>OU612034.1:3472500-13472500 GCA_914767945.1 Eilema depressum
CTCCAGTGACGTCACCCAGTCTTGTAGGAAATAATATACACAAGTATTTTACATTATTGAACTTCGGTTTATTGCACGAGAGAAAGTATTACAATACTATATTGACAGCGACACATGAGGTCGACAGACAAAAGGAACTACAGTTTTTTTTATAGACTAAGGGCGTTGTTTATATTCTACCAATATCCTCTCTTAAACATAAGCCCATCTTGGATGAACAATAAGCCAGCTTGGAGTATGTCGTTGCTTTTGTGAGGGCATCTGCAACCATCATATCCGTCTGTACATAGCGAACTTCAATTGCCCCTCCAAGTACTTTGTCACGAACAAAGTGGTGCCTCACGTCGATATGTTTCGTCCTGGAATGATAACCATCAGTACCTGAAAGTTTTATTGAACTTTGATTATCACTGTAAATGATCATAGACTTATTCTTCATCTGTGGCCAAAGAAATTCTTGAAATTGCTTCAGCCATAAAGCTTCTTGTACATAAGATGATAATGACATGTCCTCTGCTTCCGTTGTAGACAGAGCAACTGTAGGTTGTCGCCTTGAATTCCAGCTGATCGTTTCTCCCTGAAAAATGAATGTGTAACCAGTGCAGGAACGCCGATCATCCTCTGAACTAGCCCAGTCTGCATCGCAATAGCCATGAGCCATAGTCTCTTCAGAGTTCTGCTTATAATTCAGCTTATAATCTTGAGTGCCTTTCAAGTAACGCATGACGCGCTTAAGAGCAATCCAGTGTTGCATTTCGGGCTTGCTATTATTTTTGCTTAACATATTAACAACAAAACTAATGTCAGGCCTGGTTACTTGTGAAATGTATAATAAGCACCCAATTATCTCTTGATAAGGAAAATCTATGATACTTGTTTCCTCAGAATTTCCTTTTCCACTCAATTTTGTATTTGTATCCATTGGAGTTTTGACCGTCTTACAATTGGACATACCATATTTTTGTAATACCTCTAGTATGTACTTTCTTTGATCGAAGTATATTATTCCTCTCTTTCTGTCTCGTTCTACATGAATACCAATGCAGTAGTTCACATCTCCAAGATCTTTAATTTTAAACTTTTTATGTAGCTGTTCTTTTATATAACTTTTTGTTTCTTGATTGTTAGTAAACAATAACAAATCATCCACGTAGACAGCCAATAAAGTTGTACTCTCATTCACAATTCTGAAGTAAATGCATGGATCTAGTTTAGATTGCGATAGACCCATTTCTTTCAGTGTAGAATCAATCTTTTTGTTCCATTGCCTGCTGGCTTGTTTTAAACCATACAATGACTTTTTTAGTAAACATACATTATCCTTTTGACCATTCTCATACATGGGCGGCTGTTTCATGTAAATCTCTTCTTCTATGTCACCTTGTAGAAAAGCTGACACGGCATCCATTTGACATATATGTCTAAATCATGTTTTACAGCCAGAGCAAACAAGTATCTCAAAGATGCAAGCCTTACAACCGGTGAAAAAACTTCAGTGTAGTCAATTCCTGGTTTCTGAGAACTACCTTTTATAACAAGTCTTGCCTTATATTTTACTATGTCTCCATTTTCGTTTGTCTTCGTCTTGAAAACCCATTTCCTCGGTATGGAATGTTTATCGTCTGGCAAAGTAGTAATTTCCCAAGTATTATTGTCCAATAGAGATTTATACTCCTCATCCATTGCCTCCTTCCATTGTTCAGCTTTTGAACCTGATAATGCTTCTGTAACAGTCAGTGGATCTGGAACCTGCGTAACACACATGAAATTATTACCTTGCTTGTTTTGTTTCTGATGTGACCTCAGTGTATATCTTCTTTGAATATCATCATCATCATCACTATAATCATCTGTATCAGGATAATATGTTTCATCATCAGTTTTCCTATTCATCACACAACTATCAAACGAGGTATCATTACTCGATGATGAGGAAGTGTTTTCATGTATATTTGGCGAGTTACCATCAACATTTGTTGTGTCTTCTGACGAATTCTGTCGGTCCGATCTATCATTCTCTGTAGAAATAGGGATAGTAGCAAGTTGTGGCACTGATGTAGATATTTTCTGAGTGATATTTTCAATGTCATCACATTTTTCAATGAATGTCACATCTCTACTAATCACAACTTTCCTACAAACTGGATCAAAGAATCTATATCCCTTTGTGTTCTCACAGTAGCCTATGAACACCAGTTCACGTGATTTACGATCCCATTTTAAACGATTTTGCTTAGGAACATGTACTATGGCCTTAGAACCAAATATCTTTAAATGTGAAATGTTCGGTTTTTTACCAGTCCATTTTTCATATGGTGTTACCTCAGCCAGAACACGTGATGGGGATCTGTTGATGATATAGGTTGCAGTAACGACTGCCTCAGCCCAAAAAGATTTTTGCAGTTTTGCTTCAAATAGCATGCACTTAGCACGCTCCACCAGCGTCCTGTTCTTTCTCTCCGCTAGCCCATTTTGCTCTGGTGTATACGGAGTGCTGGTCTGATGTTTGATGCCAGAAGCTGCTAGAAAATTAGATAATTCTTTATTACAATATTCTTTTCCATTGTCGCTTCTTAGAATTTCAATTTTCTTTCTTAATTCATTCTCTACTTCAATCTTAAATTTCTCAAACACCGATTTTATATCCATTTTATTCTTTAGAATGTAAACATAATATACTTTGCGTGAGTAATCATCTATGAAGGTTATGAAATACTTTCCACCACCAGCGGACGGAGTCTCCATCGGACCACAGAGATCTGGATGAATTATCTCAAGTAATGCATTTGCTCTAGAACCGGAATTTGGAAACGGTAATCGTGTTTGTTTTGCTTCACAACATGGTATACAAACAGTATTCATTTCTTTGTTACTTATAGAAATACCCTCAGCACACAATTCTAACCTCTTTACATCAGCCATATTTAAATGCCCCATTCTCTTATGCCACGTAGTTAAATCTGACTTACTTTCGCTTATCACAGCATATGCATTACCAGTAACAGTATTGAGTGTGTACATGTTATTGGTTAATCTCGCCGTTGCTACTAAATTCTTATTGACATTGTAAATATTACATCCAGTGTCAGTGAATTCTACTTTACAGCCACTCTTTGTTAACTGACTGACCGATAATAGGTTTGCACTCAATTCAGGAATAAATAAAACTTTTCTCACCTGGATTTGACATTCATTTCTATTTAACTTGGTCTGTATATTTACTTTACCCATACTTTGCACAGAGACTGCTTCACTGTTTGCCACCATTATTTTCTGAATCGGAGGTGATTGTTTATCATACATCCAGTCTGAACGTCTTGTCATGTGCATTGTAGCGCTTGAGTCAATATACCAGTCATCCTTGTTCAATGAGCTGTAAGCTGAAAAGATTGCTGAAAAGTTATTTTGATTAGTTTTCTTTTCCGTTTTCTCCAACGTGCACTGATTTTTAAAATGTCCATATTTGTTACAATTGTAACAACGGGGGCCCTTTCCTTTTGGCTTTGTATTATAATTAGAGGTGGTTTTGTGCTTAGTAAAGAACGCAGAAGTTTCAGATACTGTGACTTCCTGTTAAAGTTTTGTTGATGATGATTATGATGATGATGATGGAATTTTTATGCCGGAACTTTCCAGACCCATGATCATAGGTTTATAGTTGTCCGGTAAACCTGCCAACATGAGTGTTCCCAGCCATTCATCTCCAACTTCGAAGCCAATGTTCCGCAATTTATGCGCTGTACTCATGATTTTATTCACATATTCTTCTATACTAGGACAGTTATCCAATGAAGTATTGATCAAATCCTTTAGTAAGCCAACTTTTCTAGACAGCCCGAAGTCTTCGAACGCATTTTGAAGGTTTTGCGAAACTTGTTTCGATGACGTAGCATTTTCTAGATGCACGTAATTTATCGGTTCGACCAACAAAATTATCTTCGACTTTGCTTTTATATCTTTCTTCGGATCGACATCGGTACCAGGATCAATACATTCCTATAAGTCATCTAATTCCAAATATGACTTGACTGCGAATTTCCACGTTGAGTAATTTACCCGGCCGGCTAATTTTTCAATTTGTAGGTTAGCGGTAGCCATTGCTCACGGAGTGATTCGAATTCGCTATTTATTGTACTGTACTTTAAATTTTGCAATAAATATTCAATTACTGATCTAATAAAGGTATATGAGATGGCCCATAACCTGTAGGAAATAATATACACAAGTATTTTACAATATTGAACTTCGGTTTATTGCACGAGAGAAAGTATTACAATACTTGTATATTGACAGCGACACATGAGGTCGACAGACAAAAGGAACTACAGTTTTTTTTTATAGACTAAGGGCGTTGTTTATATTCTACCAATAAGTCTGACCAATAACAATCTCTATCAAGGTTATCAACGTTGTGTTCGACGATTTGTGCTCAGAGAATTGCACAGTTGCTTTTCCCAAGTGATTACAGTATGAGGTTCTTCAAGAAGGGCATTAGAAGGTTCTCACGGGGTCGGCAGCGTGAGTGTGACGCCCCTGGTGTTGCATATATCCATAGGCCACAGTAACCAGTTTCCATCAGGTGGGCCGTGTGCTTGTCTGCTACCTAAGTAGTAAAAAAAACATTGTATTAGGTCCCACGTAATAGAGAGTGAGCCTTTTGTCGTATTCCAGGCACTATTGTTGAGCCCTGCATCTGAAGCTGAGTCTGGTCTGTACCTATAGGTATATTATCTGCCTGATGTTAAACAGCCCTATCCCTTAGTTGCCTTGTACGACACCGCAAGGGAAGAGACATTCGCAGAAACAATAGTCGCCCGCTCGTCCACGCTGGCGAACATTGCCTCGCTATTGAATATTGGTAGTGTCCGTCTAAACAGAACATTCAAGCAATAATCGTATTTTTGCATAGGCGATATGACTTGCGAATGTCGTATAATATACTCGTAGACGAGAATTTAGTGTTTGCCTGTGTGTACACACCGCTCCCTTAGAGTGTAATAGGTGAATAATAAAAACCAAAAAGTGTTCAATATACTTTTATTTATCAACAGCTTTATCTGTTAAACATTCTCACTATGTACTAAGAACTATGTTGGACTTTGTTATTTACTAAACCCCGTCGTTCGTACTATATCAATTTCGTATCTCTATAAGCGCATTACAGTGAAACGAATGACAATACACACGTAGTTAGAACGAAAATCTAATGGAACAATAAATTACATAGTAAGTATATATCGGCATATATCTTGACCTCAATTACGTCACAAAATGTACTATGTACAAAAATATTAGTAATTAACCAAAATTATTAATATTACCTCTAATCCCTCCAGCTAAGCTAAATTGTTTGTTAAGAGTGGGTTCACGTCGGTAGTGTAATGCCAGGATTCGAATCTGGGTCCTCTAAGGCCGGCTTCTTAACCACTAAGCTACCTACTTTTGTATAATATTATCAAAGCAATTCGCGCGATAGAGCCTCGTTTCTCTTGCGTCTTGGGGTCAAGATATATGCCGGTAGTTACCCTCTCACAAGGTACTTATCGCAATCACTTCCAGGTAAATACTACAAGAATGTCTGTACGGAATACAATAGACCACGAACAATGTGCATCTTGTTAATACTGGCATACGAATGTCATTACATAAAAGTACGCTATGACTATACGAATAGGTCAGTTACAAATTCGAAATTCAAAAGTCATTGCACTCACACAATTTTTTTTAACCAAATAAAAAAAGGAGGCACATCATCTATCCAAAGCTGAGTAAAGATTCGATTTTACAAAATCGACATGAAACTAAGCCAATAATGCCAGCCCCCGCCCTCTGGCGGGAGGTACGAGTGCTCCGCCAAACCGCACACATACTGTGAAATACGACCAATGCCAATAATTTTTCCACTGGCCTTGGCTGTCTCAATAGACAAAGATGTGTTGTAATTGTTGTATCAAGAATTACAAAAAAAAGGTTTTGCTTGAAGTATCTGATTTATGGAGGGTTGAAACAGCAACAACTCTAATAAATATCAAATCAAAGAATCAAAGAATCAATTTCATTTATTCAATTTAGGCACATAAAGAGCACATATGAACGTCAAAATATTACAATATCATGTCAAGTTAAAATAAAGTAAATTAATAAATCATTTGAAAATGATTCTTTCGCTGGTTCGGTAGTTGGTTCTACTGAGAAGATACCAGCAAGAAACTCAGAGAACTCAATTATCCTTTTTATTTTATTTTTTAAATATAGTTTTTATACAATTTATAATGTGCGAGCAATCAGTGATTAGGATCACCATGCATTTTTATCATTAAGATATTCATCTACTTTATAGTATCCTTTTTCCATTAAACATTTTTTTATTTTAATTTTAAACTTATTAAGAGGCATGTCAACCAAATCCTGAGGAATTTTATTAAATATTTTTATACAATTGCCTACAAACGAATTACCAACCTTATGAAGCCTGAGTATTGGCACTGCAAGTTTATCTTTATTTCTTGTATTATAATTATGTGCATCAGAGTTTTTTTTGAACAGATTTAGGTTCTTCCGCACATATAAAATGTTATCATAGATATATTGTGAAGCAACCGTTAATATATTAATTTCTTTAAAAAGTTCTCTCAGCGAGTCACGGGGTCTGAGGCTGTAGATTGCTCGTATCGCTCGTTTCTGTAATATGAAAACAGTCTCAATATCGGCAGCTGAGCCCCACAGCAGCAGACCATATGACATAACGCTATGAAAGTAGCTAAAATAAACTAATCGTGCCGTTTCCTCATCAGTTAGTGACCTTATTTTTCTAACCGCATAGGCAGCTGAGCTGAGTTTTCCTGCCAATGCTGTGATATGAGAACCCCATTGCAGTTTACTATCTAGAGTTATTCCAAGAAAGACTGTGGTATCAACTACTTGAACAGATTCATTATTCATTGTAATATGAGTATCTATCTGTCTTACATTGGGCATAGTAAACTTTACACATTTTGTTTTATTCGCATTGAGCAGCAAGTTGTTACTTGTGAACCAATGCAATATTTCGGAAAGGGTATTATTTACATCGTCTAGTACTACTTTATGTCTGTCAGTTTTAAAAATTAATGATGTGTCATCAGCAAATAATACTATTTCACACAGATTTTTACCAATGCATTACATATGTATATATTAAGGTTCACTTATTTCTTATTGTTCAATGACCAGTGTACTATCACAATATGTTACCGGCAATCTGTATAATTCAGGTATTCTATAAAATGCCTAGTCGATGACCATTGTATAAAATATTTGCTGTTCCACCGGCAATGTGTGAAATAAATAAGTCTATATTTGCAGATGACTTTGCTAAACTTCTACATCTGGATGGTTATAAAAAAATAACCACGAAGGCTAATGCGGGAGCTCCGTTCTCTATCCTATACAATCTATCCAAGTCAAACTGCGCGAAGTGGACACTGCGCGCCTCAACTTGGATAGATAATATATTCTACATTCGGTTAGGTATATAAATAAAAGGTAAAAATCTTGTGGCGACTTTTTATAAAAAATACATATTATACAAATAAACTAGACTAACTATAGTACGCGCCAGTTAGTGTGGCAATACGAGTCATTTACATTCCCCCATACAGTGGTGTAGGTATACGAAATTTGCAAAAACGACAGTTTCAATGTTAAAAGATAATGTAATTAATTCTTATTTCTTAATATTTTTTATTTACCTTTCTTGTTACTTCGTATTCGTAAGACTTTGTTCCACTCGTATTGCCACACTAACTGGCGCGTACTATAACTAAGTAATCGTTCAATTTCGGTTTTTTGGTTTTGAAAATGAGTTCTAAACCGAAAAAAATTGCATAAACTGAGTTTTTAAATTTCAAATATACAAAGTAAAATAGTAATAGACAAATCACAGGTATTTACAACAGAAAATAATTGTAATATTACATTAATTCTATACCAAAATTTTATTTATATTTACAAAAAAAAAATTATTAACTTACTTGTATTTCCATCTTACGTAGTTCGTAGTCTTATGTACATATTCTCAAATATAACTTCATTTGTTAGTATTATCTTATTTTTTTTACATAAATGTATTTGTTTTAAATGCGGGTGTACCCTCATTCTACTCGATTCTCATAATATCGATTAGGAACTATTATTCCACCATAAGTACATAATATACTACGACGCTATCTAAAACGAATATTTGTTTTTATTTTTTATATCAGAACGTATGTACCCCATTGATTAATGGTATAACATAACATTGGTCAATTTTTAATTTTTATACATTACCAATCCATAGTAAATCTTAGAAGCTAGAAATAAGATTTCCATCATTGAACTAAAGCAAGGCACCTATAGAAATCTCTTACAAAATGTCTGTCCAAATCTTCTACTACTACTATATCTTTCTACTTTACAAATACACACATATTTTACAATATTCAGAAAGTCGTATTTAAAAATATCTATCTTACACTATTGACTCACTATTCTAATAACAGTAACAATAGTATAAAGTTTATCAATTTAGTTATGCAAACCTGCATAATATACTTTTACAACACACCTGCTCATAACAGTGATATTATTTTACCGCAATTAAGCACGGAATGACACCCATTATAAAACTGTGACTTTTTCATTACTATTATTCACAAAAGTGAGTTATAGATTCTTTTTTAAATTTTATAGGAAGTGTCTATAATTGTCTATGTTCTTAAAAAAGTTTTGATACAAAAAATAACGTGTTTAATAGTACGAATAAATTAATACGCCTATTGTATGGTCATTTGATGCATTTTCGTATTTAAATAAATAATTTCAACTTGTAATACTTGTGTAATAAACAAAATTTTCGCTCAAATTTAACTTTTTTTTTCTCTAAGTAGGTACAGAAAAAAAAACAGAGTTAAAAAAAGTTAAGTTCAAACCTCATTTTTTTTTAAATATGGTCGACCGCCATTGTTAAATGCGCGCGCATAGGAAAACGAATTAATTTGTAGTATTGTTTATTTAGTATTTGTAGTATTATTTTATTCGCAAGTGTGTTGTAAAACGTCGTATGGCACGTGTGAGCATGATGATTACCGTCCTCGGCTGTCTTAAGACCCTCGCCTGGCGGCTCGGGTCTCAATGGCGCCTCGGCGGTAATCACCAACGTTGCTCACTTGTACCATAATGTACTATTAAACATAAATTCACAGGAATATTTGTCAGTCTATATAATATACATCTATCTATAATCACTATCACAAGTCAAATATAGGCTGAATCTAATTCATGCCTTTGCCACACTCAGAAAACTGTCCGTAACATCCGTTCGACAGCCACCGCTCCAACAGCTGTCAGTTTGACAGCCGTCGCTCCAACCGCTGTCAGCTTGCCAGCCAGCCATCGCTTTGACAACTGTCGAAGAATCGAAGCCTTGACGAAGAATCGGAGCTTTCGGGGACCATCGTCTTCCTGAGAGGCGGAGTTAGTGACTTAGGTCCGTTTTTCTCCACACCGTTCGTATGAGCAACTTGTTTAGGTTTCATCATTGTTGTCTTAGACCTGGCTTCGGGCCTGGTAGGCCGAGGAGGAGATCTTGACCGTGACCGTGAAATTTTCGATCTTTCACGCCTAACTGATGGCGATCTTCTCTTATGATACGGCGATCGCGACCGGCGTTTCCTCTCGTATGGTGAATCAGACCACCTGTGTCTATGGTTCCGACCACGAGACCTTGATAGACTTCTACTACGTTAGCGTCTTCTGCCGTGTTCAGCTTTAGGGTCATAGTTCTTCAGTATCATTGTCGTATTGAAGTCACGTTTTTCAACATGCGATTTCAGCTTTGAATGTCTGTCATCGAGTTTTATTCGTACAGGCACGGTCAATACCTCAGATTGCGTCATTCCCATTTTAATCATTTCAGCTTCACTCATTAATGGCTGAAGCTGCAAACTCTCGACTTTGGGAATTTTACTCATGACTATGTCTTCGTCTCTCTTCCTAGCCGCATATGCTTTTTGCTTCTTTATTTTAATTAATATTCTTCTCGAAGCCTCTATAATCGGGTCGTAGAACTTTTGCTCGTTGGTTACTTTGTCTGTAGAAGTAAATAAGCTACTTGGTGGAGTTCTTTTTATAGGACACTCGACAGCTTTATCTAACCCGGAGCTTGGAATATTAGGGATGATTGCTTCAGGGCTCACCTGAGTAGAACTATTATTTGAACAAACACCTTTTCGCAATTTATATTCCTGTAGGGTTAGTTTTTTTTCTTTTGCGGTTGTTCTTGGTTTTTAATATCAGCTTCTACATTTATTATATTGACTTCCCGATCAAGAGGTCTTTTTTCAGCTTTGGCTTTTAGGGCTTGAGGTATTTGAACATCTTGTTTGTTGCTAAATAGCGTCGCGTAAAACTTCTTACTTTTCGGACAGGGTTCTGCCATTCTATTAACAATATCTATACTACTAGCTTTAGTATCATTTTTATCAATTTTTTTAACAGTCTTCTCTTTTTTACCTGAATTGTTAGTTTTTTCATTAACACTACACTTGTCCATGTGAACTTTCGGAGAGTCTGTGTGATGAAAGTGAAGTATAACTTCAGATCTGTTTTTAATAGTTAACCTTATTCTAGGATTAGAATTTTGACTATTAGTATCACTCACTTCATAAGCATTTTTAATCATCAGAGAACTGTTGTTATTTGTATCACTATCGGGCGCACTGTAAAAAAGTGACAGTTTTTTACGACAGTCAGACTGTACGGAAGGTTTAATACTTGTTTTTGCACTATTTTTCTTTTTGGTATTTATATCATCCGATTGTTTTAATTTCTTGTTCTTAGACTTGTTCTTGTTCTTGTTTCGTTGTACTTCGATATCCATTTCCTCATCGCTACTAAAATGGTAAACGACATTTTTACTCTTACACGTCCTGTGCCTGAAGTTAAGAATCCTGCTGTTGTTGGGTAGTACTTCAGGTTGAAGAAAGCTTTTGTTCTTACCTGCATCTTGCAACCGCACACCGTTCATCAAATAATTTTTGTTAAAACTTTTGACTTTACCATCTTCAATGCTCTCTACGGGAGCTGTTCGTTTTTTCGTGTCTAATTTTTCTAAGGTTTCAAACTGTTCTAATAAAGAATTCAAATCATTCGCCTCTAACACTGGAATCATAGTATCATTGCGCGACTCGACTTCCTCAAAATCATCCAATTCAACGCGTGGTGTAGAAATTGATGTTATTTCCCTTGAAGGCATATCTATAACTGTAGCCTCTGGACTAATGGTTGATTCGATCTCCATATCTTGATGATTGAAATCATCTTCCTTAGGTTTAATTTTATTAGCATCTGTGTTGTCAGTTATAAGGAAGCTGTTTACGTCTTCCTCTTTTATAATTCTAGGTAAGTCATCAATTTTATTAGTGTTTAAGTCATCGCTTTTATTAGTGCTGCCCGATTTATCCTTTTCATTGTCAAAATCTCCGAGAGCTGGTTGTTTTTTCGTGTCCAATTTTTCAAAATCTTCAAACTGTTCTAATAAAGAATTCAAATCATTCGCCTCTAACATTGGAATCACAGTATCATTGCGCGACTTGACTTCCTCAAAATCATCTATTTCAATGCGTGGTATAGGGATTGATGTCATTTCCCTTATCATTATATCTATATTTTTTTTATTTTTTTTAGTGCTGCCCGATTTATCCTTTTCATTATCAAAATCTACGAGAGCTGGTTGTTTTTTCGTGTCCAATTTTTCAAAATCTTCAAACTGTTCTAATAAAGAATTCAAATCATTCGCCCATAACACTGGAATCACAGTATCATTGCGCGACTCGACTTCCTCAAAATCATCCATTTCAATGCGTGGTATAGGGATTGATGTCATTTCCCTTATCATTTCCATTATATCTATATTATTTTTTAGTGCTGCCCGATTTATCCTTTTCATTCTCGACTTCCTCAAAATCATCCATTTCAATGCGTGGTATAGGGATTGATGTCATTTCCCTTATCATTTCCATTATATCTATATTTTTTTTAGTGCTGCCCGATTTATCCTTTTCATTATGAAAATCTACGAGAGCTGGTTGTTTTTTCGTGTCCAATTTTTCAAAATCTTCAAACTGTTCTAATAAAGAATTCAAATCATTCGCCTCTAACACTGGAATCACAGTATCATTGCGCGACTCGACTTCCTCAAAATCATCCAATTCAACGCGTGGTGTAGGAATTGAAGTTATTTCCCTTGAAGGCATATCTATAACTGTAGCCTCTGGACTAATGGTTGATTCGATCTCCATATCTTGATGATTGAAATCAGCTTCCTTAGGTTTAATTTTATTAGCATCTGTGTTGTCAGTTATAAGGAAGCTGTTTACGTCTTCCTCTGTGATAATTCTAGGTAAGTCATCAATTTTATTAGTGTTTAAGTCATCGCTTTTATTAGTGCTGCCCGATTTATCCTTTTCATTGTCAAAATCTACGAGAGCTGGTTGTTTTTTCGTGTCCAATTTTTCAAAATCTTCAAACTGTTCTAATAAAGAATTCAAATCATTCGCCTCTAATACTGGAATCACAGTATCCTTGCGCGACTCGACTTCCTCAAAATCATCCATTTCAATGCGTGGTATAGGGATTGATGTCATTTCCCTTATCATCATATCTATATTAAGTATTTTTACTTTTTTTAGTGCTGCCCGATTTATACTTTTCATTCTCGACTTCCTCAAAATCATTTATTTCAATGCGTGGTATAGGGATTGATGTCATTTCCCTTATCATTATATCTATATTATTTTTATTTTTTTAGTGCTGCCCGATTTATCCTTTTCATTATCAAAATCTACGAGAGCTGGTTGTTTTTTCGTGTCCAATTTTTCAAAATCTTCAAACTGTTCTAATAAAGAATTCAAATCATTCGCCCATAACACTGGAATCACAGTATCATTGCGCGACTCGACTTCCTCAAAATCATCCATTTCAATGCGTGGTATAGGGATTGATGTCATTTCCCTTATCATTTCCATTATATCTATATTATTTTTTTTAGTGCTGCCCGATTTATCCTTTTCATTCTCGACTTCCTCAAAATCATCCATTTCAATGCGTGGTATAAGGATTGATGTCATTTCCCTTATCATTTCCATTAAGTATATCTATATTATTTTTTTTTAGTGCTACCCGATTTAACCTTTTCATTATGAAAATCTACGAGAGCTGGTTGTTTTTTCGTGTCCAATTTTTCAAAATCTTCAAACTGTTCTAATAAAGAATTCAAATCATTCGCCTCTAACACTGGAATCACAGTATCATTGCGCGACTCGACTTCCTCAAAATCATCCATTTCATGTTGCGCGTTGCTCCGGTTCATAGTAATATTATAAATGCGAAAGTACCCCGCAGGCTGTCTGTCGTACAGTGTATACGAACAACATACAAATGGCGGCCTTATCGCTGGGAGCGATCTCTTACAGGCAACCTTTTCGCTAGGCAGCTATTAACAAGAGAAACAAAACAAACTGACACAAACACACACGCGCGCACACACACACACACACACACACACAAACACACACATACCCATACACACGTCAAACTTATAACACCCCTCTTTTTTGTCAGGGGTTAAAAATTAAATTTAGCTTCCAAATTCAATATTTCAGTTTAGAAATTCATTTTAAAGACTGAAAATCGAAACACAATCAATAGTTAGTCAACTAGCCTAGTTTATTTGTTTAATATGTGTTTGTATAAGAAGTTGCTACAATATTGTTTACCTTTAGTTAAGTACCTAATCAAATAATAGAAAATAAAGACAGTAGAAAAGCAATTATGTTAGATAAAGGGCTCCTATATCAATTTCGTATCTCTATAAGCGCATTACAGCGAAACGAATGACAATACACACGTAGTTAGAACGAAAATCGTATGGAACAATAAATTACATAGTAAGTATACGTCGGCATATATCTTGACCTCAATTACGTCACAAAATGTTCTATGTACGCGTACGCGTGGGTGTCATTTGATGATAGCAGATGCTACAGCGGCGGAGGAGCTGAAATCCACTAATCGTAGATATTTTTTTTAATAAAAAATATTAGTAATTAACCAAAATTATTAATATTACCTCTAATTCCTCCAGCTAAGCTAAATTGTTTGTTAAGAGTGGGTTCACGTCGTTAGTGTAATGCCAGGATTCTAATCTTGGTCCTCTCGATCTTAAGGCCGGCTTCTTAACCACTAAGCTACCGACTTTTGTATTGTAGTATTCCGGGTAGTATGTAGTAGGTATTCGGGTGACCAAATGAAAAGTCTACTCACGGTTAGCAATGGTCCATGTATTTCGGTCACACACACAACACAGTAGGTACATACACAGAACAGAAGAAATAGTTCAGAAGGAGAAAGTTTTACAGCACAGCACAGAAGAATTTATAAGCAACACTTAGATAGGTATGAAGATAGAAAGATAGAATATATTTCGTTAAACTATGAATATTACTAATATTCTATAAAAGTATAATATTCTTATAACTGCGGGTCATTAGCTATTTACGAACGCCGAACCAAGAATGTCTAGCCTAGAACATTCGTAAAACTTCACCGCATACCGCCACTGAACGAACATATTGAGCGGGCTGCGTATTTCCAATATACACTACATCGGCTAACCGGTAGGAAATGTTTTATGCAAATGTTTTGTGTAAATGTTTTGTGTAGTGTGTAGTTAATGTAATAAGTAAGTTATTATAAATCATCATCATCTTCATCAAGCTAACTAAATATATAAAAGTTATGTAAGTTATTGTAAATAAATGTACATACATATAACATTACTTAGTTAATGTGTAAATATGTAAATACTTAATAAATAACTTTACATTATAAATAATATTGTGTATAAATATTATAGGTAGCCCACAGTATCATATTTTATTATCAAAGCAATTCGCGCGATAGAGCCTCGTTTCTCTTGCGTCTTGGGGTCAAGATATATGCCGGTAGTTACCCTCTCACAAGGTACTTTACGTAATCACTTCCAGGTAAATACTACAAGAATGTCTGTACGGCATACAATAGACCACGAACAATGTGCATCTTGTTAATACTGGCATACGAATGTCATTACATAAAAGTACGCTATGACTATACGAATAGGTCAGTTACAAATTCGAAATTAAAAAGTCATTGCACTCACACAATTTTTTTTAACCAAATTAAAAAAAGGAGGCACATCACCTATCCAAAGCTGAGTAAAGATTCGATTTTACAAAATCGACATGAAACTAAGCCAATAATGCCAGCCCCCGCCCTTTGGCGGGAGGTACGAGTGCTCCGCCAAACCGCACACATACTGTGAAATACGACCAATGACAATAATTTCCCCACTGGCCTTGGCTGTCTCAATAGACAAAGATGTGTTGTAATTGTTGTATCAAGAATTACAAAAAAAAGGTTTTGCTTCAAGTATCTGATTTATGGAGTGTTGAAACAGCAACAACTCTAATAAATATCAAATTACCAATGCATTACAGATGTATATGTTAAGGTTCACTTATTTCTTATTGTTCAATGACCAGTGTACTATCACAATATGTTACCGGCAATCTGTATAATTCAGGTATTTTATAAAATGCCTAGTCGATGACCATTGTATAAAATATTTGCTGTTCCACCGGCAATGCGTGAAATAAATAAGTCTATATTTGCTATACCTAGTGCTTGTCTGCCACTTAAGTGGTATAAAAAAAAAAAAAAAACTTCTACATCTGGATGGTTATAAAAAAATAACCACGAAGGCTAATGCGGGAGCTCCGTCCTCTATCTTATACAATCTATCCAATTCAAACTGCGCGGAGTGGATACTGCGCGCCTCAACTTGGATAGATAATATATTCTACATTCGGTTAGGTATATAAATAAAAGGTAAAAATCTTGTGGCGACTTTTTATAAAAAATACATATTATACAAATAAACTAGACCAACTAACTAACTAATCGTTCAATTTCGGTTTTTAGTTTTGAAAATGAGTTCTAAACCGAAAAAAATTGCATAAACTGAGTTTTTAAATTTCAAATATACAAAGTAAAATAGTAATAGACAAATCACAGGTATTTACGACAGAAAATAATTGTAATATTACATTAATTCTATACCAAAATTTTATTTATATTTACAAAAAAAAAAAAAATTAACTTACTTGTATTTCCATCTTACGTAGTACGTAGTCTTATGTACATATTCTCAAATATAACTTCATTTGTTAGTATTATCTTATTTTTTTTACATAAATGTATTTGTTTTAAATGCGGGTGTACCCTCATTCTACTCGATTCTCATAATATCGATTAGGAACTATTATTCCACCATAAGTACATAATATACTACGACGCTATCTAAAACGAATATTTGTTTTTATTTTTTATATCAGAACGTATGTACCCCATTGATTAATGGTATAACAAGAGCGCCATAGAAATATGTATTTAAGGTCAATTTTTAATTTTTATACATTACCAATCCATAGTAAATCTTAGAAGCTAGAAATAAGATTTCCATCATTTAACTAAAGCAAGGCACCTATAGAATTCTCTTACAAAATGTCTGTCCAAATCTTCTACTACTACTATATCTTTCTACTTTACAAATACACACATATTTTACAATATTCAGAAAGTCGTATTTAAATATCTATCTTACACTATTGACTCACTATTCTAATAACAATAAGAATAGTATAAAGTTTATCAATTTAGTTATGCAAACATGCATAATATACTTTTAAACATAAATCACAGGAACATTTGTCAGTCTATAATATAATATACATCTGTATACATCTGTAATCACTATCACAAGTCAAATTCTACTCGATTCTCATAATATCGATTAGGAACTATTATTCCACCATAAGTACATAATATACTACGACGCTATCTAAAATGAATATTTGTTTTTATTTTTATATCAGAACGTATGTACCCCATTGATTAATGGTATAACAATAGCGCCATAGAAATATGTATTTAAGGTCAATTTTTAATTTTTATACATTACCAATCCATAGTCAATCTTAGAAGCTAGAAATAAGATTTCCATCATTGAACTAAAGCAAGGCACCTATAGAATTCTCTTACAAAATGTCTGTCCAAATCTTCTACTACTACTATATCTTTCTACTTTACAAATGTCATATTTTACAATATTCAGAAAGTCGTATTTAAATATCTATCTTACACTATTGACTTACACTATTCTACTAACAGTAACAATAGTATAAAGTTTATCAATTTAGTTATGCAAACCTACATAATATACTTTTAAACATAAATCACAGGAATATTTGTCAGTCTATATAATATACATCTATAATCACTATCACAAGTCAAATATAGGCTGAATCTAATTCATGCCTTTGCCACACTAAGAAAACTGTCCGTAACATCCGTTCGACAGCCACCACTCCAACAGTTGTCAGTTTGACAGCCATCGCTCCAACCGCTGTCAGCTTGCCAGCCAGCCATCGCTTTGACAACTGTCGAAGAATCGAAGCTTTGACGAAGAATCGGAGCTTTCGGGGACCATCGTCTTCCTGAGAGGCGGAGTTAGTGACTTAGGTCCGTTTTTCTCCACACCGTTCGTATGAGCAACTTGTTTAGGTTTCATCATTGTTGTCTTAGACCTGGCTTCGGGCCTGGTAGGCCGAGGAGGAGATCTTGACCGTGACCGTGAAATTTTCGATCTTTCACGCCTAACTGATGGCGATCTTCTCTTATGATACGGCGATCGCGACCGGCGTTTCCTCTCGTATGGTGAATCAGACCACCTGTATCTATGGTTCCGACCACGAGACCTTGATAGACTTCTACTACGTTAGCGTCTTCTGCCGTGTTCAGCTTTAGGGTCATAGTTCTTCAGTATCATTGTCGTATTGAAGTCACGTTTTTCAACATGCGATTTCAGCTTTGAATGTCTGTCATCGAGTTTTACTCGTACAGGCACGGTCAATACCTCAGATGGCGTCATTCCCATTTTAATCATTTCAGCTTCACTCATTAATGGCTGAAGCTGCAAACTCTCGACTTTGGGAATTTTACTCATGACTATGTCTTCGTCTCTCTTCCTAGCCGCATATGCTTTTTGCTTCTTTATTTTATTTAATATTCTTTTCGAAGCCTCTATAATCGGGTCGTAGAACTTTTGCTCGTTGGTTACTTTGTCTGTAGAAGTAAATAAGCTACTTGATGGAGTTCTTTTTATAGGACACTCGACAGCTTTATCTAACCCGGGGCTTGGAATATTAGGGAAGATTGCTTCAGGGCTCACCTGAGTAGAACTATTATTTGAACAAACACCTTTTCGCAATTTATATTCCTGTAGGGTTAGTTTTCTTTTCTTTTGTGGTTGTTCTTGGTTTTTAATATCAGCTTCTACATTTATTATATTGACTTCCCGATCAAGAGGTCTTTTTTCAGCTTTGGATTTTAGGGCTTGAGGTATTTGAACATCTTGTTTGTTGCTAAATTGCGTCGCGTAAAAGTTCTTATTTTTCGGACAGGATTCTTCCTTTATAGTAACAATATCTATACTACTAGCTTTAGTATCATTTTTATCAATTTTTTTAACAGTCTTCTCTTTTTTACCTAAATTGTTAGTTTTTTCATTAGCACCACACTTGTCCATGTTAACTTTCGGAGAGTCTGTGTGATCAAAGTGAAGTATAACTTCAGATCTGTTTTTAATAGTTAACCTTATTCTAGGATTAGAATTTTGACTATTAGTATCACTCACTTCATAAGCATTTTTAATCATCAAAGAACTGTTGTTATTTGTATCACTATCGGGCGCACTGTAAAAAAGTGACAGTTTTTTACGACAGTCAGACTGTACGGAAGATTTAATACTTGTTTTTGCACTATTTTTCTTTTTGGTATTTATATCATCCGATTGTTTTAATTTCTTGTTCTTAGACTTGTTCTTGTTTTTTCGTTTCTTTCGTTGTTCTTTGATATCCATTTCCTCATCGCTACTTATATGGTAAACGACATTTTTACTCTTACACGTCCTGTGCCTGGCGTTAAGAATCCTGCCGTTGTTGGGTAGTACTTCAGGTTGAAGAAAGCTTTTGTTCTTACCGGCATCTTGCAACCGCACACCGTTCATCAAATAATTTTTGTTAAAACTTTTGACTTTACCATCTTCAATGCTCTCTACGGGCGCTGGTCGTTTTTTCGTGTCTAATTTTTCGAAGGTTTCAGACTGTTCTAATAAAGAATTCAAATCATTCGCCTCCAACACTGGAATCACAGTATCATTGCGCGACTCGACTTCCTCAAAATCATCCAATTCAACGCGTGGTGTAGGAATTGATGTTATTTCCCTTGAAGGCATATCTATAACTGTAGCCACTGGACTAATGGTTGATTCGATCTCCATATCTTGATGATTGAAATCATCTTCCTTAGGTTTAATTTTATTAGCATCTGTGTTGTCAGTTATAAGGAAGCTGTTTACGTCTTCCTCTGTTATAATTCTAGGCAAGTCATCAATTTTATTAGTGTTTAAGTCATCGCTTTTATTAGTGCTGCCCGATTTATCCTTTTCATTGTCAAAATCTACGAGAGCTGGTTGTCTTTTCGTGTTCAATTTTTCAAAATCTTCAAACTGTTCTAATAAAGAATTCAAATCATTCGCCTCTAATACTGGAATCACAGTATCATTGCGCGACTCGACTTCCTCAAAATCATCCATTTCAATGCGTGGTATAGGGATTGATGTCATTTCTCTTATCATTATATCTATATTATTTTTACTTTTTTTAGTGCTGCCCGATTTATCCTTTTCATTATCAAAATCTACGAGAGCTGGTTGTTTTTTCGTGTCCAATTTTTCAAAATCTTCAAACTGTTCTAATAAAGAATTCAAATCATTCGCCCATATCACTGGAATCACAGTATCATTGCGCGACTCGACTTCCTCAAAATCATCCATTTCAATGCGTGGTATAGGGATTGATGTCATTTCCCTTATCATTTCCATTATATCTATATTATTTTTTTTTGTGCTGCCCGATTTATCCTTTTCATTCTCGACTTCCTCAAAATCATCCATTTCAATGCGTGGTATAGGGATTGATGTCATTTCCCTTATCATTTCCATTATATCTATATTATTTTTTTTAGTGCTGCCCGATTTATCCTTTTCATTCTCGACTTCCTCAAAATCATCCATTTCAATACGTGGTGTAGGGATTGATGTCATTTCCCTTATCATTTCCATTATATCTATATTATTTTTTTTAGTGCTGCCCGATTTATCCTTTTCATTCTCGACTTCCTCAAAATCATCCATTTCAATGCGTGGTATAGGGATTGATGTCATTTCCCTTATCATCATATCTATATTATTTTTATTTTTTTTGGTGCTGCCCGTTTTATCCTTTTCATTGTCAATAGTTTTTCCATATAAATCCTGATGTATATGTTCCAAACTGAGACACGGTTTAGAACTGTCACTCTTCAATCTCAGCATCTTGTGGCCAATGGGGCGGAAGCGTGTCTGATGATACGTTGGATTCATCTCGTGGAACTCCATGTCTGGAAATAAAAAAGTAACTTAATATTTATCTCGACATTATAGTCAGACTGCAGGTACATTCATTCGCCTAGAGGTGCATGGTCCTGAACAAAAATGTAGGAAGATGTGAAAAAAATTGAATTTGAATTTGAATTTGAAGTTGAACTTCCAGCACACGAGTGAAGACCGCGAGAAGGAAAACGGAAGGTGGGACATCCCCTAGCCAGGTGGACTGACGACCTGCGATTGGTGGCTGAGACAGACTGGATGCGGAAGGCGGAGGATCGGCAAACGTGGCGCATATTGGGAGAGGCCTATATCCAGCAGTGAACTGCAATAATCTAATTGATACTCTTAGACTACAAGAAGAATAACATAGACGTAACGCATACATCTCCCTCAATGTTATTCTTTTAGTCTGAGTATATACACTATAATAACAGAGTGCATTTCATTGAGACCTCAATCATCGAAACCCGTCTAGCCGTTAGACCAGCACTGCAATTCACTAAGCGAGCACAACACAACGTTGCGACTCGCATCGTTGTGCTTGCTCAGTGAATTGCACAGCAGCAATGCAATTCTGTAAGCGCACAACGACGAGCACAACGTTGCGACAACCTTGATAGAGATTGTCGTTGGTCGGACTGGGTGACGTCACTGGAGATCGACCAATCACAATCTGTATCAAGGCTGTCGCAACGTTGTGCTCGTCGCTGTGCGCTCACAGAATTGCATTGCTGTAGAGGGGAACATAGGCAACAACATACATACGTGCGTGCGTAATACATTACCCTCGCTAGTCAGGTACAAATACATATCTAATAAAATATAACTGAAACTTCGGGATCTGTGTAAATAGTAAAATAACCGAATTTGTTTAAATTAGTTTAACGATTAAATAAAATACATGCAGTTATATTATTTTGAGTTCGTTTGCATCTCGGTTAACGCGACCTTTGCTCATATTTCAGGTTTTACTCAACCGATTGCGATCAAACAAAAGTAAGTTTTTAAGTCCGATCAAGCCCTTTCTAACAAAGAAAACAACATCTAAATCCGTTCAGTAGTTTTTGAGTCCATCGCGGACAAACAGAAAGGAAATAAAAAAAAAATCGTATTTAGTCTCGTTAACATAACGTAACCCAAGAATTTTTTTTAAACATCTGCAATGTACAGACACGATCACTTTACAATAAAATTACCTATAGTTATCTAATATATAAAAATCAATGCCACTTTTCGTTGTTAGCTTATAACTCAAGAACGGCTGAACCGATTTGGCCCATTTTAGTCTTGAAATATTCGTGGGTGTCCAGGGAAGGTTTATAGGTGCAGCGGGAACGGCAAAAATATGGCGGTACGAAGTTCGCCGGGGCAGCTAGTATAAGTATAGCTAATTATAATAAGTTAATGCTTCAGAGGTAGTCAGGATGACCGCTGTTTTCGATTCCCGGGTCAAGCAATAGTTGCAATTAAGTTTTTTGTTTAGAATATATCAATAACAACTTTGATTCTAGAAAGAGTTTCATCCAAGCCCTGATCGTTTTAAAGGTCTTAAAAAGATAAAAATGCCCAGTAACAAATATATGTACTGCACTGCATTCTAATATATCTTCTAAAATATAAAAATGGATCACTGAATGTGTTGCTAAGCTCAAATCTCGAGAACGGCTGAACCGATTTCGCCAATTCTTTTTTTAAAATATTCCTTGAAGTACGAGGATGGTTCTTACGGAGAGAAGATTAAGAAAAAAATCGACCGTTAGGCGGTACGAAGTTCGCGGGGTAAGCTAGTTTCAAATAATTTTGTATTACTTCCTAGGGGATAATTACGTTGCCAGTTCACTACACTTAACGTTTAACATTAAACTAAACTAAATACAACTTCACATTATTTATTTTTCTGTTAGTAGCTAGTTTCACGTCACATCATTAAAACTGGGTACTGGCCTAACAGAAGTAATGTAGTTATTTCGTAGCTGTTGTGGACCGTAGCTAAAATAAATCGTAGAACTTACGTTGCAGAACTCGTAGCTCGTAGCGCTAGTAAAAATATAAAATATTTTGTGTTCAGTATCGTTAACATAACATTACCCAAGTGTTTTTTTCCCGTCGTACCGTATGCACCATTGACCTGCACCATCAATGGTGCAGATGAGACTAATTAGTTTCATTTGCACCATCATTTGTTTTTTTTAAGTTTAAGACGGTGTTAGCCAATAACGTAATAAATCGGGTGATTTCGCATGCTTCAAGTATGTTCATAAAATTTGACGCGATTTATTCATTTAATTTTATGCACACATAAAAACATTACATAGATAAGACGGTGAAAATATTTTTGCAATGTTAAATTATAATTAAAAAAAAAAAAATTAAAATATATTTTGAATATTTTTGACCAAGTCAGACCTATAAAATAATTATTAACTTAGTTTAGTAAATGTAATCTGAACTTAAGTTAGAAATTCGATAATATTCCGGGACTTACTACACAGTATAAAAAGAGCTTATCAGTCGTTGAAAAGGTAAACTTTAAGATAAATAGTTATATTAAGTATACGTTAATTCGATTTAGAGTCAGATCATATATAAAATTGAAATAAATTAATTTTAAATAATTTGATCTGACTCTGAATCTGAATAGTTAGAGTGATTCGATTAGTAAAGTGTATACGATATAGTTGAAATAGGTACTTACCGTGATTTTTTTGTAATCAAACACAAAACACTAGAGTTTTAGAGAGTTATCGCTTAAGAGTTTTTCAAGAGTTATTATTACTAACTCGTAGTATATTGCACTTTAACAACAGTATTTCACTAACTGGCAAGTAAGTACAAGCAAGGTAAGTACAAGGAAAGCGCGCGAAAAGCGAGTGCTTCGGATGAGAGCTCGAGCTCAACTAATTTATTTTTGAGGAATTTCGCAGTGCCTCGTAAGGGTGGGGGCTGAGACGGGGGATGCGCGGGAGTAGACAGGTATTAGCGGGTAGTGGACGTGGGGCGAACTAACTATTGTTACAGCGCACGTATTGTCTACAGCAGACATATTGTTTTCTAAGGAATTAGGATCTTAATACGTATAGGTAAGGTATACAAAGGGTAAAACTTTTGCGAATCATTTAAAGCGGTTAACGAACAACTGAAGCATAAAATGTCGATTATATAAAGCCTTCGAGCGATTTTTTGTTATAGATAATAATATTTATTTCCATAATCATAGTACATTAGTGTTACATAGTTTCTTAGCCTAGCTAATGCTATTAGTTTTCTAATTAGTGCATAATTACTTGTATTGTGTATATGGTATAAAATATACACAATATTTACATGCGTTTCTTAATTGTCAGATATCTTACATAGCTACTTAAGTGCGTACATAGAACATGACTTATAGAGATAATTCCATGAACCTCGTTTTTGTTATTTTATGTTTAAGCAAAGCCATAGTCATTCCAATTCAATAATAAATCTCTAGGTGGTTAGCACATTATAAGGTTAAGCAACACTAGCCTGGTCAGTCTTAGGATGCGTTACTATTCTGATTATAAATTCTGCATCTGATAAGTTAGATAGATACGATTAGTCAAGTGTATGCAGTAAATTCTTACGAGAGTTAAGTCTAAATTTATAATGATATATCGTCTTCATCTTTAAAATTTCAAATATAGATTGAGAAGGATTATGGAAACCTTTTAGAAATAAATGCTTTAATAGCACCAATTTTTATACCTTTTAAGACGATATTAGCCAATAACGTAATAAATCAGGTGATTTCGCATGTTCAAAGTATATTCATAAAATTTGACGCGATTTATTTATTTAATTTTATGCACATAAAAAACATTACACAGATAAAATGGTGGAAAAGTAAGTGCAGTTAAATTTATATCTTTTTTGATCAGGTCACAGTAAAGTTATTGATTTTAATTTCAAAACTGGTTCAGATCTAAGAATTATTAATTAAGAATTATGAAGTTAGATATTTGATAATATTCTGGGACTTACTACACAGTTTAAAAAGAGCTTATCAGTCGTTGAAAAGGCAAACTCTAAGATTAACAGTGATATTAAGTATAAGTCAATCCGATTTAGAGTCAGATCATAATATATTTATAACATATATATAAATTAATTTTAAATAGTATGATCTGACTCTGAATATGATTAGTAAGAGTAAATCGATTAGTAATGTGTAGGTACGATATAGTTGAAATACTTACCGTATTTTTTTCTATTAAACCAAATACACTTAAGTAGAGTTATTAGTAATATCACTAACACTTAGTTTTTCAAGAGTTATTTACTAACTCGTAGTATATTGCACTTTAACCACAGTATTTCACTAACTGGCAAGTAAGTACAAGCAAGGTAAGTACACGGAAAGCGCGCGAACAGCGAGTGCTTCGGATGAGAGCTCGAGCTCAACTAATTTATTTTTGAGGAATTTCGCACAGCCTCGTAAGGTGCGACGGGTGCGGGGGACGCGGGGGGGGTGGGGGCTGAGACGGGGGATGCGCGGGAGTGGACAGGTAGTAGCGGGTAGTGGGCGTGGGGCAAACTAACTATTGTTACAGCGCACGTATTGTCTACAGCAGACATAACCTATTGTGTTTTATGGAATTAGGCACTTAATACGTACAGGTTAGGTATGTTAACTATGCTAGTTTCAAATAATTTTGTATTACTACTTAATTACGTTTCCAGTTCACTTCACTTAACGTTTAACATTAAACTAAACTTAATACAACTGCACATTATTTAGTTTTCTGTTAGTAGCTAGTTTTACGCCACAAACTCTAATTTGTTGCGCCGCGCGCCGTTTCTTCTCCGTTAGCGCCTAGGAAGCGGTGGTAAACTTAGTTTTAAGTATAATTTGACGTCAAAAAACTGTAACAGTATTGCACTATTTTGAACATAAAGAATTGAATTGAATTATTAAAACTGGGTACTGGTCCAACAGAAGTTATTTAGCTTTTTCATAGCTGTTGTGGACCGTAGCTAAAATAAATCGTAGAGCTTACGTAGCAAAACTCGTAGCTCGTAGCGTGTAGCATGTCCGATGAACACACTTAAATTATGCACTACTAGCCTTCCGCCCGCGTCTCCGCCCGCGTACATCTCGGTTAACGCGACCTTTGCTCATATATCCGGTTCTACTCAACCGATTGCGATAAAAAAAAAACGTAAGATTACCGACTGATTAAGCCCTATCTAAAAACAAAACAGCATCAAAATCCGTTCAGTAGTTTTTGCGTCCATCGCAGACAAACAGACAAAAAGACAGGAAATGAAAAAAAGAAATATTTTGTGTTCAGTATCGTTCACATATCATAACCCAAGTGTTTTTTTTAAATAGAGTGATTTCGCATGTTTAAAGTATATTCATAAAATTAGACGCGATTTATTTATCTAAAAATTTTATGCACACACAAAAACATTACATAGATAAGACGGTGAAAATATTAGTGCAATTTTAAATTATAATTTAAAACATATTTTGAATATTTTTGACCACGTCATGGTAAAGTTATTGATTTTAATTTCAAATTGTTCTAGAGCTATAAATAATTATTAACTTAGTTTAGTAAACGTAGTCTGAACTGAAGTTAGAAATTCGATAATATTTCGGGACGTACAGTCAGCGTCAGAGAAAACAGACCCCTCATGCTTTCATATCATTAACAAGGGGGGTCCCTTTTCTCTGAAGCTTACTGTACTACACAGTAGAAAGAGCGCTTTAAAAAGGTAAACTTTAAGATAAATAGGCATGTTAAGCTCTAGCTGACTCCGCGAACTTCGTACCGCCTAACAGTCAATTCTTTATTATTTATTATTTTAATTTTTCTCTCCCTAAAAACCATCCTCGTACTTCAAGAAATAGTCTAAAAAAAGAATTAGCAAGATCGGTTCAGCCGTTCTCGAGATTTTATATAATAGAAGAAAAAGTGAATTCGATTAGGAGTCAGATCATACATAAAATTGAAATAAATAAATTTTTAATAAACTGAAAAGGCAAACTTCAAGATTAACCGTGATATTAGGTATAAGTCAATCCGATTTAGAGTCAGATCATAATATAATATAGCATTTAAACAAATTAATTTAAATTAGTATGATCTGACTCTGAATCTGAATAGTTAGAGGGATTCGATTAGTAAGGTGTATACGATATAGTTGAAATAGGTACTTACCGTAATTTTTTTGTAATCAAACACAAAACACTAGAGTTTTAGAGAGTTATCGTTATCACTTAAAGGTTTTTCAAGAGTTATTTACTAACTCGTAGTATATTGCACTTTAACCACAATATTTCACTAACTGGCAAGTAAGTACAAGCAAGGTAAGTACACATGTACAAGGAAAGCGCGCGAACAGCGAGTGCTTCGGATGAGAGCTCAAGCTCAACTAATTTATTTTTGAGGAATTTCGCAGAGCCTCGTAAGGTGCGATGGATGCGGAGGACGCGGGGAGGTGGGGGCTGAGACGGGGGATGCGCGGGAGTGGACAGGTAGTAGCGGGTAGTGGGCGTGGGGCAAACTAACTATTGTTACAGCGCACGTATTGTCTACAGCAGACATAACCTATTGTCTTTTATGGAATTAGGCACTTAATACGTATAAGTAAGGTATGTTACCCTACGGAATGATAGGGGGGTGACTCGTCAAGTCACCCCACTCGTTCAAAAAAGAGTTGATATCTTTTTATGTGTTAATTGATGAAAGTTATGTTTTTTGTGTATTCTCCTCTTTACCTAAGCATACGTAATTAGTAGCATATATCACAGATTCGTTATGTCTTGGATTTAGCTATATAAACGTTGCTGGGGTGACCGATCACCCCACTATCCTTTTACGTTAGTTTCTTTTTTCTCGTCTGATGATTGAAAAAAGAGCATTTTTGACATAAATAGTAAAACTTACGGTCAATATATTGTTAAATATTTAGGAAATTTAGGCAATACAAGTTATGATGGGGAATATTCTTTAGACGAGAGTGAATAATCAGAAATTGAGGATAATCTGTCTGTGCATTCAGCGCATTTGTGTTGTTTTTAGACTTTTTCAGACAATTTTTCTATCCGTAAAGCGAAATCGGTTTAGCCGTTCTTGAGATTTGGGCTTAGCAACACATTTAGCGATTCATTTGTATATTATAGATGCGAAAATAACTGTCTGTCTTTCTGTCTGCCAGTTATGCTTCCACACAAGTTAAAGTTTATTTCTATTCTATTCTATGCTTTCACACAGACCTAAACCACTGAACCGATCTTGACGAATGAATTTAACCTTGGGAAAGAACATAGGCCATCTTTGGTTGCGATAACCGACATCCACACTACTACTTATACTACAATAACGATAACTTCTTTTATAACTAGGTAAGTAATAAAAACCACACGTGAAGGTATGGCGAGAGACCCCTTTACCAAACATAAATGCTTTTCTATTGTAGTCGATAAGCTGTAAACTGAAAATTGCAACATTAAAAAACGATTAGAGTATTTGCAAATTGCCCATTCTTTGCTCTTATCTTTATTCTTATCTATAGTCAACCTTTTGTCTCATTTCTCTAAATAGGTCAAGTGATAAAGGTTGTAGTAATCCAGTTATTGTCTCGTCAAGTGAACAAAAGAAATATTAATGCTTTTGTTATTCAAGTCATTGCGGGCCTATTAAACTAACTGCTAAACCCATTACTTCTATACTGTGCCATTACCTGCTGTCTCTTCGTGGACACAATTCGTGGTATTTTAAATAATTGCACAATATGTCATTATTTAAAAGACCACACAATTGATCTCCAATTCTGTGACTACGACTATATCAACTAGGTATTGCGCGTTGCTTCGGTCCATAGTAATCATATAAATGCGAAAGTAACCGTCTGTCTGTCTGTCTGCTTCTCTGTCTGGATATTGAAATTTGGTATATAGACGTTTGGAAAGGACACAAGGAATGTTGGTTGCGACAACCGACATCCACGCGGACGGGGCCGCGGGCAACAGATATTGAGCGATAACTTTGTTATAAATATTTTTCTGTTTAGAAACTTATTATGAAGACTAAAAACCGATATCGAACCACCAGCTGTACTTACAAATATTATAATACCTGATGTTGTAACCATATTCTTGAGATAAAACTGAATTTGAATTTGAATTTATATACCTAACTATACTTCATACGGCTAGGTGCTTAACTAAAGTTCACTACACTTGCCAGTTCACTACACTTAACGTTTAACATTAAACTAAACTAAATACAACTTCACACTCACACCAAAAGAATAATATAGACGGAACGTATAGAACCAGCGTGTTAAGCCACATAAAGTGACACCAAAGTAGCACCATCTCACTCGCACTCTTTGTGTGCACGCACGAGTGCGAACGAAATGGTGCTACTTTAGTATCACTTTATGTGGCTTCACACGCTGGTTCTATACGTTCCGTCTATATTATTCTTTTAGTCTGAGAACTTCACATTATTTAGTTTTCTATTAGTAGCTAGTTTCACGCCACATTAATAAAACTGGGTACTGGCCTAACAGAAGTATTGTAGCTTTTTCGTAGCTGTTGTGGACCGTAGATAATATAATAATAGAAAGGTCTTAAAAAGATAAAAATGCCTAGTAACAAATATATGTACTGCACTGCATTCTAATATATCTTCTAAAATATAAAAATGAATCATTGAATGTGAATGTGTTGCTAAGCTCAAATCTCGAGAACGGCTGAACCGATTTCGCCAATTATTTTTTTAAAATATTCCTTGAAGTACGAGGATGGTTCTTACGGAGAGAAGATTAAGAAAAAAATCGACCGTTAGGCGGTACGAAGTTCGCGGGGTAAGCTAGTTTCAAATAATTTTGTATTACTTCCTAGGGGATAATTACGTTGCCAGTTCACTACACTTAACGTTTAACATTAAACTAAACTAAATACAACTTCACATTATTTAGTTTTCTGTTAGTAGCTAGTTTCACGCCACATTATTAAAACTGGGTACTGGCCTAACAGAAGTAATGTAGTTATTTCGTATCTGTTGTGGACCGTAGCTAAAATAAATCGTAGAGCTTACGTAGCAGAACTCGTAGCTCGTAGCGCTAATAATTCGTAGAGTTTACGTAGTAGAACTCGTAGCTCGTAGCGTGTAGCATGTTCGATGAACACACTTAAATTATGCACTACTAGCCTTCCGCCCGCGTCTCCGCCTGCGTACATCTCGGTTAACGCGACCTTTGTTCATATATCCGGTTCTACTCAACCGATTGCGATACAAAAAGCGTAAGATTATCGACTGACCAAGGCCTGTCTAAAAAAAAAACAGCGTCAAAATCCGTTCAGTAGTTATTGCGTCCATCGCGGGCCAACAGACAAAAAGACAGGAAGTGAAAATAAAAAAAATTTTTGTTCAGTATTATTGTTAACATAACATAACCCAAGTATTTTTTTTAAGTTCGAGACGTTGTTAGCCAATAACGTAATAAATAGGGTGATTTCGCATGCTTAAAGTATGTTCATAAAATTTGACGCGATTTATTTATTTAATTTTATGCACACATAAAAACGTTACATAGATAAGACGGTGAAAATATTAGTGCAATGTTAAATTATAATTTAAAATATATTTTGAATATTTTGACCAAGTCATGGTTAAGTTATTGATTTTAATTTCAAATTATTTTAGACCTATAAATAATTATTAATTTGGTTTAGTAAATGTAGTCTGAACTGAAGTGAGAAATTCGATAACATTCCGGGACGTACTACACAGTAGAAAGAGAGCTTATCAGTCGTTGAAAAGGCAAACTTTAAGATTAACAGTGATATTAAGTATAAGTCAATCCGATTTACAGTCAGATCATAATATTTTATTTATATAACATTTGAATAAATTAATTTTAATTAGTATGATCTGACTCTGAATATGATTAGTTAGAGTAAATCGATTAGTAACGTGTAGGTACGATATAGTTGAAATACTTACCGTGTTTTTTTCTATTAAACAAATACACTTAAGAAGAGTTATTAGTAATATCACTAACACTTAGTTTTTCAAGAGTTATTTACTAACTCGTAGTATATTGCACTTTAACCACAGTATTTCACTAACTGGCAAGTAAGTACAAGCAAGGTAAGTACAAGGAAAGCGCGCGAATAGCGAGTGCTTCGCATGAGAGCTCGAGCTCAACTAATTTATTTTTGAGGAATTTCGCAGTGCCTCGTAAGGTGCGTCGGGTGCGGGGGACGCGGGGGGTGAGGGCTGAGACGGGGGATGCGCGGGAGTGGACAGGTAGTAGCGGGTAGTGGGCGTGGGGCAAGCTAAGTATTGTTACAGCGCACGTATTGTCTACAGCAGACATAACTTATTGCATTTTATGGAATTAGGCACTTAATACGTATAGGTAAGGTATGTTACCCTACGGAATGATAGGGGGGTGACTCGTCAAGTCGTCACCCCACTCGTTCAAAAAAGAGTTGATATCTTTTTATGTGTTAATTGATGAAAGTTATGTTTTTTTTGTATTCTCCTCTTTACCTAAGCATACGTAATTAGTAGCATATATCACTGATTCGTTATGTCTTGGATTTAGCTATATTAACGTTGCTGGGGTGACCGATCACCCCACTATCCTTTTACGTTAGTTTCTTTTTTCTCGTCTGGTGCTTGAAAAAAGAGCATTTTTCAATCAATGAATCAAAGAATCAATTTCGTTTATTCAATTTAGGCACATATAGTGCACATATGAACGTCAAAATATTACAATTGTGTCAAGAAGTATGTAAACAACAAATAAAATATTAAATAAATTAAAGTAAACCATTTGAAAATGATTCTTTCGCTGGTTCGGTAGTTGGTTCTACTGAGCAGATGCCAGCAAGAAACTCAGAGAATGCAATTATCCTTTTTATTTATTTATTTATTTTTTAATACGGTTTTTATACAATTTACAATGTGCGGGCAAGAAAGTGATTAGGTTGACCATGCATTTTTATCATTAAGATATTCTTCTACTTTATAATAAGCTTTTTCCATTAGACTTTTTTTCACGTTTATTTTAAAAATATTAAGTGGCATGTCAAACAAATCCTGAGGAATTTTATTAAATATTTTTATACTGTTGCCTACAAATGAATTACCAACCTTATGAAGCCTGAGTATTGGCACTGCTAGTTTATCTTTATTTCTCGTATTATAATCATGGGTGTCCGAGTTTTTTTTTAAAGGACTCGGACTTTTTAACATAAATAGTAAAACTTACTTACGGCCAATAATATTGTTAAATATTTAGGAAACCTAGGCAATACAAGTTATGATGGGGAATATTCTTTAGACAAGAGTGAATAATCAGAAATTGAGGATAATCTGTCTGTGCATTCAGCGCATTTGTGTTGTTTTTAGACTTTTTGAGACAATTTTTCTCTACGTAAAGAAGGAATTATTCTAAAAAAAACAATTAGCGAAATCGGTTCAGCCGTTCTCGAGATTTGCGCTTAGTAACACATTTAGCAATTCATTTGTATATTATAGATGTGAAAATAACTGTCTGTCTTTCTGTTTGCCTGTTATGCTTTCACACAGACCTAAACCACTGAACTTATCTTGATGAATGAATTTAACCTTGGGAAAGAACATAGGCCATCTTTGGTTGCGATAACCGACATCCACACTACTACTTATACTACGATAACTTCTTAAGTATTTAGGTAAGTAATATAAACAACACGCGAAGGTATGGCGGGGGAGCCCTTTACCTGGCATAATTGCTTTTCTACTGTCTTTTGTTCTATTGTAGTCGATAAGCTGTGAACTGGAAATTGCAACATTAAAAAAAGATTAGAATATTTGCAAATTGCCCATTCTTAACTCTTATCTATACTCTTATCTATAGTCAACCTTTTGTCTCATTTCTCTAAATAGGTCAAGTGATAAAGGTTGTAGTAATCCAGTTATGGTCTCGTCAAGTGAACAAAAGAAATATTAATGCTTTTGTTATTCAAGTCATTGCGGGCCTATTAAAACTAACTGCTAAACCCATTACTTCTATACTGTGCCATTACCTGCTGTCTCTTCGTGGACACAATTCGTGGTATTTTAAATAATTGCACAATATTTCATTATTTAAAAGACCACACAATTTATCTACAATTCTGTGACTACGACTATATCAACTAGGTATTGCGCGTTGCTTCGGTCCATAGTAATATTTATTATAAATGCGAAAGTAACTGTCTGTCTGTCTGTCTGCTTGTCTGTCTGGATATTGAAATTTGGTATATAGACGTTTGGAAAGGACATAAGGAATGTCGGTCGCGAAAACCGACATCCACGCGGACGGGGCCGCGGGCAACAGATATTGAGCGATAACTTTGTTATAAATATTTTTCTGTTTAGAAACTTATTATGAAGACTAAATACCGAAATCCAACCACCAGCTGTACTTACAAATATTATAATACCTGATGTTGTAACCATATTCTTGAAATAAAGCTGAATTTGAATTTGAATTTATTTATTTATTTATTTATTTATTCTTTATTGCACAAATAAGACGTACAAAGGCGGACTTAATGCCATGGGCATTTTCTACCAATGAACCTTAGGGTGATGCAGAGTATTGTTAAGGTAGGTGCTTGAAAATATTGAGAGATGTTGATCTAGTACGATATAAATATTAGGTGTCATATAAACGATAAACATATTAATACATAATTATATAAATATGTATATTATATATATAAATAAGTTAGCAAAGAATATACTTATAATAATATATAATAAAAATGGGAATGGGAAAAATCTTATGAGTGTTATTCCGCCTATGGTTCGTTGTAGAGCTGCCGTACTCTGTTTCTGAATATAGAGCGATTTGGAGACATCCTGACTTCTAGGGGCGTTCCAAAGGAGAATGGATTGAACAGTGAACGAGGAGTGGACGAGGCTTGAAGTGTGAGTGGGACAGTGGAGAAGAAGATTGTTAGTGGAGCGTAGATTTTTATCATGATTAGAACCGAGTAGATGGAGATGGGATTTTAAGTAGGTAGGGGCGTTGGGAGAATTTAAAAGGGTATACACTAAAGTGACAGCTTTTTATACCTAACTATATTTCATACGGCTAGGTACTTAACTAAAGTTCACTACACTTGCCAGTTCACTACACTTAACGTTTAACATTAAACTAAACTAAATACAACTTCACACTCACACTAAAAGAATAATATAGACGGAACGTATAGAACCAGCGTGTGAAGCCACATAAAGTGATACCAAAGTAGCACCATCTCACTCGCACTCTTTGTTTGCACGCACGAGTGCGAGCGAAATGGTGCTACTTTAGTATCACTTAATGTGACTTCACACGCTGGTTCTATACGTTCCGTCTATATTATTCTTTTAGTCTGAGAACTTCACATTATTTAGTTTTCTAATAGTAGCTAGTTTCACGCCACATTATTAAAACTGGGTACTGGCCTAACAGAAGTAATGTAGCTTTTTCGTAGCTGTTGTGGACCGTAGATAATATAATAATAGAAAGGTCTTAAAAAGATAAAAATGCCTAGTAACAAATATATGTACTGCACTGCATTCTAATATATCTTCTAAAATATAAAAATGGATCACTGAATGTGTTGCTAAGCTCAAATCTCGAGAACGGCTGAACCGATTTCGCCAATTCTTTTTTTAAAATATTCCTCGAAGTACGAGGATGGTTCTTACGGAGAGAAGATTAAGAAAAAAAAATCGACCGTTAGGCGGTACGAAGTTCGCGGGGTAAGCTAGTTTCAAATAATTTTGTATTACTTCCTAGGTGTTTATTACGTTGCCAGTTCACTACACTTAACGTTTAACATTAAACTAAACTAAATACAACTTCACATTATTTAGTTTTCTGTTAGTAGCTAGTTTCACGCCACATTATTAAAACTGGGTACTGGCCTAACAGAAGTAATGTAGCTTTTTCGTAGCCGTTGTGGACCGTAGCTAAAATAAATCGTAGAGCTTACGTAGCAGAACTCGTAGCTCGTAGTGCTAATAATTCGTAGAGTTTACGTAGTGGAACTCGTAGTTGTAGCATGTCCGGTGAACACACTTAAATTATGCACTACTAGCCTTCCGCCCGCGACTCCGCCCGCGTACATCTCGGTTAACGCGACCTTTGCTCATATATCCGGTTCTACTCAACCGATTGCGATAAAAAAACGTAAGATTATCGACTGACCCAGGCCTGTCTAAAATAAAAACAGCATCAAAATCCGTTCAGTAGTTATTGCGTCCATCGCGGACCAACAGACAAAAAGACAGGAAGAGAAAAAAAAAAATATTTTGTGTTCAGTATCGTTAACATAACATTACCCAATTGTTTTTTTTAAGTTTAAGACGGTGTTAGCCAATAACGTAATAAATCGGGTGATTTCGCATGCTTAAAGTATATTCATAAAATTTGACGTGATTTATTTATTTAATTTTATGCACATAAAAAAACATTACACAAATAAAATGGTGGAAAAGTAAGTGCAGTTAAATTTATACTTGAAAACATATATTATTTTGAATATTTTTGATCAGGTCACAGTAAAGTTATTGATTTTAATTTCAAAACTGGTTCAGATCTAAGAAATTATGAAGTTAGATATTTGATAATATTCCGAGACGTACAACACAGTTTAAAAAGAGCTTATCACTCGTTGAAAAGGCAAACTCTAAGATTAACAGTGATATTAAGTATAAGTCAATCCGATTTAGAGTCAGATCATAATATATTTATAACAATTAAATAAATTAATTTTGAATAGTATGATCTGACTCTGAATATGATCAGTTAGAGTAAATCGATTAGTAATGTGTAGGTACGATATAGTTGAAATACTTACCGTATTTTTTTCTATTAAACAAATACACTTAAGAAGAGTTATTAGTAATATCACTAACACTTAGTTTTTCAAGAGTTATTTACTAACTCGTGGTATATTGCATTTTAACCACAGTATTTCACTAACTGGCAAGTAAGTACAAGCAAGGTAAGTACAAGGAAAGCGCGCGAAAAGCGAGTGCTTCGGATGAGAGCTCGAGCTCAACTAATTTATTTTTGAGGAATTTCGCAGTGCCTCGTAAGGTGCGACGGGTGCGGGGGACGCGGGGGGTGGGGGCTGAGACGGGGGGTGCGCGGGAGTGGACAGGTAGCAGCGGGTAGTGGGCGTGGCGCAAGCTAACTATTGTTACAGCGCACGTATTGTCTACAGCAGACATAACCTATTGTCTTTTATGGAATTAGGCACTTAATACGTACAGGTTAGGTATGTTAACTATGCTAGTTTCAAATAATTTTGTGTTACTTCCTAGGGGTTAATAACGTTGCCAGTTCACTACACTTAACGTTTAACATTAAACTAAACTAAATACAACCTCACATTATATTTTAGTTATCTGTTAGTAGCTAGTTTTCCGCCACAAACTCCAATTTGTTGCGCCGTTTCTTCTCCATTAGCGCCTAGGAAGCGGTGGTAAACTTAGTTTTAAGTATAATTTGACGTCAAAAAGCTGTAGAAGTGTTGCACTATTTTGAAAATAAAGAATTGAATTGAATTATTAAAACTGGGTACTGGCCTAACAGAAGTAATTTAGCAATTTCGTAGCTGTTGTGGACCGTAGCTAAAATAAATCGTAGAGTTTACGTAACAGAACTCGTAGCGCTAATATTTCGTAGAGTTTACGTAGTGGAACTCATAGCGTATAGCATGTCCGATGAACACACTTAAATTATGCACTACTAGCTTTCCGCCCGTGACTCCGCCCGCGTACTTCTCGGTTTACGCAACCTTTGCTCATATATCCGGTTCTACTCAACCGATTGCGATCAAAAAAACGTAAGATTACCAACTGATTAAGCCCTGTCTAAAAACAAAACAGCATCAAAATCCGTTCAGTAGTTTTTGCGTCCATCGCAGACAAACAGACAAAAAGACAGGAAATGAAAAAAAGAAATATTTTGTGTTCAGTATCGTTAACATAACATAACCCAAGTGTTTTTTTTAAATCGGGTGATTTCGCATGTTTAAAGTATATTCATAAAATTAGACGTGATTTATTTATCTAATAATTTTATGCACACACAAAAACATTACATAGATAAGACGGTGAAAATATTAGTGCAATTTTAAATTATAATTTAATTTAATTTCAAATTGTTTTAGAGCTATGAATAATTATTAACTTAGTTTAGTAAACGTAGTCTGAACTGAAGTTAGAAATTCGATGATATTTCGGGATGTACTACACAGTAGGAAGAGCGCTTTAAAAAGGTAAACTTTAAGATAAATAGGTATATTAAGTTCTAGCTGACTCCGCGAACTTCGTACCGCCTAACAGTCAATTCTTTATTATTTATTATTTCAATTTTTCTCTCCCTAAAAACCATCCTCGTACTTCAAGAAATAGTGTAAAAAAAGAATTAGCGAGATCGGTTCAGCCGTTCTCGAGATTTGCGTTTAGCAACACATTTAGGTATTCATTTTTATATAGTAGAAGAAAAAGTGAATTCGATTAGGAGTCAGATCATACATAAAATTGAAATAAATTAATTTTTAATAAACTGAAAAGGCACACTTTAAGATTAACAGTGATATTAAGTATAAGTCAATCCGATTTAGAGTCAGATCATAATATAATATAGCATTTAAATAAATTAATTTAAATTAGTATGATCTGACTGTGAATCTGAATAGTTAGAGTGATTCGATTAGTAAGGTGTATACGATATAGTTGAAATAGGTACTTACCGTAATTTTTTTATAATCAAACACAAAACACTAGAATTTTAGAGAGTTATCGTTATCACTTAAAGGTTTTTCAAGAGTTATTTACTAACTCGTAGTATATTGCACTTTAACCACAGTATTTCACTAACTGGCAAGTAAGTACAAGCAAGGTAAGTACAAGGAAAGCGCGCGAAAAGCGAGTGCTTCGGATGAGAGCTCGAGCTCAACTAATTTATTTTTGAGGAATTTCGCAGTGCCTCGTAAGGTGCGACGGGTGCGGGGGACGCGGGGGGCTGAGACGGGGGATGCGCAGGAGTGGACAGGTAGTAGCGGGTAGTGGGCGTGGGGCAAGCTAACTGTTGTTACAGCGCACGTATTGTCTACAGCAGACATAACCTATTGTCTTTTATGGAATTAGGCACTTAATACGTATAGGTAAGGTATGTTACCCTACGGAATGATAGGGGGGTGACTCGTCAAGTCGTCACCCCACTCGTTCAAAAAAGAGTTGATATCTTTTTATGTGTTAATTGATGAAAGTTATGTTTTTTGTGTATTCTCCTCTTTACCTAAGCATACGTAATTAGTAGCATATATCACTGATTCGTTATGTCTTGGATTTAGCTATATCAACGTTGCTGGGGTGACCAATCACCCCACTATCCTTTTACGTTAGTTTCTTTTTCTCGTCTGGTGATTGAAAAAAGAGCATTTTTGACATAAATAGTAAAACTTACGGTCAATATATTGTTAAATATTTAGGAAATTTAGGCAATACAAGTTATGATGGGGAATATTCTTTAGACGAGAGTGAATAATCAGAAATTGAGGATAATCTGTCTGTGCATTCAGCACATTTGTGTTGTTTTTAGGCTTTTTCAGACAATTTTTCTATCCGTAAAGCGAAATCGGTTTAGCCGTTCTTGAGATTTGCGCTTAGCAACACATTAAGCCATTCATTTGTATATTATAGATGCGAAAATAACTGTCTGTCTTTCTGTCTGCCAGTTATGCTTCCACACAAGTTAAAGTTTATTTCTATTCTATTCTATTCTATGCTTTCACACAGACCTTAACCACTGAACCGATCTTGACGAATGAATTAAACCTTGGGAAAGAACATAGGTCATCTTTGGTTGCGATAACCGACATCCACACTACTACTTATACTACGATAACGATAACTTCTTTTATAACTAGGTAAGTAATATAAACCACACGTGAAGGAGCAAGGGACCCCTTTACCTGACATAAATGCTTTTCTATTGTAGTTGATAAGCTGTAAACTGAAAATTGCAACATTAAAAAACGATTAGAGTATTTGCAAATTGCCCATTCTTTGCTCTTATCTTTATTCTTATCTATAGTCAACCTTTTGTCTCATTTCTCTAAATAAGTCAAGTGATAAAGGTTGCAGTAATCCAGTTATTGTCTCGTCAAGTGAACAAAAGAAATATTAATGCTTTTGTTATTCAAGTCAGGCGGGCCCATTAAAACTAACTGCTAAACCCATTACTTCTATACTGTGCCATTACCTGCTGTCTCTTCGTGGACACAATTCGTGGTAATTTTAAATAATTGCACAATATGTCATTATTTAAAAGACCACACAATTGATCTACAATTCTGTGACTACGACTATATCAATAACTAGGTGTTACGCGTTGCTCCGGTCCATAGTAATATTATAAATGCGAAAGTAACTCTCTGTCTGTCTGTCTGTCTGCTTGTCTGTCTGGATATTGAAATTTGGTATATAGACATTGGGAAAGGACATAAGGAATGTTGGTCGCAAAAACTGACATCCACGCGGACGGAGCCGCGGGCAACAGATATTGAGCGATAACTTTGTTAGAAATATTTTTCTGTTTAGAAACTTATTATGAAGACTAAAAGCCGATATCGAACCACCAGCTTTACTTACAAATATTATAATACCTGATGTTGTAACCTTATTCTTGAAATAAAGCTGAATTTGAATTTGAATTTATATACCTAACTATACTTCATACGGCTAGGTACTTAACTAAAGTTCACTATACTTGTCAGTTCACTACACTTAACGTTTAACATTAAACTAAACTAAATACAACTTCACACTCACACTGAAAGAATAATATAGACGGAACGTATAGAACCAGCGTGTGAAGCCACATAAAGTGATACCAAAGTAGCACCATCTCACTCGCACTCTTTGTGTGCACGCACGAGTGCGAGCGAAATGGTGCTACTTTAGTATCACTTTATGTGGCAGCGGCTTCACACGCTGGTTCTATACGTTCCGTCTATATTATTCTTTTAGTCTGAGAACTTCACATTTTTTAGTTTTCTATTAGTAGCTAGTTTCACGCCACATTATTAAAACTGGGTACTGGCCTAACAGAAGTAATGTAGCTTTTTCGTAGCTGTTGTGAGCCGTAGATAATATAATAATAGAAAGGTCTTAAAAAGATAAAATGCCTAGTAACAAATATATGAACTGCATTGCATTCTAATATATCTTCTAAAATATAAAAATGGATCACTGAATGTGTTGCTAAGCTCAAATCTCGAGAACGGCTGAACCGATTTCGCCAATTAATTTTTTTAAAATATTCCTTGAAGTACGAGGATGGTTCTTACGGAGAGAAGATTAAGAAAAAATCGACCGTTAGGCGGTACGAAGTTCGCGGGGTAAGCTAGTTTCAAATAATTTTGTATTACTTCCTAGGGGTTAATTACGTTGCCAGTTCACTACACTTAACGTTTAACATTAAACTAGTGAATAATCAGAAATTGAGGATAATCTGTCTGTGCATTCAGCGCATTTGTGTTGTTTTTAGACTTTTTGAGACAATTTTTCTCTCCGTAAAGAAGGAATTATTCTAAAAAAACAATTAGCGAAATCGGTTCAGCCGTTCTCGAGATTTGCGCTTAGCAACACATTTAGCGATTCATTTGTATATTATAGATGCGAAAATAACTGTCTGTCTTTCTGTCTGCCAGTTATGCTTTCACACAGACCTAAACCACTGAACTTATCTTGACGAATGAATTTAACCTTGGGAAAGAACATAGACCATCTTTGGTTGCGATAACCGACATCCACACTACTACTTATACTACGATAACGATAACTAATTTTATAACTAGGTAAGTAATATAAACCACACGTGAAGGTATGGCGAGGGAGCCCTTTACCTGGCATAATTGCGTTTCTACTGTCTTTTGTTCTATTGTAGTCGATAAGCTGTGAACTGGAAATTGCAACTTTAAAAAAAGATTAGAATATTTGCAAATTGCCCATTCTTTGCTCTTATCTATACTCTTATCTATAGTCAACCTTTTGTCTCATTTCTCTAAATAGGTCAAGTGATAAAGGTTGTAGTAATCCAGTTATTGTCTCGTCAAGTGAACAAAAGAAATATTAATGCTTTTGTTATTCAAGTCATTGCGGGGCTATTAAAACTAACTGCTAAACCCATTACTTTTATACTGTGCCATTACCTGCTGTCTCTTCGTGGACACAATTCGTGGTATTTTGAATAATTGCACAATATGTCATTATTTAAAAGACCACAGAATTGATTTACAATTCTGTGACTATATCAATAACTAGGTGTTGCGCGTTGCTCCGGTTCATAGTAATATTATAAATGCGAAAGTACCCCGCAGACTGTCTTTCGGACAGTGTATACGAACAACATACAAATGGCGGCCTCATCGCTGGGAGCGATCTCTTACAGGCAACCTTTTCGCTAGGCAACTATTAACAAGAGAAACAAAACAAACTGACACACACACACACACGCGCGCACACACACTCACACAAACACACACACACACACATACCCATACACACGTCAAACTTATTACACCCCTCTTTTTTGTCAAGGGTTAAAAATTAAATTTAGTTTCCAAATTCAATATTTCAGTTTAGAAATTCATTTTAAAGACTGAAAATCGAAACACAATCAATAGTTAGTCAGCTAGCCTAGTTTATTTGTTTAATATGTGTTTGTATAAGAAGTTGCTACAATATTGTTTACCTTTAGTTATGTACCTAATCAAATAATAGAAAATAAAGACAGTAGAAAAGCAATTATGTCAGATAAAGGGCTCCTATATCAATTTCGTATCTCTATAAGCGCATTACAGCGAAACGAATGACAATACACACGTAGTTAGAACGAAAATCGTATGGAACAATAAATTACATAGTAAGTATACATCGGCATATATCTTGACCTCAATTACGTCACAAAATGTTCTATGTACGCGTACGCGTGGGTGTCATTTGATGATAGCAGATGCTACAGCGGCGGAGGAGCTGAAATCCACTAATCGTAGATATTTTTTTTTATAAAAAATATTAGTAATTAACCAAAATTATTAATATTACCTCTAATCCCTCCAGCTAAGCTAAATTGTTTGTTAAGAGTGGGTTCACGTTGTTAGTGTAATGCCAGGATTCTAATCTGGGTCCTCTCGATCTTAAGGCCGGCTTCTTAACCACTAAGCTGCCGACTTTTGTATCATATTTTATTATCAAAGCAATTCGCGCGATAGAGCCTCGTTTCTCTTGCGTCTTGGGGTCAAGATATACGCCGGTAGTTACCCTCTCACAAGTTACTTTACGTAATCACTTCCAGGTACATACTACAAGAATGTCTGTACGGAATACAATAGACCACGAACAATGTGCATCTTGTTAATACTGGCATACGAATGTCATTACATAAAAGTACGCTATGACTATACGAATAGGTCAGTTACAAATTCGAAATTCAAAAGTCCTTGCACTCACACAATTTTTTTTAACCAAATTATAAAAAGGAGGCACATCACCTATCCAAAGCTGAGTAAAGATTCGATTTTACAAAATCGACATGAATCTAAGCCAATAATGCCAGCCCCCGCCCTTTGGCGGGAGGTACGAGTGCTCCGCCAAACCGCACACATACTGTGAAATACGACCAATGACAATAATTTCCCCACTGGCCTTGGCTGTCTCAATAGACAAAGATGTGTTGTAATTGTTGTATCAAGAATTACAAAAAAAAGGTTTTGCTTGAAGTATCTGATTTATGCAGGGTTGTAACAGCAACAACTCTAATAAATATCAAATTACCAATGCATTACAGATGTATATATTAAGGTTCACTTATTTCTTATTGTTCAATGACCAGTGTACTATCACAATATGTTACCGGCAATCTGTTTAATTCAGGTATTCTATAAAATGCCTAGTCGATGACCATTGTATAAAATATTTGCTGTTCCACCGGCAATGCGTGAAATAAATAAGTCTATATTTGCTATACCTAGTGCTTGTCTGCCACCTAAGTGGTATAAAAAAAAAAAAAAAACTTCTACATCTGGATGGTTATAAAAAAATAACCACGAAGGCTAATGCGGGAGCTCCGTCCTCTATCCTATACAATCTATCCAATTCAAACTGCGCGGAGTGGACACTGCGCGCCTCAACTTGGATAGATAATATATTCTACATTCGGTTAGGTATATAAATAAAAGGTAAAAATCTTGTGGCGACTTTTTATAAAAAATACATATTATACAAATAAACTAGACTAACTAACTAACTAATCGTTCAATTTCGGTTTTTAGTTTTGAAAATGAGTTCTAAACCAAAAAAACTGCATAAACTGAGTTTTTAAATTTCAAATATACAAAGTAAAATAGTAAAAGACAAATCACAGGTATTTACGACAGAAAATAATTGTAATATTACATTAATTCTATACCAAAATTTTATTTATAAGTATTTACAAAAAAAAAAAAATTATTAACTTACTTGTATTTCCATCTTACGTAGTACGTAGTCTTATGTACATTATTCTCAAATATAACTTCATTTGTTAGTATTATCTTATTTTTTTTACATAAATGTATTTGTTTTAAATGCGGGTGTACCCTCATTCTACTCGATTCTCATAATATCTATTAGGAACTATTATTCCACCATAAGTACATAATATACTACGACGCTATCTAAAACGAATATTTGTTTTTATTTTTTATTATACCCCATTGATTAATGGTATAACAATAGCGCCATAGAAATATGTATTTAAGGTAAATTTTTAATTTTTGTACATTACCAATCCATAGTAAATCTTAGAAGCTAGAAATAAGATTTCCATCATTGAACTAAAGCAAGGCACCTATAGAATTCTCTTACAAAATGTCTGTCCAAATCTTCTACTACTACTATATCTTTCTACTTTACAAATACACACATATTTTACAATATTCAGAAAGTCGTATTTAAATATCTATCTTACACTATTGACTCACTATTCTAATAACAATAAGAATAGTATAAAGTTTATCAATTTAGTTATGCAAACCTGCATAATATACTTTTAAACATAAATCACAGGAACATTTTGTCAGTCTATAATATAATATACATCTGTATACATCTGTAATCACTATCACAAGTCAAATTCTACTCGATTCTCATAATATCGATTAGGAACTATTATTCCACCATAAGTACATAATATACTACGACGCTATCTAAAATGAATATTTGTTTTTATTTTTATATCAGAACGTATGTACCCCATTGATTAATGATATAACAATAGCGCCATAGAAATATGTATTTAAGGTCAATTTTTTATTTTATACATTACCAATCCATAGTAAATCTTAGAAGCTAGAAATAAGATTTCCATCATTGAACTAAAGCAAGGCACCTATAGAATTCTCTTACAAAATGTCTGTCCAAATCTTCTACTACTACTATATCTTTCTACTTTACAAATACACACATATTTTACAATATTCAGAAAGTCGTATTTAACCCATTATGGACTAGCGATCCCGTACGGTACCACTTTTTCGCGCGTTTTGTTTTGTCATCCTGAAGCAACGGATGATGCGATAGATACACTTAAATTGGTGCAATCGAAGCGAGAAAGTGTGCGCTATTATTCGATGACCGGTGTTTGACAGTTATTGTCTTCATTTGAGTATAATTGATTGCAGAAGTGGATGTGTCAATTTTTTTTTCCCAAAAATGGATAAGCTTTTCAAGTAAGTACCTATATTTCTTTAGTTTTGTAGTTATGCGATCATTTTATTATGATTATATATTCTATAAGAGTGCTTCGATTGTGTGAATCAGTTACATTAGGCCAGTTCAAAAAAATGGCGGTAATATGGTTTGCTAAAGTTGCTGGTACCATATGGTACCGCTAGTCGCTTACCGTGGCTTTCGAATTTTTCACTTTTTTGGAAGTTAGTGTCGTAAAAGGGTATAATGTTGTAGTTATATTTTAATAACATCATTATAAATACGTAACAATAAACATAATGTGAATGTTTTCCAAACTAAATTATTTTTTGTTGTTATTTAGCTGCAATTCGAGTATACACAAAACTATTTTGCTGCTATTTTAGAAGATTATAAAGAGCTTGAGTTTCACCAGATCTACATAGCAGCTTCAGAGCCGGCCGTGCGCTTAGACGAGGATTCAGAAGATGAATACACTGGTGCATTCAGCAACAATCTGAGTGGTCGGCAGCTCAGCGCGCCTTGTTGGTATTGTTAGCGAAAAGTACATGAAAAAGACCTCGTCGTGAATGTCGACCACGTAATGTATATTCACCTGAAATTCAGCCTCGAAACAAGATCTCAGATCAAAATACTTCTGGGGGCGAGGACGTGGTCGTATTAGTTCACGTGTTACTGGACGTGGAGCAGTTCTAGGGCTAAGTCATCAAGCTCCAGTTGCTCCGGTGATGATACAGATAGATCGGTTGATGAACCTGCCCGAAAAACGCAAGACTACCAGCGCGTACCTGAGTGAAAGGAGGTCTATAAAAGGAGTTACCTGCATTTTCTGAAGGAAATGTGAAAAGTGCGCTTTAGAAAATTGCTCATCGCGAAGAAGATAGCATTGCGTGAAGTGCGATGTAGGGCTATGTGCTGCCTGTAACTATCAATTCCATACTATGTTATTGTAAAAATATAATAAATAACACATTTTTTACCTTATACTGTGTATTTTATTTTCATTCTTGCAGAATATACCTAATAGTTTACCAATAAATGCCAATGTTAAAATTAGAATGTTGCTACGGTAAGAGACTAGCGATCCCATATGGTACCAGCATATTCCGTGTGAACTAAGCCTTAGATCAAATTTTAAATGCTTGTATCATGTTAATTAGGCCCTAATCAAAAACATACTAAGAGAAAAAAAAAATCGGGGACCTCAAAAAAACTCAGTCCATAATGGGTTAAATATCTATCTTACACTATTGACTTACACTATTCTAATAACAGTAAAAATGGTATAAAGTTTATCAATTTAGTGATGTAAACCTACATAATATACTTTTAAACATAAATCACAGGAATATTTGTCAGTCTATATAATATACATCTATAATCACTATCACAAGTCAAATATAGGCTGAATCTAATTCATGCCTTTGCCACACTAAGAAAACTGTCCGTAACATCCGTTCGACAGCCACCGCTCCAACAGCTCTCAGTTTGACAGCCATCGCTCCAACCGCTGTCAGCTTGCCAGCCAGACATCGCTTTGACAACTGTCGAAGAATCGAAGCCTTGACGAAGAATCGGAGCTTTCGGGGACCATCGTCTTCCTGAGAGGCGGAGTTAGTGACTTAGGTCCGTTTTCTCCACACCGTTCGTATGAGCAACTTGTTTAGGTTTCATCATTGTTGTCTTAGACCTGGCTTCGGGCCTGGTAGGCCGAGGAGGAGATCTTGACCGTAAACGTGAAATTTTCGATATTTCACGCCTAACTGATGGCGATCTTCTCTTATGATACGGCGATCGCGACCGGCGTTTCCTCTCGTATGGTGAATCAGACCACCTGTATCTATGGTTCCGACCACGAGACCTTGATAGACTTCTACTACGTTAGCGTCTTCTGCCGTGTTTAGCTTTAGGGTCATAGTTCTTCAGTATCATTGTCGTATTGAAGTCACGTTTTTCAACATGCGATTTCAGCTTTGAATGTCTGTCATCGAGTTTTACTCGTACAGGCACGGTCAATACTTCAGATGGCGTCATTCCCATTTTAATCATTTCAGCTTCACTCATTAATGGCTGAAGCTGCAAACTCTCGACTTTGGGAATTTTACTCATGACTATGTCTTCGTCTCTCTTCCTGGCCGCATATGCTTTTTGCTTCTTTATTTTATTTAATATTCTTTTCGAAGCCTCTATAATCGGGTCGTAGAACTTTTGCTCGTTGGTTACTTTGTCTGTAGAAGTAAATAAGCTACTTGGTGGAGTTCGTTTTATAGGACACTCGACAGCTTTATTTAACCCGGGGCTTGGAATATTAGGGAAGATTTCTTCAGGGCTCACCTGAGTAGAACTATTATTTGAACAAACACCTTTTCGCAATTTATATTCCTGTAGGGTTAGTTTTCTTTTCTTTTGCGGTGGTTCTTGGTTTTTAATATCAGCTTCTACATTTATTATATTGACTTCCCGATCAAGAGGTCTTTTTTCAGCTTTGGATTTTAGGGCTTGAGGTATTTGAACATCTTGTTTGTTGCTAAATTGCGTCGCGTAAAAGTTCTTATTTTTCGGACAGGATTCTTCCTTTATAGTAACAATATCTATACTACTAGCTTTAGTATCATTTTTATCAATATTTTTAACAGTCTTCTCTTTTTTACCTAAATTGTTAGTTTTTTCATGAACACTACACTTGTCCATGTTAACTTTTGGAGAGTCTGTGTGATCAAAGTGAAGTATAACTTCAGATCTGTTTTTAATAGTTATCCTTATTCTAGGATTAGAATTTTGACTATTAGTATCACTCACTTCATAAGCATTTTTAATCATCAGAGAACTGTTGTTATTTGTATCACTATCGGGCGCACTGTAAAAATGTGACAGTTTTTTACGACAGTCAGACTGTACGGAAGGTTTAATACTTGTTTTCGCACTATTTTTCTTTTTGGTATTTATATCATCCGATTGTTTTAATTTCTTGTTCTTAGACTTGTTCTTGTTCTTGTTTCGTTGTTCTTTGATATCCATTTCCTCATCGCTACTAATATGGTAAACGACATTTTTACTCTTACACGTCCTGTGCCTGGAGTTAAGAATCCTGCTGTTGTTGGGTAGTTCTTCAGGTTGAAGAAAGCTTTTGTTCTTACCTGCATCTTGCAACCGCACACCGTTCATCAAATAATTTTTGTTAAAACTTTTGACTTTACCATCTTCAATGCTCTCTACGGGGGCTGGTCGTTTTTTCGTGTCTAATTTTTCGAAGGTTTCAAACTGTTTTGATAAAGAATTCAAATTATTCGCCTCTAACACTGGAATCACAGTATCATTTCGCGACTCGACTTCCTCAAAATCATCCAATTCAACACGTGGTGTAGGAATTGATGTTATTTCCCTTGAAGGCATATCTATAACTGTAGCCTCTGGACTAATGGTTGATTCGATCTCCATATCTTGATGATTGAAATCATCTTCCTTAGGTTTAATTTTATTAGCATCTGTGTTGTCAGTTATAAGGAAGCTGTTTACGTCTTCCTCTGTTATAATTCTAGGTAAGTCATCAATTTTATTAGTGTTTAAGTCATCGCTTTTATTAGTGCTGCCCGATTTATCTTTTTCATTGTCATAATCTACGAGAGCTGGTTGTTTTTTCGTGTCCAATTTTTCAAAATCTTCAAACTGTTCTAATAAAGAATTCAAATCATTCGCCTCTAATACTGGAATCACAGTATCATTGCGCGACTCGACTTCCTCAAAATCATCCATTTCAATGCGTGGTATAGGGATTGATGTCATTTCTCTTATCATTATATCTATATTATTTTTATTTTTTTTAGTGCTGCCCGATTTATCCTTTTCATTATCAAAATCTACGAGAGCTGGTTGTTTTTTCGTGTCCAATTTTTCAAAATCTTCAAACTGTTCTAATAAAGAATTCAAATCATTCGCCCATATCACTGGAATCACAGTATCATTGCGCGACTCGACTTCCTCAAAATCATCCATTTCAATGCGTGGTATAGGGATTGATGTCATTTCCCTTATCATTTCCATTATATCTATATTATTTTTTTTAGTGCTGCCCGATTCATCCTTTTCATTCTCGACTTCCTCAAAATCATCCATTTCAATGCGTGGTATAGGGATTGATGTCATTTCCCTTATCATTTCCATTATATCTATATTATTTTTTTTAGTGCTGCCCGATTTATCCTTTTCATTCTCGACTTCCTCAAAATCATCCATTTCAATGCGTGGTATAGGGATTGATGTCATTTCCCTTATCATCATATCTATATTATTTTTATTTTTTTTGGTGCTGCCCGATTTATCCTTTTCATTGTCAATAGTTATTCCATATAAATCCTGATGTATATGTTCCAAACTGAGACACGGTTTAGAATCACCTATATCCATGCAAAGGTTCTGTCTGTCACTCTTCAATCTCAGCATCTTGTGGCCAATGGGGCGGAAGCGTGTCTGATGATACGTTGGATTCATCTCGTGGAACTCCATGTCTGGAAATAAAAAAGTAACTTAATATTTATCTCGACATTATAGTCAGACTGCAGGTACATTCATTCGCCTAGAGGTGCATGGTCCTGAACAAAAATGTAGAAAGATGTGAAAAAAATTGAATTTGAATTTGAATTCGAATTTGAAGTTGAACTTCCAGCACACGAGTGAAGACCGCGAGAAGGAAAACGGAAGGTGGGACATCCCCTAGCCAGGTGAACTGACGACCTGCGATTGGTGGCTGGGACAGACTGGATGCGGAAGGCGGAGGATCGGCAAACGTGGCGCATATTGGGAGAGGCCTATATCCAGCAGTGAACTGCAATAATCTAATTGATACTCTTAGACTTCAAGAAGAATAACATAGACGTAACGCATACATCTCCGTCTATGTTATTCTTTTAGTCTGAGTATATACACTATAATAACAGAGTGCATTTCATTTGAGACCTCAATCATCGAAACCCGTCCAGCCGTTAGACCAGCACTGTAATTCACTAAGCGAGCACAACACAACGTTGCGACTCGCATCGTTGTGCTTGCTTAGTGAATTGCACAGCAGCAATGCAATTCTGTAAGCGCACAACGACGAGCACAACGTTGCGACAACCTTGATAGAGATTGTCGTTGGTCGGACTGGGTGACGTCACTGGAGATCGACCAATCACAATCTGTATCAAGGCTGTCGCAACGTTGTGCTCGTCGCTGTGCGCTCACAGAATTGCATTGCTGTAGAGGGGAACATAGGCAACAACATACATACGTGCGTGCGTAATACATTACCCTCGCTAGTCGGGTACAAATACATATCTAATAAAATATAACTGAAACTTCGGGATCTGTGTAAATAGTAAAATAATCGAATTTGTTTAAATTAGTTTAACGATTAAATAAAATACATGCAGTTATATTATTTTGAGTTCGTTTGCATCTGGGTTAACGCGACCTTTGCTCATATTTCAGGTTCTACTCAACCGATTGCGATCAACCAAAAGTAAGTTTTTAAGTCCAATCAAGCCCTTTCTAACAAAGAAAACAAAATCTAAATCCGTTCAGTAGTTTTTGCGTCCATCGCGGACAAACAGACAGGAAATAAAAAAAAATCGTATTTAGTCTCGTTAACATAACGTAACCCAAGTATTTTTTTTAAACATCTGCAATGTACAGACACGATCACTTTACAATAAAATTACCTATAGTTATCTAATATATAAAAATCAATGCCACTTTTCGTTGTTAGCTTATAACTCAAGAACGGCTGAACCGATTTGGCTCACTTTAGTCTTGAAATATTCGTGGGTGTCCAGGGAAGGTTTATAGGTGCAGCGGGAACGGCAAAAATATGGCGGTACGAAGTTCGCCGGGACAGCTAGTATTAGTATGGCTAATTATAATAAGTTAATGCTTTAGAGGTAGTCAGGATGACCGCTGTTTTCGATTCCCGGGTCAAGCAATAGTTGCAATTAAGTTTTATGTTTAGAATATATCAATAACAACTTTGATTCTAGAAAGAGTTTCATCCAAGCCCTGATCGTTTTAAAGGTCTTAAAAGAATAAAAATGCCTAGTAACAAATATATGTACTGCACTGCATTCTATTATATCTTCTAAAATATAAAAATGGATCACTGAATGTGGTGCTAAGCTCAAATCTCGAGAACGGCTGAACCGATTTCGCCAATTATTTTTTTTAAATATTCCTTGCAGTACGAGGATGGTTCTTACGGAGAGATGATTAAGAAAAAAATCGACCGTTAGGCGGTACGAAGTTCGCGGGGTAAGCTAGTTTAAAATAATTTTGTATTACTTTCTAGGGGTTAATTACGTTGCCAGTTCACTACACTTAACGTTTAACATTAAACTAAACTAAATATAACTTCACATTATTTAGTTTTCTGTTAGTAGCTAGTTTCACGCCACATTATTAAAACTGGGTACTAGCCTAACAGAAGTAATGTAGTTATTTCGTATCTGTTGTGGACCGTAGCTAAAATAAATCGTAGAGCTTACGTAGCAGAACTCGTAGCTCGTAGCGCTAATAATTCGTAGAGTTTACGTAGTAGAACTCGTAGCTGTAGCATGTCCGGTGAACACACTTAAATTATGCTTTAGTAGCCTTCCGCCCGTGACTCCGCCCGCGTACATCTCGGTTAACGCGACCTTTACTCATATATCCGGTTCTACTCAACCGATTGCGATAAAAAACGTAGGATTAAGCCCTGTCTAAAAACAAAACAGCATCAAAATCCGTTTAGTAGTTTTTGGGTCCATCGCAGACAAACAAACAAAGAGACAGGAAATGAAAAAAAGAAATATTTTGTGTTCAGTATCGTTAACATAACATAACCCAAGTGTTTTTTTTAAGTTTAAGACGATATTAGCCACTAACGTAATAAATTGGGTGATTTCGCATTATGCTTAAACTGTATTCAGAAAATTTGACGCGATTTATTCATTTAATTTTATGCACACATAAAACTTTTCATAGATAAGACGGTGAAAATATTAGTACAATATTAGTAAATTATACTTTAAAACATATTGAGATAATTTTAAAGCCCGCCCGAGAATTGATTTCGCTTTTTCCAATTTATTATAATTTAAAACATATTTTCAATATTTTTGATCAAGTCACGGTAAAGTTATTGATTTTAATTTCAAATTGTTTTAGACCTATAAATAATTATTAACTTAGTTTAGTAAATGTAGTCTGAACTGAAGTTAGATATTGGATAATATTCCGGGACGTACTACACAGTATAAAGAGAGCTCATCAGTCCTTGAAAAGGTAGACTTCAAGATAAATAGTTATATTAAGTTCTGGCTGACTCCGCGAACTTCGTACCGCCTAACAGTCAATTCTTTATTATTTATTATTCTAATTTTTCTCTCCCTAAAAACCATCCTCGTTACTTCGAGGAATATTCTTAAAAAAAGAATTAGCTAGATCGGTTCAGCCGTTCTAGAGATTTGCGCTTAGCAACACATTTAGGGATTCATTTTTATATAATAGAAGAAAGAAAAAGTGAATTCGATTAGGAGTCAGATCATACATAAAATTGAAATTAATTAATTTTTAATAAACTGAAAAGGCTAACTTTAAGATTAACAGTGATATTAGGTATACGTCAATCCGATTTAGAGTCAGATCATAATATAATATAGCATTTAAATAAATTAATTTAAATTAGTATGATCTGACTCTGAATCTGAATAGGAAGAGTGATTCGATTAGTAAGGTGTATACGATATAGTTGAAATAGGTACTTACCGTGATTTTTTTGAAATCAAACACAAAACACTAGAGTTTTAGAGAGTTATCGTTATCACTTAAATGTTTTTCAAGAGTTATTTACAAACTCGTAGTAAATTGCACTTTAACCACAGTATTTCACTTACTGTCAAGTAAGTACAAGCAAGGTAAGTACAAGGAAAGCGCGCGAACAGCGAGTGCTTCGGATGAGAGCTCGAGCTCAACTAATTTATTTTTGAGGAATTTCGCAGGGCCTCGTAAGGTGCGACGGGTGCGGGGGACGCGGGGGGTGGGGGCTGAGACGGGGGATGCGCGGGAGTGGACAGGTAGTAGCGGGTAGTGGGGGTGGCGCAAGCCATTTTTACAGCGCACGGATTGTCTACAGCAGACATAACCTATTGTCTTTTATGGAATTAGGCACTTAATATGTACAGGTAAGGTATGTTACCCTACGGAATGATAGGGGGGAATGACCGTCAAGTCGTCACCCCACTCGTTCAAAAAAGAGTTGATATCTTTTTATGTGTTAATTGATGAAAGTTATGTTTTTTTTTTGTATTCTCCTCTTTACCTAAGCATACGTAATTAGTAGCATATATCACTGATTCGTTATATCTTGGATTTAGCTATATTAACGTTGCTGGGGTGACCAATCACCCCACTATCCTTTTACGTTAGTTTCTTTTTTCTCGTCTGGTGATTGAAAAAAGAGCATTTTTGACATAAATAGTAAAACTTACGGCCAATATATTGTTCAATATTTAGGAAACCTAGGCAATACAAGTTATGATGGGGAATATTCTTTAGACGAGAGTGAATAATCAGAAATTGAGGATAATCTGTCTGTGCATTCAGCGTATTTGTGTTGTTTTTAGACTTTTTCAGACAATTTTTCTATCCGTGAAGCGAAATCGGTTTAGCCGTTCTTGAGATTTACGCTTAGCAACACATTTAGGGATTCATTTGTATAACTATTATAGATGCGAAAATAACTGTCTATCTTTCTGTCTGCCTGTTATGCTTTCACACAGACCTAAACAACTGAACCGATCTTGACAAATAAATTTAACCTTGGGAAATAGCCATCTTTGGTTGCAATAACCGACATCCACACTACTACTTATACTACGATAACGATAACTTCTTAAATAACTATGTAAGTAATATAAACCACACGTGAAGGTATGGCGAGGGACCCTTTTACCTGGCATAATTGCTTTTCTACTGTCTTTTGTTCTATTGTAGTCGATAAGCTGTAAACTGAAAATTGCAACATTAAAAAAGATTAGAATATTTGCAAATTGCCCATTTTTTGCTCTTATCTATACTCTTATCTATAGTCAACCTTTTGTCTCATTTCTCTAAATAGGTCAAGTGATAAAGGTTGTAGTAATCCAGTTATTGTCTCGTCAAGTGAACAAAAGAAATATTAATGCTTTTGTTATTCAAGTCATTGCGGGGCTATTAAAACTAACTGCTAAACCCATTACTTCTCTACTGTGCCATTACCTGCTGTCTCTTCGTGGACACAATTCGTGGTATTTTAAATAATTGCACAATATGTCATTATTTAAAAGACCACACAATTGATCTCCAATTCTGTGACTACGACTATATCAATAACTAGGTGTTGCCGGTTGCTCCGGTCTATAGTATTATTATAAATGCGAAAGTAACTCTCCGTCTGTCTGTCTGCTTGTCTGTCTGGATATTGAAAGGAGATGGGTAGGCTTTCATACATTCTTGGGCCAAAAATGTAATAAGATGAGGGTGGTATCAATTAAGAGCATATAAATTATTAAACCATCCCTGAAAATTCTGCAGATTTTGGATATCTGAGAGCAGAGTTATAAGAGATTTAGTAAAAGTGAGGTTATGCAAGAAATTGACATTTTAGAACTGTGATTTCTGTGGTGTTTTAATAGAAAGTGGTCATTGTTTTTATTGTAAAATACTTTTACATTGTACTGTATTATATTTTACTCAGGGATGATGTTCGAAAACTTACAAAGAGATTTTAAAGACATGGAGTACAAGGATGTTATGTTAATAAAAAAAAAAAACACTTTAAATAATAATTATCTTTTATTCTTCTACAATATTATTAAAGTATTGTCTAAGAAGTGCGCAGGTGGAATTATATTATCTTGGTACCTGGCCCAACTAAGGTACCATAAAACATAGGAAGGAATTGCAATGAGAGACGCTGTACTTCCGGTTCTGGTGCACACCACTGACACAGAACAGATCCACTGACGTATTACTGACAGTGTAGCTTCATCATCTAAAGCTTGTCGGCCTAGTGTATACAACTACTCAGTTCTATGCCACAATTCACACAGAGATCCATGTTAAAATCCAAAATACCGAGCAAAAGTCAAAAGATTAGAGAAGATTTATCAGTGTCCGTTAAGATAGCAAGGGTCGTACAATTTAAGCAAGATAGAAGTCCGTAAAGAGAAAGCACTGTTATGGGAATATAATCAATAAATCTACTGGATAAACTCAAAACGCAGAAGTCAAGTGGATTTAAACTTAAACCAATAACGTAAAGTCAGGGAGCTGTCAGCTGTCACCGCACAGATTTAAAAAAATACAGTTGATAAACACGAGAAACAATTAATCGATTAACGAAAATCAATTCAGAATTTATTTTTATTAAATTGTTAATATTATCTTTTTAAATGGGTATTATTATTATTATTGTGTACCTTGTTCACGTTGACTGAAATAATTACGATGCAAGTATTTTTATTGACAATATTGTGTGAATCATTCACAGTACCTACATAATCGATATTTTATTTTATTAGTGGAATAGACATCATTTTAAGATTTCTCGTCTTCCGTGATTTTTTAATATTTTGAAATAAAAAAAAATACCGCTTTTTTTGGGTCATATCTCAACTCATTACATTTTTAGCCCAGAAGTCCCCGTCTCCTTTAGTATAATATAGACGTTGGGAAAGGACATAAGGAATGTTGGTCGCGACAACCGACATCCACGCGGACGGGGCCGCGGGCAACAGATATTGAGCGATAACTTTGTTATAAATATTTTTCTGTTTAGAAACTTATTATGAAGACTAAATACCGATATCGAACCACCAGCTGTACTTACAAATATTATAATACCTGATGTTGTAACCACATTCTTGAAATAAAGCTGAATTTGAATTTGAATTTATATACCTAACTATACTTCATACGGCTAGGTACTTAACTAAAGTTCACTACACTTGCCAGTTCACTACACTTAACGTTTAACATTAAACTAAACTAAATACAACTTCACACTCACACTAAAAGAATAATATAGACGGAACGTATAGAACCAGCGTGTGAAGTCACATAAAGTGATACCAAAGTAGCACCATCTCACTCGCACTCTTTGTGTGCACGCACGAGTGCTCTTTTAGTGTGAGAACTTCACATTATTTAGTTTTCTGTTAGTAGCTAGTTTCACGCCATATTTTTAAAACTGGGTACTAGCCTAACAGAAGTAATGTAGCTTTTTCGTAGCTGTTAAAAAGATAAAAATGCCTAGTAACAAATATATGTACTGCATTGCATTCTAATATATCTTCTAAAATATAAAAATGGATCACTGAATGTGTTGCTAAGCTCAAATCTCGAGAACGGCTGAACCGATTTCGCCAATTCTTTTTTTAAAATATTCCTTGAAGAACGAGGATGGTTCTTACGGAGAGAAGATTAAGAAAAAAATCGACCGTTAGGCGGTACGAAGTTCGCGGGGTAAGCTAGTTTCAAATAATTTTGTATTACTCCCTTCACTACACTTAACGTTTAACATTAAACTAAACTAAATACGACTTCACATTATTTAGTTTTCTGTTAGTAGCTAGTTTCACGCCACATTATTTAAACTGGGTACTGGCCTAACAGAAGTAATGTAGCTTTTTCGTAGCTGTTGTGGACCGTAGGTAAAATAAATCGTAGAGCTTACGTAGCAAAACTCGTAGCTCGTAGCGGTAATAATTCGTAGAGTTTACGTAGTGGAAGTCATAGATTGTAGCGTGTAGCATGTCCAATGAACACACTTAAATTATGCACTACTAGCCTTCGGCCCGCGACTCCGCCCGCGTACATCTCGGTTAACGCGACCTTTGCTCATATATCCGGTTCTACTCAACCGATTTCGATCGAAAAAACGTAGGATTAAGCCCTGTCTAAAAACAAAACAGCATCAAAATCCGTTCAGTAGTTTTTGCGTCCATCGCAGACAAACAAACAAAAAGACAGGAAATGAAAAAAGGAATATTTTGTGTTCAGTATCGTTAACATAACATAACCCAAGTGTTTTTTTTTAAGTTTAAGACGATATGTTAGCCAACTACGTAATAAATCGGGTGATTTCGCATGTTTAAAGTATATTCATAAAGTTTGACGCGTTTTATTTATATAATTTTATGCACACATAAAAACTTTACATAGATAAGACGGTGAAAATATTAGTGCAATGTTAAATTATACTTTAAAACATATTTTGAATATTTTTGATCAAGTCACGGTCAAGATATTGATTTTAATTTCAAATTGATTAGTAAATGTAGTCTGAACTGCAGTTAGATATCAGATAATTTTTCGGGGACCTACTACACATTATAAAGAGAGCTTATCAGTCCTTGAAAAGGTAAACTTTAAGATAAATAGTTATATCAAGTATAAGTTAGTTCGATTTAGAGTCAGATCATACATAAAATTGAAATAAATAAATTTTAAATAATTTGATCTGACTCTGAATCTGAATAGTTAGAGTGATTCGATTAATAAGGTGTATACGATATAGTTGAAATAGGTACCTACTTACCGTGATTTTTTTTGTAATCAAACACAAAACGCTAGAGTTTTAGAGAGTTATCGTTATCACTAGGTTTTTCAAGAGTTATTTACAAACTCGTAGTATATTGCACATTAACCACAGTATTTCACTAACTGGCAAGTAAGTACAAGCAAGGTAAGTACAAGGAAAGCGCGCGAACAGCGAGTGCTTCGGATGAGAGCTCGAGCTCAACTAATTTATTTTTGAGGAATTTCGCAGAGCCTCGTAAGGTGCAACGGGTGCGGGGGACGCGGGGAGGTGGGGGCTGAGACGGGGGCTGCGCGGGAGTGGACAGGTAGTAGCGGGTAGTGGGCGTGGCGCAAGCCATTTTTACAGCGCACGGATTGTCTACAGCAGACATAACCTATTGTCTTTTATGGAATTAAGCACTTAATACGTACAGGTAAGGTATGTTACCCTACGGAATGATAGGGGGGTGACTCGTCAATTCGTCACCCCACTCGTTAAAAAAAGAGTTGATATCTTTTTATGTGTTAATTGATGAAAGTTATGTTTTTTATGTATTCTCCTCTTTACCTAAGCATACGTAATTAGTAGCATATATCACTGATTCGTTATGTGTTGGATTTAGCTATATTAACGTTGCTGGGGTGACCGATCACCCCACTATCCTGTAGTTAGCTTCTTAGCGTTAGCGTTAGTTTCTTTTTTCTCGTCTGGTGCTTGAAAAAAGAGCATTTTTCAATCAAAGGATCAAAGAATCAATTTCGTTTATTCAATTTAGGCACATATAGAGCACATATGAACGTCAAAATATTACAATTGTGTCAAGAAGTATGTATACAACAAATAAAATATTAAATAAATTAAAGTAAACCATTTGAAAATGATTCTTTCGCTGTTTCGGTAGTTGGTTCTACTGAGCAGATGCCAGCAAGAAACTCAGAGAATTCAATTATCCTTTTTATTTGTTTATTTATTTTTTAATACGGTTTTTATACAATTTACAATGTGCGGGCAAGAAAGTGATTAGGTTGCCCATGCATTTTTATCATTAAGATATTCTTCTACTTTATAATAAGCTTTTTCCATTAGACTTTTTTTCACGTTTATTTTAAAAATATTAAGTGGCATGTCAACCAAATCCTGAGGAATTTTATTAAATATTTTTATACTGGTGCCTATAAATGAATTACCAACCGTATGAAGCCTGAGTATTGGCACTGCTAGTTTATCTTTATTTCTCGTATTATAATCAGGGGTGTCCGAGTTTTTTTTTAAAGAACTCGGACTTTTGACATAAATAGTAAAACTTACGGCCAATAATATTGTTAAATATTTAGGAAACCTAGGCAATACAAGTTATGATGGGGAATATTCTTTAGACAAGAGTGAATAATCAGAAATTGAGGATAATCTGTCTGTGCATTCAGCGCATTTGTGTTGTTTTTAGACTTTTTCAGACAATTTTTCGTTCCGTAAAGAAGGAATTATTCTAAAAAAACAATTAGCGAAATCGGTTCAGCCGTTCTCGAGATTTGCGCTTAGTAACACATTTAGCAATTCATTTGTACATTATAGATGCGAAAATAACTGTCTGTCTTTCTGTTTGCCTGTTATGCTTTCACACAGACCTAAACTGCTGAACTTATCTTGATGAATGAATTTAACCTTGGGAAAGAACATAGACCATCTTTGGTTGCGATAACCGACATCCACACTACTAGGTACTTATACTACGATAACTTCTTAAGTATTTAGGTAAGTAATATAAACAACACGTGAAGGTATGTCGAGGGAGCCCTTTACCGCCAGGTAAAGGGCTCCCTCGCCATACCTTCACGTGTTGTAATAATAATTGCTTTTCTACTGTCTTTTGTTCTATTGTAGTCGATAAGCTGTAAACTGGAAATTGCAACATTAAAAAAAGATTACAATATTTGCAAATTGCCCATTCTTAACTCTTATCTATACTCTTATCTATAGTCAACCTTTTGTCTCATTTCTCTAAATAGGTCAAGTGATAAAGGTTGTAGTAATCCAGTTATTGTCTCGTCAAGTGAACAAAAGAAATATTAATGCTTTTGTTATTCAAGTCATTGCGGGCCTATTAAAACTAACTGCTAAACCCATTACTTCTATACTGTGCCATTACCTGCTGTCTCTTCGTGGACACAATTCGTGGTATTTTAAATAATTGCACAATATGTCATTATTTAAAAGACCACACAATTGATCTCCAATTCTGTGACTACGACTTTATCAATAACTAGGTGTTGCGCGTTGCTCCGGTCCACAGTAATATTATAAATGCGAAAGTAACTCTCTGTCTGTCTGTCTGCTTGTCTGTCTGGATATTGAAATTTGGTATAGAGTGTATAGACGTTGGGAAAGGACATAAGGAATGTCGGTCGCGACAACCGATATCCACGCGGACAGGGCCGCGGGCAACAGATATTGAGCGATAACTTTATTATAAATATTTTTCTGTTTAGAATCTTATTATGAAGACTAAATACCGAAATCCAACCACTAGCTGTACTTACAAATATTATAATACCTGATGTTGTAACCATATTCTTGAAATAAATCTGAATTTGAATTTATATACCTAACTATACTTCATACGGCTAGGAACTTAACTAAAGGTAAACAATCTTGTATCGACTTTATATAATAAACAAATATTAAACAAATAAACTAGGCTAACTAACTTAATCGTTAGGGGTAGTTGGAGCTTAAAAAGTCCAAGAACAACAAAATATTGCCCAATGTCACCATTGGATTATGGAGGTCAGATGGCAGTCGCTTCACGGAAAATATTGAAGTCTAGCCAAATCCGCAGTTAAGACTGGTAAAGCAGACCCCAGACTTCGAGGTGAAAGCTTGACTGAATGACTAGTGGGTTCGATTTCGGTTTTTAGTCTTCATAATAAGTTTCTAAACAGAAAAATATATATAAGCTGACTGTTTGTACTGGAAATTGATGGCGCTTGGTGGAACTTGCTACACATATTGAATAAAGCACTCACTTGTACTTTTCCATTGTAAATCTTTGAGAATGCCGTAAGGCGGAACCGGTTAGGCAACAAAAATTAAATTAATTGTGGAAAAGTACAAGTGCTTCATTCAATATATAAACTGTGTTTTTAAATAAAACCTATTAAATAGACACATCAAGATTGCTTACGTTTATTTAAGTACCTAACAATTAAAATAGCATGGGCTGGGCAATAACAATAACCATAAAATTTTAAATTTATAATAAAGGTGCTAAGCTATGCTTGGCCAATTCCTGTTAGTGAGTGGTCGAGTGATTCATCAAGAGAAAATCAAACTAGAGTTAGAGAGGGATAGCATTGTATAATGCTATCCCTTGCACGCAATTCACCCGTGCTACGTGCACGGGTGAATTGCGTGAAAACGGGCTGACTTAAAGTATGATTCCGTAGCCGACCGCATACGACAACTGCCGACGCACGCAGCACATGCGCGTAGTACATTGCGACTTCTCAATGGTCTCCTTTATCCGTATCGAAGTTTAACAAGTAATGGGCACGCTGTATGTGCTGCATGTGTCGCCAGTTGTCGTATGCGGTTGACTTCGGAATCATATTTTAACCTTTTTGAAATTGGCAGGGAATAAATGCATGCCTAGGATAAGTACCCAAATTATATATTATTTGTAATATATAACAAAAATAATATTTTTGAATTAAACAGATTTTGCTATAATTATTACTTGAAATGCTTTTTTGTTTGACTGTACTGTTTTTGGTGTAACTATTAATTTTTTATTCCTTTTGTAGGTAGACCCAGTCGCCGAAGAAAAATATTTAAATTAAATGGAACTGGCAACTAGAACCTCGGTCCGAGTTAAATGCGGTCCCAGTCGCCGGTAACCTCCAATGTGGATGTTATTTCACCTCTGCCTAACCTAACCGGGGATAATGGCGTGATTGAGTTGTTGTAGTTGTTGAATTTACAAATGTACCTACATCATTATTATGTATGTACATCTGTAAATTTCATAATATCCTTCTTCTTTCTCCTAGCTATTATCCCAGGTCAGTTGGGGCTAGCTCTCCTAGTACTCCTGCGCCACACCGTGCGGTTGCGGGTTGTCTCTTCCTTTGTATTAGTACTAGTCATATCCCTTTCCAACGTCTACAGACGTCCAAGACGACCAAGTCATTGTTGGTCGTCCTCGGCTACTTTTTTCCTCGTCAATGGTCAACACCGTCTTGGTCATGTGGTCATCATCCCGTCTCATCACGTGTCCGTACCAGCGCAGACGGTTTTCGCGTAGTTTATCTTGTATCGGTGCAACTTTAAACGTACCACGGATATACTCATTTCTGATTTTATCTTCCCTAGTAACTCCGCCTGACCAACGTAACATTTTCATCTCGGTAACATGGACCCTCTGTTCATCCACTTTTCTTATTGGCCAGCACTCAGAACCATATATTAGAGCGGGTCTTATTGCTCTCTTGTATACATTGCCCTTGAATTTAATCGGCACACAAGAGTCGCACAGGACACCAGACAGTGATCTCCATTTCAGCCAAGCAGTCTGTATCCTATTCTGCATATCTCTCTCTATACAAAATTTGGGTGCTATAATGGATCCGAGGTACTTGTATTCTTCAACTCTGTTGAGTGGTCTATTTTCTCTGGATGGGCATGGGACGGCCCCCGTATTGGCATCCGAAAAGTTGCAATACATATATTCGGTCTTCTGCCTATTGACCTTCAGCCCTCCCCTCTCCAAAGACTCCTGCCATGCTGTGAGGTCCGATTGTGCTTCCGCCGACGATTCGGCTATAAGAACTACATCGTCGGCATACAGTAGAGACCACGGTGCTGGTTTTTGTATGTCTGCCGTTATATAGTGCATGACAAGGTTGAACAGTAGAGGGCTCAAGGTAGAGCCTTGATGGACACCCACTCGGACCTCGATTGACTCACTTATACCAGCTGGGCTGATCACTCTTGTGGTTATATTATGGTACAGATCTTTTAGAAGCTTCACATAATGCTCTTGTACTCGTTGAGCTCTCAGTGTTTGCCAGATAAGCTCTCTCGGGACTCGATCGAAGGCCTTTTCAAGATCGATGAAGACCAGGTGAAGATCTTTTTTGCGAGATTTGTACTTTTCCATAAGTATTTTAACCGAGTGAATAGCATCTATAGTGCCCATACCCCTGGTAAATCCACATTGGTTTGGTGAAATTGTCGTGATGTCTGTCAACCTTTTACGAGGATGCCTTCCCAGATCTTCAGGGTGTGAGAGGTGAGCTTAATTCCTCTATAGTTGCCACAGTCCGAAACATCTCCTTTATTCTTGTAGAAAGGTATTAGATTACTGGATCTCCACATATTTGGTACTTTGGACGTGATCAATATCTCATTGAACAGTTTAGTCAGCCATGCAATGCCAGTTTTGCCCAACCTTTTCCACAGCTCGGCTGGAATTTCATCAGGGCCTGCAGCTTTCCTATTTTTCATTTTTTGGATTACTGCCTTGACTTCCTGTGGTACAATTTCGCTGACCGGTCCTTCACTGCACGGCAGGGTCGTCAGTGGTTCCCGTGGAAATTCCTCGTTAAGCAACGTTTGGTAATATTATGCTTTCATACTAGGAGATTGGTTTGTTTTGGCGGTGGTATTTTACAGCCGGTTGCCAACTGACGCTAAGGCTGTCACCCTCTTCCAGAGTGTGAGTGCCGCCGTTGACTCATCATGAGTTCATCCGCCGCCGTCTCTTCTGTATTGCTCCAGCCTAAGCATCCAGCACTGTGTACAACCCTTGCTCCAATTATGTCGGAGAGGCTCGCCACAGGGGTTTGTTAAACGGAGTTACCTTCTCCGACCTTTTGGTCCGCGGGAGGTATTTTATTTCCCTCCTACCCGACGTGGCGTCGAGCATTCCCCTATCCGCCACCTGGGGACGCGTTCTCTAGATGTAAGGCTCACCCGAGAAAAATTTCATAATATCCATATATTAATTATTTTATATTTTTAAATGTATTTTTTTAAGCATATTTAGAAATATAATTTATATGAATAACGGTGAATAATAATAATAATAAATATTTTACAACATTCTACACAACGATATCTAGACCCATGGTAAGCTTAATAAGCTTGTGTTATGTAATCTAGAATGCGGATATACATACTTAGATACTATTTTTTGTAAATACATACATATTATACATAGAAACACCCAGACCAATATTTTATATTCATGCATATAAATATTGTCACTGAGCGGTGATCGAACCCGCACCTCCTGCGTAGCAGCCGCGTTCACTACCGCTACGCCACAGAGGCAGGCACATATACCTACTTAATATTATTATAAATGCGAAAATAACCGTCTGTCTTTCTGTTCGTCTGTTATGCTTTCAGACCTAAACCGCTGAACCGATCTTGATGAATGAATTTAACCTTGGGAAAGAACATAGGCCATCTTTGGTTGCGATAACCGACATCCACACTACTACTTATACTAAGATAACTTCTTAAGTATTTAGGTAAGTAATATAAACAACACGTGAAGGTATGGCTGGGGACCCCTTTACCTGGCATAATTGCGTTTCTACTGTGTTTTGTTCTATTGTAGTCGATAAGCTGTGAACTGGAAATTGCAACATTAAAAAAGATTAGAAAATTTGCAAATTGCCCATTCTTTGCTCTTATCTATACTCTTATCTATAGTCAACCTTTTGACTCATTTCTCTAAATAGGTCAAGTGATAAAGGTTGCAGTATTCCAGTTATAGTCTCGTCAAGTGAACAAAAGAAATATTAATGCTTTTGTTATTCAAGTCATTGCGGGCCTATTAAAACTAACTGCTAAACCCATTACTTCTATACTGTGCCATTACCTGCTGTCTCTTCGTGGACACAATTCGTGGTATTTTAAATAATTGCACAATATGTCATTATTTAAAAGACCACAGAATTGATCTACAATTCTGTGACTATATCAATAACTAGGTGTTGCGCGTTGCTCTGGTTCATAGTAATATTATAAATGCGAAAGTACCCCGCAGACTGTCTGTCGGACAGTGTATACGAACAACATACAAATGGCGGCCTTATCGCTGGCAGCGATCTCTTACAGGCAACCTTTTCGCTAGGCAGCTATTAACAAACACACACACACACACATACCCATACACACGTCAAACTTATAACACCCCTCTTTTTTGTCAGGGGTTAAAAATTAAATTTAGCTTCCAAATTCAATATTTCAATTTAGAAATTCATTTTAAAGACTGAAAATCGAAACACAATCAATAGTTAGTCAGCTAGCCTAGTTTATTTGTTAAATATGTGTTTGTATAAGAAGTTGCTACAATATTGTTCATCTTTAGTTAAGTACCTAATCAAATAATTGAAAATAAAGACAGTAGAAAAGCAATTATATCAGATAAAGGGCTCCTATATCAATTTCGTATCTCTATAAGCGCATTACAGCGAAACGAATGACAATACACACGTAGTTAGAACGAAAATCGTATGAAACAATAAATTACATAGTAAGTATACATCGGCATATATCTTGACCTCAATTACGTCACAAAATGTTCTATGTACGCGTACGCGTGGGTGTCATTTGATGATAGCAGATGCTACAGCGGCGGAGGAGCTGAAATCCACTAATCGTAGATATTTTTTTTAATAAAAAATATTAGTAATTAACCAAAATTATTAATATTACCTCTAATCCCTCCAGCTAAGCTAAATTGTTTGTTAAGAGTGGGTTCACGTCGTTAGTGTAATGCCAGGATTCTAATCTTGGTCCTCTCGATCTTAAGGCCGGCTTCTTAACCACTAAGCTACCGACTTTTGTATTGTAGTATTCCGGGTAGTATGTAGTAGGTATTCGGATGACCAAATGAAAAGTCTACTCACGGTTAGCAATGGTCCATGTATTTCGGTCACACACACAACACAGTAGGTACATACACAGAACAGAAGAAATAGTTCAGAAGGAGAAAGTTTTACAGCACAGCACAGAAGAATTTATAAGCAACACTTAGATAGGTATGAAGATAGAAAGATAGAATATATTTCGTTAAACTATGAATATTACTAATATTCCATAAAAGTATTATATTCTTATAACTGCGGGTCATTAGCTATTTACGAACGCCGAACCAAGAATGTCTAGCCTAGAACATTCGTAAAACTTCACCGCATACCGCCACTGAACGAACATATTGAGCGGGCTGCGTATTTCCAATATACACTACATCGGCAAACCGGTAGGAAATGTTTTATGCAAATGTTTTGTGTAAATTTTTTGTGTAGTGTGTACTTAATGTAATAAGTAAGTTATTATAAATCATCATCATCTTCATCAAGCTAACTAAATATATAAAAGTTATGTAAGTTATTGTAAATAAATGTACATACATATAACATTACTTAGTTAATGTGTAAATATGTAAATACTTAATAAATAACTTTAGATTATAAATAATATTGTGTATAAATATTATAGGTAGCCCACAGTATCATATTTTATTATCAAAGCAATTCGCGCGATAGAGCCTCGTTTCTCTTGCGTCTTGGGGTCAAGATATATGCCGGTAGTTACTCTCTCACAAGGTACTTTACGTAATCACTTCCAGGTAAATACTACAAGAATGTCTGTACGGAATACAATAGACCACGAACAATGTGCATCTTGTTAATACTGGCATACGAATGTCATTACATAAAAGTACGCTATGACTATACGAATAGGTCAGTTACAAATTCGAAATTCAAAAGTCATTGCACTCACATAAATTTTTTTAACCAAATTAAAAAAAGGAGGCACATCACCTCTCCAAAGCTGAGTAAAGATTCGATTTTACAAAATCGACATGAAACTAAGCCAATAATGCCAGCCCCCGCCCTTTGGCGGGAGGTACGAGTGCTCCGCCAAACCGCACACATACTGTGAAATACGACCAATGACAATAATTTCCCCACTGGCCTTGGCTGTCTCAATAGACAAAGATGTGTTGTAATTGTTGTATCAAGAATTACAAAAAAAAGGTTTTGCTTCAAGTATCTGATTTATGGAGGGTTGAAACAGCAACAACTCTAATAAATATCAAATTACCAATGCATTACAGATGTATATGTTAAGGTTCACTTATTTCTTATTGTTCAATGACCAGTGTACTATCATAATATGTTACCGGCAATCTGTATAATTCAGGTATTCTATAAAATGCCTAGTCGATGACCATTGTATAAAATATTTGCTGTTCCACCGGCAATGTGTGAAATAAATAAGTCTATATTTGCTATACCTAGTGCTTGTCTGCCACCTAAGTGGTATAAAAAAAAAAAAAACTTCTACATCTGGATGGTTATAAAAAAATAACCATGAAGGCTAATGCGGGAGCTCCGTCCTCTATCCTATACAATCTATCCAAGTCAAACTGCGCGGAGTGGACACTGCGCGCCTCAACTTGGATAGATAATATATATTCTACATTCGGTTAAGTATATAAATAAAAGGTAAAAATCTTGTGGCATCTTTTTATAAAAAATACATATTATACAAATAAACTAGACTAACTGACTAACTAATCGTTCAATTTCGGTTTTTAGTTTTGAAAATGAGTTCTAAACCGAAAAAAATTGCATAAACTGAGTTTTAAATTTCAAATATACAAAGTAAAATAGTAATAGACAAATCACAGGTATTTACGACAGAAAATAATTGTAATATTACATTAATTCTATACCAAAATTTTATTTATATTTACAAAAAAAAAATATTAACTTACTTGTATTTCCATCTTACGTAGTACGTAGTCTTATGTACATATTCTCAAATATAACTTCATTTGTTAGTATTATCTTATTTTTTTTACATAAATGTATTTGTTTTAAATGCGGGTGTACCCTCATTCTACTCGATTCTCATAATATCGATTAGGAACTATTATTCCACCATAAGTACATAATATACTACGACGCTATCTAAAACGAATATTTGTTTTTATTTTTTATATCAGAACGTATGTACCCCATTGATTAATGGTATAACAAGAGCGCCATAGAAATATGTATTTAAGGTCAATTTTTAATTTTTATACATTACCAATCCATAGTAAATCTTAGAAGCTAGAAATAAGATTTCCATCATTGAACTAAAGCAAGGCACCTATAGAATTCTCTTACAAAATGTCTGTCCAAATCTTCTACTACTACTATATCTTTCTACTTTACAAATACACACATATTTTACAATATTCAGAAAGTCGTATTTAAATATCTATCTTACACTATTGACTCACTATTCTAATAACAATAAGAATAGTATAAAGTTTATCAATTTAGTTATGCTAACATGCATAATATACTTTTAAACATAAATCACAGGAACATTTTGTCAGTCTATAATATAATATACATCTGTATACATCTGTAATCACTATCACAAGTCAAATTCTACTCGATTCTCATAATATCGATTAGGAACTATTATTCCACCATAAGTACATAATATACTACGACGCTATCTAAAATGAATATTTGTTTTTATTTTTATATCAGAACGTATGTACCCCATTGATTAATGGTATAACAATAGCGCCATAGAAATATGTATTTAAGGTAAATTTTTAATTTTTATACATTACCAATCCATAGTAAATCTTAGAAGCTAGAAATAAGATTTCCATCATTGAACTAAAGCAAGGCACCTATAGAATTATTCTCTTACAAAATGTCTGTCCAAATCTTCTACTACTACTATATCTTTCTACTTTACAAATACACACATATTTTACAATATTCAGAAAGTCGTATTTAAATATCTATCTTACACTATTGACTTACACTATTCTAATAACAGTAACAATAGTATAAAGTTTATCAATTTAGTTATGCAAACCTACATAATATACTTTTAAACATAAATCACAGGAATATTTGTCAGTCTATATAATATACATCTATAATCACTATCACAAGTCAAATATAGGCTGAATCTAATTCATGCCTTTGCCACACTAAGAAAACTGTCCGTAACATCCGTTCAACAGCCACCGCTCCAACAGCTGTCAGTTTGACAGCCATCGCTCCAACCACTGTCAGCTTGCAGCCAGCCATCGCTATGACAACTGTCGAAGAATCGAAGCCTTGACGAAGAATCGGAGCTTTCGGGGACCATCGTCTTCCTGAGAGGCGGAGTTAGTGACACCGTTCGTATGAGCAACTTGTTTAGGTTTCATCATTGTTGTCTTAGACCTGGCTTCGGGCCTGGTAGGCCGAGGAGGAGATCTTGACCGTGACCGTGAAATTTTCGATCTTTCACGCCTAACTGATGGCGATCTTCTCTTATGATACGGCGATCGCGACCGGCGTTTCCTCTCGTATGGTGAATCAGACCACCTGTATCTATGGTTCCGATCACGAGACCTTGATAGACTTCTACTACGTTAGCGTCTTCTGCCGTGTTCAGCTTTAGGGTCATAGTTCTTCAGTATCATTGTCGTATTGAAGTCACGTTTTTCAACATGCGATTTCAGCTTTGAATGTCTGTCATCGAGTTTTACTCGTACAGGCACGGTCAATACCTCAGATGGCGTCATTCCCATTTTAATCATTTCAGCTTCACTCATTAATGGCTGAAGCTGCAAACTCTCAACTTTGGGAATTTTACTCATGACTATGTCTTCGTCTCTCTTCCTGGCCGCATATGCTTTTTGCTTCTTTTTTTTATTTAATATTCTTTTCGAAGCCTCTATAATCGGGTCGTAGAACTTTTGCTCGTTGGTTACTTTGTCTGTAGAAGTAAATAAGCTACTTGGTGGAGTTCTTTTTATAGGACACTCGACAGCTTTATCTAACCCGGGGCTTGGAATATTAGGGAAGATTTCTTCAGGGCTCACCTGAGTAGAACTATTATTTGAACAAACACCTTTTCGCAATTTATATTCCTGTAGGGTTAGTTTTCTTTTCTTTTGCGGTTGTTCTTGGTTTTTAATTTCAGCTTCTACATTTATTATACTGACTTCCCGATCAAGAGGTCTTTTTTCAGCTTTGGATTTTAGGGCTTGAGGTATTTGAACATCTTGTTTGTTGCTAAATTGCGTCGCGTAAAAGTTCTTATTTTTCGGACAGCATTCTTCCTTTATAGTAACAATATCTATACTACTAGCTTTAGTATCATTTTTATCAATTTTTTTAACAGTCTTCTCTTTTTTACCTAAATTGTTAGTTTTTTCATGAACATTACACTTGTCCATGTTAACTTTCGGAGAGTCTGTGTGATCAAAGTGAAGTATAACTTCAGATCTGTTTTTAATAGTTATTCTTATTCTAGGATTAGAATTTTGACTATTAGTATCACTCACTTCATAAGCATTTTTAATCATCAGAGAACTGTTGTTATTTGTATCACTATCGGGCGCACTGTAAAAAAGTGTCAGTTTTTTACGACAGTCAGACTGTACGGAAGGTTTAATACTTGTTTTTGCACTATTTTTCTTTTTGGTATTTATATCATCCGATTGTTTTAATTTCTTGTTCTTAGACTTGTTCTTGTTCTTGTTTCGTTGTTCTTTGATATCCATTTCCTCATCGCTACTAAAATGGTAAACGACATTTTTACTCTTACACGTCCTGTGCCTGGAGTTAAGAATCCTGCTGTTGTTGGGTAGTACTTCAGGTTGAAGAAAGCTTTTGTTCTTACCTGCATCTTGCAACCGCACACCGTTCATCAAATAATTTTTGTTAAAACTTTTGACTTTACCATCTTCAATGCTCTCCACGGGGGCTGGTCGTTTTTTCGTGTCTAATTTTTCGAAGGTTTCAAACTGTTCTGATAAAGAATTCAAATCATTCACCTCTAACACTGGAATCACAGTATCATTTCGCGACTCGACTTCCTCAAAATCATCCAATTCAACGCGTGGTGTAGGAATTGATGTTATTTCCCTTGAAGGCATCTCTATAACTGTAGCCTCTGGACTAATGGTTGATTCGATATCCATATCTTGATCATTGAAATCATCTTCCTTAAGTTTAATTTTATTAGCATCTGTGTTGTCAGTTATAAGGAAGCTGTTTACGTCTTCCTCTGTTATAATTCTAGGTAAGTCATCAATTTTATTAGTGTTTAAGTCATCGCTTTTATTAGTGCTGCCCGATTTATCCTTTTCATTGTCAAAATCTACGAGAGCTGGCTGTTTTTTCGTGTCCAATTTTTCAAAATCTTCAAACTGTTCTAATAAAGAATTCAAATCATTCGCCTCTAATACTGGAATCACAGTATCATTGCGCGACTCGACTTCCTCAAAATCATCCATTTCAATGCGTGGTATAGGGATTGATGTCATTTCCCTTATCATTATATCTATATTATTTTTATTTTTTTTAGTGCTGCCCGATTTATTCTTTTCATTATCAAAATCTACGAGAGCTGGTTGTTTTTTCGTGTCCAATTTTTCAAAATCTTCAAACTGTTCTAATAAAGAATTCAAATCATTCGCCCATATCACTGGAATCACAGTATCATTGCGCGACTCGACTTCCTCAAAATCATCCATTTCAATGCGTGGTATAGGGATTGATGTCATTTCCCTTATCATTTCCATTATATCTATATTATTTTTACTTTTTTTAGTGCTGCCCGATTTATCCTTTTCATTCTCGACTTCCTCAAAATCATCCATTTCAATGCGTGGTATAGGGATTGATGTCATTTCCCTTATCATTTCCATTATATCTATATTATTTTTACTTTTTTTAGTGCTGCCCGATTTATCCTTTTCATTCTCGACTTCCTCAAAATCATCCATTTCAATGCGTGGTATAGGGATTGATGTCATTTCCCTTATCATTTCCATTATATCTATATTATTTTTATTTTTTGTAGTGCTGCCCGATTTATCCTTTTCATTGTCAATAGTTATTCCATATAAATCCTGATGTATATGTTCCAAACTGAGACACGGCTTAGAATCACCTATATCCATGCAAAGGTTCTGTTTGTCACTCTTCAATCTCAGCATCTTGTGGCCAATGGGGCGGAAGCGTGTCTGATGATACGTTGGATTCATCTCCTGGGACTCCATGTCTGGAAATAAAAAAGTAACTTAATATTTATCTTGACATTATAGTCAGACTGCAGGTACATTCATTCGCCTAGATGTGCATGCTCCTGAACAAAAATGTAGAAAGATGTGGAAAAAATTGAATTTGAATTTGAATTTGAATTCTAATTTGAAGTTGAACTTCCAGCACACGAGTGAAGACCGCAAGAAGGAAAACGGAAGGTGGGACATCCCCTAGCCAGGTGAACTGACGACCTGCGATTGGTGGCTGGGACAGACTGGATGCGGAAGGCGGAGGATCGGCAAACGTGGCGCATATTGGGAGAGGCCTATATCCAGCAGTGAACTGCAATAATCTAATTGATACTCTTAGACTTCAAGAAGAATAACATAGACGTAACGCATACATCTCCGTCTATGTTATTCTTTTAGTCTGAGTATATACACTATAATAACAGAGTGCATTTCATTTGAGACCTCAATCATCGAAACCCGTCCAGCCGTTAGACCAGCACTGTAATTCACTAAGCGAGCACTACACAACGTTGCGACTCGCATCGTTGTGCTTGCTTAGTGAATTGCACAGCAGCAATGCAATTCTGTAAGCGCACAACGACGAGCACAACGTTGCGACAACCTTGATAGAGATTGTCGTTGGTCGGACTGGGTGACGTCACTGGAGATCGACCAATCACAATCTGTATCAAGGCTGTCGCAACGTTGTGCTCGTCGCTGTGCGCTCACAGAATTGCATTGCTGTAGAGGGGAACATAGGCAACAACATACATACGTGCGTGCGTAATACATTACCCTCGCTAGTCAGGTACAAATACATATCTAATAAAATATAACTGAAACTTCGGGATCTGTGTAAATAGTAAAATAACCGAATTTGTTTAAATTAGTTTAACGGTTAAATAAAATACATGCAGTTATATTATTTGGAATTCGTTTGCACCTCGGTTAACGCGACCTTTGCTCATATTTCAGTTTCTACTCAACCGATTGCGATCGAACAAAAGTAAGTTTTCAAGTCCGATCAAGCCCTTTCTAACAAAGAAAACAACATCTAAATCTGTTCAGTAGTTTTTGCGTCCATCGCGGACAAACAGACAGGAAATAAAAAAAAAATTGTATTTAGTCTCATTAACATAACGTAACCCAAGTATTTTTTTTAAACATCTGCAATATACAGACACGATCACTTTACAATGAAATTACCTATATCTAATATATAAAAATCAATGGCACTTTTCGTTGTTAGCTTTTAACTCAAGAACGGCTGAACCGATTTGGCTCATTTTAGTCTTGAGATATTCGTGGGCGTCTAGGGAAGGTTTATAGGTGCAGCGGGAACGGGAAAAATATGGCGGTACGAAGTTCGCCGGGACAGCTAGTATTAGTATAGATACCACTTTATTAGTATGAAAAAAACTCAAATGCTTCAGAGGTAGTCAGGATGACCGCTGTTTTCGATTCCCGGGTCAAGCAATAGTTGCAATTAAGTTTTTTGTTTAGAATATATCAAAAACAATCGTTTTAAAGGTCTTAAAAAGATAAAAATGCCTAGTAACAAATATATGTACTGCATTGCATTCTAATATATCTTCTAAAATATAAAAATGGATCACTGAATGTGTTGCTAAGCTCAAATCTCGAGAACGGCTGAACCGATTTCGCCAATTCTTTTTCTTTAAATATTCCTTGAAGTACGAGGTTGGTTCTTACGGAGAGAAGATTAAAAAAAAAATCGACCGTTAGGCGGTACGAAGTTCGCGGGGTAAGCTAGTTTCAAATAATTTTGTATTACTTCCTAGGGGATAATTACGTTGCCAGTTCACTACACTTAACGTTTAACATTAAACTAAACTAAATACACCTCACATTATTTAGTTTTCTGTTAGTAGCTAGTTTCACGCCACATTATTAAAACTGGGTACTGGCCTAACAGAAGTAATGTAGCTTTTTCGTAGCTGTTGTGGACCGTAGCTAAAATAAATCGTAGAGCTTACGTAGCAGAACTCGTAGCTCGTAGCGCTAATAATTCGTAGAATTTACGTAGTGGAACTCGTAAGTCGTAGCGTGTAGCATGTCCGATGAACACGCTTAACTTATGCACTACTAGCCTTCCGCCCGCGTACATCTCGGTTAACGCAACCTTTGCTCATATATCCGTTTCTACTCAACCGATTGCGATAAAAAAATTCGACTAACAAAGCCCTGCCTAATAAAAAAACAGCATCAAAATCCGTTCAGTATTTTTTGCGTCAAATATTTTGTATTCAGTATCGTTAACATAACATAACCCAAGTGTCTTTTTTAAGTTTAAGACGATATGTTAGCCAATAACGTAATAAATCGGGTGATTTCGCATGTTTAAAGTATATTCATAAAATTTGACGCGATTTATTTATTTAATTTTATGCACACATAAAAACATTACATAGATAAGACGGTGAAAATATTAGTGCAATGTTAAATTATAATTTAAAATATATTTTGTATATTTTTGATCAAGTCACTGGTAACGTTATTGATTTTAATTTCAAATTGTTTTAGACCTATAAATAATTATTAACTTAGTTTAGTAAATGTAGTCTGAACTGAAGTTAGAAATTCGATAATATTCTGGGACGTACTACACAGTAGAAAGAGAGCTTATCAGTCGTTGAAAAGGTAAACTTTAAGATAAATAGTTATATTAAGTATAAGTTAATTCGATCTAGAGTCAGATCATATATAAAATTGAAATAAATGAATTTTAAATAATTTGATCTGACTAGTTAGAATGATTCGATTAGTAAGGTGTATACGATATAGTTGAAATAGGTACTTACCGTGATTTTTTTTGTAATCAAACACAAAACACTAGAGTTTTAGAGAGTTATCACTTAAAGGTTTTTCAAGAGTTATTTACTAACTCGTAGTATATTGCACTTTAACCACAGTATTTCACTAACTGGCAAGTAAGTACAAGCAAGGTAAGTACAAGGAAAGCGCGCGAATAGCGAGTGCTTCGGATGAGAGCTCGAGCTCAACTAATTTATTTTTGAGGAATTTCGCAGAGCCTCGTAAGGTGCGACGGGTGCGGGGGACGCGGGGGGGGTGGGGACTGAGACGGGGAATGCGCGGGAGTGGACAGGTAGTAGCGGGTAGTGGGCGTGGGGCAAGCTAACTATTGTTACAGCGCACGTATTGTCTACAGCAGACATAACCTATTGTCTTTTATGGAATTAGGCACTTAATACGTACAAGTTAGGTATGTTAACCTTCGGAAGGATAGGGGGGGTTACTCGTCACCCCCCTCGTTCAAAAAAGGGTTGATTTTTTTTATGTGTTAATATTTTTATTGATGAAAGTTATGTTTTTTTGTTATCTCCTCTTTACCTGAGCATACGTAATTAGTAGCTTATACTGACTGAATCGTTATGTCTTTAGTCGTTAAATTTTTAGGTAACCTAGGCAATACAAATTATGATGGAAAATATTTTTTAGACGAGAGTAAATAATAAGAAATTGAGGATAATCTGTCTGTGCATTCAGCGCATTTGTGTTGTTTTTAGACTTTTTCAGACAATTTTTCTCTCCGTAAAGAAGGAATTATTCTAAAAAAAGAATTAGCGAAATCGGTTCAGCCGTTCTCGAGACTTGCGCTTAGTAACACATTTAGCAATTCATTTGTATATTATAGATGCGAAAATAACTGTCTGTCTTTCTGTCTGCCTGTTATGCTTTCACACAGACCTAAACCACTGAACTTATCTTGACGAATGAATTTAACCTTGGGAAAGAACATAGACCATTCTTGGTTGCAATAACCGACATCTACACTACTACTTATGTAGTATAAGTAGTAGTGTAGATGTCGGTTATTCTCGGATTCGGACTTCTTTTAAAACTAGGTAAGTAATATAAACCACACGTGAAGGTATGGTGAGGGACCCCTTTACCTGACATAATTGCGTTTCTACTGTCTTTTGTTCTATTGTAGTCGATAAGCTTTAAACTGAAAATTGCAACATTAAAAAAAGATTAGAATATTTGCAAATTGCCCATTCTTTGCTCTTATCTTTACTCTTATCTATAGTCAACCTTTTGTCTCATTTCTCTAAATAGGTCAAGTGATAAAGGTTGTAGTATTCCAGTTATTGTCTCGTCAAGTGAACAAAAGAAATATTAATGCTTTTGTTGTTCAAGTCATTGCGGGCCTATTAAAACTAACTGCTAAACCCATTACTTCTATACTGTGCCATTACCTGCTGTCTCTTCGTGGACACAATTCGTGGTATTTTAAATAATTGCACAATATGTCATTATTTAAAAGACCACACAATTGATCTCCAATTCTGTGACTACGACTATATCAATAACTAGGTGTTGCTGGTTGCTCCGGTCCATAGTAATATTATAAAAGCGAAAGTAACTCTGTCTGTCTGGAAACTGAAATTTGTTAGGTACATGCAGTAGACATTGGGAAAGGACATAAGGAATGTTGGTCGCGAAGACCGACATCCACGCGGACGGAGCCGCGGGCAACAGATATTGAGCGATAACTTTGTTAAATACCTAACTGTACTTCATTCGGCTAGGTACTTCACTAAAGGTAAACTATCTTGTAGCGACTTTGTATATAAACACAAATTAAACAAATAAACTAGGCTAAATAACTTAATCGTTAGGGGTAGTTGGAGCCCTAAGAAGTCAAAGAACAAAAAAATATCGCCCAATGTCACCATTGGATTGTGAAGGTCAGATGGCAGTCGCTTCACGGAAAATATTGAGCTTTAGCCAAATCCGCTGTTAAGACTGATACAGCGGACACCAGACTTCGAGGTGAAAGCTTCGGATGCGACTGGGAATTAACGCTAGGATGAAGAAGAACTAATTGAATGACTAGTGGGGTCGATTTCAGTTTTTAGTCTTCATAATAAGTTTCTAAACAGAAAAAAATATATAAACTGACTGTTTTTACTGGAAATTGATGGCGCTTGGTGGAACTTCCTACACATATTGAATAAAGCACTAACTTGTACTTTTCCATTGTAAACCTTTGAGAATGCTGTAAGGCGGAACCGGTTAGGCAACAAAAATTAAATTAATTGTGGAAAAGTACAAGTGCTTCATTCAATATATAAACTGAGTTTTTAAATAAAACCTATTAAATAGACACATCAAGATTGCTTACGTTTATTTAAGCACCTAACAATTAAAATAGCATGGGCTGGGCAATAACAATAACCATAAAATTTTCAATTTATAATAAACTTGCTAAGCTATGCCTGGCCAATTCCTGTTAGTGAGTGGTCGAGTGATTCATCAAGAGGTGCAAAATCGAACTAGAGTTAGAGAGGGATAGCATTATATAATGCTAACCCTTGCACGCAATTCACCCGTGCTACGTGCACGGGTGAATTGCGTGAAAACGGGCTGGTTTAAGGTATGATTCCGTAGCTGACCGCATACGACAACTGCCGACGCACGCAGCACATGCGCGTAGTACATTGCGACTTCTCAATGGTCCCCTTTATCCGTATCGAAGTTTAACAAGTAATGGGCACGCTGTATGTGCTGCATGTGTCGGCAGTTGTCGTATGCGGTCGACTTCGGAATCATATTTTAACCTTTTTGAAATTGGCAGGGAATAAATTCATACCTAGGATAAGTTTTTAAATGATATTTATAATACATTACATAAATAATATTTTTAAATTAAACAGATTTTGCTATAATTATTACTTGAAATGCTTTTTGGTTTGACCGTACTGTTTTTGGATATAATTATTAATTTTTTATTCTTTTTTATAAATGAACCCAGTCGCCGGAAGAAAAATATTTAAATTAAATAGAACTAGCAACTGGAACCTCGCGGCCTCGGTCCGAGTTAAATGCGGTCCCAGTCGCCGGTAACCTCCAATGTGGATGTTCTTTCACCTCTGCCTAACCTAACCGGGGATAATGGCGTGATTGAGTTGTTGTAGTTGTTGAATTTACAAATGTACCTACATCATATTATATATGTACATCTGTAAATTTCATAATATCCATATAATAATAATTTTATATTTTTTTAAGTATATTTAGAAATATAATTTATATTATGTATATTAAATGAATAAAGGTGAGTAATAATAATAATAAATATTTTACAACATTCTACACAACGCTATCTAGACCCCTGGTAAGCTTAATAAGCTTGTGTTATGTAATCTAGAATGCGGATATACATACTTAGATTTTTTTTTTTGTAAATACATACATATTATATATAGAAACACCAAGACCAATATTTATATTCATGCATACAAATATTGGCACTGAGCGGTGATCGAACCCGCGCCTCCTGCAGGAGGCAGGCACATATACCTACTTAATATTATTATAAATGCGAAAATAACCGTCTGTTTTCTGTTCGTCTGTTATGCTTTCAGACCTAAACCACTGAACCGATCTTGATGAATGAATTAAACCTTGGGAAAGAACATAGACCATCTTTGGTTGCGATAACCGACATCCACACTACTACTTATACTAAGATAACGATAACTTCTTTTATAACTAGGTAAGTAATATAAACCACACGTGAAGGTATGGCGAGGGAGCCCTTTACCTGACATAATTACATTCTCACTATGTACTAAGAACTATGTCGGACTTTGTTATGTACTAAACTTCGTCGTTCGGACTTTATCAATTTCGTATCTCTATAAGCGCATCACAGACACAAACGAATGACAATACACACGTAGTTAGAACGAAAATCGTATGGAACAATAAATTACATAGTAAGTATACATCGGCATATATCTTGACCTCAATTACGTCACAAAATGTACTATGTACGCGTACGCGTGGGTGTCATTTGATGATAGCAGATGCTACAACAGCGGAGGAGCTGAGATCCACTAATCGTAGATATTTTTTTAATAAAAAGTATTACTTACTAACCAAAATTAATAATATTACCTCTAATCCCTCCAGCTAAGCTAAACTGCTTGTTAAGACTTGGTTCACGTCGGTAGTGTAATGCCCGGATTCGAATCTGGGTCCTCTCGATCTTAAGGCCGGCTTCTTAGCCACTAAGCTACCGACTTTTGTATACAATAATGTTAACGGGAATTAACGCGATCATGGTATAGGTACATACATACCTTTGATTTGCCTGACGTTTCGACCAGGTTACACCAGCCGTGGTCACAGGCGTTAATTCCCGTTAACATTATTGTATATCATGGAACGCGAGAGTTTAAAAGTTAGTTTACCGACTTTTGTATCATATTTTATTATCAATTCGCGCGATAGAGCCTCGTTTCTCTTGCGTCTTGGGGTCAAGATATATGCCGGTAGTTACCCTCTCACAAGGTACTTATCGTAATCACTTCCAGGTAAATACTACAAGAATGTCTGTACGGAATACAATAGACCACGAACAATGTGCATCTTGTTAATACTGGCATACGAATGTCATTACATAAAAGTACGCTATGACTATACGAATAGGTCAGTTACAAATTCGAAATTCAAAAGTCATTGCACTCACACAATTTTTTTAAACCAAATTAAAAAAAGGAGGCACATCACCTATCCAAAGCTGAGTAAAGATTCGATTTTACAAAATCGACATGAAACTAAGCCAATAATGCCAGCCCCCGCCCTTTGGCGGGAGGTACGAGTGCTCCGCCAAACCGCACACATACTGTGAAATACGACCAATGACAATAATTTCCCCACTGGCCTTGGCTGTCTCAATAGACAAAGATGTGTTGTAATTGTTGTATCAAGAATTACAAAAAAAAGGTTTTGCTTCAAGTATCTGGTTTATGGAGGGTTGAAACAGCAACAACTCTAATAAATATCAAATTACCAATGCATTACCGATGTATATATTAAGGTTCACTTATTTATTATTGTTCAATGACCAGTGTACTATCACAATATGTTACCGGCAATCTGTATAATTCAGGTATTCTATAAAATGCCTAGTCGATGACCATTGTATAAAATATTTGCTGTTCCACCGGCAATGCGTGAAATAAATAAGTCTATATTTGCTATACCTAGTGCTTGTCTGCCACTTAAGTGGTATAAAAAAAAAAAAAAAAACTTCTACATCTGGATGGTTATAAAAAAATAACCACGAAGGCTAATGCGGGAGCTCCGTCCTCTATCTTATACAATCTATCCAATTCAAACTGCGCGGAGTGGACACTGCGCGCCTCAACTTGGATAGATAATATATTCTACATTCGGTTAGGTATATAAATAAAAGGTAAAAATCTTGTGGCGACTTTTTATAAAAAATACATATTATACAAATAAACTAGACCAACTAACTAACTAATCGTTCAATTTCGGTTTTTAGTTTTGAAAATGAGTTCTAAACCGAAAAAAAATGCATAAACTGAGTTTTTAAATTTCAAATATACAAAGTAAAATAGTAATAGACAAATCACAGGTATTTACGACAGAAAATAATTGTAATATTACATTAATTCTATACCAAAATTTTATTTATATTTACAAAAAAAAAAAAATTAACTTACTTGTATTTCCATCTTACGTAGTACGTAGTCTTATGTACATATTCTCAAATATAACTTCATTTGTTAGTATTATCTTATTTTTTTACATAAATGTATTTGTTTTAAATGCGGGTGTACCCTCATTCTACTCGATTCTCATAATATCGATTAGGAACTATTATTCCACCATAAGTACATAATATACTACGACGCTATCTAAAACGAATATTTGTTTTTATTTTTTATATCAGAACGTATGTACCCCATTGATTAATGGTATAACAAGAGCGCCATAGAAATATGTATTTAAGGTCAATTTTTAATTTTTATACATTACCAATCCATAGTAAATCTTAGAAGCTAGAAATAAGATTTCCATCATTTAACTAAAGCAAGGCACCTATAGAATTCTCTTACAAAATGTCTGTCCAAATCTTCTACTACTACTATATCTTTCTACTTTACAAATACACACATATTTTACAATATTCAGAAAGTCGTATTTAAATATCTATCTTACACTATTGACTCACTATTCTAATAACAATAAGAATAGTATAAAGTTTATCAATTTAGTTATGCAAACATGCATAATATACTTTTAAACATAAATCACAGGAACATTTGTCAGTCTATAATATAATATACATCTGTATACATCTGTAATCACTATCACAAGTCAAATTCTACTCGATTCTCATAATATCGATTAGGAACTATTATTCCACCATAAGTACATAATATACTACGACGCTATCTAAAATGAATATTTGTTTTTATTTTTATATCAGAACGTATGTACCCCATTGATTAATGGTATAACAATAGCGCCATAGAAATATGTATTTAAGGTCAATTTTTAATTTTTATACATTACCAATCCATAGTCAATCTTAGAAGCTAGAAATAAGATTTCCATCATTGAACTAAAGCAAGGCACCTATAGAATTCTCTTACAAAATGTCTGTCCAAATCTTCTACTACTACTATATCTTTCTACTTTACAAATGTCATATTTTACAATATTCAGAAAGTCGTATTTAAATATCTATCTTACACTATTGACTTACACTATTCTACTAACAGTAACAATAGTATAAAGTTTATCAATTTAGTTATGCAAACCTACATAATATACTTTTAAACATAAATCACAGGAATATTTGTCAGTCTATATAATATACATCTATAATCACTATCACAAGTCAAATATAGGCTGAATCTAATTCATGCCTTTGCCACACTAAGAAAACTGTCCGTAACATCCGTTCGACAGCCACCGCTCCAACAGCTGTCAGTTTGACAGCCATCGCTCCAACCGCTGTCAGCTTGCCAGCCAGCCATCGCTTTGACAACTGTCGAAGAATCGAAGCTTTGACGAAGAATCGGAGCTTTCGGGGACCATCGTCTTCCTGAGAGGCGGAGTTAGTGACTTAGGTCCGTTTTTCTCCACACCGTTCGTATGAGCAACTTGTTTAGGTTTCATCATTGTTGTCTTAGACCTGGCTTCGGGCCTGGTAGGCCGAGGAGGAGATCTTGACCGTGACCGTGAAATTTTCGATCTTTCACGCCTAACTGATGGCGATCTTCTCTTATGATACGGCGATCGCGACCGGCGTTTCCTCTCGTATGGTGAATCAGACCACCTGTATCTATGGTTCCGACCACGAGACCTTGATAGACTTCTACTACGTTAGCGTCTTCTGCCGTGTTCAGCTTTAGGGTCATAGTTCTTCAGTATCATTGTCGTATTGAAGTCACGTTTTTCAACATGCGATTTCAGCTTTGAATGTCTGTCATCGAGTTTTACTCGTACAGGCACGGTCAATACCTCAGATGGCGTCATTCCCATTTTAATCATTTCAGCTTCACTCATTAATGGCTGAAGCTGCAAACTCTCGACTTTGGGAATTTTACTCATGACTATGTCTTCGTCTCTCTTCCTAGCCGCATATGCTTTTTGCTTCTTTATTTTATTTAATATTCTTTTCGAAGCCTCTATAATCGGGTCGTAGAACTTTTGCTCGTTGGTTACTTTGTCTGTAGAAGTAAATAAGCTACTTGATGGAGTTCTTTTTATAGGACACTCGACAGCTTTATCTAACTCGGGGCTTGGAATATTAGGGAAGATTGCTTCAGGGCTCACCTGAGTAGAACTATTATTTGAACAAACACCTTTTCGCAATTTATATTCCTGTAGGGTTAGTTTTCTTTTCTTTTGTGGTTGTTCTTGGTTTTTAATATCAGCTTCTACATTTATTATATTGACTTCCCGATCAAGAGGTCTTTTTTCAGCTTTGGATTTTAGGGCTTGAGGTATTTGAACATCTTGTTTGTTGCTAAATTGCGTCGCGTAAAAGTTCTTATTTTTCGGACAGGATTCTTCCTTTATAGTAACAATATCTATACTACTAGCTTTAGTATCATTTTTATCAATTTTTTTAACAGTCTTCTCTTTTTTACATAAATTGTTAGTTTTTTCATTAGCACCACACTTGTCCATGTTAACTTTCGGAGAGTCTGTGTGATCAAAGTGAAGTATAACTTCAGATCTGTTTTTAATAGTTAACCTTATTCTAGGATTAGAATTTTGACTATTAGTATCACTCACTTCATAAGCATTTTTAATCATCAAAGAACTGTTGTTATTTGTATCACTATCGGGCGCACTGTAAAAAAGTGACAGTTTTTTACGACAGTCAGACTGTACGGAAGATTTAATACTTGTTTTTGCACTATTTTTCTTTTTGGTATTTATATCATCCGATTGTTTTAATTTCTTGTTCTTAGACTTGTTCTTGTTCTTGTTCTTGTTTCGTTGTTCTTTGATATCCATTTCCTCATCGCTACTAAAATGGTAAACGACATTTTTACTCTTACACGTCCTGTGCCTGGAGTTAAGAATCCTGCTGTTGTTGGGTAGTACTTCAGGTTGAAGAAAGCTTTTGTTCTTACCGGCATCTTGCAACCGCACACCGTTCATCAAATAATTTTTGTTAAAACTTTTGACTTTACCATCTTCAATGCTCTCTACGGGCGCTGGTCGTTTTTTCGTGTCTAATTTTTCGAAGGTTTCAGACTGTTCTAATAAAGAATTCAAATCATTCGCCTCTAACACTGGAATCACAGTATCATTGCGCGACTCGACTTCCTCAAAATCATCCAATTCAACGCGTGGTGTAGGAATTGATGTTATTTCCCTTGAAGGCATATCTATAACTGTAGCCACTGGACTAATGGTTGATTCGATCTCCATATCTTGATGATTGAAATCATCTTCCTTAGGTTTAATTTTATTAGCATCTGTGTTGTCAGTTATAAGGAAGCTGTTTACGTCTTCCTCTGTTATAATTCTAGGCAAGTCATCAATTTTATTAGTGTTTAAGTCATCGCTTTTATTAGTGCTGCCCGATTTATCCTTTTCATTGTCAAAATCTACGAGAGCTGGTTGTCTTTTCGTGTTCAATTTTTCAAAATCTTCAAACTGTTCTAATAAAGAATTCAAATCATTCGCCTCTAATACTGGAATCACAGTATCATTGCGCGACTCGACTTCCTCAAAATCATCCATTTCAATGCGTGGTATAGGGATTGATGTCATTTCTCTTATCATTATATCTATATTATTTTTACTTTTTTTAGTGCTGCCCGATTTATCCTTTTCATTATCAAAATCTACGAGAGCTGGTTGTTTTATCGTGTCCAATTTTTCAAAATCTTCAAACTGTTCTAATAAAGAATTCAAATCATTCGCCCATATCACTGGAATCACAGTATCATTGCGCGACTCGACTTCCTCAAAATCATCCATTTCAATGCGTGGTATAGGGATTGATGTCATTTCCCTTATCATTTCCACTATATCTATATTATTTTTTTTTGTGCTGCCCGATTTATCCTTTTCATTCTCGACTTCCTCAAAATCATCCATTTCAATGCGTGGTATAGGGATTGATGTCATTTCCCTTATCATTTCCATTATATCTATATTATTTTTTTTAGTGCTGCCCGATTTATCCTTTTCATTCTCGACTTCCTCAAAATCATCCATTTCAATACGTGGTGTAGGGATTGATGTCATTTCCCTTATCATTTCCATTATGTCTATATTATTTTTTTTAGTGCTGCCCGATTTATCCTTTTCATTCTCGACTTCTTCAAAATCATCCATTTCAATGCGTGGTATAGGGATTGATGTCATTTCCCTTATCATCATATCTATATTATTTTTATTTTTTTTGGTGCTGCCCGATTTATCCTTTTCATTGTCAATAGTTTTTCCATATAAATCCTGATGTATATGTTCCAAACTGAGACACGGTTTAGAACTGTCACTCTTCAATCTCAGCATCTTGTGGCCAATGGGGCGGAAGCGTGTCTGATGATACGTTGGATTCATCTCGTGGAACTCCATGTCTGGAAATAAAAAAGTAACTTAATATTTATCTCGACATTATAGTCAGACTGCAGGTACATTCATTCGCCTAGAGGTGCATGGTCCTGAACAAAAATGTAGGAAGATGTGAAAAAAATTGAATTTGAATTTGAATTTGAAGTTAAACTTCCAGCACACGAGTGAAGACCGCGAGAAGGAAAACGGAAGGTGGGACATCCCCTAGCCAGGTGGACTGACGACCTGCGATTGGTGGCTGAGACAGACTGGATGCGGAAGGCGGAGGATCGGCAAACGTGGCGCATATTGGGAGAGGCCTATATCCAGCAGTGAACTGCAATAATCTAATTGATACTCTTAGACTACAAGAAGAATAACATAGACGTAACGCATACATCTCCGTCTATGTTATTCTTTTAGTCTGAGTATATACACTATAATAACAGAGTGCATTTCATTTGAGACCTCAATCATCGAAACCCGTCCAGCCGTTAGACCAGCACTGCAATTCACTAAGCGAGCACAACACAACGTTGCGACTCGCATCGTTGTGCTTGCTTAGTGAATTGCACAGCAGCAATGCAATTCTGTAAGCGCACAACGACGAGCACAACGTTGCGACAACCTTGATAGAGATTGTCGTTGGTCGGACTGGGTGACGTCACTGGAGATCGACCAATCACAATCTGTATCAAGGCTGTCGCAACGTTGTGCTCGTCGCTGTGCGCTCACAGAATTGCATTGCTGTAGAGGGGAACATAGGCAACAACATACATACGTGCGTGCGTAATACATTACTCTCGCTAGTCAGGTACAAATACATATCTAATAAAATATAACTGAAACTTCGGGATCTGTGTAAATAGTAAAATAACCGAATTGGTTTAAATTAGTTTAACGGTTAAATAAAATACATGCAGTTATATTATTTTGAGTTCGTTTACATCTCGGTTAACGCGACCTTTGCTCATATTTCAGGTTTTACTCAACCGATTGCGATCAAACAAAAGTAAGTTTTTAAGTCCGATCAAGCCCTTTCTAACAAAGAAATCAACATCTAAATCCGTTCAGTGGTTTTTGCGTATATCGCAGACAAACAGACAGGAAATAAAAAAAAAATCGTATTTAGTCTGATTAACATAACGTGACCCAAGTATTTTTTTTTAAACATCTTTTTATAGGTGCAGCGGGAACGGGATAAATATGGCGGTACGAAGTTCGCCGGGACAGCTAGTATTAGTATAGCTAATTATAATAAGTTAATGCTTCAGAGGTACTCAGGATGACCGCTGTTTTCGATTCCCGGGTCAAGCAATAGTTGCAATTAAGTTTTTTGTTTAGAATATATCAATAACAACTTTGATTCTAGAAAGAGTTTCATCCAAGCCCTGATCGTTTTAAAGGTCTTAAAAAGATAAAAATGCCTAGTAAAAAATCTCGAGAACGGCTGAACCGATTTCGCCAATTATTTTTTTTAAATATTCCTTGAAGTACGAGGATGTTTCTTACGGAGAGAAGATTAAGAAAAAATCGACCGTTAGGCGGTACGAAGTTCGCGGGGTAAGCTAGTTACAAATAATTTTGTATTATTTCCTAGGGGTTAATTACGTTGCCAGTTCACTACACTTAACGTTTAACATTAAACTAAACTAAATACAACTTCACATTATTTAGTTTTCTGTTAGTAGCTAATTTCACGCCACATTATTAAAACTGGGTACTGGCCTAACAGAAGTAATGTAGTTATTTCGTAGCTGTTGTGGACCGTAGCTAAAATAAATCGTAGAGCTTACGTAGCAGAACTCGTAGCTCGTAGCGCAAATAAAAATATAAAATATTTTGTGTTCAGTATCGTTAACATACCATTACCCAAGTGTTTTTTTGTAAGTTTAAGACGGGTGTTAGCCAATAACGTAATAAATCGGGTGATTTCGCATGCTTAAAGTATATTCATAAACTGTTTATACTTGAGATTGATGGCACTTGGTGGAACTTGCTACACATATTGAATAAATCACTTGTACTTTTCCACAATTATTTATTTATTTGAACCTTACCGGTTTCACCTTACGGCATTATCAAAGGTTTACAATGTTTTAAACTAAACTTAGTTTCACCTTACGGCATTATCAAAGGTTTACAATGTTTTAAACTAAACTTAGTTTAAAACATTGTAAACCTTTGATAATGCCGTAAGGTGAAACCGGTAAGGTTCAAATAAATAAATAATTGTGGAAAAGTACAAGTGATTTATTCAATATGTATATTCATAAAATTTGACGCGATTTATTCATTTAATTTTAAGCACACATAAAAACATTACATAGATAAGACGGTGAAAATATTTTTGCAATGTTAAATTATAATTAAAAAAAAAAAATTAAAATATATTTTAAATATTTTTGACCAAGTCACGGTAAAGTTATTGATTTTAATTTCAAATTGTTTTAGACCTATAAAATAATTATTAACTTAGTTTAGTAAATGTAATCTGAACTTAAGTTAGAAATTCGATAATATTCCGGGACGTACTACACGGTATAAAGAGAGCTTATCAGTCGTTGAAAAGGTAAACTTTTAGATAAATAGCTATATTAAGTATACGTTAATTCGATTTAGAGTCAGATCATATAAAATATAAATAAATGAATTTTAATTAATTTCATCTGATTCTGAATCGGATGAGTTAGAGTGATTTGATTAGTAAGGTGTATACGATATAGTTGAAATAGGTACTTACCGTGATTTTTTTGTAATCAAACACAAAACACTAGAGTTTTAGAGAGTTATCGCTTAAGAGTTATTTACAAACTCGTAGTATATTGCACTTTAACCACAGTATTTCACTAACTGGCAAGTAAGTTCAAGCAAGGTAAGCAAGTACAAGGAAAGCGCGCGAACAGCGAGTGCTTCGGAAGAGAGCTCGAGCTCAACTAATTTATTTTTGAGGAATTTCGCAGTGCCTCGTAAGGTGCGACGGGTGCGGGGGACGCGGGGGGGTGGGGGCTGAGACGGGGGATGCGCGGGAGTGGACAGGTAGTAGCGGGTAGTGGGCGTGGGGCAAACTAACTATTGTTACAGCGCACGTATTGTCTACAGCAGACATATTGTTTTCTAAGGAATTAGGAACTTAATACGTATAGGTAAGGTATGCTAAGGGTAATACTTTTGCGAATCGTTTTAAGCGGTTGACGAACAACTGAAGCATAAAATGTCGATTATATAAAGCCATCGAGCGATTTTTCGTCATAGATCATGACTTATAGAGATAATTCCATGGACCTCGATTTTGCTATTTTATGTTTAAGCAAAACCATAGTCATTCCAATTGAATAATAAACCACTAGGTATTTAGCTCATTATAAGGTTAAGCAACACTAGCCTGGTCAGTCTTAGGATGCGTTACTATTCTTATTATAGATTCTGCATCTGATTAGTTAGATTGATACGATTAGTCAAGTGTATTCAGTAAATTCTTACGAGAGTTAAGTCTAAATTTATAATGATATATCGTCTTCATCTTTAAATTTTCAAATATAGATTGAGAAGGATTATGGAAACCTTTTAGAAATAAATGCTTTAATAGCACCAATTGTTATACCTTTTAAGACGACATTAGCCAATAACGTAATAAATCAGGTAATTTCGCATGTTCAAAGTATATTTATAAAATTTATAGCGTATTTATTAAATTTATGCACATAAAAAAATATTACACAGATAAGATGGTGGAAAAATTAGTGCAATGTTAAATTATACTTGAAAACATATTTTGAATATGTTTGATTTGGTCACAGTAAAGTTATTGATTTTAATTTCAAAACTGGTTCAGATCTAAAAATTATGAAGTTAGATATTTGATAATATTCCGAAACGTACTACACAGTTTAAAAAGAGCTTATCAGTCGTTGAAAAGGCAAACTCTAAGATTAACAGTGATATTAAGTATAAATCAATCCGATTTAGAGTCAGATCATAATATATTTATAACATTTAAATAAATTAATTTTAAATAGTATGATCTGACTCTGAATATGATTAGTTAGAGTGATTCGATTAGTAAGGTGTATACGATATAGTTGAAATAGGTACTTACCGTGATTTTTTTGAAATCTAACACAAAACACTAGAGTTTTAGAGAGTTATCGTTATCACTTAAAGGTTTTTCAAGAGTTATTTACAAACTCGTAGTATATTGCACTTTAACCACAGTATTTCACTAACTGGCAAGTAAGTACAAGCAAGGTAAGTACAAGGAAAGCGCGCGGATAGCGAGTGCTTCGGATGAGAGCTCGAGCTCAACTAATTTATTTTTGAGGAATTTCGCAGTGCCTCGTAAGGTGCGACGGGTGCGGGGGACGCGGGGGGGTGGGGGCTGAGACGGGGGATGCGCGGGAGTGGACAGGTAGTAGCGGGTAGTGGGCGTGGGGCAAGCTAACTATTGTTACAGCGCACGTATTGTCTACAGCAGACATAACCTATTGTCTTTTATGGAATTAGGTACTTAATACGTACAGGTTAGGTATGTTAACTATGCTAGTTTCAAATAATTTTGTATTACTACTTAATTACGTTGCCAGTTCACTACACTTAACGTTTAACATTAAACTAAACTAAACTAAATACAACTGCACATTATTTAGTTGTCTGTTAGTAGCTAGTTTCACGCCACAAACTTAGTTTTATGTATAATTTGACGTCAAAAAGCTGTAACAGTGTTGCACTTTTTTGAAAACAAAGAATTGAATTATTAAAACTGGGTACTGGCCTAACAGAAGTAATTTAGCTTTTTCGTAGCTGTTGTGGACCGTAGCTAAAATAAATCGTAGAGCTTACGTAGCAGAACTCGTAGCTCGTAGCGGTAATAAGTCGTAGAGTTTACGTAGTGGAACTCATAGATTGTAGCGTGTAGCATGTCCGATGAACACACTTAAATTATGCACTACTAGCCATCCGCCCGCGACTCCGCCCGCGTACATCTCGGTTAACGCGACCTTTGCTCATATATCCGGTTCTACTCAACCGATTGCAATCAAAAAAACGTAGGATTAAGCCCGGTCTAAAAACAAAACGGCATCAAAATCTGTTCAGTAGTTTTTGCGTCCTTCGCAGACAAACAAACAAAAAGACAGGAAATGAAAAAAAGGAATATTTTGTGTTCAGTATCGTTAACATAACATAACCCAAGTGTTTTTTTTTAAAGTTTAAGACAATAATATATCGTCGTTATTCTGCGAAAACCCAGTAAATCAACTTTTTTCATAAAATGAGTTAACACTATCAATCGTCTCAGTTTTTCATTCTCTTTCGCCTGCGAAAAAGTTGATTTACTGGGTTTTCGCAGAATAACGACGATATGTTAGCCAATAACGTAATGAATCGAGTGATTTCGCATGTTTAAAGTTTATTCATAAAATTTGACGCGATTTATTTATTTAATTTTATGCACACATAAAAACTTTACATAGATAAGACGGTGAAAATATTAGTGCAATGTTAAATTATACTTTAAAACATATTTTGACAATTTTTGATCAAGTCACGGTAATGTTATTGAATTTAATTTCAAATTGATTAGTAAATGTAGTCTGAACTGCAGTTAGATATTAGATAATTTTCCGGGGACCTACTACACAGTATAAAGAGAGCTTATCAGTCCTTGAAAAGGTAAACTATAAGATAAATAGTTATATCAAGTATAAGATAGTTCGATTTAGAGTCAGATCATAAATAAAATTGAAATAAATTTATTTTAAATAATTTGATCTGACTCTGAATAGTTAGAGTGATTCGATCAGTAAGGTGTATACGATATAGTTGAAATGGGTACTTACCGTGATTTTTTTTGTAATTAAACACAAAACACTAGAGTTTTAGAGAGTTATCGCTATCACTTAATTGTTTTTCAAGAGTTATTTACAAACTCGTAGTATATTGCACTTTAACCACAGTATTTCACTAACTGGCAAGTAAGTACAAGCAAGGTAAGTACAAGGAAAGCGCACGAACAGCGAGTGCTTCGGATGAGAGCTCGAGCTCAACTAATTTATTTTTGAGGAATTTCGCAGGGCCTCGTAAGGTGCGACGGGTGCGGGGGACGCGGGGGGTGAGGGCTGAGACGGGGGATGCGCGGGAGTGAGTAGCGGGTAGTGGGGGTGGCGCAAGCCATTTTTACAGCGCACGTATTGTCTACAGCAGACATAACCTATTGTCTTTTATGGAATTAGGCACTTAATACGTACAGGTTAGGTATGTTACCCTACGGAATGATAGGGGGTGACTCGTCAAGTCGTCACCCCACTCGTTCAAAAAAGAGTTGATATCTTTTTATGTGTTAATTGATGAAAGTCATGTTTTTTTTGTATTCTCCTATTTAAGCATACGTAATTAGTAGCATATATCACTGATTCGTTATGTCTTGGATTTAGCTATATTAACGTTGCAGGGGTGACCGATCACCCCACTAGCCTTTTACGTTAGTTTCTTTTTTCTCGTCTGATGATTGAAAAAAGAGCATTTTTGGCATAAATAGTAAAACTTACGGTCAATATATTGTTAAATATTTAGGAAACTTAGGCAATACAAGTTATGATGAGGAATATTCTTTAGACGAGAGTGAATAATCAGAAATTGAGGATAATCTGTCTGTGCATTCAGCGCATTTGTGTTGTTTTTAGACTTTTTCAGACAATTTTTCTATCCGTAAAGCGAAATCGGTTTAGCCGTTCTTGAGATTTGGGCTTAGCAACACATTTAGCGATTCATTTGTATATTATAGATGCGAAAATAACTGTCTGTCTTTCTGTCTGCCAGTTATGCTTTCACACAGACCTAAACCACTGAACTGATCTTGACGAATGAATTTAAACTTGGGAAAGAACATAGGCCATCTTTGGTTACGATAACCGACATCCACACTACTACTTATACTACGATAACGATAACTTCTTTTATAACTAGGTAAGTAATATAAACCACACGTGAAGGTATGGCGAGGGAGCCCTTTACCTGACATAATTGCTTTTCTATTGTAGTCGATAAGCTGTAAACTGAAAATTGCAACATTAAAAAAAGATTAGAGTGTTTGCAAATTGCCCATTCTTTGCTCTTATCTTTATTCTTATCTATAGTCAACCTTTTGTCTCATTTCTCTAAATAGGTCAAGTGATAAAGATTGCAGTAATCCAGTTATTGTCTCGTCAAGTGAACAAAAGAAATATTAATGCTTTTGTTGTTCAAGTCATTGCGGGGCTATTAAAACTAACTGCTAAATCCATTACTTCTATACTGTGCCATTACCTGCTGTCTCTTCGTGGACACAATTCGTGGTATTTTAAATAATTGCACAATATGTCATTATTTAAAAGACCACACAATTGATCTCCAATTCTGTGAATACGACTATATCAATATCTAGGTTTTGCTGGTTGCTTCGGTCCATAGTAATATTATAAATGCGAAAGTAACTCTCTGTCTGTCTGTCTGCTTGTCTGTCTGGATATTGAAATTTAGTATAGAAGTTGGGAAAGGACATAAGGAATGTTGGTCGCGACAACCGACATCCACGCGGACGGGGCCGCGGGCAACAGATATTGAGCGATAACTTTGTTATAAATATTTTTCTGTTTAGAAACTTATTATGAAGACTAAATACCGAAATCCAACCACTAGCTGTACTTACAAATATTATAATACCTGATGTTGTAACCATATTCTTGAAATAAAGCTGAATTTGAATTTGAATTTATATACCTAACTATACTTCATACGGCTAGGTACTTAACTAAAGTTCACTACACTTGCCAGTTCACTACACTTAACGTTTAACATTAAACTAAACTAAATACAACTTCACATTATTTAGTTTTCTGTTAGTAGCTAGTTTCACGCCACATTGTTAAAACCGGGTACTGGCCTAACAGAAGTATTGTAGCTTTTTCGTAGCTGTTGTGGACCGTAGATAAAATAAATCGTAGAGCTTACTTAGCAAAACTCGTAGCTCGTAGCGCTAATAATTCGTAGAGCTTACGTAGTGGAACTGGTGGCTGGTAGCGTGTAGCATGTCCGATGAACACACTTTAATTATGCACTACTAGCCTTCCGCCCGCGTCTTCGCCCGCGTACATCTCGGTTAACGCGACCTTTGCTCATATATCCGGTTCTACTCAACCGATTGCAATCAAAAAAACGTAGGATTAAGCCCGGTCTAAAAATAAAACGGCATCAAAATTCGTTCAGTAGTTTTTGCGTCCATCGCAGACAAACAAACAAAAAGACAGGAAATGAAAAAAAGGAATATTTTGTGTTCAGTATCGTTAACATAACATAACCCAAGTGTTTTTTTTTTAAGTTTAAGATAATATGTTGGCCAATAACGTAATAAATCGAGTAATTTCGCATGTTTAAAGTATATTCATAAAATTTGACGCGATTTATTTATTTAATTTTATGCACACATAAAAACTTTACATAGATAAGACGGTGAAAATATTAGTGCAATGTTAAATTATACTTTAAAACATATTTTGAATATTTTTGATCAAGTCACGGTAAAGATATTGATTTTAATTTCAAATTGATTAGTAAATGTAGTCTGAACTGCAGTTAGATATTAGATAATTTTCCGGGGACCTACTACATAGTATAAAGAGAGCTTATCAGTCCTTGAAACGGTAAACTTTAAGATAAATAGTTATATCAAGTATAAGTTAGTTCGATTTAGAGTCAGATCATTCATAAAATTGAAATAAATTAATTTTAAATAATTTGATCTGACTCTGAATCTGAATAGTTAGAGTGATTCGATTAATAAGGTGTATACGATATAGTTGAAATAGGTACTTACCGTGATTTTTTTTGTAATCAAACACAAAACGCTAGAGTTTTAGAGAGTTATCGTTATCACTAGGTTTTTCAAGAGTTATTTACAAACTCGTAGTATATTGCACTTTAACCACTATTTCACTAACTGGCAAGTAAGTACAAGCAAGGTAAGTAAAAGGAAAGCGCGCGAAAAACGAGTGCTTCGGATGGGAGCTCGAGCTCAACTAATTTATTTTTGAGGAATTTCGCAGTGCCTCGTAAGGTGCGACGGGTGCGGGGGACGCGGGGAGGTGGGGGCTGAGACGGGGGATGCGCGGGAGTGGACAGGTAGTAGCGGGTAGTGGGCGTGGGGCAAGCTAACTATTGTTACAGCGCACGTATTGTCATCAGCAGACATAACCTATTGTCTTTTATGGAATTAGACACTTAATACGTATAGGTAAGGTATGTTAACCTACGGAAGGATGACTCGTCAAGTCGTCACCCCACTCGTTCAAAAAAGAGTTGATATTTTTATATGTGTTAACGTAATTAGTAGCATATAATATCATTGATTCGTTATGTCATGGATTTCGCTATATTAACGTTGTTGGGGTGACCAATCACCCCACTATCCTTTTACATTACTTTCTTTTTTCTTGTCTGGTGATTGAAAAAAGAGCATTTTTCAATCAAAGAATCAAAGAATCAGTTTCGTTTATTCAATTTAGGCACATATAGAGCACATATGAAAGTCAAAATATTACAATTGTGTCAAGAAGTATGTAAACGAAAAATAAAATATTAAATAAATTAAAGTAAACCATTTGAAAATGATTATTTCGCTGGTTGGGTAGTTGGTTCTACTGAGAAGATACCAGCAAGAAACTCAGAGAACTCAATTATCCTTTTTATTTATTTATTTATTTAATAATACGGTTTTTATACAATTTACAATGTGCGGGCAAGAAAGTGATTAGGTTGACCATGCATTTTTATCATTAAGATATTCTTCTACTTTATAATAAGCTTTTTCCATTAGATTATTATTTTATCGTTTATTTTAAAAATATTAAGTGGCATGTCAACCAAATCCTGAGGAATTTTATTAAATATTTTTATACTGTTGCTTACAAATGAATTACCAACCTTATGAAGCCTGAGTATTGGCACTGCTAGTTTATCTTTATTTCTCGTATATAGTTTTTTTTTAAAAGACTCGGACTTTTGACATAAATAGTAAAACTTACGGCCAATAATATTGTTAAATATTTAGGAAACCTAGGCAATACAAGTTATGATGGGGAATATTCTTTAGACGAGAGTGAATAATCAGAAATTGAGAATAATCTGTCTGTGCATTCAGCGCATTTGTGTTGTTTTTTGACTTTTTCAGACAATTTTTCTCTCCGTAAAGAAGGAATTATTCTAAAATAAGAATTGGTGAAATTGGTTCAGCCATTCTCGAGATTTGCGCTTAGTAACACATTTAGCAACTCATTTGTATATTATAGATGCGAAAATAACTGTCTGTCTTTCTGTTTGCCTGTTATGCTTTCACACAGACCTAAACCACTGAACTTATCTTGACGAATGAATTTAACATTGGGAAAGAACATAGACCATCTTTGGTTGCGATAACCGACATCCACACTACTACTTATACTACGATAACTTCTTAAATAACTAGGTAAGTAATATGAACCACACGTGAAGGTATGGCGGGGGAGCCCTTTACCTGGCATAATTGCTTTTCTACTGTCTTTTGTTCTATTGTAGTCGATAAGCTGTAAATTGAAAATTGCAACATTAAAAAAAGATTAGAATATTTGCAAATTGCCCATTCTTTACTCTTATCTTTACTCTTATCTATATTCAACCTTTTGTCTAATTTCTCTAAATAGGTCAAGTTGCAGAAATCCGGTTCTTACTGGTCAAGTGAACAAAAGAAATATTAATGCTTTTTTTTAAACTATCGCGGTGTAAACTCATAGTTTTTATGTTTCGGGACTTATCAGCCTAGGGGTTTCATCAGCCTAGAGTCCTCTCCACTGATCGCCACTATTATCCACGGATTGTGCGTGAAGCTATTGAAATCAAAAAATATAAAAATTTCAATAGGGAAGATGGATTCAGGCTGTCTGGGACGTGGAATCCAGTGATTAAATTACTCAAACCCAAAAACACAGTGCCATTAAAAACTGACGTAGTGAGTGTTGTGTGTCGCCAGCCTTACCATTCACAAATAAGTAGTGGAGGGTAGGCACACAAATTAATCCCGCGCACCTCTCGACGCTCGCAGACCAGTCAAGTCGTGACCACGGGTGCTGCAACGCACCCGAAACGTCGGCACAAGTAAGTTCCAAATAATAATTAATCGCGATAAGTCCCGAAACATAAAAACTATTAATGCTTTTGTTGTTCAAGTCATTGCGGGCCTATTAAAACTAACTGCTAAACCCATTACTTCTATACTGTGCCATTACCTGCTGTCTCTTCGTGGACACAATTCATGGTATTTTAAATAATTGCACAATATGTCATTATTTAAAAGACCACACAATTGATCTCCAATTCTGTGACTACGACTATATCAACTAGGTGTTGCGCGTTGCTCCGGTCCATAGTAATATTATAAATGCGAAAGTAACTGTCTGTCTGTCTGTCTGCTTGTCTGTCTGGATATTGAAATTTGGTATATAGACGTTTGGAAAGGACATAAGGAATGTTGGTCGCGACAACCGACATCCAAGCGGACGGGGCCGCGGGCAACAGATATTGAGCGATAGCTTTGTTATAAATATTTTTCTGTTTAGAAACTTATTATGAAGACTAAATACCGATATCGAACCACCAGCTGTACTTACAAATATTATAATACTTGATGTTGTAACCATATTCTTGAGATAAAACTGAATTTGAATTTGAATTTGAATTTATATACCTAATTATACTTCATACGGCTAGGTACTTAACTAAAGTTCACTACACTTGCCAGTTCACTACACTTAACGTTTAACATTAAACTAAACTAAATACAACTTCACACTCACACTAAAAGAATAATATAGACGGAACGTATAGAACCAGCGTGTGAAGCCACATAAAGTGATACTAAAGTAGCACCATCTCACTCGCACTCTTTGTGTGCACGCACGAGTGCGAGCGAAATGGTGCTACTTTAGTATCACTTTATGTGACTTCACACGCTGGTTCTATACGTTCCGTCTATATTATTCTTTTAGTCTGAGAACTTCACATTATTTAGTTTTCTATTAGTAGCTAGTTTCACGCCACATTATTAAAACTGGGTACTGGCCTAACAGAAGTAATGTAGCTTTTTCGTAGCTGTTGTGGACCGAAGATAATATAATAATAGAAAGGTCTTCAAAAGATAAAAATGCCTAGTAACAAAAATATGTACTGCATTGCATTCTAATATATCTTCTTAAATATAAAAATGGATCACTGAATATGTTACTAAGCTCAAATCTCGAGAACGGCTGAACCGATTTCGCCAATTCTTTCTTTAAATAGTTCCTTGAAGTACGAGGATGGTTCTTACGGAGAGAAGATTAAGAAAAAAATCGACCGTTAGGCGGTACGAAGTTCGCGGGGTAAGCTAGTTTAAAATAATTTTGTATTACTTCCTAGGGGTTAATTACGTTGCCAGTTCACTACACTTAACGTTTAACATTAAACTAAACTAAATACAACTTCACATTATTTAGTTTTCTGTTAGTAGCTAGTTTCACGCCACATTGTTAAAACTGGGTACTGGCCTAACAGAAGTATTGTAGCTTTTTCGTAGCTGTTGTGGACCGTAGATAAAATAAATCTTAGAGCTTACGTAGCAAAACTCGTAGCTCGTAGCGCTAATAATTCGTAGAGTTTACGTAGTGGAACTCGTAGCTCGTAGCGTGTAGCTTGTCCGATGAACACACTTAAATTATGCACTACTAGCCTTCCGCCCGCGTCTCCGCCCGCGTACATCTCGGTTAACGCGACCTTTGTTCATATATCCGGTTCTACTCATCCGATTGCAATACAAAAAGCATAAGATTATCGACTGACCAAGGCTTGTCTAAAAAAAAACAGCATCAAAAGCCGTTCAGTAGTTATTGCGTCCATCGCGGACCAACAGACAAAAAGATAGAAAGTGAAAAAAAAAATATTTTTTGTTCAGTATTGTTAACTTAACATAACCTGGAAGAGCTTTGCAATGGCGACATGAGTACGACGTGTCTTCGTGGTAAAATATTGTGATAGTAATCGCGAGAGTTATAGGAATAACTCCTGATGGAAAAGATGGGAACCACGTCATTCGTCATTCTCATGTTTCCAAATGCGCCACCTTAAAATAAAAGAAATTAGCACACAATATGAAAAAAATATAGTATTCTCACCCGGGACGGACAGTATCTTAACCGAAGGTAGTTGTAACCGAAGCCAGCAGATAATGAGCTCGGAGTGGCTCGTCCCCCAGTTTTTATAGCTGGTTCGGTGGTGGAACCCACTTCCGGCCCAAAATTACACGATTAGGCCGTAATAGCCTTTGGGTTTTGATTTTAATACGTACTCTTTTGGCAAATACAATCAACTGCAACCGCCATGATGACATGACGCTTGCAGATTTGCTCGCACGCAACCATAGACAAGGTGCTAGGTCCACTGAGTGAATAGACTACAGATAATATTAGTCGAGTATCGATCGATATCGATTGAATATCGATCGCTACTCCACCAATACTATAAATTAAATAAAAAAAATACAGGATTGCAATTAAGACAATCTGCAATGTCACAACACACACACACATACCCATACACACGTCAAACTCTTTTTTGTCAGGGGTTAAAAATTAAATTTAGCTTCCAAATTCAATATTTCAATTTAGAAATTCATTTTAAAGACTGAAAATCGAAACACAATCAATAGTTAGTCAGCTAGCCTAGTTTATTTGTTAAATATGTGTTTGTATAAGAAGTTGCTACAATATTGTTCACCTTTAGTTAAGTACCTAATCAAATAATTGAAAATAAAGACAGTAGAAAAGCAATTATGTCAGATAAAGGGCTCCTATATCAATTTCGTATCTCTATAAGCGCATTACAGCGAAACGAATGACAATACACACGTAGTTAGAACGAAAATCGTATGAAACAATAAATTACATAGTAAGTATACATCGGCATATATCTTGACCTCAATTACGTCACAAAATGTTCTATGTACGCGTACACGTGGGTGTCATTTGATGATAGCAGATGCTACAGCGGCGGAGGAGCTGAAATCCACTAATCGTAGATATTTTTTTTAATAAAAAATATTAGTAATTAACCAAAATTATTAATATTACCTCTAATACCTCCAGCTAAGCTAAATTGTTTGTTAAGAGTGGGTTCACGTCGTTAGTGTAATGCCAGGATTCTAATCTTGGTCCTCTCGATCTTAAGGCCGGCTTCTTAACCACTAAGCTACCGACTTTTGTATCGTAGTATTCCGGGTAGTATGTAGTAGGTATTCGGGTGACTAAATGAAAAGTCTACTCACGGTTAGCAATGGTCCATGTATTTCGGTCACACACACAACACAGTAGGTACATACACAGAACAGAAGAAATAGTTCAGAAGGAGAAAGTTTTACAGCACAGCACAGAAGAATTTATAAGCAACACTTAGATAGGTATGAAGATAGAAAGATAGAATATATTTCGTTAAACAATGAATATTACTAATATTCCATAAAAGTATTATATTCTTATAACTGCGGGTCATTAGCTATTTACGAACGCCGAACCAAGAATGTCTAGCCTAGAACATTCGTAAAACTTCACCGCATACCGCCACTGAACGAACATATTGAGCGGGCTGCGTATTTCCAATATACACTACATCGGCAAACCGGTAGGAAATGTTTTATACAAATGTTTTGTGTAAATGTTTTGTGTAGTGTGTAGTTAATGTAATAAGTAAGTTATTATAAATCATCATCATCTTCATCAAGCTAACTAAATATATAAAAGTTATGTAAGTTATTGTAAATAAATGTACATACATATAACATTACTTAGTTAATGTGTAAATATGTAAATACTTAATAAATAACTTTAGATTATAAATAATATTGTGTATAAATATTATAGGTAGCCCACAGTATCATATTTTATTATCAAAGCAATTCGTGCGATAGAGCCTCGTTTCTCTTGCGTCTTGGAGTCAAGATATACGCCGGTAGTTACCCTCTCACAAGGTACTTTACGCAATCACTTCCAGGTAAATACTACAAGAATGTCTGTACGGAATACAATAGACCACGAACAATGTGCATCTTGTTAATACTGGCATACGAATGTCATTACATAAAAGTACGCTATGACTATACGAATAGGTCAGTTACAAATTCGAAATTCGAAAGTCATTGCACTCACATAATTTTTTTTAACCAAATTAAAAAAAGGAGGCACATCACCTATCCAAAGCTGAGTAAAGATTCGATTTTACAAAATCGACATGAAACTAAGCCAATAATGCCAGCCCCCGCCCTTTGGCGGGAGGTACGAGTGCTCCGCCAAACCGCACACATACTGTGAAATACGACCAATGACAATAATTTCCCCACTGGCCTTGGCTGTCTCAATAGACAAAGATGTGTTGTAATTGTTGTATCAAGAATTACAAAAAAAAGGTTTTGCTTCAAGTATCTGATTTATGGAGTGTTGAAACAGCAACAACTCTAATAAATATCAAATTACCAATGCATTACAGATGTATATATTAAGGTTCACTTATTTCTTATTATTCAATGACCAGTGTACTATCACAATATGTTACCGGCAATCTGTATAATTCAGGTATTCTATAAAATGCCTAGTCGATGACCATTGTATAAAATATTTGCTGTTCCACCGGCAATGTGTGATATAAATAAGTCTATATTTGCAGATGACTTTGCTAAACTTCTACATGTGGATGGTTATAAAAAAATAACCACGAAGGCTAATGCGGGAGCTCCGTCCTCTATCCTATACAATCTATCCAAGTCAAACTGCGCGGAGTGGACACTGCGCGCCTCAACTTGGATAGATATATATTCTACATTCGGTTAGGTATATAAATAAAAGGTAAAAATCTTGTCGCGACTTTTTATAAAAAAATACATATTATACAAATAAACTAGACTAACTAACTAACTAATCGTTCAATTTCGGTTTTTAGTTTTGAAAGTCAGTTCTAACCCGAAAAAAATTGCATAAACTGAGTTTTTAAATTTCAAATATACAAAGTAAAATAGTAATAGACAAATCACAGGTATTTACGACAGAAAATAATTGTAATATTACATTAATTCTATACCAAAATTTTATTTATATTTACAAAAAAAAATATTAATTTACTTGTATTTCCATCTTACGTAGTACGTAGTCTTATGTGCATTATTCTCAAATATAACTTCATTTGTTAGTATTATCTTATTTTTTTTACATAAATGTATTTGTTTTAAATGCGGGTGTACCCTCATTCTACTCGATTCTCATAATATCGATTAGGAACTATTATTCCACCATAAGTACATAACATACTACGACGCTATCTAAAACGAATATTTGTTTTTATTTTTTATATCAGAACGTATGTACCCCATTGATTAATGGTATAACAATAGCGCCATAGAAATATGTATTTAAGGTCAATTTTTAATTTTTATACATCACCAATCCATAGTAAATCTTAGAAGCTAGAAATAAGATTTCCATCATTGAACTAAAGCAAGGCACCTATAGAATTCTCTTACAAAATGTCTGTCCAAATCTACTACTACTATATCTTTCTACTTTACAAATACACACGTATTTTACAATATTCAGAAAGTCGTATTTAAATATCTATCTTACACTATTGACTCACTATTCTAATAAGAATAAGAATAGTATAAAGTTTATCAATTTAGTTATGCAAACCTGCATAATATACTTTTAAACATAAATCACAGGAACATTTGTCAGTCTATAATATAATATACATCTGTATACATCTGTAATCACTATCACAAGTCAAATTCTACTCGATTCTCATAATATCGATTAGGAACTATTATTCCACCATAAGTACATGGTATACTACGACGCTATCTACAATGAATATTTGTTTTTATTTTTATATCAGAACGTATGTACCCCATTGATTAATGGTATAACAATAGCGCCATAGAAATATGTATTTAAGGTCAATTTTTAATTTTTATACATTACCAATCCATAGTAAATCTTAGAAGCTAGAAATAAGATTTCCATCATTGAACTAAAGCAAGGCACCTATAGAATTCTCTTACAAAATGTCTGTCCAAATCTTCTACTACTACTATATCTTTCTATTTTACAAATACACACATATTTTACAATATTCAGAAAGTTGTATTTAAATATCTATCTTACACTATTGACTCACTATTCTAATAACAATAAGAATAGTATAAAGTTTATCAATTTAGTTATGCAAACCTGCATAATATACTTTTAAACATAAATCACAGGAACATTTGTCAGTCTATAATATAATATACATCTGTATACATCTGTAATCACTATCACAAGTCAAATTCTACTCGATTCTCATAATATCGATTAGGAACTATTATTCAACCATAAGTACATAATATACTACGACGCTATCTAAAATGAATATTTGTTTTTATTTTTATATCAGAACGTATGTACCCCATTGATTAATGGTATAACAATAGCGCCATAGAAATATGTATTTAAGGTCAATTTTTAATTTTTATACATTACCAATCCATAGTAAATCTTAGAAGCTAGAAATAAGATTTCCATCATTGAACTAAAGCAAGGCACCTATAGAATTCTCTTACAAAATGTCTGTCCAAATCTACTACTACTATATCTTTCTACTTTACAAATACATACGTATTTTACAATATTCAGAAAGTCGTATTTAAATATCTATCTTACACTATTGACTCACTATTCTAATAACAGTAACAATAGTATAAAGTTTATCAATTTAGTTATGCAAACCTGCATAATATACTTTTAAACATAAATCACAGGAATATTTGTCAGTCTATATAATATAGATCTATAATCATTGTCACAAGTCAAATATAGGCTGAATCTAATTCATGCCTTTGCCACACTCAGAAAACTGTCCGTAACATCCGTTCGAAAGCCACCGCTCCAACAGCTGTCAGTTTGACAGCCATCGCTCCAACCACTGTCAGCTTGCCAGCCAGCCATCGCTTTGACAACTGTCGAAGAATCGAAGCCTTGACGAAGAATCGGAGCTTTCGGGGACCATCGTCTTCCTGAGAGGCGGAGTTAGTGACTTAGGTCCGTTTTTCTCCACACCGTTCGTATGAGCAACTTGTTTAGGTTTCATCATTGTTGTCTTAGACCTGGCTTCGGGCCTGGTAGGCCGAGGAGGAGATCTTGACCGTGACCGTGAAATTTTCGATCTTTCACGCCTAACTGATGGCGATCTTCTCTTATGATACGGCGATCGCGACCGGCGTTTCCTCTCGTATGGTGAATCAGACCACCTGTATCTATGGTTCCGACCACGAGACCTTGATAGACTTCTACTACGTTAGCGTCTTCTGCCGTGTTCAGCTTTAGGGTCATAGTTCTTCAGTATCATTGTCGTATTGAAGTCACGTTTTTCAACTTGCGATTTCAGCTTTGAATGTCTGTCATCGAGTTTTACTCGTACAGGCACGGTCAATACCTCAGATGGCGTCATTCCCATTTTAATCATTTCAGCTTCACTCATTAATGGCTGAAGCTGCAAACTCTCGACTTTGGGAATTTTACTCATGACTATGTCTTCGTCTCTCTTCCTAGCCGCATATGCTTTTTGCTTCTTTATTTTATTTAATATTCTTTTCGAAGCCTCTATAATCGGGTCGTAGAACTTTTGCTCGTTGGTTACTTTGTCTGTAGAAGTAAATAAGCTACTAGGTGGAGTTCTTTTTATAGGACACTCGACAGCTTTATCTAACCCGGGGCTTGGAATGATGTTGGGGAAGATTGCTTCAGGGCTCACCTGAGTAGAACTATTATTTTAACAAACACCTTTTCGCAATTTATATTCCTGTAGGGTTAGTTTTCTTTTCTTTTGCGGTTGTTCTTGGTTTTTAATATCAGCTTCTACATTTATTATATTGACTTCCCGATCAAGAGGTCTTTTTTCAGCTTTGGCTTTTAGGGCTTGAGGTATTTGAACATCTTGTTTGTTGCTTAATTGCGTCAAGTAAAAGTTCTTATTTTTCGGACAGGGATCTTCCTTTATAGTAACAATATCTATACTACTAGCTTTAGTATCATTTTTATCAATTTTTTTAACAGTCTTCTCTTTTTTACCTAAATTGTTAGTTTTTTCATTAACACTACACTTGTCCATGTTAACTTTCGGAGAGTCTGTGTGATCAAAGTGAAGTATAACTTCAGATCTGTTTTTAATAGTTAACCTTATTCTAGGCTTAGAATTATGACTATTAGTATCACTCACTTCAGAAGCATTTTTAATCATCAGAGAACTGTTGTTATTTGTATCACTATCGGGCGCACTGTAAAAAAGTGACAGTTTTTTACGACAGTCAGACTGTACGGAAGATTTAATACTTGTTTTTGCACTATTTTTCTTTTTGGTATTTATATCATCCGATTGTTTTAATTTCTTGTTCTTAGACTTGTTCTTGTTCTTGTTTCGTTGTTCTTTGATATCCATTTCCTCATCGCTACTAAAATGGTAAACGACATTTTTACTCTTACACGTCCTGTGCCTGGAGTTAAGAATCCTGCTGTTGTTGGGTAGTACTTCAGGTTGAAGAAAGCTTTTGTTCTTACCTGCATATTGCAACCGCACACCGTTCATCAAATAATTTTTGTTAAAACTTTTGACTTTACCATCTTCAATGCTCTCTACGGGGGCTGGTCGATTTTTCGTGTCTAATTTTTCGAAGGTTTCAGACTGTTCTAATAAAGAATTCAAATCATTCGCCTCTAACACTGGAATCACAGTATCATTGCGCGACTCGACTTCCTCAAAATCATCCAATTCAACGCGTGGTGTAGGAATTGATGTTATTTCCCTTGAAGGCATATCTATAACTGTAGCCACTGGACTAATGGTTGATTCGATCTCCATATCTTGATGATTGAAATCATCTTCCTTAGGTTTAATTTTATTAGCATCTGTGTTGTCAGTTATAAGGAAGCTGTTTACGTCTTCCTCTGTTATAATTCTAGGCAAGTCATCAATTTTATTAGTGTTTAAGTCAACGCTTTTATTAGTGCTGCCCGATTTATCCTTTTCATTGTCAAAATCTACGAGAGCTGGTTGTTTTTTCGTGTCCAATTTTTCAAAATCTTCAAACTGTTCTAATAAAGAATTCAAATCATTCACTTCTAATACTGGAATCACAGTATCATTGCGCGACTCGACTTCCTCAAAATCATCCATTTCAATGCGTGGTATAGGGATTGATGTCATTTCTCTTATCATTATATCTATATTATTTTTATTTTTTTTAGTGCTGCCCGATTTATCCTTTTCATTATCAAAATCTACGAGAGCTGGTTGTTTTTTCGTGTCCAATTTTTCAAAATCTTCGAACTGTTCTAATAAAGAATTCAAATCATTCGCCCATATCACTGGAATCACAGTATCATTGCGCGACTCGACTTCCTCAAAATCATCCATTTCAATGCGTGGTATAGGGATTGATGTCATTTCCCTTATCATTATATCTATATTATTTTTACTTTTTTTAGTGCTGCCCGATTTATCCTTTTCATTCTCGACTTCCTCAAAATCATCCATTTCAATGCGTGGTATAGGGATTGATGTCATTTCCCTTATCATTTCCATTATATCTATATTATTTTTTTTAGTGCTGCCCGATTTATCCTTTTCATTCTCGACTTCCTCAAAATCATCCATTTCAATGCGTGGTATAGGGATTGATGTCATTTCCCTTATCATTTCCATTATATCTATATTTTTTTTTTTAGTGCTGCCCGATTTATCCTTTTCATTCTCGACTTCTTCAAAATCATCCATTTCAATACGTGGTATAGGGATTGATGTCATTTCTCTTATCATTATATCTATATTATTTTTATTTTCTTTGGTGCTGCCCGATTTATCCTTTTCATTATCAATAGTTATTCCGTATAAATCCTGATGTATATGTTCCAAACTGAGACACGGTTTAGAATCACCTATATCCATGCAAAGGTTCTGTGTGTCACTCTTCAATCTCAGCATCTTGTGGCCAATGGGGCGGAAGCGTGTCTGATGATACGTTGGATTCATCTCGTGGAACTCCATGTCTGGAAATAAAAAAGTAACTTAATATTTATCTCGACATTATAGTCAGACTGCAAGTACATTCATTCGCCTAGAGGTGCATGGTCCTGAACAAAAATGTAGAAGGATGTGAAAAAAATTGAATTTGAATTTGAATTTGAATTCGAATTTGAAGTTGAACTTCCAGCACACGAGTGAAGACCGCGAGAAGGAAAACGGAAGGTGGGACATCCCCTAGCCAGGTGGACTGACGACCTGCGATTGGTGGCTGGGACAGACTGGATGCGGAAGGCGAAGGATTGGCAAACGTGGCGCATATTGGGGGAGGCCTATATCCAGCAGTGAACTGCAATAATCTAATTGATACTCTTAGACTACAAGAAGAATAACATAGACGTAACGCATACATCTCCGTCTATGTTATTCTTTTAGTCTGAGTATACATGTTATAGGCAATGTGTATAATCCGGCATTGCTCGACATGTATATAATGGACGGGTTGTTGTAAATTCGTCTCTTCAAAATGATATTTCATGTGCGAAACTTCGTCTCACCTTAATAAATAAGTACTGTTAGCAAACAAAATTTGAAAAATGGATATTACTGCTGAAAGAAAAATTGTTCATTCCGACTTGGATAGATTAGGGTAGAAGGCTAATGCGGGAGCGGAGCTCCAGCATTAGCCTTCGTGGTTATTTTTTTTTAACCATGCAGAACTATAGGCCACGGTAAGAACTCTCTTTCCATCAGGTTAGGTGGCTGACCAGCACAGGGATGATGGTAAGAGAGTGGTTGCCGTGGCCTATAGAAATTCTGTATGGTAATAAAAAAAAATAACCACGAAGGCTAATGCGGGAGCTCCGCTCCGCTCCGCTCCCGCATTAACCTTCTAACCTAATCTATCCAAGTCGGAATGGGCAGCTTTTCTTTCACTACTATGTGAGAAACATTCTACGCAAAAAACACGTGGGTACTTAGGCATACCTACCAATAGAACACATGTCTTATCAGCACTGTCTGCTGGTGGAAGTTGAAATTAGGATTAGCTCTCAAAAGATTAGTATCTATCTAACTAAATCATAGAGAAGAAAAATAGATTACATACATTGCCTATGCTTCGACCGGCATTCTATACAATGCCTAGGTATTCTATACATTACCTAGGCAAAGTGTAAAATAGTTTAAAAATTGAATATCATTTCATACATTGCCTGAACGACCCCGGCATTCTATACATTGCCTACGTATTGTATAGAATGCCTGCATTATACACATTGCCTATAACATATACACTATAATAACAGAGTGCATTTCATTTGAGACCTCAATCATCGAAACCCGTCCAGCCGTTAGACCAGCACTGCAATTCACTAAGCGAGCACTACACAACGTTGCGACTCGCATCGTTGTGCTTGCTTAGTGAATTGCACAGCAGCAATGCAATTCTGTAAGCGCACAACGACGAGCACAACGTTGCGACAACCTTGATAGAGATTGTCGTTGGTCGGACTGGGTGACGTCACTGGAGATCGACCAATCACAATCTGTATCAAGGCTGTCGCAACGTTGTGCTCGTCGCTGTGCGCTCACAGAATTGCATTGCTGTAGAGGGGAACATAGGCAACAACATACATACGTGCGTGCGTAATACATTACCCTCGCTAGTCAGGTACAAATACATATCTAATAAAATATAACTGAAACTTCGGGATCTGTGTAAATAGTAAAATAACCGAATTTGTTTAAATTAGTTTAACGGTTAAATAAAATACATGCAGTTATATTATTTTGAGTTCGTTTGCATCTCGGTTAACGCGGCCTTTGCTCATATTTCAGTTTCTACTCAACCGATTGCGATCAAACAAAAGTAAGTTTTTAAGTCCGATCAAGCCCTTTCTAACAAAGAAAACAACATCTAAATCCGTTCAGTAGTTTTTGAGTCCATCGCGGACAAACAGACAGGAAATAAAAAAAAATCGTATTTAGTCTCTTTAACATAGCGTAACCCAAGTATTTTTTTTAAACATCTGCAATGTACAGACACGATCACTTTACAATAAAATTACCTATATCGAATATATAAAAATCAATGCCACTTTTCGTTGTTAGCTTATAACTCAAGAACGATTGAACCGATTTGGCTCATTTTAGTCTTGAAATATTCGTGGGTGTCCAGGGAAGGTTTATAGGTGCAGCGGGAACGGCAAAAATATGGCGGTACGAAGTTCGCCGGGGCAGCTAGTATTAGTATAGCTAATTATAATAAGTTAATGCTTCAGACGTAGTCAGGATGACCGCTGTTTTCGATTCCCGGGTCAAGCAATAGTTGCAATTAAGTTTTTTGTTTAGAATATATCAATAACAACTTTGATTCTAGAAAGAGTTTCATCCAAGACCTGATCGTTTTAAAGGTCTTAAAAAGATAAAAATGCCTAGTAACAAATATATGTACTGCACTGCATTCTAATATATATATTATCTTCTAAAATATAAAAATGGATCACTGAATGTGTTGCTAAGCTCAAATCTCGAGAATGGCTGAACCGATTTCACCAATTATTTTTAAAAAATATTCCTTGAAGTACGAGGATGGTTCTTACGGAGAGAAGATTAAGAAAAAAATCGACCGTTAGGCGGTACGAAGTTCGCGGGGTAAGCTAGTTTAAAATATTTTTGTATTACTTCCTAGGGGTTAATTACGTTGCCAGTTCACTATACTTAACGTTTAACATTAAACTAAACTAAATACAACTTCACATTATTTAGTTTTCTGTTAGTAGCTAGTTTCACGCCACATTATTAAAACTGGGTACTGGCCTAACAGAAGTAATGTAGTTATTTCGTAGCTGTTGTGGACCGTAGCTGAAATAATTCGTAGAGCTTACGTAGCAGAACTCGTAGCTCGTAGCGCTAATAATTTGTAGAGTTTACGTAGTGGAACTCGTAGCTTGTAGCGTGTAGCATGTCCGGTGAACACACTTAAATTATGCACTGCTGGCCTTCCGCCCGTGACTCCGCCCACGTATATCTCGGTTAACGCGACCTTTGCTCATATATCCGGTTCTACTCAACCGATTGCGATAAAAAAACGTAAGATTATCGACTGACCCAGGCCTGTCTAAAATAAAAACAGCATCAAAATCCGTTCAGTAGTTATTGCGTCCATCGCGGACCAACAGATAAAAAGACAGGAAGAGAAAAGAAATATTTTGTGTTCAGTACCATTAACATAACATTACCCAAGTGTTTTTTTTTTAAGTTTAAGACGGTGTTAGCTAATAACGTAATAAATCGGCTGATTTCGCATGCTTAAAGTATATTCATAAAATTTATTCATTTAATTTTATGCACATAAAAACATAACATAGATATAACGGTGAAAATATTTTTGCAATGTTAAATTATAATAAAAAAAAAAAAATTAAAATATATTTTGAATATTTTTGACCAAGTCACGGTAAAGTTATTGATTTTAATTTCAAATTGTTTTAGACCTATAAAATAATTATTAACTTAGTTTAGTAAATGTAGTCTGAACTGAAGTTAGAAATTCGATAATATTCCGGGACGTACTACACAGTAGAAAGAGAGCTTATCAGTCGTTGAAAAGGTAAACTTTAAGATAAATAGTTATATTAAGTATACGTTAATTTGATTTAGAGTCAGATCAATAATATAAAATTGAAATAAATTAATTTTAAATAATTTGATCTGACTCTGAATCTGAATAGTTAGAGTGATTCGATTAGTAAAGTGTATACGATATAGTTGAAATAGGTACTTACCGTGATTTTTTTGGAATCAAACACAAAACACTAGAGTTTTAGAGAGTTATCGTTATCACTTAAAGGTTTTTCAAGAGTTATTTACAAACTCGTAGTATATTGCACTTTAACCACAGAATTTCACTAACTGGCAAGTAAGTACAAGCAAGGTAAGTACAAGGAAAGCGCGCGAACAGCGAGTGCTTCGGATGAGAGCTCGAGCTCAACTAATTTATTTTTGAGGAATTTCGCAGTACCTCGTAAGGTGCGACGGGTGCGGGGGACGCGGGGGGTGGGGGCTGAGACGGGGGATGCGCGGGAGTGGACAGGTAGTAGCGGGTAGTGGGCGTGGGGCAAGCTAACTATTGTTACAGCGCACGTATTGTTTACAGCAGACATAACCTATTGTCTTTTATGGAATTAGGCACTTAATACGTACAGGTTAGGTATGTTAACTATACTAGTTTCAAATAATTTTGTATTACTTCCTAGGGGTTAATTACGTTGCCAGTTCACTACACTTAACGTTTAAGATTAAACTAAACTAAATACAACCTCACATTATATTTTAGTTTTCTGTTATTAGCTAGTTTCACGCCACAAACTCCAATTTGTTGCGCCGTTTCTTCTCCATTAGCGCCTAGGAAGCGGTGGTGAACTTAGTTTTATGTATAATTTGACGTCAAAAAGCTGTAACAGTGTTGCACTATTTTGAAAATAAAGAATTGAATTGAATTATTAAAACTGGGTACTGGCCTAACAGAAGTAATTTAGCAATTTCGTAGCTGTTGTGGACCGTAGCTAAAATAAATCGTAGAGTTTACGTAACAGAACTCGTAGCGCTAATAATTTGTAGAGTTTACGTAGTGGAACTCGTAGCGTGTAGCATGTCCGATGAACACACTTAAATTATGCACTACTAGCCTTCCGCCCGTGACTACGCCCGCGTACATCTCGGTTAACGCAACCTTTGCTCATATATCCGGTTCTACTCAACCGATTGCGATCAAAAAAACGTAAGATTACCAACTGATTAAGCCCTGTCTAAAAACAAAACAGCATCAAAATCCGTTCAGTAGTTTTTGCGTCCATCGCAGACAAACAGACAAAAAGACAGGAAATGAAAAAAAGAAATATTTTGTGTTCAGTATCGTTAACATAACATAACCCAAGTGTTTTTTTTTAAATCGGGTGATTTCGCATGTTTAAAGTATATTCATAAAATTAGACGTGATTTATTTATCTAATAATTTTATGCACACACAAAAACATTAGGGACATAGATAAGACGGTGAAAATATTAGTACAATTTTAAATAATAACTTAAAATATATTTTGAATATTTTTGACCACGTCACGGTAAAGTTATTGATTTTAATTTCAAATTGTTTTAGAGCTATAAATAATTATTAACTTAGTTTAGTAAACGTAGTCTGAACTGAAGTTAGAAATTCGATAATATTTCGGGACGTACTACACAGTAGAAAGAGAGCTTTAAAAAGGTAAACTTTAAGATAAATAGTTATATTAAGTTCTAGCTGACTCCGCGAACTTCGTACCGCCTAACAGTCAATTCTTTATTATTTTAATTTTTTTCTCGCTAAAAACCATCCTCGTACTTCAAGAAATAGTCTAAAAAAAGAATTAGCGAGATCGGTTCAGCCGTTCTCGAGATTTGCGCTTAGCAACACATTTAGGCATTCATTTTTATGTAATAGAAGAAAAAGTGAATTCGATTAGGAGTCAGATGAGACATACAATTTAAGTAAATTAATTTTAAATAAACTGAAAAGGCAAACTTTAAGATTAACAGTGATATTAAGTATAAGTCAATCCGATTTAGAGTCAGATCATAATATAATATAGCATTTAAATAAATTAATTTAAATTAGTATGATCTGACTCTGAATCTGAATAGGAAGAGTGATTCGATTAGTAAGGTGTATACGATATAGTTGAAATAGGTACTTACCGTGATTTTTTTGAAATCAAACACAAAACACTAGAGTTTTAGAGAGTTATCGTTATCACTTAAAAGTTTTTCAAGAGTTATTTACAAACTCGTAGTATATTGCACTTTAACCACAGTATTTCACTAACTGGCAAGTAAGTACAAGCAAGGTAAGTACAAGGAAAGCGCGTGAACAGCGAGTGCTTCGGATGAGAGCTCGAGCTCAACTAATTTATTTTTGAGGAATTTCGCAGGGCCTCGTAAGGTGCGACGGGTGCGGGGGACGCGGGGATGTGGGGGCTGAGACGGGGATGCGCGGGAGTGGACAGGTAGTAGCGGGTAGTGGGGGTGGCGCAAGCCATTTTTACAGCGCACGGATTGTCTACAGCAGACATAACCTATTGTCTTTTATGGAATTAGGCACTTAATACGTACAGGTAAGGTATGTTACCCTACGGAATGATAGGGGGGTGACTCGTCAAGTCGTCACCCCACTCGGTCAAAAAAGAGTTGATATCTTTTTATGTGTTAATTGATGAAAGTTATGTTTTTTTTGTATTCTCCTCTTTACCTAAGCATACGTAATTAGTAGCATATATCACTGATTCGTTATGTCTTGGATTTAGCTATATTAACGTTGCTGGGGTGACCAATCACCCCACTATCCTTTTACGTTAGTTTCTTTTTTCTCGTCTGGTGATTGAAAAAAGAGCATTTTTGACATAAATAGTAAAACTTACGGTCAATATATTGTTTAATATTTAGGAAACCTAGGCAATACAAGTTATGATGGGGAATTTTCTTTAGACGAGAGTGAATAATCAGAAATTGAGGATAATCTGTCTGTGCATTCAGCGCATTTGTGTTGTTTTTAGACTTTTTCAGACAATTTTTCTATCCGTAAAGTGAAATCGGTTTAGCCGTTCTTGAGATTTGCGCTTAGCAACACATTTAGCGATTCATTTGTATATTATAGATGCGAAAATAACTGTCTGTCTTTCTGTCTGCCTGTTATGCTTTCACACAGACCTAAACCACTGAACTTATCTTGACGAATGAATATAACCTTGGGAAAGAACATAGGCCATCTTTGGTTGCGATAACCGACATCCACACTACTACTTATACTACGATAACGATAACTTCTTAAATAACTATGTAAGTAATATAAACCACACGTGAAGGTATGGCGAGGGAGCCCTTTACCTGGCATAATTGCGTTTCTACTGTCTTTTGTTCTATTGTAGTCGATAAGCTGTAAACTGGAAATTGCAACATTAAAAAAAGATTAGAATATTTGCAAATTGCCCATTCTTTGCTCTTATCTTTACTCTTATCTATAGTCTACCTTTTGTCTCATTTCTCTAAATAGGTCAAGTGATAAAGGTTGTAGTAATCCAGTTATTGTCTCGTCAAGTGAACAAAAGAAATATTAATGCTTTTGTTATTCAAGTCATTGCGGGCCTATTAAAACTAACTGCTAAACCCGTTACTTCTATACTGTGCCATTACCTGCTGTCTTTTCGTGGACACAATTCGTGGTATTTTAAATAATTGCACAATATGTCATTATTTAAAAGACCACACAGTTGATCTCCAATTCTGTGACTACGACTATATCAATAACTAGGTGTTGCTGGTTGCTTCGGTCCATAGTAATATTATAAAAGCGAAAGTAACTCTGTCTGTCTGGAAAGTGAAATTTGTTAGGTACATGCAGTAGACATTGGGAAAGGACATAAGGAATGTTGGTCGCGAAAACCGACATCCACGGGGACGGGGCCGCGGGCAACAGATATTGAGCGATAACTTTTTTAAATACCTAACTGTACTTCATACGGTTAGGTACTTCACTAAAGGTAAACTATCTTGTAGCGACTTTGTATATAAACACAAATTAAACAAATAAACTATGCTAAATAACTTAATCGTTAGGGGTAGTTGGAGCCCTAAAAAGTTCAAGAACAACAAAATATCGCCCAATGTCACCATTGTATTTTGGAGGTCTGGCAGTCACTTCACGGAAAATATTGAGGTCTAGCTTCAGAATACAGACTAGCCTCAAAATACAGTTTGTTCTGTATTCTGAGGGTCTAGCCAAATCCGCAGTTAAGACTGGTAAAGCAGACACCAGACTTCGAGGTGAAAGCTTCGGATACGATTGGGAATTAACGCTAGGATGGAGAAGAACTAACTGAATGACTAGTGGGTTCGATTTCGGTTTTTAGTCTTCATTATAAGTTTCTAAATAGAAAAATATATATAAACGGACTGTTTTTACTTAAAATTGATGGCGCTTGGTGGAACTTCCTACACATATTGAATAAAGCACTAACTTGTACTTTTCCATAGTAAATCTTTGAGAATGCCGTAAGGCGGAACCGGTTAGGCAACAAAAATTAATTTAATTGTGGAAAAGTACAAGTGCTTCGTTCAATATATAAACTGTGTTTTTAAATAAAACCTATTAAATAGACACATCAAGATTGCTTACGTTTATTTAAGTACCTAACAATTAAAATAGCATGGGCTGGGCAATAACAATAACCATAAAATTTTAAATTTATAATAAACTTGCTAAGCTATGCTTGGCCAATTCCTGTTAGTGAGTGGTCGAGTGATTCATCAAGAGATGCAAAATCGAACTAGAGTTAGAGAGGGATAGCATTATTTAATGCTAACCCTTGCACGCAATTCACCCGTGCTACGTGCACGGGTGAATTGCGTGAAAGCGGGCTGGCTTAAAGTATGATTCCGTAGCTGACCGCATACGACAACTGCCGACGCACGCAGCACATGCGCGTAGTACATTGCGACTTCTCAATGGTCTCCTTTATCCGTATCGAAGTTTAACAAGTAATGGGCACGCTGTATGTGCTGCATGTGTCGGCAGTTGTCGTATGCGGTCGACTTCGGAATCATATCTTTAACCTTTGTGAGATTGGCAGGGAATAAATTCATGCCTAGGATAAGTACTCAAATTATATTTATAATACATAACATAAATAATATTTTTGAATTAAACAGATTTTGCTATAATTATTACTTGAAATGCTTTTTTGTTTGACTGTACTGTTTTTGGTGTAACTATTAATTTTTTATTCCTTTTGTAGGTGGACCCAGTCGCCGAAGAAAAATATTTAAATTAAATGGAACTGGCAACTAGAACCTCGGTCCGAGTTAAATGCGGTCCCAGTCGCCGGTAACCTCCAATGTGGATGTTATTTCACCTCTGCCTAACCTAACCGGGGATAATGGCGTGATTGAGTTGTTGTAGTTGTTGAATTTACAAATGTACCTACATCATTATTACGTATGTACATCTGTAAATTTCATAATATCCTTCTTCTTTCTCCTAGCTATTATCTTATTTTTTTTACATAAATGTATTTGTTTTAAATGCGGGTGTACCCTCATTCTACTCGATTCTCATAATATCGATTAGGAACTATTATTCCACCATAAGTACATAACATACTACGACGCTATCTAAAACGAATATTTGTTTTTATTTTTTATATCAGAACGTATGTACCCCATTGATTAATGGTATAACAATAGCGCCATAGAAATATGTATTTAAGGTCAATTTTTAATTTTTATACATCACCAATCCATAGTAAATCTTAGAAGCTAGAAATAAGATTTCCATCATTGAACTAAAGCAAGGCACCTATAGAATTCTCTTACAAAATGTCTGTCCAAATCTACTACTACTATATCTTTCTACTTTACAAATACACACGTATTTTACAATATTCAGAAAGTCGTATTTAAATATCTATCTTACACTATTGACTCACTATTCTAATAAGAATAAGAATAGTATAAAGTTTATCAATTTAGTTATGCAAACCTGCATAATATACTTTTAAACATAAATCACAGGAACATTTGTCAGTCTATAATATAATATACATCTGTATACATCTGTAATCACTATCACAAGTCAAATTCTACTCGATTCTCATAATATCGATTAGGAACTATTATTCCACCATAAGTACATGGTATACTACGACGCTATCTACAATGAATATTTGTTTTTATTTTTATATCAGAACGTATGTACCCCATTGATTAATGGTATAACAATAGCGCCATAGAAATATGTATTTAAGGTCAATTTTTAATTTTTATACATTACCAATCCATAGTAAATCTTAGAAGCTAGAAATAAGATTTCCATCATTGAACTAAAGCAAGGCACCTATAGAATTCTCTTACAAAATGTCTGTCCAAATCTTCTACTACTACTATATCTTTCTATTTTACAAATACACACATATTTTACAATATTCAGAAAGTTGTATTTAAATATCTATCTTACACTATTGACTCACTATTCTAATAACAATAAGAATAGTATAAAGTTTATCAATTTAGTTATGCAAACCTGCATAATATACTTTTAAACATAAATCACAGGAACATTTGTCAGTCTATAATATAATATACATCTGTATACATCTGTAATCACTATCACAAGTCAAATTCTACTCGATTCTCATAATATCGATTAGGAACTATTATTCAACCATAAGTACATAATATACTACGACGCTATCTAAAATGAATATTTGTTTTTATTTTTATATCAGAACGTATGTACCCCATTGATTAATGGTATAACAATAGCGCCATAGAAATATGTATTTAAGGTCAATTTTTAATTTTTATACATTACCAATCCATAGTAAATCTTAGAAGCTAGAAATAAGATTTCCATCATTGAACTAAAGCAAGGCACCTATAGAATTCTCTTACAAAATGTCTGTCCAAATCTACTACTACTATATCTTTCTACTTTACAAATACATACGTATTTTACAATATTCAGAAAGTCGTATTTAAATATCTATCTTACACTATTGACTCACTATTCTAATAACAGTAACAATAGTATAAAGTTTATCAATTTAGTTATGCAAACCTGCATAATATACTTTTAAACATAAATCACAGGAATATTTGTCAGTCTATATAATATAGATCTATAATCATTGTCACAAGTCAAATATAGGCTGAATCTAATTCATGCCTTTGCCACACTCAGAAAACTGTCCGTAACATCCGTTCGAAAGCCACCGCTCCAACAGCTGTCAGTTTGACAGCCATCGCTCCAACCACTGTCAGCTTGCCAGCCAGCCATCGCTTTGACAACTGTCGAAGAATCGAAGCCTTGACGAAGAATCGGAGCTTTCGGGGACCATCGTCTTCCTGAGAGGCGGAGTTAGTGACTTAGGTCCGTTTTTCTCCACACCGTTCGTATGAGCAACTTGTTTAGGTTTCATCATTGTTGTCTTAGACCTGGCTTCGGGCCTGGTAGGCCGAGGAGGAGATCTTGACCGTGACCGTGAAATTTTCGATCTTTCACGCCTAACTGATGGCGATCTTCTCTTATGATACGGCGATCGCGACCGGCGTTTCCTCTCGTATGGTGAATCAGACCACCTGTATCTATGGTTCCGACCACGAGACCTTGATAGACTTCTACTACGTTAGCGTCTTCTGCCGTGTTCAGCTTTAGGGTCATAGTTCTTCAGTATCATTGTCGTATTGAAGTCACGTTTTTCAACTTGCGATTTCAGCTTTGAATGTCTGTCATCGAGTTTTACTCGTACAGGCACGGTCAATACCTCAGATGGCGTCATTCCCATTTTAATCATTTCAGCTTCACTCATTAATGGCTGAAGCTGCAAACTCTCGACTTTGGGAATTTTACTCATGACTATGTCTTCGTCTCTCTTCCTAGCCGCATATGCTTTTTGCTTCTTTATTTTATTTAATATTCTTTTCGAAGCCTCTATAATCGGGTCGTAGAACTTTTGCTCGTTGGTTACTTTGTCTGTAGAAGTAAATAAGCTACTAGGTGGAGTTCTTTTTATAGGACACTCGACAGCTTTATCTAACCCGGGGCTTGGAATGATGTTGGGGAAGATTGCTTCAGGGCTCACCTGAGTAGAACTATTATTTTAACAAACACCTTTTCGCAATTTATATTCCTGTAGGGTTAGTTTTCTTTTCTTTTGCGGTTGTTCTTGGTTTTTAATATCAGCTTCTACATTTATTATATTGACTTCCCGATCAAGAGGTCTTTTTTCAGCTTTGGCTTTTAGGGCTTGAGGTATTTGAACATCTTGTTTGTTGCTTAATTGCGTCAAGTAAAAGTTCTTATTTTTCGGACAGGGATCTTCCTTTATAGTAACAATATCTATACTACTAGCTTTAGTATCATTTTTATCAATTTTTTTAACAGTCTTCTCTTTTTTACCTAAATTGTTAGTTTTTTCATTAACACTACACTTGTCCATGTTAACTTTCGGAGAGTCTGTGTGATCAAAGTGAAGTATAACTTCAGATCTGTTTTTAATAGTTAACCTTATTCTAGGCTTAGAATTATGACTATTAGTATCACTCACTTCAGAAGCATTTTTAATCATCAGAGAACTGTTGTTATTTGTATCACTATCGGGCGCACTGTAAAAAAGTGACAGTTTTTTACGACAGTCAGACTGTACGGAAGATTTAATACTTGTTTTTGCACTATTTTTCTTTTTGGTATTTATATCATCCGATTGTTTTAATTTCTTGTTCTTAGACTTGTTCTTGTTCTTGTTTCGTTGTTCTTTGATATCCATTTCCTCATCGCTACTAAAATGGTAAACGACATTTTTACTCTTACACGTCCTGTGCCTGGAGTTAAGAATCCTGCTGTTGTTGGGTAGTACTTCAGGTTGAAGAAAGCTTTTGTTCTTACCTGCATATTGCAACCGCACACCGTTCATCAAATAATTTTTGTTAAAACTTTTGACTTTACCATCTTCAATGCTCTCTACGGGGGCTGGTCGATTTTTCGTGTCTAATTTTTCGAAGGTTTCAGACTGTTCTAATAAAGAATTCAAATCATTCGCCTCTAACACTGGAATCACAGTATCATTGCGCGACTCGACTTCCTCAAAATCATCCAATTCAACGCGTGGTGTAGGAATTGATGTTATTTCCCTTGAAGGCATATCTATAACTGTAGCCACTGGACTAATGGTTGATTCGATCTCCATATCTTGATGATTGAAATCATCTTCCTTAGGTTTAATTTTATTAGCATCTGTGTTGTCAGTTATAAGGAAGCTGTTTACGTCTTCCTCTGTTATAATTCTAGGCAAGTCATCAATTTTATTAGTGTTTAAGTCAACGCTTTTATTAGTGCTGCCCGATTTATCCTTTTCATTGTCAAAATCTACGAGAGCTGGTTGTTTTTTCGTGTCCAATTTTTCAAAATCTTCAAACTGTTCTAATAAAGAATTCAAATCATTCACTTCTAATACTGGAATCACAGTATCATTGCGCGACTCGACTTCCTCAAAATCATCCATTTCAATGCGTGGTATAGGGATTGATGTCATTTCTCTTATCATTATATCTATATTATTTTTATTTTTTTTAGTGCTGCCCGATTTATCCTTTTCATTATCAAAATCTACGAGAGCTGGTTGTTTTTTCGTGTCCAATTTTTCAAAATCTTCGAACTGTTCTAATAAAGAATTCAAATCATTCGCCCATATCACTGGAATCACAGTATCATTGCGCGACTCGACTTCCTCAAAATCATCCATTTCAATGCGTGGTATAGGGATTGATGTCATTTCCCTTATCATTATATCTATATTATTTTTACTTTTTTTAGTGCTGCCCGATTTATCCTTTTCATTCTCGACTTCCTCAAAATCATCCATTTCAATGCGTGGTATAGGGATTGATGTCATTTCCCTTATCATTTCCATTATATCTATATTATTTTTTTTAGTGCTGCCCGATTTATCCTTTTCATTCTCGACTTCCTCAAAATCATCCATTTCAATGCGTGGTATAGGGATTGATGTCATTTCCCTTATCATTTCCATTATATCTATATTTTTTTTTTTAGTGCTGCCCGATTTATCCTTTTCATTCTCGACTTCTTCAAAATCATCCATTTCAATACGTGGTATAGGGATTGATGTCATTTCTCTTATCATTATATCTATATTATTTTTATTTTCTTTGGTGCTGCCCGATTTATCCTTTTCATTATCAATAGTTATTCCGTATAAATCCTGATGTATATGTTCCAAACTGAGACACGGTTTAGAATCACCTATATCCATGCAAAGGTTCTGTGTGTCACTCTTCAATCTCAGCATCTTGTGGCCAATGGGGCGGAAGCGTGTCTGATGATACGTTGGATTCATCTCGTGGAACTCCATGTCTGGAAATAAAAAAGTAACTTAATATTTATCTCGACATTATAGTCAGACTGCAAGTACATTCATTCGCCTAGAGGTGCATGGTCCTGAACAAAAATGTAGAAGGATGTGAAAAAAATTGAATTTGAATTTGAATTTGAATTCGAATTTGAAGTTGAACTTCCAGCACACGAGTGAAGACCGCGAGAAGGAAAACGGAAGGTGGGACATCCCCTAGCCAGGTGGACTGACGACCTGCGATTGGTGGCTGGGACAGACTGGATGCGGAAGGCGAAGGATTGGCAAACGTGGCGCATATTGGGGGAGGCCTATATCCAGCAGTGAACTGCAATAATCTAATTGATACTCTTAGACTACAAGAAGAATAACATAGACGTAACGCATACATCTCCGTCTATGTTATTCTTTTAGTCTGAGTATACATGTTATAGGCAATGTGTATAATCCGGCATTGCTCGACATGTATATAATGGACGGGTTGTTGTAAATTCGTCTCTTCAAAATGATATTTCATGTGCGAAACTTCGTCTCACCTTAATAAATAAGTACTGTTAGCAAACAAAATTTGAAAAATGGATATTACTGCTGAAAGAAAAATTGTTCATTCCGACTTGGATAGATTAGGGTAGAAGGCTAATGCGGGAGCGGAGCTCCAGCATTAGCCTTCGTGGTTATTTTTTTTTAACCATGCAGAACTATAGGCCACGGTAAGAACTCTCTTTCCATCAGGTTAGGTGGCTGACCAGCACAGGGATGATGGTAAGAGAGTGGTTGCCGTGGCCTATAGAAATTCTGTATGGTAATAAAAAAAAATAACCACGAAGGCTAATGCGGGAGCTCCGCTCCGCTCCGCTCCCGCATTAACCTTCTAACCTAATCTATCCAAGTCGGAATGGGCAGCTTTTCTTTCACTACTATGTGAGAAACATTCTACGCAAAAAACACGTGGGTACTTAGGCATACCTACCAATAGAACACATGTCTTATCAGCACTGTCTGCTGGTGGAAGTTGAAATTAGGATTAGCTCTCAAAAGATTAGTATCTATCTAACTAAATCATAGAGAAGAAAAATAGATTACATACATTGCCTATGCTTCGACCGGCATTCTATACAATGCCTAGGTATTCTATACATTACCTAGGCAAAGTGTAAAATAGTTTAAAAATTGAATATCATTTCATACATTGCCTGAACGACCCCGGCATTCTATACATTGCCTACGTATTGTATAGAATGCCTGCATTATACACATTGCCTATAACATATACACTATAATAACAGAGTGCATTTCATTTGAGACCTCAATCATCGAAACCCGTCCAGCCGTTAGACCAGCACTGCAATTCACTAAGCGAGCACTACACAACGTTGCGACTCGCATCGTTGTGCTTGCTTAGTGAATTGCACAGCAGCAATGCAATTCTGTAAGCGCACAACGACGAGCACAACGTTGCGACAACCTTGATAGAGATTGTCGTTGGTCGGACTGGGTGACGTCACTGGAGATCGACCAATCACAATCTGTATCAAGGCTGTCGCAACGTTGTGCTCGTCGCTGTGCGCTCACAGAATTGCATTGCTGTAGAGGGGAACATAGGCAACAACATACATACGTGCGTGCGTAATACATTACCCTCGCTAGTCAGGTACAAATACATATCTAATAAAATATAACTGAAACTTCGGGATCTGTGTAAATAGTAAAATAACCGAATTTGTTTAAATTAGTTTAACGGTTAAATAAAATACATGCAGTTATATTATTTTGAGTTCGTTTGCATCTCGGTTAACGCGGCCTTTGCTCATATTTCAGTTTCTACTCAACCGATTGCGATCAAACAAAAGTAAGTTTTTAAGTCCGATCAAGCCCTTTCTAACAAAGAAAACAACATCTAAATCCGTTCAGTAGTTTTTGAGTCCATCGCGGACAAACAGACAGGAAATAAAAAAAAATCGTATTTAGTCTCTTTAACATAGCGTAACCCAAGTATTTTTTTTAAACATCTGCAATGTACAGACACGATCACTTTACAATAAAATTACCTATATCGAATATATAAAAATCAATGCCACTTTTCGTTGTTAGCTTATAACTCAAGAACGATTGAACCGATTTGGCTCATTTTAGTCTTGAAATATTCGTGGGTGTCCAGGGAAGGTTTATAGGTGCAGCGGGAACGGCAAAAATATGGCGGTACGAAGTTCGCCGGGGCAGCTAGTATTAGTATAGCTAATTATAATAAGTTAATGCTTCAGACGTAGTCAGGATGACCGCTGTTTTCGATTCCCGGGTCAAGCAATAGTTGCAATTAAGTTTTTTGTTTAGAATATATCAATAACAACTTTGATTCTAGAAAGAGTTTCATCCAAGACCTGATCGTTTTAAAGGTCTTAAAAAGATAAAAATGCCTAGTAACAAATATATGTACTGCACTGCATTCTAATATATATATTATCTTCTAAAATATAAAAATGGATCACTGAATGTGTTGCTAAGCTCAAATCTCGAGAATGGCTGAACCGATTTCACCAATTATTTTTAAAAAATATTCCTTGAAGTACGAGGATGGTTCTTACGGAGAGAAGATTAAGAAAAAAATCGACCGTTAGGCGGTACGAAGTTCGCGGGGTAAGCTAGTTTAAAATATTTTTGTATTACTTCCTAGGGGTTAATTACGTTGCCAGTTCACTATACTTAACGTTTAACATTAAACTAAACTAAATACAACTTCACATTATTTAGTTTTCTGTTAGTAGCTAGTTTCACGCCACATTATTAAAACTGGGTACTGGCCTAACAGAAGTAATGTAGTTATTTCGTAGCTGTTGTGGACCGTAGCTGAAATAATTCGTAGAGCTTACGTAGCAGAACTCGTAGCTCGTAGCGCTAATAATTTGTAGAGTTTACGTAGTGGAACTCGTAGCTTGTAGCGTGTAGCATGTCCGGTGAACACACTTAAATTATGCACTGCTGGCCTTCCGCCCGTGACTCCGCCCACGTATATCTCGGTTAACGCGACCTTTGCTCATATATCCGGTTCTACTCAACCGATTGCGATAAAAAAACGTAAGATTATCGACTGACCCAGGCCTGTCTAAAATAAAAACAGCATCAAAATCCGTTCAGTAGTTATTGCGTCCATCGCGGACCAACAGATAAAAAGACAGGAAGAGAAAAGAAATATTTTGTGTTCAGTACCATTAACATAACATTACCCAAGTGTTTTTTTTTTAAGTTTAAGACGGTGTTAGCTAATAACGTAATAAATCGGCTGATTTCGCATGCTTAAAGTATATTCATAAAATTTATTCATTTAATTTTATGCACATAAAAACATAACATAGATATAACGGTGAAAATATTTTTGCAATGTTAAATTATAATAAAAAAAAAAAAATTAAAATATATTTTGAATATTTTTGACCAAGTCACGGTAAAGTTATTGATTTTAATTTCAAATTGTTTTAGACCTATAAAATAATTATTAACTTAGTTTAGTAAATGTAGTCTGAACTGAAGTTAGAAATTCGATAATATTCCGGGACGTACTACACAGTAGAAAGAGAGCTTATCAGTCGTTGAAAAGGTAAACTTTAAGATAAATAGTTATATTAAGTATACGTTAATTTGATTTAGAGTCAGATCAATAATATAAAATTGAAATAAATTAATTTTAAATAATTTGATCTGACTCTGAATCTGAATAGTTAGAGTGATTCGATTAGTAAAGTGTATACGATATAGTTGAAATAGGTACTTACCGTGATTTTTTTGGAATCAAACACAAAACACTAGAGTTTTAGAGAGTTATCGTTATCACTTAAAGGTTTTTCAAGAGTTATTTACAAACTCGTAGTATATTGCACTTTAACCACAGAATTTCACTAACTGGCAAGTAAGTACAAGCAAGGTAAGTACAAGGAAAGCGCGCGAACAGCGAGTGCTTCGGATGAGAGCTCGAGCTCAACTAATTTATTTTTGAGGAATTTCGCAGTACCTCGTAAGGTGCGACGGGTGCGGGGGACGCGGGGGGTGGGGGCTGAGACGGGGGATGCGCGGGAGTGGACAGGTAGTAGCGGGTAGTGGGCGTGGGGCAAGCTAACTATTGTTACAGCGCACGTATTGTTTACAGCAGACATAACCTATTGTCTTTTATGGAATTAGGCACTTAATACGTACAGGTTAGGTATGTTAACTATACTAGTTTCAAATAATTTTGTATTACTTCCTAGGGGTTAATTACGTTGCCAGTTCACTACACTTAACGTTTAAGATTAAACTAAACTAAATACAACCTCACATTATATTTTAGTTTTCTGTTATTAGCTAGTTTCACGCCACAAACTCCAATTTGTTGCGCCGTTTCTTCTCCATTAGCGCCTAGGAAGCGGTGGTGAACTTAGTTTTATGTATAATTTGACGTCAAAAAGCTGTAACAGTGTTGCACTATTTTGAAAATAAAGAATTGAATTGAATTATTAAAACTGGGTACTGGCCTAACAGAAGTAATTTAGCAATTTCGTAGCTGTTGTGGACCGTAGCTAAAATAAATCGTAGAGTTTACGTAACAGAACTCGTAGCGCTAATAATTTGTAGAGTTTACGTAGTGGAACTCGTAGCGTGTAGCATGTCCGATGAACACACTTAAATTATGCACTACTAGCCTTCCGCCCGTGACTACGCCCGCGTACATCTCGGTTAACGCAACCTTTGCTCATATATCCGGTTCTACTCAACCGATTGCGATCAAAAAAACGTAAGATTACCAACTGATTAAGCCCTGTCTAAAAACAAAACAGCATCAAAATCCGTTCAGTAGTTTTTGCGTCCATCGCAGACAAACAGACAAAAAGACAGGAAATGAAAAAAAGAAATATTTTGTGTTCAGTATCGTTAACATAACATAACCCAAGTGTTTTTTTTTAAATCGGGTGATTTCGCATGTTTAAAGTATATTCATAAAATTAGACGTGATTTATTTATCTAATAATTTTATGCACACACAAAAACATTAGGGACATAGATAAGACGGTGAAAATATTAGTACAATTTTAAATAATAACTTAAAATATATTTTGAATATTTTTGACCACGTCACGGTAAAGTTATTGATTTTAATTTCAAATTGTTTTAGAGCTATAAATAATTATTAACTTAGTTTAGTAAACGTAGTCTGAACTGAAGTTAGAAATTCGATAATATTTCGGGACGTACTACACAGTAGAAAGAGAGCTTTAAAAAGGTAAACTTTAAGATAAATAGTTATATTAAGTTCTAGCTGACTCCGCGAACTTCGTACCGCCTAACAGTCAATTCTTTATTATTTTAATTTTTTTCTCGCTAAAAACCATCCTCGTACTTCAAGAAATAGTCTAAAAAAAGAATTAGCGAGATCGGTTCAGCCGTTCTCGAGATTTGCGCTTAGCAACACATTTAGGCATTCATTTTTATGTAATAGAAGAAAAAGTGAATTCGATTAGGAGTCAGATGAGACATACAATTTAAGTAAATTAATTTTAAATAAACTGAAAAGGCAAACTTTAAGATTAACAGTGATATTAAGTATAAGTCAATCCGATTTAGAGTCAGATCATAATATAATATAGCATTTAAATAAATTAATTTAAATTAGTATGATCTGACTCTGAATCTGAATAGGAAGAGTGATTCGATTAGTAAGGTGTATACGATATAGTTGAAATAGGTACTTACCGTGATTTTTTTGAAATCAAACACAAAACACTAGAGTTTTAGAGAGTTATCGTTATCACTTAAAAGTTTTTCAAGAGTTATTTACAAACTCGTAGTATATTGCACTTTAACCACAGTATTTCACTAACTGGCAAGTAAGTACAAGCAAGGTAAGTACAAGGAAAGCGCGTGAACAGCGAGTGCTTCGGATGAGAGCTCGAGCTCAACTAATTTATTTTTGAGGAATTTCGCAGGGCCTCGTAAGGTGCGACGGGTGCGGGGGACGCGGGGATGTGGGGGCTGAGACGGGGATGCGCGGGAGTGGACAGGTAGTAGCGGGTAGTGGGGGTGGCGCAAGCCATTTTTACAGCGCACGGATTGTCTACAGCAGACATAACCTATTGTCTTTTATGGAATTAGGCACTTAATACGTACAGGTAAGGTATGTTACCCTACGGAATGATAGGGGGGTGACTCGTCAAGTCGTCACCCCACTCGGTCAAAAAAGAGTTGATATCTTTTTATGTGTTAATTGATGAAAGTTATGTTTTTTTTGTATTCTCCTCTTTACCTAAGCATACGTAATTAGTAGCATATATCACTGATTCGTTATGTCTTGGATTTAGCTATATTAACGTTGCTGGGGTGACCAATCACCCCACTATCCTTTTACGTTAGTTTCTTTTTTCTCGTCTGGTGATTGAAAAAAGAGCATTTTTGACATAAATAGTAAAACTTACGGTCAATATATTGTTTAATATTTAGGAAACCTAGGCAATACAAGTTATGATGGGGAATTTTCTTTAGACGAGAGTGAATAATCAGAAATTGAGGATAATCTGTCTGTGCATTCAGCGCATTTGTGTTGTTTTTAGACTTTTTCAGACAATTTTTCTATCCGTAAAGTGAAATCGGTTTAGCCGTTCTTGAGATTTGCGCTTAGCAACACATTTAGCGATTCATTTGTATATTATAGATGCGAAAATAACTGTCTGTCTTTCTGTCTGCCTGTTATGCTTTCACACAGACCTAAACCACTGAACTTATCTTGACGAATGAATATAACCTTGGGAAAGAACATAGGCCATCTTTGGTTGCGATAACCGACATCCACACTACTACTTATACTACGATAACGATAACTTCTTAAATAACTATGTAAGTAATATAAACCACACGTGAAGGTATGGCGAGGGAGCCCTTTACCTGGCATAATTGCGTTTCTACTGTCTTTTGTTCTATTGTAGTCGATAAGCTGTAAACTGGAAATTGCAACATTAAAAAAAGATTAGAATATTTGCAAATTGCCCATTCTTTGCTCTTATCTTTACTCTTATCTATAGTCTACCTTTTGTCTCATTTCTCTAAATAGGTCAAGTGATAAAGGTTGTAGTAATCCAGTTATTGTCTCGTCAAGTGAACAAAAGAAATATTAATGCTTTTGTTATTCAAGTCATTGCGGGCCTATTAAAACTAACTGCTAAACCCGTTACTTCTATACTGTGCCATTACCTGCTGTCTTTTCGTGGACACAATTCGTGGTATTTTAAATAATTGCACAATATGTCATTATTTAAAAGACCACACAGTTGATCTCCAATTCTGTGACTACGACTATATCAATAACTAGGTGTTGCTGGTTGCTTCGGTCCATAGTAATATTATAAAAGCGAAAGTAACTCTGTCTGTCTGGAAAGTGAAATTTGTTAGGTACATGCAGTAGACATTGGGAAAGGACATAAGGAATGTTGGTCGCGAAAACCGACATCCACGGGGACGGGGCCGCGGGCAACAGATATTGAGCGATAACTTTTTTAAATACCTAACTGTACTTCATACGGTTAGGTACTTCACTAAAGGTAAACTATCTTGTAGCGACTTTGTATATAAACACAAATTAAACAAATAAACTATGCTAAATAACTTAATCGTTAGGGGTAGTTGGAGCCCTAAAAAGTTCAAGAACAACAAAATATCGCCCAATGTCACCATTGTATTTTGGAGGTCTGGCAGTCACTTCACGGAAAATATTGAGGTCTAGCTTCAGAATACAGACTAGCCTCAAAATACAGTTTGTTCTGTATTCTGAGGGTCTAGCCAAATCCGCAGTTAAGACTGGTAAAGCAGACACCAGACTTCGAGGTGAAAGCTTCGGATACGATTGGGAATTAACGCTAGGATGGAGAAGAACTAACTGAATGACTAGTGGGTTCGATTTCGGTTTTTAGTCTTCATTATAAGTTTCTAAATAGAAAAATATATATAAACGGACTGTTTTTACTTAAAATTGATGGCGCTTGGTGGAACTTCCTACACATATTGAATAAAGCACTAACTTGTACTTTTCCATAGTAAATCTTTGAGAATGCCGTAAGGCGGAACCGGTTAGGCAACAAAAATTAATTTAATTGTGGAAAAGTACAAGTGCTTCGTTCAATATATAAACTGTGTTTTTAAATAAAACCTATTAAATAGACACATCAAGATTGCTTACGTTTATTTAAGTACCTAACAATTAAAATAGCATGGGCTGGGCAATAACAATAACCATAAAATTTTAAATTTATAATAAACTTGCTAAGCTATGCTTGGCCAATTCCTGTTAGTGAGTGGTCGAGTGATTCATCAAGAGATGCAAAATCGAACTAGAGTTAGAGAGGGATAGCATTATTTAATGCTAACCCTTGCACGCAATTCACCCGTGCTACGTGCACGGGTGAATTGCGTGAAAGCGGGCTGGCTTAAAGTATGATTCCGTAGCTGACCGCATACGACAACTGCCGACGCACGCAGCACATGCGCGTAGTACATTGCGACTTCTCAATGGTCTCCTTTATCCGTATCGAAGTTTAACAAGTAATGGGCACGCTGTATGTGCTGCATGTGTCGGCAGTTGTCGTATGCGGTCGACTTCGGAATCATATCTTTAACCTTTGTGAGATTGGCAGGGAATAAATTCATGCCTAGGATAAGTACTCAAATTATATTTATAATACATAACATAAATAATATTTTTGAATTAAACAGATTTTGCTATAATTATTACTTGAAATGCTTTTTTGTTTGACTGTACTGTTTTTGGTGTAACTATTAATTTTTTATTCCTTTTGTAGGTGGACCCAGTCGCCGAAGAAAAATATTTAAATTAAATGGAACTGGCAACTAGAACCTCGGTCCGAGTTAAATGCGGTCCCAGTCGCCGGTAACCTCCAATGTGGATGTTATTTCACCTCTGCCTAACCTAACCGGGGATAATGGCGTGATTGAGTTGTTGTAGTTGTTGAATTTACAAATGTACCTACATCATTATTACGTATGTACATCTGTAAATTTCATAATATCCTTCTTCTTTCTCCTAGCTATTATCCCAGGTCAGTTGGGGTTAGCTCTCCTAGTACTCCTGCGCCACACCGTGCGGTTGCGGGTTGTCTCTTCCTTTGTATTAGTACTAGTCATATCCCTTTCCAACGTCTGTAACCAAGTCATTGTTGGTCGTCCTCGGCTACTTTTTTCCTCGTCAATGGTCAACACCGTCTTGGTCATGTGGTCATCATCCCGTCTCATCACGTGTCCGTACCAGCGCAGACGGTTTTCGCGTAGTTTATCTTGTATCGGTGCAACTTTAAACGTACCACGGATATACTCATTTCTGATTTTATCTTCCCTAGTAACTCCGCCTGACCAACGTAACATTTTCATCTCGGTAACATGGACCCTCTGTTCATCCACTTTTCTTATTGGCCAGCACTCAGAACCATATATTAGAGCGGGTCTTATTGCTCTCTTGTATACATTGCCCTTGACTTTAATCGGCACACGAGAGTCGCACAGGACACCAGACAGTGATCTCCATTTCAGCCAAGCAGTCTGTATCCTATTCTGCATATCTCTCTCTATACAAAATTTGGGTGCTATAATGGATCCGAGGTACTTGTATTCTTCAACTCTGTTGAGTGGTCTATTTTCTCTGGATGGGCATGGGACGGCCCCCGTATTGGCATCCGAAAAGTTGCAATACATATATTCGGTCTTCTGCCTATTGACCCTCAGCCCTCCCCTCTCCAAAGACTCCTGCCATGCTGTGAGGTCCGATTGCGCTTCCGCCGACGATTCGGCTATAAGAACTACATCGTCGGCATACAATAGAGACCACGGTGCTGGTTTTTGTATGTCTGCCGTTATATAGTGCATGACAAGGTTGAACAGTAGAGGGCTCAAGGTAGAGCCTTGATGGACACCCACTCGGACCTCGATTGACTCACTTATACCAGCTGGGCTAATCACTCTTGTGGTTATATTATGGTACAGATCTTTTAGAAGCTTCACATAATGCTCTTGTACTTGTTGAGCTCTCAGTGCTTGCCAGATAAGCTCTCTCGGGACTCGATCGAAGGCCTTTTCAAGATCGATGAAGACCAGGTGAAGATCTTTTTTGCGAGATTTGTACTTTTCCATAAGTATTTTAACCGAGTGAATAGCATCTATAGTGCCCATACCCCTGGTAAATCCACATTGGTTTGGTGAAATTGTCGTGATGTCTGTCAACCTTTTACGAGGATGCTTTCCCAGATCTTCAGGGTGGTGAGAGGTGAGCTTAATTCCTCTATAGTTGCCACAGTCCGAAACATCTCCTTTATTCTTGTAGAAAGGTATTAGATTACTGGATCTCCACATATTTGGTACTTTGGACGTGATCAATATCTCATTGAACAGTTTAGTCAGCCATGCAATGCCAGTTTTGCCCAACCTTTTCCACAGCTCGGCTGGAATTTCATCAGGGCCTGCAGCTTTCCTATTTTTCATTTTTTGGATTACTGCCTTGACTTCCTGTGGTACAATTTCGCTGACCGGTCCTTCACTGCACGGCAGGGTCGTCAGTGGTTCCCGTGGAAATTCCTCGTTAAGCAACGTTTGGTAATATTATGCTTTCATACTAGGAGATTGGTTTGTTTTGGCGGTGGTATTTTACAGCCGGTTGCCACCTGACGCTAAGGCTGTCACCCTCTTCCAGAGTGTGAGTGCCGCCGTTGACTCATCATGAGTTCATCCCCCGCCGTCTCTTCTGTATTGCTCCAGCCTAAGCATCCAGCACTGTGTACAACCCTTGCTCCAATTATGTCGGAGAGGCTCGCCACAGGGGTTTGTTAAACGGAGTTACCTTCTCCGACCTTTTGGTCCGCGGGAGGTATTTTATTTCCCTCCTACCCGACGTGGCGTCGAGCATTCCCCTATCCGCCACCTGGGGACGCGTTCTCTAGATGTAAGGCTCACCCGAGAAAAATTTCATAATATCCATATATTAATAATTTTATATTTTTAAATGTATTTTTTTAAGCATATTTAGAAATATAATTTATATGTATATTAAATGAATAACGGTGAATAATAATAATAATAAATATTTTACAACATTCTACACAACGATATCTAGACCCATGGTAAGCTTAATAAGCTTGTGTTATGTAATATAGAATGCGGATATACATACTTAGATACTTTTTTTTGTAAATGCATACATAGAAACACCCAGACCAATATTTATATTTATATTCATGCACACAAATATTGGCACTGAGCGGGGATCGAACCCGCGCCTCCTGCGTAGCAGCCGCGTTCACTACCGCTACGCCACAGAGGCAGGCACATGTACCTACTTAATATTATTATAAACGCGAAAATAACCGTCTGCCTTTCTGTTCGTCTGTTATGCTTTCAGACCTAAACCACTGAACCGATCTTGATGAATGAATTAAACCTTGGGAAAGAACATAGGCCATCTTTGGTTGCGATAACCGACATCTACAGTCCACACTACTACTTAAACTACGATAACGATAACTTCCTAAATAACTAGGTAAGTAATATAAACCACACGTGAAGCTATGGCGAGGGAGCACTTTACCTGGCATAATTGCTTTTCTACTGTGTTTTGTTCTATTGTAGTCGATACGCTGTGAACTGCAAATTGAAACTCTAAACAAAAAAAAAACTGGAATAGTTATTTGCAAATTGCCCATTCTTTACTATCCAGAGTCAACCTTTTGTCTCATTTCTCTAAATAGGTCAAGTGATAAAGGTTGCAGTATTCCAGTTGTTGTCTCGTCAAGTGAACAAAAGAGATATTAATGCTTTTGTTATTCAAGTCAGGCGGGCCCATTAAAACTAGCTGCTAAACCATTTACTTCTATACTGTGCCATTACCTGCTGTCTCTTCGTGGACACAATTCGTGGTATTTTAAATAATTGCACAATATGTCATTATTTAAAAGACCACAGAATTGATCTACAATTCTGTGACTATATCAATAACTAGGTGTTGCGCGTTGCTCTGGTTCATAGTAATATTATAAATGCGAAAGTACCCCGCAGACTGTCTTTCGGACAGTGTATACGAACAACATACAAATGGCGGCCTTATCGCTGGGAGCGATCTCTTACAGGCAACCTTTTCGCTAGGCAGCTATTAACAAGAGAAACAAAACAAATTGACACAAACACATACGCGCGCACACACACACACACACACAAACACACACATACCCATACATACGTCAAACTTATAACACCCCTCTTTTTTGTCAGGGGTTAAAAATTAAATTTAGCTTCCAAATTCAATATTTCAGTTTAGAAATTCATTTTAAAGACTGAAAATCGAAACACAATCAATAGTTAGTCAGCTAGCCTAGTTTATTTGTTTAATATGTGTTTGTATAAGAAGTTGCTACAATATGGTTTACCTTTAGTTAAGTACCTAATCAAATAATAGAAAATAAAGACAGTAGAAAAGCAATTATGTCAGATAAAGGGCTCCTATATCAATTTCGTATCTCTATAAGCGCATTTCAGCGAAACGAATGACAATACACACGTAGTTAGAACGAAAATCGTATGGACCAATAAATTACATAGTAAGTATACATCGGCATATATCTTGACCTCAATTACGTCACAAAATGTTCTATGTACGTGTACGCGTGGGTGTCATTTGATGATAGCAGATGCTACAGTGGCGGAGGAGCTTAAATCCACTAATCGTAGATATTTTTTTTAATAAAAAATATTAGTAATTAACCAAAATTATTAATATTACCTCTAATTCCTCCAGCTAAGCTAAATTGTTTGTTAAGAGTGGGTTCACGTCGTTAGTGTAATGCCAGGATTCTAATCTTGGTCCTCTCGATCTTAAGGCCGGCTTCTTAACCACTAAGCTACCGACTTTTGTATTGTAGTATTCCGGGTAGTATGTAGTAGGTATTCGGGTGACCAAATGAAAAGTCTACTCACGGTTAGCAATGGTCCATGTATTTCGGTCACACACACAACACAGTAGGTACATACACAGAACAGAAGAAATAGTTCAGAAGGAGAAAGTTTTACAGCACAGCACAGAAGAATTTATAAGCAACACTTAGATAGGTATGAAGATAGAAAGATAGAATATATTTCGTTAAACTATGAATATTACTAATATTCCATAAAAGTATTACATTCTTATAACTGCGGGTCATTAGCTATTTACGAACGCCGAACCAAGAATGTCTAGCCTAGAACATTCGTAAAACTTCACCGCATACCGCCACTGAACGAACATATTGAGCGGGCTGCGTATTTCCAATATACACTACATCGGCAAACCGGTAGGAAATGTTTTATACAAATGTTTTGTGTAAATGTTTTGTGTAGTGTGTAGTTAATGTAATAAGTAAGTTATTATAAATCATCATCATCTTCATCAAGCTAACTAAATATATAAAAGTTATGTAAGTTATTGTAAATAAATGTACATACATATAACATTACTTAGTTAATGTGTAAATATGTAAATACTTAATAAATAACTTTAGATTATAAATAATATTGTGTGTAAATATTATAGGTAGCCCACAGTATCATATTTTATTATCAAAGCAATTCGCGCGATAGAGCCTTGTTACTCTTGCGTCTTGGGGTCAAGATATATGCCGGTAGTTACCCTCTCACAAGGTACTTTACGTAATCACTTCCAGGTAAATACTACTAGAATGTCTGTACGGAATACAATAGACCACGAACAATGTGCATCTTGTTAATACTGGCATACGAATGTCATTACATAAAAGTACGCTATGACTATACGAATAGGTCAGTTACAAATTCGAAATTCAAAAGTCATTGCACTCACACAATTTTTTTTAATCAAATTAAAAAAAGGAGGCATATCACCTATCCAAAGCTGAGTAAAGATTCGATTTTACAAAATCGACATGAAACTAAGCCAATAATGCCAGCCCCCGCCCTTTGGCGGGAGGTACGAGTGCTCCGCCAAACCGCACACATACTGTGAAATACGACCAATGACAATAATTTCCCCACTGGCCTTGGCTGTCTCAATAGACAAAGATATGTTGTAATTGTTGTATCAAGAATTACAAAAAAAAATGTTTTGCTTGAATTATCTGATTTATGGAGGGTTGAAACAGCAACAACTCTAATAAATATCAAATTACCAATGCATTACATATGTATATATTAAGGTTCACTTATTTCTTATTGTTCAATGACCAGTGTACTATCACAATATGTTACCGGCAATCTGTATAATTTAGGTATTCTATAAAATGCCTAGTCGATGACCATTGTATAAAATATTTGCTGTTCCACCGGCAATGTGTGAAATAAATAAGTCTATATTTGCAGATGACTTTGCTAAACTTCTACATCTGGATGGTTATAAAAAAATAACCACGAAGGCTAATGCGGGAGCTCCGTCCTCTATCCTATACAATCTAGGTATCCAAGTCAAACTGCGCGGAGTGGACACTGCGCGCCTCAACTTGGATAGATAATTATATTCTACATTCGGTTAGGTATATAAATAAAAGGTGAAAATCTTGTGGCGACTTTTTGTAAAAAATACATATTATACAAATAAACTAGACTAACTATAGTACGCGCCAGTTAGTGTGGTAATACGAGTCATTTACATTCCCCCATACAGTGGTGTAGGTATACGAAATTTGCAAAAACGACAGTTTCAATGTTAAAAGATAATGTAATTAATTCTTATTTCTTAATATTTTTTATTTACCTTTCTTGTTACTTCGTATTCGTAAGACTTTGTTCCACTCGTATTGCCACACTAACTGGCGCGTACTATAACTAACTAATCGTTCAATTTCGGTTTTTAGTTTTGAAAATGAGTTCTAAACCGAAAAAAATTGCATAAACTGAGTTTTTAAATTTCAAATATACAAAGTAAAATAGTAATAGACAAGTCACAGGTATTTACAACAGAAAATAATTGTAATATTACATTAATTCTATACCAAAATTTTATTTATCTTTACAAAAAAAAATAAAAATTAACTTACTTGTATTTCCATCTTACGTAGTACGTAGTCTTATGTACATATTCTCAAATATAACTTCATTTGTTAGTATTATCTTATTTTTTTACATATATGTATTTGTTTTAAATGCGGGCACACCTCATTCTACTCGATTCTTATAATATCGATTAGGAACTATTATTCCACCATAAGTACATAATATACTATGACGCTATCTAAAACGAATAATTGTTTTTATTTTTTATATCAGAACGTATGTACCCCATTGATTAATGGTACAATAATAGCGCCATAGAAATATGTATTTAAGGTCAATTTTTAATTTTTATACATTACCAATCCATAGTAAATCTTAGAAGCTAGAAATAAGATTTCCATCATTGTACTAAAGCAAGGCACCTATAGAATTCTCTTACAAAATGTCTGTCCAAATCTTCTTCTACTACTATATCTTTCTACTTTACAAATACACACATATTTTACAATATTCAGAAAGTCGTATTTAAATATCTATCTTACACTATTGACTCACTATTCTAATAACAGTAACAATAGTATAAAGTTTATCAATTTAGTTATGCAAACCTGCATAATATACTTTTAAACACAAATCACAGGAACATTTGTCAGTCTATAATATAATATACATCTGTATACATCTGTAATCACTATCACAAGTCAAATTCTACTCGATTCTCATAATATCGATTAGGAACAATTTTTCCACCATAAGTACATAATATACTACGACGCTATGTAAAATGAATATTTGTTTTTATTTTTATATCAGGACGTATGTACCCCATTGATTAATGGTATAACAATAGCGCCATAGAAATATGTATTTAAGGTCAATTTTTAATTTTTATACATTACCAATCCATAGTAAATCTTAGAAGCTAGAAATAAGATTTCCATCATTGAACTAAAGCAAGGCACCTATAGAATTCTCTTACAAAATATCTGTCCAAATCTTCTACTACTACTATATCTTTCTACTTTACAAATACACACATATTTTACAATATTCAGAAAGTCGTATTTAAATATCTATCTTACACTATTGACTCACTATTCTAATAACAATAAGAATAGTATAAAGTTTATCAATTTAGTTATGCAAACCTGCATAATATACTTTTAAACATAAATCACAGGAACATTTGTCAGTCTATAATATAAGATACATCTGTATACATCTGTAAGCACTATCACAAGTCAAATTCTACTCGATTCTCATAATATCGATTAGGAACTATTATTCCACCATAAGTACATAATATACTACGACGCTATCTAAAATGAATATTTGTTTTTATTTTTATATCAGAACGTATGTACCCCATTGATTAATGTTATAACAATAGCGCCATAGAAATATGTATTTAAGGTCAATTTTTAATTTTTATTCATTACCAATCCATAGTAAATCTTAGAAGCTAGAAAAAGATTTCCATCATTGAACCAAAGCAAGGCACCTATAAAATTCTCTTACAAAATGTCTGTCCAAATGTTTTACTACTACCATATCTTTCTACTTTACAAATACACACATATTTTACAATATTCAGAAAGTCGTATTTAAATATCTATCTTACACTATTGACTCACTATTCTAATAACAGTAACAATAGTATAAAGTTTATCAATTTAGTTATGCAAACATGCATAATATACTTTTAAACATAAATCACAGGAATATTTGTCAGTCTATATAATATACATCTATAATCACTATCACAAGTCAAATATAGGCTGAATCTAATTCATGCCTTTGCCACACTAAGAAAACTGTCCGTAACATCCGTTCGACAGCCACCGCTCCAACAGCTGTCAGTTTGACAGCCATCGCTCCAACCGCTGTCAGCTTGCCAGCCAGCTATTGCTTTGACAACTGTCGAAGAATCGAAGCCTTGACGAAGAATCGGAGCTTTCGGGGACCATCGTCTTCCTGAGAGGCGGAGTTAGTGACTTAGGTCCGTTTTTCTCCACACCGTTCGTATGAGCAACTTGTTTAGGTTTCATCATTGTTGTCTTAGACCTGGCTTCGGGCCTGGTAGGCCGAGGAGGAGATCTTGACCATGACCGTGAAATTTTCGATCTTTCACGCCTAACTGATGCCGATCTTCTCTTATGATACGGCGATCGCGACCGGCGTTTCCTCTCGTATGGTGAATCAGACCACCTGTATCTATGGTTCCGACCACGAGACCTTGATAGACTTCTACTACGTTAGCGTCTTCTGCCGTGTTCAGCTTTAGGGTCATAGTTCTTCAGTATCATTGTCGTATTGAAGTCACGTTTTTCAACATGCGATTTCAGCTTTGAATGTCTGTCATCGAGTTTTACTCGTACAGGCACGGTCAATACTTCAGATGGCGTCATTCCCATTTTAATCATTTCAGCTTCACTCATTAATGGCTGAAGCTGCAAACTCTCGACTTTGGGAATTTTGCTCATGACTATGTCTTCGTCTCTCTTCCTTGCTAATTCGGTTTTTCGCTTCTTTATTTTCATCAATATTCTTCTCGAAGCCTCTGTAATCGGATCAACGCACGTTTGCTCATTGGTTACTTTGTCTGTAGAATTCAATAAGCTACTTGGTGGAGTTCTTTTTATAGGACACTCGACAGCTTTATCTAACCCGGGGCTTGGTACATCAGGGAAGATTTCTTCAGGGCTCACCTGAGTAGAACTATTATTTGAACAAACACCTTTTCGCAATTTATATTCCTGTAGGGTTAGTTTTCTTTTCTTTTGCGGTTGTTCTTGGTTTTTAATATCAGCTTCTACATTTATTATATTGACTTCCCGATCAAGAGGTCTTTTTTCAGCTTTGGATTTTAGGGCTTGAGGTATTTGAACATCTTGTTTGTTGCTAAATTGCGTCGCGTAAAAGTTCTTATTTTTCGGACAGGATTCTTCCTTTATAGTAACAATATCTATACTACTAGCTTTAGTATCATTTTTATCAATTTTTTTAACAGTCTTCTCTTTTTTACCTAAATTGTTAGTTTTTTCATTAACACTACACTTGTCCATGTTAACTTTCGGAGAGTCTGTGTGATCAAAGTGAAGTATAACTTCAGATCTGTTTTTAATAGTTATCCTTATTCTAGGATTTGAATTTTGACTATTAGTATCACTCACTTCATAAGCATTTTTAATCATCAGAGAACTATTGTTATTTGTATCACTATCGGGCGCACTGTAAAAAAGTGACAGTTTTTTACGACAGTCAGACTGTACGGAAGGTTTAATACTTGTTTTTGCACTATTTTTCTTTTTGGTATTTGTATCATCCGATTGTTTTAATTTCTTGTTCTTAGACTTGTTCTTGTTCTTGTTTCGTTGTTCTTTGATATCCATTTCCTCGTCGCTACTAATATGGTAAACGACATTTTTACTCTTACACGTCCTGTGCCTGGAGTTAAGAATCCTGCTGTTGTTGGGTAGTACTTCAGGTTGAAGAAAGCTTTTGTTCTTACCTGCATCTTGCAACCGCACACCGTTCATCAAATAATTTTTGTTAAAACTTTTGAATTTACCATCTTCAATGCTCTCTACGGGGGCTGGTCGTTTTTTCGTGTCTAATTTTTCGAAAGTTTCAAACTGTTCTGATAAAGAATTCAAATCATTCGCCTCTAACACTGGAATCACAGTATCATTTCGCGACTCGACTTCCTCAAAATCATCCAATTCAACGCGTGGTGTAGGAATTGATGTTATTTCCCTTGAAGGCATCTCTATAACTGTAGCCACTGGACTAGTGGTTGATTTGATCTCCATATCTTGATGATTGAAATCATCTTCCTTAGGTTTAATTTTATTAGCATCTGTGTTGTCAGTTATAAGGAAGCTGTTTACGTCTTCCTCTGTTATAATTCTAGGTAAGTCATCAATTTTATTAGTGTTTAAGTCATCGCTTTTATTAGTGCTGCCCGATTTATCCTTTTCATTGTCAAAATCTACGAGAGCTGGTTGTTTTTTCGTGTCCAATTTTTCAAAATCTTCAAACTGTTCTAATAAAGAATTCAAATCATTCGCCCATAACACTGGAATCACAGTATCATTGCGCGACTCGATTTCCTCAAAATCATCCATTTCAATGCGTGGCATAGGGATTGATGTCATTTCCCTTATCATTTCCATTATATCTATATTATTTTTTTTAGTGTTGCCCGATTTATTCTTTTCATTCTCGACTTCCTCAAAATCATCCATTTCAATGCGTGGTATAGGGATTGATGTCATTTCCCTTATCATTATATCTATATTATTTTTATTTTTTGTAGTGCTGCCCGATTTATCCTTTTCATTCTCAACTTCCTCAAAATCATCCATTTCAATGCGTGGTATAGGGATTGATGTCATTTCCCTTATCATTTCCATTATATCTATATTATTTTTTTTAGAGCTGCCCGATTTATCCTTTTCATTATCAAAATCTACGAGAGCTGGTTGTCTTTTCGTGTCCAATTTTTCAAAATCTTCAAACTGTTCTAATAAAGAATTCAAATCATTCGCCCATAACACTGGAATCACAGTATCATTGCGCGACTCGATTTCCTCAAAATCATCCATTTCAATGCGTGGCATAGGGATTGATGTCATTTCCCTTATCATTTCCATTATATCTATATTATTTTTTTTAGTGTTGCCCGATTTATTCTTTTCATTCTCGACTTCCTCAAAATCATCCATTTCAATGCGTGGTATAGGGATTGATGTCATTTCCCTTATCATTCTATCTATATTATTTTTATTTTTTGTAGTGCTGCCCGATTTATCCTTTTCATTGTCAATAGTTATTCCATATAAAGCCTGATGTATATGTTCCAAACTGAGACACGGTTTAGAATCACCTATATCCATGCAAAGGTTCTGTCTGTCACTCTTCAATCTCAGCATCTTGTGGCCAATGGGGCGGAAGCGTGTCTGGGACTCCATGTCTGGAAATAAAAAAGTAACTTAATATTTATCTCGACATTATAGTCAGACTGCAGGTACATTCATTCGCCTAGAGGTGCATGGTCCTGAACAAAAATATAGAAAGATGTGAAAAAAATTGAATTTGAATTTGAATTCGAATTTGAAGTTGAACTTCCAGCACACGAGTGAAGACCGCGAGAAGGAAAACGGAAGGTGGGACATCCCCTAGCCAGGTGGACTGACGACCTGCTATTTAATTGGTGGCTGGGACAGACTGGATGCGGAAGGCGGAGGATCGGCAAACGTGGCGCATATTGGGAGAGGCCTATATCCAGCAGTGAACTGCAATAATCTAATTGATACTCTTAGACTACAAGAAGAATAACCTAGACGTAACGCATACATCTCCGTCTATGTTATTCTTTTAGTCTGAGTATATACACTATAATAACAGAGTGCATTTCATTGAGACCTCAATCATCGAAACCCGTCTAGTCGTTAGACCAGCACTGCAATTCACTAAGCGAGCACAACACAACGTTGCGACTTGCATCGTTGTGCTTGCTTAGTGAATTGCACAGCAGCAATGCAATTCTGTAAGCGCACAACGACGAGCACAACGTTGCGACAACCTTGATAGAGATTGTCGTTGGTCGGACTGGGTGACGTCACTGGAGATCGACCAATCACAATCTGTATCAAGGCTGTCGCAACGTTGTGCTCGTCGCTGTGCGCTCACAGAATTGCATTGCTGTAGAGGGGAACATAGGCAACAACATACATACGTGCGTGCGTAATACATTACCCTCGCTAGTCAGGTACAAATACATATCTAATAAAATATAACTGAAACTTCGGGATCTGTGTAAATAGTAAAATAACCGAATTTGTTTGCATCTCGGTTAACGTGACCTTTGCTCATATTTCAGGTTTTACTCAACCGATTGCGATTAAACAAAAGTAAGTTTTTAAGTCCGATCAAGCCCTTTCTAACAAAGAAAACAACATCTAAATCCGTTCAGTAGTTTTTGCGTCCATCGCGGACAAACAGACAGGAAAAAAAAATTGTATTTAGTCTCGTTAACATAACGTAACCCAAGTATTTTTTTTAAACATCTGCAATGTACAGACACGATCACTTTACAATAAAATTACCTATAGTTATCTAATATATAAAAATCAATGCCACTTTTCGTTGTTAGCTTATAACTCAAGAACGGCTGAACCGATTTGGCTCATTTTAGTCTTGAAATATTCGTGGGTGTCCAGGGAAGGTTTATAGGTGCAGCGGGAACGGCAAAAATATGGCGGTACGAAGTTCGCCGGGGCAGCTAGTATAAGTATAGCTAATTATAATAAGTTAATGCTTCAGAGGTAGTCAGGATGACCGCTGTTTTCGATTCCCGGGTCAAGCAATAGTTGCAATTAAGTTTTTTGTTTAGAATATATCAATAACATCTTTGATTCTAGAAAGAGTTTCATCCAAGCCCTGATCGTTTTAAAGGTCTTAAAAAGATAAAAATGCCTAGTAACAAATATATGTACTGCACTGCATTCTAATATATCTTCTAAAATATAAAAATGGATCACTGAATGTGTTGCTAAGCTCACATCTCGAGAACGGCTGAACCGATTTTGCCAATTCTTTTTTTTCAAAATATTCCTTGAAGTACGAGGATGGTTCTTACGGAGAGAAGATTAAGAAAAAAATCGACCGTCAGGCGGTACGAAGTTCGCGGGGTAAGCTAGTTTCAAATAATTTTGTATTACTTCCTAGGGGATAATTACGTTGCCAGTTCACTACACTTAACGTTTAACATTAAACTAAACTAAATACAACTTCACATTATTTAGTTTTCTGTTAGTAGCTAGTTTCACGCCACATTATTAAAACTGGGTACTGGCCTAACAGAAGTAATGTAGCTTTTTCGTAGCCGTTGTGGACCGTAGCTAAAATAAATCGTAGAGCTCACGTAGCAGAACTCGTAGCTCGTAGTGCTAATAATTCGTAGAGTTACGTAGTGGAACTCGTAGCTGTAGCATGTCCGGTGAACACACTTAAATTATGCTTTACTAGCCTTCCGCCCGCGACTCCGCCCGCGTACATTTCGGTTAACGCGACCTTTGCTCATATATCCGGTTCTACTCAACCGATTGCGATAAAAAAACGTAAGATTATCGACTGACCCAGGCCTGTCTAAAATAAAAACAGCATCAAAATCCGTTCAGTAGTTATTGCGTCCATCGCGGACCAACAGACAAAAAGACAGGAAGAGAAAAAAAAAAATATTTTGTGTTCAGTATCGTTAACATAACATTACCCAAGTGCTTTTTTTAAGTTTAAGACGGTGTTAGCCAATAACGTTATAAATCGGGTGATTTCGCATGCTTAAAGTATATTCATAAAATTTGACGCGATTTATTTATTTAATTTTATGCACATAAAAAAACATTACACAAATAAAATGGTGGAAAAGTAAGTGCAGTTAAATTTATACTTGAAAACATATATTATTTTGAATATTTTTGATCAGGTCACAGTAAAGTTATTGATTTTAATTTCAAAACTGGTTCAGATCTGAGAATTATTAACTTAGAATTATGAAGTTAGATATTTGATAATATTCCGGGACGTACTACACAGTATAAAAAGAGCTTATCAGTCGTTGAAAAGGCAAACTTTAAGATTAACAGTGATATTAAGTAGTATAAGTCAATCTGATTTAGAGTCAGATCATAATATATTTATAGCATTTAAATAAATTAATTTTAAATAGTATGATCTGACTCTGAATATTATGATTAGTTAGAGTAAATCGATTAGTAATGTGTAGGTACGATATAGTTGAAATACTTACCGTATTTTTTTCTATTAAACAAATACACTTAAGAAGAGTTATTAGTAATATTTCTAACACTTAGTTTTTCAAGAGTTATTTACTAACTCGTAGTATATTGCACTTTAATCACAGTATTTCACTAACTGGCAAGTAAGTACAAGCAAGGTAAGTACAAGGAAAGCGCGCGAACAGCGAGTGCTTCGGATGAGAGCTCGAGCTCAACTAATTTATTTTTGAGGAATTTCGCAGTGTCTCGTAAGGTGCGACGGGTGCGGGGGACGCGGGGGGGTGGGGGCTGAGACGGGGGATGCGCGGGAGTGGACAGGTAGTAGCGGGTAGTGGGCGTGGGGCAAGCTAACTATTGTTACAGCGCACGTATTGTCTACAGCAGACATAACCTATTGTCTTTTATGGAATTAGGCACTTAATACGTATAGGTAAGGTATGTTACCCTACGGAATGATAGGGGGGTGACTCGTCAAGTCGTCACCGCACTCGTTCAAAAAAGAGTTGATATCTTTTTATGTGTTAATTGATGAAAGTTATGTTTTTTGTGTATTCTCCTCTTTACCTAAGCATACGTAATTAGTAACATATATCACTGATTCGTTATGTCTTGGATTTAGCTATATTAACGTTACTGGGGTGACCGATCACCCCACTATCCTTTTACGTTAGTTTCTTTTTTCTCGTCTGGTGCTTGAAAAAAGAGCATTTTTCAATCAAAGAATCAAAGAATCAATTTCGTTTATTCAATTTAGGCACATATAGAGCACATATGAACGTCAAAATATTACAATTGTGTCAAGAAGTATGTAAACAACAAATAAAATATTAAATAAATTAAAGTAAACCATTTGAAAATGATTCCTTCGCTGGTTCGGTAGTTGGTTCTACTGAGCAGATGCCAGCAAGAAACTCAGAGAATTCAATTATGTAAATTTTTTATTTTTTTAATTTTTTTAATACGGTTTTTATACAATTTACAATGTGCGGGCAAGAAAGTGATTAGGTTAACCATGCATTTTTATCATTAAGATATTCTTCTACATTATAATAAGCTTTTTCCATTAGACTTTTTTTCACGTTTATTTTAAAAATATTAAGTGGCATGTCAACCAAATCCTGAGGAATTTTATTAAATATTTTTATACTGTTGCTCACAAATGAATTACCAACCTTATGAAGCCTGAGTATTGGCACTGCTAGTTTATCTTTATTTCTCGTATTATAATCATGGGTGTCCGAGTTTTTTTTTAAAGGACTCGGACTTTTGACATAAATAGTAAAACTTACGGCCAATAATATTGTTAAATATTTAGGAAACCTAGGCAATACAAGTTATGATGGGAAATATTCTTTAGACAAGAGTGAATAATCAGAAATTGAGGATAATCTGTCTGTGCATTCAGCGCATTTGTGTTGTTTTTAGACTTTTTCAGACAATTTTTCTCTCCGTAAAAAAGGAATTATTCTAAAAAAACAATTAGCGAAATCGGTTCAGCTGTTCTCGAGATTTGCGCTTAGTAACACATTTAGCAATTCATTTGTATATTATAGATGCGAGAATAACTGTCTGTCTTTCTGTTTGCCTGTTATGCTTTCACACAGACCTAAACCACTGAACTTATCTTGATGAATGAATTTAACCTTGGGAAAGAACATAGACCATCTTTGGTTGCGATAACCGACATCCACACTACTACTTATACCACGATAACTTCTTAAGTATTTAGGTAAGTAATATAAACAACACGTGAAGGTATGGCGGGGTAGCACTTTACCTGGCATACTTGCTTTTCTACTGTCTTTTGTTCTATTGTAGTTGATAAGCTGTGAACTGGAAATTGCAACATTAAAAAAAGATTAGAATATTTGCAAATTGCCCATTCTTAACTCTTATCTATACTCTTATCTATAGTCAACCTTTTGTCTCATTTCTCTAAATAGGTCAAGTGATAAAGGTTGTAGTAATCCAGTTATTGTCTCGTCAAGTGAACAAAAGAAATATTAATGCTTTTGTTGTTCAAGTCATTGCGGGCCTATTAAAACTAACTGCTAAACCCATTACTTCTATACTGTGCCATTACCTGCTGTCTCTTCGTGGACACAATTCGTGGTATTTTAAATAATTGCACAATATGTCATTATTTAAAAGACCACACAATTGATCTCCAATTCTGTGACTACGACTATATCAATAACTAGGTGTTGCGCGTTGCTCCGGTCCACAGTAATATTATAAATGCGAAAGTAACTCTCTGTCTGTCTGTCTGCTTGTCTGTCTGGATATTGAAATTTGGTATAGACGTTGGGAAAGGACATAAGGAATGTTGGTCGCGACAACCGACATCCACGCGGGTGGGGCCGCGGGCAACAGATATTGAGCGATAACTTTGTTATAAATATTTTTCTGTTTAGAAAATTATTATGAAGACTAAATACCGAAATCCAACCACTAGCTGTACTTACAAATATTATAATACCCGATGTTGTAACCATATTCTCGAAATAAATCTGAATTTGAATATATATACCTAACTATACTTCATACGGCTAGGTACTTAACTAAAGGTAAACAATCTTGTATTGACTTTATATAATAAACAAATATTAAACAAATAAACTAGGCTAACTAACTTAATCGTTAGGGGTAGTAGGAGCTTAAAAAGTCCAAGAACAACAAAATATTGCCCAATGTCACCATTGGATTATGGAGGTCAGATGGCAGTCGCTTCACGGAAAATATTGAAGTCTAGCCAAATCCGCAGTTAAGACTGGTAAAGCGGACCCCAGACTTCGAGGTGAAAGCTTCGGATGCGACTGGGAATTAACGCTAGGATGAAGAAGAACTAACTGAATGACTAGTGGGTTCCATTTCAGTTTTTAGTCTTCATAATAAGTTTCTAAACAGAAAAATATATAAGCGGACTGTTTATACTGGAAATTGATGGCGCTTGGTGGAACTTGCTACACATTTATATTATTGAATAAAGTACTTGTACTTTTCTATTGTGAACCTTTGTAAATCTTTGAGAATGCCGTAAAGCGGAACCGGTTAGGCAACAAAAATTAAATTAATTGTGGAAAAGTACAAGTGCTTCATTCAATATATAAACTGAGTTTTTGAATAAAACCTATTGAATAGACACATCAAGATTGCTTACGTTTATTTAAGTACCTAACAATTAAAATAGCATGGGCTGGGCAATAACAATAACCATAAAATTTTAAATTTATAATAAACGTGCTAAGCTATGCTTGGCCAATTCCTGTTAGTGAGTGGTCGAGTGATTCATCAAGAGAAAATCGAACTAGAGTTAGAGAGGGATAGCATTGTATAATGCTATCCCTTGCACGCAATTCACCCGTGCTACGTGCACGGATGAATTGCGTGAAAACGGGCTGACTTAAAGTATGATTCCGTAGCTGACCGCATACGACAACTGCCGACGCACGCAGCACATGCGCGTAGTACATTGCGACTTCTCAATGGTCTCCTTTATCCGTATCGAAGTTTAACAAGTAATGGGCACGCTGTATGTGCTGCATGTGTCGGCAGTTGTCGTATGCGGTCGACTTCGGAATCATATTTTAACCTTTTTGAAATTGGCAGGGAATAAATGCATGCCTAGGATAAGTACTCAAATTATATTTATAATACATAACATAAATAATATTTTTGAATTAAACAGATTTTGCTATAATTATTACTTGAAATGCTTTTTTGTTTGACTGTACTGTTTTTGGTGTAACTATTAATTTTTTATTCCTTTTGTAGGTGGACCCAGTCGCCGAAGAAAAATATTTAAATTAAATGGAACTGGCAACTAGAACCTCGGTCCGAGTTAAATGCGGTCCCAGTCGCCGGTAACCTCCAATGTGGATGTTATTTCACCTCTGCCTAACCTAACCGGGGATAATGGCGTGATTGAGTTGTTGTAGTTGTTGAATTTACAAATGTACCTACATCATTATTATGTATGTACATCTGTAAATTTCATAATATCCTTCTTCTTTCTCCTAGCTATTATCCTAGGTCAGTTGGGGTTAGCTCTCCTAGTACTCCTGCGCCACACCGTGCGGTTGCGGGTTGTCTCTTCCTTTGTATTAGTACTAGTCATATCCCTTTCCAACGTCTGTAACCAAGTCATTGTTGGTCGTCCTCGGCTACTTTTTTCCTCGTCAATGGTCAACACCGTCTTGGTCATGTGGTCATCATCCCGTCTCATCACGTGTCCGTACCAGCGCAGACGGTTTTCGCGTAGTTTATCTTGTATCGGTGCAACTTTAAACGTACCACGGATATACTCATTTCTGATTTTATCTTCCCTAGTAACTCCGCCTGACCAACGTAACATTTTCATCTCGGTAACATGGACCCTCTGTTCATCCACTTTTCTTATTGGCCAGCACTCAGAACCATATATTAGAGCGGGTCTTATTGCTCTCTTGTATACATTGCCCTTGACTTTAATCGGCACACAAGAGTCGCACAGGACACCAGACAGTGATCTCCATTTCAGCCAAGCAGTCTGTATCCTACTCTGCATATCTCTCTCTATACAAAATTTGGGTGCTATAATGAATCCGAGGTACTTGTATTCTTCAACTCTGTTGAGTGGTCTATTTTTTTCTGGATGGGCATGGGACGGCCCCCGTATTGGCATCCGAAAAGTTGCAATACATATATTCGATCTTCTGCCTATTGACCCTCAGCCCTCCCCTCTCCAAAGACTCCTGCCATGCTGTGAGGTCCGATTGTGCTTCCGCCGACGATTCGGCTATAAGAACTACATCGTCGGCATACAGTAGAGACCACGGTGCTGGTTTTTGTATGTCTGCCGTTATATAGTGCATGACAAGGTTGAACAGTAGAGGGCTCAAGGTAGAGCCTTGATGGACACCCACTCGGACCTCGATTGACTCACTTATACCAGCTGGGCTAATCACTCTTGTGGTTATATTATGGTACAGATCTTTTAGAAGCTTCACATAATGCTCTTGTACTTGTTGAGCTCTCAGTGCTTGCCAGATAAGCTCTCTCGGGACTCGATCGAAGGCCTTTTCAAGATCGATGAAGACCAGGTGAAGATCTTTTTTGCGAGATTTGTACTTTTCCATAAGTATTTTAACCGAGTGAATAGCATCTATAGTGCCCATACCCCTGGCAAATCCACATTGGTTTGGTGAAATTGTCGTGATGTCTGTCAACCTTTTACGAGGATGCCTTCCCAGATCTTCAGGGTGTGAGAGGTTAGCTTAATTCCTCTATAGTTGCCACAGTCCGAAACATCTCCTTTATTCTTGTAGAAAGGTATTAGATTACTGGATCTCCACATATTTGGTACTTTGGACGTGATCAATATCTCATTGAACAGTTTAGTCAGCCATGCAATGCCAGTTTTGCCCAACCTTTTCCACAGCTCGGCTGGAATTTCATCAGGGCCTGTAGCTTTCCTATTTTTCATTTTTTGGATTACTGCCTTGACTTCCTGTGGTACAATTTCGCTGACCGGTCCTTCACTGCACGGCAGGGTCGTCAGTGGTTCCCGTGGAAATTCCTCGTTAAGCAACGTTTGGTAATATTATGCTTTCATACTAGGAGATTGGTTTGTTTTGGCGGTGGTATTTTACAGCCGGTTGCCACCTGACGCTAAGGCTGTCACCCTCTTCCAGAGTGTGAGTGCCGCCGTTGACTCATCATGAGTTCATCCGCCGCCGTCTCTTCTGTATTGCTCCAGCCTAAGCATCCAGCACTGTGTACAACCCTTGCTCCAATTATGTCGGAGAGGCTCGCCACAGGGGTTTGTTAAACGGAGTTACCTTCTCCGACCTTTTGGTCCGCGGGAGGTATTTTATTTCCCTCCTACCCGACGTGGCGTCGAGCATTCCCCTATCCGCCACCTGGGGACGCGTTCTCTAGATGTAAGGCTCACCCGAGAAAAATTTCATAATATCCATATATTAATAATTTTATATTTTTAAGTGTATTTTTTTAAGCATATTTAGAAATATAATTTATATGTATATTAAATGAATAACGGTGAATAATAATAATAATAAATATTTTACAACATTCTACACAACGATATCTAGACCCATGGTAAGCTTAATAAGCTTGTGTTATGTAATCTAGAATGCGGATATACATACTTAGATACTATTTTTTGTAAATACATACATATTATACATAGAAACACCCAGACCAATATTTTATATTCATGCATATAAATATTGTCACTGAGCGGTGATCGAACCCGCACCTCCTGCGTAGCAGCCGCGTTCACTACCGCTACGCCACAGAGGCAGGCACATATACCTACTTAATATTATTATAAATGCGAAAATAACCGTCTGTCTTTCTGTTCGTATGTTATGCTTTCAGACCTAAACCGCTGAACCGATCTTGATGAATGAATTTAACCTTGGGAAAGAACATAGGCCATCTTTGGTTGCGATAACCGACATCCACACTACTACTTATACTACGATAACTTCTTAAAAATTTAGGTAAGTAATATAAACAACACGTGAAGGTATGGCTGGGGAGCCCTTTACCTGGCATAATTGCGTTTCTACTGTGTTTTGTTCTATTGTAGTGGATAAGCTGTGAACTGGAAATTGCAACATTAAAAAAAGATTAGAATATTTGCAAATTGCCCATTCTTTGCTCTTATCTGTACTCTTATCTATAGTCAACCTTTTGACTCATTTCTCTAAATAGGTCAAGTGATAAAGGTTGCAGTAATCCAGTTATTGTCTCGTCAAGTGAACAAAAGAAATATTAATGCTTTTGTTATTCAAGTCATTGCGGGCCTATTAAAACAAACTGCTAAAGCCATTACTTCTATACTGTGCCATTACCTGCTGTCTCTTCGTGGACACAATTCGTGGTATTTTAAATAATTGCACAATATGTCATTATTTAAAAGACCACAGAATTGATCTACAATTCTGTGACTATATCAATAACTAGGTGTTGCGCGTTGCTCTGGTTCATAGTAATATTATAAATGCGAAAGTACCCCGCAGACTGTCTTTCGGACAGTGTATACGAACAACATACAAATGGCGGCCTTATCGCTGGGAGCGATCTCTTACAGGCAACCTTTTCGCTAGGCAGCTATTAACAAGAGAAACAAAACAAATTGACACAAACACACACGCGCGCACACACACACACACACACACACACACAAACACACACACACACATACCCATACACACGTCAAACTTATAACACCCCTCTTTTTTGTCAGGGGTTAAAAATTAAATTTAGCTTCCAAATTCAATATTTCAGTTTAGAAATTCATTTCAAAGACTGAAAATCGAAACACAATCAATAGTTAGTCAGCTAGCCTAGTTTATTTGTTTAATATGTGTTTGTATAAGAAGTTGCTACAATATTGTTTACCTTTAGTTAAGTACCTAACCAAATAATAGAAAATAAAGACAGTAGAAAAGCAATTATGTCAGATAAAGGGCTCCTATATCAATTTCGTATCTCTATAAGCGCATTACAGCGAAACGAATGACAATACACACGTAGTTAGAACGAAAATCGTATGGAACAATAAATTACATAGTAAGTATACATCGGCATATATCTTGACCTCAATTACGTCACAAAATGTTCTATGTACGCGTACGCGTGGGTGTCATTTGATGATAGCAGATGCTACAGCGGCGGAGGAGCTAAAATCCCCTATCGTAGATATTTTTTTAAATAAAAATATTAGTAATTAACCAAAATTATTAATATTACCTCTAATCCCTCCAGCTAAGCTAAATTGTTTGTTAAGAGTGGGTTCACGTCGTTAGTGTAATGCCAGGATTCTAATCTTGGTCCTCTCGATCTTAAGGCCGGCTTCTTAACCACTAAGCTACCGACTTTTGTATCGTAGTATTCCGGGTAGTATGTAGTAGGTATTCGGGTGACCAAATGAAAAGTCTACTCACGGTTAGCAATGGTCCATGTATTTCGGTCACACACACAACACAGTAGGTACATACACAGAACAGAAGAAATAGTTCAGAAGGTGAAAGTTTTACAGCACATCACAGAAGAATTTATAAGCAACACTTAGATAGGTATGAAGATAGAAAGATAGAATATATTTCGTTAAACTATGAATATTACTAATATTCCATAAAAGTATTATATTCTTATAACTGCGGGTCATTAGCTATTTACGAACGCCGAACCAAGAATGTCTAGCCTAGAACATTCGTAAAACTTCACCGCATACCGCCACTGAACGAACATATTGAGCGGGCTGCGTATTTCCAATATACACTACATCGGCAAACCGGTAGGAAATGTTTTATGCAAATGTTTTGTGTAAATGTTTTGTGTAGTGTGTAGTTAATGTAATAAGTAAGTTATTATAAATCATCATCATCTTCATCAAGCTAACTAAATATATAAAAGTTATGTAAGTTATTGTAAATAAATGTACATACATATTATAACATTACTTAGTTAATGTGTAAATATGTAAATACTTGATAAATAACTTTAGATTATAAATAATATTGTGTATAAATATTATAGGTAGCCCACAGTATCATATTTTATTATCAAAGCAATTCGCGCGATAGAGCCTCGTTTCTCTTGCGTCTTGGGGTCAAGATATATGCCGGTAGTTACCCTCTCACAAGGTACTTATCGTAATCACTTCCAGGTAAATACTACAAGAATGTCTGTACGGAATACAATAGACCACGAACAATGTGCATCTTGTTAATACTGGCATACGAATGACATTACATAAAAGTACGCTATGACTATACGAATAGGTCAGTTACAAATTCGAAATTCAAAAGTCATTGCACTCACACAATTTTTTTTAACCAAATTAAAAAAAGGAGGCACATCACCTATCCAAAGCTGAGTAAAGATTCGATTTTACAAAATCGACATGAAACTAAGCCAATAATGCCAGCCCCCGCCCTTTGGCGGGAGGTACGAGTGCTCCGCCAAACCGCACACATACTGTGAAATACGACCAATGACAATAATTTCCCCACTGGCCTTGGCTGTCTCAATAGACAAAGATATGTTGTAATTGTTGTATCAAGAATTACAAAAAAAAAATGTTTTGCTTGAATTATCTGATTTATGGAGGGTTGAAACAGCAACAACTCTAATAAATATCAAATTACCAATGCATTACATATGTATATATTAAGGTTCACTTATTTCTTATTGTTCAATGACCAGTGTACTATCACAATATGTTACCGGCAATCTGTATAATTTAGGTATTCTATAAAATGCCTAGTCGATGACCATTGTATAAAATATTTGCTATTCCACCGGCAATGTGTGAAATAAATAAGTCTATATTTGCAGATGACTTTGCGAAACTTCTACATCTGGAGGGTTATAAAAAAATAACCATGAAGGCTAATGCGGGAGCTCCGTCCTCTATCCTATACAATCTATCCAAGTCAAACTGCGCGGAGTGGACACTGCGCGCCTCAACTTGGATAGATAATCTACATTCGGTTAGGTATATAAATAAAAGGTGAAAATCTTGTGGCGACTTTTTGTAAAAAATACATATTATACAAATAAACTAGACTAACTATAGTACGCGCCAGTTAGTGTGGCAATACGAGTCATTTACATTCCCCCATACAGTGGTGTAGGTATACGAAATTTGCAAAAACGACAGTTTCAATGTTAAAAGATAATGTAATTAATTCTTATTTCTTAATATTTTTTATTTACCTTTCTTGTTACTTCGTATTCGTAAGACTTTGTTCCACTCGTATTGCCACACTAACTGGCGCGTACTATAACTAACTAATCGTTCAATTTCGGTTTTTAGTTTTGAAAATGAGTTCTAAACCGAAAAAAATTGCATAAACTGAGTTTTTAAATTTCAAATATACAAAGTAAAATAGTAATAGACAAGTCACAGGTATTTACAACAGAAAATAATTGTAATATTACATTAATTCTATACCAAAATTTTATTTATCTTTACAAAAAAAAATAAAAATTAACTTACTTGTATTTCCATCTTACGTAGTACGTGTAGTCTTATGTACATATTCTCAAATATAACTTCATTTGTTAGTATTATCTTATTTTTTTTACATATATGTATTTGTTTTAAATGCGGGTGTACCCTCATTCTACTCGATTCTCATAATATCGATTAGGAACTATTATTCCACCATAAGTACATAATATACTATGACGCTATCTAAAACGAATAATTGTTTTTATTTTTTATATCAGAACGTATGTACCCCATTGATTAATGGTACAATAATAGCGCCATAGAAATATGTATTTAAGGTCAATTTTTAATTTTTATACATTACCAATCCATAGTAAATCTTAGAAGCTAGAAATAAGGTTTCCATCATTGAACTAAAGCAAGACACCTATAGAATTCTCTTACAAAATGTCTGTCCAAATCTTCTACTACTACTATATCTTTCTACTTTACAAATACACACATATTTTACAATATTCAGAAAGTCGTATTTAAATATCTATCTTACACTATTGATTCACTATTCTAATAACAATAAAAATAGTATAAAGTTTATCAATTTAGTTATGCAAACCTGCATAATATACTTTTAAACACAAATCACAGGAACATTTGTTAGTCTATAATATAATATACATCTGTATACATCTGTAATCACTATCACAAGTCAAATTCTACTCGATTCTCATAATATCGATTAGGAACTATTATTCCACCATAAGTACATAATATACTACGACGCTATCTAAAACGAATATTTGTTTTTATTTTTTATATCAGAACGTATGTACCCCATTGATTAATGGTATAACAATAGCGCCATAGAAATATGTATTTAAGGTCAATTTTTAATTTGTATACATTACCAATCCATAGTATATCTTAGAAGCTAGAAATAAGATTTCCATCATTGAACTAAAGCAAGGCACCTATAGAATTCTCTTACAAAATGTCTGTCCAAATCTTCTACTACTACTATATCTTTCTACTTTACAAATACACACATATTTTACAATATTCAGAAAGTCGTATTTAAATATCTATCTTACACTATTGACTCACTATTCTAATAACAATAAGAATAGTATAAAGTTTATCAATTTAGTTATGCAAACCTGCATAATATACTTTTAAACATAAATCACAGGAACATTTGTCAGTCTATAATATAATATACATCTGTATACATCTGTAATCACTATCACAAGTCAAATTCTACTCGATTCTCATAATATCGATTAGGAACTATTATTCCACCATAAGTACATAATATACTACGACGCTATCTAAAATGAATATTTGTTTTTATTTTTTACATCAGAACGTATGTACCCCATTGATTAATGGTATAACAATAGCGCCATAGAAATATGTATTTAAGGTCAATTTTTAATTTTTATACATTACCAATCCATAGTATATCTTAGAAGCTAGAAATAAGATTTCCATCATTGAACTAAAGCAAGGCACCTATAGAATTCTCTTACAAAATGTCTGTCCAAATCTTCTACTACTACTATATCTTTCTACTTTACAAATACACACATATTTTACAATATTCAGAAAGTCGTATTTAAATATCCATCTTACACTATTGACTCACTATTCTAATAACAATAAGAATAGTATAAAGTTTATCAATTTAGTTATGCAAACCTGCATAATATACTTTTAAACACAAATCACAGGAACATTTGTCAGTCTATAATATAATATACATCTGTATACATCTGTAATCACTATCACAAATCAAATTCTACTCGATTCTCATAATATCGATTAGGAACAATTTTTCCACCATAAGTACATAATATACTACGACGCTATGTAAAATGAATATTTGTTTTTATTTTTATATCAGGACGTATGTACCCCATTGATTAATGGTATAACAATAGCGCCATAGAAATATGTATTTAAGGTCAATTTTTAATTTTTATACATTACCAATCCATAGTAAATCTTAGAAGCTAGAAATAAGATTTCCATCATTGAACTAAAGCAAGGCACCTATAGAATTCTCTTACAAAATGTCTGTCCAAATCTTCTACTACTACTATATCTTTCTACTTTACAAATACACACATATTTTACAATATTCAGAAAGTCGTATTTAAATATCTATCTTACACTATTGACTCACTATTCTAATAACAGTAACAATAGTATAAAGTTTATCAATTTAGTTATGCAAACATGCATAATATACTTTTAAACATAAATCACAGGAATATTTGTCAGTCTATATAATATACATCTATAATCACTATCACAAGTCAAATATAGGCTGAATCTAATTCATGCCTTTGCCACACTAAGAAAACTGTCCGTAACATCCGTTCGACAGCCACCGCTCCAACAGCTGTCAGTTTGACAGCCATCGCTCCAACCGCTGTCAGCTTGCCAGCCAGCTATTGCTTTGACAACTGTCGAAGAATCGAAGCCTTGACGAAGAATCGGAGCTTTCGGGGACCATCGTCTTCCTGAGAGGCGGAGTTAGTGACTTAGGTCCGTTTTTCTCCACACCGTTCGTATGAGCAACTTGTTTAGGTTTCATCATTGTTGTCTTAGACCTGGCTTCGGGCCTGGTAGGCCGAGGAGGAGATCTTGACCATGACCGTGAAATTTTCGATCTTTCACGCCTAACTGATGGCGATCTTCTCTTATGATACGGCGATCGCGACCGGCGTTTGCTCTCGTATGGTGAATCAGACCACCTGTATCTATGGTTCCGACCACGAGACCTTGATAGACTTCTACTACGTTAGCGTCTTCTGCGGTGTTCAGCTTTAGGGTCATAGTTCTTCAGTATCATTGTCGTATTGAAGTCACGTTTTTCAACATGCGATTTCAGCTTTGAATGTCTGTCATCGAGTTTTACTCGTACAGGCACGGTCAATACTTCAGATGGCGTCATTCCCATTTTAATCATTTCAGCTTCACTCATTAATGGCTGAAGCTGCAAACTCTCGACTTTGGGAATTTTGCTCATGACTATGTCTTCGTCTCTCTTCCTTGCTAATTCGGTTTTTCGCTACTTTATTTTCATCAATATTCTTCTCGAAGCCTCTGTAATCGGATCAACGCACGTTTGCTCATTGGTTACTTTGTCTGTAGAATTCAATAAGCTACTTGGTGGAGTTCTTTTTATAGGACACTCGACAGCTTTATCTAACCCGGGGCTTGGTACATCAGGGAAGATTTCTTCAGGGCTCACCTGAGTAGAACTATTATTTGAACAAACACCTTTTCGCAATTTATATTCCTGTAGGGTTAGTTTTCTTTTCTTTTGCGGTTGTTCTTGGTTTTTAATATCAGCTTCTACATTTATTATATTGACTTCCCGATCAAGAGGTCTTTTTTCAGTTTTGGATTTTAGGGCTTGAGGTATTTGAACATCTTGTTTGTTGCTAAATTGCGTCGCGTAAAAGTTCTTATTTTTCGGACAGGATTCTTCCTTTATAGTAACAATATCTATACTACTAGCTTTAGTATCATTTTTATCAATTTTTTTAACAGTCTTCTCTTTTTTACCTAAATTGTTAGTTTTTTCATGAACACTACACTTGTCCATGTTAACTTTCGGAGAGTCTGTGTGATCAAAGTGAAGTATAACTTCAGATCTGTTTTTAATAGTTATCCTTATTCTAGGATTTGAATTTTGACTATTAGTATCACTCACTTCATAAGCATTTTTAATCATCAGAGAACTGTTGTTATTTGTATCACTATCGGGCGCACTGTAAAAAAGTGACAGTTTTTTACGACAGTCAGACTGTACGGAAGGTTTAATACTTGTTTTTGCACTATTTTTCTTTTTGGTATTTATATCATCCGATTGTTTTAATTTCTTGTTCTTAGACTTGTTCTTGTTCTTGTTTCGTTGTTCTTTGATATCCATTTCCTCATCGCTACTAATATGGTAAACGACATTTTTACTCTTACACGTCCTGTGCCTGGAGTTAAGAATCCTGCTGTTGTTGGGTAGTACTTCAGGTTGAAGAAAGCTTTTGTTCTTACCTGCATCTTGCAACCGCACACCGTTCATCAAATAATTTTTGTTAAAACTTTTGACTTTACCATCTTCAATGCTCTCTACGGGGGCTGGTCGTTTTTTCGTGTCTAATTTTTCGAAGGTTTCAAACTGTTCTGATAAAGAATTCAAATCATTCGCCTCTAACACTGGAATCACAGTATCATTTCGCGACTCGACTTCCTCAAAATCATCCAATTCAACGCGTGGTGTAGGAATTGATGTTATTTCCCTTGAAGGCATCTCTATAACTGTAGCCTCTGGACTAGTGGTTGATTCGATCTCCATATCTTGATGATTGAAATCATCTTCCTTAGGTTTAATTTTATTAGCATCTGTGTTGTCAGTTATAAGGAAGCTGTTTACGTCTTCCTCTGTTATAATTCTAGGTAAGTCATCAATTTTATTAGTGTTTAAGTCATCGCTTTTATTAGTGCTGCCCGATTTATCCTTTTCATTGTCAAAATCTACGAGAGCTGGTTGTTTTGTCGTGTCTAATTTTTCAAAGGCTTCAAACTGTTCTAATAAAGAATTCAAATCATTCGCCCATAACACTGGAATCACAGTATCATTGCGCGACTCGATTTCCTCAAAATCATCCATTTCAATGCGTGGCATAGGGATTGATGTCATTTCCCTTATCATTTCCATTATATCTATATTATTTTTTTTAGTGTTGCCCGATTTATTCTTTTCATTCTCGACTTCCTCAAAATCATCCATTTCAATGCGTGGTATAGGGATTGATGTCATTTCCCTTATCATTCTATCTATATTATTTTTATTTTTTGTAGTGCTGCCCGATTTATCCTTTTCATTGTCAATAGTTATTCCATATAAATCCTGATGTATATGTTCCAAACTGAGACACGGTTTAGAATCACCTATATCCATGCAAAGGTTCTGTCTGTCACTCTTCAATCTCAGCATCTTGTGGCCAATGGGGCGGAAGCGTGTCTGGGACTCCATGTCTGGAAATAAAAAAGTAACTTAATATTTATCTCGACATTATAGTCAGACTGCAGGTACATTCATTCGCCTAGAGGTGCATGGTCCTGAACAAAAATATAGAAAGATGTGAAAAAAATTGAATTTGAATTTGAATTTGAATTTGAATTTGAATTCGAATTTGAAGTTGAACTTCCAGCACACGAGTGAAGACCGCGAGAAGGAAAACGGAAGGTGGGACATCCCCTAGCCAGGTGGACTGACGACCCGCTATTTAATTGGTGGCTGGGACAGACTGGATGCGGAAGGCGGAGGATCGGCAAACGTGGCGCATATTGGGAGAGGCCTATATCCAGCAGTGAACTGCAATAATCTAATTGATACTCTTAGACTACAAGAAGAATAACCTAGACGTAACGCATACATCTCCGTCTATGTTATTCTTTTAGTCTGAGTATATACACTATAATAACAGAGTGCATTTCATTGAGACCTCAATCATCGAAACCCGTCTAGCCGTTAGACCAGCACTGCAATTCACTAAGCGAGCACAACACAACGTTGCGACTCGCATCGTTGTGCTTGCTTAGTGAATTGCACAGCAGCAATGCAATTCTGTAAGCGCACAACGACGAGCACAACGTTGCGACAACCTTGATAGAGATTGTCGTTGGTCGGACTGGGTGACGTCACTGGAGATCGACCAATCACAATCTGTATCAAGGCTGTCGCAACGTTGTGCTCGTCGCTGTGCGCTCACAGAATTGCATTGCTGTAGAGGGGAACATAGGCAACAACATACATACGTGCGTGCGTAATACATTACCCTCGCTAGTCAGGTACAAATACATATCTAATAAAATATAACTAAAACTTCGGGATCTGTGTAAATAGTAAAATAACCGAATTTGTTTAAATTAGTTTAACGATTAAATAAAATACATGCAGTTATATTATTTTGAGTTCGTTTGCATCTCGGTTAACGCGACCTTTGCTCATATTTCAGGTTCTACTCAACCGATTGCGATCAAACAAAAGTAAGTTTTTAAGCCCAATCAAGTCCTTTCTATCAAAGAAAACAACATCTAAATCCGTGCAGTAGTTTTTGCGTCCATCGCGGACAAACAGACAGGAAATAAAAAAAAATCGTATTTAGTCTCGTTAACATAACGTAACCCAAGTATTTTTTTTAAACATCTGCAATGTACAGACACGATCACTTTACAATAAAATTACCTATAGTTATCTAATATATAAAAATCAATGCCACTTTTCGTTGTTAGCTTATAACTCAAGAACGGCTGAACCGATTTGGCTCACTTTAGTCTTGAAATATTCGTGGGTGTCCAGGGAAGGTTTATAGGTGCAGCGGGAACGGCAAAAATATGGCGGTACGAAGTTCGCCGGGACAGCTATTATTAGTATAGCTAATTATAATAAATTATTGCTTCAGAGGTAGTCAGGATGACCGCTGTTTTCGATTCCCGGGTCAAGCAATAGTTGCAATTAAGTTTTTTGTTTAGAATATATCAATAACAACTTTGATTCTAGAAAGAGTTTCATCCAAGCCCTGATCGTTTTAAAGGTCTTGAAAAGATAAAAATGCCCATTAACAAATATATGTACTGCACTGCATTCTAATATATCTTCTAAAATATAAAAATGGATCACTGAATGTATTGCTAAGCTCAAATCTCGAGAACGCCTGAACCGATTTCGCTAATACTTTTTTTAAATATTCCTTGAAGTACGAGGATGGTACTTACGGAGAGAAAAAAAAAATCGACCGTTAGGTACTACGAAGTTTGCGGGGTAAGCTAGTTTAAAATAATTTTGTATTACTTCCTAGGGGTATAATTACGTTGCCAGTTCACTACACTTAACGTTTAACATTAAACTAAACTAAATACAACTTCACATTATTTAGTTTTCTGTTAGTAGCTAGTTTCACGCCACATTATTAAAACTGGGTACTGGCCTAACAGAAGTAATGTAGTTATTTCGTAGATGTTGTGGACCGTAGCTAAAATAAATCGTAGAGCTTACGTAGCAAAACTCGTAGCTCGTAGCGCTAATAATTCGTAGAGTTTACGTAGTGTTACGTAGCTCGTAGCGTGTAGCATGTCCGATGAACACACTTAAATTATGCACTACTAGCCTTCTGCCCGCGTCTCCGCCCGCGTACATCTCGGTTAACGCAACCTTTGCTCATATATCCGGTTCTACTCAACCGATTGCGATCAAAAAAGTAAGATTATCGACTGACCAAGCCCTTTCTAATAAAAATAAGCATCAAAATCCGTTCAGTAGTTTTTGCGTCCATCGCGAACAAGCAGACAAACAGACAGGGAATGAAAAAAAAAATATTTTGTGTTCAGTATCGTTAACATAACATAACCCAAGTGTTTTTTTTTAAGTTTAAGACGATATGTTAGCCAATAACGTAATAAATCGGGTGATTTCGCATGTTTAAAGTATATTCATAAAATTTGACGCGATTTATTTATTTAATTTTATGCACACATAAAAACATTACATAGATAAGATGGTGAAAGTATTAGTGCAATGTTAAATTATAATTTAAAATATATTTTGAATATTTTTGACTAAGTCAGGGTAAAGTTATTGATTTTAATTTCAAATTGTTTTAGACATATAAAATAATTATTAACTTTTAAATGGGTATTTATTCTGGTTAATCTTACTATAATACAATTTAAATATGTACAATATTAACAATAAAACTAAAAATATATATTATAAACTTAGTTTAGTAAATGTAGTCTGAACTGAAGTTTGAAATTCGATAATATTCCGGGACGTACTACACAGTATAAAGAGAGCTTATCAGTCGTTGAAAAGGCAAACTTTGAGATAAATAGTTATATTAGGTATAAATTAATTCGATTTAGAGTCAGATCATATTATATAAAATATAAATAAATGAATTTTAATTAATTTCATCTGATTCTGAATCGGATGAGTTAGAGTGATTTGATTAGCAAGGTGTATACGATATGGTTGAAATAGGTACTTACCGTGATTTTTTTTGTCATCAAACACAAAACACTAGAGTTTTAGAGAGTTATCGTTATCACTTAAAGGTTTTTCAAGAGTTATTTACTAACTCGTAGTACATTGCACTTTAACCACAGTATTTCACTAACTGGCAAGTAAGTACAAGCAAGGTAAGTACAAGGAAAGCGCGCGAAAAACGAGTGCTTCGGATGAGAGCTCGAGCTCAACTAATTTATTTTTGAGGAATTTCGCAGAGCCTCGTAAGGTGCGACGGGTGCGGGGGACGCGGGGGGGTGGGGGCTGAGACGGGGGGTGCGCGGGAGTGGACAGGTAGTAGCGGGTAGTGGGCGTGGGGCAAACTAACTATTGTTACAGCGCACGTATTGTCTACAGCAGACATATTGTTTTCTAAGGAATTAGGAACTTAATACGTATAGGTAAGGTATGCTAAGGGTTATACTTTTGCGAATCGTTTAAAGCGGTTGACGAACAACTGAAGCATAAAATGTCGATTATATAAAGCCTTCGAGCGATTTTTCGTTATAGATAATAATATTTATTTCCATAATCATAGTACATTAGTGTTACATAGTTTCTTAGCCTAGCTAATGCTATTAGTTTTCCAATTAGTGCATAATTACTTGTATTGTGTATATAAAATATACACAATATTTACATGCGTTTCTTAATTGTCAGATATCTTACATAGCTACTTAAGTGCGTACATAGAACATGACTTATAGAGATAATTCCATGAACCTCGTTTTTGTTATTTTATGTTTAAGCAAAGCCATAGTCATTCCAATTCAATAATAAATCTCTAGGTGGTTAGCACATTATAAGGTTAAGCAACACTAGCCTGGTCAGTCTTAGGATGCGTTACTATTCTGATTATAAATTCTGCATCTGATTAGTTAGATAGATACGATTAGTCAAGTGTATGCAGTAAATTCTTACGAGAGTTAAGTCTAAATTTATAATGATATATCGTCTTCATCTTTAAATTTTCAAATATAGATTGAGAAGGATTATGGAAACCTTTTAGAAATAAATGCTTTAATAGCACCAATTTTTATACCTTTTAAGACGATATTAGCCAATAACGTAATAAATCAGGTGATTTCGCATGTTCAAAGTATATTCATAAAATTTGACGCGATTTATTTATTTAATTTTATGCACATAAAAAACATTACACAGATAAAATGGTGGAAAAGTAAGTGCAGTTAAATTTATATCTTTTTTGATCAGGTCACAGTAAAGTTATTGATTTTAATTTCAAAACTGGTTCAGATCTAAGAATTATTAATTTAGAATTATGAAGTTAGATATTTGATAATATTCTGGGACTTACTACACAGTTTAAAAAGAGCTTATCAGTCGTTGAAAAGGCAAACTCTAAGATTAACAGTGATATTAAGTATAAGTCAATCCGATTTAGAGTCAGATCATAATATATTTATAACATATATATAAATTAATTTTAAATAGTATGATCTGACTCTGAATATGATTAGTAAGAGTAAATCGATTAGTAATGTGTAGGTACGATATAGTTGAAATACTTACCGTATTTTTTTCTATTAAACAAATACACTTAAGAAGAGTTATTAGTAATATCACTAACACTTAGTTTTTCAAGAGTTATTTACTAACTCGTAGTATATTGCACTTTAACCACAGTATTTCACTAACTGGCAAGTAAGTACAAGCAAGGTAAGTACACGGAAAGCGCGTGAATAGCGAGTGCTTCGGATGAGAGCTCGAGCTCAACTAATTTATTTTTGAGGAATTTCGCAGTGCCTCGTAAGGTGCGACGGGTGCGGGGGACGCGGGGGGGGGGGGGGCTGACACGGGGGATGCGCGGGAGTGGACAGGTAGTAGCGGGTAGTGGGGGTGGCGCAAGCTAACTATTGTTACAGCGCACGTATTGTCTACAGCAGACATAACCTATTGTCTTTTATGGAATTAGGCACTTAATACGTACAGGTAAGGTATGTTACCCTACGGAATGATAGGGGGGTGACTCGTCAAGTCGTCACCTCACTCGTTCAAAAAAGAGTTGATATCTTTTTATGTGTTAATCGATGAAATTATGTTTTTTTTGTATTCTCCTCTTTACTTAAGCATACGTAATTAGTAGCATATATCACTGATTCGTTATGTCTTGGATTTAGCCATATTAACGGTTCTGGGGTGACCGATCACCCCACTATCCTTTTACGTTAGTTTCTTTTTTCTCGTCTGGTGATTGAAAAAAGAGCATTTTTGACATAAATAGTAAAACTTACGGTCAATAAATTGTTAAATATTTAGGAAACCTAGGCAATACAAGTTATGATGGGGAATATTCTTTAGACTAGAGTGAATAATCAGAAATTGAGGATAATCTGTCTGTGCATTCAGCGCATTTGTTTTGTTTTTAGACTTTTTCAGACAATTTTTCTATCCGTAAAGCGAAATCGGTTTAGCCGTTCTTGAGATTTGCGCTTAGCAACACATTTAGCGATTCATTTGTATATTATAGATGCGAAAATAACTGTCTGTCTTTCTGTCTGCCAGTTATGCTTTCACACAAGTTAAAGTTTATTTCTATTCTATTCTATTCTATTCTATGCTTTCACACAGACCTTAACCACTGAACCGATCTTGACGAATGAATTAAACCTTGGGAAAGAACATAGGCCATCTTTGGTTGCGATAACCGACATCCACACTACTACTTATACTACGATAACGATAACTTCTTTTATAACTAGGTAAGTAATATAAACCACACGTGAAGGTATGGCGAGGGACCCCTTTACCTGGCATAATTGCGTTTCTACTGTTTTTTGTTCTATTGTAGTCGATAAGCTGTGAACTGGAAATTGCAACATTAAAAAAAGATTAGAATATTTGCAAATTGCCCATACTTTGCACTTATCTATACTCTTATCTATAGTCAACCTTTTGTCTCATTTCTCTAAATAGGTCAAGTGATAAAGGTTGCAGTAATCCAGTTATTGTCTCGTCAAGTAAACAAAAGAAATATTAATCCTTTTGTTATTCAAGTCATTGCGGGCCTATTAAAACTAACTGCTAAACCCATTACTTCTATACTGTGCCATTACCTGCTGTCTCTTCGTGGACACAATTCGTGGTATTTTAAATAATTGCACAATATGTCATTATTTAAAAGACCACACATTTGATCTACAATTCTGTGACTACGACTATATCAACTAGGTGTTGCGCGTTGCTCCGGTCCATAGTAATATTATAAATGCGAAAGTAACTGTCTGTCTGTCTGCTTCTCTGTCTGGATATTGAAATTTGGTATATAGACGTTTGGAAAGGACACAAGGAATGTTGGTCGCGACAACCGACATCCACGCGGACGGGGCCGCGGGCAACAGATATTGAGCGATAACTTTGTTATAAATATTTTTCTGTTTAGAAACTTATTATGAAGACTAAAAACTGATATAGAACCACCAGCTGTACTTACAAATATTATAATACCTGATGTTGTAACCGTATTCTTGAGATAAAACTGAGTTTGAATTTGAATTTATATACCTAACTATACTTCATACGGCTAGGTACTTAACTAAAGTTCACTACACTTGCCAGTTCACTACACTTAACGTTTAACATTAAACTAAACTAAATACAACTTCACACTCACACCAAAAGAATAGTATAGACGGAACGTATAGAACCAGCGTGTGAAGCCACATAAAGTGATACCAAAGTAGCACCATCTCACTCGCACTCTTTGTGTGCACGCACGAGTGCGAGCGAAATGGTGCTACTTTAGTATCACTTTATGTGGCTTTACACGCTGGTTCTATACGTTCCGTCTATATTATTCTTTTAGTCTGAGAACTTCACATTATTTAGTTTTCTATTAGTAGCTAGTTTCACGCCACATTATTAAAACTGGGTACTGGCCTAACAGAAATAATGTAGCTTTTTCGTAGCTGTTGTGGACCGTAGGTAAAATAAATCGTAGAGCTTACGTAGCAAAACTCTAGTACTCAAGTAGTGGAACTCGTAGCTCGTAGCGTAAAGCATGTCCGATGCACACACTTAAATTATGCGCTACTAGCCTTCCGCCCGCGTCTCCGCCCGCGTACATATCGGATAACGCGACCTTTGTTCATATATCCGGTTCTACTCAACCGATTGCGATACAAAAAGCGTAAGATTATCGACTGACCAAGGCCTGTCTAAAAAAAAACAGCATCAAAATCCGTTCAGTAGTTATTGCGTCCTTTGCGGGCCAACAGACAAAAAGATAGGAAGTGAAAAAAAAGTCAGTATTGTTAACATAACACAAACCAAGTATTTTTTTTTAAGTTCAAGACGGTGTTAGCCAATAACGTAATAAATAGGGTGATTTCGCATGCTTAAAGTATGTTCATAAAATCTGACGCGATTTATTTATTTAATTTTATGCAAACATAAAAACATTACATAGATAAGACGGTGAAAATATTAGTGCAATGTTAAATTATAATTTGAAATATATTTTGTATATTTTTGACCAAGTCACGGTTAAGTTATTGATTTTAATTCCAAATTATTTTAGACCTATAAATAATTATTAATTTGGTTTAGTAAATGTAGTCTGAACTGAAGTGAGAAATTCGATAATATTCCGGGACGTACTACACAGTAGCAAGAGAGCTTATCAGTCGTTGAAAAGGCAAACTTTAAGTATAACAGTGATATTAAGTATAATTCAATCCGATTTAGAGTCAGATCATAATATAATATAGCATTTAAATAAATTAATTTAAATTAGTATGATCTGACTCTGAATCTGAATAGTTAGAGTGATTCGATTAGTAAGGTGTATACGATATAGTTGAAATAGGTACTTACCGTGATTTTTTTGTAATCAAACACAAAACGCTAGAGTTTTAGAAAATTATCGTTATCACTTAAAGTTTTTTCAAGAGTTATTTACAAACTCGTAGTATATTGCACATTAACCACAGTATTTCACTAACTGGCAAGTAAGTACAAGCAAGGTAAGTACAAGGAAAGCGCGCGAACAGCGAGTGCTTCGGATGAGAGCTCGAGCTCAACTAATTTATTTTTGAGGTATTTTGCAGAGCCTCGTAAGGTGCGACGGGTGCGGGGGACGCGGGGAGGTGGGGGCTGAGACGGGGGATGCGCGGGAGTGGACAGGTAGTAGCGGGTAGTGGGCGTGGCGCAAGCCATTTTTACAGCGCACGGATTGTCTACAGCAGACATAACCTATTGTCTTTTATGGAATTAGGCACTTAATACGTATAGGTTAGGTATGTTACCCTACGGAATGATAGGGGGGTGACTCGTCAAGTCGTTACCCCACTCGTTCAAAAAAGAGTTGATATCTTTTTATGTGTTAATTGATGAAAGTTATGTTTTTTGTGTATTCTCCTCTTTACCTAAGCATACGTAATTAGTAGCATATATCACTGATTCGTTATGTCTTGGATTTAGCTATATTAACGTTGCTGGGGTGACCGATCACCCCACTATCCTTTTACGATAGTTTCTTTTTTCTCGTCTGGTGATTGAAAAAAGAGCATTTTTCAATCAAAGAATCAAATAATCAATTTCGTTTATTCAATTTAGGCACATATAGAGCACATATGAACGTCAAAATATTACAATTGTGTCAAGAAGTATGTAAACAACAAATAAAATATTAAATAAATTAAAGTAAACCATTTGAAAATGATTCTTTCGCTGGTTCGGTAGTTGGTTCTACTGAGCAGATGCCAGCAAGAAACTCAGAGAATTCAATTATCCTTTTTATTTATTTAATCATTTTTAATACGGTTTTTATACAATTTACAATGTGCGGGCAAGAAAGTGAGGTTGACCATGCATTTTTATCACTAAGATATTCTTCTACATTATAATAAGCTTTTTCCATTAGACTTTTTTTCACGTTTATTTTAAAAATATTAAGTGGCATGTCAACCAAATTCTGAAGAATTTTATTAAATATTTTTATACTGTTGCCTACAAATGAATTACCAACCTTATGAAGCCTGAGTATTGGCACTGCTAGTTTATCTTTATTTCTCGTATTATAATCATGGGTGTCCGAGTTTTTTTTTAAAGGACTCGGACTTTTGACATAAATAGTAAAACTTACGGCCAATAATATTGTTAAATATTTAGGAAACCTAGGCAATACAAGTTATGATGGGGAATATTCTTTAGACAAGAGTGAATAATCAGAAATTGAGGATAATCTGTCTGTGCATTCAGCGCATTTGTGTTGTTTTTAGACTTTTTGAGACAATTTTTCTCTCCGTAAAGAAGGAATTATTCTAAAAAAACAATTAGCGAAATCGGTTCAGCCGTTCTCGAGATTTGCGCTTAGCAACACATTTAGCGATTCATTTGTATATTATAGATCACACTACTACTTATACTACGATAACGACAACTTCTTTTATAACTAGGTAAGTAATATAAACCACACATGAAGGTATGGCGAGGGACCCCTTTACCTGGCATAATTGCGTTTCTACTGTCTTTTGTTCTATTGTAGTCGATAAGCTGTGAACTGGAAATTGCAACATTAAAAAAAGATTAGAATATTTGCAAATTGCCCATTCTTTGCTCTTATCTATACTCTTATCTATAGTCAACCTTTTGTCTCATTTCTCTAAATAGGTCAAGTGATAAAGGTTGCAGTATTCCAGTTATTGTCTCGTCAAGTGAACAAAAGAAATATTAATGCTTTTGTTATTCAAGTCATTGCGGGCCTATTAAAACTAATTGCTAAACCCATTACTTCTATACTGTGCCATTACCTGCTGTCTCTTCGTGGACACAATTCGTGGTATTTTAAATAATTGCACAATATGTCATTATTTAAAAGACCACACAATTGATCTCCAATTCTGTGACTACGACTATATCAATAACTAGGTGTTGCTGGTTGCTTCGGTCCATAGTAATATTATAAAAGCGAAAGTAACTCTGTCTATCTGGAAAATGAAATTTGTTAGGTACATGCAGTAGACATTGGGAAAGGACATAAGGAATGTTGGTCGCGAAGACCGACATCCACGCAGACGGAGCCGCGGGCAACAGCTATTGAGCGATAATTTTGTTAAATACCTAACTGTACTTCATTCGGCCAGGTACTTCACTAAAGGTAAACTATCTTGTAGCGACTTTGTATATAAACACAAATGAAACAAATAAACTGTGCTAAATAACTTAATCGTTAGGGGTAGTTGGAGTCCTAAAAAGTTCAAGAACAACAAAATATCGCCCAATGTCACCATTGGATTGTGGAGGTCTGGCAGTCGCTTCACGGAAAATATTGAGGTCTAGCCGCAGAATACAGACTAGCCTCAAAATACAGTTTGTTCTGTATTCTGAGGGTCTAGTCAAATCCGCAGTTAAGACTGGTAAAGCAGACCCCAGACTTCGAGGTGAAAGCTCCGGATGCGACTGGGAATTAACGCTAGGATGAAGAACTAACTGAATGACTAGTGGGTTCGATTTCAGTTTTTAGTCTTCATAATAAACTAAACAGAAAAAATATAAATAAACTGACTGTTTTTACTGAAAATTGATGGAGCTTGGTGGAACTTCCTACACATATTGAATAAAGCACTAACTTGTACTTTTCCATTGTAAACCTTTGAGAATGCTGTAAGGCGGAACCGGTTAGGTAACAAAATAGTTATTTGTTATACAAGAGTGCAAAGTTGCTTTTTAACCGCGTGCTCAGTTTTGATGACCGAGCAAGCGAAAGATTCTAAATTTGAATCACGAGCATAGCGAGTGATTCATAAATTAGAATCTTGAGCGTTAGCGAGGGAATCAAAAGAGCACAAGGTGTAAAATCTTTGCACTCGAGTGCAACACGTAACTTTTCATCCCACCTCAGCGAGGAAATAATGAAATGCTTCTTCTTCCTAGCGTTAATTCCCAGTCGCATCCGAAGCTTTCACCTCGGAGTTCGGGGTCCGCTTTACCAGTTTTAACTGCGGATTTGGCTGGACCTCGATATTTTTCGTAAAGCGACTGCCATATGACCTCCACAACCCAATGGTGACATTAGGCGATATCGAAGCATTGCAGCTAGACCGTTGTTGTTGAACTTTTTATGCATACAAATATTTGCACTGAGCGGGGATCGGACCCGCGCCTCCTGCGTTGCGGCCACGTTCACTACCACTACGCCACGGAGGCTGTATAATAATTATGTGTAATAATACTAATAATAAAATTTCAACAACAATGTTCAACCATAGGACGTGAAAAAAAAATTATGCGCGCAAAGCAAATTTAAAAAAAAAAGTAGGTACACCAAGGAGGTTCCGAGTTGAGTTTTTCATAAATTAAAAAAAAGTTGTATGATAAATCGGCACCATAGAGGTAGAAGTAAATAGGTTTAATGATGTTTTGAGTTCACAAACCTAGTACACACGATGTTCTAAATTCAAATTTACTTTACCACTCTAGAGGATAAAAGCGACTTTTACACTCAGATATCGAAGAAAAAAAGTACTCTTTCCGAGATGGTGGGATGAAAATTAAATTAATTGTGGAAAAGTACAAGTGCTTCATTCAATATATAAACTGAGTTTTTAAATAAAACCTATTGAATAGACACATCAAGATTGCTTACGTTTATTTAAGCACCTAACAATTAAAATAGCATGGGCTGGGCAATAACAATAACCATAAAATTTTAAATTTATAATAAACGTGCTAAGCTATGCTTGGCCAATTCCTGTTAGTGAGTGGTCGAGTGATTCATCAAGAGATGCAAAATCGAACTAGAGTTAGAGAGGGATAGCATTATATAATGCTTACCCTTGCACGCAATTCACCCGTGCTACGTGCACGGGTGAATTGCGTGAAAACGGGCTGGCTTAAAGTATGATTCCGTAGCTGACCGCATACGACAACTGCCGACGCACGCAGCACATGCGCGTAGTACATTGCGACTTCTCAATGGTCCGTATCGAAGTTTAACAAGTAATGGGCACGCTGTATGTGCTGCATGCGTCGGCAGTTGTCGTATGCGGTCGACTTCGGAATCATATTTTAACCTTTTTGAAATTGGCAGGGAATAAATGCATGCTTAGGATAAGTACTCAAATGATATTTATAATTCATTACATAAATAATATTTTTGAATTAAACAGATTTTGCTATAATTATTACTTGAAATGCTTTTTTGTTTGACTGTACTGTTTTTGGTTTTAACTATTAATTTTTTATTCCTTTTTAGAGGTGAACCCAGTCGCCGGAAGAAAAATATTAAAATTAAATGGAACTGGCAACTGGAACCTCGGTCCGAGTTAAATGTGGTACCAGTCGCCGGTAACCACCAAATGTGGATGTTATTTCACCTCTGCTAACCTAACCGGGGATAATGGCGTGATTGAGTTGTTGTAGTTGTTGAATATACAAATGTTAACCAATTTACAAATGTTTTTTCAACTTTCCATTCACATTAATTACTTTTTTACAGGCTTATATAGGCACTTTATATTAACCTTGTGGCGATACCACATGTACACAGCGCCATCTAGCGACAGCAAGCCGAACTACTACGTCACTACGAATCCTGAATCGCGAAAGTGAAGATTCGAAATTCAAAAGTCATTGCACTCACACAATTTTTTTAACCAAATTAAAAAAAGGAGGCTCCTAAAATTGACCGTATAAAGTGTATATTGTGACGGTACATCGACAGTCCAAAGCTGAATAAAGATTCGATTTTACATAATCGACATGAAACTAAGCCAATAATGCCAGCCCCCGCCCTTTGGCGGGAGGTACGAGCGCTCTGCCAAACCGCACACATACTGTGAAATACGACCAATGATAATAATTTCCCCACTGGCCTTGGCTGTCTAAATAGACAAAGATGTGTTGTAATTGTTGTATCAAGAATTACAAAAAAAAAGGTTTTGCTTCAAGTACCTATGTACACTTTATTCGTTTTCCAGTGTCTTCGCACCGGGCTTCACGCCATCATTCGGCTGTGAGGCACACCAGCGAGGACCCTGGCACGCCGGCAACAACATCAGCTCCGGTGTCACCAGCTAAGTGCTACTACCATCTTGCACAACGGATCAAGCAACGACTCTGCCGTTTATACCGAACCTACCCCTGAGGTTCTCTTACTTAAATACCACTATAAATTCATGTAACGACCTTTATTCTCAGATTATAATTGTTATTAATTGTGATCCTAGTTTTTATTTAAATCTTGTCTCACGCTAGCCAGGAAGACTCTTTCCATTCACATTAATTACTTTTTTACAGGCTCATATAGCCACTTTATATTTACCTTATTTAAACTCACATAGGTTTCATTAAAACCTACCAAAAAAACTTATTTTCGTTACACTATGACTATACGAATAGGTCAGTTACAAATTCGAAATTCAAAAGCCATTGCACTCACACAATTTTTTTTAACCAAATTAAAAAAGGAGGTTCCTAAATTTGACCGTAGAAAGTGTATATTGTGACGGTACATCGACTGTCCAAAGCTGAGTAAAGATTCGATTTTACATAATCGACATGAAACTAAGCCAATAATGCCAGCCCCCGCCCTTTGGCGGGAGGTACGAGTGCTCCGCCAAACCGCACACATACTGTGAAATACGACCAATGACAATAATTTCCCCACTGGCCTTGGCTGTCTCAATAGACAAAGATGTGTTGTAATTGTTGTATCAAGAATTACAAAAAAAAGGTTTTGCTTCAAGTATCTGATTTATGGAGGGTTGAAACAGCAACAACTCTAATAAATATCAAATTAACAATGCATTACAGATGTATATATTAAGGTTTACTTATTTCTTATTGTTCAATGACCAGTGTACTATCACAATTATGTTACCGGCATTCTGTATAATTCAGGTATTCTATAAAATGCCTAGTCGATGACCATTGTATAAAATATTTGCTGTTCCACCGGCAATGTGTGAAATAAATAAGTCTATATTTGCAGATGACTTTGCTAAACTTCTACATGTGGATGGTTATAAAAAAATAACCACGAAGGCTAATGCGGGAGCTCCGTGCTCTATCCTATACAATCTATCCAAGTCAAACTGCGCGGAGTGGACACTGCGCGCCTCAACTTGGATAGATATATATTCTATATTCGGTTAGGTATATAAATAAAAGGTAAAAATCTTGTGGGGACTTTTTATAAAAAACACATATTATACAAATAAACTAGACTAACTAACTAACTAATTGTTCAATTTCGGTTTTTAGTTTTGAAAATGAGTTCTAAACCGAAAAAAATTGCATAAACTGAGTTTTTAAATAAAACATTATAAAGACACAGGATTGTTTACGTTTAGTTAAGTGCCTAATCGAATGGAGTATAGATTAGATTTTAAAAGTTTAAACTTTACAAAAAGAACCTCTAAGGTTAATGCGGGTGCTCAGCTCCTGCCTCAGCTCTCGTGGGTATTTTTTTTATAACCACCATTCATGTTTTAGATAACATTTCATACATTATCGGCTGCGCACTCGGTGTTCTATACGTTGCCTAGCAATGTTTAGAATACTGGATTATACATTGTAACATGCGCAAATAAGTCATTGGCTGCAGACCTCTACATTCTATATGCCGTAGTTTGAAAATTCGTAATTTTGACAAACAAATTTAATTGTAATTTTCCAATTTTTTAAATATAAAGTTGAATAGTAATATAGACAAATCACGGGTATTAACGACACAAAATAATTGTAATATTACATTAATTCTATACTAAAATTTTATTTATATTTACAAAAATGAAATTTTACTAACATATTTCCATAGAGAATACATATATAGGACTCTATGTACGTATTCTCAAATATAACTTCATTTGTTAGTTTTACCTATCTTATTTTTTTACATTTTTTTTTAAATACGCGTGTACTCTCATTCTACTCGATTTTCATAATATCAATTAGGAACAATTTTTCCACCATAAGTATATAATATACTACGACGTTATCATCTAAAATATATTTTTTGGTTTGACGTTTGACCTATTGATTAATGGTATAACAATAGCACCATAGAAATATGTATTTAAGGTCAATTTTTTATTTTTATACATTACAAATCGATAGTAAATCTTAGAAGCTAGAAACAAGATTTCAATTATTGAACTAAAGCAAGGTACTTATAGAATTCTCTTACAAAATGTCTGTCCAAATCTACTACTACTATATCTTTCTACTTTACAAATACACACATATTTTACAATATTCAGAAAGTCGTATTTAAATATCTATCTTACACTATTGACTCACTATTCCAATAACAGTAAAAATAGTATAAAGTTTATGAATTTAGTTATGCAAACCTGCATAATATACTTTTAAACATAAATCACAGGAATATTTGTCAGTCTATATAATATACATCTATAATCACTATTACAAGTCAAATATAGGCTGAATCTAATTCATGCCTTTGCCACACTCAGAAAACTGTCCGTAACATCCGTTCGACAGCCACCGCTCCAACAGCTGTCAGTTTGACAGCAATCGCTCCAACCGCTGTCAGCTTGCCAGCCAGCCATCACTTTGACAACTGTCGAAGAATCGGAGCCTTGACGAAGAATCGGAGCTTTCGGGGACCATCGTCTTCCTGAGAGGCGGAGTTAGTGACTTAAATCCGATTAATCCGAATAACTCCACACCGTTCGTATGAGCAACTTGTTTAGGTTTCATCATTGTTGTCTTAGACCTGGCTTCGGGCCTGGTAGGCCGAGGAGGAGATCTTGACCGTGACCGTGAAATTTTCGATCTTTCACGCCTAACTGATGGCGATCTTCTCTTATGATACGGCGATCGTGACCGGCGTTTCCTTTCGTATGGTGAATCAGACCACCTGTATCTATGGTTCCGACCACGAGACCTTGATAGACTTCTACTACGTTAGTATCTTCTGCCGTGTTCAGCTTTAGGGTCATAGTTCTTCAGTATCATTGTCGTAGTGACGTCACGTTTTTCAACATGCGATTTCAGCTTTGAATGTTTGTCATCGAGTTTTACTCGTACAGGCACGGTCAATACCTCAGATTGCGTCATTCCCATTTTAATCATTTCAGCTTCACTCATTAATGGCTGAAGCTGCAAACTCTCGACTTTGGGAATTTTACTCATGACTATGTCTTCGTCTCTCTTCCTAGCCGCATATGCTTTTTGCTTCTTTATTTTAATTAATATTCTTCTCGAAGCCTCTTTAATCGGGTCGTAGAACTTTTGCTCGTTGGTTACTTTGTTTGTAGAAGTAAATAAGCTATTTGGTGGAGTTCTTTTTATAGGACACTCGACAGCTTTATCTAACCCGGGGCTTGGCATATTATTAGGGAAGATTGCTACAGGGCTCACCTGAGTAGAACTATTATTTGAACAAACACCTTTTTGTAGTTTATATTCCTGTAGGGTTAGTTTTTTTTTCTTTTGCGGTTGTTCTTGCTTTTTAATATCTGCTTCTACAATTATTTCATTGACTTCCCGATCAAGAGATCTTTTTTCAGCTTTGGCTTTTAGGGCTTGAGGTATTTGAACATGTTGCTGTGTAAATACCGATTGTGCCGGGAGCTTTTTCAACTGTATATCGTCAGACCGCTTAGCTTTCTTCTTTTTAATTTTCTCGTCCTCACATTCCTCATCGCTGCTGATGTAGTATAGCACGTTTTTGCTCTTACACGCCCTGTGTCTGGAGTTAAGCGTCGTGCTGTTCGTCAAGTCATTTGAACCCTTCACTTTATCTTGTTTGTTGGTAAATAGCGTTGCGTAAAAGTTCTCATTTTTCGGACAGGGTTCTTCCTTTATGGTATCAATATCTATACTATCTATACTCGCTTCAGTTTCATTTGTATTAAATTCTTTAACAGTCTTCTCTTTTTTACCTAAATTTTTCGTTTTTTCATTAACACTACACTTGTCCATGTTAACTTTCGGAGAGTCTGTGTGATCAAATTTAAGTATTACTGCAGATTTGTTTTTAATTGTTAACCTTATTCTACGATTAGAATTTTGACTATTAGTATCACTCACTTCATAAGCATTTTTAATCATCAGAGAACTGTTGTTATTTGTATCACTATGGGGTGCACTGTGAAAAAGTGACAGTTTTTTACGACAGTCAGACTGTACGGAAGGTTTAATACTTGTTTTTGCACTATTTTTCTTTTTGGGATCTATATTATCATCCGATTGTTTTAATTTCTTGTTCTTAGACTTGTTATCTTCGGTTTCCTCATCACTACTAATATAGTAAACGACATTTTTACTCTTGCACGTCCTTTGCCTAGAGTTAAGAATCCTGCTGTTGTTGGGTAGTACTTCAGGTTGAAGAAAGCTTTTGTCCTTACCGGCATCTTGCAACTGCACACCGTTCATCAAATAATTTTTGTCAAAACTTTTGACTTTACCATCTTCAATGTTCTCTATGGGAGCTGGTCGTTTTTTCGTGTCTGACTTTTTGAATGCTTCAAACTGTTCTAATAAAGAATTCAAATTATTCGCCTCTAACACTGGAATCACAGTATCATTGCGCGACTCGACTTCCTCAAAATCATCCAATTTAACGCGTGGTATAGGGATTGATGTCATTTCCCTTGAAGGCATATCTATAACTGTAGCCTCTGGACTAATGGTTGATTCGATCTCCATATCTTGATGATTGAAATCATCTTCTTTAGGTTTAATTTTATTAGCATCTGTGTTGTCAGTAATAAGGAAGCTGTTTACGTCTTTCTCTTTTATAATTCTAGGTAAGTCATCAATTTTATTAGTGTTTAAGTTATCGCTTTTATTAGTGCTGCCCAATTTATCCTTTTCGTTGTCAAAATCTACGAGAGCTGGTTGTTTTTTCGTGTCCAATTTTTCGAAGGCTTCAAACTGTTCTAATAAAGAATTCAAATCATTCGCCTCTATCACTGGAATCACAGTATCATTGCGCGACTCGACTTCCTCAAAATCATCCAATTCAACGCGTGATATTGGGGTTTGGTCATTTCCTTGGCCAGGGATTGATGTCATTTCCCTTGAAGGCATATCTATAACTGTAGCCTCTGGACTAATGGTTGATTCGATCTCCATATCTTGATGATTGAAATTGTCTTCCTTAGGTTTAATTTTATTATCATCTGTCTTGTCAGTTATAAGAAAGCTGTTTACATCTTCCTCTGGTAAAATTCTAGGTATGTCATCACTTTTATTAGTGTTTAAGTCATCGCTTTTATTAGTGCTGCCCGATTTATCCTTTTCATTGTCAACAGTTTTTCCATATAAATCCTGATATATATGTTCAAAACTGAGACACGGTTTAGAATCACCTGTATCCATGCAAAGGTTCTGCATAGGTAATTGTAGTACGGATGATGACTTTTGATTGTTTTGAACCTTCGTATACGGTTTGTCCTTTACTATATACTGTTCTAAATCCTCAATCTGACGAAAAACCTTTAAGAATTCATCATTAATGGAAGCTTCGGTATCTGGCACTGGTTCACAATCGGGCTTCGGTTCGAATTTTACAAAGTAACCAGCATTGTCTTCCGTATTTACTGGCACAGGACTCTGATTGCAACTATTCCCCGAGGATATCAAGTCACTCTTCAATCTCAGCATCTTGTGGCCAATGGGGCGGAAGCGTGTCTGATGATACGTTAGATTCATCTCGTGGGACTCCATGTCTGGAAATAAAAAAGTAATTTAATATTTACCTCGACAAAAAAGCAAATATATCACGAAACAAAATTACTAAACATAAAACAACTATACATATACACGACCTGCATTTTAGTTAAAAAAATTACAACAAATTCGATCCAAACCAATATACAGTTATCTAAGAGGGAATCAATTCACTTGCTAAGAAACAGAGACAATATTCAGTTAATTTGTCCACGTACTAACTATGGTAAAAAAACTATATTATTCGATGGAGCACAGCTTTATAATAAATATAAATATAAATAAATAATCATTTAAAGTAGGCAGAATAGAGGAAAATATTTATTGTAAATTTCTAAATTATTGTAATCTCATTTTAAGTGAACTTTATGTTTTTATGAGAAATAAATGTCTTTAAACCTAAACCTACATTATAGTCAGACTGCAGTACATTCACCTAGAGGTGCATGGTCCGGAACAAAAATGTGGAAAGATGTGAAAAAAAAAAATGAATTTGAATTTGAATTTGAATTTGAAAAATTCCCTCGCTAGTCGGGTAAAACTATCTAATATAACCCCCGACCCAAAAAGAACCTATAAAAAGTAAAATAATAACTATTACATTATGACCTACCCTAAGTCTACTCTAAGTATTGACCCTTTTGTCATTTGTGTCGTCGGGGGACCTTTAAGTAACTTGGTATGCTCTATACCCCTCTGACGGTCAGACGGCGGTCCCCCGACGACACAAATGACAAAAGGGTCAATACTTAGAGTAGACTTAGGGTAGGTCATAATGAAATAGTTATTATTTTACTTTTTATAGGTTCTTTTTGGGTCGGGGGTTTTTTAAAATTTTAATTTATTTTTTCTTTATTTTAGGCATTTTATAAGTAACCGTTTAACCGATTTATATAAAACTTGCTGTATCGTGATATATAAATTATGACCTTTCATTTGATACCCAAAACGGGTATATTTGAAAATATTAGATTTTGCATTGCTACTTTCACTCCTCACCTCATATTTTTCAAATGGCTAAACTAATTTTTATGAAACATAGCTAAGAACACTCTTGACTAAACCATCTTTCAAACAATAGAAACAGAATCAAAATCGGTTCAGCCATATGGGAGCTACGATGCCACAGACAGACTGACACACACACACACACACACACGAACACCCACCCATACACACGTCAAACTTATAACACCCCTTTTTTGTCGGGGGTTAAAAATATAACCGAAACCTAGGTATCTGTGTAAATAGTAAAATAACCGAATTTGTTTAAATTAGTTTAACGGTTAAATAAAATACATGCAGTTATATTATTTTGAGTTCGTTTGCATCTCGGTTAACGCGACCTTTGCTCATATTCCAGGTTCTACTCAACCGATTGCGATCAAACAAACGTAAGATTTTAAGTCCTACCAAGCCCTTTCTAACAAAAACAGCATCAAAATCCGTTCAGTAGTTTTTGCGTTCATTGTGGACAAACAGACAAACAAACAGGAATTTATAAAAAATATTTTTGTGTTCAGTATCGTTAACATAACTTAACCAAGTATTTTTTTTAAACATCTGCAATGTCGCAAACTCTGCAAATTCTATCACTTTACAGTTACCTATACATATAGTAGTTTGTATACCAGGTGCAGCGGGAACGGGAAAAAATATGGCGGTACGAAGTTCGCCGGGACAGCTAGTATTAGTATAGATACCACTCTAGCAGTAAAACTCAAATGCTTCAGAGGTAGTCAGGATGACCGCTGTTCTCGATTCCCGGGTCAAGCAATAGTTGCAGTTAAGTTTTTTGTTTAGAATATATTAATTACAACTTTGAGTCTAGAAAGATAAAAATGCCTAGGAACAAATATATGTACTGCACTGCATTCTAATTCATCTTCTATAATATAAAAACGGCTGAACCGATTTCGTTAATTCTTTTTTTTTTAATATTCCTTGAAGTACGAGGATGGTTCTTACGGAGAGAAAAAAAAACGACCATTACGCGGTACGAAGTTCGCGGGGTAAGCTTGTTTCAAATAATTTTGTATTACTTCCTAGGGGATAATTACGTTGCCAGTTCACTACACTTAACGTTTAACATTAAACTAAACTAAATACAACCTCACATTATTAAGTTTTCTTTTAGTAGCTAGTTTCACGCCACATTATTAAAACCGGGTACTGGCCTAACAGAAGTAATGTGGCTTTTGCGTAGCTGTTGTGGACCGTAGCTAAAATAAATCGTAGAGCTTACGTAGCAGAACTCGTAGCTCGTAGCGCTTATAATTCGTAAAGTTTATGTAGTGGAACTCGTAGCTCGTAGCGTGTAGCATGTCCGATGAACACACTTAAATTATGCACTACTAGCCTTCCGCCCGCGACTCCGCCCGCGTACATCTCGGTTAACGCGACCTTTGCTCATATATCCGGTTCTACTCAACAGATTGCGATCAAAAAAATGTAAGATTATCGACTGACCAAGCCCTGTTTAAAAAAAACAGCATCAAAATCCGTTCAATCCACAGAACCAACTGACAAAAAGACAGGAAATGAAAAAAAAAGAAATATTTTGTGTTCAGTATCATTATCATAACATAACCCAAGTGTTTTTTTTTTAAAGTTTAAGACGATGTTAGCAAATAACGTAATAAATCGGGTGATTTCGCATGCCTAAAGTATATTCATAAAATTTGACGCGATTTATTTATTTAATTTTATGCACACATAAAAACATTACACAGATAAGACGGTGAAAATATAAGTGCAATGTTAAATTATAATTTAAAATATATTTTGGATATTTTTGACCAAGTCACGGTAAAGTTATTGATTTTAATTTCAAATTGTTTTAGACCTATAAAATAATTATTAACTTAGTTTAGTAAATGTAGTCTGAACTTAAGTTAGACTTTCGATTATATTCCGGGACGTACTACACAGTATAGAAAGAGAGCTTATCAGTCGTTGAAAAGGTAAACTTAAAAATAAACAGTGGTATTAAGTATAAGTTAATTCGATTTAGAGTCAGATCATGAAATAAATAGATTTAAATAAATTTTAATGAATTTGATCTGACCCTGAATATGATTAGTAAGAGTGATTCGATTAGTAAGATGTATACGATACATATAGTTGAAATAGGTACTTACCGTGATTTTTTTCTATTAAACACAAATCACTTTATTTAGAGTTTTAGAGAGTTATCACTAACACCTTCTTCTTCAAAAGTTATTCACTACTACTTAGTATATTGCACTTTAACCACAGTATTGCACTAACTGGCAAGTTCAAGTTCAAGCAAGGCAAGCAAGTACAAGGAAAGCGCGCGAACAGCGAGTGCTTCGGATGAGAGCTCGAGCTCAACTAATTTATTTTTGAGGAATTTCGCACAGTCTCGTAAGGTGCGACGGGTGCGGGGGACGCGGGGAGGTGGGGGCTGAGACGGGGGATGCGCGGGAGTGGACAGGTAGTAGCGGGTAGTGGGCGTGGCGCAAGCCATTTTTACAGCGCACGTATTGTCTACAGCAGACATAACCTATTGTCTTTTAAGGAATTAGGCACTTATTACGTTTAGGTAAGGCATGTTAACCTTCGGAAGCATAGGGTAGTGACTCGTCACCCCAGTCGTTCAAAAAAGAGTTGATAATTATCTTTTTATGTGTTAATTGATGAAAGTTGTGTTTTTCTGTATTGTCCTATTTAAGCATACGTAATTAGTAGCATATATCACTGATTCAGTATGTCTTGGATTTCGCTATATTATTATCGTTGCTGGGGTGACCGATCACCCCACTATCCTTTTACGTTAGTTTCTTTTTTCTCGTCCGGTGATTGAAAAAGAGCATTTTTGACATAAATAGTGAAACTTACGGCCAATAATTTGTTATATATATGGGAGACCTAGGTAATACTAGTTATGATCGGGAATATTCTTTAGACTAGAGTAAATGATCAGAAATTGAGGATAATCTGTCAGTGCATTCAGCGCAGGGTAACGATATAAAACTCATTGACACCAGTGACAATGACCACATCTTGTTAAGTATCGAAGCAAAGTTTTAGGAGGGAAGAATGGACAGGACATGCCTGGTCATGTGTTCCACCTTTTCAAACCAAAGGCCACAAAACGATATTGTAACTGTATGGCCAAAAAACATGAACCAGGTACCTTCTGGAAGAAAACTCCCTATGAAACTTTAAAAACTAGCATGATGATCAATATGTCCAAAGAAAAAAGACAAAAAACTTAAAATTATTCATGTTAAATGCCATTTGCTCTATGTGTGTATATATATACCGTAGAGATATTTGTATGAACTGCATTAAAACTTAAAGATATAATAGACATATGCAGATAATCTAATTAAAATTGATTTCATACTTTGGTTTAGATCTATATATTATTGCTTATCACATTAAAAATGTAATAATTTCTTTTTAAATTTATATTTTATTACGTTATAAACGTTATGGGGTGATGTGTCACCCCTATATCCTTTCGTGTATGTAAAAATACCTATCTTCTGAAGGTCAAAGGTTGTAAAGCGAGAAGGCCGCCCATTGTACTGTTTCACCTTACCATCATGATTGCTGCATAGCTTGAGTCAACATTAGTGCCTGGAATACGGCAATAGGCTCACTCCCTATTACGTGGGACCGAATGCAACCATGAAATGTGGATGTTATTTCACCTCTCCCTAAACTAACCGGGGATAATGATGTGATTACACTTCTGCTTTTATTCACATAATTACTTTACTAATATACGATAATGATAAATAATAAACGATAATGCTGATGATAATATACATTTGTGAATTTCATAAAATCCATATAGGTACTTAATCCATACTTATAATGTTATAACTGCGAAAGTAACTGTCTGTCTTTCTGTTATGCTTTCACACCTAAACCAATGAATCTAAAACCGATCTTGATGAACGAATTAAACCTTGTGAAAAACATAGGCTATCTTTGATGGCGATAACCGACATCCACGCGGGCGGAGCCGCGGGCAACAGCTAGTGAGCGATAACTTCTTAAATAACTAGGTAAGTAATATAAACCACACGTGAAGGTATGGCGAGGGAGCCCTTTACCTGGCATAATTGCTTTTCTACTGTGTTTTGTTCTATTGTAGTCGATAAGCTGTAAACAGCATATGAAACTTAAAAAAAAACTAAAATATTTCCAAATTGCCTATTCTTTACTATCTATAGTCAACCTTTGGTTTCATTTCTCTAAATAGGCCACCTGACAAACGTTGCAGTAATTCAGTTCTTATCTCGTCAAATGAACAAAAGATGTATTAATGCCTTTGTTATTCTATTTAAGTCATGCGGGCCCATTAAAACTAACTGCCAACCCAATGGGCGTTATTTTGCGATATAGAGACAGCAAGTAATGGGCGTCGATGCTACTAAAGAAAAACCATTGTAATACAGAAACTGCACAAAATGGCATTGAATTTTAGACTTTATTACTATAGAGTCAAAGTCCAAAATTAAATGAAAAGAGTTTCGTTACACTCTCTCATTCGCTCTGCAAAAAGCAATTTAATGTTAAACTTAAACCGCATTGCTATAAAGACTAAAATCAAATGAAATTTTCTTGCAGTGACTGTGGCATGATAGTGGTTTTGCTTTAGCAGAATCGAGGGCCTGCTGTCTCTTCGTGGACACATCGTGGTATTTTAAATAATTTTACAATAAGTCATAATTTAAAATACAACATAATTTTGATCTCCAATTCTGTGATTTATCAATAACTTATATATATATTTTTTTTTTAAATTAAAACATATTATGCATTTCATGAGCAGAGGCGCTGTCTGCTACAAACCTAGCTCAGCAGCAGATGCTACTGAAAAATGCGATGTCGTTGATGTCTTAATAAGGCACGGTTTACGCGCTACGTGCTATAAAAATATAAACTAAACTCTAATTATATTTTGATATTGCTGTTGGGTGAAAAATATGAGTGAATGTTATACTTTGTAATTTTTTTATATTTGTACCAGATAATCTGTTTTTTGTGTCAATAAACATTTATTATTATTTTATTATTATTACTAGGTATATAGGACAGCCTCCGTGGCGTAGCGGTATAGTGAAGGCGGCCGCTACGCAGAATTCGCGGGTTCGATCCCTGCTCAATGCAAATATTTGTGTGCATGAAATATGGGTATTTGCATTGGTTGTGCCTCGGAGAGCACGTTAAGCCGTCGGTCCCGGTTGCCATAAGAACATCTATGGCAGTCGTTACGGGTAATTAGAGCGCTAAATAGTCTAAAAACAACGGCCTAGCTGCAATGCTTCGATATCGCCTAATGTCACCCTAATGGGGTTGTGGCGGTCATTATGGCAGTCGCTTCACGGAAAATATCGAGGTCTAGCCAAATCCACAGTTCAGACTGGTACAGCGGACTCCAGACTCCGAGGTGAAAGCTTCGGATTCGACTGGGAATTAACGCTAGGATGAAGAAAAGTTAAGTACCCAACCGAATGGAGTATATGTAAGTAATAAATATAAACCACACAACATGGCCAATATGGCGAGGGACCCCTTTACCTGCCATAATTGCTTTTCTACTGTCTTTTGTTCTATAGCCGTAGATAAGGTGTAAACTGCAAACTGAAACTTTTAACTACAAACAAAAAAACTGGAATATTTGCAAAATGTCCATTCTTTACTATTTATAGTTAACCCTTTTGTTCCTTTTATCTAAACTGCCACTTAAAAAGTTTCTAGTAATCTATTGATATCTCGTTTGTGGAATACAAACAAGATGTTAATGCTTTTGTCAGCTGCTGTCGCCTTCGTAGACACCTCGTGGTATTTTAAATAATGTTACACAGACGCCATTTTTTTAAACACTCCGACCCAGAATTGCACTCCAATTCTGTGACCACGACTACTATGAATAACTAGCTGTTGCCCACGGCTCCGCCCGCATGGATGTCAGTTATCGATAACCAATTTGCAACCGTGGTAGGTACTACTGGTGGCTCTTCCGGGTGTACCATTGATAACAAAGATATTTGATTAGGTACTTAACTAAAGGTAAACAATCTTGCAGCGACTTCTTATACAAACACATATTAAATAATAGACTAGGCCAACTGACTGACTATTGTTTGGATTTCGATTTTTAGTCTTTAAAATGAATTTCTAAACCAAAATATTGAATTTTTAAACTAAACATAAGTAATATTAAAAAGACACATTAAGATAGTTCACGTCGAACCTAACCAAATGTAGTATAGGATCTCGCAGGTGGAAAGATTTAGTCTGTGCCTACCCCAACAGGACAGAGGCTGGGCTATACTTAGGCAGGTGAATATTCTAGATAATTTTATCTGGTTAATAGCTGCCTAGCGAAAAGGTTGCCTGTAAGAGATCGCTCGCAGCGATAAGGCCGCCATTTGTACCTACATATTTCATTATGTTGTCCGTATTATACCTATGTACTGTCATTTATTTGTGTACAATAAAGCTTTATCTAATCTAATTTAATCTAATCTTGGCCCAGGTTTGACCCAGCTTGGGTGGTGCAGCGCCGGACCCAAGGAGGACAGAATATGGCTGAAGGGACCCTACGTTACACAATTTGTAGGTCGTTTTATCGCGGTCGCGATTGTTGCCTTTATGCCCGGCCGCATAACCACGGTTTCCGAATTTGGTTTCCTGATTAGGAATTCAGATTCAGAATTCCGTGTGCCTAGCGCACACGTCCGTTCATTTGCATTAGGAATTTATACGATTAGTTATTATTGCCAATGACTGATGATCTTAATTTCCCACAAACCCGAACGAAAGTTCCCAATTTTAAACATTGGTAACTATATAACTCCTTTTGAAGTTTCCCGCCATAACTTACCACTTGCAATGTTTATTGCGGCTCATGTACATATACTGCCAATAAAGAGTTACATAATACCTTAATGTCGGATATTTTGCTTTAATAATTTATCAATATTTATAATACTTGTCACTTATTACTTCTGAGTTTAGGTCTAGTGTGATTGTCTATATTCCCCACGTAAGCGTAATCCCCTACAAACTCCCCAATCGGATTGAAAATCCCCACTGAAAATCCCCAAAAATCTGGGGAATTGGCAACGCTGCCTGGACACAATGTTAGTGCGATTCCAAATTGAAAATTCCGTTCGTGTGCGGCGAAAGGTAGAATGACCGGTGTTTTCGATTCCTGGGTCAAACAATAGTTGCAGTTAAGTTTTTTGCTTAGAATAGATCAATAACAACTTTGAGTCTAGAAAGAGTTTCATCTAAGTCTTAGTTGTTTTAAAGGTCTTAAAAAATTAAAATTCCCAGTCAGAAAATATTTGTACTGCACTGCATTCTAACATATTTCATATAATTCTGTATTTACTCCCTAGGGGTTAATAACGTTGCCAGTTCACTACACTTAGCATTAAATTAAACTAAATACAACTTCACATTATTTAGTTTTCTGTTAGTAGCTAGTTTCACGCCACATTATTCATATTCATATTTTTATTGCGATATATGTGTACAAAGATGTTACAGGCAATACTTCAAGGTTCCACTATATTTCAGCCAGGCTGGCATGCAATAACGTCACATATTATGACGATTATTAAAGCTGGGTACTGGCCTAACAGAACAACTCTAGCTTTTTCGTAGCTGTTGTGAACCTTATATAAAATAACTCGTAGAGCATCAGAACTCGTAGCTCGTAGCGCTAAGAACTCGTAGAGCTTACGTAGTAGAAATCGTAGCTTGTAGTACCTAGCATGTCCGGTGAACACACTTAAATTATGCACTACCGCCCGCGGCTCCGCCCGCATACATCTCGGTTAACGCCACCTTTACTCATTTATCCGGTTCTACTCAACCAATTGCGATCAAACAAACGTAAGATTTCAAAATTCGTTCCGTAGTTTTTGCGTCCATCGCGGACAAACAGACAAACAGACAGGAAATTCAAAAAATATATATTATCGTGTTCAGTATCGTTAACATAACATAACCCCATTATTTCTTTTAAATATCTCCAATTAAACATTGGAGATAGTTAAACTACACGACTACTTTACTATTATATAACAGTATAGATATTACCTAAATATTTAGATATTCCTTAGTAATAATCGCGACATTTACAGTTTTTCACTGACACTTAGAGTTTATTGGTAATATTTCAAGTTATAGGTAATATTTATAGTTCTCACTCACACTTAGAGGTTTTCAAGAGTTACTTACTAACACTTAGAATTATTCGCTAACACTTAGAATATCGCACTTTAACCACAGTAAAGCACTGCTTCAATAGCACCAATTTCTATGAAGTTTAAGACGATGTTAGCCAATAATGTAATAAATCGGGTGATTTCGGGGTGATGTTTAAAGTATATTCATTAAATTTGACGTGATTCATTTATTTAATTTTATGCAAACACAAAAATAATGCATAGATAAGACGGTGGACGAAACTAGTGCAATGTTAAATTATAATTTAAAACATATTTATCTTAAATATTTATGATCAAGTCACGGTAATATTCAAATTGTTTTAGACCTATAAAAAAATATTAACTTATTTCAGTAAATGTAGTCTGAACTGAAGTTAGACATTCGATTATATTTCGGGACACACAGTAGAAAGAGAGCTTATCAGTCGTTGAAAAGGTAAACTTTAAGATAAAAAGTGATATAAAGTATAAGTTAACTCGATTTAGAGTCAGATCATACAAAAAATAGATATAAATGAATTTTAATTAATCTAGTTAGAGTGATGAGATAATTGATTAGTTAGAGTGATTCGATTAGTAAGGTGTATACGATACAACATATAGTTGAAATAGGTACTTACCGTGAGTTTTTTCTATTAAACACAAAACACTTTATTTAGAGTTTAAGAGAGTTATCATTAACACCGAGTTTTTCAAAAGTTATGCACTAACACTTAGTATATTGCACTTTAACCACAGTATTGCACTAACTGGCAAGTAAGTTCAAGCAAGGCAACCAAGTACAAGGAAAGCGCGCGAACAGCGAGTACTTCGAATGAGAGCTCGAGCTCAACTAATTTATTTTTGAGGAATTTCGCAGAGCCTCGTAAGGTGCGACGGGTGCGGGGACGCGGGGGGTGGGGGCTGAGACGGGGGATGCGCGGGAGTGGACAGGTAATAGCGGGTAGTGGGGGTGGCGCAAGCCATTTTTACAGCGCACGTATTGTCTACAGCAGACATAACCTATTGTCTTTTATGGAATCAGGCACTTAATACGTACAGGTAAGGTATGTTAACCTTCGGAAGCATAGGAGAGTGACTCGTCACCCCACTCGTTCAAAAAAGAGTTGATATCTTTTTATATGTGTTAATTGATGAAAGTTGTGTTTTTCTGTATTCTCCTATTTAAGCATACGTAATTAGTAGCATATATCACTGAACCGTTATGTCTTGGATTTCGCTATATTATTATCGTTGCTGGGGTGACCGATCACCCCACTATACTTTTACGTTAGTTTCTTTTTTCTCGTCCGGTGATTGAAAAAGAGCATTTTTGGCATAAATAGTAAAACTTACGGCCAATAATTTGTTATATATATGGGAGACCTAGGCAATACAAGTTATGACGGGGAATATTCTTTAGACTAGAGTAAATGATCAGAAATTGAGGATAATCTGTCAGAGCATTCAGCGCAGGGCACGATATAAAACTCATTGACACCAGTGACAATGACCACATCTTGTTAGGACAGTATCGAAGCAAAGTTTTAGGAGGGAAGAATGGACAGGACATGCCTGGTCATCTGTTCCACCTTTTCAAACCAAAGACCACAAAACGATATTGTAACTGTATGGCCAAAAAACATGAACCAGGTACCTTCTGGAAGAAAACCCCCTATGAAACTTTAAAAACTGGCATGATGATCAATGTGTCTAAAGAAAAAAGACAGAAAACTTAAAATTATTTATGTTAAATGCCATTTGCTCTATGTGTGTATATATATACCGTAGAGACATTTGTATGAACTGCATTAAAACTTAAAGACATAATAGACATAATGCAGATAATCTAATTAAAATTGATTTCATACTTTGGTTTAGATCTATATATTGCTTATCACATTAAAAATGTAATAATTTCTTTTTAAATTTATATTTAACTAGCTGACACGGCAAACTTCGTACCGCCATATTTTCTGCCCGCGTGGTATTCTGATCCCGATTTATCAGTGTTTCTCTACAATATTATGCATGTATTATATATATAAAACTTTCTCTTGAATCACTCTATCTATTAAAAAAACCGCTTCAAAATCCGTTACGTAGTTTTGAAGATTTAAGCATACATAGGGACGGACAGACAGCGACAGCGACTTTGTTTTATAATATGTAGTGATTACGTTATAAACGTTATGGGGTGATGCGTCACCCCTATATCCTTTCGTGCATGTAAAAAAACCTATCTTCTGAAGGTCAAAGGTTGTAAAGCGATTAGGCCGCCCGTTGTACTTTTTCACTTTACCATCATGATTACTGCATAGCTTGAGTCAACATTAGTGCCTGGAATACGGCAATAGGCTCAACCCCGCTATTACGTGGGACCGAATGCAACCATGAAATGTGGATGCCTAAACTAACCGGGGATAATGATGTGATTACACTTCTGCTTTTATTTACATAATTACTTTACTAATATACGATAATGATAAATAATAAATGATAATGATGATGATAATATACATTTGTGAATTGCATAACATCCATATTCTTAATCCATTCTAATATTATAAATGCGAAAGTAACTGTCTGCCTGTCTGTTATGCTTTCACACCTAAACCAATGAACCTAAAACCGATCTTGATGAACGAATTAAACCTTGTGAAAAACATAGGCCATCATTGATTGCGATAACCGACATCCACGCGGGCGGAGCCGCGGGCAACAGCTAGTGAGCGATAACTTCTTAAATAACTAGGTAAGTAATATAAACCACACGTGAAGCTATGACGAGGGAGCCCTTTACCTGGCATAATTGCTTTTCTACTGTGTTTTGTTCTATTGTAGTCGATAAGCTGTGAACTGCAAATTGAAACATTAAAACAACAAAAAAACTGGAATATTTCCAAATTGCCTATTCTTTACTATCTATATAATAGTCAACCTTTGGTTTCATTTCTCTAAATAGGCCACCTGTAAAAGGTTGCAGGAAGTTCTTATCTCGTCAAGTGAACAAAAGAGATATTAATGCTTTTGTTATTCAAGTCATGCGGGCCCATTAAAACTAACTGCCAACCCAATGGGCGTTATTTTGCGATATAAAGACAGCAAGTAATGGGCGTCGATGCTGCTAAAGAAAAACCATTGTAATACTACAGAAACTGCAAAAAATGGCATTTTATTTTAGACCTTATTGCTATAGAGTCAAAGTCCAAAATTAAATGACAATATTTTTATTACACGCTTTCGTTCACTCTACAAAAAGCCATTTAATTTTAAACTTTAACAGCATTACTTTAAAGGCTAAAATCAAATAGAATTTTCTCGCAGTCTCTGTGGTGTGACAGTGGTTGTGCTTTAGCAGAATCGAGGCCCAGGTAATGACCTGCTGTCTCTTCGTGGACACATCGTGGTATTTTAAATAATTGCACAATATGTCATTATTTAAAATACAACATAATTTTGATCTCCAATTCTGTGACTACGACTATATCAATAACTAATATATATACATTTTTTTTTTAAATTAAAAAATCATTCCATGGGCGGAGGCGCTGTCTGCTGAAACACAGGCTACAAGCCTAGGTTAGCAGCAGATGCTACTATTAACCTACTTATTTAATTTAATTTATTTGTGAATTATATTCACAAATAAATAAAATGAAAAAAATGAAAAAATTGAAATAAAATAATAATATAATGCATCCGTACTGTGCAGAATGCGATGTCGTTGATGTCTTTATAAGGCACGGTTTGCGCGCTACGTGCTATACAAATATAAACTAAACTCTAATTATATTTTGATAGATATGCATATTGCTGTAGGGTGAAAAATATGAGTGAATATTATACTTTGTAATTTTGTTATATTTGTACCAGATAACCTGTTTTTTGTGTCAATAAACATTTATTATTATTTTATTATTATTACTATATAGGACAGCCTCCGTGGCGTAGCTGTAGTGAACGTGGCCGCTACGCAGGAGGCGCGGGTTCGATCCCCGCTCAATGCAAATATTTGTGTGCATGAAACATGGGTATTTGCATTGGTCTGGTCGTGCCTCGGAGAGCACGTTAAGCGGTCGGTCTCGGTTGCCATAAGAACATTTATGGCAGTTGTTACGGGTAATTAGAGCGCTAAAAAGTCTAAAAACAACGGTCTAGCTGCAAGGCTTCGATATAGTTTAATGTCACCCTAATGGGGTTGTGGAGGTCAGATGGCCGTCGCTTCACGGAAGGTCTAGCCAAATCCACAGTTCAGACTGGTACAACGGACCCCAGACTCCGAGGTGAAAGCTTCGGATGCGACTGGGAATTAACGCTAGGATGAAGAAAAGTTAAGTACCCAACCGAATGGAGTTTATGTAAGTAATAAATATAAACCACACAACATGGCCAATATGGCGAGGGACCCCTTTACCTGCCATAATTGCTTTTCTACTGTCTTTTGTTCTATTGCCGTAGATAAGGTGTAAACTGCAAACTGAAACTTTTAACTACAAACAAAAAAAACTGGAATATTTGCAAATTGTCCATTCTTTACTATTTATAGTCAACCTTTTGTTCCTTTTATCTAAACCGACACTTAAAAAGTTTCTAGTAATCCATTTATATTATTTGTGGACTACAAACAAGATATTAATGCTTTTGTTATCTGCTAAGCCTATTACCTGCTGTCACCTTCGTAGACACCTCGTGTTATTTTAAATAATGTTACACAGACGCCATTTTTTAGTATGTACCTAAGTAAGTAAGTAAGTAAATCATTTATTGCTCTATTTAAAACACTCCGACCCAGAATTGCACTTCAATTCTGTGACCACGACTACTATGAATAACTAGCTGTTGCGCGCGGCTCCGCCCGCGTGGATGTCAGTTATCGATAACCAATTTGTACCTATGCATGAATATGGCTATTTGCAACCGTGGTAGGTACTACTGGTGGCTCTTTCGGGTGTGCCACGGATAACAAAGGCATTTGATTAGGTACTTAACTAAAGGTAAACAATCTTGTAGCGACTTCTCATACAAACACATATTAAACAAATAGACTAGGCTAACTAACTAACTATTGTTTGGATTTCGATTTTTAGTCTTTAAAATGAATTTCTAAACCGAAATATTGAATTTTTAAATTAAACATATTATTAAAAAGACACATTAAGATAGTTTACGTCGAACCTAACCAAATGTAGTATAGGATCTTGCAGGTGGAAAGATTTAGTCTGTGCTATACTTAAGCAGGTGAATATTCTAGATAATTTTATCTGGTTAATAGTTGCCTAGCGAAAAGGTTGCCTGTAAGAGATCGCACGCATCGATAAGGCCGCCATTTGTACCTACATATTTCATATGTTGTCCGTATTATACCTATGTACTGTAATTTATTTGTGTTCAATAAAGCTTTATCTAATCTAATTAAATCTAATCTTGGCCCAGGTTAGACCAGCTTGGGTGGTGCAGCGCCGGACCCAAGGAGGACGGAATATGGCTGAAGGGACCCTACGTTACACAATTTGTAGATCATTTTATCGCGGTCGCGATTTTTGCCTTTAAGCCCGGCCGGAAACACACGGTTTCCGAATTTGGTTTCCTGATTAGGAATTCAGATTCAGAATTCCGTGTGCCTAGCGCACACGTCCGTTCATTTGCATTAAGAATTTATACGATCAGTTATTTTTGCTAATGACTGATGATCTTAATTCCCCACAAACCCGAACGAAAGTTCCCAATTTTCAACATACGTAACTATATAACTCCTCTTGAAGTTTCCCGCCATACTCACCACTTGCGATGTTTATTGCGGCTCATGTACATATACTGCCAATAAAGAGTTAAATAATACCTTAATGTCGGATATTTTGCTTTAATAATTTATCAATATTTATAATACTTGTCACTTATTACTTCTGAGTTTAGGTCTAGTGTGATTGTCTATATTCCCCACGTAAGCGTAATCCCCTACAAACTCCCCAATCGGATTGAAAATCCCCACTGCGTGGGGAATTGGCAACGCTGCCTGGGCACAATGTTAGTGCGATTCCAAATGGAAAATTCCGTTCGTCTGGGCGAAAGTTAGAATGGAATGAATAAAATGCTTCAGAGGTCGTCAGAATGACCGCTGTTTTCGATTCCCGGGTCAAACAATAGTTTTTTGTTTAGAATAGACCAATAACAACTTTGAGTCTAGAAAGAGTTTCATCTAAGCCGTAATTGTTTTGAGGGTCTTAAAAAAATAAAAAATGCCCAGTAAAAAAAATATTTGTAGGTACTGCACTGCATTCTAATATATTTAAAATAATTCTGTATTTACTCCCTAGGGGTTAATAACGTTGCCAGTTCACTACACTTAACATTAAATTAAACTAAATACAACTTCACATTATTTAGTTTTCTGTTAGTAGCTAGTTTCACGCCACATTATTAAAACTGGGTACTGGCCTAACAGAACTACTATAGCTTTTTCGTAGCTGTTGTGAACCGTATATAAAATAACTCGTAGAGCTTATGCATCAGAACTCGTAGCACGTAGCGCTAAGAACTCGTAGAGCTTACGTAGTAGAAATTGTAGCTTGTAGTACCTAGCATGTCCGGTGAATACACTTAAATTATGCACTACTAGCCTTCCGCCCGCGGCTCCGCCCGCGTACATCTCGGTTAACGCCACCTTTACTCATTTATCCGGTTCTACTCAACCAATTGCGATCAAACAAACGTAAGATTTCAAAATTCGTTCCGCAGTTTTTGCGTCCATCGCGGACATTAAAAAAATATATATTATCGTGTTCAGTATCGTTAACATAACATAACCCCATTATTTCTTTTAAATATCTCCAATTAAACATTGGAGATAGTTAAACTACACGACTACTTTACTATTATATAATAGTATAGATATCACCTAAATATTTAGATATTCCTTAGTAATAATCGCGTCATTTACAGTTTTTCCCTGACACTTAAAGTTTATTGGTAATATTTCAAGTTATAGGTAATATTTATGGTTCTCACTCACACTTAGAGGTTTTCAAGAGTTACTTACTAACACTTAGAATTATTCGCTAACACTTAGAATATTGCACTTTAACCACAGTATAGCACTGCTTCAATAGCACCACTTTCTATGAAGTTTAAGACGATGTTAGCCAATAACGTAATAAATCGGGTGATTTCGGATGCTTAAAGTACATTAATTAAATTTGACGTGATTTATTTATTTAATTTTATGCAATGTTAAATTGTAATTTAAAACATATTTATCTTAAATATTTATGATCAAGTCACGGTAATATTCAAATTGTTTTAGACCTATAAAAAAATTATTAACTTATTTCAGTAAATGTAGTCTGAACTGAAGTTAGACATTCGATAATATTCCGGGACTTACTACACAGTAGAAAGAGAGCTTATCAGTCGTTGAAAAGGTAAACTTTGAGATTAAATAGTGATATAAAGTATAATATATGTTAATTCGATTTAGAGTCAGATCATGAAAGAAATAGATTTAAATGAATTTTAATTAATTTGATCTGATTCTGAATCTGATTAGTTAGAGTGATTCGATTAGTAAGATGTATACGCTACATATAGTTTAATTAGGTACTTACCGTGATTTTTTTCTATTAAACACAAAACACTTTATTTAGAGTTTTAGAGAAATATCACTAACACCTAGTTCTTCAAAAGCTATTTTCTAACACTTAGTATATTGCACTTTAACCACAGTATTGCACTAACTGGCAAGTAAGTACAAGCAAGGTAAGCAAGTACAAGGAAAGCGCGCGAATAGCGAGTGCTTCGGATGAGAGCTCGAGCTCAACTAATTTAGTTTTGAAGAATTTCGCAGTGCCTCGTAAGGAGCGACGGGTGCGGGGGACGCGGGGGGTGGGGGCTGAGACGGGGGATGCGCGGGAGTGGACAGGTAGTAGCGGGTAGTGGGCGTGGGGCAAGCTAACTATTGTTACAGGCACGTATTGTCTACAGCAGACATAACCTATTGCCTTTTATGGAATTAGGCACTTAATACGTATAGGTAAGGTATGTTAACCTTCGGAAGGATAGGGGGGTGACTCGTCAAGTCGTCACCCCACTCGTTCAAAAAAGAGTTGATATTTTTTTATGTGTTAATTGATGAAAGTTGTGTTTTTATGTATTCTCCTCTTAACCTAAGCATACGTAATTAGTAGCATATATCACTGATTCGTTATGTCTTGGATTTAGCTATATTAACGTTGCTGGGGTAACCGATCACCCCACTATCCTTTTACGTTTGTTTCTTTTTTCTTGTCTGGTGATTGAAAAAAGAGCATTTTTCAATCAAAGAATCAATTTCTTTTATTCAATTTAGGCACATATAGAGCACATTTGAACGTTAAAATATTATAATTGTGCCAAAAAGACAACAAATAAAATATTAAATAAATTAAAGTAAACCATTTGAAAATGATTCTTTCGCTGGTTCGGTAGTTGGTTCTACTGAGCAGATGCCAGCAAGAAACTCAGAGAACTCAATTATCCTTTTTATTTATTTATTTATTTTTTAATACGGTTTTTATACAATTTACAATGTGCGGGCAAGAAAGTGATTAGGTTGACCATGCATTTTTATCATTAAGATATTCTTCTACTTTATAATAAGCTTTTTCCATTAGACTTTTTTTCACGTTTATTTTAAAAATATTAAGTGGCATGTCAACCAAATTCTGAGGAATTTTATTAAATATTTTTATACTGTTGCCTACAAATGAATTACCAACCTTACGAAGCCTGAGTATTGGCACTGCTAGTTTATCTTTATTTCTCGTATTATAATCATAGGTGTCCGAGTTTTATTTTAAAAGACTCGGACTTTTGACATAAATAGTAAAACTTACGGCTTAAACTTAATATTGTTAAATATTTAGGAAACCTAGGCAATACAAGTTATGATGGGGAATATTCTTTAGACGAGAGTGAATAATCAGAAATTGAGGATAATCTGTCTGTGCATTCAGCGCAATTGTGTTGTTTTTAGACTTTTTCAGACAATTTTTCTCTCCGTAAAGAAGGAATTATTCTAAAGAAAGAATTAGCGAAATCGGTTCAGCCGTTCTCGAGATTTGCGCTAAGCAACACATTTAGCGATTCATTTGTATATTATAGATGCGAAAATAACTGTCTGTCTTTCTGTTTGCCTGTTATGCTTTCACACAGACCTAAACCACTGAACTTATCTTGATGAATGAATTTAACCTTGGGAAAGAACATAGGCCATCTTTGGTTGCGATAACCGACATCCACACTACTACTTATACTACGATAACTTCTTAAGTATTTAGGTAAGTAATATAAACAACACGTGAAGGTATGGCGGGGGAGCCCTTTACCTGGCATAATTGCTTTTCTACTGTCTTTTGTTCTATTGTAGTCGATAAGCTGTGAACTGGAAATTGCAACATTAAAAAAAGATTAGAATATTTGCAAATAGCCCATTCTTTCCTCTTATCTGTAGTCAACCTTTTGTCTCATTTCTCTAAATAGGTCAAGTGATAAAGGTTGCAGTAATCCAGTTGTTGTCTCGTCAAGTGAACAAAAGAAATATTAATGCTTTTGTTATTCAAGTCATTGCGGGCCTATTAAAACTAACTGCTAAACCCATTACTTCTATACTGTGCCATTACCTGCTGTCTCTTCGTGGACACAATTCGTGGTATTTTAAATAATTGCACAATATGTCATTATTTAAAAGACCACACAATTTATCTACAATTCTGTGACTACGACTATATCAACTAGGTATTGCGCGTTGCTTCGGTCCATAGTAATATTTATTATAAATGCGAAAGTAACTGTCTGTCTGTCTGTCTGCTTGTCTGTCTGGATATTGAAATTTGGTATATAGACGTTTGGAAAGGACATAAGGAATGTCGGTCGCGAAAACCGACATCCACGCGGACGGGGCCGCGGGCAACAGATATTGAGCGATAACTTTGTTATAAATATTTTTCTGTTTAGAAACTTATTATGAAGACTAAATACCGAAATCCAACCACCAGCTGTACTTACAAATATTGTAATACCTGATGTTGTAACCATATTCTTGAAATAAAGCTGAATTTGAATTTGAATTTGAATTTATTTATTTATTTATTTATTTATTTATTCTTTATTGCACAAATAAGACGTACAAAGGCGGACTTAATGCCATGGGCATTTTCTACCAATCAACCTTAGGGTGATGCAGAGTATTGTTAAGGTAGGTGCTTGAAAATATTGAGAGATGTTGATCTAGTACGATATAAATATTAGGTGTCATATAAACGATAAACATATTAATACATAATTATATAAATATGTATATATATATATATATAAATAAGTTAGCAAAGAATATACTTATAATATATAATAAAAATGGGAATGGGAAAAATCTTATGAGTGTTATTCCGCCTATGGTTCGTTGTAGAGCTGCCTTACTCTGTTTCTGAATATAGAGCGATTTGGAGACATCCTGACTTCTAGGGGAAGGGCGTTCCAAAGGAGAATGGATTGAACAGTGAACGAGGAGTGGACGAGGCTTGAAGTGTGAGTGGGACAGTGGAGAAGAAGATTGTTAGTGGAGCGTAGATTTTTATCATGATTAGAACCGAGTAGATGGAGATGGGATTTTAAGTAGGTAGGGGCGTTGGGAGAATTTAAAAGGGTATACACTAAAGTGACAGCTTTTTATACCTAACTATATTTCATACGGCTAGGTACTTAACTAAAGTTCACTACACTTGCCAGTTCACTACACTTAACGTTTAACATTAAACTAAACTAAATACAACTTCACACTCACACTAAAAGAATAATATAGACGGAACGTATAGAACCAGCGTGTGAAGCCACATAAAGTGATACCAAAGTAGCACCATCTCACTCGCACTCTTTGTTTGCACGCACGAGTGCGAGCGAAATGGTGCTACTTTAGTATCACTTAATGTGACTTCACACGCTGGTTCTATACGTTCCGTCTATATTATTCTTTTAGTCTGAGAACTTCACATTATTTAGTTTTCTATTAGTAGCTAGTTTCACGCCACATTATTAAAACTGGGTACTGGCCTAACAGAAGTAATGTAGCTTTTTCGTAGCTGTTGTGGACCGTAGATAATATAATAATAGAAAGGTCTTAAAAAGATAAAAATGCCTAGTAACAAATATATGTACTGCACTGCATTCTAATATATCTTCTAAAATATAAAAATGGATCACTGAATGTGTTGCTAAGCTCAAATCTCGAGAACGGCTGAACCGATTTCGCCAATTCTTTTTTTAAAATATTCCTTGAAGTACGAGGATGGTTCTTACGGAGAGAAGATTAAGAAAAAAAAATCGACCGTTAGGCGGTACGAAGTTCGCGGGGTAAGCTAGTTTCAAATAATTTTGTATTACTTCCTAGGTGTTAATTACGTTGCCAGTTCACTACACTTAACGTTTAACATTAAACTAAACTAAATACAACTTCACATTATTTAGTTTTCTGTTAGTAGCTAGTTTCACGCCACATTATTAAAACTGGGTACTGGCCTAACAGAAGTAATGTAGTTATTTCGTAGCTGTTGTGGACCGTAGCTAAAATAAATCGTAGAGCTTACGTAGCAGAACTCGTAGCTCGTAGCGCTAATAATTCGTAGAGTTTACGTAGTGGAACTCGTAGCTGTAGCATGTCCGGTGAACACACTTAAATTATGCTTTACTAGCCTTCCGCCCGCGACTCCGCCCGCGTACATCTCGGTTAACGCGACCTTTGCTCATATATCCGGTTCTACTCAACCGATTGCGATAAAAAAACGTAAGATTATCGACTGACCCAGGCCTGTCTAAAATTTATTTTAGACAGCCTCAAAATCCGTTCAGTAGTTATTGCGTCCATCGCGGACCAACAGACAAAAAGACAGGAAGTGAAAAATAAATTATTTTGTGTTCAGTATCGTTATCATAACATTACCCAATTGTTTTTTTTAAGTTTAAGACGGTGTTAGCCAATAACGTAATAAATCGGGTGATTTCGCATGTTTAAAGTATGTTCATAAAATTTGACGCGATTTATTCATTTAATTTTATGCACACATAAAAACATTACATACATAAGACGGTGAAAATATTTTTGCAATGTTAAATTATAATTAAAAAAAAAAATATATATATATATTTTTAATATTTTTGACCAAGTCACGGTAAAGTTATTGGTTTTAATTTCAAATTGTTTTAGACCTATAAAATAATTATTAACTTAGTTTATTAAATGTAGTCTGAACTTAAATTAGAAATTCGATAATTTTCCGGGACTTACTACACAGTATAAAGAGAGCTTATCAGTCGTTGAAAAGGTAAACTTTAAGATAAATAATTATATTAAGTATACGTTTATTCGATTTAGAGTCAGATTATATTATATAAAATTGAAATAAATTAATTTTAAATAATTTGATCTGACTCTGAATCTGAATAGTTAGAGTGATTCGATTAGTAAGGTGTATACGATATAGTTGAAATAGGTACTTACCGTGAATTTTTTGTAATCAAACACAAAACACTAGAGTTTTAGAGAGTTATCGCTTAAGAGTTTTTCAAGAGTTATTTACAAACTCGTAGTATATTGCACTTTAACCACAGTATTTCACTAACTGGCAAGTAATTTCAAGCAAGGTAAGTACAAGGAAAGCGCGCGAACAGCGAGTGCTTCGGATGAGAGCTCGAGCTCAACTAATTTATTTTTGAGGAATTTCGCAGTGCCTCGTAAGGTGCGACGGGTGCGGGGGACGCGGGGGGGTGGGGGCTGAGACGGGGGATGCGCGGGAGTGGACAGGTAGTAGCGGGTAGTGGGGGTGGCGCAAGCCATTTTTACAGCGCACGGATTGTCTACAGCAGACATAACCTATTGTCTTTTATGGAATTAGGCACTTAATACGTACAGGTAAGGTATGTTACCCTACGGAATGATAGGGGGGTGACTCGTCAAGTCGTCACCCCACTCGGTCAAAAAAGAGTTGATATCTTTTTAATTGTGTTAATTGATGAAAGTTATGTTTTTTTTGTATTCTCCTCTTTACCTAAGCATACGTAATTAGTAGCATATATCACTGATTCGTTATGTCTTGGATTTAGCTATATTAACGTTGCTGGGGTGACCGATCACCCCACTATCCTTTTACGTTAGTTTCTTTTTTCTCGTCTGGTGATTGAAAAAAGAGCATTTTTCAATCAAAGAATCAAATAATCAATTTCGTTTATTCAATTTAGGCACATATAGAGCACATATGAACGTCAAAATATTACAATTGTGTCAAGAAGTATGTAAACAACAAATAAAATATTAAATAAATTAAAGTAAACCATTTGAAAATGATTCTTTCGCTGGTTCGGTAGTTGGTTCTACTGAGCAGATGCCAGCAAGAAACTCAGAGAATTCATAATCCTTTTTATTTATTTATTTATTTTTTAATACGGTTATTATACAATTTACAATGTGCGGGCAAGAAAGTGATTAGGTTGACCATGCATTTTTATCATTAAGATATTCTTCTACATTATAATAAGCTTTTTCCATTAGACTTTTTTTCACGTTTATTTTAAAAATATTAAGTGGCATGTCAACCAAATCCTGAGGAATTTTATTAAATATTTTTATACTGTTGCCTACAAATGAATTACCAACCTTATGAAGCCTGAGTATTGGCACTGCTAGTTTATCTTTATTTCTCGTATTATAATCATGGGTGTCCGAGTTTTTTTTTAAAGGACTCGGACTTTTGACATAAATAGTAAAACTTACGGCCAATAATATTATTAAATATTTAGGAAACCTAGGCAATACAAGTTATGATGGGGAATATTCTTTAGACAAGAGTGAATAATCAGAAATTGAGGATAATCTGTCTGTGCATTCAGCGCATTTGTGTTGTTTTTAGACTTTTTGATACAATTTTTCTCTCCGTAAAGAAGGAATTATTCTAAAAAAACAATTAGCGAAATCGGTTCAGCCGTTCTCGAGATTTGCGCTTAGCAACACATTTAGCGATTCATTTGTATATTATAGATCACACTACTACTTATACTACGATAACGACAACTTCTTTTATAACTAGGTAAGTAATATAAACCACACATGAAGGTATGGCGAGGGACCCCTTTACCTGGCATAATTGGGTTTTTGAAAAAAAAAAAATTATTGATTTTTTTTACGTATTTTAAAACTTTATTATTAATAATATTGGTATTTAATGCAAAAAACTTCAAAAAAAATTATTTTCAATTAATTATAAACAATTAAAAATTGTTGAAATTTAAATAAAAATCACGTGACTATAAACGTGCCATGATTGGTCACCATAGTTGTGACGTCATAATGTTATAGCTATTTAATAACAGTACAGCGTTTACGGCTATTACACATGTCTAGACAATAATATTAAAAATTTATTGCTAAAATACGAGTTGTTAGTTGGTTTCGATTAGCTATGTGTGATAAAGGATTTATTAAGGCAAAGTCTGATAATATTCCTGATGTTGATATATTTATTAGTGATGTGCCGATCATAACTTTGGCCGACTAGCCGACTAGCCGACTATTCGGTTTCTAAACAGCCGACTAATCGGCCGACTAGTCGGCCAAGCCGATCATGGTTTCGGGTATTTCCGGAACGTTTCGTTTACAGCAGGCACATGCTGTAAGAACGTTCCGAACGTTTGAACGAACTCGACAGCTGAATCCGCGGTGAGATTTAAATTTCGCATGCTGTAAATTTGGTGAAGTGAACAAAAGTCGACAGTGATGTATGTCCATGTGCTCGACTAGGTGACCAAATTTACAGCACGTGAAATTGAAATCTCACCACGAATGCTGTCGAGTTCGTTCGATCGTTCGAAAATGTGCTTACAGCATGTGCCTACAGATCGTTCGCGCGAGCCGCACCGCCACACGCTAATCAATTTTCAAGTTTTAGGTGGACGAAATTCAATTTTCTTAAAATGAAAGTGTTTGAAAAAGCTATCGATACGTGCTAAGTACTATTCTTTACACGTTATGCTACAATTGGTATTTCATAAAGTTGTTTGTTTCATTAGTTCCTAAAGCTCAAGGGTGCTGACTCTGCAAGTTGCGTAGATAAATGCGTAGATAAAATTACTGTATACGAAATGTATCTAGTGCAGTTGATTGTCTATTGTAGCGTAAGTTGTTTACTGAGGGATTCAATAAAAAGGTGCATATAATATCAGATAAAAAATAATTAGTACGTATACAATTTTTTTAAGCTATTTTTTGGTTTCTTTACTGAGGGATTCAATAAAAAAGGTGCATATATAATTCATCAGACATAAAATAATTAGGACGTAGGTATTCAATTTGTTACGCTATTTTTTTTTGTTTCTCAGACTCTTTACAGAAACATAATACATTATATAGGAACATAGAAACTTTAAGTTCTTTAGGACCACCCAACCCTCAGCTATTATAATCAATGACATTTTCTTGCCCATTTTTGACCTTCTTGAACAAAGTTTATGATTTTTTAGATAACAGTGCTCAAAAAAATATCGAGATTTGTTCAATCTGCAGCATTATCCTCCAATGATACCTTAATCGTAGGTTTACAAAATCCATGCTATTTTATCTAGCATTGTATTAAATATGCCATTGGAGTGCTAAATTTTACTGTTATGGATAAAAATAAGTTGCAGAATACTATTCATAGCTTTAAAACTTCAGCCGCTTAAAATTGAATAGCTACTAGACTGCTAGAAATTAGATACTACTAAAATGCATTATTATCTAAGGTACACAAACCAGTGAACCGGTATGAAGCCGGATAGTCGGCGCTCTTTGCCGACTAGTCGCCGACTAATCGCCGACTACAAAAGTGGCCGAATAGTCGGCTTTACCGACTAGTCGGCGACTAGTCGGCACATCTCTAATATTTATGATCACCGATTTTTTAAAAAATGACATTCGGTTTAATTCTGCTGAAGTTCGAGGTGCCAAGGCATCAAGGTAAGTTTGTTAAAAAATAATATAATAAATGAAAATATTTACTTATTTAATAAAAATGGTATTAAGAAATACTTACATCGAAATGATCTTCACAACAAAAAAAAATCGATTTTGTTTGGGGATTATCATGGTGCACTGCTTGAAACCATTTATTTCGACGTTTGTCATCTTGAGGAACATTTAAAAACATTTTATCAGGAGTTGCCTTTGTAGTATTCGTACATAATGGTACAAAACAAGAACGATAACTTTTGAGGTTCGACATTTTTAATATAAATTTAAATATTTAATAATGACAACAAAATTAAATAGATCAAAACACTGTATTTATTATTTTTCTATCAACTGCAATGAGTGAAAACTAACATTATGACGTCACACGCGCTCGGGTTTGTTCGGGAGTTGTCGGCGTGTCTTCGGTACTGGATTCAAATTTTTATTTTTATTTTGAAATAACTTTTGAATTATTGCGAAAAAAAAAAAAAAAATAGTTTTGTTATAAAACTAATATATAATCTTTCCATTTATCACAAAAAAATTTTTTTTTCAAAAACCCAATTGCGTTTCTACTGTCTTTTGTTCTATTGTAGTCGATAAGCTGTGAACTGGAAATTGCAACATTAAAAAAAGATTAGAATATTTGCAAATTGCCCATTCTTTGCTCTTATCTATACTCTTATCTATAGTCAACCTTTTGTCTCATTTCTCTAAATAGGTCAAGTGATAAAGGTTGCAGTATTCCAGTTATTGTCTCGTCAAGTGAACAAAAGAAATATTAATGCTTTTGTTATTCAAGTCATTGCGGGGCTATTAAAACTAACTGTTAAACCCATTACTTCTATACTGTGCCATTACCTGCTGTCTCTTCGTGGACACAATTCGTGGTATTTTAAATAATTGCACAATAATAATATGTCATTATTTAAAAGACCACACAATTGATCTCCAATTCTGTGACTACGACTATATCAATAACTAGGTGTTGCCGGTTGCTCCGGTCCATAGTAATATTATAAAAGCGAAAGTAACTCTGTCTGTCTGGAAAATGAAATTTGTTAGGTACATGCAGTAGACATTGGGAAAGGACATAAGGAATGTTGGTCGCGAAGACCGACATCCACGCGGACGGGGCCGCGGGCAACAGCTATTGAACGATAACTTTGTTAAATACCTAACTGTACTTCATTTGGCTAGGTACTTCACTAAAGGTAAACTATCTTGTAGCGACTTTGTATATAAACACAAATTAAACAAATAAACCAGGCTAAATAACTTAATCGTTAGGGGTAGTTGGAGCCCTAAAAAGTTCAAGAACAACAAAATATCGCCCAATGTCACCATTGGATTTTGGAGGTTTGGCAGTCGCTTCACGGAAAATATTGAGGTCTAGCCTCAGAATACAGAAGTAGAGAGTTAGAGAGGGATAGCATTGCATAATGCTATCCCTTGCACGCAATTCACCCGTGCTACGTGCACGGGTGAATTGCGTGAAAACGGACTGGCTTAAAGTATGATTCCGTAGCTGACCGCATACGACAACTGCCGACGCACGCAGCACATACGCGTAGTTCTCAATGGTCCCCTTTATCCGTATCGAAGTTTAACAAGTAATGGGCACCTTTTCGAAATTGGCAGGCCTAGGATAAGTACTCAAATAATATTTATAATACATTATATAACTAATATTTTTTGATTAATTAGATTTTTCTATAATTATTACTTTAAATGCTTTTTTGTTTGACTGTACTGGTTTTGGTTTTAACTTTTTTTTTTATTATTTTTTTTAGGTGGACCCAGTCGCCGGAAGAAAAATATTTAAATGAAATGAAACTAGCAACTGAAACCTCGGTCCGAGTTAAATGCGGTCCCAGTCGCCGGTAACCTCCAATGTGGATGTTATTTCACCTCTGCCTAACCTAACCGGGGATAATGGCGTCATTGAGTTGTTGTAGTTGTTGAATTTACAAATGTACCTACATCATATTATGTATGTAGGTACTCTGTGAATTTCATAATATCCATATAATAATAATTTTATATTTTTAAATGTATTTTTAAAGTATATTTAGAAATATAATTTAGATGTATATTAAATGAATAAAGGTGAATAATAATAATAATAAAAATATTTTACAACATTCTACACAACGCTATCTAGACCCATGGTAAGCTTAATAAGCTTGTGTTATGTAATCTAGAATGCGGATATACATACTTAGATACTTTTTTTTGTAAATACATACATAATTATACATAGAAACACCCAGACCAATATTTATATTCATGCATACAAATATTGGCACTGAGCGGGGATCGAACCCGCGCCTCCTGCGTAGCAGCCGCGTTCACTACCGCTACGCCACAGAGGCAGGCACATGTACTTACTTAATATTATTATAAATGCGAAAATAACCGTCTGCCTTTTTGTTCGTCTGTTATGCTTTCAGACCTAAACCACTGAACCGATCTTGATGAATGAATTAAACCTTGGGAAAGAACATAGGCCATCTTTGGTTGCGATAACCGACATCCACACTACAATTATACTACGATAACGATAACTTCCTAAATAACTAGGTAAGTAATATAAACCACACGTGAAGCTATGGCGAGGGAGCATAATTGCTTTTCTAGTGTGTTTTGTTCTATTGTAGTCGATAAGCTGCGAACTGCACATTGAAACTCTAAACAAAAAAAAACTGGAATAGTTATTTGCAAATTGCCCATTCTTTACTATCCAGAGTCAACCTTTTGTCTCATTTCTCTAAATAGGTCAAGTGATAAAGGTTGCAGTATTCCAGTTGCTGTCTCGTCAAGTGAACAAAAGAGATATTAATGCTTTTGTTATTCAAGTCATTGCGGGCCCATTAAAACTAGCTGCTAAAGCCATTACTTCTATACTGTGCCATTACCTGCTGTCTCTTCGTGGACACATCGTGATATTTTAAATAATTGCACAATATGTCATTATTTAAAAGACCAAAGAATTGATCTACAATTCTGTGACTATATCAATAACTAGGTGTTGCGCGTTGCTCCGGTTCATTGAAATATTATAAATGCGAAAGTACCCCGCAGACTGTCTGTCGGACAGTGTATACGAACAACATACAAAATATGGCGGCCTTATCACTGGGAGCGATCTCTTACAGGCAACCTTTTCGCTAGGCAGCTATTAACAAGAGAAACAAAACAAACTGACACAAACACACACGCGCGCACACACACACACACACACAAACACACACACACATACCCATACACACGTCAAACTTATAACACCCCTCTTTTTTGTCAGGGGTTAAAAATTAAATTTAGCTTTCAAATTCAATATATCAGTTTAGAAATTCATTTTAAAGACTGAAAATCGAAACACAATCAATAGTTATGTTATTAATATGTGTTTGTATAAGAAGTTGCTACAATATTGTTTACCTTTAGTTAAGTACCTAATCAAATAATAGAAAATAAAGACCACGAACAATGTGCATCTTGTTAATACTGGCATACGAATGTCATTACATAAAAGTACGCTATGACTATACTAATAGGTCAGTTACAAATTCGAAATTCAAAAGTCATTGCACTCACACAATTTTTTTTAACCAAATTAAAAAAAGGACGCACATCGCCTATCCAAAGCTGAGTAAAGATTCGATTTTACAAAATCGACATGAAACTAAGCCAACAATGCCAGCCCCCGCCCTTTGGCGGGAGGTACGAGTGCTCCGCCAAACCGCACACATACTGTGAAATACGACCAATGACAATAATTTCCCCACTGGCCTTGGCTGTCTCAATAGACAAAGATGTGTTGTAATTGTTGTATCAAGAATTACAAAAAAAAAAGTTTTGCTTCAAGTATCTGGTTTATGGAGGGTTGAAACAGCAACAACTCTAATAAATATCAAATTACCAATGCATTACAGATGTATATATTAAGGTTCACTTATTTCTTATTATTCAATGACCAGTGTACTATCACAATATGTTACCGGCAATCTGTATAATTCAGGTATTCTATAAAATGCCTAGTCGATGACCATTGTATAAAATATTTGCTGTTCCACCGGCAATGTGTGATATAAATAAGTCTATATTTGCAGATGACTTTGCTAAACTTCTACATCTGGATGGTTATAAAAAAATAACCACGAAGGCTAATGCGGGAGCTCCGTCCTCTATCCTATACAATCTATCCAAGTCAAACTGCGCGGAGTGGACACTGCGCGCCTCAACTTGGATAGATAATATATTCTACATTCGGTTAGGTATATAAATAAATCTTGTGGCGACTTTTTAAAAAAAATACATATTATACAAATAAACTAGGCTAACTAACTAACTAATCGTTCAATTTCGGTTTTTAGTTTTGAAAATGAGTTCTAAACCGAAAAAATTTGCATAAACTGAGTTTTTAAATTTCAAATATACAAAGTAAAATAGTAATAGACAAATCACAGGTATTTATGACAGAAAATAATTGTAATATTACATTAATTCTATACCAAAATTTTATTTATATTTACAAAAAAATAAATAAATTAATTTACTTGTATTTCCATCTTACGTAGTACGTAGTCTTATGTACATTATTATCAAATATAACTTCATTTGTTAGTATTATCTTATTTTTTTTACATAAATGTATTTGTTTTAAATGCGGGTGTACCCTCATTCTACTCGATTCTCATAATATCGATTAGGAACTATTATTCCACCATAAGTACATAATATACTACGACGCTATCTAAAACGAATATTTGTTTTTATTTTTTATATCAGAACGTACGTACCCCATTGATTAATGGTATAACAATAGCGCCATAGAAATATGTATTTAAGGTCAATTTTTAATTTTTATACATTACCAATTCATAGTAAATCTTAAAAGCTAGAAATAAGATTTCCATCATTGAACTATAGCAAGGCACCTATAGAATTCTCTTACAAAATGTCTGTCCAAATCTTCTACTACTACTATATCTTTCTACTTTACAAATACACACATATTTTACAATATTCAGAAAGTTGTATTTAAATATCTATCTTACACTATTGACTCACTATTCTAATAACAGTAACAATAGTATAAAGTTTATCAATTTAGTTATACAAACCTGCATAATATACTTTTAAACATAAATCACAGGAATATATTTTGTCAGTCTATAATATAATATACATCTGTATACATCTGTAATCACTATCACAAGTCAAATTCTACTCGATTCTCATAATATCGTTTAGGAACTATTATTCCACCATAAGTACATAATATACTACGACGCTATCTAAAATGAATATTTGTTTTTATTTTTATATCAGAACGTATGTACCCCATTGATTAATGGTATAACAATAGCGCCATAGAAATATGTATTTAAGGTCAATTTTCAATTTTCATACATTACCAATCCATAGTAAATCTTAGAAGCTAGAAATAAGATTTCCATCATTGAACTAAAGCAAGGCACCTATAGAATTCTCTTACAAAATGTCTGTCCAAATCTTCTACTACTACTATATCTTTCTACTTTACAAATACACACATATTTTACAATATTCAGAAAGTCGTATTTAAATATCTATCTTACACTATTGACTCACTATTCTAATAACAGTAACAATAGTATAAAGTTTATCAATTTAGTTATGCAAACATGCATAATATACTTTTAAACATAAATCACAGGAATATTTGTCAGTCTATATAATATACATCTATAATCACTATCACAAGTCAAATATAGGCTGAATCTAATTCATGCCTTTGCCACACTCAGAAAACTGTCCGTAACATCCGTTCGACAGCCACCGCTCCAACAGCTGTCAGTTTGACAGCCATCGCTCCAACCACTGTCAGCTTGCCAGCCAGCCATCGCTTTGACAACTGTCGAAGAATCGAAGCCTTGACGAAGAATCGGAGCTTTCGGGGACCATCGTCTTCCTGAGAGGCGGAGTTAGTGACTTAGGTCCGTTTTTCTCCACACCGTTCGTATGAGCAACTTGTTTAGGTTTCATCATTGTTGTCTTAGACCTGGCTTCGGGCCTGGTAGGCCGAGGAGGAGATCTTGACCGTAACCGTGAAATTTTCGATCTTTCACGCCTAACTGATGGCGATCTTCTCTTATGATACGGCGATCGCGACCGGCGTTTCCTCTCGTATGGTGAATCAGACCACCTGTATCTATGGTTCCGACCACGAGACCTTGATAGACTTCTACTACGTTAGCGTCTTCTGCCGTGTTCAGCTTTAGGATCATAGTTCTTCAGTGTCATTGTCGTATTGAAGTCACGTTTTTCAACATGCGATTTCAGCTTTGAATGTCTGTCATCGAGTTTTACTCGTACAGGCACGGTCAATACCTCAGATGGCGTCATTCCCATTTTAATCATTTCAGCTTCACTCATTAATGGCTGAAGCTGCAAACTCTCGACTTTGGGAATTTTACTCATGACTATGTCTTCGTCTCTCTTCCTAGCCGCATATGCTTTTTGCTTCTTTATTTTATTTAATATTCTTTTCGAAGCCTCTATAATCGGGTCGTAGAACTTTTGCTCGTTGGTTACTTTGTCTGTAGAAGTAAATAAGCTACTAGGTGGAGTTCTTTTTATAGGACACTCGACAGCTTTATCTAACCCGGGGCTTGGAATATTAGGGAAGATTGCTTCAGGGCTCACCTGAGTAGAACTATTATTTGAACAAACACCTTTTCGCAATTTGTATTCCTGTAGGGTTAGTTTTCTTTTCTTTTGCGGTGGTTCTTGGTTTTTAATATCAGCTTCTACATTTATTATATTGACTTCCCGATCAAGAGGTCTTTTTTCAGCTTTGGATTTTAGGGCTTGAGGTATTTGAACATCTTGTTTGTTGCTAAATTGCGTCTCGTAAAAGTTCTTATTTTTCGGACAGGATTCTTCCTTTATAGTAACAATATCTATACTACTAGCTTTAGTATCATTTTTATCAATTTTTTTAACAGTCTTCTCTTTTTTACCTAAATTGTTAGTTTTTTCATTAGCACTACACTTGTCCATGTTAACTTTCGGAAAGTCTGTGTGATCAAAGTGAAGTATAACTTCAGATCTGTTTTTAATAGTTAACCTTATTCTAGGATTAGAATTTTGACTATTTGTATCACTCACTTCATAAGCATTTTTAATCATCAGAGAACTGTTGTTATTTGTATCACTATCGGGCGCACTGTAAAAAAGTGACAGTTTTTTACGACAGTCAGACTGTACGGAAGATTTATTACTTGTTTTTGCACTATTTTTCTTCTTGGTATTTATATCATCCGATTGTTTTAATTTCTTGTTCTTAGACTTGTTCTTGTTCTTGTTTCGTTGTTCTTTGATATCCATTTCCTCATCGCTACTAAAATGGTAAACGACATTTTTACTCTTACACGTCCTGTGCCTGGAGTTAAGAATCCTGCTGTTGTTGGGTAGTACTTCAGGTTGAAGAAAGCTTTTGTTCTTACCGGCATCGTGCAACCGCACACCGTTCATCAAATAATTTTTGTTAAAACTTTTGACTTTACCATCTTCAATGCTCTCTACGGGGGCTGGTCGTTTTTTCGTGTCTAATTTTTCGAAGGTTTCAGACTGTTCTAATAAAGAATTCAAATCATTCGCCTCTAAAACTGGAATCACAGTATCATTGCGCGACTCGACTTCCTCAAAATCATCCAATTCAACGCGTGGTGTAGGAATTGATGTTATTTCCCTTGAAGGCATATCTATAACTGTAGCCACTGGACTAATGGTTGATTCGATCTCCATATCTTGATGATTGAAATCATCTTCCTTAGGTTTAATTTTATTAGCATCTGTGTTGTCAGTTATAAGGAAGCTGTTTACGTCTTCCTCTGTTATAATTCTAGGTAAGTCATCAATTTTATTAGTGTTTAAGTCATCGCTTTTATTAGTGCTGCCCGATTTATCCTTTTCATTGTTAAAATCTACGAGAGCTGGTTGTTTTTTCGTGTCCAATTTTTCAAAATCTTCAAACTGTTCTAATAAAGAATTCAAATCATTCGCCTCTAATACTGGAATCACAGTATCATTGCGCGACTCGACTTCCTCAAAATCATCCATTTCAATGCGTGGTATAGGGATTGATGTCATTTCTCTTATCATTATATCTATATTATTTTTACTTTTTTTAGTGCTGCCCGATTTATCCTTTTCATTATCAAAATCTACGAGAGCTGGTTGTTTTTTCGTGTCCAATTTTTCAAAATCTTCAAACTGTTCTAATAAAGAATTCAAATCATTTGCCCATATCACTGGAATCACAGTATCATTGCGCGACTCGACTTCCTCAAAATCATCCATTTCAATGCGTGGTATAGGGATTGATGTCATTTCCCTTATCATTTCCATTATATCTATATTTTTTTTTTTAGTGCTGCCCGATTTATCCTTTTCATTCTCGACTTCCTCAAAATCATCCATTTCAATGCGTGGTGTAGGGATTGATGTCATTTCCCTTATCATTTCCATTATATCTATATTATTTTTTTTAGTGCTGCCCGATTTATCCTTTTCATTCTCGACTTCCTCAAAATCATCCATTTCAATACGTGGTGTAGGGATTGATGTCATTTCCCTTATCATTTCCATTATATCTATATTATTTTTTTTAGTGCTGCCCGATTTATCCTTTTCATTCTCGACTTCCTCAAAATCATCCATTTCAATGCGTGGTATAGGGATTGATGTCATTTCCCTTATCATCATATCTATATTATTTTTATTTTTTTTGGTGCTGCCCGATTTATCCTTTTCATTGTCAATAGTTATTCCATATAAATCCTGATGTATATGTTCCAAACTGAGACACGGTTTAGAATCACCTATATCCATGCAAAGGTTCTGTCTGTCACTCTTCAATCTCAGCATCTTGTGGCCAATGGGGCGGAAGCGTGTCTGATGATACGTTGGATTCATCTCGTGGAACTCCATGTCTGGAAATAAAAAAGTAACTTATATATAGCTAATTATAATAAGTTAATGCTTCAGAGGTAGTCAGGATGACCGCTGTGTTCGATTCCCGGGTCAAGCAATAGTTGCAATTAAGTTTTTTGTTTAAAATAAAATAAAACGATCAACTACGTCTAATCTCATGTGTTATGTAAACGAGATCTCCGAAGCAATGGAGAAAAAATTGGAGGTTCATGCAGTTTACACAGATTTTTCAAAAGCTTTTGACGTAGTAAATCACGATCGATTGGTTCGCAAGCTTGACCATGCGGGTATATGTGGTTCGCTGCTAAGGTGGTGCGAATCGTATTTGCGTAATCGCTCACAAATGGTAAAAGTTCGGGGCTTTCTGTCGGAACCCAAATGTGTACCATCTGGCGTACCGCAAGGCTCCCACCTGGGTCCGTTATTCTTCATTCTTTTTGTCAATGATTTATGTAGCATTATTGAGTCTAAGTGTCAGTTATTTGCGGATGACCTAAAAATTTATAAGACAATTGCATGTAACTATGATACCCGTATCCTACAGAATGACATTGATAGAATAAATGAATGGTGCGTCACCAACTGTATGTCTCTCAATGTCTCTAAATGTCATCACATAAAATTCACTCGCAAGAGAAAACCTACCGCTGTAACCTATTATCTTAATGGAACAAAACTAAGTGAGGTTTCGAGTATAAGAGATTTGGGTGTCATAATGGATGCAAAGTTGGACTTTCGAGAGCATATTGACCACATTGTTAAGAAGGGAAGCAGACTCGCTGGTTTCGTTATTCGACAAACCAAGATTTTCATAGATCCATCAGTATCAATACTACTTTTTAATTGCTATGTTCGTAGTTTAGTGGAGTACAGCAGCCCCGTATGGAGCCCTACTTATAAAACTCACATTGATCGGCTCGAAGCGGTGCAGCGGCGCTTCATGTACCATTTATCTTTTACGGATAACAAGTGCCGTGAGCTTGCTTCCTATGAAACACGACTGGGCTATTATAGCGTTAACTCGTTGCAACAAAGGCGCGATGTAGCTGACCTTACATTTTTATATAAAGTTATTAGTGGCTCAATCGACTGTCCAGATCTGCTAGAGAAACTAACGTTTGCGGTGCCTCGTAGTGGTAGCCGTCTTCACAATAGGAAGACCTTTGTGACGCCAACTGCTCGAACCAATCTTGGGCGGCACGCACCTATTTATCGCATGTGTTTTGCATACAACTGTATTGGCAGCGAAATAGATATTTTTAGCGTAAAGATGAATAGTTTCAAGAAGCTTTGTTTTGAACAAATGAGCGGATAATTTCTGTAATATTTCTCAGTAGAATTAATTTGTAATTTGTTTTGTGTTATGTTGTGTTCGCATCTAGTAGGTCTTACAAACATGTAACATCATAGTGTTAAATTGTGAGCGTAATTGTCAATTGTATTGACCAGTTTTGTGAACCTTTAATAAAAAAAAAAAAAAAAAAAAAAAGAGTTTCATCCAAGCCCTAATGGTTTTAAAGGTCTTAAAAAGATAAAAATGCCTAGTAACAAATATATGTAGGGTACTGGCCTAACAGAAGTATTGTAGCTTTTTCGTAGCTGTTGTGGACCATAGGTAAAATAAATCGTAGAGCTTACGTAGCAAAACTCGTAGCTCGTAGCGCTAATAATTCGTAGAGTTTACGTAGTGGAACTCGTAGCTCGTAGCGTGTAGCATGTCCGATGAACACACTTAAATTATGCACTACTAGCCTTCCGCCCGCGTCTCCGCCCGCGTACATCTCGGTTAACGCGACCTTTGTTCATATATCCGGTTCTACTCAACCGATTGCGATACAAAAAGCGTAAGATTATCGACTGACCAAGGCCTGTCTAAAAAAAAAACAGCGTCAAAATCCGTTCAGTAGTTATTGCATCCATCGCGGGCCAACAGACAAAAAGACAGGAAGTGAAAATAAAAAAAATTTTTGTTCAGTATTATTGTTAACATAACATAACCCAAGTATTTTTTTTAAGTTCGAGACGTTGTTAGCCAATAACGTAATAAATAGGGTGATTTCGCATGCTTAAAGTATGTTCATAAAATTTGACGCGATTTATTTATTTAATTTTATGCACACATAAAAACATTACATAGATAAGATGGTGAAAATATTAGTGCAATGTTAAATTATAATTTAAAATATATTTTGAATATTTTGACCAAGTCATGGTTAAGTTATTGATTTTAATTTCAAATTATTTTAGACCTATAAATAATTATTAATTTGGTTTAGTAAATGTAGTCTGAACTGAAGTGAGAAATTCGATAACATTCCGGGACGTACTACACAGTAGAAAGAGAGCTTATCAGTCGTTAAAAAAGCCAAACTTTAAGATTAACAATGATATTAAGTATAAGTCAATCCGATTTACAGTCAGATCATAATATTTTATTTATATAACATTTGAATAAATTAATTTTAATTAGTATGATCTGACTCTGAATAAGATTAGTTAGAGTAAATCGATTAGTAACGTGTAGGTACGATATAGTTGAAATACTTACCGTGTTTTTTTCTATTAAACAAATACACTTAAGAAGAGTTATTAGTAATATCACTAACACTTAGTTTTTCAAGAGTTATTTACTAACTCGTAGTATATTGCACTTTAACCACAGTATTTCACTAACTGGCAAGTAAGTACAAGCAAGGTAAGTACAAGGAAAGCGCGCGAATAGCGAGTGCTTCGGATGAGAGCTCGAGCTCAACTAATTTATTTTTGAGGAATTTCGCAGTGCCTCGTAAGGTGCGACGGGTGCGGGGGACGCGGGGGGTGGGGGCTGAGACGGGGGATGCGCGGGAGTGGACAGGTAGTAGCGGGTAGTGGGCGTGGGGCAAGCTAACTATGGTTACAGCGCACGTATTGTCTACAGCAGACATAACCTATTGTCTTTTATGGAATTAGGCACTTAATACGTACAGGTTAGGTATGTTAACTATGCTAGTTTCAAATAATTTTGTATTACTACTTAATTACGTTGCCAGTTCACTACAATTAACGTTTAACATTAAACTAAACTAAATACAACTGCACATTATTTAGTTTTCTGTTAGTAGCTAGTTTCACGCCACAAACTTAGTTTTATGTATAATTTGACGTCAAATAGCTGTAACAGTAACTATTTTGAAAATAAAGAATTGAATTGAATTGAATTATTAAAACTGGGTACTGGCCTAACAGAAGTAATTTAGCTTTTTCGTAGCTGTTGTGGACCGTAGCTAAAATAAATCGTAGAGCTTACGTAGCAGAACTCGTAGCTCGTAGCGGTAATAATTCGTAGAGTTTACGTAGTGGTACTCATAGATTGTAGCGTGTAGCATATCCGATGAACACACTTAAATTATGCACTACTAGCCTTCCGCCCGCGACTCCGCCCGCGTACATCTCGGTTAACGCGACATTTGCTCATATATCCGGTTCTACTCAACCGATTGCGATCAAAAAAACGTAGGGTTAAGCCCTGTCTAAAAACAAAACAGCATAAAAATCCGTTCAGTAGTTTTTGCGTCCATCGCAGACAAACAAACAAAAAGACAGGAAATGAAAAAAAGGAATATTTTGTGTTCAGTATCGTTAACATAACATAACCCAAGTGTTTTTTTTTCAGTTTAAGACGATATGTTAGCCAATAACGTAATAAATCGGGTGATTTCGCATGTCTAAAGTATATTCATAAAATTTGACGCGATTTATTTATTTAATTTTATGCACCCATAAAAACTTTACATAGATAAGACGGTGAAAATATTAGTGCAATTTTAAATTATAATATAAAATATATTTTGAATATTTTTGACCACGTCACGGTAAAGTTATTGATTTTAATTTCAAATTGTTTTAGAGCTATGAATAATTATTAACTTAGTTTAGTAAACGTAGTCTGAACTGAAGTTAGAAATTCGATAATATTTCGGGACGTACTACACAGTAGGAAGAGCGCTTTAAAAAGGTAAACTTTAAGATAAATAGTTATATTAAGTTCTAGCTGACTCCGCGAACTTCGTACCGCCTAACAGTCAATTCTTTATTATTTATTATTTTAATTTTTCTCTCCCTAAAAACCATCCTCGTACTTCAAGAAATAGTCAAAAAAAAGAATTGGCGAGATCGGTTCAGCCGTTCTCGAGATTTGCGCTTAGCAACACATTTAGGAATTCATTTTTATATAATAGAAGAAAAAGTGAATTCGATTAGGAGTCAGATGATACATAAAATTGAAATAAATTAATTTTAAATAAACTGAAAAGGCAAACTTTAAGATTAACAGTGATATTAAGTATAAGTCAATCCGATTTAGAGTCAGATCATAATATAATATAGCATTTAAATAAATTAATTTAAATTAGTATGATCTGACTCTGAATCTGAATAGTTAGAGTGATTCGATTAGTAAGGTGTATACGATATAGTTGAAATAGGTACTTACCGTGATTTTTTTTGTAATCAAACACAAAACGCTAGAGTTTTAGAGAGTTATCGTTATCACTTAAAGGTTTTTCAAGAGTTATTTACAAACTCGTAGTATATTGCACATTAACCACAGTATTTCACTAACTGGCAAGTAAGTACAAGCAAGGTAAGTACATAAGTACAAGGAAAGCGCGCGAAAAGCGAGTGCTTCGAATGAGAGCTCGAGCTCAACTAATTTATTTTTGAGGAATTTCGTAGTGCCTCGTGAGGTGCGACGGGTGCGGGGGACGCGGGGGGGGGTGGGGGCTGAGACGGGGGATGCGCAGGAGTGGACAGGTAGTAGCGGGGCAAGCTAACTATTGTTACAGCGCACGTATTGTTTACAGCAGACATAACCTATTGTCTTTTATGGAATTAGGCACTTAATACGTATAGGTAAGGTATGTTACCCTACGGAATGATAGGGGGGTGACTCGTCAAGTCGTCACCCCACTCGTTCAAAAAAGAGTTGATATCTTTTTATGTGTTAATTGATGAAAGTTATGTTTTTTGTGTATTCTCCGCTTTACCTAAGCATACGTAATTAGTAGCATATATCACTGATTCGTTATGTCTTGGATTTAGCTATATTAACGTTGCTGGGGTGACCGATCACCCCACTATCCTTTTATGTTAGTTTCTTTTTTCTCGCCTGGTGATTGAAAAAAGAGCATTTTTGACATAAATAGTAAAACTTACGGTCAATATATTGTTAAATATTTAGGAAATTTAGGCAATACAAGTTATAATGGGGAATATTCTTTAGACGAGAGTGAATAATCAGAAATTGAGGACAAGCTGTCTGTGCATTCAGCGCATTTGTGTTGTTTTTAGACTTTTTCAGACAATTTTTCTCTCGGTAAAGCGAAATCGGTTTAGCCGTTCTTGAGATTTGGGCTTAGCAACACATTTAGCGATTCATTTGTATATTATAGATGCGAAAATAACTGTCTGTCTTTCTGTCTGCCTGTTATGCTTTCACACAGACCTAAACAACTGGACCGATCTTGACGAATGAATTTAACCTTGGGAAAGAACATAGGCCATCTTTGGTTGCGATAACCGACATCCACACTACTACTTATACTACGATAACGATAACTTCTTTTATAACTAGGTAAGTAATATAAACCACACGTGAAGGTGTGGCGAGAGACCCCTTTACCTAACATAAATGCTTTTCTATTGTAGTCGATAAGCTGTAAACTGGAAATTGCAACATTAAAAAAAGATTAGAATATTTGCAAATTGCCCATTCTCAACTCTTATCTATACTCTTATCTATAGTCAACCTTTTGTCTCATTTCTCTAAATAGGTCAAGTGATAAAGGTTGCAGTATTCCAGTTATTGTCTCGTCAAGTGAACAAAAGAAATATTAATGCTTTTGTTATTCAAGTCATTGCGGGCCTATTAAAACTAACTGCTAAACCCATTACTTCTATACTGTGCCATTACCTGCTGTCTCTTCGTGGACACAATTCGTGGTATTTTAAATAATTGCACAATATGTCATTATTTAAAAGACCACATAAGTGATCTCCAATTCTGTGACTACGACTATATCAATAACTAGGTGTTGCCGGTTGCTCCGGTCCGTAGTAATATTATAAAAGCGAAAGTAACTCTGTCTGTCTGGAAAATGAAATTTGTTAGGTACATGCAGTAGACATTGGGAAAGGACATAAGGAAAGTTGGTCGCGAAAACCGACATCCACGCGGACGGAGCCGCGGGCAACAGCTATTGAACGATAACTTTGTTAAATACCTAACTGTACTTCATTCGGCTAGGTACTTCACTAAAGGTAAACTATCTTGTAGCGACTTTGTATATGAACACAAATTAAACAAATAAACTAGGCTAAATAACTTAATCGTTAGGGGTAGTTGGAGCCCTAAAAAGTTCAAGAACAACAAAATATCACCCAATGTCACCATTGGATTGTGGAGGTCTGGCAGTCGCTTCACGGAAAATATTGAAGTCTAGCCTCAGAATACAGTTTGTTCTGTATTCTGAGGGTCTAGCCAAATCCGCAGTTAAGACTGGTAAAGCAGACCCCAGACTTCGAGGTGAAAGCTACGGATGCGACTGGGAATTAACGCTAGGATGAAGAACTAACTAAATGACTAGTGGGTTCGATTTCAGTTTTTAGTCTTCATAATAAACTAAACAGAAAAAATATAAATAAACTGACTGTTTTTACTGAAAATTGATGGAGCTTGGTGGAACTTCCTACACATATTGAATAAAGCACTAACTTGTACTTTTCCATTGTAAACCTTTGAGAATGCTGTAAGGCGGAACCGGTTAGGCAACAAAAATTAAATTAATTGTGGAAAAGTACAAGTGCTTCATTCAATAAATAAACTGAGTTTTTAAATAAAACCTATTAAATAGACACATCAAGATTGCTTACGTTTATTTAAGCACCTAACAATTAAAATAGCATGGGCTGGGCAATAACAATAAACATAAAATTTTCAATTAATAATAAACTTGCTAAGCTATGCTTGGCCAATTCCTGTTAGTGAGTGGTCGAGTGATTCATCAAGAGATGCCAAATCGAACTAGAGTTCGAGAGGGATAGCATTATATAATGCTAACCCTTGCACGCAATTCACCCGTGCTACGTGCACGGATAAATTGCGTGAAAACGGGCTGACTTAAAGTATGATTCCGTAGCTGACCGCATACGACAACTGCCGACGCACGCAGCACATGCGCGTAGTACATTGCGACTTCTCAATGGTTCCTTTATCCGTATCGAAGTTTAACAAGTAATGGGCACGCTGTATGTGCTGCATGTGTCGGTAGTCGTCGTATGCGGTCGACTTCGGAATCATATTTTAATCTTTTTGAAATTGGCAGGGAATAAATTCATGCCTAGGATAAGTACTCAAATGATATTTATAATACATTACATAAATAATATTTTTGAATTAAACAGATTTTGCTATAATTATAACTTGAAATGCTTTTTTGTTTGACTGTACTGTTTTTGGTTTTAACTATTAATTTTTTATTCTTTTTTTATAGGTGGACCCAGTCGCCGAAGAAAAATATTTAAATTAAATGGAACTGGCAACTGGAACCTCGGTCCGAGTTAAATGCGGTCCCAGTCGCCGGTAACCTCCAATGTGGATGTTATTTCACCTCTGCCTAACCTAATCGGGGATAATGGCGTGATTGAGTTGTTGTAGTTGTTGAATTTACAAATGTTAACCAATTTACAAATGTTTTTTCAACTTTCCATTCACATTAATTACTTTTTTACAGGCTTATATAGGGACTTTATATTTACCTTGTGGCGATACCACATGTACACAGCGCCATCTAGCGACAGCAAGCCGAACTACTACGTCACTACGAATCGTGAATCGCGAAAGTGAAGATTCGAAATTCAAAAGTCATTGCACTCACACAATTTTTTTAACCAAATTAAAAAAAGGAGGTTCCTAAAATTGACCGTATAAAGTGTATATTGTGACGGTACATCGACAGTCCAAAGCTGAATAAAGATTCGATTTTACATAATCGACATGAAACCAAGCCAATAATGCCAGCCCCCGCCCTTTGGCGGGAGGTACGAGCGCTCCGCCAAACCGCACACATACTGTGAAATACGACCAATGACAATAATTTCCCCACTGGCCTTGGCTGTCTCAATAGACAAAGATGTGTTGTAATTGTTGTATCAAGAATTACAAAAAAAAAAAAGATTTTGCTTCAAGTACCTATGTACACTTTATTCGTTTTCCAGGGTCTTCGCACTGGGCTTCACGCCATCATTCGGCTGTGAGGCACACCAGCGAGGACCCTGGCACGCCGGCAACAACATCAGTTCCGGTGTCACCAGCTAAGTGCTACTACCATCTTGCACAACGGATCAAGCAACGACTCTGCCGTTTATACCGAACCTACCCCTGAGGTTCCCCTACTTAAATACCACTATAAATTCATGGAACGCCCTTTATACTCAGATTATAATTGTTATTAATTGTGATCCAAGTTTTTATTTAAATCTTGTCTCACGCTAGCCAGGAAGACACTTTCCATTTACATTAATTACTTTTTTACAGGCTCATATAGCCACTTTATATTTACCTTATTTAAACTCACATAGGTTTCATTAAAACCTACCAAAAAAACTTATTTTCGTTACACTATGACTACACAAATAGGTCAGTTACAAATTCGAAATTCAAAAGTCATTGCACTCACACAATTTTTTTAACCAAATTAAAAAAAGGAGGTTCCTAAATTTGACCGTATAAAGTGTATATTGTGACGGTACATCGACAGTCCAAAGCTGTATAAAGATTCGATTTTACATAATCGACATGAAACTAAGCCAATAATGCCAGCCCCCGCCCTTTGGCGGGAGGTACGAGTGCTCCGCCAAACCGCACACATACTGTGAAATACGACCAATGACAATAATTTCCCCACTGGCCTTCGCTGTCTCAATAGACAAAGATGTGTTGTAATTGTTGTATCAAGAATTACAAAAAAAAGGTTTTGCTTCTAATATCTGATTTATGGAGGGTTGAAACAGCAACAACTCTAATAAATATCAAATTACCAATGCATTACAGATGTATATATTAAGGTTCACTTATTTCTTATTGTTCAATGACCAGTGTACTATCACAATATGTTACCGGCAATCTGTATAATTCAGGTATTCTATAAAATGCCTAGTCGATGACCATTGTATAAAATATTTGCTGTTCCACCGGCAATGTGTGAAATAAATAAGTCTATATTTGCAGATGACTTTGCTAAACTTCTACATCTGGATGGTTATAAAAAAATAACCACGAAGGCTAATGCGGGAGCTCCATCCTCTATCCTATACAATTTATCCAAGTCAAACTGCGCGGAGTGGACACTGCGCGCCTCAACTTGGATAGATAATATATTCTACATTCGGTTAGGTATATAAATAAAAGGTAAAAATCTTGTGGCGACTTTTTATAAAAAATACATATTATACAAATAAACTAGACTAACTATAGTACGCGCCAGTTAGTGTGGCAATACGAGTCATTTACACTCCTCCATACAGTGGTGTAGGTATACGATATTTGCAAAAACGACAGTTTCAATGTTAAAAGATAATGTAATTAATTCTTATTTCTTAATATTTTTTATTTACCTTTCTTGTTACTTCGTATTCGTAAGACTTTGTTCCACTCGTATTGCCACACTAACTGGCGCGTACTATGACTGACTAATTGTTCAATTTTGGTTTTTAGTATTGAAAATGAATTCTAAACCGAAAAAAAAATGCATAAACTGAGTTTTTAAATTTCAAATATACAAAGTAAAATAGTAATAGACAAATCACAGTTATTTACAACACAAAATTATTGTAATATTACATTAATTCTGTACCAAAATTTTATTTATATTTACAAAAAAAAAAAAAAAACAACTTACTTGTATTTCCATCTTACGTAGTACGTAGTCTTATGTACATATTCTCAAATATAACTTCATTTGTTAGTATTATCTTATTTTTTTTACATAAATGTATTTGTTTTAAATGCGGGTGTACCCTCATTTTACTTGATTCTCATAATATTGAATAGGAACTATTATTCTACCATAAGTACATAATATACTACGACGCTATCTAAAACGAATATTTGTTTTTATTTTTTATATCAGAACGTATGTACCCCATTGATTAATGGTATAACAATAGCGCCATAGAAATATGTAATCAAGGTCAATTTTTAATTTTTATACATTACCAATCCATAGTAAATCTTAGAAGCTAGAAATAAGATTTCCATCATTGAACTAAAGCAAGACACCTATAGAATTCTCTTACAAAATGTCTGTCCAAATCTTCTACTACTACTATATCTTTCTACTTTACAAATACACACATATTTTACAATATTCAGAAAGTCGTATTTAAATATCTATCTTACATTATTGACTTACACTATTCTAATAACAGTAACAATAGTATAAAGTTTATCAATTTAGTTATGCAAACTTGCATAATATACTTTTAAACATAAATCACAGGAACATTTGTCAGTCTATATAATATACATCTATAATCACTATCACAAGTCAAATATAGGCTGAATCTAATTCATGCCTTTGCCACACTAAGAAAACTGTCCGTAACATCCGTTTGACAGCCACCGCTCCAACAGCTGTCAGTTTGACAGCCATCGCTCCAACCACTGTCAGCTTGCTAGCCAGCCATCGCTTTGACAACTGTCGAAGAATCGAAGCCTTGACGAAGAATCGGAGCTTTCGGGTCCATCGTCTTCCTGAGAGGCGGAGTTAGTGACATAAGTCCGTTTTTCTCCACACCGTTCGTATGAGCAACTTGTTTAGGTTTCATCATTGTTGTCTTAGACCTGGCTTCGGGCCTGGTAGGCCGAGGAGGAGATCTTGACCGTGACCGTGAAATTTTCGATCTTTCACGCCTAACTGATGGCGATCTTCTCTTATGATACGGCGATCGCGACCGGCGTTTTCTCTCGTATGGTGAATCAGACCACCTGTATCTATGGTTCCGACCACGAGACCTTGATAGACTTCTACTACGTTAGCGTCTTCGGCCGTGTTCAGCTTTAGGGTCATAGTTCTTCAGTATCATTGTCGTATTGAAGTCACGTTTTTCAACATGCGATTTCAGCTTTGAATGTCTGTCATCGAGTTTTACTCGTACAGGCACGGTCAATACCTCAGATTGTGTCATTCCCATTTTAATCATTTCAGCTTCACTCATTAATGGCTGAAGCTGCAAACTCTCGACTTTGGGAATTTTAATCATAAGGGTGAATTTCCCGGGGCCAAAAATTGCGTGACATCGATGAAATCGGTACTAAAAATCATTTTTACAATACTCTAACAATTTTTTCTGGTTAGGCGATATAGTGATCTATGTGGAGCACTAAATATTTTATTAAATAGGATTATAGATTCGCCAAAAAAAAAATTTAAACCTCGAAATTTTTCATTGCCGTGTTTGTCCACACATCACCTATTGTGTTGTGATACCTCATTGATAAAAATCTATTGGTTTTTTTAATTAAAACCTAGTTTTATTTGATACGTGAATAGTTAAAGTATTGTTACGAAATACATTTATTCAAATATTTAGACAATACAACGAATGGTTAATAAAAGTTCATTTGTCCTAGAGTTACCTTTAATCGCCATGTTCTAAACATATTTTAGAATATCGTTTTATCTAACGACTTGTATCCTCCCTCATATCCGCTAAACGTTGCATATTGGTGCCGCCTAAGTGCTCGACATGGAAGGACGTACATACGTACCTGCGTTTTGGCACCATAAATAAAAGTATATCATTTTTATGTTACTGGACATTTTTTCTTTCATTACTGTGGATAGGTATAACTGTCTATTCCAATAAGTTTATCCACTCGATTATACATTCAATAGAACGAAATTTATCTTGTTTATTTCAGTGAAGTGTTTATTACTTCGAATAATTAATAGACTCTTTCTTATATTATATTTTTGGCTCGTTTTTCACCACCGTGCTTTCATTTCCATGGTTTCCGTGGTCAAAATTTGCTATGGCAATGAAGAAAAAAACGCGGCAATGAAAAAAAAATCATTTCCATGCCTTGTAAAACAATTTAGTCTCATTGCCATGACCAGATGTTTTATTTCCGTAACTTATGTTCTCATCGTCATAGCATATTGACAAAAGTATATCATATTAATTTATTAATTTCCCATTTCTTTTTCGTGTAAAAGAATTGGCGTCGTTTTGAAATTGAGCAGCCATGAATGAAAATGGTATAATATGAAAGTACCTGCAGTTTACCAGGTTTCTTAGAGAGATTCGAGTCTTATAATTAATCCTATCGATTAAAGCAATAAAAATACTGGCTGTCATTTTTTCCGATTTTAGTCGGTTCAATTACAGGATGTGGCAAACGATTTTTCAGTATTCGTTAAGCGCAGTTTTTTTTTCTTTTTAAAAATGAGGAAATGTTTCTTCTGAATGAAATTAGCTATCTCCAGTATTTAGAGTACTTTCCTTCCACATCTCCAATGCAAACGCGGTATCATTTATCTAATACTAGCTGACCCAGCGAACTTCGTACCGCCATATTTTCTGATCCCATTCCCGCTGCATATCTCTAAATTTATCAATATTTCTCTACAATATTATGCATGTATTATGCATATAAATCTTCCTCTTGAATTACTCTATCTATTAAAAAAACCGATTCTAAATCCGTTGCGTAATTTTGAAGATTTAAGCATACACAGGAACAGACAGACAGCCATCGATGGGGTTACTCGAAGTTGTTCAAGAAGAAATCTGCCTGGGATAGTTATCCAGCTTGGTAAAAACAACTCCTAGAAAAAACTAGCCAGAATCCACCTAGGTTGGGCAGCAGCAAAGGAAACACTCTCTTAATCTTAAAAAATACACTGCGTTTAAGGATTTCCAAAAAAATCGCTTGCCACACCCGGTAATCGAACCGAATAAAATCCGGATGAAGCTAAGTATATTTTAATTGCATCAATCGATAGGGTCAATCTTAGGGATCAAATATCTCTAACAAACTTGGTAAAATAAGTAAAAGGAAACCCATAAAAGAGAAGGTATAGGAAGATTTTAGGCGGTTTGATCATCAGGTGTGTTATTTTTAGAAATCTTTGAATGCAGGTTTGTTTCCCTTTAAAAATAAGGTTATGTCTAATTTAAGTAAAATGCGCTATCTCTGAGGGTACTTTCCCTCCAGGTAAAGTCGAAATGTTCCACCCTGTATATCGCAGCTCCGATATTACTTACAATAAAAATAACGACACTCATACGCGTGTTTAACACAGTGCCACTGAAAAAATAAATGACGCCAATGTCCATACACAATTGCCTAATCCCCTTTGTATTTTTATTGTATGTAAGTATAATTTCTCATTTAAGTAGGTACATAAAATATTATGTTTTATATTATGTATTTTCATTTCCATGGTTGATTTTTTCATTCCCTTGGTATATTTATTTCATGCCCGTGGATGCTTCTTTCATTGCCGCGCACGCATGTGTCATCGCCATGGCGCGTAATTTTTGATCTTGTATATCTCGTTAGCTTTTTTATTTATCTGCAAGATATTAAGCAAGAATACATATAGTATCAAAACCTATAATAAACGCGATTTGTTTTAACTACAAAACTTAAGGTAAAAACAATCCACGGAATGAAGAAGGAAGAGAAAAAAAAAAAAAAAAAAAAAAAAATGAAGATTTTAATGGACCTGTTGAAATTCACCCATAACTATGTCTTCGTCTCTCTTCCTAGCCGCATATGCTTTTTGCTTCTTTATTTTAATTAATATTCTTCTCGAAGCCTCTATAATCGGGTCGTAGAACTTTTGCTCGTTGGTTACTTTGTCTGTAGAAGTAAATAAGCTACTTGGTGGAGTTCTTTTTATAGGACACTCGACAGCTTTATCTAACCCGGGGCTTGGCATATTAGAGAAGATTGCTTCAGGGCTCACCTGAGTAAAACTATTATTTGAACAAACACCTTTTCGCAATTTATATTACTGTAGGGTTAGTTTTTTTTTCTTTTGCGGTGGTTCTTGGTTTTTAATATCAACTTCTACATTTATTATATTGACTTCCCGATCAAAAGGTCTTTTTTCAGCTTTGGATTTTAGGGCTTCAGGTATCTGAACATCTTGTTTGTTGCTAAATAGCGTCGCGTAAAAGTTCTTATTTTTCGGACAGGGTTCTGCCATTCTATTAACAATATCTATACTACTAGCTTTAGTATCATTTTTATCAATTTTTTTAACAGTCTTCTCTTTTTTACCTAAATTGTTAGTTTTTTCATTAACACTAAACTTATCCATGTTAACTTTCGGAGAGTCTGTGTGATCAAAGTGAAGTATAACTTCAGATCTGTTTTTAATAGATAACCTTATTCTAGGATTAGAATTGTGACTATTAGTATCACTCACTTCATAAGCATTTTTAATCATCAGAGAACTGTTGTTATTTGTATCACTATCGGGCGCACTGTAAAAAAGTGACAGTTTTTTACGACAGTCAGACTGTACGGAAGATTTAATACTTGTTTTTGCACTATTTTTCTTTTTGGTATTTATATCATCCGATTGTTTTAATTTCTTGTTCTTAGACTTGTTCTTGTTCTTGTTTCGTTGTTCTTTGATATCCATTTCCTCATCACTACTAAAATGGTAAACGACATTTTTACTCTTACACGTCCTGTGCCTGGAGTTAAGAATCCTGCTGTTGTTGGGTAGTACTTCAGGTTGAAGAAAGCTTTTGTTCTTACCTGCATATTGCAACCGCACACCGTTCATCAAATAATTTTTGTTAAAACTTTTGACTTTACCATCTTCAATGCTCTCTACGGGGGCTGGTCGATTTTTCGTGTCTAATTTTTCGAAGGTTTCAGACTGTTTTAATAAAGAATTCAAATCATTCGCCTCTAACACTGGAATCACAGTATCATTGCGCGACTCGACTTCCTCAAAATCATCCAATTCAACGCGTGGTGTAGGAATTGATGATATTTCCCTTGAAGGCATATCTATAACTGTAGCCACTGGACTAATGGTTGATTCGATCTCCATATCTTGATGATTGAAATCATCTTCCTTAGGTTTAATTTTATTAGCATCTGTGTTGTCAGTTATAAGGAAGCTGTTTACGTCTTCCTGTTATAATTCTAGGCAAGTCATCAATTTTATTAGTGTTTAAGTCATCGCTTTTATTAGTGCTGCCCGATTTATCCTTTTCATTGTCAAAATCTACAAGAGCTGGTTGTTGTTTCGTATTCAATTTTTCAAAATCTTCAAACTGTTCTAATAAAGAATTCAAATCATTCGCCTCTAATACTGGAATCACAGTATCATTGCGCGACTCGACTTCCTCAAAATCATCCATTTCAATGCGTGGTATAGGGATTGATGTCATTTCCCTTATCATTTCCATTATATCTATATTATTATTTTTAGTGCTGCCCGATTTATCCTTTTCATTCTCGACTTCCTCAAAATCATCCATTTCAATGCGTGGTATAGGGATTGATGTCATTTCCCTTATCATTTCCATTATATCTATATTATTTTTTTTAGTGCTGCCCGATTTATCCTTTTCATTATGAAAATCTACGAGAGCTGGTTGTTTTTACGTGTCCAATTTTTCAAAATCTTCAAACTGTTCTAATAAAGAATTCAAATCATTCGCCTCTAACACTGGAATCACAGTATCATTGCGCGACTCGACTTCCTCAAAATCATCCAATTCAACGCGTGGTGTAGGAATTGATGTTATTTCCCTTGAAGGCATATCTATAACTGTAGCCTCTGGACTAATGGTTGATTCGATCTCCATATCTTGATGATTGAAATCATCTTCCTTAGGTTTAATTTTATTAGCATCTGTGTTGTCAGTTATAAGGAAGCTGTTTACGTCTTCCTCTGTTATAATTCTAGGTAAGTCATCAATTTTATTAGTGTTTAAGTCATCGCTTTTATTAGTGCTGCCCGATTTATCCTTTTCATTGTCAAAATCTACGAGAGCTGGTTGTTTTTTCGTGTCCAATTTTTCAAAATCTTCAAACTGTTCTAATAAAGAATTCAAATCATTCGCCTCTAATACTGGAATCACAGTATCCTTGCGCGACTCGACTTCCTCAAAATCATCCATTTCAATGCGTGGTATAGGGATTGATGTCATTTCCCTTATCATCATATCTATATTATTTTTACTTTTTTTAGTGCTGCCCGATTTATCCTTTTCATTCTCGACTTCCTCAAAATCATCTATATTAATGCGTGGTATACGGATTGATGTCATTTCCCTTATCATTATATCGTCGCATCAGTGCTTATTTGTTCTATCTACCATTGGTTACATTTTACAGTAAAGACATTTTTTTATTCCATTTGTATAATAATCTTTAGTTTGTAGATTTTAAGGATTTCCTTAATAAATGAGTTGTCTATGAATTTATCATTATAATTAAATGTATAGAATGGTGGTTAATTATACCTTATTTCACAGTTTATTTGTGGAGATAGAACAATTATGCACAAATATAATTTCGAATATGGACATAGAACAGTACCTCATTAAAGATAGAACACAATGACTGTGTTATTTTTCTGTGCTTAACTGTTCTATGTCTCAGATGTATATACATGGTGATGTATTTAGTACTTATGTTAGATGATAGGATTTTAATCACAAATAATAAACGGATTTTAATTAGACAAAATGTTTATTATTTAATATAAATGCGTTTACCAATTAGGAACATTGTACCTACAAATAAAAAATAAAAAAGACGTGTGGCACTCGGGGCTGCCGCGGTAAAGCTATTGCATAGCATTTTTACAACACACCTGCTTATAAAATTAAAATTCGAATCTGGATCTGGATCTGAATCTGAATCTGAATCTGAATTTCAATTTCAATTTCAAATTCAAATTCAAATTCAATTCAAATTCAAACTCTTCAGCTTTATAATATTAGTACCTACAGACAATTGAAAATAAAAAATAGGTGTAAATTATTTTGAATAGAAAAAAAGCTAAGCGTTCAAGCTAAGCGTTCAATTACTTTCAATATCGTTCAGTTAATAGTTTAGTACAAAAAGAATCAAGTAGTAATTGCTATCGAAGCGTTTAAGCACCACACCCAAAGTTAGTTATATGTATAATAATTCTTAAACGCCTTTCCTATACATACCAAAGTGTTCTTTCCTGGGGTTGGTAGAAGTATGAAACAAAAAAAAACTTGGTTTGAAAATTAGAACATATTACATAATCATTAGTCATACTAAACTTATTATAACTATGTAAAAGAGTGACGGTGATTTATAAAACAACACTCTGTATCAAATTCAGAATAGAATCGAATATGAATCAAAAAGTACTTACTGCTCTGTTTGTGGGTCCGTCTGGTTATATATTTTGCTTTGAGATCTTGTATTGGACATTATATGTTATTTATCCACGACAATTTTATCAAGAACAACTATTTAAGCACGATTTTTATTTATTTTAGTGGAGCGCCGATGTGGTTCTCTTGATGTCGCCAGCCACAATGACAATTCAAACAAAATGGTGGACATGGCGTCATGGGCTCTGATTGGTCGATTGGGTGGACATAGAACACACAAGCACTCAAAATTTTGAACGATGTAAGCTTTATAACGAACAGTGGATATAGAGCAAACAAGCACAATATATTTATTACAGTGTTGTGTCACAGATAAAATAGAAATGGTTTTTAAATATATTAATAGCAAAAAAGTTTTAAATATTTCTTAACCAACGGATTTGAAATTTGATTCTTAACAATACTGCATTTAAAGTTAATTTTCAATAAAATTGGTAGATAGAACAAACCAGCACTGAGGCGACGATATCTATATTATTTTTATTTTTTTTAGTGCTGCCCGATTTATCCTTTTCATTATCAAAATCTACGAGAGCTGGTTGTTTTTTCGTGTCCAATTTTTCAAAATCTTCAAACTTTTCTTATAAAGAATTCAAATCATTCGCCCATAACACTGGAATCACAGTATCATTGCGCGACTCGACTTCCTCAAAATTATCCATTTCAATGCGTGGTATAGGGATTGATGTCATTTCCCTTATCATTTCCATTATATCTATATTATTATTTTTAGTGCTGCCCGATTTATCCTTTTCATTCTCGACTTCCTCAAAATCATCCATTTCATTGCGTGGTATAGGGATTGATGTCATTTCCCTTATCATTTCCATTATATCTATATTATTTTTTTTAGTGCTGCCCGATTTATCCCTTTCATTATGAAAATCTACGAGAGCTGGTTGTTTTTTCGTGTCCAATTTTTCAAAATCTTCAAACTGTTCTTATAAAGAATTCAAATCATTCGCCTCTAACACTGGAATCACAGTATCATTGCACGACTCGACTTCTTCAAAATCATCCATTTCATGTTGCGCGTTGTTCCGGTTCATAGTAATATTATAAATGCGAAAGTACCCCGCAGGCTGTCTGTCGTACAGTGTATACGAACAACATACAAATGGCGGCCTTATCGCTGGGAGCGATCTCTTACAGGCAACCTTTTCGCTAGGCAGCTATTAACAAGAGAAACAAAACAAACTGACACAAACACACACGCGCGCACACACACACACACACACACACACAAACACACACATACCCATACCCACGTCAAACTTATAACACCCCTCTTTTTTGTCAGGGGTTAAAAATTAAATTTAGCTTCCAAATTCAATATTTCAGTTTAGAAATTCATTTTAAAGACTGAAAATCGAATCACAATGAATAGTTAGTCAGCTAGCCTAGTTTATTTGTTTAATATGTGTTTGTATAAGAAGTTGCTACAATATTGTTTACCTACCTTTAGTTAAGTACCTAATCAAATAATAGAAAATAAAGACAGTAGAAAAGCAATTATGTCAGATAAAGGGCTCCTATGTCAATTTCGTATCTCTATAAGCGCATTACAGCGAAACGAATGACAATACACACGTAGTTAGAACGAAAATCGTATGCAACAATAAATTACATAGTAAGTATACATCGGCATATATCTTGACCTCAATTACGTCACAAAATGTTCTATGTACGCGTACGCGTGGGTGTCATTTGATGATAGCAGATGCTACAGCGGCGGAGGAGCTGAAATCCACTAATCGTAGATATTTTTTTAATTAAAAATATTAGTAATTAACCACAATGATTAAGATTACCTCTAATCCCTCCAGCTAAGCTAAATTGTTTGTTAAGAGTGGGTTCACGTCGTTAGTGTAATGCCAGGATTCTAATCTTGGTCCTCTCGATCTTAAGGCCAGCTTCTTAACCACTAAGCTACCGACTTTTGTATTGTAGTATTCCGGGTAGTATGTAGTAGGTATTCGGGTGACCAAATGAAAAGTCTACTCACGGTTAGCAATGGTCCATGTATTTCGGTCACACACACAACACAGTAGGTACATACACAGAACAGAAGAAATAGTTCAGAAGGAGAAAGTTTTACAGCACAGCACAGAAGAATTTATAAGCAACACTTAGATAGGTATGAAGATAGAAAGATAGAATATATTTCGTTAAACTATGAATATTACTAATATTCCATAAAAGTATTATATTCTTATAACTGCGGGTCATTAGCTATTTACGAACGCCGAACCAAGAATGTCTAGCCTAGAACATTCGTAAAACTTCACCGCATACATTTACATACATACAACTAGAACATTCGTAAAACGTCAGTTACAAATTCGAAATTCAAAAGTCATTGCACTCACACAATTTTTTTTAACCAAATTAAAAAAAGGAGGCACATCACCTATCCAAAGCTGAGTAAAGATTCGATTTTACAAAATCGACATGAAACTAAGCCAATAATGCCAGCCCCCGCCCTTTGGCGGGAGGTACGAGTGCTCCGCCAAACCGCACACATACTGTGAAATACGACCAATGACAATAATTTCCCCACTGGCCTTGGCTGTCTCAATAGACAAAGATGTGTTGTGATTGTTGTATCAAGAATTACAAAAAAAAGGTTTTGCTTCAAGTATCTGATTTATGAAGGGTTGAAACAGCAACAACTCTAATAAATATCAAATTACCAATGCATTACAGATGTATATGTTAAGGTTCACTTATTTCTTTTTGTTCAATGACCAGTGTACTATCATAAATGTTACCGGCAATCTGTATAATTCAGGTATTCTATAAAATGCCTAGTCGATGACCATTGTATAAAATATTTGCTGTTCCACCGGCAATGTGTGAAATAAATAAGACTATATTTGCAGATGACTTTGCTAAACTTCTACATCTGGATGGTTATAAAAAAATAACCACGAAGGCTAATGCGGGAGCTCCGTCCTCTATCCTATACAATCTATCCAAGTCAAACTGCGCGGAGTGGACACTGCGCGCCTCAACTTGGATAGATAATATATTCTACATTCGGTTAGGTATATAAATAAAAGGTAGAAATCTTGTGGCGACTTTTTATAAAAAATACATATTATACAAATAAACTAGACTAACTATAGTACGCGCCAGTTAGTGTGGCAATACGAGTCATTTACATTCCCCCATACAGTGGTGTAGGTATACGAAATTTGCAAAAACGACAGTTTCAATGTTAAAAGATAATGTAATATTAATTCTTATTTCTTAATATTTTTTATTTACCTTTCTTGTTACTTCGTATTCGTAAGACTTTGTTCCACTCGTATTGCCACACTAACTGGCGCGTACTATAACTAACTAATTGTTCAATTTCGGTTTTTAGTTTTGAAAATGAGTTCTAAACCGAAAAAAATTGCATAAATTGAGTTCTTAAATTTCAAGTATACAAAGTAAAATAGTAATAGACAAATCACAGGTATTTACGACAGAAAATAATTGTAATATTACATTAATTCTATACCAAAATTTTATTTATATTTACATTAAAAAAAAATTATTAACTTACTTGTATTTCCATCTTACGTAGTACGTAGTCCTATGTACATATTCTCAAATATAACTTCATTTGTTAGTATTATCTTATTTTTTTTACATAAATGTATTTGTTTTAAATGCGGGTGTACCCTCATTCTACTCGATTCTCATAATATCGATTAGGAACTATTATTCCACCATAAGTACATAATATACTACGACGCTATCTAAAACGAATATTTGTTTTTATTTTTTATATCAGAACGTATGTACCCCATTGATTAATGGTATAACAATAGCGCCATAGAAATATGTATTTAAGGTCAATTTTTAATTTTTATACATTACCAATCCATAGTAAATCTTAGAAGCTATAAATAAGATTTCCATCATTGAACTATAGCAAGGCACCTATAGAATTCTCTTACAAAATGTCTGTCCAAATCTTCTACTACTACTATATCTTTCTACTTTACAAATACACACATATTTTACAATATTCAGAAAGCCGTATTTAAATATCTATCTTACACTATTGACTCACTATTCTAATAACAGTAACAATAGTATAAAGTTTATCAATTTAGTTATGCAAACCTGCATAATATAGGTACGTTTAAACATAAATCACAGGAACATTTGTCAGTCTATAATATAATATACATCTGTATACATCTGTAATCACTATCACAAGTCAAATTCTACTCGATTCTCATAATATCGATTAGGAACTATTATTCCACCATAAGTACATAATATACTACGACGCTATCTAAAATGAATATTTGTTTTTATTTTTATATCAGAACGTATGTACCCCATTGATTAATGGTATAACAATAGCGCCATAGAAATATGTATTTAAAGTCAATTTTTAATTTTTATACATTAACAATCCATAGTAAATCTTAGAAGCTAGAAATAAGATTTCCATCATTGAACTAAAGCAAGGCACCTATAGAATTCTCTTACAAAATATCTGTCCAAATCTTCTACCACTACTATATCTTTCTACTTTACAAATACACACATATTTTACAATATTCAGAAAGTCGTATTTAAATATCTATCTTACACTATTGACTCACTATTCTAATAACAGTAACAATAGTATAAAGTTTATCAATTTAGTTATGCAAATCTGCATAATATACTTTTAAACATAAATCACAGGAACATATTTTGTCAGTCTATATAATATACATCTATAATCACTATCACAAGTCAAATATAGGCTGAATCTAATTCATGCCTTTGCCACACTCAGAAAACTGTCCGTAACATCCGTTCGACAGCCACCGCTCCAATAGCTGTCAGTTTGACAGCCATCGCTCCAACCGCTGTCAGCTTGCCAGCCAGCCATCGCTTTGACAACTGTCGAAGAATCGAAGCCTTGACGAAGAATCGGAGCTTTCGGGGACCATCGTCTTCCTGAGAGGCGGAGTTAGTGACTTAGGTCCGTTTTTCTCCACATCGTTCGTATGAGCAACTTGTTTAGGTTTCATCATTGTTGTCTTAGACCTGGCTTCGGGCCTGGTAGGCCGAGGAGGAGATCTTGACCGTGACCGTGAAATTTTCGATCTTTCACGCCTAACTGATGGCGATCTTCTCTTATGATACGGCGATCGCGACCGGCGTTTTCTCTCGTATGGTGAATCAGACCACCTGTATCTATGGTTCCGACCACGAGACCTTGATAGACTTCTACTACGTTAGCGTCTTCTGCCGTGTTCAGCTTTAGGGTCATAGTTCTTCAGTATCATTGTCGTATTGAAGTGACGTTTTTCAACATGCGATTTCAGCTTTGAATGTCTGTCATCGAGTTTTACTCGTACAGGCACGGTCAATACCTCAGATTGCGTCATCCCCATTTTAATCATTTCAGCTTCACTCATTAATGACTGAAGCTGCAAACTCTCGACTTTGGGAATTTTACTCATGACTATGTCTTCGTCTCTCTTCCTAGCCGCATATGCTTTTTGCTTCTTTATTTTAATTAATATTCTTCTCGAAGCCTCTATAATCGGGTCGTAGAACTTTTGCTCGTTGGTTACTTTGTCTGTAGAAGTAAATAAGCTACTTGGTGGAGTTCTTTTTATAGGACACTCGACAGCTTTATCTAACCCGGGGCTTGGCATATTAGAGAAGATTGCTTCAGGGCTCACCTGAGTAAAACTATTATTTGATAAAACACCTTTTCGCAATTTATATTACTGTAGGGTTAGTTTTTTTTTTCTTTTGCGGTGGTTCTTGGTTCTTAATATCAACTTCTACATTATTTATTATATTGACTTCCCGATCAAGAGATCTTTTTTCAGCTTTAGATTTTAGGGCTTTAGGTATTTGAATATCTTGTTTGTTACTAAATAGCGTCGCGTAAAAGTTCTTATTTTTCGGACAGGGTTCTGCCATTCTATTAACAATATCTATACTACTAGCTTTAGTATCATTTTTATCAATTTTTTTAACAGTCTTCTCTTTTTTACCTAAATTGTTAGTTTTTTCATTAACACTACACTTGTCCATGTTAACTTTCGGAGAGTCTGTGTGATCAAAGTGAAGTATAACTTCAGATCTGTTTTTAATAGTTAACCTTATTCTAGGATTAGAATTTTGACTATTTGTATCACTCACTGCATAAGCATTTTTAATTATCAGAGAACTGTTGTTATTTGTATCACTATCGGGCGCACTGTAAAAAAGTGACAGTGTTTTACGACAGTCAGACTGTACGGAAGATTTAATACTTGTTTTTGCACTATTTTTCTTTTTGGTATTTATATCATCCGATTGTTTTAATTTCTTGTTCTTAGACTTGTTCTTGTTCTTTTTTCGTTGTTCTTTGATATCCATTTCCTCATCGCTACTTATATGATAAACGACATTTTTACTCTTACACGTCCTGTGCCTGGAGTTAAGAATCCTGCTGTTGTTGGGTAGTACTTCAGGTTGAAGAAAGCTTTTGTTCTTACCGGCATCTTGCAACCGCACACCGTTCATCAAATAATTTTTGTTAAAACTTTTGACTTTACCATCTTCAATGCTCTCTACGGGGGCTGGTCGTTTTTTCGTGTCTGATTTTTCGAAGGTTTCAGACTGTTCTAATAAAGAATTCAAATCATTCACCTCTAACACTGGAATCACAGTACCATTGCGCGACTCGACTTCCTCAAAATCATCCAATTCAACGCGTGGTGTAGGAATTGATGTTATTTCCCTTGAAGGCATGTCTATAACTGTAGCCACTGGACTAATAGTTGATTCGATCTCCATATCTTGATGATTGAAATCATCTTCCTTAGGTTTAATTTTATTAGCATCTGTGTTGTCAGTTATAAGGAAGCTGTTTACGTCTTCCTCTGTTATAATTCTAGGCAAGTCATCAATTTTATTAGTGTTTAAGTCATCGCTTTTATTAGTAATGCCCGATTTATCCTTTTCATTGTCAAAATCCACGAGAGCTGGTTGTTTTATCGTGTTCAATTTTTCAAAATCTTCAAACTGTTCTAATAAAGAATCCAAATCATTCGCCTCTAATACTGGAATCACAGTATCATTGCGCGACTCGACTTCCTCAAAATCATCCATTTCAATGCGTGGTATAGGGATTGATGTCATTTCTCTTATCATTATATCTATATTATTTTCACTTTTTTTAGTGCTGCCCGATTTATCCTTTTCATTATCAAAATCTACGAGAGCTGGTTGTTTTTTCGTGTCCAATTTTTCAAAATCTTCAAACTGTTCTAATAAAGAATTCAAATCATTCGCCCATATCACTGGAATCACAGTATCATTGCGCGACTCGACTTCCTCAAAATCATCCATTTCAATGCGTGGTATAGGGATTGATGTCATTTCCCTTATCATTTCCATTATCTCTATATTATTTTTTTTAGTGCTGCCCGATTTATCCTTTTCATTCTCGACTTCCTCAAAATCATCCATTTCAATGCGTGGTGTAGGGATTGATGTCATTTCCCTTATCATTTCCATTATATCTATATTATTTTTTTTAGTGCTGCCCGATTTATCCTTTTCATTCTCGACTTCCTCAAAATCATCCATTTCAATGCGTGGTATAGGGATTGATGTCATTTCCCTTATCATCATATCTATATTATTTTTATTTTTTTTGGTGCTGCCCGATTTATCCTTTTCATTGTCAATAGTTATTCCATATAAATCCTGATGTATATGTTCCAAACTGAGACACGGTTTAGAATCACCTATATCCATGCAAAGGTTCTGTCTGTCACTCTTCAATCTCAGCATCTTGTGGCCAATGGGGCGGAAGCGTGTCTGATGATACGTTGGATTCATATCGTGGAACTCCATGTCTGGAAATAAAAAAGTAACTTAATATTTATCTCGACATTATAGTCAGACTGCAGGTACATTCATTCGCCTAGAGGTGCATGATCCTGAACAAAAATGTAGAAAGATGTGAAAAAAATTGAATTTGAATTCGAATTTGAAGTTGAACTTCCAGCACACGAGTGAAGGCCGTGAGAAGGAAAATGGAAGGTGGGACATCCCCTAGCCAGGTGGACTGACGACCTGCGATTGGTGACTGGGACAGACTGGATGCGGAAGGCAGAGGATCGGCAAACGTGGCGCATATTGGGAGAGGCCTATATCCAGCAGTGAACTGCAATAATCTAATTGATACTCTTAGACTACAAGAAGAATAACATAGACGTAACGCATACATCTCCCTCAATGTTATTCTTTTAGTCTGAGTATATACACTATAATAACAGAGTGCATTTCATTTGAGACCTCAATCATCGAAACCCGTCCAGCCGTTAGACCAGCACTGCAATTCACTAAGCGAGCACAACACAACGTTGCGACTCGCATCGTTGTGCTTGCTTAGTGAATTGCACAGCAGCAATGCAATTCTGTAAGCGCTCAACGACGAGCACAACGTTGCGACAACCTTGATAGAGATTGTCGTTGGTCGGACTGGGTGACGTCACTGGAGATCGACCAATCACAATCTGTATCAAAGCTGTCGCAACGTTGTGCTCGTCGCTGTGCGCTCACAGAATTGCATTGCTGTAGAGGGGAACATAGGCAACAACATACATACGTGCGTGCGTAATACATTACCCTCGCTAGTCAGGTACAAATACATAATTATCTAATTAAATATAACTGCAACTTCGGGATCTGTGTAAATAGTAAAATAATTGAATTTGTTTAAATTAGTTTAACGGTTAAATAGAATACATGCAGTTATATTATTTTGAATTCGTTTGCATCTCGGTTAACGCGACCTTTGCTCATATTTCAGGTTTTACTCAACCGATTGCGATCAAACAAAAGTAAGTTTTAAGTCCGATCAAGCCCTTTCTAACAAAGAAAACAACATCTAAATCCGTTCAGTAGTTTTTGCGTCCATCGCGGACAAACAGACAGAAAAAAAAATCGTATTTAGTCTCGTTAACATAACGTAACCCAAGTATTTTTTTTAAACATCTGCAATGTACAGACACGATCACTTTACAATAAAATTACCTATAGTTATCTAATATATAAAAATCAATGCCACTTTTCGTTGTTAGCTTATAACTCAAGAACGGCTGAACCGATTTGACTCACTTTAGTCTTGAAATATTCGTGGGTGTCCAGGGAAGGTTTATAGGTGCAGCGGGAACGGCAAAAATATGGCGGTACGGACAGCTAGTATTAGTATAGCTAATTATAATAAGTTAATGCTTCAGAGGTAGTCAGGATGACCGCTGTTTTCGATTCCCGGGTCAAGCAATAGTTGCAATTAAGTTTTTTGTTTAGAATATATCAATAACAACTTTGATTCTAGAAAGAGTTTTATCCAAGCCCTGATCGTTTTAAAGGTCTTAAAAGAATAAAAATATATCTTCTAAAATATAAAAATGGATCACTGAATGTGGTGCTAAGCTCAAATCTCGAGAACGGCTGAACCGATTTCGCCAATTATTTTTTTTAAATATTCCTTGCAGTACGAGGATGGTTCTTACGGAGAGAAGATTAAGAAAAAAATCGACCGTTAGGCGGTACGAAGTTCGCGGGGTAAGCTAGTTTAAAATAATTATTGTTTCCTAGGGGTTAATTACGTTGCCAGTTCACTACACTTAACGTTTAACATTAAACTAAACTAAATACAACTTCACATTATTTAGTTTTCTGTTAGTAGCTAGTTTCACGCCACATTATTAAAACTGGGTACTGGCCTAACAGAAGTAATGTAGCTTTTTCGTAGCCGTTGTGGACCGTAGCTAAAATAAATCGTAGAGCTTACGTAGCAGAACTCGTAGCTCGTAGTGCTAATAATTCGTAGAGTTTACGTAGTGGAACTCGTAGCTGTAGCATGTCTGATGAACACACTTAAATTATGCTTTACTAGCCTTCCGCCCGCGACTCCGCCCGCGTACATCTCGGTAAACGCGACCTTTGCTCATATATCCGGTTCTACTCAACCGATTGCGATAAAAAAACGTAAGAGTATCGACTGACCCAGGCCTGTCTAAAATAAAAACAGCATCAAAATCCGTTCAGTAGTTATTGCGTCCATCGCGGGCCAACAGACAAAAAGACAGGAAGTGAAAAAAAAATATTTTGTGTTCAGTATCGTTAACATAACATATTTTTTTAAGTTTAAGACGGTGTTAGCCAATAACGTAATAAATCGGGTGATTTCGCATGCTTAAAGTATATTCATAAAATTTGACGCGATTTATTCATTTAATTTTATGCACACATAAAAACACTACATAGATAAAACGGTGAAAATATTTTTGCAATGTTAAATTATAATTAAAAAAAAAAAAAAAATATTTTGAATATTTTTGACCAAGTCACGGTAAAGTTATTGATTTTAATTTCAAATTGTTTTAGACCTATAAAATAATTATTAACTTAGTTTAGTAAATGTAGTCTGAACTTAAGTTAGAAATTCGATAATATTCCGGGACGTACTACACAGTAGCAAGAGAGCTTATCAGTCATTAAAAAGGTAAACTTTAAGATGAATAGTTGTATTAAGTATACGTTAATTCGATTTAGAGTCAGATCATACATAAAATTGAAATAAATTAATTTTAAATAATTTGATCTGACTCTGAATCTGAATAGCTAGAGTGATTCGATTAGTAACGTGTTTACGATATAATTGAAATAGGTACTTACCGTGATTTTTTTGTAATCAAACACAAAACACTAGAGTTTTAGAGAGTTATCGCTTAAGAGTTTTTCAAGAGTTATTTACTAACTCGTAGTATATTGCACTTTAACCACAGTATTTCACTAACTGGCGAGTAAGTACAAGCAAGGTAAGTACAAGGAAAGCGCACGAACAGCGAGTGCTTCGGATGAGAGCTCGAGCTCAACTAATTTATTTTTGAGGAATTTCGCAGTACCTCGTAAGGTGCGACGGGTGCGGGGGACGCGGGGGGTGGGGGCTGAGACGGGGGATGCGCGGGAGTGGACAGGTAGTAGCGGGTAGTGGGTGTGGGGCAAACTAACTATTGTTACAGACATATTGTTTTCTAAGGAATTAGGAACTTAATACGTATAGGTAAGGTATGCTAAGGGTTTATTTTTATTTTATTTTATTAGGTATAGAAACAGAAAACAGATTACATGAGACACAGATATAACATTAATTGATACACTTTTTGAATCTGATGTCCACTTATATCTATACACAGCATTTTTGTGTTAAATGGTTGCGTTAATAAAAGAACGAAGATACAACTGTAGGCTGTAGGGGGCAAACAAATTAATTGTTATGTGACACAAAACTGAAAATAAAGAAAAGAAAAATTATCTAAATAAGACACTTTTTAAAAGTATTGAAGCTATCGACAAAAATATCAACCTGTGTACAAACCTCTTTGTATTGATTGCACATTCTATGGAGCGGGTTATTTTGGGAAACATTATTTTTACATAAAGGTATAGTAAACAGCTGTGGAATGCGTACGGACCGAGTGGGTACCTTAAAGTTCAGGTAGGTGACCAGATTACAGTCAAGCAAGTTATACTTTTGCGAATTGTTTAAAGTGGTTGACGAACAACTGAAGCATAAAATGTCGATTATATAAAGCCTTCGAGCGATTTTTCGTTATAGATCTTGACTTATAGAGATAATTCCATGGACTTCGTTTTTGTTATTTTATGTTTAAGCAAAACCATAGTCAGTCCAATTGAATAATAAACCACTAGGTGATTAGCACATTATAAGGTTAAGCAACACTAGCCTGGTCAGTCTTAGGATGCGTTACTATTCTTATTATAGATTATGCATCTGATTAGTTAGATTGATACGATTAGTCAAGTGTATGCAGTAAATTCTTACGAGAGTTAAGTCTAAATTTATAATGATATTATCGTCTTCATCTTTTAAATTTTCAAATATAGATTGAGAAGGATTATGGAAACCTTATAGAAATAAATGCTTTAATAGCACCAATTTTTATACCTTTTTAGACGATATTAGCCAATAACGTAATAAATCAGGTGATTTCGCATGTTCAAAGTATATTAATAAAAAACGCGTATTTATTTAATTTATGCACATAAAAATTTTTTACAAAGATAAGATGGTGGAAAAATTAGTGCAATGTTAAATTATACTTGAAACAAATATTTTGAATATATTTGATCTGGTCACAGTAAAGTTATTGATTTTAATTTCAAAACTGGTTCAGATCCAAGAATTATGAAGTTAGATATTTGATAATATTCCGGGACGTACTACACAGTTTAAAAAGAGCTTATCAGTCGTTGAAAAGGCAAACTCTAAGATTAACAGTGATATTAAGTATAAGTCAATCCCCTTTAGAGTCAGATCATAATATATTTATAACATTTAAATAAATTAATTTTAAATAGTATGATCTGACTATGAATATGATTAGTTAGAGTAAATCGATTAGTAATGTGTAGGTACGATATAGTTGAAATACTTACCGTATTTTTTTCTATTAAACAAATACACTTAAGAAGAGTTATTAGTAATATCACTAACACTTAGTTTTTCAAGAGTTATTTAGTAACTCGTAGTATATTGCACTTTAACCACAGTATTTCACTAACTGGCAAGTAAGTACAAGCAAGGTAAGTACACGGAAAGCGCGTGAAAAGCGAGTGCAACGGATGAGAGCTCGAGCTCAACTAATTTATTTTGAAGAATTTCGCAGAGCCTCGTAAGGTGCGACGGGTGCGGGGGACGCAGGGGGGTGGGGGCTGAGACGGGGGATGCGCGGGAGTGGACAGGTAGTAGCGGGTAGTGGGCGTGGGGCAAGCTAACTATTGTTACAGCGCACGTATTGTCTACAGCAGACATAACCTATTGTCTTTTATAGAATTAGGCACTTAATACGTACAGGTTGGGTATGTTAACTATACTAGTTTCAAATAATTTTGTATTACTTCCTAGGGGTTAATTACGTTGCCAGTTCACTACACTTAACGTTTAACATTAAACTAAACTAAATACAACTGCACATTATTTAGTTTTCTGTTAGTAGCTAGTTTTCCGCCACAAACTCCAATTTGTTGCGCCGTTTCTTCTCCATTAGCGCCTAGGAAGCGGTGGTGAACTTATTTTTATGTATAATTTGACGTCAAAAAGCTGTAACAGTGTTACACTATTTTGAAAATAAATAATTGAATTGAATTATTAAAACTGGGTACTGGCCTAACAGAAGTAATTTAGCAATTTCGTAGCTGTTGTGGACCGTAGCTAAAATAAATCGTAGAGTTTACGTAACAGAACTCGTAGCGCTATTAATTCGTAGAGCTTACGTAGTGGAACTCGTAGCTCGTAGCGTGTAGCATGTCCGATGAACACACTTAAATTATGCACTACTAGCCTTCCGCCCGCGTCTCCGCCCGCGTACATCTCGGTTAACGCGACCTTTGCTCATATGTCCGGTTCTACTCAACCGATTGCGTTCAAAAAAACGTAAGATTACCGACTGATTAAGCCCTGTCTAAAAACAAAACAGCATCAAAATCCGTTCAGTAGTTTTTGCGTCCATCGCAGACAAACAGACAAAAAGACAGGAAATGAAAAAAAGAAATATTTTGTGTTCAGTATCGTTAACATAACATAACCCAAGTGTTTTTTTTAAATCGGGTGATTTCGCATGTTTAAAGTATATTCATAAAATTAGACGTGATTTATTTATCTAATAATTTTATGCACACACAAAAACATTAGGGACATAGATAAGACGGTGAAAATATTAGTACAATTTTAAATAATAACTTAAAATATATTTTGAATATTTTTGACCACGTCACGGTAAAGTTATTGATTTTAATTTCAAATTGTTTTAGAGCTATGAATAATTATTAACTTAGTTTAGTAAACGTAGTCTGAACTGAAGTTAGAAATTCGATAATATTTCGGGACGTACTACACAGTAGGAAGAGCGCTTTAAAAAGGTAAACTTTAAGATAAATATTTATATTAAGTTCTAGCTGACTCCGCGAACTTCGTACCGCCTAACAGTCAATTCTTTATTATTTATTATTTTAATTTTTCTCTCCCTAAAAACCATCCTCGTACTTCAAGAAATAGTGTAAAAAAAGAATTAGCGAGATCGGTTCAGCCGTTCTCGAGATTTGCGTTTAGCAACACATTTAGGTATTCATTTTTATATAGTAGAAGAAAAAGTGAATTCGATTAGGAGTCAGATCATACATAAAATTGAAATAAATTAATTTTTAATAAACTGAAAAGGCAAACTTTAAGATTAACAGTGATATTAAGTATAAGTCAATCCGATTTAGAGTCAGATCATAATATAATATAGCATTTAAATAAATTAATTAAAATTAGTATGATCTGACTGTGAATCTGAATAGTTAGAGTGATTCGATTAGTAAGGTGTATATACGATATAGTTGAAATAGGTACTTACCGTGATTTTTTTTATAATCAAACAAAAACACTAGAGTTTTAGAGAGTTATCGTTATCACTTAAAGGTTTTTCAAGAGTTATTTACTAACTCGTAGTATATTGCACTTTAACCACAGTATTTCACTAACTGGCAAGTAAGTACAAGCAAGGTAGTACATAAGTACAAGGAAAGCGCGCGAAAAGCGAGTGCTTCGGATGAGAGCTCGAGCTCAACTAATTTATTTTTGAGGAATTTCGCAGGGCCTCGTAAGGTGTGACGGGTGCGGGGGACGCGGGGGGTGGGGGCTGAGACGGGGGATGCGCGGGAGTGGACAGGTAGTAGCGGGTAGTGGGCGTGGGACAAGCTAACTATTGTTACAGCGCACTTATTGTCTACAGCAGACATAACCTATTGTCTTTTATGGAATCAGGCACTTAATACGTATAGGCAAGGTCTGTTAACCTACGGCAGGAGGTGACTCGTCAAGTCGTCACCCCACTCGTTCAAAAAAGAGTTGATATTTTTTTATGTGTTAATTGATGAAAGTTGTGTTTATTTGTATTCTCCTCTTTACCTAAGCGTACGTAATTAGTAGCATATATCACTGATTCGTTATGTTTTGGATTTAGCTACATTGACGTTGCTGGGGTGACCGATCACCCCACTATCCTTTTACGTTAGTTTCTTTTTTCTCGTCTGGTGATTGAAAAAAGAGCATTTTTGACATAAATAGTAAAACTTACGGCCAATAATATTGTTAAATATTTAGGAAACCTAGGCAATACAAGTTATGATGGGGAATATTCTTTAGACGAGAGTGAATAATCAGAAATTGAGGATAATCTGTCTGTGCATTCAGCGCATTTGTGTTGTTTTTAGACTTTTTCAGACAATTTTTCTATCCGTAAAGCGAAATCGGTTTAGCCGTTCTTGAGATTTGCGCTTAGCAACACATTTAGCGATTCATTTGTATATTATAGATGCGAAAATAACTGTCTGTCTTTCTGTCCGCCAGTTATGCTTTCACACAGACCTAAACCACTGAACTTATCTTGACGAATGAATTTAACCTTGGGAAAGAACATAGGTCATCTTTGGTTGCGATAACCGACATCCACACTACTACTTATACTACGATAACGATAACTTCTTTTATAACTAGGTAAGTAATATAAACCACACGTGAAGGTATGGCGAGGGAGCCCTTTACCTGACATAATTGCGTTTCTACTGTCTTTTGTTCTATTGTAGTCGATAAGCTGTGAACTGGAAATTGCAACATTAAAAAAAGATTAGAATATTTGCAAATTGCCCATCCTTAACTCTTATCTATACTCTTATCTATAGTCAACCTTTTGTCTCATTTCTCTAAATAGGTCAAGTGATAAAGGTTGCAGTAATCCAGTTATTGTCTCGTCAAGTGAACAAAAGAAATATTAATGCTTTTGTTATTCAAGTCATTGCGGGCCTATTAAAACTAACTGCTAAACCCATTACTTCTATACTGTGCCATTACCTGCTGTCTCTTCGTGGACACAATTCGTGGTATTGTAAATAATTGCACAATATGTCATTATTTAAAAGACCACACAATTGATCTCCAATTCTGTGACTACGACTATATCAATAACTAGGTGTTGCGCGTTGCTCCGGTCCACAGTAATATTATAAATGCGAAAGTAACTCTCTGTCTGTCTGTCTGCTTGTCTGTTTGGATATTGAAATTTGTTATAGACGTTGGGAACGGACATAAGGAATGTTGGTCGCGACAACCGACATCCACGCGGGCGGGGCCGCGGGCAACAGATATTGAGCGATATCTTTGTTATAAATATTTTTCTGTTTAGAAACTTATTATGAAGACTAAAAACCGATATCGAACCACCAGCTGTACTTACAAATATTATAATACCTGATGTTGTAACCACATTCTTGAAATAAATCTGAATTTGAATTTATATACCTAACTATACTTCATACGGCTAGGTACTTAACTAAAGGTAAACAATCTTGTATCGACTTTATATAATAAACAAATATTAAACAAATAAACTAGGCTAACTAACTTAATCGTTAGGGGTAGTTGGAGCTTAAAAAGTCCAAGAACAACAAACTATTGCCCAATGTCACCATTGGATTATGGAGGTCAGATGGCAGTCGCTTCACGGAAAATATTGAAGTCTAGCCAAATTCGCAGTTAAGACTGGTAAAGCGGACCCCAGACTTCGAGGTGAAAGCTTCGGATGCGACTGGGAATTAACGCTAGGATGAAGAAGAACTAACTGAATGACTAGTGGGCTCGATTTCGGTTTTTAGTCTTCATAATAAGTTTCTAAACAGAAAAATATATATAAACTGTCTGTTTGTACTGGAAATTGATGGCGCTTGGTGGAACTTGCTACACATATTGAATAAAGCACTAACTTGTACTTTTCCATTGTAAATCCTTGAGAATGCCGTAAGGCGGAACCGGTTAGGCAACAAAAATTAAATTAATTGTGGAAAAGTACAAGTGCTTCATTCAATATATAAACTGAGTTTTTAAATAAAACCTATTAAATAGACACATCAAGATTGCTTACGTTTATTTAAGTACCTAACAATTAAAATAGCATGGGCTGGGCAATAACAATAACCATAAAATTTTCAATTCATGATTTATTTATTTATTTATTTAAAGGAACATTTAACAGTTATGCGTTGTACATTAATATTACAGGAAAGATATTTATCTGTTAGGTAAACGCATAACCCACACCAATGTCCACGAACTAATGTGTATTTTAAAAGAGAATGTATAAGCACGCGAGTTTCATGTTAAGGTATTATAATTATACATTAGATTGTTGTGAGGTCTTTAAAGCTTCAATAACCGCTTCTTTAAATTTGAAGTGCGAGTTTGCAAATAATATATGTCTATGTATGATAAACTTGCTAAGCCAATTCATGTTAGTGAGTGGTCGAGTGATTCATCAAGAGATGCAAAATCGAACTAGAGTTAGAGAGGGATAGCATTATATAATGCTATCCCTTGCACGCAATTCACCCGTGCTACGTGCACGGGTGAATTGCGTGAAAACGGGCTGACTTAAAGTATGATTCCGTAGCCGACCGCATACGACAACTGCCGACGCACGCAGCACATGCGCGTAGTACATTGCGACTTTTCAATGGTCTCCTTTATCCGTATCGAAGTTTAACAAGTAATGGGCACGCTGTATGTGCTGCATGTGTCGGCAGTTGTCGTATGTGGTCGACTTCGGAATCATATTTAACCTTTTTGAAATTGGCAGGGAATAAATGCATGCCTAGGATAAGTACTCAAATTATATTTATAATACATAACATAAATAATATTTTTGAATTAAACAGATTTTACTATAATTATTACTTGAAATGCTTTTTTGTTTGACTGTACTGTTTTTGGTGTAACTATTAATTTTTTATTCCTTTTGTAGGTGGACCCAGTCGCCGAAGAAAAATATTTAAATTAAATGGAACTGGCAACTAGAACCTCGGTCCGAGTTAAATGCGGTCCCAGTCGCCGGTAACCTCCAATGTAGATGTTTTTTCACCTCTGCCTAACCTAACCGGGGATAATGGCGTGATTGAGTTGTTGTAGTTGTTGAATTTACAAATGTACCTACATCATTATTATGTATGTACATCTGTAAATTTCATAATATCCTTCTTCTTTCTCCTAGCTATTATCCCAGGTCAGTTGGGGTTAGCTCTCCTAGTACTCCTGCGCCACACCGTGCGGTTGCGGGTTGTCTCTTCCTTTGTATTAGTACTAGTCATATCCCTTTCCAACGTCTGTAACCAAGTCATTGTTGGTCGTCCTCGGCTACTTTTTTCCTCGTCAATGGTCAACACCGTCTTGGTCATGTGGTCATCATCCCGTCTCATCACGTGTCCGTACCAGCGCAGACGGTTTATCTTCCCTAGTAACTCCGCCTGACCAACGTAACATTTTCATCTCGGTAACATGGACCCTCTGTTCATCCACTTTTCTTATTGGCCAGCACTCAGAACCATATATTAGAGCGGGTCTTATTGCTCTCTTGTATACATTGCCCTTGACTTTAATCGGCACACGAGAGTCGCACAGGACACCAGACAGTGATCTCCATTTCAGCCAAGCAGTCTGTATCCTATTCTGCATATCTCTCTCTATACAAAATTTGGGTGCTATAATGGATCCGAGGTACTTGTATTCTTCAACTCTGTTGAGTGGTCTATTTTCTCTGGATGGGCATGGGACGGCCCCCGTATTGGCATCCGAAAAGTTGCAATACATATATTCGGTCTTCTGCCTATTGACCCTCAGCCCTCCCCTCTCCAAAGACTCCTGCCATGCTGTGAGGTCCGATTGTGCTTCCGCCGACGATTCGGCTATAAGAACTACATCGTCGGCATACAGTAGAGACCACGGTGCTGGTTTTTGTATGTCTGCCGTTATATAGTGCATGACAAGGTTGAACAGTAGAGGGCTCAAGGTAGAGCCTTGATGGACACCCACTCGGACCTCGATTGACTCACTTACACCAGCTGGGCTAATCACTCTTGTGGTTATATTATGGTACAGATCTTTTAGAAGCTTCACATAATGCTCTTGTACTTGTTGAGCTCTAAGTGCTTGCCAGATAAGCTCTCTCGGGACTCGATCGAAGGCCTTTTCAAGATCGATGAAGACCAGGTGAAGATCTTTTTTGCGAGATTTGTACTTTTCCATAAGTATTTTAACCGAGTGAATAGCATCTATAGTGCCCATACCCCTGGTAAATCCACATTGGTTTGGTGAAATTGTCGTGATGTCTGTCAACCTTTTACGAGGATGCCTTCCCAGATCTTCAGGGTGTGAGAGGTGAGCTTAATTCCTCTATAGTTGCCACAGTCCGAAACATCTCCTTTATTCTTGTAGAAAGGTATTAGATTACTGGATCTCCACATATTTGGTACTTTGGACGTGATCAATATCTCATTGAACAGTTTAGTCAGCCATGCAATGCCAGTTTTGCCCAACCTTTTCCACAGCTCGGCTGGAATTTCATCAGGGCCTGCAGCTTTCCTATTTTTTTGGATTACTGCCTTGACTTCCTGTGGTACAATTTCGCTGACCGGTCCTTCACTGCACGGCAGGGTCGTCAGTGGTTCCCGTGGAAATTCCTCGCTAAGCAACGTTTGGTAATATTATGCTTTCATACTAGGAGATTGGTTTGTTTTGGCGGTGGTATTTTACAGCCGGTTGCCACGTGACGCTAAGGCTGTCACCCTCTTCCAGAGTGTGAGTGCCGCCGTTGACTCATCATGAGTTCATCCGCCGCCGTCTCTTCTGTATTGCTCCAGCCTAAGCATCCAGCACTGTGTACAACCCTTGCTCCAATTATGTCGGAGAGGCTCGCCACAGGGGTTTGTTAAACGGAGTTACCTTCTCCGACCTTTTGGTCCGCGGGAGGTATTTTATTTCCCTCCTACCCAACGTGGCGTCGAGCATTCCCCTATCCGCCACCTGGGGACGTGTTCTCTAGATGTAAGGCTCACCCGAGAAAAATTTCATAATATCCATATATTAATAATTTTATATTTTTAAATGTATTTTTTAAGCATATTTAGAAATATAATTTATATGTATATTAAATGAATAACGGTGAATAATAATAATAATAAATATTTTACAACATTCTACACAACGATATCTAGACCCATGGTAAGCTTAATAAGCTTGTGTTATGTAATCTAGAATGCGGATATACATACTTAGATACTATTTTTTGTAAATACATACATATTATACATAGAAACACCCAGACCAATATTTTATATTCATGCATATAAATATTGTCACTGAGCGGTGATCGAACCCGCACCTCCTGCGTAGCAGCCGCGTTCACTACCGCTACGCCACAAAGGCAGGCACATATACCTACTTAATATTATTATAAATGCGAAAATAACCGTCTGTCTTTCTGTTCGTCTGTTATGCTTTCAGACCTAAACCGCTGAACCGATCTTGATGAATGAATTTAACCTTGGGAAAGAACATAGGCCATCTTTGGTTGCGATAACCGACATCCACACTACTACTTATACTACGATAACTTCTTAAGTATTTAGGTAAGTAATATAAACAACACGTGAAGGTATGGCTGGGGAGCCCTTTACCTGGCATAATTGCGTTTCTACTGTCTTTTGTTCTATTGTAGTCGATAAGCTGTGAACTGGAAATTGCAACATTAAAAAAGATTAGAATATTTGCAAATTGCCCATTCTTTGCTCTTATCTATACTCTTATCTATAGTCAACCTTTTGACTCATTTCTCTAAATAGGTCAAGTGATAAAGGTTGCAGTATTCCAGTTATAGTCTCGTCAAGTGAACAAAAGAAATATTAATGCTTTTGTTGTTCAAGTCATTGCGGGGCTATTAAAACAAACTGCTAAACCCATTACTTCTATACTGTGCCATTACCTGCTGTCTCTTCGTGGACACAATTCGTGATATTTTAAATAATTGCACAATATGTCATTATTTAAAAGACCACAGAATTGATCTACAATTCTGTGACTATATCAATAACTGCGCGTTGCTCCGGTTCATAGTAATATTATAAATGCGAAAGTACCCCGCAGACTGTCTGTCGGACAGTGTATACGAACAACATACAAATGGCGGCCTTATCGCTGGGAGCGATCTCTTTCAGGCAACCTTTTCGCTAGGCAGCTGCTATTAACAAGAGCAACAAAACAAACTGACACAAACACACACGCACACACACACACACACACAAACACACACACACACACATACCCATACACACGTTAAACTTATAACACCCCTCTTTTTTGTCAGGGGTTAAAAATTAAATTTAGCTTCCAAATTCAATATTTCAGTTTAGAAATTCATTTTAAAGACTGAAAATCGAAGCACAATCAATAGTTAGTCAGCTAGCCTAGTTTATTTGTTTAATATGTGTTTGTATAAGAAGTTGCTACAGTATTGTTTACCTTTAGTTAAGTACCTAATCAAATAATAGAAAATAAAGACAGTAGAAAAGCAATTATGTCAGATAAAGGGCTCCTATATCAATTTCGTATCTCTATAAGCGCATTACAGCGAAACGAATGACAATACACACGTAGTTAGAACGAAAATCGTATGGAACAATAAATTACATAGTAAGTATACATCGGCATATATCTTGACCTCAATTACGTCACAAAATGTTCTATGTACGCGTACGCGTGGGTGTCATTTGATGATAGCAGATGCTACAGCGGCGGAGGAGCTGAAATCCACTAATCGTAGATATTTTTTTTAATAAAAAATATTAGTAATTAACCAAAATTATTAATATTACCTCTAATCCCTCCAGCTAAGCTAAATTGTTTGTTAAGAGTGGGTTCACGTCGTTAGTGTAATGCCAGGATTCTAATCTTGGTCCTCTCGATCTTAAGGCCGGCTTCTTAACCACTAAGCTACCGACTTTTGTATTGTAGTATTCCGGGTAGTATGTAGTAGGTATTCGGGTGACCAAATGAAAAGTCTACTCACGGTTAGCAATGGTCCATGTATTTCGGTCACACACACAACACAGTAGGTACATACACAGAACAGAAGAAATAGTTCAGAAGGAAAAAGTTTTACAGCACAGCACAGAAGAATTTATAAGCAACACTTAGATAGGTATGAAGATAGAAAGATAGAATATATTTCGTTAAACTATGAATATTACTAATATTCCATAAAAGTATTATATTCTTATAACTGCGGGTCATTAGCTATTTACGAACGCCGAACCAAGAATGTCTAGCCTAGAACATTCGTAAAACTTCACCGCATACCGCCACTGAACGAACATATTGAGCGGGCTGCGTATTTCCAATATACACTACATCGGCAAACCGGTAGGAAATGTTTTATGCAAATGTTTTGTGTAAATGTTTTGTGTAGTGTGTAGTTAATGTAATAAGTAAATTATTATAAATCATCATCATCGTCATCAAGCTAACTAAATATATAAAAGTTATGTAAGTTATTGTAAATAAATGTACATACATATAACATTACTTAGTTAATGTGTAAATATGTAAATACTTAATAAATAACTTTAGATTATAAATAATATTGTGTATAAATATTATAGGTAGCCCACAGTATCATATTTGATTATGAAAGCAATTCGCGCGATAGAGCCTCGTTTCTCTTGCGTCTTGGGGTCAAGATATATGCCGGTAGTTACCCTCTCACAAGGTACTTTACGTAATCACTTCCAGGTAAATACTACAAGAATGTCTGTACGGAATACAATAGACCACGAACAATGTGCATCTTGTTAATACTGGCATACGAATGTCATTACATAAAAGTACGCTATGACTATACGAATAGCTCAGTTACAAATTCGAAATTCAAAAGTCCTTGCACTCACACAATTTTTTTTAACCAAATTAAAAAAAGGAGGCACATCACCTATCCAAAGCTGAGTAAAGATTCGATTTTACAAAATCGACATGAAACTAAGCCAATAATGCCAGCCCCCGCCCTTTGGCGGGAGGTACGAGTGCTCCGCCAAACCGCACACATACTGTGAAATACGACCAATGACAATAATTTCCCCACTGGCCTTGGCTGTCTCAATAGACAAAGATATGTTGTAATTGTTGTATCAAGAATTACAAAAAAAAATGTTTTGCTTGAATTATCTGATTTATGGAGTGTTGAAACAGCAACAACTCTAATAAATATCAAATTACCAATGCATTACATATGTATATATTAAGGTTCACTTATTTCTTATTGTTCAATGACCAGTGTACTATCACAATATGTTACCGGCAATCTGTATAATTCAGGTATTCTATAAAATGCCTAGTCGATGACCATTGTATAAAATATTTGCTATTCCACCGGCAATGTGTGAAATAAATAAGTCTATATTTGCAGATGACTTTGCGAAACTTCTACATCTGGATGGTTATAAAAAAATAACCACGAAGGCTAATGCGGGAGCTCCGTCCTCTATCCTATACAATCTAGGTATCCAAGTCAAACTGCGCGGAGTGGACACTGCGCGCCTCAACTTGGATAGATAATATATTCTACATTCGGTTAGGTATATAAATAAAAGGTGAAAATCTTGTGGCGACTTTTTGTAAAAAATACATATTATACAAATAAACTAGACTAACTATAGTACGCGCCAGTTAGTGTGGCAATACGAGTCATTTACATTCCCCCATACAGTGGTGTAGGTATACGAAATTTGCAAAAACGACAGTTTCAATGTTAAAAGATAATGTAATATTAATTCTTATTTCTTAATATTTTTTATTTACCTTTCTTGTTACTTCGTATTCGTAAGACTTTGTTCCACTCGTATTGCCACACTAACTGGCGCGTACTATAACTAACTAATCGTTCAATTTCGGTTTTTAGTTTTGAAAATGAGTTCTAAACCGAAAAAAATTGCATAAACTGAGTTTTTAAATTTCAAATATACAAAGTAAAATAGTAATAGACAAGTCACAGGTATTTACAACAGAAAATAATTGTAATATTACATTAATTCTATACCAAAATTTTATTTATCTTTACAAAAAAAATAAAAATTAACTTACTTGTATTTCCATCTTACGTAGTACGTAGTCTTATGTACATATTCTCAAATATAACTTCATTTGTTAGTATTATCTTATTTTTTTTACATATATGTATTTGTTTTAAATGCGGGTGTACCCTCATTCTACTCGATTCTCATAATATCGATTAGGAACTATTATTCCACCATAAGTACATAATATACTATGACGCTATCTAAAACGAATAATTGTTTTTATTTTTTATATCAGAACGTATGTACCCCATTGATTAATGGTACAATAATAGCGCCATAGAAATATGTATTTAAGGTCAATTTTTAATTTTTATACATTACCAATCCATAGTAAATCTTAGAAGCTAGAAATAAGATTTCCATCATTGTACTAAAGCAAGGCACCTATAGAATTCTCTTACAAAATGTCTGTCCAAATCTTCTACTACTACTATATCTTTCTACTTTACAAATACACACATATTTTACAATATTCAGAAAGTCGTATTTAAATATCTATCTTACACTATTGATTCACTATTCTAATAACAATAAAAATAGTATAAAGTTTATCAATTTAGTTATGCAAACTTGCATAATATACTTTTAAACACAAATCACAGGAACATTTGTTAGTCTATAATATAATATACATCTGTATACATCTGTAATCACTATCACAAGTCAAATTCTACTCGATTCTCATAATATCGATTAGGAACTATTATTCCACCATAAGTACATAATTTACTACGACGCTATATAAAACAAATATTTGTTTTTATTTTTTATATCAGAACGTATGTACCCCATTGATTAATGGTATAACAATAGCGCCATAGAAATATGTATTTAAGGTCAATTTTTAATTTTTATACATTACCAATCCATAGTATATCTTAGAAGCTAGAAATAAGATTTCCATCATTGAACTAAAGCAAGGCACCTATAGAATTCTCTTACAAAATGTCTGTCCAAATCTTCTACTACTACTATATCTTTCTACTTTACAAATACACACATATTTTACAATATTCAGAAAGTCGTATTTAAATATCCATCTTACACTATTGACTCACTATTCTAATAACAATAAGAATAGTATAAAGTTTATCAATTTAGTTATGCAAACCTGCATTATACTTTTAAACACAAATCACAGGAACATTTGTCAGTCTATAATATAATATACATCTGTATACATCTGTAATCACTATCACAAGTCAAATTCTACTCGATTCTCATAATATCGATTAGGAACAATTTTTCCACCATAAGTACATAATATACTACGACGCTATGTAAAATGAATATTTGTTTTTATTTTTATATCAGGACGTATGTACCCCATTGATTAATGGTATAACAATAGCGCCATAGAAATATGTATTTAAGGTCAATTTTTAATTTTTATACATTACCAATCCATAGTAAATCTTAGAAGCTAGAAATAAGATTTCCATCATTGAACTAAAGCAAGGCACCTATAGAATTCTCTTACAAAATGTCTGTCCAAATCTTCTACTACTACTATATCTTTCTACTTTACAAATACACACATATTTTACAATATTCAGAAAGTCGTATTTAAATATCTATCTTACACTATTGACTCACTATTCTAATAACAGTAACAATAGTATAAAGTTTATCAATTTAGTTATGCAAACATGCATAATATACTTTTAAACATAAATCACAGGAATATTTGTCAGTCTATATAATATACATCTATAATCACTATCACAAGTCAAATATAGGCTGAATCTAATTCATGCCTTTGCCACACTAAGAAAACTGTCCGTAACATCCGTTCGACAGCCACCGCTCCAACAGCTGTCAGTTTGTCAGCCATCGCTCCAACCGCTGTCAGCTTGCCAGCCAGCTATTGCTTTGACAACTGTCGAAGAATCGAAGCCTTGACGAAGAATCGGAGCTTTCGGGGACCATCGTCTTCCTGAGAGGCGGAGTTAGTGACTTAGGTCCGTTTTTCTCCACACCGTTCGTATGAGCAACTTGTTTAGGTTTCATCATTGTTGTCTTAGACCTGGCTTCGGGCCTGGTAGGCCGAGGAGGAGATCTTGACCGTAACCGTGAAATTTTCGATCTTTCACGCCTAACTGATGGCGATCTTCTCTTATGATACGGCGATCGCGACCGGCGTTTGCTCTCGTATGGTGAATGAGACCACCTGTATCTATGGTTCCGACCACGAGACCTTGATAGACTTCTACTACGTTAGCGTCTTCTGCCGTGTTCAGCTTTAGGGTCATAGTTCTTCAGTATCATTGTCGTATTGAAGTCACGTTTTTCAACATGCGATTTCAGCTTTGAATGTCTGTCATCGAGTTTTACTCGTACAGGCACGGTCAATACTTCAGATGGCGTCATTCCCATTTTAATCATTTCAGCTTCACTCATTAATGGCTGAAGCTGCAAACTCTCGACTTTGGGAATTTTGCTCATGACTATGTCTTCGTCTCTCTTCCTTGCTAATTCGGTTTTTCGCTTCTTTATTTTCATCAATATTCTTCTCGAAGCCTCTGTAATCGGATCAACGCACGTTTGCTCATTGGTTACTTTGTCTGTAGAATTCAATAAGCTACTTGGTGGAGTTCTTTTTATAGGACACTCGACAGCTTTATCTAACCCGGGGCTTGGTACATCAGGGAAGATTTCTTCAGGGCTCACCTGAGTAGAACTATTATTTGAACAAACACCTTTTCGCAATTTATATTCCTGTAGGGTTAGTTTTCTTTTCTTTTGCGGTTGTTCTTGGTTTTTAATATCAGCTTCTACATTTATTATATTGACTTCCCGATCAAGAGGTCTTTTTTCAGCTTTGGATTTTAGGGCTTGAGGTATTTGAACATCTTGTTTGTTGCTGAATTGCGTCGCGTAAAAGTTCTTATTTTTCGGACAGGATTCTTCCTTTATAGTAACAATATCTATACTACTAGCTTTAGTATCATTTTTATCAATTTTTTTAACAGTCTTCTCTTTTTTACCTAAATTGTTAGTTTTTACATAAACACTACACTTGTCCATGTTAACTTTCGGAGAGTCTGTGTGATCAAAGTGAAGTATAACTTCAGATCTGTTTTTAATAGTTATCCTTATTCTAGGATTTGAATTTTGACTATTAGTATCACTCACTTCATAAGCATTTTTAATCATCAGAGAACTGTTGTTATTTGTATCACTATCGGGCGCACTGTAAAAAAGTGACAGTTTTTTACGACAGTCAGACTGTACGGAAGGTTTAATACTTGTTTTTGCACTATTTTTCTTTTTGGTATTTATATCATCCGATTGTTTTAATTTCTTGTTCTTAGACTTGTTCTTGTTCTTGTTTCGTTGTTCTTTGATATCCATTTCCTCATCGCTACTAATATGGTAAACGACATTTTTACTCTTACACGTCCTGTGCCTGGAGTTAAGAATCCTGCTGTTGTTGGGTAGTACTTCAGGTTGAAGAAAGCTTTTGTTCTTACCTGCATCTTGCAACCGCACACCGTTCATCAAATAATTTTTGTTAAAACTTTTGACTTTACCATCTTCAATGCTCTCTACGGGGGCTGGTCGTGTTTTCGTGTCTAATTTTTCGAAGGTTTCAAACTGTTCTGATAAAGAATTCAAATCATTCGCCTCTAACACTGGAATCACAGTATCATTTCGCGACTCGACTTCCTCAAAATCATCCAATTCAACGCGTGGTGTAGGAATTGATGTTATTTCCCTTGAAGGCATCTCTATAACTGTAGCCTCTGGACTAGTGGTTGATTCGATCTCCATATCTTGATGATTGAAATCATCTTCCTTAGGTTTAATTTTATTGGCATCTGTGTTGTCAGTTATAAGGAAGCTGTTTACGTCTTCCTCTGTTATAATTCTAGGTAAGTCATCAATTTTATTAGTGTTTAAGTCATCGCTTTTATTAGTGCTGCCCGATTTATCCTTTTCATTGTCAAAATCTACGAGAGCTGGTTGTTTTTTCGTGTCCAATTTTTCAAAATCTTCAAACTGTTCTAATAAAGAATTCAAATCATTCGCCCATAACACTGGAATCACAGTATCATTGCGCGACTCGATTTCCTCAAAATCATCCATTTCAATGCGTGGCATAGGGATTGATGTCATTTCCCTTATCATTTCCATTATATCTATATTATTTTTTTTAGTGTTGCCCGATTTATTCTTTTCATTCTCGACTTCCTCAAAATCATCCATTTCAATGCGTGGTATAGGGATTGATGTCATTTCTCTTATCATTTCCATTATATCTATATTATTTTTTTTAGTGCTGCCCGATTTATCCTTTTCATTATCAAAATCTACGAGAGCTGGTTGTTTTTTCGTGTCCAATTTTTCAAAATCTTCAAACTGTTCTAATAAAGAATTCAAATCATTCGCCCATAACACTGGAATCACAGTATCATTGCGCGACTCGATTTCCTCAAAATCATCCATTTCAATGCGTGGCATAGGGATTGATGTCATTTCCCTTATCATTTCCATTATATCTATATTATTTTTTTTAGTGTTGCCCGATTTATTCTTTTCATTCTCGACTTCCTCAAAATCATCCATTTCAATGCGTGGTATAGGGATTGATGTCATTTCCCTTATCATTCTATCTATATTATTTTTATTTTTTGTAGTGCTGCCCGATTTATCCTTTTCATTGTCAATAGTTATTCCATATAAATTCTGATGTATATGTTCCAAACTGAGACACGGTTTAGAATCACCTATATCCATGCAAAGGTTCTGTCTGTCACTCTTCAATCTCAGCATCTTGTGGCCAATGGGGCGGAAGCGTGTCTGGGACTCCATGTCTGGAAATAAAAAAGTAACTTAATATTTATCTCGACATTATAGTCAGAATGCAGGTACATTCATTCGCCTAGAGGTGCATGGTCCTGAACAAAAATATAGAAAGATGTGAAAAAAATTGAATTTGAATTCGAATTTGAAGTTGAACTTCCAGCACACGAGTGAAGACCGCGAGAAGGAAAACGGAAGGTGGGACATCCCCTAGCCAGGTGGACTGACGACCTGCTATTTAATTGGTGGCTGGGACAGACTGGATGCGGAAGGCGGAGGATCGGCAAACGTGGCGCATATTGGGAGAGGCCTATATCCAACAGTGAACTGCAATAATCTAATTGATACTCTTAGACTACAAGAAGAATAACCTAGACGTAACGCATACATCTCCGTCTATGTTATTCTTTTAGTCTGAGTATATACACTATAATAACAGAGTGCATTTCATTTGAGACCTCAATCATCGAAACCCGTCCAGCCGTTAGGCCAGCACTGCAATTCACTAAGCGAGCACAACACAACGTTGCGACTCGCATCGTTGTGCTTGCTTAGTGAATTGCACAGCAGCAATGCAATTCTGTAAGCGCACAACGACGAGCACAACGTTGCGACAACCTTGATAGAGATTGTCGTTGGTCGGACTGGGTGACGTCACTGGAGATCGACCAATCACAATCTGTATCAAGGCTGTCGCAACGTTGTGCTCGTCGCTGTGCGCTCACAGAATTGCATTGCTGTAGAGGGGAACATAGGCAACAACATACATACGTGCGTGCGTAATACATTACCCTCGCTAGTCAGGTACAAATACATATCTAATAAAATATAACTGAAACTTCGGGATCTGTGTAAATAGTAAAATAACCGAATTTGTTTGCATCTCGGTTAACGTGACCTTTGCTCATATTTCAGGTTTTACTCAACCGATTGCGATCAAACAAAAGTAAGTTTTAAGTCCGATCAAGCCCTTTCTAACAAAGAAAACAACATCTAAATCCGTTCAGTAGTTTTTGCGTCCATCGCGGACAAACAGACAGAAAAAAAAATCGTATTTAGTCTCGTTAACATAACGTAACCCAAGTATTTTTTTTAAACATCTGCAATGTACAGACACGATCACTTTACAATAAAATTACCTATAGTTATCTAATATATAAAAATCAATGCCACTTTTCGTTGTTAGCTTATAACTCAAGAACGGCTGAACCGATTTGACTCACTTTAGTCTTGAAATATTCGTGGGTGTCCAGGGAAGGTTTATAGGTGCAGCGGGAACGGCAAAAATATGGCGGTACGGACAGCTAGTATTAGTATAGCTAATTATAATAAGTTAATGCTTCAGAGGTAGTCAGGATGACCGCTGTTTTCGATTCCCGGGTCAAGCAATAGTTGCAATTAAGTTTTTTGTTTAGAATATATCAATAACAACTTTGATTCTAGAAAGAGTTTCATCCAGGCCCTGATCGTTTTAAAGGTCTTAAAAAGATAAAAATGCCTAGTAACAAATATATGTACTGCACTGCATTCTAATATATCTTCTAAAATATAAAAATGGATCACTGAATGTGTTGCTAAGCTCAAATCTCGAGAACGGCTGAACCGATTTCGCCAATTATTTTTTTAAAATATTCCTTGAAGTACGAGGATGGTTCTTACGGAGAGAAGATTAAGAAAAAAATCGACCGTTAGGCGGTACGAAGTTCGCGGGCTAAGCTAGTTTAAAATAATTTTGTATTACTTCCTAGGGGTTAATTGCGTTGCCAGTTCACTACACTTAACGTTTAACATTAAACTAAACTAAATACAACCTCACATTATTTAATTTTCTGTTAGTAGCTAGTTTCACGTCACATTATTAAAACTGGGTACTGGCCTAACAGAAGTAATGTAGTTATTTCGTAGCTGTTGTGGACCGTAGCTAAAATAAATCGTAGAGCTTACGTAGCAGAACTCGTAGCATGTAGTACTAATAAAAATATAAAATATTTTGTGTTCAGTATCGTTAACATAACATTACCCAAGTGTTTTTTTTTAAGTTTAAGACGGTGTTAGCCAATAACGTAATAAATCGGGTGATTTCGCATGCTTAAAGTATATTCATAAAATTTGACGCGATTTGTTCATTTAATTTTATGCACACATAAAAACATCACATAGATAAGACGGTGAAAATATTTTTGCAATTTAAATTATAATAAAAAAAATAAAATAAAATTAAAATATATTTTGAATATTTTTGACCAAGTCACGGTAAAGTTATTGATTTTAATTTCAAATTGTTTTAGACCTATAAAATAATTATTAACATAGTTTAGTAAATGTAGTCTGAACTTAAGTTAGAAATTCGATAATATTCCGGGACGTACTACACAGTATAAAGAGAGCTTATCAGTCCTTGAAAAGGTAAACTATAAGATAAATAGTTATATCAAGTATAAGTTAGTTCGATTTAGAGTCAGATCATACATAAAATTGAAATAAATTAATTTTAAATAATTCGATCTGACTCTGAATCTGAATAGTTAGAGTGATTCGATTAATAAGGTGTATACGATATAGTTGAAATAGGTACTTACCGTGATTTTTTTTTGTAATCAAACACAAAACGCTAGAGTTTTAGAGAGTTATCGTTATCACTTAAAGGTTTTTCAAGAGTTATTTACAAACTCGTAGTATATTGCACTTTAACCACAGTATTTCACTAACTGGCAAGTAAGTACAAGCAAGGTAAGTACAAGGAAAGCGCGCGAACAGCGAGTGCTTCGGATAAGAGCTCGAGCTCAACTAATTTATTTTTGAGGAATTTCGCAGAGCCTCGTAAGGTGCGACGGGTGCGGGGGACGCGGGGGGGTGGGGGCTGAGACGGGGGATGCGCGGGAGTGGACAGGTAGTAGCGGGTAGTGGGCGTGGGGCAAGCTAAGTATTGTTACAGCGCACGTATTGTCTACAGCAGACATAACTTATTGCATTTTATGGAATTAGGCACTTAATACGTATAGGTAAGGTATGTTACCCTACGGAATGATAGGGGGGTGACTCGTCAAGTCGTCACCCCACTCGTTCAAAAAAGAGTTGATATCTTTTTATGTGTTAATTGATGAAAGTTAGGTATGTGTTTTGTGTATTCTCCTCTTTACCTAAGCATACGTAATTAGTAGCATATATCACTGATTCGTTATGTCTTGGATTTAGCTATATTAACGTTGCTGGGGTGACCGATCACCCCACAATCCTTTTACGTTAGTTTCTTTTTTCTCGTCTGGTGCTTGAAAAAAGAGCATTTTTCAATCAATGAATCAAAGAATCAATTTCGTTTATTCAATTTAGGCACATATAGAGCACATATGAACGTCAAAATATTACAATTGTTTCAAGAAGTATGAAAACAACAAATAAAATATTAAATAAATTAAAGTAAACCATTTGAAAATGATTCTTTCGCTGGTTCGGTAGTTGGTTCTACTGAGCAGATGCCAGCAAGAAACTCAGAGAATGCAATTATCCTTTTATTTATTTATTTATTTTTTAATACGGTTTTTATACAATTTACAATGTGCGGGCAAGAAAGTGATTAGGTTGACCATGCATTTTTATCATTAAGATATTCTTCTACTTTATAATAAGCTTTTTCCATTAGACTTTTTTTCACGTTTATTTTAAAAATATTAAGTGGCATGTCAACCAAATCCTGAGGAATTTTATTAAATATTTTTATACTGTTGCCTACAAATGAATTACCAACCTTATGAAGCCTGAGTATTGGCACTGCTAGCTTATCTTTATTTCTCGTATTATAATCATGGGTGTCCGAGTTTTTTTTAAAGGACTCGGACTTTTGACATAAATAGTAAAACTTACGGCCAATAATATTCTTAAATATTTAGGAAACCTAGGCAATACAAGTTATGATGGGGAATATTCTTTAGACAAGAGTGAATAATCAGAAATTGAGGATAATCTGTCTGTGCATTCAGCGCATTTGTGTTGTTTTTAGACTTTTTCAGACAATTTTTCTCTCCGTAAATAAGGAATTATTCTAAAAAAACAATTAGCGAAATCGGTTCAGCCGTTCTCGAGATTTGCGCTTAGTAACACATTTAGTAATTCATTGGTATATTATAGATGCGAAAATAACTGTCTGTCTTTCTGTCTGCCTGTTATGCTTCCACACAGACCTAAACCACTGAACTTATCTTGACGAATGAATTAAACCTTGGGAAAGAACATAGACCATCTTTGGTTGCGATAACCGACATTCACACTACTACTTATACTACGATAACTTCTTAAATAACTAGGTAAGTAATATGAACCACACGTGAAGGTATGGCGGGGGAGCCCTTTACCTGGCATAATTGCTTTTCTACTGTCTTTTGTTCTATTGTAGTCGATAAGCTGTAAATTGAAAATTGCAACATTAAAAAAAGATTAGAATATTTGCAAATTGCCCATTCTTTACTCTTATCTATACTCTTATCTATAGTCAACCTTTTGTCTCATTTCTCTAAATAAGTCAAGTGATAAAGGTTGCAGTAATCCAGTTATTGTCTCGTCAAGTGAACAAAAGAAATATTAATGCTTTTGTTGTTCAAGTCATTGCGGGCCTATTAAAACTAACTGCTAAACCCATTACTTCTATACTGTGCCATTACCTGCTGTCTCTTCGTGGACACAATTCGTGGTATTTTAAATAATTGCACAATATGTCATTATTTAAAAGACCACAGAATTGATCTACAATTCTGTGACTATATCAATAACTAGGTGTTGCGCGTTGCTCCGGTTCATAGTAATATTATAAATGCGAAAGTACCCCCACACTGTCTCTCAGACAGTGTATACGAACAACATACAAATGGCGGTCTTATCGCTGGGAGCGATCTCTTACAGGCAACCTTTTCGCTAGGCAGCTATTAACAAGAGAAACAAAACAAACTGACACACACGCACACGCGCGCACACACACACACACACACACACACAAACACACACACATACCCATACACACGTCAAACTTATAACACCCCTCTTTTTTGTCAGGGGTTAAAAATTAAATTTAGCTTCCAAATTCAATATTTCAGTTTAGAAATTCATTTTAAAGACTGAAAATCGAAACATAATCAATAGTTAGTCAGCTAGCCTAGTTTATTTGTTTATTATGTGTTTGTATAAGAAGTTGCTACAATATTGTTTACCTTTAGTTAAGTACCTAATCAAATAATAGAAAATAAAGACAGTAGAAAAGCAATTATGTCAGATAAAGGGCTCCTATATCAATTTCGTATCTCTATAAGCGCATTACAGCGAAACGAATGACAATACACACGTAGTTAGAACGAAAATCGTATGGAACAATAAATTACATAGTAAGTATACATCGGCATATATCTTGACCTCAATTACGTCACAAAATGTTCTATGTACGCGTACGCGTGGGTGTCGTTTGATGATAGCAGATGCTACAGCGGCGGAGGAGCTTAAATCCACTAATCGTAGATATTTTTTTTTATAAAAAATATTAGTAATTAACCAAAATTATTAATATTACCTCTAATCCCTCCAGCTAAGCTAAATTGTTTGTTAAGAGTGGGTTCACGTCGTTAGTGTAATGCCAGGATTCTAATCTTGGTCCTCTCGATCTTAAGGCCGGCTTCTTAACCACTAAACTACCGACTTTCGTATCATATTATAAAAAAAAAGAAAGAAAATATTTTTTATTCAACCTAGCAATAGGTACACATTTTACAAAACTACAACATTGTGTTTTTATAATATACTTAAAAGTGAAATATGCATAAAAAAAAATAGCCAGGCAGAATAATGGCCGCCTCTCAGCTTAATGCTATCCGCGTTGTAGTGCAGGCGGAAAGCGCTTGTTATCAAAGCAATTCGCGCGATAGAGCCTCGTTTCTCTTGCGTCTTGGGGTCAAGATATATGCCGGTAGTTACCCTCTCACAAGGTACTTTACGTAATCACTTCCAGGTAAATACTACAAGAATGTCTGTACGGAATACAATAGACCACGAACAATGTGCATCTTGTTAATACTGGCATACGAATGTCATTACATAAAAGTACGCTATGACTATACGAATAGGTCAGTTACAAATTCGAAATTCAAAAGTCATTGCACTTACACAATTTTTTTTAACCAAATTCAAAAAAGGAGGCACATCACCTATCCAAAGTTGAGTAAAGATTCGATTTTACAAAATCGACATGAAACTAAGCCAATAATGCCAGCCCCCGCCCTTTGGCGGGAGGTACGAGTGCTCCGCCAAACCGCACACATACTGTGAAATACGACCAATGACAATAATTTCCCCACTGGCCTTAGCTGTCTCAATAGACAAAGATGTGTTGTAATTGTGGTATCAAGAATTACAAAAAAAAGGTTTTGCTTGAAGTATCTGATATATGGAGGGTTGAAACAGCAACAACTCTAATAAATATCAAATTACCAATGCATTACAGATGTATATGTTAAGGTTCACTTATTTCTTATTGTTCAATGACCAGTGTACTATCACAATATGTTACCGGCAATCTGTATAATTCAGGTATTCTATAAAATGCTTAGTCGATGACCATTGTATAAAATATTTGCTGTTCCACCGGCAATGTGTGAAATAAATAAGTCTATATTTGCAGATGACTTTGCTAAACTTCTACATCTGGATGGTTATAAAAAAATAACCACGAAGGCTAATGCGGGAGCTCCGTCCTCTATCCTATACAATCTATCCAAGTCAAACTGCACGGAGTGGACACTGCGCGCCTCAACTTGGATAGATAATATATTCTACATTCGGTTAGGTATATAAATAAAAGGTAAAAATCTTGTGGCGACTTTTTATAAAAAATACATATTATACAAATAAACCAGACATACTATAGTACGCGCCAGTTAGTGTGGCAATACGAGTCATTTACATTCCCCCATACAGTGGTGTAGGTATACGAAATTTGCAAAAACGACAGTTTCAATGTTAAAAGATAATGTAATTAATTCTTATTTCTTAATATTTATTATTTACCTTTCTTGTGACTTCGTATTCGTAAGACTTTGTTCCACTCGTATTGCCACACTAACTGGCGCGTACTATAACTAAATAATTGTTCAATTTCGGTTTTTAGTTTTGAAAATGAGTTCTAAACCGAAAAAAATTGCATAAACTGAGTTTTTAAATTTCAAGTATACAAAGTAAAATAGTAATAGACAAATCACAGGTACTTACGACAGAAAATAATTGTAATATTACATTAATTCTATACCAAAACTTTTATTTATATTTACAAAAAAAAAAATTATTAACTTACTTGTATTTCCATATTTATTCTATATTTATTCTTTATTGTACACTTACATGGCATAATAATACAAATGAAAGAGAAAATTATGTACAAAGGCGAGCTTAACTCAAGGATGAGTTTTCTTCCAGCAAACCCGGGAGTGCATAGAGGAATTGCAATCTAATGAGAGGCAGTCTTGTGTACATTAATATCTAGATATAATAATAAGGTGAGGAGGTATACTTAAGGTATATCCCTGACAAATGGTATTACATATCCATACATATACTATTCAACCATTATGGCCTACATACTCATACATAAAATACACATAAATATAGATAGATAAATATAAATAGTCTTATGTACATATTCTCAAATATAACTTCATTTGTTAGTATTATCTTATTTTTTTTACATAAATGTATTTGTTTTAAATGCGGGTGTACCCTCATTCTACTCGATTCTCATAATATCGATTAGGAACTATTATTCCACCATAAGTACATAATATACTACGACGCTATCTAAAACGAATATTTGTTTTTATTTTTTATATCAGAACGTATGTACCCCATTGATTAATGGTATAACAATAGCGCCATAGAAATATGTATTTAAGGTCAATTTTTAATTTTTATACATTACCAATCCATAGTAAATCTTAGAAGTTAGAAATAAGACTTCCATCATTGAACTAAAGCAAGGCACCTATAGAATTCTCTTACGAAATGTCTGTCCAAATCTTCTACTACTACTATATCTTTCTACTTTACAAATACACACATATTTTACAATATTCAGAAAGTCGTATTTAAATATCTATCTTACACTATTGACTCACTATTCTAATAACAGTAACAATAGTATAAAGTTTATCAATTTAGTAATGCAAATCTGCATAATTTATACTTTTAAACATAAATCACAGGAATATTTTGTCAGTCTATATAATATACATCTATAATCACTATCACAAGTCAAATATAGGCTGAATCTAATTCATGCCTTTGCCACACTCAGAAAACTGTCCGTAACATCCGTTCGACAGCCACCGCTCCAACAGCTGTCAGTTTGACAGCCATCGCTCCAACCGCTGTCAGCTTGCCAGCCAGCCATCGCTTTGACAACTGTTTCTTCAGGGCTCACCTGAGTAAAACTATTATTCGAACAAACACCTTTTCGCAATTTATATTACTGTAGGGTTAGTTTTTTTTTCTTTTGCGGTGGTTCTTGGTTTTTAATATCAACTTCTACATTTATTATATTGACTTCACGATCAAGAGGTCTTTTTTCAGCTTTGGATTTTAGGGCTTGAGGTATTTGAACATCTTGTTTGTTGCTAAATAGCGTCGCGTAAAAGTTCTTATTTTTCGGACAGGGTTCTGCCATTTTATTAACTATATCTATACTACTAGCTTTAGTATCATTTTTATCAATTTTTTTAACAGTCTTCTCTTTTTTACCTAAATTGCTAGTTTTTTCATTTACATTACACTTGTCCATGTTAACTTTCGGAGAGTCTGTGTGATCAAAGTGAAGTATAACTTCAGATCTGTTTTTAATAGTTAACCTTATTCTAGGATTAGAATTTTGACTATTAGTATCACTCACTTCATTAGCATTTTTAATCATCAGAGAACTGTTGTTATTTGTATCACTATCGGGCGCACTGTAAAAAAGTGACAGTTTTTTACGACAGTCAGACTGTACGGAAGATTTAATACTTGTTTTTGCACTATTTTTCTTTTTGGTATTTATATCATCCGATTGTTTTAATTTCTTGTTCTTAGACTTCTTCTTGTTCCTGTTTCGTTGTTCTTTGATATCCATTTCCTCATCGCTACTTATATGGTAAACGACATTTTTACTCTTACACGTCCTGTGCCTGGAGTTAAGAATCCTGCTGTTGTTGGGTAGTACTTCAGGTTGAAGAAAGCTTTTGTTCTTACCGGCATCTTGCAACCGCACACCGTTCATCAAATAATTTTTGTTAAAACTTTTGACTTTACCATCTTCAATGCTCTCTACGGGGGCTGGTCGTTTTTTCGTGTCTAATTTTTCGAAGGTTTCAGACTGTTCTAATATAGAATTCAAATCATTCGCCTCTAACACTGGAATCACAGTATCATTGCGCGACTCGACTTCCTCAAAATCATACAATTCAACGCGTGGTGTAGGAATTGATGTTATTTCCCTTGAAGGCATATCTATAACTGTAGCCTCTGGTCTAATGGTTGATTCGATCTCCATATCTTGATGATTGAAATCATCTTCCTTAGGTTTAATTTTATTAGCATCTGTGTTGTCAGTTATAAGGAAGCTGTTTACGTCTTCCTCTGTTATAATTCTAGGCAAGTCATCAATTTTATTAGTGTTTAAGTCATCGCTTTTATTAGTGCTGCCCGATTTATCCTTTTCATTTTCAAAATCTACGAGAGCTGGTTGTTTTTTCGTGTCCAATTTTTCAAAATCTTCAAACTGTTCTAATAAAGAATTCAAATCATTCGCCTCTAATACTGGAATCACAGTATCATTGCGCGACTCGACTTCCTCAAAATCATCCATTTCAATGCGTGGTATAGGGATTGATGTCATTTCTCTTATCATTATATCTATATTATTTTTATTTTTTTTAGTGCTGCCCGATTTATCCTTTTCATTATCAAAATCTACGAGAGCTGGTTGTTTTTTCGTGTCCAATTTTTCAAAATCTTCAAACTGTTCTAATAAAGAATTCAAATCATTCGCCCATATCACTGGAATCACAGTATCATTGCGCGACTCGACTTCCTCAAAATCATCCATTTCAATGCGTGGTATAGGGATTGATGTCATTTCCCTTATCATTATATCTATATTATTTTTACTTTTTTTCGTGCTGCCCAATTTATCCTTTTCATTCTCGACTTCCTCAAAATCATCCATTTCAATGCGTGGTATAGGGATTGATGTCATTTCCCTTATCATTTCCATTATATCTATATTATTTTTTTTAGTGCTGCCCGATTTATCCTTTTCATTCTCGACTTCCTCAAAATCATCCATTTCAATGCGTGGTATAGGGATTGATGTCATTTCCCTTATCATTAGATCTATATTATTTTTATTTTTTGTAGTGCTGCCCGATTTATCCTTTTCATTGTCAATAGTTATTCCATATAAATCCTGATGTATATGTTCCAAACTGAGACACGGTTTAGAATCACCTACATCCATGCAAAGGTTCTGTCTGTCACTCTTCAATCTCAGCATCTTGTGGCCAATGGGGCGGAAGCGTGTCTGATGATACGTTGGATTCATCTCGTGGGACTCCATGTCTGGAAATAAAAAAGTAACTTAATATTTATCTCGACATTATAGTCAGACTGCAGGTACATTCATTCGCCTAGAGGTGCATGGTCCTGAACAAAAATGTAGAAAGATGTGAAAAAAATTGAATTTGAATTTGAATTCGAATTTGAAGTTGAACTTCCAGCACACGAGTGAAGACCGCGAGAAGGAAAACGGAAGGTGGGACATCCCCTAGCCAGGTGGACTGACGACCTGCGATTGGTGGCTGGGACAGACTGGATGCGGAAGGCGGAGGATTGGCAAACGTGGCGCATATTGGGGGAGGCCTATATCCAGCAGTGAACTGCAATAATCTAATTGATACTCTTAGACTACAAGAAGAATAACATAGACGTAACGCATACATCTCCGTCTATGTTATTCTTTTAGTCTGAGTATAGACATACTTGACTGCCTCTGTGGCGTAGCGGTGGTAAACGCGGCCGCTATGCAGGAGGCGCGGGTTCGATCCCCGCTCAGTGCAAATATTTGTGTGCATAAATATGAATATTTGCACTGGTCTGGGTGTTTTCTATGTATAATATGTATGTATTTACGAAAAAAAAAATTTGTATCTAAGTATGTTTATCCGCATTCTGGAACCCATAACACAAGCTTGTTATGCTATGCTTACTTTGGGTCTAGATAGCGTTGTGTAGAATGTCCTACAATATTTATTTATTTATTTATTTATTTATTTATTTATTTATAATAACAGAGTGCATTTCATTTGAGACCTCAATCATCGAAACCCGTCCAGCCGTTAGACCAGCACTGCAATTCACTAAGCGAGCACAACACAACGTTGCGACTCGCATCGTTGTGCTTGCTTAGTGAATTGCACAGCAGCAATGCAATTCTGTAAGCGCACAACGACGAGCACAACGTTGCGACAACCTTGATAGAGATTGTCGTTGGTCGGACTGGGTGACGTCACTGGAGATCGACCAATCACAATCTGTATCAAGGCTGTCGCAACGTTGTGCTCGTCGCTGTGCGCTCACAGAATTGCATTGCTGTAGAGGGGAACATAGGCAACAACATACATACGTGCGTGCGTAATACATTACCCTCGCTAGTCGGGTACAAATACATATCTAATAAAATATAACTGAAACTTCGGGATCTGTGTAAATAGTAAAATAACCGAATTTGTTTAAATTAGTTTAACGATTATATAAAATACTTGCAGTTATATTATTTTGAGTTCGTTTGCATCTCGATTAACGCGACCTTTGCTCATATTTCAGGTTCTACTCAACCGATTGCGATCAAACAAAAGTAAGTTTTTAAGTTCGATCAAGTCCTTTCTATCAAAGAAAACAACATCTAAATCCGTTCAGTAGTTTTTGCGTCCATCGCGGACAAACAGACAGACAATAAAAAAAATCGTATTTAGTCTCGTTAACATACAGTTGAAAAGACTGATGGTAGTAAGTCCATTACCCTGGCTTTCTGTGCAATATACCTGAGCCCACCTGTCAATAAAAGATTGGTAGAAGTACTTTTCCGCTAGATGGCGCTGTCTAGCATATACACCCTAAAAAGTGCTCCGCAATATTTAATTATTTTAAGAAAATAAAAGCAACTAAAGAAAGTGTAATGGCTTCGAATCAGTGCATAAACACGAAATACAACGGCAAAAGTGTTATCTCAACATAATACTGTAGTAACATTGGAATTTACTGTATAATAAATATTCCCATATAAAACCTTTAAAAACTTGTGTAAACAGTGAAATAATGACTGATCCCCGTGAAAACGTGAACATTATACTAATTACTAAGCCCCAGTGAAGTGCAAAAGTGTAAAAAGTGCAATAATATCACAAACTAGTGATTCAACATACCTCAACAAATTAAGGAATGTGAGAAAAAAATTCCTAAAACATGAATCACTTACACTTACATGGGACAAAAGTATACACGAATTTCAACAACAACGATAAGTAACACCGTGGCGTGGTGGCTAACGGTGCAGGATTGGAACACGCCGCCCGTGCTTGACGTGACGCTGTCGCTGGTTCGAGACCTATTCGCTCCTAATGTCTTTTTGTGATTTATAAATTCTTCTAACAGGATTAAAATAATAGATCACTGTTGGCGCATGAGTTATTCGGTATCTGATATAAACAAACCACAAAAAGAAGTCTACTAATATAATAATATTATATCTACACTCTGGTGATACGTTCGAAAATATAATGCCGATCAATCGCACGCCCCCTACGTCACCTCTAGCAGAATCAAAAACCGATTCTACTGATCGATCACTATCATCCGCAAGCTGTACCACCAATGCGACCAAACCAAGCCAACGCTCACCAGCAACGGTCGATTTAAACCCAAGTGCAACTGTTAGGAAAAAAAGAACAACCAAACAGAATGATAAGGGAGCAACTGATCCGCTATCCCTGAGTGCCTTTACAGTTTTTTCTAAGGAACAAGAACAAAGATTTCAGGACCTTATATGCAAAATGAATAACATCATCGAACAAAACCACGAGCTGAAACATAGTGTGGAACTAATGTCAAACAAACACGACGAGTTTATGAAACGAATAACACATTTAGAACTGGAACGTAAAGAGGATAAGAAGCGAATTACACAGCTAGAAAATACAATAGAAAGCTTGGAGCGGAAGAACAGAGTATGCAGTTTGGAAATTAGAAACATGCCCAAGGTACCAGGTGAAACAAAACAGATACTCAGCGATTTAGTTACAAAAGTGGGACGAACAGTGAATATAGAGGTGGGATGCTCAAATATAAAAGACGTGTTTAGAGTTAGCTCTAAGGATAGCTCAAATCCGCTTATTGTTGAACTTAGTTCAGCAATACTTAAAGATAAATTCATTAAGGGAGTCAAAATATTTAATAAAAATAAAAACAACCACGACAAATTGAACACCAGTCATATTGATCAGAAACAACCTAAGAGACCTCTATATGTCACCGAATCATTGACACCTAAAACGCAACGATTGTACGCCACAGCCAGAGCCTTCCAACGCACTAACGGCTATACTTTCTGCTGGACGTCACATGGGATAGTATACCTAAAGAAGCAAATAAATGACCCGCAAATCCGCATACATACAGAAGAAGACCTTGAACGGCTTAGATCTGCATGACTATTTATGTATTATAATCTGGATGTGTATTTGTCATTTCGTTATTTCGTTGCTCCTGATTCTTGCAACTGCTTCAATTTAGTTTTCCATAGCGCTAATCTCAGTTATACTATTGCTATTATTTTTAATTTTAGTGTCCTTTTCGAATCAATTACTAATTCAAATTTAACTTTATTACTCTATAATTGTATTTACACCTCAACCAGTACTGTTATGATATTGGTTGCCTATCGCATGAAAAAGCTTGATTTTTTACCATTGTTTAATGTGTCGTACCGTACTAACGATAATCTTAAGATAACTCAATCACTAAAACACACACACTCACACCTTATTAATACAAACCTAAATACACTCACAATCAACACACTAAAACATAACAACATATTATACACTGGACCCCGGGGACTAATAATAGGAATATGCAAACACACTATTAAAATTCGATAGTATAAATTCCCATATTCAGTTTGTTGACTCCGTATCAGTGGCAGATAGCTACACCTGCGATATCGATAGGTGTATCCCACCTGGCCTACACCCAAAAAATACCCTAAAAATTATTAACCAAAACATCAGAAGTATAAACAAAAATATACATGGATTCATAACTATACTACATAGAACCCAGGTTGAGTGGGATGTAATTGTCCTAACCGAATGTTGGCTTCTTGAAAACAATAATATTCCACCGCTCCCGGGGTATGCCAATTTCTCAACAACCAACCACAGGACTCAAAATGAGGGTGTTGTGGTCTACATCAAAAATGAAATCGTGGCCACTGTTAGGGAACCTACATTTGGGAATTCAAACTGCCTCCAAATACAACTAAACAATAATACTGTGATCTTAGCCATGTATTGTCCCCCAGGTATAAAAGACGTCCCTCGCTTTCTAAACGAATTAAATAATACACTGACAATGATAACCCACACTAGACACATAATATTAACCGGTGACCTCAACATAAATATCAGCGAAAACTCAGAAGACCCAGATCGACATACCTACTTGACCCTATTGGCTACTCATGGACTCTTGCCAGCTCATACCTTGCCAACCCGAGGAAACAACTGCCTGGATCACATAATCCTCAAGACAACATTATCAGCCAAAGCTCTGGTTGCTCATTCAGCCTTAACCGACCACGAGGTAACAATGTTGTTTTTGCCTACAAATACCCCTAAGCATAAGGCTCCAAATGTTATGCATCGAACAAATTACCACAATGTATCAGAAGACCTGAAAAAGTATGATTTTAGTGAAATCTATACTATAAAAGACCCAAACACTGCAGCAGATTTCCTCGTCAACTCGATCCGACACATCATAGCTTCCAATACCACAGTCGTGAAACTCTCAAATCGTAAAAGGATTCTAAAACCATGGATTACCCCGGGCCTCATACGATGCTTGAAACATAGAGATAACATGCACAAACAACTTAAAAAGACACCGAACAACGAAGTCCTCCGTATCTCGTACACACGATACAGGAACCACTGCAACAGTATACTCAAAAAGGTCAGAAGAGAATTTGAAACAAAAGAATTGACTAGTGCAGGGCAAAATAACAAAAAACTATGGCAGGCAATCAACAAAATCTCCGGTAGACCAGTGAGTAAAAGCAATCCCTCTGATTTGCTATCGATCGCACCTTCCTCCGAACAGGCAGTCGATACGGTTAACCATTACTTCGCCAGCATAGGTAAAAACCTCGCGGAAAACATAAATAATGCACAAACAGGTTACCTATACTCACCATCACGGGCTAGCCCTGACACGCCATCACATTCCTTGGTATTGCTTCCCACTGATGAGGGAGAGGTGAGTAGGGTGGTTGATTCTCTAAGAGAGGGTTGTGCTGTCGGGTGGGATAATATATCAGTCGATGTAATAAAACAAAACAAAATAACTATTGTCCCCCCGATGACGCATATCTGCAACCTAGCGCTTGCTTCTGGTACATTTCCCAGAACCTTCAAAAAGGCACTTATACACCCAATCTACAAGGCTGGAGACAGAGACCGAGTCACAAATTACAGGCCCATTGCTGTTTTACCTTCGCTATCCAAAATACTCGAGCGACTCATGAACTCCAGATTAACGAGTTATCTCGAGAAAAATCGAATCCTGTCACCGTCGCAATACGGGTTTCGCACGGGTCGATCGACTAGTGACGCAGTTCATGATCTCATTAATAACATAGTCAGAAAATTGGACGAGGGTCAAAAAGTATTGGGTATCTTCCTGGACTTGGCCAAAGCCTTCGACACGGTCTCTGTTTCTATCCTTTTAGAGAAGTTGGAACACATTGGGATAAGGGGCGACCAACTAAAACTGTTTGCAGATTACCTCAATGGCCGTGTACAGAGCGTTAAGATAGATGGTCACATAAGTAAAGAACTACCAGTCACCTATGGAGTTCCTCAAGGGAGTATTATCTCTCCAACTCTTTTCCTCATCTATATTAACGATCTGTGCTCAATGAATCTACAGGAAGGTAACATATACGCCTTCGCGGATGATACTGCACTCGTGTTCCACTCCGACTCGTGGGAGAGCGTACTCAGTTACGCCCAAACGGGGCTAGATACAGTGACCAAATGGCTGGCGAAACACTATCTAACTCTCAACACGGAAAAATCACTATACATACCTTTTGCTATTCGGAATAGCGCTTCTCTTTCTACTCTCTCTCTACCTATTATAGTACATACATGTATACCTATACACAACACACTCTGTCGGTGCACACACCTTCGCAGGGCCCCATCAGTTAAATATCTTGGTGTAATACTAGATCCTTTCTTGGATTTTCATCTGCACATAGAAACTCTTGCGTCTAGAATCCGTAAATTAATATACGTTTTCAAAAACCTCAGACATGTAGCAGATGAAGATCTAAGAAAGACAGTTTACTTCGCCCTGTGCCAATCGCTATTATCCTACTGTATCACGGCATGGGGTGGTGCAGACAAAACAATTATAGTTCAGGTGGAAAGAGCCCAGCGAGCGATACTGAAAGTGTCTCATTTCCTGCCCTTTCGATACCCCACGACGATGTTGTATGAGAAGTGCAAGGTGCTGACTGTTCGTCAATTATTCATCCTTCACGTCATACTCAAACAACACTCGTTGCTAAACTACAACCCAGCTGCACCGTTAAATAAGAGACGATTCAGGCCTGTCGACCGCACCCTTGACTCGTTCAACAAACAGTTTACAAATAGGTTTTTCTGTTTCCTTGGCGGGTATATTTATAATAACCTCAATAAAATACTACCCATATATAACCTAACGAAATCACTGTGCAAAAAAAGAACCAGTGAATGGCTCATGACATTGGACTATGACAATACTGAATGTCTTCTAACAGTCCCTGTTTAAAACTCCGGATACTAACCAAACACACACAGAACACACACACAGAACACACACACACACACACACACACACACACACACACACACACACACACACACACATACATACATACATACACACACACACACACACACACACACACACACACACACACACACACACACACCTATTATCTACTAACCGTGACATTACCTACTAAAACAAAAATGTAATTGATATTGTGTTGTACTCGAATCTGCATCGAATGAATTATTATAGTACTCTCATACCATCAAACATACAACAAGATAGTTTGTATTCTGTTGTCATATATTATCATCTAACTAGCCACTAGAGATTGCGACTAGTATAGGTACTGTACTACAAGTCTAATGGGTGCGTACTGGTGGCCTGAAATACAGGATTCTTCCTAGTTTAGGCACCAGTCTCCCACATAGAAAAATATGTATAGATTAAGTCAACCGTTAATATGATATATTCCAAATATGTGGTGAGAAAAATAAATTTTATTCTTATTCTTATTCTTATTCTTATTCTTATTTGTAAACAATTGTAATAGCGTAATCGAGCAAGCTAATGTGTTACCTTGTATCGTAGGGGACTTTAATATGAGAGAGATAGATTGGACTGCAATAAATAAGTCATCTGCACTTAGTTCGGGATCCCAAAAAATACAATACGTAATAGATTTCATATATATCAATAATTTGCAACAATGTAATAATGTCTTTAACTCTCAAAATAAAATGTTAGATTTAGTTCTGTTGGATGAATCTATTGAGTGTTCGCTTCAAGCATCTCATGCACTCACCAAGGTGGACCCACTGCACCCCCCTCTAGTTTTTAGTGTTTCCCTAACCATATCTGAGAGGCTTAGACAATGTCGAACTAATATGAGATACAATTTTGCGAGAGCCAATTATGATCAAATAAACGGGAGTTTGAATTCAGTTAATTGGAAGACAGCTTTGGGCTCTCAATCTGATGTGGACGCAATGGTAGCGAAGCTATACTCCATCTTGAAGACAACAATGGAGCAGTTTGTGCCGAAAGTGACTGTAGGAAGGCCTAAAAACCCTCCATGGTTTAACAAAAAACTTACAAAGGCATTAAAAGAAAAGAAAAAACTGTTTCGTAAATTTAAAAGATATGGCAATTCAAGGGATTATCTCGACTTACAGATCCTTAATGGGGATTGTAAGAGGCTGGCTGTTGAGTCATATAATAACTACATTGCCACAGCTGAAGATAATATTGCGCAGAATGCAAAATGCTTCTGGTCCTTCATAAAGAGTAGGCGAGGTAATGTCGGTACCTATCCGGGGACGATGACAAGTGGGCATCATACCTCCACAGATGGCACGGAAATATGTAATATGTTTGCCGATTATTTCGCATCAGTCTATGATACAAAAGTGCAGCCTATATCGGCCGAGGAGTACTTGGGGGTCATCCCTGACTCTTCTCGGGTGATGCCCGTTTTGGACTTGCACCCGTCAGCAATATATCGGAAGCTCCGCGAGCTGAACACTAATAAAGGAGCAGGTCCGGATGACATAGCTCCAATATTTATGAAAAACTGTGCCAAATCCTTGACAACTCCCCTGTGGTTCATTTACGACAGGTCATTGCGGGAGGGACAGTTTTCCACAGCATGGAAACTGGCAAAGGTGGTGCCGGTACATAAGTGTGACGAAGACAATTCTGTAGATAACTATCGGCCAATATCTCTATTATCTACCATGGCCAAAATCTTCGAATCGCTAGTGTGCCCGGTTATACTACGGCATTTCAGGTCCTTCCTTGCTGATTGTCAACATGGGTTTGTAAGTTCTCGCTCAACATGCACAAACCTGGCTACTTTTGTTGATGACGTAGCCAATTCTCTTGACCGTGGAGGGCAAATGGATGTCATTTATACAGACTTCAGTAAAGCCTTCGATAGAGTGCCACACGAATCGCTTATACATAAATTATCAAGATACGGTTTCACTGGCCATATTTTGTCGTGGTTGGAATCGTATCTGAGCCGTCGAAAGTTTTATGTGGTAGTGAATGGTTATCAATCTAAATTGCGTGAAATAACATCAGGTGTCCCGCAGGGGTCCCATTTAGGCCCTATCCTATTCAACATTTATATTAATGATTTACCTTCGTACCTGAACTACTCTACGCCTTATATGTATGCGGATGATTTAAAAATTGCCAAAGAAATAAAAACTCCTGTCCAGGTAGCCGAACTGCAAAGTGATCTGGATCAGGTAGTAAAATGGTGTAATGTGAATGGCATGCAACTGAACCCCAAGAAATGTTGTTGTGTGAAGTTCACTAGGAAGCTGAATCCTATTACATCGTCCTATTATATCCAGCATAACAGGGTAGAGGAAGTCAAAATAGTAAGAGACCTAGGTGTAGTCATAGACAGCAAGCTAACTTTTGTGCCTCACATAGAGCAAACAATTAAGAGGGCTTCGAAAATGCTGGGTTTCGTAGTTCGTAATGGGAGGGCATTCCGGAGGCCATCCACAAAGATTTTATTGTACAACAATTTAGTACGTAGTATTTTAGAGTATTGTAGCCAAATATGGAGGCCGCATTATGCTGTGCACTCGCTGAGACTAGAGAGGGTGCAGAAGCGATTCTTATGGCATTTGTGCCATGGTATAGGACTAAACCATGCCTTAGGGTCGTATAGCGAGAGGCTGCAACACTTTGGTATTCAATCTCTTGACAAGCGGAGAGACTATTTGGACATCATGTTTCTGTTTAAAGTTCTTAGGGGCCTAATGGACTGCCCACAGTTGTTGGGCAGGTTCCAGCTGACTGTACCCTCGAGGATCCCGCGGAAAGCCGTAGCCCCTCTTACAGCCCCCTTCAGGAGAACAGAGTTTGGTAAAAATTCAGTTGTTCCTAGAATGAGTCGGCTACTTAATAGATGCGCTGCGTCAGTGGACATCCACCATGATTCCCTAACCACCTTTAAAAGAATAGTGAGACTAGAACTGACCTAGTGAAGTTAAACTTAAACTTAATTTTAATTTTTAATTTCTAATTTATTTCGTTAATTTGTAATTTATGAACTCATTTTTTTATTTTTTTTTATTTTTATTTTCATTTTAATCTTGATTTAATTTATTTTGATTATTTTATTTTGATTTAATTTAATTTATTTTGATTATTTTATTTTGATTTAATTTAATTTATGTTGATTATTTTATTTTAATTTAATTTATTTTGATTATTTTATTTTTGAATTGATTTTGACGATGTAAGTTGACATTTCATTTTATCTATGATTATGTGACGTGATTTAACTAATGTGATAAATTGATACCTGACCCATGACAAATGACATACACATATTTATTTTAATTTAACTTTAGCTTGCTGATTAATTTTAATTTTAATTTAGTTTACTTTTGCTTTAATGATGATCTAATTTTAATTTTATTTTTATGTACCTAATGTTTATCTGATACTGATTTAATCCTGATTCGAATGTTATATATTTTTATCTTATTTTTTTTAATTTGTTTAATTTTAATTTAATATTGTTTCTATAATTATAAGTTTTCCTAGTGTAAATTATAAGTGTGATTACGTGAAAAGTACTGGTCGATCTACTTAACTTCTATAATTTGCTTAATCGAAAGTCGACACTAGATCAGTTAATAATATTGTGAATGCAGTGGCTGCCTTAGAAGGTAAAACATCTAAGAAATAATAATTATGTATGTGTTAGAATGATAAGTACTGTTGTATTAACCAATGGTGGTCCTATAAATAAATAAATAAAAAATAAATAAACATAACGTAACCCAAGTATTTTTTTTAAACATCTGCAATGTACAGACACGATCACTTTACAATAAAATTACCTATATCTAATATATAAAAATCAATGCCACTTTTCGTTGTTAGCTTATAACTCAAGAACGGCTGAACCGATTTGGCTCACTTTAGTCTTGAAATATTCGTGGGTGTCCAGGGAAGGTTTATAGGTGCAGCGGGAACGGCAAAAATATGGCGGTACGAAGTTCGCCGGGGCAGCTAGTATTAGTATAGCTAATTATAATAAGTTAATGCTTCAGAGGTAGTCAGGATGACCGCTGTTTTCGATTCCCGGGTCAAGCAATAGTTGCAATTAAGTTTTTTGTTTAGAATATATCAATAACAACTTTGATTCTAGAAAGAGTTTCATCCAAGCCCTGATCGTTTTAAAGGTCTTAAAAAGATAAAAATGCCTAGTAACAAATATATGTACTGCACTGCATTGTAATATATCTTCTAAAATATAAAAATGGATCACTGAATGTGTTGCTAAGCTCAAATCTCGAGAACGGCTGAACCGATTTCGCCAATTCTTTTTTTAAAATATTCCTTGAAGTACGAGGATGGTTCTTACGGAGAGAAGATTAAGAAAAAAATCGACAGTTAGGCGGTACGAAGTTCGCGGGGTAAGCTAGTTTAAAATAATTTTGTATTACTTCCTAGGGGATAATTACGTTGCCAGTTCACTACACTTAACGTTTAACATTAAACTAAACTAAATACAATTTCACATTATGTAGTTTTCTGTTAGTAGCTAGTTTCACACCACATTATTAAAACTGGGTACTGGCCTAACAGAAGTAATGCAGCTTTTTCGTAGCTGTTGTGGACCGTAGCTAAAATAAATCGTAGAGCTTACATAGCAGAACTCGTAGCTCGTAGCGCTAATAATTCGTAGAGTTTACGTAGTGGAACTCGTAGCTCGTAGCGTGTAGCATGTCCGATGAACACACTTAAATTATGCACTACTAGCCTTCCGCCCGCGTCTCCACCCGCGTACATCTCGGTTAACGCAACCTTTGCTCATATATCCGGTTCTACTCAACCGATAGCGATAAAAAAATGTAAGATTATCGACTGACCAAGCCCTGCCTAATAAAAAAAAACAGCATCAAAATCCGTTCAGTAGTTTTTGCGTCCATCGCGAACAAACAGACAAACAGACAGGAAATGAAAAAAAAAATATTTTGTGTTCAGTATCGTTAACATAACATAACCCAAGTGTTTTTTTAAGTTTAAGACGATATGTTAGCCAATAACGTAATAAATCGGGTGATTTCGCATGTTTAAAGTATATTCATAAAATTTGACGCGATTTATTTATTTAATTTTATGCACACATAAAAACATTACATAGATAAGACGGTGAAAGTATTAGTGCAATGTTAAATTATAATTTAAAATATATTTTGAATATTTTTGACCAAGTCAGGGTAAAGTTATTGATTTTAATTTCAAATTGTTTTAGACCTATAAAATAATAATTAACTTTTAAATGGGTATTTATTCTGGTTAATCCTACAATATAATAATACAATTTAAATATGTACAATATTAACAATAAAACTAAAAATATATATTATTAACTTAGTTTAGTAAATGTAGTCTGAATTGAAGTTAGAAATTCGATAATATTCCGGGACGTACTACACAGTAGCAAGAGAGCTTATCAGTCGTTGAAAAGGTAAACTTTAAGATAAATAGTTATATTAGGTATAAATTAATTCGATTTAGCGTCAGATCATATTATATAAAATATAAATAAATGAATTTTAATTAATTTCATCTGATTCTGAATCGGATGAGTTAGAGTGATTTGATTAGTAAGGTGTATACGATATAGTTGTAATAGGTACTTACCGTGATTTTTTTGTAATCAAACACAAAACACTAGAGTTTTAGAGAGTTATCGCTTAAGAGTTTTTCAAGAGTTATTTACTAACTCGTAGTATATTGTACTTTAACCACAGTATTTCACTAACTGGCAAGTAAGTTCAAGCAAGGTAAGCAAGTACAAGGAAAGCGCGCGAAAAGCGAGTGCTTCGGAAGAGAGCTCGAGCTCAACTAATTTATTTTTGAGGAATTTCGCATAGCCTCGTAAGGTGCGACGGGTGCGGGGGACGCGGGGGGGGGGGGGGGCTGAGACGGGGGATGCGCGGGAGTGGACAGGTAGTAGCGGGTAGTGGGCGTGGGGCGAACTAACTATTGTTACAGCGCACGTATTGTTTACAGCAGACATATTGTTTTCTAAGGAATTAGGAACTTAATACGTATAGGTAAGGTATGCTAAGGGTTATACTTTTGCGAATCGTTTTAAGCGGTTGACGAACAACTGAAGCATAAAATGTCGATTATATAAAGCCTTCTTGCGATTTTTCGTCATAGATCATGACTTATAGAGATAATTCCATGGACCTCGTGTTTGTTATTTAATGTTTAAGCAAAACCATAGTCAGTCCAATTGAATAACCCCTAGGTGGTTAGCACATTATAAGGTTAAGCAACACTAGCCTGGTCAGTCTTAGGATGCGTTACTATTCTTAATATAAATTCTGCATCTGATTAGTTAGATTGATACGATTAGTCAAGTGTATGCAGTACATTCTCACGAGAGTTATGTCTAAATTATTATTTGATGTTATTGTCTTCATCTTCGAATGTTCGAATATAAATTGAAAAGGATTATGGAAACCTCATAAAAATAAATGCTTTAATAGCACCAATTTCTATACCTTTTAAGACGATATTAGCCAATAACGTTATAAATCGGATGATTGCGCATGTTCAAAGTATATTCATAAAATTTGACGCGATTTATTTATTTAATTTTATGCACATAAAAAAACCTTACACAGATAAAATGGTGGAAAAGTAAGTGCAGTTAAATTTAAACTTGAAAACATATTTTGAATATTTTTGATCAGGTCACAGTAAAGTTATTGATTTTAATTTCAAAACTGGTTCAGATCTAAGAATTATGAAGTTAGATATTTGATAATATTCCGGGACGTACTACACAGTATAAAAAGAGCTTATCAGTCGTTGAAAAGGCAAACTTTAATATGAACAGTGATATTAAGTATAAGTCAATCCGATTTAGAGTCAGATCATAATATATTTATAACATTTAAATTAATTAATTTTAAATAGTATGATCTGACTCTGAATATGATCAGTTAGAGTAAATCGATTAGTAATATGCAGGTACGATATAGTTGAAATACTTACCGTATTTTTTTCTATTAAACAAATACACTTAAGGAGAGTTATTAGTAATATCACTAACACTTAGTTTTTCAAGAGTTATTTACTAACTCGTAGTATATTGCACTTTAACCACAGTATTTCACTAACTGGCAAGTAAGTACAAGCAAGGTAAGTACAAGGAAAGCGCGCGAATAGCGAGTGCTTCGGATGAGAGCTCGAGCTCAACTAATTTATTTTTGAGGAATTTCGCAGTGACTCGTAAGGTGCGACGGGTGCGGGGGACGCGGGGAGGTGGGGGCTGAGACGGGGGATGCGCGGGAGTGGACAGGTAGTAGCGGGTAGTGGGCGTGGGGCAAGCTAACTATTGTTACAGCGCACGTATTGTCTACAGCAGACATAACCTATTGCCTTTTATGGAATTAGGCACTTAATACGTACAGGTTAGGTATGTTAACTATGCTAGTTTCAAATAATTTTGTATTACTACTTAATTACGTTGCCAGTTCACTACACTTAACGTTTAACATTAAACTAAACTAAATACAACTGCACATTATTTAGTTATCTGTTAGTAGATAGTTTTACGCCACAAACTTAGTTTTATGTATAATTTGACGTCAAATAGCTGTAACAGTGTTGCACTATTTTGAAAATAAATAATTGAATTGAATTGAATTATTAAAACTGGGTACTGGCCTAACAGAAGTAATTTAGCTTTTTCGTAGCTGTTGTGGACCGTAGCTAAAATAAATCGTAGAGCTTACGTAGCAGAACTCGTAGCTCGTAGTGGTAATAATTCGTAGAGTTTACGTAGTGGAACTCATAGATTGTAGCGTGTAGCATGTCCGATGAACACACTTAAATTATGCACTACTAGCCTTCCGCCCGCGACTCCGCCCGCGTACATCTCGGTTAACGCGACCTTTGCTCATAAATCCGGTTCTACTCAACCGATTTCGATCGAAAAAACGTAGGATTAAGCCCTGTCTAAAAACAAAACAGCATCAAAATCCGTTCAGTAGTTTTTGCGTCCATCGCAGACAAACAAACAAAAAGACAGGAAATGAAAAAAAGGAATATTTTGTGTTCAGTATCGTTAACATAACATAACCCAAGTGTTTTATTTTTAAGTTTAAGACGATATAATGTTAGCCAACTACGTAATAAATCGGCTGATTTCGCATGTTTAAAGTATATTCATAAAGTTTGACGCGATTTATTTATTTAATTTTATGCACACATAAAAACTTTACATAGATAAGACGGTGAAAATATTAGGGCAATGTTAAATTATACTTTAAAACATATTTTGAATATTTTTGATCAAGTCACGGTAAAGATATTGATTTTAATTTCAAATTGATTAGTAAATGTAGTCTGAACTGCAGTTAGATATTAGATAATTTTCCGGGGACCTACTCTCTCTCATCCTAGCGTTAATTCCCAGTCGCATCCGAAGCTTTTCAGCTCGGAGTCTGGGGTCCGCTTTACCGTCTTAACTACAGATTTGGCTAGACCTCGATATTTTTTCGTGAAGCGATTGCCATCTGACCTCCACAGCCCAATGATAACATTAGGCGATATCGAAGCTTTGCAGCTAGACCGTTGTTTTTGGATTTTTTAGGGCTCCAACTACCCGTAACGACTGCCATAGATGTTCTTATGGCAACCGGGACCGACGGCTTAACGTGCTCTCCGAGGCACGACCAGACCAATGCAAATACCCATATTTCATGCACACAAATATTTGCACTGAGCGGGGATCGAACCCGCGCCTCCTGCGTAGCGGCCGCGTTCACTACCGCTACGCCACGGAGGCTGTCAAGCTTGAAAAGGCTTGAAAAGGTAAACTTTAAGATAAATAGTTATATCAAGTATAAGTTAGTTCGATTTAGAGTCAGATCATACATAAAATTGAAATAAATTAATTTTAAATAATTTGATCTGACTCTGAATCTGAATAGTTAGAGTGATTCGATTAATAAGGTGTATACGATATAGTTGAAATAGGTACTTACCGTGATTTTTTTGTAATCAAACACAAAACGCTAGAGTTTTAGAGAGTTATCGTTATCACTTAAAGGTTTTTCAAGAGTTATTTACAAACTCGTAGTATATTGCACATTAACCACCGTATTTCACTAACTGGCAAGTAAGTACAAGCAAGGTAAGTACAAGGAAAGCGCGCGAACAGCGAGTGCTTCGGATGAGAGCTCGAGCTCAACTAATTTATTTTTGAGGAATTTTGCAGTGCCTCGTAAGGTGCGACGGGTGCGGGGGACGCGGGGGGGGGGGGGGGGCTGAGACGGGGGATGCGCGGGAGTGGACAGGTAGTAGCGGGTAGTGGGCGTGGGGCAAGCCATTTTTACAGCGCACGGATTGTCTACAGCAGACATAACCTATTGTCTTTTATGGAATTAGGCACTTAATACGTACAGGTATCGTATGTTACCCTACGGAATGATAGGGGGGTGACTCGTCAAGTCGTCACCCCACTCGTTCAAAAAAGAGTTGATATCTTTTTATGTGTTAATTGATGAAAGTTATGTTTTTTGTGTATTCTCCTCTTTACCTAAGCATACGTAATTAGTAACATATATCACTGATTCGTTATGTCTTGGATTTAGCTATATTAACGTTGCTGGGGTGACCGATCACCCCACTATTCTGTTACGTTAGTTTCTTTTTTCTCGTCTGGTGCTTGAAAAAAGAGCATTTTTCAATCAAAGAATCAAAGAATCAATTTCGTTTATTCAATTTAGGCACATATAGAGCACATATGAACGTCAAAATATTACAATTGTGTCAAGAAGTATGTAAACAACAAATAAAATATTAAATAAATTAAAGTAAACCATTTGAAAATGATTCTTTCGCTGGTTCGGTAGTTGGTTCTACTGAGCAGATGCCAGCAAGAAACTCAGAGAATTCAATTATTCTTTTTATTTATTTATTTATTTTTTAATACGGTTTTTATACAATTTACAATGTGCGGGCAAGAAAGTGATTAGGTTGACCATGCATTTTTATCATTAAGATATTCTTCTATTTATTTTATTTATTTATTTAAGATTTATGCACACACAGAACAATATAATATAAAATGGAAGATGAAAATTTGTACATTGGTCTTCTACTTTATAATAAGCTTTTTCCATTAGACTTTTTTTCACGTTTATTTTAAAAATATTAAGTGGCATGTAAACCAAATCCTGAGGCATTTTATTAAATATTTTTATACTGTTGCCTACAAATGAATTACCAACCTTATGAAGCCTGAGTATTAGCACTGCTAGTATATCTTTATTTCTCGTATTATAATCATGGGTGTCCGAGTTTTTTTTAAAGGACTCGGACTTTTGACATAAATAGTAAAACTTACGGCCAATAATATTGTTAAATATTTAGGAAACCTAGGCAATACAAGTTATGATGGGGAATATTCTTTAGACAAGAGTGAATAATCAGAAATTGAGGATAATCTGTCTGTGCATTCAGCGCATTTGTGTTGTTTTTAGACTTTTTCAGACAATTTTTCTCTACGTAAAGAAGGAATTATTCTAAAAAAACAATTAGCGAAATCGGTTCAGCCGTTCTCGAGATTTGCGCTTAGTAACACATTTAGCAATTCATTTGTACATTATAGATGCGAAAATAACTGTCTGTCTTTCTGTTTGCCTGTTATGCTTTCACACAGACCTAAACCACTGAACTTATCTTGATGAATGAATTTAACCTTGGGAAAGAACATAGGCCATCTTTGGTTGCGATAACCGACATCCACACTACTACTTATACTACGATAACTTCTTAAGTATTTAGGTAAGTAATATAAACAACACGTGAAGGTATGGCGGGGGAGCCCTTTACCTGGCATAATTGCTTCTCTACTGTCTTTTGTTCTATTGTAGTCGATAAGCTGTGAACTGGAAATTGCAACATTAAAAAAAGATTAGAATATTTGCAAATTGCCCATTTTTAACTCTTATCTATACTCTTATCTATAGTCAACCTTTTGTCTCATTTCTCTAAATAGGTCAAGTGATAAAGGTTGTAGTAATCCAGTTATTGTCTCGTCAAGTGAACAATAGTAGATTACCCAACAAGTGAAAAAAAGGTGAATTCTTTTCGAGGCACCAAGTTGTATCCCGAGAGGAGTGAAGGTTTCTCCGGTAGAATCCCGAGCGTAGCGAGGGGTTCTAGGTAGAAACCTGAGTGGATCGAGGGATACAAGTGGCCGAGATGAATTCATTTTTCACGTGTTAGGTACTCAACTTTTCACCATTGACTACGAGAAAACGATTACTCTGTGATTATGAATTACAAAAGAAGCAGCAAATTATCAGTAATAGCTACCGCGCGAAAAGACTCGCGTTCGAGAATATGAGTTTCATTTTCATCACTAGAAGTCATTTTATGATTATGAGACAAACATAAACTTTTACAAAGAAAATTACACAGAAAATGGCGGCATTTTTTTTTTCTTAATTTAAACTGAGCCACATTCCATCCAGCCAGTGATTACATTTAGGTGGCTTTTAGTACGTTTTTATAGTGAGAGTGTGCAACCTCTTTGCATGTTTCACTAGAATCCGTACATTCGAGCATGTTCCAAATTCAAATTTTTTTATTCACTCGGTGAAACAAAGAGCGTTTTATTCACTGTTTTTGATGAATCGCGGGCCCTTTTTCGAGTGTCAATGGTGAAAAAGAAATATTAATGCTTTTGTTATTCAAGTCATTGCGGGCCTATTAAAACTAACTGCTAAACCCATTACTTCTATACTGTGCCATTACTTGCTGTCTCTTCGTGGACACAATTCGTGGTATTTTAAATAATTGCACAATATGTCATTATTTAAAAGACCACACAATTGATCTCCAATTCTGTGACTACGACTATATCAACTAGGTGTTGCGCGTTGCTCCGGTCCACAGTAATATTATAAATGCGAAAGTAACTCTCTGTCTGTCTGTCTGCTTGTCTGTTTGGATATTGAAATTTGTTATAGACGTTGGGAACGGACATAAGGAATGTTGGTCGCGACAACCGACATCCACGCGGACGGGGCCGCGGGCAACAGATATTGAGCGATAACTTTGTTATAAATATTTTTCTGTTTAGAAACTTATTATGAAGACTAAATACCGATATCGAACCACCAGCTGTACTTACAAATATTATAATACCTGATGTTGTAACCATGTTCTTGAAATAAATCTGAATTTGAATTTATATACCTAACTATACTTCATACGGCTAGGAACTTAACTAAAGGTAAACAATCTTGTACCGACTTTATATAATAAACAAATATTAAACAAATAAACTAGGCTAACTAACTTAATCGTTAGGGGTAGTTGGAGCTTAAAAAGTCCAAGAACAACAAAATATTGCCCAATGTCACCATTGGATTATGGAGGTCAGATGGCAGTCGCTTCACGGAAAATATTGAAGTCTAGCCAAATTCGCAGTTAAGACTGGTAAAGCGGACCCCATACTTCGAGGTGAAAGCTTCGGATGCGACTGGGAATTAACGCTAGGATGAAGAAGAACTAACTGAATGACTAGTGGGCTCGATTTCGGTTTTTAGTCTTCATAATAAGTTTCTAAACAGAAAAATATATATAAACTGACTGTTTGTACTGGAAATTGATGGCGCTTGGTGGAACTTGCTACACATATTGAATAAAGCACTAACTTGTACTTTTCCATTGTAAATCTTTGAGAATGCCGTAAGGCGGAACCGGTTAGGCAACAAAAATTAAATTAATTGTGGAAAAGTACAAGTGCTTCATTCAATATATAAACTGTGTTTTTAAATAAAACCTATTAAATAGACACATCAAGATTGCTTACGTTTATTTAAGTACCTAACAATTAAAATAGCATGGGCTGGGTAATAACAATAACCATAAAATTTTAAATTTATAATAAACGTGCTAAGCTATGCTTGGCCAATTCCTGTTAGTGAGTGGTCGAGTGATTCATCAAGAGAAAATCAAACTAGTTAGAGAGGGATAGCATTGTATAATGCTATCCCTTGCACGCAATTCACCCGTGCTACGTGCACGGGTGAATTGCGTGAAAACGGGCTGACTTAAAGTATGATTCCGTAGCCGACCGCATACGACAACTGCCGACGCACGCAGCACATGCGCGTAGTACATTGCGACTTCTCAATGGTCTCCTTTATCCGTATCGAAGTTTAACAAGTAATGGGCACGCTGTATGTGCTGCATGTGTCGGCAGTTGTCGTATGCGGTCGACTTCGGAATCATATTTTAACCTTTTTGAAATTGGCAGGGAATAAATGCATGCCTAGGATAAGTACTCAAATTATATTTATAATACATAACATAAATAATATTTTTGAATTAAACAGATTTTGCTATAATTATTACTTGAAATGCTTTTTTGTTTGACTGTACTGTTTTTGGTGTAACTATTAATTTTTTATTCCTTTTGTAGGTGGACCCAGTCGCCGAAGAAAAATATTTAAATTAAATGGAACTGGCAACTAGAACCTCGGTCCGAGTTAAATGCGGTCCCAGTCGCCGGTAACCTCCAATGTGGATGTTATTTCACCTCTGCCTAACCTAACCGGGGATAATGGCGTGATTGAGTTGTTGTAGTTGTTGAATTTACAAATGTACCTACATCATTATTATGTATGTACATCTGTAAATTTCATAATATCCTTCTTCTTTCTCCTAGCTATTATCCCAGGTCAGTTGGGGTTAGCTCTCCTAGTACTCCTGCGCCACACCGTGCGGTTGCGGGTTGTCTCTTCCTTTGTATTAGTACTAGTCATATCCCTTTCCAACGTCTGTAACCAAGTCATTGTTGGTCGTCCTCGGCTACTTTTTTCCTCGTCAATGGTCAACACCGTCTTGGTCATGTGGTCATCATCCCGTCTCATCACGTGTCCGTACCAGCGCAGACGGTTTTCGCGTAGTTTATCTTGTATCGGTGCAACTTTAAACGTACCACGGATATACTCATTTCTGATTTTATCTTCCCTAGTAACTCCGCCTGACCAACGTAACATTTTCATCTCGGTAACATGGACCCTCTGTTCATCCACTTTTCTTATTGGCCAGCACTCAGAACCATATATTAGAGCGGGTCTTATTGCTCTCTTGTATACATTGCCCTTGACTTTAATCGGCACACGAGAGTCGCACAGGACACCAGACAGTGATCTCCATTTCAGCCAAGCAGTCTGTATCCTATTCTGCATATCTCTCTCTATACAAAATTTGGGTGCTATAATGGATCCGAGGTACTTGTATTCTTCAACTCTGTTGAGTGGTCTATTTTCTCTGGATGGGCATGGGACGGCCCCCGTATTGGCATCCGAAAAGTTGCAATACATATATTCGGTCTTCTGCCTATTGACCCTCAGCCCTCCCCTCTCCAAAGACTCCTGCCATGCTGTGAGGTCCGATTGTGCTTCCGCCGATGATTCGGCTATAAGAACTACATCGTCGGCATACAGTAGAGACCACGGTGCTGGTTTTTGTATGTCTGCCGTTATATAGTGCATGACAAGGTTGAACAGTAGAGGGCTCAAGGTAGAGCCTTGATGGACACCCACTCGGACCTCGATTGACTCACTTATACCAGCTGGGCTGATCACTCTTGTGGTTATATTATGGTATAGATCTTTTAGAAGCTTCACATAATGCTCTTGTACTCGTTGAGCTCTCAGTGCTTGCCAGATAAGCTCTCTCGGGACTCGATCGAAGGCCTTTTCAAGATCGATGAAGACCAGGTGAAGATCTTTTTTGCGAGATTTGTACTTTTCCATAAGTATTTTAACCGAGTGAATAGCATCTATAGTGCCCATACCCCTGGTAAATCCACATTGGTTTGGTGAAATTGTCGTGATGTCTGTCAACCTTTTACGAGGATGCCTTCCCAGATCTTCAGGGTGTGAGAGGTGAGCTTAATTCCTCTATAGTTGCCACAGTCCGAAACATCTCCTTTATTCTTGTAGAAAGGTATTAGATTACTGGATCTCCACATATTTGGTACTTTGGACGTGATCAATATCTCATTGAACAGTTTAGTCAGCCATGCAATGCCAGTTTTGCCCAACCTTTTCCACAGCTCGGCTGGAATTTCATCAGGGCCTGCAGCTTTCCTATTTTTTTGGATTACTGCCTTGACTTCCTGTGGTACAATTTCGCTGACCGGTCCTTCACTGCACGGCAGGGTCGTCAGTGGTTCCCGTGGAAATTCCTCGCTAAGCAACGTTTGGTAATATTATGCTTTCATACTAGGAGATTGGTTTGTTTTGGCGGTGGTATTTTACAGCCGGTTGCCACCTGACGCTAAGGCTGTCACCCTCTTCCAGAGTGTGAGTGCCGCCGTTGACTCATCATGAGTTCATCCCCCGCCGTCTCTTCTGTATTGCTCCAGCCTAAGCATCCAGCACTGTGTACAACCCTTGCTCCAATTATGTCGGAGAGGCTCGCCACAGGGGTTTGTTAAACGGAGTTACCTTCTCCGACCTTTTGGTCCGCGGGAGGTATTTTATTTCCCTCCTACCCGACGTGGCGTCGAGCATTCCCCTATCCGCCACCTGGGGACGCGTTCTCTAGATGTAAGGCTCACCCGAGAAAAATTTCATAATATCCATATATTAATAATTTTATATTTTTAAATGTATTTTTTTAAGCATATTTAGAAATATAATTTATATGTATATTAAATGAATAACGGTGAATAATAATAATAATAAATATTTTACAACATTCTACACAACGATATCTAGACCCATGGTAAGCTTAATAAGCTTGTGTTATGTAATCTAGAATGCGGATATACATACTTAGATACTATTTTTTGTAAATACATACATATTATACATAGAAACACCCAGACCAATATTTTATATTCATGCATATAAATATTGTCACTGAGCGGTGATCGAACCCGCACCTCCTGCGTAGCAGCCGCGTTCACTACCGCTACGCCACAGAGGCAGGCACATATACCTACTTAATATTATTATAAATGCGAAAATAACCGTCTGTCTTTCTGTTCGTCTGTTATGCTTTCAGACCTAAACCGCTGAACCGATCTTGATGAATGAATTTAACCTTGGGAAAGAACATAGGCCATCTTTGGTTGCGATAACCGACATCCACACTACTACTTATACTACGATAACTTCTTAAGTATTTAGGTAAGTAATATAAACAACACGTGAAGGTATGGCGGGGGAGCCCTTTACCTGACATAATTGCGTTTCTACTGTCTTTTGTTCTATTGTAGTCGATAAGCTGTGAACTGGAAATTGCAACATTAAAAAAAGATTAGAATATTTGCAAATTGCCCATTCTTTGCTCTTATCTATACTCTTATCTATAGTCAACCTTTTGACTCATTTCTCTAAATAGGTCAAGTGATAAAGGTTGCAGTATTCCAGTTATAGTCTCGTCAAGTGAACAAAAGAAATATTAATGCTTTTGTTGTTCAAGTCATTGCGGGCCTATTAAAACTAACTGCTAAACCCATTACTTCTACACTGTGCCATTACCTGCTGTCTCTTCGTGGACACAATTCGTGGTATTTTAAATAATTGCACAATATGTCATTATTTAAAAGACCACAGAATTGATCTACAATTCTGTGACTATATCAATAACTGCGCGTTGCTCCGGTTCATAGTAATATTATAAATGCGAAAGTACCCCGCAGACTGTCTGTCGGACAGTGTATACGAACAACATACAAATGGCGGCCTTATCGCTGGGAGCGATCTCTTTCAGGCAACCTTTTCGCTAGGCAGCTATTAACAAGAGAAACAAAACAAACTGACACAAACACACATGCGCGCGCACACACACACATACACACAAACACACACACATACCCATACACACGTCAAACTTATAACACCCCTCTTTTTTGTCAGGGGTTAAAAATTAAATTTGGCGTCCAAATTCAATATTTCAGTTTAGAAATTCATTTTAAAGACTGAAAACCGAAACACAATCAATAGTTAGTCAGCTAGCCTAGTTTATTTGTTTAACATGTGTTTGTATAAGAAGTTGCTACAATATTGTTTACCTTTAGTTAAGTACCTAATCAAATAATAGAAAATAAAGACAGTAGAAAAGCAATTATGTCAGATAAAGGGCTCCTATATCAATTTCGTATCTCTATAAGCGCATTACAGCGAAACGAATGACAATACACACATAGTTAGAACGAAAATCGTATGGAACAATAAATTACATAGTAAGTATACATCGGCATATATCTTGACCTCAATTACGTCACAAAATGTTCTATGTACGCGTACGCGTGGGTGTCATTTGATGATAGCAAGTGCTACAGCGGCGGAGGAGCTGAAATCCACTAATCGTAGATATTTTTTTTAATAAAAAATATTAGTAATTAACCAAAATTATTAATATTACCTCTAATCCCTCCAGCTAAGCTAAATTGTTTGTTAAGAGTGGGTTCACGTCGTTAGTGTAATGCCAGGATTCTAATCTTGGTCCTCTCGATCTTAAGGCCGGCTTCTTAAACACTAAGCTACCGACTTTTGTATTGTAGTATTCCGGGTAGTATGTAGTAGGTATTCGGGTGACCAAATGAAAAGTCTACTCACGGTTAGCAATGGTCCATGTATTTCGGTCACACACACAACACAGTAGGTACATACACGGAACAGAAGAAATAGTTCAGAAGGAGAAAGTTTTACAGCACAGCACAGAAGAATTTATAAGCAACACTTAGATAGGTATGAAGATAGAAAGATAGAATATATTTCGTTAAACTATGAATATTACTAATATTCCATAAAAGTATTATATTCTTATAACTGCGGGTCATTAGCTATTTACGAACGCCGAACCAAGAATGTCTAGCCTAGAACATTCGTAAAACTTCACCGCATACCGTCACTGAACAAACATATTGAGCGGGCTGCGTATTTCCAATATACACTACATCGGCAAACCGGTAGGAAATGTTTTATGCAAATGTTTTGTGTAAATGTTTTGTGTAGTGTGTAGTTAATGTTATAAGTAAGTTATTATAAATCATCATCATCTTCATCAAGCTAACTAAATATATAAAAGTTATGTAAGTTATTGTAAATATATGTACATACATATAACATTACTTAGTTAATGTGTAAATATGTAAATACTTAATAAATAACTTTAGATTATAAATAATATTTTATTATGAAAGCAATTCGCGCGATAGAGCCTCGTTTCTCTTGCATCTTGGGGTCAAGATATATGCCGGTAGTTACCCTCTCACAAGGTACTTATCGTAATCACTTCCAGGTAAATACTACAAGAATGTCTGTACGGAATACAATAGACCACGAACAATGTGCATCTTGTTAATACTGGCATACGAATGTCATTACATAAAAGTACGCTATGACTATACGAGTAGCTCAGTTACAAATTCGAAATTCAAAAGTCCTTGCACTCACACAATTTTTTTTAACCAAATTAAAAAAAGGAGGCACATCACCTATCCAAAGCTGAGTAAAGATTCGATTTTACAAAATCGACATGAAACTAAGCCAATAATGCCAGCCCCCGCCCTTTGGCGGGAGGTACGAGTGCTCCGCCAAACCGCACACATACTGTGAAATACGACCAATGACAATAATTTCCCCACTGGCCTTGGCTGTCTCAATAGACAAAGATGTGTTGTAATTGTTGTATCAAGAATTACAAAAAAAAGGTTTTGCTTGAAGTATCTGATATATGGAGGGTTGAAACAGCAAGAACTCTAATAAATATCAAATTACCAATGCATTACAGATGTATACGTTAAGGTTCACTTATTTCTTATTGTTCAATGACCAGTGTACTATCACAATATGTTACCGGCAATCTGTATAATTCAGGTATTCTATAAAATGCCTAGTCGATGACCATTGTATAAAATATTTGCTGTTCCACTGGCAATGTGTGAAATAAATAAGTCTATATTTGCAGATGACTTTGCTTAACTTCTACATCTGGATGGTTATAAAAAAATAACCACGAAGGCTAATGCGGGAGCTCCGTCCTCTATCCTATACAATCTATCCAAGTCAAACTGCGCGGAGTGGACACTGCGCGCCTCAACTTGGATAGATAATATATTCTACATTCGCTTAGGTATATAAATAAAAGGTAAAAATCTTGTGGCGACTTTTTATAAAAAATAAATATTATACAAATAAACTAGACTAACTATAGTACGCGCCAGTTAGTGTGGCAATACGAGTCATTTACATTCCCCCATACAGTGGTGTAGGTATACGAAATTTGCAAAAACGACAGTTTCAATGTTAAAAGATAATGTAATTAATTCTTATTTCTTAATATTTTTTATTTACCTTTCTTGTTACTTCGTATTCGTAAGACTTTGTTCCACTCGTATTGCCACACTAACTGGCGCGTACTATGACTAACTAATTGTTCAATTTTGGTTTTTAGTATTGAAAATGAGTTCTAAACCGAAAAAAAATGCATAAACTGAGTTTTTAAATTTCAAGTATACAAAGTAAAATAGTAATATAAAAATCACAGGTATTTACGACAGAAAATAATTGTAATATTACATTATATTAATTCTATAGCAAAATTTTATTTATATTTACAAAAAAAAAATATTTACTTACTTGTATTTCCATCTTACGTAGTACGTAGTCTCATGTACATATTCTCAAATATAACTTCATTTGTTAGTATTATCTTATTTTTTTTACATAAATGTATTTGTTTTAAATGCGGGTGTACCCTCATTCTACTCGATTTTCATAATATCAATTAGGAACTATTATTCCACCATAAGTACATAATATACTACGACGCTATCTAAAACGAATATTTGTTTTTATTTTTTATATCAGAACGTATGTACCCCATGGATTAATGGTATAACAATAGCGCCATAGAAATATGTATTTAAGATCAATTTTTAATTTTTATACATTACCAATCCATAGTAAATCTTAGAAGCTAGAAATAAGATTTCCATCATTGAACTAAAGCAAGACACCTATAGAATTCTCTTATGAAATGTCTGTCCAAATCTTCTACTACTACTATATCTTTCTACTTTACAAATACACACATATTTTACAATATTCAGAAAGTTGTATTTAAATATCTATCTTACACTATTGACTCACTATTCTAATAACAATAAGAATAGTATAAAGTTTATCAATTTAGTTATGCAAACCTGCATAATATACTTTTAAACATAAATCACAGGAACATTGGTCAGTCTGTAATATAATATACATCTGTATACATCTGTAATCACTATCACAAGTCAAATTCTACTCGATTCTCATAATATCGATTAGGAACTATTATTCCACCATAAGTACATAATATACTACGACGCTATCTAAAACGAATATTTGTTTTTATTTTTTATATCAGAACGTATGTACCCCATTGATTAATGCTATAACAATAGCGCCATAGAAATATGTATTTAAGGTCAATTTTTATGTTTATACATTACCAATCCATAGTAAATCTTAGAAGCTAGAAATAATATTTCCATCTTTGAACTAAAGCAAGACACCTATAGAATTCTCTTACGAAATGTCTGTCCAAATCTTCTACTACTACTATATCTTTCTACTTTACAAATACACACATATTTTACAATATTCAGAAAGTTGTATTTAAATATCTATCTTACACTATTGACTCACTATTCTAATAACAATAAGAATAGTATAAAGTTTATCAATTTAGTTATGCAAACCTGCATAATATACTTTTAAACATAAATCACAGGAACATTGGTCAGTCTGTAATATAATATACATCTGTATACATCTGTAATCACTATCACAAGTCAAATTCTACTCGATTCTCATAATATCGATTAGGAACTATTATTCCACCATAAGTACATAATATACTACGACGCTATCAAAAATGAATATTTGTTTTTATTTTTATATCAGAACGTATGTACCCCATTGATTAATGGTATAACAATAGCGCCATAGAAATATGTATTTAAGGTCAATTTTTAATATTTATACATTACCAATCCATAGTAAATCTTAGAATCTAGAAATAAGATTTCCATCATTGAACTAAAGCAAGGCACCTATAGAATTCTCTTACAAAATGTCTGTCCAAATCTTCTACTACTACTATATCTTTCTACTTTACAAATACACACATATTTTACAATATTCAGAAAGTCGTATTTAAATACCTATCTTACACTATTGACTTACTATTCTAATAACAGTAACAATAGTATAAAGTTTATCAATTTAGTTATGCAAACCTACATAACATACTTTTAAACATAAATCACAGGAATATTTGTCAGTCTATATAATATACATCTATAATCACTATCACAAGTCAAATATAGGCTGAAACTAATTCATGCCTTTGCCACACTAAGAAAACTGTCCGTAACATCCGTTCGACAGCCACCGCTCCAACAGCTGTCAGTTTGACAGCCATCGCTCCAACCGCTGTCAGCTTGCCAGCCAGCCATCGCTTTGACAACTGTCGAAGAATCGAAGCCTTGACGAAGAATCGGAGCTTTCGGGGACCATCGTCTTCCTGAGAGGCGGAGTTAGTGACTTAGGTTCGTTTTTCTCCACACCGTTCGTATGAGCAACTTGTTTAGGTTTAATCATTGTTGTCTTAGACCTGGCTTCGGGCCTGGTAGGCCGAGAAGGAGATAATGACCGTGACCGTGAAATTTTCGATCTTTCACGCCTAACTGATGGCGATCTTCTCTTATGATACGGCGATCGCGACCGGCGTTTCCTCTCGTATGGTGAATCAGACCACCTGTATCTATGGTTCCGACCACGAGACCTTGATAGACTTCTACTACGTTAGCGTCTTCTGCCTTGTTCAGCTTTAGGGTCATAGTTCTTCAGTATCATTGTCGTATTGAAGTCACGTTTTTCAACATGCGATTTCAGCTTTGAATGTCTGTCATCGAGTTTTACTCGTACAGGCACGGTCAATATCTCAGATGGCGTCATTCCCATTTTAATCATTTCAGCTTCACTCATTAATGGCTGAAGCTGCAAACTCTCGACTTTGGGAATTTTACTCATGACTATGTCTTCGTCTCTCTTCCTAGCCGCATATGCTTTTTGCTTCTTTATTTTATTTAATATTCTTTTCGAAGCCTCTATAATCGGGTCGTAGAACTTTTGCTCGTTGGTTACTTTGTCTGTAGAAGTAAATAAGCTACTTGGTGGAGTTCTTTTTATAGGACACTCGACAGCTTTATCTAACCCGGGGCTTGGAATATTAGGGGAGATTGCTTCAGGGCTCACCTGAGTAGAACTATTATTTGAACAAACACCTTTACGCAATTTATATTCCTGTAGGGTTAGTTTTCTTTTCTTTTGCGGTTGTTCTTGGTTTTTAATATCAGCTTCTACATTTATTATATTGACTTCCCGATCAAGAGTTCTTTTTTCAGCTTTGGATTTTAGGGCTTGAGGTATTTGAACATCTTGTTTGTTGCTAAATTGCGTCGCGTAAAAGGTCTTATTTTTCGGACAGGGTTCTGCCATTCTATTAACAATATCTATACTACTAGCTTTAGTATCATTTTTATCAATTTTTTTAACAGTCTTCTCTTTTTTACCTAAATTGTTAGTTTTTTCATTAGCACTACACTTATCCATGTTAACTTTCGGAGAGTCTGTGTGATCAAAGTGAAGTATAACTTCAGATCTGTTTTTAATAGTTAACCTTATTCTAGGATTAGAATTTTGACTATTAGTATCACTCACTTCATAAGCATTTTTAATCATCAGAGAACTGTTGTTATTTGTATCACTATCGGGCGCACTGTAAAAAAGTGACAGTTTTTTACTACAGTCAGACTGTACGGAAGATTTAATACTTGTTTTTGCACTATTTTTCTTTTTGGTATTTATATCATCCGATTGTTTTAATTTCTTGTTCTTAGACTTGTTCTTGTTCTTGTTTCGTTGTTCTTTGATATCCATTTCCTCATCGCTACTTATATGGTAAACGACATTTTTACTCTTACACGTCCTGTGCCTGGAGTTAAGAATCCTGCTGTTGTTGGGTAGTACTTCAGGTTGAAGAAAGCTTTTGTTCTTACCGGCATCTTGCAACCGCACACCGTTCATCAAATAATTTTTGTTAAAACTTTTGACTTTACCATCTTCAATGCTCTCTACGGGGGCTGGTCGTTTTTTCGTGTCTAATTTTTCGAAGGTTTCAGACTGTTCTAATAAAGAATTCGAATCATTCGCCTCTAACACTGGAATCACAGTATCATTGCGCGACTCGACTTCCTCAAAATCATCCAATTCAACGCGTGGTGTAGGAATTGATGTTATTTCCCTTGAAGGCATATCTATAACTGTAGCCACTGGACTAATGGTTGATTCGATCTCCATATCTTGATGATTGAAATCATCTTCCTTAGGTTTAATTTTATTAGCATCTGTGTTGTCAGTTATAAGGAAGCTGTTTACGTCTTCCTCTGTTATAATTCTAGGCAAGTCATCAATTTTATTAGTGTTTAAGTCATCGCTTTTATTAGTGCTGCCCGATTTATCCTTTTCATTTTCAAAATCTACGAGAGCTGGTTGTTTTTTCGTGTCCAATTTTTCAAAATCTTCAAACTGTTCTAATAAAGAATTCAAATCATTCGCCTCTAATACTGGAATCACAGTATCATTGCGCGACTCGACTTCCTCAAAATCATCCATTTCAATGCGTGGTATAGGGATTGATGTCATTTCTCTTATCATTATATCTATATTATTTTTATTTTTTTTAGTGCTGCCCGATTTATCCTTTTCATTATCAAAATCTACGAGAGCTGGTTGTTTTTTCGTGTCCAATTTTTCAAAATCTTCAAACTGTTCTAATAAAGAATTCAAATCATTCGCCCATATCACTGGAATCACAGTATCATTGCGCGACTCGACTTCCTCAAAATCATCCATTTCAATGCGTGGTATAGGGATTGATGTCATTTCCCTTATCATTTCCATTATATCTATATTATTTTTTTTAGTGCTGCCCGATTTATCCTTTTCATTCTCGACTTCCTCAAAATCATCCATTTCAATGCGTGGTATAGGGATTGATGTCATTTCCCTTATCATTTCCATTATATCTATATTATTTTTTTTAGTGCTGCCCGATTTATCCTTTTCATTCTCGACTTCCTCAAAATCATCCATTTCAATGCGTGGTATAGGGATTGATGTCATTTCCCTTATCATCATATCTATATTATTTTTATTTTTTTTGGTGCTGCCCGAATTATCCTTTTCATTGTCAATAGTTATTCCATATAAATCCTGATGTATATGTTCCAAACTGAGACACGGTTTAGAACTGTCACTCTTCAATCTCAGCATCTTGTGGCCAATGGGGCGGAAGCGTGTCTGATGATACGTTGGATTCATCTCGTGGAACTCCATGTCTGGAAATAAAAAAGTAACTTAATATTTATCTCGACATTATAGTCAGACTGCAGGTACATTCATTCGCCTAGAGGTGCATGGTCCTGAACAAAAATGTAGGAAGATGTGAAAAAAATTGAATTTGAATTTGAATTTGAAGTTGAACTTCCAGCACACGAGTGAAGACCGCGAGAAGGAAAACGGAAGGTGGGACATCCCCTAGCCAGGTGGACTGACGACCTGCGTTTGGTGGCTGTGACAGACTGGATGCGGAAGGCGGAGGATCGGCAAACGTGGCACATATTGGGAGAGGCCTATATCCAGCAGTGAACTGCAATAATCTAATTGATACTCTTAGACTATAAGAAGAATAACATAGACGTAACGCATACATCTCTGTCTATGTTATTCTTTTAGTCTGAGTATATACACACTTGACTGCCTCTGTGGCGTAGAGGTAGTAAACGTGGTCGCTACGCACGAGGCGCGGGTTCGATCCCCGCTCAGTGCAAATATTTGTGTGCATAAATATGAATATTTGCACTGGTCTGGGTGTTTTCTATGTATAATAATATATGTATGTATTTACGAAAAAAAAAAAATTGTATCTAAGTATGTTTATCCGCATTCTGGAACCCATAACACAAGCTTGTTAAGCTATGCTTACTTTGGGTCTAGATGGCGTTGTGTAGAATGTCCTACAATATTTATTTATAATAACAGAGTGCATTTCATTTGAGACCTCAATCATTGAAACCCGTCCAGCCGTTAGACCAGCACTGCAATTCACTAAGCGAGCACAACACAACGTTGCGACTCGCATCGTTGTGCTTGCTTAGTGAATTGCACAGCAGCAATGCAATTCTGTAAGCGCACAACGACGAGCACAACGTTGCGACAACCTTGATAGAGATTGTCGTTGGTCGGACTGGGTGACGTCACTGGAGATCCACCAATCACAATCTGTATCAAGGCTGTCGCAACGTTGTGCTCGTCGCTGTGCGCTCACAGAATTGCATCGCTGTAGAGGGGAACATAGGCAACAACATACATACGTGCGTGCGTAATACATTACCCTCGCTAGTCAGGTACAAATACATATCTAATAAAATATAACTGAAACTTCGGGATCTGTGTAAATAGTAAAATAACCGAATATGTTTAAATTAGTTTAACTGTTAAATAAAATACATGCAGATAAATTATTTTCAATTCGTTTGCATCTCGGTTAACGCGACCTTTGCTCATATTTAAGGTTTTACTCAACAGATTGCGATCAAACAAAAGTTTGTTTTTTAAGTCCGATCAAGCCCTTTCTAACAAAGAAAACAACATCTAAATCCGTTCAGTAGTTTTTGCGTCCATCGCGGACAAACAGACAGGCAATAAAAAAAATCGTATTTAGTCTCGTTAACATAACGTAACCCAAGTATTTTTTTTAAACATCTTTTTATAGGTGCAGCGGGCACGGGAAAAATATGGCGGTACGAAGTTCGCCGGGACAGCTAGTATTAGTATAGCTAATTATAATAAGTTAATGCTTCAGAGGTAGTCAGGATGACCGCTGTTTTCGATTCCCGGGTCAAGCGATAGTTGCAATTAAGTTTTTTGTTTAGAATATATCAATAACAACTTTAATTCTATAAAGAGTTTCATCCAAGCCCTGATCGTTTTAAAGGTCTTAAAAAGATAAAAATGCCTAGTAACAAATATATGTACTGCACTGCATTCTAATATATCTTCTAAAATATAAAAATGGATCCCTGAATGTGTTGCTAAGCTCAAATCTCGAGAACGGCTGAACCGATTTCGCCAATTCTTTTTTTAAAATATTCCTTGAAGTACGAGGATGGTTCTTACGGAAAGAAGATTAAGAAAAAAATCGACAGTTAGGCGGTACGAAGTTCGCGGGGTAAGCTAGTTTAAAATAATTTTGTATTACTTCCTAGGGGATAATTACGTTGCCAGTTCACTACACTTAACGTTTAACATTAAACTAAACTAAATACAACCTCACATTATTTAGTTTTCTGTTAGTAGCTAGTTTCACGCCACATTATTGAAACTGGGTACTGGCCTAACAGAAGTAATGTAGCTTTTTCGTAGCTGTTGTGGACCGTAGCTAAAATAAATCGTAGAGCTTACGTAGCAGTACTCGTAACCCATAGCGCTAATAATTCGTAGAGTTTACGTAGTGGAACTCGTAGCTCGTAGCGTGTAGCATGTCCGATGAACACACTTAAATTATGCACTACTAGCCTTCCGCCCGCGTTTGCACCCGCGTACATCTCGGTTAACGCAACCTTTGCTCATATATTCGGTTCTACTCAACCGATTGCGATAAAAAAAACGTGAGATTGAGCCCTATCTAAAAACAAAACAGCATCAAAATCCGTTCAGTAGTTTTTGCGTCCATCGCAGACCAACAGACAAAAAGACAGGAAATGAAAAAAAGAAATATTTTGTGTTCAGTATCATTAACATAACATAACCCATGTGTTTTATTTTAAGTTTAACGTAATAAATTGATTTCGCATATGCTTAAAGTATATTCATAAAATTTGGCGTGATTTATTTATTTAATTTTATGAAAGTGAAGTGAAGTTATGTAGTTATTTCGTAGCTGTTGTGGACCGTAGCTAAAATAAATCGTAGAGCTTACGTAGCAGATCTCGTAGCTCGTAGCGCTAATAATTCGTAGAGTTTACGTAGTGGAACTGGTAGCTTAAGCATGTCCGGTGAACACACTTAAATTATGCACTACTAGCCTTCCGCCCGCGACTCCGCCCGCGTACATCTCGGTTAACGCGACCTTTGCTCATAATGCTCATATATCTGGTAATATATATATATAAAAGTAAGATTATCGACTGACCAAGCCCTGTCTAATAAAAAAACAGCATCAAAATCCATTCAGTAGTTTTTGCGTCCATTGCGAACAAACAGACAAACAGACAGGAAATGAAAAAAAAAATATTTTGTTTTCAGTATCGTTAACATAACATAACCCAAGTGTTTTTTTTAAGTTTAAGACGATATGTTAGCCAATAACGTAATAAATCGGGTGATTTCGCATGTTTAAAGTATATTCATAAAATTTGACGCGATTTATTTATTTAATTTTATGCACACATAAAAACATTACATAGATAAGACGGTGAAAATATTTTTGCAATGTTAAATTATAATTAAAAAAAAAAAAAAATTAATATATATTTGAATATTTTTGACCAATTCACGGTAAAGTTATTGATTTTAATTTCAAATTGTTTTAGACCTATAAAATAATTAGAGTAACTTAGTTTAGTAAATGTAGTCTGAACTTAAGTTAGAAATTCGATAATATTCCGGGACGTACTACACAGTATAAAGAGAGCTTATCAGTCGTTGAAAAGGTAAACTTTAAGATAAATAGTTATAATATTAAGTATACGTTAATTTGATTTAGAGTCAGATCATTATATAAAATTGAAATAAATTAATTTTAAATAATTTGATCTGACTCTGAATCTGAATAGTTAGAGTGATTCGATTAGTAAGGTGTATACGATATAGTTGAAATAGGTACTTACCGTGATTTTATTGTAATCAAACACAAAACACTAGAGTTTTAGAGAGTTATCGCTTAAGAGTTTTTCAAGAGTTATTTACTAACTCGTAGTATATTGCACTTTAACAACAGTATTTCACTAACTGTCAAGTAAGTACAAGCAAGGTAAGTACAAGGAAAGCGCGCGAAAAGCGAGTGCTTCGGATGAGAGCTCGAGCTCAACTAATTTATTTTTGAGGAATTTCGCACAGCCTCGTAAGGTGCGACGGGTGCGGGGGACGCGGGGGGGGAGGGGGGGCTGAGACGGGGGATGCGCGGGAGTGGACAGGTAGTAGCGGGTAGTGGGCGTGGGGCGAACTAACTATTGTTACAGCGCACGTATTGTCTACAGCAGACATATTGTTTTCTAAGGAATTAGGATCTTAATACGTATAGGTAAGGTATACAAAGGGTTATACTTTTGTGAATCATTTAAAGCGGTTAACGAACAACTGAAGCATAAAATGTCGATTATATAAAGCCTTCGAGCGATTTTTCGTTATAGATAATAATATTTATTTCCATAATCATAGTACATTAGTGTTACATAGTTTCTTAGCCTAGCTAATGCTATTAGTTTTCCAATTAGTGCATAATTACTTGTATTGTGTATATGGTATAAAATATACACAATATTTACATGCGTTTCTTAATTGTCAGATATCTTACATAGCTACTTAAGTGCGTACATAGAACATGACTTATAGAGATAATTCCATGAACCTCGTTTTTGTTATTTTATGTTTAAGCAAAGTCATAGTCATTCCAATTCAATAATAAATCTCTAGGTGGTTAGCACATTATAAGGTTAAGCAACACTAGCCTGGTCAGTCTTAGGATGCGTTACTATTCTAATTATAAATTCTGCATCTGATTAGTTAGATAGATACGATCAGTCAAGTGTATGCAGTAAATTCTTACGAGAGTTAAGTCTAAATTTATAATGATATATCGTCTTCATCTTTAAATTTTCAAATATAGATTGAGAAGGATTATGGAAACCTTTTAGAAATAAATGCTTTAATAGCACCAATTTTTATACCTTTTAAGACGATATTAGCCAATAACGTAATAAATCAGGTGATTTCGCATGTTCAAAGTATATTCATAAAATTTGACGCGATTTATTTATTTAATTTTATGCACAATACATAAAAAACATTACACAGATAAAATGGTGGAAAAGTAAGTGCAGTTAAATTTATATCTTTTTTGATCAGGTCACAGTAAAGTTATTGATTTTAATTTCAAAACTGGTTCAGATCTAAGAATTATTAATTTAGAATTATGAAGTTAGATATTTGATAATATTCTGGGACTTACTACACAGTTTAAAAAGAGCTTATCAGTCGTTGAAAAGGCAAACTCTAAGATTAACAGTGATATTAAGTATAAGTCAATCCGATTTAGAGTCAGATCATAATATATTTATAACATATATATAAATTAATTTTAAATAGTATGATCTGACTCTGAATATGATTAGTTAGAGTAAATCGATTAGTAATGTGTAGGTACGATATAGTTGAAATACTTACCGTATTTTTTTCTATTAAACAAATACACTTAAGAAGAGTTATTCGTAATATCACTAACACTTAGTTTTTCAAGAGTTATTTACTAACTCGTAGTATATTGCACTTTAACCACAGTATTTCACTAACTGGCAAGTAAGTACAAGGAAAGAGCGCGAAAAGCGGGTGCTTCGGATGAGAGCTCGAGCTCAACTAATTTATTTTTGAGGAATTTTGCACAGCCTCGTAAGGTGCGACGGGTGCGGGGGACGCGGGGAGGTGGGGGCTGAGACGGGGGATGCGCGGGAGTGGACAGGTAGTAGCGGGTAGTGGGCGTGGCGCAAGCCATTTTTACAGCGCACGGATTGTCTACAGCAGACATAACCTATTGTCTTTTATGGAATTAGGCACTTAATACGTACAGGTAAGGTATGTAACCCTACGGAATGATAGGGGGGTGACTCGTCAAGTCGTCACCCCACTCGTTCAAAAAAGAGTTGATATCTTTTTATGTGTTAATTGATGAAAGTTATGTTTTTTTTTTGGATTCTCCTCTTTACCTAAGCATACGTAATTAGTAGCATATATCACTGGTTCGTTATGTCTTGAATTTAGCTATATAAACGTTGCTGGGGTGACCGATCACCCCACTATCCTTTTACGTTAGTTTCTTTTTTCTCGTCTGGTGATTGAAAAAAAAGCATTTTTGACATAAATAGTAAAATTTACGGTCAATATATTGTTAAATATTTAGGAAACCTAGGCAATACAAGTTATGATGGGGAATATTCTTTAGACGAGAGTGAATAATCAGAAATTGAAGATATCTGTCTGTGCATTCAGCGCATTTGTGTTGTTTTTAGACTTTTTCAGACAATTTTTCTATCCGTAAAGCGAAATCGGTGTAGCCGTTCTTGAGATTTGCGCTTAGCAACACATTTAGCGATTCATTTGTATATTATAGATGCGAAAATAACTGTCTGTCTTTCTGTCTGCCAGTTATGCTTTCACACAGACCTAAACCACTGAACTGATCTTGACGAATGAATATAACATTGGGAAATAGCCATCTTTGGTTGCGATAACCGACATCCACACTACTACTTATACTACGATAACGATAACTTCCTATATAACTAGGTAAGTAATATAAACCACACGTGAAGGTATGGCGAGGGACCCTTTTACCTGACATAATTGCTTTTCTACTGTCTTTTGTTCTATTGTAGTCGATAAGCTATGAACTTAAAATTGCAACATTAAAAAAAGATTAGAATATTTGCAAATTGCCCATTCTTTACTCTTATCTATAGTCAACCTTTTGTCTCATTTCTCTAAATAGGTCAAGTGATAAAGGTTGCAGTAATCCAGTTATTGTCTCGTCAAGTGAACAAAAGAAATAATAATGCTTTTGTTATTCAAGTCATTGCGGGCCCATTAAAACTAACTGCTAAACCCATTACTTCTATACTGTGCCATTACCTGCTGTCTCTTCGTGGACACAATTCGTGGTATTTTAAATAATTGCACAATATGTCATTATTTAAAAGACCACAGAATTGATTTCCAATTCTGTGACTACGACTATATCAATAACTAGGTGTTGCGCGTTGCTCCGGTCCATAGTAATATTATAAATGCGAAAGTAACTCTGTCTGTCTGGAAACTGAAATTTGTTAGGTACATGCAGTAGACATTGGGAAAGGACATAAGGAATGTTGGTCGCTAAAACCGATATCCACGCGGAAGGGGCCGCGGGCAACAGATATTGAGCGATAACTTTGTTAAATACCTAACTGTACTTCATTCGGCTAGGTACTTCACTAAAGGTAAACTATCTTGTAGCGACTTTGTATATGAACACAAATTAAACAAATAAACTAGACAAATAACTTAATCGTTAGGGGGTTTTATTTATTTATTTATTTATTGTGAACCTTTGTAAATCTTTGAGAATGCCGTAAGGCGGAACCGGTTAGGCAACAAAAATTGAATTAATTGTGGAAAAGTACAAGTGCTTCATTCCATATTATATATACTGAGTTTTTAAATAAAACCTATTAAATAGACACATCAAGATTGCTTACGTTTATTTAAGTACCTAGCAATTAAAATAGCATGGGCTGGGCAAATAACCATAAAATTTTCAATTTATAATAAACTTGCTAAGCTATGCTTGGCCAATTCCTGTTAGTGAGTGGTCGAGTGATTCATCAAGAGATGCAAAATCGAACTAGAGTTAGAGAGGGATAGCATTGTATAATGCTATCCCTTGCACGCAATTCACCCGTGCTACGTGCACGGGTGAATTGCGTGAAAACGGGCTGGCTTAAAGTATGATTCCGTAGCTGACCGCATACGACAACTGCCGATGCACGCAGCGCATGCGCGTAGTACATTGCGACTTCTCAATGGTCTCCTTTATCCGTATCGAAGTTTAACAAGTAATGGGCACGCTGTATGTGCTGCATGTGTCGGCAGTTGTCGTATGCGGTCGACTTCGGAATCATATTTTAACCTTTTTGAAATTGGCAGGGAATAAATGCATGCCTAGGATAAGTACTCAAATGATATTAATAATACATTACATAAATAATATTTTTGAATTAAACAGATTTTGCTATAATTATCACTTGAAATGCTTTTTTGTTTGACTGTACTGTTTTTGGTTTTAACTATTAATTTTTATTCTTTTTTTATAGGTGGACCCAGTCGCCGAAGAAAGATATTTAAATTAAATGGAACTGGCAACTGGAACCTCGGTCCAGTTTAATGCGGTCCCAGTCGCCGGTAACCTCCAATGCAGATGTTATTTCACCTCTGCCTAACCTAACCGGGGATAATGGCGTGATTGAGTTGTTGTAGTTGTTGAATTTACAAATGTACCTACATCATATTATGTAGGTACTCTGTGAATTTCATAATATCCATATAATAATAATTTTATATTTTTAAATGTATATAGTATATTTAGAAATATAATTTAGATGTATATTAAATGAATAAAGGTGAATAATAATAATAATAAAAATATTTTACAACATTCTACACAACGCTATCTAGACCCATGGTAAGCTTAATAAGCTTGTGTTATGTAATCTAGAATGCGGATATACATACTTAGATACTTTTTTTGTAAATACTTACATAATTATACATAGAAACACCCAGACCAATATTTATATTTATATTCATGCATACAAATATTGGCACTGAGCGGGGATCGAACCCGCGCCTCCTGCGTAGCAGCCGCGTTCACTACCGCTACGCCACAGAGGCAGGCACATATACTTACTTAATATTATTATAAATGCGAAAATAACCATCTGCCTTTCTGTTCGTCTGTTATGCTTTCATACCTAAACCACTGACTCGATCTTGATGAATGAATTAAACCTTGGGAAAGAACAAAGGCCATCTTTGGTTGCGATAACCGACATCCACACTACTACTTATACTACGATAACGATAACTTCCTAAATAAATAGGTAAGTAATATAAACCACACGTGAAGGTATGGCGAGGGAGCCCTTTACCTGGCATAATTGCGTTTCTACTGTGTTTTGTTCTATTGTAGTCGATAAGCTGTGAACTGGAAATTGCAACATTAAAAAAAGATTAGAATATTTGCAAATTGCCCATTCTTTACTCTTATCTATAGTCAACCTTTTGTCTCATTTCTCTAAATAGGTCAAGTGATAAAGGTTGTAGTAATCCAGTTATTGTCTCGTCAAGTGAACAAAAGAAATATTAATGCTTTTGTTATTCAAGTCATTGCGGGCCTATTAAAACTAACTGCTAAACCCATTACTTCTATACTGTGCCATTACCTGCTGTCTCTTCGTGGACACAATTCGTGGTATTTTAAATAATTGCACAATATGTCATTATTTAAAAGACCACAGAATTGATCTACAATTGTGTGACTATATCAATAACTAGGTGTTGCGCGTTGCTCCGGTTCATTGTAATATTATAAATGCGAAAGTACCCCGCAGACTGTCTGTCGGACAGTGTATACGAACAACATACAAATGGCGGCCTTATCGCTGGGAGCGATCTCTTACAGGCAACCTTTTCGCTAGGCAGCTATTAACAAGAGAAACAAAACAAACTGACACAAACACACACGCGCGCACACACACACACACACACAAACACACACACACACATACCCATACACACGTCAAACTTATAACACCCCTCTTTTTTGTCAGGGGTTAAAAATTAAATTTAGCTTCCAAATTCAATATTTCAGTTTAGAAATTCATTTTAAAGACTGAAAATCGAAACACAATCAATAGTTAGTCAGCTAGCCTAGTTTATTTGTTTAATATGTGTTTGTATAAGAAGTTGCTACAATATTGTTTACCTTTAGTTAAATACCTAACCTAATTAGCCGTGGGGTACCGGCAGAGTAGAATAGTACCCCCCTCTAGTACCAGGTGTCGTAGGAGCCGACTGAGGTACAGCGGAACCGACCAATGGCGGTATAACCATATCAAATCGGCGTAGCTAAAAATGGCACAGGGCGAGGATGGGCAGCAGCATCCTCGCCGCGAAGCTACGTCCTGCGATTGCCAACACGCCTGCCCAGCGTGGCGATTATGGGCAAACTCCCCCTATGACAGGCACAAATAGGACCAGGCCCCTAGTCCCCGGCAGCTCCGCTAGACCTGGCTCCGGTAGCGGCCAGGGAAACAGCGGAGCAGGGGGTGCTAAGAATCCCCGGCAGAGATCCGGCTACCACCCCAAACGACGACTGGCCCTGGTAACGCACAACGTACGCACGATGAGGACTGACGAGAGGCTTGCTGAGCTGGAAGAAGAGTTGAGTAAGTTGCGCTGGGATATTGTAGGGTTGTCTGAAGTCCGTAGAGAGGGCGAGGACACGATAACCCTGGGATCCGGCAACCTGCTCTACCACCGGGAAGGCGACCAGCAGTCGCAAGGTGGTGTCGGTTTTCTCGTTCACAGATCCCTCATTAACAACATCATTACCATCGAAAGTGTGTCGAGCAGGGTTGTATACCTAATACTCAGAATATCCAAGAGGTATTCGCTGAAGGTCATTCAGGTGTACGCACCGACCTCGAAACGCCCAGATGATGAAGTGGAGACTATGTATGAGGACGTAAGTAGGGCCATACATACGTCTAAGACCCACTTCACTGTTGTTATGGGAGATTTCAACGCAAGGTTGGGTAAGAAAAGCGATGATGAGTTGAGAGTAGGGCAATTTGGATATGGACAACGGAACCCACGGGGACAGAGGCTGGCTGCCTTTCTGGAGAAAGAGGGACTCTTCATGATGAACTCTTTCTTTCAGAAGCCGCCGCACAGGAAATGGACCTGGATGAGCCCTGATGATTCCACGAGGAATGAGATAGACTTCATCATGACCAACGAGAAACGAATATTCAGTGATGTCTCCGTGATCCACAGGGTGAAAACCGGTAGTGATCACAGAATCGTAAGAGGCACATTGGGTATTAACGTTAAACTCGAAAGGTCCCGCCTGATGAAGTCTACACTCCGACCTACTCGTGTCCAAATCCAAAACCCCGAGAACTTTCAGCTTGAGCTTTCAAGTCGCTTTGATTGCCTAGAGAACTTTGCGTCGGTGGACGAGATAAACAACAGGCTCGTAGAAACTGTCCAAACGGTGGGCTCTAAGCACTTCAGACCCCGCCGTTCAAATAGACCTCAAAAACTCTCCGATCACACCCAAAAACTCATGGCTAAACGACGCTCACTTCGACTGCAGTCTTCCGATGATGCAGAGTCATATAGGCAGCTCAACAGACAGATTTCCAAATCTCTGCGACACGACATACGTCTCTTTAATACTGAACATATTAAAGAGACAATCGAGCGGAACAAAGGCTCCAAAGTGTTCGCAAGAAATCTGTCTGTTGGGCAAAGCCAGTTGACTAAGCTGAAGAGAGAAGATGGCAGTATAGCGTCGACCAAGGCTGAGGTTTTGGAGGAGATCGAAAGGTTCTATGGACAGCTATACGCTTCGGTCGCTAATCCTGCTGGCAACATGGCGACCGACCCAAGAGCCAAGTTGACCCGACACTTCACCGAGGATATCCCGGACATCAGCCTGTACGAGATTAGAATGGCTCTGAATCAGCTTAAGAACAACAAGGCACCGGGTGACGACGGAATCACTTCAGAGCTTCTGAAAGCGGGTGGAACACCGGTACTTAAAGTCCTTCAGAGGCTTTTTAACACCGTCGTCCTCGAGGGCATAACGCCAGAAGCGTGGAACAGAGGCGTGGTGGTGCTGTTCTTTAAGAAAGGTGACAATACCTTACTGAAGAATTACAGACCCATCTCGCTTCTGAGCCATGTTTACAAGCTGTTTTCAAGGGTCATTACGAACCGTCTCGAGCGCAGGCTTGATGACTTCCAGCCTCCCGAACAAGCCGGTTTCCGTAGAGGCTACAGTACCATAGACCACATCCATACGCTGCGGCAAGTTATACAGAAGACCGAAGAGTATAATTTACCACTTTGCTTAGCGTTTGTGGACTATGAGAAAGCCTTTGATTCGGTCGAGACATGGGCTGTGCTTGAGTCTCTCCAGCGGTGCCGTATTGACTATCGGTACATCGAAGTGTTGAAGTGTTTGTATAATAACGCCACCATGTCGGTTCGAGTACAGGAACGGAGTTCGAGGGCGATCCCTTTGAGAAGAGGCGTAAGACAGGGAGACGTGATATCTCCGAAACTGTTTACGGCCACTTTGGAGAATGCCTTCAAGCTCCTGGAATGGAAAGGATTCGGCATCAATATTAATGGCGAATACATCACTCACCTCCGGTTTGCCGACGATATTGTAGTCATGGCAGAATCGATGGAAGATCTCAACACGATGCTCGAAGGCCTCAACCGAGTTTCTCAACAGGTGGGTCTTAAAGTGAACATGGACAAGACAAAGGTGATGTGCAATGCCCATGTTGTACCTACCCCGATATCTGTTGAGAGCTCGGTTCTTGAAGTTGTTGACTCGTACGTCTACCTAGGACAAGTAGTCCAGTTAGGTAGGTCCAACTTTAAGAAAGAGGTCAATCGCCGAATCCAACTCGGCTGGGCAGCGTTCGGAAAATTACGCAATGTCTTCTCGTCCGACATACCTCAGTGTCTCAAGTCGAAGGTTTTCGACCAGTGTGTGTTACCAGTGATGACTTATGGCACTGAAACGTGGTCCCTCACTATGGGCCTTATGAGTAAGCTCAAAGTAGCCCAACGAGCTATGGAGAGGGCTATGCTCGGAGTCTCTCTGCGAGATCGAATCAGAAATGAGGAGATCCGTAGAAGAACCAAGGTTACCGACATAGCCCAGCGGATTAGCAAGTTGAAATGGCAGTGGGCAGGGCACATAGCACGGAGGACTGATGACCGATGGGGTCGAAAAGTCCTCGAGTGGAGGCCACGTATCGGCAAGCGCAGCGTAGGACATCCACCCACAAGGTGGACAGACGACCTCATAAAGGCCGCGGGAACGCGCTGGATGCGAGACGCTTCCAACCGGTCCTATTGGAGATCTATAGGGGAGGCCTATGTCCAGCAGTGGACTTCCTATGGCTGAAATGATGATGATGATGATGATGATGAAATACCTAATCAAATAATAGAAAATAAAGACAGTAGAAAAGCAATTATGTCAGATAAAGGGCTCCTATATCAATTTCGTATCTCTATAAGCGCATTACAGCGAAACGAATGACAATACACACGTAGTTAGAACGAAAATCGTATGGAACAATAAATTACATAGTAAGTATACATCGGCATATATCTTGACCTCAATTACGTCACAAAAGGTTCTATGTACGCGTACGCGTGGGTGTCGTTTGATGATAGCAGATGCTACAGCGGCGGAGGAGCTTAAATCCACTAATCGTAGATATTTTTTTTTATAAAAAATATTAGTAATTAACCAAAATTATTAATATTACCTCTAATCCCTCCAGCTAAGCTAAATTGTTTGTTAAGACTGTGGGTTCACGTTGTTAGTGTAATGCCAGGATTCTAATCTGGGTCCTCTCGATCTTAAGGCCGGCTTCTTAACCACTAAGCTGCCGACTTTTGTATCATATTTTATTATCAAAGCAATTCGCGCGATAGAGCCTCGTTTCTCTTGCGTCTTGGGGTCAAGATATACGCCGGTAGTTACCCTCTCACAAGTTACTTTACGTAATCACTTCCAGGTACATACTACAAGAATGTCTGTACGGAATACAATAGACCACGAACAATGTGCATCTTGTTAATACTGGCATACGAATGTCATTACATAAAAGTACGCTATGACTATACGAATAGGTCAGTTACAAATTCGAAATTCAAAAGTCCTTGCACTCACACAATTTTTTTTAACCAAATTAAAAAAAGGAGGCACATCACCTATCCAAAGCTGAATAAAGATTCGATTTTACAAAATCGACATGAAACTAAGCCAATAACGCCAGCCCCCGCCCTTTGGCGGGAGGTACGAGTGCTCCGCCAAACCGCACACATACTGTGAAATACGACCAATGACAATAATTTCCCCACTGGCCTTGGCTGTCTCAATAGACAAAGATGTGTTGTAATTAATGTATCAAGAATTACAAAAAAAAGGTTTTGCTTGAAGTATCTGATTTATGGAAGGTTGAAACAGCAACAACTCTAATAAATATCAAATTACCAATGCATTACAGATGTATATATTAAGGTTCACTTATTTCTTATTGTTCAATGACCAGTGTACTATCACAATATGTTACCGGCAATCTGTATAATTCAGGTATTTTATAAAATGCCTAGTCGATGACCATTGTATAAAATATTTGCTGTTCCACCGGCAATGCGTGAAATAAATAAGTCTATATTTGCTATACCTAGTGCTTGTCTGCCACTTAAGTGGTATAAAAAAAAAAAAAAAAACTTCTACATCTGGATGGTTATAAAAAAATAACCACGAAGGCTAATGCGGGAGCTCCGTCCTCTATCTTATACAATCTATCCAATTCAAACTGCGCGGAGTGGATACTGCGCGCCTCAACTTGGATAGATAATATATTCTACATTCGGTTAGGTATATAAATAAAAGGTAAAAATCTTGTGGCGACTTTTTATAAAAAATACATATTATACAAATAAACTAGACCAACTAACTAACTAATCGTTCAATTTCGGTTTTTAGTTTTGAAAATGAGTTCTAAACCGAAAAAAATTGCATAAACTGAGTTTTTAAATTTCAAATATACAAAGTAAAATAGTAATAGACAAATCACAGGTATTTACGACAGAAAATAATTGTAATATTACATTAATTCTATACCAAAATTTTATTTATATTTACAAAAAAAAAAAAAATTAACTTACTTGTATTTCCATCTTACGTAGTACGTAGTCTTATGTACATATTCTCAAATATAACTTCATTTGTTAGTATTATCTTATTTTTTTTACATAAATGTATTTGTTTTAAATGCGGGTGTACCGTCATTCTACTCGATTCTCATAATATCGATTAGGAACTATTATTCCACCATAAGTACATAATATACTACGACGCTATCTAAAACGAATATTTGTTTTTATTTTTTATATCAGAACGTATGTACCCCATTGATTAATGGTATAACAAGAGCGCCATAGAAATATGTATTTAAGGTCAATTTTTAATTTTTATACATTACCAATCCATAGTAAATCTTAGAAGCTAGAAATAAGATTTCCATCATTTAACTAAAGCAAGGCACCTATAGAATTCTCTTACAAAATGTCTGTCCAAATCTTCTACTACTACTATATCTTTCTACTTTACAAATACACACATATTTTACAATATTCAGAAAGTCGTATTTAAATATCTATCTTACACTATTGACTCACTATTCTAATAACAATAAGAATAGTATAAAGTTTATCAATTTAGTTATGCAAACATGCATAATATACTTTTAAACATAAATCACAGGAACATTTGTCAGTCTATAATATAATATACATCTGTATACATCTGTAATCACTATCACAAGTCAAATTCTACTCGATTCTCATAATATCGATTAGGAACTATTATTCCACCATAAGTACATAATATACTACGACGCTATCTAAAATGAATATTTGTTTTTATTTTTATATCAGAACGTATGTACCCCATTGATTAATGGTATAACAATAGCGCCATAGAAATATGTATTTAAGGTCAATTTTTAATTTTTATACATTACCAATCCATAGTCAATCTTAGAAGCTAGAAATAAGATTTCCATCATTGAACTAAAGCAAGGCACCTATAGAATTCTCTTACAAAATGTCTGTCCAAATCTTCTACTACTACTATATCTTTCTACTTTACAAATGTCATATTTTACAATATTCAGAAAGTCGTATTTAAATATCTATCTTACACTATTGACTTACACTATTCTACTAACAGTAACAATAGTATAAAGTTTATCAATTTAGTTATGCAAACCTACATAATATACTTTTAAACATAAATCACAGGAATATTTGTCAGTCTATATAATATACATCTATAATCACTATCACAAGTCAAATATAGGCTGAATCTAATTCATGCCTTTGCCACACTAAGAAAACTGTCCGTAACATCCGTTCGACAGCCACCGCTCCAACAGCTGTCAGTTTGACAGCCATCGCTCCAACCGCTGTCAGCTTGCCAGCCAGCCATCGCTTTGACAACTGTCGAAGAATCGAAGCTTTGACGAAGAATCGGAGCTTTCGGGGACCATCGTCTTCCTGAGAGGCGGAGTTAGTGACTTAGGTCCGTTTTTCTCCACACCGTTCGTATGAGCAACTTGTTTAGGTTTCATCATTGTTGTCTTAGACCTGGCTTCGGGCCTGGTAGGCCGAGGAGGAGATCTTGACCGTGACCGTGAAATTTTCGATCTTTCACGCCTAACTGATGGCGATCTTCTCTTATGATACGGCGATCGCGACCGGCGTTTCCTCTCGTATGGTGAATCAGACCACCTGTATCTATGGTTCCGACCACGAGACCTTGATAGACTTCTACTACGTTAGCGTCTTCTGCCGTGTTCAGCTTTAGGGTCATAGTTCTTCAGTATCATTGTCGTATTGAAGTCACGTTTTTCAACATGCGATTTCAGCTTTGAATATCTGTCATCGAGTTTTACTCGTACAGGCACGGTCAATACCTCAGATGGCGTCATTCCCATTTTAATCATTTCAGCTTCACTCATTAATGGCTGAAGCTGCAAACTCTCGACTTTGGGAATTTTACTCATGACTATGTCTTCGTCTCTCTTCCTAGCCGCATATGCTTTTTGCTTCTTTATTTTATTTAATATTCTTTTCGAAGCCTCTATAATCGGGTCGTAGAACTTTTGCTCGTTGGTTACTTTGTCTGTAGAAGTAAATAAGCTACTTGATGGAGTTCTTTTTATAGGACACTCGACAGCTTTATCTAACCCGGGGCTTGGAATATTAGGGAAGATTGCTTCAGGGCTCACCTGAGTAGAACTATTATTTGAACAAACACCTTTTCGCAATTTATATTCCTGTAGGGTTAGTTTTCTTTTCTTTTGTGGTTGTTCTTGGTTTTTAATATCAGCTTCTACATTTATTATATTGACTTCCCGATCAAGAGGTCTTTTTTCAGCTTTGGATTTTAGGGCTTGAGGTATTTGAACATCTTGTTTGTTGCTAAATTGCGTCGCGTAAAAGTTCTTATTTTTCGGACAGGATTCTTCCTTTATAGTAACAATATCTATACTACTAGCTTTAGTATCATTTTTATCAATTTTTTTAACAGTCTTCTCTTTTTTACCTAAATTGTTAGTTTTTTCATTAGCACCACACTTGTCCATGTTAACTTTCGGAGAGTCTGTGTGATCAAAGTGAAGTATAACTTCAGATCTGTTTTTAATAGTTAACCTTATTCTAGGATTAGAATTTTGACTATTAGTATCACTCACTTCATAAGCATTTTTAATCATCAAAGAACTGTTGTTATTTGTATCACTATCGGGCGCACTGTAAAAAAGTGACAGTTTTTTACGACAGTCAGACTGTACGGAAGATTTAATACTTGTTTTTGCACTATTTTTCTTTTTGGTATTTATATCATCCGATTGTTTTAATTTCTTGTTCTTAGACTTGTTCTTGTTCTTGTTCTTGTTTCGTTGTTCTTTGATATCCATTTCCTCATCACTACTAAAATGGTAAACGACATTTTTACTCTTACACGTCCTGTGCCTGGAGTTAAGAATCCTGCTATTGTTGGGTAGTACTTCAGGTTGAAGAAAGCTTTTGTTCTTACCGGCATCTTGCAACCGCACACCGTTCATCAAATAATTTTTGTTAAAACTTTTGACTTTACCATCTTCAATGCTCTCTACGGGCGCTGGTCGTTTTTTCGTGTCTAATTTTTCGAAGGTTTCAGACTGTTCTAATAAAGAATTCAAATCATTCGCCTCTAACACTGGAATCACAGTATCATTGCGCGACTCGACTTCCTCAAAATCATCCAATTCAACGCGTGGTGTAGGAATTGATGTTATTTCCCTTGAAGGCATATCTATAACTGTAGCCACTGGACTAATGGTTGATTCGATCTCCATATCTTGATGATTGAAATCATCTTCCTTAGGTTTAATTTTATTAGCATCTGTGTTATCAGTTATAAGGAAGCTGTTTACGTCTTCCTCTGTTATAATTCTAGGCAAGTCATCAATTTTATTAGTGTTTAAGTCATCGCTTTTATTAGTGCTGCCCGATTTATCCTTTTCATTGTCAAAATCTACGAGAGCTGGTTGTCTTTTCGTGTTCAATTTTTCAAAATCTTCAAACTGTTCTAATAAAGAATTCAAATCATTCGCCTCTAATACTAGAATCACAGTATCATTGCGCGACTCGACTTCCTCAAAATCATCCATTTCAATGCGTGGTATAGGGATTGATGTCATTTCTCTTATCATTATATCTATATTATTTTTACTTTTTTTAGTGCTGCCCGATTTATCCTTTTCATTATCAAAATCTACGAGAGCTGGTTGTTTTATCGTGTCCAATTTTTCAAAATCTTCAAACTGTTCTAATAAAGAATTCAAATCATTCGCCCATATCACTGGAATCACAGTATCATTGCGCGACTCGACTTCCTCAAAATCATCCATTTCAATGCGTGGTATAGGGATTGATGTCATTTCCCTTATCATTTCCATTATATCTATATTATTTTTTTTTGTGCTGCCCGATTTATCCTTTTCATTCTCGACTTCCTCAAAATCATCCATTTCAATGCGTGGTATAGGGATTGATGTCATTTCCCTTATCATTTCCATTATATCTATATTATTTTTTTTAGTGCTGCCCGATTTATCCTTTTCATTCTCGACTTCCTCAAAATCATCCATTTCAATACGTGGTGTAGGGATTGATGTCATTTCCCTTATCATTTCCATTATATCTATATTATTTTTTTTAGTGCTTCCCGATTTATCCTTTTCATTCTCGACTTCCTCAAAATCATCCATTTCAATGCGTGGTATAGGGATTGATGTCATTTCCCTTATCATCATATCTATATTATTTTTATTTTTTTTGGTGCTGCCCGATTTATCCTTTTCATTGTCAATAGTTTTTCCATATAAATCCTGATGTATATGTTCCAAACTGAGACACGGTTTAGAACTGTCACTCTTCAATCTCAGCATCTTGTGGCCAATGGGGCGAAAGCGTGTCTGATGATACGTTGGATTCATCTCGTGGAACTCCATGTCTGGAAATAAAAAAGTAACTTAATATTTATCTCGACATTATAGTCAGACTGCAGGTACATTCATTCGCCTAGAGGTGCATGGTCCTGAACAAAAATGTAGGAAGATGTGAAAAAAATTGAATTTGAATTTGAATTTGAAGTTGAACTTCCAGCACACGAGTGAAGACCGCGAGAAGGAAAACGGAAGGTGGGACATCCCCTAGCCAGGTGGACTGACGACCTGCGATTGGTGGCTGAGACAGACTGGATGCGGAAGGCGGAGGATCGGCAAACGTGGCGCATATTGGGAGAGGCCTATATCCAGCAGTGAACTGCAATAATCTAATTGGTACTCTTAGACTACAAGAAGAATAACATAGACGTAACGCATACATCTCCCTCAATGTTATTCTTTTAGTCTGAGTATATACACTATAATAACAGAGTGCATTTCATTTGAGACCTCAATCATCGAAACCCGTCCAGCCGTTAGACCAGCACTGCAATTCACTAAGCGAGCACAACACAACGTTGCGACTCGCATCGTTGTGCTTGCTTAGTGAATTGCACAGCAGCAATGCAATTCTGTAAGCGCACAACGACGAGCACAACGTTGCGACAACCTTGATAGAGATTGTCGTTGGTCGGACTGGGTGACGTCACTGGAGATCCACCAATCACAATCTGTATCAAGGCTGTCGCAACGTTGTGCTGGTCGCTGTGCGCTCACAGAATTGCATTGCTGTAGAGGGGAACATAGGCAACAACATACATACGTGCGTGCGTAATACATTACCCTCGCTAGTCAGGTACAAATACATATCTAATAAAATATAACTGAAACTTCGGGATCTGTGTAAATAGTAAAATAACCGAATTGGTTTAAATTAGTTTAACGGTTAAATAAAATACATGCAGTTATATTATTTTGAGTTCGTTTACATCTCGGTTAACGCGACCTTTGCTCATATTTCAGGTTTTACTCAACCGATTGCGATCAAACAAAAGTAAGTTTTTAAGTCCGATCAAGCCCTTTCTAACAAAGAAATCAACATCTAAATCCGTTCAGTAGTTTTTGCGTATATCGCAGACAAACAGACAGGAAATAAAAAAAAAATCGTATTTAGTCTGATTAACATAACGTGACCCAAGTATTTTTTTTTAAACATCTTTTTATAGGTGCAGCGGGAACGGGATAAATATGGCGGTACGAAGTTCGCCGGGACAGCTAGTATTAGTATAGCTAATTATAATAAGTTAATGCTTCAGAGGTACTCAGGATGACCGCTGTTTTCGATTCCCGGGTCAAGCAATAGTTGCAATTAAGTTTTTTGTTTAGAATATATATCAATAACAACTTTGATTCTAGAAAGAGTTTCATCCAAGCCCTGATCGTTTTAAAGGTCTTAAAAAGATAAAAATGCCTAGTAAAAAATCTCGAGAACGGCTGAACCGATTTCGCCAATTATTTTTTTTAAATATTCCTTGAAGTACGAGGATGTTTCTTACGGAGAGAAGATTAAGAAAAAATCGACCGTTAGGCGGTACGAAGTTCGCGGGGTAAGCTAGTTACAAATAATTTTGTATTATTTCCTAGGGGTTAATTACGTTGCCAGTTCACTATACTTAACGTTTAACATTAAACTAAACTAAATACAACCTCACATTATTTAGTTTTCTGTTAGTAGCTAGTTTCACGCCACATTATTAAAACTGGGTACTGGCCTAACAGAAGTAATGTAGTTATTTCGTAGCTGTTGTGGACCGTAGCTAAAATAAATCGTAGAGCTTACGTAGCAGAACTCGTAGCTCGTAGCGCAAATAAAAATATAAAATATTTTGTGTTCAATATCGTTAACATACCATTACCCAAGTGTTTTTTTTAAGTTTAAGACGGGTGTTAGCCAATAACGTAATAAATCGGGTGATTTCGCATGCTTAAAGTATATTCATAAACTGTTTATACTTGAGATTGATGGCACTTGGTGGAACTTGCTACACATATTGAATAAATCACTTGTACTTTTCCACAATTATTTATTTATTTGAACCTTACCGGTTTCACCTTACGGCATTATCAAAGGTTTACAATGTTTTAAACTAAACTTAGTTTCACCTTACGGCATTATCAAAGGTTTACAATGTTTTAAACTAAACTTAGTTTAAAACATTGTAAACCTTTGATAATGCCGTAAGGTGAAACCGGTAAGGTTCAAATAAATAAATAATTGTGGAAAAGTACAAGTGATTTATTCAATATGTATATTCATAAAATTTGACGCGATTTATTCATTTAATTTTAAGCACACATAAAAACATTACATAGATAAGACGGTGAAAATATTTTTGCAATGTTAAATTATAATTAAAAAAAAAAAATTAAAATATATTTTAAATATTTTTGACCAAGTCACGATAAAGTTATTGATTTTAATTTCAAATTGTTTTAGACCTATAAAATAATTATTAACTTAGTTTAGTAAATGTAATCTGAACTTAAGTTAGAAATTCGATAATATTCCGGGACGTACTACACAGTATAAAGAGAGCTTATCAGTCGTTGAAAAGGTAAACTTTTAGATAAATAGTTATATTAAGTATACGTTAATTCGATTTAGAGTCAGATCATATAAAATATAAATAAATGAATTTTAATTAATTTCATCTGATTCTGAATCGGATGAGTTAGAGTGATTTGATTAGTAAGGTGTATACGATATAGTTGAAATAGGTACTTACCGTGATTTTTTTGTAATCAAACACAAAACACTAGAGTTTTAGAGAGTTATCGCTTAAGAGTTTTTCAAGAGTTATTTACAAACTCGTAGTATATTGCACTTTAACCACAGTATTTCACTAACTGGCAAGTAAGTTCAAGCAAGGTAAGCAAGTACAAGGAAAGCGCGCGAACAGCGAGTGCTTCGGAAGAGAGCTCGAGCTCAACTAATTTATTTTTGAGGAATTTCGCAGTGCCTCGTAAGGTGCGACGGGTGCGGGGGACGCGGGGAGGTGGGGGCTGAGACGGGGGATGCGCGGGAGTGGACAGGTAGTAGCGGGTAGTGGGCGTGGGGCAAACTAACTATTGTTACATCGCACGTATTGTCTACAGCAGACATATTGTTTTCTAAGGAATTAGGAACTTAATACGTATAGGTAAGGTATGCTAAGGGTAATACTTTTGCGAATCGTTTTAAGCGGTTGACGAACAACTGAAGCATAAAATGTCGATTATATAAAGCCATCGAGCGATTTTTCGTCATAGATCATGACTTATAGAGATAATTCCATGGACCTCGATTTTGCTATTTTATGTTTAAGCAAAACCATAGTCATTCCAATTGAATAATAAACCACTAGGTATTTAGCTCATTATAAGGTTAAGCAACACTAGCCTGGTCAGTCTTAGGATGCGTTACTATTCTTATTATAGATTCTGCATCTGATTAGTTAGATTGATACGATTAGTCAAGTGTATTCAGTAAATTCTTACGAGAGTTAAGTCTAAATTTATAATGATATATCGTCTTCATCTTTAAATTTTCAAATATAGATTGAGAAGGATTATGGAAACCTTTTAGAAATAAATGCTTTAATAGCACCAATTGTTATACCTTTTAAGACGACATTAGCCAATAACGTAATAAATCAGGTGATTTCGCATGTTCAAAGTATATTCATAAAATTTATAGCGTATTTATTAAATTTATGCACATAAAAAAATATTACACAGATAAGATGGTGGAAAAATTAGTGCAATGTTAAATTATACTTGAAAACATATTTTGAATATGTTTGATTTGGTCACAGTAAAGTTATTGATTTTAATTTCAAAACTGGTTCAGATCTAAAAATTATGAAGTTAGATATTTGATAATATTCCGAAACGTACTACACAGTTTAAAAAGAGCTTATCAGTCGTTGAAAAGGCAAACTCTAAGATTAACAGTGATATTAAGTATAAATCAATCCGATTTAGAGTCAGATCATAATATATTTATAACATTTAAATAAATTAATTTTAAATAGTATGATCTGACTCTGAATATGATTAGTTAGAGTGATTCGATTAGTAAGGTGTATACGATATAGTTGAAATAGGTACTTACCGTGATTTTTTTGAAATCTAACACAAAACACTAGAGTTTTAGAGAGTTATCGTTATCACTTAAAGGTTTTTCAAGAGTTATTTACAAACTCGTAGTATATTGCACTTTAACCACAGTATTTCACTAACTGGCAAGTAAGTACAAGCAAGGTAAGTACAAGGAAAGCGCGCGGATAGCGAGTGCTTCGGATGAGAGCTCGAGCTCAACTAATTTATTTTTGAGGAATTTCGCAGTGCCTCGTAAGGTGCGACGGGTGCGGGGGACGCGGGGGGTGGGGGCTGAGACGGGGGATGCGCGGGAGTGGACAGGTAGTAGCGGGTAGTGGGCGTGGGGCAAACTGACTATTGTTACAGCGCACGTATTGTCTACAGCAGACATAACCTATTGTCTTTTATGGAATTAGGTACTTAATACGTACAGGTTAGGTATGTTAACTATGCTAGTTTCAAATAATTTTGTATTACTACTTAGTTACGTTGCCAGTTCACTACACTTAACGTTCAACAGTAAACTAAACTAAACTAAATACAACTGCAAATTATTTAGTTTTCTGTTAGTAGCTAGTTTCACGCCACAAACTTAGTTTTATGTATAATTTGACGTCAAAAAGCTGTAACAGTGTTGCACTATTTTGATAAATAAATAATTGAATTGAATTGAATTATTAAAACTGGGTACTGGCCTAACAGAAGTAATTTAGCTTTTTCGTAGCTGTTGTGGACCGTAGCTAAAATAAATCGTAGAGCTTACGTAGCAGAACTCGTAGCTCGTAGCGGTAATAATTCGTAGAGTTTACGTAGTGGAACTCATAGATTGTAGCGTGTAGCATGTCCGATGAACACATTTAAATTATGCACTACTAGCCTTCCGCCCGCGGCTCCGCCCGCGTACATCTCGGTTAACGCGACCTTTGCTCATATATCCGGTTCTACTCAACCGATTTCGATCAAAAATACGTAGGATTAAGCACTGTCTAAAAACAAAACAGCATCAAAATCCGTTCAGTAGTTTTTGCGTCCATCGCAGACAAACAAACAAAAAGACAGGAAATGAAAAAAAGGAATATTTTGTGTTCAGTATCGTTAACATAACATAACCCAAGTGTTTTTTTTTAAAGTTTAAGACAATAATATATCGTCGTTATTCTGCGAAAACCCAGTAAATCAACTTTTTTCATAAAATGAGTTAACACTATCAATCGACTCAGTTTTTCATTCTCTTTCGCCTGCGAAAAAGTTGATTTACTGGGTTTTCGCAGAATAACGACGATATGTTAGCCAATAACGTAATGAATCGAGTGATTTCGCATGTTTAAAGTTTATTCATAAAATTTGACGCGATTTATTTATTTAATTTTATGCACACATAAAAACTTTACATAGATAAGACGGTGAAAATATTAGTGCAATGTTAAATTATACTTTAAAACATATTTTGAATATTTTTGATCAAGTCACGGTAATGTTATTGAATTTAATTTCAAATTGATTAGTAAATGTAGTCTGAACTGCAGTTAGATATCAGATAATTTTCCGGGGACCTACTACACAGTATAAAGAGAGCTTATCAGTCCTTGAAAAGGTAAACTATAAGATAAATAGTTATATCAAGTATAAGATAGTTCGATTTAGAGTCAGATCATAAATAAAATTGAAATAAATTTATTTTAAATAATTTGATCTGACTCTGAATAGTTAGAGTGATTCGATCAGTAAGGTGTATACGATATAGTTGAAATGGGTACTTACCGTGATTTTTTTTGTAATTAAACACAAAACACTAGAGTTTTAGAGAGTTATCGCTATCACTTAATTGTTTTTCAAGAGTTATTTACAAACTCGTAGTATATTGCACTTTAACCACAGTATTTCACTAACTGGCAAGTAAGTACAAGCAAGGTAAGTACAAGGAAAGCGCACGAACAGCGATTGCTTCGGATGAGAGCTCGAGCTCAACTAATTTATTTTTGAGGAATTTCGCAGGGCCTCGTAAGGTGCGACAGGTGCGGGGGACGCGGGGGGTGAGGGCTGAGACGGGGGATGCGCGGGAGTGAGTAGCGGGTAGTGGGGGTGGCGCAAGCCATTTTTACAGCGCACGTATTGTCTACAGCGGACATAACCTATTGTCTTTTATGGAATTAGGCACTTAATACGTACAGGTTAGGTATGTTACCCTACGGAATGATAGGGGGTGACTCGTTAAGTCGTCATCCCACTCGTTCCAAAAAGAGTTGATATCTTTTTATGTGTTAATTGATGAAAGTCATGTTTTTTTTGTATTCTCCTATTTAAGCATACGTAATTAGTAGCATATATCACTGATTCGTTATGTCTTGGATTTAGCTATATTAACGTTGCAGGGGTGACCGATCACCCCACTAGCCTTTTACGTTAGTTTCTTTTTTCTCGTCTGATGATTGAAAAAAGAGCATTTTTGACATAAATAGTAAAACTTACGGTCAATATATTGTTAAATATTTAGGAAACTTAGGCAATACAAGTTATGATGAGGAAAATTCTTTAGACGAGAGTGAATAATCAGAAATTGAGGATAATCTGTCTGTGCATTCAGCGCATTTGTGTTGTTTTTAGACTTTTTCAGACAATTTTTCTATCCGTAAAGCGAAATCGGTTTAGCCGTTCTTGAGATTTGGGCTTAGCAACACATTTAGCGATTCATTTGTATATTATAGATGCGAAAATAACTGTCTGTCTTTCTGTCTGCCAGTTATGCTTTCACACAGACCTAAACCACTGAACTGATCTTGACGAATGAATTTAAACTTGGGAAAGAACATATGCCATCTTTGGTTGCGATAACCGACATCCACACTACTACTTATACTACGATAACGATAACTTCTTTTATAACTAGGTAAGTAATATAAACCACACGTGAACGTATGGTGAGGGACCCCTTTACCTGACATAATTGCTTTTCTATTGTAGTTGATAAGCTGTAAACTGAAAATTGCAACATTAAAAAAAGATTAGAGTATTTGCAAATTGCCCATTCTTTGCTCTTATCTTTATTCTTATCTATAGTCAACCTTTTGTCTCATTTCTCTAAATAGGTCAAGTGATAAAGGTTGCAGTAATCCAGTTATTGTCTCGTCAAGTGAACAAAAGAAATATTAATGCTTTTGTTGTTCAAGTCATTGCGGGCCTATTAAAACTAACTGCTAAACCCATTACTTCTATACTGTGCCATTACCTGCTGTCTCTTCGTGGACACAATTCGTGGTATTTTAAATAATTGCACAATATGTCATTATTTAAAAGACCACACAATTGATCTCCAATTCTGTGACTTCGACTATATCAACAACTTGGTGTTGCGCGTTGCTCCGGTCCACAGTAATATTATAAATGCGAAAGTAACTCTCTGTCTGTCTGTCTGCTTGTCTGTCTGGATATTGAAATTTGGTATAGACGTTGGGAAAGGACATAAGGAATGTTGGTCGCGACAACCGACATCCACGCGGACGGGGCCGCGGGCAACAGATATTGAGCGATAACTTTGTTATAAATATTTTTCTGTTTAGAAACTTATTATAACATAACATAACATAAACTCACGCCTGTATCCCCGAAGGGGTAGGCAGAGGTGCTAGCACCCACAGAAACTAAAAGATTACTTGCATTTGGTTTTCCGCAGGGGAGTGTTCTGGGCCCGACTCTCTTTCTAGTTTATGTAAACGAGCTGTGTAAATTGTCTTTGCCAAATTGCAAAATAATAGCATACGCCGATGACACGGTTCTAGTGATTGACGGACGTGACTGGAATGAGGCTCGTGAAAATGCTGAACGCTGTTTAAGCATTGTTATGAGGTGGTTGTCTGTGAATCTCTTAACATTAAATGTCGCTAAGACTAGATTTATTGCATTTGCCACCAATAAGTTGGGTCTTCCCCGTGTGCCTGTGGAAGTTCGCGCTCACGTATGTTCAAACGTAAGTTTTAATTCCCCCTGCGCCTGTCCGACAGTGGATAGTGCCCATATCATAAAATACTTGGGTGTCCTTGTCGATGACTACCTAAACTGGAGAGAGCAGATTGACGCTACGGTAACACGACTTAGAAAGCTGACCTACGTTTTTAAAAAACTTAGGGCTGTGTTGGATTTTAAAACCTTAAAAATGGTTTATTTCGCGCTCGCTCAGTCAGTGTTGGGGTATTGTCTGTTGGTATGGGGTGGAGCTCACAAAACGTTAATATTGGCAGCTGAACGTGGTCAACGAATGGTCTTGAAGGTGATTGCTAGAAGGCCTATGCGATTTCCGACGTCGTCACTGTACACCCTGTGCCAAGTGTTAACAGTCAGACAGTTATTTGTATCTCAAACCATTCTTCGCAAACATTCGCATATTCTGTACAATCCAGACATATATATTTCCAAGCGCCACTCGGATAGAATATGTGAAATAAAATACAGGAGGACTGTCACAGCAAGTCGTCATTTTAGGCATATAAGTTCTAAAATTTATAATAAAGTCAATAAAATAATGAGTATTTATCAAATGACAAGAAAGGAACTAAAATATAATCTAAACACGTGGTTAAAATCGCTTACGTATGATGAAACGGAAGCACTTGTTGAGGTTTGATCTTACTATGTGATCCTTGATAAATTTAGTACATGTTGAACTGTTTTGATTAAATAGAACACCCGTGCATACACTAACACACTAACTAAAACACACACACACACACACACACACACACACACACACACAAACACACACACACACAGACACACACACACATACACACACACATACAATACACACACATATACCCCCTCCTTTCTGCATGCAGTGACGTTTTTGTTAATGTCTATTGCTATTGACTTGGAACAATCCACCTTCTTATCAGGGTAGTGGCGTTGATGGCTGCGCTTCAGTGTATACTTTTGCAGTCATCATCGACTCAATTTTGTCTATGATCCTGTATTACCTTTGTTCCTAATAAAGATTTTAATAATTTAATAATTTAATAACTTATTATGAAGACTAAAAACCGATATCGAACCACCAGCTGTACTTACAAATATTATAATACCTGATGTTGTAACCACATTCTTGAAATAAAGCTGAATTTGAATTTGAATTTGAATTTGAATTTATATACCTAACTATACTTCATACGGCTAGGTACTTAACTAAAGTTCACTACACTTGCCAGTTCACTTCACTTAACGTTTAACATTAAACTAAATTAAATACAACTTCACACTCACACCAAAAGAATAATATAGACGGAACGTATAGAACCAGCGTGTGAAGCCACATAAAGTGATACCAAAGTAGCACCATCTCACTCGCACTCTTTGTGTGCACGCACGAGTGCGAGCGAAATGGTGCTACTTTAGTATCACTTTATGTGGCTTCGCACGCTGGTTCTATACGTTCCGTCTATATTATTCTTTTAGTCTGAGAACTTCACATTATTTAGTTTTCTATTAGTAGCTAGTTTCACGCCACATTATTACAACTGGGTACTGGCCCAACAGAAGTAATGTAGCTTTTTCGTAGCTGTTGTGGACCGTAGATAATATAATAATAGATACGTCTTAAAAAGATAAAAATGCCTAGTAACAAATATATATGTACTGCACTGCATTCTAATATATCTTCTAAAATATAAAAATGGATCACTGAATGTGTTGCTAAGCTCAAATCTCGAGAACGGCTGAACCGATTTCGCCAATTCTTTTTTTAAAATATTCCTTGAAGAACGAGGATGGTTCTTACGGAGTTCGCGGGGTAAGCTAGTTTCAAATAATTTTGTATTACTCCCTTCACTACACTTAACGTTTAACATTAAACTAAACTAAATACAACTTCACATTATTTAGTTTACTGTTAGTAGCTAGTTTCACGCCACATTATTAAAACTGGGTACTGGCCTAACAGAAGTAATGTAGCTTTTTCGTAGCCGTTGTGGACCGTAGGTAAAATAAATCGTAGAGCTTACGTAGCAAAACTCGTAGCTCGTAGCGGTAATAATTCGTAGAGTTTACGTAGTGGAAGTCATAGATTGTAGCGTGTAGCATGTCCGATGAACACACTTAAATTATGCACTACTAGCCTTCCGCCCGCGACTCCGCCCGCGTACATCTCGGTTAACGCGACCTTTGCTCATATATCCGGTTCTACTCAACCGATTTCGATCAAAAAAACGTGGGATTAAGCCCTGTCTAAAAACAAAACAGCATCAAAATCTGTTCAGTAGTTTTTGCGTCCATCGCAGACAAACAAACAAAAAGGCAGGAAATGAAAAAAAGGAATATTTTGTGTTCAGTATCGTTAACATATCATAACCCAAGTGTTTTTTTTAAATAGAGTGATTTCGCATGTTTAAAGTATATTCATAAAATTAGACGTGATTTATTTATCTAATAATTTTATGCATACACAAAAACATTACATAGATAAGACGGTGAAAATATTAGTGCAAATTTAAATTATAATTTAAAACATATTTTGAATATTTTTGATCAAGTCACGGTAAAGTTATTGTTTATAATTTAGAATTATTAACTTAGTTTAGCTAATGTAGTCTGAACTGAAGTTAGACATTAGATAATATTCAGGGACGTACAGTAAGCTTCAGAGAAAAGGGACCCCCCTTGATAGTGACATGAAAGCATTGCAGTTTTTTGAAACATCGTGTATATGGAATGTTGGTCTAGTGGTTATGACCGATGCTTTGTGGATACGATAAGCGGGGGTTCAAATCCTCGAACACAAAGTTCTTTTTTTTATTCATATAATTATTTTTTTATTCTCATAAGCACTTTTTGTTAATTATTATTTAAGGAATAAAATTTTATAGTAGGTCATACCTAATAAATAGGTTTGTAAGAAAAGATAGGCTTGTTGCATAAACAATATTAAACACCAGTGCAAATTACCACGAATTATAAAGTTACCTTCAATCACAGTTTAGTAAATAAGGCAAACCTTAGCGCACTGTCACAGATATTCAAATACTATAGCCGCCACTCATACAGCAGATAAGTTTTTGGAGTAAAACATGACGGTAGTGCAACAATATTGAACTAAACGAGAAATCTATACTAATTTCAACCTTATCTTTTAGTCAAAGTTATTATTATCACATGGTGTAGTTGCAATTTAAACCTTAAGAACAGATTAATAAGGTCTAGAAAATTACACCGTAATCAACTTTGTTCGATAAAATAGGAGTCATATTTTCGCCATTATTATCAAGTGAATCGTTAGCCTAGTGGTATAAGGCACGGTCTAAGTGATCGGCTGGCGCTGGAGATGCGGGTTCGTATCCTCAAATAGCACATAAATTAATGTGGCATATTTTTGTGAGTATATTGTATCTTGGTATACAATTGAGTCGAAAGACGAAAAATATCAGAAAAATTTCAAATAAATGAACATGCAAATAAAAGGCTGCAGGCAGCTCAGCGACGATCGCATCACGTGACGTCATTCGTGAGTCATGTGACACGGCCGGCGCAGGCGGCAATATTCTTTAAGTATTGAGGGGGTCTGTTTTCTCTGACGCTGACTGTACTACACAGTAGAAAGAGAGCTTATCAGTCCTTGAAAAGGTTAACTTTAGGATAAATAGTTATATTAAGTTCTAGCTGACTCCGCGAACTTCGTACCGCCTAACAGTCAACTCTTTATTATTTTAATTTTTCTCTCCCTAAAAACCATCCTCGTACTTCAAGGAATATTCTTAAAAAAAAAATTAGCGAGATCGGTTCAGCCGTTCTTGAGATTTGCGCTTAGCAACACATTTAGGTATTCATTTTTATATAATAGAAGAAAAAGTGAATTCAATTAGGAGTCTGATCATATATAAAATTGAAATAAATTAATTTTAAATAAACTGAAAAGGCAAACTTTAAGATTAACAGTGATATTAAGTATAAGTCAATCCGATTTAGAGTCAGATCATAATATAATATAGCATTTAAATAAATTAATTTGAATTATTTATTTATTTATTTATATATTTATGAACAGGCAGCTATGAGCTGATGTGTTCACTTCTAGTGATTAAATGTAGGTAATAGTCTATTTTTTTATGATCTAACTCTGAATCTGAATAGTTAGAGTGATTCGATTAGTAAGGTGTATACGATATAGTTGAAATAGGTACTTACCGTGATTTTTTTGTAATCAAACACAAAACACTAGAGTTTTAGAGAGTTATCGTTATCACTTAAAGGTTTTTCAAGAGTTATTTACAAACTCGTAGTATATTGCACTTTAACCACAGTATTTCACTAACTGGCAAGTAAGTACAAGCAAGGTAAGTACAAGGAAAGCGCGCGAACAGCGAGTGCTTCGGATGAGAGCTCGAGCTCAACTAATTCATTTTTGAGGAATTTCGCAGGGCCTCGTAAGGTGCGACAGGTGCGGGGGACGCGGGGTGTGGGGGCTGAGACGGGGGATGCGCGGGAGTGGACAGGTAGTAGCGGGTAGTGGGCGTGGCACAAGCCATTTTTACAGCGCACGTATTGTCTACAGCAGACATAACCTATTGTCTTTTATGGAATTAGGCACTTAATACGTACAGGTAAGGTATGTTACCCTACGGAATGATAGGGGGGTGACTCGTCAAGTCGTCACCCCACTCGTTCAAAAAAAAGTTGATATCTTTTTACGTGTTAATTGATGAAAGTTCTGTTTTTTTGTATTCTCCTCTTTACCTAAGCATACGTAATTAGTAGCATATATCACTGATTCGTTATGTCTTGGATTTAGCTATATTAACGTTGCTGGGGTGACCGATCACCTCACTATCCTTTTACGTTAGTTTCTTTTTTCTCGTCTGGTGATTGAAAAAAGAGCATTTTTGACATACATAGTAAAACTTGCGGTCAATATATTGTTAAATATTTAGGAAACCTAGGCAATACAAGTTATGATGAGGAATATTCTTTAGACGAGAGTGAATAATCAGAAATTGAGGATAATCTGTCTGTGCATTCAGCGCATTTGTGTTGTTTTTAGACTTTTTTAGACAATTTTTCTATCCGTAAAGCGAAATCGGTTTAGCCGTTCTTGAGATTTGGGCTTAGCAACACATTTAGCGATTCATTTGTATATTATAGATGCGAAAATAACTGTCTGTCTTTCTGTCTGCCAGTTATGCTTTCACACAGACCTAAACCACTGAACCGATCTTGACGAATGAATTATACCTTGGGAAAGAACATAGGCCATCTTTGGTTGCGATAACCGACATCCACACTACTACTTATACTACGATAACGATAACTTCTTTTATAACTAGGTAAGTAATGTAATATAAACCACACGTGAAGGTATGGCGAGGGACCCCTTTACCTGACATAATTGCTTTTCTATTGTAGTCGATAAGCTGTAAACTGAAAATTGCAACATTAAAAAAGATTAGAGTATTTGCAAATTGCCCAAATTTCTCTAAATAGGTCAAGTGATAAAGGTTGCAATATTCCTGTTGTTGTCTCGTCAAGTGAACAAAAGAAATATTAATGCTTTTGTTGTTCAAGTCATTGCGGGCCTATTAAAACTAACTGCTAAACCCATTACTTCTATACTGTGCCATTACCTGCTGTCTCTTCGTGGACACAATTCGTGGTATTTTAAATAATTGCACATTATGTCATTATTTAAAAGACCACACCATTGATATCCAATTCTGTGACTACGACTATATCAATAACTAGGTGTTGCTGGTTGCTTCGGTCCATAGTAATATTATAAATGCGAAAGTAACTCTCTTTCTGTCCGTCTGGATATTGAAATTTGGTATAGACGTTGGGAAAGGACATAAGGAATGTTGGTCGCGAAAACCGACATCCACGCGGACGGGGCCGCGGGCAACAGATATCCAGCGATAACTTTGTTAGAAATATTTTTCTGTTTAGAAACATATTATGAAGACTAAAAGCCGATATTGAACCACCAGCTGTACTTACAAATATTATAATACCTGATGTTGTAACCACATTCTTGAAATAAAGCTGAATTTGAAATTGAATTTGAATTTATATACCTAACTATACTTCATACGGCTAGGTACTTAACTAAAGTTCACTACACTTAACGTTTAACATTAAACTAAACTAAATACAACTTCACACTCACACTAAAAGATTAATATAGACGAAACGTTTAGAACCAGCGTGTGAAGCCACATAAAGTGATACCAAAGTAGCACCATCTCACTCGCACTCTTTGTGTGCACGCACGAGTGCGAGCGAAATGGTGCTACTTTAGTATCACTTTATGTGGCTTCACACGCTGGTTCTATACGTTCCGTCTATATTATTCTTTTAGTCTGAGAACTTCACATTATTTAGTTTTCTATTAGTAGCTAGTTTCACGCCACATTATTAAAACTGGGTACTGGCCTAACAGAAGTAATGTAGCTTTTTCGTAGCTGTTGTGGACCGTAGATAATATAATAATAGAAAGGTCTTAAAAAGATAAAATGCCTAGTAACAAATATATGTACTGCACTGCATTCTAATATATCTTCTAAAATATAAAAATGAATCATTGAATGTGAATGTTTTGCTAAGCTCAAATCTCGAGAACGGCTGAACCGATTTCGCCAATTATTTTTTTAAAATATTCCTTGAAGTACGAGGATGGTTCTTACGGAGAGAAGATTAAGAAAAAAATCGACCGTTAGGCGGTACGAAGTTCGCGGGGTAAGCTAGTTTCAAATAATTTTGTATTACTTCCTAGGGGATAATTACGTTGCCAGTTCACTACACTTAACGTTTAACATTAAACTAAACTAAATACAACTTCACATTATTTAGTTTTCTGTTAGTTGCTAGTTTCACGCCACATTGTTAAAACTGGGTACTGGCCTAACAGAAGTATTGTAGCTTTTTCGTAGCTGTTGTGGACTGTAGATAAAATAAATCGTAGAGCTTACGTAGCAAAAATCGTAGCTCGTAGCGCTAATAATTCGTAGAGTTTACGTAGTGGAACTCGTAGCTCGTAGCGTGTAGCTTGTCCGATGAACACACTTAAATTATGCACTACTAGCCTTCCGCCCGCGTCTCCGCCCGCGTACATCTCGGTTAACGCGACCTTTGTTCATATATCCGGTTCTACTCAACCGATTGCAATACAAAAAGCATAAGATTATCGACTGATCAAGGCCTGTCTAAAAAAAACAGCATCAAAATCCGTTCAGTAGTTATTGCGTCCATCGCGGACCAACAGACAAAAAGATAGAAAGTGAAAAAAAAAAAAAATTTTTGTTCAGTATTGTTAACTTAACATAACCCAAGTATTTTTTTTTAAGTTCAAGGCGGTGTTAGCCAATAACGTAATAAATAGGGTGATTTCGCATGTTTAAAGTATATTCATAAAATTTGACGCGATTTATTTATTTAATTTTATGCACACATAAAAACTTTACATAGATAAGACGGTGAAAATATTAGTGCAATGTTAAATTATACTTTAAAACATATTTTGAATATTTTTGATCAAGTCACGGTAAAGTTATTGATTTTAATTTCAAATTGATTAGTAAATGTAGTCTGAACTGCAGTTAGATATCAGATAATTTTTCGGGGACCTACTACACAGTATAAAGAGAGCTTATCAGTCCTTGAAAAGGTAAACTTTAAGATAAATAGTTATATCAAGTATTAGTTAGTTCGATTTAGAGTCAGATCATACATAAAGTTGAAATAAATTAATTTTAAATAATTTGATCTGACTCTGAATCTGAATAGTTAGAGTGATTTGATTAGTAAGGTGTATACGATATAGTTGAAATGGGTACTTACCGTGATTTTTTTTGTAATTAAACACAAAACACTAGAGTTTTAGAGAGTTATCGTTATTACTTAATTGTTTTTCAAGAGTTATTTACTAACTCGTAGTATATTGCACTTTAACCACTGTATTTCACTAGCTGGCAAGTAAGTACAAGCAAGGAAAGTACACGGAAAGCGCGCGAAAACGAGTGCTTCGGATGAGAGCTCGAGCTCAACTAATTTATTTTTGAGGAATTTCGCAGTACCTCGTAAGGTGCGACGGGTGCGGGGGACGCGGGGGGTGGGGGCTGATACGGGGGATGCGCGGGAGTGGACAGGTAGTAGCGGGTAGTGGGGGTGGCGCAAGCTAACTATTGTTACAGCGCACTTATTGTGTACAGCAGACATAACCTATTATCTTTTATGGAATCAGGCACTTAATACGTATAGGCAAGGTCTGTTAACCTACGGCAGGAGGTGACTCGTCAAGTCGTCACCCCACTCGTTCAAAAAAGAGTTGATATTTTTTTATGTGTTAATTGATGAAAGTTGTGTTTATTTGTATTCTCCTCTTTACCTAAGCGTACGTAATTAGTAGCATATATCACTGATTCGTTATGTTTTGAATTTAGCTACATTGACGTTGCTGGGGTGACCGATCACCCCACTATCCTTTTACGTTAGTTTCTTTTTTCTCGCCTGGTGATTGAAAAAAGAGCATTTTTGACATAAATAGTAAAACTTACGGCCAATATATTGTTAAATATTTAGGAAACCTAGGCAATACAAGTTATGACTGGGAATATTCTTTAGACGAGAGTGAATAATCAGAAATTGAGGACAAGCTGTCTGTGCATTCAGCGCATTTGTGTTGTTTTTAGACTTTTTCAGACAATTTTTCTATCCGTAAAGCGAAATCGGTTTAGCCGTTCTTGAGATTTGCGCTTAGCAACACATTTAGCGATTCATTTGTATATTATAGATGCGAAAATAACTGTCTGTCTTTCTGTCCGCCAGTTATGCTTTCACATAGAACTAAACCACTGAACTTATCTTGACGAATGAATTTAACCTTGGGAAAGAACATAGGCCATCTTACCACCTTGGGAAAGAACATAGGACAGATAACCGACATCCACACTACTACTTATACTACGATAACGATAACTTCTTTTATAACTAGGTAAGTAATATAAACCACACGTGAAGGTATGGCGAGGGAGCCCTTTACCTGGCATAATTGCGTTTCTACTGTCTTTTGTTCTATTGTAGTCGATAAGCTGTAAACTGGAAATTGCAACATTAAAAAAAGATTAGAATATTTGCAAATTGCCCATTCTTTGCTCTTCTCTATACTCTTATCTATAGTCAACCTTTTGTCTCATTTCTCTAAATAGGTCAAGTGATAAAGGTTGTAGTAATCCAGTTATTGTCTCGTCAAGTGAACAAAAGAAATATTAATGCTTTTGTTATTCAAGTCATTGCGGGCTTATTAAAACTAACTGCTAAACCCATTACTTCTATACTGTGCCATTACCTGCTGTCTCTTCGTGGACACAATTCGTGGTATTGTAAATAATTGCACAATATGTCATTATTTAAAAGACCACACAATTGATCTCCAATTCTGTGACTACGACTATATCAATAACTAGGTGTTGCGCGTTGCTCCGGTCCACAGTAATATTATAAATGCGAAAGTAACTCTCTGTCTGTCTGTCTGCTTGTCTGTCTGGATATTGAAATTTGGTATAGAGTGTATAGACGTTGGGAAAGGACATAAGGAATGTTGGTCGCGACAACCGACATCCACGCGGGCGAGGCCGCGGGCAACAGATATTGAGCGATAACTTTGTTATAAATATTTTTCTGTTTAGAAACTTATTATGAAGACTAAATACCGGAATCCAACCACTAGCTGTACTTACAAATATTATAATACCTGATGTTGTAACCATATTCTTGAAATAAAGCTGAATTTGAATTTATATACCCTACTATACTTCATACGGCTAGGAACTTAACTAAAGGTAAACAATCTTGTATCGACTTTATATAATAAACAAATATTAAACAAATAAACTAGGCTAACTAACCTAATCGTTAGGGGTAGTTGGAGCTTAAAAAGTCCAAGAACAACAAAATATCGCCCAATGTCACCTCTGGATTGTGGAGGTCAGATGGCAGTCGCTTCACGGGAATTTCAAGGTCCAGCCAAATCCGCAGTTAAGACTGGTAAAGCGGACCCCAGACTTCGAGGTGAAAGCTTCGGATGCGACTGGGAATTAACGCTAGGATGAAGAAGAACTAACTGAATGACTAGTGGGTTCGATTTCGGTTTTTAGTCTTCATAATAAGTTTCTAAACAGAAAAATATATATAAGCTGACTGTTTGTACTGGAAATTGATGGCGCTTGGTGGAACTTGCCACACATATTGAATAAAGCACTAACTTGTACTTTTCCATTGTAAATCTTTGAGAATGCCGTAAGGCGGAACCGGTTAGGCAACAAAAATTAAATTAATTGTGGAAAAGTACAAGTGCTTCATTCAATATATAAACTGAGTTTTTAAATAAAACCTATTAAATAGACACATCTAGATTGCTTACGTTTATTTAAGTACCTAACAATTAAAATAGCATGGGCTGGGCAATAACAATAACCATAAAATTTTAAATTTATAATAAACGTGCTAAGCTATGCTTGGCCAATTCCTGTTAGTGAGTGGTCGAGTGATTCATCAAGAGAAAATCAAACTAGAGTTAGAGAGGGATAGCATTGTATAATGCTATCCCTTGCACGCAATTCACCCGTGCTACGTGCACGGGTGAATTGCGTGAAAACGGGCTGGCTTAAAGTATGATTCCGTAGCCGACCGCATACGACAACTGCCGACGCACGCAGCACATGTGCGTAGTACATTGCGACTTCTCAATGGTCTCCTTTATCCGTATCGAAGTTTAACAAGTAATGGGCACGCTGTATGTGCTGCATGTGTCGGCAGTTGTCGTATGCGGTCGACTTCGGAATCATATTTTAACCTTTTTGAAATTGGCAGGGAATAAATGCATGCCTAGGATAAGTCCTCAAATTATATTTATAATACATAACATAAATAATATTTTTGAGTTAAACAGATTTTGCTATAATTATTACTTGAAATGCTTTTTTGTTTGACTGTACTGTTTTTGGTGTAACTATTAATTTTTTATTCCTTTTGTAGGTGGACCCAGTCGCCGAAGAAAAATATTTAAATTAAATGGAACTGGCAACTAGAACCTCGGTCCGAGTTAAATGCGGTCCCAGTCGCCGGTAACCTCCAATGTGGATGTTATTTCACCTCTGCCTAACCTAACCGGGGATAATGGCGTGATTGAGTTGTTGTAGTTGTTGAATTTACAAATGTACCTACATCATTATTATGTATGTACATCTGTAAATTTCATAATATCCTTCTTCTTTCTCCTAGCTATTATCCCAGGTCAGTTGGGGTTAGCTCTCCTAGTACTCCTGCGCCACCCCGTGCGGTTGCGGGTTGTCTCTTCCTTTGTATTAGTACTAGTCATATCCCTTTCCAACGTCTGTAACCAAGTCATTGTTGGTCGTCCTCGGCTACTTTTTTCCTCGTCAATGGTCAACACCGTCTTGGTCATGTGGTCATCATCCCGTCTCATCACGTGTCCGTACCAGCGCAGACGGTTTTCGCGTAGTTTATCTTGTATCGGTGCAACTTTAAACGTACCACGGATATACTCATTTCTGATTTTATCTTCCCTAGTAACTCCGCCTGACCAACGTAACATTTTCATCTCGGTAACATGGACCCTCTGTTCATCCACTTTTCTTATTGGCCAGCACTCAGAACCATATATTACAGCGGGTCTTATTGCTCTCTTGTATACATTGCCCTTGACTTTAATCGGCACACGAGAGTCGCACAGGACACCAGACAGTAATCTCCATTTCAGCCAAGCAGTCTGTATCCTATTCTGCATATCTCTCTCTATACAAAATTTGGGTGCTATAATGGATCCGAGGTACTTGTATTCTTCAACTCTGTTGCGTGGTCTATTTTCTCTGGATGGGCATGGGACGGCCCCCGTATTGGCATCCGAAAAGTTGCAATACATATATTCGGTCTTCTGCCTATTGACCCTCAGCCCTCCCCTCTCCAAAGACTCCTGCCATGCTGTGAGGTCCGATTGTGCTTCCGCCGACGATTCGGCTATAAGAACTACATCGTCGGCATACAGTAGAGACCACGGTGCTGGTTTTTGTATGTCTGCCGTTATATAGTGCATGACAAGGTTGAACAGTAGAGGGCTCAAGGTAGAGCCTTGATGGACACCCACTCGGACCTCGATTGACTCACTTATACCAGCTGGGCTAATCACTCTTGTGGTTATATTATGGTACAGATCTTTTAGAAGCTTCACATAATGCTCTTGTACTTGTTGAGCTCTCAGTGCTTGCCAGATAAGCTCTCTCGGGACTCGATCGAAGGCCTTTTCAAGATCGATGAAGACCAGGTGAAGATCTTTTTTGCGAGATTTGTACTTTTCCATAAGTATTTTAACCGAGTGAATAGCATCTATAGTGCCCATACCCCTGGCAAATCCACATTGGTTTGGTGAAATTGTCGTGATGTCTGTCAACCTTTTACGAGGATGCCTTCCCAGATCTTCAGGGTGTGAGAGGTTAGCTTAATTCCTCTATAGTTGCCACAGTCCGAAACATCTCCTTTATTCTTGTAGAAAGGTATTAGATTACTGGATCTCCACATATTTGGTACTTTGGACGTGATCAATATCTCATTGAACAGTTTAGTCAGCCATGCAATGCCAGTTTTGCCCAACCTTTTCCACAGCTCGGCTGGAATTTCATCAGGGCCTGCAGCTTTCCTATTTTTCATTTTTTGGATTACTGCCTTGACTTCCTGTGGTACAATTTCGCTGACCGGTCCTTCACTGCACGGCAGGGTCGTCAGTGGTTCCCGTGGAAATTCCTCGTTAAGCAACGTTTGGTAATATTATGCTTTCATACTAGGAGATTGGTTTGTTTTGGCGGTGGTATTTTACAGCCGGTTGCCACCTGACGCTAAGGCTGTCACCCTCTTCCAGAGTGTGAGTGCCGCCGTTGACTCATCATGAGTTCATCCCCCGCCGTCTCTTCTGTATTGCTCCAGCCTAAGCATCCAGCACTGTGTACAACCCTTGCTCCAATTATGTCGGAGAGGCTCGCCACAGGGGTTTGTTAAACGGAGTTACCTTCTCCGACCTTTTGGTCCGCGGGAGGTATTTTATTTCCCTCCTACCCGACGTGGCGTCGAGCATTCCCCTATCCGCCACCTGGGGACGCGTTCTCTAGATGTAAGGCTCACCCGAGAAAAATTTCATAATATCCATATATTAATAATTTTATATTTTTAAATGTATTTTTTTAAGCATATTTAGAAATATAATTTATATGTATATTAAATGAATAACGGTGAATAATAATAATAATAAATATTTTACAACATTCTACACAACGATATCTAGACCCATGGTAAGCTTAATAAGCTTGTGTTATGTAATCTAGAATGCGGATATACATACTTAGATACTATTTTTTGTAAATACATACATATTATACATAGAAACACCCAGACCAATATTTTATATTCATGCATATAAATATTGTCACTGAGCGGTGATCGAACCCGCACCTCCTGCGTAGCAGCCGCGTTCACTACCGCTACGCCACAGAGGCAGGCACATATACCTACTTAATATTATTATAAATGCGAAAATAACCGTCTGTCTTTCTGTTCGTCTGTTATGCTTTCAGACCTAAACCACTGAACCGATCTTGATGAATGAATTTAACCTTGGGAAAGAACATAGGCCATCTTTGGTTGCGATAACCGACATCCACACTACTACTTATACTACGATAACTTCTTAAGTATTTAGGTAAGTAATATAAACAACACGTGAAGGTATGGCGGGGGAGCCCTTTACCTGACATAATTGCGTTTTTACTGTCTTTTGTTCTATTGTAGTCGATAAGCTGTGAACTGGAAATTGCAACATTAAAAAAAGATTAGAATATTTGCAAATTGCCCATTCTTTGCTCTTATCTATACTCTTATCTATAGTCAACCTTTTGACTCATTTCTTTAAATAGGTCAAGTGATAAAGGTTGCAGTATTCCAGTTATAGTCTCGTCAAGTGAACAAAAGAAATATTAATGCTTTTGTTATTCAAGTCATTGCGGGCCTATTAAAACAAACTGCTAAACCCATTACTTCTATACTGTGCCATTACCTGCTGTCTCTTCGTGGACACAATTCGTGGTATTTTAAATAATTGCACAATATGTCATTATTTAAAAGACCACAGAATTGATCTACAATTCTGTGAATATATCAATAACTAGGTGTTGCGCGTTGCTGCGGTTCATAGTAATATTATAAATGCGAAAGTACCCCGCAGACTGTCTGTCGGACAGTGTATACGAACAATATACAAATGGCGGCCTTATCGCTGGGAGCGATCTCTTTCAGGCAACCTTTTCGCTAGGCAGCTGCTATTAACAAGAGAAACAAAACAAACTGACACAAACACACACGCACACACACACACACACACACACACACAAACACACACACACACACACATACCCATACACACGTTAAACTTATAACACCCCTCTTTTTTGTCAGGGGTTAAAAATTAAATTTAGCTTCCAAATTCAATATTTCAGTTTAGAAATTCATTTTAAAGACTGAAAATCGAAACACAATCAATAGTTAGTCAGCTAGCCTAGTTTATTTGTTTAATATGTGTTTGTATAAGAAGTTGCTACAATATTGTTTACCTTTAGTTAAGTACCTAATCAAATAATAGAAAATAAAGACAGTAGAAAAGCAATTATGTCAGATAAAGGGCTCCTATATCAATTTCGTATCTCTATAAGCGCATTACAGCGAAACGAATGACAATACACGCGTAGTTAGAACGAAAATCGTATGGAACAATAAATTACATAGTAAGTATACATCGGCATATATCTTGACCTCAATTACGTCACAAAATGTTCTATGTACGCGTACGCGTGGGTGTCATTTGATGATAGCAGATGCTACAGCGGCGGAGGAGCTGGAATCCACTAATCGTAGATTTTTTTTTTTAATAAAAAATATTAGTAATTAACCAAAATTATGAATATTACCTCTAATTCCTCCAGCTAAGCTAAATTGTTTGTTAAGAGTGGGTTCACGTCGTTAGTGTAATGCCAGGATTCTAATCTTGGTCCTCTCGATCTTAAGGCCGGCTTCTTAACCACTAAGCTACCGACTTTTGTATTGTAGTATTCCGGGTAGTATGTAGTAGGTATTGGGGTGACCAAATGAAAAGTCTACTCACGGTTAGCAATGGTCCATGTATTTCGGTCACACACACAACACAGTAGGTACATACACAGAACAGAAGAAATAGTTCAGAAGGAGAAAGTTTTACAGCACAGCACAGAAGAATTTATAAGCAACACTTAGATAGGTATGAAGATAGAAAGATAGAATATATTTCGTTAAACTATGAATATTACTAATATTCCATAAAAGTATTATATTCTTATAACTGCGGGTCATTAGCTATTTACGAACGCCGAACCAAGAATGTCTAGCCTAGAACATTCGTAAAACTTCACCGCATACATTTACATACATACAACTAGAACATTCGTAAAACGTCAGTTACAAATTCGAAATTCAAAAGTCATTGCACTCACACAAATTTTTTTAACCAAATTAAAAAAAAGGAGGCACATCACCTATCCAAAGCTGAGTAAAGATTCGATTTTACAAAATCGACATGAAACTAAGCCAATAATGCCAGCCCCCGCCCTTTGGCGGGAGGTACGAGTGCTCCGCCAAACCGCACACATACTGTGAAATACGACCAATGACAATAATTTCCCCACTGGCCTTGGCTGTCTCAATAGACAAAGATGTGTTGTGATTGTTGTATCAAGAATTACAAAAAAAAGGTTTTGCTTCAAGTATCTGATTTATGAAGGGTTGAAACAGCAACAACTCTAATAAATATCAAATTACCAATGCATTACAGATGTATGTGTTAAGGTTCACTTATTTCTTATTGTTCAATGACCAGTGTACTATCATAAATGTTACCGGCAATCTGTATAATTCAGGTATTCTATAAAATGCCTAGTCGATGACCATTGTATAAAATATTTGCTGTTCCACCGGCAATGTGTGATATAAATAAGTCTTCTTCCTCCTAGCGTTAATTCCCAGTCGCATCCGAAGCTTTCAGCTCGGAGTCTGGGGTCCGCTTTTACCAGTCTTAACCACGGATTTGGCTAGACCTCGATATTTTCCGTGAAGCGATTGTCATCTGACCTCCACAACCCAATGTTAACATTAGGCGATATCGAAGCTTTGCAGTTAGACCGTTGTTTTTGGATTTTTGAGGGCTCCAACTACCCGTAACGACTGCCATAGATGTTCTCATGGCAACCGGGACCGACGGCTTAACGTGCTCTCCGAGGCACGACCAGACCAATGCAAATACTCATATTTCATTCACACAAATATTTACACTGAGCGGGGATCGAACCCGCGCCTCCTGCGTAGCGGCCGCGTTCACTACCGCTACGCCACGGAGGCTGTCCAAATAAGTCTATATTTGCAGATGACTTTGCTAAACTTCTACATCTGGATGGTTATAAAAAAATAACCACGAAGGCTAATGCGGGAGCTCCGTCCTCTATCCTATACAATCTATCCAAGTCAAACTGCGCGGAGTGGACACTGCGCGCCTCAACTTGGATAGATAATATATTCTACATTTGGTTAGGTATATAAATAAAAGGTAAAAATCTTGTCGCGACTTTTTATAAAAAAATACATATTATACAAATAAACTAGACTAACTAACTAACTAATCGTTCAATTTCGGTTTTTAGTTTTGAAAGTGAGTTCTAACCCGAAAAAAATTGCATAAACTGAGTTTTTAAATTTCAAATATACAAAGTAAAATAGTAATAGACAAATCACAGGTATTTACGACAGAAAATAATTGTAATATTACATTAATTCTATACCAAAATTTTATTTATATTTACAAAAAAAAAATTATTAATTTACTTGTATTTCCATCTTACGTAGTACGTAGTCTTATGTACATTATTCTCAAATATAACTTCATTTGTTAGTATTATCTTATTTTTTTACATAAATGTATTTGTTTTAAATGCGGGTGTACCCTCATTCTACTCGATTCTCATAATATCGATTAGGAACTATTATTCCACCATAAGTACATAACATACTACGACGCTATCTAAAACGAATATTTGTTTTTATTTTTTATATCAGAACGTATGTACCCCATTGATTAATGGTATAACAATAGCGCCATAGAAATATGTATTTAAGGTCAATTTTTAATTTTTATACATTACCAATCCATAGTAAATTTTAGAAGTTAGAAATAAGATTTCCATCATTGAACTAAAGCAAGGCACCTATAGAATTCTCTTACAAAATGTCTGTCCAAATCTACTACTACTATATCTTTCTACTTTACAAATACACACGTATTTTACAATATTCAGAAAGTCGTATTTAAATATCTATCTTACACTATTGACTCACTATTCTAATAAGAATAAGAATAGTATAAAGTTTATCAATTTAGTTATGCAAACCTGCATAATATACTTTTAAACATAAATCACAGGAACATTTGTCAGTCTATAATATAATATACATCTGTATACATCTGTAATCACTATCACAAGTCAAATTCTACTCGATTCTCATAATATCGATTAGGAACTATTATTCAACCATAAGTACATAATATACTACGACGCTATCTAAAATGAATATTTGTTTTTATTTTTATATCAGAACGTATGTACCCCATTGATTAATGGTATAACAATAGCGCCATAGAAATATGTATTTAAGGTCAATTTTTAATTTTTATACATTACCAATCCATAGTAAATCTTAGAAGCTAGAAATAAGATTTCCATCATTGAACTAAAGCAAGGCACCTATAGAATTCTCTTACAAAATGTCTGTCCAAATCTACTACTACTATATCTTTCTACTTTACAAATACACACGTATTTTACAATATTCAGAAAGTCGTATTTAAATATCTATCTTACACTATTGACTCACTATTCTAATAACAGTAACAATAGTATAAAGTTTATCAATTTAGTTATGCAAACCTGCATAATATACTTTTAAACATAAATCACAGGAATATTTGTCAGTCTATATAATATAGATCTATAATCATTGTCACAAGTCAAATATAGGCTGAATCTAATTCATGCCTTTGCCACACTCAGAAAACTGTCCGTAACATCCGTTCGAAAGCCACCGCTCCAACAGCTGTCAGTTTGACAGCCATCGCTCCAACCACTGTCAGCTTGCCAGCCAGCCATCGCTTTGACAACTGTCGAAGAATCGAAGCCTTGACGAAGAATCGGAGCTTTCGGGGACCATCGTCTTCCTGAGAGGCGGAGTTAGTGACTTAGGTCCGTTTTTCTCCACACCGTTCGTATGAGCAACTTGTTTAGGTTTCATCATTGTTATCTTAGACCTGGCTTCGGGCCTGGTAGGCCGAGGAGGAGATCTTGACCGTGACCGTGAAATTTTCGATCTTTTACGCCTAACTGATGGCGATCTTCTCTTATGATACGGCGATCGCGACCGGCGTTTCCTCTCGTATGGTGAATCAGACCACCTGTATCTATGGTTCCGACCACGAGATCTTGATAGACTTCTACTACGTTAGCGTCTTCTGCCGTGTTCAGCTTTAGGGTCATAGTTCTTCAGTATCATTGTCGTATTGAAGTCACGTTTTTCAACTTGCGATTTCAGCTTTGAATGTCTGTCATCGAGTTTTACTCGTACAGGCACGGTCAATACCTCAGATGGCGTCATTCCCATTTTAATCATTTCAGCTTCACTCATTAATGGCTGAAGCTGCAAACTCTCGACTTTGGGAATTTTACTCATGACTATGTCTTCGTCTCTCTTCCTAGCCGCATATGCTTTTTGCTTCTTTATTTTATTTAATATTCTTTTCGAAGCCTCTATAATCGGGTCGTAGAACTTTTGCTCGTTGGTTACTTTGTCTGTAGAAGTAAATAAGCTACTAGGTGGAGTTATTTTTATAGGACACTCGACAGCTTTATCTAACCCGGGGCTTGGAATGTTAGGGAAGATTGCTTCAGGGCTCACCTGAGTAGAACTATTATTTGAACAAACACCTTTTCGCAATTTATATTCCTGTAGGGTTAGTTTTCTTTTCTTTTGCGGTTGTTCTTGGTTTTTAATATCAGCTTCTACATTTATTATATTGACTTCCCGATCAAGAGGTCTTTTTTCAGCTTTGGCTTTTAGGGCTTGAGGTATTTGAACATCTTGTTTGTTGCTTAATTGCGTCAAGTAAAAGTTCTTATTTTTCGGACAGGGATCTTCCTTTATAGTAACAATATCTATACTACTAGCTTTAGTATCATTTTTATCAATTTTTTTAACAGTCTTCTCTTTTTTACCTAAATTGTTAGTTTTTTCATTAACACTACACTTGTCCATGTTAACTTTCGGAGAGTCTGTGTGATCAAAGTGAAGTATAACTTCAGATCTGTTTTTAATAGTTAACCTTATTCTAGGCTTAGAATTTTGACTATTAGTATCACTCACTTCAGAAGCATTTTTAATCATCAGAGAACTGTTGTTATTTGTATCACTATCGGGCGCACTGTAAAAAAGTGACAGTTTTTTACGACAGTCAGACTGTACGGAAGGTTTAATACTTGTTTTTGCACTATTTTTCTTTTTGGTATTTATATCATCCGATTGTTTTAATTTCTTGTTCTTAGACTTGTTCTTGTTTTTTCGTTTCTTTCGTTGTTCTTTGACATTCATTTCCTCATCGCTACTAATATGGTAAATGACATTTTTACTCTTACACGTCCTGTGCCTGGAGTTAAGAATCCTGCTGTTGTTGGGTAGTACTTCAGGTTGAAGAAAGCTTTTGTTTTTACCGGCATCTTGCAACCGCACACCGTTCATCAAATAATTTTTGTTAAAACTTTTGACTTTACCATCTTCAATGCTCTCTACGGGGGCTGGTCGTTTCTTCGTGTCTAATTTTTTGAAGGTTTCAGACTGTTCTAATAAAGAATTCAAATCATTCGCCTCTAACACTGGAATCACAGTATCATTGCGCGACTCGACTTCCTCAAAATCATCCAATTCAACGCGTGGTGTAGGAATTGATATTATTTCCCTTGAAGGCATATCTATAACTGTAGCCTCTGAACTAATGGTTGATTCGATCTCCATATCTTGATGATTGAAATCATCTTCCTTAGGTTTAATTTTATTAGCATCTGTGTTGTCAGTTATAAGGAAGCTGTTTACGTCTTCCTCTGTTGTAATTCTAGGCAAGTCATTAATTTTATTAGTGTTTAAGTCATCGCTTTTATTAGTGTTGCCCGATTTATCCTTTTCATTGTCAAAATCTACGAGAGCTGGTTGTTTTTTCGTGTCCAATTTTTCAAAATCTTCAAACTGTTCTAATAAAGAATTCAAATCATTCGCCTCTAATACTGGAATCACAGTATCATTGCGCGACTCGACTTCCTCAAAATCATCCATTTCAATGCGTGGTATAGGGATTGATGTCATTTCTCTTATCATTATATCTATATTATTTTTATATTTTTTAGTGCTGCCCGATTTATCCTTTTCATTATCAAAATCTACGAGAGCTGGTTGTTTTTTCGTGTCCAATTTTTCAAAATCTTCGAACTGTTCTAATAAAGAATTCAAATCATTCGCCCATATCACTGGAATCACAGTATCATTGCGCGACTCGACTTCCTCAAAATCATCCATTTCAATGCGTGGTATAGGGATTGATGTCATTTCCCTTATCATTTCCATTATATCTATATTATTTTTACTTTTTTTAGTGCTGCCCGATTTATCCTTTTCATTCTCGACTTCCTCAAAATCATCCATTTCAATGCGTGGTATAGGGATTGATGTCATTTCCCTTATCATTTCCATTATATCTATATTATTTTTTTTAGTGCTGCCCGATTTATCCTTTTCATTCTTGACTTCCTCAAAATCATCCATTTCAATGCGTGGTATAGGGATTGATGTCATTTCCCTTATCATTTCCATTATATCTATATTATTTTTACTTTTTTTAGTGCTGCCCGATTTATCCTTTTCATTCTCGACTTCTTCAAAATCATCCATTTCAATACGTGGTATAGGGATTGATGTCATTTCCTTTATCATTATATCTATATTATTTTTATTTTTTTTGGTGCTGCCCGATTTATCCTTTTCATTATCAATAGTTATTCCATATAAATCCTGATGTATATGTTCCAAACTGAGACACGGTTTAGAATCACCTATATCCATGCAAAGGTTCTGTGTGTCACTCTTCAATCTCAGCATCTTGTGGCCAATGGGGCGGAAGCGTGTCTGATGATACGTTGGATTCATCTCGTGGAACTCCATGTCTGAAAATAAAAAAGTAACTTAATATTTATCTCGACATTATAGTCAGACTGCAGGTACATTCATTCGCCTAGAGGTGCATGGTCCTGAACAAAAATGTAGAAAGATGTGAAAAAAATTGAATTTGAATTTGAATTCGAATTTGAAGTTGAACTTCCAGCACACGAGTGAAGACCGCGAGAAGGAAAACGGAAGGTGGGACATCCCCTAGCCAGGTGGACTGACGACCTGCGATTGGTGGCTGGGACAGACTGGATGCGGAAGGCGGAGGATTGGCAAACGTGGCGCATATTGGGGGAGGCCTATATCCAGCAGTGAACTGCAATAATCTAATTGATACTCTTAGTCTACAAGAAGAATAACATAGACGTAACGCATACATCTCCGTCTATGTTATTCTTTTAGTCTGAGTATACATGTTATAGGCAATGTGTATAATCCGGCATTGCTCGACATGTGTATAATGGACGGGTTGTTGTAAATTCGTCTCTTCAAAATGATATTTCATGTGCGAAACTTCGTCTCACCTTAATAAATAAGTACTGTTAGCAAACAAAATTTGAAAAATGGATATTACTGCTGAAAGAAAAATTGTTCATTCCGACTTGGATAGATTAGGGTAGAAGGCTAATGCGGGAGCGGAGCTCCAGCATTAGCCTTCGTGGTTATTTTTTTTTAACCATGCAGAACTATAGGCCACGGTAAGAACTCTCTTTCCATCAGGTTAGGTGGCTGACCAGCACAGGGATGATGGTAAGAGAGTGTAATAAAAAAAAATAACCACGAAGGCTAATGCGGGAGCTCCGCTCCGCTCCGCTCCCGCATTAACCTTCTAACCTAATCTATCCAAGTCGGAATGGGCAGCTTTTCTTTCACTACTATGTGAGAAACATTCTACGCAAAAAACACGTGGGTACTTAGGCATACCTACCAATAGAACACATGTCTTATCAGCACTGTCTGCTGGTGGAAGTTGAAATTAGGATTAGCTCTCAAAAGATTAGTATCTATCTAACTAAATCATAGAGAAGAAAAATAGATTACATACATTGCCTATGCTTCGACCGGCATTCTATACAATGCCTAGGTATTCTATACATTACCTAGGCAAAGTGTAAAATAGTTTAAAAATTGAATATCATTTCATACATTGCCTGAACGACCCCGGCATTCTATACATTGCCTACGTATTGTATAGAATGCCTGCATTATACACATTGCCTATAACATATACACTATAATAACAGAGTGCATTTCATTTGAGACCTCAATCATCGAAACCCGTCCAGCCGTTAGACCAGCACTGCAATTCACTAAGCGAGCACAACACAACGTTGCGACTCGCATCGTTGTGCTTGCTTAGTGAATTGCACAGCAGCAATGCAATTCTGTAAGCGCACAACGACGAGCACAACGTTGCGACAACCTTGATAGAGATTGTCGTTGGTCGGACTGGGTGACGTCACTGGAGATCGACCAATCACAATCTGTATCAAGGCTGTCGCAACGTTGTGCTCGTCGCTGTGCGCTCACAGAATTGCATTGCTGTAGAGGGGAACATAGGCAACAACATACATACGTGCGTGCGTAATACATTACCCTCGCTAGTCAGGTACAAATACATATCTAATAAAATATAACTGAAACTTCGGGATCTGTGTAAATAGTAAAATAACCGAATTTGTTTAAATTAGTTTAACGGTTAAATAAAATACATGCAGTTATATTATTTTGAGTTCGTTTGCATCTCGGTTAACGCGGCCTTTGCTCATATTTCGGGTTCTACTCAACCGATTCCGATCAAACAAAAGTAAGTTTTTAAGTCCGATCAAGCCCTTTCTAACAAAGAAAACAACATCTAAATCCGTTCAGTAGTTTTTGCGTCCATCGCGGACAAACAGACAGGAAAAAAAAAATCGTATTTAGTCTCGTTAACATAACGTAACCTAAGTATTTTTTTTAAACATCTGCAATGTACAGACACGATCACTTTAACTATAGTTATCTAATATATAAAAATCAATGCCACTTTTCGTTGTTAGCTTATAACTCAAGAACGGCTGAACCGCTTTGGCTCACTTTAGTCTTGAAATATTCGTGGGTGTCCAGGGAAGGTTTATAGGTGCAGCGGGAACGGCAAAAATATGGCGGTACGAAGTTCGCCGGGACAGCTAGTATTAGTATAGCTAATTATAATAAGTTAATGCTTCAGAGGTAGTCAGGATGACCGCTGTTTTCGATTCCCGGGTCAAGCAATAGTTGCAATTAAGTTTTTTGTTTAGAATATATCAATAACAACTTTGATTCTAGAAAGAGTTTCATCCAGGCCCTGATCGTTTTAAAGGTCTTAAAAAGATAAAAATGCCTAGTAACAAATATATGTACTGCACTGCATTCTAATATATCTTCTAAAATATAAAAATGGATCACTGAATGTGTTGCTAAGGTCAAATCTCGAGAACGGCTGAACCGATTTCGCCAATTATTTTTTTTAAATATTCCTTGAAGTACGAGGATGGTTCTAACGGAGAGAAGATTAAGAAAAAAATCGACCGTTAGGCGGTACGAAGTTCGCGGGGTAAGCTAGTTTCAAATAATTTTGTATTACTTCCTAGGGGTTAATTACGTTGCCAGTTCACTACACTTAACGTTTAACATTAAACTAAACTAAATACAACTTCACATTATTTAATTTTCTGTTAGTAGCTAGTTTCACGCCACATTATTAAAACTGGGTACTGGCCTAACAGAAGTAATGTAGTTATTTCGTAGCTGTTGTGGACCGTAGCTAAAATAAATCGTAGAGCTTACGTAGCAGAACTCGTAGCATGTAGTACTAATAAAAATATAAAATATTTTGTGTTCAGTATCGTTAACATAACATTACCCAAGTGTTTTTTTTTAAGTTTAAGACGGTGTTAGCCAATAACGTAATAAATCGGGTGATTTCGCATGCTTAAAGTATATTCATAAAATTTGACGCGATTTGTTCATTTAATTTTATGCACACATAAAAACATCACATAGATAAGACGGTGAAAATATTTTTGCAATTTAAATTATAATAAAAAAAAAAAAATAAAATTAAAATATATTTTGAATATTTTTGACCAAGTCACGGTAAAGTTATTGATTTTAATTTCAAATTGTTTTAGACCTATAAAATAATTATTAACATAGTTTAGTAAATGTAGTCTGAACTTAAGTTAGAAATTCGATAATATTCCGGGACGTACTACACAGTATAAAGAGAGCTTATCAGTCCTTGAAAAGGTAAACTATAAGATAAATAGTTATATCAAGTATAAGTTAGTTCGATTTAGAGTCAGATCATACATAAAATTGAAATAAATTAATTTTAAATAATTCGATCTGACTCTGAATCTGAATAGTTAGAGTGATTCGATTAATAAGGTGTATACGATATAGTTGAAATAGGTACTTACCGTGATTTTTTTTTGTAATCAAACACAAAACGCTAGAGTTTTAGAGAGTTATCGTCATCACTTAAAGGTTTTTCAAGAGTTATTTACAAACTCGTAGTATATTGCACTTTAACCACAGTATTTCACTAACTGGCAAGTAAGTACAAGCAAGGTAAGTACAAGGAAAGCGCGCGAACAGCGAGTGCTTCGGATAAGAGCTCGAGCTCAACTAATTTATTTTTGAGGAATTTCGCAGAGCCTCGTAAGGTGCGACGGGTGCGGGGGACGCGGGGGGGTGGGGGCTGAGACGGGGGATGCGCGGGAGTGGACAGGTAGTAGCGGGTAGTGGGCGTGGGGCAAGCTAAGTATTGTTACAGCGCACGGATTGTCTACAGCAGACATAACTTATTGCATTTTATGGAATTAGGCACTTAATACGTATAGGTAAGGTATGTTACCCTACGGAATGATAGGGGGGTGACTCGTCAAGTCGTCACCCCACTCGTTCAAAAAAGAGTTGATATCTTTTTATGTGTTAATTGATGAAAGTTAGGTATGTGTTTTGTGTATTCTCCTCTTTACCTAAGCATACGTAATTAGTAGCATATATCACTGATTCGTTATGTCTTGGATTTAGCTATATTAACGTTGCTGGGGTGACCGATCACCCCACAATCCTTTTACGTTAGTTTCTTTTTTCTCGTCTGGTGCTTGAAAAAAGAGCATTTTTCAATCAATGAATCAAAGAATCAATTTCGTTTATTCAATTTAGGCACATATAGAGCACATATGAACGTCAAAATATTACAATTGTTTCAAGAAGTATGAAAACAACAAATAAAATATTAAATAAATTAAAGTAAACCATTTGAAAATGATTCTTTCGCTGGTTCGGTAGTTGGTTCTACTGAGCAGATGCCAGCAAGAAACTCAGAGAATGCAATTATCCTTTTATTTATTTATTTATTTTTTAATACGGTTTTTATACAATTTACAATGTGCGGGCAAGAAAGTGATTAGGTTGACCATGCATTTTTATCATTAAGATATTCTTCTACTTTATAATAAGCTTTTTCCATTAGACTTTTTTTCACGTTTATTTTAAAAATATTAAGTGGCATGTCAACCAAATCCTGAGGAATTTTATTAAATATTTTTATACTGTTGCCTACAAATGAATTACCAACCTTATGAAGCCTGAGTATTGGCACTGCTAGCTTATCTTTATTTCTCGTATTATAATCATGGGTGTCCGAGTTTTTTTTAAAGGACTCGGACTTTTGACATAAATAGTAAAACTTACGGCCAATAATATTCTTAAATATTTAGGAAACCTAGGCAATACAAGTTATGATGGGGAATATTCTTTAGACAAGAGTGAATAATCAGAAATTGAGGATAATCTGTCTGTGCATTCAGCGCATTTGTGTTGTTTTTAGACTTTTTCAGACAATTTTTCTCTCCGTAAATAAGGAATTATTCTAAAAAAACAATTAGCGAAATCGGTTCAGCCGTTCTCGAGATTTGCGCTTAGTAACACATTTAGTAATTCATTGGTATATTATAGATGCGAAAATAACTGTCTGTCTTTCTGTCTGCCTGTTATGCTTCCACACAGACCTAAACCACTGAACTTATCTTGACGAATGAATTAAACCTTGGGAAAGAACATAGACCATCTTTGGTTGCGATAACCGACATTCACACTACTACTTATACTACGATAACTTCTTAAATAACTAGGTAAGTAATATGAACCACACGTGAAGGTATGGCGGGGGAGCCCTTTACCTGGCATAATTGCTTTTCTACTGTCTTTTGTTCTATTGTAGTCGATAAGCTGTAAATTGAAAATTGCAACATTAAAAAAAGATTAGAATATTTGCAAATTGCCCATTCTTTACTCTTATCTATACTCTTATCTATAGTCAACCTTTTGTCTCATTTCTCTAAATAAGTCAAGTGATAAAGGTTGCAGTAATCCAGTTATTGTCTCGTCAAGTGAACAAAAGAAATATTAATGCTTTTGTTGTTCAAGTCATTGCGGGCCTATTAAAACTAACTGCTAAACCCATTACTTCTATACTGTGCCATTACCTGCTGTCTCTTCGTGGACACAATTCGTGGTATTTTAAATAATTGCACAATATGTCATTATTTAAAAGACCACAGAATTGATCTACAATTCTGTGACTATATCAATAACTAGGTGTTGCGCGTTGCTCCGGTTCATAGTAATATTATAAATGCGAAAGTACCCCCACACTGTCTCTCAGACAGTGTATACGAACAACATACAAATGGCGGTCTTATCGCTGGGAGCGATCTCTTACAGGCAACCTTTTCGCTAGGCAGCTATTAACAAGAGAAACAAAACAAACTGACACACACGCACACGCGCGCACACACACACACACACACACACACAAACACACACACATACCCATACACACGTCAAACTTATAACACCCCTCTTTTTTGTCAGGGGTTAAAAATTAAATTTAGCTTCCAAATTCAATATTTCAGTTTAGAAATTCATTTTAAAGACTGAAAATCGAAACATAATCAATAGTTAGTCAGCTAGCCTAGTTTATTTGTTTATTATGTGTTTGTATAAGAAGTTGCTACAATATTGTTTACCTTTAGTTAAGTACCTAATCAAATAATAGAAAATAAAGACAGTAGAAAAGCAATTATGTCAGATAAAGGGCTCCTATATCAATTTCGTATCTCTATAAGCGCATTACAGCGAAACGAATGACAATACACACGTAGTTAGAACGAAAATCGTATGGAACAATAAATTACATAGTAAGTATACATCGGCATATATCTTGACCTCAATTACGTCACAAAATGTTCTATGTACGCGTACGCGTGGGTGTCGTTTGATGATAGCAGATGCTACAGCGGCGGAGGAGCTTAAATCCACTAATCGTAGATATTTTTTTTTATAAAAAATATTAGTAATTAACCAAAATTATTAATATTACCTCTAATCCCTCCAGCTAAGCTAAATTGTTTGTTAAGAGTGGGTTCACGTCGTTAGTGTAATGCCAGGATTCTAATCTTGGTCCTCTCGATCTTAAGGCCGGCTTCTTAACCACTAAACTACCGACTTTCGTATCATATTATAAAAAAAAAGAAAGAAAATATTTTTTATTCAACCTAGCAATAGGTACACATTTTACAAAACTACAACATTGTGTTTTTATAATATACTTAAAAGTGAAATATGCATAAAAAAAAATAGCCAGGCAGAATAATGGCCGCCTCTCAGCTTAATGCTATCCGCGTTGTAGTGCAGGCGGAAAGCGCTTGTTATCAAAGCAATTCGCGCGATAGAGCCTCGTTTCTCTTGCGTCTTGGGGTCAAGATATATGCCGGTAGTTACCCTCTCACAAGGTACTTTACGTAATCACTTCCAGGTAAATACTACAAGAATGTCTGTACGGAATACAATAGACCACGAACAATGTGCATCTTGTTAATACTGGCATACGAATGTCATTACAGAAAAGTACGCTATGACTATACGAATAGGTCAGTTACAAATTCGAAATTCAAAAGTCATTGCACTCACACAATTTTTTTTAACCAAATTCAAAAAAGGAGGCACATCACCTATCCAAAGTTGAGTAAAGATTCGATTTTACAAAATCGACATGAAACTAAGCCAATAATGCCAGCCCCCGCCCTTTGGCGGGAGGTACGAGTGCTCCGCCAAACCGCACACATACTGTGAAATACGACCAATGACAATAATTTCCCCACTGGCCTTAGCTGTCTCAATAGACAAAGATGTGTTGTAATTGTGGTATCAAGAATTACAAAAAAAAGGTTTTGCTTGAAGTATCTGATATATGGAGGGTTGAAACAGCAACAACTCTAATAAATATCAAATTACCAATGCATTACAGATGTATATGTTAAGGTTCACTTATTTCTTATTGTTCAATGACCAGTGTACTATCACAATATGTTACCGGCAATCTGTATAATTCAGGTATTCTATAAAATGCTTAGTCGATGACCATTGTATAAAATATTTGCTGTTCCACCGGCAATGTGTGAAATAAATAAGTCTATATTTGCAGATGACTTTGCTAAACTTCTACATCTGGATGGTTATAAAAAAATAACCACGAAGGCTAATGCGGGAGCTCCGTCCTCTATCCTATACAATCTATCCAAGTCAAACTGCACGGAGTGGACACTGCGCGCCTCAACTTGGATAGATAATATATTCTACATTCGGTTAGGTATATAAATAAAAGGTAAAAATCTTGTGGCGACTTTTTATAAAAAATACATATTATACAAATAAACCAGACATACTATAGTACGCGCCAGTTAGTGTGGCAATACGAGTCATTTACATTCCCCCATACAGTGGTGTAGGTATACGAAATTTGCAAAAACGACAGTTTCAATGTTAAAAGATAATGTAATTAATTCTTATTTCTTAATATTTATTATTTACCTTTCTTGTGACTTCGTATTCGTAAGACTTTGTTCCACTCGTATTGCCACACTAACTGGCGCGTACTATAACTAAATAATTGTTCAATTTCGGTTTTTAGTTTTGAAAATGAGTTCTAAACCGAAAAAAATTGCATAAACTGAGTTTTTAAATTTCAAGTATACAAAGTAAAATAGTAATAGACAAATCACAGGTACTTACGACAGAAAATAATTGTAATATTACATTAATTCTATACCAAAACTTTTATTTATATTTACAAAAAAAAAAAATATTAACTTACTTGTATTTCCATATTTATTCTATATTTATTCTTTATTGTACACTTACATGGCATAATAATACAAATGAAAGAGAAAATTATGTACAAAGGCGAGCTTAACTCAAGGATGAGTTTTCTTCCAGCAAACCCGGGAGTGCATAGAGGAATTGCAATCTAATGAGAGGCAGTCTTGTGTACATTAATATCTAGATATAATAATAAGGTGAGGAGGTATACTTAAGGTATATCCCTGACAAATGGTATTACATATCCATACATATACTATTCAACCATTATGGCCTACATACTCATACATAAAATACACATAAATATAGATAGATAAATATAAATAGTCTTATGTACATATTCTCAAATATAACTTCATTTGTTAGTATTATCTTATTTTTTTTACATAAATGTATTTGTTTTAAATGCGGGTGTACCCTCATTCTACTCGATTCTCATAATATCGATTAGGAACTATTATTCCACCATAAGTACATAATATACTACGACGCTATCTAAAACGAATATTTGTTTTTATTTTTTATATCAGAACGTATGTACCCCATTGATTAATGGTATAACAATAGCGCCATAGAAATATGTATTTAAGGTCAATTTTTAATTTTTATACATTACCAATCCATAGTAAATCTTAGAAGTTAGAAATAAGACTTCCATCATTGAACTAAAGCAAGGCACCTATAGAATTCTCTTACGAAATGTCTGTCCAAATCTTCTACTACTACTATATCTTTCTACTTTACAAATACACACATATTTTACAATATTCAGAAAGTCGTATTTAAATATCTATCTTACACTATTGACTCACTATTCTAATAACAGTAACAATAGTATAAAGTTTATCAATTTAGTAATGCAAATCTGCATAATTTATACTTTTAAACATAAATCACAGGAATATTTTGTCAGTCTATATAATATACATCTATAATCACTATCACAAGTCAAATATAGGCTGAATCTAATTCATGCCTTTGCCACACTCAGAAAACTGTCCGTAACATCCGTTCGACAGCCACCGCTCCAACAGCTGTCAGTTTGACAGCCATCGCTCCAACCGCTGTCAGCTTGCCAGCCAGCCATCGCTTTGACAACTGTTTCTTCAGGGCTCACCTGAGTAAAACTATTATTCGAACAAACACCTTTTCGCAATTTATATTACTGTAGGGTTAGTTTTTTTTTCTTTTGCGGTGGTTCTTGGTTTTTAATATCAACTTCTACATTTATTATATTGACTTCACGATCAAGAGGTCTTTTTTCAGCTTTGGATTTTAGGGCTTGAGGTATTTGAACATCTTGTTTGTTGCTAAATAGCGTCGCGTAAAAGTTCTTATTTTTCGGACAGGGTTCTGCCATTTTATTAACTATATCTATACTACTAGCTTTAGTATCATTTTTATCAATTTTTTTAACAGTCTTCTCTTTTTTACCTAAATTGCTAGTTTTTTCATTTACATTACACTTGTCCATGTTAACTTTCGGAGAGTCTGTGTGATCAAAGTGAAGTATAACTTCAGATCTGTTTTTAATAGTTAACCTTATTCTAGGATTAGAATTTTGACTATTAGTATCACTCACTTCATTAGCATTTTTAATCATCAGAGAACTGTTGTTATTTGTATCACTATCGGGCGCACTGTAAAAAAGTGACAGTTTTTTACGACAGTCAGACTGTACGGAAGATTTAATACTTGTTTTTGCACTATTTTTCTTTTTGGTATTTATATCATCCGATTGTTTTAATTTCTTGTTCTTAGACTTCTTCTTGTTCCTGTTTCGTTGTTCTTTGATATCCATTTCCTCATCGCTACTTATATGGTAAACGACATTTTTACTCTTACACGTCCTGTGCCTGGAGTTAAGAATCCTGCTGTTGTTGGGTAGTACTTCAGGTTGAAGAAAGCTTTTGTTCTTACCGGCATCTTGCAACCGCACACCGTTCATCAAATAATTTTTGTTAAAACTTTTGACTTTACCATCTTCAATGCTCTCTACGGGGGCTGGTCGTTTTTTCGTGTCTAATTTTTCGAAGGTTTCAGACTGTTCTAATATAGAATTCAAATCATTCGCCTCTAACACTGGAATCACAGTATCATTGCGCGACTCGACTTCCTCAAAATCATACAATTCAACGCGTGGTGTAGGAATTGATGTTATTTCCCTTGAAGGCATATCTATAACTGTAGCCTCTGGTCTAATGGTTGATTCGATCTCCATATCTTGATGATTGAAATCATCTTCCTTAGGTTTAATTTTATTAGCATCTGTGTTGTCAGTTATAAGGAAGCTGTTTACGTCTTCCTCTGTTATAATTCTAGGCAAGTCATCAATTTTATTAGTGTTTAAGTCATCGCTTTTATTAGTGCTGCCCGATTTATCCTTTTCATTTTCAAAATCTACGAGAGCTGGTTGTTTTTTCGTGTCCAATTTTTCAAAATCTTCAAACTGTTCTAATAAAGAATTCAAATCATTCGCCTCTAATACTGGAATCACAGTATCATTGCGCGACTCGACTTCCTCAAAATCATCCATTTCAATGCGTGGTATAGGGATTGATGTCATTTCTCTTATCATTATATCTATATTATTTTTATTTTTTTTAGTGCTGCCCGATTTATCCTTTTCATTATCAAAATCTACGAGAGCTGGTTGTTTTTTCGTGTCCAATTTTTCAAAATCTTCAAACTGTTCTAATAAAGAATTCAAATCATTCGCCCATATCACTGGAATCACAGTATCATTGCGCGACTCGACTTCCTCAAAATCATCCATTTCAATGCGTGGTATAGGGATTGATGTCATTTCCCTTATCATTATATCTATATTATTTTTACTTTTTTTCGTGCTGCCCAATTTATCCTTTTCATTCTCGACTTCCTCAAAATCATCCATTTCAATGCGTGGTATAGGGATTGATGTCATTTCCCTTATCATTTCCATTATATCTATATTATTTTTTTTAGTGCTGCCCGATTTATCCTTTTCATTCTCGACTTCCTCAAAATCATCCATTTCAATGCGTGGTATAGGGATTGATGTCATTTCCCTTATCATTAGATCTATATTATTTTTATTTTTTGTAGTGCTGCCCGATTTATCCTTTTCATTGTCAATAGTTATTCCATATAAATCCTGATGTATATGTTCCAAACTGAGACACGGTTTAGAATCACCTACATCCATGCAAAGGTTCTGTCTGTCACTCTTCAATCTCAGCATCTTGTGGCCAATGGGGCGGAAGCGTGTCTGATGATACGTTGGATTCATCTCGTGGGACTCCATGTCTGGAAATAAAAAAGTAACTTAATATTTATCTCGACATTATAGTCAGACTGCAGGTACATTCATTCGCCTAGAGGTGCATGGTCCTGAACAAAAATGTAGAAAGATGTGAAAAAAATTGAATTTGAATTTGAATTCGAATTTGAAGTTGAACTTCCAGCACACGAGTGAAGACCGCGAGAAGGAAAACGGAAGGTGGGACATCCCCTAGCCAGGTGGACTGACGACCTGCGATTGGTGGCTGGGACAGACTGGATGCGGAAGGCGGAGGATTGGCAAACGTGGCGCATATTGGGGGAGGCCTATATCCAGCAGTGAACTGCAATAATCTAATTGATACTCTTAGACTACAAGAAGAATAACATAGACGTAACGCATACATCTCCGTCTATGTTATTCTTTTAGTCTGAGTATAGACATACTTGACTGCCTCTGTGGCGTAGCGGTGGTAAACGCGGCCGCTATGCAGGAGGCGCGGGTTCGATCCCCGCTCAGTGCAAATATTTGTGTGCATAAATATGAATATTTGCACTGGTCTGGGTGTTTTCTATGTATAATATGTATGTATTTACGAAAAAAAAAATTTGTATCTAAGTATGTTTATCCGCATTCTGGAACCCATAACACAAGCTTGTTATGCTATGCTTACTTTGGGTCTAGATAGCGTTGTGTAGAATGTCCTACAATATTTATTTATTTATTTATTTATTTATTTATTTATTTATAATAACAGAGTGCATTTCATTTGAGACCTCAATCATCGAAACCCGTCCAGCCGTTAGACCAGCACTGCAATTCACTAAGCGAGCACAACACAACGTTGCGACTCGCATCGTTGTGCTTGCTTAGTGAATTGCACAGCAGCAATGCAATTCTGTAAGCGCACAACGACGAGCACAACGTTGCGACAACCTTGATAGAGATTGTCGTTGGTCGGACTGGGTGACGTCACTGGAGATCGACCAATCACAATCTGTATCAAGGCTGTCGCAACGTTGTGCTCGTCGCTGTGCGCTCACAGAATTGCATTGCTGTAGAGGGGAACATAGGCAACAACATACATACGTGCGTGCGTAATACATTACCCTCGCTAGTCGGGTACAAATACATATCTAATAAAATATAACTGAAACTTCGGGATCTGTGTAAATAGTAAAATAACCGAATTTGTTTAAATTAGTTTAACGATTATATAAAATACTTGCAGTTATATTATTTTGAGTTCGTTTGCATCTCGATTAACGCGACCTTTGCTCATATTTCAGGTTCTACTCAACCGATTGCGATCAAACAAAAGTAAGTTTTTAAGTTCGATCAAGTCCTTTCTATCAAAGAAAACAACATCTAAATCCGTTCAGTAGTTTTTGCGTCCATCGCGGACAAACAGACAGACAATAAAAAAAATCGTATTTAGTCTCGTTAACATACAGTTGAAAAGACTGATGGTAGTAAGTCCATTACCCTGGCTTTCTGTGCAATATACCTGAGCCCACCTGTCAATAAAAGATTGGTAGAAGTATTTGTAAACAATTGTAATAGCGTAATCGAGCAAGCTAATGTGTTACCTTGTATCGTAGGGGACTTTAATATGAGAGAGATAGATTGGACTGCAATAAATAAGTCATCTGCACTTAGTTCGGGATCCCAAAAAATACAATACGTAATAGATTTCATATATATCAATAATTTGCAACAATGTAATAATGTCTTTAACTCTCAAAATAAAATGTTAGATTTAGTTCTGTTGGATGAATCTATTGAGTGTTCGCTTCAAGCATCTCATGCACTCACCAAGGTGGACCCACTGCACCCCCCTCTAGTTTTTAGTGTTTCCCTAACCATATCTGAGAGGCTTAGACAATGTCGAACTAATATGAGATACAATTTTGCGAGAGCCAATTATGATCAAATAAACGGGAGTTTGAATTCAGTTAATTGGAAGACAGCTTTGGGCTCTCAATCTGATGTGGACGCAATGGTAGCGAAGCTATACTCCATCTTGAAGACAACAATGGAGCAGTTTGTGCCGAAAGTGACTGTAGGAAGGCCTAAAAACCCTCCATGGTTTAACAAAAAACTTACAAAGGCATTAAAAGAAAAGAAAAAACTGTTTCGTAAATTTAAAAGATATGGCAATTCAAGGGATTATCTCGACTTACAGATCCTTAATGGGGATTGTAAGAGGCTGGCTGTTGAGTCATATAATAACTACATTGCCACAGCTGAAGATAATATTGCGCAGAATGCAAAATGCTTCTGGTCCTTCATAAAGAGTAGGCGAGGTAATGTCGGTACCTATCCGGGGACGATGACAAGTGGGCATCATACCTCCACAGATGGCACGGAAATATGTAATATGTTTGCCGATTATTTCGCATCAGTCTATGATACAAAAGTGCAGCCTATATCGGCCGAGGAGTACTTGGGGGTCATCCCTGACTCTTCTCGGGTGATGCCCGTTTTGGACTTGCACCCGTCAGCAATATATCGGAAGCTCCGCGAGCTGAACACTAATAAAGGAGCAGGTCCGGATGACATAGCTCCAATATTTATGAAAAACTGTGCCAAATCCTTGACAACTCCCCTGTGGTTCATTTACGACAGGTCATTGCGGGAGGGACAGTTTCCCACAGCATGGAAACTGGCAAAGGTGGTGCCGGTACATAAGTGTGACGAAGACAATTCTGTAGATAACTATCGGCCAATATCTCTATTATCTACCATGGCCAAAATCTTCGAATCGCTAGTGTGCCCGGTTATACTACGGCATTTCAGGTCCTTCCTTGCTGATTGTCAACATGGGTTTGTAAGTTCTCGCTCAACATGCACAAACCTGGCTACTTTTGTTGATGACGTAGCCAATTCTCTTGACCGTGGAGGGCAAATGGATGTCATTTATACAGACTTCAGTAAAGCCTTCGATAGAGTGCCACACGAATCGCTTATACATAAATTATCAAGATACGGTTTCACTGGCCATATTTTGTCGTGGTTGGAATCGTATCTGAGCCGTCGAAAGTTTTATGTGGTAGTGAATGGTTATCAATCTAAATTGCGTGAAATAACATCAGGTGTCCCGCAGGGGTCCCATTTAGGCCCTATCCTATTCAACATTTATATTAATGATTTACCTTCGTACCTGAACTACTCTACGCCTTATATGTATGCGGATGATTTAAAAATTGCCAAAGAAATAAAAACTCCTGTCCAGGTAGCCGAACTGCAAAGTGATCTGGATCAGGTAGTAAAATGGTGTAATGTGAATGGCATGCAACTGAACCCCAAGAAATGTTGTTGTGTGAAGTTCACTAGGAAGCTGAATCCTATTACATCGTCCTATTATATCCAGCATAACAGGGTAGAGGAAGTCAAAATAGTAAGAGACCTAGGTGTAGTCATAGACAGCAAGCTAACTTTTGTGCCTCACATAGAGCAAACAATTAAGAGGGCTTCGAAAATGCTGGGTTTCGTAGTTCGTAATGGGAGGGCATTCCGGAGGCCATCCACAAAGATTTTATTGTACAACAATTTAGTACGTAGTATTTTAGAGTATTGTAGCCAAATATGGAGGCCGCATTATGCTGTGCACTCGCTGAGACTAGAGAGGGTGCAGAAGCGATTCTTATGGCATTTGTGCCATGGTATAGGACTAAACCATGCCTTAGGGTCGTATAGCGAGAGGCTGCAACACTTTGGTATTCAATCTCTTGACAAGCGGAGAGACTATTTGGACATCATGTTTCTGTTTAAAGTTCTTAGGGGCCTAATGGACTGCCCACAGTTGTTGGGCAGGTTCCAGCTGACTGTACCCTCGAGGATCCCGCGGAAAGCCGTAGCCCCTCTTACAGCCCCCTTCAGGAGAACAGAGTTTGGTAAAAATTCAGTTGTTCCTAGAATGAGTCGGCTACTTAATAGATGCGCTGCGTCAGTGGACATCCACCATGATTCCCTAACCACCTTTAAAAGAATAGTGAGACTAGAACTGACCTAGTGAAGTTAAACTTAAACTTAATTTTAATTTTTAATTTCTAATTTATTTCGTTAATTTGTAATTTATGAACTCATTTTTTTATTTTTTTTTATTTTTATTTTCATTTTAATCTTGATTTAATTTATTTTGATTATTTTATTTTGATTTAATTTAATTTATTTTGATTATTTTATTTTGATTTAATTTAATTTATGTTGATTATTTTATTTTAATTTAATTTATTTTGATTATTTTATTTTTGAATTGATTTTGACGATGTAAGTTGACATTTCATTTTATCTATGATTATGTGACGTGATTTAACTAATGTGATAAATTGATACCTGACCCATGACAAATGACATACACATATTTATTTTAATTTAACTTTAGCTTGCTGATTAATTTTAATTTTAATTTAGTTTACTTTTGCTTTAATGATGATCTAATTTTAATTTTATTTTTATGTACCTAATGTTTATCTGATACTGATTTAATCCTGATTCGAATGTTATATATTTTTATCTTATTTTTTTTAATTTGTTTAATTTTAATTTAATATTGTTTCTATAATTATAAGTTTTCCTAGTGTAAATTATAAGTGTGATTACGTGAAAAGTACTGGTCGATCTACTTAACTTCTATAATTTGCTTAATCGAAAGTCGACACTAGATCAGTTAATAATATTGTGAATGCAGTGGCTGCCTTAGAAGGTAAAACATCTAAGAAATAATAATTATGTATGTGTTAGAATGATAAGTACTGTTGTATTAACCAATGGTGGTCCTATAAATAAATAAATAAAAAATAAATAAACATAACGTAACCCAAGTATTTTTTTTAAACATCTGCAATGTACAGACACGATCACTTTACAATAAAATTACCTATATCTAATATATAAAAATCAATGCCACTTTTCGTTGTTAGCTTATAACTCAAGAACGGCTGAACCGATTTGGCTCACTTTAGTCTTGAAATATTCGTGGGTGTCCAGGGAAGGTTTATAGGTGCAGCGGGAACGGCAAAAATATGGCGGTACGAAGTTCGCCGGGGCAGCTAGTATTAGTATAGCTAATTATAATAAGTTAATGCTTCAGAGGTAGTCAGGATGACCGCTGTTTTCGATTCCCGGGTCAAGCAATAGTTGCAATTAAGTTTTTTGTTTAGAATATATCAATAACAACTTTGATTCTAGAAAGAGTTTCATCCAAGCCCTGATCGTTTTAAAGGTCTTAAAAAGATAAAAATGCCTAGTAACAAATATATGTACTGCACTGCATTGTAATATATCTTCTAAAATATAAAAATGGATCACTGAATGTGTTGCTAAGCTCAAATCTCGAGAACGGCTGAACCGATTTCGCCAATTCTTTTTTTAAAATATTCCTTGAAGTACGAGGATGGTTCTTACGGAGAGAAGATTAAGAAAAAAATCGACAGTTAGGCGGTACGAAGTTCGCGGGGTAAGCTAGTTTAAAATAATTTTGTATTACTTCCTAGGGGATAATTACGTTGCCAGTTCACTACACTTAACGTTTAACATTAAACTAAACTAAATACAATTTCACATTATGTAGTTTTCTGTTAGTAGCTAGTTTCACACCACATTATTAAAACTGGGTACTGGCCTAACAGAAGTAATGCAGCTTTTTCGTAGCTGTTGTGGACCGTAGCTAAAATAAATCGTAGAGCTTACATAGCAGAACTCGTAGCTCGTAGCGCTAATAATTCGTAGAGTTTACGTAGTGGAACTCGTAGCTCGTAGCGTGTAGCATGTCCGATGAACACACTTAAATTATGCACTACTAGCCTTCCGCCCGCGTCTCCACCCGCGTACATCTCGGTTAACGCAACCTTTGCTCATATATCCGGTTCTACTCAACCGATAGCGATAAAAAAATGTAAGATTATCGACTGACCAAGCCCTGCCTAATAAAAAAAAACAGCATCAAAATCCGTTCAGTAGTTTTTGCGTCCATCGCGAACAAACAGACAAACAGACAGGAAATGAAAAAAAAAATATTTTGTGTTCAGTATCGTTAACATAACATAACCCAAGTGTTTTTTTAAGTTTAAGACGATATGTTAGCCAATAACGTAATAAATCGGGTGATTTCGCATGTTTAAAGTATATTCATAAAATTTGACGCGATTTATTTATTTAATTTTATGCACACATAAAAACATTACATAGATAAGACGGTGAAAGTATTAGTGCAATGTTAAATTATAATTTAAAATATATTTTGAATATTTTTGACCAAGTCAGGGTAAAGTTATTGATTTTAATTTCAAATTGTTTTAGACCTATAAAATAATAATTAACTTTTAAATGGGTATTTATTCTGGTTAATCCTACAATATAATAATACAATTTAAATATGTACAATATTAACAATAAAACTAAAAATATATATTATTAACTTAGTTTAGTAAATGTAGTCTGAATTGAAGTTAGAAATTCGATAATATTCCGGGACGTACTACACAGTAGCAAGAGAGCTTATCAGTCGTTGAAAAGGTAAACTTTAAGATAAATAGTTATATTAGGTATAAATTAATTCGATTTAGCGTCAGATCATATTATATAAAATATAAATAAATGAATTTTAATTAATTTCATCTGATTCTGAATCGGATGAGTTAGAGTGATTTGATTAGTAAGGTGTATACGATATAGTTGTAATAGGTACTTACCGTGATTTTTTTGTAATCAAACACAAAACACTAGAGTTTTAGAGAGTTATCGCTTAAGAGTTTTTCAAGAGTTATTTACTAACTCGTAGTATATTGTACTTTAACCACAGTATTTCACTAACTGGCAAGTAAGTTCAAGCAAGGTAAGCAAGTACAAGGAAAGCGCGCGAAAAGCGAGTGCTTCGGAAGAGAGCTCGAGCTCAACTAATTTATTTTTGAGGAATTTCGCATAGCCTCGTAAGGTGCGACGGGTGCGGGGGACGCGGGGGGGGGGGGGGGGCTGAGACGGGGGATGCGCGGGAGTGGACAGGTAGTAGCGGGTAGTGGGCGTGGGGCGAACTAACTATTGTTACAGCGCACGTATTGTTTACAGCAGACATATTGTTTTCTAAGGAATTAGGAACTTAATACGTATAGGTAAGGTATGCTAAGGGTTATACTTTTGCGAATCGTTTTAAGCGGTTGACGAACAACTGAAGCATAAAATGTCGATTATATAAAGCCTTCTTGCGATTTTTCGTCATAGATCATGACTTATAGAGATAATTCCATGGACCTCGTGTTTGTTATTTAATGTTTAAGCAAAACCATAGTCAGTCCAATTGAATAACCCCTAGGTGGTTAGCACATTATAAGGTTAAGCAACACTAGCCTGGTCAGTCTTAGGATGCGTTACTATTCTTAATATAAATTCTGCATCTGATTAGTTAGATTGATACGATTAGTCAAGTGTATGCAGTACATTCTCACGAGAGTTATGTCTAAATTATTATTTGATGTTATTGTCTTCATCTTCGAATGTTCGAATATAAATTGAAAAGGATTATGGAAACCTCATAAAAATAAATGCTTTAATAGCACCAATTTCTATACCTTTTAAGACGATATTAGCCAATAACGTTATAAATCGGATGATTGCGCATGTTCAAAGTATATTCATAAAATTTGACGCGATTTATTTATTTAATTTTATGCACATAAAAAAACCTTACACAGATAAAATGGTGGAAAAGTAAGTGCAGTTAAATTTAAACTTGAAAACATATTTTGAATATTTTTGATCAGGTCACAGTAAAGTTATTGATTTTAATTTCAAAACTGGTTCAGATCTAAGAATTATGAAGTTAGATATTTGATAATATTCCGGGACGTACTACACAGTATAAAAAGAGCTTATCAGTCGTTGAAAAGGCAAACTTTAATATGAACAGTGATATTAAGTATAAGTCAATCCGATTTAGAGTCAGATCATAATATATTTATAACATTTAAATTAATTAATTTTAAATAGTATGATCTGACTCTGAATATGATCAGTTAGAGTAAATCGATTAGTAATATGCAGGTACGATATAGTTGAAATACTTACCGTATTTTTTTCTATTAAACAAATACACTTAAGGAGAGTTATTAGTAATATCACTAACACTTAGTTTTTCAAGAGTTATTTACTAACTCGTAGTATATTGCACTTTAACCACAGTATTTCACTAACTGGCAAGTAAGTACAAGCAAGGTAAGTAAAGGAAAGCGCGCGAATAGCGAGTGCTTCGGATGAGAGCTCGAGCTCAACTAATTTATTTTTGAGGAATTTCGCAGTGACTCGTAAGGTGCGACGGGTGCGGGGGACGCGGGGAGGTGGGGGCTGAGACGGGGGATGCGCGGGAGTGGACAGGTAGTAGCGGGTAGTGGGCGTGGGGCAAGCTAACTATTGTTACAGCGCACGTATTGTCTACAGCAGACATAACCTATTGTCTTTTATGGAATTAGGCACTTAATACGTACAGGTTAGGTATGTTAACTATGCTAGTTTCAAATAATTTTGTATTACTACTTAATTACGTTGCCAGTTCACTACACTTAACGTTTAACATTAAACTAAACTAAATACAACTGCACATTATTTAGTTATCTGTTAGTAGCTAGTTTTACGCCACAAACTTAGTTTTATGTATAATTTGACGTCAAATAGCTGTAACAGTGTTGCACTATTTTGAAAATAAATAATTGAATTGAATTGAATTATTAAAACTGGGTACTGGCCTAACAGAAGTAATTTAGCTTTTTCGTAGCTGTTGTGGACCGTAGCTAAAATAAATCGTAGAGCTTACGTAGCAGAACTCGTAGCTCGTAGTGGTAATAATTCGTAGAGTTTACGTAGTGGAACTCATAGATTGTAGCGTGTAGCATGTCCGATGAACACACTTAAATTATGCACTACTAGCCTTCCGCCCGCGACTCCGCCCGCGTACATCTCGGTTAACGCGACCTTTGCTCATAAATCCGGTTCTACTCAACCGATTTCGATCGAAAAAACGTAGGATTAAGCCCTGTCTAAAAACAAAACAGCATCAAAATCCGTTCAGTAGTTTTTGCGTCCATCGCAGACAAACAAACAAAAAGACAGGAAATGAAAAAAAGGAATATTTTGTGTTCAGTATCGTTAACATAACATAACCCAAGTGTTTTATTTTTAAGTTTAAGACGATATAATGTTAGCCAACTACGTAATAAATCGGCTGATTTCGCATGTTTAAAGTATATTCATAAAGTTTGACGCGATTTATTTATTTAATTTTATGCACACATAAAAACTTTACATAGATAAGACGGTGAAAATATTAGGGCAATGTTAAATTATACTTTAAAACATATTTTGAATATTTTTGATCAAGTCACGGTAAAGATATTGATTTTAATTTCAAATTGATTAGTAAATGTAGTCTGAACTGCAGTTAGATATTAGATAATTTTCCGGGGACCTACTCTCTCTCATCCTAGCGTTAATTCCCAGTCGCATCCGAAGCTTTTCAGCTCGGAGTCTGGGGTCCGCTTTACCGTCTTAACTACAGATTTGGCTAGACCTCGATATTTTTTCGTGAAGCGATTGCCATCTGACCTCCACAGCCCAATGATAACATTAGGCGATATCGAAGCTTTGCAGCTAGACCGTTGTTTTTGGATTTTTTAGGGCTCCAACTACCCGTAACGACTGCCATAGATGTTCTTATGGCAACCGGGACCGACGGCTTAACGTGCTCTCCGAGGCACGACCAGACCAATGCAAATACCCATATTTCATGCACACAAATATTTGCACTGAGCGGGGATCGAACCCGCGCCTCCTGCGTAGCGGCCGCGTTCACTACCGCTACGCCACGGAGGCTGTCAAGCTTGAAAAGGCTTGAAAAGGTAAACTTTAAGATAAATAGTTATATCAAGTATAAGTTAGTTCGATTTAGAGTCAGATCATACATAAAATTGAAATAAATTAATTTTAAATAATTTGATCTGACTCTGAATCTGAATAGTTAGAGTGATTCGATTAATAAGGTGTATACGATATAGTTGAAATAGGTACTTACCGTGATTTTTTTGTAATCAAACACAAAACGCTAGAGTTTTAGAGAGTTATCGTTATCACTTAAAGGTTTTTCAAGAGTTATTTACAAACTCGTAGTATATTGCACATTAACCACCGTATTTCACTAACTGGCAAGTAAGTACAAGCAAGGTAAGTACAAGGAAAGCGCGCGAACAGCGAGTGCTTCGGATGAGAGCTCGAGCTCAACTAATTTATTTTTGAGGAATTTTGCAGTGCCTCGTAAGGTGCGACGGGTGCGGGGGACGCGGGGGGGGGGGGGGGGGGGGGGACGGGGGATGCGCGGGAGTGGACAGGTAGTAGCGGGTAGTGGGCGTGGGGCAAGCCATTTTTACAGCGCACGGATTGTCTACAGCAGACATAACCTATTGTCTTTTATGGAATTAGGCACTTAATACGTACAGGTATCGTATGTTACCCTACGGAATGATAGGGGGGTGACTCGTCAAGTCGTCACCCCACTCGTTCAAAAAAGAGTTGATATCTTTTTATGTGTTAATTGATGAAAGTTATGTTTTTTGTGTATTCTCCTCTTTACCTAAGCATACGTAATTAGTAACATATATCACTGATTCGTTATGTCTTGGATTTAGCTATATTAACGTTGCTGGGGTGACCGATCACCCCACTATTCTGTTACGTTAGTTTCTTTTTTCTCGTCTGGTGCTTGAAAAAAGAGCATTTTTCAATCAAAGAATCAAAGAATCAATTTCGTTTATTCAATTTAGGCACATATAGAGCACATATGAACGTCAAAATATTACAATTGTGTCAAGAAGTATGTAAACAACAAATAAAATATTAAATAAATTAAAGTAAACCATTTGAAAATGATTCTTTCGCTGGTTCGGTAGTTGGTTCTACTGAGCAGATGCCAGCAAGAAACTCAGAGAATTCAATTATTCTTTTTATTTATTTATTTATTTTTTAATACGGTTTTTATACAATTTACAATGTGCGGGCAAGAAAGTGATTAGGTTGACCATGCATTTTTATCATTAAGATATTCTTCTATTTATTTTATTTATTTATTTAAGATTTATGCACACACAGAACAATATAATATAAAATGGAAGATGAAAATTTGTACATTGGTCTTCTACTTTATAATAAGCTTTTTCCATTAGACTTTTTTTCACGTTTATTTTAAAAATATTAAGTGGCATGTAAACCAAATCCTGAGGCATTTTATTAAATATTTTTATACTGTTGCCTACAAATGAATTACCAACCTTATGAAGCCTGAGTATTAGCACTGCTAGTTTATCTTTATTTCTCGTATTATAATCATGGGTGTCCGAGTTTTTTTTAAAGGACTCGGACTTTTGACATAAATAGTAAAACTTACGGCCAATAATATTGTTAAATATTTAGGAAACCTAGGCAATACAAGTTATGATGGGGAATATTCTTTAGACAAGAGTGAATAATCAGAAATTGAGGATAATCTGTCTGTGCATTCAGCGCATTTGTGTTGTTTTTAGACTTTTTCAGACAATTTTTCTCTACGTAAAGAAGGAATTATTCTAAAAAAACAATTAGCGAAATCGGTTCAGCCGTTCTCGAGATTTGCGCTTAGTAACACATTTAGCAATTCATTTGTACATTATAGATGCGAAAATAACTGTCTGTCTTTCTGTTTGCCTGTTATGCTTTCACACAGACCTAAACCACTGAACTTATCTTGATGAATGAATTTAACCTTGGGAAAGAACATAGGCCATCTTTGGTTGCGATAACCGACATCCACACTACTACTTATACTACGATAACTTCTTAAGTATTTAGGTAAGTAATATAAACAACACGTGAAGGTATGGCGGGGGAGCCCTTTACCTGGCATAATTGCTTCTCTACTGTCTTTTGTTCTATTGTAGTCGATAAGCTGTGAACTGGAAATTGCAACATTAAAAAAAGATTAGAATATTTGCAAATTGCCCATTTTTAACTCTTATCTATACTCTTATCTATAGTCAACCTTTTGTCTCATTTCTCTAAATAGGTCAAGTGATAAAGGTTGTAGTAATCCAGTTATTGTCTCGTCAAGTGAACAATAGTAGATTACCCAACAAGTGAAAAAAAGGTGAATTCTTTTCGAGGCACCAAGTTGTATCCCGAGAGGAGTGAAGGTTTCTCCGGTAGAATCCCGAGCGTAGCGAGGGGTTCTAGGTAGAAACCTGAGTGGATCGAGGGATACAAGTGGCCGAGATGAATTCATTTTTCACGTGTTAGGTACTCAACTTTTCACCATTGACTACGAGAAAACGATTACTCTGTGATTATGAATTACAAAAGAAGCAGCAAATTATCAGTAATAGCTACCGCGCGAAAAGACTCGCGTTCGAGAATATGAGTTTCATTTTCATCACTAGAAGTCATTTTATGATTATGAGACAAACATAAACTTTTACAAAGAAAATTACACAGAAAATGGCGGCATTTTTTTTTTCTTAATTTAAACTGAGCCACATTCCATCCAGCCAGTGATTACATTTAGGTGGCTTTTAGTACGTTTTTATAGTGAGAGTGTGCAACCTCTTTGCATGTTTCACTAGAATCCGTACATTCGCGCATGTTCCAAATTCAAATTTTTTTATTCACTCGGTGAAACAAAGAGCGTTTTATTCACTGTTTTTGATGAATCGCGGGCCCTTTTTCGAGTGTCAATGGTGAAAAAGAAATATTAATGCTTTTGTTATTCAAGTCATTGCGGGCCTATTAAAACTAACTGCTAAACCCATTACTTCTATACTGTGCCATTACTTGCTGTCTCTTCGTGGACACAATTCGTGGTATTTTAAATAATTGCACAATATGTCATTATTTAAAAGACCACACAATTGATCTCCAATTCTGTGACTACGACTATATCAACTAGGTGTTGCGCGTTGCTCCGGTCCACAGTAATATTATAAATGCGAAAGTAACTCTCTGTCTGTCTGTCTGCTTGTCTGTTTGGATATTGAAATTTGTTATAGACGTTGGGAACGGACATAAGGAATGTTGGTCGCGACAACCGACATCCACGCGGACGGGGCCGCGGGCAACAGATATTGAGCGATAACTTTGTTATAAATATTTTTCTGTTTAGAAACTTATTATGAAGACTAAATACCGATATCGAACCACCAGCTGTACTTACAAATATTATAATACCTGATGTTGTAACCATGTTCTTGAAATAAATCTGAATTTGAATTTATATACCTAACTATACTTCATACGGCTAGGAACTTAACTAAAGGTAAACAATCTTGTACCGACTTTATATAATAAACAAATATTAAACAAATAAACTAGGCTAACTAACTTAATCGTTAGGGGTAGTTGGAGCTTAAAAAGTCCAAGAACAACAAAATATTGCCCAATGTCACCATTGGATTATGGAGGTCAGATGGCAGTCGCTTCACGGAAAATATTGAAGTCTAGCCAAATTCGCAGTTAAGACTGGTAAAGCGGACCCCATACTTCGAGGTGAAAGCTTCGGATGCGACTGGGAATTAACGCTAGGATGAAGAAGAACTAACTGAATGACTAGTGGGCTCGATTTCGGTTTTTAGTCTTCATAATAAGTTTCTAAACAGAAAAATATATATAAACTGACTGTTTGTACTGGAAATTGATGGCGCTTGGTGGAACTTGCTACACATATTGAATAAAGCACTAACTTGTACTTTTCCATTGTAAATCTTTGAGAATGCCGTAAGGCGGAACCGGTTAGGCAACAAAAATTAAATTAATTGTGGAAAAGTACAAGTGCTTCATTCAATATATAAACTGTGTTTTTAAATAAAACCTATTAAATAGACACATCAAGATTGCTTACGTTTATTTAAGTACCTAACAATTAAAATAGCATGGGCTGGGTAATAACAATAACCATAAAATTTTAAATTTATAATAAACGTGCTAAGCTATGCTTGGCCAATTCCTGTTAGTGAGTGGTCGAGTGATTCATCAAGAGAAAATCAAACTAGTTAGAGAGGGATAGCATTGTATAATGCTATCCCTTGCACGCAATTCACCCGTGCTACGTGCACGGGTGAATTGCGTGAAAACGGGCTGACTTAAAGTATGATTCCGTAGCCGACCGCATACGACAACTGCCGACGCACGCAGCACATGCGCGTAGTACATTGCGACTTCTCAATGGTCTCCTTTATCCGTATCGAAGTTTAACAAGTAATGGGCACGCTGTATGTGCTGCATGTGTCGGCAGTTGTCGTATGCGGTCGACTTCGGAATCATATTTTAACCTTTTTGAAATTGGCAGGGAATAAATGCATGCCTAGGATAAGTACTCAAATTATATTTATAATACATAACATAAATAATATTTTTGAATTAAACAGATTTTGCTATAATTATTACTTGAAATGCTTTTTTGTTTGACTGTACTGTTTTTGGTGTAACTATTAATTTTTTATTCCTTTTGTAGGTGGACCCAGTCGCCGAAGAAAAATATTTAAATTAAATGGAACTGGCAACTAGAACCTCGGTCCGAGTTAAATGCGGTCCCAGTCGCCGGTAACCTCCAATGTGGATGTTATTTCACCTCTGCCTAACCTAACCGGGGATAATGGCGTGATTGAGTTGTTGTAGTTGTTGAATTTACAAATGTACCTACATCATTATTATGTATGTACATCTGTAAATTTCATAATATCCTTCTTCTTTCTCCTAGCTATTATCCCAGGTCAGTTGGGGTTAGCTCTCCTAGTACTCCTGCGCCACACCGTGCGGTTGCGGGTTGTCTCTTCCTTTGTATTAGTACTAGTCATATCCCTTTCCAACGTCTGTAACCAAGTCATTGTTGGTCGTCCTCGGCTACTTTTTTCCTCGTCAATGGTCAACACCGTCTTGGTCATGTGGTCATCATCCCGTCTCATCACGTGTCCGTACCAGCGCAGACGGTTTTCGCGTAGTTTATCTTGTATCGGTGCAACTTTAAACGTACCACGGATATACTCATTTCTGATTTTATCTTCCCTAGTAACTCCGCCTGACCAACGTAACATTTTCATCTCGGTAACATGGACCCTCTGTTCATCCACTTTTCTTATTGGCCAGCACTCAGAACCATATATTAGAGCGGGTCTTATTGCTCTCTTGTATACATTGCCCTTGACTTTAATCGGCACACGAGAGTCGCACAGGACACCAGACAGTGATCTCCATTTCAGCCAAGCAGTCTGTATCCTATTCTGCATATCTCTCTCTATACAAAATTTGGGTGCTATAATGGATCCGAGGTACTTGTATTCTTCAACTCTGTTGAGTGGTCTATTTTCTCTGGATGGGCATGGGACGGCCCCCGTATTGGCATCCGAAAAGTTGCAATACATATATTCGGTCTTCTGCCTATTGACCCTCAGCCCTCCCCTCTCCAAAGACTCCTGCCATGCTGTGAGGTCCGATTGTGCTTCCGCCGATGATTCGGCTATAAGAACTACATCGTCGGCATACAGTAGAGACCACGGTGCTGGTTTTTGTATGTCTGCCGTTATATAGTGCATGATAAGGTTGAACAGTAGAGGGCTCAAGGTAGAGCCTTGATGGACACCCACTCGGACCTCGATTGACTCACTTATACCAGCTGGGCTGATCACTCTTGTGGTTATATTATGGTATAGATCTTTTAGAAGCTTCACATAATGCTCTTGTACTCGTTGAGCTCTCAGTGCTTGCCAGATAAGCTCTCTCGGGACTCGATCGAAGGCCTTTTCAAGATCGATGAAGACCAGGTGAAGATCTTTTTTGCGAGATTTGTACTTTTCCATAAGTATTTTAACCGAGTGAATAGCATCTATAGTGCCCATACCCCTGGTAAATCCACATTGGTTTGGTGAAATTGTCGTGATGTCTGTCAACCTTTTACGAGGATGCCTTCCCAGATCTTCAGGGTGTGAGAGGTGAGCTTAATTCCTCTATAGTTGCCACAGTCCGAAACATCTCCTTTATTCTTGTAGAAAGGTATTAGATTACTGGATCTCCACATATTTGGTACTTTGGACGTGATCAATATCTCATTGAACAGTTTAGTCAGCCATGCAATGCCAGTTTTGCCCAACCTTTTCCACAGCTCGGCTGGAATTTCATCAGGGCCTGCAGCTTTCCTATTTTTTTGGATTACTGCCTTGACTTCCTGTGGTACAATTTCGCTGACCGGTCCTTCACTGCACGGCAGGGTCGTCAGTGGTTCCCGTGGAAATTCCTCGCTAAGCAACGTTTGGTAATATTATGCTTTCATACTAGGAGATTGGTTTGTTTTGGCGGTGGTATTTTACAGCCGGTTGCCACCTGACGCTAAGGCTGTCACCCTCTTCCAGAGTGTGAGTGCCGCCGTTGACTCATCATGAGTTCATCCCCCGCCGTCTCTTCTGTATTGCTCCAGCCTAAGCATCCAGCACTGTGTACAACCCTTGCTCCAATTATGTCGGAGAGGCTCGCCACAGGGGTTTGTTAAACGGAGTTACCTTCTCCGACCTTTTGGTCCGCGGGAGGTATTTTATTTCCCTCCTACCCGACGTGGCGTCGAGCATTCCCCTATCCGCCACCTGGGGACGCGTTCTCTAGATGTAAGGCTCACCCGAGAAAAATTTCATAATATCCATATATTAATAATTTTATATTTTTAAATGTATTTTTTTAAGCATATTTAGAAATATAATTTATATGTATATTAAATGAATAACGGTGAATAATAATAATAATAAATATTTTACAACATTCTACACAACGATATCTAGACCCATGGTAAGCTTAATAAGCTTGTGTTATGTAATCTAGAATGCGGATATACATACTTAGATACTATTTTTTGTAAATACATACATATTATACATAGAAACACCCAGACCAATATTTTATATTCATGCATATAAATATTGTCACTGAGCGGTGATCGAACCCGCACCTCCTGCGTAGCAGCCGCGTTCACTACCGCTACGCCACAGAGGCAGGCACATATACCTACTTAATATTATTATAAATGCGAAAATAACCGTCTGTCTTTCTGTTCGTCTGTTATGCTTTCAGACCTAAACCGCTGAACCGATCTTGATGAATGAATTTAACCTTGGGAAAGAACATAGGCCATCTTTGGTTGCGATAACCGACATCCACACTACTACTTATACTACGATAACTTCTTAAGTATTTAGGTAAGTAATATAAACAACACGTGAAGGTATGGCGGGGGAGCCCTTTACCTGACATAATTGCGTTTCTACTGTCTTTTGTTCTATTGTAGTCGATAAGCTGTGAACTGGAAATTGCAACATTAAAAAAAGATTAGAATATTTGCAAATTGCCCATTCTTTGCTCTTATCTATACTCTTATCTATAGTCAACCTTTTGACTCATTTCTCTAAATAGGTCAAGTGATAAAGGTTGCAGTATTCCAGTTATAGTCTCGTCAAGTGAACAAAAGAAATATTAATGCTTTTGTTGTTCAAGTCATTGCGGGCCTATTAAAACTAACTGCTAAACCCATTACTTCTACACTGTGCCATTACCTGCTGTCTCTTCGTGGACACAATTCGTGGTATTTTAAATAATTGCACAATATGTCATTATTTAAAAGACCACAGAATTGATCTACAATTCTGTGACTATATCAATAACTGCGCGTTGCTCCGGTTCATAGTAATATTATAAATGCGAAAGTACCCCGCAGACTGTCTGTCGGACAGTGTATACGAACAACATACAAATGGCGGCCTTATCGCTGGGAGCGATCTCTTTCAGGCAACCTTTTCGCTAGGCAGCTATTAACAAGAGAAACAAAACAAACTGACACAAACACACATGCGCGCGCACACACACACATACACACAAACACACACACATACCCATACACACGTCAAACTTATAACACCCCTCTTTTTTGTCAGGGGTTAAAAATTAAATTTGGCGTCCAAATTCAATATTTCAGTTTAGAAATTCATTTTAAAGACTGAAAACCGAAACACAATCAATAGTTAGTCAGCTAGCCTAGTTTATTTGTTTAACATGTGTTTGTATAAGAAGTTGCTACAATATTGTTTACCTTTAGTTAAGTACCTAATCAAATAATAGAAAATAAAGACAGTAGAAAAGCAATTATGTCAGATAAAGGGCTCCTATATCAATTTCGTATCTCTATAAGCGCATTACAGCGAAACGAATGACAATACACACATAGTTAGAACGAAAATCGTATGGAACAATAAATTACATAGTAAGTATACATCGGCATATATCTTGACCTCAATTACGTCACAAAATGTTCTATGTACGCGTACGCGTGGGTGTCATTTGATGATAGCAAGTGCTACAGCGGCGGAGGAGCTGAAATCCACTAATCGTAGATATTTTTTTTTAATAAAAAATATTAGTAATTAACCAAAATTATTAATATTACCTCTAATCCCTCCAGCTAAGCTAAATTGTTTGTTAAGAGTGGGTTCACGTCGTTAGTGTAATGCCAGGATTCTAATCTTGGTCCTCTCGATCTTAAGGCCGGCTTCTTAACCACTAAGCTACCGACTTTTGTATTGTAGTATTCCGGGTAGTATGTAGTAGGTATTCGGGTGACCAAATGAAAAGTCTACTCACGGTTAGCAATGGTCCATGTATTTCGGTCACACACACAACACAGTAGGTACATACACAGAACAGAAGAAATAGTTCAGAAGGAGAAAGTTTTACAGCACAGCACAGAAGAATTTATAAGCAACACTTAGATAGGTATGAAGATAGAAAGATAGAATATATTTCGTTAAACTATGAATATTACTAATATTCTATAAAAGTATAATATTCTTATAACTGCGGGTCATTAGCTATTTACGAACGCCGAACCAAGAATGTCTAGCCTAGAACATTCGTAAAACTTCACCGCATACCGCCACTGAACGAACATATTGAGCGGGCTGCGTATTTCCAATATACACTACATCGGCAAACCGGTAGGAAATGTTTTATGCAAATGTTTTGTGTAAATGTTTTGTGTAGTGTGTAGTTAATGTAATAAGTAAGTTATTATAAATCATCATCATCTTCATCAAGCTAACTAAATATATAAAAGTTATGTAAGTTATTGTAAATATATGTACATACATATAACATTACTTAGTTAATGTGTAAATATGTAAATACTTAATAAATAACTTTAGATTATAAATAATATTTTATTATGAAAGCAATTCGCGCGATAGAGCCTCGTTTCTCTTGCGTCTTGGGGTCAAGATATATGCCGGTAGTTACCCTCTCACAAGGTACTTATCGTAATCACTTCCAGGTAAATACTACTAGAATGTCTGTACGGAATACAATAGACCACGAACAATGTGCATCTTGTTAATACTGGCATACGAATGTCATTACATAAAAGTACGCTATGACTATACGAATAGGTCAGTTACAAATTCGAAATTCAAAAGTCATTGCACTCACACAATTTTTTTTAACCAAATTAAAAAAAGGAGGCACATCACCTATCCAAAGCTGAGTAAAGATTCGATTTTACAAAATCGACATGAAACTAAGCCAATAATGCCAGCCCCCGCCCTTTGGCGGGAGGTACGAGTGCTCCGCCAAACCGCACACATACTGTGAAATACGACCAATGACAATAATTTCCCCACTGGCCTTGGCTGTCTCAATAGACAAAGATGTGTTGTAATTGTGGTATCAAGAATTACAAAAAAAAGGTTTTGCTTGAAGTATCTGATTTATGGAGGGTTGAAACAGCAACAACTCTAATAAATATCAAATTACCAATGCATTACAGATGTATATGTTAAGGTTCACTTATTTCTTATTGTTCAATGACTATACTATCATAATATCATAATATGTTACCGGCAATCTGTATAATTCAGGTATTCTATAAAATGCTTAGTCGATGACCATTGTATAAAATATTTGCTGTTCCACCGGCAATGTGTGAAATAAATAAGTCTATATTTGCAGATGACTTTGCTAAACTTCTACATCTGGATGGTTATAAGAAAATAACCACGAAGGCTAATGCGGGAGCTCCGTCCTCTATCCTATACAATCTATCCAAGTCAAACTGCGCGGAGTGGACACTGCGCGCCTCAACTTGGATAGATAATATATTCTACATTCGGTTAGGTATATAAATAAAAGGTAAAAATCTTGTGGCGACTTTTTATAAAAAATACATATTATACAAATAAACTAGACTAACTGTAGTACGCGCCAGTTAGTGTAGCAATACGAGTCATTTACATTCCCCCATACAGTGGTGTAGGTATACGAAATTTGCAAAAACGACAGTTTCAATGTTAAAAGATAATGTAATTAATTCTTATTTCTTAATATTTTTTATTTACCTTTCTTGTGACTTCGTATTCGTAAGACTTTGTTTCACTCGTATTGCCACACTAACTGGCGCGTACTATAACTAACTAATTGGTCAATTTCGGTTTTTAGTTTTGAAAATGAGTTCTAAACCGAAAAAAATTGCATAAACTGAGTTTTTAAATTTCAAGTATACAAAGTAAAATAGTAATAGACAAATCACAGGTATTTACGACAGAAAATAATTGTAATATTACATTAATTCTATACCAAAACTTATTTATATATACAAAAAAAAAAAAATATTAATTTACTTGTATTTCCATCTTACGTAGGTAGTACGTAGTCTTATGTACATATTCTCAAATATAACTTCATTTGTTAGTATTATCTTATTTTTTTTACATAAATGTATTTGTTTTAAATGCGGGTGTAGGTACCCTCATTCTACTCGATTCTCATAATATCGATTAGGAACTATTATTCCACCATAAGTACATAATATACTACGACTCTATCTAAAACGAATATTTGTTTTTATTTTTTATATCAGAACGTATGTACCCCATTGATTAATGGTATAACAATAGCGCCATAGAAATATGTATTTAAGGTCAATTTTTAATTTTTATACATTACCAATCCATAGTAAATCTTAGAAGCTAGAAATAAGATTTCCATCATTGAACTAAAGGAAGGCACCTATAGAATTCTCTTACAAAATGTCTGTCCAAATCTTCTACTACTACTATATCTTTCTACTTTACAAATACACACGTATTTTACAATATTCAGAAAGTCGTATTTAAATATCTATCTTACACTATTGACTCACTATTCTAATAACAGTAACAATAGTATAAAGTTTATCAATTTAGTTAGGCAAACCTGCATAATATACTTTTAAACATAAATCACAGGAACATTTGTCAGTCCATAATATAATATACATCTGTATGCATCTGTAATCACTATCACAAGTCAAATTCTACTCGATTCTCATAATATCGATTAGGAACTATTATTCCACCATAAGTACATAATATACTACGACGCTATCAAAAAGGAATATTTGTTTTTATTTTTATATCAGAACGTATGTACCCCATTGATTAATGGTATAACAATAGCGCCATAGAAATATGTATTTAAGGTCAATTTTTAATTTTTATAAATTACCAATCCATAGTAAATCTTAGAAGCTAGAAATAAGATTTCCATCATTGAACTAAAGCAAGGCACCTATAGAATTCTCTTACAAAATGTCTGTCCAAATCTTCTACTACTACTATATCTTTCTACTTTACAAATACACACATATTTTACAATATTCAGAAAGTCGTATTTAAATATCTATCTTACACTATTGACTCACTATTCTAATAACAGTAACAATAGTATAAAGTTTATCAATTTAGTAATGCAAATCTGCATAATATACTTTTAAACATAAATCACAGGAATATTTTGTCAGTCTGTATAATATACATCTATAATCACTATCACAAGTCAAATATAGGCTGAATCTAATTCATGCCTTTGCCACACTCAGAAAACTGTCCGTAACATCCGTTCGACAGCCACCGCTCCAACAGCTGTCAGTTTGACAGCCATCGCTCCAACCGCTGTCAGCTTGCCAGCCAGCCATCGCTTTGACAACTGTTTCTTCAGGGCTCACCTGAGTAAAACTATTATTTGAACAAACACCTTTTCGCAATTTATATTACTGTAGGGTTAGTTTTTTTTTCTTTTGCGGTGGTTCTTGGTTTTTAATATCAACTTCAACATTTATTATATTGACTTCCCGATCAAGAGGTCTTTTTTCAGCTTTGGATTTTAGGGCTTGAGGTATTTGAGCATCTTGTTTGTTGCTAAATAGCGTCGCGTAAAAGTTCTTATTTTTCGGACAGGGTTCTGCCATTCTATTAACTATATCTATACTACTAGTTTTAGTATCATTTTTGTCAATTTTTTTAACAGTCTTCTCTTTTTTAACTAAATTGTTAGTTTTTTCATTTACACTACACTTGTCCATGTTAACTTTCGGAGAGTCTGTGTGATCAAAGTGAAGTATAACTTCAGATCTGTTTTTAATAGTTAACCTTATTCTAGGATTAGAATTTTGACTATTAGTATCACTCGCTTCATAAGCATTTTTAATCATCAGAGAACTGTTGTTATTTGTATCACTATCGGGCGCACTGTAAAAAAGTGACAGTTTTTTACGACAGTCAGACTGTACGGAAGGTTTAATACTTGTTTTTGCACTATTTTTCTTTTTGGTATTTATATCATCCGATTGTTTTAATTTCTTGTTCTTAGACTTCTTCTTGTTCTTGTTTCGTTGTTCTTTGATATCCATTTCCTCATCGCTACTTATATGGTAAACGACATTTTTACTCTTACACGTCCTGTGCCTGGAGTTAAGAATCCTGCTGTTGTTGGGTAGTACTTCAGGTTGTAGAAAGCTTTTGTTCTTACCGGCATCTTGCAACCGCACACCGTTCATTAAATAATTTTTGTTAAAACTTTTGACTTTACCATCTTCAGTGCTCTCTACGGGGGCTGGTCGTTTTTTCGTGTCTAATTTTTCGAAGGTTTCAGACTGTTCTAATAAAGAATTCAAATCATTCGCCTCTAACACTGGAATCACAGTATCATTGCGCGACTCGACTTCCTCAAAATCATCCAATTCAACGCGTGGTGTAGGAATTGATGTTATTTCCCTTGAAGGCATATCTATTACTGTAGCCTCTGGATTAATGGTTGATTCGATCTCCATATCTTGATGATTGAAATCATCTTCCTTAGGTTTAATTTTATTAGCATCTGTGTTGTCAGTTATAAGGAAGCTGTTCACGTCTTCCTCTGTTATAATTCTAGGCAAGTCATCAATTTTATTAGTGTTTAAGTCATCGCTTTTATTAGTGCTGCCCGATTTATCCTTTTCATTGTCAAAATCTACGAGAGCTGGTTGTTTTTTCGTGTCCAATTTTTCAAAATCTTCAAACTGTTCTAATAAAGAATTCAAATCATTCGCCTCTAATACTGGAATCACAGTATCATTGCGCGACTCGACTTCCTCAAAATCATCCATTTCAATGCGTGGTATAGGGATTGATGTCATTTCTCTTATCATTATATCTATATTATTTTTATTTTTTTTAGTGCTGCCCGATTTATCCTTTTCATTATCAAAATCTACGAGAGCTGGTTGTTTTTTCGTGTCCAATTTTTCAAAATCTTCAAACTGTTCTAATAAAGAATTCAAATCATTCGCCCATATCACTGGAATCACAGTATCATTGCGCGACTCGACTTCCTCAAAATCATCCATTTCAATACGTGGTATAGGGATTGATGTCATTTCCCTTATCATTATATCTATATTATTTTTACTTTTTTTCGTGCTGCCCGATTTATCCTTTTCATTCTCGACTTCCTCAAAATCATCCATTTCAATGCGTGGTATAGGGATTGATGTCATTTCCCTTATCATTTCCATTATATCTATATTATTTTTACTTTTTTTAGTGCTGCCCGATTTATCCTTTTCATTCTCGACTTCCTCAAAATCATCCATTTCAATGCGTGGTATAGGGATTGATGTCATTTCCCTTATCATCATATCTATATTATTTTTATTTTTTTTGGTGCTGCCCGATTTATCCTTTTCATTGTCAATAGTTATTCCATATAAATCCTGATGTATATGTTCCAAACTGAGACACGGTTTAGAATCACCTACATCCATGCAAAGGTTCTGTGTGTCACTCTTCAATCTCAGCATCTTGTGGCCAATGGGGCGGAAGCGTGTCTGATGATACGTTGGATTCATCTCGTGGGACTCCATGTCTGGAAATAAAAATGTAACTTAATATTTATCTTGACATTATAGTCAGATTGCAGGTACATTCATTCGCCTAGAGGTGCATGGTCCTGAACAAAAATGTAGGAAGATGTGAAAAAAATTGAATTTGAATTTGAATTCGAATTTGAAGTTGAACTTCCAGCACACGAGTGAAGACCGCGAGAAGGAAAACGGAAGGTGGGACATCCCCTAGCCAGGTGGACTGACGACCTGCGATTGGTGGCTGGGACAGACTGGATGCGGAAGGCGGAGGATCGGCAAACGTGGCGCATATTGGGAGAGGCCTATATCCAGCAGTGAACTGCAATAATCTAATTGATACTCTTAGACTACAAGAAGAATAACATAGACGTAACGCATACATCTCCGTCTATGTTATTCTTTTAGTCTGAGTATATATACACTTGACTGCCTCTGTGGCGTAGCGGTAGTAAACGCGGCCGCTACGCAGGAGGCGCGGGTTCGATCCCCGCTCAGTGCTAATATTTGTGTGCATAAATATGAATATTTGCACTGGTCTGGGTGTTTTCTATGTATAATATTATGTATGTATTTACGAAAAAAAAAAATTCGCATTCTGGAACCCATAACACAAGCTTGTTAAGCTATGCTTACTTTGGGTCTAGATAGCGTTGTGTAGAATGTCCTACAATATTTATTCATTTATTTATTTATAATAACAGAGTGCATTTCATTTGAGACCTCAATCATCGAAACCCGTCCAGCCGTTAGACCAGCACTGCAATTCACTAAGCGAGCGCAACACAATGTTGCGACTCGCATCGTTGTGCTTGCTTAGTGAATTGCACAGCAGCAATGCAATTCTGTAAGCGCACAACGACGAGCACAACGTTGCAACAACCTTGATAGAGATTGTCGTTGGTCGGACTGGGTGACGTCACTGGAGATCGACCAATCACAATCTGTATCAAGGCTGTCGCAACGTTGTGCTCGTCGCTGTGCGCTCACAGAATTGCATCGCTGTAGAGGGGAACATAGGCAACAACATACATACGTGCGTGCGTAATACATTACCCTTGCTAGTCAGGTACAAATACATATCTAATAAAATATAACTGAAACTTCGGGATCTGTGTAAATAGTAAAATAACCGAATTTGTTTGCATCTCGGTTAACGTGACCTTTGCTCATATTTCAGGTTTTACTCAACCGATTGCGATCAAACAAAAGTAAGTTTTTAAGTCCGATCAAGCCCTTTCTAACAAAGAAAACAACATCTAAATCCGTTCAGTAGTTTTTGCGTCCATCGCGGACAAACAGACAGGAAAAAAAAATTGTATTTAGTCTCGTTAACATAACGTAACCCAAGTATTTTTTTTAAACATCTGCAATGTACAGACACGATCACTTTACAATAAAATTACCTATATCTAATATATAAAAATCAATGGCACTTTTCGTTGTTAGCTTATAACTCAAGAACGGCTGAACCGATTTGGCTCACTTTAGTCTTGAAATATTCGTGGGTGTCCAGGGAAGGTTTATAAGTGCAGCGGGAACGGCAAAAATATGGCGGTACGAAGTTCGCCGGGGCAGCTAGTATTAGTATAGCTAATTATAATAAGTTAATGCTTCAGAGGTAGTCAGGATGACCGCTGTTTTCGATTCCCGGGTCAAGCAATAGTTGCAATTAAGTTTTTTGTTTAGAATATATCAATAACAACTTTGATTGTAGAAAAAGTTTCATCCAAGCCCTGATCGTTTTAAAGGTCTTAAAAAAATAGAAATGCCTAGTAACAAATATATGTACTGCACTGCATTGTAATATATATCTTCTTAAATATAAAAATGGATCACTGAATGTGGAGCTAAGCTCAAATCTCGAGAACGGCTGAACCGATTTCGCCAATTATTTTTTTCAAATATTCCTTGAAGTACGAGGATGGTTCTTACGGAGAGAAGATTAAGAAAAAAATCGACCGTTAGGCGGTACGAAGGTCGCGGGGTAAGCTAGTTTAAAATAATTTTGTATTACTTCCTAAGGGTTAATTACGTTGCCAGTTCACTACACTTAACGTTTAACATTAAACTAAACTAAATACAACTTCACATTATTTAGTTTTCTGTTAGTAGCTAGTTTCACGCCACATTATTAAAACTGGGTACTGGCCTAACAGAAGTAATGTAGCTTTTTCGTAGCCGTTGTGGACCGTAGCTAAAATAAATCGTAGAGCTTACGTAGCAGAACTCGTAGCTCGTAGTGCTAATAATTCGTAGAGTTTACGTAGTGGAACTCGTAGCTGTAGCATGTCCGGTGAACACACTTAAATTATGCTTTACTAGCCTTCCGCCCGCGACTCCGCCCGCGTACATCTCGGTAAACGCGACCTTTGCTCATATATCCGGTTCTACTCAACCGATTGCGATAAAAAAAAGTAAGATTATCGACTGACTCAGGCTTGTCTAAAATAAAAACAGCATCAAAATCCGTTCAGTAGTTATTGCGTCCATCGCGGACCAACAGACAAAAAGACAGGAAGTGAAAAAAAAAAATTGTGTTCAGTATCGTTAACATAACATAACCCAAGTGTTTTTTTAAAGTTTAAGACGGTGTTAGCCAATAACGTAATAAATCGGGTGATTTCGCATGCTTAAAGTATATTCATAAAATTTGACGCGATTTATTCATTTAATTTCATGCACACATAAAAACATTACACAGGTAAGACGGTGAAAATATTTTTGCAATGTTAAATTTAAATAAAAAAAAAAATTAAAACATATTTTGAATATTTTTGACCAAGTCACGGTAAAGTTATTGATTTTAATTTCAAATTGTTTTAGACCTATAAAATAATTATTAACATAGTTTAGTAAATGTAGTCTGAACTTAAATTAGAAATTCGATAATATTCCAGGACGTACTACACAGTAGAAAGAGAGCTTATCAGTCGTTGAAAAGGTAAACTTTAAGATAAATAGTTATATTAGTTATAAACTAATTCGATTTAGAGTAAGATCATACATAAAATTGAAATAAATTAATTTTAAATTATTTGATCTGACTGTGAATCTGAATAGTTACAGTGATTCGATTAGTAAGGTGTATACGATATACTCGTAGTTGAAGTAGGTACTTACCGTGATTTTTTTGTAATCAAACACAAAACACTAGAGTTTTAGAGAGTTATCACTTAATAGTTTTTCAAGAGTTATTTACAAACTCGTAGTATATTGCACTTTAACCACAGTATTTCACTAACTGGTAAGTAAGTAAAAGCAAGGTACGTAAGTACAAGGAAAGCGCACGAAAAGCGAGTGCTTCGGATGAGAGCTCGAGCTCAACTAATTTATTTTTGAGGAATTTCGCAGTGCCTCGCCAGGTGCGACGGTTGCGGGGGACGCGGGGGGGTGGGGGCTGCGACGGGGGATGCGCGGGAGTGGACAGGTAGTAGCGGGTAGTGGGCGTGGGGCAAGCTAACTATTGTTACAGTGCACGTATTGTCTACAGCAGACATATTATTGTTTTCTAAGGAATTAGGAACTTAATACGCATAGGTAAGGTATGCAAAGGTTTATAGTTTTGCGAATCGTTTGAAGCGGTTGACGAACAACTGAAGCATAAAATGTCGATTATATAAAGCCTTCGAGCGATTTTTCGTTATAGAACATGACTTATAGAGATAATTTCATGGACCTCGATTTTGCTATTTTATGTTTAAGCAAAACCATAGTCATTCCAATTGAATAATAAACCACTAGGTGTTTAGCACATTAACAGGTTAAGCAACACTAGCCTGGTCAGTCTTAGGATGCGTTACTATTCTTATTATAAATTCTGCATCTGATTAGTTAGATTGATACGATTAGTCAAGTGTATTCAGTAAATTCTTACGAGAGTTAAGTCTAAATTTATAATGATATTATCGTCTTCATCTTTAAATTTTCAAATATAGATTGAGAAGGATTATGGAAACTTCATAGAAATAAATGCTTTAATAGCACCAATTTCTATGCCTTTTAAGACGATATTAGCCAATAACGTTATAAATCGGGTGATTTCGCATGTTCAAAGTATATTCATAAAATTTGACGCGATTTATTTATTTAATTTTATGCACATAAAAAAACATTACACAGATAAAATGGTGGAAAAGTAAGTGTAGTTAAATTTATACTTGAAAACATATTTTGAATATTTTTGATCAGGTCACAGTAAAGTTATTGATTTTAATTTCAAAACTGGTTCAGATCTAAGAATTATTAATTTAGAATTATGAAGTTAGATATTTGATAATATTCTGGGACTTACTACACAGTTTAAAAAGAGCTTATCAGTCGTTGAAAAGGCAAACTCTAAGATTAACAGTGATATTAAGTATAAGTCAATCCGATTTAGAGTCAGATCATAATATATTTATAACATATATATAAATTAATTTTAAATAGTATGATCTGACTCTGAATATGATTAGTTAGAGTAAATCGATTAGTAATGTGTAGGTACGATATAGTTGAAATACTTACCGTATTTTTTTCTATTAAACAAATACACTTAAGAAGAGTTATTAGTAATATCACTAACACTTAGTTTTTCAAGAGTTATTTACTAACTCGTAGTATATTGCACTTTAACCACAGTATTTCACTAACTGGCAAGTAAGTACAAGCAAGGTAAGTACAAGGAAAGCGCGCGAAAAGCGAGTGCTTCGGATGAGAGCTCGAGCTCAACTAATTTATTTTTGAGGAATTTCGCAGTGCCTCGTAAGGTGCGACGGGTGCGGGGGACGCGGGGAGGGGGGGGCTGAGACGGGGGATGCGCGGGAGTGGACAGGTAGTAGCGGGTAGTGGGGGTGGGGCAAGCTAACTATTGTTACAGCGCACGTATTGTCTACAGCAGACATAACCTATTGTGTTTTATGGAATTAGGCACTTAATACGTACAAGTTAGGTATGTTACCTATGCTAGTTTCAAATAATTTTGTATTACTACTTAATTACGTTGCCAGTTCACTACACTTGACGTTTAACATTTAACTAAACTAAATACAACTGCACATTATTTAGTTTTCTGTTAGTAGCTAGTTTCACGCCACAAACTTATTTTTAAGTATAATTTTAAATCAAAAAGCTGTAACAGTGTTGCACTATTTTGAAAATAAAGAATTGAATTAAATTGAATTATTAAAACTGGGTACTGGCCTAACAGAAGTAATGTAGCTATTTCGTAGCTGTTGTGGACCGTAGCTAAAATAAATCGTAGAGCTTACGTAGCAGAACTCGTAGCTCGTAGCGGTAATAAGTCGTAGAGTTTACGTAGTGGAACTCATAGATTGTAGCGTGTAGCATGTCCGATGAACACACTTAAATTATGCACTACTAGCCTTCCGCCCGCGACTCCACCCGCGTACATCTCGGTTAATACGACCTTTGCTCATATATCCGGTTCTACTCAACCGATTGCAATCAAAAAAACGTAGGATTAAGCCCGGTCTAAAAACAAAACAGCATCAAAATCCGTTTAGTAGTTTTTGCGTCCATCGCAGACAAACAGACAAAAAGACAGGAAATGGAAAAAAGAAATATTTTGTGTTCAGTATCGTTAACATAACATAACCCAAGTGTTTTATTTTTAAGTTTAAGACGATATGTTAGCCAACTACGTAATAAATCGGGTGATTTCGCATGTTTAAAGTATATTCATAAAGTTTGACGCGATTTATTTATTTAATTTTATGCACACATAAAAACTTTACATAGATAAGACGGTGAAAATATTAGTGCAATGTTAAATTATACTTTAAAACATATTTTGAATATTTTTGATCAAGTCACGGTAAAGATATTGATTTTAATTTCAAATTGATTAGTAAATGTAGTCTGAGCTGCAGTTAGATATTAGATAATTTTCCGGGGACCTACTACACAGTATAAAGAGAGCTTATCAGTCCTTGAATAGGTCCTTGTAAAACTTTAAGATAAATAGTTATATTAAGATAATAAGTTAGTTCGATTTAGAGTCAGATCATACATAAAATTGAAATAAATTAATTTTAAATAATTTGATCTGACTCTGAATCTGAATAGTCAGAGTGATTCGATTAATAAGGTGTATACGATATAGTTGAAATAGGTACTTACCGTGATTTTTTTTGTAATCAAACACAAAACGCTAGAGTTTTAGAGAGTTATCGTTATGACTTAAAGGTTTTTCTAGAGTTATTTACAAACTCGTAGTATATTGCACATTAACCACAGTATTTCACTAACTGGCAAGTAAGTACAAGCAAGGTAAGTACAAGGAAAGCGCGCGAACAGCGAGTGCTTCGGATGAGAGCTCGAGCTCAACTAATTTATTTTTGAGGAATTTCGCAGAGCCTCGTAAGGTGCGACGGGTGCGGGGGACGCGGGGAGGTGGGGGCTGAGACGGGGGATGCGCGGGAGTGGACAGGTAGTAGCGGGTAGTGGGCGTGGGGCAAGCCATTTTTACAGCGCACGGATTGTCTACAGCAGACATAACCTATTGTCTTTTATGGAATTAGGCACTTAATACGTACAGGTAAGGTATGTTACCCTACGGAATGATAGGGGGGTGACTCGTCAAGTCGTCACCCCACTCGTTCAAAAAAGAGTTGATATCTTTTTATGTGTTAATTGATGAAAGTTATGTTTTTTGTGTATTCTCCTCTTTACCTAAGCATACGTAATTAGTAACATATATCACTGATTCGTTATGTCTTGGATTTAGCTATATTAACGTTGCTGGGGTGACCGATCACCCCACTATTCTTTTACGTTAGTTTCTTTTTTCTCGTCTGGTGCTTGAAAAAAAAAAACATTTTTCAATCAAAGAATAAAAGAATCAATTTCGTTTATTCAATTTAGGCACATATAGAGCACATATGAACGTCAAAATATTACAATTGTGTCAAGAAGTATGTAAACAACAAATAAAATATTAAATAAATTAAAGTAAACCATTTGAAAATGATTCTTTCGCTGGTTCGGTAGTTGGTTCTACAGAGCAGATGCCAGCAAGAAACTCAGAGAATTCAATTATTCTTTTTATTTATTTATTTATTTTTTAATACGGTTTTTATACAATTTACAATGTGCGGGCAAGAAAGTGATTAGGTTGACCATGCATTTTTATCATTAAGATATTCTTCTATTTATTTTATTTATTTATTTAAGATTTATGCACACACAGAACAATATAATATAAAATGGAAGATGAAAATTTGTACATTGGTCTTCTACTTTATAATAAGCTTTTTCCATTAGACTTTTTTTCACGTTTATTTTAAAAATATTAAGTGGCATGTCAACCAAATCCTGAGGAATTTTATTAAATATTTTTATACTGTTGCCTACAAATGAATTACCAACCTTATGAAGCCTGAGTATTGGCACTGCTAGTTTATCTTTATTTCTCGTATTATAATCATGGGTGTCCGAGTTTTTTTTAAAGGACTCGGACTTTTGACATAAATAGTAAAACTTACGGCCAATAATATTGTTAAATATTTAGGAAACCTAGGCAATACAAGTTATGATGGGGAATATTCTTTAGACAAGAGTGAATAATCAGAAATTGAGGATAATCTGTCTGTGCATTCAGCGCATTTGTATTGTTTTTAAACTTTATCAGACAATTTTTCTTTCCGTAAAGAAGGAATTATTCTAAAAAAAGAATTAGCGAAATCGGTTCAGCCGTTCTCGAGATTTTCACTTAGCAACACATTTAGCGATTCATTTGTATATTATAGATGCGAAAATAGCTGTCTGTCTTTCTGTCTGTCTCTGTCTTTCACACATACCTAAACCACTGAACCAAACTTGACGAATGAATTTAACCTTGGAAAGAACATAGGCCATCTTTGCTTGCGATAACCGACATCCACACTACTACTTATACTACGATAACTTCTTAAGTATTTAGGTAAGTAATATAAACAACACGTGAAGGTATGGCTGGGGAGCCCTTTACCTGGCATAATTGCTTTTCTACTGTCTTTTGTTCTATTGTAGTCGATAAGCTGTAAACTGAAAATTGCAACATTAAAAAAAGATTAGAATATTTGCAAATTGCCCATTCTTAACTCTTATCTTTACTCTTATCTATAGTCAACCTTTTGTCTCATTTCTCTAAATAGGTCAAGTGATAAAGGTTGTAGTAATCCAGTTAATATCTCGTCAAGTGAACAAAAGAAATATTAATGCTTTTGTTATTCAAGTCATTGCGGGCCTATTAAAACTAACTGCTAAACCCATTACTTCTATACTGTGCCATTACCTGCTGTCTCTTCGTGGACACAATTCGTGGTATTTTAAATAATTGCACAATATGTCATTATTTAAAACACCACACAATTGATCCCCAATTCAATGACTACGACTATATCAATAATAAGGTGTTGCGCAATGCTCCGGTCCACAGTAATATTAGAAAGTAACTCTCTGTCTGTCTGTCTGCTTGTCTGTCTGGATATTGAAATTTGGTATACAGACGTTTGGAAAGGACATAAGGAATGTTGGTCGCGACAACCGACATCCACGCGGACGGGGCCGCGGGCAACAGATATTGAGCGATAACTTTGTTGTAAATATTTTTCTGTTTAGAAACTTATTATGAAGACTAAATACCGATATCGAACCACCAGCTGTACTTACAAATATTATAATACCTGATGTTGTAACCATATTCTTGAAATAAAGCTGAATTTGAATTTGAATATATAAACCTAACTATACTTCATACGGGTAGGTACTTAACTAAAGGTAAACAACCTTGTAGCGACTTTTTATGTAAACAAATAGGTATTAAACAAATAAACTAGGCTAACTAACTTAATCGTTAGGGGTAGTTGGAGCTTAAAAAGTCCAAGAACAACAAATTATCGCCCAATGTCACCATTGGAATGTGGAGGTCAGATGGCAGTCGCTTCACGGAAATTTCGAGGTCCAGCCAAATCCGCAGTTAAGCTTAGAGTATACATACTCTTAGCAGTTACTTAGAGTATACATTATAATTATATAGAGCGCACCTATCACTCAGCTCTTGGGCGCCGAGTGTTAGCAGATACTTTGCGATAGTATAGCTTACCTATAGTGACGTTTCATGCATTACCGAAAATATCAATAGATGTACTTATTAATGTAGTTTGTTGTTATGAAGTTTTTTGTTCGATTTGATATGCATGGATAAAATTAAAGCAAAAACACAAAAAAAAATGGCGTCATTTTGCGTTATTTTTGCCTCATTATTACTACAAATATACAATATTAAAAAAATAAAAAATAAAAATAAAAAATGTTGTATAAAATTTTGATTCAACATATCGAATTAAATATTATTTGCGAAGTCATTTTGATGGGTATTGTTTTGATACTGATTGAGGTTGAACCAGGAGCCTCGGTACTGTTCATACCCGTGATAGCAGTTCATACTTGTAAGGCGCGCTCTATAGCAATATATACTCTTAGCAGTTAAGACTGGTAAAGCGGACCCCAGACTTCAAGGTGAAAGCTTCGGATGCGACTAGGAATTAATGCTGGGATGAAGAAGAACTAACTGAATAACTAGTGGGTTCGATTTCGGTTTTTAGTCTTCATAATAAGTTTCTAAACAGAAAAATATATATAAACTGGCTGTTTATACTGGAAATTGATGGCGCTTGGTGGAACTTGCTACACATATTGAATAAAGCACTAACTTGTACTTTTCCATTGTAAAACTTGAGAATGCCGTAAGGCGAAACCGGTTAGGCAACAAAAAATAAATTAATTGTGGAAAAGTACTGTAAGTGCTTCATTCAATATATAAACTGAGTTTTTAAATAAAACCTATTGAATAGACACATCAAGATTGCTTACGTTTAGTTAAGTACCTAACAATTAAAATGAACAATTAAACTAGCATGGGCTGGGCAATTACAATAACCAGTAACTTTTCATAAGCTTGGTAAGCTATGCTTGGCCAATTCCTGTTAGTGAGTGGTCGAGTGATTCATCAAGAGATGCAAAATCGAACTAGAGTTAGAGAGGGATAGCATTATATATTTAATGCTATCCCTTGCACGCAATTCACCCGTCAATTGCTACGTGCACGGGTGAATTGCGTGAAAACGGGCTGACTTAAAGTATGATTCCGTAGCCGACCGCATACGACAACTGCCGACGCACGCAGCACATGCGCGTAGTACATTGCGACTTCTCAATGGTCCCCTTTATCCGTATCGAAGTTTAGCAAGTAATGGGCACGCTGTATGTGCTGCATGTGTCGGCAGTTGTCGTATGCGCTCGACTTTGGAATCATATTTTAACCTTTTTGAAATTGGCAGGGAATAAATTCATGCCTAGGATAAGTACTTAAATCATATTTATAATAGCTTAATTAGCTTGTGTTATGGAATCTGGAATGCGGATATACATACTTAGATACTTTTTTTTTTTGTTTTTTTTTTTTTGTAAATACATACATATTATACATAGGAACACCCAGACCAATATTTATATTGGCACTGAGCGGGGATCGAACCCGCACCTCCTGCGTAGCAGCCGCGTTCACTACCGCTATGCCACAGAGGCAGGCACATGTACCTACTTAATATTATTATAAATGCGAAAATAACCGTCTGCCTTTCTGTTCGTCTGTTATGCTTTCAGACCTAAACCACTGAACCGATTGCTTTTCTACTGTCTTTGTTCTATTGTAGTCGATAAGCTGTGAACTGCAAATTGAAACTCTAACCAAAAAAAACCTGGAATAGTTATTTGCAAATTGCCCATTCTTTACTATCCATAGTCAACCTTTTGTCTCATTTCTCTAAATAGGTCAAGTGATAAAGGTTGCAGTATTCCAGTACTTATCTCGTCAAGTGAACTAAAGAGATATTAATTTATTTATTTATTTGCACATGGAAAACTTACAGCTAATACAATCGAATACAGAAGCAGATTAAACATCTGAAAGCCAATTAAAAGTTTTCACTTCTAGTTCTGATATAATACACATAAGTGAAAGCAAATGCTAGCGAAAATCAAAATGCTTTTGTTATTCAAGTCATTGCGGGCCCATTAAAACTAGCTGCTAAACCCATTACTTTTATACTGTGGCATTACCTATTGTCTCTCTCTGTTTTGTGGACACATCGTGATATTTTAAATAATTGCACAATATATCTAAAAAACCACAGAATTGATCTCCAATTCTGTGACTTCGACTATATCAACAAGGTGTTGCGCGTTGCTCCGGTCCATAGTAATATTATAAATGCGAAAGTACCCAGCAGGCTGTCTGTCGGACAACATACAAATGGCGGCCTTATCGCTGGGAGCGATTTCCAAATTCAATATTCCGGTTTAGAAATTCATTTTAAAGACCGAAAATCGAAATACAATCACTAGTTAGTCAGTTAGCCTAGTTTATTTGTTTAATATGTGTTTGTATAAGAAGTCGCTACAATATTGTTTACCTTTAGTTAAGTACCTAATCAAATAATAGTAAAAAAGGCAGTAGAAAAACAATTATACCAGGTAAAAGCGTAAAGGGCTCCCGCGCCACACCTTCACATGAGGTTTATATTTAAGAAGCTATTGCTCACTAGCTGTTGCACGCGGCTCCGCCCACGTGGATGTCGGTTATCGCAACCAAAGATGGCCTATGTCCTTTCCCAAGGTTTAATTCATTCATCAAAATCGGTTCAGTGGTTTCGGCGTAAAAGTATAACAGACAGACAGACAGTTCTTTCGCATTTATAATAATATAAGTATACTAGCTGAGCCCGCGGCTCCGCCCGCGTGGATGTTGTATAGTCACTTTACTCGCCTCTCTATTCGATTCTCTACTCGGCTTTCTACTTGACTCTTTACTCGACTTAGCTCGCCTCTCTATTCGGCTCTGTACTTAACTCTGTACTCCACTCTATACTAGTCCCTCTACTCGATGCCGATATATTCAACTTCATGACTACAGTACGACTCATGACTATAGTATGGGTACCTACTTCAAGAAGGGCAAGTGTGACACCCTGGTGTTGCAAACATCCATAGGCCACAGTAACAACTTCCCATCAGCACTGCAATTCACTAAGCGAGCACAACGATGCAAGTCGCAACGTTGTGCTCGATAGAGATTGTCATTGGTCGGATTGGGTCACGTCACTGGAGATCGACCAATGACAATCTCTATCGAGCACAACTTGCGACTCGCATCGTTGTGCTTGCTTAGTGAATTGCACAGCAGGTGGGCCAGTCCTACGTAATAGGGAGTGAGCCTATTTTCGTATTTCAGGCACTATTGTTGAGCCCTGCATCTGAAGCTGAGCCCGGACTGTACCTATAGGTATATTGTCTGCCTGATGTTAAACAGCCATATCCCTTAGTTGCCTTGTACGACACCGCAAGGGAAAAGACATTCGCAGAAACAATAGTCGCTCGCTCGTCCACGCTGGTGAACATTGCCTCGCTATAGAATATTGGTAGTGTCCGTCTGAACAGAACATTCAAGCAATAATCGTATTTTGACATAGGCGATATGTTACTTGCGAATCTCGTATGATATACTCGTAGACGAGAATTAGTGTTTATTTGTGTATAAACACCACCATGTAAGAGTGAAATAGGTGAATAATAAAAAGCAAAAAGTGTCCAAAATACTTTTATTTATCAACAGCTTTATCTGTAAAACATTCTTACTGTGTATTATGAACTATGTCGAACTTTGTTATGTACTAAACTCCGTCGTTCGTACTACATATATCAATTTCGTATCTCTATAAGCGCATTACAGTGAAACGAATGACAATACACCCGTATTTAGAACGAAAATCGTATAGATCAAGTACATACATTAGAAAATAAGTATCATTATCGGCATTTATCTTGACCCCAATTACGTCATAAAATGTACTTTTTACGCGTAAGCTGGTGTCATTTGATGATAGCAGATGCTACAGCAGCGGAGGAGCTGAAATCTACTAATCATAGATATTTTTTTTAATAAAATTTATTAGTAAGTAACCAAATTATTAATATTACGTCTAATCCCTCCGGCTAAGCTAAATTGCTTGTTAAGAGTGGGTTCACGTCGGTAGTATATTAGCCAGGATTTGAACCTGGGCCCTCTCGATCTTAAGGCCGGCTTCTTAAACACTAAGCGACCGACTTTTGTATCATATTATCAAAGCAATTCGCGCGATAGAGCCTGGTTTCTCTTCTTCTCGTTTCTCGTCTCGTCTTGGGGTCAAGATATACGCCGGTAGTTACCCTCTCACAAGGTACTTATCGTAATCACTTCCAGGTAAATACTACAAGAATGTCTGTACGGAATATAATAGACCACGAACAATGTGCATCTTGTTATGCCTGGCATACGGATGTCATTACAAAAAAAGTACGCTATGACTAAACGCATCTAGGTGTCAAAATTCATTAAATCTATTATCTAGTCAGTAACAAATTCGAAATTCAAAAGTCATTGCACTCACACAATTTTTTTTAACCAAATTAAAAAAAAAGGAGGTTCCTAAATTTGACCGTATAAAGTGTATATTGTGACGGTACATCGACTATCCAAAGCTGAGTAAAGATTCGATTTTAAATAATCGACATGAAACTAAGCCAATAATGCCAGCCCCCGCCCTTTGGCGGGAGGTACGAGTGCTCCGCCAAACCGCACACATACTGTGAAATACGACCAATGACAATAATTTCCCCACTGGCCTTGGCTGTCTCAATAGACAAAGATGTGTTGTAATTATTGTTGTACCTATCAAGAATTACAAAAAAAAAAGGTTTTGCTTCAAGTATCTCATTTATGGAGGGTTGAAACAGCAACAACTCTAATAAATATCAAATTACCAATGCATTACAGATGTATATATTAAGGTTTACTTATTTCTTATTCTTCAATGATTAGTGTACTATCACAATATGTTACCAGCAATCTGTATAATTCAGGTATTCTATAAAATGCCTAGTCGATAACCATTGTATAGAATATCTGCTGTTCCACCGGCAATGTGTGAAATAAATAGATCTTAGTCTATATTTGCAGATGGCTTTGCGAAATTTCTACATCTGAATGGTTATAAAAAAATAACTACGAAGGCTAATGCGGGAGCTCCGTCCTCTATCCTATACAATCTATCCAAGTCTAACTGCGCGGAGTGGACACTGCGCGCCTCAACTTGGATAGATATATACTCGTACTACATTCGGTTAGGTACATAAATTAAAGGTAAAAAATCTTGGAGTGATTTTTTTAAAATAAAAAAAAACAAATAATAAACAAATAAACTAGACTAACTAATCTTTCAATTTCGGTTTTTAGTTTTTAAAATGAGTTCTAAACAGAAAAATATTTAATAAACTGAGTTTTTTAATAAAACATATTATTATAAAGTCACAAGATTGTTTACGTTTAGTTAAGTGCCTAATCGAATGGAGTATAGGTTAGAATCTAAAGTTTAAAGTCAACAAAAAAAAACCACGAAGGTTAATGCGGGTGCTCCGCTCCTGCCTCAGCTCTCGTGGGTATTGTTTTTATAACCACCATTCATGTTTTTAGATCATTTTCTTGTGAAAAAATAATTACAAGTTCAAAATAATACTAAATTAAATCAACACTACACACTATAATTAATAAAATAAACTAAATTAAATACATAAAATATTTACATGCATAATGCGTCGTGAAATTCCTCCACATCGTCACCGACCGGTAACGTTCCCAGAAGGCTGGCAGCATTGCCACGTTGAATGGCAATGCTTATTCTCTGTGCAAGATAATAACCAGCCTTCTGGTCACGCGTAGCGTCGATCAGCCGCTTTGTTAAATCTTTGTATACAAAGCGGGCACTTGGGCCCCATGTCCCCAACGTTTCAACCCCAAACGGCCCAAAAATATAATCACCTGTTAAATTACAGTATTTGCGCCGTTTGAGGTTTTCCGCAGATGCAGCAGCAGCGCCAGCACAGCCTGCTGTGCCTGAAAGATGTGAAGGCGCAAGGGTGTCGACGCATGTTGCATCCCACACCAAAGGCCTTCCCATCTTCCAAGGCAGCAACGACATACCATCCGGTCTCTTGCCATCCTCACGCGCCAGCCCATTAGGTTCACGAATGGCTGGCACGCCAGCAGTGGCAAGAGCACGGCGGATAATGTCGTTGATGCAGGCGTGTCGTGATATGCGCCCAGCGCTTCTGCTGCATGAAAGGCCATGGTGCCCAAGGCTGTCGACAGCTTCACCGCAGTGGCAACGATGGGGAGAAACACACGGCGCTCCCAGGCGAAGGCAAGTGGCAAGGCGGAAAGTAGTATCGTCCAACATAGTACCTATGTTGGGCGATGGAAGTGCCTGAATCCAGAGACCTGACTCCCATTCCCCCACAGCCAACAGGCGCGCACGCTCTGAAACATGGGAAGACGAGCGTATCAAACTGTCTCTTACCAGCTTGCATAGCGGCGCATCCCATTGTCTCTGGGAGAAAAGGTTGCCAGGCAATTCAGTGTTGGGACAAGCAACCTTCCAAGCATTAATGGCATCGGAACCGATGACAAAAATGCTGGAAGGCTAACATCAGTAATTTTGCGAACGCCGAGCCCACCCAAGCGAACTGGTAAGGACGCTTGGAGCCAGGCTCGGCCGTTCAAGGCCACATTTAGAATTTCGCTGAGAGTGTTTTGAAGAATGTTGTCAATTTTTGCCAAAAGTGTCAAATGTTGCCAAAATTGGGATGAACGAAGTGCATGAGTAAATTTAGGGACAAAAAGGCAAAACCGAAGTATAGTAAAGGCTGAATGAACACTTATTTTTTGTAAACGATCTGCAATATTTTCAAAATTTTGAATTTTTTCCTCAATAAATGAATGAAATCCATCTTCCAGAACTGGGGACCCCAGGAGGCGCTCTCTGCTTTTTCCAGAATTTTGATATTGGGAGCTAAATGGTTAAATTTTTGTACAGTCGAGGGTCTGTCTGTAGTGTCACTAATAAATATTTCACATTTGTCTGAGTTGAGTTGTAAGCCAATGGATTGAAATTTATTTATCATAAGTTCTAAATCTTGTAACACTGTTTGTACATCACCCCCTAAAGTCCCGTCATCTAGGTACCAGATGTTGAATTTTGAATTTAACTGTTGTATGATGGGATGTATTGCTAGACTGAAGATGACTGGTCCCAAAGGGTCACCTTGCTGGCAACCAACTGCTGATTCCAAAAGATGATCCTTATAAATTAATTTTGTAGGGTGTCTATAGCACTGCCAAAGGAATTTATATATATGAGGGGTTTCTAATTTTGCTTGGGTCAGCAAGGTATCCCTATTCACTGAATTGAAGGCATTCCTCAGGTCAACCTTCAAAATGACCTCACCTTCACCACTGCCAAGGTACGTCGAAAGTGCGTGTATGGCAGCCTCACAGCCCCCTTTCGAACCGAAACCAAGTTGAAGGGGCTGGAATTTTGCTGCAAGCTCGGTACTGTAATACTTGCAGCAAATTTTGGCTGCCAACCGCCGTAAGGTGCTTCCTACGGCAATGGGACGAATGCCACCATCCCTTTTACGTAGAGCACATAGGTTGGCCCCATATAATATATGAATGATACCTTCGTCCACATTGCCGGAGAGCATCAAGTTCACTAAAGCCGTCAGCTCCTTCAGAAGGGCATCGCCAGCCTCCCCAGCGCTCGGACACATTAGATCTTTAAGATGCTGGGGGGTCAGGCCGTCGAGACCAGCAGCAGATCCACTCCGGAAGGAGCAAACGGCTGTGAAAACGTCCTTGGCAGTAATACTGAGAGTTTCAGTGTCATCACTCGGTGGTTCTGGGAAAGAGAGATCAATTGAAGCCGGTGGATGCTTACTCTGCAGACCCGCGAGCGTGTCTGGGGAGTAAGGTGCCACCACATCGCTGCTAAAAAGCAACCTCGACGCGCCCCTGATATCACCTTCCCTTATTTTATTTTCAATGTATTTATATTTATTGGATTGAGAGTTAAAGGCATGGTTTAATTTTGATTCGAAATGATACGTGTTGTTAGAACAATTTTCTTTAATTTGGGTTGTCAAAGATCTTTGTGTACTATTGTTTTTAATGTGTAATATTCTGTAAGGGAAGGTTAACAATTGCTCCCAAGCCGATATGGAGTTCACACTAACGACATGTTTGATGCAATTTGATAATTTTTGGGCCACAGAAGGCCTTGCGCCTCTGAGAATTCTTTTTAAAACCGGGACGGAATTTTTCATTTCACTTAAAGATTGCCAAAAAGGAATTTGGGAGGTGTTAGCTGGAACTCCACTATCTACGGAGATCGTGGGACTTGGAAGTACATGTTGACATTTGTGGATTTTGCCAATATGTACTTTCAAGCCCCGCTCACCTTTGAAGAACCGGGCCTGGGAACAGTATGGGCAGCGGACGAGGTTACTTAAAACAGAAGCGGATTGACCTGAACACATGTCCACATTGTCACTGCCGTTAGAGTTTTGATTCATTTTAATCACTTACACTATTTATATATATATTTTACAAAAACACTAAGAAAAATATAAACATTTTGTATAAACAAGATTTGACACTGTTCTGACTTCTGACGCTTGCGCCTTCGCATCTTAGCAACGCGAGGACCGACGCGACGCCGCCCCCGCGTTGCTCTAGGATACGCTGCGTCTTCTGTCCTCCGTGGCTATGTTTTTAGATAACATTTCATACATTATCGGCTGCGCAGTGCGCACTCGGTGTTCTATACGTTGCCTAGGCATTGTTTAGAATACCGGATTATACATCGTACATGTGCAAATAAGTCATTGACTGCAGCGCTCTAGATTTTATATGCCGTAGTTTGAAAATTCGAAAACTTGACAAAGAAATTTAATTCTAGCATTCCAATTTTTTAAATATACAAAGTAAAATAGTAATTTTTATAGACAAATCACGGGTATGTACCTACAACAAAAAGTAATTTTAATATTATATTAATTCTATACCAAAATTTTATTTATATTTACAACAAAAGATTTTACAAACATATTTCCATGTTACGCCTATGTACGTATTGTCAAAAATAACTTCATTTGTTAGTATTATCTTTTTTTATACACATTTTTTTCAAATACGGGTGTACCCTCATCCTACTCGATTCTCATAATATCGATTAGGAACACTTTTTCCACCATAAGTTCATAATATACTACGACGCTATTTATTTAAAATGTATTTTTTGATTTAATTTTTTATATTTTAACGTATATACCTATTGATTAATGGTTTAACAATAGCGTCATAGAAATATGTATTTAAGGTCAATTTTTAATATTTATACATAAACAATCCATAGCGAAACTTAGAAGCTAGAAATAAGATTTCAATCATTTAACTGCAGTAAGGTATAATTATTTTACAAAATGTCTGTCCAAACTTATACTACCAATATATCTTATACTACTAATATATCTTATACTACTACTATCTATTTTACAAATACACACATATTTTACAATATTCAGAAAGTCATATTTAAATATCTAGCTTACACTATTGACTCACTATTCTACTAACAGTAAGAATAGTATAAAGTTTATCAATTTATTTATGCAAACATGCATAATATACTTTTAAACATAAATCACAGTAACATTGGTCAGTCTATTTATTATACATAATATATATATATTCACTATCTCAAGTCAAATATAGGCTGAATCTAATTCATGCCTTTGCCACACTCAGAAAACTGTCCGTAACATCCCTTCGACAGCCGTCGCTTTGACAGCCACCGCTCCAACAGCTGTCAGTTTGACAGCTATTGCTTTGACAACTGTCATTAGGAGCGCAGTGTTGAGAACAGCTTGGCCAAGTTGTAGTAATCGTCAGTCTTCACGTTTCTTGTCAATTTCGCGTTGACTTAATTATTTCTTCATATCTAGTAGCATCTGTTCGAAGCACTCTCTTTGTATTTCGCTTTTAGATCATCTGGAAAAAATATTCATAATGTTAGGTCCGATACTGACGACATAATAATATTCTATGAAGTTAACTTTTTTCAGAGCTGAGCTGATAACTATTCTTAATATGTTGAGTCGAACCCGGTTGCCATACGAATATCATATTAAAAGGGTTGTTGGAGCCCTAAATAGTCTGACAATCTAGTCCACATATAAAACTCACACATCGCCAGTGAGTTGTGGAGGTCAAATTACAGTCGCTTCACAGGAAATATTGAAGTTTGGCCGTTTCTTAGTTAGATTGAGTTAGGAATCTATTCGAAAGATGCTATTATTACTCTGGACATGTATCTTCTACATAAAATGTGCTCAAGATGTGCTCTATACGTGCAGTACACGTTTCTTGGGTTTTTCGAGGATAGCAAGGGTGGAAAGGGGACTCTATTGTCTGCATTTAGCCTCTTTTTGGGCCGTTGCGCGTGATATAGCACGGGGTGCTACTGCAGTGGACGAGCTCACCAAGCATACATTATTACAAAGCATTCTGCGAGAGCCAGGGCCTTGTTTGTCCCGCGATTTAGGTCCAAGATATGTGTTCCAGAGGTCCAAGATACTATATCATTGAAGACAAAATTAAATCATATTTTTACCATGGTCAGCATAATATCTTTGCTTGCAGAAGGCTCTTCGACCCCTGAAGCCGGCGTCGTACTGTTGGTAAGTGCTAGCTGCCTCCACTGCCGACCGCGCGTCACGGGCACGTTGGTACTTCGTGTAATCGTAGCGGGACCTACAATAATGACGTCAATTTTAGATCTTTACTTCAGCAGCTGTAGACGTGGCACATGGGGGAGAACAGCAAGACTCCAGTAAGATAAGTGGCGATTGTTTGGCCGACGTATTGTAGAATAGAAAGACGAATGTATGGGATTTGACACTTATGACAGTCGTCAATGTATGTCACATACGTCAAATCCCATTCATTCATCGTTATTATATATCGATAGTACAATTATACGCCGGCCAACGAATTCTAACCTAATTTTTGCGATAACATTTGCTATTTACGAGAAAAATGCAAGAATCCAATATATTTGTCATTTAACAAAATGCAGATGTCTAATCGAACGGGGACTGTTGATATCTTTGACTGCCTCTGTGGCGTAGCGGTAGTGAACGCGGCTGCTACGCAGGGGGCGCGGGTTCGATCCCCGCACAGTGCCAATATTTATATGCATGAATATAAATATTTGCATTGTTCTGGGTGTTTCTATGTATAATATGTATGTATTTACAAAAAAACAGTATCTAAGTATGTATATCGGCATTCTAGATTCCATAACACAAGCTAAATTAAGCTTACCATGGGTCTAGATAGCGTTGTGTAGAATGTTGCACAATATTTATTTATTTATTATTATTATTATCTATTTCATTGTGGAGTGTTTAAGACCCGCATCAATTTTCAGATCTATGCGAATTAAGGTAAGCATACCATTTTCTTTCGTCTATTTGGACGGGATTAATATTGAATTGAAGCTCTTATATTATTGGAGTCAATGCTGGGAGTATTTCTTGGGCCTCGATTCTGCTAAAGCGAAACAACTGTCATACCACCAACACTGCTAAAAATTCCATTTAATTTTAGACTGTTAAGTAATTCCTTTTAAGTCTTAAATTACATGGCTTTTGTAGTGAATGAAAAAGTGTATGAAACTCATTTCATATAATTTTGAACTTTAAAATTTATAATAAATTGGAAAAAGCGAAATCAATTCTCGGGCGGGACTCGATAGATGGATGTATTGGAAAAATTGGATCACTCTCGGGCGAAGCTCGGTGGCTCAGTGGTCAGAGCGTTCCCCCTGTAAGGGAAAGATCGCGGGTTCGAGGCCCGCCCGAGAATTGATTTCGCTTTTTCCAATTTATTATAATTTGTTTAGTTTAGCAAACTAATTGCTTTAAAATTATCTCAATTTGAAATTTATAGGCATAAAGTCTAAAATTTGATGCCATTGTTAGCAGTGTCTGAGATATGACAGTAGTTTTATTTTAGCAGAATCGAGGGCACGTTTGTCCAAAATCGAGATATCAAATCACAGAGATACGAATTAATAAACAGTAATTAAGTAGTTGAAGTACACATACCGATACTTTGAAGTGTTATTCCTGTATTCTTGCCTCTTGTAGGTCTCGTCTCGGTTGTAAGAGCTGCAGGATCGCTTTGAACTCCTCGAGTAACTGGATGAACTGGAAGACGTTGACGATAAAGAAGAGGATGACTGGGAGCTGAAATAGACAGATAATTGTACTGATTGTTGCTGAAAAATACAATTACTAAATACGTTCGAAATGTTCTTACAAAAAATGCTATAAGAACATTTCGAACGATCGAACGAAATCGACGGCTAAATCCGCGGTGAGTATTCAATTTCGCATGATGAAAATTTGGTGACGTCACGTTGTCGAGCACATAGACATACATCACTGCCGACTTGTGCTTAGATCACCAAAACAGCATGTGAAATTTACCGCGGATTCACCTGTTGAGTTCGTTCGAACGTTCGAATCGCTCTTACAGCATGTGCCTGCAGTATAAGTTCGCTTAGTAAATGCTCACCTTGACGACGAATCGGAGCTTTCGGGGACCGTCGACTTCCTGAGAGGCGGAGTTAGTGACTTAGGTGCGTTTTTCTCCACACCGTTCGTATGAGCAACCTGTTTAGGTTTCATCATTGGCATCTTAGACCTGGCTTCAAACCTAGCAGGCCGAGGAGGAGATCTTGACCGTGACCGTGAAATTTTCGATCTTTCACGCCTAACTGATGGCGATCTTCTCTTATGATATGGCGAGCGCGACCGGCGTTTCCTCTCGTATGGTGAATCAGACCGCCTGTATCTATGGCTCCGACCACGAGACCTTGATAGACTTTTACTACGCGATCGTCTTCTGCCGTGTTCAACTTTAGGGTCATAGTCCTTTATTATCGTTGTCGTAGTGAAATCACGTTTTTCAACAGGCGATCTCAGCTTTGAATGTCTGTCATCTTGTTTTACAGGCACGGTCAATACTTCAGATTGCGTCATTCCCATCTTCATCATTTCAGCGTCACTCATTAATGGCTGAAGCTGCAAACTCTCGACTTTGGGAATTTTGCTCATGACTATGTCTTCGTCTCTCTTCCTTGCTAATTCGGTTTTTCGCTTCTTTATTTTCATCAATATTCTTCTCGAAGCCTCTATAATCGGATCAACGTACGTTTGCTCATTGGTTACTTTGTCAGTAGGATTCAATAAGCTACTTGGTGGAGTTCTTTTTATAGGACACTCGACAGCTTTATTTAACACGGGGCTTGGCAAATCAGGAAAAATTGCTTCAGGGCTCACCTCAGTAGAACTATTATTTGAACAAACACCTTTTCGCAATTTATATTCCTGTAGGGTTAGTTTCTTTTTCTTTTGCGGTTGTTCTTGCCTTTTAATATCTGCTTCTACATTTATTTCATTGACTTCCCGATCCAGAGGTCTTTTTTCAGATTTGGCTTGTACGGCTTGAGGTATTTGAACATCTTGTTTGTTGCTAAATAGCGTCGCGTAAAAGTTCTCATTTTTCGGACAGGGTTCTTCCTTTATAGTAAAAATATCTAATTCTTTAACAGTCTTCTCTTTTTTACCTAGATTGTTCGTTTTTTCATTCACACGACACTTGTCCATGTCAACTTTCTGAGAGTCTATGTGATCACGGGTAAGTAACGGGTGGCGCAAAAGTAGTGGCACTAAAGAAAATACCTTTATTTTTTTTATATGAAATTTTCTGTCATTCTGTTGTTGAAAATTGTGTAGTGAACAAATGTAAAATACACTGAAAATAAACATGGACCGTTTTACTCCCCAAGAACGTGGAATAATTGTGTCAAACGCTTTTCCAGGCCGAGTTATCTCTCGTTTTGGCGATTTGCCTTGGCCTGCAAGATCACCCGATCTGACCAGTCCAGACTTCTTTCTTTGGGGTTTTTTGAAATCTCGGGTGTATGTGAACAAGCCACAGACTCTCGCAGCTCTAAAAGAAAACATTCGTCAAGAAATAACGAACATATCGCAGGAAGTGTTACGGCAAGTTATGCAAAATGTCATAAATAGGGCTCATGTGTATCAACTCTGGAGGTCACCATTTAAAAGACATCATCTTTAAATCCTAATGGTACGAAATTTAATGGTACAAATATACATTTAAAAAAACCTAAATCTAGTTTTCTAATTTAGAAAAAATGTTATAGCCGAACCAAATAGGGTCTTTACTTTTGCGCCACCCGTTATAACTTCAGATTTGTTTTTAATAGTTAACCTTATTTTACCATTAGAATTTTGACTATTAGTATCACTCGTTTTATAAGCATTTTGAATCATCACAGAACTGTTGTTTTTTTTATCACTATCGGGCACACTGTGAAAAAGTGACAAGTTTTTACCGCGGTCACTCGTTTTTACACTATTTTTCTTTTTGGGATCTATATCATCCGATTGTTTTAATTTTTTGTTTTTAGACTTGTTACCGTCAGTTTCTTCATCGCTACTGAAATGGTAAACGACTTTTTTACTCTTGCACGTCCTGTGCCTTGAGTTAAGAATCCTGCTGTTGTTGGGTAGTACTTCAGGTTGAAGAAGGCTTTTGTTCTCTCCTGCATCTTGCAACCGCATACCGTTTGTCAAAGAATTTTTGTTAAAACTTTTGACTTTAACATCTTCAATGTTCTTTACGGGAGCTGGTCGGTTTTTAGTGTTAAATTTTTCATTAGCTTCAAAGTGCTCCAATAAAGAATTCGAATCATTTGCCTCTAACACTGGAATCACAGTATCATTGCGCGACTCGACTTCCAGAAAATCATCCAATTCAATTTCCTTCTGTTCTTTCATTGTTGTTTTTTCTATGCAGAAATCTAATACGCGTGGTATAGGGATTGACGTAATTTCCCTTGAAGGTTTATCTATAACGGTAGCTTCTGGACTAATGGATGATTCGATCTCCATATCTTGATGACTGAAATCATCTTCTTTAGGTATAATTTTATTAGCGTCTGTCTTGTCAGTTATAAGAAAACTGTTTACGTCTTCCTCCGATAAAGTTCTAGGTAAGTCATCACTTACATTAGTGTTGAAGTCATCGCTTTTACTAGTGCTGCCCGATTTATCCTTTTTATTGTCAGAAGTTATATCATATAAATTCAGATCTTCAAAACCTAGACATATTTTAGAATCATCTATATCCATGCAAAGGTTACGAAGAATCTCTAAGTCGAATTCATTAATGCAAATGTCCGCGATACTAGTTTCTGGCACTGGTTCGCAATCCGGCTCAGGTTCAAATTTAGCCTTCTCCTGAGTAGCGGTATTTGTATCAGCAGCTAGAAATTGTTTTACTTTAGGAGTAGAAGTCGGTAATTTAAATTGAGTGCTATCTTCTTCAGGTAATGGATGTTTAGAAAAGAAGTCATCGAAGGTCGGCACCTTCACAATATCTTTACTTTTAAAAATATATTCGTCTACGTCTTTGACCACTGGTTCATCGGTACCCAGTATATCCTGTTCATTATTATTATTTTTAATGAAATATTCATCTATGTTTGAGACTACATGCCCGTCTAAATTTTGATCAAGACGGTCTTGGCCAGGTATGCCAATGTGGTCATTAAAATGGACATCAATGTAACCACCATTGTCTTCCCTATTTACTGACACTTCTTTTTCACTGATTGCATATGCCTCTTCATCATCGTCTTGTATGACATCAGGGTTCACTGTATACACAATTATAATGTCATAATCAACTCCTTCCACTAACATGTGGTCATCTACACTACTAGATCTTTCTTCATCCACATTATTCTCGTCGTCGACATTATGTTGCATGGTATGTAGTGGACTGGAGCAGTTACTTTCAGTTTCTTGATCAACATAACCTTCATCATCGATATTATCTGACATGGTATGTAACGAGCTAGACAAAATGCTATCATTTTCTTGATCAACATTATTCTCGTCGCTGAAATTATGTTGCATGGTGTGTAGTGGACTAGAGGGGACGCTTTCAGCTTCTTGATGAACATTTTCCTCGTCATCAACGTTCATCTCACATTCCTCTATACTTTCATTCAGTTCTTCCTCATGGTCCTGTACTTCAACTATTTGTAAAGTTTGATTTTGGATGCACAAATCTCCATTAGTCTCTTCAGAGCACTGTTGTCGAGACACGCTTGTCAGTGGATAGTCAGTACTATTCTGATTGCAACTACTCTCCGAGGATATCGAGTCACTGTTCAATCTCAGCACCTTGTGGCCAATGGGGCGGCTGCGTGTCTTTTGATACGTCGGATTCATCTCGTGTGACTCCATGTCTGGAAATAGAAAAGTAACTCAATATTATTCTCGGTATTATAGTCAGGCTGCAGGTACATTCACCTAGGGTAGGGTTAAATGGTCCGCAACAAAAATGTAGAATAATGTACAAAAAATAATTTTCATGAGAATCGGACCAGCCATATCGAAGGAGTTTGCAGTCAAACATCAACATCAACACGAGAATGTTATTATGTCAGATTTTTGTAAATTTTTCTAAAATGAAATGCACTTTTTTTTTAATTATTCGATTTCACTAATTCTTTTTTTTAAATATTCCTTGAAGGACGAGGATGGTTCCTACGGAGAGAAAAATTAAAAAAAAATAATCGACCGTTAGGCGGTATGAAGTTTGCGAGGTAAGCTAGTTTCAAATAATTTTGTATTACTTCCTAAGGGATAATTACGTTGCCAGTTCACTACACTTAACGTTTAACATTAAACTAAACTAAATACAACTTCACATTATTTAGTTTTCTGTTAGTAGCTAGTTTCACGCCACATTATTAAAACTGGGTACTGGCCTAACAGATGTAACGTAGGTAGCTTTTTCGTAGCTGTTGTGGACCATAGCTAAAATAAATCGTAGAGCTTACGTAGCAGAACTCGTAGCTCGTAGCGCTAATAATATCGTAAAGTTTACGTAGTGGAACTCGTAGCTCGTAACGTGTAGCATGTCCGATGAACACACTTAAATTAAGCACTACTAGCCTTCCGCCCGCGGCTCCGCCCGCGTACATTTCGGTTAACACGGCCTTTGCTCATATATCCGGTTCTACTTAACCAAGCCCTGTCTAAAAAAGACAGCATCAAAATCCGTTCCGGAGTTTTTGGGTCCATCGCGGACAAACAGACAAAAAGACAAGAAATGAAAAAGAGAAATATTTTGTGTAACATAACATAACCCAAGTGTTTTTTTTAAGTTTAAGACGATGTAAGCCAATAACGTAATAAATCGGGTGATTTCGCATCATCATCATCATCATCATTTCAGCCATAGGAAGTCCACTGCTGGACATAGGCCTCCCCTATAGATCTCCAATAAGACCGGTTGGAAGCGGCTCGCATCCAGCGCGTTCCCTCGGCCTATTCGCATGCTTAAAGTATATTCGTAAAATTTTACGCGATTTATTTATTAAATTTTATGCACACTTAAAAACATTAAATAGATAAGACGGTAAAAATATCAGTGCAATTTTCAATTATAATTTTAAACATATTTTAAATATTTTTGACCAAGTCACGGTAAAGTTATTGATTTTAATTTCAAATTGTTTTAGACCTATAAATAATTAGTAACTTTGTTTAGTAAATGTAATCTGATTTGAAATCGATAATAATCCGGGACGTACTACACAGTAGAAAGAGAGCTTATCCTTCGTTAAGAAGGTAAACTTTAAGATGAATAGTTATATTAGGTATAAATTAATTCGATTTAGAGTCAGATCATTATAAAATATAAATAAATGAATTTTAATTAGTTTGATCTGATTCTGAATCGGATGAGTTGGAGTGATTCGATTAGTAAGGTGTATACGATATAGTTGTAATAGGTACATACCGTAATTTTTTCCAATTGAATTTCCAAGAGGTATTTACTAACACCTAGAATATTGCACTTTAACAACACAGTATTGCACTAACTGGAAAGTAAGTACAAGCAAGGCAAGTACAAAGAAAGCGCGCGAAAAGCGAGTGCTTCGGATGAGAGCTCGAGCTCAACTAATTTATTTTTGAGGAATTTCGCACAGCCTCGTAGAGTGCGACGGGTGCGGGGGACGCGGGGGGGTGGGGGCTGACACGGGGGATGCGCGGGAGTGGACAGGTAGTAGCGGGTAGTGGGCGTGGGGCAAGCTAACTATTGTTACAGCGCACGTATTGTCTACAGCAGACATTATTGTTTTCTAAGGAATTAGGAGCTTAATACGTATAGGTAAGGTATGCTAAGGGTTATACTTTTGCGAATCGCTATAAGCGGTTGACGAACAACTGAAGCATAAAATGTCGATTATAAAGCCTTCGAGCGATTTTTCGTTATAGATCATGACTTATAGAGATAATTTCATGGACCTCGATTCTGCTATTTTATGTTTAAGCAAAACCATAGTCATGCCAATTGAATACTAAACCACTAGGTGGTTAGCACATTATAAGGTTAAGCAACACTAGTCTGGTCAGTCTTAGGATGCGTTACTATTCTTAATATAGATTCTGCATCTGATTAGTTACATTGATACAATTAGTCAAGTGTATGCAGTAAATTCTCACGAGAGTTATGTCTAAATTATAATTTGATGTTATCGTCTTCATCTTCAAATTTTCAAATATAGATTGAGAAGGATTTGGAAACCTATAGAATTAATGCTTTAATAGCACCAGTTTAAGAGAATGTTAGCTAATTACGTAATAAATCGTAATAATTTCTCATGTTTAAAGTACCATATTCATTTTAAATTCATAAAATGTGACGCGATTTATTTATTTAATTATACACAAACACAAAAACATTACACAGATAGGTAAAGACAGTAGAAAAATTAGTACAATGTTAAATTATACTTTAAAACATTATTTTGAATATTTTTGATCAAGTCACAGTAAAGTTATTGATTTTAATTTTAAATTGTTTCGGACATTTTAAGAATTATTAATTTAGTTTAGTAAATGTAGTCTGAACTGAAGTTAGACTTTCGATTATATTCCAGGACGTACTACACAGCAGAAAGAGAGCTTATCAGTCATTGAAAAGGTAAACTTCAAGATAAATAGTGATATTAAGTATAAGCTAATTCGACTTAGAGTCAGATCATACAAAAAATAGATATACACGAATTTTAACTAATTTGATCTGACTCTGAATCTGATTAGTTAAAGTGATTCGATTAGTAAGATGTATACGATACATATGGTTGAAATAGGTACTTACCGTGATTTTTTTTCTATGAAACACAAACCACTTTATTTAGAGTTTTAAAGAGTTATCACTAACACCTAGTTCTTCAAAAGTTATTTTCTAACACTTATTATATTGCACTTTAACCACAGTATTGCACTAACTGGCAAGTAAGTACAAGCAAGGTAAGCAAGTACAAGTTCAAAAGTTATTTTCTAACACTTAGTATATTGCACTTTAACCACAGTATTGCACTAACTGGCAAATAAGTACAAGCAAGGTAAGCAAGTACAAGGAAAGCGCGCGAACAGCAAGTGCTTAGGATGAGAGCTCGAGCTCAACTAATTTATTTTTGAGGAATTTTGCAGTGCCTCGTAAGGTGCGACGGGTGCGGGGGACGCGGGGGGTGGGGGCTGAGACGGGGGATGCGCGGGAGTGGACAGGTAGTAGCGGGTAGTGGGCGTGGGGCAAGCTAACTATTGTTACAGCGCACGTATTGTCTACAGCGGACATAACCTATTGTGTTTTATGGAATTAGGCACTTAATACGCATAGGTAAGGTATGTTAACCTTCGGAAGCATAGGAGGGTGACTCGTCACCCCACTCGTTCAAAAAAGGGTTGATATCTTTTTATGTGTTAATTGATGAAAGTTGTGTTTTACCGTATTCTCCTATTTAAGCATACGTAATTAGTAGCATATATCACTGATTCATTATGTCTTGGATTTGCTATATTATTATCGTTGCTGGGGTGACCAATCACCCCACTATACTTTTACGTTAGTTTCTTTTTTCTCGTTAGGATTTGTTATATATATGGGAGACCTAGGCAATGCAGGTAATGATGGGGAATATTCTTTAAGCTAGAGTGAATGATCAGAAATTGAGGATAATATGTCTGTGCATTCAGTGCAAGGTAGCGATATAAAACTCATTGACACCAGTGACAATGACCACATCTTGTTAGTACAGTATCGAAGCAAAGTTTTAGGAGGGAAGAATGGACAGAACATGCCTGGTCATCTGTTCCACCTTTTCAAACCAAAGACCACAAAACGATAATGCAATTGTATGGCCAAAAAAGAATCAAAATATACAGGATACAGGAATATACAGGATGTTATAAACATGAAGGTACCTACTGGAAGAGAACCCCCTATGAAACTTTAAAAACTAGCATGATGATCAATATATCCAAAGAAAAAAGACAAAAAACTTAAAATTATTTATGTTAAATGCCATTTGCTCTATGTGTGTATATATATATACCGTAGAGACATTTGTATGAACTGCATTAAAACTTAAAGACATAATAGACATATGCAGATAATCTAATTAAAATTGATTTCATACTTTGGTTTAGATCTATATATTTCTTATCACATTAAAAATGTAATAATCTGTTTTTAAATTTATATTTTATTACGTTATAAACGTTATGGGGTGATGTGTCACCCCTATATCTTTCGTGTATGTAAAAAAACCTATCTTCCGAAGGTCAAAGTTTGTAAAGCGTTTAGGCCACCCGTTGTACTGTTTCACTTTACCATCATGATTACTGCATAGCTTGAGTCAACATTAGTGCCTGGAATACGGCAATAGGCTCAACCCCGCTATTACGTGGGACCGAATGCAACCATGAAATGTGGATGCCTAAACTAACCGGGGATAATGATGTGATTACACTTCTGCTTTTATTTACATAATTACTTTACTAATATACGATAATGATAAATAATAAATGTTAATGATAATATACATTTGTGAATTTCATAACATCCATATTCTTAATCCATACTAATATTATAAATGCGAAAGTAACTGTCTGTCTTTCTGTTATGCTTTCACACCTAAACCAATGAACCTAAAACCGATCTTGATGAATGAATTAAACCTTGTGAAAGAACATAGGCCATCATTGATTGCGATAACCGACATCCACGCGGGCGTAGCCGCGGGCAACAGCTAGTGAGCGATAACTTCTTAAATAACTAGGTAAGTAATATAAACCACACGTGAAGGTATGACGAGGGAGCACTTTACCTGACATAATTGCTTTTCTACTGTGTTTTGTTCTATTGTAGTCGATAAGCTGTGAACTGCAAACTGAAACATTAAAACAACAAAACTGGAATATTTTCAAATTGCCTATTCTTAACTATCTATAGTCAACCTTCGGTTTCATTTCTCTAAATAGGCCACCTGTAAAAGTTTACAGGAAGTTCTTATCTCGTCAAGTGAACAAAAGAGATATAAATGCTTTTGTTATTCAAGTCATGCGGGCCCATTAAAACTAACTGCCAACCCAATGAGCGTTATTTTGTGATATAGAGACAGCAAGTAATGGGCGTCGATGCTACTAAAGAAAAACCATTGTAATACAGAAACTGCAAAAAATGGCATTAAATTTTAGACTTTATTGCTATAGAGTCAAAGTCAAAAATTAAATGAAAAGAGTTTCATTACACTCTCTCATTCGCTCTACAAAAAGCCATTTAATTTTAAACTTAAACCACATTACTTTAAAGGCTAAAATTAAATGAAATTTTCTTGCAGTGACTGTGGCATGATAGTGGTTTTGCTTTAGCAGAATCGAGGGCCTGCTGTCTCTTCGTGGACACATCGTGGTATTTTAAATAATTGCACAATATGTCATTATTTAAAATACATACAATACTTTTGCCTGCGGCTCCGCCCGCGTGGATGTCGGTTATCGCGACCAAACATAGCCTATGTCCTTTCTCAATGTCTAATCTACCTCTATACTAAATTTCTTGAAAATCAGTTCAGTGGTTTAGGCGTGAAAGCGTAACAGACAGAAAGACAGATAGAGTTACTTTCGCATTTATAATATTAAAGTAGGGATTCTGTGACTACGACTATATCAATAATCAATAACTAATATAATTATGTACTTTTTTTTTATTTCAAATTTAAACATACATTTACAGCAGCAGATGCTTCTATTACCCTACTTAGTTAATGTTGTTTATTTGTGAATGTATAAATGAAAAAATGAAATAAAATGTAAGGACGCATTCACACGGGATACGTCTTTGACGATTCGTTATAAAACACGATACGCCTTGACGGATAGATGTTCACATTGAATACGGAATCGTGTTTTTTCACGATTCGTCAAAATATCCGAATTGATGTTCACATTTAATTTTGTTTCGCGATTGAGTTCAGTTCAGAGTTCAGCGCAACAGCGGATCCGCCATAAAGCATTCACGATTCGAGATTTTCAAAAGCCGATACGTGATTTTTAACGAATCATGATTTTTAAAAGACGTATCCATATCCGTCGTTTTTCACGATTCGTTAAGCGTGTGAACATGGGTATTTAAAAAGCATTGCTCCCGTCAAAAAAAAATAACGAATCGTGAAAAAAAACGACTCGTGAAAAAACACGATTCGTCTTCGTGTGAACGAGCTCTAATGCATCCGTGCTGTGCAGAACGCGATGTCGTTGATGACTTTATAAGGCACGGTTTGCGCACTACGTGCTATAAATATAAACTAAACTCTAATTATATTTTGATATTGCTCTAGGGAGAAAAATATTAGTGAATGTTATACTTTGTAATTTTTTACATTTGTATCAGATAACCTGTTCTTTGTGTCAATAAACATTTACTATTATTTTATTATTATTACTATACAGGACAGCCTCCGTGGCGTAGCGGTAGTGAACGCAGCCGTTACGCAGGAGGCGCGGGTTCGATCCCCGCTCAATGCAAATATTTGTGTGCATGAAATATGGGTATTTGCATTGGTTGTGCCTCGGAGAGCACGTTAAGCCGTCGGTCCCGGTTACCATTTATGGCAGTTCTCACGGGCAATTAGAGCGCTAAAAACTCTAAAGCCAACGGCCTAGCTGCAATGCTTCGATATCGCCTAATGTCGGGTTGGTTTTTGGAGGTCAGATGGCAGTCGCTTCACAGAAAATATCGAGGTCTAGCCAAATCCACAGTTCAGACTGGTACAGCGGACCCCAGACTCCGAGGTGAAAGCTTCGGATGCGACTGGGAATTAACGCTAGGATGAAGAAAAGTTAAGTACCCAACCGAATGGAGTTTATGTAAGTAATAAATATAAACCACACAACATGGCAAATATGGCGAGGGACCCCTTTACTTGCCATAATTGCTTTTCTATTGTCTTTTGTTCTATTGCCGTAGATAAGGTGTAAACAGCAAACTGAAACTTTTAACTACAAACAAAAAAAAACTGGAATATTTGCAAATTGTCCATTCTTTACTATTTATAGTCAACCTTTTATCTAAACCGACACTTAAAACCATTTATATTATTTGTGGACTACAAACAAGATATTAATGCTTTTGTTATCTGCTAACCCTATTACCTGCTGTCGCCTTCGTAGACATCTCGTGGTATTTTAAATAATGTTACACGTACGCCATTTCTTAAAATACTCCGACTCTGTATGTACTATGTATGTGTGTGTTCACAGAACTGCACTCCAATTCTGTGACCACGACTACTGTGAATAAAACTAGCTGTTTTCTGAAAAGTTTCGTGAAAGAGTTTCATCTAAGTCTTAATTGTTTTAAAGGTCTTAAAAATTTAAAATGCCCAGTCAGAAAATATTTGTACTGCACTGCATTCTAATATTTTTTCAAATAATTCTTTATTTACTTCCTAGGGGTTAATTACGTTGCCAGTTCACTACACTTAACATTAAATTAAAGTAAATACAACTTCACATTATTTAGTTTTCTGTTAGTAGCTAGTTTCACGCCACATTATTAAAACTGGGTACTGACCTAACAGAAGTATTGTAGCTTTTTCGTAACTGTTGTGAACCGTATATAAAATAACTCGTAGAGCTTACGTATCAGAACTCGTAGCTCGTAGCGCTAAGAACTCGTAGAGCTTACGTAGTAGAAATCGTAGCTTGTAGTACGTAGCATGTCGGATGAACACACTTAAATTATACACTACTAGCCTTCCGCCCGCGTCTCCGCCCGCGTACATCTCGGTTAACGCCACCTTTGCTCATTTATCCGGTTCTACTCAACCGGTTGCGATCAAACAAACGTAAGATTTCAAAATTCGTTCAGTAGTTTTTGCGTCTATTGCGGACAAACAGACAAACAGACAGGAAATTCAAAAAATTATCGTGTTCAGTATCGTTAACATAACATAACCCAAGTATTTCTTTTAAATATCTCCAAATAAACATTGGATATATTTAAACGACACGACTACTTTACAATTATTATTACCTAAATATTATTATGATAAAAAAAAAAAAATGCTCATCGAATTGAGAACCTCCTCCTTTTTGAAGTCAGTTAAAAATAAGTAGGTATCGTACATCAAAAATATGCGAGTATTGGTTGTTATTTAGATATTCCTTAGTAATAATCGCGACACTTACAGTTTTTCACTGACACTCAAAATTTATTCCTAATATTTTAAGTTAAAGGCAATATTTAGAGTTATCAACTTATCAATCACACTTAGAGATTTTCAAGAGTAACTTACTAGGTTAGAATTATTCGCTAACACTTAGAATATTGCACTTTAACACTGTGGTTAAAGTGCAATATTCTAAGTGTTAGTTAGTTAGAAGTATTGCACTGCTTCAATAGCACCAATTTCTATGAAGTTTAAGACGATGTTAGCCAATAACGTAATAAATCGGGTGATTTCGTATGTTTAAAGTATATTCTTAAAATTTGACGTGATTTATTTATTTTATTTTATGCAAACACAAAAATAATACATAGATAAGACGGTGGACCAAATTAGTGCAATGATAAATTATAATTTAAAACATATATTATCTTGAATATTTTTGATCAAGTCACGGTAATATTCAAATTGTTTTAGACCTATAAAAAAATATAAACTTATTTCAGTAAATGTAGTCTGAACTGAAGTTAGACTTTCGATAATATTACGGGACGTACTACACAGCAGAAAGAGAGCTCATCAGTCGTTGAAAAGGTAATCTTTAAGATAAATAGTGATATTAAGTACCTATAAGTACCTTCAGAGTCAGATCATACAAAAATAGATATAAATGAATTTTAATTAATTAGATCTGACTCTGAATCTGATTAGTTAGAGTGATTCGATTAGTAAGATGTATACGATACATATAGTTGAAATAGGTACTTACCGTGATTTTTTTCCATTAAACACAAAACACTTTATTTAGAGTTTTAGAGAGTTATCACTAACACCTAGTTCTTCAAAAGGTATTTACTAACACTTAATAATTATATTGCACTTTAACCACAGTATTTCACTAACTGGCAAGTAAGTACAAGCAAGGTAAGTACACTGAAAGCGCGCGAAAAGCGAGTGCTTCGGATGAGAGCTCGAGCTCAACTAATTTGTTTTTGAGGAATTTCGCAGTGCCTCGTAAGGTGCGACGGGTGCGGGGGACGCGGGGGGTGGGGGCTGAGACCGGGGATGCGCGGGAGTGGACAGGTAGTAGTGGGTAGTGGGGGTGGGGCAAGTTAACTATTGTTACAGCGCACGTATTGTCTACAGCAGACATAACCTATTGTCTTTTATGTAATTAGGCACTTAATACGTATAGGTAAGGTATGTTAACCTACGAAAGGATAGGGGGGTGACTCGTCAAGTCGTCACCCCACTCGTTCAAAAAAGAGTTGATATCTTTTTATGTGTTAATTGATGAAAGTTATGTTTTTTTTTATTCTCCTCTTTACCTAAGCATACGTAATTAGTAGCATATATCACTGATTCGTTATGTCTTGGATTTAGCTATATTAACGTTGCTGGGGTGACCGATCACCCCACTATCCTTTTACGTTAGTTTCTTTTTTCTCGTCTGGTGATTGAAAAAAGAGCATTTTTGACATAAATAGTAAAACTTACGGCCAATATATTGTTAAATATTTAGGAAACCTAGGCAATACAAGTTATGATGGGGAATATTCTTAACACGAGAGTGAATAATCAAAAATTGAGGATAATCTGTCTGTGCATTCAGCGCATTTGTGTTGTTTTTAGACTTTTTCAGACAATTTTTCTATCCGTAAAGCGAAATCGGTTTAGCCGTTCTTGAGATTTACGCTTAGCAACACATTTAGCGATTCATTTGTATATTATAGATGCGAAAATAGCTGTCTGTCTTTCTGTCTGCCTGTTATGCTTTCACACAGACCTAAACAACTCAACCGATCTTGACGAATAAATTTAACATTGGGACATAGGCCATCTTTGGTTGCGATAACCGACATCCACACTACTACTTATACTACGATAACGATAACTTCTTAAATTACCAGGTAAGTAATATAAACAACACGTGAAGGTATGGCGGGGGAGCCCTTTACCTGGCATTATTGCTTTTCTACTGTCTTTTGTTCTATTGTAGTCGATAAGCTGTGAACTGGAAATTGCAACATTAAAAAAAGATTAGAATATTTGCAAATAGCCCATTCTTTCCTCTTATCTGTACTCAACCTTTTGTCTCATTTCTCTAAATAGGTCAAGTGATAAAGGTAGCAGTAATCCAGTTGTTGTCTCTCAAAGAAATATTAATGCTTTTGTTATTCAAGTCATTGCGGGCCTATTAAAACTAACTGCTAAACCCATTACTTCTATACTGTGCCATTACCTGCTGTCTCTTCGTGGACACAATTCGTGGTATTTTAAATAATTGCACAATATGTCATTATTTAAAAGACCACACAATTGATCCCCAATTCTGTGACTACAACTATATCAATAACTAGGTGTTGCGCGTTGCTCCGGTCCACAGTAATATTAGAAAGTAACTCTCTGTCTGTCGGTCTGCTTGTCTGTCTGGATATTGAAATTTGGTATATAGACGTTTGGAAAGGACATAAGGAATGTTGGTCGCGACAACCGACATCCACGCGGACGGGGCCGCGGGCAACAGATATTGAGCGATAACTTTGTTATAAATATTTTTCTGTTTAGAAACTTATTATGAAGACTAAATACCGATATCGAACCACCAGCTGTACTTACAAATATTATAATACCTGATGTTGTAACCATATTCTTGAAATAAAGCTGAATTTGAATTTGAATATATAAACCTAACTATACTTCATACGGGTAGGTACTTAACTAAAGGTAAACAACCTTGTAGCGACTTTTTATGTAAACAAATAGGTATTAAACAAATAAACTAGGCTAACTAACTTAATCGTTAGGGGTAGTTGGAGCTTAAAAAGTCCAAGAACAACAAAATATCGCCCAATGTCACCATTGGATTGTGGAGGTCAGATGGCAGTCGCTTCACGGAAATTTCAAGGTCCAGCCAAATCCGCAGTTAAGCTTAGAATATACATTATAATTATATAGAGCGCGCCTATCACTCAGCTCTTGGGCGCCGAGTGTTAGCAGATACTTTGCGATGGTATAGCGCACCTATAGTGACGTTTCATGCATTACCGAAAATATCAATAGATGCACTTATTAATGTAGTTTGTTGTTATGAAGTTTTTTGTTCGATTTGATATGCATGGATAAAATTAAAGCAAAAATAACGCAAAATGACGCCCATTTTGCGTTATTTTTGCGCCATTATTACTACAAATATACAATGTTGTATAAAATTTTGATTTAACATAATCGAATTAAATATTATTTGCGAAGTCATTTTGATGGATATTGTTTTGCTACTGATTGAGGTTGAACCAGGAGCCTCGGTACTGTTCATACCCGTGATAGCAGTTCATACTTGTAAGGCGCGCTTTATAGCAATGTAGCAGTTAAGACTGGTAAAGCGGACCCCAGACTTCGAGGTGAAAGCTTCGGATGCGACTGGGAATTAACGCTAGGATGAAGAAGAACTAACTGAATGACTAGTGGGTTCGATTTCGGTTTTTAGTCTTCATAATAAGTTTCTAAACAGAAAAATATATATAAACTGACTGTTTATACTGAAAATTTATGGCGCTTGGTGGAACTTGCTACACATATTGAATAAAGCACTAACTTGTACTTTTCCATCTTAAAACTTGAGAATGCCGTAAGGCGAAACCGGTTAGGCAACTAAAAATAAATTACATATTGAATAAATCACTTGTACTTTTCCACAATTATTTATTTATTTGAACCTTACCGGTTTCACCTTACGGCATTATCAAAGGTTTACAATGTTTAAAAAAAAAAAAAAACAAAAAAAAAAAAAAAAAAAAAAAAAAACATTGTAAACCTTTGATAATGCCGTAAGGTGAAACCGGTAAGGTTCAAATAAATAAATAATTGTGGAAAAGTACAAGTGATTTATTCAATATGTGTAGCAAGTTCCACCAAGTGCCATCAATCTCAAGTATAAACAGTCTAAAAATAAATTAATTGTGGAAAAGTACTGTAAGTGCTTCATTCAATATATAAACTGAGTTTTTAAATAAAACCTATTGAATAGACACATCAAGATTGCTTACGTTTAGTTAAGTACCTAACAATTAAAATGAACAATTAAACTAGCATGGGCTGGGCAATTACAATAACCATTAACTTTTCATAAACTTGCTAAGCTATGCTTGGCCAATTCCTGTTAGTGAGTGGTCGAGTGATTCATCAAGAGATGCAAAATCGAACTAGAGTATGTAGTAATCGTAGTAGAGGATAGCATTATATAATACTATCCCTTGCACGCAATTCACCCGTGCACAAAGCACGGGTGAATTGCGTGAAAACGGGCTGGCTTAAAGTATGATTCCGTAGCCGACCGCATACGACAACTGCCGACGCACGCAGCACATGCGCGTAGTACATTGCGACTTCTCAATGGTCTCCTTTATCCGTATCGAAGTTTAACAAGTAATGGGCACGCTGTATGTGCTGCATGTGTCGGCAGTTGTCGTATGCGGTCGACTTCGGAATCATATTTTAACCTTTTTGAAATTGGCAGGGAATAAATGCATGCCTAGGATAAGTACTCAAATTATATTTATAATACATAACATAAATAATATTTTTGAGTTAAACAGATTTTGCTATAATTATTACTTGAAATGCTTTTTTGTTTGACTGTACTGTTTTTGGTGTAACTATTAATTTTTTATTCCTTTTGTAGGTGGACCCAGTCGCCGAAGAAAAATATTTAAATTAAATGGAACTGGCAACTAGAACCTCGGTCCGAGTTAAATGCGGTCCCAGTCGCCGGTAACCTCCAATGTGGATGTTATTTCACCTCTGCCTAACCTAACCGGGGATAATGGCGTGATTGAGTTGTTGTAGTTGTTGAATTTACAAATGTACCTACATCATTATTATGTATGTACATCTGTAAATTTCATAATATCCTTCTTCTTTCTCCTAGCTATTATCCCAGGTCAGTTGGGGTTAGCTCTCCTAGTACTCCTGCGCCACACCGTGCGGTTGCGGGTTGTCTCTTCCTTTGTATTAGTACTAGTCATATCCCTTTCCAACGTCTGTAACCAAGTCATTGTTGGTCGTCCTCGGCTACTTTTTTCCTCGTCAATGGTCAACACCGTCTTGGTCATGTGGTCATCATCCCGTCTCATCACGTGTCCGTACCAGCGCAGACGGTTTTCGCGTAGTTTATCTTGTATCGGTGCAACTTTAAACGTACCACGGATATACTCATTTCTGATTTTATCTTCCCTAGTAACTCCGCCTGACCAACGTAACATTTTCATCTCGGTAACATGGACCCTCTGTTCATCCACTTTTCTTATTGGCCAGCACTCAGAACCATATATTAGAGCGGGTCTTATTGCTCTCTTGTATACATTGCCCTTGACTTTAATCGGCACACGAGAGTCGCACAGGACACCAGACAGTGATCTCCATTTCAGCCAAGCAGTCTGTATCCTATTCTGCATATCTCTCTCTATACAAAATTTGGGTGCTATAATGGATCCGAGGTACTTGTATTCTTCAACTCTGTTGAGTGGTCTATTTTCTCTGGATGGGCATGGGACGGCCCCCGTATTGGCATCCGAAAAGTTGCAATACATATATTCGGTCTTCTGCCTATTGACCCTCAGCCCTCCCCTCTCCAAAGACTCCTGCCATGCTGTGAGGTCCGATTGTGCTTCCGCCGACGATTCGGCTATAAGAACTACATCGTCGGCATACAGTAGAGACCACGGTGCTGGTTTTTGTATGTCTGCCATTATATAGTGCATGACAAGGTTGAACAGTAGAGGGCTCAAGGTAGAGCCTTGATGGACACCCACTCGGACCTCGATTGACTCACTTATACCAGCTGGGCTAATCATTCTTGTGGTTATATTATGGTACAGATCTTTTAGAAGCTTCACATAATGCTCTTGTACTCGTTGAGCTCTCAGTGCTTGCCAGATAAGCTCTCTCGGGACTCGATCGAAGGCCTTTTCAAGATCGATGAAGACCAGGTGAAGATCTTTTTTGCGAGATTTGTACTTTTCCATAAGTATTTTAACCGAGTGAATAGCATCTATAGTGCCCATACCCCTGGTAAATCCACATTGGTTTGGTGAAATTGTCGTGATGTCTGTCAACCTTTTACGAGGATGCCTTCCCAGATCTTCAGGGTGTGAGAGGTGAGCTTAATTCCTCTATAGTTGCCACAGTCCGAAACATCTCCTTTATTCTTGTAGAAAGGTATTAGATTACTGGATCTCCACATATTTGGTACTTTGGACGTGATCAATATCTCATTGAACAGTTTAGTCAGCCATGCAATGCCAGTTTTGCCCAACCTTTTCCACAGCTCGGCTGGAATTTCATCAGGGCCTGCAGCTTTCCTATTTTTCATTTTTTGGATTACTGCCTTGACTTCCTGTGGTACAATTTCGCTGACCGGTCCTTCACTGCACGGCAGGGTCGTCAGTGGTTCCCGTGGAAATTCCTCATTAAGCAACGTTTGGTAATATTATTATGCTTTCATACTAGGAGATTGGTTTGTTTTGGCGGTGGTATTTTACAGCCGGTTGCCACCTGACGCTAAGGCTGTCACCCTCTTCCAGAGTGTGAGTGCCGCCGTTGACTCATCATGAGTTCATCCGCCGCCGTCTCTTCTGTATTGCTCCAGCCTAAGCATCCAGCACTGCGTACAACCCTTGCTCCAATTATGTCGGAGAGGCTCGCCACAGGGGTTTGTTAAACGGAGTTACCTTCTCCGACCTTTTGGTCCGCGGGAGGTATTTTATTTCCCTCCTACCCGACGTGGCGTCGAGCATTCCCCTATCCGCCACCTGGGGACGCGTTCTCTAGATGTAAGGCTCACCCGAGAAAAATTTCATAATATCCATATATTAATAATTTTATATTTTTAAATGTATTTTTTTAAGCATATTTAGAAATATAATTTATATGTATATTAAATGAATAACGGTGAATAATAATAATAATAAATATTTTACAACATTCTACACAACGATATCTAGACCCATGGTAAGCTTAATAAGCTTGTGTTATGTAATCTAGAATGCGGATATACATACTTAGATACTATTTTTTGTAAATACATACATATTATACATAGAAACACCCAGACCAATATTTTATATTCATGCATATAAATATTGTCACTGAGCGGTGATCGAACCCGCACCTCCTGCGTAACAGCCGCGTTCACTACCGCTACGCCACAGAGGCAGGCACATATACCTACTTAATATTATTATAAATGCGAAAATAACCGTCTGTCTTTCTGTTCGTCTGTTATGCTTTCAGACCTAAACCGCTGAACCGATCTTGATGAATGAATTTAACCTTGGGAAAGAACATAGGCCATCTTTGGTTGCGATAACCGACATCCACACTACTACTTATACTACGATAACTTCTTAAGTATTTAGGTAAGTAATATAAACAACACGTGAAGGTATGGCTGGGGACCCCTTTACCTGGCATAATTGCGTTTCTACTGTGTTTTGTTCTATTGTAGTCGATAAGCTGTGAACTGGAAATTGCAACATTAAAAAAGATTAGAATATTTGCTAATTGCCCATTCTTTGCTCTTATCTATACTCTTATCTATAGTCAACCTTTTGACTCATTTCTCTAAATAGGTCAAGTGATAAAGGTTGCAGTATTCCAGTTATAGTCTCGTCAAGTGAATAAAAGAAATATTAATGCTTTTGTTATTCAAGTCATTGCGGGCCTATTAAAACAAACTGCTAAACCCATTACTTCTATACTGTGCCATTACCTGCTGTCTCTTCGTGGACACAATTCGTGGTATTTTAAATAATTGCACAATATGTCATTATTTAAAAGACCACAGAATTGATCTACAATTCTGTGACTATATCAATAACTAGGTGTTGCGCGTTGCTCTGGTTCATAGTAATATTATAAATGCGAAAGTACCCCGCAGACTGTCTTTCGGACAGTGTATACGAACAACATACAAATGGCGGCCTTATCGCTGGGAGCGATCTCTTACAGGCAACCTTTTCGCTAGGCAGCTATTAACAAGAGAAACAAAACAAATTGACACAAACACACACGCGCGCACACACACACACACACACACACACACAAACACACACACACACATACCCATACACACGTCAAACTTATAACACCCCTCTTTTTTGTCAGGGGTTAAAAATTAAATTTAGCTTCCAAATTCAATATTTCAGTTTAGAAATTCATTTCAAAGACTGAAAATCGAAACACAATCAATAGTTAGTCAGCTAGCCTAGTTTATTTGTTTAATATGTGTTTGTATAAGAAGTTGCTACAATATTGTTTACCTTTAGTTAAGTACCTAATCAAATAATAGAAAATAAAGACAGTAGAAAAGCAATTATGTCAGATAAAGGGCTCCTATATCAATTTCGTATCTCTATAAGCGCATTACAGCGAAACGAATGATAATACACACGTAGTTAGAACGAAAATCGTATGGCACAATAAATTACATAGTAAGTATACATCGGCATATATCTTGACCTCAATTACGTCACAAAATGTTCTATGTACGCGTACGCGTGGATGTCATTTGATGATAGCAGATGCTACAGCGGCGGAGGAGCTGGAATCCACTAATCGTAGATTTTTTTTTTTTAATAAAAAATATTAGTAATTAACCAAAATTATGAATATTACCTCTAATTCCTCCAGCTAAGCTAAATTGTTTGTTAAGAGTGGGTTCACGTCGTTAGTGTAATGCCAGGATTCTAATCTTGGTCCTCTCGATCTTAAGGCCGGCTTCTTAACCACTAAGCTACCGATTTTTGTATTGTAGTATTCCGGGTAGTATGTAGTAGGTATTCGGGTGACCAAATGAAAAGTCTACTCACGGTTAGCAATGGTCCATGTATTTCGGTCACACACACAACACAGTAGGTACATACACAGAACAGAAGAAATAGTTCAGAAGGAGAAAGTTTTACAGCACAGCACAGAAGAATTTATAAGCAACACTTAGATAGGTATGAAGATAGAAAGATAGAATATATTTCGTTAAACTATGAATATTACTAATATTCCATAAAAGTATAATATTCTTATAACTGCGGGTCATTAGCTATTTACGAACGCCGAACCAAGAATGTCTAGCCTAGAACATTCGTAAAACTTCACCGCATACCGCCACTGAACGAACATATTGAGCGGGCTGCGTATTTCCAATATACACTACATCGGCAAACCGGTAGGAAATGTTTAATGCAAATGTTTTGTGTAAATGTTTTATGAAGTGTGTAGTTAATGTAATAAGTAAGTTATTATAAATCATCATCATCTTCATCAAGCTAACTAAATATATAAAAGTTATGTAAGTTATTGTAAATAAATGTACATACATATAACATTAAGTACTTAGTTAATGTGTAAATATGTAAATACTTAATAAATAACTTTAGATTATAAATAATATTGTGTATAAATATTATAGGTAGCCCACAGTATCATATTTTATTATCAAAGCAATTCGCGCGATAGAGCCTCGTTTCTCTTGCGTCTTGGGGTCAAGATATACGCCGGTAGTTACCCTCTCACAAGGTACTTATCGTAATCACTTCCAGGTAAATTCTACAAGAATGTCTGTACGGAATACAATAGACCACGAACAATGTGCATCTTGTTAATACTGGCATACGAATGTCATTACATAAAAGTACGCTATGACTATACGAATAGGTCAGTTACAAATTCGAAATTCAAAAGTCATTGCACTCACACAATTTTTTTAACCAAATTAAAAAAAGGAGGCACATCACCTATCCAAAGCTGAGTAAAGATTCGATTTTACAAAATCGACATAAAACTAAGCCAATAATGCCAGCCCCCGCCCTTTGGCGGGAGGTACGAGTGCTCCGCCAAACCGCACACATACTGTGAAATACGACCAATGACAATAATTTCCCCACTGGCCTTGGCTGTCTCAATAGACAAAGATATGTTGTAATTGTTGTATCAAGAGTTATAAAAAAAAAGGTTTTGCTTCAAGTATCTGATTTATGGAGGGTTGAAACAGCAACAACTCTAATAAATATCAAATTACCAATGCATTACAGATGTATATATTAAGGTTCACTTATTTCTTATTATTCAATGACCAGTGTACTATCACAATATATTACCGGCAATCTGTATAATTCAGGTATTCTATAAAATGCCTAGTCGATGACCATTGTATAAAATATTTGCTGTTCCACCGGCAATGTGTGATATAAATAAGTCTTCTTCCTCCTAGCGTTAATTCCCAGTCGCATCCGAAGCTTTCAGCTCGGAGTCTGGGGTCCGCTTTTACCAGTCTTAACCACGGATTTGGCTAGACCTCGATATTTTCCGTGAAGTGATTGTCATCTGACCTCCACAACCCAATGTTAACAACATTAGGCGATATCGAAGCTTTGCAGTTAGACCGTTGTTTTTGGATTTTTGAGGGCTCCAACTACCCGTAACGACTGCCATAGATGTTCTCATGGCAACCGGGACCGACGGCTTAACGTGCTCTCCGAGGCACGAACAGACCAATGCAAATACTCATATTTCATTCACACAAATATTTACACTGAGCGGGGATCGAACCCGCGCCTCCTGCGTAGCGGCCGCGTTCACTACCGCTACGCCACGGAGGCTGTCCAAATAAGTCTATATTTGCAGATGACTTTGCTAAACTTCTACATCTGGATGGTTATAAAAAAATAACCACGAAGGCTAATGCGGGAGCTCCGTCCTCTATCCTATACAATCTATCCAAGTCAAACTGCGCGGAGTGGACACTGCGCGCCTCAACTTGGATAGATAATATATTCTACATTTGGTTAGGTATATAAATAAAAGGTAAAAATCTTGTCGCGACTTTTTATAAAAAAATACATATTATACAAATAAACTAGACTAACTAACTAACTAATCGTTCAATTTCGGTTTTTAGTTTTGAAAGTGAGTTCTAACCCGAAAAAAATTGCATAAACTGAGTTTTTAAATTTCAAATATACAAAGTAAAATAGTAATAGAAAAATCACAGGTATTTACGACAGAAAATAATTGTAATATTACATTAATTCTATACCAAAATTTTATTTATATTTACAAAAAAAAAAATATTAATTTACTTGTATTTCCATCTTACGTAGTACGTAGTCTTATGTACATTATTCTCAAATATAACTTCATTTGTTAGTATTATCTTATTTTTTTTACATAAATGTATTTGTTTTAAATGCGGGTGTACCCTCATTCTACTCGATTCTCATAATATCGATTAGGAACTATTATTCCACCATAAGTACATAACATACTACGACGCTATCTAAAACGAATATTTGTTTTTATTTTTTATATCAGAACGTATGTACCCTATTGATTAATGGTATAACAATAGCGCCATAGAAATATGTATTTAAGGTCAATTTTTAATTTTTATACATTACCAATCCATAGTAAATCTTAGAAGCTAGAAATAAGATTTCCATGATTGAACTAAAGCAAGGCACCTATAGAATTCTCTTACAAAATGCCTGTCCAAATCTTCTACTACTACTATATCTTTCTACTTTACAAATACACACATATTTTACAATATTCAGAAAGTCGTATTTAAATATCTATCTTACACTATTGACTCACTATTCTAATAAGAATAAGAATAGTATAAAGTTTATCAATTTAGTTATGCAAATCTGCATAATATACTTTTAAACATAAATCACAGGAACATTTGTCAGTCTATAATATAATATACATCTGTATACATCTGTATACATCTGTAATCACTATCACAAGTCAAATTCTACTCGATTCTCATAATATCGATTAGGAACTATTATTCCACCATAAGTACATGGTATACTACGACGCTATCTAAAATGAATATTTTGTTTTTATTTTTATATCAGAACGTATGTACCCCATTGATTAATGGTATAACAATAGCGCCATATAAATATGTATTTAAGGTCAATTTTTAATTTTTATACATTACCAATCCATAGTAAATCTTAGAAGCTAGAAATAAGATTTCCATCATTGAACTAAAGCAAGGCACCTATAGAATTCTCTTACAAAATGCCTGTCCAAATCTTCTACTACTACTATATCTTTCTACTTTACAAATACACACATATTTTACAATATTCAGAAAGTCGTATTTAAATATCTATCTTACACTATTGACTCACTATTCTAATAAGAATAGTATAAAGTTTATCAATTTAGTTATGCAAACCTGCATAATATACTTTTAAACATAAATCACAGGAACATTTGTCAGTCTATAATATAATATACATCTGTATACATCTGTATACATCTGTATACATCTGTATACATCTGTAATCACTATCACAAGTCAAATTCTACTCGATTCTCATAATATCGATTAGGAACTATTATTCCACCATAAGTACATGGTATACTACGACGCTATCTAAAATGAATATTTGTTTTTATTTTTATATCAGAACGTATGTACCCCATTGATTAATGGTATAACAATAGCGCCATAGAAATATGTATTTAAGGTCAATTTTTAATTTTTATACATTACCAATCCATAGTAAATCTTAGTAGCTAGAAATAAGATTTCCATCATTGAACTAAAGCAAGGCACCTATAGAATTCTCTTACAAAATGCCTGTCCAAATCTTCTACTACTACTATATCTTTCTACTTTACAAATACACACATATTTTACAATATTCAGAAAGTCGTATTTAAATATCTATCTTACACTATTGACTCACTATTCTAATAAGAATAAGAATAGTATAAAGTTTATCAATTTAGTTATGCAAACCTGCATAATATACTTTTAAACATAAATCACAGGAATATTTGTCAGTCTATATAATATAGATCTATAATCATTGTCACAAGTCAAATATAGGCTGAATCTAATTCATGCCTTTGCCACACTACGAAACTGTCCGTAACATCCGTTCGAAAGCCACCGCTCCAACCACTGTCAGCTTGCCAGCCAGCCATCGCTTTGACAACTGTCGAAGAATCGAAGCCTTGACGAAGAATCGGAGCTTTCGGGGACCATCGTCTTCCTGAGAGGCGGAGTTAGTGACTTAGGTCCGTTTTTCTCCACACCGTTCGTATGAGCAACTTGTTTAGGTTTCATCATTGTTGGCTTCGGGCCTGGTAGGCCGAGGAGGAGATCTTGACCGTGACCGTGAAATTTTCGATCTTTTACGCCTAACTGATGGCGATCTTCTCTTATGATACGGCGATCGCGACCGGCGTTTCCTCTCGTATGGTGAATCAGACCACCTGTATCTATGGTTCCGACCACGAGACCTTGATAGACTTCTACTACGTTAGCGTCTTCTGCCGTGTTCAGCTTTAGGGTCATAGTTCTTCAGTATCATTGTCGTATTGAAGTCCCGTTTTTCAACTTGCGATTTCAGCTTTGAATGTCTGTCATCGAGTTTTACTCGTACAGGCACGGTCAATACCTCAGATGGCGTCATTCCCATTTTAATCATTTCAGCTTCACTCATTAATGGCTGAAGCTGCAAACTCTCGACTTTGGGAATTTTACTCATGACTATGTCTTCGTCTCTCTTCCTAGCCGCATATGCTTTTTGCTTCTTTATTTTATTTAATATTCTTTTCGAAGCCTCTATAATCGGGTCGTAGAACTTTTGCTCGTTGGTTACTTTGTCTGTAGAAGTAAATAAGCTACTAGGTGGAGTTCTTTTTATAGGACACTCGACAGCTTTATCTAACCCGGGGCTTGGAATGTTAAGGAAGATTGCTTCAGGGCTCACCTGAGTAGAACTATTATTTGAACAAACACCTTTTCGCAATTTATATTCCTGTAGGGTTAGTTTTCTTTTCTTTTGCGGTTGTTCTTGGTTTTTAATATCAGCTTCTACATTTATTATATTGACTTCCCGATCAAGAGGTCTTTTTTCAGCTTTGGATTTTAGGGCTTGAGGTATTTGAACATCTTGTTTGTTGCTAAATTGCGTCGCGTAAAAGTTCTTATTTTTCGGACAGGGATCTTCCTTTATAGTAACAATACCTATACTACTAGCTGTAGTATCATTTTTATCAATTTTTTTAACAGTCTTCTCTTTTTTACCTAAATTGTTAGTTTTTTCATTAACACTACACTTGTCCATGTTAACTTTCGGAGAGTCTGTGTGATCAAAGTGAAGTATAACTTCAGATCTGTTTTTAATAGTTAACCTTATTCTAGGCTTAGAATTTTGACTATTAGTATCACTCACTTCAGAAGCATTTTTAATCATCAGAGAACTGTTGTTATTTGTATCACTATCGGGCGCACTGTAAAAAAGTGACAGTTTTTTACGACAGTCAGACTGTACGGAAGGTTTAATACTTGTTTTTGCACTATTTTTCTTTTTGGTATTTATATCATCCGATTGTTTTAATTTCTTGTTCTTAGACTTGTTCTTGTTTTTTCGTTTCTTTCGTTGTTCTTTGACATTCATTTCCTCATCGCTACTAATATGGTAAATGACATTTTTACTCTTACACGTCCTGTGCCTGGAGTTAAGAATCCTGCTGTTGTTGGGTAGTACTTCAGGTTGAAGAAAGCTTTTGTTTTTACCGGCATCTTGCAACCGCACACCGTTCATCAAATAATTTTTGTTAAAACTTTTGACTTTACCATCTTCAATGCTCTCTACGGGGGCTGGTCGTTTCTTCGTGTCTAATTTTTCGAAGGTTTCAGACTGTTCTAATAAAGAATTCAAATCATTCGCCTCTAACACTGGAATCACAGTATCATTGCGCGACTCGACTTCCTCAAAATCATCCAATTCAACGCGTGGTGTAGGAATTGATATTATTTCCCTTGAAGGCATATCTATAACTGTAGCCTCTGAACTAATGGTTGATTCGATCTCCATATCTTGATGATTGAAATCATCTTCCTTAGGTTTAATTTTATTAGCATCTGTGTTGTCAGTTATAAGGAAGCTGTTTACGTCTTCCTCTGTTATAATTCTAGGCAAGTCATCAATTTTATTAGTGTTTAAGTCATCGCTTTTATTAGTGCCCGATTTATCCTTTTCATTGTCAAAATCCACGAGAGCTGGTTGTTTTTTCGTGTTCAATTTTTCAAAATCTTCAAACTGTTCTAATAAAGAATTCAAATCATTCGCCTCTAATACTGGAATCACAGTATCATTGTGCGACTCGACTTCCTCAAAATCATCCATTTCAATGCGTGGTATAGGGATTGATGTCATTTCTCTTATCATTATATCTATATTATTTTTACTTTTTTTAGTGCTGCCCGATTTATCCTTTTCATTATCAAAATCTACGAGAGCTGGTTGTTTTTTCGTGTCCAATTTTTCAAAATCTTCAAACTGTTCTAATAAAGAATTCAAATCATTCGCCCATATCACTGGAATCACAGTATCATTGCGCGACTCGACTTCCTCAAAATCATCCATTTCAATGCGTGGTATAGGGATTGATGTCATTTCCCTTATCATTTCCATTATATCTATATTATTTTTTTTAGTGCTGCCCGATTTATCCTTTTCATTCTCGACTTTCTCAAAATCATCCATTTCAATGCGTGGTGTAGGGATTGATGTCATTTCCCTTATCATTTCCATTATATCTATATTATTTTTTTTAGTGCTGCCCGATTTATCCTTTTCATTCTCGACTTCCTCAAAATCATCCATTTCAATGCGTGGTATAGGGATTGATGTCATTTCCCTTATCATCATATCTATATTATTTTTATTTTTTTTGGTGCTGCCCGATTTATCCTTTTTATTGTCAATAGTTATTCCATTTAAATCCTGATGTATATGTTCCAAACTGAGACACGGTTTAGAATCACCTATATCCATGCAAAGGTTCTGTCTGTCACTCTTCAATCTCAGCATCTTGTGGTCAATGGGGCGGAAGCGTGTCTGATGATACGTTGGATTCATCTCGTGGAACTCCATGTCTGGAAATAAAAAAGTAACTTAATATTTATCTCGACATTATAGTCAGACTGCAGGTACATTCATTCGCCTAGAGGTGCATGGTCCTGAACAAAAATGTAGAAAGATGTGAAAAAAAATTGAATTTTAATTTGAATCCGAATTTGAAGTTGAACTTCCAGCACACGAGTGAAGACCGCGAGAAGGAAAACGGAAGGTGGGACATCCCCTAGCCAAGTGGACTGACAACCTGCGATTGGTGGCTGGGACAGACTGGATGCGGAAGGCGGAGGATCGGCAAACGTGGCGCACATTGGGAGAGGCCTATATCCAGCAGTGAACTGCAATAATCTAATTGATACTCTTAGACTACAAGAAGAATAACATAGACGTAACGCATACATCTCCGTCTATGTTATTCTTTTAGTCTGAGTATATACACTATAATAACAGAGTGCATTTCATTTGAAAACTCAATCATCGAAACCCGTCCAGCCGTTAGACCAGCACTGCAATTCACTAAGCGAGCACAACACAACGTTGCGACTCGCATCGTTGTGCTTGCTTAGTGAATTGCACAGCAGCAATGCAATTCTGTAAGCGCACAACGACGAGCACAACGTTGCGACAACCTTGATGGAGATTGTCGTTGGTCGGACTGGGTGACGTCACTGGAGATCGACCAATCACAATCTGTATCAAGGCTGTCGCAACGTTGTGCTCGTCGCTGTGCGCTCACAGAATTGCATCGCTGTAGAGGGGAACATAGGCAACAACATACATACGTGCGTGCGTAATACATTACCCTCGCTAGTCACGTACAAATACATATCTAATAAAATATAACTGAAACTTCGGGATCTGTGTAAATAGTAAAATAACCGAATTTGTTTGCATCTCGGTTAACGTGACCTTTGCTCATATTTTAGGTTTTACTCAACCGATTGCGATCAAACAAAAGTAAGTTTTTAAGTCCGATCAAGCCCTTTCTAACAAAGAAAACAACATCTAAATCCGTTCAGTAGTTTTTGCGTCCATCGCGGACAAACAGACAGGAAAAAAAAAATTGTATTTAGTCTCGCTAACATAACGTAACCTAAGTATTTTTTTTAAACATCTGCAATGTACAGACACGATCACTTTACAATAAAATTACCTATATCTAATATATAAAAATCAATGGCACTTTTCGTTGTTAGCTTATAACTCAAGAACGGCTGAACCGATTTGGCTCATTTTAGTCTTGATATATTCGTGGGTGTCCAGGGAAGGTTTATAGGTGCAGCGGGAACGGCAAAAATATGTCGGTACGAAGTTCGCCGGGGCAGCTAGTATAAGTATAGCTAATTATAATAAGTTAATGCTTCAGAGGTAGTCAGGATGACCGCTGTTTTCGATTCCCGGGTCAAGCAATAGTTGCAATTAAGTTTTTTGTTTAGAATATATCAATAACAACTTTGATTCTAGAAAGAGTTTCATCCAAGCCCTGATCGTTTTAAAGGTCTTAAAAAGATAAAAATGCCTAGTAACAAATATATTATGTACTGCACTGCATTCTAATATATCTTCTAAAATATAAAAATGGATCACTGAATGTGTTGCTAAGCTCAAATCTCGAGAACGGCTGAACCAATTATGCCAATTATTTTTTTAAAATATTCCTTGAAGTACGAGGATGTTTCGTAGTAGCGGGTAGTGGGCGTGGGGCGAACTAACTATTGTTACAGCGCACGTATTGTCTACAGCAGACATATTGTTTTCTAAGGAATTAGGATCTAAATACGTATAGGTAAGGTATACAAAGGGTTATACTTTTGCGAATCATTTAAAGCGGTTAACGAACAACTGAAGCATAAAATGTTCGTTATAGAACATGACTTAAAGAGATAATTCCATGAACCTCGTTTTTGTTATTTTATGTTTAAGCAAAACCATAGTCATTCCAATTGAATAATAAATCTCTAGGTGGTTAGCACATTATAAGGTTAAGCAACACTAGCCTGGTCAGTCTTAGGATGCGTTACTATTCTAATTATAGATTCTGCATCTGATTAGTTAGATTGATACGATTAGTCAAGTGTATGCAGTGAATTCTTACGAGAGTTAAGTCTAAATTTATAATGATATATCGTCTTCATCTTTAAATTTTCAAATATAGATTGAGAAGGATTATGGAAACCTTTTAGAAATAAATGCTTTAATAGCACCAATTTTTATACCTTTTAAGACGATATTAGCCAATAACGTAATAAATCAGGTGATTTCGCATGTTCAAAGTACATTCTTAAAATTTGACGCGATTTATTTATTTAATTTTATGCACATAAAAAAACATTACACAGATAAAATGGTGGAAAAGTAAGTGCAGTTAAATTTATACTTCAAAACATCCCTACTTCCCTACTTCCCTACTAATGTTATAAATGCGAAAGTAACTCTGTCTGTCTGTCTGTCTGTCTGTCGGGCTTTCACGCCTAAACCACTGAACCGATTTTGATGAAATTTGGTATAGAGGTAGTTTAGACCTTGAGAAAGGACATAGGCTATGTTTGGTCGCGATAACCGACATCCACGCGGGCGGAGCCGCGGGCAAAAGCTAGTATTTTGAATATTTTTGATCAGGTCACAGTAAAGTTATTGATTTTAATTTCAAAACTGGTTCAGATCTAAGAATTATTAACTTAGAATTATGAAGTTAGATATTTGATAATATTCCGGGACGTACTACACAGTATAAAAAGAGCTTATCAGTCGTTGAAAAGGCAAACTTTAAGATTAACAGTGATATTAAGTATAAGTCAATCCGATTTAGAGTCAGATCATAATATATTTATAACATTTAAATTAATTAATTTTAAATAGTATGATCTGACTCTGAATATGATCAGTTAGAGTAAATCGATTAGTAATATGCAGGTACGATATAGTTGAAATACTTACCGTATTTTTTTCTATTAAACAAAATACACTTAAGAAGAGTTATTAGTAATATCACTAACACTTAGTTTTTCAAGAGTTATTTACTAACTCGTAGTATATTGCACTTTAACCACAGTATTTCACTAACTGGCAAGTAAGTACAAGCAAGGTAAGTACACGGAAAGCGCGCGAATAGCGAGTGCTTCGGGTGAGAGCTCGAGCTCAACTAATTTACTTTTGAGGAATTTCGCAGTGCCTCGTAAGGTGCGACGGGTGCGGGGGACGCGGGGGGTGGGGGCTGAGACGGGGGATGCGCGGGAGTGGACAGGTAGTAGCGGGTAGTGGGCGTGGGGCAAGCTAACTATTGTTACAGCGCACGTATTGTCTACAGCAGACATAACCTATTGTCTTTTATGGAATTAGGCACTTAATACGTACAGGTTAGGTATGTTAACTATGCTAGTTTCAAATAATTTTGTGTTACTTCCTAGAGGTTAATTACGTTGCCAGTTCACTACACTTAACGTTTAACATTAAACTAAACTAAATACAACCCCACATTATATTTTAGTTTTCTGTTATTAGCTAGTTTCACGCCACAAACTCCAATTTGTTGCGCCGTTTCTTTTCCAATAGCGCCTAGGAAGCGGTAGTAATCTTAGTTTTAAGTATAATTTGACGTCAAAAAGCTGTAACAGTGTTGCACTATTTTGAAAATAAAGAATTGAATTGAATTATTAAAACTGGGTACTGGCCTAACAGAAGTAATTTAGCAATTTCGTAGCTGTTGTGGACCGTAGCTAAAATAAATCGTAGAGTTTACGTAACAGAACTCGTAGCGCTAATAATTCGTAGAGTTTACGTAGTGGTACTCGTAGCTCGTAGCGCTAATAATTCGTAGAGTTTACGTAGTGGAACTCGTAGCGTGTAGCATGTCCGATGAACACACTTAAATTATGCACTACTAGCCTTCCGCCCGTGACTCCGCCCGCGTAGTTCTCGGTTAACGCGACCTTTGCTCATATATCCGGTTCTACTCAACCGATTGCGATCAAAAAAACGTAAGATTACCAACTGATTAAGCCCTGTCTAAAAACAAAACAGCATCAAAATCCGTTCAGTAGTTTTTGCGTCCATCACAGACAAGCAGACAAAAAGACAGGAAATGAAAAAAAGAAATATTTTGTGTTCAGTATCGTTAACATAACATAACCCAAGTTTTTTTTTTAAATAAGGTGATTTCGCATGTTTAAAGTATATTCATAAAATTAGACGTGATTTATTTATCTAATAATTTTATGCACACACAAAAACATTACATAGATAAGATGGTGAAAATATTAGTGCAATTTTAAATAATAATTTAAAATATATTTTGAATATTTTTGACCACGTCACGGAAAGTTATTGATTTTAATTTCAAATTGTTTTAGAGCTATAAATAATTATTAACTTAGTTCAGTAAACGTAGTCTGAACTGAAGTTAGAAATTCGATAATGTTTCGGGACGTACTACACAGTAGAAAGAGAGCTTTAAAAAGGTAAACTTCAAGATAAATAGTTATATTAAGTTCTAGCTGACTCCGCAAACTTCGTACCGCCTGACAGTCAATTCTTTATTATTTATTATTTTAATTTTTCTCTCCCTAAAAACCATCCTCGTACTTCAAGAAATAGTCTAAAAAAAGAATAAGCGAGATCGGTTCAGCCGTTTTCGAGATTTGCGCTTAGCATTCATTTTTATATAATAGAAGAAAAAGTGAATTCGATTAGGAGTCAGGTCATACATAAAATTGAAATAAATTAATTTTAAATAAACTGAAAAGGCAAACTTTAAGATTGACAGTGATATTAAGTATAAGTCAATTCGATTTAGAGTCAGATCATAATATAATATAGCATTTAAATAAATTAATTTAAATTAGTATGATCTGACTCTGAATCTGAATAGTTAGAGTGATTCGATTAGTAAGGTGTATACGATATAGTTGAAATAGGTACTTACCGTGATTTTTTTGTAATCAAACACAAAACGCTAGAGTTTTAGAGAGTTATCGTTATCACTTAAAGGTTTTTCAAGAGTTATTTACAAACTCGTAGTATATTGCACATTAACCACAGTATTTCACTAACTGGCAAGTAAGTACAAGCAAGGTAAGTACAAGGAAAGCGCGCGAACAGCGAGTGCTTCGGATGAGAGCTCGAGCTCAACTAATTTATTTTTGAGGAATTTCGCAGAGCCTCGTAAGGTGCGTCGGGTGCGGGGGACGCGGGGGGGGGTGGGGGCTGAGACGGGGGATGCGCGGGAGTGGACAGGTAGTAGCGGGTAGTGGGCGTGGGGCATGCCATTTTTACAGCGCACGGATTGTCTACAGCAGACATAACCTATTGTCTTTTATGGAATTAGGCACTTAATACGTACAGGTAAGGTATGTTACCCTACGGAATGATAGGGGGGTGACTCGTCAAGTCGTCACCCCACTCGTTCAAAAAAGAGTTGATATCTTTTTATGTGTTAATTGATGAAAGTTATGTTTTTTGTGTATTCTCCTCTTTACCTAAGCATACGTAATTAGTAACATATATCACTGATTCGTTATGTCTTGGATTTAGCTATATTAACGTTGCTGGGGTGACCGATCACCCCACTATTCTTTTACGTTAGTTTCTTTTTTCTCGTCTGGTGCTTGAAAAAAGAGCATTTTTCAATCAAAGAATCAAAGAATCAATTTCGTTTATTCAATTTAGGCACATATAGAGCACATATGAACGTCAAAATATTACAATTGTGTCAAGAAGTATGTAAACAACAAATAAAATATTAAATAAATTAAAGTTAACCATTTGAAAATGATTCTTTCGCTGGTTCGGTAGTTGGTTCTACTGAGCAGATGCCAGCAAGAAACTCAGAGAATTCAATTATTCTTTTTATTTATTTATTTATTTTTAATACGGTTTTTATACAATTTACAATGTGCGGGCAAGAAAGTGATTAGGTTGACCATGCATTTTTATCATTAAGATATTCTTCTATTTATTTTATTTATTTATTTAAGATTTATGCACACACAGAACAATATAATATAAAATGGAAGATGAAAATTTGTACATTGGTCTTCTACTTTATAATAAGCTTTTTCCATTAGACTTTTTTTCACGTTTATTTTAAAAATATTAAGTGGCATGTAAACCAAATCCTGAGGCATTTTATTAAATATTTTTATACTGTTGCCTACAAATGAATTACCAACCTTATGAAGCCTGAGTATTGGCACTTTTCTTTATTTCTCGTATTATAATCATGGGTGTCCGAGTTTTTTTTAAAAGACTCGGACTTTTGACATAAACAGTAAAACTTACGGCCAATAATATTGTTAAATATTTAGGAAACCTAGGCAATACAAGTTATGATGGGGAATATTCTTTAGACAAGAGTGAATAATCAGAAATTGAGGATAATCTGTCTGTGCATTCAGCGCATTTGTGTTGTTTTTAGACTTTTTCAGACAATTTTTCTCTACGTAAAGAAGGAATTATTCTAAAAAAACAATTAGCGAAATCGGTTCAGCCGTTCTCGAGATTTGCGCTTAGTAACACATTTAGCAATTCATTTGTATATTATAGATGCGAAAATAACTGTCTGTCTTTCTGTCTGCCAGTTATGCTTTCACACAGACCTAAACCACTGAACTTATCTTGACGAATGAATTTAACCTTGGGAAAGAACATAGACCATCTTTGGTTGCGATAACCGACATCCACACTACTACTTATACTACGATAACGATAACTTCTTTTATAACTAGGTAAGTAATATAAACCACACGTGAAGGTATGGCGAGGGAGCCCTTTACCTGGCATAATTGCTTTTCTACTGTGTTTTGTTCTATTGTAGTCGATAAGCTGTAAACTGGAAATTGCAACATTAAAAAAAGATTAGAATATTTGCAAATTGCCCATTCTTAACTCTTATCTATAGTCAACCTTTTGTCTCATTTCTCTAAATGGGTCAAGTGATAAAGGTTGTAGTAATCCAGTTATTGTCTCGTCAAGTGAACAAAAGAAATATTAATGCTTTTGTTATTCAAGTCATTGCGGGCCTATTAAAACTAACTGCTAAACCCATTACTTCTATACTGTGCCATTACCTGCTGTCTCTTCGTGGACACAATTCGTGGTATTTTAAATAATTGCACAATATGTCATTTATTAAAGTACCATAGAAATGATCTCCAATTCTGTGACTACGACTATATCAACTAGGTGTTGCGCGTTGCTCCGGTCCACAGTAATATTATAAATGCGAAAGTAACTCTCTGTCTGTCTGTCTGCTTGTCTGTCTGGATATTGAAATTTGGTATAGACGTTGGGAAAGGACATAAGGAATGTTGGTCGCGACAACCGACATCCACGCGGACGGGGCCGCGGGCAACAGATATTGAGCGATAACTTCGTTATAAATATTTTTCTGTTTAGAAATTTATTATGAAGACTAAATACCGAAATCCAACCACTAGCTGTACTTACAAATATTATAATACCCGATGTTGTAACCATATTCTTGAAATAAATCTGAATTTGAATTTATATACCTAACTATACTTCATACCTAGCCGTATGAAGTATAGTTAGGTATATAAATTCATATATATAATACTTAACTAAAGGTAAACAATCTTGTATCGACTTTATATAATAAACAAATATTAAACAAATAAACTAGGCTAACTAACTTAATCTTTAGGGGTAGTTGGAGCCCTAAAAGGTTCAAGAACAACAAAATATCGCCCAATGTCACCATTGAATTGTGGAGGTTAGATGGCAGTCGCTTCACGGAAAATATTGAGGTCCAGCCAAATCCGCAGTTAAGACTGGTAAAGCGGACACCAGACTTCGAGGTGAAAGCTTTGGATGCGACTGGGAATTAACGCTAGGATGAAGAAGAACTTACTAAATGACTATATAGTGGGTTCGATTTCAGTTTTTAGTCTTCATAATAAGTTTCTAAACAGAAAAATATATATAAACTGACTGTTTATACTGGAAATTGATGGCACTTAGTGGAACTTGCTACACATATTGAATAAAGCGCTAACTTGTACTTTTCCATTGTAAACCTTTGAGAATGCCGTAAGGCGGAACCGGTTAGGCAACAAAAATTAAATTAATTGTGGAAAAGTACAAGTGCTTCATTCAATATATAAACTGAGTTTTTAAATAAAACCTATTAAATAGACACATCAAGATTGCTTACGTTTATTTAAGCACCTAACAATTAAAATAGCATGGGCTGGGCAATAACAAGAACCATTAAATTTTCAATTTATAATAAACTTGCTAAGCTTTGCTTGGCCAATTCCTGTTAGTGAGTGGTCGAGTGATTCATCAAGAGATGCAAAATCGAACTAGTGTTAGAGAGGGATAGCATTATATAATGCTAACCCTTGCACGCAATTCACCCGTGCTACGTGCACGGGTGATTCTCGTGAAAACGGGCTGGCTTAAAGTGTGATTCCGTAGCTGACCGCATACGACAACTGCTGACGCACGCAGCACATGCGCGTAGTACATTGCGACTTCTCAATGGTCCCCTTTATCCGTATCGAAGTTAAACAAGTAATAGGCACACTGTATGTGCTGCATGCGTCGACAGGTGTCGTATGCGGTCGACTTTGGAATCATATTTTAACCTTTGTGAAATTGGCAGGGAATAAATGCATGCCTAGGATAAGTACTCAAATGATATTTATAATTCATTACATAAATAATATTTTTGAATTAAACAGATTTTGCTATAATTATTACTTGAAATGCTTTTTTGTTTGACTGTACTGTTTTTGGTTTTAACTATTAATTTTTTATTCCTTTTTAGAGGTGAACCCAGTCGCCGGAAGAAAAATATTAAAATTAAATGGAACTGGCAACTGGAACCTCGGTCCGAGTTAAATGTGGTACCAGTCGCCGGTAACCTCCAAATGTGGATGTTATTTCACCTCTGCTAACCTAACCGGGGATAATGGCGTGATTGAGTTGTTGTAGTTGTTGAATTTACAAATGTTAACCAATTTACAAATGTTTTTTCAACTTTCCATTCACATTAATTACTTTTTTACAGGCTTATATAGGCACTTTATATTTACCTTGTGGCGATACCACATGTACACAGCGCCATCTAGCGACAGCAAGCCGAACTACTACGTCACTATGAATCCTGAATCGCGAAAGTGAAGATTCGAAATTCAAAAGTCATTGCACTCACACAATTTTTTTAACCAAATTAAAAAAAGGAGGTTCCTAAAATTGACCGTATAAAGTGTATATTGTGACGGTACATCGACAGTCCAAAGCTGAATAAAGATTCGATTTTACATAATTGACATGAAACTAAGCCAATAATGCCAGCCCCCGCCCTTTGGCGGGAGGTACGAGCGCTCCGCCAAACCGCACACATACTGTGAAATACGACCAATGACAATAATTTCCCCACTGGCCTTGGCTGTCTCAATAGACAAAGATGTGTTGTAATTGTTGTATCAAGAATTACAAAAAAAAAAAGATTTTGCTTCAAGTACCTATGTACACTTTATTCGTTTTCCAGGGTCTTCGCACTGGGCTTCACGCCATCATTCGGCTGTGAGGCACACCAGCGAGGACCCTGGCACGCCGGCAACAACATCAGTTCCGGTGTCACCAGCTAAGTGCTACTACCATCTTGCACAACGGATCAAGCAACGACTCTGCCGTTTATACCGAACCTACCCCTGAGGTTCTCTTACTTAAATACCACTATAAATTCATGTAACGCCCTTTATTCTCAGATTATAATTGTTATAAATTGTGATCCAAGTTGTCTCACGCTAGCCAGGAAGACACTTTCCATTCACATTAATTACTTTTTTACAGGCTCATATAGCCACTTTATATTTACCTTATTTAAACTCACATAGGTTTCATTAAAACCTACCAAAAAATTTTTTTTTTGGTTACACTATGACTATACGAATAGGTCAGTTACAAATTCGAAATTCAAAAGTCATTGCACTCACACAATTTTTTTTAACCAAATTAAAAAAGGTGGTTCCTAAAAATGACCGTATAAAGTGTATATTGTGACGATACATCGACAGTCCAAAGCTGAATAAAGATTCGATTTTACATAATCGACATGAAACTAAGCCAATAATGCCAGCCCCCGCCCTTTGGCGGGAGGTACGAGCGCTCCGCCAAACCGCACACATACTGTGAAATACGACCAATGACAATAATTTCCCCACTGGCCTTGGCTGTCTCAATAGACAAAGATGTGTTGTAATTGTTGTATCAAGAATTACAAAAAAAAAAAGGTTTTGCTTCAAGTACCTATGTACAGTAAGCTTCAGAGAAAAGGGACCCCCCTTGATAATGACATGAAAGCATTGAAGTTTTTTGAAACTTTACGTAAATGTCATGTTGGTCTAGTGGTTATGACCTATGCTTTGTGAATACGGTAACCGGGGGTTCAAATCCTCGGACACAAAGTTCTTTTTTTTATTTCGTATAATTATTTTTTTATTCTCATGAGCACTTTTGTTAAATATTATTTAAGGAATCAAATTTTATAGTAGGTATGAGGTTTGTAAGAAAAGATAGGCTTGTTGTATAAACAATATTAATTTATTTCTCGAATTACATTTCTAGGACTACATGGAGTCCATTTCCTGGTTGAGTATACAGTTTTTCTATCTGAGTTAAATTGGGGTTACTTATTTTTAGATTTACTTATTTTAGAACGTTAATTTATTGACAAAACACAATACCCTAAGTATAAAATGTGATATAAAATGTTTAATATTATACATAGTTCTAGAAACATAACTACAATATTTATTTACTTATTTATTTAAAGTTGCAAACATTAATTTTTTACACTCTGTATAATCTTTGAATATAAAAGAATGGTTGAAAAATGAAATGTTATTTATGCCTGTGAATCACAAAGAAAGAACCAACATGCTAAACTATAACAGTATAGCAATATACATCTTCCTCTTTGATCACATTTTCTGATAAGTAACCCTTTTAATACAACATTAGAAAAATATGTGAGGTCAGATGGTGCATCGTTAACACATTAGAAGATTACTATCCTATATAAAAAAATGTCTTATATAAAAAAAAAAAAACTAAACTTGTAAACAAGAGTAATGGGATTAGGTATTAATAATAATATAATATTATTATTATGAATGTTAGGAGGACACTATTTCGCATTAGTTCCCAAGTTCTGTTTACCTTAGTTCCAGTTTAAAACCATTTGACCCACAAGTTTTTTATAGGATTAAGATCCGGGCTTTTAGCCGGCCACTCAAACACCGTTATATCTTCTTGTGCATTTAGCCAGTCTTGCACAATTCGGGATGCACTAAAGGGTTATCCTGAACCAGGTAAATTTGTCCTTCTGGATATGCGACCCGCACTGATTATGCGCAGCATTACGTCTTTCAACACTTCAAGGTATCGCTCACTGTTCATGCGGCCACCTATTTCCACTAGCTCGCCTGGGCCCATTGAAGAAATCCATCTCCAGTAACCTAAAATAATAAACCTTTTCAAATCTGTTTTTTTTTTGTGATTTTATTATAAAGAATATTATTATAATCATTTACTTACCTACCTAATGTTAACCGCCCGCTTGTTCTTAAGTCTTATACGTTTTTAGGGTTGAAGGGTGCCACTGAGTGAACTTCCGCAATATCATGGTGCCGTTCTGATTCATGAGTGTAAGCAACTGGGCGAGGTCCTTCGCGTTCACATTTTATATCACCCGTCGCTTGATACCTTCGAATCCATCTACGCACTGTATTTCTCTGTAATGAAAATGATAATAAATAAAAGAAACTCCAAAAATATAACTTGTAAATGAAAATGTAACATGATTAAGCAATAAATAGGTATATAATATATTTTTATCGTAACTCTTACCGTTATGCCTCTATTCTTGCTCCCAGAGAATAACAATTTTAGCTTTCAAAAATGTTGTTATTCGAACCATACTTTCAATTTACTCAAAAAACTGATCAACAACTTAATAAATTGAATAATATTACGAGGAGGATTAACACCAATGCAAATTACCACGAATTATAAAGTTACCTTCAATCACAGTTTAGTAATTATGACAAAGAAGTATTCTAATTGCAACCTTAGCGCGCTGTCACAGATATTAAAATACTATAGCCGCAGCTCATACAGCAGATAAGTTTTTGAAGTAAAAAACAAAATGACGGTAGTGCAATAAGCTGTATCAAGCGTAATCTATTGAACTAAACGAGAAATCTATACTAATTTCAACCTTATCTTTTAGTCAATTGAGCAGTTATTATCATCACATATGATGTAGTTCAAATTTAAACCTTAAGTTCTACAAAATAACACCGTAATCAACTTTGTTCGATAATAGGAGTAGGTAATGTAATTCATATTTTCGCCATTATTATCAAGTGAACCGTAGCCTAGTGGAGTAAGGTGCGGTCTAAGTAATCAGCTGACGCTGGAGATGCGGGTTCGTATCCTCAAACGGCACATAAATTAATGTGGCATCTTTTTGTGAGTATGTTGTATCTTGGTATACAATTGAGCCCAAAGACGAAAAATATCAGAAAATTACAAATATATGAACATGCAAATAAAAGGCTGCAGCTCAGTGACGATCGCATCAAGTGACGTCATTCGTGAGTCATGTAACGCGGTCGGCGCGGCGCAGGCGGCGATATTCTTTAAGTATTGAGGGGGTCCGTTTTCTCTGAAGCTGACTGTACACTTTATTCGTTTTCCAGGGTCTTCGCACTGGGCTTCACGCCATCATTCGGCTGTGAGGCACACCAGCGAGGACCCTGGCACGCCGGCAACAACATCAGTTCCGGTGTCACCAGCTAAGTGCTACTACCATCTTGCACAACGGATCAAGCAACGACTCTGCCGTTTATACCGAACCTACCCCTGAGGTTCTCTTACTTAAATACCACTATAAATTCATGTAACGCCCTTTATTCTCAGATTATAATTGTTATAAATTGTGATCCAAGTTGTCTCACGCTATCCAGGAAGACACTTTCCATTCACATTAATTACTTTTTTACAGGCTCATATAGCCACTTTATATTTACCTTATTTAAACTCACATAGGTTTCATTAAAACCTACCAAAAAAAATTTTTTTTGGTTACACTATACTACTATACGAATAGGTCAGTTACAAATTCGAAATTCAAAAGTCATTGCACTCACACAATTTTTTTTAACCAAATTAAAAAAGGAGGTTCCTAAATATGACCGTATAAAGTGTATATTGTGACGATACATCGACAGTCCAAAGCTGAATAAAGATTCGATTTTACATAATCGACATGAAACTAAGCCAATAATGCCAGCCCCCGCCCTTTGGCGGGAGGTACGAGTGCTCCGCCAAACCGCACACATACTGTGAAATACGACCAATGATAATAATTTCCCCACTGGCCTTGGCTGTCTCAATAGACAAAGATGTGTTGTAATTGTTGTATCAAGAATTACAAAAAAAAGGTTTTGCTTCAAGTACCTATGTACACTTTATTCATTTTCCAGGATCTTCGCACCGGGCTTCACGCCATCATTCGGCTGTGAGGCACACCAGCGAGGACCCTGGCACGCCGGCAACAACATCAGCTTCGGTGTCACCAGCTAAGTGCTACTACCATCTTGCACAACGGATCAAGCAACGACTCTGCCGTTTATACCGAACCTACCCCTGAGGTTCCCCTACTTAAATACCACTATAAATTCATGGAACGCCCTTTATTCTCAGATTATAATTGTTATTAATTGTGATCCAAGTTTTTATTTAAATCTTGTCTCACGCTAGCCAGGAAGACACTTTCCATTCACATTAATTACTTTTTTACAGGCTCATATAGCCACTTTATATTTACCTTATTTAAACTCACATAGGTTTCATTAAAACCTACCAAAAAAACTTATTTTCGTTACACTATGACTATACGAATAGGTCGGTTACAAATTCGATATTCAAAAGTCAGTGCACTCACACAATTTTTTTTAACCAAATTAAAAAAGGAGGTTCCTAAATTTGACCGTATAAAGTGTATATTGTGACGGTACATCGACTGTCCAAAGCTTAGTAAAGATTCGATTTTACATAATCGACATGAAACTAAGCCAATAATGCCAGCCCCCGCCCTTTGGCGGGAGGTACGAGTGCTCCGCCAAACCGCACACATACTGTGAAATACGACCAATGACAATAATTTCCCCACTGGCCTTGGCTGTTTCAATAGACAAAGATGTGTTGTAATTGTTGTATCAAGAATTACAAAAAAAAGGTTTTGCTTCAAGTATCTGATTTATGGAGGGTTGAAACAGCAACAATTCTAATAAATATCAAATTAACAATGCATTACAGATGTATATATTAAGGTTCACTTATTTCTTATTGTTCAATGACCAGTGTTCTATCACAATTATGTTACCGGCATTCTGTATAATTCAGGTATTCTATAAAATGCCTAGTCGATGACCATTGTATAAAATATTTGCTGTTCCACCGGCAATGTGTGAAATAAATAAGTCTATATTTGCAGATGACTTTGCTAAACTTCTACATGTGGATGGTTATAAAAAAATAACCACGAAGGCTAATGCGGGAGCTCCGTGCTCTATCCTATACAATCTATCCAAGTCAAACTGCGCGGAGTGGACACTGCGCGCCTCAACTTGGATAGATATATATTCTATATTCGGTTAGGTATATAAATAAAAGGTAAAAATCTTGTGGGGACTTTTTATAAAAAACACATATTATACAAATAAACTAGACTAACTAACTAACTAATTGTTCAATTTCGGTTTTTAGTTTTGAAAATGAGTTCTAAACCGAAAAAAAATGCATAAACTGAGTTTTTAAATAAAACATTATAAAGACACAGGATTGTTTACGTTTAGTTAAGTGCCTAATCGAATGGAGTATAGATTAGATTTTAAAAGTTTAAACTTTACAAAAAGAACCTCTAAGGTTAATGCGGGTGCTCCGCTCCTGCCTCAGCTCTCGTGGGTATTTTTTTTATAACCACCATTCATGTTTTAGATAACATTTCATACATTATCGGCTGCGCACTCGGTGTTCTATACGTTGCCTAGCAATGTTTAGAATACTGGATTATACATTGTAACATGTGCAAATAAGTCATTGGCTGCAGACCTCTACATTCTATATGCCGTAGTTTGAAAATTCGTAATTTTGACAAACAAATTTAATTGTAATTTTCCAATTTTTTAAATATAAAGTTGAATAGTAATATAGACAAATCACGGGTATTAACGACACAAAATAATTGTAATATTACATTAATTCTATACTAAAATTTTATATATATTTACAAAAATGAAATTTTACTAACATATTTCCATAGAGAATACATATATAGGACTCTATGTTTTACCTATCTTATTTTTTTACATATTTTTTTTTAAATACGCGTGTACTCTCATTCTACTCGATTTTCATAATATCGATTGGGAACAATTTTTCCACCATAAGTATATAATATACTACGACGTTATCATCTAAAATATATTTTTTGGTTTGACGTTTGACCTATTGATTAATGGTATAACAATAGCACCATAGAAATATGTATTTAAGGTCAATTTTTTATTTTTATACATTACAAATCGATAGTAAATCTTAGAAGCTAGAAACAAGATTTCAATTATTGAACTAAAGCAAGGTACTTATAGAATTCTCTTACAAAATGTCTGTCCAAATCTTCTACTACTACTATATCTTTCTACTTTACAAATACACACATATTTTACAATATTCAGAAAGTCGTATTTAAATATCTATCTTACACTATTGACTCACTATTCCAATAACAGTAAAAATAGTATAAAGTTTATCAATTTAGTTATGCAAACCTGCATAATATACTTTTAAACATAAATCACAGGAATATTTGTCAGTCTATATAATATACATCTATAATCACTATCACAAGTCAAATATAGGCTGAATCTAATTCATGCCTTTGCCACACTCAGAAAACTGTCCGTAACATCCGTTCGACAGCCACCGCTCCAACAGCTGTCAGTTTGACAGCAATCGCTCCAACCGCTGTCAGCTTGCCAGCCAGCCATCACTTTGACAACTGTCGAAGAATCGGAGCCTTGACGAAGAATCGGAGCTTTCGGGGACCATCGTCTTCCTGCGAGGCGGAGTTAGTGACTTAAATCCGATTAATCCGAATAACTCCACACCGTTCGTATGAGCAACTTGTTTAGGTTTCATCATTGTTGTCTTAGACCTGGCTTCGGGCCTGGTAGGCCAAGGAGGAGATCTTGACCGTGACCGTGAAATTTTCGATCTTTCACGCCTAACTGATGGCGATCTTCTCTTATGATACGGCGATCGTGACCGGCGTTTCCTTTCGTATGGTGAATCAGACCACCTGTATCTATGGTTCCGACCACGAGACCTTGATAGACTTCTACTACGTTAGTATCTTCTGCCGTGTTCAGCTTTAGGGTCATAGTTCTTCAGTATCATTGTCGTAGTGAAGTCACGTTTTTCAACATGCGATTTCAGCTTTGAATGTTTGTCATCGAGTTTTACTCGTACAGGCACGGTCAATAGCTCAGATTGCGTCATTCCCATTTTAATCATTTCAGCTTCACTCATTAATGGCTGAAGCTGCAAACTCTCGACTTTGGGAATTTTACTCATGACTATGTCTTCGTCTCTCTTCCTAGCCGCATATGCTTTTTGCTTCTTTATTTTAATTAATATTCTTCTCGAAGCCTCTTTAATCGGGTCGTAGAACTTTTGCTCGTTGGTTACTTTGTCTGTAGAAGTAAATAAGCTATTTGGTGGAGTTCTTTTTATAGGACACTCGACAGCTTTATCTAACCCGGGGCTTGGCATATTATTAGGGAAGATTGCTACAGGGCTCACCTGAGTAGAACTATTATTTGAACAAACACCTTTTTGTAGTTTATATTCCTGTAGGGTTAGTTTTTTTTTCTTTTGCGGTTGTTCTTGCTTTTTAATATCTGCTTCTTCAATTATTTCATTGACTTCCCGATCAAGAGATCTTTTTTCAGCTTTGGCTTTTAGGGCTTGAGGTATTTGAACATGTTGCTGTGTAAATACCGATTGTGCCGGGAGCTTTTTCAACTGTATATCGTCAGACCGCTTAGCTTTCTTCTTTTTAATTTTCTCTTCCTCACATTCCTCATCGCTGCTGATGTAGTATAGCACGTTTTTGCTCTTACACGCCCTGTGTCTGGAGTTAAGCGTCGTGCTGTTCGTCAAGTCATTTGAACCCTTCACTTTATCTTGTTTGTTGGTAAATAGCGTTGCGTAAAAGTTCTCATTTTTCGGACAGGGTTCTTCCTTTATGGTATCAATATCTATACTATCTATACTCGCTTCAGTTTCATTTGTATTAAATTCTTTAACAGTCTTCTCTTTTTTACCTAAATTTTTCGTTTTTTCATTAACACTACACTTGTCCATGTTAACTTCCGGAGAGTCTGTGTGATCAAATTTAAGTATTACTGCAGATTTGTTTTTAATTGTTAACCTTATTCTACGATTAGAATTTTGACTATTAGTATCACTCACTTCATAAGCATTTTTAATCATCAGAGAACTGTTGTTATTTGTATCACTATGGGGTGCACTGTGAAAAAGTGACAGTTTTTTACGACAGTCAGACTGTACGGAAGGTTTAATACTTGTTTTTGCACTATTTTTCTTTTTGGGATCTATATTATCATCCGATTGTTTTAATTTCTTGTTCTTAGACTTGTTATCTTCGGTTTCCTCATCACTACTAATATAGTAAACGACATTTTTACTCTTGCACGTCCTTTGCCTAGAGTTAAGAATCCTGCTGTTGTTGGGTAGTACTTCAGGTTGAAGAAAGCTTTTGTCCTTACCGGCATCTTGCAACTGCACACCGTTCATCAAATAATTTTTGTCAAAACTTTTGACTTTACCATCTTCAATGTTCTCTATGGGAGCTGGTCGTTTTTTCGTGTCTGACTTTTTGAATGCTTCAAACTGTTCTAATAAAGAATTCAAATTATTCGCCTCTAACACTGGAATCACAGTATCATTGCGCGACTCGACTTCCTCAAAATCATCCAATTTAACGCGTGGTATAGGGATTGATGTCATTTCCCTTGAAGGCATATCTATAACTGTAGCCTCTGGACTAATGGTTGATTCGATCTCCATATCTTGATGATTGAAATCATCTTCTTTAGGTTTAATTTTATTAGCATCTGTGTTGTCAGTAATAAGGAAGCTGTTTACGTCTTTCTCTTTTATAATTCTAGGTAAGTCATCAATTTTATTAGTGTTTAAGTTATCGCTTTTATTAGTGCTGCCCAATTTATCCTTTTCGTTGTCAAAATCTACGAGAGCTGGTTGTTTTTTCGTGTCCAATTTTTCGAAGGCTTCAAACTGTTCTAATAAAGAATTCAAATCATTCGCCTCTATCACTGGAATCACAGTATCATTGCGCGACTCGACTTCCTCAAAATCATCCAATTCAACGCGTGATATAGGGATTGATGTCATTTCCCTTGAAGGCATATCTATAACTGTAGCCTCTGGACTAATGGTTGATTCGATCTCCATATCTTGATGATTGAAATTGTCTTCCTTAGGTTTAATTTTATTATCATCTGTCTTGTCAGTTATAAGAAAGCTGTTTACATCTTCCTCTGGTAAAATTCTAGGTATGTCATCACTTTTATTAGTGTTTAAGTCATCGCTTTTATTAGTGCTGCCCGATTTATCCTTTTCATTGTCAACAGTTTTTCCATATAAATCCTGATATATATGTTCAAAACTGAGACACGGTTTAGAATCACCTGTATCCATGCAAAGGTTCTGCATAGGTAATTGTAGTACGGATGATGACTTTTGATTGTTTTGAACCTTCGTATACGGTTTGTCCTTTACTATATACTGTTCTAAATCCTCAATCTGACGAAAAACCTTTAAGAATTCATCATTAATGGAAGCTTCGGTATCTGGCACTGGTTCACAATTGGGCTTCGGTTCGAATTTTACAAAGTAACCAGCATTGTCTTCCGTATTTACTGACACAGGACTCTGATTGCAACTATTCCCCGAGGATATCAAGTCACTCTTCAATCTCAGCATCTTGTGGCCAATGGGGCGGAAGCGTGTCTGATGATACGTTAGATTCATCTCGTGGGACTCCATGTCTGGAAATAAAAAAGTAATTTAATATTTACCTCGACATTAAAGCAAATATATCACGAAACAAAATTACTAAACATAAAACAACTATACATATACACGACCTGCATTTTAGTTAAAAAAATTACAACAAATTCGATCCAAACCAATATACAGTTATCTAAGAGGGAATCAATTCACTTGCTAAGAAACAGAGACAATATTCAGTTAATTTGTCCACGTACTAACTATGGTAAAAAAACTATATTATTCGATGGAGCACAGCTTTATAATAAATATAAATATAAATAAATAATCATTTAAAGTAGGCAGAATAGAGGAAAATATTTATTGTAAATTTCTAAATTATTGTAATCTCATTTTAAGTGAACTTTATGTTTTTATGAGAAATAAATGTCTTTAAACCTAAACCTACATTATAGTCAGACTGCAGTACATTCACCTAGAGGTGCATGGTCCGGAACAAAAATGTGGAAAGATGTGAAAAAAAAAAATGAATTTGAATTTGAATTTGAAAAATTCCCTCGCTAGTCGGGTAAAACTATCTAATATAACCCCCGACCCAAAAAGAACCTATAAAAAGTAAAATAATAACTATTACATTATGACCTACCCTAAGTCTACTCTAAGTATTGACCCTTTTGTCATTTGTGTCGTCGGGGGACCTTTAAGTAACTTGGTATGCTCTATACCCCTCTGACGGTCAGACGGCGGTCCCCCGACGACACAAATGACAAAAGGGTCAATACTTAGAGTAGACTTAGGGTAGGTCATAATGAAATAGTTATTATTTTACTTTTTATAGGTTCTTTTTGGGTCGGGGGTTTTTTAAAATTTTAATTTATTTTTTCTTTATTTTAGGCATTTTATAAGTAACCGTTTAACCGATTTATATAAATCTTGCTGTATCGTGATATATAAATTATGACCTTTCATTTGATACCCAACACGGGTATATTTGAAAATATTAGATTTTGCATTGCTACTTTCACTCCTCACCTCATATTTTTCAAATGGCTAAACTAATTTTTATGAAACATAGCTAAGAACACTCTTGACTAAACCATCTTTCAAACAATAGAAACAGAATCAAAATCGGTTCAGCCATATGGGAGCTACGATGCCACAGACAGACTGACACACACACACACACACACACACACACACGAACACCCACCCATACACACGTCAAACTTATAACACCCCTTTTTTGTCGGGGGTTAAAAATATAACCGAAACCTAGGTATATGTGTATTGCATCTCGGTTAACGCGACCTTTGCTCATATTCCAGGTTCTACTCAACCGATTGCGATCAAACAAACGTAAGATTTTAAGTCCTACCAAGCCCTTTCTAACAAAAACAGCATCAAAATCCGTTCAGTAGTTTTTACGTTCATTGTGGACAAACAGACAAACAAACAGGAATTTATAAAAAATATTTTTGTGTTCAGTATCGTTAACATAACTTAACCAAGTATTTTTTTTAAACATCTGCAATGTCGCAAACTCTGCAAATTCTATCACTTTACAGTTACCTATACATATAGTAGTTTGTATACCAGGTGCAGCGGGAACGGGAAAAAATATGGCGGTACGAAGTTCGCCGGGACAGCTAGTATTAGTATAGATACCACTCTAGCAGTAAAACTCAAATGCTTCAGAGGTAGTCAGGATGACCGCTGTTCTCGATTCCCGGGCCAAGCAATAGTTGCAGTTAAGTTTTTTGTTTAGAATATATTAATTACAACTTTGAGTCTAGAAAGATAAAAATGCCTAGGAACAAATATATGTACTGCACTGCATTCTAATATATATCTTCTATAATATAAAAACGGCTGAACCGATTTCGTTAATTCTTTTTTTTTAATATTCCTTGAAGTACGAGGATGGTTCTTACGGAGAGAAAAAAAAACGATCATTACTCGGTACGAAGTTCGCGGGGTAAGCTAGTTTCAAATAATTTTGTATTACTTCCTAGGGGATAATTACGTTGCCAGTTCACTACACTTAACGTTTAACATTAAACTAAACTAAATACAACCTCACATTATTTAGTTTTCTGTCAGTAGCTAGTTTCACGCCACATTATTAAAACTGGGTACTGGCCTAACAGACGTAATGTGGCTTTTTCGTAGCTGTTGTGGACCGTAGCTAAAATAAATCGTAGAGCTTACGTAGCAGAACTCGTAGCTCGTAGCGCTAATAATTCGTAAAGTTTATGTAGTGGAACTCGTAGCTCGTAGCGTGTAGCATGTCCGATGAACATACTTAAATTATGCACTACTAGCCTTCCGCCCGCGTCTCCGCCCGCGTACATCTCGGTTAACGCGACCTTTGCTCATATATCCGGTTCTACTCAACAGATTGCGATCAAAAAAACGTAAGATTATCGACTGACCAAGCCTTGTCTAAAAAAAACAGCATCAAAATCCGTTCAATCCACAAAACCAACCGACAAAAAGACACGAAATGAAAAAAAGAAATATTTTGTGTTCGTTCGTCATCATAACATAACCCAAGTGTTTTTTTTTTAAAGCTTAAGACGATGTTAGCAAATAACGTAATAAATCGGCTGATTTCGCATGCCTAAAGTATATTCATAAAATTTGACACCATTTATTTATTTAATTTTATGCACACATAAAAACATTACATAGATAAGACGGTGAAAATATTAGTGTAATGTTAAATTATAATTTAAAATATATTTTGAATATTTTTGACCAAGTCACGGTAAAGTTATTGACTTTAATTTCAAATTGTTTTAGACCTTAAGTAGCTTATGGTTTGCTTTCTATGTACGCAAATTGTATTTGTGAATGGTAATAAATAAATAAAAAAAAAAAAAAAAAAAAACCTATAAAATAATTATTAACTTAGTTTAGTAAATGTAGTCTGAACTTAAGTTAGAAATTCGATAATATTCCGGGGACCTACACTACACAGTATAAAGAGAGCTTATCCTTCGTTAAAAAGGTAAACTTTAAGATAAATAGTTATATTATGTACAAATTAATTCGATTTAGAGTCAGATCATATACAAAATTATAAATAAATGAATTTTAATTAATTTGATCTGACTCTAAATCTGATTAGTTAGAGTGATTCGATTAGTAAGATGTATACGATACATATGGTTGAAAAAGGTACTTACCGTGATTTTTTTTCTATGAAACACAAAACACTTTATTTAGAGTTTTAAAGAGTTATCACTAACACCTAGTTCTTCAAAAGTTATTTTCTAACACTTAGTATAATTGCACTTTAACCACAGTATTGCACTAACTGGCAAATAAGTACAAGCAAAGTAAGCAAGTACAAGTTCAAAAGTTATTTTCTAACACTTAGTATATTGCACTTTAACCACAGTAATGCACTAACTGGCAAATAAGTACAAGCAAGGTAAGCAAGTACAAGGAGAGCGCACGAAAAGCGAGTGCTTCGGATGAGAGCTCGAGCTCAACTGATTTATTTTTGAGGAATTTTGCACAGCCTCGTAAGGTGCGACGGGTGTGGAGGACGCGGGGGGTGGGGGCTGAGACGGGGGATGCGCGGGAGTGGACAGGTAGTAGCGGGTAGTGGGCGTGGGGCAAGCTAACTATTGTTACAGCGCACGTATTGTCTACAGCGGACATAACCTATTGTGTTTTATGGAATTAGGCACTTAATACGTATAGGTAAGGTATGTTAACCTTCGGAAGCATAGAAGGGTGACTCGTGACCCCACTCGTTCAAAAAAGGGTTGATATCTTTTTATGTGTTAATTGATGAAAGTTGTGTTTTACCGTATTCTCCTATTTAAGCATACGTAATTAGTAGCATATATCACTGATTCATTATGTCTTGACTTTTGCTATATTATTATCGTTGCTGGGGTGACCGATCACCCCACTATACTTTTACGTTAGTTTCTTTTTTCTCGTCCGGATTTGTTATATATATTATGGGAGACCTAGGCAATGCAGGTAATGATGGGGAATATTCTTTAGACTAGAGTAAATGATCAGAAATTGAGGATAATCTGTCAGTGCATTCAGCGCAGGGCACGATATAAAACTCATTGACACCAGTGACAATGACCACATCTTGTTGGTACAGTATCGAAGCAAAGTTTTAGGAGGGAAGAATGGACAGGACATGCCTGGTCATCTGTTCCACCTTTTCAAACCAAAGACCACAAAACGATAATGCAACTGTATAAAGAATCAAAATATACAGGATGTTCTAAACATGAACCAGGTACCTACTGGAAGAGAACCCCCTATGAAACTTTAAAAACTAGCATGATGATCAATATGTCCAAAGAAAAAAGACAAAAAACTTAAAATTATTTATGTTACATGCCATTTGCTCAATGTGTGTATATATATACCGTAGAGACATTTGTATGAATTGCATTAGAACTTAAAGACATAATAGACATATGCAGATAATCTAATTAAAACTGATTTCATACTTTGGTTTAGATCTATATACTGCTTATCAAATTAACAATGTAATAATTTCTTTTTAAATTTATATTTTATTACGTTATAAACATTATGGGGTGATGTGTCACCCCTATATCCTTTCGTGTATGTAAAAAAACCTATCTTCTAAAGGTCAAAGGTTGTAAAGCGAGAAGGCCGCCCATGGTACTGTTTCACCTTACCATCATGATTGCTGCATAGCTTGAGTCAACATTAGTGCCTGGAATACGGCAATAGGCTCACTCCCTATTACGGGGGACCGAATGCAACCATGAAATGTGGATATTATTTCACCTCTCCCTAAACTAACCGGGGATAATGATGTGATTACACTTCTGCTTTTATTCACATAATTACTTTACTAATATACGATAATGATAAATAATAAACGATAATGCTGATGATAATATACATTTGTGAATTTCATAAAATCCATATAGGTACTTAATCCATACTAATATTATAACTGCGAAAGTAACTGTCTGTCTTTCTGTTATGCTTTCACACCTAAACCAATGAATCTAAAACCGATCTTGATGAATGAATTAAACCTTGTGAAAAACATAGGCTATCTTTGATGGCGATAACCGACATCCACGCGGGCGGAGCCGCGGGCAACAGCTAGTGAGCGATAACTTCTTAAATAACTAGGTAAGTAATATAAACCACACGTGAAGGTATGGCGAGGGAGCCCTTTACCTGACATAATTGCTTTTCTACTGTGTTTTGTTCTATTGTAGTCGATAAGCTGTAAACAGCATATGAAACTTAAAAAAAAACTAAAATATTTCCAAATTGCCTATTCTTTACTATCTATAGTCAACCTTTGGTTTCATTTCTTTAAATAGGCCACCTGACAAACGTCGCAGTAATTCAGTTCTTATCTCGTCAAGTGAACAAAAGATGTATTAATGCCTTTGTTATTCTATTTAAGTCATGCGCGCCCATTAAAACTAACTGCCAACCCAATGGGCGTTATTTTGCGATATAGAGACAGCAAGTAATGGGCGTCGATGCTACTAAAGAAAAACCATTGTAATACAGAAACTGCACAAAATGGCATTGAATTTTAGACTTTATTACTATAGAGTCAAAGTCCAAAATTAAATGAAAAGAGTTTCGTTACACTCTCTCATTCGCTCTGCAAAAAGCAATTTAATTTTAAACTTAAACCGCATTGCTATAAAGACTAAAATCAAATGAAATTTTCTTGCAGTGACTGTGGCATGATAGTGGTTTTGCTTTAGCAGAATCGAGGGCCTGCTGTCTCTTCGTGGACACATCGTGGTATTTTAAATAATTTTACAATAAGTCATAATTTAAAATACAACATAATTTTGATCTCCAATTCTGTGATTTATCAATAACTTATATATTTTTTTTTTTTAAATTAAAACATATTATGCATTTCATGAGCAGAGGCGCTGTCTGCTACAAACCTAGCTCAGCAGCAGATGCTACTGAAAATTCAATGTCGTTGATGTCTTAATAAGGCACGGTTTACGCGCTACGTGCTATAAAAATATAAACTAAACTCTAATTATATTTTGATATTGCTGTTGGGTGAAAAATATGAGTGAATGTTATACTTTGTAATTTTTTTATATTTGTACCAGATAATCTGTTTTTTGTGTCAATAAACATTTATTATTATTTTATTATTATTACTAGGTATATAGGACAGCCTCCGTGGCGTAGCGGTATAGTGAAGGCGGCCGCTACGCAGAATTCGCGGGTTCGATCCCTGCTCAATGCAAATATTTGTGTGCATGAAATATGGGTATTTGCATTGGTTGTGCCTCGGAGAGCACGTTAAGCCGTCGGTCCCGGTTGCCATAAGAACATCTATGGCAGTCGTTACGGGTAATTAGAGCGCTAAATAGTCTAAAAACAACGGCCTAGCTGCAATGCTTCGATATCGCCTAATGTCACCCTAATGGGGTTGTGGAGGTCATATGGCAGTCGCTTCACGGAAAATATCGAGGTCTAGCCAAATCCGCAGTTCAGACCTGTACAGCGGACCCCAAACTCCGAGGTGAAAGCTTCAGATGCGACTGGGAATTAACGCTAGGATGAAGAAAAGTTAAGTACCCAACCGAATGGAGTTTATGTAAGTAATAAATATAAACCACACAACATGGCCAATATGGCGAGGGACCCCTTTACCTGCCATAATTGCTTTTCTACTGTCTTTTGTTCTATTGCCGTAGATAAGGTGTAAACTGCAAACGGAAACTTTTAACTACAAACAAAAAAAAAACTGGAATATTTGCAAATTGCCCATTCTTTACTATTTATAGTCAATCTTTTATCTAAACCGACACTAAAAAGTTTCTAGCAATCCACTTATATTATTTGTGGACAACAAACAAGATATTAATGCTTTTGTTATCTGCTAACCCTATTACCTGCTGTCGCCATCGTAGACACCTCGTGGTATTTTAAATAATGTTACACAGACGCCATTTTTAAAAACACTCCGACCCAAATTGCACTCCAATTCTGTGTCCACGACTACTATGAATAACTAGCTGTTGGCTGATGTCAGTTATCGATAACCGACTTGTACTAATGAATATGGCTATTTGCAACCGTGGTGTATATACAATACTTATGTTGAACAATAAATTATTATTATTATTATTATTCCTCTTTATTTTTTAAAACCTCTTATAAATTATATTTTTAAATACATAGTTATATAAATACAAAAACATATATTTAAAAATATAAAAAAAACATATATATTTATTATTATTATTATTAATACTACTGGTGGCTCTTTCGGGTGTGCCACTGTAAAACAAAGGCATTTGATTAGGTACTTAACTAAAGGTAAACAATATTGTAGCAACTTCTTATACAAACACATATTAAACAAATAGACTAGGCTAACTGACTTACTATTGTTTGGATTTCGATTTTGGTCTTCAAAATGAATTTCTAAACCAAAATATTTAATTTTTAAATTAAACATAATATTAAAAAGACACATTAAGATAGTTTACGTCGAACTTAATCAAATGTAGTATAGGATCTTGTAGGTGGAAAGATTAAGTCTGTGCCTACCCCAACAGGCAAGAGGCTGGGTTATACTTAGGCAGGTGAATATTCTGGATAATTTTTATCTGGTTAATAGCTGCCTAGTGAAAAGGTTGCCTGTAAGAGATCGCTCGCAGCGATAAGGCCGTCATTTGTACCTACATATTGCATATCGACCACACCTACGCATAAGGTCGAAACGCTAAAAAGCTGATTTTTCAAGAGAGCCGTTTTAAGAAACTTTCTTGTTTAATTTGCTTTCTGAAATCGTTTTTGCCGATGTTTTTGTGTAATGTTATGAGTAATTGGTGTAGTAATATCATGCCGAAGTATGAATTTAATAAAAGCCATATTTACGTAAATATAGCCTTATTTAGTGAATTACGACCTTATACTAGTAGCACAAAGGTCGTATGTTATTGTTACGACCATATTCCACTGTTCATACCCATTTAAACAACACGAATAAGGTCGTATGTTTTAGATAAGACGGTATACGGCGTATTGTTTTACGCGGCATACCCGCATACGTCTAAGGCAGACAGTCGTATCAGAGCACGTTATAAAACAAAAACTGAAAAAATGCTTGTTCAAATCAGCTTACATAAATTCAAACTTACACAATGCTTGCTCTCTTTAAACATCTCTGTAATATATGTTTTTATTGATACAAAACATGAAATTAACGGAACTTCTCTTTGACAATTTGCTTGAAAAATAAAGATTAATTAATAATAAATGTTAATAAAGTAATAATTATGATATGAGATCAACTTCCTTTCAACTCACAATATGTAAATTTTTATTTGCGTTTGGTTTTTTGAACCAAACGCAAATAAAAAATTACAATTATTGTGAGTTACATTAGAATAGTGTCGATAGCTCTAATATTTTGAACACGACTTGGAACAAATCATCAAATTTAAATATATGAATTATACTATATTAACCTTAGTAAACTAATTGTTAAAAATATAGAAAAATAGTAAGTTTTTATACAAATAACTTACTATTTTAAAAGTTACCTAAGAGCAATCAAAATAGGTGTGTAACAAAATTATTTAGATGAATCTAGTGTAATTTCACTGTCGACCGAATCATACATACAAACGTGCGCGCGGGCTAATTTACTGGGTTACCGTACTAGCGTTTAGGTGTTTAATTGACGTCTAAAAGATGTAATTGTATTGCACTATTCTATTTTTATTTTATTTATTCATTTAAACTTCATGCACACATTTACATAGGCGGACCTAATCCCATAGGCCTTCTCTACCAATCAACCTTATAGGTCGTGCAGAGATTAATCATCGCCTATGCGGACGGGTGTGGGATCTGTGGAGTTTAACGCTAAGTATTCTGTCTTCGCTACATTTAGCTTCAGACTGCCGTTCTCAAGCGTTTCTTTCCACCCTTTCACGCGTCGCACCAATCTGCTCCTGTCCGCGTCCATCAGCGCAATATCATCAGCATACATGAGCAACCACGGAGGCTGTTCATGTGAGTTTCTGATGCTGTCCGACAAAACGTCTAATAACAAAAACGGCTTTCGAGTCACCAACAACAGTCCGAACCACGGACCCGGAATCGTAGTACATGTCTCGGATGGTGTCTATGTAAGTCTCTAGAACTCCCTTGGCCCGCAGTGCCCACCAGATCACCGTGCGAGGAACACAGTCTAAGGCCTTCTGCATATCTAAGAATAGGCAGTGCAGGGGCGTGTTCTTCGCCCTGTATTTCCCCGCCACAATCCTTAGGGCGAACACTGGTTCCATGGTCCCGTGCCCGGGACGGAACCCGTACTGATACTCCGAGAGTGTACTTTCCTGTCGGATCCGGGAGTCGATTATCCGCTCATAGAGCTTCATGGTGTGGGACATTACCTACTTAATAAATCATTAAAATCAATTTAGTTTATGTAATTAAGAAAAGAATCAACATAAAATTGATCTCAAAGTTCTGAAACTCACAATACCTTTTGAATAGTTAAGCAACGTATCATACTTTCTAGCAATAATAAGATAAATAAATAAATAAATAAATAATAAATATTCCACAACATTCTACACAACGCTTTCTAGACCCATGGTAAGCTTAATTAGCTTGTGTTATGGAATCTAGAATGCGGATATACATACTTAGATAGTAAGATAAGTATGAAAAGTAAATACATGTCAGTTTCTGTTGGCTTTTGGAAATATCATCATTATCAATTAATCTATAGATAAAATTGTGAAATTTTTGCGCTCATAATAATAATACTTAACCAGGAACAGTGACTTTAGTATAGGGCATGTTAATTCCATCTCACTATTTGGTTTCATCACCTATCAAAATAGGTCTAGTTAACTCACACTAATCCAGAGATACAGGTCACCTACCTAAGTACCATTTTTTTAATAATGTTTGAACTATTCTCTCCCGTATTGAAAGCGTGTAAAGTAATATCGTTTTGAAGATGAACACCTTCATTGATACAATGTAAGTTAGGTACTCGTATATGAAGTAAAATGTACGATTAACAATGTAATTGCATTACCTAGAATGATACCCGAGTTGTAATGGTATACATTTACATATATCTGTATCCCTTTTGCTATTAGTCCATCTTACTTTTTATACTTACCCTAATAGTTTAACTTTTAGAAGAATCGTAGCCCAGAAATTGAACATTGTCGTTTTAAAATCTATGCATCTCTACTCGCTGCATTTTTACTCAAATTCATTTTTCTTAAACTTTTCAAATATTTTAATTTAATCTTTTTGCATTAATTACGTTGATTCACTGTTATAAGACAATCAAACTGAAGTATTCTTATTCAAAACTGTAGTGAACTATTTACTGGCTCTCCTTACATTGGTACATGATCAAATATCTGAAACTCAACTTCAACTGCCAGCTATACTTCTAAAACATAGGGAAATAATGATAATTGAAATGAATTGTAAAATATATAGGAAAAAGTTAAATTTTAATAGCATTTATGTGAATTATTAAAAAACAAATAGCATTATCTTTACTATGTAACCAAGCATACAGTCTTAACTTTGTGTTACGCCGATATACGTTTGTATAATTTCAAATTACAACAGTGCGTATGGTCGTAAGTATAAGTTACGACCCCTAGTGTAATATTTTTGAATTGTATAAAGTCGTAACTAACCACAAAACATACTAATAGACTGTCGCATAGAGTCGTAACATGGATGTTGCGACGTTATGCGTTGGACCCTCGTGTCATACGACGTCGGTACTCTGTTGAGTTTGACCCGTAAGCAATCGATTGATCAGCGCATAAGATTGTAACTTGCGATGCGACTATATGTGCGGTTGTGTAAAAAAGTTACAACTATTATCGATCGAAAATCTCCTTACTTATTGAGTTTTTTAAAATTCTGTCTTCATGGAAAAATAGCATGATATAATATTGTTCTGATGGCACCAAAATCTCAATTCGTGAAAAAATGGCGTTACGACTTAATGCGTAGGCGTGGTCGATATGTTGTCCGTATTATTCCTATGTACTGTAATTTATTTGTGTACAATAAAGCTGTCGCGAAGTTCCTTCACGAATAAACCTCCTTGTTAGCTTACTGGCCGTCGATTTATGATTCACGTCAAATTCAAATATTGTTTCTTTTCTCATGTCTATGACAATCAAATTCAGTCTTGTATCAGCAGAAATTTTCATGGAATGAATTATGAATATGGAAATATGTTATAGATTTACAGAGCTGTAACGGATACAGCATGGCTATGAAAACAGCTAAGTACCCTAGAGTAATTTTCCACCGTTGTTGTGACTAAATGAGCAAGGATTTAGTTAATGATGGATATCGGTGATGCCTTGCGAGGCACGTTCACCTGGCAGTAACGGGGCGCCCAAGAACTAAATCCTTATCGTTGCCAATTTGTGTATGTCAATGATCTGACTAAGATATTAGGGTAGTTAGCTGATTCCATACATTTGGAATCAACGGTTACTTTCTCATTCCAGATGCGTGATTCAATCCTCATCCCTAAGCGAAGCAGAGGAACATCGCATGTCAGATACGTCCGTAAAGATCCAGATCACTTTCGCCAGTTGCACTGCCAGGCCCTCGAGAGAGAGACAGTGCTCCTTGCGACAAAAGCTTTATCTAATCTAATTTAATCTAATCTTGGCCCAGGTTAGATCAGCTTGGTTGGTGCAGCGCCGGACCCAAGGAGGACGGAATATTGCTGAAGGGACCCTACGTTACACAATTTGTAGATCGTTTTATCGCGGTCGCGATTGTTGCCTGTATGCCCGGACGTACACACATGGTTTCCGAATTCGGTTTCCCGATTAGGAATTCAGATTCAGAATTCCGTATGCCTAGCGCACACGTACTTCATTTGCATTAAGAATTTATACGATCAGTTATTATTGTCAATGACTGATGATCTTAATTCCCCACAAACCTGAACGAAAGTTCCCAATTTTAAACATTGGTAACTATATAACTCCTCTTGAAGTTTCCCGCCATACTCACCACTTGCAATGTTTATTGCGGCTCATGTACATATACTGCCAATAAAGAGTTAAATAATACCTTAATGTCGGATATTTTGCTTTAATAATTTATCAATATTTATAATACTTTTCACTTATTACTTCTGAGTTTAGGTCTAGTGTGAATGTCTATATTCCCCACGTAAGAGTAATCCCCTACAAACTCCCCAATCGGGTTGAAAATCCCCACTGTCTGGGGAGTTGGCAACGCTGCCTGGGCACAATGTTAGTGCGATTCCAAATGGAAAATTCCGTTCGTGTGCGGCGAAAGGTAGAATGACCGTTGTTTTCGATTCCCGGGTCAAATAATAGTTGCAGTTAAGTTTTTTGTTTAGAATAGATCAATAACAACTTTGAGTCTAGAAAGAGTTTCATCTAAGTCCTAATTGTTTTAAAGGTCTTAAAATAATAAAAATGCCCAGTAAAAAAATATTTGTACTGCACTGCATTCTAATATATGTTTCAAATAATTCTGTATTTACTCCCTAGGGGTTAATAACGTTGCTAGTTCACTACACTTAACGTTTAATTAAACTAAATTCAACTTTACATTATTTAGTTTTCTGTTAGTAGCTAGTTTCACGCCACATTATTAAAACTGGGTACTGGCCTAACAGAACTACTCTAGCTTTTTCGTAGCTGTTGTGAACCGTATATAAAATAACTCGTAGAGCTTTACGTATCAGAACTCAGAACTCGTAGCTCGTAGCGCTAAGAACTCGTAGAGCTTACGTAGTGGAACTCGTAGCTTGTAGTACGTAGCATGTCCGGTGAACACACTTAAATTATACACTACTAGCCTTCCGCCCGTGACTCCGCCCGCGTGCATCTCGGTTAACGCCACCTTGCTCATTTATCTGGTTCTACTCAACCGATTGCGATCAAACAAACGTAAGATTTCAAAATTTGTTCAGTAGTTTTTGCGTTTATCGCGGACAAACAGACAAACAGACAGGAAATTAAAAAAAATATATAGTATCGTGTTCAGTATCGTTAACATAACATTACCCAATTATTTCTTTCAAATATCTCCAACTAAACATTGAAGATAGTTAAACGACACGACTACTTTACAATTATATAATAGTATAGATATTACCTAAATATTTAGATATTCCTTAGTAATAATCGCGACATTTACAGTTTTTCACTGACACTTAGAGTTTATTGGTAATATTTCAAGTTATAGGTAATATTTATAGTTCTCACTCACACTTAGAGGTTTTCAAGAGTTACTTACTAACACTTAGAATTATTCGCTAACACTTAGAATATTGCACTTTAACCACAGTATGGCACTGCTTCAATAGCACCAATTTCTATGAAGTTTAAGACGATGTTAGCCAATAATGTAATAAATCGGGTGATTTCGGGGTGATGTTTAAAGTATATTCATTAAATTTGACAATGTTAAATTATAATTTAAAACATATTTATCTTAAATATTTATGATCAAGTCACGGTAATATTCAAATTGTTTTAGACCTATAAAAAAATATAAACTTATTTCAGTAAATGTAGTCTGAACTGAAGTTAGACATTCGATAATATTTCGGGACACACAGTAGAAAGAGAGCTTATCAGTCGTTGAAAAGGTAAACTTTAAGATAAAAAGTGATATAAAGTATAAGTTAATTCGATTTAGAGTCAGATCATACAAAAAATAGATATAAATGAATTTTAATTAATCTAGTTAGAGTGATGAGATAATTGATTAGTTAGAGTGATTCGATTAGTAAGGTGTATACGATACAACATATAGTTGAAATAGGTACTTACCGTGATTTTTTTCTATTAAACACAAAACACTTTATTTAGAGTTTAAGAGAGTTATCATTAACACCGAGTTTTTCAAAAGTTATGCACTAACACTTAGTATATTGCACTTTAACCACAGTATTGCACTAACTGGCGAGTAAGTTCAAGCAAGGCAACCAAGTACAAGGAAAGCGCGCGAACAGCGAGTGCTTCGGATGAGAGCTCGAGCTCAACTAATTTATTTTTGAGGAATTTCGCACAGCCTCGTAAGGTGCGACGGGTGCGGGGGACGCAGGGGGTGGGGGCTGAGACGGGGGATGCGCGGGAGTGGACAGGTAGTAGCGGGTAGTGGGGGTGGCGCAAGCCATTTTTACAGCGCATGTATTGTCTACAGCAGACATAACCTATTGTCTTTTATGGAATTAGGCACTTAATACGTTTAGGTAAGGTATGTTAACCTTCGGAAGCATAGGAGGGTGACTCGTCACCCCACTCGTTCAAAAAAGAGTTGATATCTTTTTATATGTGTTAATTGATGAAAGTTGTGTTTTTCTGTATTCTCCTATTTAAGCATACGTTAGTAGCATATATCACTGAACCGTTATGTCTTGGATTTCGCTATATTATTATCGTTGCTGGGGTGACCGATCACCCCACTATACTTTTACGTTAGTTTCTTTTTTCTCGTCCGGTGATTGAAAAGGAGCATTTTTGACATAAATAGTAAAACTAACGGCCAATAATTTGTTATATATATGGGAGACCTAGGCAATACAAGTTATGATGTGGAATATTCTTTAGACTAGAGTAAATGATCAGAAATTGAAGATAATCTGTCAGTGCATTCAGCGCAGGGCACGATATAAAACTCATTGACACCAGTGACAATGACCACATCTTGTTAGGACAGTATCGAAGCAAAGTTTTAGGAGGGAAGAATGGACAGGACATGCCTGGTCATCTGTTCCACCTTTTCAAACCAAAGACCACAAAACGATATTGTAACTGTATGGCCAAAAAACATGAACCAGGTACCTTCTGGAAGAAAACCCCCTATGAAACTTTAAAAACTGGCATGATGATCAATGTGTCTAAAGAAAAAAGACAGAAAACTTAAAATTATTTATGTTAAAATGCCATTTGCTCTATGTGTGTATATATATACCGTAGAGACATTTGTATGAACTGCATTAAAACTTAAAGACATAATAGACATAATGCAGATAATCTAATTAAAATTGATTTCATACTTTGGTTTAGATCTATATATTGCTTATCACATTAAAAATGTAATAATTTCTTTTTAAATTTATATTTAACTAGCTGACACGGCAAACTTCGTACCGCCATATTTTCTGCCCGCGTGGTATTCTGATCCCGATTTATCAGTGTTTTTCTACAATATTATGCATGTATTATATATATAAAACTTTCTCTTGAATCACTCTATCTATTATAAAAAGCGCTTCAAAATCCGTTACGTAGTTTTGAAGATTTAAGCATACATAGGGACGGACAGACAGCGACAGCGACTTTGTTTTATAATATGTAGTGATTACGTTATAAACGTTATGGGGTGATGCGTCACCCCTATATCCTTTCGTGCATGTAAAAAAACCTATCTTCTGAAGGTCAAAGGTTGTAAAGCGATTAGGCCACCCGTTGTACTTTTTCACTTTACCATCATGATTACTGCATAGCTTGAGTCAACATTAGTGCCTGGAATACGGCAATAGGCTCACTCCCTATTACGTGGGACCGAATGCAACAATGAAATGTGGATGTTATTTCACCTCTCCCTAAACTAACCGGGGATAATGATGTGATTACACTTCTGCTTTTATTCACATAATTACTTTACTAATATACGATAATGATAAACAATAAACGATAATGCTGATGATAATATACATTTGTGAATTTCATAACATCCATATTCTTAATCCATATTAATCTTATAAATGCGAAAGTAACTGTCTCTTTCTGTTATGCTTTCACACCTAAACCAATGAACCGAAAACCGATCTTGATGAATGAATTAAACCTTGTGAAAGAACATAGGCCATCTTTGTGTGCGATAACCGACATCCACGCGGGCGGAGCCGCGGGCAACAGCTAGTGAGCGATAACTTCTTAAATAACTAGGTAAGTAATATAAACCACACGTGAAGGTATGACGAGGGAGCCCTTTACCTGACATTATTGCTTTTCTACTGTGTTTTGTTCTATTGTAGTCGATAAGCTGTAAACAGCATATGAAACTTTAAAACAAACAAAAAAAACTGGAATATTTCCAAATTGCCTATTCTTTACTATCTATAGTCAACCTTTGGTTTCATTTCTCTAAATAGGCCACCTGTAAAACTAACTGCCAACCCAGTGGGCGTTATTTTGCGATATAGAGACAGCAAGTAATGGGCGTCGATGCTACTAAAGAAAAACCATTGTAATACAGAAACTGTGAAAAATGGCATTAAATTTTAGACTTTATTGCTATAGAGTCAAAGTCCAAAATTAAATGACAATATTTTTATTACACGCTTTCGTTCACTCTACAAAAATCCATTTAATTTTAAACTTTAATAGCATTACTTTAAAGGCTAAAATCAAATGGAATTTTCTCGCAGTCTCTGTGGTGTGACAGTGGTTGTGCCTGAGCAGAATCGAGGCCCTGCTGTCTCTTCGTGGACACATCGTGGTATTTTAAATAATTGCGCAATAAGTCATTATTTAAAATACAACATAATTTATCTTCAATTCTGTGACTACGACTATATCAATAACTAATATATACATATTTTTTTTTAAATTAAAAAATCATTTCATGGGCGGAGGCGCTGTCTGCTGAAACACAGCCTAGATTAGCAGCAGATGCTACTATTAACCTACTTATTTTATGTTATTTATTTGTGAATGTGTAAATGAAAAAAATAAATAAAATGTAATGCATCCGTGCTGTGCAGAATGCGATGTCGTTGATGTCCTTATAAGGCACGGTTTGCGCGCTACGCGCCATAAAAATATAAACTAAACTCTAATTATATTTTGATATTGCTGTAGGGTGAAGAATATGAGTGAATATTATACTTTGTAATTTTGTTATATTTGTACCAGATAACCTGTTTTTTTGTGTTAATAAACATTTATTATTATTTTATTATTATTACTATATAGGACAGCCTCCCTGGCGTAGCGGTAGTGAACGCGGCCGCTGCGCAGGAAGCGCGGGTTCGATCCCCGCTCAATGCAAATATTTGTGTGCATGAAATATGGGTATTTGCATTGGTCTGGTCGTACCTCGGAGAGCACGTTAAGCCGTCGGTCCCGGTTGCCATAAGAACATCTATGGCAGTTTTTACGGGTAATTAGAGCGCTACAAAGTCTAAAAACAACGGCCTAACTGCAATGCATCGATATCGCCTAATGTCACCCTAATGGGGTTGTGGAGGTCATATGGCAGTCGCTTCACGGAATATATCGAGGTCTAGCCAAATCCGCAGTTCAGACTGGTATAGCGGACCCCAGACTCCGAGGTGAAAGCTTCGGATGCGACTGGGAATTAACGCTAGGATGAAGAAAAGTTAAGTACCCAACCGAATGGAGTTTATGTAAGTAATAAATATAAACCACACAACATGGCCAATATGGCGAGGGACCCCTTTACTTGCCATAATTGCTTTTCTGTTGTCTTTTGTTCTAGTGCCGTAGATAAAGTGTAAACAGCAAACTAAAACTTTTAACTACAAACAAAAAAAAACTGGAATATTTGCAAATTGTCCATTCTTTACTATTTATAGTCAACCTTTTGTTCCTTTTATCTAAACCGACACATAAAAAGTTTCTAGCAATTCATTATTATCGTTTGTGGACTACAAACAAGATATTAATACTTTTGTCAGCTGCTAAGCCTATTACCTGCTGTCGCCTTCGTAGACACCTCGTGGTATTTTAAATAATGTTACACAGACGCCATTTTTAAAAACACTCCGACCCAGATTTGCACTCCAATTCTGTGACCACAACTGCTATGAATAACTAGCTGTTGCCCGCGGCTCCACCCGCGTGGATGTCAGTTATCGATAACCAATTTGTACTAATGAATATGGCTATTTGCAACCGTGGTAGGTACTACTGGTGGCTCTTTCGGGTGTGCCACGGATAACAAAGGCATTTGATTAGGTACTTAACTAAAGGTAAACAATCTTGTAGCGACTTCTTATGAAACACATATTAAACAAATAGACTAGGCTAACTAACTAACTATTGTTTGGATTTCGATTTTTAGTCTTCAAAATGAATTTCTAAACCAAAATATTGCATTTTTAAATTAAACATATTATTAAAAAGACACATTAAGATAGTTTACGTCAAACCTAATCAAATGTAGTATAGGATCTTGCAGGTGGAAAGATTTAGTCTGTGCCTACACCAACAGGCAAGAGGCTGGGCTATACTTAGGCAGGTGAATATTCTAGATAATTTTATCTGGTTAATAGTTGCCTAGAGAAAAGGTTGCCTGTAAGAGATCACTCGCATCGATAAGGCCGCCATTTGTACCTACATATTTCATATGTTGTCCGTATTATACCTATGTATGTGTGTTTTTGTGTGTATGTGTGTTTTTTGTGTTCAATAAAGCTTTATATAATCTAATTTAATCTAATCTTGGCCCAGGTTTGACCAGCTTGGGTGGTGCAGCGCCGGACCCAAGGAGGACAGAATATGGCTGAAGGGACCCTACGTTACACAATTTGTAGATCATTTTATCGCGGTCGCGATTTTTGCCTTTAAGCCCGGCCGGAAACACACGGTTTCCGAATTTGGTTTCCTGATTAGGAATTCAGATTCAGAATTCCGTGTGCCTAGCGCACACGTCCGTTCATTTGCATTAAGAATTTATACGATCAGTTATTATTGCCAATGACTGATGATCATAATTCCCCACAAACCCGAAGGAGAGTTCCCAATTTTAAACATTGGTAACTATATAACTCCTCTTGAAGTTTCCCGCCATACTCACCACTTGCGATGTTTATTGCAGCTCATGTACATATACTGGGCAGTAATAAGAATAAAGAGTTAAATAAAACCTTAGTGTCGGATATTTTGCTTTAATAATTTATCAATATTTATAATACTTGTCACTTATTACTTCTGAGTTTAGGTCTAGTCTGATTGTCTATCTATATTCCCCACGTAAGCGTAATCCCCTACAAACTCCCCAATTGGATTGAAAATCCCCACCGTCTGGGGAATTAGCAACGCTGGACACAATGCTAGCGCGATTCCAAATGGAAAATTCCGTTCTTGTGCGGCGAAAGGTAGAATGGATAAAATTAAATGCTTCAAAGGTCGTCAGAATGACCGCCGTTTTCGATTCCCGGGTCAAACAATAGTTTTTTGTTTAGAATAGATCAATAACAACTTTGAGTCTAGAAAGTGTTTCATCTAAACCCTAATTGTTTTAAAGGTGTTAAAAACAATAAAAATGCCCAGTAAAAAAAATATTTGTAATGCACTGCATTCTAATATATTTCAAATAATTCTGTATTACTTCCTAGGGGATAATTACGTTGCCAGTTCACTACACTTAACGTTTAATTAAACTAAACTAAATACAACTTCACATTATTTAGTTTTCTGTTAGTAGCTAGTGTCACGCCACATTATTAAAACTGGGTACTGGCCTAACAGAACTACTCTAGCTTTTTCGTAGCTGTTGTAAACCGTAGCTAAAATAACTCGTAGAGCTTACGTATTAGAACTCGTAGCTCGTAGCGCTAATAACTCGTCGACTCCGCCCGCGTACATCTCGGTTAACGCGACCTTTGCTCATTTATCCGGTTCTACTCAACCGATTGCGATCAAACAAACGTAAGATTTCAAAATTCGTTCAGTAGTTTTTGCGTCCATCGCGGACAAACAGACAAACAGACAGGAAATTCAAAAAATTATCTTGTTCAGTATCGTTAACATAACATAACCTAAGTATTTCTTTTAAATATCTCCAAATAAACATTGGAGATATTTAAACGACACGACTACTTTACAATTATTATTACCTAAATATTATTATGATAAAATAAGTAGGTATCGTACATCAAAAAACTGCGAGTATTGGTTGTTATTTAGATATTCCTTAGTAATAATTGCGACACTTACAGTTTTTCACTGACACTTAAAGTTTATTCGTAATATTTAAAGTAAAGGCAATATTTAGAGTTATCAACTTATCACTCACACTAAGAGGTTTTCAAGAGTAACTTACTAAGTTAGAATTTATTCGCTAACACTTAGAATATTGCACTTTAACCACAGTATTATACTGCTTCAATAGCACCAATTTCTATGAAATTTAAGACGATGTTAGCCAATAACGTAATAAATCGGGTGATTTCGTATGTTTAAAGTATATTTATAAAATAAGACGTGATTTATTTATTTAATTTTATGCAAACACAATAATAATACATAGATAAGAAGGTGGAAAAATTAGTGCAATGTTAAATTATAATTTAAAACATAATTATCTTGAATATTCTTGATCAAGTCACGGTAATATTCAAATTGTTTTAGACCTATAAAAAAATTATTAACTTATTTCAGTAAATGTAGTCTGAACTGAAGTTAGACTTTCGATAATATTACGGGACGTACTACACAGTAGAAAGAGAGTTTATCAGTCGTTTAAAAGGTAAACTTTAAGATAAATAGTGATATTAAGTATAAGTTAATTCGATTTAGAGTCAGATCATACAAAAAAATAGATATAAATGAATTTTAATTAGGTGATTCGATCTGACTCTGAATCTGATTAGTTGGAGTGATTCGATTAATAAGGTGTATACGATACATATAGTTGAAATAGGTACTTACCGTGATTTTTTTCTATTAAACACAAAACACTTTATTTAGAGTTTTAGAGAGTTATCACTAACACCTAGTTCTTCAAAAGATATTTACTAACACTTAGTATATTGCACTTTAATCACAGTATTGCACTAACTGGCAAGTAAGTACAGGCAAGGTAAGTACAAGGAAAGCGCGCGAAAAGCGAGTGCTTCGGATGAGAGCTCGAGCTCAACTAATTTATTTTTGAGGAATTTCGCAGTGCCTCGTAAGGTGCGACGGGTGCGGGGGACGCGGGGGGTGGGTGCTGACACGGGGGGATGCGCGGGAGTGGACAGGTAGTAGCGGGTAGTGGGCGTGGGGCAAGCTAACTATTGTTACAGCGTACGTATTGTCTACAGCAGACATAACCTATTGTCTTTTATGGAATTAGGCACTTAACGTATAGGTAAGGTATGTTAACCTACGGCAGGATAGGGGGTGACTCGTCACGTCGTCACCCCACTCGTTCAAAAAAGAGTTGATATCTTTTTATGTGTTAATTGATGAAAGTTGTGTTTTTCTGTATTCTCCTATTTAAGCATACGTAATTAGTAGCATATGCCACTGACTAATTAGAAAGAGCTTGATTAGATCTAAAATTTATCGTAGGTATATTTCATTGCGATTGATTGAGTAGAACTGGAATATGAGGAATAGTCTGATAAGACCGGCAGGGCCTCAGGTATCAGCCAGTTGATCCCAGAATGATCTCCCCATGAGCGCAGGCCGGGGGGTGACAGGTGGAGCCGCCTGTCACCCAAGCAGAAGAAGGCCGCAGCCTCCGCCATACCCGGGGGCTAAATAGGGACTCCGTGGTCTCCACACCCGAAAAAAGCCAGTTGGGTCGGCCGGGATGAGAGAGATATGTGTCCGGCCACCTACACAGACGGCGTGCGTTTCAAGTCGGTTCAAGTCCGACATAACCACCCCGACCGCAATATCAGCTAGTTTATTAATATTCCATCTCCCTACTAATATTAATAACAGAAGACCCACCCCCGTTTTGCCCGTAGCATATTTCGAAATGTTTCCTAATAATGTGGCAATCTGCCGGACAATGCTGGAAATTGTTGACAATCATGATTACTGCATAGCTTGAGTCAAAAATAGTTTCTGTTGGTCTGTTATGCTTTCACACCTAAACCACTGAACCAAGAACCGATCTTGATGTATGAATTAAACCTTGGGAAAGAAAATAGGCCATCTTTGACCGACATCCACACTACTACTTATACTACGATACCGATAACTTCCTTTATAACTAGGTAAGTAATATAAACCACACGTGAAGGTATGGTGAGGGAGCCCTTTACCTGACATAATTGCTTTTCTACTGTCTTTTGTTCTATTGTAGTCGATAAGCTGTGAACTGGAAATTGCAACATTAAAAAAAGATTAGAATATTTGCAAATAGCCCATTCTTTCCTCTTATCTGTAGTCAACCTTTTGTCTCATTTCTCTAAATAGGTCAAGTGATAAAGGTTGCAGTAATCCAGTTGTTGTCTCGTCAAGTGAACAAAAGAAATATTAATGCTTTTGTTATTCAAGTCATTGCGGGCCTATTAAAACTAACTGCTAAACCCATTACTTCTATACTGTGCCATTACCTGCTGTCTCTTCGTGGACACAATTCGTGGTATTTTAAATAATTGCACAATATGTCATTATTTAAAAGACCACACAATTGATCCCCAATTCTGTGACTACAACTATATCAATAACTAGGTGTTGCGCGTTACTCCGGTCCACAGTAATATTAGAAAGTAACTCTCTGTCTGTCGGTCTGCTTGTCTGTCTGGATATTGAAATTTGGTATATAGACGTTTGGAAAGGACATAAGGAATGTTGGTCGCGACAACCGACATCCACGCGAACGGGGCCGCGGGCAACAGATATTGAGCGATAACTTTGTTATAAATATTTTTCTGTTTAGAAACTTATTATGAAGACTAAATACCGATATCGAACCACCAGCTGTACTTACAAATATTATAATACCTGATGTTGTAACCATATTCTTGAAATAAAGCTGAATTTGAATTTGAATATATAAACCTAACTATACTTCATTCGGCTAGGTACTTAACTAAAGGTAAATAACCTTGTAGCAACTTTTTATGTAAACACATATTAAACAAATAAACTAGGCTAAGTAATTTAATCGCTAGGAGTAGTTGGAGCTTAAAAAGTCCAAGAACAACAAAATATCGCCCAATGTCACCATTGGATTGTGGAGGTCAGATGGCAGTCGCTTCACGGAAATTTCGAGGTCCAGCTAAATCCGCAGTTAAGCTTAGAATATACATTATAATTATATAGAGCGCGCCTATCACTCAGCTCTTGGGCGCCGAGTGTTAGCAGATACTTTGCGATGGTATAGCGCACCTATAGTGACGTTTCATGCATTACCGAAAATATCAATAGATGCACTTATTAATGTAGTTTGTTGTTATGAAGTTTTTTGTTTGATTTGATATGCATGGATAAAATTAAAGCAAAAATACAAAAAAATGGTGTCATTTTGCGTTTTTTTTATTTTTTATTTTTTTATACCACTTAGGTGGCAGACAAGCACACGGCCCACCTGATGGAAAGTGGTTACCGTGGCCTATGGACGTATGCAACACCAGGGGCGTCACACTCGTGCTGCCGACCCTGAAGAAACCTTCTAATGCCCTTCTTGAAGAACCCCATATTGTAGTCGCTTGGGAAAACCATCGCGGGGAGTTCATTCCACAGCTTGAGTGTGCGAGGGATGAAGTTCCTTTCATACCGCACAGTGCGCACCGTTTCCGGTCGCAATGTGTGAGGATGAACTCCCATTATTATTATTACTACAAATATACAATGTTGTATAAAATTTTGATTTAACATAATCGAATTAAATATTATTTGCGAAGTCATTTTGATGGGTATTGTTTTGCTACTGATTGAGGTTGAACCAGGAGCCTCGGTACTGTTCATACCCGTGATAGCAGTTCATACTTGTAAGGCGCGCTTTATAGCAATGTATACTCTTAGCAGTTAAGACTGGTAAAGCGGACCCCAAACTTCGAGGTGAAAGCTTCGGATGCGACTGGGAATTAACGCTAGGATGAAGAAGAACTAACTGAATGACTAGTGGGTTCGATTTCGGTTTTTAGTCTTCATAATAAGTTTCTAAACAGAAAAATATATATAAACTGACTGTTTATAGTGAAAATTGATGGCGCTTGGTGGAACTTGCTACACATATTGAATAAAGCACTAACTTGTACTTTTCCATTGTAAAACTTGAGAATGCCGTAAGGCGAAACCGGTTAGGCAACTAAAAATAAATTAATTGTGGAAAAGTACTGTAAGTACTTCGTTCAATATATAAACTGAGTTTTTAAATAAAACCTATTGAATAGACACATCAAGATTGCTTACGTTTAGTTAAGTACCTAACAATTAAAATGAACAATTAAACTAGCATGGGCTGGGCAATTACAATAACCATTAACGTTTCATTAGCTTGCTAAGCTATGCTTGGCCAATTCCTGTTAGTGAGTGGTCGAGTGATTCATCAAGAGACGCAGAATCGAACTAGAGTTAGAGAGGGACAACATTATATATAATGCTATCCCTTGCACGCAATTCACCCGTGCTACGTGCACGGGTGAATTGCGTGAAAGCGGGCTGGCTTAAAGTATGATGCCGTAGCTGACCGCATACGACAACTGTCGACGCACGCCGCACATGCGCGTAGTACATTGCGACTTCTCAATGGTCCCCTTTATCCGTATCGAAGTTTAGCAAGTAATGGGCACGCTGTATGTGCTGCATGTGTCGGCAGTTGTCGTATGCGCTCGACTTTGGAATCATATTTTAACCTTTTTGAAATTGGCAGGGAATAAATTCATGCCTAGGATAAGTACTTAAATCATATTTATAATAGCTTAATTAGCTTGTGTTATGGAATCTGGAATGCGGATATACATACTTAGATACTTTTTTTTTTGTTTTTTTTTTTTTTTTGTAAATAAATACATAATTATTATACATAGGAACACCCAGACCAATATTTATATTCATGCATACAAATATTGGCACTGAGCGGGGATCGAACCCGCACCTCCTGCGTAGCAGCCGCGTTCACTACCGCTATGCCACAGAGGCAGGCACATGTACCTACTTAATATTATTATAAATGCGAAAATAACCGTCTGCCTTTCTGTTCGTCTGTTATGCTTTCAGACCTAAACCACTGATCTTGATGAATTAATTAAACCTTGGGAAAGAACATAGGCCATCTTTGGTTGCGATAACCGACATCCACACTACTACTTATACTACGATAACGATAACTTCTTTTATAACTAGGTAAGTAATATAAACCACACGTGAAGGTATGGCGAGGGACCCCTTTACCTGGCATAATTGCTTTTCTACTGTCTTTGTTCTATTGTAGTCGATAAGCTGTGAACTGCAAATTGAAACTCTAAACAAAAAAAACCTGGAATAGTTATTTGCAAATTGCCCATTCTTTACTATCCATAGTCAACCTTTTGTCTCATTTCTCTAAATAGGTCAAGTGATAAAGGTCGCAGTATTCCAGTACTTATCTCGTCAAGTGAACAAAAGAGATATTAATGCTTTTGTTATTCAAGTCATTGCGGGCCCATTAAAACTAGCTGCTAAACCCATTACTTTTATACTGTGGCATTACCTATTGTCTCTCTCTGTTTTGTGGACACATCGTGATATTTTAAATAATTGCACAATATATCTAAAAAACCACAGAATTGATCTCCAATTCTGTGACTTCGACTATATCAACAAGGTGTTGCGCGTTGCTCCGGGCCATAGTAATATTATAAATGCGAAAGTACCCAGCAGGCTGTCTGTCGGACAACATACAAATGGCGGCCTTATCGCTGGGAGCGATTTCCAAATTCAATATTCCGGTTTAGAAATTCATTTTAAAGACCGAAAATCGAAATACAATCACTAGTTAGTCAGTTAGCCTAGTTTATTTGTTTAATATGTGTTTGTATAAGAAGTCGCTACAATATTGTTTACCTTTAGTTAAGTACCTAATCAAATAATAGTAAAAAAGGCAGTAGAAAAACAATTATACCAGGTAAAAGCGTAAAGGGCTCCCGCGCCACACCTTCACGTGAGGTTTATATTTATGAAGCTATTGCTCACTAGCTGTTGCACGCGGCTCCGCCCACGTGGATGTCGGTTATCGCAACCAAAGATGGCTTATGTCCTTTCCCAAGGTTTAATTCATTCATCAAAATCGGTTCAGTGGTTTCGGCGTAAAAGTATAACAGACAGACAGACAGTTCTTTCGCATTTATAATAATATAAGTATACTAGCTGAGCCCGCGGCTCCGCCCGCGTGGATGTTGTATAGACACTTTACTCGCCTCTCTATTCGATTCTCTACTCGGCTTTCTACTTGACTCTTTACTCGACTTAGCTCGCCTCTCTATTCGGCTCTGTACTTAACTCTGTACTTCACTCTATACTAGTCCCTCTACTCGATGCCAATATATTCAACTTCATGACTACAGTACGACTCATGACTATAGTATGGGGTACCTACTTCAAGAAGGGCAAGTGTGACACCCTGGTGTTGCACACATCCATAGGCCACAGTAACAACTTCCCATCAGCACTGCAATTCACTAAGCGAGCACAACGATGCATGACGCAACGTTGTGCTCGATAGAGATTGTCATTGGTCGGATTGGGTCACGTCACTGGAGATCGACCAATGACATTCTCTATCGAGCACAACTTGCGACTCGCATCGTTGTGCTTGCTTAGTGAATTGCACAGCAGGTGGGCCAGTCCTACGTAATAGGGAGTGAGCCTATTGTCGTATTCCAGGCACTATTGTTGAGCCCTGCATCTGAAGCTGAGTCTGGACTGTACCTATAGGTATATTGTCTGCCTGATGTTAAACAGCCCTATCCCTTAGTTGCCTTGTACGACACCGCAAGGGAAGAGACATTCGCAGAAACAATAGCCGCTCGCTCGTCCACGCTGGCGAACATTGCCTCGCTATTGAATATTGGTAGTGTCCGTCTAAACAGAACATTCAAGCAATAATCGTATTTTGACATAGGCGATATGTTACTTGTGAATCTCGTAATGATATAATCGTGGACAAGAATTTAGTGTTTCCCTGTGTATAAAAACACCGCCCCCTAAGAGTGAAATAGGTGAATAATAAAAACCAAAAAGTGTTCAGAATACTTTTATTTATCAACAGCTTTATCTGTGAAACATTCTCACTATGTACTAAAAACTATGTCGGACTTTGGTATGTACTAAACCCGTCGTTCGTACTACATAATATATCAATTTCGTATCTCTATAAGCGCATTACAGTGAAGCGAATGACAATACACCCGTATTTTGAACTAAAATCGTATGGATCAAGTGCTACATATATTAGATAGTAAGTATAATTATAGGCATATATCTTGACCTCAATTACGTCCCAAAATGTACTATTTACACCTACGCGTGGTTGTCATTTGATGATTGCAGATGCTACAGAAGCGGAGGAGCTGAAATCCACTAATCGTAGATATTTTTTTTATTAAAAAATATTAGTAACCAAAATTATTAATATTACCTCTTATCCCTCCAGCTAAGCTAAATTGCTTGTTATAAGTGGGTTCACGTCAGTAGTAGTATTAGCCAGGGTTCGAACCTGGGTCCTCTCGATCTTAAGGCCAGCTACTGAACCACTAAGCTACCGACTTTTGTATCATATATCAAAGCAATTCGCGCGATAGAGCCTCGTTTCTGTTACGTCTTGGGGTCAAGATATATGCCGGTAGTTACCCTCTCACAAGGTACTTATCGTAATCACTTCCAGGTAAATACTACTAGAATGTCTGCACGGAATACTATATTATAGACCACGAACAATGTGGATCTTGTTATGCCTGGCATACGGATGTCATTACAAAAAAAGTACGCTAGGACTAAACGCATAGGTGTCAAAATTTGTTAAATCTAATATCTATATCTATATCAGTTATAAATTCGAAATTAAAAATTTATTCCACTCACACAATTTATTTACCTAAATTCAAAAAAGGAGGTTCCTAAATTTGACCGTATAAAGTGTATATTGTGACGGTACATCAACTATCCAAAGCTGAGTAAAGATTCGATTTTAAATAATCGATATGAAACTAAGCCAATAATGCCAGCCCCCGCCCTTTGGCGGGAGGTACGAGTGCTCCGCCAAACCGCACACATACTGTGAAATACGACCAATGACAATAATTTCCCCACTGGCCTTCGCTGTCTCAATAGACAAAGATGTGTTGTAATTATTGTTGTACCAATCAAGAATTACAAAAAAAAAAGGTTTTGCTTCAAGTATCTCATTTATGGAGGGTTGAAACAGCAACAACTCTAATAAATATCAAATTACCAATGCATTACAGATGTATATATTAAGGTTCACTTATTTCTTATTGTTCAATGACTAGTGTACTATCACAATATGTTACCGGCAATCTGTATAATTCAGGTATTCTATAAAATGCCTAGTCGATAGCCATTGTATAGAATATCTGCTGTTCCACCGGCAATGTGTGAAATAAATAAATGTTGGTCTATATTTGCAGATGGCTTTACGAAACTTCTAGATCTGGATGGTTATAAAAAAATAAGCACGAAGGCTAATGCGGGAGCTCCGTCCTCTAACAATCTATCCAAGTCAACTTGGATAGATATATACTCTTACTACATTCGGTTAGGTACATAAATTAAACGTAAAAAATCTTATAGCGATTTAAAAAAAAAACACATATTAAACAAATAAACTAGACTAACTAGCTAATCGTTCAATTTCGATTTTTAGTTTTTAAAATGAGTTCTAAACAGAAAAATATTTAATAAACTGAGTTTTTTAATAAAACATATTACAAAGTCACAAGATTGTTTACGTTTAGTTAAGTGCCTTATCGAATGGAGTATAGGTTAGAATCTAAAGTTTAAAGTCAACAATAAAAACCACGAAGGTTAATGCGGGTGCTCCGCTCCTGCCTCAGCTCTCGTGGGTATTGTTTTTATAACCACCATTCATGTTTTTAGATAATATTTCATACATTATCGGCTGCGCACTCGGTGTTCTATACGTTGCCTAGGCATTGTTTAGAATACCGGATTATACATCGTACGTACATGTGCAAATAAGTCATTGACTGCAGCGCTCTAGATTTTATATGCCGTAGTTTGAAAATTCGAAAATTTGACAAAGAAATTTAATTCTAGTATTCCAATTTTTCAAATATACAAAGTAAAATAGTTATATTTATAGACAAATCACCTGTATGTACCTACAACAAAAAGTAATTGTAATATTACATTAATTCTAAACCAAAATTTTATTTATATTTATAACAAAAGATTTTACTAACATATTTCCATTTTACGTAGTCTATGTACGTATTGTCAAAAATAACTTCATTTGTTAGTATTATCTTTTTTTATACACATTTTTTTTAATACGGGTGTACCCTCATTCTACTCGATTCTCATAATATCGATTAGGAACACTTTTTCCACCATAAGTACATAATATACTACGACGCTATTTATCTAAAATGTATTTTTTGGATTCATTTTTTATATTTTAACGTATGTACCTATTGATTAATGGTTTAACAATAGCGTCATAGAAATATGTATTTAAGGTCAATTTTTAATATTTATACATAACCAATCCATAGTGAAACTTAGAAGCTAGAAATAAGATTTCAATCATTGAACTGAAGTAAGGTATATAATTATTTTACAAAATGTCTGTCCCAATCTTATACTACTACTATATATCAATCTATTTTACAAATACACACATATTTTACAATATTGAGAAAGTCATATTTAAATACCTAGCTTACACTATTGACTCACTATTCTACTAACAGTAACAATAGTATAAAGTTTATCAATTTATTTATGCAAACCTGCATAATATACTTTTAAACATAAATCACAGTAACATTGGTCAGTCTATTATTTATACATATTTTAATCACTATCACAAGTCAAATATAGGCTGAATCTAATTCATGCCTTTGCCACACTCAGAAAACTGTCCGTAACATCCCTTCGACAGCCGTCACTTTGACAGCCACCGCTCCAACAGCTGTCAGTTTGACAGCCATCGCTTTGACAACTGTCATTAGGAGCGCAGTGTTGAGAACAGCTTGGCCAAGTTGTAGTAAACGTCAGTCTTCACGTTTCTTGTCAATTTTGCGTTGACTTATTTATTTCTTCATGTCTAGTAGCATCTGTTCGAAGCACTCTCTTTGTATTTCGCTTTTAGATCATCTGGAAAAAATATTCATAATGTTAGGTCCGATACTGACGACATATTCTATGAAGTTAACTTTTTTCAGTGCTGAGCTGCTAACTATTCTTAACATGTTGAGCCGAACCCGGTTGCCATACGAATATCATATTTAAAGGGTTGTTGGAGCCCTAAAGAGTCTGACAATCTAGTCCACATATAAAACTCACACATCGCCAGTGAGTTGTGGAGGTCAAATTGCAGTCGCTTTACAGGAAATATTGAAGTTTGGCCGTTTCTTAGTTAGTTTGAGTTAGGAATCTATTCGAAAGATGCTATTATTACTCTGGACATGTATCTTCTACATAAAATGTGCTCAAGATGTGCTCTATACGTGCAGTACACGTTTCTTGGGTTTTTCGAGGATAGCAAGGGTGGAAAGGGGACTCTATTGTCTGCATTTAGCCTCTTTTTGGGCCATTGCGCGTGAAATAGCACGGGGTGCTACTGCAGTGGACGAGCTCACCAAGCATACATTATTACAAAGCATTCTGCGAGAGCCAGGGCCTTGTTTGTCCCGCGATTTAGGTACAAGATATGTGTTCCAGAGGTCCAAGATACTATATCATTGAAGACAAAATTAAATCATATTCTTACCATGGTCAGCATAATATCTTTGCTTGCAGAAGGCTCTTCGACCCCTGAAGCCGGCGTCGTACTGTTGATAAGTGCTAGCTGCCTCCACTGCCGACCGCGCGTCACGGGCACGTTGGTACTTCGTGTAATCGTAGCGGGACCTACAATAATGACGTCAATTTTTGATCATAATATCAGCAGCAACGGCTTTAGACGTGGCACATGGGGAGAACAGCAAGACTCCAGTAAGATAAGTGGCGATTCTTTGGCTGACGTATTGTAGAATAGAAAGACGAATGTATGGGATTTGACACATAAGGCAGTCGTCAATGTATGTCACATACATCAAATCCCATTCATTCGTCGTCATTATATATCGATAGTACAATACACCGGCCAACGAATTCTAACCTAATTTTTGCGATAACATTTGCTATTTACGAGAAAAATGCGAGAATTCAACATAACATTGAAGCTCATATTATATTATTGGAGTCAATGTTGGGAGTATTTCTTGGGCCTCGATTCTGCTAAAGCGAAACAACTGTCATACCACCGACACTGCTAAAAATTCCATTTAATTTTAGACTTTAAAGTAATGACGTTAAAGTCTTAAATTAAATGGCTTCTTGTAGTGAATGAAACTCATTTCATATAATTTTGAACTTAAAATTTATAGCCATAGAGTCTAAAATGACAGTAGTTTTATTTTAGCAGAATCGAGGGCCCGTTTGTCCATAATCGAGATATCAAATCACAGAGATACGAGTTAATAAACAGTAATTAAGTAGTTGAAGTACACATACCTACCTGTACTTTGAACTGTAATTCCTGTATTCTTGCCTCTTGTAGGTGTCGTCTCGGTTGTAAGACTGGGAGCTGAAATAGACAGATAATTGTACTGATTGTTGCTGAAAAATACAATTACTAAATACGTTCAAAATGCTATATGAACATTTCGAACGATCGAACGAAATCGACGGCTAAATCCGCGGTGAGTATTCAATTTCGCATGATGAAAATTTGGTGACGTCACGTTGTCGAGCACATAGACATACATCACTGCCGACTTGTGCTTAGATCACCAAAACAGCATGTGAAATTCACCGCGGATTTACCTGTTGAGTTTGTTCGATCGTTCGAAACGCTCTTACAGCATGTGCCTTAGTAAATGCTCACCTTGACGACGAATCGGAGCTTTTGGAGACCGTCGACTTCCTGAATAGACTTACCAATGTTACTGTGATTTATGTTTAAAAGTATTCTAATTTTCAAGATAATGCTCTAAGTTACCAATTGTAGGATCTTTTATAAAATCAAATAATTCATCCACTGTCAGTGTTGCCAAACCCTTTTTTCTAAAAAAGGTTAATATATTTGCGCAGTTTTTGCGTAGAAACTCATCAGCATTTGGGTGATCTAATCCTACAGATTGCGATACATCATTGATGAACACATTACCCTGATGATATAGAATGTTGAACTCAGAAAAATCGGCAAGAACCAATTTACAAATGTTAAATATGTTCCACATCATCTTGTTGCAATCTTGGTATACACGGCAAGCCGTTGATTGTGAAAATTCAGCATTCTTTAGATTTGGTGAAGGCCAGCCGTCCTCTCCAATGAAGGACATTATTAACACATGACTGCGCAGCAGAATTGGCTTAGGAACAGATAATTTTGCTTCAGCCGTAGACATTCTAGTGAGATTTCTCGTCTCTTTTCGTGCCCATTTGGGAGCCATTTTATGAGGATTTGTATTACATTGATTTTCGAATCGATGATCTTCAGTTATATTATATTCACTTCCGTTTTTGAATTTTAAAATAGATGTATTATATATTTTGATTGCACAGTCTATAAAATCTCTTGAAGTGGCATGATAGACATTAGCTTCTTTACCAGTCAAGATGCAGCCATTAATTTGTGTTATTGTATTTCTGTTGATGAATTTATTTACTATCATTCTGGTACGTCGATTCATAACATGTTCAGCCGTGGCACGATCTTGTTTATACTTCATCCGAATCCTGTTTCTATCAGCTTTCCTGTCAATTTGGTCCATGAATTTACTGATATATTTTACAATTGCTGGTACATCTGCAAACGTAGCGTATGAATCCTCTTCATAGTCACTAAATTGTGTGTCCGAGATGATGCTGAAGCTTTATGTCCTCTCCAATGAAGGACATTATTAACACATGACTGCGCAGCAGAATTGGCTTAGGAACAGATAATTTTGCTTCAGCCGTAGACTTTCTAGTGAGATTTCTCATCTCTTTTCGTGCCCATTTGGGAGCCATTTTATGAGGATTTGTATTACATTGATTTTCGAATCGATGATCTTCAGTTATATTATATTCACTTCCGTTTTTGAATTTTAAAATAGATGTATTATATATTTTGATTGCACAGTCTATAAAATCTCTTGAAGTGGCATGATAGACATTAACTTCTTTACCAGTCGAGATGCAGCCATTAATTTGTGTTATTGTATTTCTGTTGATGAATTTATTTACTATCATTCTGGTACGTCGATTCATAACATGTTCAGCCGTGGCACGATCTTGTTTATACTTCATCCGAATCCTGTTTCTATCAGCTTTCCTGTCAATTTGGTCCATGAATTTACTGATATATTTTACAATTGCTGGTACATCTGCAAACGTAGCGTATGAATCCTTTTCGTAGTCACTAAATTGTCCGTCCGACATGATGCTGAAGCTTTATTCATCCACATGCAAGATGCAATTGAGAACAAAACCCTTCTTCAACCTGAAGTACTACCCAACAACAGCAGGATTCTTAACTCAAGGCACAGGACGTGCAAGAGTAAAAAAGTCATTTATCATTTCAGTAGCGATGAGGAAACTGACGATAACAAGTGTAAGAACAAGAAATTAAAACAATCGGATGATATAGATCCCAAAAAGAGAAATAGTGTAAAAACGAGTGACCGCGGTAAAAACTTGTCACTTTTTCACAGTGTGCCTAATAGGGATAAAAAAAAACAACAGTTCTGTGATGATTAAAAATGCTTATAAAACGAGTGATACTAATAGTCAAAATTCTAATGGTAGACTAAGGTTAACTATTAAAAACAAATCTGAAGTTATACTTACCCGTGATCACATAGACTCTCAGAAAGTTGACATGGACAAGTGTAGTGTGAATAAAAAAACGAACAATTTAGGTAAAAAAGAGAAGACTGTTAAAGAATTAGATATTTCTACTATAAAGGAAGAACCCTGTCCGAAAAATGAGAATTTTTACGCGACGCTATTTAGCAATAAACAAGATGTTCAAATACCTCAAGCCGTACAAGCCAAAGCTGAAAAAAGACCTCTTGATCGGGAAGTCAATAAAATAAATGTAGAAGCAGATATTAATAAGCAAGAACAACCGCAAAAGAGAAAAAAACTAACCCTACAGGAATATAAATTGCGAAAAGGTGTTTGTTCAAATAATAGTTCTACTCAGGTGAGCCCTGAAGAAATCTTCCCTGATGTACCAAGCCCCGGGTTAGATAAAGCTGTCGAGTGTCCTATAAAAAGAACTCCACCAAGTAGCTTATTTACTTCTACAGACAAAGTAACCAACGAGCAAAAGTTCTTCGACCCGATTATAAAGGCTTCGAGAAGAATATTGATGAAAATAAAGAAGCGAAAAACCGAATTAGCAAGGAAGAGAGACGAAGACATAGTCATGAGCAAAATTCCCAAAGTCGAGAATTTGCAGCTTCAGCTATTAATGAGTGACGCTGAAATGATGAAGATGGGAATGATGCAATCTGAAGTATTGACCGTGCCTGTAAAACAAGATGAAAGACATTCAAAGCTGAGATCGCCTGTTGAAAGACGTGATTTCACTACAACAACGATAATAAAGGACTATGACCCTAAAGTTGAACACGGCAGAAGACGATCGCGTAGTAAAAGTCTATCAAGGTCTCGTGGTCGGAGCCATAGATACAGGCGGTCTGATTCACCATACGAGAGGAAACGCCGGTCGCGATCACCGCATCATAAGAGAAGATCGCCATCAGTTAGGCGTGAAAGATCGAAAATTTCACGGTTACGGTCAAGATCTCCTCCTCGGCCTGCCAGGCCCGAAGCCAGGTCTAAGACGCCAATGATGAAACCTAAACAAGTTAATCACCATCACAAGTCAAATATAGGCTGAATCTAATTCATGCCTTTGGCACACTCAGAAAACTGTCCGTAACATCCCTTCGACAGCCGTCACTTTGACAGCCACCGCTCCAACAGCTGTCAGTTTGACAGCCATCGCTTTGACAACTGTCATTAGGAGCGCAGTGTTGAGAACAGCTTGGCCAAGTTGTAGTAATCGTCAGTCTTCACGTTTCTTGTCAATTTTGCGTTGACTTAATTATTTCTTCATATCTAGTAGCATCTGTTGGAAGCACTCTCTCTCTATTTCGCTTTTAGATCATCTGGAAAAAATATTCATAATGTTAGGTCCGATACTGACGACATATTCTATGAAGTTAACTTTTTTCAGTGCTGAGCTGCTAACTATTCTTAACATGTTGAGTCGGACCCGGTTGCCATACGAATATCATATTTAAAGGGTTGTTGGAGCCCTAAAGAGTCTGACAATCTAGTCCACATATAAAACTCACACATCGCCAGTGAGTTGTGGAGGTCAAATTATAGTCGCTTCACAGGAAATATTGAAGTTTGGCCGTTTCTTAGTTAGTTTGAGTTAGGAATCGATTCGAAGGATGCTATTACTGCTCTGGACATGTATCTTGTACAGTAAGCTTCAGATAAAAGGGACCCCCCTTGTTAATGATATGAAAGCATGAGGGGGTCTGTTTTCTCTGACGCTGACTGTACATAAAATGTGCACAAGCAAGATGTGCTCTATACGCGCAGTACACGTTTGTTGGGTGTCTTTCGAGGATAGCAAGGGTGGAAATGGGACTCTATTGTCTGCACTTAGCCTCTTTTTGGGCCATTGCGCGTGAAATAGCACGGGGTGCAACTGCAGTGGACGAGCTCACCAAGCATACATTATTACAAAGCATTCTTTTTTCTTCAGCTTTTTTTTTTTTTTTTTTTTTTTTTTTTTTTTTTTTTTTTTTTTCTCTAAATATATATTATTTTTATTTACTTGATTACAAATCATTTCACAAAAGTTTCATTACGAACATTTTACCTATCACGAATACGCCCGCACGATAAAATGGTATTACTTATTAGTTACTAGCTTTTGCCCGCGGCTCCACCGGTTATCGCTACCAGCCTATGTCCTTTCGCAAGGTCTAATCTATTCCTATACCTAATTTCATCAAAATCGGTTCAGTGATTTAGGCGTGAAAGCATAACAGACAGACAGACAGACAGAGTTATACTTTCGTATCTATAATATTAGTATGGTAGTACGGATTTTATACAATGAGTATCATATAGTTTCTCTAAGCAAATTTTCTATCTATTAACTTAAAAACTACTGTACCGATTTCAAAAATTCTTTCGCCATTAGAAAGCTTACATTATCAGGTAGCAACATAGGCTATTATAAATCATCACGCTACTATCAGCGATGAACGGGATCCGATTTCCACGCGGGCGGGACCGCGAGCAACAGCTAGTAACACATAATATCATCATAAGATACACATAACCTGTTCAGATAAAAGTAGAAAGTCGTGGTAAATAGAAACCGAGCACACAGTACTGTGTGATAAGAGAAATACCTATATAATTGTACTATCGTATTGCACTTGTACATGATAAGTTTGTACCTTATCTACTTCAATTTATCACTATTATTATCAACTCATGGACTGACACACGCAACGTTACTAGAAAATGATATGATATGCTATGGTCATGGGAAATGGGCAGATAAAAACAAGAAAATTCATTTCATTTGAAGGTAATAAATATTTAACATACACATAAAAAAAAATGAAATGTTTTAGTTTTAAGAGACATAAACAGTTTTGACCTCAGAATGGGATTCATAATTTATTAGTCAATTATTAATCAGTCTGATGAGGACTTTTTGACCTTTGACCTGGTATATTATTAATGATTAATCCAGGTCAAGTGCATGTGGATGAATAAAGCTTCAGCATCATGTCGGACGGACAATTTAGTGACTACGAAGAGGATTCATACGCTGCGTTTGCAGATGTACAAGCAATTGTAAAATACATCAGTAAATTCATGGACCAAATTGACAGGAAAGCTGATAGAAACAGGATTCGGATGAAGTATAAACAAGATCGTGCCACGGCTGAACATGTTATGAATCGACGTACCAGAATGATAGTAAATAAATTCATCAACAGAAATACAATAACACAAATTAATGGCTGCATCTCGACTGGTAAAGAAGCTAATGTCTATCATGCCACTTCAAGAGATTTTATAGACTGTGCAATCAAAATATATAATACATCTATTTTAAAATTCAAAAACGGAAGTGAATATAATATAACTGAAGATCATCGATTCGAAAATCAATGTAATACAAATCCTCATAAAATGGCTCCCAAATGGGCACGAAAAGAGATGAGTAATCTCACTAGAATGTCTACGGCTGAAGCAAAATTATCTGTTCCTAAGCCAATTCTGCTGCGCAGTCATGTGTTAATAATGTCCTTCATTGGAGAGGACATAAAGCTTCAGCATCATGTCGAACAGACAATTTAGTGACTATGAAGAGGATTCATACGCTACGTTTGCAGATGTACCAGCAATTGTAAAATATATCAGTAAATTCATGGACCAAATTGACAGGAAAGCTGATAGAAACAGGATTCGGATGAAGTATAAACAAGATCGTGCCACGGCTGAACATGTTATGAATCGACGTACCAGAATGATAGTAAATAAATTCATCAACAGAAATACAATAACACAAATTAATGGCTGCATCTCGACTGGTAAAGAAGCTAATGTCTATCATGCCACTTCAAGAGATTTTATAGACTGTGCAATCAAAATATATAATACATCTATTTTAAAATTAAAAAACGGAAGTGAATATAATATAACTGAAGATCATCGATTCGAAAATCAATGTAATACAAATCCTCATAAAATGGCTCCCAAATGGGCACGAAAAGAGATGAGAAATCTCACTAGAATGTCTACGGCTGAAGCAAAATTATCTGTTCCTAAGCCAATTCTGCTGCGCAGTCATGTGTTAATAATGTCCTTCATTGGAGAGGACGGCTGGCCTTCACCAAATCTAAAGAATGCTGAATTTTCACAATCAACGGCTTGCCGTGTATACCAAAATTGCATCAAGATGATGTGGAACATATTTAACATTTGTAAATTGGTTCTTGCCGATTTTTCTGAGTTCAACATTCTATATCATCAGGGTAATGTGTTCATCAATGATGTATCGTAATCTGTAGGATTAGATCACCCAAATGCTGATGAGTTTCTACGCAAAAACTGCGCAAATATATTAACCTTTTTTAGAAAAAAGGGTTTGGCAACACTGACAGTGGATGAATTATTTGATTTTATAAAAGATCCTACAATTGGTAACTTAGAGCATTATCTTAAAAATTAGAATACTTTCAAACATAAATCACAGTAACATTGGTCAGTCTATTATTTATGCATATTTAATCACTATCACAAGTCAAATATAGGCTGAATCTAATTCATGCCTTTGCCACACTCAGAAAACTGTCCGTAACATCCCTTCGACAGCCGTCACTTTGATAGCCACCGCTCCAACAGCTGTCAGTTTGACAGCCATCGCTTTGACAACTGTCATTAGGAGCGCAGTGTTGAGAACAGCTTGGCCAAGTTGTAGTAATCGTCAGTCTTCACGTTTCTTGTCAATTTTGCGTTGACTTAATTATTTCTTCATATCTAGTAGCATCTGTTGAAAGCACTCTCTTTGTATTTCGCTTTTAGATCATCTGGAAAAAATATTCATAATGTTAGGTCCGATACTGACGACATATTCTATGAAGTTAACTTTTTTCAGTGCTGAGCTGCTAACTATTCTTAACATGTTGAGTCGAACCCGGTTGCCATACGAATATCATATTTAAAGGGTCTTTGGAGCCCTAAAGAGTCTGACAATCTAGTCCACATATAAAACTCAAAAACTCAAACTTGGCCGTTTCTTAGTTAGTTTGAGTTAGGAATCGATTCGAAGGATGCTATTACTGCTCTGGACATGTATCTTGTACAGTAAGCTTCAGATAAAAGGGACCCCCCTTGTTAATGATATGAAAGCATGAGGGGGTCTGTTTTCTCTGACGCTGACTGTACATAAAATGTGCACAAGCAAGATGTGCTCTATACGCGCAGTACACGTTTGTTGGGTGTCTTTTGAGGATAGCAAGGGTGGAAATGGGACTCTATTGTTGCTCTGCACTTAGCCTCTTTTTGGGCCATTGCGCGTGAAATAGCACGGGGTGCAACTGCAGTGGACGAGCTCACCAAGCATACATTATTACAAAGCATTCTGCGGGAGCTAGGGCCTCGTTTGTCCCGCGATTTAGGTCCAAGATATGTGTTTCAGAGGTCCAAGATACTATATCATTGAAGACAAAATTAAATCATATTCTTACCATGGTCAGCATAATATCTTTGCTTGCAGAAGGCTCTTCGACCCCCGAAGCCGGCGTCGTACTGTTGGTAAGTGCTAGCTGCCTCCACTGCCGACCACGCGTCACGGGCACGTTGGTACTTCGTGTAATCGTAGCGGGACCTACAATAATGACGTCAATTTTAGATCATAATATTAGCAGCAACGGCTTTAGACGTGGCACATGGGGAAGAACAGCAAGACTCCAGTAAGATAAGTGGCGATTCTTTGGCCGACGTATTGTAGAATAGACAGACGAATGTGTGGGATTTGACACTTATGACAGTCGTCAATGTATGTCACATACGTCAAATCCCATTCATTCGTCGTCATTATATATCGATAGTACAATTATACGCCGGCCAACGAATTCTAACCTAATTTTTGCGATAACATTTGCTATTTACGAGAAAAATGCAAGAATCCAACATATTTGTCATTTAACAAAATGCAGATGTCTAATCGAACGGGGACTGTTGATATCTTTTTCATTATGGAGTGTTTAAGAACCGCATCAATTTTCAGATCTATGCGAATTAAGGTAAGCTTACCATTTTCTTTCGTCTATTTTGACGGGATTAATATTGAACTGAAGCTCTTATATTATTGGAGTCAATATTGGGAGTATTTCCTGGGCCTCGATTCTGCTTAAGCGAAACAACTGTCATACCACCGACACTGCTAAAAATTCCATTTAATTTTAGACTTTAAAGTAATGCCGTTAAAGTTTTAAATTAAATGGCTTCTTGTAGTGAATGAAACTCATTTCATATAATTTTGAACTTTAAATTTATAGCCATAGAGTCTAAAATGACAGTAGTTTTATTTTAGCAGAATCGAGGGCCCGTTTGTCCATAATCGAGATATCAAATCACAGAGATACGAGTTAATAAACAGTAATTAAGTAGTTGAAGTACACATACCGATACTTTGAACTGTAATTCCTGTATTCTTGCCTCTTGTAGGTGTCGTCTCGGTTGTAAGAGCTGCAGGATCGCTTTGAACTCCTCGAGTAACTGGATGAACTGGAAGACGTTGACGATAAAGAAGAGGATGACTGGGAGCTGAAATAGACAGATAATTATACTGATTGTTGCTGAAAAATACAATTACTAAATACGTTCGAAATGTTCTTACAAAAAATGCTATAAGAACATTTCGAACGATCGAACGAAATCGACGGCTAAATCCGCGGTGAGTATTCAATTTCGCATGATGAAAATTTGGTTGTCGAGCACATAGACATACATCACTGCCGACTTCTGCTTAGATCACCAAAACAGCATGTGAAATTCACCGCGGATTCACCTGTTGAGTTTGTTCGATCGTTCGAAACGCTCTTACAGCATGTGCCTGCAGTATACGTTCGCTTAGTAAATGCTCACCTTGACGACGAATCGGAGCTTTTGGAGACCGTCGACTTCCTGAGAGGCGGAGTTAGTGACTTAGGTGCGTTTTTCTCCACACCGTTCGTATGAGCAACTTGTTTAGGTTTCATCATTGGCGTCTTAGACCTGGCTTCGGGCCTGGCAGGCCGAGGAGGAGATCTTGACCGTAACCGTGAAATTTTCGATCTTTCACGCCTAACTGATGGCGATCTTCTCTTATGATTCGGCGATCGCGACCGGCGTTTCCTCTCGTATGGTGAATCAGACCGCCTGTATCTATGGCTCCGACCACGAGACCTTGATAGACTTTTACTACGCGATCGTCTTCTGCCGTGTTCAACTTTAGGGTCCTTTAGGTCCTTTATTATCGTTGTCGTAGTGAAATCACGTTTTTCAACAGGCGATCTCAGCTTTGAATGTCTGTCATCTTGTTTTACAGGCACGGTCAATACTTCAGATTGCGTCATTCCCATCTTCATCATTTCAGCTTCACTCATTAATGGCTGAAGCTGCAAATTCTCGACTTTGGGAATTTTGCTCATGACTATGTCTTCGTCTCTCTTCCTTGCTAATTCGGTTTTTCGCTTCTTTATTTTCATCAATATTCTTCTCGAAGCCTCTATAATCGGATCAACGTACGTTTGCTCACTGGTTACTTTCTCTGTAGGATTCAATAAGCTACTTGGTGGAGTTCTTTTTATAGGACACTCGACAGCTTTATCTAACCCGGGGCTTGGCAAATCTGGAAAGATTGCTTCAGGGCTCACCTGAGTAGAACTATTATTTGAACAAACACCTTTTCGCAATTTATATTCCTTTAGGGTTAGTTTTTTTCTCTTTTGCGGTTGTTCTTGCTTATTAATATCTGCTTGTACATTTATTTTATTGACTTCCCGATCAAGAGGTCTTTTTTCAGCTTTGGATTGTACGGCTTGAGGTATTTGAACATCCTGTTTGTTGTTAAATAGCGTCGCGTAAAAGTTCTCATTTTTCGGACAGGGTTCTTCCTTTATAGTAAAAATATCTAATTCTTTAACAGTCTTCTCTTTTTTACCTAAATTGTTCGTTTTTTCATTAACACTACACTTGTCCATGTCAACTTTCTGAGAGTCTATGTGATCACGGGTAAGACTAACTCCAGATTTGTTTTGAATAGTTAACCTTATTTTACCATTAGAATTTTGACTATTAGTATCACTCGTTTTATAAGCATTTTTAATCATCACAGAACTGTTGATTTTTTTATCACTATCGGGCACACTGTGAAAAAGTGACAAGTTTTTACCGCGGTCACTCGTTTTTACACTATTTTTCTTTTTGGGATCTATATCATCCGATTGTTTTAATTTCTTGTTCTTAGACTTGTTATCGTTAGTTTCCTCATCGCTACTGAAATGATAAACGACTTTTTTACTCTTGCACGTCCTGTGCCTTGAGTTAAGAATCCTGCTGTTGTTGGGTAGTACTTCAGGTTGAAGAAGGCTTTTGTTCTCACCTGCATCTTGCAACCGCATACCGTTTGTCAAAGAATTTTTGTTAAAACTTTTGACTTTACCATCTTCAATGTTCTCTACGGGAGCTGGTTGGTTTTTCGTGTTAAATTTTTCATTAGCTTCAAAGTGTTCGAATAAAGAATTCGAATCATTTACCTCTAACACTGGATACACAGTATCATTGCGCGACTCGACTTCCAGAAAATCATCCAATTCAATTTTTGTTGCCTTCTGTTCTTTTATTGTTGTTTTTTCTATGCAGAAATCTAATACGCGTGGTATAGGGATTGATGTAATTTCCCTTGAAGGTATATCTATAACGGTAGCTTCTGGACTAATGGATGATTCGATCTCCATATCTTGATGACTGAAATCATCTTCCTCGGGTATAATTTTATTAGCGTCTGTCTTGTCAGTTATAAGAAAACTGTTTACGTCTTCCTCCGATAAAGTTCTAGGTAAGTCATCACTTACATTAGTGTTGAAGTCATCGCTTTTACTAGTGCTGCCCGATTTATCCTTTTCATTGTCAGAAGTTATATCATATAAATCCCGATCTTCAAAACCTAGACATAATTTAGAATCATCTATATCCATGCAAAGGTTACGAAGAATCTCTAAGTCGGATTCATTAATGCAAATGTCCGCGATACTAGTTTCTGGCACTGGTTCGCAATCGGGCTCAGGTTTAAATTTAGCCTTCTCCTGAGCAGCGATATTAGTATCAGCAGCTAGAAATTGTTTTACTTTAGGAGTAGACGTTGGTAATTTAAATTGAGTGCTGTCTTCTTCAGGTAATGGATGTTTAGAAAAAAAGTCATCGATGTTCAGCACCTTCACAGTATCTTTACTTTTAAAAAAATATTCGTCTACGTCTTTGACCACTTGTTCATCGGTATCCAGTACATCCTGTTCATTATTATTATTTTTAATGAAATATTCATCTATGTTTGAGACTACATGCCCGTCTAAATTTTGATCATGACGGTCTTGGCCAGGTGTGCCTATTGTGTCATTAAAATGGACATCAGTGTAACCACCATTGTCTTCCCTATTTACCGACACTTCTTTTTCACTGATTGCATATGCCTCTTCATCATCGTCTTGTATTTCATCAGGGTTCACTGTATACACAGTTATAATATCATAATCAACTCCTTCCACTAAGGTGTGGTCATCTACACTACTAGGTCTTTCTTGATCTACATTATTCTCGTCGTCGACATTATGTTGCATGGTATGTGGACTAGAGCAGCTACTTTCAGTTTCTTGATCAACATAACCTTCATCATCGATATTATCTGACATGGTATGTAATGAGCCAGAAACGATGCTATCAGTTTCTTCATCAACATTATCCTCGTCACCGACATTATGTTGCATGGCGTGTAGTGGGCTAGAATGAACGCTTTCAGCTTCTTGATGAACATTATCCTCGTCATCGACGTTCATCTCACATTCCTCTATACTTTCATTCAGTTCTTCGTCATGGTCCTGTACTTCAACCATTTGTAAAGTTTGATTTTGGATACACAAATCTTCATTAGTCTCTTCAGAGTGCTGTTGTCGAGACACGCTTGTCAGTGGATAGTCAGTACTATTCTGATTGCAACTACTCTCCGAGGATATCGAGTCACTGTCCAATCTCAGCACCTTGTGGCCAATGAGGCGGCTGCGTGTCTTTTGATACGTCGGATTAATCTCGCGTGACTCCATGTCTGGAAATAAAAAAGTAACTCAATATTATTCTCGGTATTATAGTCAGACTGCAGGTACATTCACCTAGGGGTACATGGTCCGGAACAAAAATGTAGAATAATATACAAAAAATAATTTCATGAGAATCGGCCCAGCCATATCGAAGGAGTTTGCAGTCAAACGTCAACATCAACACGAGAATGTTATTATGTCAGATTTTTGAAAATCTTTTAATTTCTTTCGATTTGAGTCGATTCGACAGGTTTTATAATAATAATAATAATAAATCTTTATTGCAGGCAACATGAGTAAAGTTACAGATGTTATAAACTTATACTACGGCCCATAGACATTTTATTGAGAATATTTTTTGACATAGATACATTTTAGCATCAGAAATCTACCGTTTAGTTTTAGTTTGAGTTGAATTTGAACCTGAATTTTAATTGAATTTTAATGTTATATACTCTTAGACTACAAGATGAATAACACAGACGTAACGTCTATGTTATTCTTTAGTCTGAGTATGTATTCCCAGTCGCCTCGGAGTCTGGGGTCTGCTTTACCAGTCTGAACTACGGATTCGGCTAGACTTCGATATTTTACGTAAAGCGATTGCCATCTGACCTCCACAACCCAAATGGTAACATTAGGCGATATAAAATAAAAATAAAAAATAAAAAAAATATTGTACGACAATCTACACAACGCTATCTTGACCCAAAGTAAGCATAGCTTAACTAGCTTGTGTTATGGGTTCTAGAATGCGGATAAACATACATAGATACATTTTTTTTTTATAAATACATACATATTATACATAGAAAACACCCAGACCAATGCAAATATTTATATTCATGCATACAAATATTTGCACTGAGCGGGGATTGATACAAATATCTAATAAAATATAACTGAAACCTCGGGATCTGTGTAAATAGTAAAATAACAGAATTTGTTTTAATTAATTTAACGGTTATTTACATGCAGTTATATTATTTTGAATTCGTTTGCATCTCGGTTAACGCGACCTTTGCTCATATCTCAGGTTCTACTCAACCGATTGCGATCAAACAAACGTTAGATTTTAAATCTGACTAAGCCCTTTCTAAAAAAAACGCATCAAAATCCTTTCAGTAATTATTGCATCCATCGCGGACAAATAGATATCCAGGTAAGAAATTAAAAAAAAATCGTGTTCAGTATCGTTAACATAACATAACCCAAGTATTTTTTTTAAACATCTGCAATGTACAGACACGATCACTTTACAATAAAATTATCTACATATTAGTATAGATACCACTTTAGCAGAATGAAAAAAACTCAAATGCTTCAGAGGTAGTCAGGATGACCGCTGTTTTTGATTCCCGGGTCAAGCAATAGTTGCAGTTAAGTTTTTTGTTTAGAATATATCAATAAGTACTTTGATTCTAGAAAGAGTTTCATCCTAGCCCTAATCGTTTTAAAGGTCTTAAAAATATAACAATGCCTGGTGACAAATATTAAATTTTGTACTGCACTGCATTCTAATGTATCCAACTAATATTATAAATGTGGAGTAACTCTGTCTGTCTGTCTGTAACGCTTTCACGCCTAAATCACTGAACCGATTTAGATGAAATTTGGTAGAGCGGTAAATTAGACCTTGAGAAAGGACATAGGCTATGTTTGGTCGCGATAACCGACATCCACGCAGGCGGAGCCGCGGGCAAAAGCTAGTTTTCTATAATATAAAAATGGATCGCTGAATGTGTTGCTAAGCTCAAATCTCGAGAACGGCTGAACCGATTTCGCTAATTCTTTTTTTTTAATATTCCTTGAAGTACGAGGATGGTTCTTACGGAGAGAAAATTAAAAAAAAAATCGACCGTTAGGCGGTACGAAGTTCGCGAGGTAAGCTAGTTTCAAATAATTTTGTATTACTTCCTAGGGGATAATTACGTTGCCAGTTCACTACACTTAACGTTTAACATTAAACTAAATAAATAAATAAACAAATAAATATTGTAGGACATTCTACACAACGCTATCTAGACCCAAAGTAAGCATAGCTTAACTAGCTTGTGTTATGGGTTCTAGAATGCGGATAAACATACTTAGATACATTTTTTTTTTTGTAAATACATACATATTATACATACTAAACTAAATACAACTTCACATTATTTAGTTTTCTGTTAGTAGCTAGTTTCACGCCACATTATTAAAACTGGGTACTGGCCTAACAGAAGTAATGTAGCTTTTTCGTAGCTGTTGTGGACCGTAGCTAAAATAAATCGTAGATCTTACGTAGCAGAACTCGTAGCCCGTAGCGCTAATAATTCGTAGAGTTTACGTAGTGGAACTTGTAGCTCGTAGCGTGTAGCATGTCCGATGAACACACTTAAATAATGCACTACTAGCCTTCCGCCCGCGTCTCCGTCCGCGTACATCTCGGTTAACGCAATATCCGGTGATTTCGCATGCTTAAAGTATATTCGTAAAATTTGACGCGATTTATTTATTGAATGTTATGCACACTTAAAAACATTACATAGATAAGACAGTGAAAATATTAGTGCAATGTTAAATTATAATTCAAAATATATTTTGAATATTTTTGACCAAGTCACGGTTAAGTTATTGATTTTAATTTCAAATTGTTTTACATACATACATAAACTCACGCCTATATTCCCCGAAGGGGTAGGCAGAGGTGCTAGCACCCACATTTCGCCGTTTATGTTTAGGTCCCAATGTAATAGGTGGCGAGCCTATTGCCATTAACCGGGCACTTATAAACCTGCGATAAATACACACATAACTTCGAAAAGCATCGAAAAGTCATTGGTGTGTGCCATGGTAATACCTGGGATCGAACCCGAGACCTCGTCTCAGCAGTCCATTACCCATACCACTAGGCTACCGCGGTTGTTTTAGACCTATAAATAATATAATTAGTAACTTAGTTTAGTAAATGTAGTCTGAACTGAAGTTTGAAATTCGATAATATTCCGAAACGTACTACACAGTAGAAAGAGAGCTTATCAGTCGTTGAATAGGTAAACTTTAAGATAAATATATATTAGGTGTAAATTAATTCGATTTAGAGTCAGATCATATATGAAATACGTATAAAAGAATTTTAATTAATTTCATCTGATTCTGAATCAGATGAGTTGGAGTGATTCGATTAGTAAGGTGTATACGATATAGTTGTAATAGGTAGGTACACACGGCGCCAGACCTCGGTTTACAGGCCACACCAACATAAAGGAAGTGTGCGTGACAGCAATACTATTAATACATTGCTTAAAGATGTGTGTCATAACAAGTAAACCAATCAGGGCCCTTGACGCACTCACACATTCGCTATTTTACTTCCATGAAATATAGGTATTGATGATAGCCACTGCACCAAGTTATAATAGCATATTTAGCGAAAAACTAATAAGTAGATATAGCTGAATGGTTTAAATATGCAGCTCAACCAATAGAATCAATACCGGGTTCGGTCCTCGAGCGAGGTGCACTTTTTGTTCCTCAATATATTGAAGTCCGATTGGTCTAGTTTATTTACAGGAAACTAAGTGTATAAAATTCATATATTATATAATATAATTTAATATATTTTTTGTATATTTCCTTGATGATACTATTTATTCTTAATGGATAAAAAGAAAGGAAAATAAAATAATTAACTTATTGTTGCAATGCAATAATATATTTTCTTAAGTATGGGTATAATTAATTATTTATAGATAATAATTAATTAAGTATCAGATAAAAATATTTGATCTTTAATAAAAAAATACAAAAAGCACATAAGTATAATTATTATAAACTTCTAAAAAGATATTGGAACATAAAATAAAATGTTATGTCTATTAAATTGACTGACATAAAGATGCACGAATGACAAAAAGAGAATTCCGCTGTTAAGTTCCGAACCAACGACCGGCGACAACGGTGAGGTCCAAACTTACTTACTTGCATTCTTATCCATCTCGACTATGAGAACAGATAGTATAGTTACTAAATTTGATAACTCCTATTAGTTATAGAAACAAAATGCTGCATACATTTCATAAAATTAGTTTAGAATATGATTTATTATAACATTTATAACCTTGGTGCATTTTATGTAAGTAAAATAGCAATTGTGTGAGTGCGTCAAAGGCCCTGATTGGTTTACTTGTTATGACACACATCTTTAAGCAATGTATTAATAGTATTGCTGTCACGCACACTTCCTTTATGTTGGTGTGGCCTGTAAACCGAGGTCTGACGCCGTGTGTACATACCGTGATTTTTTCCAATTGAATTTCCAAGAGGTATTTACTAACACCTAGAATATTGCACTTTAACAACACAGTATTGCACTAACTGGAAAGTAAGTACAAGCAAGGCAAGTACAAGGAAAGCGCGCGAAAAGCGAGTGCTTCGGATGAGAGCTCGAGCTCAACTAATTTATTTTTGAGGAATTTCGCAGTGCCTCGTAAGGTGCGACGGGTGCGGGGGACGCGGGGGGTGGGGGCTGACACGGGGGATGCGTGGGAGTGGACAGGTAGTAGCGGGTAGTGGGGGTGGGGCAAAATAACTATTGTTACAGCGCACGTATTGTCTACAGCAGACATTATTGTTTTCTAAGGAATTAGGAGCTTAATACGTATAGGTAAGGTATGCTAAGGGTTATACTTTTGCGAATCGCTATAAGCGGTTGACGAACAACTGAAGCATAAAATGTCGATTATAAAGCCTTCGAGCGATTTTTCGTTATAGATCATGACTTATAGAGATAATTTCATGGACCTCGATTCTGCTATTTTATGTTTAAGCAAAACCATAGTCATGCCAGTTGAATAATAAACCACTAGGTGGTTAGCACATTATAAGGTTAAGCAACACTAGTCTGGTCAGTCTTAGGATGCGTTACTATTCTTAATATAGATTCTGCATCTGATTAGTTACATTGATACAATTAGTCAAGTGTATGCAGTAAATTCTCACGAGAGTTATGTCTAAATTATAATTTGATGTTATCGTCTTCATCTTCAAATTTTCAAATATAGATTGAGAAGGATTTGGAAACCTATAGAATTAATGCTTTAATAGCACCAGTTTAAGAGAATGTTAGCTAATTACGTAATAAATCGTAATAATTTCGCATGTTTAAACTACCATATTCATTTTAAATTCATAAAATTTGACGCGATTTATTTATTTAATTATACACAAACACAAAATCATTACACAGATAGGTAAAGACAGTAGAAAAATTAGTACAATGTTAAATTATACTTTAAAACATTATTTTGAATATTTTTGATCAAGTCACAGTAAAGTTATTGATTTTAATTTTAAATTGTTTCGGACATTTTAAGAATTATTAATTTAGTTTAGTAAATGTAGTCTGAACTGAAGTTAGACTTTCGATTATATTCCAGGACGTACTACACAGCAGAAAGAGAGCTTATCAGTCATTGAAAAGGTAAACTTTAAGATAAATAGTGATATTAAGTATAAGCTAATTCGACTTAGAGTCAGATCATACAAAAAATAGATATAAACGAATTTTAACTAATTTGATCTGACTCTAAATCTGATTAGTTAGAGTGATTCGATTAGTAAGATGTATACGATACATATGGTTGAAATAGGTACTTACCGTGATTTTTTTTCTATGAAACACAAAACACTTTATTTAGAGTTTTAAAGAGTTATCACTAACACCTAGTTCTTCAAAAGTTATTTTCTAACACTTATTATATTGCACTTTAACCACAGTATTGCACTAACTGGCAAGTAAGTACAAGCAAGGTAAGCAACTACAAGTTCAAAAGTTATTTTCTAACACTTAGTATATTGCACTTTAACCACAGTATTGCACTAACTGGCAAATAAGTACAAGCAAGGTAAGCAAGTACAAGGAAAGCGCGCGAATAGCAAGTGCTTAGGATGAGAGCTCGAGCTCAACTAATTTATTTTTGAGGAATTTTGCAGTGCCTCGTAAGGTGCGACGGGTGCGGGGGACGCGGGGGGGTGGGGGCTGAGACGGGGGATGCGCGGGAGTGGACAGGTAGTAGCGGGTAGTGGGCGTGGGGCAAGCTAACTATTGTTACAGCGCACGTATTGTCTACAGCAGACATAACCTATTGTCTTTTATGGAATTAGGCACTTAATACGTATAGGTAACGTATGTTAACCTTCAGAAGCATAGGAGGGTGACTCGTCACCCCACTCGTTCAAAAAAGGGTTGACATCTTTTTATGTGTTAATTGATGAAAGTTGTGTTTTACCGTATTCTCCTATTTAAGCATACGTAATTAGTAGCATATATCACTGATTCATTATGTCTTGGATTTTGCTATATTATTATCGTTGCTGGGGTGACCGATCACCCCACTATACTTTTACGTTAGTTTCTTTTTTCTCGTCCGGATTTGTTATATATATGGGGACCTAGGCAATGCAGGTATTGATGGGGAATATTCTTTAAGCTAAAGTGAATGATCAGAAATTGAGGATAATATGTCTGTGCATTTGTGAATATCATAACATCCATATTATTAATCCATACTAATATTGTAAATGAGAAAATAACTGTCTGTCTTTCTGTTATGCTTTCACACCTAAACCAATGAACCTAAAACCGATCTTGATGAATGAATAATTAAACCTTGTGAAAAAACATAGGCCATCTTTGATTGCGATAACCGACATCCACGCGGGCGGAGCCGCGAGCAACAGCTAGTGAGCGATAACTTCTTAAATAACTAGGTCAGTAATATAAACCACACGTGAATCTATGACGAGGGACCCCTTTACCTGGCATAATTGCTTTTCTACTGTGTTTTGTTCTATTGTAGTCGATAAGCTGTGAACTGCAAATTGAAACATTAAAACAACAAAAAAACTGGAATATTTCCAAATTGCCTATTTTTTACTATCTATAGTCAACCTTTGGTTTCATTTCTCTAAATAGGCCACCTGACAAACGTTGCAGTAATTCAGTTCTTATCTCGTCTAGTGAACAAAACATTTATAAATGCTTTTGTTATTCAAGTCATGCGGGCCCATTAAAACTAACTGCCAACCCAATTGGCGTTATTTTGCGATATAGAGACAGCAAGTAATGGGCGTCAATGCTACTAAAGAAAAACCATTGTAATACAGAAACTGCAAAAAATGGCATTAAATTTTAGACTTTATTGCTATAGAGTCAAAGTCCAAAATTAAATGAAAAGAGTTTCATTACACTCTCTCATTCGCTCTATAAAAAGCCATTTAATTTTAAACTTAAACCGCATTACTTTAAAGGCTAAAATTAAATGAAATTTTCTTGCAGTGACTGTGGTATGATAGTGGTTTTGCTTTAGCAGAATCGAGGGCCTGCTGTCTCTTCGTGGACACATCGTGGTATTTTAAATAATTGCACAATAAGTCATTATTTAAAATACAACAATTTTGATCTCCAATTCTGTGACGTCGTAGTCACAGAATTGGAGATCTCGGATATCAATAACTTTTTTTTTTTTTTTTCAAATTAAAACATATTATGCATTTCATGGGCGGAGGCGCTATCTGCTGAAATACAGGCTGCAAGCCTAGCTCAGCAGCAAATGCTACTATTAACCTACTTAGTTAATGTTATTTATTTGTGAATGTATAAATGAAAAAATGAAATAAAATGTAATGCCAGATGCATGCATGCTGTGCAGAATGCGATGACGTTGATGTCTTTATAAGGCACGGTTTACGCGCTACGTGCTATAAAAATAAAAACTAAACTCTAATTATATTTTGATAGATATGGATATTGCTGTAGGGTGAAAAATATGAGTGAATATTATACTTTGTAATTTTGTTATATTTGTACCAGATAACCTGTTTTTTTGTGTCAATAAACATTTATTATTATTTTATTATTATTACTATATAGGACAGCCTCCGTGGCGTAGCGGTAGTGAACGCGGCCGCTACGCAGGTGGCGCGGGTTCGATCCCCGATCAATGCAAATATTTGTGTGCATGAAATATGGGTATTTGCATTGGTCTGGTCGTGCCTCGGAGAGCACGTTAAGCCGTCGGTCACGGTTGCCATAAGAACATCTATGGCAGTTGTTACGGGTAGTTAGAGCGCTCAAAAGTCTAAAAACAACGGCCTAGCTGCAAGGCTTCGATATCGTTTAATGTCACCCTAATGGGGTTGTGGAGGTCAGATGGCAGTCGCTTCACGGAAAATATCGAGGTCTAGCCAAATCCGCAGTTCAGACTGGTACAGCGGACCCCAAACTCCAAGGTAAAAGCTTCGGATGCGACTGGGAATTAACGCTAGGAGGAAGAAAAGTTAAGTACCCAACCGAATGGAGCTTATGTAAGTAATAAATATAAACCACACAACATGGCCAATATGGCGAAGGACCCCTTTACCTGCCATAATTGTTTTTCTAATGTCTTTTGTTCTATTGCCGTAGATAAGGTGTAAACTGCAAACTGAAACTTTTAACTACAAACAAAAAAAAACTGGAATATTTGCAAATTGTCCATTCTTTACCATTTATAGTCAACCTTTTGTTCCTGTTATCTAAACTGCCACTTAAAAAGTTTCTAGTAATCCATAAATATCGTTTGTAGACTACAAACAAGATATTAATGCTTTTGTCAGCTGCTAAGCCTATTACCTGCTGTCGCCTTCGTAGACACCTCGTGGTATTTTAAATAATGTTACACAGACGCCATTTTTTAAAACACTCCGACCCAGAATTGCACTTCAATTCTGTGATCACGACTACTATGAATAACTAGCTGTTGCGCGCGGCTCCGCCCGCGTGGATGTCAGTTATCGATAACCAATTTGTACCTATGCATGAATATGGCTATTTGCAACCGTGGTAGGTACTACTGGTGGCTCTTTCGGGTGTGCCACGGATAACAAAGGCATTTGATTAGGTACTTAACTAAAGGTAAACAATCTTGTAGCGACTTCCTATAACACACATATTAAACAAATAAACAAGGCTCACTGACTAACAAGTGTTTGGATTTCGATTTTTAGTCTTCAAAATGAATTTCTAAACCGAAATATTGAATTTTTAAATGAAACATATTAAAAAGATACATCTAGATAGTTTACGTAGAACATAACTAACTGGAGTATAGGATCTTGCAGGTGGAAAGATTTAGTCTGTGCCTACCCCAACAGGACAGAGGCTGGGCTATACTTAGGCAGGTGAATATTCTAGATAATTTTATCTGGTTAATAGTTGCCTAGCGAAAAGGTTGCCTGTAAGAGATCACATACATATACATATTTCATATGTTGTCCGTATTATACCTATGTACTGTAATTTATTTGTGTACAATAAAGCTTTATCTAATCTAATTTAATCTAATTTTGGCCCAGGTTAGACCAGCTTGGGTGGTGCAGCGCCGGACCCAAGGAGGACAGAATATGGCTGAAGGGACCCTACGTTACACAATTTGTAGGTCGTTTTGTCGCGGTCGCGATTGTTGCCTTTAAGCCCGGCTTCCGAATTCGGTTTCCTGATTAGGAATTCAGATTCAGAATTCCGTGTGCCTAACGTACACGTCCGTTCATTTGCATTAAGAATTTATACGATCAGTTATTATTGTCAATGACTGATGATCTTAATTCCCCCCCCCCCCAACCCGAACGAAAGTTCCCAATTTTAAACATTGGTAACTATATAACTCCTCTTGAAGTTTCCCGCCATACTCACCACTTGCGATGTTTATTGCGGCTCATGTACATAAACTGCCAATAAAGAGTTAAATAACACCTTAATGTCTGATATTTTGCTTTAATTTTTTATCAATATTTATAATACTTGTCACTTATTACTTCTGAGTTTAGGTCTAGTGTGAATGTCTATATTCCCCACGTAATCGTAATCCCCTACTCCCCAATCGGATTGAAAATCCCCACTGTCTGGGGAATTGGCAACGCTGCCTGTACACAATGCTAGCGCGATTCCAAATAGAAAATTCCGTTCGTGTGCGGCGAAAGGTAGAATGGAAAAAATGAAATGCTTCAGAGGTCGTCAGAATGACCGCTAATTTCTATTCGCGGCTCAAACAATAGTTGCAGTTAAGTTATTTATTTAGAATAGATCAATAACAACTTTGAGTCTAGAAAGAGTTTCATCTAAGCCCTAATTGTTTTAAAGGTCTTAAAAAAATAAAAATGCCCAGTAATAAAATATTTGTACTGCACTTTAATATCTAATATTTTTTCAAAAAATTCTGTATTTTACTCCCTAGGGGTTAATTACGTTGCCAGTTCACTACACTTAACATTAAATTAAAGTAAATACAACTTCAAATTATTTAGTTTTCTGTTAGTAGCTAGTTTCACGCCACATTATTAAAACTGGGTACTGGCCTAACAGAAGTAATGTAGCTTTTTCGTAGCTGTTGTGAACCGTAGCTAAAATAACTCGTAAAGCTTACTTATCAGAACTCGTAGCTCGTAGCGCTAATAACTCGTAGAGCTTACGTAGTGGAACTTGTAGCTTGTAGCGTGTAGCATATGCGATGAACACACTTAAATTATGCACTACTAGCCTTCCGCCCGCGGCTCCGCCCGCGTGTATCTCGGTTAACTCCACCTTTGGTCATTTATCCGGTTCTACTCAACCGATTGCGATCAAACAAACGTAAGATTTCAAAATTCGTTCAGTAGTTTTTGTGTCCATCGCAGACAGACAGGAAATTAAAATAAAAAAATTTTGTATTCAGTATCATTAACATAACATAACCCAAGTATTTCTTCTAAATATCGCCAATTAAACATTGGAGATATTCGTATTTAAACGACATCACTACTTTACAATTATATAATAGTATAGATATTACCTAAATATTATGATAAAATAAGTAGGTATCGTACATAAAAAAAAACGCGTATTAGTTGTAGATATTCCTTAGTAATAATCGCGACACTTACAGTTTTTCACTGACACTTAAAGCATTTATTGGTAATATTTCAAGTTATGGGTAATATTTAGAGTTATCACTAACACTTAGAGGTTTTCAAGAGTTACTTACTAACACTTAGAATTATACACTTTAACCACAGTATTGCACTGCTTCATTTGCACCAATTTCTATGAAGTTTAAGACGATGTTAGCCAATAACGTAATAAATCGGGTGATTTCGGATGTTTAAAGTATATCTATTCATAAAATAAGACGTGATTTATTTATTTAATTTTATGCAAACACAAAAATAATACATAGATAAGACGGTGGTCAAAATTAGTGCAATGTTAAATTATAATTTAAAACATATTATCTTGAATATTTTTGATGAAGTCACGGTGATATTCAAATTGTTTTAGACCTTTAAAAAATTATTAACTTATTTCAGTAAATGTAGTCTGAAGTGAAGTTAAACTTTCGATAATATTCCGGGACGTACTACACAGCAGAAAGAGAGCTTATCATTCATTGAAAAGGAAAACTTTAAGATAAATAGTGATATTAAGTATAAGTTAATTCGATTTAGAGTCAGATCATACAAAAAAATAGATATAAATGAATTTTAATTAATTCGATCTGACTCTGAATCTGATTAATTAGAGTGATTCGATTAGTAATTATGTATACAATACATAATGTTGTAATAGGTACTTACCGTAATTTTTTTCTATTAAACACAAAACACTTTATTTAGAGTTTTAGAGAGTTATCACTAACACCTAGTTCTTCAAAAGGTATTGTCTAACACTTAGTAAATTGCACTTTAACCACAGTATTTCACTAACTGGCAAGTAAGTACAAGCAAGGTAAGTACAAGCAAGGCAAGTACAAGGAAAGCGCGCGAAAAGCGAGTGCTTCGGATGAGAGCTCGAGCTCAACTAATTTATTTTTGAGGAATTTCGCACAGCCTCGTAAGGTGCGACGGGTGCGGGGGTCGCGGGGGGGTGGGGCTGAGACGGAGGGATGCGCGGGAGTGGACAGGTAGTAGCGGGTAGTGGGCGTGGGGCAAGCTATTGTTACAGCGCACGTATTGTAACAGCAGACATAACCTATTGTCTTTTATGGAATTAGGCACTTAATACGTACGGGTAAGGTATGTTAACCTTCGGAAGAATAGGGGGGTGACTCGTCAAGTCGTCACCGCACTCGTTCAAAAAAGAGTTGATATTTTTTTATGTGTTAATTGATGAAAGTTGTGTTTTTTTGTATTCTCCTCTTAACCTAAGCATACGTAATTAGTAGCATATATCACTGATTCGTTATGTCTTGGATTTAGCTATATTAACGTTGCTGGGGTGACCGGTCACCCCACTATCCTTTTACGTTAGTTTCTTTTTTCTTGTCTGGTGATTGAAAAAAGAGCATTTTTCAATCAAAGAATCAATTTCGTTTATTCAATTTAGGCACATATAGAGCACATATGAACGTCAAAATATTATAATTGTGTCAAGAAGTATGTAAACAACAAATAAAATATTAAATAAATTAAAGTAAACCCTTTGAAAATGATTCTTTCGCTGGTTCGGTACTTGGTTCTACTGAGAAGATACCAGCAAGAAACTCAGAGAACTCAATTATCCTTTTTATTTATTTATTTATTTTTCAATACGGTTTTTATACAATTTACAATGTGCGGGCAAGAAAGTGATTAGGTTGACCATGCATTTTTATCATTAAGATATTCTTCTACTTTATAATAAGCTTTTTCCATTAGACTTTTTTTCACGTTTATTTTAAAAATAATAAGTGGTATGTCAACCAAATCCTGAGGAATTTTATTAAATATTTTTATACTGTTGCCTACAAATGAATTACAAACCTTACGAAGCCTGAGTATTGGCACTGCTAGTTTATCTTTATTTCTCGTATTATAATCATAGGTGTCCGAGTTTTTTTTTAAAAGACTCGGACTTTTGACATAAATAGTAAAACTTACGGCCAATAATATTGTTAAATATTTAGGAAACCTAGGCAATACAAGTTATGATGGGGAATATTCTTTAGACGAGAGTGAATTATCAGAAATTGAGGATAATCTGTCTGTGCATTCAGCGCATTTGTGTTGTTTTTAGACTTTTTCAGACAATTTTTCTCTCCGTAAAGAAGGAATTATTCTAAAATAAGAATTAGCGAAATCGGTTCAGCCGTTCTCGAGATTTGCGCTAAGCAACACATTTAGCGATAATTTGTATATTATAGATGCGATTTCACACAGACCTAAACCACTGGACCGATCTTGACGAATGAATTAAACCTTGGGAAAGAACATAGGCCATCTTTGGTTGCGATAACCAACATTCACACTACTACTTATACTACGATAACGATAACTTCTTAAATAACTAGGTAAGTAATATAAACCACACGTGAAGGTATGGCGAGGGAGCCCTTTACCTGGCATAATTGCTTTTCTACTGTGTTTTTTTTCTATTGTAGTCGATAAGCTGTAAACTGAAAATTGCAACATTAAAAAAGACTAGAATATTTGCAAATTGCCCATTCTTTGCTCTTATCTTTACTATTATCTATAGTCAACCTTTTGTCTCATTTCTCTAAATAGGTCAAGTGATAAAGGTTGCAGTGATCCAGTGAACAAAAGAGATATTAATGCTTTTGTTATTCAAGTCATTGCGGGCCTATTAAAACTAACTGCTAAAGCCATTACTTCTATACTGTGCCATTACCTGCTGTCTCTTCGTGGACACAATTCGTGGTATTTTAAATAATTGCACAATATGTCATTATTTAAAAGACCACACAATTGATCTCCAATTCTGTGACTACAACTATATCAACTAGGTGTTGCGCGTTGCTCCGGTCCATAGTAATAAATTATAAATTCGAAAGTATCTCTCTGTCTGTCTGTCTGCTTGTCTGTCTGGATATTGAAATTTGGTATAGACGTTGGGAAAGGACAAAAGGAATGTTGGTCGCGACAACCGACATCCACGCGGACGGGGCCGCGGGCAACAGATATTGAGCGATAACTTTGTTATAAATATTTTTCTGTTTAGAAACTTATTATGAAGACTAAAAACCGATATAGAACCACCAGCTGTAATTAAAAATATTATAATACCTGATGTTGTAACTATATTCTTGAAATAAAGCTGAATTTGAATTTGAATTTATATACCTAACTATACTTCATTCGGCTAGGTACTTCACTAAAGGTAAACTATCTTGTATCGACTTTGTATATAAACACACATTAAACAAATAAACTAGGCTAACTAACTTAATCGTTAGGGGTAGTTGGAGCTTAAAAAAGTCCAAGAACAACAAAATATCGCCCAATGTTACCATTGGAATGTGGAGGTCAGATGGCAGTCGCTACACGGAAATTTCGAGTTCCAGCCAAATCCGCAGTTAAGACTGGTAAAGCGGACACCAGACATCGAGGTGAAAGCTTCGGATGCGACTGGGAATTAACGCTAGGATGAAGAAGAACTAACTGAATGACTAGTGGGTTCGATTTCAGTTTTTAGTCTTCATAATAAGTTTCTAAACAGAAAAATATATATAAACTGACTGTTTGTACTGGAAATTGATGGCGCTTGGTGGAACTTGCTACACATATTGAATAAAGCACTTATACTTTACCATTGTAAGCCTTTGAGAATGCCGTAAGGCGAAACCGGCTAGGTGACAAAAAATAAATTAATTGTGGTAAAGTACAAGTACTTTATTCAATATACTGGGTGATTTTATAGTCGTTTCAGAGCGAAAGATTTTGGGCACAGTTTCGAAAGCAAAATCTTCTGAAAGTATTATTTTGGCTAAAAAAAAATTATTTTTTTACAACCCCCATGTAGTATGCCTTTATTTATTTATTTATTTAAAAACTTTATGCACACTTGTACAAAGGCGGACTTAATTCCAAAGGCATTATCTAACAGTCTACCTTAGGGTGATGCAGAGATACATTGAGGTAGGTGCAGGCAGAAGAATGAACTATTTAATAAGGATAATTTTCTAACTTGTACACAATAATAATACATGCAATAGACATACACACATACATAAGAAATCCATACATACACATCTACATATACTTATTACTTATATACTACCTTTCACCTGTACATTATTCCCATACATTATTAAAAAGAATTTTTTTTTCGCCAAATTAATACTTCTAGAGAGAGGGATAGCATTATATAATGCTAACCCTTGCTCGCAATTCACCCGCGCTACGTGCACGGGTGAATTGCGTGAAAACGGGCTGGCTTAAAGTTTGATGCCGTAGCTGACCGCATATTATACATTGCGACTTCTCAATGGTCCCCTTTATCCGTATCGAAGTTTAACAAGTAATGGGCACGCTGTATGTGCTGCATGCGTCGGCAGTTGTCGTATGCGGTCGACTTCGGAATCATATTTTAACCGTTTTGAAATTGGCAGGGAATAAATTCATGCCTAGGATAAGTACTCAAATCATATTTATAATAGGTAGGTACATAGACATAAATAATATTTTTGAATTAAATAGATTTTGCTTTAATTATTACTTGAAATGATTTTTTTTGTTTGACTGTACTGTTTTTGGTTTTAACTATTAATTTTTTATTCTTTTTTATAGGTGGACCCAGTCGCCGAAGAAAAATATTTAAATTAAATGGAACTGGCAACTGGAACCTCGGTCCGAGTTAAATGCGGTCCCAGTCGCCGGTAACCTTCAATGTGGATGTTATTTCACCTCTGCCTAACCTAACCGGGGATAATGGCGTGATTGAAGTGTTGTAGTTATTGAATTTACAAATGTACATCATATATGATTGTACATCTTAAATTTCATAACATCCATATACCTACTTAATTTTGTTACAAATGCGAAAAAAACTGTCTGTCTTTCTGTCTGTCTGTTATGCTTTCACATCTAAATCACTGAACCAAGAACCGATCTTGCTAAATGAATTAAACCTTGGGAAAGAACATAGGCCATCTTTAGTTGCGATAACCGACATCCACACTACTACTAAACTTATACTACGATAACGACAACTTCTTTTATAACTAGGTAAGTAATATAAACCACACGTGAAGGTATGGCGAGGGAGCCCTTTACCTGACATAATTGCTTTTCTACTGTTTTTTGTTCTATTGTAGTCGATAAGCTGTGAACTGCAAATTGAAACTCTAAACAACAAAAAAAACTGGAATAGTTATTTGCAAATTGTCCATTCTTTACTATCCATAGTCAACCTTTTGTCTCATTTCTCTAAATAGGTCAAGTGATAAAGGTTGCAGTATTCCAGTTCTTATCTCGTCAAGTGAACAAAAGAGATATTAATGCTCTTGTTATTCAAGTCAGGCGGGCCCATTAAAACTAGCTGCTAAGCCCATTACTTTTATACTGTGGCATTACCTACTGTCTCTCTCTGTTTTGTGGACACATCGTGATATTTTAAATAATTGCACCATATATATCATTATTTAAAAAACCACAGAATTGATCTCCAATTCTGTGACTTCGACTATATCACCTAGGTGTTTCGCGTTGCTCCGGCCCATAGTAATATTATAAATGCGAAAGTACCCCGAAGGCTGTCTGTCGGACAACATACAAATGGCGGCCTTATCGCTGGGAGCGATTTCCAAGTTCAATATTCCGGTTTAGAAATTCATTTTAAAGACCGAAAATCGAAATACAATCACTAGTTAGTCAGTTAGCCTAGTTTATTTGTTTATTATGTGTAAGAAGTTGCTACAATATTGTTTACCTTTAGTTAAGTACCTAATCACATAATAGAAAAAAAGGCAGTAGAAAAACAATTATATACCATGTAAAAGCGTAAAGGGCTCCCGCGCCACACCTTCACGTGAGGTTTATATTTAAGAAGCTATTGCTCACTAGTTGTTGCACGCGGCTCCGCCCGCGTGGATGTCGGTTATCGCAACCAAAGATGGCCTATGTCCTTTCCCAAGGTTTAATTCATTCATCAAAATCGGTTCAGTGGTTTCGGCGTAAAAGTATAACAGACAGACAGACAGTGTGTCCCTTCGCCCAGCATACTCACCATGGAATCTTGATATTTCATGAATGCCAAAAAATAGTTCTGAAATAGTTTTAAATAGTTGCGAAAGGAAAAAAATAGTTCTCTTATACTTACGAAATTACAGCCATATTTCTATGAGTATGCTGGGCGAAGGTTTCGTCCAGCATACTCACCTCCGTTTGGGGAATCTGCGTACGCTTCACACATAATTCATACTTCAAAAAATAGTTCATAAATAGTTCATAATGGTGTCCAAAAAGAAAAAATAGTGGTCTAATAACTCCGGAGTTATAGGCTTTGTTCACTGAGTATGCTGGGCGTAGGTTCTACGCCCAGCATACTCACCTCACTGCGCAAATACCGAACGAGCTATAGGTACAATTTATGTCTCAAAAAATAGTTCTTGAAATAGTTGTCAATATCAGTCTAATTTTCGCTTGACTTTTGACCTAGAAAACCATTAAATTTGGTTGTAAACTTCTACATACTAACGTTAAATGAGGTACAGTCGTCCACACATGTTTTTATAATATAAAAATATTAAACATTCTAATGGTGGGCGTTGTTATTGGGAATAATATTGTGGTATTATCTCACATTCAAAAACAGTCGAAAAAAATATATTAGCATTTAGCTAGTAAGTATATATTTTTTAATAATAATAAAATAAATGAAACTGTAAGCGTAAATAAATCCTATTACTTCATTGCGTGTACGGTGAACTATTTGCCAAAAAAATTGTCTAGACAATAAAGTCTATTGCAGCCTGCCGAGAAGGCGACGGCCTAAGAATACATTGTCGCCTCCCCTTACATGCTTGAGGGGGTCGTAAGGGCCGGCGCCCACTGCCGGCATGGCACGGCATGGCAAAGGATATTATTACTAATCAAGTTATTTTGAATCTTATTTCAGTGACTTTACAATTCATTTTACTTTATTTCGTCAAACGATGCCGCGGCAGGCCGCGACGTGCCACATTCCGTTTGACTGCCTCTTTGTCGGTAGTGAAGGCGGCCGCTAAGCTTTAGGCGCGGGTTCGATTCCTGCTCAGTACAAATATTTTTGTATGCATGAATATGAATATTTGCATTGGTCTTGTTTCTATCCTACTAATATTATAAACGTGAAAGTTTGTAAGTATGTGAGGATGTTTGTTGCTCTTTCACGTAAAAACTACTGAATGGATGGTGATGAAACTTTACGATAATATAGCTTGTACATCAGACTAACGTATTGGCTATATTAAGCGATGAACGGGATCAGAATTTCACGCGGGCGGAGCCGCGGGCAACAGCTGCTGTATAATCCCTACTAATATTATAAATTATGTGAAAGTAACTCTGTCTGTCTGTCTGTCACGCCCAAACCACTGTACCGATTTTGATGAAATTTGGTATAGGGGTAAATTAGACCTCGAGAAAGGACATAGGCTATGTTTGGTCGCGATAACCGACATCCACGCGGGCGGAGCCGCGGGCAAAAGCTAGTATGTATATATTTACAAAAAAAATTGTATCAAGTATGTTTATAGGCTTTCTAGAACCCATAACACAAGCTAGTTAAGCTATACTTACTTTGGGTCTGGAAAGCGTTGTGTAGATTGTCGTATAATATACACCGTGGTTAAACAACTGAACCAATTTTCATCAAACATAGCTAAGAACACTCCCGACTAATTCGCCTTTCAAACAAAAAAAAAATCGGTTCGGAAGCTACGATGTACACAGACATACACACAGACACGTCAAACTTCCGTCCGTTTTCGCATCGGGGGTTAAAAAATTGTTATACCTAGTACAAAATGTACCTAAGATATTAGAAAGTTTTGTATCCGACTGTACTAAAATCGAATGTATGTAGAAGTTTACAACCAAATTTATTGGTTTTCTGGGTCAAAATTCAAGCGAAAATTAGACTGATATTGACAACTATTTCAAGAACTATTTTTTGAGACATAAATTGTACCTATAGCTCGTTCGGTATTTGCGCAGTGAGGTGAGTATGCTGGGCGTAGAACCTACGCCCAGCATACTCAGTGTTGTTCACTATCAGCCTATAACTCCGGAGTTATTAGACCACTATTTTTTCTTTTTGGACACCATTATGAACTATTTATGAACTATTTTTTGAAGTATGAATTATATTTGAAGCGTACGCAGATTCCCCAAACGGAGGTGAGTATGCTGGACGAAACCTTCGCCCAGCATACTCATAGAACTATGGCTGTAATTTCGTAAGTATAAGAGAACTATTTTTTTCCTTTCGCAACTATTTAAAACTATTTCAGAACTATTTTTTGGCATTCATGAAATATCAAGATTCCATGGTGAGTATGCTGGGCGAAGGGACACCAGACAGTTACTTTCGCATTTATAATAATATAATTAGTATACTAGCTGTGCCCGCAGCTCCGCCCGCGTGGATGTTGTATAGACACTTTACTCACCTCTCTATTCGATTCTCTACTCGGCTTTCTACTTGACTCTTTACTCGACTCAGCTCGCCTATATAGTATAGTTACCACACTATGGTCATGAGTCGTACTGTAGTAATGAAGTCGAGTATAGTGGCATCGAGTAGAGGGACTAGTATAGAATGGAGTACAGAGTTAAGTATAGAGCCGAATAGAAAGGCGAGCAGCTGCTGTGCAATTCACTAACAAGCACAACGATGCGAGTCGCAACGATGTGCGCGATAGACACTGTCATTGGTCGATTTCCAATGACGTGATACAGTCTGACCAATGACAATCTACGTTGCGACTCGCATCGTTGTCGCATCGTTGTGCTCGCTTAGTGAATTGCAGTGCTGAGTCGAGTAAAGAGTCAAGTAGAAAGCCGAGTAGAGAATCGAATAGAGAGGCGAGTGAAGGTAGGTACTGGTGTACCTACTTCTTGAAGTAGGTACACCAGTACCTACTTCAAGAAGCCTGGTGTTGCACACATCCATAGGCCACAGTAACAACTTCCCATCAGCACTGCAATTCACTAAGCGAGCACAACGATGCAAGTCGCAACGTTGTGCTCGATAGAGATTGTCATTGGTCGGATTGGGTCACGTCACTGGAGATCGACCAATGACAGTCTCTATCGAGCACAACTTGCGACTCGCATCGTTGTGCTTGCTTAGTGAATTGCACAGCAGGTGGGCCGGTCCTACGTAATAGGGAGTGAGCCTATTGTCGTATTCCAGGCACTATTGTTGAGCCCTGCATCTGAAGCTGAGTCTGGTCTGTACCTATAGGTATATTATCTGCCTGATGTTAAACAGCCATATCCCTTAGTTGCCTTGTACGACACCGCAAGGGAAAAGACATTCGCAGAAACAATAGTCGCTCGCTCGTCCACGCTGGCGAACATTGCCTCGCTATAGAATACTAGCTTTTGCCCGCGGCTCCGCCCGCGTGGATGTCGGTTATCGCGACCAAACATAGCCTATGTCCTTTCTCAAGGTCTAATCTACCCCTATACCAAATTTCATCAAAATCGGTTCAGTGGTTTAGGACAGACAGACGGACAGACAGACAGACAGACAGACAGACAGACAGACAGAGTTACTTTCGCATTTATAATATTAGTAGGGATTGGTAGTGTCCGTCTGAACAGAACATTCAAGCAATAATCGTATTTTGACATAGGCGATATGTTACTTGCGAATCTCGTATGATATACTCGTAGACGAGAATTAGTGTTTATTTGTGTATAAACACCACCATGTAAGAGTGAAATAGGTGAATAATAAAAAGCAAAAAGTGTCCAAAATACTTTTATTTATCAACAGCTTTATCTGTAAAACATTCTCACTATGTATTATGAACTATGTCGAACTTTGTTATGTACTAAACTCCGTCATTCGTACTACATATATCAATTTCATATCTCTATAAGCGCATTACAGTGAAACGAATGACAATACACCCGTATTTAGAATGAAAATCGTATGGATCAAGTGCTACATATATTTAGATAGTAAGTATAATTACAGGCATATATCTTGACCTTAATTACGTCCCAAAATGTACTATTTACGCGTACGCGTGGGTGGCATTTGATGATAGCACGTGCTACAGCAGCGGAGGAGCTGAAATCCACTAATCGTAGATATTTTTTTTAATAAAAATTATAAGTAGGTAACCAAAATTATTAATATTACCTCTAATCCCTCCAGCTAAGCTAAATTCCTTATTAAGAGTGGGTTCACGTCGTCGGTAGTATATTAGCCAGGATTCGAACCTGGGTCCTCTCCATCTTAAGGCCGGCTTCATAACCACTAAGCTACCGACTTTTGTATCATATTATCAAAGCAATTCGCGCGATAGAGCCTCTTTTCTCTTGTGTCTTGGGTCAAGATATACGCCGGTAGTTATCCTCTCACAAGGTACTTATCGTAATCACTGCCAGGTAAATACTACTAGACTGTCTGCACGGAATATTATAGACCACGAACAATGTGAATCTTGTTATGCCTGGCATACGGATATCATTACATAAAAGTACGCTATGACTGAACACATAGGTGTCAAAATTCGTTAAATCTATTATCTAGTCAGTTACAAATTCAAAATTAAAAATGTATCCCATTTACACAATTTATTTAACAAAATTAAAAAAGGAGGTTCCTAAATTTGACCGTATAAAGTGTATATTGTGACGGTACATCGACTATCCAAAGCTGAATAAAGATTCGATTTTACATAATCGACATGAAACTAAGCCAATAATACCAGCCCCCGCCCTTTGGCGGGAGGTACGAGTGCTCCGCCAAACCGCACACATACTGTGAAATACGACCAATGACAATAATTTCCCCACTGGCCTTGGCTGTCTCAATAGACAAAGATGTGTTGTAATTGTTGTATCAAGAATTACAAAAAAAAGGTTTTGCTTCAATTATCTGATTTATGGAGGGTTGAAACAGCAACAACTCTAATAAATATCAAATTACCAATGCATTACAGATGTATATATTAAGGTTCACTTATTTCTTATTGTTCAATGACCAGTGTACTATCACAATATGTTACCGGCAATCTGTATAATTCAGGTATTCTATAAAATATCTAGTCGAAGACCATTGTATATATAGAATATCTGCTGTTCCACCGGCAATGTGTGAAATAAATATATCTTGGTCTATACTTGCAGATAAAAAAATAAGCACGAAGGCTAATGCGGGAGCTCCGTCCTCTAACAATCTATCCAAGTCAACTTGGATAGATATATACTCTTACTACATTCGGTTAGGTACATAAAATAAACGTAAAAAATCTTGTAGCGATTTAAAAAAAAAACACATATTAAACAAATAAACTAGACTAACTAACTAATCGTTCAATTTCGGTTTTTAGTTTTTAAAATGAGTTCTAAACAGAAAAATACTTAATAAACTGATTTTAAATAAAACATAATTATGAAGACACAAGATTGTTTACGTTTAGTTAAGTGCCTAATCGAATGGAGTATAGGTTAGATTTTAAAAGTTTAAAGTTTACAAAAAAAAACCACGAAGGTTAATGTGGGTGCTCCGCTCCTGCCTCAGCTCTCGCGGGTATTGTTTTTATAACCACAATTCATGTTTTTCGATAACATTTCATACATTATCGGCTGCGCACTCGGTGTTCTATACGTTGCCTAGGCAATGTTTAGAATACCGGATTGTACATTGTAACATGTGCAAATAAGTCATTGGCTGCAGACCTCTAGATTTTATATGCCGTAGTTTGAAAATTCGAAAATTTGACAAAGACATTTAATTCTACTTAGTATTCCAATTTTTCAATTATACAGAGTATACAAAAAATAATTATAATATTACTTTAATTCTATACCAAAATTTTATTTATATTTACAAAAAAAAAAAAGATTTTACTAACATATTTCCATGTTACGTCTATGTACGTATTGTCAAAAATAACTTCATTCGTTAGTATTATCTTTTTTTATACACATTTTTTTTAAATACGGGTGTATCCTCATTCTACTCGATTCTCATAATATCGATTAGGAACACTTTTTCCACCATAAGTACATAATATACTACATATTTTTGATTTCATTTTATATAAAAAATGAAATCAAAAAATACATTTTAAATAAATAGCGTCTATTTATTTAAAATGTATTTTTTGATTTCATTTTTTATATTTTAACGTATGTACCTATTGATTATTGGTTTAACAATAGCGTCATAGAAATATGTATTTAAGGTCAATTTTTAATATTTATACATAAACAATCCATAGCGAAACTTAGAAGCTAGAAATATGATTTCAATCATTGAACTGAAGTAAGGTAGGTATATAATTATTTTACAAAATGTCTGTCCAAATCTTATACTACTAATATAAATATCTATCTATTTTACAAATACACACATATTTTACAATATTCAGAAAGTCATATTTAAATACCTAGCTTACACTATTGACTCACTATTCTACTAACAGTAAGAATAGTATAAAGTTCATCAATTTACTTATGCAAACCTGCATAATATACTTTTAAACATAAATCACAGTAACATTGGTCAGTCTATTATTTATACATATTTAATTACTATCACAAGTCAAATATAAGATAAGATAAGATAAGATAAATACTCTTTATTGCACACCAAACATAGGATACATACATAAGATACGTACATGACAGAGAGTTGTACAATGGGCGGTCTTATCGCAAGTCTGCGATCTCTTCCAGACAACCAGTATGGACTATATTGCCAGAACAGGTAGTTTTAGGTGTACACAAGACATTAATACTTAATATTATCTATTACCTACTTAATAAATACCTACATACATAAAAAGTACTAAATATACTACTAATATATACTACAAATACTTATAATACAATAAAATATATACTAATAATACTATATATAAATATACAATAACTACATATATAAGATATGTACTACAAATAAATAAATACTGAGTGCAGATACATATACCATAATTACATAACATACTGTTACTACTTAGTAGTAATCGTGCAGAGAGAATATAAAAACTTAAGACGTTAGGAAGTGTTCTTTAACTAGTCTCTGAAATGTAGACAGCGACTGTGCTTGTCTTATATTTACAGGTAATGCGTTCCACAGTCGTGCAGCTTGTATTGTGAAGGACTTATCAGAGAAGCTTGTAGAATGCGGCACTATTGCCAGGGTTAAATTTTCAGTGGATCGCAAATGTCTGGTGTTATTATCGCTCAGAAATCGGAAACGTTTTTTTAGATATAGAGGAGTAGTCGGGTTAAACAAAATATTAAAAAGAAGAGAGAGTATATGAGTATTCCGGCGAAGGCGGATTGGTAACCACTTGAGTTTTTTACGAAATTCGGAAACATGATCATATTTGCGCAAGCCAAATATGAATCGTATACAGAAGTTTTGGAGTCGCTCAAGTTTATCAAGTTGGTCCTCATTAAGATCAAGATAGCTGACATCGGCATAGTCCAGGATGGGGAGAAGATCATGAAATATAGGCTGAATCTAATTCATGCCTTTGCCACACTCAGTAAACTGTCCGTAACATCCCTTCGACAGCTGTCAGTTTGACAGCCATCGCTTTGACAACTGTCATTAGGAGCACAGTGTTGAGAACACCTTGGCCAAGTTGTAGTAATCGTCAGTCTTCACGTTTCTTGTCAATTTTGCGTGGACTTATTTATTTCTTCATGTCTAGTAGCATCTGTTGGAAGCACTCTCTTTGTATTTCGCTTTTAGATCATCTGGAAAAAATATTCATAATGTTAGGTCCGATACTGACGACATATTCTATGAAGTTAACTTTTTTCAGTGCTTAGCTGCTGACTATCTTAACATGTTGAGTCGAACCCGGTTGCCATACGAATATCATATTAAAAGGGTTGTTGGAGCCCTAAAGAGTCTGACAATCTAGTCCACATATAAAACTTTCATATCGCCAGTGAGTTGTGGAGGTCAAATTACAGTCGCTTCACAGGAAATATTGAAGTTTAGCCGTTTCTTAGTTAGTTTGAGTTAGGAATCTATTCGAAGGATGCTATTATTGCTCTGGATATGTATCTTGTATGTACATAAAATGTGCACAAGCAAGATGTGCTCTATACGTGCAGTACACGTTTCTTGGATGTCTTTCGAGGATAGCAAAGGTGGAAAGGGACTCTACTGTCTGCACTTAGCCTCTTTTTGGGCCATGGTGCAGGAGATAGTACGGGTTGCAGTGGACGAGCTCACCAAGCATACATTATTACAAAGCATTCTGCAGGAGCCAGGACCTCGTTTGTCCCGAGTTTTAGGTACAAGATATGTGTTCCAGGGGTCCAAGATACTATATCATAGAAGACAAAATTAAATCATATTCTTACCATGGTCAGCATAATATCTTTGCTTGCAGAAGGCTCTTCGACCCCTGAAGCCGGCGTCGTACTGTTGATAAGTGCTAGCTGCCTCCACTGCCGACCGCGCGTCACGGGCACGTTGGTACTTCGTGTAATCGTAGCGGGACCTACAATAATGACGTCAATTTTTGATCATAATATCAGCAGCAACGGCTTTAGACGTGGCACATGGGGAGAACAGCAAGACTCCAGTAAGATAAGTGGCGATTCTTTGGCTGACGTATTGTAGAATAGAAAGACGAATGTATGGGATTTGACACATAAGGCAGTCGTCAATGTATGTCACATACATCAAATCCCATTCATTCGTCGTCATTATATATCGATAGTACAATACACCGGCCAACGAATTCTAACCTAATTTTTGCGATAACATTTGCTATTTACGAGAAAAATGCGAGAATTCAACATAACATTGAAGCTCATATTATATTATTGGAGTCAATGTTGGGAGTATTTCTTGGGCCTCGATTCTGCTAAAGCGAAACAACTGTCATACCACCGACACTGCTAAAAATTCCATTTAATTTTAGACTTTAAAGTAATGACGTTAAAGTCTTAAATTAAATGGCTTCTTGTAGTGAATGAAACTCATTTCATATAATTTTGAACTTAAAATTTATAGCCATAGAGTTTAAAATGACAGTAGTTTTATTTTAGCAGAATCGAGGGCCCGTTTGTCCATAATCGAGATATCAAATCACAGAGATACGAGTTAATAAACAGTAATTAAGTAGTTGAAGTACACATACCTACCTGTACTTTGAACTGTAATTCCTGTATTCTTGCCTCTTGTAGGTGTCGTCTCGGTTGTAAGACTGGGAGCTGAAATAGACAGATAATTGTACTGATTGTTGCTGAAAAATACAATTACTAAATACGTTCAAAATGCTATATGAACATTTCGAACGATCGAACGAAATCGACGGCTAAATCCGCGGTGAGTATTCAATTTCGCATGATGAAAATTTGGTGACGTCACGTTGTCGAGCACATAGACATACATCACTGCCGACTTGTGCTTAGATCACCAAAACAGCATGTGAAATTCACCGCGGATTTACCTGTTGAGTTTGTTCGATCGTTCGAAACGCTCTTACAGCATGTGCCTTAGTAAATGCTCACCTTGACGACGAATCGGAGCTTTTGGAGACCGTCGACTTCCTGAATAGACTTACCAATGTTACTGTGATTTATGTTTAAAAGTATTCTAATTTTCAAGATAATGCTCTAAGTTACCAATTGTAGGATCTTTTATAAAATCAAATAATTCATCCACTGTCAGTGTTGCCAAACCCTTTTTTCTAAAAAAGGTTAATATATTTGCGCAGTTTTTGCGTAGAAACTCATCAGCATTTGGGTGATCTAATCCTACAGATTGCGATACATCATTGATGAACACATTACCCTGATGATATAGAATGTTGAACTCAGAAAAATCGGCAAGAACCAATTTACAAATGTTAAATATGTTCCACATCATCTTGTTGCAATCTTGGTATACACGGCAAGCCGTTGATTGTGAAAATTCAGCATTCTTTAGATTTGGTGAAGGCCAGCCGTCCTCTCCAATGAAGGACATTATTAACACATGACTGCGCAGCAGAATTGGCTTAGGAACAGATAATTTTGCTTCAGCCGTAGACATTCTAGTGAGATTTCTCGTCTCTTTTCGTGCCCATTTGGGAGCCATTTTATGAGGATTTGTATTACATTGATTTTCGAATCGATGATCTTCAGTTATATTATATTCACTTCCGTTTTTGAATTTTAAAATAGATGTATTATATATTTTGATTGCACAGTCTATAAAATCTCTTGAAGTGGCATGATAGACATTAGCTTCTTTACCAGTCAAGATGCAGCCATTAATTTGTGTTATTGTATTTCTGTTGATGAATTTATTTACTATCATTCTGGTACGTCGATTCATAACATGTTCAGCCGTGGCACGATCTTGTTTATACTTCATCCGAATCCTGTTTCTATCAGCTTTCCTGTCAATTTGGTCCATGAATTTACTGATATATTTTACAATTGCTGGTACATCTGCAAACGTAGCGTATGAATCCTCTTCATAGTCACTAAATTGTGTGTCCGAGATGATGCTGAAGCTTTATGTCCTCTCCAATGAAGGACATTATTAACACATGACTGCGCAGCAGAATTGGCTTAGGAACAGATAATTTTGCTTCAGCCGTAGACTTTCTAGTGAGATTTCTCATCTCTTTTCGTGCCCATTTGGGAGCCATTTTATGAGGATTTGTATTACATTGATTTTCGAATCGATGATCTTCAGTTATATTATATTCACTTCCGTTTTTGAATTTTAAAATAGATGTATTATATATTTTGATTGCACAGTCTATAAAATCTCTTGAAGTGGCATGATAGACATTAACTTCTTTACCAGTCGAGATGCAGCCATTAATTTGTGTTATTGTATTTCTGTTGATGAATTTATTTACTATCATTCTGGTACGTCGATTCATAACATGTTCAGCCGTGGCACGATCTTGTTTATACTTCATCCGAATCCTGTTTCTATCAGCTTTCCTGTCAATTTGGTCCATGAATTTACTGATATATTTTACAATTGCTGGTACATCTGCAAACGTAGCGTATGAATCCTTTTCGTAGTCACTAAATTGTCCGTCCGACATGATGCTGAAGCTTTATTCATCCACATGCAAGATGCAATTGAGAACAAAACCCTTCTTCAACCTGAAGTACTACCCAACAACAGCAGGATTCTTAACTCAAGGCACAGGACGTGCAAGAGTAAAAAAGTCATTTATCATTTCAGTAGCGATGAGGAAACTGACGATAACAAGTGTAAGAACAAGAAATTAAAACAATCGGATGATATAGATCCCAAAAAGAGAAATAGTGTAAAAACGAGTGACCGCGGTAAAAACTTGTCACTTTTTCACAGTGTGCCTAATAGGGATAAAAAAAAACAACAGTTCTGTGATGATTAAAAATGCTTATAAAACGAGTGATACTAATAGTCAAAATTCTAATGGTAGACTAAGGTTAACTATTAAAAACAAATCTGAAGTTATACTTACCCGTGATCACATAGACTCTCAGAAAGTTGACATGGACAAGTGTAGTGTGAATAAAAAAACGAACAATTTAGGTAAAAAAGAGAAGACTGTTAAAGAATTAGATATTTCTACTATAAAGGAAGAACCCTGTCCGAAAAATGAGAATTTTTACGCGACGCTATTTAGCAATAAACAAGATGTTCAAATACCTCAAGCCGTACAAGCCAAAGCTGAAAAAAGACCTCTTGATCGGGAAGTCAATAAAATAAATGTAGAAGCAGATATTAATAAGCAAGAACAACCGCAAAAGAGAAAAAAACTAACCCTACAGGAATATAAATTGCGAAAAGGTGTTTGTTCAAATAATAGTTCTACTCAGGTGAGCCCTGAAGAAATCTTCCCTGATGTACCAAGCCCCGGGTTAGATAAAGCTGTCGAGTGTCCTATAAAAAGAACTCCACCAAGTAGCTTATTTACTTCTACAGACAAAGTAACCAACGAGCAAAAGTTCTTCGACCCGATTATAAAGACGAGAAGAATATTGATGAAAATAAAGAAGCGAAAAACCGAATTAGCAAGGAAGAGAGACGAAGACATAGTCATGTGCAAAATTCCCAAAGTCGAGAATTTGCAGCTTCAGCTATTAATGAGTGACGCTGAAATGATGAAGATGGGAATGATGCAATCTGAAGTATTGACCGTGCCTGTAAAACAAGATGAAAGACATTCAAAGCTGAGATCGCCTGTTGAAAGACGTGATTTCACTACAACAACGATAATAAAGGACTATGACCCTAAAGTTGAACACGGCAGAAGACGATCGCGTAGTAAAAGTCTATCAAGGTCTCGTGGTCGGAGCCATAGATACAGGCGGTCTGATTCACCATACGAGAGGAAACGCCGGTCGCGATCACCGCATCATAAGAGAAGATCGCCATCAGTTAGGCGTGAAAGATCGAAAATTTCACGGTTACGGTCAAGATCTCCTCCTCGGCCTGCCAGGCCCGAAGCCAGGTCTAAGACGCCAATGATGAAACCTAAACAAGTTAATCACTATCACAAGTCAAATATAGGCTGAATCTAATTCATGCCTTTGCCACACTCAGAAAACTGTCCGTAACATCCCTTCGACAGCCGTCACTTTGACAGCCACCGCTCCAACAGCTGTCAGTTTGACAGCCATCGCTTTGACAACTGTCATTAGGAGCGCAGTGTTGAGAACAGCTTGGCCAAGTTGTAGTAATCGTCAGTCTTCACGTTTCTTGTCAATTTTGCGTTGACTTAATTATTTCTTCATATCTAGTAGCATCTGTTGGAAGCACTCTCTCTCTATTTCGCTTTTAGATCATCTGGAAAAAATATTCATAATGTTAGGTCCGATACTGACGACATATTCTATGAAGTTAACTTTTTTCAGTGCTGAGCTGCTAACTATTCTTAACATGTTGAGTCGGACCCGGTTGCCATACGAATATCATATTTAAAGGGTTGTTGGAGCCCTAAAGAGTCTGACAATCTAGTCCACATATAAAACTCACACATCGCCAGTGAGTTGTGGAGGTCAAATTATAGTCGCTTCACAGGAAATATTGAAGTTTGGCCGTTTCTTAGTTAGTTTGAGTTAGGAATCGATTCGAAGGATGCTATTACTGCTCTGGACATGTATCTTGTACAGTAAGCTTCAGATAAAAGGGACCCCCCTTGTTAATGATATGAAAGCATGAGGGGGTCTGTTTTCTCTGACGCTGACTGTACATAAAATGTGCACAAGCAAGATGTGCTCTATACGCGCAGTACACGTTTGTTGGGTGTCTTTCGAGGATAGCAAGGGTGGAAATGGGACTCTATTGTCTGCACTTAGCCTCTTTTTGGGCCATTGCGCGTGAAATAGCACGGGGTGCAACTGCAGTGGACGAGCTCACCAAGCATACATTATTACAAAGCATTCTTTTTTCTTCAGCTTTTTTTTTTTTTTTTTTTTTTTTTTTTTTTTTTTTTTTTTTTTTTTCTAAATATATATTATTTTTATTTACTTGATTACAAATCATTTCACAAAAGTTTCATTACGAACATTTTACCTATCACGAATACGCCCGCACGATAAAATGGTATTACTTATTAGTTACTAGCTTTTGCCCGCGGCTCCACCGGTTATCGCTACCAGCCTATGTCCTTTCGCAAGGTCTAATCTATTCCTATACCTAATTTCATCAAAATCGGTTCAGTGATTTAGGCGTGAAAGCATAACAGACAGACAGACAGACAGAGTTATACTTTCGTATCTATAATATTAGTATGGTAGTACGGATTTTATACAATGAGTATCATATAGTTTCTCTAAGCAAATTTTCTATCTATTAACTTAAAAACTACTGTACCGATTTCAAAAATTCTTTCGCCATTAGAAAGCTTACATTATCAGGTAGCAACATAGGCTATTATAAATCATCACGCTACTATCAGCGATGAACGGGATCCGATTTCCACGCGGGCGGGACCGCGAGCAACAGCTAGTAACACATAATATCATCATAAGATACACATAACCTGTTCAGATAAAAGTAGAAAGTCGTGGTAAATAGAAACCGAGCACACAGTACTGTGTGATAAGAGAAATACCTATATAATTGTACTATCGTATTGCACTTGTACACACGGCGCCAGACCTCGGTTTACAGGCCACACCAACATAAAGGAAGTGTGCGTGACAGCAATACTATTAAAATACATTGCTTAAAGATGTGTGTCATAACAAGTAAACCAATCAGGGCCCTTGACGCACTCACACATTCGCTATTTTACTTACATGAAATATAGGTATTGATGATAGCCACTGCACCAAGTTATAATAACATATTTAGCCAAAAACGAATGAGTAGATATAGCTGAATGGTTTAAATATGCAGCTGAACCAAAAGAATCAATACCGGGTTCGGTCCTCGAGCGAGGTGCACTTTTTGTTCCTCAATATATTGAAGTCCGATTGGTCTAGTTTATTTACAGGAAACTAAGTGTATAAAATTCATATATATAATATAATTTAATATATTTTTTGTATATTTCCTTGATGATACTATTTATTCTTAATGGATAAAAGGAAAGGAAAAAATAATAATTAACTTATTGTTGCAATGCAATAATATATTTACTATTATAAGCATGATATTTTTCTTAAGTATGGGTATAATTAATTATTTATAGATAATAATTAATTAAGTATCAGATAAAAATATTTGATCTTTAATAAAAAATATAAAAAACACATAAGTATAATTATTATAAACTTCTAAAAAGATATTGGAACATAAAATAAAATGTTATGTCTATTAAATTGACTGACATAAAGATGCACGAATGACAAAAAGAGAATTCCGTTGTTAAGTTCCGAACCAACGACCGGCGACAACGGTGAGGTCCAAACTTACTTGCATTCTTATCCATCTCAACTATGAGAACAGATAGTATAGTGACTAAATTTGATAACTCCTTTTAGTTATAGAAACAAAATGCTGCATACATTTCATAAAATTAGTTTAGAATATGATATTATAACCTTGGTGCATTTTATGTAAGTAAAATAGCAATTGTGTGAGTGCGTCAAAGGCCCTGATTGGTTTACTTGTTATGACACACATCTTTAAGCAATGTATTAATAGTATTGCTGTCACGCACACTTCCTTTATGTTGGTGTGGCCTGTATACCGAGGTCTGGCGCCGTGTGTACATGATAAGTTTGTACCTTATCTACTTCAATTTATCACTATTATTATCAACTCATGGACTGACACACGCAACGTTACTAGAAAATGATATGATATGCTATGGTCATGGGAAATGGGCAGATAAAAACAAGAAAATTCATTTCATTTGAAGGTAATAAATATTTAACATACACATAAAAAAAAATGAAATGTTTTAGTTTTAAGAGACATAAACAGTTTTGACCTCAGAATGGGATTCATAATTTATTAGTCAATTATTAATCAGTCTGATGAGGACTTTTTGACCTTTGACCTGGTATATTATTAATGATTAATCCAGGTCAAGTGCATGTGGATGAATAAAGCTTCAGCATCATGTCGGACGGACAATTTAGTGACTACGAAGAGGATTCATACGCTGCGTTTGCAGATGTACAAGCAATTGTAAAATACATCAGTAAATTCATGGACCAAATTGACAGGAAAGCTGATAGAAACAGGATTCGGATGAAGTATAAACAAGATCGTGCCACGGCTGAACATGTTATGAATCGACGTACCAGAATGATAGTAAATAAATTCATCAACAGAAATACAATAACACAAATTAATGGCTGCATCTCGACTGGTAAAGAAGCTAATGTCTATCATGCCACTTCAAGAGATTTTATAGACTGTGCAATCAAAATATATAATACATCTATTTTAAAATTCAAAAACGGAAGTGAATATAATATAACTGAAGATCATCGATTCGAAAATCAATGTAATACAAATCCTCATAAAATGGCTCCCAAATGGGCACGAAAAGAGATGAGTAATCTCACTAGAATGTCTACGGCTGAAGCAAAATTATCTGTTCCTAAGCCAATTCTGCTGCGCAGTCATGTGTTAATAATGTCCTTCATTGGAGAGGACATAAAGCTTCAGCATCATGTCGAACAGACAATTTAGTGACTATGAAGAGGATTCATACGCTACGTTTGCAGATGTACCAGCAATTGTAAAATATATCAGTAAATTCATGGACCAAATTGACAGGAAAGCTGATAGAAACAGGATTCGGATGAAGTATAAACAAGATCGTGCCACGGCTGAACATGTTATGAATCGACGTACCAGAATGATAGTAAATAAATTCATCAACAGAAATACAATAACACAAATTAATGGCTGCATCTCGACTGGTAAAGAAGCTAATGTCTATCATGCCACTTCAAGAGATTTTATAGACTGTGCAATCAAAATATATAATACATCTATTTTAAAATTCAAAAACGGAAGTGAATATAATATAACTGAAGATCATCGATTCGAAAATCAATGTAATACAAATCCTCATAAAATGGCTCCCAAATGGGCACGAAAAGAGATGAGAAATCTCACTAGAATGTCTACGGCTGAAGCAAAATTATCTGTTCCTAAGCCAATTCTGCTGCGCAGTCATGTGTTAATAATGTCCTTCATTGGAGAGGACGGCTGGCCTTCACCAAATCTAAAGAATGCTGAATTTTCACAATCAACGGCTTGCCGTGTATACCAAAATTGCATCAAGATGATGTGGAACATATTTAACATTTGTAAATTGGTTCTTGCCGATTTTTCTGAGTTCAACATTCTATATCATCAGGGTAATGTGTTCATCAATGATGTATCGTAATCTGTAGGATTAGATCACCCAAATGCTGATGAGTTTCTACGCAAAAACTGCGCAAATATATTAACCTTTTTTAGAAAAAAGGGTTTGGCAACACTGACAGTGGATGAATTATTTGATTTTATAAAAGATCCTACAATTGGTAACTTAGAGCATTATCTTAAAAATTAGAATACTTTCAAACATAAATCACAGTAACATTGGTCAGTCTATTATTTATGCATATTTAATCACTATCACAAGTCAAATATAGGCTGAATCTAATTCATGCCTTTGCCACACTCAGAAAACTGTCCGTAACATCCCTTCGACAGCCGTCACTTTGATAGCCACCGCTCCAACAGCTGTCAGTTTGACAGCCATCGCTTTGACAACTGTCATTAGGAGCGCAGTGTTGAGAACAGCTTGGCCAAGTTGTAGTAATCGTCAGTCTTCACGTTTCTTGTCAATTTTGCGTTGACTTAATTATTTCTTCATATCTAGTAGCATCTGTTGAAAGCACTCACTTTGTATTTCGCTTTTAGATCATCTGGAAAAAATATTCATAATGTTAGGTCCGATACTGACGACATATTCTATGAAGTTAACTTTTTTCAGTGCTGAGCTGCTAACTATTCTTAACATGTTGAGTCGAACCCGGTTGCCATACGAATATCATATTTAAAGGGTCTTTGGAGCCCTAAAGAGTCTGACAATCTAGTCCACATATAAAACTCAAAAACTCAAACTTGGCCGTTTCTTAGTTAGTTTGAGTTAGGAATCGATTCGAAGGATGCTATTACTGCTCTGGACATGTATCTTGTACAGTAAGCTTCAGATAAAAGGGACCCCCCTTGTTAATGATATGAAAGCATGAGGGGGTCTGTTTTCTCTGACGCTGACTGTACATAAAATGTGCACAAGCAAGATGTGCTCTATACGCGCAGTACACGTTTGTTGGGTGTCTTTTGAGGATAGCAAGGGTGGAAATGGGACTCTATTGTTGCTCTGCACTTAGCCTCTTTTTGGGCCATTGCGCGTGAAATAGCACGGGGTGCAACTGCAGTGGACGAGCTCACCAAGCATACATTATTACAAAGCATTCTGCGGGAGCTAGGGCCTCGTTTGTCCCGCGATTTAGGTCCAAGATATGTGTTTCAGAGGTCCAAGATACTATATCATTGAAGACAAAATTAAATCATATTCTTACCATGGTCAGCATAATATCTTTGCTTGCAGAAGGCTCTTCGACCCCCGAAGCCGGCGTCGTACTGTTGGTAAGTGCTAGCTGCCTCCACTGCCGACCACGCGTCACGGGCACGTTGGTACTTCGTGTAATCGTAGCGGGACCTACAATAATGACGTCAATTTTAGATCATAATATTAGCAGCAACGGCTTTAGACGTGGCACATGGGGAAGAACAGCAAGACTCCAGTAAGATAAGTGGCGATTCTTTGGCCGACGTATTGTAGAATAGACAGACGAATGTATGGGATTTGACACTTATGACAGTCGTCAATGTATGTCACATACGTCAAATCCCATTCATTCGTCGTCATTATATATCGATAGTACAATTATACGCCGGCCAACGAATTCTAACCTAATTTTTGCGATAACATTTGCTATTTACGAGAAAAATGCAAGAATCCAACATATTTGTCATTTAACAAAATGCAGATGTCTAATCGAACGGGGACTGTTGATATCTTTTTCATTATGGAGTGTTTAAGAACCGCATCAATTTTCAGATCTATGCGAATTAAGGTAAGCTTACCATTTTCTTTCGTCTATTTTGACGGGATTAATATTGAACTGAAGCTCTTATATTATTGGAGTCAATATTGGGAGTATTTCCTGGGCCTCGATTCTGCTTAAGCGAAACAACTGTCATACCACCGACACTGCTAAAAATTCCATTTAATTTTAGACTTTAAAGTAATGCCGTTAAAGTTTTAAATTAAATGGCTTCTTGTAGTGAATGAAACTCATTTCATATAATTTTGAACTTTAAATTTATAGCCATAGAGTCTAAAATGACAGTAGTTTTATTTTAGCAGAATCGAGGGCCCGTTTGTCCATAATCCAGATATCAAATCACAGAGATACGAGTTAATAAACAGTAATTAAGTAGTTGAAGTACACATACCGATACTTTGAACTGTAATTCCTGTATTCTTGCCTCTTGTAGGTGTCGTCTCGGTTGTAAGAGCTGCAGGATCGCTTTGAACTCCTCGAGTAACTGGATGAACTGGAAGACGTTGACGATAAAGAAGAGGATGACTGGGAGCTGAAATAGACAGATAATTATACTGATTGTTGCTGAAAAATACAATTACTAAATACGTTCGAAATGTTCTTACAAAAAATGCTATAAGAACATTTCGAACGATCGAACGAAATCGACGGCTAAATCCGCGGTGAGTATTCAATTTCGCATGATGAAAATTTGGTTGTCGAGCACATAGACATACATCACTGCCGACTTCTGCTTAGATCACCAAAACAGCATGTGAAATTCACCGCGGATTCACCTGTTGAGTTTGTTCGATCGTTCGAAACGCTCTTACAGCATGTGCCTGCAGTATACGTTCGCTTAGTAAATGCTCACCTTGACGACGAATCGGAGCTTTTGGAGACCGTCGACTTCCTGAGAGGCGGAGTTAGTGACTTAGGTGCGTTTTTCTCCACACCGTTCGTATGAGCAACTTGTTTAGGTTTCATCATTGGCGTCTTAGACCTGGCTTCGGGCCTGGCAGGCCGAGGAGGAGATCTTGACCGTAACCGTGAAATTTTCGATCTTTCACGCCTAACTGATGGCGATCTTCTCTTATGATTCGGCGATCGCGACCGGCGTTTCCTCTCGTATGGTGAATCAGACCGCCTGTATCTATGGCTCCGACCACGAGACCTTGATAGACTTTTACTACGCGATCGTCTTCTGCCGTGTTCAACTTTAGGGTCCTTTAGGTCCTTTATTATCGTTGTCGTAGTGAAATCACGTTTTTCAACAGGCGATCTCAGCTTTGAATGTCTGTCATCTTGTTTTACAGGCACGGTCAATACTTCAGATTGCGTCATTCCCATCTTCATCATTTCAGCTTCACTCATTAATGGCTGAAGCTGCAAATTCTCGACTTTGGGAATTTTGCTCATGACTATGTCTTCGTCTCTCTTCCTTGCTAATTCGGTTTTTCGCTTCTTTATTTTCATCAATATTCTTCTCGAAGCCTCTATAATCGGATCAACGTACGTTTGCTCACTGGTTACTTTCTCTGTAGGATTCAATAAGCTACTTGGTGGAGTTCTTTTTATAGGACACTCGACAGCTTTATCTAACCCGGGGCTTGGCAAATCTGGAAAGATTGCTTCAGGGCTCACCTGAGTAGAACTATTATTTGAACAAACACCTTTTCGCAATTTATATTCCTTTAGGGTTAGTTTTTTTCTCTTTTGCGGTTGTTCTTGCTTATTAATATCTGCTTGTACATTTATTTTATTGACTTCCCGATCAAGAGGTCTTTTTTCAGCTTTGGATTGTACGGCTTGAGGTATTTGAACATCCTGTTTGTTGTTAAATAGCGTCGCGTAAAAGTTCTCATTTTTCGGACAGGGTTCTTCCTTTATAGTAAAAATATCTAATTCTTTAACAGTCTTCTCTTTTTTACCTAAATTGTTCGTTTTTTCATTAACACTACACTTGTCCATGTCAACTTTCTGAGAGTCTATGTGATCACGGGTAAGACTAACTCCAGATTTGTTTTTAATAGTTAACCTTATTTTACCATTAGAATTTTGACTATTAGTATCACTCGTTTTATAAGCATTTTTAATCATCACAGAACTGTTGATTTTTTTATCACTATCGGGCACACTGTGAAAAAGTGACAAGTTTTTACCGCGGTCACTCGTTTTTACACTATTTTTCTTTTTGGGATCTATATCATCCGATTGTTTTAATTTCTTGTTCTTAGACTTGTTATCGTTAGTTTCCTCATCGCTACTGAAATGATAAACGACTTTTTTACTCTTGCACGTCCTGTGCCTTGAGTTAAGAATCCTGCTGTTGTTGGGTAGTACTTCAGGTTGAAGAAGGCTTTTGTTCTCACCTGCATCTTGCAACCGCATACCGTTTGTCAAAGAATTTTTGTTAAAACTTTTGACTTTACCATCTTCAATGTTCTCTACGGGAGCTGGTTGGTTTTTCGTGTTAAATTTTTCATTAGCTTCAAAGTGTTCGAATAAAGAATTCGAATCATTTACCTCTAACACTGGATACACAGTATCATTGCGCGACTCGACTTCCAGAAAATCATCCAATTCAATTTTTGTTGCCTTCTGTTCTTTTATTGTTGTTTTTTCTATGCAGAAATCTAATACGCGTGGTATAGGGATTGATGTAATTTCCCTTGAAGGTATATCTATAACGGTAGCTTCTGGACTAATGGATGATTCGATCTCCATATCTTGATGACTGAAATCATCTTCCTCGGGTATAATTTTATTAGCGTCTGTCTTGTCAGTTATAAGAAAACTGTTTACGTCTTCCTCCGATAAAGTTCTAGGTAAGTCATCACTTACATTAGTGTTGAAGTCATCGCTTTTACTAGTGCTGCCCGATTTATCCTTTTCATTGTCAGAAGTTATATCATATAAATCCCGATCTTCAAAACCTAGACATAATTTAGAATCATCTATATCCATGCAAAGGTTACGAAGAATCTCTAAGTCGGATTCATTAATGCAAATGTCCGCGATACTAGTTTCTGGCACTGGTTCGCAATCGGGCTCAGGTTTAAATTTAGCCTTCTCCTGAGCAGCGATATTAGTATCAGCAGCTAGAAATTGTTTTACTTTAGGAGTAGACGTTGGTAATTTAAATTGAGTGCTGTCTTCTTCAGGTAATGGATGTTTAGAAAAAAAGTCATCGATGTTCAGCACCTTCACAGTATCTTTACTTTTAAAAAAATATTCGTCTACGTCTTTGACCACTTGTTCATCGGTATCCAGTACATCCTGTTCATTATTATTATTTTTAATGAAATATTCATCTATGTTTGAGACTACATGCCCGTCTAAATTTTGATCATGACGGTCTTGGCCAGGTGTGCCTATTGTGTCATTAAAATGGACATCAGTGTAACCACCATTGTCTTCCCTATTTACCGACACTTCTTTTTCACTGATTGCATATGCCTCTTCATCATCGTCTTGTATTTCATCAGGGTTCACTGTATACACAGTTATAATATCATAATCAACTCCTTCCACTAAGGTGTGGTCATCTACACTACTAGGTCTTTCTTGATCTACATTATTCTCGTCGTCGACATTATGTTGCATGGTATGTGGACTAGAGCAGCTACTTTCAGTTTCTTGATCAACATAACCTTCATCATCGATATTATCTGACATGGTATGTAATGAGCCAGAAACGATGCTATCAGTTTCTTCATCAACATTATCCTCGTCACCGACATTATGTTGCATGGCGTGTAGTGGGCTAGAATGAACGCTTTCAGCTTCTTGATGAACATTATCCTCGTCATCGACGTTCATCTCACATTCCTCTATACTTTCATTCAGTTCTTCGTCATGGTCCTGTACTTCAACCATTTGTAAAGTTTGATTTTGGATACACAAATCTTCATTAGTCTCTTCAGAGTGCTGTTGTCGAGACACGCTTGTCAGTGGATAGTCAGTACTATTCTGATTGCAACTACTCTCCGAGGATATCGAGTCACTGTCCAATCTCAGCACCTTGTGGCCAATGAGGCGGCTGCGTGTCTTTTGATACGTCGGATTAATCTCGCGTGACTCCATGTCTGGAAATAAAAAAGTAACTCAATATTATTCTCGGTATTATAGTCAGACTGCAGGTACATTCACCTAGGGGTACATGGTCCGGAACAAAAATGTAGAATAATATACAAAAAATAATTTCATGAGAATCGGCCCAGCCATATCGAAGGAGTTTGCAGTCAAACGTCAACATCAACACGAGAATGTTATTATGTCAGATTTTTGAAAATCTTTTAATTTCTTTCGATTTGAGTCGATTCGACAGGTTTTAATGAGAATATTTTTTGACATAGATACATTTTAGCATCAGAAATCTACCGTTTAGTTTTAGTTTGAGTTGAATTTGAACCTGAATTTTAATTGAATTTTAATGTTATATACTCTTAGACTACAAGATGAATAACACAGACGTAACGTCTATGTTATTCTTTAGTCTGAGTATGTATTCCCAGTCGCCTCGGAGTCTGGGGTCTGCTTTACCAGTCTGAACTACGGATTCGGCTAGACTTCGATATTTTACGTAAAGCGATTGCCATCTGACCTCCACAACCCAAATGGTAACATTAGGCGATATAAAATAAAAATAAAAAATAAAAAAAATATTGTACGACAATCTACACAACGCTATCTTGACCCAAAGTAAGCATAGCTTAACTAGCTTGTGTTATGGGTTCTAGAATGCGGATAAACATACATAGATACATTTTTTTTTTATAAATACATACATATTATACATAGAAAACACCCAGACCAATGCAAATATTTATATTCATGCATACAAATATTTGCACTGAGCGGGGATTGATACAAATATCTAATAAAATATAACTGAAACCTCGGGATCTGTGTAAATAGTAAAATAACAGAATTTGTTTTAATTAATTTAACGGTTATTTACATGCAGTTATATTATTTTGAATTCGTTTGCATCTCGGTTAACGCGACCTTTGCTCATATCTCAGGTTCTACTCAACCGATTGCGATCAAACAAACGTTAGATTTTAAATCTGACTAAGCCCTTTCTAAAAAAAACGCATCAAAATCCTTTCAGTAATTATTGCATCCATCGCGGACAAATAGATATCCAGGTAAGAAATTAAAAAAAAATCGTGTTCAGTATCGTTAACATAACATAACCCAAGTATTTTTTTTAAACATCTGCAATGTACAGACACGATCACTTTACAATAAAATTATCTACATATTAGTATAGATACCACTTTAGCAGAATGAAAAAAACTCAAATGCTTCAGAGGTAGTCAGGATGACCGCTGTTTTTGATTCCCGGGTCAAGCAATAGTTGCAGTTAAGTTTTTTGTTTAGAATATATCAATAAGTACTTTGATTCTAGAAAGAGTTTCATCCTAGCCCTAATCGTTTTAAAGGTCTTAAAAATATAACAATGCCTGGTGACAAATATTAAATTTTGTACTGCACTGCATTCTAATGTATCCAACTAATATTATAAATGTGGAGTAACTCTGTCTGTCTGTCTGTAACGCTTTCACGCCTAAATCACTGAACCGCTTTAGATGAAATTTGGTAGAGCGGTAAATTAGACCTTGAGAAAGGACATAGGCTATGTTTGGTCGCGATAACCGACATCCACGCAGGCGGAGCCGCGGGCAAAAGCTAGTTTTCTATAATATAAAAATGGATCGCTGAATGTGTTGCTAAGCTCAAATCTCGAGAACGGCTGAACCGATTTCGCTAATTCTTTTTTTTTAATATTCCTTGAAGTACGAGGATGGTTCTTACGGAGAGAAAATTAAAAAAAAAATCGACCGTTAGGCGGTACGAAGTTCGCGAGGTAAGCTAGTTTCAAATAATTTTGTATTACTTCCTAGGGGATAATTACGTTGCCAGTTCACTACACTTAACGTTTAACATTAAACTAAATAAATAAATAAACAAATAAATATTGTAGGACATTCTACACAACGCTATCTAGACCCAAAGTAAGCATAGCTTAACTAGCTTGTGTTATGGGTTCTAGAATGCGGATAAACATACTTAGATACATTTTTTTTTTTTGTAAATACATACATATTATACATACTAAACTAAATACAACTTCACATTATTTAGTTTTCTGTTAGTAGCTAGTTTCACGCCACATTATTAAAACTGGGTACTGGCCTAACAGAAGTAATGTAGCTTTTTCGTAGCTGTTGTGGACCGTAGCTAAAATAAATCGTAGATCTTACGTAGCAGAACTCGTAGCCCGTAGCGCTAATAATTCGTAGAGTTTACGTAGTGGAACTTGTAGCTCGTAGCGTGTAGCATGTCCGATGAACACACTTAAATAATGCACTACTAGCCTTCCGCCCGCGTCTCCGTCCGCGTACATCTCGGTTAACGCAATATCCGGTGATTTCGCATGCTTAAAGTATATTCGTAAAATTTGACGCGATTTATTTATTGAATGTTATGCACACTTAAAAACATTACATAGATAAGACAGTGAAAATATTAGTGCAATGTTAAATTATAATTCAAAATATATTTTGAATATTTTTGACCAAGTCACGGTTAAGTTATTGATTTTAATTTCAAATTGTTTTAGACCTATAAATAATATAATTAGTAACTTAGTTTAGTAAATGTAGTCTGAACTGAAGTTTGAAATTCGATAATATTCCGAAACGTACTACACAGTAGAAAGAGAGCTTATCAGTCGTTGAATAGGTAAACTTTAAGATAAATATATATTAGGTGTAAATTAATTCGATTTAGAGTCAGATCATATATGAAATACGTATAAAAGAATTTTAATTAATTTCATCTGATTCTGAATCAGATGAGTTGGAGTGATTCGATTAGTAAGGTGTATACGATATAGTTGTAATAGGTAGGTACATACCGTGATTTTTTCCAATTGAATTTCCAAGAGGTATTTACTAACACCTAGAATATTGCACTTTAACAACACAGTATTGCACTAACTGGAAAGTAAGTACAAGCAAGGCAAGTACAAGGAAAGCGCGCGAAAAGCGAGTGCTTCGGATGAGAGCTCGAGCTCAACTAATTTATTTTTGAGGAATTTCGCAGTGCCTCGTAAGGTGCGACGGGTGCGGGGGACGCGGGGGGTGGGGGCTGACACGGGGGATGCGTGGGAGTGGACAGGTAGTAGCGGGTAGTGGGGGTGGGGCAAAATAACTATTGTTACAGCGCACGTATTGTCTACAGCAGACATTATTGTTTTCTAAGGAATTAGGAGCTTAATACGTATAGGTAAGGTATGCTAAGGGTTATACTTTTGCGAATCGCTATAAGCGGTTGACGAACAACTGAAGCATAAAATGTCGATTATAAAGCCTTCGAGCGATTTTTCGTTATAGATCATGACTTATAGAGATAATTTCATGGACCTCGATTCTGCTATTTTATGTTTAAGCAAAACCATAGTCATGCCAGTTGAATAATAAACCACTAGGTGGTTAGCACATTATAAGGTTAAGCAACACTAGTCTGGTCAGTCTTAGGATGCGTTACTATTCTTAATATAGATTCTGCATCTGATTAGTTACATTGATACAATTAGTCAAGTGTATGCAGTAAATTCTCACGAGAGTTATGTCTAAATTATAATTTGATGTTATCGTCTTCATCTTCAAATTTTCAAATATAGATTGAGAAGGATTTGGAAACCTATAGAATTAATGCTTTAATAGCACCAGTTTAAGAGAATGTTAGCTAATTACGTAATAAATCGTAATAATTTCGCATGTTTAAACTACCATATTCATTTTAAATTCATAAAATTTGACGCGATTTATTTATTTAATTATACACAAACACAAAATCATTACACAGATAGGTAAAGACAGTAGAAAAATTAGTACAATGTTAAATTATACTTTAAAACATTATTTTGAATATTTTTGATCAAGTCACAGTAAAGTTATTGATTTTAATTTTAAATTGTTTCGGACATTTTAAGAATTATTAATTTAGTTTAGTAAATGTAGTCTGAACTGAAGTTAGACTTTCGATTATATTCCAGGACGTACTACACAGCAGAAAGAGAGCTTATCAGTCATTGAAAAGGTAAACTTTAAGATAAATAGTGATATTAAGTATAAGCTAATTCGACTTAGAGTCAGATCATACAAAAAATAGATATAAACGAATTTTAACTAATTTGATCTGACTCTAAATCTGATTAGTTAGAGTGATTCGATTAGTAAGATGTATACGATACATATGGTTGAAATAGGTACTTACCGTGATTTTTTTTCTATGAAACACAAAACACTTTATTTAGAGTTTTAAAGAGTTATCACTAACACCTAGTTCTTCAAAAGTTATTTTCTAACACTTATTATATTGCACTTTAACCACAGTATTGCACTAACTGGCAAGTAAGTACAAGCAAGGTAAGCAACTACAAGTTCAAAAGTTATTTTCTAACACTTAGTATATTGCACTTTAACCACAGTATTGCACTAACTGGCAAATAAGTACAAGCAAGGTAAGCAAGTACAAGGAAAGCGCGCGAATAGCAAGTGCTTAGGATGAGAGCTCGAGCTCAACTAATTTATTTTTGAGGAATTTTGCAGTGCCTCGTAAGGTGCGACGGGTGCGGGGGACGCGGGGGGGTGGGGGCTGAGACGGGGGATGCGCGGGAGTGGACAGGTAGTAGCGGGTAGTGGGCGTGGGGCAAGCTAACTATTGTTACAGCGCACGTATTGTCTACAGCAGACATAACCTATTGTCTTTTATGGAATTAGGCACTTAATACGTATAGGTAACGTATGTTAACCTTCAGAAGCATAGGAGGGTGACTCGTCACCCCACTCGTTCAAAAAAGGGTTGACATCTTTTTATGTGTTAATTGATGAAAGTTGTGTTTTACCGTATTCTCCTATTTAAGCATACGTAATTAGTAGCATATATCACTGATTCATTATGTCTTGGATTTTGCTATATTATTATCGTTGCTGGGGTGACCGATCACCCCACTATACTTTTACGTTAGTTTCTTTTTTCTCGTCCGGATTTGTTATATATATGGGGACCTAGGCAATGCAGGTATTGATGGGGAATATTCTTTAAGCTAAAGTGAATGATCAGAAATTGAGGATAATATGTCTGTGCATTTGTGAATATCATAACATCCATATTATTAATCCATACTAATATTGTAAATGAGAAAATAACTGTCTGTCTTTCTGTTATGCTTTCACACCTAAACCAATGAACCTAAAACCGATCTTGATGAATGAATAATTAAACCTTGTGAAAAAACATAGGCCATCTTTGATTGCGATAACCGACATCCACGCGGGCGGAGCCGCGAGCAACAGCTAGTGAGCGATAACTTCTTAAATAACTAGGTCAGTAATATAAACCACACGTGAATCTATGACGAGGGACCCCTTTACCTGGCATAATTGCTTTTCTACTGTGTTTTGTTCTATTGTAGTCGATAAGCTGTGAACTGCAAATTGAAACATTAAAACAACAAAAAAACTGGAATATTTCCAAATTGCCTATTTTTTACTATCTATAGTCAACCTTTGGTTTCATTTCTCTAAATAGGCCACCTGACAAACGTTGCAGTAATTCAGTTCTTATCTCGTCTAGTGAACAAAACATTTATAAATGCTTTTGTTATTCAAGTCATGCGGGCCCATTAAAACTAACTGCCAACCCAATTGGCGTTATTTTGCGATATAGAGACAGCAAGTAATGGGCGTCAATGCTACTAAAGAAAAACCATTGTAATACAGAAACTGCAAAAAATGGCATTAAATTTTAGACTTTATTGCTATAGAGTCAAAGTCCAAAATTAAATGAAAAGAGTTTCATTACACTCTCTCATTCGCTCTATAAAAAGCCATTTAATTTTAAACTTAAACCGCATTACTTTAAAGGCTAAAATTAAATGAAATTTTCTTGCAGTGACTGTGGCATGATAGTGGTTTTGCTTTAGCAGAATCGAGGGCCTGCTGTCTCTTCGTGGACACATCGTGGTATTTTAAATAATTGCACAATAAGTCATTATTTAAAATACAACAATTTTGATCTCCAATTCTGTGACGTCGTAGTCACAGAATTGGAGATCTCGGATATCAATAACTTTTTTTTTTTTTTTTTCAAATTAAAACATATTATGCATTTCATGGGCGGAGGCGCTATCTGCTGAAATACAGGCTGCAAGCCTAGCTCAGCAGCAAATGCTACTATTAACCTACTTAGTTAATGTTATTTATTTGTGAATGTATAAATGAAAAAATGAAATAAAATGTAATGCCAGATGCATGCATGCTGTGCAGAATGCGATGACGTTGATGTCTTTATAAGGCACGGTTTACGCGCTACGTGCTATAAAAATAAAAACTAAACTCTAATTATATTTTGATAGATATGGATATTGCTGTAGGGTGAAAAATATGAGTGAATATTATACTTTGTAATTTTGTTATATTTGTACCAGATAACCTGTTTTTTTGTGTCAATAAACATTTATTATTATTTTATTATTATTACTATATAGGACAGCCTCCGTGGCGTAGCGGTAGTGAACGCGGCCGCTACGCAGGTGGCGCGGGTTCGATCCCCGATCAATGCAAATATTTGTGTGCATGAAATATGGGTATTTGCATTGGTCTGGTCGTGCCTCGGAGAGCACGTTAAGCCGTCGGTCACGGTTGCCATAAGAACATCTATGGCAGTTGTTACGGGTAGTTAGAGCGCTCAAAAGTCTAAAAACAACGGCCTAGCTGCAAGGCTTCGATATCGTTTAATGTCACCCTAATGGGGTTGTGGAGGTCAGATGGCAGTCGCTTCACGGAAAATATCGAGGTCTAGCCAAATCCGCAGTTCAGACTGGTACAGCGGACCCCAAACTCCAAGGTAAAAGCTTCGGATGCGACTGGGAATTAACGCTAGGAGGAAGAAAAGTTAAGTACCCAACCGAATGGAGCTTATGTAAGTAATAAATATAAACCACACAACATGGCCAATATGGCGAAGGACCCCTTTACCTGCCATAATTGTTTTTCTAATGTCTTTTGTTCTATTGCCGTAGATAAGGTGTAAACTGCAAACTGAAACTTTTAACTACAAACAAAAAAAAACTGGAATATTTGCAAATTGTCCATTCTTTACCATTTATAGTCAACCTTTTGTTCCTGTTATCTAAACTGCCACTTAAAAAGTTTCTAGTAATCCATAAATATCGTTTGTAGACTACAAACAAGATATTAATGCTTTTGTCAGCTGCTAAGCCTATTACCTGCTGTCGCCTTCGTAGACACCTCGTGGTATTTTAAATAATGTTACACAGACGCCATTTTTTAAAACACTCCGACCCAGAATTGCACTTCAATTCTGTGATCACGACTACTATGAATAACTAGCTGTTGCGCGCGGCTCCGCCCGCGTGGATGTCAGTTATCGATAACCAATTTGTACCTATGCATGAATATGGCTATTTGCAACCGTGGTAGGTACTACTGGTGGCTCTTTCGGGTGTGCCACGGATAACAAAGGCATTTGATTAGGTACTTAACTAAAGGTAAACAATCTTGTAGCGACTTCCTATAACACACATATTAAACAAATAAACAAGGCTCACTGACTAACAAGTGTTTGGATTTCGATTTTTAGTCTTCAAAATGAATTTCTAAACCGAAATATTGAATTTTTAAATGAAACATATTAAAAAGATACATCTAGATAGTTTACGTAGAACATAACTAACTGGAGTATAGGATCTTGCAGGTGGAAAGATTTAGTCTGTGCCTACCCCAACAGGACAGAGGCTGGGCTATACTTAGGCAGGTGAATATTCTAGATAATTTTATCTGGTTAATAGTTGCCTAGCGAAAAGCTTGCCTGTAAGAGATCACATACATATACATATTTCATATGTTGTCCGTATTATACCTATGTACTGTAATTTATTTGTGTACAATAAAGCTTTATCTAATCTAATTTAATCTAATTTTGGCCCAGGTTAGACCAGCTTGGGTGGTGCAGCGCCGGACCCAAGGAGGACAGAATATGGCTGAAGGGACCCTACGTTACACAATTTGTAGGTCGTTTTGTCGCGGTCGCGATTGTTGCCTTTAAGCCCAGCTTCCGAATTCGGTTTCCTGATTAGGAATTCAGATTCAGAATTCCGTGTGCCTAACGTACACGTCCGTTCATTTGCATTAAGAATTTATACGATCAGTTATTATTGTCAATGACTGATGATCTTAATTCCCCCCCCCCCAACCCGAACGAAAGTTCCCAATTTTAAACATTGGTAACTATATAACTCCTCTTGAAGTTTCCCGCCATACTCACCACTTGCGATGTTTATTGCGGCTCATGTACATAAACTGCCAATAAAGAGTTAAATAACACCTTAATGTCTGATATTTTGCTTTAATTTTTTATCAATATTTATAATACTTGTCACTTATTACTTCTGAGTTTAGGTCTAGTGTGAATGTCTATATTCCCCACGTAATCGTAATCCCCTACTCCCCAATCGGATTGAAAATCCCCACTGTCTGGGGAATTGGCAACGCTGCCTGTACACAATGCTAGCGCGATTCCAAATAGAAAATTCCGTTCGTGTGCGGCGAAAGGTAGAATGGAAAAAATGAAATGCTTCAGAGGTCGTCAGAATGACCGCTAATTTCTATTCGCGGCTCAAACAATAGTTGCAGTTAAGTTATTTATTTAGAATAGATCAATAACAACTTTGAGTCTAGAAAGAGTTTCATCTAAGCCCTAATTGTTTTAAAGGTCTTAAAAAAATAAAAATGCCCAGTAATAAAATATTTGTACTGCACTTTAATATCTAATATTTTTTCAAAAAATTCTGTATTTTACTCCCTAGGGGTTAATTACGTTGCCAGTTCACTACACTTAACATTAAATTAAAGTAAATACAACTTCAAATTATTTAGTTTTCTGTTAGTAGCTAGTTTCACGCCACATTATTAAAACTGGGTACTGGCCTAACAGAAGTAATGTAGCTTTTTCGTAGCTGTTGTGGACCGTAGCTAAAATAACTCGTAAAGCTTACTTATCAGAACTCGTAGCTCGTAGCGCTAATAACTCGTAGAGCTTACGTAGTGGAACTCGTAGCTTGTAGCGTGTAGCATATGCGATGAACACACTTAAATTATGCACTACTAGCCTTCCGCCCGCGGCTCCGCCTGCGTGTATCTCGGTTAACTCCACCTTTGGTCATTTATCCGGTTCTACTCAACCGATTGCGATCAAACAAACGTAAGATTTCAAAATTCGTTCAGTAGTTTTTGTGTCCATCGCAGACAGACAGGAAATTAAAATAAAAAAATTTTGTATTCAGTATCATTAACATAACATAACCCAAGTATTTCTTCTAAATATCGCCAATTAAACATTGGAGATATTCGTATTTAAACGACATCACTACTTTACAATTATATAATAGTATAGATATTACCTAAATATTATGATAAAATAAGTAGGTATCGTACATAAAAAAAAACGCGTATTAGTTGTAGATATTCCTTAGTAATAATCGCGACACTTACAGTTTTTCACTGACACTTAAAGCATTTATTGGTAATATTTCAAATTATGGGTAATATTTAGAGTTATCACTAACACTTAGAGGTTTTCAAGAGTTACTTACTAACACTTAGAATTATACACTTTAACCACAGTATTGCACTGCTTCATTAGCACCAATTTCTATGAAGTTTAAGACGATGTTAGCCAATAACGTAATAAATCGGGTGATTTCGGATGTTTAAAGTATATCTATTCATAAAATAAGACGTGATTTATTTATTTAATTTTATGCAAACACAAAAATAATACATAGATAAGACGGTGGTCAAAATTAGTGCAATGTTAAATTATAATTTAAAACATATTATCTTGAATATTTTTGATGAAGTCACGGTAATATTCAAATTGTTTTAGACCTATAAAAAATTATTAACTTATTTCAGTAAATGTAGTCTGAAGTGAAGTTAGACTTTCGATAATATTCCGGGACGTACTACACAGTAGAAAGAGAGCTTATCATTCATTGAAAAGGAAAACTTTAAGATAAATAGTGATATTAAGTATAAGTTAATTCGATTTAGAGTCAGATCATACAAAAAAATAGATATAAATGAATTTTAATTAATTCGATCTGACTCTGAATCTGATTAATTAGAGTGATTCGATTAGTAATATGTATACAATACATAATGTTGTAATAGGTACTTACCGTAATTTTTTTCCATTAAAGACAAAACACTTTATTTAGAGTTTTAGAGAGTTATCACTAACACCTAGTTCTTCAAAAGGTATTGTCTAACACTTAGTAAATTGCACTTTAACCACAGTATTTCACTAACTGCAAAGTAAGTACAAGCAAGGTAAGTACAAGCAAGGCAAGTACAAGGAAAGCGCGCGAAAAGCGAGTGCTTCGGATGAGAGCTCGAGCTCAACTAATTTATTTTTGAGGAATTTCGCACAGCCTCGTAAGGTGCGACGGGTGCGGGGGTCGCGGGGGGGTGGGGCTGAGACGGAGGGATGCGCGGGAGTGGACAGGTAGTAGCGGGTAGTGGGCGTGGGGCAAGCTATTGTTACAGCGCACGTATTGTAACAGCAGACATAACCTATTGTCTTTTATGGAATTAGGCACTTAATACGTACGGGTAAGGTATGTTAACCTTCGGAAGGATAGGGGGGTGACTCGTCAAGTCGTCACCGCACTCGTTCAAAAAAGAGTTGATATTTTTTTATGTGTTAATTGATGAAAGTTGTGTTTTTTTGTATTCTCCTCTTAACCTAAGCATACGTAATTAGTAGCATATATCACTGATTCGTTAGGTCTTGGATTTAGCTATATTAACGTTGCTGGGGTGACCGGTCACCCCACTATCCTTTTACGTTTGTTTCTTTTTTCTTGTCTGGTGATTGAAAAAAGAGCATTTTTCAATCAAAGAATCAAAGAATCAATTTCGTTTATTCAATTTAGGCACATATAGAGCACATATGAACGTCAAAATATTATAATTGTGTCAAGAAGTATGTAAACAACAAATAAAATATTAAATAAATTAAAGTAAACCCTTTGAAAATGATTCTTTCGCTGGTTCGGTAGTTGGTTCTACTGAGAAGATACCAGCAAGAAACTCAGAGAACTCAATTATCCTTTTTATTTATTTATTTATTTTTCAATACGGTTTTTATACAATTTACAATGTGCGGGCAAGAAAGTGATTAGGTTGACCATGCATTTTTATCATTAAGATATTCTTCTACTTTATAATAAGCTTTTTCCATTAGACTTTTTTTCACGTTTATTTCGGTATGTCAACCAAATCCTGAGGAATTTTATTAAATATTTTTATACTGTTGCCTACAAATAAATTACAAACCTTACGAAGCCTGAGTATTGGCACTGCTAGTTTATGTTTATTTCTCGTATTATAATCATAGGTGTCCGAGTTTTTTTTTAAAAGACTCGGACTTTTGACATAAATAGTAAAACTTACGGCCAATAATATTGTTAAATATTTAGGAAACCTAGGCAATACAAGTTATGATGGGGAATATTCTTTAGACGAGAGTGAATTATCAGAAATTGAGGATAATCTGTCTGTGCATTCAGCGCATTTGTGTTGTTTTTAGACTTTTTCAGACAATTTTTCTCTCCGTAAAGAAGGAATTATTCTAAAAAAAGAATTAGCGAAATCGGTTCAGCCGTTCTCGAGATTTGCGCTAAGCAACACATTTAGCGATAATTTGTATATTATAGATGCGAAAATAACTGTCTGTCTTTCTGTCTGCCTGTTATGCTTTCACACAGACCTAAACCACTGGACCGATCTTGACGAATGAATTAAACCTTGGGAAAGAACATAGGCCATCTTTGGTTGCGATAACCAACATTCACACTACTACTTATACTACGATAACGATAACTTCCTTAATAACTAGGTAAGTAATATAAACCACACGTGAAGGTATGGCAAGGGAGCCCTTTACCTGGCATAATTGCTTTTCTACTGTGTTTTTTTTCTATTGTAGTCGATAAGCTGTAAACTGAAAATTGCAACATTAAAAAAGACTAGAATATTTGCAAATTGCCCATTCTTTACTCTTATCTTTACTCTTATCTATAGTCAACCTTTTGTCTCATTTCTCTAAATAGGTCAAGTGATAAAGGTTGCAGTGATCCAGTGAACAAAAGAGATATTAATGCTTTTGTTATTCAAGTCATTGCGGGCCTATTAAAACTAACTGCTAAACCCATTACTTCTATACTGTGCCATTACCTGCTGTCTCTTCGTGGACACAATTCGTGGTATTTTAAATAATTGCACAATATACCATTATTTAAAAGACCACACAATTGATCTCCAATTCTGTGACTACAACTATATCAACTAGGTGTTGCGCGTTGCTCCGGTCCATAGTAATAAATTATAAATTCGAAAGTATCTCTCTGTCTGTCTGTCTGCTTGTCTGTCTGGATATTGAAATTTGGTATAGACGTTGGGAAAGGACAAAAGGAATGTTGGTCGCGACAACCGACATCCACGCGGACGGGGCCGCGGGCAACAGATATTGAGCGATAACTTTGTTATAAATATTTTTCTGTTTAGAAACTTATTATGAAGACTAAAAACCGATATAGAACCACCAGCTGTAATTAAAAATATTATAATACCTGATGTTGTAACTATATTCTTGAAATAAAGCTGAATTTGAATTTGAATTTATATACCTAACTATACTTCATTCGGCTAGGTACTTCACTAAAGGTAAACTATCTTGTATCGACTTTTTATAGAAACACATATTAAACAAATAAACTAGGCTAACTAACTTAATCGTTAGGGGTAGTTGGAGCTTAAAAAGTCCAAGAACAACAAAATATCGCCCAATGTTACCATTGGAATGTGGAGGTCAGATGGCAGTCGCTACACGGAAATTTCGAGTTCCAGCCAAATCCGCAGTTAAGACTGGTAAAGCGGACACCAGACATCGAGGTGAAAGCTTCGGATGCGACTGGGAATTAACGCTAGGATGAAGAAGAACTAACTGAATGACTAGTGGGTTCGATTTCAGTTTTTAGTCTTCATAATAAGTTTCTAAACAGAAAAATATATATAAACTGACTGTTTGTACTGGAAATTGATGGCGCTTGGTGGAACTTGCTACACATATTGAATAAAGCACTTATACTTTACCATTGTAAGCCTTTGAGAATGCCGTAAGGCGAAACCGGCTAGGTGACAAAAAATAAATTAATTGTGGTAAAGTACAAGTACTTTATTCAATATACTGGGTGATTTTATAGTCGTTTCAGAGCGAAAGATTTTGGGCACAGTTTCGATAGCAAAATCTTCTGAAAGTATTATTTTGGCTAAAAAAAAATTATTTTTTTACAACCCCCATGTAGTATGCCTTTATTTATTTATTTATTTAAAAACTTTATGCACACTTGTACAAAGGCGGACTTAATTCCAAAGGCATTATCTAACAGTCTACCTTAGGGTGATGCAGAGATACATTGAGGTAGGTGCAGGCAGAAGAATGAACTATTTAATAAGGATAATTTTCTAACTTGTACACAATAATAATACATGCAATAGACATACACACATACATAAGAAATCCATACATACACATCTACATATACTTATTACTTATATACTACCTTTCACCTGTACAATATTCCCATACATTATTAAAAAGAAATTTTTTTTCGCCAAATTAATACTTCTAGAGAGAGGGATAGCATTATATAATGCTAACCCTTGCTCGCAATTCACCCGCGCTACGTGCACGGGTGAATTGCGTGAAAACGGGCTGGCTTAAAGTTTGATGCCGTAGCTGACCGCATATTATACATTGCGACTTCTCAATGGTCCCCTTTATCCGTATCGAAGTTTAACAAGTAATGGGCACGCTGTATGTGCTGCATGCGTCGGCAGTGTTGTCGTATGCGGTCGACTTCGGAATCATATTTTAACCTTTTTGAAATTGGCAGGGAATAAATTCATGCCTAGGATAAGTACTCAAATCATATTTATAATAGGTAGGTACATAGACATAAATAATATTTTTGAATTAAATAGATTTTGCTTTAATTATTACTTGAAATGATTTTTTTTGTTTGACTGTACTGTTTTTGGTTTTAACTATTAATTTTTTATTCTTTTTTATAGGTGGACCCAGTCGCCGAAGAAAAATATTTAAATTAAATGGAACTGGCAACTGGAACCTCGGTCCGAGTTAAATGCGGTCCCAGTCGCCGGTAACCTTCAATGTGGATGTTATTTCACCTCTGCCTAACCTAACCGGGGATAATGGCGTGATTGAGTTGTTGTAGTTATTGAATTTACAAATGTACATCATATATGATTGTACATCTTAAATTTCATAACATCCATATACCTACTTAATTTTGTTACAAATGCGAAAAAAACTGTCTGTCTTTCTGTCTGTCTGTTATGCTTTCACATCTAAATCACTGAACCAAGAACCGATCTTGCTAAATGAATTAAACCTTGGGAAAGAACATAGGCCATCTTTAGTTGCGATAACCGACATCCACACTACTACTAAACTTATACTACGATAACGACAACTTCTTTTATAACTAGGTAAGTAATATAAACCACACGTGAAGGTATGGCGAGGGAGCCCTTTACCTGACATAATTGCTTTTCTACTGTTTTTTGTTCTATTGTAGTCGATAAGCTGTGAACTGCAAATTGAAACTCTAAACAACAAAAAAAACTGGAATAGTTATTTGCAAATTGTCCATTCTTTACTATCCATAGTCAACCTTTTGTCTCATTTCTCTAAATAGGTCAAGTGATAAAGGTTGCAGTATTCCAGTTCTTATCTCGTCAAGTGAACAAAAGAGATATTAATGCTCTTGTTATTCAAGTCAGGCGGGCCCATTAAAACTAGCTGCTAAGCCCATTACTTTTATACTGTGGCATTACCTACTGTCTCTCTCTGTTTTGTGGACACATCGTGATATTTTAAATAATTGCACCATATATATCATTATTTAAAAAACCACAGAATTGATCTCCAATTCTGTGACTTCGACTATATCACCTAGGTGTTTCGCGTTGCTTCGGTCCATAGTAATATTATAAATGCGAAAGTACCCCGAAGGCTGTCTGTCGGACAACATACAAATGGCGGCCTTATCGCTGGGAGCGATTTCCAAGTTCAATATTCCGGTTTAGAAATTCATTTTAAAGACCGAAAATCGAAATACAATCACTAGTTAGTCAGTTAGCCTAGTTTATTTGTTTATTATGTGTAAGAAGTTGCTACAATATTGTTTACCTTTAGTTAAGTACCTAATCACATAATAGAAAAAAAGGCAGTAGAAAAACAATTATATACCATGTAAAAGCGTAAAGGGCTCCCGCGCCACACCTTCACGTGAGGTTTATATTTAAGAAGCTATTGCTCACTAGTTGTTGCACGCGGCTCCGCCCGCGTGGATGTCGGTTATCGCAACCAAAGATGGCCTATGTCCTTTCCCAAGGTTTAATTCATTCATCAAAATCGGTTCAGTGGTTTCGGCGTAAAAGTATAACAGACAGACACAGACAGTTACTTTCGCATTTATAATAATATAATTAGTATACTAGCTGTGCCCGCAGCTCCGCCCGCGTGGATGTTGTATAGACACTTTACTCACCTCTCTATTCGATTCTCTACTCGGCTTTCTACTTGACTCTTTACTCGACTCAGCTCGCCTATATAGTATAGTTACCACACTATGGTCATGAGTCGTACTGTAGTAATGAAGTCGAGTATAGTGGCATCGAGTAGAGGGACTAGTATAGAATGGAGTACAGAGTTAAGTATAGAGCCGAATAGAAAGGCGAGCAGCTGCTGTGCAATTCACTAACAAGCACAACGATGCGACAACGATGCGAGTCGCAACGATGTGCGCGATAGACACTGTCATTGGTCGATTTCCAATGACGTGATACAGTCTGACCAATGACAATCTACGTTGCGCCTCGCCTCGTTGTCGCATCGTTGTGCTCGCTTAGTGAATTGCAGTGCTGAGTCGAGTAAAGAGTCAAGTAGAAAGCCGAGTAGAGAATCGAATAGAGAGGCGAGTGAAGGTAGGTACCTACTTCAAGAAGCCTGGTGTTGCACACATCCATAGGCCACAGTAACAACTTCCCATCAGCACTGCAATTCACTAAGCGAGCACAACGATGCAAGTCGCAACGTTGTGCTCGATAGAGATTGTCATTGGTCGGATTGGGTCACGTCACTGGAGATCGACCAATGACAATCTCTATCGAGCACAACTTGCGACTCGCATCGTTGTGCTTGCTTAGTGAATTGCACAGCAGGTGGGCCGGTCCTACGTAATAGGGAGTGAGCCTATTGTCGTATTCCAGGCACTATTGTTGAGCCCTGCATCTGAAGCTGAGTCTGGTCTGTACCTATAGGTATATTATCTGCCTGATGTTAAACAGCCATATCCCTTAGTTGCCTTGTACGACACCGCAAGGGAAAAGACATTCGCAGAAACAATAGTCGCTCGCTCGTCCACGCTGGCGAACATTGCCTCGCTATAGAATATTGGTAGTGTCCGTCTGAACAGAACATTCAAGCAATAATCGTATTTTGACATAGGCGATATGTTACTTGCGAATCTCGTATGATATACTCGTAGACGAGAATTAGTGTTTATTTGTGTATAAACACCACCATGTAAGAGTGAAATAGGTGAATAATAAAAAGCAAAAAGTGTCCAAAATACTTTTATTTATCAACAGCTTTATCTGTAAAACATTCTCACTATGTATTATGAACTATGTCGAACTTTGTTATGTACTAAACTCCGTCATTCGTACTACATATATCAATTTCATATCTCTATAAGCGCATTACAGTGAAACGAATGAAAATACACCCGTATTTAGAATGAAAATCGTATGGATCAAGTGCTACATATATTTAGATAGTAAGTATAATTACAGGCATATATCTTGACCTTAATTACGTCCCAAAATGTACTATTTACGCGTACGCGTGGGTGGCATTTGATGATAGCACGTGCTACAGCAGCGGAGGAGCTGAAATCCACTAATCGTAGATATTTTTTTTAATAAAAATTATAAGTAGGTAACCAAAATTATTAATATTACCTCTAATCCCTCCAGCTAAGCTAAATTCCTTATTAAGAGTGGGTTCACGTCGTCGGTAGTATATTAGCCAGGATTCGAACCTGGGTCCTCTCCATCTTAAGGCCGGCTTCATAACCACTAAGCTACCGACTTTTGTATCATATTATCAAAGCAATTCGCGCGATAGAGCCTCTTTTCTCTTGTGTCTTGGGTCAAGATATACGCCGGTAGTTATCCTCTCACAAGGTACTTATCGTAATCACTGCCAGGTAAATACTACTAGACTGTCTGCACGGAATATTATAGACCACGAACAATGTGAATCTTGTTATGCCTGGCATACGGATATCATTACATAAAAGTACGCTATGACTGAACACATAGGTGTCAAAATTCGTTAAATCTATTATCTAGTCAGTTACAAATTCAAAATTAAAAATGTATCCCATTTACACAATTTATTTAACAAAATTAAAAAAGGAGGTTCCTAAATTTGACCGTATAAAGTGTATATTGTGACGGTACATCGACTATCCAAAGCTGAATAAAGATTCGATTTTACATAATCGACATGAAACTAAGCCAATAATACCAGCCCCCGCCCTTTGGCGGGAGGTACGAGTGCTCCGCCAAACCGCACACATACTGTGAAATACGACCAATGACAATAATTTCCCCACTGGCCTTGGCTGTCTCAATAGACAAAGATGTGTTGTAATTGTTGTATCAAGAATTACAAAAAAAAGGTTTTGCTTCAATTATCTGATTTATGGAGGGTTGAAACAGCAACAACTCTAATAAATATCAAATTACCAATGCATTACAGATGTATATATTAAGGTTCACTTATTTCTTATTGTTCAATGACCAGTGTACTATCACAATATGTTACCGGCAATCTGTATAATTCAGGTATTCTATAAAATATCTAGTCGAAGACCATTGTATAGATAGAATATCTGCTGTTCCACCGGCAATGTGTGAAATAAATATATCTTGGTCTATACTTGCAGATAAAAAAATAAGCACGAAGGCTAATGCGGGAGCTCCGTCCTCTAACAATCTATCCAAGTCAACTTGGATAGATATATACTCTTACTACATTCGGTTAGGTACATAAAATAAACGTAAAAAATCTTGTAGCGATTTAAAAAAAAAACACATATTAAACAAATAAACTAGACTAACTAACTAATCGTTCAATTTCGGTTTTTAGTTTTTAAAATGAGTTCTAAACAGAAAAATACTTAATAAACTGATTTTAAATAAAACATAATTATGAAGACACAAGATTGTTTACGTTTAGTTAAGTGCCTAATCGAATGGAGTATAGGTTAGATTTTAAAAGTTTAAAGTTTACAAAAAAAACCACGAAGGTTAATGTGGGTGCTCCGCTCCTGCCTCAGCTCTCGCGGGTATTGTTTTTATAACCACAATTCATGTTTTTCGATAACATTTCATACATTATCGGCTGCGCACTTGGTGTTCTATACGTTGCCTAGGCAATGTTTAGAATACCGGATTGTACATTGTAACATGTGCAAATAAGTCATTGGCTGCAGACCTCTAGATTTTATATGCCGTAGTTTGAAAATTCGAAAATTTGACAAAGACATTTAATTCTACTTAGTATTCCAATTTTTCAATTATACAGAGTATACAAAAAATAATTATAATATTACTTTAATTCTATACCAAAATTTTATTTATATTTACAAAAAAATAAAGATTTTACTAACATATTTCCATGTTACGTCTATGTACGTATTGTCAAAAATAACTTCATTTGTTAGTATTATCTTTTTTTATACACATTTTTTTTAAATACGGGTGTATCCTCATTCTACTCGATTCTCATAATATCGATTAGGAACACTTTTTCCACCATAAGTACATAATATACTATTTTTGATTTCATTTTATATAAAAAATGAAATCAAAAAATACATTTTAAATAAATAGCGTCTATTTATTTAAAATGTATTTTTTGATTTCATTTTTTATATTTTAACGTATGTACCTATTGATTATTGGTTTAACAATAGCGTCATAGAAATATGTATTTAAGGTCAATTTTTAATATTTATACATAAACAATCCCTAGCGAAACTTAGAAGCTAGAAATAAGATTTCAATCATTGAACTGAAGTAAGGTAGGTATATAATTATTTTACAAAATGTCTGTCCAAATCTTATACTACTAATATAAATATCTATCTATTTTACAAATACACACATATTTTACAATATTCAGAAAGTCATATTTAAATACCTAGCTTACACTATTGACTCACTATTCTACTAACAGTAAGAATAGTATAAAGTTCATCAATTTACTTATGCAAACCTGCATAATATACTTTTAAACATAAATCACAGTAACATTGGTCAGTCTATTATTTATACATATTTAATTACTATCACAAGTCAAATATAGGCTGAATCTAATTCATGCCTTTGCCACACTCAGTAAACTGTCCGTAACATCCCTTCGACAGCTGTCAGTTTGACAGCCATCGCTTTGACAACTGTCATTAGGAGCACAGTGTTGAGAACACCTTGGCCAAGTTGTAGTAATCGTCAGTCTTCACGTTTCTTGTCAATTTTGCGTTGACTTAATTATTTCTTCATGTCTAGTAGCATCTGTTGGAAGCACTCTCATTGTATTTCGCTTTTAGATCATCTGGAAAAAATATTCATAATGTTAGGTCCGATACTGACGACATATTCTATGAAGTTAACTTTTTTCAGTGCTTAGCTGCTGACTATCTTAACATGTTGAGTCGAACCCGGTTGCCATACGAATATCATATTTAAAGGGTTGTTGGAGCCCTAAAGAGTCTGACAATCTAGTCCACATATAAAACTTTCATATCGCCAGTGAGTTGTGGAGGTCAAATTACAGTCGCTTCACAGGAAATATTGAAGTTTAGCCGTTTCTTAGTTAGTTTGAGTTAGGAATCTATTCGAAGGATGCTATTATTGCTCTGGATATGTATCTTGTATGTACATAAAATGTGCACAAGCAAGATGTGCTCTATACGTGCAGTACACGTTTCTTGGATGTCTTTCGAGGATAGCAAAGGTGGAAAGGGACTCTACTGTCTGCACTTAGCCTCTTTTTGGGCCATGGTGCAGGAGATAGTACGGGTTGCAGTGGACGAGCTCACCAAGCATACATTATTACAAAGCATTCTGCAGGAGCCAGGACCTCGTTTGTCCCGAGTTTTAGGTACAAGATATGTGTTCCAGGAGTCCAAGATACTATATCATAGAAGACAAAATTAAATCATATTCTTACCATGGTCAGCATAATATCTTTGCTTGCAGAAGGCTCTTCGACCCCTGAAGCCAGCGTCGTACTGTTGGTAAGTGCTAACTGCCTCCACTGCCGACCGCGCGTCACGGGCACGTTGGTATTTCGTGTAATCGTAGCGGGACCTACAATAATGACGTCAATTTTAGATCATAATATCAGCAGCAACGGCTTTAGACGTGGCACATGGGGAGAACAGCAAGACTCCAGTAAGATAAGTGGCGATTCTTTGGCTGACGTATTGTAGAATAGAAAGACGAATGTATGGGATTTGACACATAAGGCAGTCGTCAATGTATGTCACATACATCAAATCCCATTCATTCGTCGTCATTATATATCGATAGTACAATACACCGGCCAACGAATTCTAACCTAATTTTTGCGATAACATTTGCTATTTACGAGAAAAATGCGAGAATTCAACATAACATTGAAGCTCATATTATATTATTGGAGTCAATGTTGGGAGTATTTCTTGGGCCTCGATTCTGCTAAAGCGAAACAACTGTCATACCACCGACACTGCTAAAAATTCCATTTAATTTTAGACTTTAAAGTAATGACGTTAAAGTCTTAAATTAAATGGCTTCTTGTAGTGAATGAAACTCATTTCATATAATTTTGAACTTAAAATTTATAGCCATAGAGTCTAAAATGACAGTAGTTTTATTTTAGCAGAATCGAGGGCCCGTTTGTCCATAATCGAGATATCAAATCACAGAGATACGAGTTAATAAACAGTAATTAAGTAGTTGAAGTACACATACCTGTACTTTGAACTGTAATTCCTGTATTCTTGCCTCTTGTAGGTGTCGTCTCGGTTGTAAGAGCTGCAGGATCGCTTTGAACTCCTCGAGTAACTGGATGAACTGGAAGACGTTGACGATAAAGAAGAGGATGACTGGGAGCTGAAATAGACAGATAATTGTACTGATTGTTGCTGAAAAATACAATTACTAAATACGTTCAAAATGCTATATGAACATTTCGAACGATCGAACGAAATCGACGGCTAAATCCGCGGTGAGTATTCAATTTCGCATGATGAAAATTTGGTGACGTCACGTTGTCGAGCACATAGACATACATCACTGCCGACTTGTGCTTAGATCACCAAAACAGCATGTGAAATTCACCGCGGATTTACCTGTTGAGTTTGTTCGATCGTTCGAAACGCTCTTACAGCATGTGCCTTAGTAAATGCTCACCTTGACGACGAATCGGAGCTTTTGGAGACCGTCGACTTCCTGAATAGACTTACCAATGTTACTGTGATTTATGTTTAAAAGTATTCTAATTTTGAAGATAATGCTCTAAGTTACCAATTGTAGGATCTTTTATAAAATCAAATAATTCATCCACTGTCAGTGTTGCCTAACCCTTTTTTCTAAAAAAGGTTAATATATTTGCGCAGTTTTTGCGTAGAAACTCATCAGCATTTGGGTGATCTAATCCTACAGATTGCGATACATCATTGATGAACACATTACCCTGATGATATAGAATGTTGAACTCAGAAAAATCGGCAAGAACCAATTTACAAATGTTAAATATGTTCCACATCATCTTGTTGCAATCTTGGTATACACGGCAAGCCGTTGATTGTGAAAATTCAGCATTCTTTAGATTTGGTGAAGGCCAGCCGTCCTCTCCAATGAAGGACATTATTAACACATGACTGCGCAGCAGAATTGGCTTAGGAACAGATAATTTTGCTTCAGCCGTAGACATTCTAGTGAGATTTCTCGTCTCTTTTCGTGCCCATTTGGGAGCCATTTTATGAGGATTTGTATTACATTGATTTTCGAATCGATGATCTTCAGTTATATTATATTCACTTCCGTTTTTGAATTTTAAAATAGATGTATTATATATTTTGATTGCACAGTCTATAAAATCTCTTGAAGTGGCATGATAGACATTAGCTTCTTTACCAGTCAAGATGCAGCCATTAATTTGTGTTATTGTATTTCTGTTGATGAATTTATTTACTATCATTCTGGTACGTCGATTCATAACATGTTCAGCCGTGGCACGATCTTGTTTATACTTCATCCGAATCCTGTTTCTATCAGCTTTCCTGTCAATTTGGTCCATGAATTTACTGATATATTTTACAATTGCTGGTACATCTGCAAACGTAGCGTATGAATCCTCTTCATAGTCACTAAATTGTGTGTCCGAGATGATGCTGAAGCTTTATGTCCTCTCCAATGAAGGACATTATTAACACATGACTGCGCAGCAGAATTGGCTTAGGAACAGATAATTTTGCTTCAGCCGTAGACTTTCTAGTGAGATTTCTCATCTCTTTTCGTGCCCATTTGGGAGCCATTTTATGAGGATTTGTATTACATTGATTTTCGAATCGATGATCTTCAGTTATATTATATTCACTTCCGTTTTTGAATTTTAAAATAGATGTATTATATATTTTGATTGCACAGTCTATAAAATCTCTTGAAGTGGCATGATAGACATTAACTTCTTTACCAGTCGAGATGCAGCCATTAATTTGTGTTATTGTATTTCTGTTGATGAATTTATTTACTATCATTCTGGTACGTCGATTCATAACATGTTCAGCCGTGGCACGATCTTGTTTATACTTCATCCGAATCCTGTTTCTATTAGCTTTCCTGTCAATTTGGTCCATGAATTTACTGATATATTTTACAATTGCTTGTACATCTGCAAACGTAGCGTATGAATCCTTTTCGTAGTCACTAAATTGTCCGTCCGACATGATGCTGAAGCTTTATTCATCCACATGCAAGATGCAATTGAGAACAAAACCCTTCTTCAACCTGAAGTACTACCCAACAACAGCAGGATTCTTAACTCAAGGCACAGGACGTGCAAGAGTAAAAAAGTCATTTATCATTTCAGTAGCGATGAGGAAACTGACGATAACAAGTGTAAGAACAAGAAATTAAAACAATCGGATGATATAGATCCCAAAAAGAGAAATAGTGTAAAAACGAGTGACCGCGGTAAAAACTTGTCACTTTTTCACAGTGTGCCTAATAGGGATAAAAAAAACAACAGTTCTGTGATGATTAAAAATGCTTATAAAACGAGTGATACTAATAGTCAAAATTCTAATGGTAGACTAAGGTTAACTATTAAAAACAAATCTGAAGTTATTCTTACCCGTGATCACATAGACTCTCAGAAAGTTGACATGGACAAGTGTAGTGTGAATAAAAAAACGAACAATTTAGGTAAAAAAGAGAAGACTGTTAAAGAATTAGATATTTCTACTATAAAGAAAGAACCCTGTCCGAAAAATGAGAATTTTTACGCGACGCTATTTAGCAATAAACAAGATGTTCAAATACCTCAAGCCGTACAAGCCAAAGCTGAAAAAAGACCTCTTGATCGGGAAGTCAATAAAATAAATGTAGAAGCAGATATTAATAAGCAAGAACAACCGCAAAAGAGAAAAAAACTAACCCTACAGGAATATAAATTGCGAAAAGGTGTTTGTTCAAATAATAGTTCTACTCAGGTGAGCCCTGAAGAAATCTTCCCTGATGTACCAAGCCCCGGGTTAGATAAAGCTGTCGAGTGTCCTATAAAAAGAACTCCACCAAGTAGCTTATTTACTTCTACAGACAAAGTAACCAACGAGCAAAAGTTCTTCGACCCGATTATAAAGGCTTCGAGAAGAATATTGATGAAAATAAAGAAGCGAAAAACCGAATTAGCAAGGAAGAGAGACGAAGACATAGTCATGAGCAAAATTCCCAAAGTCGAGAATTTGCAGCTTCAGCTATTAATGAGTGACGCTGAAATGATGTAGATGGGAATGATGCAATCTGAAGTATTGACCGTGCCTGTAAAACAAGATGAAAGACATTCAAAGCTGAGATCGCCTGTTGAAAGACGTGATTTCACTACAACAACGATAATAAAGGACTATGACCCTAAAGTTGAACACGGCAGAAGACGATCGCGTAGTAAAAGTCTATAGCATAGTCTATACAGGCGGTCTGATTCACCATACGAGAGGAAACGCTGGTCGCGATCACCGCATCATAAGAGAAGATCGCCATCAGTTAGGCGTGAAAGATCGAAAATTTCACGGTTACGGTCAAGATCTCCTCCTCGGCCTGCCAGGCCCGAAGCCAGGTCTAAGACGCCAATGATGAAACCTAAACAAGTTAATCACTATCACAAGTCAAATATAGGCTGAATCTAATTCATGCCTTTGCCACACTCAGAAAACTGTCCGTAACATCCCTTCGACAGCCGTCACTTTGACAGCCACCGCTCCAACAGCTGTCAGTTTGACAGCCATCGCTTTGACAACTGTCATTAGGAGCGCAGTGTTGAGAACAGCTTGGCCAAGTTGTAGTAATCGTCAGTCTTCACGTTTCTTGTCAATTTTGCGTTGACTTAATTATTTCTTCATATCTAGTAGCATCTGTTGGAAGCACTCTCTCTGTATTTCGCTTTTAGATCATCTGGAAAAAATATTCATAATGTTAGGTCCGATACTGACGACATATTCTATGAAGTTAACTTTTTTCAGTGCTGAGCTGCTAACTATTCTTAACATGTTGAGTCGGACCCGGTTGCCATACGAATATCATATTTAAAGGGTTGTTGGAGCCCTAAAGAGTCTGACAATCTAGTCCACATATAAAACTCACACATCGCCAGTGAGTTGTGGAGGTCAAATTACAGTCGCTTCACAGGAAATATTGAAGTTTGGCCGTTTCTTAGTTAGTTTGAGTTAGGAATCGATTCGAAGGATGCTATTACTGCTCTGGACATGTATCTTGTACAGTAAGCTTCAGATAAAAGGGACCCCCCTTGTTAATGATATGAAAGCATGAGGGGGTCTGTTTTCTCTGACGCTGACTGTATATAAAATGTGCACAAGCAAGATGTGCTCTATACGCGCAGTACACGTTTGTTGGGTGTCTTTCGAGGATAGCAAGGGTGGAAATGGGACTCTATTGTCTGCACTTAGCCTCTTTTTGGGCCATTGCGCGTGAAATAGCACGGGGTGCAACTGCAGTGGACGAGCTCACCAAGCATACATTATTACAAAGCATTCTTTTTTCTTCAGCTTTTTTTTTTTTTTTTTTTTTTTTTTTTTTTTTTTTTTTTTTTTTTTTTTTTTTCTAAATATATATTATTTTTATTTACTTGATTACAAATCATTTCACAAAAGTTTCATTACGAACATTTTACCTATCACGAATACGCCCGCACGATAAAATGGTATTACTTATTAGTTACTAGCTTTTGCCCGCGGCTCCACCGGTTATCGCTACCAGCCTATGTCCTTTCGCAAGGTCTAATCTATTCCTATACCTAATTTCATCAAAATCGGTTCAGTGATTTAGGCGTGAAAGCATAACAGACAGACAGACAGACAGAGTTATACTTTCGTATCTATAATATTAGTATGGTAGTACGGATTTTATACAATGAGTATCATATAGTTTCTCTAAGCAAATTTTCTATCTATTAACTTAAAAACTACTGTACCGATTTCAAAAATTCTTTCGCCATTAGAAAGCTAACATTATCAGGTAGCAACATAGGCTATTATAAATCATCACGCTACTATCAGCGATGAACGGGATCCGATTTCCACGCGGGCGGGACCGCGAGCAACAGCTAGTAACACATAATATCATCATAAGATACACATAACCTGTTCAGATAAAAGTAGAAAGTCGTGGTAAATAGAAACCGAGCACACAGTACTGTGTGATAAGAGAAATACCTATATAATTGTACTATCGTATTGCACTTGTACATGATAAGTTTGTACCTTATCTACTTCAATTTATCACTATTATTATCAACTCATGGACTGACACACGCAACGTTACTAGAAAATGATATGATATGCTATGGTCATGGGAAATGGGCAGATAAAAACAAGAAAATTCATTTCATTTGAAGGTAATAAATATTTAACATACACATAAAAAAAAATGAAATGTTTTAGTTTTAAGAGACATAAACAGTTTTGACCTCAGAATGGGATTCATAATTTATTAGTCAATTATTAATCAGTCTGATGAGGACTTTTTGACCTTTGACCTGGTATATTATTAATGATTAATCCAGGTCAAGTGCATGTGGATGAATAAAGCTTCAGCATCATGTCGGACGGACAATTTAGTGACTACGAAGAGGATTCATACGCTGCGTTTGCAGATGTACAAGCAATTGTAAAATATATCAGTAAATTCATGGACCAAATTGACAGGAAAGCTGATAGAAACAGGATTCGGATGAAGTATAAACAAGATCGTGCCACGGCTGAACATGTTATGAATCGACGTACCAGAATGATAGTAAATAAATTCATCAACAGAAATACAATAACACAAATTAATGGCTGCATCTCGACTGGTAAAGAAGCTAATGTCTATCATGCCACTTCAAGAGATTTTATAGACTGTGCAATCAAAATATATAATACATCTATTTTAAAATTCAAAAACGGAAGTGAATATAATATAACTGAAGATCATCGATTCGAAAATCAATGTAATACAAATCCTCATAAAATGGCTCCCAAATGGGCACGAAAAGAGATGAGAAATCTCACTAGAATGTCTACGGCTGAAGCAAAATTATCTGTTCCTAAGCCAATTCTGCTGCGCAGTCATGTGTTAATAATGTCCTTCATTGGAGAGGACATAAAGCTTCAGCATCATCTCGGACACACAATTTAGTGACTATGAAGAGGATTCATACGCTACGTTTGCAGATGTACCAGCAATTGTAAAATATATCAGTAAATTCATGGACCAAATTGACAGGAAAGCTGATAGAAACAGGATTCGGATGAAGTATAAACAAGATCGTGCCACGGCTGAACATGTTATGAATCGACGTACCAGAATGATAGTAAATAAATTCATCAACAGAAATACAATAACACAAATTAATGGCTGCATCTCGACTGGTAAAGAAGCTAATGTCTATCATGCCACTTCAAGAGATTTTATAGACTGTGCAATCAAAATATATAATACATCTATTTTAAAATTCAAAAACGGAAGTGAATATAATATAACTGAAGATCATCGATTCGAAAATCAATGTAATACAAATCCTCATAAAATGGCTCCCAAATGGGCACGAAAAGAGATGAGAAATCTCACTAGAATGTCTACGGCTGAAGCAAAATTATCTGTTCCTAAGCCAATTCTGCTGCGCAGTCATGTGTTAATAATGTCCTTCATTGGAGAGGACGGCTGGCCTTCACCAAATCTAAAGAATGCTGAATTTTCACAATCAACGGCTTGCCGTGTATACCAAAATTGCATCAAGATGATGTGGAACATATTTAACATTTGTAAATTGGTTCTTGCCGATTTTTCTGAGTTCAACATTCTATATCATCAGGGTAATGTGTTCATCAATGATGTATCGCAATCTGTAGGATTAGATCACCCAAATGCTGATGAGTTTCTACGCAAAAACTGCGCAAATATATTAACCTTTTTTAGAAAAAAGGGTTTGGCAACACTGACAGTGGATGAATTATTTGATTTTATAAAAGATCCTACAATTGGTAACTTAGAGCATTATCTTGAAAATTAGAATACTTTCAAACATAAATCACAGTAACATTGGTCAGTCTATTATTTATGCATATTTAATCACTATCACAAGTCAAATATAGGCTGAATCTAATTCATGCCTTTGCCACACTCAGAAAACTGTCCGTAACATCCCTTCGACAGCCGTCACTTTGATAGCCACCGCTCCAACAGCTGTCAGTTTGACAGCCATCGCTTTGACAACTGTCATTAGGAGCGCAGTGTTGAGAACAGCTTGGCCAAGTTGTAGTAATCGTCAGTCTTCACGTTTCTTGTCAATTTTGCGTTGACTTAATTATTTCTTCATATCTAGTAGCATCTGTTGAAAGCACTCTCTTTGTATTTCGCTTTTAGATCATCTGGAAAAAATATTCATAATGTTAGGTCCGATACTGACGACATATTCTATGAAGTTAACTTTTTTCAGTGCTGAGCTGCTAACTATTCTTAACATGTTGAGTCGAACCCGGTTGCCATACGAATATCATATTTAAAGGGTCTTTGGAGCCCTAAAGAGTCTGACAATCTAGTCCACATATAAAACTCACACATCGCCAGTGAGTTGTGGAGGTCAAATTACAGTCGCTTCACAGGAAATATTGAAGTTTGGCCGTTTCTTAGTTAGTTTGAGTTAGGAATCGATTCGAAGGATGCTATTACTGCTCTGGACATGTATCTTGTACAGTAAGCTTCAGATAAAAGGGACCCCCCTTGTTAATGATATGAAAGCATGAGGGGGTCTGTTTTCTCTGACGCTGACTGTACATAAAATGTGCACAAGCAAGATGTGCTCTATACGCGCAGTACACGTTTGTATGGTGTCTTTCGAGGATAGCAAGGGTGGAAATGGGACTCTATTGTTGCTCTGCACTTAGCCTCTTTTTGGGCCATTGCGCGTGAAATAGCACGGGGTGCAACTGCAGTGGACGAGCTCACCAAGCATACATTATTACAAAGCATTCTGCGGGAGCTAGGGCCTCGTTTGTCCCGCGATTTAGGTCCAAGATATGTGTTTCAGAGGTCCAAGATACTATATCATTGAAGACAAAATTAAATCATATTCTTACCATGGTCAGCATAATATCTTTGCTTGCAGAAGGCTCTTCGACCCCCGAAGCCGGCGTCGTACTGTTGGTAAGTGCTAGCTGCCTCCACTGCCGACCACGCGTCACGGGCACGTTGGTACTTCGTGTAATCGTAGCGGGACCTACAATAATGACGTCAATTTTAGATCATAATATTAGCAGCAACGGCTTTAGACGTGGCACATGGGGAAGAACAGCAAGACTCCAGTAAGATAAGTGGCGATTCTTTGGCCGACGTATTGTAGAATAGACAGACGAATGTGTGGGATTTGACACTTATGACAGTCGTCAATGTATGTCACATACGTCAAATTCCATTCATTCGTCGTCATTATATATCGATAGTACAATTATACGCCGGCCAACGAATTCTAACCTAATTTTTGCGATAACATTTGCTATTTACGAGAAAAATGCAAGAATCCAACATATTTGTCATTTAACAAAATGCAGATGTCTAATCGAACGGGGACTGTTGATATCTTTTTCATTATGGAGTGTTTAAGAACCGCATCAATTTTCAGATCTATGCGAATTAAGGTAAGCTTACCATTTTCTTTCGTCTATTTTGACGGGATTAATATTGAACTGAAGCTCTTATATTATTGGAGTCAATATTGGGAGTATTTCCTGGGCCTCGATTCTGCTTAAGCGAAACAACTGTCATACCACCGACACTGCTAAAAATTCCATTTAATTTTAGACTTTAAAGTAATGCCGTTAAAGTTTTAAATTAAATGGCTTCTTGTAGTGAATGAAACTCATTTCATATAATTTTGAACTTTAAATTTATAGCCATAGAGTCTAAAATGACAGTAGTTTTATTTTAGCAGAATCGAGGGCCCGTTTGTCCATAATCGAGATATCAAATCACAGAGATACGAGTTAATAAACAGTAATTAAGTAGTTGAAGTACACATACCGATACTTTGAACTGTAATTCCTGTATTCTTGCCTCTTGTAGGTGTCGTCTCGGTTGTAAGAGCTGCAGGATCGCTTTGAACTCCTCGAGTAACTGGATGAACTGGAAGACGTTGACGATAAAGAAGAGGATGACTGGGAGCTGAAATAGACAGATAATTATACTGATTGTTGCTGAAAAATACAATTACTAAATACGTTCGAAATGTTCTTACAAAAAATGCTATAAGAACATTTCGAACGATCGAACGAAATCGACGGCTAAATCCGCGGTGAGTATTCAATTTCGCATGATGAAAATTTGGTTGTCGAGCACATAGACATACATCACTGCCGACTTCTGCTTAGATCACCAAAACAGCATGTGAAATTCACCGCGGATTCACCTGTTGAGTTTGTTCGATCGTTCGAAACGCTCTTACAGCATGTGCCTGCAGTATACGTTCGCTTAGTAAATGCTCACCTTGACGACGAATCGGAGCTTTTGGAGACCGTCGACTTCCTGAGAGGCGGAGTTAGTGACTTAGGTGCGTTTTTCTCCACACCGTTCGTATGAGCAACTTGTTTAGGTTTCATCATTGGCGTCTTAGACCTGGCTTCGGGCCTGGCAGGCCGAGGAGGAGATCTTGACCGTAACCGTGAAATTTTCGATCTTTCACGCCTAACTGATGGCGATCTTCTCTTATGATTCGGCGATCGCGACCGGCGTTTCCTCTCGTATGGTGAATCAGACCGCCTGTATCTATGGCTCCGACCACGAGACCTTGATAGACTTTTACTACGCGATCGTCTTCTGCCGTGTTCAACTTTAGGGTCCTTTAGGTCCTTTATTTTCGTTGTCGTAGTGAAATCACGTTTTTCAACAGGCGATCTCAGCTTTGAATGTCTGTCATCTTGTTTTACAGGCACGGTCAATACTTCAGATTGCGTCATTCCCATCTTCATCATTTCAGCTTCACTCATTAATGGCTGAAGCTGCAAATTCTCGACTTTGGGAATTTTGCTCATGACTATGTCTTCGTCTCTCTTCCTTGCTAATTCGGTTTTTCGCTTCTTTATTTTCATCAATATTCTTCTCGAAGCCTCTATAATCGGATCAACGTACGTTTGCTCACTGGTTACTTTCTCTGTAGGATTCAATAAGCTACTTGGTGGAGTTCTTTTTATAGGACACTCGACAGCTTTATCTAACCCGGGGCTTGGCAAATCTGGAAAGATTGCTTCAGGGCTCACCTGAGTAGAACTATTATTTGAACAAACACCTTTTCGCAATTTATATTCCTGTAGGGTTAGTTTTTTTCTCTTTTGCGGTTGTTCTTGCTTATTAATATCTGCTTGTACATTTATTTTATTGACTTCCCGATCAAGAGGTCTTTTTTCAGCTTTGGATTGTACGGCTTGAGGTATTTGAACATCTTGTTTGTTGTTAAATAGCGTCGCGTAAAAGTTCTCATTTTTCGGACAGGGTTCTTCCTTTATAGTAAAAATATCTAATTCTTTAACAGTCTTCTCTTTTTTACCTAAATTGTTCGTTTTTTCATTAACACTACACTTGTCCATGTCAACTTTCTGAGAGTCTATGTGATCACGGGTAAGACTAACTCCAGATTTGTTTTTAATAGTTAACCTTATTTTACCATTAGAATTTTGACTATTAGTATCACTCGTTTTATAAGCATTTTTAATCATCACAGAACTGTTGATTTTTTTATCACTATCGGGCACACTGTGAAAAAGTGACAAGTTTTTACCGCGGTCACTCGTTTTTACACTATTTTTCTTTTTGGGATCTATATCATCCGATTGTTTTAATTTCTTGTTCTTAGACTTGTTATCGTTAGTTTCCTCATCGCTACTGAAATGATAAACGACTTTTTTACTCTTGCACGTCCTGTGCCTTGAGTTAAGAATCCTGCTGTTGTTGGGTAGTACTTCAGGTTGAAGAAGGCTTTTGTTCTCACCTGCATCTTGCAACCGCATACCGTTTGTCAAAGAATTTTTGTTAAAACTTTTGACTTTACCATCTTCAATGTTCTCTACGGGAGCTGGTTGGTTTTTCGTGTTAAATTTTTCATTAGCTTCAAAGTGTTCGAATAAAGAATTCGAATCATTTACCTCTAACACTGGATACACAGTATCATTGCGCGACTCGACTTCCAGAAAATCATCCAATTCAATTTTTGTTGCCTTCTGTTCTTTTATTGTTGTTTTTTCTATGCAGAAATCTAATACGCGTGGTATAGGGATTGATGTAATTTCCCTTGAAGGTATATCTATAACGGTAGCTTCTGGACTAATGGATGATTCGATCTCCATATCTTGATGACTGAAATCATCTTCCTCGGGTATAATTTTATTAGCGTCTGTCTTGTCAGTTATAAGAAAACTGTTTACGTCTTCCTCCGATAAAGTTCTAGGTAAGTCATCACTTACATTAGTGTTGAAGTCATCGCTTTTACTAGTGCTGCCCGATTTATCCTTTTCATTGTCAGAAGTTATATCATATAAATCCCGATCTTCAAAACTTAGACATAATTTAGAATCATCTATATCCATGCAAAGGTTACGAAGAATCTCTAAGTCGGATTCATTAATGCAAATGTCCGCGATACTAGTTTCTCTCACTGGTTCGCAATCGGGCTCAGGTTCAAATTTAGCCTTCTCCTGAGCAGCGATATTAGTATCAGCAGCTAGAAATTGTTTTACTTTAGGAGTAGACGTTGGTAATTTAAATTGAGTGCTGTCTTCTTCAGGTAATGGATGTTTAGAAAAAAAGTCATCGATGTTCAGCACCTTCACAGTATCTTTACTTTTAAAAAAATATTCGTCTACGTCTTTGACCACTTGTTCATCGGTATCCAGTACATCCTGTTCATTATTATTATTTTTAATGAAATATTCATCTATGTTTGAGACTACATGCCCGTCTAAATTTTGATCATGACGGTCTTGGCCAGGTGTGCCTATTGTGTCATTAAAATGGACATCAGTGTAACCACCATTGTCTTCCCTATTTACCGACACTTCTTTTTCACTGATTGCATATGCCTCTTCATCATCGTCTTGTATTTCATCAGGGTTCACTGTATACACAGTTATAATATCATAATCAACTCCTTCCACTAAGGTGTGGTCATCTACACTACTAGGTCTTTCTTGATCTACATTATTCTCGTCGTCGACATTATGTTGCATGGTATGTGGACTAGAGCAGCTACTTTCAGTTTCTTGATCAACATAACCTTCATCATCGATATTATCTGACATGGTATGTAATGAGCCAGAAACGATGCTATCAGTTTCTTCATCAACATTATCCTCGTCACCGACATTATGTTGCATGGCGTGTAGTGGGCTAGAATGAACGCTTTCAGCTTCTTGATGAACATTATCCTCGTCATCGACGTTCATCTCACATTCCTCTATACTTTCATTCAGTTCTTCGTCATGGTCCTGTACTTCAACCATTTGTAAAGTTTGATTTTGGATACACAAATCTTCATTAGTCTCTTCAGAGTGCTGTTGTCGAGACACGCTTGTCAGTGGATAGTCAGTACTATTCTGATTGCAACTACTCTCCGAGGATATCGAGTCACTGTCCAATCTCAGCACCTTGTGGCCAATGGGGCGGCTGCGTGTCTTTTGATACGTCGGATTCATCTCGTGTGACTCCATGTCTGGAAATAGAAAAGTAACTCAATATTATTCTCGGTATTATAGTCAGACTGCAGGTACATTCACCTAGGGTAGGGTTAAATGGTCCGCAACAAAAATGTAGAATAATGTACAAAAAATAATTTTCATGAGAATCGGACCAGCCATATCGAAGGAGTTTGCAGTCAAACATCAACATCAACACGAGAATGTTATTATGTCAGATTTTTGTAAATTTTTCTAAAATGAAATGCACTTTTTTTTAAATATTCGATTTCACTAATTCTTTTTTTTAAATATTCCTTGAAGGACGAGGATGGTTCCTACGGAGAGAAAAATTAAAAAAAAATAATCGACCGTTAGGCGGTATGAAGTTCGCGAGGTAAGCTAGTTTCAAATAATTTTGTATTACTTCCTAGGGGATAATTACGTTGCCAGTTCACTACACTTAACGTTTAACATTAAACTAAACTAAATACAACTTCACATTATTTAGTTTTCTGTTAGTAGCTAGTTTCACGCCACATTATTAAAACTGGGTACTGGCCTAACAGATGTAACGTAGGTAGCTTTTTCGTAGCTGTTGTGGACCATAGCTAAAATAAATCGTAGAGCTTACGTAGCAGAACTCGTAGCTCGTAGCGCTAATAATATCGTAGAGTTTACGTAGTGGAACTCGTAGTTCGTAACGTGTAGCATGTCCGATGAACACACTTAAATTAAGCACTACTAGCCTTCCGCCCGCGGCTCCGCCCGCGTACATTTCGGTTAACACGGCCTTTGCTCATATATCCGGTTCTACTTAACCAAGCCCTGTCTAAAAAAGACAGCATCAAAATCCGTTCCGGAGTTTTTGCGTCCATCGCGGACAAACAGACAAAAAGACAGGAAATGAAAAAGAGAAATATTTTGTGTTTTGAGACATAACATAACCCAAGTGTTTTTTTTTTTAAGTTTAAGACGATGTAAGCCAATAACGTAATAAATCGGGTGATTTCGCATCATCATCATCATCATCATTTCAGCCATAGGAAGTCCACTGCTGGACATAGGCCTCCCCTATAGATCTCCAATAAGACCGGTTGGAAGCGGCTCGCATCCAGCGCGTTCCCTCGGCCTATTCGCATGCTTAAAGTATATTCGTAAAATTTTACGCGATTTATTTATTAAATTTTATGCACACTTAAAAACATTAAATAGATAAGACGGTAAAAATATCAGTGCAATTTTCAATTATAATTTTAATCATATTTTAAATATTTTTGACCAAGTCACGGTAAAGTTATTGATTTTAATTTCAAATTGTTTTAGACCTATAAATCATTATTAACTTAGTTTAGTAAATGTAGTCTGAACTGAAGTTAGAAATTCGATAATATTCCGGGATGTACTACACAGTAGCAAGAGAGCTTATCAGTCGTTAAAAAGGTAAACTTTAAGATGAATAGTTATTTTAGTTATAAATTAATTCGATTTAGAGTCAGATCAAATATATAAAATATAAATAAATGAATTTTAATTAATTTGATCTGATTCTGAATCGGATGAGTTAGAGTGATTCGATTAGTAAGGTGTATACGATATAGTTGTAATAGGTACATACCGTGATTTTTTCCAATTGAATTTCCAAGAGGTATTTACTAACACCTAGAATATTGCACTTTAACAACACAGTATTGCACTAACTGGAAAGTAAGTACAAGCAAGGCAAGTACAAGGAAAGCGCGCGAAAAGCGAGTACTTCGGATGAGAGCTCGAGCTCAACTAATTTATTTTTGAGGAATTTCGCAGAGCCTCGTAAGGAACGATGGGTGCGGGGGACGCGGGGGTGGGGGCTGACACGGGGGATGCGTGGGAGTGGACAGGTAGTAGCGGGTAGTGGGCGTGGGGCAAGCTAACTATTGTTACAGCGCACGTATTGTCTACAGCAGACATTATTGTTTTCTAAGGAATTAGGAGCTTAATACGTATAGGTAAGGTATGCTAAGGGTTATACTTTTGCGAATCGCTATAAGCGGTTGACGAACAACTGAAGCATAAAATGTCGATTATAAAGCCTTCGAGCGATTTTTCGTAATAGATAATGACTTATAGAGATAATTTCATGGACCTCGATTCTGCTATTTTTAGTTAAAAAAAAACCATAGTCATTCCAATTGAATACTAAGCCACTAGGTGGTTAGCACATTATAAGGTTAAGCAACACTAGTCTGGTCAGTCTTAGGATGCGTTACTATTCTTAATATAGATTCTGCATCTGATTAGTTACATTGATACAATTAGTCAAGTGTATGCAGTAAATTCTCACGAGAGTTATGTCTAAATTATAATTTGATGTTATCGTCTTCATCTTCAAATTTTCAAATATATATTGAGAAGGATTTGGAAACCTATAGAATTAATGCTTTAATAGCACCAGTTTAAGAGAATGTTAGCTAATTACGAAATAAATCGTAATAATTTCTCATGTTTAAAGTACCATATTCATTTTAAATTCATAAAATTTGACGCGATTTATTTATTTAATTATACACAAACACAAAAACATTACACAGATAGGTAAAGACAGTAGAAAAATTAGTATAATGTTAAATTATACTTTAAAACATTATTTTGAATATTTTTGATCAAGTCACAGTAAAGTTATTGATTTTAATTTCAAATTGTTTCGGACATTTTAAGAATTATTAATTTAGTTTAGTAAATGTAGTCTGAACTGAAGTTAGACTTTCGATTATATTCCAGGACGTACTACACAGCAGAAAGAGAGCTTATCAGTCATTGAAAAGGTAAACTTTAAGATAAATAGTGATATTAAGTATAAGCTAACTCGACTTAGAGTCAGATCATACAAAAAATAGATATAAACGAATTTTAACTAATTTGATCTGACTCTGAATCTGATTAGTTAGAGTGATTCGATTAGTAAGATGTATACGATACATATGGTTGAAATAGGTACTTACCGTGATTTTTTTTCTATGAAACACAAAACACTTTATTTAGAGTTTTAAAGAGTTTCTAACACTTATTATATTGCACTTTAACCACAGTATTGCACTAACTGGCAAGTAAGTACAAGCAAGGTAAGCAAGTACAAGTTCAAAAGTTATTTTCTAACACTTAGTATATTGCACTTTAACCACAGTATTGCACTAACTGGCAAATAAGTACAAGCAAGGTAAGCAAGTACAAGGAAAGCGCGCGAATAGCGAGTGCTTCGGATGAGAGCTCGAGCTCAACTAATTTATTTTTGAGGAATTTTGCAGTGCCTCGTAAGGTGCGACGGGTGCGGGGGACGCGGGGGGTGGGGGCTGAGACGGGGGATGCGCGGGAGTGGACAGGTAGTAGCAGGTAGTGGGCGTGGGGCAAGCTAACTATTGTTACAGCGCACGTATTGTCTACAGCGGACATAACCTATTGTGTTTTATGGAATTAGGCACTTAATACGTATAGGTAAGGTATGTTAACCTTCGGAAGCATAGGAGGGTGACTCGTCACCCCACTCGTTCAAAAAAGGGTTGATATCTTTTTATGTGTTAATTGATGAAAGTTGTGTTTTACCGTATTCTCCTATTTAAGCATACGTAATTAGTAGCATATATCACTGATTCATTATGTCTTGGATTTGCTATATTATTATCGTTGCTGGGGTGACCGATCACCCCACTATACTTTTACGTTAGTTTCTTTTTTCTCGTCCGGATTTGTTATATATATGGGAGACCTAGGCAATGCAGGTAATGATGGGGAATATTCTTTAAGCTAGAGTGAATGATCAGAAATTGAGGATAATATGTCTGTGCATTCAGTGCAGGGTAGCGATATAAAACTCATTGACACCAGTGACAATGACCACATCTTGTTAGTACAGTATCGAAGCAAAGTTTTAGGAGGGAAGAATGGACAGAACATGCCTGGTCATCTGTTCCACCTTTTCAAACCAAAGACCACAAAACGATAATGCAATTGTATGGCCAAAAAAGAATCAAAATATACAGGATACAGGAATATACAGGATGTTATAAACATGAAGGTACCTACTGGAAGAGAACCCCCTATGAAACTTTAAAAACTAGCATGATGATCAATATGTCCAAAGAAAAAAGACAAAAAACTTAAAATTATTTATGTTAAATGCCATTTGCTCTATGTGTGTATATATATACCGTAGAGACATTTGTATGAACTGCATTAAAACTTAAAGACATAATAGACATATGCAGATAATCTAATTAAAATTGATTTCATACTTTGGTTTAGATCTATATATTTCTTATCACATTAAAAATGTAATAATAAAAAATCTGTTTTTAAATTTATATTTTATTACGTTATAAACGTTATGGGGTGATGTGTCACCCCTATATCTTTCGTGTATGTAAAAAAACCTATCTTCCGAAGGTCAAAGTTTGTAAAGCGTTTAGGCCACCCGTTGTACTGTTTCACTTTACCATCATGATTACTGCATAGCTTGAGTCAACATTAGTGCCTGGAATACGGCAATAGGCTCAACCCCGCTATTACGTGGGACCGAATGCAACCATGAAATGTGGATGCCTAAACTAACCGGGGATAATGATGTGATTACACTTCTGCTTTTATTCACATAATTACTTTACTAATATACGATACTGATAAATAATGAATGATAATGATAATATACATTTGTGAATTTCATAACATCCATATTCTTAATCCATACTAATATTATAAATGCGAAAGTAACTGTCTGTCTGTCTGTTATGCTTTCACACCTAAACCAATGCACCTAAAACCGATCTTGATGAATGAATTAAACCTTGTGAAAGAACATAGGCCATCTTTGATTGCGATAACCGACATCCACGCGGGCGGAGCCACGGGCAACAGCTAGTGAGCGATAACTTCTTAAATAACTAGGTAAGTAATATAAACCACACGTGAAGCTATGACGAGGGAGCCCTTTACCTGGCATAATTGCTTTTCTACTGTGTTTTATTCTATTGTAGTCGATAAGCTGTGAACTGCAAATTGCAACATTAAAACAACAAAAAAACTGGAATATTTCCAAATTGCCTATTCTTTACTATCTATATAATAGTCAACCTTTGGTTTCATTTCTCTAAATAGGCCACCTGTAAAAGGTTGCAGGAAGTTCTTATCTCGTCAAGTGAACAAAAGAGATATTAATGCTTTTGTTATTCAAGTCATGCGGGCCCATTAAAACTAACTGCCAACCCAATGGGCGTTATTTTGCGATATAGAGACAGCAAGTAATGGGCGTCGATGCTACTAAAGAAAAACCATTGTAATACAGAAACTGCAAAAATGGCATTAAATTTTAGACCTTATTGCTATAGAGTCAAAGTCCAAAATTAAATGACAATATTTTTACTACACGCTTTCGTTCACTCTACAAAAAGCCATTTAATTTTAAACTTTAACAGTATTACTTTAAAGGCTAGTGCATTTCATTTACTTTTAAGGTTGTGTCTTAGCAGAATCAAGGCCCAGGTAATGACCTGCTGTCTCTTCGTGGACACAATTCGTGGTATTTTAAATAATTGCACAATATGTCATTATTTAAAATACAACATGATTTTGATCTCCAATTCTCTGACTACGACTATATCAATAACTAATATAATATATACATTCTTTTTAAATTAAAAAATCATTTCATGGGCGGAGGCGCTGTCTGCTGAAACACAGGCTACAAGCCTAGTTCAGCAGCAGATGCCATTATTAACCTACTTAGTTAATGTTATTTATTTGTGAATGTACAAATGAAAAAAATGAAATAAAATGTAATGCATCCGTGCTGTGCAGAATGCGATGTCGTTGATGTCTTTATAAGGCACGGTTTGCGCGCTACGTGCTATAAAAATATAAACTAAACTCTAATTATATTTTGATAGATATCGATATTGCTGTAGGGTGAAAAATATGTGTTATTGTTTTATATTGTGATTTTGTTATATTTGTACCAGATAACCTGTTTTTTGTGTCAATAAACATTTATTATTATTTTATTATTATTACTATATAGGACAGCCTCCGTGGCGTAGCGGTAGTGAACGCGGCCGCTACGCACGAGGCGCGGGTTCGGTCCCCGCTCAATTCAAATATTTGTGTGCATGAAATATAGGTATTTGCATTGGTCTGGTCGTGCCGCGGAGAGCACGTTATGCCGTCGGTCCCGGTTGCCATAAGAACATCTATGGCAGTTGTTACGGGTAGTTAGAGCGCTAAAAAGTCTAAAAACAACGGCCTAGCTGCAATGCTTCGATATCGCCTAATGTCACCCTAATGGGGTTGTGAAGGTCATATGGCAGTCGCTTCACGGAAAATATCGAGGTCTAGCCAAATCCGCAGTTCAGACTGGTACAGCGGACCCCAGACACCGAGGTGAAAGCTGTAGTAACGTATGATATAAATAAAAGGTAGGTAATGATAGTCACAAGGTTTATTTTAATCTTTCTAGATACTGAATAATCTGTTCGTCTTAATGCTACCCGGGTTGTCAGTCTAGTGCCTCGTGGCTTAGTTCCCGCGCGCGGGCTGTCACCCTGACAGCTCGTTCAGGAACAGGAACCCACAACATCCTCCCCTTTAGGATTAATCCTTATGGGACAAAGGTATTCCTTCATCCATTTTGGGGCCGCTCTTTGACGGACCCCTCTCCTCACATTCAACCCATCATTAACAACATTTTCATTTACATTAACATTATCATTTACATTAACATTTTCATTTACATTAACATTTTCATTTCATTAACCTTTTCATTTACATTAACATTTTCATTTACATTAACCTTTTCATTTACATTAACATTTTCATTTACAATAACATTTTCATTCACATTATCATCATATGCAATAATACTTTTTTCACATTCTGAAGACCTAGAAGCGATGCAAGGCCTGGGTATACCATAAAAGGGTACATCAGCAGTTTGTGGTGATGGTATCAAATGAAATCTATTTCTTCTGAACAAACCTCTGTTTGTTTCCACTATATATGATCTAGGTTCACCTGATTTTTTTAATACCTTTCCATAGATTCTCAAATCACTAATCCACACCTTCTCTCCCATTATTAGTTCTCTTAATTCTCTAGTCCTATGCTGTTTGTTATAATAATTACTAATTTTTTCTTTCTTAATCATATCTTTCTTTTCAAATTCGGTATTACAATTTACTGGCTTTTGTAATGACTGCGGTAACCTAGGTAAGTTATCCCTTAATTTCCTATTGAAAATTAGCTCAGCTGGGTGTCCAATGGAGTATTCCTATATATCAACAGGGCTAAAAAGATATCTTCATTTTTTTTTAATAAATTTTTTACAATCTTTACAGCTGATTCTGCACAACCATTACTTTGTGAATAATAAGGACTGCTTGTTATATGTTGAAAATTATATAATCTAGCAAACTTTCCGAATCCAGATTTAAATTGAGGTCCTCCATCCGTTCTTACTATCTTTTTGTTGTATTTTTTGTTTGAATTGTATTTGCTTATTTCTTCTTCTTTTTGAAACTTAGAAACTGGATTTCTCGATAAGGCATCCTGCACTAATAATTTTTTCCCTGGTATATAGTGAACTTCATAGTTAAATCTCGTCAGCTTCATTCTAAATGACATCAGCCTTGGTGTTAATTCATCTATAGGTTTGGTCTGCAAAATTTGTACTAGTGGTTTATGATCAGTTTCTAATACTACTTTAATGCCATAAATATAGTCTTTAAATCTATCTACTGCCCATGACAGTGCTAAACATTCTTTTTCTATTTGTGAATATCGTTTTTCGGTTTCAGATAAAGGTCTACTCGCATATGCTACAACATTTCTATTATTCTCCTGATTTTCCTGCATTAAGGTGGCTCCCAAACCATATGAACTACTATCAGCCGCAACAATGATCTTATAGTTTGGGTCGAAATGTGCTAATATTGGTGCATTTTTTAACATTTCCTTTATTTTTGCAAAGGATGCCACCTGATCACACCCCCATAAAAATTCTACATCATTTTTCAATAAATTGTATAAAGGATATAATACTTCTGTTTTATTTTTTATGTAACGTCCCACAAAATTTACCATACCTAAAAATTGCATTACCTGTCTTTTATTTTTTGGAGATTCAAAATTACTGATAGCATCTACTCTACTTTGATCTAACTGTATACCCCTCCTATTTATGACATGCCCTAAATACTTTATTTCCTCTACCCCAAATTTGCATTTACTTTTGTTGATTGTGATACCTTTTTCTTGTAAACGATTCAATACTTTCCTTAAAATATCATCATGAGCCTCTATACTACCTGCATGAATCAAAATATCATCCACATGAGTTACCACTCCACTAATATCTTCAAACAATTGTGAAAATTTCATTGAGAAGTACTCTGGGGCACAATTTAAACCAAATGGTAATCGATGATACATATACCTTCCATAAGGTGTAATGATAGTTGTTAAATGTGCTGAACTACCTAATGGAATCTGATGAAAACCTGCTGTGGCATCAATTTTTGAGAAATATTTAGATCCCTTCAGTTGTGCTAATGTAACTTCTAACTTTGGAATTGGGAAAATTGGTCTGAGAATGTTCTTATTTAATTCTGTATAGTCCCCACAAATCCTCACAGCATTATCATTTTTTGGTGCAACCACTATAGGTGACACATATTGAGTAGGTTCCTCAACTTTAGATATTACCCTTAGTTTACATAAACGGTCCAATTCACTCTTAACCTTAGTCAATAATGGTATAGGTATCACCCTGGGTGTACACTGAATGTAGCTTTTACTTTTATCTATTAGTTTAATATCAAACAATTCTTTAAAAACACCCAACTCATCAAATATTTTAGGGAACTCAGCTTCCACATCAACTGTACTGATATTTAATAGCCTATTTACACCTAAAACCTGTATAATTTTCATCTGTTCTATTGCTGGCACACCCAATATAGGTGTTTTTAAATTTTGCACCACATACACATCACCACAGTACTGACGGTCCTTATATTTAAGTTTTAGTTTTAAAATACCCTTACCTTTAGATCTGTATGGTCTGGACCTTTAATTCTAACCTTGCATGGCTCCAAGTTGTGTGATCTAGCTACTAATTCCTCTGGTAATGCCACTATATCAGCTCCTGTATCAATTAAAAACATCAAATTACACTTGAATTGTCCCTCTCTATACACATCTACATTTATCCTATACTTGCTATCTGCCATTATGCACACCTTCTTTTCTTCCTGCGCCTGTTCATCCCGTATGTTCCTGATTCTTCCAGCTTTGCAACAACGAGCAAAATGGCCTATTTTATTTTCATGCATTTTGCTTTTAAAGCTGGGCAAGTCTGTCTTGACATATGTTTCTGACCACCACAGAACCAACACTGTACTGCTGTTGCAATGTTGTTCTCTTTCTTTATTTTGTTGACATCGGAAGTTCTTGTTACCTCTCCAGAAAATGACCCCTTTTTCTCATAGTCCTCAACTGTTTGCGCAACATCCACTGCCTCTTTCAATGTTATATTGGTCTTCATTAAAATCTTCTCCCTTCCTCTCCTGCTAGCCATTCCCACCACTATTCTATCTCTGATCATCTCTTCCTTCATAGATCCGAAATCACAATTGTCAGCTAACACATGTAGACTTCTAATAAACTCGTCCACACTTTCGCCTGGTTCCTGATTTCTCGTATTGAACCGAAATCTGGCATACACTGGGTTCCTTTTAGGTTGAAAGTGCTCATCCAATGTTTCCAAAGCTCTTGTTAATGTGACTTGATTTGTAATGTTGCACTGCAACGCCAACTCTTCGGCCTTATCGCCCATAAGGTATAATAGGAGATCTATCTGATCAAATTCGGATCTTTTATTTGCACTGCTTACCGCCATGTATCTCTGAAACCTTTTCCTCCATTTGTCCCAGTTTTCCGGTACAAAATCATAAGGGTCGGGCGCTACCACCAGACCCGGCATACCGGCGTTGTTGGTCGATTCAATATTAGTCATATTTTTATATCTTGCACACCGCTGCCACCATGCAGTAACGTATGATATAAATAAAAGGTAGGTAATGATAGTCACAAGGTTTATTTTAATCTTTCTAGATACTGAATAATCTGTTCGTCTTAATGCTACCCGGGTTGTCAGTCTAGTGCCTCGTGGCTTAGTTCCCGCGCGCGGGCTGTCACCCTGACAGCTCGTTCAGGAACAGGAACCCACAACAAAAGCTTCGGATGCGACTGGGAATTAACGCTAGGATAAAGAAAAGTTAAGTACCCAACCGAATGGAGTTTATGTAAGTAATAAATATAAACCACACAACATGACAGATATGGCGAGGGACCCTTTTACCTGCATAATTGCTTTTCTACTGTCTTTTGTTCTATAGCCGTAGATAAGGTGTAAACTGCAAACTGAAACTTTTAACTACAAACAAAAAAAAAGCTGGAATATTTGCAAATTGTCCATTCTTTACTATTTATAGTCAACCTTTTGTTCCTTTTATCTAAACTGACACTTAAAAAGTTTCTAGCAATCCATTTATATTATTTGTATACTACAAACAAGATATTAATGCTTTTGTCAGCTGCTAAGCCTATTACCTGCTGTCGCCTTCGTAGACACCTCGTGGTATTTTAAATAATGTTACACAGATGCCATTTTTTAAAATACTCCGACCCAAAATTCACACCAATTCTGTGACCACGAATACTATGAATAACTAACTGTTGCCCGCGGCTCCGCCCGCGTGGATGTCAGTTATTGATAATCAATTTGTACCTATGCATGAATATGGCTATTTGCAACCGTGGTAGGTACTACAGGTGGCTCTTTCGGGTGTGCCACGGATAACAAAGGCATTTGATTAGGTACTTAACTAAAGGTAAATAATCTTGTAGCAACTTCATATACAAACACATATTAAACGGTAACCTATTGAAATATCGAATTTCTGTTACCCGAATCTTAAAACCCCGAAAACGGTTGGTAGAACTTTTAAAAGACAGATGTAATGAATGACAACTTTCTATAATTCCGTTTTTCATTTCCCAGATAAATCAATTACCAGGTGCACTAAAACCAAATTTTCAAATAGCTTTTTTTTGTTTCCCATATTGTCATAATCCAAATATAGTTATACCAGATTCTCAAAATATTTTTTTTTGTTTCCCATCGTACCATTTACCAAATTTTCATAATCGTTTTATTTGGTTCCCATACAATCGTATTCCAGCTAAACTATATTATACAAGTATAGTAAAATTCAGTAAATTTATATGATTCATTTATTAGGTACAGTAAGTAATTTAGTAATTAAGGTACATTAATTTAGAAATTTCAATGTCGAAATTATTAAAATTATCGTTAACACCCCGACTCAGTGCAATCCGATTCGGATAGGTTAGGTTTTTTTTTTATTTTTTATTTATCCCTGTACGGAATTTTATACGGAAAAATTAACAGTTTAACCTTTAAATTATTGGTTTGAAAAGTCAAAATTTGACACAAAAAAGTTAGTGAAAGAAATGAATTGCCGCAAATCCGACTTCACGTAGTCTTGTTTGCCCTACCCCTAGAGTGTTATTTAAGACCGCGTAGGCGCGGAGGGGCGAGGCGGCCCACGAGCTGAGGAGCAGGTGGTTACAATGGCCGCCGCCGCGGCTGAGGCTGGCCGGCGCTGCGCCGGCCAGCAAGCCGAAGCTGCGGTGGTGGGCGTTACAACCATTTGCGACGATAAGCTCGTGTGGGGCCGCTGGAGCCCCGCAGCGCCGGAGCTGTGACAGAAACGATGCTTGCTGCATGCTGCATGCCTGATACTTGCTGCATGGTAAACGCCTGATGTTTGCTGCATGCTAAATGCCTGATGCTTGCTGCATGCTAAATGCCTGATGCTTGCTGCATGGTAAATGCCTGATGCTTGCTGCATGCTGCATGCTGCATGCCTGATGCTTGCTGCATGCTAAATGCTTGATGCTTGCTGCATGTTGCATGCTTGATGCTTGCTGCATGTTGCATGCTTGATGCTTGCTGCATGCTAAATTCCTGATGCTTGCTGCATGCTGCATGCCTGATGCTCGCTGGTTTTAAAAATCTGGATATTGTTTGTCTGGTTATCAATTAAATGCATTTCAAAAAATTGTGTTTTAAAATTTGGACATTCATGCATATGGATTACGGTCATCTGGATTTTGTGCATTTAGATTTCGTGTGTCTGGAACTCGTTCGTCTGGATTATAAAACGTCGTACAAATGAATAATTGGGCAAATGAAATTCGGAGTTGCGATTATATGGCAAATAAAACTTCGGAATTTGAAAAAACGGGATTATGAAAAAATGGCCAAACGTTTTCGGGATTATGATATTCGGAATTTTAAAATTCGGGATTAAGATAGGTAACCATATTAAACAAATAGACTAGGCTAACTGACTAACTATTGTTTGGATTTCGATTTTTAGTCTTTAAAATGAATTTCTAAACCAAAATATTAAATTTTTAAATTAAATATAATATTAAAAAGACACATTAAGGTTGTTTACGTAGAACCTAACCAAATGGAGTATAAGATCTTACAGGTGGAAAGATTTAGTCTGTGCCTACCCCAACAGGCAAGAGGCTGGGCTATACTTAGGCAGATGAATATTCTAGATAATTTTTTATCTGGTTAATAGTTGCCTAGCGAAAAGGTTGCCTGAAGAGATCGCTCCCAGCGATAAGGCCGCCATTTGTACCTACATATTTCATAATATGTTGTCTGATTGGGGAGTTTGTAAGCGATTACGCTTACGTGGGGAATATAGACATTCACACTAGATCTAAACTCAGAAGTAATAACCTCTAGACCTCCTTGGGTCCGGCGCTGCACCACCCAAGCTGACCAAGATTAAATTAGATAAGATAAAGCTTTATTGTACACAAATAAATTACAGTACATAATACGATAGCTATGTACTGTAATTTATTTGTGTACAATGAAGCTTTATCTTATCTAATTTAATCTAATCTTGGCCCAGGTTTGACCCAGCTTGGGTGGTGCAGCGTCAGAACAGAAATTCCCAACTTTAAACATTGGTAACTATATTACTCCTCTTGAAGTTTCCCGCCATACTCACCACTTGAGATGTTTATTGTGGCTCATGTACAATTATACTGCCAATAAAGAGTTAAATAATACCTTAATGTCGGATATTTTGCTTTAATAAAATATATCAATACATATAATATTTTTCACTTATTACTTCTGAGTTTAGGTCTAGCGTGATGGTCTATATTCCCCACATAAGCGCAATCCCCCACAAACTCCCCAATTGGATTGAAAATCCCCACTGTCTGGGGAATGAGCAATACTGGACACAATGCTAGCGCGATTCCAAATGGAAAATTCCGTTCTTGTGCGGCAAAAGATACAAAATGTATGCGAGTGCTGCGTTCGGTATGACGTCATTAGGTTTTTTTCCATTATTACGACCACACGAGCGCACGGAAAGAATTCCAAACCGAACGTCGGGTATTTTTCCGTTTGGAAAAAGTAAGGGCGTGTGCGCCTTGTTGAACATTTTATAAATGAAAATGAAGCATTCCTTATTCCGAATCTGAATTCCTAATCAGAAAACCGAATTCAGAAACTTTACGTGTGCGATCGGGCTTAAGATAACTAAATCGCTAGAGAAAAGTACGGGAATACGCGTGTAAAAACTACTCATAAAACATATTGAAAAGCATTTATTGTGCTAAACTATGCAAATCGAGAAAGGAAAAAGCTGAATCGAGTTCAGACGGACTCGCCTCGAACTTGCCATCTTTCCATCTTTCCCTTAAGGCAAGGCAAAACAAACGCGATCAACTTGCGTCCGCTGCTCCGCCCGCGTGGATATCTCAACCAAAAATAACGCATGTCATACCCCAAGGTCTAAACTATCGCTGTACCAAATTTCATCAAAATCGGTTCAGCGGTTTAGGCGTGAAAGCGTAACAAACAGACAGACAGATAGTTAATTTTGCATTTATAATATTACTATGGGCCGGAGCAACGGGCAACAGCTAGTTCAAAATAATAAAATAATCTTCTTCATCCTAGCGTTAATTCCCAGTCGCATCCGAAGCTTTTCAGCTCGGAGCCTGGGGTCCGCTTTAACTACAGATTTCGATGGACCTCGAAATTTACCGTGAAGCGATTGCCATCTGAGCTCCATAACCCAAAGGTAACATTAGGCGATATCGAAGCTTTGCAGCTAAACCGTTGTTTTGGGACTTTTAAGGACCGACGGCTTGGCGTGCTCTCCAAGGCACGACCATTGTAACATGGTACGTGTTGTAATGGTGGCCCTCTTTTCAGAGACTTTGCCTTCAGCTTACCATCAGGCGAGGCGAAGTCAAATTGACGTGTCCCATATAAAAAAAAAAAAAAAAAAAAAAAAAAATGCAAATATGCACACAAATATTTGCACTGAGCCGTGATCGAACCCGCGCCTCCTGCGTAGCGGCTGCGTTCACTACCGCTACGCCACGGAGGCTGTCCGATATAGTAATATGTAATAATAAAATAATAATTAATGTTTATTGACACAAAAAACAGGTTAACTGGTAGAAATATAACAAAATTACAAAGTATAATATTCACTAATATTTTTTACATAAATCACAAATTTATAATTATGTAACATTAACTAAGTAGGTTAATAGTAGCATCTGCTGCTGAGCTAGGCTTGTAGCCTGTGTTTCAGCAGACAGCGCCTCCGCCCATGAAATACATCATATGTTTTATTTTGAAAAAAAAAAATAAAAAATGAAAAGAATTACATATATTCGTTATTGATATAGTCGTAGTCACGGAATTGGAGATCAAAATCATATTGTATATTAAATAATGACATATTGTGCAATTATTTAAAATACCACGATGTGTCCACGAAGAGACAGCAGGCCCTCGATTCTGCTAAGACAACTACTGGCACACCACAGAGACTGCGAGAAAATTCCATTTGATTTTAGCCTTTAAAGTAATGCCTTTAAAGTTTAAAATTAAATGGCTTTTTGTAGAGCGAATGAGAGAGTGTAATGAAAATCATTTAATTTAATTTTGGACTTTGACTCTATGACAATAAAGTCTAAAATTTAATGCCATTTTTTGCAGTTTCTGTATTACAATGGTTTTTTTTAGTAGCATCAACGCCCAAGTCATTACCTGTTGTCTCTATATCGCAAAATAACGCCCATTGGGTTGGCAGTTACTTTTAATGGGCTCGCATGACTTGAATAACAAAAGCATTTATATCTCTTTTGTTCACTAGACGAGATAAGAACTGAATTACTGCAACGTTTGTCAGGTGGCCTATTTAGAGAAATGAGGCAATTTGGAAATATTCCAGTTTGTTTCTTGTTTTAATGTTGCAATTTGCAGTTCACAGCTTATCGACTACAATAGAACAAAACACAGTAGAAAAGCAATTATGTCAGGTAAAGGGCTCCCTCGTCATAGCTTCACGTGTTGTTTATATTACTTACCTAGTTATTTAAGAAGTTATCGTTCACTAGCTGTTGCCCGCGGCTCCGCCCGCGTGGATGTCGGTTATCGCAATCAAAGATGGCCTATGTTTTTTCACAAGGTTTAATTCATTCATCAAGATCGGTTTTAGGTTCATTGGTTTAGGTGTGAAAGCATAACAGACAGACAGACAGTTACTTTCGCATTTATAATATTGGTATGGATTAAGAATACGGATGTTATGAAATTCACAAATGTATATTATCATCATCATTATCATTTATTATTTATCATTATCGTATATTAGTAAAGTCGCCAAAGCGTTTGATAGGGTCTGGCACAAATCGCTTCTTTCCAAGTTACCAGCCTTTGATCTGCCTCCTAGACTGTGCGACTGGGTGGCTAGCTTCCTGCAGGGGCGCCGTATTCGCGTCCTCTGTGATGGTCGAACTTCGGAGTTCTTGCAGGTAAATGCTGGCGTGCCGCAGGGGTCCGTCTTATCACCCACTCTCTTTCTTCTGCATATCAACGACATGCTGTCCACTGGCAGCATTCACTGCTATGCAGACGATAGCACCTTACACGGGAGTTATCACGGACATCCTGCGGCCAAGCAGTCTGATATCGCGGAAAGGAGGCAGCTTCTCGTCAGTGAACTTGACCGGATCCTGAGCCTCGTTTCACAATGGGGATCTGAAAACCTGGTTGAGTTCAATGCCAAGAAGACGCAGGCATGCGCGTTTACAGCAAAGGTATCTTCTTTCCTTCCCCTTCCGACTCTTCAGAGCACGCCACTACCACTACAGGACAATCTCAATATCCTAGGTATGGATGTTCGCTGCAAACTGAACAACAAAAACTACATCGAGAGTATCATCAAAACAGCATCGCGTAAACTCGGAGTCCTGCACAAAGTGAGACGTTTTTTCACGCCGGAGCAGCGGTGTCTTCTCTACAAGACACAAATTCGCTCTTGCGTGGAATACTGCTCGCATCTCTGGGATGGCTCCGCAAAGTACTTACTAGATGCTCTCGACAGGTTGCAGCGACGTGCGGTCCGCATTATTGGGAATCCTGAGATCACTTACACCCTTGAGCCTTTGCAGTTGCGTAGAAATGTGGCATCTTTGGCGGTATTTAACCGTCTCTACCATGGTGAATGTTCTGATCAGCTCTTCCAAGTAATCCCACCCTCTCCTTTCCTATATAGGACAACACGTGCAGGACTCAGATGCCACCCGCATACGGTGCAAAATAAACCATCAAGAACCAAGCGATTCGGTGACTCCTTCTTCTGCCGCACTATTAAGACTTGGAATTCCTTACCAGCTCACGTGTTTCCCTCCTCCTATAGTCCCGGGTCCTTTAAGCGGGGCGTGAAAAAGCATCTGATGAGGCCGTCAAGCTGAGAGCCACCATTGTAACATGCTACATGTCTGAAATGGTGACCCTCTTTTCAGAGACTTTGCCTTCAGCTTACCATCAGGCGAGGCAAAGTCAAATTGACGTGTCCTATATAAAAAAAAAAAAAAAGTAATTATGTAAATAAAAGCAGAAGTGTAATCACATCATTATCCCCGGTTAGTTAAGGCAGAGGTAAAATATCATCCACATTCCATGGTTGCATTCGGTCCCACGTAATAGGGGGTGAGCCTATTGTCGTATTCCAGGCACTATTGTTGACTCATTATGTCAGATTATCCTAAATTTCTGATCATTCACCCTCGTCTAAAGAATATTTCCCATCATAACTTGTATTGCCTAGGTCTTCCGAACATTTGACAATATTATTGGCCGTAAGTTTTACCATTTATGTCAAAAATGCTCTTTTTCAATCACCGGACGAGAAAAAAGAAACTAACGTAAAAGTATAGTGGGGTGATCAGTCACCCCAGTAACTATAATAATATAGCAGAATCCAAGACACAACGAATCAGTGATATATTATGCTACTAATTACGTATGTTAAAAAAGGAGAATACAGAAAAACACAACTTTCATCAATTAACACATAAAAAGATATTATCAACTCTTTTTTGAACGAGTGGGGTGGCGAGTCACCCTCCTATCCTTCCGAAGGTTAACATACCTAACCTATACGTATTAAGTGCCTAATTCCATAAAAGACAATTTGACAAGTTATGTCTGCAGTAGACAATACGTGCGCTGTAAAAATAGCTTGCGCCACCCCCACTACCCGCTACTACCTGTCCACTCCTGCGCATCCCCGTCTCAGCCCCCACCTCCCCGCGTCCCCCACACCCGTCGTACCTTACGAGGCACTGCAAAATTCCTCAAAAATAATTTAGTTGAGCTCGAGCTCTCATCCGAAGCACTCGCTTTTCGCGCGCTTTCCTTGTACTTGCTTACCTTGCTTGTACTTACTTGCCAGTTAGTGCAATACTGTGGTTAAAGTGCAATATACTAAGAAGTGTTAGTGAATAACTTTTGAAAAACTCGGTGTTAATGATAACTCTCTTAAACTCTAAAAAAAGTATTTTGTGTTTAATAGAAAAAAATCACGGTAAGTACCTATTTCAACTATATGTATCGTATACACCTTACTAATCGAATCACTCCTACTAATCAGATTCAGAGTCACATCAAATTACTCAAAATTCATTTATATCTATTTTTTGTATGATCTGACTCTAAATCGAATTAACTTATACTTAATAATCACTATTTATCTTAAAGTTTACCTTTTCAAGCACTGATAAGCTCTCTTTATACTGTGTAGTACGTCCCGGAATATTATCGAAATGTTTAACTTCAGTTCAGACTACATTTACTAAACTTAGTTAATAATCTATTATATAAAAATCAATGGCACTTTTCGTTGTTATTTTATAACTCAAGAACGGTTGAACCGATTTGGCTAATTTTAGTCTTGAAATATTCGTGGGTGTCCAGGAAAGGTTTGAAGGATGAGGAAATAGGTGCAGCGGGAACGGGAAAAATATTGCGGTACGAAGTTTGCCGGGACAGCTAGTTCTTTATATGAAACAATTTGAAATTAAAATCAATAACTTTACCGTGACTTGATTAAAAGTATTCAAAATATATTTTAAATTATAATTTAACATTGCACTAATTTTTCCACCTTCTTATCTATGTATTATTTTTGAGTTTGCATAAAATTAAATAAATAAATCACGTCTAATTTTACAAATATACTTTAAACATACGAAATCACCCGATTTATTACGTTATTGGCTAACATCGTCTTAAACTTCATAGAAATTGGTGCTATTGAAGCAGTGCAATACTGTGGTTAAAGTGCAATATTCTAAGTGTTAGCGAATAATTCTAGGTGCTAGTAAGTAACTCTTGAAAACCTCTAAGTGTAAGTGATAACTATAAATATTACCTATAAATTGAAATATTACCAATAAATACTCTAAGTGTTAGTGAAAAACTGTAAGTGTCGGGATTATTACTAAGGAATATCTAAAAATTTAGGCAATATCTGTAGGTACTATTATATAATTGTAAAGTAGTCGTGTCGTTTAAATATCTCCAGTGTTTAATTGGAGATATTTAAAGAAATACTTGGGTTATGTCATGTTAACGATAATATTTTTTTTTTAATTTCCCGTCTGTTTGTCCGCGATGGACGCAAAAACTTTTGCTCATTTATCCGGTTCTACTCAACCGATTGCGTTCAAACAAACGTAAGATTCCAAAATTCGTTAAGATTTTGGAATCTTACGTTTGTTTGATCGCAATCGGTTGAGTAGAACCGGATAAATGAGCAAAGGTGGCGATATCCGAGATGTACGCGGGCGGAGCCGCGGGCGGAAGGCTAGTAGTGTATAATTTAAGTGTGTTCATCCGACATGCTACGCACTACAAGCTACGAGTTCCACTACGTAAGCTCTACGAGTTATTAGCGCTACGAGTTCTGATAGTAAGCTCTACGAGTTATTTTAGCTACGGTTCACAACAGCTACGAAAAAGCTAGAGAAGTTCTGTTAGGCCAGTACCCATTTTTAATAATGTGGCGTGAAACTAGCTACTAACAGAAAACTAAATAATGTGAAGTTGTATTTAGTTTCATTTAACGTTAAGTGTAGTGAAATGGCAACGTAATTAACCCCTAGGGAGTAATACAGAATTATTTGAAATATATTAGAATGCAGTGCAGTTTAAATATTTTTTTTATAAGGCATTTTAATTTTTTTAAGACCTTTAAAACAATTAGGGCTTAGATGAAACTCTTTCTAGACTCAAAGTTGTTATTGATCTATTCTAAACAAAAAACTTAACTGCAATTATTGTTTGACCTGGGAATCGAAAACAGCGGTCATTCTGACGACCTCTGAAGCATTTAATTTTTTCCATTCTACCTTTCGCCGCAAACGAACGGAATTTTCCATTTGGAATCGCACTAACAATGTGTCCAGGCAGCGTTGTCAATTCCCCAGACAGTGGGGATTTTCAATCCAATTGGGGAGTTTGTAGGGGATTACGCTTACGTGGGGAATATAGATAGACAATCAGACTAGACCTAAACTCAGAAGTAATAAGTGACAAGTATTATAAATGTTGATAAATTTATTAAAGCAAAATATCCGACATTTAGGTATTATTTAACTCTTTATTGGCAGTATATGTACATGAGCCGCAATAAACATCTGTGGTGGCTAACACCCACCCCAGTATATGCTGAGTGTTTAGCCCAAATTGCGGACATAGCGTACATATCTTAAGACTCGGATGTATGACAATAAAATGTACAATATAGGGTAAACGTTGTAAAAGGTTATATGAATGTGAGACCGTGTGAGATTTCTGCCACGTAGAACATGACACGTTGATTGTGTAATGTCATTAACGTCAATGTCAATTGTCAACATAAAAAAATGTGAATGACAGATGTCACACGGTGTCACGTCGGCGATCGATCACAGACAACTCTGTGTCGGTTACTCTGTGGTTGCCTTGTGTTGTTTATGATGTTTTTTTTTATGTGTACTGCGTGATCCGCAATAAAACTATTTTTCTTTCTTTCTTCTTCTTTCAAGTGGTGAGTTATGGCGGGAAACTTCAAGAGGAGTTATATAGTTACTAATGTTTAAAATTGGGAACTTTCGTTCGGGTTTGTGGGGAATTATGATCATCAGTCATTGTCAATAATAACTGATCGTATAAATTCTTAATGCAAATGAACGGACGTGTGCGCTAGGCACACGGAATTCTGAATCTGAATTCCTAATCAGGAAACCGAATTCGGAAGCCGGGCTTAAAGGCAACGATCGCGACCGCGACAAAACGACCTACAAATTGTGTAACGTAGGGTCCCTTCAGCCATATTCTTTCCTCCTTGGGTCCGGCGCTGCACCACCCAAGCTGGGTCAAACCTGGGCCAAGATTAGATTAAATTAGATTAGATAAAGCTTTATTGTATAGAAATAAATTACAGTACATAGGTATAATACGGACAACATCTATATCTATACTATTATATAATTGTAAAGTGGTCGTGTCTGTGCATTGGAGATATTTAAAAAAAAATACTTGGGTTATCTTATGTTAACGATACTGAACAAGAAAATATTTTTTTTTAATTTCCTATCTGTTTGTCTATTTGAAACGGCTTCGTCAGACTTAAAAATATTCATGCAAAGGTACAAATTGGTTATCGATAACTGACATCCACGCGGGCGGAGCCGCGGGCAACAGCTAGTTATTCATAGTAGTCGTGGTCACAAAATTGAAGTGCAGTTCTGGGTCGGAGTGTTTTAAAAAATGGCGTCTGTGTAACATTATTTAAAATACCACGAGGTGTCTACGAAGGCGACAGCAGGTCATAGGCTTAGCAGCTGACAAAAGCATTAATATCTTGTTTGTAGTCCACAAATAATATAAATGGATTGCTAGAAACTTTTTAAGTGACGGTTTGGATAAAAAGAACAAAAGGTTGACTGTAAATAGTAAAGAATGGACAATTTGCAAATATTCCGGTTTTTTTTTTGTTTGTAGTTAAAAGTTTCAGTTTGCAGTTTACACCTTATCTACGGCAATAAAAGAAAAGACAGTAGAAAAGCAATTATGCAGGTAAAGGGGTCCCTCGCCATATTGGCCATGTTGTGTGGTTTATATTTATTACTTACATAAACTCCATTCGGTTGGGTACTTAACTTTTCTTCATCCTAGCGTTAATTCCCAGTCGCATCCGAAGCTTTCACCTCGGAGTCTGGGGTCCGCTGTACCAGTCTGAACTGTGGATTTGGCTAGACCTTCCGTGAAGCGACTGCCATCTGACCTCCACAACCTCATTAGGGTAACAGTAGGCGATATCGAAGCATTGCAGCTAGGCCGTTGGCTTTAGAGTTTTTAGCGCTCTAATTGCCCGTGAGAACTGCCATAAATGTTCTTATGGTAACCGGGACCGACGGCTTAACGTGCTCTCCGAGGCACAACCAATGCAAATACCTATATTTCATGCACACAAATATTTGCATTGAGCGGGGATCGAACCCGCGCCTCCTGTGTAGCGGCCGCGTTCACTACAGCTACGCCACGGAGGCTGTCCTATATAGTAATAATAATAAAATAATAATAAATATTTGTTGACACAAAAAACAGGTTATCTGGTACAAATATGACAAAATTACAAAGTATAATATTCACTCATATTTTTCACCCTACAGCAATATATTTTTATAGCACGTAGCGCGCAAACCGTGCCTTATAAAGACATCAACGACATCGCATTCTGCACAGCACGGATGCATTACATTTTATTTCATTTTTTCATTTGTACATTCACAAATAAATAACATAACTAAGTAGGTTAATAGTGGCATCTGCTGCTGAACTAGGCTTGTAGCCTGTGTTTCAGCAGACAGCGCCTCCGCCCATGAAATGTATAATGTATATGTTTTAATTTGAACGAAATAAAATGAATAAAATTATATATATTAGTTATTGATATAGTCGTAGTCACAGAATTAGAGATAAAATTATATTTTGTTTTTTAAATAATGTCTTATTGTGCACTTATTTAAAATACCACGATGTGTCAACGAAGAGACAGCAGGCCCTCGATTCTGCTAAAGCAAAACCACTATCATGCCACAGTCACTGCAAGAAAATTTCATTTAATTTTAGCCTTTAAGGTAATGCAGTTTAAGTTTAAAATTAAATGGCTTTTTATAGAGCGAATGAGAGAGTGTAATGAAATTCATTTCATTTAATTTTGGACTTTGACGCCGTAGTAATAAAGTCTTAAATTTAATGCTATTTTTTGCAGTTTCTGTAGTATTACAATGGTTTTTCTTTAGTAGCATCGACGCCCATTACTTGCTGTCTTTATATCGCAAAATAACGCCCATTGGGTTGGCAGTTAGTTTTAATGGGCGCGCATGACTTGAATAACAAAAGAATTAATATTTCTTTTGTTCACTTGACGAGATAAGAACTTCCTGCAACCTTTTACAGGTGGCCTATTTAGAGAAATGAAACCAAAGGTTGACTATAGATAGTATGGAATTGGCAATTTGGAAATATTCCAGTTTTTTGTTTGTTTTAAAGTTTATATGCTGTTTACAGCTTATCGGCTACAATAGAACAAAAGACAGTAGAAAAGCAATTATGTCAGGTAAAGGGCTCCCTCGCCATACCTTCACGTGTGGTTTATATTACTTACCTAGTTATTTAAGAAGTTATCGCTCACTAGCTGTTGCCCGCGGCTCCGCCCGCATGGATGTCGGTTATCGCAATCAAAGATGGCCTAGTTTTTTCACAAGGTTTAATTCATTCATCAAGATCGGTTTTAGGTTAATTGGTTTAGGTGTGAAAGCATAACAGAAAGACAGACAGTTACTTTCGCATTTATAATATTAGTATGGATTAAGAATATGGATGTTATGAAATTCACAAATGTATATTATCATTATCATTCATTATTTATCAGTATCGTATATTAGTAAAGTAATTATGTGAATAAAAGCAGAAGTGTAATCACATCATTATCCCCGGTTAGTTTAGGCATCCACATTTCATGGTTGCATTCGGTCCCACGTAATAGCGGGGTTGAGCCTATTGCCGTATTCCAGGCACTAATGTTGACTCAAGCTATGCAGTAATCATGATGGTAAAGTGAAACAGTACAACGGGTGGCCTAAACGCTTTACAAACTTTGACCTTCGGAAGATAGGTTTTTTTACATACACGAAAGATATAGGGGTGACACATCACCCCATAACGTTTATGACGTAATAAAATATAAATTTAAAAACAGATTATTACATTTTTAATGTGATAAGAAATATATAGATCTAAACCAAAGTATGAAATCAATTTTAATTAGATTATCTGCATATGTCTATTATGTCTTTAAGTTTTAATGCAGTTCATACAAATGTCTCTACGGTATATATATACACACATAGAGCAAATGGCATTTAACATAAATAATTTTAAGTTTTTTGTCTTTTTTCTTTGGACATATTGATCATCATGCTAGTTTTTAAAGTTTCATAGGGGGTTCTCTTCCAGTAGGTACCTTCATGTTTATAACATCCTGTATATTCCTGTATCCTGTATATTTTGATTCTTTTTTGGCCATACAATTGCATTATCGTTTTGTGGTCTTTGGTTTGAAAAGGTGGAACAGATGACCAGGCATGTTCTGTCCATTCTTCCCTCCTAAAACTTTGCTTCGATACTGTACTAACAAGATGTGGTCATTGTCACTGGTGTCAATGAGTTTTATATCGCTACCCTGCACTGAATGCACAGACATATTATCCTCAATTTCTGATCATTCACTCTAGCTTAAAGAATATTCCCCATCATTACCTGCATTGCCTAGGTCTCCCATATATATAACAAATCCGGACGAGAAAAAAGAAACTAACGTAAAAGTATAGTGGGGTGATCGGTCACCCCAGCAACGATAATAATATAGCGAAATCCAAGACAACGAATCAGTGATATATGCCACTAATTACGTATGCTTAAATAGGAGAATACAGGAAAACACAACTTTCATCAATTAACACATAAAAAGATATCAACTCTTTTTTGAACGAGTGGGGTGACGAGTCACCCTCCTATGCTTCGTAGGTTAACATACCTTACCTGTATGTATTAAGTGCCTAATTCCATAAAAGACAATAGGTTATGTCTGCTGTAGACAATACGTGCGCTGTAAAAATGGCTTGCCCCACGCCCACTACCCACTACTACCTGTCCACTCCCGCGCATCCCCCGTCTCAGCCCCCACCCCCCCGCGTCCCCCGCACCCGTCGCACCTTACGAGGCACTGCAAAATTCCTCAAAAATAAATTAGTTGAGCTCGAGCTCTCATCCTAAGCACTTGCTATTCGCGCGCTTTCCTTGTACTTGCTTACCTTGCTTGTACTTATTTGCCAGTTAGTGCAATACTGTGGTTAAAGTGCAATATACTAAGTGTTAGAAAATAACTTTTGAACTTGTACTTGCTTACCTTGCTTGTACTTACTTGCCAGTTAGTGCAATACTGTGGTTAAAGTGCAATATAATAAGTGTTAGAAAATAACTTTTGAAGAACTAGGTGTTAGTGATAACTCTTTAAAACTCTAAATAAACTTGTTTTGTGTTTCATAGAAAAAAAATCACGGTAAGTACCTATTTCAACCATATGTATCGTATACATCTTACTAATCGAATCACTCTAACTAATCAGATTCAGAGTCAGATCAAATTAGTTAAAATTCGTTTATATCTATTTTTTGTATGATCTGACTCTAAGTCGAATTAGCTTATACTTAATATCACTATTTATCTTAAAGTTTACCTTTTCAATGACTGATAAGCTCTCTTTCTGCTGTGTAGTACGTCCTGGAATATAATCGAAAGTCTAACTTCAGTTCAGACTACATTTACTAAACTAAATTAATAATTCTTAAAATGTCCGAAACAATTTGAAATTAAAATCAATAACTTTACTGTGACTTGATCAAAAATATTCAAAATATGTTTTAAAGTATAATTTAACATTGTACTAATTTTTCTACTGTCTTTACCTATCTGTGTAATGTTTTTGTGTTTGTGTATAATTAAATAAATAAATCGTGTGAAATTTTATGAATATAAAATGAATATGGTACTTTAAACATGCGAAATTATTACGATTTATTACGTTATTGGCTAACATTCTCTTAAACACTGCTGCTATTAAAGCATTAATTCTATAGGTTTCCATAATCCTTCTCAATCTATATTTGAAAATTTGAAGATAAAGACGATAACATCAAATTATAATTTAGACATAACTCTCGTGAGAATTTACTGCATACACTTGACTAATTGTATCAATGTAACTAATCAGATGCAGAATCTATATTAAGAATAGTAACGCATCCTAAGATTGACCAATCTAGTGTTGCTTCACCTTATAATGTGCTAACCACCTTTGTGGTTTATTATTCAACTGGCATGACTATGGTTTTGCTTAAACATAAAATAGCAGAATCGAGGTCCATGAAATTATCTCTATAAGTCATGATCTATAACGAAAAATCGCCCGAAGGCTTTATAATCGACATTTTATGCTTCAGTTGTTCGTCAACCGCTTATAGCGATTCACAAAAGTATAACCCTTAGCATACCTTACCTATACGTATTAAGCTCCTAATTCCTTAGAAAACAATAATGTCTGCTGTAGACAATACGTGCGCTGTAACAATAGTTAGCTTGCCCCACGCCCACTACCCGCTACTACCTGTCCACTCCCACGCATCCCCCGTGTCAGCCCCCACCCCCCGCGTCCCCCGCACCCGTCGCACCTTACGAGGCACTGCGAAATTCCTCAAAAATAAATTAGTTGAGCTCGAGCTCTCATCCGAAGCACTCGCTTTTCGCGCGCTTTCCTTGTACTTGCCTTGCTTGTACTTACTTTCCAGTTAGTGCAATACTGTGTTGTTAAAGTGCAATATTCTAGGTGTTAGTAAATACCTCTTGGAAATTCAATTGGAAAAAATCACGGTATGTACCTATTACAACTATATCGTATACACCTTACTAATCGAATCACTCTAACTCATCCGATTCAGAATCAGATCAAATTAATTAAAATTCATTTATTTGTATTTTATATTTGATCTGACTCTAAATCGAATTAATTTACACCTAATATATATTTATCTTAAAGTTTACCTATTCAACGACTGATAAGCTCTCTTTCTACTGTGTAGTACGTCCCGGAATATTATCGAATTTCAAACTTCAGTTCAGACTACATTTACTAAACTAAGTTACTAATTATATTATTTATAGGTCTAAAACAATTTGAAATTAAAATCAATAACTTAACCGTGACTTGGTCAAAAATATTCAAAATATATTTTGAATTATAATTTAACATTGCACTAATATTTTCACCGTCTTATCTATGTAATGTTTTTATGTGTGCATAACATTCAATAAATAAATCGCGTCAAATTTTACGAATATACTTTAAGCATGCGAAATCACCGGATATTGCGTTAACCGAGATGTACGCGGACGGAGACGCGGGCGGAAGGCTAGTAGTGCATTATTTAAGTGTGTTCATCGGACATGCTACACGCTACGAGCTACAAGTTCCACTACGTAAACTCTACGAATTATTAGCGCTACGGGCCACGAGTTCTGCTACGTAAGATCTACGATTTATTTTAGCTACGGTCCACAACAGCTACGAAAAAGCTACATTACTTCTGTTAGGCCAGTACCCAGTTTAATAATGTGCCGTGAAACTAGCTACTAACAGAAAACTAAATAATGTGAAGTTGTATTTAGTTTAGTATGTATAATATGTATGTATTTACAAAAAAAAAATGTATCTAAGTATGTTTATCCGCATTCTAGAACCCATAACACAAGCTAGTTAAGCTATGCTTACTTTGGGTCTAGAGAGCGTTGTGTAGAATGTCCTACAATATTTATTTATTTATTTATTTATTATTTATTTATTTAGTTTAATGTTAAACGTTAAATTTAGTGAACTGGCAACGTAATTATCCCCTAGGAAGTAATACAAAATTATTTGAAACTAGTTTACCCCGCGAACTTCGTACCGCCTAACGGTCGATTTTTTTTTTAATTTTCTCTCCGCAAGAACTATCCTCGTACTTCAAGGAATATTAAAAAAAAAGAATTAGCGAAATCGGTTCAGCCGTTCTCGAGATTTGAGCTTAGCAACACATTCAGCGATCCATTTTTATATTATAGAAAACTAGCTTTTGCCCGCGGCTCCGCCTGCGTGGATGTCGGTTATCGCGACCAAACATAGCCTATGTCCTTTCTCAACGTCTAATTTACTGCTCTACCAAATTTCATCTAAATCGGTTCAGTGATTTAGGCGTGAAAGCGTAACAGACAGACAGACAGAGTTACTCCACATTTATAATATTAGTTGGATACATTAGAATGCAGTGCAGTACAAAATTAAATATTTGTCACCAGGCATTGTTATATTTTTAAGAACTTTAAAACGATTAGGGCTAGGATGAAACTCTTTCTAGAATCAAAGTACTTATTGATATATTCTAAACAAAAAACTTAACTGCAACTATTGCTTGACCCGGGAATCAAAAACAGCGGTCATCCTGACTACCTCTGAGGCATTTGAGTTTTTTTCATTCTGCTAAAGTGGTATCTATACTAATATTATGTAGATAATTTTATTGTAAAGTGATCGTGTCTGTACATTGCAGATGTTTAAAAAAAATACTTGGGTTATGTTAACGATACTGAACACGATTTTTTTTTAATTTCTTACCTGGATATCTATTTGTCCGCGATGGATGCAATAATTACTGAAAGGATTTTGATGCGTTTTTTTTTAGAAAGGACTTAGTCAGATTTAAAATCTAACGTTTGTTTGATCGCAATCGGTTGAGTAGAACCTGAGATATGAGCAAAGGTCGCGTTAACCGAGATGCAAACGAATTCAAAATAATATAACTGCATGTAATTAACCGTTAAATTAATTTAAACAAATTCGGTTATTTTACTATTTACACAGATCCCGAGGTTTCAGTTATATTTTATTAGATATTTGTATCAAACCCCGCTCAGTGCAAATATTTGTATGCATGAATATAAATATTTGCATTGGTCTGGGTGTTTTCTATGTATAATATGTATGTATTTATAAAAAAAAATGTATCTATGTATGTTTATCCGCATTCTAGAACCCATAACACAAGCTAGTTAAGCTATGCTTACTTTGGGTCTAGATAGCGTTGTGTAGATTGTCGTACAATATTTATTTATTTTATTTTATATCGCCTAATGTTACCATTTGGGTTGTGGAGGTCAGATGGCAATCGCTTTACGTAAAATATCGAAGTCTAGCCGAATCCGTAGTTCAGACTGGTAAAGCAGACCCCAGACTCCGAGGCGACTGGGAATACATACTCAGACTAAAGAATAACATAGACGTTACGTCTGTGTTATTCATATTGTAGTCTAAGAGTATATAACATTAAAATTCAATTAAAATTCAGGTTCAAATTCAATTCAAACTAAAACTATACGTTAGATTTCTGATGCTAAAATGTATCTATGTCAAAAAATATTTTCATTAAAACCTGTCGAATCGACTCAAATCGAAAGAAATTAGAAGATTTTCAAAAATCTGACATAATAACATTCTCGTGTTGATGTTGACGTTTGACTGCAAACTCCTTCGATATGGCTGGGCCGATTCTCATGAAATTATTTTTTGTATATTATTCTACATTTTTGTTCCGGACCATGTACCCCTAGGTGAATGTACCTGCAGTCTGACTATAATACCGAGAATAATATTGAGTTACTTTTTTATTTCCAGACATGGAGTCACACGAGATTAATCCGACGTATCAAAAGACACGCAGCCGCCCCATTGGCCACAAGGTGCTGAGATTGGACAGTGACTCGATATCCTCGGAGAGTAGTTGCAATCAGAATAGTACTGACTATCCACTGACAAGCGTGTCTCGACAACAGCGCTCTGAAGAGACTAATGAAGATTTGTGTATCCAAAATCAAACTTTACAAATGGTTGAAGTACAGGACCATGACGAAGAACTGAATGAAAGTATAGAGGAATGTGAGATGAACGTCGATGACGAGGATAATGTTCATCAAGAAGCTGAAAGCGTTCATTCTAGCCCACTACACGCCATGCAACATAATGTCGGTGACGAGGATAATGTTGATGAAGAAACTGATAGCATCGTTTCTGGCTCATTACATACCATGTCAGATAATATCGATGATGAAGGTTATGTTGATCAAGAAACTGAAAGTAGCTGCTCTAGTCCACATACCATGCAACATAATGTCGACGACGAGAATAATGTAGATCAAGAAAGACCTAGTAGTGTAGATGACCACACCTTAGTGGAAGGAGTTGATTATGATATTATAACTGTGTATACAGTGAACCCTGATGAAATACAAGACGATGATGAAGAGGCATATGCAATCAGTGAAAAAGAAGTGTCGGTAAATAGGGAAGACAATGGTGGTTACACTGATGTCCATTTTAATGACACAATTGGCACACCTGGCCAAGACCGTCATGATCAAAATTTAGACGGGCATGTAGTCTCAAACATAGATGAATATTTCATTAAAAATAATAATAATGAACAGGATGTACTGGATACCGATGAACAAGTGGTCAAAGACGTAGACGAATATATTTTTAAAAGTAAAGATACTGTGAAGGTGCTGAACATCGATGACTTTTTTTCTAAACATCCATTACCTGAAGAAGACAGCACTCAATTTAAATTACCAACGTCTACTCCTAAAGTAAAACAATTTCTAGCTGCTGATACTAATATCGCTGCTCAGGAGAAGGCTAAATTTGAACCTGAGCCGGATTGCGAACCAGTGCCAGAAACTAGTATCGCGGACATTTGCATTAATGAATCCGACGTAGAGATTCTTCGTAACCTTTGCATGGATATAGATGATTCTAAATTATGTCTAGGTTTTGAAGATCGGGATTTATATGATATAACTTCTGACAATGAAAAGGATAAATCGGGCAGCACTAGTAAAAGCAATGACTTCAACACTAATGTAAGTGATGACTTACCTAGAACTTTATCGGAGGAAGACGTAAACAGTTTTCTTATAACTGACAAGACAGACGCTAATAAAATTATACCCAAGGAAGATGATTTCAGTCATCAAGATATGGAGATCGAATCATCCATTAGTCCAGAAGCTACTGTTATAGATATACCCTCAAGGGAAATTACATCAATCCCTATACCACGCGTATTAGATTTCTGCATTGAAAAAACAACAATAAAAGAACAGAAGGCAACAAAAATTGAATTGGATGATTTTCTGGAAGTCGAGTCGCGCAATGATACTGTGTATCCAGTGTTAGAGGTAAATGATTCGAATTCTTTATTCGAACACTTTGAAGCTAATGAAAAATTTAACACGAAAAACCAACCAGCTCCCGTAGAGAACATTGAAGATGGTAAAGTCAAAAGTTTTAACAAAAATTCTTTGACAAACGGTATGCGGTTGCAAGATGCAGGTGAGAACAAAAGCCTTCTTCTACCTGAAGTACTACCCAACAACAGCAGGATTCTTAACTCAAGGCACAGGACGTGCAAGAGTAAAAAAGTCGTTTATCATTTCAGTAGCGATGAGGAAACTAACGATAACAAGTCTAAGAACAAGAAATTAAAACAATCGGATGATATAGATCCCAAAAAGAGAAATAGTGTAAAAACGAGTGACCGCGGTAAAAACTTGTCACTTTTTCACAGTGTGCCCGATAGTGATAAAAAAATCAACAGTTCTGTGATGATTAAAAATGCTTATAAAACGAGTGATACTAATAGTCAAAATTCTAATGGTAAAATAAGGTTAACTATTAAAAACAAATCTGGAGTTAGTCTTACCCGTGATCACATAGACTCTCAGAAAGTTGACATGGACAAGTGTAGTGTTAATGAAAAAACGAACAATTTAAGTAAAAAAGAGAAGACTGTTAAAGAATTAGATATTTTTACTATAAAGGAAGAACCCGGTCCGAAAAATGAGAACTTTTACGCGACGCTATTTAGCAACAAACAAGATGTTCAAATACCTCAAGCCGTACAAGCCAAAGCTGAAAAAAGACCTCTTGATCGGGAAGTCAATAAAATAAATGTACAAGCAGATATTAATAAGCAAGAACAACCGCAAAAGAGAAAAAAACTAACCCTACAGGAATATAAATTGCGAAAAGGTGTTTGTTCAAATAATAGTTCTACTCAGGTGAGCCCTGAAGCAATCTTTCCAGATTTGCCAAGCCCCGGGTTAGATAAAGCTGTCGAGTGTCCTATAAAAAGAACTCCACCAAGTAGCTTATTGAATTCTACAGACAAAGTAACCAATGAGCAAACGTGCGTTGATCCGATTACAGAGGCTTCGAGAAGAATATTGATGAAAATAAAGAAGCGAAAAACCGAATTAGCAAGGAAGAGAGACGAAGACATAGTCATGAGCAAAATTCCCAAAGTCGAGAATTTGCAGCTTCAGCCATTAATGAGTGACGCTGAAATGATGAAGATGGGAATGACGCAATCTGAAGTATTGACCGTGCCTGTAAAACAAGATGACAGACATTCAAAGCTGAGATCGCCTGTTGAAAAACGTGATTTCACTACGACAACGATAATAAAGGACTATGACCCTAAAGTTGAACACGGCAGAAGACGATCGCGTAGTAAAAGTCTATCAAGGTCTCGTGGTCGGAGCCATAGATACAGGCGGTCTGATTCACCATACGAGAGGAAACGCCGGTCGCGCTCGCCATATCATAAGAGAAGATCGCCATCAGTTAGGCGTGAAAGATCGAAAATTTCACGGTCACGGTCAAGATCTCCTCCTCGGCCTGCCAGGTTTGAAGCCAGGTCTAAGATGCCAATGATGAAACCTACACAGGTTGCTCATACGAACGGTGTGGAGAAAAACGCACCTAAGTCACTAACTCCGCCTCTCAGGAAGTCGACGGTCCCCGAAAGCTCCGATTCGTCGTCAAGGTGATCATTTACTAAGCGAACTTATACTGCAGGCACATGCTGTTAGAGCGATTCGAACGTTCGAACGAACTCAACTGGTGAATCCGCGGTGAATTTCACATGCTGTTTTGGTGATCTAAGCTCAAGTTGGCAGTGATGTATGTCTACGTGCTTGACAACGTGACGTCACCAAATTTTAATCATGCGAAATTGAATACTCACCGCGGATTTAGCCGTCGATTTCGTTCGATCGTTCGAAATGTTCTTATAGCATTTTTTGTAAGAACATTTCGAACGTATTTAGTAATTGTATTTTTCAGCAACAATCAGTACAATAATTATCTGTCTATTTCAGCTCCCAGTCATCCTCTTCTTTATCGTCAACGTCTTCCAGTTCATCCAGTTACTCGAGGAGTTCAAAGCGATCCTGCAGCTCTTACAACCGAGACGAGACCTACAAGAGGCAAGAATACAGGAATAACACTTCAAAGTATCGGTATGTGTACTTCAACTACTTAATTACTGTTTATTAATTCGTATCTCTGTGATTTGATATCTCGATTTTGGACAAACGTGCCCTCGATTCTGCTAAAATAAAACTACTGTCATATCTCAGACACTGCTAACAATGGCATCAAATTTTAGACTTTATGGCTATAAATTTCAAATTGAGATAATTTTAAAGCAATTAGTTTGCTAAACTAAACAAATTATAATAAATTGGAAAAAGCGAAATCAATTCTCGGGCGGGCCTCGAACCCGCAATCTTTCCCTTTCAGGGGGAATGCTGTGACCACTGAGCCACCGAGCTTCGCCCGAGAGTGATCCAATTTTTCCAATACATCCATCTTTCGAGTCCCGCCTGAGAATTGATTTCGCTTTTTCCAATTTATTATAAATTTTAAAGTTCAAAATTATATGAAATGAGTTTCATACACTAACTTTTTCATTCACTACAAAAGCCATGTAATTTAAGACTTAAAAGGAATTACTTTACAGTCTAAAATTAAATGTAATTTTTAGCAGTGTCGGTGGTATGACAGTTGTTTCGCTTTAGCAGAATCGAGGCCCAAGAAATACTCCCAGCATTGACTCCAATAATATAAGAGCTTCAATTCAATATTAATCCCGTCCAAATAGACGAAAGAAAATGGTAAGCTTACCTTAATTCGCATAGATCTGAAAATTGATGCGGGTCTTAAACACTCCACAATGAAATAGATAATAATAATAATAAATAAATAAATAAATATTGTACAACATTCTACACAACGCTATCTAGACCCATGGTAAGCTTAATTTAGCTTGTGTTATGGTCTAGAATGCCGATATACATACTTAGATACTGTTTTTTTGTAAATACATACATATTATACATAGAAACACCCAGAACAATGCAAATATTTATATTCATGCATATAAATATTGGCACTGTGCGGGGATCGAACCCGCGCCTCCTGCGTAGCAGCCGCGTTCACTACCGCTACGCCACAGAGGCAGTCAAAGATATCAACAGTCCCCGTTCGATTAGACATCTGCATTTTGTTAAATGACAAATATATTGGATTCTTGCATTTTTCTCGTAAATAGCAAATGTTATCGCAAAAATTAGGTTAGAATTCGTTGGCCGGCGTATAATTGTACTATCGATATATAATAACGATGAATGAATGGGATTTGACGTATGTGACATACATTGACGACTGTCATAAGTGTCAAATCCCATACATTCGTCTTTCTATTCTACAATACGTCGGCCAAACAATCGCCACTTATCTTACTGGAGTCTTGCTGTTCTCCCCCATGTGCCAGGTCTACAGCTGCTGAAGTAAAGATCTAAAATTGACGTCATTATTGTAGGTCCCGCTACGATTACACGAAGTACCAACGTGCCCGTGACGCGCGGTCGGCAGTGGAGGCAGCTAGCACTTACCAACAGTACGACGCTGGCTTCAGGGGTCGAAGAGCCTTCTGCAAGCAAAGATATTATGCTGACCATGGTAAAAATATGATTTAATTTTGTCTTCAATGATATAGTATCTTGGACCTCTGAAACACATATCTTGGACCTAAATCGCGGGACAAACGAGGCCCTAGCTCCCGCAGAATGCTTTGTAATAATGTATGCTTGGTGAGCTCGTCCACTGCAGTTGCACCCCGTGCTATTTCACGCGCAATGGCCCAAAAAGAGGCTAAGTGCAGAACAACAATAGAGTCCCATTTCCACCCTTGCTATCCTCGAAAGACACCCAACAAACGTGTACTGCGCGTATAGAGCACATCTTGCTTGTGCACATTTTATGTACAGTCAGCGTCAGAGAAAACAGACCCCCTCATGCTTTTATATCATTAACAAGGGGGGTCCCTTTTATCTGAAGCTTACTGTACAAGATACATGTCCAGAGCAGTAATAGCATCCTTCGAATCGATTCCTAACTCAAACTAACTAAGAAACGGCCAAGCTTCAATATTTCCTGTGAAGCGACTGTAATTTGACCTCCACAACTCACTGGCGATGTGTGAGTTTTATATGTGGACTAGATTGTCAGACTCTTTAGGGCTCCAAAGACCCTTTAAATATGATATTCGTATGGCAACCGGGTTCGACTCAACATGTTAAGAATAGTTAGCAGCTCAGCACTGAAAAAAGTTAACTTCATAGAATATGTCGTCAGTATCGGACCTAACATTATGAATATTTTTTCCAGATGATCTAAAAGCGAAATACAAAGAGAGTGCTTTCAACAGATGCTACTAGATATGAAGAAATAATTAAGTCAACGCAAAATTGACAAGAAACGTGAAGACTGACGATTACTACAACTTGGCCAAGCTGTTCTCAACACTGCGCTCCTAATGACAGTTGTCAAAGCGATGGCTGTCAAACTGACAGCTGTTGGAGCGGTGGCTATCAAAGTGACGGCTGTCGAAGGGATGTTACGGACAGTTTTCTGAGTGTGGCAAAGGCATGAATTAGATTCAGCCTATATTTGACTTGTGATAGTGATTAAATATGCATAAATAATAGACTGACCAATGTTACTGTGATTTATGTTTAAAAGTATTCTAATTTTCAAGATAATGCTCTAAGTTACCAATTGTAGGATCTTTTATAAAATCAAATAATTCATCCACTGTCAGTGTTGCCAAACCCTTTTTTCTAAAAAAGGTTAATATATTTGCGCAGTTTTTGCGTAGAAACTCATCAGCATTTGGGTGATCTAATCCTACAGATTGCGATACATCATTGATGAACACATTACCCTGATGATATAGAATGTTGAACTCAGAAAAATCGGCAAGAACCAATTTACAAATGTTAAATATGTTCCACATCATCTTGTTGCAATCTTGGTATACACGGCAAGCCGTTGATTGTGAAAATTCAGCATTCTTTAGATTTGGTGAAGGCCAGCCGTCCTCTCCAATGAAGGACATTATTAACACATGACTGCGCAGCAGAATTGGCTTAGGAACAGATAATTTTGCTTCAGCCGTAGACTTTCTAGTGAGATTTCTCATCTCTTTTCGTGCCCATTTGGGAGCCATTTTATGAGGATTTGTATTACATTGATTTTCGAATCGATGATCTTCAGTTATATTATATTCACTTCCGTTTTTGAATTTTAAAATAGATGTATTATATATTTTGATTGCACAGTCTATAAAATCTCTTGAAGTGGCATGATAGACATTAGCTTCTTTACCAGTCGAGATGCAGCCATTAATTTGTGTTATTGTATTTCTGTTGATGAATTTATTTACTATCATTCTGGTACGTCGATTCATAACATGTTCAGCCGTGGCACGATCTTGTTTATACTTCATCCGAATCCTGTTTCTATCAGCTTTCCTGTCATTTTGGTCCATGAATTTACTGATATATTTTACAATTGCTGGTACATCTGCAAACGTAGCGTATGAATCCTCTTCGTAGTCACTAAATTGTCCGTCCGACATGATGCTGAAGCTTTATGTCCTCTCCAATGAAGGACATTATTAACACATGACTGCGCAGCAGAATTGGCTTAGGAACAGATAATTTTGCTTCAGCCGTAGACATTCTAGTGAGATTTCTCATCTCTTTTCGTGCCCATTTGGGAGCCATTTTATGAGGATTTGTATTACATTGATTTTCGAATCGATGATCTTCAGTTATATTATATTCACTTCCGTTTTTGAATTTTAAAATAGATGTATTATATATTTTGATTGCACAGTCTATAAAATCTCTTGAAGTGGCATGATAGACATTAGCTTCTTCACCAGTCGAGATGCAGCCATTAATTTGTGTTATTGTATTTCTGTTGATGAATTTATTTACTATCATTCTGGTACGTCGATTCATAACATGTTCAGCCGTGGCACGATCTTGTTTATACTTCATCCGAATCCTGTTTCTATCAGCTTTCCTGTCAATTTGGTCCATGAATTTACTGATATATTTTACAATTGCTTGTACATCTGCAAACGTAGCGTATGAATCCTCTTCGTAGTCACTAAATTGTCCGTCCGACATGATGCTGAAGCTTTATTCATCCACATGCACTTGACCTGGATTAATCATTAATAATATACCAGGTCAAAGGTCAAAAAGTCCTCATCAGACTGATTAATAATTGACTAATACATTATGAATCCCATTCTGAGGTCAAAACTGTTTATGTCTCTTAAAACTAAAACATTTCATTTTTTTTTATGTGTATGTTAAATATTTATTACCTTCAAATGAAATGAATTTTCTTGTTTTTATCTGCCCATTTCCCATGACCATAGCATATCATATCATTTTCTAGTAACGTTGCGTGTGTCAGTCCATGAGTTGATAATAATAGTGATAAATTGAAGTAGATAAGGTACAAACTTATCATGTACAAGTGCAATACGATAGTACAATTATATAGGTATTTCTCTTATCACACAGTACTGTGTGCTCGGTTTCTATTTACCACGACTTTCTACTTTTATCTGAACAGGTTATGTGTATCTTTATGATGATATTATGTGTTACTAGCTGTTGCTCGCGGTCCCGCCCGCGTGGAAATCGGATCCCGTTCATCGCTGATAGTAGCGTGATGATTTATAATAGCCTATGTTGCTACCTGATAATGTTAGCTTTCTAATGGCGAAAGAATTTTTGAAATCGGTACAGTTAAGTTAATAGATTGTATAAAATCCGTAGGTACTTCCATACTAATTATAGATACGAAAGTATAACTCTGTCTGTCTGTCTGTCTGTTATGCTTTCATACCTAAATCACTGAACCGATTTTGATGAAATTTGGTATAGGAATAGATTAGACCTTGCGAAAGGACATAGGCTGGTAGCGATAACCGGTGGAGCCGCGGGCAAAAGCTAGTAACTAATAAGTAATACCATTTTATCGTGCGGGCGTATTCGTGATAGGTAAAATGTTCGTAATGAAACTTTTGTGAAATGATTTGTAAACAAGTAAAAAAAAAAAAAAAAAAAAAAAAAAAGAACAAGACATTAAAACAATCGGAATGAGTTGAAAAAAAAGTTGACATGGACAAGTGTAGTGTGAATAAAAAAACGAACAATTTAGGTAAAAAAGAGAAGACTGTTAAAGAATTAGATATTTCTACTATAAAGGAAGAACCCTGTCCGAAAAATGAGAATTTTTACGCGACGCTATTTAGCAATAAACAAAATGTTCAAATACCTCAAGCCGTACAAGCCAAAACTGAAAAAAGACCTCTTGATCGGGAAGTCAATAAAATAAATGTAGAAGCAGATATTAATAAGCAAGAACAACCGCAAAAGAGAAAAAAACTAACCCTACAGGAATATAAATTGCGAAAAGGTGTTTGTTCAAAGAATAGTTCTACTCAGGTGAGCCCTGAAGAAATCTTCCCTGATGTACCAAGCCCCGGGTTAGATAAAGCTGTCGAGTGTCCTATAAAAAGAACTCCACCAAGTAGCTTATTTACTTCTACAGACAAAGTAACCAACGAGCAAAAGTTCTTCGACCCGATTATAGAGGCTTCGAGAAGAATATTGATGAAAATAAAGAAGCGAAAAACCGAATTAGCAAGTTAGAGAGACGAAGACATAGTCATGAGCAAAATTCCCAAAGTCGAGAATTTGCAGCTTCAGCCATTAATGAGTGACGCTGAAATGATGAAGATGGGAATGATGCAATCTGAAGTATTGACCGTGCCTGTAAAACAAGATGAAAGACATTCAAAGCTGAGATCGCCTGTTGAAAGACGTGATTTCACTACAACAACGATAATAAAGGACTATGACCCTAAAGTTGAACACGGCAGAAGACGATCGCGTAGTAAAAGTCTATCAAGGTCTCGTGGTCGGAGCCATAGATACAGGCGGTCTGATTCACCATACGAGAGGAAACGCCGGTCGCGATCACCGCATCATAAGAGAAGATCGCCATCAGTTAGGCGTGAAAGATCGAAAATTTCACGGTTACGGTCAAGATCTCCTCCTCGGCCTGCCAGGCCCGAAGCCAGGTCTAAGACGCCAATGATGAAACCTAAACAAGTTGCTCATACGAACGGTGTGGAGAAAAACGCACCTAAGTCACTAACTCCGCCTCTCAGGAAGTCGACGGTCTCCAAAAGCTCCGATTCGTCGTCAAGGTGAGCATTTACTAAGCGAACGTATACTGCAGGCACATGCTGTAAGAGCGTTTCGAACGATCGAACAAACTCAACAGGTGAATCCGCGGTGAATTTCACATGCTGTTTTGGTGATCTAAGCACAAGTCGGCAGTGATGTATGTCTATGTGCTCGACAACGTGACGTCACCAAATTTTCATCATGCGAAATTGAATACTCACCGCGGATTTAGCCGTCGATTTCGTTCGATCGTTCGAAATGTTCTTATAGCATTTTTTGTAAGAACATTTCGAACGTATTTGGTAATTGTATTTTTCAGCAACAATCAGTACAATTATCTGTCTATTTCAGTTCCCAGTCATCCTCTTCTTTATCGTCAACGTCTTCCAGTTCATCCAGTTACTCGAGGAGTTCAAAGCGATCCTGCAGCTCTTACAACCGAGACGACACCTACAAGAGGCAAGAATACAGGAATTACAGTTCAAAGTACAGGTATGTGTACTTCAACTACTTAATTACTGTTTATTAATTCGTATCTCTGTGATTTGATATCTCGATTATGGACAAACGGGCCCTCGATTCTGCTAAAATAAAACTACCGTCATTTTAGACTCTATGGTTATAAATTTAAAGTTCAAAATTATATGAAATGAGTTTCATTCACTACAAGAAGCCACTTAATTTAAAACTGTAACGGCATTACTTTAAAGTCTAAAATTAAATGGAATGTTTATCAGTGTCGGTGGTATGACAGTTGTTTCGCATTAGCAGAATCAAGGCCCAGGAAATACTCCCAATATTGACTCCAATAATATAAGAGCTTCAATTCAATATTAATCCCGTCAAAATAGACGAAATAACATGGTAAGCTTACCTTAATTCGCATAGATCTGAAAATTGATGCGGGTCTTAAATACTCCACAATGAAAAAGATATCAACAGTCCCCGTTCGATTAGACATCTGCATTTTGTTAAATGACAAATATATTGGATTCTTGCATTTTTCTCGTAAATAGCAAATGTTATCGCAAAAATTAGGTTAGAATTCGTTGGCCGGCGTATAATTGCACTATCGAAATATAATGACGAAGAATGAATGGGATTTGATGTATGTGTCATACATTGACGACTGTCATAAGTGTCAAATCCCATACATTCGTCTTTCTATTCTACAATACGTCGGCCAAACAATCGCCACTTATCTTACTGTCTTCAATGATATAGTATCTTGGACCTCTGAAACACATATCTTGGACCTAAATCGCGGGACAAACGAGGCCCTAGCTCCCGCAGAATGCTTTGTAATAATGTATGCTTGGTGAGCTCGTCCACTGCAGTTGCACCCCGTGCTATTTCACGCGCAATGGCCCAAAAAGAGGCTAAGTGCAGAGCAACAATAGAGTCCCATTTCCACCCTTGCTATCCTCGAAAGACACCCAACAAACGTGTACTGCGCGTATAGAGCACATCTTGCTTGTGCACATTTTATATACAGTCAGCGTCAGAGAAAACAGACCCCCTCATGCTTTCATATCATTAACAAGGGGGGTCCCTTTTATCTGAAGCTTACTGTACAAGATACATGTCCAGAGCAGTAATAGCATCCTTCGAATCGATTCCTAAATCAAACTAACTAAGAAACGGCCAAACTTCAATATTTCCTGTGAAGCGACTGTAATTTGACCTCCACAACTCACTGGCGATGTGTGAGTTTTATATGTGGACTAGATTGTCAGACTCTTTAGGGCTCCAACAACCCTTTAAATATGATATTCGTATGGCAACCGGGTCCGACTCAACATGTTAAGAATAGTTAGCAGCTCAGCACTGAAAAAAGTTAACTTCATAGAATATGTCGTCAGTATCGGACCTAACATTATGAATATTTTTTTCCAGATGATCTAAAAGCGAAATACAAAGAGGTGCTTCCAACAGATGCTACTAGATATGAAGAAATAATTAAGTCAACGCAAAATTGACAAGAAACGTGAAGACTGACGATTACTACAACTTGGCCAAGCTGTTCTCAACACTGCGCTCCTAATGACAGTTGTCAAAGCGATGGCTGTCAAACTGACAGCTGTTGGAGCGGTGGCTGTCAAAGTGACGGCTGTCGAAGGGATGTTACGGACAGTTTTCTGAGTGTGGCAAAGGCATGAATTAGATTCAGCCTATATTTGACTTGTGATAGTGATTAACTTGTTTAGGTTTCATCATTGGCGTCTTAGACCTGGCTTCGGGCCTGGCAGGCCGAGGAGGAGATCTTGACCGTAACCGTGAAATTTTCGATCTTTCACGCCTAACTGATGGCGATCTTCTCTTATGATGCGGTGATCGCGACCGGCGTTTCCTCTCGTATGGTGAATCAGACCGCCTGTATCTATGGCTCCGACCACGAGACCTTGATAGACTTTTACTACGCGATCGTCTTCTGCCGTGTTCAACTTTAGGGTCATAGTCCTTTATTATCGTTGTTGTAGTGAAATCACGTGTTTCAACAGGCGATCTCAGCTTTGAATGTCTTTCATCTTGTTTTACAGGCACGGTCAATACTTCTGATTGCATCATTCCCATCTTCATCATTTCAGCGTCACTCATTAATGGCTGAAGCTGCAAATTCTCGACTTTGGGAATTTTGCTCATGACTATGTCTTCGTCTCTCTTCCTTGCTAATTCGGTTTTTCGCTTCTTTATTTTCATCAATATTCTTCTCGAAGCCTCTATAATCGGGTCGAAGAACTTTTGCTCGTTGGTTACTTTGTCTGTAGAAGTAAATAAGCTACTTGGTGGAGTTCTTTTTATAGGACACTCGACAGCTTTATCTAACCCGGGGCTTGGTACATCAGGGAAGATTTCTTCAGGGCTCACCTGAGTAGAACTATTATTTGAACAAACACCTTTTCGCAATTTATATTCCTGTAGGGTTAGTTTTTTTTCTCTTTTGCGGTTGTTGTTGCTTATTAATATCTGCTTCTACATTTATTTTATTGACTTCCCGATCAAGAGGGCTTGAGGTATTTGAACATCTTGTTTATTGCTAAATAGCGTCGCGTAAAAATTCTCATTTTTCGGACAGGGTTCTTCCTTTATAGTAGAAATATCTAATTCTTTAACAGTCTTCTCTTTTTTTACCTAAATTGTTCGTTTTTTTATTCACACTACACTTGTCCATGTCAACTTTGTGAGAGCTCAACTCTCTGAACTTCAGATTTGTTTTTAATAGTTAACCTTAGTCTACCATTAGAATTTTGACTATTAGTATACCTCGTTTTATAAGCATTTTTAATCATCACAGAACTGTTGTTTTTTTTATCACTATTAGGCAAGTGACAAGTTTTTACCGCGGTCACTCGTTTTTACACTATTTCTCTTTTTGGGATCTATATCATCCGATTGTTTTAATTTCTTGTTCTTATACTTGTTATCGTCAGTTTCCTCATCGCTACTGAAATGATAAATGACTTTTTTACTCTTGCACGTTCTGTGCCTTGAGTTAAGAATCCTGCTGTTGTTGGGTAGTACTTCAGGTTGAAGAAGGTTTTTGTTCTCAATTGCATCTTGCATGTGGATGAATAAAGCTTCAGCATCATGTCGGACGGACAATTTAGTGACTACGAAGAGGATTCATACGCTACGTTTGCAGATGTACCAGCAATTGTAAAATATATCAGTAAATTCATGGACCAAATTGACAGGAAAGCTGATAGAAACAGGATTCGGATGAAGTATAAACAAGATCGTGCCACGGCTGAACATGTTATGAATCGACGTACCAGAATGATAGTAAATAAATTCATCAACAGAAATACAATAACACAAATTAATGGCTGCATCTCGACTGGTAAAGAAGCTAATGTCTATCATGCCACTTCAAGAGATTTTATAGACTGTGCAATCAAAATATATAATACAACTATTTTAAAATTCAAAAACGGAAGTGAATATAATATAACTGAAGATCATCGATTCGAAAATCAATGTAATACAAATCCTCATAAAATGGCTCCCAAATGGGCACGAAAAGAGATGAGAAATCTCACTGGAAAGTCTACGGCTGTAGCAAAATTATCTGTTCCTAAGCCAATTCTGCTGCGCAGTCATGTGTTAATAATGTCCTTCATTGGAGAGGACATAAAGCTTCAGCATCATGTCGGACAGACAATTTAGTGACTATGAAGAGGATTCATACGCTACGTTTGCAGATGTACCAGCAATTGTAAAATATATCAGTAAATTCATGGACCAAATTGAAAGGAAAGCTGATAGAAACAGGATTCGGATGAAGTATAAACAAGATCGTGCCACGGCTGAACATGTTATGAATCGACGTACCAGAATGATAGTAAATAAATTCATCAACAGAAATACAATAACACAAATTAATGGCTGCATCTCGACTGGTAAAGAAGCTAATGTCTATCATGCCACTTCAAGAGATTTTATAGACTGTGCAATCAAAATATATAATACATCTATTTTAAAATTCAAAAACGGAAGTGAATATAATATAACTGAAGATCATCGATTCGAAAATCAATGTAATACAAATCCTCATAAAATGACTCCCAAATGGGCACGAAAAGAGATGAGAAATCTCACTAGAATGTCTACGGCTGAAGCAAAATTATCTGTTCCTAAGCCAATTCTGCTGCGCAGTCATGTGTTAATAATGTCCTTCATTGGAGAGGACGGCTGGCCTTCACCAAATCTAAAGAATGCTGAATTTTCACAATCAACGGCTTGCCGTGTATACCAAGATTGCAACAAGATGATGTGGAACATATTTAACATTTGTAAATTGGTTCTTGCCGATTTTTCTGAGTTCAACATTCTATATCATCAGGGTAATGTGTTCATCAATGATGTATCGCAATCTGTAGGATTAGATCACCCAAATGCTGATGAGTTTCTACGCAAAAACTGCGCAAATATATTAACCTTTTTTAGAAAAAAGGGTTTGGCAACACTGACAGTGGATGAATTATTTGATTTTATGAAAGATCCTACAATTGGTAACTTAGAGCATTATCTTGAAAATTAGAATACTTTTAAACATAAATCACAGTAACATTGGTAAGTCTATTCAGGAAGTCGACGGTCTCCAAAAGCTCCGATTCGTCGTCAAGGTGAGCATTTACTAAGGCACATGCTGTAAGAGCGTTTCGAACGATCGAACAAACTCAACAGGTGAATCCGCGGTGAATTTCACATGCTGTTTTGGTGATCTAAGCACAAGTCGGCAGTGATGTATGTCTATGTGCTCGACAACGTGACGTCACCAAATTTTCATCATGCGAAATTGAATACTCACCGCGGATTTAGCCGTCGATTTCGTTCGATCGTTCGAAATGTTCTTATAGCATTTTTTGTAAGAACATTTCGAACGTATTTTTCAGCAACAATCAGTACAATTATCTGTCTATTTCAGTTCCCAGTCATCCTCTTCTTTATCGTCAACGTCTTCCAGTTCATCCAGTTACTCGAGGAGTTCAAAGCGATCCTGCAGCTCTTACAACCGAGACGACACCTACAAGAGGCAAGAATACAGGAATTACAGTTCAAAGTACAGGTATGTGTACTTCAACTACTTAATTACTGTTTATTAATTCGTATCTCTGTGATTTGATATCTCGATTATGGACAAACGGGCCCTCGATTCTGCTAAAATAAAACTACTGTCATTTTAGACTCTATGGCTATAAATTTAAAGTTCAAAATTATATGAAATGAGTTTCATTCACTACAAGAAGCCACTTAATTTAAAACTGTAACGGCATTACTTTAAAGTCTAAAATTAAATGGAATGTTTATCAGTGTCGGTGGTATGACAGTTGTTTCGCATTAGCAGAATCAAGGCCCAGGAAATACTCCCAATATTGACTCCAATAATATAAGAGCTTCAATTCAATATTAATCCCGTCAAAATAGACGAAATAAAATGGTAAGCTCACCTAAATTCGCATAGATCTGAAAATTGATGCGGGTCTTCAATACTCCATAATGGAAAAGATATCAACAGTCCCCGTCCGATTAGACATCTGCATTTTGTTAAATGACAAATATATTGGATTCTTGCATCTTTCTCGTAAATAGCAAATGTTATTGCAAAAATTAGGTTACAATTCGTTGGCCGGCGTATTGTACTAAATAATGACGACGAATGAATGGGATTTGACGTATGTGACATACATTGACGACTGTCATAAGTGTCAAATCCCATACATTCTTCTTTCTATACTACCAAACAATCGCCACTTATCTTACTGGAGTCTTGTTGTTCTCCCCCATGTGCCACGTCTACAGACGTTGCTGCTGAAGTAAAGATCTAAAATTGACGTCATTATTGTAGGTCCCGCTACGATTACACGAAGTACCAACGTGCCCGTGACGCGCGGTCGGCAGTGGAGGCAGCTAGCACTTACCAACAGTACGACGCTGACTTCAGGGGTCGAAGAGCCTTCTGCAAGCAAAGATATTATGCTGACCATGGTAAGAATATGATTTAATTTTGTCTTCAATGATATATAGTATCTTGGACTTCTGAAACACATATCTTGGATCTGTTAGATTGAGTAAGGAACTAACTAAGAAACGGCCAAACTTCAATATTTCCTGTGAAGTGACTGTAATTTGACCTCCACAACTCACTGGCGATATGTAAGTTTTATATGTGGACTAGATTGTCAGACTCTTTAGGGCTCCAACAACCCTTTAAAAATAATATTCGTATGGCAACCGGGTTCGGCTCAACATGTTAAGAATAGTTAGCAGCTCAGCACTGAAAAAGTTAACTTCATAGAATATGTCGTCAGTATGTATCGGACCTTACATTATGAATATTTTTTTCCAGATTATTTAAAAGCGAAATACAAAGAGAGTGCTTCGAACAGATGCTACTAGATATGAAGAAATAAATAAGTCAACGCAAAATTGACAAGAAACGTGAAGACTGACGATTACTACAACTTGGCCAAGCTGTTCTCAACACTGCGCTCCTAATGACAGTTGTCAAAGCGATGGCTGTCAAACTGACAGCTGTTGGAGCGGTGGCTGTCAAAGTGACGGCTGTCGAAGGGATGTTACGGACAGTTTTCTGAGTGTGGCAAAGGCATGAATTAGATTCAGCCTATATTTGACTTGTGATAGTGATTAAATATGTATTAATAATAGACTGACCAATGTTACTGTGATTTATGTTTAAAAGTATATTATGCAGGTTTGCATAAATAAATTGATGAACTTTATACTATTCTTACTGTTAGTAGAATAGTGAGTCAATAGTGTAAGCTAGGTATTTAAATATGATTTTCTTAATATTGTAAAATATGTGTGTATATGTAAAATAGATAGATATTATAGTAGTAGTAGAATATTTGGACAGACATTTTGTAAGAGAATTCTATACCTTGCTTCAGTTCAATGATTGAAATCTTGTTTCTAGTTTCTAAGATTTACTATGGATTAGTAATATGTTAAAATTAAAATTGACCTTAAATACATATTTCTATGGCGCTATTGGTAAACCTTTAATCAATAGGTACATACGTACATACGTTAAAATAATACAAAAATGAAATAAAAAAAATACATTTTAGATAAATAGCGTCGTAGTATATTATGTACTTATGGTGGAAAAAGTGTTCCTAACCGATATTATGAGAATCGAGTAGAATGAGGGTACACCCGTATTAAAAAAAATGTGTATAAAAAAAGATAATACTAACAAATGAAGTTATTTTTGACAATACGTACATGACTACGTAAGATGGAAATATGTTAGTAAATCTTTTGTTGTAAATAAATAAAATGTTGGTATAGAATTAATGTAATATTACAATTACTTTTTGTTGTACATACCCGTGATTTGTCTATATTACTATTTTACTTTGTATATTTGAAAAATTGGAATACTAGAAGTCAAATTTTCGAATTTTCAAACTACGGCATATAAAATCTAGAGCGCTGCAGTCAATGACTTATTTGCACATGTACGATGTATAATCCGGTATTCTAAACAATGCCTAGGCAACGTATAGAACACCGAGTGCGCAGCCAATAATGTATGAAATGTTTTCTAAAAACATGAATGGTGGTTATAAAAACAATACCCACGAGAGCTGAGGCAGGAGCGGAGCACCCGCGTTAACCTTCGTGGTTTTTTTTGTAAAGTTTAAACTTTTAAAATCTAACCTATACTCCATCGATTAGGTACTTAACTAAACGTAAACAATCTTGTGTTTTTATATTTATGTAATATATTTTATTTCAAAACTCAGTTTATTTTCTGTTTAGAACTCATTTTAAAAAATAAAAACCGAAATTGAACGATTAGTTAGTTAGTTGGTCTAGTTTATTTACTTAATTATGTGTTTTTTTATTTAAAAAAAACCGCTACAAGATTTTTTACCTTTAATTTATGTACCTAACCGAATGTAGTACGAGTACATGTCTATCCAAGTTGAGGCGCGCAGTGTCCACTCCGCGCAGTTTGACTTGGATAGATTGTATAGGATAGAGGACGGAGCTCCCGCATTAGCCTTCGTGGTTATATTTTTACAACCATCCAGATCTAGAAGTTTCGTAAAGCCATCTGCAAAGACCAAGATCTATTTATTTCACACATTGCCGGTGGAACAGCAGATATTCTGTACAATGGTCATCAACTAGGCATTTTATAGAATACCTGAATTGTACAGATTGCCGGTTACATATTGTGATAGTACACTGGTCATTGAAAAATAAGAAATTAGTGAACCTTAATATATACATCTGTAATGCATTGGTAATTTGATATTTATTAGAGTTGTTGCTGTTTCAACCCTCCATAAATGAGATTCTTAAACAAAACCTTTTTTTTGTAATTCTTGATACAACAATTACAACACATCTTTGTCTATTGAGACAGCCAAGGCCAGTGGGGAAATTATTGTCATTGGTCGTATTTCACAGTATGTGTGCGGTTTGGCGGAGCACTCGTACCTCCCGCCAAAGGGCGGGGGCTGGCATTATTGGCTTAGTTTCATGTCGATTATGTAAAATCGAATCTTTACTCAGCTTTGGATAGTCGATGTACCGTCACAATATACACTTTATACGGTCAAATTTAGGAACCTCCTTTTTTGAATTTAGGTAAATACTTAAATTGTGTGAGTGGAATAAATTTTTAATTTCGAATTTTTATCTGACTAGATAATAGATTTAACGAATTTTGACACCTATGCGTTTAGTCATAGCGTACCTTTTTTTGTAATGACATCCGTATGCCAGGCATAACAAGATGCACATTGTTCGTGGTCTATTATATTATATTCCGTGCAGACAATCGAGTAGTATTTACCTGGAAGTGATTACGATAATGTACCATGTGAGAGGGCAACTACCGGCATATATCTTGACCCCAAGACGCAAGAGAAACAAGGCTCTATCGCGCGAATTGCTTTGATAATATGATACAAAAGTCGGTCGCTTAGTGTTTAAGAAGCCTGCCTTAAGATCGAGAGGACCCAGGTTCGAATCCTGGCTCATACACTATCGACGTTAACCCACTCTTAACAAGCAATTTAGCTTAGCTGGAGGGATAAGAGGGAATATTAATAATTTTGGTTACTAATATTTTTTATCAAAAAAAAAATCTACGATTAGTGGATTTCAGCTCCTCCGCTGCTGTAGCACGTGCTATCATCAAATGCCACCCACGCGTACGCGTACATAGTAAGTACATTTTGGGACGTAATTGAGGTCAAGATATATGCCTATAATTATACTTACCATCTAATGTATGCAGCACTTGATCCATATGATTTTCGTTCTAAATACGGGTGTATTGTCATTTGTTTCACTGTAATGCGCTTATAGAGATACGAAATTGATATATATGTAGTACGAACGACGGAGTTTAGTACATAACAAAGTTCGACAGAGTTTATAATACATAGTGAGAATGTTTTACAGATAAAGCTGTTGATAAATAAAAGTATTTTGGACACTTTTTGGTTTTTATTATTCACCTATTTCACTCTTAGGGGGCGGTGTGTACACACAGGCAAACACTAAATTCTCGTCTACGAGTATATTATACGAGATTCGCAAGTAACATATCGCCTATGTCAAAATGCGATTATTGCTGGAACGTTCTGTTTAGACGGACACTACCAATATTCAATAGCGAGGCAATGTTCGCCAGCGTGGACGAGCGAGCGGCTATTGTTTCTGCGAATGTCTCTTGCCTTGCGGTGTCGTACAAGGCAACTAAGGGATAGGGCTGTTTAACATCAGGCAGATAATATAGCTATAGGTACAGTGCAGACTCAGCTTCAGATGCAGGGCTCAACAATAGTGCCTGGAATACGACAATAGGCTCACTCCCTATTACGTAGGACTGACCCACCTGCTGTGCAATTCACTCTCTCATCCTAGCGTTAATTCCCAGTCGCATCCGAAGCTTTTCAGCTCGGAGTCTGGGGTCCGCTTTTACCGTCTTAACTACAGATTTGGCTAGACCTCGATATTTTTTCGTGAAGCGATTGCCATCTGACCTCCACAGCCCAATGATAACATTAGGCGATATCGAAGCTTTGCAGCTAGACCGTTGTTTCTGGATTTTTTAGGGCTCCAACTACCCGTAACGACTGCCATAGATGTTCTTATGGCAACCGGGACCGACGACTTAACGTGCTCTCCGAGGCACGACCAGACCAATGCAAATACCCATATTACATGAACACAAATATTTGCACTGAGCGGGGATCGAACCCGCGCCTCCTGCGTAGCGGCCGCGTTCACTACCGCTACGCCACGGAGGCTGTCAATTCACTAAGCAGGCACAACGATGCGAGTCGCAAGTTGTGCTCGATAGATATTGTCATTGGTCGATCTCCAGTGACGTGACCCAATCCGACCAATGACAATCTCTATCGAGCACAACGTTGCGACTTGCATCGTTGTGCTCGCTTAGTGAATTGCAGTGCTGATGGGAAGTTGTTACTGTGGCCTATGGATGTGTGCAACACCAGGGCGCCACACTTGCCCTTCTTGAAGTAGGTACCCCATACTATAGTCATGAGTCGTACTGTAGTAATGAAGTCGAGTATAGTGGCATCGAGTAGAGAGGCTAGTATAGAGTGGAGCACAGAGTTAAGTATAGAGCCGAATAGAGAGGCGAGCAGAATCGAGTAAAGAGTCAAGTAGAAAGCCGAGTAGAGAATCGAATAGAGAGGCGAGTAAAGTGTCTATACAACATCCACGCGGGTGGAGCCGCGGGCACAGCTAGTATACTACTTATATTATTATAAATGCGAAAGTAATTGTCTGTCTGTCTGTTATACTTTTACGCCGAAACCACTGAACCGATTTTGATGAATGAATTAAACCTTGGGAAAGGACATAGGCCATCTTTGGTTGCGATAACCGACATCTACGCGGGCGGAGCCGCGTGCAACAGCTAGTGAGCAATTAGCTTCATAAATATAAACCTCACGTGAAAGTGTGGCGCGGGAGCCCTTTACGCTTTTACCTGGTATATAATTGTTTTTCCACTGCCTTTTTTACTATTATTTGATTAGGTACATAACTAAAGGTAAACAATATTGTAGCAACTTCTTATACAAACACATATTAAACAAATAAACAAGGCTAACTCAATAACTAGTGATTGTATTTCGATTTTCGGTCTTTAAAATGAATTTCTAAACCGGAATATTGAATTTGGAAATCGCTCCCAGCGATAAGGCCGCCATTTGTATGTTGTCCGACAGACAGCCTGCGGGGTACTTTCGCATTTATAATATTACTATGGACCGGAGCAACGCGCCACACCTAGGTGATATAGTCGAAGTCACAGAATTGGAGATCAATTCTATGGTTTTTTAAATAATGATAATATTGTGCAATTATTTAAAATATCACGATGTGTCAAAAAAACAGAAAGAGACAGTAGGTAATGCCACAGTATAAAAGTAATGGGTTTAGCAGCTAGTTTTAATGGGCCCGCAATGACTTGAATAACAAAAGCATTAATATCTCTTTCGTTCACTTGACGAGATAAGTACTGGAATACTGCAACCTTTATCACTTGACCTATTTAGAGAAATGAGACAAAAGGTTGACTATGGATAGTAAAGAATAGGCAATTTGCAAATAACTATTCCAGTTTTTTTTTGTTGTTTAGAGTTTCAATTTGCAGTTCACAGCTTATCGACTAAAATAGAAAAAAAGATAGTAGAAAAGCAATTATTATGCCAGGTAAAGGGCTCCCTCGCCATACCTTCACGTGTGGTTTATATTACTTACCTAGTTATTTAAGAAGTTATCGTTATCGTAGTATAAGTAGTAGTGTGGATGTCGGTTATCGCAACCAAAGATGGCCTATGTTCTTTCCCACGGTTTAATTCATTCATCAAGATCGGTTCTTGGTTCAGTGGTTTAGATGTGAAAGAATAACAGACAGACAGAAAGACAGACAGTTTTTTTCGCATTTGTAACCAAATTAAGTAGGTATATGGATGTTATGAAATTTTCAGATGTACAATCATTTTGTAAATTCAACAACTACAACAACTCAATCACGCCATTATCCCCGGTTAGGTTAGGCAGAGGTGAAATAACATCCACATTGGAGGTTACCGGCGACTGGGACCGCATTTAACTCGGACCGAGGTTCCAGTTGCCAGTTCCATTTAATTTAAATATTTTTCTTCAGCGTCTGGGTCCACCTATAAAAAAGAATAAAAAATTAATAGTTAAAACCCAAAACAGTACAGTCAAACAAAAAAAATCATTTCAAGTACTAATTAAAGCAAAATCTATTTAATTCAAAAATATTATTTATGTAAATGTACCTACCTATTATAAATATGATTTGAGTACTTATCCTAGGCATGCATTTATTCCCTGCAAATTTCAAAAAGGTTAAAATATGATTCCGAAGTCGACCGCATACGACACCTGTCGACACATGCAGCACATACAGCGTGCCCATTACTTGTTAAACTTCGATACGGATAAAGGGGACCGTTGAGAAGTCGCAATGTACTACGCGCATGTGCTGTGTGCGTCGGCAGTTGTCGTATGCGGTCAGCTACGGAATCACACTTTAAGCCAGCCCGTTTTCACGCAATTCACCCGTGCACGTAGCACGGGTGAATTGCGTGCAAGGGATAGCATTATATATAATGTTGTCCCTCTCTAACTCTAGTTCGATTTTGCATCTCTTGATGAATCACTCGACCACTCACTAACAGGAATTGGCCAAGCATAGCTTAGCAAGCTAATGAAACGTTAATGGTTATTGTAATTGCCCAGCCCATGCTAGTTTAATTGTTCATTTTAATTGTTAGGTACTTAACTAAACGTAAACAATCTTGATGTGTCTATTCAATAGGTTTTATTTAAAAACTCAGTAAGTTTATATATTGAATGAAGCACTTACAGTACTTTTCCACAATTAATTTATTTTTAGTTGCCTAACCGGTTTCGCCTTACGGCATTCTCAAGTTTTAAGATGGAAAAGTACAAGTTAGTGCTTTATTCAATATGTGTAGCAAGTTCCACCAAGCGCCATAAATTTTCAGTATAAACAGTCAGTTTATACAATATGGATACGACATATGTGCAAATACTGAAACCGCGAAGCATCCTGGTCCGTAGGAATAGAACCAAATTAAATTTAAACTTAAATTCCCTGATTTATAAAATCCGAAATTTTCTAACAAAATAATTATTAAAATAAATGTAGAAAATGCAACCACTTGTATAAGTCAATAAATAGTTTCATCCATTGCTTTAAAGTCATTGACTGTGTCATAAGTCATTAATAAATACGCACACACCTTCACACACACACACATAACAATAGGCATAGTAGGTAACTTACTTGAACAGCTAAGCGGCAACATTTGAATGAAAATTAAAGTTTTATTGATAACTGCGATTCTACAGAGTGCTCAAACTTGTTCAAATTCTATAAAATTAAAACTCTAGTTTCTGCCCTTAATACTGGACCAATTTTGTTCAAACTTTTCCTGCTTGAAGCTTAGGTGGTACCAAGTATATGGTTTCAATTATTGCCTATACGTCGTATCCATATTGTATATATTTTTCTGTTTAGAAACTTATTATGAAGACTAAAAACCGAAATCGAACCCACTAGTCATTCAGTTAGTTCTTCTTCATCCTAGCGTTAATTCCCAGTCGCATCCGAAGCTTTCACCTCGAAGTCTGGGGTCCGCTTTACCAGTCTTAACTGCTACATTGCTATAAAGCGCGCCTTACAAGTATGAACTGCTATCACGGGTATGAACAGTACCGAGGCTCCTGGTTCAACCTCAATCAGTAGCAAAACAATATCCATCAAAATGACTTCGCAAATAATATTTAATTCGATTATGTTAAATCAAAATTTTATACAACATTGTATATTTGTAGTAATAATGGCGCAAAAATAACGCAAAATGGGCGTCATTTTGCGTTATTTTTGCTTTAATTTTATCCATGCATATCAAATCGAACAAAAAACTTCATAACAACAAACTACATTATTAAGTGCATCTATTGATATTTTCGGTAATGCATGAAACGTCACTATAGGTGCGCTATACCATCGCAAAGTATCTGCTAACACTCGGCGCCCAAGAGCTGAGTGATAGGCGCGCTCTATATAATTATAATGTATATTCTAAGCTTAACTGCGGATTTGGCTGGACCTTGAAATTTCCGTGAAGCGACTGCCATCTGACCTCTACAATCCAATGGTGACATTGGGCGATATTTTGTTGTTCTTGGACTTTTTAAGCTCCAACTACCCCTAGCGATTAAGTTAGTTAGCCTAGTTTATTTGTTTAACACCTATTTGTTTACATAAAAAGTCGCTACAAGGTTGTTTACCTTTAGTTAAGTACCTACCCGTATGAAGTATAGTTAGGTTTATATATTCAAATTCAAATTCAGCTTTATTTCAAGAATATGGTTACAACATCAGGTATTATAATATTTGTAAGTACAGCTGGTGGTTCGATATCGGTATTTAGTCTTCATAATAAGTTTCTAAACAGAAAAATATTTATAACAAAGTTATCGCTCAATATCTGTTGCCCGCGGCCCCGTCCGCGTGGATGTCGGTTGTCGCGACCAACATTCCTTATGTCCATTCCCAACGTCTATACCAAATTTCAATATCCAGACAGACAAGCAGACAGACAGACAGACAGAGAGTTACTTTCGCATTTATAATATTACTATGGACCGGAACAACGCGCAACACCTAGTTATTGATATAGTCGTAGTCACAGAATTGGAGATCAATTGTGTGGTGTTTTAAATAATGACATATTGTGCAATTATTTAAAATACCACGAATTGTGTCCACGAAGATACAGCAGGTAATGGCACAGTATAGAAGTAATGGGTTTAGCAGTTAGTTTTAATGGGCCCGCAATGACTTGAATAACAAAAGCATTAATATTTCTTTTGTTCACTTGACTATACAATAACTGGATTACTGCAACCTTTATCACTTGACCTATTTAGAGAAATGAGACAAAAGGTTGACTATAGATAAGAGTAAAGATAAGAGGAAAGAATGGGCAATTTGCAAATATTCTAATCTTTTTTTAATGTTGCAATTTGCAGTTCACAGCTTATCGACTACAATAGAACAAAAGACAGTAGAAAAGCAATTATGCCAGGTAAAGGGCTCTCTCGCCATACCTTCACGTGCTGTTTATATTACTTACCTAGTTATTTAAGAAGTTATCGTTATCGTAGTATAAGTAGTTGTGTGGATGTCGGTTATCACAACCAAAGATGGTCTATGTTCTTTCCCAAGGTTAAATTCATTCTTCAAGATCGGTTCAGTGGTTTAGGTCTGTGTGAAAGCATAACTGGCAGACAGAAAGACGACAGTTATTTTCGCATCTATAATATACAAATGAATCGCTAAATGTGTTGCTAAGCGCAAATCACGAGAACGGCTGAACCGATTTCGTTAATTCTTTTTTTAGAATAATTCCTTCTTTACGAAGAGAAAAATTGTCTGAAAAAGTCTAAAAACAACACAAATCCGCTGAAGGCACAGACAGATTATCCTTAATTTCTTATTATTCACTCTCGTGTAAAGAATATTCCCCATCATAACTTGTATTGCCTAGGTTTCCTAAATATTTAGCAATGTATTGACCGTAAGTTTTACTATTTATGTCAAAAATGCTCTTTTTTCAATCACCAGACGAGAAAAAAGAAACTAACGTAAAAGGATAGTGGGGTGATCGGTCACCCCAGCAACGTTAATATAGCTAAATCCAAGACATAACGAATCAATGATATATGCTACTAATTACGTATGCTTAGGTAAAGAGGAGAATACAAAAAAACATAACTTTCATCAACTAACACATAAAAAAATGTCATCTCTTTTTTAAAGGGGTGTGGTGATGACTTGACGAGTCACCCCCCTATCCTTCCGTAGGTTAGCATACCTTACCTGTACGTATTAAGTGCCTAATTCCATAAAAGACAATAGGTTATGTCTGCTGTAGACAATACGTGCGCTGTAACAATAGTTAGCTTGCCCCACGCCCACTACCCGCTACTACCTGTCCACTCCCGCGCATCTCCCGTCTCAGCCCCCACCCCCTGCATCCCCCGCATCCGTCGCACCTTACGAGGCGCTGCAAAATTCGTCAAAAATAAATTAGTTGAGCTCGAGCTCTCATCCGAAGCACTCGCTATTCGCGCGCTTTCCTTGTACTTGATTACCTTGCTTGTACTTACTTGCCAGTTAGTGCAATACTGTGGTTAAAGTGCAATATACTAAGTGTTAATAAATAACTTTTGAAAAACTAAGTGTTAGTGATAACTCTCTAAAAAGTTAAGTTTTGTGTTTAATAGAAAAAAATCACGGTAAGTACCTACTCGTATTTCAACTATATGTATCGTATACATCTTACTAATCGAATCACTCTAACTAATCGGATTTAGAGTCAGATCAAATTAATTAAAATTAATTTATATCTATTTTTGTATGATCTGACTCTAAATTGAATCAACTTATACTTAATATAACTATTAATCTTAAAGTTTGCCTTTTCAACGACTGATAAGCTCTCTTTCTACTGTGTAGTACGTCCCGGAATATAATCGAAAGTCTAACTTCAGTTCAGACTACATTTACTTAACATAGATGTAAGAAAATTGTTACTAACAAAACTGAGTCTGTGTTACTTGAATAAACAATTATTATTATTATTATTATTTACTGAAATAAGTTGATAATTTTGCAAAGGTCTCTAAAACAATTTGAATATTACCGTGATTTAATCAAAAATATTCAAGATAATATTATGTTTTAAATTATAATTTAACATTGCACTAATTTGGCCACCGTCTTATATCTATGTATTATTTTTGTGTTTGCATAAAATAAAATAAATAAATCACGTCAAATTTTATAAATATACTTTAAACATACGAAATCACCCGATTTATTACGTTATTGGTTAACATCGTCTTAAACTTCATATAAATTGGTGCTATTGAAGCAGTGCTATACTGTGGTTAAAGTGCAATATTCTAAGTGTTAGCGAATAATTCTAGGTGTTAGTAAGTAACTCTTGAAAACCTCTAAGTGTAAGTGATAACTATAAATATTACCTATAACTTGAAATACTACCAATAAATACTCTAAGTGTTAGTGAAAAACTGTAAGTGTCGGGATTATTACTAAGGAATATCTAAATATTTAGGTAATATCTATACTATTATATAATTGTAAAGTAGTCGTGTCGTTTAAATATCTCCAGGGTTTAATTGGAGATATTTAAAATAAATACTTGGGTTATGTTATGTTAACGATACTGAACACGATGATATATATTTTTTTAAATTTCCTGTCTGTTTGTCCGCGATGGACGCAAAAACTAATGAACAAATTTTGAAATCTTACGTTTGTTTGAACGCAATCGGTTGAGTAGAACCGGATAAATGAGCAAAGGTCCCGTTAACCGAGATGTACGCGGGCGGAGCCGCGGGCGGAAGGCTAGTAGTGCATAATTTGAGTGTGTTCATCGGACATGCTACGTAATACAAGCTACGAGTTCCACTACGTAAGCTCTACGAGTTATTAGCGCTACGAACTACGAATTCTAATACGTAAGCTCTACGAGTTATTTTAGCTACGGTTCACAACAGCTACGAAAAAGCTAGAGTAGTTCTGTTAGGCCAGTACCCAGTTTTAATAATGTGGCGTGAAACTAGCTACTAACAGAAAACTAAATAATGTTAGGTTGTATTTAGTTTAGTTTAATTAAACGTTAAGTGTAGTGAACTGGCAACGTAATTATCCCCTAGGGAGTAATACAGAATTATTTGAAATATATTAGAATGCAGTGCATTACAAATATTTTTTTTACTGGGCATTTTTATTTTTTTTAACACCTTTAAAACAATTAGGGCTTAGATGAAACACTTTCTAGACTCAAAGTTGTTATTGATCTATTCTAAACAAAAAACTATTGTTTGACCCGGGAATCGAAAACGGCGGTCATTCTGACGACCTTTGAAGCATTTAATTTTATCCATTCTACCTTTCGCCGCACAAGAACGGAATTTTCCATTTGGAATCGCGCTAGCATTGTGTCCAGCGTTGCTAATTCCCCAGACGGTGGGGATTTTCAATCCAATTGGGGAGTTTGTAGGGGATTACGCTTACGTGGGGAATATAGATAGACAATCAGACTAGACCTAAACTCAGAAGTAATAAGTGACAAGTATTATAAATATTGATAAATTTATTAAAGCAAAATATCCGACATTTAGGTATTATTTAAGTCTTTATTGGCAGTATATGTACATATTGTACATGAGCCGCAATAAACATCGCAAGTAGTGAGTTATGGCGGGAAACTTCAAGAGGAGTTATATAGTTACCAATGTTTAAAATTGGGAACTTTCGTTCGGGTTTGTGGGGAATTATGATCATCAGTCATTGACAATAATAACTGATCGTATAAATTCTTAATGCAAATGAACGGACGTGTACGTTAGGCACACGGAATTCTGAATCTGAATTCCTAATCAGGAAACCGAATTCGGAAGCCGGGCTTAAAGGCAACAATCGCGACCGCGACAAAACGACCTACAAATTGTGTAACGTGGGGTCCCTTCAGCCATATTCTGTCCTCCTTGGGTCCGGCATTGCACCACCCAAGCTGGGTCAAACCTGGGCCAAGATTAGATTAAATTAGATTAGATAAAGCTTTATTGTATAGAAATAAATTACAGTACATAGGTATAATACGGACAACATCTATATCTATACTATTATATAATTGTAAAGTGGTCGTGTCTGTGCATTGGAGATATTTAAAAAAAATACTTGGGTTATCTTATGTTAACGATACTGAACAAGAAAATATTTTTTTTGAATTTCCTATCTGTTTGTCTATTTGAAACGGCTTCGTCAGACTTAAAAATATTCATGCAAAGGTACAAATTGGTTATCGATAACTGACATCCACGCGGGCGGAGCCGCGGGCAACAGCTAGTTATTCATAGTAGTCGTGGTCACAGAATTGAAGTGCAGTTCTGGGTCGGAGTGTTTTAAAAAATGGCGTCTGTGTAACATTATTTAAAATACCACGAGGTGTCTACGAAGGTGACAGCAGGTAATAGGCTTAGCAGATGACAAAAGCATTAATATCTTGTTTGTAGTCCACAAATAATATAAATGGATTGCTAGAAACTTTTTAAGTGACGGTTTGGATAAAAAGAACAAAAGGTTGACTGTAAATAGTAAAGAATGGACAATTTGCAAATATTCCAGTTTTTTTTGTTTGTAGTTAAAAGTTTCAGTTTGCAGTTTACACCTTATCTACGGCTATAGAACAAAAGGCAGTAGAAAAGCAATTATGGCAGGTAAAGGGGTCCCTCGCCATATTGGCCATGTTGTGTGGTTTATATTTATTACTTACATAAACTCCATTCGGTTGGGTACTTAACTTTTCTTCATCCTAGCGTTAATTCCCAGTCGCATCCGAAGCTTTCACCTCGGAGTCTGGGGTCCGCTGTACCAGTCTGAACTGTGGATTTGGCTAGACCTTCCGTGAACCGACTGCCATCTGACCTCCACAACCTCATTAGGGTAACAGTAGGCGATATCGAAGCATTGCAGCTAGGCCGTTGGCTTTAGAGTTTTTAGCGCTCTAATTGCCCGTGAGAACTGCCATAAATGTTCTTATGGTAACCGGGACCGACGCCTTAACGTGCTCTCCGAGGCACAACCAATGCAAATTCCCATATTTCATGTACACAAATATTTGCATTGAGCGGGGATCGAACCCGCGCCTCCTGCGTAGCGGCCGCGTTCACTACCGCTACGCCACGGAGACTGTCCTATATAGTAATAATAATAAAATAATAATAAATTTTTATTGACACAAAAAACAGATGATCTGGTACAAATATAACAAAATTACAAAGTATAATATTCACTCATATTTTTCACCCTACAGCAATATATTTTTATAGCACGTGGCGCGCAAACCGTGCCTTATAAAGACATCAACGACATCGCATTCTGCACAGCACGGATGCATTACATTTTATTTCATTTTTTCATTTGTACATTCACAAATAAATAACATTAACTAAGTAGGTTAATAGTGGCATCTGCTGCTGAACTAGGCTTGTAGCCTGTGTTTCAGCAGACAGCGCCTCCGCTCTTGAAATGTATGTTTTAATTAAAAAATATATATAATATTAGTTATTGATATAGTCGTAGTCACAGAATTAGAGATAAAATTATATTTTGTTTTTTAAATAATGTCTTATTGTGCAGTTATTTAAAATACCACGATGTGTCCACGAAGAGACAGCAGGCCCTCGATTCTGCTAAAGCAAAACCACTCTCATGCCACAGTCACTGCAAGAAAATTTCATTTAATTTTAGCCTTTAAGGTAATGCAGCTTAAGTTTAAAATTAAATGGCTTTTTGTAGAGCGAATGAGAGGGTGTAATGAAACTCTTTTCATTTCATTTTGGACTTTGACTCTATAGCAATAAGGTCTAAAATTTAATGCCCTTTTTTGCAGTTTCTGTATTACAATGGTTTTTCTTTAGTAGCATCGACGCCCATTACTTGCTGTCTCTATATCGCAAAATAACGCCCATTAGGTTGGCAGTTAGTTTTAATGGGCTCGCATGACTTGAATAACAAAAGCATTAATATCTCTTTTGTTCACTTGACGAGATAAGAACTTCCTGCAACCTTTTACAGGTGGCCTATTTAAAGATATGAAACCAAAGGTTGACTATAGATAGTAAAGAATAGGCAATTTGAAAATATTCCAGTTTTTTTGTTGTTTTAATGTTTCAATTTGCAGTTCACAGCCTATCGACTACAATAGAACAAAACACAGTAGAAAAGCAATTATGTCAGGTAAAGGGCTCCCTCGCCATACCTTCACGTGTGGTTTATATTACTTACCCAGTTATTTAAGAAGTTATCGCTCACTAGCTGTTGCCCGTGGCTCCGCCCGCGTGGATGTCGGTTATCGCAATCAATGATGGCCTATGTTATTTCACAAGGTTTAATTCATTCATCAAGATCGGCTTTAGGTTCATTGGTTTAGGTGTGAAAGCATAACAGAAAGACAGACAGTTACTTTCGCATTTATAATATTAGTATGGATTAAGTACCTATATGGATGTTACGAAATTCACAAATGTATATTACCATCATCATTATCATTTATTATTTATCATTATCGTATATTAGTAAAGTAATTATGTAAATAAAAGCAGAAGTGTAATCACATCATTATCCCCGGTTAGTTTAGGCAGAGGTGAAATAACATCCACATTTCATGGTTGCATTCGGTCCCACGTAATAGCGGGTGAGCCTATTACCGTATTGCAGGCACTATTGTTGACTCAAGCTATGCAGTAATCATGATGGTAAGGTGAAACAGTACAACGAGCGGCCTTATCGCTTTACAACCTTTGACCTTCAGAAGATAGGTTTTTTTAAATACATGAAAGGATATAGGGGTGACAAATCACCCTATAATGTTTATAACGTAATAAAATATAAATTTAAAAAGAGATTAGGTATTACCTTTTTAATGTGATAAGCAATATATTGATCTAAACCAAAGTATGAAATCAATTTTAATTAGATTATCTGCATATGTCTATTATGTCTTTAAGTTTTAATGCAGTTCATACAAATGTCTCTACGGTATATATATACACACATAGAGCAAATGGCATTTAACATAAATAATTTTAAGTTTTTTGTCTTTTTTCTTTGGACATATTGATCATCATCCTAGTTTTTAAAGTTTCATAGGGGGTTCTCTTCCAGTAGGTACCTGGTTCATGTTTAGAACATCCTGTATATTTTGATTCTTTTTTGGCCATACAGTTGCATTATCGTTTTGTGGTCTTTGGGTTGAAAGGGTGGAACAGATGACCAGGCATGTCCTGTCCATTCTTCCCTCCTAAAACTCTGCTTCGATACTGTACCAACAAGATGTGGTCATTGTCACTGGTGTCAATGAGTTTTATATCGCTACCCTGCGCTGAATGCACAGACAGATTATCCTCAATTTCTGATCATTCACTCTAGCCTTAAGAATATTCCCCATCATAACTTGTATTGTCTAGGTCTCCCTTATATATAACAAATTATTGGCCGTAAGTTTTACTATTTATGTCAAAAATGCTCTATTTCAATCACCGGACGAGAAAAAAGAAACTAACGTAAAAGTATAGTGGGGTGATCGGTCACCCCAGCAACGATAATAATATAGCGAAATCCAAGACAACGAATCAGTGATATATGCCACTAATTACGTATGCTTAAATAGGAGAATACAGGAAAACACAACTTTCATCAATTAACACATAAAAAGATATCAACTCTTTTTTGAACGAGTGGGGTGACGAGTCACCCTCCTATGCTTCGTAGGTTAACATACCTTACCTGTACGTATTAAGTGCCTAATTCCATAAAAGACAATAGGTTATGTCTGCTGTAGACAATACGTGCGCTGTAAAAATGGCTTGCCCCACGCCCACTACCCGCTACTACCTGTCCACTCCCGCACATCCCCCGTCTCAGCCCCCACCCCCCGCGTCCCCCGCACTGTCGCACCTTACGAGGCACTGCAAAATTCCTCAAAAATAAATTAGTTGAGCTCGAGCTCTCATCCTAAGCACTTGCTATTCGCGCGCTTTCCTTGTACTTGCTTACCTTGCTTGTACTTATTTGCCAGTTAGTGCAATACTGTGGTTAAAGTGCAATATACTAAGTGTTAGAAAATAACTTTTGAACTTGTACTTGCTTACCTTGCTTGTACTTACTTGCCAGTTAGTGCAATACTGTGGTTAAAGTGCAATATAATAAGTGTTAGAAAATAACTTTTGAAGAACTAGGTGTTAGTGATAACTCTTTAAAACTCTAAATAAAGTGTTTTGTGTTTCATAGAAAAAAAATCACGGTAAGTACCTATTTCAACCATATGTATCGTATACATCTTACTAATCGAATCACTCTAACTAATCAGATTCAGAGTCAGATCAAATTAGTTAAAATTCGTTTATATCTATTTTTTGTATGATCTGACTCTAAGTCGAATTACCTTATACTTAATATCACTATTTATCTTAAAGTTTACCTTTTCAATGACTGATAAGCTCTCTTTCTGCTGTGTAGTACGTCCTGGAATATAATCGAAAGTCTAACTTCAGTTCAGACTACATTTACTAAACTAAATTAATAATTCTTAAAAGGTCCGAAACAATTTGAAATTAAAATCAATAACTTTACTGTGACTTGATCAAAAATATTCAATATAATGTTTTAAAGTATAATTTAACATTGTACTAATTTTTCTACTGTCTTTACCTATCTGTGTAATGTTTTTGTGTTTGTGTATAATTAAATAAATAAATCGCGTCAAATTTTATGAATTTAAAATGAATATGGTACTTTAAACATGCGAAATTATAACGATTTATTACGTAATTAGCTAACATTCTCTTAAACTGGTGCTATTAAAGCATTAATTCTATAGGTTTCCATAATCCTTCTCAATCTATATTTGAAAATTTGAAGATGAAGACGATAACTTCAAATTATAATTTAGACATAACTCTCGTGAGAATTTACTGCATACACTTGACTAATCGTATCAATCTAACTAATCAGATGCAGAATCTATACTTATTAAGAATAGTAACACATCCTAAGATTGACCAATCTAGTGTTGCTTAACCTTATAATGCGCGTATAAAACAAAACCATAGTCATTCCAATTGAATAATAAACCACTAGGTTTATTATTCAATTGGAATGACTATGGTTTTGTTTAAACATAAAATAGCAGAATCGAGGTCCATGAAATTATCTCTATAAGTCATTATCTATAACGAAAAATCGCTCGAAGGCTTAATAATCGACATTTTATGCTTCAGTGGTTCGTCAACCGTTTAAAACGATTCGCAAAAGTATAACCCTTAGCATACCTTACCTATACGTATTAAGTTCTTAATTCCTTAGAAAACAATATGTCTGCTGTAGACAATACGTGCGCTTTAACAATAGTTAGCTTGCCCCACGCCCACTACCCGCTACTACCTGTCCACTCCCGCGCATCCCCCGTGTCAGCCCCCCCCCCGCGTCCCCCGCACCCGTCGCTCTCTACGAGGCACTGCGAAATTCCTCAAAAATAAATTAGTTGAGCTCTAGCTCTCATCCGAAGCACTCGCTTTTCGCGCGCTTTCCTTGTACTTGCCTTGCTTGTACTTACTTTCCAGTTAGTGCAATACTGTGTTGTTAAAGTGCAATATTCTAGGTGTTAGTAAATACCTCTTGGAAATTCAATTGGAAAAAATCACGGTATGTACCTATTACAACTATATCGTATACACCTTACTAATCGAATCACTCCAACTCATCTGATTCAGAATCAGATGAAATTAATTAAAATTCTTTTATTTGTATTTTATATATGATCTGACTCTAAATCGAATTAATTTACACCTAATATATATTTATCTTAAAGTTTACCTATTCAACGACTGATAAGCTCTCTTTCTACTGTGTAGTACGTCCCGGAATATTATCGAATTTCTAACTTCAGTTCAGACTACATTTACTAAACTAAGTTACTAATTATATTATTTATAGGTCTAAAACAATTTGAAATTAAAATCAATAACTTAACCGTGACTTGGTCAAAAATATTCAAAATATATTTTGAATTATAATTTAACATTGCACTAATATTTTCACCGTCTTATCTATGTAATGTTTTTATGTGTGCATAACATTCAATAAATAAATTTCGTCAAATTTTACGAATATACTTTAAGCATGCGAAATCACCGGATATTGCGTTAACCGAGATGTACGCGGACGGAGACGCGGGCGGAAGGCTAGTAGTGCATTATTTAAGTGTGTTCATCGGACATGCTACACGCTACGAGCTACAAGTTCCACTACGTAAACTCTACGAATTATTAGCGCTACGGGCTACGAGTTCTGCTACGTAAGATCTACGATTTATTTTAGCTACGGTCCACAACAGCTACGAAAAAGCTACATTACTTCTGTTAGGCCAGTACCCAGTTTTAATAATGTGGCGTGAAACTAGCTACTAACAGAAAACTAAATAATGTGAAGTTGTATTTAGTTTAGTATGTATAATCTAAGTATGTTTATCCGCATTCTAGAACCCATAACACAAGCTAGTTAAGCTATGCTTACTTTGGGTCTAGATAGCGTTGTGTAGAATGTCCTACGATATTTATTTATTTATTTATTTATTTATTATTTATTTATTTAGTTTAATGTTAAACGTTAAGTTTAGTGAACTGGCAACGTAATTATCCCCTAGGAAGTAATACAAAATTATTTGAAACTAGTTTACCCCGCGAACTTCGTACCGCCTAACGGTCGATTTTTTTTTTAATTTTCTCTCCGTAAGAACCATTCTCGTACTTCAAGGAATATTAAAAAAAAAGAATTAGCGAAATCGGTTCAGCCGTTCTCGAGATTTGAGCTTAGCAACACATTCAGCGATCCATTTTTATATTATAGAAAACTAGCTTTTGCCCGCGGCTCCGCCTGCGTGGATGTCGGTTATCGCGACCAAACATAGCCTATGTCCTTTCTCAAGGTCTAATTTACCGCTCTACCAAATTTCATCTAAATCGGTTCAGTGATTTAGGCGTGAAAGCGTAACAGACAGACAGACAGAGTTACTCCACATTTATAATATTAGTTGGATACATTAGAATGCAGTGCAGTACAAAATTTAATATTTGTCACCAGGCATTGTTATATTTTTAAGACCTTTAAAACGATTAGGGCTAGGATGAAACTCTTTCTAGAATCAAAGTACTTATTGATATATTCTAAACAAAAAACTTAACTGCAACTATTGCTTGACCCGGGAATCAAAAACAGCGGTCATCCTGACTACCTCTGAAGCATTTGAGTTTTTTTCATTCTGCTAAAGTGGTATCTATACTAATATGTAGATAATTTTATTGTAAAGTGATCGTGTCTGTACATTGCAGATGTTTAAAAAAAATACTTGGGTTATGTTATGTTAACGATACTGAACACGATTTTTTTTTAATTTCTTACCTGGATATCTATTTGTCCGCGATGGATGCAATAATTACTGAAAGGATTTTGATGCGTTTTTTTTTAGAAAGGGCTTAGTCAGATTTAAAATCTAACGTTTGTTTGATCGCAATCGGTTGAGTAGAACCTGAGATATGAGCAAAGGTCGCGTTAACCGAGATGCAAACGAATTCAAAATAATATAACTGCATGTAAATAACCGTTAAATTAATTTAAAAAAATTCGGTTATTTTACTATTTACACAGATCCCGAGGTTTCAGTTATATTTTATTAGATATTTGTATCAATCCCCGCTCAGTGCAAATATTTGTATGCATGAATATAAATATTTGCATTGGTCTGGGTGTTTTCTATGTATAATATGTATGTATTTATAAAAAAAAAATGTATCTATGTATGTTTATCCGCATTCTAGAACCCATAACACAAGCTAGTTAAGCTATGCTTACTTTGGGTCAAGATAGCGTTGTGTAGATTGTCGTACAATATTTATTTATTTATTTTTTTTATTTTATATCGCCTAATGTTACCATTTGGGTTGTGGAGGTCAGATGGCAATCGCTTTACGTAAAATATCGAAGTCTAGCCGAATCCGTAGTTCAGACTGGTAAAGCAGACCCCAGACTCCGAGGCGACTGGGAATACATACTCAGACTAAAGAATAACATAACCGTTACGTCTGTGTTATTCATCTTGTAGTCTAAGAGTATATAACATTAAAATTCAGGTTCAAATTCAACTCAAACTAAAACTAAACGGTAGATTTCTGATGCTAAAATGTATCTATGTCAAAAAATATTCTCATTAAAACCTGTCGAATCGACTCAAATCGAAAGAAATTAAAAGATTTTCAAAAATCTGACATAATAACATTCTCGTGTTGATGTTGACGTTTGACTGCAAACTCCTTCGATATGGCTGGGCCGATTATCATGAAATTATTTTTTGTATATTATTCTACATTTTTGTTCCGGACCATGTACCCCTAGGTGAATGTACCTGCAGTCTGACTATAATACCGAGAATAATATTGAGTTACTTTTTTATTTCCAGACATGGAGTCACGCGAGATTAATCCGACGTATCAAAAGACACGCAGCCGCCTCATTGGCCACAAGGTGCTGAGATTGGACAGTGACTCGATATCCTCGGAGAGTAGTTGCAATCAGAATAGTACTGACTATCCACTGACAAGCGTGTCTCGACAACAGCACTCTGAAGAGACTAATGAAGATTTGTGTATCCAAAATCAAACTTTACAAATGGTTGAAGTACAGGACCATGACGAAGAACTGAATGAAAGTATAGAAGAATGTGAGATGAACGTCGATGACGAGGATAATGTTCATCAAGAAGCTGAAAGCGTTCATTCTAGCCCACTACACGCCATGCAACATAATGTCGGTGACGAGGATAATGTTGATGAAGAAACTGATAGCATCGTTTCTGGCTCATTACATACCATGTCAGATAATATCGATGATGAAGGTTATGTTGATCAAGAAACTGAAAGTAGCTGCTCTAGTCCACATACCATGCACCATAATGTCGACGACGAGAATAATGTAGATCAAGAAAGACCTAGTAGTGTAGATGACCACACCTTAGTGGAAGGAGTTGATTATGATATTATAACTGTGTATACAGTGAACCCTGATGAAATACAAGACGATGATGAAGAGGCATATGCAATCAGTGAAAAAGAAGTGTCGGTAAATAGGGAAGACAATGGTGGTTACACTGATGTCCATTTTAATGACACAATAGGCACACCTGGCCAAGACCGTCATGATCAAAATTTAGACGGGCATGTAGTCTCAAACATAGATGAATATTTCATTAAAAATAATAATAATGAACAGGATGTACTGGATACCGATGAACAAGTGGTCAAAGACGTAGACGAATATTTTTTTAAAAGTAAAGATACTGTGAAGGTGCTGAATATCGATGACTTTTTTTCTAAACATCCATTACCTGAAGAAGACAGCACTCAATTTAAATTACCAACGTCTACTCCTAAAGTAAAACAATTTCTAGCTGCTGATACTAATATCGCTGCTCAGGAGAAGGCTAAATTTGAACCTGAGCCCGATTGCGAACCAGTGCCAGAAACTAGTATCGCGGACATTTGCATTAATGAATCCGACTTAGAGATTCTTCGTAACCTTTGCATGGATATAGATGATTCTAAATTATGTCTAGGTTTTGAAGATCGGGATTTATATGATATAACTTCTGACAATGAAAAGGATAAATCGGGCAGCACTAGTAAAAGCGATGACTTCAACACTAATGTAAGTGATGACTTACCTAGAACTTTATCGGAGGAAGACGTAAACAGTTTTCTTATAACTGACAAGACAGACGCTAATAAAATTATACCCGAGGAAGATGATTTCAGTCATCAAGATATGGAGATCGAATCATCCATTAGTCCAGAAGCTACCGTTATAGATATACCTTCAAGGGAAATTACATCAATCCCTATACCACGCGTATTAGATTTCTGCATAGAAAAAACAACAATAAAAGAACAGAAGGCAACAAAAATTGAATTGGATGATTTTCTGGAAGTCGAGTCGCGCAATGATACTGTGTATCCAGTGTTAGAGGTAAATGATTCGAATTCTTTATTCGAACACTTTGAAGCTAATGAAAAATTTAACACGAAAAACCAACCAGCTCCCGTAGAGAACATTGAAGATGGTAAAGTCAAAAGTTTTAACAAAAATTCTTTGACAAACGGTATGCGGTTGCAAGATGCAGGTGAGAACAAAAGCCTTCTTCAACCTGAAGTACTACCCAACAACAGCAGGATTCTTAACTCAAGGCACAGGACGTGCAAGAGTAAAAAAGTCGTTTATCATTTCAGTAGCGATGAGGAAACTAACGATAACAAGTCTAAGAACAAGAAATTAAAACAATCGGATGATATAGATCCCAAAAAGAAAAATAGTGTAAAAACGAGTGACCGCGGTAAAAACTTGTCACTTTTTCACAGTGTGCCCGATAGTGATAAAAAAATCAACAGTTCTGTGATGATTAAAAATGCTTATAAAACGAGTGATACTATTAGTCAAAATTCTAATGGTAAAATAAGGTTAACTATTAAAAACAAATCTGGAGTTAGTCTTACCCGTGATCACATAGACTCTCAGAAAGTTGACATGGACAAGTGTAGTGTTAATGAAAAAACGAACAATTTAGGTAAAAAAGAGAAGACTGTTAAAGAATTAGATATTTTTACTATAAAGGAAGAACCCTGTCCGAAAAATGAGAACTTTTACGCGACGCTATTTAACAACAAACAAGATGTTCAAATACCTCAAGCCGTACAATCCAAAGCTGAAAAAAGACCTCTTGATCGGGAAGTCAATAAAATAAATGTACAAGCAGATATTAATAAGCAAGAACAACCGCAAAAGAGAAAAAAACTAACCCTACAGGAATATAAATTGCGAAAAGGTGTTTGTTCAAATAATAGTTCTACTCAGGTGAGCCCTGAAGCAATCTTTCCAGATTTGCCAAGCCCCGGGTTAGATAAAGCTGTCGAGTGTCCTATAAAAAGAACTCCACCAAGTAGCTTATTGAATCCTACAGAGAAAGTAACCAGTGAGCAAACGTACGTTGATCCGATTATAGAGGCTTCGAGAAGAATATTGATGAAAATAAAGAAGCGAAAAACCGAATTAGCAAGGAAGAGAGACGAAGACATAGTCATGAGCAAAATTCCCAAAGTCGAGAATTTGCAGCTTCAGCCATTAATGAGTGAAGCTGAAATGATGAAGATGGGAATGACGCAATCTGAAGTATTGACCGTGCCTGTAAAACAAGATGACAGACATTCAAAGCTGAGATCGCCTGTTGAAAAACGTGATTTCACTACGACAACGAAAATAAAGGACCTAAAGGACCCTAAAGTTGAACACGGCAGAAGACGATCGCGTAGTAAAAGTCTATCAAGGTCTCGTGGTCGGAGCCATAGATACAGGCGGTCTGATTCACCATACGAGAGGAAACGCCGGTCGCGATCGCCGAATCATAAGAGAAGATCGCCATCAGTTAGGCGTGAAAGATCGAAAATTTCACGGTTACGGTCAAGATCTCCTCCTCGGCCTGCCAGGCCCGAAGCCAGGTCTAAGACGCCAATGATGAAACCTAAACAAGTTGCTCATACGAACGGTGTGGAGAAAAACGCACCTAAGTCACTAACTCCGCCTCTCAGGAAGTCGACGGTCTCCAAAAGCTCCGATTCGTCGTCAAGGTGAGCATTTACTAAGCGAACGTATACTGCAGGCACATGCTGTAAGAGCGTTTCGAACGATCGAACAAACTCAACAGGTGAATCCGCGGTGAATTTCACATGCTGTTTTGGTGATCTAAGCAGAAGTCGGCAGTGATGTATGTCTATGTGCTCGACAACCAAATTTTCATCATGCGAAATTGAATACTCACCGCGGATTTAGCCGTCGATTTCGTTCGATCGTTCGAAATGTTCTTATAGCATTTTTTGTAAGAACATTTCGAACGTATTTAGTAATTTTTTTTTTCAGCAACAATCAGTATAATTATCTGTCTATTTCAGCTCCCAGTCATCCTCTTCTTTATCGTCAACGTCTTCCAGTTCATCCAGTTACTCGAGGAGTTCAAAGCGATCCTGCAGCTCTTACAACCGAGACGACACCTACAAGAGGCAAGAATACAGGAATTACAGTTCAAAGTATCGGTATGTGTACTTCAACTACTTAATTACTGTTTATTAACTCGTATCTCTGTGATTTGATATCTCGATTATGGACAAACGGGCCCTCGATTCTGCTAAAATAAAACTACTGTCATTTTAGACTCTATGGCTATAAATTTAAAGTTCAAAATTATATGAAATGAGTTTCATTCACTACAAGAAGCCAGTTAATTTAAAACTGTAACGGCATTACTTTAAAGTCTAAAATTAAATGGAATTTTTAGCAGTGTCGGTGGTATGACAGTTGTTTCGCTTAAGCAGAATCGAGGCCCAGGAAATACTCCCAGTATTGACTCCAATAATATAAGAGCTTCAGTTCAATATTAATCCCGTCAAAATAGACGAAAGAAAATGGTAAGCTTACCTTAATTCGCATAGATCTGAAAATTGATGCGGTTCTTAAACACTCCATAATGAAAAAGATATCAACAGTCCCCGTTCGATTAGACATCTGCATTTTGTTAAATGACAAATATGTTGGATTCTTGCATTTTTCTCGTAAATAGCAAATGTTATCGCAAAAATTAGGTTAGAATTCGTTGGCCGGCGTATAATTGTACTATCGATATATAATGACGACGAATGAATGGGATTTGACGTATGTGACATACATTGACGACTGTCATAAGTGTCAAATCCCACACATTCGTCTGTCTATTCTACAATACGTCGGCCAAAGAATCGCCACTTATCTTACTGGAGTCTTGCTGTTCTTCCCCATGTGCCACGTCTAAAGCCGTTGCTGCTAATATTATGATCTAAAATTGACGTCATTATTGTAGGTCCCGCTACGATTACACGAAGTACCAACGTGCCCGTGACGCGTGGTCGGCAGTGGAGGCAGCTAGCACTTACCAACAGTACGACGCCGGCTTCGGGGGTCGAAGAGCCTTCTGCAAGCAAAGATATTATGCTGACCATGGTAAGAATATGATTTAATTTTGTCTTCAATGATATAGTATCTTGGACCTCTGAAACACATATCTTGGACCTAAATCGCGGGACAAACGAGGCCCTAGCTCCCGCAGAATGCTTTGTAATAATGTATGCTTGGTGAGCTCGTCCACTGCAGTTGCACCCCGTGCTATTTCACGCGCAATGGCCCAAAAAGAGGCTAAGTGCAGACAATAGAGTCCCATTTCCACCCTTGCTATCCTCGAAAGACACCCAACAAACGTGTACTGCGCGTATAGAGCACATCTTGCTTGTGCACATTTTATGTACAGTCAGCGTCAGAGAAAACAGACCCCCTCATGCTTTCATATCATTAACAAGGGGGGTCCCTTTTATCTGAAGCTTACTGTACAAGATACATGTCCAGAGCAGTAATAGCATCCTTCGAATCGATTCCTAACTCAAACTAACTAAGAAACGGCCAAACTTCAATATTTCCTGTGAAGCGACTGTAATTTGACCTCCACAACTCACTGGCGATGTGTGAGTTTTATATGTGGACTAGATTGTCAGACTCTTTAGGGCTCCAAAGACCCTTTAAATATGATATTCGTATGGCAACCGGGTTCGACTCAACATGTTAAGAATAGTTAGCAGCTCAGCACTGAAAAAAGTTAACTTCATAGAATATGTCGTCAGTATCGGACCTAACATTATGAATATTTTTTCCAGATGATTTAAAAGCGAAATACAAAGAGAGTGCTTTCAACAGATGCTACTAGATATGAAGAAATAATTAAGTCAACGCAAAATTGACAAGAAACGTGAAGACTGACGATTACTACAACTTGGCCAAGCTGTTCTCAACACTGCGCTCCTAATGACAGTTGTCAAAGCGATGGCTGTCAAACTGACAGCTGTTGGAGCGGTGGCTATCAAAGTGACGGCTGTCGAAGGGATGTTACGGACAGTTTTCTGAGTGTGGCAAAGGCATGAATTAGATTCAGCCTATATTTGACTTGTGATAGTGATTAAATATGCATAAATAATAGACTGACCAATGTTACTGTGATTTATGTTTGAAAGTATTCTAGTTTTCAAGATAATGCTCTAAGTTACCAATTGTAGGATCTTTTATAAAATCAAATAATTCATCCACTGTCAGTGTTGCCAAACCCTTTTTTTCTAAAAAAGGTTAATATATTTGCGCAGTTTTTGCGTAGAAACTCATCAGCATTTGGGTGATCTAATCCTACAGATTGCGATACATCATTGATGAACACATTACCCTGATGATATAGAATGTTGAACTCAGAAAAATCGGCAAGAACCAATTTACAAATGTTAAATATGTTCCACATCATCTTGATGCAATTTTGGTATACACGGCAAGCCGTTGATTGTGAAAATTCAGCATTCTTTAGATTTGGTGAAGGCCAGCCGTCCTCTCCAATGAAGGACATTATTAACACATGACTGCGCAGCAGAATTGGCTTAGGAACAGATAATTTTGCTTCAGCCGTAGACATTCTAGTGAGATTTCTCATCTCTTTTCGTGCCCATTTGGGAGCCATTTTATGAGGATTTGTATTACATTGATTTTCGAATCGATGATCTTCAGTTATATTATATTCACTTCCGTTTTTGAATTTTAAAATAGATGTATTATATATTTTGATTGCACAGTCTATAAAATCTCTTGAAGTGGCATGATAGACATTAGCTTCTTTACCAGTCGAGATGCAGCCATTAATTTGTGTTATTGTATTTCTGTTGATGAATTTATTTACTATCATTCTGGTACGTCGATTCATAACATGTTCAGCCGTGGCACGATCTTGTTTATACTTCATCCGAATCCTGTTTCTATCAGCTTTCCTGTCAATTTGGTCCATGAATTTACTGATATATTTTACAATTGCTGGTACATCTGCAAACGTAGCGTATGAATCCTCTTCATAGTCACTAAATTGTCTGTTCGACATGATGCTGAAGCTTTATGTCCTCTCCAATGAAGGACATTATTAACACATGACTGCGCAGCAGAATTGGCTTAGGAACAGATAATTTTGCTTCAGCCGTAGACATTCTAGTGAGATTTCTCATCTCTTTTCGTGCCCATTTGGGAGCCATTTTATGAGGATTTGTATTACATTGATTTTCGAATCGATGATCTTCAGTTATATTATATTCACTTCCGTTTTTGAATTTTAAAATAGATGTATTATATATTTTGATTGCACAGTCTATAAAATCTCTTGAAGTGGCATGATAGACATTAGCTTCTTTACCAGTCGAGATGCAGCCATTAATTTGTGTTATTGTATTTCTGTTGATGAATTTATTTACTATCATTCTGGTACGTCGATTCATAACATGTTCAGCCGTGGCACGATCTTGTTTATACTTCATCCGAATCCTGTTTCTATCAGCTTTCCTGTCAATTTGGTCCATGAATTTACTGATATATTTTACAATTGCTTGTACATCTGCAAACGCAGCGTATGAATCCTCTTCGTAGTCACTAAATTGTCCGTCCGACATGATGCTGAAGCTTTATTCATCCACATGCACTTGACCTGGATTAATCATTAATAATATACCAGGTCAAAGGTCAAAAAGTCCTCATCAGACTGATTAATAATTGACTAATAAATTATGAATCCCATTCTGAGGTCAAAATGTTTATGTCTCTTAAAACTAAAACATTTCATTTTTTTTTATGTGTATGTTAAATATTTATTACCTTCAAATGAAATGAATTTTCTTGTTTTTATCTGCCCATTTCCCATGACCATAGCATATCATATCATTTTCTAGTAACGTTGCGTGTGTCAGTCCATGAGTTGATAATAATAGTGATAAATTGAAGTAGATAAGGTACAAACTTATCATGTACAAGTGCAATACGATAGTACAATTATATAGGTATTTCTCTTATCACACAGTACTGTGTGCTCGGTTTCTATTTACCACGACTTTCTACTTTTATCTGAACAGGTTATGTGTATCTTATGATGATATTATGTGTTACTAGCTGTTGCTCGCGGTCCCGCCCGCGTGGAAATCGGATCCCGTTCATCGCTGATAGTAGCGTGATGATTTATAATAGCCTATGTTGCTACCTGATAATGTTAGCTTTCTAATGGCGAAAGAATTTTTGAAATCGGTACAGTAGTTTTTAAGTTAATAGATAGAAAATTTGCTTAGAGAAACTATATGATACTCATTGTATAAAATCCGTACTACCATACTAATATTATAGATACGAAAGTATAACTCTGTCTGTCTGTCTGTCTGTTATGCTTTCACGCCTAAATCACTGAACCGATTTTGATGAAATTAGGTATAGGAATAGATTAGACCTTGCGAAAGGACATAGGCTGGTAGCGATAACCGGTGGAGCCGCGGGCAAAAGCTAGTAACTAATAAGTAATACCATTTTATCGTGCGGGCGTATTCGTGATAGGTAAAATGTTCGTAATGAAACTTTTGTGAAATGATTTGTAATCAAGTAAATAAAAATAATATATATTTAGAAAAAAAAAAAAAAAAAAAAAAAAAAAAAAAAAAAAAAAAAAAAAAAAAAAAAGCTGAAGAAAAAAGAATGCTTTGTAATAATGTATGCTTGGTGAGCTCGTCCACTGCAGTTGCACCCCGTGCTATTTCACGCGCAATGGCCCAAAAAGAGGCTAAGTGCAGACAATAGAGTCCCATTTCCACCCTTGCTATCCTCGAAAGACACCCAACAAACGTGTACTGCGCGTATAGAGCACATCTTGCTTGTGCACATTTTATGTACAGTCAGCGTCAGAGAAAACAGACCCCCTCATGCTTTCATATCATTAACAAGGGGGGTCCCTTTTATCTGAAGCTTACTGTACAAGATACATGTCCAGAGCAGTAATAGCATCCTTCGAATCGATTCCTAACTCAAACTAACTAAGAAACGGCCAAACTTCAATATTTCCTGTGAAGCGACTGTAATTTGACCTCCAGAACTCACTGGCGATGTGTGAGTTTTATATGTGGACTAGATTGTCAGACTCTTTAGGGCTCCAACAACCCTTTAAATATGATATTCGTATGGCAACCGGGTCCGACTCAACATGTTAAGAATAGTTAGCAGCTCAGCACTGAAAAAAGTTAACTTCATAGAATATGTCGTCAGTATCGGACCTAACATTATGAATATTTTTTCCAGATTATCTAAAAGCGAAATACAGAGAGAGTGCTTCCAACAGATGCTACTAGATATGAAGAAATAATTAAGTCAACGCAAAATTGACAAGAAACGTGAAGACTGACGATTACTACAACTTGGCCAAGCTGTTCTCAACACTGCGCTCCTAATGACAGTTGTCAAAGCGATGGCTGTCAAACTGACAGCTGTTGGAGCGGTGGCTGTCAAAGTGACGGCTGTCGAAGGGATGTTACGGACAGTTTTCTGAGTGTGGCAAAGGCATGAATTAGATTCAGCCTATATTTGACTTGTGATAGTGATTAACTTGTTTAGGTTTCATCATTGGCGTCTTAGACCTGGCTTCGGGCCTGGCAGGCCGAGGAGGAGATCTTGACCGTAACCGTGAAATTTTCGATCTTTCACGCCTAACTGATGGCGATCTTCTCTTATGATGCGGTGATCGCGACCGGCGTTTCCTCTCGTATGGTGAATCAGACCGCCTGTATCTATGGCTCCGACCACGAGACCTTGATAGACTTTTACTACGCGATCGTCTTCTGCCGTGTTCAACTTTAGGGTCATAGTCCTTTATTATCGTTGTTGTAGTGAAATCACGTCTTTCAACAGGCGATCTCAGCTTTGAATGTCTTTCATCTTGTTTTACAGGCACGGTCAATACTTCAGATTGCATCATTCCCATCTTCATCATTTCAGCGTCACTCATTAATAGCTGAAGCTGCAAATTCTCGACTTTGGGAATTTTGCTCATGACTATGTCTTCGTCTCTCTTCCTTGCTAATTCGGTTTTTCGCTTCTTTATTTTCATCAATATTCTTCTCGAAGCCTTTATAATCGGGTCGAAGAACTTTTGCTCGTTGGTTACTTTGTCTGTAGAAGTAAATAAGCTACTTGGTGGAGTTCTTTTTATAGGACACTCGACAGCTTTATCTAACCCGGGGCTTGGTACATCAGGGAAGATTTCTTCAGGGCTCACCTGAGTAGAACTATTATTTGAACAAACACCTTTTCGCAATTTATATTCCTGTAGGGTTAGTTTTTTTCTCTTTTGCGGTTGTTCTTGCTTATTAATATCTGCTTCTACATTTATTTTATTGACTTCCCGATCAAGAGGTCTTTTTTCAGCTTTGGCTTGTACGGCTTGAGGTATTTGAACATCTTGTTTATTGCTAAATAGCGTCGCGTAAAAATCCTCATTTTTCGGACAGGGTTCTTCCTTTATAGTAGAAATATCTAATTCTTTAACAGTCTTCTCTTTTTTACCTAAATTGTTCGTTTTTTTATTCACACTACACTTGTCCATGTCAACTTTCTGAGAGTCTATGTGATCACGGGTAAGAATAACTTCAGATTTGTTTTTAATAGTTAACCTTAGTCTACCATTAGAATGTTGACTATTAGTATCACTCGTTTTATAAGCATTTTTAATCATCACAGAACTGTTGTTTTTTTTATCACTATTAGGCACACTGTGAAAAAGTGACAAGTTTTTACCGCGGTCACTCGTTTTTACACTATTTCTCTTTTTGGGATCTATATCATCCGATTGTTTTAATTTCTTGTTCTTACACTTGTTATCGTCAGTTTCCTCATCGCTACTGAAATGATAAATGACTTTTTTACTCTTGCACGTCCTGTGCCTTGAGTTAAGAATCCTGCTGTTGTTGGGTAGTACTTCAGGTTGAAGAAGGGTTTTGTTCTCAATTGCATCTTGCATGTGGATGAATAAAGCTTCAGCATCATGTCGGACGGACAATTTAGTGACTACGAAAAGGATTCATACGCTACGTTTGCAGATGTACCAGCAATTGTAAAATATATCAGTAAATTCATGGACCAAATTGACAGGAAAGCTGATAGAAACAGGATTCGGATGAAGTATAAACAAGATCGTGCCACGGCTGAACATGTTATGAATCGACGTACCAGAATGATAGTAAATAAATTCATCAACAGAAATACAATAACACAAATTAATGGCTGCATCTCGACTGGTAAAGAAGTTAATGTCTATCATGCCACTTCAAGAGATTTTATAGACTGTGCAATCAAAATATATAATACATCTATTTTAAAATTCAAAAATGGAAGTGAATATAATATAACTGAAGATCATCGATTCGAAAATCAATGTAATACAAATCCTCATAAAATGGCTCCCAAATGGGCACGAAAAGACATGAGAAATCTCACTAGAAAGTCTACGGCTGAAGCAAAATTATCTGTTCCTAAGCCAATTCTGCTGCGCAGTCATGTGTTAATAATGTCCTTCATTGGAGAGGACATAAAGCTTCAGCATCATGTCGGACACACAATTTAGTGACTATGAAGAGGATTCATACGCTACGTTTGCAGATGTACCAGCAATTGTAAAATATATCAGTAAATTCATGGACCAAATTGACAGGAAAGCTGATAGAAACAGGATTCGGATGAAGTATAAACAAGATCGTGCCACGGCTGAACATGTTATGAATCGACGTACCAGAATGATAGTAAATAAATTCATCAACAGAAATACAATAACACAAATTAATGGCTGCATCTTGACTGGTAAAGAAGCTAATGTCTATCATGCCACTTCAAGAGATTTTATAGACTGTGCAATCAAAATATATAATACATCTATTTTAAAATTCAAAAACGGAAGTGAATATAATATAACTGAAGATCATCGATTCGAAAATCAATGTAATACAAATCCTCATAAAATGGCTCCCAAATGGGCACGAAAAGAGACGAGAAATCTCACTAGAATGTCTACGGCTGAAGCAAAATTATCTGTTCCTAAGCCAATTCTGCTGCGCAGTCATGTGTTAATAATGTCCTTCATTGGAGAGGACGGCTGGCCTTCACCAAATCTAAAGAATGCTGAATTTTCACAATCAACGGCTTGCCGTGTATACCAAGATTGCAACAAGATGATGTGGAACATATTTAACAATTGTAAATTGGTTCTTGCCGATTTTTCTGAGTTCAACATTCTATATCATCAGGGTAATATGTGTTCATCAATGATGTATCGCAATCTGTAGGATTAGATCACCCAAATGCTGATGAGTTTCTACGCAAAAACTGCGCAAATATATTAACCTTTTTTAGAAAAAAGGGTTTGGCAACACTGACAGTGGATGAATTATTTGATTTTATAAAAGATCCTACAATTGGTAACTTAGAGCATTATCTTCAAAATTAGAATACTTTTAAACATAAATCACAGTAACATTGGTAAGTCTATTCAGGAAGTCGACGGTCTCCAAAAGCTCCGATTCGTCGTCAAGGTGAGCATTTACTAAGGCACATGCTGTAAGAGCGTTTCGAACGATCGAACAAACTCAACAGGTAAATCGGCGGTGAATTTCACATGCTGTTTTGGTGATCTAAACACAAGTCGGCAGTGATGTATGTCTATGTGCTCGACAACGTGACGTCACCAAATTTTCATCATGCGAAATTGAATACTCACCGCGGATTTAGCCGTCGATTTCGTTCGATCGTTCGAAATGTTCATATAGCATTTTGAACGTATTTAGTAATTGTATTTTTCAGCAACAATCAGTACAATTATCTGTCTATTTCAGCTCCCAGTCATCCTCTTCTTTATCGTCAACGTCTTCCAGTTCATCCAGTTACTCGAGGAGTTCAAAGCGATCCTGCAGCTCTTACAACCGAGACGACACCTACAAGAGGCAAGAATACAGGAATTACAGTTCAAAGTACAGGTATGTGTACTTCAACTACTTAATTACTGTTTATTAACTCGTATCTCTGTGATTTGATATCTCGATTATGGACAAACGGGCCCTCGATTCTGCTAAAATAAAACTACTGTCATTTTAGACTGGCTATAAATTTTAAGTTCAAAATTATATGAAATGAGTTTCATTCACTACAAGAAGCCATTTAATTTAAGACTTTAACGTCATTACTTTAAAGTCTAAAATTAAATGGAATTTTTAGCAGTGTCGGTGGTATGACAGTTGTTTCGCTTTAGCAGAATCGAGGCCCAAGAAATACTCCCAACATTGACTCCAATAATATAATATGAGCTTCAATGTTATGTTGAATTCTCGCATTTTTCTCGTAAATAGCAAATGTTATCGCAAAAATTAGGTTAGAATTCGTTGGCCGGTGTATTGTACTATCGATATATAATGACGACGAATGAATGGGATTTGATGTATGTGACATACATTGACGACTGCCTTATGTGTCAAATCCCATACATTCGTCTTTCTATTCTACAATACGTCAGCCAAAGAATCGCCACTTATCTTACTGGAGTCTTGCTGTTCTCCCCATGTGCCACGTCTAAAGCCGTTGCTGCTGATATTATGATCTAAAATTGACGTCATTATTGTAGGTCCCGCTACGATTACACGAAGTACCAACGTGCCCGTGACGCGCGGTCGGCAGTGGAGGCAGCTAGCACTTATCAACAGTATGACGCCGGCTTCAGGGGTCGAAGAGCCTTCTGCAAGCAAAGATATTATGCTGACCATGGTAAGAATATGATTTAATTTTGTCTTCTATGATATAGTATCTTGGACCCCTGGAACACATATCTTGTACCTAAAACTCGGGACAAACGAGGTCCTGGCTCCTGCAGAATGCTTTGTAATAATGTATGCTTGGTGAGCTCGTCCACTGCAACCCGTACTATCTCCTGCACCATGGCCCAAAAAGAGGCTAAGTGCAGACAGTAGAGTCCCTTTCCACCTTTGCTATCCTCGAAAGACATCCAAGAAACGTGTACTGCACGTATAGAGCACATCTTGCTTGTGCACATTTTATGTACATACAAGATACATATCCAGAGCAATAATAGCATCCTTCGAATAGATTCCTAACTCAAACTAACTAAGAAACGGCTAAACTTCAATATTTCCTGTGAAGCGACTGTAATTTGACCTCCACAACTCACTGGCGATATGAAAGTTTTATATGTGGACTAGATTGTCAGACTCTTTAGGGCTCCAACAACCCTTTTAATATGATATTCGTATGGCAACCGGGTTTGACTCAACATGTTAAGATAGTCAGCAGCTAAGCACTGAAAAAAGTTAACTTCATAGAATATGTCGTCAGTATCGGACCTAACATTATGAATATTTTTTCCAGATGATCTAAAAGCGAAATACAAAGAGAGTGCTTCCAACAGATGCTACTAGATATGAAAAAATAATTAAGTCAGCGCAAAATTGACAAGAAACGTGAAGACTGACGATTACTACAACTTGGCCAAGGTGTTCTCAACACTGTGCTCCTAATGACAGTTGTCAAAGCGATGGCTGTCAAACTGACAGCTGTCGAAGGGATGTTACGGACAGTTTACTGAGTGTGGCAAAGGCATGAATTAGATTCAGCCTATATTTGACTTGTGATAGTAATTAAATATGTATAAATAATAGACTGACCAATGTTACTGTGATTTATGTTTAAAAGTATATTATGCAGGTTTGCATAAGTAAATTGATGAACTTTATACTATTCTTACTGTTAGTAGAATAGTGAGTCAATAGTGTAAGCTAGGTATTTAAATATGACTTTCTGAATATTGTAAAATATGTGTGTATTTGTAAAATAGATAGATATTTATATTAGTAGTATAAGATTTGGACAGACATTTTGTAAAATAATTATATACCTACCTTACTTCAGTTCAATGATTGAAATCTTATTTCTAGCTTCTAAGTTTCGCTATGGATTGTTTATGTATAAATATTAAAAATTGACCTTAAATACATATTTCTATGACGCTATTGTTAAACCAATAATCAATAGGTACATACGTTAAAATATAAAAAATGAAATCAAAAAATACATTTTAAATAAATAGACGCTATTTATTTAAAATGTATTTTTTGATTTCATTTTTTATATAAAATGAAATCAAAAATAGTATATTATGTACTTATGGTGGAAAAAGTGTTCCTAATCGATATTATGAGAATCGAGTAGAATGAGGATACACCCGTATTTAAAAAAAATGTGTATAAAAAAAGATAATACTAAGGAATGAAGTTATTTTTGACAATACGTACATAGACGTAACATGGAAATATGTTAGTAAAATCTTTTTTTTTGTTGTAAATATAAATAAAATTTTGGTATAGAATTAAAGTAATATTATAATTATTTTTTGTATACTCTGTATAATTGAAAAATTGGAATACTAAGTAGAATTAAATGTCTTTGTCAAATTTTCGAATTTTCAAACTACGGCATATAAAATCTAGAGGTCTGCAGCCAATGACTTATTTGCACATGTTACAATGTACAATCCGGTATTCTAAACATTGCCTAGGCAACGTATAGAACACCGAGTGCGCAGCCGATAATGTATGAAATGTTATCGAAAAACATGAATTGTGGTTATAAAAACAATACCCGCGAGAGCTGAGGCAGGAGCGGAGCACCCACATTAACCTTCGTGGTTTTTTTTTGTAAACTTTAAACTTTTAAAATCTAACCTATACTCCATTCGATTAGGCACTTAACTAAACGTAAACAATCTTGTGTCTTCATAATTATGTTTTATTTAAAATCAGTTTATTAAGTATTTTTCTGTTTAGAACTCATTTTAAAAACTAAAAACCGAAATAGAACGATTAGTTAGTTAGTCTAGTTTATTTGTTTAATATGTGTTTTTTTTTTAAATCGCTACAAGATTTTTTACGTTTATTTTATGTACCTAACCGAATGTAGTAAGAGTATATATCTATCCAAGTTGACTTGGATAGATTGTTAGAGGACGGAGCTCCCGCATTAGCCTTCGTGCTTATTTTTTTATAACCATCCAGATCTAGAAATTTCGTTTCGCCATCTGCAAGTATAGACCAAGATATATTTATTTCACACATTGCCGGTGGAACAGCAGATATTCTATCTATACAATGGTCTTCGACTAGGTATTTTATAGAATACCTGAATTATACAGATTGCTGGTAACATATTGTGATAGTACACTGGTCATTGAACAATAAGAAATAAGTGAACCTTAATATATACATCTGTAATGCATTGGTAATTTGATATTTATTAGAGTTGTTGCTGTTTCAACCCTCCATAAATCAGATACTTGAAGCAAAACCTTTTTTTTGTAATTCTTGATACAACAATTACAACACATCTTTGTCTATTGAGACAGCCAAGGCCAGTGGGGAAATTATTGTCATTGGTCGTATTTCACAGTATGTGTGCGGTTTGGCGGAGCACTCGTACCTCCCACCAAAGGGCGGGGGCTGGCATTATTGGCTTAGTTTCATGTCGATTATGTAAAATCGAATCTTTATTCAGCTTTGGATAGTCGATGTACCGTCACAATATACACTTTATACGGTAAATTTTAGGAACCTCCTTTTTTTAATTTGGTTAAAAAAAATTGTGTGAGTGCAATGACTTTTGAATTTCGAATTTGTAACTGACTAGATAATAGATTTAATGAATTTTGACACCTAGATGCGTTTAGTAATAGCGCACTTTTGTTGTAATGACATCCGTATGCCAGGCATAACAAGATGCACATTGTTCGTGGTCTATTATATTCCGTGCAGACAGTCTAGTAGTATTTACCTGGAAGTGATTACGATAAGTACCTTGTGAGAGGGTAACTACCAGCGTATATCTTGACCCAAGACGCAAGAGAAACGAGGCTTCATCGCGCGAATTGCTTTGATATATGATACAAAAGTCGGTAGTTTAGTGGTTCAGTAGCTGGCCTTAAGATCGAGAGGACCGAGGTTCGAACCCTGGCTAATACTACTACTGACGTGAACCCACTTATAACAAGCAATTTAGCTTAGCTGGAGGGATAAGAGGTAATATTAATAATTTTGGTTACTAATATTTTTTAATAAAAAAAATATCTACGATTAGTGGATTTCAGCTCCTCCGCTGCTGTAGCACGTGCTATCATCAAATGACATCCACGCGTAGGTGTAAATAGTACATTTTGGGACGTAATTAAGGTCAAGATATATGCCTGTAATTATACTTACTATCTAAATATATGTAGCACTTGATCCATACGATTTTCATTCTAAATACGGGTGTATTGTCATTCGTTTCACTGTAATGCGCTTATAGAGATATGAAATTGATATATGTAGTACGAATGACGGAGTTTAGTATATAACAAAGTTCGACATAGTTCATAATACATAGTGAGAATGTTTTACAGATAAAGCTGTTGATAAATAAAAGTATTTTGGACACTTTTTGCTTTTTATTATTCACCTATTTCACTCTTACATGGTGGTGTTTATACACAAATAAACACTAATTCTCGTCTACGAGTATATCATACGAGATTCGCAAGTAACATATCGCCTATGTCAAAATACGATTATTGCTTGAATGTTCTGTTCAGACGGACACTACCAATATTCTATAGCGAGGCAATGTTCGCCAGCGTGGACGAGCGAGCGACTATTGTTTCTGCGAATGTCTTTTCCCTTGCGGTGACGTACAAGGCAACTAAGGGATATGGCTGTTTAACATCAGGCAGATAATATACCTATAGGTACAGACCAGACTCAGCTTCAGATGCAGGGCTCAACAATAGTGCCTGGAATACGACAATAGGCTCACTCCCTATTACGTAGGACCGGCCCACCTGCTGTGCAATTCACTAAGCAAGCACAACGATGCGAGTCACAAGTTGTGCTCGATAGAGATTGTCATTGGTCGATCGCCAGTGACGTGACCCAATCCGACCAATGACAATCTCTATCGAGCACAACGTTGCGACTTGCATCGTTGTGCTCGCTTAGTGAATTGCAGTGCTGATGGGAAGTTGTTACTGTGGCCTATGGATGTGTGCAACACCAGGCTTCTTGAAGTAGGTACTGGTGTACCTACTTCAAGAAGTAGACCGGTACACCAGTACCTACCTTCACTCGCCTCTCTATTCGATTCTCTACTCGGCTTTCTACTTGACTCTTTACTCGACTCAGCACTGCAATTCACTAAGCGAGCACAACGATGCGACAACGATGCGAGGCGCAACGTAGATTATCATTGGTCAGATTGTATCACGTCATTGGAAATCGACCAATGACAGTGTCTATCGCGCACATCGTTGCGACTCGCATCGTTGTCGCATCGTTGTGCTTGTTAGTGAATTGCACAGCAGCTGCTCGCCTTTCTATTCGGCTCTATACTTAACTCTGTACTCCATTCTATACTAGTCCCTCTACTCGATGCCACTATACTCGACTTCATTACTACAGTACGACTCATGACCATAGTGTGGTAACTATACTATATAGGCGAGCTGAGTCGAGTAAAGAGTCAAGTAGAAAGCCGAGTAGAGAATCGAATAGAGAGGTGAGTAAAGTGTCTATACAACATCCACGCGGGCGGAGCTGCGGGCACAGCTAGTATACTAATTATATTATTATAAATGCGAAAGTAACTGTCTGTGTCTGTCTGTTATACTTTTACGCCGAAACCACTGAACCGATTTTGATGAATGAATTAAACCTTCATCCGGCCATCTTTGGTTGCGATAACCGACATCCACGCGGGCGGAGCCGCGTGCAACAACTAGTGAGCAATAGCTTCTTAAATATAAACCTCACGTGAAGGTGTGGCGCGGGAGCCCTTTACGCTTTTACATGGTATATAATTGTTTTTCTACTGCCTTTTTTTCTATTATGTGATTAGGTACTTAACTAAAGGTAAACAATATTGTAGCAACTTCTTACACATCATAAACAAATAAACTAGGCTAACTGACTAACTAGTGATTGTATTTCGATTTTCGGTCTTTAAAATGAATTTCTAAACCGGAATATTGAACTTGGAAATCGCTCCCAGCGATAAGGCCGCCATTTGTATGTTGTCCGACAGACAGCCTTCGGGGTACTTTCGCATTTATAATATTACTATGGACCGGAGCAACGCGAAACACCTAGGTGATTTTTTTTTTTTTTTTTTTTATACCACTTAGGTGGCAGACAAGCACACGGCCCACCTGATGGAAAGTGGTTACCGTGGCCTATGGACGTATGCAACACCAGGGGCGTCACACTCGCGCTGCCGACCCTGAAGAAACCTTCTAATGCCCTTCTTGAAGAACCCCATATTGTAGTCGCTTGGGAAAACCATCGCGGGGAGTTCATTCCACAGCTTGAGTGTGCGAGGGATGAAGTTCCTTTCATACCGCACAGTGCGCACCGTTTCCGGTTGCAATGTGTGAGGATGAACTCCCCGCCTATGACGAGAAGTGCGATGATAGAATGTAGCTGTGGGCATCATGTCAAACAATTCATCTGAGCACAAACCATTGTATAGGCGGTAAAACACACACAGTGAAGCAAAGTCTCTCCTGAGACTGAGTGGTTCCACATCGCCTGTGAGTATGGGATTGCCGACAAGCCTCAACGCCCGTCTTTGTACCGAGTCGAAAGGGTCAAGCTGGCACGCAGGCGCTCCGGCGAAAAGGTGACAGCAGTACTCCATGTGGGGCCGAACCTGTGCCTTATAAAGGAGTAGTCGTTGCCCCGCAGTGAAGTACTGCTTCGCCCTGTTGAGCACCCCAAGTTTCTTTGATGCCAACTTGACCTTGTCTTCCAGATGACTTCGGTATTGGACGTCGCTGGAGATATCGACACCAAGAATCCCGATACTTGTGGAGATGGTGAGCGGCGTGCCCAGGAATTGCGGCGCTACAACAAATGGGGCCTTCTTAGCGGTGAATACACATACTTGTGTCTTGGTAGGGTTGAATTGGACTAAATTTAGTCGTCCCCAATCGGATACTCCAGAGAGAGTAGTCTCAATTTCGGACACAAGTTGTTCGCGACTCTCCTCCACTTCCGACCTAGGCATATTTGCACGGCCCGTGTAATACGTGTCACCGGTGCTGTCATCTGCATAGCAATGGATGGAGCCATCAGACAGCATGTCATTGATATGCAGCAGAAACAAGGTCGGGGACAACACGGAGCCTTGCGGAACACCGGCGTTTATGTCCATGCGGTCCGAGCAGCTGCCATCGACGACGGCTTGAATACTTCTGTTGGACAAAAAGCTGGCAATCCATGCGCACAATCCCGCGGGGAGTCCATAGCGTGGCAACTTCGCAAGAAGACCTCTGTGCCAGACCCGATCGAAGGCCTTCGCTATATCTAGGCTGACCGCTAAAGCCTCACCCCGGCTCTCGATGGCTTGCGCCCATCGGTTAGTGAGATACACTAGGAGGTCACCGGTAGAGTGACGGTGGCGAAAACCGTACTGTCGGTCGCTCAGTAGATCGTTTCCCTCAAGGTATCTCAGGAGCTGTGTGTTAATCACACGCTCCATCACCTTCGAGAGCAGCGAGGTGATAGCGATAGGCCTATAGTTGGACGGATCTGTCCTGTCGCCTTTCTTAGGCACAGGATGCACGAATGCAGTCTTCCACGAAGCCGGGACCTGTCTTGTGGAGTAGGAGAGCGCGAAAAGGCGTGTAAGCACTGGGCACAACTCAGGAGCACAGTGCTTGAGCACCATCGCCGGTATACCATCCGGCCCACTCGACTTTCGAACATCTAGGGATTTAAGAGTCCATACTACTCCAGCTAAAATGCAATATTTACCCCCCGCTCACTGGCGGCCGGCCCACGCCGCGCAGTAGTCGATCGCGACTATCTCACTCTCACAAGGATGCGCGCGTGACCTCGTGCGCTAGAGTTCACGCGTAGACTACGATAAGGTAAATTAGCTAATAATCGGCAGGTTGGTTATAGAAATAAAATAAAAATCTGCATTATAATTTCTATCTTATTGTTAATTTTAAAATTTACCTATATAGAGTAACACAATAATTAACAATCATAATTACTTGATATTATTAGTGTTAATCAAATCTATAGTTTGCTACACTCATTTACTTTGGCGGTACGAAGTATTTATTTATTATATTTATTTACTAGCCTTCCGCCCGCGGCTCCGCCCGCGTGCATTTCGGTTAGCGCGACCTTTTCTAACAAAAAAAACTGCATCAAAATCCGTCCAGTAGTTTTTGCGTCCATCGCGGACAAACAGACAAACAGACAAACAGACAAACAGACAGGAAATTAAATAAAAATATTTTCGAGTTCAGTATCGTTAACATAACATAACCCAAGTATTTTTTTTTAAATATCTCCAATGTACAGACACGACCACTTTACAATTATATAATAGTATAGATTATGGTTTATAGCATTTGCTTTCTTGCAATGCTTTTTTTGGGTAGAGGGATACTGAAACTCCATTACTACATTCGCAAAATTACCAATTCTTTGTTATTTTTGAAAATATAGATGTTTTTTTCCGAGTATGTCGATTTCCCTTAATATCGGCCTCTAACACCCTAATTTCTGCCGCCTGTGACCCTAATATCGTCATACCTTTTCCAACGTGAATTTAGGTCAATAAAACTAAGTAAAGTAAAAAATTATAACGTTTTATATTCCAATTCAGGTTCAAATAATTTTTTTAACGCTTATCTATCATTAATTTGTCTTTTCTTTATATCTCAGCCTTAAAAATTACAGTAATTGCTGTTATTATAAACTAATGATCACAATGATTAAAAAAATTTAAGACAAATAAAGATTTCCAAAATATATTATTATAAAGAAAATATATTATTAGATAAAGTCAAAAGAAAACTTGACTTTCTTTGAAGGCTTTTCAATTTAAATGCACTAAACAGTGACGGCATTTAAAATCTTCCATAGCCACATCAATATAATTTTGCCCACGATCAACTGTATACTTTAATGCCGTTTGGAGCATTATGTCACATTCAATATTTTTTGGCTTCATCTTCTTCGACATCATTAATTAGTTCTACTTCACAGCCACCACAAAAAAATTTCTCCTTTTCTTTTTGAGAAGGTAAATCATGAGGTCAGTTACGCTGTCCTTTAATATTCTCTTCTTCTATTCTAATAGGTACTCTTCTTCTTTTATCTACTAGTTTTGTTTTATTTGACTGGTTTGTTTTATATTCTATTTTCAAGATTTTCCTTTCTCTCTCTCTGTATCTATTCTTCCAGGAAGTCTATCTTGTAAAGTGGTGCTGGAAATTTCGTATTGTCAAAATGCTACTCTTCTTCTACTTCATCCTATCATTAATTCCCAGTCGCAACCGAAGCTTACACCTCGGATTCTGGAGTCCACATTGCCAGTCTTAACTGCGGATTTGGCTAGACCTCGATATTTTCCGCGAAGCGACTTCCATCTATACTCCACAACCCCAATGGTAACATTAGACAATATCGAAGCATTGCATTACTGCCTGCTTCTTTGAACAGCATTTACTCCATCTCTTATTCTACTACGGTCATAGAAACTATAGGGGTCATAGAACCTATAGGGGTCATAGAACCTATAGGGGTCATAGAACCTATAGGGATCAAAGAACCTATAGGGGTCATAGAACCTGTAGGGGTCATAGAACCTATAGGGTTCATAGAACCTATAGGGGTCATAGAACCTATGGTCATATAACCATAGGTTTGAAACGTTTCTCTTTTTGTTGGGACGACAAGATTATATTATTGATTAAATTAAAATACATAAGTATTTGTTCATTTTGCACCACGTTCCTGTTTATTGTAAAGTTCGAAGGTTGTAGGAAAGTAAGTACCCTATACAAACTAAGGTGGCCGTTATTACGCATCGACTTTCTAGATATCGGCCGTAGCTGGCAAAAAAAGTTTTTAGGCGGCCGATGTTAGGATCTGGTGCTCAAACAGAGCTGCTATTTCATTTTTAACCTTATTAATGTTACTGCTAACATATAAAATAGCTAAACATACAGTTTAGTGTTTTCATGCATTTCCCCAATATCGACCAGGTGGCCGATATTGAGATTTATCCAAAATAAAGATCCCTAATCTCGACCCCGCGATTATTTCATAAACAGTAAAAATAAATTTAAAAATACACTACCTAAACGGTACTTCGACTGTTTTTCTTTAATAAAAAATAATATAAAATACCATAGGTATATTTAATTCCTTTCAAATACTTTCCCACTCAATGCGTCGACTCCGGGATTTGACTCGGTATTGCCACCAAATCACACCCGTCGATACCTGCGCGTGCTCTATTGCCACCTGAACGTTCAAATGTGGAGGTACCCGCACCAAAATATGGGATGTTATTCGTACGGATATAGAGTCGCTTTTTGCATAAAAACTATCATAATTTTAGGGTTATTTTCATAGTTATGTTTCATTTTCTCGAAAAGGCCGATATTAGGACGTGGCCGATACTAGGAGACTTCACCCTATTGTTTATTAGTACACAACGAAAAATCCTCATATTATTTATCACTTTATCAGATACAAATAAATGGGTTCCTACATACCTATTTCCTAACTTTATTCTCATTGTATTGTAAATAGTAAACTTAGGTAGGTTGATACTTAATTTATAACGTCGTTCATATGTTTTACTATTTTTTTACGCCAACCTACACTTTTCCTCTTCTGGTTACGCTTATTATTACCCATTTCGATTATCCTAGCTTGGCTGAGCGCGAGTGACACAGGTTCCCCGTATGAAAGCCGAAGCGCGACTGAAGAGGGGGTCGCGCGGCAGTACGAGCCGTGTTAGAGTGGGTATAATTTAGATATTTGCTGATTATGAAAAAACTAAAATATATTTAAAAAAATTAAAACTTATAACATCCGCCTTATATTAAAGTTAAGTTGTATATAAAGTTTCATGTTCCCATTTTGGGTATATCCATCATAAAAATGATTTTATTTCTATGGTTTAGAGGCAACTTTGTAATAATTTTCTATCGACTCAATTTTACGGAATCGTGTTTTCAGCACATATAGTCATCTCCCCGAATCCTCAACTTTACTACATATAAATTCTAAGCACTATGCTTCACTACTTTTTTTAATATACACGTTTAAAATATGTCAATTGAGGTATTATAGGCTCTTAAGTTCACGCCGGACCACCCGTTGCGTGATTTTCACTTCAGGCATTGAAGCACCACAGCTGGGAATAATAGGTGGCTCGGCGTTCCCGTCGTTCATAGTCGAGTTTGACGCAAAGAGACGACCCAAGAGATCGGCTTTCTCCTTAGCGCCATGGGCCAGACTACCGTCAGGTTTTTGCAGCGGCGGAAGGCAGGACTGGCAGAAGTTTCCCTCGGCAGCTTTGGCGAGCGACCAAAAAGCACGACTTCCTGACGGATACCGCGCAAGCCGCTCGCCAATTCCGCCAACGAACTCGAACTTAGCCCTGGCTATTGCTTTTTTACTGGACCTCGAGGCGGCGTTCAATTTACGCTTCACTTCAGCGATATCCGGATCCCTATTGGCAAGAGCTGTGGTCCAAGCCTTATAGGCAGATTGCTTGCGGTCTCTAGCTTCTCTGCAAGGCCTATTAAACCACGGGCGTTTGCTCGCTCCTGTCGCGATCCAGCGGTTAGGAATATAACATTCCATGCCCGATAGGATCGCTTCAGCGACTGCTGTTGCACAGGAGTTTGGATCATCTGAAGTGAAACAAAGCCGCCTCCACGGGTACGACGCGAAGAATTCTCGCAGACCATCCCAGTCTGCCGACTTATAGTGCCAGACATGCCGCCACTGTGGTGGCCGCGGTGGTTCAGGCCGCGCGAGAGTCACTTGCGCCCGGACAAGGCAGTGGTCCGAAGTGCCTAATGGCGCTTCCACATTCACGGAGTACTCATCCGGGCGCGTAGTCAGCAGAAGGTCCAGTATAGAGCTTCTATGGGTCTCGATGTCTGGTATTCTAGTGATAGAATGCACCAGTTGCGAGAGTCCATAGGTCAGGGCGAAGTTGTATGCAGCCCTTCCCGCAAAATCAGTCTCGGTGGACCCCAACCACTCCACGTGGTGAGCATTAAAGTCCCCCAAGACCACTAAGTCCGCGGTAGGGTACTGCTCGATTACCGTGTCCGCCGACCGCTGCAGATGCTCAAACAGTTGAGCCGTGCCCAAATCACCGCTATGAGACCTGTACAGGCACGCATAAACACGGGTGTTGCCACCGTGATCCATACGCACCCATAGCGTTGATAGGTCTCGCTCCTCAAGGCCATTTAGACGGCGACAGCAAACATCATCCCGGACGTACAAGCATACCCCGGCTTTACTCAGAAAGTTGTGCTCGAGCTTGTAGCCGGGGTACATTAGGTAGGCTGTATCGGCCGGGCATGATATTTGCGTCTCCGTCAGAAAGAAAAGGGTCGGTTGTGCTGTTTCGAGGTGGTGGTGGACCTCGTTCAGGTTGGAATGTAGGCCCCTGATATTACAATAGTCCACTTGTATCGTGGACGATGGTGCCGCTGTGTAACCGTTTCTCATTTTTTTCTTTTTGGCCATATTTGTAGAAGGGGGGGGGGGGGGGCGAAGGTATAGAGAGTCTTTGTGTCGTCAGCGTAAAAGACAAAGCAAGGCTCCATGCCACCACCGACGAGTTAAGGTTTTGTGACTGGCTGGCGCGGCGGGCGGAAGGGCCCCCGGTCCCCTCCCAGATACTGTAGCCGGGTCCACTCCGGTCTCCTCCTCCGGCACGACTACAGCACCGGGAACTTTACACAGGCTGCTGGATCAGCCTCCTGGGGCGGAGATTAAGTGTTCCCCAGGTTCGGGAACCGTACAGCCTGCGGGCGGCCAGCGGATAACCGTTTCACCGGGTCTCCCTGACCGCCGCGCCAACATTTCACGCCCGCACCAGTCAGTGGTGTTAACCCAAGCCTTTGGTCTTCCCGCTGACAGCACAAGAACCCTCCAATGAGCTCTGGCTACCCTACTCACCACGGAAAACACAACACAAGGTTGCTAAACCGCGATCTTCTGTAGGGCGGAGGTACTTCCCCAGTCGGACTGCTCGATTTGAGACGGGAGATACCGTCGTGTCCTACCTCCGTGAATGATATAGTCGAAGTCACAGAATTGGAGATCAATTCTGTGGTTTTTTTAAATAATGATATATATGGTGCAATTATTTAAAATATCACGATGTGTCCACAAAACAGAGAGAGACAGTAGGTAATGCCACAGTATAAAAGTAATGGGCTTAGCAGCTAGTTTTAATGGGCCCGCCTGACTTGAATAACAAAAGCATTAATATCTCTTTTGTTCACTTGACGAGATAAGAACTGGAATACTGCAACCTTTATCACTTGACCTATTTAGAGAAATGAGACAAAAGGTTGACTATGGATAGTAAAGAATGGACAATTTGCAAATAACTATTCCAGTTTTTTTTGTTGTTTAGAGTTTCAATTTGCAGTTCACAGCTTATCGACTACAATAGAACAAAAAACAGTAGAAAAGCAATTATGTCAGGTAAAGGGCTCCCTCGCCATACCTTCACGTGTGGTTTATATTACTTACCTAGTTATAAAAGAAGTTGTCGTTATCGTAGTATAAGTTTAGTAGTAGTGTGGATGTCGGTTATCGCAACTAAAGATGGCCTATGTTCTTTCCCAAGGTTTAATTCATTTAGCAAGATCGGTTCTTGGTTCAGTGATTTAGATGTGAAAGCATAACAGACAGACAGAAAGACAGACAGTTTTTTTCGCATTTGTAACAAAATTAAGTAGGTATATGGATGTTATGAAATTTAAGATGTACAATCATATATGATGTACATTTGTAAATTCAATAACTACAACACTTCAATCACGCCATTATCCCCGGTTAGGTTAGGCAGAGGTAAAATAACATCCACATTGAAGGTTACCGGCGACTGGGACCGCATTTAACTCGGACCGAGGTTCCAGTTGCCAGTTCCATTTAATTTAAATATTTTTCTTCGGCGACTGGGTCCACCTATAAAAAAGAATAAAAAATTAATAGTTAAAACCAAAAACAGTACAGTCAAACAAAAAAAATCATTTCAAGTAATAATTAAAGCAAAATCTATTTAATTCAAAAATATTATTTATGTCTATGTACCTACCTATTATAAATATGATTTGAGTACTTATCCTAGGCATGAATTTATTCCCTGCCAATTTCAAAACGGTTAAAATATGATTCCGAAGTCGACCGCATACGACAACTGCCGACGCATGCAGCACATACAGCGTGCCCATTACTTGTTAAACTTCGATACGGATAAAGGGGACCATTGAGAAGTCGCAATGTATAATATGCGGTCAGCTACGGCATCAAACTTTAAGCCAGCCCGTTTTCACGCAATTCACCCGTGCACGTAGCACGGGTGAATTGCGAGCAAGGGTTAGCATTATATAATGCTATCCCTCTCTCTAGAAGTATTAATTTGGCGAAAAAAAAATTTTTTTTAATAATGTATGGGAATAATGTACAGGTGAAAGGTAGTATATAAGTAATAAGTATATGTAGATGTGTATGTATGGATTTCTTATGTATGTGTGTATGTCTATTGCATGTATTATTATTGTGTACAAGTTAGAAAATTATCCTTATTAAATAGTTCATTCTTCTGCCTGCACCTACCTCAATGTATCTCTGCATCACCCTAAGGTAGACTGTTAGATAATGCCTTTGGAATTAAGTCCGCCTTTGTACAAGTGTGCATAAAGTTTTTAAATAAATAAGTAAATAAAGGCATACTACATGGGGGTTGTAAAAAAATAAATTTTTTTTAGCCAAAATAATACTTTCAGAAGATTTTGCTATCGAAACTGTGCCCAAAATCTTTCGCTCTGAAACGACTATAAAATCACCCTGTATATTGAATAAAGTACTTGTACTTTACCACAATTAATTTATTTTTTGTCACCTAGCCGGTTTCGCCTTACGGCATTCTCAAAGGCTTACAATGGTAAAGTATAAGTGCTTTATTCAATATGTGTAGCAAGTTCCACCAAGCGCCATCAATTTCCAGTACAAACAGTCAGTTTATATATATTTTTCTGTTTAGAAACTTATTATGAAGACTAAAAACTGAAATCGAACCCACTAGTCATTCAGTTAGTTCTTCTTCATCCTAGCGTTAATTCCCAGTCGCATCCGAAGCTTTCACCTCGATGTCTGGTGTCCGCTTTACCAGTCTTAACTGCGGATTTGGCTGGAACTCGAAATTTCCGTGTAGCGACTGCCATCTGACCTCCACATTCCAATGGTAACATTGGGCGATATTTTGTTGTTCTTGGACTTTTTTAAGCTCCAACTACCCCTAACGATTAAGTTAGTTAGCCTAGTTTATTTGTTTAATATGTGTTTCTATAAAAAGTCGCTACAAGGTTGTTTACCTTTAGTGAAGTACCTAGCCGAATGAAGTATAGTTAGGTATATAAATTCAAATTCAAATTCAGCTTTATTTCAAGAATATAGTTACAACATCAGGTATTATAATATTTTTAATTACAGCTGGTGGTTCTATATCGGTTTTTAGTCTTCATAATAAGTTTCTAAACAGAAAAATATTTATAACAAAGTTATCGCTCAATATCTGTTGCCCGCGGCCCCGTCCGCGTGGATGTCGGTTGTCGCGACCAACATTCCTTTTGTCCTTTCCCAACGTCTATACCAAATTTCAATATCCAGACAGACAAGCAGACAGACAGACAGAGAGATACTTTCGAATTTATAATTTATTACTATGGACCGGAGCAACGCGCAACACCTAGTTGATATAGTTGTAGTCACAGAATTGGAGATCAATTGTGTGGTCTTTTAAATAATGACATATTGTGCAATTATTTAAAATACCACGAATTGTGTCCACGAAGAGACAGCAGGTAATGGCACAGTATAGAAGTAATGGCTTTAGCAGTTAGTTTTAATAGGCCCGCAATGACTTGAATAACAAAAGCATTAATATCTCTTTTGTTCACTGGATCACTGCAACCTTTATCACTTGACCTATTTAGAGAAATGAGACAAAAGGTTGACTATAGATAAGAGTAAAGATAAGAGCAAAGAATGGGCAATTTGCAAATATTCTAGTCTTTTTTAATGTTGCAATTTTCAGTTTACAGCTTATCGACTACAATAGAACAAAAGACAGTAGAAAAGCAATTATGCCAGGTAAAGGGCTCCCTCGCCATACCTTCACGTGTGGTTTATATTACTTACCTAGTTATTTAAGAAGTTATCGTTATCGTAGTATAAGTAGTAGTGTGAATGTTGGTTATCGCAACCAAAGATGGCCTATGTTCTTTCCCAAGGTTTAATTCATTCGTCAAGATCGGTCCAGTGGTTTAGGTCTGTGTGAAATCGCATCTATAATATACAAATTATCGCTAAATGTGTTGCTTAGCGCAAATCTCGAGAACGGCTGAACCGATTTCGCTAATTCTTATTTTAGAATAATTCCTTCTTTACGGAGAGAAAAATTGTCTGAAAAAGTCTAAAAACAACACAAATGCGCTGAATGCACAGACAGATTATCCTCAATTTCTGATAATTCACTCTCGTCTAAAGAATATTCCCCATCATAACTTGTATTGCCTAGGTTTCCTAAATATTTAACAATATTATTGGCCGTAAGTTTTACTATTTATGTCAAAAGTCCGAGTCTTTTAAAAAAAAACTCGGACACCTATGATTATAATACGAGAAATAAAGATAAACTAGCAGTGCCAATACTCAGGCTTCGTAAGGTTTGTAATTTATTTGTAGGCAACAGTATAAAAATATTTAATAAAATTCCTCAGGATTTGGTTGACATACCACTTATTATTTTTAAAATAAACGTGAAAAAAAGTCTAATGGAAAAAGCTTATTATAAAGTAGAAGAATATCTTAATGATAAAAATGCATGGTCAACCTAATCACTTTCTTGCCCGCACATTGTAAATTGTATAAAAACCGTATTGAAAAATAAATAAATAAATAAAAAGGATAATTGAGTTCTCTGAGTTTCTTGCTGGTATCTTCTCAGTAGAACCAAGTACCGAACCAGCGAAAGAATCATTTTCAAAGGGTTTACTTTAATTTATTTAATATTTTATTTGTTGTTTACATACTTCTTGACACAATTATAATATTTTGACGTTCATATGTGCTCTATATGTGCCTAAATTGAATAAACGAAATTGATTCTTTGATTCTTTGATTGAAAAATGCTCTTTTTTCAATCACCAGACAAGAAAAAAGAAACTAACGTAAAAGGATAGTGGGGTGACCGGTCACCCCAGCAACGTTAATATAGCTAAATCCAAGACATAACGAATCAGTGATATATGCTACTAATTACGTATGCTTAGGTTAAGAGGAGAATACAAAAAAACACAACTTTCATCAATTAACACATAAAAAAATATCAACTCTTTTTTGAACGAGTGCGGTGACGACTTGACGAGTCACCCCCCTATCCTTCCGAAGGTTAACATACCTTACCCGTACGTATCAAGTGCCTAATTCCATAAAAGACAATAGGTTATGTCTGCTGTTACAATACGTGCGCTGTAACAATAGCTTGCCCCACGCCCACTACCCGCTACTACCTGTCCACTCCCGCGCATCCCTCCGTCTCAGCCCCACCCCCCCGCGACCCCCGCACCCGTCGCACCTTACGAGGCTGTGCGAAATTCCTCAAAAATAAATTAGTTGAGCTCGAGCTCTCATCCGAAGCACTCGCTTTTCGCGCGCTTTCCTTGTACTTGCCTTGCTTGTACTTACCTTGCTTGTACTTACTTGCCAGTTAGTGAAATACTGTGGTTAAAGTGCAATTTACTAAGTGTTAGACAATACCTTTTGAAGAACTAGGTGTTAGTGATAACTCTCTAAAACTCTAAATAAAGTGTTTTGTGTTTAATAGAAAAAAATTACGGTAAGTACCTATTACAACATTATGTATTGTATACATAATTACTAATCGAATCACTCTAATTAATCAGATTCAGAGTCAGATCGAATTAATTAAAATTCATTTATATCTATTTTTTTGTATGATCTGACTCTAAATCGAATTAACTTATACTTAATATCACTATTTATCTTAAAGTTTACCTTTTCAATGAATGATAAGCTCTCTTTCTACTGTGTAGTACGTCCCGGAATATTATCGAAAGTTTAACTTCACTTCAGACTACATTTACTGAAATAAGTTAATAATTTTTTAAAGGTCTAAAACAATTTGAATATCACCGTGACTTCATCAAAAATATTCAAGATAATATGTTTTAAATTATAATTTAACATTGCACTAATTTTGACCACCGTCTTATCTATGTATTATTTTTGTGTTTGCATAAAATTAAATAAATAAATCACGTCTTATTTTATGAATAGATATACTTTAAACATCCGAAATCACCCGATTTATTACGTTATTGGCTAACATCGTCTTAAACTTCATAGAAATTGGTGCTAATGAAGCAGTGCAATACTGTGGTTAAAGTGTATAATTCTAAGTGTTAGTAAGTAACTCTTGAAAACCTCTAAGTGTTAGTGATAACTCTAAATATTACCCATAACTTGAAATATTACCAATAAATGCTTTAAGTGTCAGTGAAAAACTGTAAGTGTCGCGATTATTACTAAGGAATATCTACAACTAATACGCGTTTTTTTTTATGTACGATACCTACTTATTTTATCATAATATTTAGGTAATATCTATACTATTATATAATTGTAAAGTAGTGATGTCGTTTAAATACGAATATCTCCAATGTTTAATTGGCGATATTTAGAAGAAATACTTGGGTTATGTTATGTTAATGATACTGAATACAAAATTTTTTTATTTTAATTTCCTGTCTGTCTGCGATGGACACAAAAACTACTGAACGAATTTTGAAATCTTACGTTTGTTTGATCGCAATCGGTTGAGTAGAACCGGATAAATGACCAAAGGTGGAGTTAACCGAGATACGCGCGGGCGGAGCCGCGGGCGGAAGGCTAGTAGTGCATAATTTAAGTGTGTTCATCGCATATGCTACACGCTACAAGCTACAAGTTCCACTACGTAAGCTCTACGAGTTATTAGCGCTACGAGCTACGAGTTCTGATAAGTAAGCTTTACGAGTTATTTTAGCTACGGTTCACAACAGCTACGAAAAAGCTACATTACTTCTGTTAGGCCAGTACCCAGTTTTAATAATGTGGCGTGAAACTAGCTACTAACAGAAAACTAAATAATTTGAAGTTGTATTTACTTTAATTTAATGTTAAGTGTAGTGAACTGGCAACGTAATTAACCCCTAGGGAGTAAAATACAGAATTTTTTGAAAAAATATTAGATATTAAAGTGCAGTACAAATATTTTATTACTGGGCATTTTTATTTTTTTAAGACCTTTAAAACAATTAGGGCTTAGATGAAACTCTTTCTAGACTCAAAGTTGTTATTGATCTATTCTAAATAAATAACTTAACTGCAACTATTGTTTGAGCCGCGAATAGAAATTAGCGGTCATTCTGACGACCTCTGAAGCATTTCATTTTTTCCATTCTACCTTTCGCCGCACACGAACGGAATTTTCTATTTGGAATCGCGCTAGCATTGTGTACAGGCAGCGTTGCCAATTCCCCAGACAGTGGGGATTTTCAATCCGATTGGGGAGTAGGGGATTACGATTACGTGGGGAATATAGACATTCACACTAGACCTAAACTCAGAAGTAATAAGTGACAAGTATTATAAATATTGATAAAAAATTAAAGCAAAATATCAGACATTAAGGTGTTATTTAACTCTTTATTGGCAGTTTATGTACATGAGCCGCAATAAACATCGCAAGTGGTGAGTATGACGGGAAACTTCAAGAGGAGTTATATAGTTACCAATGTTTAAAATTGGGAACTTTCGTTCGGGTTGGGGGGGGAATTAAGATCATCAGTCATTGACAATAATAACTGATCGTATAAATTCTTAATGCAAATGAACGGACGTGTACGTTAGGCACACGGAATTCTGAATCTGAATTCCTAATCAGGAAACCGAATTCGGAAGCCGGGCTTAAAGGCAACAATCGCGACCGCGACAAAACGACCTACAAATTGTGTAACGTAGGGTCCCTTCAGCCATATTCTGTCCTCCTTGGGTCCGGCGCTGCACCACCCAAGCTGGGTCAAACCTGGGCCAAGATTAGATTAAATTAGATTAGATAAAGCTTCATTGAACACAAATAAATGACAGTATATAGGTATAATACGGACAACATATGAAATATGTTGGTAAAAACGGCAGCCTTATCGATGCGAGTGATCTCTTACAGGCAACCTTTTCGCTAGGCTATTAACTATTAACCCGATAAAAATTATCTGGAATATTCACCTGCCTAAGTATAGCCGTGCCTCTGTCCTGTTGGGGTAGGCACAGACTAAATCTTTCCACCTGCAAGATCCTATACTCCAGTTAGTTATGTTCTACGTAAACTATCTAGATGTATCTTTTTAATATGTTTCATTTAAAAATTCTATATTTCGGTTTAGAAATTCATTTTGAAGACTAAAAATCGAAATTCAAACAATAGTTAGTCAGTGAGCCTTGTTTATTTGTTTAATATGTGTGTTATAAGAAGTCGCTACAAGATTGTTTACCTTTAGTTAAGTACCTAATCAAATGCCTTTGTTATCCGTGGCACACCCGAAAGAGCCACCAGTAGTACCTACCACGGTTGCAAATAGCCATATTCATGCATAGGTACAAATTGGATATCGATAACTGACATCCACGAGGCCGGAGCCGCGCGTAACAGCTAGTTATTCATAGTAGTCGTGTTCACAGAATTGGAGTGCAATTCTGGGTCGGAGTGTTTTAAAAAATGGCGTCTGTGTAACATTATTTAAAATACCACGAGGTGTCTACGAAGGCGACAGCAGGTCATAGGCTTAGCAGCTGACAAAAGCATTAATATCTTGTTTGTAGTCTACAAACGTTAATAATGGATTACTAGAAACTTTTTAAGTGTCAGTTTAGATAAAAGGAACAAAAGGTTGACTATAAATGGTAAAGAATGGACAATTTGCAAATATTCCAGTTTTTTTTTGTTTGTAGTTAAAAGTTTCAGTTTGCAGTTTACACCTTATCTACGGCAATAGAACAATAGACAGTAGAAAAGCAATTATGGCAGGTAAAGGGGTCCCTCGCCATATTGGCCATGTTGTGTGGTTTATATTATTACTTACATAAACTCCATTCGGTTGGGTACTTAACTTTTCTTCATCCTAGCGTTAATTCCCAGTCGCATCCGAAGCTTTCACCTCGGAGTCTGGGGTCCGCTGTACCAGTCTGAACTGTGGATTTGGCTAGACCTTCCGTGAAGCGACTGCCATCTGACCTCCACAACCTCATTAGGGTAACAGTAGGCGATATCGAAGCTTTGCAGCTAGGCCGTTGGCTTTAGAGTTTTTAGCGCTCTAATTGCCCGTGAGAACTGCCATAAATGTTCTAATGGTAACCGGGACCGACGGCTTAACGTGCTCTCCGAGGCACAACCAATGCAAATTCCCATATTTCATGTACACAAATATTTGCATTGAGCGGGGATCGAACCCGCGCCTCCTGCGTAGCGGCCGCGTTCACTACCGCTACGCCACGGAGACTGTCCTATATAGTAATAATAATAAAATAATAATAAATTTTTATTGACACAAAAAACAGATGATCTGGTACAAATATAACAAAATTACAAAGTATAATATTCACTCATATTTTTCACCCTACAGCAATATATTTTTATAGCACGTAGCGCGCAAACCGTGCCTTATAAAGACATCAACGACATCGCATTCTGCACAGCACGGATGCATTACATTTTATTTCATTTTTTCATTTGTACATTCACAAATAAATAACATTAACTAAGTAGGTTAATAGTGGCATCTGCTGCTGAACTAGGCTTGTAGCCTGTGTTTCAACAGACAGCGCCTCCGCTCTTGAAATGTATGTTTTAATTAAAAAAAATTTTCCCTTTGCGGTGGAGACATTGGGTTGTTGGAGTGTCGAGGCCAAAAGATTTGTGGAAGACATCGGGCGTAGGATCAGGGAGAAGTCAGGCGACTCCCGCGCTGGATCGTACCTGGTGCAGAGGTTAGCCATCGCCATCCAGAGGGGCAACGCAGCGAGCGTGATGGGCACTTTTGCAGTGGGTACAGGTCTGGGCGCTCCTTCTTAGGAGTTATTAGGACAAGCGCGGATGCGTGTAAAACTAGTATTTTATTGTGACTTAATTTATAATGTATTGACTTACGTTTTTTTAAATTTTATATTTAGTTGATTAAAAAATATATATAATATTAGTTATTGATATAGTCGTAGTCACAGAATTAGAGATAAAATTATATTTTGTTTTTTAAATAATGTCTTATTGTGCAATTATTTAAAATACCACGATGTGTCCACGAAGAGACAGCAGGCCCTCGATTCTGCTAAAGCAAAACCACTATCATGCCACAGTCACTGCAAGAAAATTTCATTTAATTTTAGCCTTTAAGGTAATGCAGTTTAAGTTTAAAATTAAATGGCTTTTTATAGAGCGAATGAGAGAGTGTAATGAAATTCATTTCATTTAATTTTGGACTTTGACGCCGTAGTAATAAAGTCTTAAATTTAATGCCATTTTTTGCAGTTTCTGTAGTATTACAATGGTTTTTCTTTAGTAGCATCGACGCCCATTACTTGCTGTCTCTATATCGCAAAATAACGCCCATTGGGTTGGCAGTTAGTTTTAATGGGCCCGCATGACTTGAATAACAAAAGAATTAATATTTCTTTTGTTCACTTGACGAGATAAGAACTTCCTGCAAACTTTTACAGGTGGCCTATTTAGAGAAATGAAACCAAAGGTTGACTATAGATAGTAAAGAATAGGCAATTTGGAAATAATCCAGTTTTTTTGTTGTTTTAATGTTTCAATTTGCAGTTCACAGCTTATCGACTACAATAGAACAAAACACAGTAGAAAAGCAATTATGCCAGGTAAAGGGCTCCCTCGCCATACCTTCACGTGTGGTTTATATTACTTACCTAGTTATTTAAGAAGTTATCGCTCACTAGCTGTTGCCCGCGGCTCCGCCCGCGTGGATGTCGGTTATCGCAATCAATGATGGCCTATGTTCTTTCACAAGGTTTAATTCATTCATCAAGATCGGTTTTAGGTTCATTGGTTTAGGTGTGAAAGCATAACAGAAAGACAGACAGTTACTTTCGCATTTATAATATTAGTATGGGTTACCTATCTTAATCCCGAATTTTAATATTCCGAATATCATAATCCCGAAAACGTTTGGCCATTTTTTCATAATCCCGTTTTTTCAAATTCCGAAGTTTTATTTGCCATATAATCGCAACTCCGAATTTCATTTGCCCAATTATTCATTTGTACGACGTTTTATAATCCAGACGAACGAGTTCCAGATACACGAAATCTAAATGCACAAAATCCAGATGACCGTAATCCATATGCATGAATGCCCAAATTTTCAAACACAATTTTTTGAAATGTATTTAATTGATAACCAGACAAACAATATCCAGATTTTTAAAACCAGCTAGCATCAGGCATGCAGCATGCAGCAAGCATCAGGAATTTAGCATGCAGCAAGCTTCAGGCATGCAACATGCAGCAAGCATCAAGCATTTAGCATGCAGCAAGCATCAGGCATGCAGCATGCAGCAAGCATCAGGCATTTACCATGCAGCAAGCATCAGGCATTTAGCATGCAGCAAACATCAGGCATTTACCATGCAGCAAGTATCAGGCATGCAGCATGCAGCAAGCATCGTTTCTGTCACAGCTCCGGCGCTGCGGGGCTCCAGCGGCTCCACACAAGCTTATCGTCGCAGATGGTTGTAACGCCCACCACCGCAGCTTCGGCTTGCTGGCCGGCTGCGCCGGCCAGCCTCAGCCGCGGCGGCGGCCATTGTAACCACCTGCTCCTCAGCTCGTGGGCCGCTTCGCCCCTCCGCGCCTACGTGGGCTTAAATAACACTCTAGGGGTAGGGCAAACAAGACTACGTGAAGTCGGATTTGCGGCAATTCATTTCTTTCACTAACTTTTTTGTGACAATTTTTGACTTTTCAAACCAATAATTTAAGGGTTAAACTGTTAATTTTTCCGTATATAATTCCGTACAGGGATAAATAAAAAATAAAAAATAAACCTAACCTATCCGAATCGGATTGCACTGAGTCGGGGTGTTAACGATAAGTAATTTTAATAATTTCGACATTGAAATTTCTAAATTAATGTACCTTAATTTCTAAATTACTTACTGTACCTAATAAATGAATCATATAAATTTACTGAATTTTACTAATACTTGTATATAGTTTAGCTGGAATACGATTGTATGGGAACCAAATAAAACGATTATGAAAATTTGGTAAATGGTACGATGGGAAACAAAAAAAAATATTTTGAGAATATGGTATAACTATATTTGGATTATGACAATATGGGAAACAAAAAAAAGCTATTTGAAAATTTGGTTTTAGTGCACCTGGTAATTGATTTATCTAGGAAATGAAAAACGGAATTATAGAAAGTTGTCATTCATTACATCTGTCTTTTAAAAGTTCTACCAACCGTTTTCGGGGTTTTAAGATTCGGGTAACAGAAATTCGATATTTCAATAGGTTACCATTAGTATGGATTAAGAATATGGATGTTCACAAATGTATATTATCATTATCATTTATTATTTATCAGTATCGTATATTAGTAAAGTAATCCCTACTAATATTATAAATGCGAAAGTAACTCTGTCTGTCTGTCTGTCTGTCTGTCCGTCTGTCTGTCTCACTTTTACGACTAAACCGCTGAACCGATTTCGATGAAATTTGGTATAGAGGTAGGTTAGACCTTGAGAAAGGACATAGGCTACGTTTGGTCGCGATAACCGACATCCACGCGGGCGGAGCCGCGGGCAAAAGCTAGTTATGTAAATAAAAGCAGAAGTGTAATCACATCATTATCCCCGGTTAGTTTAGGCATCCACATTTCATGGTTGCATTCGGTCCCACGTAATAGCGGGGTTGAGCCTATTGCCGTATTCCAGGCACTAATGTTGACTCAAGCTATGCAGTAATCATGATGGTAAAGTGAAACAGTACAACGGGTGGCCTAAACGCTTTACAAACTTTGACCTTCGGAAGATAGGTTTTTTTACATACACGAAAGATATAGGGGTGACACATCACCCCATAACGTTTATAACGTAATAAAATATAAATTTAAAAACAGATTATTACATTTTTAATGTGATAAGAAATATATAGATCTAAACCAAAGTATGAAATCAATTTTAATTAGATTATCTGCATATGTCTATTATGTCTTTAAGTTTTAATGCAGTTCATACAAATGTCTCTACGGTATATATATACACACATAGAGCAAATGGCATTTAACATAAATAATTTTAAGTTTTTTGTCTTTTTTCTTTGGACATATTGATCATCATGCTAGTTTTTAAAGTTTCATAGGGGGTTCTCTTCCAGTAGGTACCTTCATGTTTATAACATCCTGTATATTCCTGTATCCTGTATATTTTGATTCTTTTTTGGCCATACAATTGCATTATCGTTTTGTGGTCTTTGGTTTGAAAAGGTGGAACAGATGACCAGGCATGTTCTGTCCATTCTTCCCTCGTAAAACTTTGCTTCGATACTGTACTAACAAGATGTGGTCATTGTCACTGGTGTCAATGAGTTTTATATCGCTACCCTGCACTGAATGCACAGACATATTATCCTCAATTTCTAATCATTCACTCTAGCTTAAAGAATATTCCCCATCATTACCTGCATTGCCTAGGTCTCCCATATATATAACAAATCCGGACGAGAAAAAAGAAACTAACGTAAAAGTATAGTGGGGTGATCGGTCACCCCAGCAACGATAATAATATAGCAAATCCAAGACATAATGAATCAGTGATATATGCTACTAATTACGTATGCTTAAATAGGAGAATACGGTAAAACACAACTTTCATCAATTAACACAAAAAAGATATCAACCCTTTTTTGAACGAGTGGGGTGATGAGTCACCCTCCTATGCTTCCGAAGGTTAACATACCTTACCTATACGTATTAAGTGCCTAATTCCATAAAACACAATAGGTTATGTCCGCTGTAGACAATACGTGCGCTGTAACAATAGTTAGCTTGCCCCACGCCCACTACCCGCTACTACCTGTCCACTCCCGCGCATCCCCCGTCTCAGCCCCCACCCCCCGCGTCCCCCGCACCCGTCGCACCTTACGAGGCACTGCAAAATTCCTCAAAAATAAATTAGTTGAGCTCGAGCTCTCATCCTAAGCACTTGCTATTCGCGCGCTTTCCTTGTACTTGCTTACCTTGCTTGTACTTATTTGCCAGTTAGTGCAATACTGTGGTTAAAGTGCAATATACTAAGTGTTAGAAAATAACTTTTGAACTTGTAGTTGCTTACCTTGCTTGTACTTACTTGCCAGTTAGTGCAATACTGTGGTTAAAGTGCAATATAATAAGTGTTAGAAAAAAACTTTTGAAGAACTAGGTGTTAGTGATAACTCTTTAAAACTCTAAATAAAGTGTTTTGTGTTTCATAGAAAAAAAATCACGGTAAGTACCTATTTCAACCATATGTATCGTATACATCTTACTAATCGAATCACTCTAACTAATCAGATTCAGAGTCAGATCAAATTAGTTAAAATTCGTTTATATCTATTTTTTGTATGATCTGACTCTAAGTCGAATTAGCTTATACTTAATATCACTATTTATCTTAAAGTTTACCTTTTCAATGACTGATAAGCTCTCTTTCTGCTGTGTAGTACGTCCTGGAATATAATCGAAAGTCTAACTTCAGTTCAGACTACATTTACTAAACTAAATTAATAATTCTTAAAATGTCCGAAGCAATTTAAAATTAAAATCAATAACTTTACTGTGACTTGATCAAAAATATTCAAAATAATGTTTTAAAGTATAATTTAACATTGTACTAATTTTTCTACTGTCTTTACCTATCTGTGTAATGATTTTGTGTTTGTGTATAATTAAATAAATAAATCGCGTCAAATTTTATGAATTTAAAATGAATATGGTAGTTTAAACATGCGAAATTATTACGATTTATTACGTAATTAGCTAACATTCTCTTAAACTGGTGCTATTAAAGCATTAATTCTATAGGTTTCCAAATCCTTCTCAATCTATATTTGAAAATTTGAAGATGAAGACGATAACATCAAATTATAATTTAGACATAACTCTCGTGCGAATTTACTGCATACACTTGACTAATTGTATCAATGTAACTAATCAGATGCAGAATCTATATTAAGAATAGTAACGCATCCTAAGACTGACCAGACTAGTGTTGCTTAACCTTATAATGTGCTAACCACCTAGTGGTTTATTATTCAACTGGCATGACTATGGTTTTGCTTAAACATAAAATAGCAGAATCGAGGTCCATGAAATTATCTCTATAAGTCATGATCTATAACGAAAAATCGCTCGAAGGCTTTATAATCGACATTTTATGCTTCAGTTGTTCGTCAACCGCTTATAGCGATTCGCAAAAGTATAACCCTTAGCATACCTTACCTATACGTATTAAGCTCCTAATTCCTTAGAAAACAATAATGTCTGCTGTAGACAATACGTGCGCTGTAACAATAGTTAGCTTGCCCCACGCCCACTACCCGCTACTACCTGTCCACTCCCACGCATCCCCCGTCTCAGCCCCCACCCCCCGCGTCCCCCGCACCCGTCGCACCTTACGAGGCACTGCGAAATTCCTCAAAAATAAATTAGTTGAGCTCGAGCTCTCATCCGAAGCACTCGCTTTTCGCGCGCTTTCCTTGTACTTGCCTTGCTTGTACTTACTTTCCAGTTAGTGCAATACTGTGTTGTTAAAGTGCAATATTCTAGGTGTTAGTAAATACCTCTTGGAAATTCAATTGGAAAAAATCACGGTATGTACCTATTACAACTATATCGTATACACCTTACTAATCGAATCACTCTAACTCATCTGATTCAGAATCAGATGAAATTAATTAAAATTCTTTTATTTGTATTTTATATTTTGATCTGACTCTAAATCGAATTAATTTATACATAATATAACAGCTATTCATCTTAAAGTTTACCTTTTTAACGACTGATAAGCTCTCTTGCTACTGTGTAGTACGTTTCGGAATATTATCGAATTTCAAACTTCAGTTCAGACTACATTTACTAAACTAAGTTACTAATTATATTATTTATAGGTCTAAAACAATTTGAAATTAAAATCAATAACTTAACCGTGACTTGGTCAAAAATATTCAAAATATATTTTGAATTATAATTTAACATTGCACTAATATTTTCACCGTCTTATCTATGTAATGTTTTTATGTGTGCATAACATTCAATAAATAAATCGCGTCAAATTTTACGAATATACTTTAAGCATGCGAAATCACCGGATATTGCGTTAACCGAGATGTACGCGGACGGAGACGCGGGCGGAAGGCTAGTAGTGCATTATTTAAGTGTGTTCATCGGACATGCTACACGCTACGAGCTACGAGTTCCACTACGTAAACTCTACGAATTATTAGCGCTACGGGCTACGAGTTCTGCTACGTAAGATCTACGATTTATTTTAGCTACGGTCCACAACAGCTACGAAAAAGCTACATTACTTCTGTTAGGCCAGTACCCAGTTTTAATAATGTGGCGTGAAACTAGCTACTAACAGAAAACTAAATAATGTGAAGTTGTATTTAGTTTAGTATGTATAATATGTATGTATTTACAAAAAAAAAAAATGTATCTAAGTATGTTTATCCGCATTCTAGAACCCATAACACAAGCTAGTTAAGCTATGCTTACTTTGGGTCTAGATAGCGTTGTGTAGAATGTCCTACAATATTTATTTATTTATTTATTATTTATTTATTTAGTTTAATGTTAAACGTTAAGTGTAGTGAACTGGCAACGTAATTATCCCCTAGGAAGTAATACAAAATTATTTGAAACTAGCTTACCTCGCGAACTTCGTACCGCCTAACGGTCGATTTTTTTTTTAATTTTCTCTCCGTAAGAACCATCCTCGTACTTCAAGGAATATTAAAAAAAAAGAATTAGCGAAATCGGTTCAGCCGTTCTCGAGATTTGAGCTTAGCAACACATTCAGCGATCCATTTTTATATTATAGAAAACTAGCTTTTGCCCGCGGCTCCGCCTGCGTGGATGTCGGTTATCGCGACCAAACATAGCCTATGTCCTTTCTCAAGGTCTAATTTACCGCTCTACCAAATTTCATCTAAATCGGTTCAGTGATTTAGGCGTGAAAGCGTTACAGACAGACAGACAGAGTTACTCCACATTTATAATATTAGTTGGATACATTAGAATGCAGTGCAGTACAAAATTTAATATTTGTCACCAGGCATTGTTATATTTTTAAGACCTTTAAAACGATTAGGGCTAGGATGAAACTCTTTCTAGAATCAAAGTACTTATTGATATATTCTAAACAAAAAACTTAACTGCAACTATTGCTTGACCCGGGAATCAAAAACAGCGGTCATCCTGACTACCTCTGAAGCATTTGAGTTTTTTTCATTCTGCTAAAGTGGTATCTATACTAATATGTAGATAATTTTATTGTAAAGTGATCGTGTCTGTACATTGCAGATGTTTAAAAAAAATACTTGGGTTATGTTATGTTAACGATACTGAACACGATTTTTTTTTAATTTCTTACCTGGATATCTATTTGTCCGCGATGGATGCAATAATTACTGAAAGGATTTTGATGCGTTTTTTTTAGAAAGGGCTTAGTCAGATTTAAAATCTAACGTTTGTTTGATCGCAATCGGTTGAGTAGAACCTGAGATATGAGCAAAGGTCGCGTTAACCGAGATGCAAACGAATTCAAAATAATATAACTGCATGTAAATAACCGTTAAATTAATTAAAACAAATTCGGTTATTTTACTATTTACACAGATCCCGAGGTTTCAGTTATATTTTATTAGATATTTGTATCAATCCCCGCTCAGTGCAAATATTTGTATGCATGAATATAAATATTTGCATTGGTCTGGGTGTTTTCTATGTATAATATGTATGTATTTATAAAAAAAAAATGTATCTATGTATGTTTATCCGCATTCTAGAACCCATAACACAAGCTAGTTAAGCTATGCTTACTTTGGGTCAAGATAGCGTTGTGTAGATTGTCGTACAATATTTATTTTTATTTTTTTTTATTTTATATCGCCTAATGTTACCATTTGGGTTGTGGAGGTCAGATGGCAATCGCTTTACGTAAAATATCGAAGTCTAGCCGAATCCGTAGTTCAGACTGGTAAAGCAGACCCCAGACTCCGAGGCGACTGGGAATACATACTCAGACTAAAGAATAACATAGACGTTACGTCTGTGTTATTCATCTTGTAGTCTAAGAGTATATAACATTAAAATTCAATTAAAATTCAGGTTCAAATTCAACTCAAACTAAAACTAAACGGTAGATTTCTGATGCTAAAATGTATCTATGTCAAAAAATATTCTCATTAAAACCTGTCGAATCGACTCAAATCGAAAGAAATTAAAAGATTTTCAAAAATCTGACATAATAACATTCTCGTGTTGATGTTGACGTTTGACTGCAAACTCCTTCGATATGGCTGGGCCGATTCTCATGAAATTATTTTTTGTATATTATTCTACATTTTTGTTCCGGACCATGTACCCCTAGGTGAATGTACCTGCATGTATTGAGTTACTTTTTTATTTCCAGACATGGAGTCACGCGAGATTAATCCGACGTATCAAAAGACACGCAGCCGCCCCATTGGCCACAAGGTGCTGAGATTGGACAGTGACTCGATATCCTCGGAGAGTAGTTGCAATCAGAATAGTACTGACTATCCACTGACAAGCGTGTCTCGACAACAGCACTCTGAAGAGACTAATGAAGATTTGTGTATCCAAAATCAAACTTTACAAATGGTTGAAGTACAGGACCATGACGAAGAACTGAATGAAAGTATAGAGGAATGTGAGATGAACGTCGATGACGAGGATAATGTTCATCAAGAAGCTGAAAGCGTTCATTCTAGCCCACTACACGCCATGCAACATAATGTCGGTGACGAGGATAATGTTGATGAAGAAACTGATAGCATCGTTTCTGGCTCATTACATACCATGTCAGATAATATCGATGATGAAGGTTATGTTGATCAAGAAACTGAAAGTAGCTGCTCTAGTCCACATACCATGCAACATAATGTCGACGACGAGAATAATGTAGATCAAGAAAGACCTAGTAGTGTAGATGACCACACCTTAGTGGAAGGAGTTGATTATGATATTATAACTGTGTATACAGTGAACCCTGATGAAATACAAGACGATGATGAAGAGGCATATGCAATCAGTGAAAAAGAAGTGTCGGTAAATAGGGAAGACAATGGTGGTTACACTGATGTCCATTTTAATGACACAATAGGCACACCTGGCCAAGACCGTCATGATCAAAATTTAGACGGGCATGTAGTCTCAAACATAGATGAATATTTCATTAAAAATAATAATAATGAACAGGATGTACTGGATACCGATGAACAAGTGGTCAAAGACGTAGACGAATATTTTTTTAAAAGTAAAGATACTGTGAAGGTGCTGAACATCGATGACCTTTTTTCTAAACATCCATTACCTGAAGAAGACAGCACTCAATTTAAATTACCAACGTCTACTCCTAAAGTAAAACAATTTCTAGCTGCTGATACTAATATCGCTGCTCAGGAGAAGGCTAAATTTGAACCTGAGCCCGATTGCGAACCAGTGCCAGAAACTAGTATCGCGGACATTTGCATTAATGAATCCGACTTAGAGATTCTTCGTAACCTTTGCATGGATATAGATGATTCTAAATTATGTCTAGGTTTTGAAGATCGGGATTTATATGATATAACTTCTGACAATGAAAAGGATAAATCGGGCAGCACTAGTAAAAGCGATGACTTCAACACTAATGTAAGTGATGACTTACCTAGAACTTTATCGGAGGAAGACGTAAACAGTTTTCTTATAACTGACAAGACAGACGCTAATAAAATTATACCCGAGGAAGATGATTTCAGTCATCAAGATATGGAGATCGAATCATCCATTAGTCCAGAAGCTACCGTTATAGATATACCTTCAAGGGAAATTACATCAATCCCTATACCACGCGTATTAGATTTCTGCATAGAAAAAACAACAATAAAAGAACAGAAGGCAACAAAAATTGAATTGGATGATTTTCTGGAAGTCGAGTCGCGCAATGATACTGTGTATCCAGTGTTAGAGGTAAATGATTTGAATTCTTTATTCAAACACTTTGAAGCTAATGAAAAATTTAACACGAAAAACCAACCAGCTCCCGTAGAGAACATTGAAGATGGTAAAGTCAAAAGTTTTAACAAAAATTCTTTGACAAACGGTATGCGGTTGCAAGATGCAGGTGAGAACAAAAGCCTTCTTCAACCTGAAGTACTACCCAACAACAGCAGGATTCTTAACTCAAGGCACAGGACGTGCAAGAGTAAAAAAGTCGTTTATCATTTCAGTAGCGATGAGGAAACTAACGATAACAAGTCTAAGAACAAGAAATTAAAACAATCGGATGATATAGATCCCAAAAAGAAAAATAGTGTAAAAACGAGTGACCGCGGTAAAAACTTGTCACTTTTTCACAGTGTGCCCGATAATGATAAAAAAATCAACAGTTCTGTGATGATTAAAAATGCTTATAAAACGAGTGATACTAATAGTCAAAATTCTAATGGTAAAATAAGGTTAACTATTAAAAACAAATCTGGAGTTAGTCTTACCCGTGATCACATAGACTCTCAGAAAGTTGACATGGACAAGTGTAGTGTTAATGAAAAAACGAACAATTTAGGTAAAAAAGAGAAGACTGTTAAAGAATTAGATATTTTTACTATAAAGGAAGAACCCTGTCCGAAAAATGAGAACTTTTACGCGACGCTATTTAACAACAAACAAGATGTTCAAATACCTCAAGCCGTACAATCCAAAGCTGAAAAAAGACCTCTTGATCGGGAAGTCAATAAAATAAATGTACAAGCAGATATTAATAAGCAAGAACAACCGCAAAAGAGAAAAAAACTAACCCTAAAGGAATATAAATTGCGAAAAGGTGTTTGTTCAAATAATAGTTCTACTCAGATGAGCCCTGAAGCAATCTTTCCAGATTTGCCAAGCCCCGGGTTAGATAAAGCTGTCGAGTGTCCTATAAAAAGAACTCCACCAAGTAGCTTATTGAATCCTACAGAGAAAGTAACCAGTGAGCAAACGTACGTTGATCCGATTATAGAGGCTTCGAGAAGAATATTGATGAAAATAAAGAAGCGAAAAACCGAATTAGCAAGGAAGAGAGACGAAGACATAGTCATGAGCAAAATTCCCAAAGTCGAGAATTTGCAGCTTCAGCCATTAATGAGTGAAGCTGAAATGATGAAGATGGGAATGACGCAATCTGAAGTATTGACCGTGCCTGTAAAACAAGATGACAGACATTCAAAGCTGAGATCGCCTGTTGAAAAACGTGATTTCACTACGACAACGATAATAAAGGACCTAAAGGACCCTAAAGTTGAACACGGCAGAAGACGATCGCGTAGTAAAAGTCTATCAAGGTCTCGTGGTCGGAGCCATAGATACAGGCGGTCTGATTCACCATACGAGAGGAAACGCCGGTCGCGATCGCCGAATCATAAGAGAAGATCGCCATCAGTTAGGCGTGAAAGATCGAAAATTTCACGGTTACGGTCAAGATCTCCTCCTCGGCCTGCCAGGCCCGAAGCCAGGTCTAAGACGCCAATGATGAAACCTAAACAAGTTGCTCATACGAACGGTGTGGAGAAAAACGCACCTAAGTCACTAACTCCGCCTCTCAGGAAGTCGACGGTCTCCAAAAGCTCCGATTCGTCGTCAAGGTGAGCATTTACTAAGCGAACGTATACTGCAGGCACATGCTGTAAGAGCGTTTCGAACGATCGAACAAACTCAACAGGTGAATCCGCGGTGAATTTCACATGCTGTTTTGGTGATCTAAGCAGAAGTCGGCAGTGATGTATGTCTATGTGCTCGACAACCAAATTTTCATCATGCGAAATTGAATACTCACCGCGGATTTAGCCGTCGATTTCGTTCAATCGTTCGAAATGTTCTTATAGCATTTTTTGTAAGAACATTTCGAACGTATTTAGTAATTGTATTTTTCAGCAACAATCAGTATAATTATCTGTCTATTTCAGCTCCCAGTCATCCTCTTCTTTATCGTCAACGTCTTCCAGTTCATCCAGTTACTCGAGGAGTTCAAAGCGATCCTGCAGCTCTTACAACCGAGACGACACCTACAAGAGGCACGAATACAGGAATTACAGTTCAAAGTATCGGTATGTGTACTTCAACTACTTAATTACTGTTTATTAACTCGTATCTCTGTGATTTGATATCTCGATTATGGACAAACGGGCCCTCGATTCTGCTAAAATAAAACTACTGTCATTTTAGACTCTATGGCTATAAATTTAAAGTTCAAAATTATATGAAATGAGTTTCATTCACTACAAGAAGCCATTTAATTTAAAACTTTAACGGCATTACTTTAAAGTCTAAAATTAAATGGAATTTTTAGCAGTGTCGGTGGTATGACAGTTGTTTCGCTTAAGCAGAATCGAGGCCCAGGAAATACTCCCAATATTGACTCCAATAATATAAGAGCTTCCGTTCAATATTAATCCCGTCAAAATAGACGAAAGAAAATGGTAAGCTTACCTTAATTCGCATAGATCTGAAAATTGATGCGGTTCTTAAACACTCCATAATGAAAAAGATATCAACAGTCCCCGTTCGATTAGACATCTGCATTTTGTTAAATGACAAATATGTTGGATTCTTGCATTTTTCTCGTAAATAGCAAATGTTATCGCAAAAATTAGGTTAGAATTCGTTGGCCGGCGTATAATTGTACTATCGATATATAATGACGACGAATGAATGGGATTTGACGTATGTGACATACATTGACGACTGTCATAAGTGTCAAATCCCACACATTCGTCTGTCTATTCTACAATACGTCGGCCAAAGAATCGCCACTTATCTTACTGGAGTCTTGCTGTTCTTCCCCATGTGCCACGTCTAAAGCCATTGCTGCTAATATTATGATCTAAAATTGACGTCATTATTGTAGGTCCCGCTACGATTACACGAAGTACCAACGTGCCCGTGACGCGTGGTCGGCAGTGGAGGCAGCTAGCACTTACCAACAGTACGACGCCGGCTTCGGGGGTCGAAGAGCCTTCTGCAAGCAAAGATATTATGCTGACCATGGTAAGAATATGATTTAATTTTGTCTTCAATGATATAGTATCTTGGACCTCTGAAACACATATCTTGGACCTAAATCGCGGGACAAACGAGGCCCTAGCTCCCGCAGAATGCTTTGTAATAATGTATGCTTGGTGAGCTCGTCCACTGCAGTTGCACCCCGTGCTATTTCACGCGCAATGGCCCAAAAAGAGGCTAAGTGCAGAGCAACAATAGAGTCCCATTTCCACCCTTGCTATCCTCGAAAGACACCCAACAAACGTGTACTGCGCGTATAGAGCACATCTTGCTTGTGCACATTTTATGTACAGTCAGCGTCAGAGAAAACAGACCCCCTCATGCTTTCATATCATTAACAAGGGGGGTCCCTTTTATCTGAAGCTTACTGTACAAGATACATGTCCAGAGCAGTAATAGCATCCTTCGAATCGATTCCTAACTCAAACTAACTAAGAAACGGCCAAACTTCAATATTTCCTGTGAAGCGACTGTAATTTGACCTCCACAACTCACTGGCGATGTGTGAGTTTTATATGTGGACTAGATTGTCAGACTCTTTAGGGCTCCAAAGACCCTTTAAATATGATATTCGTATGGCAACCGGGTTCGACTCAACATGTTAAGAATAGTTAGCAGCTCAGCACTGAAAAAAGTTAACTTCATAGAATATGTCGTCAGTATCGGACCTAACATTATGAATATTTTTTCCAGATGATCTAAAAGCGAAATACAAAGAGAGTGCTTTCAACAGATGCTACTAGATATGAAGAAATAATTAAGTCAACGCAAAATTGACAAGAAACGTGAAGACTGACGATTACTACAACTTGGCCAAGCTGTTCTCAACACTGCGCTCCTAATGACAGTTGTCAAAGCGATGGCTGTCAAACTGACAGCTGTTGGAGCGGTGGCTATCAAAGTGACGGCTGTCGAAGGGATGTTACGGACAGTTTTCTGAGTGTGGCAAAGGCATGAATTAGATTCAGCCTATATTTGACTTGTGATAGTGATTAAATATGCATAAATAATAGACTGACCAATGTTACTGTGATTTATGTTTGAAAGTATTCTAATTTTCAAGATGATGCTCTAAGTTACCAATTGTAGGATCTTTTATAAAATTATTATTATTATTATTATTATTATTATTATTATTTGATACACTAGCAGCTCTACGAGCTGATACGTGTATATCACTGCACTTGTGTTCTTAATTATTTAAATGTTTATCAAGTCTATTTTTGAAACAGTTCACTGTTGGAGCACTTATTACAGTTTCAGGGAGAGAGTTCCACAATTTCATCACTCGATATGGCAAGAAGTGTGTTCTGGGGTTGCTAGCACACGGGGGTTTGGTTAACTTCAAGGAATGGCCTCTAAGACGTGTGTTCTGGTTCATCATGTACAAATCTTTTATGTTTCTGACGTTGTAGTGATCGCTGAGTATTTTGTAAGTTTCTATGAGGTCTCCTCTATTCCGCCTTTGCTCCAGTGTTGTCAAGTTGAGTTCTAGGAGGCGTTCTTCGTAGGACTTCTTTTTAAGGGATGCTACCATTTTTGTTGCTCTCCTTTGGACCTTCTCCAACATTTCGATGTCTTTTTTAAAATAAGGAGACCAAATTTGAAATGCATATTCCAGCAATGGACGAATGTATGTTTTGTACATTTTGATGAATAATTCTTTGGTGATAGTATAGAATGCCTTTCTGATCATGTACAGCATGGAATTTGCCCGTTTCGTAATATTTGTGATGTGTACGTCCCATTTTAAATTTTGTGTTATCGTGACTCCCAGATCTCTTTGTGTATTCACAGCCTGCAGGGGCACATTGTCCACGTGATATTTGAGTTTAGGGTTGGTGTTTCCTATGTGCAACACAGTACATTTTGTAGCATTGAGTGAGATCAGCCAATCTTTTGTCCATTGCACGATACTGTCCAAGTCTTGTTGAATGATATTGTGGGTGATGAGTGGATTACCTATAATTTTTGTGTCATCTGCAAAAATCGACAGGTCAGACTGGATAGCACTCTTGAGGTCGGTGATGAAGATTCCAAACAGTATTGGCCCAAGGACAGACCCCTGCGGCACGCCACTGTGAACGTCGTAAGCCTCTGACAGGGTTTCTCCTACCCTCACTCGAAACTTTCTGTCGGTTAAGAAGTCTTCTATCCATTGGAGAAGCTGCCCGCGAATACCAAAATGTTCTAGTTTGACTATTAGTCTTTGAATAGGAACTCTATCAAATGCCTTCTCATAGTCCAGGTATATGACATCTGTTGGTTGTCGTCTATCCCAGTTATCTGTCCATTTGTCTAAACACATGAGAAGATTTGTGACCGTGGATCTCTTTGGTACAAAGCCATGCTGTTCGTCGATAATTATGTTTTCTTTGTCCATAAAGGTTCTTAGTTCGGCCGCAATTATTTTCTCCATAGTTTTGCAGACTATGCTTGTGAGACTGATCGGTCGATAATTCCCAGCAGCATATTTATCGCCTTTTTTATATATGGGAGTGACATGGGCTTCTTTCCAATCTTGTGGTAATTTCCCATTTTCAAGCGAAAAGTTCATGATGTGAGCCAACTGTGTGCTGAGGACCTTACTGCATTGTTTTAACAATATTGACGGCAAGGCATCTGGCCCCATCGAAGTAGAGTCGCTAAAAGTATTTAAGGCCTTGGAAACTTTATCTGGTGTAATTATCAGTGATTCGATAGAATTTGCTGCTCTCGGCATTTGCACTTGAGGGATAGTCATATTTTTTGGTTCCACCACAAAGGATTTCTCAAATTGTTGGGCGAACAGGTTGGCAACTTTCATTTGATCATTTGTAATGTTCCCACTATCGTCTTTTAATGATGGTGGTACGGATACCGTTGAGGAAAGTTGTTGGCGTACGTAGGAATGAAATGACTTAGGTCCACTTCTTACAATTCCTCTCTCAAATTCCATTCTGAGATTTCTAACCATGGTTACAAGTTTATTGTTAGCTTGCCTATATTTCTTATATGCTGTTTTAGAACCACTTAATGTATACTGTTTCCACAAACTCATTTTGCATTCAACTTTGTCCAAAACTTGTTGGTTTATCCAGGGCTTGTTGAGGTTAGGTTTTTTATAATTGGTTTTAAGTGGTATATATTTTTCAATAGCATTGTGTGTTCTCTGTACGAAATTCTTCCAAGCTTCATTTACGTCAGTTATATCAATATCAAGTATAATTTCTTCGTTTAGTGTGTGGGTCATCATTTCAGAGTAATTCACATTAAAGAAGTTCCTTCTAGGTGTTTGGGTAAGCGATTTTCCAGTTAGTTTACGTCTGAATTGTAGTGTAGCCAACAACACCTGATGGTCGCTCTTGCCTATATTCGGGAAGTGTTCGACGCTGGTACAGAGATTATCCTCATTACAGAGAATGAGGTCAAGCAGCGATTCCTCGTAATTTCGCTGTCTCGTAACTTTATTCACAAGTTGACTGAGGTTACTGTTTTCGTACATGTCAATAAATCGTTCATGGAGCGTATTGTATTTATCTGTGTCAACATTGTTTAACGGCCATTTTAGTTCTGGGAGATTAAAATCGCCCATTATTAGCAAGGGGTCATTTCCATCAGAAGCTTGTTTGATAGTTTCAAACAACAATTTATCGGTCTCTTCCAACGTGTAATGGGTGGGACGATAGACACCAGCAAGTACCATTTTGAAATCATCATACTTTATGTTCAACCATAAAGCTTCCACTTGTGTGTTATTGTTGTACGTGGGGTGTAGGGTAGCCTGAATAGGCCTGCCTTGAAATTCTGTTGACACGTAAATAGCAACTCCACCCCATCCAGTACCTTTGATTCTATCGTGACGAAAAAGTACATAGCCCTTGATGTCAACCAGACTGTTAGGTATAGATGGTTTTAAATGTGTCTCAGTTATTACAATAAATGTAGGTTTTAGCCTATTAACCTCAACAATAAGCAAATCTCGTTTAGCCATAATGGATGCCAGGTTCGTATAGAAAAATGTAATTTGCATAATACTATTGTATGTGTTTATAACTTTTTTGTACCAACAATCTTGGGAGTGTTATTGACATATTTAATGGTCAAGTCAGTTTCACCATTGTCAGTCCGCTGCTTTAGCTCCTCTCTTAGGTTCTTAAGGTATTCGCGTTGATAGGGCGTAAGATCATTCTTAGCGGATATCCCAGACGGTAGGTTCTTGTTATTTTTGAGCACGTTAATTGCAGATTTTTTGTTGGCAAATATTACCTTCAGGGGACGAGGAGAAGAGCCTTGGTTGGGTTTGCCAAGACGAATGACAGCCACCGGTGAGTCTGAGACCGATACATCAGTCAGGGCTTGCTGTACCTGCTTTTTATCGTGTTCAACACGTACCTCTTTGTCCCGATCAGCATCGCCGCTCTGCCGCTGACACTCATCAATGCCAAACATGATGACATTCGCGCTGCGTTTCTCCCTCTCCGCCAACTCACCGAGAATGCATTCCATACTTGTACCTTGATTTTGTTTCGCTTTTAAGGCCTCGATTTCTATTTTCAGCTGAGAAACGGTGTTTCTTAGTGCAGGCAATTGACGCACTCCCAGCTCGCAATCAGGGCACAAATACTTCAGGGTAGGTGACTGCAGCACAATAACTCTCAGCTCCGTGGCAAGCAACCCACTACACTTCACACAAATACGCCTTTCGCAACCGTAACACTGTATTTTAGGGTTTTTTTCATCAATTTTAGGTATATCCTTGATACATTTCAGGCAGACCGGCATTTTGATAGAAATTTATTTGAAATTTACTGTTTAGGGGTTACAGAATTTTACGACAGTTCGTCACTGCTAAGCTCACAAAAGATCCGCAAGATAACACTTTCACTATTGTCTTAGGTCGTAAACAACCCGAAAACACTATTTTTATACTGAAATAGAGTAATTAAGTATATTTAAAACGAAATATTTCCGAGATATTCACAAAACACAAGTGCACTTTTTAACGCGGGTAGAACGAAAAAATCAAATAATTCATCCACTGTCAGTGTTGCCAAACCCTTTTTTCTAAAAAAGGTTAATATATTTGCGCAGTTTTTGCGTAGAAACTCATCAGCATTTGGGTGATCTAATCCTACAGATTGCGATACATCATTGATGAACACATTACCCTGATGATATAGAATGTTGAACTCAGAAAAATCGGCAAGAACCAATTTACAAATGTTAAATATGTTCCACATCATCTTGATGCAATTTTGGTATACACGGCAAGCCGTTGATTGTGAAAATTCAGCATTCTTTAGATTTGGTGAAGGCCAGCCGTCCTCTCCAATGAAGGACATTATTAACACATGACTGCGCAGCAGAATTGGCTTAGGAACAGATAATTTTGCTTCAGCCGTAGACATTCTAGTGAGATTTCTCATCTCTTTTCGTGCCCATTTGGGAGCCATTTTATGAGGATTTGTATTACATTGATTTTCGAATCGATGATCTTCAGTTATATTATATTCACTTCCGTTTTTGAATTTTAAAATAGATGTATTATATATTTTGATTGCACAGTCTATAAAATCTCTTGAAGTGGCATGATAGACATTAGCTTCTTTACCAGTCGAGATGCAGCCATTAATTTGTGTTATTGTATTTCTGTTGATGAATTTATTTACTATCATTCTGGTACGTCGATTCATAACATGTTCAGCCGTGGCACGATCTTGTTTATACTTCATCCGAATCCTGTTTCTATCAGCTTTCCTGTCAATTTGGTCCATGAATTTACTGATATATTTTACAATTGCTGGTACATCTGCAAACGTAGCGTATGAATCCTCTTCATAGTCACTAAATTGTCTGTTCGACATGATGCTGAAGCTTTATGTCCTCTCCAATGAAGGACATTATTAACACATGACTGCGCAGCAGAATTGGCTTAGGAACAGATAATTTTGCTTCAGCCGTAGACATTCTAGTGAGATTTCTCATCTCTTTTCGTGCCCATTTGGGAGCCATTTTATGAGGATTTGTATTACATTGATTTTCGAATCGATGATCTTCAGTTATATTATATTCACTTCCGTTTTTGAATTTTAAAATAGATGTATTATATATTTTGATTGCACAGTCTATAAAATCTCTTGAAGTGGCATGATAGACATTAGCTTCTTTACCAGTCGAGATGCAGCCATTAATTTGTGTTATTGTATTTCTGTTGATGAATTTATTTACTATCATTCTGGTACGTCGATTCATAACATGTTCAGCCGTGGCACGATCTTGTTTATACTTCATCCGAATCCTGTTTCTATCAGCTTTCCTGTCAATTTGGTCCATGAATTTACTGATATATTTTACAATTGCTTGTACATCTGCAAACGCAGCGTATGAATCCTCTTCGTAGTCACTAAATTGTCCGTCCGACATGATGCTGAAGCTTTATTCATCCACATGCACTTGACCTGGATTAATCATTAATAATATACCAGGTCAAAGGTCAAAAAGTCCTCATCAGACTGATTAATAATTGACTAATAAATTATGAATCCCATTCTGAGGTCAAAACTGTTTATGTCTCTTAAAACTAAAACATTTCATTTTTTTTTATGTGTATGTTAAATATTTATTACCTTCAAATGAAATGAATTTTCTTGTTTTTATCTGCCCATTTCCCATGACCATAGCATATCATATCATTTTCTAGTAACGTTGCGTGTGTCAGTCCATGAGTTGATAATAATAGTGATAAATTGAAGTAGATAAGGTACAAACTTATCATGTACAAGTGCAATACGATAGTACAATTATATAGGTATTTCTCTTATCACACAGTACTGTGTGCTCGGTTTCTATTTACCACGACTTTCTACTTTTATCTGAACAGGTTATGTGTATCTTATGATGATATTATGTGTTACTAGCTGTTGCTCGCGGTCCCGCCCGCGTGGAAATCGGATCCCGTTCATCGCTGATAGTAGCGTGATGATTTATAATAGCCTATGTTGCTACCTGATAATGTTAGCTTTCTAATGGCGAAAGAATTTTTGAAATCGGTACAGTAGTTTTTAAGTTAATAGATAGAAAATTTGCCTAGAGAAACTATATGATACTCATTGTATAAAATCCGTACTACCATACTAATATTATAGTTACGAAAGTATAACTCTGTCTGTCTGTCTGTCTGTTATGCTTTCACGCCTAAATCACTGAACCGATTTTGATGAAATTAGGTATAGGAATAGATTAGACCTTGCGAAAGGACATAGGCTGGTAGCGATAACCGGTGGAGCCGCGGGCAAAAGCTAGTAACTAATAAGTAATACCATTTTATCGTGCGGGCGTATTCGTGATAGGTAAAATGTTCGTAATCAAACTTTTGTGAAATGATTTGTAATCAAGTAAATAAAAATAATATAGGTATATTTAGAAAAAAAAAAAAAAATAAAAAAAAAAAATAAAAAAAAAAAAAAAAAAAAAGCTGAAGAAAAAAGAATGCTTTGTAATAATGTATGCTTGGTGAGCTCGTCCACTGCAGTTGCACCCCGTGCTATTTCACGCGCAATGGCCCAAAAAGAGGCTAAGTGCAGACAATAGAGTCCCATTTCCACCCTTGCTATCCTCGAAAGACACCCAACAAACGTGTACTGCGCGTATAGAGCACATCTTGCTTGTGCACATTTTATGTACAGTCAGCGTCAGAGAAAACAGACCCCCTCATGCTTTCATATCATTAACAAGGGGGGTCCCTTTTATCTGAAGCTTACTGTACAAGATACATGTCCAGAGCAGTAATAGCATCCTTCGAATCGATTCCTAACTCAAACTAACTAAGAAACGGCCAAACTTCAATATTTCCTGTGAAGCGACTGTAATTTGACCTCCACAACTCACTGGCGATGTGTGAGTTTTATATGTGGACTAGATTGTCAGACTCTTTAGGGCTCCAACAACCCTTTAAATATGATATTCGTATGGCAACCGGGTCCGACTCAACATGTTAAGAATAGTTAGCAGCTCAGCACTGAAAAAAGTTAACTTCATAGAATATGTCGTCAGTATCGGACCTAACATTATGAATATTTTTTCCAGATGATCTAAAAGCGAAATACAGAGAGAGTGCTTCCAACAGATGCTACTAGATATGAAGAAATAATTAAGTCAACGCAAAATTGACAAGAAACGTGAAGACTGACGATTACTACAACTTGGCCAAGCTGTTCTCAACACTGCGCTCCTAATGACAGTTGTCAAAGCGATGGCTGTCAAACTGACAGCTGTTGGAGCGGTGGCTGTCAAAGTGACGGCTGTCGAAGGGATGTTACGGACAGTTTTCTGACTGTGGCAAAGGCATGAATTAGATTCAGCCTATATTTGACTTGTGATAGTGATTAACTTGTTTAGGTTTCATCATTGGCGTCTTAGAGCTGGCTTCGGGCCTGGCAGGCCGAGGAGGAGATCTTGACCGTAACCGTGAAATTTTCGATCTTTCACGCCTAACTGATGGCGATCTTCTCTTATGATGCGGTGATCGCGACCGGCGTTTCCTCTCGTATGGTGAATCAGACCGCCTGTATCTATGGCTCCGACCACGAGACCTTGATAGACTTTTACTACGCGATCGTCTTCTGCCGTGTTCAACTTTAGGGTCATAGTCCTTTATTATCGTTGTTGTAGTGAAATCACGTCTTTCAACAGGCGATCTCAGCTTTGAATGTCTTTCATCTTGTTTTACAAGCACGGTCAATACTTCAGATTGCATCATTCCCATCTTCATCATTTCAGCGTCACTCATTAATGGCTGAAGCTGCAAATTCTCGACTTTGGGAATTTTGCTCATGACTATGTCTTCGTCTCTCTTCCTTGCTAATTCGGTTTTTCGCTTCTTTATTTTCATCAATATTCTTCTCGAAGCCTCTATAATCGGGTCGAAGAACTTTTGCTCGTTGGTTACTTTGTCTGTAGAAGTAAATAAGCTACTTGGTGGAGTTCTTTTTATAGGACACTCGACAGCTTTATCTAACCCGGGGCTTGGTAGATCAGGGAAGATTTCTTCAGGGCTCACCTGAGTAGAACTATTATTTGAACAAACACCTTTTCGCAATTTATATTCCTGTAGGGTTAGTTTTTTTCTCTTTTGCGGTTGTTCTTGCTTATTAATATCTGCTTCTACATTTATTTTATTGACTTCCCGATCAAGAGGTCTTTTTTCAGCTTTGGCTTGTACGGCTTGAGGTATTTGAACATCTTGTTTATTGCTAAATAGCGTCGCGTAAAAATTCTCATTTTTCGGACAGGGTTCTTCCTTCCTTCCTTCTGTTAAAGAATTAGATATTTCTACTATAAAAGTAGAAATATCTAATTCTTTAACAGTCTTCTCTTTTTTACCTAAATTGTTCGTTTTTTTATTCACACTACACTTGTCCATGTCAACTTTCTGAGAGTCTATGTGATCACGGGTAAGAATAACTTCAGATTTGTTTTTAATAGTTAACCTTAGTCTACCATTAGAATTTTGACTATTAGTATCACTCGTTTTATAAGCATTTTTAATCATCACAGAACTGTTGTTTTTTTTTATCCCTATTAGGCACACTGTGAAAAAGTGACAAGTTTTTACCGCGGTCACTCGTTTTTACACTATTTCTCTTTTTGGGATCTATATCATCCGATTGTTTTAATTTCTTGTTCTTACACTTGTTATCGTCAGTTTCCTCATCGCTACTGAAATGATAAATGACTTTTTTACTCTTGCACGTCCTGTGCCTTGAGTTAAGAATCCTGCTGTTGTTGGGTAGTACTTCAGGTTGAAGAAGGGTTTTGTTCTCAATTGCATCTTGCATGTGGATGAATAAAGCTTCAGCATCATGTCGGACGGACAATTTAGTGACTACGAAAAGGATTCATACGCTACGTTTGCAGATGTACCAGCAATTGTAAAATATATCAGTAAATTCATGGACCAAATTGACAGGAAAGCTGATAGAAACAGGATTCGGATGAAGTATAAACAAGATCGTGCCACGGCTGAACATGTTATGAATCGACGTACCAGAATGATAGTAAATAAATTCATCAACAGAAATACAATAACACAAATTAATGGCTGCATCTCGACTGGTAAAGAAGTTAATGTCTATCATGCCACTTCAAGAGATTTTATAGACTGTGCAATCAAAATATATAATACATCTATTTTAAAATTCAAAAACGGAAGTAAATATAATATAACTGAAGATCATCGATTCGAAAATCAATGTAATACAAATCCTCATAAAATGGCTCCCAAATGGGCACGAAAAGAGATGAGAAATCTCACTAGAATGTCTACGGCTGAAGCAAAATTATCTGTTCCTAAGCCAATTCTGCTGCGCAGTCATGTGTTAATAATGTCCTTCATTGGAGAGGACATAAAGCTTCAGCATCATCTCGGACACACAATTTAGTGACTATGAAGAGGATTCATACGCTACGTTTGCAGATGTACCAGCAATTGTAAAATATATCAGTAAATTCATGGACCAAATTGACAGGAAAGCTGATAGAAACAGGATTCGGATGAAGTATAAACAAGATCGTGCCACGGCTGAACATGTTATGAATCGACGTACCAGAATGATAGTAAATAAATTCATCAACAGAAATACAATAACACAAATTAATGGCTGCATCTCGACTGGTAAAGAAGCTAATGTCTATCATGCCACTTCAAGAGATTTTATAGACTGTGCAATCAAAATATATAATACATCTATTTTAAAATTCAAAAACGGAAGTGAATATAATATAACTGAAGATCATCGATTCGAAAATCAATGTAATACAAATCCTCATAAAATGGCTCCCAAATGGGCACGAAAAGAGATGAGAAATCTCACTAGAATGTCTACGGCTGAAGCAAAATTATCTGTTCCTAAGCCAATTCTGCTGCGCAGTCATGTGTTAATAATGTCCTTCATTGGAGAGGACATAAAGCTTCAGCATCATCTCGGACACACAATTTAGTGACTATGAAGAGGATTCATACGCTACGTTTGCAGATGTACCAGCAATTGTAAAATATATCAGTAAATTCATGGACCAAATTGACAGGAAAGCTGATAGAAACAGGATTCGGATGAAGTATAAACAAGATCGTGCCACGGCTGAACATGTTATGAATCGACGTACCAGAATGATAGTAAATAAATTCATCAACAGAAATACAATAACACAAATTAATGGCTGCATCTCGACTGGTAAAGAAGCTAATGTCTATCATGCCACTTCAAGAGATTTTATAGACTGTGCAATCAAAATATATAATACATCTATTTTAAAATTCAAAAACGGAAGTGAATATAATATAACTGAAGATCATCGATTCGAAAATCAATGTAATACAAATCCTCATAAAATGGCTCCCAAATGGGCACGAAAAGAGATGAGAAATCTCACTAGAATGTCTACGGCTGAAGCAAAATTATCTGTTCCTAAGCCAATTCTGCTGCGCAGTCATGTGTTAATAATGTCCTTCATTGGAGAGGACGGCTGGCCTTCACCAAATCTAAAGAATGCTGAATTTTCACAATCAACGGCTTGCCGTGTATACCAAGATTGCAACAAGATGATGTGGAACATATTTAACATTTGTAAATTGGTTCTTGCCGATTTTTCTGAGTTCAACATTCTATATCATCAGGGTAATGTGTTCATCAATGATGTATCGCAATCTGTAGGATTAGATCACCCAAATGCTGATGAGTTTCTACGCAAAAACTGCGCAAATATATTAACCTTTTTTAGAAAAAAGGGTTTGGCAACACTGACAGTGGATGAATTATTTGATTTTATAAAAGATCCTACAATTGGTAACTTAGAGCATTATCTTGAAAATTAGAATACTTTTAAACATAAATCACAGTAACATTGGTAAGTCTATTCAGGAAGTCGACGGTCTCCAAAAGCTCCGATTCGTCGTCAAGGTGAGCATTTACTAAGGCACATGCTGTAAGAGCGTTTCGAACGATCGAACAAACTCAACAGGTAAATCCGCGGTGAATTTCACATGCTGTTTTGGTGATCTAAGCACAAGTCGGCAGTGATGTATGTCTATGTGCTCGACAACGTGACGTCACCAAATTTTCATCATGCGAAATTGAATACTCACCGCGGATTTAGCCGTCGATTTCGTTCGATCGTTCGAAATGTTCATATAGCATTTTGAACGTATTTAGTAATTGTATTTTTCAGCAACAATCAGTACAATTATCTGTCTATTTCAGCTCCCAGTCTTACAACCGAGACGACACCTACAAGAGGCAAGAATACAGGAATTACAGTTCAAAGTACAGGTAGGTATGTGTACTTCAACTACTTAATTACTGTTTATTAACTCGTATCTCTGTGATTTGATATCTCGATTATGGACAAACGGGCCCTCGATTCTGCTAAAATAAAACTACTGTCATTTTAGACTCTATGGCTATAAATTTTAAGTTCAAAATTATATGAAATGAGTTTCATTCACTACAAGAAGCCATTTAATTTAAGACTTTAACGTCATTACTTTAAAGTCTAAAATTAAATGGAATTTTTGGCAGTGTCGGTGGTATGACAGTTGTTTCGCTTTAGCAGAATCGAGGCCCAAGAAATACTCCCACCATTGACTCCAATAATATAATATGAGCTTCAATGTTATGTTGAATTCTCGCATTTTTCTCGTAAATAGCAAATGTTATCGCAAAAATTAGGTTAGAATTCGTTGGCCGGTGTATTGTACTATCGATATATAATGACGACGAATGAATGGGATTTGATGTATGTGACATACATTGACGACTGCCTTATGTGTCAAATCCCATACATTCGTCTTTCTATTCTACAATACGTCAGCCAAAGAATCGCCACTTATCTTACTGGAGTCTTGCTGTTCTCCCCATGTGCCACGTCTAAAGCCGTTGCTGCTGATATTATGATCTAAAATTGACGTCATTATTGTAGGTCCCGCTACGATTACACGAAGTACCAACGTGCCCGTGACGCGCGGTCGGCAGTGGAGGCAGCTAGCACTTATCAACAGTACGACGCCGGCTTCAGGGGTCGAAGAGCCTTCTGCAAGCAAAGATATTATGCTGACCATGGTAAGAATATGATTTAATTTTGTCTTCTATGATATAGTATCTTGGACCCCTGGAACACATATCTTGTACCTAAAACTCGGGACAAACGAGGTCCTGGCTCCTGCAGAATGCTTTGTAATAATGTATGCTTGGTGAGCTCGTCCACTGCAACCCGTACTATCTCCTGCACCATGGCCCAAAAAGAGGCTAAGTGCAGACAGTAGAGTCCCTTTCCACCTTTGCTATCCTCGAAAGACATCCAAGAAACGTGTACTGCACGTATAGAGCACATCTTGCTTGTGCACATTTTATGTACATACAAGATACATATCCAGAGCAATAATAGCATCCTTCGAATAGATTCCTAACTCAAACTAACTAAGAAACGGCTAAACTTCAATATTTCCTGTGAAGCGACTGTAATTTGACCTCCACAACTCACTGGCGATATGAAAGTTTTATATGTGGACTAGATTGTCAGACTCTTTAGGGCTCCAACAACCCTTTTAATATGATATTCGTATGGCAACCGGGTTCGACTCAACATGTTAAGATAGTCAGCAGCTAAGCACTGAAAAAAGTTAACTTCATAGAATATGTCGTCAGTATCGGACCTAACATTATGAATATTTTTTCCAGATGATCTAAAAGCGAAATACAAAGAGAGTGCTTCCAACAGATGCTACTAGATATGAAGAAATAATTAAGTCAACGCAAAATTGACAAGAAACGTGAAGACTGACGATTACTACAACTTGGCCAAGGTGTTCTCAACACTGTGCTCCTAATGACAGTTGTCAAAGCGATGGCTGTCAAACTGACAGCTGTCGAAGGGATGTTACGGACAGTTTACTGAGTGTGGCAAAGGCATGAATTAGATTCAGCCTATATTTGACTTGTGATAGTAATTAAATATGTATAAATAATAGACTGACCAATGTTACTGTGATTTATGTTTAATAGTACATTATGGTACAAGTGAGCAACGTTGGTGATTACCGCCGAGGCGCCATTGAGACCCGAGCCGCCAGGCGAGGGTCTTAAGACAGCCGAGGACGGTAATCATCATGCTCACACGTGCCATACGACGTTTTACAACACACTTGCGAATAAAATAATACTACAAATACTAAATAAACAATACTACAAATTAATTCGTTTTCCTATGCGCGCGCATTTAACAATGGCGGTCGACCATATTTAAAAAAAAATGAGGTTTGAACTTAACTTTTTTTACTCTGTTTTTTTTTCTGTACTTAGAGAAAAAAAAAAGTTAAATTTGAGTGAAAATTTTGTTTATTATACAAGTATTACAAGTTGAAATTATTTATTTAAATACGAAAATGCATCAAATGACCATACAATAGGCGTATTAATTTATTCGTACTATTAAACACATTATTTTTTGTATCAAAACTTTTTTAAGAACATAGACAATTATAGACACTTCCTATAAAATTTAAAAAAGAATCTATAACTCACTTGTGAATAATGGCAATGAAAAAGTCACAGTTTGATAATAGGTGTCATTACGTGCCTAATTGCGGTAAAATAATATCACTTTTATAAGCAGGTGTGTTGTAAAAGTATATTATGCAGGTTTGCATAAGTAAATTGATGAACTTTATACTATTCTTACTGTTAGTAGAATAGTGAGTCAATAGTGTAAGCTAGGTATTTAAATATGACTTTCTGAATATTGTAAAATATGTGTGTATTTGTAAAATAGATAGATATTTATATTAGTAGTATAAGATTTGGACAGACATTTTGTAAAATAATTATATACCTACCTTACTTCAGTTCAATGATTGAAATCATATTTCTAGCTTCTAAGTTTCGCTATGGATTGTTTATGTATAAATATTAAAAATTGACCTTAAATACATATTTCTATGACGCTATTGTTAAACCAATAATCAATAGGTACATACGTTAAAATATAAAAAATGAAATCAAAAAATACATTTTAAATAAATAGACGCTATTTATTTAAAATGTATTTTTTGATTTCATTTTTTATATAAAATGAAATCAAAAATATGTAGTATATTATGTACTTATGGTGGAAAAAGTGTTCCTAATCGATATTATGAGAATCGAGTAGAATGAGGATACACCCGTATTTAAAAAAAATGTGTATAAAAAAAGATAATACTAACGAATGAAGTTATTTTTGACAATACGTACATAGACGTAACATGGAAATATGTTAGTAAAATCTTTTTTTTTTTGTAAATATAAATAAAATTTTGGTATAGAATTAAAGTAATATTATAATTATTTTTTGTATACTCTGTATAATTGAAAAATTGGAATACTAAGTAGAATTAAATGTCTTTGTCAAATTTTCGAATTTTCAAACTACGGCATATAAAATCTAGAGGTCTGCAGCCAATGACTTATTTGCACATGTTACAATGTACAATCCGGTATTCTAAACATTGCCTAGGCAACGTATAGAACACCGAGTGCGCAGCCGATAATGTATGAAATGTTATCGAAAAACATGAATTGTGGTTATAAAAACAATACCCGCGAGAGCTGAGGCAGGAGCGGAGCACCCACATTAACCTTCGTGGTTTTTTTTTGTAAACTTTAAACTTTTAAAATCTAACCTATACTCCATTCGATTAGGCACTTAACTAAACGTAAACAATCTTGTGACTTTATAATTATGTTTTATTTAAAATCAGTTTATTAAGTATTTTTCTGTTTAGAACTCATTTTAAAAACTAAAAACCGAAATTGAACGATTAGTTAGTTAGTCTAGTTTATTTGTTTAATATGTGTTTTTTTTTTAAATCGCTACAAGATTTTTTACGTTTATTTTATGTACCTAACCGAATGTAGTAAGAGTATATATCTATCCAAGTTGACTTGGATAGATTGTTAGAGGACGGAGCTCCCGCATTAGCCTTCGTGCTTATTTTTTTATAACCATCCAGATCTAGAAATTTCGTTTCGCCATCTGCAAGTATAGACCAAGATATATTTATTTCACACATTGCCGGTGGAACAGCAGATATTCTATCTATACAATGGTCTTCGACTAGGTATTTTATAGAATACCTGAATTATACAGATTGCCGGTAACATATTGTGATAGTACACTGGTCATTGAACAATAAGAAATAAGTGAACCTTAATATATACATCTGTAATGCATTGGTAATTTGATATTTATTAGAGTTGTTGCTGTTTCAACCCTCCATAAATCAGATAATTGAAGCAAAACCTTTTTTTTTAATTCTTGATACAACAATTACAACACATCTTTGTCTATTGAGACAGCCAAGGCCAGTGGGGAAATTATTGTCATTGGTCGTATTTCACAATCACAGTATGTGTGCGGTTTGGCGGAGCACTCGTACCTCCCGCCAAAGGGCGGGGGCTGGTATTATTGGCTTAGTTTCATGTCGATTATGTAAAATCGAATCTTTATTCAGCTTTGGATAGTCGATGTACCGTCACAATATACACTTTATACGGTCAAATTTAGGAACCTCCTTTTTTAATTTTGTTAAATAAATTGTGTAAATGGGATACATTTTTAATTTTGAATTTGTAACTGACTAGATAATAGATTTAACGAATTTTGACACCTATGTGTTCAGTCATAGCGTACTTTTATGTAATGATATCCGTATGCCAGGCATAACAAGATTCACATTGTTCGTGGTCTATAATATTCCGTGCAGACAGTCTAGTAGTATTTACCTGGCAGTGATTACGATAAGTACCTTGTGAGAGGATAACTACCGGCGTATATCTTGACCCAAGACACAAGAGAAAAGAGGCTCTATCGCGCGAATTGCTTTGATAATATGATACAAAAGTCGGTAGCTTAGTGGTTATGAAGCCGGCCTTAAGATGGAGAGTACCCAGGTTCGAATCCTGGCTAATATACTACCGACGACGTGAACCCACTCTTAATAAGGAATTTAGCTTAGCTGGAGGGATTAGAGGTAATATTAATAATTTTGGTTACCTACTTATAATTTTTATTAAAAAAAATATCTACGATTAGTGGATTTCAGCTCCTCCGCTGCTGTAGCACGTGCTATCATCAAATGCCACCCACGCGTACGCGTAAATAGTACATTTTGGGACGTAATTAAGGTCAAGATATATGCCTGTAATTATACTTACTATCTAAATATATGTAGCACTTGATCCAGACGATTTTCATTCTAAATACGGGTGTATTGTCATTCGTTTCACTGTAATGCGCTTATAGAGATATGAAATTGATATATGTAGTACGAACGACGGAGTTTAGTACATAACAAAGTTCGACATAGTTCATAATACATAGTGAGAATGTTTTACAGATAAAGCTGTTGATAAATAAAAGTATTTTGGACACTTTTTGCTTTTTATTATTCACCTATTTCACTCTTACATGGTGGTGTTTATACACAAATAAACACTAATTCTCGTCTACGAGTATATCATACGAGATTCGCAAGTAACATATCGCCTATGTCAAAATACGATTATTGCTTGAATGTTCTGTTCAGACGGACACTACCAATATTCTATAGCGAGGCAATGTTCGCCAGCGTGGACGAGCGAGCGACTATTGTTTCTGCGAATGTCTTTTCCCTTGCGGTGTCGTACAAGGCAACTAAGGGATATGGCTGTTTAACATCAGGCAGATAATATACCTATAGGTACAGACCAGACTCAGCTTCAGATGCAGGGCTCAACAATAGTGCCTGGAATACGACAATAGGCTCACTCCCTATTACGTAGGACCGGCCCACCTGCTGTGCAATTCACTAAGCAAGCACAACGATGCGAGTCACAAGTTGTGCTCGATAGAGAATGTCATTGGTCGATCTCCAGTGTCGTGACCCAATCCGACCAATGACAATCTCTATCGAGCACAACGTTGCGACTTGCATCGTTGTGCTCGCTTAGTGAATTGCAGTGCTGATGGGAAGTTGTTACTGTGGCCTATGGATGTGTGCAACACCAGGCTTCTTGAAGTAGGTACTGGTGTACCTACTTCAAGAAGTAGGTACACCAGTACCTACCTTCACTCGCCTCTCTATTCGATTCTCTACTCGGCTTTCTACTTGACTCTTTACTCGACTCAGCACTGCAATTCACTAAGCGAGCACAACGATGCGACAACGATGCGAGGCGCAACGTAGATTGTCATTGGTCAGACTGTATCACGTCATTGGAAATCGACCAATGACAGTGTCTATCGCGCACATCGTTGCGACTCGCATCGTTGTCGCATCGTTGTGCTTGTTAGTGAATTGCACAGCAGCTGCTCGCCTTTCTATTCGGCTCTATACTTAACTCTGTACTCCATTCTATACTAGTCCCTCTACTCGATGCCACTATACTCGACTTCATTACTACAGTACGACTCATGACCATAGTGTGGTAACTATACTATATAGGCGAGCTGAGTCGAGTAAAGAGTCAAGTAGAAAGCCGAGTAGAGAATCGAATAGAGAGGTGAGTAAAGTGTCTATACAACATCCACGCGGGCGGAGCTGCGGGCACAGCTAGTATACTAATTATATTATTATAAATGCGAAAGTAACTGTCTGGTGTCCCTTCGCCCAGCATACTCACCATGGAATCTTGATATTTCATGAATGCCAAAAAATAGTTCTGAAATAGTTTTAAATAGTTGCGAAAGGAAAAAAATAGTTCTCTTATACTTACGAAATTACAGCCATAGTTCTATGAGTATGCTGGGCGAAGGTTTCGTCCAGCATACTCACCTCCGTTTGGGGAATCTGCGTACGCTTCAAATATAATTCATACTTCAAAAAATAGTTCATAAATAGTTCATAATGGTGTCCAAAAAGAAAAAATAGTGGTCTAATAACTCCGGAGTTATAGGCTTTGTTCACTGAGTATGCTGGGCGTAGGTTCTACGCCCAGCATACTCACCTCACTGCGCAAATACCGAACGAGCTATAGGTACAATTTATGTTTCAAAAAATAGTTCTTGAAATAGTTGTCAATATCAGTCTAATTTTCGCTTGAATTTTGACCCAGAAAACCAATAAATTTGGTTGTAAACTTCTACATACATTCGATTTTAGTACAGTCGGATACAAAACTTTTTAATATCTTAGGTACATTTTGTACTAGGTATAACAATTTTTTAACCCCCGATGCGAAAACGGACGGAAGTTTGACGTGTCTGTGTACATCGTAGCTTCCGAACCGATTTTTTTTTTGTTTGAAAGGCGAATTAGTCGGGAGTGTTCTTAGCTATGTTTGATGAAAATTGGTTCAGTTGTTTAACCACGGTGTATATTATACGACAATCTACACAACGCTTTCCAGACCCAAAGTAAGTATAGCTTAACTAGCTTGTGTTATGGGTTCTAGAAAGCCTATAAACATACTTGATACATTTTTTTTTGTAAATATATACATACTAGCTTTTGCCCGCAGCTCCGCCCGCGTGGATGTCGGTTATCGCGACCAAACATAGCCTATGTCCTTTCTCGAGGTCTAATTTACCCCTATACCAAATTTCATCAAAATCGGTACAGTGGTTTGGGCGTGACAGACAGACAGACAGAGTTACTTTCACATAATTTATAATATTAGTAGGGATTATACAGCAGCTGTTGCCCGCGGCTCCGCCCGCGTGAAATTCTGATCCCGTTCATCGCTTAATATAGCCAATACGTTAGTCTGATGTACAAGCTATATTATCGTAAAGTTTCATCACCATCCATTCAGTAGTTTTTACGTGAAAGAGCAACAAACATCCTCACATACTTACAAACTTTCACGTTTATAATATTAGTAGGATAGAAACAAGACCAATGCAAATATTCATATTCATGCATACAAAAATATTTGTACTGAGCAGGAATCGAACCCGCGCCTAAAGCTTAGCGGCCGCCTTCACTACCGACAAAGAGGCAGTCAAACGGAATGTGGCACGTCGCGGCCTGCCGCGGCATCGTTTGACGAAATAAAGTAAAATGAATTGTAAAGTCACTGAAATAAGATTCAAAATAACTTGATTAGTAATAATATCCTTTGCCATGCCGTGCCATGCCGGCAGTGGGCGCCGGCCCTTACGACCCCCTCAAGCATGTAAGGGGAGGCGACAATGTATTCTTAGGCCGTCGCCTTCTCGGCAGGCTGCAATAGACTTTATTGTCTAGACAATTTTTTTGGCAAATAGTTCACCCTACACGCAATGAAGTAATAGGATTTATATACGCTTACAGTTTCATTTATTTTATTATTATTAAAAAATATATACTTACTAGCTAAATGCTAATATATTTTTTTCGACTGTTTTTGAATGTGAGATAATACCACAATATTATTCCCAATAACAACGCCCACCATTAGAATGTTTAATATTTTTATATTATAAAAACATGTGTGGACGACTGTACCTCATTTAACGTTAGTATGTAGAAGTTTACAACCAAATTTAATGGTTTTCTAGGTCAAAAGTCAAGCGAAAATTAGACTGATATTGACAACTATTTCAAGAACTATTTTTTGAGACATAAATTGTACCTATAGCTCGTTCGGTATTTGCGCAGTGAGGTGAGTATGCTGGGCGTAGAACCTACGCCCAGCATACTCAGTGAACAAAGCCTATAACTCCGGAGTTATTAGACCACTATTTTTTCTTTTTGGACACCATTATGAACTATTTATGAACTATTTTTTGAAGTATGAATTATGTGTGAAGCGTACGCAGATTCCCCAAACGGAGGTGAGTATGCTGGACGAAACCTTCGCCCAGCATACTCATAGAAATATGGCTGTAATTTCGTAAGTATAAGAGAACTATTTTTTTCCTTTCGCAACTATTTAAAACTATTTCAGAACTATTTTTTGGCATTCATGAAATATCAAGATTCCATGGTGAGTATGCTGGGCGAAGGGACACACTGTCTGTCTGTCTGTTATACTTTTACGCCGAAACCACTGAACCGATTTTGATGAATGAATTAAACCTTGGGAAAGGACATAGGCCATCTTTGGTTGCGATAACCGACATCCACGCGGGCGGAGCCGCGTGCAACAACTAGTGAGCAATAGCTTCTTAAATATAAACCTCACGTGAAGGTGTGGCGCGGGAGCCCTTTACGCTTTTACATGGTATATAATTGTTTTTCTACTGCCTTTTTTTCTATTATGTGATTAGGTACTTAACTAAAGGTAAACAATATTGTAGCAACTTCTTACACATAATAAACAAATAAACTAGGCTAACTGACTAACTAGTGATTGTATTTCGATTTTCGGTCTTTAAAATGAATTTCTAAACCGGAATATTGAACTTGGAAATCGCTCCCAGCGATAAGGCCGCCATTTGTATGTTGTCCGACAGACAGCCTTCGGGGTACTTTCGCATTTATAATATTACTATGGACCGGAGCAACGCGAAACACCTAGGTGATATAGTCGAAGTCACAGAATTGGAGATCAATTCTGTGGTTTTTTAAATAATGATATATATGGTGCAATTATTTAAAATATCACGATGTGTCCACAAAACAGAGAGAGACAGTAGGTAATGCCACAGTATAAAAGTAATGGGCTTAGCAGCTAGTTTTAATGGGCCCGCCTGACTTGAATAACAAAAGCATTAATATCTTTTTTGTTCACTTGACGAGATAAGAACTGGAATACTGCAACCTTTATCACTTGACCTATTTAGAGAAATGAGACAAAAGGTTGACTATGGATAGTAAAGAATAGGCAATTTGCAAATAACTATTCCAGTTTTTTTTTGTTGTTTAGAGTTTCAATTTGCAGTTCACAGATTATCGACTACAATAGAACAAAAGACAGTAGAAAAGCAATTATGTCAGATAAAGGGGTCCCTCGCCATACCTTCACGTGTGGTTTATATTACTTACCTAGTTATAAAAGAAGTTATCGTTATCGTAGTATAAGTAGTAGTGTGGATGTCGGTTATCGCAACCAAAGATGGCCTATGTTCTTTCCCAAGGTTTAATTCATTCATCAAGATCGGTTCTTGGTTCAGTGGTTTAGATGTGAAAGCATAACAGACAGATAGAAAGACAGACAGTTTTTTTCGCATTTGTAACAAAATTAAGTAGGTATATGGATGTTATAAAATTTTCAGATGTACAATCATATATGATGTACATTTGATGTAGGTAAATTTGTAAATTCAACAACTACAACAACTCAATCACGCCATTATCCCCGGTTAGGTTAGGCAGAGGTGAAATAACATCCACATTGGAGGTTACCGGCGACTGGGACCGCATTTAACTCGGACCGAGGTTCCAGTTGCCAGTTCCATTTAATTTAAATATTTTTCTTCGGCGACTGGGTCACCTATAAAAAAGAATAAAAAATTAATAGTTTAAACCAAAAACAGTACAGTCAAACAAAAAAAATCATTTCAAGTAATAATTAAAGCAAAATCTATTTAATTCAAAAATATTATTTATGTATATGTACCTACCTATTATAAATATGATTTAAGTACTTATCCTAGATATGAATTTATTCCCTGCCAATTTCAAAAAGGTTAAAATATGATTCCGAAGTCGACCGCATACGACAACTGCCGACACATGCAGCACATACAGCGTGCCCATTACTTGTTAAACTTCGATACGGATAAAGGGGACCATTGAGAAGTCGCAATGTACTACGCGCATGTGCTGCGTCCGTCGGCAGTTGTCGTATGCGGTCAGCTACGGAATCATACTTTAAGCCAGCCCGTTTTCACGCAATTCACCCGTGCACGTAGCACGGGCGAATTGCGTGCAAGGGTTAGCATTATACAATGCTATCCCTCTCTAACTCTAGTTCGATTTTGCATCTCTTGATGAATCACTCGACCACTCACTAACAGGAATTGGCCAAGCATAGCTTAGCAAGCTTATGAAAAGTTAATGGTTATTGTAATTGCCCAGCCCATGCTAGTTTAATTGTTCATTTTAATTGTTAGGTACTTAACTAAACGTAAGCAATCTTGATGTGTCTATTCAATAGGTTTTATTTAAAAACTCAGTTTATATATTGAATGAAGCACTTGTACTTTTCCACAATTAATTTATTTTTAGTTGCCTAACCGGTTTCGCCTTACGGCATTCTCAAGTTTTACAATGGAAAAGTACAAGTTAGTGCTTTATTCAATATGTGTAGCAAGTTCCACCAAGCGCCATCAATTTTCACTATAAACAGTCAGTTTATATAAATATTTTTCTGTTTAGAAACTTATTATGAAGACTAAAAACCGAAATCGAACCCACTAGTCATTCAGTTAGTTCTTCTTCATCCTAGCGTTAATTCCCAGTCGCATCCGAAGCTTTCACCTCGAAGTCTGGGGTCCGCTTTACCAGTCTTAACTGCTAAGAGTATACATTGCTATAAAGCGCGCCTTACAAGTATGAACTGCTATCACGGGTATGAACAATACCGAGGCTCCTGGTTCAACCTCAATTAGTAGCAAAACAATACCCATCAAAATGACTTCGCAAATAATATTTAATTCGATTATGTTAAATTAAAATTTTATACAACATTGTATATTTGTAGTAATAATGGCGCAAAAATAACGCAAAATGACACCATTTTTTTGTATTTTTGCTTTAATTTTATCCATGCATATCAAATCAAACAAAAAACTTCATAACAACAAACTACATTAATAAGTGCATCTATTGATATTTTCGGTAATGCATGAAACGTCACTATAGGTGCGCTATACCATCGCAAAGTATCTGCTAACACTCGGCGCCCAAGAGCTGAGTGATAGGCGCGCTCTATATAATTATAATGTATATTCTAAGCTTAACTGCGGATTTAGCTGGACCTCGAAATTTCCGTGAAGCGACTGCCATCTGACCTCCACAATCCAATGGTGACATTGGGCGATATTTTGTTGTTCTTGGACTTTTTAAGCTCCAACTACCCCTAACGATTAAGTTAGTTAGCCTACTTTATTTGTTTAATACCTATTTGTTTACATAAAAAGTCGCTACAAGGTTGTTTACCTTTAGTTAAGTACCTACCCGTATGAAGTATAGTTAGGTTTATATATTCAAATTCAAATTCAAATTTATTTCAAGAATATGGTTACAACATCAGGTATTATAATATTTGTAAGTACAGCTGGTGGTTCGATATCGGTATTTAGTCTTCATAATAAGTTTCTAAACAGAAAAATATTTATAACAAAGTTATCGCTCAATATCTGTTGCCCGCGGCCCCGTCCGCGTGGATGTCGGTTGTCGCGACCAACATTCCTTATGTCCTTTCCAAACGTCTATATACCAAATTTCAATATCCAGACAGACAAGCAGACCGACAGACAGAGAGTTAGTTTCTAATATTACTGTGGACCGGAGCAACGCGCAACACCTAGTTATTGATATAGTTGTAGTCACAGAATTGGGGATCAATTGTGTGGTCTTTTAAATAATGACATATTGTGCAATTATTTAAAATACCACGAAGAGACAGCAGGTAATGGCACAGTATAGAAGTAATGGGTTTAGCAGTTAGTTTTAATGGGCCCGCAATGACTTGAATAACAAAAGCATTAATATTTCTTTTGTTCACTTGACGAGACAACAACTGGATTACTGCAACCTTTATCACTTGACCTATTTAGAGAAATGAGACAAAAGGTTGACTATAGATAAAAGTAAAGAATGGGCAATTTGCAAATATTCTAATCTTTTTTTAATGTCGCAATTTTCAGTTTACAGCTTATCGACTACAATAGAACAAAAGACAGTAGAAAAGCAATTATGCCAGGTAAAGGGCTCCCTCGCCATACCTTCACGTGTGGTTTATATTACTTACCTAGTTATAAAAGAACTTATCGGTATCGTAGTATAAGTAGTAGTGTGGATGTCGGTCAAAGATGGCCTATTATCTTTCCCAAGGTTTAATTCATACATCAAGATCGGTTCTTGGTTCAGTGGTTTAGGTGTGAAAGCATAACAGACCAACAGAAACTATTTTTGACTCAAGCTATGCAGTAATCATGATTGTCAACAATTTCCATCATTGTCCGGCAGATTCCCATATTATTAGGAAACATTTCGAAATATGCTACGGGCAAAACGGGGGTGGGTCTTCTGTTATTAATATTAGTAGGGAGATGGAATATTAATAAACTAGCTGATATTGCGGTCGGGGTGGTTATGTCGGACTTGAACCGACTTGGCACGCACGCCGTCTGTAGGTGGCCGGACACATATCTCTCTTATCCCGGCCGACCCAACTGGCTTTTTTCGGGTGTGGAGACCACGGAGTCCCTATTTAGCCCCCGGGTATGGTGGAGGCCGCGGCTTTCTTCTGCTTGGGTGACAGGCGGCTCCACCTGTCACCCCCCGGCCTGCGCTCATGGGGAGATCATTCTGGGATCAACTGGCTGATACCTGAGGCCCTGCCGGTCTTATCAGACTATTGCTCATATCTCCAGTTCTACTCAATCAATCGCAATGAAATATACCTACGATAAATTTTAGATCTAATCAAGCTCTTTCTAATTAGTCAGTGACATTATGCTACTAATTACGTATGCCTAAATAGGAGAATACAGAAAAACACAACTTTCATCAATTAACACCTAAAAAGATATCAACTCTTTTTTGAACGAGTGGGGTGACGGACGGTGAGGGTGACTAACCTCCTATGCTTCCGAAGGTTAACATACCTTACCCATACATATTAAGTGCCTAATTCCATAAAAGACAATAGGTTATGTCTGCTGTAGACAATACGTACGCTGTAACAATAGTTAGCTTGCGCCACGCCCACTACCCGCTACTACCTGTCCACTCCCGCGCATCCCCCGTCTCAGCCCCCACCCCCCGCGTCCCCCGCACCCGTCGCACCTTACGAGGCTGTGCGAAATTCCTCAAACATAAATTAGTTGAGCTCGAGCTCTCATCCGAAGCACTCGCTTTTCGCGCGCTTTTCTTGTACTTACCTTGCTTGTACTTGCCAGTTAGTGAAATACTGTGGTTAAAGTGCAATATACTCAGTGTTAGTAAATACCTTTTGAAGAACTAGGTGTTAGTGATAACTCTCTAAAACTCTAAATAAAGTGTTTTGTGTTTAATATAAAAAAATCACGGTAAGTACCTATTTCAACTATATGTATCGTATACATCTTACTAATCGAATTACTCTAACTAATCAGATTCAGAGTCAGATCAAATTAATCAAAATTCATTTAAATCTATTTTTTGTATGATCTGACTCTAAATCGAATTAACTTACTTATACGTAATATCACTATTTATCTTAAAGTTTACCTTTTCAACGACTGATAGGCTCCCTTTATAGTACGGTACGAACTTTATAGTATGGTACGGTAGTACGTCCCGGAATATTATCGAATGTTTAACTTCAGTTCAGACTATATTTATTAAGCTAAGTTAATATCAATGCCACTTTTCGTTGTTATTTTAAACCTCAAGAACGGTTGAACCGATTTGGATAATTTTAGGCTTGAAATATTCGTGGGTGTCCAGGGAAGGTTTGAAGGATGAGGAAATAGGTGCAGCGGGAACGGGAAAAATATTGCGGTACGAAGTTCGCCGGGACAGCTAGTTCTTTATATGAAACCATTTGAAATTAAAATCAATTTGAATACTTTTAATCAAGTCACGGTAAAGTTTACCGTGACTTGATTAAAAGTATTCAAAATATATTTTAAATTGTAATTTAAGATTGCACCAATTCTTTCCTCCTTCTTATCTATGTATTATTTTTGTGTTTGCATAAAATTAAATAAATAAATCACGTCTAATTTTATGAATATACTTTAAACATCCGAAATCACCCGATTTATTACGTTATTGGCTAACATCGTCTTGAACTTCATAGAAATTGGTGCTATTGAAGCAGTGCTATACTGTGGTTAAAGTACAATATTCTAAGTGTTAGCGAATAATTCTAACTTAGTAAATTACTCTTGAAAACCTCTAAGTGTGAGTGATAAGTTGATAACTCTAAATATTGCCTTTACTTTAAATATTACGAATAAACTTTAATTGTCAGTGAAAAACTGTAAGTGTCGCGAGTATTACTAAGGAATATCTAAATAACAACCAATACTCGCATTTTTTTGATGTACGATACCTACTTATTTTATCATAATAATATTTAGGTAATAATAATTGTAAAGTAGTAAATATCTCCAATGTTTATTTGAAGATATTTAAAAGAAATACTTGGGTTATGTTATGTTAACGATACTGAACACGATATTTTTTTGAATTTCCTGTCTGTTTGTCTGTTTGTCCGCGATGGACGCAAAAACTACTGAACGAATTTTGAAATCTTACGTTTGTTTGATCGCAATCGGTTGAGTAGAACCGGATAAATGAGCAAAGGTCGCGTTAACCGAGATGTACGCGGGCGGAGCCGCGGGCGGAAGGCTAGTAGTGTATAATTTAAGTGTGTTCACCGGACATGCTACGTACTACAAGCTACGATTTCTACTACGTAAGCTCTACGAGTTATTTTATATACGTTCACAACAGCTACGAAAAAGCTAGAGTTGTTCTGTTAGGCCAGTACCCAGTTTTAATAATGTGGCGTGAAACTAGCTACTAATAGAAAACTAAATAATGTGAGATTGTATTGAGTTTAGTTTAATTAAACATTAAGTGTAGTGAGCTGGCAACGTTATTAACCCCTAGGGAGTAAATACAAAATTATTTGAAAAATATTAGAATGCAGTGCAGTAAAAATATTTTTTTTACTGTGCATTTTTATTTTTTTACAATTAGGGCTTAGATGAAACTCGTTCTAGACTCAAAGTTGTTATTGATCTATTCTTAACAAAAAACTATTGGTTGACCTGGGAATCGAAAACAGCGGTCATTCTGACGACCTCTGAAGCATTTAATTTTTTCCATTCTAACTTTCGCCGCACACGAACAGAATTTTCCATTTGGAATCGCGCTAACATTGTCTCCAGGCAGCGTTGCCAATTCCCCAGGCAGTGGGGATGGGGGAGGCAAAGGGGTCCCTCGCCATATCTGCCATGTTGTGTGGTTTATATTTATTACTTACTCCATTCGGTTGACAACTTAACTTTTCTTCATCCTAGCGTTAATTTCCAGTCGCTTTCGAAGCTTTCACCTCGGAGTCTGGGGTCCGCTGTACCAGTCTGAACTGTGGATTTGGCAAGACCTCGATATTTTCCGTGAATCAACTGCCATATGACCTCCACAACCTCATTAGGGTGACATTAGGCGATATCAAAGCATTGCAGCTAGGCCGTTGTTTTTAGACTTTTTAGCGCTCTAATTACCCGTAACAACTGCCATAGATGTTCTTATGACAACCGGGTCCGAGGGCTTAACGTGCTCTCCGAGGCACAACCAATGCAAATACCCATATTTCATGCACACAAATATTTGCATTGAGCGGCGATCGAACCCGCGCCTCCTGCGTAGCGGCCGCGTTCACTACCACTACACCACGGAGGCTGTCCTATATAGTAATAATAATAAAATAATAATAAATGTTTATTGACACAAAAAACAGATGATCTAGTACAAATATAACAAAATTACAAAGTATAACAATCACACATATTTTTCACCCTACAGCAATATCCATATCTATCAAAATATAATTAGAGTTTAGTTTATATTTTTATAGCACGTAGCGCGAAAACCGTGCCTTATAAAGGTATCAACGACATCGCATTCTGCACAGCACGGATGCATTACATTTTATTTCATTTTTTCATTTATACATTCACAAATAAAAAACATTAACTAAGTAGGTTAATAATAGCATCTGCTGCTGAGCTAGGCTTGCAGCCTGTATTTCAGCAGATAGCGCCTCCGCCCATGAAATGCATAATATGTTTTAATTTGAAAAAAAAAAAAAAAAAAAAAAGTTATTGATATCCGAGATCTCCAATTCTGTGACTACGACGTCACAGAATTGGAGATCAAAATTGTTGTATTTTAAATAATGACTTATTGTGCAATTATTTAAAATACCACGAACTGTGTCCACGAAGAGACAGCAGGTAATGGTACAGTATAGAAATAATGGGTTTAGCAGTTAGTTTTAATAGGCCCGCAATGACTTGAACAACAAAAGCATTAATATTTCTTTTGTTCACTTGACCAGACAATAACTGGATTAATACAACCTTTATCACTTGACCTATTTAGAGAAATGAGACAAAAGGTTGACTATAGATAAGAGTATAGATAAGAGCAAAGAATGGGCAATTTGCAAATATTCTAATCTTTTTTTAATGTTGCAATTTCCAGTTCACAGCTTATCGACTACAATAGAACAAAAGACAGTAGAAACGCAACTATGCCAGGTAAAGGGGTCCCTCGCCATACCTTCATGTGTGGTTTATATTACTTACCTAGTTATAAAAGAAGTTATCGTTATCGTAGTATAAGTAGTAGTGTGGATGTCGGTTATCACAACCAAAGATGGTCTATGTTCTTTCCCAAGGTTATATTCATTCGTCAAGATAAGTTCAGTGGTTTAGGTCTGTGTGAAAGCATAACTGGCAGACAGAAAGACAGACAGTTATTTTCGCATCTATAATATACAAATGAATCGCTAAATGTGTTGCTAAGCGCAAATCTCAAGAACGGCTAAACCGATTTCGCTTTACGGATAGAAAAATTGTCTGAAAAAGCCTAAAAACAACACAAATGCGCTGAATGCACAGACAGATTATCCACAATTTCTGATTATTCACTCTCGTCTAAAGAATATTCCCCATCATAACTTGTATTGCCTAGGTTTCCTAAATATTTAACAATATATTGACCGTAAGTTTTACTATTTATGTCAAAAATGCTCTTTTTTCAATCACCAGACGAGAAAAAAGAAACTAACGTAAAAGGATAGTGGGGTGATCGGTTACCCCAGCAACGTTAATATAGCTAAATCCAATACATAACGAATCAGTGATATATGCTACTAATTACGTATGCTTAGGTAAAGAGGAGAATAAAAAAAAACATAACTTTCATCAATTAACACATAAAAAGTTATCAACTCTTTTTTGAACGAGTGGGGTGACTGACTTGACGAGTCACGCCACTATCCTGCCGTAGGTTAACATACCTTACCTATACGTATTAAGTGCCTAATTCCATAAAAGACAATAGGTTATGTCTGCTGTAGACAATACGTGCGCTGTAACAATAGTTAGCTTGCCCCACGCCCACTACCCGCTACTACCTGTCCACTCCCGCGCATCCCCCGTCTCAGCCTTCACCCCCCCGCATCCCCCGCAACCGTCGCACCTTACGAAGCACTGCGAATTTCCTCAAAAATAAATTAGTTGAGCTCGAGCTCTCATCCGAAGCACTCGCTGTTCGCGCGCTTTCCTTGTACTTGCCTTGCTTGTACTTACTTGCCAGTTAGTGAAATACTGTGGTTAAAGTGCAATATACTAAGTGTTAGTAAATACCTTTTGAACTTGTACTTGCTTACCTTGCTTGTACTTACTTGCCAGTTAGTGCAATACTGTGGTTAAAGTGCAATATAATAAGTGTTAGAAAATAACTTTTGAACAACTAGGTGTTAGTGATAACTCTTTAAAACTCTAAATAAAGTGTTTTGTGTTTCATAGAAAAAAAATCACGGTAAGTACCTATTTCAACCATATGTATCGTATACATCTTACTAATCGAATCACTCTAACTTATCAGATTCAGAGTCAGATCAAATTAGTTAAAATTCGTTTATATCTATTTTTTGTATGATCTGACTCTAAGTCGAATTAGCTTATACTTAATATCACTATTTATCTTAAAGTTTACCTTTTCAATGACTGATAAGCTCTCTTTCTGCTGTGTAGTACGTCCTGGAATATAATCGAAAGTCTAACTTCAGTTCAGACTACATTTACTAAACTAAATTAATAATTCTTAAAATGTCCGAAACAATTTGAAATTAAAATCAATAACTTTACTGTGACTTGATCAAAAATATTCAAAATAATGTTTTAAAGTATAATTTAACATTGTACTAATTTTTCTACTGTCTTTACCTATCTGTGTAATGTTTTTGTGTTTGTGTATAATTAAATAAATAAATCGCGTCAAATTTTATGAATATAAAATGAATATGGTACTTTAAACATGCGAAATTATTACGATTTATTACGTTATTGGCTAACATTATCTTAAACTGGTGCTATTAAAGCATTAATTCTACAGGTTTCCATAATCCTTCTCAATCTATTTTTGAAAATTTGAAGATGAAGACGATAACATCAAATTATAATTTAGACATAACTCTCGTGAGAATTTACTGCATACACTTGACTAATCGTATCAATCTAACTAATCAGATGCAGAATCTATACTTATTAAGAATAGTAACGCATCCTAAGATTGACCAATCTAGTGTTGCTTAACCTTATAATGCGCTAATCACCTAGTGGTTTATTATTCAATTGGAATGACTATGGTTTTGTTTAAACATAAAATAGCAGAATCGAGGTCCATGAAATTATCTCTATAAGTCATGATCTATTACGAAAAATCACTCGAAGGCTTTATAATCGACATTTTATGCTTCAGTGGTTCGTCAACCGTTTAAAACGATTCGCAAAAGTATAACCCTTAGCATACCTTACCTATACGTATTAAGTTCTTAATTCCTTAGAAAACAATATGTCTGCTGTAGACATTAGTTGCGCTGTAACAATAGTAAGCTTGCCCCACGCCCACTACCCGCTACTACCTACCACTCCCGCGCATCCCCCGTCTCAGCCCCCCCCCCCCCCCCGCGTCCCCCGCACCCGTCGCACCTTACGAGGCTGTGCGAAATTCCTCAAAAATAAATTAGTTGAGCTCGAGCTCTCATCCGAAGCACTCGCTTTTCGCGCGCTTTCCTTGTACTTGCCTTGCTTGTACTTACTTGCCAGTTAGTACAATACTGTTGTTAAAGTGCAATATTCTAGGTTTTAGTAAATACCTCTTGGAAATTCAATTGGAAAAAATCACGGTATGTACCTATTACAACTATATCGTATACACCTTACTAATCGAATCACTCCAACTCATCTGATTCAGAATCAGATGAAATTAATTAAAATTCTTTTATTTGTATTTTATATATGATCTGACTAATTAAATCGAATTAATTTACACCTAATATATATTTATCTTAAAGTTTACCTATTCAACGACTGATTAGCTCTCTTTCTACTGTGTAGTACGTCCCGGAATATTATCGAATTTCAAACTTCAGTTCAGACTACATTTACTAAACTAAGTTACTAATTATATTATTTATAGGTCTAAAACAATTTGAAATTAAAATCAATAACTTAACCGTGACTTGGTCAAAAATATTCAAAATATATTTTGAATTATAATTTAACATTGCACTAATATTTTCACCGTCTTATCTATGTAATGTTTTTATGTGTGCATAACATTCAATAAATAAATTTCGTCAAATTTTACGAATATACTTTAAGCATGCGAAATCACCGGATATTGCGTTAACCGAGATGTACGCGGACGGAGACGCGGGCGGAAGGCTAGTAGTGCATTATTTAAGTGTGTTCATCGGACATGCTACACGCTACGAGCTACGAGTTCCACTACGTAAACTCTACGAATTATTAGCGCTACGGGCTACGAGTTCTGCTACGTAAGATCTACGATTTATTTTAGCTACGGTCCACAACAGCTACGAAAAAGCTACATTACTTCTGTTAGGCCAGTACCCAGTTTTAATAATGTGGCGTGAAACTAGCTACTAACAGAAAACTAAATAATGTGAAGTTGTATTTAGTTTAGTATGTATAATCTAAGTATGTTTATCCGCATTCTAGAACCCATAACACAAGCTAGTTAAGCTATGCTTACTTTGGGTCTAGATAGCGTTGTGTAGAATGTCCTACGATATTTATTTATTTATTTATTTATTTATTATTTATTTATTTAGTTTAATGTTAAACGTTAAGTTTAGTGAACTGGCAACGTAATTATCCCCTAGGAAGTAATACAAAATTATTTGAAACTAGTTTACCCCGCGAACTTCGTACCGCCTAACGGTCGATTTTTTTTTTAATTTTCTCGCCGTAAGAACCATTCTCGTACTTCAAGGAATATTAAAAAAAAAGAATTAGCGAAATCGGTTCAGCCGTTCTCGAGATTTGAGCTTAGCAACACATTCAGCGATCCATTTTTATATTATAGAAAACTAGCTTTTGCCCGCGGCTCCGCCTGCGTGGATGTCGGTTATCGCGACCAAACATAGCCTATGTCCTTTCTCAAGGTCTAATTTACCGCTCTACCAAATTTCATCTAAATCGGTTCAGTGATTTAGGCGTGAAAGCGTAACAGACAGACAGACAGAGTTACTCCACATTTATAATATTAGTTGGATACATTAGAATGCAGTGCAGTACAAAATTTAATATTTGTCACCAGGCATTGTTATATTTTTAAGACCTTTAAAACGATTAGGGCTAGGATGAAACTCTTTCTAGAATCAAAGTACTTATTGATATATTCTAAACAAAAAACTTAACTGCAACTATTGCTTGACCCGGGAATCAAAAACAGCGGTCATCCTGACTACCTCTGAAGCATTTGAGTTTGTTTCATTCTGCTAAAGTGGTATCTATACTAATATGTAGATAATTTTATTGTAAAGTGATCGTGTCTGTACATTGCAGATGTTTAAAAAAAATACTTGGGTGATGTTATGTTAACGAGACTGAACACGATTTTTTTTTAATTTCTTACCTGGATATCTATTTGTCCGCGATGGATGCAATAATTACTGAAAGGATTTTGATGCGTTTTTTTTTAGAAAGGGCTTAGTCAGATTTAAAATCTAACGTTTGTTTGATCGCAATCGGTTGAGTAGAACCTGAGATATGAGCAAAGGTCGCGTTAACCGAGATGCAAACGAATTCAAAATAATATAACTGCATGTAAATAACCGTTAAATTAATTTAAACAAATTCGGTTATTTTACTATTTACACAGATCCCGAGGTTTCAGTTATATTTTATTAGATATTTGTATCAATCCCCGCTCAGTGCAAATATTTGTATGCATGAATATAAATATTTGCATTGGTCTGGGTGTTTTCTATGTATAATATGTATGTATTTATAAAAAAAAAATGTATCTATGTATGTTTATCCGCATTCTAGAACCCATAACACAAGCTAGTTAAGCTATGCTTACTTTGGGTCAAGATAGCGTTGTGTAGATTGTCGTACAATATTTATTTTTATTTTTTTTTTATTTTATATCGCCTAATGTTACCATTTGGGTTGTGGAGGTCAGATGGCAATCGCTTTACGTAAAATATCGAAGTCTAGCCGAATCCGTAGTTCAGACTGGTAAAGCAGACCCCAGACTCCGAGGCGACTGGGAATACATACTCAGACTAAAGAATAACATAGACGTTACGTCTGTGTTATTCATCTTGTAGTCTAAGAGTATATAACATTAAAATTCAGGTTCAAATTCAACTCAAACTAAAACTAAACGGTAGATTTCTGATGCTAAAATGTATCTATGTCAAAAAATATTCTCATTAAAACCTGTCGAATCGACTCAAATCGAAAGAAATTAAAAGATTTTCAAAAATCTGACATAATAACATTCTCGTGTTGATGTTGACGTTTGACTGCAAACTCCTTCGATATGGCTGGGCCGATTCTCATGAAATTATTTTTTGTATATTATTCTACATTTTTGTTCCGGACCATGTACCCCTAGGTGAATGTACCTGCAGTCTGACTATAATACCGAGAATAATATTGAGTTACTTTTTTATTTCCAGACATGGAGTCACGCGAGATTAATCCGACGTATCAAAAGACACGCAGCCGCCTCATTGGCCACAAGGTGCTGAGATTGGACAGTGACTCGATATCCTCGGAGAGTAGTTGCAATCAGAATAGTACTGACTATCCACTGACAAGCGTGTCTCGACAACAGCACTCTGAAGAGACTAATGAAGATTTGTGTATCCAAAATCAAACTTTACAAATGGTTGAAGTACAGGACCATGACGAAGAACTGAATGAAAGTATAGAGGAATGTGAGATGAACGTCGATGACGAGGATAATGTTCATCAAGAAGCTGAAAGCGTTCATTCTAGCCCACTACACGCCATGCAACATAATGTCGGTGACGAGGATAATGTTGATGAAGAAACTGATAGCATCGTTTCTGGCTCATTACATACCATGTCAGATAATATCGATGATGAAGGTTATGTTGATCAAGAAACTGAAAGTAGCTGCTCTAGTCCACATACCATGCACCATAATGTCGACGACGAGAATAATGTAGATCAAGAAAGACCTAGTAGTGTAGATGACCACACCTTAGTGGAAGGAGTTGATTATGATATTATAACTGTGTATACAGTGAACCCTGATGAAATACAAGACGATGATGAAGAGGCATATGCAATCAGTGAAAAAGAAGTGTCGGTAAATAGGGAAGACAATGGTGGTTACACTGATGTCCATTTTAATGACACAATAGGCACACCTGGCCAAGACCGTCATGATCAAAATTTAGACGGGCATGTAGTCTCAAACATAGATGAATATTTCATTAAAAATAATAATAATGAACAGGATGTACTGGATACCGATGAACAAGTGGTCAAAGACGTAGACGAATATTTTTTTAAAAGTAAAGATACTGTGAAGGTGCTGAACATCGATGACTTTTTTTCTAAACATCCATTACCTGAAGAAGACAGCACTCAATTTAAATTACCAACGTCTACTCCTAAAGTAAAACAATTTCTAGCTGCTGATACTAATATCGCTGCTCAGGAGAAGGCTAAATTTGAACCTGAGCCCGATTGCGAACCAGTGCCAGAAACTAGTATCGCGGACATTTGCATTAATGAATCCGACTTAGAGATTCTTCGTAACCTTTGCATGGATATAGATGATTCTAAATTATGTCTAGGTTTTGAAGATCGGGATTTATATGATATAACTTCTGACAATGAAAAGGATAAATCGGGCAGCACTAGTAAAAGCGATGACTTCAACACTAATGTAAGTGATGACTTACCTAGAACTTTATCGGAGGAAGACGTAAACAGTTTTCTTATAACTGACAAGACAGACGCTAATAAAATTATACCCAAGGAAGATGATTTCAGTCATCAAGATATGGAGATCGAATCATCCATTAGTCCAGAAGCTACCGTTATAGATATACCTTCAAGGGAAATTACATCAATCCCTATACCACGCGTATTAGATTTCTGCATAGAAAAAACAACAATAAAAGAACAGAAGGCAACAAAAATTGAATTGGATGATTTTCTGGAAGTCGAGTCGCGCAATGATACTGTGTATCCAGTGTTAGAGGTAAATGATTCGAATTCTTTATTCGAACACTTTGAAGCTAATGAAAAATTTAACACGAAAAACCAACCAGCTCCCGTAGAGAACATTGAAGATGGTAAAGTCAAAAGTTTTAACAAAAATTCTTTGACAAACGGTATGCGGTTGCAAGATGCAGGTGAGAACAAAAGCCTTCTTCAACCTGAAGTACTACCCAACAACAGCAGGATTCTTAACTCAAGGCACAGGACGTGCAAGAGTAAAAAAGTCGTTTATCATTTCAGTAGCGATGAGGAAACTAACGATAACAAGTCTAAGAACAAGAAATTAAAACAATCGGATGATATAGATCCCAAAAAGAAAAATAGTGTAAAAACGAGTGACCGCGGTAAAAACTTGTCACTTTTTCACAGTGTGCCCGATAGTGATAAAAAAATCAACAGTTCTGTGATGATTAAAAATGCTTATAAAACGAGTCATACTAATAGTCAAAATTCTAATGGTAAAATAAGGTTAACTATTAAAAACAAATCTGGAGTTAGTCTTACCCGTGATCACATAGACTCTCAGAAAGTTGACATGGACAAGTGTAGTGTTAATGAAAAAACGAACAATTTAGGTAAAAAAGAGAAGACTGTTAAAGAATTAGATATTTTTACTATAAAGGAAGAACCCTGTCCGAAAAATGAGAACTTTTACGCGACGCTATTTAACAACAAACAAGATGTTCAAATACCTCAAGCCGTACAATCCAAAGCTGAAAAAAGACCTCTTGATCGGGAAGTCAATAAAATAAATGTACAAGCAGATATTAATAAGCAAGAACAACCGCAAAAGAGAAAAAAACTAACCCTACAGGAATATAAATTGCGAAAAGGTGTTTGTTCAAATAATAGTTCTACTCAGGTGAGCCCTGAAGCAATCTTTCCAGATTTGCCAAGCCCCGGGTTAGATAAAGCTGTCGAGTGTCCTATAAAAAGAACTCCACCAAGTAGCTTATTGAATCCTACAGAGAAAGTAACCAGTGAGCAAACGTACGTTGATCCGATTATAGAGGCTTCGAGAAGAATATTGATGAAAATAAAGAAGCGAAAAACCGAATTAGCAAGGAAGAGAGACGAAGACATAGTCATGAGCAAAATTCCCAAAGTCGAGAATTTGCAGCTTCAGCCATTAATGAGTGAAGCTGAAATGATGAAGATGGGAATGACGCAATCTGAAGTATTGACCGTGCCTGTAAAACAAGATGACAGACATTCAAAGCTGAGATCGCCTGTTGAAAAACGTGATTTCACTACGACAACGAAAATAAAGGACCTAAAGGACCCTAAAGTTGAACACGGCAGAAGACGATCGCGTAGTAAAAGTCTATCAAGGTCTCGTGGTCGGAGCCATAGATACAGGCGGTCTTATTCACCATACGAGAGGAAACGCCGGTCGCGATCGCCGAATCATAAGAGAAGATCGCCATCAGTTAGGCGTGAAAGATCGAAAATTTCACGGTTACGGTCAAGATCTCCTCCTCGGCCTGCCAGGCCCGAAGCCAGGTCTAAGACGCCAATGATGAAACCTAAACAAGTTGCTCATACGAACGGTGTGGAGAAAAACGCACCTAAGTCACTAACTCCGCCTCTCAGGAAGTCGACGGTCTCCAAAAGCTCCGATTCGTCGTCAAGGTGAGCATTTACTAAGCGAACGTATACTGCAGGCACATGCTGTAAGAGCGTTTCGAACGATCGAACAAACTCAACAGGTGAATCCGCGGTGAATTTCACATGCTGTTTTGGTGATCTAAGCAGAAGTCGGCAGTGATGTATGTCTATGTGCTCGACAACCAAATTTTCATCATGCGAAATTGAATACTCACCGCGAATTTAGCCGTCGATTTCGTTCGATCGTTCGAAATGTTCTTATAGCATTTTTTGTAAGAACATTTCGAACGTATTTAGTAATTGTATTTTTCAGCAACAATCAGTATAATTATCTGTCTATTTCAGCTCCCAGTCATCCTCTTCTTTATCGTCAACGTCTTCCAGTTCATCCAGTTACTCGAGGAGTTCAAAGCGATCCTGCAGCTCTTACAACCGAGACGACACCTACAAGAGGCAAGAATACAGGAATTACAGTTCAAAGTATCGGTATGTGTACTTCAACTACTTAATTACTGTTTATTAACTCGTATCTCTGTGATTTGATATCTCGATTATGGACAAACGGGCCCTCGATTCTGCTAAAATAAAACTACTGTCATTTTATACTCTATGGCTATAAATTTAAAGTTCAAAATTATATGAAATGAGTTTCATTCACTACAAGAAGCCATTTAATTTAAAACTTTAACGGCATTACTTTAAAGTCTAAAATTAAATGGAATTTTTAGCAGTGTCGGTGGTATGACAGTTGTTTCGCTTAAGCAGAATCGAGGCCCAGGAAATACTCCCAATATTGACTCCAATAATATAAGAGCTTCAGTTCAATATTAATCCCGTCAAAATAGACGAAAGAAAATGGTAAGCTTACCTTAATTCGCATAGATCTGAAAATTGATGCGGTTCTTAAACACTCCATAATGAAAAAGATATCAACAGTCCCCGTTCGATTAGACATCTGCATTTTGTTAAATGACAAATATGTTGGATTCTTGCATTTTTCTCGTAACTAGCAAATTTTATCGCAAAAATTAGGTTAGAATTCGTTGGCCGGCGTATAATTGTACTATCGATATATAATGACGACGAATGAATGGGATTTGACGTATGTGACATACATTGACGACTGTCATAAGTGTCAAATCCCACACATTCGTCTGTCTATTCTACAATACGTCGGCCAAAGAATCGCCACTTATCTTACTGGAGTCTTGCTGTTCTTCCCCATGTGCCACGTCTAAAGCCGTTGCTGCTAATATTATGATCTAAAATTGACGTCATTATTGTAGGTCCCGCTACGATTACACGAAGTACCAACGTGCCCGTGACGCGTGGTCGGCAGTGGAGGCAGCTAGCACTTACCAACAGTACGACGCCGGCTTCGGGGGTCGAAGAGCCTTCTGCAAGCAAAGATATTATGCTGACCATGGTAAGAATATGATTTAATTTTGTCTTCAATGATATAGTATCTTGGACCTCTGAAACACATATCTTGGACCTAAATCGCGGGACAAACGAGGCCCTAGCTCCCGCAGAATGCTTTGTAATAATGTATGCTTGGTGAGCTCGTCCACTGCAGTTGCACCCCGTGCTATTTCACGCGCAATGGCCCAAAAAGAGGCTAAGTGCAGAGCAACAATAGAGTCCCATTTCCACCCTTGCTATCCTCGAAAGACACCCAACAAACGTGTACTGAGCGTGTAGAGCACATCTTGCTTGTGCACATTTTATGTACAGTCAGCGTCAGAGAAAACAGACCCCCTCATGCTTTCATATCATTAACAAGGGGGGTCCCTTTTATCTGAAGCTTACTGTACAAGATACATGTCCAGAGCAGTAATAGCATCCTTCGAATCGATTCCTAACTCAAACTAACTAAGAAACGGCCAAACTTCAATATTTCCTGTGAAGCGACTGTAATTTGACCTCCACAACTCACTGGCGATGTGTGAGTTTTATATGTGGACTAGATTGTCAGACTCTTTAGGGCTCCAAAGACCCTTTAAATATGATATTCGTATGGCAACCGGGTTCGACTCAACATGTTAATAATAGTTAGCAGCTCAGCACTGAAAAAAGTTAACTTCATAGAATATGTCGTCAGTATCGGACCTAACATTATGAATATTTTTTCCAGATGATCTAAAAGCGAAATACAAAGAGAGTGCTTTCAACAGATGCTACTAGATATGAAGAAATAATTAAGTCAACGCAAAATTGACAAGAAACGTGAAGACTGACGATTACTACAACTTGGCCAAGCTGTTCTCACTATTCTATTCTATTTTTTAAATATGGCGAGCTGTGTCGATATCGACAATTCTGCCAATGTCAATCGTGCGTTGGAGATTCGTGTGTGAGTTTTATTAAATACTTAAACGATTATTTATGGTCAATTTGATTCCGTTGGACTCGTTGTGAATCTTGTTGGAGTTAGTAGGTAGGTACACTGAAACAAATACAACCATCACACAGTGGACATCACACAATATTAGTATATATATATTGTAATATTGTAGAATTATATAGGTTATAGACTCAGTTATAGATTATCAATTCGTTTTCAGAGCTTGATATTGTTGCGACGGATGAACGCCATCAAGGTTATAAGCAGTTGCGGAGAAGAAAAAGTTAAGAGAGAGGCAAAATTTACAGGGAGTGGAATTTTCAACTTCGGAAGCTGACTGTACAGGTCAGGGGGCAGATTGTTTTGAGGACAACAGAAGAATATATGGTCTAGGGTGCCGTCGTCCAGACCACACTCGCACAAAGATGAGTCTCGCACGCGGATCTTATGTAAGAACACTGGAGAACAACAGTGGCCCAAACGGAGTCGGACAACAACAGATACAACAGTTTTAGATACCTTTTTGCAATGATAATACCAAGGTTTTGGTGTTATGTTCGGTTGAATAGCGTGATAGAATTTGCCTGTTTTCTTATTAGGATCAGACCATTGTAACTGCCATGCAGACTGCAGTAGCTTCTGCGGTACACCAAGCATATCGTAGCGTTGGTTTGTGAAGTATCTGAGGTCAGCTGATGGGGCCGAAATAGCATCTTTGGCCAGCATGTCAGCAACCTCATTGCCCTGGATGCCACAATGGCTCGGAATCCATACTAGTTGCACCGCTTTGTCCTTCGAATCACAGTTAAATAAATGTTTTTTAATGTCCAGGAGAAGTGAACTGTGCAATTTGTTTCTGTAGGGACTCTGTTCTAGAGCCTTAAGGCTGCTTAATGAGTCGGTAAAAATTACAGCCTTATTAATATTATGTGTGTCAATATATATACAGGCCTCTAGTATTGCTACACATTCTCCTGTGAAGACAGAGGACTGACGAGGACATTTAAATTTCAGAATGATTCTGGAGTTTTGGTAGTACACTGCCGCTCCAGTCTCCGTCTCCTGTGATAGTTTGGAAGCATCAGTGAAGAATCTATGGGAGTCATGCCAATGAGTGTTAACTAGTGCATTGAATTCTGCATCTGCTGAACTGTCCTCCTTAGTGATACCAATATTCAAAATTATATTTGGTTTGAAGCATAGAATGTCAAATGAGTAGTCAAATAGGGGAAGTCTACCGGAGTTCACTACTGGGCATTCCAAATTTTTTATGTATTGAAAAGCCTTTAGTATTAATGGAATTTCCTTATGTCTCCAGTATTGAGACGACCTAGACACATTATGTAAATTTTGCAACTTTTGGATGAGAGGATGGGTATTTCGGCATAACACTGTACATGTAAACCGGGATGCTAGGTATTGTCTCCTTAAGCCCAAAGGTGGTTCAGAACATTCAACCTGCAGTGCATTGACTGGAGAAGATTTCATGCAGCCAGCAATTATTCTTAGGCATTTGGACTGTATCCTGTCTAGCCTTGTCAGTGCACCTTTGTTGCAGGGAGCTATTACAAATGTACCGTAGTCCATTATGCTACGTACCAGGGCATTATAAACCATCTTCATTGTAAATGGGTGGGCCCCCCACCAAACACCAGCAAGAGATTTCAAGATTGGGATGACCCGTTCGCATCTGCTGACCAAGTAATTAAGGTGGTGAATACCTGATAGCTTGCTGTCCAAGTAGACTCCCAAGAATTTAGCCTTTGTATCCACTGGGATATTTTGTCCCTGAATATCAACCTGCACCTGCGGAATGTTTCTTTTCCTGGTGAAAATAACCACCGCGCTCTTTGGTGCCGATAAGCTCAGTCCTCGGTCAAGTAACCACTGGTTCAGAGAGTTCAGGGAAACAGCGAGGGATGATGCAGCGTCAGTAATGGAAAGGTCGCTAACATACATAGCCAGGTCATCTGCATATTGTAATAAATGACAGTTGTTGTTTAGACAGTTGCCAATGTCCATCGTGTATAAGTTGTACAGCAAAGGACTCAGAACGGAGCCCTGTGGCAGACCTTTCCACGTCCTTCGCCGCTCAAACTCTTCTCCCTGCACTCTCAAAACCAGTGAACGAGATCTAATCATTTCGCATATGCTCTGAACCATCCTCGCCGGAATTCTCAGCTCTTGCAGTTTTTGCCTGAGAATGGGAAGAAGGACGTTGTCATAAGCGGCAGATATGTCGAGGAATGAAGCAACTACTGATTCATTCTTTGATAGGGAGATACGAATATCTGTAGTAAGTATCCCAACACTGTCCATAGTGCCTAGACCCCTTCTGAAACCAAATTGCGAACTTGGCAGCATGTCCCCAGACTCCACGATCCACTCCAACCGGTTCTTAAGCAGGTGTTCAAAGATCTTAACTACCACAGACGATAATGCAATTGGTCGGTAGTTTTTTGGGGGTCATCTGCATTCTTGCCCGGCTTCAGGATAGGTATGATGGCTTGTAGCTTCCACTGGTCAGGAATCCAGCCAGTTTGGTAGCAGTAGTTAAGGATGCTTAGGAAGTATTCCTTAGCATTGCACCTAAGATGGGTTATGAAGGAATATGGTACTCCATCTAGGCCGGGGGCTGAGTCCCGAACATGATCGAGCACCATATCTAGCTCCCGAGCAGAGAAGGGTTCATCAAGTGGTTCCATTCTTGTGTTCACAGGACCATGCTCGCTCTCTTGTAAAGATGGCACATAAGGAGGAGCTATTATGTCAAAAAATTGTTCAGCAATTTCCCGGGACATAGGTGAAGGAATGGATGGAGAAAAACCTGATCGGAATCTATTTATGTTTCTCCACACCACCGATGATGGAGTAGATGGCGACAAAGACGAACAGAATCTAGCCCACCCAGCTCTTTTTTTTTGTCGCAGTAGCCTCTTACATTTTGCGTTGATGTGTTGATACTGTAATAAATTATGTACGCTCATGTTTCTGTTGTATTCCTTCTCTGCCTGTTTTCTTGCTCGTACAGCACTGGTACACTCTGGGTCCCACCAGGGTGGTGATGGTAATTTACCCCGGGCTGCATTTTTAATGGGGAAAGCTGCCTCTGCACATGAGTTGACAGCTGCAATAAAGTTGTCTAAGCAATCCTGTACCTGGTAGTGACCAGATGAGTCTAAATTTTCAATATTGAACCTAGGAAGGGTGTTGATTTTGTCTTCCAGGGTTAGTGAATAACTGTCCCAGTCTGGGTGAGCCAAATTAAATTTTAAAAGGGGTGGTGAGCATTTTTCCCGGAAGTGCCTGTCTGTGAAAGAAGTGATTATGGGATAGTGGTCACTACCATGTGACAGGTTTGCACAGTACCATTGGGCCGATGGTGCTAAATCAACGGAGCAAAAGGTGAGGTCGACACAGCTTTTCTGCTGACCAGGAACTGGTCGGCGTGTGGGACAGCCGTCGTTCAGAATGATGAAGTTGAGCTCATCTATCAGGGCTGCCAGGCCAATTCCAAAACTAGAACAGCGCTCCGAACCCCACCTGTAATGGTGACCATTGAAGTCTCCCATCACAAGGACAGGGCCACTGATGTTCCGAAATGTGTTTTCCAAAACCGGTAAGAGATTTAAATGAGGATGGGGGATATATATAGATAACATTGTGATACCTTCTATCTTGCGAGCCACCATGGTTAAGTCCATTGGAAAGGGGGGGATAGTTACAGGCATCTGTGTGGCTCTGTCGTTGATAAGGAGGGCTGATCCTCCATGACTATCCTGTCTGTCACATCTAAAGATATTATAATGTGGGACACGAAATCGACTACCTGGCGCTAACCAGGTCTCCGATATCGCACATACTAAAGGCTTATGTTTATTGAGTAGGAATATGAGGTCGTGTCTCTTATGAGCCACGCTCCTCACATTCCATTGTAGAAACACCATTTGTGTAGCCATTTTTAAAATCAAATAAAAGATTAATTAGTTTGTCTGCAACGTTGGACGGTGAACTAGGGATGTTAGGGGATATTAAGGATTTAACTAATTGGATAATTATTTCTATAAAGGGCGATAAGGAAGTAAGAGAGCTAGCAGTAGAAAGACCACAACCATTTGGCTGTGTAGATTGGGGAGTGCTGGTGATGTTACCATGTGCGGTTTGGTCATAAGATGGAGAGAGAGAGGCACGAGACCTGGGCTTAAGGAATACAGTCTTGCGGTATGACTGGGGAGGTACACTTTTAGCAGTGTTGGCATAGCTGCGGGATGCAGCAGGGATTAACTTGCTGGCTTCTAAATATGATATAGATTTTTCTGCCATAGAGGTCTTGATAGCCCTCTGCCTTCCATACTCCGGGCAATCTTTGCTATTGGCAAAATGATTGCCGGAGCACAGAGTACAGAAAGCCTCTTCTGTGGTAATATGACACTCACTACCCAGGTGCTCATGTCCACACTTGAGGCAACGTGGTTTTGATCTGCAAAAAGATTCTATATGCCCAAATCTGCAACACTTGCGACACTGGATAGTTGGGTATATATACTGTTCAACTGGAAGAGATGTGTAACAGCAGTATATACGCTTGGGAAGGGTCTGGCCGTCAAAAGTGATGACACATGTTTCAGTTGGTTTCCACTCGGTTACACCATCCCTTATAATTTTGCGGTTGATGCGTCTTAGTTTCAGGATGCGGCCACACCCTGGAGGCACTGAGAGATACCCTCTTGCCTCCTCTTCTGTCATGTCGGTTGGCACTCCACTAACAACACCCATCCGTGTGATGTGAAATGACGGTATGGATGCTATGTATTTATTTTCAGCTAGGATGGTGTTGTTAAGAAACAAATTTGCTTCCCGAGAGGATGCAAATTCGATGGAGACCCGGTTTCTACCAACCCTTTTTATTCCATCTTTGGAAATGTTGCTATTAATCTTATTTTTAAAAAGGAACATACCAAAGGTTATCGGGTGTAGAGTAATTCCTGAGTTGGGTTGTTGTTCTACACGAGAGACGTGAACAATGAATGGAGCTTTGTCATCGCCTGTGTAAAATTCCCGGGCAACTTGGGTCTTTATTTGCTTAGGAGGTCGACTTCCAGTAGCTTCATCGCTGACCTGAAGTGATCGCTTTTTAGTTTGGACATCGGATATGCTACAAACAACGTCTGCAAACTGTGACAAGGTATTTGTCTCAGTAATCGGCGTAGAAGGGAAGAAAGGGGGCAATTGGGAAGTAGGGGTTCTCGGAGACGAATCATCCGGGGGATCCGGTGGCTTTTTCCTATCCATCGCTAACAAACAAGTTCATATAAATAGTAAATACGTATATATAATAGTAAGAGACAACACAATACCTTATACCGATTAGACTAAATACACTAAAAGTCACAAATTTGTCCTAGTAATCACCAAAACACGAAAATTCCGTAAACTTTCAAGACACACGTGCTAACCAGACACACGGCAACTTGACAGTCCAGTCAAAAGTTCAAAGAAGTCAGTGGTGAGTGAGAGCTGTTCTCAACACTGCGCTCCTAATGACAGTTGTCAAAGCGATGGCTGTCAAACTGACAGCTGTTGGAGCGGTGGCTATCAAAGTGACGGCTGTCGAAGGGATGTTACGGACAGTTTTCTGAGTGTGGCAAAGGCATGAATTAGATTCAGCCTATATTTGACTTGTGATAGTGATTAAATATGCATAAATAATAGACTGACCAATGTTACTGTGATTTATGTTTGAAAGTATTCTAATTTTCAAGATAATGCTCTAAGTTACCAATTGTAGGATCTTTTATAAAATCAAATAATTCATCCACTGTCAGTGTTGCCAAACCCTTTTTTCTAAAAAAGGTTAATATATTTGCGCAGTTTTTGCGTAGAAACTCATCAGCATTTGGGTGATCTAATCCTACAGATTGTGATACATCATTGATGAACATATTACCCTGATGATATAGAATGTTGAACTCAGAAAAATCGGCAAGAACCAATTTACAAATGTTAAATATGTTCCACATCATCTTGATGCAATTTTGGTATACACGGCAAGCCGTTGATTGTGAAAATTCAGCATTCTTTAGATTTGGTGAAGGCCAGCCGTCCTCTCCAATGAAGGACATTATTAACACATGACTGCGCAGCAGAATTGGCTTAGGAACAGATAATTTTGCTTCAGCCGTAGACATTCTAGTGAGATTTCTCATCTCTTTTCGTGCCCATTTGGGAGCCATTTTATGAGGATTTGTATTACATTGATTTTCGAATCGATGATCTTCAGTTATATTATATTCACTTCCGTTTTTGAATTTTAAAATAGATGTATTATATATTTTGATTGCACAGTCTATAAAATCTCTTGAAGTGGCATGATAGACATTAGCTTCTTTACCAGTCGAGATGCAGCCATTAATTTGTGTTATTGTATTTCTGTTGATGAATTTATTTACTATCATTCTGGTACGTCGATTCATAACATGTTCAGCCGTGGCACGATCTTGTTTATACTTCATCCGAATCCTGTTTCTATCAGCTTTCCTGTCAATTTGGTCCATGAATTTACTGATATATTTTACAATTGCTGGTACATCTGCAAACGTAGCGTATGAATCCTCTTCATAGTCACTAAATTGTCTGTTCGACATGATGCTGAAGCTTTATGTCCTCTCCAATGAAGGACATTATTAACACATGACTGCGCAGCAGAATTGGCTTAGGAACAGATCATTTTGCTTCAGCCGTAGACATTCTAGTGAGATTTCTCATCTCTTTTCGTGCCCATTTGGGAGCCATTTTATGAGGATTTGTATTACATTGATTTTCGAATCGATGATCTTCAGTTATATTATATTCACTTCCGTTTTTGAATTTTAAAATAGATGTATTATATATTTTGATTGCACAGTCTATAAAATCTCTTGAAGGGCATGATAGACATTAGCTTCTTTACCAGTCGAGATGCAGCCATTAATTTGTGTTATTGTATTTCTGTTGATGAATTTATTTACTATCATTCTGGTACGTCGATTCATAACATGTTCAGCCGTGGCACGATCTTGTTTATACTTCATCCGAATCCTGTTTCTATCAGCTTTCCTGTCAATTTGGTCCATGAATTTACTGATATATTTTACAATTGCTTGTACATCTGCAAACGCAGCGTATGAATCCTCTTCGTAGTCACTAAATTGTCCGTCCGACATGATGCTGAAGCTTTATTCATCCACATGCACTTGACCTGGATTAATCATTAATAATATACCAGGTCAAAGGTCAAAAAGTCCTCATCAGACTGATTAATAATTGACTAATAAATTATGAATCCCATTCTGAGGTCAAAACTGTTTATGTCTCTTAAAACTAAAACATTTCATTTTTTTTATGTGTATGTTAAATATTTATTACCTTCAAATGAAATGAATTTTCTTGTTTTTATCTGCCCATTTCCCATGACCATAGCATATCATATCATTTTCTAGTAACGTTGCGTGTGTCAGTCCATGAGTTGATAATAATAGTGATAAATTGAAGTAGATAAGGTACAAACTTATCATGTACAAGTGCAATACGATAGTACAATTATATAGGTATTTCTCTTATCACACAGTACTGTGTGCTCGGTTTCTATTTACCACGACTTTCTACTTTTATCTGAACAGGTTATGTGTATCTTATGATGATATTATGTGTTACTAGCTGTTGCTCGCGGTCCCGCCCGCGTGGAAATCAGATCCCGTTCATCGCTGATAGTAGCGTGATGATTTATAATAGCCTATGTTGCTACCTGATAATGTTAGCTTTCTAATGGCGAAAGAATTTTTGAAATCGGTACAGTAGTTTTTAAGTTAATAGATAGAAAATTTGCTTAGAGAAACTATATGATACTCATTGTATAAAATCCGTACTACCATACTAATATTATAGATACGAAAGTATAACTCTGTCTGTCTGTCTGTCTGTTATGCTTTCACGCCTAAATCACTGAACCGATTTTGATGAAATTAGGTATAGGAATAGATTAGACCTTGCGAAAGGACATAGGCTGGTAGCGATAACCGGTGGAGCCGCGGGCAAAAGCTAGTAACTAATAAGTAATACCATTTTATCGTGCGGGCGTATTCGTGATAGGTAAATTGTTCGTAATGAAACTTTTGTGAAATGATTTGTAATCAAGTAAATAAAAATAATATATATTTAGAAAAAAAAAAAAAAAAAAAAAAAAAAAAAAAAAAAAAAAAAAAAAAGCTGAAGAAAAAAGAATGCTTTGTAATAATGTATGCTTGGTGAGCTCGTCCACTGCAGTTGCACCCCGTGCTATTTCACGCGCAATGGCCCAAAAAGAGGCTAAGTGCAGACAATAGAGTCCCATTTCCACCCTTGCTATCCTCGAAAGACACCCAACAAACGTGTACTGCGCGTATAGAGCACATCTTGCTTGTGCACATTTTATGTACAGTCAGCGTCAGAGAAAACAGACCCCCTCATGCTTTCATATCATTAACAAGGGGGGTCCCTTTTATCTGAAGCTTACTGTACAAGATACATGTCCAGAGCAGTAATAGCATCCTTCGAATCGATTTCTAACTCAAACTAACTAAGAAACGGCCAAACTTCAATATTTCCTGTGAAGCGACTGTAATTTGACCTCCACAACTCACTGGCGATGTGTGAGTTTTATATGTGGACTAGATTGTCAGACTCTTTAGGGCTCCAACAACCCTTTAAATATGATATTCGTATGGCAACCGGGTCCGACTCAACATGTTAAGAATAGTTAGCAGCTCAGCACTGAAAAAAGTTAACTTCATAAAATATGTCGTCAGTATCGGACCTAACATTATGAATATTTTTTCCAGATGATCTAAAAGCGAAATACAGAGAGAGTGCTTCCAACAGATGCTACTAGATATGAAGAAATAATTAAGTCAACGCAAAATTGACAAGAAACGTGAAGACTGACGATTACTACAACTTGGCCAAGCTGTTCTCAACACTGCGCTCCTAATGACAGTTGTCAAAGCGATGGCTGTCAAACTGACAGCTGTTGGAGCGGTGGCTGTCAAAGTGACGGCTGTCGAAGGGATGTTACGGACAGTTTTCTGAGTGTGGCAAAGGCATGAATTAGATTCAGCCTATATTTGACTTGTGATAGTGATTAACTTGTTTAGGTTTCATCATTCATCATCATCATCATCACATCTTTTTGGGATCTATATCATCCGATTGTTTTAATTTCTTGTTCTTATACTTGTTATCGTCAGTTTCCTCATCGCTACTGAAATGATAAATGACTTTTTTACTCTTGCACGTCCTGTGCCTTGAGTTAAGAATCCTGCTGTTGTTGGGTAGTACTTCAGGTTGAAGAAGGGTTTTGTTCTCAATTGCATCTTGCATGTGGATGAATAAAGCTTCAGCATCATGTCGGACGGACAATTTAGTGACTACGAAAAGGATTCATACGCTACGTTTGCAGATGTACCAGCAATTGTAAAATATATCAGTAAATTCATGGACCAAATTGACAGGAAAGCTGATAGAAACAGGATTCGGATGAAGTATAAACAAGATCGTGCCACGGCTGAACATGTTATGAATCGACGTACCAGAATGATAGTAAATAAATTCATCAACAGAAATACAATAACACAAATTAATGGCTGCATCTCGACTGGTAAAGAAGTTAATGTCTATCATGCCACTTCAAGAGATTTTATAGACTGTGCAATCAAAATATATAATACATCTATTTTAAAATTCAAAAACGGAAGTGAATATAATATAACTGAAGATCATCGATTCGAAAATCAATGTAATACAAATCCTCATAAAATGGCTCCCAAATGGGCACGAAAAGAGATGAGAAATCTCACTAGAAAGTCTACGGCTGAAGCAAAATTATCTGTTCCTAAGCCAATTCTGCTGCGCAGTCATGTGTTAATAATGTCCTTCATTGGAGAGGACATAAAGCTTCAGCATCATCTCGGACACACAATTTAGTGACTATGAAGAGGATTCATACGCTACGTTTGCAGATGTACCAGCAATTGTAAAATATATCAGTAAATTCATGGACCAAATTGACAGGAAAGCTGATAGAAACAGGATTCGGATGAAGTATAAACAAGATCGTGCCACGGCTGAACATGTTATGAATCGACGTACCAGAATGATAGTAAATAAATTCATCAACAGAAATACAATAACACAAATTAATGGCTGCATCTTGACTGGTAAAGAAGCTAATGTCTATCATGCCACTTCAAGAGATTTTATAGACTGTGCAATCAAAATATATAATACATCTATTTTAAAATTCAAAAACGGAAGTGAATATAATATAACTGAAGATCATCGATTCGAAAATCAATGTAATACAAATCCTCATAAAATGGCTCCTAAATGGGCACGAAAAGAGACGAGAAATCTCACTAGAATGTCTACGGCTGAAGCAAAATTATCTGTTCCTAAGCCAATTCTGCTGCGCAGTCATGTGTTAATAATGTCCTTCATTGGAGAGGACGGCTGGCCTTCACCAAATCTAAAGAATGCTGAATTTTCACAATCAACGGCTTGCCGTGTATACCAAGATTGCAACAAGATGATGTGGAACATATTTAACATTTGTAAATTGGTTCTTGCCGATTTTTCTGAGTTCAACATTCTATATCATCAGGGTAATGTGTTCATCAATGATGTATCGCAATCTGTAGGATTAGATCACCCAAATGCTGATGAGTTTCTACGCAAAAACTGCGCAAATATATTAACCTTTTTTAGAAAAAAGGGTTTGGCAACACTGACAGTGGATGAATTATTTGATTTTATAAAAGATCCTACAATTGGTAACTTAGAGCATTATCTTCAAAATTAGAATACTTTTAAACATAAATCACAGTAACATTGGTAAGTCTATTCAGGAAGTCGACGGTCTCCAAAAGCTCCGATTCGTCGTCAAGGTGAGCATTTACTAAGGCACATGCTGTAAGAGCGTTTCGAACGATCGAACAAACTCAACAGGTAAATCCGCGGTGAATTTCACATGCTGTTTTGGTGATCTAAGCACAAGTCGGCAGTGATGTATGTCTATGTGCTCGACAACGTGACGTCACCAAATTTTCATCATGCGAAATTGAATACTCACCGCGGATTTAGCCGTCGATTTCGTTCGATCGTTCGAAATGTTCATATAGCATTTTGAACGTATTTAGTAATTGTATTTTTCAGCAACAATCAGTACAATTATCTGTCTATTTCAGCTCCCAGTCATCCTCTTCTTTATCGTCAACGTCTTCCAGTTCATCCAGTTACTCGAGGAGTTCAAAGCGATCCTGCAGCTCTTACAACCGAGACGACACCTACAAGAGGCAAGAATACAGGAATTACAGTTCAAAGTACAGGTATGTGTACTTCAACTACTTAATTACTGTTTATTAACTCGTATCTCTGTGATTTGATATCTCGATTATGGACAAACGGGCCCTCGATTCTGCTAAAATAAAACTACTGTCATTTTAGACTCTATGGCTATAAATTTTAAGTTCAAAATTATATGAAATGAGTTTCATTCACTACAAGAAGCCATTTAATTTAAGACTTTAACGTCATTACTTTAAAGTCTAAAATTAAATGGAATTTTTAGCAGTGTCGGTGGTATGACAGTTGTTTCGCTTTAGCAGAATCGAGGCCCAAGAAATACTCCCAACATTGACTCCAATAATATAATATGAGCTTCAATGTTATGTTGAATTCTCGCATTTTTCTCGTAAATAGCAAATGTTATCGCAAAAATTAGGTTAGAATTCGTTGGCCGGTGTATTGTACTATCGATATATAATGACGACGAATGAATGGGATTTGATGTATGTGACATACATTGACGACTGCCTTATGTGTCAAATCCCATACATTCGTCTTTCTATTCTACAATACGTCAGCCAAAGAATCGCCACTTATCTTACTGGAGTCTTGCTGTTCTCCCCATGTGCCACGTCTAAAGCCGTTGCTGCTGAAGTAAATATCTAAAATTGACGTCATTATTGTAGGTCCCGCTACGATTACACGAAGTACCAACGTGCCCGTGACGCGCGGTCGGCAGTGGAGGCAGCTAGCACTTATCAACAGTACGACGCCGGCTTCAGGGGTCGAAGAGCCTTCTGCAAGCAAAGATATTATGCTGACCATGGTAAGAATATGATTTAATTTTGTCTTCTATGATATAGTATCTTGGACCCCTGGAACACATATCTTGTACCTAAAACTCGGGACAAACGAGGTCCTGGCTCCTGCAGAATGCTTTGTAATAATGTATGCTTGGTGAGCTCGTCCACTGCAACCCGTACTATCTCCTGCACCATGGCCCAAAAAGAGGCTAAGTGCAGACAGTAGAGTCCCTTTCCACCTTTGCTATCCTCGAAAGACATCCAAGAAACGTGTACTGCACGTATAGAGCACATCTTGCTTGTGCACATTTTATGTACATACAAGATACATATCCAGAGCAATAATAGCATCCTTCGAATAGATTCCTAACTCAAACTAACTAAGAAACGGCTAAACTTCAATATTTCCTGTGAAGCGACTGTAATTTGACCTCCACAACTCACTGGCGATATGAAAGTTTTATATGTGGACTAGATTGTCAGACTCTTTAGGGCTCCAACAACCCTTTTAATATGATATTCGTATGGCAACCGGGTTCGACTCAACATGTTAAGATAGTCAGCAGCTAAGCACTGAAAAAAGTTAACTTCATAGAATATGTCGTCAGTATCGGACCTAACATTATGAATATTTTTTCCAGATGATCTAAAAGCGAAATACAAAGAGAGTGCTTCCAACAGATGCTACTAGATATGAAGAAATAATTAAGTCAACGCAAAATTGACAAGAAACGAGAAGACTGACGATTACTACAACTTGGCCAAGGTGTTCTCAACACTGTGCTCCTAATGACAGTTGTCAAAGCGATGGCTGTCAAACTGACAGCTGTCGAAGGGATGTTACGGACAGTTTACTGAGTGTGGCAAAGGCATGAATTAGATTCAGCCTATATTTGACTTGTGATAGTAATTAAATATGTATAAATAATAGACTGACCAATGTTACTGTGATTTATGTTTAAAAGTATATTATGCAGGTTTGCATAAGTAAATTGATGAACTTTATACTATTCTTACTGTTAGTAGAATAGTGAGTCAATAGTGTAAGCTAGGTATTTAAATATGACTTTCTGAATATTGTAAAATATGTGTGTATTTGTAAAATAGATAGATATTTATATTAGTAGTATAAGATTTGGACAGACATTTTGTAAAATAATTATATACCTACCTTACTTCAGTTCAATGATTGAAATCATATTTCTAGCTTCTAAGTTTCGCTATGGATTGTTTATGTATAAATATTAAAAATTGACCTTAAATACATATTTCTATGACGCTATTGTTAAACCAATAATCAATAGGTACATACGTTAAAATATAAAAAATGAAATCAAAAAATACATTTTAAATAAATAGACGCTATTTATTTAAAATGTATTTTTTGATTTCATTTTTTATATAAAATGAAATCAAAAATATGTAGTATATTATGTACTTATGGTGGAAAAAGTGTTCCTAATCGATATTATGAGAATCGAGTAGAATGAGGATACACCCGTATTTAAAAAAAATGTGTATAAAAAAAGATAATACTAACGAATGAAGTTATTTTTGACAATACGTACATAGACGTAACATGGAAATATGTTAGTAAAATCTGTGTCTTCATAATTATGTTTTATTTAAAATCAGTTTATTAAGTATTTTTCTGTTTAGAACTCATTTTAAAAACTAAAAACCGAAATTGAACGATTAGTTAGTTAGTCTAGTTTATTTGTTTAATATGTGTTTTCTTTTTAAATCGCTACAAGATTTTTTACGTTTATTTTATGTACCTAACCGAATGTAGTAAGAGTATATATCTATCCAAGTTGACTTGGATAGATTGTTAGAGGACGGAGCTCCCGCATTAGCCTTCGTGCTTATTTTTTTATCTGCAAGTATAGACCAAGATATATTTATTTCACACATTGCCGGTGGAACAGCAGATATTCTATCTATACAATGGTCTTCGACTAGATATTTTATAGAATACCTGAATTATACAGATTGCCGGTAACATATTGTGATAGTACACTGGTCATTGAACAATAAGAAATAAGTGAACCTTAATATATACATCTGTAATGCATTGGTAATTTGATATTTATTAGAGTTGTTGCTGTTTCAACCCTCCATAAATCAGATAATTGAAGCAAAACCTTTTTTTTGTAATTCTTGATACAACAATTACAACACATCTTTGTCTATTGAGACAGCCAAGGCCAGTGGGGAAATTATTGTCATTGGTCGTATTTCACAGTATGTGTGCGGTTTGGCGGAGCACTCGTACCTCCCGCCAAAGGGCGGGGGCTGGTATTATTGGCTTAGTTTCATGTCGATTATGTAAAATCGAATCTTTATTCAGCTTTGGATAGTCGATGTACCGTCACAATATACACTTTATACGGTCAAATTTAGGAACCTCCTTTTTTAATTTTGTTAAATAAATTGTGTAAATGGGATACATTTTTAATTTTGAATTTGTAACTGACTAGATAATAGATTTAACGAATTTTGACACCTATGTGTTCAGTCATAGCGTACTTTTATGTAATGATATCCGTATGCCAGGCATAACAAGATTCACATTGTTCGTGGTCTATAATATTCCGTGCAGACAGTCTAGTAGTATTTACCTGGCAGTGATTACGATAAGTACCTTGTGAGAGGATAACTACCGGCGTATATCTTGACCCAAGACACAAGAGAAAAGAGGCTCTATCGCGCGAATTGCTTTGATAATATGATACAAAAGTCGGTAGCTTAGTGGTTATGAAGCCGGCCTTAAGATGGAGAGGACCCAGGTTCGAATCCTGGCTAATATACTACCGACGTGAACCCACTCTTAATAAGGAATTTAGCTTAGCTGGAGGGATTAGAGGTAATATTAATAATTTTGGTTACCTACTTATAATTTTTATTAAAAAAAATATCTACGATTAGTGGATTTCAGCTCCTCCGCTGCTGTAGCACGTGCTATCATCAAATGCCACCCACGCGTACGCGTAAATAGTACATTTTGGGACGTAATTAAGGTCAAGATATATGCCTGTAATTATACTTACTATCTAAATATATGTAGCACTTGATCCATACGATTTTCATTCTAAATACGGGTGTATTGTCATTCGTTTCACTGTAATGCGCTTATAGAGATATGAAATTGATATATGTAGTACGAATGACGGAGTTTAGTACATAACAAAGTTCGACATAGTTCATAATACATAGTGAGAATGTTTTACAGATAAAGCTGTTGATAAATAAAAGTATTTTGGACACTTTTTGCTTTTTATTATTCACCTATTTCACTCTTACATGGTGGTGTTTATACACAAATAAACACTAATTCTCGTCTACGAGTATATCATACGAGATTCGCAAGTAACATATCGCCTATGTCAAAATACGATTATTGCTTGAATGTTCTGTTCAGACGGACACTACCAATGTTCAATAGCGAGGCAATGTTCGCCAGCGTGGACGAGCGAGCGACTATTGTTTCTGCGAATGTCTTTTCCCTTGCGGTGTCGTACAAGGCAACTAAGGGATATGGCTGTTTAACATCAGGCAGATAATATACCTATAGGTACAGACCAGACTCAGCTTCAGATGCAGGGCTCAACAATAGTGCCTCCCTATTACGTAGGACCGGCCCACCTGCTGTGCAATTCACTAAGCAAGCACAACGATGCGAGTCACAAGTTGTGCTCGATAGAGATTGTCATTGGTCGATCTCCAGTGACGTGACCCAATCCGACCAATGACAATCTCTATCGAGCACAACGTTGCGACTTGCATCGTTGTGCTCGCTTAGTGAATTGCAGTGCTGATGGGAAGTTGTTACTGTGGCCTATGGATGTGTGCAACACAAGGGTGTCACACTTGCCCTTCTTGAAGTAGGTACCTACCCCATACTATAGTCATGAGTCGTACTGTAGTTGTGAAATCGAGTATAGTGGCATCGAGTAGAGGAACTAGTATAGAGTGGAGTACAGAGTTAAGTATAGAGCCGAATAGAGAGGCGAGCTGAGTCGAGTAAAGAGTCAAGTCAAAAACCGAGTAGAGAATCGAATAGAGAGGCGAGTAAAGTGTCTATACAACATCCACGCGGGCGGAGCCGCGGGCACAGCTAGTATACTACTTATATTATTAGATATAAATGCGAAAGTAACTGTATGTCTGTCTGTTATACTTTTACGCCGAGACCACTGAACCGATTTTGATGAATGAATTAAACCTTGGGAAAGGACATAGGCCATCTTTGGTTGCGATAACCGACATACACGCGGGCGGAGCCGCGCGCAACAGCTAGTGAGCAATAACTTCATAAATATAGACGTCACGTGAAGGTGTGGCGCGGGAGCCCTTTACGCTTTTACCTGGTATAATTGTTTTTCTACTGCCTTTTTTTCTATTATTAGATTAGGTACTTAACTAAAGGTAAACAATATTGTAGCGACTTCTTATACAAACACATATTAAATAAATAAACTAGGCTAGCTGACTAACTAGTGATTTCATTTCGATTTTCGGTCTTTAAAATAAATTTCTAAACCGGAATATTGAATTTGGAAATCGCTCCCAGCGATAAGGCCGCCATTTGTATGTTGTCCGACAGACAGCCTTCGGGGTACTTTCGCATTTATAATATTACTATGGACCGGAGCAACGCGAAACACCTAGGTGATATAGTCGAAGTCACAGAATTGGAGATCAATTCTGTGGTTTTTTAAATAATGATATATATGGTGCAATTATTTAAAATATCACGATGTGTCCACAAAACAGAGAGAGACAGTAGGTAATGCCACAGTATAAAAGTAATGGGCTTAGCAGCTAGTTTTAATGGGCCCGCCTGACTTGAATAACAAAAGCATTAATATCTCTTTTGTTCACTTGACGAGATAAGAACTGGAATACTGCAACCTTTATCACTTGACCTATTTAGAGAAATGAGACAAAAGGTTGACTATGGATAGTAAAGAATGGACAATTTGCAAATAACTATTCCAGTTTTTTTTGTTGTTTAGAGTTTCAATTTGCAGTTCACAGCTTATCGACTACAATAGAACAAAAAAACAGTAGAAAAGCAATTATGTCAGGTAAAGGGCTCCCTCGCCATACCTTCACGTGTGGTTTATATTACTTACCTAGTTATAAAAGAAGTTGTCGTTATCGTAGTATAAGTTTAGTAGTAGTGTGGATGTCGGTTATCGCAACTAAAGATGGCCTATGTTCTTTCCCAAGGTTTAATTCATTTAGCAAGATCGGTTCTTGGTTCAGTGATTTAGATGTGAAAGCATAACAGACAGACAGAAAGACAGACAGTTTTTTTCGCATTTGTAACAAAATTAAGTAGGTATATGGATGTTATGAAATTTAAGATGTACAGTCATAATATATGATGTACATTTGTAAATTCAATAACTACAACAACTCAATCACGCCATTATCCCCGGTTAGGTTAGGCAGAGGTGAAATAACATCCACATTGAAGGTTACCGGCGACTGGGACCGCATTTAACTCGGACCGAGGTTCCAGTTGCCAGTTCCATTTAATTTAAATATTTTTCTTCGGCGACTGGGTCCACCTATAAAAAAGAATAAAAAATTAATAGTTAAAACCAAAAACAGTACAGTCAAACAAAAAAAATCATTTCAAGTAATAATTAAAGCAAAATCTATTTAATTCAAAAATATTATTTATGTCTATGTACCTACCTATTATAAATATGATTTGAGTACTTATCCTAGGCATGAATTTATTCCCTGCCAATTTCAAAACGGTTAAAATATGATTCCGAAGTCGACCGCATACGACAACTGCCGACGCATGCAGCACATACAGCGTGCCCATTACTTGTTAAACTTCGATACGGATAAAGGGGACCATTGAGAAGTCGCAATGTATAATATGCGGTCAGCTACGGCATCATACTTTAAGCCAGCCCGTTTTCACGCAATTCACCCGTGCACGTAGCGCGGGTGAATTGCGAGCAAGGGTTAGCATTTTATAATGCTATCCCTCTCTCTAGAAGTATTAATTTGGCGAAAAAAAAATTCTTTTTAATAATGTATGGGAATAATGTACAGGTGAAAGGTAGTATATAAGTAATAAGTATATGTAGATCTATCGTGTAAAACCATAACACTGTAAAGTCACATACAGTGTTTTGTCGCAACAGCGATTATTCGTTTTCTAACACCCTAATGCATAGACCTGTGCCTTAAAATTATGGAAATTGAGTGTATTTTGCTTGTTTTCTGAACATTATTTACACCTGTATGTTCTAAACAGTACGCATTGTTATACCATAAGACTGTATCGAATCTTACGGTGTCTAGACTTTACAAGATGACTCGCGCGCTATAATCCTACGATAATAATACAGTGTTTTGCCACAGAGCGTTCAGTCTTATTAAAACTAGCAAGGCTTAGCTCTCTTCGTATTGCTGTCTCGCTCGCATTTAGCATATTTGTATTGCTTTCGCTCATCGCGTGGATGGTGCGAGGAGATGTCTTGGACACACTACTCTGATTCAATCACCAAAACTAAGCCTAGGTTCCCACGGACCACCCATTGATTTAAGCGTTAAAACGGTGAAGTTGAATGGGAACAGAATCCATATCATTAGCTCTGAAGTGATCATGCCCCCCAATTCTACCTGAAAACAAGATAGTTTCAACCAAAACACTCACTCCAACCAAACGTCCCCCCTGGACGTGCCGCCCGCACGTCTCCGGGGGGGCGGCAAATCGGTAGAGTTGAGTTGTACGTTAAATTTTCCCTAGGTTTGCAGTCCTTTTGGACTTCAATTCTTCCCTAGATTTGCCGCCCCCTGGATATAAAATCTTCTTAAGATTTGCAACACCCTAGACGTTAAATCTTCCCTAGGTTTGCCGCCCCTAGACGTCAAATATTTCCTAGATTTGCCGCTCGTCTGGACGTCAATTCTTCTCTAGATTAACCGCTCCCTAGAAGTCAAATCTTCCCTGGATTTGCTGCCCCCTTGACGTTCATCACGAAATATTCAGCCAACAGCCAGAGCTCACTGGAGAGGTTTTGTGCTGTCAGTGGGAAGACCAAAGTCTTGTTCTGCATGTTTTCTTCGCTGACTGCACAGAATCTCTCTATTCTTGCCTATATTGTCTTACGATATACTATAGCTAAATATAATGAACACCTTGTAGTTTTATAAAGCCAAGACAATGTATCTTTCAATACAGTGTCTTGGTTTTACACTAGAACCTAAATTCAATTAGTGTTATCAAAGTGGGGAACACCCAAGAATTCCGAAATACTTAATTCCGAATTTCAATATTCCGATTTTCAAAATTCCGAATATTATAATTCCTAAGAAACAAAACTCCGAGTATTCAAAAACACGATAGTTATTTATCCGAAAGTTATAAATACGAATGTTCATTCTTCCGAACTTCATTTTTACGAATAATTAAAAATCCGTAGTATTATTGGCCCGAAAAACATTATTCCGAATTTCAAATTGCCGAAAATTCATTGCTCAAATTGAAAATTTGTATTAAAAATAGGCAAAAGTTAAAATTGATTTGACATACTGCGCATTTTAGAGTTGATTTTTTATAATAACAAATTAATTTTCTCGCCCATTATTACGTAAAAAAATTAAGCCAAACCCGACTTGCCGTGGTACTTGTTTGCCCTACACTAGAGTGTTATTTAAAAACCGGAGGCGCGGAGGGAGGGCAGTCCTCGCCCGCAGTAACGAAGCTCAGGCGCCCGGGCGAGCTGGAGCGGCTGAGGCTGGTCGCCGGAGGCGACCAGCAAGCCGAAGCTGCGGAAGCGAGCATGGGTGCCCGAACTTTGTTACGCAAGGGCGGAAGGACTGCACATCCCGTAGCGCCGGAGAAGAGCGAAACTAATGCATGCCTGCATGCCTGCATGCTTGCCTGCATGTATGCTTGCCTGCATACTTGCCTGCATGCATGCTTGCCTGCATGTATGCTTGCCTGCATGCATGCTTGCCTGCATGCATGCTTGCCTGCATGCATGCTTGCCTGCATTCATGCTTGCCTGCATGCTTGCCTGCATGCTTGCCTGCATGCTTGCCTGCATGCTTGCCTGCATGCATGCTTGTTACTGAAAGTTGTATGGCAACGTGTATTTTGTAATCATTAGCAATAAATTAAAATAATAGTTCAATAATTCTATTTCCTGTTTATCTCGTGTACCCCGAAAATAGCAACTATCCTACTTACCTAATGCAGGTTTACAAGGCGCTTGATTGTCGGGTTTGTGTTGTTTCGGAGTTTTGATAATCGGAATTCGTATTTATGATATTTCGGATTATTAATAATTCGGAATTGTAATGGTTCGGTATCTTCAAATTCGGAATTTTAATATTCGCAGTTATAATCGTTAGGAATTTTGAAATTCGGGTTTTCAATAAATAGGATTTATGATACATCGGATATCTGACTTTCGGAATTTTGAATGATTCGGAATTATGAAATTCGGAATTTTGAAATTCGTGATTGTAACTTTCGGAATAAGGCTTTTCGTATTTATGTAGTGTACCCATCAAAGTGAAATAAGTTATGGTATATTTTTAATAAACTACCTTCCTTATTAATTATACTAAAAATTATTTGGCTGGAAAGGTATTGATAATATCTAATATTTGAAATAGGTTTTTTTTAGTTAAAGCTCATAACGAAAGCCAAAAATGACGAAATAAGGAAAAACTTTGAGGCGCCATTATCTCAAAATGACCATTTTCAAAATACAGTGTTTTGGCTTTTCACGATAGAGATGTGTATGTATGGATTTCTTATGTATGTGTGTATGTCTATTGCATGTATTATTATTGTGTACAAGTTAGAAAATTATCCTTATTAAATAGTTCATTCTTCTGCCTGCACCTACCTCAATGTATCTCTGCATCTCCCTAAGGTAGACTGTTAGATAATGCCTTTGGAATTAAGTCCGCCTTTGTACAAGTGTGCATAAAGTTTTTAAATAAATAAATAAATAAAGGCATACTACATGGGGGTTGTAAAAAAATAATTTTTTTTAGCCAAAATAATACTTCCAGAAGATTTTGCTATCGAAACTGTGCCCAAAATCTTTCGCTCTAAAACGACTATAAAATCATCCTGTATATTGAATAAAATACTTGCACTTTACCACAATTAATTTATTTTTTGTCGCCTAGCCGGTTTCGCCTTACGGCATTCTCAAAGGTTTACAATGGTAAAGTACAAGTGCTTTATTCAATATGTGTAGCAAGTTCCACCAAGCGCCATCAATTTTCAGTATAAACAGTCAGTTTATACATATTTTTCTGTTTAGAAACTTATTATAAAGACTGAAAACTGAAATCGAACCCACTAGTCATTCAGTTAGTTCTTCTTCATCCTAGCGTTAATTCCCAGTCGCACCCGAAGCTTTCACCTCGAAGTCTGGGGTCTGCTTTACCAGTCTTAACTGCGGATTTGGCTGGACCTCGAAATTTCCGTGAAGCGACTGCCATCTGACCTTCACAATCCAATGGTGACATTGGGCGATATTTTTTTGTTCTTGGACTTTTTTAAGCTCCAACTACCCCTAACGATTAAGTTAGTTAGCCTAGTTTATTTGTTTAATATGTGTTTCTATAAAAAGTCGCTACAAGGTTGTTTACCTTTAGTTAAGTACCTACCCGTATGAAGTATAGTTAGGTTTATATATTCAAATTCAAATTCAGCTTTATTTCAAGAATATGGTTACAACATCAGGTATTATAATATTTGTAAGTACAGCTGGTGGTTCAATATCGGTATTTAGTCTTCATAATAAGTTTCTAAACAGAAAAATATTTATAACAAAGTTATCGCTCAATATCTGTTGCCCGCGGCCCCGCCCGCGTGGATGTCGGTTGTCGCGACCAACATTCCTTATGTCCTTTCCAAACGTCTATATACCAAATTTCAATATCCAGACAGACAAGCAGACCGACAGACAGAGAGTTACTTTCTAATATTACTGTGGACCGGAGCAACGCGCAACACCTAGTTATTGATATAGTTGTAGTCACAGAATTGGGGATCAATTGTGTGGTCTTTTAAATAATGACATATTGTGCAATTATTTAAAATACCACGAATTGTGTCCACGAAGAGACAGCAGGTAATGGCACAGTATAGAAGTAATGGGTTTAGCAGTTAGTTTTAATAGGCCCGCAATGACTTGAATAACAAAAGCATTAATATTTCTTTTGTTCACTTGACGAGACAATAACTGGAATACTGCCACCTTTATCACTTGACCTATTTAGAGAAATGAGACAAAAGGTTGACTATAGATAAGAGTAAAGAATGGGCAATTTGCAAATATTCTAATCTTTTTTTAATGTTGCAATTTTCAGTTTACAGCTTATCGACTACAATAGAACAAAAGACAGTAGAAAAGCAATAATGTCAGGTAAAGGGCTCCCTCGCCATACCTTCACGTGTGGTTTATATTACTTACCTAGTTATAAAAGAAGTTATCGTTATCGTAGTATAAGTAGTAGTGTGGATGTCGGTTATCGCAACCAAAGATGGCTATTTCCCAATGTTAAATTTATTCGTCAAGATCGGTTCAGTTGTTTAGGTGTGTGTGAAGGCATAACAGGCAGACAGAAAGACAGACAGCTATTTTCGCATCTATAATAGTTATACAAATGAATCGCTAAATGTGTTGCTAAGCGTAAATCTCAAGAACGGCTAAACCGATTTCGCTTTACGGATAGAAAAATTGTCTGAAAAAGTCTAAAAACAACACAAATGCGCTGAATGCACAGACAGATTATCCTCAATTTTTGATTATTCACTCTCGTGTTAAGAATATTCCCCATCATAACATGTATTGCCTAGGTTTCCTAAATATTTAACAATATATTGGCCGTAAGTTTTACTATTTATGTCAAAAATGCTCTTTTTTCAATCACCAGACGAGAAAAAAGAAACTAACGTAAAAGGATAGTGGGGTGATCGGTCACCCCAGCAACGTTAATATAGCTAAATCCAAGACATAACGAATCAGTGATATATGCTACTAATTACGTATGCTTAGGTAAAGAGGAGAATAAAAAAAAACATAACTTTCATCAATTAGCACATAAAAAGATATCAACTCTTTTTTGAACGAGTGGGGTGACGACTTGACGAGTCACCCCCCTATCCTTTCGTAGGTTAACATACCTTACCTATACGTATTAAGTGCCTAATTACATAAAAGACAATAGGTTATGTCTGCTGTAGACAATACGTGCGCTGTAACAATAGTTAACTTGCCCCACCCCCACTACCCGCTACTACCTGTCCACTCCCGCGCATCCCCCGTCTCAGCCCCCACCTCCCCGCGTCCCCCGCACCCGTCGCACCTTACGAGGCACTGCGAAATTCCTCAAAAATAAATTAGTTGAGCTCGAGCTCTCATCCGAAGCACTCGCTTTTCGCGCGCTTTCAGTGTACTTACCTTGCTTGTACTTACTTGCCAGTTAGTGAAATACTGTGGTTAAAGTGCAATATATTAAGTGTTAGTAAATACCTTTTGAAGAACTAGGTGTTAGTGATAACTCTCTAAAACTCTAAATAAAGTGTTTTGTGTTTAATACAAAAAAATCACGGTAAGTACTTATTTCAACTATATGTATCGTATACATCTTACTAATCGAATCATTCTAACTAATCTGATTCAGAGTCAGATGGAATAAATTAAAATTTATTTATATCTATTTTTTTGTATGATCTGACTCTAAATCGAATTAACTTATACATAATATAACTATTTATCTTTAATTTTACCTTTTCAACGACTGATAAGCTCTCTTTCTACTGTGTAGTACGTCCCGTAATATTATAGAAAGTATAACTTCAGTTCAGACTACAATTACTGAAATAAGTTAATAATTTTTTATAGGTCTAAAACAATTTGAATATTACCGTGACTTAATCAAACATATTCAAAATAATATTATTATCTTGAATATTTATATTCAATATTACCGTCACGGTAATATTCAAATTGTTTTAGACCTATAAAAAGTTATTAAATTTTAATATAATATATATAATATAAAAATAATAATTATTATTATTTTAAATTATAATTTAACATTGCACTAATTTTGACCACCGTCTTATCTATGTATTATTTTTGTGTTTGCATAAAATTAAATAAATAAATCACGTCTAATTTTATAAATATACTTTAAACATACGAAATCACCCGATTTATTACGTTATTGGCTAACATCGTCTTAAACTAAATTGAAATATTACCAATTAATACTCTAAGTGTTAGTGAAAAACTGTAAGTGTCGGGATTATTACTAAGGAATATCTAAATATTTAGGTAATATCTAGACTATTATATAATTGTAAAGTAGTCGTGTCGTTTAAATATCTCCAGTGTTTAATTGGAGATATTTAAAAGAAATACTTGTGTTATGTTATGTTAACGATACAGAACAAGATAATATTTTTTTTTGAATTTCCTGTCTGTTTGTTCGCGATGGACGCAAAAACTAATGAACAAATTTTGAAATCTTACGTTTGTTTGAACGCTATCGGTTGAGTAGAACCGGATAAATGAGCAAAGGTCGCGTTAACCGAGATGCACGCGGGCGGAGCCGCGGGTGGAAGGCTAGTAGTGCATAATTTAAGTGTGTTCATCGGACATGCTACGTAATACAAGCTACGAGTTCCACTACGTAAGCTCTACGAGTTATTAGCGCTACGAACTACGAGTTCTAATACGTAAGCTCTACGAGTTATTTTAGCTACGGTTCACAACAGCTACGAAAAAGCTAGAGTAGTTCTGTTAGGTCAGTACCCAGTTTTAATAATGTGGCGTGAAACTAGCTACTAACAGAAAACTAAATAATGTGCGGTTGTATTTAGTTTAGTTTAAGTGTAGTGAACTGGCAACGTAATTATCCCCTAGGGAGTAACACAGAATTATTTGAAATATATTAGAATGCAGTGCATTACAAATATTTTTTTTACTGGGCATTTTTATTTTTTTTAACACCTTTAAAACAATTAGGGCTTAGATGAAACACTTTCTAGACTCAAAGTTGTTATTGATCTATTCTAAACAAAAAACTATTGTTTGACCCGGGAATCGAAAACGGCAGTCATTCTGACGACCTTTGAAGCATTTAATTTTATCCATTCTACCTTTCGCCGCACAAGAACGGAATTTTCCATTTGGAATCGCGCTAGCATTGTGTCCAGCGTTGCTAATTCCCCAGACGGTGGGGATTTTCAATCCAATTGGTAAGTTTGTGTGGGATTACGCCGACCCTAAGGTATTATTTAACTCTTTATTGGCAGTATAATGTACATGAGCCGCAATAAACATCGCAAGTGGTGAGTATGGCGGGAAACTTCAAGAGTTACCAATGTTTAAAATTGGGAACTTTCGTTCGGGTTGGGGGGGAATTAAGATCATCAGTCATTGACAATAATAACTGATCGTATAAATTCCTAATGCAAATGAACGGACGTGTGCGCTAGGCACACGGAATTCAGAAACCGTATGTGTGCGGCCGGGCTTAAAGGCAACAATCGCGACCGCGTTAAAACGACCTACAAATTGTGTAACGTAGGGTCCCTTCAGCCATATTCTGTCCTCCTTGGGTCCGGCGCTGCACCACCCAAGCTGGGTCAGATCTGGGCCAAGATTAGATTAAATTAGATTAGATAAAGCTTTATTGTACACAAATAAATTACAGTACATAGGTATAATATGGACAACATATGAAATATGTAGGTACAAATGGCGGCCTTATCAATGCGAGTGATCTCTTACAGGCAACCTTTTCGCTAGGCAACTATTAACCAGATAAAATTATCTAGAATATTCACCTGCCTAAGTATAGCCCAGCCTCTTGCCTGTTGGGGTAGGCACAGACTAAATCTTTCCACCTGCAAGATCCTATACTACATTTGGTTAGGTTCGACGTAAAATATCTAGATGTGTCTTTTTAATGTTTCATTTAAAAATTCAATATTCCGGGTTAGAATTTCATTTTAAAGACTAAAAATCGAAATCAAAACACTAGTTAGTCAGTTAGCCTAGTTTATTTGTTTAATATGTGTTTTCATAAGAAGTCGCTACAAGATTGTTTACCTTTAGTTAAGTACCTAAACAAACGCCTTTGTTATCCGTGGCACACCCGAAAGTACCCGGTTGTAAATAGCCATATTCATGCATAGGTACAAATTGGTTATCGATAGCCAACATCCATGCGGGCGGAGCCGCGGGCAACAGCTAGTTATTCATAGTAGTCGTGGTCACAGAATTAAAGTGCAATTCTGGGTCGGAGTGTTTTAAAAAATGGCGTCTGTGTAACATTATTTAAAATACCACGAGGTGTCTACGAAGGCGACAGCAGGTAATAGGCTTAGCAGATAACAAAAGCATTAATATCTTGTTTGTAGTCCACAAATAATATAAATGAATTGCTAGAAACTTTTTAAGTGGCAGCTTAGATAAAAGGAACAATAGGTTGACTATAAATAGTAAACAATGGACAATTTGCAAATATTCCAGTTTGTTTTGTTTGTAGATAAGTTTCAGTTTGCAGTTTACACCTTATCTACGGCTATAGAACAAAAGACAGTAGAAAAGCAATTATGGCAGGTAAAGGGGTCCCTCGCCATATTGGCCATGTTGTGTGGTTTATATTTATTATTTACATAAACTCCATTCGGTTGGGTACTTAACTTTTCTTCATCCTAGCGTTAATTCCCAGTCGCATCCGAAGCTTTCAGCTCGGAGTCTGGGGTCCGCTGTACCAGTCTGAACTGTGGATTTGGCTAGACCTCGATATTTTCCGTGAAGCGACTGACATCTGACCTCCAAAAACCAACCCGACATTAGGCGATATCGAAGCATTGCAGCTAGGCCGTTGGCTTTAGAGTTTTTAGCGCTCTAATTGCCCGTGAGAACTGCCATAAATGGTAACCGGGACCGACGGCTTAACGTGCTCTCCGAGGCACAACCAATGCAAATACCCATATTTCATGCACACAAATATTTGCATTGAGCGGGGATCGAACCCGCGCCTCCTGCGTAACGGCTGCGTTCACTACCGCTACGCCACGGAGGCTGTCCTGTATAGTAATAATAATAAAATAATAGTAAATGTTTATTGACACAAAGAACAGGTTATCTGATACAAATGTAAAAAAATACAAAGTATAACATTCACTCATATTTTTCTCCCTAGAGCAATATCAAAATATAATTAGAGTTTAGTTTATATTAAAGCACGTAGTGCGCAAACCGTGCCTTATAAAGACATCAACGACATCGCGTTCTGCACAGCACGGATGCATTAGAGCTCGTTCACACGAAGACGAATCGTGTTTTTTCACGAGTCGTTTTTTTTCACCATTCGTTATTTTTTTGACGGGAGCAATGCTTTTTAAATACCCATGTTCACACGCTTAACGAATCGTGAAAAACGACGGATATGGATACGTCTTTTAAAAATCATGATTCGTTAAAAATCACGTATCGGCTTTTGAAAATCTCGAATCGTGAATGCTTTATGGTGGATCCGCTGTTGCGCTGAACTCTGAACTGAACTCAATCGCGAAACAAAATTAAATGTGAACATCAATTCGGATATTTTGACGAATCGTGAAAAAATACGATTCCGTATTCAATGTGAACATCTATCCGTCAAGGCGTATCGTGTTTTATAACGAATCGTCAAAGACGTATCCCGTGTGAATGCGTCCTTACATTTTATTTCATTTTTTCATTTATACATTCACAAATAAACAACATTAACTAAGTAGGTTAATAGAAGCATCTGCTGCTGAGCTAGGCTTGTAGCCTGTGTTCCAGCAGACAGCGCCTCCGCCTATGAAATGTATGTTTAAATTTGAAATAAAAAAAAAGTACATAATTATATTAGTTATTGATTATTGATATAGTCGTAGTCACAGAATCCCTACTTTAATATTATAAATGCGAAAGTAACTCTGTCTGTCTGTCTGTCTGTTACGCTTTCACGCCTAAACCACTGAACTGATTTTCAAGAAATTTGGTATAGAGGTAGATTAGACATTGAGAAAGGACATAGGCTATGTTTGGTCGCGATAACCGACATCCACGCGGGCGGAGCCGCAGGCAAAAGCTAGTTGTAGATAAATTATGTTGTATTTTAAATAATGAAATATTGTGCAATTATTTAAAATACCACGACGTGTCCACGAAGAGACAGCAGGCCCTCGATTCTGCTAAAGCAAAACCACTATCATGCCACAGTCACTGCAAGAAAATTTCATTTAATTTTAGCCTTTAAAGTAATGCAGTTCAAGTTTAAAATTAAATGACTTTTTGTAGAGCGAATGAGAGAGTGTATTGAAACTCTTTTCATTTAATTTTGGACTTTGACTCTATAGCAATAAAGTCTAAAATTTAATGCCATTTTGTGCAGTTTCTGTATTACAATGGTTTTTCTTTAGTAGCATCGACGCCCATTACTTGCTGTCTCTATATCGCAAAATAACGCCCATTGGGTTGGCAGTTAGTTTTAATGGGCCCGCATGACTTGAATAACAAAAGCATTAATATCTCTTTTGTTCACTTGACAAGATAACAACTGTATTACTGCAACCTTTTACAGGTGGCCTATTTAGAGAAATGAAACCAAAGGTTGACTATAGATAGTAAAGAATAGGCAATTTGGAAATATTCCAGTTTTTTTCTTGTTTTAATGTTGCAATTTGCAGTTCACAGCTTATCGACTACAATAGAACAAAAGACAGTAGAAAAGCAATTATGCCAGGTAAAGGGCTCCCTCGCCATACATTCACGTGTGGTTTATATTACTTACCTAGTTATTTAAGAAGTTATCGCTCACTAGCTGTTGCCCGCGGCTCCGCCCGCGTGGATGTCGGTTATCGCAATCAAAGATGGCCTATGTTTTTTCACAAGGTTTAATTCATTCATCAAGATCGGTTTTAGGTTCATTGGTTTAGGTGTGAAAGCATAACAGACAGACAGACAGTTACTTTCGCATTTATAATATTAGTATGGATTAAGAATACGGATGTTATGAAATTCACAAATGTATATTATCATCATCATTATCATTTATTATTTATCATTATCGTATATTAGTAAAGTCGCCAAAGCATTTGATAGGGTCTGGCACAAATCGCTTCTTTCCAAGTTACCAGCCTTTGGTCTGCCTCCTAGACTGTGCGACTGGGTGGCTAGCTTCCTGCAGGGGCGCCGTATTCGCGTCCTCTGTGATGGTCGAACTTCGGAGTTCTTGCAGGTAAATGCTGGCGTGCCGCAGGGGTCCGTCTTATCACCCACTCTCTTTCTTCTGCATATCAACGACATGCTGTCCACTGGCAGCATTCACTGCTATGCAGACGATAGCACCTTACACGGGAGTTATCACGGACATCCTGCGGCCAAGCAGTCTGATATCGCGGAAAGGAGGCAGCTTCTTGTCAGTGAACTTGACCAGACCCTGAACCTCGTTTCTCAATGGGGCTCTGAAAACCTGGTTGAGTTCAATGCCAAGAAGACGCAGGCATGCGCGTTTACAGCAAAGGTATCTTCTTTCCTTCCCCTTCCAACTCTTCAGAGCACGCCACTGCCACTACAGGACAATCTCAATATCCTAGGTATGGATGTTCGCTGCAAACTGAACAACAAAAACTACATCGAGAGTATCATCAAAACAGCATCGCGTAAACTCGGAGTCCTGAACAAAGTGAGACGTTTTTTCACGCCGGAGCAGCGGTGTCTTCTCTACAAGATACAAATTCGCTCTTGCGTGGAATACTGCTCGCATCTCTGGGATGGCTCCGCAAAGTACTTACTAGATGCTCTCGACAGGTTGCAGTGACGTGCGGTCCGCATTATTGGGAATCCTGAGATCACTTACACCCTTGAGCCTTTGCAGTTGCGTAGAGATGTGGCATCTTTGGCGGTATTTAACCGTCTCTACCATGGTGAATGTTCTGATGAGCTCTTCCAAGTAATCCCACCCTCTCCTTTCCTATATAGGACAACACGTGCAGGACTCAGATGCCACCCGCATACGGTGCAAAATATTCCATCAAGAACCAAGCGATTCGGCGACTCCTTCTTCTGCCGCACTATTAAGACTTGGAATTCCTTACCAGCTCACGTGTTTCCCTCCTCCTATAGTCCCGGGTCCTTTAAGCGGGGCGTGAAAAAGCATCTGATGAGGCCGTCAAGCTGAGAGCCACCATTGTAACATGCTACATGTCTGTAATGGTGACCCTCTTTTCAGAGACTTTGCCTTCAGCTTACCATCAGGCGAGGCAAAGTCAAATTGACGTGTCCTATATATAAAAAAAAAAAAAAAAGTAATTATGTAAATAAAAGCAGAAGTGTAATCACATCATTATCCCCGGTTAGTTTAGGCAGAGGTAAAATATCATCCACATTCCATGGTTGCATTCGGTCCCACGTAATAGGGGCCACGTGAGCCTATTGTCGTATTCCAGGCACTATTGTTGACTCATTATGTCAGATTATCCTAAATTTCTGATCATTCACCCTCGTCTAAAGAATATTTCCCATCATAACTTGTATTGCCTAGGTCTCCCAAACATTTGACAATATTATTGGCCGTAAGTTTTACCATTTATGTCAAAAATGCTCTTTTTTCAATCACCGGACGAGAAAAAAGAAACTAACGTAAAAGTATAGTGGGGTGATCAGTCACCCCAGTAACTATAATAATATAGCAAAATCCAAGACACAACGAATCAGTGATATATTATGCTACTAATTACGTATGTTAAAAAAGGAGAATACAGAAAAACACAACTTTCATCAATTAACACATAAAAAGATATTATCAACTCTTTTTTGAACGAGTGGGGTGACGAGTCACCCTCCTATCCTTCCGAAGGTTAACATACCTAACCTGTACGTATTAAGTGCCCAATTCAATAAAAGACAATTTGACAAGTTATGTCTGCTGTAGACAATACGTGCGCTGTAAAAATAGCTTGCGCCACCCCCACTACCCGCTACTACCTGTCCACTCCCGCGCATCCCCGTCTCAGCCCCCACCTCCCCGCGTCCCCCGCACCCGTCGTACCTTACGAGGCACTGCAAAATTCCTCAAAAATAATTTAGTTGAGCTCGAGCTCTCATCCGAAGCACTCGCTTTTCGCGCGCTTTCCTTGTACTTGCTTACCTTGCTTGTACTTACTTGCCAGTTAGTGCAATACTGTGGTTAAAGTGCAATATACTAAGAAGTGTTAGTGAATAACTTTTGAAAAACTCGGTGTTAATGATAACTCTCCTAAACTCTAAATAAAGTGTTTTGTGTTTAATAGAAAAAAATCACGGTAAGTACCTATTTCAACTATATGTATCGTATACACCTTACTAATCGAATCACTCTAACTAATCAGATTCAGAGTCAGATCAAATTAATCAAAATTCATTTATATCTATTTTTTGTATGATCTGACTCTAAATCGAATTAACTTATACTTAATAATCACTATTTATCTTAAAGTTTACCTTTTCAAGCACTGATAAGCTCTCTTTATACTGTGTAGTACGTCACGGAATATTATCGAATGTTTAACTTCAGTTCAGACTATATTTACTAAACTAAGTTAATTATCTAATATATAAAAATCAATGCCACTTTTCGTTGTTATTTTATAACTCAAGAACGGTTGAACCAATTTGGCTAATTTTAGTCTTAAAATATTCGTGGGTGTCCAGGGAAGGTTTAAAGGATGAGGAAATAGGTGCAGCGGGAACGGGAAAAATATTGCGGCACGAAGTTCGCCGGGACAGCTTGTTCTTTATATAAAACAATTTGAAATAAAAATCAATAACTGTACCGTGACTGAATACTTTTGTATTCAAAATATATTTTAAATTATAATTTAACATTGCACTAATTTTTCCACCTTCTTATCTATGTATTATTTTTGTGTTTGCATAAAATTAAATAAATAAATCACGTCTAATTTTATAAATATACTTTAAACATACGAAATCACCCGATTTATTACGTTATTGGCTAACATCGTCTTAAACTAAATTGAAATATTACCAATTAATACTCTAAGTGTTAGTGAAAAACTGTAAGTGTCGGGATTATTACTAAGGAATATCTAAATATTTAGGTAATATCTATACTATTATATAATTGTAAAGTAGTCGTGTCGTTTAAATATCTCCAGTGTTTAATTGGAGATATTTAAAAGAAATACTTGTGTTATGTTATGTTAACGATACAGAACAAGATAATATTTTTTTTTGAATTTCCTGTCTGTTTGTTCGCGATGGACGCAAAAACTAATGAACAAATTTTGAAATCTTACGTTTGTTTGAACGCTATCGGTTGAGTAGAACCGGATAAATGAGCAAAGGTCGCGTTAACCGAGATGCACGCGGGCGGAGCCGCGGGTGGAAGGCTAGTAGTGCATAATTTAAGTGTGTTCATCGGACATGCTACGTAATACAAGCTACGAGTTCCACTACGTAAGCTCTACGAGTTATTAGCGCTACGAACTACGAGTTCTAATACGTAAGCTCTACGAGTTATTTTAGCTACGGTTCACAACAGCTACGAAAAAGCTAGAGTAGTTCTGTTAGGCCAGTACCCAGTTTTAATAATGTGGCGTGAAACTAGCTACTAACAGAAAACTAAATAATGTGAGGTTGTATTTAGTTTAGTTTAATTAAACGTTAAGTGTAGTGAACTGGCAACGTAATTATCCCCTAGGGAGTAATACAGAATTATTTGAAATATATTAGAATGCAGTGCAGTACAAATATTTTTTTTACTGGGCATTTTTATTTTTTCAAGACCTTTAAAACAATTAGGGCTTAGATGAAACTCTTTCTAGACTCAAAGTTGTTATTGATCTATTCTAAACAAAAACTATTGTTTGACCCGGGAATCGAAAACAGCGGTCATTCTGAAGACCTCTGAAGCATTTAATTTTTTCCATTTTACCTTTCGCCGCACAAGAATGGAATTTCCCATTTGGAATCGCGCTAGCATTGTGTCTAGCGTTCCTAATTCCCCAGACAGTGGGGATTTTCAATCCAATTGGGGAGTTTGTGGGGGATTACGCCGACACTTAGGTATTATTTAACTCTTTATTGGCAGTATACATGTACATGAGCCGCAATAAACATCGCAAGTGGTGAGTATGGCGGGAAACTTCAAGAGGAGTTATATAGTTACCAATGTTTAAAATTGGGAACTCTCCTTCGGGTTTGTGGGGAATTATGATCATCAGTCATTGGCAATAATAACTGATCGTATAAATTCTTAATGCAAATGAACGGACGTGTGCGCTAGGCACACGGAATTCTGAATCTGAATTCCTAATCAGGAAACCAAATTCGGAAACCGTGTGTTTACGGCCGGGCTTAAGGGCAAAAATCGCGACCGCGAAAAAATGATCTACAAATTGTGTAACGTAGGGTCCCTTCAGCCATATTCTGTCTTCCTTGGGTCCGGCGCTGCACCACCCAAGCTGCGTCAAACCTGGGCCAAGATTAGATTAAATTAGATTAGATAAAGCTTTATTGGACACAAATAAATTACAGTACTTACATAGGTATAATACGGACAACATATGAAATATGTAGGTACAAATGGCGGCCTTATCGATGCGAGTGATCTCTTACAGGCAATCTTTACGCTAGGCTATTAACTATTAACCAGATAAAAATTATCTGGAATATTCACCTGCCTAAATATAGCCCAGCTTCTTGCCTGTTGGGGTAGGCACAGACTAAATCTTTCCACGTGCAAGATACCATACTCGATTTGGTTAGGTTCGACGTAAAATATCTAGATGTGTCTTTTTAATATTATGTTTAATTTAAAAATTCAATATTTCGGTTTAAAAACTCATTTTAAAGACTAAAAATCAAAATTCAAACAATAGTTAGTCAGTTAGCCTAGTCTATTTGTTCAATATGTGTTTTCATAAGAAGTCGCTACAAGATTGTTTACCTTTAGTTAAGTACCTAATCAAATGCCTTTGTTATCCGTGGCACACCCGAAAGAGCCACCAGTAGTACCTACCACGGTTGCAAATAGCCATATTCATGCATAGGTACAAATTGGTTATCGATAACTGACATCCACGCGGGCGGAGCCGCGGGCAACAGCTAGTTATTCATAGTAGTCGTGGTCACAGAATCGAAGTGCAATTCTGGGTCGGAGTGTTTTAAAAAATGGCGTCTGTGTAACATTATTTAAAATACCACGAGGTGTCTACGAAGGGGACAGCAGGTAATAGGCTTAGCAGCTGACAAAAGCATTAATATCTTGTTTGTAGTCCACAAACGAGATATCAATGGATTACTAGAAACTTTTTAAGTGTCAGTTTAGATAAAAGGAACAAAAGGTTGACTATAAATAGTAAAGAATGGACAATTTGCAAATATTCCAGTTTTTTTTTTGTTTGTAGTTAAAAGTTTCAGTTTGCAGTTTACACCTTATCTACGGCAATAGAACAAAAGACAGTAGAAAAGCAATTATGGCAGGTAAAGGGGTCCCTCGCCATATCGGCCATGTTGTGTGGTTTATATTTATTACTTACATAAACTCCATTCGGTTGAGTACTTAACTTTTCTTCATCCTAGCGTTAATTCCCAGTCGCATCTGAAGCTTTCACCTCGGAGTCTGGGGTCCGCTGTACCAGTCTGAACTGCGGATTTGGCTAGACCTCGATATTTTCCGTGAGGCGACTGCCATATGACCTCCACAACCCCATTAGAGTGACATTAGGCGATATCGAAGCATTGCAGCTAGGCCGTTGTTTTTAAAGTTTTTAGCGCTCTAATTGCCCGTAAGAACTGCCATAGATGTTCTTATGGGAACCGGGACCGACGGCTTAACGTGCTCTCCAAGGCACAACCAATGCATATACTCATATTTCATGCCAACAAATATTTGCATTGAGCGGGGATCGAACCCGCGCCTCCTGCGTAGCGGCCGCGTTCACTACCGCTACGCCACGGGGGCTGTCCTATATAGTAATAATAATAAAATAATAATAAATGTTTATTAACACAAAAAACAGGTTTTCTGGTACAAATATAACAAAATTACAAAGTATAATATTCACTGATATTTTTCACCCTACAGCAATATCGATTTCTAATCTAAGTAATTTAATTTATATTTTTATAGCACGTAGCGCGCAAACCGTGCCTTATAAAGATATCAATGACATCGCATTCTGCACAGCACAGATGCGTTATTTAATTTCATTTTTTCATTTATACATTCACAAATAAATAACATTAACTAAGTAGGTTGTAGCCTGTGTTTCAGCAGACAGCCCCTCCGCCCATGAAATGAATATGTTTTATTGGAAAAAAAAAAATTATTGATATAGTCGTAGTCACAGAATTGGAGATAAATTATGTTGTATTTTAAATAGTGACATATTGTGCAATTATTTAAAATACCACGACGTGCCCACGAAGAGACAGCAGGCCCTCGATTCTGCTAAAGCAAAACCACTATCATGCCACTGTCACTGCAAGAAAATTTCATTTAATTTTAGCCTTTAAAGTAATGCTATTAAAGTTTAAAATTAAATGGCTTTTTGTAGAGCAAATGAGAGAGTGTAATGAAATTCATTTCATTTAATTTTGGACTTTGACTCTATATTATTAAAGTCTAAAATGCAATGGCATTTTTTGCAGTTTCTGTATTACAATGGTTTTTCTTTAGTAGCATCGACGCCCATTACTTGCTGTCTCTATATCGCAAAGTAACGCCCATTGGGTTGGCAGTTAGTTTTAATGGGCCCGCATGACTTGAATAACAAAAGCATTAATATCTCTTTTGTTCACTTGACGAGATAAGAACTTCCTGCAACCTTTTAAAGGTGGCCTATTTAGAGAAATGAAACCAAAGGTTGACTATAGATAGTAAAGAATAGGCAATTTGGAAATATTCCAGTTTTTTTCTTGTTTTAATGTTGCAATTTGCAGTTCACTTCGCTTATCGACTACAATAGAACAAAACACAGTAGAATTATTATTATTATTTAAGAAGTTATCGCTCACTAGCTGTTGCCCGCGGCTCCGCCCGCGTGGATGTCGGTTATCGCAATCAAAGATGGCCTATGTTCTTTCACAAGGTTTAATTCAGTCAACAAGATCGGTTTTAGGTTCATTGGTTTAGGTGTGAAAGCATAACAGACAGACAGACAGTTACTTTCGCATTTATAATATTAGTATGGATTAAGAATATGGATGTTATGAAATTCACAAATGAATATTATCATTATCATTTATTATTTATCAGTATCGTATATTAGTAAAGTAATTATGTAAATAAAAGCAGAAGTGTAATCACATCATTATCCCCGGTTAGTTTAGGCATCCACATTTCATGGTTGCATTCGGTCCCACGTAATAGCGGGGTTGAGCCTATTGCCGTATTCCAGGCACTAATGTTGACTCAAGCTATGCAGTAATCATGATGGTAAAGTGAAACAGTACAACGGGTGGCCTAAACGCTTTACAAACTTTGACCTTCGGAAGATAGGTTTTTTTACATACACGAAAGATATAGGGGTGACACATCACCCCACAACGTTTTTAACGTAATAAAATATAAATTTAAAAAGAAATTATTACATTTTTAATGTGATAAGCAATATATAGATCTAAACCAAAGTATGAAATCAGTTTTAATTAGATTATCTGCATATGTCTATTATGTCTTTAAGTTTTAATGCAGTTCATACAAATCTCTCTACGGTATATATATACACACATAGAGCAAATGGCATTTAACATAAATAATTTTAAGTTTTTTGTCTTTTTTCTTTGGACATATTGATCATCATGCTAGTTTTTAAAGTTTCATAGGGGGTTCTCTTCCAGTAGGTACCTTCATGTTTATAACATCCTGTATATTCCTGTATCCTGTATATTTTGATTCTTTTTTGGCCATACAATTGCATTATCGTTTTGTGGTCTTTGGTTTGAAAAGGTGGAACAGATGACCAGGCATGTTCTGTCCATTCTTCCCTCCTAAAACTTTGCTTCGATACTGTACTAACAAGATGTGGTCATTGTCACTGGTGTCAATGAGTTTTATATCGCTACCCTGCACTGAATGCACAGACATATTATCCTCAATTTCTGATCATTCACTCTAGCTTAAAGAATATTCCCCATCATTACCTGCATTGCCTAGGTCTCCCATATATATAACAAATCCGGACGAGAAAAAAGAAACTAACGTAAAAGTATAGTGGGGTGATCGGTCACCCCAGCAACGATAATAATATAGCAAATCCAAGACATAATGAATCAGTGATATATGCTACTAATTACGTATGCTTAAATAGGAGAATACGGTAAAACACAACTTTCATCAATTAACACATAAAAAGATATCAACCCTTTTTTGAACGAGTGGGGTGACGAGTCACCCTCCTATGCTTCCGAAGGTTAACATACCTTACCTATACGTATTAAGTGCCTAATTCCATAAAACACAATAGGTTATGTCTGCTGTAGACAATACGTGCGCTGTAACAATAGTTAGCTTGCCCCACGCCCACTACCCGCTACTACCTGTCCACTCCCGCGCATCCCCCGTCTCAGCCCCCACCCCCCGCGTCCCCCCGCACCCGTCGCACCTTACGAGGTACTGCAAAATTCCTCAAAAATAAATTAGTTGAGCTCGAGCTCTCATCCTAAGCACTTGCTATTCGCGCGCTTTCCTTGTACTTGCTTACCTTGCTTGTACTTATTTGCCAGTTAGTGCAATACTGTGGTTAAAGTGCAATATACTAAGTGTTAGAAAATAACTTTTGAACTTGTACTTGCTTACCTTGCTTGTACTTACTTGCCAGTTAGTGCAATACTGTGGTTAAAGTGCAATATAATAAGTGTTAGAAAATAACTTTTGAAGAACTAGGTGTTAGTGATAACTCTTTAAAACTCTAAATAAAGTGTTTTGTGTTTCATAGAAAAAAAATCACGGTAAGTACCTATTTCAACCATATGTATCGTATACATCTTACTAATCGAATCACTCTAACTAATCAGATTCAGAGTCAGATCAAATTAGTTAAAATTCGTTTATATCTATTTTTTGTATGATCTGACTCTAAGTCGAATTAGCTTATACTTAATATCACTATTTATCTTAAAGTTCACCTTTTCAATGACTGATAAGCTCTCTTTCTGCTGTGTAGTACGTCCTGGAATATAATCGAAAGTCTAACTTCAGTTCAGACTACATTTACTAAACTAAATTAATAATTCTTAAAATGTCCGAAACAATTTGAAATTAAAATCAATAACTTTACTGTGACTTGATCAAAAATATTCAAAATAATGTTTTAAAGTATAATTTAACATTGTACTAATTTTTCTACTGTCTTTACCTATCTGTGTAATGTTTTTGTGTTTGTGTATAATTAAATAAATAAATCGCGTCAAATTTTATGAATTTAAAATGAATATGGTACTTTAAACATGCGAAATTATTACGATTTATTACGTAATTAGCTAACATTCTCTTAAACTGGTGCTATTAAAGCATTAATTCTATAGGTTTCCAAATCCTTCTCAATCTATATTTGAAAATTTGAAGATGAAGACGATAACATCAAATTATAATTTAGACATAACTCTCGTGAGAATTTACTGCATACACTTGACTAATTGTATCAATGTAACTAATCAGATGCAGAATCTATATTAAGAATAGTAACGCATCCTAAGACTGACCAGACTAGTGTTGCTTAACCTTATAATGTGCTAACCACCTAGTGGTTTATTATTCAACTGGCATGACTATGGTTTTGCTTAAACATAAAATAGCAGAATCGAGGTCCATGAAATTATCTCTATAAGTCATGATCTATAACGAAAAATCGCTCGAAGGCTTTATAATCGACATTTTATGCTTCAGTTGTTCGTCAACCGCTTATAGCGATTCGCAAAAGTATAACCCTTAGCATACCTTACCTGCTCCTAATTCCTTAGAAAACAATAATGTCTGCTGTAGACAATACGTGCGCTGTAACAATAGTTAGCTTGCCCCACGCCCACTACCCGCTACTACCTGTCCACTCCCACGCATCCCCCGTGTCAGCCCCCACCCCCCGCGTCCCCCGCACCCGTCGCACCTTACGAGGCTCTGCGAAATTCCTCAAAAATAAATTAGTTGAGCTCGAGCTATCATCCGAAGCACTCGCTTTTCGCGCGCTTTCCTTGTACTTGCCTTGATTGTACTTACTTTCCAGTTAGTGCAATACTGTGTTGTTAAAGTGCAATATTCTAGGTGTTAGTAAATACCTCTTGGAAATTCAATTGGAAAAAATTACGGTATGTACCTATTACAACTATATCGTATACACCTTACTAATCGAATCACTCTAACTCATCCGATTCAGAATCAGATCAAATTAATTAAAATTCATTTATTTATATTTTATATATTTGATCTGACTCTAAATCGAATTAATTTATAACTAAAATAACTATTCATCTTAAAGTTTACCTTTTTAACGACTGATAAGCTCTCTTGCTACTGTGTAGTACGTCCCGGAATATTATCGAATTTCTAACTTCAGTTCAGACTACATTTACTAAACTAAATTAATAATTATTTATAGGTCTAAAACAATTTGAAATTAAAATCAATAACTTTACCGTGACTTGGTCAAAAATATTTAAAATATGTTTAAAATTATAATTGAAAATTGCACTGATATTTTTACCGTCTTATCTATTTAATGTTTTTAAGTGTGCATAAAATTTAATAAATAAATCGCGTAAAATTTTACGAATATACTTTAAGCATGCGAATAGGCCGCGGGAACGCGCTGGATGCGAGCCGCTTCCAACCGGTCTTATTGGAGATCTATAGGGGAGGCCTATGTCCAGCAGTGGACTTCCTATGGCTGAAATGATGATGATGATGATGATGCGAAATCACCCGATTTATTACGTTATTGGCTTACATCGTCTTAAACTTAAAAAAAAAACACTTGGGTTATGTTATGTTACACAAAATATTTCTCTTTTTCATTTCCTGTGTTTTTGTCTGTTTGTCCGCGATGGACGCAAAAACTCCGGAACGGATTTTGATGCTGTCTTTTTTAGACAGGGCTTGGTTAAGTAGAACCGGATATATGAGCAAAGGCCGTGTTAACCGAAATGTACGCGGGCGGAGCCGCGGGCGGAAGGCTAGTAGTGCTTAATTTAAGTGTGTTCATCGGACATGCTACACGTTACGAGCTACGAGTTTCACTACGTAAACTCTAGGATATTATTAGCGCTACGAGCTACGAGGTCTGCTACGTAAGCTCTACGATTTATTTTAGCTATGGTCCACAACAGCTACGAAAAAGCTACCTACGTTACATCTGTTAGGCCAGTACCCAGTTTTAATAATGTGGCGTGAAACTAGCTACTAACAGAAAACTAAATAATGTGAAGTTGTATTTAGTTTAGTTTAATGTTAAACGTTAAGTGTAGTGAACTGGCAACGTAATTAACCCCTAGGAAGTAATACAAAATTATTTGAAACTAGCTTACCTCGCGAACTTCATACCGCCTAACGGTCGATTTTTTTTTTTAATTTTTCTCTCCGTAGGAACCATCCTCGTCCTTCAAGGAATATTTAAAAAAAAGAATTAGTGAAATCGAATATTTAAAAAAAAAGTGCATTTCATTTTAGAAAAATTTACAAAAATCTGACATAATAACATTCTCGTGTTGATGTTGATGTTTGACTGCAAACTCCTTCGATATGGCTGGTCCGATTCTCATGAAAATTATTTTTTGTACATTATTCTACATTTTTGTTGCGGACCATTTAACCCTACCCTAGGTGAATGTACCTGCAGTCTGACTATAATACCGAGAATAATATTGAGTTACTTTTCTATTTCCAGACATGGAGTCACACGAGATGAATCCGACGCATCAAAAGACACGCAGCCGCCCCATTGGCCACAAGGTGCTGAGATTGAACAGTGACTCGATATCCTCGGAGAGTAGTTGCAATCAGAATAGTACTGACTATCCACTGACAAGCGTGTCTCGACAACAGTGCTCTGAAGAGACTAATGGAGATTTGTGCATCCAAAATCAAACTTTACAAATAGTTGAAGTACAGGACCATGAGGAAGAACTGAATGAAAGTATAGAGGAATGTGAGATGAACGTTGATGACGAGGAAAATGTTCATCAAGAAGCTGAAAGCGTCCCCTCTAGTCCACTACACACCATGCAACATAATTTCAGCGACGAGAATAATGTTGATCAAGAAAATGATAGCATTTTGTCTAGCTCGTTACATACCATGTCAGATAATATCGATGATGAAGGTTATGTTGATCAAGAAACTGAAAGTAACTGCTCCAGTCCACTACATACCATGCAACATAATTTCGACGACGAGAATAATGTGGATGAAGAAAGACCTAGTAGTGTAGATGACCACACGTTAGTGGAAGGAGTTGATTATGACATTATAACTGTGTATACAGTGAACCCTGATGTAATACAAGACGATGATGAAGAGGCATATGCAATCAGTGAAAAAGAAGTGTCAGTAAATAGGGAAGACAATGGTGGTTACATTGATGTCCATTTTAATGACCACATTGGCATACCTGGCCAAGACCGTCTTGATCAAAATTTAGAAGGGCATGTTGTTTCAGACATAGATGAATATTTCATAAAAAATAATAATAATGAACAGGATATACTGGGTACCGATGAACCAGTGGTCAAAGACGTAGACGGATATTTTTTTAAAAGTAAAGATATTGTGAAGGTGCCGACCTTCGATGACTTCTTTTCTAAACATCCATTACCTGAAGAAGATAGCACTCAATTTAAATTACCGACGTCTACTCCTAAAGTAAAACAATTTCTAGCTGCTGATACAAATACCGCTACTCAGGAGAAGGCTAAATTTGAACCTGAGCCGGATTGCGAACCAGTGCCAGAAACTAGTATCGCGGACATTTGCATTAATGAATTCGACTTAGAGATTCTTCGTAACCTTTGCATGGATATAGATGATTCTAAAATATGTCTAGGTTTTGAAGATCTGAATTTATATGATATAACTTCTGACAATAAAAAGGATAAATCGGGCAGCACTAGTAAAAGCGATGACTTCAACACTAATGTAAGTGACGACTTACCTAGAACTTTATCGGAGGAAGACGTAAACAGTTTTCTTATAACTGACAAGACAGACGCTAATAAAATTATACCTAAAGAAGATGATTTCAGTCATCAAGATATGGAGATCGAATCATCCATTAGTCCAGAAGCTACCGTTATAGATAAACCTTCAAGGGAAATTACGTCAATCCCTATACCACGCGTATTAGATTTCTGCATAGAAAAAACAACAATGAAAGAACAGAAGGAAATTGAATTGGATGATTTTCTGGAAGTCGAGTCGCGCAATGATACTGTGATTCCAGTGTTAGAGGCAAATGATTCGAATTCTTTATTGGAGCATTTTGAAGCTAATGAAAAATTTAACACTAAAAACCGACCAGCTCCCGTAAAGAACATTGAAGATGTTAAAGTCAAAAGTTTGAACAAAAATTCTTTGACAAACGGTATGCGGTTGCAAGATGCAGGAGAGAACAAAAGCCTTCTTCAACCTGAAGTACTACCCAACAACAGCAGGATTCTTAACTCAAGGCACAGGACGTGCAAGAGTAAAAAAGTCGTTTACCCTTTCAGTAGCGATGAAGAAACTGACGGTAACAAGTCTAAAAACAAAAAATTAAAACAATCGGATGATATAGATCCCAAAAAGAAAAATAGTGTAAAAACGAGTGACCGCGGTAAAAACTTGTCACTTTTTCACAGTGTGCCTAATAGTGATAAAAAAGACAACAGTTCTGTGATGATTAAAAATGCTTATAAAACGAGTCATACTAATAGTCAAAATTCTAATGGTAAAATAAGGTTAACTATTAAAAACAAATTTGGAGTTAGTCTTACCCATGATCACATAGACTCTCAGAAAGTTGACATGGACAAGTGTAGTGTTAATGAAAAAACGAACAATTTAGGGAAAAAAGAGAAGACTGTTAAAGAATTAGATATTTTTACTATAAAGGAAGAACCCTGTCCGAAAAATGAGAACTTTTACGCGACGCTATTTAGCAACAAACAAGATGTTCAAATACCTCAAGCCGTACAAGCCAAAGCTGAAAAAAGACCTCTTGATCGGGAAGTCAATAAAATAAATGTACAAGCAGATATTAATAAGCAAGAACAACCGCAAAAGAAAAAAAAACTAACCCTACAGGAATATAAATTGCGAAAAGGTGTTTGTTCAAATAATAGTTCTACTCAGGTGAGCCCTGAAGCAATCTTTCCAGATTTGCCAAGCCCCGGGTTAGATAAAGCTGTCGAGTGTCCTATAAAAAGAACTCCACCAAGTAGCTTATTGAATTCTACAGACAAAGTAACCAATGAGCAAACGTGCGTTGATCCGATTACAGAGGCTTCGAGAAGAATATTGATGAAAATAAAGAAGCGAAAAACCGAATTAGCAAGGAAGAGAGACGAAGACATAGTCATGAGCAAAATTCCCAAAGTCGAGAATTTGCAGCTTCAGCCATTAATGAGTGACGCTGAAATGATGAAGATGGGAATGACGCAATCTGAAGTATTGACCGTGCCTGTAAAACAAGATGACAGACATTCAAAGCTGAGATCGCCTGTTGAAAAACGTGATTTCACTACGACAACGATAATAAAGGACTATGACCCTAAAGTTGAACACGGCAGAAGACGATCGCGTAGTAAAAGTCTATCAAGGTCACGTGGTCGGAGCCATAGATACAGGCGGTCTGATTCACCATACGAGAGGAAACGCCGGTCGCGCTCGCCATATCATAAGAGAAGATCGCCATCAGTTAGGCGTGAAAGATCGAAAATTTCACGGTCACGGTCAAGATCTCCTCCTCGGCCTGCTAGGTTTGAAGCCAGGTCTAAGATGCCAATGATGAAACCTAAACAGGTTGCTCATACAAACGGTGTGGAGAAAAACGCACCTAAGTCACTAACTCCGCCTCTCAGGAAGTCGACGGTCCCCGAAAGCTCCGATTCGTCGTCAAGGTGAGCATTTACTAAGCGAACTTATACTGCAGGCACATGCTGTAAGAGCGATTCGAACGTTCGAACGAACTCAACTGGTGAATCCGCGGTGAATTTCACATGCTGTTTTGGTGATCTAAGCTCAAGTTGGCAGTGATGTATGTCTACGTGCTTGACAACGTGACGTCACCAAATTTTAATCATGCGAAATTGAATACTCACCGCGGATTTAGCCGTCGATTTCGTTCGATCGTTCGAAATGTTCTTATAGCATTTTTTGTAAGAACATTTCGAACGTATTTAGTAATTGTATTTTTCAGCAACAATCAGTACAATTATCTGTCTATTTCAGCTCCCAGTCATCCTCTTCTTTATCGTCAACGTCTTCCAGTTCATCCAGTTACTCGAGGAGTTTAAAGCGATCCTGCAGCTCTTACAACCGAGACGAGACCTACAAGAGGCAAGAATACAGGAATAACACTTCAAAGTATCGGTATGTGTACTTCAACTACTTAATTACTGTTTATTAATTCGTATCTCTGTGATTTGATATCTCGATTTTGGACAAACGTGCCCTCGATTCTGCTAAAATAAAACTACTGTCATATCTCAGACACTGCTAACAATGGCATCAAATTTTAGACTTTATGGCTATAAATTTCAAATTGAGATAATTTTAAAGCAATTAGTTTGCTAAACTAAACAAATCACAATAAATTGGAAAAAGCGAAATCAATTCTCGGGCGGGCCTCGAACCCGCGATCTTTCCCTTACGGGGAACGCTTTGACCACTGAGCCACCGAGCTTCGCCCGAGAGTGATCCAATTTTTCCAATACATCCATCTTTCGAGTCCCGCCCGAGAATTGATTTCGCTTTTTCCAATTTATTATGAATTTTAAAGTTCAAAATTATATGAAATGAGTTTCATACACTTTTTCATTCACTACAAAAGCCATGTAATTTAAGACTTAAAAGGAATTACTTTACAGTCTAAAATTAAATGGAATTTTTAGCAGTGTCGGTGGTATGACAGTTGTTTCGCTTTAGCAGAATCGAGGCCCAAGAAATACTCCCAGCATTGACTCCAATAATATAAGAGCTTCAATTCAATATTAATCCCGTCCAAATAGACGAAAGAAAATGGTATGCTTACCTTAATTCGCATAGATCTGAAAATTGATGCGGGTCTTAAACACTGCATATAAATATTGGCACTGTGCGGGGATCGAACCCGCGCCTCCTGCGTAGCAGCCGCGTTCACTACCGCTACGCCACAGAGGCAGTCAAAGATATCAACAGTCCCCATTCGATTAGACATCTGCATCTTGTTAAATGACAAATATATTGGATTCTTGCATTTTTCTCGTAAATAGCAAATGTTATCGCAAAAATTAGGTTAGAATTCGTTGGCCGGCGTATAATTGTACTATCGATATATAATAACGATGAATGAATGGGATTTGACGTATGTGACATACATTGACGACTGTCACAAGTGTCAAATCCCATACATTCGTCTTTCTATTCTACAATACGTCGGCCAAACAATCGCCACTTATCTTACTGGAGTCTTGCTGTTCTCCCCCATGTGCCACGTCTACAGCTGCTGAAGTAAAGATCTAAAATTGACGTCATTATTGTAGGTCCCGCTACGATTACACGAAGTACCAACGTGCCCGTGACGCGCGGTCGGCAGTGGAGGCAGCTAGCACTTACCAACAGTACAACGCTGGCTTCAGGGGTCGAAGAGCCTTCTGCAAGCAAAGATATTATGCTGACCATGGTAAAAATATGATTTAATTTTGTCTTCAATGATATAGTATCTTGGACGTCTGAAACACATATCTTGGACCTAAATCGCGAGACAAACGAGGCCCTAGCTCCCGCAGAATGCTTTGTAATAATGTATGCTTGGTGAGCTCGTCCACTGCAGTTGCACCCCGTGCTATTTCACGCGCAATGGCCCAAAAAGAGGCTAAGTGCAGACAATAGAGTCCCATTTCCACCCTTGCTATCCTCGAAAGACACCCAACAAACGTGTACTGCGCGTATAGAGCACATCTTGCTTGTGCACATTTTATGTACAGTCAGCGTCAGAGAAAACAGACCCCCTCATGCTTTCATATCATTAACAAGGGGGGTTCCTTTTATCTGAAGCTTACTGTACAAGATACATGTCCAGAGCAGTAATAGCATCCTTCGAATCGATTCCTAACTCAAACTAACTAAGAAACGGCCAAACTTCAATATTTCCTGTGAAGCGACTGTAATTTGACCTCCACAACTCACTGGCGATGTGTGAGTTTTATATGTGGACTAGATTGTCAGACTCTTTAGGGCTCCAACAACCCTTTAAATATGATATTCGTATGGCAACCGGGTTCGACTCAACATGTTAAGAATAGTTAGCAGCTCAGCACTGAAAAAAGTTAACTTCATAGAATATGTCGTCAGTATCGGACCTAACATTATGAATATTTTTTCCAGATGATCTAAAAGCGAAATACAAAGAGAGTGCTTCCAACAGATGCTACTAGATATGAAGAAATAATTAAGTCAACGCAAAATTGACAAGAAACGTGAAGACTGACGATTACTACAACTTGGCCAAGCTGTTCTCAACACTGCGCTCCTAATGACAGTTGTCAAAGCGATGGCTGTCAAACTGACAGCTGTTGGAGCGGTGGCTATCAAAGTGACGGCTGTCGAAGGGATGTTACGGACAGTTTTCTGAGTGTGGCAAAGGCATGAATTAGATTCAGCCTATATTTGACTTGTGATAGTGATTAAATATGCATCAATAATAGACTGACCAATGTTACTGTGATTTATGTTTAAAAGTATTCTAATTTTCAAGATAATGCTCTAAGTTACCAATTGTAGGATCTTTTATAAAATCAAATAATTCATCCACTGTCAGTGTTGCCAAACCCTTTTTTCTAAAAAAGGTTAATATATTTGCGCAGTTTTTGCGTAGAAACTCATCAGCATTTGGGTGATCTAATCCTACAGATTGCGATACATCATTGATGAACACATTACCCTGATGATATAGAATGTTGAACTCAGAAAAATCGGCAAGAACCAATTTACAAATGTTAAATATGTTCCACATCATCTTGATGCAATCTTGGTATACACGGCAAGCCGTTGATTGTGAAAATTCAGCATTCTTTAGATTTGGTGAAGGCCAGCCGTCCTCTCCAATGAAGGACATTATTAACACATGACTGCGCAGCAGAATTGGCTTAGGAACAGATAATTTTGCTTCAGCCGTAGACTTTCTAGTGAGATTTCTCATCTCTTTTCGTGCCCATTTGGGAGCCATTTTATGAGGATTTGTATTACATTGATTTTCGAATCGATGATCTTCAGTTATATTATATTCACTTCCGTTTTTGAATTTTCAAATAGATGTATCATATATTTTGATTGCACAGTCTATAAAATCTCTTGAAGTGGCATGATAGACATTAGCTTCTTTACCAGTCGAGATGCAGCCATTAATTTGTATTATTGTATTTCTGTTGATGAATTTATTTACTATCATTCTGGTACGTCGATTCATAACATGTTCAGCCGTGGCACGATCTTGTTTATACTTCATCCGAATCCTGTTTCTATCAGCTTTCCTGTCAATTTGGTCCATGAATTTACTGATATATTTTACAATTGCTTGTACATCTGCAAACGTGGCGTATGAATCCTCTTCGTAGTCACTAAATTGTCCGTCCGACATGATGCTGAAGCTTTATGTCCTCTCCAATGAAGGACATTATTAACACATGACTGCGCAGCAGAATTGGCTTAGGAACAGATAATTTTGCTTCAGCCGTAGACTTTCTAGTGAGATTTCTCATTTCTTTTCGTGCCCATTTGGGAGCCATTTTATGAGGATTTGTATTACATTGATTTTCGAATCGATGATCTTCAGTTATATTATATTCACTTCCGTTTTTGAATTTTAAAATAGATGTATTATATATTTTGATTGCACAGTCTATAAAATCTCTTGAAGTGGCATGATAGACATTAGCTTCTTTACCAGTCGAGATGCAGCCATTAATTTGTGTTATTGTATTTCTGTTGATGAATTTATTTACTATCATTCTGGTACGTCGATTCATAACATGTTCAGCCGTGGCACGATCTTGTTTATACTTCATCCGAATCCTGTTTCTATCAGCTTTCCTGTCAATTTGGTCCATGAATTTACTGATATATTTTACAATTGCTGGTACATCTGCAAACGTAGCGTATGAATCCTCTTCGTAGTCACTAAATTGTCCGTCCGACATGATGCTGAAGCTTTATTCATCCACATGGAAGATGCAATTGAGAACAAAAACCTTCTTCAACCTTCAACCTAAGCCACACACATACACACACGCACCCACACAAACGCACCCACACACTCATCAACACACACATTCACACACACACACGCACACACACACACACACACACACACACACACACACACACACACACACACACACACACACACACACACACACACACACACATTTTATAACTGGTCCTCTTACCTTTTAAACCATACCTACCTACGTATGCAGCGACAACGTTCACTTGTCCGCAGCACAATTATTGTAACTTGAGTGACATTACACTACTGAACTCTGCCACCCAAAACACAAGCATCAGCTTAGTTTGGGAGACAGAATCAGTACCTAAAGTACATAATTACATCAGCTACTGGTGAACTAATGTTAAGCCACCTTGTGAACTGTAAATTTTTTTGCGACAATAAACTTATTATTATTATTATTAATTTAACTAGCATGTCCACAGATTTCTTATTCACAAACAAATCCTCTTGACCTGGATTAATCATTAATAATATACCAGGTCAAAGGTCAAAAAGTTCTCATCAGACTGATTAATAATTGACTAATAAATTATGAATCCCATTCTGAGGTCAAAACTGTTTATGTCTCTTAAAACTAAAACATTTCATTTTTTTTTTATGTGTATGTTAAATATTTATTACCTTCAAATGAAATGAATTTTCTTGTTTTTATCTGCCCATTTCCCATGACCATAGCATATCATATCATTTTCTAGTAACGTTGCGTGTGTCAGTCCATGAGTTGATAATAATAGTGATAAATTGAAGTAGATAAGGTACAAACTTATCATGTACAAGTGCAATACGATAGTACAATTATATAGGTATTTCTCTTATCACACAGTACTGTGTGCTCGGTTTCTATTTACCACGACTTTCTACTTTTATCTGAACAGGTTATGTGTATCTTATGATGATATTATGTGTTACTAGCTGTTGCTCGCGGTCCCGCCCGCGTGGAAATCGGATCCCGTTCATCGCTGATAGTAGCGTGATGATTTATAATAGCCTATGTTGCTACCTGATAATGTTAGCTTTCTAATGGCGAAAGAATTTTTGAAATCGGTACAGTAGTTTTTAAGTTAATAGATAGAAAATTTGCTTAGAGAAACTATATGATACTCATTGTATAAAATCATAAAATCCGTACTACCATACTAATATTATAGACTAGCTGTTGCCCGCGGCTCCGCCCGCGTGGAATTCGGATTCCGTACAAACTTTTCTTTCGTGCTAAAATTGCCTCGGATACCATCCCCGTCAGCCATCAGGAGTGCCATGTGGAATTCGGACCCACTAAACAGCATGCCGTCGCGGGTCTTCAGTTGCTGGAGTGTAAAATTGCCTAGGGCATTTTCCACACCCCCCGGCTGACCCTGGGCCATCTACAATTTTAAGATAGCCCCCTCAGAAGTGGGAAGCACGATGTCCCATCGAATTCCGAAAAGGGAGGAGACGGGCGTGAAGGGATGACAGGAGGCCGGACCTATAATCCTCACGTCCGCGCTCGGTGACCAGCCCTTCCCTTTCCTGCTCTCTACTGGGCCTCCTCGTAGTCAGAGGGACATGTGGGAAGCTTTTGAGCAGCCCTCTATAGAGCTGCTCCCGTTGCTGTATGTATTTGCCGTAGGCGGTAGCGCCTCCCCTGGGTGAGGGGCGTTAATGCCTCCGTTACCCAGGATGCATCACATGGAGGTTCCAATCCCGCATTCGGATCCCGTTACCGTTGCATCTTGTGTTCAGCTGACCTTCCCTGTCTTCGCTCGTGAAATACTTCGAACACCCGTGGTTGCACCCTTTTAGCCCATGCCCGTAATAATAATTAGTTTTCAAATAATGTATGGTAATTGACCGGATTTATTGACATTATAATTTCGTAATATCTTTTGAATAGAACGTCCGATTTCAATAATTCAAAAAGTAATCAACAGGCATTGAAACAATCTTAAATACCAAACGATTTATTTAGATAAGAATTAATATAAAGGTATAGATTCCGTGGTCTGACTTTGATCGGCATTTCGGCTTGAATTTATATCGTCGCGCGTTACTTTCATACTGCAATAGATTCTAAAATATTCATTATAATTATACAGTGTAAAGGGCAATTTTGATCTAAATTAAATGTACAATGTATCTAACGTATTTAGTCAGATAAGGCTTAACACTATATTGTTAAAAATAGCTTCGAAAATGACACATATTTTTTTTATAATTTGTAAAAGATAAAAATGGTTATTGTGAGCTACCCTTATTAGATAGACATATGCTGTCGCGGACTTTTATGTAGACCTTTTTAAGTTATAGATTTCTACAGTACATTATTTTGTTCTATCTTCAATAGTTTTCGCAGCGTACGCGATGTAAGGAATTTTTTAGGTCATTTTTTTTACACCTTGGGTTACATTATTGAAGTTTTATCCAGGATCCCTATTTTTTTGAAAATTAATTATAGCCTATGTTAGTTAGTGATAGTGCAGCTTTCTAATGGTAAAAGAATTTTTGAAATCGGTTCAGTAGTTCTTGAGTTTACTCGAATACAAAAATATAAATCTAATATTAGTAAAGAATGTATGGAAATCTGCCCGATTTATTGACATTTATGCTCACTGCTCCGCTCCCTTTAGTAGTAGCGTGATGTTATATAGCCTATGTTACTCCCAGATAGTGTAGCTTTCTATATGTGAAAGAATTATTGAAATCGGTCCAGTAGTTTCGGAGCCTATTCGTTACAAACAAAAAAACAAACAAACAAACAAACAAACAAACAAACAAACAAACAAATCTTTCCTCTTTATAATATTAGTATAGATACGAAAGTATAACTCTGTCTGTCTGTTATGCTTTCACGCCTAAATCACTGAACCGATTTTGATGAAATTAGGTATAGGAATAGATTAGACCTTGCGAAAGGACATAGGCTGGTAGCGATAACCGGTGGAGCCGCGGGCAAAAGCTAGTAACTAATAAGTAATACCATTTTATCGTGCGGGCGTATTCGTGATAGGTAAAATGTTCGTAATGAAACTTTTGTGAAATGATTTGTAATCAAGTAAATAAAAATAATATATATTTAGAAAAAAAAAAAAAAAAAAAAAAAAAAAAGCTGAAGAAAAAAAGAATGCTTTGTAATAATGTATGCTTGGTGAGCTCGTCCACTGCAGTTGCACCCCGTGCTATTTCACGCGCAATGGCCCAAAAAGAGGCTAAGTGCAGACAATAGAGTCCCATTTCCACCCTTGCTATCCTCGAAAGACACCCAACAAACGTGTACTGCGCGTATAGAGCACATCTTGCTTGTGCACATTTTATGTACAGTCAGCGTCAGAGAAAACAGACCCCCTCATGCTTTCATATCATTAACAAGGGGGGTCCCTTTTATCTGAAGCTTACTGTACAAGATACATGTCCAGAGCAGTAATAGCATCCTTCGAATCGATTCCTAACTCAAACTAACTAAGAAACGGCCAAACTTCAATATTTCCTGTGAAGCGACTGTAATTTGACCTCCACAACTCACTGGCGATGTGTGAGTTTTATATGTGGACTAGATTGTCAGACTCTTTAGGGCTCCAACAACCCTTTAAATATGATATTCGTATGGCAACCGGGTCCAACTCAACATGTTAAGAATAGTTAGCAGCTCAGCACTGAAAAAAGTTAACTTCATAGAATATGTCGTCAGTATCGGACCTAACATTATGAATATTTTTTCCAGATGATCTAAAAGCGAAATACAGAGAGAGTGCTTCCAACAGATGCTACTAGATATGAAGAAATAATTAAGTCAACGCAAAATTGACAAGAAACGTGAAGACTGACGATTACTACAACTTGGCCAAGCTGTTCTCAACACTGCGCTCCTAATGACAGTTGTCAAAGCGATGGCTGTCAAACTGACAGCTGTTGGAGCGGTGGCTGTCAAAGTGACGGCTGTCGAAGGGATGTTACGGACAGTTTTCTGAGTGTGGCAAAGGCATGAATTAGATTCAGCCTATATTTGACTTGTGATAGTGATTAACTTGTTTAGGTTTCATCATTGGCGTCTTAGACCTGGCTTCGGGCCTGGCAGGCCGAGGAGGAGATCTTGACCGTAACCGTGAAATTTTCGATCTTTCACGCCTAACTGATGGCGATCTTCTCTTATGATGCGGTGATCGCGACCGGCGTTTCCTCTCGTATGGTGAATCAGACCGCCTGTATCTATGGCTCCGACCACGAGACCTTGATAGACTTTTACTACGCGATCGTCTTCTGCCGTGTTCAACTTTAGGGTCATAGTCCTTTATTATCGTTGTTGTAGTGAAATCACGTCTTTCAACAGGCGATCTCAGCTTTGAATGTCTTTCATCTTGTTTTACAGGCACGGTCAATACTTCAGATTGCATCATTCCCATCTTCATCATTTCAGCGTCACTCATTAATAGCTGAAGCTGCAAATTCTCGACTTTGGGAATTTTGCTCATGACTATGTCTTCGTCTCTCTTCCTTGCTAATTCGGTTTTTCGCTTCTTTATTTTCATCAATATTCTTCTCGAAGCCTTTATAATCGGGTCGAAGAACTTTTGCTCGTTGGTTACTTTGTCTGTAGAAGTAAATAAGCTACTTGGTGGAGTTCTTTTTATAGGACACTCGACAGCTTTATCTAACCCGGGGCTTGGTACATCAGGGAAGATTTCTTCAGGGCTCACCTGAGTAGAACTATTATTTGAACAAACACCTTTTCGCAATTTATATTCCTGTAGGGTTAGTTTTTTTTCTCTTTTGCGGTTGTTCTTGCTTATTAATATCTGCTTCTACATTTATTTTATTGACTTCCCGATCAAGAGGTCTTTTTTCAGCTTTGGCTTGTACGGCTTGAGGTATTTGAACATCTTGTTCCTTTATAGTAGAAATATCTAATTCTTTAACAGTCTTCTCTTTTTTACCTAAATTGTTCGTTTTTTTATTCACACTACACTTGTCCATGTCAACTTTCTGAGAGTCTATGTGATCACGGGTAAGAATAACTTCAGATTTGTTTTTAACAGTTAACCTTAGTCTACCATTAGAATTTTGACTATTAGTATCACTCGTTTTATAAGCATTTTTAATCATCACAGAACTGTTGTTTTTTTTATCCCTATTAGGCACACTGTGAAAAAGTGACAAGTTTTTACCGCGGTCACTCGTTTTTACACTATTTCTCTTTTTGGGATCTATATCATCCGATTGTTTTAATTTCTTGTTCTTACACTTGTTATCGTCAGTTTCCTCATCGCTACTGAAATGATAAATGACTTTTTTACTCTTGCACGTCCTGTGCCTTGAGTTAAGAATCCTGCTGTTGTTGGGTAGTACTTCAGGTTGAAGAAGGGTTTTGTTCTCAATTGCATCTTGCATGTGGATGAATAAAGCTTCAGCATCATGTCGGACGGACAATTTAGTGACTACGAAAAGGATTCATACGCTACGTTTGCAGATGTACCAGCAATTGTAAAATATATCAGTAAATTCATGGACCAAATTGACAGGAAAGCTGATAGAAACAGGATTCGGATGAAGTATAAACAAGATCGTGCCACGGCTGAACATGTTATGAATCGACGTACCAGAATGATAGTAAATAAATTCATCAACAGAAATACAATAACACAAATTAATGGCTGCATCTCGACTGGTAAAGAAGTTAATGTCTATCATGCCACTTCAAGAGATTTTATAGACTGTGCAATCAAAATATATAATACATCTATTTTAAAATTCAAAAACGGAAGTGAATATAATATAACTGAAGATCATCGATTCGAAAATCAATGTAATACAAATCCTCATAAAATGGCTCCCAAATGGGCACGAAAAGAGATGAGAAATCTCACTAGAAAGTCTACAGCTGAAGCAAAATTATCTGTTCCTAAGCCAATTCTGCTGCGCAGTCATGTGTTAATAATGTCCTTCATTGGAGAGGACATAAAGCTTCAGCATCATCTCGGACACACAATTTAGTGACTATGAAGAGGATTCATACGCTACGTTTGCAGATGTACCAGCAATTGTAAAATATATCAGTAAATTCATGGACCAAATTGACAGGAAAGCTGATAGAAACAGGATTCGGATGAAGTATAAACAAGATCGTGACACGGCTGAACATGTTATGAATCGACGTACCAGAATGATAGTAAATAAATTCATCAACAGAAATACAATAACACAAATTAATGGCTGCATCTTGACTGGTAAAGAAGCTAATGTCTATCATGCCACTTCAAGAGATTTTATAGACTGTGCAATCAAAATATATAATACATCTATTTTAAAATTCAAAAACGGAAGTGAATATAATATAACTGAAGATCATCGATTCGAAAATCAATGTAATGCAAATCCTCATAAAATGGCTCCCAAATGGGCACGAAAAGAGATGAGAAATCTCACTAGAATGTCTACGGCTGAAGCAAAATTATCTGTTCCTAAGCCAATTCTGCTGCGCAGTCATGTGTTAATAATGTCCTTCATTGGAGAGGACGGCTGGCCTTCACCAAATCTAAAGAATGCTGAATTTTCACAATCAACGGCTTGCCGTGTATACCAAGATTGCAACAAGATGATGTGGAACATATTTAACATTTGTAAATTGGTTCTTGCCGATTTTTCTGAGTTCAACATTCTATATCATCAGGGTAATGTGTTCATCAATGATGTATCGCAATCTGTAGGATTAGATCACCCAAATGCTGATGAGTTTCTACGCAAAAACTGCGCAAATATATTAACCTTTTTTAGAAAAAAGGGTTTGGCAACACTGACAGTGGATGAATTATTTGATTTTATAAAAGATCCTACAATTGGTAACTTAGAGCATTATCTTCAAAATTAGAATACTTTTAAACATAAATCACAGTAACATTGGTAAGTCTATTCAGGAAGTCGACGGTCTCCAAAAGCTCCGATTCGTCGTCAAGGTGAGCATTTACTAAGGCACATGCTGTAAGAGCGTTTCGAACGATCGAACAAACTCAACAGGTAAATCCGCGGTGAATTTCACATGCTGTTTTGGTGATCTGAGCACAAGTCGGCAGTGATGTATGTCTATGTGCTCGACAACGTGACGTCACCAAATTTTCATCATGCGAAATTGAATACTCACCGCGGATTTAGCCGTCGATTTCGTTCGATCGTTCGAAATGTTCATATAGCATTTTGAACGTATTTAGTAATTGTATTTTTCAGCAACAATCAGTACAATTATCTGTCTATTTCAGCTCCCAGTCATCCTCTTCTTTATCGTCAACGTCTTCCAGTTCATCCAGTTACTCGAGGAGTTCAAAGCGATCCTGCAGCTCTTACAACCGAGACGACACCTACAAGAGGCAAGAATACAGGAATTACAGTTCAAAGTACAGGTATGTGTACTTCAACTACTTAATTACTGTTTATTAACTCGTATCTCTGTGATTTGATATCTCGATTATGGACAAACGGGCCCTCGATTCTGCTAAAACAAAACTACTGTCATTTTAGACTCTATGGCTATAAATTTTAAGTTCAAAATTATATGAAATGAGTTTCATTCACTACAAGAAGCCATTTAATTTAAGACTTTAACGTCATTACTTTAAAGTCTAAAATTAAATGGAATTTTTAGCAGTGTCGGTGGTATGACAGTTGTTTCGCTTTAGCAGAATCGAGGCCCAAGAAATACTCCCAACATTGACTCCAATAATATAATATGAGCTTCAATGTTATGTTGAATTCTCGCATTTTTCTCGTAAATAGCAAATGTTATCGCAAAAATTAGGTTAGAATTCGTTGGCCGGTGTATTGTACTATCGATATATAATGACGACGAATGAATGGGATTTGATGTATGTGACATACATTGACGACTGCCTTATGTGTCAAATCCCATACATTCGTCTTTCTATTCTACAATACGTCAGCCAAAGAATCGCCACTTATCTTACTGGAGTCTTGCTGTTCTCCCCATGTGCCACGTCTAAAGCCGTTGCTGCTGATATTATGATCTAAAATTGACGTCATTATTGTAGGTCCCGCTACGATTACACGAAGTACCAACGTGCCCGTGACGCGCGGTCGGCAGTGGAGGCAGCTAGCACTTATCAACAGTACGACGCCGGCTTCAGGGGTCGAAGAGCCTTCTGCAAGCAAAGATATTATGCTGACCATGGTAAGAATATGATTTAATTTTGTCTTCTATGATATAGTATCTTGGACCCCTGGAACACATATCTTGTACCTAAAACTCGGGACAAACGAGGTCCTGGCTCCTGCAGAATGCTTTGTAATAATGTATGCTTGGTGAGCTCGTCCACTGCAACCCGTACTATCTCCTGCACCATGGCCCAAAAAGAGGCTAAGTGCAGACAGTAGAGTCCCTTTCCACCTTTGCTATCCTCGAAAGACATCCAAGAAACGTGTACTGCACGTATAGAGCACATCTTGCTTGTGCACATTTTATGTACATACAAGATACATATCCAGAGCAATAATAGCATCCTTCGAATAGATTCCTAACTCAAACTAACTAAGAAACGGCTAAACTTCAATATTTCCTGTGAAGCGACTGTAATTTGACCTCCACAACTCACTGGCGATATGAAAGTTTTATATGTGGACTAGATTGTCAGACTCTTTAGGGCTCCAACAACCCTTTCAATATGATATTCGTATGGCAACCGGGTTCGACTCAACATGTTAAGATGGTCAGCAGCTAAGCACTGAAAAAAGTTAACTTCATAGAATATGTCGTCAGTATCGGACCTAACATTATGAATATTTTTTCCAGATGATCTAAAAGCGAAATACAAAGAGAGTGCTTCCAACAGATGCTACTAGTTATGAAGAAATAATTAAGTCAACGCAAAATTGACAAGAAACGTGAAGACTGACGATTACTACAACTTGGCCAAGGTGTTCTCAACACTGTGCTCCTAATGACAGTTGTCAAAGCGATGGCTGTCAAACTGACAGCTGTCGAAGGGATGTTACGGACAGTTTACTGAGTGTGGCAAAGGCATGAATTAGATTCAGCCTATATTTGACTTGTGATAGTAATTAAATATGTATAAATAATAGACTGACCAATGTTACTGTGATTTATGTTTAAAAGTATATTATGCAGGTTTGCATAAGTAAATTGATGAACTTTATACTATTCTTACTGTTAGTAGAATAGTGAGTCAATAGTGTAAGCTAGGTATTTAAATATGACTTTCTGAATATTGTAAAATATGTGTGTATTTGTAAAATAGATAGATATTTATATTAGTAGTATAAGATTTGGACAGACATTTTGTAAAATAATTATATACCTACCTTACTTCAGTTCAATGATTGAAATCATATTTCTAGCTTCTAAGTTTCGCTATGGATTGTTTATGTATAAATATTAAAAATTGACCTTAAATACATATTTCTATGACGCTATTGTTAAACCAATATAATCAATAGGTACATACGTTAAAATATAAAAAATGAAATCAAAAAATACATTTTAAATAAATAGACGCTATTTATTTAAAATGTATTTTTTGATTTCATTTTTTATATAAAATGAAATCAAAAATATGTAGTATATTATGTACTTATGGTGGAAAAAGTGTTCCTAATCGATATTATGAGAATCGATTAGAATGAGGATACACCCGTATATAAAAAAAATGTGTATAAAAAAAGATAATACTAACGAATGAAGTTATTTTTGACAATACGTACATAGACGTAACATGGAAATATGTTAGTAAAATCTTTTTTTTTTGTAAATATAAATAAAATTTTGGTATAGAATTAAAGTAATATTATAATTATTTTTTGTATACTCTGTATAATTGAAAAATTGGAATACTAAGTAGAATTAAATGTCTTTGTCAAATTTTCGAATTTTCAAACTACGGCATATAAAATCTAGAGGTCTGCAGCCAATGACTTATTTGCACATGTTACAATGTACAATCCGGTATTCTAAACATTGCCTAGGCAACGTATAGAACACCGAGTGCGCAGCCGATAATGTATGAAATGTTATCGAAAAACATGAATTGTGGTTATAAAAACAATACCCGCGAGAGCTGAGGCAGGAGCGGAGCACCCACATTAACCTTCGTGGTTTTTTTTTGTTGACTTTAAACTTTAGATTCTAACCTATACTCCATTCGATTAGGCACTTAACTAAACGTAAACAATCTTGTGTCTTCATAATTATGTTTTATTTAAAATCAGTTTATTAAGTATTTTTCTGTTTAGAACTCATTTTAAAAACTAAAAACCGAAATTGAACGATTAGTTAGTTAGTCTAGTTTATTTGTTTAATATGTGTTTTTTTTTTAAATCGCTACAAGATTTTTTACGTTTATTTTATGTACCTAACCGAATGTAGTAAGAGTATATATCTATCCAAGTTGACTTGGATAGATTGTTAGAGGACGGAGCTCCCGCATTAGCCTTCGTGCTTATTTTTTTATCTGCAAGTATAGACCAAGATATATTTATTTCACACATTGCCGGTGGAACAGCAGATATTCTATCTATACAATGGTCTTCGACTAGATATTTTATAGAATACCTGAATTATACAGATTGCCGGTAACATATTGTGATAGTACACTGGTCATTGAACAATAAGAAATAAGTGAACCTTAATATATACATCTGTAATGCATTGGTAATTAGATATTTATTAGAGTTGTTGCTGTTTCAACCCTCCATAAATCAGATAATTGAAGCAAAACCTTTTTTTTGTAATTCTTGATACAACAATTACAACACATCTTTGTCTATTGAGACAGCCAAGGCCAGTGGGGAAATTATTGTCATTGGTCGTATTTCACAGTATGTGTGCGGTTTGGCGGAGCACTCGTACCTCCCGCCAAAGGGCGGGGGCTGGTATTATTGGCTTAGTTTCATGTCGATTATGTAAAATCGAATCTTTATTCAGCTTTGGATAGTCGATGTACCGTCACAATATACACTTTATACGGTCAAAATTAGGAACCTCCTTTTTTAATTTTGTTAAATAAATTGTGTAAATGGGATACATTTTTAATTTTGAATTTGTAACTGACTAGATAATAGATTTAACGAATTTTGACACCTATGTGTTCAGTCATAGCGTACTTTTATGTAATGATATCCGTATGCCAGGCATAACAAGATTCACATTGTTCGTGGTCTATAATATTCCGTGCAGACAGTCTAGTAGTATTTACCTGGCAGTGATTACGATAAGTACCTTGTGAGAGGATAACTACCGGCGTATATCTTGACCCAAGACACAAGAGAAAAGAGGCTCTATCGCGCGAATTGCTTTGATAATATGATACAAAAGTCGGTAGCTTAGTGGTTATGAAGCCGGCCTTAAGATGGAGAGGACCCAGGTTCGAATCCTGGCTAATATACTACCGACGACGTGAACCCACTCTTAATAAGGAATTTAGCTTAGCTGGAGGGATTAGAGGTAATATTAATAATTTTGGTTACCTACTTATAATTTTTATTAAAAAAAATATCTACGATTACTGGCTTTCAGCTCCTCCGCTGCTGTAGCACGTGCTATCATCAAATGCCACCCACGCGTACGCGTAAATAGTACATTTTGGGACGTAATTAAGGTCAAGATATATGCCTGTAATTATACTTACTATCTAAATATATGTAGCACTTGATCCATACGATTTTCATTCTAAATACGGGTGTATTGTCATTCGTTTCACTGTAATGCGCTTATAGAGATATGAAATTGATATATGTAGTACGAATGACGGAGTTTAGTACATAACAAAGTTCGACATAGTTCATAATACATAGTGAGAATGTTTTACAGATAAAGCTGTTGATAAATAAAAGTATTTTGGACACTTTTTGCTTTTTATTATTCACCTATTTCACTCTTACATGGTGGTGTTTATACACAAATAAACACTAATTCTCGTCTACGAGTATATCATACGAGATTCGCAAGTAACATATCGCCTATGTCAAAATACGATTATTGCTTGAATGTTCTGTTCAGACGGACACTACCAATATTCTATAGCGAGGCAATGTTCGCCAGCGTGGACGAGCGAGCGACTATTGTTTCTGCGAATGTCTTTTCCCTTGCGGTGTCGTACAAGGCAACTAAGGGATATGGCTGTTTAACATCAGGCAGATAATATACCTATAGGTACAGATCAGACTCAGCTTCAGATGCAGGGCTCAACAATAGTGCCTGAAATACGAAAATAGGCTCACTCCCTATTACGTAGGACCGGCCCACCTGCTGTGCAATTCACTAAGCAAGCACAACGATGCGAGTCACAAGTTGTGCTCGATAGAGAATGTCATTGGTCGATCTCCAGTGACGTGACCCAATCCGACCAATGACAATCTCTATCGAGCACAACGTTGCGACTTGCATCGTTGTGCTCGCTTAGTGAATTGCAGTGCTGATGGGAAGTTGTTACTGTGGCCTATGGATGTATGCAACACCAGGGTGTCACACTTGCCCTTCTTGAAGTAAGTACCCCATACTATAGTCATGAGTCGTACTGTAGTATAATGAAGTCGAGTATAGTGGCATCGAGTAGAGGGACTAGTATAGAGTGGAGTACAGAGTAAAGTATAGAGGCGAGCAGAGTCGAGTAAAGAGTCAAGTAGAAAGCCGAGTAGAGAATCGAATAGAGAGGCGAGTAAAGTGTCTATACAACATCCACGCGGGCGGAGCCGCGGGCACAGCTAGTATACTACTTATATTATTATAAATGCGAAAGTAGCTGTCTGTTTGTCTGTTATACTTTTACGCCGAAACCATTGAACCGATTTTGATGAATAAATTAAATCTTGGGAAAGGACATAGGCCATCTTTGGTTGCGATAACCGACATACACGCGGGCGGAGCCGCGCGCAACAACTAGTGAGCAATAGCTTCATAAATATAAACCTCACGTGAAGGTGTGGCACGGGAGCCCTTTACGCTTTTACCTGGTATATAATTGTTTTTCCACTGCCTTTTTTACTATTATTTGATTAGGTACATAACTAAAGGTAAACAATATTGTAGCAACTTCTTATACAAACACATATTAAACAAATAAACAAGGCTAACTCAATAACTAGTGATTGTATTTCGATTTTCGGTCTTTAAAATGAATTTCTAAACCGGAATATTGAATTTGGAAATCGCTCCCAGCGATAAGGCCGCCATTTGTATGTTGTCCGACAGACAGCCTTCGGGGTACTTTCGCATTTATAATATTACTATGGACCGGAGCAACGCGCAACACCTTGTTGATATAGTCGAAGTCACAGAATTGGAGATCAATTCTATGGTTTTTTAAGTAATGATAATATTGTGCAATTATTTAAAATATCACGATGTGTCAAAAAAACAGAAAGAGACAGTAGGTAATGCCACAGTATAAAAGTAATGGGTTTAGCAGCTAGTTTTAATGGGCCCGCAATGACTTGAATAACAAAAGCATTAATATCTCTTTCGTTCACTTGACGAGATAAGTACTGGAATACTGCAACCTTTATCACTTGACCTATTTAGAGAAATGAGACAAAAGGTTGACTATGGATAGTAAAGAATAGGCAATTTGCAAATAACTATTCCAGTTTTTTTTTGTTGTTTAGAGTTTCAATTTGCAGTTCACAGCTTATCGACTAAAATAGAAAAAAAGATAGTAGAAAAGCAATTATGCCAGGTAAAGGGCTCCCTCGCCATACCTTCACGTGTGGTTTATATTACTTACCTGGTAATTTAAGAAGTTATCGTTATCGTAGTATAAGTAGTAGTGTGGATGTCGGTTATCGCAACCAAAGATGGCCTATGTTCTTTCCCACGGTTTAATTCATTCATCAAGATCGGTTCTTGGTTCAGTGGTTTAGATGTGAAAGAATAACAGACAGACAGAAAGACAGACAGTTTTTTTCGCATTTGTAACCAAATTAAGTAGGTATATGGATGTTATGAAATTTTCAGATGTACAATCATATATGATGTACATTTGTAAATTCAACAACTACAAAAACTCAATCACGCCATTATCCCCGGTTAGGTTAGGCAGAGGTGAAATAACATCCACATTGGAGGTTACCGGCAACTGGGACCGCATTTAACTCGGACCGACGTTCCAGTTGCCAGTTCCATTTAATTTAAATATTTTTCTTCCGGCGACTGGATCTACCTATAAAAATTAATAAAAAATTAATAGTTAAAACCAAAAACAGTACAGTCAAACAAAAAAATAATTTCAAGTAATAATTATAGCAAAATCTGTTTAATTCAAAAATATTATTTATGTAATGTATTATAAATATCATTTGAGTACTTATCCTAGGCATGCATTCATTCCCTGCCAATTTCAAAAAGGTTAAAATATGATTCCGAAGTCGACCGCATACGACACCTGTCTGTACTGTGTAGCGTAAACTGTGTACTATATATAAGTGAATACCATTGTGAATCCAGGCATTAAAGAGTCAACTTCCATACAATAAGTGTTTCCTTTAATCGCACCGACGTTCCGACCTCACATGGCGACCCTGCCATTTGAGCCGGTGCACCGGCACCGTTCATAGTAGGTATAGTTTATTACGAGTATGAGAAAGTAATACAATAAGAGTTAACATGTGTCGCTCAAATATAGAAAAGGACGACGTATTCATAACACAAAATACTTCTGGGGGTAGCAATGCAGCCCGGGCTACCCAGGACTATCACCTTTCCAACATCAGCATAGTGCTGGTGGTCATCTGCACCGTTTTATGTCTAGCGGGATTATACGCCCTCTATAATTTATACCGAAGGTGTCATCACCACTGGATTCGGAACGAATTCCTAACACAGGGGCTAAGGAACTCATTCCGCCGTGGCCGAAATTTGCGTCCTGAAGGCAATGTCTGTTTCAAGTGTGCGCGGCAAGGATCGGCTCAAGGTCAAGAGCCTTAAAATAAAGGTCTTAAAAATTCAAAACTATTAGTGCGAAAGAAAACATAAAGTGCGTCAATTTAAAGTGCGAAGTTAACCAAAAGCTATAAACTGTAAGTAACCTTTGAATGAACTCTTTTTCAGGTCTAAATTTATATCTTATTACGTAAGTCATGTTTCTTTTTTTTATTATTCTTTCCTATTATGTTGTGTATCAATGGTTTTGTTATTAGCTCCATGCATCCAACGTAATATCTTTGTGTAACAAGGTTATAATTATGATTTATGTAATATATTTTAGTTAGTAATGGGTAGTGAGCTAAAGGAAATATACGACAAACTGAAGAATATAAAGGATTATTTGGTAAAATTAAATTATGCCAAGAGAACTAAAACTCTTTTACTAAATAAATTACATGAGGCAAATCAATTACGCCCTCAATTCGAAGAATGTATGACAGTTTTGTCTACACAAATTGATAAAAAAGAAATTATATCTTCAGTTTTAGAAGAAATAAACGCATATTGTAACTCAATTAATACGTTATTTGAGCAAATAGAAACTTTTTGCAGTAAAGATTATAGCATTATAGGCAAGCCTGAGTCTAAATCTATATGTGTTCAAAGCGAAACCACCAAAATGGCAATTAATTTTGATTTCAAGACAGCAGTTTCTCTGCTTCCGGTGATGACCGGTAATGAGGAAGTTACAAAGAACCTCATTGATGCTATAGAGCTTTATAGTTCTTCGTTGAACGATCAGAATAATAGCATGTTAATAAAATTCGTACTGAAAACGCGATTAAACCAGAACGCAAAATTACGATTATGTGACTCATATAGTTCATGCGATGCGCTTGTTAAGGATATGCGAACGCATTTGCTTACCAAAAAGTCAAGTACAGCTCTACAAACCGAATTAATTAAAATTCGTCAAAATGGTACGACTTTAGATGATTTTGGAAATAAAATTGAAAATTTGTTTGTTGACTTGACGATTTCGCAAGCTGACGGTGACCAAGCTGCCTACAAGGTTTTGCGGCCTATAAATGAGAAAACCGCAATTAAAAGTTTCACTTCCGGTTTACGTAATCGCCAACTAAGTACTATTTTATCTGCACGTAACTATGACACTCTTAAGGACACCATTCGAGCCGCTAAAGATGAGGAGCAGTCCTGTAGCCGCCAGGATACGGAAACCTCTGTATACTTCGGCCACCGAGGATACCCAGGTAGGTCGAGATCTTACAGGTCCCACCGAGGTCGTGGTAGTAGAGGCCTGACCCGCAACCAGGAGCCTCGGGTTCGATTCCCTGTGTCGGAACCACGAGGTCGAGGTCATTTCACAGCGCAACATTATCGTGGTTCTAGGTCTGCTGGACCTTACCGTGGTAGACAGAACTATCACGTTAGGCGCAACGGCAATGTACGTCTTATACAAAATGAAGGAACCAACCAACAAGGTAGCCAAAATTCGGAAGCGTTGACTAATAATGAAAATAATGTAGTTTTTTTTCGAGAATAATTTTATATTAGCGTGCGAATGCAACAACTCAGTTGAATTCTCAGTAGAAGGCGTCGGTCATTCTTTGTTAGTTGATACGGGCGCATCACTTTCCGTCTTGAAGTACGAGACAATCTCACGCTTGAATATTCCGGTAAATGCAGGTGACGTTAAAATAACTGGAATTGGCGGTAAAGTAAAAAGCATTGGGTATGCTTATGTTACATTACGTAATAATAGCGTGGAATTTAGTCACAAATTTCACATAGTAGAATCGTTGCCATGTACCCAGCATGGAATTATTGGTATAGATTTTTTACACAAATACAACGCAATTTTGAATTTTGAGAAAAACACATTAACTTTAAATAATTATGATATCAATATAACTTTGCCAATGATTAATGGTTTTTTAGGCATAGGAAATTACTTGAGTATCCCACCGAGATGCGAAAAAATATTTACGATAAATAGCAGTACAGTAGACGAGTGTGTTGTTATTCCAGGAGAATTATGTCAAGGTGTTTACATAGCGGGGAAGTATTTGCAAACCTAAAAATGGTACTATAAATATACAAATTTTAAATACGCGTGAAACGGAAGTTAGTCTCAGCTATTTTAGACCGGAGTTACATTGCTTATCAGACTATAATATTTGTAGTTTTGAAAATAGCGATAGTCACAACGCAACCAGAGTACGTACAATGTTTTCACACCTCAAATTGAGCCATCTTAATTTAGAGGAACGTACATCAATAGAAAATATATGTGCCAAATTTTCCGATGTATTCCATTTACCAAATGATAAATTAACCACAACTAACCTCTTTGACCAAACCATTCAATTAAAGCCACATTCTAGCCCTATTTACATAAAGCAATATCGATTACCATTTTCTCAGAGAAAGGAAGTAGAAAATAATGTTAAAAATATGCTTTCAGAAAATATTATAGAGCCTACAAATAGTGAATAGTCTAGCCCAATATTACTGGTGCCGAAAAAATCAGATGATAACACCAAGAAATGGCGATTGGTTATCGATTTTCGGAAATTAAATAATCAAATTATGCACGATAAATTTCCACTGCCTAATATCACAGACATCTTAGATTCTCTTTCGGGTGCAATGTATTTTTCTCAATTAGATTTGTCACAAGCATATTATCAAGCATCTTTAAGCCCAGAGTGTAGAAAGTATACAGCCTTCACCACCCCTTCGGGTCAGTATCAAATGACTCGTCTTCCTATGGGATTAAAAATAAGTCCGAGTGCATTTTCTCGACTGATGACAGTCGCAATGTCTGGCCTTGCACAAGATAAATTGTTTATTTATTTGGATAATTTAATTTGCGTAGGTCGAAATTTAGATATACACAATAAAAACCTTATCGATGTACTAACTAGACTTCGAAAAGTAAATTTAAAATTAAACCCCAGCAAATGTGATTTTTTAAGGAAGGAAATTCAATTATTAGGTCATGTAGTTACAAACGAAGGGATAAAACCGGATCCCCAAAAAATAGAAACCGTTCAAAATTATCCATTACCAAAAAATGCCGACCAAGTTAAAAGATTTGTAGCATTTGTGAATTTTTACAGGAAATTTATACCAAATTTCGCTGAAAAATCACTACATCTTAATAAACTTTGCAGAAAAAATGTACCTTTTATTTGGACCAAAGAATGCCAAAAATCATTTTCTATTTTAAAAGATGCACTTATTTCACCGCCCATATTGCAATACCCTAATTTTGATTCAAATAATACGTTTATTTTACAAACGGATGCTTCCGGTTATGCAATTGGATCTGTATTATCTAATAGCGATAACATGCCAGTAGCCTACACTAGCCGTACTTTAAATAAAGCCGAGATTAGTTATCCCACAATTGAGAAGGAGTTACTTGCTATAGTATGGTCAGTAAAATATTTTAGGCCATACCTGTACGGACGAAAATTTATTATTCGAACAGACCATAAACCATTACTATACCTATTTAATATGACAAATCCTTCTAGCCGTTTGACAAAATTCCGATTACTATTAGAAGAGTATGATTATATAGTCGAGTATGTAAGGGGAACGGACAATGTAGCTGCAGATGCTTTGTCACGTATCCAAATTTCGAGCGAGGAATTGAAAGAGATGAGTGAGCATATTGTATCTGTGTTAACCAGAGCTCAGAAGAAAAGTATGTTAGAGGGAAATGTTCAAGGTCAAGACGTGAAGATTACTACAAACGATTGGATTGATCACCCAAGAGTTGTAGGAATCCTTAAAAAACCAAAGGATTATCCCCAATTATTATTTACAAATATGAATGAATGGAATAAAGCTATAAGAGACTTATCGGAAAGTTCAAATTTATTTGCTTATGATTCAAATAAATTAGTTCTGTATGTTAACCCTTCTGTCCGCTCATACTGCGCACGAGATGCCTTTGTGAGGAAGTTGGGCAACGTATGTAGACAATTAAATCTCGATCGAGTGTATATTATTAAAAATGAATATAATAAAGAATTAATCAAAGAGCTAACTCATATAATAAATGAAATGTCCAATTGGTCCGGACCGCGTTTATGTGTCTTAAACGATGTTCAGCAAATATGTGATGACGACACGAAACGTGTAATTATAAATGACTATCATATTTTGCCTACGAGCGGCCACGCCGGTATCCGCCGTATGATAAATAATATAAAGAAACGTTTCTATTGGCCAGGTCTTGAAAAAGACGTCATGCAGCACATACAGCGTGCCCATTACTTGTTAAACTTCGATACGGATAAAGGGGACCATTGAGAAGTCGCAATGTACTACGCGCATGTGCTGCGTGCGTCGGCAGTTGTCGTATGCGGTCAGCTACGGAATCACACTTTAAGCCAGCCCGTTTTCACGCAATTCACCCGTGCACGTAGCACGGGTGAATTGCGTGCAAGGGATAGCATTATATATAATGTTGTCCCTCTCTAACTCTAGTTCGATTTTGCATCTCTTGATGAATCACTCGACCACTCACTAACAGGAATTGGCCAAGCATAGCTTAGCAAGTTTATGAAAAGTTAATGGTTATTGTAATTGCCCATTTTAATTGTTCATTTTAATTGTTAGGTACTTAACTAAACGTAAACAATCTTGATGTGTCTATTCAATAGGTTTTATTTAAAAACTCAGTTTATATATTGAACGAAGCACTTACAGTACTTTTCCACAATTAATTTATTTTTAGTTGCCTAACCGGTTTCGCCTTACGGCATTCTCAAGTTTTAAGATGGAAAAGTACAAGTTAGTGCTTTATTCAATATGTGTAGCAAGTTCCACCAAGCGCCATAAATTTTCAGTATAAACAGTCAGTTTATATATATTTTTCTGTTTAGAAACTTATTATGAAGACTAAAAACCGAAATCGAACCCACTAGTCATTCAGTTAGTTCTTCTTCATCCTAGCGTTAATTCCCAGTCGCATCTGAAGCTTTCACCTCGAAGTCTAGGGTCCGCTTTACCAGTCTTAACTGCTACATTGCTATAAAGCGCGCCTTACAAGTATGAACTGCTATCACGGGTATGAACAGTACCGAGGCTCCTGGTTCAACCTCAATCAGTAGCAAAACAATATCCATCAAAATGACTTCGCAAATAATATTTAATTCGATTATGTTAAATCAAAATTTTATACAACATTGTATATTTGTAGTAATAATGGCGCAAAAATAACGCAAAATGGGCGTCATTTTGCGTTATTTTTGCTTTGATTTTATCCATGCATATCAAATCGAACAAAAAACTTCATAACAACAAACTACATTAATAAGTGCATCTATTGATATTTTCGGTAATGCATGAAACGTCACTATAGGTGCGCTATACCATCGCAAAGTATCTGCTAACACTCGGCGCCCAAGAGCTGAGTGATAGGCGCGCTCTATATAATTATAATGTATATTCTAAGCTTAACTGCGGATTTGGCTGGACCTTAAAATTTCCGTGAAGCGACTGCCATCTGACCTCCACAATCCAATGGTGACATTGGGCGATATTTTGTTGTTCTTGGACTTTTTAAGCTCCAACTACCCCTAACGATTAAGTTAGTTAGCCTAGTTTATTTATTTAATACCTATTTGTTTACATAAAAAGTCGCTACAAGGTTGTTTACCTTTAGTTAAGTACCTACCCGTATGAAGTATAGTTAGGTTTATATATTCAAATTCAAATTCAGCTTTATTTCAAGAATATGGTTACAACATCAGGTATTATAATATTTGTAAGTACAGCTGGTGGTTCGATATCGGTATTTAGTCTTCATAATAAGTTTCTAAACAGAAAAATATTTATAACAAAGTTATCGCTCAATATCTGTTGCCCGCGGCCCCGTCCGCGTGGATGTCGGTTGTCGCGACCAACATTCCTTATGTCCTTTCCAAACGTCTATATACCAAATTTCAATATCCAGACAGACAAGCAGACCGACAGACAGAGAGTTACTTTCTAATATTACTGTGGACCGGAGCAACGCGCAACACCTAGTTATTGATATAGTTGTAGTCACAGAATTGGGGATCAATTGTGTGGTCTTTTAAATAATGACATATTGTGCAATTATTTAAAATACCACGAATTGTGTCCACGAAGAGACAGCAGGTAATGGCACAGTATAGAAGTAATGGCTTTAGCAGTTAGTTTTAATAGGCCCGCAATGACTTGAATAACAAAAGCATTAATATCTCTTTTGTTCACTGGATCACTGCAACCTTTATCACTTGACCTATTTAGAGAAATGAGACAAAAGGTTGACTATAGATAAGAGTAAAGATAAGAGTAAAGAATGGGCAATTTGCAAATATTCTAGTCTTTTTTAATGTTGCAATTTTCAGTTTACAGCTTATCGACTACAATAGAAAAAAAACACAGTAGAAAAGCAATTATGCCAGGTAAAGGGCTCCCTCGCCATACCTTCACGTGTGGTTTATATTACTTACCTAGTTATTTAAGAAGTGATCGTTATCGTAGTATAAGTAGTAGTGTGAATGTTGGTTATCGCAACCAAAGATGGCCTATGTTCTTTCCCAAGGTTTAATTCATTCGTCAAGATCGGTCCAGTGGTTTAGGTCTGTGTGAAAGCATAACAGGCAAACAGAAAGACAGACAGTTATTTTCGCATCTATAATATACAAATGAATCGCTAAATGTGTTGCTTAGCGCAAATCTCGAGAACGGCTGAACCGATTTCGCTAATTCTTTTTTTAGAATAATTCCTTCTTTACGGAGAGAAAAATTGTCTGAAAAAGTCTAAAAACAACACAATTGCGCTGAATGCACAGACAGATTATCCTCAATTTCTGATTATTCACTCTCGTCTAAAGAATATTCCCCATCATAACTTGTATTGCCTAGGTTTCCTAAATATTTAACAATATGAAGTTTAAGCCGTAAGTTTTACTATTTATGTCAAAAGTCCGAGTCTTTTAAAATAAAACTCGGACACCTATGATTATAATACGAGAAATAAAGATAAACTAGCAGTGCCAATACTCAGGCTTCGTAAGGTTGGTAATTCATTTGTAGGCAACAGTATAAAAATATTTAATAAAATTCCTCAGGATTTGGTTGACATGCCACTTAATATTTTTAAAATAAACGTGAAAAAAAGTCTAATGGAAAAAGCTTATTATAAAGTAGAAGAATATCTTAATGATAAAAATGCATGGTCAACCTAATCACTTTCTTGCCCGCACATTGTAAATTGTATAAAAACCGTATTAAAAAATAAATAAATAAATAAAAAGGATAATTGAGTTCTCTGAGTTTCTTGCTGGCATCTGCTCAGTAGAACCAACTACCGAACCAGCGAAAGAATCATTTTCAAATGGTTTACTTTAATTTATTTAATATTTTATTTGTTGTCTTTTTGGCACAATTATAATATTTTAACGTTCAAATGTGCTCTATATGTGCCTAAATTGAATAAAAGAAATTGATTCTTTGATTGAAAAATGCTCTTTTTTCAATCACCAGACAAGAAAAAAGAAACAAACGTAAAAGGATAGTGGGGTGATCGGTCACCCCAGCAACGTTAATATGGCTAAATCCAAGACATAACGAATCAATGATATATGCTACTAATTACGTATACTTAGGTTAAGAGGAGAATACATAAAAACACAACTTTCATCAATTAACACATAAAAAAATATCAACTCTTTTTTGAACGAGTGGGGTGACGACTTGACGAGTCACCCCCCTATCCTTCCGAAGGTTAACATACCTTACCTATACGTATTAAGTGCCTAATTCCATAAAAGGCAATAGGTTATGTCTGCTGTAGACAATACGTGCCTGTAACAATAGTTAGCTTGCCCCACGCCCACTACCCGCTACTACCTGTCCACTCCCGCGCATCCCCCGTCTCAGCCCCACCCCCCGCGTCCCCCGCACCCGTCGCTCCTTACGAGGCACTGCGAAATTCTTCAAAACTAAATTAGTTGAGCTCGAGCTCTCATCCGAAGCACTCGCTATTCGTGCGCTTTCCTTGTACTTGCTTACCTTGCTTGTACTTACTTGCCAGTTAGTGCAATACTGTGGTTAAAGTGCAATATACTAAGTGTTAGAAAATAGCTTTTGAAGAACTAGGTGTTAGTGATATTTCTCTAAAACTCTAAATAAAGTGTTTTGTGTTTAATAGAAAAAAATCACGGTAAGTACCTATTTCAACTATATGTATCGTATACACCTTATTAATCGAATCACTCCAACTAATCAGATTCAGAGTCAGATCGAATCACCTAATTAAAATTCATTTATATCTATTTTTTTGTATGATCTGACTCTAAATCGAATTAACTTATACTTAATATCACTATTTATCTTAAAGTTTACCTTTTCAACGACTGATAAGCTCTCTTTCTGCTGTGTAGTACGTCCTGGAATATAATCGAAAGTCTAACTTCAGTTCAGACTACATTTACTGAAATAAGTTAATAATTTTTTTATTGGTCTAAAACAATTTGAATATTACCGTGACTTGATCAAGAAGTTGTACGAGAAAGTCGCGGTGAAGGAGAGATGGCGCTCATACTTCCACGAGCTGCTGAATAAGCAGCATAAAGAGGTGCAGCCACCAGACCTCCCTCCGAATCAAGGACTAGTGCCACCGATAACGCCTGCGGAAGTACAGACTGCCATTCGCCGCATGAAGAACCGGAAAGCTGTCGGACCCGACGAAGTCCCCATCGAGGCTTGGAAGGCAATGGGCGCCCGTGGTGTGGGCATTCTAGCAAATCTTTATAACCGCGTACTCCTCACCGGCGAGATCCCGAGCCAGTGGAGGCTGAGCATCATCACGCCAGTCTTCAAAGGCAAGGGATCGGTGCAGGAGTGTGGTAGTTACCGCGGTATAAAGATAATGTCCCACACCATGAAGCTCTATGAGCGGATAATCGACTCCCGGATCCGACAGGAAAGTACACTCTCGGAGTGCCAGTACGGGTTCCGTCACGGGCACGGGACCATGGACCCAGTGTTCGCCCTAAGGGTTGTGGCGGGGAAATACAGGGCGAAGAACACGCCCCTGCACTGCCTATTCTTAGACATGCAGAAGGCCTTCGACTGTGTTCCTCGCGAGGTGATCTGGTGGGCACTGCGGGCCAAGGGTGTCCCAGAGACTTACATTGACACCATCCGAGACATGTACTACGATTCCGGTTCCGTGGTTCGGACTGCTGTTGGCGACTCGAAAGCCTTCCCCATCACCGTCGGGGTACACCAAGGATCCGTCCTTAGTCCTTACCTGTTCAGCGTGGTATTAGATGTTTTGTCGGACAGCATTAGAAACTCACATGAGCAGCCTCCGTGGTTGCTCATGTATGCTGATGATATTGCGCTCATGGACGCGGACAGGAGCAGATTGGTGCGACGCGTGAAAGGTTGGAAAGAAGCGCTTGAGAACGGCGGTCTGAAGCTAAATGTAGCGAAGACAGAATACTTAGCGTTAAACTCCACAGATCCCACACCCGTCCGCATAGGCGATGATTTGGTCGAGCGCACGGACCAGGTTAAGTACCTGGGATCTGTACTTCATGTGACCGGTGAGATCGACCACGACGTCAAGGCACGCATTGCTGCCGCGTGGGCCAAGTGGCGAGAAATGACTGGCGTGACCTGTGATCCTAAAATGCCAGTCAGGTTGAAGGGGCAGGTCTATAAGACGATCATTAGGCCTGTTCTCTTGTATGGTTGTGAGGCGTGGCCGCTGCTCGAGCGACACAAGCAAGAGCTGCGTGTCACGGAGATGAAAATGTTGCGGTGGATGTGCGGCGTTACGCGTAAAGATCGCGTACGGAACTCTCGCATCCGCGGCAGCCTCCATGTCCGTGACATCGCGGATAAAATGCAAGAGAGCCGCCTTCGCTGGTGCGGCCACGTCTTGCGGCAACCGCCAGGCTACGTGGGGAACAAATGCCTGGCAATGGTACCCCCGCCGGGTCCAGGTAAAAGGGGTAGGCCAAAGAAGTCCTGGCTTGACGTCGTTGAGGGTGATATGCGTGCAAATGGTCTCACTACCATGGACGCCCAAGATCGTGCGAAGTGGAGGAGGAAGAGCCGGAAGGCGGACCCTGAGCTTCGAGGTCATCTTGGCCACGGATGCAATCAGGAGAATACGTCTATATGCAGATGATGATTGATCAAGAATATTCAAGATAATTATGTTTTAAATTATAATTTAACATTGCACTAATTTTTCCACCTTCTTATCTATGTATTATTTTTGTGTTTGCATAAAATTAAATAAATAAATCACGTCTTATTTTATAAATATACTTTAAACATACGAAATCACCCGATTTATTACGTTATTGGCTAACATCGTCTTAAATTTCATAGAAATTGGTGCTATTGAAGCAGTATAATACTGTGGTTAAAGTGCAATATTCTAAGTGTTAGCGAATAAATTCTAACTTAGTAAGTTACTCTTGAAAACCTCTTAGTGTGAGTGATAAGTTGATAACTCTAAAATTGCCTTTACTTTAAATATTACGAATAAACTTTAAGTGTCAGTGAAAAACTGTAAGTGTCGCGATTATTACTAAGGAATATCTAAATAACAACTAATACTCGCAGTTTTTTGATGTACGATACCTACTTATTTTATCATAATAATATTTAGGTAATAATAATTGTAAAGTAGTCGTGTCGTTTAAATATCTCCAATGTTTATTTGGAGATATTTAAAAGAAATAAGTATAACATAACCTAAGTAGGTTATGTTATGTTAACGATACTGAACACGATACTTTTTTGAATTTCCTGTCTGTTTGTCTGTTTGTCCGCGATGGACGCAAAAACTACTGAACGAATTTTGAAATCTTACGTTTGTTTGATCGCAATCGATAGAGTAGAACCGGATAAATGAGCAAAGGTGGCGTTAACCGAGATGCACGCGGGCGGAGTCGCGGGAGGAAGGCTAGTAGTGCATAATTTAAGTGTGTTCATCGGACATGCTACGCACTACAAGCTACGGGTTCCACTACGTAAGCTCTACGAATTATTAGCGCTACAGTTATTTTAGCTACGGTTCACAACAGCTACGAAAAAGCTAGAGTAGGTCTGTTAGGTCAGTACCCATTTTTAATAATGTGGCGTGAAACTAGCTACTAACAGAATACTAAATAATGTGAAATTGTATTTAGTTTTAGTTTTACGTCAAGTAAAGTGAACTGGCAACGTTATTAACCCCTAGGGAGTAATTACAGAAATATTTGAAATATATCGTAATGCAGTGCAGTACAACATTTTTTTTTTGTTCATTTTTATTTTTTTAAGACCTTAAAAACAATTAGGGCTTAGATGAAACTCTTTCTAGACTCAAAGTTGTTGTTTGACCTTTCAACTATTGTTTGACCCGTGAATCGAAAACAGCGGTCATTCTGACGACCTCTGAAGCATTTAATTTTTTCCATTCTACCTTTCGCCGCACACGAACGGAATTTTCCATTTGGAATCGCTCTAACAATATGCACAGGCAGCGTTGCCAATTCCCCAGATAGTGGGGATTTTCAATCCGATTGGGTAGTTTGCAGGGGATTACGCTTACGTGGGGAATATAGACATTCACACTAGACCTAAACTCAGAAGTAATAAGTGACAAGTATTATAAATATTGATAAATTATAAAAGCAAAATCTACGACATTAAGGTATTATTTAACTCTTTATTGGCAGTATATGTACAGTCAGAGCTCATAAGTGCACTAGCACAACAAGGCTCAAAATGGTGTGGTGTGCGGCCGCTGCGCCGGCGTGGCTTTGCTTTTACATATATGTGTGTGTGTGTGTGTCGTTAGATACTAATACAGTAATTAACCAACCTAGTAAATTAACTGATAGCTAAGTGGCTGAAGCAGGATAAGTACTACTGATTCACAGCGATTATCACTAATCACTGTGAATCAATATTTTGTGGTTCGATTCCAGCTTTTAATGATTTTTCATATTTATGACAAAAATATAATTTCAAATATTGATAAAGTAATTTTGCATGAAATTGGCATTCTTTTTATGTTGATCTTTGCTAAATTTTAACAAATAATAAATTCTACTTAAGAAACATATTTTATTCATCAATCTGATATTAATTTATAAATGAAACACAAAAAGTGTTATTGCAAGATCGTAGGATTCGAACCATTAACCTTTGCAATTCCACAAACCTCATGCTAGAACCACTCGGCCACGGTTTACTTGAGTAGTAACAACGAAATTATCGATAATATTCCTACGGAAGAACATAATATTATGTGTGTGTGAAAATTGTCTTGAAAGAAAAAGGTCACAAATAGCACTAGAATGTTGACGCTGTAGTTACGTAGGATTGCTACTGTACTTATCACCTGCCTAAGTATAGCCCAGCCTCTTGCCTGTTGGGGTAGGCACAGACTAAATCTTTCCACCTGCAAGATCCTATACTACATTTGGTTAGGTTCGACGTAAACAATCTTGATATGTTTTTGTAATATGTTTCATTTGAAAATTCAATATTTCGGTTTAGAAATTCATTTTAAAGACTAAAAATCGAAATCCAAACAATAGTTAGTCAGTTAGCCTAGTTTATTTGTTTAATATGTGTGTTATAAGAAGTCGCTACAAGATTGTTTACCTTTAGTTAAGTACCTAATCAAATGTCTTTGTTATCCGTGGTACACCCGGAAGAGCCACCAGTCGTACCTACCACGGTTGCAAATAGCCATATTCATGCATAGGTACAAATTGGTTATCGATAACTGACATCCACGCGGGCGGAGCCGCGGGCAACAGCTAGTTATTCATAGTAGGCGTGGTCACAGAATTGAAGTGCAATTCTGGGTCGGAGTGTTTTAAAAAATGGCGTCTGTGTAACATTATTTAAAATACCACGAGGTGTCTACGAAGGCGACAGCAGGTAATAGGCTTAGCAGCTGACAAAAGCATTAATATCTTGTTTGTAGTCTACAAACGATATTTATGGATTACTAGAAACTTTTTAAGTGGCAGTTTAGATAACAGGAACAAAAGGTTGACTATAAATGGTAAAGAATGGACAATTTGCAAATATTCCAGTTTTTTTTGTTTGTAGTTAAAAGTTTCAGTTTGCAGTTTACACCTTATCTACGGCTATAGAACAAAAGACAGTAGAAAAGCAATTATGGCAGGTAAAGGGGTCCCTCGCCATATTGGCCATGTTGTGTGGTTTATATTTATTACTTACATAAACTCCATTCGGTTGGGTACTTAACTTTTCTTCATCCTAGCGTTAATTCCCAGTCGCATCCGAAGCTTTCACCTCGGAGTCTGGGGTCCGCTGTACCAGTCTGAACTGTGGATTTGGCTAGACCTTCCGTGAAGCGACTGCCATCTGACCTCCACAACCTCATTAGGGTAACAGTAGGCGATATCGAAGCATTGCAGCTAGGCCGTTGGCTTTAGAGTTTTTAGCGCTCTAATTGCCCGTGAGAACTGCCATAAATGTTCTTATGGTAACCGGGACCGACGGCTTAACGTGCTCTCTGAGGCACAACCAATGCAAATTCCATATTTCATGTACACAAATATTTGCATTGAGCGGGGATCGAACCCGCGCCTCCTGCGTAGCGGCCGCGTTCACTACCGCTACGCCACGGAGACTGTCCTATATAGTAATAATAATAAAATAATAATAAATTTTTATTGACACAAAAAACAGATGATCTGGTACAAATATAACAAAATTACAAAGTATAATATTCACTCATATTTTTCACCCTACAGCAATATATTTTTATAGCACGTAGCGCGCAAACCGTGCCTTATAAAGACATCAACGACATCGCATTCTGCACAGCACGGATGCATTACATTTTATTTCATTTTTTCATTTGTACATTCACAAATAAATAACATTAACTAAGTAGGTTAATAGTGGCATCTGCTGCTGAACTAGGCTTGTAGCCTGTGTTTCAGCAGACAGCGCCTCCGCTCTTGAAATGTATGTTTTAATTAAAAAATATATATAATATTAGTTATTGATATAGTCGTAGTCACAGAATAAGAGATAAAATTATATTTTATTTTTTAAATAATGTCTTATTGTGCAGTTATTTAAAATACCACGATGTGTCCACGAAGAGACAGCAGGCCCTCGATTCTGCTAAATCAAAACCACTATCATGCCACAGTCACTGCAAGAAAATTTCATTTAATTTTAGCCTTTAAGGTAATGCAGTTTAAGTTTAAAATTAAATGGCTTTTTATAGAGCGAATGAGAGAGTGTAATGAAATTCATTTCATTTAATTTTGGACTTTGACGCCGTAGTAATAAAGTCTTAAATTTAATGCCATTTTTTGCAGTTTCTGTAGTATTACAATGGTTTTTCTTTAGTAGCATCGACGCCCATTACTTGCTGTCTCTATATCGCAAAATAACGCCCATTGGGTTGGCAGTTAGTTTTAATGGGCGCGTATGACTTGAATAACAAAAGAATTAATATTTCTTTTGTTCACTTGACGAGATAAGAACTTCCTGCAAACTTTTACAGGTGGCCTATTTAGGGAAATGAAACCAAAGGTTGACTATAGATAGTAAAGAATAGGCAATTTGGACATATTCCAGTTTTTTTGTTGTTTTAATGTTTCCATTTGCAGTTCACAGCTTATCGACTACAATAGAACAAAACACAGTAGAAAAGCAATTATGCCAGGTAAAGGGCTCCCTCGTCATACCTTCACGTGTGGTTTATATTACTTACCTAGTTATTTAAGAAGTTATCGCTCACTAGCTGTTGCCCGCGGCTCCGCCCGCGTGGATGTCGGTTATCGCAATCAATGATGGCCTATGTTCTTTCACAAGGTTTAATTCATTCATCAAGATCGGTTTTAGGTTCATTGGTTTAGGTGTGAAAGCATAACAGAAAGACAGACAGTTACTTTCGCATTTATAATAATTAGTATGGATTAAGAATATGGATGTTATGAAATTCACAAATGTATAATTATCATTATCATTTATTATTTATCAGTATCGTATATTAGTAAAGTAATTATGTAAATAAAAGCAGAAGTGTAATCACATCATTATCCCCGGTTAGTTTAGGCAGAGGTGAAATAACATCCACATTTCATGGTTGCATTCGGTCCCACGTAATAGCGGGGGTGAGCCTATTGCCGTATTCCAGGCACTATTGTTGACTCAAGCTATTGTAGTGGATAAGCTGTGAACTGCAAATTGAAACATCAAAACAACAAAAAAACTGGAATATTTCCAAATTGCCTATTCTTTACTATCTATAGTCAACCTTTAGTTTCATTTCTCTAAATAGGCCACCTGATAAACGTTGCAGTAATACAGTTCTTATCTCGTCAAGTGAACAAAAGAGATATTAATGCTTTTGTTATTCAAGTCATGCGCGCCCATTAAAACTAACTGCCAACCCAATGGGCGTTATTTTGCGATATAGAGACAGCAAGTAATGGGCGTCAATGCTACTAAAGAAAAACCATTGTAATACAGAAACTGCAAAAATGGCATTAAATTTTAGACTTTATTGCTATAGAGTCAAAGTCCAAAATTAAATGAAAAGAGTTTCATTACACTCTCTCATTCGCTCTACAAAAAGCCATTATAATTTTAAACTTAAACCGCATTACTTCAAAGGCTAAAATTAAATGAAATTTTCTTGCAGTGACTGTGGCATGATAGTGGTTTTGCTTTAGCAGAATCGAGGGCCTGCTGTCTCTTCGTGGACACATCGTGGTATTTTAAATAATTGCATAATAAGTCATTATTTAAAATACAACAATTTTGATCTGCAATTCTGTGACGTCCTAGTCACAGAATTGGAGATCTCGGCTATCAATAACTTTTTTTTTTTTTTTTTTTTTTTTTTAAAATTAAAACATATTATGCATTTCATGGGCGGAGGCGCTATCTGCTGAAATACAGGCTGCAAGCCTAGCTCAGCAGCAGATGCTATTATTAACCTACTTAGTTAATGTTTTTTATTTGTGAATGTATAAATGAAAAAATGAAATAAAATGTAATGCATCCGTGCTGTGCAGAATGCGATGTCGTTGATGCCTTTATAAGGCACGGTTTGCGCGCTACGTGCTATAAAAATATAAACTAAACTCTTAATATATTTTGATAGATATGCATATTGCTGTGGGGTGAAATATATGAGTGAATGTAATTTGTAATTTTGTTATATTTGTACCAGATAACCTATTTTTTGTGTCAGCAAACATTTATTATTATTTTATTATTATTACTCTATAGGACAGCCTCCGTGGCGTAGCGGTAGTGAACGCGGCCGCTACGCAGGATTCGCGGGTTCGATCCCCGCTCAATGCAAATATTTTTGCGCATGAAATATGGGTATTTGCATTGGTTGTGCCTCGGAGAGCACGTTAAGCCGTCATTCCCGGTTGCCATAAGAACATCTATGGCAGTTGTTACGGGTAATTAGAGAGCTAAAAAGTCTAAAAACAGCGGCCTAGCTGCAATGCTTCGATATCTCCTAATGTCACCCTAATGGGGTTGTGGTGGTCATATGGCAGTCACTTCACGGAAAATATCGAGGTCTAGCCAAATCCGCAGTTCAGACTGGTACAGCGGACCCCAGACTCCGAGGTGAAAGCTTCGGATGCGACTGGGAATTAACGCTAGGATGAAGAAAAGTTAAGTACCCAACCGAATGGAGTTTATGTAAGTAATTAATATAAAACAGTGACATATGCTACTAATTACATATGCTTAAATAGGAGAATACAGAAAAACACAACTATCATCAATTAACACATAAAAAGATATCAACTTTTTTTGAACGAGTGGGGTGACGACGTGACGAGTCACCCCCCTATAATTCCGTAGGGTAACATACCTTACCTGTACGTATCAAGTGCCTAATTCCATAAAAGACAATAGGTTATGTCTGCTGTAGACAATACGTGCGCTGTAACAATAGATAGCTTGCGCCACGCCCACTACCCGCTACTACCTGTCCACTCCCGCGCATCCCCCCGTGTCAGCCCCCACCCCCCGCGTCCCTCGCACCCGTCGCACCTTACGAGGCACTGCGAAATTCCTCAAAAATAAATTAGTTGAGCTCGAGCTCTCATCCGAAGCACTCGCTTTTCGCGCGCTTTCCTTGTACTTACCTTGCTTGTACTTACTTGCCAGTTAGTGAAATACTGTGGTTAAAGTGCAATTTACTACGAGTTTGTGAATAACTCTTGAAAAACCTTTAAGTGATAACGATAACTCTTTAAAACTCTAGTGTTTTGTGTTTGATTTCAAAAAAATCACAGTAAGTACCTATTTCAACTATATCGTATACACCTTACTAATCGAATCACTCTAACTATTCAGAGTCAGATCATACTAATTTAAATTAATTTATTTAAATGCTATATTATAATTATTATGATCTGACTCTAAATCGGATTGACTTATACTTAATATCACTGTTAATCTTAAAGTTTGCCTTTTCAGTTTATTTAAAATTAATTTACTCCTATTCGGTTTCACTTTTTCTTCTATTATATAAAAATGTATCCCTAAATGTATTGCTAAGCGCAAATCTCGAGCACGGCTGAACCGATCTCGCTAATTCCTTTTTAGAATATTCCTTAAAGAACGAGGATGGTTTTTAGGGAGAGAAAAATTAAAATAATAAAGAATTGACTGTTAGGCGGTACGAAGTTCGCGGAGTCAGCTAGAACTTAATATAACTATTTATCCTAAAGTTAACCTTTTCAAGGACTGATAAGCTCTCTTTCTACTGTGTAGTACGTCCCTGAATATTATCTAATGTCTAACTTCAGTTCAGACTTCATTTACTAAACTAAGTTAATAATTCTTTATTAATGTGAACCAATTTGAAATTATAATCAATAACTTTACCGTGACTTGATCAAAAATAATTCAAAATTATGTTTTAAAGTATAATTTAACATCGCACAAATTTTTCCACCATCTCACCTATTTATGTAATGTTTTGTGTTTGCATAAAATTAAATAAATAAATCGCGTCAAATTTTCTGAATATACTTTAAACATGCGAAATCACCTGATTTATTACGTTATTGGCTAACATCGTCTTGAACTTAAAAAAAACACTTGGGTTATGTTATGTTAACAATACTGAACACAAAATATTTTTTTTTCACTTCCTGTCTTTTTGTCTGTTGGCCCGCGATGGACGCATTTTGATGCTGTTTTTTTGAGACAGGCCTGGGTCAGTCGATACGCTTACGCTTTTTTTATCGCAATCGGTTGAGTAGAACCGGATATATGAACAAAGGTCGCGTTAACCAAGAAGTACGCGGGCAGAGTCGCGGGCGGAAGGCTAGTAGTGCATAATTTAAGTGTGTTCATCGGACATGCTACACGCTACGAGCTACGAGTTCCACTACATAAACTCTACGAATTATTAGCGCTACGACCTACGAGTTTTGCTACGTAAGCCCTACGATTTATTTTATCTACGGTCCACAACAGCTACGAAAAAGCTACATTACTTCTGTTAGGCCAGTACCCAGTTTTAATAATGTGGCGTGAAACTAGCTACTAACAGAAAACTAAATAATGTGAAGTTCTCAGACTAAAAGAATAATATAGACGGAACGTATTGAACCAGCGTGTGAAGCGACATAAAGTGATACTAAATTAGCACCATTTCGCTCGCACTCCTGGTGTACACAAAGAGTGCGAGTGAGATGATGCTACTTTTATCACTTTGTGGCCTCACACGCTGGTTCTATACGTTCCGTCTATATTATTCTTTTAGTCTGAGTGTGAAGCTGTATTTCATTTAGTTTAATGTTGAACGTTAAGTGTAGTGAACTTTAGTTAAGTACCTAGCCGTATGAAGTATAGTTCTCTCTCTAAACTTAAGAGCAGCGCTCTTGTCGGCGGAGTAATCGCCACTCTTCTCTCTCCTCCGCCAAACCCTTGACCTCCTGGTATGACGCAACTTGTATCTTTTCCTTTATCTGTGCCATAAACGTTCCTCTTGGTCTACCTCTTTTCCTCTTTCCTTCCACCTTCCCTTCAATGATGTTTTTTAAAAATAAGTCGTGTCTTATCAAATGACCAATCATCTTTCCTCTTCGGTTCTCGATTATTTCCAATATAGACCTTCCTTCCTGTACCTTGTTTAGTACTCTTTCGTTTGTCATTCTATAGTATAGATAGGTACATAAATTCAAATTCAGCTTTATTTCAAGAATATGGTTACAACATCAGGTATTATAATATTTGTAAGTACAGCTGGTGGTTCGATATCGGTATTTAGTCTTCATAATAAGTTTCTAAACAGAAAAATATTTATAACAAAGTTATCGCTCAATATCTGTTGCCCGCGGCCCCGTCCGCGTGGATGTCGGTTGTCGTGACCGACATTCCTTATGTCCTTTTCCAACGTCTATACCAAATTTCAATATCCAGACAGACAAGCAGACAGACAGACTGAGAGTTACTTTCGAATTTATAATATTAGATAGATAGATAGATAATTCTTTATTGTACACCAATAAATTTACAGTAATACAAGTAGGTAGGTGAAGATATGGTGTAGTTAGTAAACAAACTAGATACAAGGTGTATTAAAAAGAGAGAGAGAGAGAGAGAGAAAAGTATAAATCAAGTAGAATAAAATAAATAATAACATTACGTAAAGTATCATAAACATATACAACTATTACATAGAAACAGTTCATAAAATAAAATAAATAATACATACTTTATGAAGGAAGAAAAGTAAGCGAGTATATAATTTGTGAGCTATTAATGTGCACAAGATAGGTATTGTTCCTTAACCATTGTTTTAAAAACGTTTATGGATTTTGCTTGTCTGTTGTTCAATGGCAATGAGTTTCATAAGCGCACAGCTTTGACAGTGAAAGATTTGTCAAAAAAGTCAGTGGAATGTATCGGCATTCTCAGTCTCAAATTCTCGGATGACCTCAGGCATCGTATGTGTAACCGGAGCAACGTGCAACACCTAGTTCATATAGTCGAAGTCACAGAATTGGAGATCAATTGTGTGGTCTTTTAAATAATGACATATTGTGCAATTATTTAAAATACCACGAACTGTGTCCACGAAGAGACAGCAGGTAATGGTACAGTATAGAAATAATGGGTTTAGCAGTTAGTTTTAATAGGCCCGCAATGACTTGAACAACAAAAGCATTAATATTTCTTTTGTTCACTTAACCAGACAATAACTGGATTAATACAACCTTTATCACTTGACCTATTTAGAGAAATGAGACAAAAGGTTGACTATAGATAAGAGCAAAGAATGGGCAATTTGCAAATATTCTAATCTTTTTTTAATGTTGCAATTTCCAGTTCACAGCTTATCGACTACAATAGAACAAAAGACAGTAGAAACGCAACTATGTCAGGTAAAGGGGTCCCTCGCCATACCTTCACGTGTGGTTTATATTACTTACCTAGTTATAAAAGAAGTTATCGTTATCGTAGTATAAGTAGTAGTGTGGATGTCGGTTATCACAACCAAAGATGGTCTATGTTCTTTCCCAAAGTTATATTCATTCGTCAAGATAAGTTCAGTGGTTTAGGTCTGTGTGAAAGCATAACTGGCAGACAGAAAGACAGACAGTTATTTTCGCATCTATAATATACAAATGAATCGCTAAATGTGTTGCTAAGCGCAAATCTCACGAACGGCTAAACCGATTTCGCTTTACGGATAGAAAAATTGTCTGAAAAAGCCTAAAAACAACACAAATGCGCTGAATGCACAGACAGATTATCCTCAATTTCTGATTATTCACTCTCGTCTAAAGAATATTCCCCATCATAACTTGTATTGCCTAGGTTTCCTAAATATTTAACAATATATTGACCGTAAGTTTTACTATTTATGTCAAAAATGCTCTTTTTTCAATCACCAGACGAGAAAAAAGAAACTAACGTAAAAGGATAGTGGGGTGATCGGTCACCCCAGCAACGTTAATATAGCTAAATCCAATACATAACGAATCAGTGATATATGCTACTAATTACGTATGCTTAGGTAAAGAGGAGAATAAAAAAAACATAACTTTCATCAATTAACACATAAAAAGTTATCAACTCTTTTTTGAACGAGTGGGGTGACTGACTTGACGAGTCACGCCACTATCCTGCCGTAGGTTAACATACCTAACGTATTAAGTGCCTAATTCCATAAAAGACAATAGGTTATGTCGGCTGTAGACAATACGTACGCTGTAACAATAGTTAGCTTGCCCCACGCCCACTACCCGCTACTACCTGTCCACTCCCGCGCATCCCCCGTCTCAGCCCCCACCCCCCGCATCCCCCGCACCCGTCGCACCTTACGAGGCACTGCGAATTTCCTCAAAAATAAATTAGTTGAGCTCGAGCTCTCATCCGAAGCACTCGCTGTTCGCGCGCTTTCCTTGTACTTGCCTTGCTTGTACTTACTTGCCAGTTAGTGCAATACTGTGGTTAAAGTGCAATATAATAAGTGTTAGAAAATAACTTTTGAAGAACTAGGTGTTAGTGATAACTCTTTAAAACTCTAAATAAAGTGTTTTGTGTTTCATAGACAAAAAATCACGGTAAGTACCTATTTCAACCATATGTATCGTATACATCTTACTAATCGAATCACTCTAACTAATCAGATTCAGAGTCAGATCAAATTAGTTAAAATTCGTTTATATCTATTTTTTGTATGATCTGACTCTAAGTCGAATTAGCTTATACTTAATATCACTATTTATCTTAAAGTTTACCTTTTCAATGACTGATAAGCTCTCTTTCTGCTGTGTAGTACGTCCTGGAATATAATCGAAAGTCTAACTTCAGTTCAGACTACATTTACTAAACTAAATTAATAATTCTTAAAATGTCCGAAACAATTTGAAATTAAAATCAATAACTTTACTGTGACTTGATCAAAAATATTCAAAATAATGTTTTAAAGTATAATTTAACATTGTACTAATTTTTCTACTGTCTTTACCTATCTGTGTAATGTTTTTGTGTTTGTGTATAATTAAATAAATAAATCGCGTCAAATTTTATGAATATAAAATGAATATTATGGTACTTTAAACATGCGAAATTATTACGATTTATTACGTTATTGGCTAACATTCTCTTAAACTGGTGCTATTAAAGCATTAATTCTACAGGTTTCCATAATCCTTCCCAATCTATTTTTGAAAATTTGAAGATGAAGACGATAACATCAAATTATAATTTAGACATAACTCTCGTGAGAATTTACTGCATACACTTGACTAATCGTATCAATCTAACTAATCAGATGCAGAATCTATACTTATTAAGAATAGTAACGCATCCTAAGATTGACCAATCTAGTGTTGCTTAACCTTATAATGCGCTAATCACCTAGTGGTTTATTATTCAATTGGAATGACTATGGTTTTGCTTAAACATAAAATAGCAGAATCGAGGTCCATGAAATTATCTCTATAAGTCATGATCTATAACGAAAAATCGCTCGAAGGCTTTATAATCGACATTTTATGCTTCAGTGGTTCGTCAACCGTTTAAAACGATTCGCAAAAGTATAACCCTTAGCATACCTTACCTATACGTATTAAGTTCTTAATTCCTTAGAAAACAATATGTCTGCTGTAGACAATACGTGCGCTGTAACAATAGTAAGCTTGCCCCACGCCCACTACCCGCTACTACCTGTCCACTCCCGCGCATCCCCCGTGTCAGCCCCCACCCCCCGCGTCCCCCGCACCCGTCGCACTCTACGAGGCTCTGCGAAATTCCTCAAAAATAAATTAGTTGAGCTCGAGCTCTCATCCGAAGCACTCGCTTTTCGCGCGCTTTCCTTGTACTTGCCTTGCTTGTACTTACTTTCCAGTTAGTGCAATACTGTGTTGTTAAAGTGCAATATTCTAGGTGTTAGTAAATACCTCTTGGAAATTTTTTTTTTTTTTTTTTTTTTTTTTATATAGGACACGTCAATTTGACTTCGCCTCGCCTGATGGTAAGCTGAAGGCAAAGTCTCTGAAAAGAGGGCCACCATTACAACACGTACCATGTTACAATGGTGGCACTCAGCTTGACGGCCTCATCAGATGCTTTTTCACGCCCCGCTTAAAGGACCCGGGACTATAGGAGGAAGGAAACACATGAGCTGGCAAGGAATTCCAAGTCTTAATAGTGCGGCAGAGGAAGGAGTCGCCGAATCGCTTGGTTCTTGATGGAATATTCTGCACCGTATGCGGGTGGCATCTAAGTCCTGCACGTGTTGTCCTATATAGGAAAGGAGAGGGTGGGATTACTTGGAAGAGCTCATCAGAACATTCACCATGGTAGAGACGGTAAAAAACCGCCAAAGATGCCACATCTCTACGCAACTGCAAAGGCTCGAGGGTGTTAGTGACCTCAGGATTCCCAATAATGCGGACCGCACGTCGCTGCAACCTGTCGAGAGCATCTAGTAAGTACTTTGCGGAGCCATCCCAGAGATGCGAGCAGTATTCCACGCAAGAGCGAATTTGTGTCTTGTAGAGAAGACACCGCTGCTCCGGCGTGAAAAAACGTCTCACTTTGTTCAGGACTCCGAGTTTACGTGAGGCTGTTTTGATGATACTCTCGATGTAGTTTTTGTTGTTCAGTTTGCAGCGAACATCCATACCCAGGATATTGAGATTGTCCTGTAGTGGCAGTGGCGTGCTCTGAAGAGTTGGAAGGGGAAGGAAAGAAGATACCTTTGCTGTAAACGCGCATGCCTGCGTCTTCTTGGCATTGAACTCAACCAGGTTTTCAGAGCCCCATTGTGAAACGAGGCTCAGGATCCGGTCAAGTTCACTGACGAGAAGCTGCCTCCTTTCCGCGATATCAGACTGCTTGGCCGCAGGATGTCCGTGATAACTCCCGTGTAAGGTGCTATCGTCTGCATAGCAATGAATGCTGCCAGTGGACAGCATGTCGTTGATATGCAGAAGAAAGAGAGTGGGTGATAAGACGGACCCCTGCGGCACGCCAGCATTTACCTGCAGGAACTCCGAAGTTCGACCATCACAGAGGACGCGAATACGGCGCCCCTGCAGGAAGCTAGCCACCCAGTCGCACAGTCCGGAAGGCAGACCAAAGGCTGGTAACTTGGAAAGAAGCGACTTGTGCCAGACTCTATCGAAAGCTTTGGCGATGTCAAGACTAATTGCCAGTGACTCGCCATGCTTGTCCATAGCCTCACCCCAAAGATGGGTAATGTACGCCAGAAGATCACCCGTTGACCGCTTCGGTCTGAATCCGTATTGCCGGTCATTGATTAAGGAATGATCCTCTAGGTGACGCATGAGCTGTTTGTTAATTATGTGCTCTAGCACTTTGCACAGCACTGAGGTGACGGCTATGGGCCGATAGTTGCCTGGGTCCGAGCGATCCCCCTTCTTGGGGATCGGCTGCACATTCGCCTCCTTCCAAGCCGATGGCACTGTACCCGAGATGTATGACATCCGGTACAACCGCGTCAGCACTGGAGACAACTCCGCTGCACATTTTTGAAGAACCACCGCTGGAATACCGTCCGGTCCGCTGGCTTTCCGGACATCGAGTGACTGCAGCACAGCACGGACATCGCGCTGCCTGATACGGATCTCAGGCATTGCGTGGTCACAGGTGGGCATTGTCAGTGGCTGCTTACCGCAATCATCGATTCGGGAGTTGGCCGCAAAGAGATTGACCAGCAAATTTGCTTTCTCTTGCGGCTCATGGGCCAGGGATCCATCAGGGTTGCGCAACGGGGGCAGCGAAGGCTGGCAGAAGTTGGCTTGCACGGCTTTGGCCAGTCGCCAGTAGCCACGGCTGCCCGTGGGATGCGCCACTAGCTCTTGACCAAGCCGCGCTATGCGCTGGGCATCCGCCCTGACGTAAGCCCTCCTGCAGACCTTTGTGGCTTTATTGTACGCCGCCTTGAAGTGGCCCACGTTGGGATCGCGCGTGGCGCGCGCCCTTACCCAGGCGCGGTACGCAGACTGTTTTTGATCAACAGCCTCCGCGCACTCGCGGCCGAACCAAGGGCGCGCTCCGCGGACACCGGTGACATCAGTGTATGGTATATAATATTCCATACCTAGACTGATCTCACCGGCGACAGCACTAGCACTATCCGAGGGGTTCTTACTTTCAAAGCAGCGTGCAACCCACGGGATGGACGCATAATACTCACGCATCCCATCCCAGTCCGCTGACGAGTAGTGCCAGAGACGCCGCTTCCCCTGCTCGGGTCGTGGGGGCGCTATGATTGGCACCTTGGAACAGACCAGGCAATGGTCGGAGTTGCCTAAGGCGGCACGCACCGAAACATTGTACTGGTCTGGGTGACTCGTCAGCAGAAGGTCCAGAAGAGAGTGTGCTAGGCCCGACCTTCTTGGTATCCTAGTGGCCTCGTGTACCAATTGTGTCAGGCCATGCGCCAGAGCGAATGCGTGAGCGGCTCTTCCCGCATGGTCAGTTTTGGCGGAGCCCAACCAGATCTCGTGGTGGGCGTTAAAATCCCCCAAAAATACCAGTTCTGCGTTCGGAAACCGCTCCTGCGCATCATCTGCTGCCTGACTCAGATATTCAAAGAGTCGAGTTGTCTCGGTATCTCCTGTATGGGAACGGAAATTCAATTGGAAAAAATCACGGTATGTACCTATTACAACTATATCGTATACACCTTACTAATCGAATCACTCCAACTCATCTGATTCAGAATCAGATGAAATTAATTAAAATTCTTTTATTTGTATTTTATATATATGATCTGACTCTAAATCGAATTAATTTACACCTAATATATATTTATCTTAAAGTTTACCTATTCAACGACTGATAAGCTCTCTTTCTACTGTGTAGTACGTCCCGGAATATTATCGAATTTCAAACTTCAGTTCAGACTACATTTACTAAACTAAGTTACTAATTATATTATTTACTAGCTTTTGCCCGCGGCTCCGCCCGCGTGGATGTCGTGTATCGCGTGGTGTTGTAAATAGTGCTGAAAGTTGAGCGTTGAACGCTGATTAGACATTGTACTCGCCTCTCTATTCGACTCGAGGAGGTAGGTACTTACACGATGGTATATTCGTCTCAATCGAGCAGTCCGACTGGGGAAGTATCTCCGCTCTACAGAAGGCCGCGGCTTAATAACCTCGTGTTGTGTTTCCGACGGTGAGTAGGGTAACCAAGCTCACTGGAGAGGAGCTTGTGCTTTGTGCTGTCAATGGGAAAACCAAAGGCTTATCTTTTGCGCTGACGGCACAGATCATCTAAGTTCTTACAGGGTAGGCAGCACGAGTGTGACTCCCCTGGTGTTGCACTCACCCATAGGCCACGGTCCCCCACCCTCTCCCCTACTCCTTCCCCTTCCCCGTTGTATCTCTTGTCTACTCCACTATATCCCTCACCACGCTCTAATCCAGGGATGGCCAACCAATGGCACGCGTACCAAAGGTGGCACGTGGCACAACTTTCTGGGCACGCCAGCAGTGCCATCAGAAAGTAGGTATTTAGATGCGCCCGTGCTATACGATAGCAACAAAAAAGGTTCGCCATCCCTGCTCTAAGTTCTTACAGGGAAGGCGGCACAAGTGTGACTCCCTTGGTGTTGCACTCACCCATAGGCGGTAACCACTTACCATTAGGAGGGCCGTGTGCTTGTTTGCGACCTCATTACTACAGTACCTACGACTCGTGACTATAGTATGGGGTACTTCAAGAAGGGCGAGAGTGACGCCCCTAGTATTGCATACCTACCTACTTTCATAGGACACAGTAACCACTTTCCATCAGGTGGGCCGTGTGCTTGTCTGCCACCTAAGTGGTGTAAATAAAACTTTCTACCTGCAAAATATCTACTCGACTCTCTACTCCCCATACCTTTGCCCTTCCCCCACCCTCTCCCCTACTCCTACGCTTCCCCGTTGTATCTCTTGTCTACTCCACTATATCCTTCACCACCTCTAAGTAATCTGTCTTTGTGTGGAAAACGATTTTGTATTTGTAACTGATCTTAAGACAGTACCGACAATTGAAAAAAAAGAAAATGAGTAAAAATGCTTATATACGTCCAGTTGGAACGAAACCATAGTAAGTTCAAAACCGCGTTAACGCCATCTAGTTACGTATGTGGAAATAAATTCATTGACAAAAAAATAACAATTTCATGATTAAAATCGTATTTGTTTACACAACTGTAAATGTAAATTAAAGTCTATTTATTTACATACTTGCTCGGATGTAATAAGATATAAAATTTCATCCATAAGAATAAAAAAGCGCCATCTATATTACCGCTCATATTCTGTATAATATCAATATTGTTCACAACTCCGGTTCTACTCAACCGATTGCGATCAAACAAACGTAAGATTTTAAGTCTGATCAAGCCCTTTCTAACAAAAAAAACCGCATCGAAATCCGTTCAGTAGTTTTTGCGTCCATCGCGGACAAACAGACAAACAGACAAACAGACAAACAGACAAACAGACAGGAAATGAAAAAAATATATTTTCGTGTTCAGTATCGTTAATATAACATAACCCAAGTATTTTTTTTTAAATATCTCCAATGTACAGACACGACCACTTTACAATTTTATAATAGTATAGATAGGTCTAAAACAATTTGAAATTAAAATCAATAACTTAACCGTGACTTGGTCAAAAATATTCAAAATATATTTTGAATTATAATTTAACATTGCACTAATATTTTCACCGTCTTATCTATGTAATGTTTTTATGTGTGCATAACATTCAATAAATAAATTTCGTCAAATTTTACGAATATACTTTAAGCATGCGAAATCACCGGATATTGCGTTAACCGAGATGTACGCGGACGGAGACGCGGGCGGAAGGCTAGTAGTGCATTATTTAAGTGTGTTCATCGGACATGCTACACGCTACGAGCTACAAGTTCCACTACGTAAACTCTACGAATTATTAGCGCTACGGGCTACGAGTTCTGCTACGTAAGATCTACGATTTATTTTAGCTACGGTCCACAACAGCGACGAAAAAGCTACATTACTTCTGTTAGGCCAGTACCCAGTTTTAATAATGTGGCGTGAAACTAGCTACTAACAGAAAACTAAATATGTGAAGTTGTATTTAGTTTAGTATGTATAATATGTATGTATTTACAAAAAAAAAAATGTATCTAAGTATGTTTATCCGCATTCTAGAACCCATAACACAAGCTAGTTAAGCTATGCTTACTTTGGGTCTAGATAGCGTTGTGTAGAATGTCCTACAATATTTATTTATTTATTTATTTATTTATTATTTATTTATTTAGTTTAATGTTAAACGTTCAGTATAGTGAACTGGCAACGTAATTATCCCCTAGGAAGTAATACAAAATTATTTGAAACTAGTTTACCCCGCGAACTTTGTACCGCCTAACGGTCGATTTTTTTTTAATTTTCTCTCCGTAAGAACCATCCTCGTACTTCAAGGAATATTAAAAAAAAAGAATTAGCGAAATCGGTTCAGCCGTTCTCGAGATTTGAGCTTAGCAACACATTCAGCGATCCATTTTTATATTATAGAAAACTAGCTTTTGCCCGCGGCTCCGCCTGCGTGGATGTCGGTTATCGCGACCAAACATAGCCTATGTCCTTTCTCAAGGTCTAATTTACCGCTCTACCAAATTTCATCTAAATCGGTTCAGTGATTTAGGCGTGAAAGCGTAACAGACAGACAGACAGAGTTACTCCACATTTATAATATTAGTTGGATACATTAGAATGCAGTGCAGTACAAAATTTAATATTTGTCACCAGGCATTGTTATATTTTTAAGACCTTTAAAACGATTAGGGCTAGGATGAAACTCTTTCTAGAATCAAAGTTGTTATTGATATATTCTAAACAAAAAACTTAACTGCAACTATTGCTTGACCCGGGAATCAAAAACAGCGGTCATCCTGACTACCTCTGAAGCATTTGAGTTTTTTTCATTCTGCTAAAGTGGTACATATCTATACTAATATATAGGTAATTTTATTGTAAAGTGATCGTGTCTGTACATTGCAGATGCTTAAAAAAAATACTTGGGTTATGTTAACGATACTGAACACGATTTTTTTTTAATTTCTTACCTGGATATCTATTGGTCCGCGATGGATGCAATAATTACTGAAAGGATTTTGATGCGTTTTTTTTAGAAAGGGCTTAGTCAGATTTAAAATCTAACGTTTGTTTGATCGCAATCGGTTGAGTAGAACCTGAGATATGAGCAAAGGTCGCGTTAACCGAGATGCAAACGAATTCAAAATAATATAACTGCATGTAAATAACCGTTAAATTAATTTAAACAAATTCGGTTATTTTACTATTTACACAGATCCCGAGGTTTCAGTTATATTTTATTAGATATTTGTATCCATCCCCGCTCAGTGCAAATATTTGTATGCATGAATATAAATATTTGCATTGGTCTGGGTGTTTTCTATGTATAATATGTATGTATTTATAAAAAAAAAATGTATCTATGTATGTTTATCCGCATTCTAGAACCCATAACACAAGCTAGTTAAGCTATGCTTACTTTGGGTCAAGATAGCGTTGTGTAGATTGTCGTACAATATTTATTTATTTATTTTTTTTATTTTATATCGCCTAATGTTACCATTTGGGTTGTGGAGGTCACATGGCAATCGCTTTACGTAAAATATCGAAGTCTAGCCGAATCCGTAGTTCAGACTGGTAAAGCAGACCCCAGACTCCGAGGCGACTGGGAATACATACTCAGACTAAAGAATAACATAGACGTTACGTCTGTGTTATTCATCTTGTAGTCTAAGAGTATATAACATTAAAATTCAATTAAAATTCAGGTTCAAATTCAACTCAAACTAAAACTAAACGGTAGATTTCTGATGCTAAAATGTATCTATGTCAAAAAATATTCTCATTAAAACCTGTCGAATCGACTCAAATCGAAAGAAATTAAAAGATTTTCAAAAATCTGACATAATAACATTCTCGTGTTGATGTTGACGTTTGACTGCAAACTCCTTCGATATGGCTGGGCCGATTCTCATGAAATTATTTTTTGTATATTATTCTACATTTTTGTTCCGGACCATGTACCCCTAGGTGAATGTACCTGCAGTCTGACTATAATACCGAGAATAATATTGAGTTACTTTTTTATTTCCAGACATGGAGTCACGCGAGATTAATCCGACGTATCAAAAGACACGCAGCCGCCTCATTGGCCACAAGGTGCTGAGATTGGACAGTGACTCGATATCCTCGGAGAGTAGTTGCAATCAGAATAGTACTGACTATCCACTGACAAGCGTGTCTCGACAACAGCACTCTGAAGAGACTAATGAAGATTTGTGTATCCAAAATCAAACTTTACAAATGGTTGAAGTACAGGACCATGACGAAGAACTGAATGAAAGTATAGAGGAATGTGAGATGAACGTCGATGACGAGGATAATGTTCATCAAGAAGCTGAAAGCGTTCATTCTAGCCCACTACACGCCATGCAACATAATGTCGGTGACGAGGATAATGTTGATGAAGAAACTGATAGCATCGTTTCTGGCTCATTACATACCATGTCAGATAATATCGATGATGAAGGTTATGTTGATCAAGAAACTGAAAGTAGCTGCTCTAGTCCACATACCATGCAACATAATGTCGACGACGAGAATAATGTAGATCAAGAAAGACCTAGTAGTGTAGATGACCACACCTTAGTGGAAGGAGTTGATTATGATATTATAACTGTGTATACAGTGAACCCTGATGAAATACAAGACGATGATGAAGAGGCATATGCAATCAGTGAAAAAGAAGTGTCGGTAAATAGGGAAGACAATGGTGGTTACACTGATGTCCATTTTAATGACACAATAGGCACACCTGGCCAAGACCGTCATGATCAAAATTTAGACGGGCATGTAGTCTCAAACATAGATGAATATTTCATTAAAAATAATAATAATGAACAGGATGTACTGGATACCGATGAACAAGTGGTCAAAGACGTAGACGAATATTTTTTTAAAAGTAAAGATACTGTGAAGGTGCTGAACATCGATGACTTTTTTTCTAAACATCCATTACCTGAAGAAGACAGCACTCAATTTAAATTACCAACGTCTACTCCTAAAGTAAAACAATTTCTAGCTGCTGATACTAATATCGCTGCTCAGGAGAAGGCTAAATTTGAACCTGAGCCCGATGGCGAACCAGTGCCAGAAACTAGTATCGCGGACATTTGCATTAATGAATCCGACTTAGAGATTCTTCGTAACCTTTGCATGGATATAGATGATTCTAAATTATGTCTAGGTTTTGAAGATCGGGATTTATATGATATAACTTCTGACAATGAAAAGGATAAATCGGGCAGCACTAGTAAAAGCGATGACTTCAACACTAATGTAAGTGATGACTTACCTAGAACTTTATCGGAGGAAGACGTAAACAGTTTTCTTATAACTGACAAGACAGACGCTAATAAAATTATACCCGAGGAAGATGATTTCAGTCATCAAGATATGGAGATCGAATCATCCATTAGTCCAGAAGCTACCGTTATAGATATACCTTCAAGGGAAATTACATCAATCCCTATACCACGCGTATTAGATTTCTGCATAGAAAAAACAACAATAAAAGAACAGAAGGCAACAAAAATTGAATTGGATGATTTTCTGGAAGTCGAGTCGCGCAATGATACTGTGTATCCAGTGTTAGAGGTAAATGATTCGAATTCTTTATTCGAACACTTTGAAGCTAATGAAAAATTTAACACGAAAAACCAACCAGCTCCCGTAGAGAACATTGAAGATGGTAAAGTCAAAAGTTTTAACAAAAATTCTTTGACAAACGGTATGCGGTTGCAAGATGCAGGTGAGAACAAAAGCCTTCTTCAACCTGAAGTACTACCCAACAACAGCAGGATTCTTAACTCAAGGCACAGGACGTGCAAGAGTAAAAAAGTCGTTTATCATTTCAGTAGCGATGAGGAAACTAACGATAACAAGTCTAAGAACAAGAAATTAAAACAATCGGATGATATAGATCCCAAAAAGAAAAATAGTGTAAAAACGAGTGACCGCGGTAAAAACTTGTCACTTTTTCACAGTGTGCCCGATAGTGATAAAAAAATCAACAGTTCTGTGATGATTAAAAATGCTTATAAAACGAGTGATACTAATAGTCAAAATTCTAATGGTAAAATAAGGTTAACTATTAAAAACAAATCTGGAGTTAGTCTTACCCGTGATCACATAGACTCTCAGAAAGTTGACATGGACAAGTGTAGTGTTAATGAAAAAACGAACAATTTAGGTAAAAAAGAGAAGACTGTTAAAGAATTAGATATTTTTACTATAAAGGAAGAACCCTGTCCGAAAAATGAGAACTTTTACGCGACGCTATTTAACAACAAACAAGATGTTCAAATACCTCAAGCCGTACAATCCAAAGCTGAAAAAAGACCTCTTGATCGGGAAGTCAATAAAATAAATGTACAAGCAGATATTAATAAGCAAGAACAACCGCAAAAGAGAAAAAAACTAACCCTACAGGAATATAAATTGCGAAAAGGTGTTTGTTCAAATAATAGTTCTACTCAGGTGAGCCCTGAAGCAATCTTTCCAGATTTGCCAAGCCCCGGGTTAGATAAAGCTGTCGAGTGTCCTATAAAAAGAACTCCACCAAGTAGCTTATTGAATCCTACAGAGAAAGTAACCAGTGAGCAAACGTACGTTGATCCGATTATAGAGGCTTCGAGAAGAATATTGATGAAAATAAAGAAGCGAAAAACCGAATTAGCAAGGAAGAGAGACGAAGACATAGTCATGAGCAAAATTCCCAAAGTCGAGAATTTGCAGCTTCAGCCATTAATGAGTGAAGCTGAAATGATGAAGATGGGAATGACGCAATCTGAAGTATTGACCGTGCCTGTAAAACAAGATGACAGACATTCAAAGCTGAGATCGCCTGTTGAAAAACGTGATTTCACTACGACAACGAAAATAAAGGACCTAAAGGACCCTAAAGTTGAACACGGCAGAAGACGATCGCGTAGTAAAAGTCTATCAAGGTCTCGTGGTCGGAGCCATAGATACAGGCGGTCTGATTCACCATACGAGAGGAAACGCCGGTCGCGATCGCCGAATCATAAGAGAAGATCGCCATCAGTTAGGCGTGAAAGATCGAAAATTTCACGGTTACGGTCAAGATCTCCTCCTCGGCCTGCCAGGCCCGAAGCCAGGTCTAAGACGCCAATGATGAAACCTAAACAAGTTGCTCATACGAACGGTGTGGAGAAAAACGTACCTAAGTCACTAACTCCGCCTCTCAGGAAGTCGACGGTCTCCAAAAGCTCCGATTCGTCGTCAAGGTGAGCATTTACTAAGCGAACGTATACTGCAGGCACATGCTGTAAGAGCGTTTCGAACGATCGAACAAACTCAACAGGTGAATCCGCGGTGAATTTCACATGCTGTTTTGGTGATCTAAGCAGAAGTCGGCAGTGATGTATGTCTATGTGCTCGACAACCAAATTTTCATCATGCGAAATTGAATACTCACCGCGGATTTAGCCGTCGATTTCGTTCGATCGTTCGAAATGTTCTTATAGCATTTTTTGTAAGAACATTTCGAACGTATTTAGTAATTGTATTTTTCAGCAACAATCAATATAATTATCTGTCTATTTCAGCTCCCAGTCATCCTCTTCTTTATCGTCAACGTCTTCCAGTTCATCCAGTTACTCGAGGAGTTCAAAGCGATCCTGCAGCTCTTACAACCGAGACGACACCTACAAGAGGCAAGAATACAGGAATTACAGTTCAAAGTATCGGTATGTGTACTTCAACTACTTAATTACTGTTTATTAACTCGTATCTCTGTGATTTGATATCTCGATTATGGACAAACGGGCCCTCGATTCTGCTAAAATAAAACTACTGTCATTTTAGACTCTATGGCTATAAATTTAAAGTTCAAAATTATATGAAATGAGTTTCATTCACTACAAGAAGCCATTTAATTTAAAACTTTAACGGCATTACTTTAAAGTCTAAAATTAAATGGAATTTTTAGCAGTGTCGGTGGTATGACAGTTGTTTCGCTTAAGCAGAATCGAGGCCCAGGAAATACTCCCAATATTGACTCCAGTAATATAAGAGCTTCAGTTCAATATTAATCCCGTCAAAATAGACGAAAGAAAATGGTAAGCTTACCTTAATTCGCATAGATCTGAAAATTGATGCGGTTCTTAAACACTCCATAATGAAAAAGATATCAACAGTCCCCGTTCGATTAGACATCTGCATTTTGTTAAATGACAAATATGTTGGATTCTTGCATTTTTCTCGTAAATAGCAAATGTTATCGCAAAAATTAGGTTAGAATTCGTTGGCCGGCGTATAATTGTACTATCGATATATAATGACGACGAATGAATGGGATTTGACGTATGTGACATACATTGACGACTGTCATAAGTGTCAAATCCCACACATTCGTCTGTCTATTCTACAATACGTCGGCCAAAGAATCGCCACTTATCTTACTGGAGTCTTGCTGTTCTTCCCCATGTGCCACGTCTAAAGCCGTTGCTGCTAATATTATGATCTAAAATTGACGTCATTATTGTAGGTCCCGCTACGATTACACGAAGTACCAACGTGCCCGTGACGCGTGGTCGGCAGTGGAGGCAGCTAGCACTTACCAACAGTACGACGCCGGCTTCGGGGGTCGAAGAGCCTTCTGCAAGCAAAGATATTATGCTGACCATGGTAAGAATATGATTTAATTTTGTCTTCAATGATATAGTATCTTGGACCTCTGAAACACATATCTTGGACCTAAATCGCGGGACAAACGAGGCCCTAGCTCCCGCAGAATGCTTTGTAATAATGTATGCTTGGTGAGCTCGTCCACTGCAGTTGCACCCCGTGCTATTTCACGCGCAATGGCCCAAAAAGAGGCTAAGTGCAGAGCAACAATAGAGTCCCATTTCCACCCTTGCTATCCTCGAAAGACACCCAACAAACGTGTACTGCGCGTATAGAGCACATCTTGCTTGTGCACATTTTATGTACAGTCAGCGTCAGAGAAAACAGACCCCCTCATGCTTTCATATCATTAACAAGGGGGGTCCCTTTTATCTGAAGCTTACTGTACAAGATACATGTCCAGAGCAGTAATAGCATCCTTCGAATCGATTCCTAACTCAAACTAACTAAGAAACGGCCAAACTTCAATATTTCCTGTGAAGCGACTGTAATTTGACCTCCACAACTCACTGGCGATGTGTGAGTTTTATATGTGGACTAGATTGTCAGACTCTTTAGGGCTCCAAAGACCCTTTAAATGTGATATTCGTATGGCAACCGGGTTCGACTCAACATGTTAAGAATAGTTAGCAGCTCAGCACTGAAAAAAGTTAACTTCATAGAATATGTCGTCAGTATCGGACCTAACATTATGAATATTTTTTCCAGATGATCTAAAAGCGAAATACAAAGAGAGTGCTTTCAACAGATGCTACTAGATATGAAGAAATAATTAAGTCAACGCAAAATTGACAAGAAACGTGAAGACTGACGATTACTACAACTTGGCCAAGCTGTTCTCAACACTGCGCTCCTAATGACAGTTGTCAAAGCGATGGCTGTCAAACTGACAGCTGTTGGAGCGGTGGCTATCAAAGTGACGGCTGTCGAAGGGATGTTACGGACAGTTTTCTGAGTGTGGCAAAGGCATGAATTAGATTCAGCCTATATTTGACTTGTGATAGTGATTAAATATGCATAAATAATAGACTGACCAATGTTACTGTGATTTATGTTTGAAAGTATTCTAATTTTCAAGATAATGCTCTAAGTTACCAATTGTAGGATCTTTTATAAAATCAAATAATTCATCCACTGTCAGTGTTGCCAAACCCTTTTTTCTAAAAAAGGTTAATATATTTGCGCAGTTTTTGCGTAGAAACTCATCAGCATTTGGGTGATCTAATCCTACAGATTGCGATACATCATTGATGAACACATTACCCTGATGATATAGAATGTTGAACTCAGAAAAATCGGCAAGAACCAATTTACAAATGTTAAATATGTTCCACATCATCTTGATGCAATTTTGGTATACACGGCAAGCCGTTGATTGTGAAAATTCAGCATTCTTTAGATTTGGTGAAGGCCAGCCGTCCTCTCCAATGAAGGACATTATTAACACATGACTGCGCAGCAGAATTGGCTTAGGAACAGATAATTTTGCTTCAGCCGTAGACATTCTAGTGAGATTTCTCATCTCTTTTCGTGCCCATTTGGGAGCCATTTTATGAGGATTTGTATTACATTGATTTTCGAATCGATGATCTTCAGTTATATTATATTCACTTCCGTTTTTGAATTTTAAAATAGATGTATTATATATTTTGATTGCACAGTCTATAAAATCTCTTGAAGTGGCATGATAGACATTAGCTTCTTTACCAGTCGAGATGCAGCCATTAATTTGTGTTATTGTATTTCTGTTGATGAATTTATTTACTATCATTCTGGTACGTCGATTCATAACATGTTCAGCCGTGGCACGATCTTGTTTATACTTCATCCGAATCCTGTTTCTATCAGCTTTCCTGTCAATTTGGTCCATGAATTTACTGATATATTTTACAATTGCTGGTACATCTGCAAACGTAGCGTATGAATCCTCTTCATAGTCACTAAATTGTCTGTTCGACATGATGCTGAAGCTTTATGTCCTCTCCAATGAAGGACATTATTAACACATGACTGCGCAGCAGAATTGGCTTAGGAACAGATAATTTTGCTTCAGCCGTAGACATTCTAGTGAGATTTCTCATCTCTTTTCGTGCCCATTTGGGAGCCATTTTATGAGGATTTGTATTACATTGATTTTCGAATCGATGATCTTCAGTTATATTATATTCACTTCCGTTTTTGAATTTTAAAATAGATGTATTATATATTTTGATTGCACAGTCTATAAAATCTCTTGAAGTGGCATGATAGACATTAGCTTCTTTACCAGTCGAGATGCAGCCATTAATTTGTGTTATTGTATTTCTGTTGATGAATTTATTTACTATCATTCTGGTACGTCGATTCATAACATGTTCAGCCGTGGCACGATCTTGTTTATACTTCATCCGAATCCTGTTTCTATCAGCTTTCCTGTCAATTTGGTCCATGAATTTACTGATATATTTTACAATTGCTTGTACATCTGCAAACGCAGCGTATGAATCCTCTTCGTAGTCACTAAATTGTCCGTCCGACATGATGCTGAAGCTTTATTCATCCACATGCACTTGACCTGGATTAATCATTAATAATATACCAGGTCAAAGGTCAAAAAGTCCTCATCAGACTGATTAATAATTGACTAATAAATTATGAATCCCATTCTGAGGTCAAAACTGTTTATGTCTCTTAAAACTAAAACATTTCATTTTTTTTTATGTGTATGTTAAATATTTATTACCTTCAAATGAAATGAATTTTCTTGTTTTTATCTGCCCATTTCCCATGACCATAGCATATCATATCATTTTCTAGTAACGTTGCGTGTGTCAGTCCATGAGTTGATAATAATAGTGATAAATTGAAGTAGATAAGGTACAAACTTATCATGTACAAGTGCAATACGATAGTACAATTATATAGGTATTTCTCTTATCACACAGTACTGTGTGCTCGGTTTCTATTTACCACGACTTTCTACTTTTATCTGAACAGGTTATGTGTATCTTATGATGATATTATGTGTTACTAGCTGTTGCTCGCGGTCCCGCCCGCGTGGAAATTGGATCCCGTTCATCGCTGATAGTAGCGGGATGATTTATAATAGCCTATGTTGCTACCTGATAATGTTAGCTTTCTAATGGCGAAAGAATTTTTGAAATCGGTACAGTAGTTTTTAAGTTAATAGATAGAAAATTTGCTTAGAGAAACTATATGATACTCATTGTATAAAATCCGTACTACCATACTAATATTATAGATACGAAAGTATAACTCTGTCTGTCTGTCTGTTATGCTTTCACGCCTAAATCACTGAACCGATTTTGATGAAATTAGGTATAGGAATAGATTAGACCTTGCGAAAGGACATAGGCTGGTAGCGATAACCGGTGGAGCCGCGGGCAAAAGCTAGTAACTAATAAGTAATACCATTTTATCGTGCGGGCGTATTCGTGATAGGTAAAATGTTCGTAATGAAACTTTTGTGAAATGATTTGTAATCAAGTAAATAAAAATAATATATATTTAGAGAAAAAAAAAAAAAAGCTGAAGAAAAAAGAATGCTTTGTAATAATGTATGCTTGGTGAGCTCGTCCACTGCAGTTGCACCCCGTGCTATTTCACGCGCAATGGCCCAAAAAGAGGCTAAGTGCAGACAATAGAGTCCCATTTCCACCCTTGCTATCCTCGAAAGACACCCAACAAACGTGTACTGCGCGTATAGAGCACATCTTGCTTGTGCACATTTTATATACAGTCAGCGTCAGAGAAAACAGACCCCCTCATGCTTTCATATCATTAACAAGGGGGGTCCCTTTTATCTGAAGCTTACTGTACAAGATACATGTCCAGAGCAGTAATAGCATCCTTCGAATCGATTCCTAACTCAAACTAACTAAGAAACGGCCAAACTTCAATATTTCCTGTGAAGCGACTATAATTTGACCTCCACAACTCACTGGCGATGTGTGAGTTTTATATGTGGACTAGATTGTCAGACTCTTTAGGGCTCCAACAACCCTTTAAATATGATATTCGTATGGCAACCGGGTCCGACTCAACATGTTAAGAATAGTTAGCAGCTCAGCACTGAAAAAAGTTAACTTCATAGAATATGTCGTCAGTATCGGACCTAACATTATGAATATTTTTTCCAGATGATCTAAAAGCGAAATACAGAGAGAGTGCTTCCAACAGATGCTACTAGATATGAAGAAATAATTAAGTCAACGCAAAATTGACAAGAAACGTGAAGACTGACGATTACTACAACTTGGCCAAGCTGTTCTCAACACTGCGCTCCTAATGACAGTTGTCAAAGCGATGGCTGTCAAACTGACAGCTGTTGGAGCGGTGGCTGTCAAAGTGACGGCTGTCGAAGGGATGTTACGGACAGTTTTCTGAGTGTGGCAAAGGCATGAATTAGATTCAGCCTATATTTGACTTGTGATAGTGATTAACTTGTTTAGGTTTCATCATTGGCGTCTTAGACCTGGCTTCGGGCCTGGCAGGCCGAGGAGGAGATCTTGACCGTAACCGTGAAATTTTCGATCTTTCACGCCTAACTGATGGCGATCTTCTCTTATGATGCGGTGATCGCGACCGGCGTTTCCTCTCGTATGGTGAATCAGACCGCCTGTATCTATGGCTCCGACCACGAGACCTTGATAGACTTTTACTACGCGATCGTCTTCTGCCGTGTTCAACTTTAGGGTCATAGTCCTTTATTATCGTTGTTGTAGTGAAATCACGTCTTTCAACAGGCGATCTCAGCTTTGAATGTCTTTCATCTTGTTTTACAGGCACGGTCAATACTTCAGATTGCATCATTCCCATCTTCATCATTTCAGCGTCACTCATTAATAGCTGAAGCTGCAAATTCTCGACTTTGGGAATTTTGCTCATGACTATGTCTTCGTCTCTCTTCCTTGCTAATTCGGTTTTTCTCTTCTTTATTTTCATCAATATTCTTCTCGAAGCCTTTATAATCGGGTCGAAGAACTTTTGCTCGTTGGTTACTTTGTCTGTAGAAGTAAATAAGCTACTTGGTGGAGTTCTGTTTATAGGACACTCGACAGCTTTATCTAACCCGGGGCTTGGTACATCAGGGAAGATTTCTTCAGGGCTCACCTGAGTAGAACTATTATTTGAACAAACACCTTTTCGCAATTTATATTCCTGTAGGGTTAGTTTTTTTCTCTTTTGCGGTTGTTCTTGCTTATTAATATCTGCTTCTACATTTATTTTATTGACTTCCCGATCAAGAGGTCTTTTTTCAGCTTTGGCTTGTACGGCTTGAGGTATTTGAACATCTTGTTTATTGCTAAATAGCGTCGCGTAAAAATTCTCATTTTTCGGACAGGGTTCTTCCTTTATAGTAGAAATATCTAATTCTTTAACAGTCTTCTCTTTTTTACCTAAATTGTTCGTTTTTTTATTCACACTACACTTGTCCATGTCAACTTTCTGAGAGTCTATGTGATCACGGGTAAGAATAACTTCAGATTTGTTTTTAATACCTAGTTAACCTTAGTCTACCATTAGAATTTTGACTATTAGTATCACTCGTTTTATAAGCATTTTTAATCATCACAGAACTGTTGTTTTTTTTATCCCTATTAGGCACACTATGAAAAAGTGACAAGTTTTTACCGCGGTCACTCGTTTTTACACTATTTCTCTTTTTGGGATCTATATCATCCGATTGTTTTAATTTCTTGTTCTTACACTTGTTATCGTCAGTTTCCTCATCGCTACTGAAATGATAAATGACTTTTTTACTCTTGCACGTCCTGTGCCTTGAGTTAAGAATCCTGCTGTTGTTGGGTAGTACTTCAGGTTGAAGAAGGTTTTTGTTCTCAATTGCATCTTGCATGTGGATGAATAAAGCTTCAGCATCATGTCGGACGGACAATTTAGTGACTACGAAAAGGATTCATACGCTACGTTTGCAGATGTACCAGCAATTGTAAAATATATCAGTAAATTCATGGACCAAATTGACAGGAAAGCTGATAGAAACAGGATTCGGATGAAGTATAAACAAGATCGTGCCACGGCTGAACATGTTATGAATCGACGTACCAGAATGATAGTAAATAAATTCATCAACAGAAATACAATAACACAAATTAATGGCTGCATCTCGACTGGTAAAGAAGTTAATGTCTATCATGCCACTTCAAGAGATTTTATAGACTGTGCAATCAAAATATATAATACAACTATTTTAAAATTCAAAAACGGAAGTGAATATAATATAACTGAAGATCATCGATTCGAAAATCAATGTAATACAAATCCTCATAAAATGGCTCCCAAATGGGCACGAAAAGAGATGAGAAATCTCACTAGAAAGTCTACGGCTGAAGCAAAATTATCTGTTCCTAAGCCAATTCTGCTGCGCAGTCATGTGTTAATAATGTCCTTCATTGGAGAGGACATAAAGCTTCAGCATCATCTCGGACACACAATTTAGTGACTATGAAGAGGATTCATACGCTACGTTTGCAGATGTACCAGCAATTGTAAAATATATCAGTAAATTCATGGACCAAATTGACAGGAAAGCTGATAGAAACAGGATTCGGATGAAGTATAAACAAGATCGTGCCACGGCTGAACATGTTATGAATCGTCGTACCAGAATGATAGTAAATAAATTCATCAACAGAAATACAATAACACAAATTAATGGCTGCATCTCGACTGGTAAAGAAGCTAATGTCTATCATGCCACTTCAAGAGATTTTATAGACTGTGCAATCAAAATATATAATACATCTATTTTAAAATTCAAAAACGGAAGTGAATATAATATAACTGAAGATCATCGATTCGAAAATCAATGTACTACAAATCCTCATAAAATGGCTCCCAAATGGGCACGAAAAGAGACGAGAAATCTCACTAGAATGTCTACGGCTGAAGCAAAATTATCTGTTCCTAAGCCAATTCTGCTGCGCAGTCATGTGTTAATAATGTCCTTCATTGGAGAGGACGGCTGGCCTTCACCAAATCTAAAGAATGCTGAATTTTCACAATCAACGGCTTGCCGTGTATACCAAGATTGCAACAAGATGATGTGGAACATATTTAACATTTGTAAATTGGTTCTTGCCGATTTTTCTGAGTTCAACATTCTATATCATCAGGGTAATGTGTTCATCAATGATGTATCGCAATCTGTAGGATTAGATCACCCAAATGCTGATGAGTTTCTACGCAAAAACTGCGCAAATATATTAACCTTTTTTAGAAAAAAGGGTTTGGCAACACTGACAGTGGATGAATTATTTGATTTTATAAAAGATTCTACAATTGGTAACTTAGAGCATTATCTTCAAAATTAGAATACTTTTAAACATAAATCACAGTAACATTGGTAAGTCTATTCAGGAAGTCGACGGTCTCCAAAAGCTCCGATTCGTCGTCAAGGTGAGCATTTACTAAGGCACATGCTGTAAGAGCGTTTCGAACGATCGAACAAACTCAACAGGTAAATCCGCGGTGAATTTTACATGCTGTTTTGGTGATCTAAGCACAAGTCGGCAGTGATGTATGTCTATGTGCTCGACAACGTGACGTCACCAAATTTTCATCATGCGAAATTGTATACTCACCGCGGATTTAGCCGTCGATTTCGTTCGATCGTTCGAAATGTTCATATAGCATTTTGAACGTATTTAGTAATTGTATTTTTCAGCAACAATCAGTACAATTATCTGTCTATTTCAGCTCCCAGTCATCCTCTTCTTTATCGTCAACGTCTTCCAGTTCATCCAGTTACTCGAGGAGTTCAAAGCGATCCTGCAGCTCTTACAACCGAGACGACACCTACAAGAGGCAAGAATACAGGAATTACAGTTCAAAGTACAGGTATGTGTACTTCAACTACTTAATTACTGTTTATTAACTCGTATCTCTGTGATTTGATATCTCGATTATGGACAAACGGGCCCTCGATTCTGCTAAAATAAAACTACTGTCATTTTAGACTCTATGGCTATAAATTTTAAGTTCAAAATTATATGAAATGAGTTTCATTCACTACAAGAAGCCATTTAATTTAAGACATCAACGTCATTACTTTAAAGTCTAAAATTAAATGGAATTTTTAGCAGTGTCGGTGGTATGACAGTTGTTTCGCTTTAGCAGAATCGAGGCCCAAGAAATACTCCCAACATTGACTCCAATAATATAATATGAGCTTCAATGTTATGTTGAATTCTCGCATTTTTTTCGTAAATAGCAAATGTTATCGCAAAAATTAGGTTAGAATTCGTTGGCCGGTGTATTGTACTATCGATATATAATGACGACGAATGAATGGGATTTGATGTATGTGACATACATTGACGACTGCCTTATGTGTCAAATCCCATACATTCGTCTTTCTATTCTACAATACGTCAGCCAAAGAATCGCCACTTATCTTACTGGAGTCTTGCTGTTCTCCCCATGTGCCACGTCTAAAGCCGTTGCTGCTGATATTATGATCTAAAATTGACGTCATTATTGTAGGTCCCGCTACGATTACACGAAGTACTAACGTGCCCGTGACGTGCGGTCGGCAGTGGAGGCAGCTAGCACTTATCAACAGTACGACGCCGGCTTCAGGGGTCGAAGAGCCTTCTGCAAGCAAAGATATTATGCTGACCATGGTAAGAATATGATTTAATTTTGTCTTCTATGATATAGTATCTTGGACCCCTGGAACACATATCTTGTACCTAAAACTCGGGACAAACGAGGTCCTGGCTCCTGCAGAATGCTTTGTAATAATGTATGCTTGGTGAGCTCGTCCACTGCAACCCGTACTATCTCCTGCACCATGGCCCAAAAAGAGGCTAAGTGCAGACAGTAGAGTCCCTTTCCACCTTTGCTATCCTCGAAAGACATCCAAGAAACGTGTACTGCACGTATAGAGCACATCTTGCTTGTGCACATTTTATGTACATACAAGATACATATCCAGAGCAATAATAGCATCCTTCGAATAGATTCCTAACTCAAACTAACTAAGAAACGGCTAAACTTCAATATTTCCTGTGAAGCGACTGTAATTTGACCTCCACAACTCACTGGCGATATGAAAGTTTTATATGTGGACTAGATTGTCAGACTCTTTAGGGCTCCAACAACCCTTTTAATATGATATTCGTATGGCAACCGGGTTCGACTCAACATGTTAAGATGGTCAGCAGCTAAGCACTGAAAAAAGTTAACTTCATAGAATATGTCGTCAGTATCGGACCTAACATTATGAATATTTTTTCCAGATGATCTAAAAGCGAAATACAAAGAGAGTGCTTCCAACAGATGCTACTAGATATGAAGAAATAATTAAGTCAACGCAAAATTGACAAGAAACGTGAAGACTGACGATTACTACAACTTGGCCAAGGTGTTCTCAACACTGTGCTCCTAATGACAGTTGTCAAAGCGATGGCTGTCAAACTGACAGCTGTCGAAGGGATGTTACGGACAGTTTACTGAGTGTGGCAAAGGCATGAATTAGATTCAGCCTATATTTGACTTGTGATAGTAATTAAATATGTATAAATAATAGACTGACCAATGTTACTGTGATTTATGTTTAAAAGTATATTATGCAGGTTTGCATAAGTAAATTGATGAACTTTATACTATTCTTACTGTTAGTAGAATAGTGAGTCAATAGTGTAAGCTAGGTATTTAAATATGACTTTCTGAATATTGTAAAATATGTGTGTATTTGTAAAATAGATAGATATTTATATTAGTAGTATAAGATTTGGACAGACATTTTGTAAAATAATTATATACCTACCTTACTTCAGTTCAATGATTGAAATCATATTTCTAGCTTCTAAGTTTCGCTATGGATTGTTTATGTATAAATATTAAAAATTGACCTTAAATACATATTTCTATGACGCTATTGTTAAACCAATAATCAATAGGTACATACGTTAAAATATAAAAAATGAAATCAAAAAATACATTTTAAATAAATAGACGCTATTTATTTAAAATGTATTTTTTGATTTCATTTTTTATATAAAATTAAATCAAAAATATGTAGTATATTATGTACTTATGGTGGAAAAATTGTTCCTAATCGATATTATGAGAATCGAGTAGAATGAGGATACACCCGTTTTTAAAAAAAATGTGTATAAAAAAAGATAATACTAACGAATGAAGTTATTTTTGACAATACGTACATAGACGTAACATGGAAATATGTTAGTAAAATCTTTTTTTTTTTGTAAATATAAATAAAATTTTGGTATAGAATTAAAGTAATATTATGATTATTTTTTGTATACTCTGTATAATTGAAAAATTGGAATACTAAGTAGAATTAAATGTCTTTGTCAAATTTTCGAATTTTCAAACTACGGCATATAAAATCTAGAGGTCTGCAGCCAATGACTTATTTGCACATGTTACAATGTACAATCCGGTATTCTAAACATTGCCTAGGCAACGTATAGAACACCGAGTGCGCAGCCGATAATGTATGAAATGTTATCGAAAAACATGAATTGTGGTTATAAAAACAATACCCGCGAGAGCTGAGGCAGGAGCGGAGCACCCACATTAACCTTCGTGGTTTTTTTTTGTAAACTTTAAACTTTTAAAATCTAACCTATACTCCATTCGATTAGGCACTTAACTAAACGTAAACAATCTTGTGTCTTCATAATTATGTTTTATTTAAAATCAGTTTATTAAGTATTTTTCTGTTTAGAACTCATTTTAAAAACTAAAAACCGAAATTGAACGATTAGTTAGTTAGTCTAGTTTATTTGTTTAATATGTGTTTTTTTTTTAAATCGCTACAAGATTTTTTACGTTTATTTTATGTACCTAACCGAATGTAGTAAGAGTATATTATCTATCCAAGTTGACTTGGATAGATTGTTAGAGGACGGAGCTCCCGCATTAGCCTTCGTGCTTATTTTTTTGTCTGCAAGTATAGACCAAGATATATTTATTTCACACATTGCCGGTGGAACAGCAGATATTCTATCTATACAATGGTCTTCGACTAGATATTTTATAGAATACCTGAATTATACAGATTGCCGGTAACATATTGTGATAGTACACTGGTCATTGAACAATAAGAAATAAGTGAACCTTAATATATACATCTGTAATGCATTGGTAATTTGATATTTATTAGAGTTGTTGCTGTTTCAACCCTCCATAAATCAGATAATTGAAGCAAAACCTTTTTTTTGTAATTCTTGATACAACAATTACAACACATCTTTGTCTATTGAGACAGCCAAGGCCAGTGGGGAAATTATTGTCATTGGTCGTATTTCACAGTATGTGTGCGGTTTGGCGGAGCACTCGTACCTCCCGCCAAAGGGCGGGGGCTGGTATTATTGGCTTAGTTTCATGTCGATTATGTAAAATCGAATCTTTATTCAGCTTTGGATAGTCGATGTACCGTCACAATATACACTTTATACGGTCAAATTTAGGAACCTCCTTTTTTAATTTTGTTAAATAAATTGTGTAAATGGGATACATTTTTAATTTTGAATTTGTAACTGACTAGATAATAGATTTAACGAATTTTGACACCTATGTGTTCAGTCATAGCGTACTTTTATGTAATGATATCCGTATGCCAGGCATAACAAGATTCACATTGTTCGTGGTCTATAATATTCCGTGCAGACAGTCTAGTAGTATTTACCTGGCAGTGATTACGATAAGTACCTTGTGAGAGGATAACTACCGGCGTATATCTTGACCCAAGACACAAGAGAAAAGAGGCTCTATCGCGCGAATTGCTTTGATAATATGATACAAAAGTCGGTAGCTTAGTGGTTATGAAGCCGGCCTTAAGATGGAGAGGACCCAGGTTCGAATCCTGGCTAATATACTACCGACGACGTGAACCCACTCTTAATAAGGAATTTAGCTTAGCTGGAGGGATTAGAGGTAATATTAATAATTTTGGTTACCTACTTATAATTTTTATTAAAAAAAATATCTACGATTAGTGGATTTCAGCTCCTCCGCTGCTGTAGCACGTGCTATCATCAAATGCCACCCACGCGTATGCGTAAATAGTACATTTTGGGACGTAATTAAGGTCAAGATATATGCCTGTAATTATACTTACTATCTAAATATATGTAGCACTTGATCCATACGATTTTCATTCTAAATACGGGTGTATTGTCATTCGTTTCACTGTAATGCGCTTATAGAGATATGAAATTGATATATGTAGTACGAATGACGGAGTTTAGTACATAACAAAGTTCGACATAGTTCATAATACATAGTGAGAATGTTTTACAGATAAAGCTGTTGATAAATAAAAGTATTTTGGACACTTTTTGCTTTTTATTATTCACCTATTTCACTCTTACATGGTGGTGTTTATACACAAATAAACACTAATTCTCGTCTACGAGTATATCATACGAGATTCGCAAGTAACATATCGCCTATGTCAAAATACGATTATTGCTTGAATGTTCTGTTCAGACGGACACTACCAATGTTCAATAGCGAGGCAATGTTCGCCAGCGTGGACGAGCGAGCGACTATTGTTTCTGCGAATGTCTTTTCCCTTGCGGTGTCGTACAAGGCAACTAAGGGATATGGCTGTTTAACATCAGGCAGATAATATACCTATAGGTACAGACCAGACTCAGCTTCAGATGCAGGGCTCAACAATAGTGCCTGGAATACGACAATAGGCTCACTCCCTATTACGTAGGACCGGCCCACCTGCTGTGCAATTCACTAAGCAAGCACAACGATGCGAGTCACAAGTTGTGCTCGATAGAGATTGTCATTGGTCGATCTCCAGTGACGTGACCCAATCCGACCAATGACAATCTCTATCGAGCACAACGTTGCGACTTGCATCGTTGTGCTCGCTTAGTGAATTGCAGTGCTGATGGGAAGTTGTTACTGTGGCCTATGGATGTGTGCAACACCAGGCTTCTTGAAGTAGGTACTGGTGTACCTACTTCAAGAAGTAGGTACACCAGTACCTACCTTCACTCGCCTCTCTATTCGATTCTCTACTCGGCTTTCTACTTGACTCTTTACTCGACTCAGCACTGCAATTCACTAAGCGAGCACAACGATGCGAGGCGCAACGTAGATTGTCATTGGTCAGACTGTATCACGTCATTGGAAATCGACCAATGACAGTGTCTATCGCGCACATCGTTGCGACTCGCATCGTTGTCGCATCGTTGTGCTTGTTAGTGAATTGCACAGCAGCTGCTCGCCTTTCTATTCGGCTCTATACTTAACTCTGTACTCCATTCTATACTAGTCCCTCTACTCGATGCCACTATACTATATAGGCGAGCTGAGTCGAGTAAAGAGTCAAGTAGAAAGCCGAGTAGAGAATCGAATAGAGAGGTGAGTAAAGTGTCTATACAACATCCACGCGGGCGGAGCTGCGGGCACAGCTAGTATACTAATTATATTATTATAAATGCGAAAGTAACTGTCTGTCTGTCTGTTATACTTTTACGCCGAAACCATACTGAACCGATTTTGATGAATGAATTAAACCTTGGGAAAGGACATAGGCCATCTTTGGTTGCGATAACCGACATCCACGCGGGCGGAGCCGCGTGCAACAACTAGTGAGCAATAGCTTCTTAAATATAAACCTCACGTGAAGGTGTGGCGCGGGAGCCCTTTACGCTTTTACATGGTATATAATTGTTTTTCTACTACTGTTTTTTCTATTATGTGATTAGGTACTTAACTAAAGGTAAACAATATTGTAGCAACTTCTTATACAAACACATATTAAACAAATAAACAAGGCTAACTCAATAACTAGTGATTGTATTTCGATTTTCGGTCTTTAAAATGAATTTCTAAACCGGAATATTGAATTTGGAAATCGCTCCCAGCGATAAGGCCGCCATTTGTGTGTTGTCCGACAGACAGCCTGCGGGGTACTTTCGCATTTATAATATTACTATGGACCGGAGCAACGCGCCACACCTAGGTGATATAGTCGAAGTCACAGAATTGGAGATCAATTCTGTGGTTTTTTAAATAAAGATATATTGTGCAATTATTTAAAATATCACGATGTGTCCACAAAACAGAGAGAGACAGTAGGTAATGCCACAGTATAAAAGTAATGGGTTTAGCAGCTAGTTTTAATGGGCCCGCAATCACTTGAATAACAAAAGCATTAATATATCTTTCGTTCACTTGACGAGATAAGTACTGGAATACTGCAACCTTTATCACTTGACCTATTTAGAGAAATGAGACAAAAGGTTGACTATGGATAGTAAAGAATAGGCAATTTGCAAATAACTATTCCAGTTTTTTTTTGTTGTTTAGAGTTTCAATTTGCAGTTCACAGCTTATCGACTAAAATAGAAAAAAAGACAGTAGAAAAGCAATTATGCCAGGTAAAGGGCTCCCCCGCCATACCTTCACGTGTTGTTTATATTACTTACCTAGTTATTTAAGAGGTTATCGTTATCGTAGTATAAGTAGTAGTGTGGATGTCGGTTATCGCAACCAAAGATGGCCTATGTTCTTTCCCACGGTTTAATTCATTCATCAAGATCGGTTCTTGGTTCAGTGGTTTAGATGTGAAAGAATAACAGACAGACAGAAAGACAGACAGTTTTTTTCGCATTTGTAATCAAATTAAGTAGGTATATGGATGTTATGAAATTTTCAGATGTACAATCATATATGATGTACATTTGTAAATTCAACAACTACAACAACTCAATCACGCCATTATCCCCGGTTAGGTTAGGCAGAGGTGAAATAACATCCACATTGGAGGTTACCGGCGACTGGGACCGAATTTAACTCGGACCGAGGTTCCAGTTGCCAGTTCCATTTAATTTAAATATTTTTCTTCGGCGACTGGGTCTACCTATAAAAAATAATTAAAAAGTAATAGTTAAAACCAAAAACAGTACAGTCAAACAAAAAAGCATTTCAAGTAATAATTATAGCAAAATCTAATTAATTCAAAAATATTATTTATGTATATGTACCTACCTATTATAAATATCATTTGAGTACTTATCCTAGGCCTTCCAATTTAAAAAAGGTTAAAATATGATTCCGAAGTCGACCGCATACGACAACTGCCGACACATGCAGCACATACAGCGTGCCCATTACTTGTTAAACTTCGATACGGATAAAGGGGACCATTGAGAAGTCGCAATGTACTACGCGCATGTGCTGCGTGCGTCGGCAGTTGTCGTATGCGGTCAGCTACGGAATCATACTTTAAGCCAGCCCGTTTTCACGCAATTCACCCGTGCACGTAGCGCGGGTGAATTGCGTGCAATGGATAGCATTATATAATGCTATCCCTCTCTAACTCTAGTTCGATTTTGCATCTCTTGATGAATCACTCGACCACTCACTAACAGGAATTGGCCAAGCATAGCTTAGCAAGTTTATTATAAATTGAAAATTTAATGGTTATTGTTATTGCCCAGCCCATGCTATTTTAATTGTTAGGTACTTAAATAAACGTAAGCAATCTTGATGTGTCTATTTAATAGGTTTTATTTAAAAACTCAGTTTATATATTAAATGAAGCACTTGTACTTTTCCACAATTAATTTAATTTGTGTTGCCTAACCGGTTCCGCCTTTAGGCATTCTCAAAGATTTAAAATGGTTTACAGTGGAAAAGTACAAGTGCTTTATTCAATATGTGTAGCAAGTTCCACCAAGCGCCATCAATTTTCAGTATAAACAGTCAGTTTATACATATTTTTCTGTTTAGAAATATAATTTCTGTTTAGAAGCTTTCACCTCGAAGTCTGGGGTCTGCTTTACCAGTCCTAACTGCGGATTTGGCTGGAACTCGAAATTTCCGTGAAGTGACTGCTATCTGACCTCCACAATCCAATGGTGACATTGTGCGATATTTTGTTGTTCTTGGACTTTTTAAGCTCCAACTACCCCTAAAGATGAAGTTAGTTAGCCTAGTTTATTTGTTTAATACCTATTGTTTACATAAAAAGTCGCTACAAGGTTGTTTACCTTTAGTTAAGTACCTACCCGTATGAAGTATAGTTAGGTTTATAAATTCAAATTCAAATTCAGCTTTATTTCAAGAATATGGTTACAACATCAGGTATTATAATATTTGTAAGTACAGCTGGTGGTTGGATTCCGGTTTTTGGTCTTCATAATAAGTTTCTAAACAGAAAAATATTTATAACAAAGTTATCGCTCAATATCTGTTGCCCGCGGCCTCGTCCGCGTGGATGTCGGTTGTCGCGATCAACATTCCTTATGTCCTTTCCAAACGTTTATATACCAAATTTCAATATCCAGACAGACAAGCAGACAGACAGACAGAGAGTTAATTTCTAATATTACTATGGACCGGAGCAACGCGCAACACCTAGTTATTGATATAGTCGTAGTCATAGAATTGGGGATCAATTGTGTGGTCTTTTAAATAATTACATATTGTGCAATTATTTGAAATACCACGAATTGTGTCCACGAAGAGACAGTAGGTAATGCCACAGTATAAAAGTAATGGGTTTAGCAGCTAGTTTTAATGGGCCCGCAATGACTTGAATAACAAAAGCATTAATATCTCTTTCGTTCACTTGACGAGATAAGTACTGGAATACTGCAACCTTTATCACTTGACCTATTTAGAGAAATGAGACAAAAGGTTGACTATGGATAGTAAAGAATAGGCAATTTGCAAATAACTATTCCAGTTTTTTTTTGTTGTTTAGAGTTTCAATTTGCAGTTCACAGCTTATCGACTAAAATAGAAAAAAAGACAGTAGAAAAGCAATTATGCCAGGTAAAGGGCTCCCCCGCCATACCTTCACGTGTTGTTTATATTACTTACCTAAATACTTAAGAAGTTATCGTAGTATAAGTAGTAGTGTGAATGTCGGTTATCGCAAGCAAAGATGGCCTATGTTCTTTCCAAGGTTAAATTCATTCGTCAAGATCGGTTCAGTGGTTTAGGTCTGTGTGAAAGCATAACAGGCAGACAGAAAGACGACAGTTATTTTCGCATCTATAATATACAAATGAATCGCTAAATGTGTTGCTAAGCTAATCACGAGAACGGCTGAACCGATTTCGTTAATTCTTTTTTTAGAATAATTCCTTCTTTACGAAGAGAAAAATTGTCTGAAAAAGTCTAAAAACAACACAAATCCGCTGAAGGCACAGACAGATTATCCTTAATTTCTTATTATTCACTCTCGTGTAAAGAATATTCCCCATCATAACTTGTAATGCCTAGGTTTCCTAAATATTTAGCTATGTATTGACCGTAAGTTTTACTATTTATGTCAAAAATACTCTTTTTTCAATCACCAGACGAGAAAAAAGAAACTAACGTAAAAGGATAGTGGGGTGATCGGTCACCCCAGCAACGTTAATATAGCTAAATCCAAGACATAACGAATCAATGCTATATGCTACTAATTACGTATGCTTAGGTACAGAGGAGAATACAAAAAAAAACATAACTTTCATCAACTAACACATAAAAAAATATCAACTCTTTTTTGAACGAGTGCGGTGACGACTTGACGAGTCACCCCCCTATCCTTCCGTAGGTTAGCATACCTTACCTGTACGTATTAAGTGCCTAATTCCATAAAAGACAATAGGTTATGTCTGCTGTAGACAATACGTGCGCTGTAACAATAGTTAGCTTGCCCCACGCCCACTACCCGCTACTACCTGTCCACTCCCGCGCATCCCCCGTGTCAGCCCCCACCCCCGCGCGTCCCCCGCACCCGTCGCACCTTACGAGGCACTGTAAAATTCGTCAAAAATAAATTAGTTGAGCTCGAGCTCTCATCCGAAGCACTCGCTATTCGCGCGCTTTCCTTGTACTTGCTTACCTTGCTTGTACTTACTTGCCAGTTAGTGCAATACTGTGGTTAAAGTGCAATATACTAAGTGTTAATAAATAACTTTTGAAAAACTAAGTGTTAGTGATAACTCTCTAAAAAGTTAAGTTTTGTGTTTAATAGAAAAAAATCACGGTAAGTACCTACTCGTATTTCAACTATATGTATCGTATACATCTTACTAATCGAATCACTCTAACTAATCAGATTTAGAGTCAGATCAAATTAATTAAAATTAATTTATATCTATTTTTGTATGATCTGACTCTAAATCGAATCAACTTATACTTAATATAACTATTAATCTCAAAGTTTGCCTTTTCAACGACTGATAAGCTCTCTTTCTACTGTGTAGTACATCCCGGAATATTATCGAATGTCTAACTTCAGTTCAGACTACATTTACTTAACATAGATGTAAGAAAATTGTTACTAACAAAACTGAGTCTGTGTTACTTGAATAAACAATTATTATTATTATTATTATTTACTGAAATAAGTTAATAATTTTGTAAAGGTCTCTAAAACAATTTGAATATTACCGTGATTTAATCAAAAATATTCAAGATAATATTATGTTTTAAATTATAATTTAACATTGCACTAATTTGGCCACCGTCTTATATATATGTATTATTTTTGTGTTTGCATACAATTAAATAAATAAATCACGTCTAATTTTATAAATATACTTTAAACATACGAAATCACCCGATTTATTACGTTATTGGTTAACATCGTCTTAAACTTCATAGAAATTGGTGCTATTGAAGCAGTGCTATACTGTGGTTAAAGTGCAATATTCTAAGTGTTAGCGAATAATTCTAGGTGTTAGTAAGTAACTCTTGAAAACCTCTAAGTGTAAGTGATAACTATAAATATTACCTATAACTTGAAATACTACCAATAAAATATACTCTAAGTGTTAGTGAAAAACTGTAAGTGTCGGGATTATTACTAAGGAATATCTAAATATTTAGGTAATATCTATACTATTATATAATTGTAAAGTAGTCGTGTCGTTTAAATATCTCCAGTGTTTAATTGGAGATATTTAAAAGAAATACTTGGGTTATGTTATGTTAACGATACTGAACACGATGATATATATTTTTTTAAATTTCCTGTCTGTTTGTCCGCGATGGACGCAAAAACTAATGAACAAATTTTGAAATCTTACGTTTGTTTGAACGCAATCGGTTGAGTAGAACCGGATAAATGAGCAAAGGTCGCGTTAACCGAGATGTACGCGGGCGGAAGGCTAGTAGTGCATAATTTAAGGGTGTTCATCGGACATGCTACGTAATACAAGCTACGAGTTCCACTACGTAAGCTCTACGAGTTATTAGCGCTACGAACTACGAGTTCTAATACGTAAGCTCTACGAGTTATTTTAGCTACGGTTCACAACAGCTACGAAAAAGCTAGAGTAGTTCTGTTAGGCCAGTACCCAGTTTTAATAATGTGGCGTGAAACTAGCTACTAACAGAAAACTAAATAATGTGAAGTTGTATTTAGTTTAATGTTAAACGTTAAGTGTAGTGAACTGGCAACGTAATTAACCCCTAGGGAGTAAAACAGAATTATTTGAAATATATTAGAATGCAGTGCATTACAAATATTTTGTTACTGGGCATTTTTATTTTTTTAACACCTTTAAAACAATAAGGGCTTAGATGAAATTCTTTCTAGACTCAGAGTTGTTATTGATCTATTTTAAACAAAAAACTTAACTGCAACTATTGTTTGACCCGGGAATCGAAAACAACAGTCATTCTACCTTTCGCCGCACACGAACGGAATTTTCCATTTGGAATCGCGCTAACATTGTGTCCAGGCAGCGTTGCCAATTCCCCACGCAGTGGGGATTTTCAATCCCATTGGGGAGTTTGTAGGGCATTACATTTCGAATTTTGTGGGGAATATAGATAATCACACTAGACCTAAACTTAGAAGTAATAAGAATTCCTAATCACGAAACCGAATTCGGAAACCGTGTGTGTACGGCCGGGCATAAAGGCAGCAATCGCGACCGCGACAAAACGACCTACAAATTGTGTAACGTAGGGTCCCTTCAGCCATATTCTGTCTTCCTTGGGTCCGGCGCTGCACCACCCAAGCTGGTCAAACCTGGGCCAAGATTAGATTAAATTAGATTAGATAAAGCTTTATTGTACACAAATAAATTACAGTACATAGGTATAATATGGACAACATATGAAATATGTAGGTACAAATGGCGGCCTTATCAATGCGAGTGATCTCTTACAGGCAACCTTTTCGCTAGGCAACTATTAACCAGATAAAATTATCTAGAATATTCACCTGCCTAAGTATAGCCCAGCCTCTTGCCTGTTGGTGTAGGCACAGACTAAATCTTTCCACCTGCAAGATCCTATACTACATTTGGTTAGGTTCTACGTAAACTATCTAGATGTGTCTTTTTAATGTTTCATTTAAAAATTCAATATTCCGGGTTAGAATTTCATTTTAAAGACTAAAAATCGAAATCAAAACACTAGTTAGTCAGTTAGCCTAGTCTATTTGTTTAATATGTGTTTTCATAAGAAGTCTCTAAAAGATTGTTTACCTTTAGTTAAGTACCTAATCAAATGCCTTTGTTATCCGTGGTACACCCGAAAGAGCCACCAGTAGTACCTACCACGGTTGCAAATAGCCATATTCATGCATAGGTACAAATTGGTTATCGATAACTGACATCCACGCGGGCGGAGCCGCGGGCAACAGCTAGTTATTCATAGTAGTCGTTGTCACAGAATTGAAGTGCAGTTCTGGGTCAGAGTGTTTTAAAAAATGGCGTCTGTGTAACATTATTTAAAATACCACGAGGTGTCTACGAAGGCGACAGCAGGTAATAGGCTTAGCAGCTGACAAAAGCATTAATATCTTATTTGTAGTCCACGAACGATATTTATGGATTACTAGAAACTTTTTAAGTGGCGGTTTAGATAACAGGAACAAAAGGTTGACTATAAATGGTAAAGAATGGACAATTTGCAAATATTCCAGTTTTTTTTTGTTTGTAGTTAAAAGTTTCAGTTTGCAGTTTACACCTTATCTACGGCAATAGAACAAAAGACAGTAGAAAAGCAATTATGGCAGGTAAAGGGGTCCTTCGCCATATTGGCCATGTTGTGTGGTTTATATTTATTACTTACATAAACTCCATTCGGTTGGGTACTTAACTTTTCTTCATCCTAGCGTTAATTCCCAGTCGCATCCGAAGCTTTCACCTCGGAGTCTGGGGTCCGCTGTATCAATCTGAACTGCTAGACCTCGATATTTTCCGTGAAGCGACTGCCATATGACCTCCACAACCCCATTAGGGTGACATTAGGTGATATCGAAGCATTGCAGCTAGACCGTTGTTTTTAGACATTTTAGCGCTCTAATTACCCGAAACAACTGCCATAGATGTTCTTATGGCAACCGAGACCGACGGCTTAACGTGCTCTCCGAGGCACAACTAATGCAAATACCTATATTTCATGCACACAAATATTTGCATTGAGCGGGGATCGAACCCGCGCCTCCTGTGTAGCGGCCGCGTTCACTACAGCTACGCCACGGAGGCTGTCCTATATAGTAATAATAATAAAATAATAATAAATATTTGTTGACACAAAAAACAGGTTATCTGGTACAAATATGACAAAATTACAAAGTATAATATTCACTCATATTATTCACCCTACAGCAATATCCATATCTATCAAAATTTTTAGAGAGTTTAGTTTATAAGAGTTTAGTTTATATTTTTACTACCCCTATACCAAATTTTATCAAAATAGGTTCAGTGGTTTAGGCATGAAAGCGTAACAGACAGACAGACAGACAGAGTTACTTTCGCATTTATAATATTAGTACGGATAGCTTGTAGCGCGCAAACCGTGCCTTATAAAGACATCAACGACATCGCATTCTGCACAGCACGGATGCATTACATTTTATGTCATTTTTTCATTTATACATTCACAAATAAATAAAATTAACTAAGTAGGTTAGTAGTAGCATTTGCTGCTGAGCTAGGCTTGTAGCCTATGTTTCAGTAGACAGCGCCTCTGCCCATGAAATGTATGTTTAAATTTGAAATAAAAAAAAAGTACATAATATTAGTCATTGATTATTGATATAGTCGTAGTCACAGAATCCCTACTTTAATATTATAAATGCGAAAGTAACTCTGTCTGTCTGTCTGTCTGTTACGCTTTCACGCCTAAACCACTGAACCGATTTTCAAGAAATTCGGTATAGAGGTAGATTAGACCTTGAGAAAGGACATAGGCTATGTTTGGTCGCGATGACCGACATCCACGCGGGCGGAGCTACAGGCAAAAGCTAGTTGTAGATAAATTATGTTGTATTTTAAATAATGACATATTGTGCAATAATTTAAAATACCACGATGTGTCCACGAAGAGACAGCAGGCCCTCGATTCTGCTAAAGCAAAACCACTATCATGCCACAGTCATTGCAAGAAAATTTCATTTAATTTTAGCCTTTAAGGTAATGCAGTTTAAGTTTAAAATTGTAATGGCTTTTTGTAGAGCGAATGAGAGAGTGTAATGAAACTCTTTTCATTTAATTTTGGACTTTGACTCTATAGCAATAAAGTCTAAAATTTAATGCCATTTTGTGCAGTTTCTGTATTACAATGGTTTTTCTTTAGTAGCATCGACGCCCATTACTTGCTGTCTCTATATCGCAAAATAACGCCCATTGGGTTGGCAGTTAGTTTTAATGGGCCCGCATGACTTGAATAACAAAAGCATTTATATCTCTTTTGTTCACTTGACGAGATAAGAACTTCCTGCAACCTTTTACAGGTGGCCTATTTCGAGAAATGAAACCAAAGGTTGACTATAGATAGTAAAGAACAGGCAATTTGGAAATATTCCAGTTTTTTGTTTGTTTTAAAGTTTATATGCTGTTTACAGCTTATCGACTACAATAGAACAAAACACAGTAGAAAAGCAATTATGCCAGGTAAAGGGCTCCCTCGCCATACCTTCACGTGTTGTTTATATTACTTACCTAGTTATTTAAGAAGTTATCGCTCACTAGCTGTTGCCCGCGGCTCCGCCCGCGTGGATGTCGGTTATCGCAATCAATGATGGCCTATGTTCTTTCACAAGGTTTAGTTCATTCATCAAGACCGATTTTAGGTTCATTGGTTTAGGTGTGAAAGCATAACAGACAGACAGACAGTTACTCTCGCATTTATAGTATTAGTATGGATTAAGAATATGGATGTTATGAAATTCACAAATGTATATTATCATCATCATTATCATTTATTATTTATCATTATCGTATATTAGTAAAGTAATTACGTAAATAAAAGCAGAAGTGTAATCACATCATTATCCCCGGTTAGTTTAGGCAGAGGTGAAATAACATCCACATTTCATGGTTGCATTCGGTCCCACGTAATAGCGGGGGTGAGCCTATTGCCGTATTCCAGGCACTATTGTTGACTCAAGCTATTGTAGCGGATAAGCTGTGAACTGCAAATTGAAATATCAAAACAACAAAAAAACTGGAATATTTCCAAATTGCCTATTCTTTACTATCTATAGTCAACCTTTAGTTTCATTTCTCTAAATAGGCCACCTGATAAACGTTGCAGTAATACAGTTCTTATCTCGTCAAGTGAACAAAAGAGATATTAATGCTTTTGTTATTCAAGTCATGCGCGCCCATTAAAACTAACTGCCAACCCAATGGGCGTTATTTTGCGATATAGAGACAGCAAGTAATGGGCGTCAATGCTACTAAAGAAAAACCATTGTAATACAGAAACTGCAAAAAATGGCATTAAATTTTAGACTTTATTGCTATAGAGTCAAAGTCCAAAATTAAATGAAAAGAGTTTCATTACACTCCCTCATTCGCTCTACAAAAAGCCATTATAATTTTAAACTTAAACCGCATTACTTTAAAGGCTAAAATTAAATTAAATTTTCTTGCAGTGACTGTGGCATGATAGTGGTTTTGCTTTAGCAGAATCGAGGGCCTGCTGTCTCTTCGTGGACACATCGTGGTATTTTAAATAATTGCACAATAAGTCATTATTTAAAATACAACAATTTTGATCTCCAATTCTGTGACGTCGTAGTCACAGAATTGGAGATCTCGGATATCAATAACTTTTTTTTTATTTTTTTTTTCAAATTAAAACATATTATGCATTTCATGGGCGGAGGCGCTATCTGCTGAAATACAGGCTGCAAGCCTAGCTCAGCAGCAGATGCTATTATTAACCTACTTAGTTAATGTTTTTTTATTTGTGAATGTATAAATGAAAAAATGAAATAAAATGTAATGCATCCGTGCTGTGCAGAATGCGATGTCGTTGATGCCTTTATAAGGCACGGTTTGCGCGCTACGTGCTATAAAAATATAAACTAAAGTCTTATTATATTTTGATAGATATGCATATTGCTGTGGGGTGAAATATATGAGTGAATGTAATTTGTAATTTTGTTATATTTGTACCAGATAACCTATTTTTTGTGTCAGCAAACATTTATTATTATTTTATTATTATTACTCTATAGGACAGCCTCCGTGGCGTAGCGGTAGTGAACGCGGCCGCTACGCAGGATTAGCGGGTTTGATCCCCGCTCAATGCAAATATTTTTGCGCATGAAATATGGGTATTTGCATTGGTTGTGCCTCGGAGAGCACGTTAAGCCGTCATTCCCGGTTGCCATAAGAACATCTATGGCAGTTGTTACGGGTAATTAGAGAGCTAAAAAGTCTAAAAACAGCGGCCTAGCTGCAATGCTTCGATATCTCCTAATGTCACCCTAATGGGGTTGTGGAGGTCATATGGCAGTCACTTCACGGAAAATATCGAGGTCTAGCCAAATCCGCAGTTCAGACTGGTACAGCGGACCCCAGACTCCGAGGTGAAAGCTTCGGATGCGACTGGGAATTAACGCTAGGATGAAGAAAAGTTAAGTACCCAACCGAATGGAGTTTATGTAAGTAATAAATATAAAACAGTGACATATGCTACTAATTACATATGCTTAAATAGGAGAATACAGAAAAACACAACTATCATCAATTAACACATAAAAAGATATCAACTTTTTTTGAACGAGTGGGGTGACGACTTGACGAGTCACCCCCCTATCCTGCCGTAGGTTAACATACCTTACCTATACGTTTTAAGTGCCTAATTCCATAAAAGACAATAGGTTATGTCTGCTGTAGACAATACGTGCGCTGTAACAATAGATAGCTTGCCCCACCCCCACTACCCGCTACTACCTGTCCACTCCTGCGCATCCCCCGTCTCAGCCCCCCCCCCCCCCGCGTCCCCCGCACCCGTCGCACCTTACGAGGCACTGCGAAATTCCTCAAAAATAAATTAGTTGAGCTCGAGCTCTCATCCGAAGCACTCGCTGTTCGCGCGCTTTCCTTGTACTACCTTGCTTGTACTTACTTGCCAGTTAGTGAAATACTGTGGTTAAAGTGCAATTTACTACGAGTTTGTGAATAACTCTTGAAAAACCTTTAAGTGATAACGATAACTCTTTAAAACTCTAGTGTTTTGTGTTTGATTTCAAAAAAATCACGGTAAGTACCTATTTCAACTATATCGTATACACCTTACTAATCGAATCACTCTAACTATTCAGAGTCAGATCATACTAATTTAAATTAATTTATTTAAATGCTATATTATATTATGATCTGACTCTAAATCGGATTGACTTATACTTAATATCACTTGTAATCTTAAAGTTTGCCTTTTCAGTTTATTTAAAATTAATTTACTCCTATTCGATTTCACTTTTTCTTCTATTATATAAAAATGTATCCCTAAATGTGTTGCTAAGCGCAAATCTCGAGCACGGCTGAACCGATCTCGCTAATTCCTTTTTAGAATATTCCTTAAAGAACGAGGATGGTTTTTAGGGAGAGAAAAATTAAAATAATAAAGAATTGACTGTAAGCCGGTACGAAGTTCGCGGAGTCAGCTAGAACTTAAAATAACTATTTATCCTAAAGTTAACCTTTTCAAGGACTGATAAGCTCTCTTTCTACTGTGTAGTACGTCCCGGAATATTATCTAATGTCTAACTTCAGTTCAGACTTCATTTACTAAACTAAGTTAATAATTCTTTATTAATGTGAACCAATTTGAAATTATAATCAATAACTTTACCGTGACTTGATCAAAAATAATTCAAAATATGTTTTAAAGTATAATTTAACATCGCACAAATAATAAATCGCGTCAAATTTTCTGAATATACTTTAAACATGCGAAATCACCCGATTTATTACGTTATTGGCTAACATCGTCTTGAACTTAAAAAAAACACTTGGGTTATGTTATGTTAACAATACTGAACACAAAATATTTTTTTTTCACTTCCTGTCTTTTTGTCTGTTGGCCCGCGATGGACGCATTTTGATGCTGTTTTTTTGAGACAGGCCTGGGTCAGTCGATACGCTTACGCTTTTTTTATCGCAATCGGTTGAGTAGAACCGGATATATGAACAAAGGTCGCGTTAACCAAGAAGTACGCGGGCAGAGTCGCGGGCGGAAGGCTAATAGTGCATAATTTAAGTGTGTTCATCGGACATGCTACACGCTACGAGCTACGAGTTCCACTACATAAACTCTACGAATTATTAGCGCTACGACCTACGAGTTTTGCTACGTAAGCCCTACGATTTATTTTATCTACCATCCACAACAGCTACGAAAAAGCTACAATACTTCTGTTAGGCCAGTACCCAGTTTTAATAATGTGGCGTGAAACTAGCTACTAACAGAAAACTAAATAATGTGAAGTTCTCAGACTAAAAGAATAATATAGACGGAACGTATTGAACCAGCGTGTGAAGCCACATAAAGTGATACTAAATTAGCACCATTTCGCTCGCACTCCTGGTGTACACAAAGAGTGCGAGTGAGATGATGCTACTTTTATCACTTTGTGGCCTCACTCGCTGGTTCTATACGTTCCGTCTATATTATTCTTTTAGTCTGAGTGTGAAGCTGTATTTCATTTAGTTTAATGTTGAAAGTTAAGTGTAGTGAACTTTAGTTAAGTACCTAGCCGTATGAAGTATAGTTCTCTCTCTAAACTTAAGAGCAGCGCTCTTGTCGGCGGAGTAATCGCCACTCTTCTCTCTCCTCCGCCAAACCCTTGACCTCCTGGTATGACGCAACTTGTATCTTTTCCTTTATCTGTGCCATAAACGTTCCTCTTGGTCTACCTCTTTTCCTCTTTCCTTCCACCTTCCCTTCAATGATGTTTTTTAAAAATAAGTAGTGTCTTATCAAATGACCAATCATCTTTCCTCTTCGGTTCTCGATTATTTTCAATATAGACCTTCCTTCCTGTACCTTGTTTAGTACTCTTTCGTTTGTCATACTATAGTATAGTTAGGTACATAAATTCAAATTCAGCTTTATTTCAAGAATATGGTTACAACATCAGGTATTATAATATTTGTAAGTACAGCTGGTGGTTCGATATCGGTATTTAGTCTTCATAATAAGTTTCTAAACAGAAAAATATTTATAACAAAGTTATCGCTCAATATCTGTTGCCCGCGGCCCCGTCCGCGTGGATGTCGGTTGTCGCGACCAACATTCCTTATGTCCTTTTCCAACGTCTATACCAAATTTCAATATCCAGACAGACAAGCAGACAGACAGACTGAGAGTTACTTTCGAATTTATAATATTAGATAGATAGATAGATAATTCTTTATTGTACACCAATAAATTTACAGTAATACAAGTAGGTAGGTAAAGATATGGTGTAGTTAGTAAACAAACTAGATACAAGGTGTATTAAAAAGAGAGAGAGAGAGAGAAAAGTATAAATCAAGTAGAATAAAATAAATAATAACATTACGTAAAGTATCATAAACATATACAACTATTACACAGAAACAGTTCATAAAATAAAATAAATAATACATACTTTATGAAGGGAGAAAAGTAAGCGAGTATATAATTTGTGAGCTATTAATGTGCACAAGATAGGTATTGTTCCTTAACCATTGTTTTAAAAACGTTTATGGATTTTGCTTGTCTGATGTTCAATGGCAATGAGTTTCATAAGCGCACAGCTTTGACAGTGAAAGATTTGTCAAAAAAGTCAGTGGAATGTATCGGCATTCTCAGTCTCAAATTCTCGGATGACCTCAGGCATCGTATGTGTAACCGGAGCAACGTGCAACACCTAGTTCATATAGTCGAAGTCACAGAATTGGAGATCAATTGTGTGGTCTTTTAAATAATGACATATTGTGCAATTATTTAAAATACCACGAACTGTGTCCACGAAGAGACAGCAGGTAATGGTACAGTATAGAAATAATGGGTTTAGCAGTTAGTTTTAATAGGCCCGCAATGACTTGAACAACCAAAGCATTAATATTTCTTTTGTTCACTTGACCAGACAATAACTGGATTAATACAACCTTTATCACTTGACCTATTTAGAGAAATGAGACAAAAGGTTGACTATAGATAAGAGCAAAGAATGGGCAATTTGCAAATATTCTAATCTTTTTTTAATGTTGCAATTTCCAGTTTACAGCTTATCGACTACAATAGAACAAAAGACAGTAGAAACGCAACTATGCCAGGTAAAGGGGTCCCTCGCCATACCTTCATGTGTGGTTTATATTACTTACCTAGTTATAAAAGAAGTTATCGTTATCGTAGTATAAGTAGTAGTGTAGATGTGGGTTATCACAACCAAAGATGGTCTATGTTCTTTCCCAAGGTTATATTCATTCGTCAAGATAAGTTCAGTGGTTTAGGTCTGTGTGAAAGCATAACTGGCAGACCGAAAGACAGACAGTTATTTTCGCATCTATAATATACAAATGAATCGCTAAATGTGTTGCTAAGCGCAAATCTCAAGAACGGCTAAACCGATTTCGCTTTACGGATAGAAAAATTGTCTGAAAAAGCCTAAAAACAACACAAATGCGCTGAATGCACAGACAGATTATCCTCAATTTCTGATTATTCACTCTCGTCTAAAGAATATTCCCCATCATAACTTGTATTGCCTAGGTTTCCTAAATATTTAGCAATATATTGACCGTAAGTTTTACTATTTATGTCAAAAATGCTCTTTTTTCAATCACCAGACGAGAAAAAAGAAACTAACGTAAAAGGATAGTGGGGTGATCGGTCACCCCAGCAACGTTAATATAGCTAAATCCAATACATAACGAATCAGTGATATATGCTACTAATTACGTATGCTTAGGTAAAGAGGAGAATAAAAAAAAACATAACTTTCATCAATTAACACATAAAAAGTTATCAACTCTTTTTTGAACGAGTGGGGTGACTGACTTGACGAGTCACGCCACTATCCTGCCGTAGGTTAACATACCTTACCTATACGTATTAAGTGCCTAATTCCATAAAAGACAATAGGTTATGTCTGCTGTAGACAATACGTACGCTGTAACAATAGTTAGCTTGCCCCACGCCCACTACCCGCTACTACCTGTCCACTCCCGCGCATCCCCCGTCTCAGCCCCCACCCCCCCGCGTCCCCCGCACCCGTCGCACCTTACGAGGCACTGCAAAATTCCTCAAAAATAAATTAGTTGAGCTCGAGCTCTCATCCGAAGCACTCGCTTTTCGCGCGCTTTCCTTGTACTTGCCTTGCTTGTACTTACTTTCCAGTTAGTGCAATACTGTGTTGTTAAAGTGCAATATTCTAGGTGTTAGTAAATACCTCTTGGAAATTCAATTGGAAAAAATCACGGTATGTACCTATTACAACTATATCGTATACACCTTACTAATCGAATCACTCCAACTCATCTGATTCAGAATCAGATGAAATTAATTAAAATTCTTTTATACGTATTTCATATATTTATGATCTGACTCTAAATCGAATTAATTTACACCTAATATATATTTATCTTAAAGTTTACCTATTCAACGACTGATAAGCTCTCTTTCTACTGTGTAGTACGTTTCGGAATATTATCGAATTTCTAACTTCAGTTCAGACTACATTTACTAAACTAAGTTACTAATTATATTATTTATAGGTCTAAAACAATTTGAAATTAAAATCAATAACTTAACCGTGACTTGGTCAAAAATATTCAAAATATATTTTGAATTATAATTTAACATTGCACTAATATTTTCACTGTCTTATCTATGTAATGTTTTTATGTGTGCATAACATTCAATAAATAAATCGCGTCAAATTTTACGAATATACTTTAAGCATGCGAAATCACCGGATATTGCGTTAACCGAGATGTACGCGGACGGAGACGCGGGCGGAAGGCTAGTAGTGCATTATTTAAGTGTGTTCATCGGACATGCTACACGCTACGAGCTACAAGTTCCACTACGTAAACTCTACGAATTATTAGCGCTACGGGCTACGAGTTCTGCTACGTAAGATCTACGATTTATTTTAGCTACGTTCCACAACAGCTACGAAAAAGCTACATTACTTCTGTTAGGCCAGTACCCAGTTTTAATAATGTGGCGTGAAACTAGCTACTAACAGAAAACTAAATAATGTGAAGTTGTATTTAGTTTAGTATGTATAATATGTATGTATTTACAAAAAAAAAAATGTATCTAAGTATGTTTATCCGCATTCTAGAACCCATAACACAAGCTAGTTAAGCTATGCTTACTTTGGGTCTAGATAGCGTTGTGTAGAATGTCCTACAATATTTATTTATTTATTTATTATTTATTTATTTAGTTTAATGTTAAACGTTAAGTGTAGTGAACTGGCAACGTAATTATCCCCTAGGAAGTAATACAAAATTATTTGAAACTAGCTTACCTCGCGAACTTCGTACCGCCTAGCGGTCGATTTTTTTTTTAATTTTCTCTCCGTAAGAACCATCCTCGTACTTCAAGGAATATTAAAAAAAAAGAATTAGCGAAATCGGTTCAGCCGTTCTCGAGATTTGAGCTTAGCAACACATTCAGCGATCCATTTTTATATTATAGAAAACTAGCTTTTACCCGCGGCTCCGCCTGCGTGGATGTCGGTTATCGCGACCAAACATAGCCTATGTCCTTTCTCAAGGTCTAATTTACCGCTCTACCAAATTTCATCTAAATCGGTTCAGTGATTTAGGCGTGAAAGCGTTACAGACAGACAGACAGAGTTACTCCACATTTATAATATTAGTTGGATACATTAGAATGCAGTGCAGTACAAAATTTAATATTTGTCACCAGGCATTGTTATATTTTTAAGACCTTTAAAACGATTAGGGCTAGGATGAAACTCTTTCTAGAATCAAAGTACTTATTGATATATTCTAAACAAAAAACTTAACTGCAACTATTGCTTGACCCGGGAATCAAAAACAGCGGTCATCCTGACTACCTCTGGAGCATTTGAGTTTTTTTCATTCTGCTAAAGTGGTATCTATACTAATATGTAGATAATTTTATTGTAAAGTGATCGTGTCTGTACATTGCAGATGTTTAAAAAAAATACTTGGGTTATGTTATGTTAACGATACTGAACACGATTTTTTTTTAATTTCTTACCTGGATATCTATTTGTCCGCGATGGATGCAATAATTACTGAAAGGATTTTGATGCGTTTTTTTTTAGAAAGGGCTTAGTCAGATTTAAAATCTAACGTTTGTTTGATCGCAATCGGTTGAGTAGAACCTGAGATATGAGCAAAGGTCGCGTTAACCGAGATGCAAACGAATTCAAAATAATATAACTGCATGTAAATAACCGTTAAATTAATTTAAACAAATTCGGTTATTTTACTATTTACACAGATCCCGAGGTTTCAGTTATATTTTATTAGATATTTGTATCAATCCCCGCTCAGTGCAAATATTTGTATGCATGAATATAAATATTTGCATTGGTCTGGGTGTTTTCTATGTATAATATGTATGTATTTATAAAAAAAATGTATCTATGTATGTTTATCCGCATTCTAGAACCCATAACACAAGCTAGTTAAGCTATGCTTACTTTGGGTCTAGATAGCGTTGTGTAGATTGTCGTACAATATTTATTTATTTTATTTTATATCGCCTAATGTTACCATTTGGGTTGTGGAGGTCAGATGGCAATCGCTTTACGTAAAATATCGAAGTCTAGCCGAATCCGTAGTTCAGACTGGTAAAGCAGACCCCAGACTCCGAGGCGACTGGGAATACATACTCAGACTAAAGAATAACATAGACGTTACGTCTGTGTTATTCATATTGTAGTCTAAGAGTATATAACATTGAAATTCAATTAAAATTCAGGTTCAAATTCAATTCAAACTAAAACTATACGGTAGATTTCTGATGCTAAAATGTATCTATGTCAAAAAATATTTTCATTAAAACCTGTCGAATCGACTCAAATCGAAAGAAATTAGAAGATTTTCAAAAATCTGACATAATAACATTCTCGTGTTGATGTTGACGTTTGACTGCAAACTCCTTCGATATGGCTGGGCCGATTCTCATGAAATTATTTTTTGTATATTATTCTACATTTTTGTTCCTGACCATGTACCCCTAGGTGAATGTACCTGCAGTCTGACTATAATACCGAGAATAATATTGAGTTACTTTTTTATTTCCAGACATGGAGTCACACGAGATTAATCCGACGTATCAAAAGACACGCAGCCGCCCCATTGGCCACAAGGTGCTGAGATTGGACAGTGACTCGATATCCTCGGAGAGTAGTTGCAATCAGAATAGTACTGACTATCCACTGACAAGCGTGTCTCGACAACAGCACTCTGAAGAGACTAATGAAGATTTGTGTATCCAAAATCAAACTTTACAAATGGTTGAAGTACAGGACCATGACGAAGAACTGAATGAAAGTATAGAGGAATGTGAGATGAACGTCGATGACGAGGATAATGTTCATCAAGAAGCTGAAAGCGTTCATTCTAGCCCACTACACGCCATGCAACATAATGTCGGTGACGAGGATAATGTTGATGAAGGAACTGATAGCATCGTTTCTGGCTCATTACATACCATGTCAGATAATATCGATGATGAAGGTTATGTTGATCAAGAAACTGAAAGTAGCTGCTCTAGTCCACATACCATGCAACATAATGTCGACGACGAGAATAATGTAGATCAAGAAAGACCTAGTAGTGTAGATGACCACACCTTAGTGGAAGGAGTTGATTATGATATTATAACTGTGTATACAGTGAACCCTGATGAAATACAAGACGATGATGAAGAGGCATATGCAATCAGTGAAAAAGAAGTATCGGTAAATAGGGAAGACAATGGTGGTTACACTGATGTCCATTTTAATGACACAATTGGCACACCTGGCCAAGACCGTCATGATCAAAATTTAGACGGGCATGTAGTCTCAAACATAGATGAATATTTCATTAAAAATAATAATAATGAACAGGATGTACTGGATACCGATGAACAAGTGGTCAAAGACGTAGACGAATATATTTTTAAAAGTAAAGATACTGTGAAGGTGCTGAACATCGATGACTTTTTTTCTAAACATCCATTACCTGAAGAAGACAGCACTCAATTTAAATTACCAACGTCTACTCCTAAAGTAAAACAATTTCTAGCTGCTGATACTAATATCGCTGCTCAGGAGAAGGCTAAATTTGAACCTGAGCCGGATTGCGAACCAGTGCCAGAAACTAGTATCGCGGACATTTGCATTAATGAATCCGACTTAGAGATTCTTCGTAACCTTTGCATGGATATAGATGATTCTAAATTATGTCTAGGTTTTGAAGATCGGGATTTATATGATATAACTTCTGACAATGAAAAGGATAAATCGGGCAGCACTAGTAAAAGCGATGACTTCAACACTAATGTAAGTGATGACTTACCTAGAACTTTATCGGAGGAAGACGTAAACAGTTTTCTTATAACTGACAAGACAGACGCTAATAAAATTATACCCGAGGAAGATGATTTCAGTCATCAAGATATGGAGATCGAATCATCCATTAGTCCAGAAGGTACCGTTATAGGTATACCTTCAAGGGAAATTACATCAATCCCTATACCACGCGTATTAGATTTCTGCATAGAAAAAACAACAATAAAAGAACAGAAGGCAACAAAAATTGAATTGGATGATTTTCTGGAAGTCGAGTCGCGCAATGATACTGTGTATCCAGTGTTAGAGGTAAATGATTCGAATTCTTTATTCGAACACTTTGAAGCTAATGAAAAATTTAACACGAAAAACCAACCAGCTCCCGTAGAGAACATTGAAGATGGTAAAGTCAAAAGTTTTAACAAAAATTCTTTGACAAACGGTATGCGGTTGCAAGATGCAGGTGAGAACAAAAGCCTTCTTCTACCTGAAGTACTACCCAACAACAGCAGGATTCTTAACTCAAGGCACAGGACGTGCAAGAGTAAAAAAGTCGTTTATCATTTCAGTAGCGATGAGGAAACTAACGATAACAAGTCTAAGAACAAGAAATTAAAACAATCGGATGATATAGATCCCAAAAAGAGAAATAGTGTAAAAACGAGTGACCGCGGTAAAAACTTGTCACTTTTTCACAGTGTGCCCGATAGTGATAAAAAAATCAACAGTTCTGTGATGATTAAAAATGCTTATAAAACGAGTGATACTAATAGTCAAAATTCTAATGGTAAAATAAGGTTAACTATTAAAAACAAATCTGGAGTTAGTCTTACCCGTGATCACATAGACTCTCAGAAAGTTGACATGGACAAGTGTAGTGTTAATGAAAAAACGAACAATTTAAGTAAAAAAGAGAAGACTGTTAAAGAATTAGATATTTTTACTATAAAGGAAGAACCCGGTCCGAAAAATGAGAACTTTTACGCGACGCTATTTAGCAACAAACAAGATGTTCAAATACCTCAAGCCGTACAAGCCAAAGCTGAAAAAAGACCTCTTGATCGGGAAGTCAATAAAATAAATGTACAAGCAGATATTAATAAGCAAGAACAACCGCAAAAGAGAAAAAAACTAACCCTACAGGAATATAAATTGCGAAAAGGTGTTTGTTCAAATAATAGTTCTACTCAGGTGAGCCCTGAAGCAATCTTTCCAGATTTGCCAAGCCCCGGGTTAGATAAAGCTGTCGAGTGTCCTATAAAAAGAACTCCACCAAGTAGCTTATTGAATTCTACAGACAAAGTAACCAATGAGCAAACGTGCGTTGATCCGATTACAGAGGCTTCGAGAAGAATATTGATGAAAATAAAGAAGCGAAAAACCGAATTAGCAAGGAAGAGAGACGAAGACATAGTCATGAGCAAAATTCCCAAAGTCGAGAATTTGCAGCTTCAGCCATTAATGAGTGACGCTGAAATGATGAAGATGGGAATGACGCAATCTGAAGTATTGACCGTGCCTGTAAAACAAGATGACAGACATTCAAAGCTGAGATCGCCTGTTGAAAAACGTGATTTCACTACGACAACGATAATAAAGGACTATGACCCTAAAGTTGAACACGGCAGAAGACGATCGCGTAGTAAAAGTCTATCAAGGTCTCGTGGTCGGAGCCATAGATACAGGCGGTCTGATTCACCATACGAGAGGAAACGCCGGTCGCGCTCGCCATATCATAAGAGAAGATCGCCATCAGTTAGGCGTGAAAGATCGAAAATTTCACGGTCACGGTCAAGATCTCCTCCTCGGCCTGCTAGGTTTGAAGCCAGGTCTAAGATGCCAATGATGAAACCTACACAGGTTGCTCATACGAACGGTGTGGAGAAAAACGCACCTAAGTCACTAACTCCGCCTCTCAGGAAGTCGACGGTCCCCGAAAGCTCCGATTCGTCGTCAAGGTGAGCATTTACTAAGCGAACTTATACTGCAGGCACATGCTGTAAGAGCGATTCGAACGTTCGAACGAACTCAACAGGTGAATCCGCGGTGAATTTCACATGCTGTTTTGGTGATCTAAGCACAAGTCGGCAGTGATGTATGTCTATGTGCTCGACAACGTGACGTCACCAAATTTTCATCATGCGAAATTGAATACTCACCGCGGATTTAGCCGTCGATTTCGTTCGATCGTTCGAAATGTTCTTATAGCATTTTTTGTAAGAACATTTCGAACGTATTTAGTAATTGTATTTTTCAGCAACAATCAGTACAATTATCTGTCTATTTCAGCTCCCAGTCATCCTCTTCTTTATCGTCAACGTCTTCCAGTTCATCCAGTTACTCGAGGAGTTCAAAGCGATCCTGCAGCTCTTACAACCGAGACGAGACCTACAAGAGGCAAGAATACAGGAATAACACTTCAAAGTATCGGTATGTGTACTTCAACTACTTAATTACTGTTTATTAATTCGTATCTCTGTGATTTGATATCTCGATTTTGGACAAACGTGCCCTCGATTCTGCTAAAATAAAACTACTGTCATATCTCAGACACTGCTAACAATGGCATCAAATTTTAGACTTTATGGCTATAAATTTCAAATTGAGATAATTTTAAAGCAATTAGTTTGCTAAACTAAACAAATTATAATAAATTGGAAAAAGCGAAATCAATTCTCGGGCGGGCCTCGAACCCGCAATCTTTCCCTTACAGGGGGAACGCTGTGACCACTGAGCCACCGAGCTTCGCCCGAGAGTGATCCAATTTTTCCAATACATCCATCTTTCGAGTCCCGCCTGAGAATTGATTTCGCTTTTTCCAATTTATTATAAATTTTAAAGTTCAAAATTATATGAAATGAGTTTCATACACTAACTTTTTCATTCACTACAAAAGCCATGTAATTTAAGACTTAAAAGGAATTACTTTACAGTCTAAAATTAAATGTAATTTTTAGCAGTGTCGGTGGTATGACAGTTGTTTCGCTTTAGCAGAATCGAGGCCCAAGAAATACTCCCAGCATTGACTCCAATAATATAAGAGCTTCAATTCAATATTAATCCCGTCCAAATAGACGAAAGAAAATGGTAAGCTTACCTTAATTCGCATAGATCTGAAAATTGATGCGGGTCTTAAACACTCCACAATGAAATAGATAATAATAATAATAAATAAATAAATAAATATTGTACAACATTCTACACAACGCTATCTAGACCCATGGTACGCTTAATTTAGCTTGTGTTATGGTCTAGAATGCCGATATACATACTTAGATACTGTTTTTTTGTAAATACATACATATTATACATAGAAACACCCAGAACAATGCAAATATTTATATTCATGCATATAAATATTGGCACTGTGCGGGGATCGAACCCGCGCCTCCTGCGTAGCAGCCGTGTTCACTACCGCTACGCCACAGAGGCAGTCAAAGATATCAACAGTCCCCGTTCGATTAGACATCTGCATTTTGTTAAATGACAAATATATTGGATTCTTGCATTTTTCTCGTAAATAGCAAATGTTATCGCAAAAATTAGGTTAGAATTCGTTGGCCGGCGTATAATTGTACTATCGATATATAATAACGATGAATGAATGGGATTTGACGTATGTGACATACATTGACGACTGTCATAAGTGTCAAATCCCATACATTCGTCTTTCTATTCTACAATACGTCGGCCAAACAATCGCCACTTATCTTACTGGAGTCTTGCTGTTCTCCCCCATGTGCCACGTCTACAGCTGCTGAAGTAAAGATCTAAAATTGACGTCATTATTGTAGGTCCCGCTACGATTACACGAAGTACCAACGTGCCCGTGACGCGCGGTCGGCAGTGGAGGCAGCTAGCACTTACCAACAGTACGACGCTGGCTTCAGGGGTCGAAGAGCCTTCTGCAAGCAAAGATATTATGCTGACCATGGTAAGAATATGATTTAATTTTGTCTTCAATGATATAGTATCTTGGACCTCTGAAACACATATCTTGGACCTAAATCGCGGAACAAACGAGGCCCTAGCTCCCGCAGAATGCTTTGTAATAATGTATGCTTAGTGAGCTCGTCCACTGCAGTTGCACCCCGTGCTATTTCACGCGCAATGGCCCAAAAAGAGGCTAAGTGCAGAGCAACAATAGAGTCCCATTTCCACCCTTGCTATCCTCGAAAGACACCCAACAAACGTGTACTGCGCGTATAGAGCACATCTTGCTTGTGCACATTTTATGTACAGTCAGCGTCAGAGAAAACAGACCCCCTCATGCTTTCATATCATTAACAAGGGGGGTCCCTTTTATCTGAAGCTTACTGTACAAGATACATGTCCAGAGCAGTAATAGCATCCTTCGAATCGATTCCTAACTCAAACTAACTAAGAAACGGCCAAACTTCAATATTTCCTGTGAAGCGACTGTAATTTGACCTCCACAACTCACTGGCGATGTGTGAGTTTTATATGTGGACTAGATTGTCAGACTCTTTAGGGCTCCAAAGACCCTTTAAATATTTTTTTTTTTTTTTTTTTTATATAGGACACGTCAATTTGACTTCGCCTCGCCTGATGGTAAGCTGAAGGCAAAAAAGGCAAGGAATATGATATTCGTATGGCAACCGGGTTCGACTCAACATGTTAAGAATAGTTAGCAGCTCAGCACTGAAAAAAGTTAACTTCATAGAATATGTCGTCAGTATCGGACCTAACATTATGAATATTTTTTCCAGATGATCTAAAAGCGAAATACAAAGAGAGTGCTTTCAACAGATGCTACTAGATATGAAGAAATAATTAAGTCAACGCAAAATTGACAAGAAACGTGAAGACTGACGATTACTACAACTTGGCCAAGCTGTTCTCAACACTGCGCTCCTAATGACAGTTGTCAAAGCGATGGCTGTCAAACTGACAGCTGTTGGAGCGGTGGCTATCAAAGTGACGGCTGTCGAAGGGATGTTACGGACAGTTTTCTGAGTGTGGCAAAGGCATGAATTAGATTCAGCCTATATTTGACTTGTGATAGTGATTAAAATATGCATAAATAATAGACTGACCAATGTTACTGTGATTTATGTTTAAAAGTATTCTAATTTTCAAGATAATGCTCTAAGTTACCAATTGTAGGATCTTTTATAAAATCAAATAATTCATCCACTGTCAGTGTTGCCAAACCCTTTTTTCTAAAAAAGGTTAATATATTTGCGCAGTTTTTGCGTAGAAACTCATCAGCATTTGGGTGATCTAATCCTACAGATTGCGATACATCATTGATGAACACATTATCCTGATGATATAGAATGTTGAACTCAGAAAAATCGGCAAGAACCAATTTACAAATGTTAAATATGTTCCACATCATCTTGTTGCAATCTTGGTATACACGGCAAGCCGTTGATTGTGAAAATTCAGCATTCTTTAGATTTGGTGAAGGCCAGCCGTCCTCTCCAATGAAGGACATTATTAACACATGACTGCGCAGCAGAATTGGCTTAGGAACAGATAATTTTGCTTCAGCCGTAGACATTCTAGTGAGATTTCTCATCTCTTTTCGTGCCCATTTGGGAGCCATTTTATGAGGATTTGTATTACATTGATTTTCGAATCGATGATCTTCAGTTATATTATATTCACTTCCGTTTTTGAATTTTAAAATAGATGTATTATATATTTTGATTGCACAGTCTATAAAATCTCTTGAAGTGACATGATAGACATTAGCTTCTTTACCAGTCGAGATGCAGCCATTAATTTGTGTTATTGTATTTCTGTTGATGAATTTATTTACTATCATTCTGGTACGTCGATTCATAACATGTTCAGCCGTGGCACGATCTTGTTTATACTTCATCCGAATCCTGTTTCTATCAGCTTTCCTGTCAATTTGGTCCATGAATTTACTGATATATTTTACAATTGCTGGTACATCTGCAAACGTAGCGTATGAATCCTCTTCGTAGTCACTAAATTGTCCGTCCGACATGATGCTGAAGCTTTATGTCCTCTCCAATGAAGGACATTATTAACACATGACTGCGCAGCAGAATTGGCTTAGGAACAGATAATTTTGCTTCAGCCGTAGACATTCTAGTGAGATTTCTCATCTCTTTTCGTGCCCATTTGGGAGCCATTTTATGAGGATTTGTATTACATTGATTTTCGAATCGATGATCTTCAGTTATATTATATTCACTTCCGTTTTTGAATTTTAAAATAGATGTATTATATATTTTGATTGCACAGTCTATAAAATCTCTTGAAGTGGCATGATAGACATTAGCTTCTTTACCAGTCGAGATGCAGCCATTAATTTGTGTTATTGTATTTCTGTTGATGAATTTATTTACTATCATTCTGGTACGTCGATTCATAACATGTTCAGCCGTGGCACGATCTTGTTTATACTTCATCCGAATCCTGTTTCTATCAGCTTTCCTGTCAATTTGGTCCATGAATTTACTGATATATTTTACAATTGCTTGTACATCTGCAAACGTAGCGTATGAATCCTCTTCGTAGTCACTAAATTGTCCGTCCGACATGATGCTGAAGCTTTATTCATCCACATGCACTTGACCTGGATTAATCATTAATAATATACCAGGTCAAAGGTCAAAAAGTCCTCATCAGACTGATTAATAATTGACTAATAAATTATGAATCCCATTCTGAGGTCAAAACTGTTTATGTCTCTTAAAACTAAAACATTTCATTTTTTTTTATGTGTATGTTAAATATTTATTACCTTCAAATGAAATGAATTTTCTTGTTTTTATCTGCCCATTTCCCATGACCATAGCATATCATATCATTTTCTAGTAACGTTGCGTGTGTCAGTCCATGAGTTGATAATAATAGTGATAAATTGAAGTAGATAAGGTACAAACTTATCATGTACAAGTGCAATACGATAGTACAATTATATAGGTATTTCTCTTATCACACAGTACTGTGTGCTCGGTTTCTATTTACCACGACTTTCTACTTTTATCTGAACAGGTTATGTGTATCTTTATGATGATATTATGTGTTACTAGCTGTTGCTCGCGGTCCCGCCCGCGTGGAAATCGGATCCCGTTCATCGCTGATAGTAGCGTGATGATTTATAATAGCCTATGTTGCTACCTGATAATGTTAGCTTTCTAATGGCGAAAGAATTTTTGAAATCGGTACAGTAGTTTTTAAGTTAATAGATAGAAAATTTGCTTAGAGAAACTATATGATACTCATTGTATAAAATCCGTACTTCCATACTAATTATAGATACGAAAGTATAACTCTGTCTGTCTGTCTGTCTGTTATGCTTTCATACCTAAATCACTGAACCGATTTTGATGAAATTTGGTATAGGAATAGATTAGACCTTGCGAAAGGACATAGGCTGGTAGCGATAACCGGTGGAGCCGCGGGCAAAAGCTAGTAACTAATAAGTAATACCATTTTATAGTGCGGGCGTATTCGTGATAGGTAAAATGTTCGTAATGAAACTTTTGTGAAATGATTTGTAAGCAAGTAAAAAAAAAAAAAAAAAAAAAAAAAAAAAAAAAAAAAAAAAAAAAAAAAAAAATAAGAACAAGAAATTAAAACAATCGGAATGAGTTGAAAAAAAAGTTGACATGGACAAGTGTAGTGTGAATAAAAAAACGAACAATTTAGGTAAAAAAGAGAAGACTGTTAAAGAATTAGATATTTCTACTATAAAGGAAGAACCCTGTCCGAAAAATGAGAATTTTTACGCGACGCTATTTAGCATTAAACAAGATGTTCAAATACCTCAAGCCGTACAAGCCAAAACTGAAAAAAGACCTCTTGATCGGGAAGTCAATAAAATAAATGTAGAAGCAGATATTAATAAGCAAGAACAACCGCAAAAGAGAAAAAAACTAACCCTACAGGAATATAAATTGCGAAAAGGTGTTTGTTCAAATAATAGTTCTACTCAGGTGAGCCCTGAAGAAATCTTCCCTGATGTACCAAGCCCCGGGTTAGATAAAGCTGTCGAGTGTCCTATAAAAAGAACTCCACCAAGTAGCTTATTTACTTCTACAGACAAAGTAACCAACGAGCAAAAGTTCTTCGACCCGATTATAGAGGCTTCGAGAAGAATATTGATGAAAATAAAGAAGCGAAAAACCGAATTAGCAAGTTAGAGAGACGAAGACATAGTCATGAGCAAAATTCCCAAAGTCGAGAATTTGCAGCTTCAGCCATTAATGAGTGACGCTGAAATGATGAAGATGGGAATGATGCAATCTGAAGTATTGACCGTGCCTGTAAAACAAGATGAAAGACATTCAAAGCTGAGATCGCCTGTTGAAACACGTGATTTCACTACAACAACGATAATAAAGGACTATGACCCTAAAGTTGAACACGGCAGAAGACGATCGCGTAGTAAAAGTCTATCAAGGTCTCGTGGTCGGAGCCATAGATACAGGCGGTCTGATTCACCATACGAGAGGAAGCGCCGGTCGCGATCACCGCATCATAAGAGAAGATCGCCATCAGTTAGGCGTGAAAGATCGAAAATTTCACGGTTACGGTCAAAATCTCCTCCTCGGCCTGCCAGGCCCGAAGCCAGGTCTAAGACGCCAATGATGAAACCTAAACAAGTTGCTCATACGAACGGTGTGGAGAAAAACGCACCTAAGTCACTAACTCCGCCTCTCAGGAAGTCGACGGTCTCCAAAAGCTCCGATTCGTCGTCAAGGTGAGCATTTACTAAGCGAACGTATACTGCAGGCACATGCTGTAAGAGCGTTTCGAACGATCGAGCAAACTCAACAGGTGAATCCGCGGTGAATTTCACATGCTGTTTTGGTGATCTAAGCACAAGTCGGCAGTGATGTATGTCTATGTGCTCGACAACGTGACGTCACCAAATTTTCATCATGCGAAATTGAAAACTCACCGCGGATTTAGCCGTCGATTTCGTTCAATCGTTCGAAATGTTCTTATAGCATTTTTTGTAAGAACATTTCGAACGTATTTGGTAATTGTATTTTTCAGCAACAATCAGTACAATTATCTGTCTATTTCAGTTCCCAGTCATCCTCTTCTTTATCGTCAACGTCTTCCAGTTCATCCAGTTACTCGAGGAGTTCAAAGCGATCCTGCAGCTCTTACAACCGAGACGACACCTACAAGAGGCAAGAATACAGGAATTACAGTTCAAAGTACAGGTATGTGTACTTCAACTACTTAATTACTGTTTATTAATTCGTATCTCTGTGATTTGATATCTCGATTATGGAGAAACGGGTTTTCCTCCCTCGATTCTGCTAAAATAAAACTACTGTCATTTTAGACTCTATGGCTATAAATTTAAAGTTCAAAATTATATGAAATGAGTTTCATTCACTACAAGAAGCCACTTAATTTAAAACTGTAACGGCATTACTTTAAAGTCTAAAATTAAATGGAATGTTTATCAGTGTCGGTGGTATGACAGTTGTTTCGCATTAGCAGAATCAAGGCCCAGGAAATACTCCCAATATTGACTCCAATAATATAAGAGCTTCAATTCAATATTAATCCCGTCAAAATAGACGAAATAACATGGTAAGCTTACCTTAATTCGCATAGATCTGAAAATTGATGCGGGTCTTAAATACTCCACAATGAAAAAGATATCAACAGTCCCCGTTCGATTAGACATCTGCATTTTGTTAAATGACAAATATATTGGATTCTTGCATTTTTCTCGTAAATAGCAAATGTTATCGCAAAAATTAGGTTAGAATTCGTTGGCCGGCGTATAATTGCACTATCGAAATATAATGACGAAGAATGAATGGGATTTGATGTATGTGACATACATTGACGACTGTCATAAGTGTCAAATCCCATACATTCGTCTTTCTATTCTACAATACGTCGGCCAAACAATCGCCACTTATCTTACTGTCTTCAATGATATAGTATCTTGGACGTCTGAAACACATATCTTGGACCTAAATCGCGGGACAAACGAGGCCCTAGCTCCCGCAGAATGCTTTGTAATAATGTATGCTTGGTGAGCTCGTCCACTGCAGTTGCACCCCGTGCTATTTCACGCGCAATGGCCCAAAAAGAGGCTAAGTGCAGAGCAACAATAGAGTCCCATTTCCACCCTTGCTATCCTCGAAAGACACCCAACAAACGTGTACTGCGCGTATAGAGCACATCTTGCTTGTGCACATTTTATATACAGTCAACGTCAGAGAAAACAGACCCCCTCATGCTTTCATATCATTAACAAGGGGGGTTCCTTTTATCTGAAGCTTACTGTACAAGATACATGTCCAGAGCAGTAATAGCATCCTTCGAATCGATTCCTAACTCAAACTAACTAAGAAACGGCAAAACTTCAATATTTCCTGTGAAGCGACTGTAATTTGACCTCCACAACTCACTGGCGATGTGTGAGTTTTATATGTGGACTAGATTGTCAGACTCTTTAGGGCTCCAACAACCCTTTAAATATGATATTCGTATGGCAACCGGGTCCGACTCAACATGTTAAGAATAGTTAGCAGCTCAGCACTGAAAAAAGTTAACTTCATAGAATATGTCGTCAGTATCGGACCTAACATTATGAATATTTTTTTCCAGATGATCTAAAAGCGAAATACAAAGAGGTGCTTCCAACAGATGCTACTAGATATGAAGAAATAATTAAGTCAACGCAAAATTGACAAGAAACGTGAAGACTGACGATTACTACAACTTGGCCAAGCTGTTCTCAACACTGCGCTCCTAATGACAGTTGTCAAAGCGATGGCTGTCAAACTGACAGCTGTTGGAGCGGTGGCTGTCAAAGTGACGGCTGTCGAAGGGATGTTACGGACAGTTTTCTGAGTGTGGCAAAGGCATGAATTAGATTCAGCCTATATTTGACTTGTGATAGTGATTAACTTGTTTAGGTTTCATCATTGGCGTCTTAGACCTGGCTTCGGGCCTGGCAGGCCGAGGAGGAGATCTTGACCGTAACCGTGAAATTTTCGATCTTTCACGCCTAACTGATGGCGATCTTCTCTTATGATGCGGTGATCGCGACCGGCGTTTCCTCTCGTATGGTGAATCAGACCGCCTGTATCTATGGCTCCGACCACGAGACCTTGATAGACTTTTACTACGCGATCGTCTTCTGCCGTGTTCAACTTTAGGGTCATAGTCCTTTATTATCGTTGTTGTAGTGAAATCACGTGTTTCAACAGGCGATCTCAGCTTTGAATGTCTTTCATCTTGTTTTACAGGCACGGTCAATACTTCAGATTGCATCATTCCCATCTTCATCATTTCAGCGTCACTCATTAATGGCTGAAGCTGCAAATTCTCGACTTTGGGAATTTTGCTCATGACTATGTCTTCGTCTCTCTAACTTGCTAATTCGGTTTTTCGCTTCTTTATTTTCATCAATATTCTTCTCGAAGCCTCTATAATCGGGTCGAAGAACTTTTGCTCGTTGGTTACTTTGTCTGTAGAAGTAAATAAGCTACTTGGTGGAGTTCTTTTTATAGGACACTCGACAGCTTTATCTAACCCGGGGCTTGGTACATCAGGGAAGATTTCTTCAGGGCTCACCTGAGTAGAACTATTATTTGAACAAACACCTTTTCGCAATTTATATTCCTGTAGGGTTAGTTTTTTTTCTCTTTTGCGGTTGTTGTTGCTTATTAATATCTGCTTCTACATTTATTTTATTGACTTCCCGATCAAGAGGGCTTGCGGTATTTGAACATCTTGTTTATTGCTAAATAGCGTCGCGTAAAAATTCTCATTTTTCGGACAGGGTTCTTCCTTTATAGTAGAAATATCTAATTCTTTAATAGTCTTCTCTTTTTTTACCTAAATTGTTCGTTTTTTTATTCACACTACACTTGTCCATGTCAACTTTGTGAGAGCTCAACTCTCTGAACTTCAGATTTGTTTTTAATAGTTAACCTTAGTCTACCATTAGAATTTTGACTATTAGTATCACTCGTTTTATAAGCATTTTTAATCATCACAGAACTGTTGTTTTTTTTATCACTATTAGGCAAGTGACAAGTTTTTACCGCGGTCACTCGTTTTTAAACTATTTCTCTTTTTGGGATCTATATCATCCGATTGTTTTAATTTCTTGTTCTTATACTTGTTATCGTCAGTTTCCTCATCGCTACTGAAATGATAAATGACTTTTTTACTCTTGCACGTCCTGTGCCTTGAGTTAAGAATCCTGCTGTTGTTGGGTAGTACTTCAGGTTGAAGAAGGTTTTTGTTCTCAATTGCATCTTGCATGTGGATGAATAAAGCTTCAGCATCATGTCGGACGGACAATTTAGTGACTACGAAGAGGATTCATACGCTACGTTTGCAGATGTACCAGCAATTGTAAAATATATCAGTAAATTCATGGACCAAATTGACAGGAAAGCTGATAGAAACAGGATTCGGATGAAGTATAAACAAGATCGTGCCACGGCTGAACATGTTATGAATCGACGTACCAGAATGATAGTAAATAAATTCATCAACAGAAATACAATAACACAAATTAATGGCTGCATCTCGACTGGTAAAGAAGCTAATGTCTATCATGCCACTTCAAGAGATTTTATAGACTGTGCAATCAAAATATATAATACAACTATTTTAAAATTCAAAAACGGAAGTGAATATAATATAACTGAAGATCATCGATTCGAAAATCAATGTAATACAAATCCTCATAAAATGGCTCCCAAATGGGCACGAAAACAGATGAGAAATCTCACTAGAAAGTCTACGGCTGAAGCAAAATTATCTGTTCCTAAGCCAATTCTGCTGCGCAGTCATGTGTTAATAATGTCCTTCATTGGAGAGGACATAAAGCTTCAGCATCATGTCGGACAGACAATTTAGTGACTATGAAGAGGATTCATACGCTACGTTTGCAGATGTACCAGCAATTGTAAAATATATCAGTAAATTCATGGACCAAATTGACAGGAAAGCTGATAGAAACAGGATTCGGATGAAGTATAAACAAGATCGTGCCACGGCTGAACATGTTATGAATCGACGTACCAGAATGATAGTAAATAAATTCATCAACAGAAATACAATAACACAAATTAATGGCTGCATCTCGACTGGTAAAGAAGCTAATGTCTATCATGCCACTTCAAGAGATTTTATAGACTGTGCAATCAAAATATATAATACATCTATTTTAAAATTCAAAAACGGAAGTGAATATAATATAACTGAAGATCATCGATTCGAAAATCAATGTAATACAAATCCTCATAAAATGGCTCCCAAATGGGCACGAAAAGAGATGAGAAATCTCACTAGAATGTCTACGGCTGAAGCAAAATTATCTGTTCCTAAGCCAATTCTGCTGCGCAGTCATGTGTTAATAATGTCCTTCATTGGAGAGGACGGCTGGCCTTCACCAAATCTAAAGAATGCTGAATTTTCACAATCAACGGCTTGCCGTGTATACCAAGATTGCAACAAGATGATGTGGAACATATTTAACATTTGTAAATTGGTTCTTGCCGATTTTTCTGAGTTCAACATTCTATATCATCAGGGTAATGTGTTCATCAATGATGTATCGCAATCTGTAGGATTAGATCACCCAAATGCTGATGAGTTTCTACGCAAAAACTGCGCAAATATATTAACCTTTTTTAGAAAAAAGGGTTTGGCAACACTGACAGTGGATGAATTATTTGATTTTATAAAAGATCCTACAATTGGTAACTTAGAGCATTATCTTGAAAATTAGAATACTTTTAAACATAAATCACAGTAACATTGGTAAGTCTATTCAGGAAGTCGACGGTCTCCAAAAGCTCCGATTCGTCGTCAAGGTGAGCATTTACTAAGGCACATGCTGTAAGAGCGTTTTGAACGATCGAACAAACTCAACAGGTGAATCCGCGGTGAATTTCACATGCTGTTTTGGTGATCTAAGCACAAGTCGGCAGTGATGTATGTCTATGTGCTCGACAACGTGACGTCACCAAATTTTCATCATGCGAAATTGAATACTCACCGCGGATTTAGCCGTCGATTTCGTTCGATCATTTGAAATGTTCTTATAGCATTTTTTGTAAGAACATTTCGAACGTATTTTTCAGCAACAATCAGTACAATTATCTGTCTATTTCAGTTCCCAGTCATCCTCTTCTTTATCGTCAACGTCTTCCAGTTCATCCAGTTACTCGAGGAGTTCAAAGCGATCCTGCAGCTCTTACAACCGAGACGACACCTACAAGAGGCAAGAATACAGGAATTACAGTTCAAAGTACAGGTATGTGTACTTCAACTACTTAATTACTGTTTATTAATTCGTATCTCTGTGATTTGATATCTCGATTATGGACAAACGGGCCCTCGATTCTGCTAAAATAAAACTACTGTCATTTTAGACTCTATGGCTATAAATTTAAAGTTCAAAATTATATGAAATGAGTTTCATTCACTACAAGAAGCCACTTAATTTAAAACTGTAACGGCATTACTTTAAAGTCTAAAATTAAATGGAATGTTTATCAGTGTCGGTGGTATGACAGTTGTTTCGCATTAGCAGAATCAAACCCCAGGAAATACTCCCAATATTGACTCCAATAATATAAGAGCTTCAATTCAATATTAATACCGTCAAAATAGACGAAATAAAATGGTAAGCTTACCTTAATTCGCATAGATCTGAAAATTGATGCGGGTCTTAAATACTCCACAATGAAAAAGATATCAACAGTCCCCGTTCGATTAGACATCTGCATTTTGTTAAATGACAAATATATTGGATTCTTGCATTTTTCTCGTAAATAGCAAATGTTATCGCAAAAATTAAGTTAGAATTCGTTGGCCGGCGTATAATTGCACTATCGAAATATAATGACGAAGAATGAATGGGATTTGATGTATGTGACATACATTGACGACTGTCATAAGTGTCAAATCCCATACATTCGTCTTTCTATTCTACAATACGTCGGCCAAACAATCGCCACTTATCTTACTGGAGTCTTGCTGTTCTCCCCCATGTGCCACGTCTACAGACGTTGCTGCTGAAGTAAATATCTAAAATTGACGTCATTATTGTAGGTCCCGCTACGATTACACAAAGTACCAACGTGCCCGTGACGCGCGGTCGGCAGTGGAGGCAGCTAGCACTTACCAACAGTACGACGCTGACTTCAGGGGTCGAAGAGCCTTCTGCAAGCAAAGATATTATGCTGACCATGGTAAGAATATGATTTAATTTTGTCTTCAATGATATATAGTATCTTGGACTTCTGAAACACATATCTTGGATCTGTTAGATTGAGTAAGGAACTAACTAAGAAACGGCCAAACTTCAATATTTCCTGTGAAGTGACTGTAATTTGACCTCCACAACTCACTGGCGATATGTAAGTTTTATATGTGGACTAGATTGTCAGACTCTTTAGGGCTCCAACAACCCTTTAAAAATAATATTTGTATGGCAACCGGGTTCGGCTCAACATGTTAAGAATAGTTAGCAGCTCAGCACTGAAAAAGTTAACTTCATAGAATATGTCGTCAGTATGTATCGGACCTTACATTATGAATATTTTTTTCCAGATTATTTAAAAGCGAAATACAAAGAGAGTGCTTCGTACAGATGCTACTAGATATGAAGAAATAAATAAGTCAACGCAAAATTGACAAGAAACGTGAAGACTGACGATTACTACAACTTGGCCAAGCTGTTCTCAACACTGCGCTCCTAATGACAGTTGTCAAAGCGATGGCTGTCAAACTGACAGCTGTTGGAGCGGTGGCTGTCAAAGTGACGGCTGTCGAAGGGATGTTACGGACAGTTTTCTGAGTGTGGCAAAGGCATGAATTAGATTCAGCCTATATTTGACTTGTGATAGTGATTAAATATGTATTAATAATAGACTGACCAATGTTACTGTGATTTATGTTTAAAAGTATATTATGCAGGTTTGCATAAATAAATTGATGAACTTTATACTATTCTTACTGTTAGTAGAATAGTGAGTCAATAGTGTAAGCTAGGTATTTAAATATGATTTTCTTAATATTGTAAAATATGTGTGTATATGTAAAATAGATAGATATTATAGTAGTAGTAGAATATTTGGACAGACATTTTGTAAGAGAATTCTATACCTTGCTTCAGTTCAATGATTGAAATCTTGTTTCTAGTTTCTAAGATTTACTATGGATTAGTAATATGTTAAAATTAAAATTGACCTTAAATACATATTTCTATGGCGCTATTGGTAAACCTTTAATCAATAGGTACATACGTACGTTAAAATAATATAAAAAATGAAATAAAAAAAATACATTTTAGATAAATAGCGTCGTAGTATATTATGTACTTATGGTGGAAAAAGTGTTCCTAACCGATATTATGAGAATCGAGTAGAATGAGGGTACACCCGTATTAAAAAAAATGTGTATAAAAAAAGATAATACTAACAAATGAAATTATTTTTGACAATACGTACATGACTACGTAAGATGGAAATATGTTAGTAAATCTTTTGTTGTAAATAAATAAAATGTTGGTATAGAATTAATGTAATATTACAATTACTTTTTGTTGTACATACCCGTGATTTGTCTATATTACTATTTTACTTTGTATATTTGAAAAATTGGAATACTAGAAGTCAAATTTTCGAATTTTCAAACTACGGCATATAAAATCTAGAGCGCTGCAGTCAATGACTTATTTGCACATGTACGATGTATAATCCGGTATTCTAAACAATGCCTAGGCAACGTATAGAACACCGAGTGCGCAGCCAATAATGTATGAAATGTTTTCTAAAAACATGAATGGTGGTTATAAAAACAATACCCACGAGAGCTGAGGCAGGAGCGGAGCACCCGCGTTAACCTTCGTGGTTTTTTTTGTAAAGTTTAAACTTTTAAAATCTAACCTATACTCCATCGATTAGGTACTTAACTAAACGTAAACAATCTTGTGTTTTTATATTTATGTAATATATTTTATTTAAAAACTCAGTTTATTTTCTGTTTAGAACTCATTTTAAAAAATAAAAACCGAAATTGAACGATTAGTTAGTTAGTTGGTCTAGTTTATTTACTTAATTATGTGTTTTTTTTATTTAAAAAAACCGCTACAAGATTTTTTACCTTTAATTTATGTACCTAACCGAATGTAGTACGAGTACATGTCTATCCAAGTTGAGGCGCGCAGTGTCCACTCCGCGCAGTTTGACTTGGATAGATTGTATAGGATAGAGGACGGAGCTCCCGCATTAGCCTTCGTGGTTATATTTTTACAACCATCCAGATCTAGAAGTTTCGTAAAGCCATCTGCAAAGACCAAGATCTATTTATTTCACACATTGCCGGTGGAACAGCAGATATTCTGTACAATGGTCATCAACTAGGCATTTTATAGAATACCTGAATTGTACAGATTGCCGGTTACATATTGTGATAGTACACTGGTCATTGAAAAATAAGAAATTAGTGAACCTTAATATATACATCTGTAATGCATTGGTAATTTGATATTTATTAGAGTTGTTGCTGTTTCAACCCTCCATAAATGAGATTCTTAAACAAAACCTTTTTTTTGTAATTCTTGATACAACAATCACAACACATCTTTGTCTATTGAGACAGCCAAGGCCAGTGGGGAAATTATTGTCATTGGTCGTATTTCACAGTATGTGTGCGGTTTGGCGGAGCACTCGTACCTCCCGCCAAAGGGCGGGGGCTGGCATTATTGGCTTAGTTTCATGTCGATTATGTAAAATCGAATCTTTATTCAGCTTTGAATAGTCGATGTACCGTCACAATATACACTTTATACGGTCAAATTTAGGAACCTCCTTTTTTGAATTTAGGTAAATACTTAAATTGTGTGAGTGGAATAAATTAATTTCGAATTTTTATCTGACTAGATAATAGATTTAACGAATTTTGACACCTATGCGTTTAGTCATAGCGTACTTTTTTTGTAATGACATCCGTATGCCAGGCATAACAAGATGCACATTGTTCGTGGTCTATTATATTCCGTGCAGACAGTCTAGTAGTATTTACGTGGAAGTGATTACGATATGTACCATGTGAGAGGGCAACTACCGGCATATATCTTGACCCCAAGACGCAAGAGAAACGAGGCTTCATCGCGCGAATTGCTTTGATATATGATACAAAAGTCGGTAGTTTAGTGGTTCAGTAGCTGGCCTTAAGATCGAGAGGACCCAGGTTCGAACCCTGGCTAATACTACTACTGACGTGAACCCACTTATAACAAGCAATTTAGCTTAGCTGGAGGGATAAGAGGGAATATTAATAATTTTGGTTACTAATATTTTTTAATAAAAAAAATATCTACGATTAGTGGATTTCAGCTCCTCCGCTTCTGTAGCATCTGCAATCATCAAATGACAACCACGCGTACGTGTAAATAGTACATTTTGGGACGTAATTGAGGTCAAGATATATGCCGATAATTATACTTACTATCTAATGTATGTAGCACTTGATCCATACGATTTTCGTACAAAATACGGGTGTATTGTCATTCGTTTCACTGTTATGCGCTAATAGAGATACGAAATTGATATATGTAGTACGAACGACGGAGTTTAGTACATAACAAAGTTCGACATAGTTCTTAGTACATAGTGAGAATGTTTTACAGATAAAGCTGTTGATAAATAAAAGTATTCTGAACACCTCTTGGTTTTTATTTTTCACCTATTTCACTCTTAGGGAGCGGTGTGTACACACAGGCAAACACTAAATTCTCGTCTACGAGTATATTATACGAGATTCGCAAGTAACATATCGCCTATGTCAAAATACGATTATTGCTTGAATGTTCTGTTTAGACGGACACTACCAATGTTCAATAGCGAGGCAATGTTCGCCAGCGTGGACGAGCGAGCGGCTATTGTTTCTGCGAATGTCTCTTCCCTTGCGATGTCGTACAAGGCAACTAAGGGATAGGGCTGTTTAACATCAGGCAGACAATATACCTATAGCTACAGTCTAGACTCAGCTTCAGATGCAGGGCTCAACAATAGTGCCTGGAATATGACAATAGGCTCACTCTCTATTACGAGGGACCTAACAAAATGATTTTTTTATACTGCTTAGGTCGCAGACTAGCACACGGCCCACTTAATGGAAGGTGGTTACTGTGGCTTATGGACGTATGTAACACCAGGGGTGTCACACTCGCCCTTCTTCAAGTAGGTACCCCATACTACTATACTATAGTCGTGAGTGGTACTGTAGTAATGAAGTCGAGTATAGTGGCATCTAGTAGAGAGGCGAGTATAGAGTGGAGTACTAAGTCGAGTAGAGAGTGGAATACAGAGTTAAGTATAGAGCCGAATAGAGAGGCGAGCAGAGAGTCGAGTAGAAGCTAAGTTGGGAATCGAATAAGAGGCGAGTGTAGTGTCTAAACCCGGCCGGAATGCGGGGGTTTGTCTACGATAATCTCACCTCCGGCTCACAGATGGCATGCGTTTTAGTCGGTTCGAGTCCGACATAGCCTCCACGTATAGTGTCCAACGAGTTGAAATTAGAGTTGAACTGAATGGAATAGGGGTGTCTAAACGACATCCACGCGGGCGGAGCCGCGGGCACAACTAGTATATTATATTATTATAAATGCGAAAATAACTGTCTGTCTGTTATGCTTTCACGCCTAAACCACTGAACTGATTTTGATGAATGAATTAAACCTTGCAAAGGACATAGGCCATCTTTGGTTGCGATAACCGACATCCAAGCGGGCGGAGCCGCGCGCAACAGTTAGTAAGCAATAGCTTCTTAAATAACTAGGTAAGTAATATAAACCACACGTGAAGGTATGGCGAGGGAGCCCTTTACCTGGCATAATTGCTTTTCTACTGTCTTTTGTTCTATTGTAGTCGATAAGCTGTAAACTGTAAATTGAACTGATTTATGCTATCTTGACTGGAATGCAGATTTGCTCAATAAGCTCAACCACCTTCTCAACAAAAGTATGTAAGTAATAAGTATAATATGTAGATGTGTATGTATGGATTATCTTATGTATGTGTGTATGTAGGTATAATGCATATGTATTATTATTGTGTACAAATTAGAAAACTATCCTATACCTACTAAATAGTTCATTCTACTGCCTGCACCTACCTCAATGTATCTCTGCATCACCCTAAGGTAGACTGTTAGATAATGCCTTTGGCATTAATTCCGCCTTTGTACAATGTACTGTGCATAAAGTTTAAAAATAAAACAAACAAATAAAAAACTTTAAAACAAAAAAAAGCTGGAATACCTACTTGCAAATTCCCTATTCTTTACTACCTATAGATAGAGTAAACCTTTTGTTTCATTTCTCGAAATAAGCCACGTGAAAAAGATTCCAGTAATCCAGTTGTTATTTATTTATTAAACTTTATGCACATAAAAATTTTACAAAGCCGGATTTAATGTTAGCTCGTAAAGTGAACAAAAGGGTTATGCCGATGCGTGCCCAATGAAACTAGCCGCTGAGCCCATTACCTGCTCTCCTCTTCGTGGACACATCGTGGTATTTTAAATAATGGCACACATTATACCATTTCTTTTTAATAATAAAAAAATGGCAATAAAAAAAATAAAAAAAACCAGGGTCTATGACGACTATATTTTTTTTTTTTATATAGGACACGTCAATTTGACTTTTTTTTTTTTTTTTATACCACTTAGTTGGCAGACAAGCACACGGCCCACCTGATGGGAAGCGGTCACCGTGGCCTATGGACGCATGCAACACCAGGGGCGTCACACTCGCGCTGCCGACCCTGAAGAAACCTTCTAATGCCCTTCTTGAAGAACCCCATATTGTAGTCGCTTGGGAAAACCACCGCAGGGAGTTCATTCCACAGCCTAAGTGTGCGTGGGATGAAATGCCTTTCAAACCGCACAGTGCGTACCGTTTCCGGACGCAATGTGTGAGGATGAATTCCCTGCCTGTGGCGAGAGGTGCGATGATAGAATGTAGCTGTTGGCATCATGTCAAACAGTTCTTCTGAGCACAAACCATTGTACCATTGACTTCGCCTCGCCTGATGGTAAGACTATATAAATAACTAGCTGTTGCCCGTTGCTCCGCTCGTGTGGTTGTCGGTTTTCGCTACCAACATTCCATAAGTCCTTTCCCAATATCTTTAGTCTTGGTATCGCTAGGTTAGTGTTATAACATAGGTATTTAAACTTTCATGGTCGTTCACATTACTATTAGAACTATAGGGATATTTACCATGTATTGTTTGGAGTTTCCGATATTTCGGCGCTGTTGCAAGCACCATGATCACGGAGGAACTCCAAACAATACATGGTAAATATCCCGATAGTTCTAATACATAGTAGTGTTACTTATTACTTACTTATTTTCTTTTAAATTTAACTAATAATTAAAATAATGTATGTAATAAGTTTGACAACCACTGCTTTAGGTCCATAAAAAAAAATATTAATACAAAAGTGTGCGATTCAAAATACAGATGTCGCTACTTGTAATAAACAAGTAGCGACATCTGTATTTTGAATCGCAAGGTACAAAATTGCAAAATGAAGAATACTGCCATCTATCGACAAGTAGAAAAAATACTTACAAAGTTTGCCATGCCTACACTGCGCCGTTTTGATCGTTACCGGTTACTGTTAATAGATGGCGGTACTTGTATTATCTGCTGGTCTTTGTGTCCAGTGCCCATAATATCACTTATTTGGACTCTATAAAGAAGAAAGGTCGTAAACATTTATTATACTGATTCTTTTCATGCGTTGATTGTAAATTCATGCGTAGAAAACTTACCTTGGAAATAAAACCTTGGTGCAGTGTCCCTGGATCGTAAATTCACTTGGCACCACTGGTTGCCTAGAAGAGATTGCCATAGCGATAAGGCCGTATTAGCCGCCAAATTTATATACCACCCAATAGTTTGTTTATATCAAACTCATGTTGTTTTTTTTATATAGAACACGTCAATTTGACTTCACCTCGCCTGATGGTAAGCTGAAGGCAGAGTCTCGGAAAAGAGGGTCACCATTATAGACACGTACCATGTTACAATGGTGGTACTCAGCTTGACGGCCATATCAGATGCTTTTTCACGCCCCGCTTAAAGGACCCGGGACTGTAGGAGCAGGGAAACACGTGTACTGGTCAGGAATTCCAGGTCCTAATAATGCGGCAGAAGAAGGAGTAACTGAACCGCTTGTTGGTGTTGTTCTTGGTGTACAATGATATCTGTACAGTGGTTCAAAAGATATGAGGTAATAAACAATGACGTATTGAATTTATAGATACGTCATACAAGAAGATGGTGGCTTTCAAAAATGGCGCAAATAATAGGTATAAAAAAATTATAGCTACTTAATATTAATACGTCAATGTTCGTAATTGATATGAATTATATTATTATTTATTACTTATGAATAATATTTTCGTAATAGTATTTTAATATTACGCATTTTTTTATTTATGACCAAAGTCATAATTTTTTGTCGCCATTTTAGAGTGTGGATAGTAGTATAAAATAATTATATCATTGGTAATAAAGAATATTCCAAATAAATACATACATACACGCGAAAAACATAACCCTTTTTGGCAGTCGGTTAAAATCGGAATAAAGATTGTGCTAATGAAATGATCATGAAGCAAAAACAAACAGTAGGTAGAACTCAAGCCCGTCGTAGTCAAAACTCACCCTTACCCCTACAAGGGCAATTACCGGGCAAATTAGTCATTAGGGGGGCCCACAGTGGTGGGGACGGAGGCGCCGCCGGGCACCACACTAATTTAGCCCAGTGTGGATGTTGCCTTAAGGGCGAAAGGAGTGGGACTCGGGAATAAGCGGGGTGTGGAATAAAGCGATTGTTGAGTACCTACGTTAATAAGTGAGGAAATTATAGCAGTTCTAATTTTATTGTAAGCTTTTGCCTGCGGCGTCGCTCGTGTGTGTAGGTACGGTTGTATAAGTATGGGTATAAGGAGTGAAAATCTGTTTGTTTTCTACCCAGTGCTATTTCGACCTAAAGAAGCTAAGCATAACTTAACTGTGTTATAATCTTAATATCTAGAATGCGGATCTTCTTCCTCCTAGCGTTAATTCCCAGTCGCATCCGAAGCTTTCAGCTCGGCGTCTGGGGTCCGCTTTTACCAGTCATAGCTACAGATTAGGCTAGACCTCGATATTTTCAGTGAAGCGATTGCCATCTGACCTCGCCAAATGTTAACATTGGGTCGTATGTTAACATTAGGCGATATCGAAGCTTTGCAGCTAGACCGTTGTTTTTGGACTTTTTAGGGCACCAACTACCCGTAACGACTGCCATAGATGTTCTTATGGCAACCGGGACCGACGGCTTAACGTGCTCTCCGAGGCACGACCAGACCAATGCAAATACCCATATTTAATGCACACAAATATTTGCAATGAGCGGGGATCGAACCCGCGCCTCTTGCGTAGCGGCCGCGTTCACTACCGCTACGCCACGGAGGCTGTCGAATGCGGATAAACTTTTTTTTTTTCGTAAATGTATAAGTAAAGTACATAGAAATACCCAGATCCAATGGAAATATGCATATCCGACGGGTTTAAGCTGAAGTAGTACGTACCGTCTTCGATAAAGCGGTAGACTGGTAAAGCGGACCCCAGACTCCGAGGTGGAAGATTCGGATGCGACTGGGAATTAACGCTAGGATGAAGAAGAAGTACCGTCTTCGGGTCTGAATCCAGGATAAAATAAATATGATCCATGGAATTAATTACCTGAAACTTGAGTCAGTGTGTTGTGCACGAAGACCAAAGGTTTGTCCGGCTTTGTCTTATGCACTGACGGCACAGAATCTCTCTGTTCTTACAGGGTCGGAGTGTGACTCCTCTGATGTCGCACGCGTCCATAGGCTTAGTTAACCACTTTTCATCAGGTGGCTGTATGCTTGTCTACCACCTAAGTGGTATAAAAGAAAACTTCGATCGGCAACTGCGGATTTTTCGTGGTAGGCCTACAGATCAGTGTAAAAATGAGCACTTTTTTAGATGCACTATTGAACTCGTTGTAAAAAATAAATAATTATGACTACGCAATCAGTACAAGGACGGCTTTATGGCTTTATTTAGGAATTCATCAATGATATAGTAAGCATATTGAATAAATCACTTGTACTTTTCCACAATTATTTATTTATTTGAACCTTACCGGTTTCACCTTACGGCATTATCAAAGGTTTACAAAGGTACAACCTTTGATAATGCCGTAAGGTGAAACCGGTAAGGTTCAAATAAATAAATAATTGTAATAATTTGAACCTTACCGGTTTCACCTTACGGCATTATCAAAGGTTTACAAAGGTACAACCTTTGATAATGCCGTAAGGTGAAACCGGTAAGGTTCAAATAAATAAATAATTGTGGAAAAGTACAAGTGATTTATTCAATATGTGTAGCAAGTTCCACCAAGTGCCATCAATCTCCAGTAGGTATAAACAGATATAGTAAGCCTTAGATAGTTGAATAAACTATATAGTACGATTCCGTAGCCGACCGCATACGACAACTGCCTACGCACGCAGCACATACAGCGTGCATTACTTGTTAAACTCCGACACGGATAAAGGGGACCATTGAGAAGCCGCAATGAATTATGTGTATGTGTTACGTACGTCAGCAGCTGTTGACGTATGCGGTCGGCTTCAATCATACCTACCCCTGAATATAACTCCAGACGCGTATCTTGGACCTAAATCGCAAGAAAAATGAGGCTCTGGCGCCCTCGGATGACTTTGTAATAATCTATGCTTGGTGAATTTGAGTTCGTCCACCGCAGTAGCACCCCGTGCTATCCTCAAAATATACGCAAGAAATATGTACTGCGCGTATAGGGCACATTTTGAGTACATTTTAGGTCCAAGATACGTGTCCGGAGTTATACTTACTGAAATATTCTTCAATAGGATCTTCGCAGTTCATTTTGCCTTTTCACATTTTCCTAGAATTTTAATCTAAATGTTTCTTTTCACATAACCATCGGGTTTCGATTCCTGGATAGAAAAATAAATAATTATTATTATTTAGAAGTTTTAATTAAAATCGGTTCAGAATAATCTTTGAACATGAGCTTACCTTATTTCATCATCATTTTTGTGTCCCCGTCGTATAAGAAGTCTTTACCTCAGAACCAGGGTCTAATTAAATGAATAAAATACCACCAAATAAAAACATTTATGGCAGTCATTACAGATAGTTGGAGGCCTAGAAAGCCCAAAAACTCTATAAATAAAGTTTCTTAATTTTTTTATTTTTTTATTTATTTATTCGCATAATACAGTTATAATTGGTCGTAAGAAATTAGATAAGTACATGTATTATCACCAATCCATGGCATGCAAATATTACAGTTGTGTGAACCGGGAACCACGCGGTGGTTTTATTGGATGGTATTATTTTTTTTTATTTATTTATTCCACAACTTAATCCACCACCTTTACAGGGATAATCCCAAAACAGTACTGGACATAATAAATTTATAAATTAAGACACAACATACTAAATTAATCACAAAACAAATAGTTAGGTACACAAAAAAGAAATACACAAAAAATACACAAAGAAAAATACACAAAAAAAACTAACTGTGCCTAGGTATACCATGATCGCGTTAATTCCCGTTAACATTATTGTACTATATCATGGAACGCGAAAGTTTAAAAGCTAGTAATGCCTACGAATGTCAAAATTAACACTCCTACATTTACCAGCTCTTGAAAGAAGATTGGTGAGTAGCCGCGTTGGTTCCCGGTGGAGTAGAATAGGGGCCACCCCATCTCTTCTAGTGGGTGTCGTAAGAGGCGACTAATGGATATGGCTGGGGCCCTAGACAAAGTGACATCCTATTGATGGAATCGCCTTGAAGCGAACCATTTTGAATTTTTAACAGTGGATTACGTGACATTGCGATGGTTATAGTAATAATGATATGTGAAATAATGTATTTTGAATTACAAAGACTCAAATTTAAAAAAAAAATAGTTATATTATTAATTAATAGCCTTCCGCCCGCGGCTCCGCCCGCGTGCATCTCGGTTAACGCGACCTTTGCTCATATCTTCGGTTCTACTCAACCGATTGCGATCAAACAAATGTAATATTTTAAGTCTGAGTAAGCACTTTTTAACAAAAAAAACCGCATCAAAATCCGTCCAGTAGTTTTTGCGTCCATCGCGGACAAACAGACAAACAGATAAACAGACAGGAAATTCAAAAAAATATTTTCGTGATCAGTATCGTTAACATAACATAACCCAAGTTTTTTTTTTAAATATCTTCAATGTACAGACACGACCACTTTACAATTATATAATAGTATAGATAGATAGATAGATTTATGTCAATTTAATACTACAATTAGCGATTCCACTGGCGTTATCGCCAATTGAATGTCACTTTGTCTAAGGCCCCAGTTCTCTATTCGAGAGTACCTAAACATAGAGCAGATAAACACTGCCCACTTGACGTCACTAGTCTCGCTCCCTAATAGGAAAAAATAATATTTTGCGAAATGTGATAGTTAATACACCTCTGCCTAACCCTCTTCCGGAGATTTACATGCGTGAATATAGTTGCACATGTATGAGAAAAGAATTAGGTAGTAAAAACTCACGATTAGCCTTTTCTAATTAGTAGTATCTACATAATTATAGTTAACGACACATATCTTGCACTAAACACGTCACAAAATGTTTTTTTTTATAATAATATTCTACAACATTCTACACAACGCTATCTAGACCCATGGTAAGCTTAATTAGCTTGTGTTATGGAATCTAGAATGCGGATATACATATTTAGATACCTTTTTTTGTAAATACATACATATTATACATAGAAACACTCAGACCAATGCAAATATTTTATATTCATGCATACAAATATTGGCACTGAGCGGGGATCGAACCCGCGCCTTCTACGTAGCAGCCGCGTTCACTACCGCTACGCCACAGAAGCAGTCATGTTTATGCGCAGTAAGCGTTTCTAAGCGTCTTATGTGGATAGCACGAGGTGCTACAGCGGCGGAGGTGCTCAAATTTACCAATTATAGATTACTTGCCCGCGGCTCCGCCCGGGTGGAATTCTGATCCCGTTCATCGATGATATATAGCCTATGTGTTATTCTGATGTATAAGCTGTATTATTGTAAAGTTTCATTAAAATCCATTCAGTAGTTTTTACTTGAAAGAGTAACAAACATCCATTCAGATTCAGATTCAGATTAAATTTATTGGCAAGAATATGGTACAAAAGGTGTTACAATAAATAATACAATGCATATTTCTACATACTCTGCCATATGCGGCGTGTTATTGCAATTATTTTTTCATCAATATTATAATTTATGTTCCATTCTATTCCATTCCATTCATTCCATTCATACATCCTCACATACTTACAAACTTTCAAAGTCAAAGTAGGATATCAAACCAATCCGCACGCACCAATTCGGTTAACAAACTTATTGACGAGCAAACTGACTATCTATCCACCTCAATAAACAATGATCTCCCTATAAACAAATCCACCAGACTAAATCATAAATCTAACTCATTCTCATCAACCGCACAAAACACGACAAACCCATTCTCGTATCATTTAAACTTAAATAGTTCAGAGTTTATATACTAAAATGGTAATAAAATATTCTACAAGCGGCTTCCCGCATTCACCATCAACCTTTATAAAGCAGAGTCCACCAAATTTAGCAAAAACACGGTAACAGTTTCAGCTATTTCAAAAGCTAAGTGTGGACCCATAATTGCGTTAGACTTCTCACAGTACGGTGCTTTTGCCATTGATTATTTCTCTTTACATCAAACAAACACCTACCTTTTCACCAACTTTATTCACCACAAAATAAGGGTGAAATTTGCATGCTAGAAAACAGGGTATATCTTTGCATTTTTGTAGGAGAAGGACGGGTATAAGGCGTACGGTTGGTTGCCAGAAGGGGTGGTTCACTTGAATAGTTACGCCCCAAAATGTTAAGGGTAGATCGGCAGTGTGGGTCGCGAAGTCGATGGGTAGCGCTCGAGCGAAGCGTTTCGTGTTCGGTGAAAAAATATGTTTTTCACCGAATTGTTTTAATTGCAGTTGTTGTTTGGACTGTGTTTTTATTTTGTGTGGTGAAAATGATTGTTAATGTACTGTGACTGTGATAAAACGGAAAGGAAAAACTTTTTTTAGCAGGTATTTTTTTTTTAAGTTTTTTTTCGGTGATTGTGTCTTTTTTGAGTAGGTTATTTTGGTAGTTTGATATGTGGGATTACAAAATCAAACAAATTAAGGTTTTTATTACACATTAGATATATACATTCCAAATAAATTATATGTTAAAAAAATCTTTGGGTAGGTACGTATTTGGGCTTTGTAAATGTTAGCAATTTGATGTAAATTAAATATCTAAAAAATTTACGTCATGAAATACAAATGAATAAAAGTAGGTTAAAATAAAATAAACAATAGAAACTATTATTTATTAGACTTTTACAACTTTCATATAAACACGCCTTTATCCCCAGAGGGTTAGGCAGAGGAGAATAAACACCCACATTTCACCAATAATTATATTCGGTCCCACGTAATAGGGGGTGGGCCTATTGCCGTATTCCGGGCACTATTGTTGGCTCGAGCCATGCATCTGAGGCTGAGTCTGGGCTGTATACTTGTATTATTATCTGTCTGATGTTAAACAGCCCTATTCATTATCCTTGTAATCTTTACCCAACTCTTGTGGCCTAAATTCTACTTTGTATCTGTTTTATTTGGTGGTATTTAGATTAAATCCTACTAATATTATAAATGTGAAAGTTTGTGAGAATGGATGTGTGGATGTTTGTTACTCTTTCACGCATAAACGGCTGGACCGATTTGGTTGAAATTTGGTATGTATATAGGTTATACCCTGGATTAACATATAGGCTACTTATGAACGGGATCAGAATTCCACGCGGGCGGAACCGCGGGCAACAGCTAGTCTACAATACTTTCTTTCTTACAATTTTGTTTCGCTTTTTCCTCTATCCCTTAAAGGTTTGCTGGGAGAAAACTCAATACTGAGTTAAGCTCGCCTTTGTACATCTTATTGTGTTTATGTTTGCTAATTTGTTAAGTTCATTGTTCAATAAAGAATTAGATAAAATAAATAAATTCTTTTTTATAACACACCGTAAAATAGACAACTAAATTGCGTGGAATTCTAATCCCTATCATCGCTGATGATATGTAGCCTATGTTGGTACCTAATAAAGTGATAATGTAGCTTTCTAATGGTAAAAGAATTTTTGAAATCGGTCTAGTAGTTCTTGAGTTTATTCGTTACATACAAAAATACAAATCTTTCTTCTTTATAATATTAGCATAGATTAGACATCAACGCATACGTGTACGTACCTATTATATAATTATTTCGAGTTTTTTTTTTTCAAAACAAATCAAATCAAAGTAGTTTATTTGCCTAAGATAGTTACATATTTGTATACAATAATATGCAAGTGCTCTGCTTATTACATTGCTAGGTGTGCAAATTTTATTTTAAACATAGTTGTCAAGCAGTAGGTATTAAGATGTTTAATATACTTTTACAATTATTATGAAAGAAAGTGTAGGTATAATATCGTTTTTACTTTTTACCATATTCCTTATAATACCTATTTTCAGTCTTATTCGAACTAACTCACATAGAATTTAATCTTACTTTAATCTGTAGGTACAATCGTAATAATTTCGCGAATATTATGTATACCAATATACCTGCTCACTGAAATAACCAAAAATTTAATAATCTATGCTATTGATTATTAAGTAATCCACAAATAGACAATTCAAGTAAAATGAAATTAAATGTTGGGAGGGAATGTCCCAATGTTGGGAGGCTTTGGCCTACAGTTTCCACGCTGGCCAGACGGGTTGGTGCAGGGTTTTATTTCGAGTTTTCCTTCTCTCGCAGTGATATCGTCTGCGTATTCCGTTAGTCGCCTCTTACGACACCTTTCGGATGAGATGGGTGGTGATACTTGTATACTTTCTCTATCTCTACATGCATAAACTAATATAAATACTAATTTTATAAATACGTTTTCACGCTCAAACCACTGAACCGATTTTGATGAAATTTGGTACAAGGGTAGATTAGACCTCGGGAAAGGACATAGGCTATGTTTGGTCGCGATAACCGACATCCATGCGCGCGGAGCCGCGGGCAGCAGTTAGTTTTGATATATTTCTAAGTCATTACTACTCGTCATTAGAAAGTTTGTATCAGCGTCTGTGAAGACCCGACGGCACATAAATAAAAATTGTGCACAGCATATTTTTTTTTTTACTGACTCTATTTTTTTATTATTATTTATAAATACTTCTAACTATTGCGTCTAACTAACTACACAATGGTTCACAAAACTGTTTTAAACAATTTGTCTGTGAACTCAGTTGAGTCTCTGTTATAAAGACATAATTAGTTTAATTTATTTATGTAATTGTATATGTATGTACTGATATTTATTTAATATAACTTAATAGAAATTTCCTTGTCAGTCTTTTAAACTTACTTTTGTTTGACTCCCACCTGGTGTTCACAGGCAAACTGTTTAGCACATACGGTACTCGTTTGCTTAACTTTCTATCGCCATAATAATTGTTAACTCTAGGGATTTTTCTCTGTATGAAGCGCTTTGACCATATACGTTATAGAAATAGCATTTCTAACAAAATGCTTTGCTCAATACGACACTAACGCCCAGTTTCCGAAAGGCTGATCAACGTCAAATTAACTAATCAGCTGTCAGATCTCTTGTCAAGGTAACAATTGGGTTGCTAGAAGTAAGTTTAAATAGTTTAATTTGATCATCGTTTCGGTTAAAATAGCTGGTTAACCAACACGATGATAAAATTAAACTATTTAACCATGCTTCTAGCAACCCAATTGCTACTTGACAAGAGATTTAACAGCTGATCAGTTAATTTGAGGTTGATCAGCCTTTCGGAAACTGGGCGTAAGACGGTAACCGTGTAAGTAGTTTAACCCACTGGTCATTTCCTGAACAGTGAGCGCACCTGCCCCCCAAGACAAGTGACAATTCGTTGCTCGGCGTGTGATGGAACAGAATGCCAAATGTATGGGATTTGACGTATATGACAGGCGTCAACGAATGTGAAAAACGTCAAATCCTATACATTCGTCATTCTTTTCCATCATACGCCGAGCAACGAATTGTCACTTGACTTGGGGGGCTGGTCACCTTAGACTATATACAATCTTTATAGACATAGTAAGTGACACTACAACACGGCTTAAAAAGTCTCTTATCATGCACAAGCACATATTGACAGTTTGAAGAACTATATTGACATTCACACAAAACTCATTTCTCACGCTATTTTTTGCGTTTATTAGCATATAGTTATGGTTTATCGACATTCCAAAACGCATATTGCAATCCACTAACTTTAAGTCCAGATAGAGCTTCATAAAGGTATCATCGAATATCTATATATTTAAAAATCAATGCCACTTTAGTTGTAATTTTATTACTCAAGAACGGGCTCACCTATCCAAACCAAATGTTTAGGCTTTGTTTGGACTATTTAGAAGATCGTTTATGTGAATTTTGCACAAAATCGGTCGAACGGATCTTCATTTAGGCGGTACGAAGTTTGCGGGGTCAGCTAGTTATCTATATTAAACAAAAGTGGCTACCTAATAATAAAAAAAAAACGATTTGTCAGGCAATTACGAGCGCACATATTAATTAGTTAAGTGTTACTTGTTAATTAGAGCAAGATATAAGTGTATGAGTAGTGCCATTGTCGCATGGCGGTAATACCGGTAATACCGTCTCCCCGGGGAACCCCCGGGCGTTTAATATCTAATAAATTATCTGTGACAGCTATGTCTTATTGTACCATAGACGATCAATAATAATTGTTAATAGTTTCTGTTTAATTTCATATTTAGAATGAGTTTGAATAATAAATGAATGTTTTATGACATTCTACACAGTGGTATCTAGATCCAAGGTAGCAGTTTAACTGACTAGTTTCAAGAACAGACTGGACCTCTGGTTACGCACAAACAGACTGGAAACTCTAGGCACATTTTAGTGAGACTCATAGAACTGTTTATCAACACTATGACGTAGACACATCAGCTTGAAGCTGCTCGTCTATAATTAAATAATTATAATAATAACTAGCTGTCCCGGCGAACTTCGTACCGCCATATTTTTCCCGTTCCCGCTGCACCTATAAACCTTCCCTGGACACCCACGAATATTTCAAGACTAAAATGAGCCAAATCGGTTCGTGCGTTCTGGAGTTATAGCGTCAGGAAGGAAAACCCGACTTACTTTTATATATATATAGTACCTAGATAATAAAAGGCTTAAAGGAGGTAGGACACGACGGTATTTTGTATTATCTAAATTTAAATGTAAAAAATATGTGAAGATGGTTCATAGACAGATTTGACAGATTGTCAATTCTGGAATTACCCAAGGTTGAAGCCTAACAAGCATAATTTTTTGACTTGTTATTCGCATAATTTCTGTTTTGTAATTTCTACTGCTTTTGGTTTTATACTTAGACAAGTCCTGTTTGATTCATACGGCGACGCAAAATGAGTTATCTGCAAACAGAAGTTTCATATAAAATCGAACGCAATTACCGAAATTACTCTATTCACAACTCAAAAAATTACGCTCGTTTTTTATTTTATTCTTCATCTTATTATTTATTAAACATACAATTTATAATTATTTCGTCTACTAATTGGTTCACAAAATTGTTTTAGACAGTTTGACTTCAGCCTTATATTGTTTTTACAGTTAACAACCTCTCAACAAAATACGAACACATATTAGTAACAGTTACACATACTTTTTAATTTATAAATGAGTTTTTAACAGTTGACCGCCGTCATAAACATACATTACAAAGTCTAATTTTTATAACCCTTCGCTGCGTTTAGTAAGATGTGCGCCGACCACCGACCACGGGTCGGTGTCACACCGTGTTGTAAGCTATTAGTTAGAATTCGAACCCACTGGTCTCTTAAAATTCGTCCTCTGCAATAAAAGTTGTAGACTCAGCCCTTATATAGGTGTACTGATGTGTGGCGTAGCTTCTTTGAATATTTTGTATACCATGACTTGGCCTAGACACCCCTACTAAAAAGTCACAATTCTGAAAATATTTAAAAATATTTTTTTTGTTTAATTGATAATCACGTTACATGTGACTCGTATGTAGTTTTGTACATTATCCCAACATTAATTTGAAATTTTGTTGTAGCTTTGGTGACCGTGACTCGCTTTCCTACATTTTCTACGCTTACAACATTTATAAGAGTAAAACGTCCTATGTCATGTGATATGTCGATAATTTTGTGTCATATTGTTATTTACAAAATAATCCACAAGTAAATTAATTCCAACACACTAAAAACGACGTTAGAAACATTCGGTCTAATCTAACGGTCTGATCGCTACGGTGTGCAAGCCGGCCGAATTAACACTCTGCCGATAAGCATGCAAAGGGTTAGGTTTACTACACACTAAAGTTTACAGCGATGTTATCGCGGGGTAAAAGTGACCATCTGCTAATCTTGTTACTGCAGTTAGTTTCGGGTTAAAATGGTCGAGAGTGCACCGTTAAATTTTACATAGATGTATTTTAGTGTTAGACTTGTGAGCCATTTTGAAAAGATATTTACAAAGTAAACTCTTTGCATGAAGTCAAATTGTAAATATTCGATATTCAAGTCAGTATGTGAAGCGGTAAAAGTAGAAAAAAATGAATGAATTTCGATTTAAATCAGATTGGAATTGAATAGGAAAACTAGTATCATCATCATCACTACATATTATAAAACAAAGTCGCTGTTGCTGTCTGTCCGTCACTATGTATGCTTAAATCTTCAAAACTACGCAACGGATTTTGAAGCAGTTTTTTTAATAGATAGAGTGATTCAAGAGGAAGGTTTATATGTATAATACATGCATAATATTGTAGAGAAACACTGAAAAATTTAGAGTTAAGACCACGCGGGCGGAAAATATGGCGGTACGAAGTTCGCCGGGTCATCTAGTGATGTATAAAAGATTAGACTATGAAAGAAGAAACATAAAAAAAATCCCCTGTTCTTTGCCTTTCTTTTTTAAATTAAATATTAGTCTAAAGAACATGTACAAAGCCGGTAGTTGTCTATTGCCTACACAAAACATTAAAAAATCACTTGTCAAAATTTTCCCGCGCGTATTATGACAACAGCTTATAAAAGTATACACTTAATTAAAAAATAAAAAGGCGCAGGCGTCACTGTTGTAAAAAGGCTAATCGATAAAAAGTATCGGTTACATTTTAATTCCGCGCGGTTGAATCTCGAACACCCGGCGTTGCTGATTTTATCTCGTTACTTTTTTATACATTAAATATATTTTATCTGTGGGTAATTTGTGGTTATAATCGAAAATTAAATAATATTGTTTCGATTGTCGACCTGTGTGGGCATATAGAGGTTTACGGCGGAATCGATTCCCGCTAAGTGCATAATATGTTATTTATGCATAGATACATACAGACTAAGTTAATAAGTGAAAGTGGTTCTAATGCAACTTGCAAGATTTGATCTCCACAAACTAACTTACTTAGGTACAAAGATTTTAAATTAAATAAAACCTTTGATTTCGAAAATTAGGGTTTGCTTCTTCCATACGACTTTTACGGGAGCGACTGTCGTCTTACCTACCAGCCTTGAGAGGAAAGCCTGCCATTCGTCATTCATCAGACTACACCACTTGCAAGTGAGCTTGGCTTCGAAGGCCGTAAATAATATCTTCCTCTTAGCGTTAATTCCCAGTCGCATCCGAAGCTTTCAGCTCGGAGTCTGGGGTCCGCTTTTACCAGTCTTAACCACGGATTTGGCTAGACCTCGATATTTTCCGTGAAGCGATTGTCATCTGACCTCCACAACCCAATGTTAACATTAGGCGATATCGAAGCTTTGCAGTTAGACCGTTGTTTTTGGATTTTTGAGGGCTCCAACTACCCGTAACGACTGCCATAGATGTTCTCATGGCAACCGGGACCGACGGCTTAACGTGCTCTCCGAGGCACGACCAGACCAATGCAAATACTCATATTTAATTCACACAAATATTTGCATTGAGCGGGGATCGAACCCGCGCCTCCTGCGTAGCGGCCGCGTTCACTACCGCTACGCCACGTAGGCTGTCTTACTTAAATATTGCCTACACTAGATTCTGACCCTAAAAAACCTTGTTACAGAAAAAAAAATCGTGTTAAAATAAATTAGATTACGTAAACCTTAAAAAAATAGCTAATTCAAAAATAGAACACAGTCGACATATTGCGTTCAGACATGGAGACTTGATTCATAGTAGCTTGTCATGCGGCTTGATCACTTCATTTAATTACTCGCAGTTATAACAACGACTTCTGTGCAATTACGTAGGTATTATTATACAGAAGCGGCATGCATGAACATGGCCATACATGGCGGCTTTCAAAAATGCCGCAAATCCTAAATATGTAGTTAAACTACTTGTCTAGTATATAGGAGTAATTGCTAGACAATATGTTTACAACAAAAATTGAGTCTCATTTCGGCGTGATGGTCAATAGGAGAGAGGTATACCTCGAGACACATATCTTGGACGTAAGTCGCAAAACAAATGAGACCCTGGTGCGCGTGGATTGTCTTGTAATAATATTATGGTTGATGAAATTGAGCTCGTCCACCGCCACTACCTTAGCACCTCGTGGTATGCCTCAAAAGACAGGTAAGAAACGTGTACTGCGCATATTGAGCATATTTAGAACATATTTTAGCTCCAATATAATAATATATGAGACGCAGAGACTAGATAAATGAGTTTATCTGGGGGCACCGCCAAGTCGAGCAAAAAAGCGGCATGGCATTGAATTTTGACACCTATCTGCATTGATTTAAATTGTTATTTAATAATTAACTAGATGCGTAGTTGACGTAAAAAGCCGCCCCGACACAACATAAGATCACGGTCCTATGTTTCGACTCTCGTCATTCAAAGGCTGACGATACGTCAAGTGACCAGTTTCTAAGGTTACCATTTTTTTGACGTTGGACTATGAAGACTATCCCTCTATTGGTTATTAATCTCATTGTCTATCTGTATAAGAAAAGTGCTCCAGTTTTTGTCATGCTATGACAGCTTCAAAAAGTTGCGTGTAGTTAGTGGTTGGTTGATGGTATTTATTTGTGATATAAAAAAAAAAAAACAATATATGTATACATGTAGGATGTATATATTGTTTTTTTTTTAATATTGTTTCGTACAGCCAGTCTAGTAGTATAGTTACATAGAAGTCTTAATCAAAGGTTCGTTTAGTGACAAGAAACTAAAAACAGCTGAACGGACGTGGTTGAAATCTGACACTAGGGTAGGGGTAGGTATATCATAACTTAGACAAGATAAATAACAAGTCTCAAGCTCGGTCGTGTTTGAATCTAACACCCGTATTAGCATAGCAATCTAGGCTATATATTAGTATAGCAATCTAGGCTACTACGAGTATACAATAATGTTAACGGGAATTAATGTGATCATGGTATAGGTCCATACATACCTTTGATTTGCCTGACGTTTCGATCAGGTTACACCGGCCGTGGTCACACACTAACTGGCTCAGCGGTGCACGCTCGCCGTCTTCGAGTCCGTGAGGTAGTAGGTTCTTCATCTACCCGCACTTTCTGAAATCTTATGAATGAATCTAATCTTGTATATTATGGAACGCGAGAGGCTACTTTTATACCTGGATTAATTTGTCATGAGTTGCGGGCATTGGATCAAAATTTCAGACGAGCGGAGCCGCGGGTAACAGCTAGCACTTAATAATACGAATAAATAAACAATTATACATCGGTGGTAGTAATAAACAGTGTTATTTATGGGCCGCGAGCGTGGCCCACGACGGCCATTTTGTTAAAATTACGTTTAGGCACGTCAGCATAGCTAATTGTAATATTATTACAAGGTGTAAATGATTAAAGCATGACTATCGTACGTTTTGTTTTGATACTAGTTGTGTCGTCCCGACTTTGCGCAGGAAAAGTTCGTTGAATGTAATAGGTCATTATATCCTCGAGCCTTTGCAGTTGCGTGAGATGTGGCATCTTTGGCGGTATTTTACCGTCTCTACCATGGTGAATGTTCTGATGAGCTCGCCAAACCACTTGTGGTTTGGCGACTCCTACTTCTGCCGCACTATTAAGTCTTGGAATGCCTTACCAGTTCACGTGTTTCCCTCCTCCTACAGTCCCGGGTCCTTTAAGCGGGGCGTGAAAAAGCATTTGATGAGGCCGTCAAGCTGAGTGCCACCATTGTAACATGGTACGTGTCTGTAATGGTGACTCTCTTTTCAGAGACTTTGCCTTCAGCTTACCATCAGGCGAGACGAAGTCAAATTGACGTGTCCTACATAAAAAAAATATGTAGTGCTATCTGGACCCAAAGTCGGCAAGCATAGTCTAACTAGCTTGTAAGTGTTACGGATTGTAGAATGCGGATAAATACTTAGTTAATTTTTTTTGAATTGCACAGCTTTTGAGGCTTCTAAGCTGAGAGCCACCTTTCTAACATTGTTGGTGTCTGCAGTCATGACTCTTTCTTGAGACCTTACCATTAGGTGAGGTGAATTCATAATGACGTGTCCTACAAAAAAAGTAAAATACAGTCTTTATCAATAGTCTTATATATTTTATGGCCATAAGCTTAATATGGTGCTACGTATATTAATACCATACTCACTAGGTAGGTGTATAATTGCAATAAAATAATGTTTACAGGTACAAGAGAAATTAAAAAATATTTCTACTTTACATATTTAAGCGCCTTCGCTGCGTTTAGCGGGCGCACGGCGCGGACGTCAGCTTCGCGTGCTTGTTTCATGTTATTTCAAGAGTAGTGCTGCGTGAGGCGGATACCCGTCGCAAGCGACGGACAGGCGGACGCACTGCGCGCGCATCCTCGACCCGCACGCGCGACCCGTACCCGCTAAACGCAGCGAAGGCGCTTACGACAGTGTCACATATTTCAAATTATATTCGTTTTATGCCATGCAATGCCACTTAACAATAGAAAATACATTATAGCCAAGTAAATACATAATACCTAACCCTTCATCGCCTCATGCAAAAAAGCACACATTTTAAATGAATTCCGTTTTTATGTCAAAAGAGTCTCTTTAACACAAAATACAGTATCGATGACATCGGTCCATGACAACGAATACATGTTTACAATCCGTCAATTTATGATAAGCGCGCTATGAAACGAGCAATCTGTGTTGAAAGGCTGTTTCAGTGCTCAGCTCATTGCGATATTCACAGTTGTGTGCTTGTGAAACCTGAGCCCGCCGGCAGATAACATGCCTGAATATGAATCGTGTTTAATCACTGAATTGTGTAGTCGGTTTTATAGCAGAGTGGCTTTTGAAAATAAATATTTTGTCTTTTTTAATAATAATAGCAACCGAAATTACTAATATTCGCTCTAATCCCTCCAGTTAAGCGAAATTGCTTGTGTTAGGAGTGGGTTCAGGTCGGTATTGTATTGGCCAGAATCAGAATCAGCGACCTTTTTATTTTCTTTCTTTCCTTAAGCCTCTCTTTAAGTTTCTCTGTTTTTCCTTGTTAATATCTCTCAATTTCAATGATGACAGCCTCCCAGGCGTAGCGGTAGTGAACGCGGCCGCTACGCAGGAGGCGCGGGTTCGGTCCCCGCTCAGTGCAAATATTTGTGTGTATGAAATATGAGTACATATTTGCATTGGTCTGGTCGTGCCTCGGAGAGCACGTTAAGCCGTCGGTCCCGGTTGCCATAAGAACATCTATGGCAGTCGTTACGGGTAGTTGGAGTCCTAAAAACGCTAGGATTTCAATGATGAATGTATTTTTTTTTTTACAAATTCATAGGTACAGATAGCTACCAAAAAATGCCTACTTGTTTACTTCTTACTCAAGGAAGCGCCGCGCCTACAACTGAGCTTCCTTACCTACCCAATAATGCGATTACCAAATCTTTTTTTGTCAAAATCCTTATGATTCGTTATTTATTCAAACAATAGGGGTTCATCCCTCGCAATATTACCCCGCGTACTCACGGGACCGGGCTAAATAAAGCTTAGAACAATAATGCACTTAAACGTTCTGAATTATTTATATTATTAACCATCTTAGAGAGATGGAGTTGCCAAGAAACTGTTTGGCTGTGTGTATAACTTATATGTGTGGGAAGATAGGAGTTTGATCTTAAAGTTTGATTATATCGCGCTTATTTATCGTTGAAGAGGCAAACACGGACACTCCCTGTCCGTGTTTGCCTCTAGAATAAAATGATGAATGTGATTTGACGTTTATGACATGCGTTCACCACTGTCATAATTATAGTTACGTCAAATCCCATACACTCAACGATTTGCCACTTGTCTACATGGGCTGACGGGCAAGTACTCTTAATACTGGATATAGCGAATTTAGCTTAAAGGAAACACTTTTTTTTTTCTTTAATACTACCTACTTAGGTGACAGACAAGCACACGGCCCTTCTGATGATAAGTGGTTACCGTGGTCTATGGACGAGTGCAACACTCCTTTATTTTTAAAAAGAAATAAAACTACATTTAAAGGTTTTTGAAAACTGGCTAATTTTATAAACCGGTAATCGAACAGATTAACGATGAAATAACATTCTGTATTTTTATGGCATCAATCGTTAGTGTCAATTCATACAAGATGCGACGAGGTAACGAAAAATACGCAAATGCTATCACTGCGAGAGAAGGGAACCTCGAAATAAAACCCTGTACCAACCCGTCAATAGTAGGCTAAAGCCTCTCATCATTAGGAGAGGCAGTCCAGCAATGAACTACAATAGGCAAATTAATTGACTAATTTTGTCTTTTCCACCAGGCACCCAGAAAATGAAAGAGTGATCACCATGGATTCCCCCGTATCATCACAAGACGACCGGGATATCGAAGTGAACGTTGTCTCCGGAGCCAGCAGCCCTGACATCACGTCTTCTCCATCTAGAAACGACCAGAAGAGTCCGTTCTATGAGCTGAAGAAGGATAAAGAAGAGAAGGCGACTGGCAGTGCTCCGTATACTAGTTTTTCAATCAGTTCTATTCTGAATCGAGCGGAGCCGAGGAGAGAGTCTAATGTTTTAGAGGCGGCATTGGCTGCCAATCATTTTGGGAGTGCGAACGATGCTATGCTTTCGAGGTGAGAAACTTCTCAATTTTTTATAAAGATAAATGATTCCGAAGCTGACTGTATACGACAACTGCCGACGAACGCAGCAACATGCGCGTAATTCATTGCGGCTTCTCAATGGTCTCCTTTATCCGTATCGGAGTTTAACAAGTAATGGGTACGCTGTATGTGCTGCATGCGTCTGTCGTTGTCGTATGCAGTCGGGTTCGGGTCTATACTTAACTATACATACCAGCTGATTTTAAAGTCGTTTTTGAAGGAAACATTTTGAGAAAAGGGTTGCATGCCAAAACAACTTTTTTTTATATAAAAACCATATAGTTTCGAATAACTTTTCAAATTAATATTTCCGCACGATTCTGTTATAGAAACTGCGCTTAAAATATTTCGTTCCAAAAGGCATTTTCTGCGACATACATTCCTATTATTAAACAGAGATAAAAACTTTTCCCGAACTGGAATCGAATTCTGAATATTCAAAATGCAAACATAGTGCGTTCCAGAAAAATATTATTAAAATACATTAGAAAATATATTAGTAATATTACAAGGTGCCTGCTAGACGGCAATAGGCTTGCCCCCTATTGCATAGGACCGAAAATCATAGTTGTAGAAATGTGGATGTTAATATACCTCTGCCTACCCCTTCAGGGATTTGCACTCATAATTATATAAATGTATAATAAGTAGAAATAAATAAAAAAATAAGTATTAACAAATAAGATGCAAAAAAGTCACATAACCTTCATACAGCCTGCTATAAAAAAGAATCCGCCATTTTGTATTTAGCAGTTGGCCATCTTCTACTCGAACACACAAGAACACTAAGGATCGTTTAGTTTAACTCACCAGATATCGTATTGAGAGAGTAACTGGCCACTTCTGGTCCGTATAATGTCCCGATCGATCGGCGGTCGACCGCGCGGTTGTGGGTTTAATCTCAGATGGTGTGTTTGGACTGGGTAGTTACTTGACTGGAATGTCTGCTGAACTAAGCGATTTGCACGCCCTATGTCAGATACGCAAAATGTCAGATGCGCATATTGTCCGAAAACGCAAAATGCCAGATACGCAAAAAGTCAGAAACGCAAAATGCCAGATACGCAAAAAGTCAGAAACGCAAAATGCCAGATACGCAAAAAGTCAGAAACGTAAAATGTCAAATACGCAAAAAGTCAGAAATGCAGAATGTCAGAAACGCAAAAAGTCAGTCAACCATATAAAGCGATTTTTACGTCCAGAAAAGTATGGATTGAAAAACTTATGTCACTTTTTTAAAGCTTGCTTAGTCGCTTGAATTTTTGATTTGTATTTTTTTAAATATAGGATGATTAAACTCACGGAAATAACAGATTGTGTTTTATTTATTGACAACCTCTTGACTTGTCGTTCATGTTGTCATGCAATCATGGCATTATGCGTATTTGACATATTGAGTATCTGACATTCAGTGTTCATGGCATTATGCGTATTTGACATATTGAGTATCTGACATTCAGCGTTTATGGCATTTTGCTTATTTGTCATTAAGAGATTCTGACTATTTGCGAATATGACATTTCGCGACGAAGTCTGCCGATCTGACAATATGCGCATCTGACATTTTGCGTATCTGACATAGGGCGTACAAGAGTAATTGAATGTGCAATTAAAAAAAATCTTATAATACACACATACATAATATGCTCACGCATTTGTCACTCTGAGTTAGGCAGAGTCAATGGTTCATACTTCTCGAGCTTTCTTTACTTGTAAACCCGCGGGTTTCTAGAGCTTTAGGCTTGCTTATAATTAGCTATAGAAATTAAAAATAAATGGTAACATTATGGTAATTATTTACTAGGATATTAGGCTGGAATTAGATTTTTATTCGTAGAGTGGGCGGGGCATGTTGGGATTTTCTGCTGAAATTGGAGCCAGCCAACTGAAAAATTGTAAAACCACGCATTCTTTAATAACTATGATTAGGTCAGCTTGTAGAATTTTCCCCCTTTCCCTTAATACGATCGATTGGCGTCAAATACTGGAAGCAATATTCGAGATGGTTCTCATGAGCTCCAGCGTAAATTTCCATCCATCCATTGTCAAACTTATTGGTTAACTATTACGACATAAAAATAAAACACGTCTTACTAGTTCCACAGCATTTGCGCAATGGAATTGTGTTGGCATGCTATTTGAATTACTGTCTAGACTTAAAATGTAACAGTGTCATATAGCAATACTCTGTAAGCGTACCTTTCAGAAATAAATAAATTAGAACTTTACTTCCTAAGTACCGTTACCGCCGGACATTTTCCGTACTCGCTACTTGCCAATACCTCCAATGTAAACGGGGCACGGTTTGAATAACATCAGTTTAAAGCTAGCCGCACTAAGTAAGGCAAGTCTGCGGCAATATCCTCCCTTATTAGCCTCGCCTTACAGTCGAGTTAACGAGTTTCGAATCGTTAGAGCTAAAACTTTTATATTTGACTTGTTCGATAATTATCTGTTCGTTATTTTTAGCCTTTTGTGTTGGTTTTGTGTAATATTGAAGGCATTCAAGGGATGATTATTTTTTTGTAAAATGATCGTAATGGAATGAAGGTGTCTTATATACGTTGCCAACTTAGTCAATCAAGTAGATACGTGAGGATTTAGAGTAGCTTCACTTGGTTATGATATTGGTTCTAGAATGCGGATAAACATACTTAGATATTATTTTTATTTTTGTAAATAAATACCCAGACCAGTGCATAAAAATATTTGCATTGAATGAGAATCGAAGTCGCGCCGACTGTCGTGGCAGTCAAATGCACTACCGGCTCACGTCGGAGATCATGACAAACATTTTCGAAATAATGCTGAATGATTTTTTATTTTTTATTTTGTAAGTTTTAAATATTTATTCCAATGTCAAATTTACAATATATTAACAAAATAATAATAATGTCACCTTAATACTAAATAAATAAAGAAGTCAATCAAATAACCCGCCCCTGATCGCGCCCGGTGCAAAGGTCCCCATCACACTTGCCGCATTTCCACGTTGGATTGCGACGGCCATCCTCTGCACCAGAAACGACCCGGAGCGAGAGTCACCCGTGGCCTCTAAGTAGATTTGTAAGTAGATATTGTCGTAGACTCAAATTATCTAACATAAAAATAGTCACAAAACTCTCTTCCTTAATAAAACAGCCATCCTAAATCACATTAAAAAAAATAAACAAATTAAGAACCTCTCCTTTTTAGAAGTCAGTTACAAATAAACTTGCCAACAATAAAATCTAATTAAGTGACTTCACCGCAAAACAATTTTGTCAAAACATGGCAACTCCACGAAATGGGAGCATCGTCCCGTGTCATGTCAAACAACGTCCATCTAAGGGTAATTTGTCCATTTACCCTATTCTTTACCCCATTTCTTACCCCATTTGGTAGGCTTAAGGGGTGTTGGAGATAAAAGGGGAAGATTCGTGTAAGGCAGTTGATTAGATGGGGTAATGTTGCCGGATTAAAAGGCTTCTTTGAGTTTTATACTTGTTTGAGATGTTTGGGGTAATGATGTGGGGCGTATGTTACTTTGTATAAATGTAGTTTTGGGGAGAAATTTGTTTTGTTGATTTGTTTTTGGCTAATGGTTTTATGAGTCAATGATTTTTGTATGAAATATTTTTTATTGTATTAGAGAACTGAGTTGTTAAATGGGACGGGTGCTTTTCTGCCACCTTAGTGGTATAATATAAAAATGAAGAAATTTTATCAGAAAGAAAGAAAAAAGGAAGAAAGAAATCTTTTTGCATAAATAAAGACATAAATAGATTTTTTAAAATTAGAAATTACGAGCTGTCCCGGCGAACTTCGTACCGCCATATTTTTCCCGTTCCCACTGCACCTATTTTCTCATCCTTTAAACCTTCCCTGGACACCCACGAATATTACAAGATTAAAATTAGTCAAATCGGTTCAGCCGTTCTTGAGTTATAAATAACAACGAAAAGTGGCATTGATTTTTATATATTAGAAGAAGATGTGAGTATTGATAGTTTCTCACATAATTTCAGTCTGAGGTCAGAAGGCAGTTGCTCCCGTAATAGCCGTATAGGCCTCGGATGCAACCGGGACGCATGTATGATGATCACTGTAAAAATAGGCAGTAGGTAAGCAGAGACAACGATCTTGATACATTTTGCACTTCTCCTACTTTCATGTGTTTTCTAGCATGCTCGTTAGTCTCTTATTGACTCTTGCTGCCTATTTACTATTTGTATAAATTACAAGTACTTAAAAGTTCAATTTCTCAAAATTTTTGTAGGTATGAAAACACCAATATATGTGGTCATCAGGTTTTCATATCATGTATCGTTGTATCGCCATAGAAATGTACCTATTGGCAATATTCTTCCAACAGTCCCGAGTCCTTTAAGCGGGGCGTGAAAAAGCATTTGATGAGGCCGTCAAGCTGAGTGACACCATTGTAACATGGTACGTGTCTGTATAGTGACTCTCTTTTCCGAGACTTTGCCGTCAGCTTAGCATCAGGCGAGTTGAAGTCAAATTGACGTATGCGTGAAAAAAAAATTCTACTGTCCATGACAAGGTAAATAAAAAAATATTACCGACACCGCACAGAACACAATATCTCAGTAACAGTTTAAAAATTACAAGAAGACTACGCATTTATTCACACTTTTTTCCTTCTTTCCCTATCTTAATTTACAGAGGCGGGACATTTCGTATCTGTGTAAACGATCTGTCATTGTAGCCGCCATCTTGTCCTTAACTTTTTTTACTCGTAATCTGTGTTCATCCTTGTTTTGACAGCAGGCTAATTAAGTAAAAAAAAAAACGTTCTGAATTCAAAGATTACGTGGATTAGGGTGAATATTTTTTTAAAAAGCATTCTCTCGTTAATTAAGTAAATGGTTTCATGTTAATTGGAGGTTTTAGCCTGAATTAATGTTAAGTCGTTCATGTTTTTTGTTGTAGTTTTGATTTCGTTGTAGTTGTTATTATAACTTTGTGACTTTATTTGCAAAGACAAAAATGATTTGTTTTAGCTTTAATTTATTTGTTTATTTCTATTTGTAAGTAGATGTCTTTACAGAAAGCTTTATAAATTTTAATATTAATTAGAAAATATGATAATAAAGTTAATTAGTGAACATGGCTACTGAAAAGCAACTGAACGCTACTATAGTGCACATAAAAGAAACACAAAAAGATCGTGATAGAAATGAGAATTTATTTCAATACTAGCTGTTGCCCGCGGCTCCGCCCGCGTAGATATCGGTTATTGCGGCAAAACATAGCCTATGTCCTTTCCCAAGGTCTAATCTTCCCCTGGACCAAATTTCATCACAATCGGTTAAGTGGATTACGCGTGAAAGTAAGACAGACAGACAGAGACTTTCGCATTTTTAATATTAATATGCATTCAATGATATTTTATTTTATGCGGGCTGGGGGATAATATGCATGTGCAAATTAAGTAACATAATAATTCAATATGGTGTTTAATATGAGAATTTCATGTATTTATGTTTACATATGTATGTATGTAAGGATAAATTTTGAACTATTAATTAATACTATACACATGTTCAACATACGTCCAACTTGACCACTAACAAAAATTATAATTGTAGTGGTCTCTACTAAAAATATAGGTATACTCTCTATTAAAAATATAGTCTCAGTTCTACTTGGCTGTGTTTTCTAAACACCTTTCACATAAAAGCGTGAGTATAAAAATCGATAGTTATAAGTTGTCCTGCCTACCCCCCAGAGACCGTAGTACACCGTAAATAACTCGGCATCACATAGCGCGGGATCAACCCGGGTCGTTACGAGGGGACGGGAGAACCGAATTTGTGCTAAGTTGATGTCGCTGTTCTGAGAATAGAGGCTTATGTATGTGTGTATGCGTGTATAATGTGACTTCTTTTATTACCCGACTGCGCAACGCAAAGGAGTGGTAATGTGTTTTGTTATATTAGGTACTAGCTTTTGCCTGCGGTTCCGTCCGCGTGGATGTCGGTTATCGCGACCAAACGTAGCCTATGTCCTTTCTCAAGGTCTAATCTACCCTTATACTAAATTTCAAAATCGGTTCAGTGGTTCAGGCGTGAAAGCGTAACAGACAGATAGACAGACAGACAGACAGACCGAGTTACTTTCGCATTTATAATATTAGTATGGATATGGACCTTTACATTAAGCTGAGGTCCACCACAGCTGTAATATTGTTGGTATCTGTATTGGTCAGTTGAACCTTTTTCTAAGGGACGCGTCAATACGCGTCCCTAAGAAAAAGGTTCTACGAGTATTCAACTAATTGCGATCGTTTGGCAGATTTTAAATCTGACTTAACATAACATAACATAAACTCACGCCTATATCCCCGAAGGGGTAGGCAGAGGTGCTAGCACCCACATTTCGCCGTTTATGTTTAGGTCCCAATGTAATAGGTGGCGAGCCTATTGCCATAGAGCGAATCTGACTTAGAGCGTTCTAATATAAAAAAGAACACATTACAGTTCCTAGTCATAAGATTTAATTTGCTTGAGTTTTACTGGAGCGACTGCTATCTGAGAGATAAGCATGCGTCTGAGCTTCGTTCATCATTCAGGAATTGAGGTTGGGTCCTGTAGATCTTGGCAGTACAACCAATTGATTCTAATTTGTCATTGTAGATTCTAATATTATGTATGACTAGCAAAGGCTTTCATAATAACATAAATATTGTATCGCTATCTTACTTTATCATTAGAAAAACACCATCTAAAAGAAAATAGACGAACGTTATTCTCTAACGAATACAGAGTATATTAATTCCGCGAGTGACTTTAAAAAAAATCACACCACAGATTCAAAATAATCGCGTTCGACGGTACCTACCTGTTTAAAAAGTTAATAGGCCTAAACGCGAGCGCCTTCGCCCGCGCGCTGCAGCCACATCCCTCAGCGTCAAATATAAATAATTTAATACCCTACTCTCTAGAACAAGTCACGAGAGGTAGCGATTTACTTTTTGAAAATGTAAGTTTATGTTAAAATAATGTAAATAGGTAGTGTTTAACACACAGAGTAGGTACGGAAAGGAGGCTTAAATTTCATCCTTTCATTCCCTCACCCCCACACCCTACCTATATACATATAATAAAATCGTAAACGATCGGTGTCTGTACATGGCATGGAAAGGAGAAAAACTATTACTGGGGGACTTAAATAACGTAATAGAAGCCAAAACAACGTTTTTTGGAATTTTTGTCTGTTTATCTGTTTGTCTGTTTGTCTGTCTGTTTGTCTGTTTATCTGTTTGTCTGTGCGTTTGTGCACGCTAATCTCAGAATCGGCTGAACCGATTTTGTTGCGGTTTTCACTAATTGATTGTGGTAGGCTTCACTTAAAATTTAGTGTTTTTTTTATTGAAATCGGTTCATAAATAAAGAAGTTATGTCAATAATAGTAAACGACACCGAATAATTTAATAATCATCATTTCAGCCATAGGAAGTCCACTGCTGGACATAGGCCTCCCCTATAGATCTCCAATAGGACCGGTTGGAAGCGGCTCGCATCCAGCGCGTTCCCGCGGCCTTAATGAGGTCGTCTGTCCACCTTGTGGGTGGACGTCCTACGCTGCGCTTGCCGATACGTGGCCTCCACTCGAGGACTTTTCGACCCCATCGGTCATCAGTCCTCCGTGCTATGTGCCCTGCCCACTGCCATTTCAACTTGCTAATCCGCTGGGCTATGTCGGTAACCTTGGTTCTTCTACGGATCTCCTCATTTCTGATTCGATCTCGCAGAGAGACTCCGAGCATAGCCCTCTCCATAGCTCGTTGGGCTACTTTGAGCTTACTCATAAGGCCCATAGTGAGGGACCACGTTTCAGTGCCATAAGTCATCACTGGTAACACACACTGGTCGAAAACCTTCGACTTGAGACACTGAGGTATGTCGGACGAGAAGACATTGCGCAATTTTCCGAACGCTGCCCAGCCGAGTTGGATTCGGCGATTGACCTCTTTCTTGAAGTCGGACCTACCTAACTGGACTACTTGTCCTAGGTAGACGTACGAGTCAACAACTTCAAGAACCGAGCTCTCAACAGATATTGGGGTAGGTACAACATGGGCATTGCACATCACCTTTGTCTTGTCCATGTTCATTTTAAGACCCACCTGTTGAGAAACTCGGTTGAGGCCTTCGAGCATCGTGTTGAGATCTTCCATCGATTCTGCCATGACTACAATATCGTCGGCAAACCGGAGGTGAGTGATGTATTCGCCATTAATATTGATGCCGAATCCTTTCCATTCCAGGAGCTTGAAGGTATTCTCCAAAGTGGCCGTAAACAGTTTCGGAGATATCACGTCTCCCTGTCTTACGCCTCTTTTCAAAGGGATCGCCCTCGAACTCTGTTCCTGTACTCGAACCGACATGGTGGCGTTATTATACAAACACTTCAACACTTCGATGTACCGATAGTCAATACGGCACCGCTGGAGAGACTCAAGCACAGCCCATGTCTCGACCGAATCAAAGGCTTTCTCATAGTCCACAAACGCTAAGCAAAGTGGCAAATTATACTCTTCGGTCTTTTGTATAACTTGCCGCAGCGTATGGATGTGGTCTATGGTACTGTAGCCTCTTCGGAAACCGGCTTGTTCGGAAGGCTGGAAGTCATCAAGCCTGCGCTCGAGACGGTTCGTAATGACCCTTGAAAACAGCTTGTAAACATGGCTCAGAAGCGAGATGGGTCTGTAATTCTTCAGTAAGGTATTGTCACCTTTCTTAAAGAACAGCACCACCACGCCTCTGTTCCACGCTTCTGGCGTTATGCCCTCGAGGACGACGGTGTTAAAAATCAATTCAAATCAATCAATTCAATAATATGTATAACGAAATTCATACCCCTTTAACTGTTAGTAATCAACAAGTTGTATTTAACAATCAATGTTTCAAAGATAAATCAGTATTTTCAGTATTACTATTATCATAGCATCGTTCCCGATTGCATTTGAAACTTTCTCTTCGCAATTCGGGGAGGCGCTTACTCCTTTTTTCTATTTGATTTGGCTTATATGACACTAGCTTTTGCCCGCGGCTCCGCCCGCGTGGATGTCGGTTATCGCGACCAAACATAGCCTATGTCCTTTCTCAAGGTCTAACCTACCTCTATACCAAATTTCATCAAAATCGGTTCAGCGGTTTAGTCGTAAAAGTGAGACAGACAGACAGACAGACAGACAGACAGAGTTACTTTCGCATTTATAATATTAGTAGGGATTTATGTTGTTGTTGCCTTAAACCCTTAAAGGAAAACCTGCGTCAGCGCTGTATTTGCTTGCTTGTAAGCCATTTTCAGCCAGGAATGTCTTGACGGAAGCTTTTAATACGTATGTCTTTTGGAAATTTCACCAATAACGGGTAGTTAAAAAAAAATCTCATTTAACTCGCTCAATGCCATCACTTGGGCCAAACCCAGCATCATTTATATACTTACCATCTTAAGATTGGGGGAGGTCTACTTACCTCCTTATCAGTTTAAATGGTTCTACATAAGGGTGTTCAGATTTTATAAAGGAATGCTCGGCTTATTTACTTGGGGAGTTGGTTACACTTCGATATTTTTTGTGTACAATATTGAGGATGCGAGGGGTCTCGTTTAAGTAGCTAGATATGATTTATGGATTAGCTGAGAAAGTTTTTACGTACTAGAGTTTTATGCCCGGCGTTACTCGGGGTTTTCCTGTGAAATAAAGAGAGGAGAGGAGGAGAGGCAGAGGTGAAGTAGCACCCACATTTCACCAATTATGATTTTCGGTCCCACGTAATAGAGGATGAACCTATTGCCGTCCAGCGGGTATTTTGTCATGGGCTTCTACGAAGGAAGAGATGGGATTGATATAAAAAACGTGTGTACTAATGTATAACTAAATGTTGCCTGTGGCTTCCCTCGGCAACCCATTGGAACTAATTACCGAGAAAAAAAGTAGCCTATGTGTGTTATTCCAGACTATAATTTTATCCCTGTACCAAATGTCAGTCAGATCCATTCTGCCGCTAGAGCAAGCACTTTGTCATTTACTGTCGGATATCACCGTCTACTTCCGCGCTCAGTGCAAATATTTGTATGTATAAATATGAGTATTTGCATAAGTCTAGTCGTGCCTCGGAGAGCACGTTTAGCCGTCAGTCCCGGTTGCCATACAAACATCTATGGCAGTTGTTACGGGTAGTTGGAGCCCTAAAAAAAGTTCAACAACTGGTCTAGTTGCAATGTTTCGATATCATCCAATGTCGCCATTGGATTGTGGAGTTCATAGGGCAGTCGCTTCACTTAAAATATCGAAGTGGCCCTATTATAATCAACCGGTCACCAACACAGCAATTCGTGGAGATACAACCATGATTACTAGCCTATAGAAAGAACCAAACGAATATATTGTCCTATAAAAAGCCACGCGTGGTTCCCGGCAGAGTAGAATTTGGGCCACCCCATCTCTTCCCAAGCGATGTCGTGTCGCGACTAAGAGATAGGGCTGTTTTACATGAGACAGATATATACAGCCCAGACTCAGCCTCAGATGCATGACTCTTAGTCAACAATAGTGCCCAAAAACCGGCAATACACTCACCTCCTATTACGTGGGACCTAATTCAATGAATTGGTGAAATGTGGGTTTTAATTCACCTCTGCCTAACCCTCCGGGGATAAAGGCAACTATGATTACTAGCCAATAGAAAGAACCAAACAAATATATTGTCCTATAAAAAGCCTATTGTGGAACTCAGGCAGCCAGAACAGTATCATCTTAAAAGTGAAATAGGAAACTTTCTTTTGAAAGCACGCTGGCACAAAAGCGCCCCGCATTGGACAACGAATACAACTAAACACTTTAGTGCATAAAAGACACAAACGGTACTATTAGTGTGAGGATAGTGTCTGGTGCGCGACGACGGCGACAGCAAAAAGAATGAGTGTTTCTCTAGACGGTGTTGCTAGGGTGGAGCTGTTAATTTCCCTTGTTTTTTTTGGAGAAGGGTAAAGAAATTGGAAAGATTTTGGTCGATTTTATGCTTTGTTAATTTGTGAACAAATTCATAATGATTTAAGTTTTATGCGCGTTATTTCATATTGCATATAACTAGAATAAGAATGTATAAAAACGTCGGTTAAAAATAGGATTTATTGACATAATTTTTATTAGTACCTACTTAAGAATTTTTCTAAGATGTTTTTAAAATCTGTGAATGTAGTACTTTTCACCTGACTACGGCAACACCAAAGGAGGATTATAATACCATTTAGGTGGCATAATAATTTGATTGCAAAATTTTACTATCGAATACTTTTCTCACGGGCTCTATTATCGTGCTAAACAGACTGTACATGTAAATTATGTAAATTGTAACATCCTTAAACGTTATTTTGTAGTTTATTAAATTTGGATGACACTGTCAAAAAAAAGCCATTAAATTTTATTGTAGGAAATGGTCAAGTGAAAAAAAAAACTAGTAATCTAACATTATCAAGTTATCAACCTACCTAAAATTCCATTTTTAAAGTCCACACACACGAAATTTTACCCCACATCTTGGGTAAACGTCGTAAAGTGTTAACACAGAGCGGAGCATCGATTTTTATAACCCTTGGGGGAGGCGGGGTTAGTGAGAGGGCCAATCTGGGCGCGGTGTGCCGACCAATCAGCGCTGGCGTCGCGTTTCGTTTCACGGTAGCGCTTTGTGCTGTAATGGAATTTGCGCGAAGTGCGCCGCTTGGATTACCGTACCGAATTGGTAATACGGAACGGAGATATATTCTGCTGTATTTTAGATTTTTTATTTGTTGTGATATAAATGGTTTAGAAAGGGGATCCCATTTTTTCTCATAATGGTTTTTGTCCTAATTTAAATTGTCATAACAAGTTAGGCATAATTTTCTTTGTCATAATAATAGTGTGCCATAATTGGTTTTTAGCATACTATGTTATTAAGCATAAATATTGTATACCCTAATGTTTTTATTCATAACTTTGATATGCATAAAGTTGTAAAGCATATTGTTTATTTGTCTAATAGTTATTTGGCATAATGATCAAAAAGAAATAATAATTTCTTAACAGACAGTGATAGATTTATTGAGAAAGCCCCTGATTCCGACTTGGATAGATTAGGTTAGAAGGCTAATGCGGGAGCGGAGCGGAGCGAAGCTCCCGCATTAGGCCTTCGTGGTTATTTTTTTTTATAACCATGTAGAACTTTATTTAGTCAATATAATTTGTATGCTTAAAATAGTTATGGTTACGCGTCGTTATGCTTAAGTAAACTTATGCTTTGGGACAGTATGCTTATAAAATATTATGCTTATAGTGAATAGGATTAAAAAAAATATGATTAAAAAGTTATGGCAAATGAGTATTATGCGTAAATAATGTTAGGAGAAGTAACATTATGCAATGTTAAATTATGACATAAAATTGTAGGAATAAAAATAGAGAACCTTTAGAAAGGTATATGTGTTTATACGTATATTAAAATCATATTTAAGGTGTTATATATCATAACATACGGCTAAATATCACCAAAAGGGTGGGCAGAGGTGTATGTATTTATTTTTAAAAAGTACATTAATTGTCTTTGTACACTTAAGATCTATATACATATATATTATCTATCTATCTGCAGCTAGAACTCCAACTACCCGTAACGACTGCCATAGATGTTCGTATGGCAACCGGGACCGACGGCTTAACGTACTCTCCGAGGCACGATCAGACCAATGCCCATATTCATACACACAATTTGCTCTGAGCGGGGATCGAACCCGCGCCTCCTGCGTAGCGGCCGCGTTCACTACCACATACACCATGGTGGCTGTCTGTGGGTGGAGTAGCATACATACATACAGATAACCATCTGCTATGGTTTTTCCCAAGCGACTACAATATTTTTCAAAATGGATTCTCTTATGTTGGCAGCACGAGTGTGACGCTTTGTATTGCACATGTCCAGAGGCATTTTAGGAGGAGGTAGGACACGATACGGCAATAGGCTCACCCCCTATTACGTAAGACCTAATACAAGGATTGGTGAAATGTGGATGTTAATTCACCACTGCCTAACCCTCAGGGGATAAAGGCGTGATTGTATGTATGTAGGACACGATGGTATATCCGTCCCCAATCGAGCAGTCCGACTGGGGAAGTACCTCCGCCCTACAGAAGACCGCGGCTTAATAACCTCGTGTTGTGTTTCCGACGGTGAGTAGGGTAGCCAGAGCTCACTGGAGAGGTTTTGTGCTGTCAGTGGGAAAACCAAAGGCTTTGTCTTACTATCTTTTGCGCTGACAGCATAGAATCTCTCTGTTCTTATAGGGTCGGCAGCACAAGTGTGACTTCTCTGATGTTGCACTCGCCCATAGGCCACGGCAACCACTTACCATCAGGAGGGTCGTGAGCTTGACTGCGAACGAAGTAGTATATAAAACCACCTACCATCAGGAGGGCCGTGTGCTTGTCTGCGAACGAAGTAGTATATAAAAAAAATAGGCCACGGTAAGCACTTTCCATCACGCGGGCCGTGTGCTTGTCTGCTACCTAAGTGGTATAAAAATAGTATTATTACACTTTGAACGTAATTCGTTGTCTACCTTTCAAGTGACAAAACATGTCTACAACAATGGCGTCTTATATAAAACCTAGATAGCACCATTTCTCATTTCACTATTATCCCGAACTCGCTAGCGAACAATAAAAGCTATCGATAAAGACTCGCTATCGTTATTGCTATTTCGAATATCGATACAAATAAAAACGGTTCGATATTTGAAATTATGTTGAGCGCCGTGAAATGTTTGTTAAGTAGGGTTGTGTTTTGTTTTGTTTGAAACATTTTTAGATAAACCAAAATACACGTTCTTTTTCATAAATGCTAGATAATTGTTAAATACTTATATAGCTTCATATTTAAAATCTTACCAAGGGGACCGTTTAAGCGAAACTTACTGCTATTTGTGGTCTGATAATTTGGTTAGTAAGGAGTAAGAGATATTGTCAAATTGAGATAATTTTAAAGCATTTAGTATGCTAAACTAAACAAATTATTTTTAAATTGGAAAAAGCGAAATCAATACTCGGGCAGGACTCGAACCCGCGATCTTTCCCTTACAGGGGGAATGCTCTGACCACTGAGCCACCGAGCTTCGCCCGAGATTGATCCAATGATTTCGCTTTTTCCAATTAAAAAAAAAAAAAATGATATTGTCAAAATTCAAAATCAAATAACTTAGCGATAGTTCGGCAAATAACTTCTAAATTTTATATTTCATTAAACATTAAACGTGTCGTGCACTTTAGTTATGTGAAAATATAAAGTAACTACATTCAATGTTAATTTAGAATATTGAGAATATTTTGATCACTATCACTGCTATTTTTGCTATGAAATGTTTATTGTTTAATTGTTATGTTGAACGTTTTGTTTAAATGTAAAATATTATGGACTCAGTGTGCGCGTTCGGTCAACCTTTATAATGAACGTAGGCATATGCTACGGCGTTCGTAGCGGTACGCGTAGACGCGTAGCATAGTGTAGCAAATTATGGGCTACGTTCATTAGTGTTGTGTTAGTATCGAATAATGACAAAATGACAAATTATGATAATTAAACTAAAAAAAAAAAAAAAAAAAAAAAGTTAAAAAAAAAGAAAAAAAAAATTAAACTATTGAAAATTAAGTTAGCTAAATTAAACTAGCCGTCCCACCGGTTTCACCTGTAGTATACTTTGAAACCCATATCACGCCTATAAGCCATATCACTATTTATTAATTATTAAATAACGTATGGTAATGTGCCGGATTTATTCACATTTATGAGTACTGCTACGCTCCCTCGTTTAGTCTCTATCTATACAGTTTCTTTACGCGCTCAAGCTGGGGGATCAATCAAATAACGGTCAAAGGTGCTATATTGTTACCGTCATAAAAATATAAATGAATGTAATTCTTACGATACCAACCACTTTGCATTAACCTATTCTTAAAACGACCTTCATATTTATTCACTACCTCATTTTATCACAGTACTAAAAAAAAACTGTCGACAAACACTTTCCCTTCACTAGTAGCGTCCCTAGAGCGTTCCACTGCAATCTCTTTAGCAACAATCGATATTTATATGTCGATACCGATCGGCGGTAAGCGAGAAAGCTTGTTCTCAACAATAGGGACTACTCTAAAAGCTAACATTTTGCTTCGGTTTCACACACAAAGTGATTTATCGATGCTTTTACCACTCTATTGTTAGTTTGGAAGTGATAGCTTTTTTTTTCGGTTAAAAGTCAAGTTGAGAAAATAGTTTTTTTAAAGGAATGAGAGGAATTTATTTTATGGGAGTTTTGTTTTATGATCGCGTCGTTTGTTTCACAGTAAAATGTCTGGAACAATCATCATCTTCTTCAACCCACAACTGGTCGCGTACAGGGGGAATCTTCTGACCAACTGAGATAATCAAACACGTCTTGGACATTTAAAATTCTCTAATACATTCGCCTTGGAGCGACGCGACGGTGGAGTCCTACAGATTTTTTTTGTAAAAAGAATAATAATAACCGAAATTACTGATATTCCCTCTAACCCCTCCAACTAAGCTGAATCGCTTGTGTTTGGAGTGGGTTTACGTCGTTGTGTAATGGTTAGGATTCAAACCTGGGAGCTTTCGATTGTAAGGTCGACTTCCTAACCACTAAGCTACCGTTGATATCGAAGTTGTGCAGTTAGACCAGGACCTTAATTCTGCTAAAGCAAAACCACTGTCATGCCACGGACAGTGCAAAAAAATCCATTTAATTTTAGACTTTATCGATCTCGAATATGACCGTGAGGTCGATTTCTTAACCATTAAACTACCGACGCATTACGAACTATCTTAAGGCCCGTCTTGGACGTTCACCTTTCCTCTGCCTTCTTCACTTCCCGTCTAACCCAGGGTCATCGAAAGCCCCCTTGGGTATGGACCTACGGTATCTCCTTCTTTCCCCAAAGAAAGGCACATGAATGCACGAAACAGCGCGCCCTCATGCAACTCACGCACCAGGCAACGGACGGCCTAATCGAATGTTTAATGCTTATTACGTGTTAGTTGAGACGCTTACATGGTTTAAACGGTATTTTAACACATAACGCGTTAAGAGGTGCTCAGTGCTCATATTTCAACGTATGCAGTCGTGTTGGTGCGGGTTCTAAACGTGGCCATGAGTCACGAGTTACGTAACATAGATATTTTTAAGAATACTAAGAACTCACCGTAAGGTACTACTTAATAGAAATTCAGCTTACCATCAGGCGAGGTGAACTCGAATTGACGTGTCCTATATAAATAAGGGAAGGAAGAGAGTCGGTTCATGTCGGTAGTATAATTAATGTAATGGCCAGGATTCGAACCCAGCACCTCTTGATTACGACCGACTACTTAACTACTAAGCTACCGTTGATATCGAAGTTCTGTAGTTAGACCAGGTGTTGGACTTGTTAGGACTTCAACTATCTATTAGGACTACTATACCTACTCGTACATGATGTTTGTATTGTAACTGGGTTCGACATTATCACCAGTTTTTGTTACGTGTTCCATTTTCTTAACTACTTTGCTGTCTTAAAATAATTAATCAATTAAACTAGTTCACGATTCCACCTTTTCTTTTTATAAAAATGGGTTCTTGGGAGCTCATCTTCTCAAAACATGCTCCTGGGATAACATTTATCTATAAAATTATTCCTGACAACTTCTGAAAACATACTGGTTAACTGTACAATAACGTCATCAGTTGGAGCACGGGACCTTGCAAGTCCCCTTGCTTCACCCAGGTGGAGAACCTAGGTGAAGCACGGGTCCGGACCCATGGCTCTACGAGGCAATGAGGGGTCTCATTATTCTCAAAATTTGCTTAGTAAGCGTAGTATACGTTTCTTGGGTATGTTTTGAGGATAGCACGGGGTGCTACTGCGGTGGACGAGCTCAAAAACATAGATTATTACAAAACAATCCGCGGGCGCCAAGGCCTCGTTTGTCTCGCGAGTTAGGTCCCAAGATATGTCCGGAGGGGTTCACCGTTGTTTGACCAAAAAACGTATTACAAAACATCATTTGACAAACAACGTTTGAAAAACTAATCATATGACAAACTTTCATTTTTTTTTTTTTTTTTTTTTTATATAGGGCACGTCAATTTGACTTCGCCTCGCCTGATGTTAAGCTGAAGGCAAAGTCTCTGAAAAGAGGGCCACCATTACAACACGTACCATGTTACAATGGTGGCACTCAGCTTTATATTATATTACTTATTACTTTAAAAATAATCATTTGACATAATATACGTTTGGTAAATGTATTATTTAAAAAACATTTCGATTGCTAAAATTTTATTTAAGCTTTCTCAATAATCTATCACTAACTGTCTGTTTGTCAACTAACATGTTTTTAAAATAATCAATTTGCAAAATGATGTTTTATGTAATGATTTTTTTCCAAATAAATATTTTGTCTAATGAATAGTTTATTAAACAATAGTTTGTCAAATGATACATTTATCAAGTATAATTTTGTCAAACGTTGTTTGTCAAATGAAAATTTGTCATTCGTTTTTTGTCAAATGATAGGACACCACGGCACTGTCCGGAGGTATAAGAATAGTCTGATCACCCATTATGATAAGAATACGTATGTCATTAACTCTGTTCTTATTTTTTATTTCTTGTTACAGATTGGGACTAATATCACAATGGAGTGCCCTCGCCGGGAGATATGGGGGTTTGGTTCCTGCCCCCTGGTACTGGCAACGACCTCAGGATAGGACTACACCACCTAGAGGTAAATATCCTTTAAAATCAAGCATCTACTAAATATATTATAATATAATGAGAGGAAATTACTCTTACTTACCTTACCCACCAAGAACGTAGGGCCCAGCAATGCAATTCTGTGAGCGCACAGCGACGAGCACAACGTTGCGACAGCCTTGATACAGATTGTGATTGGTCGATTTCCAGTGACGTCACCCAGTCCGACCAACGACAGTCTCTATCAAGGTTGTCGCAACGCTGAGCTCGTCGTTGTGCGCTTACAGAATTGCATTGCAAGCCAATTTCACGTGCGAGCAGGTACGGTGAAGGAAAATGAATGTTAAGCAAGTTGACATGTTTTTCTGAACTTGATCAGGTTATTATTCCTTGGGCCTTAGACAAAGTGATATTCTATTGGCGAAAACGCCAGTGGAATCGCTAATTGTAGTCTGAAATTGACATAAATCATCAATATAACTATATTTTTTTTATGAAATTTGAGTCTTTGTAACTCAAAATACATTATTTAACTTATCATTATTATTATAACCACCGCAATGTCCCGAAATAAATTGTTAAACCCTTAAAAATGGTTCGCTTCAGCGCGATTCCATCAATAGAATGTCACTTTGTCTAGGGCTCCTTAACAGCAAGCTATTGATGACGAACCACAGCATGTGAGATTTTATTAAAATACGTAGGTACAAATTAAGAAAACTATTAAACTGCTAAACATTCAAATAAATGAGACTTTGGCAAAGGCTTTCCTTTCCTTGTTGGGAAGCCACCGTCGCTCCAATACAGGGAGGTATACGTATGGAAAGTAATTCCACACGTTAAAAGATACTGAATTCCAATCCAATACCATAAATTTTAATACCATTTGGTACCTATTTATTTTTAACAATATTTATTTTTAGTAATACTTAGTTAAAAAATTGGTATATGCTTGAAACACAAACTAATATGATTAGTAATAAATATTCTACAACATTCTACACAACGCTATCTAGACCCATGGTAAGCTTAATTAGCTTGTGTTATGGAATCTAGAATGCGGATATACATACTTAGATACTTTTTTTTGTAAATACATACATATTATACATAGAAACACCCAGACCAATGCAAATATTTATATTCATGCATACAAATATTAGCACTGAGCGGGGATCGAACCCGCGCCTCCTGCGTCGCAGCCGCGTTCACTACCGCTACGCCACAGAGGCAGTCAATGTGGTAATGTGTATTGGATTGGAATAGATCGTAAAAAAGAGACCCTATAGTCACATACCATCCAATATGCGCTATTAACTACAAAAAAATACTAAAATTGAATTTCTCATCACTAATCCCCATCAACATTAACATAATCAAACAGCACATCACTACTCGCACAGATAACAAATAATGTCACCAGTTACCGTAACGGATTACCGCACTAGTGGGGCGTCGCCGGCGCCTAATCGATTCTGCACGGATCGAGTTACGACACTGATTCGGTGTCAGGTGTTGGGGTTTAACTGAATGCATTTTGACTGTTAGTCGATTATCGGTTTTAGTCGATTTTAAATAATAGAATTTGTAATTTAGGTTTCGAATTATTAGGTTAGACGTGGACGATTCAGTAAATGCCATTTGACTTAAGACGAAGATAGATTTTAGTTGACATTGAATCGTCATGGCATTAGTTTAGGTTTCAAAATGGCGTAAGTAATAGATTTTAAATTTTGTTCAATCTAAGAACCCTTTTTTTTTTCGATTCAATAAGATTATAGACGTCTTGACGTTAGCTAAGTAGGTGATATCAATATGAAAAAAATCAGCAGATCGGACATCAAGATATCAACTGTAAACAAATGTAAAAACTCAAGAGGCAGTCTACCTCAAGGGTGTTTAATCCCATAAAGCTACCACGAAATATTAATCTGAAGTTTCGAGTAATTAGTAGGTACGGTGAATACGAACTAACTAAATGATGCTTAAATACTATTTCTAAGATCTTTGTGGCTAACCTTACTAAACTAAAGCTAACTATATGTGCAAATTCATCTACGAATTGACAGGCCAAGTATGCTAATATATCTATATTTACTAGAAAAACATTGTAGCGTGTTATTTTCTACAAACAAAGTTGCGTAGTATCCTATTACAGAATAGCAGTACTACCAACTGCATCGAAACATTACGCAATCGTAAACATGAATTCTAACTTGTTCCAAACGAGGGCTGACATCAAAAACCGAACAAAGCCGTCAAAGCTAGATATACCACGAAACAAGCAATCCCCATAACATCCCTGTTCACCCCGCGCCGAGCATTAATTCCCCAAAACCCATCTCACTGACGAAACAAAAGCCGCGCCATTTCACGCGTCCCAACCGAGCAAACAATACACGGGCGAAACAACAAACCTATACCTGTCTCTCTCGCACTTGTGAAGTTTGCATACATAAAACTGTTCGCGCCAAATGCGGTGTAGCGTCGTTCCACGTTAGCGATGTCGCGCGGTCGTTTTAATTTTCGAATGCGGTTTATACGGAACGTTGTTTTGTTTGATTGCTCGGTTTTTTTTTCTTTTTTTTATTATTGACAAGAGGGTTTTGGAGTTCAAAGTATTGGGCCTACTTCAAAGGATTCTAAATGAACATCAGGTGAATGAATATGACTAAGAAATTTCAAGATTTTAAAATTCACAGGAATTCTTATTTTTTAATTTAAAAGCTTCCAATGGTACGAGTGTATGATAGTTTGAAAAGTATAACACTCCTTTTACGTTGTCTACTCAGTCATTCAACATTTTTTACTCTTCCTCTGCGGATAGGCAGAGTTATCTTGACGCCTTAATTTTTGATCCCGACAATAACGTAACATCTTACGCAAATATAAACTTTTTCTGCCAAAAGACCAAAATATCAGTTCAGAATTATTGTCTATGTTCAATATCATTGTTTTTGCATCAGATAAATGAGCAAACATACTATTTTGTAACGAGATATTAAATAATACTTCTGCTTCCATTCGCAAACTCATAAACTGCTTAACTAGTAAGCGTTTGTGTAAACAGCAAGCGAACGGTAACAAAGGATTACTCGACACGGCTTCTAAAATCAATGCAAATCACACATCACTGTCGCCAGTCTACCAGACCCCTTCACTCTTCACCTATACAAGAAACCACAGGTCTAGTTATACTGGGCGCTTGCTGTTGCACGACAAATTAACAAGAGCTTTCAAATCATCGCGTGTCTTTGTATTACAGAGGTCTTAAAGAGAAGTATTATTTTACAAAGCGGGCAAAATAATTGGAACTCTATTTGCAATGAGTTTGAGTATAGAATGGAATGAAATGAAAATTATAGGTCTATTGTAGTGGTAGTGAGCTATTCATAGTATTCATGCGTACAGAGTTGACAGTTGACAGATATGTCTGTTCTATTCTGGAATTAAAATGTATGGATTTTTTAATCTTAATAAAATATTGAATGAAATTTTGAAGCATTTTTTATGCTGACTAATCAAATCGATTTAGAAAGAGAAAAGAGAATCGACTTCGGGCGGGACCTGAACCCGCGATCTTTCCCTTACAGGGGGAATGTTTGGACCGCTAAGCCACCGAAGCCCGCACGACTTAATAAAATATGTATTCATTTTTTTATGTTCATATGTACTGTCATTGTTAAAATAAAAAATAGTAATAAGTACATATAGCAATATGCATACTTACTTACATTTTGTCACAATAATCTCTACAATATTGTTTTTTAATTTTAAATTACATTAAAAAATTTATTGTCCAATCGACTACTAGTTTAAAAATGAATCTAAATAGGAATGTGACAATTACATTAGTCGAGTTGTTATCGCTAAAATCGACTTAAGATTGACTCCCCTAGTCACTAGGAGAGTGATGTAAAGGGGTTCATTGAACAAACGAGTCTATCATCAATCAAAAATCATTCCAGGAGCTATATTGAGGCAGTCGTACTTTAAATGTTAGAGTCGATATATTTGATTAGTATATTTATTTGACAAGTGACTATAATGATTTTATTAGCAATACCTACGTAGCATTCATTATTATAAAGTAGTTATTATAGAGTAGATTAATGTATAGAGTTTTGTAAGAGAAAGTGCTAAGGACAAGCGAGTCTCGAGGTATCAAATAATATTAAATAAAAAGATCATTATTTTGTAAATGAAAATGATCTACTACTTTATACACAACGGTATTTAGACCCAAAGTAAACATAGCTTAGCTAGCTTGTGATATGAGAACTAGAATGCGAATAAATCTAAATGTACGTAAATGTACGTAAAAGGACCCTATAGCGATTAAGTTCCAAATTTATCCAAATCCGCAGCTTCTCTAGCATGGACTACTGATCCCATTTCCACGATCCACAGGAACCTATTCCCACAATGAAAAGTAACCTAGGTATTTAGTATTCCCGCACTCTCGTACTCTACCTGTATCATAGACTGAATCCCCATCTTCCCCCTGATAGAACCTCATTTACTCAAGACATCGAAAATACTCACATTATTTGATTAACTAATAACCTTCTCTCAAAATATCGATTTCATATATGATATTAGTCGAGTCAATATCAACAGAACATGCTTCATTACTGCTAATTAGTCGAGTACTTAGAATTAGTTAACTAGTACAAACTGCTTATTAGCAATATAGTCTGGCAGAAACCGTATTTTATCGGTAAAATTACGTTTTGTGTAAAGTCAATAGAGCTTAAAAACAAATCACTGAGGATTACACTAGTGGGGTTTCTTGGCGGGAATCAGAACAGTGTGGAGTTGGAACGGATATATCCAATTACTGTTAGTCGGGCTCATCCAATCGTTAATTGTACAACGCCTACGATTGCGCAATTTGACGGATTTCTTTTTATTTAAGTACTTGCTGGCCCTCCCTGACTTTGCCCGTGGCACACTTCGAAACCCACATAATTTTTTTTTTTTTCAAAAATAACGTATGGGAATCTGCTTTTACTGATAGTTATGATTACTGCTCCGCTCAATTGAGTAGTAGCGTGATGTTATATAGTGATCTCTTCCTTCGAGCGGCTTCCTACTCAACGCAAAAAAAATCATTTCCAATGGTCTACTCTCGCGGTCTAATAAGATCATGGAGAAGGAAATGATTATTCTGTCCTCCGTGAAAAAGACCGTGAGAAATGGAGGAGGAGAAGACGAAAAACAGATCCGTGTTCAGCCCGCCTAGACAAGTGGCAATTCGTTGCTCGGCGTATGATGGAAATGGCCAAATGTATGGGATTTGACGTATATGACAGGCGTCAACGAATGTCAAAAACGTCAAATCCTATACATTTGTCATTCTATTCCATCATACGCCGAGCAACGAATTGCCACTTGTCTAGAGGGATGCACACGCAAAGATGATGATGATAAGGAGTTATTTCTTTAGTTACTTTTGGGTATTGGCCTTGTTTAACTAGACCTTAAGTCCTGAACAGTTTCCGAAACATGTTTTTCTACATTATCAGTAATTAATTTATTTTGTTACAGATGACTTAATTACAAATGAAGAAGGATCAGCGGGTGGGTCCCCTCGAGCGCGGAGTCCAGCCAGAGCTCCCACCCCACCATCACCCTCTCGCTCTTCACCCCGTTCTCCTCGACTGCACCCTGCACTCTACCCTCAACAGCCCGACGTCCAGGACTCAGACCCTGACGTCGACGAGAGCGACGACTTCGACAAAGACGAAAAACGAGATCCTAACGCAAATCTTGGCAAAAGAAAGAAGAAGACCAGAACTGTATTCTCTAGATCCCAAGTATTCCAATTAGAACAAACATTTGACATGAAACGGTACCTGAGCAGTTCCGAACGAGCTGGTTTAGCAGCATCCCTCCACTTAACCGAAACACAAGTGAAAATCTGGTTCCAGAACAGACGGAATAAGTGGAAGCGACAGCTGGCGGCGGAATTAGAAGCTGCTAACATGGCTCATGCTGCCCAGCGATTGGTCAGAGTGCCAATTCTTTACCACGAGTCACGACCAACGTCGATGCCTCACACGCCTTTGCCGATGCATCCGCAATTCAGCGAGCCTGGGGTTTACTTCCCCACGCAAGCTCCTCAGCAGCTTCAGCCGTTGCCAGCGTCTCCTGTGACCTCCAGGGCTCCGCTATCAAGCCTCGTGTAGTGTTCGCTTGAGCCCGCGCGCTCTGAAACCGAAGGACATTATTGAGTTTGCGTTTTGCGGGACTAGTCATATCGTGATTGTTGATTGCCAAATCGTTCAAATGTAATATGTATAGGTTGATTTAAGAGTTTGGGCGTGTTCAGATGAGTTAAGCCATTATGGCAATAGGTTCTTGGTGTACCTACTATCTTATTTCCAGAGAAGACTATCCGAAGTGGATGAGTAATAGCTGGAATGCCACCAGGATTCTATGCTGCTAACACGATGATGATAATTTATTTAGTACCTATTTGTTATTCAGAGAAAGAGCGTTTTCACATTATCCGACAGCCGATAGCTAACAATGCAGCAGTGTCGGCTCCGATATTCGATATCGGACGATGTTAAAGACATTTTATACTTCCTCCAATTTGGATCGACGTCCGACACCGATATCGGATGGGACAGTGTAAAAACGCTTTTACTGTAAAAAACTAAAATATAAAAACTGTAAAGATTTACAGTTTACAGTGGGCTGCAGAAGTCCGTACACAATGAAGTGACGCCACAACGGTTGGCACGTTTATTGTCTATTCAAAATTTATAAATTACCTACGTCACAGTTACTACCTATATAATGTTAATTATACATTAATAACGAACACAAACAGACAGACCGAATCTCGCTCAAATGTCGCATATCCTACTATCATGTCTTACGTTCGATCGGAATAGCCAACTTGTTGATTAAAACCCTTTAGGTGATTCTGAAAAGCTTTTATCACTCGACCTAGCCAGTCTCTGATCTAATCGAATACCGCGGCTATAGGTAATAACTTCGTGTTGTGTTCCCAGCGGAGAGTAGGGTAGCCAGAGCTCACTGGAGAGGTTTTGTGCTGTCAGTGGAAAGACTAAAGGTTTGTCCTACTTGTCGTCTGCGCTGACGACACAGAATCTCTCTGTTCTTCCAGTGTCGGCAGCACAAGTGTGACTCCCCTGGTGTTGCACTCGTCTATAGGCCACGGTAACCACATTTCTTCACATGAGCTATGTGCCTGTCTGCGGCCTAAGTGGTTTAAAAAAACTGCCACCTTAGACAAGTGGCAATTCGTTAGCCGGCGTATTGTATACGTTGACGTCTGACATAAACGTCAAATCCTATACATTCGTCATTCTATTTAACAATACTCCGGTCAACGAATTGACACTTGTCTTGTTTATGATTGTTTATGAGGCTAATCTGAGCACGCCCAGACAACATTATTAGGTAAATAGCAAGCAAAATTCATTAAAATAAATGTAACGTACAAAGGTCTATGTCATTCCATATTGTAAATTGATGTACATAAAATTGCTTTAAAGATAATCTTTCATGTATTTATTGATTATTATAAGTTTTGTAAATAGTAACTAAAAAGAACTGATTTAAATTTTTTTTTGTAAAATGTGTGTTTTGTTGTTTAAATTGCCGATGAATTACAAGTAAATTTCAGGACTTGAAGATAATTGCAGATGTTGTTTAGGAATTTCATGTTCTGATTAAAAACGACTTAACTACTTTTTAATTTACTAATGTCCATGACATTGGCAGTATAAAAAAACAATTATGAAAATATCTACGGCTAAAAGGCTATAGTTACCGAGACAGACGACAGAAAAATCACTTTCTGTGATGTATTTTTATTACGTCATTTAGGACCTTTTCTGTTTGAAAATTCGATGTCCCTTTTGTCCTTTTGCCTTTTAACCGACACCAGTTTCAGTATTTTTTTAAAAAAATTGTATTTATTTTTCTAGTCGGTATTTTGCTTTTAAATTTTGTATTACGTCTATGATTGTCAGATATTCATTTCATTTCACATTAATCTCTTGCTTTCTTGTTAATTACTTGTAATTTATTTCGTATTTTTTCGGGACTTCATTTTTTTATGCAAGAGAATACAAAATCTAAGGGATATAATAAACCGTGCGACAAAAATAATAAATGGACGACTGCTAATGAGTTACTTTAAATACTGAGTGGGCGACTAAAATACTGAGTGGGCAACTAAAATACTGAGTGACCCGTGAAACAGAAAGTGTGTTGCTAAATTGTGAAGTTATGAAGATTCGAGGTTAGAAGGCTTTAGCCTTCGTGGTTATTTTTTATAACCATCCATAAATAGTGGCTCACTTAGTATTTTTAGTGGCTCACTTAGTATATTTGTACGCCATATTCAGTAATTTTGACACCCATAAATTGAATAAAATGATTCTTCACTATAGCTGCCAACCTATTATTTTTACCACCTGTTTTTCGGATTCATTTGTGGCCACGTTAAATACAACCCAAAATCTAATTCAAATATTAATTGGTGGTGATATATACCTACTTGATATTTCTTTCATACGAATTTTCTTTATAAACACCAAAAATATTAGAAGTTACTTACCACGGGGACATCATTTCCTTCTTCATGTTACTTACTATTAAACTACTGATATAGTTTTATTTATTTGTTTCAACTGTCACAATTTTTCTAGTAAATTCGTAAACTGTATCTAAATAAAACTTACTGTCAATTTCTTGATAATTTATTTAATGAAAAAAATATTTTGAATGCGATTGATAATTACGGCGTAAATTGGAAATTAAACATTCCAAATTTAAAAAAAGAGTGCTCATAATTGTAAATATTCATTTAGATATAAAAATATTGCGTTTTTGTAAGTATTTTTACATCACTAAAATAGAATTTTAAAAATTTAAACGAGAGAATCGACTAATTTGCAATCGATTAATATTTTTTTTGTTTTGTATTATAGATTGTGTTGCCATGTCGCTTCAATGTAATTCTGTAATATTGCTAGCCTAAATAAATAATTAAAATGATGCTTAATTCTAAAATATTAATGTTATTTATTGATAGTAGTTGAATTATCTTCGTAATTGTAATATTATAATTATGCTGAGGTAAGGCGAGGGAATAAACTGAGTATGCAATTAATTTGTAGTTTTTCTTTTGTAATCTATTGATCAAATCATCAAATTACCTACATTAAAGATTACTTATTACAGTAAAAAATACTCGAAATGGTAATCGACATTTCGAGTATTTTTTACTTTAATAAGTAATCTTTTTCTTCCTGTATACTTCGCAGTTAAAGAATCGTCCTTACGATCTAGAGGGCCCGGGTACGAATCCTGGCGATTACACTAACGAGAACCCACTCTTATCACAAGCAATAGGTAAAATTAAGCTTAGCTAGAGGATTTATGGGGAATATCCGTTGTGACCGGAAATGGTGCTTTTTCGTCTCACACACGCTCAAGCTGTGGAATGAACTCATTGCTGTGGTTTCCCAAGTGAATACAATATGCGGTTCTTCGAGAAAGGCATCACAAGGTTCATACTGGTTCGGAAGCATGAGTGTGACGCCTCTAGTGTCGCACACGTCCGTAGGCTACGGTAACCACTGCCCTTCAGATGTGTGTATGCTTGTCTGCCATCAAAGTGGTATAAAAAGAACCAGTCTCAGTTATTATTTTGGTTACTTTTACTATTCACATCACAATTTCCACCATTACAAATCCACAAAAATAATTAAATTACTCTCAGATTAGTGTCGCGTGCCATTCACGATGTTATCAGCCAGTCCGCATGCCAGAGGGTTGCTAAACGGGTGGCTAAACGCTGGCACGCGTCAGGCGCCTCCGCTAACACGTCATATCCGCTTCCGGAACGCAACTCACGCGTCCGGTCCGGATGTGGTAGCCTGTTTTACATAGGTAGCTTTACACTTTTTAAATTTTAATGGCGAATGGAAAGTGTGATGTCCTGGTTAATTTATATTTCAGATTTTTTTCTTCTTTTTCAATATAATTTAGTACCTAATGTAGTAGCAAAGGCGTTGGTAAGTATTTTGACTGTCTCTGTGGCGTAGCGGTAGTGAACGCGGCCGCTACGCAGGAGGCGCGGGTTCATTCCCCGCTCAGTGCAAATATTTGTATGCATGAATATAAATATTTGCATTGGTCTGGGTGTTTCTATGTAAAATATGTATGTATTTACGAAAAAAATGTACATTATCTAAGTATGTTTATCCACATTCTAGGACACATAACACAAGCTAGTTAAGCTATGCTTACTTTGGGTCTAGATAGCGTTGTGTAGAATTTCCTACAATATTAAAAAAAAAGTAATAAAAGCTGTAGAGTTTGTCTAAGTCCCAAATGCTGCGCCTCACCACCACCCTTTTAGAAAGGAGATCGCTCCGCCGGGGTGCGAGGGATATGTCTACGATAATCTCACCTCCGGCAACCGACAACGGCCTACAGACGGCGTGCGTTTTAGTCGGTTCGAGTCCGACATAACCTCCTCTACCGGCTCCGGCGGGGGAGGTATCCATGGGGATTTGTTGCACCATAAAAAAAGAGAGAATAAAGAGTTTGTAGGAAAGAGTGGACATAACGAAAGAAAAGAAGGTAGGGTTTCGATACTCACGATTTGGCATACTTCTACTTGAAGGTTATAAGTATTTGAAGAGTTTGAGAGTGTGTGAGAGACCCGGAGTGCTGGGTTGCAAAACCTTTGTGACCTGGTTGCTTGCTTATGATCGCCAGGTTACGTGGGTAACAAATAACTGGCAATGCCGCCTTCGCCCGGTGCTGGTAGAAGGGGTAGACTCAAGTAATGCCGTCTCCAATAAACTGCTTCGCAGTTTGGCGACGGATGTTTCAACATACATACGTTCATACAATCACGCCTTTATTCCCGGAGGGATAGGCAAAGGTGAATTATTAACACCCACATTTTACCAATCATTGTATTATGTCCCACGTAATAGGGGGTGAGCTTAGATACGTGTGCTCTATATAATAATGTATACCTACTCTAAGGGGGTGAGCCTATCGTCGTATTCCGGGCACTATGCTCACTCGAGCCATGCATCTGAGGCTGAGTCTGGGCTGTATATATCTGTCTGATGTTTCAACACCAAGTTGTAAATTAATTTAAAAAAAAAACATGCTGGTTTGATATTGCAGAAGATGACATGCGTGTCAATGGTTTCACTACCATGGATTCTCAAGAACATCCTATGTGGAGGAGCAAAAGTCGATGATGATAAGATGATGATCTTACTGTTCGATTGGGTAACAAAAGCGTCAACACCGCAAATCACTTTTATCTTGCCCCATTCGTAGTTCCATTCCATGAGTAGGAACCTCGAAAATTTTAGAGGACGAATGGGCACAGGGGGCGAATTTTAGGGGACCAGTGGGTTCTGAATCTGACCCCATAACAGTAGGTATACGTACCTACAAGTGATAGTCAATTTCATGATCAATATCATTGAATTAAACAGAGACATTTCCACGCCTAATCCATTATTGTTCAATAACCATTACCTATTAATTAAAAAAATATCAACGATAGTTAAAGTCGGCTATTCACGGATATATCAATTTAATTAAACGATTCGCGATATTAATTCGATTATGACTCGTCGTAAAAAAGTTACAAAACATTCTGTTTTCCCGCGCAAACGACGCGCCGTCACGAACAAACATTACCATAAAGCAATTTGGATTTTATCGCTAAGTAATAGAGATTACATTGCTTTATCACGACGATCCTCTAATTACTGCATTGCATCCGGAAAGCACGCTACATTCGCATTAGACAAATTTCAACCTTATTTTTGTAACCGTATGACACATTTTGACAAAATTATATTGACATTATAATTAAACTACGCGAATTAGTGTTCAAAGAAAAGTGAGCCTTAGACAATGAGGGATGAGAGTTCAGATTTGATTTTTTGATGTTTTGTGAGCGACATCTATCGCTTTATTAGATCAAGTTTGTGTGGAATCTCAATTTAATTAAAAGTGGAGGGTGTTTATCGCGATTGCTCGTGTTTGCAAGTGGTGTCATAGATTTAGAGTAAGCTAGATAATGAGTGCGCATTCAATAGTAAGAAAACCAATTGCTTATGTAGGTATATTGTTCTACGAAACTAGATTTATCTGTAGAAAAAGCAAGCATTTTGGTTGTAATTGTCTTATCACAAAATAAACTAATTCCAATGGTTAGTAATTAAAAACAACCTGTGACGAATCGATTCTTACGACAGTTGCCAGAAGACTACATAATATTATTATAGGTTGGTATGCATAGCATAGTATGTATGTACGGCAGAAGTTCGGGTATCTAAGACGGATGACTCTCGCTCTTTGTAAGTATTGTGAAAGGCGAGTTGCGGTCATGTCCGCTATGTTTCTACCTGATGGGCCTAGCCTAACCATGATCTTCAGAACGGTCAGAAAAAATTTTATACCACTTAGGTGGCAGACAAGCACACGGCCAAACTGATGGAAAGAGGTTACCGTGGCCTATGGACGTATGCAACACCATGGGCGTTACAATCTCGTGCTGCCAACTATTCACACTCATGTTACCGATGCTAAAGTAGCCTTCTAATGCAATACATTTATAGCATCTAGACTACTCTAAATCTGTGACAGACGCTGCACGCTTCGATTGCCGCGTTCCACGTTCAACTCAAAGATTTCGTTGTTTTTGTCAACTGCCACTTAATTATCGAAATTGAATATGGAACGCGTGCCGCCATGCGCTTCAAGCGCCACAATTTTTGTGAAGAGCAGCTGTTTCTTTGATTTTCATTTGCTTAAAAGCGCTTAATTGCTTGTAATAACTATACAAATTCTTTAGACTTTATCAATTACGTGGATATAGTTACCGGCATAAATCTTAACCCCAGTAACGTCATTAAAATGTACTTTATATGCACAGTACGAGTTTTTTGGTTGTCTTTTGAGGATAGCACGGGGTACTACTGCGGTGGATCAAGCATTGGCATCAAGGGCCTACTTTGATAGCTATCTGTTTTGAATAATTTGCTTTATTAAAAAAAGAGACAGGTACGACATTGGTGCGGCCGATAGAAAGAGAAAGTATAAGCAGACTCAGGTTCTGAGGTGAAAGCATCAGGTGCAACCGGGGATAACGTTAAGATGATGATGAATATGCGACACCTAAATGAATATATTATTTTCTTTCTTTCTTTTTATAACCGCGTTGTTCCCGGCAGAGTAGAGTTTGGGCCACCTCATCTCTTCCCATGCGGTGTCGTACAAGGCGACTAAGCGATAGGGCTGTTTAACATCAGACAGATATACGAATACCTATATACAGCCCCGATTCAGCCTCAGATGCATGGCTCGAGTCAACAATAGTGCCCGGAATACGGCAATAGGCTCACCTCCTGTTACGTGGGACTAAATACTAATAATGATTGGTGAATTATTGTACTTTTATTACAAAAACCTTGGCAAAATTATTAAATTAGATCACATTACAGATAATACAAAATTAAATGACGTAACATTGATGTCTGCAATATTTTTTTATAATGGCAACATTGACCCTGTGCCATCGAAATAGTTTAAAATGTCCTTTATATTACCCTAGAGTGTCATATTGTTTACATTAAACTTTTAATTGCTTTAAAAGCGCCCAAAAAAGTCCACCATAACAATTAATAACATGTTAAGAGGTAATTTACGTGAACTGTCAGTTTGTAACAGATAACACAACACGAAGAGCGTAATGGCGGGATCGGTGACACCGGGGTTGCCAGGGTGAGGTTCTGAATTTTCCCCATTATTATTAAATTTTTAGCGTGTTGGTTTTCAATGGAGTAAAATAGAGCCGCTTCTATACTTCCCGTGGGTGTCGTCAAAGGCGACTAAGGCTTTTCTCCATTTTACAGTAAACATGCAGCTCATGAAAAAGTGCCCGGTGGACGGCAATACGGCGACCCCCTATTACATGGGAGTGACTAACATAGTTGGTGAAATATGGCGTCAGTATACCTGTGCCTACCCTTCTGGGGATAAAATAAGATATTCTTTATTGTACATACACCATTTTAGTTCATTTATTTACAGGCGTGACAATAATATCGTTTTATATTTTTTAAATCCCATTTCACAATAATTTTTCGAACAAAAAAACTTCTCCTAAAAAGTCTCCTATGACGATATTTTCCCCTAAAATAGTGGAAGGAACCTTCAATCTACCAACCGCGGGTAAACACACGCCCAAATATGAAACGTCCGTAGATAAATGTAGAACTAATAATAAAGTGCTTCAAAGTAAATTAAAAATGGATTTTTATTCACCGAGGTCGTTGCATCGCAATTTGGTCGGGTTATACGCTGTGTGTGTTTTTAAAAAAGTTATAATTATTCAAATTTCGAACAGCAGATGCGTTTGAAAACGATAATCGATTTTTTTCGGCGAATGTATTACACCTCTGTTAATTAGACGTATCATATTTTATTAATGTAAGTTTTAGTAATGGAATACAAATCTAAAGTTTTTGTAAATAAGCCCAATGGTGGGGCACGAGATGAATAACAACTGTGTGAAGTATAATATGCAGAATAAGCAGGCTGAAGTGGCAGTGGGCTGGCCACATCTGTTGAAGGACTGATGGCCGTTGGAACAGACGAGTCCTAGAGTGGAGACCGCGAGAAGGAAACCGTAAGGTGGGACACCTCCAAGCCAGGTGGACTGACGACCTACGAAGGGTGGCTGGGATGGACTGGATGCGGAAGGCGGAGGATCGGCAAACGTGGCGCGTATTGGGAGAGGCCTATGTCCAGCAGTGGACTGCAATAGGCTAATAATTGATTGATTGAAGTGTATGTTCTATTGGGCGTAGCGCCTTTTGCGGGCTCTAACTACCCGTAACGCCTTCCATAGATGTACGTATCAGAAATTACGGCTTAACGTGCTCTCCGAGGCACGAAAATACCCAGACCAATGCAAGTAGACATATTCATGCATAAAAATATTTGCACTGAGCGGGAATCGAACCGGTCTCCCTGCGTAGCAGTCGCGTGCCCTACCACCATACCACAGACTGGCTGTCCAGAAATGCATACACATGTGTAGACATATACACAGAGGAATTGATTACCTTCTCGTTTCGCTGTAATCGGTTAAAAAGGGGTCCTAGCGAAGTTAATGATCTGTGAAAAACGCAGTGTGTGATAAATACAATTATTTGAATAAATGACGCATGAAATACAATGATACTAATTAATTTATTAAATGCATGCGCGTGAGTTCATGATCATTAATATTATTTAGTTTTTATTCTATGACATTTCTCCTTTTAATTTAGTTCATAGTGCCTTTTGCAGAAGTGACTATCTGATCTACCTAATTCTAAAGGGCCCTCTACACGTATACAGATTCGTCTATTGTTAGATGTTAGCGGCAGACGCGTCCGCCGATGTGTGGACGGGGTGATTTTCTCGTCTATGATAAGTAATTAACGTTAAATATCTATCTAAAGGTATGATTCCGAAACCGACCGCATATGACAACGACAGACGCATGCAGCAGATACAGCGTACCCATTACTTGTTAAACTCCGATATGAATAAAGGGGACCATTGAGAAGCCGCAATGAATTACGCGCATGTGCTGCGTGCGTCGGCAGTTGTCGTATGCGGTCGGCTATGAAATCGTAACTCAATTAACGTTCTTCGTTCGTAAAATATCTATTTAATCTACGTGTACGAGGACCTTTTAGAGTTAGGAAGGTCAAACCGCAGTCACTTCCGCAATAGCCATACATACATACATACATACATACATACATACATATAATCACGCCTTTATCTCCGGAGGGTTAGGTAGAGGTGAATTAATACCCACATTTCACCAATCATTGTATTAGGTCCCACGTAATAGGGGGTGAGCCTATTGCCCTTTTTCGGGCACTATTGCTGACTCGAGCCATGTAGGGCTATATCTGTCTGATGTTAACCGCCCTATCAAGGGATAGTCGCCTTGTACGACACCGCATGGGAGGAGATTGGGTGGCCCAAATTTTACTTTGCCGGGAACCACGCGGCGGGCTCACCGGGAACAATAGCCACCATGAACGAAATTGATGGGAGAAACGTCATAGAATAAAAACTGGTTCAGTACTTCAGGCGTGAAAGCGGAACAGACAGACAAACAGGCAAAATTAATTTCACATTTATAATATTAGTATTCACTATCCAACTCGCCATGTATTACGTAGGTATTCAGTGTATAACGAGCGAATGTCGTGATACACACGTGTTTGGAATCAACGGACGACGTTTGGTCTTTATTTAAAGCGAAGTCTTGTCTTTATTTATCACTACGCTATGGCTGTTAACGGTATAACCTTTAGTACATATATTTACATACATACATATACGCCTTTGCTGCTACTGAAAATATCATAATTAAAAAATGAGAAATCAATCAATCAATTAGCCTGGCCTATCGCAGCCCACTGCTGGACATAGGTTGCCTTGTAGCGATAAAGCCGCCATTTGTACATTTCTTTTTGTTAATGCTTTTCATACGTATACTGTTCTTAGTGTACAATAAAGTTTTAAAATAAATAAATAAATAGACCTCTCCTAATGTTGGGAGGCTTTGGCCTACTGTTTCCACGCTGACCAGACTGGTTTTACTTCAAGTTTTTCTTCTCTCGCAGTGATATCGTCTGCGTAGTTTTAACCCCCGACCCAAAAGTAAAATAATAACTATTACATATTATGACCTACCCTAAGTATTGACCCTTTTGTCATTTGTCTCGTCGGGGGACCGCCGTCTGACCGTCAGAGGGGTATAGAGCATACCAAGGTACTTAGCGTCCCCCGACGAGACAAATGACAAAAGGGTCAATACTTAGGGTAGGTCATAATGTAATAGTTATTATTTTACTTTTTATAGGTTCTTTTTGGGTCGGGGTTTTTTTTCCGTTAGTCATTGGAAGTGTGTTTGTCTGCCATCAAAATGGTTTAAAAAAGTAAAAAATCGATTTTTTTTTGACTCGGAACCTCTAGCCATGTACACAATAGCCGAGTATGGCTATTGTGTACATGGCTAGAGGTTCCGCTACCGTTAATTAACCGAGTCTATCAAAAAAAATAGTATAGTACTGTACTGATCATCTGAAAATCTATGAATGGCTGAATGTGTTGCTAAGCGCAAATCTCGAGAACAGCTGAACCGATTTCGCTATTTCTTTACTTAGAATATTCCTTGAAGTACGGGAATGGTACTTACGGAGAGAAAAATTAAAAAAAAAAGAACCGACAGTTAGGCGGTACGAAGTTCGCAGGGTCAGCTAGTTTCTAATAAAAGTGAATTCGTTGCTTCTGAAACTTAAACAATGAAATAAATATATCATTAGTTGAAAGCATTCCCCTTAATATCTGTAGTAATTTTCACCCACTTCTAATAACTGGAGTGGTTCTGTGCGATGGCTCCTCGATCGAGCCATTACCCACGGCTTAGAACCCCTACACACGACACGTAAAAACCATGCAATAAACAAGAAAAATATAGCTTACTAACTGTTGCCCGTGGCTCCGCCCGCGTGGATGGCGGGTATCTTGACCAAACATAACCTATATCCTTCCTAAAGGTCTAATCTACCACTATACCAAAAGAAAAAACATCTGATGAGACCGTCAAGCTGACTGCGGCCATTGTAACATGGTACGTGTCTGTAATGGTGACCTTCTTTGCCGAGACTTCGCATTCAGCTTACCATTAGGCGAGACGAAGACAAATTGACGTGTCATATATATAAAAAAACAATCATCAAAATTAGTTCTGTAGTTTAGGCGTGAAAGCGTAACAGACAGACAGACAGACAGTTTTACTTTCGCATTTATATGGATTATTATATATTAGTTTGGATTTCTTACCTTTAATGGAAATAAAAAGGAGCTAAGTTCGAGTCAGACTCGTTCAGTACTATTATTATCTGTTGTTAGCACCTGTTGTTATAGCGGCAAGATCCTCTCACTCCTCCTACTTGGGTTTTGACTTACGTATACGATTTTTATTAGTGATACAGTCGTCTGACCTCTCAATCTCGCCAGAAAAGCCTGCAATAGAGAGCCTCATCTACCAAACAGCCGATGAACCAGCTTGCAGGTAAGGTTGGCTTGGCCTCATAGGATTAATGGGGCCTTTTCACCCTGTAGATAGAATAGCCCTTGTATTCTACCCTACAACAGGGAACCATACAGCAGGTTTTTTCTACTGTTAAGTAGTTTTTTTTTGTAAGACTATTAACATCAATATAAATAATCGTATTAGTTTATCTAACCTGTCATGTGACAAGACAAAGAATTAATTTAATTCTTGTCTTGCAAGGCAGGTGTGTGCGGGCACTAATGTTCGACTAATGGCGTAATAGTTTTGGAGTTATATTGATTCTATCGTATTAGTCTTGTGGCATTTGGATTGTTTAATACACAGAATAAAATTGTACTTTGACTCTTAAGGTGCGTACAAATTATATAGCATAACATGTTATAAAATAATGTTATATAACACGTTTCAGTAATGTAGACACTGAATTTAGTACAATATTGCAAAGTTATAAAACAATGTTAGATAATGTGGACGTGATAAAAATATAAAACACAAGTTATACAACATGTTACATAATCTGTACGCACCTTTAGGAGTAAATTTTCCAAAAAATCTTTTTAGTGAATACTTACAACGTAAAAGGCATCAAAATAGTCAAGTTTTAGCAACAGCGGTTTAGGCTCTGTATCGATGAATCAGGACCGTGGACATATTCGTTCCTCCATGATCACGAAAAATAATTGTACGAATCTATTTACGAATATTCCATCAAGAACCAAGCGGTTCGGCGACTCCTTCTTCTGCCGCACCATTAAGACCTGGAATTTCTCGCCAGTTCACGTGTTTCCCTCTTCCTACAGTCCCGGGCCCTTTAAGCGGGGCGTGAAAAAGCATCTGATGAGGCCGTCAAGCTGAGTGCCACCATTGTAGCATGGTACGTATCTATAATGGTGACCCTCTTTACCGAGACTTTGCCTTCAGCTTAACATCAGGCGAGGCGAAGTCAAATTGACGTGTCCTATTTTTAAAAAAAAGGAACTTGACCGATTTTGGGGAGATTTTCACTGGAATGTAGCTGACATTATAAGGCGTTTAGATTACTTTTATTGTACACAAAGTATTACTGCTGAATCTGTGAACAAAATATGTTTCACTTTTTTATACATATAGGACACGTCAATTTGACTTAACCTCGCCTGATGGTAAGCTAAATGTAAAGAAGACATACACAAAGTGGATATCTTTTCAATAAATCATAAATTTTCAGCAAAAGTCTTGACTTACCAAAGGTCCTATGACCCATAGATGACACAAGAGGCATCCACCCACAGTGCATCACACGTGTACAGTGTAGACAAAAGAGATAGATGTACACCCTCACATATAAAGCAGTTATGTAAAAGTGTACACGTATCTCCTTTGCGAAGTGTACACAAAAATTTGAATTTTTAACTAATTAATCAACCAATAAAGCTTGTGCACATCTAGATCAACAACATATTGTAGATATCAGTTGATGAGATCGCGACGCGCTCGTAATTGGATCAGCGGCGCGCGCGCAGCCCTACACGCGATCTACATAAAATCAACATTAGTGGACATGCATAATTGTTTCTATACGACTAGTTAGTGGGCGTACTTTTATAGGTTTTTTCTCGCACGTTTCGGTCGTACGCGAAAAATACGTCGAAAAATCGTGCGCGACTATCGCTAGCAATAATCGCCATACCATTATGGTATCAAAGTGTTCACACACAGGCAAACATCACATTCTCGCCTACGATTATATCATACGAGACTCGCATGTGCGCCTATGTTTGACATACGATTATTGCTTGAAAATTCTGTTAAAGCGTCGTTTACACGAGGAGAGTTTCTCGCCCGCAAGTTTTTTCTGTCCTTTCGATAATCGTATCAAGCGTAAACGGAGCATAGTTGTTTTTACACGCCTAGTTGGTGTGCCTACTTTTATAGTTTTTTTACATACATACATATATACTCACGCCTGTAAATCCCGAAGGGGTAGGCAGAGGTGTTTAATTTTTGCAATCAATTATTTTTGGCCCCATATTCATTAAGTATCAATTTTTTTTAATGGTCGATAAAGGATAATTTTACAAGAATTAAGTATGTTTTGGTGTACACCAGTGTGTACGCGGCTCATATATTGTATATTGTAAGAACTATCTTTTGCCCGCGGTTCCGCCCGCGTGGATGTCGGTTATCGCAACCAAACATAGCCTATGTTCTTTCTCAAGGTCAAAACTACCCCTAAACCAAATTTCATCAAAATCGGTTCTGTGGTTTAGGCGTGAAAGCGTAACAGACAGACAGACAGAGTTACTTTCGCATTTATAATATTAGTATGGATATGGATAACGCCGTACGGAAAACATTACACACCTTTTTGGACAATTACGTAAAAACTGCACATCAATTCACTCTATAGACTATAACACTACGCCCGATTTCTTCGCCATGTCGATATCAGACCCCAAGATCACATATATTAAATTTATTGTCTAATTACACGGATATCTGTACGTCTGTCCGTCCTTTCAAGACATAATAATATGCTAATGTATGCGGACAGAGGCAAAACATCGAGTTATACAGTGTAAGGTTATTAATTGTTTTATTATTGAAACATTAATCTATGGTTGATAAGCGTCTATGCTCACGCTTCATAGACTAAAGGCCCACTTAAATGGGGAGAGTTCCTCGCCTGCAAGATACGATTATCGCAAAAAAAGTTACTCCGTCGCCGCGAAAACAATAGCCACTCGCTCGTCCACGCTGGCGAGAATTGCCTCGCAATTGGATATTGATAGTTCCCGTCTAAACAGAATTTTATACCTTTTTTTTATCGTGCGAAAAATCCGCACGGATACCTCCCGCGCCGAAGCCGGAGGAGGAGGTGATGTCGGACTCGAACCGACTAAAACGCACGCAGTCTGTGGGCCGTTGGTTGCCGAAGATGAGGTTGTCGTAGCCATATCCCTCGCACCCCGGCCGACCCAGGGCCACATCTCTCGATCCAGCTCTCATCCGGTGTGGGGACCACGGAGTCCCCAACTCGCCCCCGGGTAAGAATTTTATACCAATAATCATATTTTGACATAGGCGATATTATGTCATTTGTGAATCTCGTATGATATAATCGTAGGTTAGAAGAGGCCCTAAGGCCCTTCGTACCCAAGGCTACGCAAATCTTCGATACCCAACGATTTTGGTCTCTAAGCGACTACCGCAATACAAATTCTAAGAGGATACCGCTTCGTGGAATTTCATCTGAGCGCGAGCTAGCGGCTACTGTTTGTGCTAATGTTTAAACGAAGCAACTTTTTTATCCTTTCGATAATCGTATCTTGCAGGCGAGAAACTCTCCCCGTCTAACTGGGCCTTTATGTGCCTGTAAAAAGTGTGTCTAAGTTCTAGAATGCGATGTTTATCCACATTCCAGAACTCAGATTACAATCTTAACTTATTATTATTTATCTAAACGACACTGTATAATAAATCCCAAAATATAACATTTTTTATCAAAACTATTGACTATCAATATCAATTTGATAAATAAAAGTCAACCGAACTTAACGATAAACACGCTTAATATGCGCAAACTAAATTAATTATTACCAAAAATATAATGTTTTTAAAAACATGTCGTGTTGATCCGCCATAAATTATTTAAAATTATGTTCTTTCGTTTAATTCGTGTGCCATCGAGTAGCAGGGTTTAATTAAAATGCTACCAAAATATAGTTAGGGTCACTTGGCATATGGTGTTCTCCGAATCTGTGTCGTTTGTTGCGCAGGAGTCGCCCCCGTCGCATCGTGAAGTATCCTTATTATTGTTTAGAAGTCTAAGTTTGAAACTAACAAGCATTACGAATAAATGGCATAGCCTAGTGGTTATCTTAACATGACTATAACATTTATCCGCTATATGCTGTACTACTATTATCCCACTGTGGAATGAACTCTGCTATAGTGTTTCCAAGCGATTACTTATACAGGCATTGGAAGTTTCTTTAAATGTACTAAAGGGTTCTTACAGGATCAGCAGCACGAGTATAACTCCCCTGGTATTGCACACTTCATTGGGCGTCGATAACCACTTTCCATCAGGTGGGCCGTGTGCTTGGCTGAGTGGTATAAAAAATCAGAGAAAATCCCTAGGTCATTCAAATTCACATTTGGATATCTACCATATCGCCATGTACCTATACCATGTCACGATACAATATTTATTTATTTATTTATTATACACACACTTACAACTATCTTTACAGGATATCCTAATGCGATAGTGCCGTAACTTAAAAATAACACAAAAATAACAAATTTATCACATATTATTCGACAATTGGGAATAAGCAGCCTTTGTGAATCCATTTAGACTACACGTGTATATATCCACTCGCAGTGGCAATATGGCTCTAGGATATATTTTTTATTAAGTCTACTTCCGGCAACTGGCTACTTATTCCAGATACCGTACCACCACTATTGCTCAACCCGGGAATCGAACCTAACACTTCGAACTCAGTAGCAGCACACGCCACCACTTAACCACCGAGTCAGTTCATCCCTTAAAACCTATACTTATCACATTATCAACCCACCCAATTTAACCTGGATGTCTGCTCACCCGCTTCACAAACATACCGAAGACCGTTATTACGTCACTATCTCGCGGTTAGATCGATGCGATAATGAATTTGGGGCCGAAATGTGCGCGTGCGCCGATGTTAGGGTTGCTAGTAATGAGTTTAGAAGCTTGTAATTAAGTGGAATGTTGGTTTTATTTTTTTGTAACGTTAAAATTGGTAGTTGATGTTTGCAGTATTTTTTTAATTGTAGGTGGTTCAAACCAGCGATTGTTTTTGACATTTTTTTTTGAGACTGTGATGTGGTGACTGCTACGCAGGAAGCACGGGTTTCATTACCCGGTCGATACAAATATTTTTATATGCATTATAAGAGTTTCTCGGAAAGCATGTGAAGCCGTCGATCCCGGTTGCCTTTCGAACATCTACGGTAGTCGTTATGGGTAATTGGAGCCCAAAAAAAGTCCAACTAGTCTATATAGACCCTCGAAATCACCAATGGTTGTGAAGGTCAGATGGCAGTTCAGTTCCGACACAACCAGACTGGAGTATAGTCGCGATGCAGTCAGCCAGAAAGAAGCCTCCTCTGAGTTTTTCAAAGATTTTGAGATGGATGGATCATGCAAAGAATACGCCAGGAAAGTCCTTAAGTATTGCATCTTCCAATGTCTATCGATTTTAGTTATAATTCATTTCAGATTTGTTCTCTATTCTTCATAGTCTATTGAAACACAAAAAAAAGTTATCGTACAATCAATGATCCTAAACGCGGTGTCAATTGGCGACAATAACAGCAGCCATTTTAAAAACATACGATTCCTATTTCAAAATTTCAAACTCGTTGTACGGAGGGTATACGTAAGTACGGTTCTTTTGTCTATGGTACGGTTATTTTTCAAATGCTTGGTTTCGCATGGATTCAGTTCGAGTTAACGTTCTTCAATAGTTTAGTTTGATATGCAAACTTTCAATTAAAATATATTTATGTGACAGTGAAGTGGAGTCACTTTAACACGTCTATTTGATTTTCATTTATTTATTATATACCTACTTTATTGTACGCCAAATTATAATATTTTGATACAGAAATTAAGTTTGTTTTACTGCTTACAAGAAAGAAGCAAGATTAAAGCCTAAAGCGTACACAGTAAATTTTAATACAGTTTTCACTGTTATTCAGACATTTTTTGCGGAACGTTTGGATGTAACAAGACGAATGGGAAATCAGTGCATAAAACCACGATGTTTCCTTAGATTCCCTCTAATTCAACCAATTTAAGTCACCAAAAGCTCAAATTATGGAAACTAGTACCAGGGAGTGTTTTAGCCCAAAATAAATTGTGTAGAGAAAGAAAGCTACTATTTAAGTAAATACTTCAGAATACTAAAATGCTTCATGTCATTTCTTTTTTTATATAAAAATACCTCGTACTTTCTTCACGGCCGTACCATTGAGGGAGTGTCCAATGACACCTCGCTGTTTTGAAATAAGAACATTGCGCTCGCAATTTGAAACTACGAATTACATGTTTAAAAAATGTAGGGAGCTGTATTTTTCTTTTTTGCTTAAATTCACTGCCAACGTACAGATGCCGGTTAGAAAAATAACTGTATTCTAAATTCAACCTTATTTGTATTAAGCAATTACAACTTATTTAGTGTTAGACAATGCTAAATAAAAGTTGGTCGAATTATACAAAGCCGTTTATTTTTTCCTTTTGTCGAGTATTAACACGTCGATTTGGGCGTTAAGTTCCTTTTTTGATAAATGAAAAGGTAAATAGTGTTGGGTCGTGTTACAAAGCTTCGAAATCATAGATATTTAGTCGATTACAGACTTAGTAATACTACTCTAACAGCTTTGAAATAGAGTTTGTTTTATTTTTTATTGTAACGATTGAAGGTCGTCTGGGATATTTAAAATAAATTGTAATTCTAAAGCTCTTTTATGGAGTAGCTGATTGAAATTAGAAACGAATCACTTTATATTTTAAAATGCATTAGAATTTGTTCTTTGTGAGATGTTTGAATTCTTTTTTTACTGTTGATTTGTTGATCACTATCAGCGGGGAGAAGATTTTATGTCAGTTTAATAACAAATCCCGTGAAAGCTGTAAATTCTGGACATTTATTTATTTATAACAAGTAATTAATAAATCATCATTCTCTGAGCCTTTTCTCAATTTAGTTTGAGTCGACTTTCCAGTCTAACTGATGAGGCTGAACTTCGATATTTTCTGTGAAGCGACTGCCATCTGACCTCCACAACCAATTGGCGATATCGAAGTTGTATAAGTTAGACTAGTCGGAATTTTTACTTGTAACAATATTATTCTAATAATTCAGTGTGTTTTAGAGAATTTTTTAAACGTATTTAAGTTGAGACGAGTTTTTTAAGTTTGCTAGAAATATGGATGAAATTTTTTCCTTCTTTTTTTGGACAGGCGTTCAAATATTAGAGTTTTTTTTTGTCTGACTATCGAGCGCAATATAGACGGGTGAAAGTTATGTAGAAGATATGGCATTAATCACACAAAATGTCGCTCTATTTCCTTAGAGGGTGAGACAAATTACTATTATTGCGTAAATTTATCACTATTACTGTTGTTGGATGGTTATTTGGATAGCTATAATTTACGATCAGTTGACACATACATACATACATGTGTTCGCGCCTGTAAATCTCCGAAGGAGTAGGTAATCTAGAGGACGTGCTTCACAGCTTTCATGTGTGTTTAGGCAAGGTTGCAGTAGTTATTAACATTTTTAAACGTCTAGATATCAAGTAATATAGCAAATTGCGCCAAATAAAAAGCATATTCGTAAAATAGACTAAACCCTCAAGGGTCGTGTGAAAACAGAAACACGATTCATGATAATTGGCTCGATAGAAATTAGCGTCAAACATGGGTCTAAAACGCTCCAAATCGCTATTTCAAACACGTTTCTCACTAAGACGCCATTATCAAATCATGCCGAAGTTTGTATTAAAAAATAGAGCACAAAAATATCTAGAGATTGGTGAAGTTATAATTTATCACGCAGATATTATTTTTTTCAAAAAACCGCAAAAATCCTTAAAATTGCTGTATTCGAGCTCTCGTTTCGTCAGTCAAAATGTTCGAGGTAGGACGTTTCACTACAATACCCCCTTAAGGTGTATCATCTATCATTTGAGGTTGGTTGGAACCCTGTAAGAATTTGAGAATGTCTTGAAGGCAATTTCTCGATTATTATTCCGACACTACTCGAGTTTACCATAACAATAGTGATGTACACTATATCCGTTACGGATAGTCGATTATAGAACTATAATTAGTAACATTAATGGCGTCCGAATTAGATACGGAGTGAAATGTCACTATTTAATGTCAGGGGTGACAATTTTACGTTTATTTTAATTGTGACGTCATTTGACATCTGTTGTTGTTTTTTTATTTGCTGTCATAGATGTCACAGTGAAAGGTTTTGAATGCTATGAATTAAAATGATCATTTATATAAAACTAGCTGTCCCAGCGAACTTCGTACCGTCATATTTTTCCCGTTACCGCTGCCCCTATTTTGTCATCCTTTAAACCTTCCCTGGATACCCACAAAAATATTTCAAGACTAAAATTAGCCAAATCGGTTCAGCCGTTCTTGAGTTATAAACTAACAACGAAAAGTGGCATTGATTTTTATATATTAGAAGATTCATGTCGATTTATAAGGCTTTCTCTTGAAAGGGTGTTTTTTAATGACTATACTCGGCTTTTGAATTAGTACGTTGGAAAGAAAAGTGAGAGTCCGACTAAGATCGGCTTGCTTCGGTTTTGTAGAGCGTTTTCTCTTTCGTACATAAGACTGACAGTTATCTAACTGTCAGTCTTCAGGATTAACAACTCTATAAAAAGTATAAAGGGTATCTACCCTTTATACCTTTTATAGAGTTGTTAATCCCGAAACTAAAGTTTAAGATATTTTAGATATTTTAAGAATATCATACTTTTCCTCTGGCGCTTACTTACCTTCCAAGGACAGATGGCAGTCGCTCTGCTTTCTCTGTTTGTAGACACAAACCAGTCAAAAAAGGCAACCTTGTGCTCGCTAGAAAAATGGTCATGATTCGCAGTCGCTCGCAACATAAACGGGAACTTTTCATTATTCTTCTTCATACTAGCGTTAATACCAGTCGCATCCGAAGCTTTCACATCGGAGTCTGGGGCCCGCTTTACCAGTCTGTGGATTTGGCTGGTCTTCGATATTCTTCGTGAAACGATTGCCATCGGGCCTCCACATCTCAATAACGATTATGGGTACATTAAGCGGTGCGTGAAAAAGCATCTGATGAGACCGTCAAGCTGAGTGCCACCATTATAACATGGTACGTGTCTGTAATGGTGACCTTCTTTTCAGAGACTTTGCCCTCAGCTTACCATCAGGTGAGGCGAAGTCAAATTGATGTGTCCTGTATATAAAAAAATGGGGCGATATCGAAGCATTGCAGCTAGGGCAGTTGTTAGACTTCTTAGGGCTCCAACTACCCGTAACGACTACGATAGATGTTCGTATGACAACTGGGACCGACGGCTTAACGTGCTCTCCAGGCACGTCCAGGCCCAATGCAAATACCCATATTCATGCATACAAACATTTGCACTAAGCGGGGATCGAACCCGCGCCTCCTGCGTAGTGGCCGCATTCACTACCGCTACGCCACAGAGGCTGTCAACCGCGAACTTTTCATTACATTATCGAAAATAATGACTTCCATTTCAAGATATAAAACTACACATGTTATCAGCAAATGAATTAATGGTCGATTTCTAACAATTAATGCTCTTGCGCATCGACCATCACTTTCTTTGTCCCCCATACTGCTCAGTGTCCATACGCTTATCTAAGTGTAGCTACGTAAACTAGGAACTTAGGACATTAATATAATATTATGGACCTAATACAATAATGACAGACGGAGTTTGAAAATAATGGGTACACTGTACCCATTATTATTTTTGAACTCCGAGACGCATAAAAGGGACCATCGAGATTTCGCAATGAATTACGGGCATGTGCTGCGTACGTCGGCAGTTGTTGTATGCGGTAGGCTACGGAATCATATCTTTAGACTAAACTGCTTAGTTTAGACTAAGGCCCTTAATCCAAAACAAAGCTCAGTTGTGAATTGACTCTCACAATGATATAAGAATTTGTCATCTGGAATACAATCTGTTCTCATATATGTATGATTCTCATTTATAACAAATGAGAATTCGGACTGAGTGTCGTTGTGGATTAGGGATCTGAAAGTGGAACCCGATAACATAGACTTTGATGTGTTGAAATTTAGACTGAATGTGTATTATATTTGTTGCTATAACAACAAATTATAAAATCTGCGTTTCTTTTGTTATTTTAATAATAGCATTTTGGAAGTATGTGGTATCTTAACTTGTACGATAATAAATTTTGCGAATTAATTCATCCGGTATTTTTATAATAAAATGAAAAACTGTAGAATGAACTTCTTGATTTTTCGTTTTGATTTGAGTGACTGCAATATAAAGCTTCTTCAAGGGCAGTAGAAGGTTCTACAAGGTCGGCAGCACGAGTGTGTCGCCCCTGATGATGCACACTGTATTACTACTACTATAAATTATAGAACGCATAAACATGCCTGTTTTTTAAATACATTTACGATACTTAGCAATGAAAACAGAACAGTAAGGCAGGAATAGAAGTCACAACTTCTTGCTTTGTAGCTCTACCGCGACGCTACCCCAGTCAGGTCGTATCACATTTACCTAAGTCCAAACTTACAGTACCCATCAATTTATCAGTTAAAAATAAATGAATAAAGCAGTTGCCAGCAGTCAAAACACTCCCCATTTAATTGTATTTTTATTTAAATGTTGCCACGTGAGGACGAATTTGGGGGATGATATTTCAAACGGCGAACGACTGATAAGCATCGCTGCTCGCTGCTGACCCCACTTCGGTCACCGTGATGATGTTTTAATGAAATTGGGGAGTTTTAGTGGTATCTAGATTAATGGTTTTTGGGTACTTTGTATTAAACTAATGTAAAACTATAGATAGAAAGATAGATAGAGATAGAAAAGTCAACATCCAAGATGGCTCCGATTAAATCGATTCCTGCCGGCTTCCCTTTCCATCGATGTTTAGATTTAATCGAGGTAAGAACTTTTTTCTACCGGTCAAAATTTTAAACATTTTCATCCTTCGCCATTGGAACCAGCTGTGCAATTCACTAAGCAAGCACAACGATGCGACAACGATGCGAGTCACAACGATGTGCGCGATAGACACTGTCATTGGTCGATTTCCAATGACGTGATACAATCTGACCAATGACAATCTACGTTGCGCCTCGCATCGTTGTCGCATCGTTGTGCTCGCTTAGTGAATTGCAGTGCTGCGACCAGTGCCTTAGAGCAAAGCTTCTACTTCGACCAACAAAGCTACATGGATGCGTCTTGGATGTCTCCAAGTTTGATCAAGAAATAATGTAAGCCTCTTCCTGTCATACATACATAACACGCCTTTTTTCCTGGAGGGTTAGGCAAAGGTGAATTAACAACCACATTTCCCCAATTATTGTATTCGGTCCCACCTAATAGGGGTTAAGTCAATTGCCATATTCCGGACCTTAGACTACACATTGCTGTAAATAATATTTAATTCGATATGTTAAATCAAAATTTTATATAACATCGTATATTTGTAATAATAATGACGCAAAATTAACGCAAAATGGCGCCATTTATTTATATTTTGGATTTAATTTTATCCATGCATTATCAAATTGAACAAAAAACTTCATAACAACAAACTACATTAATCAGTGCATCTATTGATATTTTCGGTAATGCATGAAACGTCACTATAGGTGCGCTATACCATCGCAAAGTATCTGCTAACACTCGGCGCTAAAGACCTGAGTGATAGGCGCGCTCTATATATAAATGTATACTCTAAGTTCCGGACACTATTGTTGACTCGAGCCATTTATCTGAGGCTGAGTCTAGGCTGTCTGATGTTAAACAGCCCTATCACTCAGTCGCTTTATACGATAAAGAGATGGGGTAGCCAAAATTCTACTCTGCCGGGAACCACGCGGCCCAAACGCTTTAAAGCGGGGCGTGAAAAAGCATCTGATGAGGCCGTCAAGCTGAGTGCCACCATTGTAACATGATGTCTGTAATGGTAACCCTCTTTTCAGAGACTTTGCCTTCAGCTTACCATCAGGCGACGCGAAGTCAAATTGACGTGTCCTATATAAAAAAACGCGTCACAAATGTGTACGCGTATTCTATACGCGCAGTACGCGTCTTTTGGATGTATTTCGAGGATAGCACTGGCAGCTATGGCAGTGGAGGATCTGAAACCCACCAATCAGAGATTATATCAAACCAAACCGCGTGCGCCATGGCAATAAACGTAAATACAATTTCCATTTTACAGTACGACAAATCAGAAATGGTTTCGCGCGTAAAACCGAGTCGACATTAGCGTATGGACGGCACAGCGCACGAATGTGCCTACGGCCCATAAATATGGCCCGGCTAATGACTGCATAACTGATATTTACGTCCCGGGGATTCCCGTTAGTGTAGCGAGTTTAGATACAGAGTTTTTACAGGTATGCTGGCTGTTGCCCGCGGCTCCGCCCGCGTGGATGTCGGTTATTGTGACCAAACATAGTATATGTCCTTTCCCAAAGTATAATTTATCTCTGTTCCAAATTTCATCAGAATCGGTTCAGTGGTTTACACGTGAAAGCGTAAAAAACAGACAGGCAGAAAAACAGACAGACAGAGTTATTTTTGCATTTATAAGTAATATTAATTATTACCTATGACTATGGATGGATATAAATTAAGTTTAAAATAAAAGAAGGCGTTTGTTTAGTCACATTACTTCTACCTACCTAATAGGTGCCTGTCACTGTCAGTTACGTGCTTTTTCATAGGCTGTTTCTACAGGTATCTGGTTAGGCAAAAGCACCACGTTGTACTCATAGAAAGAGATAGGAATATATATTTTTTTTTTTTTTTATAACCGTTGTTTTTTACTTTGCGAAAGTAACATTAGGGGGGTTCAAAGTAAGACGTCACCCTCCAGGAGTGTTTGGGGTCCCATCAAAATGTTTGTGTCCCAAGCCGACCTTACCTGCAAGCTATTACACCTGCTGATTGACGAACGAGGCTCTGGCGCTGGTTTTCCTCTCGTGATGTGAGGTGAGACTGCAGTTGATCCTGTAAGACCAAAAATAAACAGAATTGTAAAACGAAGAGTGCGATAGGGGACTCCGGGCTCCAAATACAAGCTGACGGCACTGAATCTCTCTGTTCTTACAGGGTCAGCAGCACTAGTGTGACTTCCCTTGGTGTTGCACTCGTCCATAGGCTACGGTAACCACTTCCCATCAGGTGGACCGTGTGCTTGTCTACGACCTAAGTAGTATAAAAAATAATTTAGGTTGGCTCGGATGAAGAAAAAAAGGCGCTCAAAAGTAACCGAAACATCGGGATGACTATAAAATAATAAGTTACTTTTAAGCAGTTAAGAAAATTGTGATAAAACCTTATGCTTCGTTTACATACTCGCGGCAGAGCGAGGGAAGTGGCGAGAGAAGTGGGCAGGGACGTGGTGTGAATGGTATATTCGTCATGCCACGAGTACTGCCGCGTATGTTGCTGCGAGTGTCGGCTTGGCGGCGCGAGAAGGAGCGGCAATACTAGCGCGATGAAGCATTCACATACTCGCGTCGCGCACACTTCGCATCGAGCGCTCGTTGTGTACGCGCGTGTCCCAGTCACAGGATTACTTCGAATTTATTATCATGACAATGACGCAACCAATCGAATGGTCCAACGAAAAATCAATAGAATTTATTGAAATGCTTGCTACGGATCTAATTAAATAATATAGGTAATACATATGTATATAAAAGATAGGTAGGTAGGTATAATTAGGCTAATTTGGTAGGTAGGTAGGTACCTACCTACCTACCTATTTGGTAGGTAATCAGGCTAATTTGGTAGGTACTACCTACCTACCTACCTATTTTAATTTGGTAGGTAGGTAGGTACCTACCTACCTACCTATTCTAATTTGGTAGGTAACCTACTTACCAAATTAGCCTAATTACCTACCTACCTATTTTAATTTGGTAGGTAGGTAGGTACCTCTACCTACTAAATTAGAATAGGTAGGTAGGTAGGTACCTACCTACCAAATTAGAATAGGTAGGTAGATAGGTACCTACCTACCAAACTAGAATAGGTAGGTAGGTAGGTACCTCCCTACCAAACTAGAATAGGTAATCAGGCTAATTTGGTAGGTGCTACCTACCTACCTACCTACCTATTTTAATTTGGTAGGTAATTAGGCTAATTTGGTTACCTACCAAATTAGAATAGGTACCTACCAAATTAGAATAGGTAGGTAGGTAGGTACCTACCTACCTATTCTAATTTGGTAGGTAACCTACTTACCAAATTAGCCTAATTTACCTACCTACCTATTTTAATTTGGTAGGTAGGTAGGTATCTCTACCTACTAAATTAGAATAGGTAGGTAGGTAGGTACCTACCTACCAAATTAGCCTAAGTATAGCTACCAAACAGGTAGCTAGGGTACCTACCAAATTAGAATAGGTAGGTAGGTAGATACCTACCTACCAAATTAGAATAGGTAGGTAGGTAGGTACCTACCTACCAAACTAGAATAGGTAGGTAGGTAGGTACCTACCTACCAAATTAGCCTAATTACCTACCAAATTAAAATAGGTAGGTAGGTAGGTACCTACCTACCTACCAAATTAGCCTGATTACCTACTAGCTAAGTATCTAAGTAGATAGCCTAGCCTAATAAAATGCCTATACTGCATTCGGTTAGGTGTCCACTTAACTAAAGTCGTCCATCTCCATCGCAAGGCGAATACTGTATGCGGGGCAACGCGATGAACATCGCGATGATGCGAGTGTTGGGCAACGCGATGAACATCGCGATGATGCGAGTGTTTGAATGCTAGGGCATTATTCGCGTGAATATTGCCGGCAAGGCGATGAGCAATGCGAGCGGCAGTATGTAAACGCGGGGTTAGAGTATACATTGCTATAGAGAGCGCCTTACAAGTTTAGTATGAACTGCTATCACGGGTATGAACAGTACCGAGGCTCCTGGCTCAACCTTAATCAGTAGCAAAACAATACCCATCAGATTGACTTCGCAAATTATATTTAATTCGATATGTTAAATCAAAATTTTATACAACATCGTATATTTGTAGTAATAATGACGCAAAAATACCGCAAAATGACGCCATTTTTTTTTGTATTTTGGCTTTAATTTTATCCATGCATATCAAATCGAACAAAAACTTTATAACAACAAGCTACATTAATAAGTGCATCTATTTATACTTTTTATGCACGAAACGTCACTATAGGTGCGCTATACCATCGCAAAGTAACTGCTAACACTCGGCGTCAAAGACCTGAGTGATAGGCGCGCTCTACATTTAAGTATAATGTCTAAGGATAAAACCGTTTCATATCAAACCGTCTAATACGATATCATTAACTAGAGTTACTCTTTACGCCGCTGCCGAATCCATACTCCGGTCAAAAGTAATGTGTAGGTATTTTGAACAAAAAATTCCTATTCAGCAACGTTATCATTGTAAAACGAATTAAAAAGAGCCCGCCTGAAAGTACGGTTTCGGCAAAGGATTGGATAAAAATGATAAAAATGATATATGATGGGCCACGCGGCTTGATGTGGAAATACTTCGGCTTATAGGGATGGGACAGGGAAAATGTCGATAGAATTCTGGAAAATTCAAAAGGAAAAATACTACATCAAAACCTCCATTAAGACGAGGCTGATCAATTTCGGGCGAGGCTCGGTGGCTCAGTGGATGGAGCATTGCTCCTGTAAGGGAAAGATCACGGGTTCGAGTCCCGCCTGAGCTGGATTCGCTTTTTTCTATCTTAGGTAATCAATTTAAATAGCATACTAAGTAAATGTTTTAAAATTTCAATAAACGTAAACCTTTTGAATGTTTTTCTCGATGAACTAAAGTTACCGATATAGCTTGCAGAAAAACCAAGTGACTGATGGCCGTTGGAGCAAACGAGTCCTAGAGGAGACTGCGAGAAGGCAAATGGAAGGTAAGGACGCCTTCTAGCCAGGCCATAAATTCTGCTAAAGCAAAACCATTGTCTTGCCACTGCCACTGCAAGAAATTTCCATTTAATTTTAGCCTTTAAAATAATGCAGTTAAAGTTTAAAATTGAATGGCTTTTAGTAGAGCGAATGAGAGAGTGTAATGAAATTTTTTTCATTTGATTTTGGACTTTGACTGTGTAGCAATAAAGTCTAAAATTTATTGCCATTTTTTTCAGTCTCCGTGGTATGACAATGGGTTTGCTTTAGTAGAATTGACACCCAGATGGACTGACAACCTGATAAAGGTGGCTGGCACAGTCTGTATGAAGAGGGCGGAGGATCAACAGCAATGGAAAGAAAGAAAGAAAAAAAGTTTTACTTGAGTTATCTGCACAATGTGAAATAATACAGAAATACAATAATATTACTAATGATACAGCAACATTCAATCATCGCGCAGACCCAAATAGGGCCCCATCTCAGCATGAATGCTGCGTACATCATTAGTATTCGCAGTGCTGGTTTTCAGATGGCAATGGCTGGTTAGTTTGTTACTTTGGCCTATGGACGTGTGCATCACACTCGTGTTGCTGACCCTTTAGGAAACTTTTAATGCCCTTTTCGAAGTAGGTACTCCATATTGTATTCGCTTGGAAAACTACAGCAGGGACTTAATTCCACAGCTTTAGTATATTTATCGAGTTATAAAACTTGGTGGTCGATAATCGACACGCTTGGACATCCTTACTTCATATTTAGTAAGTTAAGCTCCTTATTCATTCGCCGAATTCAGTTGTATTTATATTAGTTTTTTCAGGTATACGTTTGCTTATTTTATGCCAGTAAAATGTTTTACGTTGCGTAATTTGGATTCAAAAATCGAGAAGTCACAATTAATGGTTTATTTTTAACGGATTCTATCGCGATTTATTTGTTATTATTTACTTTTAGCCCGACGTTTCGGCTACTTTTCAGCAACCTTGATGATGATCATGAATTGATCGCGGGGTGACTAGAAGAGATAGAGTTAAAAAGTGGTTTTATTTCAATGAGTGACATTCGCGTAAGCTTCAGAAACTATCACATACATATGTTTACAACACACCTGCTCATAAAATTGATATTATTTCACCGCAATTAGGCACGTAATGACACCTATTTAATTATCAAACTGTGACTTTTTCATTGCTATTATTCACAAGTGAGTTATAGATTCTTTTTTAAATTTTATAGGTTAAGTTTCTATGTTCTTAAAAAGGTTTCGATGCAAAAAGAACGTGTTTAATAGTACGAATAAATTAATATGCCTATTGTATGGTCATTTTCGTTTCGTTTCGTATTTAAATAAATAATTTCAACTTGTAATACTTGTATAATAAACAAAATTTTATTCACACCTCATTCTTTCAAATATGGCCGATCGCCATTGTTAGATGCGCGCGCATAGGAAAACGAATTAATTTGTATAATTGTTTATTTAGTATTGCCAATGGCGCCTCGGCGGTAATCACCAACTTTACTCACTTGTACCATAATGTACTATTTCCCTTACAAACATCAAAAGTAATAAAGATTTGTTGCCACCGGTTGAAAACATCAGTTTAGATAATGGTATGGAATCATCCATATGCGCATATGGCCTTACAAACATACTTGAGGCACAAGTCAACCTCTTGTGTAATTCGGTGTACGTGCAAACAATGAACTTTACGGCTAGGATTTAGGCGTAGGAGATCGGATCGCGGTAGTTTAAAATAATATCATCATTTGCTTTCCTTCTTCCTAATCCCGGAAAAGCTTCTAAGCGTCTATTACACGCTCATGCAAGCGTCATTCATGCCATCAGTCATAAATTACGTTTGAATGATGGTTATACTGTCGACATTACATGCAACCATCAATCACCGCGTTAGACAATAGGTTATACGTCAAACACGGCCGTGACTGTGGTTAAACTGACAGCGAAACCTACCGCCAAATGAGGCTATCAATCAGCTTTACCATCAGGCGAGGTAAAGTCACACCGACCCCTATATTTGTTAAAGCTCCAACCATGATTACCCAGTGTATAGTCCTCTCAACACATACGCGCTCCCGAAGCCTAGCGTCAAAAGAATTAAAAAGTGTTCCACTCTGCATCGAATGGGTTACAAAAAACACGCGCCGACGAGAAGTAACGTTATTAACGAGGCTCCGCGCGGATTATATTCCGCCTGTGCCGCACGGAAATTGGGAGAAGCTTCTACCTTGAGGGGGGAGAGGGGGGAATTGGTAGCTGTGTTACTGCTATATTGAAAAGCGTAGAAGAGAATTATTTTCTGTTGTGGAGTTGTTGATGATTGAATGTGTTTGTGAGTGTGTACTGTTGAAGGGATTGGCAGAAGTATTTACCCGTCATTGTGAAAGTAGATAAAGCAAAAGATGCATGCCAGGATCGTAACAGGTGAAAAACTGTGATCTCTGCCTACCTCACTGGTAAAGAGGCGTGACTGTATGTATGTATGTTTGTATGAATGTATGTCCTCTTAGTGTTAGTTCCATCCGAGGCTTTTAACTGCCCCGGAGCGTCGTCTCTTAATCAGCAGGTGTATGCGCTGCTGGGCTCCGAAAGTTTCGGTGGGTCCGCATTCAGCCATGTATGTATACCTCAGAGCACATTATCTTGAACCCAAGTCGCTAAGTGCTATCGTCAAAAGATCTACAAGCAACGCTTATTGCTCATACAGAGCGCATATATAATATAGATAGGTATATGCCGTGAGGTATAAATATATAGTTAGGTAAGTATATTATTATCATGTTTCTCATACAATTCATGGCTTTGGTATATTGTAGCGTGCCTACGAGATGACGTGTCGTAGATCGTAGCATCGTAGCATAACATTAAATTTAAAAAATATATATTTTGAAAGAGAATACAGTATATACTCGCGCATTCATCTAATTAATGGTATGTTTTGGAGATGGAGGTCAGATGGCAGTCGCTTCGAGCAAATACCTATAAAATATCAGCTAAACCCGTAGTTATACTGGAAAAAGCGGATCACTGACTCCGAGATGAAGGCCACAGTGAAGGCTTCGAATGAAGAAGACTTATTTTTCCAATGAGATTAATAAAAATATAAATCAATGCATATTTCTATTATTCTTTATTCATCATTTTCTTTTATAATTATAATTTTCTGATAACAGTATGTACACGTATTTCAACGCTATGTGTCAAGTCTTCGGTAGTATAGTGGTAAGTATCCCCGCCTGTCACGCGGGAGACCGGGGTTCGATTCCCCGCCGGAGAGATTCTTTTTGATATTATGATGATCCATTTTGAATTTTTATACAACAGTAGACAGCAATTTCTAATGAAAGAGATATATGTATTTTTTTAATGTTAATTTAATACCACTTACCTGATGGTAAACTGTGGTCTGTGGTTCACTTAAAAAAACAGTAGGTAGTCACCATTTCAGATGCTGTTCTAAGAATGATGATTCCTACTTCGACGTCCACGGTACATGCTTTTTGATCCCCCACTTTGTATAAAACAATATTATAGGTACAATATTTTATTTAAGTACTTGCTGACCCGGCGAACTTCGCACCGCCATATTTTCCACCCGCGTGATATTATCTCTAAATTTATCAGTGTTTCTCTACAATATTATGCATATATTATACATAAAAACCTTCCTCTTGAATCACTCTATCTACTTAAAGAAACCGCTTCAAAACCCGTTGCGTAGTTTTGAAGATTTAAGCATACATAGGGACGGACAGACAGCGACAGCGACTTTGTTTTATATTATGTAATGAAGTGAAGTGATGATAATAGTGATTAAAAAAAAAAACAAAAAAACGGGTATTCCTAAATAGAAATACTAAATTACCTGCCATAATTGCTACCGAAAGAAACTAAAAAAATACCAACTTTTCACAATATACTCAAAATTATAATATAAACTCTAAAATAAGTTAGCAAAATAAAATAGCAAAAAGAGTCTCTCCGGCGGGGAATCGAACCCCGGTGGTCTCCCGCGTGACAGGCGGGGATACTTACCACTATACTACCGAAGACTTATTTATAACTTGCGAAATAGGTGTAGTGTTAAAACAGTGCTGAGTAATAGTGCTCGGAATACAGCAATAGGCTCACTACCTATCACGTGAGACCTAACACAATGATTGGTGAAATGTGGGTGTTAATTATTCACTTCTGCCTAACCCTCCGGGGATAAAGGCGTGATTATAATATATGTATGTATGTACCTATGTTATAGCAAAATAGATACATTTTTGAAGGAGGTTATATTTACAAACAGTGAACTACAATTTTATTGATTGATATTTAGAAGTTCATTTAGAGATGCTAATTGCATCTTATGGTGGCATTACACATGGCTATTTGTGTTCGCTTTTGGGCCTTTCTTGTATTTGGCAAAATATTTGATACAACTTAGGTCGTAGACAAGCACACGACCCACCTAATGGAAAGTGGTTATCGTGACGAGTGTAACACCAGGGGAGTTGCATTCGTGCTGCTGACCCTGTAAGAACTTCTGCTCTACAGGGTACCGTGCAACCGCGCGGTAATCCACATAAAAAGACCACGGTATCCACTTTCCATGAGGTGGGCCGTGTGCTTATCTGCCTCCTAAGTGGTATAAAAAAAAAAAGGACTATAAGTTTGGAAAAATATATTTTCTAGAATAAACAAAATATATTTTTACAGATCCATGACTTCATTTATAAGGAAACTTACATTTACTCTCCGTTAATAAAACTGAAAACTACACACGTGCCATTTTTTCTCACAAAAAAACATCCCCTCACTTTTCAAAAATTATTCGAGCAAAACAACGATACTTGAAGAAACAATTGATCCCAGTCGGTATACACAAACAGACAGACGTTTGAAAAAAAACGTCTGTCTGAGCGAAACAATAACCGCTTGCCGACAATAGAACTGATCGCACTATACAGATAAAATCATATTTTTCATAAATATCGCTTTTTAGCGAGCATAAGTTATAAGCGATAGCGATTTGCCATAATGTAACCTTGCTTTGTGGAATTACTTCATTGACTTTACCATAAAAATTATTTACAAAAAAAAACTTTTAGAAAAAATTCTTTTAAGGATCTGTTGTACTAACAAGATAATAATATTTTTATCTATGGGTTGTGCTGATTTGAAAAGCTTGTATCGCGTAGGTAAGTTCTTTCTCTATTTTCTATTCACGCTGCAAGCTTTATAGCTACCAATGCAAGGAACAGAGATCAATTGGAACTAAACTGTATTGTCACATGATGAATGTCATTGAGAAATGAGAATTAAGTTTGACTGGTAAAATTTGGCCTTACACCCAGTTTCCGAAAGGCTGATCAACGTCTAATCGGCTTTTAAATCTCTTGTCAAGTGGCAATTGGGTTGCTAGAAACATGGTTAAATAGTTTAATTTGATCATAGTGTGGGTTAACGAGCTATGTTAACCGACACGATGATTACAGATTGACAAGAGATTTAATAGCCGATTAGTTAATTTGACATTGATCAGCCTTTCGGAAACTGGGCGTTGTGTGTCAACTTGATACTTGATATGAGTTTGACATCAGAAATCGGAAGCTACATTTTTAAATGAATCAAACCGCTATCCGCTCCGCTACACTCTGTATGTTACAACTTGGACCAAAACGCGGGGGAGCGTTAAGGGCTCTTCACACGAGTTATTAGCCCTTTTGTGAAGTGCTCTTATATTTCACGCACCGTTGCCGCCGGCGGGCGCCCGCGCCGTGTGGGACGCCTTTGTGTCCACGTAATGGACAATATTGATTGCTAATGAGAATCACTACGGTTTTGTGAATATTATCTATGAGTGGTTGGGTTAAAATGTGAGTTTTTTTTAGTAATTTTGAATTAGAGGTTATTGATTTGAGTTTAGGGGTTTTTAGATGATAGTGGGTGAGGTTTTATCAGCATGACGGCTGACGGCGTTACTTCAGGTTGCATCCAGAGCTGGTATCAGAGTTGGCACTCCTACTCTTCAAGTAATAAATAATTTATACTAAAGACTATAAGTTATTGCCGCTTATAAGTCTTCACATGAAAATAAGCCGCCAAAAATCTTCCAGACCCTCTTTTGAACATGTTAGATCAAATTACTGACTAAGCGATGTTTATATTTGCGTAATAAACTCCCTTTGAAAATAATCATAATAACTTTTACGCATCACTATCCAAAAAGCTACCGAAAATACTCAATTCACGATGTGCAATCAGTCAAAATAAGAACCACCGGCGCCATATTTAAAATAAAGAAACAGTTATACACAAAAACATCCATTGTACAGAGAAATAAACGGATTGAGATCGCCTAATTTAACAAAACTTGATTCAATGGCGCGTAAAATTGCAAATGTCGGCACGGCCGCAATATGGCCGCTTGACAGTTGGTGAAAGCGCGCCAAAAACCCTTTGGGAACTGTCAAACGTAAACAGATGGCGGTAATTTGCAATAATAACAATTTGTAGACAATTTTATTGTTATTTATTGTAGTGTAATAATTGTTTGGACAGGCTAACTGTGCTTGGTGGTATCTCAATGACTTTAATTAGGTTTGCAATAGCTCAAGTATTGTAATGGCTTTATTTGATCTCGGGAGAAATGGTGACAGTTATGTTGGTTACAGCTGGTTTGAAATAAACGTAGCACCCTGCTGATTATCTTTTGATTTGGCATGTCACGTCGGTAAGAGTACACTCTAACCGACGTGACACGGCAAATCACTGGACATGTATGTCCAGCTGAGATTTGATTCATATAGCTAAGGTAGTGCGGTATGAATGGAACTTCATCCCTCACACGCTAAATCCGTGGCATGAACTCCCTGCTGCTCCCTCGTGGAAAAACTACTCAAATATGAAGTATGGTTATGTCATAGTCTTTAAAAATTGAAATGTTCAGAACTTTGACAGTTAATCTTTGAGAATGCTTTAAGACGAAACCGGTTGGTCAATGGTAAATGTCGCGGTAAAAGTACAAGTGTGTTATCAATAATGTGTACCTGCTATGGTTTTCCCAAGCGACTACAATATGGGGTTTTTCAAGAAGAGCATCAGAAGGTTTCTACTGGATCGGTAGCATGAGTGTGACGCCTCTGGTATTGCACACGTCTATAGTATATACGCGGTAACCGCTTTCCATCAGATGAGCTGTCCGCTTGTCTGCAATTCTGGATATATGTAATAGTACTGCATAAGTTCGACCCACTGATGGGAACATGGATAAACGCTCTCGTGAAGAACCCCATTCTATATAATTCAAGTCTTAGATCGGTACGAGTATACTTCGGTTTTGTAGAGCATTCTCTCTATCCTATAGTAAATATTATGTACTCTGTGCCACAACATTCTCACACACTTTTCCTCATAAATCCTCACACTAACACACTCCCTCATTAAACACACACACTCACAATAAAACACACACAATTTCGAACTCATTTTTTATTTTTTTAATCAGTATATTCATTAAAAATCTTGACTATCAATTACATCGTTAAAAATCGGACACACGCGTGTACCTAGTTAGAACGGTAGGTACCGAGAGGGGGTGGGGGTGCTTTGAAGTCGGTAATTATCCGCCTCGGGCTTGTGTTACTGTATAATGCTTCATTTTGTAACTACAGGGGGATAAAGGTACTTTTACATTCACTGCAAGCTTCCTACAACCCTTTAGGCAACTTCGATATTTTACGTGAAGCCATTGCCATCTAACGTCCATAACCCAATGGCGATATTGGGCGATATCGAAGCATTACAACTAGACTAGTTGTTGAACTGTTTAAAGCTCCAACTACTCGTAACGACTACCTTAGATGTTCATAATGGCAACCGGGACCGACGCCCTAACGTGCTCTCCGAGGCACGATCAAACCAATGTAAATACTCATATTCACGCATACAAATATTTGCAATGAGCGTGGATCGAACCCGCGCCTCCTGCTTGGCGGCCGCGTTCACTATAATTGCTACGCCACAGAGGCTGTTCCTTTAAGTTCTATAGGGTTCTTAAAGCGGGGCGTGAAGGAGCATCTATTGAGTCTGTTCGCGCGATACTTCAAGGACTTATACTTATCGGAATATATAAATAAAAGAAGGAATGAACGGGCACAAATTTACTATTAATTAATTACATTACTTCACTTCGCGCGATCCTTCAGTGGACTGTACGTACGGGTTCTAACTACTTTTCTCTGCTGCTTGCGGCCGCGCTCTCGCTCTCTCTCTCTATCTCCTACACCGACGCCGCGTTCTCTCTCTCTCCTTGCTACATGTACCGGCAAACTCGCGTTCATGCTGGCCGAAGGTGCCGTGTGCAGCGCGATCGTTTTTTGCTGGCCTGCGGTCCATTTTTCTTCACCTACTGTTCAGCACATTGATTGTCGTGCACAGAGTCCATAGTTTCGCGATAAAAACATTTATGTTCAGCACAGCCAATCTAAGAGTAGATAGGTAAGTCAATACCCAATACCCAAGTCAACCTCATCTCCAAGCCAGTACATCATACCATATTCTCGGAAATAAAAGTTTTTTTTTTTTTTTTTAAACCACTTAGTTGGCAGACAAGCACACGGCCCACCTGATGGGAAACGGTCACCGTGGCCTATGGACATATGCAACACCAGGGGCGTCACACTCGCGCTGCCGACCCTGAAGAAACCTTCTAATGTCCTTCTTGAAGAACCCCATATTGTAGTCGCTTGGGAAAACCACCACAGGGAGTTCATTCCACAGCTTGAGTGTGCGTGGGATGAAATGCCTTTCAAACTTTATTCTTATTCTATTCTTATTCATCTACCTATTGACAGACGAGACTCTGGTGCATTCTTTCCCTCCAGTATTGGAGGGTTAAATATCAGTGACTCTCGTAAAATCTTGGCGACCGATTGAAGAAGGGAGACTGCTTCAATAGTGCAGTGGTTGTGAAAGCAAATACTGTGGGATTCCCGCTTCAATACCCAGATTGTACGAAAGTTTTGTCAAAAGCATACGATGAGGCTGTCAAGTTGAGGGCCACCATTGTAACATTGTTGGTGTCTGTAATTGTGACCTATATCCTCCTTTACTTCCTAAGTTCCTAAGACTTTACCTTCAGCTTACCATCAAGTGAGGTACTGCCTGAGGTACGCAGGAGGTTCAATCCCCGCTCAGTGCCAATTTTTGTATGCATGAATATAAATATTTGCATTGGTCTGGGTGTTTTCTATGTATAATATGTATGTATTTACAAAAAAATATATCTAAGTATGTTTATCCGCATTCTGGAACCCATAACACAAGCTAATTAAGCTAAGCTTACTTTGGGTCTAGGTAGCGTTGTGTAGAATGGCCTACAATATTTTATTTATTATGTACAACATCCTAAACCAAAGAATTCAGTCTATCAAAATCAAACATTCCGCAACAAAACTTCCAAATCCCATACATATTTAAGATAACAAACCCATTTACGATCAACACAAACAAATTGGGCCGGTACATTAACATAACGACCCCTCGCGATAGGGGTAGGCAGGCCCGTAGGGTAGCGCCGGGTACCGTTACATGATTTAGCAATTACCCACCCTCTCGTGGCGATTTTTAATCTGTGGGTAATGGGCACATGTGATTATGATGTTGTTGCTTACAGTATTAAAAAGGTTGCTTTTTTTTAATGGGTGTAGAGGAAGTTTGGGATTTAATGGTGTGTATGGTCAGTGGTGGAAGTTGATGAGCTATAACTAAGGGTATTCTTGAGCTCTTTTGTAGCGTCACAATATATTATTAATTTTTAAAAACGTAATTATCGAAGGATATTAAGGTAAAATTTCTTCAGTTATAAAACTGAAAAGCTACAGTGGTAAATTTTCAGAATTTTTATCAAAAATAGGGGGTGTAAAACCTTTGGGATCCAAGCTAATCTCACTCTGACGAATAACAAACCAGACACGGGGGCAGATTTTCTTATTGTGGTTAGGTTGGTTAGTGGCTGTCGTTGCTTCAGCTTGCATTACATACATACATACAATATAATTATTATATTATATTGAATGATTATAGGTAATATCTAACAACTTTTTATTGACAAGTGAACAGTGTGAATACCCAATACAACGTCATAAAACTAAAAATCTAAAAATAATTGTAAATTTTAGTGCTAAGCACCTTTTCTCGTTGACTGTACACAAAAGAACCTGGTTCATTCTCTAGCTAAAGACAGAAACTTTCAACTTAACTTTTTAAAGAACCTACAATGAAAAAGTTCGTAACCTCACAGTAAACTCTGGAACCCTAAAACCCCTGCACCCTGATCTCCTTACAATCTCACCACATGTTAGCTCACAAAAATGAATGCAATGCGAAGCCACATCGTCTATAAAAGATTGTCCAAACAACTGTGCAAAACATGTTCAATTTCATGGGCTGTGGTTTGTGAGAGGTAAGCAAGCGATTGCTGGACTAGCGGAGCGGATAGCGGGGCGTGTAGCGAGTTATTCACTAATATAAGTTCAACTAGTGTTTTTTTTTTCAAATACTTATTTATTTAGTTTACTCAACTAATAAATTGCTTTGCTTAGTGTTTGCTTTTTGTCAAATGCGCACCGTAACCTCTTACCATCAGGAAGGCCGTGTGCTTGTCTGTGAACTAAGTACCTAGTATAAAAAACTAAGTAGTTCTTCTTAAATGGGTTGAAAGTCTTTCGGGACCGGTAATGCGGTTCCAGATTCCCCCTATAAATACAATTATGTATTATTTTAAAAGATGTAATAGTAACAAATAGAACTGAATAAAATCTAAAAGAAATATTTCTTATAGTCTTAATTCCGCTCTCAAAAGACCCAACCCATTTCAATACCCGCGCTTTTACACGCTCTCGCTCTTAATAAATCCGCACCCTTACAGAATGATTCCTTAGGGGCTGATACCCAATAGACAGGGGTAGTTAATGATTATAAACACTAGTTAAATGATCGAATGGTGATGTCCTTTTAGTTAAGTGGGGGGGAGGGTGCGGTGTTGTTATGGACCATTAGGAGTTATGGAGTTAGGATGGGTTCCCGCCATTATCATTTTACTCCATAATTGTCTATGTTTGTTAAGTATTTTGTTGGTTATTTTGAGATGAGGTGATATTGGACGGTTCACTCGAGTGAATGATTCATTTTTCTTTCATTTTATGTGGCTTAGACGAAATAACATTTATTTTCTTCTATAATATCACCAAATGAAGTCTTCATTAGTTGCAATGCAACATAAAAAAAAATCATTGTGACATCCGTCGGCTACGGACTCTAGACAAAATGGCCAAACTCAGATGAAAGTTCACTCAGTGTTCATTTCTGGTTCATTCGGAGTGAGAGTGAAAGATACCAGATGCCGATAGTGAACCGATTCAACATTGTTGGATTGCTTCACTAATGAATTCATTCGGCTTTAAAATTATGCTCATAAGTGGACTCAAATAAGACTGGTTACAAGTGCCTTCATGGATGATGTCACTTCCGGGTCCATGTTCATTTTGGGTATATAGGTATGTTTGATCTAAACTATTATTTCTAAATCATAGTAACTCAAATCACTCGTCGGTAGCTTAGTGGTTAAGGAGTCGGCCTTACGATCGAGAGGTCCCGGGTTCGAATCCTGGCCATTACACTACCGGCGTGAACCCACTCCTAACACAAGCAATTTAGCTTAGCTGGAGGGGTTAACGGGAATATTAGTAATTTCGGCTGCTAATATTCTTTAAAAAAAAAAAATAAAAAAAATGAGCATCATTCATTACTTACCTCACAAATCTCGGGTCCCTGGATGATCGAATATCCTGAGGGTGCCTCTATACCAATTATATTATTATTCTACCCTCCCATTGTATTAACGGAACATCTAGTGTTGTATATTGGTCATAATGGACTCCTCTTACGAATTTTGAGCGTTAATATGATCTTTTACCCAAAATTATATTTGTACAATAATATTATACAGCCTCTACATTGATATTAGACAGCCTCTGTAGTGTGTAGTGAACGCAAATGCTACGCAGGAGGCACCGGTTCGATCCCCGCTCAGTGCAAATATTTTGTATGCATGAATACGGGTATATGCATTGGTGTGGTCGTGCCTCGAAAAGCACGTTAAGCCGTCAGTCCCGGTTGCCATACGAACGCCTTTGGCAGTCGTTACGGGTAGTTGGAGCTCTAAAAAGTCCAACAACTGGTCTAGCTGCCAAATACCCATATTCATGCATACAAATATTTGCACTAAGCCACGTTGTACTATTATTTATTCTTTGATTAAGCGGGGATCGAACCCGCGCCACGGAAGCTGTCGGCTTCGAAAAAGTACCTAATCCTTCAGTAGGTAAAATATGGGACACGTAGGTATCTTGGACCGAAATTGTGAGACAAATAAGGCGCTGGCGCCCGCGAATTGTCTTGTAATAATAATCTATACTTAGTGAATTTGAATACGTATAGCACCGCCATAGCACACCATGCTATCCTCAGTAGACACCAAATGTTGAAATGAGCACTTTTGGGCACATTTTAAGTCTAAGATATAATTATGTCGTTCGTGAAACAATGAAGGACATTTAAATCGGATACACTGCCTCTGCTCGAATAACCATCGAATCAAAACAAACATCTGAATTTGTATCCGAACGAGCTTATTCTAAATTCAAATAGACAAGCTGTAGGGAAACAGAGATTTATAGGGTTCGCGCACACTGATACCAGACGTAGTTATTTTTTTATACATTGTAGCTGCAATTTTATTAAATAGCCGAATAATAAGGTCACCATATATTCTTAAATATAATCTTTAATAATAGTATACAGGAAATTTTTAAACTGTTAGAAAATTAGAGTAGGTTTTAACTAATAAATTAGCTTTAAAATTTAATCTTAAAGAAGCATGGAGATGATGATAATATAATTAGGTCGACCATATAACAATATTTTTAAAAAAAGTTTAAAATTAAAAATTAAAGGGAAAAGTTACTGTTAATAGGTAATAGTATTTTGCCTGTGTTTGCTGTATCCGGTATCTGCTAAGCTAGAAAGTTTCATAACTCTACCATTTCTTTTTTTTTTTTCAGTGTTGCTAAAAACATAATAAATATAATATTGGGTGACCTAAAACGTATTCGTGTTTTATCGAAGCGATAATAAATAATAATATATACCAATAATTATCACCCAACCACATCACTCTTATTGCGAAATTGAATAAATCCCTACTAATATTATAAATGCGAAAGTAACTCTGTCTGTCTGTCTGTCTGTCTGCCTGTCTCACTTTTACGACTAAACCGCTGAACCGATTTTGATGAAATTTGGTATAGAGGTAGGTTAGACCTTGAGAAAGGACATAGGCTATGTTTGGTCGCGATTATTATGATAAAGCTAGTATTATTATAAAATAATAGAAATTACAGTAGGATTAGTCCTCAGTGTACGTACACCTTTATCATTGCTATTACACGAGCGGTTGGCCAAATGGCGCGAAATCCAACCCCGCCACAGACTAAACAATAATGTTAATGTGTTCTGTTTTCAAACGAGGTCGAACTAATCACTCTATTATCTTTGGACTACTCGATTAATAGTGATGATTTTTTTTTATTAGCTTTTACATAACTTATGTTCTTTAGTTTTTATCTATACTTTATTCGGTTAGGTACTTAACTAATGGTAAACAATCTTGTAGCGAATTTTTATAAAAACAAATATTAAACAAATAAACTAGACTAACTTCTATACCTTTTGAATAGCTTACCTGAGGACATCAGAGTGCGAGTGGAAACAAACATACACAAGTTCAAAGCAAATTTGAAAAAACACTATATTGGCGTATGTGAATGATTTATTGTATCTAATTGTAATTTTTGTAAGTTGTCATCAATATAAAAGAGACTGTGACCCACAGACAAACCAGTCACACGGTTTTGTGGGATATGTTTTTGCGAAACTTGTACTATTTAAAATGAAATAAACGATTTAAATATGAAAATATATGAACTAACTGACTAACTAGTGGTTCAAAGTCGGTTTTCAGTCTTTAAAATGAGTTTCTAAATAAAAAATAATATTAAAAGGACACATCAAGATTGTTTACATTTAGTTAAGTACCTACCTAATTGAATGGAATATAGACTAATGGGCCCCAAAAAGAACGATGGTACCCAAATTAACCTTACCGGCTTCGTTGTAAGCCTTCCTGTCAGAGTTGGGGAAGCAAACGTTCGTGTAAAATCCATAATAAGTCATACCAGTAGGCACATGCTGTAAGAACATTTCGAACGATCGAACGAACTCGAAAGCTGAATCTGCAGTGATATTTCAATATCGCATGCTGTTTTGGTGATATCACGTTGTTGAACACGTAAACATACCTACATCACCCTAATGCTCAAGAACGTGACGACACAAAATTTACAGCAAGCAGAATGGAAATATCGCCGCGGATTGAGCTGTCGAGTTCGTTCGATCGTTCGAAATGTTCTTACAGCATGTGCCTACAGCAGTAAAATGTGTAGGAGAACATAGTTCTTGTCATTAATATACCTCCGGACACGGATCTTAGATCTAAATTGCGAGACAAACAAGGGCCAGGCGGATAGTTTTGTACTAATCTATGCTTGGTGAATTTGTGCTCGTCCACCGCAGTAGCATCCCGCGCCATCCTCAAAAGACACCCAAGAAACGTATACTGCGCGTTTATAGCACATTTTTGGTCCTAGATATATTGTCCTGAGGTCAAAGATATTATATAAAAAGAAGTAGATATGTTATTGCGTGAAAATCGTGAAGATCCGAAAACGAGTCACTTGGAACGTTTGCCTCTAGTACCGCGTGCCGAGCGGCGCCGGTCGGACGTTGAGCGGAAGCATCAGTGACTTAAAAAAATAACGAAAATGCCATCGTATGTTTATAGACACTGCACGAACTATTACTCTAAAGTTAATACACCAAAAGTGTAGATGAATTAAAAATGTGTGTGTGTGAGTTCGGCACATTTTTCTACGTTGATTTGTAAGCATATGACATGTCTATGTTATGAAATGTCATTGCCTGAAGTATACCAAAGATTATTATTATACTACCTACTTACAACACAATTATTTTTTTTAAGAACATTAGCAACCGCAATTTACTAATATTCGCTCAACCCCTCCAGCTAAGCTAAATTGCTTGTGTTAGGAATGGGTTCACGTCAGTAGTATAGTAGCCAGGATTCGAACCCGGGACCTTTCGATCGTAAGGCTGACTCCTTAATCAGTGAACTACCGATGCAATTATTATTATACTACTAGTGTTGGAATTCCTTACCAGTTCACGTGTTTCCCTCCTCCTACAGTCCCGGGTCCTATAAGCGGGGCGTGAAAAAGCATCTGATGAGGCCGTCAAGCTGAGAGCCACCATTGTAACATGATACGTGTCTGCAATGGTGACGTTCTTTTCAGAGACTTTGCCTTCAGCTTACCATCAGGCGAGGCGAAGTCAAATTGACGTGTCCTATATAAAAAAAAACATTTTAGGGCCAAGATATAAGTCCCGAGGTATACCAAAGATTATTCCCTTACCTACTTACTAAATCCCACTATTATGATACCACTTCCAATCACACCATAGATTCACCATCGCACATTATACTCCACAGATCCATAACTAAAAACTAATAACCAAATAACCACCCTAAAACATTAAATAAATAAAATCACATATTAGTGTTGCCAGCACGAAATAACCGTTTAATTAATGTTGCCACCCTCGCAGTTGCATGGCGGCTATTAGGGGAACTTTTGGTGCCTATTAATGTGTTTAGTGACCAATTGATTACTTTATTTTGTTGAGTATTTTGCACTTTTATGTTTAATTTGGTTTCTGGTGGGGTAGGCAGGGTTATTTTATGGTCCTAAGCAAAAATACTAAACGTTTTTTGGGCCCTAAAATTTTTTCCCAAACTAACCTCAATATTTTTTTATATAGGTCATGTCAATTTGACTTCATCTCGCCTGATGGTAAGCAACTTTTTTTCGTGCAGAAAATCCAATCTTGCCATCGGAAAGGGGGGGAGGAGGGGTGGGTTCGCAGGGATATTCTATGCTTGTCTACCGTTTTAGTGGTAAAAAGACAATAAATACATTTTCCTTTTGTACATACACGAATACATACGTATTATACATAGAAACACCCAGACCAATACAAATATTCATACATACAAATATTTTCGCTAAGCGAGAACCGAACCTAACATCTTCTAGTTCACAACAACTACCCAACCCGAGAGTCGAATCTCCATCAAAAGATAACTACACTAAATACTCGTCCCATACAGTAATCTGGCCATTTAGCCAGTACATCAAGGAACCCTAAATTGGGTCCATTAAACAGATATCCCAATTCCCAATAGTGAATGACAAAAACATCATAAAATTGCACCGTGGCTTTTGGCTCGAATTACCCTTAAGAATTATTAGATGGGAGGGTTGGTTCTGATTAGGGATATTTGTATTTGGTCATTCTAATCTATAATATAAAAATGAATCCCTAAATGTGTTGCTAAGCGCAAATCTCGAGAACGGCTGAACCGATTTCGCACATTCTTTTTTTTAGAATATTCCTTGAAGTACGAGGATGGTTTTTACAGACAGAAAAGTAAAAAAAAAAATGAAGAATCGACTGTTAGGCGGTATAAAGTTCGCAGGGTCAGCTAGTAATATTATAAATGTGAAAAGTGAAGAGGTTTAGTATGCAATCATGCTAAACGGCTGAACGGATCTGGTTGGCATTTGGTACAATGATAGAATTATAGTCTGGATTAACAGTCTCTATAAGTCACTTTTTATTCCTGAAATGTTGAAGCCGCATAAAAATATTAGGGGCATAAACCAACCTCACTTTTTCACAAGTACATCAGCTGCTAATTGGCGGACGAGGTTCTGGTGCATAGTTAGTTTCTTCTCGAGATTGGAAGGTCAGTAGCACTCGTAATAGCCAAATAAATACGGGCCCGAGTTTCAAAATATATACTTCGAACAGCAGCTGGGAACAAATTCGTTACAGAAAATAGAATTATGGAAAGAAACACGTGTAGGTATTGGTAAAAAAATCCAAGTTTCATAAAACGCCAAAGAAAAGAGGTGATGGAAAACGAGATGATGTAATTAAATGAATTAACTTATTATACTTATTTTTACACTCACCATGGTAGAGGTTGTAAAATACTTCCAAAAGAAGAGACAATAATTCTATAAAGAGACTATTTATAGAGCCTTTAAATGTTACAAAAATCGTACGATGAAAAAATGAATTTCTAATATTTACCAAACACAATTCTCCCAAACCAGCAACCTACCTCAGCCCTCTTCCCTCTCGGACCATCTGTCGCCACAATGGGCACTTATTTGAACACGTTTACTATTTTATCAAATCTAATACTACCCCCCTCCAATCCAAAACCGACCTTACACCATTCACACAAAGTTCATATTCCTATAACAGAACCCCCGTCCCCTATTTTTACCCGGATTAAGTATAATGAATCGTAAATACGATCTTTGACACCTTTTTCATTTTGTGCCCGTGAGTGATTTTTGTTGAGTACCCTCTTTTTTATTTGGAAATGGGTAAATAAACTTGGCTTCTGTTACATATGATTTGGATTGAGTTGGTCGTTTAGGGTATTAGGGAGGTTTTTTTATTTAAATAGAGGGTAAGAAGATAGTGCGTATAAGTATCGGTAGATGTCTCCACCGTCGCCCCAAAGACGGATATATAGAGGAATTTGGATTGGCTTCGTGCGGGTCTCGGTGGCTTAGCGGTCAGAGCATTCCCCCTGTAAGGAAAAGATCGCGGGTTCGAGTCCCGCCCGAGGTCGATTCTCTTTTCTCTTTCTTAATCGATTTGAATAGCATAATAAATGCTCCAAAATTTCATTTAATAAATAGAGGGTAGTTGTTATTTTCAAGTGGGCTTAGAGGGGAGAAATTGGTCTATCCAGGGTGGATGAGTTGTCTTGGCTGAGAAAGGTTTTTTAATACCATTTAGGTGGCAGATGGTCCACCAGGGGAAGCGGTTACCGTGGCCTATCAGTGGCGAGGGGTCCCTATAACTCAATTCCTGCTGGCTTTCCCGCCTACATCTCTTCCTATGCGGTGTTGTATAAGGTGACTAAGGGATAGTGCTGTTCAACATCGAACAGATATATACAGCCCAGACTCAGCCTCAGATACATGGCTCAAGTCAATAATAGTGCCCGGAATACGGCAATAGGCTAACCCCCTATTACGTGGGACCTAATACAACGATTGGGGAAATGTGGGTGTTAATTCACCTCTGCCTAACCCTCCGGGGATAAAGGCGTGATTGTATGTAAGTATGTAAATTATTAGGTAATGATTTTATTTCATGGAATAAAATTATTATTAATAAATTCTATCGCGATTAATTAAGTGTTACTTATTTCATTATTTACATTTAAATTTTGACAGTATTTATATTACCAAACCCCATTGCCTTACCGCCATAAATAGTAGTGTAGTGTTGATAGCTTCTGTCAATAGAGGGTTAGTGACGTCATGAATGACGTTATTATAGTGTCAATCGGATCATGAGAATGTCGGTGCAATTGAATTCATTTATGTAGTTAAAATAAATTATTTAATAGAGCTTTTAAAATTAATAATGGCTACGAAAAAAGTTGCGATTGTTCTTATTTTACCGTTTTTATTTATTTTTAATCATCCCCCCAATCAATAGGAATTTTTTTGGCAATTCTATCACGTAATTATGACGTCATACTCTTTTCTTTCATACAATTACCTTCGTTTTGACGTTTAGTAATAAGTAATTAATTTGACTAGACTTCTATAGTTCTTTGTAGTTGTCATCTGTCAAGGCGTCAATATTCGTTATTTACTGAAGATGAATTAACTTGACATAATTAGCAAAAAGTTTATTAATTATTAAGATCATTGAATTATTAAAAATATGAGTAGTAATTTATAAAAGCCATTTCATATAAAGCCATTTTATATCGAAAATGGAACAATGAATTCGAAATTTAAATATTGGGCATGATGACGAGTTGTTCGATGACGCTGTAGAACAGCGAGTAAAACCTGTGAATTCGAAAATGGAACGTCAACGCGGCACACTGCCCACGGCTATTACACAGACTAATTTGTGAAACAGATACAATAAAAAAATCGTAGTACCCGTAATATTTGATTTTTAGCGATTTGTTTTTTTTATTTATGCTTTGTGATCATGGTCAGTATAACCTGACAGAATCTTTAACCCGTTCAAAACTGCTTGACTCTCGCGTACGCGACTCCCTTAATATTGGTGACATCGCAGGTTGTTGGTTGCGACAACCACCACGTTAAGTGGGTAACTATTGTCAAGCAATCGCACCCTGCCAGGTCCTGGTACGAAGGGTAGGCTCAAGAAGGAGATATGCTGTTCATTGCCAGATATGCGTAAGACCGTGCGAAGTAAAGGCGGAAGATGGACACCGGAATCCAAGATGAAGAACTTGGATGCGATTGGTACACAAAGCTGCTATGATCAATGATATATTATAAACTATAGATATGTTGTCCACACTCTAAAATGGCGACAAAAAAATGATGACTTTTGGTCATAATTTTAGGCACCAATCAGAATCGCGACAGTGCGCAACCCAAAAAAACGTTTTTAATAATAAATTCGTAATAATAAAATATTATTAACATAAATAATAACAAAATTCATATAAATTAATAACATTGACGTATTTTTAGAAGTAGCTAATATGTTGTGTGTGCGCCATTTTTGAAAGCCGCCATCTTCGTGTATGACGTATCTATAAAAATAATACATCATTGGCTATGATGTCATCACCATCAGTTCTGTAATTTAAGTCTGCATTTACCTATAGTATTATGAATGCAACGTGACCTATCTACCGATGCTTGTATATTTTCAATTAACTTAACAGCGTCTTCTCTAACTAGAATCTTAACAAGTTACCTACAAACACGTAAAATTAATGTTTAACTAAAATACTGACTAGCATCTAACATGTTAGCTAGCTCTTAACGCTTTGCAGTTCTGAAAGACGATATTATGAGAGTTATTTGGTTATCAGAATGGTACTAAGAACTAATTTAATTAATTACATGTAGTATAATTGATACGAATTAGTTCACTACGAGTTTATGAAGTGAAAACTTCTTTAGGCGCGTTGAGCACTTTTTGGGTGAACAAATATTATGGGTCTCGCGTCATCGTCACCTAATGCTTGGACCGTCAATGACTGCTCCGCATGTTTTTTTTTTTTTCAGAAACAAATAGTAGGTATCCCATTGTATTAAGACAAAATACTATCTAGGACTATCTACTAGCCAGGACATAGTTTGAGACCTCAGATCATTTAACCACGGTCAAAATTTGACACGCAAGTGTTTATATGGAACCTGTGACGTTCGAGATTAAGGCAACCTCACCTGCAAGCCGATACATCTGGTGATTGAAGATTGAAACTCTGGCAGTAGTAGTTGTTAAATCAGACGGCGGTCGCTACCATAAAAGTCGTATAAACTGACCTTAAGGCCCCGAATCAGATTAGCATCGAAAAATCGGTATTTTCGAAACCGTTTTTATTTTTAACTTTAAAACCTAAAGATCTGGAATTTACATCCCTGCATACTACAGGATATACAGAGTAACTTCACCTTTTCATAAATTCAATAAAAAAGAAAGAAATAGTTGAAAAGAGGCTCCGAACATCACTCTACTCTTTCTTATGAAACCAAATATTTTCTACAATATGAATCCAAATAATCTAAAATTTCAGATATTTGTTAAATGAGTGTATTAGCATGACGTGACCTTCTTTGTTTGTAATCGTCCCCTATAAAATTATCTATTAAAATTAGTTTTACTGATTTTTACAGCTGAAAAACGAGCGAATGACCTTGATCATTTGTATGGTCAAAGTCATTCGCGTATATAATCACCTTAAGTGGAGCGTGAACGTAGTAGAAGTAGTGTGTCAGAGGACACAACCAAAAACATCCAAAAATGAATACAATGATGATGATGATGAAAGTTTGACACATAAGTAATATCTAAAACTTTAACTACTCTGTGCATTAGCCGGCGAATAAATACGCGTTGTCGCGCGGCCGCCAGTGATTTCCCAACGGTTCCTGACGCCTGCTTCAATCACGACCAACTGCCACCGCACTGCAAGGTTGTTGCGAGCATTTAGAATTTCGAATTTGGAACTAGCTGCTAGTTTGAGCGAAAAAAAAAATGATTTGAATTCCGAATACATTTTCAGGGATCCCGTCCGTGTTGGTTACTGGCCGAATAGAAATAGGGCCACGCCGTCTTATTGTGGTCTCATCCCGTGTGTATACCCCGGAACACGTATCTTGGACCTAAATCGCGAGACAAACAAGGCCGTGGCGCGCGCGGGATTTTTGTAATTACCTTTTCTTGGTGAATTTGAGCTCGCCCATCGCCGTAGCACCCCGTACTATCCTCAAAAGACACCCAAGAAACGTGCACTACGTGTATAGAGCATATTTTATGTCCAAGATATAATAAATGTCCTGAACAATATCGTCGAAGGTGACTAAGGCATAGGGCTGTTCTTTATTCGACGGAACAGCCCATGGCAAAATTCCCGCTGCTCTGCAATAGGCTCCAAGTAGACATTATTAATTCACAATATTAACTGTGCGGAATATTTTAACATCATTATACGAACGCGTCGATGTTCTTGTGGAACATTTCATGCCATTTTGTGAAATGTACTTTGTTGATTATTTATGTAAAAGTACGCAGAACGAGGTAACTGGCAAAAAAAATCGTCAAAATTAACCAAACTTCCAACATTCTATCTGGAACAGCGGCCATTTATTTTTGACTTTACTTCACCTTGCTAATTCCGAGATATAATCTAGTTTGTGTACCATTCAAGACTGACGACCGGACATGAATCACGGAATTCAAGGGCCTAGTCCTGCTTGGACTTGTTCTCGGGAGAAAATAAATGAAATAAAGTAGATCAGGTCAGGTAGATGATGATAATGATGAAAATACTACCTGTAACATATATTTTTGCGTTACCAATGCACCTGAACCTGATCATATTGTAAAAAAAAACAAAAAAGAACTTACGTAAGTTAAAATCATTTACCCATTCCTCCATCGCTCAAGAGTACTACAATTTTACAGGGAGTACCGATGACATTTTCGCTCGATGATTTTTCCGTCCCACCACATTCTCGAATGACTGCGTTCTCATTTAAGCAATGGCATTTGACGGGCGCGCCTTTGTCATCGTTGTGTTGAAAAAAAAATAGACCTTCCATTTTGGATTGACGTTAGCGCGTACTGTTTATTTATATTAAGATTATAAATAAAAGTGCGGTTTATTTTTATATTTAAACTAGTATACTTTGTGGTTTTACCTGTGACCTCCTGTGACTTATTTTTTCGGGATATGAAGTAAGTAGCCTCGTAAAAATCGTAGTCAAATACGATTTTCTTACACCACACCTGATGGAAAGTGGTAATTGTGGCCTATGTAATGGAAGAATGCAACACCAGGGGAGTCATACTCGTGCTGCCGACCCTGCAAGAACAGAGAGATTCTGTGCCACCAGCGCGGACGACGCGCGACGGCAGGACAAGCCTTTGGTCTATTTTTTTTATTTGCAGCTATTTTTTCTAATACAAAATAGTGTCACTTGTAATTTAATTATAAACCTACCGAGATGGAATCAAAACTTTATTAATCTAACAAAAACCGAATAACAAAAAAAAATCCAATAACATCGGATCTCATTCATATTTATTGAAATAAAGCTACGCCACAGAATGTTAAACAATTTTTCGCGCCATGACAACTCGCCTGAAAGATGCCAACATTACAAAATAAATATTACATTTTTAATCTGCTATTACAACTTTAACTACATAGAAATAGAGTTGATTTTCGTATAACATTTCTTTTGAACCGCATTTGTATGTTGCTAACGTATTCTTATTTCAAAATTGTGTTTGCTGTCTACATAGACGCGTAAGTTCTTTTTTAAATCTTGTTCCGTTCGCCATTAGGTTATTTTTAACATAACGTAGTTGCGTGATATGTAAAAATGCTCTGGCTTGATATGATAATACCATTTTTCATATTAAAAGTTATTTCTTTTGCAATATATTCTCTCGGGTATCGGTATTGGAGATTATTATGCGGACTTAATAAACAGGGGAGCTGTTTAACAGTCTTTAGAAAGTTGTTTGGAGTAGCCATATTGGTTTTTATGAAGAAAATGTTTTATTTATGGGCGGGAATTTTCCGAGCCGATGGGTGTGACAGAATAGTCTTGACTCTTTCAATTTAAGTTGAGTTTGAATAGTCTTTTGTTTAATATATTGTTTTTATTTTGTTTAAGTTTAAGTCATAATGTGAAAATTAGTCAATATGTAATTATAGTTTACCCTTTTAACGACTGGTTGGACGACAGACTTGAGGATTAAGGCTAGATTTTACTAACAAAAATTAATTAACAGTAAATTTATTTTTTACCTTTTACTTTTAAATTCATTGGGCAAAGGCTGCTGCTGCTCGAACCCACTTTTTTTTTGCCAATACCTAATGCTAACATCCATTGGCATTTTACGTATTCTATCATGATCATGATGAGGTTGTCGTGATGATGAATAACAAATGCTCTACTGCTACGCAACAGTGCTCCAAGTACGAAACAAAATTCCAATTCGTAACGTAAACGTATTGACAAAACGAAGCATTGTGATTGGTTGGCTACACACACACACACAGGTTCACAGTAGGCAGGCGGCCAATCGCAATGCTCCGTATTCTCGAAAAGCTTACGTTACGAATTCGAATATTTTTCGTGCTTAGGACACTGAGGTCTGTGGCGTAGCCGTAGAGCGTTTGGCTGCTACGACGTAGCTCGTGGGTTCGATGCCCTCTTAGTGAGAATGATATTATATACGCATGAATATTATGTCTGTTTGTATTGGTCTTGGGATATATATATTACAAAAGGTATATTCACGGTTATAAATCCCCGAAGGCGTAGGTAGATGTGTAATTGCACCAACATTCGACTACAGTATTGTAGGTCCCGCGTAATAGAGGGCGAGCCTATTGTCATGAAGCGGGCACTTTGTCAAAACCGTATGAGCATGTTTATCTGCATTTCAGAACCCATATTACTTATTGCATATTATAGCATTTTTCAGTTTGGTGATAACACCGTGTAGTTATCTCGGATTATTTATTTATCATCAATCATCGTAGATTTACGCACTTCAGAGCCCGGGATCTACTCTCTTACTGCTCTTTTCTTCATATATTGGTTTATCTTGAATGTTACAGGAGTGCCTGCCTATTGTTGAGAGGAAAAATGCTATAGTCTCGACCGTTAATCAGCAGGTGTAGCGATTCGCATACCAGGCTAGGCTCCAAATACTTTGGTGGGGTCCCATACCTACAACCCCTTGACCATATACCCTGAGCTCTAGTTCACCGAGAACTACTAACAGTATAATAGTCCTTCATTATTCTCCATGCGTAAATCCCGGTCGCATCCGAGCCGGGCTGAACTTCCATCTGACCTCGACAACCCATTGGCAATATCAAAGCATTGCAGTTAACATTATAATAATCCCCGATGACAATAACCCACGTCACAACATTTGTATTGGTCCAAGTTAATCCATACAATACACATCACATTCAAAAAACGCTAACAAAATTAATCACAAAATCGTCCGAGCCAAGAAACCATTAAATAACCAATCCGAATTTCGAACGCGCCATAGTCAAATACCATCGACAAAATACATCTCGACCTTATCGCGCGCCAAAAAGGTTGGTAATATATTTTTAATCTGGCAATTCCAGCGTGCGCAGTATTTAATCATCTACAAAGGATGTACATACGAGTCGTATTCAAAATTGACAAAGGAAAAAAAGCAATCTGCCAAGATTGGCATGGGGCAACACAAAAAGGGGATCTTTTGGGGGAATATTGAAAAGCGTTTTGTCGTCGACATGTTATTTGATAATTTAGTGTTGGAATAACGAGGGCTGTAATTGCAATAGGTTTTAAGCACATATGTGGGTGATTGATTGCTTTTTGCTGCCGATTGAGATTAAGGTGCTTTGATGTTGGTGTTGATGTGAAGATGAGATGGTCTGAGAGATTTGATGAGATTAGAAATGTTTATTACTTTGACAATTAGCACTGAGCTACGTTACAAAATTTATAATTATTTTTCAAAGTATATTTAATTACACTTAAACAATTTAAGGTTGTTTAGGTTTTACCTAAACAAACTAAAAGGGTAGGTAGCATCTGTAATGTCGTGTTGGTCCCGGGGAAGTAGCATAGGCCCACCCCATTACTCTTCCCGTGGTTGCCTTAGAATAAAAGGTCACTAACAGATAGGGCTGTTCTGCATCCAACAGTATTCATACAGCCCATGACAAAGTGCCCGTTAGACGGCAATAGGTTCGCCACCTACTACAAGGGACAAGAAAATCATAATTGGTGAAATGTGGGTGTTATTTTCACTTCGGGGATTTACAGGTGTGAATTATTATGTAGGTTTATACATACACTGTTAGGTAGGCACTACACATACTTGTAGAGCCTACCTAACAGCTTGGAATAATTAAATATTGATTGGTAGCTTAATGGTTAAGGAGTCAGCCTTACGATCGAGAGGTCCGGAGCTCGAATCCTGACCATTACACTACCGACGTGAACCCACTCCTAACACAAGCAATTTAGCCTAGCTGTAGAGGTTAACGGGAATATTAGTAATTTCGGTTACTAATAATTATTCCTTTTTTAAAACAAACAAAAATGTGCCCAATAATTCCTAAAGTTGTTTTGTTGTCCTTTTAGAGAGCTTTTTGAGGGTCTGTTCATCAAACAATGCTATAGAAATAAGCATTAATATTCTCAGTGGGATGGTACATCTCCCGGGAGACAACTGGTGAAGTGCATTATCACCACACTTGGATAGTTTGATCAACACATTACTGGATTATGGAAATGGCGAACTCATTATAAATATAATAATATTTACCAGTACGGTGTAAACAGCTTCTGAAAAGGGAAATTAACAACAGTTAAAACGTCGTGTTAATAATGGAAAAATAAATAGTAGATAATGAAGGTGAAGAGGGGTAAATTTTAAAAGAGCAAATATGGGGTAAATATTAAAAGTAAAAAATGGGGTAAATGAATAAATGGAATAAATTTGGAAAGAGAAAAATTGGGTTGAGTTTTAAAAGTGAAACAAGCTAAACTGCTAGCCAACAAGCAAACCAGAATTCCAATACAAATATTTTTGGGTTCAATATCGTTAATACTTGGGATAAGTTAACCCAAGTATTTTTTCGAGTAATGTATAGACACACCTTTACAAATTTAAAGATAATGGCTTCTGAATTTAATATTTATCTAAAAAAAATCTTACTATTCAAATCGATAAAGATAGAAAAAAGTGAATAAAGATCAGGCGGGACTCGAACCCGCAATCTTTCCTTTACAGGGGGAATGTTCTGACCACTGAGCTACCGAGCCTCACCGAAGCTGATCCAAAATTTTCTATAAATCCGTCTTGGGCGGCATTTACTAAATGCTTTAAAATTTCAAACAAATATAGTTGCTGCAGTAGCCGTTTACGAATGAAACTACGCAGTACAGTCACAATCACACGTTCTTTGGTTCCAATTTGCCTGATTGACGGCGAGCGTCCGCATCCGTTTACAAAGCTCAAAGACTGTCACGACGGCACCAATGGAACGTGAAAATTCAAATTGAAGCCGTTAAGTTGGTAACACATTTGGATACAGGTGTATTTTTAAAAGGAAAACGCAGGGTGGGACACCCTCAAGCCAGGTGGACTGACGACCTACGAAGGTTGGCTGGGACGGACCGGATGCGGAAGGCGGAGGATCGGCAAATGTGGCGCATATTGGAAGAGGCCTATATCCAGCAGTGGACTGCAATAGGCTAATTGATTGATTGATTGATTGTATTTTTGAAAATCGAATCAATTAAAATAAATTAAAGTGAGATTTAAATAAAGAATATCAAAAGAGCGGCAAAAATAAAGCCCGTTCTTATTTTATCGTTTTTATTTGTTTTTTTTTGGCCACAATACCGTCTATTTAATACATCTAAGTGATTTGCTTTGTAGATGTCAAAATATTATAGATTTTATATGAAATTCTCTTGAATATTCGCAATATAACTACATAGACGAAGTAAGCGCCATAAGGACACCATACCACTTAAAGCGTAGCGGTAGTGGGTATTGCTTAGGACATTTTTTTTTGATAGAATGTTAGCAACCAAAATTACTAATCCCTCCAGCTAAGCTAATTTGCTGGTGTTGGGAGTGGGTTTACGTCGGTAGTGTAATGGCCAGGATTCGAACCAGGGACCTCTCGATCGTAAGGCCGACTCCTTAACTACTAAGCTACCGACGCTTCTTCTTGGACCTAAAATATGCTCAATTTGTACTCTATACACGCAGAACACCTTTCTTGGGTGTCTTTTGAGGATAGCACGGGGTACTACTGCGATGGGCGAGCTCAAATTCACCAAGCATAGATTATTACAGAACAATCCGCGAGCGGTAGGGCCTCGTTTGTCTCGCGATTTAAGTCCAAACTACTATTTTCCGATCGCGTTCTCGGAGGCGCTCATAAGGTATAGGTATATCCTCCGGTGTATACGTAGATGGGCATGTTGCACAAAGCAGCAAAGAGGTTGGTGACGGGCTCCGCGCTCTCCGATGGCAATGAAAGTACCTACCCAACTCAAAATGGTGGGCGGTGCGATGATAAAATAAATATTTTATATCTCTCACTGTACACCACACCTAACGGCCCAGTATGCGACTGATGGCGTTCCCATGTATCTCTTTGTATGGCTGTTTCACATCCATTCTACGCCGATCCATCTAAGTCTACGTAAAGTAATACATCTCCTATTGACTCTGTATCTGTGCCGCCTGTGCCTCTGTGATGAATATTCGCTTTGACATTCCTAATGAATATTATAAATAATCTGTGCTGTTTTTTTAATATAAGACTTCGTTACATGCATACTCTTTATTTGATCGAAGCTCGCATCCATAAATACTTAGGTACTCTACTATAAGTTAGTGTCATCATTATCTGGGGTTCTTCAAGAAGGATATTAAAAGGATTCTACAGGGTTGACAGCATGACACACTCATGCTGTCGACCCTTGTCTGCGTCGTCCATAGGCCACGATAACCGCTTTCCATCAAGTACGTGGGTCGTGTGTTTGCCTGTCATCTAATTGGTAAAAATAACAAAATAGCGATTTCCTAGTTGACAGTAACAAAAAACGCCATTAGGTATAGCATTTATTGACAAGTTATCGATACCTACTTAACAATTTTTTTCTGTAAAACCTAGTAGCATAACAGCAGTCATTGATTCTGTGCTTAGGACTTGACATTCACCTAAATGTGTTATTCCACAGTCAAATAAAATTTCATCGAATTCTATTTCGTAGTGAACGAGATACGTAGTAAAAACCTTGACAAATACATATCTACAGTATTTTGTATTAATTTATAATTTTAAAATCTACGATTAAAATTCCTTCATCACAGACCTGAGCAATCAAGTAAAATAATTAACAAAGAAAATACTGCTCATAATTACAAAAACACAAGTAAAACATAAATTTAAAATCCTCAAATTAATCAAAATTAATTCGTAACCGCATTTATCATAACATCTTAAGCAAACAAACGCCCCTTTCAATGATACCAACATAAATAACACAAGTTCGAAACAGCACCTCCCTATTCAAGTGACAAGTACCTACTGGCTTATCCCCTCTAATCTTTTTGATTAAACCATAAACAAGAGAACGCCAATCCAATTTCTTAATTCAAATTTTCAAATGATTCCACCAAGGGGACGGAATTTAAACTTGGAATTTTGACAGATTATTTGAATACAGATTATAAAGTCGTCAATATTGAGATTGAGACATTAGGGTGCAACAGAAAATTAATAAATTAGGTATACTTCGGGATCGGGACACGTATCTTGGACCTAAATCGCGAACCATTGACGTCCTGGCATGCGCGAATTGTCTAGTAATAATCTATGCTTGGTGAATTTGAGCTCGTCCACCGCAGTAGCACCCCGTAATATCCTCGAAAGACACCCAAGAAACGTGTACTGCACGTATAGAGTACATTTTGAGAATATTTAAGGTCCGTAATATATGTACCGAGCAATAATGTCTATAATATTATCATTTTGTGTTTCAATTTTGAAGGTAACAATGGTGTGAATCGTCGTTGTTTTTGACAAATATAATTATCAATCAATATCAAGGAGATATAAATAAATTTATTTACTACTAGCTCCACGCCGTTGCTGTTGCTAGCGGCTCCCATTGCGTGGAATTCTGATCCCGTTCATCTTATAATATATCTATATATATAAAAATCAATGCCACTTTTCGTTGCTAGTTTATAACAGAACGGCTGAACCGATTTGGCTAATTTTAGTCTTGAAATATTCGTGGATGTCCAGGGAAGGTTTAAAGATGAGAAAATAGGTGCAGCGGGAATGGGATCAAAAATTCACGTGGGTTGAAAAGAATATGGCGATACGAAGTTCGCCGGGATAGCTAGTTAGTTATATATTTTACATTATCTGTAACTTCTTTTTAAAACTAGTCTTAGGAAATTTAAAACTTGAATTTCGAACTGAAACCACTAAAATTAATTTATTTGTCGCTCGGCTATATTCGGCTATGTTCGTATATCTCCGTCTTCAGTCGGACATTGGGGGCGTATTAATTGTAATTAACCAAGTCTTGCCTGATTAGGGTTCCTTATTACTTAAAATTTACTTGTGTTTACTTTCTTGCGACGCTTTTAGCGAGAATTAAGGAAGTTTCGATTAGTGTGGATAGGATTTATTGAATATTTTATTATTTTTATTCGGGTTTTAGGTCGAGTGAGGTACCTAGTGATCCCATTCCTGACCCACAGAAACATATTCCAGGGATGAAACTAGCCTATGCTATGCCAGGCTATCTTTTCTCTATTTATTTTTCAAAACACTTTATTGTACATCAAGTAAGAAATATGTTATTAAAATCTAAAAACTAGAGAAACAGTAGAATGACCTAAATTCTCATAAAATACACATAATTATTTGAGAGGAAATTGTAGTCTCGTAGGTCTTTTAGCGTTATTTTCTAATAGGATGACCATAATTTGTAGTACATATACAGGGTGTCCCAAAATTCAAGGATAAGCCGGTAACAGAGGGTGGCCCTACTTATGGCTGCTCTGGAAAAAATAAGAACCAAAATGTTTCTCTATTTTTTTTTTAATTATTTAAACTTTTTTAAAATCTTTGGAAATTCGGTAGGTACCCCTAATGAAATACCCCTAATTCGAGTAATTAAAAAAAAATAGAGATATATATTTTTTTTCTTATTTTTTCCTGAGCAGCCATAAGTAGGGCCACCCCCTGTTGCCGGCTGATCCTTGAATTTTGGGACACCCTGTGTATATAAAAAGTAGTTTTTATATAAGTTTGAAATAGTTGTGTTTATAAACTACAAATATGGTTTAGTAATGAGTAATCATAAATTAACGATTCCACAGTAAACATTTTTCTTTGTCTGTCTCTCCGCGATTAATGCAAAAAATATTGAATGGGACAAGAATTTTACCCTTGACACTACTAGTAGTGCCATTGGGTAGTGCCACGGGGCAGTCGGCTTTATCGCTTTAAGCGATTTCTACCAGGCAACCTTTGTATCGTAATTATGGCTGTAGGCTTGAGTGGTAGTTGTTTTTTTTTATATTTGTGCCTGACACAAGATGAATGCATTTATTTACTCGTAGTTTTAATCAACTTATAAAAGTACCTACTTACATCAAAATTGAAACCAGAATCCTACTTCCTACTATCCTACTTAATATTATAAATGTGAAAGTTTGTGAGAATGGATGTGTGGATGTGTGGATGTTTGTTACTCTTTCACGCATAAACGGCTGGACCGATTTGGTTGAAATTTGGTATGTATATAGCAAATTATACCCTGGATTAACATATAGGCTATATATCAGCGATGAACGGGATCAGAATTCCACGCGGGCGGAGCCGCGGGCAACAGCTAGTAATTTATATTATCTACATTGAAATTAGTTTAACATCAATGTTAACATAAACTTTCTCGTTAAAAAAATAACGAACATACCTACAAGCTAAAATATTAATCAAAATTCGCACCAAAATCTATAGGTTTTTGAAGCATAATAATCCGATATTATTCACTTTAAAATTAGTTTTACTTTAAAAATATAGATACCTATTACTAACTCAAACATTCATGTTGAAAAAATTACTAAGTACTGAAGCTAAATCAATCAAACCAGTTGATGCCCGCGGCTCCGCCCGCGTGATATCGGTTTTCGCATTTTTAGCCATACTCGTATAACCCGCGCCACGTATCTTGGACCTAAAATGTGCTCAAAATGTGCCCTATACGCGCAGTACACATTTCTTGGGTGTCTTTTGAGGATAGCGCGGGATGCTACTGCTATTACAAAGCAATCCGCGGGCGCTAGAGCCTCGTATGTCTTACGATTTAGGTCCAAGATACGTGGCGCGGGTTATATCTCGGTACTCAACAAACGTAAGATTCTAAGTCTGACCAAGACCTCTCAAACAAAAAAAACATCAAAATCTGTTCAAAAGTTTTGTGTATTTGTTTTTAAATATATCCACCACATTAATGCGTACAGCTCCGTTTGCTTGAGCAGTAGCCTGATAATATTTAGCCTATAAACTTCGTCGAAAACGGGTTATTCAACACAAAAATAATTTTTCAATTCAAACCAGTAGTTCCTGAGATAACCGCATACAAACAAACAAACAAACTCATCAGCCTTACAAAATTAGTATAGATAGATTTACATACTAATCAAAATTCCCACCAAAATCCACCTGCTAGGTCTTCGTAATAGTAATAATAATTATAATCTGGCGTTATCCATGCTAAGCCGCCGTGGGGTGAACCAGGGGGAGGGGGGAGGGGGAGGTGGCTGATACCGAGTATGATTCAACATTTAAATGTTAAGCAACGCCCGAATTTGTGGGACTACGGCGACGTCTTAATAAAAGTACAGTGGAGCACGCAAGTGTTCGGTTAGATTAAGTCAAAAAATAAAAAAATCAAAATCGTTTATTAACTAAAACTAGATTACAGCACAAAGCCAATGATGTATTACAAACTATAGACATGTTGTCCACACTCTAAAAAGGCGACAAAAAAATGATGACTTTTGGTCATCATTTTATGCACCAATCAGAATCGCGACAGTGCGCCATCCAAAAAAAAAACGTTTTTAATAATAAATACGTAATAATAAAATATTATTACTATAAATAATAATATAATTCATATAAATTAATAACATTGACGTATTTTTAGAAGTTGCTAATATGTTGTGTTTGCGCCGTTATTAAAGCCGCCATCTCCGTGTATGACGTATCTATAAAAATAATACATCATTGCGCAAAGCATATTATATTAACTATGGTGGGTAGGTCTAAATTTATGCATGGTTACATCGATCACCGCACTAGGCATGCCTGTGTCGCGGCAATCTGGTATGGGTTGCACTGCAATTCATAAGCGGGAGCGGTTTTTGAATTAAGATGTTTACTTAATTTTGTGTGAGCATGTAAAGTGCATGTACAAAACCAGCTAATAAATAAATAAATAAATAAATAAATATAAATAAATATTGTACAATATTCATTTAATAAATAATAATCTATAAATCATATACCCATACAACAACGAATACAAATGAATAAAATTTTACAATACACATATACATAATATTACATTGACAAGACGCATGGTTCAATCTCCTATAAAATGCATATCTCATCTGTGACATGTTTCAAGATCATAATTATCACTAGGTACTATTATAATATAAATACATACACACGCATATGCGCATATACATACGCGCACGTGCATCTAGCAAGTCTACATGGGCTTTGTCAAAATTGCTTCACTCTGCTTGTAGTTCAGTTTGACTAAATAATTATCTATCAAATGCTTAGCATCAAATATACTGATATCTTTTAGGGAAATCTTTTTGACAAATTTATTATGAATGAAGGGAAATAAGTGTTCCTTTTGTCTTTGAGCAAATGCAGTATTAACACTATGTATTGTCGCTTTGTACACTCTTCTAGTTCTGCCTTCATTGTAATTTTTAGAAACTGTTAGTTTCTTATGTACTGTTAGAATTGCATGCTTAATATATAACTTTCTTACACTAAGAGTATTCGAGTCCCTGTACAGTATGTCAGTTCGATATCTGCGAGGCTTACCGAGCATAACCTTAAGCACAGCTCGTTGAGCTCTCTCTATTTCTATTAATATTGATTTAGCAGACCCTCCCCATACAGGAAGGCAGTATGTGATGAGAGGTTCGCATACGGCCAGATATATCTGTCTCAGCAAACCTCTTTCCGCGGTGTTTCGTAATTTCCTCATCATATATATTATTTTTCTAACTTTACCTGACAATTGGCTAATATGGTTTTTGTATGTTAAATTTTGGTCCAGTACTACTCCTAAATATTTGATAGACTCAGCTTGTTTGACTATTTCACATGAACAGTTATTTGACGCTTTACACTGGTAGGAACATTCTCGGAGAACAAGATTCATATCGGTTTTAGGCGCTGATGCTTTAGTTTTACAGAAAGTTATTACCTTCGTTTTCTCGATGTTAAGTGATAGAAGATTTTGATTCAACCAACTGTAAAGGAGCTTCATGCCTTGTTCTGCATTTCGTTTAGTATCTTGCCAATCGTTGCCCGAAAAAACCACAGCAGTATCATCTGCGTAGCAATATATGTGTGCGTCACTTAGGCCAGCTGAGCCTATGTCATTCAGGTAGAGTATGAACAGGGTTGGACCGAGATTACTACCTTGTGGGACTCCGAAATCACACCTGGCAAGGTCACTGAGGTGGCTACCTATCCTGACACATTGCTGCCTATCTTTGAGGTATGACTCGAACCACCCGAGAGCAATCCCACGAATGCCGTAGAAAGCTTCAAGTTTTTTTAAGAGGATTTTTCTGGAAGTGGTGTCGAATGCCTTTCTCAGGTCGAGGAAGACACCCAAACAAGGTTTGCTCCTGTCCAAAAACTCAACTACCCGATCTGTAAGAGCCCCCACTGCATCTCCTGTTGATCTACCATTTCTAAAACCAAACTGTATATCGCTGAGAAGGTTTTTTCTTTCAAGGTAGTTTCTCAATCGTACATCTACAGTCTTTTCTAATAGTTTAGAGAATGTTCCTAACAGAGAGATGGGCCTATAGTTGTCAGGAACATCCTTTGGGCCACATTTATGAATTGGAGTGACAACGGCGGTTTTCCAGATGTTAGGGAACTCCCCCGTTGTCATGCTCAGATTGAAAATGTGAAACAGGGGTTGTTTTATATAGATACCTAGGCTTTTAATGAGGCGGTTTCCGATAGAATCAAGACCTGGGGCTGAGTCAACGCGTAAACTTTTAATAAGGTTATGTACTTCATTTTCATCGGTAGGTTTTAAAAAGAAGGAGTCTACCAGGTTATTATTTGCCTTTATGTTCGAGGCTAGAGAAGATTCATCGTCACCCAACCTTTCCAGAATCACTTGCGACAGTTTTTTACCAATTGATGCAAAATATTGGTTACATTCAGTTATAGACTCATTAGGCGTATTTGCAATTTTAGTTAGTTCTATCGGAGCACCTCTTACTGTATTAGTATGACTAATTTTCCTTATTGATTCCCATAGTCTTTTAGGGTTAGCTTTATTTTCCTCTAGTTGACATCTATCGTATTCCCTTTTGAGACTACGTAGGAGGTTTGAGCAATAGTTTCGGTACCTCTTATAAGTAATTAAAAGGATCTCGTTTTTGGGTTCGAGTCGGGTTTGATTGTGCAATCTGTCTCTATGCCTCATACATTTTATCAATCCAGGCGAGATCCAGGGTTTTAGATTGTACCTGTTACGCGGTTTTGTTTTAATTTCTTTGTTTGCCTCTATTATGTTGGTGAGAACACTCATAAAGTTCCCAGTTGCAACTTGAACTGAGGTTTGACTCAGAACATTGGACCAGTCGTGTGCTGACAAATCTCTTTCAATTTTATCATAATTGACATATGTGTAATGGCGTGAGGTATTGCTGTTTCTATTTACCTTTGAATTAGTTTCTATGCCTGTCAGGACCAGGTAATGATCGGTAGTTGCCACTTTACAGACCATACCCTCAAACTTAAACTGGGGACGGATAAATATGTGGTCGATACAGGATGATATTGTAGAAACACGCGTTGGAATATCAATGGTGGCCACTAGATTATGCTCAGCCATCAAGCATAAGTACTCCGATGCTCTTGGATCCATATCTGGTAAGATGTTAATGTTGATGTCGCCTCCAACAATAAGGCATGAGTCTCTACTGAGGTTCTGAAGTTCTGTGTCAAGATCATTCAAAAAAGGTTCAATATTCTTGAACGATGGAGATCTATATATTCCTAGAACAGTGAATTCTTTTCCAGCTCTCACTACGAGGGCTTCAGCCTCCTCGAATATAGGTTCATAAAAGGAGGCATCCCAAACAGAGTTTACATATTATATGACTACACCCCCATTTTTGTTTAGAGTATGCCTAGTAGAAAATGAGTTAAAGCCATCGTTTTGAGGAATACTTTCACAAGATTGGAGATGGCATTCCGTCAATATCAAAACATCTATGTCAATTTTTATGCGTCTTAACATCACTAGTAGTTGCTCATAGTTATGATTTAGACTTTGGATATTATAAGTGATAATTTTCTTATTTTTACAAATTTGGAGTTTATTCCCGCATTCTTCCAATGATTCAAGTGGTATACAATTAGTTTTGAGAACATTATCGATATCTTCTAGAATCTCATTAAATACCATAAATAGTAGGTATATATAATTATATATATATGTATTGGATATAACTGTAAATATTAAATACGTAAATATATGTTTTAAGTATATGTTTTGAGTATTGGGAAGAAAAAGAAGTATATAGTGTGCCTTGGTAGGTTATTGTAGTGAGGTTACGTGTATAGCCGCTCCCACCTTACGATCTAAGTCCGCAAGACTTCGGATGAGTTGCGCTGGTTTCTTTTCTGCCTCACGGGTCAGCACTTGCCCGTTTGATATCCAGCAGAAACGGTGTCCGTAGGCTTTTGTTCTCAGTCTTGCTTCACGAAAAAGAAGTCGCTTAAAAGGTGTAAGTCTTTCGTTGATATACACGGTTTTCAACGTTCCAGGCACGATATCCGATGTTGTTATATTCCTCCTTGACTTCCCAGCTTTGATAATTTCGTCTCTTTTGACTTTCCTAATCAGGCGCACAACTAGAGGTCGTACGTGATCTTCTGGTTTGTCAGTAACCTTCTTCGAGCCAGTCCTGAATACCTCGTCGACATCAGACTCGGCGACTGACACTCCAATCTTCTCGCAAACGGTGATAGCTAAATGTAGTTTGCTCTCGTTCGGCTTTTCAGGAATTCCTATCAATTCGATTTCGTTCTTTACTTTCTCTTCCGCTTGGATTTCTACAAGTTCTTCTAAACGGTTTATCTTTATTTTCAAATTGTCTATTTCTTTCTCTTGTTCAGATATTTTCTTCACGTATGAATCAATCGTTTCCAATTTGTTTGCTAAGTGTTGGATATCTCCCGAGAGTGGCGAAATGTATTTCTTTATTAAATCCTCAATCGCAGCTATATTATCAATTTTCGGCGTTGATCTCGCCCTCCTTACTTCCTTTTCTGATGACATGCTTCAATATTCACCAGATAGAATTTGCGGATGAAAGTATAATAGATAAGTAATGTTTTTTACAACATGCTCACTCATAAAATTGATATTATTTCACCGCAATTAGGCACGTAATGACACCTATTATCAAACTGTGACTTTTTCATTGCTATTATTCACAAGTGAAGCATAGATTCTTTTTTTAAATTTTATGGGTTAAGTTTCTTTGTTCTTAAAAAAGTTTCGATACAAAAAAGATCGTGTTCAATAGTACGAATAAATTAATACACCTATTGTTTGCTCATTTGCTGCATTTTCTGAAAATTTATCAGTATTTTTAATATTATAGAGTTAGAATATTTCAAAGTTAGTAGATACTATATAAAAAGTAATAATGAAAGTTAATAATATGAAATTAAAATTCACAGGAAATATCGTCTCAAATAATTTACCATATCCCGTTCATATTATTTGTCATCATATTCATCATGGAATGTAAATTAATATTCATTATAATATTTATAATTCCCGTAACACTTTTGCGCTCAACTGTCCAGCATATTGTAAGTTAGCTACACCTTTGAGATATTCTTCTAAAGAGCATGAATAAACTCGTATACCCAGATTACGTCTGCTTGATACTTTTATCTTATTCAAATTGCAAGAAGACGCTTTTACTCCGCAGTAGATGGCGGTATTCATTTTGCACTTAAGTTTTTTTACTGCGGTTCTTCCTTTTTCTTTGCTTATATCTTTTATATTATTTTTAAACACGTATATTATATTATAAAATGTATATATTGTATAGTCTTTATATTACTAAGGTTGCAAATGGGTGCTTATGGACACAATTAAATTTTTCGGGGCCCACGCAAGCCTCACCCTCTATTCTCTATCTATCCACCTACACTCCACTACGGGACATTGACGGAATTGATGCTAAAAGCACAGAGCTATCTATTAAAGATTGAATTGAAACAATACCGTGAACTGAATGGCACAGCCCCTTCAGTATTGTGAAATCGTGCTAAATTAACTGAAAAACATTATGCATTTGACAATGACAACCGTAGTTCAGTTTAAGTTAATCGTTGGTTCATCTAAAATCTACAAAGGAGATGTTCAACCGCGGTAGCCGGTCAAAATCTTGATAATTTAATAACAATTACCAAAGTATCAAGATCTATCGTGTCAGCTGTACGAGCGAGGCGACCCATCGAAATAAGTTGCGAGATCCACTAATTACTTACACGCGACTTGTGGCTTTGGTAATGTGATGTTTGTGTTATAAAATATAACGCATTAATTAGACGAATTTATTATATTACATGCGAATGGAGTTTGATCGAGCTCATTTAAGATATTGTATGATATATACTTACACTGACTGAGTTAATGAATCTTGATACTTATATCTATACTAATATTATAAATGCGAAAGTAACTCTGTCTATCTTACGCCTTCATGCCTAGATCACTGAACTGATTTCGATGAAATTTGGTACAGAAGTAGATTAGACCTAGGGAAAGGACATTAGGCTATGTTCGGGCGCGGTAACCGACATCCACTCCTAGCACAAGTAATCTAGCTTAGCTAGAGGGGTAAAGAGAATATCAGGAATTTCAGTTGCTAATATTCTTTAAAAAAATACAATATATTATTAATTCAGGTATTTAATTTTCAAATTACTAAGTATCTAATAAAAAAAAGATCAAATTTTATATACCTAATTTACATTGAGTAAATTGATCTCCTTGCTGGCTCTAGTAAAATCATACAACATTTTAACATGGCAACATTGCTTCATAAACAATGAGAGTGAGACACATACAAAACTTCAGGAGTAAACTTTCACACAAAGCAGTATAATCAGCGCTTGGAGTCGAGCTCTAATCACGAAGGCTTTATTGAGGACGCACTAGTTCCTCCATGTGGCCCTGATTGAGGACAGGCGCGAAGACGAAGGAAACTTTCTATTGTGATATACTTCAATGTTTTTGTTAATCGATATTTCTTTGACAATAGTGTTGATTGTATCGATTCTGTTGCGGAACTCACTAAATTTTAAGATAGAAAGAAACACAAAATAAAACTTTATTTGACATCGACAACGACTTTATTGTTCATGGTTTTTCAATGAGCAGTTTTCCAGTAGGTATTTATAGCGTTCCTAAAGACAAGCTAGATGGCGCAGCCGGCACTTTTGGTAAGTAGAGTGTGGTCTCACATCTAGTGTTCCCTAATTTATGGAAAAAATGTTCTTCGGTTTTGTAATGATAATACTTTACATAAATGTTTAGACATTTCTTTTTTTTATAAAATTATTTTAATTATAATATTATTTTAAATTACAGATAGTGACGCGAAAAGAATTAAGCGTTTTATCATATTTTATCTATTGTAATATGGGTAAATGAAATTAAACTTTGGCAACATCGCACAAATAAACCACAGAGTACATTAAAATTACCAAAAGCTATGCTAGCGCCATCTCTTGATGATTTAAAAACCAACTGATTATTATACCTACTGGAAAACTGCTCATTGGTTTTGTATTCAATATCAATAGGATTGTCACAATAAGCAACAATAGAAACCAAATTTCGCAATGCTTTGTACATCTTCGGTAGTATAGTGGTAAGTATCCCCGCCTGTCACGCGGGAGACCGGGGTTCGATTCCCCGCCGGAGAGATTTTTTGTTAATTATTTTAGCTTTCTATAATCTCATAGTGACTTAGAATGAATTGATTGTATTTTATTTTAATTAAATTAATATCAGATATACCTACAGAAAAAAAGTTGTTGCATGGTTGGGCAACTTTTCGATATTTTTTTTTAAATAATGAAAAAATATAACTAGGTATAAATTGTCAATAATTTAACGTCACTTTCTTCAGAACTGGAAATATAACACCTGTCTGTTTAAGAACTAATTTTACAACCTGGGTAACGGTGATATAAATAAAGTCAATAATAAACTGTTGCAATGTTGGTAACTCGCGTAACCTTATTAAATATCTACCTATTTCCTTTTTTTTTCAAAATCAAAGTTATATCTATAAAGTTACCTAATTAATGTTCAAATGTCTACTTACATAGAAATATTGTACAACCATTATAGGTATAATTAAAAAAGGAAATTAGTAATTATGTTCCTTTTGCTATATAAATGTAAGTACCTACCATTTTTCATAAATCATTAAAATCTCCCACGTTCTACTTTCGAAATTTTCAAATTTGGAATTGGAATCTCAACGAGTTCGGAACCGTTGATCGGGGAGGAAACGGAAAGGGCGGGAAATAATTAGCCGTCGCCGGCGCGCGCCTGAGGCCAAGGAAGCGCTCTATACAGCCTCGCTGTAACTGCTGTAACTCTGGGAACGAGTTATGAATTTTTGGATTCACACTTTTTTTTAATTCCTTGAATTTATAACGAGACTTAGTTTAAAAAGTTATCTTTTGTTATTTTTTGTGATAATATTTTATCTGGGTCGCGTTTGACTACAGAACTAGGTAATGTAGAATTTCAGTAAAAAGGTTTAGGTCATATGCAGTGAACATTATAACTTGAAGTGGATTATACCTCTTTATGAAAAAGGAGAACCTATGTTATTAAAAGTAGTGATAGAATTATCGATGATAGATAACGATGACATAATACATACTTACCTACTTAAACGACTATTTCTTTATTATTTTCCTAGCTGACCCAGCGAACTTCGTACCGCCATATTTTCCGCCCGCGTGGTAGGTATTCTGATACCGTTCCCGCTGCATATTATCTCTAAATTTATCAGTGTTTCTCTACAATATTATGCATGTATTATACATATAAACCTTCCTCTTGAATCACTTTATCTATTAAAAAAAACCGCTTTAAAATCCGTTGCGTAGTTTTGAAGATTTAAGCATACATAGAGACGGACAGACAGCGACTTTGTTTTATAATATGTAGTGATTATACATATCAGTATCATAGGTTATTAATAGATAAGTATTGATATCGCTGAGATATTTCGTCACCATAATTATATCAGTGTTTTTTATTTCAATTGGTTTCGTATACAGTATCAGTTACCTTTGTCACAATAAGTGACAAGAGAAGGCTAATTTCGCGTTTGGCTGTACATCTTCGGTAGTATAGTGGTAAGTATCCCCGCCTGTCACGCGGGAGACCGGGGTTCGATTCCCCGCCGGAGAGACTCTTTTTGCTATTTTATTTTAGCTTTCTAATCGTAGTAATTTGAAATGTACATATTGAATGTGTCTTTTTATTTTACACCCTGATTACTCAACTTGAACTAAAAAAATGTGGAACTGTTCTTGATATTTATGTATCTTTGATTAGCTTTTTATTTAAAAACACAGTTTCAAAATAAAACCCGACTAAAACCCGAAATCAAACCCCTAGTTTAAGCAGTAGCAGTGGCGAGGGGTGAAATTTTTTAAAAAGGAAGCCGGTGGAAAAATATCAGTTTCTCGAACTAGTTTGTCAAAAACTATACCATCTCTGCGAAGGAAGTAGTGATGAAAGAGACTCAGTCGTTTTAGTCTTGTAAGAAGCGACTAGACTACATTTTGACAGCTAAAGACTGACTTAGTCCTTTAAACCCTTAGTTTTTAGTCTCGTAAGTCTTTTTAGTTCTCGACTAAGGCTTGCGTAGATTAACCATAGTGACTAATGCTTTGAGGCTTATAAGGCTTGTTAGTCTTATAAGGCCTGTAAGTCTTTTAAGACTTTTAAGTTTGAGCTTAAAAGACTCGTCTACGGAGTCGTGTATAAGTGATAACTGTGATAAGTTATAAAAAAGACATAAAATTACTCCATCTTTTAAGAATTATCAAAAAGAAACACTCTCAGCTAAAATCTTTTGTATCATTCTATTAATTTAGAAGTCTAATCAGAAGTAAATAAAAATAGCCATATTATAAGCTTATCATCCATGATGATAGACACATTGACGCTCTAATGCTTTGCGTTTCTAAGCGATTTCGTTTTTTTTGTAATTACATAAATTTCCTACCAGATTTGGAAAAAGCTTGTTAAAAAACTTATATTGACACCATCCGGAACATGTACCACGATTCCGTTTCTGTGGTTCGGACCGCTGTTGGGGACACGAAAGCATTCCCAATCACCGTCGGGGTACACGAAGGATCCGTCCTTAGTCCTTATCAGTGCAGCGTGGTATTAGACGTTTTGTCGGACAGCATCAGAAATTCATATGAGCAACCCCCATGGTTGCTCATGTATGCTGATGATATTGCGCTGATGGACACAGACAGAAGCAGATTGGTGCATGCGACGCGTGAAAGGGTAGTAGGAAGCGCTTGAGAACGGCGCGGCGGTCTGAAGCTAAATGTAGCGAAGACAGAATACTTGGCCCAAGATCGTGCGAAGTGGAGGAGGAAGAGCCGGAAGGACCCAGAGCTCCGAGGTCATCTTGGCCACGGATGCAATCAGGAAAATGCGTCTTTATGATGATGATGATGATGATGATGAGGTACCATCTTTCATATTTAGTGCTGGATAATTATAATGGGGACACTGACTTAAAAGGCTAGCTGTATGAGATACTATTAACCGACTAAGGTGTAAGCATTTTCTTAAAGGACTGAGTCGTTTTAGTTGTATCAGTCTTTTAAGCTTTTTAAGCCTTCAAGCTAGTCTTATTAGTCTAAAGATAGTCTTTTAAGCCTGAACAAGTTTTATAAGTCATATTTTAAAGGACTTAAACAACTTAGTCTCTTTCATCACTAGAAGGAAGCCAGAAGGAATTGGGTTATAAGGACTCTTCACCACTGAGTAGTAGTTAGTGTAAAAAAGGCACATCAAGATTGTTTACCTTTATGTAAGCCTTTATAAATACCTAATCAAATGGATTTTAATTATTTTCACCAGTTATTGAAACCCTACTTTAGTAAATGTCGAAACGCATACTCCCTATTAACAACTCTTCAGAACCATTATAATCCCAAAACAAAGGCAAAAAATAATAATATTAAAAGCTTTAAAACAATTGTTGGGTACAATTACCGGGGTCCAGGGTTCGCTTCTCGGCTGCATTGTTCCATCGCCCATTGAACGAACAGGGGCGGATAATGTTCCGCTACAAACTTTGCCATCAAACAAAAACATTTTATACCTATGGCAACCTCGCGAAATTGTGTTATTTAAGTTTGGAAGTGGCCAAAATTGTTCTTTTTTCTGAATAAGGTAGTTATGGTTGGTTTTGAGTTGAATTTTAGTTTATCTTTGTAAATTTCGGTCGTTTTTTTATTGACTGCACCCCGCCTGTTCGTATGGTAAGTTGATTTATGAAGCTATTTTTTAGTGTATTTTTTTAAACGAATATCTGCCTAGCTAAAATATTTAGGTTCCTAAAATACCTATTTTTTATGCCACTTAGGTGGCAGACAAGCCCACGGCCCACTTGATGGGAAGTGATTATCGTGACCTATGGACGTATGCAACACCAGAGGCGTTACCGAACTTGAAGAAACCTAATGCCCTTCTAGAAGAAACCCGTATTGTAGTTGCTTCGGATAACCACAGCAGGGAGTTCATTCCACAGCTTGAGTGCTACCTACCTAAAAACCCTACTAAATTACAAAAATAAATTGAGCACAAACCCTCTTAAAAATACATTTATACGAATATCCGCACCCAAGATCCCAATAAGCCATCTTATATCGAATAGCCCCTTCTCTAAAACTTAGATATAAATATTTTTTTTCGAATCCACACGCCCCTCCCTCATAATTATAAGCCAGTGTTGCGAGCGCAGAAAATCGAATACAAATCCTAGTAATCGACGCGTCGAGCACATTCGTGTCACTTCGTATTTCGACGATGGTAACATTGAAAGATGGAAATATATACAGCGGGTGGTAACTGAAAAAAATGGTTCCGTATAATATTACAATCAAAATCTACCCACGAAAGGTACCACTATTCGCTTATTAGTAGACTAGCTTTTGCCCGCGGCTCCGCCCGCGTGGATGTCGGTTATCGCGACCAAACATAGCATATGTCCTTTCTCGAGGTCTAATCTACCCCTATACCAAATTTCATCAAAATCGGTTCAGTGGTTTGGGCGTGAAAGCGAGACAGACAGACAGACAGATCATAATCAAGAAAATATTATCGCAAAAGTATTTTAGACAAAGCTGTACCTAGATCATGGAATTACCTACAAAATTGGTTTCATAAGTTTTTTTTTGTGCAGAAATACTTATCGCGATTACAAAATTTGAAAGGAGTCATATCACTCATATCTTTTCAATATGAAATTTTATTCCCTTACAATTTCATTAACGTAGAACCTGAACCCTATGAACTCTCGTTCTACGACTTCTCGTCTTATGAACTTGAAATTTTGGAGTCTTCTCAGCCGCGTTTCGAACCGGGGTGCGGTGCCGGTGGTCCATTTGCTAAACAAGTCGTATTTTTTTTAACATAAAAGTTTTTAGTGCCGTTTTAATTATTTCGTTGGTAGACCAAAGCCTGCTTGCTAAATCTATATTAGAACTGCTAGAACTCCTCAAGGTACGATTGAAAGCTTCCCCAAGAGGATTAAATTTTAACACTACAAGTCCTACCGCCAAAGTTTTCAAACTATAACAATTACCATCCCTATTATAGTTAGGTACTTAGCGAGTAAAATAATACCGTTTTGAGTTTTCACAAACAGAATCCTAAACGAAAAAGGGGACCTGTCGCAAAATGGCGCGTTATTATCTCGGCTAATAAAAATTCAGCGCGCGAAAATCCCCGCACCGTGATTGGTCCTCGGTCCCTCGGGCACCGCCGCCATTGGTCGGCTCTTATTCCATTTTCAAATTAACTTTCACTGTCGTGTCGCCGTTTTCCAGTTAGCTTACGTTCTGAATTTATTTATTTCATTTCGTGTTTATTACGTGATATTTTTGTGGAGATGCGTCGTTCTTGTTTTAAAATGGAGTCATTAAATACTGTAATTGAAGTATGTAAGTAAATTATACTGAATGTATTTAATATCTCTGTATGATGCGTCTAAACTTTCTGTGAATCTTATTGTATATCAATTAGACAAGCTGTTTGAACAAAAATTGTGGGGCAATTTCGGGAGTGAAGTTGAAATGGAGTGAGAACAGGACGATACGGTGGGAACGCTAAGATGATGATGGTGATGACGAAATGCGTCGGCAGCTTAGTGGTTAGGGTGTCGGTTTTATGATCGAAAGGTCCCGAATTCAAATCCTAGCTTTAACTCTACCGACGTGAACCCACTCCTACCACAAGCAATTTAGCTTAACTAAAGACGGTAATACTAGTAATTTAAAAAAATACAGTTTAGCATAGCCTTGTCCATACTATGCTTGTAGCGATGACAAAGGCAAGCGCACACTCAGCGAAATACATCGTTATAATAAAATAGTTTACGGTGCCGATTCCACAGTGCGGTTAACTTTAGCTCGTACACACGTGGATACCTGCATAAATGTTAATTTACTGTAAATAGTACAGAAGAATAATATTACTGTCAATAGTAGAAGAATATCTTATCATTCTCCTTATAAAAGTAAAGTAAAAAATCTTTATTAGGAACAAAGGTAATATCTACAGAATCATATACAAAATTGAGTCGATGATGACTGCAAAAGTATACACTGAGACGCAAATAAGGTTTAGATAAGTGACACATCATTAGCACATCGTTAGTAAGATAAAATGCATACTAATAATATTATAAATGCAAAAGTAACTCTGTCTGTATGTCTGTCTGTCTGATATGCTTTCACGAATGCTCGACGGCAGATCGGTGCTATATTGAAGAAGAGAAAAAGTAGGTAAGTTGAGCCTGGGCACAAAGGTGAACGCCTGGAATGCTTTCGGGATCAATGCTTATATGGTATTGAAGATGATCTTCTTCGTCCAACTTGCTCCGTTATACCAACGGAGCAAGTTGGTTTCCGTTTCCCGGTTTCCGTTAGCCTTGCGTTAGTCCCGGTCGTATCCCCTCGGATACATAAATGCTTAAGGTGAGGGTCTCCCCTCACCTCGGAGCCCATAGTCCGTTTTTTCAGTCTAACCTCAATATTTTCCGTAAAGCGACTGCCATCTGATTTCCACAACCCATTGACGATGTCTTAGTTATGTCATTAGTTAGTCTTCAAAATAATATAATTGGTCGCCGAGTACGTACGAGCACCGGCACAAAATATCTGTGTGTTATTCTGCAGCCGAGCACATTACCGCCTAAATTGGAATCCCGCGTTATACAAGCCCTATGAATAGGGTGTACTCGTTTTATATGGACGTGGGACAGGTCCTGAAACATATAAATAAAAGGCCGTTAGTGACGTAGATAACGTTTAGAATACACACTTAGTGTCCCGGAAGATGAAATGGTAGTAATACCAATCACTACTATAAATGCTAAAAAAATGAGTAAGAGTAAAAGCCGGCAATTGGGCTCTGGACTCCGATGAAAAAACGTCAGATGCAGCAAAGACTGTATTTACAATAATGTTAACGGGAATTAACGCGATCATGGTATAGGTACATACATACCTTTGATTTGCCTGACGTTTCGACCAGGTTCCACCGGCCGTGGTCACAGGTTGACAGTCAGGCAAATCAAAGGTACAGTAAGCTTCAGAGAAAAGGGACCCCCCTTGTTAATGATATGAAAGCATGATGGGGTCTGTTTTCTCTGACGCTGACTGTACCTATGTACTATGTATCTATACCATGATCGCGTTAATTCCTGTTAACATTATTGTATATCATGGAACGCGAGAGTTTAAAAGTTAGAAAGACTGTATTTATTATAATTTGCGAAAGCCCATTCCACACACAGACAGCTTTTATCCAAAGAATGGTCCATAAGAGTCAAATAATCAGATCAGGCTCAGCTCACATGAATGAATTACGCGAGCACAGCCATAATAATATATATTTTTCTGCCTGAATATTTTCTTTATATAATTATAGAAAATATTCAGGTTAATTTAAAGAGGAAAATGTATGCTTTTTGGAATTTTTAAGTTTTTTTTTTTTCAATTTTTCTCTATTATCACCAGTAACGGCCGATGAAAAAAAGCTGTTGGAATAAAGTAAGTATGTAATAAGTCTCAAAAATTCCTAACTGATACCCACCCTACCCAAAAGGGCATGGTGAAGATAACGACAGTGGTGGTAATTCGCAGGCTTTAGATAAGGGTGGGAGGCAGGGGAGGGGGTTGTTATGAGCCAGTTAAACCTATTTACCGGGAAGCAATGAGAGTGGATGGCGATATGTTGATATTGGATAGTTGGGTATGGTTTTTGATGACGTCACAGATTTTATTACGTCAGAGATGACAGAACGGGGTATACAGTTTTAGTGAAATGTAATATGACGTACTTATATTTATTCGACTTTACTCTACTGAGCGCTGACTAGCTTGTGCTATGGGTTCTAGAACACGTATAAATTTGTCTTTTTATGAACACATACTTAGATATTATACCTACATATAAATATGCGAATATACTATAATTATTTGTTATCTAGTGTCACGTAGCTACCTACCTACATAAGCCACTTAAATAGCTAAACACAAAAAAATACTAGCTAACTGTATCTTAGATTACATTATTTAAGCTGTAGTTAATAATAATTAAAACTAAAAAATACCTCCATATCCATACTAATAATAGAAATGCGAAAGTGACTGTCTGTCTGTCTGTTTGTTACGCTTTCACGCCTAAACCACTGAACCGATTTCGATGAAATTTATTATAGGGGTAGATTAGACCTTGAGAAAGGACATAGGCTATGTTTGGTCGCGATAACCGACATTCACGCGGGCGGAGCCGCGGGCAAAAGTTAGTTATTCTATAAAACAACATCCCATTAAAATTTTATAAAAATCTCCTAGTAACCATCAAAAGTCCACAAATTACTAGATACATTTATCCAAACCAAAGTATAATGCTACGTTTACATACTCGCGGCAGAGCGAGGGAAGTGGCGAAAGAAGTGGGCAGAGACGTGGTGTGAATGGTATATTCGTCATGCCGCGAGTACTGCCGCGTATGTTGCGCAAATACTAGCGCGATGAACTATACGAGACCGCTAGATGGCGCTAAGCTAAATAAAACACGACTTTCGTTATTGCTCCTCGAATATTTACTTTTAAAAATATTTATATCGATCTACGGAAAGTGTATAGTAGTTGAAAGTGATAGTTTTTATTAATAATCTATTTAATTAATTCGCTATGCTGTAAAAGCTTATTGCGTACACTGCTACAGCGTAAGTTGTCCTCCATACGTTTACGTCCGTCTCCGTTGCAGGGCGAATACTGTAATGCGGACCAACGCGATGATGGGAGTGTGTGAATGCTAGGGCATTAATCGCGCGAATATTTCTGGCAACACGATGAGCAATGCGAGCGGCAGTATGTAAACGCGGGGTAACTATGTTTTACAGTATCAATTATGTACCTGACTCTAACTCAGATTAAAGGATTTAAACTGGAATTAATACTAATTAGGCAAAAAAAATACATCATCATCACTATCACTTCATCACTACATATTATAAAACGCTGTCGCTGTCTGTCCGTCCCTATGTATGCTTAAATCTTCAAAACTATGCAACGGATTTTGAAGCGGTTTTTTTAATAGATAGAGTGATTCAAGAGGAAGGTTTATATGTATGCATGCATAATATTGTAGAGAAACACTGATAAATTAAGAGATAATACCACGCGGGCGGAAAATATGGCGGTACGAAGTTCGTCCGGTCAGCTAGTTATTATATAAGGCATGATTCCGTAGCCAACCGCATACGACAACTGCCGACGCACGCAGCACATGCGCGTAGTTCATTGCTGCTTCTCAATGATCTCCTTTATCCGTATCAGAGTTTAACAAGTAATGGATACGTTGTATCTGCTGCATGCGTCTGTCGTTGTCGTATGCGGTCGGCTTCGGAATTATACCTTTACCCTATTAATATATTTTTTTTTTTATATAGGACACGTCAATTTGACTTCGCCTTGCCTGATGGTAAGCTGAAGGCAAAGTCTCTGAAAAGAGGGTCACTATTACAGATACGTATCATGGTACATTGGTGGCACTCAGCTTGACGGCCTCATCAGATGCTTTTTCACGCCCCGCTTAAAGGACCCGGGACTGTAGGAGGAGGGAAACACGTGAACTGGTAAGGAATTCCAAGACTTAATGGTGCGGCAGAAGAAGGAGTCGCCGAACCGCTTGGTTCTTGATGGAATATTCTGCACCGTATGCGGGTGGCATCTAAGCCCTACGTGTTGTCCTATATAGGAAAGGAGAGGGTGGGATTAATTGGAAGAGCTCATCAGAACATTCACCGTGGTAGAGACGGTAAAATAATCTCCTAATAACCATTCAAAGTTCACCAATTACTACATTTATCAAAACCAAAGTATAACTATTACAATATCACATAAGCACGTTGGTTGGGGCGGCGGGCAGCGGACCGTGGGGTGGCGAGTACCGGCACGTGTCGTCCATTACGGCCTTAATTTAATAAAACGCACGAATATGCTCTATGGTCGTACGCCCCCGTGAGAAACGGATTGTAGTGGATACTTCCGGTTTTTTTGCTATTGTTATTTAAAAAAAAAGGGTTTGGTGCCAAGTTATGACATACTGAGACTTTAAGTTTGTAAAAATAATTTATTATCAGGCCACCTAAATCCACTTCCAAATTGACTATTATGGCTACTTAATATAACCGCATCAAAATCCTTTTAGTAATTTTGCGTCAATCGCGGAAAACAGATAAACATTAAAAAAAGAAGATTTATTTGAATAAATTTTCAATTACAATTTTACAAAGTAGATAAAATGAAGTATTTTTTTACCATTTAGGTATATATGTATGTATATTTTTACAGACAACAACAACACACATTCGGCCTAACATGTCAAAGTCTCAAAACTTACAACCATAGAGTATTTATAAATCGGCAATGTTCAAAGTAGTTTTAAGCTTGGGAACGAAATAAAAAACCAAAATTAACGAGGTATACCCACTCAAGAAGAGCGGTGAGCCGACAATAGGAGTGGAGTATCGTACACGCGCCCACTTACGGGTCCATGGGCGGTAAGCAGAGAGGTATGTGAAAAATACTTGTATAAACGTATCAATTACTACAGAGCTTTTGTTGCTTTTTAAAAAAAAATGTATCGTAAAAAGGGCGCGAATATGAGCAAAATAATTTTACAAATATTTTTGAGTGCGCTGATGTTTGAATAGATTTTACGTTTAATAATAAAATTTGATGTGAGTTAGGATTTAGTATGGGAGGATTATTTCGATAGATACATTTTGAATTATACATTGTACATAATTATATACAGGGCGTCCCACGGCAATGCCACATGGAGAGAAAGTACCTTAAATCCAAATTTGGCTTATTTTACTTAAAGGAGACCTTCCTTTATTTTTTAAAAGTACTTAATAAAAGTGCATTCAAAGATTTTTTTAAATTCGCTTGCCACACCCGTACCCGGTAGGTAATCGAACCGACTAAAATCCGAAAAAGTAACATGCTGTATTTTTATGGCATTGATACTTAATGATTGACACTACCGATTGAGGTATTTTTATTTTTAATTTAATTGTTAATTTTGTACATAAACAATTTACATTATAATTGTGCCAAATAAATCTTATCTAAAATTGCACAAAGATATTTTAATTCTGTTGAACCAAAATAAATGTTTAAAGAAATCGTAAGTGTAACAATTCAATGAAGCACATTTCTAATTCGCGCTAATAGCTTTTTTTCCATAGATAATCTCTGAAAATATTGCCCACGGTCCGTTACACGCACAATGTACTTAAGGCCCCCACTTCAGTGACAAATTGTTCAAGCGAGAGTAGGGTGAGAGCACCGGTTGACGGCCTTCGAGTTTAAATCATGTTTTATGTGTTTACTATGTTCACCGTGGTTGGGTTTCTTAGGGTTGGTTAAGGTAAGCTGGTATCTACTTTTATAGGCGTGATAAATAATGGAGGTTTGATTTTGTATCCCCATTTTGAGACTAATAACTATCTAAAATTAGTTAAGGGTGATTTTGGGGCTTCATTGAATAGGGAATACCGAGTGTTTCTATAATCAAGCATGCTTGATTATAGAAACACTCGATCTCTTCAAATATTGAGTTTAAAGCTGCGTTTACATACTCGCGGCAGAGCGAGGGAAGTGGCGAGAGAAGTGGGCAGAGACGTGGTGTGAATGGTATATTCGTCATGCCGCGAGTACTGCCGCGTATGTTGCTGCGAATGTCGGCTTGGCGGCGCGAGTCAAAGGAGCGGCAATACTAGCGCGATGAACTATACAAGACCGCTAGATGGCGCTAATAAGTAAACACAGCTTTCGTTATTGCTCCTCGAATATTTACTTTTAAAAATATTTATATCGATCTACGGAAAGTGTATAGTAGTTGAAAGTGATAGTTTTTATTAATAATCTATTTAATTAATTCGCTATGCTGTAAAAGCATAATGTGTACACTGCTACAGCGTTGTCCTCCATACGTTTACGTCCGTCTCCGTTGCAGGGCGAATACTGTAATCAGCGGACCAACAAGATGATGCGCGTGTGTGAACGCTAGGGCATTAATCGCGCGAATATTTCCGGCAACACGATGAGCAATGCGAGCGGCAGTATGTAAACGCGGGGTTAGGAGTATATTATTGAAGCCCTATATTAATCATTATTAATGAGTATATAATTTTATTAACGAATATATAATATAAATTAATGAGTACATTAAGGAATATACCTTACAATGTTTCTATTTACATACATACATAGGTAGGTCAGTAGGCAGAGACAACAGCCCGCCATTTGATTCTATCCTAAAAATCATTTTTACAATCATTGTTAATTACATTCGAGCTTCCTCTACTGTCATTAATCCTTTCATGCAAGCCCCCCTTTCCCTTTCTTCTCTAAAGGCTACCTTTATAGAATAAAACGAGGAAAAATCACACCTTTGGTATAGCACACTCCCACACAGTTACTGCTTAGCATTACATCTATTAGCCACCTTATTAGATACCTTTTAAAAAAATCCTCTCTAATTTCACCATGACCGATAACTATATCGTGTACCCTATGTTATCTTTCGATCGGTGTCGCAACAAACACTACTCCGCCATTATTTTGGAACATAATACCGATGTTTACTGTCTGGCACAAAGTATAACAGATTAGCCAAAGTAGCTTCTGTGAGAGTGTCGAGAATATAAGGACGGATATCGCGATAACGTTTGAGTGGATACCATTATTGTTTGCGTAAAGATTCACTTCTTTTTTTGAATTGATGGCTCTATGGTCAAATTCTCTTTTTTATTAATGGATCAGGTACCTATATACTTAATCGTTTGGTTTTAAATTGCAAGTGCGAGTAATATAATTAAATAAAAGAATAATAAATATATTAATAATTCCTTAATATAAGTTATCAGCAAAGTCTCGGAAAAGAGGGTCACCACTACTACAGACACGTACCATGTCACAATGGTGGCACTCAGCTTGAAGGCCTCATCAGATACTTTTTCACGCCCCGCTTAAAGGACTCAGGACTGTAGGAAGAGGGAAACACGTGAGCTGGTAAGAAATTCCAGGTCTAAATGGTGATAATGAAGTTTATCAATTTCAAATTCTTGTTACGAACGCGGTCAGCGACAAACGCTGCTAATCCACACGTCTCTATAGAATATCTTCCAATTCTCACTAATCTGATAAGTACATGGGATTGTCACTATTGACGACAATGGGACCCAAATGTGACGGTAAAAGTGTTTTTGTTGACAGCCATTTAAACTAGCCCGACGAAATTTTTACATTTAAACGAAATTTTAAGTGGTTTGAGCTGCATAAATATTTTCTTTTCTATTTTAAAAGTGAGGAACAGCGTGATGCGTGATCATGTCACAAAGATTGTATGGTCGAAGTTACAGAAACATTAGTGACAAATATACAGAAGGGATGCATAGATGGTCCAGACATATTGAGTTCTTACACGATAAAAAAAAGATAAAATAAATCACCTTAGTAACTCGGTGGCTCAGTGGGTTTGAGTCCCACCTCAGCTAATTTGTTTTTGCCTTCTTAATGGAAACTACCTTAGCTTTTATCGGGGTAAGTTTACTTCTATGAGAGCGACTGCCATCTGAGCTCCCAACTACGAGAGGGCTAGAGCCTCCGCCTCTATACAGCAAGAACATTCGACTTACAAGTGAGGTTGGTTTGGCCCCGAAACATGGTGAAGCCTATATAGACCAATGTAAAAAGAGACATTTAATTAGGTAATACATCCACTCCTTTCCTACACAGGACAACCCGTGCAGAACTTAGATGCCACCCGCATTTGGTGCAGAATATCCCATCAAGAACCAAGCGGTTCGGCGACTCCTCTTGCTGCACCATTAAGACCTAGAATTCTTTACCAGTACACGTGTTTCCCTCTTCCTTAAGTCCCGGGTCCTTTAAGCGGGACGTGAAAAAGCATCTGATGAGGCCGTCAAGCTGAGTGCTACCATTGTAACATGGTACGTGTCTGTAATGGTGACCCTCTTTTAAAAAATCCGCAGTCTCTGATTTCTCAGCTGAACAGTTTACCGAGTATTTTAACGTATCACACATTATACAGGCTATCTAGCTCTAGGTCTCTTGTATCCAAAAGTCATTGCGTCAGTCCCAAATACTGTAAGGTATTTAAAATGAACAGATTAGTAACCCAATGCTAATGTTTACGCAGCGGTGTTAAGTCGGTGACAATACAGGATCACTTTACATACCAACAACAAAACGCGGATTAGTAGAAGGATGGTTTTCGAGATCGTCAGCGACAGATAGACGAATATTGACGCAATTCTCGAAGCTGTTCACAGATTAGATGTAAAGTTAAAAGTTTTATGATAGTTTATTGTTGTTGAAATATTTTGTGAATTCCTAGAATCTATTTCACTATCTATGTGTCGCAGCCAACTAGCTAAATCAGCCGTTCAATTAGTTAATTTTTGAGTGGTTTGAGCTGCATGAATAACACATAATCATCATTATCCTTGCTGTAATACCGACTGCATCCGATCCCTTCCTTCACCACTAAGTCAGGATTCCGGCTCTTCCTGCCTAACTGAACTGACGGTCGCCGGCTGAAGTTCGATATTCTCCGTGTCTAATATCTATTATTTGTCCTATTACATCTTACTTCCTACTAATATTACCTAAAGTTACCTAGGCTGTTAACTGAACGGCGTCTTTTAATTAACGGCCTGAATGATATTCAGTCATTTAATTAACATACATACATGTAATCACGCCTTTATCCCCGGAGGGTTAGGCAGAGGCGAATTAACACCCACATTTCACCAATCATTGTATTAGGTCCCACGTTATATGGGAAGAGCCTATTGCCGAATTCCGGGCACTATTGTTGGCTCGAGCCATGTATAGGCTGAGTCGTGGCTGTATAATATCTGTCTGATGTTAAACAGCCCTATCCCTTAGTCGTCTTGTACGACACCACATGGGAGGAGATGGGGTGGCCCAAATTCTACTCTGCTACTTTTTTCGATTTACTTGGGTCAATGACGTTTAATTAACTTACCTAGCCATTTAATCTAATAGCTAGGCAAATATCTTGTTTGATATAAATGACTGCCATAGATGCTCGTATGACAATCGGGACCGTGGACTTAATGTGCTCCCCGGAACACGAAAACACAATGCAAATAGATATACATATTAATGTGTACAAGTATTTGCACTGAGCAGGCATCGAACCTGCAACCCTTGTGCAGCAGTCGAAGGCACTACCGCCATGCCACAGAGGCTTAAACCTAACTATACCCACCAAAATACAAAAAAATGCACGCTTAATCAGACTAACAATATTATTATAGACTCTCAGTAAAGTAGAACATCTTTTTTATACCTGATAATACTCTTAAGTACTTCATACACTTCATACATGTTACATCGTCGGCCACATAAAAGCTATTCTCAAGTATCGAACACAATATTAAGTAGCTCTATCGCATTAAATTCACACTCGACCGGGCATTCATGTAAATAACCAACAAAGGTTATTGCGCACAATGGCTGTCGTTACGTAATTCAAGGAAATTTTCGGCGGTTAGGGTGTTTCACACTGGCTTGTGAAGAAGCTGCAGAAAAAATAGATGGGCGTGAATAGAATTGACTGGATATCACCATTTTAGCATTGATCATCATCATTACCAATGTTTTTTTTAAGAGTATTAGCAACCTAAATTACTAATATTCTCTCTAACAGTCTAACCCTTTCAGCCAAACTAAATGACTTGTGTTAGGAGTGGGTTCATGTTGGTAGTGTAATGGCCAAGATTCGAACCGAAAAATACCTATTTGCACGTTGCAGCCCGTGGTTCATAACGAAAGAAGGAGTAGAGGACTCCTTCTTTCGTTATGCAGTATCTTATCTTGGTCAGTGGCGAGTGGCTGGCCACAAAAAGTAGTCTGTGCCAGTGTCCAGTCCGTCAATCAGTAGATATTTTGGCTTACAGATGAGGTCGGGTCCCCACCCGATCTCGAGCCAAAGAAACCTATTCCCGGAATATAAAGTAGACCGGTATGCTATAATAGTCTGTCTGTGCTAAATTCCATTCAAAACCGTTCAGCCGTTCTGGCGTGATTAAGTAATAAACTTTTAGACAAATGAAATGTTATTTTGTAAACTATACCTACATCTACATCAATAAATTGTAGTTACATCTAGCAACATAATAAATCTTATTCGCACAAAAACGCAGCGGCTCTATTCTATTAATCTGAAGCACCCTTAACATCATATCAATAAGATTATCTGCTTTGTCGGGGATTAGACGGACGAACGGACAGACGGACACTTACGTCTTTTGTACATTATTAGTGCCCTCCACAATAGGCACAGTGACCACAGGCGCAAAGAATTAACCTTCTTTGTGAACTAGTTGAGATTTTATTGAAATATTTTGTTCAGACTTGAGTGTTCCCAACTATTCCTTTGAAAATACCGAATACTATTAGATATATTGAAGTAAATAAATTTATTTTTATATTAAACTAGCTGTTGCTCGCGGCTCCGCCTGCGGTGAATTCTGATCCCATTCATCGCTAATAGTAGCGTGGTGCTATATAACCTATGTTGGTAACTGATAAATTGATAATGTATGTAGCTTTATAATGACGAAAGAATTTTGAAATCGGTCTTGTAGTTTTTAGTTAGTATAGATAGGTTGTGTATAAGCTAAATATATTTTAATTTTATACTTTTTTATTTATTACTATATTGTGTATTAAGTAGGTACATTTTAGTTAGAATATTTTTCATTTCTTTTTTTATAAAAGAAAAATTTTGGCTTTTTTTCTTCAACAACTTATAAGACTTTTTAAATCCAAAATATTGATAATATTGTATCTGGTGTAATGTTATCTATATTGCCCTTACAATATTACAAAACTAGGTATATTCCTTTTTGTTCCTTTTAAGAAAAAGATGGCCGCCAAAACTCAATAAACTTACTTATTCTTTCAGTTATTCATATCCATTCTCAAATCCATTTAATCAAATACCATAAAGCCAAGATACTTAATAATAATAAATTTAAAAAGCAGAGCTACATCAAAGCGGTAATATTCGTATGATATCTACAATAATGGTGTTCTTACCAAATTGAATTTGTTTGTAGGCGGGCCAGAGGGAGAGAGAAGCTTTTATATTCTGTGCAATACATATTTGAGAATTTAGATAGGTACTTTTTATATATGACCAATATAACTTCACCTCGCCTTATGGTAGGCTGACTGCAAGGTCATAGGAAAGACAAACACCATTACAAACACTAAACCATGTTACAATGGTGGCCGTCAGCTTGACGGCCTCAATCAATCAATTAGCCTATTGCAGTCCACTGCTAGACATAGGCCTCTCCCAATATGCGCCACGTTTGCCGATCCCCCGCCTTCCGCATCCAGTCCGTCCCAGCCACCCTTCGTAGTTCGTTCTTCGGTTCCCCGACGGCCTCATCAGATGCCTCATAAAACCCTTCCCACTAACACATACCCACTCTTCCCGAGTTCGCAACGAGTCCACCGCCCTTCCCAAATCCATCAGCATTTTATTCTTTGACAAACAAAAAGCTATCCGTATCAAGATATAATATAATAAGGAGAGGTACTTAGCGGATTTCTTATGGGTTGAAGTTTTGAGGGATAGGGCGCGTTCGGGGTACATCGTTGTATCGTCTGCGTTAAGAAAGGGCTACATTGAATGGAGAGAGATTCTGTACTTTGTGTTGATTGGATATCTGACTTAAACAGGAAGAAAGTGAGAATTTTGTCGTACTAAATGTCACACTTGAACGTAAAAGTCGCACTTGATGATGATGGTCTGACTCTGGAGCAGGCTCTTCTCTCGGGGTAGGAGGTCAGATGGCAGTCGCTAGTAGAAAAAGGAATCGAAGACCTAGAGTTACAAAACGCATGTTTTGGATTGGCGAAATAATAAATAAATAAATAAATATTCTACAACATTCTACACAACGCTATCTAGACCCATGGTAAGCTTAATTAGCTTGTGTTATGGAATCTAGAATGCGGATATACATATACTTAGATACTTTTTTTTTGTAAATACATACATATTATACATAGAAACACCCAGACCAATGCAAATATTTATATTTATGCATACAAATATTGGCACTGAGCGGGGATCGAACCCGCGCCTCCTGCGTAGCAGCTGCGTCCACTAACGCTAAGCCACAGAGGCATGGCTGACAACGTAGGTAGCGGTTTTGGTGATTCATAGAAGGGAATAAATTCTATTATTAGTATAAAAAAATACCCATCGAATTGAGAACCTCCTCCCTTTTGAAGTCGGTTAAAAATGAAAGTTTGTGAAGTTGTTTGAATGTTTGTTACAATATTACACTCCATTGGCTGAACGAATTTAGTCCACAGTTACCTGTGGACTAAATTCGTACCTACCTACTAGGTTCCCATGCAGGCACAGGGACAGAATTCGTGGTCAACACCTACCTACTTAAAAAAAAATTTAGTGGTAGGTACTCAAACTAGAAGGTTGCTCTTACAGATAAATAATATATTTTTGGAGAATTAGAAGGATACGACACCGCGCGCCCCGACATCTAGATTCTTTATAGGTTAGAAGTTTATTTTGGCCGCAGATTTACTATTCCGCTGACAAACCCTTTTATTTTGACGACATTTAAATCAAACCCGTTAAAAAAGAAGCCGTCTCCATACTTGTATATCCACATTACCATATAAATATGTATGTGACTCCTCGCGTCACATCATGCCATACATTTTTCACGCTAACCTGCAAATATAATAAAAGCCTGAATCTCCCCTCGCATTACCCACATAATGTGCACACACATATGTGATGGATGTGTGTATATGTACATATACACATATAGGTAGTATATCGCTCATGCGACAGAACAATGACGCAATAATTATGTATGTATGAAAGATTTGTATGGATGCTTTTTTGAAATAATTTTAAAGCATTTAGTATGCTAAACTAAACAATTTCGCTTTTTCCAATTTAAAATAATTGGATGCTCTTTGTTTGGAAATATTTTTTGATTATAAACAGTGACATATATTATTAATTTCAAATTGATATTTGAAGTCTTTGAGAATGCCGTGAGGCTGAGGCGAAACCGGTCAGAATGAAAAATAAAATAGGTATGATAGTATGGAAAAGTAGGTAAGTACGAGTTTTTATAAGAAAGAAAGAAAGAAAGAAAGAAAGAAAGAAAGAAAGAAAGAAAGAAAGAAAGAAAGAAACCATTTATTCATATACCTACGAGATACACAGAATAATACCATAATACTATACCTTATAAGATAATCTTCATTGTAGTAGAAGTACACTCTTTCTTCTTCATCCTAGCGTTAATTTCAGTCGCATCCGAAGGTTTCACGTCATAGTCTGGACTCCGCTTTTTACAGTTCTACGTTCCTTCTTCTGCCGTACCATGAACTCTTTTTTTTTTATACCACTTAGGTGGCAGACAAGCACACGGCCCACCTGATGGAAAGTGGTTACCGCGGCCTATGGACGTATGCAACACCAGGGGCGTCACACTCGTGCTGCCGACCCTGAAGAAACCTTCTAATGCCCTTCTTGAAGAACCCCATATTGTAGTCGCTTGGGAAAACCATCGCGGGGAGTTCATTCCACAGCTTGAGTGTGCGAGGGATGAAGTTCCTTTCATACCGCACAGTGCACACCATTTCCGGTCGCAATGTGTGAGGATGAACTCCCCGCCTATGACGAGAAGTGCGATGATAGAATGTAGCTGGAATTCCTTACCAGTTCACGTGTTTCCCTCCTCCTACAGTCCCGGGTCCTTTAAGCGAGGCGTGAAAAAGCATCTGATGAGGCCGTCAAGCTGAGTGCCACCATTGTAACATGGTACATGTCTGTAATGGTGACCCTCTTTTCCGAGACTTTGCCTTCAGCTTACCATCAGGCGAGGCGAAGTCCATTTGACGTGTCCTATATAAAAAAAAAGGGTCTTGCGGATTTGGCTGATCTTTGATATTTGCGCTTGTGGTCACGTCCTATGATCTCTCTGACTTGCATACCTAATCCTTGTTATGCCAGAGGACGTGATTTCTTAAATTATAACATTAATATTTATGTATTCTAATTTCCCTAACCAAATCACGATCCTGCCAGCCTTATAGATCATTTAATTTTTGAGTACTATATTCTTCAAGATCGATCTGACGCTGACTATACCTACACAGTGACGGTCTTTTACATATATTTTTTTTTTATTGTTTTTTTTTACAATTTTAGGGAAACTCACAGCTGAAAAAGGTTCAATATTATCTATATATAATTATAAGGATGAAGGCCAATTATCAGTTTCCACATTTAGGTATTATTACATCTTTACATGCTAATGCTCAAAAAATTCTCAAGGCAAATTAAGTTATTTTAGAAATTAGGAAACATTAGAGTTAATGAAGATCATTCAAAGTATTGATCACACAGGGCTTTCTTCATTCTAGTAACACTAGTGCAAAATAGATCCAAGTCAACCTCCCGACATGCCACATTAAAAGAAAATAATTGATATCTTTCTAATTCTCTCAAATCACCGGCTTCTTTTCACTTTTATTCCTACACAATTATGTTACATCACTCAAAAACTGACCTAATCTCGTTTCACGTACAAAAAATCAAACAAACAAGTAAATATAACAAAAGATTATCATGACAAGCCCTCAATTTTTGTGCTCATTATTTTCACTATTTTAGTTATACACAATAATAGAAAAAAAATCGCAACAATGAATTAAAAAAAGCCCTATTTTCAAACAATCTCCGCGGGTGGTACGCTATTCGCACCACTACTACTTCCTTCAATAGAAAATGAACTTTATTGGCACGAAATAAAGTAGTATTTTCAATGTCATTGTTATACTAAAGCTTTATAAAAAGCAATGAGGCATGGTAGCTACCTAAATAATCGCTAAGTGCTTTTGTTCGATGATAAATCCTATCAAGTTGATTTGTTTTGGTGTGTAAGAGCCGTAGATGTTTGTAGGAGATATCTTAAATGGTTTGAAAGGTTGTTGAGGATTTTTTGAAATGGAAAGTTTTGTTTAGACGCCTTATGACGGTTGATTGTACTGAAGTCAGTATGTGACGTCAATGATTAATAAAAAGTTGTATTTGTGACAAGCTTTTGTTAAGTATACTTTTAAAAAATGAAGGTGGAATGGTCTATGTGTTCGACAACGTGACGTCACCAAAATTTCATCATGCGAAATTGAAATCGAACTACGAATTCAGCTGTCGAGTTCGTTCGATCGTTCGAAATGTTTGTGCCTACAGGGATAGCAAGGAATAAAAAAAATATCTTATACACATCGAGATTAAAAACAGAACTAAATAATATTATAATTCATATAAATTAATAATATTGACGTGTTATTATTTCACGATTTTTTTATATTTAGTGTTTGCGCCATTTTTGAGAGCCGCCATGGTCCTGCATGCCGTATTTATTAATAATACGTCATTGTAAGAAGCTGTTTTATCAGAATGCTTGTTATTATTGACGCCTTAGTGTGATTAAGTAGGTATAATATAGCAATCGTCATTAAGGTGCTACAGGCTTCTACGAAGCTCTACACACATGCTACGTTGTAGCATTGGTGGAGATATTTCAAAAGTTATGGCACAGAATAAGTTTAGTAATAGTACTACGTACTGGTTATGGCCAGACTTGCAAGTTTAATCACGGTTTTGTCACGGTTTCACTGTTCTAACATAAGTTTTATAGTTGTGATTTTTGGGTAACATGACTATGTAATATCAATATAACTTAAGTAGTTAAACAACTTTTGAAAAAAAGATCCATCATGATTCTCAACAATAATAAGGAAAACTATTAGCGAAATATTAAACTTAAAATACAATTTTATTTACCCTTAATAGTATTATTACCTGTAATACAAAATAACTAACAGCTCTTGAACCAACTTTTTACTAGTACTCTTGAACCAACTATTTACTAGTACTGCCATCTAGTATTGTGTTTTTAAAATATTCGAATGAAAATAGAGAGCTCTCAAAATCAAAATTGAAAACAGAGCCCTCTATTAACGTTTCCCTAAAACAAGTAGAACTTTAGTAACGTATATGTCAACAGTTTCAAGGTATGGAAATGTTTTATGTCAAACTCGTAAGATGTCGCTTCAAAATTCTAAGCTAATTTATTTTTTACCCGACTACGGCGAAGCCAAAGGAGGGTTATTAAGTAAGTCTGTAATGCTACGTTTACATACTCGCGGCAGAGCGAGGGAAGTGGCGAGAAAAGTGGGCAGAGACGTGGTGTGAATGGTATATTCGTCATGCCGCGAGTACTGCCGCGTATGTTGCGCAAATACTAGCACGATGAACTATACGAGACCGCTAGATGGCGCTTAGCTAAATAAAACACGACTTTCGTTATTGCTCCTCGAATAATATATTTACTTTTAAAAATATTTATATCGATCTACGGAAAGTGTATAGTAGTTGAAAGTGATAGTTTTTATTAATAATCTATTTAATTAATTCGCTATGCTGTAAAAGCTTATTGCGTACACTGCTACAGCGTTGTCCTCCATACGTTTACGTCCGTCTCCGTTGCAGGGCGAATACTGTAATGCGGACCAACGCGATGATGGGAGTGTGTGAATGCTAGGGCATTAATCGCGCGAATATTTCTGGCAACACGATGAGCAATGCGAGCGGCAGTATGTAAACGCGGGGTAACATGGAGAAGGAATTACTTTGCGAAAAATCCCCACGGATACCTCCCCCGCCGTAGCCGGAGGAGGAGGTTACGTCGGACTCGAACCGACTAAAACGCACGCCGCGCCGTCTGTGGGCCGTCAGTTGCCGGAGGTGAAATTGTCGTAGCCATATCCCTCGCACCCCGGCCGACCAGTCTGTATTTATACTGCTGCGGACGTTTGCTTATTTTTCTAAAGCATCTTGCTGAAGAACGGGAAGAAACCAGTAGGTATGTTTTCTTTTTTTCTTTCAATATGTAGGTAATAACTGTGGAAACTTTTTTATCTTTGTCCATTAAATTAAAAAAAAAACACAAGTTACTAGGTAAGTAATACTTTATTTCATAGTAAAACTAAGTTTTGTCCTACCTAAATGCTATAAATGAGAATAGTGTGGAATGAAGATGAAAATGGTGCCTAATGGTGGATTTCGATCAAGTGATCCTAATCTAAGGTCGGAAGGTCCCGGGGTCGAATTCTGATCACTACACTACCGACGTGAGCGCACTCCTAACGGAATAACACAAACATTTTAGTTTAGCTGTAGTAGTTAGGGTAATATTAGTTTTAAATTCTTGATTTGAAAAAAAAATTATAACCTGTGTGGGGTCCCGGTATAGCATTGGCCTGCTTAGTCAGAAGAAGCAGGCTCGATTCCCAGTTAGTGAAATTATTATAAATAGTATAAAAACATAGGTGTCTAAGTACGTTTACCCGTATTCTAGAGCCCATATACAATCTTGCTAGCTAACTTTGGGCCTAGGCCTAGATACCGCTGTGTAGAATATCCTAGAATCATGAGCCTACCCAGAGGGGACAAGTGGGGTGCTTGCCTCACTCTACTCTGCCTGAATAAAAACACAACAATACCCCCCCGGATCCGATTTGACTTTAGCCTCAACTTTTAAAGACTTTTGCCCCATTCCTTAAAGGAAGCTGGGTACGCCCATGCCTAGAATATTAGTTAGGGTTATAAACCCGTCGTTATAAATCTCCTTTGAGATTGGATTTCTTCTTCGTAATCTCTATCTTCAGTGACTTAGGCGTCCATTGGAAGTTAATTTCTCTAGTTTTTATGATATTCTTATATACTAGAGCAGATAGCCGCGCCGTTCGTTTCTTGGTTGGTGATTCGAAGTCGACTTCGTAAAGACCAAAACGTTCACTGGAATAAGAAAATGAAACATTAGGTAGTCTTTAAGTCTAGGGGACGTGGTTGGTGCGGAACCTCCACGTGGTGCATCCTGGGCAAAAGAGATGGTAGCTCTTGTCTCCTTCCCAAGGGAGATACGGCCACTTACGGTAAATACCGGCCGCGGTGGGAGCGACCAGTAGAGAGCTGCTCGGAGGCTTTCCACGTGCCCAGAGCAGAGGCCAAAATGGAAAGTAAGCAAGGCCACCCCTTGCTTACTTTGCATATTGCTTATTGTCACCATGCGCATGCGTAGGGGTTACAGAAGCGGCCGCCTGACACCCCATCACAGCGGCACAGCGCAGCGGTGCGATGCTTGCGTTCGTATCCCGAAAGAACTCATATTCGCAGGCAATGTGGATTATGTGGAACCATTAAGTCTCAGAAGGGACTTTGTCTCACTGTGTGTGTTCTACCTGTTTGACATGATGCCCACACCGCCCATTGCACCTCTCGCTACAGCAGGGAATTCATCCTCACACATTGAGACCGGAAATGGTGCGCACTAATTCGTTATGAAAGGAACATCATCCCACGCACATTCAAGCTGAGGAATAAACTCCCCGTGGTGGTTTTTCCAAGCGACTACAAAATATGGAGTTCTTCAAGAAGGGCATAATCGGCACGAAGCAACAACAACGGTATGTACCATTGAAGAATGTGATGACTACCTACCTTGTACCTGCCGTCCATTCCACATTGTCCATTAAGCTCCACGCAGTGTACCCCTTCAGCTGCGTGCCGTCCTCCATGGCCAGCAGTAAGGCATCTAGAGGAACATCAACAATTTTAATATCATCATCATCATGAAGACGGATTTTCCTGATTGCATCCGAGGTCGAGGTGAACTCGGAGCTCAAGGTCCGTCTTCCGGCTCTTCCTCCTCCACTTCGCAGGATCTTGGGCGTCCATGGTAGTGAGACCATTGGCATGCATGTTACTCTCCACATTCTGAATGTGGAATGAACCTTGTTAGGTTGCAGATTATAGCAACTAAAATTGATGTAAGTATGATGTTCCACACACAATCCACATTCTACTCATATTACAAGCTTGAGTATAAATAGCGCCGTGTATAGGTCCTAATTGGAGAGGATTTTTCTAAAATGACATGCGGACTGATATGCATAATTACTTAGGTATTCCCTCATGCTGTCGACCCGGCTCTGATCTCCGAGCCCGACGCCAGTAGACCAGCCATGTTCAGTCACAATCGTCACCGGGTAGTCGTAGGCCAGGTTCACGTGGATGCACGTCTTGTAGATCCCATACGGAGCGCTCTGAAACACAATCCGTACTTAATAGTATAAATGTCTAAGTAACTCTGTCTGTCTGTTACACTTTCACCCCTAAACCACTGAACTGATTTTGATGATGGTACAAAGATAGATTGGAAGAAGGAAGGGTATTAGAAGGTGAGCAGCATAGCCAGAGCTCACTTGAGAAGTTGAGTGGGAAGACGAAAGGCTTATCCTGCTTATCTTCTGACAGCATAGAATTTCTTTGTTCTTACAGGGTCGGCGGCGCGAATGTGATGTTGCATACGTCCATAGGCTACGGTAACCACTTTCCATGAGGGGGGCCGTGTGCCTGTTTGCCTCCTAATTGCGAGAATTGCCTCTTAATTATCTAAACAGAATTTTAAAGCTTAAGTGATAATAATGTCACTTGCAAATCTCGTATGATTTAAATCGTAGTAGGTGAGAATTGAGTGTTTGCATGTGTGTAAAATGTGTGTAGGGAGTCATGTCCCCTGTGATCCCCCCCCCCCCCCCCTCCCTCGTGCCTTGATAAATAATTGAACTCACTCACCTTCAACCAAGAAGACTTGCCCTGCTTCCACTCGGGTCCCTGGGTGTACAGCGTGCGAACATCGTCTTCGAAAGACGCAGACACGTAGTTCTTCTTGCTGTTCTTCACCAGGAACGTGGTGTAATGGTTCAGGCCTAGGAAGTCTGCTGACCCTGGAAATTGAGTTTTGAAGTGTTATGATTAGTGTATAGTATATTCCCCGTTTTCACCCGAGGTATACTTTGAAATCCCTTTAAAACATTATAGATACTGGGTGATTTTATAATCGTTTCGGAGCGAAAGATTTTGGGTACACAGTTTCGTTAGCAAAATCGTCTGCCCCTCTAGACAAGTTTAGTGACAATTCGTTGCTCGGCGTATGATGGAATAGAATGCCAAATGTATGGGATTTGACGTATATGACAGACGTCAACGAATGTCAAAAACGTCAAATCCTATACATTTGTCATTCTATTCCATCTTACGCCGAGCAACGAATTGCCTCTTGTCTAGGGGGCTGGAAGTATTATTTTGGTGAAAATTTTTTTTTTCTAGGAACTACCTAACCTGTGTTACGGTACCAAGAAGACACCTCTGTCCCTCAACCTTGTATTTCCAACTCGATAGATGTTATGACTGTGGTATAAACTGAAATATTAATGGTACCTTTCATAAGATCGATCTCCTCAGCCGTTAGCTTTGGTAGTCGGGAGGTAGTGAAGCCCTGTTCAGCGCTCTTCTTGGCGACGATGTCTCTCACCAGCTGGGGGAAGTTTCCCGTCTTCGAGAATATCGGGTCCATGTATATGCCAATCTGGAATCAAGAACGGTTGAGTTAGATGGGATGCACTTCGGTTGAGTGTGCGCTAGATTTGCACAACCTAATTAGCTTGTCCAAAGGTGAAAGGGGCTTGGTGGAATTCCTCCAGGCCACCATCGAACGACCAGAAGCACGGCAACGCGCCACCGATACACCGAGGACACTCCACTCATCATCACTAAACAATTCGGCGATACGTTCATCATATATATGTATGATGAACGTATTGGTTTCAATAGGACACTATAACTTGGGTCTCTATAACTTGGGATAACTTGGGTCTCTTCAAAACTAGAGTGAATAGGTACTGCTAGGCAAGCATGCTCCACCGTCGACCATATTGTCACCACGAGAGTCTTCATTCGCTCCTGTGAAAGCTAAATTAAAAAAAAGTAGGAGGACGTACACCGGGTTCCGAAGTACTGGATGCAGTCGGGATGTTATGATAATAATTTTGATACTCAAATTTACCTCAAATTCTCTAGCTCGTGTTGTGGCCTCCGCATGTTCAGTGGTGTTCTTGTAAGGGTCGTACCAGTTCAATTCCATGCTTATGCCAACATTACCTGCAAGAAATATGGTAGATATGATTTAATTTTCGAAGATGTAACAAATCAGGCTTAAGCCTGGTATCAGAGCTGATGAACCAAAATAGTCTTCAGAATACAAGATCAAAATACAAGCCGTTATAATCTAAATTATAATCGAAAATACTTATGTGACGTAAAGTGACTTAAGGTACTTCGACTTAAGTGACTTAAGTAAAGTTAACCTTAGAATATTCTAGGAATAAGAAATTTAGTTCTGGTTTAATACCCAATCTTAGTCAGTTACGAACACAATACATCAACCCCCCTAGTCAAGTGGCAATTCGTTGACCGGTGTATTGTAGAATTGAATCACGAATGTATGGGATTTGACGTAAGTATAAGACACGTTCAGATTTGACCAATTTCGTTCAACCCGTTGACGACTGTCATAAATACGTCAAATCCTGTATTGTAGAATACACACATTGCGACCGGAATCGGTGCGCACTGTGCGGTATGAAAGGAACTTCATCCCACGCACACTCAAGCTGTGGAATGAACTCCCCGCGGTGGTTTTCCCAAGCGACTACAATATGAGGCACTTCAAGAAGGGCATTAGAAGGTTTCTTCAGGGTAGGCAGCACGAGTGTGACGCCCCTAGTGTTGCACGCGTTCATAGGCCACGGTAACCACTTTCCATCAGGTGGGCCGTGTGCTTGTCTGCCAACTAAGTGGTATAAAAAAAAAGAATATATGGGATTTGACCAGATTTGACGTATAAGACATACGTTGATGACTGTCATATACGTCAAATCCCATACATTCGTCGTTCTATTCTACAATGCGCTGGTCAACGAATTGTCACTGGTCTAAGGTGGCAGGGCGTACCTTGATAATCCTTCTTATAGAGACGCTGATATAGTCTATAAGCTTTAGCATGGCCCAGTAAGATGTTCTTGGCGCACTCGTACACCCCCATACTCTTCAAGTTCGCCGCTGGTGCGAACCCGTCTGTGCCATACCCTTCCTTGCAGATTGATCTAGGCTGAAAAAAAAATATAATCCTGAACTTCGAAATCTATACATAACTAGCTGTCCCGGCGAACTTCGTACTGCCATATTTTTCCCGTTCCCGCTGCACCTAAGTATTATCTCATCCTTTAAACCTTCCCTGGACACCCACGAATATTTCAAGACTAAAATTTGCCAAATCAGTTCAGCCGTTCTTGAGTTATAAAATAACAACGAAAAGTGGCATTTATTTTTATTTATTAAGAAGATTAGGCCGTATAGTTCCACCGGTAACTTTTACTAGTAAAAGATATTCGTCACATGCTGACTTATACGGGATGATATACGGGAGGTTGATGAACTTATTTACTTACTTAGGAAAGTAGTTACCATGGCATGGACGAGTGCAACACCAGGGGAGAATTTCATTGCCATGAGCGAAGACGACAAGCAATACAAGCCTTTGGTCTTCCCACTGACAGCACAAAACCTCTCCAGTGAGCTCTGGCTACCCTACCCACCGCAGGAAACACAACACGAGGTTACTATACCCGCGGTATTCTGTAGGGCGGAGTTAATTCCCCAGTCGAATTGCTCGATTGGGACGGAAATGCCGTCGTGTCCTACCTCCTCCAAACCTCACGGACCCGGATATATTCACTTCAAAATCTACTTACCTGGTTTATAGTGATCCAAAGTTTCACTTTATCAGCATATCTTTCAAACAGTACGTTGGCATAATCCTCAAACCAGTCAGAGGACAGAGGGTTGGTCCAGCCTCCCAGGTCCTGGAGGTACTGGGGCAGGTCGAAGTGGTGGAGGGTCACCATTGGTTGGATCTCGTACTTCAAGAGCTCGTCGATTAGCTTGTCGTAGTATGCTAGACCAGCCTCGTTGATATTGTTTGGGAAACCTGTAAGAATGGTTTTTATTTTTATATAGGACACGTTAATATGACTTCACCTTGCCGGATGGTAAGCTGAAGGCATCGTCTAAGGCAAGAGTCGCCATTCCAGACACCAATTATTAAAATCCAGCTGTTGCCCGTGGGTTCGCCCTTGTCGATGTTGGTTATCGCCTATGTCATTTCTCAAGCTTTAGTCTATCTCTGTACTAAATTTCATCAAAACCAGTTTGGTGGTTTAGGCATGAAGGCGTAGCAAACGGCAGGTGCGGTCGCAGCTTGAAATTGAGATTGAGCTTTTTTCTTTCCTTCATGGAGAAAAAGCGGACCCCAGACTCCGAGGTGAAATCGGAGTCTGGGGTCCGCTTTTTCCAGTATAACTGTGGATTTAGTTGAACTTCGATATTTACCTAACCCGTAGGTATGAATATCATATACACAGGTTTATTCATACTTATTTATATCTAATTATATCTGGGGTTACTGAATTATCAATAGGTATTGATAACCTAATGGACAAACGTGGTTAATATAAATGCATGTAATCAAAACATACATTTACAAGTGTTTGATAATTAAATAATATTAAAAACAAAGTATTACATTACGTATTACATTTTATATTACTTACGTATTAGTAGGTAGGTACGTTTGACCGTGACCTGCATGGAATACTGATTTTTTATACAACTTAGGTAACAGACATGCTTCCATATCGCCCAATATTGCCATTGGGTTGTGGAGGCAGATGGCAATCGCTTCACGGAAAATATCGCAGTTCAGCCAATCCGCAGTAAGGCTGGCAAAGCGGACCCTAGTCTCCGAGGTGATTGAAAGCTTCTAAATTCGGATGCGACTGTGATTAACGCTAGGACGAAGAAGGTGGCAGCAAGCGCACGGCTCATCTAATAGGAAGTGGTTACCGTGGCCTACGGACGTTTGCAACACCAGGGGCTTCACACTCATGCTGCTGACCCTGTAGGAACCTTCTGATGCCTTGCTTGAAGCACCTCATACTGTAGTCGCTTAGGAAAACCACAGCAGGTAGATCATTCCACAATCTAAGCGTGTGTGTGAAGTTTGTAACCCTATTCCCGTAATTCAACGAGAATCTATTGCAAGGATAAAAGAAAGAATTCATTTCGCCGACGCTAGAAACGCCGGCAATCCCACATTCTGCGCCCGACGCACCCCAATAACCCCGTGGCGGATGGGAAGAGTCGCCTGTATCCACTGATCCTCGTTGAGTGATACGTTAAGGAACGACTCAACCGTGGACTATGTCGTCGAACGAACACGGTACACGGTAACGGTAGGCGTAGTCCGCAGAAGGTACGTCAGCTCCGGGAGGGCGAAACACATGAGCAATAACACCATCGCCACATGCGCAGAAAGATCCTTGAGACGTTCTCGAGCGGTCAGAAGAAGCGTATTGCGGGCAAAGATTGCATCTGGCACTCCGTCAGGAAAAATAGGAGAGTGTAGAGAAAGTTCCATGAGGCCAGGCAAAAAAAAGTAGCCTATATGTTATTTCAGACTATAATCTATCCCTGTGTCAAATTTTAGTATTGCCACTTGTCTAGGGGGGCAGATCCGTTCAGCCGTTTTAGCGTGATTGAGTAAAAACTATACGGTAATATTTATAAAATACTAGCTGTCCCGGCGAACTTTGTACCGCCATATTTTTCCCGTTCCCGCTGCACCTATTTTCTCATCCTTTAAACCTTCCGTGGACACTCACGAATTTTCAAGACTAAAATTAGCCAAATCGGTTCAGCCGTTCTTGAGTTATAAAATAACAACGAAAAGTGGCATTGATTTTTATATATTAGACTAGCTGTCCCGGCGAACTTTGTACCGCCATATTTTTCCCGTTCCCGCTGCACCTATTTTCTCATCCTTTAAACCTTCCGTGGACACCCACGAATATTTCAAGACTAAAATTAGCCAAATCGGTTCAGCCGTTCTTGAGTTATAAAATAACAACGAAGAGTGGCATAGATTTTTATATATTATAAGATAAACTGTACGGTACTCATTCCTCATCCAGTCTATCCCACGGATGAATATAAAGAAAATATAACTTACCAGTGGGCATGACCCTAGGCCATGATATGCTGAACCTGTAGAAGTTCACTCCGAGTTCTCTGAGCATCTCCACGTCCCTCTGCCAGTGGTGGTAAGAGTCTGTAGCCACGTCGCCATTGTACCCGTCCACTATCTTGCCTGGGTAGTCGTGGACGAATCTGTCCCAAATGCTTTCTCCTTTCCCTGGAAAAATAGAAAAAGACTGCTTATATAAACATCATTGACTATTCAGGACTCATCATCATCTTAGCGTTATTCCTAGCCGCATCTGAAGCCTTCACCTTCGGCTATCACCAGCGGTCAGGGTTAAGGGTTATATAGCTGGAAGGTTACACGTGAGTCCAGAACCCGATTTTAATAAAAAATCACTGTCATACGACTTCTATTCTTCATACTAGCGATAATCTTAGTCACATCTGAGGCTTTCACCTCGGAGTCCGGGGTCAAATTTTTCCAGTCTAACTGAGACGCGGCTGAACTAGATATTTTATGTGAAGTGACTGCCATCTGACGTCCATAACCAATTGGCGAAATTAGAGTTAGACCAGTTGTTAGATTTTTTAGGGGTTCAATTACCCGTAACAACTGCCATAGATGTTCCTGTAACAACCGGGACCAACGGCTTAACATGCTCTCCGAGACACGAAATGCAAATAGCCATTCTCATACATTATGATCTTTGCACTGAGCGGGATTCGAACACGCGCTCCCTGCGTTAGAGCCACCATTGCAATATTGTTGGTATCTGTAATGGTGACCCTCTTTCCTGACACTTTACCTTCAGCTTACCATCAGTTGAGGTGAAATCATATTAACGTGTCCCACATAAAAGAAAACCTAAACTAAAAGTCTTCTAGTCTTCAAGTCTTCAAGTCTAGTGAACAGGTTGCATCTAGACAAGCATGCTCCATCATCCACCACATCATCACTTACCAACAGGTGAGATAGTGGTCAAAAGCGATAATATTAAACCTCTTACCATCAGAATCCCAAGCACCTTCTACTTGATATGCCGAAGAAGCCGCTCCGAACAGAAACTGAGGAGGAAAACTTCGCTTCTTGTTGTCTGTCCACCCATGAGAATCAATGAGGAAACTAAAAAAAAACAGAATTTTTTTATACCAATTAGGTCGCAGACAAGCACACGGCCCACCTGATGGAAAGTGGTTACCGTAGCCTATGGACTAGTGCAACACCAGGGGAGTCACACTTGTGCTGCCGACCCTTAAAAACAAAGATATTCTGTACGGTTACCTATCTTAATCCCGAATTTTAATATTCCGAATATCATAATCCCGAAAACGTTTGGCCATTTTTTCATAATCCCGTTTTTTCAAATTCCGAAGTTTTATTTGCCATATAATCGCAACTCCGAATTTCATTTGCCCAATTATTCATTTGTACGACGTTTTATAATCCAGACGAACGAGTTCCAGACACACGAAATCTAAATGCACAAAATCCAGATGACCGTAATCCATATGCATGAATGCCCAAATTTTAAAACACAATTTTTTAAAATGCATTTAATTGATAACCAGACAAACAATATCCAGATTTTTAAAACCAGCTAGCATCAGGCATGCAGCATGCAGCAAGCATCAGGAATTTAGCATGCAGCAAGCATCAGGCATGCAACATGCAGCAAGCATCAAGCATCAAGCATTTAGCATGCAGCAAGCTTCAAGCATCAAGCATTTAGCATGCAGCAAGCATCAGGCATGCAGCATGCATCAGGCATGCAGCATGCATCAGGCATGCAGCATGCATCAGACATGCAGCATGCATAATGCATGCAGCATGCAGCAAGCATCAGGCATTTATCATGCAGCAAGCATCAGGCATTTAGCATGCAGCAAGCATCAGGTATTTAGCATGCAGCAAACATCAGGCATTTACCATGCAGCAAGTATCAGGCATGCAGCATGCAGCAAGCATCGTTTCTGTCACAGCTCCGGCGCTGCGGGGCTCCAGCGGCCCCACACGAGCTTATCGTCGCAGATGGTTGTAACGCCCACCACCGCAGCTTCGGCTTGCTGGCCGGCTGTGCCGGCCAGCCTCAGCCGCGGCGGCGGCCATTGTAACCACCTGCTCCTCAGCTCGTGGGCCGCCTCGCCCCTCCGCGCCTACGCGGGCTTAAATAACACTCTAGGGGTAGGGCAAACAAGACTACGTGAAGTCGGATTTGCGGCAATTCATTTCTTTCACTAACTTTTTTGTGACAATTTTTGACTTTTCAAACCAATAATTTAAGGGTTAAATAAAACTGTTAATTTTTCCGTATAAAATTCCGTACAGGGATAAATAAAAAATAAAAAAAAAACCTAACCTATCCGAATCGGATTGCACTGAGTCGGGGTGTTAACGATAATTTTAATAATTTCGACATTGAAATTTCTAAATTAATGTACCTTAATTTCTAAATTACTTACTGTACCTAATAAATGAATCATATAAATTTACTGAATTGTTAAATTTATTGTTTTACGATTGTATGGGAACCAAATAAAACGATTATGAAAATTTGGTAAATGGTACGATGGGCAACAAAAAAAAATATTTTGAGAATCTGGTATAACTATATTTGGATTATGACAATATGGGAAACAAAAAAAAGCTATTTAAAAATTTGGTTTTAGTGCACCTGGTAATTGATTTATCTGGGAAATGAAAAACGGAATTATAGAAAGTTATCATTCATTACATCTGTCTTTTAAAAGTTCTACCAACCGTTTTCGGGGTTTTAAGATTCGGGTAACAGAAATTCGATATTTCAATAGGTTACCATTCTGTACCGTTAGCGAAAAAAACAAGCTAGACAAGCCTTTTTGTCTGCCCACTGACAGCACAAAACACTAGGGGAGTGTGTTTCCCCAGGTGTTGCACATGTCCATAGGCCATGGTAACCACTTTCCATCAAGTGGGCCTTGTGTTTGCCTGCCACCTAAGTGGTTTATAAAAAAAAACTTCAAACCATACAAAAACACACATTTTACATACAAACAAATCAAGTGTTGGAAAAATAGTCATGTGTGTATTATCACAACAACATATAATTTAAACACGAGCGAATTACTTAAGTGTTGAAAATTATTAAGAAATCTTTTAACACCTTAGATTTATTAATGTTAGCACATTAATAAATCTAAGGTGATCATACCTCAATAATCATGAACCACTGATCGAAAATAACACAACACATTGTTTTAGAAACATGAACACATTATTTAAATACAAGCAAATTAAGTGTTGGAAATAACAAAACACATTTCTGTAATAACACTTTACACACTTAGATATTAATTATTATTAGTTATTTTAATGTTAATATTGTACTGTCTGAAGTTTACGGAAATCACTCAATGAAATAAAACCACTTTTTAACGGAGTCTATGTGACAACTACCATATTTTAGTTACCCGGCGACCATGGCTGCTAAAAAGTAGCCAAATCGTCGGACTAAATGTAAATAATACCAAATAAATCGCGATAGAATCTGTTATAAATGGTTTTATTTCAATGAGTTAAGTGAAACGTCGGCACAAGTAAGTTAAACAATGAATCGCGAAAAGTTCCGATATCACCAAAACTATGATTTAACTGTTGAAAATAACAAAACACATTTCTCTGTTAACACATTTAACACACTTTAAATTATTAATATTTAATTTTTATTAATAAAATGTAATTAAAAATGTCTTACTTCAACAAAAACAGTACGACAATCTGCATTGTGATATCTAAACTGATACGGTTTTATGTAGCATGTCACTGTTTCGACTTGAAAGCAAACATTTGTTTTAAATTAAGTATTCTTATCAAAGCGTCGCTGATAGCGGTAAGCCGACATTAAAGTGACCTATATATTACACCAACGATTAATTTTATAGATTTTTTTACGCACGAATATGTTATTGACTAGCCTTCCGCCCACGGCTTCCCCCGAGTGGATATCTTATCTCTTACCCGATTGCAATCAAACAAATGTAAGATTTTAAGTCTAATCTTTCTAATAAAAAAAACAGCATCAAAATCCGTTCATCGCGAACAAACAGTTCCAATGTACAATTATATAATAGTATTCGCCAATTAAAGACACGTCTAATCTCTAATATATAAAATTCTTCTGTCACGGGGTGCGTAATCGAACTCCTCCGAAACGGCTTGACCGATTTTGATGAAATTTTTTGTGCTTATCCGGTATCTATGAGAATCGGAAACATCTATTTTTCATCCCCCTAAGTGATAAGGGTGCAGCGGGAACGGGATTTGAATACCACGCGGGCCGAAAATATGGCGGTACGAAGTTCGCCGGAGCAGCTAGTGATATATACATATCAGCTGGTAATCTAATCAGACTAGATTTAGTGTTGTCGCCTTTCATGCTACAACCGCACTGCATGTGATCAACGTTTTCAGCCGGATCCGGTCAACCGATCACAATGCGGCTAGCCGCACAAGTGTGTTATACCTCTAAATTAAAAACATTTCTATAAATGCAAAAATTTATTAAGCCATTAAGATAAGCGACAAAATGTGAGTGTGAGATTTATTGACCACACTAAATTTCTATTTGCAAAGAAAGAAGACATGTTATTTGAATTCAAATGCCATATTATGGCTCCTATACGCGACGGCAGATTCATCCGCAGACCTCATCGGCGGACGCGTCCGCCGCTAACATCCGCAGATGAGTTAGTGTCCCTCATCGATAGTCATGTTCATGGACTCTGGCTCGTAGTCGTGGTCGATGTAGCGGTGCTTCACTATGTGCTTGTACACGAACGCGGACTTCCTGGGTGTGCGCGTGCGCAGAGGGTCCTCGAAGTCTACTTGATAGAGACCAAAACGCTCTCTGTGAACAAAAATACGAATGATAAGTTTATAACAAAATTAATGCTGAACTTTTATACGTATTTTATATAATTACTAGCGGACCGGGCAGACGTTGTCCTGTATGATATTTTTTTTTTTGTGAATCTAAACTAAACCATCTAGGGTGCCACCAAAACGCATAAAAAATCATTCAACTCGGTCCAGCCATTTGGGAGGAGTTCAGTGACATACACACGTACAGTAGAATTATATAGGACCGGACAGACGTTCTCCTGTATGATTTTTTTTTTGTGAATCTAAACCATCCAGGGTGCCACTCAAACGCATACAAAAAAAAAATCTTTCAAGTCGGTCCAGCCGTTTAGGAGGAGTTGAGTGACATACACACGTACAGTAGAATTATATATATAAAGTTATTCCCAACTATAGATAAGATAACAACAGGGACCCATATAATCGCAGAGACGTACGCTTGGCTAGCTTCAAGAAATATTAATACCCTACCCGTCTAGACAAGTGGCAATTCGTTGGCCGGCGTTATTATAGAATAGAATGATGATGTACGGGATTTGACGTATATGACAGTCATCAACGTTATGTCATAACCGTCAAAGTACGTACTATATTACTTCAAATCCCATACATTCGTCATTCTGTTCTACAATATGTTGGCTAACGAATTTCCATTTGTCTATGGGGGTTGATATTGGCAGTAATTCTTAGCTAAGTCTCAAATGCAGCCTCTTTCCTTTGATCATTATCATCTTACTACTATTTGTCTCTTTACTCATTTTCATCCTCTTGGTTTGCCTTCTATAAATATAATATAGAGCGCGCGTATCACTCGGGTCTGTTGCGCTGAGCGTAGGCACGGGTATGAACAGTACCGAGGCAGATGCTTAGCAGCAGATTTTTTTTTATACCACTTAGTTGGCAGACAAGCACACGGCCCACCTGATGGGAAGTGGTCACCGTGGACGTATGCAACACTAGGGGCGTCACACTCGCGCTGCCGACCCTGAAGAAACCTTCTAATGCCCTTTTTGAAGAACCCCATATTGTAGCAAGGAGCCTCGGCATGAACGATACTCATGCCTACGGTTTATAGTTAATAGGCGCGCTCTCTATATATAATATATACTCTAAGTTTGCCTTATACGACTGTTAAGGGAGTGGCAGAGCTCCCAAAAACAGAACCTCTCCGAAAATCAGCAGGTGTACTGGCTAGCAGTTGAGATTGTCTTGGACCCATTTTCGGATAAAACCACACAAGAACTCACGTGTAACCTTCCATCCATTCAAAGTTGTCTACCGTACTCCAAGCCATATAACCCTTAACCCTGACACCAGCGTCTAAAAGGTCCAGAACATTCTCCAGGGCTTCCCTGTGGTACGCAATCCTGTCGTCATCAATCAGACCCTGACTTGGATGAGTGGACCATCCGTTTTCAGTGATGTAGAACGTTTGATCAGCATATCTTGTGTGGAGGTCTTTTATCACATTGTACAGGCTGTTGGGTGCTTTCTAAAAAAAGGATAATATATTCTTCATTAGGCTTAATCTATATCTATACCGAGTACTATTATCTGTTATGTGTCTATACTATGAGTAATACCAAATATCATAAATGCGAAGTTACTCTGTCTGTCTGTCTGCTTTCATGCTTAAATCACTGAACCGATTCAGATAAAATTTAATACAGAGACTTTGGGAAAGGATTATAGGCTATGCTCTTAGAGTAGGTATACATTGCTATTACTTATTATAATGTATACTCTAAGGCTATGCTGGTCGCAACATATTCTTGCCTTTAACCATAGAATACCTATATAATTAATAATGCTGACGCTACAAATAGGTTTTTATTAATGAAATAAAATCAGTTTCTAACGGATTCTATGAATTTTTCAAAACATGGCGTAACTGAATCGAGTCCCTATTGAGCTTTTTGCTCACCTTCTATAATAAAGTACATACCGTCAACCAAGGAGACGCAGACTTGATCCAATCGTCACGTTTATATTGCCCAACACTTAGGTCATTATACTGAGAAGGCACTGGAGCAGCAGCTTTGTGTTTAGTAGCAGATATCATCCAAGCTGAGTAGTGGTTCACGCCAAAAAAGTCGTAAGTACCACGAACCCAAGTTTTCTCCTGTTCTGTGAATTCTGGTAACCGCGATTCAGAGTAACCCTGCTCATTACTCTTATTTGCAACCCTTTCCGAAAAATCTTTTGGGAATCCTCCAGCCGCTGAGAATATAGGTTCTGTGTATAAACCCCACTGAAAAAATAAATAAAATTATAGTTTGCCAACTAGGAAATTGATGATACATAGGTAGATAGGGGTGTATATAGGCCGAATCGACGCACGGCGCAACATGCACCTCCTCATCCCCGGGGGCTAGATGGGAACTCCGTGGATCTCACACCTGAAAAGAATCAATTCGAAAGAGATGGCTCTAGGTCGGCCGGGGTGCGAGAGATAGGTTCAGCCAATTTCATCTCCGGCAATCTACAGTTCCATGGGTATCCGAGGATTAAATAAATGATAGTGCTTTTTTAATTGTGTGAAAAATCCCCATGAACAACTCCCTCACCGGAGCCGGTGGAGGAGGTTATGTGGGACTCGAACCGACTAAAACGCACGCCATATGTGGGCTGTCGGTCACCGGAGGTGAGATTATTGTAGACATATCCTTCGCACCGGCCCAGGGCCATGTCTCTCGATATGGCACTCTTCCGGTGTGGGGACCGCGGAGTCCCCAACTCGCCCCCGGGTATGGGGAGGCGGGTGATGCGCGTGGCCTGCTTCTGCTAGGGTGACAGGTGGCTCTACCTGTCACTCCCAGGCCCGACGATAGTACTATCAAAACCTTTGAATTACATTCCTGACTTACCTCAAACTGTTTCGCAAGTTCAGCAGCATTTAAATCTTCAGTGGCATTCGTATCCGACTCGAACCAGTGTACGCTGATGGTAATACCACACTGGCCACCCTGCATCTCCTTGAAGTCATTCTTATACGCATGGTACGCGTTAGCATGAGCAAGAATCAAATGTTTAGCACAAAGATAGGTGCCAACGGCAGTAGAATTCAAGAGAGGAGCCTTTCTCGCCGCTCCATAACCATCATGGCAAATCTCTCTGGGTTCGTTAAAAGTGATAAAATATTTTACTCGATCTCCAAAATTCTCGAAGACAACTCTCGCATAACCTTCGAACCATTTAGCCATCAAAGGATTCGCGAAACCACCGAGCTCTTGAAGCTTTTGGGGTAAGTCCCAGTGATAAAGGGTGATCATTGGAGTGATGTTAAATTTTAACATTTCATCGATAAAGTTGTTGTAGTACGTGATGCCTGCAAGGTTGACCTGGTTTGCGAGACCTGTGGGGAGGATCCTGGACCAGGAAAGGGAGAAGCGGTAAGCGTCGAGGCCTAGTTCCCTCATGATTTCGACATCACGCTTGTAGTTGTGGTAGGAGTCAGCAGCGACGTCACCGTTGCTTTTATCCTTGATTTTATTTGGATTATTGTGGGTCAGGTAATCCCAGATGTTTTCGCCTTTACCTGGTTGGGAATATAAAATTCATTTAATGACCAGTCATATAGTTCTTATTTTAGTATATTTTTCTACAGAATAACCGCGGTAGCCTAGTGGTATGGGTAATGGACTGCTGAGAAGAGGTCTCGGGTTCGATCTCAGGGTTTACCATGGCACACACCAATGTCTTTTCGATGCTTTTCGAAGTTATGTGTGTCTCTATCGCAGGTTTATAAGTGCCCGGTTAATGGCAATAGGCTCGCCACCTATTACATTGGGACCTAAACATAAACAGCGAAATGTGGGTGCTAGCACCTCTGCCTACCCCTTCGGGGATATAGGCGTGAGTTTATGTTATGTATGTTTTCTACAGAAAAATTCCATTTAATGCTTCAACGCTATCCAGGATAAGAAGCCAATACCCAATCATCATACCATGCAAACGATTCCTTCAAAAACCAAGCGACACTTAAAAGACCTGGTAATGTAGGACATTCCAAGTCTTATAAGCGGGACGTGGAAAAGTGTCTTACAAGACCTTTGACCGTACTCACGATACCCCTGTAGCAACTCCATTTCTAGTTCGTACAATAAAATTATAACTTAAACTAGGAAAAGAAACTGTGAATCGATTTACCATCTTCATTCCAGGCACCCTCAACCTGATAGGAAGCAGTGGCACAGCCGAAGAGAAAGTCTGCCGGGAAACTTCTACGTTGCTTCAAGGAGACGCCATGGCAAGCCACAGTCAGCAGACTGTAAAGAATAAAAATAAGAAATTAAATCTTAAATTCATTCAAATATGTACAATTTTCTATAAGATAAAAAAAAGTTATGTCCGCTCTGCACGTTGGCGAACAAAGTGGTGAAAGCGTTGATCACCCCCGCGCCCCACCACAGGTCGCAGCACGACCTCCGTACTCCATGAGTGCGGGCCTGGGAGTGATGGGTGGAGCCGCCTTTCACCAGAAACTGGCTGTGCCCGCGAGATAGGGACTCCTTGGTCCCTATACCCGAAGAGGCAAGGCAATCTCACCTATCACCTACGACCCAAAAACGGCGTTTGTTTCAGTCGATTCGAGTCCGATACAACCACCCTCGTCGGTTCCGATGGCGCACGATAAAAAATTATGAAATGCACCGCCACATAATATCACGAATGGCACAAACCCGCTCTCACAAACAACTGTACATTTACAAACGTTACACGTTCCCGTACAAACAACAGTTGTTGGCCATCGCGTTCGCTACTGTGTTCACTAACGTATAGAGCGGCCAAAGTATAGCGATCAATCTAAAAGAAAAACAAATATACGTATATCTATTCCAAAATAATAAAGCATTGCGTTTTATCTTATTGCAGAAAGGTATACCTACTTGAATAAATGACACACTTTATCGTAAACGTATAAGGTAAATAAATATGACATTATCGGTTTTACTCTAAATTGTTCGACTTTCATCACTACAATAGGTAATTTATACTAGACTAGTGCAATTTGGCTGTTGTTGTTGCAACATCAACCTAAATTTAACTGTTGCCCTCAGCTCCACCGCATGGTAATCATCAGATCCCATTCCCGTAACACATAGGAAGTTATTCCAGGGATGAAGGTAATAAATCTATGTCTTATACGAGACTATTATCTATTCCTTTTGGCCACCTCAGGTGTGGGAATACTGTGTCCATCTTGCCCCGGAAAGAGTGAGCCAGAGATTACCTAAATAGTTGGAAGCCACCGGGTCGCCTCCGCACATCACGGACTGTGCCGGTTGGGAGAGACCCTAATCTCCTCCAGACCCGGTCCGCCTCCTTCTTGAGCATTACTTGCCCGCAGAAGGAGGCGGCGGCAACCCACGCGCTCGCGCATCGCACCTTCTCTTTGAGCAGCGCGCTTAGTGAAAAATTCCCACCCTTAGGACCACCACGAGGACCCACTTGGACGTTTCCTATAATCTATCCCTGTAGACCCGTTCATCTGTTTAAGAGTGATTGAATAACAAACATACTTCGGGACATGGACCTAAATCGCGAGGCATACGAGGCCCTGGCAGCGACGCGCAGTCCGCATTATTGGGAATCCTGAGATCACCAAAACCCTCGAGCCTTTGCAATTGCGTAGAGATGTGGCATCTTTGGCGGTATTTTACCGTCTCTACCATGGTAAATGTTCTGATGAGCTCTTCCAATTAATCCCACCCTCTCCTTTCCTATATAGGACAACACGTGCAGGGCTTAGATGCCACCCGCATACGGTGCAGAATATTCCATCGAGAACCAAGCGGTTCGGTGACTCCTTCTTCTGCCGTACCATTAAGTCTTGGAATTCCTTACCAGTTCACGTGTTTCCCTCCTCCTACAGTCCCGGGTCCTTTAAGCGGGGCGTGAAAAAGCATCTGATGAGGCCGTCAAGCTGAGTGCCACCATTGTAATATGATACGTGTCTGTAATGGTGACCCCCTTTTCAGAGACTTTGCCTTCAGCTTACCATCAGGCGAGGCGAAGTCAAATTGACGTGTCCTATATAAAAAAAAAGTGGATTGATTCGTAATAATCTACGCTTGGTGAATTTGAGCTCATCCACAGCAGTAGCACCCCGTGCTATCCTCAAAAGACACCCAAGAAATGTGTACTGCGCGTATAGGGCACATTTTGAGCACAATTTAGGTCTAAGATAATAATATTGTCCCGAGCAATAACAACATTCACACTTAGTATATTATTAAGATACTTAGGATTGGATTTATTATAGAAATCAATCAGCGATACGAGTAGTCTGATATATCTGCAATTTTTTATAACAAATGAATAAATAAATAAATAAATATTGTACAACATTCTACACAACGCTATCTAGACCCATAGTAAGCTTAATTAGCTTGTGTTATGGAATCTAGAATGCGGATATACATACTTAGATACTTTTTTTTGTAAATACATACATACAAAGGTAACTATTTCAAAATACTTTGATCATTCATTAGTTTCAGCTATTAAAAATATAACAGTTAATCATATACCTGACCACTGCAATCAGTTTCATAGTAGCAAGTCACTCTAACGTCACAATGTAATCTTCTCACGAAGTACACACTACTGGGTTCCACCCGCTTAGGTTATGTACTAATATTATTTATCTGCGGTTTATGGACCAGAGGCACGTAATTCAACCGATTCTATAATTATTATTTTCGATTACATCATACATATCGACACTAGAACTATAAATCAGTAAGGGACATATTGGCGTAATTGGCGTTGAATTCGGCATTTTGTGCCCTATCGTTTGGTATACTTGAAATTTCTCTTTAGTTAAAAACGTGTCCCTTACAGTATAAATTTATGGGATACTAAGATAGATTTTTGATTAAAAAATGAATTAATGGACATAATACCCTATAATTTTCTCTTTCTTCTTGGTACTTACTTATTTTAATACCGAATAGCTAAATCGCATACCGTATAGAATTACTTATTAGAAAAATTAATTTTGTACCTTACAATTATTTTTTCTAAGTAATTCTATATCAATTAATTTTTTCTAATTTATAGTAAGAGACGTGCTATTTTTTTGAAACCAGTAAGATTACGTAAGTCTTTCTAAAATGACTTTAAAGAGGAGGAAATTCTATGAAACTTTGTCATTGAGACCATTGATAAAATTTACTATTGAGTTTGTAGAAAAAAAACTTTTTTTGGCACTGAAAAATCATTTTTTGTCCCTCTCCTTAATTCATACTTCTAGTGTCGATATACTCACGCCTATTTCTCTCCGGGGTAGACAGAGACAACTGCCCATCATTTGCTTGTATCTCTGCACACATCCCGAACGTCCTCTATTGCCATCAAAAATTTCATGCAAACCCAATGGTTTCGAGTGCTTCTGACTTGCCCTTTTTCAATACTTTCATTAATTTAGTACTCAGCTTGACGGCTTCATCAGATGCTTTTTTGCGATTCTGTTAATCTCGCTAAAACTCGATAACGGCTGAACCGATGTAAATAATATTTTTCTTTTTCCTCATTATGTCCAAGGTTTGTATAAAAAAATATGAATAGTAGGTGCAGTGGGAACGGGATCCGATTTCCACACGGGCGGAAAATATATAGCGGTACAGAGTTCACCGGGTCAACTAGTTTTATATAGAAACTAAAATGTCTGTTATTATATCAGTGTTGTTTAAGTACATGTTATGCGTGTAGGTACTTAGCACTGACCTGCGCAGACGCACTTTAAGTATCTATGATAAGACCTCGTCAATCGAACTCTGCAAATACCTACACACTTCGTAGGTATCATATTTGTTCTATTCTGAATAAGTTTTTTACGACCCTTCTGGATCATCAGAGTCCAAGGTCCAAGCAAACCTTATTTACAAGGCGGTACATCAGCTGATAGACGAGGCTTGGTACAGGTTTTATTCTCGGTTTGGTAGGTTACACGGCAGTCTTACAGGGTCGGCAGCACGAGTGTGACTCCCTTAATGTTGCACTCGTCCATAGGCCACGGTAACCACTTTCCATCAGGTGGGCTGTGTGCTTGTCTGCAACCTCATTCTTTTTGTAGTCGGTTAGAAATACGCGTTGGGAAAATTATAACTTTAATAAATAAATTAATTAGTTAGATGCATGATCGGGCTATCCCTACTTTTTTGTACTTTTTGCGTCGGTTTATGACTTAACAATAGATTGGTATGATTTAAGAATGGTATGAGTAAGAAATACGCGTTTGGTATGATTTAAAAACGGTATGAGATCTCGTGGTACGAAGGGGGAACAACCCAAAAAATAAAAATAAAAATTTCCTGTAAATAGTTAATTATCAAATTCATAAACAAATAGTAGTTAGATAATAATTATTAATAATATAATGTCCATGTAAACAATAGTTACAATGATTGCTAGATCAGAGTTCATTCAGTAATCTATTATCCATTACATTATCTAGAAAGTTGACAGTCTTTATATTTATTCCTTGAACTCTGTGGCCTTTGTGGCGTAGTGGTAAAACGTTCGACAGGGGGCGTGGGTTCGATTCCCGCTCAATGCTAGATAATATTTGTATGCATGAATCATAAAATAAATTATGCCGGTGGAGTAAAATTGGGTCTATTTCACTCCACCGAGACCAATATAACACTACTATTTATAAGATCAACCGATATTGTTTTAAAAACATTTCTAAAGTTTCTATGAATATTCATTGATGATCCCTGTAGTACAAGATTTTATCATTTTACGTCTAACGGTGTTTTAATACATTAATCTGTTAATTTACTTGTGTAATTCTTCTTCCTCCTAGCGTTAATTCCCAGTCGCATCCGAAGCTTTCAGCTCAGAGTGTGGGGTCCGCTTTACCAGTCATAGCTACATATTTGGCTAGACCTCGATATTTTCCGTGAAGCGATTGCCATCTGACCTCCACGACCCAATGTTAACATTAGGCGATATCGAAGCTTTGCATCTAGACTGTTGTTTTTGGACTTTTTAGAGCACCAACTACCCGTAACGACTGCCATAGATGTTCTTATGGCAACCGGGACCGACGGCTTAACGTGCTCTCCGAGGCACGACCAGACCAATGCAAATACCCATATTTAATGCACACAAATATTTGCACTGATTACCAGGAATAAGTTCAGCCAGTATGAACTACTGCCTAGCCTATTTCTGTCTAGTCTAGTCTCACTCAGAATCTTCATAAATGATAGTTGAAGTTTCCGGTTTCAGTATTCCGGGCACTATTGCTGACTCGACTCATGTATCTTAAGCTCATTAATATAATTAAGCATAATTTGAAATCATTGAAGGGACAGTGGCGATTTTGTTAGTTTTAACTATGCACATGCACATGATTCGTGACGTAAACAATAGAATCTTAAAATACCTACCGTCAATCAAATATTTTTATCATATCAGATTGGCAGCCTTTTGGTAATAATATCACTAGCAAACAAGATTTAAATCTGTCAATAAAGGTGAAGGCTTCCAGATAGGATGGACATCCTCTGATAAACCATGTGTTTACGTGTTTACTGAAGTGCTTATACCTTGCTTATACTCTATGAAGGATCTTAACTGAACTTGTATTATAGGATCTATTTATAGGTTAAGTCGCCATCAGTATTATGCTACGTTTACATACTCGCGGCAGAGCGAGGGAAGTGGCGAGAGAAGTGGGCAGAGACGTGGTGTGAATGGTATATTCGTCATGCCCTTACTCTGTGGTCATGCCGCGAGTACTCACGCGTATGTTGCGCAAATACTAGCGCGATGAACTATACGAGACCGCTAGATGGCGCTAAGCTAAGTAAAACACGACTTTCGTTATTGCTCCTCGAATATTTACTTTTAAAAATATTTATATCGATCTACGGAAAGTGTATAGTAGTTGAAAGTGATAGTTTTTATTAATAATCTATTTAATTAATTCGCTATGCTGTAAAAGCTTATTGCGTACACTGCTACAGCGTTGTCCTCCATACGTTTACGTCCGTCTCCGTTGCAGGGCGAATACTGTAATGCGGACCAACGCGATGATGGGAGTGTGTGAATGCTAGGGCATTAATCGCGCGAATATTTCTGGCAACACGATGAGCAATGCGAGCGGCAGGATGTAAACGCGGGGTTAGCTAAGCATATTGAAAGTTACCGAGCATATATCAGGCTCCAAAACTTTACATAAATTAATCGGATACATTCTATCATCGCACTCCTCGCCACCTCACACGTTGCAACCAGGTACAGCGCGCACAGCGAGGCATAAAAGAAGCTCAGATTGTGGATTGATCTTCCTGCTGTGGTTTTCCCAAGCGACTACTATATGGGGTTGTTCAAGAAGGTCATTAGAAAGTTCTTACAGGGTCGGCAGCAAGAGTATGATACTCCTGATGTTGCACACGTCCAATAGTAGAGAAATGATTATGTGCACATAAAATAGGGTATATTGATCGATTTCAATGTTTGTAAATTGGTAAGGTACTGTTCAGCACCTTCTGAGGCTGACTACAGGATAGTGACAAAAGTTACTAAACACTGACAACGGAGAAACTCAACACATCGATCTTCACCCATGAGCAATGGACAATGTTAGATATACTAAAATATATATCGATTGAACAGTTTGGTCGCCGTTGCCTGTCAGGGCGCGTCCGTGAAACAACAGAGGAAGTTGCCTGATGACTTCGTACTGGGCTGTGCGACCGCTTCATACCAGGTTGAGGGGGCATGGGACGAAGACGGTATGTAACTAAACGTACATTTCTTCATTATTCATACTCATTACAACGTTAGTCCTGTTCGTATTCGTCGGACTGCCGTCTGAAACCTTAATCATCATCCTCATCAACTTCATGGAGACGTATTTTCCTGATGGCATCCGATGCCAAGATGACCTCGGAGCTCAGGGTCCGTCTTCCGACTCTACCTCCTCCACTTCGCACAATGTTGGGCGTCCATGATAGTGACACCATTTGCACGCAAGTCACCCTCCATTTGTTACCCACGAACCACACCAGCGAAGTATGAAACCTATGTATACGTAAAGCCTATGCCAGAGCCATGTGTCGTTAATCAGCTGATGTAACAAGTACCTATCAGATGACTTTGGTTTGGGCCCCTAAAATTTTAATCCATCCAACCGGTCTTATTGGAGATCTATATGTCTATGTCCAGCAGTGGACTTCCTATGGCTGAAATGATGATGATGATGATGAATGATAAGGAACTGCACTTCACACGAGAATCCGATTCGTACTTAGCAGGTTTTTGATCTTTACTTTGGTACTTTCAGGTAAGGGTGAGAATATTTGGGACCATTTAACCCACAACAACCCTGCTGCCATTCTGGACCAGAGTAATGGTGATATCGCTGCTGACTCCTACCACAACTACAAGCGTGATGTAGAAATTATGAGGGAATTAGGTCTTGACGCCTACCGGTTCTCTCTATCCTGGGCCAGAATCCTTCCAACAGGCTTCGCCTATGACGTTAACCCTGCAGGGATAGAATACTACAACAATTTGATTGATGAGATGCTAAAATACAATATCCAACCCTTAGTCACTCTGTTCCATTGGGATCTGCCACAGAAACTTCAAGAATTAGGTGGGTTAGCCAACCCTCTGATAGCTACATGGTTCGAAGATTACGCAAGAGTTGCGTACGAGAACTTTGGTGATAGGGTTAAGTTCTGGATCACGTTCAATGAACCAAGAGAGATGTGTTACGAGGGTTATGGCATCACGGCTTTGGCTCCTATGTTGAACTCCACGGCGATGGGCACCTACTTATGTGCTAAACATCTGGTTCTTGCTCATGCAAATGCATACCATGCTTACAATAATGACTTCAAGCCTACACAAGGTGGCGAGTGTGGTATTACCATCAGTGTGAACTGGTTCGAAGCTGATACAGATTCTGCTGAGGATCAGTTTGCTGCTGAAATTCAGAAGCAGAGTGAGGTAAGAATAAAATTCTAATAAAGGCTTGATACCTTTTATTAATCTACTAGCTTCGACTTTGACTGCGTGGATCTAGATTATGATTTTTTAACACGGAATCTTATTGCTTTCTTCTAAAATAAAAGTAGATTAAGTTAAGCCACAGAACAGATAATAGTACTAGTGTAATTACGCCTTATACAATCAGCTAACTGCCAGTGAAGTCCTGTCAAAATCAACCCAACCGTTTTCGGTTTGCCAAGTCAAATAGATAAACTGACAATTTATTTTTAACTAGCTGACCCAGCGAAATCAGATCGCGCAGAGCGTGGAATTCGGATCTTTTTTCCATATTTTCTCACCGTTTAAACCTTTTCTGGACATCCACAAATATTTCAAGACTAAAATTAACCAAATCGGTTCAGCCATTCTCAAGCAGAATTTCAATTCATTTTTATTTATAGACATTTGTTTTTTTTTTCTTTTGTATACGTGTCTTCAACCAATCAATTAGATTATTGCGATCCATTGCTGGACATAGGCCTCTCGCAATGTGCGCTATTTCTGCCGATCCTCCGCTTTCCGCATCCAGCCACATTTTTTGGTCATTCATTACTCCATAGGTAGGGAGCATCCTACTTCCCTTTGCCTTCTTGCGGTCTCCACTCTAGTACACTGTATATGTGCCTTATGTAGATTCTTATGTATTTACTAAAAAGCTGTTATTTTAGTAAGAATAGGTACAAAACGGCCCAGGGGCGAGTTGCCTCCTAACTCAAACAGACACAGTAATTTTATTTTCGTACAGATTACCGATATTAAGTAAAAATGATCTTTGATATTTTTTTACAGTGGGGTCTATACGCTGAACCAATATTCTCTGAACACGGTGGTTTCCCTAAAGATCTAGCCGAAAACATCGCTAAGAAGAGCGCCGAGCAAGGTTTCCGTCGTTCCCGACTCCCAGAGTTCACCGAAGAAGAGAAAGCCTGGGTCCGTGGCACTTCAGACTTCTTCGGCGTGAATCACTATACTGCCTGGTTGGTTTCTGCCACTGAACACAAGGAACCTTTTGTTGTACCTTCCCTAGATGATGACAAGGATATTGGTACTTATAAGAGTAGTGAATGGATAACTTCAGCGTCTCCGTGGTTGACGGTATGTTTCATACATTTTGTGATGATAGGGTTAGGGGTTAAGGAGTCGGTCGAGAGGTCCTAGGGTTGAATCTTCATTATACGACCGATGTGAACCTATTCCTTAGACGCGCAATTTAGCTCAGGTCGAGGGGTTGACGGGAATATTAATAATTTATTTTACTAGTACTCTTTTTGGAGAAAAAAAAAAACAATCTCTTTCCGTGTAAAGGGTCCCATCAAGAACTTTGAGACCGAATCATGCGCAACCGCTACACATGCTGATTGATAAGCGAGGCTCTCTCGCAGATTTTCTTTTAGCGGTTGGGGGATCAAATCGGAGTCGCTCTCATAAAACCTAATATAAGCCAAATTAATTCAAAGGCTCCGAAGCTCTCGATGGAGCTCCAGAAACCCATTTTTTTTTTGTTTATATATATAGGACACGTCAATTTGACTTCGCCTCGCCTGATGGTAAGTTGAAGGCAAAGTCTCTGAAAAGAGGGTCACCATTACAGACACGTATCATGTTACAATGGTGGCAGCTTGACGGCCTCATCAGATGCTTTTTCCCGCCCCGCTTAAAGGACCCGGGACTGTAGGAGGAGGGAAACACGTGAACTGGTAAGGAATTCCAAGACTTAATGGTGCGGCAGAAGAAGGAGTCGCCGAACCGCTTGGTTCTTGATGGAATATTCTGCACCGTATGCGGGTGGCATCTAAGCCCTGCACGTGTTGTCCTATATAGGAAAGGAGAGGGTGGGATTCTGTATACGGTTTTCTGTCGCCATATCATCAATTAAATAAATATTGTGCAGTTTGGACGAATATTTAACCAACACCTCACATCCTAAAATTTTCTTCCACAGCAAGTACCTAACAGCATTCTCAACATACTATCAGACCTGAACGCCAGATACAGCAGCCCAGTCTTTTACATCACGGAGAACGGTTGGTCTACTCCTCCCGACCAGGGTCTGATCGATGACGACAGGATTACTTACTACAGGGCTGCTCTGGAAAGTGTACTGGACTGCCTGGATGCTGGTATCAATCTGAAAGGATATATGGCGTGGAGTTTGGTGGATAACTTCGAATGGCTTGGTGGATATGTGTGAGTTCCATTACTAACTACGGTTTATTTTGTACTTATAGGAGAAGTTTTGAATATTCATAGCCTGCAATTGGTCAGAGTATTCCATCGAGAAAAACACTGGTCGCGGGTTCAAATCCTGTTTTGGACTTTGCCCGACCTAAATCTATAGAAACGCGAATTTTTTAACATTGATAGGCCACGTTTGACCATTATCTCACCTTCTAATAATATGATATTATGGTCTACGTTCAAACACGATTGCCTAGAAGGTCCAAGATTAAATCTTGGGTTAGTAAAGTCAACTTTTCTGTTAGGAAATTACTTAGCCGCAAAGAGTCTAACGAAGAAATGAGGGTTATTGACAGGAATAATCTCACTTCGACGGGAATAAGGTTCGAACCGACTTTACTTTGAACCCACTCCTAGCAAGCAAATTTGCTTAGTTGGAGGTATTCGAAGGAGAACTAGTAATCTTGGACATTTTTAGTCAACAATTGTCATCGATTTTAAACGCACGCATATTTGATTAACAGGCAACGTTTCGGACTCTATCAAGTAGACTTCGAAGACCCAGCGCGCACGCGCACGCCCAGGAAGTCCGCGTTCGTGTACAAGCACATCGTGAAGCACCGCTACATCGACCACGACTACGAGCCAGAGTCCATGACCATGACTATCGATGAGGGACACTAATTAATGTTAGTATAACCTTTAGCTGCCGTTTACCCATGGTCCCACCAGTATGACCCACTGGTGGGATCACAGGTAATTTTTTCCCTGTAGTCCCACTCTATTGCAGTGGGCCTAGTGGGGCTACGGGTAACGGTGAGGTAATTTTAGTCTCACCACATTAGAGATATGAGGCAAAGACTTCTTTATTAATTACCGACATGCCTAACTCTTTGTATTTTCCTACAATTATAAGCTTGCTGCAATCAACTAAAGGTATGATTCCGAAACTGACCGCATACGACAACTGCAGATGCATGCAGTACAGCGTACAGGGTACCCATTATTTGTTAAACTCCGATATGGATAAAGGGGACCGCAATACTCGTATCTGCTGCGTGCGTCGGCAGTTGTCGTATGCGGTCGGCTTCGGATTTCATTTTTTGTCAATAACTCGACGAATAAAAAGAAAATAATATTAATTTATTAAATCACAGATGCTATTGATTTCTTTTTGTTTTTCTTTTATTACACAAAGTCCTGCAATGCAATTCTGTGAGCGCACAGCGACGAGCACAACGTTGCGACAGCCTTGATATAGATTGTCATTGGTCGATCTCCAGTGACGTCACCCAGTCCGACCAATGGCAATGTCTATCAAGGTTGTCGCAAGGTTGTGCTCGTCGTTGTGCACTTACAGAATTAGGTTGCTGTTTCCACAACATGTAAGTAGTAGGGATAAAAATGAAGCCTGGGTTATTTCAGTCTGGTTCTATTCCTGTACCAGTTCAACCGGATCCGTCTCCTTTGGAGCGCGATTGTGCCGCAAACGTTCAAACATCTTCCTAGACTTTACCATTTATAATATACTAAGTGTTATCCGCGGCTTCGCCTGCGTGAACTTCCCGCTGCTGACCTTCCCTGTGCCATAATAATATACATAATATCCTATGACACTCACAAATAATGTGACTTTCTATAGGTAAAAGAATTTTCAAGATCGGTTCATTAGATATAGAGATTACCTCCTACAACGTCACAAACTGGTAAATATTAGCTAAATATTTGTACCTATAGAATAATATGCCGCCGCCTTTAGAATGATATACCTATGACCGTGACTCCGCTCGCGTGAATGTTGGTTATCACGTTTTTTAGCCATTAGTATCTCTGGTTCTACTCAACCGATTACGTAAACTTTTAAATCTGACGAAAACTTTTCGAACAAAAAAAATCCGATCAGCCCCTCTAGACAAGTGGCAATTCGTTGCTCGGTGTATCATGGAATAGAATGACAAATATGTCAAATCTGTCATATATGTCAAATCCCATACATTTGGCATTCTATTCCATCATAAGCCGAGCAACGAATTGCCACTTGTCTAGAGGGGCAGTATTTCTTGCGAGCATTGCGGACAACTACTTACATAGATAGGTCTAACAAAAAAGTTAATAATATAACATAACCTAAGCGTTGTTTTAAATAACTCCAATGTACAGACACGACCTATTTACAAATTATATAATAGTATAGATAGCAGTAGGATTTGTTATGTAATCTTACTTAATAATGTTTGTTATGTAATTTGATCTAAGAGTAGATATTACATTATCTTCATATCATTCCTCTTTATCTCTTATCAATGTGACACCAAGTAACCTTAACCAGTGTAGGTATAACTTTTAAGATGGTACACGAGTGTGAAGGACATACTACCTATCTAAGTATACCTCGGGACATATATCTTGACCCTAAAATGTGCTCAAAATATTCTCTTATCGAATTATAGGACAATTGTTTCCATAGCTTTATTTCTCTCTACCTTTGTTTCTAATTGCGGTATATTATATAATTATGATTCATTTTGATTACACTAGTTGGAATTTCCCCTTCCCTTCCTCTCTCTCCCTTTACGATATAGGTATTGCCTTGCCCGGGACATACTTGGACTTTAAATGTGTTCAAAATGTGCTCTAAACGCACAGTACACGTTTTTTGGGTGTCTTTTGAGGATAGCACGGGGTGCTAAAGCGGTGGACGAGCCCAAATTCACTAAGCATAGATTATTACAGATCAATCTGCATGCGCCAGGGCCTCGTTGGTCTTGCGACTTAGGTCCAAGATATGTGTTCCTTTTTTTTTAACGTGCGCAAAATCTCCATGGTTAACGGAGGTCAGATTGGCTATCCAGGCCGACCTATAACCATCGCCTTCGACCTGGCCCTCTGCGGGTGTGAAAACCACAGAAAAAAGTAAGATTCGGTACAATACAACTTATCTTAGTTGTAATTGGGTAAAATAATCGATTACAATATGAAAAATAAATACCTAAATATTATAAATCTTCTTCATCCTAGCGTTACTTCCCAGTCGCATCCGAAGCTTTCAGCTCAGAGTCTGGGGTTTGCTTTACTAGTCCTAACTACGGGTTTGGCTAGACCTCGATATTTTCCGTGAAGAGATTGCCATCTGACCTCCACAACCCAATGGTAACATTAGGCGACATCGAAGCTTTGCATAAAAATTATAAATACATTGTAGGTATCTATTTTATATAAGAAATAATATAAATAATAATCCTCCAAAAATATTCACGATTCATTTGCAAGTAAATAAATAAATGTACGCATTTTATTTTTATTTTTACAAAAATGTGAGTTTAGTGTCCATTGTCGATGCACATGGTCATGGACTCAGGCTCGTAGTCGTGGTCGATGTAGCGGTGCTTCACGATGTGCTTATACACGAACGCGGACTTTCTGGGGGTTCGCTTACGCGCTGGGTCCGTGAAATCTACGTGGTAGATGCCAAAGCGTTCTCTGTAAACGAAACATGTAGGAATGTTTATATACTCATGAATTTATTGTATAAAATTTATATGTTCATATCTTATGGACATATACATTTATCCTAATCCTTTGTTGTTATTAGGAAGAGTTACTGTCGGATACTTGAACTAAATCAAATAAATTAGATACAAGTAGGTAGGTAACAGCTACAAAAATGTTAATTTACTCATAACTAAATTATTCGCTCTAAAGGTATCGAGGGGCTCTTCTTGATGAAAGTAAATTGAACAAAATGAGAAAGGCATGATGGTGGTTCGGACACAACGAAATTACATTGTAACATGTAATTTTCAGGACTAGTAGCGACATCTATTGTTTTAACTCATACACACGTTTACACTCGTACGGGATGTATTGGCTGTGCTGTAAGACGCATATTGGTGTTAGTACACACTAATGTCACGAGATGGCGTTTCAACACGGGTAGCTTTGTAAACGTGGATTTTGATAGATTTATCTATGTATTATAAATAATAATGTTGATTTTTAGTTAGGCGTTGAAGTCCAGTTTTTGTTCCTAATTTCTCGGGATATATTATTCTATGATTTTCGTCTATGTAAGCACTATGGTCTTTCTGGTTTAATGCGACTAAAGTAAGTAGATACCTGGTCCGCCTTGAGTTCGTAGTTACAAGATGACACCTGATTTTGCCGCACTTTCGGAGTGACTTGATGTTTTAATGTGAGACGGCTCATGGAGGAGCGGTGAAATTTGGTGTTTTTCCAGAAACTTCTTCGCTAGACTTTATAAAAGGCCGAGTCAGCTGGCGGGCCGGCACTTCAGAAAACTTTGTCGAGACCCTATAACGGTCATCTTGTGTACAGTCTGTAATCTCTTTGTAATTTTTTTATATAACCTAAAATCCTAAACTCAGTGATCCCCAATTCGTGGTAAGTAGCTTCACGATATCTGCTTATGGGTTTCTGCTGCATTAGAGACAATTCTTAGTATTCATTTTTTGGTCTTAGGGTCCAAGATTGTAGTATTCAACTTCGTGTCTTATGAGCGTGGTTGAGCGGAGAAGCGGCCCCGAGCTTACGCGTCACTTTACAAAGGCATCCTCTCGTCTGCACCTAAGCGGACAGGGCGAGGACCAGTGAGACGTCGCTTCTTACCGGCAGGAAGGCAACCGAGGCTCTGGTCACGTATAGACACCTTTTATTACATTTTGCGTGTACATACCTTACTAGATCACCCATCTGGGTATTGATTTATATGTGGAGAAGTACCCAACCACCTTGGGTTGGCTGTATCTTCTTTCTGCAGGGAAGTCTGATAAGTGGAGGACCCTACACCTAGTGGGAGAGACCGGCACGGCTTGTGCTTTGTACTTGTATCATTAGAGGCCTATGTGTGTATGTCTTTATTTCACCCTTCTGTAGGTGTATTTCTGTATTGTGTTACCCTAGAATAAATATATGTATGTATAACGGAGTGTATGAGTTTTCCTTAGAGTGACACCCAAAGGTTCCTCGCATACCCACAGCATTACATTTATTCTCTCTGTGAAAAAGGCGCCCTGGGATTTAGAGTTCGTGCAATTTCCAACTGAGGTAGCCGGTGAGTAGTCCGTCTGGCACGTTCAGCGGTTACAAAGTGGCGACCAACGTTTAGGGCTAACTAGAGACTCACAACTCTGGTCTCTGTCGGTGTGCTGTGTGTGTGTGTGATTCTGGAGGGTTTTGCTCTGAGGAAGACCATCCGTCTATCACAAAGCCAGGACGCATTAGGTGAGTGCTTTAGCAGTTAAGCAAGTAATCATTTCCTTTCCTGTATTTTTCAGCCCAACTACCATCATCCCTGTGGCGAGAAAAATACCCCCAAAAAAAAGTACAAAATTCCAAATTTGAAACTGCATAATTTCGGTAAGTTTGGCAAACATTTTGGCTAAACCATCTCTTCTTCCTTCTTTTTTTGTTTTTTGTTTTATGTTGTGACTTCTGTCTGTCCCTCAGTGTTTAGTAGCGTGAAGTTGTGCATACATGTATATATTCTTTGGGCTGTGTTCAACCAGTAATTTTTGTGTAGTTTACTAATAGTTTCGAGTACCTTCCATTTTGTAATTAAAATAAAAGCTTTGTATGTAATTGAGTTTATAGTAACATAAATATTTTTCTTGAATAATCTAGTATTACCGGCAGTAAAGTCCTAATTTGTATTACAATTCTATACAGCAACTTGTCTCAGTAATATCACTTGTGAAATTTTTCAAACTTTGTCAGCTACCTCCCAAATTTTGTAATCGAGAAGTATACTTAGTGCCTTCTTTGTTGGACTTAAAACTTTTATATTTTTACTGAAGTTTGTTTTTATATAACGTTAATTTGATCAGTACTACAACTGTAGTTAAGTTGGAAACATAGTTTTTTAATTAAAAAAAAAAATATAAAATAAATTTTTTTGTAACTTCAGTACAGAATTTCATGTGAAGTACTCCATGAACGTTATTTAGTTAGTTATAACTTTTTTTTAACACTTGAACTTATTCTCTGATTTGTGTACTTAAATTATTATCCTAATTGTTTTTATAATCTGAATTGTGGTCCGCTATGGCCCAGTTACAGAGGTTCATTCAATTTCTGAGAAAGGATGAACTTTCTCATGAATTGTCTGCTATGGGGTTTTCAGCGAATCCGGATGCCTCGGTTGTCAGCCTGCGGGGTGAGCTGCGCACTGCGTTGCGGCTTGTCCGGCGCGGCAGTATCAAGGCCGTCGCCGCTGTGCCCGTTGTTGCCGCTACTGAGCTGGGTCTCTGCGAGCCAAAGGTCTTCGAACTTGAAGGGACTGTTTTATCAGGTGACTTCGGTTCAGATAAGAATTGTCGGAATAGGGTTGCAGTGAGAGCGAACTATCTTCTATATAGGTTAACTAGGTGTGGCTTAGACTGTCCGGAGCTGACCGGTATCCGTGCCCGCTTGGTTAAGGTCCTGTCTGTGGCAGAACCGGGTTCCGACTCTGACACTGATGGGTCGGAGAAGGAAACCGAACCTATCAATAGGGACTCGATAGGATACACTTCACCTGTGGTGGGGGGGAACCGCTCGACACATGGTAACGCGATTAGTTCCGATTCTTACAATGGTAATGTAGTGATTAGGGATAGACCCTTAAATTTAAATTCCTTCAATTTGAAGTACGACGGATCTTCCTGTATCCGTGTATTTATAGAGAGACTAGAGGAGCTTCGAGTTGCTCGGGAAGTCTCAAAAGATAAAATTTTGATTGCTTTTTCTGACCTATTGGACGGCCCAGCCTTGTCATGGTTCCGCTCCAATAAAAATAATTTTACCTCCTACGAGGGTATGTTGGAGGAGCTTAAGGAGACATTTGATACACCCGACTACGACTACCGCCTCCGTAACGAGATTAGGCAGCGTACTCAGGCCCGATCTGAGTCCTTAGGCATATACATCTCGATCATGCAAGCAATGTTCTCTCGACTCTCTTGTGGGATGTCCAATGAGGAACAACTTGACATCCTTATGCACAACATTAGGCCCGAATACATGAAGGAACTAGCCCTTCATGAGGTGTCTTCTATTGTCGACCTCAAGCGGTTGGGTAAGCGCTTGGAACTTGCTCGTGCCAGGGCAGACGCTTTCCAGGAGCCGGCCTTGGAGAAGTTTGGGATTACCTCTGACTTACACCCAAAAAAGAATAAAACTGGACTAAAAACTACTCAGCAGGTCTCCGCAGTGGCTAGCCCGTCAACGTCGAGCGAACGAAAATGCTTCCGTTGTGGTGAGAGTGGTCATACGGCCTACAACTGCACACAGTCCAGGGATTTGGTGTGTTTCCGGTGTGGACATAAGGGGGTGAAGTCGCCCGAGTGTCCGAAGTGCAAGGACAAACCAAAAAACGAGTGAGTCAGGGCCTTATCAAAAGATCTTCTCTCGGTTCAGAGCGAGCCACTCTGTCTGAAGTTTTCTCTGGTAAGGTCCTGTTTACCAAACGGGATAATGATATTAGACCGTACTTAGTAGTAAAGATCCTAAACTTAAATGTGTTAGGTTTACTAGACTCTGGTGCAGCTTGCTCAGTGCTGGGTAAGGGTGCGCACCAAACTTTTTTAGAATTAGGGTTTGAGCTTAAAAGTATCAGCCCTAACTTTAGTCTTACGACTGCAGACGGTTCTTGTTTGCAATGCTTAGGTTTTATTGCTCTTCCGATTAATTATAATTCTACTGTTAGGATTATTAAGTTTTATGTTGTTCCAGAAATCACTACTGCCATGATATTTGGAGTAGACTTCTGGCAACAGTTTCAACTAGGGGATAGGTTGATTTCTGACAACTTCAACCTTTCCAACTTTAGCGACCGTAGTCCTGTAGAGTCTCTGTCTCTTAACAGTGGTCTAGAGGATTACGACAATTTAACCGCTGATCAAAGGCGGGTAATTGATTCCATGGTTGAGAAGTTTGATACAATCAATACTGATAAGGTAGGCCTGGGTCGAACAACCTTGGCGTATCATGTTATTGATACAGGTGATAGTAAGCCAATTAAGCAGCGCTATTATCCGCTCTCTCCCCTGAAGCAGAAAGCCCTGGAAGAGGAACTAGACCGGATGCTGGAGATGGGAGTAGTGACCCCATCTCAGTCCGCGTGGAACTCACCTGTGGTAATGGTGGAGAAGGCGAACGGTGACTTGAGATTGTGCTTAGACTCTCGTAAGCTCAATGCCGTGTCTAAGAGCGATGCATATCCTTTGCCTTACATAAACCAGATCTTAGATCATCTCAACAATGCGAAATATCTGTCCTCAATAGATTTGAGTGCTGCATATTGGCAAATTCCTCTTGACTCTCTTCAGTCCGCTGAGAAAACCGCCTTCACTGTCCCAAAACGCGGGCTGTTTCATTTTAACGTCGTAAGCTTCGGGCTTGTAGGGGCTTCGGCGTCAATGCAACGCCTAATGGACCGTTTATTTGGCCCAGAATTCGACAATCGAGTGTTTTCGTTTCAGGATGACATAATCGTGGTGGCCAGCACTTTTGAGGAGCATGTGGATCTCTTACATAGAGTCTATCAGCGCCTCAAGGATGCCGGCCTAACGATCAACATGCAAAAATCGCATTTCTGTCGTAGCGAACTGAAATATCTCGGTTACTATGTTGATAAACATGGCTTGCGAACGGATCCGGGTAAAGTTGATGTCATTTTCAATTACCCTACCCCTTCAAATGCTAAGGAGGTGAAAAGATTCCTAGGTATGGCGGGGTGGTATCGGCGTTTCGTGAATAACTTTTCTAAGATTAGCAAACCACTATGCAAACTAACTTCTAAGAGTGTAGAGTTTGAGTGGACGCCTGAAGCTGAAGAGTCCTTCAATCTATTGAAGGCCGCTTTGGTCACTGCTCCTATTTTGAAAATGCCTGATTTTACATTACCTTTTAGGATTCTCAGTGATGCGTCATCCTTCTCTGTGGCTGCTGTACTGACGCAGACACATGAGGGAGTGGAGCACCCTATCGCGTACTGTAGTCGTTCTCTCAACAAGAATGAAATCAACTACAGTACCACTGAGCGAGAACTCCTAGCTGTGATTTTTGCTTTGGAACAGTTTAGGCAGTACGTAGAGGGACAGAAATGTACTGTTGTCACAGACCATGCCTCGCTACTGTGGTTCCACAAGCTTAAGAATCCGTCGGGTCGACTAGCACGCTGGAGCATGAGGTTGAGTCAGTTTGTCTTCGATATAGAGCACCGGAAGGGTAAAGACCATGTGGTACCTGATGCTCTGTCTCGAATTCAAATTGACACAATAGACACCAGCGTTACTGGGGACTCTTGGTATCTTCACACTCTGAACAGCGTGAAGAAAAACCCTAGGCATTTTCCTAATTTTGTCATTAGAGATAACGGTCTATACAGGTTATCTAAAAATAAATACTCTTTGACTTCAGAATTTGACTGGAAACAGGTTGTACCGGTGGAGGACCGATTAGCCTTGCTCACCAAGTACCACGACGACGTACTCAGCGCTCACGGTGGTGTGTGGAAGACCCATAAGCGCCTTGCTCTCCACTACTTCTGGCCTAAGATGTACGAGAGCGTTAAAGAATACGTTGGCAAATGCGAGACATGTAAGCAGTACAAACCTGTGAACACGGCTCGTCCTGGGTTAATGGGTAGTCCGAAACGGGTATCTAGACCGTTTGAAGCTATTTCATGTGATTTATTGGGTCCTTTTCCTACATCCAGCAAAGGGAATGTCCATTTAATCGTGGTCTCGGATTATTTTAGCAAATACGTAATGTTGTGTCCTATACGGATAGCTACAGGCGTTGCAGTTGCGAGATTCATCGAAAAGAATGTTTTCCTAGTTCATGGGGTATGTAAAACCATCTTTATGGATAATGGTCCTCAATTTGTTAGTAAACAATTTAAGGATTTACTTGTTAAGTATAATGTACCTAATGTTTACTATAATCCTAGGTATCACGCTCAGACTAATCAAGCGGAACGTGCTATTCGTAACGTGGTTCAGGGAATATCTTGCTATGTAAAAACACATCACAAGAAATGGGATGAGAATCTCGTGGAGCTTCAGTGTGCCCTAAACACGGCTGTAAGCGAAGCCACTCGTTTCAGTCCTTACTTCCTTGTCCACGGTAGGGAATTCATAGGAGATGGTGCTCTGTATAGACAAGCAGAAATTCCTTGTCACCCAAACTCTGTCTCCATCGAGGATCCCATGTCATTTGGCGAGAGGTTGAAGGAACTGCATCACGTCTACGGCCAGGTGAAGAAACACTTAGATGTTGCTCACCGACGTAACGAGAAGTACTACAACCTCAGGAAAAGGCATGTGGAGTTGAAAGTGGGTCAGATAGTGTACAAAAGGACCTTCTATCTGTCCAACAAGGCAAAGAATTTCACTGCAAAATTAGCACCTAAATTCATGAAATGCATCGTTACCGGTAAACGCTCGCCTTTAGTCTATGAACTGTCAGATCTAGATGGTAAGGATCTGGGCGTGTATCACATAAAAGATATTTTGAAGTATAATGAGGAAGAACCTTCTACTGATCCTTCTCCTTCTACTGTCGGTGCATTCTCTGTGTCGTTCGGCCGGTCGTAATACTACCGATGTCGTGTCGGGCGTTTCCTTTTCACCCTACGCCTACTCACTTAATGTTACTCACCCATGTGAGAAGCATCCAGTGATTCGGGTACCTACTGGGGCGATATTTCGTTTTGTGTTTAGATTAGTATTCTTGTCTTTGCTTAGTGAGTTTTGTTTGGTGGAAGATTTCTAGTTGCTGTTATTGTGACTTTGCGAGGTACTGTATATTGTTTGTCCTCGTAGGTTAGGGTTACCTATCAGTAAATCCCCAAGCTGGGATCTGCTGTAGTTGTATTCCCTGTGTGTTCCATCCATGGAATACTTTAAGGGAGGGGGTGGTTGTAACATGTAATTTTCAGGACTAGTAGCGACATCTATTGTTTTAACTCATACACACGTTTACACTCGTACGGGATGTATTGGCTGTGCTGTAAGACGCATATTGGTGTTAGTACACACTAATGTCACGAGATGGCGTTTCAACACGGGTAGCTTTGTAAACGTGGATTTTGATAGATTTATCTATGTATTATAAATAATAATGTTGATTTTTAGTTAGGCGTTGAAGTCCAGTTTTTGTTCCTAATTTCTCGGGATATATTATTCTATGATTTTCGTCTATGTAAGCACTATGGTCTTTCTGGTTTAATGCGACTAAAGTAAGTAGATACCTGGTCCGCCTTGAGTTCGTAGTTACAAGATGACACCTGATTTTGCCGCACTTTCGGAGTGACTTGATGTTTTAATGTGAGACGGCTCATGGAGGAGCGGTGAAATTTGGTGTTTTTCCAGAAACTTCTTCGCTAGACTTTATAAAAGGCCGAGTCAGCTGGCGGGCCGGCACTTCAGAAAACTTTGTCGAGACCCTATAACGGTCATCTTGTGTACAGTCTGTAATCTCTTTGTAATTTTTTTATATAACCTAAAATCCTAAACTCAGTGATCCCCAATTCGTGGTAAGTAGCTTCACGATATCTGCTTATGGGTTTCTGCTGCATTAGAGACAATTCTTAGTATTCATTTTTTGGTCTTAGGGTCCAAGATTGTAGTATTCAACTTCGTGTCTTATGAGCGTGGTTGAGCGGAGAAGCGGCCCCGAGCTTACGCGTCACTTTACAAAGGCATCCTCTCGTCTGCACCTAAGCGGACAGGGCGAGGACCAGTGAGACGTCGCTTCTTACCGGCAGGAAGGCAACCGAGGCTCTGGTCACGTATAGACACCTTTTATTACATTTTGCGTGTACATACCTTACTAGATCACCCATCTGGGTATTGATTTATATGTGGAGAAGTACCCAACCACCTTGGGTTGGCTGTATCTTCTTTCTGCAGGGAAGTCTGATAAGTGGAGGACCCTACACCTAGTGGGAGAGACCGGCACGGCTTGTGCTTTGTACTTGTATCATTAGAGGCCTATGTGTGTATGTCTTTATTTCACCCTTCTGTAGGTGTATTTCTGTATTGTGTTACCCTAGAATAAATATATGTATGTATAACGGAGTGTATGAGTTTTCCTTAGAGTGACACCCAAAGGTTCCTCGCATACCCACAGCATTACATTTATTCTCTCTGTGAAAAAGGCGCCCTGGGATTTAGAGTTCGTGCAATTTCCAACTGAGGTAGCCGGTGAGTAGTCCGTCTGGCACGTTCAGCGGTTACAACATATATGGAGGAAATTATAAAGATTGATAAAACAGGTTTCGAATTTTGAGAAGCGTGTGAACATTCCGTAAAGGGTAGTTCTAGACGACTTTTACCAATTAGACATAGGACATTCTTAAAGAAAGGCCAAGTGAAGAGTACCCAGGAAGTATTATATAAAAAACAACATTATAAATAGAAATATAAGTATACATCAGGATCATAGCAAGTAGAAACATATTATGGAAAGTATCTGCCTACTCCAATCTAAAAAGAAAAGTGATTGTGGGTATGTATTCAGAGTACTATAATATTTAAGAAATCTAAATTATGTTATCATAAAACTTACGTGTATCCCGCTGTCCATTCGAAATTATCTATCAAACTCCACGCCAAATACCCTTTAACGTTTACACCTGCATCTAAGGAGTCCAATACTTCTTCTAATTTCTCCCTGTAATACGCAACTCTATCATCATCCATCAGTCCACCTTGAGGAGCAGAAGACCAGCCATTCTCAGCGACCCAAATAATTGGGGCATTGTATCTTGTATGCAGATCCATTATAACGTTATAGAGACTGTTAGGAGCTTTCTGAGGATAGAAGTACAATAATTAATTATGAAATAGGTACTTACACTTATTGGTTTTTGTGATACTCACAAGTGAGGATAGTGCTATGCTTTATTATATAGACTTAACAACTATGTAATTGTTTCGTTTATTTAAATTAGGTAGATACGGCAGCCACTAAAAAAAGTCTCCTACAGACATTTTTGCTTGGCAACCTAAGGTATGAATATCTCGTTCTAGCTCCCGTTTAACGCTATAGCTGTACTGTGTCCTTTCCTCATAATTTACTTTGTTTAGTGATATTAGATAGTTTGTTTAGTTGAGTTTGTTTAGCTAGTTTAGTTAGTTAGTTAGTTTAGTGATATTTCTTAAATTATATGTGTGTAATGAGTACAATTTGTAGTCATCACTATAATATTGCGATAACTCATTCACTAATATCATGATCACAAAACTAGATTCTTTACAAATTATATTTAAAGCTTTAATTTTGGGTGATTTACTACGTTTGGTTTGGATCACCTTACCTTAAACCATGAAGATGCAGATGGAACCCACTCATCCCTCATAGAGGTGCCAACGTCTAAGTCATCTTCATAAGAAGGTACAATAAAAGGCCATTTATTTTGTGTAGCTGAGATCAAGTAGGCTGTGTAATGATTCAAACTAATAAAGTCTGCTGAACCGCGAGCCCAAGCTCTTTCTTCTTCTGTAAATTCTGGGAGACGTGACTTGGAGTATCCTTGTTGAGCACTTTTCTCGGCCACCCTTTGTGAAAATTCTTTAGGGAATCCACCGTCAACAGAATAAATTGGTTCGGCGTATAAACAGTACTGAAAATAAATGTTAATTACAGTAAATCTAGGTACATTATTTAAAAGTCATTGCAAGAATTGGGGGCTACTACCATTTCTAGCAGTATTATTTTTATCTTATTCTGTAACTTTCATAACGTGAACCGAACCGTCACCGTCCGTCAGGATTCTTGAGATACAAGAAGAGTGCTACATGGTTAAACTGGATCAAACAGTATCTCTTACTGTACTGGATGAATTTATTTGGATAATTTGTTTAATTTTTCATTTAAGTATATTTCAAGACAGTACACAAATATCGACCGACGACAACGGTTCAAGTACGATACAGACTATGGAAGTAAAGTAAGACTGAAATAATATTACTTATAAGAGACGGTCGTAAAGCCCGTGAACAATTTATATAACTTACATCACCCTGTTTCCTTATTTCTGCAGCAAACTTATCCTCCTCTGAGTCTGTTAGAGGTTCATACCAGCTGGTAGCGATATTGAAACCGCACACACCTCCTTGTTTTGGTTTGAAATCGTTATTGTATGCGTGGTATGCATTAGCGTGAGCAAGGACTAAATGTTTTGCGCATAAGTACGTTCCCATAGCAGTTGAATTCAGAATAGGAGCCATGGTAGTCGAACCATATCCCTGGTGACAAACCTCCTTAGGTTCATTGATTGTGATCCAATATTTGACTCGATCACCAAAGTTTTCATATGCAAGTCTTGCAAATTCTTCGAACCATTCAGCAATTAAAGGATTCATCCAGCCCCCTAGCTCTTGGAGTTTCTGTGGTAGATCCCAGTGGTACAGGGTGATCATAGGCTGAATGTTATATTTCAACATCTCATTAATTAAATTGTTGTAGTATTGAATGCCAGCAGGGTTAATGTTATTAGTGAACCCTGTAGGGAGAATTCTAGACCAAGAGATAGAGAAACGATACATGTCTATTCCTAACTCCCTCATGATCTCCACATCTCTTTTATAGTTATGGTAGGAATCTCCAGCGATGTCTCCGTTGCTCAAGTCTCTAATAACAGTGGGATTAGTATGAGTCATATGATCCCAAATATTTTCTCCCTTACCTGGTGGAAAACCAAATTGTCAATCTTATAAACCGAATATTATAAATTGTTATTAAGTACATAATACAGTTGATTTTATTTATTTATTTATCTAAAATAATTGCGAATATCTTACCGTCTTCATTCCATGCTCCCTCAATTTGATAAGAGGCAGTAGCACATCCAAATATGAAGTCTTTGGGGAAGCTCCTCTGTTGCTTTGTCGAGAGGCCATGAGCGGCCACGGCCACCATACTAATGAAAATACATTTTACATTATTTCAATACACTGTTAGCTACAGATCTATAACACATAAGGACTTAATATCATATGTAAAAATCACTGTCATAGAACGTAAAAACACATTTTGACAAATTTAAAAAAAAGGGGATTTCTATTTTAATGCATTAGAATTTTCGAATTTTTTTTTCATGGTATGTGCAGTTCGACGTGGTTCTTTAACTTATATTACAGAGCAGCTTATCCTATTACCATATGGCAGATAAGTAGGTGGTAATTGAGCGGTGGGGTACCGGCAGAGTAGAATAGTACCCCCCTCTAGTACCAGGTGTCGTAGGAGCCGACTGAGGTACAGCGGAACCGACCAATGGCGGTATAACCATATCAAATCGGCGTAGCTAAAATGGCACAGGGCGAGGATGGGCAGCAGCATCCTCGCCGCGAAGCTACGTCCTGCGATTGCCAACACGCCTGCCCAGCGTGGCGATTATGGGCAAACTCCCCCTATGACAGGCACAAATAGGACCAGGCCCCTAGTCCCCGGCAGCTCCGCTAGACCTGGTTCCGGTAGCGGCCAGGGTAACGGCGGAGCAGGGGGTGCTAAGAATCCCCGGCAGAGATCCGGCTACCACCCCAAACGACGACTGGCCCTGGTAACGCACAACGTACGCACGATGAGGACTGACGAGAGGCTTGCTGAGCTGGAAGAAGAGTTGAGTAAGTTGCGCTGGGATATTGTGGGGTTGCCTGAAGTCCGTAGAGAGGGCGAGGACACGATAACCCTAGGATCCGGCAACCTGCTCTACCACCGGGAAGGCGACCAGCAGTCGCAAGGTGGTGTCGGTTTTCTCGTTCACAGATCCCTCATTAACAACATCATTACCATCGAAAGTGTGTCGAGCAGGGTTGTATACCTAATACTCAGAATATCCAAGAGGTATTCGCTGAAGGTCATTCAGGTGTACGCACCGACCTCGAAACGCCCAGATGATGAAGTGGAGAATATGTATGAGGACGTAAGTAGGGCCATACATACGTCTAAGACCCACTTCACTGTTGTTATGGGAGATTTCAACGCAAAGTTGGGTAAGAAAAGCGATGATGAGTTGAGAGTAGGGCAATTTGGATATGGACAACGGAACCCGCGGGGACAGAGGCTGGCTGCCTTTCTGGAGAAAGAGGGACTCTTCATGATGAACTCTTTCTTTCAGAAGCCGCCGCACAGGAAATGGACCTGGATGAGCCCTGATGATTCCACGAGGAATGAGATAGACTTCATCATGACCAACGAGAAACGAATATTCAGTGATGTCTCCGTGATCCACAGGGTGAAAACCGGTAGTGATCACAGAATCGTAAGAGGCACATTGGGTATTAACGTTAAACTCGAAAGGTCCCGCCTGATGAAGTCTACACTCCGACCTACTCGTGTCCAAATCCAAAACCCCGAGAACTTTCAGCTTGAGCTTTCAAGTCGCTTTGATTGCCTAGAGAACTTTGCGTCGGTGGACGAGATAAACAACAGGCTCGTAGAAACTGTCCAAACGGTGGGCTCTAAGCACCTCAGACCCCGCCGTTCAAATAGACCTCAGAAACTCTCCGATCACACCCAAAAACTCATGGCTAAACGACGCTCACTTCGACTGCAGTCTTCCGATGATGCAGAGTCATATAGGCAGCTCAACAGACAGATTTCCAAATCTCTGCGACACGACATACGTCTCTTTAATACTGAACATATTAAAGAGACAATCGAGCGGAACAAAGGCTCCAAAGTGTTCGCAAGAAATTTGTCTGTTGGGCAAAGCCAGTTGACTAAGCTGAAGAGAGAAGATGGCAGTATAGCGTCGACCAAGGCTGAGGTTTTGGAGGAGATCGAAAGGTTCTATGGACAGCTATACGCTTCGGTCGCTAATCCTGCTGGCAACATGGCGACCGACCCAAGAGCCAAGTTGACCCGACACTTCACCGAGGATATCCCGGACATCAGCCTGTACGAGATTAGAATGGCCCTGAATCAGCTTAAGAACAACAAGGCACCGGGTGACGACGGAATCACTTCAGAGCTTCTGAAAGCGGGTGGAACACCGGTACTTAAAGTCCTTCAGAGGCTTTTTAACACCGTCGTCCTCGAGGGCATAACGCCAGAAGCGTGGAACAGAGGCGTGGTGGTGCTGTTCTTTAAGAAAGGTGTCAATACCTTACGTTTACAAGCTGTTTTCAAGGGTCATTACGAACCGTCTCGAGCGCAGGCTTGATGACTTCCAGCCTCCCGAACAAGCCGGTTTCCGTAGAGGCTACAGTACCATAGACCACATCCATACGCTGCGGCAAGTTATACAGAAGACCGAAGAGTATAATTTACCACTTTGCTTAGCGTTTGTGGACTATGAGAAAGCCTTTGATTCGGTCGAGACATGGGCTGTGCTTGAGTCTCTCCAGCGGTGCCGTATTGACTATCGGTACATCGAAGTGTTGAAGTGTTTGTATAATAACGCCACCATGTCTTCCTCGTCACCATGTCACCATGGTTCGAGTACAGGAACAGAGTTCGAGGGCGATCCCTTTGAAAAGAGGCGTAAGACAGGGAGACGTGATTTCCACCTGTTCCGAGTTTCTCAACAGGTGGGTCTTAAAATGAACATGGACAAGACAAAGGTGATGTGCAATGCCCATGTTGTACCTACCCCGATATCTGTTGAGAGCTCGGTTCTTGAAGTTGTTGACTCGTACGTCTACCTAGGACAAGTAGTCCAGTTAGGTAGATCCAACTTCAAGAAAGAGGTCAATCGCCGAATCCAACTCGGCTGGGCAGCGTTCGGAAAATTACGCAATGTCTTCTCGTCCGACATACCTCAGTGTCTCAAGTCGAAGGTTTTCGACCAGTGTGTGTTACCAGTGATGACTTATGGCACTGAAACGTGGTCCCTCACTATGGGCCTTATGAGTAAGCTCAAAGTAGCCCAACGAGCTATGGAGAGGGCTATGCTCGGAGTCTCTCTGCGAGATCGAATCAGAAATGAGGAGATCCGTAGAAGAACCAAGGTTACCGACATAGCCCAGCGGATTAGCAAGTTGAAATGGCAGTGGGCAGGGCACATAGCACGGAGGACTGATGACCGATGGGGTCGAAAAGTCCTCGAGTGGAGGCCACGTATCGGCAAGCGCAGCGTAGGACATCCACCCACAAGGTGGACAGACGACCTCATAAAGGCCGCGGGAACGCGCTGGATGCGAGACGCTTCCAACCGGTCCTATTGGAGATCTATAGGGGAGGCCTATGTCCAGCAGTGGACTTCCTATGGCTGAAATGATGATGATGATGATGATGAATTGAGCGGTGCCCGGTACATTTGAATTTCACAGTTAGTTGCTGGAGATCTGTTTTTTCTTTAAGACCCATTAATATTACCTATTTGCACTGAAGTATTCATTAAATTACTGTAAGTGCGAAAATTGCTCTTAAATATTAACTATTCACAATATTAATACAATAAAAAATAATAAATACCTGAGTATCTGAAGGATCTTCATCGTGCAAAAACGTTACTATCTCGGCAACGTTAGATTATATACCCCACAGTCAAGTGTTTACATTGATCTGTACCACAGCCTCACCAGTGTAGTGTTCTATCTATGCTCTAGCCTCTTCAAATACACTTCACGTATCTGACATTATCATACTCTTCCTGAAATAATCAATCGTTAATCTCTTTTTGATTGACAAACCAATAAAATTGTTAGACCTAAACTTTTATATTTTTCTAAAGTATTTAACATGGTTAAAATAAAGATAATTTCCCGCTGTCCCTAATGTATACTTCTTCAAAACTACGTAGGTACCTACCTAACAGATTTTGGTGCAATTTTCACAGTTTTTTGGAAATATTTCTATGAAAGGTTTGTATCCAATTACAAAACCGAAGAAGAATGGTAAATCAAATTACAGGATGATAGTAATCTTTAAGTCTTACATAGACAAAGATTAGTCAAACATAGTCTACAAAAAATAAACGGTAGTTGTGGTGGACTCAGACTACCAAGGTAGACTACAGAACTGCAAGTTGCTCCTAACCTAGCCATACAATATTCATTAACCACAACCAGCCACAAGAGCGTCGTCGGCCTAAGTCACACACGAAGGATAACCTCCAGCCTTCGCTAAGAAATTTTTTGGTCTGAAGGCCAATAATCGTTACATAGGATATTCTAAGACGCATCCAAGGTAAAGGTACCGCGTAACTGTAGGTATATCAACGCATCGCAAAACTCGTCAGATCATATAAATAATAATAACTGTACAGTGTAGGTACACATGTATACTCTAGGCCTCATGTTACTGAACTCAGGATAGCAGTACATAAAAATATATTAGCACAATAATAACTATGTGCCTATTAACTATAATAATATTGGTATGAAAGTAACTCACCATTTTCGTAGAGTTTAACAGTGCCCCACTTACTAGAGTCACACCAATAAATTAGTGGAGTCTCCTGCGCCTGCCACTCTTATTCTTCACTAGTTCTCGACAACTGATCTCCTCTCCTTTTCCAAGCCGAATGCCCCTATTCTCCACCCCGGCAGACCTCATAAAACCTTTCCGAGACATTCTCATCCCTGGTTTTTATAAAGCTTGCACGTGTTTTACCAATTTCTATAGAATTTTTGTAAAAAAACTAGTGTCCTTTTGTTCGAATTTCTATAGAATTTCGAACAAAAGGTCTTGCTTTTAAATAGAACACCGTTACTACTCCCTCCATAAATCAGAATTTATGGAGGGTTAAATAGTATGGATGCAAGCCAGATGAGTAGAAGTGGTCGACTGCTAATAAATACCAAGTTACAAATGTATTACAGATGTTAGGTCGACAAAGGAGTTACGGTTACACCTTTAAGGTATGATTCCGTAGCCGACCGCATACGACAACTGCCGATGCACGCAGTACATGTTATTCATTACGGCTTCTCAATGTCCCTTTCATCTGTATTGGAGTTTAACAAGTAATGGGTACGCTGTATGTGCTGCATGCGTCTGTGGCTGCCGTATGCGGTCGGCTTCGGAATCATACCCCTACATTCAACTGCTGCCAATGTAACGAAAAAATGTTATTTTGGTAGGTTTTAATAAACCTGAAGTTAATTTAAATAATATAGTGGCTGTAATGAGCACTAAAATAATAATTAATGTAAATGTAATGGATGTCTAACCTGGCTAACTGACGAGACATGAGATATTAATGAAAAGATGGATTTACAATTGTTAACAATTTGTAATCGAGAATAATAAAGGGGCGTTACATAAATTTATAATCAGGTATTTAGATAGGGGAACCTCAGGGGTAGGTTCGGTATAAAAATATTCTGCCGTGGCGTTGCTCGATCCGTTGTGCAAGATGGTAGTAGCACTTAGCTGGTGAGACCGGAGCTGGTGATGTTGCCGGCGTGCCAGGGTCCTCGCTGGTGTGCCTCACAGCCTAATGATGGTGTGAAGCCCGGTGTCCTTGCAGACATACAATCACGCCTATAACCCCGGAGGGTTAGGCAGAGGTGAATTAACACCCACATTTCACCAATCATTGTATCAGGTCCCACGTAATAGGGGGTGAGCCTATTTCGAGCACTATTGTTGGCTCGAGCCATGTATAGGATGAGTCTGGGCTGTATATATCTGTCTGACGTTAAACAGCCCTTCACTTCAACTTCTTTTCTTTTTCTTTCTTCAACTTCTTCTTTCTTCTTCAGACTTCAACTTTAATATACCTAAATATGCAACCGTATCTCCTTTGACGACTGTACCTATTCGGGTTTATAAATTTATTTTCGTACATTCTTAATATACAAACTACTATTATCATAATAATTTAATTTGATTTATTTGTTTATTAAGTATAAATAAATAGTTTACAAAAATATTCTACTTTGTACAAATATAAGTTTAGTGTCCATTGTCGATGCACATGGTCATGGACTCGGGCTCGTAGTCATGGTCGATGTGGCGGTGCTTCACAATGTGCTTGTACACGAACGCGGACTTCCTGGGCGTGCGCTTGCGCGCTGGGTCTGTAAAGTCTACGTGGTAGATGCCAAAGCATTCTCTGTGAACGAAACATACTTATCAAGTCAAAATCAAATATTTGGTACCTAAATATGTACATAGGTATTTTCTTTTTTTTTTAAATAAAGACAAACAATGGCACAGTACTCAACCCCAACTAGAAGTAAGACTTTTACACGAATTATTTCATGGAGCCATACAATAATCCAGTAGATATTTTTTTGAATACTTTAAAACCAATTGGTCGCAGTATTATTATAGATGTGATAAACCCAGTCATTAAAAGAGAGATTTATAATAAAGATATTTAAATAAACTGCCATGCTAAAACATCTTAACTTTTAAATTAAGGTAAATAAGATTGATCCTAATTTAGGTGTAATACACGCAAGAAGTTGCCTTTAATAAATTTACCGATGCTATTTATTTACAAAACGATAACAATATTATTTTATAATTAATACTTACACATATCCAGACATCCATTCAAAGTTATCTATCATGCTCCACGCTAAATACCCTTTGAGGTCAACACCTACATCTAGAGAATCCAATACTTCTTCTAACTTTTCCCTGTAATACCCGATTCTGTCGTCATCTATCAAACCAGCTTGAGGAGCAGAAGACCATCCATTCTCAGTGATCCACAGAACTGGAGCATTGTATCTTGTATGCAGATCCATTATAGCGTTATAGAGACTCTGAGGAGCTTTCTGAGGATAAAAGTTCATATTATACTTATACAATACATACATTCAATCACGCTTTTATCCCCAGAGGGTTAGGCAGAGGGGAATTAGCACCCAGATACTTATGCGTCAAATTATTACGATTCTTTGAAATTACTCACGTGGTGTACAGTACTACCACATGGGTACTACTGTCACTTATTTGTCACTATGTAGTACATATATTATTCGTTATGATTGAAGTTTTTACTTTGCTTACCTTAAGTACCCCAAATGCTGATGTAACCCAATCTTTACCAAAAGTAATACCAACATCTAGGTCATCTTCAAAAGAAGGTACCACAAAAGGAGATTTATTTTCCGTCGCCGAAACCAAAGCGGCCGTGTAATGATTGAAACTAAGGAAGTCAGCTGAGCCTCGAGCCCGGGCCTTTTCTTCTTCTGTGAATTCTGGAAGACGTGACCTAGGGTAACCTTGCTGAGCACTTTTCTCGGCTATTCTTTGCGAAAGTTCTTTAGGAAATCCACCTTCAGCAGAAAAAATTGGATCGGTATACAGAGCATACTGAAAGGGAAGAATGAATTACTTTTGAATTTCATGATTTAAATTTAAATTCAGGAACTAAGCAACTCATATATGGCTTACTTCACCCTGTTTCATAATTTCTGTAGCAATCTTATCCTCATCTGAGTCTGTTAAAGGCTCAAACCAGTTGACAGCAATATTGAAACCGCAAATACCTCCCTGTTTCGTTTTGAAATCGTTGTTATATGCGTGGTATGCGTTAGCGTGAGCAAGAACTAGATGTTTTGCGCACAAGTACGTTCCGATAGCAGTTGCATTCAGAATAGGAGCCATGGTAGTCGAACCATATCCCTGGTGACAGATTTGTTTTGGTTCATTCATTGTGATCCAATGCTTGACTCGATCTCCAAAGTTTTCGTACGCAAATCTGGCGTATTCTTCAAACCATTCAGCAATTAAAGGATTCATCCAGCCCCCTAGCTCTTGGAGTTTCTGTGGTAGATCCCAGTGGTACAGGGTGATCATAGGCTGAATGTTATATTTTAGCATTTCATTAATTAAATTATTATAATACTGAATGCCAGCAGGGTTAACATTATTAGTGAGACCTGTAGGAAGAATTCTAGGCCATGAAATGGAGAATCGATACATATCTATTCCCAACTCCCTCATGATCTCTACATCTCGTTTATAGTTGTGGTAGGAGTCACCAGCGATGTCTCCGTTAGTCAAGTCTCTGATTACAGTGGGATTAGTATGAATCATATGGTCCCAAATACTTTCACCCTTACCTGGTGGAAAACCAAATTGTCAAGAGAATTGCATTAGAGTCAATACATTTTATTAAAGTTAGTGCTTTTATTGTGTATTATATCTTACCGTCTTCATTCCATGCTCCTTCAATCTGATAAGCAGCAGTAGAACATCCAAAGATGAAGTCCTTGGGGAAGCTCCTCTGTTGTTTCACCGAGAGGCCATGAACGGCTACGGCCATCATACTATAAAACACTATTTATTTAATTTTAGTTCTCCTCAGCGGAATAGTAGCTAATGATAACCTTGAGTAGTTTAATGATAAACACGAGTTGTGTATTATCGGACCAAATAAAAATATGAATATTTTTGGCATGGACGATATAATTTAGTGTCATTTTTTATTCACTACGTTTTCAAGTAGTTAATCGCAATTGATTTTGTCGAATTTAGATGAAATGGATCCATGAGAAAGATTTATAAATCGAAAGTTGCTAACGTATTTATTGCGCACGATATTTGATCGAATAATAATTCATAATCTGAAGATTCATATGGGGCTATAACGCAATGACAGTTTGTCACAATGCGGCATGCAGATCGGCAAGCAGATACATCTACTAATTAACGGACGACACTCGGATGCAGGCTTTTCTTTCGAGGTTAAGGTCAAACGGCAGTCTCAATCTGAAGTAGTAAGCAGAGGATGCAACCAGAATTCTCGCTGGGCCAATGATGCATTTGTTATTTTAAACTAAACGATTCGCAATTTATCAACAAAAATAATAAATACCTGAGTATTTGTAGGATCTTCATGGTGAAGGAATGCTAATATCTTCGAAAAGTTAGATTGTTTTATAAAACCTGAGTATTTACGTTTATCTGGACCACTACCTCTCTAGCAAAGTGCACATGTCTCTCTGAAGCACTTCACTTATCTGACATATTATCAGTCTTGCTGAAATTAGCGTTACAACAATCAATATTTTATTGACAGATGTAAACAATTTTTTATATGTAGCTTAAACTTTTATCTTTTTATGGACTACTAGCTAATGCCCGCGACTCCACCAGCGTGGATGTCGGTAATAGGAGTTAAACTAGGCATGGATACATTATTTGGCTCGGTTCTAAATATCTGCACATTATTGTATATTTTTTAATAATGTTTGTAATAATGTTTAATTATTTAGAACTCTGCTACTCAAAATGGTAAATCTGTTGCCTAATATAGGTTAGAACAGAACAAATTGACGAAGAATGACCTCAATTCATTGTAAAGATTATGTATTTTGTGATCGTAACAATAATTACTTCTATGAAGAAAAACAAACACTGTTATCTTTATTTAACATAATAAATAATACTCTCGAACTCTACTTATTTCAAGTTCATTCTATTTTTTTTATTCGCTTTATTTACCAAAAGGTAGGCTTGATCACGCAGTAACCATGTTACCCTTATAATTTAAAGAATTGATTGACCAAAGAACAAGGAAACTGTTACAAATGTGTGTTTATTGGTCATTGCCAATGCACATAGTCATGGACTCAGGCTCGTAGTCGTGGTCGATGTAGCGGTGCTTCATGATATGCTTGTAGACGAACGCGGACTTCCTGGGGGTGCGTTTGCGTGCTGGGTCTGTGAAGTCCACGTGGTAGATGCCAAAACGTTCTCTGTAAATGTAACATTTCAAGTCAATATCATACATACATACAATACATATTGATTAGAAAATTCGAAGTAAATTTTGAGAAAAAGTGTGATTTTGATGATTGACTTTGACTCCCAAATGATTTTGACTTAAGCAATATTAAAAATTAAACCGAACTGATAGAATAATGATAGAGCTTAATATTACTCAATTGACTGTTACAAATGAAAAATGTTATTCAAGGTTAAGAAATAACTTGAATTACTTTTTAATTTTTAAATTGCACTTTGTATCGTAAAAACGGCATTCCTGGAAAATTGCCCAATAAAGGATGATAAAGTCGTTTTCTAAATACCTACATGCTCCATCAAAGTGCATTTTAATCGAAATAACCTCTCAGCGACTCATCTATCTTCAATAGTACCAGAAATGTTAACACACTAGACGTCAGCTGTAAATAACTTCATAGGTGCTATTCACAATGCCATATTTACAAAATTAACGATATTTTATCATTAATACTTACACGTATCCAGACATCCATTCAAAATTGTCGATCATACTCCACGCCAAATACCCTTTAAGGTTCACACCTGCGTCTAGAGCATTCAATACTTCTTCTAACTTTTCTCTGTAATACGTAATCCTGTCGTCATCTATCAAGCCAGCTTGGGGAGCAGTTGACCAGCCATTTTCAGTGATCCATAGTACTGGGGCATTGTATCTTGTATGTACATCCATTATAACGTTGTAGAGACTGTTAGGAACTTTCTGATGTAAAGAATACAATAAATGCCAAAATTTTATACTTATACCATGTCAGTTTATATGACTGCAAGCTCGCATACCTACTGTGTATTGTGGAATAGAATGACAAATGTATATTATTATTATATACTTATTTTAAAATAGCAATTATGTCGAATAGCAAAAATCGGTACAAAGTTTGTAAACAAAATTATTCATAAATCACATCTTTAAAGCTTTAATTTTGCTTACCTTAAGTCTTCCAAATGCTGATGCAAACCAGTCGTCACTACTAGAGGTACCAACATCTAGGTCATCTTCATAAGAAGGTATCACAAAAGGAGATTTATTTTCCGTCGCCGAAACAAACGAGCCCGTGTAATGGTTTAAACTGAGGAAGTCAGCTGAACCTCGAGCCCAGGCCTTTTCTTCTTCTGTGAATTCTGGAAGACGTGACTTGGAGTAACCTTGTTGAGCACTTTTCTCAGCTATCCTTTGCGAAATTTCTTTAGGGAATCCACCTTCAGTAGAAAAAACTGGTTCGGTATACATAGCATACTGAAATGGAAAAGTTAATAGTTAATTCTACATAATTAAAAAATGGTTGCAGAGACTGAACAAATTATATACTTACATCACCCTGTCTCTTTATTTCTGTAGCAAACTTGTCTTCCTCTGAATCTGTTAAAGGCTCAAACGAAGTAATAGCGATATTAAAACCGCAGACACCTCCCTGTTTTGGTTTGAAGTCGTTATTGTATGCGTGGTATGCGTTAGCGTGAGCAAGAACTAAATGTTTTGCGCACAAGTACGTCCCTACAGCAGTTGCATTCAGCATAGGAGCCATGGAAGTCGAACCATATCCCATGTGACAGATATGTCTTGGTTCATTGATTGTGACCCAATATTTGACGCGATCTCCAAAGTTTTCGTACGCAACTCTGGCGAATTCTTCAAACCATTCAGCAATTAAAGGATTCATCCAGCCCCCTAGCTCTTGAAGTTTCTGTGGTAGATCCCAGTGGTACAGGGTGATCATAGGCTGAATATTATATTTCAACATCTCATCAATTAAATTGTTGTAGTACTGAATGCACGCAGGGTTAATGTTGTTAGTGAACCCTGTAGGGAGAATTCTTGGCCAAGAAATGGAAAATCGATACATGTCTATTCCTAACTCCCTCATGATCTCTACGTCTCGTTTATAGTTATGGTAGGAGTCTCCAGCAATGTCTCCGTTAGTCAAGTCTCTGATTACAGTGGGATTAGTATGAGTCATGTGGTCCCAAATATTTTCACCCTTCCCTGGTGGACAAAGGCAGTAATATGGAAATTTAATAATCTGGACTATGTGCACTCTTATTGAGAACCCTGTAAGTATTATATCTTACCGTCTTCATTCCATGCCCCCTCAATCTGATAGGAAGCAGTAGCAGCTCCAAAGATGAAATCCTTGGGGAAGCTCCTCTGTTGCTTCACCGAGAGGCCATGAGCGGCCACGGCTATCATACTATGAAAAAAATATTTATTTAATTTTCTAGATGCTATAGTTACAAATGGTGACTTCGAGTAGTTTGATAGTAACTTGTAAATGGTAACATGTATTATTTATCAATCCAAATTGAAGCATTATAATTTGATTGATTTGGCAAATTCAGGTGAAAGTGATCCATGAGAAAAACATAGTTACGATAATGGACGATAATGTAAGATGCCATTTATATAGAAATAGTCATAACGTATCGTGCAATATTGAGCAACGGACGAGCTCTGGCATAGCCTTGGTTGGGAGCTCAAATGGAAGTTACTCCTGTGGCAATCAAAATGAATCACATTAAAAGGAAACAGCGTAAATAGCGGAACCGGACTCCGAAGTGCAAGCTTTGGATGCATCCAGGATTCATGCTCGAACGATGATGAGTCTATTCTAATTAGCTAAATTATTTACAATATCACAAAAAAATAATAAATACCTGAGTATCTGTAGGACTTTCATGCTGAAAGAACACTATATCCTTCCAAACGTTAGATAATAATATACCACCCAAAGTTGAGTGTTTACACTTATCCGGACCATAGCCTCTTTTATAAAGAGCCCAAGCCACTTTGAACCACTTCACGTATCTGACATATTACTTTCTTACTAAAACTAGGATTATGGTAATCTAATTTTGATTGACAGATGCAAACCATTTTTTTTTGAGTTTCTCTATTTATCTTTTTATGAACTACGTACATACAAGATGCATTCTATGTTCGCACCGCTCACCATAGGTAGGTAATTCGTGGCGCACACAGCAAATTATAACTCCGGACCTAATCTTGGACCTAAAATGTGCTCAAAATGTGCCCTATACGCGCAGTTCACATTTCTTAAGTGTCTTTTGAGCATAGCACGGGGTGCTACTGCGGTGGACGAGCTCAAACTCACCAAGCATAGATTATTACAAAGCAATCCGCGGGCGCCAGATCCTTGTTTGTCTTGCGATTTAGGTCCAAGATACGTGTCCGGAGTTATACCAAGAATATTGCTTGTTGACAAAAGATGTGAAGTAAGGTGCAGAGGGAAAGCAGCAATTTGCTGGGTGAGCAATATATATTGCTTTGGTGTATGGCCCTTAACAAAACTTACCTTTTCTCAAAAAAACTTACACGTGACTTGTGATTAAAATGCAACTGGTTTGGTGCTTAATCAGTTCATCACTTAGATTGGTAAATAATTTGGAAAGTGTAATTTAAGGTATGATTACGAAGGTAACCGCACAGCACAACTGCAGACGCATGCAGCAGATATACATAATTCATTGTAACTTCAGTCGACAGTCCCCTTTATCCGTATCGGAGTTTGACAAGGAATGGGTACGCTATATCTGCTACATGCGTTTGCAGTTACCATATGCGGTTGGCTTCGGAATCATACCTGTATGATTGGCATTTTGTTGTTATTCACATGTACAGTAAAACTAGGCTGGGACTTTGATCAGGTATAAGTAAATACTTGTACTTTATTTACCATTTCTAGGCTTATTTATTTTCAATATTACTTTTCTATTGACTAATGACAACTCTACAACCAAACCACTAAAACACTACAGTAACAAAAAATTGTATAGCTTCACTAACAATCGTACTAATCTTACTAACTCTATAAATGTAAAAGTTTGAATGTGTTTGGATCTTTTATCCCGGGAATAGGTTCCCATAGGCAGCGGGAAAGAGATCAAAGTTTCATGCTTGGGTGGTACTATGTATAATGTTACTAAAGGAGGACCGGACCTATCACCATGTAAGACGCCTATACATTTCGTTATAGCAAAACTCAACAATGTACTGTGTATTTGTTGATAGCACCAGAATTAATACCACAACTTAAAGCAATCCGACTAGGGTTTTTTTAGAACCACACAGAAACAGGAGCCTACGAAGGCTGGGGCGCAGACCGGGATTTTCTTTTTCCTTCTAGTTTTCCTTTAATCAGAGCATGAAACAGCTCCTGATGAAGTTTCTTGTAGAGGACCATCATTATAGCATTATTGGTAGTTACCAATAATCTAGTTAGGTTATTACCATCAATAAATTGGTCCACACTAAATATCAAGTTTTGTGTTTGTTATTTTGTTGTATGTAGTGTAGGCACTTCGTAGTTCTGCTCGGATATAGGTATAAATGCAGTGCCGGTACCTAATAAACCAATCAACATCTCAATAAGTATGAATTTTTCGGCCAGAACAAAAATGACTTCTATTAAAAAATGAACACCATTGGGTACATACATTTTTGATATAATAAGCAATACTTCAGGATTCAATCATTTATCTTAAAACTGAATGATAAAATTACAATGATGTTGTTTTTTAGAAATGTGCGTTTAGTGTCCATTATCGATGCACATGGTCATGGACTCTGGCTCGTAGTCGTGGTCGATGTAGCGGTGCTTCACGATGTGCTTATACACGAACGCGGACTTTCTGGGTGTGCGTTTGCGCGCTGGGTCTGTGAAGTCTACGTGGTAGATGCCAAAGCGTTCTCTGTAATTGAAACATTAACTTGTAATAAACACACAAGACTTTCACTTTAATCAATCCTACAAATCCTATACAGAATAGCATATTTTCGAAATAAAAGATATTTTTGTCATCCATACTCACGAGTATCCAGCCATCCATTCGAAGTTATCTATCAAACTCCACGCTAAATACCCTCTGAGGTCAACACCTGCATCTATAGCATCCAATACTTCTTCTAATTTCTCCCTGTAATACGTAACTCTGTCGTCATCCATCAAACCACCTTGGGGAGCAGAAGACCAGCCATTCTCAGCGACCCAAATAACTGGCGCATTGTATCTTGTATGCAGATCCATTATAACGTTATAGAGACTGTTAGGAGCTTTCTGTGGATAAAATTGGAATTGTAAAACATCGCAAATCATTGTGACCTTTCAGTAATTTATATCTCTAAAATTATGATTCAATTTTGATTACCTTAAACCATCCAGAAGCAGAAGGAACCCAGTCACTAGGCTCAGTAGAACCGACATCTAAATCATCTTCATAAGAAGGCACAGCAAAATACCATTTATTCTGCGTGGCCGAAATCAAATGTCCCGTGTCCCTAGAATTCTGGAAGACGTGACTTAGAGAAACCTTGCTGAGCACTTTTCTCTGCTATTCTTTGCGTAAGTTCTTTAGGGAATCCACCATCAACAGAAAACACTGGCTCCGCGTATATAGCATACTGAAATTAAACAGTTATTTTAGTAACTACTTTGGATCTACATGATTTAAAAGTGTTTGCAAAAAATAAACAACGTATATATCTTACATCACCCTGTTTCTTTATTTCTGCCGCGAATTTATCTTCATCTGAATCAGTTTTAGGCTCGTACCAGCTAACAGCGATATTGAAACCGCACACTCCACCGTGTTTTGGCTTGAAGTCATTATTGTATGCGTGGTAAGCGTTAGCGTGAGCAAGGACTAGATGTTTTGCGCACAAGTGCGTACCATGAGCAGTTAAATTCATGATAGGAGCCATCGTAGTCGAGCCATATCCCTGGTAACACACTTCTTTAGGTTCATTGATTGTGATCCAATATTTGACTCGATCTGCAAAGTTTTCATACGCAACTCTGGCGTATTCTTCGAACCATTCAGAAATTAAAGGGTTCATCCAGCCCCCTAGCTCTTGGAGTTTCTGTGGTAGATCCCAGTGGTACAGAGTGATCATAGGCTTAATGTTATATTTCAACATCTCATCAATTAAATTGTTGTAGTACTGAATGCCAGCAGGGTTAATGTTGTTCGTGAACCCCGTAGGAAGAATTCTAGCCCACGAGAGAGAGAAACGATACATGTCTATTCCCAACTCCCGCATGATCTCCACATCTCGCTTATAGTTGTGGTAGGAGTCTGCAGCGATATCTCCGTTAGTTATGTCTCTGATTACAGTGGGGTTAGTATGGGTCATGCGATCCCAAATATTTTCACCCTTACCTGGTGGAAAATCAAATTGTCAATATCACCGTAATCGTATTTAAATAAAAATGTTAATTAGAACTATATTTGATCTTACCGTCTTCATTCCATGCTCCCTCCACTTGATAGGAGGCAGTAGCACAGCCAAAGATGAAATCTTTGGGGAAGCTCCTCTGTTGCTTCACCGCGAGGCCATGAATGGCCACGGCCATCAAACTATGGAATAAATACGTATTATTTATTAATTTTAACTTCCGCTTAGCCAGTTTACAAGCATAGCAAATAATGCTGTTCAGTAATTTAGAGAGAATTACATTCTCAAACTTCGGTGGCGGTAGTGAACGTGGCCGCTGAGCTCAGTTGGCAGTTGCTTCGCGGAAAATATCAAAGTTCAGCCAAACCCGCAGTTAGACTAAAAAAAACGGACCCCATACTCCGAGGTGAAAGCTTCGGATGCGACTGGAACTGACACAAGGATGAAGAGTATTAACCCCCCCTCCCTCTGTATAGGAGGAGGCACGTATCGCACCACAACCTCGGCCTGCTTCTGCTATGGTGACAGGCGGCTCCACCTGTCATCCCCAGGCCCTAAAAGGACGGAAGTCGTTAAGCGACTTCCGTCACCCGAGTCGCTTCCACGTCGGTATATTTTTCACTTAACGGATCGGACACAGCTGTAGTTACAAATTGTATAGATGTTTAATAAAAAAATATAATAAATACCTGAGTATGTATATGATCTTCATAGTGATAGAATGATAGTAGCTAGTTCCGAAACGTTACATTATATACCCCACAGTCAAGTGATACGTTTATCTGGACCACAGCTTCACCAAAACACTTGAGTTTATCTTACTTATCTCATCGAAATTTGCATTACAATATCTTTTTGATTGGCAGATGCAGGTAAATTTTTTTGCTTGTATTTTGTTGTCAAGGGACTTAACCTATTTTTAGGTAGATAATGCCGTGTGCATTGGGATTGAAGTATTTCTTCTCGTATCTTAAAATGATTAAATTAGATTATATAATAACTTTTGCCTCGGAAAGCACGTTAAGCCGTCGATCTCGGTTGTCATACGAACAAAGATATTATATAAAAAAAAAGAGGTAGATATGTTATTGCGCGAAAATCGTGAAGATCCGAAAACGAGTCAATTGGAACGTTTGCCTCTAGTACCGCGTGCCGAGCGGCGCCGGTCAGACGTTGACCGGAAGCATCAGTGACTTAAAAAAATAACGAAAATGCCATCGTATGTTTATAGACACTGCACGAACTATTACTCTAAAGTTAATACACCAAAAGAAGTGTAGATGAATTAAAAATGTGTGTGTGTGAGTTCGGCACATTTTTCTACGTTGATTTGTAAGCATATGACATGTCTATGTTATGAAATGTCATTGCATACAAACATCTATTGCATTCACAGATATCCGATATCGTTACGAGTAGTTGGAGCCCTAAACAATCCAACAACTGGTTTAACTGCATTACTTCGATATCGCCATTGGGTTGTGGAGATCAGCTGTGCAATTCACTAACAAGCACAACGATGCGACAACGATGCGAGTCGCAACGATGTGCGCGATAGACACTGTCATTGGTCGATTTCCAATGACGTGATACAATCTGGCCAATGACAATCTACGTTGCGCCTCGCATCGTTGTCGCATCGTTGTGCTCGCTTAGTGAATTGCAGTGCAGGTGGCATCGCTTCATGGAAAATATTGAAGTTCAGCCAAACACGCTGTTAGACTGAAAAAAGCAGACCCCAGTCTCTGTGTTGTAAGGTTCGGATGCGACTGCGATTTAACGCTAGGATGAAGAAGGCGAACAGAATTCCTACCGGCTTCTCTTTCAAGACTTAATACTATTGCTTCTCCTATTGTCGAAGAAGAAGAGTTCTAATCATGTATTAGAACTCTTCTTCCAAGTTTCATCGGAACAGAAAACGAAATTTTCATCAGAACGATGGTTTCGAATGAAGTGGAGACCACACGAAGGAAAATCAAAGCTGAAAATATGCATCTAATGGTATTTTCAAAAAAGCCAGATCATTAAGTACCCATGTCATGACTTCGCTTCTTCAAAATTCACTTCTCTTTTTATACCACTCAGGTGGCAGACAAGCACCCGGCCCACCTGATGGGAAGTGGTTACCGTGGCCTACGACATCACGTAAGCAACATCAGGGGCGGTGCACTCGTGCGACCGACCCTGAAGAAGCCTTCTAATGCCCTTCTCCAAGAACCCCCTATTGTAGTCGCTTGGGAAAACTACCACAGGGAGATCATTCAACAGCTTGAGTGTGCGTGGGATGAAGTCCCTACCGCGTAGTGCACACCGTTTCCTGTCGCAATGCGTGAGGATGAATTCCCTGCCTATGGCGAGCGGTGGGATTACTTCTTCACTCGGAGATTGCAGTTGATTACCTACTGCTCAATGCAAATATTTATGTGCATGAATATATGAACGTTTGTATTTACCTGGATGTTTCTATGTATATGCATGTAATAGGCCTTACATCATCATCATCATCACTACATATAAAACAAAGTCGCTGTCGCTGTCTGTCCGTCCCTATGTATGCCTAAATCTTCAAAACTACGCAACGGATGTTGAAGTGGTTTTTTTTTAATAGATAGAGTGATTCAAGAGGAAGGTTTATATGTATAATACATGCATAATATTGTAGAGAAACACTGATAAATTTAGAGATATGAAGCGGGAACGGGATCAGAAAATATGGCGGTACGACGTTCGCCGGGTCAGCTAGTAATAATATAAACGAACAAACATATTAATTTCTATACATTGTGCATTCAACTGTATTCTGTTTACGATATGATCGATAAAGACTAATCTATCTATCTATCTATCTATACCACATGGTAACATTCTCGTAAGATAAGTCGCTTCATTTTGGATTTAATTTATCATCTCGAATCGTTATCTATACCTTATGAAAGCTGAAGAGTTTGTTTGTTTGAATACGTTAATCGCTGCGGTTATAAGTGCGATTTGAAAAATTATTTGTATTGATAGCCCAGATGAAAAATATCGTCTATAGTACGCGCCAGTTAGTGTGGCAATACGAGTGGAACAAAGTCTTACGAATACGAAGTAACAAGAAAGGTAAATCAAAAATATTAAGAATTAAGAATTATTACATTATCTTTTAACATTTAAACTGTCGTTTTTGCAAATTTCGTATACCTACACCACTGTATGGGGGAATGTAAATGACTGGTATTGCCACACTAACTGGCGCGTACTATACCTACCTTACCCTTCTATACCGGTCCTTTCAGTCCGTTTTTGACTTTGATGCCGGTCTTTGTATTTTCCCACAAGATACACATTTCGCAAATAAGTATTAAACAGGTTGAAGATTTCAAATGTAACTATTTTATTCATCATCATCCTCCTAGCGTTAATTCCGTTCGCATCCGAAGCTTTCACCTTAAAGTCCAGAGTCGGCACTTTCCAGTAGAACTGCGTGTTTGGCTGAGCTTCGATATTTCCCGCGAAACAACTGCCATCTGACCTCCGCAGCCCAATGGTGATATTAGGCGATATCGAAGCATTGCAGCTAGACCGTTGTTGTTGGATTTTTTAGGGCTCCAACTACCTGTAACGACTGCCATATGATAGATGTTTGTATAGCAACCGGGACCAACGGCTTAACGTGCTCTCCGAGGCACGACCAGACCAATGCAAATACCCATATTCATGCATACAAATATTTGCATTGAGCGGGGATCGAAACCGCGCCTCCTGCGTAGCGGTCGCGTTTTGATACCGTTTTGATGATGCTCTCGATGTCTTTTTTTTTTTCTTATCTTTAGTCAAGTTCCAGGGTTTGTGCCCTGGCCTGCTTTTGCCCCGTTGCAAGGCCTGGGCTCATGGATGACGGAGGTCGTTAGTCTACTAAACTTAGAAATCATGGATATTTTTAATCATTCTTAGCGATAACGCTCGTCCTACTTACTTACAAACGAATATGAGTTAATTCCTCACATATTTATTAGATGTTTTCTTTCTTTCACGAAAGCAGCTCCCGTCTCGTCTATAATTATATAATTTTCTTTTTTTATCAAAACGTCAGTACAGTTTTACCCTTGATAATATTTATGTAGTTTAAAAACAGTGATTGTAAAATGTTACTACTTAATCTGTGTAAGTGAAGGTTTCAACAAGGTGAGTTGTAATAGCTGTAATGCTTAAACTATATACACTATTGACACAGTTTTGCTCACAAAATACATCGCAAGAAACGTCGGCGTCTTCCACGCCACCGCGTTTTATATTCACACTTGGCTCTTGCTGTTTCTATAGTTTGTATACCTATAGTTTAAAGCTATATTATTTATTGAATGAAATTTTGAAGCATTTACTATGCTTAATCGATTTGAACTATATTATCTATGTTTTTGTGCCCATTATAAAGTTTGTTAATCAGTATTATGTATGGCTAATAGGAGCAAAATAGCGCTCCTACTTATACAAGTATAGCAGCATAGTATATCAATCAACCTATCGCAGTCCATTGCTGTCATCATGGTTCGTGACTTCATGAGATACAGCCTGATGACAGACAGGCAGACAAGTAGACAGGTGGACAGATGGATAGCGGAGTCTCAGAAACAGGGTTCCAATTTTTACTCTTTGGGTACAGAACCCTAAAACCTGTCGTAAGATTGATATTTATCAAAGTCAAAGTCAAAGTCTTTATTTGCGTTCATGACATGTGTTATTTACCCACGATTATTGCAATTGGTTGAATAAAACCGGAGATACGAACAGTATAACCGATTCCCACGCGGCGGAGCACGCCCAAAACCGATTTAAATGTTCAAACTTGCTTTAGTTGCAGTGCTCGAGTGAAAAATATCAAACGTCTGAGAAAAGTTACAGTTCAAATAAACATAAAGTGTGAAAATCCAACCAGTAATAAACTAATACTATACAGAAGACAATACGATCCGCCATGAGAATTTTGGTGTTATTGAGGTAGGTAATTGTACTTTTTTCAAAGAAAAATTGTAGGTAATATGTAAAATCAACGCAAGACCCCTTCCACCTTTTCGAGGCCTCTTTGTAAATTAAAATATACGTTTTAAATACGCAATCAACAATTTAAAGTCGAGTCATTGAGCTATTATCAGTTATGATCTCTTGACATATATTATTACATTGTTGAGGTGTTAGTTACGGCATATATTTTGACCCTAAATCACAAGGGGAAATGAGGCCGTGTCGCACGCAGATTGGTTTGTAATGTGATAGGTTTAATTTATGATTGGTGAATTTGAGCACCACCACTGACGTAGCACGTCGTGCTATCACAGGTGCTATCCTCCAAAGGCAAACGTGTACTGCGTATATGGAGTACACTTTGTGACGTATTTGGGGTCAAGATATGCCCGTAACTATAAACCTTTATTGACCAAATAAAATAATTGTATTTCCTCAGTTTTGTAAGCGTTGCCTCTTATGGCTGGTCCTATAAGGAACATAGGAGGTTTCCATCAAAGTTCCAATTTGGCTGTGCTTCTTCTGCCTATCAAGTTGAGGGTGCATGGAATGCGAGCGGTAAGCACAATAATTCTCTTCTTTGACTCCCAATATCAAAGCCTACATTATCTACATTTAACATAATATTTCCTGCCAGGTAAGGGCGAAAGCATCTGGGACCACTTGGTCCACAACCAGCCCAATTCGGTTAAGGACTTATCCAACGCTGATGTTACTGCAGACTCCTACCACAACTACAAGCGTGATGTTCAAATCATGAGGGAACTAGGCCTCGATGTCTACCGTTTCTCGTTATCCTGGACCAGAATTCTACCTACTGGCTTCCCGAACATAATTAACCCTGAAGGCATCGAATACTACAATAACTTTATCGATGAGATGTTAAAATATAATATAAAACCCATGGTTACTCTTTACCATTGGGATCTGCCACAGAGCCTCCAAGAACTTGGAGGGTTCGTGAACCCACTTATAGGAAAATGGTTTGAGGACTACGCCAGAGTTGCGTTCCAGAACTTTGGAGATAGAGTGAAGTTTTGGATGACATTCAACGATCCTAAGTTCATTTGCCACTACGGCTATGGCTTGGATAAAATGGCTCCAATGGTGAACTCAAATGCTTTTGGCTCTTACTTGTGCGCCAAGCACCTGATCCTTGCTCACGCCAATGCTTACCATATGTATATTAATGATTTCAAGCCGACTCAAGAGGGACAGTGTGGTATTACCATCGACGTGAGCTGGCTGCAACCCTTGACAGATTCAGTTGAAGACAAGTATGCTGCTGTAATCGCGAATCAGGGTGATGTAAGAAAAAATATGTATAATAGAATAGTCAACGACAAGAGTTGTTTAACTAACACGTGGCTTTCTCTTCGGAGTAGGCAAAGGATAGGTCGTCATCTACTTGTTACACAATTCACGTGTTTATTCTACTGTCATTAAGCCTTACAACATGCAAGCCCGCCCGTTTTGAGTGCTTTTGGTCAGCCTTTATTTCAATGCATCATCACTTCATAAATAAATTAGAGTTTGAGTTTGAGTTTGAGTCACAATAAGATTGAAATCATTGAATATTTTGGTCCTAAATCATTTTAGTCAAATAACCCGCTCCTGACCGTTTCCGGCGCAAAAGTGCCCAAAATACTCACCGCGTTTCCACGCTGGATTGCAATGCCAGCCTTTGCACCAGGAACACTCCAGAACTGAATAGAAAAAAAAAATGAATTTAATTGAGTTGAATTGGAGTTACCAATTGTCTCTATAAGCCTGTTTCGAATTTCCTTCGGAGAATTTTGTAAGTTTGTAAGTATGTGTCCTGCAAGGTCAACCCTGGACTGCCTGCCCACTTACTTGTGACTCTTTCGCCCAATACTCATATTGTTTTGCCCAAATCACAATAAAAAACGGTTTGCTAAAATGTACCTAACTTTTGTTGTTGACCATACGTACTTATTTTTCAGAACATTCGGATAGTATTTAAACACCATATTTTTAATTTCAGTGGGGTCTGTACGCCGACCCATTATTTTCTACTGAAGGTGGTTTTCCGAAAGAATTATCTGAAAGGATTGCTGAGAGAAGCCTTCAACAGGGCTTTCCCAAATCACGACTGCCAGAATTCACTGAAGAAGAGATTATGCGGACGCGGGGTGCCGTAGATTTCCTAGGTCTTAATCATTACACCTCTCAACTGGTTTCTTCCACACTATACAGAACTGCTGCCAGTGTGCCTAGTCATGATGATGACGTAGGTGTTGGTGTATATACTCCTCCCGATTGGCCTGTGGCAGTATCCGGTTGGCTGACGGTATGTAAACAAATTTCACGTGATTGAAAGATAGTCATGCTATAGATCGACTGCAATCCCTGTACCTATCCGATGGTACGACAAAGAAAGACCATATTTTGCTGAGAGCGAGATATCGCCGTGAGTGCTAGCGGCGGTATCTTGCTCGCTCTCATCTTATGCTCTTTCTTCTTTATCCTAGCTTTAATGCCAGCTGCATCTGAAGCTTTCTCCTCAGAGCCTGAGGTCCGCTTTCATACTATTTCTTTCTTTATTTTTACCTCGTCCCCCGCCATGCCGCGGACCATAACAGCGGTACATCGATAGGGTTTCTCACAGTGGGGTACTGGTTATTCGTCAAGAAGTTCACTGTCATCTAGAAACTTCAACAGGGGTTCGTGTTAAAGTTTATATTTAACGGACGAGAGTCTGTTACAGACTTTCCTTTTGGGATTGGGAGTTCAGATGGCAGACACTCCTGCAAAAGTCAAGAAAATCAAATCAAGAAAAAAAAATAGGAGAGCGAACCCAGGTCTCTGAAGTGCAGCTTTGGGTGCAACTAAAACTAACGCTCTACTTAATAATTTTTATTTCAATATTTTTTTGTTATTTTGGTTTTTCAGAAATCTCCTAAAAGCATTTATAACGCTTTAGTAGGCCTAAAGCAGAGATATAACAACCCAATTATTTATGTCACCGAAAACGGCTGGTCTACCACTCCAGATAGAGGCCTGATTGACGACGATAGGATCGCATATTACAGGGCAGCATTGGAAGATGTGCTGGATGCCTTAGACGATGGTGTTAACATCAAAGGATACCTAGCATGGAGTTTGATGGACAACTTCGAGTGGATAGTAGGATATACGTAAGTTTATTATATTCTGCAATCCATAGAAAATAACTTCCAATTATGTATTTCTTGACGGGCTGATTGGAACAAACACTGGACATTGTTCCTGATTCCCTAGAGCCCTGAAACGGCTTCTAAAATCAGTGGCGATATGGGGACAGCGATGGTGGGGTAAAATTCTTATTACGATTTGTCTAAACACGAGGCGATATATTAAACGATCTAGGGTTTACCCCACCACTTCCCTGATATCGTCACTAATTTTAGGGTCGTGTACTCCTTTTTCTACTTTTGATCCGGCTATTGAGTAGCGGCCGCTTAAACAGCTGGTGTCTGACCTGACAGTAGTCAAAACAACTGGGTGGAAAGCCTGCACCAGAGTTCATTAATCAGCCGGTGAACTGGCTACCAGAGATTGGCTCAGACTAATGATCTTGGTGCGGAATAATGGCGAGGGATCTCTAAAACCCTATTTGTGTCGGCCTGCTATGCAAGGGAAGCCATGGTAGACATCTTTAAATTTATACTTAGGTCATTCTGTAAGAGGTAATATTTTTTTACCGGCTTCCTTTTCCAGGTGGATCCCAATCTCGGACTTACTTATCATTAAGTACCCTAGCACATGTTGATTTCATAAATAAATTTTTCTAATCAATAAATATTTTCTTCACAGAGAGTGCTTCGGGCTCTACCAGGTAGATTTCAAGGACCCTCTGCGCACGCGCACGCCCAGGAAGTCCGCGTTCGTGTACAAGCACATAGTGAAGCACCGCTACATCGACCACGACTACGAGCCAGAGTCCATGAACATGACTATCGATAAGGGACACTAATTCTAATCCATACTTACTAATATTATAAGTTTGAAAGTAACTCTGTCAGTCTGTCTGTCTGTTACGCTTTCAAGCCTAAATCACTAAACCGATTTTGATGAAATTTGGTACAGAGACAGATTAGACCTTGGGAAACGACATAGGCTATGTTTGGTTGCGATAATCGATATCCACTCGGGCGGAGACGCGGGCAACAGCTAGTAATTAATATTGTAAATGTGTAAGTTTGTGTAGATGTTTGGGTGTTTAGATGTCTGTTATTCAATCAGGAAAGAAGAAGAAGAAGGAAGAAAGATATAGTTTAATCAAACAGGAACAGCCATGAAAATGTTAAAAGAACAATCACGCTTTTACGGCTGGAACGAATCTGGCTGAAATTTGGTATAGAGGTAGATTATAGTCTGGAATAATACAGGCTTTTTTATTCCGAGAATTCGTTCCCATGAGTAGTGGGAACAAAATTTCACGCGGGCGCAACCGCGGGTATCAGCAAGTGTTAAACTATTACTTAATAATGTTTAATCATAATAATATTATATTGAAAAATATAAATTGTTACGAATCAAACTGTGTCTTTATTCAACCTTTACCACATTTACTCCTTTATTGCCCGTGGACCACCTCGTAGTTCACCCAGGTGAGCCACGGGGATTTTTTTTTACCCGTAGTCCACCAGCATAGCCATATGTTTCTAACAGTAAATTATAAAATAAAATTATGGATCTACTGGCCCTGTAGAAACCTTCTAAAGCCCTTCTTAAAGAACCCCATATTGTAGTCGCTTGAAAAACCACAGCAGGGGGTTCATTCCACAGCTTCGTGGAATGAATTCATTTGATACCGCGCAGTGCGCACCGTTGCCGGTCGCTATGTGTCTTTTTTATCGATATAAGTAAGCTTGCTTTCGCTTGCTGGTAAGCTGAAGGCAAAGTCTCGGAAAAGAGGGTCACCATTACAGAAATCAAAAATGTTCCAATGGTGGCACTCAGCTTGACGGCCACATCTGGTGCTTTTTCACGCCCCGCTTAGAGGACCTTGTAGGAAGGAATGAACTGTCTGTCGTTGGATCACCCTGCCTACGGTGAGCGATGCGATGACGATAAACTAGCTTGAAAATGAGCTGTTCATTCATGCATGCTATTAAAGCAGACGATTGTATTTAGACTAATTAGATTAAGAATTTTTTGTAAATAGACCAAAAAAATGCCCGCTGAGTTTCTTGCCGGAGTCTCCTCAGGCCGGGGCCGCGTTTCGAACCGGTGTGGTACATTTGTTAAGCTAGTCTTTAGTAAATATATTTTATTTTGTTTATTAATTTTGACGTTTTGTAAGTTCCGTTTTGATGGTCTATGCAGAATAAATGATTTTTGACTCTTTACTTAAGATAAAATAGCTGAAGTTGTGTGACTTTTTTACGTCCTGCATTACAGGGAGAATGGAATTCATGTGCGAGTAGAGCATTCCAGTTCATTAAAGGTACAACAGTCTAATATGATTGGCGAGTCTATAGGAGTCTATATGTGGCATCTTTGGCGCTATTTTACCGTCTCTACCATGGTGAATGTTCTGATGAGCTCTTCCAATTAATCCCACCCTCTCCTTTCCTATATAGGACAACACGTGCAGGGCTTAGATGCCACCCGCATACGGTGCAGAATATTCCATCGAGAACCAAGCGGTTCGGCGACACACACAGTAGTACTATTATCTATTCTGTGCCGGTACACTACAGTCCCGGGTCCTTTAAGCGGGGCGTGAAAAAGCATCTGATGAGGCCGTCAAGCTGAGTGCCACCATTGTAACATGATACGTGTCTGTAATGGTGACCCTCTTTTCAGAGACTTTGCCTTCAGCTTACCATCAGGCGAGGCGAAGTAAAATTGACGTGTCCTATATTTAAAAAAAAACAATCCGAAGAAGAAACAAGGCCTAGCAGCAAACCGACTGGGTAAAATTTAGTAATAGGTGACATTACGCAAAGGTAGACTCAGAAAAACACGGACTAACTCTAAACCCAGGTCTAAATCGCCTTTAGACCATGGTCTAAGAAAAATGTTATTACAAAAAGCGTTTTAGTACTAAAGCTAGGACTATCTCTGGTCTAAAGATAAACCTGCGTGCCCCCTAGTTTAACGTTGGTCTAAGTATGTAATGTCACAATAATAATACATCAGACTTGACATACGTCATATTTTGGCATAGGTACTTTCTTTTTGGAAGTCCAATTTTCGGCTCTCTTTCTCTTTTCTCGTTCCAACTCGTAAAATACCTTGCAAATAGGTATATTATGTATACTAAACTAAATTTAAAAGTGGGTATAAAAATTGGAAAAATTTTAGAACAGAACGCGCGAACTCCGGCAAACTACGTTGCGTTCCATTTAACGTCTTATAACAATGATAACAATATTATAACAATGATTGCTAAATAATAGCATAATAGTGATATTATATTATAAAATCAAGTATAACTATTATTCATGCAATTGAATTTAATGAAAATATTTATGATTAAATATTTTTTTCAGCATTTTTAATAAATATTATTTATTAGTGATTTCAGAAATTTTAGAAACGAAACGTTGCGACCGAATGATATCATAATGAACGAACAATAGTTGGAGTTATCTGTGGTTGTTATTTAGGCCAAGGTCTAAACCAGGTACTAAGTAGTCTCCGGATTATTCAGCTTTTGTAATAAGGAGAGGTATAAACCATGGTCTTGAGATTAAGCCTGGACTCTGTAGTTCGGGTCTAAACCAGACTTTGTTCTGTTTTTTGTAATAAGACTGAGAGGGTGCAACTAGCACACACAGTAAACTGAATAATAAACATTCATTTACTGAATTTACTGGATATTGGCATAACTGCGGAGATTTACACTTTCAAATTCAAATGTGATGGTCGAACTTCGGAGTTCCTGCAGGTAATTTTTTTTTTTTTTTTTTTAAATGCTGGCGTGCCGCAGGGGTCCGTCTTATCACCCACTCTCTTTCTTCTGTATATCAACGACATGCTGTCCACTGGCAGCATTCATTGCTATGCAGACGATAGCACCTTACACGGGAGTTATCACGGACATCCTGCGGCCAAGCAGTCTGATATCGCGGAAAGGAGGCAGCTTCTCGTCAGTGAACTTGACCGGACCCTGAACCTCGTTTCACAATGGGGCTCTGAAAACCTTGTTGAGTTCAATGCCAAGAAGACGCAGGCATGCGCGTTTACAGCAAAGGTATCTTCTTTCCTTCCCCTTCCAACTCTTCAGAGCACGCCACTGCCACTACAGGACAATCTCAATATCCTAGGTATGGATGTTCGCTGAACAACAAAAACTACATCGAGAGTATCATCAAAACAGCCTCACGTAAACTCGGAGTCCTGAACAAAGTGAGAAGTTTTTTCACGCCGGAGCAGCGGTGTCTTCTCTACAAGACACAAATTCGCTCTTGCGTGGAATACTGCTCGCATCTCTGGGATGGCTCCGCAAAGTACTTACTAGATGCTCTCGACAGGTTGCAGCGACGTGCGGTCCGCATTATTGGGAATCCTGAGGTCACTAACACCCTCGAGCCTTTGCAGTTGCGTAGAGATGTGGCATCTTTGGCGGTTTTTTACCGTCTCTACCATGGTGAATGTTCTGATGAGCTCTTCCAAGTAATCCCACCCTCTCCTTTCCTATATAGGACAACACGTGCAGGACTTAGATGCCACCCGCATACGGTGCAGAATATTCCATCAAGAACCAAGCGATTCGGCGACTCCTTCTTCTGCCGCACTATTAAGACTTGGAATTCCTTGCCAGCTCACGTGTTTCCTTCCTCCTATAGTCCCGGGTCCTTTAAGCGAGGCGTGAAAAAGCATCTGATGAGGCCGTCAAGCTGAGTGCCACCATTGTAACATGGTACGGGTTGTAATGGTGGCCCTCTTTTCAGAGACTTTGCCTTCAGCTTACCACCAGGCGAGGCGAAGTCAAATTGACGTGTCCTATATTAAAAAAAAAAGACAATAAAATTTATTATTATTTTAATAAGCATGTTCTATAGTAACATTATTATACGTAATAGCTATGTAAGTACTTAAATTCTTTGTGGGTGAACGACCGCTCAAAAAACTGTTTACCTTTTGTGCTAGTGCTGCCCTCTGGGGCTAGAATATTGCAGTATTATCCCACATTAACCCTGAGGTAAAACAATAAAAGTTCAAAATATAATAATTTATAAACTTTATGATTACATAGCTGGATAAGCTTTAGGTAGGTACCTATCTATTTTTATGTCAATTATGTAGTATATTCTCTCTCTCTAAATTTAAGAGCTGTGCTCTTGTCGGTGGAGCTATCGCCATTCCTCCCTTTCCTCTGCCAATTGCTTGACTTCCTGAAACGACGCGACATGTATCTTTTCCTTTATTTGTTTCATAAAAGTTCCTCTTGGCCTACCTCTTCCTCTTTTTCCTTTTATTTTTCCTTCAATGAGCAGTTTTCCAGTAGGTATTTATAGGGTTCCTAAGGACAAGCTAGATGGCGCAGCCGGCACTTTTGGTAAGAAGAGTGTGGTCTCACATCTAGTGTTCCCTAATTTATGGTAAAAATGTTCTTTGGTTTTGTAATAATTTACTTTACATAAATGTTTTGACATTTTTTTTTGATAATATTATTATAAATATAATATTATTTTAAATTACAGACAGTGACGCGAAAAGAATTAAGCGTTTTATCATATTTTATCTATTGTAATATGGGTAAATGAAATTAAACTTTGGCAACATCGCACAAACAAACCACAGAGTACATTAAAATTACCAAAAGCTATGCTAGCGCCATCTCTTTATGATTTAAAAACCAACTGATTATTATACCTACTGGAAAACTGCTCATTATGTTTTTTAGAAACAAATCATGTCGCATCAGGACGCCAATCATTTTTCCTATCCGGCTCTCGATCGTTTTCAAAACAGACCTTTCCTCTTGTATCTTCATTTATATATCACTACTAAGTACATAAATTATAAAAAAAAGTCGCTGTCGCTGTCTGTCCGTCCCTATGTATGCTTACATCTTCAAAACTACGTAACGGATTTTGAAGCGGTTTTTTTTTTAATAGATAGAGTGATTCAAGAGGAAGGTTTATATGTATAATACATGCATAATATTGTAGAGAAACACTGATAAATTTAGAGATATGCAGCGGGAACGGGATCCGAAAATATCGCGGTATGAAGTTCGCCGGGTCAGCTAGTTATAAAACAAAGTCGATGTCGCTGTCTGTCCGTCCCTATGTATGCTTAAATCTTCGAAACTATGCAACGGATTTTGAAGCGGTTTTTTAATAGATAGAGTGATTCAAGAGGAAGGTTTATATGTATAATACATGCATAATATTGTAGAGAAACACTGTTCAATTTAGAGATGGCGGTACGAAGTTCGCTGGGTCAGGGCATATATAATATACTAGATATTATTATATAAATGAAGTATATTATAACATAACATAACATAAACTCACGCCTATATCCCCGAAGGGGTAGGCAGAGGTGCTAGCACCCACATTTCGCCGTTTATGTTTAGGTCCCAATGTAATAGGTGGCGAGCCTATTGCCATTAACCGGGCTGAAAGGTGCCTATGACGCTAGCGGCGGCATTGCCCCGCAGCAGAATAGCAACGGCCAACCTCTGCCACAGGTATAACTCCGGACACGTATCTTGGACCTATAATGTGCTCAAAATATGCCCTATACGCGCAGTCCACATTTCTTGGGTGTATTTTTAGTATAGCACGGGGTGCTACTGCGGTGGACGAACTCTCACCAAGCATAGATTATTACAAAACATTTCGCGGGTGCCAGATACGTGTCCGGAGTTATACGAGGCGGAGCGAAATATCTATCAACTGAAATCATAAACGTTTTTGCGACTACTGAATCTCGCCGAAGTAAGAGTTAATGTCCTTCATCGATAGTCATGTTCATGGACTCTGGCTCGTAGTCGTGGTCGATGTAGCGGTGCTTCACGATGTGCTTGTACACGAACGCGGACTTCTTGGGCGTGCGCGTGCGCAGAGGGTCCTCGAAGTCTACTTGATAGAGACCAAAACGTTCTCTGTGAATAAAATATACCTTAACGCCCGTAGCACATCTCCGCCGTTTCGCGGCGGACAGCGGAACTGCTAGTTGAGTTTCGCTGTGTTCAAGTGTAGCTGGAGCAGCGAAACATGAGCGGAACTTGACACTTGTTATCTAATATGGAGCGCGTACCCGAATCTAACTGGTCCGTGTAGAACGCATGCGCCAACTACCTGACTTCTGATTGCTCCGTTCAACATGATAACGCTTCTTCTTCTTCTTCTTCTTCTCTTCTTTTTCGCATGCGCGAACTTGATACCGTGCGTCAAGAACTTTCAAAATCAACAGGGCCGAAATGGGGTAATTGGCTGTCTAGTTAAATTATTAGTTACTTTATGGTGAGTGATAGGGAAAGGAGATGTTCACTTTTTGTATGGACAATGGGGACACTAATTTGCACAAATATAATATATATAAATTAGTTTTATATTTGGTACCATTATACGTTAACATTACATTTAGATAAATATAATATTAATACAATTAAAAGTCTATTATTATAATAAAAAGCGTACCTTCCACATTTAATTCTCTCTGAATTTCTAGCCATGTGGATGTGGATGGCTTATTAAATAAATAACGGGTCTATTTCTGATCTCTATGAGAAGCTTTTCGGTATATTCTACGTCCATCATTTAAAAAAACGTAGTTACGCTCAGTAGCGTAACTACGTCTGCCCGCGGCTCCGCTCGCGTGGAATTCGGATTCCGTTCCCACTTTTTTTTCGTGCTAAAGTTCCCTCGGATATGGTCAGGAGTGATTGTCGAACTGAACTGAACTCTGAACCACTAAAAACGCATGCCGTCGCGGATCTATATTTGCTAGCCTATGTTACTCCCATTATTGAAATCAGTCAACAACAAACAAAAAAAAACAAGAAAAGGACTTTCCTCTTTAGAATATTAGTGTACCTAGATGTAGGTAATACCATCCTGTACAAAAAACTGTAGACGGCGAAAAAATAATTAAAGTAAAACTTTTTTACTGATCTTGATTCATTTGGAATTTAAAAGACCCCTAATGCGGCCCTGCAATTTACGTGTTACGTAAAATTGTCACGTGACAACACTGACAAAATAGCGGACGAAGCGCGGAGGTGTGAACGGCATAAGCGAAACTGCGCGGCGAAAGAGATAGAAGATAGGTAAATCTATGCATTAGAACATGCCGTTTCGCTAGAGTTTCGCTCCTCGTACAACTGACAGAACATGGCGAAACAACCGCGGTTCCGCTATACGCGGTTTCGCGGCGGAGATGTGCTACAGGCGTAAGATAAGATCTGAAAATGGTTCTTCTTGAGCCGCTAAAAGTAAAGATATTTAATTATCTATCCTTCTACATTGCCTCGTGTATAATAGTACATTATGGTACAAGTGAGCAACGTTGGTGATTACCGCCGAAGCGCCATTGAGACCCGAGCCGCCAGGCGAGGGTCTTAAGACAGCCGAGGACGGTAATCATCATGCTCACACGTGCCATGCGTGGTGGCAGTGAACGCCACTGCTACGCAGAGGACGCGGGTTCAATTCCCGTTCAGTGCAAATTCGTATGCATGAATGTCTATTTACATTGGCCTGGGTATTTCCGTGCCTTGAAGAGCACGCTAAGCCGTCGGTCCCGGTGGCCATACGAACATCTATGGCAGTCGTTACGGTTAGTTAGAGCCCTCAAACTTCCGACAAGACTAACTATAGAATTCCGATGTCCCCAATTGGTTATGGAGGTCAGGCTGTCGCTTCACGGAAAGTATAGTATTCAGCCTCATCACAGTTAGACTAGAAACTACGTGGGTAGCTAGTGTCTGGCAATGGCGCCCCCGCCGGGTCCAGGTAGAAGGGGTAGGCCCAAGAAGTCCTGGCTTGACGTCGCGTCGTGGAGGGTGACATGCGTGCAAATTGTCTCACTACTATGGACGCCCAAGATCGTGCGAAGTGGAGGCGGATGAGCTGGAAGGCGGGCCCTGAACTCCGAGGTCATTGTGGTCACGGATGCAATCAGGAAAATACGTCTACATGAAGATGATGATGATGACTGTTAGACTGGAAATCCGATGATTAATACGAGAAATTCTCTCTTTTAACACTTACGAGTAACCTGCTGTCCACTCAAAGTTGTCCATCATACTCCATGCTATGTATCCTTTGACGTTTACCCCCTGATCTAAGGCGTCCAAAACATCCTCCAAAGTATCCTTGTGGTACGCGATCCTATCATCGTCAACCAGGCCTTGATCCAAAAAGGTAGCCCAGCCATTCTCGGTGATATAAATAATTGGGTTGTTATATTTATTCTTGAGTTCTAGTAAAGAGTTGTAGGCGCTTTTAGGAGCTTTCTGAAGATTAAAACAAAAAATGGATTGACATATTATGTACTATCGCGATCATAAGTGCAGTACCAATCTGACGCAACTATTGCGCGTCAACATTAGTCGTACTTATGACCTTATTCTTTGAAGACAATTCACACACACATACACGTCAACACTAGCCGTACAGTACTCTTACTAAACTTTTGAAGTTATGACCTTAATCTTTGAAGATAATTCACACACACACATACACACACATTAATATTGTTCACTCGTTGATTGATATTGTTAATTTCAATATCATACGTAAGCCGCCCCGTAGCTGAGTGATTTAACGTGCGGCTTGACGAATACTATGAAACCTGTCGGTGATGGTTCGAACCTACCGGAACTAATATAACTTTTTGTGTTTTATATTTAAAAGTTATGATATATAAATGTTGATACGAATATAAAAATGTTTCTTAGGTAGAATTTAAACTTAGCGAGAAAATAATTATTTGAGGGTGCATTTGAAATAAAATGGATTCATTGGCTATGAGTGAAGTTGTTGGTTGGTGAAGTCAGTTACGACTACCCTATTTATATATTATATCATCTATGGTTACGACTGTTTGTGTTAATTACTGTTCGAGCGATTACATTTCTTTTTTAATAAATCAATATGTCAAATATAAGTATTGAAGCAAAAGCTAATATTGTGGCCATATTCGAATGGTCTGAATATATCTCAAATTTCTAATGAGACGGGCTTATCTGTAAGTTAATTAATTAATTAATATTGTTGTAGTGCAATTTTGTTCATTGGTTGCAATTGTGTAATATGGTTGTTGTTTTTTAGAGAAATACTGGGCGTCGTTGCGTGAAACAATTTGAGGAAGAAGAGTTGCAGAGTTGGAGGAGAAGTGGAAGACCTGCTGAAGCGGCGTTATATGGTAGCAGAATATGAAACGAATAACGAAGAGTATTTACTTTAACTGGGAATCAACAATATTTTCTGATGAAAAAACGTTTAAATCATCTCAAAAAGGAAGATTACATTTATGGCATAAGGATAAAACACGGTGGTGTGAAAACAACATAGTACCGAACACTGAATCTAAGTGTAAATTATGTGGGAGTGGATTAGAGCGCAAGGGCCGGGTGAATTAGACCCAATATCTACGCGTGCAAATAGTGCAAATTATGTGGAAGTGTTAGAAGATATAATGTTGCCCACAGTGCGAAATCTCTATCCAGATATAAATGAAGGTTTAAGGGCATTAGAAGGTTTCTTCAGGATCGGCAGCATGAGTGTGACGCCCCTGGTGTTGCATACGTCCAAAGGCCACGGTAATCACTTTCTATCAGGTGAGCCGTGTGCTTGTCTCCCACCTAAGTGGTATAAAAAAATGATATAAGTTTTGTGCACGATAATTGTCCCATCCATCGAGCCACCATACTTCGCGAATGGTTTAGTGAACGTAAAGTTATTCCTTGCTGTGGCGAAGGGTGAAAATGTTCAAAAGGGAAGCCGGTGGCAAATCCCAAAGAACAACCATGGCAATTTTGTATGAAATTCTCTCAAATTTTAGATAGGTACTGAATTTTAGGTGTAATACATGTAATAATGCATTAAACTTAAGCATCTCTACCATGACTTCCCTTTGCAGAGCAAGCTGGCAGGAATCGTGTTATGAGTACTCCTCGCCACTGAATTTCCTTGGCCAGCACGATCCCCTGATTTGAACCCGATTGAGAATATATGGGGTTTAATGGTGCAAAGAGAGATAAAAGTTATTGTTATTATATGTATATTATATTTTATAATATAAAATAGGCTCAATTTAAAGTGAAAGCTCTCGTGATATTGTTATCGCCGTACTCGTGCTAAGCTATTCTGTTTAAATATTTTTGTTATTTAATTTCAGTTGAGCCTATTGAGACTACTGAGCCTATCAAGGGACGTGCTGGCCTGTAATTAGTATAAGACTGTATGGTTGAGGTTAAGTTTCAATCGTCTTTTCCGAAAAAAAACTTTCGAGAAAATGAATAATTAAGCTATAACCTCAATATGCAATATTAATTTTATTATAAAAGTATATTTTTTGGATGAAATTATTATAACCACAGATTAACATTGGATAATTCTTTTATTAAACTTTTTTTTTTAAACTATTGTTTTATTTATAATCTATTGTAAATTAAGTATAATATTTTTCTATTTGTAAATAATTATTTCTAATTCTGTTAACTTGTTCCTAAAATTTAATGAAAACAAAACAACAAAAAGTGGAAAAACTAAGATCCGAACCCACAACATCCGATTTCAACACTATCCGTAGCAGCCTTGTTACCGACCAGGCTACGCATTGCCTTACGTAAAATCACGAATTTTTGCATTACTTTATATAGATGCATGCTTCGAACATAATAGTATGAAAAGGCGAGCATAACGTTTTCTTTGTTTCGCATCACACACATTTATATTTTCTCATATCGATACTGTGTGACGTATAAATGTATGCGTTAAACATTACATACACATAGATACGCGTTTAACCGGACAAGCCATTATAAACATTACGGTGCTAATGCACTTTTAATTACGATAGTACATAAAACAGTGAAACTTGCTGATGCCTTTTAAGAAAAGCAAACAGTGCAAAAAGCATTGGTAGTTTTCCCAAGCGACTACAATGTGGGGTTCTCCAAGAAGGGAATTGGAGTTGGCAGCACGAGTGTAACGCCCCTGGTGTTGCATACGTCCATAGGCCATGGCAACCACTTCCCATTAGGTGGGCCGTGTGCTTGTCTGCCACCTAAGTGGTATAAAAAAGGCAAGGAAGTAGGTGGCTATAGAGCAAACCAATGGGAAAAAATAAAAGAACATAGTCTATCCTAGTTACGTGTATGAGCTGTAGTGAATTTTAACAATAATCTTTTGGATCCTCAATATTTCCTTTCTTTTAACAACAATGCAGTTTAAATTCTTTCCACTTCAAAAATATTTTCACTGGTTTATAGTCTTCTTCTTCATCATTGCCTTTAGTAGTACAGGTAGCATCCGATGCTTTGATTTTGGAGACCAGGGTCCAGTCAAACTGCGTGTTTTGGCTGAACTTTGATATTTTCCGTGAAGCGACTGCCATCGATTCTCCACAACCCCTTAGCGTCGTGGTCTATTAAAGCTAGTAAAGTACGAAAATCAATGACAGGATTCTTCAATACAGAATATACGTACCCACAACCAAAAAGATGCTGATATAGGCCAGTCATCAGGTATATGAATACCAACATCGAGGTCATCTTCAAGAGAAGGCACAGCTACAGGAGCTTTGAATCTTGTTGCTGACACCAGGCCAGAAGTATAATGGTTCATACCAAAAAAGTCAACAGCACCACGAGCTCGAATTCTCTCTTCTTCAGTAAATTCGGGCAGTCGAGATTTTGAGAAGCCCTGCTGAATACTTTTCTTAGCAATCCTTTCTGATAGTTCTTTCGGAAACCCACCTTCAGTAGAGAAAAGAGGCTCGGCGTATAGACCCCACTGAAATATATAATATCTGGAATGTATTCATGGAATGATCTGAAAAAACACTAATTTAAATATTATGATCTCACATCAGCCTGATTCTTGATCTCCGCAGCAAACTTATCCTCAATAGAATCCGTGTAGGGTAAATATTTATTGACTCCTATGGCTATACCAATCTGTCCCTGTTGTATCGACTTGAAGTCATCCTTGTACGCATGGTACGCTTTGGCGTGAGCAAGTACCAGATACTTTGCACATAAATAAGTGCCAAAAGCAGTTGAATTCAGCTTCGGAGGAAATAGATCCGAGCCATAACCGCTGAAGCAGATACTGTTAGGTTCGTTGAAAGTCAGCCAGAATTTCACTCTGTCTCCAAAGTTTTCAAACGCAACTCTGGCGTAGTCTTCGAACCAATTCACAAATAAGGGGTTTGCGAAACCTCCTAGATCTTGAAGTTTCTGTGGCAGATCCCAATGGTATAGACTAACCATGGGTCTGATGTTATATTTTAACATCTCATCAATGAGGTTGTTATAGTATTTAATGCCTGCAGCATTAATCACGTTAGAAAAACCAGTAGGAAGAATTCTGGACCAGGATAGTGAAAAGCGGTAGACGTCGAGCCCTAATTCTCTCATGATTTCAACATCACGCCTGTAGTTGTGGTAGGAGTCACAGGCTATATCACTGTTACTGAAATCTTTTATCGAACTGGGGCTTTTGTGGGTCATGTGGTCCCAAATGTTTTCGCCTTTACCTGGTGGAAAATATATCGTTATGCATATTTGAAATTGAAAACTAAAGGAAGTACCAAATACTGTATTACACAGAATGCAAACAAAATGCATCGCAAAATAACGGCTTCAAAAACATGTATGTCAATAATATTGTTATTTTAACCGCCAACGTGTGCATGTTGAGATGTACTCATATGTATATTTGAACTTGTGCCAAAAAGTAGTAGATCTTTTTGTAATGCCACATACTGTGTCTATAAAGTTCATACATAGTCTAAACCAAATGGTTTCTAGCTACTTACCGTCCTCATCCCATGCACCTTCCACCTGGTAGGCAGAAGTGGCACAGCCGAACAGAAAATCCGCAGGGAATCTCTTCTGCCTCTTGGCAGAGTGGCCATGAGTGGCAACCACCATTACACTGAAATTATTCAATAAATTATTCAGGTACAACCTGGAGTTGGAGCCCTAAGTCCAACAACTGGTCTAATTGCAATACTTCGATATAGCCAATGGGTTGTAGAGCTCAGATGGCATTTTGCTTCTCGGAAAATATCAAAGATTCTCACACATTGCGTCCGGGAACGGTGCGCACTGTATGAACTCCCTGCGGTGGTTTTCCCAAGCGACTACAATATGGGGTTATTCAAGAAGGGCATTAGAATGTTTCTTCAGGTTCGGCAGCGCGAGTGTGACGCCCCAGGTGTTGCATATGTCCATAGGCCACGGTGACCACTTCCCATCAGGTGGGCCGTGTGCTTGTCTGCCACCTAAGTGGTATAAAAGAAAGATCAAGTTCGCAGTTCGACTGGAAAAAGCGGACCCAGACTCCGAGGTAAAAATTTCGGATGCAGCTGGGATTAACGCTAGGATGAAGAAGAAAGTAGCTCAATTTTAAATGTTTTAGGGCCCTTAGATCTTCGCCCAAGCCAACCTCATCTGCAAGCCACCTGTTGATTTACAGGTGGTTCCGGTGCAGGTTTTCCTTTTGGGTTGTGAAGTCGCTCCTTAAAAGCCAAATCGAATAAAGCAGAAGAGGATGCGTAGTTGCTAAGAACATGCTTTGAATGCAACCGGGATAAGCACGTGATGATGATGGCCGCGGTTCTGCCCGCGCGAAAGTTTGATCCCGTTCCCGCTTCCCATGGGAACCTATTCCCAGGATAAAAAGTAGTAAAGTTCGTGGCCAGGCTCATAGTTAAAGCGTGAATAAAAAACATCTTCACAAACTTTCTCATTTATTCATACATACTTATACTCAAGCCTGTAAATCCCCGAAGGGGTAGGCAGAGGCGTATTTTCACCCACATTTCACCAAATATGATTTTCGGTCTCCGGTAATATGGGGCGAGCCAATGTCTGTAAGTTTATTGTCGGATGGAGAACAGCCCTACCCCTTAATCGCCTTTTACGACACCCACATAAAAAGATGGGGTAGCCCTATTCTACTCCACCGAGAACCAACACAGCAATCTTATTATTAAGTATAACTTGCGCCACGTATCTTGGACCTAAATCGTAAGACATACGAGGCTCTGGCGCCCGCGGATTGCTTTGTAATAGTCTATGCTTGGGGGATTTGAATTCGTCTACCGCAGTAACATTCCTTGCTATCCTCAAAAGACACCCAAGAAATGTGTACGGCGCGTATAGGGCACATTTTGAGCACATTTTAGGTCCAAGATACGTGGCGCGGGTTATAGAAGGGTTAATTTAAAAATTTACCTAATAAATACCAAGAACTTCATGATGGGAAGGGAATCTCGTCTGCTATTTCCACTTGTATACTTCATAACTTGTACACATTAACTAAAAATAATAAAAAAAAATAACACTATACTGAGATGAGATTACAAATAAAAAAAAAGTAAATTCCTTATTCTGAATACGTCACTTCACAACATAGAGTCATTTAGCGTTTAAAAAAAAGAATGAAGAAAAAATATTTTTTGCATCGACGACGTCATATTATTACCAACTGCATACAAAACTTTGTAATTCCATATAAACTTATACGATTACAAAGTTATATTTGCAGTTGGTAGTATGACAGCCGCTTTAACTATATTGTAATGCAAAGACCTCGACATACCGATTAAAAATGATAGTAAAATTCGAACGGTTTATAATATACTTCGGACTAATGACAACGACGTAACGAGGCGATAATATGAAAAAACCGGCTAAGTGTGAGTCGGACTTGCGCACGAAGGGTACCGTACCATTACGTTTTCTTTTTCTGTTTTGTTTTTTTTTTTTGTTATAGCGGCAAGAGAAATATACCATGCGTGAAAATTTCAACTTTCTAGCTATCACGGTTCATAAGATACGGCGCTTGGAAAAGCTCCCTGCTGTGGTTTTCCCAAGTGACTACAATATGGGATTCTTCAAGAAGGGCATTACAAGGTTTCTTCAGGGTCGGCAGCACAAGTGTAACGCCCCTGGTGTTGCGTACGTCCGGCGTCCATAGGCCACGGTGACCACTTTCCATCAGGTGGGCCGTGTGCTTGTCTGCCAATTAAGTGGTAAGTGTGGTGACGGGTCCCTAAAACCCAATTCCTGCAGGTTTCCCAATGAGTCGCTTTGTCCATAATAAACTAGATCGAAATAAGCGTTTCTTTTTTCCACCAGCTTACTTTTTTAACATTTTCACCATTCGTCACTATTTGCTTATGGAATTTGGTGACTATAACTTTGAAAATGAAAGCAAAATGTTACTAAAATGGAAATTCCATAATAAAACAAAATAAAGTTGAGATAATTTTTCTATTGTACCCTCTAAACAAGTGGCTACTCCATAAGTATTTGAACTATAATGTCTGGGTAAAAATCTTTCAGCCATCTCCAGATACCGGGTTATGAACACGACCAGCGCTCCTGAAGCTCAAATTCCCGGTTTCGGAGATGCCTCTCCTCCAGCAGTAATCTTCCAGCCGTCTCCAGAAACAGGTTCATGAACACCAGTCAACGCTCCTGGCGCTCAATTTCCCGGTTTCGGAGATGCCTGTCTTCCAACATTATATTTCTGTACTTCCAGAAACCGGTTCATGAACATCAGTCAACGCTCCTGGCGCTCAAGTTCCCGGTTTCGGAGATGCCTGTTCTCCAACATTAATCTTTCTGTCGTCTCCAGAAACCGGTCTATGAACACCAGCCAACGCTCCTGGCGCTCAAATTACCGGTTTCAGAGATGTCTGTCTTCCAACATTAATATTTCTGTCGTCTTCAGAAACCAGTTTATGAACACGGCCACCGCTTCTAGAGGGCAAGTTTGCTTTGGTGGTGTCATCGATGTGGTGTAGCTAATGATGAAACAGGCAGAGGGTCCTGGGGTACTTCACATATTTCAGGTTCTGCCTGTGTTGTACAATACTTCCTAAATCTAAAAATATACAAAAGTTATTAGAACTCAAGTGTTATACATGCAATGTGAGTTAAGAGAGCGAGCGCGATACCGCCGTGAGCACTAGTAGCGTGAGAGCTGATGACACTAACTCTGGTCTGATCAGATTCCTGGATGAGAAGATCATAGACGGTCTCTGTTGGTTTTTTATTAGTATGTGTCTAACATCTATCTAAGACAAAACCAACAGGCGCTTTCTGCAACCTTCAAACGCTGTTGCCACTACTTTCGCCAGTGCTCCCTTGCAGCACTGGTTTTTCATACACAGAATTTGATGGTCTTTCAGATGAGCCAGGTTTTTTCTGGTCTCTTTCTGGTTTCTGGTTATCTTCGTATCATATTAGATACCGATTTTTTCGGTTTTTCAAAATGATTTTTTGGTATCACCACCAAAAGGGTTTTTAGCTTTGCAGCGTAGCCATTTCTTGTTCTCCAATTAAAGGCGCGTCTAATGATATACATCTCATCTAGGAACTCGATCAGACTTGAGTTAATGTTATCGGCTCTCATACCATGGGGGCGGGCGGTATCTCGCTCGCTCTCACCTCATGCTCTTTCTTTCTCATTTTTTACCTCGTCCCCCGGCTTACCGCGCGTACTATAGGAGTACAGCGGCCGTAATCAGTCTATAGTATTGAAGTAGCATAATTCTGCAATAATGATGCAGGCACTTCAGTACTTGAGTTTTCGGATTGTAGGTAGTGGAGGTACAACTTGTTCCGTCTGTAATTAAACAAAAACAACTTGAATTATAATAAATAACCCTTTTGTAATTAAGTCTCTTGTTTTGTAATTAAGTCAATCAATCAATTAGCCTATCGCAGCCCACTGCTGGACTTCAGGCCTCTTCCAATGTTGGGAGGCTTTGGCTTATTATTTACACGCTGACCAAACGGATTGGTACAGGGTTTAATTTCGAGTTTATTTCCTCTCGCAGTGATATCGTCTGCGTTTTTCTTCTCTCGCAGTCATATCGTCTGCGTATTTTTCCGTTAGTCGCCTCTTACGACACCCTTCGGATGAGATGGGGTGGTGATACTTGTATTATTTCTCCGTCACCATACGGATAATTGTATGTTATTATTCAATAAAAAAAAATATACAAAAATATAGAACAACGTACAGCAACAAGTCCAAATTCAGGTACCGAGGGTAAGCCTATAGCTGCTTACATGCCTATAATTTGCATGAACCGGCTTTCTAAACGTGTGAGCGGCAATATGCATGCCGGCCCTCCGCCAGTGGCTGTAGCTTCTGCATCAAGCCGACCGGCTTTTTTCTTGGTATTATTTTTTAAGTCGCTCTAAGTCTATAATAAAACAAGAGTGTTCGTTATTTTTATACGGTATGCGCAGCGTGGCGGGGGACGAGGTACAAAAAAAGAGGATTAGCTGAGAGTGAGTGAGATACCGCCGCCATTAGCCACTGGCTCTTTCTTTCTCTTTCTGCGGAAAATCCCTACGGATACCCCCCCCCCCCCTCCCCCCTCGCCCACCGGAACCGGTGGGCGAGGGGGGTGGGCGAGGGGGGCGGGGGGGGGGAGGTTATAACGCGCGCCGTCTGCGGGCCGTTGGTTGCCGACATCTATGTGTAATATGTGTATCCTGCAGCAATATTAATGACATATTTATTAGGACTTACTCCTGCCACTTTTCCAAGGTTTTAGTCTCACCAGTTCCATCCTGGTTAAGGAGACCGCATAACTGTTCCCACATCGTAGTGTTAAATCCGATCGTCAGCTCCAGTAGTGGGTTTGCTGAGGTCGCCATGAGTCTGAATACATAAAATTTTATGTGAATGTTTTTGTAATAAAGACACATGAAAAAAAAATGTTCATAAAATGAAAACTACTTGGCCAAACTATGTTAAATTGTTATGGGACCAAGTGGTAACTATTCCGTATCAAACTAAAGAAGAATCACGTAAATTGATTCATCAATCTCAGTAATTGTTTTTTTTTTTTTGTATGTAGGTACACCACCTACATACAAAAAAAAAACAATTTAATAGAGAACCTCTTCATTTTGGAAGTCGGTTCAAAAGTAGGTTTTATAGCCAACGTCATTTCTACTAATATTAAAAAATGCAACAAGAATTAGGTTAGGTTTTGGGTAGAGGACTGATTTAGAAGTTATGAGGAGGAGGAATCCTACTAATCCTACTAATATTATAAATGTGAAAGTTTGTGAGAATGGATGTGTGGATGTGTGGATGTTTGTTACTCTTTCACGCATAAACGGCTGGACCAATTTGGTTGAAATTTGGTATGTATATAGGTTATACCCTGGATTAACATATAGGCTATATATCAGCGATGAACGGGATCAGAATTCCACGCGGGTGGAGCCGCGGGCAACAGCTAGTAAATAATCTATACTATTATATAATTGTAAAGTGGTCGTGTTTGTACATTGGAGCTATTTAAAAAAAATACTTGGGTTATGTTATGTTAACGATACTGAACACGAAAATATTTTTTTTGAATTTCCTGTCTGTTTGTCTGTTTGTCTGTTTGTCTGTTTGTCCGCGATGGACGCAAAAACTACTGGACGGATTTTGATGCAGTTTTTTTTGTTAGAAAGGGCTTGCTCAGACTTAAAATCTTACGTTTGTTTGATCGCAATCGGTTGAGTAGAACCGGAGATATGAGCAAAGGTCGCGTTAACCGAGATGCACGCGGGCGGAAGGCTAGTAATTCATATAAATGAATAAGAATGATGTATTACTTCTCTACGCGAGTAAGTAGCTTTTTTTTTTTAATTTTATTATTGGCGCTATTTTTGAAGGCCGGGATGTTTCTGCATGGATGGCGTGCCTATTAAAACAAAACGTCATTGAAGTACATAAGGTAAAAAAATAAAAATTATAATTTCAATGGCTCCTACGTAAATAGTCGTATCCCACAATTAACTATCGTATTTTCACTTTTTAGTATTTTCCTACGAACCTTGAGTTGAGATGACTACTGTACTATTAGCTGTGTAAACAATTCTTAAAAATTAAGATTTCAGGTTCCATTTTTTTATCGTATTTATCATTTTGTGTGAAGCGTAAATACGACTATTTACGTAAGAGCCATCGATTTGTTACTTGTAATTTAAATACCTAGAAATACACTATTGTTTTGATGGAGCATATAAATGTTTTATTACTCTGTCTCATTGCGATTGAGGCAATTGAAGTATCTTCACATTTGGTTACATTAATATTTCATTTCAAAACTTTTAGTAAATAAATAAATAGGTAAGTAGGTGCATAATAAGCTTACCATTTACGAAGTTTCCATAAAAACCACCATTATTTCTTACTGACTCGGGCTTGTCCTTATTTTCAGTAAGAATTTTACTGCACTTTTTTTAAGACTATATTAATAAATTCACTTTAGTTATAAACATAATTACAATTAAATGGTAAGTAATATGAAATTAACCCTATTTATATAGTAGGTACTAAAAAAAACTAAAACTAAATGAACTAATAATATACAAGTTATAACAAATGCGTCGTGAAATTAAAAAAAGATTAAAGAATTCACTAAAATAATATGTTTCATACTTTTTCTTTTTCAGACTTTGCATCCTGCCAGTGTTGTTATGGTTACCCTTCTTAGTTCGTTTTTTTTTTTAATACTATAATAATTACATTATCTCTAAAGAGGAATAATTATGTCAATCACATAATAAATATTGTAGGACATTCTACACAACGCTCTAGACCCAAAGTAAGCATAGCTTAACTAGCTTGTGTTATGGGTTCTAGAATGCGGATAAACAATACTTAGATACATTATTTTTATTTTGGAAATACATACATATTTTACATAAAACACCCAGACCAGTGCAAATATCAATATTTATGCATACAAATATTTGCATTGAGCGGGGGTCGAACCCGCGCCCCTGCTTAGCAGCCGCGTTTACTACCGCTACGCTACGACAGAGAGGTAGGTAGTCTCGCATTATTCTATTCTATCCTAGGTACTAACTGACTGCGGAGTCTTAGTAATAGGGTTCCGTTATAACCATTTGGGTTCGGAACCCTAAAAAGAAGACTGCTAGTGAGGTGGGGGGTTATCATCTTATTTGTATTATTTACGTAATTATAGTGTGTATTATATGTTGTCGAACTAATTACTATAAAAAAATATGTCAGTGCCTACTTATGCTTTATCTATACTAATACTAGCTGACCCGGCGAACTTCGTACCGCCATATTTTCTGATCCCGTTCCCGCTGCATATCTTTAAATTTATCAATGTTTCTCTACAATATTATGCATATAAACCTTCCTCTTGAATCACTCTACTTATTGAAAACAACCGCTTCAAAATCCGTTGCGTAGTTTTGTAGATTTAAGCATACATAGGGACGGACAGACAGCGACAGCGACTTTGTTTTATAATTATGTAGTGATGATGATTATAACGCTGAAGAGTTTGTTTGTTTATTTGGTTGAATGCGCTAATATTGCTGTTTTGTAGGAGGTAGGACACGATCACACGACGATATTTCTGTCCCTTTCAAGAGTCCGACTGGGGAAGGACCTCCGCCCTACAGAATACCGCGGCTAAATAACCTCGTGTTGTGTTCCCGGCGGTGAGTAGGGTAGTCAGAGCTCAATAGAGAGATTTTGTGCTGTGGAAGATCAAAAGGTATCATGATCCTAACGTTAGTCCCGGTTCGAAGTCCAGGGTCTGCTTATTTTATTTTTAGATAATATAAAAATAAAACACTCTTGACATTTACAGACTTTATTTTCATGATTTATTCGTAACTTTACTAAACATGTATATTGTATAATTCATAATATGAAAAATTAAAAAAAGGAACTCTTTTGTTATAGAATATAGAATAAATAAAAAATAAAAATAAAAGAAAAATAATAAAAAAAGATCATAAAACATTTATGCCAGTAATACGTGGTGACCTCAAAAGCACGGAGAACCGCTGAATATTTCCTTCTCCATGCCTCAAAAGACTCACGAGTTGTGAGTCACAACACAGGTTTTTCGGGGAATTCGAAATCCCCCCTTAGGGTGCTAGTGGATGAAGCCAGTGGGATAATAGCTAGTGGGCTAAAAGATCTAACCCCTGGAAAATATGTTCTTATGACTTTTCAACCACCTCTTCCTATAAAGAAAATCATTGACTGCTCTATTTTAGGAAATAGAGGAAAGTCACAAGGTTTTGTACTAAACTTAGGGTTGGTTGCGGTTCCCCCCGTTCTCGATTCCCCCGAAAAATTTTCGGTTTTAAAATAGCGTTTTTTTTTTTCATGCTATTATAAAGCTAATATAACAGTTAGTTCAGTTAGTTCTTAGTACAATAACTTTATTTAAAATACAAATAATTATTGAGGTAAGGTAGTGTATAGTACGCAGGGTTATTATCAATAGTCATGGTCAAGGACTCGGGTTCATAATGGTGGTCGATGCAGCGGGTCTTGATGATTTGTTTGTAGACGAAAGCTGATTTTCTGGGCGTGCGCGTGCGCGCAGGATCTTCGAAATCAACTTGGTAAAGACCAAAACGCTCTCTGTGAACAAAATATAGTTAATGGGGATATCATACATACATATCAATCAATTAATTAGCCTATTGTAGTCCACTGCTGGACATGTACGCCATTGCTCCCGATCCTCCGCCTTCCGCATCCAGTCTAGCCTAGCTATATACCGTTTTCAGGTCGTCAGTCCATCTGGCTAGGTGCGGGGTGTAGGGGTGACTTTTCGATTTTTCGTGTGAAATTTTAAATAGACATAATAATACAATAATAAGATGGTAGTCACCCCTTACACCACCGCTTATCATGGTATAAATCTAAAAATATAAATCCTACAAAAAAAAATGAGAACCAAAATTATAAGAAATTTAATTCTAAATAACTTTTTGTAATTACCATTTATTATAAAATACTTAAAAATAAACGACTTATTCAGTAAACAAAACATCAGCAATAAATTCAAGATGGCAGATAACGCAACGAACCGAATACAAAGGACACGACGGAAGGAAAACGACTACCAATGACCAGCGGCCGAGAGGGTAGAGAGGGTAGAGAAGAGACCCAAGATGACGTACGGTTTTAGTCGGTTCGAGTCACCCCCGCTGGCTTCGGTTATCCAAGAGGATTTCCGCACTATAAAAAAAATGAGCTCTTCCAACGAATTCTAAAAGAAAATTGTTACTAGAATTTTTTTCCAGGTCTAATCCTGATTCGACTGGGCTAAATGATACCAATTTTTGTGTTTTCTACAGTTAGTCTTGCTAGTAATCTGTACAGTCAATTTTATTGACAGCTTCTGTCGCGTGGCGGTAGTTACTCAGTGCAAATATTTTTATGCATGAATAATGACTATTTGCATTGGTCTGGTCATCCTCGGAGAGCAAGTTAAGCCGTCTGTCCCGGTTGCCATACAAACATCTATGGCAGCCGTTGCGAGTAGTTGGAGCTCACAAAAGTCCTGCCAGCAGTAACTGCAGAATTTATATCGCCAATTGGTTATAGAGATGAGATGGCAGTCATTTGTGGAAAATATCGAAGTTCAGGCGCATCACAGTTGGACTGGAAAGCTAACCTCAGTTAGACTGAGTTGGAAAAAGGCTCAAAGAATGATGTGCCTTGCAATGAGTAAAAGTATATCTGTCAGCTCCCCTAGACAAGTGGCAATTCTTTGGCCGGCGTATTGTAGAATAGAATGACGAATGTATGGGATTTGACATTATATGACCGTCGTCAACATATACCATAAACGTCAAATCCTATGGTTATTTATCCTGGTACTATGGTTATTTTGACTCCCAAACTGAACTCCGACAAATCCTTCTACGACAAGATTTTACTTCGACAACATGAAACTCCGATACGACTCAATTTCGACAATATTTTTGATCGAAACAACTCAATCCCGACACTACTGTATAGTAAGAGAGCTTGGATCATTAACTCCGGTACCATCAGCGTACTGAATGAGATGTACATCATTAGACGCGCCTTTAATTGGAGAACACGAAATGGCTATGCTGCAAAGTCAAAAACCTGGTGGTGATACCAAAAATCAATTTTGAAAATGCTAAAAAAATCGGTACCTAATATTGAAAGATTACCAATTTTCGTTTGTTCCTGGCAATAGAGGAGATTTAGGACTATATGATAGTGCAGTGCTGCAAGCCTCCATAACTGGCCTTGTCAGAGGCAGCACCTTGCAAAGTGCCGCCTGAAAACAGGTATCTGGTACGATCGAATTACCAAATAAAACCGGGCTCATCTGAAAGATCATCAAATTCTGAGTATGAAAAACTGGTGCTGCAAATCTTAAACACTGGCGAAGGTGGTTGCAGCAGCGATTGAAGATCGCGAGTTGCGCGTCTCGGTTTGGTATTTTCACATTAGTACGATCGAGGTACCAAAAAAAAACAGGGCTCATCTGAAAGATCATCAAATTCTGCGTAAGAAAAACCGGTGCTACAAATCTTAAACACTGGTTTTTTGGAAATTCGATCGTAATAATATGAAAATCAAACCGAGTCGCGCAACGCGCGATCTTCAAACGCTGCTGCAACTACCTTCACCAGTGTTTAAGATTTGCAGCACCGGTTTTTCATACTCAGAATTTGATGATCTTTCAGATGAGCCCTGTTTTTTTTGGTAACTCGATCGTACTAATGTGAAAATTACAAAACCGAGTTGCGCAACTCGTGATCTTCAATCGCTGCTGCAACTACCTTCGCCAGTGTTTAAGATTTGCAGCACCGGTTTTTCCTACACAGAATTTGATGATCTTTCAGATGAGCCCTGTTTTTTTTTGGTAACTCGATCGTATAAATGTGAAAATACCAAACCGAGACGCACAACTCGCGATCTTCAATCGCTGCTGCAACCACCTTCGCCAGTGTTTAAGATTTGCAGCACCAGTTTTTCATACTCAGAATTTGATGATCTTTCAGATGAGCCCGGTTTTATTTGGTAATTCGATCGTACCAGATACCTGTTTTCAGGCGGCACTTTGCAAGGTGCTGCCTCTGACAAGGCCAGTTATGGAGGCTTGCAGCACTGCACTATCATATAGTCCTAAATCTCCTCTATTGCCAGGAACAAACGAAAATTGGTAATCTTTCAATATTAGGTACCGATTTTTTTAGCATTTTCAAAATTGATTTTTGGTATCACCACCAGGTTTTTGACTTTGCAGCATAGCCATTTCGTGTTCTCCAATTAAAGGCGCGTCTAATGATGTACATCTCATTCAGTACGCAGATGGTACCTGAGTTAATTATCCAAGCTCTCTTACTAGTACTCTGACAAAGCGTTTTTTCGACATGACTTTAAAGAAACGACGTGAGTTCGACGACATTCATCTTAGACAATATTTTATAACTGTGGTACCACCAGAGGTACTACTACGGTATTTTTTTAATAACTGTGGTACCACCAGAGGTACTAAGGTTATTTTTTTACAACTGTGGTACTACGGTACGGTACCACCAGAGGTACTACGGTTAATTTTTTATCACTGTGGTACCACCAGAGGTACTACTGGGTGTACCACGGTTTACAAAAGGATTAATTCGTCATTCCATGCTACAATACGCCGGCCTACAAATTGCCACATGTCTAGGGGGGCAGGACTTATTTTTTGTTCTTTTTTAGCTTTTTTTAAAGTACCTACCGACATTATAGAAAGTCATTGAAACTTACGTATACCCTGAAGTCCATTCAAAGTTGTCTAACAAGCTCCATGCGATATATCCTTTGATGTTAACATCACAAGCTAAGGCATCGAGCACGTCTTCCAAAGCTGCCCTGTAGTACCTGATCCTATCGTCGTCAATCAGGCCACGTTCTGGAGCGGTAGACCAGCCACTTTCCGTGATATAAATAACTGGATTGTTATATCTTCTCTTGAGTTCCATTAACGTTTTAAAGGTACTTCTTGGGGCTTGCTAGAGAAAAAAAAATCAACAAAATATGGTAAATTATTTACGTAAAATCTGGCAGAAGACGTTCTTCCAGCAGGTCTACCTGCGGGATTCCATTTTTTCTCATAATGGTTTTTGTCCTAATTTAAATTGTCATAACAAGTTAGGCATAATTTTCTTTGTCATAATAATAGTGTGTCATAATTGGTTTTTAGCATACTATGTTATTAAGCATAAATATTGTATATCCTAATGTTTTAATTCATAACTTTGATATGCATAAAGTTGTAAAGCATATTGTTTATTTGTCTAATAGTTATTTGGCAGATTTATTGAGAAAGCCCCTGATTCCGACTTGAATAGATTAGGTTAGAAGGCTAATGCGGGAGCGGAGCGGAGCGAAGCTCCCGCATTAGGCCTTCGTGGTTATTTTTTTTATAACCATGTAGAACTTTATTTAGTCAAATGAACATTCTGGCTTAAAATAGTTATGGTTACGCGTCGTTATGCTTAAGTAAACTTATGCTTTGGGACAGTATGCTTATAAAATATTATGCTTATAGTAAATAGGATTAAAAAAATTATGATTAAAAAGTTATGGCAAATGAGTATTGTGCGTAAATAATGTTAGGACAAGTAACATTATGCAATGTTAAATTATGACATAAAATTTTAGGAATAAAAATAGAGAACCTCTACCTGCTAGGTCCAAATGTGGATTCAAACCATTCAGAAACCCATTGAAATATACTTACAATACCTACAAAATTTCATCTAAATGAAATGAAGTTAGGTGACAAACATACGGACGTTAGCATATAACTTAGTGACCATGATCTGATCTCATCATATACACGTCAACATAACTTCACCTGGCGAGGTGAAGTTATATAGCCTCGAAAGGTTTCAGCTCGCGACGCCTCGCAAGTCAAGCGTCAAGGAAAACAGTCTCAGGAAAGAGGGTCACAAGGGGCAGACGAGAGAGAAGGGCACTCAGCTTGACGTCATCATCAGCTGATGCTTTTTCACGCCCTGCTTAAAGAACTCGGGACTGTACATAATATAAGTATTAAATATACATTGAGATGGCTAGAGTCCGTAGTAGGTATGATACCTGTATGACAGATCTCCAGGCCCCCTTGTGCTATGACAATTAAAGGTCTCTGCATACGTAACGGGTTTTTTCACGGACGGGACGGGATTTGAAGCAAAATGTATGCGGCCCGTCCCGTCCCGTCCCGTCCGTGGCCCCGTGACATATGCATTGCCGCATACATTTTGTATGAAACGATATTTCCAAAACTTCACGTCCCGTCCCGTCCGTGAAAAAACCCGTTACGTATGCAGAGACCTTAAAATGTAGTAACTTAAAGCAGCTTAAGAGTTACAACAAAAGATTCAACGAATGTATAGTTTTAAACTATACAATAGAAACAAGATAGTAAATCCTGTATGTGTGTGTGTGTCTGCAGAAAGAAGCTCTTAATTACGAGACTTCATAACATACCTTCAACCATTTAGATGCTGATGCAGGCCATTCATAAGAAGTATATATATCTACATCTAGATCATCTTCAAACGAAGGTTCAGCGTTATAATTTTTGAACTTCTTGAAAGAAACCAGATGAGAGGTGTACTGGTTCAGGCCCAAGAAGTCTACGGCACCACGAGCCCAAATTCTTTCTTTTTTAGTGAATTCTGGCAAGCGTGATCTTGAATAGCCTTGCTGGAAGCTTTTCTTAGCAACTCTTGCTGTTAATTCCCTAGGGAATCCACCATGAGCTGAGAAAAGAGGCTCGGTGTATATGCCCCACTGAAATAATATAATAATCAGTTTTGGTGTAATAATTGCATCGATGACAGAGTAAAGGCAATGAGGAGATGGCCTATTACTTATTCTGTGGCCTAAGTAACAATGCGCTGTGTTAACTCAAATAGTATTATTGTGTCTTGTGTCTTCAGTGTTGGGTCTAGATAGCGCTGTATAGAATGTCCAACATTTTTTTTAAACTAGGTGCCAACGTTATGACAGTAGACATAGCTTTAGTTAGGTACATGACTATCATCTTTCGTCCTATAGCTCTCAATGTTTTCAAATTCTACTCGATGCTAGATGGCGACACTATGTGTCTGAGTATGTATACATTTAGTATCAGCAGATGGAGAATAAAAGGAGTTTAACCCCTCTTCACCACATCCTCACCCCCGCAAAGTGCACCTCCTTTCAAAATGTGCTCGGTGCCATCGATTTTGTTTATAAAATAAATAGAGAGACAAGTAGCAATTCGTTGGCCGGAATATTGTATTGACAAGTATTTTGACATTATTATGACAGTCGTTAGTATACTTATTATGTCAATCCCATAAATTGTTCAATCTATTCTATTCTACTACAAACGTACAAGAGAGAATTTGATAGCTCCGATAGCTCAATTATGAGGCAAACCTAGAAAAAATTCCTAGTAGCAATTTTCTTTTGGAATTCAATTTTACACGAAAAATTGTTACCTACTAGAAACCACTAGACGGATAGTTTACCTTATGATCCGTACGACACGAGTGAAGCTAAAGTAATGTCTATGTGGGCGTAAACTATACGTTCTTACACTCAGTGACACTCACACAAGCGCACCGATAATAATGCCACACAATAACTTTTACCCTATAAATAGGGTAACAAATTAAATCGTGTCTACGTAGAATTTGTTCACGACGCGTTATGTATGTAAAATATTTTATTTATTATTTAAGTACGTAATAATAGTTTCTAATTTTAAATTTCATTTACTATTATTTGCATACTAAATGCTTTAAAATTAAAAAATCTAATATTTCATTATTTAAACCGAATAACATAACTAGGTAGGTATATACTTAATAGTTACATGTCAATTCAATTCTGATGATGATCTTAATCGGTTGCATAAAACTAGAGATATGACTCGCGATAACCAACTTCCACGCGGGCAGAGTCGCGGGCATAGACTAGCTACATAAATTATTATCATTGTGAGATTATAAAAAGAATCAATTACTTATATATCCATGGAGTATTTAGAAACATAACTATACCAATACATTTATTTTCACCTAGTTATGTGGTAACACTGGTAACCCTGATAATACAATAAGTCTGTTGTATTTGACAAAAAAAAATATGGTAAAACTATTTAAGACTACATAATATATGATACAATTATCTACCTATTTCTTTTTCTAGAAACTATAACTTTATAAAAGCAATTTTTCGTGTACCTAAGATTTAAAGTACTTAAACGACTTTCAGTAAATCAAAATGTACCCTTAAATTCAAGATGGCGGAGAACGCAACGAACCGAATACCACGCAAATCGAAATTTAGACTGCCAGCCTTTTCCCTCAACGAATTTTAAAAGAAAATTGCTACGAGGATTTTTTTTATTTGTCAAATCATATTTTTCTTGTATTAAATTGCCACTTGTTTAGAAGGACAGATAATATTTTTCTCACATCTCCCTGATTCTTGATCTCCGCAGCGAACTTATCCTCAAAAGAATTCGTCAAAGGCTGCGCCAGATTGATATTCACGGCTATACCACACTGTCCATGTTGTACCGGCTTGAAATAATTATTATACAGATGGTACGCGTTTGCGTGCGCCATAACGAGGTTTTTAGCACACAAGTAGGTACCAAAAGCTGTAGAATTCACTTTAGGAGCATATTCATCAGTGCCATAACCTTTGTTACAGATACCGTCCGGTTCGTTGAAGGTTATCCACAACTTTACTCTGTCTCCAAAGTTCTCGAACGCAATTCTAGCAAAGTCCTCGAACCAGGTCACAATCATGGGGCTTGCAAAACCTCCTAACTCTTGGAGTTTCTGTGGCAGATCCCAATGATAGAGACTAATCATAGGAATGATGTTGTATTTCAGCATTTCATCAATAAGATTATTGTAGTATTCAATGCCGGCATAGTTTATCACGTTCGTGAAGCCAGTTGGCAGGATTCTCGGCCAGGATAGAGAGAAACGGTAGACGTCGAGGCCCAACTCCCTCATGATTTCCACATCACGCTTGTAGTTGTGGTAAGAGTCAGCAGCGATGTCAGCATTGCTAAAGTCTTTAATCGACTCGGGGTTATTGTGGATCATGTAGTCCCATATGCTCTCGCCTTTACCTGATCGAAAATAGACCATATAGAGTATCATTTAAAGTTGGAAGTTGAAGAAAGGTTTTGTGAGTTATGACTTACCATCCTCGTTCCATGCACCCTCAATCTGATAGGCAGCGGACGCACAGCCGAATAGAAAATCTGGTGGAAAACTTCTGGGCTGCTTGAAGGATAGGCCAGGAGAGACAACGGCTATGAAACTGATGAAACACAATATTATGGGAAATAATATTTTGTCAAAAAGGTCTATATTTAGTTATCAAATGTTGGTACTCAGAATAATAAATACGACATCGACACGGCCAGATATAAGGTACGACATGGATTCTGCGGGAAATAAATATAAACTCGAGTCAAGCGGTCAAATTCTGGGCCACTCTATCTCCTGCATCACTCTACTACGGGACATTGGCGGAATGGATGCTAAAAGCACAGAGCCATTCATTAAAAAAAGATACGACAGAAAAAAGAAAAAAGAATCGAAATCGAATTGATTCGGTCTCTGCGAGACCTCCGATGATTAATCATCGCCTTAGGTTACATTTGTGATAATGGGCAAAGAAATAGAAAGGGGAGAAATAGGAAGTCTCATCGATGTTGCTTGATCTGCATTTTGAAGACCCGTGACAAATTTATATTTTTGGCAAACTCTATTATTTTGGTGACAGTTATATCCATAATATTATTTAGTTTAGGTATTTATATTTTTACTACACCTTATGGAACTAAGAACTTTTCCCATGTATTGTGGAGGTATGTGTTTCTCTTGTAGATTGTACCTACCTACCTACATATTCCACCGTAAAATGCACGACAATCTCTTTTCACGACCAAATGGGAACGCACCCTTACATTCGGTAAAAGTCCTAACAGACGATCGGACTCGATACGGACCAAACCAATGAATTTGGCACGCTCCGAACCATATTAGATCGTGTGGAGATTGGTCCGATCGTTTGTTGCGCAGAGCGCTCCGGACCACCGTACAACGTTCAGTGGTTCGCTCCGTACCTAATTAGGTCGTCTGTTAGGATTTTAAAAGGTGTAATTTGTACTACAATAATATAATTATATTATTAAAAGATAATTATCTAATTTATAATAATAATTAGCGACTAACCGACGGTTTATATAACTACAAGGCTGTTTTGCTTCATGCACATATGGAGTTAACATTGGCATTCGATGTTGCAACGTTAAAATCGGCCTTTTGGAAATTTTGTCATGCGTAAAAATATGATTCCGTATGACAACTGCCGACGCACGCAGCGAATCATTGCAGCGCGTAATTCACTGCGGCTTCTCAATGGTCCTCTTTATCCGTTTCGGAATTTAAGACGTACTTAATGGAATGATTCCGAAGGCGATCGCATACGACAACCGCAGACGCGGAGCGTACAGTGAAATACATTGAAATAAAAAAAAAATATTGTATTAATTCATTGCGGCTTCTCAAGGGTGTCGTTTATCTGTCATCATCTGCATATAGACGTATTCTCCTGATTGCATCCGTGGCCAAGATGACCTCGAAGCTCAGGGTCCGCCTTCCGGCTCTTCCTCCTCCACTTCGCACGATCTTGGGCGTCCATGGTAGTGAGACCATTTGCACGCATATCACCCTCCACGACGTCAAGCCAGGACTTCTTTGGCCTACCCCTTTTACCTGGACCCGGCGGGGGTACCATTGCCAATTACCATTTGTTCCCCACGTAGCCTGGCGGTTGCCGCAAGACGTGGCCGCACCAGCGAAGGCGGCTCTCTTGCATTTTATCCGCGATGTCACGGACATGGAGGCTGCCGCGGATGCGAGAGTTCCGTACGCGATCTTTACGCGTAACGCCGCACATCCACCGCAACATTTTCATCTCCGTGACACGCAGCTCTTGCTTGTGTCGCTCGAGCAGCGGCCACGCCTCACAACCATACAAGAGAACAGGCCTAATGATCATCTTATAGACCTGCCCCTTCAACCTAACTGGCATTTTAGGATCACAGGTCACGCCAGTCATTTCTCGCCACTTGGCCCACGCGGCAGCAATGCGTGCCTTGACGTCGTGGTCGATCTCACCGGTCACATGAAGTACAGATCCCAGGTACTTAACCTGGTCCGTGCGCTCGACCAAATCATCGCCTATGCGGACGGGTGTGGGATCTGTGGAGTTTAACGCTAAGTATTCTGTCTTCGCTACATTTAGCTTCAGACCGCCGTTCTCAAGCGCTTCTTTCCATCCTTTCACGCGTCGCACCAATCTGCTCCTGTCCGCGTCCATGAGCGCAATATCATCAGCATACATGAGCAACCACGGAGGCTGCTCATGTGAGTTTCTAATGCTGTCCGACAAAACATCTAATACCACGCTGAACAGGTAAGGACTAAGGACGGATCCTTGGTGTACCCCGACGGTGATGGGGAAGGCTTTCGTGTCGCCAACAGCAGTCCGAACCACGGAACCGGAATCGTAGTACATGTCTCGGATGGTGTCAATGTAAGTCTCTGGGGCACCCTTGGCCCGCAGTGCCCACCAGATCACCTCGCGAGGAACACAGTCGAAGGCCTTCTGCATGTCTAAGAATAGGCAGTGCAGGGGCGTGTTCTTCGCCCTGTATTTCCCCGCCACAACCCTTAGGGCGAACACTGGGTCCATGGTCCCGTGCCCGGGACGGAACCCGTACTGGCACTCCGAGAGTGTACTTTCCTGTCGGATCCGGGAGTCGATTATCCGCTCATAGAGCTTCATGGTGTGGGACATTATCTTTATACCGCGGTAACTACCACACTCCTGCACCGATCCCTTGCCTTTGAAGACTGGCGTGATGATGCTCAGCCTCCACTGGCTCGGGATCTCGCCGGTGAGGAGTACGCGGTTATAAAGATTTGCTAGAATGCCCACACCACGGGCGCCCATTGCCTTCCAAGCCTCGATGGGGACTTCGTCGGGTCCGACAGCTTTCCGGTTCTTCATGCGGCGAATGGCAGTCTGGACTTCCGCAGGCGTTATCGGTGGCACTAGTCCTTGATTCGGAGGGAGGTCTGGTGGCTGCACCTCTTTATGCTGCTTATTCAGCAGCTCGTGGAAGTATGAGCGCCATCTCTCCTTCACCGCGACTTTCTCGTACAACAAATTGCCCCCAGGGTCTTTAATGCAGCGGCACTTGGATAGACCCTGCGCCGCTTTGGCCCTGGAACGCGCCAACTTATATATGATCTTTTGCCCCTCAGACGATTCCAACTTGGTATATAGAGGTTGCAAGTGGTCTCGTTTGGCCCTGGCTACGGCTCTCCTGGTGGCGCGTTTTGCATCTTTGTACGCATCGCGGTCGTCGGAAGATTTGGACGCTTGCCACTTTTTAAAGAGGGCTTTCTTCACCCTGATCTCTCTCTGGACTGTGTCATTCCACCACCAGGTGTCCTTGTCACACTTGCGTCCACCCTTAGACATGCCGAGCACCACCCTCCCCGCCTCAAGAATAGCTGCCCGAATCCTGTCCCAAGAAACCTGTACTGGTTCGTCTACAGCATCGGCGCACTTGTCACCGATGGCTGAGACGAAACTTTGGGACTTAGCTTCATCAAGCAGCCACCACCTGATTTTGCGTTGGGCACGCTCGGCACGTTTGTCTTTGGGTTTCACGCGGAGGTCCATGACAAGGAGACGGTGTTGGCTAGTGAGACTCTCCCCGGGTATAACCTTGCAGTTGGCCACCCTGCTGATGCTGTGCCTCCTAGTGAGCAGGAAATCAACCTGGGTTAAGCGCCCCCCGCTCTTGTAGGTGACAAGATGTTCGGATTTCTTTTTGAAGTACGTGTTCACAATGGCCAGGTCGGCAGTCGCACACGTTCTAAGGATGTGCTCACCCTCAGGGTTGCGACTACCGTATCCAAAACCGCCGTGGACACGCCCAAACTCCTCACACCCGTCACCCACGTGACCGTTTAGGTCACCGCCCAGGACAATCTCCTGCGACAGCGGGACGTCACGAAGCACTCCCCCGAGTTGGTCCCAGAACAAGATCTTTTCGGCTTCGCCACGCCCAGCCTGTGGAGCGTAAGCACTTATCAGGTGGGTTATAATCCCATCGATAAGCACCCTCACAACCATAAGTCGGGCGCTATAGCTCTTCACCTCCAAGATGTCATCCTGCAACGCCCGGGAGAGCACCACGCCCACCCCGGCCTGCCCATCAGGTGCACCTGTGTACATCAGCTGGTCGTTTATCTGTATTGAAGTTTAACAAGTAATGTACCTAAGTCCAGAAGTCCAGAAGATACGGACCACCACATCTGATGCTATTGACCTTTTAAAATAGTGGTCGGTAAGATCCGGCGCCCAGTGCCGGCTCGGCTAGGCATGGCATGGCATGGGCGGGCTGCCGTGGTATCCTGTGGTATGCCGTGGTATCCTGCGGCATCGTGGTGTCGAAATAAAATTACATTAATTCAAAGATCATTAAAATGAGATTCAAAATAACTTGATAAGCAATAAAATGTTTTGCCATGACATGGCAAGTAGTGCTGCGGTATCTCGCGTCGTGCCGTGGCATCCCGTGGCATGCCGTGGTATCCTACGGCACGAGATGCGTCATTTCGTAGCATCGAAGGTAGGTACCTACCTAACGTGAATTCTAATGTCATTGAAATATGATCAAAAATAACTTGATTAGTAATAAAGTCCTTTGCCAATGCCATGATACGCTATGCCGTGCCGGCCCTAAAGACGAAAAAGTCTCAGCTGTCCGAGTCCGAACTAAATTACTGAACTACTGATACACGGCCAACTTGACGGCCTTGATAGATGCTTTTTCACGCCCCGCTTGAAGAACCCGGGACTGTAGGAAGAGGTGCTCTCCTGCCACCTAAGTGGTATAAAAACTGAGATAGATATGAGATTAAGGGATGGAAGAAGAATGGGGAAAGAAGAAAGTAAGAGAGGGCGACTACAGCTTTGGATACAACTGGGTTTGCAATCAGATGATCATGATATTAACAAAAGCTAAAAAGAATATATACCTACCTTAACAGCACCAAGACCTTCATATTGGGTAGTTTTATCTTCTATGTACCTATTGGTTAATAGGTTTAAGAGACATGTGCTGTTGTTGTACTGACACTTCTCAATAGGTTCAAATAAATTATGTGTCTTCTTACTTTGCCTACAATAGAATATAGTAATCCGGTCAATTTACAAATCCGAGGTTACAGTAATCCAATTGAAATTGAATGAAATTTTGAAGCATTTATTATACTAACTATTCAAATCGATTTAGAGAGAGAAAAGAGAATCGACCTCGGGCGGGACTCAAACCCGCGATATTTCCCTTAGAGGGGGAATGCTCTGCCAATCCAAATTCCTCTATACTTCCGTCTTTGGGACGACGGAAGTACCTATAGAGAAATTTGGATTGGATTCGTGCGGTCTCGGTGGCATAGTGGTTACAGTAAATCGATTGGAATCCAATTGAAAGTTGGTAGGATAGTTCAAAACACCATTATAAATGTAATCTAAAAGTCCTAATCGATCCGATACCTGGATTTTTTTAATTCGGGATCAAAGGTCACAAAAACGAGGTTTCGCGATTTTCAAGACAACGGTAGTAAGTTTTACCAGAAAAATGTCTGAGACAAAATTAAAGATAGTGTACTTATTTATAAAAATCCGGTGAATTGAAACTTGAACTTTGCTAATAGATGGCGATATACTTTGATTGCGTTGAATTAGAAGTTTGATTTTATCGATTTAAGATATATAATACACACAGATATACCTACAACTTACATCTTGCATAACTAATTAATATTACAAATTTTGTAGTGAGCGGGAATCGAACCTGCTGCCTGCGCAGCAGTCGAACTCGCTACCGCCACGCCACGCGCCACTGGCTGTCATTAACATGTCATTAAATTTCTGTTCACTTTTTGATTTTATTCACCCCATTTTATGGTTTGCACATCAAGTTTTTATTTACTTTAGTGTTTAGTAACTTTTAGCACTGACTGTAGGCTAGGGACTTATGTCCAGTAAACTTATTGTATAGCCAAAGTACTGAAGATACTTAATATGAATTTACCTTTTTCTGAAATCCTGGATACACCATGTTATATTATTATATTCAGAGTATTAAATATTTTACCATATTAATGACATTTAATCTGTAAAAAACATTTACCGGAATAACAAAAAAAGTAAAAAAGAAACACGAAATCATTTGCACACACACATTAACACTAGCGGGTTACTATAACTTTGTTTTTCACATAAAAGATAGCACTCCGAAGGTAATGAGGAAGAGGTTCTACTATAGCAATTGCAACATTGTACGTTACTTCAAGTATTAGGTATATTTATAGACATTAAAATTATTGTTATGTTGAAATAGTACACATAAAAAACTGTCAAGGTGAGACGGATTCGTGCGCTGAGGGTTCTGTACACAAATTGATTGGGGGACAAACTTTACGTTGCTGTTTTACTACCGTTGACTTACCAATAGCGCTGTACCTACTGACTCCCGTTAGTATTAACACGTTCACGGACACATCGTCGAGAGACGTAAGTTAGTACCCTCATAATATGGCAATACGGCTGTGGCCGGTGATTTAAAATACGTCAAAACTCGAATTACGTCCATAGCCGGCAGTTTCCCATTATATTTGTAGGAAGGATATGACTCTGTGCCATTTTAGGCTGTAATACAGATCGCTAGTGTCACATCAAACACTCTTGCACGTGCACACAAGTTACCTCTGTCACGCACACATTGAAGAACATCGTGCTGTGACACCCCGTCTGTGGCCGGACGATCTACCTACACTTTTGACCGATCAGCCGCCCCGCGCCACAGCGGGAGGAAGTACCTATGTCCTTGAGGTGCGCTGCGGCGATTTTTTGTGGCTGGTACGTACTATTTAACTCATAATTCATGATCATAATTACGAAATATTTATTTGCCGATTATTTCAATGTATAGTGAATGATGTTTGTGTGAATTTGGTGCTGATAAAACCATGTACTCGTAGACAAAAAGTATTATAAAATTCAATTCAATTTTCGATATTGAAGTATGCTATACCTATAAACTGATGCTATTCAATTAGTCAATCAGCATATCGCAGACCGCTGCTGGACTTAGACCTATCCTAACACACGCCATACTGACTGATGCTATTATTATTACTATTTTTCAAATTGTAATCGCATAATCTTATTACAGATGGCGTCGGGTAAAAATACCACACCTTTTAACGTTCAGCGTAGTTTGTTTGACTCCGACTCTGACTCGAGCAATGAAAATCAGGATCCGTACAGTGATGTAGATGGTGAATATGGTTCTGATGAAAATTATGAACCTTTAAATGAGGCTAACTTGAGTAGTAGTGCCATAATACGACGTTTAGAATTCACCTGGTATGAATGTCCGTCTACAGGCGGTTACGTCTCTGACCGTTACTGCCGCAACACACACTTTCAAAATCGAATAACGTGGCAATCCGTCCGCAGACGTGATACTATTTTGTATGGGAAAGGGGGTTGGGTAATGTTGGCGTCGTGTCGGAATTGAGCGGCCATCAATGAAATTGGTATAATATGAAAGTACAGTATAAAGTGATCAAAAGTTACTATGGACAAACTTCTCTAAACTATATCGGGACTTAGCTATACAGGGTGGTATTTTTCAACTTTACTTAGATGGAAGTACTCTAAATACTGAAGATAGCGAATTCCACTGAAGAGAAACATTCCCTTATTTTTAAAAAGAATCAAAACTGCATTCATAGTTTTCTGAAAATGCCACACCCGGTAGTCGAACCGACTAAAATCTTCCTATAACCTTCTATTTCATAGATTTCCTTTTACTTAATTTACCAAGTTTGTTAGAGAGATTTGAACCTTATGATCGACCCTATAGATTGATGTAATAAAAATACAGGGTGTTATTTTTTCGAATTGTAGTCGGTTCGATTATAAGGCGTGGTAAACGAGTTTTCAGCATTCCTTAAATGCAGTTCTGTTTTTAAAAACATACTAAACTGTATGCAAAGTTTTCTGAAAATGCCACACCCGGTAGTCGAACCGACTAAAATCTTCCTAAATCTTCTTAAATCTTCTATTTCATGGATTTCCTTTTATTTAATTTACCAAGTTTGTTAGAGAGATTTGATCCTTATGATCGACCCTATCGATTGATGCAATAAAAATATAGGGTGTTATTTTTCGAATTGTTCGATTATAGGGCGGGGCAAACGATTTTTCAGCATTCCTTAAATGCAGTTCTATTTCTTTTTTAAAAACATACTAAACTGTATTCAAAGTTTTCCGAAAATGCCACACCCGATAGTCGAACCGACTAAAATCTTTCTAAATCTTCTATTTCATGGATTTCCTTTTATTTAATTTACCAAGTTTGTTAAAGAGATTTGATCCTTATAATTGACCCTATCGATTGATGCAATAAAAATACAGGGTGTTATTTTTTCAAATTGTAGTCGGTTCGATTATGAGGCGTGGCAAATGATTTTTCAGCATTCCTTCAATGCAGGGCTGTTTCTTTTTCAAAAACACACTAAACTGTATTCAAAGTTTTCTGAAAATGCCACACCTAGTAGTCGAACCGAATAAAATCTTTCTAAATCTTCTATTTCATGGATTTCCTTTCATTTAATTTACCAAGTTTGTTAGAGAGATTAGATCCTTATGATCAACCCTATCGATTGATGCAATAAAAATGTAGGGTGTTATTTTTTAGAATTTTAGTCGGTTCGATTACAGGGCGTGGCAGGCGATCTTTCGAAATTCCTTAAATGCAGCTTTGTATTCTTTTTTAAATAAGAGAGTGTTTCCTTTGAATGAAATTAACTATCTCCGGTAGTAAGAGTAGGTACTCGTACCCGGTTCGACTACCGTGTGTGGCATTTTCAGAAAACTTTGAATACAGTTTAGTGTGTTTTTGAAAAAGAAACAGCCCTGCATTGAAGGAATGCTGAAAAATCATTTGCCACGCCTCATAATCGAACCGACTACAATTTGAAAAAATAACACCCTGTATTTTTATTGCATCAATCGATAGGGTCAATTATAAGGATCAAATCTCTTTAACAAACTTGGTAAATTAAATAAAAGGAAATCCATGAAATAGAAGATTTAGAAAGATTTTAGTCGGTTCGACTATCGGGTGTGGCATTTTCGGAAAACTTTGAATACAGTTTAGTATGTTTCTAAAAAAGAAACAGAACTGCATTTAAGGAATGGTGAAAAATTGTTTGCCACGTCTCACAATGGAACAATTCGAAAAAATAACACCCTATATTTTTATTGCATCAATCGATAGAGTCGATCACAACGATCAAATGTCTTTAACAAACTTGGTAAATGAAATAAAAGGAAATCCATGAAATAGAAGATTTAGAAAGATTTTAGTCGGTTCGACTACCGGGTGTGGCATTTTCAGAAAACTTTGAATACAGTTTAGTGTGTTTTTAAAAAAAGAATCAGCACTGCATTTAAGGAATGCTGAAAAATCGTTTGCCACGCCTTATAATCGAACCGACTACAATAAGAAAAAATAACACCCTATATTTTTATTACATCAATCGATAGGGTCGATCATAGGGATCAAATCTCTCTAACAAACTTGGTAAATTAAATAAAAGGAAGTCCATGAAAAAGAAGGTTTTGTAAAATATTAGTCGGTTCGACTACCGGGTGTGGCATTTTCAAAAGTCTTTGAATGCAGTTTTGTTTCTTTTAAAAAATAAGGTAAAGTTTCCTTTAAGTAAAATTCGCTATCTTTAGTATGAGGGTACTTTCCTTCAAGGTAAAGTCGAAATGTTCCACCCTGTATATCGCAGCTCCGATATTACTTACAATGAAAATAATGACATTTGTACGTGTGTTTAACACAGTACAATGAAGTGGTATCAAAATTAATTATGGCCGCTGAAAAAATTAAGAACGCCACTGTCCATACTAGATTACCCAATCCCCTTTGTGTGTCATATCACAAATTTTTGAGAATGGTTTGTGTCCGTGAACGTGTTAACGTAACGTAGGCGCTGTAGCGGTAGTAAACGCGGCCGCTACGCAGGAGGCGCGGATTCGGTACCCGCTCAGTGCAAATATTTGTATGCATGAATATGAGTATTTGCATTGGTATTTGGTCTGGTCGTGTCTTGGAGAGCACGTTAACCGTCGGTTCCGGTTGCCATACGAACATCTATGGCAGTCGTTACGGGTAGTTGGAACCCTAAAAAGAAGTTCAACAACTGGTCTAGCTGCAATGCTTCGATATCGTCCAATATGGATATTTATCTATGGCTATTGGGTTGTGGAGGTTATATGGCAGTCGCTGCACGTAAAATATCGAAGTCCAGCCAAAGCCGTAGTTAGACTGGTAAAGCGGACCCCAGAATCAGACATTCCTACACGCACCACTGAGAAAATAGCTTTTTCTTTACAGACTGTCAGATTAACCTCTAAAGGCGGCCACCCACTAGCAGTTTATCGAACGACAACCGGATGATATCAGTCTGTCAGTTCATCGCAATAGCCCACACACTTACAGTTTTGTATACGATTTTGGACTGACTGCTAATATGTGTGTGGCCGCTTGACGATTTCGGTCAGCAAAGACAGATAAAGGCCGGACAGTCTATGGCCGTCGGCATTTTATACGTAATAACATCAGACTAAAAGAATAAAATAATGATGTTATTATTTTAGTCTGAGGTAATAAAATTATGATGAGATTGATGTGTAGGCCACCGGACAGACGAAAAACTGCAGGCGGACTGTTAAGTAGGTGGCCGCCTTAAGGTATCCAGTAAGTGTACGGCCCGTCTCTCGTTTAGAACTACTTAACGGAACCCTAAAAATCGCTTATGTAGGTATATTGTTATCGAAGTGTTAATCGCATTGTTAATTTATTTAAGTCGGCTTTTAGATTATTTATCTAAGTTTCCGCTTCGGATTAGTAAAATAATTTAAATTATCATTAGGCCCGTATTCTAGAAGGTTACTCAGCTTTGATTCTCGATTTCTCTGAGGAAATGTTGTACAGACAATCTGTCAAATCTGTCAATTCTTTCCTCAGATAAATCGAGGTTTATGACTGAGTGTAGTTCTAGAATAGGTACGGCCATGTCTGCGACTCAAGACAACCTTATAATGTTGCTTTTACCACTTTTCCTATTGCTTGGGACAATATAATCTTGGACCTAAAATGTGCTCAACATGTATGTGCTTTATGTATATGTACGTGCAGTACACGTTTCTTGGGTGTCTTTTGATGATAGTAGGTACTGGGTGCTACGGCGGTGGATGAGCTGAAATTCACCAAGCATAGATTTATTACAAAACAATGCGCGCGCGCCAGGGCGCCTCAATTGTCTCGCGATTTAGGTCCATGGTATGTATCCAGAGGTATGCCTAGATAAGTGGCAATTCGTTGGCCGACGTATAATATGTATTTTGACGTTTATTATAGAATTTGTCTTGAGGAGCTGATCTCTACCGGGGAAGGTCTCTCTATAATAGAAATCTACGCACTGGCGTAGCTATGTGTGGGCAAGGTGGTGCCGTGCACCGGGGCCCCCAAGTGCAGGGGGCCCCCAAACTCAGGAGGACCCAAAGCTCAATGGGCTTTCGGGCCTAAACTAGGATTTGATAATTTGATCCCCAACACGTTGGCAACCAAGGCCGATTGGCCTCTAGACACCCTACGGTATACTCCTATAAGGCGATGTATGACACCCGGGGAAGTTTTCGCAACCAAAAAAATGGAATGAAAACATAGGGGCCCTGTTTCTTTTTGCACCGGGGCCCTTGGTCATCTAGCTACGCCACTGAATCTACGTAAGTAGATAGACCTGCTAATCCCGGCGAGCGGCCCTGTATGGAGCTGTTTGGAGGCTCTCCGCGTCATCCACGTGTCCCTTTGAAGCATCTCTAGCATAGGGCACAGTGTAAAGCAGGCAAAGGACGGGCTGGTTCTCCAAACACAATTAACGCAAACCATTGCAAATCGACATATTCACGCATACAAATAATTTGCACTGAACGGGAATCGAACCCGCGCCAGTCTAATACATTAGGTACCGTCACGGCACCGAGATAAACCCTAGCAGCAATCGAAGGATTACCGAGAGACCACAGCTCCACGCCAACGTGTCCTCAGAGAGCGTGTTAAGCCATCGGTCCTAGTTGGCATACAAACATCAATGGCAGTCATTACCTATACAGGGCGTCCCACGGCGATGCCACATGGAGGGAAAGTACCATGAATCCTTAAGTTAGCTCATTTTGTTTAAAGGAGACATCATTTTATTTTTAAAAAGAAACAAAACTGCATTCAAAGATTTTTAAAAATTCGTTTGCCACACCCGGTAATCGTACCGACAACAATCCGAAAAAGTAACATCCTGTATTTTTATGGCATCAATCGATAGTGTCAATCATAAAGATCAAATCTCTCTAAAGAACATGGTAAATTAAACTAAAGGGAGTCCTTGAAACCAAAGCAAGCGAATTTTTAAAAATCTTTGAATGCAGGTTTGTTTCTTTTTAAAAATAAAATGATGTCTCCTTAAAATGAGCTAACTTAAGGATTTAAGGTACTTTCCCTCCATGTGGCATCGCCGTGGGACGCCCTGTATAAGGGAAATGGATGAAATAGCCCACTCAGAAGGGCTGATCAGGATCACCCGTCGTCCGGTCAACGGTGTTCACACTGGAAGTAGTAGTGTAGGGTGTAGGTACCTGAATCCTCAGTAACCTAGGCAGATGTGAAAGAACAACATGGTTTCCTATTAGGTAAGCACCTACTTCAATGATATACAAAACGTGTTTATTTTATACCAGCTTTTGCCCGCGGCTCCGCCCGCGTGGATGTCGGTTATCGCGACCAAACATAGCCTATGTCCTTTCTCAAGGTCTAACCTACCTCTATACCAAATTTCATCAAAATCGGTTCAGCGGTTTAGTCGTAAAAGTGAGACAGACAGAAAGACAGACAGACAGACAGACAGAGTTACTTTCGCATTTATAATATTAGTAAGGATAAGGATTATACCTACTCATATACATACTCACGCCTGTAAATCTATCCCCGAAGGGGTAGGCAGAGGTGTATTAACACCCACATTTCACCAACTGTGATTTTCGGTCCCACGTAATAAGGGGTGAGTCTATTATCGTCAAGCTGGCACTTCGTCATGGGCTGTATGTTTACTGTTTCGTTGTTGTTTATAGATCCTATTACATAGGTATTATATCTTGAGTATTTTTTTAAAAATTTGGTCACTTAAACTGAGGTGCAGATTCTGGACCACCATTTCTGATACTGAGGCCCTTAAAATGGTGGTCCCTAAGTTAACGCCGTTGATAGATGCTTTTTCACACCCCGTTTGAAGGACCCGGGACTGTAGGAAGATTAGGAAGAAGGAAACACGTGCACGGGCAGAGCACTCGAGGTCTTTAGCGTGCGGCAAAGGAAGGAGGAGGAGAAATTTTCTACACTACATTAACATTATACCAATTGAATATCCGATGAAATACATAGGTATTATACCAACTGAACATTACATGGAATGAGCATTAGGTAGGTATATTTTACTAGCTCTCCCGGCGAACTTCGTACCGCCATATTTTTCCCGATCCCGCTGCACCTATTTTCTTAGATACCCTTTAAAGTTTAAAGTTTAAACCTTCCCTGGACACTCACGAATATTTCAAGACTAAAATTAGCCAAATCGGTTCAGCCGTTCTTGAGTTATAAAATAACAACGAAAAGTGGCATTGATTTTTATATATTAGAAGAAGATAGATGATCAATAGCGCAAATGTTGTTATCGTAAATAAAAATATTCGATGAAATGAAAATGATGTCAATCGTTATTAAGCAAAGCAATTAATTTCTCAAACGTTGTTCGAATTATAGTAACATTCGACATACCTAACGTTGTTATACCAAACAAGGGAGAACCATAAGTAGGTACCTACCTATATAATAATATTATTATGCACATGTACCTACATGTTTTGTGAATGTAAGTACGTAATGTGCATTTTATGTTAATAACATTGTTATTTGTTTTAGTAATAAAATATTTTGCAATAAATTTTTAAATAGGTACGCATCTACTATTTTATGTACCTTCATTTTCTTACATAATTACGTACATTCACGCCTAGTGATACCTTCCATACGTGGTACCTACCTTCCATTTGTACTTCATATTTTAAATGCGCAGAGTAATAAATGATTTTTCTTTCTTTCTTTCTTTCTTTTCTTTCTAGATGCCAGAAAGAGTAAGTAGAGGTGTATTAAACAGTTAACACCCACATTTTGCCAATTTGGTCCCACTTAATAGTAGGTGAGCCTATTGCCGTCAAGCAGGCACTATGTCATAGGCTGTACGTTTACTGTATGGTAGAGAACAGCCCTGTCAAGGGATAAGAGGTCGCCTTCTGCGACACCTACAGAAAAAGATGGGATGGTCCAATTCCCCTCCACCAGGAACCAATAAGGTATATTTTATTTACTTTTCTTAAGTAGATACCTATAAATCAGAGAGTTTTAGCGACTTCCATCATCCATATCCATACGTCCATATCCATACTTCCATACTAATCCATCCATACTAATATTATAAATGCGAAAGTACCTAGCTCTGTCTGTCTGTCTGTCTGTTACCACTGAACTGATTTTGATGAAATTTTGTATAGGAGTAGATAAGACATTGAGAAAGGACATAGACTATGTTTGGTCGCGATAACCGACATCCACGCGGGCGGAGCCGCGGGCAAAAGCTAGTTCACTATAGGTAAGCGTCCTTCTAAAACACAGAAATTAATACTATGAATGAGGGAAGCGGAAGATGCGACTCCACTCGAAAAAGTAGGTAGGACCTATAAATTATTATTATTTGTTCTTTACAATAAAAGGCCCGTGCCCGGAAAACGGCAATAAGCTCACTCCCTGTTACGTGGGACCTAATACGATGATTGGTGAAATGTGGGTGTGTATGTATGTATGTATGTGTACTATTCAAGGCATAATGAGACCCCTAGCCCCTACCAAGTTCTTTGGGGCCCAAACTAAATAATGTCACCAGCGAAACAGGTACACTTGCTGATGAACCAGGCTCCTCAGTGTCATTGGTCAAAGAACAGTCGCGTGTATGGCATATACACGAGACTGTAAAATAAATAGACATTATTTATTTATTATATTGATGTTACTCAAAAAAGATCACGGGCACCAAAGCATAAGAGTTCTATTATCGGTTCTGTGGCATAAGCCCTGGGATGACAGAGCGAAGTCAAAGTAAAGTTCACCTTGACCTAATCATTATAAAATATAACAGATAGAGTACCGATCTAATTGCACGACACGCTAAAAAACACAATAATGGTAATTCTTCGTAGCAGTTTAAAATAATACTTATACTTAGTATTTTTATTTTGTGAACGCATCCGAATCCGTTGTCAATGACAATGTGCTACCAAAGAGTTTTTATAATCTATACACTTGCATTGTTGCAGTCTATGCTCAGCTCAGTGTAGCTGTCAGTTCAGTAGAACAATCAGAATTGGACAAGATTGATTATTTCAATATTTAGTTTTTAAATTAATATCTAAGAATATACACAATTAAAAATATAAAACAGTGAATAATATTCTGTGTATTGAATCGTGCTAGGATAAGTGTAAACATGCATCGCCGTAGAGGGCCAAACTTCACGTATGTGAGCGGATTTGTGAAATATATGATTTTTGTGCTAAATTTTGTATTTTGGGTAAGTAATGTTTTGGTTTATTTGTTTTGACTATAAATATTATCTCTAGTAGTGTCTAGAAAGTTGAAATTTTCGCATATTAAGACAGGAAAGGAGTGAAATTTTGAGATTTCATTCATCATTGTTAGTGTGTGATTCATTGTTTTCAATCATCTGTTGGAGCATCAGAATCCCACACAGTCTAGTTTTGTTGACTACATCCGTCCTCCATTGTTTAGGATTTGCGGCGCTACGGTGCGATATCAGTGCCTATTGTTCACAATTTATAATTAATACATAATTGGTTAACAATGAACCTTTATCAGCTAACAAAAAAATATTAATTGAGATATATATTATTTAAATATTGATTGAGAGCAATGACATCACTCATTTATTTTTAATTCATAAATATGCGTTTAAAAGCCTGTTTTAAGGATAAAATTTCACCCTTCTGTAACTATAATATTCTTAGATTTACAACTTAATAATGACAAACCTTGTATATTTTGGTCCCAAAATATTAATAAACACCATTCATTTTGCTAAAAGGTAGCCATTACTCCCTTAATTTATTGTACAAACATACAGCTGTTGGACACAACATGAGACAATTTATTTGTTCAACTAAAATTTGCAAAAAATAACTTGCAGTAAAACCAACAAAATACTACAGTTTTTAAAAGATTATAATACTTTGATTGTCTTGAAGACCCCCATTCTCAGATCAATAGAGTAATATAGACTGAGCAGACAGAATTAGCATGTAAAGCCACATATAGTAATACTAAAGTATGTTGTACCATCTGGCTCACTGCATGCCCGAGTGCATGTGAAATGGCAATACTCAAAGTACTGTCTATGCTATTCTTTTAATCTGAGCATTTATTATACTTCTTTAATCTGTACTATCGTATTATGAGGAAATTTATAGATATTTATTTTGAGAAAATACTCCAATTCACTTGTGCATACTAAGGTGTGGCCCCGTAAAAAAATATTAATACTTTATTTTTCTGTGTACTCATTTGCAACATTTTCTGAATACAAAATTAAAAAGAACTCCATGAAATGCTCCCAGTTGTATTCCTATTTATGATGAATGCTAAAACCATTGAACTAAGCATGACATTCTATTTCAGTTATTCGGCGGATTGACGATAGCCGTAGGACTGTACGCATTTATTGACAAATGGCAGGCTACAGGACTCATAAAGGTATGTACAATTCAAATTAATTTAAGAACGTAAATGAAAATTGTGATAAAAACTACTACCTGATAATGTTGGCACTGATTCCTGTTTTAATTTGTCATTGATTATTAATTAAGAACGTTTTACGACAAGTGGGTAGGCATTATGAGACTAACCCCTTCCATCGAGTCGACGACGTTGGATTGCCGTGGTTGGTGCCGATTGATTGATCGTGGTGTAGTAATTGGTTTCACGGCGGTGCCGCTACTCACGGAGAGGGCCCAAGCATAGGTATCGCTCTTCGGGAAGGCTTACTACGTCCCCCCCAAATTAATTGTAACTAACATGGCCAAGTAAGAAATTGTTACTAAGAAATATACATATTCATGCATACAAATATTTGCACTGAGCGGGAATCGAACTCACGGCCCGTGCGTAGCAGTCGAACATTCTACCGCTACGCCACAGAGGCCGTCATTCAACTCAGATATATCACTTCTGAAATGTAAATATTGTAAGATGTAATGTATTATTTTGGTTACATTCATTTGAACTATTGATACAGGCGTGATTCACTGTTAGGTAGCCACAATGATCTCACCCTGTATGAGTCATACTTACCTGCAGAGAGGACATATTATTAAGTTGTACAAAAACATGGCTGCCAGCTTTTAAGGGTCAAGTCACACTGAAGTCTGAGTCAAAAACTATTTTTATTTTGTATAGCAATGATATTTAATAGAAAGATTTGACTTTGCATGTTAATATTACTTTGCCTCGCCTGATGGTAAACTGAAGGTAGTCTCAGCAAAGAGTATTACAATTATTTTTTTGAAGCCTCGGTAGCTCAGTGGTTAAGGAGTCGGCCTTACGATCGGAAGGTTCCTGGTTCGAATCCTGGCCATTGCACTACCGCCGTGAATCCACTCCTAATACAAACAATATAGCTTAGCTTTTTTTTGATAAAAATATGTGTACTGGTAAAGAATTCCAAGAAAACATTGAGTGTTTCTCACTAAGCAGCATTCTAGAACCGATATTACAGGCTAGGCTGAAAAACATTTCAATCAATCAATCAATAAGCCTATTGCAGTCCACTGCTGGACATAGGCCTCTCCCAATGTGCGCCACGTTTGCCGATCCTCCGCCTTCCGCATCCAGTCCATTCGTCCCAAAAATATTTATTTAATTTTATTTTACTATTTTATATTTAGCTGACCCGTCCCGGTTTTGCCCGAGGCATATTTTGAAACCCCATACATATCACATGTAATAAAATAAGTTTTGCCTTCCTGGAACCTCTCAACTAACACTTGAACTTTATGATATGTTATTAAAGTTCAAATTGACTTTTAAATATTACATACTAGCTGACCCGGTGAACTTCGTACCGCCATATTTTCCGCCGGTGTGGTATTCTGATCCCGATTTATCAGTGTTTCTCTACAATATTATTCATGTATTATACATATATATACCTTCCTCTTGAATCACTCTATCTATTAAAAAAACCGCTTCAAAATCCGTTGCGTAGTTTTGAAGATTTAAGCATACATAGGGACGCACGGACAGACAGCGACAGCGACTTTGTTTTATAATAAGTAGTGATGATGAAGTGATTATAAATCGTTTGTATGAGAGTATAGATAAGTGTTGTTTTTAGACTTTTTCAGGCAATGGTTTAAAAAATTTCTCGGCTTATGAACCAACCTCGTTCCTACTTCAAGGAATATTCAAAAAAAAATTGCAGAATCGGTTCAGCTGTTCTCGAGATTTGCGCTTAGCAACGCATTCAGCGATTCATTTTTATATCATAGAAAACGTCTTAATAAAATAATGATAACGGAAACTAAACTAAACTGTCGTTCGTTTAAATACTATCCAATCCATACTCTATTGCTGGTATTGTGAAAAGGGCCAACTTCTTTTTGTGTGATAAGGAAGGCGTTCAAGACCTTGACTGTAGAAGTCTTCTTAAAAATTTATAAGACGTACATCAGACCCTTAGAGTAAGATACTCTAAGATCAGACCTCTTCTGGAGTATGGATTCCAGATTTGGAGTCCATACTTCCGAAAGGATATTGACCTTTTGGACAGAGTGCAAAGGAAGGCTACGAAACTTCCTGCTTGCCTACGCCGCAAAACATACATGGAGCGACTAACACCCGTATTCACAAACAACACTGTGAGGTCTCATAGTGTGCTCGAGCGCATAGGGCTGGTAAAATTAATTCACAAACATCACGGAGCAGTATCTAACGCAGTGCGTTCCCTCAACGAAGTATTACTTAAGTGTTATCAATGAATAAAAAGGCTTGCCAAAACGAACGCACTGAGAATTTGTCGTTCTTTGCACAGTTTTGGTGGTACGCATAGCGAAGTATTGTTTGTGAATACGGGTGTAAGAGCACTACATCTTACTACCTTGCAGGAAAGACGTCTTCGAGGCGACCTTATTGAAACATACAAGATCATGACACATAAATATAATTTACCTGATATCCACACAATTTACATACCAAAGGTACCCACTAAATCAGCCAGAAGACATAGCCTAAGAATAATCCGTGCACCAGCAAATACAAACACCGCTCACCATTTTCTCAGCAACCGAGTAGTCCATAACTGGAATCGACTACCTGAGGATGTCGTGACTGCCACTTCCGTGAACAGTTTCAAGAACAGACTGGACCTCTGGTTACGCACAAACAGACTCGAAACTCTAGGCACATTTTAGTGACACTCATATAACCGTTTTTCAACACTATGACGCGTGACGTAGACACATCAGCTTGAAGCTGCTCGTCTATAATTAAATAATAATAATAATATTGAATTAGGTACCACTTAAAAACTGCTCGACCATTTTTACGCGTGATTTCAATTGATCCAATTCTGAATAAACTACTTTCAGTCTCGCGTTCATCGTTTATCCTGTTACAAAATAGGTACCTACCTAAATTATCGTGATTATTTTGTAATTTTTCCTCAATAAAATAGTAAGAGAAAACTATAAATTATTTTAGCTAATATTTTAAGGAAAAAGACAAAATCGGACAATTATTGGATACAGTACAATATACAGGGTGTCCCAAAATTCAAGGATAAGCCGGCAACAGAGGGTGGCCCTACTTATGGCTGCTCTGGAAAAAATAAGAAAAAAAATATATCTCTATTTTTTTTTAAATTATTTAAACTTTTTTAAAATCCTTCGAAATTCGGTACCCCTAATGATATTTTCAACTACCAGGCCCACAATTTTGCAAATATTTTTGAACTCTTTTCTGTATTAGCAAGCTAGGAAGCATGACTATCCATCACCACCCTGAAAAATTATAGAATATTTGTAGTTATTTTACAAAAATGAGTCAAAATATTTTTTTGTCGTCAAATTTTCATACATTTTTACTTTCGACCCACTTTATCTTATCTCGGTGAAAAAAAAAAGTATGGACACAACTATGGCATCCTTTTTCAAAAATTGGCGCAACTATCCAAGATTTCAAAATGATATGATTTGGGTATGATACTATAATGAAATACTAAAAAAAAATTTTTTTGTAAATAAGAATCATATTTCATACATTGCTTTTATTGAAAATCACCAGATTTACTTTGTACACAATGCATTCATCCTCAATAAAAAATCATTGACGGGACTTTTGACTAAGTGGTAACCGAGTCGGTTATCACATTACGAGGTTAAGCAACACAAGCCAGGGTGGTTTTTGGATGGATGACCTTTCTTAAGACATTGAGGCACCTCCGTTCCTCAGAGAGTACGTTAGGCCGTCGATCCCGGTGGCCATATGAGTATCTATGACAGTTGTTACGGGTAGTTGGACCCCTAAAAGTCCAACAACTGGATGCACTACATAACTTTGATATCGCCAATGGGTTGTGGAGGTCAGGTGGCAGTCGCTTCACGGCAAATTTCACATTTCTGCTGTTTCACAGTTAGCCGGGAAATCAGAGGCTTAGAGTTTTATTGGAATTGTCTTAAGAACAATAGGTCTCCGAAAACAATTGCAACGCTGGACTATCAATGCGGTTGCGGATTATATTTCTGGCAAAAGATATGCACGAAAAATAATGTATTAATGCCAGTGGCAAACAATTAAAACATGTAAAATAAAAAAAAATTATCAATAATGCAATAATTATAAAATTATACCATTATGTTTGTTAAATTTTTTAACAGTATGTATGTTCAACACTCATCATCCTCAGAGCCTTTACAAAATACAGAGTCGGATTTTATGATTAACTATGAAACAGCAGAACCGCGAAATTTTCCGTGAAGCGACTGCCACCTGACCTCCACAACCCATTGGCGATATCAAAGTTATGTAGTGCGTCCAGTTGTTAAACTTTTAGGGCTCCAATTACCCGTAACAACTGTCATAGATACTCATATGGCCACCGGGATCGACGGTCTAACGTACTCTCTGAGGAACGGAGGTGCCTCAATGTCTTAAGAATGGTTATCCATCCGAAAACCACCCTGGCTTGTGTTGCTTAACCTCGTAATGTGATAACCTACTCGGTTACCACTTAGTCAAAAGTCCCGTCAATGATTTTTTATTGAGGATGAATGCATTGTGTACAAAGTAAATCTGGTGATTTTCAATAAAAGCAATGTATGAAATATGATTCTTATTTACAAAATATTTTTTTTTTTTAGTATTTCATTATAGTATCATACCCAAATCATACCATTTTGAAATCTTGGATAGTTGCGCCAATTTTTGAAAAAGGATGCCATAGTCGTGTCCGTACTTTTTTTTTTCACCGAGATAAGATAAAGTGGGTCGAAAGTAAAATGTATGAAAATTTGACGACAAAAAAATATTTTGACTCATTTTTGTAAAATAACTACAAATATTCCATAATTTTTCAGGGTGGTGATGGATAGTCATGCTTCTTAGCTTGCTAATTCAGAAAAGAGTTCAAAAATATTTGCAAAATTGTGGGCCTGGTAGTTGGAAATATAATTAGGGGTACCGAATTTCGAAGGATTTTAAAAAAGTTTAAATAATTAAAAAAAAAATAGAGATATATTTTTTTTCTTATTTTTTCCAGAGCAGCCATAAGTAGGGCCACCCTCTGTTGCCGGCTTATCCTTGAATTTTGGGACACCCTGTATATGTTGTGGGTCAGAGAGGGAATATTGGTAGTTTCGATTGCTAAATGGGCGTTTCTCTGTAAACTGGGCAACTCCTTCAATGAAACTGTCTCAGCTACTTTTTTGCTCATAATATAATAATTTTGCTTTAGGGAACAAGTATTTGTCTATATATTAATATACAGAAGATGAACCACAAATATTCCCATTACTTTAGAAAATATTAGGTATTTTCTGAAAAAAATATACAGGGGACTGTTGCCAAAGTCAGGGGACTGTGAACTTAAATAAAAAATACAATTTTAGTAGTGAAATTAAACGTTTTTATTATTATTATACACTTTGGAGCTTTGAACTTTGTATTTGGTGTATCTTTAGGCTTTGGATTTACACTCTTTTTTAATAGCGATAAACTTTTTTTGTATGTTAGCACTTTCTTTTGTAGTTCTTTAATTTCTTCATCTTTTTTCTTATTAATTTTATATCTAATCATCTTTTCTTTATTTTTATTAATTCTTTCAGCAACTTTAGGTGTTACCATTTGACATGAATCAGATACATCAGAATCTGGAGTATTTTCTTTAATAATTGCTAATACTTTTTTCTTCTTGCGGTACTTGGTGCAATGCTCTTTCCACTTCTTCTTAGCATCTCGGTGTTCTCGTGGAGTCATATTCTCCACAAACTTTCTAGTTCCCTTTTCTTTTTTCTTTTTTTATACCACTTAGGTGGCAGACAAGCACACGGCCTACCTGATGGAAAGTGGATACCGTGGCCTATGGACGTATGCAACACTAGGGGCGTCACACTCGAGCTGCCGACCCTGAAGAAAACTTCTAATGCCCTTCTTGAAGAACCCTATATTGTAGTCGCTTGGGAAAACCATCGCGGGGAGTTCATTTCACAGCTTGAGTGTGCGAGGGATGAAGTTCCTTTCATACCGCACCGTGCGCACTATTTCTGGTCGCAATGTGTGAGGATGAATTCCCCGCCTATGGCGTGAAGTGCGATGATAGAATGTAGCTGTGGGCATCATGTCAAACAATTCATCTGAGCACAAACCATTGTATAGGCGGTAGAACACACACAGTGAGGCAAAGTCTCTCCTGAGACTGAGAGGTTCCACGTTGCCTGTGAGTATGGGATTGCCGACGAGCCTCAGCGCCCGTCTTTGCACCGAGTTGAAAGGGTCAAGCTGGCACGTAGGCAAAAAGGTGACAGCAGTACTCCATGTGGAGCCTAACCTGTGCCTTATAAAGGAGGAGTCCTTGCCCCGCAGTGAAGTACTGCTTCGCCCTGTTGAGCACCCCAAGTTTCTTTGATGCCAGCTTCACCTTGTCTTCCAGATGACTTCGGTATTGGACGTCGCTTACTTAAGACGTTCTTTTCTCTAAGTTCTTCCCTTTTCTGAGGATCATTTTTAATCTCCGCATATCGCTTTCGCTCTGCTTGCCTTTGTTTTGTAGGATCTCTTCTTTAGTGGCTTTTCTTTTCTTTGGCGCCATTGTCTAATCTAAAACAATAAAAAATATAATTTAGGGGCTGTTCACGTATGACGTAAGCAGATTTTTTTTATTATTAACCCACTCCTCCCCCTCGACAGCAAAAGTAAGCAAACTTCTTACCCCTTCCCCCGTGCTTACGTAATTCATGAGCAGCAGTTATAAGTCTAGAAATAAGCAATGAGTTTGGAATATTCTTTTAAATAAACTTTATTGACACTGTATTCAACATACATAGATTAACTTACAAATATCAAACATTTTGTCAAAAATATGCAAAGCAAAGACCTCCCCTCCCGTCAGTCCCGCCCTTATAGTGCTTACTTAATACTTGAATGGCCCGTTAGACAGCCCCCTGGATGCAGAAACAGTCCCCTGTCTTGTAAAGTGACAGGGGACTGTTAAATTTGATCTTATTGAGACGTAGAACAAAATGTAATTAAACTATGGCATTTTGCTGCACACAGGAAATATGCATTTATTGTAACAATTTAAATATTTTACTTGAATGGCCCGTTAGACAGCCCCCTGGATGCAGAAACAGTCCCCTGTCTTGTAAAGTGACAGGGGACTGTTAAATTTGATCTTATTGAGACGTAGAACAAAATGTAATTAAACTATGGCATTTTGCTGCACACAGGAAATATGCATTTATTGTAACAATTTAAATATTTGAAGGAATCATTAAAAAACATAAATAGAAGTAAAAAAAATCCTTACCAGGGGACTGTTGGCTGTCAGGTTACAACGCGGCCTCCACGGAAAGACGCTCGCACACTGCTAAATAAGATGGCGTCCGGGTCGTTATGGCAGCAACTGCGCAAACTTCAGACTTGTTGCGTTTCGTTATACACAGAATAGGCGTTGTTTAACCTTTAGACTACGTGGCACATAATTTAAAATATAGACAGGGGAACTGTTCACAAAATGCGAAGACAAAGTTTTATTGCCTTTTTTTAAATTGTAAAATAACATTTATGAAAAATAAATAAGACTCAGTAACAATCAAATAATATTGATTTAATAATGCAATAATTTCATTAATTCCAATAGATACTGTCTCGAATAATTTAGTTTGAAGCAACTACACTGCTTTGGTGACATGCCAGGGGACTGGTTTTGAGGCACTATAAAAACGTTTTTAATATAATAAAATTTATTTTAATTGATTTTTAATGTTGAGCAGCGGTAGATTAAAGTATTATTTTTTGCAATTATTTACGAAATATTCACAATCTTTTATTTTTTAATCAAAATTAGCCCGAGACAATGAGTTGTCCAGTTTACAGAGAAACGCCCAAATATTAAAAAAAAAATTAAACAAATCATAATTGAAGTGTCCTGTATAAAAAAAGGAATTCCCCGTGTGCCATTGTTCTTATCTACATCGGGAGTTTCCTCTACTGTCATTAAACCTTTTATACAAGCCGGTCTAGCGAAGTCGTTGACCTCATTTGTATGACAGTCACAAAAGGGTTTATGTTGCCTGCTGATTGGCGGACGATACTTTGGTACAGGTTTTCCTCTGGGGACTAGGAGATCAGACGGCCGTCGCGTCGTCGTAAAACCTACATAAACCAAATATAGAAAGGAGGAGTAGGTACGGAGGTATAACTCCGGGCACGTATCTTGGACCTAAAATGTGCTCAAAATGTGCCCTATACGCGCAGTACACATTTCTTGGGTGTCTTTTGAGGATAGCACGGGGTGCTGTGGTGGACGAACTCAAATTCACAAAGCATAGATTATTAATTATTACAAAGCAATCCGCGGGCGCCAGAGCCTCGTTTGTCTTGCGATTTAAGTCCAAGATATCGTCGCAGTCCTAGAACAACGACGGATTTGACTTTTTGCAAAATTTTTTTTTTTACTCTAATTAACTTAAAATATCGTACTTTATAAAAAAAATAAAACATTTTATCAAATTTCATTACAAATGAACCAAATACAGAGTTGAATACTGACGGTTTTGATTAATTAACGTAAAACAATGACGGATTGATACTTGCACCGTTGTCTGTCGCTGTCCCCTGCCCCCCGCGCCCTTTCCGCTCCCGACGCATTGGCATTACCGTCGATGTTCTAGGATAAGGTCACGTCAGGAGGAACAGTCGTCAACGGATAAGTTTGGTCACAATGTACTATAAATTACATATTTTTTTGTTTATTTTAAGTAAATATAAATTTTGACGTCTTAGAACAGCGGTTTGTCAAATCCGTCGTTGTCCTTGGGATACTAAAATATATTTTTTTATGTCTTTGTTTTTACCTTTTATCTTTTAAAATAACATCATTCAGTTCACCCATGATTAAAATTGTTTGTTTTTATTATGATTTTTTTCAGTGACGCATAATAAAATACGTCGATGTTTTACGTACCTATAGTAGGCGTATACTATAAACCGTCATTTTTCTAGGGATAAGCGGAGGACGAATATACTGAACCGACGTTGTTCGTCGTATAGATTATAATATACGTCTTTATTCTATTTCATATTTAAAAAATGTTATATTAATTTGCCAAAATACTTACATTACCTTAGATTATACAATGATATAATTGTTCCTAGAAACCTTATTCTGTAGTTTTATTTTAATTAAGGTTTTTTTTTCACCTGAACGATGTTCGTCGCACAGCAGTATGGTACTGGTGTGCGACGAACATCGTTCAGCCAATCAACAGACATGCTAATTTGTAATGATCCATTTTGCTCCCAACATTAACCAGATGAGTTGAAATGTCTATCAGTGAACACTATTGGTACAGATTCTGTGATGGAGCGTGTGATTAATACACAGCTCAGATACCTTGAGGGAAACGATCTCCTGAGCGACCGACAGTACGATTTTCGTCACAGTCGCTCTACCGGTGACCTCCTGGTGTATCTCACTGACCGCAGAGCGCAAGCCATCGAGAGTCGGGGTGAGGCACTAGCGGTCAGCCTAGATGTAGCGAAGGCCCTCGATCGGGTCTCACACACAGAGTTCTTCTTGTGAAGTTGCCACGCTATGGACTCCCCGAGGGACTATGCGAATGGATTGCCAGCTTTTTATCTAACAGAAGTATCCAAGTCGTCGTCGACTCATACAGCTACTCGGACCGCATGAACATAAACGCTAGTGTTTCACAAGGTTCCTTGTCCCGACCTGTTTCTGCTGCATATCAATGACATGCTGTCTGATGACTCCGTTCATTGCTATGTGGATGACAGCACCGGGGTACGTGTCCCCGGTGCTGTCATCCACACACGGCCTTACATAGGCCGTGCAAATATCCCTAAGTCAGAAGTGGAGGAAAGTTGCGAACAACTTGTTTCCCAAATCGAGACTACTCTCTCTGGAGTATCCGATTTGGGACGACTAAACTTAGTCCAATTCAACCCTACTAAGACACAAGTATGTGTATTCACCGCTAAGAAAACTCCATTCATTGTAGCGCCGCAACTCCTGGGCACACCGCTTACCATTTCCTCGAGTATCGGGATCCTTGGTGTCGATATCTCCAGCGACGTCCAACACCGTAGTCATTTGGAAGCTGGCATCAAAGAAACTTGGGGTGCTCAACAGGGCGAAGCAGTACTTCAGTGCGGGGCAACAACTCCTCCTTTATTCGGTACCACATGAAGTACTGCTGTCACCTTTTTGCCGGAGCGCCTGCGTGAGCTTGACCCTTTCGACTCGGTGCAAAGATGGGCGTTAAGGCTCGTCAGCAATCCCATACTCACAGGCAATGTGAAACCTCTCACTCTCAGAAGAGACTTTGCCTCACTGTGTGTGTTCTACCGCCTATACCTAAAATGGTTTGTGCTCAGATGAACTGTTTGACATGATGCCCACAGCTACATTCTATCATGGCACTTCTCGCCACAGGCAAAGAATTCATCCTCACACATTGCGTCCGGAAACGGAGCGCACTGTGCGGTATGAAAGGAACACATTTTCAACATTTTCATTCCTCGCACACTCAAGCTGTGGAATGAACTTCCCGCGGTGGTTTTCCCAAGCGACGACAATATGGGGTTCTTAGAAGGTTTCTTCGAGGTCGGCAGCATGAGTGTGACGCCTCTGGTGTTGCATACGTCCATAGGCCACGGTAACCACTTCCCATTAGGTGGGCCGTGTCTGCTGTTAGACATGATGCCCAAGTGTAATAAAAAAAATCGTATTAATAATACCAAATAAATACTTTTACGAGTATATAAGTAATTCATTGTTTACTCTATTTACTTTTTTATTTTCTATCTTTATCTTGAGACTTTTAATTATTATGATTAAGTATAATTATTATTGATTAATAGTTTGGGTTTCTGCTACCTGGTTATGCTTATGTTATCTAGGTTTATTGATTAAAAATGCCAAAAACAGATTTTAGTCAAGATCTGATTGTTTTTTTATAAAGTTCTTATTCTTATTCAAATTCAAATAAATTTATTGCAATTATGAGAGTTAAGTTTATTAATTTTAAATTAAAGGTTTGAAGAATTAATTACTGTTTTAAAGTGATTGATCTTAGTCTGTAGGTTGTCTTCTTATTAAGTAGAATTAGCAGTAATTATTGCAATTTTGATGCATTTTTTTTTAGTAATTTTGTACTAATAATTTCGTAAGTAAAACATTTCAAAGTTAGCTTCTTTTTCATTTCTTAGTCCAAATCCGTCACAAAATTTTGAAAGGATTCCCTTAAAAAGTGACGGTATGTACTGTACGCCACTTTTTAAACAAAGATAGTCCGTAAAATAACGACGTATCAGATTATTCGTCACCTTAGTGTCCACAGAACAACGACGCATGTGACTTTTTTACTAATTAACGCAATATTTAAAATATGTTGCGTATGTCATGTTATAACGTATTTAATTCATAGCAACATATCAAAATTTTAGAAAGATTGAATAAGTAGTTTTCAAAATATGACAACATCTATAGATGAAAAACTTTGAAGTGCTCTCCTGTAAAGTTAGCAAAAGTCACATCCGTCTTTGTTCTACGACTGCGACGATATGTGCCCAGAGTTACGAGAGAGAACCCCCGGGCCAAAGTGCAAGCTTTGAATTCAGTGAATTGACGCTCAGTTAATGATGATAAATTGTACAAATAACAACATTTCTATTAGAGATGTGCTAACTGGGAAATTTTTTGACTCGAGTAAAAATTCCGTACTCGAGTTACCGCCTTTAGCTTACCATCATTTGCATACAGTCAAATAATGGTTAAGTGTCGACACATCGATATGAGAATAATACGGAAGAATACAACTCGAGTTAAATCGGGTTAGTAACTCTTTGACCCATTTTGGTCGAAAATTAGAAGTGCCGGCCAAAGAAAAAAATAGGATATTTCGTTAGAGCTTGTTCTTACTAGTTCAAAGTTGAGGGACCTGTTCCCTCGGTTTTATTTGAGTTCAAAAATCTTGAAAACATTTTTTTTATGATAGGTACGAACTATTGAAAATGAAAAAGGTTTTTCTCTACTGGAAGAATAGTTAATAAAAGCAATAAAAAATATAACCCATACTGCATATCATTGCTTTTCGTCCATTTATTTAGGTTCAATACACTTTATGACTTAATCAATTACATAATTTAAGTAAAGTTTCAATTTAAAAATCATACATTATTATTATTATACATTATTATTACACATACACACATTATATGTATGTCATTAAATCAGATTCAATTTCAATTGGACAGCATTACTTAAATTAAATTACTAGATTAAATTAATTTAATTGAATTGAATGTCATTGAGTACTAAGTACGACAATTGAGAATGAGATAATTATATTAAAAAATTGAATCATCTGACTATGACTTCTACTTTTTAATTATATAATTATCTTAAAATATAAATCACGTGTTCCAACTGCAGTTATGAACACTTTGTTATTCATACTTGTAAAGATTTAAAGAATATTGGTATACTTACAATATACCTAAATAGTTTTGTGTTGTTTTTTCCTTGTAACTTATTCTCTCTGCAAAGTGCCACACCCAACTCAGCACATCAATTAATTGCTTGCAAACATATTCCATGCACATTGTATTGTGTATATTTAGCTCCAGACAGAATAATTTATTTTAATTGAAGTTACGCCACTTTGTGCAAATGTTATTGGGCGACTTAGTGGCTATTTGGCACTTACACTTTTGAGAAAGATAGACCTATCAGTGACTATAACGAATTGCCCTGGCTTCGTACAGGCAACTTGATTTCCCATTCTTCTTTGGTTACCTATTCTATGCATGTATACAATTATTAATTAAAATTAAATTATATGGCAATATGTGACATTTTCATATGCATACAGACGGTTACATATTTGACTGCCTCTGTGGCGTAGCGGTAGTGAACGCGGCTGCTACGCAGGAGGCCTGGCGCGGGTTCGATCCCCGCTCTGTGCCAATATTTGTATGCATGAATATAAATATTTGCATTGGTCTGGGTGTTTCTATGTATAATATGTATGTATTTACAAAAAAAAGTATCTAAGTATGTATATCCGCATTCTAATTCCATAACACAAGCTAATTACCATGGGTCTAGATAGCGTTGTGTAGAATGTTGTAGAATATTTATTTATTTATTTATATTAAAATTCCGAAGTTCATAATACCGATGTTCTTAAGACTGATGGAGGAAAGACCGAAGTTAAAAATCCTGAATGTTCATTTGATCGAAACTTCGAAATACCTTGTTGCCTTCCGGAGCAACAGCATCGGCATTGCTGATGAGCAGATTCGAGCAATCTGTACGGTGCGGAATGGTGGGCGCGCTTGATTGAATTACTATACAAACAATAGGTAGACCTCCTCAGGGCACGCCGTAGTAGCGGCGGTAAGACCCATCATGGGGGAGTGGCTAGAGAAGCCACACGGTGGCCTCTCGTTCTGGCTGACGCAGATCATCACCAATCATGGGTGTTTTGGGCGGTATCTGCATCGGACCGCGAAGAAAGAGCCAACGTCCGAGTGCCATCACTGCGACGCGAGCGAGGATTCGGCGCTGCACACGCTCACCGAGTGTCCGGCGTGGGAGACGCCGAGACGGGAGGTGGTGGCGACCCTAGGAGTGAGAGTTCTCACGCTCGCCACTTTGCTCGCAGCGATGGTTCGCTGCGCAGATTCGTGGGCCGCCGGCGACTCCTTCTGCGAGCAAGTAATGCTCGTGAAGGAGGCGGCGGAGCGGGAGCGCGAGGAGCGAAGGAGAATCGCAAACCGCGCGGCCCGCAACGAGCAGCGGCAACTCGGGCGTCGGAGGTCGCAGAATGACCTCCGTCCCCCATGAGCGCGGGCCTGGGGGTGACGGGTAGAGCCGCCTGTCACCCTAGCAGAAGCAAGCCGCGGCGGCGGCACGCATTGCGTGCCTCCCCATACCCGGGGGCGGGTTGGGGACTATGTGGTCCCCTCACCGGAAGAGGGCCAGATCGAGAGATATGGTCCTGGGTCGGCCGGGGTGCGAGGGATATGGCTACGACAATCTCACCTCCGGCTACTGACGGCCCACAGACGGCGTGCGTTTTAGTCGGTTCGAGTCCGACATAACCTCCTCCTCCGGCTACGGTGGGGGAGGTATCCGTGGGGATTTTGCGCACGATAAAAAAAAAAAAAAAAAAAAAAGGTAGACCTCCTCCTCTTTGTAAGACACCACCATTTTGACTCTATGTATAGCAGTCACTTCACGGAAAATATCGAATTTCAGCCGCATCACAGTTAAGACTGGAAAGTCTTAAACTGAATTGTAAAAAGGCTCAGAAAAGGATGAAGTTCTTCAAGATCAACCCTGACTAACCTGCCCACTTAGATATGCCCAAATTACATAGTTCTATGTGATATTACGTCACCGGTCACTACAATGGTTATAGACTCTTTAGAGTTAACTAACCGAGACTAAACGTGCCACGTTTACTAAAACGTCGTTTAGTGTTGTAATGAGATAATTTGATGCAACTGACGACCCTGAATATTTTATACTGTCGCCACTGGAACATACTTGCAGAATTCTCCGCTTTTGGAATTCCCAGAATAGGTGAATCAGAATCATCCAGTGGGAATGTGGGTGGGATTGTTCTGATGTGCGTATTGCCTCTTCGCAAACTAGGCTTCGAGCACATCATCAAAAGCATTATTTTTGGTGAGGTGTAGTTTTAGAAATTCCAATACTATATTAAGGAACATAATGTTTTATTAAGGTATTTATAAGAAGAAAAAACTGCCCATGGGTCACGGGAACAGAATTCCACGCCGGCAAATGGCGGAACGGGAACAGAACTTCACGCAGGCGAAGCCGCGGGCATCAGCTAGTAATAGACAAGGGTGCATCACATAATCGCGTACTATTTGAGTTCTTACCTACATAATAAATGTATATTTTAATGACTTTCCAGCTGGACACAGTGTACGACTTGATGCTGAACATAAGTCTGCTGATCGCCATGCTGGGAGGAGTCGTCTTCATCGTGAGCTTCGCTGGCTGTGTCGGTGCTTTGAGAGAAAATACGTGTCTGCTTAAGTTTGTAAGTATTATACATACATACATACATATAATCACGCCTTTATCCCTGGAGGGTTAGACAGAGGTGAATTAACACCCACATTTCACCAATCATTATATTCGGTCCCACGTAATAGGTGGTGAGCCTATTACCGTATTCCGGTCGACTTGGCCATGCATCTGAGGCTGAGTCTGGGCTGTATATATCTGTCTGATGTTAAACACTACCCTTAGTCGCCTTGTTCGACATCGCATGGGGAAAAATGGGGTGGCCAAAATTCTGCTCTGCCGGGAACCACGCGGCAACGTAAGTGTAAGTATTATAACATTGTTATCTTAGACCGTATACAGAAAGAAAGTTGATAGCCTTACCAGCGAAAGAACCGATCCACGTAGGTAACCGGCGGCGCAGGCATTTATATGAACATTACAAATGTACATATCCATATTATGTTTGGTGATAAACATTATTGTGTAGTTTTGTGCAGTAGGTCGTAGCTATTTAGTGATAAGGCAGTTTTGTTCTTACTGTACTGATAAGAGGTGACGCGCAGCCGATGGATCACTTCGTAGTGTATTGAGGTTTCATGGAATTTTGGAACACGAGTGGAATATAAGATTCACCTTTTCACGAGGGTACAAGACAACTATAGGATAGAGTTATTTCCCATCTAACAGAAAAAACATCATCATCATCCTCCTGCCCTTATCCCAAGTTTATTTGAGGTCGACGCAACATGTGTGCCTTTTCCATTCATCCCTATTTGCAGTCATCTCAGCATTCACTCCCTTCTTAACCATATCATCATTCACACAGTTCATCCACCTTCTCTTAGGTCTTCCTCTCCCCATGTAGCCATCCACTTCCATAGCTAATGCCTTCCTTACGACATTGTTTTCATCCCTACGCATTACATGTCCGAACCAGGACAAACGATTTCCTCGTAGCTTCTCCGTGATCGGTGCTACTTTCAAACTTCCTCTAATATATTCATTCCTAATCTTATCCATTCTTGTCACACCACACATCCATCTCAACATTCGCATCTCAGCTACATGCAATCGTCTTTCATCCGTCACCTTTACGGGCCAGCTCTCTGATCCATACAGGACAAAACATGAATATTGTATTAGTTAATCTATGAAAAAGTGCCACGGAAAGGTCGAAAAGGACACCAGTAATAACACATCTGTGATCGGTGCACGAAAAATATTAGATTTCGTAACGTAAAGGTATTGAGTGAACCTACTGTGAACTTGTGTGTGTGTGTGTGTGTGTGTGTGTGTGTGTGTGTGTGTGTGTGTGTGTGTGTGTGTGTGTGTGTGAAGCCGGCCAATAGCAATGCTCCGTTCTGTCGATGCGTTTACGTTACGAATTCAAATGTGTTTCGTGCTTGGGGCAGTTATTTTTACCCGGCTACGGCGAAGCCAAAGGAGGGTTATGATTTTGACAGGCTATGTATGTATGTATGTATGTATGTTCGTTTGTTCCCTCATAGCTCTTCAACTACTTATTAGAACTGGACAATTGGGGTATCGTTAGAAGCGTCTTGATCGTCCGCTGGTTATAGGCTATATCACGTGTCACTAAATCTAATGTGGCGCACTCTAGCGGTCATAAAGTACTGAATTAAAAAATAAACTTGAGATAAATGGACCGTGTTTGGTATCAAATTAAAGGGCTCAATAAGCAAATTTCAAATATGTATAAGTTATTGGGTGTTGCTTACCCCAAAATAATATAAATAAAAATTAAGTTTAAAACTAAAACGCGACTACTGCAAAATACGACCACGGCTATTCTTGATATTTTCTTGTTTAATACTTTTTTAGAGCGTGATTTTGCAGTAGTCGGGTTTTATACTGTACATCTGGTAGCCTGTGTGGCATAGCAGTTAAAATGCTCAGCTGCTACGTCAGAGGTTCGAATCCTGCTCAGTGCACACATTTGTAGACATGTCTATTTTGATTCACTTGCGTATTTCTATAGTAAATTTAATATGTACCTACGTAGTAGTTTACAAAGAAAATGGATTCTAAACTCTATACAAGGCTGTGCTTAGTTTGGGTCTAGATAGCGCCGTATATACCCAGAATATGTATAGCTAAACCCATAGTGACTGTCGATATTATGAACTAGACCCGTTTTTGTAGGAGGTAGGACACGACAGTATTTCCGTCCCAATCGACCAGTCTGACTGTGAAAGTAACTCCGCCCTACAGAACACCGCGGCTAAATAACCTCGTGTTGTGTTCCCGGCGTTGTGTAGCCAGAGCTCACTGGAGAGGTTTTTGTGCTATCAGTGGGAAGACAGACGGCTTGTCCTACTTATCTTCTACGCTGACGTCACAGAATCTCTCTGTTCTTGCAGGGTGGGCAGCACGAGTGTTAAGGTGCGTACAGATCATGTAACATGTTGTATAACTTATGTTATATAACACGTCCACGTTATTTAACATTGTTTTATAACTTTGCAACATTGTACTAACTTCAGTGTCTACATTACTGAAACATGTTATTATAACATTGTTATATAACATGTTATATTATAAATGTGAAAGTTTGTGAGAATGGATGTGTGGATGTTTGTTACTCTTTCACGCATAAACGGCTGGACCGATTTGGTTGAAATTTGGTATGTCAAAGTCAAAGTCAAAGTCTTTATTTCTCAAAATAGTGCAACATTGTTACAGCTTTTTGACGTCAAAAACTCCTTAAAACTAAGTTTACCACCGCTTCCTAAGCGCTAATGGAGAAGAAACGGCGCAACAAACTCCACTGCGGCATTTTAAGGACGTCAGTTTACAACAAAAAAAAAAGGGGTTTCTTAAGACTAAATATGAACGTATGTACATTTGTCTCGCGTCAAGTAGGTATATAAAAAATAAAAATAAAACCTTATATAAAATAAAAATAAGACAACTTCAAGAGGGGCCTGCACCATGCTCAAGCCATACATTTTTGTCTTTAATATAATCGTCTGTCCTATAGTATGCTTTTTTGCATAGGGTGGTCTTTACATGATTTTTAAATTGGTTTTCAGGCATACCAAGGACCGATTCAGGCAACTTATTATAAAATCGTATACCTTCCCCTTTAAAAGAATCACTAACTTTGCTAAGCCGATAGCATGGAAGGAGCAGTTTATTTTTATTGCGCAGATTTCTGTCTGTAATGTCACTTACTTTTGTAAAGTTAGTAATATTTTTCCTGACATATAGTATGTTTTCAAATATATATTGGGAAGCTACAGTTAAAATATTAATGTCCTTAAATCGTTCCCTAAGAGAATCTCTCTTGCCTAAACAATAAATGGCACGTACTGCCCTTTTTTGTAATATAAAGATAGTCTCTAAATCTGCCGCATTTCCCCAAAGTAGGATTCCATAGGACATCAAGCTATGAAAATAACTAAAGTACACCAGCCTAGCGGTAGCTACGTCTGTCAACTGCCTTATCCGTCTGACAGCATAAGCAGCAGAGCTGAGTTTATTGGCCAAAATAGTGATATGGTCACCCCATTGTAACTTCGAATCTATGGTAATTCCTAGGAAAGTAGTGCTTCTTACAAATTCCAATCTTTGTCCCTCCAGCACGACATCAACGTGAGCTTGCCTTACATTAGGCAGTGTGAACCTAATGCATTTGGTCTTTTCTGCATTCAACAGTAGATTGTTTACAGAAAACCAATTTGAAATAGAGTTTAAAATATTATTAACAATAGTCACATCTGTATTACGCCGATCCACTTTGAATATTAGCGATGTATCATCTGCAAACAATACTATGCCCGCTTGTGTCTCGATCATATATGGTAGGTCATTAACGTAAACCAAAAAAAGAAAAGGTCCCAGGATTGATCCTTGGGGTACGCCTATTTTGACGTTTGATCCGTTTGACTTTACGTTATTCACATCAACAGTCTGAAGCCTATTTGTCAAGTAAGATTCTAATAGTTTTGTGGATTTCTTGTCAAAACCGTAGCGACGTAACTTGAGCAAAAGTGTCTGATGGTCAACACAATCAAATGCCTTAGAAAGATCGCAGAATACCCCAATAGCATCCCGCGATCCCTCCCAAGCGTCGTAAATTAGGTCAACTAGGCTAACTCCCGCATCGGTGGTAGATTTCCCGCCAGTAAAGCCATATTGTTGGCTGTGGAAAAGATTATTGGTCTTGAAGTGTTGTTGCATCTGACTGAACATCACTCTCTCAAACACCTTACTCAGAGTTGGCAAAATAGAGATGGGACGGTAGTTCCCAAGTTCTGACTTAGATCCCTTCTTAAATAATGGTATTATTTTACTATGTTTCATTAAGTTGGGAAACGTGCCTTCATCTATACATTCATTAAATATAAGTGCCAAATCAGGTGCAATGATATTAATAACATGACTAATTAAACTAACTGATATGCCCCAGTAATCTATGGACTTTTTCATTTTCAGATTTTTAAATGCTTTTAAGATGTCATTGGGATCAATATGTTTGAAGCTAAATTTATAAGAACTAATATTACTGTCGAGAAGGGCCACAGCACTGTGAGCGTTAGAATTAATAGAGGAAGTGAGTTTAATCGGAATATTGGTAAAATAATCTTCAAAAGCATTGACAATATCTTTTGAAGAGGTAATATCCTTGTTTTCTAATTTAATTTTAGTAACACTATCCCTCATTCTACATTTACCAGACTCTTTGTGAATAACTTTCCAAGTTTCCTTCATTTTGTTAGGGGCCTCAGTTATTTTTCTTTTAATGTGAATGGCCTTTGCTTGTCTACATACTTTTTTGAACACCTTGGAGTAATTTTTAACATGTTTAATGAAACTACACATACATACAGTCACGCCTCTTTCGCTTTCCCAGTGGGCTAGGCAGAGACCACAGTTTTCCATTTGCTACGATCCTGGCATACTTCGTTCGCTTTGTTTCGCTTTCATACATGCTCGCCGGTTTCGGGCACCTACTCTTGACATGTCCTTTCTTTTTAATTAACCTCGATATTATGATCGAGGTTAATTAAAAAGAAAGTGTGTCTGAAAGTGTCTTTACGTCATAATAGAGACAATAAGAAAAGTGCCAATGGACACATTCTTTAGTATAAATTTACTGGGAAATTAAGTTAAATTTAAATTACTTATTAACCGCAAGGCTAGATTGTAATTGTTATGAGGTAACCATTCGGTTACAACATAATGAAAAAAAAAAAAAACCTCGATATTAATAGTTTCTCACTCTCTCTCTCTCCACAGTACTCCCTCTGCCTGCTGATTCTGTTCCTGGTGGAGATGGGCGGCGCGGTGTGCGGCTTCGTGTTCCCTCGCTCGCTGCACGGCATCCTGGAGTTGAGCTTCACGGAGCGAGTGGTGCACGCCTACAGAGACGACCCTGACCTGCAGAACTTCATTGACTTCGCTCAGAGTGATGTAAGATATCTGTCATCTATCAGTTCCTCGATTTTGCTAAAGCATTACCACTGTCATACCCCGGACACTGCAAAAACAAAAAGTATTGTTTTTTGATTAGAAAGGTCTTAAGATTTAAAATCTTGGATTTGTTTCATCGCATATGACCAAAAATCGCTATAACCGCCATACACGCGAGCGGAACCGCGGGCAACGACTAGTAATATAAACTGTCTATACTGGAGATTGATGGTGCTTGGTGGGACTTGCTACACATATTGAATCTGCACTTGTAATTTTCAACATTTTTTTTATTATTGAACCTAACCGGTTTCGCCTTACGACATTCTCAAAGGTTTACAATAGTTTGAACTGTTATGCTTCTAAATACTACAATATTTAATGTGTGGGTACTTTTATTGTACTGTTGCGAATTTGCGATCTTTGCGATGTAGGTACTACACGAAATACGAATTTTGTGAAAATTCCAATTTTTCCTTAAAGCCATATATGTATTATATGATCCTTAATACCAACACTATCGCATGGTGTAATAATATAGAGTGTGATTTTTTTCTAAAAAATAGATGGGTTCGATTCCCAGCTAGGATTATTGGTTTTTCAAAAATCTAATGATGAGGTTTTACTTTCATCAAAATAGGACTCGTGCATTTGAATATTTTTCGCTATTCCTTATAATGTAGTTTCGGATTTGGCCATCCAAGCCTTTTTCAAAAATTCATTATTAAGGCTAATTTATTGATTGATTGATTAGAGATCTTTACACAGGGTAAAGATCTCTAATCAATCATTCAATAAATTAGCCTATTGCAGTCCACTGCTGGACATAGGCTTCTCCCAATATGCGCCACGTTTGCCGATCCTCCGCCTTCCGCATCCAGTCCGTCCCAGATCTCTAATATCAATGTTTTTCCAGTTCCACTGCTGCGGCCTAACTTCCGACGGCTACATGGACTGGTCAAAGAACGAATACTTCAACTGCACCTCGCCGTCCGTCGAGAGGTGTGGGGTTCCGTTCTCGTGTTGCATCAACGCCACTGACATATCGTCCGGCCTTGTGAACATCATGTGCGGATATGGGGTACAGAACTATCCTGTAAGTATTTGAACCCTTTATACTACTACTATTTTTTTTTTATTTTTATACCACTTAGGTGGCAGATAAGCACACGGCCCACCTGATGGAAAGTGTTTACAGGAAGAGATGGCCTGCGGCTCCGCCCGCGTGGATGTCGGTTATCGCGACCGAACATAGCCTATGTCCTTTCTCAAGGTCTAAACAACCAAATTTCATCAAAATTGGTTCAGCGGTTTAGGCGTGAAAGCGTAACAGACAGACAGAGTTACTTTCGCATTTTTAATATTAGTATGGATATGGGTAAGGTCATGTCAAGAGTACTCGAAACCGGCGAGCATGTATGAAAACAATTATGAACGTAGAAGAAGCGAAAGATGTATGCCAGGATCGTGGCAAGTGGAAAACTGTGGTCTCTGCCTACCCCACTGGGAAAGAGGCGTGACTGTATGTATGTATGTACTACTTAGGTCGCAGACAAGTCCTAGTTCACCTGATGGAAAGTGGTTTATGGAGGTATGCAACACCAGAACTCCGTGTAAGAACAGAGAGATTCTGTGCCGTCAGCGGAAAAGATAAGTAGGACAAGCCTTTGGTGTTCCCACTGATAGCACAAAACCTCTCCAGGGTGTGAGTACCTTAGGTAGCCAGAGCTCACTGCTCTAAAGTAACTGATTATGGAAATAACTGGTTACAAAAGTAACAGGTTATGGAAATAACTGGTTACAAAAGTAACATGTTATAGAAATAACCGGTTAAAAAAGTAACAAGTTATTAAAATAACCAGCTACAAATGTAACTGGCTACCGAAGTAACTAGTTACAGAAATAACCGGTTACAAAAGTAGCTGGTTATAGAAATAACTGGTAACAAATGTAACTGATTATTTAAAAATACTAGTATCAAATTTTCAGAATGTGTAATATTAAAATATTATCAGCATTCTCGTTGTCTCTCCATCGCGCGATAAAAATTCTCACACTAGCTCCCTACCCCCAGGTTGCAGAAGCAAGCAAGCGCGTATGGACATCAGGCTGTATAGAAATCGTTCGTTCCTGGGCGGAACGCAACCTGTATACCATTGCGTCGGTTGCCCTTGCCGTGGCACTGTCACAACTCTTCGTCATCTACCTGGCCAAGACCCTCGAGGGACAGATAGAGTTGCAGAAGGCCAGGTAACGTATCCTCGGTCTACCGACTGCCTCGAGGGTTAGCTTGAGCAGCAGGATATAGGTAATAGACTGACTTCTTCCAGCTGTTCGGAATTTTATGGTGAATCTAGATCTTCGAGGGACAGATAGAGCTGCAGAAGGCCAGGTAACGTATCCTCGTACTACCGACTGGTGGGAACTACCTCGAGGGTTAGCTTGAGCAACACGATACAGGTAATAGCCTGATTTCTTCCTGCTGTTCGCCATTTTGTGGTGAATCTAGATCCTCGAGGGACAGATAGAGCTGTAGAAGGCCAGGTAACGTATCCTCGGTCTATCGACTGGTTGGAACTGCCTCGAGGGTTAGGTAGACCTGCAAGAGATAGGTAATAGACTGATTTCTTCCAGCTGTTTGGAATTCTATGGTGAATCTAGATCCTCGAGGGACAGATAGAGCTGCATAAGGCCAGGTAACGTATCCTTGGTCTACCGACTGATGGGAACTGCTTCGAGGCTTAGGTTGAACAGCAGGAGATAGGTAAATAGCCTACCTCCTTCCAGCTGTACGGCAATTCATGGTGAATCTAGATCCTAGAGGGACAGATAGAGCTGCAGAAGGCCAGGTAACGTATCCTTGGTCTACCAGATGGTGGGAACTGCCTCGAGGGTTAGCTTGAGCTGCAGGAGACTACCAAAAGCTTGTTCTTTTTTATATACCACTAGCTGTTGCCCCCGGATATCGGTTATCGCGGCCAAACATAGCCTATGTCCTTTCCCAAGGTCTAATATATCTCTGTACCAAATTTCATAAAAATCGATTCAGTAGTTTAGGCGTGAAAGCTTAACATACAGATAGACAAACAGTTACTTTCGCATTTACTCGTAGAATATTAGTATGGATTTAGGGGTAGATAAGTACACGGCTCACTTGTTGGAAAGTGGTTATCGTAGTCACAGGCTACGATGTGTGCAAAAGGCGTCATGCTCGTGCTGCCGATCTGTAGGTCGGCGTTTGTCTAATGCTCTTAGCATCGCATCAGTGTCTCCAAATACAACTCTATTCGGCGCTAGATGGCGATACTTGTTTCCCTGCTAAGTTTAGTGACATCTAGTGTAAGATACTTGTACTACGCAGTAACATCGACTTATAACAAGGTGAGTAGTTTTGCTGTAAACCGGTAGAGGTAGATAAAACAAAAAATTCGGGCCGGATCTAACGCTCTTTACAACCGTTAGAGCGTTTTTGCATTATCCGATATCCGATATCGGAGTCCGCTGATCCGATATCGGGAGGAAGTCAAATGTATGATATACGTATCTGTCTTTCACATTGTCCGGCACGATATCGGACCCGACACTGCTGTGTTGGCCCGATATCGGATTGTTGAATATGACTCGAACCAACTAAAAGTTTCACACAGGCTAAACAGCGACTGCAAGTGACTTTCGACCTTAATGAAATTTTCATTACTACGTATCTCTTCGCAATGTTTATCTTTATTATAAATCCCATAACACAAGCTAGTTAAGCTATGCTATGTAAAATGTCGTAGAATATTTATTTATTTTTTATTAGCTGACCCGGCGAACTTTGTACGGCCATATTTTTTTTCTGCCCGCGTGGAATTCAGACTCTTTTTCCATATTTTCTCACCGTTTGAACCTTCCCTGGACATCCACGAATATTTCAAGACTAAAATTTGTCAAATCCGTTCAGCCGTTCTCGAGTTTTAGCGAGACTAACATAATTACAATTAATGTTTATTTATATAGATTATTATATTTTTCAGATGGCAAACATGAAATAGGGGCACAATGGGCGCGTACAGGGACGAGTGCCGTCGTGCGTTGCTGTAGCAAGCGCACTGCACGGGACTCGAACCCGCGCCCTTGTACATGTGATGTGCCATCGGAGCCGCGACCGGACGCTACTAGTGATGTGCCATTGTTGTGATTTTAACTCGTTTCTTTGTGGATTTGTGCAACTGTTGAAGACTTTCTCTCGTTCAGTGTGTTCTATGTGTTAGTCGGTGTGAATATAATCTTAAAAATTAGATATTCTTGTGTGAAATCGGTTATAAAACTGGTTGTAGAAATAACCGGTTACAAAAGTAACAGGGCCCATACCATGTACTCTTAAAACAGGTCAATAATTGAACGGCTGTTGCATATTTATATGGGATTACTAGGTTATTATTTTATGCAATTGGTAGTATGATTGCCGTTCAATTATTGACTGGGTTTAAGAGTTCATGGTAGTCCTGCTGGTTATAAAAATAACCGGTTATAAAAGTAACTGATTATCGAAATAACTAGTTACAAAAGTAACCGGTTATCGAAATAACTGGTTATAAAAACTAAATACTTGGTAATGAAGAAAATATTTGTATCAAATTTTCAGAATTTACAATATTAAGATATTATCAACGTTCTCGTTTTCTCTCCAACTATAATGTGTTAGAAAACACTGCCGTACTTATATGAGTGGGGTTAAACCCGATCCAAGCCACTAACCATCAGGTGAGATAGTGTTCAAAGCCTATTTCCATTAAAAATAAAATATTACTTATTCAATTAAAACAATATCAATAATTCTTTTTTCATTATCCTAATACAATAATAGTAGCTACTCTCAATAAAATTTACATTTAAATGCATTTACGCATGAATCTCGATGAGAACTGTCGACAACCAGCTTACGATATACAATATCATATCGGTAATACGTATCTAGTATTACAATAACGCGTAAAAATAACGTTACTGATACTAATAACGAATACTAAAGTATCCGCTGAAGATATCGTTATTTAGTTACGTTATTGTATTGAACGTTATAAAACGTTACTGGTACCGATAACTGATACTGTTATATGCAAGGTCTGGTTATTTAAATAATACTACTATTATCGTTACAAAGCAGATACCGTTTGTCTAGTACATCAAAATAGTCACGGTGCTATTATTATAACTTTTCCCTTTTGAACATTTTCATCTGGATTTTGCTCGACCTGAGAATCAAACCTCACAGCCCAAACTACTTTCAAGACATTCAAAATAGTAGTATTATTTAATAATAATAATAAAAAACAATTTGTGAATACAATTTAGTATTAGGTTAGATTAAAATGTATATGTTTGCCAATTTTTACGTACGAATTAGTACTACAATTTATAATATTATTCTTGTAATCTATGTTTTATAGATGTTTTCACTTCGTCGTGGAATAAGCAGTACTTCAATCATACATAGATGTATGACTCCACCGAGGTCAAAATAATCTCTCCTTCAAGTCGGAACACCTATTGACTGACGGACGAGGCTATAATAGGCTTCACTCTCGGGGTTAGGAGGTCATAAATGGCAGTCCTGTAAAAGCCAAAGCTAGAGCGAGCCCGGGCTTCACAGTAAAAAAATGGCATATAAAAGGGACGTAATGATTTTGAAGTACAGCTTATTCCTATATATACATAAGCTATTCATAAACCAGTTGTTGAAACGGTTACCGCAAAAACGTTATAATAACGGTAACGATAACCGTCTAGTGTGTAGACGGCTTTATATCGAATAAGTTGTCTGAAAGTTAAAATAACCATTGCTTTGGATTCAATTATTATCTACAACTGATCTTGAAAATTTGGCAGATTTCTTTAGGAAGCTGGTAACTATATTATATTTAGTGATATATTTTAGTCAAAACTTATTTTGACCAGCCAAAATTATTAGTGTCCCTTCGCCCAGCATACTCACCATGGAATCTTGATATTCCATGAATGCCAAAAAATAGTTCTGAAATAGTCTTAAATAGTTGCGAAAGGAAAAAAATAGTTCTCTTATACTTACGAAATTACAGCCATAGTTCTATGAGTATGCTGGGCGAAGGTTTCGTCCAGCATACTCACCTCCGTTTGGGGAATCTGCGTACGCTTCAAACATAATTCATACTTCAAAAAATAGTTCATAAATAGTTCATAATGGTGTCCAAAAAGAAAAAATAGTGCTCTAATAACTCCGGAGTTATAGGCTTTGTTCACTGAGTATGCTGGGCGTAGGTTCTACGCCCAGCATACTCACCTCACTGCGCAAATACCGAACGAGCTATAGGTACAATTTATGTCTCAAAAAATAGTTCTTGAAATAGTTGTCAATATAAGTCTAATTTTCGCTTGACTTTTGACCTAGAAAACCATTAAATTTGGTTGTAAACTTCTACATACTAACGTTAAATGAGGTACAGTCGACCACACATGTTTTTATAATATAAAAATATTAAACATTCTAATGGTGGGCGTTGTGATTGGGAATAATATTGTGGTATTATCTCACATTCAAAAACAGTCGAAAAAAATATATTAGCATTTAGCTAGTAAGTATATTTTTTTAATAATAATAAAATAAATGAAACTGTAAGCGTAAATAAATTTATTTTGGTTATTTTGAATCTTATTTCAGTGACTTTAGAATTCATTTTACTTTATTTCGTCAAACGATGCCGCGGCAGGCCGCGACGTGCCACATTCCGTTTGACTGCCTCTTTGCCGGTAGTGAAGGCGGCCGCTAAGCTGGAGGCGCGGGTTCGATTCCTGCTCAGTGCAAATATTTGTATGCATGAATATGAATATTTGCATTGGTCTGGTTTCTATCCTACTAATATTATAAACGTGAAAGTTTGTAAATATGTGAGGATGTTTGTTACTCTTTCACGTAAAAACTACTGAATGGATGTTGATGAAACTTTACGATAATATAGCTTGTACATCAGAATAACGTATTGGCTATATTAAGCGATGAACGGGATCAGAATTTCACGCGGGCGGAGCCGCGGGCAACAGCTGATGTATAATATGTATATATTTACAAAAAAAAATGGTATCAAGTATGTTTATAGGCTTTCTAGAACCCATAACACAAGCTAGTTAAGCTTTACTTACTTTGGGTCTGGATAGCGTTGTGTAGATTGTCGTATAATATACACCGTGGTTAAACAAGCTGTGGAATGAACTCCCCGCGATGGTTTTCCCAAGCGACTACAATATGGGGTTCTTCAAGAAGGGCATTAGAAAGTTTCTTCAGGGTCGGCAGCACGAGTGTGACGCCCCTGGTGTTGCATACGTCCATAGGCCACGGTAACCACAACTAAACCAATTTTCATCAAACATAGCTAAGAACACTCCCGACTAATTCGCCTTTCAAACAAAAAAAAAAACAAAATCGGTTCGGGAGTTACGATGTACACAGACATACACACAGACACGTCAAACTTCCGTCCGTTGCATCGGGGGTTAAAAAATTGTTATACCTAGTACAAAATGTACCTAAGTTATTAGAAAGTTTTGTATCCGACTGTACTAAAATCGAATGTATGTAGAAGTTTACAACCAAATTTAATGGTTTTCTAGGTCAAAAGTCAAGCGAAAATTAGACTTATATTGACAACTATTTCAAGAACTATTTTTTGAGACATAAATTGTACCTATAGCTCGTTCGGTATTTGCGCAGTGAGGTGAGTATGCTGGGCGTAGAACCTACGCCCAGCATACTCAGTGAACAAAGCCTATAACTCCGGAGTTATTAGAGCACTATTTTTTCTTTTTGGACACCATTATGAACTATTTATGAACTATTTTTTGAAGTATGAATTATGTTTGAAGCGTACGCAGATTCCCCAAACGGAGGTGAGTATGCTGGACGAAACCTTCGCCCAGCATACTCATAGAACTATGGCTGTAATTTCGTAAGTATAAGAGAACTATTTTTTTCCTTTCGCAACTATTTAAGACTATTTCAGAACTATTTTTTGGCATTCATGAAATATCAAGATTCCATGGTGAGTATGCTGGGCGAAGGGACACAATTATTATTGATCGATTTCTAATGAAATTTAAGTTAAAAAATCATTTTTGACTGTTTCTTTCAGTTGAAACTAATTTTTGACTGTTTCTTTCAGTTATAACTTCTTCTTTTTGATTGTGTCTTTCAGTCAAATGTGCTTAATGACTGTTTCTTCCAGTTAAAAATACTTTTTGAATGTGTCTTTCAATCAAAAGTACTTTCTGACTGCGTCTTTCAGTCAAAAATACTTTTTGACTATTACTTTCAGTCAAAACTGACTGTCTTTCAGTCAAAAATGCTTTTTGACTTTTTTTTACAATCAGAAGTACTTTTTAACTGGTTCTTTCTGTCAAAACTATTTTTTGACTAATTCTTTCATTCAAAATTGATTTTTGACGTGTCATTCAGTCAAAGTACTTTTTGACTGTAATCAGCTAACATCCTGCCAAAGCCTGCCAAATTTTCTTGAACATTTAATTTCAATATCATTAGTATAATTATGTTATACAAGTATTACAAGAAAAATCTTCCTTTAAATGTTAAGTAGGAAATTATTAGAATGTGATAGCTTTTATTTACACGATTTTTTTGTTAAATTCGGCTATATTTGCTCAATTAAAAAAAAACAGACTGATGAAAAAATATTTGGAGATATTCTTAATCTGATTATGATTTATGAGTGCTGATGCCCGCGGCTCCGCCCGCGTGGATTTTTTTTCCCGTTCCCGCTACCCATGGGAATATATTACTGGGTTATAAGTAACCTATGTGTTATTTCAGACTACAATCTATTCATGTACTAAAATTTCATCCAGCTCCCCTAAAGAAGTGGTAAATCGGTGGTCAGCGTATTTTAGAATAGAACAATGAATGTATTGAATTGCCACATATTTTGAAGTTAATGACAGTTGTTAACGTATGTTATACATTTATGAATCTATAAAGGTTCAAATCGATTAATGCTTCAAAATTTCATTCAATTGTTTGGGCGGAGTCATCAAAAATCAATGTTTAGAAATGATTGTAAAATCATTCATTGGTTCCGATAGCACGTACGCGTATCGGTAGATGGCTCCACCGTCGCCCTAAGACGGATGTATAGAGGAATTTGGATTGGCTTCGTGCGGGTCTCGGTGGCTTAGCGGTCAGAGCATTCCCCCTGTAAGGGAAAGATCGCGGGTTCGAGTCCCGCCCGAGGTCGATTCTCTTTTCTCTGTCTTAATCGATTTGAATAGTTAGCATAATAAATGATTCCAAAATTTCATTCAATCTATAAAAGTTAATATACATCAGACGAACGAATGCTCATTCTGTACCCTCTACGTCAAATTCTATTAGTGTAAACACTGTAAACAGTGGCAGAGCATTCGTTCATTGTTCTTTCTTATGTAAACACTGAAAACAAGGTTTCTTTTACACTAAAATATTAAGAAAGAATACTTTAGTTCTAGCTCTGGCTCTAAGTTCGTTCGGTCTGTCTAAATCCACCTTTATACAATATGCCGGCCAGCGAATTGCCACTTTTCAAAGGTTGCTGATAAGTTCAGTCGAGAGAACGAACCAGAAAGTGAATATCAGTCAGTAACCAATCGCGTTTGCAAATTCTATATTCTGTGAATATAATCTGTTTACTTAAATTTTATTCATTTTATTCACCTTATTAGACTTCTGTATAGTTTATCTAAGCCCAAATGATGCGCCACACCACCTTTACGCACTTATGTGAATTGACAACGATTGTTCTCGGATTTGTTGCTCAACTAGTCATAATTAGACAGAACGCGGAAGCGAGCGGACGTCCTGTTCAGCTTGTTCTATACTAGGTGATTTTGTAGTCGTTTCGGAGCGGAAGATTTTGGGCACAGTTTCGATAGCGAAAGCGTCTGGAAGTATTCATTTGGCGAAAAAAAAAAACTTTTTTTTTATAATGTATGGGAATAATGTACGGTAATAATGTTTAGGTGAAAGGCATATATGGGGGTTTAAAAAAAAAAATTCTCCAGAATAGTACTTCCAGACGATTTTGCTAAGGAAATTGTGCCCAAAATCTTTCGCTCCGAAAGTACTATAAAATCACCCAGTATATGTCAGCGCTAGTCCATACACAGCGTACTCGGAATTATCACGAGACAAGTCGACCGCAAGGACCACATGTTTCACACAGTTAAAGTGAATGTCTTGGGCATGAGAGCTTAGACAAACTATAACTTTTACTATATACGGAATAGACACAATATGCTAACAAAATGCATCTAAAAAGATGGCTCGAAATACGTGTTGTTTGAGTAAGCTAATGTCAATATTGTTTCTTTAAACTGTCATGTGATTGTATAGTATACTAGCTTTGGCTCCGCCCGCGTGGATGTCGGTTAACGTGACCAAACATAGCCTATATCCTTTCTCAAGGTCTAATCTACCCCTATACCAAATTTCATCAAAATCGGTTCAGTAGTTTAGGCGTGAAAGCGTAACAGACAGACAGTTACTTTCGCATTTATAATATTAGTATGGAAGTATGGATGTGTAATTGGTACCAAAGTAGTAGATATTTTTTATGCAGCGTTATAAAGGTTAATACTGTGTCTATAATTTGTATATAGTCTAAGAGCTATAATATTGTTTTGTGTTCACAGTCTTACATTTCTCTCCCTATAGATGCCATCTCTGAAGCAATTATTGTGTTCGATACTATAAATGCAATTTTAAAAAACCTTTTTTGGTAAAATTTTAAATATATTCAATGTTAAAAGCCATAATATAATTTATATAACATATCCAGTACATTAATATAGAGATATAGACTAAAATAATAATTCCAGTATAATGTGATTTATTCGTCTTATTTATGTATTATTAATAGTTTTAATTAGTTTACTACGTTTATTATTGCCTGACAATTTTAACAAGACAATCCACCTTGGCCTCATACAAAAAGAAAATGTCCACAACATAAAATGTCCGCACATAAAATGTCCACATACTAAAATATCTTAACTAAAGTTTTCTAACGATGGGCGGACATTGTAGTTGCTTTATACAAAAATGTCCCCATCAGAAAATGTCCATGTATTAAAATATCGTCACTAAAGTTACCAACGACAAGCGGACATTGTAGCTGCCTTATACAAAAATATTCTCATCATAAAATGTCCAGAACATAAAATGTCGATGTACGAGTGTACTGGTTTCGTTAAAATTGCCAGGTACGAACATAGATCTACTGAACCAATCATTTAATTATCATATCTTACGATAGAACATACGTATTACTCAATCTTAACCAAATATAATGGACTTGTCGTTTCTTTGATAAGTTATAGTGTTTAAGCAATATATATGTTAATGTAAATACGTATTAGATACTATTATTGCCATGTTTTCATAGAGTTAAACGAAAGACAATTAACTATATTTTTCCCAGTAGTATCGGTGACTCTAATGGGAAATGCTCATTAGTACGTAATAGGAAATTTTACTTTCAGCTAGCTGTTATCAGCGGTTTCGCCCGCATGGAATTTTGATCCCGTTCCCCCATGGTAACCGATTCCTGGAATAAAAAGTAGCCTATGTGCCTATCTGTTATTCCAGACTGTAATCCATCAATCCTCCATATTTTGGTCAAATCCGTTCAGCCGTTACAGAGTGATTGAATAATAAACAACCAAACATCTTCACAAAGTTTCACATTTATCATTTATTCTCAATTATTAATTTCTCTCGATAACCTATCCTTAATTTTACTTACACGTCCCTATTTTCAAACAGTGATGATACCACGAAAATCAGAATATAAAAATTAAATGTCCATTCGTTTTCCGATAGTAAAAATGATAATCAACATAAATGCGTTTAATTTATCTGATATGATTTATCTGAGGAAAAATGGTACGTAAAATGGGGTGAATAGGGATCAAAGGGTGAATAGGGATAAAATGGTCGTTAGATTTTTTTGATAATTTTCTCTTTTCTCCCGAATTCCAAGTATCTAACCAGATATTATTGATAACTCTGCTCATTATTACATTGAACTAATCCATAATTTCACAAACTAACTACAGAATTCAGCTGACCATTTTATCCCTATTCACCCATTGATCCCTATTCACCCCATAGATTGAAAGATTTGACACTTTGTCTGTATAATTTGACCTCAGATAGATCGAGATGCTTTAGGCGTATAATGACAGATTCGCAGAATGCGAACTGAAGTACCATTCTAGAATACGAGCCTTCACGGTCCTTTGCTATTAAACATACATACATTCACACCTGTATGCAGAGGTGTATTTAATGAACACCCACATTTCATCAACTTTCTACCTATTGCCGTCAAGTAGGCGATTTGTCATGGGCTTTATGTTTACTGTCGGATAAAGAACAGCTCTACCCCTTAGTCGCCTTCTACGACACCCACGGGATCTATCTACTCTGCCGGGATCCAAAACAGCATAGCTATGAAGTCTCGAATTTATAAAAGCTAAATGTCTTTCATTTAATTCTTAAATACAAGCACAATTATTATATTACTGAATATTTTGCGTGTTTCAAAACTTAGTCGAACTGATGAATATACGTTATAATAAATGTACATTACTACCACTCACGATGTATAGAAATAAATCAATTGTAACCGTAATATGGTGGTGTTATTTACCTGCCTACCCTTAAGTAGATAGATGGCCTGATGTTGCGGCCACAAAATTATTCTTTTACACGGACGGTGGGTGGAGGGTACCAGAAAAACCAAGTAAAAAAATACCAATATTTTATTACCATTCTAGAACTCATAGTATAAGCTATCCTTAGTATGAGCATAGATGGCGCTGTTATACATATCCTATAGATACCATCTATAGTAGGGGAGCCCAAGAATGGATTTTTAAAGTAACTCGGATTTTTAAATACTACAATAATTGTAGTATGAAATTGACATAAATCATTAATATAACTACATATACTTATTATTTTCTATTTTTTAAATTTGGGTTATTGTAACTCGAAATGCATTACCTATTTCACATATTATTACTAAAACCACCGCAATATCACGCAATTCACTGTTAAAAATTTAAAACGGTTCGCTTCAACACGATTCCATCAATAGAAAGTCACTTTGTCTAGGGCCCCTGGACTCTGTTTTCTTATCATCTAATCTACCAAAGCTAATAGATTTCCGCGACATCCGAGTAACCACACATTTAGCACCCCGGACTCCCCTACTACTAAAGACCACATCTAGGTGCCTATCCACGAACCGTGACACGAGAAGAAGTGATGGCGATCACTTCTTCTTTCCCTTCGGCTTCGGTTCTGGTTCCGGTTCCGGCTCCGGAGGAGTGGGCGGCGGCCAGTACTTGTCGAAGAGTTCGTCTGTGGTCGCGAACTGGAGGGGCAGGATGTGGCTCTTGCGGTTCCACCTCTCGCGGTCTAACTCTTCTTGTTCGTCGAGGAGCTGCGCCTCGCGAGCCTTGAACTGTGACAAAAGGGTGGTTATAGATAACGTACCTTATTATTGTCATACCTATACGCCATTCGGTTAGGTACCTAGCAGGTAAAACGGGGTGAATAGGAAATAAAATTGTCAGCCTCCGTGGCGTAGCGGCAGGGAAAGCGGCCGCTACGCAGGAGGCGCGGGTTCGATCACCGCTCAGTGCAAATATTTGTATGCATGAATATGAATATTGGTACGTTTGTTTACATTTAGTTAAGTACTTACCTAACCGAATGGAATAAAGTTATGTCGGATTCGAATAGATGAAAATCGCACGCCATCTCGGGCCTCAAATGCCGGGGAGTAAGGTGGCCCAATAATCCATTTCCCCCCACGCTGATGACACGTTTGTGTGTAGTTTCAACTTACCTCCATCAAAGCTTGATATTCTACAGAATCTGGAATATCATCTTTCTTCTTCTTGCCTTTCGCCTCAGGCTTCGGCTTGGGTTCCTTCTTCGGAGGTTTAGCTTTGAGGGGCGCGTACATCCTCTTCGGATTCTGTATCTGGTACGGCATATCGATCAGCACGTAGTCTGGGGTGTGGGTGAAGATGGAACGTACCAGGTCGTATTGGTAGTCTGTACTGAAACTGACGTTAAAAAAAAATCTGGCAGTAATAAGCTGTAGAAATTAATAGTAATAAAAATACTCTTTGCTAAGGAGGCTTCAGAGGGAAATGTACTACGAGCAGCCCTCTCGCCTTCGACGTAATTGGTCGTAGGTGGCAGTCTCCCCTACGGCTTCTCTTTGTAGAGCAAGCCGGCTGGAATCGGATTATAGAGATCCCTCGCCACTGGTAGCTACTTATTTTAGAACATGCTTATTAATTTAGTCACTATGTAGGCTGCTGGCTTGTTCGGCAAAGGGAAGATGTGGTCAAAATGTTTAAATTTATACTCATTCCATACAAAATTACTATGGTCGTCCTATAAGAGGTAAGAATTCTTTTCCACCGATTTCCCTTTTAAAAGAATTTAGGTACACTTTCCCACCGATAGGTACGACCGAATTGGGTGAGTATTTGCGTATCTACTGCTTTTATATAGATAAAAAGGCATTAAAAAGTGAATTCCAATCAATACGCGATTAGTTTCACACCCTAGCGTCTGGCCTTGTGCAGAAAGAAAATTCGCAACGCCTGCGATAAATATAGATTTGAATTTATTTAACACGTATGAAAAAATAAACTATGATTTTTTTATCAGGCAGTTCAGGCACTTACAAGTTAGGTAAGTTAGTTTTTAATACCACTCAGATGGCAGACAAACACACGGCCCACCTTATGGTAGTGGTTACCGTAGCCTATAGAAGTGTGCAATACCATGGGTGTGTCACACTCGTGCTACCGATCCTGTATGAACCTTTTAATATCCTTCTTGTAGAACCCAATATCGTAGTCACCTGGGAAGAACACAGTAGGGAGATCATTTCTATTTAAGTTTCATTCATTCTTCTTCTTCATCCTAGCATTATTCCCAGTCACATCCAAAGCTTTCACCTCGGAGTCTGGGGTCCACTTTACCAGTCTAACTGCAGATTTGGATATTTGATCTAACCTCCACAACCCAATGGTGACATTAGACGATATCGAAGCATTGCAGCTAGACTGAACTGTTGCTGAACTTTTGAACCATAATTATGTAATGAAAACTAGGTATACTAACAGATCAAATATATAATGTATAATCTTCGTAAGGTCTATGAGCGCGCATTGGTAATCTGCCCACTCGAAAGTCACGCTCGGTTGCTTCTGCAGCACGCTCTCCGGCGTTTTGGAAGCTTTATCTCCTGCTTTATCGACGGGCTGGTCTTCTTTAGCCATGTAGTAGACCCCGGCGTCGACTGGGGTGGGGATCTTGTTGTTGTCAACAATGTGTCCCGCTGCGGCTAGCATGTTGTCCTGGAAAAATGTAAGGAGGTTCACTGGCTGGAGTAATATGCATATATCCATGAATACAACAGATCGTAGTTTAATGCAGTGTAATGTCCTGGAAACCGCAAGGAGTGATCACCTAACCTGATAGAAAATCTTTACAAACGACTCCTCTGGGTGATTAATATTTTTCGAGTGTGTCATTTGTTCAAAATGTAACATCATTTCGTAATAAACTAGCTGTCCCGGCGAACTTCGTACCACCACATTTTTCCCGTTCCCGAATATTTAAAGAATATTTTAAGACTAAAATTAGCCAAATCGGTTCAGCCGTTCTTGAGTTTTAGAATAACAATGAAAAGTGGCATTGATTTTTATATTTAGAAGATTTGGGATTGTTACATTTTGTGAGTGTTACACTTTATTAATGTTGTAATTGTCACTTACCCGAAATCTTCTTAGCATCCTGAGTCTACTGGCTTCGTCAAAGTTCTGCATCTCCTTCATCCACTCGCAAAACCACAGGATCAGAACTGCTTGTGTTTCTGGAATCCAAATCAATTTTTACCCGACTACCAAAGGTTATGGTAACATTTACCACCTCAGAGATCATCGTTAACTGCCTACCCTTTTCCCGATCATTTGCGATTGTCCCAATCGGTCAATCTCTTCCATACTTTACAATCAGATATGATCTACTCAGTCACCCCTTTCCTAGCCTGTCCACTCACACAATACGTCGATCGTTTCCAAAGCCAAAGAGACCATAAAAAAGACTTTACACTTACGTCTATCCAATTCATCCTGTTGAGCCCGCCTCAGCAGGTTTGCTAGAGTATCCAGAAACCAGTACTCAGCCAAACTAGTCCTAAACATTGTACACCCGACTATATCCGCTAAAATCTCGATATATTTCTGCTGAGGAGTAGACAATATTCTAGGAATGGCTTGAGGATCTATGTCAGTTTTGAATTGGGCTGGTAAAACATGAATTCTGTTCTGCGCCTCGATTTGCCTGATCTTGTCAGGCAAGAGGCGCCGTAAGGACGGAGATGGGAATATTTCTGGTTCTTCCTCGTGGACTTCCTCTGGATGTGCAGTCTCTTCTTCTTGTGCCGTCACTAATTCCGTAGGAGACTCTTCTTCTACTGATGGTGGTCCTGCATTTTTTATTAATTGATAAGTACCTGTACCTATAGGGCCCAAATGAACATTGCACATCTGCTGATTGATATATGAGGCTCTGGATAGGGTGCTTCGGGTTTTAGACGACAGTCGCTCACGTAGAAGAAAAATAAACAATTCCTGGGTAGGAACAATATGAAAGCGGACCCAGTGACCAGATTTGCCGGCTCTGCAGTTTCCCTAACCACAAGAGGGCAATCTGAAAGCCTCGTATGTCATCAGCAGGTGTACCAGCTTGAAGTGAGGAAGATCTAGAAGTCCATTCAGAACTTGACCTTCCACAAATGGGGATGTCCCAACCAATAGACGACTTACCAAACTCTTCTGTCTCTCCCTCGTCAAGGGATTCTTCCTCGGAGCCTGAAGGCATCCTCAGACATTCCAATCCAGACTGAGTCAGAAGCTGATTGAGCAGCTTCTGGTGCACATCTTCTGTTTCCCGAGAACTCATTTTGTAATATCGTTTTTGATCGTAACAATACACGAATAAGGAGTCTTTAGTCAAATTTATTGTCTTCTTCTTTCAGTTAATGGTTACTGCAAGAGAATCGCTGCAATGGAAATATATTTTTTTAATAAAATTATGGATGACGAGACGCTTGCTATCACGAGTTTATTATGACGTGAAAATACAAATGACTTATAAATGACATATCAATAAATATTGAAACTTTTATTCCTTTTTAATATTTAGGTTCAGTTACTGTAATACGACCTCATGGTTTATTAGTGAAGGTTTTGAAAGAATGGGCAGGCCAAAATCCATTTTAGAGCTTGTCAGCGGTATTTTGATTCGGCCTTTTTTGAAAACATCACTAATTTGAGGTCGACCCATGGAATCGGAACCATGATGACCTCACAATCATACGTAGGAGCCTATAGGTACTCCGGGGAAAGTTTAGATATACCTACATAGGTACACTTGAAAATATTTAAGAGATACGATTTGACAGATCTCTGGATTCATGGAAGGTAACTAGGCACTATTGAAAGGATACATGAAACTGTTATAAATTAAGTTAAACCATTTCTAAATACGTAATAACTTATAATAGTAAGTATAAAAAATATGGTGTGACATATTTCACTTTAAATTACTACAAATATTTTAAGAATTGGTATTGAATTATACCTGTAGGTATGTCATGTAGATATTACTCCATGCATGTTCATTAGGTAGGTACCTATATAGACTTCATCATAAAATTTTAGGACTTAAGTATATAAAAATATACCTACTGTTCATTATCTGCTAAAATTTCAAGTTTGTAGCGTTATATGTTTCGACTCTACTTTTTTTTTCATGTAAGAATCTACATAATATACCATAACAAGATATTCTACCTATAATAATTATTATTCTACGTGTGTGCTTCCAGGAACTATTAATAGAAAGATCAAAGATATCCACGCAGAACTCATTAATTTGAGTTAACACGTCACTGGTACACGAATAATTGGGAGAGAGGGCCCGAAACGAGGGGTAGGTGCGCCGAAATATAGCCTCAAGTGACAGGAGACAGCGGGCAGAATTGTAATAATATATTTTCATTTCCAATCAACCAACCAACGATTTCGTGCACTGGCTAAAATTGGAACTACGATTGGCACAGTTACACAGCACAAAGGAGAAAAGAAAATTTAAAATACGATTTAAAAATATTGAAGGAATGGTGGCGGTCTCCTTCAATTCATGGAATTTTTGGTTTTACTATCTACCTAAATTAGAAACATTGATACCATTATTTAGGAACGAAGTTGATGATTTTATAAACGCGAAAATTCGGTTTTATTATCTCAAACTGATTGTTATTCAAGCACCCAAAAAACCCTTGTATAATACTGAATGGTTAGTCTGAAATAGCAAATAAACTACTTTTGTCCCTGAAATAGGTTTCTGTGGGCCACGTCACGAGTAACTTCGCAGGCAACAGATAATAAAATTTTAAAAAGTCTCAATTTTGTTGTGGCCATATAAGATTGAGCTCGGCTATTTAATGCTAGATGGCGCTAGTAGTATGTGATATCACCACAATATAATTAATTAAACGCGTCAGTCTTTGTATTGAACCCCAAAAAATGTACTTATTTGTAAGCAAGAGCTTGTATTCAAACATTTCTGTGTAATAACTAGGTACCTAGCATACCAATATGTAAATGATTATAATTTTTTTATTTAGGCACGTCAATAAAGTTGAGGATCGAGGTTAAAGGTTTTGACGGAGTCCCAAACATCCAAGGCTACTAGCACCTTATTTCACCTGAAGAGGGCCCAATCGAGAGAGAAAGAGAGAGAGAGAGAGGGCCCTGGGTCAGCCGAGTGCGAGAGATATCCCTACTAATATTATAAATGTGAAAGTAACTCTGTCTGTCTGTCTGTCTGTCTCGCTTTCACGCCCAAACCACTGAACCGATTTTGATGAAATTTGGTATAGGGGTAGATTAGACCTCGAGAAAGGACATAGGCTATGATTGGTCGCGATAACCGACATCCACGCGGGCGGAGCCGCGGGCAAAAGCTAGTGTATAATAATATGATAACCTCATAAAAAGTACCTTTTTTCATGTGGAATTCCCTCGGTCACCCCCTGGGCCATCTCATCAGTTTTGAGATGTCCCGCTCGAGTGTGGGATCCACACTGTCCCCGTCTTGCCCCGGAGGGTTACTCATCATCATTATCACGGCTATGGAGATTTTTTTTAAATCTTTATAGGACTTTTATCTGATGATAATTATGTCAGTCCTATTATAACAAAACAACATCAACTATAGGTAAACTAAACTTTGTAGGATAGGTAGTGTGTTTATGAGATGTTAGAAACACATGTTAATAACTATATAACATTGTATCTCTACACATCTCATAAACATACTTTGAAAGAAAGAAAAGAAGAAAGAAAAGAAAATATTTTCATTCAAACCTAGCATACATAAGATATGCACATATTTTCAGCAACACAAAAACTACAACATTGTGCTTATATATTAAAATTAAATGCATCAAAAATAGCCAGGTAGAATAATGGCCGCCTCTCAGCTTAATGCTGTCCGAATGAGGCGCAGATAAAATAGTACCCATGATAAGAGCTGGCTATAGAGATTTACTTTCCTAATAGCATCCGAGCCCGAGGTAAACTCGAAACTCAGCCCTTCCGGCTTTCCTTCTTCCACTTCGCACGATCTTGGGCGTTCAAGGTACTGAGACCATTGGCTCGCATGTCACCCTTCACGACGTCAAGCCAGGACTTCCTGGACCTATCCCTCCTACCTCCTATCTGCGCCCGGAAGGTTATTAGTGTCTATTAAAAAAAATTACAGCCTCTGTGGCACGACCGCTACGCAGGAGGCGCGGGTTCGATCCCCGCTCAGTGCAAATATTTATATGTATGAATATGAGTATTTGCATTGATCTGTTCGTGCCTCGGAGAGCATGTTATGCCGTTGGTCCTAGTTGCCATACGTAGATATATAGCAGTCGTTACGGATAGTTTGAGCCCTAAAAAGTCCAACAACTGGTATAACAGCAATGCTTCAATATCGGCAATGGGTTCTGGACGTCAGATGGCAGTCGCTTCACGGAAAATATCGTAGTTCAGCCAAATCGGCATTTAGACTGGTAAAGCGGATCGCAGATTTCGAGGTGAACCGTCGGATGCTGGGAGTAACGCCAGGATGAAGGCAATAAAAAAAATTAAAACTTTCCTAATAGCGTCGGTAGCTTAGTGGTTAAGGGACTCCTCGATCTCGAAGGCCAGTCGGCCTTGCGATCGAGAGGTCCTGGGTTCGAATCCTGGTCATTACACTACCGACGTAAAGTCATTCTTAGCACAAGCAATTTAGCTTAGTTGGAGGAGTTAAAGGGAATATTAGTAATTTCGGTTGCTATATTCTTAAAAAAAAATACACTGCACAAAGTCAGGAGTACGAGCTAGTCGATACACAAGTGCCATTATTTCAAGAACTGCCAGATAAAAATATCATACTTACATTTAAAATGTGCGTATAGTTTGCATTAGCGGAAGTCAACCGGATGAACATACGGACGGACATCACGCGTTTCTGATATTAGTTAGGGCGCGTACGCATTAGTGCCAGTGAACTGCGGTACCAAGGGACCAAGCCTTTTTTTTATAAATAGGACATGTCAATTGACTTCGCCTCGCCTGATGGTAAGCTGAAGGCAAAGTCTCTGAAAAGAGGGTCACCATTACAGACACGTACCATGTTACAATGGTGGCACTCAGCGTCACGGGCTCATCAGATGCTTTTTCACGCCCCGCTTAAAGGACCCGGGAATGTAGGAGAAGGGAAATTACATCACCTTGCTTTGCTGATTATCAAATGAGGCTCTGGTGCAAGTTTTCTTATCGAGGTTGAGTGGTTTATCCCGTAAAAGTCAGGATAAACTAAATTATGGCAGGAAGGAGGAGAGCGGACTCCAGCTCTAAAGTGCTAGCCTTGAATGCAATCAGGATAAAAAGTCAGTTCAGAAGAGTGAAAATTTTCAAAGGGATACTAGAGGAAAACAATGTTATCGATCTATTTGTCATGCACCATGCCATCAATTGGGAAGCCGGCAGTAATCAGGCTATAGGGTCTTCAGCTTGCCATCTGTTTTAGTCCTTACACACTTCACGAGCTTTCTGTATGTATCTAACTAGACAGACTGAGGAAGTACCTCCGCCCTACAGAAGACCGTGGCTTAATAACCTCTTGTTGTGTTTCCGACGGTGAGTAGAATAGCCAGAGGTCACTGGAGAGGTTTTGTGCTGTCAGTGGGAAAACCAAAGACTTTTGTCCTACTTAACTTTTGCGCTGACGGCACAGAATATCTCTGTTATTACAGGGTGGGCAGCACGATTGTGACTCCCCTGATGTTGCACTCGTCCATAGACCACTTACCATCAGGAGGGCCGTGTCGTGTGCTTGTCTGCGACCTAAGTAGTATAAAAAAATCTAAATATGCATTCTAGAACCCATACACGACAGAATATTATAATTACCCTAGTAGGTATATTACGGTACAATGATCTATAAGATCTACAGATCATTTTGTTAATTATTTAAGAATATTCCAAAGGATCTGCAAGCAAAACCTCTCAACGTCCGATCATTTAAATATCTTAAAACTCATGCTGGCCAGTGTGCACTGAGTGTAAGAAAAAAAAACTCGTCCATCGCACGCACCAGCTTGTGTGTGTGTGAGTGCGTGTGTATGTAGTACGCACACACACGTAACAAGTGCGTGCATGGCAAAAATGCAACTCCGCGACTTGGTTAAATATCGGACGCACAGGAAATCTTTGGAGCTGTGTTTTACATAAAAAATATATTCGAGCTTTAGGTATGTAGCTTAGTAGGTAGATTTAATATTTTTTTAAGGATAATTTCGAGAACTTCTAGAATTCTGAACTTTAGATAAAATTGAAGGTTTAATATTATTGCAAATATGGTACCAAGTTCTTAGTTCTTAATTTAAAAACTTCTTCAAATAGTGCCAATTGCGGTTGCATTCAAAACTTCAGCCTTAGAGCTCGGGAAGTATTTGGTATCTTTTGACGTTCACATGAGCGACTACCGTCTAACCCAATTTACGGAAGCCCTTAGAAGAAAGCCTCATCCGTCCATCAGCAGATATACCGGTTTTCAGGTGAGGTAGGCTTGAGCTTCATTGTTGTAAATGGGACTCTATAAACCCCTAATTTTCAAACAATTAAGTCAGAAGTAGGTACCTACAGTCAGTAAAGTACTCAAAAAAATCTAAACAACATGGCTTTAAGATATTTTAAGCATCCTGCCCCTCAAGATCGATCTGATACTGAATGTACCACTACAAACTGTACCGTATCAATAGATACAAAACACTACACTTTACTATATTTGCTCATAAATTTCGAACAAACACCTAACGGTTTTGTCTACCAATAATAAATCGAAAGACGTTCACAGAATGTGGTTATACGCTTCATTGAAAGCCTTAAGTGAGTAGGAAGCTAGTAGTGAAATAGTTCAGCTTTTTGTTTAATTTTTTGTTTCTTCATGGATACATACAAGGGCTGATACAGATGACTGGTTTTTGGAATATTAAAACTTTAGCAGTTCATAAACTACAGTCGGTAGACGCTGTGCTATCCGAAAATTGGTTGTAGTATCATATACTGGGTTCAATTGTGTATTCAAATTATACAAAACTGTGAACTGTGGAAGATATTCAAAACACTTGAATAAAACGAACAGAAACACCGATACAAATAAACACGTAATATGTCATGAGAATTGGTTCAGCTGTTTAGCAGAGTGACATAAAGAAAGTTTTTTCATATAAAAATAAACTTAATTTTTTTTAACACGTGTCATCTCATTTGTAACTTCGTTTAGTGTACAGTCAACAAAGGAGATGCGGTTGCACTTTTTCATGTAAAGTTGTGTGTAAAAGTGTGACACTATTTCCTTTATCGACTGTACATAAGGTTTTACTAATTATAATTGTGACGGAATGGACTAAGTGCCTACCTATCAGCTACCTATGTTAAAAAGTACCTTATAGAGATATGCAAGTTATGTAAGAAAAGAATAGTAAGTCTACGTCACACTAAAGTACGTTATCTTACTTAAAATAATGTAAATTAATACATGATATTAAAAAGTATAATAAAAAAATTATCAACATCCACTCTACATCCATCATTACTCCCAACTTCCCCAACTGGCAAGGTGAATGAACTCACGAAATGAACGCACACACGCACTTATGCACACACACTCACGCAACACAGGACACGTTGCCGTAGGTTAGTTATGTTACCCAAGTTCATTGAACGTTTTTTAATTACACCAATCACTTACTACTAAAGTTTAAGGCTGACGGTGTTCCTTTTTTGAATTTTCATTTTTCGAATCTCGAATGTTTTTGGTTCAAGATTCAAATGAAGTTTAATTTATTTCTTTATGCCTTCTGTTGTTTCCAGGATTGTTGAACTTTTAAATGAACGGGTTATGTACTATTTATTAACATCTTATTAAAATATAATTTTATAGATACATACATAGCACAATTTATTGTATGTTTTATGTTTTTCTAAAGAATCGAAATCATGGCGAAAATCATCATTGTTTCTGTAATTATTAAGATGCATAAGACGCCTATGATCCGGTTATAACCGGTAGATCTAGGGAAATAAGCAAAAGGACATCCTCCACGCTTCATACCTTTTTGTTCCAAAATAATTGAAAGCCGCTCAAAGAGAAAAAAATACGATATTTTGTTATAGCTTGTTCTTACCAGAATTTTTTATTTTGACGTCAAAGTTGAGTGACCACTTCCCTCGGTTTTATCCGCTATTTTCCTGGACCAAAATAGGTTGTCCTTTGTTCATGTTTTTTTGAAAATCAATTTGATAAACTGCAAATGAACGTAGAAATCAATGTAGGTAACTAATCAAGAAACCGTATCATCAACGAATTGTAACGGGTATAGGTACGGACTACCTAACTGTAACTAGCTGGTCAGAATTTCTGGGAAGTGACTATAGTAACGACCTCATAACTATAGATAGTGCAACGTCAGGGTCACGATTCGATTTCTGTCCACTGAAAGCAGGGAAATTGGTACACAATATACCTACTCAAGTACGTGTTTCCAAAATTCTGATAAAGATAAAGCTACTTGGTAATCAATCGTTGAGGTGACATAATTATTATGTATGTATTTTCAATATCTTTCGGGATAAGATGGGGATACTTTGGTTCCCTTAACCGAGGGGACCATCTCGAAACTGGAGATGACCCAGGGTCAACCGAAATTTGGAGAAAATGCGTTATTAGGCTATCGAACACGCGTTTTTTGGGACCCAAGACGTCGCGTCGTGTGGTTTTAGTCGGTTCGAGTCCGACATAACCAGCTGGCCGGTACCTGTAATAATTTCTGCATAAAATAAAAAAAGTATAATCAATATTATGTCAAAACAAAACGACAATAAAAAAAGGTTAAAATCTACTTTCAAAATTAAATGAAGCCAATAAAAGTAGTGTATTCAATACTTGATATTTTCTAAAGTTCACGCGAATGTCACTCATTGAAAAAAAAATACAAAAAAAACAAAAAAATCCATTAAAAAGTGGTTTTGTTTCAATGTATTCAATACTGCTAAAGTTTGTACTGTAGCTAAGTTATAAATGTACCTACATAAATGTATATTTTTTCTCAATAAAGCTACTTGCCCCAGTCCCCTGCTCAATGTTTCGAAAGTTGAATGACCGTAGTGGAGGCGTGCGGCGCAATTCATCAAACTGCAATAATGTGTGTAAACGGGATGGGACCTAGATGCCGACTAGTGGCTAGGGGTAGGCCTACCCTTCAGCGGACAGCGCTTCATAGACTAGCTATTATGTTATAAAAAAAAGTTACCACAAATGGCATGCGATGTTGAGGAATTGTTTCACTAGTTCCACCGGGACTTCCAATGGAACTAGTGAGAGCGACCGCCAATGAATTGATGAACCAGCTACGAGGAACCAGCTACGAAAAGTATGACTTACCTACTTAACTTTAATTTTCCAAATGATTTAGTTATTTATTTATTGAACATTTTTTAAGTGATAAATTAAGTTACATTTATTTATTGAATATTTTTTCAAATTAATTAAAAAAATAAATAAATTATACAACAGCGGTGGAATGAAGCGCTGTAGAAATTTGTCTATGAAGCGCTTACAGCTGTTTTTATAAATTCCATCCCCTATCTATCGCTGACAGGGGAGTCCCTATTGGTGGAGCCTTACCAGGGGTTTTCAAACTAAAATCATGAAAATACTACCCTTTATATCAACAGTGGTTTTAAACAAAACAATAGGCCATTTTCCTTTTTTTCCAAGCTAATCTAGGAGGGTTCTATTTAAGGGGAATGACCGGGTGAATAGCTAGTTTTGCTATTTATACGTTTCATTTAATTTCTGAATAAATGTTCCATTTTTAATTACGAAGTTATAAACCTACACATTGACTTCTATCTACTGTGCGGTATGAAAGGAAGTTCAGCCACGCACGCTCAAGCTGTGGAATGAATGCAACTACAATATGGGGTTCTTCAAGAAGAGCGTTAGAAGGTTTCTTCAGGGTCGGCAGCACGAGTGTGACGTCCGTGGTGTGTGCATACGTCTATAGGCCACAGTAATTACTTTCCGGTGGGCCTACAAAACCCACTAAAAAGGACCGAATCGGAAAAAAGACATATCAGGAAAGTGGACGGATCGGGAAAGTAGACGGATGGTACCGGAGGGAGCTTTTGCAGCTGCCTGTCAGACCATGGAGCGAGCTATGTGTGGGGTTTCTGTGAAGGATGTACTTACCTAATTCGTAAAGAGGTCATCCGCAAAGCGTCAAGAAGAGGGTTATGTCCACCAGTGGACGGCAATACACTGATTGATTGCTTTACCATCAGCGTATAGGGCAGAAACCTGTAACTCCAACCAACAAAACTAATTACACAAAAAAACCGACAGCTTTCAAATAAAGAACATCATAAATCAAATCAAAAAATCGTAGTTCCATATCTAAAAACCGTGTTTCTATTAAATCACTAGCCGGTCCGGTTCTGACCGGTCCGGACCGTGTTTTTGTAGCGGCAGGTGACGGGATACGCACTCGTCTTATTGTGCATCGCCGGTCAACCACCTTGTGTGAACAACTACACATTGAGATTTTATACACCCGATCGGCCGTAACTGTGTTTTTTATTTTCGCATGACGGTTTGAATTTAATTAGTTGAATGTTCTAGAAATGATCTATGTTCATTAATTTAATCAGTCTGTCTGATTTATTGGAGAGCTGTCGACGTTATGGGAGCTTTTAATACCTAGAACATTCCTACCTAAATTCTATGTTTTATAATCTCACTCATTATATGAAAAAAAAAAATAGTGTACCTATAGTTGTTAATTAATTTCATTTATTTCTGCATTTATTTAATTAATAATCTAGGAAGGAATCATTTAATTAATAACTTTACGATTCTTTTTTATTTTAACGTTCTTTTTTGGGTAATTTGTGTACTTTTACAATTAAAAAAATGTACGTAAAATTTCGTTTATTTTATTCAGTTTCTTGCGACTTAGGATCTAACTAGGTATGACTTCTAAAAAATTTAGCTCTTCAAAAATTTGGCAATTAAACAAAGCAAAAACTACCTATACCTACCTACCTACTACCTACCTATCTAACGTGGTACCTAATAGTGATTCAAGAAAAGCTATTGGCAGGTACATTGTAATTTAAAAAAAAACTCTGACCAATAGGAACAAAGACGCATAAAAACGAAATCCGGTTTCAGTTCAACATTAGAACGCCGAAATTCAAAACACGCTTGCGCATGCACACACACAGACACACGCCATATCCGAGACCTACGACAACATCAACGAAAAATATATTAAAAATACAAATTTATATGAGAATGAATGCTTCCACACGCACGTTGAATATAAAATACCTATAATAAAAATTCTTATTAAAAAGGATATTTTTGGCGCGAAACGCCATTCGAATGCAGCGCACGACTCGGGACAGATAATTTTTGTGACGCACACAAACATAAAAACGCACATCGACGCAAAATTTCAAAAAGCGAACGACGTGAATGAGATAATCGGTATTCATTGTGCACACCGAAAAGTGTGTGTTTCGTAATGGGTGTGAAAGAGACAGGTGTGTTTCCGTTGTTTCCTTCGTCCAAAATGCGGCCAATATAAGAATGACGCGTCTAAGGCCGTTGACCTTCAGGGTGGAGTCAGTTTGGTAGAAAAGTTTTTGTTTCTATTTTTATTTATTTAAAGAACGGGCAAAGATCGCCAATTATGGCTGTTTTTTACTTAAAAAAATTATAAATTAAATGTACCATAGTTATACCATATCATTTAAATAATAATTATCTACTAGGTATAATAGGAACACTTCTATCTTTTTTAAACATTTTTGTATAATATTTATTCAATAAATAAAATGTGTCGAGACTTCAAGAGTTATGGTTTTTAAATGAAGTATATAGACACTAACCTTCCTATAACGAGTACTTGAAGTATTATAAAAAAATACGCACTTAGTTATTACCTGCCTGTGTTTTATGATGACTATATCTATTGTCAACATTTAGACACGCACCCTGCATTTTTTCTATTTTAATATGTGTTGCCTTTTAAAGCCTAACATTACCCGTTTAATTTATTTACCTGTCTAAGTAACTGCCTTTTTTGCCTTTAAGTGGCAAACCTCAGAGTGCCACTTCGCCAAGGGTAAGTCTTCACACATCTCTCACATCTCTTGTCTCCTTTCTTGTGTGGTCTCTTCTCTTGTCTCGTATCTTGTCTCGTATCTTGTTTCGTCTCTTGTCTCGTCTCGCCTCTTGTCTCGTCTCGTCTCTTGTCTCGTCTCGTCTCGTCTCTTGTCTCGTCTCGTCTCTTGTCTCGTCTCATCTCTTGTCTCGTCTCATCTCTTGTCTCGTCTCGTCTCTTGTCTCGTCTGTTGTCTTGTATGGTCTCTTGTCTCGTCTCTTGACTCGTCTCTTGTCTCGTCTCTTTTCTTGTCTCGTCTCCGATTTAGGTTAGCTATACCAAACTATGAGTGGTCTGCGCCAGAGTCTAGATTGTCAACCACGGCTTGCAGGTAGACTTAGATCAAAAAGAAATAGATGGGGCCCTAATACCCAATTCTACATTATGTAAGTATTCCTTTTTAGTTAAAAATATATTACTATAGACCAGTTCACAGATATCTATGTAGACCTATAATAATATATTTTAATAGATACAGTATCTACACAAGACGTTTCACACAATTAAAAATGTAAATTCAGTGATAAATAGAAGCAGGTGCATTTGTGCATTAAGTCCAGCTGTTTTTGAGTGCATAGGCTAAATATGTATTAACTGAAAAACGTCAACTTTTATGATAGGTACCCTAATTATTTTAAAGTTTTACTTGTAAATAAAAAGATGATGAATTGATGCAGTAAAAGTAATCCATACTTATTTATAAATGTGAAAGTAACTCTATCTGTCTGTCTTTTTGTCTGTTAGGCTTTCACGCCCAAACAACTGCATTTCATGACATTTGGTGCAGATATAGATTAGACCTTGGGCAAGGACATAGGCTATGTATGGTCGCGATAGCCGATATCTCCAAGAGCGGAGCCACGGGCAACAACAAGTTTATTCTAAGTATGAAATGTTAAACCCCAGATTACTACCAGGTAACTTTTAAGTAACTATAGGTACCTATAAGTCTATTAATTATCCTAATAATCCTACTAAATAGTCCAAATACTAACGTCTTTAAAACCCCGGACACTATCTTAGACCTAAAATGAGCTCAAAATGTGCTCTATACGCGCAGTACAGTACACATTTCTAGTGTGTCTTTTGAGGATAGCACGGGGTGCTACTGCGGTGGACGAACTCAAATTCACCAAGCATGGATTATTACAAAGCATTCCGCGGGTGCCAGAGCCTCGTTTTTCTTGCGATTTAGGTTCAAGATATGTGTTATAACGCGCCAGATACCGTCAACAAGGTAGGTACTTTTAACTGCTGTTTACTGACTGCCCTATCACCTTAGTCGCTTTGTGCTATGCCCTATAATTTTTATTATTTAGGGGAGAGTCGGGCAGCCACGGACACATAAACAAAATTCAAATATTTAAAAAAATGGACAGCGCAAGATGTTTATTTCTTCGATAAACATTAAATAAAACACTTATAGAGTAATTTAAGATAATTAACAATCACATAAATTCTTTATCTTACTTGTAATTAACTTTAGAAGACAACCATTCATTTTTGGAATTATTTTTTTTGGCGGGTAGCTCCGGACATACATATTAGCGATGGCCAAGTCGTTCTTTAGCTTTGCAGACGTCACAATAATAGTAGGTAAGGCTGTGAAGGATCAATGTCTACGCATGCCGCATGCGGCCAGTCCTTACACTTATGACATTCAATCCAGTCTTCTTCGAAAGATTCGCCGCAAATGATGCATTCTGTTCCCTGGTCTCTTGACAAAATGTTGAATGTTTTGTTTTGTTTTAATTTTTTTCTTTGTAGCTGTTGCACCTTTCTTTCACCGTCAAGCTGAGTGCCACCATTGTAACATGGTACGTGTCTGTAATGGTGACCCTCTTTTCAGAGACTTTGCCTTCAGCTTACCATTAGGCGAAGCAAAGTCAAATTGACGTGTCCTATATAAAAAAAAATCTCTATTGCTTTAGCTTTGTTAATTGCAGTCGCGTTTTTCTCCACCAAAGCATTTTTAAATGGAGAAGATGTGAGAATCTCGCTCTTTTGAGTTCTCCGTTCCAATTCCCTCTTTGAAGCACTCTTTTCTTAAATTTTGGCATTTTACAGATTTTAATTTTTTTCTTTGTAGCTGTTGCACCTTTCTTTCACCGTCAAGCTGAGTGCCACCATTGTAACATGGTACGTGTCTGTAATGGTGACCCTCTTTTCAGAGACTTTGCCTTCAGCTTACCATTAGGCGAAGCAAAGTCAAATTGACGTGTCCTATATAAAAAAAAATCTCTATTGCTTTAGCTTTGTTAATTGCAGTCGCGTTTTTCTCCACCAAAGCATTTTTAAATGGAGAAGATGTGAGAATCTCGCTCTTTTGAGTTCTCCGTTCCAATTCCCTCTTTGAAGCACTCTTTTCTTAAATTTTGGCATTTTACAGATGATCTGCAAAGAAATTATTACACTTTATTATTTTCCTTAGCATAAAGAACCTTCTATAATAAAAAAAAACGCAATAGAATCATTATAGTAAAGATTTTCTCTCCACTTGAAAAGTGTCCGAGAGTACCCGACAAAAGTGTGTCCGGTCGTACTCGACCGTCACAATCAAAAGTTTGATTTAAATAAAAAATATCCAACAATCTTTGCGGCTTCAAATTTCCTACCCTTTTAACTATAATAATAACTGCTCAGAATTATTAATAAATGATAATAAAATACTTACATTCAATGTCCATAAACTCTGTTTGAAAAGTAACCGGCGCACGAAAAAATTTTGTTAAAGAAAACAATCAGCTGTCACGTGCCGTTCACTCGACGATTGCGTCACCGCTGCAGCGAATGTTCAAATACGTGGCACTGGGAATGTTTTAAGGTGTGCACTATTTTTCTATGTGTGTGTGAATGCCTAGAACCGAGAGTGGCCGAGGCTACCCGCCGGCCGGGGCTACCCGAATCTCCCCTAATCAAAAATGCATTTAGTTATAATATTTTGAATGCAGTATGGTCGTGCACAATGTCGCGGGATCATTGGGTCCATTCGTCTTGTTCTGGTGTCGGCGACCGACGTCAAGGCCGCGTCGAATTTGCGGCGCGCGCGCACCTCGCGTCGAAGAGAAAAGGGGGTAAGTCACAAATTGTCCCTTAGCTAACAACACCGCTAAAGTCGTAAATTGTCGGTTTTCACATTTTGATGCCATTGGATAGAGCTGCTCATTCCTCCTCTATGCATAGGTTACATGGATTTTGGGTAATTAGGAGCCATAATCCGTAAATGACAGCGCGCAAGTCGATTGACTTCACAACACGCGACAGTTTTTTTGGTTCCTGTAAAGTTGGTAGAAATGAATTGTGCAATGCTTAATGCTATTGCATAGAGCTGCTCATTCCGCATCTAAACATTGGTCACATCGACACATGGTATAGATTTCAATCAATTAGAAGCCGTAATTCGCAAAATAGTGACAGCGCACGCGGCAGATGCGCGTAATTCATTGCGGCTTCTCAACGGTCCCCTTTATTCATATCGGAGTTTAACAAGTATTGGGTACGCTGTATCTGCTGCATGCGGCTGTCGTTGTTGTATTCGGTCGGCTTCGGAATCATACCTTAGGTATGTCAAAACCTCAAATCTCATACATTCGTCATTCTATTCCACAATACTCCAACAAATTCCCACTTGTACCCACGGTATTTTACCGTCTCTACCATGGTGAATGTTCTGATGAGCTCTTCCAATTAATCCTACCCTCTCCTTTCCTATATAGGACAACACAACACGTGCAGGGCTTAGATGCCACCCGCATACGGTGCAGAATATTCCATCGAGAACCAAGCGGTTCGGCGACTCCTTCTTCTGCCGCACCATTAAGTCTTGGAATTCCTTACCAGTTCACGTGTTTCCCTTCTCCTACAGTCCCGGGTCCTTTAAGCGGGGCGTGAAAAAGCATCTGATGAGGCCGTCAAGCTGAGTGCCACCATTGTAACATCATACGTGTCTGTAATGGTGACCCTCTTTTCAGAGACTTTGCCTTCAGCTTACCATCAGGCGAGGCGAAGTCAAATTGACGTGTCCTATATAAAAAAAAAAAAAAAAAAAAAACTTGTCTAGGGGGGCTGACCTGCAAGGTTCCACACCTGATGATAGAAGGACGAGGCTCTGGTTAGTTAAGAAACCTAGAATATTGACTTATATGCACATGCAGGTGCGCGCGCGCAGGCTGCACGAAGGCACATCACGCTGCATTCGTTCCGTGCGCTTTGTGATCGTCACACTCAAATATAACCTGGTTTAGTTTGCTCTCTTGTGTACAGATAGTTGAGGCTGTAGAATATTATCTAGATTTTTGGTATTTCTATGAGTATATAGATATTTCTATAAATCTATATGGGTATAGTTTTTGCCTCCAAGTCCCAAGAGAAACAAGGCCTTGAGCGCGCGTATGGTTTTATATATAATTTATGGTCGGTGAATTTGAGCTCCTCCGCCACTTTAGCACCCTGTGTTATCTTCAAAAGGCACCCAAAAACGTATACTGCGCATGAATGATAGATACAATTTGTGACGTCACTGGGGTAAAGATATCGCTATGTCTATAGTTAAATTATAGTCTAGAAACATACCTATATAACAATAACAATTTTATTCAAAGCACATGAAGAGTCATGTGCTTTGAATAATTGAAAAGTCAATTAATTTTTGAAGTAAGCCTTTAAACTTAAACCATCATTCAGTGTTTCCCAAAGTAAGCTTCACATACCCCTATTAGACTTTTAAGACAAGCATAGATGAAAGAATGATGCTTATCTACCTATATAATAAAACATACTGCTTAAAAATAAATATAGGTTCCTATAGATAACGGCATAAGTTGATTAACACTAAAATATTTACAAAACTTTTTAAAATTGTACATGTATTGTATTAATAATATTGATGTATAAGTGATCCTCAGACAAAAAGTTAATATATTTAATGTTTTGTGAGATTGTTTATTTTATGAGATATTTAGGGGCCACAGTGGTCAATAAATTAAAATTTGTTAAGCTAATTTTGTCGTTAACGGTACCTATAGGTCGTCCATTCGGTTATGTACCCGTACCTACTTGACTAAAGGTAAAGGTTATGTACGTAGTTTAATTTTAAATTACATAACTTACATACATTATACTCACGCCTGTAAATCCCCGAAGGGGTAGACAGAGGTATATTAACAGCCACATTTCCCCAATTATGATTTTCGCTCTTACGTAATAGGGGGCGAGCCTATTGCCGTCTAGCGGGCACTTTGTCATGGGCTGTATGTATACTGTCGGATGGAGAACATCCCCATCCCTTAGTCGCCTTTTACGACACCCACAGGAAGAGATGGGGTGGCTCTAGTCTACTTCAACTAGTCACACAACACTAGTCTTAACCAATACGGCAACCAAATTACTGTGATCTGTGATTAAAAATCGTATCTAAGTGGTTTTCTGTGAAAGCCCTCTCTTACTATTACGTAAATTTCGAAGAAGAATAATAAAAAACTCTTAAAAGGTAGGTACCCCCACTTTGAGAAACGCAGACCTACAAGAATAGCAAACAAAGCAGGCTGTTTATATTTGACTGTTGACAAGCCTATTTTAATGGTAACACACTAAATGTCACGTCGTATAGGTAGGTTTCTAATGCCGTTGGCAGGCATTGGCAGCTGCAGAGCAGATGTTCTCGCCAGCTTAGACAAAACTGGTCTAGGACCACTAGCTAGCGAACAACTGTCCTTATTTACGATGTACTTGCTATTTTATGCGGCTTCAAATAAGTGATAGGTAGTGGAGAAGGTGTTGGATTTGGTATTTCAAGGTTTCGGGTTTACTTATATCCTCAATCAATCAATCATTAGCCTGTCGTAGTCCACTGTTGGACGTTGACAGCTTCCGTGGCTTAGCGGTAGTGTTGTTTGTTAGAGCCCTAAAAAGCCTAACAATAGGGGCCCTAGACAAAGTGACATTCTATTGATGGAATCGCGCTGAAGCGAACCATTTTTAAGGTTTTAACAATGGATTTCGGGAAATTGCGGTGGTTATAGTAATAATGATAATAAGTTAAATAATGTATTTCGAGTTACAAAGACTCAAACTTCATAAAAAAAATATAGTTATATTAATGATTTATGTCAATTTCATACTACAATTAGCCATTCCACTGGCGTTTTCGCCAATAGAATGTCACTTTGTCTAAGGCCCCTGGTCCAGTTGTAATGCTTCGATATCGCCGAATATCGTTACTGGGTTGTGGAGGTCAGAGAGCAGCCGCTTCACAAAAACTATCGAAATCCAGCCAAATCCGCAGTTAAGACTGGTAAAGCGGACCCCAGACTCCGAGGCGAAAGCTTCAGATGCGACTGGGATTAAAGCTAGGATGAAGAAGTCCACTGCTGGACATGGCCTATCTCAATGTTCAAAGGTAAGTATTTGTCTACTGTTTCTACGCTAGCCAGACGGGTTGGTACAGGCTTTTATTTCGGGTTTTCCTTCTCTCGCAGTGATATCGTCTGCATATTTTTCCGCAACTTATATCCTACTTAGTATAATAGACGTAAGCCAATTTCTAATGAGTAGTATAAGCTACTACTACTCGTATAACCCGCGCCACGTATCTTGGACCTAAATCGTAAGACATACGAGGCTCTGGCGCCCGCGGATTACTTTGTAATAGTCTATGCTTGGTGAATTTGAGTTCGTCTACCGCAGTAGCACCCCGTGCTATCCTCAAAAGACACCCAAGAAATGTGTACTGCGCATATAGGGCACATTTTGAGTACATTTTAGGTCCAAGATACGTGGCGCTGGCAGTAGCCGCGCCTCTTGCTTAGCAGTGAATAATAGCTATTCTTTGCTTTATCTCACAAGCTATCGTTTTACTATTGACCTGTGTACAAACGTACGTAAAAATATGAATAACTAGGTACAAAATTAGGTAACCAAGGTATCTACCTACAATATGACATAATTACAGCTGTGTTTTTTTGTTAGTAGGGAGTTTTCACAAACCTGGCTGGTTACAGAACTGTGAGGGGATAACGCTTACACGCGTTAGGATACAGTACCGACAGCAAAAGCATTCTAATTTGGTGTTTCAAATTCCACAAAATATATTTGGATTTTTTTTTACTTAGGTACCTACCGCCATCTGTACTTACCACAAACTTGTATCTCTCATGTAATATTGTAAAATCCTTGGTGTAAAATAAATAGTTTTTTTTATTTTTATTTATTTATTATTTAAATGAATGACCACTGCGGTACTCCACTTCGCGGTGGTTTAAAGTACCAACATTTTATATACCAGTAAGGTATTCTTTCTTCTTTTTGAAATTCACTACTAAACCTGTTCATAGGTAAGTATTTATCTTCAAAGTGTATTTTATTTTATTTATTTTTTTCGCTTTTTCCAATTTAAAATAATTTGTTTAGTTTAGCATAATAAATGCTTTAAAATTACTTCAAAGTGTATGTTACAGCCACATTGATACGTTATCTTCCTATTTTTTGTCCAATGTAACAGGTGGCGAATTATCCTAATTGGGAATTTTGACTTCGAAACTTCGTAAAGGTAGAATTCCGAACTCCACTGCACACAGTAGTGATGCCACTGTGGTACTCCGCAGCAGTGCTACCTGCCGTGCTGATTCCGAGTAAAATTGCAGTGTTGCGCTGTTCGTGGTGATCTGTCGATATATTGTCTTTAATGAAATTCAATCAATCAAATTAATCAATCAGCCTATTGCAGTCCACTGCTGGACATAGGCCTCTCCCAATATGTGCCACGTTTGCTGATCCTCCGCCTTCCGCATTAATGAAATTATTACATAATAATTACAGGCACGTAAGTACCTAAATTAATATTAAATATTAAAATGATTATGAATTTGCCGACAGTACCTACCTACTCTGTTCATCGAGATGAAAGTGCCGATTGGGCAATAATCTACCACTGCGTGATCATAGCGCACCGTAGCGCAGCAAAGCGCAGCCGTAGCGCAGCGTAGCACAGAGTCCACTGGGTTACTGGCCAAATTGACCGTGTCGCCAGCTAGCGGGGCGCGCAATCAATGAATAACTCCCGATTTTGATGCGCCGGTTGATCAAAGTGGGTGGATATTGAGTTTTTTAAATATTTATTGGGTTTAATACTTACCAAAGTAGTATTAAAGTAATGAGATTGCTGCAGAGAAGAAAGATAGATATACCTCGGGGCAAATATCTTGGAAAATGGAAATGTGCTCAAAATGCGTTCTTCTTACGTAGTATGCGTTTTCTGGGTGTCTTTTGAGGGTAGCACGGGGTGCTACAGCGGTGGACGAACTAAAATTCACCAATCATGGATTATATCAGAACGATCTGCGCGCGCCAGGGCCTAGTTTCTCTTGCAAATTGGGTTCAAGATATGTGCTCCGAAGTATACTTGGGTATGTGTAGAATGTAAACGTAAATAAAAGAGGTAATGCACTGAGCGGAGAACGAAACCACGGCCTCTGGCTTAGGTCAAACGCTCTACCACTACGCCCCATTGGAATACGCAAATTGGTATATCTTCGAGATCTTCGCTGTTATTTAGATAATAATCTAACAAGAAGTAAACCACACAATGGTAGGTAGTCTACCATTACATAGGTTTGTATGCCGCAAACTCGATCGATTCTCAGAAGGTATGGATCTTTTATGGATCAATACTCTCGCGTAGCACACTTCAAGGCATTCTTTAATTGTTCGTTGTAATAGGTACTATTGTGTTTTTTACCACTTAGGTGGCAGATAAGCTTGGGTGGCAGATAAGTACACGGCCCACCTAATGGCAAGTGGTTAAGTAACGGCCTACGGACGGTGTGCAGCACCAGGGGTGTGTCATACTCGTGCTGCCAACCTATTGACTGTACTTACTATACTGTAACCATTATCTTTTAATACATTGTAGGTACCTACTTATATTATAAACGCGAAAGTTTGTAAGTATGGCTGGATGGATGTTGGTAACTCTTTCACGTAAAAACTACTGAATGGATTTTAATGAAACTTTACAATAATATAACTTATACATCAGAATAACACAATAGGCTACGCTTGGTCGCGAAAACCGACATACACGCGGAGGGAGCCGCGGGTAACAGCTGGTACCTAAATAAACATTCAATTGTAAGGAGACATTTCGATACAATCCGCCTCTTTTAGTGCCCGTGTAGATGAGCACTTAAACAAATCCCCTTAACGAACTCGCTTTCAGATTAATTAGTCGTCTTTATCATAATCTCCGGATTTAGCCCGTCTGTGTCACCTTTTATAGGTTTAATTTGAAATGAACTGGCTACACTTAAGAGAATGGGATTTATTAAAACGCGAGGGATACACCAGACGGGGGATCAGTCAGTAGTCGCTTCTGTAAGAGCCAATATAGTCGTTAAATCAGGAAAACTGACTTAGATTGTTCCCTTGGACTCTAAATCAGCTTTGGTTGCAACCGGGACTATGACGATGATCATCATCATTAACCGAAGATAAAAGCAAAGCTTGCAATTTAGAACCTTAATTTCGCTCTTGTACTTTTTCTATGGACTTACTATGACTGCCATCTGATCTTTCAATCCTGAGAGAAAACCTGCATCAAAACCTTGTCAGAGCTTGCAGGTGAGGTTCACTTGGGCGCTGAAGATCTTGGTGGGGCCTCAAAAACACCCTTTTTGTGCGGAAATCTACTCGGATACCACCTCCCTCGTTGGCCGGCGGGGGCGTTTTAGCCGGAATCGAACCGAATAAAACCACACGCCGCCTTGAGTCTTCAGATGCCGAGGTGTAAGATTGCCTAAGACATATTCTTCACACCCCGATTGACCTAGAGCCATCACCTATTTCGAGATGTCCCTAGGCCCAAAAATACCCTATGATGGATATGATTTGAGACATAGAAATGATTTCATCTAATATATAAAATTCTCGTGTCACAGTTTTCGTTGCCATACTCCTCTGAAACGGCTTCACCGATTTTGATGAAATTTTTTGTGCTTATCCGGTATCTATGAGAATCGGCCAACATCTATTTTTCATCCCCCTAAGTGATAAGGGTGCAGCGGGAACGGGATTTGAATACCACGCGGGCCGAAAATATGGCGGTACGAAGTTCGCCGGGGCAGCTAGTAATTCATAATCGTATGACTCAAATGTCTTCATTTCGTTTCTAACCTGCTACCCACCAGAAGCGTATTTCAAATCTGTATCTCATGGGTACTATATGTGTTGTTCTGGCCATGGTCCTAAGGTGCGACTGAGCGGAGTGTTTATGGCGCCTATAAATTGAGAGTGCTCGTAACTGCCTCTTGCATTAGCTGCGGAGGTACTATGGGTTCTCGAATGGGAGTTTTCTTTTCTCGATAATGATTCGATCTTAGAGCACAAAGTTTATTTGAACATGTGTTACTCGTATCTCATAAATCAAATTCTTAAAATTCTTATAAAAACGCGCAGGCAAGGTCGTTAGGGTGACAGGTTACTAAAACTCCTGCGCTTGGAGAACCAGCCCGGCCCCGCCAGCTCTCCACTGTACTCTCTGCTAGTCAGAGGGACACGTGGAAAGTCTTCGATCAGCTCTCAAAGACAGCTCACGCATTGAACAGAATTTGACCTAGCGTCTCCCCAAAAGAAGAGAGGCGCAGCCGTCTCAGCTGCCCAGGGTTCACCACGTGGAGGCTCTGCACCAAGCACACCAACTACCTAAATAATGGTTTCATAAACAAATCCCTATGAGTTTTTTTTATTTGCATGGCTCATAGACAAAGCAAGCATTAAAAGCATCTGATAGTAAAAGAGTTTGGATTTTCAGGCGTCAATTTGTAAAAAAGTGAAATGATAAGGCAAGAAGGTCACTTAGTTCTCGCTTAAAAATATATGATGTGGGTTACCATCGAGAACATTTAGTAGGGGAGTCAGGATAGCAGAGGACGGCGTATGAGGCGTGTTAAAATTTTAAAGCCTCTTTTAGAGGTATACCGAAACGAAGAATCAATGGGTTTACGTGTCTACGTGGAGGTGGGGAGAGGGGGGAGGGGTACATTCATTTATTAGTTACTTTCAAGAGGTTTTCTAATGGTGGTGCGATCCTCTCAGACTAGATGTTAAGGTTTTTTTTATCTTTAAATATTGGTGAGGAACCTTCCAGGGTCTTCGACGTGCAAGCTTGCCTCACCTGCAAGACAGTACACCTGTTGGTAGATGGCTGAGGCTATGATGCAGAATGCAAGCTTTTTTCTAGACTTCTAGAGGCTAAAATTTCGTTTTGACGTTAGTTTTTACAAGGAAACAGGTAGGTTCAATGAAATCCTGTGATTGCCGGACATCCTTCATACATACTGTTCATCTACGGTGATGGACGAGCTTGGCTTTGTCTTGCGAATTAGATCCAAGATATGTGGGTTTGCTTTAAAATTTCATTAAATTACATAAGTACTTAGGAACCGAAATTACTTCCCTGCTTACCTCCATCTAAGCTATATTGCTGGTGCTAGATAATTCAAATCAAAAAGCCTCATGTCCCCATTCTAACTGTTAATAAAAAAAGAAATCTCATTTCTAAACCGATAGCAAAAATATTAATCGTTTATTAGCAGAACGCACGGAAACACACGAAGTTAGCCGACGACATCCGACAGCCGGCGATAGTGTCCAGTGAAAATTGTCCACGCGAAACTATGGTATGCTGGTAATAGGACCACTCGGAGGTGTTTAGGCAGGATAGGTAATGAATAATATTATGCTAATTTATCTTTCAGGCTCACTCTCTACTACGTGGAATCGAAAACAATGATTGGTGAAATGTGGGTGTTAATTCACCTCTGCCTAACCCTCCGGGGATAAAGGCGTGATTATATGTATGTAAGGTAAACGCGTCTAATTCCGTGGGGTGCAGAAATCCGCTACTAATTCCGTGGTATTTAGAAAAACAGCTTTATAAAGCAAATTACTAATTATTTTTGACTGCAAGACCCATTAATCAAATAATAATTTATCTGTTCATATTTATGTGAAGACAAAAGTACCTTGGTGTGTGTATATTTTAAAATAATCGATTAGTTTGCCACTGCCACCTGAGTCGAACACACGCTCCATACATTTCGGACCTTATGCGCGTAAGTACTACCATTTGCTAAATAGTATTTTAAACGATATTTTTATACTACAAGAGATTCGGTTTTGGGTAAAATATTGAAAGGGTAATACGTTGTATCGAATACATTTAACATTGGAGTATTCTATTAACAAATTGAGGAGAAAATAAGTGTTAAAAATACCACGGCATTAGGTGTCAAATATTTTTGTGTGTTTCTAATTACCGTTGTATACCACGGAATTACAATGTTATAGAGTTTATCTTATTTGAAAATTTTAGTGGTAGTTTTTCTATTACAAACTTCATATTTCAGTTCTGATAACTTGAATAACCAATAAATACAAAAAACGAATTCCGTGGCATACTTTGAAGTCGCATTTACTAATTATAGCCGGTCAAACATTGTATACTTAGGTACTTTCTTAATTTCTTGTATGGAGGAACTAAGTACAGAAAACGAGATTTTTGATGTGTTCTGATATTTCCTTGAGTATGTTTTATATATTATGTCGATGATATCGCAATTAAACGTTAACTTAGATGTATAATATTAAAAAATCTTCTAGTTTTTATACCTCGGAATTAGAAAACTTGATTTTGTGTCATAAAAACTAATTCCGTGGTATTTACAACGGTAATTAGATTACATGGGGACCAATTCCGTGGTATTGACACCTGTTCTATACAGCCTGTTCATTATTTTACTCGACGTGTTAGTATTATTAGTAAATTGTAAAGATATTACTACCACTAGCGGTGGCTAGTGGGTATTTAAAACGGTAGCTTACCTAAGTATAGACTTGGATAAGCTACCGTTTCTATATTATATTATACTATTACATACAATAAGTTTATGAACCTCTAAACTAAATACCTAATTAGAACACGAAACTCGCATTCGAACTCGCTAACTCACGATATAGGTATAACCCGAGCCACGTATCTTGGACCTAAAATGTGCTCAAAATGTGCCCTATACGCGCAGTACACATTTCTTGGGTGTCTTTTGAGGATAGCACGGGGTGCTACTGCGGTGGACGAACTCAATTCACCAAGCATAAACTTTTACAAAGCAATCCGCGGGCGCCAGAGCCTCGCATGTTATACAATTTAGATCCAATATACGTGGCGCGGGTTATAGGTACCTACTATTCCTATTGTCCCCATTGTCTTCCACGGCACCAACGTCATACCGTCCGGTCTCCTGCCGTCAGACCTACTAAGGCCCTTTTAAATACATATAAATACAAAAAACATTATATTTAAAAATATGAAAATATAAAAGTTTATTTATGATTCCCTCTTTATTCATTTTAAATACCTATAAATAACGTTTTTAAATACATTAAAAAAATATAACTATATTTTATTATTATCCCCTCTTTATTCATTTTAAAAGCCTATAAATTACATTTTTAAATACATAAATAATATTATTATCTAATAAAAACATAATTATATTTATAAATATAAAAAATAGTGTCCCACCGGCATCGGGTACAGGGACCAAGCTACCAGTGGTTAGGGCTCCAGGGAGAGGAACCTCCTCACAATACGTACCGTGTCGAGGAGTATCTACCGCCTTATTATAATATATTACTAGCTGCCCCGGCGAACTTCGTACCGCCATATTTTCGGCCCGCGTGGTATTCAAATCCCATTCCCGCTGCACCCTTATTACTTAGGGGGATGAAAAATAGATGTTGGCCGATTCTCATAGATACCGGATAAGCACAAAAAATTTCATCAAAATCGGTCGAGCCGTTTCGGAGGAGTTCGATTACGCACCCCGTGACAGAAGAATTTTATATATTAGATGTCCTATATATATTATATTATTGTTAATACAAATAAATATGCTTGCCAATTGTGATTCTATTTTGTTAGACATAAATGATAGAGACTGATTTGAAATACAAAGCTAAAATAAATACATTCCATTTTTGAACACCATGTATCATTCTCTCCACGTCATTACGTTCATACTGTTTACACACGGAATTAGAAACCAAATACCACGGAATTAGAATATTTACCACGGAATTAGTCGCATCTGACTTTTTTGATTTTTTTATTAATTTAACAGTTTTAATGAACTTTTAGAGTCAAATTGATGGTATTTTTCAAAAATAAGATAGATTACACTTCTAATAAAAATAGCCTTATGTAGAAAAAGTTACAATGAATACTTAATTTTTGGGGTTCTTTCGAGATTTGGTGAAAATACCACGGAATTAGAAGCGTTTACCTTATGTATCTTTCATTTATACCTGGCCTTCCTAGAAATTCCTAGGAAAGTCCCTGCCCTCCCCCACTGGACGGCTGGAGTGGTTATGTAGGATTCAAACCGACTAAAATCGCACGCTGAGACGTCTTCAGTTACCAGGGTGAAATTTGGTTCATAAGGCATTTCCCTCGGACCGCGGCTCATCCAGGGCCATCTTCAATTTCAAGATGACCCTCCTATGTGGAAACCATTATGTCTCGCAGTTGCTTAGGTTTTTTCCCAAATAATTTTTCAGGTAATCCGTCATATTTTTCGCCTCCACTCGCTTGCTTTACAAAATTATAGCAAGCCAATTTCATTTAGGTTTTAGGTTTTTTGTCTCAGTTGGAAGACAAGCGCACGGCCCACCTAATGAAAAGTGGTTGGCCTATAAACGTGTGCATCACCAGCTCAGCAGCAGCAATAATAATTTTCTTTCTTTCTTTCAGCGTCATCCTTGTGCTACCGACTCTGTAGGAACCTTCTTCTTGAAGAACCCCATACTGCAGTCGCTTGGAATATCCCTCACAGCAATTGATATTATTTAGGTCCTATCCATGTGCTATGAATCTAAGCATTTCCCATTCACTGGTCGATATGTGTTACATTTAAATGAATATCGAGTGTGGCCGCTTTGTGTCGGCGTAAACTTATGTGCTGGTACTTTCTAATGAATAACGACGGATCTCTCGCTTTTTATCTCTTTCTGTATCAATGTACCATTAATTCATACATTCATTATATTCACACCAGTACGTCCTTGAAGGGGTAGGAAGAGCTGTATAAACAACCACATTTTGTCAACTTCTTACTTTCGATTGCACGTATGGGCTTTGTCATGAGCTGTATGTTTACTGTCGAATAACAGCCCTATCCCTTAGTAACCTTGGTAAACTACGTCGGGTCTTCTCCTCCCCCTACCGCAATGCCTCAAAACAAAGGTTTTCGACCAGTGCGTCCTGCCTGTTATGACCTACGGTGCCGAAACGTGGCCACTGACGGTGGGGTTTGTCCGTGACCTAAAAGTCGTGCAGCGGGCTATGGAGCGAGATATGCGTGGAATCTCTTTGAAGGATAGAATTCGCAACGAGGTCATCCGACATAGAACCAAAGTTACCGACATAGCTCGCAGAATAAGCAAGCTGACGTGGCACTGGGCTGGCCACATGCCGAAGGACTGATGGCCGTTGGAGCAGACGAGTCCTAGAGTGGAGATCGCGAGAAGTAAAATGGAAGGTGGGACATCCCCTAGCAGTTGGACTGATAACCTGCGAAAGTTGGCTGGGACAGACTGGATGCGGAAGGCGGCGGATCGGCAAACGTGGCGCATATTGGGAGAGGCCTATATCCAGCAGTGGACTGCAATAGGCTAATTGATTGATTGACAATGAGCAGGTGTACTGTACTACGCTTACCATCAACCCGTACTTGTTTGCCACCTGACTATATAACTGTGGCAACAATATTCGCTGCAATAATGGATTAAGTGAATCACGATAAGGGCCCGCGCATACTGCACGTGTTACGTAACTGGCGCTAATGAGATTTGTAGCACAAAATACTGCTAAACGTAATACTGTGTGTGGCGCAGCGAGTGGAGCGACGGAGGGTGCGGGTTTGATTCCGTCTGAAGTTATAATAATATGGTATATTATACAGCGTTATGTAGAGTCAAACTGTTGTTTAACTAATTATGTAATTAGTATCTATAGTTACCGGCATATATCATGCGAGTGAGACGAAATGAGACCCTGGTGGATTCGTGGATTTTACCGCCTCCGCTGCCGTAGCACCCCGTGCTATCCTCAAATGACATAAAAAAAACATATACTGCGTGTATATGTAGTGTAGAGCACATTTTTTGAATTCACTGGTGTCAAGATATAATTATGCCAGTTGGCACCTATAATTGTTCCTAATAGGGTTTAGAATGCGAATAAATATTCTTAGATAGGTACGAGTACATGTCCGTTTATACATAATGTTTTTTTTTTTAAATAGGACACGTCAATTTGACTTCGCCTCGCCTGATGGCAAGCTGAAAGCAAAGTCTCTGAAAAGAGGGTCACCATTACAGACATGTACCATGTTACAATGGTGGCACTCAGCTTGACGGCCTGTACATAAAAGTATCAAACATAAACCAATGCAAATATTCATGCATACAAATTATACCGTCGTCGCTAATAAGTAACAATTTCTGAGACGGGATGCGAAAAAGTCGCGTAAGAGAGACTCCCGGCAGAGTACAAAATTAGGCCACGTCATCTCCTCCCATGCGGTGTCGTACGCGGTACAAGGCGACTAAGGGATAGGGCTGTTTAACGTCAGATAGATATATACAGCTCAGACTCAGCCTCAGATGCATGGCTCGAGTTCACAATAGTGCCCGGAATACGGCAATTATTGACTCACACCCGTGGGACCGAATACAACGATTGGTAAAATGTGGGTGTTAATTACCCTTTGCCTAATCCTCCAGGAATAAAGGCGTGATTATACACACGTACAACGTACACGTACCTACATACGTACAAAATAAATAAATAAAGTTTACCAAGTGAAGCTACCAGCTAGTTCGGTGGGTTGCAAAATAAATTGACTTAGCAGGCGAAGCCGTACGACGGGGTAATGCGCGCCCGGTGTTCACCTTAAACAGGGCCTAATGTGCACAAGGATTGGGTAACGTGACGCACTGGCACTGGAATATCGACGATTGGAGGTTATGACGGAAGGAAATGACGTCTTTTGTTGATTATTGGCTAGGTACTGTTTAAGGGGAGTTGGGGACTCTGTGGTCCTCACCCGGAAGAGGGCCGGATCAAAAGATATGGCCCTGGGTCGGCTGGGGTGCGAGGGATATGTTTTCGACAATCTTACCTCCGGCAACCGACGACGGCTCACAGACGGCGTGCGTTTTAGTCGGTTCGAGTCCGACATAACCTCCTCCACCAGGTCCAGCGGAGGGGTATCCGTGGGGATTTTTCGCACGATAAAAAAAGGTACTGTTTAAAGAAACAAAGAAGAAAGAAAGCGAAATATTTTATTTAAATCCTCACAATGTGTAGGCATGCGATAAAAAATTTGTGACAGTAGGTTAGCTCAGACTAAAAGAAAATTTTACATTGTGTGAACCCAAATAGAGCCCCATCTCAGCATTGAATGCCACACACACTAATGCCATTTTGGTTGCGGTGGAGTAGAACAGGGCCACCCCATTTCTTCCCGTGGGTGTCGTAGAAGGCGACTAAGGGATAGGGCTGTTCTCGATCCGGTAGTAAACATACAGTCCATGACAAAGTGCCCGCTTGGCGGCAATAAGCTCACCATCATAGCAGTGGTTATTCAGGTGGCATGGATATCACCTAACGCCCTTGGCGTTTGCATGCATTTCGCTATTCTACACTTAATCTTCCTCCTAGCGTTAATTCCCAGTCGCATCCGAAGCTTTCAGCTCGGAGTCTGGGGTCCGCTTTTTACCAGTCTTAACCACGGATTTGGCTAGACCTCGATATTTTCCGTGAAGCGATTGTCATCTGACCTCCACAACCCAATGTTAACATTAAGCGATATCGAAGCTTTGCAGCTAGACCGTTGTTTTCTTTTTGGACTTTTTAGGGCACCAACTACCCGTAACGACTGCCATAGTTGTTTTATTTTATGGCAACCGGGACCGACGGCTTAACGTGCTTTCCGAGGCACGACCAGACCAATGCAAATATCCATATTTTATGCACACAAATATTTGCACTGAGCGGGGATCAAACCCGCGCCTCCTGCGTAGCGGCCGCGTTCACTACCGCTACGCCACGGAGGCTGTCATTCGCTATTCTACACTTAATATGTCCTATTTTACGGAAGCGACTGCCCTTTGACCCCCACCCCGTGGGGAAAACCTACGCCAGGCCTTCGTCTGAATGTAAGTCATAAAAGTTATACCTAGAATGGCTAAATACAGTCTGCTGTATTAGGGTCTGCCCTAGAGTACAGGGTGAGTGACAATTCGTGTTAGTAGCAATGAGACGTGATTTTGTTGTAAGTTGCCGCATCCTGCCTGCCCCAATAGTTGGTATCACGTGGTGCAGCGCGCTAGGGATGGGCACATTGTTTAAACCTCTTATCGATATGTGAAAATCACAGATGCTTTGCCTATAGATTAAGATTTATTTTGTGTTCAAATCGCTTCACTACTGCAGTGGGTGTATGCCTGTAATGATAGTTGTAAGTTTGGATAAATAAATTAATATTTTTTTCGGAAATAGCACTAGTGACGTAGAAGTCTTCCACGTAATGGTGTCTCGATAGCTGGTAGACACGTGCAGCACGCATCGTCCCTCGACAGGATTCTTCAATGAATCTCTATAAGCTGATTTAAAAAGGATGTCTTTGATAGATTTTTGGGCGGCTAGACAGGAAGATCCAACTCTCACGGAAAGTAGTGAATTTTCTTTTACCATTTGCTACATCACAGGTATTTTTTTTTATACCACTTAGGTCGCAGACTAGCACACGGTCCTCCTGATGGTAAGAGGTTACCGTGGCCTATGGGTGAGGGTAACACCAGGGGAGTCACACTCGTGCTGCCGGCCCTGTAAGGACTTAATGTGAGTGTGTTAATAATAATGACCGCGGTAGCCTAGTGGTATGGGTAATGGACTGCTGAGACGAGGTCTCGGGTTCGATCCCAGGTTTTACCATGGCACACACCAATGACTTTTCGATGCTTTTCGAAGTTATGTGTGTATTTATCGCAGGTTTATAAGTGCCCGGTTGATGGCAATAGGCTCGCCACCTATTACATTGGGACCTAAATATAAACGGCGAAATGTGGGTGCTAGCACCTCTGCCTACCCCTTCGGGGATAAAGGCGTGAGTTTATGTTATGTTATGTTATGTTAATAATATGTAATACAGAAATTCGAGAGGTTCTATAGGTACAATATTTCAGCGTAACAGGCCGCTGGTCCGTATGCACCAATACAGCGTACTAAGTATTATCACGCGACTAGGCGCATTTAGATCGCATATCTACAACTACATGCTCACGAAGCAATCGATTTTTTTCACACAGATGAAGGGGAGCATTTCAGTTTAAACAAGCTATAATTATTTAATTAAAGTACTGTAATAATCAGTGTCCCATCACTATTTATCAGGGCGATGTGGGCGCCAGACCGCTCGCATTCCGACCAAATTGTCTCGTCTCTCGGCCCACTATTTTAGTGTGGAGCATAAATTGGACATATTGCTTCACAAGGCTCTTCCTACCTTGACGTACTGGGTTTGGTTTCATCTAGTTTATTTATCAGATGAACGGTTTTCCCTCCTACAATCATTTATGAGACTACAAGTCTATGGTAAAAATTGCCCTATGAAATCCTACAAATCCTACTAATATTATAAATGTGAAAGTTTGTGAGAATGGATGTGTGGATGTGTGGATGTTTGTTACTCTTTCACGCATAAACGGCTGGACCAATTTGGTTGAAATTTGGTATGTATATAGGTTATACCCTGGATTAGCATATAGGCTATATATCAGCAATGAACGGGATAAGAATTCCACGCGGGCGGAGCCGCGGGCAACAGCTAGTATTATAAATGTGAAAGTTTGTCAGAATGGATGTGTGGATGTTTGTTACTCTTTCACGCATAAACGGCTGGACCGATTTGGTTGAAATTTGTTATGTATATAGGTTATACCCTGGATTACCATATAGGCTATATATCAGCGATGAACGGGAACAGAATTCCACGCGGGTGGAGCCGCGGGTAACAGCTAGTGAATCATAAATTGACAGCCTCTGTGGCGTAGCAGTACTGAACGCGGCTGCTACGCAAGAGGTGCTGGTTCTATCCCCGTTCAATGCAAATATTTGGGTACATGAATATAGGTATTTGCATTGGTTTGGTCGTGCCTCAGAGAGCACGTTAAGCCGTCTGTCCCGGTTGCCATACAAACATCTATAGCAGTCGTTACGGGTTATTGATTGAAGCCCTAAAAAGTCTAACAACTGGTCTAGCTGCAATGCTTCGATAACGCCCAATATCGTTATTGGGTTGTGGAGGTAAGATGGCAATCGCTTCACGATAAATATTGAAGTCCAGCCAAATCCGCAGTTAGACTGATAAAGCGGACCCCAGACTTCGAGGTGAAAGATTCGGATGCGACTGGAATTAACGCTAGGATGAAGAAGTAAACCTATCACATCTGTAATGTTGACCCTCTTTTCAGAGACTTTGCCTTCAGCTTACCATCAGGCGAGGCGAAGTCAAATTGAGGTGTCCTATATAAAAAAAAAACGCTCAGACCTTCCTCTCAAAAGTGACGACATAACTTTTGTAAGGAAGGTACGGGAGAGGACATTCGGCGTCAATGCTTGCATAGATTTCAAATCCTAGACTGAGATTTTGAACTAAGGGACTATAGGAAGAAGGAAACACGTGAGCTGGTAAGGAATTCCAGGTCTTAATGGTGTGGCACAGAAAAGAGTCGCTGAACCGCTTGGTTCTTGATGAAATATTATGCCCAGCTTACAGCACTTAAATCTACCCACCATTTCTTCACATGAATCAATTCACAGGCACCTAATTCATCCCGTCATCAAGCACAATTTCACCGTTGACACAGATACGACAAATCGCAGGTATGTAGGCAGCCTAAACTGTTATGTTGGCGGTTGCGTCGCTGCGACTAATTGGGCACCGGTGTCGCTACTTTCACCCGGAGTAGGGTGACCAGGGTTAGGGAAGCTGGGGGACATTTATCCAAGTAATTACTGAGGCTCGTATTCTAGAATGACGCTCAACTCAAACTCGATTTACCTGAGGACAGATTGTATAGAACTATAGACAATCTGTCTGACAGCCTGTCAAATCTGTGGAATCTGTGCATACAATCTTGCCCTAGGTAAATCGAGATTCAGCTGAGTGGCATTCTAGAATACGGGCCTATGTGATTTCATTCAGAATCGCTTGGCACTTAGGTAAATTCGCACTGTTATGGGCAGGAAGTAGTTGATCATCAGGTACGTAATTATTTTAATATTTTTTTTATACCTTTTTATACCACTTAAGTGGCAGACAAGCACACGGCCCACCTGATGTATAGTGTTTACCGTGGCCTGAAATTCATGATATTTAATTTTGATTTAAAATAGTATTTTACTTCTTTACCAAAATCATACTTCAAAAGAAGTCGAAAACAATAGTGAATGAGTTTGAGATTAAATTAGAAAATAAAGGGGTTTGATTTTAATTTATGGTTAAAACACGTGAGGGGCTCGTTGCGAATCACAGTTGCGATGGCGACCGAAGGGTTGGATGCTGGATGATAAATTTGTTGTCAGCACTGCTTCAACAATTTTGCTTCAAATATTTTGTATATTTAGGTATATTTTTCAGCTGACTATTGATTGAAGTGATCTTTAAGAACTGAATTAAATTTCCGAGTTAAAACCACCCCACATTAGCAGACAGGTATGTGGATCGGTAGATACACGACGTTCCGCTAACTAAGGCATATTTCTATTAGGGCGCAGGGATAGGGCTAGGGAATAGAATGGTCGCATTATAGTACCTATACTTTTTATTGCTTATAGCAAGAAATCTTCCGACACGATAAAGCCATTTTCAAACATAGAAATCCCACTAATCTCAAAAGCATGGCCGCCCTACTCCTAACCGGTGACACAGTAATCGTGACCTCGCCGGACACTGCTATACACACATCTATATGATCCGCCATTAATAATAACGGGATTGCAGCTGACGGCCAATTATATTATTATTTTACATTGATTCCATACAATTTTGTATAAAGTTGTCAACTTCTTGAATGAGTGATTGTATGATGAAAATACCTATGTGATAAAATTAATGATAATTATTATGTATGTTCTTTTTTTAATTAGGCTCACTGGAGAGGTTTTGTGCTGTCAGTAGGAAAACCAAAGGCTGTCTTACTATCTTTTGCGCTGACTGCACAGACTCTCTCTGTTCTTCTCACGTTTGCCCACTATGTCACCCGTTGGTAAGTGATAATGTGGTCGATGGTGGAACAAGCTTGCCTAGAAATAACCAGTTCACTCCAGATTTGAAGACTCCCAGGTTATAGGTTCACAGAGTTAGGCTGGGCATTCCACTTCTTCGCAGTAGGTAGGTACCTTTTTTTTTTTTTTTTATCGTGCGAAAAATCCCCACGGATATCTACCTCCCCCGCCGGAGTCGGAGGAGGAGGTTATGTCGGACTCGAACCGACTAAAACGCACGCCTTCTGTGGGCCGTCAGTTCCTTTATGCGCAAAATACCAGATTCGCAAAATACCAGATTTGCCGGAGGTGAGATTGTCATAGCCATATCTCTCGCACCCCGGCCGACCCAGGGCCATATCTCTCGATCTGGCCCTCTTCCGGTGTGGGGACAACGGAGTCCCCAACTCGCCCCCGGGTATGGGGGGGCACGCAATGCGTGCCACCGCCGTGGCCTGCTTCTGCTAGGGTGACAGGCGACCCCACCCGTCACCCCCAGGTCCGCGCTCATGGGGGACGGAGGTCATTCTGCGACCTCTGACGCCCGAGTTGCCGCCGCTCGTCGCGGGCCGCGCGGTTTGCGATTCTCCTTCGCTCCTCGCGGGCCGCAAGGTCTGCGATTCTCCTTCGCTCCCGCTCCGCCGCCTCCTTCACGAGCATCACTTGCTCGCAGAAGGAGGCGCCGGCGGCCCACGCATCCGCGCAGCGAACCATCGCCGCGAGCAAAGTGGCGAGCGTGAGAGCTCTCACTCTCAGGGTCGCCACCAGCTCCCGTCTCGGCGTCTCCCACGCCGGACACTCGGTGAGTGTGTGCAGCGCCGAGTCCTCGCTCGCGTCGCAGTGATGGCACTCGGACGTTGGCTCTTTCTTCGCGGTCCGATGCAGATACCGTCCGAAGCATCCATGATCGGTGATGATCTGCGTCAGCCAGAACGAGAGGCCGCCGTGTGGCCTCTCTAGCCACTCCCCCATGATGGGTCTTACCGCCGCTACTACGGCGCGCCCTCGCAGTAGGTACCTAAGTATAATAAAGGTATTCTTAAACATTATTATGAGCTATATTATATGGTGTAGTGGTAGAGCGTTCGACTCCCCATACCCGGGGGCGAGTTGGGGACTCCGTGGTCCCCACACCGGAGGAGGGCCAGATCGAGAGATGTGGCCCTGGGTCGGCCGGGGTGCGAGGGATATGGCTATGACAATCTCACCTCCGGCAACTGACGGCCCACAGAAGGCGTGCGTTTTAGTCGGTTCGAGTCCGACATAACCTCCTCCTCCGACGCCGGCGGGGGAGGTATCCGGGGGGATTTTTCGCACGATAAAAAAAAAAAAAGATAGAGCGTTCGACTGCAGACTCGGAGGTAGCAGGTGGGTACTTCTTCACCATGCCACGTCGTTTCCTTATCACGCTGTTCCTTACTTAATATCTACACCCTAAAAACATCATCATCATCATAGTGAGCTCCCAATATTATTCGAAGCTTCAACACTTGCACTTCATTCGGCTTATTGTGGTTTTCCGTGAGTCCACCTGACTCTTCTCCACCTCCACTTTCTTGTCCATCCGACCCTCGAGCATTTTGGGGTTCTTCAAGAAGGGCATTACAAGGTTTCTTCAGGGTAGGCAGCACGAGTGTGACGCCCCTGGTGTTGCATACGTCCATAGGCCACGGTAACCACTTTCCATCAGGTGGGCCGTGTGCTTGTCTGCCACCTAAGTGGTATAAAAAAAAAAAACCAGCAAGTGGCTGACGGATGAGGTTGGTTAGGGCTCCAAATTTTGATAGGGCCTTAAAAACTCTCAACAAACACTTTAATAAACAAACAACAGTAAAAATATTTTTTTAATAGCTACAAATAAGAACAAGACAGGTCTGTGGGGGAGGGGGGCTGTACAGTCGGCCACGAAAAATGTTCCGTGTCGCAGCACGACACTGACGTACGGCGATAATTAGTCTTAAAAATTGCACACCCACTGTACCATACACTGCCGACCACTAAAAATGGCACCGGTAAATAAATTAATGATAAATGGACATATAGGTATGATTCCGTAAATATATTTTATATTTTCCGCGTACAACAACTGCCAACGCACGCAGCACATGCGCGTAATTCATTGCGGCTTCTCAATGGTCCCATTTATCCGTATCAGAGTTTAACAAGTAATGGGTATACGCTGTATCTACTCCATGCGTATGTCGTTGTCGTATGCGGTCGGCTCAGGAATGATATCTACCTTATGTTTTCAGCTAGCAACTTCAAGTTCTTATTGTAAGTCTTATGTTTTGTATTAGGTTGGAAATAACACACAAACTCTAAAGAAATCAACCCACCTAACCTATATTCATTCCGAACTGTCTCCACAAAGTGTAATAATTTTATTGCGATTATTCTTCGCCCTCTTGACATAATATTATCGTTATTAAAAATGGGCCATTTAAATTTGGTGTGCAGTGTATGTCTGGTCTAAATCGTGTAGACAGGAGACGGTTGTAAGGGCCTGCACTGTATCGCTCTTAACGTTATCTCATTTTAGCAAAGACAATTTAGTTTATTATTTGGTTCAGTGTTCTTTCTGGTACCTACAATATCACCTCCAGCAACCGACGACGGCCCACAGAGGGCGTGCGTTTTAGTCGGTTCGAGTCCGACATAACCTCCTCCACCGATCCCGGCGAGGGAGGTATCCTTGGGAATAAAAAAGGTAGGTACCTACAATTTGTTTGATAGGTAGGACGTAAGTAGGTATGTGTAGGTATGGCCCCATCAAGACCTTTGGAGTCAAGCCATCCACACCTGCAAGCTGGTAGGCACACCAGGCTCTGGCGCAGGTTTGCCGCTGAGGCTTGGAAGGTAAGACGGTAGTCACTCTCATTAAATCGTATCATTTTAGCGTTATTTCCGGTTGCATTATCTTGGCTTGACTTACACATCTGTTAAGAGAGCGGCTACGGCCTAACCTACCTACTAATTTCGAGAGGAGCCCCGCTGGCTCCAGCGGTAAGGGGGCAGGGGTCTATCAGACTCGAACCGACTAAAACTACACACCGTCTTGGGTTATTCATTTGTTGTCGGTGACATTTCCACTTGCATATACTTCGCGCCCGCCTGGCCCAGGGCCATCAAAATCGCCCTCTTAAGGGGAGAGCCTGCACCTGAACCTCGCCCGTCATCTGCAAGCTTGGCCCTAAGGTCCCTAGGTAGCTCAATATGAACAGGAAATAATTTAATAGCACGATATCACACTACTACGTAAATTGCAGCAGTGATAAAATCAGTAGGGGTTTCACAGGGAAATAGTTAAGTCAATATAAAAATTGCTTTTATTGCCGTCCATGTGAGTAGGTACCTAAGTACCTAGGTAGGTAGCTACTTGTACTTGTTTAGGTAAGTAGGTATATTATTACTCCGAACTCCGGACATGTCACATATCTTGGACCTAAATCGCAAGACAAACGAGGCTCTGGCGCCCGCGGATTGCTTTGTAATAATCTATGCTTGGTGAATTTGAGTTCGTTCACCGCAGTAGCACCCCGTGCTATCCTCAAAAGACACCCAAGAAATGTGCAGGTACTGCGCGTATAGGGCACATTTTGAGCACATTTTAGGTCCAAGATACGTGTTTGGAGTTATACTTACGTAGTAACTATTTATTAATCTGTGGTTATACTTAGATTTGCACATGACGATGGGAAGATATCCCATGATATCATCCTCATCATTAAAACGTAGGATTTTAGAATCTGTGGCGTAGTGGTAGAGCGTTCGACTGCTAAGTAAGAGGTCGCGGGTTAAATTCCCGCTCAATGTAAATTATTTGTACAAAAGAATATGAAGGTGTATTTGCATTGGTCTAAGTATTTCTAATTTGTTGGTCTAGGCCAATGACATTTCATAACATAGACATGTCATATGCTTACAAATCAACGTAGAAAAATGTGCCGAACTCACACACACACACATTTTTAATTCATCTACACTTTTGGTGTATTAACTTTAGAGTAATAGTTCGTGCAGTGTCTATAAACATACGATGGTATTTTCGTTATTTTTTTAAGTCACTGATGCTTCCGCTCAACGTCCGACCGGCGCCGCTCGGCACGCGGTACTAGAGGCAAACGTTCCAATTGACTCGTTTTCGGATCTTCACGATTTTCGCGCAATAACATGTCTACTTCTTTTTATATAATATCTTAGGTCTAGGCCTATAAGTAAAAAAGTATGTATGTATTTATAAAAATGTATCTACCCAGGTGATATAGTAATGGATACTCTAAGGTATCTACCTATCTAAAGTATCTAAATTAGTAGCTAGATAAATGAAAAACTTCCTTAAAAATACTGCCAATTCACTACCATAATTCGTAACTACATAAAATTACAATACCCCTATACTCGTACCCATCCGTTCACCAAAAACCGCACGACAGAATAAAATTATTTATTCAAATCTATTCACACTTGACATCTATTCACTAAATGCTAATAGCACACATACACACCACACACATATTCAAACGTGCACGCATTCCACTCACACACACACACACACCACATAAAAGTACGTCAATAGCTGCGTAAGTAATGTCTCTGTGTGCGTCTAATCGCTTAAACATTCGGCCACTCGTGCGCATCTTCAAAATTTCGGCGACTGTTATTGGTCGGTTTGTGTTTAGAAAAAATTAGAAGGTTAGTGTAGTGGGTTGTGATTGGTTGTAAATTTTTGGGTAGTGATTATAATGTAAAAATATATTGTTTAGATTGTTTTTGTTGGCTAGACTTGTAATAGTTTTCATTTGTTCACGTTTTTATGTAATGTAATATTGAATATTCTTTTTTTTATTAGTAGAAAATTGTAGTTTTTGTATTTTGTGTTCATAAATTTAGTTTTATTTGTCCGTTTTTTTTTAGTTTTAGTTTCCGCCTAATGTCACCATTGGGTTGGGGAGGTCAGATGGCAATCGCTTCACGGAAAATATCGAGGTCTAGCCAAATCCGCAGTTACACTGGTAAAGCGGACCCCAGACTCCGAGGTGAAAGCTTCGGATGCGACTGGGAATTAACGCTAGGATAAAGAAGAAATTTAGTTTTATTTGTCACTGTTGTCTGTTCTGTCTATAAGTGGATAGATAGATACCGAAGTAATACAGCTGTACCCATCTATATCTACCTGGAGACACGTATCTTGGACCTAAATCGCGAAACAAACGAGGCCTTGACGCGTGAGGATAGTTTAGTAATAATCTATTTGGTGGATTTGAGCTCGTCCACCGCAGTAGCAACCCGTGCTATCCTCAAAAGACACACAAGAAACGTGTAGGCAGGTACTGCGAGTATAGAGCGTATTGAGCACATTTTAGGTCCAAGATATACCTATGTGATAATATATGTGAAAGAAACATGTACTTTTCTTGGGTGTCTATTGAGGATAGCACTACAGGTGCTACTGGACGAGCTCAAATTCACCAAGCATAGATTATTACATTACAAAAGAATCTTTTGTCTTGCGATTTAGGTCCAAGATACTTGGCCCGAGGTATACCTATTCAATTTATAGAACCTAAGTAGCTATGCGGACTGCTCTCCTTTCCTATATAGGACAACACGTGCAGGGCTTAGATGCCACCCGCATACGGTGCAGAATATTCCATCGAGAACCAAGCGGTTCGGCGACTCCTTCTTCTGCCGCACCATTAAGTCTTGGAATTCCTTACCAGTTCACGTGTTTCCCTCCTCCTACAGTCCCGGGTCCTTTAAGCGGGGCGTGAAAAAGCATCTGATGAGGCCGTCAAGCTGAGTGGCACCATTGTAACATGATACGTGTCTGTAATGGTGACCCTCTTTTCAGAGACTTTGCCTTCAGCTTATCATCAGGCGAGGCGAAGTCAAATTGACGTGTCCTATATAAAAAAAAAGGTATTTGACAGAAAAGATGATTGTTAGATAAAGCCGTAAAATAGGTAGGGGACCTATCAGAAAACTTGCTGTTGCTTGCGGCTCCACCCGCGTGGATGTCGGTTATCGCTACCAAACATAGCCCATGTTCTTTCCCATGGTCTAATCTACCATGTACCAAATTTCATCAAAATCGGTTCTGTGGTTTAGGCGTGAAAGCGTAACAGAAGACATGCAGTTACTTTCGTATTTATAATATTAGTATGGATAAATATTCTACATAAAACATACTAGAGTTACCTCCTTAAAGGTTAATTTATTCTGAAAAATATATCTAGAACCACGCATCTACCCTGCCAATAAAACTAATCGCCATTTTAATATAACGAGAACCCCATTTTTACGCACACATTCTAACAATAGTTCCATAAGCGCCATAGCAAAGTGTGTGTCTAACGTTCCCCCACTCCTGCGCATCCGAAATTTGAACCGCGTTAGACGATTGGCGGCGGCCATCTTGGATTTTTATTGCTCGTTGTTACCGTAGATGGGGCTTGTAGTTTTATTTTTATTTATTGCTTTTTTAATATGGCCGCTTTTTAATGGCGATGCCAAAGTGCTACGATTTAAAATAGAGAATAATAAGGTATTTGATACCATATTGGTGATTTGATGGTGGAGTTAGGTTGTGGATAGTTGCTAAAATGGGTTATTGTACATCCATCCATACTAATATTATAAATGCGAAAGTAACTCTGTCTGTCTGTCTGTCTGTCTGTTACGCTTTCACGCCTAAACCACTGAACCGATTTTAATGAAATTTGGTATAGTGGCAGATTAGACCTTGTGAAAGGACATAGCTATGTTTGGCCGCGATGACCGACATCCACGCGGGCGGAGCCGCGGGCAAAAGCTAGTTGGTCATAAAGTTAATTCGTCACAGAAAAATGTATGTGTAAATTGGTCACAGTTCTATTTTTATGATGTAAAGATGGGGTTGTTTTATTTGTTTTAACTAGTGTCCTATAGGGTACCTATATTAGGTATTAAAATATTACATTTTAAGGTAAAGCTTCCTTAATAGGCTCTACGTACTGTATGTAGGTAAGTTTACTGGTTAAAGAGTCGACTGGGCGTCGCGTCAGTGCGGATTCGAATCCTGGCTATTAGGTACCTACACTACTTACCAACAAGCAGCGACATGGACCTACTGCTAACACGTGCTTTTACTCCAAGCACTAGTAATTTTACCTTTTTTTGCAAATTTGGTCGTAAACGTAAATGTAGAGACCATGATCTTGAAGTTTATACCTATCTACCTAAAGACTATGATCTTGATGTTTACATACAACATACATACATGATACAAGCGTTACTTTGTGACCTACCTACATGAATTGGTATTAATTTTCAGACCTTACAGCGTTTCTTCAGAGCAATGTGACTGTGAGGCTTGTGATTAAAACACAAAAACATTTAGTCCTAGGTATCGCGGGTTATACCCACATAATGTAAGTAAGTAGGTGGCGGGTTCGATCCCCGCTCAGTGCAAATATTTGTGTGCATGAAATATGAGTATTTGCATTGGTCTGGTCGTGCCTCGGAGAGCACGTTAAGCCGTCGGTCCCGTTTGCCATAAGAACTTCTATGGCAGTCGTTACGGGTAGTTGGAGCCATAAAAAATCCAAAAAACAACGGTCTAGCTGCAAAGCTTCGATATCGCCTAATGTTAACATTGGGTTGTGGAGGTCAGATGGCAATCGCTTCACGGATAATATCGAGGTTTAGCCAAATCCGTAGTTAAGACTGGTAAAGTGGACCCCAGACTCCGAGCTGAAAAACTTCGAATGCGACTGGGAATTAACGCTAGGAGGAAGAATGTAAGTAAGTAAGTAGGTAATGTCTACATAAATATCTACATTAATTATGTAGGAGCTGTGGTGAATTGTACCTATTTGCTAGTTATATTTGAATAAAGAAATCAGTCTATGGTCTACCTGCCTTTCTTTCACAACATGGTGACAGCGGTCTCGAAAATTAATTTTATTTACAGTTTAATAGATATTATTTGTGCGTTTATTTGTTATATTCATTTGCAAAAGTAATTAGGAAAATTGATAATACATAATGGAACATGCACGGCCGCCATCAGAATTGTATCTTGAAGGCGGGCCGGCAACCCGCGCTGAGGCATGGCGTCGGTGGTATCGACAATTTACGGTTTTTTTGAAAGCATCAGGTGTATACAAGGAGTCAGCGGATATTCAAGCAAGTTTGTTTGTGAACCTTATTGGCGCAGAAGGATATGACATTTTCACAACTTTCAAGTTCGTTAATGAGAGTGATCGTGAAAATCTCGATTCATTGGTGATGAAATTTAATGAATATTTTGGTACTAAACAAAACACCACCATGGCTCGTTTTAAGTTCCTCACAAGAAATCAGGAAAATGGAGAATCCATAGATGAGTACGTAACGGCTTTGAAAATTTTGTCTCAACAGTGTGAGTTCGAGCATTTGGAGGAAGGGCTCATACGTGACCGTATAGTTTGTGGCGTAATTGAAGGTAAGCTACGCGACCGATTGCTTAGAGCCGACGATCTTACTCTCGAACGAGCGGTTAAAATATGTCAGGCGAATGAAATGTCCACTGAAGAGAAGAGGCAGATAGAGGAGACCAAGGCGGTATGTAGCACGAGCGCGTCGTCTGCAGCGGTAGATGTAGTACACGGCGGCAGGCCAGGTGGTACGCAGCGGGCCGCAAGCACCGGCGGAGCAGGCCGCGGTGGCTGGGGGCCGCCGCGGGTCCGACTGCAGCAGCGGCATAAGGGCGCAGTACGAGGAGCTGGGGCCCGGGAGATGGCGCAGGGTGTGGCGGTCAAGCGTGCGTGTCGTGCGTGTATGCGTGTACAGTGCGATAATGACCATAGTTGTCCGGCTAGAAATGCACAATGTTATTGGTGCAAGGAAATAGGTCATTTCAAAAATTCGTGTCCAAAATTAAAAAGCAAAGTCTACCAAATAGACGAGGATGTTGAAAGTGACACGGAATTGTATTTCGTGTCTACGGTGGATGGTCCCAATGCCAGTAAGGACTCTAATAAATGGTATGAGACTTTGATCCTATCGCATAGTAGTTTGAAAGTAACTTTTAAATTAGATACAGGTTCAGACTTGAATGTTTTGTCTTTGCAAAAATATTGTACGCTAGGTCTTAATATATCTAGTTTATATAACAACAACATTAGAGCTCAATCATTTTGTGGCAACTTTATTCCTATTGTTGGTTCATGTCTTATAGACTGGATATATAAAAATACTGTGTACACATTACGATTTGTTGTTACTGAGAATGAATGTCAAAGTGTACTTGGCAAGTACGCGTGTGAGGAACTAGGTTTGGTTAAGCGCGTATTTTCTTTACATATTGATGAATATAGTGATCTTTTTCGTGGATTGGGTAAACTAGAGGGTAAATATAAGATTATAACGATGCAGGGCGCGCAACCGTCAGTCTGCCCAGTACGTAAAATACCTATGGGTGTGCGGGACAAATTGCGGGATGAGTTAAAACGAATGGAGAAAATAGGAGTTATTAGAAAGGTAACGCACCCCACACCATGGGTAAATGCTATAGTAGTCGCGGCTAAAAAGGATGGCACTATCCGTGTGTGCTTAGATCCTCGCCCACTGAACAAGGTAGTGTGCCGCGCCCACTACCCGTTACCGACGCTCACGGAGATTGCTACTAAGCTAGAAGGGGCACGATACTTTAGCAAGTTAGATGCAAGGTCTGGATTTTGGATGGTCCCAATTGATGATGAGAGTGCAGATTTATGTACTTTTGGAACGCCATTTGGCAGGTATCAGTTCTTGCGCTTACCTTATGGGGTCAATTGCGCATCGGAAGTATTTCATGCCAAAATACGGCAAATACTGGAGGATTTAGATGGGGTAGAATCATTTATTGATGATATTATTGTGTGGGGATCTTCTATTACCCAACACAACGAGAGGTTGAAAGTTTTGCTGGACAGAGCAAGACAGGCAGGTAGACCATAGACTGATTTCTTTATTCAAATATAACTAGCAAATAGGTACAATTCACCACATCTCCCCCTTAACAACCAAAAATATAAAATACATTTGCAACCACGGGAATGATCAGGTCGTAGATAACCAAGTGTCAAGTGATGGGGAAGAATGGTCTAACGCGGAGAATGATGATGATGGGAATGGGGCCAATGCAAACGCGAGTGAGGATGATGAACACGCACAACGGGAGCGTGTTCGCAGAAGGGCGGCGGTAGAGGCTAGAGATAGAATAGCCCAATTATTTTGAAAATGTTATTTGTTTTATATAATATGGTAAATGTGGTTGCAAATGTATTTTATATTTTTGGTTGTTAAGGGGGAGATGTGGTGAATTGTACCTATTTGCTAGTTATATTTGAATAAAGAAATCAGTCTATGGTCTACCTGCCTTTCTTTCACAACAGGAGCTTATTCCAATTTTAAATAAAGAATCAAAAATATGGCACAACGTCAAAAATACCGAACGAACAAGGAAACGGATCGAGACAACAAAAATATACAAAAATATTTTCGCAGTAAACCGAAATTAAAAGGTTTCTGAGTCGCCGAATTGTGACGCACACAGACACAACCAGACGATGTTACGCACACACAGACATTGTGTGAGTATTACAAGTAAGGGTGGGTGCAGACAACATGATACAACTCGGCGAACTTGTTGGTAGTTTAGTTGTTGGACGACTGGCGACTTTATTGGAGCTGGAATACCTAGGTCGTAGCTGCTAATGAATTGTTGGATGGATATTTATGCGATTTTACTACACATTTGACTGATTTTGCTTATGTCTATCAAGTTAACACATGGTTAAATATTGATGTAAGATGACTGCAATGTGTTATTTAATGCTTCTATTGCAAGTTATGTGTCGAGCAGTTTATAAGGCAGGTAATTTATGTTTTCTACTTTTCTACAGAACTTAGGTATACACGCAACGCTAGGTCTGAAAGTGAAGCTCGATAGGCATATCGAATACTTATTTACATAGTGAAAAATAACATCAAACATGACACAAATACATTCGCTACCAAGTAATATACCTAAGTCTATCTTAAAAAAAAGTGGTTCGTGTCTACTACATGAAATTTTGAACCACGACCTGCCCTAACAATTTCCGCCAACACCCAACATGTTGGCCGCACGTCTGCACCCGCCTTCACTCACACAAAGAGACCCCAATTCTCATTCGGAGCGCGCACAGCACAGTTTCCGCGGTGGTGGCGAGGGCATCGACCCCACGTTTTGGAGGGCGCCAGTGACGTCACAACACTGACCTGCCGCAACGACCTTGAAGCGTTTTCGGCTGTCCCCGTTTTCTGACGGATGTTTACGAAGTTTCAATTTCGAATTTCGGGGGATTCAATTTTGGAACGTCGGTGTTGGCGCGATTTTGGCTAATTTGAATTTGGAATGAAGTTGCAATTTAATTGGATGGCGAGAGGATGTTTGAATTTGGAACGTGAATTATTGAAATGGGTTTTGAATTTGAATTTAGAATTGTTTTTTTTTTTTGCCTTCTAAAGACGGAACTATCTACAGATGTACTTTGTAGCCCGAGGACCGCTTGTTGTTTTTGATTAGTACTAACTAACGTAGTGCCTTTTCCGGGAGTGACTGTGCTGTTTGACCTCCCAACTTTGAGAGGAAAGGCTTGCTTGGGCCTCACGGATGTTGGTAGAACCCTCTACCTACACTCTAGGTGTACCTATAAATACATCGGTATAGAGAACAGTGGCGAATACCTATGAACCGATTCCTACCGGCTTGCTCTGCAAAGGGAAGCATAGAGATGTTTCTAATTCCATACAAAATGGATATGGTCGTTCTATTTTATTTATTTATTCAACTTCTTGCACAATGTTCTATGAGGTAGGATCTTTTTCCACCGGCTTTCCTTTTGAAATTTTCACCCTTCGCCACTGACAGAGAAACAGCCAGCCCAATGCAAATAGACAGACATTCATTCATACGAATATCTACACTAAAAGTGACTCGAACCTGTGACCTCTGACGTCACAGTTGAATGCTCTACAGGTCTCCTTTTCAGAAACCAACATATTCATTAAACACCATAAGATATTGTCCCATTCAAAACGACATTTGAATGATCCGTATGATCACCCATTCACCCATTCAATCGCTCGACGAACTAATTCTGTACAAAGTGAACGTAACGCGTGTAGTTAAGTTATCAAAACGTGCACACGCCTTCGCAGACCTAGCACAGGCTCACTATCAGGCTCACGCACGAGACGACATTTATTTTATAATCAACTAGCTTTTACCCGCGGCTCCGCCCGCGTGGATGTCGGTTATCGCGACCATACATAACCTATGTCCTTTCTCAAGGTCTAATCTACCCCTAAACATAATATAGTCAGTGATGTTCCCGCCCCTCTACCTATCCAAATTTGGTAAGATCCTATCAATGCCGCTTTGGATATTCGATTTAGTAAAGAGGTTACTGAAGCTCTAGGCCTTAGAGTATACATTGCTATAGAGCGCGCCTTACAAGTATGAACTGCTATCACGGGTATGAACAGTACCGAGGCTCCTGGCTCAACCTCAATCAGTAGCAAAACAATACCGATCAAAATGACTTCGCAAATAATATTTAATTCGATATGTTAAATCAAAATTTTATACAACATCGTAGTTATATTTGTATTAATAATGACGCAAAAATAACGCAAAATGACGCCATTTTTTTGTATTTTGGCTTTAATTTTATCCATGCATATAAAATCGAACAAAAAACTTCATAACAACAAACTACATTAATAAGTTGCATCTATTGATATTTTCGGTAATGCATGAAACGTCACTATAGGTGCGCTATACCATCGCAAAGAATCTGCTAACACTCGGCGCCAAAGACCTGAGTGATAGGCGCGCTCTATAATAAATGTACCTATACTCTAAGCTCTTGGCAATCCGAGGTCTATAAGTAAGTTGTACAGGGATTTAGCTGGATTTCCCCTTGCTCCTACTTCTACGGCGTAGAGTTTAACCACGTAGCCATTTTTGGTTAACTCGTTAGTCAAGTCAAAGTATTTGTTCGTCTTTATAGCGTGGTCTATTGTGGTAGATACCTATATATTTATTTTTCGGAAAATCGTTTTGAAGATGATATTTTTTGACATAAAAATGTTAAATTTTGACATTCATGTGTGAATAATGAAATAAAACGAGTCCTGCGCTATAAGCCAGTGCTAACCCCGGTTTGTTTACAGGAATACCTGAACGGCTATCAGGGGTCATTGACACTGATAACGCGCGTACAAACACACACACCGTTGTGCAACTATGTTAATATTTTAATAACTCGTTTTGGTATTATTAATAAGTAGCTGTTGCCCGCGGTTTCGCCCGCGTTGATGAAGAGCATAGCCTATTTCCTATCCCAAGATCTAATCTATTTCTGATTAGGCGTGAAAGTGTAACAGATAGACAGTCATATTACAATAAGTAGGTGACCATGTTAGTTTCTAATGGAGTAGAACTCCACCCCATCTCTTCCCGTGGGTGTCGTAGAAGTCGACTGAGGCGGCCACCCACTTACAGTATATCGAACGACAACCGGATGATATCAGTCTGTCAGTTCATCGCAATAGCCCACACACTTACAGTTTCGTATACGATTTTGGACTGACGGATAATATGTGTGTGGCCGCTTGACGATTCCGGTCAGCAAAGACAGTTAAAGGCCGGACAGTCTATGGCCGTCGACATTTTATACGTAAAACATCAGACTAAAAAAAAAATGTTATTATTTAAGGCTGAGGTAATAAAATTATGATGACATTGATGACATAAGGACTGCAGGCCGCCGGACAGACAAAAAACTGCAGGCGGACTGTAAGTAGGTGGCCATCTTAAGAGATAGGCCTGTTCTCAGACAGTGAACTGAACATACAGCCCGTGACAAAGTACTTGCTTGACGGCAATAGATTCGCCTGTTTTTACGTGGGACCTAATATCATAGTTGGCGAAATGTGGGTATCAATACACCTCTGCTTACCCCTTTGGGGATATACAGGCGTGAACATAATATGTATGTAAATAGGAAGGTAGTTTTATAAGGTTGGTATGACCTAGTTAGAACTAACTTTATGTCTAGTCTAGGTATACCTAGATACCCCCACATCTGCAAGCCGGTACCCCCGTTGTTTCTTTGGCTCAGTATTTCCTCTTCGACTTAGGAGGGACAAAACTTCCCTGGTAAAGCCGACTGATAGATCATCGTCATGATCCCTACGTTAGTACCGGTCGCATGATCGCATCCGATCCGAGGCTTCGGAGTCCGGGTTTGAGGTTGAATCGAAACTGAATGTTGAACAGATTTCTATTAGATACAAGGCTTTCAGGACATAGTTAAGTTGATGATTAAGATAACCTAATCGAACTTTAGAAGACTTGATAAAAAAAGAGCTCAAGGCCAACAAAATGTTTGTCAACCATGACCCTTATTTAAAAATAAAAAAGGTCAACAATCTCAAATCTTAACAAACAGTAATTTGTCATGTCACAGCTGTTGGAAAGAGATAACAAAGTGCATGATAAGACGCGTGCGAAAAGGAGGGGGTATACAAAAAGTGACGTGATTCAGAGTGCGTTGAACTCAAGTTTTGATGATGCATCGACGCGACATATTTGTGTTGTATATTTATTTACATGTAGTAGTGTACGGTCTGCAAATAAAGGTTGAATTTTCCTCCATTAGTCGCAATGATTACAATGATTACTAAAGATAAGTTTTTTAATAGTCCTGCCTAAATATATCATCATCATAAGAAAGTACTGGGAATAACTCCGCTTAGAACTGAGAACAATTGCAATTGAGGTTTTCTCCACAGAGCACGGGGTTGACTTTCATTAGAGCAACTACAGTATGACCTGCCAACCCCGAGAGGAAGGCATGCATTAGGCTCTTGTATGTGAAGTATTTAGGTACGATTAGTATTTAGCTACGATTGGTAGGTGAGGTTAGCTTGGACCCCACTCACTATTAACCCTCCACCTGCAGTAGAGCCTCCCGCGAATGGTTATGTCCCCAGGTATGGGGAGACACGCAATGCACGCCGCCGCCGCCTGCTTCTGCTAGAGTGACAGACGGCTCCACCCGTCACCCCCAGGCCCACGCTCATGGGGGACGGGGGTCATTCTACAAATTAATTCACGTCAAAAAAATACCAGTAATGGTGGTAATAGGTTTTGTTGTAGACGCTACCTCGATGTGGTACGTACGAATTACATAGGTAGGTACTATCGGCACGGCACTGACCTGCCCAATGCCGTCTCGGTTGTTATATCCTCGCTGCGCAGTACCTACCTATTTACCATTTATTTATATTAATTATTATATTATATTTAGGTCGGGCCTATATAACTAGGTAGGATATTTGTTTATCTATGCTAATTCCATATTAACATTATAAATTAAACATTATAATTAAACCACTGAACTAATCGTGGTGAATTTGGTAGAGCTTGGTAAAGGATATAATAATTGTAGTCGTTAAAATTTCGGCAATTCCTCGAAAAGCTTTCACGTAATGGGGTTAGAATGGGTAGAATTTGTAACGAAGTCAATCAAATAAGTCACCGACATAGTCCGCCGAATAAGCAAGCTGTAGTGGCAGCAGTGGGCTGGCCACATCTGTCGAGGGACCAATGGCCGTTGGAGCAAACGAGTCCTAGAGTGGAGACCGCGAGAAGGCGAACGGAAGATGGAATACCCCATAGCCAGATGCCAGACCAGCCAGACCTAAAAAAAGATGGCTCATGTAGATTGAGAAAAGTTGAGGATCGGGAGCAATGTCATGCATTGCAAGAGGCCAGTGTCCAGCTGTGGAGTACTGTGGACTGCAATAGGCTTATTTGTTCACCAAAATATTCTTTCCTAATATTTTAACAATAATTTTATATACTTATACAATTTTGAAAATATTTTCAGTTTCTAGGCATATAAGAACCTATATTTTAAAAATAATCTCATTAACGACACCTCCACCTCAATACCGCCTTTTTTTACCATGTGCAAAATCCCCATGGATATTAATAATCTGACATCTGTAGATTCTGTAGTGAGAGTACCTATTGCAATATTGTGATATTACGTGCGAAAGGAAAGCTGATTCGATACAAGGAAAAAAGGTTCTACCACTTCTAGTATGTAACTACTTATGTTACCTACCTAATAAGGTACTTAGGTATTCTACGACTTCTAGTAAATTACCTTATCTTTCTTTATTTATTTAATTTAGTTTATTTTAGTAATAATAGTTTGTAGTGTTAATTTAATTTAGTATTATTTTTAACTTGTAATTTTCCTTGCAAATAAACGTTCCTTCAGTAAATATATCTCCCTAATTATTATAATCTGACAGAAAGAATGATAGAAAAGAAAGAAATTTTTCGATCGAGACATTCCTAATCTGAACTTTCATCGTAGTTTTTTTGCTGTCGCTACAGTGTCGCCAGTAGAACTGATTCAGCAGGATTACTCAGATATACTTGTGTTGTTACATATTGGCGTGTCTTTAGAGATTAACAGTTCTTGGTACGCAGTCTGATCATTTTGGGTATAGGTATTTTTGTACCCTTGGGGATTGAGGACATGTAAGAACTTTGTAGTCATTCATTAGATACTGTGTATCTTAAGGTGCGCCTAGAGCTCATATTTTTCGCAATAAGAGCTCATATTTTTCTCAAGAAGAGCTCATATTTTTCGCAATTAGAGCTCATATTTTTCGCAATATTTTCAATTTCTTTAAATGTTTGGCACCTTAGAGAAAGTATTATTTCTTTAAAGTGTCAAATAAAATTTTAAAAATTTTTGAAAAACAATAGAGATGTAGGTATCTATATTATGTTGTGTTGCGTGTTTTTAGTGAAAATTTTGCAAAAAACATGAGCTCTAGACGCACCTTTCGTTAGATATGGGTACACAGCTACATACATGCGCATGATTTTTTTTTCGTTTTTTTTTGTATTGGCGAGTCTATTACCGTCTACGGGGAGTATATTTGTCAGAGCCTCGTTCATTTGTTAGCAGATGCACTGCGTGCATGGGCCCTGGAGACGTTGAGGGCCTCTTAACACCCTAAAATTATGTTCTAAGTAAAAAAAATTGAACCCCGCAGCTGCAAAAATACCTGAACGCCTATTCAATGAAAGAATTCAATCTTGATCTGTCAAAATCTTTTCGTAACAATATTTGAAGAAAGAACATTGACATCGTGATCATATTCGCCAATGTGTTGGTTGGCGAGTGCGTAGAGCGTCATATCTTTTTTCCAAAAGAATGTTATTACGAGAATCCTCTTTTCGTTGAAATCGTGATCATTTTTGACATTTAGGAGTTTGTTATTTAATCGAGAATTGAATTTGAGCAACTTTTTATTGCAGAATTATTGACCTTCAAATACAAGCAATGGAATACTTATAGGCCGAATACAACGATCCTACATGCTACGAAAATGTGGATGTCGGTTATCGCGACCAAACATAGCCTATGTCCTTTGTTAAGGTCTAAACTACCCCTGTACCAAATTTCATCAAAATCGGTTCAGTGGTTTGGGCGTGAGAGGGTAATAGACAGACAGACAGAGTTACTTTCGCATTTCTAATATTAGTATGGATAATTATGGATTATCTTCAATAATCCTAGCGTTAATCCCAGTCGCATCCGAAGCTTTCAGCTCTCAGTCTGGTGTCCGCTTTGCCAGTCTAACTGCGGATTTGGCTGGACCTCGATATTTTCCGTGAAACAACTACCATCTGACCTCCACAACCCAATTGTGATATTAGGCGACATCGAAGCATTGCAGTTAAAATATAATATTATTATCTTCAATAATATTCTTTATTTAAACTATGGTTGCGTGTGCGCAGCTGCTTTATGTCACTGACCTGCGCAATGACGTTCACGTTGACAATGTGATTTTCGACTTGTAGTTATCATTGTTTATCCCTAAAGGGGTAGGCAGGATTATACATTCATATTTTGACAAGTAAGTACATACTATTGAATGGATGGAAAATCGAATCTTTGCGATTTTCTTACCAAATGACCTTGAAAAGTTTTTTTTCTCAATTTTTGGATGTTTGTCACTCAATCACACTCTAACGGCTGAACGGATGTTTTTTTATAGGTAATAGCTATGTCGGTCGTAGACAAGCACGCCCACCTGATGGAAACTGGGTACCTGGCAACACCAGGGGAGTGTGACTGCAATCTGGTACCGGGATGGATTATAAACGGTAAATAACATATTTTTATCCTACGTGGATGTCGATTATCGCGACCAAACATACTTACCCAAGGTCTAATCTACCTCTGTACCAAATTTCATCAAAATTGGCTAAGTGGTTTAGGCGTAAAAGCGTAACAGATAGATAGACATACAGACAGACCGAGTTATTTTATAATATTTTGGCATTTATAATATTGGTATAGATTTAAAATTTAGTTTTAGTAGCTAGATTTTCATCAGCCCAGTAGTTTCCTATTAGATGATAACTTTTCCATGACGTCATCAAAAATAGGTCACTCAAGCAATAAATTCCAGAAGACAGTCTAGCTACCTTACAAGGAAAAAATAACTAATAGAGGCACCATTCTACTTGAAAACGAGTTTTAATCACAGTCGTAACGTGAGTATGAATATATGGAATATATGGTAGGAATATATGGTGGATTTCCATTGCTTGATATAGATGATAGAACTGGGGTAAAACTAAGATAACTTAAAAGTGTCGGCTAATACCAACCTGCGTATACCTCTCACCATATATCTAGAACCCAAAATGTGCTCAAAATGTACTCTTTATTAGCATTAGAAAGTTTCTTCAGGGTCGGCAGCACGAGTGTGACGCTGCTGGTGTTGCATGGGTCCATAGGCCACGCGCGGTAACCACTTCCCATCAAGTGAGCCGTGTGCTTGTCTGCCACCTAAGTGGTATAAAAAAAGAGTGCGCGTTTTTTGGGCGTCTTTTGAGGATAGCATGGGGTGCTACGGTAGCGGTGGAGCTCAAATCTATGACGCATTGGTGTGGTATAATCTATGCAAGATTATATCAAACCAATGCGCGCCCGAGAGCCTCGCTTCTCTCGCGACTTGGGGTCAAGATATACGCCTCTAACTATAGTTAGTGATTGGTCAAGCTGCATAAGAGCCCAGTAGGCTTAAGGAAAGTACCGCTGTCTTCAAATAACACTAACAAGGTTGCTCAATCCCCATTACGTCACCAGGTAGGCCTGATCAATTTAAAAGTTTGAATTTCCTCAAAGCTCTTAGGTAAAATGTTTAAGAAACCATTTCTTAGAATTAAGTAGTCATGCGTTTAGTATGAAATAACAAAATTGAGGCGATTATTTTCGTAATTGGCCGCTAAACAGGTGAGAACTTTCGTTGAATTATTTTATTGATTTACTAGCTTTTGCCTGCGGCTCCGCCCGCGTTGATGTCGGTTATCGCGACCAAACATATAGCCTATGTCCTTTCTCAAGGTCTAATCTACCCTTATACCAAATTTCATCAAAATCGGTTCAGTGGTTTAGGCGTGAAAGCGTAACAGATAGACAGACAGACGGACAGAGTTACTTTCGCATTTATAATATTAGTATGGATTAGTATGGATATATGGATAAAGATTTTTTTTTAAGAAGGCTTAATTTTATTTAGGTTCACCCCCTATTACGTGGGACCTAAAACAATGATTGGTGAAATGTGGGTGTTAATTCACCTCTGGCTAACCCTCCGGGGATAAAAGCGTGATTGTATGTATGTATCTATGATTGTGCAATATTTGGCAGCAGATTCAGACAGTCCGCCTTATCAAAATAAAGCAGACTCATAGTTCAACGGCCCCGTATCAATTTACTCCAATTCATTCTCTTATCAGCGTGTGTTAGCTGATTATCTGTGCATTAACATTTGTGTTCAATGTCAAAAAGCATATTTTTGTACGCATTTTTCATACGCCCATGACGTATCGTTGATAAATACGCAGATATGACTATCCATTCACTGCTTAGTTAATACCTAAAGAAGAGAGAGGTCGAGAAAATTAGGTTGAAAGGGCCGGTCTATCAAACCATTACACACACATTTATTAGGCCTGTCTTCTTACATGGCTATAAAGTGAGGCAGCTGCATCCCACTAGATGGTATGAAAACCTTTTCTGTACCTGGGACTCGGTGCAGCCATCGTGAAGAAAACTCTACTGCTGAAGACTAGAGAAGAATTGTATGCCTTTTACCTATTACCCTCTCTTTATAATTCATGCTTTAGGTGCTTCCTCTTTTTACACCAATTAGGACACAGACAAGCACACGGCCCACCTGATGGAAAGTGCTTACCGTGGCCTATAGACGAGTACAACACCAGGAAAGTCACACTCGCGCTGCCGACCCTGTAAGAACACAGGCAGGACAAGCCTTTGGTCTTCCCATTGACAGCACAAAACCTCTCCAGTGAGCTCTGGCTACCCTACTTACTGACGGGCGTACAAGTATTCCCTAGTGAGTATTACCGTTTCCAAGTACTTATATCACAGGAATACAAATCAGCCGCCCCCCTAGACAAGTGGCAATTCGTTGCTCGTCGCGTCGTATCATGGAATAGAATGACGAATGTATAGGATTTGACGTTTTTGACATTCGTTGACACCTGTCATATACGTCAAATCCCATACATTTGGTATTCTTTTCTACAAACAGTACAAACGCCGGCCGACGCTTTGCTGAAGAGTGGCTGGGTGTAAAAAATTAGATAGTTTTGTCGGTTCTGCGCATGAGAGCTTGATCTATAAAAGTGTTAACCATTTATTTGTTGCTTGTTGTTATTGAACGAAATCAATAAATACGTGATATTGACCCAGATGTTCAGTCGGTTCAATAAACCAGTGACATTTCGGATGACTTTCAGTTCGAATCAGTCTCTCTCTTATTAGAAATTTTAGCTCTTAGATTTTTTATTAACTTTTCAATTAATCTACTGCAGGCTGGAAATAGGCCCAATGTGCGCCATGCCTCCTGATCCTCCGCCTTCCGCATGTAGTCTATCCCAGCCACCTTTTTCAGGTCGTCAGGCATCGTACAATTTAGGTACTTCGCTCAAAAGGGGTCAGTCCATCTAGCCGCTAAGGGCGGTCTTACCAACGTCCTTGAGACCTAAGGTACAGTCGAATTCAAAAGTGCAGTAGCAATCCTACGTAACTATAGCGTCAACATTCTAGCGCTACTTGTGACCTTTTTCTTTTAAGACAATTTACACACACACATAAATTGTTCTTCCGTAGGAATATTATCGATAATTTCGTTGTCACTACGTAAACAACCCGTGGCCGAGTGGATAAAGCATGAGGTTTGTGGAAATGCAAAGGTTGATGGTTCAAATCCTACGATCTTGAATTAACACTTTTTGTGTTTCATTTATAAATTAATATCATTGTATTATTTGTTAAATTTTAGCAAATATCAACATAAAATGTAAAAAAAATGCCAACTTCATGCAAAATTACTTCATCAATATTTAAAATTATATTTTTGTCATAAATATAAAAAATCGTTATAAGCTGGAATCGAACCTGGAACCTCTTATCATTGTACATCAATAGTATCTTGCTTAACCCACTTAGCTATCAGTTAATTTAGTAAATTGGTAAATTACTGTATTAGTATCTAATGACACACACACACATATGTAAACACAAAACCGGGCCGGCGCGCGCCCGCACGCCACGCCATTTTGAGCCTTGTTGTGCTAATGCACTTATGAACTCTGACTGTACCTCACCTGCCTAACCTGTCTCACCTGTCTCACCTGTCTCACCTATCTCATCTCATCTGCCAGTCTATAAACTTACTAAACAACGGACGAAGTTCTAGCACAGGCTAACCTCTCAGGTTTGGATGGTCATGCAGTAGTCGTTCCCGGAAAAACCGACATACATACATACAATCACGCCTTTATCCCCGGAGGGTTAGGCAGAGGTAAATTAACACCCACATTTCACAAATATTAGTATTAGGTCCCACGTAATAGGGGGTGAGCCTATTGCCGTTTTCCGGGCACTATTGTTGACTCGAGCCATGTATAGGCTGAGTCTGGGCCGACTTAACAATCAAAAACTCCAAAGTACAACTTTAGATGACACTGGACTTGCTCGCTCTTAATGGCGAGGGCTCCCTATAACCCGATTCCTGTCGGTTTCCCAATAACCCGCATTGTGCATGACAAACTAGCTAGAGTTAAGTTTTTTCTCCACCGGCTTCCATTTTGAACTTTCTGTATTCCGATGATGATGTACTCAAATGTGTTCGATGGCTATCTTGTAAATATAATTTTACAAGCACTTCTAACATAACTTGAAGGCCTATCAGCACTTTTCTAGTGCCATTTGACACTAGAAATAGGATGTAAGATCACCGATAAGACACACCCATCCGCATGGTATTGGTTTCAATCCGGAGAAACTTATCTAGGTTTAAACTTTCGCGTTCCGTGATATAGGTACAATAGATAATTTTAATGGGAATTAACGGAGGTAGGACACTAGGTATTCCCGTCCCAATTGAGAAGTCCGACTGAGGAAGTACCTCCGCCTTACAGAATACTGCGGCCATAATAAAGAGTAGGGTAGCCAGAATTCACTGGAGAGTTTTTGTGCATGTCGGTGGGAAGACCAAAGGCTTGTCTTGCTTTCTGCACCAACGGCACAGAATCTCTCTGTAGGTACTTACCGGGTCGGCAGCACGAGTGAATTTGACTTCGCCTCGCCTGATGGTAAGCTGAAGGCAAAGTCTCTGAAAAAAGGGTCACCATTACAGACATGTACCATGTTACAATGGTGGCACTCAGCTTGACGGCCTCATCAGATGCTTTTTCACGCCCCGCTTAAAGGACCCGGGACTGTAGGAGGAGGGAAACACGTGCACTGGTAAGGAATTCCAAGACTTAATGGTGCGTCAGGAGAAGGAGTCGCCGAACCGCTTGGTTCTTGAGAATATTCTTCTTTACTACTACTTTACTTTTATTTTTTTTAAATAGGCCGTACTTTCATTCATAGTCCCAAAATACTCTTCAAAAATTATAAAAATAATAATAAGGAGAAACTGGGACCGTGGTCCCGGTCCCGAAATACCCCCAACCCGTAATAGGGTTGTTGTTGACTCGATTCATGCAATCTGAGGCTGAGTCTGGGCTTATTGTTTCGTACAGATAATTTAGTATTACTCATTAATAATTGCCTATAATACTTACTTAGATAGGAGTAACTACATACAACTAAAAGTCGGTACCTACATGAGACTAGTCTGAGACGGTCGACATTGGCCGCCCTTGTAGTTGGTTTTGGTCAACAATCGTGAATGTGGAGCCCTATCTGCGGCTTAGCCAGCCGGCTATCGGTCGAAGAACTCCGATAACGAAACTGCACTCCATTCAGTTTAGTGAAATGTGAGTTTTAATTGTATATTTGAATGTAAAAAATGTTTGAACACGTAGAACCAACGAGTAGAGCTAATGACAAATCAAGTAAGTATTATAATTAAGAAATTACAATTTTATTAAGTACAATTATTTACATAAATTCATTACTAGTACCTATAAAAACAATATCTGTATACCTTTAAACAAAGCTGCAGGTTTAGGCGTCAAAAAATTCCTCCCCATCGACGTCAACTGGGAGGGTGGCCAGAAGGCTGGCGGCATTGCCACGTTGAATGGCAATGCCAATCCTTTGTGCAAGGAAAGAACCAGCCCTCTGGTCACGGGTAGCGTCTATAAGCCGTTTTGAAATTTCTTTAAATAAAAGACGGGCACTTGGACCCCATGATCCCAGCGTCTCAACCCCAAATGGCTCAAATATGTAATTACCAGTTAAATTACTATATTTGTGCCTATATTACTATTTAGTAAGTATAAACATGGTACATAAGTACCATGCACTGACCAAAGTAAAACTTTTTTCTTTTTTAAGGTTCCGTACCTCAAAAGGAAAAAACAGAACCATTATAGCATCACTTCGTTGTCCGTCTTCGGTCTGTCAAGACCTTTTTCTCGGGAACGTGGGACAAATTTAGTTGAAATTTTTCCCACATAGGTACTCAAGTCAGCAACCTTTTATTAACCCCCGACAAAAAAGAAGGGTGTTATAAGTTTGACGTGTGTATGGGTGTGTGTGTGTGTGTGTGTGTGTGTGTGTGTGTGTGTGTGTGTGTGTGTGTGTGTGTGTGTGTGTGTCAGTCTGTCTGTGGCATCGTAGCTCCCAAACGGCGGAACCAATTTCGATTCTGTTTCTTTTGTTTGAAAGATGGTTTAGTCGAGAGTGTTCTTAGCTATGTTTCATATAAATCGGTTCAGCCATTTGAAAAATATGAGGAGTGAAAGTGGCAATGCAAAATCGAATATTTTCAAATATACCTGTGTTGGGTATCAAATGAAAGGTAATAATTTATAGATCGCGATACAGCAAGTTTTATGGAAATCGGTTAAGCGGTTACCTATAAAAAACATAAAATAAAAAAAATAAATTAAAAATTTAAAAAACCCCGACCCAAAAAGAACCTATAAAAAATAAATATTTCAAGGGTTATTGCATCGGGGTATCTGGTAAAGCATTCCGACATATTATCAAAACGTCAACTGTCAACATTTTTCTAGTAATTACCCTTTTTACTTATTTTTATTTTCATTTTACTTTTCTACATTGATAGGCAAATTAGTATACGTCAGCGACTCAATCATCACATTATCAGCTATGATATAAGTGTATCAATTACTTGTAATGAGCGCAAACCACCATTTTGGATTCACTGCATAATTATAGATAGTTAGCTGAAATTGTGGGAACCCACACCTGGCGAGGTGTCCGAAGCGAATCGAGATCTTTGTATTTATATCGATGTGTGCGTGTCTTGTTTTAAGAAATAGTTTTGTATACCTACCTTTTTGGTAAAGAGGTATTTAGGGGACCCACCTAGATTTTTGAGGCCCTTTTTGGACCACTTTCTGTCTATCTGATAAGCACACGGCCTACCTGATGGGCAGTGGTAACCACGGTAACCAGTACCCATCAGGTATTCGGTCCCACGTAATAGGGGGCTTATGGACGTTTGCAGGGGCATCATGCTCGTGCTGTCGACCCTGTAGGATCTTTCTAATGCCAATCTTACCTGCAAGCACATCTGCTGATTGACGGACGAGGCTCTGTAGCAGACTTTCCTATCGGGGTTGGGAGGTTAGACAGCGGACGCTTCTATAAAACACCTATCAGTCAAAAAAAAAAGTGACGCGATTGGCGAAATGTGGGTGTTAATACACCTCTGCCTACCCCTTCGGGGATTTACAGGCGTAAAATAAATTGTTAATTATATTTGCCAGTAAAATACCGCTTATCAATAAACCAAAACCTTGACATTGTATTGCTACGGGTAATGCGTCCTTTAGGTTACATTGTTTTGTTTATCCAAATAATGGAGTGACGAATAAAACCGCGCCGTTTTTGATAATAGAATATGAAAAGAATCCATGACTAATAATCATAATATATGTAAATACCTATGTACGGGGATTAACATTGTGTTATGTAGGTACCAGAAAGATGTCATCGTCCTTCTATCCGAGGGCATGATGGAGACACCGTATTGTCCATACCAGTGGTGGCTTTGAAACCGGAGATGGCCCCAGGGCATCTGAATAACCGAGATGGCGTGCAGTTTTAGTCGGTTCTAGCCGACATAACCGATAAATGCAAAAGTGAGATTGTTTATTTGTTACTTAAACAAAAACTAGACAGAAATTGTAAAAAAATTGGCTTTACGAGCCAAAGGAAGATGAATGGAGTGCGTAAAAGACGATAATTATGGCAAATTAGGGAGTCTGCGCCGACCCCAAATAACTGGAACAGGCAGAGAGGCAGATAATGCTGTAGAGTACGATCGACAATAGATCCTGAGCTACTTTTATTACAGGAATAGGTTCCTGATGGTCTCGGAAACGGGATGGGTATTACAAGTGAAGAACAGGAATTTCAATCCTTTGGAAGTCAAGTTTCATCTTCTGACTAGATAGTATTCAACATTAATAATCTTGGGCACTTTATTCACATTCTAGCTGTCAAATGACATAGAGTATCATGTGATAGGATCAATGTTACATATCTGTGACACTAGGATGTCGCCCCAGAAAATTTAAATTGAAGTTACGTCATAGCTGTATGCTCGAATTATTGGTAGATTTGTGTCTAGACTAATTGAACGCATCTAAGAAATTTTCATCATTTTTTATACTACTTAGGTGGCAGTCTCTACCACGGTGAATGTTCAGATGAGCTCATCCAATTAATCCCACCCTCTCCTTTCCTATATAGGACAACACGAGCAGTACTTAGATGCCACCCGCATACGGTGCAGAATATTCCATCAAGAACCAAGCGGTTTGGCGATTCCTTCTTCTGCCGCACCATTAAGTCTTGGAATTCCTTACCTGTTCACGTGTATCCCTCCTCCTACAGACCCGGGTCCTTTAAGCGGGGCATGCAAAAGCATCTGATTAGGCCGTCAAGCTGAGTGCCACCATTGTAACATGGTACGTGTCTGTAATGGTGACCCTCTTTTCAGAGACTTTGCCTTCAGCTCAAAGTCAAATTGACGTGTCCTATATAAAAAGGCAAGTACACGGACGTGGAAGTGGAATGGAAAGTGGTAACCGTGGCCTATGGAGGAATGCAACACCGCGTTACATTCGTACTGCTAACCCTGAAACCTAATGCCCTTCCAAACACCCCCTAATTGTAGTCGCTTGGGAAAACCCACCGCAGGGAGTTCATTCCACAGATTGATTGGAATTTGCTGATAAAGTTGACTTCACTTGTAATAAGCATTCTTGCGAATGTTGCATTACGTATATTGGTGCGTATAGACAGCCTCCGTGGCGTGGCGGTAGTGAAAGCGGCCGCTACGCAGGAGGTGCGGGTTCGATCCCCGCTCAGTGCAAATATTTGTATCCATGAATATGGGTATTTGGTGGTCTGGTCGTGCCTCGGAGAGGATGTTAAGCCGTCGTACCCGGTTGCCATACCAACGTAGCGGTCGCGTTCTTACCATCGCGACACAGAGGTTGTCCGTCAGTTCATTGTCAATATTATTCATAAGACTAGTCTACTTGATAGGTAGGTACATAATTGGATTACGTATTGTAGCTTTTACTGAAAGGAAACCCTTCACCAGTGTCTAGTTCGTTATATCAGCACGTGTACCGACTTGCAAAAATTAGATGCGTGAAAAAGCATCTGATGAGGCCGTCAAGCTGAGTGCCACCATTGTAACATGGTACGTGTTGTAATGGTGGCCCTCTTTTCAGAGACTTTGCCTTCAGCTTACCATCAGGCGAGGCGAAGTCAAATTGACGTGTCCTATATAAAAAAAAAAAAAAAAAAAAAATGCCATAGGCATCCCATAGTACCTACATGTACAGTCGGCAACAGACCGATTTTGACTAGCAAAGTGAATGTTTGCGTCGATCTGATGATGAGTGTGTGGTGGTGTTGATGTGTGAGAAAAAGTACTCAAAATGACCTTAATACCTTGGTATTTCTCGGGATATATTACGCCTTACACCTAAAATGTGCTCTATACGCGCAATACACGTTTCTTGGGTGTCTTTTGAGGATAGCACGGGGTGCTACTGCGGTGGACGAGCTCACATTCACCAAGCATAGATTATTTCACAAAAATCTGCGCGCGCTAGTGCCTCGTTTGTCTCTCAATTTTGGTCTAAGATACGCGTCCCAAAGGTATATCTAATATATAAAATTCTCGTGTCACAGTTTTCGTTGCCATACTCCTCCGAAACGGCTTGACCGATTTTGATGAAATTTTTTGTGCTTATCCGGTATCTATGAGAATCGGCCAACATCTATTTTTCATCCCCCTAAGTGATAAGGGTGCAGCGGGAACGGGATTTGAATACCACGCGGGCCGAAAATATGGCGGTATGAAGTTCGCCGAGTCAGCTAGTTAAGATATAATTGAGTACTAGCTAGTCCATATCGGTCTGATGTTGATGATAATGATATTAATACAATTTATGAGGTACTCATAACTCATTTATTCGTACGAATATTACAATGACATGTCAGTTTACATCTACTAGACAAATATCAAAAATAGTTCGTGTTTGTTAAGGAAAACTGAATAGGGCCAGGGCTGACCACCAAATAATTCGTTAAATTACCAATTTGTGGTTTGTATGTGTCAGAATTTTGGATAAACACGGAAAACAATACGTAGTTGTACCTACTAAAGTATTTCTAAGTAACAAAATGTTTTGTACCAAATCGTAGTTTATTTAATGGAATTTTATGAACAATTTTGTTCTCTGTTCAATTAGTATGTTAACTACTAAACAAGAAGTATGTAGATGCACGATCTACATACTTCTTGTTTAGAGAACAAATTCACAGTTGGATTCGGCTATGAGTACGACCTCAAAGTTTGAACCTTATCTATAAAAAGGTTTTAGAATGAGATCGGGTATAATCAGTTACAAAAATAGAAAGAAAAAAATATTTCATAACTAGCTATTACAGTTGGTTATGAAAAATTCCATGTTCGTAGCTGATTATGAAAAATCAGTTAAGAAAATGGACGAACCCGTGTTTTCGTGATAGGGTTGTGTAGCCACGGATTCTAACAGCCTCTGCGGCGTGGTGGTAGTGCATGCATAGTATTATAAGAATGCATGCATGGTGCATGCAACTGCTGCAATGGAGGGTGCGGGTTCGAAGTATATGAATTCATGAAAATACTATGATTATTTGCATTGGTCTGGGTGTTTCCGTGCCTCAAAGAGCACGTTAAGCCGTCGATCCCGGTTGCCATACGAACATCTATGGCAGTCGTTAAGGTTAGTTGGAGCTCTAGAAAGTCTAATCACTTGTCTAACTACAATACTTTGATATAGCCAATAGGTTGTGGACGTCAGATGGCAGTTGCTTCACGGAATATGTCGAAGTTAAACACGCAGTTAGACTGAAAAGCGGATCCTGGAATCCATAGTCCCTGGCTGGACTCCGGATGCGATCGGGAATAACGCAAGGATGGAGAACAGGCTCGTCGGCAATCCCATACTCGCAGGCGATGTGGAACCTCTCGGTCTCAGAAGAGACTTTGCCTCACTGTGTGTGTTTTACCGTCTATACAATGGTTTGTGCTCAGAAGAACTGTTTGACACGATGCCAACAGCTACATTCTATCATCGCACCTCTCGCCACAGGCAGGGAATTCATCCTCACACATTGCGTCCGGAAACAGTGCGCACTGTGCGGTTTGAAAGGCACTTCATCCCACGCACATTCAGGCTGTAGAATGAACGCCCTGCGGTGGTTTTCCCAAGTAACTACAATATGGGGTTCTTCAAGAAGGGCATTAGAAGGTTTCTGCAGGGTCGACAGCGCGATTGTGACGCCCCTGGTGCTGCATACGTCCATAGGCCACGGTGACCGCTTCCCATCAGGTGGGCCGTGTGCTTGTCTGCCAACTAAGTGGTATAAAAAAAAGAAGAAGCCATAGATTCTATGTGATATACGTAGCTGGGTAGCTGAAATATAAGGCGGTGTAAACAACACGCTATCGGCTCTTGACCTATAAGAGGAAAGGCGTCCAAAGTGACCCAAATTAGTGTTCACTGTACTCAAATGTAATCATATTGCAAATGTGGTTGAAACATAATTAGTCTAATCTTAGTGTGTGTTTAAATATTAGTTTAATTGATTCGGTTTGCCAAAAGGCATATAACAACAAAAAAAAAGCAATAATAAAACAGCTATCTCACTGATCCCACCCTCTCCCTTCCTGTCAAGAACAATTCGTACTGACCTGCGGTGCCTTCCACAAACGATGGGATCCATACCGTCGCACACCAAATGGTTTGAGGCCTCCTTCCTCTGCTGTGCGATAAAGAGCTGAAATTCTCTGCCGTGCGTAGGCACCCTCTTCTTACAGTCTCGGGTTCTTCAAATTGGGCGTGAAAAAACATATATCAAGGCTGTAAAGCTGAGGGCAACCATTGTATGTAACATTGTACGTGTCTGTAATGGTGACTTCGTCCAGGACTGTAGGAAGAGGGAAGCACATGTGCTGGTGAAGAGTTCTAAAAGAAGCATTTTAGAACCGATATTATTAGTTGGACAGAGATTATGGAATAATATAATTAAATGCATAAAATTTACTCAAATAAATTAACCAATTAAGTATTTTCATTAAATGGTCCTGCGGTTTCTAATCACTGTAATTTCTATGAACAGGAAATAAACAAATTAATATCATGTTTGACTCGTGTGTCTTTATGATTTATTTGTTCCTTTGAATGAAATTTTGAAGCATTTGTTATGCTAACTATTCAAATCGATTTAGAAAGAGAAAAACGAATCGACCTCGGGCGGGACTCGAACCCGCGATCTTTCCCTTACAGGGGGAATGCTCTGACCACTAAGCCACCGAGACCGCACGAAGCCAATCCAAATTCCTCTATATAATACTTACGTCTCTTTTCTCTTTCTAAATCGATTATTTGTTCCTGTCCTTTTGTTACTGTTAAGATTCATTTGGTGCCTGTCTTGATCTTTTAATTTATTTTCCAGGCTAAGGACATTACAAAGTTTGAACCTTATCAATTGAAAACTTATAAAAACGTTTGAACCTTATCAAAGGAGTGCAACGGGGGTGCGAAATATATCACAGGCAAAGCCGGAAAAAGCCAGGTAGTTTTTTTTTTCTTCAAATAATATTAGCAACCGAAATTACTAATAACTTACCGAAATTACTAATAACTAATAATATATAATAATAAATAAACCGAAATTACTAGTTACTAGGTACATATTCCCTTTAACCCCTCCAGCTAAGCTAAATTATTGCTTGTGCTAGGAGTGGATTCACGTCGGTAGTGTAATGGCCTGGATTCGAAACTGGGACCTCTCGATCGTAAGAATCCACCACTAAGCTACCGACGCGTAATAAATAGATAGCCTTTGAACCTGGCAATGGCCCCCACCGGATCCAGGTAGAAGGGGTAGGCCCAAGGAGTCCTGGTTTGACGTCATAGAGGATGACATGCGTACAAATGGTCTCACTACCATGGACGCCCAAGATCGTGCGAAGTGGAGGAGAAAGAGCCGGAATCTCCGGAGGTCATCTTGGCCAGTCACGGTTGCAATCAGGAAAATGCGTCTTAATGAAGATGATGATGAGTCTTTGAACCAAAGGCAAAGTACATACATATAATATTAAAAACATTACGAAAAAATACTTAAAATGATAACACGCCGTCTGCGCACGAGTACAATATTTTACTGAAAGACAGAGACACAATGTATTCGCAATACGTGCAAGCGAGAAACTTTCGACCATGACCCCAGTCAACAGTCACCGAATTGCTATGGTCAGTGTTGATAAGATAGTGTATCTGTGGTTAATTTGGCAATTTTTGAACGATGTATGTAGCTGTCAAGTGACGTCAGCTGATAGTTGTTGAACTGATATGAACTTGTGCACACAAAGTTTTTTTGTGCAATGAGTAGATTATCGTTTTAGGTCTTATTTAGTAACAATAACTTTATTTATATGATTATGACCTTGGATTTCGCCTAAATAACACAGTGTTTATTGTATTTTTTAATAAAATAAAGCGAACAGTGTGGTTTTTGTCCGAAAAATTCAGCATGGAAATACTATCACGGGAGATAAAGTTCGGATTTTTTGAAAGGTAAGTGAATAAAGCTTTATAATATCTATATTTATTTAGACGGCCATTTTGAGGCATTCTATTACCAAAGGTGATCTGAAAGACACATTGCAACCTGCAATAAGATCTCTCATTGTGCCATAAACTGTCACAGGTGTCATATCCTGTCTGATGTGCAATGAGTACCTATCTATCTATTTATGCCGAGTGATTTACCATGATCATTTCCCATTTGTATATTGACGAGAGAGTAAGAGGTCTATGTCTAAATTTCTTAGAATAGATTTATAAACATTGAACGGGAATCAAACCCGCGACATATTAGTGTTATTAGGTAGGTACGTAGCAATCGAAATCAACTTCCATGCCTCATAACAAAATTTACAAAACCACTCCATTTAAATATGCAATTTAATAATGAAAGTAAAAGCACACACACACACATACGCAACCAACTGAAACAATATTGCGTGCGTGTGTGCGTGAGCCTGACCTTTCCCAACGTAATGGCCGGCGACGCCCGAATACAGGGGTCGATGACACGACGAGGCTGAATGTGCGGTGCATTCGGTAGGACTCGGAATAAAAAAAAAACAAACGTCACTTTCACTGTATTATGGCGGGAGATGCAATTTTCGGATTTCGTTTTCGTTTGAATTTTTGATTTTTTTGTGTGGTTTGGTTGACATGATTGTGTATTTATTCACGTGCCTTGGGATGCGACGGTATGTGTCTTTTAAGACGTAGCCTAATCAAATAAAGATAATGTAATCAATTTTGTTATTTCACATCAGATCAGGCAAGGTCAGTAACATGTATTTGATATGAGTAGTTATATTTTTTAACATACAAATGACGTATAGACACGGCATTCAGGAACATGGCGACTTTAAAAAATGGCGCAAATAATTTTATAGGTACTTACTCACGTGAAGAAATAATACGTCTTTATTATTACATAATTTCTAAGATATTTTTTTGCGTAGCGCACTGTCGCGTCTCGCGTCTCTGATTAGTCAGTAAAATCATGACAGTTTGTCCTCATTTTTTGTTGCCATTATTTTAGAGTGCACACAACGCATCAGATATTTTATAATACATAATGTAATTGTTTTATATTGTTTTCTTTTTATCAAGTATACTTAGTGGTACTGAATAATAATCATCATCGACGAAGAAATTTAAATAGTTTACCGAATTACATCCATGTTATCTTGCATTGCATGTTAAAGCATTGGTTCGTGTGAGCACTAGCCTACGATCTGGCAATATTGTGACCTCAGCCTTGTTACAAAAATGTACCTTGTAAAAAAAAAAGTTAGGGTTTGCATTGGTCTGGTTATTTTCGTGCGTTCGAGATACGAACATAGTTGTTGTTGGATAGTAAGAGTCTTAAAAAATGCCATCTGGGTGATATAAAAAATGATTATCACCTATATTTTCTTATGTAGAGTCGTATAAAGCGCAATGTAGCAGTAGATAATACCTTGGATTTGCGATCCAGAGGTCGCTGGAAGGAGGTGTGCAGTTGTGTTTTTTTTTGCTAAGAGTGCAAACTGGAGTCACAAATAGCGTAGATTTTTTTAAATATAGCACATGTCAATATAAAGATTGAAAAAAGATTAGAAATGAATATATTAGAGGAAGTCTGAAAGTAGCACCGATCACGGAGAAGCTACGAGGAAATCTTTTGTCCTGGTTCGGACATGTAATGCGTAGGGATGAAAGTAATATCGTAAGGAAGGCATTAACTATGGACGTGGATGGCTACAAGGGGAGAGGAAGACCTAAAAGGAGGTGGATGGACTGTGTGAATGATGATATGGTTAAGAAAGGAGTGAATGTTGAGATGACTCCAAATAGAGATGAATGGAAAAAGCATCACACATGTTGCGAAGACCCCAAATAAACTTGGGATAAGGGTAGGAGGATGATGATGTCAATATCCCTTCGCCCCGTCTGATACCAGCAGACAAAGTCTTTCTTGTCGTTTGGCTTAAGGCAAAGTCTCAGAATGCCTGCCTTGCAGCGAGATAGCATTCGACTTCTACGTCAGTTGAGGTTGAGGCGGGTCGTTATCCCACTCAATACAAATATCTATTTACTAGCTTTTGCCCGCGGCTCCGCCCGCGTGGATGTCGGTTATCGCGACCAAACATAGCCTATGTCCTTTCTCAAGGTCTAAACTACCCCTATACCAAATTTCATCAAAATCGGTTCAGTGGTTTAGGCGTAACAGACAGACAGACAGACAGACAGAGTTACTTTCGCATTTATAATATTAGTAAGGATTTTCATAACGTGAATCTGTCTACTTGTTAATATTGGTTTGGGTGTCTATCCGCATTCCAGAACCCATTTTACACTTGTCTTAAAACCTAGATTCAGGCGTCGTCGCCGTCGTTAGGTTAGTGGTTAAGAAGCGACCTTACGATCGAGAGGTCCCGGATTCGAATCCATTACACTACCGATGACGTGAACCCAAGCCTAACCTAACCTAATACCTAACACAAGCAATTTAGGAAAGTTACCTGCTTAATTCCTGAAGGAAATTTACCTACTTAACCCAACAGGAATACTAGTCATTTCAATTACCTAGTAATACCCTATTTTCATATAGGATACCCCCCGCCGGCCGGTGGGGTGGTTATATCGGACACGAATCGACTAAAATCACACGTCGTGTCGGGTCTGAAATGTCCCGGTGTCCCAATAAGGCATTTCTCTCGCATTCCGGCTGCCCTAGGGCCATCTCCGGGTTCGAGAAACCCCCTCGGGAACCTCCTAATACCTAGTCCTAATTATTATCTTAACATTTTCCCAAACCAGTTGGGGTCGGTAATTCAGTCTAACTGTGATGTAGAACTTTAATATTTTCCTTGAAGCGACTGCCATCTGACCTCCACAACTAATTGGCGATATCGAAGCCTACCTACTAATACCTGGATACTCTTAAAAGTCATAAATCACGTCCTAACGAGGTGATATTTTAATTCTAAAATCGATGAGTAATTTGTCAATGTGTGTCAATAGATTGTGCAATAGCTGCACTTTTTTGGAGCATATTTCAAAAATTTATAATCTTGTGATTTGCATAAATCTATACCCTAGTTTTTTTTGATGATTCAATACTATCTAATTGCTTCTTTTTCACATTTAGATATTTATACATATGATCACGCCTGTAAATCCCCGAATTGGTAGGCAGAGGTGTAATAACACCATCATTTCGCTAACTATGATCTTCAGTCCCACGTACGCGCCCAGGGGGTGAGCTTATAGCCGTCAAGCAGACACTTTGTTATTCTTCTTCATCCTAGCGTTAATTCACAGTCACATCCGAAGCTTTCATCTCGGAGTCTGGGGTCCGCTTTACCACTCTTAACTGCGGATTTGGCTAGACCTCGATATTTTGCGTGAAGCGGGGGCCATCTGACTTCTACAACCCAATGGTGACATTAGGCGATATCGAAGCATTGCAGCTAGACCGTTGTTGTTGGATTTTTTTAGGGCTCCAACTACCCGTAACGACTGCCATAGATGTTCGTATGGCAACCGGGACCGACAGCTTAACGTGCTCTCTGAGGCACGACCACACCAAGCGGACGTTTTCATAAGTTCTCTAGGTTTACTGTCGGATGGAGAACAGCCCTATCCCTTAGTCGTCTTCTACGACACCCACAGGAAGAAATGGGGTGGCCTTATTCTACTCTATCGGTAATCAACACGGCAAACAATTTTTCAAAAATTGTTATGTCTAATAGCCTGATAGGGGTGATGGGTCTGGGGGGAGGGGGTTTAAATTTTTTCCTTATTTTGCTGACAAAATTAGTTGGAGAATATTACAAACAATCTTAGGTATCTAAGCAGTATGAAGGAGAAAATAAATTACCTGCTATCCTAAATGTTAAACAAGATAAAGAAAATGGATTTTTTTTTTTCAAAATATTTTCTTTTTCACATTTTTTTTATTTTATTGTGGTAAGTAGATAATGTTGTAGTTGTGTGGTAGACCGTGAGTGAGGTTAGAACTTGTAGAAATGGATTAAATGTTTAAATTTCAATCGGAAAAATTCAACATCCAGGTCGGGACTTGAACCTGGGAAATAACTCTGACCAACTAAGCTTCTGTACATATCCTACATGTAGATACTTAGTCCATAGAAAATAAGAAATGATTGCTTATTTTTTAATTTTATCAAAAAAAAATCACAAATGATACGTAGTTTATATAATTTTTGTTTCTAGTTAAGTATTGTTATTTGATACAAAATTTGGAAAATTCCTACTCTTTTCAATAGCAAGAGGGGATTACATAATTTTCTTTTTTTAAGTTACCTTATACAGGAGGGTGAGGTTTGACCCATTATAAGTTCGCTGACGTCATACTTGAATACAGGGGTGCCCTATTACGTAATCAAAAAGACGGTTTAGACAGTTTTTTTTTTCTGTACGGATAAAGGAACCGCAAATCTGATAGTATTGTATAATTGTTTTATATTTGTCATTACAATATCCTTGCATCAATCGACATTGAAGGTAATGATAACATGGATATTAAAGAACAATGAACAATGTGTACAAGTTTTCTTGACAATTTTTTTTTAAATAGTGACGTAACCAAGGTCCAGTGTAGTGTTGGGTGTAATTGATATAAAATTATCTACATCAGTACATTAAGAACGCACCATCGGCCAGTTTATTGACGCCGCATCCGTCTGAACTTGGGAGTTTAAGCCTCTGTGAATGTCATCTAGCCTCAGTACAACTGCAGTTCTGTGCTTGTGTGCACCTACGCCGCGCTACTCCGACACACGATAAAAAAAAAACTAACATATTATCCCGCCATTAAAACATCAAAAGATGACAGTTCAAATTCAAATTACGAATGTTCGAATTTAGAAATGCACGCTCAGTGTGAGCGAAAGAGACAAACATAGCTTTGAGCGTCTGCTATTTCTTTGACGTTCGGCCGGTGCATAGCGAAATAATAATGAAAAGTGGCATTCAGTAATTTCGTTGTGTTTACGCGCTGTGCTAGTTTATTTGGTTAATAGCGGTTTGTTTCTCTAATCGGAAACTTCTTCTTGGAGATCGGTGGCGCCCTCTTCGTGTCCTATATTCCCGCTGCATGCATGCGCATGGTTGTAATTCATGGAGCTGTCAAAACAATAGCGACCTCGTGGACCGAGGGATTTTTAGATGGGTGTACCTCATAAAGAACACGGCGTGATGTGTGACAGTGCAACTAGTTTTTGGCGCGGAGAAACTGTGGCGGGCTCGTAAGCGGAAAATTGAGCTAGCGGTGTTTTTTCCAAACTTAACCTACGACAATCTTCAGTTGCGCGCGAGCTGTGCCCGTACGCGCCTCGCGTAACTATCGATACGAAAATCCACCGAATGGACCCCGAGCCGTGGCGAGCCGCGCCGAATTCACTTTCCGAACTCCATGTGAGTGTGTTCAAAACGTTCCATTTTCGAATGCAGCGGAATAGTCGCGGCCGCGCGTTCGATGACCTCATAAAGTGAAACTATTTTTTTTTATTCTTTCACTTTGCTCAAATTTGTGATGTAGTCCTAGTGCCTTAGCTGTACAAAACTTACAATTTTGTGATGTCAGAGTGCAAACTTAGATAAAAACTAGTATAAATAGAGTGTTAGTGAACTATTATTTAATGGAAATACAAACGAAAAGGAACATTATATGTGCATATGGACAAATACTGCATGGACTTTAGGTAAGTCTTCATATTAAATAATTTTTGAACGAATCTCCTTACAGTACGACTCGGTTGTAATTTATTAAAACAGTTCTACGAACGCCAATCTTAATCTATGAACTTGATTGGAACAGACTGAAGTTGCCGTTAGTGAATTGCATTGCTAGGTTGCGCCTGCAAAATCGCCCATGTGACTGAGTTGAAGTTCTTGCGAGAGGAAATGTGAGGGAAAATCGCCCTTGACGACGTGTTATTTGGGTTCTTTGGGGTTGTTATTGTGTGTTGTTATTTTTGGGTTGACGAACTTGCGGATAGATATTTTTATTTCGTGTACTTCAACATGAGTATTTTTGAGAGGCACTCGGTCGGCTAGTTGGCTGGCCTTCGCGCTATCAGTGTACAAATGCAGCTAACCTATTAGTTCTGCCTAGGTTTGTAGCCGATAGTACAATACTCAATGAACAATTTTTATGTCATAACTTCGTTCGGCAATTAAGTATATCATTGTTTTTTTTAATTAGGGTAACTTTGAGCTTTTAATTTTTACGTAGGTAGGTATCTATGGTCTAATAATTTTGTTACTTTAAAAAAAAAATAATGACTAATTTTTTTCTTTCATCATCATTCTTAGGGAGCAATACCTGCGTAAGCGCAGCTAGTCAATGGACAGAAACCGGCTTATTTGTTGGGCCACTGACCCGAAGTGCTATTTTTATATGATACGAAGTTACTGCAGATAATAATATAATAAATAAAACCCGGTACACCTGTCAGGAATTATAATGACTAGGTTTAAAAAATAGATGTGTAACTGACAATTTAAATGGTGGTTATACGACTGCTGAAAAAAAAAGGAGTGTAATGTTTTTAGGGTACCTAAATATATGCGTGTGAGTTTGTTTACTCTTCCACCATAATCATCATCATCATTACAGGATTAGTTCCGGTAACATACAAATCAAGATAAACAAAGAGTACGTCTTTGTTTATCTTGATTTGACTTTGTATTTTAAGGGAGCGACTGCCGTCTGTCTGACCTTCCAAACCTGACAGGAGGGTCTGTGACAGAGCTTCGTCCGTTTATTAGCAGGTGTAACGGTTCTGACAGCTACAAAAATGGCGTATTGTTACTCGGCGTATGATGGAATAGAATGACAAATGTATAGGATTTGACGTTTTTGACATTCGTTGACGCCTGTCATATACCTACGTCAAATCCCATAAATTTGGCATTCTATTCCATCATACGCCGAGCACCAAATTGTCACTTATTTCTATCGCAATTTGAGGTCAATATATAAACCGGTAACTGTATCTATATAGGAGTCATTGTACGTTACGATGTACAGGTGGCGCCATCTACCCAGCAAATACTTACTTATTTCTTTTTAACTACCTATTGTTACGTCATATGACGATATATGTCGTCGATATTATGATGTCGTTATATGAAAACTTTTCCGCATTTATTTAGGTGCCTACTTTCATCATCATCATTGCGGTAGGCTCGGTTGCATTCAAAGCTCGCTCTTCATAGTCCATGGTCCTCTCTTGTAATTTTCTCTGCCCTCTAGACAGGCGGGAATTCGTTGGCATTCGTTCGATGTTATTGAATAGAATGACGAGTTTATAGGATTTTTGACGCCTATGACATACGTTTGACGACTGTCATATACGGGAAATTCCATACACAGGAGGAGGTGGGACACGACGATATTACCTACCGTCCCAATCGAGCAGTCCGACATTTTTTTTCAATTCTCAATTCTTAATTTTTCAAAATAGTGCAACTGTTACAGCTTTTTGACGTCAAATTCTCCTTAAAACTAAGTTTACCACCGCTTCCTAGGCGCTAATGGAGACGAAACGGCACAATAAACTCCTCTGAGAAAGTTAATGGTATAAAAAAAAACCTATTTTTGGTCCGTGAAAGCTTCAAAAACTTATAAAAAGTTCTGTATCAATTAAGCTCAAATTTTGACACCATTATCTATCCCCCTTCATCTATTTGATTTCAGATGTCTTCAGGAATCGAGTTTCTGTATTTTTTATGATTTTATTCTCGAGGAAAACCGGAACCTATGTTGATAATTATATTATGTACCGCGCAATTAGTAAAATATTGATAATATTAACCCATTCAAGCAATAACAATTGTACCAAAAACAATTTCGGGGAATCCCAGCAAAACTTCCTCACTAATTTTCCGACAAAATTTGAACAAATAAGGAAATTAATAATAGTTATTGCGGTAACCACTATTATATTTTGTTGTAGTTTTGAAACAATTAACAATTATATAACTTGAATAAGGCTGAACTTACTTGGATGTATTGCATTCGTGTGATAGAGAAGGTGATAGAGGAGATGATAGAGAAGAAGAAGAAAAGAGAAGAATGTATAACATTTCCATTTTAATTTGTTTCTTTGGTGTCCATTAAAGAATATTTATCTTATTTATCTTATCTTAAATAAGAACATTGAGGATGGAGATCGAGAAGTACAGTTTTTCAATTTTAATAAAGGTAAGAAATATGGAAGAAATTCCTATTTTATTTTGTGTTCGCTTAAAAATATATACCTAAATCTAACAAATGATAGTTCTTCATCCTCTTTTTGATTCTATCTATTCTATCGCATTCTAGATTCCATAACACAAGCTAATTAAGCTTACCATGGGTCTAGATAGCGTTGTGTAGAATGTTGAAAAAAAAGAAAAAAAAAGTCAGGATCCGATGATAACACCTCCTTCTTCATCACCCGAGCGCCAAACCCGGTCGCATCCAAAGTACGAGTATGTAAGTACTGAAAAAATAAAAGCTTCCGTATGTACTATACTTAGTAGGGACCTCGGGACTAAATATTTTGGAACTAAAATGTGCTCAAAATGTGCTCTATACGTGCAGTACACGTTTCTTGGGTGACTTTTGAGGATAGCACGGGGTGCTACTGCGGTGGACGGGTTCGAATTCACCAAGCAAGGATTTTATTGCAAAACAATCCGCCCACGCCAGGGCCTCGTTTGTACAACTTCTGGTTCAAGATATGTGTCTCAAGACATATACTAGTTTATTTCAGTTATTCACAGGTACTTACTACCTCTATTCTCGTTAACAATTTTCACTGTCAGCCCGTTTTTGAAGAGAAAACTTCCTTAACCAAGTTTTGACATCGACATGCCATTTTCTTTTTGAGATGGAACAAAACATTGATTTATATTTTGGGACAAAAATCATTCAACTCGACACTGTTACCATTACCAACACATTTGTATTCTAAGTAAGTATGTATCTACATTATTGCCCTGTTTGCACTGGAGTTGAGATTTTCATTTCTATCGACACTCCTGAAGTGCTACTGTAAGGAGCATACCATGTAAGGCCGCCAAAGTTACTCAACCAGGCTTTTCTATCTTTATTTATTGTGCGTAGGATCCCCGTGGCATTCGTACAGACCCCCCCCCCCCCCCCTATTCCCCTGTTTGCACTGGAGTTGAGATTTTCATTTCTATCGAGACACTCCCGAAGTGCTACTGCTGGAAGTAGCATGCATAGGCCGCCAAAGTTACTCAACCAGGCTTTTCAATCTTCAATTATTGTGCGTAGGATCCCCGTGGAATTCCCCCAAACCTCCCCCCCCTCCCCCCGGGCACCAGCGGTGGCGATAGGTAGGTACTATTATAGATCAATAACGTCACAGACTAGTAACCACGTTATTCACTTATACCTATTGTTGTTTTCCGGAAAACCAACTCACTGTGTCACTGATAACTGAGACATTAACGTACGTATTATTATTGTACTGATGTAAGAGGCAGTTACATAATATTTTATTCATATTATTTATATTATTGCACCCGTGAGGTGATGGGTACAAAGTTCAGAGAAGAGCAGAATAGAATATAATAAAGGTACAACAGACTAGTGGCCAAGGGTGAACATTTTCAAAAGGGAATCAGATGGCAAAAGAAATTACCTTGATCTAGTTTGTCATGACTCATGACCCATTAGGAAGCTAGCAGGAATCGGGTTATAGGGTGCCGTCGGCACTGCAATAGATCAAAGGGTTTTGACATTTTTTCCCTTTTTCTTCGTCACTTTAGAACTCATCCTGCTGCACTTGCTGATTTATCCGATGAGGGTTTAGGGCAAACTTTTCTCATTCAGAGGGTAATGGCTCGCATAAAAGTCAGAATAAACAATAAAACGAGGAGAATACGTTAGAGAACGAACTTCGAGATTCAAGGGACAGGTTTCGGTTGTAACTGAAATAAACCCTAGGCAACTATTTGAGAAATCTGTGCCGTAAATCATAACGATGATGACCTAGTCGAACCAGCTTAATCGATCTTGCAAAAATCAATACTTAAGTACTTTCCTGTATATTTTCAAGCGAAATTCCTAGCGACAAAAATAGTTTAAAGCCAAAATAATGTCGCAACAAAAAAGGTTGAAAAGCGACGCAAATCACTTAGCGGCACGTTAGGCGATTATCGATCGGACACAAATATGTCCAAACGCGATGTTAATATTTTAGGTGGACAATTTCGGTACAATCGATATCTGAATACAGTGTGTTCGGTCACTGACCATTCTAGGAAAATGGCCTCTTTTTTATTTATATTTGGTTACTTCCGGATTTGCGATGGCCCCTTCAGGTTGTGGAAAATAGTCCTTTAACATTTGCACTAAGTGTCCTTTGGGGCAACCAACCTTACCTGCATTTTGATGCTTAATGCTCTGATGCGGGTTTTTAGGAGTTCGTTTTTATGATAAAACTTATAGAAGCCATAGCAAAAGAGTAAAAGGAGTAGGTTAATGAACTGCTCTAGGAAAATAGGGAGGACTACAATATGGGGCACTTCAAGAAGGGTATTAGAAGGTTTCTTCAGGGTCTGCAGCACGTGTTTGACGCCCCTGGTGTTGCACGCGTCTATAGGCCACGGTGACCACTTTCCATCAGGAGGGCCGTGTACTTTTCTGCCATCTAAGTGGAATAAAAAAAAAATTGCCTCCCTTTTTCGCACCAATTTCACCAGTGAATGAGAACTTGAGGAGGGAACGGCTGTCATGGTATGGACCACCGAGCAAAATAAGTCATTGTGTTAAGCTTAATATCTAGTGAAGGTGTGGAAACTATGTATTTGAATCGAGCGCGTCTCGCCATCAAACCTCACAGTTTGGCGACAAAATGTATCATGTACAAATCATTTATATTAATAATGAATAAAAAAAAATTAAAAAGCAAAAGAAATGTAGTTACCTATACACATCGCGTGAGTCGCCTTTAAGGTCAAAACTGATAGCTCATGGTCAATTAGGTAGCAGGTTCTAAAGCCACAAGCACAGACGCGTGCAAAAAGCAGACCGTGGAAAACTAACTTCTATGTAAGCGTTGGTAACTTCGTGGTTAAGATGTTGGCTTTACGATCGAGAGGTTCTGGGTTTGAATCCTAGAAATTACTTTACCGACGTGAACCCACTCCTAAAACAAGCAATTTAGCTTAACTGGAGGTGTCAATGTCTTCTGCAGCAAAATCGCCACAATTTTGGTAATGTTTCAAGAAATTCCATTTTGACGCTAAGCATCACGCTTTCAGTGTTGATTTTGATATCAGTTGCATCTAAAATGGCGACCTCGTCGGCAACCATTCAAAAATCGATCCTGTAACTGTAAAATATCGATAACTACAGATATCGAAGTTCATAGGTCGAATATTGATATAAAATGTTTATCATTTCAATGTGAAATATCATATACTTACCTACTTCATAAAATATTATTCTGCATTCAATTCAATTGTATAGAGGAAGCCACCATAACATAACTATTTGACTTTACAATTGTTACTGTACCACCGCAAGTTGGAGGTATATGATAGGTTTAGGCCCCAAAGATCTAGATGGGGCCCATTTAGGTTTTCGGGGCCCTAACCAACCTTCCCTGCTAAATGATGGATGAGGCTTAGAGGCTCAGGGTTTCCTATCGACTAATAATGCACAAATTTAAAACTTATTCCTTAAAAATATGGTTCACAAGCACAGTATTTTGGAAGTTCTTTTATTTTCAAATTTTGGAAATTTGGAAGTTTTAACACCTGAAGCCACTTAAGGGTTGGAGGACTTGGAGGGTTAGACGGCAGTCGCTCCCGAATGCGCCTAGATAATCTGAGAAATCAAGATAATAATCAAGTACATAGTTAATGGAAGTCATAGAAATAAAGAAATTTAAAAATCGTCGTAAGTCGTATCATCATCATCATAGCGTTGTTCAGGGACCGCTTCAGATTTTGAGAATTTTGGGCTTCAGATTTTGAGCAAAGTAATTTCTATTTCTGATTGAGAATTCTGTTAAGTTCATAATGGGCTACTATGCTAGGCTAGATACTAGGTATATGCTAGGTAAATTAGAAAGCTATAAAAATTGATTAATTTGCTACCCAGGGGCAGTAAATTATGTAATAACATCGTGTAAGTTCACTACAATTGCCTCATTGTAATAAACTTATACGACAATCACCAAATTGTGCAATTAACCCTACGATTTTCGCGGAAACGCTAATATCTCCTAAGTCTAGCACATGTGTAGTAAACGCATTTTATGACCACTTAACGTTTACTTAACTCTTCAATACCTACTTAGTATTTTGTACTGCAATTCTAATACATCACAATAATTACAATTTTGTAAAACAAGAAAATTAAATTTACTTTCGCATGCTACCCAGGGGCAGTAAATTATGTAATAACATCGTGTTAGTTCACTACAATTGCCTCATTGTAATAAACTTATACGACAATCACCAAATTGTGCAATTAACCCTACGATTTTCGCGGAAACGCTAATATCTCCTAAGTCTAGCACATGTGTAGTAAACGCATTTTATGACCACTTAACGTTTACTTAACTCTTCAATACCTACTTAGTATTTTGTACTGCAATTCTAATACATCACAATAATTATAATTTTGTAAAACAAGAAAATTAAATTTACTTTCGCATGATACTTGAAACTTCATCAAACAAGATGGCGGATTGGCGGCAATTTTTTTTTGTCTATGCGCTAACGGCCAGCGTGTGTTTAGAACCAGTTTCTTGCGTTTCATACACTTAACCTTGTCATTAGGCTCGCCAAGTCATTTTTGAATTTAGAACTGAATCGTTACATGTTCTATTACACCGTAAATAGTAAATTTATCTTTAGCGGTATTGCTATAAAGTTGATATTATCTTTTGTTTGTTTAGCACTTTTGACATTTGGTTATGAGAGATGTTAGATTTTCGTCACACGGCACTACGTTCCCCTCCTAGTGCGCGGTGGCAACGCACGGTAAATTGCTCTACATGATGGTTTGTTTTATTTTTGACTAGCTGGCCATTAGAAATTGCACAAGTTGTAAAATATATAATATGTTATGTTTTTAAATTATACTCCGATCTTATATAACTATTACTTTCGAGAGATATTATAGTGCCTTTCCCTACTAATTATTATGTGTAATTGATAAGACTTATTTCGATTTGAGTAGGTACCAATAAATAGTAAGCCTAAGTGCTTGTATGTCCTACAAATTAATGTTGAATTCTGTATAACTGTAGTTTGGATACTTGAGGGGTTGGATGATTGAATGGATCAAAATTCTATAAGAATAGTGTAGCTTTAAATAATTGCTTCACTAACTGAAACTGTATCGAGGGTTGTAAGTCTTGCAATTTTTTTTTTTTTTTTGGAGGTTTGGGTACATTTAACTAGGTACTCTGTGTTTATCGGGATGTCGTTTTGGGAAGTAGAAGTAGGGAGGAACCTACTGGTAACAATGGATTTTGTGAAGATTTCACAGACAGGTGCATGAAACACCCCACATTTTGCCAGTTGAACTAGGTGCCCACGTAGCAAGATACGATATTATTGCTGTCAACTCGTACCTATTCAATTCTCTATACATAAGTTTAGACAGAAGATATCTATATAAAATCAATCTTGTAAAACAAGGCCAATCTCTAAGTACCTATTTATACTTAGATACAAAATAGTGACGTCACTTTAATAATAAACTGATAAATATAATTGGTCAAACAGCGTTTAGAAATGTTAATAAAGTCGAGTGCATCAAGGATACAAACTATCTTGCGCTATCAAATAGTTCAAGATACAAGGTGTCTTTATCTAATTCAATAGCACCCTTCCCACTCACCGACCAACAGAACAAGACCTCCCTCCAACTATCACATAGCATCTATTACATAAGATCGTTCTAATAGCCCTCTGCACGGGAGACCAATCTAAATTAGCCGACCGATGTTACCCGACAAACTACGAGCGCAGCCGAAAGCGTCTAAATATGGCGTCGTCACGGTTTTGAGGTTAAGGTTTGACATTTCCAACCGTTCTAAACAAAATGCGTATACTTAACAAGCAATTTGTACTCTATTTTGAAGCGCTAGGGTTGTTTTTAAGTTGTTTATCGCATGATTATGAATGGATATGGTCGTAAATGGAACACAACCGTTGTCATTTCTTACGCTGGTTGTAATAGAAGGTCTTGATCTTTACATTGAATTCGCTGCTACCGAGCTGTATAACTGCATCGCGCGTGCGTTTTCTCACGGACCCATTCGCTCATTATTGTTAGCTAATAATGGGCTGCAGTTTTACTTAGGCGGCTATTAAATCTCTTTTTTATGTTGGCCGTACCTTTTGTTTCGTGGTACCTATTTTAATTAGATGTTTAATGGATGATTTGTGCTTTCTAAGTATTGGGGGCCAGTGCGTCCTGCCTGTTATGACCTACGGTGCCGAAACGTGGCCACTGACGGTGGGGTTAATCCGTGACCTAAAAGTCGCACAGCGGGCTATGGAGCGAGCTATGCTTGGAGTCTCTTTGAAGGATAGAATTCGCAACGAGGTTATCCGACATAGAACCAAAGTTACCGACATAGCTCGCAGAATAAGCAAGCTGAAGTGGCAATGGGCTGGCCACATCTGCCGAAGGATTGATGGCCGTTGGAGTAAACGAGTCCTAGAGTGGAGACCGCGCGAAGGTAAACAGAAGGTGGGACACCCCCTAGCTAGATGGACTGACGACCTGCGAAAGGTGGCTGGGACGGACTGGATGCGGAAGGCAGAGGATCGGCAAACGTGGCGCATATTGGGAGAGGCCGATGTCCAGCAGTGGACTGCAATAGGCTAACTGATTGATTTGATTGGGCCTGGTAATAGGGATAGTTCAACGCACGTTCCTGCTGGAGTAAAATAGGGCCACACCATCTCTTCTCATGGGTGTCGTAGAAGGCGACTAAGAGCTAAGGTTGTTCTGCACCCGACAGTAAACATACAGCACTTGACTTCAATAGGCTCTGGTGTTGCACTCGCCTATAGGCCACGGTAACCACTTAGCATCAGGAGGGCCTTGTGCTTGTCTACGACCTAAGTAGTGTAAAAAAATTATGGGTCTTCTTCTGAATCTGGTTCTACCAGTTTTACCGTCAGCCAGGGTGCGAGAAATATGTCTCCAGCAATCTCACCTACGGCAACCTACGACCCATAGACGGCGTGCGTTTTAGTCGGTTCGAGTCCGACATAACCAGTCCGGTTCCGGCGGCGATTTGCGCAGATGAAAGAGCCCTGCCTGTCAATGGCGGAGCGCCCACGGGCTTCATGGGGCTCCATACACTCAAACCAAAGCAATACGTAATGTTTAAGTAGGTATGTTGGTATGTCCTACCTACAGATCGGTGCATTGACAAACGTGTTATGCTAATAGGTATCTCGAAGGTCGCCTCAGCAATGTTAATTTGCGCGTGTTACCTACTCATGGTAATTCTGTGAATAAAAATGATAATTAGAGTAGATACGAATCTAATAGAATCATTGACAATAATTATTTTTGCTGTGTCGATTCCCGGTGGAGTAGAATAGGGCCACCCCATCTCTTCCTGTGGGTGTCGTAGAAGGCGACTAAGGGATAGGGCTGTTCCCCATCCGATAGTAAACATACAGCCCATGACAAAACGCCTGCTAGACGGCAATAGCACAGTATAGCAATAGGCTCGCCCCTTACTACGTGGGACCGAAAATCATAGCTAGTGAGTATTTGTAGATTATGTACAATTTTATACACTAGCAGTAGATGTCGGCTATCGCAACCAAACATAGCCTATATCCTTTTCCAAGCTCTAATCTATCTGTGTACCAAATTTCATCAGGCTATCTTCAAAAATGACGATTTTGATACAAACTTTCATCCCCTATTTGAATCTCTAAGGTCTCTGCATACGTAACGGGTTTTTTCACGGACGGGACGGGACGTGAAGCAAAATGTATGCGGCCCGTCCCGTCCCGTCCCGTCCGTGGCCCCGTGACATATGCATTGCCGCATACATTTTGTATGAAACGATATTTCTAAAACTTCACGTCCCGTCCCGTCCGTGAAAAAACCCGTTACGTATGCAGAGACCTTTAAACCCCATTTCAGTGGTTACGATAGTCATCGACGTATATATCATAAACGTCAAATTTCTACGTCATTCTATTGTAAAAAAAAAAAAGCTCCGGACACGTATCCTGGACCTAAAATGTGCCCTATACGCGCAGTTCTTGGGTGTCTTTTGAGGATAGCACGGGGTGCTCCTGCGGTGGATGAACTCAAATTCACGAAGCATAGATGCATTTTTGCATGCATTGCAAAGCAATCCGCGGGCGCCAGAGCCTCGTTTGTCTTGCGATTTAGGTCCAAGATACGTGTCCGGAGTTATACAATACGCTGGTCAACGAATTGCCATTTGTCTATGGAGCTGATATCATCCAATCACGTCACTTCACACATGTAAGTATGTACCTTGACATTTTCGTCCACACTAAGTACATCCAATTGACATTCAGTCTTTGTCTTAACAGTTCAACATTCCGGTCCACAAGGAAAGATAGGGTCTTATTTCGTTTCTCTACAATTTTATAGGCAATTTTAGAGTGAAATCGAATCTAAGAGTGATGGAATTAAATTCACTGAGTAAAACGTGATACATATCTGTGTTTCTTTTAATTGGTTGTAACTAGTTTCACTGGTGAAATTCGGGCTACTCTACACACTAGTTTTTTTTAATATAGGACACGTCATTTTGACTTCACCTCGCCTGATGGTAAGCTGAAGGCAAAGTCTCTGAAAAGAGGGTCACCATTACAGACACGTACACCATGTTACAATGGTGGCCTCATCAGATGCTTTTTCACGCCCTGCTTAAAGGAAAGGAAAGTTCCAATTGAAGCACAAATTTTGTCCTGAATATTTTTTATTTTTTTTATTTATTCATTTCATACATACAATGTCATTACAGGCGAGCCCAATGCGACAGAGTAGCAACACAATTATAATAATTTCATTCACAATATTCATCATGCTTCAAAAAACTAAATAATAATTCTCATACAATATCACTAATTAAAGAATAGATATAAATAGAATAGATAGAAATAGGTACGTACTTCTGAATACTGTACGTACTGAATAAGTACCTGTATTCCCTAGTGCGTAGATTTATCTTAGTAATGTTTTTTTACCACTTAGGTCGCAGACAAGCACACGGCCCACCTGATGGAAAGTGGTTACCGTGGCCTATAGACGAGTGCAACATTAGGAAAGTTATACTCGTGCTGCCGACCCTTTAAGAACAGAGCAACTTATCTATTGTCTGAAACAGCTGAATATAATATAGGCTACTTTTTACCATGAGAAAACGTTCCTGTGACTTCGGAATCAGTATTTTACGCAGCCAGAGTCATGAGGATGTAAGACAATGTCGGAAATAGATCGAAGTGGCGTAGAAAAGTCAGGCAGATAAATCTATGTAAGAAAAAATATAAAGGTACCTAGCCAGGATGCTAGAGAGAGATACAAAATAAGAAGTCTATCATGCAACCGCCAAAAAACATGAAAAAGTCAGTATCAAAATTAAATGTTGCGATTTGAATCGATTGTAAACATGGGTTGTACGAAAATCGATCAGTCACGTTGTGCGAACAGTTAATCGATAGGTATTATAAAACAATGCGCTCTTATCACTGGCCGGTTATACTGGCAACATGACGCTGGGCCGCTAAGATGTTGCTTTAACAAACCTATCATAATATATTATAGATCTTAGACTAACTATATACAAACTCTATACCTAGACGCAGCAAATATAATGTCAATGCGGCGTAAAAAATGGCTACTACTTCGGCATAAGTTGGTGATATATTACATCCTGTGACACGCACACATTGACAGATTAAAGAACAATATTTACTTAAATAGGACCACCCCATGACTTCCCGTAAGTAGGTGTCGTAGAAGAGGATTAGGAGATAGGGCTGTTCTCCATCTGACAGTAAACATACAGCCCATGACAAAGTGCCCACTCGACGCGACGGCAATAGGCTCGCCCCGTATTACGTCAGACCAAGAATCATAGTTGGCAAAATGGAATCATAGCTGGCCAAAATGTAGGTGTTAATACGCCACTGCCTAACCCTTCGGAATCATTACAATTGATAATTTTGAATACATAACTGTTTCTCTTTTCATAGTGTGTAGTATGACTAGGCAGCTACCATCCTTGTAAAATCTGTAAATCCTGCCTAAACGCCTCAGCTGAAATTGCGTCTAGCTAATCGTTGTAGCAATTCCTACCTTCTTGCCTGTGAACCGATATTTTTCAGTAAGTAAGTAAGACTAATAAGTACTTAGATATCAAAGAGGAAGGGCCAAATTTATTTTGATAATTACGAACTCTCACAGCGGATGTGTGATATACAAATGTGCAAAAGTGCAGCCGCGACAGCTGCACTGACAAGAGGAAATTGGGCAACATAAACATTCACATTTCATACGAAAGATGCCGCACCATTTTATCGCCCCCATATTTGCGTTCTCAATTTAAAATCCGTTCGGGGAACACGAAAAGATAACAAAAATTTCCGCGCCAATTCCGCGGAAGGACACGCGACACGATGTTTGAATTCAGAACTGTTTCGTCGAAGAACCACGTTCGACTTTGCTGTTTACAAAATTATATTTCACGCTAATTTGATACCTATTCAAAGTTAATAAGGACTATTGATTTGTTTAGAAATGTTGTTTGTAAGTTTGTTTTCATTTGTTTACCGATATTACTAAGATGTGAGCGAATAAAACGACTTAATAGTTTCCTTTGTATCGCATAACTTTCGAAGAGTCAATTCCTTTTAAGAAATAATTGTCAGACATCTTGATATACAAAGCAGTGAATGTAACTACAGATATTGCTCGGGTCATATATTATACCTACATACAAAAACACCCAGACCGATGCAAATTATACATTTTCATGGTTACAAATATTAGCACTGAGTGGGAACCAAACCCGACTGCCATCTAACCTCCACAATCCAATGGTAACATTAGGCTAGACTAGACTTTTTAGGGCTTCAACTACCCGTAACCACCGCCATAGATGTTCGTATGGCAACCGGGACCGACGGCTTAACGTGCTCTTCGAGGCACGACCAGACCAATGCAAACCAAACGGTTCGGCGACTCCTTCTTCTGCCGCATCATTAAGTCTTGGAATTCCTTACCAGCTCACGTGTTTCCCTCCACCAACAGTCCCGGGTCCTTTAAGCGGGGCGTGAAAAAGCATCTGATGAGGCCGTCAAGCTGGGTGCCACCATTGTAACATGGTACGTGTCTGTAATGATGACCCTCTTTTCAGAGATTTTACCTCCAGCTTACCATCAGGCGAGGCGAAGTCAAATTGACGTGTCCTATAGGTATATAAAAAAATACCCATATTTATGCATACAAATATTTGCACTGAGCGGGGAACCCGCACCTCCTGCGTAGCGGCCATGTTCACTACCGCTACGCCACAGAGGCTGTCAAGCCTATTTTTATAATATAGGTACCTAAAATAATATAACTAAAATCCCTACTAATCCCTACTAACTACTAATAATATTATAAATGTGAAAGTAACTCTGTCTGTCTGTCTGTCTGTCTGTCTGTCTGTCTCGCTTTCACGCCTAAACCACTGAACCGATTTTGATGAAATTTGGTATAGGGGTAGATTAGACCTCGAGAAAGGACATAGGCTATGTTTGGTCGCGATAACCGACATCCACGCGGGCGGAGCCGCGGGCAAAAGCTAGTATAATATAACTAAAACATCCTCAATCCGCGTGATATTAGGTAAAGGTAGTACTTACCTAGACTTAAAAATTAGGACCACTATAATACAATAGTCAATTGTTTATGACTACCCACGGAATTCCCACTTAATTTACTAAATTGAAATCCAAAAAACCGGCCAAGAGTGAGTCGCGTACGAAGGATTCCGTATCATTATCATGAAAAGCGTTGGCAGCTTATAAGCAGTAGGCCTTACGATTGAGAGGTCCCGGGTTCGAATCCTGGCCATTACACTACCGACGTGAACCCACTCCTAGCACAAGCAATTTATGTAGTTTAGTTGGAGGGGTTAACGGGAATACCTATTAGTAATTTCGGTTGCTAATGTTCTTTTTTAAAAAAAAAAACAAAAAAATATCTAGTGAATCCCTACGTTCATTGTATGGGGTCGCCCTTTAAATATTTATTTTATTCTCTTTTAAGTATTTATTGTTATAGCGACCACAGAAATACATCTGTGAAAATTTCAACTGCCGAGCTATCACGGCCCAGTGGTAGCTGCCCCTCTAGATATATTTATATTTTATATTTATTGGCTTCTTGCTTAGCATTTAGCCATTATCAAGTACCTAGTTTATAATAATCTTATTTGGATGGGTGGATGGATGGATGATGATGATGATGGTGAGTTGATGATGATGACGATGATGACGATGGCTGCCTCAGTAAAGTGGTAGAAACTTTACTAAAGGCTTCTACGGAGATTTGAAACCAACACGAGAAATCACAATCCACTGTAATATTTCACTTTCCTACGCCTGTGCGCGTTTTCCAAGACGTTATGTCTAAAATTCCACCATATTTACACATAAAAACTCGAACTCACACTAATTTTGGAAAATAAAATATAACCGCTTGTCTTTCATCGTGTTCGCGCCAAAAAACGCCCCTCTAGATAGGTATATGACAGTCGCCAACTTATGTCATCTTATACGTCAAAATACGTGTCACATGAATCACGAATTGCCACTTGTCTAGGGGGTGGATAACCGTAATTTTTAGATGTAGAATCCTAATAGAAAAAGGGTTAGGGGAAGGTGAGGTAATACGATCCCTGAGAGTCAAATGATCCCCCTCAGTAAATCAGAAACAACTAATGCCATCTATCCAAATGCGCATGAAATATGTTCTCCGCACCCCTGCCAGTTGCTTCTCCAAATGGCAAGACGGTGCGAGCACTTGGCGCGATTTTATTAAAAAATAATCAAAAAGTGAGACTCAGATCTAAGGTAAGCCTGTTTTTGGACTCTCATTGCTTTTTACGTGTTCATATTTATTGAAATGTTGTTTTACTTGCGGGTATTAATAGTAGTTAACTAATATTTAAGCAGTGTTCGATCACCGCACACAGTATTTGAAGGTTATGTTTTGATCGATATCTTGAAATTTGGTGTTTGGGGCGAAATGATCCCCTTCCTTGTGTTCAAAATGATCCCTGGAATCATTTTACCTCATTAGTATTTGTTAGGTTTACAGATCATGCTGAGAATATTTATACGCAAAACTAATCACCAAAAATGGCTTGAAGAACAAATGAAAAAGGCTTTAGATGCCGTCTACACATTACACTACGCTTAAAGAAAAACTTAGGGAGAACTCGCGACTTCTGGCCGATATTCTGCCGAAGTCGAAACGGCCTAAGAGAGGAAAACTCGAGAAAAACACTTATCCAACCTTCTGGCCAGCGCAGCGTGGCAATAGTAGGCTAAAAAACCTCACAATGCACAGACGCCAAAATAAAAGGTCCCCAGTTCTCGATGGTCCCGTTAATCCTAATCCCCGGTTTGGGTGACGGGAGGCTATAGAAACCAACTACTGCCGGCAGCTTGAAACTGCGGTAGGTACACTACGGCTGGACAAGCACCTCACCGAACTCGAGGTGGAACTAGGTGGCATAAACTGGCAGATATTGGGACTGTCAGTGATCCGAAGAAAGGAGGAGGACACGATAACCCTTGAGTCAGTCCTGTTCTACTTTTTTAGTTTATTTGTTTACTAGTTATTTGTCAATTGTTTGAATAGGTATCTTGTTAATTTTACAACCCTTTTAAAAGTTTGTTGCAATGTTTAATGCTTAGTTTTGATGATTCATTATTAGATAAATTACAAAAAAAAAGATCTCTAATAAAACTAGAAGACAGCAAAATTTTGTGTAACTTGCTTACATACTTAAATTGTTATGAACAATACATACTCGTATGATTAAAATAAACAGCTGAATGTTTTATTTCACTGATATTTATAACTATTGGTATAAAATGATACCTGGGATTATTTTACCCCTACCCCAGGGATCATTTTATCCATGGGTGTGTATAAAATGATCCTTTTCTAAACTTTTACAAAAACCTCTAATACAAAGAAACTGCATACATATAATAGAATATAAGTATGCAGTTACATAGTTCAGTAAATTCACTACCTCAAACAATAGAAATCTTTCGATTTTGCCTCTAACTTTAGCCACAGTTAAGTTTTTCCCTTAAGGGGATCATTATACCTCACCTTCCCCTAATTGTCCAAAAATAAATGAAGAGTTGATGACATTAATAATTTATAGCTATGTACTCAAAATGTGCTCTATACGCGTAGTACCTACACGTTTCTTCTTCCTCTTAGCGTTAATTCCCAGTCGCATTTGAAGCTTTCAGCTCGGATTTGGCTAGACCTCGATATTTTCCGTGAAGCGATTGTCATCTGACCTCCACAACCCAATGTTAACATTAGGCGATACCGAAGCTTTGCAGTTAGACCGTTGTTTTTTGAATTTTCTTAGGGCTCCAAGCTCCAACTACCCGTAACGACTGCCATAGATGTTCTTATGGCAACCGGGACCGACGGCTTAACGTGCTCTCCGAGGCACGACCAGACCAATGCAAATACTCATATTTCATTCACACAAATATTTGCACTGAGCGGGGATCGAACCCGCGCCTCCTGCGTAGCGGCCGCGTTCACTACCGCTACGCCACGGAGGCTGTCAGGCGTAGTACACGTTTCTGGGTGTATTTTGAGGATAGCACGGGGTGCTACTGCGGTGGACGAGCTCAAGTTCACCAAGCATAGATTATTACACAACAATCCGCGCACGCCAGGACCTCGTTTGTCTCGCGACTTAGGTCCAAGATATGTGTTCCGAGGTATACCGTAGGTAGGTACCTATTGTAGCAACTAAGTAGGTAAAGGTAGGCCTACTTGAGGACAAAATTAATAAATTGCGCATTATATTTCAATATTTTCAATATTGTGCAAATACTAAATTAGATACAACCTTATTTATTTTGTTCAAATACCGAAGTAATTGATAAATTGGTCAGTATTCGGTTAAACCAGAGTGTGACTGCGTCTGCGCAGCGAGAGGACGCAAAAATATTCTACCAACCGCGAAATGTGCGCAACGGCTTTTGATATTGTGATTTGTGAAGTTAATCTTTTGTGACGTCAGTGTATAGTGATTAGTGACGTTAGTGGTAGTACGTGTTGAGTTGTGAATCTTCAGAATTTAGGTATACGGCAGTAGTGTCTAGGACCGATGTGAACCGAGTTCTAATAGAAACAGTGATTAGTTGAAGGTATTAAAATATTATTCATCGTCCCATCTTGGAAAGAATATTTTTGGTTTTCGATGCTTTTCGATATGCGTTTTTATCCTCTAACTAACTAATTGATTAGTACGAGGAAAAATTTCGGTTGTCATGCACATTGGAAAGCCAGCAGGAATCGGGTTATAGGGACCCCACTGATAGCTAGTCAGCATAGCATGCAAAAGGAAAAAGTTATATCGTAACAAATAATAAGATAAAAAATCCTCCTCCTTTTTTGGCAGTCAGTCAAAAAACGCGCACTGCTTACTTAATAGGTACACAAAAGACCTGTCACTAGGTACAGACAAAACCAGAATTGTTATTGTGTATTTTATAAAGTGTACCACTCGCTTACCAGCTATAGGAAATTAAAGTTCCGACGTGGCGAGCGCTGTGGAGCGCTGCAAATATGTTTATTTAATTTAAATGAGACCGCTTTTGTTCGCGACTGTACCTGTTGATGGTATTGTTGGGATTTCGAGTTAATTTTATGATGCTCGTGGAGCTATTGAGTTTGGAGTGGATTTATTTGAAAGTATTGCAGAAAATGAGTTCATTTGGTGGCCAATGTTTTATGAATTGTTGCTACAGTACAGGATTGTATAAACGGATGTAAAATCCAGATCTTTTGGGCCTAAGTTAACTTAATCGACTATTTGATACAAGTTAATTGACAGACGAGGCTCTGGCGCAGATTTTCCTGTCAGTGTCGGGGGTCAGACGGTAGTCGCTAAAAGTAGACTTTATATGCAACCGGGATTGGTGTTCTGATGATGATGATCATCATGACGACGATAACTCACTATTCAATTTGATGAATGTTGATTGAAATGTTGGTGTTGAAAAAGCGTTTTATCACGCTATTATCAAACCAGAAAAAAATCAGTTATAATCGAGAATGAGGGAAATCGCGACTAACCCACAAGCCCACAACGATACCCCGTTGCTTTTGGATTAATAATACCATTTATATCCATTCCAAAATTCAAATATCGAATCTATTTCAAATCTAGTTTCAACCAATCCCACAACTTTTTGGTTGTCAAGTTTAAATAGAGAACTACGCGCGTTCTAAATTTAAATTTGTTGTTGCGAGCTTAATCTGTACAGTCGAACGCTCAAATTCAACAATACGAGCCGCCGAAGTACTGGTGGCATATAAAACTCAGTTCGGTAAAGCTGTATTCTGCTGTCGGTACCGTTTCGCAGACACAACACGAATCGCGCCGGAAGTTAGTACTGTTGCGGACACAAGTGGTACAATGAAATGTATTTAAAATTTTACAGGGTTTTAATATGGACACGTGTACTATTAATAAAATAAGTTAGTTTGTATTTAATATCACTAAACCTATGAGTTCTTACAAAGGTGCAGGGAATTTGATAGCGAGGGGTTACTTTAACGTGTAAATGATCCTTCAAATGTCTTAATAAGTTTATTGGGTAGGAATATCCTTGATAGGTATGTAGTTTCTTACCAAGGTTTTTTCATTGAGTTTTGCTCACATGCAATCAGACGACTAAGGCGTTGCTTGCACATACAAAATCTCGTATTTGTATATTGTGAGTTTGGGCCCATCCAATATAATGTGAACCCACTCCTTGTACACGTAATTTCATTTATTTGGAGAGGTCAACAAGAACAGTTCTTTCTTTTGTATAAATTTAAAAATATACTTAATAAACTGGTATTTTTTTATTGCATTACGTTAGATATACAAAATAAACCAATTTTCTTACGCATTTTCTTTACCCACATAAGCCACCATTACCCCAAATATATGAATAACTTTTGTGTTGGCCTGTACTCGGCTACGGCGTCGGCATTGGCGTCGTCAGCGAATCTGTCGAGATTACAGTACAGACGCCCAAACTGCGCCAACACACAACACCTGTTGGAATTTGAAATAACCGCTCGGCCCGCCATAATGTTTAGGGTTTTTATTTGTATGTTGGATAGGTACGTTTTAAACGTCTATACTTACTGCCTTAGTACTACGCATGATCCACGATAACATTGTGGATGTTGATTGTAGATATAGCAACAAGTTTACCTAGGAATTGAGGAAGAGCCGGAAGGCGGATCCTGAGCTCCGAGGTCATCTTGGCCACGGATGCAATCAGGAAAATGCGTCTACATGAAGATGATAATGATGAGGAGTAGGAAAATATAAATCTAATTCACATCTTCTTAGCAAAGTGAGTGAGAGAGTGACAGACTAGTGGCCAAGGGTAAATTTTTTTAAAGGGAAGCCTGTGGGAAAAGTCTTACTTGGATCTTATTTGTTACGCACTAAGAGCTCCATTGGTAATGTAAGACCAATTGACTAAAAAAAAAGTTTGTATATGAAGCGCAGGTCAAAAGGATATTTTTCCCACCTTTTTTGCAAAGAAAAGCCGCGGGAATCGGTGCCTAGAGGACTCAGAGCCTAGAGGTCCCTCTAGGCACTGAGTGGAGACAGGATACAAGCATATTAAGTAGCATACGTTTCAGTTCGGAACAAAAAATTAAAAATTAAACCCACTTTTAAAATGAGTACCTACCTATTTAAATATTTTAAATAATTCAACTTCAATGAAACTGTAATTTTTTGTAGTTAGTTTTTTTGTCGTTTTCATTAAATAATGATCCTCTTAGCGTTAATTCTCAGTCGCATCCGAAGCTTTCAGCTCGGAGTCTGGGGTCCGCTTTTTACCAGTCTTAACCACGGATTTGACTAGACCTCGATATTTTCCGTGAAGCGATTGTCATCGGACCTCCACAACCCAATGTTAACATTAGGCGATATCGAAGTTTTGCAGTTAGACCGTTGTTTTTGGATTTTTGAGGGCTCCAACTACCCGTAACGACTGCCATAGATGTTCTCATGGCAACCGGGACCGACGGCTTAACGTGCTCTCCGAGGCACGACCAGACCAATGCAAATACTCATATTTCATTCACACAAATATTTGCACTGAGCGGGGATCGAACCCGCGCCTCCTGCGTAGCGGCTGCGTTCACTACCGCTACGCCACGGAGGCTGTCAATTTTCATTAAATAATATCCATGATGAATGTTGAACTTAAAGACAAGTCAAAAAAAAAACTATTGTCGCAATTTCTCGTGCCTACCTTATTACAAAACCTTATAAAGACCTACCCCTATATACATTTTTAACAAGAGGCTGGAGTTCCTGAAAATTTCAGGATAATTGCAGATAGTGCAATTTGACGGTCGCCGTGCTGAGTTAAACACCGCACTTGCCGAAATGGAGGGTACAATGAGAATTACGAATTGTGTGTTGCCAGTTATAGAGTTGTGATCTGGGACTAAACACTTTGATATAAGTTCAGCTTTTCTTTTAGAACCAAGGCAATGATGCATTATATTATATAAACTTTAGATAGGAACATTGTCCGCACTCTAAAGTGGCGAGAAAACGAGTCGTCGTCATTTTAAGAACCAATCAGAGACGCGACAGTGTACTACAGAAAAAAATACGTCATTAATAAAAAATTCGGAATAATTATCATTTTGAAAGCCGCCACGTTCTGGCATGACGTGTCTATTTATGTATAATAATACGTCATTAGTCGGAACAAAGTTTTAGGCTCATCTGCTAACTGGCACACAGACCTATTAATTAACTGACGAGGTTCTGGAGCACGCTCTCCTCTAAGTTTTGGGGGTCACATTGAAGTCGCTGCCCGTCACTATGAGAATAATAACAACAGAGCGGTTATAATTTTCTATTCAAAACAAAACCAGTTGCGAATTATTTTATGTTCAATATTTGCACAGCATTATGGCACAGCTAGTGTTCCCGGGGCCTATAGGCTTTTAGGCTTAAAATTAAGAATATTAGTTCTTTTTGATGGCCATGATAGAATATAGGCTTTTTAAAGTGAGTAGGCTTTTGAAAGGCTACTCACTTTAAAAAGCCTATAGGCTAAAAAAAGAGCCTATAGTTTTAAAAAAAGCCTATAGGTTTAAAATAGCCTATAGGCTAAAGCGACTAAAGTCTTTTTCAAGTAGTAGGCTTATTATGAGGCTATCTATAGCCAATTAGCCATTATTTAGTTCATGACTTAGTATGAATTAAACAAGATTTATTTTTGTAATGTGTTTATTTTTATTTACTTTAAAATTTAATGAATTAGAAACACTTAGGGTAGGTCATAATGTAATAGTTATTATTAATTTATTTTTTATGTCCTTTTAGGGATCAAGGGTTTTTTAAATTTTTAATTTAATTTTTTTTACCGGGTAATAGGTAGGTAATCGCTTAACCGATTTCAATAAAACCTGTTGTATATGGATGTATAAATAATGACCTTTCATTTGATACAATAATACAAATATTGATACAATAATTTAATATAATAATACAAATAAAATTACACACACGTACACGCATACCCACCTACCTATTCACTCACTCTCTCTCACACACACACACACACGCGCGCGCGCGCACGCACGCAGGCACGCACGCACGCACACACTCACACACACACACTCACTCACACTGACACTCACACACACACACACACACACACACACACACACACACACACACACACACACATACACACACACACACACACACACACACACACACACACACACACACACACACACACACACACACACACACACACACACACACTCACACACACACTCACTCACACTGACACTCACACTCACACACACACACACACACACACACACACACTCACACTCACATTCACACACACACACTTCAAACTTATAACACCCCTCTTTTTGTCGGGGGTTAAAAATATTCTCAAACAAGGGTATTCTCTGTACTATGAATACAGTAGACGATAGCCAGAGGCGTCTCCCAGCACACCCAAAAGTTAGTCAAAAGTCATGCAATTTGAAACAATATTTAAAAACGTATAATTTAGTTGATGGTTATTATACTCGAACAATGTATAAAATAGACCTAGCCTAAAGGACTCAAAATCTTTATAGGCTTTAAGTCTTTCAAGCCTTTTAAATATGCGCCTGGGCTACAAAAAGGCTATAAGCCTATAGTTCTCGGGTAGACAAAAAAAGGCTATGAAAAAGGCCTAGCCTAAAAACCTAATAGCCTTTTTAGGTTTTTTCCCGCTGTAGCCCTTTATTTCATAGGCTAGCCTTCAAAAAAAGCCTAAAAGCCTATAGGCCCCGGGAACACTAGGCACAGCTGTAGAGCTTTTCCTCATGTTATATTCTATACATATATACCTACCTATAGACCAACGGTTTTCCTAAGGTAGGTTCGTGACTTTCAAGAACTTTGGCCACTCGAAAAGCTCAGTGCAGCATACTTAAACATGTCGTTACATGCATCCAGTTAATTTCCTTTGTGGTTTGTGTTGGGAAAGGCACAAAAAAGGCACAATTTCCCCGAATGTCGGTAGTCGCGTCACGACACGACACGCGAGCCGTCGCGACACTTCGCTATATCTAGTCGTAATAACCAGTTAGCCGAAATAGGTGAAGACAGAGGTGGTTTGGAGTCGATTTGGTTGTAATTTTTTGGTCTTATCCTGAAATTTAATCTAAATATTAAAGTGATTATGTTTTTAACTAAACACAGACAAAAATGAACGATTTTGAACACAATAAGAAAATGTAGAAAGAGTGAATGTATCTAATTTTTGATCATTTTCAGGCCCAAAATCGATAGATTCAAGCAGGTAGGTACTGAACGTTCATTCTTGCGTAAACAAAAAAAGTTAGAGCTCAAGCCCCTTTTGTTTATCTGTAATGTAAACATTATCTGTTTCTTTCTTTACGAGTAGTTAAAGAAAATCGAGTGCGTAACAAGGTTTAAACTAAATTAACTTTTAAGTATTGCCATGATTGAAAAGTTAAATGTCCCAAGATATTTAATTAAGTAAACGTAATCAATTTCCCATGATTCCAAAATATTAGGTAGGTACCCATATCTTAGTAACCATACTTAAAAGATAAAAAAGCTATAAATCAAGATGATGCTTCGTACAAAAAAATCTATGAACAGCTCCATGCATTTTCTTCACACATTTTTTTGTAAATCGCTACTACCCTAAAAGCGAGTGAAATTCGTGCAACAAAACGCAGGACGCGCGGTGAGCACAAAAACGAGAAAAAAACGGGAACTCCAGTGACGAGAAATAACGGGGTTTTAGCAAAAACCGAGAATAGGAGGGCTACTATGGAATATAAAATCCGAAACTATGGACTCACATGAAACACGAACGAAAGACATACCGTTTAGGGGGTATGAAGTTACTTTGAATTTCTTTTGGAAGCGAGGCCGAACGTAGCTTCATGTGCCATTTTCGGGCCCGATTATGTGTCGAAAACTTGGGTGTATGGGGGTTTACCATGATTTTTGGGGCCCAAGTCATCTTAATCTACAAGTTAGTTCACCTGTTGATTGACGGATGAGGTTCTGCGCAGGTTTATCTGTTAAAGTTGGGGTGCAAGCAAAGTATTATTTACACAATGTTTCACGTCATTAAATGACAACAGTTGCGTCTGTAAAAACCAAAATAACCTTTATAGATATGAGACATAGAAGAGCGAAATCCAGGTTCAAATTGTCAGCTTTGAAGGCAACGATAACTGACACTCGTATGAAAAAGTATCGCCGAAATTTCGGTCCGATACATCGGATGTTTGTTCCGTGGTAGCGCCGTATTCATGTCGTGCCCTCACGAAAATGGGAACGCTATTGAAACCTGTGTTTTTTACGTTTTAACCGTTTAACTGTTACATTAAGGGTAGTTAACTATTTTCGGGCGGGTAGTTTGAAAGAGTTTTACACAATGGATGCCTTTAACTTGATAGCTCTCTATCTGAATGCTTGTGAGTAGAGACTGTAGAGAGACATATGGAGACTTTAATTTTTTTTTGTTTTTAAACAGATATACTGTACAGTCACGCCTATATTCCTGAAGGAGTAGGTAGAGCCAGATCATATAATATCCATTGGTCGCTAATCGAATTTGCTCTTACTTAATTTGAACTCGTTCACCGCCATAGCACCCCGTGCTATCCACAAAAGATAACCAAGAAACGTGTACTGCGCTAGGGTGTATTTTTGAAACGGGGCAGTAAGGGCAAGTACCTTAACCGTTGTAGTTACAGCAAAACGTTCTTAGGAGACCTTCCCTAACTTCTTGAGACATTTTGAACTGCATTTACAGATTTTGCAAAAACGTTACAGTTAGTAAAAAAAATGCAAAAAACATTGTAGACTCTCTTGCCGAAATGTATGGGAAAAGTTTTTGGCGATTTCTGTCTTTTCTAGCACTCAATGCTAAAATGATCCCATAGAGTCTTTTGATCCCGACATGAAATAGAATCGATTGGCACAGAAAAAAAAATGGACTTTGGCATTTTTTTTTTTGCTAACTGTAAGATTTTTGCAAAATTTGTAAATGCAGTTCAAAATGTCTCAAAAAGTTAGGGAAGGTCTCCTAAGAACGTTTTGCTGTAACTACAACGGTTAAGGTACTCGCCCTTACTGCCCCATTTCAAAAATACACCCTGTATGTCCAGAGCCATGCTAAAATAAATCGCGATATAAGTAATTAAAAAAAAATTGTTTTATTTCAAAGAGCTCAGGTTACTTAGCTGGCGCATAGTAACGTTTTTAAAAACCATCAATAACAAGGAGAATGTTCAAAAATTGTGAAATTTTATAATAATTCTAGTCTTAATAGCGTTTTGGCGTGTAATGGCGAGGTAAGCATTTACCTACATTCAGCCATGTTTGTGTGAGTGCATGTTTTTGGCTTCAACAATGTTATATTTTGATGTTGTCGTCTAATATTGAACCTTGGGTTCTGACTGCAGTGTGTTGTTGCAATTTGGTTGCTTTGAGTCATAGATTCATAGAAACAAAGATTTGAAGATTTTTGTTTGATATGCGGAACTAACATTTATGTGTATCCATATCCATACTAATATTATAAATGCGAAAGTAACTCTGTCTGTCTGTCTGTCTATTGACGCTTTCACGCCTAAACCGCTGAACCGATTTTGATGAAATTTAGTACAGAGATAGATTAGACCTTGGGAAGGGACATAGGCTATGTTTGGTCGCGATAATCCACATCCACGCGGGCGGAGCCGCGGGCAAAAGCTAGGACCTTATACTTCTTTTTTTACTTACCCTGTTTTCACTACGTCTGTGCTTCAGTGAAATTTGGAGTCCAGCTGAGTCCAGGGTCCTTTATTACGGTTCTTATTATGTACCCTTTAAATTAAGGTATGATTCGAAAGCCGCATACGACAACCACCGACGTATACAGCAGATACAGTGTACCCATTACGGCCATTACTCCGATACGAATTAAGGGGATCATTGAGAAGCCGCAATGAATTTAGCGTATCTGCTGCGTGCGTCGGCAGTTGACGTATGCGGTCGGCTACGGAATCATGCCTTTACCCTGTTTTCACTACTAATATCTGTGCTTTAGAGGACTTTGGAGTCCAGCTGTGTCCAGGATCCTCTGTTACGGTGCTTTTTTTATTATCGTTCAAATTAAAACAGACTTTTTAGATTAGTTCTCCAACCAACAGTTAACATAGGTACTATAGTGCCAGCTTGACGGCGATAGACTCGCCCCCTATTACGTGGGACCAAAAATCATATTTGGCGGAATGTGGGCAGGCAGAGATGTAGGTATTACTCCTCTGCCGGATTTTGAAGGCGTGATTAAAGAAATAATTATGGTCGGTAACTGGATTGTGATAAACTAAATAAGTAATTAATGTACGAGTGTACCGAACGTTCTTTTTTTTTAATACAGGACACGTCAATTTGATTTCGCCTCGCCTGATGGTAAGCTGAAGGCAAAGTCTCTGAGAAGAGGGTCACCATTACAGACACGTACCATGTTACAATGTGTTTCAACCTGCTAGCTTTTTATAAACATTAAAAGTTAAAATACTGCACGATCGGAGCATCGATCTTCACTCCTCACGTTCGCAATCAAACCATTGCACCAGAAACACAATAAAATTCAAACCCACAAAATCACACACCAACTCCAATAACCCAGCGATAAACCCCAGTGACCGGATCGCGAACTGCCATTCATGTCTGACCTAGATTCAAGTTAGGCACCGAATACTGACGACCTAGATCCGTGGAGCCTTGGGCCCATTACTGAGGAGTTATATCATGTAGGTACTAGAAAGGACATGTAGTTTAGTACTGATTTGTTTTATAGACTAGATTTTTAAGTCTAACTATATATGCGTGGTTCCCGGCAGAATAGAATTTGGGCCACCCCCTCTCCTCCCATGCGGTGTCGTACAAGGCGACTAAGGGATAGGGCTGTTTAACATCAGACAGATATATACAGCCCAGACTCAGCCTATACATGGCTCGAGCCAACAACAGTGCCCGGAAAACGGCAATAGGCCCACCCCCTATTACGTGGAATCTAATACAATGATTGGTGAAATGTAGGTGTTAATTCACCTCTGCCTAACCCTCCGGGGATAAAGGCGTGATTGTATGTAGAACAGTCAGCATCAGATCGATCTTGACTAGCACAGTACTAAAAATGATCTTAATGAGTACACCTTTTGATGTTTGTTATTCAATCACCCTCTAACGGCTGATTGGATCTGACTGAAATATGGTACAGGGACGAATTACACACCATCATCATCATTACATATTATAAAACAAAGTCGCTGTCGCTGTCTGTCCGTCCCTATGTATGCTTAAATCTTCAAAACTACGCAACGGATTTTGAAGCGGTTTTTTTCAATAAATAGAGTGATTCAAGAGGAAGGTTTATATGTATAATAAATGCATAATATTATAGACTGATAAATTTAGAGATATGCAGCGGGAACGGAATCAGAAAATATGGCGGTACGAAGTTCGCCGGGTCAGCTAGTGTTGAAAAAACACTTGTACTTTTCCATAATTATTTATTATTTTAAACCTTACCGGTCTCGCCTTACGGCATTCTCAAAGGTTTACAATAGTTTTGGTGCTATATTCAATATGTGTAGCAAGTTCCACCAAGCGCCATCAATCTCTAGTAGAATTACAGTTTGGATTAACACATAGGCTACTTTTCGGGGAATAAGTTACCATGGGATGCGGGAACGGGGTCAAATTACCACGAGGGCGTAGCCGTGGGCTAAAACAAGTAGTTAATAAAAGTCGTTATGATAGCTCATCACAAACAAAGCTTACAAACACAAAACTACGAATGAATATAAACAAAAATCCTGGCGCTCTCAAATATCGCTCGCCAACAAAAGCGTGCGAAGAGTAAGCTCAAATATTTCGCATGTAATAGGACACACACGGTTTAACACTGTGAAATGTACTGAACTTGGTGGAACTGAAGTTTATTGGTTACTAGCTACGCCACGCTGGTTTAGCGTTTTATTTTATAATGTACTTGCTGTTGCCCGCGGCTCCACCCGCGTAGATGTTGTTCATCGCGACCAAATATAGCCTACTAGCTTTTGCCCACGGCTCCGCCCGCGTGGAGGTCGGTTATCGCGACCAAACATAGCCTATGTCCTTTCTCAAGGTCTAACCTACCTCTATACCAAATTTCATCAAAATCGGTTCAGCGGTTTAGTCGTAAAAGTGAGACAGACAGACAGACAGACAGACGGACAGACAGACAGACAGACAGAGTTACTTTCGCATTTATAATATTAGTAGGGATATCCTTTCTCAAGGTCTAATCTATCCCTGTGTGGAATTTCATCAAAATCGGTTCAGTGGTTTAGGTGTGAAAACGTAACATACAGACAGACTGACAGAAAGACAGACAGACAGAGTTACTTTCGCATTTATAAAACAACTAGCTTTTGCCCGCGGCTCCGCCCGCGTGGATGTCGGTTATCGCGACCAAACATAGCCTATGTCCTTTCTCAAGGTCTAACCTACCTCTATACCAAATTTCATCAAAATCGGTTCAGCGGTTTAGTCGTAAAAGTGAGACAGACAGGCAGACAGACAGACAGACAGACAGACAGACAGAGTTACTTTCGCATTTATAATATTAGTAGGGATAAGTTTGATAACACTTAAGTAATACTTCGTTGAGGGAACGCACTGCGTTAGATACTGCTCCGTGATGTTTGTGAATTAATTTTACCAGCCCTATGCGCTCGAGCACACTATGAGACCTCACAGTGTTGTTTGTGAATACGGGTGTAAATCAAACAAATAAATATATCCACTACAGTAAAAGATACTGTTTGACACAGTTCGATCATAAGTATAACACTAGTAGGTATCCTGACGGACGTTGAAGGTCCGTCTCATTATGAAAATCACAAAGTAACATTAAAACGATACTGCCAGAGATGGTAGTAGCCCTCTAAGTAAAACCTTCGACTGTAAAATCATGTATTTAATACAAATATCACCTAGTCACAAAGTTTCAAATCGATACAACAATAATTATTGCAAAACTATAAACTTTAAAATCGATATAGCAATAATTATTGTAAAACTTAGTTTAATTGTTGAATCGATTTGAAACTTTGTAGTTTTGAAACTTGGCTAGAATTTCATTCATTTCAAATAAATTCTAATAATTAATATTAAAAACTATTTAATATGGACTATTTGTTTACTTATATTTGCTTAGTTTAAAAAGCAGATTTTGCGTAAATTTTTGATTACGGTGAAAAAACTTATTTACGGTTACTATGAAGACTAAGGTAGTGTTTGTTTTGAAATGTCTTCAAAACATGAGGCAGTCACCATTAAAGCCACCATCCTAATCTCCTGGTGACGTAATATGCTGAAAAGCAACCGAAATATTGAGATAAGCGTAAAAACAAATTATCACCATACCGACGGTAGTTTACGCGAATAATTGGGACTGTCCAATAATGATGTTTTTTTTAGCAATTTTTTAACCCCCCCTCCCCCATGGTAATACGTGATGAGGTTTTAGACTAACTAACCCCCCCCCCCCCCCCCCCAGCCAAAATCACGTGTATTTTTTTATTTAATGCTAAAAAACTAAGAATCGTGACAAAAATCGCGAGTTATAAGAAAAAATAAATACACGTGATATCTCAATATACCACTCCCTCCCCCCTGGTGATGTTTCGTGATTTTTCCGAACCCCCCCCCCCCCCCTCTTTTGAGCCTCACGTGATTAATGGACAGCCCCAATACTTATAGTTCGGGTAACTTCGAACTATAATTATGATAAGTACTTACCAATTTACCAATCTTTAAAAAAAAAAAAAAAAAAATAAAAAAAAAAAAAAAAAAAAAAAAAATTGCTAGCACCTCTGCCTACCCCTTCGGGGATATAGGCGTGAGTTTATGTTATGTTATGTTACCAATTTAGTCACCGTGCAATCATTGGTGCTGAAAAGTAGCCGATGTCACCCGCATACGGTGCAGAATATTCCATCAAGAACCAAACGGTTCGGCGACTCCTTCATCTGCCGCCCGATTAAGTCCTGGAATTCCTTATCAGTTCACGTGTTTCCCTCTTCCTACAGACCCGGGTCCTTTAAGAGGGGCGTGAAAAAGCATCTGATGAGGCTGTCAAGCTGAGTGCCACCATTGTAACATGGTACGTGTCTGTAATGGTAACCCTCTTTCCTGAGACCCTGTCTTCAGCTTACCATCAGGTTAGGTGAAGTCAAACTGACGTCGCCTTTATAATAATAAAGTAGAGTCAAATGTAAATAACGTCAAAAATTGTGATAGAATGTTTTTAAAGTACTTTTATTTCAATAGTAAAGACATCAATTAAAGTCCATTCAATTAGTCATACAACAATATTTTAGTGTGTTAATATGTCAGTAGTCATTAATTCGGTAGTGATGTGAACGTGTCACGTGTTGTGCAATACAATAGTGTAATTGCATAGCTGGCAGAGCTATGCCGACGAGACGATTTGTAATTTATTCGATTTATTTAGCTGACTGTACTATTGTTACCTGTTTACTTAATATTGCTTTTGAGATGTTGTTTTGTTGTTAATTTTATATATACAACACTAGCCTTCCGCCCGCGGCTCCGCCCGCGTGCATCTCGGTTAACGCGACCTTTGCTCATATCTTCGGTTGTACTCAACCGATTGCGATCAAACAAACGTAAGATTTTAAGTCTGAGCAAGCCCTTTCTAACAAAAAAACCGCATCAAAATCCGTCCAGTAGTTTTCGCGTCCATCGCGGACAAACAGACAAACAGACAGGAAATTCAAAAAAAATATATTCGTGTTCAGTATCGTTAACATAACATAACCCAAGTATTTTTTTAAATATCTCCAATGTACAGACACGACCACTTTACAATTATATAATAATATAGATGGTCTATCGATCAATTAGCCTATCGCAATCCACTGCTGGACATATGCCGCTGCCAATGTGCGCTATTGTTCCCGATCCTCTGCCTTCCGAATCCAGTCTGTCCCAGCCACCTTTGTCAGGTCGTTAGTCCACCTGACTATGGGGCGTTCCGTCTTCCGTTTGCCTTCTCGCGGTCTCCACTCTAGGATTCGTTTACTCCACGCCTGTTTACAACATGGTATGATTGGATAATTTGGATTCAAATAATCATCTTCATAGCCCTCAATTGCGTCTAAATTTTGCACCTTGGAGCAGGAGTTCTCGTATTGTTTTGGATAGGTATGGTGCCTTTTTCGGGAGTGACTGTTGTCTGACCTCACAATACAGACAGTGGATTGCAATTGATTAACATAGAAGAGAGAAATGACGTGAAACTAGATCAACTTAAAATAAAAATCAGCTTTTACGACCGCGCATAGTTACGAAACAGTTTGTCACTCAGAATAAAGGGCATGATCTGTTTTGACACGATTCGTTGTTTCCGGAAACAACGAAGATGTTTAACGATATCGCCTCGTGGGTCCACCCGTAGGTACCTTCCAACAATAGCCCTCAACGTCATGAACAATACCTCTGACATCAACCAAGGTAACTCAAGGATGTACTATATAAACACCTATTTAATCCACATAACTTTTGACCAGGCCAAAACAATCGTTCTCACAAGCTAGATTATTAAAAACAAACGTTTGACCTTCGGCATAATACTGAATAGTGGTCGTGTTGTCATATCTGTGGATTGTCAGTGAAATAGTTCAATGGGAAATGGGATTGATTTATTAAATATGGGTTGAGACGCTCGTGACACGGAAGAATGACTGTTTGTTGAATACGGATGTAAACTTAATATGTATAGGTCACTTCTAGACCATATAGTGTAGGAACATGCTGTAAGAACATTTCGAACGATCGAACGAACTCGAAAGCTAAATTAGCGGTGATATTTCAATATCGCATGCTGTTTTGGTGATGTCACGTTGTCGAACACATAAACAAACATCACACTCATGCTCGACAACGTGACGAAACCAAATTTACAGCATGCAGAAAGGAAATATCACCGCGGATTCAGCTGTCGAGTTCGTTCGATCGTTCGAAATGTTCTTACAGCATGTGCCTACTGTACTAGCCAACCAGCCCCTGCTTCGCTTGTGGCATATTTCGAAACCATATCACCCCTTTCAGTAATCTATAGGACCGCAATTAATTAATTTTCAAATAATTTATGGAAATTTACCGGATTTGTTGACATTTATGATTACTGCTCCGCTCCTTTAAGTAGTAGCGTGATGAAATTTAGCCCATAACCTACTTCGATAAACGGACTATTCAACATAAAAATAGTTTTTCAATACAATTCAGTAGTTCCTGAGATAAGCGCGTTCAATCAAACAAACACTAATGAAATGACTGATGATAAATGATATGATATGTTTTCCTTCTCTCACAGATGATATGACTGCGAGAGAAGGAAAACTCGAAATAAAACCCTGTACCAATTCACCTGGCCAGTGTGGAAACAGTAGGCCAAAGCCTCTCAACATTAGGAGAGGTCTATGCCCAGTAGTTTACTGCGATAGGCTAATTGATTGATTGATAAGTAGGATAGATACGTCTCAGAGGTATATGTGGGCCTACCGAGACCCAAGGAGCCATTCCAATCTCAATTATAAAAATCATACAAGCGTACACAGGCGTAGATTTTCACCAACGAAGGGGTTGGCAAGTGAAAGAAGGAGAAGTGAACACCTTGTGAGGGTGGAAGTAGAAATCTTCTAATGCCCTTCTTGAAGAACCCCATATTGTAAACGCTTAGGTATACTAAGTTTTTTTTTAATATAGGACACGTCAATTTGACTTCACCTCGCCTGATGGTAAGCTAAAGGCAAAGACACTAAAAATAGGGTCTCCATTATAGACACGTATCATATTACAATGGTGGCACTCAGCTTGACGGCCTTATCAGATGCTTTTTCACGCCCCGCTCAAAGGACCCGGGACTGTAGGAAGAGGGAAACACGTGAGCTGTTAAGGAATTCCAGGTCTTAATGGTGCGGCAGATTAATGAGTCGCCGAACCGATTGGTTCTTGATAGAAAATTTTGCACCGTATGCGGGTGATATCTAAGTCCTGCAAGTGTTGTCCTATTTAAGAAAGTCTAGCTGGTTTTTCGACGAAAGAAATAAATGCAAAATAATATCAAACATTATGCAATACTGTCCCAGTTTCCGTCAAGTAGGTACTTAATGCACCTATTTATTATTCGTCTAGACCAAATGCAATTTGACAAGGTTGTTTCAATGTCGGTGCAGTAAGTGTGTCATGTAACGTGCGCAGGAGTGGACGACTTCTAAATAGATCAGGGACTTAAAAACACTTTCGAATTGTGTAGATCTTTGGATTGGTTTACTTGGAGTTTAAGTTTTATACCACTTTGCTGACAAGTAGGCTAATAAGCTAGCTATTCATCACCATCATCCATCACTTTCCTCTGTAACAATTACCGTCAGGTGAGCCGTGTGCTTATCTGCCACCTTAGTGTAATAAATAACAGTGGCACTCCTGCCCTCCTCGACAACTGGCAATTCGTTGCTCGGCGTATCATGGAATAGAATGACAAATGTATAGGATTTGACGTTTTTGACATTCGTTGAAGCCTGTCATTTACGTCAAATCCCATACATTTGGCATTCTATTCTACCAAACGCACTTGCCTAGAGGGGCTGGAGTGCCACTGTTATTTAGCGAGTCGAGTTTTTTTAAGCTATTGCATATCTTCTATCGCGGGCCTTGAGTGTGGAGACCGAATCCAGATTTTTTTTTTTAATACCACTTAGGTGGCAGACAAGCACACGGCCCACCTGATGGAAAGTGGTTACCGTGGCCTATGGACGTATGCAACACCAGGGGCGTCACACTCGTGCTGCCGACCCTGAAGGAACCTTCTAATGCCCTTCTTGAAGAACCCCATATTGTAGTCGCTTGGGAAACTGGGTCCGTAACGAAAAAAACCTAACACCCCGAAGCTCGCACGAATCGAGCCGAGCTGCTCCGAAGTAGCTCCGCTTAACGTTAGTAATTGGGTAATTTCACGATGCCAAATTTTTTGCTAATTTCGGTGGCAGTTTTCAATCATAGGTTTTCCGATGAAAAAAATTTTCAATGTTCTTTTAGAACACTATACACTACTAGATATTCTAAAAGAACTCCATTAAATTTTTTCATCGGAAAACCTATGATTGAAAACTGCCACCGAAATTAGCAAAAAATTTGGCATCGTGAAATTACCCAATTATAATTGCATAAGTTGATAAAGAATGCTATGCAATAGCTTTACCGCGGCAGTCCCCGAGTGCCACACGTCTTTTTTTGTTTTTTTTTTGTTTAGTAGACGAAGTTAAAACTTGACCAATATTATATAGGTACTAATGTACAGAGGTGTCGGTAACAGTAACGGTGTCACGAGGTCTATTGTTTTTCCCTCCTCCTTTCGATTTTGTTTACCTTCCATTTTATTTCTGTAATGAATGTCACAGTCATGTACCTACATATGGCTACTGGGACAGCTTAACGTACTGGTCACCCATCCTGAGATTAACCTGACAAGTATTGCTTAACCTCACAATGTACTTATTCATCTTCTTTCAATTCATTCTAAATTTATATCCTCTGCTTACTCCATTCCTTTGATCCTATCTACATATGGCTACTGGGACAGCTTACCGTACTGGTAACGTAATGGTCACCCATCCTGAGAATAACCTAACTAGTATTGCTTAACCTCACAATATACTTATTCATCTTCTTTCAAATTCATTCTAAATTTATATCCTCTGCTTACCCCATTCCTTTGATGCTATCTCACTACACATAAAACAGATCAAAACTGAACTAATTAGTCTGTAATTAGATTAGTCGCGAAAGGGTATAGGACGAGGGAAGCCATTTTGTATAAACAAAATCCAATATTGTGTTGTGTGTGTGAGTTTCTGTGTAGTAGTGTGCGTCGTAGGTTTATCCAAAGGTGATGGGACGTATTCATAGTGCGGACTGCAGATCAAATGCGTGAATTATTTTTTGTTTGTTGTTTTGCTTTCTGTGTTGCTGTGAGACTTATTATTTCATTTTTATTGCTATGGGTTCTTATTTTTTAATTAAACATAGTTAATTATAGAGATAAAAGAGTCGTATTATTCTATAAAAAAAGAGGTGTGGCACTCGAGGACTGCCGCGGTAAAGCTATTGCATAGCATTTTTTATCAACTTCAAGCGGAGCTACTTCGGAGCAGCTCGGCTCGATTCGTGCGAGCTCGGAGTGGGGAGTGTTAGGTTTTTTTCGTTACGGAATTTCTGGATTCGGTCTCCACGCTCAAGGCCCGCGATAGAAGCTATGCAATAGCTTAAAAAAATCAGATCCCTGTGAACAATATTTTAGCAACATCATTGTGCTGTCAACTATGTGACAGGGTGGCACTTTCCATGTTCAACTAGTCCACCCATGTAGGAAACAGCTGATGGACTAGAGAAAGAACTAGCTGTTGCCCACGGTATTTTAATTAGATCCGTTTGAAAGTAAAAAAAGTAAACATTTTCATAAAGTTTCACATGTTATAATATTAGTAAGATAACTAGTAGTTACTAGACAGCCTCCGTGGCATAGCGGTAGTGAACGCGGCCGCTACGCAGGAGGCGCGGGTTCGATCCCCGCTCAGTGCAAATATTTGTGTTCATGAAATATGGGTATTTGCATTGGTCTGGTCGTGCCTCGGAGAGCACGTTAAGCCGTCGGTCCCGGTTGCCATAAGAACATCTATGACAGTCGTTACGGGTAGTTGGAGCCCTCAAAAATCCAAAAACAACGGTCTAACTGCAAAGCTTCGATATCGCCTAATGTTAACATTGGGTTGTGGAGGTCAGATGACAATCGCTTCACGGAAAATATCGAGGTCTAGCCAAATTCGTAGTTAAGACTGATAAAGCGGACCCCAGACTCCGAGCTGAAAAAGCTTCGGATGCGACTGGGAATTAACGCTAAGAGGAAGAAGAACTAGTAGTTACTAGTAATCTCTTTAATCCCTCCAACTAACCTGAATTGCTTGTGTTAGGTGTGGGTTTACGTCAGTAGTGGGTATAATAGCCAGGATTTCATCCGTGATCGACTTCTTAATAACTAAACTGAATTATTTTACAGAGAAAGAGAGGTCAGCGGGGAAATAAACATGGTTTTAAAGACCAAATATAAGTAAATTGTATAAAAAACAATAGGCTCCGCCGCTGTCACTTCTGTAGATACTAATTTTCTGCAAAACTGTTCAATATCATTTTCAAGGTTGATTATTAATTGACATTTAGGCTCGTTCTGATTAAAATTTATTACTAATCATATCAGAATTTTGTGTCACGGGATTGATCATAGCATATTTATGATAATTAGGTGACCTTAGATTTCATGGAGAACCCCTAATTTTAATATACTGTCCTTGTAAATAATGTTATGTCAAAAAATATTTCCCCAAATTTTGGGGAAAAAGTTGTTACTGGTATACATCATTTTAAAAACTACCTACATATATGAAATATTAGTATATTGTAATCTTTAACAAGCCAAATGTTCTTAATCATCAATGTAATCCTTTGAGAATGCCGTGAGGTGAAACCGGTTAGGAGAACAATAAATATTGTGGAAAAGTACAAGTGTGTTATCAATAATGTATAATGTTAATAAAGATCGTCGAAATAAAGTTTTACTTTTAAGAAACAGCGTACAGTCTCGACTATAACTTCGTCCCGCAGTAGATTCATACTTGTTGATTCAGACAGGCTTCGCAAACTCACTATGCAATGTAAACACATTCGTTTGTTACAAACATCATTATTACAATTAAATGTACAAAATCAACATAACAACGTTTTCTAAAACTATCACAGATATTTGAAGGTCGTTGTAGGTACATTGACATTATAGCTGAGGTGATAGACTTGCAATGGAGGGGTTGTAGATTCAAACCATTCGTTATTTATAGTTATTTACGATTTTAAAGATTTCGGATACCGTCTTGATAGCAAAATCGCGAAATATCAATTTGAATAAAAAAAAATGTAATGCATGGGAATAATGTATGGGTTAACGGAATAATGTATGGGTTTTATAAAAAAAAAACTTATTTGCTACCGAAACTGTGCCCAAAAGGAGTAGACTTATACATAAATTCTATTAGGTAGGTATAATGTTTACTTGATTATCTACATATTCTACATCAACTGTTATTGAGACTTATTACGAGTAATTTTTAGGTATTTTATATTTAATTCTACATACATCTACTTTATTTTTCAATTCAAATAAAATACGCGTAGAATTTCACAAGTTATTATTTAAATTAAAAAATCATTATACAATAAATTTCAAAGCACAGTCCTATTTAGAATCAAAACCATCCAATTTACAACCCTCATAAACATCGACTCCAAAACAAATTAGGGGAGGACACAACCTACCCGAACACGACCCTTATTGCCTATTCACCCAGTTGCCGAAATCAATAAGGGCACATCTCGGTACTCTAAATATAGATACGTCTCTTTAGGTCAAGGGGCGATGACATCACAATAGGCAGTGGTACTTCTCGATTAATAGTGTCATGTTAGAAACTATACTTTGATAATAGTCACGCTTGTACTTTTGTGTAGGATAGGTAGCGATGTATTAGGTATACAAAAAAGTGTATATTTGGTTTCATTAATAGTTTATTGCTCTTTCGGCTCGTTTTTGCAATGCTGCTGAGCTTTTATAACAATATTTAGCCTAAGTCGAAAATTGAATTTGGAATTACCTTTTACTCCTGTCGCTGAAAACAATAGGGATATATCCCAGTACTCTGAATGTAGATACGTCTCTTTAGGTCAAGAGCCAATGACATCATAGTAGGAACGAGTGCCGTACTATAAATATGGGTCTTTTTGATTTAGTGAAAAAAAAAAAACTGTTTTGAAATAATTGTAGGTCGTTTGATAATATTCACGCCTATATTTCTGTGTATGATAGGTAGAGGTGTATTAGCACACAGCAATATAACGTAGAATCAATAAATAGGAAGTAGTTTTAAATTGCTATGTTTCTAGATTCAACAAACAAACCTAAAAACTTTCTTTATCGTAATATTAGATAAGGAAAATGGCGAGAAAAGAGCGTGAGAGTTTGGAAGGCCAGCTGATGGTAATGTCAATAATGTTTTATGTATTCTTAGAGGACGACACGTGGACATCCCACACGACTTGCTATGTAAATACGTACTTCACTTACTGGGGAATAAATCTATAATAAATCATCTATGGCAGTCGTTATGGGTAGTTTGAGCCCTAAAAAGTCTAACAACTGGTCTAATTGCAATGCTTCGATATTGCTAATGGGTCGTGGAGGTCAGATGACAGTCGTTTTACGATATATATCAAAGTTGCTGCTGATTGACGACGAGAATAATTTCTATATTACTGATGTTAAGGACGCTCTCTAGAGGATTTGAACCCGGAATATATCGATTGCCTTACCTACTAATCCATACATATATTCACGCCTCCATTGCAGGTGCAATAACACCCGCATTTCGCCATCTATGATTTTCCCACGGGTGAGCTTATTGCCGTCAATCAGGCACTTTTCACGGACTGCATGGTTACTATCGGTTGGAAAACAGTCAGTCAAACGAATTCTAAAGACCAAAACAAGCAATATCTTAATTTTTTTCGTAGCCACCCGTCGTCTACTCATTTTTAAAGGGAGGGGGTGTGTCGCGAAAGTGGGGCGAACAAAATCAATAGGGGGTGAGTGGGTGGCGAAGTGAGTGAAACGGATCGCCGGACGAATATCGGACAGGGCCGGACGACAACCGGTTTATTTCCGTCCGGTGAATTTTGTGTCTGTATTGTTCAGCTCTGTTCTTGTTTCTGACAGTTCACGGAGATGAATTTGGTGCGATCCTGCTGGTCCACTTAAATGCGTACCCTGTGCCGTTTCTCAAATGTTACAGATTCCCATTCGTCCCCTGGTCAGTTATGTTCTGGGATAAACTTGTCTAATTTATAATTTCTGGAATCATCCAGCATCCAGCAATTAGACAAGCATAGCTTGTAAATCTCATAACATAGATTCTGAATATCTACACATTGAATTGAATCTATAATATAATCTTTTATTTATTATGTCCTCTTTAATTGTACTCCCAATAATGCACCTACTAAGTTTTTCTCTGCACCACCTTTGGTTGACTGGTAGAGAATGCCTGTGGCATTAAGTCCGCCTATGTACTTGTGCGTGAAGTTTAATAAAATAAAATAAAATATATAAGTAACTGCGTAGAAGTATTTTATAATCTTTAGAGGAATTTTAGGAGGTAGTTTTCAATAGATAACTTCCTATCACCCAGACGTACGTACCAGCTTTTAGGAAAATTTCGGGTACCCAGGAGATTTCAGGTAGCTCCGTTGGTCAAAATAACCCACCATATTAAGAAACTTGCATACGTCCATAGGCCACGGTGACCGCTTCCCATCAGGTGGGTCGTGTCTGCCACCTAAGTGGTATAAAAAAACTGGTCGAGGGTCCAAGTCCGGCCCTGGATGTAGATATTTTCATATTTAAATTTATAAAATAAATATAGGTCACCGGTGACCGACGACCAAATTTTTAACATTAAAATCCATCGTATCGTTAGTCTCGATCGTATCCGTGACGTCCACCTCGCAGTCCGGGGTCCACATTTTCCAGTCTAACTGCGGTTTGGGCTGAACTTCCATATTTTCCGTGAAGCGACTGCCATCTGACCTCTACACTACAACCCATTGGCGATATCGAAGCATTATTGTTAGACCAGTTGTTGGACTTTTTAGGACCTCAACTACCCGTAACGTGCTCTCCGACGCACGACCACATCAATGCAAATAGCCATTATTCATACATAAAAATCTTTGTACTGAGCGGGAATCGAACCCGTGCCTCCTGCTGCGTAGCAATCGTGTTCACTACCGCTACGCCACAGCGGTAGTGAGTTGATTTTCACATCCAACCAAAATATTGTTATTCGTATAAATCCCAAAGTACAAAACACGTTTCATTAGACTCAAATTCGTGATCATCTTCCTCAATTAAACACGTGGAGAGTAAATTCCAATGTAGGTCACCGGTGACTCACAGAGACTCACCAAATCTAGTCGCTCTCGTAGACTCCCCGACGACAAAGAATGGCCGCTGTCCAAATTGTCCTATGAGTCACATAATAACAATGCCTGGACGTGACTAAACCAAAAGTTTGTTACCCAAACGTGTTATTGGTTGTGTATTTGATGCTCTCACACAATAAGAATATAGATGTGAGATAGAGCGCGCCTATCACTCAGGTCTTTGGCGCCGAGTGTTAGCAGATACTTTGCGATGGTATAGCGCACCCATAGTGACGTTTCATGCATTACCGAAAATATCAATAGTGCACTTATTAGTGTAGTTTGTTGTTATGAAGTTTTTTGTTCGATTTTATATGCATGGATAAAATTAAAGCCAAAATACAAAAAAATGGCGTCATTTTGCGGTATTTTTGCGTCATTATTACTACAAATATACGATGTTGTATAACATTTTGATTTAACATACCTATCGAATTAAATATTATTTGCGAAGTCATTTTGACGGGTATTGTTTTGGTACTGATTGAGGTTGAGCCAGGAGTTTCGGTACTGTTCATACCCGTGATAGCAGTTCATACTTGTAAAGCGCGCTCTATAGCAAAGTATACTCTTAAGGATGTGAGTATTGACATTGTAAAAGTAGTTGAGTATTTTTTTGTTAGTTTTCTTGACCACATACCTACATACAGTCATACATACAATCACGCCTTTATACCCGGAGGGCTAGTCAGAGACGAAATTAACACCCACATTTCACCAATCATTGAATTAGGTCCCAGGTAATAGGGGGTGAGCCTATTGCCGTGTTCCGGGTAGATACTACCTATTGTTGACTCGAGCCATGTATCTGAGACTGAGTCTGGGCCACAATGATGTAAAATAGTTAGTAAAATGCAAGTCTGACTCGCGCACGCAGGGTTTCGTGCACTTCTTCTTCTTCCTCCTAGCCTAGCGTTAATTCCCAGTCGCATCCGAAGCTTTCAGCTCGGAGTCTGGGGTCCGCTTTTACCAGTCATAGCTACAGATTTGGTTAGACCTCGATATTTTCCGTGAAGCGATTGCCATCTGACCTCCACGACCCAATGTTAACATTAGGCGATATCGAATCTTTGCAGCTAGACCGTTGTTTTTGGACTTTTTAGGGCACCAACTACCCGTAACGACTGCCATAGATGTTCTTTAGGCAACCGGGACCGACGGCTTAACGTGCTCTCCGAGGCACGACCAGACCAATGCAAATACCCATATTTAATGCACACAAATATTTGCACTGAGCGGGGATCGAACCCACGCCTCCTGCGTAGCGGCCGCGTTCACTACCGCTACGCCACGGAGGCTGTCTAAAATGAGGGTAAAGGAGGTTTCGTGCACTTATCTATAGAAAAACAAGTTTTTTCACAAAAGCTAAAAAAACATACATACGCCCAGTTTCCGAAAGGCTGATCAACGTCAAATTAACTAATCGACTGTTAATTTTTTTGTCAAGTAGCAATTGGGTTGCTAAAAGCATTGTTAAATAGTATAATTTGATTATCAAGTTGGTTAACCAGCTATTTTAACCGACACGATGATCAAATTAAACTATTTAACCATGATTCTAGCAACCCAATTGCTACTTGACAAGAGATTTGACAGCCGATTAGTTAATTTGACGTTGATCAGCCTTTCGGAAACTGGGCGTTAATCTTGTAAAGAAGACATACAAAATAAACAGTCACGCCTTTTTCCCAATGAGGTTGGCAGAGGTCACATGTTTTTACTTGCTACGATCCTGGCACACACCTATCACTATATCTAATAATTGTTTTAAGTAGGTACGCTGGCTGATTGCGAGTTGGTACTCTTGACCTAGCTTTTCTTAATGACCTCGATCTGATTGATATATGACTTTTGTACGCCTAGGTCAACACCTCACTCCATAAAATGGCCACATGTGACTTTAATGTTTGAACCCTATCACAAAAACACCCGTACTACGTTTTTTATAGACCTATGTATAAATAAGGATAACAGCAAAAAAAGCATGAATTGCAACTACATGAAATGAAGATGTTGCTCTGGGCAGGCGGTGTAAAAAGTCTCGACAGGATACGCAATGAGTACATGAGAGGATCGAACCCGCGTCTCCTGCATAGCGACCGCGTTCACTACCGCTACGCCACAGAGGCTGTCACGACATTACCCATATCACAACGTAAATCCTCATCTATTTTGGTCACTATAGTACCCATAAACACAACGTAAATTTAACACAAGATGTCTACAATATTAGAGTAAATCGAAGAGCAGAAACTCAACGCAATCGACGAGCTATCTTCGTACAAAGTCTTTAGGAGTGTCGCTTCGCCTCGATCGAACAAAATCAATACAATAGAAGTGTTTTTAACGTGTACGTCTGTACGTAGGTACAGACTGGAGCAACAGTTAGCGTACACGTCGAGGAAAGAGTGGATTTAGACTAAAATAAGCTTTTTGGTAGAAGAAAACCGGACTGAAATAATGATTTTTATCGAAAGTAGGATCATATTTAAGGAGGGATGGGATCTTTAGGGTCCCATCAAGATGTTCGGGGTCAAGCCAACCTCACCTATAGGCTGATACTGATACACCATACATACCACCAACCACCATCGGTGTATATCGAAGTTTCCAATGTTGTTACGTATAGAAGAGAATTTGTACTGACCCGTGGCGTGTAGCTTTGTTGCTATATTATTATTCTACTTTTTTTTCTTAATGTCAATTCGACTTCGCCTCGCCTGATTGTAAGTTGAAGGCAAAGTTTTGGAAAAGAGGGTTACCATTATAGACACGTACTTACTATGTTACATTCGTGGTATTCTGCTTGACGGCCTCATCAGATGCTTTTTCACGCTCCGATTAAGGGACTGTAGGAGGACTGCCGTGGGTTCAAATCTGTCATTCGACGTGTGATATTCGCGTAAATTTCCGAAAGTATTTAGATACAAATTATTATTTCCAAATATAAATTATTTCTAGCGATTTTTCACCCCAAAAAGTCACAACTAAAATATCAAATCACCGGTATACCTCGAGACACGTATCGCGATTTTCTCGACAAACGAGGCTCTGGCGCGCGCGGTTTGTTTTACATAATCCATACTTGGTGAATTTGAGCTCGTCCACCGCCGTAACACCCCGTGCTATCCTCTAAAAACATCCAAGATACGTGTACTGCGCGTATAGAGCACGTTACTTTCGGTTCAAGAAATGTGTCTTGAATAATACAATTAGTAAAACATAAATTCAGTGTCCCACCTCTATTGTCGTAGTGAAAAGCCAAGTGCGTCTCGTAACATATTGTAATAGATGTGTAACAAACAACATAACCTTGTGTGCAACATTGGACGGATGGTAATTTATGAACATACATAACATAAACTCACGCCTATATCCCCGAAGGGGTAGGCAGAGGTGCTAGCACCCACATTTCGCCGTTTATGTTTAAGTCCCAATGTAATAGGTGGCGAGCCTATTGCCATTAACCGGGCACTTATAAACCTGCGATAAATACACACATAACTTCGAAAAGCATCGAAAAGTCATTGGTGTGTGCCATGGTAAAACCTGGGATCGAACCCGAGACCTCGGTTCAGCAGTCCATTACCCATACCACTAGGCTACCGCGGTCACATTTTTAAATTTAAATTTATATTTAATTCACGGTTAATTTATGAAACTAGGTCTAATTTAATTTCAATGCGGACGCCCTTAGCACCGCGGTTTGAGACACGATGACGATGTTTGTTTGTCATGTTATCCCTTTTATCTATAGAGTGTATGCTCTTAGGTTTATTTTTTAATAAGTTATTTTTAGAAACTTTTTATTTGGTACTAACCGAGTGAGCTCATAAAAACAATAATAAGAATAAATAAATGAGAATACGCTCCTCTAACTAAAAGAATCGCGTACCGTGTACGACTTTGGAGCACGGAGTCCGCTATTTTCCTAATGGTTTCCATAATTTGACTATTAGAAAAATGATTCGCAGAGCGCCTCGTACGTCCATCAGTAGGGTGTCGCCTTGCCGGTAACACTCTGGTTTCCTGTAAGGGTATGGTTGCCTGTAAGAAATTGCCGCATAGTGATAAGGCCACCATCTGTACTTACCACATAACTCAGATCTCTACGTTATATTGTTCCATCTATGGTGTACAATAAAGACGTTTTTACTTACTTACTTACTCTGTAGAGCTCGACCTGATCCTGAAACATATTTCTCAAAGGGGTTCTGAGAACCGTCGAATCAAATGATGAAGAAATCCCACTTATCTCACCCATCCACACAATTAACAATATTCCTTTAACTGTCAAAGGGATAAGTTTTCATTGTTAATCAATTGATTAGTGTGTAAAAGAATCTGTTTAAATTGAGGTTGTAATTAATATTGAAAGTATGCTAGCGTAGCATACGATTCAACATTTGTCCTTATTTCCACTTCCCAGGACTGAGGTTATTAAATGTAAATGGTTATTGATGGCAAAATTAAAGTATGATTTTAAGACTTAGTACATTTTAGAAAACACGGTCTATTTCCGGCAACATATTAACCTGATCGTGAGAAATGGAGGAGGAATAGCCGGAACGCGGACCCTGAGCTCCGAGGTTATCTGGGCCACGGATGCAATTAGGAAAATGCTTCTATAAGTTAATGATGAATCTTAAAATCAGCAGTGTGATTTGTTTTCAAATTATGTTTTGCGTATTGCCGTAGTGCTATTGCTTACTAGTCGATATAAAAACCGGCCAAGTTTTAATCGGGCTAGCAACCCCGTACCATTATATTGTTTGTATTTGTTATTATAGGTGCGAAAATTTCTACTGCCTAGCTAATTATCACGTGTCATGAGATACAGCCTGGGTGACAGACAGACGGCCAGTGAGTTCTTAGTAATAGGGCTCCGTTTTTAACCTTTGAATACAGAACCCTAAAAAAAGTCATGAGAACTGACAGTTGTCTAAACGGTGTAATTAACTGTCAACGCTCGTCAATGTTTTAATTATTGAAACTGCATCGACGGCCATTTGTAGATTCTACAAACTTATTTTGTATTGTGTACCTTTATAATTAAGGCTTATAACAATGCCTTTAAAAAAAAACCAACAGTTTTTAATGAATAGACTAAAGACTAAAAATTACTGGACGTAGTTCTTTTTTCAAAGGTTGATAATGAAGGATATAATTATTAGTCTGTGGTAGTTTTATTTCTATATTCTATTAGTTTCAAAGAAAGAATTCATTGAATTTTAAAGTATAGACTACTTTATAGGTTTTTATTTAAAGTGACGCTAATAAGAGAGAGTAAAACTTTGTTTTAGAATATTTAAAAGGTTATTTTCTAAACCAAAATTGATAGCACATATATATACTCATGCTTGTTGATCCCCGGAGGGGTAGGCAGATGTATATTACAATACAACTATGATTTTTAGTTCCACGTAATAGGGGGCGAGCCAATTGCCGTCTAACGGGCACTTAGTCATGGGCTGTATGTTTACTGTCGGATGGAGAACAGCCCTATCCCTTAGTCGCCTTCTACGACACCCACAGGAGGATATGGGGTGACCCTATTCTACTACACCGGGAACCAACACGGCGGTAGATAGGTATACCTATATAAATCATCACTATCATCATCACTACATATTATAAAACAAAGTCGCTGTGCTGTCTGTCCGTCCCAATGTATGCTTAAATCTTCAAAACTACGCAACGGATTTTGAAGCGGTTTCTTTAAATAGATAGAGTGATTCAAGAGGAAGGTTTATATGTATAATACATGCATATTATTGTAGAGAAACACTGATAAATTGGGATCAGAATACCACGCGGGCGGAAAATATGGCGATACGAAGTTCGTTAGGTTAGCTAGTATACCTATATAGGAATAACATAACTAATAATGACCTACTATTTTAGACTAGAAAAGTGAATGCTCAAGACAAGACTTGAACCCGGGACTGCCATCGCGCCATGATGGTTGTATCCAATGATCTTATAATAGAATTTCGACTACTCATAACGTGCTCAGGTGATCAGAGCATTTCCCCTATAAGGGACTGGTCGCAGATTCAAGTCCCATCTTGAGCATCTCCAATCCAATCATTCTTTTTCCAATCTAAATAATCTTTTTTTTATACCACGTAGGTGGCAGATAAGGACACGCAGTGTAGAGCAGAACGTCCTCGAAGCTGAATGTCTTTTGAATGAGTTAGTCCACTAGTCAAAACGTCTATCGAATATGACCTCAACGTGAAAACGGCCAAGGAGCAAGTTGTCTTCAATTCAATGTAGTCCTTAGTGCAAACGGTCTTTAACAGAAAATAACATAAAATCATATAGAGATTAACGCATAATGAGCTCTCGGCCCACCTGATGGAAAGTTACCGTGGCCTATGGATGTATGCAACACCAGGGGCGTCGCACTCGCGCTGTCGACCCCGTAAGAACCTTCTAATGCCCTTCTTGAAGAACCCCATATTGTAGTCGCTTGGAAAAACCACCGCAGGGAGTTCATTCCACAGTTGAAGCGTGCAGGAGATGAAGTTCCTTTCATATAAAGCATCCCCTAGCCAGGTGGACCGACGACCTGCGAAAGGTGGCTGGGACGGACTGGATGCGGAAGGCGGAGGATCGGCAAACGTGGCGCACATTGGGAGAGGCCTATGTCCAGCAGTGGACTGCATTAGGCTAATTGATTGATTGATTGATCATACCTGACCGCGCGAACTACAGTCGTAACTTGTGGGGATGTCTGTGGCGAGAGGTTATAACATTTTCTAGAAAATTCTGCAGCCAGTTTTTCTTTCGCCTGTACCCGAGGTACACCACCTGTGGCTTCGTAAATTTAGTGTATCCCCATCTCTATCGCACCCCCCACACCACCCTATAGCCATCCCCCTCATTCCTGTTTTCACAAATAAGTTGCATCCGAAAACAAAATAGAAAACCTCAAAGATTGTTCAGGGGATATTGAGCTCTATTTCTTTGATGATAGTTAGCATTATTGCTTAAGGTTATGGTCTTCAGACAATTCTTTGTCAGATGTGCTGAAACTTTCTCCGAGTAGGAAATTCAGTGCCTTGTATACACTGATTCTAATATAATGCGAACTTACTGTTAAGGGGGTAGGCAGACTTGGATAGAAGCGACCAAAATTTTTTTTTAATGTTTGGACATAGGCGGGTTATTCCCATTTGCCACCACTGTCGACGCCACCACTGGTGACAAATGGGATTTATTTCCAAAATCATAGTTGGTGAAATTTGTGTGTTAATACACCTCTTACTCTTAGCGTTAATTCCCAGTCGCATCCGAAGCTTTTTCAGCTCGGAGTCTGGGGTCCGCTTTATCAGTCTTAACTACGAATTTGGCTAGACCTCGATATTTTCCGTGAAGCGATTGTCATCTGACCTCCACAACCCAATGTTAACATTAGGCGATATCGAAGCTTTGCAGTTAGACCGTTGTTTTTGGATTTTTGAGGGCTCCAACTACCCGTAACGACTGCCATAGATGTTCTTATGGCAACCGGGACCGACGGCTTAACGTGCTCTCCGAGGCACGACCAGACCAATGCAAATACCCATATTTCATGAACACAAATATTTGCACTGACCGGGGATCGAACCCGCGCCTCCTGCGTAGCGGCCGCGTTCACTACCGCTACGCCACGGAGGCTGTCCCGTGGTTAATACACCTCTGCCTACATGTATTCCTATATGTATGTATTTTTGCAAGTGGTAATCATGATCATCCGTGTGGTGACGGAGTAAGAATACAAGTATCACCACCCCATCTCATCCGAAGGGTGTCCTAAGAGGCGACTAACAGAAAAATACGCAGACGATATCACTGCGAGAGAAGGAAAACTTGAAATAAAACCCTGTACCAACCCGTCTGGCCAGCGTGGAAACAGTAGGCCAGAGCCTCCCAACATTGGGAGAGGCCTATGTCCAGCAGTGGACTGCGATGGGCTAATTGATTGATTGACGTCATCATCATCATCTTAATGCTGTTCCTTGGAGCCCTTGGTCCAAAAGTGTATGTATTTGCTTTGTCCCTTGGTATGGCATTTATTAGTCCAACCTTGTCCTATCGTAGGGCTAGGTCAACAGTTACTAGAGTGATAAACTAAGTTTTGCATCCAAGTCACGTTTTAGTGAATGAATTTTATAACGCAAAACGTGAGCAGCCAGTTTAGTTTAAAACCCATAATACAAGCTTATTATTATGATGAATCTCTAACTTTCAATATTATTAGTTTCTATAGGATGTTCACAAATTGATATTCACCGCTATACCTACCAGTTTCTAAGGTCAAGGGTGAGCCTTTCACTGCGGGTATGCAGGTTCGAACCCGTTTTGGTTATACAATATAATAAGCATCCACTTTCGTAATATCGTATGGAATATTCTAGATGCTTCAGTGGCCTTAGTATCGTTATTGATGTGTTCGTTCTGCCCCGCTAGACAAGTGGCAATTCGTTGCTCGGCGTATGATGGAATAGAATGACAAATGTATAGGATTTGACGTTTTTGACATTCGTTGACGCCTGTCATATACGTCAAATCCCATACATTTGGCATTCTATTCCATCATACGCCGAGCAACGAATTGCCACTTGTCTAGAGGGGCTGGGGCCCTTAAGCACTAGATATAGGTACATCTTCATTTTACATAAGTAAAAACACTGGGTTAAGCTACCGCTTTGAGGGTAAAATGGGGTGAATAGGGATCAAAGGGTGAATAGGGATAAAATGGTCGTTAGATTTTTTCAATAATTTCTCTCCCGAAATCCAAGTATCTAACCAGCCCCTCTAGACAAGTGATAACTCTGCTCATTATTACATTTTTTTTTTTTGAAAACATTGAACTAATCCATAATTTCACTTGAAAGAAAATAACTACAGAATTCAGATAGGTATAGGCGACCTGAACAACTCTGTCAGTGGTTAGCCACTAACTACAACTCAGGCTGGGAGGTCAGACGGTAGTCGCTCCCAATATTACTGAAGAAAACCAAGTTACATCATTTTTAAGCGGACTTTTAAACATTTAAACATCGATACATTGAAACATGGCAACATCTTGAAAATTTTTTACATTCTTAATATTAAAAGGTTCCTGCAGGGTCGGCAGTATGACTATGACACCCACAGTCCACGGTAGTCACTTCCCATTAGCTGGGCAATGTGTTTGTCTACCACCTAAGTGATATAAAAAATTAATAACACAGGACTAAAATATAACTCGCGCTCTACGCGCTCTACTACGTGGGACCGAAAATCATTTTTGGCGAAACAAGTCTGCTTACCTCTTCGGGGATTTACAGGCGTGAAAAATAACTACTTAATATGCTGGTAATCACATATTATTAAGTAATCATAAAATACTCTACACCTATTACTGCACGGAACAGAACTCATTTAAAATAGCTTTTTATCTGTTATCTGTACCAAAGATAGGATATCAAGAATCAAAATGGCGGATTCCTACTATAGTAACAATGATTGGCCTAGACGATTCACTAGGAAGCCGCGAGTTTTGACATTGCGCGCGACCTTGCCGCCCGCGCTCTTATTGGTCGAAAATCCAACATGGCCACCGTCGCCCGCGCAACTAGTGTCATTCTTTCTGTTAATTAGATGACCGGTTTTGTGAGTTTTTCTAACGATGCAGATTTTTGTTTGATGTCATAATAGATTAGAATTATGTTTGTTGTTGAGATGTTCTATTTTTATTGTAATGTTATGTTTTGAATGATAATATTTTGAAGCAATTTTTACTTCTAGGAAAAACTTAGCATAGGCTATTACTATTATCTGTTCTGTGGCTGTGGCTATCAACCAGACTCTATGGCGTAGCGGTAGTGAACGCGACCACTACGCAGGATCCCCAAACATTCGTATTTGCATTGGTCGGTAGTGCCTCGGAGAGCACGTCCCGCCCTCGGTCCCGGTTGCCATACGAACCCCTATATCAGTCGTTACGGGAAGCCCTAGAAATTCAACAGCTGGTCTAGCTGCAATGCTTCGATAGTCATTGGTTAGAGGAGGTCATGTGGCAGTCATTTCACGGAAAATATCGAAATTCAGCCAAATCCACAGTTGGACTGGTTAAGCGGACACCAGACTCCGAGGTGAAAGCTTCGGATGCGACTGAGATTAACGTTAAGATGAAGAAGAAAAATATCTGTACCCACCCTTAATGCTGAGGTTTTCCTACGAATTTCAGTCGGAAAACTTAGATATCCAGGTTGAAACTAACTTGGACCCGTAACCCTTTCTCTAACTCCTTGTCTAGTGAAGATAAATCTGACCAACTGAGCAAGCCTTCCTGAATAGCTGAAGTTATCTTCTACAACATACGATTTAAGGTGATCGCAGACCTAACCGCACCGCACTCACCGCAGTCCCTGCATTCCTAATTTGAATTAGTAGTTAATCAATTAAGTAGTTTATTTGTTTAATATGTGTATTTATAAGGAGTCACTACAAGATTTTTTACCTTCTGATAAGTACCAAACTGAATCCACACTAATATTCTAAATGCGAAAGCAACTCTATCTGTCTGTCTGTCTGTTACGCTTTCACGCCTAAACCCGTAGTATTCTTAGTAAAACAACCAATGATAAGGAACACACCATATATTCTTATTAAAGTTATTAAGTTTTACAGAGCTCTTACAATGGTGTCTAGCGTGCTTCTGAGAACCCCGAAACGACGCCCCAATGTTGCTCAGCTAATTATTGTAAAAAACCATCTAAACTATGACGTCTGCGTCTGTACCTATATCATGACAGTTGACTGTCATTTCCAAAACGTCTGTAGATACTTGTTGCGTTCGGATACATGCCTAATACATTACAAAACCACTGAACCGATTTTGATGAAATTTGGTACAGGGGTAGATTAGACCTTGAGAAAGGACATAGGCTATGTTTGGTCGCAATAACCGACATCCACGCGGGCGGAGCCGCGGGCAAAAGCTAGTGTAAATATAAAAGTCTTTCCAATACCTATGTATCTATCTACATAATTTATTAAACAAACTACTTCAAGACTTTCGCCCACACGAACTCACAAGACGTTTGAAACAAACAAAAAAGACATCCATCTGCCTCAGACAAGCAAAAAACTGTAAAAAAGATTAAAAATATCGCTCTACTAATTCCCTGGAGGATTTTGCAAATAGCCAGGCTAAATTGTAGGGGGTGGACACGCCACTTAGCCCTCAAAGGATGGTGGGAAGGGATGACTTGAGATAATTCGCACCAAACGCCTCTTCGAGTTAAGAAATTAGTTGGTTATGAAGCTCTGTTTATTTGGAGTTAAGATGTACGTAAACGTACGTGTTTAAAAGATATATCCATACTTACTTGAATTCATTAAGTATGGATTTTGAGCGAAAGTAACTCTGTCTGTTACGCTTTCACGCCTAAACCACTGCACCGATTCTGATAAATTTTGGTACAGAGATGGATTAGACCTTGGAAAATGGGCTATATTTGGTCGCGATAGCCGACATCCACGCGGGCAACGACGAATCCTATACAAAGAAGCACTTGAGTCGATAGAGAAACTAGTCAAGAGGCTCATTATGACCTCCTTACCCCATATCGAGAGATATGGCCCTGGGCCGGCCGGAGTGCGAGGGATATGTCTACGATAATCTCACCTCCAGCAACCGATGGCCCACAGACGGCGTTTTAGTCGGTTCTCCGCCGGCTCCGGTGGAGTATTCGTGGGGCTTTTTCGAAGGATTAAAAAGAGGTTCGTGGACATTCCATTCATACGTACTAAACGATTTGGCTATACGTTCATTATACCTACGTCCTACCAAGGAGTGAAATGCCTTGCCTGTGTTTCCAGAGACTTGGGTGTCTTCAACAATCCAATCAGGAATAATACGTGGAAGCCGAGCTCCAAAAGTAAACTACGACTCTAAAATGTAGTTTGGCGACACTAAATTCTACACTAAAGAGATTTAAACGAACTTCCTTTTTAATCGACTTCTACTATAGTACAATACATCGTGTCGGTATCGTCCCGTACAATATAAGGCCTACTCAAAAGGTCATTCTCAAAGCAATAACTTCCATCTTTTTGTACTCATTCGCAACAGACACATATACGTCATTATTCGATCCTTTGTCTCTAAGAAAATTCAACTACCACTCAAAAATGAACCTTATTTCGTAAACAAAAGAACACAATATCAAGATATCCAATAATTAAAGTAGTACAGTATAATAAGGGAAAAAACTGCACGAAAAATTGATAAGGGGAGGTAGTGATAAGGGGGGTATTCCCCCGCTATCGACCGGCGAAGGGGGGTATAGTATAAAAAGCGTAACAAATTTTCGTCTTAAGAAAAGGAATAGAAAAAATGTATACAGCCACCCTGTGGGAGGTGGGAGGGATGCGGGAGGGGGAGGGGATGCATTTTTCTCGCGCTCCTTCTCACTCCTCGGACGTAAGATGTTACAAAGCTTTCTTTGTTAGACGTTGGTTAATTAGATTTTTGGTCGAAGTGGTTTTGGTGGGAGCTGCTCACGTTAATATTAAATTTGGTTTGTCTATGTGCTCGGTACAAAGTACAATAACCTAAAAATATAATAATATTCCTTGCCCGTTACTACAACCCATAGGAACATCCATCTTACAAACATTCACATTTATAATCATCTCTATCATCCAAGTGCCAACTCAGTTGCATCCAAAACCCTGCACTTGGGAACCCAGAGTCTGTTCTCTGTTTTGCCATGATTGGTTGATCTCGAATTTTACAGAAGCGACTGACGTCTGCATTCTCAACCCTGGGTCGTCTTTTTTACTCTCACTTTAGAAATCGCGGATTTCACCAATGAGAGAAACCACGATAAAGTCAAATTTAATCTTCATTATCATATATTATGTCGCCCCAAGAAGGATGTATAGAAAAATTTGGATCAGCTTTGGGCAAGGCTTGGTGGCTCAGTGGTTAGAGCATTCCATCTGTAAGGGAAAGATCGCGGGTTCGAGTCCCGTCTGAGCAGTATTCGCTATTTTCTATCCACATATATTATATATATTAGTAAATTCATTAATTCATTAATTAAAACGTGAGAACTAAGTCTGTTTAGTATTCATATTTATTGTGACTTACTGACTGATCACCTGAAAAAGGTGGCTGGGACAAACTGGATGCGGAAGGCGGAGGATCGGCAGAAATGGCGCAATAGGCTAATTGATTCCTCATTTAACTATATATTCAAAGTACATTATCTCTACAAATGTGTTTTCATTACATTAATACCTACGAAAACGTCTACACCATAACTACTCCCCCAAAATTGTCCCCATTTCGGGGCAATAACCCTCATCGCTCGACACACTGCCCCATAAAGTACCATCGCTACAGCCTCCCATGGCATTATAGCTATAACTTCACATAGATCGATTGGGAAGGGGTTGTTATGTTCATACCGTCGTATGGTAAAGGGATTTATTTCTCTGTTGGGTTTTCATTCGACTGCTGAAAAAGGTGTGTAATGTTTTAAGAGATTGTAAGAAAGAATGAGTGCTTATCTGCCTAACTACCTAAGTGATATAAAAAATTAGTCTAAATTATTAAGTAAATAATTATACATTATATAAATAATTATAAAAGAAATACAACTTAAGTTTAAAATAAATAGGTATTATTATTTAATTTTAGATGGCAACTTAAATGGCAAACAAGCACACGGTTCACCTGATGGGAAGTGGTTACCGTGGCCTATGGACGTATGCAACATCACGAGCGGTACTCTCGTGGTGTCGACCATGAAGAAACCTTCTAATGGCCGTCTTGAAGAAACCTTCTTTTGCCTGTGGCGAGCGGTGCGATGATAGATTGTAGCTGTCTGCAATCATGTCAAACAATTCTCTACATTCACCATAAGATAGAATTTCATTCCAAAAATAACCATCTAAAAGAAATCACTACACAGACACCAATCAAAAACAAAACTTAACCTAACCCTAAACCAAATTCAGTACAAACACAACCCCACAATTTGAACCACACAACAACTAAAATTCTCTCTAAAAACCCAATTAGTAAATAAAACCATTCACAATTAAAATAACACGACAGCTTCCAGTTCAGTACGCCATCTTGTTTTTCTGTGTGCAATCAAATCTACAAAGTAACGAGAAAGATGTACACTTGACCTGTTTGGCAAAGTGCCTAGAACAGGAATCGAATACGATACTTATCCAACTGTTATCATAACACTTGTTACACGTTTAAACTTTCAGCCTCGTGGTTAAGTAATACTAGTGAGGTTAATTTTAGGATGGGTGATCATTTTTAAGCTATTGCATAGCATCTATTGCGGGCCTTGAGCGTGGAGACCGAAAACAGAAATTCCGTAACGAAAAAAACCTAACACCCCGAAGCTCGCACGAATCGAGCCGAGCTGCTCCGAAGTAGCTCCGCTTAACGTAAGTAATTATAATTGCATAAGTTGATAAAAAATGCTATGCAATAACTTTACCGCGGCAGTCCCCGAGTGCCACACGTCTTTTTTTTATACAACTTGGGAGGCAGACAAGCACACGGTACACTTGGTGGAAAGTGATTACTGTGGCCTATAGACATATGCGTCACATCCGCGCTGCCGACACCATAAGAACCTTATAATGCCCATCTTGAAGGGCCATGGGGTCCTTCAAGATGGGCATTATAGGTTACTGTAGTTGCTTAGAAAAACTACGGCAGGGAGTTCAGTCAACAGTCTTAATGCAATGAAGATTAAAAGAAGTAGTAAAAAAGATAATGAGCTTGTGGTTAAGTCCAGGTTAGTTCATTGTAAGGTTAAGCTTTACTAGCTAGGTAAGTTTTCGGATGGGTGACCTTTCTTAGCTCTTTGAGACTCCTCCGTCTTTCGGAGATTACTTTAAACCATCGATCCCGGTTGTCATATAAAGTTCAGTGGCATTTTTTACTATTATTTGGAGTCCTAAAAATCTGAAAATTGATATAATTACAGAACTTCGATATCGCTAATGGGTTGCGGAGGTCATATGGCTGTAGCTTCATGGATAAAATATACTGATAGCCAATCCCAATTGTGTTGAGAAAGTTGTCGGGTGTTGAGAATGCATTATTCTTTATTGTAAGATAATAAAATACCAAAAAATCTACTCCCTCGAATATTGCAACTTTGAACCCCACACCCAATAAATTTCGACATAAAATAAACTTTCTCAGGGAGGTGAACGAGAATACCAGTTATGTTACTAGTATCTAGTAAAAAAAAATAATTAAAAAAAAAATACAAACGCATTCTCCAAATGGGGGGAAAGTGGGGTGCAACCACTTAATATCCTAGCACACGCTAAAATATTCACAAGGAACCACAAAATTCAATTTGTAGTCAGAAACGCCCGTAGTCTAACTGAACAGAATGAAAACACTTCTAGGGAATAAAAAAATGGGGGTACAGTGGGGTGTTTTGTACGAGGAATTAAATACGGGAGGTTTTGGGGGGAGAAGAAAAGTAGGAAGACGGCAGATGATTAATTATTAGTTTGTGTGTGTTCGAAGATAGCGTGGTGCTTGTGTGTCCGGTGGGGAGGGGGAAGAGGGGGGGGAAGCGCCCGGTGGGGCAATATGTTTTTATTAATTACATTGATTCATTATAAGTGTTTAGATTGGGAATATATCATGTAGGAACTGTACCTGTGTGGTTTAGAATTAGAATACAGTTTACTCTAAAAAGAAGGGAAAGGATTAATGTGTAAGTTTCTAAAAAATATTTGGATGTTTGGTACTTAATCACGACGGAAGAGCTAAGAGGTTTTGGATGAAATTTGGTGAAGAGATAGATATACCTTGGGACACGTATCTTGGACCTAAATCGCGAGACAAACGAGGCTCTGGCACCCGCGGATTGTTTTGTAATAATCTATGCTTGGTGAATTTGAGCTCGTCCACCGCAGTAGCACCCCGTGCTATCCTCAAAAGACACCCAAGAAACGTGTATTGCGCGTATAGAGCACATTTTAGGTCCAAGATATTACATATATGTCCCGAGCAAGAATCTAGAATATTATAATATAGGCTATCTTTTCAACGCAGTATAGGTTCCTGTAGTTTGCAGGATTGGATTAGTATTTCACGCGGGTAGCGCCAAAGATAAAGCTAGTATTATAAACAATGACTTCTATGAGTAGGTGTTGTACTTACTCAATATTGGAGTATCTGTACAGAATAAAAATACAGCTTAAGACCATAAACCGATCACTATTTTCTTTTGCAGCTGTCATAAAAATGCTCACACTTAGAGTATCTATCTTACCTGTAGAGCGCGTCTTAGCAAGTATGAACTGCTATCACGGGTGTGAACAGTACCTAGAATTTTTGACAACTGCAATCAGTAGCAAAACAATATCTGCCAAAGTGATTTCGCAAATAACAGTTTATTTCATTTTGTGGTAATAATGGTGAACTGTGCATTGCCAGGCTCTCAAAACGATTCCCGAAAGAAAAATAAAAAGAATGATAACATTTCATATCACCCGTGAGTAGTATTATATGACTAATTTATTTGTTTTCATAAAATTTATACGGGTCTCCTAGGGGGATGCGAGAAACGCGGGGCGGGTTACAGCTGACGGCTGTCACCGGCCATATTTTCTTTTAAATGAATAGTGATGTAGCACATGCACTTTCGGTTACGATAATTTTCTTTTTGCAGTAGAATTTCATTGTAGGTTTATTTTCTTTTATAGTATAGAGTATTTACTGCGTAAACAAATAAATCTGCTCATTTTACTTTTATATATTATGCACTATTATTTTTGTTAGGTTTACAAAAATATTAAGATGCATAATAATAGATGCATGAGTGAAAGCTAAAAGCTATAAAGAGGCCTGATTGGGAGCCGAATATTCGAAGTTTCATCTGTTCTATCTATTTTAAGCTTGATTTCAAATAAGTAACTAAGAAAGGGCTTTGCAAACTGAATGACGATGCAGTACCAGAACTATACCTACACGTAGGTAAATGCTTATGCAAAACTTTATATTTCAATTAACCACTGGCCTCTTCCAAAGTGCGTCAAAACTTTATATGCTTATCCATACTAATATTATATACGACTCTGTCTGTTGATATGTTAGATTTGTGGGATTTTAATTTCTATAATTCATTAAATGATACTAATATATTTGTATCTTGGTTTTAATTTTATCCATTCATCCACGCATGCGTCACACTAAATTCACAACATAACCAACTATCATTAATTTTGGTAATATGTACATGAAACATCACTATAGGCGCTTTATACCACAGATAAAAAACTGCTTACACTTGGCACAATGGACCATAGTGTTAGACTTGCTCTATAGTAAGTAGATACTCTAAGTGCTCACACAAATAAACTGTCAAAATTCATAAACTCATTTCTCTAATCTCCATGCCCCCTTCAAAATTCTAAATTCAAAATTCGTTCCCGCCCACCCGGAAAATGTAACACAAATAAACAGGTTGACAAAACATCGAAGGTGGAAGCGTATTTGCTGAGTAAGTGACTAAAACAGCGCAGGTTTTACCATTGGAATCAGAAAAAAGAACTGCGTTGAATGATCCCAGTCTCATTTCGATACAATAAAAAGCTACTTACAGTATTTACATCTTCTACCATTGATATTTATCTAATTAAAAAAATCCTCAAAATTTCTTTCCCCATTTCTGTACCCTCTAGCGTAAATAAGGCCCCGTAACCTTGTAAAAATACCCAATCCGCATTTGATTGCGTTAGGTCAGTACCTACCGAGGCCGTATTTGGGCGCGCCCTTGATTTTTACGACTGAGAGCAATGACCTCTCGGCATTGAGTTTATTTCGGCTTTTCATCCTTTGTTCTTACCCCCCTTCGTTGTCGTTTAAAATGTACAGTCGATTAAAAAATTGTTCGCGTGAGTTTGTGGATTTGAGTCAACATTTCGTGTCAGTGAATAATCCATTATAAGTAGTTAGTGAATATTTATGTAAAAATTTGAAGAGGAGATTGGGCAATTTGGGGTTATAGGATTATTTTTTGTATTTTAAAGTTATAATTGGAGAAATGTTTTGAAAAAAATTGTAGAGAAATGGGAAAGGGGCATATTCTTGATACTGACTGCATTTTATCTTTGGGTAACGGTTATAGCTTACCAATAGATGGAATGTATGCCTATAATGTTATCTACAAAACTCTCCCAAGGCAATTATGACGTTATTTTGGCATTTACGGGAGCAATTAACGTCTGACCCGAGGGAAAGCCTGTGTCAGAACCTCATCCTTTAATCTACAGGGTTGAAAGTCAGCTAAAGCGTGATAGAAGAATTTAAAAAAAAATGATTTTTATTTTTGGCAATTACAAAAACTGTACAAGAAGCAACATACTGCTATTTAACTTAATAATTAAATGATACTATCGTATTGGTATTAGAATTTAAATTAGTGACATTTGCGATTGGTAGATTTATTGTCACCTTGAATAAAGGACGAAATAGCGATCTGACTAGGCCGTATCTACTTACCTAGATATTGAAGGTCGGTTCGGTCTAGATTATAATCGGAGCTAGAAATTCAGCTACATTTATCTTTATTAGTATTACTCGCCTTTTAGTACTCTAGCCAATATTTTGTTCAAACATCAATATGTATAATATTTTTTGAATCTGTGTTCCATTTTACCCCAAAAATATATCTTAGGATGTTTTGACATTATGGTAAGTATATAAAAATAAAATAGTTACGATCTAGATGTCCTAGGTTCGAATTCTGGCCATTACACTACCGATGAAAGCTTACTCTTAAAATAAGCGATTTAGCTTAGCTGAAGTGGTTAACGGGAAAATATACAGTTCCTTTTGAAATACTGTGCTCTGTGAGTTGCAAAACTACCCTCAGGAACCAATGCCCAGAATAAAAAGTCTTTGTGGTATACTTGATTATAATTTAAGAATCTCTGTGCAAATTCATACAAATCTCATAAGCCGTTTTTGCGTAGCATCTTTTCAAACTTTCATGTTTTTAAGTAATACTAGAAAAAACTATCTAATTGCTATATTTCTTTACCACTATTGACAAACAGGTGTACCTAACAGGTCATACCCGTATGTACATCTAACTGTACATTACAAACTCATTAACATACTAGATAGTATCAAGTTTAAGTTGTCAGATCTTTATCTAGCATCTACCTGCATATCAATTCTTTGGCAGTTACCATTTTTGAACAAAACAACTGACTTTGTTGATCGGGACATCTGCTGTTTTGAATTTTTTGTTACTTTTAAGGTTTATCCGAACAATTTAGTTGTTGATATTATCTTAGCAAGAGCTTTTTTATGGGACTTGTGCCAACCACATTCCTGCATTACCTACTATCTTAAGTACCTACCTATACATGTTTGTTGTCCCAATCTGGGTGAAGTGTCGTTATAAATGAAACGCATCTGTACTTAGTAACGTTCTCTTTAATACTGTTCACAATATTAGAACATCCTTAGGTCTAAAGATATGCTAAGTCAGATTGTCCTAAAAAGGCATGGTTACACATACATAGGATACTTATACTACTTACATACACTACATGGGACAATGAACGTGACTTACAAAACTATGGAGTGCTGAGATTTGAAAAGTCTCGAGAAATGTTGGGAATCTTCAAATCTCGAGAGTCCTTTGGCAGGCGTGGTACTTTATCGACCATATTATCACTTACCAGCCCCCCTAGACAAGTGGCAATTCGTTGCTCGGCGTATCATGGAATAGAATGATGAATGTATAGGATTTGACGTTTTTGACATTCGTTGACACCCGTCACATACGTCAAATCCCATACATTTGGCATTCTATTCTACAAAACGTCGGCCGACGAATTGCCACTTGTCTAGAGGGGCAGATGAGATAAGATCCGATTCTCAGCACTCCATGGATTCACCGTGCGGTCGCCGAGTCCATAGCGTGGTACAGAGAGGAACACCGTGACGGCGACTGGGACTTGCGACCCACATGTAGGCAATAACGCAGAATTATCAATATAAAAAAACATTACATTGAGTTTAACATGGAAAATTAAACAACTTCTATATGTATGGTGTATTACAAATTACACTGGATAAACGGAACAAAACAATTTGCTACTTATCCATTTAAGACTATCTGACCACAATTATTTTGTAACAATCATACAGATGACAATCATTATAAAAAATAGACTATCTACAAATAACTCCCGCCTCACCCAAAAACTGCGACACAATCTTTGTTCTAAACTACTTGTCTAGTATAGTATACATCTCTCATCCTAGCGTTAATTCCTAGTCTCATCCGAAGCTTTTCAGCTCGGAGTCTGGGGTCCGCTTTACCAGTCTTAACTACGGATTTGGCTAGACCTCGATATTTTCCGTGAAGCGATTGCCATATGACCTCCACAACCCAATGGTAACATTAGGCGATATCGAAGCTTTGCAGCTAAACCGTGGTTTTTGGACTCTTTAGGGTTCCAACTACCCTACTGCCATAGATATTCGTATGGCAACCGGGACCGACGGCTTAACGTGCTCTCCGAGGCACGACCAGACCAATGCAAATACCCATATTTTATGAACACAAATATGTGCACTGAGCGGGGATCGAACCCGCGCCTCCTGCGTAGCAGCCGGGTTCACTACCGTCTAAGAAAGCTGTCTAGTGTATACTTAACGGACATTAAGAAAAACGATTTTAATTGGAAATTTCCCTTCAATATCCTTTAAAAATCCATCCTATCATTCCCAAAGCAAAGGAATGCAATTAAGTCCCGTTTTTGTCCGAATAAAGGTTATGTATTTTAAATAGTAGGTACATACATAGTAAATTCACTGAATCATTTCCATTTTCTCTCTAGACGTAGTTCATTTCTTATTAGGGCTGGGGTGCACTGAGTGGGCGTAAGCTTTTTACTGAAAACTTTTAACGTCGCAGTACTACTGAGAAATAGTGGGTAGTACTGCGAAGTTAAGTCTTTCAATAGATTGAAAATTCAAGACTGTAAAGAAAATTTTACTCTTATTTCATAAATTTTCCAGCATTAAAAGTGGTAGCTATCAATCAAATACCTAACTAATCAATTTATTTCAAGCAATCGTTCACATCCGTGGCTCTCTCATCGGACTCCAAGGAGGGCAAAACTGTGATTGTAATTTCAAAATATCTTTATAATACATATCATACATACATACATTCACGCCTTCATTCCCGGAGGTGATGAAGGGTGAATTAACATCCACATTTCACCAATCATTGTATTAGGTCTCACGTAATAGGGGGTGAGCCTATAACCGTATTCGGGGCACTATTTGTTGACTCGAGCCATGTATCTGAGGCTGAGTCTGTATCTTTATAATCCATATCCATACTAATATTATAAATGTGGAAGTAACTCTGTCTGTCTGTCTATCTGTCTGACTGACTGTCTGCCTGTCTGTTTGTTACGCTTTCACGCCTAGACCACTGGACCGATCTTGATGAAATTTGGTACAGAAATTGATTAGACCTTGAGGTAGGACATAAACTATGTTTGGTCGCAATAACCGACATCCACGCGGGCGGAATCGTATAATATATAATGAGATAGCATTAAAATGAGACCCAGTGTGCCCCCAACCCGTCTCTCGGTTCCCAACATTTTTGTCTTTTTCACGGCTTCAATTTAAAATTTTATTTCCCCGCTTGACCCAAAGGGGAAGGCGGGGAGAAACGCAGGGGGAGCTGGGGCCAGAAGACACTCATTATGACCAATTTCACCCGCCTGTTTTTCCTACCATTGTTGCACTACTGATGGCTCATTTCTACCCTTTATTTCAAGTTTTTGTTAAGATTTTCGCTCTACGGAAAGAAAACTTGAATGTTATTTTTCCCATTTTTGTCCCCACTCTCCTCGTAACAATTAAGTAGTAAGAAATGGGTCGTTGTTTCGTGAGAAATTTTTGTTTGTTTTTCATTTTTATTGCGGGGGATGTAATTAGCAATTATTGTTGAAACTGACTCTTAAATTTTAACTATTATAAGTTGTGTACTGTTCAGAGGTATGTATTGTTCATATTTGTGTACTATCTGTACGTCTCTGCTGATGTGTACTTTCACATATCTTTATAATATCTCCGCATAAGTCATACGTAGCGAGGAAAACGGAAGGTGGGACATCCCCTAGCCAGGTGGACCGACTACCTGCGAAAGGTGGCTGGGATGGACTGGATGCGGAAGGCGGAGGATCGGCAAACGTGGCGCACATTAGGAGAGGCCTATGTCCAGCAGTGGACTGCAGTAGGCTAATTGATTGATTGATTAAAGTCATACGTAGATCTCGAAAGTATCTATTGACTTTAATTGGTGACTGTTCATGTCCTTTAGTTTTGAGTGACGGGAAATATAGAAAGATACTAGCTGCCCCGGCGAACTTCGTACCGCCATATTTTCGGCCCGCGTGGTATTCAAATCCCGATCCCGCTGCACCCTTATCACTTAGGGGGATGAAAAATAGATGTTGGCCGATTCTCATAGATACCGGATAAGCACAAAAAATTTCATCAAAATCGGTCGAGCCGTTTCGGAGGAGTTCGATTACGCACCCCGTGACAGAAGAATTTTATATATTAGAAAATAAAACTTTTTAATTACCAAATAAAAAATAAGGGTTGATCGTAGAGGGGTGAAAATTTAGGGTTGCATGTATTTTTGTATGATGTATCATAAAAAAATAAAAACAAAAAATTTTGTCTGAAAAATAAAAAATAAAAATTAAGGGGTGGACCACCCTTAACATTTAGGGGGATGAAAAATAGATGTTGGCCGATTCTCATAGATACCGGATAAGCACAAAAAATTTCATTAAAATCGGTCAAGCCGTTTCGGAGGAGTTCGATTACGCACATTTTGTGACACGAGAATTTTATATACATATTAGATTACAATGAAAACATAAGAAGCGATTATGCTTTTACTGAATAATTATGAGATTCATTATGAAGGACTTCTCAATTAATTTCATCGGAAAAGTAAATAAATGAAAACTTCTTTAGTTAATTAATCAGATTGTCACTAAGGAGCGTGGGAAGATTAAAGATATCAGACCAATAGTTTTGAAATTTGGTACAGTTATTCCCTAAGGTACCCAGATGAACTAAAAGTCCTTGAGGGTGGGACACAAGCCGGCGGTGGGGGAGGGGGGAAACGTCCCTTTTCAGCTTTTGCTTGTGTACTGAAAATTATAAATAATATATCTTTAGTTACTTCTACGATATTTATGTACATGAAATACAGCCTAAAATTGCACCTTTACACCATCGGGATTACGGATAGCCTTCTATGTAGGGGGTGCTTCGTCGCTGAGGAAACGGCTGCCCACGTAGTACTGGAATGCGAGGCAGTAGCCCCCCAACGTTCTCAAATCCTCGGCACAGTGAGGTCGCTCCGCGAAGCCTGTGAAGCCCCCAGTAAGCTTCTGCGCTTCTGGGCGGAGTTAGGCTGGCTGCTATAGCCAGTACTCTCCACGCACAATGGCCCAAATAGGAGGCTGAGTGCGGACAATAGAGTCCCCTTTCCATTCCACTGCCTAAAATAGTATTTACAATATCGTATCTAATAATTTCATGGAAATCTCTAACATAGAGCGTTTCTTCCCAGACGACCCACTATATTCAAGGCTATAGTAACTATGTATAGTGCAATGCAACAGGCATCTGCGGAAGGCGCCTGTCTTTGTAAACAAAGGCCGATGTACTTACAGACTACAGATCTGTACAATTTGTTTGTTAATATTTTCTTTTCTTGTACAGATAATGAAACGTTTAGTTTGCTTTATGTCATCACCCTGTTACCCCCTGATGGGGAGGTAGAAGTATTACGAGTACGGAATATGAAATTAAGCAGAGGTTAATACTCGTTAGTGTGGAAACTAGTGTTTGTAAAATCGCACTTAAGTATCACTTCACTATTTTTGGTTCTATTTGGTTATGGTCTAAGATCTTTAGAGCTTAGAGCTTATGATGAGAGGGTACCTAGCAAATCCAAAAATATGTTACCCAACTCAGTTTTTCAAGTTAGGACTGCACGATCACAAAAAAAAACTAAACTTTTGAGGTAGGAGTGGACTTATAGGCAGTTTACTTATGCTATGGAAAGTTTAAAAAAACTATCTGACATTTCGACATGTCAGTTATGTATGACACTATAAAATTCAATTTTATATTTTTCAAAAATCGAATAAGTAGTTGTCATAAGCATAAAGAATATTTTATAGATGACACTGAATGAATTCGGATTTAAGAGTACCCCCCTTTAAAATATTTTAAAGACCTTACTCGCCTCAGAAGGAGAATTGGTTTTTACAGTGATAATCTTTTGATACTGTTTTTTTTGTTCAGATTGGTGTGATTCCCATTGACTAAGAATCAGCAAAAAAAAATACTAAGACAAAGTGAGACTATCAACAAGTACCAACCTAATTACAAATATGACGTCACTTTTTTTATAAAAGGCTAGTCTTTCTACTCTAGTCTATAGGTACTATTTATGAGTTTTCCTTCATGATATAAAAAAACAAACACACCCAGATAGAAAATACTATCTCATTTTCTCTGTAAATAACAAACCATTTTTATTAAAAAGTATATTCCCCGGAGCTCTAGACAAGCATTAACATAAAATGCAGCCAGACTCATCTAAAAATTACCGAAAAAAATTGACGAAGGGGTGGGTACACCCTCACCCTGGCCAATTTAATGTGCACCGCTGTATTGATTCCCCGGCATTCTTTCACACAGGCGCGGAGGAGCCCCCCCACTCGCCACCCCTTGCTTCCGACACCCCCACGAACTTGGGATACACTCGGATAAGACTTTTTCGGGGCATGGTCACTATGTGTAGATTTTTAAAAATATTCATATTTTTGTATTTTAGAGACTACATACCATGGTGAAAATGAGTGGCTATTTATTTCGTTGATCGAGGGCTTCGAATATCAAATTTTTTGTTTTATAAATTAGGTATTGCGTAAGTATATAATATGTATACGTAAACCCTGATTTAAAAAAGAATATTTTTTTGGGATTTTATGACGTGGTAATTAAGCCTTTTAGGTCAAGAAAGGGTAAATGTTTTTTTAAGTATTAGTGAGGTCATCGATAATTTTTGTTTTATTATCAATTTAATGTTCCATTTTTAAATATCGAATAGGCACTTCGTGCTTTTTATCAAAATCTTAACGATCATTTAGTTTTGTTTTCCGTTTTCAGTTGACGTACTAATGAAATACTCTTATATTTGAATTTCGAATCGCTATTGTCTTCTGTCATAACCTTGCATTTGATTTCTTATAATTTAAATCACATATTATTATTTAATGACTTCTTTTAAGTATTAGAAGTATTAATCAAACACGGTTTTGTGATGGAGACGAAAGTGCAGTCATTTATTTTATGGAACGAACAGCAGAATTTCATATTTAAATTACATACTGACAATCATGTACTTTTACTACCAAATTGATAGATGGAGCTCTACACAGATTTTGATATAAAACCAACAAGAAACATACATACAATCACGATTTCTTCCCCGGAGGTTAGGTACTTTTACATTATGCATGAAAACCTCAAGTTAACCTTTCTGTACATTTAGATGAACAAAGTTGGCTGTGTCGCCAAATAAATCTATTCGGCGAACGCAACAGGTCTGAGCGAACAACAGCCTACTGTAAACTTCTGCTTAGTGCGGACTCTTGTGAATTACACAAAGGTCTTGAACTTTTAAATTGTTATACATTTTACTTTTTGTACGATTCTATAGATACTTATTTGATATCTCTGCTAGATAAAAGCCTTAATAGTGGATATATTTTATTATTATTATTCACTCACTACTCTTTCATAAACGCCATCTTTCTTGGGCCAGCTCCTAAAGGTTTACATATAACACCTACTTCGAACCTTCCTAATAATATTGCTCTTATCTCTTCTACGAACGCCGTTTGCTTCTTGACTATTCAATTACTCGTGAATTTTTTAAAAATTTCCTCTAAATAGATACTTTCCGTGTTAAAGCTTAATTACATTTAAAGATATAAAAGGTAAATATAGTATGTACATTACAAAACACAATACGAATATTACGATACTCCATGTTAAACATTAAATTCTACTTTCGAACCTCCCTATAAAATAAAACTGGCATGGCGCAAACCAAGCGTTCCAAATTCTAATAAAAAATATGAACAGTGTAAGCCTTTCCCGAGTTCATGATAAACTCGTATCAAACGGCGGCCAAAACTAGTGATCAACAAAAACAAAAGCGTTGCGCAACAGGTACATCTACCGCACACAGAGTAGTAAAAGTCTGAAGAAAATTTCTCCAAAATAACAGTAGAATTATCTTCTTTTCAGCATTCAGACACTCTGTGGGCGGGTCGAAAGTTGACACAGAAACACACTACTTTATATAGCTGAGCCAGTTCACACAGCCTAACTAAACTCCATACAGAACTAATAAGAAATCAACGGTATGAAAATCAAACATGTGTACCAAAGTTATACTGTAACAAATTCCAAACTCTACACAGAATAGTTAAATGCGTACAAAGTATTTGGCGTAGCAGCAAGCTGGCAAGCATTTAAACTTTGTCAAAATTATGCTGTGACAACGAATGCATTCCGAACATTCGAAATTTAAATTCAAACAGGTGTATTTGGTTGCGAGATTTGAATTTAAAATTGGAATGCGTCATATGGATTCGTAAAATAAAAATTTGTTTTTAAAATGAATTGTTATATAATTTTTTTTGTAGCTATATTAAGTAGGTCGCAAAGAGTATGAGTTCTTATTAGATATGATAGTTCTTTGAAGAGCCTAATAACTTTCCATTAATATATTAATAATTATTTTTTGTGTGATATTTTGTCATAGTATCATAATTTTTATTAGTCTCCTCTTAATTTCCGTTAACTCGTACAATGGCGGGCGCTTGACACAGGCGCGACCAAACTTCCCGCCTATTGAATTTTCGCCTACAAAGGAAAGTTTTCAGGAAATGTACCGACCGGGTTACTGGCTACACTCCGTTTTATATTTTAGTTCAACTTCACGAAAATGTTTCATGGATAGCTGGTTGAATTAAACTTGCTCTTTAGTAACGAATGCAGTGGATCAGCTACATTTCATTTTATTTTAAAATGCATTGTAATTTTTAATTAATTTAATAAATAATAATAAAATCGTTCGCTGCAGGCCACCAACGAAAACCGTTGGAAACTAATTAAAAACATCAATTCCCGCGCCACGGTACGGGGGAATATTTCAAACGCACGCACACACACACTCTTTCCACCCCCATGCACACACACACTGACACACACTTGCAAGACGCACACAACAGTTAAAAATAAGTCCCGGGCCATATCCGCGTGAGAGAATGGTCCCGCTATTGCCCTGGAATAGAATACGGTATCTAGTATAGATAGGGTGGATATTTACTAGGGGTTGTTTTGCATACGATTTCCGTATATTGAGAGGGGTTACGTCTCACAAACATGGCGAATCTTATTATTGGGTGAACCGTTATAAACTTAAAAATCGTACACATACCTACATGCGAAAACAAAGGCTCATTACGATTAAAGTACTTACTAATTACAGACTAACACAAACTAAAGCAAAAATAAACTTACAGAATAGAGCAAATTAGTATTGATAAATTATTTAAAAAGTGAACGAAAATTCCTACATCACGAAAATTCCATTTTCAAAAGAAAACGATAACCAGTTATCGCATGTTTCATTTCAACAGTTACCCGGTTCTAGAAGTTATCCGCGGGGAGACGGGGATAGCGGTGCGTCTTAAGGCCGAGCAGGACGGAGCTCAAACCGAGTTATCGTAAATTGATCTGGGCCGGGGTGGTGGGTGGCGCGGCCCCAAATTTGACAGCCATGGAAATTGGCGGGAAACATTATTGGTCGTCGATTCGATTTTTTTGTGTGTTCGAATTTTGAATTATGGGCTAGGAATTGTTGGCCAGTTAAATTTTAAAAGAGTTTTGATATCAATGGTCGCAAGTTTTAAAGATAAGAAAAGCTGAGGAATCTTTTAGTTAGTTGCTTATTGTTTGGAAGCTATAATGTCAAATAGGTTTATATTTTAAGTACGTACATATAGCATAGCATATGTGAGGATCGAAAAGTGCAAGAAATACTGAAATCAAAATTCACGAGTCATATTTGAATTTCCAATCGCCTATGCGCACATCGTTATGCGAAATTAGGAATTACAATTTATGTGAATTGAGAATCAGCGCATAACTCGCAAGTGGGACATGTAGGTCAGGGATGCAGAATGGAGATTTGATATTTATTTTCGCACTTTATTATTATTTTATCGCGACTAGAGCGTCCACGGGCGAGCTATAACAATGTATAGGTTTAACGAAATACCCCTTTGTGTCTTAGGTGATCCTGGCTCACGTACAAGCGGCCTCATAAAAGCTTGCACACACCAACATCTTAATAACAGAATCGGAACGCTTCGAGCGATTTTTAAAATAAGAATATCATAACTGGCCACCGGGGGGCCCGGGGGAGGCGGGGGCGGTGGATTTCGGAAGAACGTTCGCACCCCCCTCAAGTTTTTAAAATAAGAAAATTTTGGTGGAGCGTGATATTTTTAAAATAAGAACCACTTTCGTGGCATATTCCGTGGAGAGAGATTTTAAAATAAGAATAGTTTCGCGATACCCCCCGGGCCCGGCCCCTTCGTCTGGAGTTTGAAATAAGAATTTGGGGGCCAGATTCGGGTGGCTCGGGCATATTCGGTGGGTGTTGGGTGGTCTTGATGAGGATCGGAGGTTTTTCGTAGAATTTCGTTAGCTCCTTTCGGGGCCGTTGACCGGCGGAGTCGATACTTCGATAAATGTTATATAGTAATTGGATCGAGTAGGTACCTATCGTGTTTTTATTTAGCTAAAGAACACGACTCCGATGCTCGAAGATAGCTCGCTCGTTCAGGAAGTAGGAGTTAATGAAATTTTAGTTTGTGCTGCGTCTCGGTGAACGCGGCGAGCAATTGAATTAAGTTTCGGCCTCCATTATAAAGTGTCTCTATTTCATGTAACCTAAATAAGTAATTATGTCATACAACACTTGGATGGTATAATATGATTTTAGTTGTTACCTAAGAGTTTAGCAAAACGTTAACATGACTAAAAAGTACAATTTTATTTCAATGAGTACTGAATATTTAAGTATAATTTAAGTCTTTGAATGAATGAATGAAAAAAAAAAAAATGTTGAGAATGTTTGCGGCTGTATATGGGTTTGTGATATTATTATAACATAAAGAACTGTGACCTTCTACAATCCGCTGGCGATACAGAAGTTCTTTTATCATTAATGATAGTCGCATCACGAACTTAATCCGTTTCGTAGTAAGACTGAAAGTCGATCCCAACTGAGTTGAAAAAGACTCAGGGGATGATGATGAGAGCCTGTAGATTATGTGGCCTCGGGTATTGGACACAGGCGTTTAGGGGTCATAGTTGCCGCTTGCCATCATGTCTCACACATCTGAAATGATTATGCAACTCTTAGGTTATGTGAGTCAGAAGACATCATTTCGGTGGCAATATGTTCAGAATGACGTCACCTACGTTTCTAGACGAATGTTTATTAGTCATCGTCATTATATGGGACTGACTGACACCAAAATCATGCAATGTTGTCGAGGTCAAACACATTACTTATGAAAACATACGAAAAGTACGTTCAACTAAATCGGAACTAGACTATCTGATTCTTGTTCCCGACGAGACGACGAATTGCCAGATCAAAACTCGGGTTTACAGGCGAAATCATTTATTTTGAAACTGTTCTATATGTTTCCTAAGAGAGCCAAGAGCAGGCAAGAGATACATTAACAACAACAATTCACGTAATAAATACTGAGTCTATTGCCGTTAGCTGGGTACTTTTTCATGAGTTGTACGCTTTTCAATGAGAAAACATCAATTTTCTTTTCAGTTTACATGTACAAATAAAAATACAGATCAAAATACGATAACTAAAAGCAAAAGTTGAGATCAAAATAGGGGAAAAAAAGAAATTTAAATGTCCATTAGTGTCTTAAGTTCGTTTATATTTAAAAAAAAAACATTCTATGTTCTTATTTTAAATTTGAATATTGCGTTCCAGGGTTGTCGCACGTGTGCAATGGCGGACTGCTCGTTCGCGCGCTGCCAGCAGGAACGACGCGCGATACGCAAGGAGCTGCAGCGCTGGACTAAGAACATGGTCTACATACTCGGTGAGTGACCTTTTATTCATATTAACCTGTTTTCATCATATTCATTCTAAATTTCGAATTTAGAATGAATTGAAAATTTGAATTTCAAATTTAGAATGAACTGATTGAGGTATCAATCAACTTTTTGTCTCATAGTTTGTATGTTTCGGGACTTATCGCGATTAATTATTATTTGGAACTTACTTGTGCTTAATCGCGATAAGTCCCGAAACATACAAACTATGAGTTTACACCGCGATAGTTTAAAAATAACTTTTTGTCTCTCCGGATCTCGATTTACAAAAATTGACAGTTTTGTAGAGTAAATTAAAACCATGTATGTTTCAAAAATATTAAATAGTGATAGAAAGAAAGCTACAAAACCGATTCTTTGCAGGATTCTCTTGCTCAAATTGCTAAAGTCCAAAGAGCAAGCCAAAAAAATCTGATTTCATTACTACCAACATTAAACTCAACTAAAATAATATTTATTTAAACGTAAAACCTGGGAATACAAAATTTTCGTTACAAACCATTCCGCTATTTACTCTTATACTGCAAATGCCACACAGTTGCTTAAAAGTCCGACGTAGGTATCTCTAAAAACCTGTTACATAATGTTACCAGACCTAAATTTTAAATTTACTGACTGATGCATTTCCGTTGTTTTTATTACTACATGATAGCATGATAATTTCATACCTTTGTTGATTACGAATTTAGTTATCGAGTAAATATTTTATTTTGTACTGGCTTTTGCCCGCGGCTCCGCCCGCGTGGATGTCGGTTATCGCGACCAAACATAGCCTAAGTTCTTTCTCAAGGTCTAACCTACTTCTATACCAAATTTCATCAAATTCGGTTCAGCGGTTTAGTCGTAAAAGTGAGACAGACAGACAGACAGACAGACAGAGTTACTTTCGCATTTATAATATTAGTAGGGATAAGTTTCAGTAGCAGCAAGAGTGAAAACTATGTTTAAAAAAACTGATATAAATGACTAGTTAGTTGCTTCTGGATTACATCTCAGTTTTTTTTATCATATAGCGGTTCAGTTAATTGACGGTTCAAATATTAAAATAAAACAATTGGTAGAGAATCATCCAAGTTTAAGCCTGTTGTTTCTGTGAATTTATTTCAACCAAAAAATTTACATGCCTCCTAAAAGTAAACTACCCAACTATTCGGCAAATTTTTAACACTAGCAACAAGTTACACGTAATATATGAATACGTATATCCCACGGTGTGTGGGTTCGTTGAAATTTTGTGCAACTTGTATGAATTCAGTTTTGTTTGTTCATGCCTTATTGCGATACTAGTTTAGTTTAGGACGCACAAGTTTAACGTTTGAGTTAGACATTTTGAGTGGGAAAGAGGCCATTTTGACGCTGTACATACACTCACGTGTATTCTGTGAAAGGAGTAAGCAGAGGTGTGTAAAGTTTTAAATTGAATTGATTGTAATAAAATTGAACCAAAATTGCTATCCAACTATCGGTTAGTAGTTATGGTGTAGCCCTACGATCGAGGGGTCCCGGGTTCAAATCCTGGTTATTACACCACAGTCGTGAGCTGTTAGGGGGAATATTAGTAATTTCGGTTAATAATTCTTTATAAGCATGATGGCCTGAATATAAAAACAAAATTATTAAGTTAAAAAGTTCTAGATTTGGTACCTATAGGTATGTAGATGTAGATGCGTTATTTTGCACAGAGGATACTTTTCTTTAGGAAGGACGACCTTTTCGACATACTTACTTCATAAATATCAACCTGGAGGCTACTATGAAATATACAGTCGACACTTCGGATCGAAACATTTTTAACTTAAAGCTATGTCAGCATTTCTAGACTATGGTAACCGTTTACCATCAGATTACCTATTTTAGCTATTAAGTACTACATTAGTATTTAAAAAAAAAACAATAAAAAAAATATTACTAGAACTAGGAACACCAACCCCCTACTAAAACCAGCCCTATGTACAACAACTGGCATAAATTGGGCTGTACCCATAAAATGGTAGTGATTAAATTCGGACGCGTAGGAGATAAGGCTATGCTAGCTACCTAATGCACGTGTGTATAGGAACCAAGTGCGGTGCAATGTTCGTTCTACAATGGTGGCAGACGTGCGGAGGAATTTAGGGCTGGTGGTTGATAACGATATTAAAAATTAAACACGAATCTGTACTATCCATACTCCATACTAATATTATAAATGCGAAAGTAACTCTGTCTGTCTGTCTGTCTGTCTCTCTGTCTGTATATCTGTCTGTCTGTCTGTCTGTCTATCTGTCTGTCTGTCTGTTACGCTTTCACGCCTAAGCCACTAGACCGATTTTCATGAAATTTGTTACAGAGATAGATTAGACCTTGGGAAAGGATTTGGCTATATTTGATCGCGATAACCGACATCCACGCGAGCGGAGCCGCGGGCAAAAGCTAGTATTATAATTGTAAAGTGGTCGTGTCTATTCATGGGATATGTTTAAAAAAAAAAGCTTGAGTTATATTATATTAACGATACTACTAAACACTTTTTTTGGAATTCTTTCTGTTTGTCTGTTTAAGGTGCTGGACGCAAAAACTAGTCCTAAACGAATTTTGATGTTTTTTTTTTGTTGGAAAGTCTTTTTCTTGGTCACGCTTAAAATCTCAAGTAAGTTTGTTATTATAAAAATGTATTGAAAATAAGTAATATAAATGAGTATTTGAGGAAATGTTACTTACTTATGTACGTTTATTGAAAAATTATGGCAGTTACATGTCCAATTTCAATTAAGATTCTGAATAAAGTTAATGCCCGCAGTTCGACCAGCCTAGATATCGATTATCGTGGCCAAACATAGCCCTGTCCTGTTCCAAGCTCTGCCCATTGTCGATGGATTGACTTGAAATTTTGACTTGGAGTTTTCCAAAAAGTGTTTCGTAAGTAAAAGTATGTAACTTTGTATCCCGACGTTCCCATGGGAAAAACATGTATACAGCTCAGCTAGTAGGTAATACATTTAGTGTTCTAACTTGTTTTAATTTGGAAGTAGTTTGTTCTCGAATTTGAAAAGATAAGACAAAAAAAAATTAAAATTATGTAATCTGTTTTGCTACTATCACGAACATTTCTTATCAACATCAAAAACAGAATTATTAGTGATAGCATTTGCGGCCATTGTGGAGCGCTGCATCGTAGACAGCAGCGCGCATGCGCCCTTGCGCCTCTCCGCCAAACAACCTGTTGCAACTGGGCCGGCGTGCACTAATGCAACTTCTCTCCCGCAATCACCAGCAAATTATTCAATTCTAAGTCTCTAACTACTACCAACCTTCCGAAAACTTCAAAATAACCTTTCAAAAATCGAACATCAAGTGCACAAAACATTCAAATTTAAAAATCGAACTCCCGAGTCCAAAAATTTAAATTTAGAACGACCGTCTTGTAAGTGCGTCGCGTCTTGAGACTAAGACATAGTGAAGTGCTGAGTGAATTGATAAATAGGTGCTTTTTAATAATAAATATTATATTCAGCTGTTATATAGCTTGCTAGTTTTATAAATTACATTGTTAATCGTGTAGAGTTTTTAAAAGTTAGTAAAGTTAAACGGAAAGCTGATTAAAGTCAATTGTGTAAATCGAATTTCGGTTTCGGAATTCTAATTCGGTTGTGCGGAGTAATTGCAGCGGCTGGCCGAAGTTTTGCGGCGTCTGAAAACGTGAAGTTGGCATTCACAAGCAACAAGTGTTCGTCTGATGCCTTCCCCGGTAAATGTGCCACTGTTAACAGTTTGCATGCCCGCTGCACCGGGATTACGTTTCATATACCACCAGTCCCGTGAATTTGAGATTTTCGTTGTACTTATTTGTTGATTTGCAGCTCTTTACAGCTTATATTTACTCAACCAACACCGTGCATCGTTCATGCTTTTTTCATATTTTTTAGAGCATTTGAATGTTGCTTATTGTTATGTTTCTAATGCATTTTTTTACGGAAGAGGGTGGGGCGTTCTTTTGTTTTAGACGGTTTCCTACGTCATTCGCCATCTTAGGTCGACAAAAAAGTGTCATGGCGTCTAGAACAGAAGTTTTTTGTTCTAGTTTCCGAGATCCTTGTCTTTGGGTTACGTAATTTTTGAACGGTTTTCTTCTGCCTTATAACATCGCTTGGGGCACCAGATGTTCTTAAATGTCAAACGTAGTATTATTATAGTTAAATGGCAATTAGAAATAGTTTTTGTTGTTTTAAATTTTCCTCGTGACACGTCGACTTGTATTTTACCTAGTGTATGACTAAATAAGGATATAACGACCAACTAGTTCTATGATGGCGGTACAGTTTAATTACTGTTTGTCATGCGTATATTGCTATTAATTTATTATTACACTTGTCTTAACCATTACGGTCCTATTAAATAAAGCGTGTTCATGACACTTCACTACAATATTGATAGTTCTATCTGAAAACCTTTAAAATAATACTGTGATAATGGACAGTATTAATTGCTTCACATTATTACTTAGTTTCACCCTTGTACGCTTCACAGCAAAATTAATTTAGGCAAAATTAATAATTAAATTATAGACTAACTACCGTTCTGTGAAAGCTACGCGTATCGTGAAAAATTCCATGAAATTCGACAAGTAGGTACAATGTTATTTTTAAATTCAGGCATTAAATATGTTTGTAGTAATAAATGTTTCACAATTAAATTGCCTGTCTATATTTTATCACATAATCTATGCTTCAATATAAGAAACTGCCGAAATATAATTATTAAGCTTACAAAGATTATTTTATTTAGGTACTAGAGCGGCTCTACGGCAAAATTTAACCATTTAGTTATAGCATATTTTACTTCAGTATTTAATTTTTACCATATTAGCTAGTAATTTATGCAAAGCGTGTGAATTATATTATAACAAGTCTTCTTCCTCTTAGCGTTAATTCCCAGTCGCATCCGAAGCTTTTTCAGCTCGGAGTCTGGGGTCCGCTTTTATCAGTCTTAACTACGAATTTGGCTAGACCTCGATATTTTCCGTGAAGCGATTGTCATCTGACCTCCACAACCCAATGTTAACATTAGGCGATATCGAAGCTTTGCAGTGAGACCGTTGTTTTTGGATTTTTGAGGGCTCCAACTACCCGTAACGACTGCCATAGATGTTCTTATGGCAACCGGGACCGACGGCTTAACGCGCTCTCCGAGGCACGACCAGACCAATGCAAATACTCATATTTCATGAACACAAATAAAGGCGAATGGGCGTTTCGTCCCATATGGTGTAACACTTTTTGACCTATATCAAATGAAAGGTCTCAATGAGTGTATTATTTTTTTGTACCGCCATAAATCTTTATTTCGTGCAGGGTAAAAGTTGTGGGGGTTTCAGTTACTAAGAAAGTATTTAATTTATTTTAAATAATTAGTGTTTTTATGACAAAATACTTATTTATTTATGCTATTTTTACCCGACTATGTTAAAGCCAAAGGAGGATTATGATTTTGACAGGCTATGTATGTATGTATGAACTATGTATGTATATTCACTAATTCCCTCATAGCTCTTCAACTACTAATTAGAACTGGACAAGTAAGGTATTGTTCGAAGTGTCTTGATCGTCCACTTATTATAGGCTATATAATGTGTCACTGAATTTAATGTGGCGCCCTCTAGCGGTCATAAAGTACTGCGTTAAAAAATAAAATTGAGGTAAATATACCGTGTTTGATATCAAATTAAAGGCCTTAATTAGTACATTTCAAATATGTATAAATTATTGGGATTTTTGAATGAAAGGACATCACCCATTTTAGTCCAAAATTGAAAGTGCCGGCCAAAGAAAATAAATACGATATTCCGTTAGAACTTGTCCTCGCTAGCATTTTCTATTACCACGTCAAAGTTGAGGGACCACTGCGCTTGGTTTTATTTGAATTTAAAAATCTTGGAAACATACATTTTTTATGATACGAATTATTAAAAATAAATGAAAAACTTTATTCTATATTGGAACAATAGTTAATAAAAGCAATAAAAAATAACCCCATATTGCACATCGTTGTATTTCGTCCATTTATTTAGGTCCATAATGGAAAGTGCTGGCCAAAGTACCTATACAAATATGAAAGGCGTCAAAGCTGAGGGACCACTGCTCCCAGTTTTATTTGAGTTCAAATATCTTGGAACCATACATTTTTATGATATGAATGATTAAAAACGAATAAAAATCATTGTTCTATATTGGAAGAATAGTCAATAAAATCAATAAAATCAATAATAAATAAACCCCATTCTGCACACCGTTGCTTTTCACCCATTTATTTAGGTCCAAAATTGAAAGTGCCGGCCTAAGGATACGAGTATGATATTCTGTTAGAGCTTGTCCTCATTAGTATTTTTTATTATGGCGTCAAAGCTGAGGGTCCACTGCCCGACTAACGGAATGTCATATTTGTATTCTTTGGCCGCTACTTATTTTCAATTTAGCACCTAAATAAATAGACGAAAAACAACGGTGTGCAGTATGGGGTTTATTTTTTATTAGTTTTATTAACTATTCTTCCAATGTAGCACGATATTTTTTATCCATTTTCAATAGTTTGTGTCATAAAAAATGTATGTTTTCAAGATTTTCGAACTCAAATAAAATCGAAGGAAGTGGTCCCTCAACTTTGACGCCCCAATAAGAACAAGTTCTAACGAAATATCGTATTTGGCCAGCACTTTCAATTTTGGACCAAAAATGTATGCAGCGTGAATAATGTTCTTTTGAAGCATTTATTATGCTAACTATTCAAATCGATTTAGAAAGAGAAAATTAAAATATTGGTTTCTGCTTTTAATTTTTTTTGTTTCATGCTTTTTATAGGTAACCGCTGAACCGATTTCCATAAAACCTGCTGTATCGTGATGTATAAATTATGACCTTTCATTTGATACCCAATACGGGTATATTTGAAAATAGATTAGATTTTGGATTGATTTTCATTCCTCATAGTATATTTCAAATGGTTGAACCGATTTTTATGAAACATAGCTAAGAATACTCTCGACTAAACCATCTTTCGATCAAAAGAAACAGAATCGAATTCGGTTCAGCCGTTTGGGAGCTACGATGCCACAGGCAGACTGACACACACGCACACACATACACACACACACACACACACACACACACACACACACACACACACACACACACACACACACACACACACTCACACTCACACTCACACTCACACGTCAAACTTATACCCTCTTTTTTTGTTAAAAATATGTGATCGGTACAACCATGAACCATGTCAACCAGTAGGTGAATTAACCCTAGTTGAGTCAACCGTAGTTGTAATGACCGTCGGCGAAATGATACAAAACCGTAGAACTATACTGCAAAGCCTATTTGCACAAAAAATATTTTTTACTTACACCCTTATAACTTTGGACCTGCACGAATTTCTGATAAAAACTTTGAGTTTTACATAAAAATAGACTAAATGAACATGTTTACACTAGTCGCAACTTGTTACAAGGGTTGGGACGCAGCTCATACAAAAGTGCCCGTTCTCCTTTGCACTGAGCGGGGATCGAACCCACGCCTCCTGCGTAGCGGCCGCGTTCACTACCGCTACGCCACGGAGGCTGTGTGATTATAACAAGTATTCAAAATTTAATCAAAACTATTGAAAATTCAATTGAATGTCGTATCTATATTCGACATACTACCACACTGTAGCAATTTTTTTCCTTCTATACTGCTAGTCCAGTAATACCATACTATGATATTACTATTATTACCATCAATCAATCAATTAACCTATCGCAGTCCTCAGCTGGACATATACCTCTTGCATTATTATCATAGTTTTTTATAAATGCATGCATACAAGTACAGAAAAATTCATCTTATTATTTGCCGTAAATGTCAAGCCTGTTTAATAAAACTACGTACAAAAGTGCTTACTCGTACAAGCTTTTATTGTTACATCACAATATCATTTCGATTAATTCAAACCTTTCATATTTCGTCGGACAGATTTTGGTTGTATCTGACAACTCGATACGGTTGAATACTTAAAATACGTGGGTTTTGGCTGTAGGCGACAGACGTGGGTTCGTATTGAGGAAAAATGTACGTAATTTGTTCATGAAAGACTGGCATATTGACAGTCTTCAACTTTTTTAGACTGATTTATTTTCCAGTGAACAGCCTTTTAAGTGGAATTATTTCGCATACTTATAGAAAAGTACTTTTTCTGATAACTAATTAGTTACCTATAGAGCAATAACTTAATAACTTATAGTAATAAATAATTTACCGAGATCGTACATTCGTATCTTTAATATAGGTTGATATTTTTTTGGTAAACGAACAAACTTCTTGCAATCATTGTTAAAATAAATAAGTTTTGATGATTTAATTAAGCCTCTCCATATATGAATACACTAGTATTCATATATGGAGAGGCTTAATTACCATGTAAAAAATAGCGCTTTAAATTAAGCACATTATTTCAAACAACGTTATTATATCGTTTTAGAAAACGATAGCGTCGGTGAAAAATAACATCATAAAACATTATTTTCAGGACATGTCACATCACTACTACTAATTTTGAATTTAGAAGAAATCTTCACTTGCTTTTCTTCTCAGTCGTGTTCTAACACCAAGTAAGTAATTTTTAGCGGTATTGAACTTCATTCTTTGTCCTTCAATCAATTGGAGCTATTTTTGCTTACGTTGTTATTTGGACTTACGTGTTAGAACTTAGTGACGATATGCCTGTATCTCGGTTGCAGTATCACTAAATTGCATTCGTATCTAGACTATGGTAACTGCTTATCATCACGAGGACCTTGTGCTTGCGTGCATATTATCGGAGAGGTAGGCAGAGGTGTATTGTACCATATTTTACCAAATATTTTGGTTACTCGTAATAGGGCTAAACTATTATTGTCTACTGGGAACTTTTCAGACACCTTTTTCATCATCATCATCATCATCCTCCCTCATCCCATATTTATTTAAGGTCAGCGCAACATCTTTCGACACATTTTTCTTAACAGGATCTAAAACGTTTCACCAGGGAATTGAACCTTTTTTTTTTTTTTTAATATAGGTATAGGACACGTCAATTTGACTTCGCCTCGCCTGATGGTAAGCTGAAGGCAAAGTCTCTGAAAAGAGGGCCACCATTACAACACGTACCATGTTACAATGGTGGCACTCAGCTTGACGGCCTCATCAGATGCTTTTTCACGCCTGAGTTTTCACCTGGTACCTCACAAACAAAAATTGTCCTAACCACCAAGTTCCTATGATTAATCACGTTATAAATACTTCCGTTACATGACATGAGGTACAAGGGTACGGTTCCTACTCCACTTAGGAGCATGCAAAACAATTACCACATAAATGCAGGCAATTCGCGAAGTTGCCGCCTTTTATTAATATTACCCACATTTTTGTTCACATGATAAGGTTCACTAGATGTGACAATTATAATGGTCGCGATAGACGTGTAAGTAATTTGATCAAACAGGTTGGTTCAAACACTGATGAAATTGGTAGGAATTTCTGCGGCAAAATTTGATCTTTAATGAGTAAAAAGTCAAATTACTTGAATATTTATAGGGGCCTTAACGTTGTTTGCACAATGCTAGGAGACAATTTGTAACGTTCTTGTGTATACCTGTGTTGCAGATATTTCGTAATTTTAAGTACCTATCAGCTGTCAGCCTCCTCAGCTCTCCCATATAATCCCCATAAGAGAAATTTTACGACAAAAATCCGTAAGCAGATTGACAATGCTCACTGTGAACAAAATCTTTCAAATTGTACCGTGTAAGTCAACACATTTTTAAATTTTTATCTTGAATTTGTATAAATTTAAAACCACTATTTGACCAGCAACATTCTGACATGAAGTGTCATAATATTTTTCTCTTGCGATACTCGACTATAGTTTGGGACTACGCTCATATCACATCTAGTATTTTGACTATACATCTGTGACAAAAAATGCGGAAGACTAGAGTTGGCATAGCAAAGAGAGACTGTTCATAATTTATATGGTAGCGCAATATAGTCCTTATACAGTTAGCACATAATGACCATAATTGCACCACAATTATGGTGCTCATTAACTCTTTAGATGTACAGACATTAGGATTGTTTTTTTTTTAAGGTTATAAAGATGTTCTTTTACCGGGATCTTGCCGTTTCGCAAAATATGTTTCGTCAAAATTTACTTTCCAAAAAACTTATCGCAAATTTTCATTTCCCAAAAGAATCTTTAGCAAATTTACATTTCGCATTTTAATCACTTGGTCAAATATTCATTTGGCAAATATTTACTTGCTCAATTTTCATTAAGTCAAATATACATTTAGCAAAATATGCTTTATTTTGTAAAGGCGTAGTACCTAAAGGCGTAGTTTGTAACGTAAGCTAGATTGGAACTGCTAGAAAACTGGGTTAGGTTAGGTTAGAACTGTGACCCCAACAGAGCGCGAACCGAGCGAGCGAAGCGAGCGTGACGCGGCAGCGGCCGGCGAAGCGCCGGAAATTATTTTGAATGATAACAATATAATTATCAAAGTTCTTACCTGTAAATTATTTGTCCAAGGTGAAAAATACATTCATGCATAAAAATTTTAATGCAGTGAATTTAGACTCTAAATAAATCTTATGCTAAACCATATTTGACTACCTAATACTTGGTAAAATGAAACTTTGCCATGTATTTATTTGGTAAACAATAATTTGCCAAAAATAGTATTGCTTACTGTAAAATTGCGAAAAGTTGTTTTGCCAAATGTTTTTTTGCCAAATGAAAATTTGGGAAACATACTTTGGCATGTGACACTTTGGGAAACGTTTTTTTCCCAAACATTTCTAAACCTCTTTTACCAGCTGGTTGAGTCAGTTGATGGGATGAAGGTACCAATGTATCTTTGGCATGGTTTGATTTGGATAGAACTCATATTATCTGACCTTCTGGTAGAGCAAAATTCTGGCTACCCCATCACTTCCCATGCGGTGTCGTACAAGGCGACTAAGGGATAGGGCTGTTTAACATCAGACAGATATATACAGCCCAGACTCAGCCTCCGATGCATGGCTCGAGTCAACAATAGTGCCCGGAATTCGGCAATAGGCTCACCCCTTATTACGTGGGACCTAATACAATGATTGGTGAAATGTGGGTGTTAATTCACCTCTGCCTAACCCTCCAGGGATAAAAGCGTGATGTATGATTATATGTATAAAAATACCAAAAACTTTCCATTCATATACCCCAGTTCTTGTTAGTTACCTAACTGGGGTGGAAAACAACATATCCATAGAGAAACCTATAAAAACAAACTTTATACCGTCACCATCTTTGTGACGTCACATATTTTTGTTCCTATAATAGCTTTATTCTTTTAAAAGAGTCCATTAAACCTCTTTGTGTGGGTATCTGTGTTTAGATCCATTGTGTGGATCCGAGGAAGGAAAGGAACATATTTTGTTCGACTCGTGTTACATAACAAAATCAATTAGTTTATGTAATGGCTGACGTTTGAGTGAACGCTGGAAAACGCGTTTGAAATCAGTTTACGTTTTTTTTAATATAGGATACGTCAATTTGACTTCGCCTGCCCGATGGTAAGCTGAGGGCAAAGTCTTGGAAAGAGAGTCACCATTACAGACACGTATCATGTTACAATGGTGGCACTCAGCTTGACGGCCTCATCAGATGCTTTTTCACGCCCCGCTTAAAGGACCCGGGACTGTAGGAGGAGGGATACACGTGAGCTGGTAAAGAATTCCAGGTCTTAATGGTGCGGCAGATTGAAGTTTGAAATAAGTTTACGTTTCAGGTTTTGAGATGTAGAGTCATGATCGTCATCACAGCTTTAGTCTCGGTGCTCGACTTGGCATACTTACCTATCTTGGTTTTTGCGGGAGCAACTACCGTCTGATGAAGGACGTCTGATCGAGGTGAAATCATTGTACCCTTGACACTACCGGTAGTGTCATAGGGAAGGAATTTTACCCTTGACACTACCAGTAGTGCCATTGGGTAGTGCTACGGGGCAGTCATCAAATTGATGTGTCCTATATAAAAAAACCTTGTTATATTATAATCTATTCCATACACACATATAGTGCCCATATAACACAAATAAATAAATTGAATTGATCCCATTCAAGAGTATTGAAAAAAAAACAAACAAAATAATATTATGTATTACTTAGCTCCCTCATTTAGCACCACTTACTGGATCCAATAATGAGTCTAAGCTCTAAAATTCACAATCTCTATCGATTTAATGATAATATTATCGAATTTCACTGCTCTACCTCCAAAAGTGACGAACTTCTCATATAAACAGGGGTAAAAGTAAAATTTCAAGTTCGTAGCGGTTTAGGCTCTACATAGATGAAACATTCAGTCAGAATAAGTAATTACTTAAAGCGTTTCAATAAATGCGTTATAAAACCCTTATAAGTATGAAGAAAAGAAACTGATATTAAAGTACTTATAAGTATAAATACTTCCTGAAAGGTCAACGGGAATCTAAGTACATAAAAGGACTCATTATATGTACCTACCTAGTTGCAGTTCTTTTTTTATTTCGTGTCAACAGGCAGTGCAATTTTGTTGAAACGTGAAGCAATCAGAATTTTTACTATACGAGTAGGTATGTTAACTTTTCAAGTATTAAAACATCTCTCACAATATTAAAATCGCGATAACTATTATCATTTTTAATATTATCTATACTAAAAGTTATAAATGGCATTTTGAACCCTAATAATTAGTTTGTAAAAGTATTCCATCGAAATGTTCTAATATTGTAATTGTCTACGATTGTCCAACGCTTTCTTGAAACCCAATAAACGAAACTTCATAAAGCATTTATCTACATACACTCGAAATTAAACCTTAATACGACAGACGTAGCATCAAAAATCGCAATTATGCTCGTAACAATTTTTTTGATTCTCCGTCCATCATGGCTACAGCGCCATCTCTACGGATTCCGACAAAATTTTTCACTGAACCATTTTCTTATAAGAACTACACACACAGACGTATGAACGATGCACTGGAGGCACACTACGACAGTATTCTATACAATCGAACGGCACCCACACGCCGAAGAAAAAAACGATAAAAAAGTGCACACAGCTCAAGTTTCGTTTACACACACTAGACAAGGATAGATGATACGATTGGAAAAAAATCTAAATTTAAATTTAGAATGATTTTTTTACGTTTGAATTCTTTTTTTTTAAAATAGACGTGTATTGGTTTGATACAAAGAGTGAGAGAAGTAAAGTTTGACTAAAATCTACAAGGTTCATACAAGCGTGGGCCAGCACACAGTTGCGAGTGTACGGACGACACTGCACTCTTGTCTCTGTAGTGGTGAGTGTACTGCGACCGAACAGTCTTGAGTTGTGCTTCATTTACGAATGAGGGCCGTTGTAGCATCGAAGTTTTGTCTGAGTATTTAATACCAGTGAGCACAGTTTTAGAAATATTTCTTACAGAAACTAATTTAGAATAATATTTTTTAACTTAAAATTTGGAAAAAAAATCTAAGTGATTACTTTTAACAGAAAGTAAATCCTACTATAATATAGTGAAATAAAGAAAATAATAAGATTAAAGAAATAAAGTGTAAGTTTGTAAAAATATTTGTTATTCAGTTACGGTCTAACGGCTGAACGAATTTGGCTCGCGGAAACACGTTCCTATGGGTCGCGGGAACGGAATTCAATATCCACGCAGGCGAAGCTGCTGGTAACTGCTAGCTATAATATAAATGAAGTGTTAAAATTGCGTGAGAATAAAATAATAAAACTTGAGTATAATTTTCGTTTGTATAGCTGACAGCGTGGCAAGTGCCAAGACTGTTCGGCTCGGTCGCAGTATATAGAAGGTAATGGCTAAGTACGCGCGCCGTCTAGTACGGTGTGCGCGCTCGGTGCAGTCCCGCCTTTGCACAATCCGTGGAGCGTCGCATTTCCGTTCCCGACACACTACAGGACCAGAACACGCGACATAACCACTAAAAACCTCCAAAATATAAACAACAATCCAAATTTAAAAACAAATAAATATTTTGACCACAGACTTTATTAAATTTTATAATAACAAAAAAAAATATTCATATCATTCGCGTAGTGGTTTATATTAAGAAAAATATTTTGGGATTTAGTGAGTTTTTATTCCGAATATTTCGTCGTTATTTAGTGCGGTTATCTTTGCGAGATGCAAGACACATATCAAATGGAAACTTAGGACCCGAACTATATTTTTTATTTAGTATTAAATAAATAAAAGGAATATTTTTGTGTACAGTGACTGTCGTGATGTGTTACAATATATTATGCAGTGACAGTGTCATCGCAGTGAAGTACGGCTGAATGGATTTGTGGTTCTATGCCGAGGTGACGCCGATTTGTTATTGCAACTTTTTTCTTTTTTTTTTACAAAAATTACTACCGAAGTGTCAAACTGGACGGAAGAGGAACCGGCCACCTCTGACGCATGTAAGTACAACAAGTTTTTGAATATCGAATGTGGAATTTTTTAAATATTTCAAAGTCAATAATGTGTGCCCTTAATCTTGCGTTCTCCTTGACTTAGCCGCGTGTGTGTGTGCGTGTAATGCATATGTACAAGCACGCGTGACGGTCGTTGTGTGCGTAGGGTTCACGCACATTTTTTTGTGTTTTCTTACGAACCCCCCTCCACTCGCCCCTCCTATACTCGTTATCGTTTATCTGTCCCACTCTTTTTCTATGACTACGCCGTTTTACATTGCACCGGTGCGCGTGTGTGCGTGTGCCTTGAATGTGTGCGTTAATAAATTGCAACCTATATTTTGATCGAAGGCCAATGACGGCATAGAGAAAACGATTCTAATTTCAAATTAATAAATAAATAATAATAAATATTCTACAACATTCTACACAACGCTATCTAGACCCATGGTAAGCTTAATTAGCTTGTGTTATGGAATCTAGAATGCGGATATACATACTTAAATACTTTTTTTTTTTGTAAATACATACATATTATACATAGAAACACCCAGACCAATGCAAATATTTATATTCATGCATACAAATATTGGCACTGAGCGGGGATCGAACCCGCGCCTCCTGCGTAGCAGCCGCGTTCACTACCGCTACGCCACAGAGGCAGTCAATTTTTTCAGAGGCAGGAAATCAAAAATTTCTTTTTGATTTCCACTTTCGAACGATTGTTAAATAAGTTTTCATCACGAAATTATACAGTTTGAATTTGGAACTTTTTTTGACAACTATTTTGGCGGAAAATATTCAAAATGTCTACTATTAATAAATAATTATATAGTTATTGTTGTTTATTTGTTGTAAAGAAGACAATTCAATGTAAAAATACAATTAAAAACTGTTTATTAGGTTTTTAAATTAATTTATTACTGGTGCTACGAGGTTCTACGCCGAATCGTAGGCTAAAATAATGCCGTCGGAACTTTTGTAACCGCCGTATTACTTTTTAATATTTCAACCAAACTAACAAAGGTGACTTTATAAGCCCACAGATAATATAAACAACTGCATTATCTCACAGAATATTATAACTTTTGTTATTTTTTTAAACGACAGTGTGGGGCTCTGAAATATTAGGGTAATTTTTAAAACATTTAGTATGCTAAACTAAACAAATTATTTTAAATTGGATTTTTTTTTTGGATCAATCTCGGGCGAAGCTCGGTGGCTCAGTGGTTAGAGCATTCCCCCTGTAAGGGAAAGATCGCGGGTTCGAGTCCTACCAGAGTATTGATTTCGCTTTTTTCAATTTAAAATAATCTGAAATATTATTTCGTTATGAAATATATTTACGTTATTTGTATTATTTAGATATTGTATTCACTATCAGCGATATAATTTCGTCAGTTTTACCTTGTATTATCCTCAAATTTAACCAAAAATAATGGTTTGGTAACCAATTATTATTATCGCTTAGTCACGACATACGCGTATCACGTATTATTAGCATTATTATTACATTATTATTATTCAGCTTGAAAGCATTATATGTTAAAGCATACCTTGTATACGTGTTGATTGAGATTCATGTGACCTAAATAGACACTTAATTATTTTTAAATTATTAATTAAATACTAGAGAATGTAACTAACTTGTCTTATGATTAAATGATTATTATGTGATTATATATACTTAAGTTTACGCTTAGATACTTTATGACTTTGGGTTTGATTCTGCGTTCAACAAAATAGTAATTTTCCACTTATTAAAAATTTTTATTAACATTTAGTAACAAAACTTCTTCACAAAATGTGTCTATTAGTTGTCAATAGGATCTATTCATTACCTAGGCTTGAAAAACACTTCTGCTTACCCATTTGTGGTTATACAAGCGTGAGTATATAATAATATGTTGGGTTATTGGAACATTGATAACAAAATAATACTAAATTCAAAGGGCTTTAAGGAAAAACATTCCTGTTGACAGCAACCAATGCTAGTTTAATAATTACCAATGCTTGTGTAATAATACTTTATTGTACATTCATAGAATCGAACCCGCGACCTTTGAGTAGTAGTTCAATGCTCTACCATCACGGCCTTAAGTAAAAAGAAATATTTAGAGTTATTTGTTTCATGCTATGAAGGTAGCAAACAAGCACAATAGTCGAAACTTTACTTTCTACAGAGAGAGAAAGAGAAAGAGTTGGAAGAGGAAAATCAAATATAAAAGAAAGGAGATAAGACTACTCAGAGCTCTATATAAGAAAAATGAAATGGCAGCATACTGCTAATTAAAATTCAAGATGGTAGTATTTTCCCGGTTGGTTATATTTGTATTTTTCCATCCATGTGGGGAAAAATAAATAGGTTTATTAGGTACTAGCTGTTGCCCGCGGCTCCGCCCGCGTGGATGTCGGTTATCGCGACCAAACGTAGCTCATGTGTTATTCTAATGTATAAGCTATATTATTGTAAAGTTTCATTAAAATCCTTTCAGTAGTTTTTACGTGAAAGAGTAACAAACTTTCCCATTTATACCTAATACTAGTTACTAGTAGGATAATAAGCCCTATTACCTATGAAGCTATTACCTATTGAGGTGCTGGTATACTTGAGCATTCACTTATAATGAGCATTCTTACAAATGTTACATTACAGAAAAATAAACGAGAGCGTTTTAGTGAGCTTTCTATCAAGCATTCTGGCGAGCATGCTTGCAAAACGACTGTAAATTTGCTTCGACTAGAGTGTTCGCTAGAAAGATAATATAAATGTTCGTAGCATTATTCGGCTCTAGACTTGGCTCGGTTCGTTGTTCGGTTCAACAAATTTAAAAACGGCGAATGCTCGATGTTCTGTTACAAGTGAATGCTCAAGTCTATCAGCACCTTTAAGTACGTAAAATAGGTAAGCAACATAAAAAATAACTTGTTCACCATTAGACTCTAATTGATAATGTAAATAAAATAAATTAATTACACACGTTTTTAATTATTTATTTAAGCCAAGGTTTGTAATTAATGAAACGTCATCCGAGAATATATGGTTTTAATTAGGTACAGTTGTCAACAAAAGTAATTTTTTTTTAAACTTTGCTGTATTTTTTAAGTACTACATAAATTGTTACGTGCGGTTCTACTCCCGTGAACATGTCTTTTAAATTTGTTAGAGAGGCCCATAACGATTACTGTCTACGATTCTACCACTCTTTGCTTACAAAGTGATGAATATTTATAGTATATATTATGTTTATGGAACTCCAAGTTTCCTAGGACTGTTTGTTTCCTAAATAAATAAATTAAAAAAAAGGGGTTCCATTGTTCCAAAAGTTTCTCCTGAAAGTTCTTGAAACATCCCTCTCCAATCACTTTTCAAAAAAGCCCTGTTAAGCCAAATAATTATTGTCACCTTAATTACTTAATAAAGTTACAAACTGCCCAAATATTCGTCTGCAAAAACAAAATTAACAATTCATTTCTGTTCAAGATATAATTATTGTCCTAAGGTTACGAAAATATTGCACATGAAATCTCTATTTTTGACAAGCCCTATCGCAACTTATTTCGTGTTATTTTATTGTACTGTTTTGTAACTCTGTTGCTGACGTCAACGACGGAAATAGCACAAAATTTTCTGTGACAGAGTCCAGTTTGTTCCAATTATTACTGTTCAATTTTATTCATTGTTTGATTGGTTTATTTTGGGCTCTATCTGCGGCCAAGCTTCGCTTAATCTATTTTTGTTTTAAAGGCTTCTAGTGAGAGTTTAACATTTATGTCATTTTTTCAGGAAAATACATTAAAAATCTAATTTCTTTTTCTTCCAATTTGATAGAGCCGTTTTCGCCATACCAATAGGTATACAAGAATTGCTCAATTGAACGATGTATAGTTTAGAGTTGTGCTCATAAAAGTTGTGATTATGAACTGAAATAACTTATTTAATTTTTATCGCTAGTATTATCCATACATAATAATGCTATTCGTCAAAAAATAATTTCATAGATTAAAGTTCTAAGTTCTCAAAATATAGGCCTGTAAAACGTTTTGTACCTAACCGTACACATCAACAATACATTTTCCGCCCATTGTGTCGCCAAAAAATCGCATTCGGAATTCAAAAGTTCAAGTTCGCGCCCTTCAATTGGCAGCGCCGAGTCCTTGCGCGCGCGCTCGGCCAAGGCGATCTGCGCGGGCGACTGTCAATGTTACTACACAGCGTAACTAGTTGATCGCCGCCATATTGGATTGTTTGAAGGCTACGCATGGCTGATGTCTTAGTTGATTTTACTGTTGGGTTGATGGAGATATTTATTCAAGAATGATTTCATGGTGGTTTTTTTAATTTAGGTACCTAGTCAGTATCTGTTAACGATATTTCAGTAAATTTTTGAAGCAATTAAAAAATTGTCAAATCAGGATAGGACTTGAACTCGCGATAAGTCCCTTCCTAGGGTAAACAATTTCTCCAATTGAGCTTCCTGGTAGGTCCAGGCAGAATAATTCATAGATATCTCTTGTATAGCGTAAATTGTCGTCCATATAAAAAAATAGGATCCGGTTAAGATCAGCTTGCTTCGATTTTGTATAGCGTTCTCTCTATCGCCCATCGAACTGACAGATTGATACCTTTATAGAGTAATTAAAAATGTTAATAAAATATTAAAACTATAATTTCGGTTTAAACTACTGTAGAAATATATCGAGATCTGTGCAATAGAGAGAACGCTCTACAGAATGCACTCTCATTCTTCTTCCTGTCATGACAAATCAAAGGCCAAGTACCTTCTGTATGTAATAAAGTTTTGTCTAAAACGTTCAAAAACAAATAACATAAATCTTATGACGAACAAAGTATTTACGTCTAAAGTTATGTAAGAGATTATTGCGGACGTGGCACCAATGCCTAGGTGCGCCTGCGCCGCTGCAACGGCCAAGGCGAAAGTCGCACGATCTACAGATCTATGCGAGAACTTATTATGTTAATGGCGATTGGATTTGAAAGAGCGGATTTTGTTTTATAATTTTTGAAAGAAAAATGATTTTTAGAACTGGTAACATATATTTTGAAATCCAAAAATTGTCCAAAGATTTTTTTTACAGGAAAAGTACAAGAAGCTTCGTCAATTGAGTGTTCTTTTTTTTAATTATTTTAAGACATTCTTCACAATTATTATTAGAACTATCGGGATATTTACCATGTATTGTTTGGAGTTCCCGATAGTTCCCGATAGTTCTAATAATAATGTAGACGACCATGAAAGTTTAAATAAATTCTTCACAATATTGTCTAGACTCAAAGTAACCATACCATAGCTAGAAATATGAGTAGGTACTAGAATACATGAGAGAAAATCATACGTGTTTATAATGGTGACCCTCTTTTCCGAGACATTGCCTTCAGCTTATTTTCAGGCGAGGTGAAGTCAAACTGACGTGCACCATATAAAAATTTTTTTTTTTAATAAACATTCACGAGTACTGTACGATTATAGTTACATATAATTATATACATTAAATACGTAGAAACTTCATTCAATTCTTTCACCATTCATTTTAATGTGAATGTTAATATTTTTCGTGTACAACCATTTACATCATACCCATCAAAATGTTACTAGCTCAAATAAAAATAAGGGCTAATAAAAACCACTAATTACTACCAAATATCGAACTAAACCTATCTTAGTCTAGTCATAATGCATAATAATATGAATAACACGAGATATTATAATTTTATCTGCAGTGCACAAAACGTTCAATGTCACAAACTGGTCTATGCTGGCCGCCATTTTGAATTTATTCCCGCCTTACGCTCTGATATTAATAATAGTCGCTTGCGCACTGAGTAGATATTAATATAGATGGCTTTTTGTTAATGTTGCTATTTGCTGAGGTATAAAATAGGAAAAGACAAAATAAATCAGTACGTTTTTCCCTTTTGTTTGTCAATTGTTTTTCTTTTTGCTTAGTAGTTATTATTGAGTTTGAGTGTTATCAATAAAAAAATTGGTTAGTTTTTTTTTCTCGCTTCGTCGTTATTTTAAATTTCGAACATTAGTTACAAGATTCTCTTCATCCTAGCGTTAATTCCCAGTCGCATCCGAAGTTTTTTTTTTAGCTCGGAGTCTGGGGTCCTCTTTACCAGTCTTAACTACGGATTTTGACTATACCTTTATATTTTCCGTGAAGCGATTGCCATCTGACCTCCACAACCTAATGGTAACATCAGGTGATATCGAAGCTTTGCAGCTAGACCGTTGTTTTGGACTTTTTAGGGCTCCAAAATACCCGTAACGACTGCCATAGATGTTCTTATGGGGCTCCAACAAGACTTTCAAAGCCTTCTTCACTTCGAGTATCACCAGCTAATTGACGGACGTGGCTCTGAAGGAGGCTTTTCTCTAGCGGTTAGGACCACAGATGGCAGACTCTCCCGTAAAATACACGTAAATCAAATCAAAGGGAGAAGGAGAAAGAAAGTGGACCACGTTGAACGAAATTTTAAAGCATTTAGAATGCTAACTATTCAAATCATTTTATTTTTTTAAGTTTTTTTTTATATGGGACACATCAATTTGACTTTGCCTCGCCTGATGGTAAGCTGAAGGCAAAGTCTTGGAAAAAGAGGGTCACCGTTATAGACACGTACTGTGTTACAATGGTGGCACTCAGCTTGACTCATCAGATGGTTTTTCACGCCCCGCTTAATAAACAGATATGAAGACAAATACAAATGACAAATAAGAAGTTTAATATTGATAAGATTAAGAAGGAAAATTTGGATCAGCTTTGGGTGAAGCTTGGTGGCTCAGTGGTCAGAACATTGCCCCTGTAAGGGAAAGATCGCGAGTTCGAGTTCTGTCTAAGCTGTATCCCCTTTTTCTATCTTCAAACGAAGTGGACCACGTATTTGAAGTCTTGGATACACCCGGGAGCATCGTTAAGGTGATAATGATGATAGTAAAGAAAGAAAGCAAGAACATTCATTAAAATATCACAATAATGTCATGTCTGGTTGCCAAGTTTTTTATTTTTTTACTTAACTACGCCATCTAGTCCCAAAGTTTAACTACCTAGCTTGTGTTATGGGTTCTAGAATGCGGATAAAAATACTTAGATATATTTTTTTTAGAAATACATACTTAATATACATAGAAACACCCAGACCAATGCAAATATTCATATTCATGCACACAAATATTTGCACTGAGCGGGAATCGAACCCGCGCCTCCTGCGTAGCGACCGCGTTCACTACCGCTGCCACAGAGGCAGTTAAAAAAGTCTGTTACCAGTGGTCAAAAATTCACAAGTCAACTGTACATATTGTTGACTAGTTGCTTATGGAAACGGACATACTAGAGAATAATTCAATTAATATTGTTACTATGCGGTTTTATATGCCTACGGGAAATCCCTTTTTTGTCCTAGATACCTCTTAGTGGTTTCCGCTTTCGATAAAAAGTTAGGTATCAACTTTTAACATGAATAACATGACTAATTGTCTACCCAATATAGAATTATGATTAGCTAAAAAAAAAGTGATCTTTTTAGGGTTCATAATTACCTATGAGTTTCTTTATCTTCCTTTATTTTTAAATACTTAAGTGGGTGACAAACGTGCGAGTAAGTACGCGGACTTATGGCTCGGCGACCTTACTCGCACGTCTGTCACCATAAGTTCGCGCACTTTAAAACCGCCGAGTAAGTTCGTTGGCGATCTAGCACGTTTGAAATTTTGCTTGTAACTAGAGGTTTACACCGGTGCGGAATTTCGTGAACCGGTGAAAAACACCGGTGTTTTAGCAAGCTCTTAGAAAAATATGACATGATAGAATTCCTAGATAGCACAAAGCCTCTTCTCTCGACGACATTGCAATACAGTGTGAGCAAGCTTGCCGTCTGTCACCGACGGCGAGCCGAGTAAGTTCGCGAACTTAAAAACCGCGTGCTTATAGTACGTACAAATCACCCACTTTAAATACATTTCAATTTGGAACAAAATATTGCAGAGAACATTAGATTTGGAGCGCACAGGAAGAAACAGTATGGAATACTGCAGCTAGCTATTTTTTATATATTTTTGGTAGGTCAGACGAGCTTTTGGTTTTCTTTTATAACATTAAGGGGTTAGTCGTTACAGGAGCATATTTTATATGAAAGAAATACCTAAAGTATCATTATCTCTTATTACCCAAGTGAGTAATGAACATGACTTTTACAATACGAGCCTATGGAAAGCTCCTAAACGCATGAAACATCTACTGCAGTTGATACAAAACCTTATAAATAATAAGGTTACTACATTACTAGCTGATGCCCACGGCTCCGCCTGCATGAATTCTGGTTCCGCTCCCACAACCCATGGGAACTTGTTGTACGAATAAATAAATAAATAAATATAATAAATATTGTACGACAATCTACACAACGCTATCTAGACCCAAAGTAAGCTTAGCTTAACTAGCTTGTGTTATGGGTTCTAGAATGCGGATAAACATGATTACATAGATACATTTTTTTTTGTAAATACATACATATCGACACCTCTGGGTTCAATTGGCGTATAAACCATTTTGGCCAAAATGAGTTATATACACCGTTTTGTTCAGATTTTTTTTCTCTATAGATCTGTATATTTAAAATGTTCAAATTCGCATAAAAAATGCTTTTACGACCCAAAAAATTTAGATCATCCTACCACAAAAAAGATAAAATGTTAATGTAACAGCCAAATTTTTCTTTTTTAAATTTTTAGTAAGACGTTATGACCAAGATTTTTACCAACCCGGGGCGTAAGATCTGCCTTGATTGTAAATGGATTTTACGCCGTGACGAATAAATAGATTTCTTAAACGTAATTTAAAATTGAGGTCGTAAATCCAAACATTTAAATAACATATGGACGTATAAACCATATCCATTGCAAAAACTGGTATTCAATTTTAGACTTTATTGCTATAGAATTAAAGTCCAAAATTAAATGACAATATTTTTACTACACGCTTTCGTTCACTCTACAATAGACCATTTAATTTTAGATTTTACAGAGATTGCTTTAAAGTCTTAAATTAAATGGTAAAAATTCAAAAAATTATTACAGTGTCCGTGTTATGACGGTGGTTTTGCTTTAGCAGAATCGAGACCCTGGCCCTCGATTCTGCTAAAGTAAAACCACTGCACGAACAGTCATGTGGGTGACAGGTGTGAGGAGTTTGGACATGACCACGGCGGTTTTGGATACGGTAGCCGTAACCCAGAGGGTGAGCACATCCTCAAAACGTGTACGGCCACCGAACATGCCGTCGTGAACAGGTTGTTCAAAAAGAAAGCCGAACTTCTTGTCACCTGCAAGAGCGGAGAGCACGCTACCCAGATCGATTTCCTACTCACTAAGAGGCATAGCATCAGCAGGGTGGCTAACTGCAAGGTAATACCCGGATATAGTCTCACTAGCCAACACCGTCTCCTTGTCATGGACCTCCGCGTGAAACCCAAAGACAAACGCGCCGAGCGTGGCCAACGCAGAATCAGGTGTTGGTGAAGTCAAGTCCCAAAGTGTCGTCTCAGCCATCGGTGACAAGTGCGCTGATGCTGTAGACGAACCAATACAGGTTAGCTGGGACAGGATTCAGGCAGCTAGGATAGCGGCGGGGAGGGCGCTGCTCGGTACGTCTAAGGGTGGACGCATCTATGACAGGGATACTTGGTGGTGGAACGACACAGTGCAGAGAGAGATCAGGGTGAAGAAAGCCCTCCTTTAAAAAGTGGCAAGCGTCCAAATCTTTCGATGACCGCGACGCGTACAAAGATTCAGAACGCGCCACCAGGAGAGCGGTAGCCAGTGCCAAACGAGACCACTTGCAACCACTATATAACAAGTTGGAATCGTCTGAGGGACAAAAGCTTATCTATAAGTTGGCGCATTCTACGGCCAAAATGGCGCAGGCTCTGTCCAAATGCCGCTGAATTAAAGACAAAGACCCTGAGGACAATCTGTTGTACGAGGAAGTCGCGGTGAAGGAGAGATGGCTGTGGAAGAGCTACAGATTTAAATAATTGGCTTTATTAGTTTGATAATCTAATCATGACTGATAATGTGTGCCATAATTATGTGTTTTATTTAATAAAACTAAGTTAATTTCTTTTCTGGTAGTTTAATTTCGTATATATCGACCACAATTCATTAGTAAGACTAATATTAATGTAATTCTGCCACATTCTAACAGTATCGAGATTGTTTTTATTACTTATAATTCTATTGATGTGCAAAGTAAACAGTTTTTACAGCAAAAAAATCTACAGTTACGTGCATTTACATCAGTAAATGTGAATTTAATTTTACCAAATATGGATATAAGTACAGCTTATATCCATATTTGGTTTTTCATCCAATTTTCATAGGGTGTATACACCATAAATTGGTATTTTCTAAGACGTATATCCATGCTAACTTCCAAACCAAAGAAGATAGATATGATTGAATGATTTAGCCTTTTTCATCCCCAAATTCTAAGAATCTTTCTCTTTGGAATTTTTTATGTAGCTTCTAAAATAAAAAAGTTATGATTTTTTTTCTAAAAATAAAATCGTTTTTTTGCTCTCCTGAAAAGTCGTGTTTTGGTTTATACGCCAATTGAACCCAGAGGTGTCGATATTATACATAGAAAACACCCAGAGCAATGCAAATATTCATATTCATGCAAACAAATATTTGCACTGAGCGGAGATCGAACCCGCGCCTCCTGCGTAGCAGCCGCGTTCACTACCGCTACGCCACAGAGGCAGTCGAAATAAAACTTGTAGGATAGGATCTTAAAACTAAGATATTCTGTAAAATGAAATGTATTAAGCTACTTTTTCCCCTGACTGTACCTAGTCAAAGTAATGACGATGTATTTACGTCAATTCAGCACTTATCTGCGAATTTGTATCACAGTTAGTATCGTCAAACACACATTTATTGTGAAATTTACTGATAATGTAAATATGCGCTGGTTTAAAGTGGTTTCATGTATTTTAACGTATGTACCTATTGATAACATATTATAACGATACTTATAGCCAGAACTTAATATTTAAAACTTTATTGGTTTTGACTAATCTAGAAAGATATCTAGGTTTTGACTTAAGGTTCAATACAAACCGTACCAAAACAAAATATGTAGATAGGTATAAACTGCATTATTTTCTTCTTCTTATTTTAGAGTATTGGGTCACTAGCTGTTTCCCTCGACTTCACCCGAGTGGAATCTAATCAGAGATTACCTTATAGGTCTAATCCCATGGCCACAACTGATGGAAACCTATACCAACGACAAAAGTAACCTACCTATGTATTATGTCAGACTTTAATCTATCCCTGGCCTAAATTTCAGTCAGTTCCTTTTTCCTCACCTGATGGTAAGCTGAAGGCAAAGTCTCGGAAAAGAGAGTCACCCACCATAGATAGATAGATAGATAATACTTTATTGTACACAAATAGACTTACAGTATAGACAAGTGGGCAGGCAGTATAAACATACCACATTTCCCCCACATTTCCATAGACCAAATTTCATCAAAATCTTTTCAGTGGTTTAGGCGTGAAAGCTAACAGACAGACAGACAGAGTTACTTTCACATTTTATAATATTAGTATAGATTAGTAGCATAGGTAAGCTTGTAAGAAAATCCGCAGTAAAAGTATGTTAACAAAATTAAATAAAAAACACGTCAGTTAAGTTCCATGTGAGAACAAAAGTTACGTTCAAAAACAGCACATACAGTCGTTCAATAACGTGCAACATAAAAATAAGAATTAACTCCAGACGTGAGGAAGGAGACATTGTCTGTCAAAAAACATCAAAAACAAAATGGAGGTCATTCAGCCGACACTCGGAGAGCGAAAGCGGTGTAATGCGATTTTTTTCTTTCATTTGGTTCATTTCATTACGTCTGGGCAACTCATTGTTTTGCCAACAGATGTTCGGCGAGTTTTAATTACATCACAGTTTTAGGGTTTCGACGCCATTTTGGAATAAAGTGAAGTTTCGGTTGTGAAGTTTGAATTTGGAACACAAGAGTTTGGATAAACTATTTGCTAGGCAAAGTATTGCAAAGTTTTCTTTAATAACGCCCTTCTGATGAATTTCAACTTCTTGTATGTTTATGTGATTGTTCTTTACCACGTGGTCTAAGTTGTGAATAGCTCAAAATGGCGATGAGAAAATGTTTTGCCTTTTTTTCTAAGTCCATTCAAAAGCAACTTAATCTTGTATATTAAAGAACGTTAATTTCAGGAAATATTTCCATAGTTACAATGGTAGTCTCAATTTGTCAGTATCGAAATTATACTCTACCATTCTTTTTTCTTTGTACCTACTATTTTTGTACAAAGAAAATATGGTAGAGTACAATTTTCGTACTTTTTTTTACAAGTCTGCTTCGGGAAGTAACATTGTACGAATAAATAAATTACCCGCAAAAATTCAAGCCGCTGAGTCATAACAACACGTGTATCTGAAACAGAAACTAACATTCAACTCAAAGCGAAATATATTGTAACACGTAGTATCAAGTATGGGTATAACTCCTAAAATTATTAATATTTGAACATCAATAATTATAAGTATTGAGGTGCTCCTAATTTAATTTAAAACCATTGAAATGAAAGTTTACCCTACTAATCCATACTCCATACTAATATTATAAATGCGAAAGTAACTCTGTCTGTCTGTCCGTCTGTCTGTCTGTCTGTTACGCTTTCACGCCTAAACCGCTGAACCGATTTTCATGAAATTTGGTATAGGGGTAGATTAGACCTTGAGAAAGGATATAGGCTATGTTTGGTCGCGATAACCGACATCCACGCGGGCGGAGCCGCGGGCAAAAGCTAGTTATTTATAATGTAAACGTGAAAATTTGTAAGTATGGATGGATGTTTGTTACTCTTTCACGTAAATGAAAATTTGTACTGAATGGATTTTAATGAAACTTTACAATAATATAGCTTATACATCAGAATAATACATAGGCTACGTTTGGTCGCGATAACCGACATCCACGCGGGCGGAGCCGCGGGCAACAGCTAGTATGCTTATGAAGCAAAACGTTTATTTTATTCTATTTCCAATTCAAAATTTCGAATTCAGTTTACGAACGACACGATTTCAGAACGAAACTGTCCAGTAGATAGGTGTTGTACACCTGTCTAGTTTGGTGTCTGCAACCTAGATATTTGCGTGCACTGTAAATAGTTTAGATTCATTTAATTGCATTACTAGTTGACCTTGTTGTAAGAATAAACATGAATGCATTTAGTTTGAAGCTAAAATTACACGATGAATATTATATTTAGCGTTTGTATGTTGGTATCTGTCATCTGCTCAGAAAATGTTTTGAATAACGAACGTACTAAATGGGGTTTTTTTTTCTAATTTCATCATCGTTTAGCAAGGACAACAGTTTTTCCGGATCACTTTAGGTTTGTTGTTGTCTGATCAATGATGGTAATATTCTTGGATGTCGTAGAAGGCGATTAAGGTAGATAGATAGATAGATAGATAGATAATTATATAATTCTTTATTGTACACCAATAGATTTACAAATATGACAAGTAGGTAGCGTATATAAGGCATAGGGTCGTTCTCCGACAGTAAACATACAGCCCATGAAAAAGTACCCGCTTGACGGCAATAGGCTCGCTCCTGTTACGTGGGTTGGTCATACGTAAATCATATTTGGCAAAATGTGGGTATTAAATTTGATGATGATTATACGAGGTGTACTTGAATTCTGCCTCCCTAGATACGTGGCAATTCGTTGACCGCCGTATTGTAGAATAGAATGATGAATGTATGGGATTTGACGTTTATATTATGACAGTAGTCAACGTAAATCATAAACGTCAAAATACGTGACAATCTTATAAATTCATCATTCTATTTTACAATACGCTGGCTAACGAATTGCCACTTGTCTAGTGGGGCTGTTGACTTATCAATGGTAAGTACATAGGTACCTATTTATTACAAAGTAGTCATAAGTACATAGAAATTAAAAGTGTCGAGTACGTACTTTGTACACAACAAATTAAGTATCTGACTCGTCAACTCTTCCTGATACGCACATACAAATTGTAAACATGAAAGTTTGTTTGTAAACAAGTTGAAAACTACTGTTTACTACACAGTTATCGGCTATGAACATATTTTGTAACGAAATTTAAACAAACCGAATGATTAACTGAATATTTTCGCGTGACTAATTTTTCTTACTCAGATTTTCATGACTACTTTTGTACTACCAATACAGAATAATAAACATAATCAGGAAATTTAAAATAAATATTTGTTATCTGTGTACTAAATTTGAATTCTACAATTTGACATTTCTTGACTACTGCCAACATGATAAAAAAGTTCGTCTCAAGTTTTTTTTGTGAGTTGCAGTGTTACATCATTCTGCCTCTATATCGATGATTTAATTTTGTTTTATATGAAACCTGCCTAGTTTAGTTATACCTAAAAGCTAGGAAACATCATTCAACGTGATGTCTAATTCCAAACAAAATGGCCTCCTAATTTTCATAAAACGCAAAGAAAACAAACATCTTATAAGTCTTAAAACATGGAAAAAATATAAAACGTTGTACTCGTAAACGCAATAATTTCAAGTAGCGAGACTAAAATCTAAAATGGCGACGGTCGTGAATCATATCTATCGCGAAATAAATTGTGAGTAAAAAGTGATGCACCTCATCCATCCAAGTTGTAAAACAAGAAACAAAACTTGGACAAAAAGCCCTTGCGCCCGGTTCTAAGGCATACTCGTTTGTTGCCTTTGCCTTCTTATTTTGTCTATGGCGTTCGAAATATAAATTTATTTTTTCTTTTTTCATTCAACTAATCACATGATATCGTTCGTTTATGAGCGAATCTTTTAATTGGCGTATTACATATTTATTGCAATTGGAAGTTTTTATTCTCTTCTTCCTCTTAGCGTTAATTCCCAGTCGCATCCGAAGCTTTCAGCTCGAAGTCTGGGGTCCGCTTTTGCCAGTCTTAACTACGGATTTGGCTAGACCTCGATATTTTCTGTGAAGCGATTGCCATCTGACCTCCACATCCCAATGGTAACATTAGGCGATATCGAAGCTTTGCAGCTAGACTGAAGCAATTGGAAGTTTTTATTGTATTGGAGAAATTAATAACGTTGTAATAATATTGGATACTATGATATTATTGTTGAAAGTTTACGCGAATATCACACTTTGGAGAGAAATACATTACAATAGATTTTAACACTTTGAGTTTATTCTACCTATAATATAGTCTTTTTATCATCGGCGCTAGTCCCGGTTACATCTAAAGCCCATGGTCTACTATGTTACGTTATTTCCTTCTGATTTAGCTTATCTTAGCTTTCACAGAAGTGACTGTCATCTTACCTTGTCAAAGTCTCGTCTGTTAGTCATCGGGTGTACCGAATTGAAGATAAGATTGACCTGGATTATGGGGCCAGTCGTTCAGAATCCAGCCCATTCACCAATAACAGTGATATTTAGTTGCCGTCGTTGTTGTTGTTTGTTAATATTACACTTCGGTAGCAAAGGGTGACTTTTTTCAAAAAAGAAGCCAGTGAAGGAAATCTTAGGTACCTCTTATAGATGATTCTGATTTCAGATACTGAATTTCAGTTACTAAGTAGTATATAAATTTAAACATCTCCACCACGAATTTCCTTGGCAGTGTAAGTCGGCAGGAATCAGGTTATAGGGACCCCTAGACCTTGTTGCACTTATACTGCACAAAATAAATAACATTTGATGTACTTGTCGTCAAACAAATAAAATATATCTCCTTTCCACCTGTTGTTTCCCTTTACCTTTCACTGATATAACCCGTTTCGGCGGGAGTTCCATCGAGAACCGGTCGCCATGACCTACCCCACTGCTTGGTTCCTCCACAGACCGCCATACCGGTCGAAATTGAGAACGAGATTCTGAGTTTAAGGTTAAGTTCATGCGATTTCCTGTAACCGCGTTTGCGTTTAAGCGCACATGTTTATTACTTTGCCTTCTAGTTTCACCTGTTGTACTTACTCTTCGACTCGATTACGTCACATCACCCACCTCAATTTTTTTTTGTTATTACTTGGTCGCTATGGATAGGGTGATATTTATATAGATATTGCTCGGGACATATCTTGGACATAAAATGTGCTCTATACGACCAGTACACGTTCCTTGGGTATCTTTTGAGGATAGCACGGGGTGCTACTGCCATGGACGTGAAACAATCCGTGCGCTCTGGGGCTTCATTTATAATCTTGCGATTTAGGTCCAAGGGCCCTAGACAAAGTGACATTCTATTGATGGAATCGCGCTGAAGCGAACCATTTTCAAGGTTTTAACCATGGATTTCGGGTCATTGCGGTGGTTATAGTAATAATGATAAGTTAAATAATGTAAAGTCCGACCAATAAAATAAAAAACCCGTACTGGGGGCGCCAAAAACACTATGATTATGACAACACCAAGTATAGTGATACACATGTAAAATGCCAAGTGTACAAATATTTTTTCAACACACTTGCTTATGAACAGGCTTTTATTTCCCCGCAATTAAGCACGGAATGACACCTAATATAAAACTGTGACTTTTTCATTGCTTCTTCTTCCTCCTAGCGTTATTCCCAGTCGCATCCGAAGCTTTCAGCTTGGAGTCTGGGGTCCGCTTTTACCAGTCATAGCTACAGATTTGGCTAGACCTCGATATTTTCCGTGAAGCGATTGCCACCTGACCTCCACGACCCAATGTTAACATTAGGTGATATCGAAGCTTTGCAGCTAGACCGTTGTTTTTGGACTTTTTAGGGCACCAACTACCCGTAACGACTGCCATAGATGTTCTTATGGCAACCGGGACCGACGGCTTAACGTGCTCTCCGAGGCACGACCAGACCAATGCAAATACCCATATTTAATGCACACAAATATTTGCACTGAGCGGGGATCGAACCCGCGCCTAGTGCGTAGCGGCCGCGTTCACTACCGCTACGCCACGGAGGCTGTCATGTTTTTCATTGCTATTATTCACAAAAGTGAGTTATAGACTTACAAGGACTGGGCACAAATCACAACACAGTAGTATCCGTATAATAGTTTACTGCTTGGAATGGTAAATACAAGTTAGACATACAGTTACAAGACATACAGTGTACATTACACTATGTATAGAACAGGGACCACGCGATATTGTTTTTCGGACTGCATAAAATTCTTGTATTTTATGCCTAACAGCACAGAGATCAAAATAATCGAGCATGATTTTCTTTTTTGCGTTAGGCTTATTTTTCTTAGGCGTAGAATAGTTATTTGTTATACAAGAGTGCAAAGTTGCTTTTTAACCGCGTGCTCATTTTTGATGACCGAGCAAGCGAAAGATTCTAAATTTGAATCACGAGCGTAGCGAGTGATTCACAAATTAGAATCTTGAGCGTTAGCGAGGGAATCAAAAGAGCACAAGGTGAAAAATCTTTGCACTCGAGTGCAACACGTAACTTTTCATCCCACCTCAGCGAGGAAATAATGAAATGCTTCTCCTTCCTAGCGTTAATTCCCAGTCAGCATCCGAAGCTTTCACCTCGGAGTCCGGGGTCCGCTTTACCAGTCTTAACTGCGGATTTGGCTGGACCTCGATATTTGCCGTGAAGCGACTGCCATCTGACCTCCACAACCCAATGATGACATTAGGCGATATCGAAGCATTGCAGCCAGACCGTTTGTTGTTGAACTTTTTAGGGCTCCAACTACCCGTAACGACTGCCATAGATGTTCGTATGGCATCCGTGACCGACGGCTTAACGTGCTCTCCAAGGCACGACTAGACCAATGCAAATACCCATTTTCATGCATAAAAAATATTTGCACTGAGCGGAGATCGAACCCGTGCCTCCTGCGTAGCGGCCGCGTTCAATACCACTACGCCATGGAGGCTGTATAATATGTGTATTAATACTAGTAATAAAATACAACAAAATAAAAATTCAACAACAATGTCAACAATATGACGTGAAAAAAATTTATGCGCGCAAAGCAAATTAAAAAAAAAGTACACCAAGGAGGTTACGAGTCTGAGTTTTTCATGAATTAAAAAAAAGTTGTATGATAAATTCGGCACCATAGAGGTAGAAGTAAATAGGTTTAATGATGTTTTCAGTCCACAAACCTAGTACACACGATGTTCTAAATTCAAATTTACTTTACCTCTCTAGAGGATAAAAACGACTTTTACGCTCAGTTATCGAAGAGCAAAAATAGTCTTTCCGAGATGGTGGGATGAAAAATACATTTGACGTTTGACCTTCTCTTCGTATTTTTATTACAGAAGATCGGGATATACCTAAAAATGTGAATAATAATTAGTCACAGTAAAATCAGTAGTTTAGGCCAATTTCATTGCACGTACTCTACGATGTACCTACCCGTCATGTTGACAACAAGGTCCGTGATGTTATTTAGAGGAACAGAGTCCAATCCTTCCTACTTTTTATCCGACAAATACTTTGTTATATTATAAATTACTTTTCTTAACTGGCTTTTAATAGTTTTCGGCATATTACTATAGTTTTGTAGTTTTGTAGCGCTCTCAAACTCAACAACACGCACAATTGACACCACACTGACAGATGACCATAATGACATTGTATAGATTGTTACCATATGAAGAAATTAGTTCCAATAGTTTACCGCAATATGGCGAGGTATTTTATTTTACTGGTCGGGCTTTATTTCGAGTTACAAAGACTCAAATTTCATACAAAAAATATAGTTATATTAATGGTTTATGTCAATTTCAAACTACAATTAGCGATTCCACTGGCGTTTTCGCCAATAGAATGTCACTTTGTCTAAGGCCCCAAGATACCTACGTGTCCCGAGGTATACTAGTGGCAAAGGGTCCTTATAAACTGATTTCTGTTGGCTTACCAATGGATTCCATGATGCGTGACAAAAAGTAAAACGAGGTAAAACTTAGGTAGTCTAAGTATTATTCGCACAGGTAGCTCTAAGATCAGAGCTTTCAAACAAACAAACAAACAAGCTTTTTTAGATATTAGATCTATACTTACTTACATCTATAAAAGTTAAAATTAACTCTAATTAAAAAAATAAACCTATTTTTTACCGTTTGTGACGAACAATTAATTAATATCAATTTCATCCGGGCACGTCTCAACATACCCCTTGTGACAAAAGTAGCGTGGTAGATTCTGATATAGCCATCACAACTATATCCCCGGTAAGTATATTAGCCGCGGGGGTCCTAAGCGGCAAAAGAGGGCTGCCATCGCCGGGTATCCTCTGATTGGACTCAAATTAAGGGTGTCTGGGTAACATCCGCTCAATGTTTTGACCATTTATTTGCGAAAAAATTTCGGAAGGCAATTAAAAGAGATTAAACTTGCAGTCTTAATAGGTTTTAATAACTAAATCATTATTAGATATTTGATTAATTTTACCCTTTTGCGGCGCATTTTCTTTTATCCCTCAAAGGTTTGCTCGGAGAAAACTCAATACCTACTAAGTTAAGCTCGCCTTTGTATTAAATGTATTTATGATTGTTTGTATTGTACGAGTATTATTTCTGTGTAGGTACAATAAAGAATTAGGAATTAAAAGGCAACTTTGAACGAGACATTCAAATTTAGAATTTCATCAGTAATGAATAGTCAAAAGATTCTTAAAAAAACTAACTTCTAAGTTAGAAGTGCATCCATAGCAACTATGGAGGCATTAAAATTGTGAATAGTTAGAAGTTCTAACTATTCACTATGTTAATGCCTCCATAGTTGCATTGCAATGTATTATTTCAAAATAATGTATAAGTATTGTTGACCGATAAAACTTGTTTCACATATTGAATTAAGTCACCTGTACTGTTCTACAATATGTATTTATTAAGCCTGGCCGGTTTCATCTCGCGGTGTTTTCAAGGGTTAGGCTAGGTTAGGTTGAATTAGAATTGAAATTTGGTGCCACGTATCGCCTTATTCATCCACCTGTATTGGTAACTATTTTTAATATAAATACTTTGACTTATATATTAGGTATAAACGAAATAAAATTAATATGCAACAATCATCAACATCAGTTTAAAAATATAATAATCCAAATGCCTAGCACCGCCATCTATTGACTATTTACAGACTTAAAATCTTCTTACTCAAAGCTCAAAGGTTTTGTTTGTGTGGGCATTAACATTTGTTAAAGTTTTAACTCACTCGCTACGTGAGTCTGATAATGTCATTGCTTAAAAAAATAAAGGAGAATGCATTCCAATTTTAAAAATGACCATAGGTACATAAACAAATTTTTTTCTATTGTATATCCTTTTTTTTAACTAGGGTCAACACTAAACTCACATAATATATTCAACACCTAGTCTTTTTAGAATATTTTGTGATAGTTTTAGTCAGCCCTTAGAGTTACATGCCATAGCACATATAATATGGTTATAGATAATCGTTACGCCCAAAGCTACCGAAGCCTCCGTGGAGCCCGCCAGCGAACCAGTCCGCGCCACGCGAGTTATGCTTCATATTTTATATCGCTGTTATTATTAGGGTAGAAAGGACAGTTTACGTCCATGCTGAAAAGTAAAATAATATTTTTTTATTTACTTGAAATTCTTATAGTATTCTTTAGGTCATCTGTATTTATTGCTATATTATTTATATACGGCTCGAAGGACCACTATATTTTATATGGTCAGAAAATGTATATGTACCTATTAATTTGTTGTGTGAAGTCTGAACAGAGATGATTTAGATGCAACTGATCTTAAACTTTCGTCTTAATTTTAAATATAGGTGCTAAGCATAAATTAAAACTATGAAAATGTATATGTCGGGTTGTTAAGCTCAAAGGTATGTAATATAGTCTTGTCTAATTGTAGTTAATAACCTGGACTTAATTGGGGTTAAATTTTAAAATTAATATAAACATAACGAAATTGACATTGACGAGTCAAAGCAACTAAGTTCAAATTTTCACTAAATAATGCAGTTAACTGAAATAGTAATGATTCAATAAGTAATTATTGTAATGGCAAACTTTGACAGTTAAGATTTATATAAAGGTTATTTCTTTGACGTACAGCACTAAATATTGAAGTTACTAATAATACCTAGTAATAACCTTGGAATGAAGAAAAATACCAACTAGAGACACCAAGGTTAATATCTGTAATATATAAACCAATGAAAATTCAGTAACTTGAACGACTTACATAATCACGAAAAGTATATTGATCAAACTTAAATTGAACATTATCTCAACTCGATAGTCATAAGGTCTGGGTGTTTTCTATGTATAGTACCTATGTATTTATTTACAAAAAAAAAAAATAATTAATAATTAATTTAAATTGTATCTTTGTATGTTTATCCGCATTTTAGAACCCATAACACAAGCTAGTTAAGCTATGCTTACTTTAGGTCTAGATAGCGTTGTGTAGATTGTCGTACAATATTTAAAAAAAAAATGTGAATTCAACATGCCGGAAATATTATATTATTCACTAAAGTATTAAATGAATTTTAAAACATTTTAACCCAAGCAGACTGTAAAACGTCAAACCTACATGTCCTTGATATTAAACGTTGAGCACAGTCATGCTTAAACTCAGTTTCAATGAACTTTAGCAATTAAATGCCATTAAGTACTTCAGCTCACGAAATCTCCACTTTTTAATATTCGTAGAAGCGGATCAGTGAATTAAACGTCGTCTTTATATGGGTATTATTACAATCCACAAAGCCGTGTTGGTTCCCGGTGTTAAAGTTACTTACCTACTTGATTTGGCTGACAGCTCGTAGTTACTGCAAAAGACTCAAGAGGAAGGATATTTTTAATGTATAATGAAGATGAGTAGGGCCCTCAATGGAGGACTCACTCGACCCGACAAAGATTGCTCCCAAAATATCTGATTATAGTAGCACACTACTGATTGAAGAAGGAGGAGCCGGAAGGCGGACCCTGAGCTCCGGGGTCATCTTGGCCACGGATGCAATCGGGAGAATACGTCTATATGCAGATGATGATGATGATGATGACTACTGATTGCAGATCTGTTGACACAAAAAAAAAAAAAAAAAAAAAACCTACTTGATTTGGGTCCTTAGATATCCTACTTCAACGTGAAAGTTTGAGAAGATATTTCGATGTTTATAAGTCAATCGCGCTCAAACGGCTGAACGAAACTCGCTGAAATGTGGTACAGTGATAGATTTATAGGCTGGAATATACAAAGGGTTCGTTTTTATCCTTGGCATAGGTTACCATGGGTTGAAGTGATCAGAATTCCATGCGGATGGAATCGCGGGCAATAGCTAGTATGTGATAAACACGAATTAACAGATTGCTCAAAGCCGACCTCTAAGAAACATTACTCAAATTGTTGAGATTAGCAAAAGGCAGGTAAATAGCACTTCAACTAATGGTGATAAATAAAAGTCCTAATATCATTAAAGAAACTAGTATAATTTATAAGAACGTTCAAAGACATTAAAAAAAAAAAACAATAAAATTTTAATAAAAGTGACATAATTTTGACATGTGTCTATACACGGCCGAGAACAGTCACCGCTACCCGACGCATATCGAGTGCGTTGTGTATGCGGGACAAAAAAAAATAAAGCTCCGGTGAATGGCCGCTCGCCACAAGCCTAGGGCTCGCACCATAGTCCTACCAAAATGATCTACTATACACCTATAGGAGCTCCCGTTGAGATGTTAATCAATACCTGCGTTATAGTATTAAATTGTAGTCTCAAATACCAGTTTACCAAGAGCTTTTAACGGCTTTGTCCGTGTGGAATGCTGATCGCATATCCGCATGTAAAATACATAAACATTCCTCTTGAAACATTCTATCTATTGCTGAAAACACTACATTAAAATCTGTTGAGAAGTATAAAAGATCTAAGCGAACAGACAGCGGAAGTGACTTCATTTTTTTACTAGGTAACGTACGTAAAGCTTCAATAAAATAGAACAATATTCCAGTGTTCTATTTTTGAAATTGGAAATAAACAGCTGAGTAATAGTTTTGACTGATTCATTTTAAACTTGGAATGCCATCGACAAACCTGTTTTATGCACTGAGTTCAAATGGATATTGACATTGACGTTGAGTTGTCAGTTGTATTCTATTTTTAAAAGGTTTATGGTTTTTTTTTGTTTAAGACATAATATGCGGTGAGTAGGGTAGCCAGAGCTCACTGGAGAGGTTTTGTGCTGTCAGTGGCAAGACCAATGCTTGTCCTGCGTGTCTTCTTCGCTGACGGCACAGACTCTTTCTGATCAAGAGTCGGCAACACCAGTGTGACTCCTCTGGTGTTGCACTCGTTCATAGGATACGGTAACCACTTTCCATCAGGTGGGCCGTGTGCTTGTCTGCTACCTGAGTGGTATGGTGCAAAATATATTTATCTACCGATTCTACTTTTGTTGTAGTTGTATATTTATCGTGTCAAAATTGGAGCTCAATCGATGCAAAACTTTTTTTATGAAGTGCAACCAATCTGACTTAGGTTATAGATCAATCAATATAACATCGACTAGTCAAAGGAGCAAATAAAAAATGACTAGTTGCACTTTTGTATGATCAATGACGCAAAAAGACTCATAATACATTTTCTGTGCGGTGAGACAGGTTTGAACATCAGTCGAGGCATCGCTCCTAGATGTGCCTTTAAGGTATTTGGAACGCGGGATGTATCAATTATGTTAAATATGTACATAATATATCATTAAAACTTTAAAAAATCTTAAAAGTAACTGCCTTAAATGCTAAAAATAAATTTTCATGGCATATTATGACAATGAAAACATTGCGGGAATTATAAAAAAATTTACAAAGTAAGTCCATTCTCTGGTTTATTTAGATTTTTTCGGTAATGATTATCACCTGACCCCCCAAAACTGCGCTAAAGCATCATTCGTCAATCAGCAGGTAATTTCAACTTGGTCCTTGAGATATACAATAAATTAATGTCCTACAAATGCGAAGAAATCATATATGTTGGTAACATAACGAAGTTATTAAACTTACGAAAGTTGTTTCCGAACGAGTTTGTTTACATAATAAACTTTATATGCAAAATCTTTAACATCCTGTCTATGCGGGACATAAACGGCACACATCCAGGTAGCAAGTAGCATTTATACTTATAATGTCATTGAAACTTCTAGAACTCTCGGCTTTGCACTTCTGAAACACTCTAACCTTAAAGTTTGAGCCACTGGTCAATTAAAGTTCCGGCAATTTGGTTTCAAAGCTGTTACACTCGCTATATCATTTACTAAGATACAAAATAAAACAAAATAAATTAAGTAACAACATTCTAATGCCCATCGGCCATCTTGAATTTATTTTCTATTTGACAACCCTGCGCTCGCACGTCAGCGCGGGCAGTTTGACAGCTTTTGAGCTGTTCGCTTTTTGAAATGTGGGCGTAGAGTATCTTTTTTAATTCGATTGGCTTAGCTTGCCAGTCATTCTGGCGAGATTTCTTTTTTAATTTTTTATCTGTTCATTAGGCTGCATGGAACCGGTATGTGGTCTTTATGCGGTAACAATGAGGAATGATGTTGAGTAATGCCTGGTCATTTAGAAGGAATGAATAGACAATAATAGTCATGTTTTATGTATTAACATAGTGTAAGATGGCTATCTTATAGTAAAGGATACTGGTTGGAAGGCTGCTGATTCACATTTAAATCGGGTAAAGAGTTAGTAAATCTTTTTTGGTAGAGTTTGAGACGATAAATGTGTGGTTCTGTGACCATATTTTACAGCCTATAAGTATAAGCAAACCATTCTCCAATCGCTTGTATATTATTATAAATAAAATGGAAGTAATATTTCAAACAATACCCAATTTAATATAAACAAAATAATAAAATAAGTTATAGCTCTGATAAGCGCCCCGCAAACCTCTTATTCAAGGCACATTCAAGTTCGAACTGGGCACGTATCGTAACGACTGCTAGGTATATAATAGGGTCGACAGCATCAGTGTAACCCTGGTGTTGCATACGTTCTAGGCCACCGTAACCACTTTCCAGCAGGTGGACCATGTGCTAAGTGGTATGAAAAAAAATCTCTTTTTTAAGGCTGAGTACCTACCTACTAATTTAGAAACCTTTTAGGGAGACTTTTTGACACATCTTAAAGACATTTTGACAGATCGAGACTAAACTCTGAATAGATCTTTTTTATGAGAATTATTGACATTCCGGTAGTTCTAGATAGAATAGTATACGCAAGTATAAAGTAAGCTTCACTATAAATAAGTTATATTGTCGCCGATATCGCCTAAGGTTACAATTTTATCAGTTCAATATACTTTTTATTGGCCATTTAATATTATATGTCGGTATTATTGTAATAGCCGACTATTATTTGAGGTTGCTGCACTTAGTACCTACCTATATACATCTATGTACCTAGGTATTGGACAGTATAGTGATTTAATTTATAGGTACTAGCTAATTTTCAAATAATATTTGGAAAAATTTCTGGATTTGTTGCCATTTATGGTTACTGCTCCGCTCCGAGTAGTAGTGCGATGATATTTAGCCTATAAGCTTCCTCAATTAACGTGTTATTCAACACTAAAAAATCAGTTCAAACCAAGCAGTTCTTGAGATTAGCGAGTTCCACCAAACAAACAAACAAACATAATATTAGTACCATAAATTTCTTGTATCGACTCTTTGAAGAAACGTTTGTGAGTTCCCAGAGATGCTGTTATCTTTTGTTTTTAAGCTAAAGCCTAGCCGGCTTACAGTTGAAATTATTTAAGAGATACGATTTGACAGATTTCTGGATTCATAGTAGGTAACTAGGCACTATTGAAACGACACATTAAACTGTTATATATTAAGTTAAATTATTTGTAAGTACGTAATAACTTATAATAGTAAGTGTAAAAAATATGGTGTGACATATTTCACTTTAAATTACTACAAATAATTTAAGAATTGCTACAAATAATTTGAACTACGACGTGATTCTTCATTTTTGCGAGATCTCGTGTGACAGCTACGTCATATCATTCTTGTTTTTTCATTTTAGTGATGTTGCTGTACTCTCTATGGTTGTTACATTTTAATCGTATGAAGTTTATGTCAACTCGTTACGTTTATGGTCGGCATTGCCAGAATGTAACTTTTGATAAAAATATTACCAGAAATAAGATTTTTTAAATTGATGCCTAAACACCGGAATTATAGCTGAATATTCTGAACACATCTGCGTACCCCTTCAAAGGATTCAGGCGTGATGTTATGATGTGTAATGGCAGAGACATTACAATAATATGCGATTATAGCAATCGCGGCTGATTTCCTGGTATTTTTTTAAGAGTTCCTTGGTCTAATCTCGGAAACCCATCATCAGATCTTTACGAAATTTAAACGGGACTATTTCGGAATAATGTAGGTACTTTCGAATAAAAAAAGAATTTTGCAAATCCGTTTACACATAGCGGAGCTATGAGCGTACAAACATAAAAATAAAAAAAATATAAACATCCGAATTGAGGTCGGTTAAAAAATAAATGAATGACGAATAGTTTTATTTAATTACAATGTTACAAAAGTTACATTCTGACAACGTTGCGATTAATCTTTTGTTACCTGAATCGATTATTCTGACAATTGATTTGAGACGCTTCAACCCTAGACTATAAACGTCAAATCGTATCTCTTAAATAATTTCAACTGTAGCTAATCTCTCTCTTTTTACATACATACTTATATTCATGCCTGTAAATCCCTGAAGAGGTAGGCAGAGTTGTATTAACAGAATACCCACATTTGGTCAACCATGATTCTGGTCACAGGGACTAGGGGACGAGTCTATTTAAGGGGGTGCTTTGTCATGGATTGTATGTCGGATGGCACACAGCAGCCCTATCCCTTAGACGCATTCTACTTCAACTACGGGAAGAGATGAGGTGAACCTATTCTACTATAAGATCTGTCCCTAAGATCTGGGTGGAACCAATACATCGGATTACTACAGTCCACATCCAACATTATTTGAGTGATCATTTACTCACTTCAGTGATTTAACACACGGAATTCCGGGGTGTCCGTTTGTTTGTCAACAACAACTCAGAAATATTCGATTACTAATTATTTTAGTTTATTATTGTATTCGTCAATATGTCTTCTATTTGGAATTATTGAGCTGTTTGGAATCTTGTGACGAATTGGTGGAACCAAAATATTATTTGAAAGAAAATGTAGCGTCGGTAGCTTACCTAGTGGTTAAGGAGTCGGCCTTACGATCGAGAGGTCCCGGGTTCGAATCCTGGCCATTACACTACCGACGTGAACCCACTCCTAGAACAAGCAATTTAGCTTAGTTGGAGGGGTTAACGGGAATATTAGTAATTTCAGTTGCTAATATTCTTTAAAAAAAATAGAGATGACTGTTCAATAGACAGGGTCTTTAGAACGCCACTAAAGCCTTTATGATCTGACGGATAAAGCTCTGGCGTAGGCTTCCCTCTCGGAATTGGGTGTCAGCCGTTCCCGTTTGCAGGAGAGCAAAAACCGTGCTCCAAATTTTGATAGACTCGGATGATGATCATACAATTTTTTTCTTTTTTCAGTTTTTTTTAATTAGTTTTTTAGTTTTAGTTAGGTTAAAACCTACCCACTCCAAAAAAGTTTAGCTTTACGTTGTAATTTCACAGATAAGATAATAATTCAGAGGTATCCTCTCCCCCTACCCTCCCTGCTGTGAGTAGAACACTGTCTGTCATAATTTCAACTGGGATATTTTGTCGACTTTTCTCTAATAACGTATGTCAATCGTAGTTTTTACTTCTTTCATTCTCTAAATTAAAAACTGTACCAAATACGACACAATGTCTGTGCCCCGACTGATACAGTGCTCGTAATATGGCTGTCATCTGATACCGAAGTTTTTATTAGCTCACATCGACTGTCTGGGCCGGCAGTCCTGTCTGCCCAAACGGGGCGACGACCCCGATAACCATACCTACCTACCTACACATCTGCGGAATGTTTTGTGATTAAAATTATTGCAGACGAAATATGATTTTCATCCGGTTGTGGCGTATTGATAGTGGGTTCGGTAGCTATAAGTGGACTAGGTGCAATTCAAGGATTACTTGTATGCTTGTAAAGTTGGGTCTAGCGTAGACCCACCTTAAGAAACTTGTACAAATATTGGACATATTTGTATGTATAGTAGTTCATGATGTATGTTCATCCGCATATGAAACCCTTTGTTTCAAAATACTTAATATATGTCAGTCCAGCTTCCCTAGACAAGTGGTAATTCGTTGGCCAGCGTATTGTAGAACAGAATGATGTATGGGATTTGACGTATATGACAGTTGTCAACGTATCTGTCATAAACGTCAAATTCCATACCAGACCTTCATTCTTCATTCTATTCTACAACACTCCGGCCACGAATTGGCACTTGTCTCGAAGGGCTGGTACCTACCATATACCCTGTAGATTTAAAAAAAATAACGTAAAAGTAGGAAGCAAAATAATTTTCCCCACCCATCCGAATACCGAAATATGAGCTGAAAGCTGAAATATTAACAATGGCGGATGGACAAGATCGATAGCGGTCGAGTGGCCGATTCGACACGACCTATAAAACTGCTAAGATGCTGGCAAGGGGCGGCTCTAGGATCTCCGTAGCTCTCATTAATGGATGAGGTGGTTTCACTGTAACAATTATTCACGCATCGTTTAGTTTAGCATGTTTTTTTTATCTTAAATCCGTTTAATTCCCAGATAGTAAATTGGGGTGAACTCCAAAAAGTAGTTGATATTGAAATAAAATAATTTTTAAACGGATTCTATAGCGAATTATTTGGTATTATTTACAATTAATCTGACGTTCAATATGCGATAGAATTCATTAAAACGTGGTTTTATTTCAATGAGTGATGTGCGTGTATATAATATTTCCGACAGTATCAAGTAGTGGCTATCATTCGCAATGCTGTCTCCATAATGATAGTTCTACGGTAGCGTACTGAGGGTTCCATTGGTACACAACTGAATTTAGGGATAAAATTAATAATTATAACTTTTGTTAAACTGGTGTTGCCAATATTACTCGAAGTGGACTGGTAAATGAGTAAAAATAATCGCCGTATTCCAATGAAATTATCTTTTTTCTGAAATAGGTTAAAATTTACGCTAACGATATCGTGAATAAATAAAAAATAAACTGGAACTCGTTAATGCCTTAGCGGCAGATGGTTACTAGAACTATACATTGACCCTAAGCTACGTATTAGGTAGTACCATTCAAACGCACCTGCCTAATGCATTTGGTACTTATTTGAAATGTCATCTACTTCTTACACATCGTTCTAGGAGCTAATTATAATGGCACTTTTATGTGATGCACCTTTTTAATTCTACTGGTACTTTGCTAGTTTACTTATTGTTTAATTCTTGCGAATTTTACTAATTTTACTTTTAATTGATCCTGATGGCGCTTTATTACAAGTAACTATTAATTCTGGTGGCACTTCACAAAGTAGGTAACCATTGATTAATTCTAATAGCACTTTTGCCATTGTATTTAAGCTTGGTAGTTATTGTTTGTCAAAGAAAACGAAAAAATATATCATTGCTATTTTTTTAAATTGGATCATGGGACAGTGATCAGTAGCAACGTGACAGTATGTAATAAGTTGCAAGTGCACACAGACTAAACTACATTTTTGAAGCCTTTAGCTGGAAATCCTCGTAGGTGATGGATGGGCTGGATGAAACTTGATACGGCTAGGAAGGGGGGGCATGTTAAGATGACTGCATCCAGAGATAAATGAAAAAAGCACACATAAAAAAAACAATAGAATTTATTTGCCGCATCCATTCAATTATGAGATCTATGTCTGAAGGGTCAAAGTTCTGAGCAAGCATGTCTCGCACAGTTTTTAGTCTCTTTCAGACATTTCGTTTATTCGTAGCCAGAATCAGTTCGGTAGGTAATGTTGAGCGAGGTTAGGGACTAGGGACGAGGTGAACGACCTTTTGACAACCTCCTGAAGTTATACCGTCCTTGACACGGTTTGGGAAATTGTTGCCATAGATTATATAGAGTCTTGTGGTTTGGTTTAGTTTGTTGGTAATGGAATTTGGTTCATATTTCTGTTATGACAGATTTATGTTAGAGGATGGCGCCACCGGCACCGGGACGGCAATTATGTTGGACTAATAAAGTAGGCATTTGACAGTGTCAGCGGTAGTTTCGATTAGCCACTTTACGAAATCGTTCAACTTCTTCTCTTAAAATGGCTTCTGCAGCAAATCGCCGCAATTTCGCCAATGTCAAGTAAATTGTAAATGTTTATAAAATTATTAATGGCGAAACGCCGATGTCAAGTTTTTCAAGATATTCTATTCTTCTATAGTTACTAGCTGCCCCGGCGAACTTCGTACCGCCATATTTTCGGCCCGCGTGGTATTCAAATCCCGTTCCCGCTGCACCCTTATCACTTAGGGGGATGAAAAATAGATGTTGGCCGATTCTCATAGATACCGGATAAAAGTTCAAATGAAAGTTCAAATTTTAAAATAAAATAGGTACTACGGAATCGTTGGTTTTGCCTACTATAGATGAACCAAAGAACCCATGAAAGTAAAAGAGTAGAAGAGTAAATCGTGTCTTCCAAATACTGAACTTTAAACGCAACCAGAAACAATGTAGATATACATATTGATTCACAAATATTAAAGGAACAATCCCTTCGAATAATTTTGACTTGATTTAGTCTTAACTGTAGTACCAACCTCACGGACACTTTCCGACAGAGGTACATAACAGTTGCACAAACACTTAGTGACAAACTAACGCTAATGGACCCATAACCTGTGTGATAAACAAACGGACGATAATAGTTCCATATTAGTTTGAGACGTCACTTGGCAACGTGCCCTGGGAACTGCGGAGAGTGAATCTGTACCTATGTCTCTACCTTCTTGGGATAGATAGAGATTCTTGTGCTGTGTTTGTCATAATATTTATGGTATTTTACCTAGCTAGATATAGATTTTATCATTTATAGGTACGATAGGAAATAGGCAATGAATGACTAGGCAATTTTCTGAAAAGTCACACCGTCAAATGTTGACGACCTCTGTGGCGCTCTACCATCCCGGTAGCGTTCGACTCCTGCTAAGTTCAAATATTTATTTATATCTATGCATATAACAATAAATGAATGATTTTCCGCATTCTAGAACCCATATTACAATCTGTGTTTAGTTTGGGTCTAGATTGCGCTGTGTATTTTAACATAGACTATTACGTAATGGTTTTTATTAAGTATATTTAAACCATTATAATTGAATAGATACCTTAATATCATTCCTACTAAAAGCCCTGTTTCAAAAAATATTTTTCTGTAAGTTGGTACCTACTCAGTTTCAGCTCAACACTTAAAAAGTAATCGCCATATTGAAACTACAAATAGAACCACACCTAAATAGACAGATAAGTACAACACTATTTACGTACCTATCTATGCAATTGCATCACCATTAAAAACAGCACGAAAAACGACCAACGTTGAACATGAAGCGTCTCTTAAAAGTAAATTTCTATAAAAACAGTTTAATCACTATCCAAATAGTGGCCCGCCATTTTGGACGGGAGCGGATAAAAAAACATTTTAGAAGGCGGAACTAGGCCGAGGGGTTTTGTTAAAATTCCAATGTGCGTCGCGTCGGCGGCCCTCTGTGCCAATGGCGTGCGCGGGCGGAGCCATTCGATGCGCTGACTTTTCGACAATGACTTTTTTGTTCGATGATTCGAATTTCAAATTGCTCGCGTTCTTTTTTTGACGTATTTTGTTTTTTTCTTTAGGATTGGTGTTAGGTTATGGGACTTGTAGATGTTGTGTAAGGTGGGGATTGATATTTGGTTTCTTGTTTAAATGGTTTTTTTTAACCGACTTCAAAAAAGGAGGAGGTTCTCAATTCGGATGTTTCTATGTTTTTTTTTTTTTTTTTTTTTTTATGTTTGTTCGCTCATAGCTCCGCCATGCGTAGACGGATTTGCAAAATTCTTTTTTTGTTCGAAAGTAGATTATTCCGAAATGGTCCCATTTAAATTTCGTAAAAATCTGATGATGGGTTTCCGAGATTAGACCAAGGAACTCTTCAAAAAATACCAGGAAATCAGCCGCGAATGCTGCAATCGCATATTATTGCAATGTCTCTGCCATTACACATCATAACATCACGCCTGAATCCTTTGAAAGGGTATGCAGAAGTGTTCAGAATATTCAGCTATATTTCCGGTGTATAAGCGTTGATTTTTAATTTGGTTTTGGTTTACTTTTGAGGTAGATATGTATGTATGTTCACCGATTACTCAAAGACGCCTGGACCGATTTGCAAAATTATTTTTTTGTTTGATAGGTTATACTTCCCAGGTAAATTTTATCAAAATCGGTCAAGCAATTTATGAAATATCAACAAAAATCGGTTGAAGTCGGTTTTTTAAATTTTTAATTTGGTGATTATTATAACGGGTGGCGCAAAAGTAGTGGCACTAAAGAAAATACCTTTATTTTTTTTATATGAAATTTTCTGTCATTCTGTTGTTGAAAATTGTGTAGTGAACAAATGTAAAATACACTGAAAATAAACATGGACCGTTTTACTCCCCAAGAACGTGGAATAATTGTGTCAAACGCTTTTCCAGGCCGAGTTATCTCTCGTTTTGGCGATTTGCCTTGGCCTGCAAGATCACCCGATCTGACCAGTCCAGACTTCTTTCTTTGGGGTTTTTTGAAATCTCGGGTGTATGTGAACAAGCCACAGACTCTCGCAGCTCTAAAAGAAAACATTCGTCAAGAAATAACGAACATATCGCAGGAAGTGTTACGGCAAGTTATGCAAAATGTCATAAATAGGGCTCAAATGTATCAACTCTGGAGGTCACCATTTAAAAGACATCATCTTTAAATCCTAATGGTACGAAATTTAATGGTACAAATATACATTTAAAAAAACCTAAATCTAGTTTTCTAATTTAGAAAAAATGTTATAGCCGAACCAAATAGGGTCTTTACTTTTGCGCCACCCAGTATATTATTTAGATTATTGAGAATATAAAAAGAAACTAAAATTCTAATCTCGTTTCTACATCCATGGAAACTATTTTTTTATTTAAATACTCACATGAATTATTCGGAAACGAAACATTAAAACTGGCATTTCTTAAAAAAAATTCAAATGCCAGTTGACGGGTCGATTAAGATAATTATCTGGATACTTACATGCCGTTGTTAAAATTGCTAACTAGACACAAATGGCGGGAAGTTATTACGAGCTTTTACTTCTGCGTTTCACCAACTAGGTATCTGCGGACAGCTGTGCGCGGCTTTTAGATTCAAATAGCTATTTAGTTATGTAGGTGTCTATTTTACATCAATGAAAATAGTTGTGAAATTGGCGGGAACAGCCATTTTTTTTATATAGAATTAAAAAAACTAAAAATCGAAGACCACTATTTTGTAAATTGAAAAATGAATGTTTTGTTATTCACTCTACTAGTAACTATTTTTAATCTCAAGCTCATTACTTAAATGATTCAAGTACTAGCATTTATATTAATGTTTAAGTAGAAATTACGTAGGATTAACTACGACTAGTAATATTGGATAGGTAAGTAATAATATTGACTACAAATATTTATAACCTTCAATTCAATTATCGCCATTCCATTCCATAGGTTTAAACTAATTAAGAACGATAGCTTTTGAATTAAGAACAATATCGAACTAGTTAATCGTACATTACAAGGGCATTTGAATTAAGAACATTTGACGATAAGACATCTGAATTAGGAATCAATTTGTAAGGTCTGAGTCACACTGAGTTTTATTATGTACCTAATATTGATGAATGAATGATGAATTTAATATAAACTCGTTGTGATCTTCGGGGCACAAACCAATATCATCTGCTAGACGATACATCTGCTGATTTACAGATGAGGCCTTGGCTCTGACTTTTTTCTCAAGGTTTTAGTGTCAAGTGGCATTCGCTAACGTCACAGGCGAGATAAACCAAATAAAAAAGAGTCGAAAAGCCAGCCTTGACTTCCAATAGTGCAAGCTTCAGTTGCAACAGGAACTAACGCTTGTTAAGATGATTATGACATTATTTCGCTTTTATACTTTTCATGGACAGTGTTGTCCATTACGTCACTTTAATTAAAAGTTATTTAAAGTGTACTTATCCACATCTAAATGATCCACGGTTCTGTAATTCACAAGTGTGCCGATAGATGGCTCTGTACGCTATCACAAGTTTTAACTTGCCAATTATTATCTATCTTGAAAAGTCTCGATAGCTTAGTGCAAAATGCATTCGAATGGTATAATGTGGTCTTATCATAGGTTCGACTCTCGAGTTATAGATTACAGTACATTCTTGCACTCTCTGTGCAATGTAGACCCAATAGAACCCATTAGGAAAGATTTGATTTGATAATATACATATTTGAATCCAAACCGAGTTTAAATTGTCTCTGACTGAACTGATAACAGAGTAAACATATAGACAACTCGCATGACTAAAAAAACTTTTAAAAATTTCAAATCCTATGAAAAATTCTTGTAACTCATACATAAGGTAAGAGAAAATTGCACTGTTTTACCTAATTTTAAGCTATCTAACTTTTTTAAATGATTTCAGTAGTAACTATTGCAATAATTTTGAAAACACATGGTAAGTACCTACTTACTAATGCAACCAAATATGTATACTGAAAGATGTAAATGATGATAAATGATAGATAATAGGTTGATCGCTTACCTAAATAGCTTATAATACGCTAACCTCCTTACCTGCCATTGCGTATTGTTAATAAAAAATATCTTAGATAAGGTTCAAACTAACTATTAACACACACATACACACACACACACACACACATAGACACATACTCATAACATCACTAACTCAATATCTTAACCTGTGAACAGACGACATAAAGTGTGACGCACAACGAGAGCTTTTACTTTAATTAGATTGGGACGGTGTTGTGGCGGGTGTGCCGTTGATTCAGTATTGTTGCATAGGACCTTGTTTAAATTACAACTGGGTACTAAACTTGTTTATTACCTACACCTTTGCGAATATGCTACTAAACTGATTTGAAATGTAAATGACAATTGGTCTAGAAATTGCACGTTGTATCAAATGTGCTATAATTCTAGAAGCTGAATAAATATCGTTAATCATTATTGTTGAATAAATATCTAGCGGTGGTGTAACATAGCCTCTCTTGTCATATCAAGGTTATATAACAATTGATAACAAATAGAAGTTATAGGACAACATATTCCCAATGACCGTGAACTTAACACTTGTGTAATCTTTTGATTTGGTAGTGTTTGTGATTTCCCAGCTATAATCAAAGTTTTTATTTTGGGGTTAGAGGTTTTTGATTAGTAGTAGTAGTAGTAGTAGCTTTTCGGGTGCCCTTTGCCGTTTCTAAAAGTAATGCATTCACCAGAGCCTCATCTGCTGTTTGGCAAGTGCAACAACTTGCAGATGAGGTTAGCTAGGCCTCAAGGATGTTGGAAGTAACCTGTGCACCCGTGTAACACGAACATGCCTCTAGTCAACTTAAAAATATATTGTCGTACTTCTTCAATTTATGTATTGAATATTTTTACATTATCACGAAACCACACGCAGTAACTAAAGCTGATATTTTATTAATTACGTCGAATGTACATTGCAAGTACTTTTTGCATCGACCAGAGGCCATTTTAATAATGCATCGGTCCAAAGTTTTCCTGTTTTCAACTTATGCGTAATTTTCTAATTAATATTTATGTTTTTGTAACCTATTTCGATATTGTGCTGTTCGTATTACTTGGTGTTTAATTCTTTTATTGATATTATTAAAACTACGCAATTTGCTCGAAAAATTTACATTAACGTATTTTCACTAAGGTTTTTTACAAACTATCACATAGGATATCTACTCTAGTCTAGATTAATACGGAAAAAAGGGGTAAAAAATAAAATAAAAATAAAAGCTTAAATATAATTAAGAGACTCAGTGGTCGGTGCATTCCCCCTGTAAGGGATAGATCGCGGATTCGAGTACTGCCTTAGTCGATTTCGTTTTTTTATATATTAATCGTTTTGAATAGTTAGCATACAAAATGCTTTAAAATAGCATATAATTAAGATAAATTAGTACCTATACGACTTTCAATTTGTTTCTAACTTACCTGCTACTGACTAAAATTGTAATGATGAAGTGGACATGATTATAATCTAAATGACGTAAGCTTAACCTGACTGAGATCCAGCGAGGTCCATCCTCCACCCAGTGAGGTCCAACCTCCAATCTGTCTATCTCAATCAAACCTAATCGCACAAAATTACTCAATTCATAATGGTACAATTTACGTGTTTTTCTAGTTGGCGTGTAAGATCCTAATTTTAGATGGATAGTGATTGAATCGTGCCTCATGACATGACCTATAAAGTGCGATGTTTACTCCTACGTTAACACCCACAAGGGATTTGTCATGTGTGACAAAATAGGAGCGTCGAACTATTAAAAACATTGCGATTCAACCGTTTTCAAATAGAAAAGTAAAGAAAAACTAACAACTGTATAACAATTCATTGTTTCTGTAAGTACTGAACTAACAATAACGAGACAATAGTAAGCTTTTAAGAAATAAATCTTCATTCCTCTGCTTTTACAATGGTGGTTGTTATAGTTTAATTTTATAGTGTTTATGCATTTATAAGTCTGTTATTATTTTTAATAAGAATTTAAATATAATAAAAATTATCTTGCTTATTTATTCAATGCAGGATATTATCTAAAATAATAAAATATTGCTCGAATATATATCTGATATTTACATACACAGCTTGGTAAAGCATTATTGTTATATTTTCTTAAGTGACGTGAAGACAGATCAATTCTATTTTTATTCGCAAACCACACTAATTGAATGCAATATGGACGTGATTGTAACGCATGCAAGTGCCGACCTATAAACGACGCTCTGCCGCACCCATGCATTACCGTGTGAACCAGCCTTTATTTGCGAGTTATGTTTGCACTCGGTGTGCTCGAGGGTTTGTTCTAATTGACGTTTGTTTTGGGTAAGTGGTTCTTGTAGATGTCCAGTTTTTTAATAGGTTGGTGATGTTGGTATTAAAATATTTTAATAGAAAAATATGGTAATTAGGCTTTTGTCACCTCATATTATTCATAATGTTATATGGAAACTCAAAAAGGAAATTATGTCCCACCTTTATTTAAGTCCTAATATCCAATTAGTACTTAGCCTAGCTGTGCCTATAACTATAGAAGCCTTGTGATTATTTGATTATAACTAATTAAAGTTCTAGGCATTATTGATAAACAACAAGTTTACGTGTTTCCCTATTCCTACAGTCTCTTTCTTTTCTCTTCTTCTTTCAATTTTCAATTTTTCAATGGTGACCCTCTTTTCCGAGACTTTGCTTTCAGCTTACTTTAGGCGAGGCGAAGTAAAATTGACGGGCCCTATTTAAAAAAAAAAAAAAAAACAGCAATTTTATCCATTACTTGAAGTCACATTTCAAAAAATCTTTTACAAAATGTTTCAATAGAGTTTTTAAATGGTTTCTTTTATTCGGGAGCCTTTAAGCTTCGTGGAGCCGTGACCCTTCATTGCTTTTTACTAACCAGTACTAAGGTAAGTAGCTATTAAAATAAATACTGCTCTTCTGACTATAATTGGTAACCACAACGATACCCTCTGCAATGTCCACTCGTAAAGACAGGTATAATATCCTTTTACTATAGATAGGGCATGTAGGGTGTACAGTAGACAGTCAATATAAGATATCGCGATCTAAGATCGTGATCTGGTGTAGGCATCTTGGATATTGATTTGCAGGCATATATGATTGATGTACAGTCAGCGTCAGAGAAAACAGACCCCCTCATGCTTTCTTATCATTAACAAGGGGGGTCTCTTTTCTCTGAAGCTTACTGTACAAAGAAATATGATTGGTCCTACACTGGATCACGTTAATAAATCGCAATAGGGTGTGGGTTGGATTCCCGTTCAGTGCAAATATTTGTATGCAGTGCAAATATTTGCATTGGTCTGAGTGTTTCTATGCATGTATGTACTTACAAAAAAGTATCTAAGTATGTTTATTCACATTCTAGATTCCATAACAGAAGCTAGTTGAGCTACGCTTACCATTGGTCGAGATAGAGTTGTATAGAATGTTGTAGAATATCTATTTATTTATTTCATTTTATTCATATTATATAGATTGTGTAAACTTTGTGTCCTTTGATATAGCTAGGAGTTAACAGAGTAAAATAGTAAACAGAATAAAAGTAACTAAGGTAACTGTACCAATGCTCGACACTTTAAGGAAAAATATAATTTCAATCTAAAAAATTTAACAAATTAATTACAGCATGGTCGTTACATTCTTTTTTAACTGTTACAGCAACAATTAGACATTAACTTTTGCCCATAAAATCTTTAAAATCTATCATACTTTTACTTTAAATTGAATTATTATGCACTTGGTCGAAAACACCAATGCTAGACATCATTGTCCCAATGGTCCAAGTATGTCAATAACTTCAATATTTATAACGTTTATACTAAAATTAGTAATAATCATAACTTATAAACAAAAAAATCACACCTATAAAAATCAGTACCCTTGGCAAAAATCTTAAGAAATAACACGACCGTGTTCACGGAGTCACATTATTTGCTGTCAACAGTCTTTCTAAATTTACTTCGGATGGTGTTGCGAATATTTGAACATATCTTATAGATACCATAAGGCATCTTTTAAGTCAATAGTCTTATAAAACAAATGGATAATTTTCTCAAAATACTGGGTTTTGTTCGAAAGTGTCTAGCATTGGTACAGTGTCGAGCATTGGTACAGTTACCTTACTTAAATATTCAACCTACAAAATAGCAATAAGCAGCACCTCCAGCAAAAAAAAAAACTGAACACAAGAAAAATAAATTAAATTTGAAAAAGGAATACCGTGACATAACGTAATCTTGCCAGTCAGTATTATTTCGCGCAATTTTAGATTCGCACAAAAAATAGCATGCGAAGGCAATTTGGACCACAATGTAACGAGAAGCGTTCTAATGACAAAATTAAGAGGCCGCGCGCACTGGCCCGCTGCACGCAACTCACAGATAAGGCAGGCGCACATTGATGTTGAGAATCTGATATTAAATAATAATTTCTGATATTTTTTACAGGACACGTCAATTTGACTTTACCTTGCCTGATGGTATGCTGAAGGCAAAGTCTCGGATTGTTTTTGATAATTTTCTGATGATAGAAATAGAAAATGGTTCTTTCAAAAGATAGCTTACGTACCCACAACTTTGCATGTTGCCTTATTATTCAGCTAACACCAGTATTCGGCATTGTTATTGAATAGGTAGGTACTCAACAAGATGGGATTTTTTTCTCAACCAATAACACTATTACTCGTTTGGGTGTTACTGAATGGGAATAAACTTATGATAATTTTAATATAAAAGAATTATCAGTTTATACACAAACGAACTGCTTAATAACTTATCTTGACATTTAACAAGCAACAATAATAAGCACTCGATTCTAACTGATAATAAATTAAAATTAAGAAAAAAATTGTTTAATATTCTAACTCTAGTGCAGCTTTAATTTTATTCCACTATTAATCATCAAGTTCTGCCATAACCTACCACAAGTACGTACATCGTGATGCGCCTCGGTGTGCGTCCGTCCTAATGCACGCTTTTTTGCGTGCGTCCAACGTGTTAACGCACTCAAAAGCATCCGCGTTACGCACACAAACGAATTGTGTGCGAACGAAAAATGCGAAACCTGTTGTAGTGTGCGTGCGGTGACACGCACACATACACAAGTGCGCGAAGGACACGCCGCGAGGGCAACGACCCCGCTTTTTTGCTAGAGAGCGCGTATTCCACTACAGCCGACGAGCATTGGCCGTTGCACAATTTTTTCCTTTTTTGAAACACCCGAAGATCGTTCACTCCGTCAGTTGATACTGAGCTATTTTTATGTGCTTGGGAATAGGGATATGATGTCAGTGTTATTTTGTTTTATACATTGCACCGGTTTATATTATATCCCGTTTGTTTTGATTGCTCATTTAAATTAATGTTCGATGGCTGGTTTGGCATTCAGTTTCTTTAATAAAATTATATTTTGAGACGTAGTTCGTTTAAATAGTACCTACGAATTAATTAATGCGTCAGGACGTTTCAAGGGCTTTTGATATCTTTGTGTTTTAAATGCAACAAACATTGTTGTAAGAAATGATTGTAAATTACATTATTTATTACTTTCATTATAGAAATCTTTTAGAGTAGGTATATCCTGATTATCCAATGAAAAATACCGTTATTTATATAAAACCTATTGTTTCATTTTCAGCACCCTTTTATTACTATCTATCTAGCTTATATATAATAAAAACGTATTGTATTACATTCAATACGTCAACTCGATCGATGAACGCTGTCAGTGTAATGAATGTTACACGTCAAGTCAAGGCGCGGTATGCGAGTAGTTTGTCAACTTGCTCCAGAGACCAAAGAAACGATTTTAATATTAATAGAAAAATGGACGGATTATTTTTAGTGGGTGACTATTAAAATTTACATTATGACTGGTTAGAAGTTGAGATAAGGATTGAGATTGCTTGATACTATCAAAAGCTTGCCTTTTATTGCAGAAATCTGAGATATGAAGTAATATATTGCAGTTTATTACTTCATTTTATATGAATATTTAATAGCATTTGAAACTAAAATAACTGTTTATTTTTTTAGTTAGGATTATATTACGAACCATTTAATGGTTTCTATTTTTCCAGGTATCTAATCAAAATCTGTAGATACAAGTATCAAATTGATTCACCGTGCGTTAGTATTTAACTTTTAAATGCAATTTATAACGAGTTAATGTCAACTACGGTTGAATGGTCGAAACTTGTCCCGTAAGAACCGGACTCGGTTGCTCACTGACGGTTTTTAGCCGTTATACACGACATTTGAATTTAGAATGAGCACCTAATTCATAAGGAAGAACGGCGTAAGCGAGTTGTGTCGGTTAATTTGTAGCCATTTTATAGAACTTATAATTATTTAGAAATGGTGAAATGCTATGTCTGATAACGACACAGATATAAAAGTATGTCAAAATTGTACTTGTCAACATAACACAGGGTACAGTTATCTTGTGCTAATCAAACAATCCGCCCCTGATCGCTGTTTACAAATTCACTGATTCCTGGATGAGAAAATTTTCTAGACTACGAGTATCTGAAAGTTTAATTTGTCTACATTCGACAAGCTCACTGAAACCAATAAAGTAAATTTATACATTCTAGATAGAATAGTGGATTATATTGCTCAGCAACTATGTTAAATTCGTCAGAACTAATAAAAATTCCAGACATATTTTTATATATATTCTCAAGAGCTGCGTACCAGAAAATTGTTTTCTAGGAATTGAAGTCGGCAGTGACTGATATTTGATTTGTAGTTGTTGATTACATTTTATTATTGAAGACATTCTGAGAACTCCTCGTTTGTGTAACTTCTTTGATAGATATTAATTTTCTCTTTGCATCATATTCACGGGTTCAAGGGTTAGGTAGAGACGTATTCATCATCATCTTCATGTAGACGCATTTTCCTGATTGCATCCGTGGCCAAGATGACCTCGTAGCTCAGGGTCCGTCTTCCGGCTCCTCCTCCTCCACTTCGCACGATCTTGGGTATCCATGGTATTGAGACCATTTGCACGCATGTCACCCTCCACGACGTCAAGCCAGGACTTCTTGGGCCTACCCCTTCTACCTGGACCTAGCTAGAGGCGTATTAACACCTACATATCGTTAACTATGATTTTCGGTCCCACGTAATAAGGAGCAAGCCTATTGTACTCATACGGACACTTTGACTGTATGTTTAGGTATCTACTGTCGGATAAAGATCAATCTTATCCCTTAGTTTTATTCTTTACTATAATTAAATAGCAGTATGTCAACATGAATGTATCGTCAGACCTTAGATTAGTATAGTTTAGCAGTATAATATACCAACAATTAGCGGCCTTATCATACAAGGTAATCTCTGATGAGCAATCATGGGATAAATATAAATTTTATGTCAGCTTTCAGTGTACAAGTATATTATGCATGTAATTTTACATAAATATAGAATTAAATATACAGGCTACAATCTGAAGGCTGTGAGAAAAATATTTTTTTACATTCTTTTAAAACCTAAGAATTGCCGTTTCTGGATGGAGTAATCATGGGGCTAGCAAGTTCTATTTCAATCTTCACCTGTTTACATTAATGTGGATAATTATTATTCTTGTATGGAGAACTACAATAGATACGTGTTTATAAAAAGATGTTTTTCTGTGTTCTAGAGCCCTTCTTCTTTATCCTAGCATTAAATCCCAGTCGCATCCGAAGCTTATACTGAATCTGTAAAAATATTCATTTATTTTCTAAGTAAACATCCTAATCCAATTTTACGCCAATACTAAGCTCCGCAACAATATCACAAACAACGCTGTTGAACATTCGGCGCGCGGCCCACCCCAATTCCGTCCCTAACCTACCCCAAGCGGACGCGACGTGTCCGTGTGCGTCGGACGCACACGCGCAACTGAACACCTTGCGAACTTATGACAACATGAAATTCGAATACCGAGTTCTTTTTTAAAATTACGAATTTGATCTTGATTTGAATTCTTAGAAGGTAATTTTAAATGTTCGAAGAAGGCGTTTAAATATGAAACTTGTCGTTACGTTGCTTGCTCATAACTATTTTATTTGAGTGTAAAACTTAATCCGACGACTGTAGGTACTTACACTAAACTTATCTACTTACTTAAGAAGCATAAATTACGATATTATAAATTCGATACAGTATTGGTTAGTTTACTTAATGAATGTCAAGTTCCATAAAGCCTTCACGAAATAGCATTGCCTTACACGAAATGCGGCCTTTTCCTGACAAAAGTCAGGCGGAATGTTTCCGCCAACGTGTGCAATGCTTTTAAAAGAGGCTTTACCTACCTATACATACGGCGTTATCTTACGTCACCCATATCCAAATATTTTGATTTAATTGATTATTATGACATAAATATTAACATAATTAAAAATGCCGTTAAAAACTTACACAGGTGTATTAAGTTTACAACTTTAAAGCTTGTCAATAAGGTTGAGTTTAGTGCTAAAAAACCAACGATTAATCCTTTATAAACAAACAATAATTCATTTAAATACCGTCTTATATGACTCGTCGAAAACATTTCATTGTGTTTGTGTGCCGACCCATATAACACGCGCGTGTGTGCGTGGCCTACATAAATACAAATTAACCCGCCCAATTTGTGTGCGTGCGGTGAGCCTGTGTGCGTAGCTTCTTCGCTCGGAATTCCAAGTTTGAAATTGGAATGAATGACGGTTAGGTTACTGACCTATGCCAATGGCAAGCGGTTTTTTTCTATATTTTTTTTAAGTTCTTTTTTAGGGTTTGTTCTAATGGGCGTTTTTTAAACTTATTATTTTAGTTTAGGGAAATAAGGGTGCGGTTTTTGATCTTGATAATGTAGTTAGGTCAATACGTAAGCTGTACGACTACGCATGTTGGACCAGATGTTTTACTGACTGAAGATTCTTTATGCATTGCATAAGTTATAGGTATGCATAAGTTACAGCTATGTAGGATTTTAACAAGATTTCTTTGATTTTGATCAATTGAAAATTCATCGAAGAACAAAAAGTTTTAGTAAATCCCCCGAAACCGGGAAAGTAGTTCCGGGTTGAGATTTCCGCTATCGAATTTGTCTTCTGACGCAGATCTCCTACACATGGACTAACAAATTAGGTATTATCCATTCAGACTCCTGTGTAAAAAAAATATATTTATTTACCGATCCAGCAATCAAATCCAGGACCTGACACTACAGCTACTTCTACTACCTACAGGTTCCTCCTTCGCAATTTCGCATACCGCCGCTAAGTGTTGTAACACTTGTAAGCTAGTGTTGTGCCATTCGCATAGAGCAGGAACTATAATAGTGACCACAAGTGTGACCTACTCACTAGTGATGAGACTGTCCGGGTAAAATGAGTCTAACCATAAAATCATATTTAACCTTTAACTGGTGACGTGGGGGCCGCTCAGGCCTAGCTAAAGTAATAATATTGAATTACTCCCCTCCCCCGCATGCAACGCATACGTGGCTTCTTGTAGCTTCAAGTTAAGCCACCGAGAGGTCGTTAAAGGTGGTGCACGTGTCATCGCGCGCAATTCTGGTGAGTAAATTCGTTATAAAGTTTTTTGTGGGCCTCTCAGGCCCCACATCAGTATGTACGTAACTTTTTGAAAAGTTGTTTATGTTAGGCTCTGATATGCCTGAGCGTCCAAAAGTTCTAGAAGAAGACGTAAAACAAAGGAGAAGATGCCACATGTGTCCACTGAAGCTTCAGAGGAGTTCTACACATACCTCTTACGTATGAAAAAGCCCGATTTGTCTTCAATGCCCGAAGGAAGTATGCCCAGATTGTGCGTAAATTGTGAGATTTGATGACTTGCAGTTTTTTATTTCCTCTATGATACTACGAATGTTTACTAGTTAGTTTATTAGAGGCATTATTGAACTTTTATGATAAAGGTTAATTTGTTTGATTTATTCAAAAAAATTAAAGCATTTAAGGTAATTTCTGATCTCAGGTAATTTCTACCAAATAATTATTAACTATAGTTTAATTGTTAAAAAGAAGTCTTATTTTGTTTTTTTTTTTTTAACAATTTTGTTTGTTTTATTATAATATACTTATTTAATGTAATTATTAAATATCAGGACAAATAAAACCTCTAGACTAATAAAAAAACATATTTTTAAGTACGGGCCTTTGAGGCCCCCACGTCAAAGCTTACGTAAAATGAAAACCACGACACTAGCTAAAGGTTAATGTTTTATATTGTTAGGTAGTGTTATTTTTGCATTGGTATTTCACGCTCGGTTGGACTTGAACCAAAGGATTGTGAAAGGGGTTAACCCTACACTACTTGAACTATTACGAAATGTAGGCACATTTTTAGTGTTAAATAGTGTTTTTGGGACAAATATTCCTGAAGAGAAACACGACACACATAATATGTCAGGACTAGTTTACCGTCAATAGAGTCAAGGTCGAGGTTTGAACCTGCGACCTCTAGATTGCAAACCCGACGCCCAACCCACTACGTTATCGCCACTTTTTCTTAAACCTTGCACGTGAATTTAATCGCAGAGTTTTTTTACTCAGTCTCTTCTCTGCCTTCTGCTGTTCGTATAGGCCACGATAGCCACTTGTTATCAGGTGGACTATAACTGTAGGTACCTACCTACTTCTTTGCTACCTTAATATTACCAAAAACGTCCGATAATAAAGCCAAAAATAAAAGGAAAGTCACAATGATTTTTTTTTCGGTCCCCTATCCTCCCCTCCCTATACCTATAGGTAGGTATTGGGTATCTACAGACGTTACCGAAATCCGAACTTCCGGTATAAAAAACCTCTTCCGTCCATGGTCCCGTAGGTCGTGTTTCCCTATGAGTGTGGGAGAGAGAGGGGTAATATTAAAACTATGATGCTTGAGCGAGACAGCTTGAGGGCGACGACCTTTAAAACAAATCGCTGGTAGAAAGGGTTCGGTTTCAGTAGCGTCAGCAAATTAGGCCGTAATCGTTTTGTTCTTGAGATAAGTATACATTTTTCATCGTTTTTTTTTTTAATTCAATTTTTTATATCCGTGGAGGGGTTAACAGAGATGTTATACCAATTTGACAACAGTTTGAAATATCACTGTTGAAAAAATATAAAATCGTAATTGAATATATTGAAAATGTAAAATAATATATTTTTTATATTACTAAGGTTTGCCCTAGCTTGTAAATGCTTCAGTAGTGTCATCGCGATTATAGGTCATATTTTATTTTCATTTTAGATATTCATACTCGTACTTATTAAATTTTAAAATTACAATCATTTAACGTGACTAAACAAATTATAAATGTCACAATTGTTTATTTAGTCAATTCTAAGTATTATTTAGTTATAAAATATAAATTGTTATAAGTATTCCTTGTCTATTGCTATTTCGGTGGTCAACCTTGGGCCCTCGGTCTAAGACTCTCTTATAGAAACTCCTTGTGGCTTTTGTCGGTAAGATTCCGACATAAATAAATACGTCATCGTAGCGTTGATAAAATACTGTCCGCGGGGATTTCCTTACGTCAAAAAAGTCGTACAAACTTCAGGAAATTAGTGCATATACTTGTAATAGGTATTAAGCTAAAGAGTTTTAAATTAACAGGTACTTGGCTTAAAAATACATTTCAGAGGTTTTCTGGAGAAAATTGTTATTGTTTCTTTTTAATATTCTTAATATTTTTTTTATATATGCAGATGTTTACCTTACCTGTAACTTAATACCCACATTTTACTAAAAGTTTTTCGGTATCACCTATTGTTGTCAATCGTATAATTTTAAAAACTTCAAGGTGCTATCCGTCTGGGATTCACTAATTTTGAAAACTTGTATAACTAAATTAATTAATTAAAAATAAAAATGGTATTGTAGTGCACAACGATAGGTACACACACGATTATGAATAATACCTAATACAATGAATATGCAACTAAAATTTCTGTATTTTCCATAGCTAATTGAACCCAAATTGTAACTCAAAAACTAATTTTATAAATCTTACACTACTTTAGAAAATACTCAGATTTTTTCGTTTCCTGAACAGTTTGTGCCTTTTCGAAATTGCATATTCAATTACCTCTATTATTATATAGATTCTATACAAATAATACAAATACAATAGACATAATTAATTGTCATTAAATAATTATTCTTAAACTTTTCTGTGGTCTGTACTTTGGTCTAGGCGCACCCTATTCCCTAGCATCGTTACAGGCTAGACAGGGACCTAGGCGAAATATTATTAGGGTGCACACACATACACACACATTATTGCGTAATTCTACTTTTGTGTGTGTGATTGATAGTGTGTGTGAAACATTTGTATAATTATTATTTCCCTTAATTTTTAATTACTTGTATTGGACATCAACTAACAGACGAAGCTCTTTGCTTCGTTGGGAGATCAGATCGTAGTCGGAAAACACCGGAAAAACCGACATCTATTACTTTACAATTGCGAAAATTACCTTTGACACTACTGGTGGTGTCATTGGGAATAATTTGTACCCTTGACACTACCGGTAGTGCCATGGGGCAACAATTTTACCCTTGACATTACCAGTAGCGCCATTGAGTAGTGCCACAGGGCAGTCACCATTAAAAAGCGAAAACTTTGGATGTATTTTGGAGATCGTAAAGAGGATGATTAGACCCTCTTATAACTCACTATTAACACACGTCGTTCCGTCTTCATACTATCTCGGGTTCTTACTATATTAGAAACTAGCTTTTGCCCGCGGCTCCGCCCGCGTGGATGTCGGTTATCGCGACCAAACATAGCCTATGTCCTTTCTCGAGGTCTAATCTACCCCTAAAAAAATAAAAAAAAAAAAAAAAAAAAAAAAAAAAAAAAAAAAAAAAAAAAAAAAAAAAAAAAAAAAAAAAAAAAAAAAGATTAGGACTCTGACAGATGTGGATACGGGTAGAATAGTTTATTTCAGTTATTTTCATAGTATTTTGAGCTACGGAATTCTCCTTTGGGGTAATTCCGCGGATTTGAATACAATATTTATATTACAAAAGCGGGCTGTGCGAGCTATTTATAATTTGGGCCCAAGAGTCTCCCTCAGAGAAAAGTTTAAAGAAATAGACATTCTGACCGTAGTGTCACAATACATTTTCGAGAACCTAATGTATGTAAGGAAAAATATTTCCAAATTTCCAAAAATTTGTGACAGGCATAACGTAAATACGAGACATAAAAACAATCTTGTAGTCTGTGATAGCAGACTCCAAAAAATTAGTAATTCTTTCCAGGGTAACTGTATACGCTTTTTTAACAAGCTCCCTAATGAAATTAGGGATTTACCTATAAATAAATTTAAAAATGAAGTTAAGAGGAAATTGTGCCAAAAAGGCTATTATAAAATACAAGAATATTTAGATGATAAACTTGCTTGGAATTGAGCTGTTCACTCATGCATGCTTCTCAAACAAATGATTGTATTTAGACTAAGTAGACTAAGCATTTTTTGTAAATAGACCGAAAAAAAAAAAAAAAAGCCCGCTGAGTTTCTTGCCGGAGTCTTCTCAGGCCGGGGCCGCGTTTCGAACCGGTGGTCCATTTGCTAAGCTAGTCTTTAGTACATATATGTATATTATTGACGTTTTGTAAGTGCCGTTTTGATGGTCTATACAGAATAAATGATTTTTGACTTTGACTTTGACTTTATACCAAATTTCATCAAAATCGGTTCAGTGGTTTGGGCGTGAAAGCGAGACAGACAGACAGACAGACAGAGTTACTTTCACAGTTATCATATTAGTAGGGATCTACACTATACATGCCTGTAAAATCCTATTTTCTTGTATTTAGTCCAATTTGTCCCATTACTGGACAAAGATCTCCCCCAAATCTTTTCACCTGTCTCTTTCCGTATGCTACATCCCATTAATCTAGGACAAAAAAGTCGGATCAGTTCCATTAATATTCCTCCTTCCATCTTTTCTGGCATAATGTTCTTGGTGGAGTAGAAAGAGCCACTCCATCTCTTTCCGCAGGTGTAGCAGAAGGGACTAAGGGATTGGGCTGTTTTCCATCCAACAGTAAACATACATCCCATGACAACTTTCTTATTTGACGGCAATAGGCTCGTCCGTGGGACCGAAAATCATTGTTGACGAAATGTTGAGTTTAATTCACCTCTACCTACCCCTTTAGGGATTATAGGCGTCTATAAAAATACTAGTAACCCAATTGAAACAAACCGAAAGTTTCCGTTCGCATTTGGGCGCTAATACGCGGGTAATCCAGCAAAAATATCGTAACAAAATTCGTGTTGTGATAATCCGACCACGAGTCGGACGAACACGTGTTTCTTCGTGTTGATACTAGCAGATCAACAATACAACACATGTATGAGTGTGTATGAGTCATACATTTAATAAGCCGTTTGTATTTAATGGTTTCATTTGTTGAAATAAAACTTTTCCATGCCTTGGAGAGCACGTTAAGCTGTCGGTCCCGGTTGTTATACGAACATCTATGGCAGTCGTTACGGGTAGTTGGAGCCCTATAAAGTCTGACTTAATCTGTCTAACTAAGGATGTATATCGCCAATTGGTTGTGGAGGTAAGATGGCAGTCGCTTCACGGAAAATATCAGTTCAGCCGCATCACAGTTAGACTAGTTACAACTGAGTTGGGAAAAGCTCAGAGAATGATGATTTATTGGAATAAAACTTTATAGAGGTTCCGTACCCAAAGGGTAAGACTCCATTGTATGTTTGTCATCAGGCTGTAAGTGTACGTATCTCATGAACCGTGATAGCTCCCAACCGTGCTCCGTGGCGTAGCGGTAATGAACGCGGCCGCTACGCAGGGGACGCGGGTTCGATCCCCGCTCAGTGCAAATATTTGTATGCATTATATCCGCATTCTAGATTCCATAACACTAGCTATGCTTACCATGGGTCTAGATAGCGTTGTGTGGAATGTTGTAGAATGTTTATATCTAGACGGTTGAAATTTTTACAGATGATGTATTTCTGTAGCCGCTATAACAACAAATACTAAAAACAGATAATGGGACGGAACCCCTCGTGCGCGAGCCCAACTCGCACTTGACCGGTTTTTACCAATAACCACATAAAGGAGCACCTGCTCAACCTCTTCTCAATGTAACCAATTATATCAACATCTCTTATAATCGTCGCACAGCGAACTGTGTAGAGGTGATTTGTATTTTGTTTTGCTTTTTCTTTTTTTGTGCATCTATAAAAGACATTATAAACAAAAAAATATGCTTAGTCCTTTAAAATAGCATATTTTTGTATAATTAAGAAAATATTTGTAGACAAATAACAAGGAGAAATTGATATATTCAAAAATAAAAACCATACTTACAAAATATATCAGCTATTATTAGAAATACTTGCCGGTCAATTAAACATTTATGGCCAACAGATACTTTCATATTCCGTAGTTATCAATTACAATTATTATTTTATACGATAAAATAAATATTTTGGTCATCAACTGCCAGAGCATTTCAAGTGAATTTTCTTTTTAAATTCATTTTAACGAGAAAAGTCAAATTGCATAAACAGTTTTAAAAAGACATTTCGGTCCTCTCCATTCACGTCTGTGTTCCAATTTAGTTCACTAAATTGGCATTTGTTAATTAGACCACAACGGTTTCATAATTGAACTCCGGGCGGAAATAAGAGGGAAAGAGACAAAACATATTTAGGACACACATTAACCTATGATACTTATTTGAAAAATACTACGGGAAAATAATTTTTACAATAATGAACTTGAAGGGTAGTTAGAGATTAGAGCTTGATTTCTAATGCCTATGTAACTACAACTTTACTGGCTATATATATAGTAAATAATTTGGTATTGCAAAAAGCCATAAACCGTAAATAAATTTATGGTCAGAAAAGTTTATATTTTATCTACTAATATTGTTTCTCAAATTGGTAGATCTTTTTTATATAGGACACTTGACTTCACCTCGTCTGATGGTCAGTTGAATGCAAAGTCTCGAAAAAAAAGCATCTGATGAGGCCGTCAAGCTGAGTGCCACCATTGTAGCATGGTACGTGTCTATAATGGTGACCCTCTTTCCAAGACTTTGCCCTCAGCTTACCATCAGGCAAGGCGAAGTCTTTACGTGTCCTATATAAAAAAGAAAAAAAAACGTCCCCTTCACTTGCCTATTTCCTCAAACTTTTTTGAGCTAAATATATCTGGTAGTTCCTAGAAGTAGTCATTATTGATCATATTATTATTAGTGAGGTTGACTTCCTAGAACACTTGATAGGCTTTTTGTTCATACTATGTGTGTATGAGTGTATGTGTGTTGTGCATGTATGAGTGAGGACCTGGTAGGAAGAGTCGTCTCAAAATCTCTTCAGCCAATATTACATACATACATACATAAACTCACGCCTATATCCCCGAAGGGGTAGGCAGAGGTGCTTCGCCACACCCACATTTCGCCGTTTATGTTTAGGTCCCAATGTAATATGTGGCGAGCCTATTGCCATTAACCGGGCACTTATAAACCTGCGATAAATACACACATAACTTCGAAAAGCATCGAAAAGTCATTGGTGTGTGCCATGGTAAACCTGAGATCGAACCCGAGACCTCGTCTCAGCAGTCCATTACCCATACCACTAGGCTACCGCGGTTAACATGCCAATATTAGCATGCTAGTGTAATATGCATCAGTTTGTAAGTACTCTGTGCCGAATCGAACCAATCCTATTGTAATGTAATGAGCCCATCTCAATGCAAGATTCGTGTTCTAATCCCAATTCCATTTCAGTTTTTATTCTCGCTACCATCTCATTTGAGATTTAAGGATTTAAAATACTGATTATGTTGTGTTTTGTACATTTTAAAAAACTTTCAACCTGATTAGCTGTGGAAGGTTTGATTTTTTTGAAATTTTAAGAAAAAATTATAAGTAAAATTTTTCATCTAGAAACTTATATAGATATCGTTCAGGAGTCGCTGGCTGTACGAAATGAACAATTTAGCATCGCGAAGGACTACAACCTGATAATGGAGAAGGGTGTTTTTTTTAAAGAGAAGCCAGTGGAAAAAAAAACTTATTTAGATCTGGTTTTTCATGAAGCCAGCAGGAATTGGGTTACAGGGACCTTCTCCCCACTGCAACCTGATCATTATTTTTGTAGTCGCTCCCATAAAAGCCACGTAAGCCGAGTTCAAAGGTTTTCGTTCGGACTATCGAATGCCCCCTACTGGTTATTCTGAAAAAATAATTCTAAAAGACCAAACAAAATTATTCCTGTGGGTCAGAAGAACAGAATCAAAAAAAGATCTAAATGGCCAATCTCTGGTTCAGTCTGACAAACTTTTTTTTTTATTAAGGGACACGTCACGTCAATTGGACTTCACCTCGCCTGATGGTGGAAAAGGGACTCTTTTGGGTCATTGTGCGTGGACTCGCCTGATGGTAAGCTGAAGGCAAAGTCTCGGAAAGTGACGAAACTTAATTAAATAAAGTCAAATAGACTACACCCCTTCTGATAGAGAGCTTGTCAAAGTTCAAAGCTTAAATCCACCATTCCTACAGATAGCCGCCATCAATCTCATTATCCCAAATTCTTTGCCACCAAACTCTACAATCCACTCCTTTGTCTAACCAAAAGACGTTTTAAATATTCGCGAACTACCCTCTCACTTGAGAATAGTTTAGAAGCTTCTCGATCGATTGGCGCGTCTAACGGACACGAGAAAGAAGTCACTTTACAAAACAAAAGGTTAAAGTCCAAAGAAAAAGTCCCAATTACGCTCCCTGAATTCCCCCCGTCCCGTTTCGCCCCTCTGACCGCTCTTCTCATTCCTATTGCTAGCCTTATTCGCCCCCTAAGTGTGGGGTGTCAGTGACAGCGGGTGTGTGAATATGGATAAATAATATATGGTTTAATTTTTAATTTTTTGATAAAATTGTCTTTTTTTTGAAGATTGCTATTAAAAACGGGGAAAATTATTATTCTAGGATATTACAGGTTTGGTGCTGGCTTTCTTCTCAGGGAGAAAGTGGCTACCTTATTAGCCAAAATAAATGAGGTCATTAAAATAGTAAAAGTATACAACCGGCGATGATAATCCATACATATTATACAGCAATATCTAGGCCCAAACTTAGCATAGCTATGAGGCATTTTATCTACCGATTGCTGGAAACCAGCAGCGGGCGTAAAATGCATCTGATGAGACCGACAAGTAGAGGGCCGCCATTGTAGCAGCATTGATATCTGTAATTGTGAGACTTAATAATATAATAATCAATATTCTACAACATTCTATACAACGCTAGCTAGACCCCTGGTAAGCTTAATTAGCTTGTGTTATGGAATCTAGAATGCGGATATACATACTTAGATACTTTTTTTTTGTAAATACATACATTATTATACATAGAAACACCCAGACCAATGCAAATATTTATATTAATGCATACAAATATTGGCACTGAACGGGGATCGAACCCGCGCCTCCTGCGTAGCAGCCGCGTTTACTACCGCTACGCCACAGAGGCAGCTTTATCTTACGATCAGGCGAGTAGGAGTTATATTGACGTCACCATTATGAAAAAAACTTATATTTCACGGTTTAATTTAAAACTCTCAAGAGAAACTTCATCCAATTTGTTGTTCAAAGTTTTCATGTTCGAAAACTGCTTACGTGTAATTATTAATAAGGTATTCAGTTAAATATTTATTACTGATTGATGCGTTGAGTAGATGAAACTTTTACAAAGTAGCGTCTATAAATCTTGAGCGGTCTTTAGCTGCTTTCATTTTGTTGTTAATGTGAACCCCATTTTAGAAGACATAATTATAGATATACTACGTTTCGAAAGTCACAATTTTATCGGTGAATTTTGTGAACGTATCTACGTACGATATTATTAAGTACTAGCTGACCCGGTGAACTTCGTACCGCCATATTTTCAGCCCCAATAGTATTCTGATCCCGTTCCCGCTGCATCACATTAGAAATCTCTAAATTTATCAGTGTTTCTCTACAATATTATGCATGTATTATACATATAAACCTTCCTCTCGAATCACTCTATTTATTAAAAAAATCGCTTCAAAATCTGTTGCGTAGTTTTAAAGATTTAAGCATACATAGGGACGGACAGACAGCGACAGCGGCTTTGTTTTATAATATGTAGTGATAGTGATGATGATAATAGATATTTTTCTTTTATTTTGATAAAAATCATGGGCTTGATTTTGTGCAATCTCACTGAAGAGTTTTTGTGCTGTTAGTGGGAAGACCAAAGGCTTGTCCTGCTTTGTCTTCAATACTGACGGCACAAAAACTCTTCGTTCTTTCACGGTCGACAGTACGAGTGTGACTCCACTGGTGTTGCACACGTCCATAGGCCACGGTAACCAATTTCCATCAAGTGGGTCGTTTGCTTGACTGCCACCTAATTGGTATAAAAAATCCCTACTAATATTATAAATGTGAAAGTAACTCTGTCTGTCTGTCTGTCTCGCTTTCACGCCCAAACCACTGAACCGATTTTGATGAAATTTGGTATAGGGGTAGATTAGACCTCGAGAAAGGACATAGGCTATGTTTGGTCGCGATAACCGCGGGCAAAAGCTAGTGTACAATAAAATATTATAATCAAATATTCCTTAATTTTTATAATACACACATTCCAGTACCAACAAAAAATCTTTATTAAATAAAAAATAATATGATTGTCACAATTTCTCCGCTGACACTGGCACCTCGCCTTACCCCAAAGAGTTTTATTGCACTGTCCGACGGAAGTAATTTCGTAGGTCAGACTTTTAGTTTTTAAGAAAGTTCATTTTCTTTAGCCAGACATTTTTCTAGCAATACACAAGCGGAGCCGGGTGTTGGCTTGTTAACTCGCGAATTGCTTTATTCTTAGTTCTAGCTAGTAATCTGAAAGTTTAAGTAACTTTTGAGAGTATACGAGTACCTAGGTACCTACCTAAATTGTTAAAGTTTTCTAATATTTAAGAACTACTTGTTGGATACTCTGTGTAAATTACAAGGTTTCTTGACTTATTTTTATATTTAACATAATCTATAATACTGGGTGGCGCAAAAGTAAAGACCCTATTTGGTTCGGCTATAACATTTTTTCTAAATTAGAAAACTAGATTTAGGTTTTTTTAAATGTATATTTGTACCATTAAATTTCGTACCATTAGGATTTAAAGATGATGTCTTTTAAATGGTGACCTCCAGAGTTGATACACATTTGAGCCCTATTTATGACATTTTGCATAACTTGCCGTAACACTTCCTGCGATATGTTCGTTATTTCTTGACGAATGTTTTCTTTTAGAGCTGCGAGAGTCTGTGGCTTGTTCACATACACCCGAGATTTCAAAAAACCCCAAAGAAAGAAGTCTGGACTGGTCAGATCGGGTGATCTTGCAGGCCAAGGCAAATCGCCAAAACGAGAGATAACTCGGCCTGGAAAAGCATCCCTCACTAAGTCCATAGTGTCGCGCGCTGTGTGTGCCGTAGCGCCGTCTTGTTGAAACCAGATGTGCTCCAGCCCCAATTCGTCCAAACTGGGTATCAAAAACTCACGTAACATGGTTCTGTAGCGTTCTCCAGTGACAGTTATCGCATTGCCTCCAGCGTCTTCGAAAAAATAGGGTCCGATCACTCTGTCAACACAGATGCCACACCATACAGTAACTTTTAGTGGGTGTAGAGGTGTTTCTTGAATAATGCGCGGATTATCAGTGCCCCAGAACCGAGTATTCTGCTTATTGACATGCCCTGAGAGATGGAAATGCGCTTCGTCACTCATAACCAATTTTGAAGGAAAATCATCCTCTTCAAGGTTGAGGTTTATGACGCGCTGGCAGTAATCTAGACGAGCTCGGTGGTCAGCAGGCAGCAGCTGATGAGTCATTTGAGTTTTATACGGGAACATCTTTAAGTCTTTCACCAAAATACGCTGCAGGGTCCGTCTGGAAATGCCCAATTGCGTGGCACGTCGCCTCGTTGATGTTTCTGGACACTCTTCCACATCTTCGCGCACAGCATCGATATTTTCAGCTGAACGGCCTGTTCTTGGTCTCCCAGACTTAGGTCTATCCAATGTTGAGCCAGTTGCTTCAGGCCGTGTGGCAAAGCGTCGAATTGTGCGACCTATCGGTGCCGGACGGTGGGGAAATCGTCGACGAAATTCACGTTGTGTTCTTATCACTGATGAATTATTCCGTAAGAACATTGACACAATTATTCCACGTTCTTGGGGAGTAAAACGGTCCATGTTTATTTTCAGTGTATTTTACATTTGTTCACTACACAATTTTCAACAACAGAATGACAGAAAATGTCATATAAAAAAAATAAAGGTATTTTCTTTAGTGCCAGTACTTTTGCGCCACCCAGTATAAAAAAGAATCCCTAAATGTGTTGCTAAGCGCAAATCTCGAGAACATCTTAACCGATTTCGCTTATTCTGTTTTTAGAATATTCCTCGAAGTACGAGGATGGTTCTTACAGAGAGAAAAATTTAAAAAAAAAAGAATCGGCTGTTAGGCGGTACGAAGTGCGCTAGTTTAATAATAAATGATAAACTATGTAGTAGCAGTTAAATAGCACGGCAGCTCAGTAGTTAAATAGTCGGGAAAATAGCGTTTTTTCACGCTACTGTAAAACATACAAATTCGGGGAAATCGCGATCAACCCAAGAAGTCAAGACCTAACGATTAAAAGATCATGGATTCGAATCCTGGCCATTACACTATCCCGTAAACTCACTCCTATAAGGAGTAATTTTGCAAGCAGGCACGATAGGCTTACCTCTTGGAATTGGGTAGGTCTCAATGTGTTACAAATGGTCACCCATCCTAAGACTGACCTGAAGAAGATTGCTTAACCTTGCAACAGTATGGTAACATAAAGGTACCACTTAGTCACAAGCGTCTCCTCAGTAATAACCTCCTATCATAATGAACTAATATTTCGTTAATTAATCTTTGTTAATTTCAAAACACGTTCACCTAATCTCAGTTAATGAACTTTGATTTCAATTAAGTTCGGTTAATACACTTTTGTTGTTAAGATAACGTGGAAATTGGATTTTTGTACTTAATTGGATCTGACTTGTTTTTGTGCTGAAGACCAAAGGCTTGTCCTGCTTGTCTTCTGCGCTGATGGCACAGATTCTCTCTATTCTCATAGGTCCGGCAGCACGAGTGTTACTCCCCTGCACAGCCAGTTGTTACCTGATAGTGTAGCTTTCAAATGGCGAAAGAATTTTTGAAATCGGCGCAGTAGTTTTTGAGTTTATTCGTTACATACAAAAATACAAATCTTTCCTCTTTATAATATTAGTATAGATAGATATAGATTGCTCTAGTTTTATTTATTTAGTTTTTAGTTTTGAATCTCTATATTTGAGTATTATATTATTTATACCTGGGCATATCCCCTTTTGTCCATCCCTGTTTACCAGCCAATAATTGATTAATCGAAACTAAAATATATTTTCTTTTGTTATAGGTAAGTTATGCAAGCTGAATATAATTTCGCCCGAACCGGGTATCAAACCCCGAAACGTCGTTGACAGAAGCCGCATTCGCCACTGCTACGCCTCAGAGACAGTGGGTCAGACAAATTTAGGTATATTTAGCTACTAAGTAGTCTTGACCCATGGTCTATACTCTATACTATAGACGGAAATTCAAGACCAACTGTTTCCCTTTTTTATTTTTTATACCACCTAGGGGCTGTCCATTAGTCACGTGATGTTTTTTTAGCAATTTTTGAACCCCCCCCCCCCCCTCCCCCATGGTGATACGTGGTGAGGTTTTAGACTACCTCCACCCCCCCTAGCCAAAATCACGTGTATTTTTTTATTTATTGCCAGAAAACTAAGAATCCTGACAAAAATCGCGAGTTATAAGAATAAATAAATACACGTGATGTCTCAATCTCCCCCCTGGTGATATTTCGTGATTTTTTACGGACACAACTGTTGAGCCTCACGTGATTAATGGACAGCCCCTTAGGTGGTAGTCATGCACCTGCCCTTCTAGACAAGTGGCAATTCGTTGGCCACCGTAATTTAGAATAGAATGACGAATGTATGACTTTGACGTATTTGACAATCGTCAACGCATGTTATATAAACGTCAAAACCCATAAAATCCCAAAATAATTAGGCACTTTACTTCAACACGCTTTATGCTGCGTTTACATACTCGCGGCAGAGCGAGGGAAGTGGCGAGAGAAGTGAGCAGAGACGTGGTGTGAATGGTATATTCGTCATGCCGCGAGTACTGCCGCGTATGTTGCTGCGAATAAAAGGAGCGGCAATACTAGCGCGATGAACTATACGAGACCGCTAGATGGCGCTAATCAGTAAACACGGCTTTCGTTATTGCTCCTCGAATATTTACTTTTAAAAATATTTATATCCGTCTACGGACAGTGTATAGGTAGTTGAAAGTGATAGTTTTTATTATTAATCTATTTAATCCATTCGCTATGCTGTAAAAGCATAATGCTTACACTGCTACAGCGTTGTTCTACATACGTTTACGTCCATCTCCGTTGCAGTGCGAATACTGTAATGCGGACCAACACGATGATGCGTACGTGTGAATGCTAGGGCATTATTCGTGGGAATACTTCCGGCAACACGATGAGCAATGCGATGGGCAGCGTGTAAACGCGGGGTAACACCTTTTGGCCGCTTTTCCAAAGTAACTGTTTGTACGGATAATTTTACACTTGTTCTTTTACATTATTTTGATCAGTATAAAAACTGAGTCGTTGGCGGAATTATTGGGATCGAGAGATATAGCCCTGGGTCGGCCGGGGTGCGAGGGATATGGCTACGACAATCTCACCTCCGGCAACTGACGGCCACAGACGGCGTGCGTTTTAGTCGGTTCGAGTCCGATATAACCTCCTCCTCCGGCCCCGGCGGGGGAGGTATCCGTGTGGATTTTTCGCACGATAATAAAAAAAGGCGGAATTATTGGGATCGCCATAGAACAAAAAAAAAAAAAATAGGCACTTGTCAAGGGGGGCTGATGATAAGCGGTCACCGTGGCTTATGGACGTGTGCAACACGCGTTACACTCGCACTGCCAACCCTGTAAGAACTTTTGAATCCCTTTACACAGGAGTAATCCTAAAAGTAAATCGATAGATTCTAAACTTTACTTACTTCGTTCGGACAACCCCTGTGGCGCAGCGGTAGAGCTTTCGACTACTACGCAGAGGGCGCGCGTTCGATGCCCGCGTAGTGCAAATATTTGTATGCAAGAATATGTATAAAAAGTATCTAAGTATGTTTATCCGCATTCTAGATTCCATAAGACCAGCTAGTTAAGCTATGCCACGGGCTAAGCTTATCATGGGTCTATATGGCGTTGTAAAGAATGTCTTAAAATATTTTATACTAGCTTTTGCCCGCGGCTCCACCCGCGTGGATGTCGTTTATCGCGATCAAACATAGCCTGTGTCCTTTCTCAAGGTCTAATCTACCCCTGTACCAAATTTCATCAAAATCGGATCAGTTGTTTAGGCGTGAAAGCGTAACAGACAGACAGACAGAAATAGTCGAACACTCTTCTACCACGCATACTTCTCTTATTCAGCATTCAAAAATCTCTTAATAAAATTAACTTTTATCAGTCTTGTTGAGCTAAATATATCAACAGGATGTCTGTACATCTGTATGTCGGACTGTGACTCAACTGGCATTGTGTTTTATCACCGAATTATACTTACCTATATGTCTGCTGGTGACCCAGTTCAAGCGCCGTGAAGGTTCATGGTCGAAGTACTTTTGTTTTTTGTAAGGCTTGTGCTGTAGTTCCAAGCTATAGATATGCAAAGCTAGGTATGCTATAAATGATTGTGTGTAGGTATTTTTCTTTTGAGATTTTTCTTTTGGATAATATTACTTACTAGCTTTTACCCGCGGCTCCGCCCGCGTGGATGTCGGTTATCGCGACGAAACATAACCTATGTCCTTTCTCAAGGTCTAATCTACCCTTATACCAAATTCTATAGAAATCGGTTTAGTAGTTTAGGCGTGAAAGCGTAACAGACAGACAGACAGAGCTACTTTCGCATTTATAATATTAGTATGGATATGGATATGGAAGTATGAATATGGATTATGGTTATGGTAGCTTCACAGGGCTATTTGTGTTTGCTATTGGGCGTTTATTGTATTTGTAATACACATGGCAGCCAAATGATCTTAATACCCTACTAATGATGTTAATACCAAACTGTTTTATTGATTTAAATTGTATTATCGTCTGAACTCAAGGTGTGTACCAAATATCAGAACAATCAGTCAACAGGAAGGCGGGAATACCAAAGTATTAAGATCATTTTGAGTACTTTGCTGGTCAAGATCCATCTGATGCTGACTGTACCCACGGTCACGAGAACGAAATCACATCCACCCAGGTAGAGCCACAGACAACAGGCCCTCGATTCTGCTAAAGCACAACCACTGTGACACCACAGAGACTGCGAGAAAATTCCATTTGATTTTAGCCTTTAAAGTAATGCAGTTGAAGTTTAAAATTCAATGGCTTTTTGTAGAGTGAACGAAAGCGTATAATGAAAATATTGTCATTTAATTTTGGAATTCTATAGCAACAAAGTCTACAATTTAATGCCAATTTTTGCAGAGACTGTGGCACGACAGTGGTTTTGCTTTAGCAGAATCGAGGGCCAGTTGGTTTAAACTAAATGTGAATTCTGCCAAAATAGCGCATCGCCATCGCTGCGCTCTCGCACTGGTCCACCGCCCCTGTATCTCGGCGCGCATATTGCGCATGTATTATGCGTCCATTGCGCATTGTCCTTTTTTCGTCCGCCATTTACTTATTTGTTTTGTTGTTGCCGTATTGAAATTATTCGCGTGAACCCAGACTGGCACACATTTTATGCGCGGACATTTAAATTTAAAATTTTTCAATTCATTTTAGTTTATCTTTACATTTTTATATCCTCACTAGCTTTGGCCCGCGGCTCTGCCCGCGTGGATGTCGGTTATCGCCACCAAACATAGCCTGTCCTTTCTCACGGTCTAAACTATCCATAAACGTTTTTAAAACAATGGTTAAGGAACACTACCTATCTTGTGCACATTAATAGCTCACAATTATAGGTATACTCGCTTACTTTTCTCCCTTCATAAAGTATGTATAATTTATTTTATTTTATTAACTGTTTGTATGTAATAGTTGTATATGTTTATAATACTTTACGTAATGTTATTATTTATTTTATCTTCTCTCTCTCTCTCTCTTTTTAATACACCTTGTATATAGTTTATTTACTAACTACACCATATCTTTTGTTTTTATCACATTACTGTCCATCCTAAGGTTGCCTGGAAGAAATCGCTTCTAAAGTAGTCTCAACGTAAGAGGCCCACTATGACATTTGTCATTTGGACGTAACTAGGGATGTAACCACACCACTCGGTACACGATACTCAAGATAAATCGATTCAAGATTGTATGCGTATTTGATCGATTAGAATATGTATTGTAGTGTAAAGTTCATTGGCTTAAAGTTCTAATTAGAAAATTTAATCTAAACTTTGATATTGTAGGTATTTTTAAACAATACAATACTGCGAAAAGTCAATTTTCTTTCATTTAACATTTTTATTACAATAATATTCACTCAATAATAACCAATAGAAATCGCATGAAAATGAATCTTTAGTAAATCATTTTCTTGATACCTACTGTCTGAAGTTTACGCTTATATCACTTATTGAAATGAAACCACTTTTTAACGGCTTCTATCGCGATTTATCTGTCACTATTTACTTTTAACCCTACGTCGGCTACTTTCTAGCAGCCCTGGTCCCGGGGTGACTTAAGATGATATTTGAAGCCTAGGAATAAAAAAACCTAGATAACAGCAAACACAACAAAGTCACAAATTGGGATAATGTCATATTTGTCGATGAGACTTGGCTGAACTCGAATCATACCGTGCCGCAGTCATGGACAGATGATACCAAGGCCTCTTGCTCAAAAGTGCCAATAGGAAAAGGTGGACGCTTATTCATCTGCCACGTCGTCGGGTCAGCTAGTGGTGGTTTTGTGAATGATACCTTGCTCGCATTTGAGTCTAAAAGTACAAAATAATATCACAGAGTGGTTTACTAACCTGTTAGCAAACCTCTCTGAACAGTGCATAATAAAATTATTGTGTACAATGCACCGTGACCACTCAGTTCAAATAAATAAAGCACCTACTCAAGCAAACAAAAAGGCCGATTTAGTAGCATGGATACAAAGATCAGGCGTTGAAGCTGATACGAAATAGTTAAGAGCTGAATTGCTGTAACTGGTAAAAAAATTAAACCTGCAAAATTAAAAAATTAAATTGATGAATGGGCACTTCAGCATGGACATAAAGTGACAAGAACGCCGTCATGCCATAGTCAGTACAATGCTATTGAGCTGATCTGGGCTCAAATGAAAGGATATGCAGCACGCCACAATACAAAGCGGCCATTCTCCACTAAGAAAATGATGACATTGCTGAATGAAGCTTGTGCCAAAATTACTAAAGAAGACTGGGTAATAGTTCTGGGGGTCCAGGGCTAGGTTTCTAGGCTTCCAGGCTTCTAGACATAATTAAACCTACAAATCTTGAAGTCTACAAGCCTAAAATTTAAAAAAGACCTAGAAAACAGCAAAAAACAGTCAGATTTAACGAAACCGCGAGCTCATTCTACGTAAATAGTCGCTGATGTTTAGTCACTCCGCGACCACGGTTGCTGAAAGTTAGCCGAAACTTCGGGTTAAAGTAATAAAGAATTAATCGCGATAGAATCCGTTAAAAATGTTAAAATGTTAAATGTTAAACGCTTCCTTTTATTTGTGCTCTATGACCTTGCTTCGTCTCACATTTCAGGATTCTCGCTCAACGAGGAGTACCCTAAAATCAAACTTCTAATTCAACGCAATCAAAGTATTGCCGGTCTTGTAGTATATTGCCGGCCATGTAGCATATTGCCAGTACTGTAGCATATTGCCGGTCATGTAGCATATTGCCGGTCATGTAGCATTAGTTCGCACCACAATTCAGTTTCGTGAGGAATCTTTAATGCGCAAACACGAGTCGTGTTTGCGCATTAACACACGTTTTGCACTTGACCGGATTTTTACAGATAAGTGTACGATCTTTAACTTTGTCTTAGACATTTTTATGATAAAATTTAAAAAAATATCTTAATCGATTTATTTTTACCATAACCAATTTATTAATAGTCTGTGGAGAGTATAAAAAACTCGTTATGGACAGCACTGAGCGGAGTGGGCGGTACCCATCAATGAAAAATGTCATTCTACGTTTGAAAAATATCATTGTTTTACGTTCTCAAAATTGAGAACTTCATGGACTTGAAATGTCCAAACGGGCTTTTTAGATAGCGATTACTTTAGCGATAAGGCCGCCCATTGTACATTGAACCGTAACATGCTACCTACTTGTATTACTGTAAATTTATTGGTGTACAATAAAGAATTATCTATCTATCTATCTATCTATCTATCTATCTATCTATCTATCTATCTATCTATCTATCTATCTATCTATCTAAACTACCCCTGTACCAAATTTCATTAAAACGAATTGCCACTTATCTAGGGGGGCAGGTGTACAATCGCCTATTTTCATTTTGGAAGCCTTTTCCCTAACACCTCGTAGATACAGTTTCTTATCTATCTAATAACTATTTCAGTCTAATATCGAACTTGATATGTGAGTTAAAAACATCATTTGTTATCACAGTGCCTATCGCGTGATAACGTGGTAATGCAGGCGTGATATTATCAGCACTGATAACGTATCACACAAGTGCATCAATGCTAGGTACCGAAACTTTACGACGCCATTTTGAATTTCGCGGTATGATTAATATTTTTAATCACAAAATATTTATGAAATTCAGTGGAACCTTTACATATGTAAATAATATTCTTCTTCTTCTTCTTCTTCTGCACCATTAAGACCTGGGATTCCTTACCAGTTCACGTGTTTCCCTTTTCCTACAGTCATGGGTCCTTTAAGTGGGGCTTAAAAAAGCATCTGATGAGGCCGTCAAGCTAAGTGCCACATTTGTAACATGGTAGGTAAGTGTCTATAATGATGACCCTCATTTCCGAGACTTCGCCTTCAGCTTACCATCAGGCGAGACGAAGTCCAAATTGACGTATCCTATTAAAAAAATTTAGTAAATATGAAAAAAAAACCATGAAAAAGATCAATTTTGGTAACAAAGATTGAATGAAATTTTAAAGCATTTAGTAAGGTAACTATTTAAATCGATTAAGATAGGCAAAGTGAATTAGCTCAGGCGGGCCTCGAACCCGCGATCTTTCCCTTACAGGGGGAATGCTGACCACTGAGCCACCGAGCCACGCCTGAAGGTATCCAAATTTTTATTACACATCTGTTTTGAGGCGACGACGCGACGGTGTGAGCCATCTATCGATATTCGTACGAACTATCGGAAGCAATGAACGAAGTTACAATAATTTTCAAATATTTATTTTTGAGTAGACTCTGCCTAAACTGGTCGCCCAAATCGAAGTCCCGCCTGAGCTGATTCGCTTTTTCCTAATAGAAAAATGTTCAAAATTCAATATGGATCTGTCAAAATCAAATTAGGTAAATGTCAAAAACGGTATTCTCGTAGTACAATTGGGTATTTGACTGTCTACTTAGTCAAATTCATTATTTTGAACATCTTTTTATGAGGAGAATTGGTTTCCATGTCTTCAGTGGTTTTCACGTTTGCCACGTTAATGTCCTTGAAAATGTGACAAGTAATGAGAAAATTAGTAAACTATTAAATCTTTACAGACACGACAAAATGTGCAAATTAAATTTATAATTACCTAAATACTTACCTTTGAATGACATTTTGAAGCATTCATTATCCAAATCGATTTACAAAGAGAAAAGAGAATTTTCTATTTGTAAATCGATTTGGACAATCAGCTTATTAAATGCATCAAAATTTCATTCAAGCATTTATTAAGCTAACTATTCAAATCGATTTAAAAGAGAATCGACTTCGGGAATACCTTCTAAAATTATGACATACTTTTTATGTAATCGGTGTTTCCTTTATTCAAAATATTATTATTTCATAGCACTGATATTTCCGCACGTAATTTGGCTTTTTGCTTTATAAAAAGCCTCCACAAAAGGCAATGGCGTAGCTCCACAGTCGAAATGTGTTTGTGCTTTGTGTGGTACATTTCGGAGGAATTGTTTGCGATGATTAAAATGGGCCTGTAAATTTAAAAATGGTAGCAGTATTGCTCGGGACATATTGGACATAAAATGTGCCCTGTACGCGCAGTACGCGTTTCTTGTATGTATTTTGAGGATAACACGGGGTGCTACTGCGGTGGACGAGCTCAAATTCACCAAGCATAGATTATTACGAAACAATCCGCGCGCGCCAGGGGCTCGTTTGTTTCGTGACTTAGGTCCAAGATACGTTTCGTGTGGTATGCTTAAGCTGGGTCCACATTTGTAGCACCTTGACGTATCACGATTAGTCGTATCGTATCGAGTATTTGTATTTTAAATATGGACGCTCATTTTATCCATATCGTATCATTTTGACGTATTTCGTAAAAAACGCGTCCATACTTAGTAAATGCTGTATATCGGATACGAGGTGCATCAAGATACGCGTTTAGTGCGGATCGGGCTGTATCAGATACGGCGTGTATTGTTAACGGGTATCATCTTGTGTCCAAACTAGCGATCATGATACGCGTTGAGGCCACGCGAAGGAGATACGACAAACAGAAATGCTACAAACGTGGACCCAGCTTTACACAGTGTACAAGTTATCTGTATAATCTTTTTTTTAATGGGACAAATTCGAACAGCTCTTTCACTATACTGTGATCACCCTCTGAGAGTTTTCCCGACTCAGTTGAGGTTTTAATGGGAGCGAATGCTGAGAGGCAAATCTACACCAAACCGTCTTGCAAACGAGGTTACCTTGAGCCCGAAGACCTTTTTGTGACCTAATGCCCTGTATGTTACCAGATTAGCAATGAAAAAGACTAAAGTTATTACTTTTAGGTAAGTGAGCCTGTGCCTTCTGCACAGAGTTTTTAGTAATTCAATAGCATAGATAACATATCTCCGAGTTGTGATCTGTATAATCTGTGGTGGTTAGCGCACAACTGTCATCATTACCGCCGCTAACAAGATGGCCAAGGTTACGAATGACAAGATTTGTTTGCCTACATTATAAATTCATATTTATTTTATACCTATCTATCTTCTTCATCCTATCGTTAATTCCCAGTCGCATCCGAAGCTTTCAGCTCGGAGTCTGGGGTCCGCTTTACCAGTATTAACTACGGATTTGGCTGGACCTCGATATTTCAACCTAATTATGAAATTAGGCGATATCGAAGCATTACAGCTAGACCGTTGTAGTTGTATTTTTTTTAGAGCTCCAACTACCCGTAACGACTGCCATATATAGATGTTCGTGTGGCAACAGAGACCGACGGCTTAACATGCTCTCCGAGGCACGATCAGACTAATGCCACCCATTACCCACCCATATTCATGCATACAAATATTTGCACTGAGCGGGGATCGAACCCGCGCCTCCTGCGTAGCGGCCGCGTTCACTACCGCTTCGCCACGGAGGCTGTCAAATCATACCCTATCAATACCTATTTATATCTAGATTCAAAATAATACGTATACTTATCTATTTTTGCTAAGCGCAAATCTCTGGAACTACTCTATCGATTCTGGTAATTTTTTGTCGTATGTGCCTGGACTTCCATGGAATGGTTTAATGTAAAAAAAATCGGTAGCAGGATTCCACGCAGGTGAAGCCGCTGGCATTACCTACACATAGAAACACCCAGGGTAATGCAGAAAAGTCATCGGAATCCCTACCTATTCATTCATATTCTGGAACCCATAGCTATCCCTATACACGGTAGATACTAACTTTGAGTCTAGATAGTGCTTTGTAATTATAACATGTCTTAGAATTCTAAGCTGTTCTCATATAAAATGCTATCATAAAACTGAAAAATTTTGAGGGAAACGAGAAGAGGGGCAATAGAGAAAAGGGGAAACCGAGAAAAGGGAAAATCGAGAAAAAAGGGAAATCGAGAAAAGAAGAAATCGAGAAGAAACTTTGCCCTAACCGCAAACTTGTCCCCAACCCGGATATGAACACAGTATCTATCGAATCTACGCCTAGTGACGTGGCTTGCCTTGTATCAGAGCGGCTTACGCAATCTGCCTTTATCTTATCAAATATGATACTAATACCTAAGTGGCTGTTAGAAATTAGTCTTATCACATTATTTATATGCTAAATAGCTTATATACTTACAAGGTTTTGAGTGGTACGTACCTATTAGTTTTATGCTACTGTGGTAGCAAGCAAGCGTATGACCTAATTGTTAATAAGTAACAAATAAATCGCAAAAGAATCCGTTTAAAAGTGGGTTTATTTCAATGATTGATATTCGCGTAAACTTACAAATAGTTTCATGTAAATCAATTTTCTTTAGGGCTAATGACACATCTATCTATCTTAATTTAAATAAATAAATAAATAAATATTGTAGGACATTCTACACAACGCTATCTAGACCCAAAGTAAGCATAGCTTAACTAGCTTGTGTTATGGGTTCTAGAATGCGGATAAACATTCTTAGATACATTTTTTTTGTAAATACATACATATGCAACACCCAGACCAATGCAAATATTCATATTCATGCACACAAATATTTGCACTGAGCGGGGATCGAACCCGCGTCCTGCGTAGCGGCCGCGTTCACTACCGCTATGCCACAGAGGCAGTCTATCTGTACTATTATATAATTGTAAATTGTAAATGTTTGTCGGCGATGGACGCAAAAACTACTGAACGGATTTTGATGCAGTTTTTTTGTTATAAAGCTTTTTTCAGACTTTGATTGCAAACGGTAGAGTAGAACCGAAGATAAGAGATCCACGCGGGCGGTGCCGCGGGCGAAAGGCTAGTTGTTAATATGTGTTGACCTGCCCAGGCAAGTGGTACATAAATCGTTGTTCGGCTAGTTATAGAACAGGATGATGAATGATGAATGTATGGGAGTCTTCAACGTCTATACTATTATATAATTGTAAAGTGGTCGTGTCTGTACATTGGAGATATTAAAAAAAAAATACTTGGGTTATGTTATGTTAACGATACTGAACAAGAAAATATTTTTTTGGAATTTCCTGTCTGTTTGTCTGTTTGTCCGCGATGGACGCAAAAACTACTGGACGGGTTTTGATGCGGTTTTTTTTGTTAGAAAAGGCTTACTCAGACTTAAAATCTTACGTTTGTTTGATCGCAATCGGTTAAGTAGAAGCGTAGGTATGAGCAAAGGTCCCGTTAACCGAGATGCACGCGGGCGGAGCCGCGGGCGGAAGGCTAGTATGTCATAAACGTCGAAAATGGCGAAACACGTGTCATATACGTCAAATCTATTCTACAATACGCCCTTTTAAAGTTGCAATTTCAAAGTTCCTGAGATCCGCTCTACAGTTTGTTACTCTTTCGATTGATTGGACTTCTCTTGACTTTTACGGGAGATAATGCTGTCTATCTACCAATTCAGAGAGGAAAGCCTGCACGAGAATATCCTAGGGTTTGTCAGCCAATAAAATACCTAATAAGGGCTAAATGCTTGTTTCGCATTGGTAGTGTTCTCTATCGCACAAAGGACTGATTGTTTGATATCTTCATAGTGTAGTTAAAACCGTTTCTGTTTATACAATATTAAAACTACAGCTTCGGTTTTAACTACTCTTAAAAGATATCAAACTGCAATAAAGAAAAACTACAAATCTGAAGCCAAGTCCGTCTTAGACTGACTCTCGCTCTTCTTCCCTTTTCCTTCTCATTCTTTCTCTTCCTATTTCCTCATCAAATTACCCTTTTTATCTCTATCGAAACCATGTCAAACTAAAATCCATCAATACCTATCTAATGAGAGTCGTTCGATCTAAGACTATAAAATACGAGACTATTAATTTACTGCTCGGGTGTAATTCAACCTTTATGGTCCATTGGTTTTCCCGCCACTTTTATTATCTGTGGTAGCAGATAACCTTACTTTTTGATTTTCTTTGGTTCAACTCAATATTAATACTCAATTAGATTGATAATGATTTAATAATAAACTAATAATATAAGATAATAATAGGTCAATTACCGACCTATACCTATATTAGATTACTATCCTATATTAAAAAAATCATCATCACAGTAGTGTTGTATCAACATACGCATACTGGAAAAATAATAATGATCACTTAACGTTTACAACTGAACTTGTAAGAACTAGATATCACGATTTTAATGCATTTAGATAAATAAATAGCTCAACTATTAATTATAATTCATTGCTATTACAAACATTATCTAATATAGGAAGCCATACAATCACTAATTACTATTTTCATGAAGCAAACAGTTCATTTAGACGACGAAAACATGCCAACAAAACATTCCGCAGTAGAAGCAATTAATATAATAAAACCTTCATTTAGGCCAAACAAACTACCCAGTGAACTAGCAGCGGTACGCACAAAAATATATTCGTCTCTTTTCTTCGTATGTAGACCGTGCTATCTATCTCGCTTCCTCGTTCGAAATACCGTAAGCAAGAGGCACAGTGGGCGGGCGCGGTGGGTTTTTTTTCACGGTTAGATAACGGCCCAAACGGTTTCGTATCTAAGCTCTTTTCCGTAACGATGTTGACTTTTGGCGACGATAAAGAACCTCTTTTTCAACAAAATAGCCGATGTTACTATCGTAACGTAATTTGAATCGAAAAATATTTTTGTCATCTTTAGTAGGAATTTTATTAGGAATTAATATTTCTATAGTTTATACAAGTCAAATTAAGGGTTGTGTTATATTTTTATTATAGATTGACGTGACTTTGATTATTGTAAGTTTAGTTGTTTATGTTCAAAATGTAGGTAGCTCTACGTACCCATTAATTCCGTGTTTATTTTTTACTTCAATGAAGTATAAATCAAACTACTTTTGTTACTCGACCATTGTACATACATAAGTTACATAATACTCTCAAGAATTTTCAACAATAAACTAATCCATTATTTTCAGAGACAATGGCAGAACACCATAATAATTCATAACATGACGTTATTAACATCAAATGAAAAACTAAAGTCTTATTGTCAACAATTCTAACCACTTCCTTAACCGACGCCATTTTGGTTTTTTTTTACGATTAGTAGGAATTAATCATCACTCCTGCTCTGTGGTTGGCTGGGAGGTTGAAAACACTACCTAATTGGTTAGTTTTGAGTTAGGTTTACCTAGTAATAATAGGCAAAAATTCCATTTGAGTTTACCTACCTATTTTAGTGCGCAGTTGTAATTTAATTACTGTTTAATGTAATTTATGAAATAACAAGGCTGAATGACGTGTGGCATGTGCATTGTGTATAGATAAAAACTGCACTGAATGTTATTGTGTTAGTTTTCCGCTCTAATCTTAAGATGGCGGCAATTATTTGAATTTAGAACACGTTTATTGTCACTATTTTTTTATCTGTTCAAAAACATAGTCCCTAAAAAGAAAAAATTCTGAAAGTATTTTGTAGGGAATAGTAGAATAGGTACTTATCCAAAATTAAGTATATATCACCTCAGTTTCGCTACTATTTATTTAGGATAATGCTAAAGAACGAACCTATGAAATTACTTAACAATGAATTTCTGCGTAGTTCTTTTACTCAAATAGGTATTTACCACCTTAAACCAACAATAAATCTTTAAAAACGTAAAAGTATTTTCAATATTTATTTGAGCCAGGGTTCCCTTTCGAAAAAAATAAATAAACACAAGCTTCGCCAGCAAAATTTAAATATTTGATCATTAACTGCGTATTTGTGCCACGCGCGAGAGTAACGTAACGCAATCTAGGCACCAAGGTTGCGCCCTTGGTCCCCGACACCAATACCCTCTAATGTATGTAATTACATATTTATTTAACATTGACAACAGAACTGAGCTAAATTTAGACTACTTTAACTCATATTGAAGGATGTCAACGATTGAAACGCATTACGATTTGATTTTATTCTACTGGCCGAATGAATACCTTGTTGTCTTTGCCTTACAGTTTTATATTTTTAATCTGTCAAAAAGCGCGGGAGTATAAAATGTTTTTTTTTATAACTTGGGCTGTACTGTAACTGACGATATCTGAATATTAAAACAATATTTTTTAATAAATATAAATACATATTTACAAATACGAGTCGTTTAATGAATGTAATAATACCTACTTCTAGCTATTGTAAATCAAATCAATTTTGCAAGCTTCCAAATTATTTTTCAAATGTTATGTTTTCGTGCCAAAACATTTCTTAAATTGGCGTTATCAGGCTTTTTTTTTGTTCTCATTTGAAAATCGAATGTGTTCCGCTTTGAAAAACATGCATGTTAAATATTTTCTGCGATTAAAATACTATACTTATACTTAGAGAAAATGATTTATTCGTTTAACAGTGGACACCATGACACCAGAATACTTAGAAGGCTAACTGACTATCCTTGAACTGATTACTCTACTGTTTGAATATTATCACGTAAGTACAATCTCGTACTACAATTTATTTGTTTTTTTTTTTTAATGAAGTATGCACCTACTTAACCCTAAAAGTTAAGGGTTAGTCTTGGTATCCGCTCACAATTCCTTCTGTCTTTTTTTGGTTGATACTAGCGTGAAAATACGTTATTTTAACTTAAAAAAAGTTCAGGGGTAATCTTGAACGGGGAAATTAAGAATAACCCAAAGTAAAAAAAAAAAACTCAGGGTCGAAAGTTGAAACGCATTTATCTCTCTCTATCTTCACCTCAAAGTAGAACAATATTTTGTAAACTGTAAAACTTTTTTCTAATTTCAAAATTATTATATTTTCCTCTATTTTCTCTTTCACCTGCCATCTCTATAACTTACTTCACATACACTTTATGGTTATTTGAAGTGTACTATACCTAGGTATTAAATGTAGGTTGCTATAATCCTAATGAAACATTTTATCAGTGGGCTGGAATTGTGCTAATCCCCTTATCAGCCGTCAGTCGTGATAACGCCGGTGCGCTAGTGAAATATCATGTTTTAGCTGATATTGCTCTTCTATTAAGTATCTACTTAGATTACAATACTAGGTACATACTTTTGGTTAAGCCATGTATATGTATTCGTAGTTATATTATTATGTAGCTATTTACTCGGTATTCGCACTGCATAATTAGGTACCTGATATATGAGTTATTCATTAGCGCATTTATAGGCAAACACTAGTAGGAAAGAACGCTAACTTCTACCGACGTAAATATCTATCTAAAAATTCATGGCATATTTATCTTTTTAATATAATTATATTAGGTAGATCTATCTGTTCTTTAAAAAAAAGTGGGTAAGTATTTTTGACAACGAAAATCCGATTATGAAAATTAAGTATGGAATAATGTAAGAACATTATAGTTAAGTACAGTCAGCATAAAATCGATCATGACTAGGAAAGTAAAGACTACTCAAAAAGATCTTACCTAGGTACTAAGATATTTTGAGTACTCTGCTAGTCAATATTAAATTTGATGCTGACTGAAGCTGAACACCTCATTCTTCTACAAAATCTAATAATATAATCATTGCCTTCGTTAGACCTCTTATTATGTACCTTTTGACCTCACCTAACCCTAAGCAATATTTTACAACCAAATTAAAATTTTCCCGCAGTAAGGAAAGTCTATTGTTTATCTAATAATTCAAGTAAAATACGGAAACAAATCAGATTGCCTTGAGATCGCCTTGGATGCTGTTAGAATTCTAGATTTCACAATATTTTCCTGGACATCGCGACGGTCGCAGAATAATTCTTATAAGGGCTATGGATTTAAGAGGCTGTATTGCGGAAGAGATTTGTAACGATGACGTCACTGGTGAAGGTTAGAATAAGAAGAGCCCATGTAAGAGCTGGACCGTTTTAAGAAGTCCATGTTAGGTCTGGACCATTTAAAGAAAAGCAGGGACCAATGGTGTCTAAGTTGGGCGACAAATTTCTAGAAAATCTTTTGAGGGTAGATTTTTTTTTATAAGCTACTTAGGTTGCAGGCAAGCATACGGTCTACCTAATGGAAAGTGGTTACCGTACGAACGAGTGCAACACCAGGGGAGCCACACTCGTGCTGCTGACCCTATAAGAACAGAGAGATTCTGTGCCGTCAGCGCACAAGACAAGTAGGACAAACCTTAGGTCTTCCCACTTACAGCACTTTTACCCCAGTGAGCTCTGGCTACCCTACTCACCACTGGGAACATATTTCTCTTTTCAAAAATACATAAATGTTTGCTTTGAGTAAAATAGCCCATCTTCAGTATTTAGTACTTTACTCTTCAAGTAGGGTCCCTCTATATGTGACAACCAAAAGTAGAAGAGAAGAGAAAAATTAAATTCATCGAGAACCATGTTAAAGAAAAACCTTGAAATTCTAAGTCTGCAGTTTTTCTAAGTGTCGTAAAGATATCGCTGTAAGAGCAACTAGTTTGAAACAACGATGACGTCACAAGGTCGCCCTAGGATGTCCTACAAAGGTTTCATGTTAACAAAATGTTAGCACCAGTATATCATGTGTCTATCTGTGTCAAGGCGGTACTCGGTTGGCTGTGAATTATGTACCTATTTTGTCAACGATAATATGGGTAGTTTGGAGGTCGACTGTTTTAAAAATATTGATAGAATCAGTGTGGACCATACTAGAATATAGAGATGCTTACGTAATGTAAAAAATGTAGTTGAGTAACTGCCTAAAATATTTTATTAAATCGTGAAAAGGATGTATGTTTCTTTGAGTCTGAGCCTGTTTAATTATAAAATTTGGTAATAAAAAATCATAAAATTAAATTCTATGTCTAAATTCTTAACTAATTAATTTGCTCGTCGTTACTTTTTAATTTTGACAACAAAATTCTCTTGATTAATCAACAACAAAAAATATTTATTTATTACATTGTGGAACATAGGTTTTACGGAGATCTTAAAATAATTAATATAAGTACCTATACTATGTCCTATCACTTACATGGCGTACAAATTAAAATTAAATGTCATTATGGTTAGTAGTGGACTGCAGTAGGCTAATTGATTGATTGATTGGTTAGTATTAGGACTTAAAGTTATGGTTAGTAGATTTAGATTATGTCTATTACACGGTAAATATGATATTTTTTTTGTGAAATAATCCTATTTTAATTTATAAAAATACTTAGTAGTAGTAAGTTTACACATTTCTATGCACAAAGGAGATGGAAAAGGAACAAAAAACCATGGAGTGGTATTACAGTATAGATTTCTCGTGGGAAAATATAAAAATTTTAATATGTTGCTTTGGTAGAAACTATGGAACTACTTATATTCTTTTCTCCTAGTAATTCAAAAACACCACACACAAAATGAATTCGAAAAAAAAAATCAGCACCAAAAGACCGGATTTCCAAATATTGCTTTGCCACCATAAAGCAATGGTGGCAATTTTAACCGCCAACTACAGACAATTAGCAGTCGTTTATCACAATGACAGATAAAGCTCGTTAGGGCGGCTTCACTCAGCGATTCAGGTCATTTCTCATTCACCACTCATAGCTCAACGTCACACGAAAAAAGATCAAAGATAATTCTAATGTAATTGGATTACCTATTGTACTCGTATATCGTGCTAGTATGTTTTCGTTTCTTTTTTTATGTGGGACACGTCAATTAGACTTCAACACTGACTTACAGGTGACCAGGTATCAAGATTTTCGGACCTAGGCCAACCTGACCTGTCAGTTAGTGCTTCTGATTAACGAACGAGGCTTTGGGGCTATAAAAACCAAGAGCCAAGATGAGAGCGCATTCTTTTAATCAGGACAATAATAGAGGGTAGAGGGTTATGAAAAACAGACCTTTGAATGAGAGTGAAACCCTCACTGTCATCTGCGTATGTCGATATTTTTAAAGCGTACAATAACGTACATACATATTCTTCTTCCTCCTAGCGTTATTCCCAGTCGCATCCGAAGCTTTTTTCAGCTCGGAGTCTGGGGTCCGCTTTACCAGTCTTAACTACGGATTTGGCAAGACCTCGATATTTTCCATGAAGCGATTGCCATCTGACCTCCACAACCCAATGTTAATATTAGGCGATATCAAAGCTTTGCAGCTAGACCGTTGTTTTTGGACTTTTTAGGGCTTCAACTACCCGTAACGACCGCCATAGATATTTTTATGGCAACCGGGACCGACGGCTTAACGTGCTCTCCGAGGCACGACCACACCAATGCAAATATCCATATTTCATGCACACAAATATTTGCACTGAGGGGGGTCGAACCCGCGCCTCCTGCGTAGCGGCCGCGTTCACTACCGCTACGCCACGGAGACTGTCATATTATTATTCACTTCTTTTTCCCTCTTAAGCAGGTAGAGTCCCACCCACCAACTGCTTCTGTCCGTACACAGCTTCCTCTACTATCAACCTTTCAATATTACACGCGTAATATACCTACTCATAAATACAATATTTACCACTTTAACCTGTCGTAATGATTTGTTATACTGAACATAACAATAATTATATTTAAAGTACACATACTAATTACTTACACAATCAATTTGCGCGTGCGCCGTTCAAATGTTTTACTGCCAGTTAACCGACAATAACTTCTCTTTAACCTGTGAAATATAAAGAGATATTTTGTTCGGTTATACGAGAGACGCTTTATGTCGCGAATTTGCATATTAGTGAAGAGACGAATGTATGTATACCTATAGGTATTACTTGTATTGCGTTGTACAATACAGTGGAAATTTCATTGTTGTTGGTTTTCATTAGGCAATATTTTCCTTAGGTGTTGGTAGTGTTAACTGATTGCTAGCTGGTACATCTGCCGATCAAATGCCCAGGGTCTTGTGCTGGTTTTTCTCTCAGGGTTGGGAGACTTTTGAGAGACTTTTAAAGGCACTCGTGGGGGTATAGGAGCTCTTACGTTTGGTAGATCGACTACAACTACGTCACACGTCCATTGATAAAACCAAACCCTGCGCTTTGTGATACACTACCGTGATATACACGGTATTGGCGAAGGGTGAAAATTTTTAAAAGGGAAGCTGGTGGATTTTTTTCGTTCATCTAGTTTGTCACTTTGGTTTTTAACTAATACCTACCTACCTGTAAAGACAAACGGCGGGAATCGTGTCATAGAGACCTTTAAAAATAAATCAACTCAATTAATTTAAGCACCTAATAAATTCAGTATTGTAGATACCGGCATGTATTTTGACCCCAATTCGCGAGAGAAACGAGGCTCTAGTACGCAGATTGATTTGATATAATCTATGATTAGTGGATTTGAGCACCTCCACCGTAGCACCCCGTGCTATCCCCAAAAGGCACCCAAAAAACCGTACTGCGCGTATAGAGTACATTTTGTGACGTGATCAGAGTCAAGATATAATGATCGATGTAACTAATACCTACTTCCCTACTAATATTATAAATGTGAAAGTAACTCTGTCTGTCTGTCACGCCCAAACCACTGTACCGATTTTGATGAAATTTGGTATAGGGGTAGATTAGACCTCGAGAAAGGAAATAGGCTATGTTTGGTCGCGATAACCGACATCCACGCAGGCGGAGCCGCGGGCAAAAGCTAGTACTATAATATCGAACTGAAAGCTTTGCAATCCATTATACTCTCTGAAGTTTACGCGAATATTACCTACTCATTGAAATAATTTTCCATCGCGATTTATTTGATATCGCGATACATCCCGCGACCATTATTACCCTTGGGAAAGGATATACATATATGCTAGGATAGGCTATGTTTGGTCACGATAACCGACATCCACGCGGGAGGAGCCACAAGCAATAGCTAGTATCAAATAAATCACGATAAAATCCGTTAAAAAGTAATCTTATTTCAACCTCAAATCCAGATTGTCAATCTAGATCACGCCGCACCTAACTCCCAAAAGTATGTCTCATAAACAAGCTTACTAGCCCCACAGCATACTAGCCACAATCTCCAATCCCCGGCTACCATACGCGGGCCAGTCATAGATCTAAATGTGCAGTACACTTGCACACGATGCGCGGGAGTCGACATCGACAAATAAATAAAGCTGTGCGGTCTAGGCCGAACCGCTCCACACCAAGGTCACTGTAGTGTCGCCATGATGCTAGATTATTGTGGACATTTTGTATTGAAAATATTGTTAAGGTGATTACATACGCGAATGACTTTGACCATACAACTACTCAAGTCGCTCGTTTTTCAGCCGTAAAAATCAGTAAAACTAATTTTAATAGATAATTTTATAGGAGACGATTACAAACTAAGAAGGTCACGTCATGCTAATACACTCATTTAACATATATCTGAAAGGAGATGGATACTCTTCCATACATTCGTGGGCCTGATTGACAGAAAATGGAGCTGTCAGCTGTCACAGCTTAAAAATACAGTTGATAAACACAAGAAATAATTAATCGATTAACGGAATACGATTCAGAATTTATTTTTATTACACTATTATTTGGTATTTTAAATGGTTATTATTATTATTATGATTAAGTTTTGTTCACTCTGATTGATTTAATATCAAATTGTGATGCAAGTGTTATAATACGCAGTATTGTTCAAATAATTTTTAGTAATCGATATTTTATTTTGCTAGTGAAATAAATTTAGTTTTAAGATTTCTCGTCTTCAAGATTTTCAATTGAGCTGGTTTTTTAATATTTTGAAATAGAAAAAATACCGCTTTTTTTAAGTCCTATCTCAACTCATTACAATTTTGGCCCAGAAGTCCCCGTCTCCTTTTAGATTATTTGGATACATATTGTAGACAATATTTGGTTTCATAAGAAAGAGTAGAGTGATGTTCAGAGCCTCTGTTCAACTATTTCCTCCTTTTTTATTGAATTTATGAAAAGGTGAAGTTACTCTGTATGTCCTGTAGTATGCAGGGATGTAAATTCCAGATCTTTAGGTTTTATAGTTAAAAAGAAAAACGGTTTCGAAAATACCGATTTTTCGATGCTAATCTGATTCGGGGCCTTATTGGATGTAGGGCTTCACTTACAGGGTTGGGAGCCTTAATTAAAAGCTTGTTAAGTGAAACCTACCAGAAGAGAACTAAGTGCTTGTCTGCTAACTAAGTGGTGTAAAAAAAAAAGTGGACTTCGAACGTCGTAGAACCTCGATGGGACCGAGAATAATGCTGTGATCTGAGGAGAAGGATCGGGAGAAGTGGCGCACATTGGGAGAGGTCTATGTCCAGCAGTGGACTGCAACAGGCTAATTGATTGATTGATGATGATGATAAAATGTTTATCCGCATGAACCTCTGTAGTTCTCCATTTTTTTTTTCAAAGTAGATCTTCTTTCAGCTATTATACCCTAGTACCTAATAGATTAGAAAATTAATAAATATTCTTAAATATTTTACGCAGCACTATCTAGACACAAATTAAACATAACTAGTTTATGTTATGAAATCTAGAATACGGTTAACCATAATAAGACATTTTTTTTATTCATACAAGATTGATGGTCTAGGCCTAGACAACAAACATACCTACTAAGAGAAAAAAATTGCAACAATTATGGTTCCTAATTGAACCTGCAAATATTTTAACTTAGTTTGTTTGGTTACGTATCATAATATCTAAAGTTATTTCAACTATGTTCAAGATAACTACGGTTGATTCACATATGGTCATAACGCATATTGGTCGACTCGACTACTGGTTCATACACATAATTTCGAATAAACTAAAATTATTTGAACTAACAGACGATTAATATAATGTTCATTTAAGATATTGGACATGTTGACTATGTTTGAAATACCTAATGGTTAAAACTAAAATTAAGTGACAGAAATTTACATTCAACGAAATTTAAATACAACGTAAATTTCTGTCACAAAGTAGTAGTATCAATAAACCGTAGGCGAATCGACTATTAGGTATTTCATACATAGTTCAATCAACCTTAGCACAATTAATTGTAGTTGAATAAACCGTAGGTGAATCGTCCATTATTTGTTTCGACCAGTAGTTATTACAAAAATATGTGAAACGATCTTTAGGTGTTTCAAACAGTAGTTTTTTTGACCGTAGTTGTCTTGAAAATAGTTAAAATAACTGTAGCTATTATAATACGTAACCGTTTGTTTTCTATACAATCGATATATCATACATAGATATATCTAATACGCACTATGTGATATATCTGGTATGTGATTCGCGCATGAGAGCTCGTTCTAGGACACGCGGCTCTCGTAGCAAGGTCGGCTGAAGGCTTAATCCTTTACCATACCGGACTTTAATGGCTGCTGAATATGGGTTAGGTAAGATATGGTGACTGTTGATCTGCTAGACAAGCTAAGGAGCTGTATTTGGGTTATGTTTTTCAATTGTTATGTTGGTATGGGGTGACCTATAGTGTTATTTAGACTATTTTTATATGAAATGGAAAATTTTATACAATTGATAAAGAATTGAAAGGATTGATGAACTGACGACCTGAAAAAAGTGTTTCTTATATTGGTCTGGGTGTTTCTATAATATTGGTTTAGTGTATTTTACATCTAAAGAAAATGTATCCATGTGTAAACATAATATTTAGTTTAACATTTTATAGTGTTTTGACGTCTGTAACTATCTCTAATTTATTATTCTTTATAGCCTAGGCTACACAAAATGAACTATCGATTGACTTTGATTTTATCGTTTAGTTTATTTGTGACATTACCCTTTATTTTAATTTTGACTTTATCGAGAGCCAAAAAAATGTACAAGACATAAATAAAGTTTACAAAATACATCATACTGTTTTTTATACCACTTAGGTGGCAGACAAGCACACGGCCCACCTGATGGAAAGTGGTTACCGTGGCCTATGGACGCGAGCAACACCAGGGGCGTCACACTCGTGCTGCCGACCCTGAAGAAACCTTCTAATGCCCTTCTTGAAGACCCCTATATTGTAGTCGCTTATGGAAAACTACCACTGTACTTACATAAAAGCAACTATTTATCAAATTAAAACATCCATCTAAAACGCAACCTCTAACACACACGTGTAAACAAAATCCGTATAAGGAAAACACCCAACTCATGGTCACCGCTGCGCTCGCGCAGACCTAACCTAGAAACGAGCTGGATTTCGTGACATTCGCATCGCGTGCGGATGTGTGCGTGCCCCATTCAGTATTACGTCTGTGTGTGTAATAGAACTAACACGTTATCTAAACAACTGTGTTGAGGGATTCTAAACCTTATGTCTTTAAAAATAAGGTTGTTTTGTATAGTGGAGCGTTAGTAAATCGTTTGTGGTACCAGTTGACATGGTATTGGTCGGTTTTGGTATGATAAAATGGGCGTTACTATATTAGTTTATACATTTATGGAATACTTAGTTTGTGTTTAGCCTTCAGTACTGTGTCATTTTTGTGTGTACGTGACTAAATGTAAGTAGTTCCTACTAGATAATGTTTATAATGTTCTTATTGAATATTTATAGTTATAACAAATTTGTATTGAGGAAAATATTGACTTTTTAATTTAATAAGGAAATAGAGTCATGCTTCGAGACTATTCCCAGCTATTCCCAAGTCTAACTGGGGTTGGTTATAAATCTAACTGCGAAACGTTAGAACTTCGATATTGTCCGTGAAGCGACTACCCTCTGACCTCCCGGGAGTTGTACAGGCGATATCAAATGTCTGTAGTCTGTAGGTAAGTCTGTAGGATGCTTCCTAGCCAAGTAGACTAAAAGTTTCACGTCATCTCTTTCCGTGGGTATCGTACGAAGCGACTAAGGGGTAGGTAGGTTAACACTCCATCCTACAATAACACCCGTACTCACAAACAATACTGTGAGGTCTCATAGTGTGCTCGAGCGCATAGGGCTGGTAAAATTAATTCACAAACATCACGGAGCAGTATCTAACGCAGTGCGTTCCCTCAACGAAGTATTACTTAAGTGTTATCAATGAATAAAAAGGCTTGCCAAAACGAACGCACTGAGAATTTGTCGTTCTTTGCACAGTTTTGGTAGTACGCATAGCGAAGTATTGTTTGTGAATACGGGTGTAAAACTCTACTACTACTTAGGTATGGATCGCTTGACAACAAGTTACTTCAACTTCAACTTCTTCTTAATGGCGTCTGCAGCAAATCGCCGTCAGTTTGCCAATGTCAAGTAAATTATAAATGTTTATAAAATTATTAATGGCGAAACGCCAATGTCAAGTTTTCAAGGTATTTTCTACCAGAGCCACGTTAGCCACGGCAGTAACTTTGTTTCCGTGTGTCCACCCCCCACGAGATTCAGATGGTCGATCAGGACGTGTGGTTGGATTTTAGGGGGCAACAACAAGTTAGTATTGTAGAATAGAATGTCAAATGTATGGAATTTGACGTTTATGATATAGACAGGTACGTTAACGACCGTCATATAGGTATAACTCCGGACACGTATCTTGGACCTAAATCGCAAGACAAACGAGGCTCTGGCGCCCGCAGATTGCTTTGTAATTATCTATGCTTGGTGAATTTTAGTTCGTCCACCGCAGTAGCACCCCGTGCTATCCTCAAAAGACACCCAAAAAATGTGTAGGTACTACGCGTATAGGGTACATTTTGAGCACATTTTAGGTCTAAGATACGTGTCCGGAGTTATACCGACTACGACTATTCGTCAACGAATTCCCACTTGTCCAGGGGGGCAGAGATCCTTTCGACAGCTCCATAATATACCTAGTTTATTGTAGATTTTACGGGAATGATCATCCCTAGAGAGGATATCCCAAAAACTATCGCTTCAAAGCCTAAGCTAAAAATAATCGTTTCACAATGCGTATTGTTCACTATTCTGTAGCATTTCAGCAACGTTTCAACAAAATTTATACGTATAGATAAAATTATGTTGTAGGCACTTAATATACAGATAATAAATATATAAATAAATAACATACAGGCACACTCATGCACTTATTGTGTGTCATGGCCGCCACTCGAGTCATTGATTAGGTTATGCAGCTGTGAGGAGAACGATGACGGAAATATGCTACGAAATTTAGTTTTAAAATTAGTTATTAGAATATACTGACGCCTATTTATTACTGAAAGGGTTAGCAGAGATACAAGACAACGTGTTTTATTAAGTTTATTAAGGCCGTAGTTTTTGCAAGCGACTTCAATATGGGGTTCTTCAAGAAGGGCGTTAGAAGGTTCTTATGGGATTAGCGGCGTGAGTGTAACGCCCCTGGTGTTGCAAACGTACATAGGCTACGGTTACTACTTGCCATTAGATGGGCCGTGTGCTTATCTGCCACCTAAGTGGTATAAAAAACACTAAATGAAACTAATAGGAGCGATAGGGTGTCATAGTATGCGATGGGTTCGCAGTCGGTACTACATGTCATCTCAGATGTCATTTCCTCAATGTCTCTCTTGCCATATCCCTTTTCACGCATTCCATGCATCTGGGTAAGGGCAATAGGATGTATGAGGTCCTATTAACTTCTAAGAGTCTTAAACCAACCTCCCCCGCTCGGAAGTACACCTACTGACTAACAGATAAGATTTTCTATTTGGGGTTAGAAATGAGATGGCAGTAGCTACAATATGGGGTTCTTCAAGGAGGGCATTAGAAGGTTTCTTCAGGGTCGGCAGCGCGAGTGTCACGCCCCTGGTGTTACATACGACCGCTTCCATCAGGTGGGCCGTGTGCTTGTCTGCCAACTAAGTGGTATTAAAAAAAAGCTATAAGCCAAATCGATAGAAAAAAGTAAAAGAGGCTTCAAAGTACAACCTGTGGATGTAACCGGGACTAATGCGATAATGATGATGATTATTAATAAATTTCACGCATTTTATTATAATAGTAAGTTATGTAATCGTCTATAATCGTTATAATACATGTAACACTCATTAATCTATGCATACATAATACTTAGATACGTTTGTCTGTTGCTATTACATTGTGTCTACATACTTATGTAATTAGATACAATTGCCTACTGCTTACATAGTTGCAACTACAGTACAGTAGGATACGGGATAACTACGAAATGTCCGAAAGCCGATATTTCCGTAAAGCGACTGTCTTCTGACCTCCACAACCCACTAGCGATATCGAAGTCTGTAGGTAGATCTGTTTGCCACATAGATGACATAAATTTTTGAATAGAATCCGTGTGCGATCCGGCTTATTATACTCTCCGAGGGACTGTGTAATTTACTTACCTACCTAAGTATAGATATTTACATGCATATACATTCACTTGAATGAAATTTTGAAACATTTATGCTTACTTTTCAAATCGATTTAGAAAGAAAAAAGAATCAACTTCCCCGCCCGAAGTCTATTCTTTTTCCTTTCTAAATTGATATACATTCACGCCTGTAAATCCCAGAAATGGTAGGCAAAGGTGTATTAGCACCCACATTTCGACAACTATGATTTTCGGTCCCACGTAATAGGGGGCGAGCCCATTGTCGTCTAGCTTACATTTTGTAGTATATTTATGTACGTATTAATTTCGACAGTAAGCACTACCACCACCGTAAACAAATAAACGCCTTGTCATTGTTCATCTCCAGTTCCCACCTAAAGTTTCACAACGACTCGTGAATAGCTTCTAATGATAAATTTCACTAACACATTACCCTCTAATGTGCCTGTGTACATTATAGTTGCTGTTTAGGTTATAGAAAGTGTTGACCCTTGCCCCTCAGTTGATGTCTTATCAGTTCTTGGGAAGGAACGATACGAAGGTGTTATGAACTTATGAAGTATCAGTTTCTAGTTTCAAAGCTTTGTGTGTAGCCTGCTGTAGGTTATTTCCGTTTACATGTACAAAACCGGCGACAAAATATTGTGCCGGCTTGTCGACGGATGTTTCTTTAGTGAAAGATGCTCTCGTCATGAATTTATTGTTTTACTTCGTCTGATGGTATCGAAAAATAACGAAGTCCAGCCAAATCCGCAGTTAGACTGGTAAAGCGGAACCCAGACTCCGAGGTGAAAGCTTCGGATGCGACTGGGATTAACTCTAGGATAACTTCGTTTAATGGTAGGCTGAAGGCAAAGTTTCGGGCAAGAGAGAGGGTTACCATTACAGACATGGAGGCCTTCGACTTGACAGCTTCATCAGATGCTTTATCACACTCCGCTCCGCAAGGTTCCGGGACTATAGGAAGAAGGAAACATGTGTGCTGGTAAAGAATTCCATAAGATATTATGGTGCGGCAAAGAGAAAAGGCCGATCCACTTGTTCAGAACTATGTGATATTAAGCAGGGTTTGGATATTTAGCAATTAAGTTAAGTTCTTATTTTCTTTAAAGACCGCCGCGTGGTTCCCGGCAGAGTAGAATTTGGGCCACCCCATCTCCTCCCATATGGTGTTGTACAAGGCGACCAACGGATAGGGCTGTTTAACATCAGACAGATATATACAGCCACGACTCATCCTATACATGGCTCGAGCCAATAATAGTGCCCGGAAAACGGCAATAGGCTCACCCCCTATTACGTGGGACTTAATACAATGATTGGTGAAAAAATGTGTGTGTTGATTCACCTCTGCCTAACCCTCCGGGGATAAAGGCGTGATTGTACGTATGTATTTCTTTAAAGACCCAACTTTGTTGTCTCAACCCATCGAACTACATTATCAAGTACCTACTGAACCTTTTAAAACCTGTATAATGTAATATACAAAAGTCTGCATCTTACACCGCTACTTAAACAAGAAACGAGAACCCAACAGTACCAACTAATAACCTATTATTTCACACATAAAACACAACTAACTTGTTTTTCAAACCGGAAAACATCCAATAGGTACATGATTATGTACCATTTACCTACGTCTCAATATTCCCCCTCAATGTTTACTGGCTAAACATTATTGCATTTTGCCTATTACGATTTGAAATGCACTAGTATTGCATATTAATTGGCACACGACTGTGGGGTTTCCCTGTGCATAGTTTAGTACCTACAGACCTAGTCATTGTACGTCAATTGGGTAACCTTAGGGATAACTTTGTAGGTATAGGTATAGGTAAATGAAACTGTACAAGCAGCGAAATATTTGAATTGTTTCTGGACTTGTAAAGAATAGTCAGAATAGATCAGTGAATGTGAGAAATAGTTGGTTAAATTTTAAAACTCGATTTTAAGTACCTGAATAAAATTGAGTGTGATTTAAGCTGATGTCAAAATTGAAGGGCTTTTCCACAAAATAGTAGAACTGTCGCCATTACACACATCAACAATGTTACAATGGTCTAATAATAACTGTGCATATCAGGGAGCGCTGTTGACAAATCTACTCGTTTCAACAACGTTTTGAGTATCAATATTTGATGACAAAATACATGATGACAAACTTCACTTTGAAAAAAATATATATTTCCCTATAAATTCAAAGTAATAAAAAGATAAACGATCCATAGCAGACTATGGCGTGAATTATACAGAAAAGAAGCCTAATAAGACAGGAGGGATATATGGGTCATACGCGATACCTACACAAGACACTCTAGCTCCATGGCAAACCAGTCTCATAAACTACAACCAATAAAAGTAATAAAATGGCTAGCTACTACGTAATGCGGATACTAATTAATAATTTTAACACATGACTCAAAAGTGTATAATAAACTCCAGTTTACAGCTACTTGTAAATCCAAGCTATAGGTACTTACAAGGTGCATCTAATAATGCTGTAAACCTTATAAGACACTTTGGAGATTATTATAACTGTACAGCCAGCATCAGATCGATCTCGGAAGGTACTCAAAATGATCATAATACCTTGCTATTCCCCCCTTCCTGCCCCTCTAGACAAGTGGCAGTTCGTTGCTCGGCGTATGATGGAATAGAATGCCAAATGTATGGGATTTGACGTATATGACAGGCGTCAACGAATGTCAAAAACGTCAAATCCTATACATTTGGCATTGTCTAGAGGGGCTGTTGACTAATTGTTCTGATATTTGATGCAGACTTTTTGTTCGGAAGTTCGACCAGTTAATTGACAGGCGAGGCTTTAGCGCAGGCATTTTTCTCTGAGTTGGGGGGTTCGACAACATTACCTTCCGTAAAAGTCAAACAAACCAAAATATGAAAAGTACGAGAGCAGACCCGGATTCCAAAGCATTGGATGAAACCGGGATTGGAGCTCGGATGAAGAAGACATGGCGACAGAGCGATTTTCAGCTTCCAAACATGGTTCCCTCGAAAAGGTCTTTGATTAATGGTAATAGGCTGTTCTGCAATAGGCGGATATGTTGAGACCAAAAAACATACGTAGTTGCTCAAATCTGTGTGTTCTTAAACTCCTGCCTAACTTCATTGCCTTGCCCTAGAATAACTACGTTCTACATAATTTGTTTTTATGCCTAACAGTTTATAATGCCTATACCTAGCAGTACCTACACTTCGAACCGTGCGTCACTAATATGGTATTCAATAGATTTCACGATTTATTTGTTTCAATGAGTAATTTTCCTCCTATGCGGAAACAAAGATTTCCACTCAATCACAAGTTCAAGTTAACAAAAGAAGTTGATTCGGTGTGATTCGAAACGCCATTTTCTTTCTTTATTGCAGCGGCCATTTTAGAATTTGCGCGCGTTTCCAACTGTCATTAGGCAGTGATGCCAACATTCTAAAATTACGAGTTGTATTCGCATTCAACTATTAAATTACGGGTTCTTAGCCCGCAGTTGTGTGAGGCGTGCTTAATTTTGTACCGGTTATAAAGTAATTTAAGACACATTATAAGACGGTTTGGGGCTGTTACAAAAATATTAAATAAAAGACAATTGCTAAGGTTTATAATGCAGTTAGCACCATTGAATTTTATGCTTGTCACAAGTACTTATTAATGATGCCTTCTTTAAGAAGTTTATCTGAATATTCCAATATTCGAGTTTATAACCTTGTGAACCTACTCCTAACCCAAGCTATAATTGAGCTTATCTGGAAGGTTTTACGGAAGTAACTTAAAGAATCAGATAGGAAACCCTAATGTATTTCATTCTCTTCTCGAATCCTATTTTGAAATCATTGAAAACTATGATAAAGATATGAGACTGTCATAATTTCAAATTTAACCCTTAGCGGGTCAGAAATAGGGCACCAGATCGGACTAATTTAAAAAAGGTGAAACTTATTGAACTATATTGGATACCGCTCGCCATGAATTTGTAACACACACCTGATCATTTTCAGGAAAAGTTAAATGACAAAAGTTTTCAACTACCCCACATCTGCAATCTGCATCCACCGTCATAGGTACGTAAAAGCGATACTGTCCTATGGATTTCGATCAAAACTTCGATATTTACAAAGTTTGTTGAATCGCCAATATTATATCGAGCCGTAAATAAAATCAATAATGGTATATGTTAAATACCAAAACAATTTCAAATGAAAATAGTTTCGACAGAGTTTTGTTGTCAATGGCCGGCGTAATACTCCGTAAAGTTGGCAACATTGCCACAATGGATGCTTATATTAAAATAGTTGCGTTCATGTTTTAATTATTGCATAACTAACACCTGTGGCCTAGTCATCCATTCAATAGATTTTTTATGATTAAGCTTGTTATACATAATATTATGAAACTATTTAGCAGAATTTCCCAATGCCTTTGTTAAAATTTTTGTGTTTGACATTACCTATTGAAACGGTTGGTAGTATTGTTTTTTAAATAATCTATGGCAAATAGTTTTGCCGCTCGATTTCTGCAATGTTTAAATTTTGATTAAGTAAGCTTTATAAACTTTATTTTTACAATGTTTATTATGTAGATATATCGATATCCTAATGAAATATTTTTTGGAATGGTTATTGGAATGGAAAACTCAAAATATTTTCACGCCATTTTCATTTCAAACGGGTGAAAGAAGAGTACTTAATCTGTACACTTATACAGCTACACTTATAGCACTTATATACTAAAATACAGCTCCCGCAGGTAAGTTTGTGGTCGCTAATTGAATTTTGATTAGGTATTCGATGCATTTTTAAATGGGTTTTGTTCAATTTTATTTTGTGCACGGTTTCATCATTATCATTGTTTCGATTACATTTTGCAATTGTGGTTAGTGGACCCAGTGCTGCAATCGAGTTACTTATAGGTTTATTTTTTTTTTTTCGAAAATTTTTCTTTCAAAGTCAGGACAAATCATTTGACAAAATATACGAAAATCGTAATTTAATTTTGATCTTTTGTCGGATGAGTGATGACTTACCAGTAGTTGAGAAGCTTGAACATACAATATTGTACAATAGTTTGATAGACAATGTCAAATTTTCGCACATATCTTGTCTCGAAATAAATATTTTTCTCCCTTTTGAATACAATAGGCACTTAGTTATCATCACAAACGTCGATACGTTACAATATGCATCATAAATTTAAAAAGAGAAGCCGGCAAAAATTGTGTTACATGGATGTACAGTCAGTGGCAAAAGTATTTTAATATAATTGTAACAATGAGCAGTTTTCCAGTAGGTATAATAATATAATCAGTTGGTTTTTAAGTCATCAGGAGATGGCGCTAGCATAGCTTTTGGTAATTTAGGGTAATTTTAATATACTCTGTGGTTTGTTTGTAGTACTTTTCTATGGTCCTACTTTTTCATGAATTTGCGATGTTGCCAAGGTTTAATTTCGTTTCCCCATATTATAATAGATAAAATATATAATAAAACGCTTAATTCTTTTCGCGTCACTGTCTGTAATTTAAAATAATAATATTATATGTAAAATAATTTTATCAGAAAAAATGACAAAATATTTATGTAAAGTAGTTAAATCATTACAAAACCGAAGAATATTTTTTCCATAAATTAGAGAACACTAGATGTGATACCACACTTTTCTTACCAAAAGTGCCGGCTGCGCCATCTAGCGCGTCTTTAGGAACGCTATAAATACCTACTGGAAAACTGCTCATTTACAAAAAATCACCTTAGCTCTAAAAACCTTTCATAAAAAGGAAACAATAGATACAAGACATAGATATCCATAAACATTATTATAATTATATTCCTTTGAAGATTTTAAAAGTATCTGATACATGAATTATTATGAAATCATCATCCGAACGGAAATCGCAGTTGCATCGAAAACTTACACTTTCGACCCAAATGTTCACCCCGCTTAAAGGATCCGGGACTGTATCCCGGATCCTTTAGGCGGGGTGTGAAAAAGCATCTGATGAGGCCGTCAAGCTAAGGGCCACCATTGTAACTTTATTGGTGTATTATTTATTGGTGACCCTCTTCCCTAAGATTTCACCTTTACCTTGCTATCAGGCGACATGAAGTCATATTGATGCTTATGACGTGACCTACATAAAAAAAAATAAAGATCATTTGTAAATTTGTTCCAAAGACATCAAGAAAATATGTTCAACAGTAATTCAACATCTTTTCTTGCTAACTCTACACCTTTGTCATTTACTTCCTACGTATCTATCAGACATACCACACAAATCAATACAGACTCAAAGACAAAAAATTATAGCAAAAACTACTCTATTCATTTTCAAATGCTAAGGTAGCGATCACGTTACGCTTCGATTAGCGGACGACGCACACGTACCGTGAGAAAGCTTTTCTAATCGACGTGTTCGTAATAAATGTGACAGTTTGAATGGCCACTTGTTACCGACCCATTGAATGTACAGCAGTGGTATGTGGTTTGTTGCTTAGAGTTCCCATTGTGAGAAGAATTATATACCTACATATCTACCTATATTATGATTTTTGTAAGACAATGTAAGAAAAAATTATACAACCCAGACTCAGCCTCAGATGCATGGCTCGACAATAGTGCCCAGAATACGGCAATAGGCTTACCCCTATTACGTGGGACCTAATACAGTGATTGGTGACATAAATAAAATAAATAAATAAAGAATTGGAGGCTTGCTATACCTACCAAGATCTTGGCGACCCAAATTAACCTAACTCGGTTAGACGGAAGCCGTTTATCATCAGTATTGTGAAGTTTTTGTATCTCAATTGCATCTGAGGCCTTCATCTCAAAGTCCGGTCAGCCCTCCGGCTTTTCCTCAACACTTCACAACCTTGCATCCTTGGCAGTGAGACGATCAAATCTGGAAATAAGAAGGTTATAAGTTAGGGCATTATAAGGGTTCTTCAGGGTCGGCAGCACGAGTGTGACGCCCCTGGTGTTGCATACGTCCATAGGCCACGGTAACTACTTTCCATCAGGTGGGCCGTGTGCTTGTCTGCCAACTAAGTGATATATTTAAAAAAAAATATGAAGACCCCGTTGGCAACCGGGAATAATGCTAAGGCTCTACAAACTCTACATATTGGTCCCAAAATTTGACTGAAAGTTTTATTGGCATGGACAGGATTTGAACCCGTGGCCTCTCGATTTTAAAGCCGATTCCTTAACTACTACGTTACCGATGCTTTTGCTTCACTTATTACACTAATAATACACAGCAATGACTATAATTTCTTTCCATACTGCCATGAAAACTCGTTTGTACCTCAGGTCTATATAGCTTTCATCTGACAAAGCTATTTAAAAAGCTCTTCAAAGCGTTTTGAGATACAATGTAATACAACCCTTATTTATTCAATAACCTCAGTTATAAGTATTTCAAAAATCTTTAAGAAACCTACCTACTTACATAATTATTACGCTGTTTCTTTCAGAGAATTTTGTAAATGACTCCTTAAACTTATACTAAAGTCTGACAAAGATTGGATCTAACAAGTAAATGATTTTAAACAAACATACAATGTAACTCGATTACTTATATCACATTGCGTGAGAAACATAAACGATTATACAACTCTGGTATGGCATAATTAATTGTAGCTTTGCAATCAAAAGGTTAAACTTATCTCAAGTATCTATTAGTCTTATTTATACGAGAGCTGGTATGATTGAACGGCGAAAAAATTCTTAAAAATTTAAAAAATATCTGGGGATGATATATAGCCCCCGTACCCACCAGGCAGGTCTGCAGCTTCGTGTTGGATATAACAGGAGAGTTGTGTGACAAGTTTTCAGCTTGCCTTAAGAATGTACTCAAAAATCATAACAGCTCTCGGACTCTGATTCTTTTTTTATTCTCTCAAACCCCACTACTCTCCTATAATCTCCATTAACCCTTTCTACCAACTTCCTACTAGGATATTTTGCCTACTAATTACTAATGTAAAAAAATATACAAAAATCCAGTAAAAAAAATAAGGCGAAATGTGGGTGATATGATAAAATAATACACCTCTGCTTACCCCTTTGGGGATTTACAGGCTTGATTATATGTATGTATGTATGTAAATACTAGCTACTAAAACAATAAATAATTAGATGTAGGTATATACATTATCGCGTGCTATTATTACTAAAATATAATAACTCATGAGGTACTATTACTACGGTGAAATTACACTCGTCGAGGCAATAAGTCACAGTAATTTCCCATAACGGAAGCTTTTATATCAATCTTGTGACGTCACGGCCGCTATATTGGTCCCTAATAACCTGTTGTTAATGTCATTTAATGTTTACGTAATTGATACGCTTGTATTTAAAGTTTTAATTGTTTTGTGTAAAGCGTTCGATGATGCTAGCAGAATAATATTTTACTATTCTATGAAATGAATTGAGTGAAATGTGATAATGTTACCCAGCTTTTGCGCGCGGCTCTGCCCGCGTTGATGTCGGTTATCGCGACCAAACATAGCCTATGTCCTTTCTCATAGTCTAATCTATCTCAGTACCAAATTTCATCAAAATCGGTTCAGTGGTTTAGGCGTGAAAGCGTAACAGACAGACAGACACGAGTTACTTTCGCATTTAAAATATTAGTATGGAAGTATGTCACGATTACTCCCCCCTCCCCCTCTTCACCTGAGCTGGCAGGGGAGGCTATGTCGGACTGGAACCGACTAAAACACACACCGTCTGTGGTTCATAGGTTGCCGGAAGTGAGATTGTCTGAGCCATATCTCTTGCACCCAAGCAGAAACGCTATAGTTTCTTAAGCACCTGAAAAGTTTTTATTATCAAAAGTTTACAAAAATCTGGAACCAAAAATTACAAAAATAAAATAATATTGCTGTAGTTCATTCAATCTGTCCATACCCTTATTTCTTTGCGTTTAGAACTCGCTATACGAACTCTTCCTTAAACATGTGCGCTCAACATTTTACAAAAACCAAACATTTCTCTTAACCATAGAAATGGTTTCTTTTTTTTTTTGTAAAACGTTAAGCACTGTAATCGATAACTATTTATTGAATTAATGGAAAACAAATTTGTTGATAAATTATTCTCCACGCACAGTTGACCGTCGTACAATAAATAGAATAATTGGTTGTTATTTTACGATGGTTTCTGTTTAACGTGTTTTTATATTTGGCTTGGTAATACAGTATACACTACACAATCAATTCTACGAAACAACGTTCGTATAAGTGACTTTTTGTTTGTCTACTTTAATAAGTTTGGGTTGTAACAGAGAACTTAGTTGACGAGTGAGTAACTCTTGAAATATTGAGTATTTACTTTTTTATATTTTTTTTTCCTATAAAATTTATTTGATTTTAACTTAACAAAATATACATAACTAGCTGTTGTCGCGGCTTCGCTCGCGTTGAATTCTGATCCCATTCATCGCTGATAGTAGCGTGATGAATAGCTTATGTTAGCATTGCCACATTGTATGACAATGCTTATTCTCTGACCTAAAAAGAGGCCAGCCGTCTGGTCACGAGAAGCGTGGACCATATACGCTTCGCAATCTCCCTGACGAGACTGAGGACGCTCAGACCTCATGACCCCAACGTTTCGACTCCAAACGGCACAAATTCATAATCTTTTTTCACAGATTAGAGTATTTGCCGTTTAAGAGCTTCTGCAAAAGCAACAGCAGCTCCGGCACAGCCAGCTACTTAATAGGTATTAAATTAAATACTTGTTTGGGATAGATAAAAAGAGTAAAAAAGGAAAATATAATTATCTAGTGTCAATGCGTGGTTCTTAAATAGAAGCTATTATATCCACCAGGATATTAGAATATCTAAATAAATAATTAATATAATATGTATTACATAGATTGAGCATTAGGTAAGTACATTGCCAACTATTAGCCAATTATTTTAATAAATGTGCATTAGAAACGAATATGCAGCAATATCCGCCATTTTATTGGTTTATTATGATGCAATTATTGTTATTAATGTATTTCCTTGTTATTTTAAGAAAATACTTTGTTGTTTATCCTATAAATTTTCTGTAGCTAATGGGTAAACAACAAGTTTTTGAACAAGGGTTATTTAGTTGCGTTTATGAATACTTGTTTTAAATATTGTGATGTAATGTAGGTATTTTCTAGCCTGAAGTCTGCTCTCATACGTAATGAATTGGTTTTTACTGGAACGACTACTGTCTGAACCCCCTAACCCCGAAAGGAGAACCTGCGCCAGAGCGCTATCCATCAATCAGCAGATGTAGGTACCAGTTTGCAGATAAAGTTGACTTGGCTCTGAAGGTTTTGGTTGAGCCATACACACCACTGACATTAACTTCTTCAAATATTACATCATACCTATTTAAGATATTAAAAGTGTAGAATGAATTTATTATTTTCTTAGGTATTCAACTATAGGTATTACAAATAAAAAGATTTTAGACGTGACACTTAAATTGGAGTCACCTAGAAAATTTAACGGTACCTACGTCCAACATTGTTCTAGATAAAACATTGACATCTAGGCTAGGCTAACTCAGAATATTGTTACCTTTTCAGTTTTTCTTCTTAAAGTCATTAGTTTCATAGGGTTTTAAAAAAAAAATATGCATGAAATGATTTATTTTTTCATGTGAGAATTAATGGCAAATGATATTTAGAATTTGGAAAGGTTAGAACCCCCAATAACCCCACTGACTTCTTCATTGTTTGCATTAAAGTGTAACATTGCCTACATCATTCCTTTTATACCTATGTGCGAATAACTAGAACCAACTCAATGTCAAAGTATTAAGATCACAATAAAACCTCGCCAACGACACGTATCCATTATTTAAATAACGCCATAATGCGAAAATGCGATAATAAACGATGAACAATAAATTTAGCTCAATGAAAACATAATTTTCCATCAAAACAACATGTAGCCATAAAACCACTCCTGTTTTATTCAAGATACCTTATAAACGCATATTCGATCTAAAGTTATGTACAAAAGAAACATCCATCGGGCCTTCGCTTGCCGTCCATCTGCCGACCAATAGGTGACCAGCAAAAAAATAATTATAATTTAAAAACATAGTGGACTTTTTTCAACAAATGCTGACCTTAAAAGGAACCCATTCGATGGGAGATGTATTAAAAATTGAAATAACAACTTTGCGTGCAACGACCGCGCGATAGATAACTGCAAAAACAGCGCAAATGATGGTACGCGGGAATTGCAAATGAGATCTTAATACTATAAATTTAAAGAACTATTTCGAATAAACATTAGCGAAGCAGATGTTGTTCGAAATGAAGATTAGGGGAACTAAGATATAAAAAGCGGTCAGCCAATCGCGTCCCGTGCTGGTCTTTCGTCCCTCTCGCACACTAGGCGCACCGCTCTTTCTAATGCTCATATTTTTTGCCATCTTATTCTAATTTCTCATTCAAATGGCCTGTGTTCGATTCCAGGGGTCCGTAACCTTTTATGACATAGTCATTTTTATTTGTTGTTCTTAGTTGAGTGCTTCGGTTGAATTCATCACATAAGATATTGCATTTTTTAACAATTATAATTTTATCATAGATAATGATCGATTGACTTTAATTTCTTTCCATGGTCATGGCTACGCGTGGTTGCGTGTGCCACAAGTGTGTGATGGAAATATAGATAAACAATGTTTTATGAAAATAAAGTTTTTATTGTTCTTATTTCTTTTGACAATTAATTTATTTGAATAATTATGATTTCATTACATTTTAATTAAATTTTTAAGGTACATATCGTTTTAAAAGTCAATTAGTGTTTGCATAAATAAGTTATGATAATTTTTTGAATCATTGACATCTTGTAGGTCGATGGTATCAAAACAATCATAAACTCTGTCAATTGATGCCTGTACTGCTTAAGTAGATACCTACACCTAATTTAGCCAATTTTTATGTTCAAGCCCAAAATATTTACCTAAAAAATTATATTATCAAAGAAACTGCGGAAGAAATTAATTGTGAAGATGTTTGACAGGAATTTACCTAAGTAGCTAAACGAAATAAGCAATTAAGCCAAAGGCACACAGATGATTATGTTAATATCAGATACTGTCCAAATATGTAATCGTCGTAATACTCGTAATACATTTTAAACGTAAATTCTTCAAAATCGAATGAGAACCGATTTTATAACCTCTTATAAAATAAATGCAGCTATATTACTAACGTAGATGGCAAGCGCAAGTACTTCGAGGTCGTACAAGATGTACTACATCCGGTGAGCGATTGTCTTTACCGAGATTCAAACCTGTTTCCTTGGCATATGTCTGATGAAGCCATTGTTTTGTATTAATATTGGTTTCTTTATGTTAAGTAATGTTTTAGTAGCTAGGACCTCTTATCGAAACTTGTTCAGGTTGAATGGCTTCTTAAACTTAGGTATCAATAGCGTAACAATTGAGATGTTTATGAAAATCATTTTTATGCATGAAAAGGAAAAAAAACGAGTAGTCCGTCTGAATCATAATAATTGTAATGAATAATATTTATGACATGCAAACTTTTTATGACAATTGAACATAAATTAATCAGCATTTTTATTGGATATCTTAGTCTTTTTATTGCAATCTTTCGCCATTTACGGTTAAATTAACTGACATAATAAAGTTAGAAAAAAAACTTGAAACGAATATAACGTAATCCAGAGAAGGACTTTGTTTAATAATGATAATTAAAAGCGAATAATATGTGCAATTCCACGCGCATATTCGCGATGTTCCAAACAAGGACATGGGTTGTTTCCGTGTTGAATCACTAGCCGTGTAGTACAAGTCGTAAACAATGAGCGAGATGATTTATCTGACAGCCAACTTTAATCGAGTTATACCTAATGAATTTGTGATTCAGTTAATCAATGAGAAAAAATTGTGTTATTGAAAGTAGGTACGTTAAGAAAAATCCTCGCCATTTTTTCCTCTTCGATTTTTTGACGATGAAGGAATCTTGTGCAATTTTGTAAGGACAGAATCAAATATCAGATGTGCTACTCTGAACCTAGAGTGATGTGAGTATGAATGAGGTTCCTAGTAAAAGCACCATAGTTTTGCAAGTAGTAGTTTGTATATATTATTTAAAATATCCTTTTCAGTTTAGGATAGGACAGCAAAGTTTGCTTATGGTAATGGTACCGGTCTTAACTTACATTTTTTTATTCGCGTAGCATGTCTCGCCGTACAAGCGCTATGCAAATTCTAAACTACAATTATCATCTATTAATAATCATTCCACGAATACCTAATTAATTTTAATATTTCATAAACCATGGCACACACCAATGACTTTTCGATGCTTTTCGAAGTTATGTGTGTATTTATCGCAGGTTTATAAGTGCCCGGTTAATGGCAATAGGCTCGCCACCTATTACATTGGGACCTAAACATAAACGGCGAAATGTGGGTGCTAGCACCTCTGCCTACCCCTTCGGGGATACAGGCGTGAGTTTATGTTATGTTATGTTATAAAATTAAACAGAATTCAATTTTTATATAGGTACGTTTTTTACAATAGCAGTAAAACTTTTTGCATTTCAAATTACGCAAACATCCTTGGCTAGTAACATCAGTATAAACTTTATCAGCTGCATCCGCTTCCTCTTGTCACTTACACCGTCATTCAAACACGCATACACAAATGCAAACTGACTCACATCGACCTTGAAATAGACCAGTCTAATCGTAGTTTTAGCCAATCAGTAGTCGGTTCACGATGCACACCATCCTTTGTTTATCATCGACACGCCATGCCAAATGACCCTTTTGTTATTTTTCAACTTTAATTAAAGTTTCATTATTACTAAATTAGCTATTGTTGGAGTGTACTTAATTTGAGAAACGATTGATTTCTTAATTGGATAATTTGTCATTGGTGATCAAAATAAACACTGGTTTCGGATTTACTACAAAGTATCAGTAATTATACGATAATGTATAGTATCAAGTAGGTATCTCTGTTTGTTGTTCTTTATTTACCACTAACTGTTGCTCCCGGCTCTGCCCGCGTGGAATTCTGATCCTTTTCATCGCTGAATCGGTTGGTACCTAATAATGTAGGTTAAAGGAACTTAAATTATAAAATAAACTCCCTGCCGCGGTTTTCCAAACAACTACAATATGGGGTTCTTTAAGAAGGATATTAGAAGGTTCCAATTTCCATTAGGTGAGCCGTGTGCTTGTCTGCCACCTAAATGGTATAAAAAATTATATATCATACATTTCTCTCACAATTGAAACATCACAAGAAACCCTCCACGTACAACAATTAGGCGATCGCTCGTACGGTCCGGAGATTATTCTCGCTTTCAAAACACATTAGCCAGTCCGTTTTACTTGGAAGCGACTCTAATGTATAATTATTTTTTTATGATTCCACGCCATAGGAGTTCAACGATTCCATTAATTACAATATTAACATGTGAAGGTTATGCATCAGTACCACTGGTACGGTTAACTTAAAATACTTTGGTAAGAGAAAATTACTGTGGTGTTGGTTGGATTTCAATTTTATTTTACTTGTTTAAGGTTTCGTTTTTAATAACAGTAATGTGTCAGGGTTATAGTTAATTATAATTTTTAATAAATTAGTTTATTAATTCGTTTTATAGTAGGGGTTATAGTACAATAACATGGACTATTGCATTTAATGAGAAATCGCCTGTTAAAATTATTATCTATCGCATTGTAGGCATCTACGGTCATAATTAGGTACGTACTATTTATCGTCCTAAAAATAATAATTTTCGTTATTTTGTCCAACAAAAACTAAAGTCATGTAATATTTTATCCACTTATAACATCGTTAATAAATCAGAAATATACTTTGTATACACTGAAAAATAGACTCTAAGGCCTGTATTTAAAGTAATTTTTTCTTGCAATAAAATACCCCAGGAATAAGGCTACTTTTATTGCATCGTTATGTGTGCATTGTTATAAAACTAACCTGTATAAAATACAAATTTAAATGAATGTTAAACTGCGCATTGTGCATATAAACGGAAAGATTTAAAAAGTTACCTTAGCATAACGACTCAGCAGCGAAGAGCAAAATATTGTTGAAAACCACTTAGGTACTTAGTCCCTTATTCAACTTTGGAAAATCACATTCATCACCACTACATCATCAATAAAAAAAACCTAAATAGAAATGTGTAAGTGAAGACTTCGATAGGTATAGATAGACTTCGAATTGTTTAGTTAATTAACTCAATTTTTGTTTAGTGAAAGAGTAAGATGGTTATTGACGTATTAGGCATAGGTATATGCTACTCCATACTCTATCTCAGTGCAAAATTTTATCTAAAACTGTTTAGCCGTTCTGGCGTGATTATGTTACAAAAATCCCTTCACCCATTCGACCATTCGCATAACCTAATTACCTATGCCTTTATGCAATTTACTAGCAACTTGTGCAAATTAAGCGGTTAACATAAATAATGCCTATGTAGAAAATGTATGACAATACTTCCATAACTTGCTTTTTACGTGCTTTTCTATTTTATCACTTAACTTAACTGCCGATGGACGCGAATGATAGAAATAAACTAACTCCATCATATTTTGTTTGCAATTTTTATTCTGAACTACATGCCTACTATACTAACTTACACACTTCCTTACTTAAAAGATTTAAAAATAAACTCAGTTTAATTATTTTTTCAGTTATTATTTGTCATAATTCAAAAAGAGATTTTTTAATAGATAGTTACCAAAGGTTGGTGCCCCTGAACCGGATGTTATAGACAATACGCAGTTCTTGCACTGATATGCTAATACGCGCCATTTTTACGTTCGTAATTCAAATGTTGATGCAGGTTGATGCGTAAGGATTGTTTTTTATGATAAATTTCTGCGTAAAGCGTTCGCGGGAAATTATTGACGAATTTTATTTTTATTAACTGTCTCTCCTTATTTACGTTTTGTGTCAAACTTTAGACCCTATACTGAATATATCAGTGCTAGCAAAATATCTCCCACATAAAACAGCATGAAGAACGCATTTTGTATAAGCTAATGTCAATATTGTTCTTTAACTGTCAATGTATGCATGTCATGTGATGTATGTATGTCAATTTATACCGAAGTAGTAGTCATTTTTTACGCCGCGTTGAAATGGCACTTACTGGGTCTAGGTACAGAGTTATATAGTCTAAGTGTTAAACTAAGCCGAGACTTATAAATTATACCATTTTGAAATAGGTTCAAAGTAAAAACATTTTATTTTTCGTTGCTAAATGTACTTATGTAACCAAATATTTTTCATAGCTTTCTTCTTGTTGTAGGTACATATTAGTAAATAAAAATGCAAATAGCTGACATCTGTGGTAAGTTTAATAAAAAAAGATGACACTTAGAAGAATTGACTCTTCTTAGACTTGTATTCTAGCATGACATTCAGTCCTGAATTTCAATTAATTTGACGAAAGATTGCATAGACAGATTGACAGATTGTCTATGCAATCTGTCCTCATATAAATCGAGATTCAGAACTAATTGTCTTTTTAGAATACAGGCCTTAATGACTAACTATAATGATAAAGGCATCATCATCATCTTCGCGAAGTCACCAGTTGCATCCGATGCTTTCACCTCAGAGTCAACCTGGGAGCAGCCAACCTCGCCTGCAAGCCGGTATCCTTACTGATCGATGGACGAAGCTCTAGCGTAGACTTACCTCTCGGGGCTGGAAGGGCAGACGGCAGTCACTCCCATGAAAGTTATTAAAATCAAATCAAAAACAGCCTAGACCAGTGACAATTCGATGACTGGCCTTTTGTAGAATAGAATGAAGTATGACACGTATTTTGACGTTCATGACATAAGTTGACGACTGTCATAAATGTCAATCCCATACTTACATCATAATATTAAACAATACGCCGGCCAACGAACTGCCATTTGTCTAGAGGGGCAAGATCCAAAGAAGGAGAAACAGTAACTGGACTCCGGAATGTAATGGAAAGAGGACTCTTTTGTGCACACCAGTCTCTTTTATGGATCATTACTGAACCCTGAATTACGATTTGAAAGCGTCGAATGTAACCAAAAACAAAGTTAATGATTTAAAAATCAGTTCTGCCAACATTGAAGTACTTACTTACTCGATATGTTATAAATCGATTTATTTTTGTACCAATAATGAACCGAACATAACCGATAAACCGGTATCACTGACCGTTCAAGTCGTCAATCATCGGTACGAATCGATAAAGTGTGAAAAATACATTTTAATCGTAATTCGGCCCTTGGCCGACGACCGTTGAGATATCGAATGCAGTTTGTGTGAGTATATGAGGGTAAGGCGAGGTGCGAGTGTAAGCGGAAATATTGTAAAGAATATTTAATATAAAGTTGTGTAAAAAAAGTCGGCGTCTGTGGGCCGTCGCGTCGGAGATTGTCGTAGCCATATCCCTCGCACCCTGGCCGACCCAGGACCATGTCTCTCGATCTGGCCCTCTTCCGGTGTGGGGACCACGGAGTCCACGACTCACCCCCGGGTATGGGGAGGCACGCAATGCACGCTGCCGCCGCGGCCTGCTTCTGCTAGGGTGACAGGCGGCTCCACCCGTCACCCCCAGGCCCGCGCTCATGGGGGACGGAGGTCATTCAGCGACGACGTCCGAGTTGCCTCCGCTCGTCGCGGGCCGCGCGGTTTGCTATTCTTCTCCGCTCGTCGTGGGCCGCAAGGTCTGCGATTCTCCTTAGCTCCCACTCCGCCGGCTCCTTCACGAGTATTACTCGGTCGCCGAAGGAGGCACCAGCAGCCCACGCATCCGTGCAGCGTACCGGCGCTCACTCCCAGTTACCGTCTCTACCATAGTAAATCTGATGAGCTCTTCCAAATTGATCCCACCCTCTCCTTTCCTATATAGGACAACACGTTCAGGACTTAGATGCCACCTGCATACGGTGCAGAATATTCCATCAAGAACCAAGCGGTTCGACGACTCCTTCTTCTGCCGCGCCATTAAGACCTGGAATTCCTTGCCAGTTCACGTGTTTCCCTCTTCCTACCGTCCCGGGTCCTTTAAGCGGGCGTGAAAAAGCATCTGATATAAAAAGCGATGAAAGCATATGATATGACCTTTAATTGTTAAATGTTCCAATAAATAAAATGAAAAAAAAAAACAGTAAGATCTCAAATAGCTCGAGCGATATTCTTTCTTCAACACTCGCTCTTCTCGAACAGTCGGACCTATACCCAAATCATTTACGTTAGTAAGTGGTGCTAACTCAAACATTTTATCGCGCACAATAAATAATAACATTAATTAATATTCGATCATTATTCGCTAGAAATGAAAACACCTCTATAAATCGTAATGTTCACAGTTCGACGACTTTTTGGTGTTAGTGAAAGCATCAACTATTTTTTTTTTCTTTTTGAAAGTGGTCACGCTACTTGGGTATTTTATTAACGGGAATTAACATAGTCAATAAATAATTCTAACTTAACAGATGCTTTTTCACGCTCAGCGTAAAGGATTGTAAAGGTTGATTTACATTAGCAATGCAATTCTGTAAGCGCACAACGACGAGCATAATGTTGCGACAACTCTGATAGACCAGACGAGCGAATGCTCCCCGCTACGTCAAATTCTAAACAGTGACAGAACATTCGTTCGTTGTTCTTTTTTTTTTTATATAGGACACGTCAATTTGACTTCGCCTCGCCTGATGGTAAGCTGAAAGCAAAGTCTCTGAAAAGAGGGTCACCATTACAGACATGTACCATGTTACAATGGTGGCACTCAGCTTGACGGCCTTATCAGATGCTTTTTCACGCCCCGCTTAAAGGACCCGGGACTGTAGGAGGAGGGAAACACGTTCTTTCTGAGGGTTGACTTACATCAGACGAGCGTATGCTCAATCTATCCCCTCTATTTATTTTATTTAATTTATTTATTTTATGTACACACAAACAAATATAGACAGATATCTACATAGGTGGAAATAGTAGTACAGAGGCTCTGCTTATTTCTATTAGAAATTTCTTCCAGCAGACCTTTTCTATTCGTTCTCTATTCTATTTTTTTATCTATTTTGTTTCTATTCTATTAGTATAAACAGTGACAGAACATTCGTTCGTTATTCTTTCATAAGTAAATGCTAAAAATAAGATTTTGTTTACACTAGAATATTAAGAAAGAATGCTTATTTTAATTTCATTAAAAATCGACCTTGGGGAGATGGAATAAATTTAAGATTTTTTTTTAAAGAATATTATACAAATAGACATATTTATGCATTAAGCGGGAATCGAACCCGCGGTCTACGACGTAGCAGTAGAATGATCTACAGCTACGCCACAGAGTGTTGTCTTCAAAATCTCATACAATAATATCAATAAACTGAGATATAAAAATGAATTGCCCTCGTCAATCTATCTGCATGCAATCTGCATGACATTTTGAACATTATTTTTTACTCGACTACGGTAAAGTCAAAGGAGGGTTATGATTTTAACAGGCTATATAGGTTCATCTGTTCCTTCATAGCTCCTAAACTACTCATTAGAACTAGACAAATGAGGTATCGTCAGAAGCGTCTTGATCTTCCACTGGTTATAGGCTATCTGACATGCCACTGAAACTAATGTGGCGCCCTCTAGCGGTTATAAAGTATTATGTTAAAAAATAAATTTGAAATAAATATGCTGTGTTTGATATCAAATGAAAGAGCTAAATTATCACATTTCAAATATAGATACAGGGGCGTATTTACCCTAGGGCCAAGGGGGCCATGGCCCGGGGCGGCAGGTTGCGAGGGGCGGCGGAGCCGCCCCGAGCGTCTAATTTTTTTTTATACCACTTAGGTTGCAGACAAGCACACGGTGCGGCCCACCTGATGGAAACTGGTTACCGTGGCCTATGGACGTATGCAACACCAGGGGCGTCACACTCGTGCTGCCGACCCTGAAGATCTGATCTGGGCGCTTTAATCTTGACTCTAAAAGGCGCCCAGAAATGGACGCTCGGGGCGGTTTCGCCGCCCCTCGCAACGTGCCGCCCCGAACATCTATCTCTGGGCGCCTTAATCTTCCTCTATAAGGCGCCCAGAGATAGACGTTTGGGGCGGCTCCGCCGCCCCTCGCAACGTGCCGCCCCGAACGTCTATCTCTGGGCGCCTTAATCTTGACTCTAAAAGGCGCCCAGAGATAGACGCTCAGGGCGGTTTCGCCGCCCCTCGCAACCTGCCGCCCCGAACGTCTATCTCTGGGCGCCTTAATCTTGCTCTAAGAGGCGCCCGGAGATAGACGCTCGGGGCGGCTCTGCCGCCCCTCGCAACCTGCCACCCCGAAAGTCTATCTCTGGGCGCCTTAATCTTGCTCTAAAAGGCGCCCAGAGATAGACGCTCGGGGCGGTTCCACCGCCCCTCGCAACCTGCCGCCCCGAACGTCTATCTCTGGGCGCCTTAATCTTGCTCTAAAAAGCGCCCGGAGATAGACGCTCGGGGCGGCTCTGCCACCCCTCGCAACGTGCCGCCCCGAACGTCTATCTCTGGGCGCCTTGATCTTGACTCTAAAAGGTGCCCAGAGATAGACGCTCGGGGCGGTTCTGCCGCCCCTCGCAAAATGCCGCCCCGAACGTCTATCTCTGGGCGCCTTAATCTTGATCTAAAAGGCGCCCAGAGATAGACGCTCGGGGCGGTTCCGCCGCCCCTTGCAACCTGCCGCCCCGAATGTCTATGTCACTGGGCGCCTTAATCTTGACTATTAAAGGCGCCTATTAGAGTAAATATTACATTTTTTTTTTAATTTTTCGGAGCTTAATTAGTTACAATATGACTATGTCACTCATTATTTTAATTGCATTCAAATTAGAAAACCCCTAAATAACATTTGCGTTCAAGTACGGTGTAACTGGGGCCAAGCAGCTTGGGCGCCGAAGACGGCAACGCCTTTCTCTCGCAGGGAGACGCTACCGTCTACGGTTAATTCCGGCCGAGGTGGTAGCAGCGCTGTTAATGGCTACTCATAGTGTTTCCACGTATCCTTATGACTAGCAGAGAGCACAGATAAGAGCAGCTAAGGGGCGGCTGGTTCCCCGAGACCTGGGGGCGACAGGTGCGGTCGCCTGTTACTCCAATATATTCAGACCGGTAACGCGGCGGTGAAACCCGTACCTTTCCGGGGTTCAATGGGGACACCGACTACCCACACCCGAAGGAGCTATCTTAAAAGGTCAGCCGGGTTGCGAGGGAAATATCTAATTGGGTAACTTTACACCCGATAATTGAGACCCGACAGAGACGGTGTGCGGTTTTAAACCGAGACCGCATGTGGCACTTCACGAGGAATAATCACCCCTCGCAGACGGCCATAACTAGCACCAGGACCTGCGGCGAGAGGTTTCCCGCTCTGACGGTTGCTTAAAGAATACAACGCGTGAAGTGGCATATACATGGAGGAGCCCAGGCAGAGGTGGCATTGCAGGGTCGGCTCCTGATCTGTATGTCTCAGGAACTCACCGAAGCAGCCATAGCTGGGCGCATTGCGTCAGCTGGTAGGAGAAGCTACTGTGATACCTCTATCGCGTTATCGGCAGCGAGGACGTGTGAGAACCCCCTTCGAGCATCACCTCATCCGAGCTAATCTTCTCCTTTTGTCGAGTCGACGACATGTCATATTTTGTTTGCCCAGTGTGCAACCACCCTGATGGCGTTCTCAGAGGCACCCATAAGTTCCAGCGGTGTACACGTGCTTAGGCATGCAGCACACGTTAGCGCCTACCTCACTGTAGTTCCGCATTCACACCGTGGTGCCTGGGTCCACCTTATCTGAGAAACTCCATCTAATTCGGTTTTCGTTACTTTGGCTGACCGGCATCCGAAGTCTATTTAAGGACTGCCAGGTGGTGTATGGGCAGCCTCTGTGCTCCCTACACATCAATTGGCCAGAAAGGGTTCGTAAGTAAGAGAACCAGGTATACCCACTTCAGATCCAGTCACCAAATACGTCCAAGGACTTGGGTAACTCCAGCTGTGGCTTACTTGGTTGCTTCTGATTTCGTACCTTCACCATCCAGTCCTAGCCGATGTTCCACAGAAGCGGCCCCCGATCCGCGCTAGCCGGAACACCCCGCCACATATCTCACTTACCAAGCCCTGTCCTACATGGGTAGATATTGGCTTTCACCGATAAGTAAGCCCCGACAATGACGCGAGGATAGAGAGGCATCCCGTGCTGAAAGAGTGCAGCTATGATGCAGCTCCATGGCAAGGTGTTAAAGACGTAGGCAACAATAGACACTGCCAGCATCAACTCGCCGTGCCACTGCTTCTTCCACCAGGGCCCTCAAGCGCGTGTTGGCATCCACGGTGCTCCCGACTATAACCAAATTTATTGTCTACCAAATTCGGCCTCACTCCTGTAAGGCGCTCGATGTGGCACTTCACGAGGAATAATTCGTTTAAAACACCTGCATGACTGCACACCTTGTCCATCAATACAATGAGCCGATAGACATGTCATGTCATGTCCCCTGTGACTCCCCCCCCCCCTCGGACCGCGCCTGCATAGGGGGCGACAAACCTAAGTGGCCCGGGGCGCCAAATCTTTAAATACGCCCCTGTATAGATACATTTTATTGGCTGTTGCTGGCCCCAAAATAATATAAGTTTAAAAACCAACTACTGAAAAGTCATGCTCTAAAAAGTATTAAACAAGAAAATATCAAACACTTTTCCCTATAATGTATTGTTTTGTTAGAGTACGTGGCATACAACCACGGGTATCCTTGATATTTTCTTGGATAATAATTTTTAGATCATGATTTTTCAGCTTATTCCCGATTCCACCTTTTATCGATTCTCCCCGAAAATTTATGAGCTTTATAGGTATGTAATAGCGTTTTATCAAGGTGGTATAGTTAATGAGAATAGTGTTACTTCAGTAGTCGGGTTTTAGTTTTTACTGTCTTAATATTTATAGGATTCGCATCCTACACACGCTAACTACAGAATTATATTTTTGCTATTACGAGTAATTCATTTCGTGTATGAACACAATGACCAAGGGAAAGAAATACCTATACCTACATCTCTACATGTTATGATATATTACGAAGGTTTATAATTATTTACCTAGCTTGTACCTACATGACCTCCAAAAAATTGCATAAAATTAATACATGCGGTTTTTAACTACTCAAATCTAAGCATACAATTAATAAATGCGTTTTTCTACTCAAATCTAAGCATACAATATCCAATAACATTTTCTATTTCCCAATTCCAGGTCTAGAACGGGTGGCGGAGGAGTTGATGGGTCGAAGAAAATGGAAACTATATCAGGACGCGTTAATTCCAAAACGGGGGGAGGGCGAACGCTCCAGCGACGAGGAATCTGTCCACACAGACCCTCCACCCGCTCTCAAGATCAAGACCATAGAACAGATCAACGAGGACGACGCAAAGGAGGAGAGGTGCGACCGGTCAGAGAGGTCCGACCTCCCAGAACGGTCAGAGAGGTCCGAACGCCCAGACGAGAAGCCCCGGCGTCAGGAAACTATCCTGGAGTCGTTGATCAAGAGGCCTGCGACGCAACCGAAGGTGGAGCTGTCGGAGGAGCCTTCAGACTGGAAGCCACAGGACAAGTGCTACTTTTGTACGGATGGGGAGCCAGTGCCAGAGGCGAGGGCAGGAGGTGCCACTGTGAGTAGTAGAATCTTATTTTGAATATAAATCCACGTACCGCGGTAGCCTAGTGGTATGGGTAATGGACTGCGGAGACGAGGTCTCGGGTTCGATCCCAGGTTGTACCATGGCACACACCAATGACTCTTCGATGCTTTTCGAAGTTATGTGTATATTTATCGCAGGTTTATAAGTGCCCGGTTAATGGCAATAGGCTCGCCACCTATTACATTGGGACCTAAACATAAACGGCGAAATGTGGGTGCTAGCACCTCTGCCTACCCCTTCGGGGATATAGGCGTGAGTTTATGTTATACGTATGTGTATCTTTTATAGCTTTAAAGCCATAAGTTTTCTTATTCTCTGAAGGTTATTTGATAAATTTTTGCTCTTGTATCTTCCACCATGCTAAAGACCTAGAAATCTATGGATTAATCTATAATTCTAGTTTCTAATTCCAGCCACAACTATTAGCTTTATTATAAATTTTAAATTAGGTTTTTAGATACGGCCAAGAATTCTAGGTAATGAAAAAGTGTTTCCTATTGGGTCTGGTAGAGAGCTGAAATTTTGCACTTAGGTTTCTGCTATAACGTTGTTGTCCTCTAAAAAAATCTAAAGTATTTACCCCCTAGAAGATGAAGAAAGACGTCAAAATAAATAACTTCTAGATCAAGACTTGAAATTTCGTACACAAACTCTACGCGTATGAAGTCGCAAACACAATTGAACTGGTCATTGCTTATTTAATTCTCCTATTTTAACTGGTTATCGAAGCAAGAAAAAAAATCCTTGTACGTAGTCGGTTATACGAATCAGCTACGAAAGTGGACGAAGACAAATTTCAAAATGGAGCCTTAGAAATCTCTCTAAGTGCTCTATTTATTGCCCTGATTTTCATATCTATATCACCATCAAATCCATATTTGCACGAGAATTCTCCTTAACCAAGATTTAGGCAACAACAGCTACACAACCTCAGTAACACAAGTGCCTCCAATAATCAAATCCTAATCAAGAGCAGATGTAATCCGGCCTAGATATCTGCTAACTGGTTTAGGAGCCACATACACGCGTACCGATGCGATCACATAAACCCGCCAACTAGATTGAACACGGCCCGTGAACCAGATGTGCTATACAGACAAACACACGTGATGTAATTTAGTGTAGGGATACAAGATGTTATATAGTTTGAGTCGATGTTTTGGATTATAATTGACCATATTGTGACTGGAAAGACACAGTCAAGTATGAAAGGAACTTCATGCCCCCGTATGCTTAAACTATGGAATTAACTCCCTGTTGTGGTTTTTCAAGCAACTAAAGTACGGGGTTCTTAAGAAGGGCATTAGAAGGTTCTTACGGGGTTGACAGCGTGAGTGTGACGCTCTTTGTGTTGCATACGTTCATAGTCCACGGTGACTACGTTCCATCAGGTGGACAGTGTGTTTGTCTGCCACTTAAGTGGTATAAAAAACCATATACTCTTCTTCATCCAAATGCTAACCCTGGCCGCAAATAAAGCTAGTTAAGAGCCTAGGGTCCGCTCTCGCTAACAGGGAGTGGGAAATACCAAGATTATTTTGAGTACTATGCTAGTCAAGATCGATCTACTGACTGCACTTATAAATTATCTTAATAAGATCATAGGTACATGTATTAAAAAGTATGACATTAGACCGTGTAAAAGACAGCTTTAGGTACTAACTAATGACGTCATTGCCCTCTGATCTATAATTACGCAACAATGCATCAGTGAATTCTTGAGTGACTCAAAATGACATTGGTCTTTGGACTTCTGTGATTCATATTGCATTTGCTAGAACACAAGTATTTTTTATAAGAAGACGTGTTGGTTCCCAGTGGACTAAAATAGGGCCACCCCAGTTCTTCCTGTGGGTGTCATAAAAGGCAACTAAGAGATAGGGCTAAATACTAATAAACACACAGCCTTTTCCTACAGTCCCGGGTTCTTTAAGCGGGGCCTCAAAAAGCATCTGATGAGGCCGTCAAGCTGAGTGCCACCATGCATTGCAACATGGTACGTGTCTGTAATGGCGACCCTCTTTTCTGAGACTTCGCCTTCAGCTTACCATCTGGCGAGGTGAAGTCAAATTGACGTGACGTGAAAAAAAAACTTGTCTAAAAGGGCTGATTGTAGGTAATCTAAATGCACTACTAACTACTATAGTAATATTGTAAGGTCATGCGCAAATACGTACATTTAGAATGCATATCAATTAGTACAATTTGTAATCGTAAATTGTACAATGACTGACAATTGAAACGAAGTGCGTTGCATAACGAATTTAGCTGCATATGTAACGAAATATTAAAAGAAAACTTGTGACCTTCGTATAGCGGTTTCGTGAAGTTTCAATTTCAATTCTCAAGTCGGGCCAAGTGTTGATAAATTTACTCTGTAGGTGCATTATTGAGAGTAACATTATACTTAGATAGAATTTACCAAACAGTGGGGTGAGCACGAATAACTATCGTTATCGTATCGTTAACGTAACGATAGCACGGAGCATTTTGATTGGCAGGCTTCAGGCAGGCGGCCAATGGCAATGCTCCGTGCTCTCGTTACGTTCACGAGACGATTACGATAGTTGTTCGTGCTCACCCCACAGTATACAGGAACAATATTATAGGTACATACCTGCTTTAAGGCATGTATAAATTATTTGATTTATCTATTCATACTGGTCCAACGACAGAACTTCGAAATCGCCAATTGGTTTTAGACCTGAGATGACAGTCGCTTCACGAGAAATGTCGAAGTTCACAAATAAACTGAATAGCCGTGTCCAAATGAGTTGGTAAAGGTTCGGAATGAATGAGTAGTACATATAAGAATGATACCTAGAGGAAATTGGTACCTAGACATGTATTATAGGCTCCGACAACCGACGGCACACAGATTGCGTGCGTTTTAGTCGGTACAAGTCCGACATAAACTCCTCCACCGGCTCCGGTATCCGTGGGGATCACTCGCACGATAAAAAAAGAAGACATTTCTTATAAGTAACAGTGAACTAATGAAATAGTTTGTAGTAACTTGATTTGCAGAATCATTTTAATTGAGAGGTATTATGACATCAGGATGACTCTTCATCAATAATATTGACGGTATTACTGGTTATATTGATGATTTAATAATGACGAAGCTCTTTATAACAAATTTCAAGCTAAGTACAAGGTTTCAGGCTAGGTAGAGACTACATCTTACTACTCCTGGTGCAGACCATTCTCTTTTTTTACTTTCATAAGTATTTTCATATTATGCTCGCACTCTTGACTTGCCCTTTCTTTAAAATATTCACCATCTCATCAAGAACTCTTGAAGTTTTATTATTGGCATTGATTAATTTATCCCAGTGATTAACACACAGACAGACGTCATAATCGAAGTAACAGAGTTCTCCTAAAGATTTCTCTAGGTACCTACAAAATAATAATGCATTTTTAGTGTTTTTGAGCTTAACTTTTTTTAAATCTAATTTGCCGTTCAAAATCAGAACCGTGATATTTTTTTTCTGATCAGTTAGTCTATTAATCTAATGGCTCGAGTTCTAGAATGGTACTCAGTTCTGAATCTTGAATTATCTGCACTGTCAAATCAGCCTTAGCATGGCGGCGTAGACATATCTCTTCGCTTCTCTTCGACCAATGAAGTCGAAGAAATATGTCTACATCATAACGTTTTGGTCATGTGAAACCTTTTTTCAGCGATTTCATTGCTCGAAGAGATATCTCGATTTTGTCAATATTCTATATATTCTATACTGAGGATGCTGTCCTCATAGTAAAGCTGGTTGCCACAAGCATGTGCCTCAAGCATGTGCCTCAAGCATGTGCCTCAAGTATGTGCCTCAAGCATATGCCTCAAGCTTGTACTAAAAAAAAGGGTACTAACTCTCGGATAATAAGAGAAACCGAAATTCAGGACTGACTATTGGTTCTTCAGAACCTCACCATGCGGACCCCTAAAACCCACATTCCTACACAAGTCAAATGTGTAGTTTTTACTGTGTAAGCAATAATTTTATTCCAATTGCCTGTGATTCTCCCAGGGCACGCACAATGGGGGCAATAGTTGAACAGTTATCGTAATTGTATACCAAAACTCTTTATTGTTTGTTCGTTGCTTTGTTTTGTTGTTTATTGGAACTACCGTTACTTTACTTTTTTATACTAATCATCATCATGTAAATCGGAAAAGTCGGGTGTACTACCGACTCTTTGGGAGTTCAAGTCAACCTCAAATATTAAATGGGTGCACCCCGTGAATCCATATCCATACTAATAATATAAATGCGATAGTAACTCAGCCGGTCTGTCTGTTATGCTTTCAAGTCTAAACCACGGATCCAATTTTGATGAAATTTGGTACATTGTAGATTAAACCTTGGGAAAGGACACAGGCTATGTTTGGCCGACATCCACGCAGGTGGACCCGCTGGCAACAGCTAGTAAGTAATAAGTCTCGAGGATAGAAGGTCAGGCGGCAGTAGAAACACCGATATACTTAACAATAGAAAATAATTAGCGGACCCGGAAGTGCAAACTTTGGATGCAACTGGGTAATTGATATGTTCAGAGCTAAGGCGTTTGGTAACTTGAAATTTGTAAAGTTAATACTGATGGCGAGTGTACCTAAAGAAACCCCTGAAGGGGTAGGCAGAGGTATATCGATACCCACATTTCATCAACTATGATTTTCTGTCCTACGTAATATGAGGCGAGCCTTTGCCGCTAAAATACAATAAAAAAAATAACCAATCCACTGAATATAAGTATAATAACAAAGTGTCACAACAACAACAATGGCCGCGTCTCATACAATCCTAGTCACTGTCCGTAATTACACTTTATTGTAAAGCCAATACCAATTATGTAGACTGTCTAAACCAAGCGAAATAACAACCAGCCTAGCCAGACACCCGCATTCCCATACAAGTCTGTATCATCCCCACAATAATCAACAACAGCAGAATACGCAAGGGTCAACTTACACCAGCCATGCAAACCATAGTTTCAATTTAGAAAACAATGGCTTATCCATTTTCTACGATTCCACGTCAAAGTAGAGTTGGTATTTTGATTAATACGCGCGAAAGAGATGGGGTGCATATACGTTACTATACAAACGAAACTGGACTTTATATTTGTGGATATAAGGTCGAGACCGCTTTTTACGGCTGTGTTGTTACTGAAATAGTGAATGTGTAGGCGTAGAGCATGAAAAGTAGGCAGTGTAAGAACAGAGAGTTGAGTGGAGAGGACATTGTTGTTTTGTTTTCGAGTGCACTTTTTTATAGTGCGTTGTTCTGTGGCTAATTTTGTTGGCATTTATAAAATTGCGGTGATATTTTTATTGAAATGTAAATTAGTGGGCTTTAATTTAAATTGAACCCGACTAATTGACTTATGAAATTGGATATGTTAAAGATATGGAATTTATGTGTTAATAAATTTGAATTTTACATTATCTACTTTAAATTCAAGAAATGAAGACAGGAGTAAAATGAAAACTTGTAAAACATTCTTGAAGTAATTATCAAGTTTAAAACTCGGTATTTCGATGAATATACTTACGCTATCTTTGACTTACATAATTGAATACCTTAATTCTTTGAATATTAATAGAACATGCCAACTCATTGTAAAAAAAAAACAAGAAGGAATAGGTTGCCTGTCAGATATTGCTTTTAGCGATAGGCCGCCATTTGTAAATTACCTAATTATGTTTGCTATTTATTTTATGTACACTTTTCTTTTTGTTTGGTGTACAATAAACTTTATTTATATTCTATTCTATTCTAAAAAGAAACAGTAAATGTTACCATTCACGACTTGTATAAAAATTATCCTAACCAGCAATTGTTTGGTGGTTAAAAACTACAAAGGTATCTTGTATAATTGCACAGGAAAAATACTTCGTGCATGAAATAAATGCACTTTAAATACTTGAGAACTTTTTAAAGTTTAATGATAATTGCAACTCTAGGAATAACTGGCAGAATGGTTTTGCTGTATTTTTAATGTAGACGCAAATAATACCTTTTGATGCGAAAAGCTTTCAAAGTAAAACGTATTGGTAAAATGAAAAAAAAAATCCCCTGTCACTTGTTGCGACTCCACACCCCTCGCTATCCGATCGGTTAAACAGCATAGGCCGGACAGAAAAGCCTATAGGGGCGGTCCGCGAGGGTGGAAACCTGGGAAAATTCACGTGCAAGGCCCACCCCTCAGTGAAACACGTGCGGCCAAATAGCCTGATAGAACGAACGCCTTTGCTAACCATTGCCGCTCGCGAAAAAAAAAACATTTGACGTTTCACGTGACGTTCGAAAGTAGAATTTGACAGTATATTTTTTTGTTTTGTTTTTTTTTCTCTCGTTTGTTGTGTAAAAGGCGTGTGTGTGAAGTGCTCGCTTTGTTGGAGTTTTTATAGAGTGTAAAATGTTAAACGCAACATGAACCGATTTCATGGTTAGTGGCCATTATTAGTTTCAGACATGAAATATACTATGTATTATTACATTACGTTTTCATTTCAGTTTTTTCTGTAACATCTACAGAAGTAACTTGATTGGTCGAGCTTAGAAGTTGAGTATAAACTAGCTCATGTTTTTCAATTCAACTTTTTTATAAATGGAATAGTGTTGAGATTTTTTTTTAATATGTAGATGTATTTTAATTAGGTAGGTACAATGTAGTGTGTTAAAATTTATATGCATTCTTTGAATATAAAATGTAACTTTAGAATTATTATTTTTTATGTTACTGTTTTAGTTTTTTATAAACAACATTACACATGCACCAATCGTTTTGTTTTATTAGAAGTCAGCTGAACACACCCACAAATAGAGTAAAAAAGAAATACCCAATCAAAATCGGTAGAGCTATTTTCAAGTTTTGAGTTTTACAAAAAAAACAACTTCATTTTAATTCATATAAGTAGTTGCCTCATCATCATAATTGCTGCTTCCGAGGCCTTCTCCTCGGTAGGTGCTTAGTTATTATAGAGATTTTTTTGCTTTACTTTTTAAATCTACAAGAAAAACAGAATACCTACCTAATATCATCATAATCCTCTGTCTGGTCCCAATCAGGTATTTGAGATCATCGCAATAAGTCAATCTCTTCCTCACTTTCTCGTCAGAGGTATTCTCCTCAGACCCTCTAGACAAGTGGCAATTCGTTGCTCGGCGTATGATGGAATAGAATGCCAAATGTATGGGATTTGACGTATATGACAGGCGTCAACGAATGTCAAAAACGTCAAATCCTATACATTTGTCTTTCTATTCCATCATACGCCGAGCAACGAATTGTCACTTGTCTAGGGGGGCAGAGGTCCTTACCATATTCTCACTCAATCCATCCATATTTCCCAGCTACCTCCCTATGCTCCTAAAGCCCTCTACATTCATACTTTGAACCTCTCTAACAACTCTCATCTTTTCTCATAATGTGTCCACACCACGACAGTTGTTGATCTCCTCTCAATTTTTCATCCACCTTCTAAACTGCCTCTAATATACTCATTTCTAATTCAGTCCATTCTAGTCACATTACACATTCGCCATCAAATTTCATCTGTTACTTTTAAGGACATAAATGTCAATACATACAAGACAAGCGCTCAACATACACATACACCAAAAACATTATAATAATGTTAACATTATTAGATATTCCTCTTATGTATCTACACTAATAGTAGAAAGAAGAAAGGTTTGTTTGTAAACGAAAAACTCATAAACAAATGAACCGATTTTCATGACTCTTCACCATTAAAAGCTATTTTATTCAATACTAACATAAAGTACCTATTTTTATCCCGATATCCCCAAAGAGGCAGGACCTACGCGAATGAAACTAAAGGTAATACTAATTACATTTACGTAATAAACAATATTAAGTATATCTCCAAGGAGGCTAGCAACACTGTAACAACATACGTCATCAACACTTGACAGATCTGACGACCTTGCCATAGACAACGGGTTATCAACAGCTTAAACTATAATGATAACACGACCTCGCTTTATATTAGTCAGTTAATCCATATTATGATCTATCGTATCTACGTAATTAAAGTATATAAGACTAGCTAGGTAGGTATCATAGATTGAAATAAAACAACTTTTTAACGGATTCTATCGCGATTTATTTGTTACTAGCTGACCCCGCGAACTTCGTACCGCCTACCAGTCGATTTTTTTTTAATTTTTCTCTCCGTAATAACCATCCTCGTACTTCAAGGGATATTCTAAAAAAAGAATTAGTGAAATCGGTTCAGCCGTTCTCGAGATTTGCGATTAGCAACACATTTAGGATATTATAGATTATTTACTTTTAACCCGATATTTTTGCTATTTTTCTGCAGCTATGGTCACGGGGTGACTAGAGATGGTAGAAACTACAAAAAGTATCATAAATATCACGGGTTAGTCTGCGATTATTTTTTAGAATGGTGAATACTTGTTACCCACTTTTTCACGGGTATTTTTGGTAATACTTGTTTACTTACTTTACTCTGCCTACCCCATTGGGAAAGAGGCGTGACTGTATGTATGGATATAAGTCGCATCAGGATGAGAAAGTCTGTAAGAGTGAACTCGACAGGCTTGGGACTAGGGCTCTAAATTTCAAGATCACAAGTCTTTCCCTGTCATCCTCTGAGCCTCAACTCAATTATTGAGATACCCACATTTCGCCAACCAACAACAATGATTTTCGGTCCCACGTGCTGGTGGCGAGCCTATTGCTGTCCAGCGGTAATTTGTCATGGGCTATATGTTTACTGTCAGATGGAGAACAGCCCCATTCCTCAGTCGCCTTCTACGATACCCACGGGAACAGATACCCCACCAGTGGCGAAGGGTGAGAATTTTCAAAAAGGAAGCCGTTGGTAGAAAAAATAATCTCGAACTAGTTTGCCATGTACAGGAATTGGATTATAGGAACCCCTCGCCACTGTACCCCACCTCCTAATCCACCGGGAATTAACACAGCTATTCGGTAATGTCTCCTTTTTTATACTACTTAGGTCGCAGACAAGCACACCACCTAATAGAAAGTAGTTACTATGGCCTATGGACGAGTGCGACACCAGGGTAGTCACACTTGCGCTGCCGACCCTGTAAGAATAGAGAGATTCTGTACCGTCAGCACAGAAGATAAGTAGGAAAAGCCTTTGGTTTTTCCACTGATAGCACTAAACCTCTCCAGTGAGCTCTGGCTACCCTATTCACCGCCGGGAACACAACTCTCCTAAACAATTTCGTTATAAACAACATTAATCAACTGCAGTTATGTCAAATTATCTGTAATGGTAGACATGACAGTCGCCATGACCTAGTCGTAACTTCGTAAGCACACCGCACCTATAATATTATTATAATAAATGTTTTCTGTATCTACCGTTGCCTTAAGGTGATTAGTGATTACATACGCGAATAACTTTGACCATACAAATGCTCAAGGTCATATTTAAACCGTAAAAATCAGTAAAATCAATTTTCATAGATAAATTTATAGGCGACGATTACTTATTAAGAAGGTCACGTTATGCTAATACACTTATTTAACGGGAGCCCCTTGTTTCGCAGACAGAAATTTCATAGAATTTCGTTTCACAGAAAATGTTTCACATAATATTTGGTACTTACTTATATTTTTATTTCGAATATTATTGTTTCAAAGACAATTTACCAGAATGAAACATATTTCACAGAAAAACAATTTATTGAATTTTCATTTACATTTTTTTGTTTAATAAACTTATCAAACAGTAGAATTATTTTTTAAGGAATATTAACCACCACCATAATCGAAAATAATTTGGTCTAACGTTTAATAATTTAGAACACGTCATTATAGTTTACACCCCGACTCAGAGTACCCCGACTTGGATAGGTTAGGTTAGAAGGCTAAGGCGGGCAGAGCGGAGCTCCCGCCTTAGCCTTCGTGGTTATTTTTTTTTAAAACCACCCAGAAATAGGAGCCCCGCGGAGCGGGGCTCCGTCGTATTATCTTAGCGCAAATAAGTTTTATATCTTTTGAGTGGTATGTGAAACGATTTTATATTTAATGTATGTTATGTTATTAAAGAATATTTGATTTGTTATTCTATGATATGATTATTCTAACATTAAACGTTATGTGAAACAAAAATCAATTATTTAAAAATCTTCAAAGTAAGTATTCTGTGTATTGATTATTCTATGAATCGAAAATATGAGAAAAAATTTGTGTGAAACGAAATTCTATAAAACAATTGGCTATAAAACAACGCACACCCTTATTTAACATATATGTGAAATTTTAGATCATTTGAATACTTACATATATTATTGTAGATAATATTTGATTTCATAAGAAAGAGTAAAGTGATTTTCAGAGCCTCTTTTCAACTACTTCATCTTTTTTTATTTAATTTATGAAAAGGAGAAGTTATTCAGTATATCCTATAGTATGCAGGCATGTAAATTCCAGATCTGGGGGTTTTATAGTTAATAAGAAAAACGGTTTCGAAAATACCAATTTTTCGATGCTTATCTGATTCAGGGCCTAATAGCTACTTAAGCACTAGACTGATTTCTAGAAACAGTAAAGTTCACTAAGGTGGCAAACCAGCAAACAATTCACCTTTGTGATCGTAGCCGTGTTGGTTCCCGGTGGAGTAGAATAGGACCACCCTATTTCTTCTTGTGGGTGTCGTAAAAGGCGACTAAGGGATAGGGCTGTTCTCCATCCGACAGAAAACCAACAGCCCATGACAAAGTGCCGGGTAGTCGGCAATAATTTCACCCCCTATTACGTGGGACCGAAAATCATAGCTGGCGAAATGTGGGTGATAATACACCTCTGCCTACCCCTTCGGAAATTTACAGATTTTCGGAGTCCCCTAATAGGGCGCAAGTCTATTGCCGTCTAGCGGTCATTTTCTCATGGACAGCCCTTATCCCTTATACGCCTTTTACGACACCCACAGGAAGAGATGGGTTGGCCCTTTTCTACTTCACCTGGAAACTAACTCGGCAACTACGGTAATAAATAAAATTAATAAGCCAATGAGCAGTTTTCCAGTAGGTATAATAATCAGTTGGTTTTTAAGTCATCTGGAGATGGCGCTAGCATAGCTTTTGGTAATTTTAATGTACTCTGTAGTTTGTTTGTGGTATTTTTTAATGAATTTGCGATGTTGCCAAAGTTTAATTTCATTTACCCATATTATATCTAATAGATAAAATATAATAAAACGCTTTAATTCTTTTCGCGTCACTAAAATTGTGTGCGTAATTTAAAATAATAATATTATATTTAAAATAATTGTATCAGAAAAAATGACAGAATATTTGAGTAAAGTAAATCATTACAAAACCGAAGAACATTTTTTCCATAAATTAGGGAACACTAGATGTGACACCACACTCTTCTTACCAAAAGTGCCGGCTGCGCCATCTAGCGCGTCTTTAGGAACTCTATAAATACCTACTGGAAAACTGCTCATTAAATGAATAAAAAATAGTTAAACCGATGATAAGTACCTTTAAGTAATTCAAAACATTAGCATTTACCTACCTACTCGATTACGGGAATATGGTGTAAAATTATATACGCCAGACCCCTAATTCGAATATCGAATTAGAAATGAAAGAAAAAAAAGCTATTGTTGTCGAACGTATTAATAAAAATACTATTCTAAATTCAAACGGCCCATTAACCGGTTCCCACGGCGGCCATGTTGGCTCGTCCTCGCCCGCTATTGGCGGAGGCCGCGAGTTTAGAATTAGAATGTAGACCCCACCATTTGGCGAGCGGCAAATTATGTTGCCAGTTTTTTTTTATGTTCCAAGTTCAAATGGGCAGCTGTTCGCTCGTCCGCTTTTTAATGGTAATAATCCTTAGAGCCGTTAGAAAAAAAAATTGATTGGGATTTGAAACCGTGCAATTATAGTGTCGTTTAACATGTGCAGTTTGATCTGACATTAGTAGCTTGAACTATAATTTATTTATAGACTCAAAACGGAACAATGGTTTTACTATTTAATGAAGTTGATAAAAAGAAAATTTTTAGAATTTTAATTTAGAAATTTAGGTATCACATCGTAAACTGGGTTATCAGACGTCTCAAATATTTTTTGATTGTTTTGTTTTCTTGCTGGAGCGACTGCCAAATAACTTTCCAACCCGAGAGGAAAGCATGCCCCAAAGCCTCGTTCGTCAATCAGTAGGTGGACCGGCTTGCAGATTGGCCCTATTAATCCCATACTCTCACAATGATCGACTTGGGCACCATACACCCAAAACTATACAACATACCTTTAGGTACACGATAATAAGTATAACTACAGTTACTGACATATATCTAGACCCGAAATCGCGCAGAAACGAGGCCCTGGTGGTTTGGCTTTGATATAATCTATGATTAGTGAATTTGAGCTCCTTCACCACCGTAGCTCCTCGTACTATCCTCAAAAGACACCCAAAAAAACGCGTACTGCATATAAAAAAAAAAAAAAAAAAAAGAGTACCTACATTTTGTGACGTGATTGTCAAGATATACGCCGATAATTATACCTATTCGTAATTAGACCGACATGCTTCAAGGAATTTCTTATTGTTAGTACAGTTTTGTATCAATTTAGAATGGCTACGAATAAATACTGAACGACATTGACACACAATAAGTAAGCCAAAGTCGTTTGATATTTTGCCTTTTAAGTAGTAAATAGTCGCTTAGTTGCCAACGTGATTCATAGAGTATTATCTTCCTTGTCTTAAGTACAGATACGTACTGATACGTAGTGCAGATACCTTTGTAATTTTTTCTCTTGAATTCCTTACTCAGAATTTAACTAAATCTGGCCTGAAAAGTACGAAATTGAATCTTAAACCTCGTCCATAGCTCACTATTTTTCGCAACATCCCTACTAATATTATAAATGCGAAAGTAACCCTGTCTGTCTGTCTGTCTGCCTGTCTGTCTGTCTGTCTCGCTTTTACGACTAAACCGCTGAACCGATTTTGATGAAATTTGGTATAGGGGTAGATTAGACCTTGAGAAAGGACATAGGCTATGTTTGGTCGCGATAACCGACATCCACGCGGCGGAGCCGCGGGCAAAAGCTAGTGTCTTTTATAAAGTAGCACACGTCATAAATTGTAGCAATCAACATTCGGACCACAGCAGTTTGTTATCTAGTCAAAATAGACTAAATAAAATGGTAAGCTTACATAAATTCACATAGAGTTGAAAATTGACGGGGTCTTTAGGTAAATACACAACAATGAAGGAAATATCAAAAATCTGATTGGTTTTTTTTTTTGTGTGTGGGGTGTTGGTTGTTGGCCGACAGGCCTCTACAACCTTACGCGAACAGTGTGGCGAGCGCATAGGGTTCTGCATTTTTTTTTATTCAAGTTTAGAGATTTCCAGGTATTCATGTGTTGTGCAAAAATATGAGTTATGGACGAAGTTGTAGGTCTATTTTAACCAAGTGATTTTTAGAACACTTGCTTGACAACTAAGTAGTTGCACCCGGCAAAGCCTCCGACCGCTATGTTAGCGATCTCGGGGACATCTCACGGTCTCCACTTTAGGACTCGTTTTCTCCAACGGCTTTTAAATATAGGCAACCATCAAAACTATCTTTAAACAAAGTATTATTAGTTATCAACACTACAATACCTACTCTACCAACTCCCGCCTACTCATAATCGCCAAAAGATAAGCCTTTACCTAAAGACCTCTAAACAAGTACACAGCTATATACAAAATATATATATACACATAATACGTATGTCGGCGCGTATCTAAACAAGCCGTTAGTTAATATTCAAGGTGGACGTGATTAGCGAAACGTCAAGGTGAGCCGAACTGGTCGTGGCACTTGCGCCCGCGCATGCACGTGCCATAGACTAAATAATAGTAGATACGATACCGTGACAAAACATGCAATGTTTGTACCATTATCTTTTATTCTTTTGTTAGACTATAAAGTCTCGGTGGCATGACCGTAGTGAACGCGACTGCTTACGATTGAGAGGTCTCGGGTTCGAATCCTAGCATTTACACCACCGACGTGAAATAACTCCTAAGACAATTTGCCTTAGCTGGAGGGGTTAGCAAGAAAACCTTCTAGTAATTTTAGTTACTACTCACACTGCACACTGTTAATTTTTCAGAGCTTTGTACCCGAAAGGTTAGGCACCTAATCTACGGAACCTTTACTTAATGCATCCAAGTAATATGTATACCGTGAGGGTTGAAAAAAAAGTAAAATGCTTTTAAATATTGCCACATTCGTGACTTCAGAGCTCCATTTCCCTATTTACATAAACTGAATTCATAGATTAGCTAATGCTTGATTAATAGAAATGCTATTTTAATAATAAAACACACACGTACAGTTGCTATATACCCGACTGCGCGACGCAAAGGAGTGGTAATGTGTTTATAGTATTAGCTTTATACATTCCAAGCTACCGACACATAGCTCTAAATCTTTAGGTGAAACCACGAGATGAGTTAGTGTTTTTAAACTCTACTAAATACAGTCACGCCTCTTTTCCAATGGGGCAGACAGAGACCAAATGTTTCCACTTACTACGATCTTGACGTACAGTCAGCGTCAAAATGATCTTAATACCAAGGTATTAAAAGCAAATCTAAGTGTTTTATTGATTAAAATTGTATTGTCATCCGAACTAAAGGTGTGTTCCAAATATCAGAACAATCAGCCAACAAGAAGCGGGGCAAACCAAGGTATTATTATAGCCTAAAACTAACTAACAAAAAATGGCTATGTATTCAATCTATACGCTGTAGAAGTAGGCGCGAGAGGCATACCAGCAAAATCTCTCTTTAACCTGGTGAAAGACCTTGGCTTGACCAGAAGTGCAGTCAACTCTATACTAGAACGAGTATCTATAGCTGCATTAGCAGGATCTTACCAGATTTGGCGGGGCAGGGAGAGAAACACGATGATTGAAGGTGAGTGTTGATGTACGTCACAAAGGGGCCCCTTAAACCTGCAGGCCGAGCCACAAGTCTCGAGGTCAGCTCCAGTTTCTCTCTCTGCTACGCGATGAACCCGGCACCCGCACGGTGAATTCATGGATAGCTAAGAATTCCTTCTCTTTGAGTTCTTTGTTCATTAAAATAGATCTGATGCTGTAGCTCTTTTGCTTTTCCTACTTTCATAACGTTTTGCATACTTACATGCTCATCAGTTTCGGATACTCTTGACTTTTTGCAGTAAGAAGCTTGTACCTACGACTCGTGCCGCTAATGATTATCATAATTTATGTATCAAACTGAAGATCATTATCAAGGATGATTACGACAATAAACAATTTTCCCCAAGTTTACATCACAGCAGTACATTTTCCGGTATTTCAACACGACGACCTCTACCGGACAATAAGGAAACCGTTTGTAGATCTTTCCGGGATACTAACTCATTGGCGAATGAATTTTTCGAAACTTGCGTTTCCGGGTGTTGCGGTTTTATCTTAACCGACTTAAAAAAAGAATTTTGTAGGTATAGAACTAAGCAGCGTGATCGCAAAGTGCTATCATCTTTTCAATGTTGCCAGGAAGTCGGTTACTATTGTGAAAGATACTCGGAATACTTATTGTGAATATTGTGAAAACTGGAAGACGCATTGTTAAAGAGTGTCATGAGTGCTTGGAGTTTAGCACCGACTTAAAAAAATATAATAATACGAATGTATTTTAGTCCTAAATTCTTCTTTTAAAATTGATTCACAGCGTATTATGAGTTTAAGTGAAGGGAATATTATTTTAGAATAATTTAAATCAACAAAAATTAAACTAGTATCAAAATATAGGTATTTAAATTTTCATGGTCATTCACATTACCCGCAAATTACACGCAACTGTGCCGAAATATCGGATACTCGAAACAATGCATAGTAAATGTCCCGATCTTGTCCCGATAATTCAAAATGTCGTCCTGTCCCTCGAGACAAGTGGTAATAACATTTGTAGAATAGATTATTACCTATACATCCATAATTCTATGCTACAATACGCCGGCCAACGAATTGCCACTTACGAGTATCTAGGGGGGCTGGTCATCCTAAGCACGAATTTCATCAAGTGATCGAAAATATAATAAACTAGCCTTCCACCCGCGTGCATCTCGGTTAACGCGACCTTTGCTCATACTTTTAACTGCCTCTGTGGCGTAGCGGTAGTGAACGCGGCTGCTACGCAGGAGGCGCGGGTTCGATCCCCGCTCAATGCAAATATTTGTATGCATGAATAAAAATATTTGCATTGGTCTGGGTGTTTCTATGTATAATATGTATGTATTTACAACAAAAAAAAAAGTATCTAAGTATGTAGGTATATCCGCATTCTAGATTCCATAACACAAGCTAATTAAGCTTACCATGGGTCTAGATAGCGTTGTGTAGAATGTTGTAGAATATTTATTTTATTTATTTTTATTTATATTTCGGTTGTAATCAACCGATTGCGGTCAAACAAACGTAAGATTTTAAATCTGACCAAACCCTTTCTAACAAAAAAACCGCATCAAAATCCGTTTAGTATAAAGACAGGAAATTCTAAAAAAAATTTAACATAACGTAACCCAAGTATTTTTTTTAAATATCTCCAATGTACAGACACGACTACTTTACAATTTATAATGGTATAGATAGATTCACTTCTCTCTTTAGCAAAGTGGAAGATACAAGAGCAATTACACCATATAACTAACACCATATTATGATGGTACCATACAAACTGACCAATTCTATTGTTCGCAGAGTCCAGCGTCGGAGTCAGACAGCAGTTCGGTGTCAGGCGCCAAGTCCCCCGCCTCAGCGCCTCCCCTGCTGCAACACCTGCTGCAGCTGCAGGCGCAGAACCCTCAGACCATAGCACAGGTAACCATCAACTGCAGACCTGATGCCTTAGACAAGTGGCAATTCTTCGGCGCGTTTTGTGGAATAGAATGCCAAATGTATGGGATTTGACGTATATGACAGGCGTCAACGGATGTCAAAAACGTCAAATCCTACATTCGTCATTCTATTATTTGATGTTCGTTGGCTCGGCGCATTGTAGAATAGGATATTGTAGAATACGCCAGTATTGAGTAAAGCACTTGTTCTTTTCCACAATATTTTTATTATTTTTGAATTTAACCGGTTTCGCCTCACGGCATTCTCAAAGGTTTACAATGGTTTAAACTATTATATTGAGGCGAAACCGGTAAGGTTCAAATATTATATAAATAAAATGGTGGAAAAGTACAAGAGTAGTGCTTTCTTTAATATGTTTAAACCAAGCGCCATCAATCTCCAGTATAAAAAAAAAACGCCAGTATTATAGAATAGAATGATGAACGTTTAGGATTTTATGTATATGACACGTATGTTGACGTACGTTGATGACGTTCATAAACGTCAAATCCCATACATACGTCATTCTATTCTGCAATACGCCGGCCAACGAAATACAGTCTATTATAGCAGAAAAGGTTTATTGACGTCTATTATCACCCAAGCAGTTTAGATCATACATTTTGACACAGTTTTAGGTGAAATAGAGTGATTTATTTCTCGTCCTGTATAAATTGTAAATACACATATACATAGAAACACCCTGTACAAGTCAAATAAATATTATTGACGCATACAAATATTAACACTGAACGAGAATCAAACTGCGTAGCAGACGTAGCAGTCGGACGCTTACCGCTACGCCACAGACGTGTCTCATAATGAGCTTTGAATACTCCTCTGACTGTCCCTTCAAGAATATAAAATGTGTGTAAGCATATAAAATACTAACTGAGCTTCACCCATGGCATATTCAAAGCACATCTTTAAGCCAAATATGCCCGCAATGAAAATAATATGAATATGAAAATTAATATTTTCAAATAATGTATGGAAATCTGCCGGATTTGTTGACATTTATGATTACTGCTCCACTTCTTTATATATTAGCGTGATGTTATACAGCCTATAGCCTTCCTCGATAAACGGACTATTATAAAAACACTTCTTTATTTTAAACTAGCTTTTGCCCGCGGCTCCGCCCGCGTGGAGGTCGGCTATCGCGACCAAACATAGCCTATGTCCTTTCCCAAGGTCTAATCACTACCCCTGTACCAAATTTCATCAAAATCGGTTCAGTGGTTTAGGCGTGAAAGCGTAAAAGCGAAAAGACAGACAGACAGACACAGTTACTTTCGCATTTATAATATTAGTATGGATTTCGAACCAATAGTTCACTAGTTCCTCAGATTAGCGCATTCAACCAAACACACAATCAAATTCCAGTGTACCATGACTGTTGAAGATTATAACTTGCTCCAAAAATACGTGAAATCGATCAGTTTTCCATTATAAACAAATTACTTTTTGGTTGTTGTTACTTTCGGTTCACAATTTGATTTTATTCGGTTTGTGTTTGTTCATTGCGTGGATGATAGGATTATAGGGCTAGTGTGGCAACACCATCTTCTCCACTAGTTTGATCATCATCTTAAGGCGGCCACCCACTAACAGTCCGCCTGCAGGTTTTCGTCTGTCCGGCGGCCAGCAGTCCTTATGTCATCAATGTCATCATAATTTTATTACCTCAGACTAAAATATTAACAATATTTTATTCTTTTAGTCTAATGTTATTACGTATAAAATGCCGACGGCCATAGACTGTCCGGCCTTTAACTGTCTTTGCTGACCGAAATCGTCAAGTGGCCACACACATATTAGCTGTCAGTCCAAAATCGTATACGAAACTGTAAGTTTAAGTGTGTGGGCTATTGCGATGAACTGACAGACCGATATTATCCGGTTGTCGTTCGATAAACTGTTAGTGGGTGGCCGCCTTTAGAGTTGTTCCCGATTGAATCCAAGGATTTCACCTTTTTGAATTAGCTTACACAGCTTTTATAGGAACGACTGCCGTTAGACCTAATACCGAGACGAAAACCAGAGCCTTTTGGTCTGTGCTATATCGGTTTCTCTCTATGATAAAGTTGACTCCATATATTATTGTCATCAGGTGGCAATCGATAATAAAATTCACTTCCCCCCCCCCCCCCTCCCCCCTTTCCGCTAGAGCCTGCGGAAGTAGTTATGTCGGACTCAAATCAACTGAAACCGCACGCCATCTTGGTTCATTTGTTGCCGGATGTGAGACTGCCACTGTCATATCCTTCGGCCTCCGGCTGACCCAGGGCCATCGAGACGTCCCCCTACCTTTCCTCATATTTTCACTTTCATAGACCATGTATATTATACACATACATATTATAAAAAAGATCTTAGTCAGGATATCTACCTAACCCTTATAGGAAGTTAATTTATCTTGCGAATATAGATTCCTGTCTCTTTGTTCAATAATATGGCACTTCAGATTTGATGAATAATAAATCTGTGGCTCAGTAGCTATATAAAGTGTACGACATCACGTAATTTTGAGTTCTATTCGTAACTAAATTGAGTTCATTTCACATTACCAACAAATGTATCTACGAAACAGCAATCCGGTAGCTACCCATACGAAGTGTTGAGAATACTAAAATTATGACTACACTGTGTGTGATATAATAATGAGCTCTAAATCTAATAGTAATAAAGTACATTTTGCTATGTTAAATAATGTAAAGTTTACAGAGGATAAGACAAAGGAGCAATATTTTAATTAATGCGATCAGCTTTAGAATTGTAATCGGTTATTTGAGCTAAGTAACGAGTATTCTGTTAAGTACAAGCTAAGGACAGGTCCATAACTATCAGAATTGACATCTTTACGATGTTATAAACATGCTTTGATTAATATATAAGTATTCGTACCTCGATAACCATTCGTATTTTATTGATTCAGATATAGCATAATTCTACGTCCGAATGGTGTTCAAGTACCTATTTATATTTTTAGGCTGTGTGGAATCGAAAAATCAAACAAAATACGGTTTGATTTTCAGCTGGGGTTCACCGCAAATAGCATTTTGAAAAAAAAACCGGTCTTTCAAATTTTTCTCTGAAAATGTAAGGTTTTGTCAAAAAACGGTTCATCTAAAAGTTATTGACATTATTACCTACAACTTTTATATTTTACTTTTTTTTAGTAGGAAGTTTACTTTCGCTGGAAATTGTTAAAACCATTTTTCACCCTTGAAATGCACTCCATTTCACCCCTGTACCTCGAATCCATAAGTAGTAGAGGCCTGATGGCACCCACATCTCGTGAAATATCTAGTTCGGCCATTTTTTTTTTTTCAATTATTTTAATTTATTAAACTTCATGCACAAGTAGGTACATAAGCGGGCTTAATGCTACAGGCATTCTCTACCAATCAACAAAAGGTGGTGCAGAGAAAAACTTATTGTAGTCAGACTGAAAGTTATTAGTCCAGCACAGTTGGGAAAACCCAAGGAAGACGATGGGTAGTTTTAATAAGATGTATGTCCATAATAATCCATGGTGTACAAATATATATGTGTGTAGTTCCAGCAGATGATTGCGGCGCTGGCGGCGCTGGGGAGCGGCCTGGTGCCGGCGCCGCCCCCCCTCTCGCAGGCCTGGATGATGCAGAGGATCGTGCACAGACAGCAGGCGGATCGGTGAGTTTAAACTTGTCTTCTTAGTATTAAGTTATGTTCTCAAGGAAGAGTAAAACGACATCATGATCTTCGGGCTGAAATCTTATCTGCAAGCCGGTACACTTGCTGGCTGATGGATGAGGTTCTGAAGCAGGCTTTCCTTACGGAGTCAGGGGTAAGGCGGCAGTCGCTCGCTTAAAAGCCGAAATAAACGAAATAGTGGAAGGGAAGAGCGGGACTCTCGAACTCCAAAATAGCATAGGGAATCTGCGTTCGGCAAATCACAAAAAAACATACTTACATACATACCTACATTTACACAAGTCCCCGAAGGGGTAGGCAGAGGTGTATTAACAACCACATTTCGCCAACTATAATTTTCGGTCCCACATAATAGGGGGTGAGTCTATTGCCGCCAAGCGGGCACTTAGTCATGTGCTGTATGTTTACTGTCGGATGAAGAACAGCCCTATTCCTTAGTCGCCTTCTACGACACAAAAAAAAATGCAATTACGTCATAGCTTGATTCCATGACCGACTTATTGTCTACCCAAAGATGATGCTTCGAATTACGAAGCCAATAGCCTTCACAAATTATTTATGGTGTATTGTAGCTTTACTTACAATTGCAAGAAAATCAGCCGCGAGTAGAAAACACCTTAACCTCTTTATAGGCGATTTGCTCTAACCGTTTTACAAATATTAAGGACAGAAACACACTAGCCACTTGTTTCAGGGTGATTTTCGGTGGATCGAAATTATGAATGGCCTCTTACAAGTGAATTGTCCTTTTCATCTATTTCGTACACCATTTTATCATTATTTTAGTCTAACATGTGTAGCTTTTTATGTTCCTCGCGAGTTCTTTCCGTGATTTTTTTGCAATTTCTTACTTTCAATATATTTATGGCGGACCGAAATGCGACTTCAATGCGACCAGGACTAAAGCAAAATTACAGTACATTATGAAATAGTGTTTTAAATATTCCGAAGATGAACTTACATGTCTTGATACCTTTTATATTTGTCAATATTCCCCTCCCCCTGGCTAAGTTTAATTAGTACTTGTATTAGCAGTGAGTTCACGTCCGTAGCATTGGCCAGGATTTGAACCCGTGTCTCTCGATCTAAAAATGTCAACCAGGCTACCAGTATTACTCGTAGACAAATCAAACTAGGCTTACTCATAATTATCCATTTTCTTTTGAGTTCATATGCTAATAAAACATTCTAGTTCTTTATTCCAGTTATCATTCACAAGCGTTACAGCAAGTTTGTCACTTAACTTTCCGTTCTTAATAATAGCATTCTTTTGTCAAACATAAAATAAAAAGTATAACAATATCAATCACTGGTTTCAGTGCAGTCACAATATTATATCAATAGTTTAAGAGGTTCAATTAAAAAAAAAAAATTAATGTTATCTTATAACACAAGAGTACATCAATATTGACATACATTGAAGAACTTTCGCCACTTTCGGGATAAGTTCGTGCAACGCGTGAAGTGTGGTTATAACCTAAAGGGTGTGTGACAAGGCCAGGTATAGGATTTATGATGATTCCACACAAAACTATACCTTCATTGAATAACGCCGTTCTAATGGCATTGGAACCGAGTTTGAGGCAGTTCAGAACCTACTTTCAATATTTTGTTTAACATCATAATAGGCTATTCAATTGGAAGATAATTATGTTAATGTTAAGGTTTTATAGAGTAGCATTGATTGTGCTTTATACCTGTATATTCTTGAAGGGTATACAGAGGTGTTTTGACAACTACATTTACTCGAATATTATGTTTTTTTAGTTCCACGTAGGTAATAGGGAATTTTTGCGGCTATATATTTAAAATCAGATGGAGAAAACACACGAGAAGAGATGGGGTGGTATTTGTATCAATCTTGTTGTGTTTTTAAAAACATATTAAAACATTATTTGGTTAAAAAACAAATGAAATAGAAAAAAAAACAATAAATTAAATACATTTTAAAACCATGAAATTGGGGGTTCGTGGCATAGGCCCCCGGCGGTTGACGCCCCGAATTTTGTACTGTTTCTACTTTTGCAAAACACTAGTTAGGTAATAGGCTGGGCCAGGTTTTGGATGGGTGACCGTTCTTTACATTATGAGGTTAAGCAATATGGATTGGGTCAGATTTAGGATGGGTCAGATCCTATTCATCTTTTTATTGTACCCCGCAGGCACGAATTCTTATCAACAATATATGTTCAAAAGTAGATTCACAACGCTAATAGGAATATTATTACGCCAATAAATTTTATAGGTTTCTAATGGTATAAGTATGGACACTAATTTATGTTTATTTCTTGTGTTCATAAAATGTGTCAATATTATTACTGAACTGATATTTCTATTTATGAAATAGATACTAAGTATTTTGTTCAACAAACAAGATTACGGACATTTTAATGTAAATGAAACTGTTAGAATACTTATTTCTTTGAACGTTCAAACGTGATGATGGTGTTAAAATCATGAGTAGACCCAAACCGCGGTAGTTTTCCCAAGCGACTACAATATGGGGTTCTTCAAGAAGGGCATAAGAAGGTTTCTTCAGGGTCGGCAGCACGAGTGTGACGCCCCTGGTGTTGCATACGTCCATAGTCCACGGTAACCACTTTCTATCTGGTGGGCCGTGTGCTTGTCTGCCACCTAATTAGTATTATAAAAAAAGAAAAAAACTACGTCCATGTTACTAGAGCTCTTAATGTTGTGGTAAAAATTACAACCTGACCTGAGCGACTGCTCCATTTCGAAAAATGACGTTCGTAACGACTTACCATGAGTAAGACTGGATAAAATAGTTTTTACTATTCGTCTTTTGGTCTTTTTGTCTTTTCGTCTTTTTGTCTTTTCGTCTTTTCGTCTTTTCGTCTTTTCGTCTTTTCGTCTTTTCGTCTTTTCGTCTTTTCGTCTTTTCGTCTTTTCGTCTTTTCGTCTTTTCGTCTTTTGGTCTTTTAGTCTACTCGTCTGCTGGTCTACTCGTCTACTGGTCTACTCTGAACAACTTCTAAAACTTGATCTCTATTATATTCAAAAGGAAAACTACGTTACATAATAATTGCGTATTCCCGATACGAAAGATATAAACGTGGTACCCAATTTTCATACGATTAACCTTGATCCTAGTATCAACAGTCGTATCGTTAGCTGGCGTGCGACTAGAATACTAAATGGTTAGTTAGGACGATCGTAATCCTTGTTGCAAAGGCCACGGTAGAATCTAAACCGATCTGTCATTGTAAATTTTGGTTAGAACTAAGTAAGGTTAGATTTAAATGAATAGCTTTATTCTAAACACGATCAAATGTTAGGTATTCATTGAGACATTAATTATTGTGAGTTTTTGGGTGTTTTAGTCGACCTTATACCGACGTGTACCAATTTCTAATACAAACAATTTAGACTAGAAAAGATTTCGGGAAATATAAGTAATTTCGGTAACTACCTAATATTCTTTATACTCGTAACTTTCTAACCACGTCTACCTTTCCATAACCACTAAGCTTGAACTTCAAAATAGACAATACGTACACACAAATATAATTTTCACTGAGCGCGAATTGAACCCGCAAATAGGTATTACACTTGAAAATATTTAAGAGATACGATTTGACAGATGTCTGGATTCATGGTAGGTAACTAGGCACTATTGAAAGGATACATGAAACTGTTATAAATTAAGTTAAACCATTTCTAAATACGTAATAACTTATAATAGTAAGTATAAAAAATATGGTGTGACATATTTCACTTTAAATTACTACAAATATTTTAAGAATTGCTACAAATAATTTAAAATAAGACGTGATTCTTCATTTTTCGAAATCTCGTGTGACAGCTACGTCATATCGTTCTTATTTTTTCATTTGAGTGTTGCGGCTGTGTTCTCTATGGTTGTTACATTTTAATCGTATGGAGTTTATGTCAACTCGTTACGTTTATGGTCGGCGTTGCCAGAATGTAACTTTTGTAATATTATGTATTTCTTTTTACCCTCTTATGTTTCTTCTAAGTAATACAAATGAAAATATTGCTTAGATTTTTCTTTTATCGTATCGCATACTAGAGACAACGAATTTTTTTTATTTTTTTTCTGATACTGAAATCGAAAGTAGCTCAGACAGTGAATATATAAAAATTATAAATACCCATTTCGTATTTTCATTTACCCTGCTTTATTAACATTATATATCCTGAACCTAATATCAATACTAGATAAATATTAAATTGATTGTAAAAATGCACCTCTTAGATTATTTTGCCTACCAGCATCATCATGCGTATGGAGACGTATTTTCCTAATTGCATCTGAGGCCAAAGCTTGCCAAAGCTAAAATTTTTAGGTTTTTAGGTTTCCCGTAGGAGCCGCGTGGTTCCCGGCAGAGTAGAACTTGGGCCTCCCCATCTCTTCCTATGCGGTGTCGTACCAGGCGACTAAGGGATAGGGCTGTTTATCACCAGACAGTTATATAGGTACAGCCACAACTTAGCCTCAGATGCATACCTCGAGTCAACAATAGTGCCAGGAATATGGCAATAGGCTCACCCCCTATTACGTGGGACCGAATAACTACAAATACCTATTTATCTATTATTTTAAACCTATTTATCTATTTTTTTTGTATGTTTGTTATGTGATTGTGAAGCCAATTCTAGACGGATTTTGAAAATTCTTTTTTTGTTCGTAAGTAGATTATTTCGAAATGGTCCCATTTAAATTTTGTAAAGATCTGATGATGGGTTTCCGAGATTAGACCAAGGAACTCTTCAAAAAGTACCAGGAAATCAGCCGCGATTGCTGCAATCGCATATTATTGCAATGTTTTCATTAAGCCTAACAGATATAGGTACTAATCCAAATATCAATACTAGATATATTACATGATTAATCAGTGTTGCCAGGGCCAGATAGTCTAGTGTAAATGTAAACAAGATAGCTTAAAAAGTTACATAACAGGGAAAAAGTAACGTTGTTTTATGGTATGGAAATCTTGTCGGATAATTATGTATTATATTGCGCGGTTATGATGAATAGTTTTATTTATTTACAATGTTACAAAAGTTACATTTTGGCAGCTATGCGATAATCTTTTGTTACTTGAATCGATTATTTCGACAATTGATTTAAGAAGCTCCATCCCTAGACTATAAACGTCAAATCGTATCTTTTAAATATTTTCAACTGTAATAGATTGTTAAATTAATTTTTTTTAAAAATTAGACAGCCTCCGTGGCGTAGCGGTAGTGAACGCGCCGCTACGCAGGAGGCGGAGGATATGGGTATTTGCAGTGGTCTGGTCGTCCCTCGGAGACCATGTTAAGCCTTCGGTCCTGGTTGCCATATGAACATCTATGGCAGTCGTTACGGGTAGTTGGAGCCCTAAAAAGTCCAACGGTCTAGCTGCAATGCTTCGATATCGCCCAATGTCACCATTGGGTTGTGGAGATCAGATGGCAGTCGCTTCACGGAAAATATCGAGGTCCAGCCAAATCCGCAGTTAAGCCTGGCAAAGCGGACCCCAGACTCCAAGGTGAAAGCCTCGGATGCGACTGAGAAGAACGCAGACAGAAGACGAAGATTGATAAATTGCACTACTATCGTATATTATACACATGAAATTCATACAAAATCCTCTTAACAATATATATCCTTCAGTCAGGTATATGCGCATAACTGAATTTGTAATTTAAATGCGTTTAGTTAATTCTACAGCATCGTATCGCTCATCTTCGTGTGGTTACATCATACACTAGGTATGTTACGTTTAGTTGTTTTTGCCTTTATGTCCGTGGAAGCAATTACTCGTATCGATGTTTTATTATGGTGTAAGTGTTTATGTCTACGGAAATAGGTATTTAAAATTCAAATATGGGAACTTATAATTTCATAGCAGGGATGACTCAAAGGGGAAGATATTTTTTTTTGTAGTGGATATTTCGTAAGATTTGTGAGTTTTGTGACAGTATCAAAGGTCTAAACACTATTTCTTCCCGTTTTCCCCAATCGAAATATTCCCCGTCAGAAAGGGATTACTATTTCTTTTTTTGAATATTTTTCTCAACACGTTTTGCCCACTGCTTTCCTAGATTCAATCTCGATCAAAGGACTCGAAATCGTCACGCCAAGGATTTCCAGGCTTACAAGGTACAAGCCCATTTAACGCCTTTATCCCCAGAGCTAGGCAGAGGTGAATTAACACCTACATTTCACCAATCGTTGTATTAGCTCCCACGTAATGGGGGGTGAGCCTATTGCCGTATTCCGGGCACTATCATTGACTTGATTGTGGTATTTACTTACTTCGTTTAACAGAAAATCTAGTCTATATCCCAAAACAAAATTCCCCAAGATCTTATATAACAGCTAATAGCATCAGTAGGTAGTAGGTACTTCCCCGAGTAGTTCTTTAAAGCTTGTCGCGGACCGGAAACGTCGCCGACAATCACGGTTCCGGTGGGCTCGTACCGACTCGTACCGCGCTAAGATTTCGTTCCTTTGAACGAGTTTACCGATTTGTGTTGTTTTTCGTGTTGTTTATCTTTGCCACTGTTTGGTTTTAAAAGGTTTTGGTAGGATAATAAAATAATGACGACATTACGCACAATAATCTGTATTTAAACTAAAAGACTATACGAAACAAAAAAAAATGTATGATCGATATAGAATACTACCTACACGATCAACATTGTGCCACTTTTTTTTTTGCTGTCATACACATCACCAAAAGTCACGCTATGCTTGTGCAGATAGGTGTGTAATATCATCAAATTATTTATTTAGTTTTATTTATTTATTTCAAACGCAAACGTTTCAAGTGCAAATGTTTGTACATCCTGTTCATTCCTGGCTCACCCAGGAATCGTCTCACAATTATTATTTTTTAAACAACTATCCGACAGTAGGTACTTGGGTCGTCCGATCAGTCGGATGAAGCGGTCGGACCACGTGGCCACAGCCAACAAAGATACAAACTAATGAACAAACAAACACATGTCGTGTCAATTCGATGTAGAGCAATCGAACTTGTATACCTACGTCTGAAGAAGTAGTCGACAGTAACGTCACGCTGGCCTTTTGTGTGTCCCGTCAGACGCTGTGCGATTCGTTCGGGAATATCGTGAGGGACGATATTGAAACGGTTTTAACCGACCTAAATGAAGCGACGAAAGATGCAGTCAATGTCACCGAGTTGCTGGGCGCATCTAATTTTTATTTGAATTAATTTTAATTGCTGCCAATGACACGATGAAAAAGAAGACCGGTTTACTCGAAAATATTAACCATAAAATGTCTATTTTAGCGTCTTTTTAGACAAAAGTACAGTTGTCAGAAAATACAGTTATAAAAATGTACAATTATGATAATCTTTGATAGTCATGAATACATTATTTTTATTTAAAATTCACAACATTTATTATAACTTTCAATTATTTAAATATTATTTTAGTCATAAAAGCAGCTGCTAAAAATACAGCCGTAACTTTTGAATAAGCAACAAAGTATGCATAACACAAAATTTTATACCTCGTTAAAGAAGTTCTTTAACGCCTTTATATTTTCCAGCTGTTTTATTTCTTACCAATTGTAGTTCCGAGACTAAAACGAAGTACTTATTTATGATGACGTTTTACAATTATGACTATTCCTGCGTATAGAGATCTAATATGTATATTTTCGATTACTTACATCCAGTATGAAGAAAAAGTTACCTTTGAAATTATAATAAAAATAGCTCCTCATATCATTTGTAACGTTATTAAACTATACTTTTTTACTTATTACAATCGAAGGCCTTGCGTTTTTGTATTACCAGTTCTGAATAAATGACAATTAGTTTCTATACCATTTATGTCTCGTTCCTCAACATAGCGCGTATCACCTGTTCAGTTCGACAATGTTTCCCTATTCATTATTATTGAGACGTTAAAATGGCCTCGAGCAGATGGAAATTCACGCCAAAGACATTGTTGAAGCCTCTCCCACAATAGCGAACATTTCAAATGGAACACTCAATAGATTCTGTGGGAATTGTGGGAATACTGGCATAACCTAACTGGAGTACAGTGATAGGTAGGGCTTCTCTGAAAGGAAACCGATAAAACTGGGGTATATTTGTAAACTACTTTTATTTTGTGTAAATATTATAAAGCAATAACACATTTTGGCTCTCTCAAGTGTTCGGCATTTTCTTTTTCAAATTAAAAGTCTATCACAGTCCACTGTTGGACATAGGCCTCCCCCAAAGTTGTGAAGCTTCGACCTACTGTTTCCACGCTGGCCAGACGGGTTGGTACAAGGTTTTATTTCCCATTAATAAACCCATGACTAAGTTCCCGCTTGACGACAAAAGGGTCGCCCCCTATTACGTGGTACCGAAAATCATACTCGAAATGTGGGTTAATACACCTCTGCCATATGGGATTTACAGGCGTGATTAATGAGTAGGTATAAGGTATATATGTAGTATTTAAAGACAATGCTTTATTTCAGAATATTATTTATACATTATACACAATAATATAAAAATATATAATGTAAATATTTAGCCACATCGTCACAGCGTTATCTTCCATGGAACATTAGGCTCCACAAGCCAACCACAAACATAATTAAGTATAACGAAAACCAACAAATACTATTTTGATAAAAAGTTCAAAACAATAGTGCCATATAATGAATAAACAAAGAAGGTGATTCACTGTACCTAACTTTGTTTAAATATTGTGTAATTGTCCAAACAAATAGGGCAGATAGGACGGATTAATGTTGTTTGCTTATTTACTGCATAAGCACTGAAACTGGTTGATGAATTTAATTCTTATTCCGTCATACACTAGTGTTTATTAATTTAAAAAATAATTGATTAAAATTGTTTGTTAATTTAAAAAATAATATTGAAAGGAATCCTTGAATTGTAATAAAACAAATAATAATTGCCGAGAAATGCATTAACAAGTATAATAATGACATTCTCTTCTTTTTCATCTGAACGCCAATCGCAATTTTATCCCTAGGACCTATAATGTCCCGAGTAACCAATGACCTCCGTTAACGCGCGTTACATGTGAAGCTAGCCTAAAATATCATGTACATTTAAAATAGGTATCTAATTTAATCTATTACAACGTTTTTGTAGCTGACTGTACACAAATACGTCATATTTTCACAAACGCGCGAGTTGATGACACAAAAATAATTCAAAATCGAAAATTGCCAACTCGCGCTCGCTCGCGAATTTGACGATCGCGAGATGGTGAATGACTCTCTAGTTTAGAATAAAAAAACTGTTTTTTGAGAATCTCGTTTAAATAATAACTCTACAAATTACTTTCTCTTTAATACTTTTTCTATATTATGCAGTACGATGACCTTTTGATAACTTTTCTCTGTGACAGTACGTACCATATTATTATTTGTATTTAAACCCATTATTACAAGCAACCTTTTGTCATGCCAAAATTGTGATTCAACTATAAACAAATAGGGAAAACCAAATTACTATTTATTACTTGTTACACGCAAAATATTTCAAAGAAGTACTTAAACCGTTGTCCTTTAAGCCTGTTACGTTACCTGCAATCTGTATAATACAGGCATTCTATACAATAACTAGGCAATGTAATTCTAGATTCCATAACACAAGCTAAATAAGCTTACCATGGGTCTAGATAGCGTTGTGTAGAATGTTGTAAAATATTTATAAAATAAAATTTATAAATAAATAAAATGTATGCTATTATATAAAATGCCTGCTGTTCTAATGGCAATGTGTGATTAAAATAGATCTTGGATGCTTTGCGGCTGGCTTTGCGGAAATTCTATTTCTGAACGGTTATAAAAAAATAGCAACGAACACTAAAGTTTAATTGCGCAGTTTGGATACTGCGATTGATAGATTGTCATTGGTCGATCTCCAGTGACGTCACATCGGTCTATGTGACGTCACCAATGACAATCTCTATCAAGGTTGTTGAAACGTTGTGCGCTAACAGAATATTGCATTGCTGGATAGATACAGGTTAGAAGGTTAAGGCGGAACTGGAGTCTTCGTGGTTTGTTTTTTTTTATAATCACCATTTATGTTTTAAGATAACATTTCATATATTGTCGGCTGTGCACTTGGTGTTCTTTACTTTACCTAGGTATTGTATAGAATACCAGATTATACAAATTACCAGTAACACGTCTACTGATAAAACATTGGCCCTATGCATACAAGTGTTTTGCAAAGGACAACAACCATATTCATACACTTAAACTGACGAGTCATTGACCCGAAGTGCAGTTGAAATTTATTTAGTGTGTAATTTTATTAAGCACTAAGTAAATTTAATAACAACTAGCTTGTACCCGCGGCACAGCCCGCGGCTCCGACCGCGTGGATGTGGAATATCGCGATATTTTGTCATATCTTCAACTAATTACGATCACACATAATAATGTGGTAGATTTTATATCTAACTAAATTTTTTCTAATAAAATATCATTGCTAATAAACAAACAGATATGATTTCAATTTCTTTTGTTTTTTTTTAATGTCTTCAATGGACAGACACAACTAATATATATTTTATAATAGTATAAGGTGTGTGCATTTTTCTCTGTACCCAACAGCAACTGTGCAAATGATATTGCGTCAAAAGAAAATTTATGGATCTGCCTATTTTGTTAAATTTAAAAATAATAGGTTAAAATATATTTTTAAGCAATGTAGTTATGACTGCTTAAAAGTTGTTTACTGAAATTAAATATGTATAATATTCAATATAATTAATAGTACAACATACGCTGTAATCCTATTTCTTAAATACAAATAATAATTGCGGTAAAGTGCGTTGAAAAGTATAATAATAATATTATATCATACTGTGATTCATTTTAATTGTGTAGCACTGGGGACTTTTGGAATTACAATAACAAGTTGTGGAGTTACAGGAACACGTCTGTCGATATTATTAATAATATAATTTTGGGCAATTGTTTTAATTATTTCCGTGTATAACAAAACACTTAAGTGACAAAAAATGTGTGACATAAGTTTTAATGATTTAAGGCGTTTCGGATTTTTTCTAAAATTTCATTGGTAAGTGGTTTTGTTTAAATGTTGAGTAAAGGTTTAAATTTAAAAAAAAAACAAGTGATTCGAACTCGCGCACCAATGGTTCCGTACCATTATCTATACAAAAATCATGTTTATTGTATGGGAGCACTCTTAAATATTAATTTTATTTTGTTATTAATATTTAGGTGACAGACAAACGTACAGTGGACTCTTAGTAATAGGATCCGATTTTTACCCTTTGGATGCGGTACCCTAAAAAGGAATGAATTTAGTCATATAGGGTAGTTACTGAACCGAATATGAAGTGCCATCAACCATCCATGAACGAAATTATTTGAATTCGTGAGCGAAATAAAACGTACTAAAATATAAAGTTCACAGTGATAAATTAAATGATTTTTTCAGTTCAGACTCAACTAATATTTCAGTTCAGAATTTAACGAAAATATTTGGTTTTTCACGTTAATTGGCTAAAGAATAAATTCAGTTTTACATGCAAAGGGCAGACAGGGAAGTGGCTTATTGATTGAAATGGAAAATCATATTTTCAGCTATGGTTTTATTATAAAATTCTAACCAAAGTTACAAAAGCTTGTTACAGAAGTAGAATATATTGTAGTAGAGTATTTATGTATTTAATGTACAACACTTTTAGTGACATTAATAATCTTAAATAATAATAATAATGATCATTTAGTATAAACCTTTCACAACTGAATTCGTCTGTAGGTACATTGTATTTCCGTACGTTGAAAATAAAGGCTTTTACAGCGGAAATACAGTTCCTAATTTATGGCCATTTAATTAAATTATAATGATAGCTATTGTCAAGCACACAACGACATAATGATTTATAGCGTAATTCTATTAAAACGTCGTGTTATTAACGTGTGTAACGTATAATTTTATTGGAACACTAGCCGACCCACCCCGGTTTCGCCCATAATATTTTAGTCATCAAGTTATGTATGGTAATCTGCCCGATTTGTTGACATTTATGATAACTACTCCACTTCCTTTTGTAGTAGCGTGATGATATATAGCATATAACCGTCCTCAATAAACGGTCTATTCAATACAAAAATATTTTTTTCAGTTCGAACCAGTAGTTACTGAGATAAGCTCGTTCAACCAAACAAACAAACTCTTCAGGTTTATTGATTATATAAATATTTATTATCAGAAAAGTACCCACTAGACATTTCTATTTAATTATGTCTCTCTTATCCTAGTTTTATTCGGGAGATAACCAGACCTTTGAGATGGTGTATGTTGGTAGGTAGGGTAGGTACTTATCATCATATTGACATTTATTTAATATCTCTCAGCGAACTTTCAGATAAAACGGTTTATCTATGGAAATTCGCACTACTTAATATATCGAAGGGTATGATACATTTTCAATTATAGATGACAATAAATTGGCTTCAGAGAAATAGGTGTCCCTCCTTGTAAAAATAATAGGACAACCAGGAAACGCACCTGTAATAATGTAAGTTAGGGAATTACCCTTCCTCTTCGAGTCAATGACTCATAAAATGCCATAAATTTTGTCGGCCCAATATTTAGCAGCCACAGTATTGTCCGTTGTCCTACACAGGTTCTCTTTTTTATACTACTCAGCTCACAGACAAGCACACAGCCCACCTGATGGTAAGTGGTTACCGTGGCTTAAGGGCGAGTGCAACACCAGTGGAGTCACACTCGTGCTGTCGACCCAGTAAAAACAAAGAGATTCTGTACCGTCACCGCTTCTCCCAAAAGTTGCGCATTATATTAATGACTGGCTGTTGCCCGCGGCTCCGCCCGTGTAGAATTCTGATCCCGTTCATCGTTGATATATCTATTATAGCCTATGTGTTATTCTGATGTATACCTAAGCTATTATTATTGTAAAGTTTCATTAGAATCCATTCAGTAGCCTTGTGCGCCTCTGAGAGCGTTATCTAGATAGCAGCACACTGGTGAACACCATTTGAGAGTATATGCGCCATCGCCATGATAGAAGAAGAAGAAGTAGCTTTTACGTGAAAGACTAACAAACATCCTCACATACTTACAAACTTTCGCGTTTATAATATTAGTAGGATAACATTGAAGTATAAAAAATCAACTAACTCTAACTCCCCACCTACAGGTTGCCAGAAGTGGGTGACAAGGTGCCAGCGTCTTCGTCTCCCAACCAGACGGAACAGCCCTTGGACCTGAGCAACAAGTCTACATCCAGCACCAGCGGGACGCCTCCTCCGGATGGCAAGCTCTTTGATAACAGGTAAGGGACGTAGTCCACTTAGAGCACCCCTCAAAATAGCACCGGCGCGAATAGCACCAAGCCTAGTCCACGAAGGGTACCCATCAATATTTTTGGCAGGTGCTATGGGAACTACTGACTACAATTTAATAGATCAATAAATTAGCCTATTGCAGTCCAGTGCTGGACATAGGCCTATCCCAATGTACGCCATTGCTCCCGATTTCTCCGCCTTCCGCATCCAGTCTGTCTCAGTCACCTTTTCAGGTCGTTAGTCCTTAATAGATAAAATTTATAAATAATGAATGATGAAAGAAAATCCGTATATAAAATTATTAAGCTTAACTTGTAATATGGGTTCTAGAATGCAGATAAACTACAAAAGTATGACTACCATCTGTAAATTGCTGACTTTTCAGTCAAAATTGATAAGCTGTAAGCACATTTGTGTGGCGCGGTAGTAGCATTTAATTGCTATGTCAGGCATAGCCGGTTTGATTCCCGCTGAGTGCTAATAATTGTTTGCATAATAATGTCTATGTGCATTGATCAAGCTGTTTCTATGTAAAACATACCATATTTAGTATTTACAAATATTAATACTATCTCATTAAGTTTATCCAAACTCTAGAACTCAATTTACAATCTAAGCTTTATTTAAGCGCTGTATTATTATTATTTATTTATTATTATTATTTCGTCATCAAGCCCAACTCCCAATATAAGTTTCATCCTTATCGTAGCAATAAAATTAGGTAGTCGCCAGACATGCGACGTGCAACCAAACGCATATTTGCATCAAATTAAGGGCAACGCTAATGTCTGATCCAATTTACGTAGATTAAAGTGTTAAAAGCGTTTGTTAATCGCTCACTCTGATGGGGACTTTTTATGCAGGTTATATGGTGAATATATCTAAATAGACGGTTTTCTGTATTGAGGTAGCGACCAACTTCGCATGGGTACCATTAATTTCTCATTCCTCAATAGTTCTATTTAAATTCAAGTGCCTATTCTAAAGGCCCAACCAAAGAGTTATCAAAAATCAATGTTTAAAAATGATTGCAACATCATTCATTGATTCCGATAGTTCGTACGAATATCGGTAGATTGCTCCCACCATCGCCCTAAGATGGATGTATTGGAAAATTTGGATCAATCTCGGGCGAAGCTCGGTAGCTCAGTGGTCAGAGCATACCCCCTGTAAGGGAAAGATCGCGGGTTCGAGTCCTGCCCGAGTATTGATTTCGCTTTTTCCAATTCAAAATAAAAAAATTCATGATGCATTTACGGGCGTGACTTGGGTATATTTGGGGTCTCACCAATGGCTGTACCTATCTGGGGTCCCATCAAAATGTATTATAGTCTGAGATACTACATAGATCTTACGATAAATACTCGTTTTTCGCCGGGAATAGGTTCCTACAAGGTGTACCTTGTAGGAACCTGGGTACTATTTTGAAACCTGATGGCGTTACTGTAGTAGCGCCATCAGGTTTCCATGCTGACAGAGCCAGGCCACAGTTAGCTTTATCTATACTAAATGCGAAAGTAACTCTGTCTGTCTGGCTGTCTTTCTGTTACGCTTTCATGCCTAAACCACAGAACCGATTTTAGTGAAATTTGGTACAAAGATAGATTAGATTAGACCTTGAGAAAAAACATCTATGTTTGGTCGCAATATCTGATATCCACGCTGGTGGAGCCGCAGGCAAAAGCTAGTTTTCTATACAGTACATGTAAATACTGCCATATACTTAGATATACCAAGTTAGTAAGGACTTTTAAACTTGTGCGACCATCGTTACCCGTTTGAACACTTTATATAATCAAGGGACCGGCAAAAGAGGGCGTGTTCGTAAGTGGATTAGGAGGTGAACGCGCGTTCACTTGCTTGTTTTAAAATGAGAACTTGGTCTGATTAGATGGCCTGCATTGCATAAGATCTGAATTAAGTTGCTATCCTGTTAGCGAACCAATTTTTGAGTTTGAACAATTATAATAATAATATTCTGGGATACATTATATTATATTACAGCGCTATTTAAAATCAAAAGGTGCCTACTAGGTACTGAAAAGTGTTTTTACTAAGACACTAAAAAATAATTTGGATTATTTAACTCCTCCAATTTACTATTAGAACTATCGGGATGTTTACCATATATTGTTCGGAGTTTTCGATTTATTTCGGATATCGACACGGGCCCTAAGCCAGCTTAACTTAGCTTTGCCGTCGTAGTTACTGCTGTTGACCATGGTTCACAGTAGATCCGCATAGTGGAAATGCAGGAGGGATGAAAACAACTAAATAAATGAAAACTGTTGCTTGGTCTTAGACTTGTTGCTGGAAGTTTGGTCTTCGAAAACAGAATGTATGAAACCACCTTTACTTTTTCATGCGCAATCAATGAAAAGTAACGAAATTATAAATTTCACTTCTCTCAACTTCTAAGCTTTGTAAGCATAATAACGAAACTTTTACTAAAAATGTAATAAACATCAGCATTTGAACGTAAAGCCAGTCCACATTACCGATTCGCCACGCCAGCGCCACCGCCCTAGCTCCATTGGTCATAACGCGATCGCTACCATTCGCTTTGGACGTGCATTTTAATCGCACTTCCTATTGAAACTCGCCCGACTTGGATAACACAAACAATAGCAGTGTGAACGCACCCATTAAAACATGAAAACGAAACTTTGAACGATCGACACGGGTCAATGTACTTTTGACAGCCCGCCATCGTTGACAGATGTTCATTTGACGCCATTTTATAGAGTACATTAAAAATAATATGTCTTTGTTCATTAATTTGTTACATTTTTTATGAGGTTTAGGTGTGAGTCGATACCTATGCCTACAAAGCGTCTGAGGCTCACGTCACGGTATGATAGTATTACCGTGCTCACGTATTGTTTCAGGCCTACCTACTACATTATCTTGTCCTGTATGTATTGGAATTCCCGGCATGTATTGGAATAGGTACTATTTTGAAACCTTCATGGGCATGTGCACCTTCCAAAACTTTATTGCAATCGATTAAATGACAGAAATTGTATTGACATAAACCAATATGCTATTCCAAACTGTAATTTAACTGTGTGCCAATCTTCATCCAGATCCTTTCTATCGTATGTATCCGTGGTATGTTCAGCGTTGCCCCAATTTAAGACAACTATGCGAAAACCGTTTGCGCTGGTACGAACACATGATGAGACGGGATGATGACCACATGACCAAGACGGTGTTGACCATAGATGAGGAAAAAAGAGGTTGAGGACGACCAACAATGACTTGGTTACAGACGCCATATCCCTTACCTCATATCTACTAGTACCTACTAGCATAGTGTACTAGGAGTACTAAGACAGCTGACTGCAACTAACCTGAGATAATAGCTAGGAGAAAGAACAAGACCGCGTTCTATCGTAGATACAAATATTCGGTATAACTTTGGAAAGACAATACGATACTTAATAATCATAATATCACAGTTAGGGAAGCCACTATTTGCCATACAAAATGTACACATGCCCTAGCATCTAAGAAAAACTATAAAATTATTTTACAACACACCTGCTCATAAATGTGATATTATTTTACCGCAATTAAGCACGGAATGACACCTATTATAAAACTGTGACTTTTTCATTGCTATTATTCACAAAAGTGAGTTATAGATTCTTTTTTAAATTTCATAGGAAGTGTCTAAGTTTTGATACAAAAAATAACGTGTTTAATAGTACGAATAAATTAATACGCCTATTGTATGGTCATTTAATGCATTTTCGTATTTAAATAAATAATTTCAACTTTTAATACTTGTGTAATAAACAAAATTTTCACTCAAATTTAACTTTTTTTTTTCTCTAAGTACAGAAAAAAAAACAGAGTAAAAAAAAGTTAAGTTCAAACCTCATTTTTTTTTTAAATATGGTCGACCGCCATTGTTAAATGCGCGCGCATAGGAAAACGAATTAATTTGTAGTATTGTTTATTTAGTATTTGTAGTATTATTTTATTCGCAAGTGTGTTGTAAAACGTCGTATGGCACGTGTGAGCATGATGATTACCGTCCTCGGCTGTCTTAAGACCCTCGCCTGGCGGCTCGGGTCTCAATGGCGCCTCGGCGGTAATCACCAACGTTGCTCACTTGTACCATAATGTACTAAAAACATTTTAGATCAAAGCCAACTGTGCCAAGTTTACGTCACCTAATATAACAAATTCGAACCTGTAACACAAATACATTAAATGATAGTAGCATTTGGTCCATTCGTCACTAAAATCGATACAGGCGTGTCGATGACACATCTATCGATAAAGGAGCACCTACCGATTATTTACTTTCGATGAACAAACCGTAAATTCTATAAATATTTACTTACTTATATTAAAAACAGAATTATTTTTTTTAAACAAACTTACTCGTGATAGGTGTGGACGTCCTGTAAACTCTGTAGGGTAGGTGTATGAAGCCCCGCCAAGGTCGTCAGGACAACGAGGCTCTAGTATAGTCTTTCTTCTCGAGGATAGGGGATCAGAGGGCAGTTTATTTGTAATTAATATTGTGTAATAATAAATTCATGATGTATCGAAAGCGCGCGAACAACCTGTTAACATTTCAAATCATTGAGTTCTGAAATGAAATGAAATGAAATGAAATGAAATGAAATGAAAGTTTATTTGTCAGAATATGGGTACTACTATGACTACAACATTCACATTCTATAGTTTTATTAGGTTGTGTTAGATGAGGTTAGGTTTGACACAAAAGTATTAGGTACACTATATGTTTTAATAATTAATTATGTAATGTAAAATAAGTTAAGGAGTCGGCCTTACAATCGAGAGATCCCGGGTTCGAATCCTGGCCATTACACTACCAACGTGAACCCACTCCTAGCACAAGCAATTTAGCTTAGTTGGAGGGGTTAAAGGGAATATTAGTAATTTCGGTTGCTAATATTCTTTTTTTTTTTTAAATCAAAAGCTGGAATATTTACAAGACTAAGAGCGATAAAGTTCAGGCGTCGAAAAATTCCTCCCCAGTCGATGTAGATTGGTAAGGTGGCCAAAAGGCTAGCAGCATTGCCCCGTTGGCCCAAAATTCTTTGTGCAAAAAGAAGCAAACTCATTTAGCAGGTTTTTGTTTTTAATTAACCCTAAATTAAGTGACCACCGCCTCTTCTTGTGGGTGTCATAAAAGGCGCCTAAGGGTTTTTCTCCATCTGACAGTAAACATTACAGCCTATGAATAAGCGCCCGTTTAACGGCTCGCCCCCTATTACGAGGGACCAAAAATCATAGTTGGCGAAATATGTGTGACCTCTGCCTACCCCTTCAGGGATTTACAGGCATCAGTATATGTAGCCCTAAATTACTCATTTGCCCTATTGTAGGAAACCGCCGTACATGTCAATCACATTTTGTTTGCTCCAAAGTCAAGGAACCCATATCTGCAAGTGTCAACGCTCTACTTTAGCGCGAACAATATTGCGAAAGGAGTAAGTTTATCGTTCGCATACAAGACTCTTTATTATTTGCGCTGATTCACTCAAGTGATGAAATTGAACTTCTCGTACTTACTTTTTTTTTCGAGATAACACCCAGTATTTGTAGTTCCTTGTTTTTTGCGCGGCAATTTGTATTGTCCTGCTGTCGTAATTGTTTTAGTGACGTTTGTTTTTTTATGGAGCGATGACACTGGAGATTATGAGTATTAATCCTGTTTGAGGATTATTTGTTAACAAAGTTGTAGGTAAAGAAACGCTTATGGTAACACCAGTACTTTCAGGGAACCCCCAATTTGACATCTAAAGCAGTGTAAATATCAAAAAATTCTATGATTCTCCTATTAACACACTTATCAATGTTAAATAAAGCGAGCCTATTGCCGTCAAACAGGCACTTTGTCATAGGCTATGCTTACTCTCGAATAGGCAACAGTCCTATTTCTTAATCGGCTTCAACGACACCCACAGGAAGAGATGGGGGTGGGCCTACACCGGGAACCAATATGACTCTTTTCCCTTTTGATTTAAACGTTGTAAATGTCATATTTGTAAATAAGTAATAAAAATCATATACCCACTCAATAGACCCATTAAAAGAATCTCAAACATTGGCGATATAATTTGTTATAAACGCCATGTAGGTAGGTATAGCTTACACAATAAATAAGTTGTTACTCCCGCTTATTTCCTGTTTTAAAACAACGTTAATAACCTCATAATTGAACCTAGATATAAGCATAAACATCGTCGTACTAATATTATACACAATAGCCAATCGATAACTGAATAAATTCATTCTCTGAGACCGCGATCTGGGTCGCATGACTCGCCAAAACAAATAAAAATGCACCGATAGTCTGTCGGTGCATCGACCTTGCATCCTCGCCCACCACAGCCGAGCTAAAATACACCTTAACCTCACAAAACACAGTACACAATCCCACGAACACATTCTCGAAAAATAAGAAAGCACAATTCAAGATGAAACCGAAGACGATCCGAGAATAAAGAATTTTATACTTTATAAACCAGATAGTAAGACTGTTTTTCGTTTAGTTCAACTCTCTAGGGAATATAATAAAGATGCATTCATAGTACTCCGTTATCGATGAGACCGAGAGTAAATATTTCGCATTTTGCGTTATCTTGGATTATAACGATAGGGTGGTTTGGAAATATTGAATTTAGATGATTGTGGGCCGTTGACCCATTTCCTATTCATAAGGGATTTCCTTAAATATTCAAAGGTAATGAAGATTAACGACGTCTTTAACTCAGCAGATTGCATTACAAATGAAAGAAATAAGCATAAAAAGAAAAGCTACGCCTCGAAAAGTTTATTAATTTATCAAGATGTTTCGTTTTTTCAAGTGGAAATGCGAATCATAAAATGTTGTTTAAGGGTATTCGCTTCTAGACTGACTTGTCATTTGTTGTTGCAGATTGAAACGTTCAGCTCTCGAGGCAAGTAACAGTGGAGTGCGGCGAACCTACACCGAGGAGGAGCTGTTGGCGGCAGTGCGGGACATCCAGGCTGGCCGGCTCGGCACCCGCCGCGCGGCGCTCCTGTACAACATCCCACGCTCCACTCTACGCAACAAACTCAACAAATTCGGCGCCAATCCAGATCCCGTCGACTCGGAACCAGACAGCGACGACAGGGCCGACTCGCCACCTTCAGTCATCCTTAAGATTCCAACGTTTCCACCGCCAGATGAAAAGAGCCCTTCGCCGGCTTCAAGACCAATGTGCGCAACAACTATCACTCCTGTCACACCGGTTGGTCCACCACCACAGCAACCACTGCTCCTTCCGCACTCTATGTTCGCTGACCCACCTTCCACGCAACATCTCTTCACTTCCCTCAGTGATGTCATCGCCAAAAGTATCAGTCAGAAATTCCAGCAGCCCCTCGACCGGTCCCACCATCAACCCGGTGATCTACCATTCATGCGTGCGCCTGATCGTCACGTCTCAGTAATAAAAACTCCGCCAGACAACCAACGCTATCCCACACCCGGAAATTCTAAAGCTATGCCTAACAATAACGGACAACCCGCCACTGGCGGTAAAGGTACGCGGCCAAAACGTGGCAAGTATCGTAACTATGATCGTGACAGTCTCGTAGAAGCCGTGAAAGCAGTTCAACGTGGAGAAATGTCCGTACACCGAGCTGGATCTTACTATGGTGTACCGCACTCTACGCTAGAGTATAAAGTCAAAGAACGCCATCTCATGCGCCCTAGAAAACGCGAGCCAAAACCACCACAGGACACTAAACCTCAACCACCGAAGCCGATGCCACCCAAACCGCCGATAAAACCGTTCTCCAACGGAATGAACGGGCCGGAGTCTACGGGTTTTCCAGCCGGTTACCCGTACTGGGGCGGCGGAGGCTTCGCACCTCCTCCCGCGCCAGATCTGTACGCCTCGCAAATGATGCGACGGCTCCGAGAAGAAGCGCCGCCCCCGGCTAACGGGTCGTTCCTCGAAGGAATAATCAGATCCAGCCTCGAGCGGCCGGCGTTGCTGCAGCGGCTCACCGGTGAGTCGCGAGTACCTGGGGAGGCTACTCCTGGGCTTCTGAGACGGTTGACGGGCGAGGACGAGCCGCCGGCGAGACGGCAGCGTCTTGACAGCTCGGACCAGGCGCTGGCCGCCGATATGCGCGAGGCTGTGCAGCGGCTCCGCGCTGACAAGCTGCGGCCGCGGAACGGCACGCCCACGCCGCCGCCCGGCCCGGGCCCGGCGCTAGGCGGCGCGGGCTCGGCGCTGGCCGGCCTGGGCCCGGTGCTGGCGGGCGTGGGCGCGGCGCTGGGCGCGGGCCCGGCGCTGGCGGCCGCGTCGCCGGCGCCGCCCGCCGCGCCGCCCGACCGCGCCTAGTGCTGCCCTCACTCTTGTGATAATATTATGTAAAGTACTAAAGTACATTCCGCCGCTCGCCGACGTCACTCTAGTGCAATATGGCTGGGGTTTGTCGATAACTCGCGCGTTATCCGTGTATACTGTTGTAGTGACAATAAACTTAGTCGCAGCCTCCGAACGCACCGCCGGTGTCGTCGCTTCGTGCATTTATTTCACGAAAGATCACTACGAGCATGTAGTGTCTCCAGTTTTTTGTTTCCGCTTCCCTCGGTCAGTCCGGATAGTCCTCGACACACACGTATCTATACATACACACACACAATGATCACCAAATATCACAATAGTTACCTAAAAGTCACAACCAGTTCAATATATCACAGCTTTACTAATGCATTATCACACAATATAATAATAGTGTTTAGTGTCCCATGACAGAGATTCGGATACTGTCGGTTGCAACTTGCAGTTACCTTCTAATCTTTGCCTCATAAAATGTTCAACATTGTTTTAATTCAACTTTATTTTACGGCTTTCCACGAAGGAACTGAAAGTTTACGTTCCAAATCTCTTTCTGAGTTTCATTATTGGAGCGGACATTCGAATCAACCGTTTCCAACGGTACTGCAGGTTACAAACGACGTTAGGGTTGTCCAAAATTCACGCAAATCCAGAGCCTCAAGTTTTGATCTTGTTTTAAGTAAAAGACAACCAAAAGTTAACGTTATAAAATTAACTATTTAAAATATTTTTAAGTAATAAAAAACAATGTAACAAATTAATTATAAAGCTAGCTATGAGTGTAAATGTTATCGATTTTTAAGTGAACTATTGCAGATTTTGTGCGGTGTTTTTATAATTAGATAGGTAATATATTGAATGAAATTATTAGCGCTATTGGTGGGTAGTGCGAGTGTAGTACCGTCGCGCGACGCTACAGACGCCGCGTCGCTCGCGCGATGGCGCGGAGTCGCGGCGAGGTGACAACAAAGCACTAGTTGTAGAAAGGGAACGCGTCTCAACGGTCAGCTCAGCTTCGCTACACGAAGCTACGTTCGGACTTATGTGCAATTATTATTTTGTATAAAATAGTAATTTAAACTGTGTCTAAGCTAACACGTGGATTTCCATATTACTGAATGTGATATTTAGGTATTACGAGTGCGGTTTGATCGACGACCTGCGGGGCTCTCGGGCCCCATACATATATACACGTACGTACATTAAATACATCTAGTGAACTTATATATTTTATGTACTATTATTGTATCTTAAGAAGATAATATTCTTATTTTTCATGGTCCAAGTTTTAAATGTTTTATCGACTATACAAAAATGTGGATAATCATTATTATATTCTTGTCAACTTTAAAATTATTAGCCCAAAAATCCTCAAAAAAAAATGATATCTTCAAATTTATGAAATTTTTTGGTGTTCAATCAAAAAGTATATTATGGAAGTACGAGATGAAAAAATGTATACGCTCTCCCAGATAAATTTAGGTAAAAACTATTTGGATATAAAAATTATCATACGATACTTATTGTAAGTTATGTGTACATGTGCGCCTCACGGAAATTAAGAAGTCTTTGTATTATGTATGTAATTAAAATATACATAATTATATTATATACAAGTTAAAATTTAATGTCGTACATTTTCTTCAGAGACCACGAGTGATGTGCTAAATAGAAGTACATGAGATTGTACTCGACACTTCGACATACTTATATTAACTATATCCCCTTCGGACCGAAACAAAACAATTTATTATACAAAAGTGATATAATGACGTCATTATCCAAATAAAATACATATCCCAATGCCAAGGTGTCGAACACAGTCTCTCAAAAAAAAAATACAAAATTTTTATATTCAAAATTTTAAACTAGTCGATAGCATGTGTTTCACTTTTGTTTCTCTGTGCATAATTTTCGACGTCTTTTTAGCATTTAATCTTAAAAAATAATCTATAAACGTTATGTGCATTTATCTGAGTGATGAAAAGTTTTGTATATTGAAAACAAATATTACATTATTTACCGTCGTGTTGACATCCCTACCAGACCGCATTTCGAAATTTGAAATGTTTAAAAATCGAACAACTTTTTTTTCTTTGAAATACGTACACAAATCTGTGTGTTATGCCTGACATTTGTTGATAGCTTAAACAAAAAGGTTATTTTGTGTAAGTTTGTACAGATAATAGGATGGGACAATTTGCAAAGAGAATTTAGGTAATAATCAACATTCCGTTTAGAATGTTATTAGATTTTTTTTAATTAATAATATAACTATTTTTTTGCATCGGGAACAAATAATTATGTTGTTTAATCTTATTTTGTAACGTTAGTTAATTTTTAAGTGGCTTTATTTTATAAAATAACCTTATATTATGATTAATTGTCATATTATATTGAGATGTTATACATTCATTGTTTTTGTGCAAAGTGTTTGGGGTTCTATTCCCGGTTAAAAAGAGAGTTGCGACTGATATGTAGTAGAAAATAGCCAAGTGCGTGGTGGCACTGGTTCGGTCGGTACAAATGGTATACGCCGCCTTAACACTTAAAAATGTTATTGACAGTGATCTCTACAATGCTTTAAATAATCACCATCAAAAACTAGATCAACATTAACTTAAAATGCTAAAAAATAATCTTCCGAAGTCGTAGATTATTTTTTGACAGGCCGAATGAAGGTTGCCGTTGTCAAAGCACACAAGCCTGCATAAAAAAATAAAAAATAAAAAACTGCCTCTGTTCAAATACCTCATTTCGAAATAGCGATGAAAATTATAATTATATTGAAAGCTTATTGACAAAGTGTGGTTTGAGAACAACAGCCGAGTATTGAAGAGATCACTGGATTATTAGTGAATCATTTTTATTGTATATTGTTCAATCATTTTTCCACATAGTTTAAGAATTTTAGTTAATACTGTAGCGTACTTTTCAATTAATTAGGTAGTCTGTAGCAATTCTTTAATATGTTCTTGTTAATTTTTTTTTTTCGTAAATGTAATAAATTCTCCGTAAGGGTTAGGTTAGTCTTGAACGGTCCTCAACTGGTCCAGGAACAAAAGACAATGAAGGGAAAGTTGCATTTTTAATTAAAACATAAAAATATACCATAAGTATCCGCGACATATCGAAGTCGCCAATGGGTCTACTCTAATAGGAATATTCGATGGAACTAACATGATGCGAACGTTAATACAATTTTAAATTCGACTTTCGAATTGTGGAATTCGATTTTTGAATTTGAAACGTTGGTATCGCGGGTAACTCGTAAAAGACATTGCCAGAATGTTATTTTACTTAGCATTTTTATGGACACAAGTTGTTTGTTTGTGTGACTGTACCTAACTTTGTGCGACGCGTTCGAGCTGTACACGGTGTTCCACAGTGCTTGTTGGATCATACGGGAGATGTTATTAAGTTAGTATTTCTATTTAGACACCGTGCACAGATTGTGTATAACTGGAAAACGTCGAGTTTCTATAAATGTAAGAATCACCTATTGTCGTCACTAATTGTTTTCCCTCTTAAATCTTGTATGTATTTCTAGATGGTTAATTTTTAAACATTAACAATTATTGTACTATTATTACAATAATTGACTTATTATTATTGACATTTAGCATTATCGTGGAAAGGTATAGAAATATTGAATGAAAGTTTTTTATCGTCTTCACAGACGCAGTTCGCGAATGCTCAAACATTCGCGTTTTTTATAAAAATTATGTACAACAAGAAGCATTTAATTTTAGAAATATAAAATACCTATAATGTTATAAATTGACGTGGCAGGTTTGACGTTTGCCGACGTCACATATTTATTTTGAAATAACGCTTATAAAAGTTACATCACACTGCTGGGGGACATTTTCTCGGAATGTTTTCTTTGCGAAATTATTATTGGGATTCTTTTTGTGATTAAAACACATCAGTTAGGTAATGGACCAATGTATAAACTAGATAAAACTGTTATTTCCTAAAGAATCGATAAATAGCTCACGATTTTTTTTTATAATATATAACTGCGAAATGAGCTAACAAGATCAAATTATAATATTGTTATTTAATTATTGAGTACAAGTTTTAATGAAATATTTTTTTCAATATACCTTACTCGCCTCTTTATTTTTGTTATTTTGTTCCTTTAGTTTTTATTATTATTGTTTATCATAAACAGATGAATAGATTTCGAGTTTAATTTAAGCGACTCATAATTATTTTTATTATAAATTATAAAAATATTATATACTATTATCTTTCAATTCCTCAGTAAGAAAAGTGATGTTTATTTATGTTATCTCACAACCGTAAACAAGCGATATCGTAAACAATTGGCGAAAATGTGATTGGCACAACACTATTGTATTAAATCTAGTCAAATTTTAGAGTGGTGAAAGGTAAATTGAGAAGCTAAGCTTACGACGATTCGACTGAATTTTTGATAAAAAAAAACATTAAACAAACGTCCAAGACCCGTCGCTAGGCGACTTAAAAAAGTTGATTTGAAATTGTGGAATTGTAGACGATGTTTGTAAAAATACTGTTTCTTACTTATACTGTAACTTAAAGGATGATTCGACGTTGGAAAATAATGTTTTTTCATATGTAATGTCCTTTTATCTATAGGATCTTTATACCTTACGTTAAATATCATAATTAAACGGCTGGTTAGGCAGGTGTAATGATGTGCGAGGATATTTAAAACCTGTATACAATAAATTTCTTTCATTTGTTGAAGTTTTTCTTGTTTTATTTTTAATTGCTCACCTGTTTTTATAGCTCTATGAGCGAAGTGTATAAACCTACCACCATAGAGGACCCCTCTGCTAAAGACTTAAAAATGGGGGAGACTGGATGCAGTAAGCGGATAACCGGGTGCTATGGCACCATATTACGAGCAATTAGTCTATAGTAGTCCACTGCTGGACATAGGCCACTTCCAATGATGGGAGGCTTCAGCCAACTGAATCTCAAATCTATGTAGCTTACCTACCGGTAGAGTGTAGAGCGTGCTACGTCATGCGTAGCGAGTCCCACGTAGCGGGTTCAAAACCCGCACCGTGCAAATAAACTGTTGAATCAAACACTATATTTTAAAGTATCTATTTAGCTACTTGAATAGGCAAGTAGGAGGACATTGACAGAATATAATATGCAGATAAAACTAGTTTAACTCTGCACGGGACATTACCTACATAGAACTGCTTAATTTGTGTGACTGTGGATACTACAAGCACAGAATAAATAATAGTACTAGGTACGTACTACGTGCTAGTAAGTAATATGGCTGTTCGTATAGGTACCTAGCAACCGGCATAAATGCGTTTAAACATATCTTGACGAGATGAGATGAGAGGAACGAGGCCCTGGTGTACGCGGATTGATTTAAAATAATCTAATAGGTACTATGATTGGTGGATTTAAGCTTCTCCGCCGCCGCCGTGCCGTAGCACCCCGTACTTTCCTCAAAAACGCATTCTGCGCATATAGACTACATTTTATGATGTGATTGGGCTCAAGATATATGACCATTAACTATAACAACAAACCGAAAACTAAACAAGAACTACTAATATTGTCGCCACCAACTTTTGTTGTATGTCGTACCCGCATAAAAGACGAACATAATTTGACATAGGTACTTATTTACTGTAGGTACATACCTATCATTTGCATAAAAGTCAAAAGAATACCGAACTCGTTCACTTCACAATTTCAATATTAAATTACTTAAGATATGACATATAATTTTTCAAACTATTATAGAAATAAGCTAAGTTATATACTTATGCGTAAATAGAATTTTAAAAAGCAGGGCGGTAACCGCCATTTTCGTTTACCGCGAATTTAAACAAAAACGCGCGCTAATTTGACAGCCTACATCTACCAAATGTCACAACTATGGATGCGTTCAAGGATAACATTGTCCGTAACAGAATTGTTTTTACTATGAGTTCCGTATAGGTAAATACCTTAGCCTATTATTTTTTCAATTAAAAGTTGTACAAAGTATTATTTCAGGTTATCTAGCTAGGTACTAAGTAATCAGATTCTTAGAAAATATTTTTTCCGATAAGCAGATAAACTAATAGATTTTTGATACCTCATATTTTGACGACCTCTTTGGCGTAGCAGTGGAGCGTTTGACTGCTACGTCGTAGGTCGCGGGTTCAATGCCCGCTCAGTACAAAATATTTGCACTGAGCAATGCATAAATATGTCTGGGTGGGTTTGCACCGCTCTGGGTGTTTCTATGTACAGGCGAAAAAATGTTCAACAACTGTTCGTCAAAAACCTCCTAACTTAGCAGACTTTTTGATTAAACCAGAGAACCCTAATATCAACAACAATAACAAATTACCAGCCCGATATATTGACCACAAATAACGGGTATCCGTAACAAAACATAATACACAATTCGTGGACCACATTTCTCGTAGCCGGCGGGCGGGCCACTTGCGTCCAAGGCCGAGGTTTTGGTATTGTAAAAAAGTAAAATTACCAAGATGGCGGGCGGTTGATTCCCGCCGCTCAAAAAAAATTAAAAAAGGAACCGGTTTAAAGCGAGTCCAATTTGGTGGTTATTTTTGTTAAGGGCAATGAAACGTCTATTTTTGTAGTCGTATAACTTGTGAGCTTTTTAAAAATTATGGTGTCAGTAATTTGTAATTTTAAATTTGATGTATTGTGGGATGGGAAGGGGAGTGGAGGTGAGTTTGAGGAATTGGGAATTTTTGTTTTTAACTAAGGAAGCTGCTTTTCCAAATTAACTGTTTGTATGGATAATTTTACACTTGTACTTTCACACGTTATTTTGATCAGTATAAAAACTGAGTTGTTGGCGGAATTATTGGGATCGCCATAGAATAGAAAAAAAAAAATACTAAGGAAGCTAGATAGATACGTAGATAGTAGATATTATGCTCTGTGCGATAGAAAGAGGGCTCTACAAAACCGTAGCAAGCCGAAGTTAGCCGAACTCATCTTCCTGACACTGTCATAGCATTTTTTTAAAGAATATTAGCAACCGAAATTACTAATATTGACTTTAACCCCTTACTTACTTAACTAAGCTAAATTGCTTGCACTAGGAGGGAGTTCGTATGTTTACCCGTGGTCCCGGTGGGTCGACCCATTACCGGGTCCATGGGTAATTTTAATTACCCGTGGTCCCATGGCATTAGGGATTGGCAATGATATATCGATAGAAAATGAAAACCATCAGTTACATACTACAATATTTTACTAAAAAAAAAACTCCATCCTTGGGAACAAAAACATACTCATACCAGAACTATAACTAAAACGTAAGGTAAACGTAATGGTAAAAAATAAGCAAAACGTAAGGTGGGGCACCCCCTAGCCAGGTGGACTGATGACCTACGAAGGGTGGCTGGGACGGACTGGATGCGGAGGATCGGTAAACGTGGCGCATATTGGAAAAGGCCTATGTCCAGCAGTGGACTGCAATAGGGGCTAATTGATTGACCAGAACCACATTATATTGAAAATTATGAATTCATAACCGATACACTAATGACTAATGAATGACTCATAAACTATCTTAACATTTCTAATGCGTATCCAACTGATATTTCGGGTCACCAGTAATTAGTTCCTTTAGCCGTTAGCGTATCGGTTATGAATTCATCATTTTCAATTGCTATTTTTGTTCTAGTTCTAACTGAATTATTCTTTTTATTTTTCGATAATTTGACCAAAAAGTTTAGAAGACGCATTATGTTTGTGCCATTTGCCAAAAAAAAATTCAATTTCAGTGCGTACTTCGCTTATAAATAATTATGTCAAAATGACAAAAGAGAATAAACAACATGACTAATTTGAGAAAACGATTATTGTAATATGTGATCTCTTTTGACGTACCTATTTGGTATGCTGTTAATACGAATTTGTATATTCTATCGACAGTTAGAATTCCGCGAACAACCCCTAATGGAACCACGGGTAATTAAAATTACCCATGGACCCGGTAATGGGTCGACCCACCGGGACCACGGGTAAACACTCGGGAGTTCACGTCGGTAGTGTTTATTTCCCGCACTTAAAGTCTTGAAATTCTTTTCCAGCACACGTGTTTCCTTCTTCTTACAGTCTCGGGTCCTTTAAGCGATGCCTAGGAAGGCATTGATGAGACCGTCAAGCTGAGCCATTGTACCTAACTATCATTGTTTTTTAAAGAATATTAGCAACCAAAATTACTAATAATTCCCGTTAAGGACAGGCTACGCGAAACAGCGCTCGAACCCGAAGGAAATCATGACAGAAAATATATGATATCAGCGATGAACTGGAGTCGGTTTGAAAGTCAAAGAGTTCTTGAAGGGGCCGAAATAACTTATTTGATGATAAATTTAGAAATTAATCCAAAAAAAGACTCCAAAGTTATTGAAAAACGCGTAAAACAGTGTCATTTGCCTGGCACAGTTTTCGTGTGAAGTTATAATTTTCTTAAGAAATAAATATGTATATAAGTAGATAAAGAGCTATACTCGCCGCTGAATACATTTTATTAATTGTAAATAACTGTTATGATGTCGCATATCAATAAAAATAACTATGTGTGCAAATTTCCCATACAATTTTGCAGCGATCTGTGTAGATTCCTTCGAACGTCAGTCGCCCTCGGGCTTTCGGAGAGAGAGCACGTCTCTTTGATGCGTGATGACAGTTCACACATACACAATAGGCATACCAACAAAAATGTGAAGTCAAAAGTGGCGACACTGTCTTCTCAGTGTTGTCAAATTTATTTAGATGTTCAATAAAATAGTATGCATTTGACAGTGACAAACGTAGTTCCGATTTTGGCCGTTTCACGAATTCGTTGGTACATTTATAACATAGTGGTTCGATTTAGTGTCTAACCACAAGCGCCTAAAATGTCAAACTAAAAAGTTGGGGATATACTAATCCAAAATATTTTTTTAAAGACAATATTTTTGGGTTCTGTTGTAAGGAAATTATCTTCTTCCTCCTAGCGTTAATTCTCAGTCGCATCCGAAGCTTTTTCAGCTCGGAGTCTGGGGTCCGCTTTACCAGTTTTAGCTACGGATTTGGCTAGACCTCGATATTTTCTGTGAAGCGATTGCCATCTGACGTCCACATCCCAATGGTATCATTAGGCGATATTGAAGCTTTGCAGCTAGACTGTTGTTTTTTTGGATTTTTTAGGGCGCCAACTACCCGTAACGACTGCACTAGATGTTCTTATGGCAACCGGGACCGACGGCTTAACGTGCTCTCCGAGGCACGACCAGACCAATGCAAATACCCATATTTCATGAACACAAATATTTGCACTGAGCGGGGATCGAACCCGCGCCTCCTGCGCAGCGGCCGCGTTCACTACCGCTACGCCACGGAGGCTGTCAGTTGTTGTAAGGAAATTATATTAGACAATAAGTTCGTAGTCATACATGTATACATGTATTTTATAAACATAAGATCCTAAAAACATGTATTATGAAGTAGCTGGTTCCGTACATTTTAGAAATTAATAAAGAAAACTTAAGTAAGTACTTGGGTTATATTGTGCGTGTTCGTCGTAAGTTCGTGGTCTATATATTATGTTACACATACCGGCTCAATGTGATTTCTCAAAAAGGTTGCTCAAAAAGGTTGGACCAAACAGTTTGGTATATACCTAGCTAAAATACGTTTTGTGGATACTTTCTTTTTATTCTTGTTTAAATCTTTTTTTTTTTCTTTTTTCACGACTACTAATGGGCCATGGCTGCTTTAGGCAACGCTTACACCAGCTAAGCTTGCGAGTCTGCAGCATGCCCATGTAGGGAATTCGACCAGGAAAGCCGTGATTACGCACTCTGGGACTGTAAGTTGTACTACACTGACAAGGAAGTAGGTCCTGCCCCCCTAGACAAGTGGCAATTCGTTGCTCTGCGTATGATGGAATAGGTATAATGGAAGGAGAATGACAAATGTATAGGATTTGACGTTTTTGACTTTCGTTGACGCCTGTCATATACGTCAAATCCCATACATTTGGCATTCTATTCCATCATACGCCGAGCAACGAATTTCTACTTGTCTAGAGGGGCTGGACGCAATACATGCGATCGAGCGGAATGTAGAGGGCCCGCTATGGCATAGTGACTTGGTAAATTGTAGGGATGCCTTTTTACCCGACTGCGTCAGCGAGGGTAATGTATTTATGTATGTAGTTTTCTTTGTTTGCCAATCATAAACCGAAAGAAATGTAATGGGTACCGTACCGCCTGCTATTAAGCTTGTTTCGATCTTTTGGACAGCAGTCAGGTTTTTTATTTTTTAATAATCAATTTTATTTTAACCTTTTTAGTTAAGATATGACATCTATATACTTTTGTAATCTCCTTTTTCTCTTCATTTTGATACCCTACTCGATAAATCTGAATAAAAATGTTTTCTGTCAACACATAATATATTTTACAACACACCTGCTCATAAAAGTGCTATTATTTTACCGCAATTAGGCAAGTAAGTTATAGACATACAAGTGAGTTATAAATTCTTTTTTAAATTTTATAGGAAGTGTCTATGTTCTTAAAAGAGTTTTGATACAAAAAAGAACGTGTTTAATAGTACGAATAAATTAATACGCCTATTGTATGGTCATTTGATGCATTATCGTATTTAAATAAATAATTTCAACTTGTAATACTTGTATATTAAACAAAATTTTCACTCAAACTTAACTTTTTTTTATCTAAGTATAGAAAAAAAAAACAGAGTAAAAAAAGTTAAATTCAAACCTCATTTTTTTTTTAAATATGGCCGACCACCATTGTTAAATGCGCGCGCATAGGAAAACGAATTAATTTGTAGTATTGTTTATTTAGTATTTGTAGTATTATTTTATTCGCAAGTGTGTTGTAAAACGTCGTATGGCACGCGTGAGCATGATGATTACCGTTCTCGGCACTCTTAAGACCCTCGCCTACAGCTCGGGTCTCAATAGCGCCTCGGCGGTAATCACCAACTTTGCTCACTTGTACCATAATGTACTATTAGCATAAAAAATCTACCGTATAGTTTTGATGGAATTTTATGTAGGTACCCTATAACACTCGGGAGATGAATACCTTTCATTTGAGACCCCATTCATTGAAATCCGTCTAGGGATTAGGCCTGTAAAGGGGAACAAAGAAAACTACATACATACATATATACGCGCGAAACACATTACCCTCGCTGGCGCAGTCGGGTAAAAACTAATACCCGACTACTGAAAAATTACGCTAATATTAAATAAGAAAATATCTAAGTAGTAGTAGTCTTTAGGGATACTTCGAGCCCTAAAAAGTCCAACAACTGGTTTAGTTGCAATGCTTCTATATCGCCCAATATCGCTATTGGGTTGTGGAGGTCAGATGCCAATCGCTTCGCGAAAGTTTTGGATTACGCTAATTAAGAAGGAGAAGAACACAACTCTAATAGAAAATCAGGTTTTTACGGGACTTTGTTTCCGTTCTTGTCACAGAATTCAAAAAAAAAAACTTACTCCTATATTTAATTTTGTCTTCTGAAATAAATCTGTTCATTAAATCAGTTTAATTTTCGTTTTTTTAAGCCTGGTTTTATTTTTTTAATATACCTACTATGAATTGTAAAATATTGTAAGATAATACATAAGATATAAAATATAAGTTGTATGTTTTAATTGACCCCAACATACCCTATATCTCAACTTTGATTGAAAAACTCTTGGCTTTATCAGTTGGAGTAAAGTCTATAACCTAAAGCCTAAATCTGCCTTTTATTATTACATATAATAATTGAAACATTAGCTTTATTGACATTAGAAACTTTGACTGACTCCTACTTGAGCACATGTTGCTGAATTAGTGGAACATAACAGTGGAACGAACAGTCCGAAATCGAAGTGAAGACGTCTGATAGGAATGTTTGTTTGTTTGTTGAACGGCTCTATAGTTCGGGAACATTACGCGACAAGTGCGATGTTTCCAGTTCAAAGAAAACAAAGTCTCGCGTTGATAATTGTCGTTGTTGGGCAACATTATGCAACAGTTTTGCACAATATCGCCATAAAATGTGATGTCTCGGAGTGGCTTAAAAATACCTTCATGGCAATAGCTGTGGCAATGTTTTGCTCATGTTATAAGAGTATAAAAGTAAGGTAGGACAATTTAGTTCTTTAAGAAACTATTTATTTAGAGTATGAGATATTCATCATCTCTCTACTATGATAATTATAGTCTTTCTACGCAGTGGGCATTTTAATTTTACGAACATTTTTAATATTTATATCAATATTTAGGTGTAGGTATGTTACCAACCTTATTTTGTTCAATATCTCAAATCTTTGTAAAAAATTCAAACAACGTCATGTCATGATGCCAAAACAAAAGACATGCCAATGACGTCATGCACGAAATGAAAGGGATGAATATACAAGCAAGAAAAGGAAAAGAAATATAATTTGACAGACGAAATTCCTCTCAATAAATCGTATTACTGAAAATGCACTCTAATCATAAGTAATAAAATAGCTTTTTCAGTATTCGTAAGACAATTTTCTACATTATTTTGACTTGCAAAAAGCATCTTGCAGCCCACTGTGCACCTCGGCGATGTGTGCGTGCACGTTTGCGTCTTATTTTGACAGATTTTGAGTCGTGCGCTCGGCGTAGCCGGCCCTTAACCTCTCCAACTAAGCTAAATTGCTTGTGCTAGGAGTGGGTTCACGTCAGTAGTGTAATGGCCAGGATTCGAATTGTCATTGTAACAAAATTGTTGGTGTCTATAACGGGGATCCTCTTTCTTGAGAATTTACCTTCTGTTTACCATCAGGCGACGTGAACCATAAAATAAATAGTTTATTCTTTTTTTAAGGTTTCTAAAGCACAAAAAAATCTAGAATATGTATGAGCACCTATTTATACCTACCTATTTACACCTTCTAGGTATTCACTAAAAAAACAAAATGAAATAAAATTGTAAAATGATAGATACAATTTGTAAAGAGGCAACCCGCGCACGTACCTACTTAGGTACAGAAAGTTTTTTTATAAAACTCACATCCTACTTATATCTACCAACTTATAAAGATTGACACGACAGCTGTCAATCATGGATCCTAAATCTTTCCGCCATATTCTAAACACGTAAAAACGTACAATATAAACTTACATAACATTACATAAAACCTGCCTCAATACAAAAAGTTCCAAACACAAAAGAGCTTTATAAAAAAAAAACAAGGAAATCACCGTCCAACCCTGACCCTGCGCAAGCGACGAACGAAACCGAAATCACCCGAATGCAGCCGAAATCGCCCGAATCGTCGCCAAATCGTGGCCGTGACCTTACTCTTGACTTACTTCTTATATGTGTGAGTTTGTATGTAATTCGGGTACTTTGACTGGTTGGAGGTTTTTATTTGTGTGGAGGACAAAGAGTAACGAAGGGATGTAGGTAGAATAGTCACTGAAAAATTTAGGTAGATAGTAGGTACCTACATTTCGGAAGAAAAGTAAGCGATCTTGCTCTCAGACGTGTTCTTCCCATTATACGATCCCAGGTTCTTTAAACGGGGCGTGAAAAGACATCTGTCAGGCCGCCAGCATCTGAAATTGCGGCCACTATTTTTTGGACAATACCACAGACAATACTGACGATGTTTTGGGTGACGAAAAGCAACCGAAAGAGAGACCGATATGTAGAGGCTACAAATACTATAAAATATTTTTTTATACTATTTAGGTGCCATCGAGGGGCCTACGTAATGGAAAGTAGTCAATGTGGACTATGAACGTGTGCAACTGTGCAAATCGTGATAGAATCCGATAAAATTAATTTTAGCTCGTTAGGAAACACACATTAATAAAAACATAAGTTAGCCCTAATTTCTGACTGCATCAGGGTTACTCGAAGTGGGGTACGCGTACCTCATAAGGCTTTACCATTAGGGGGTTCCCCATACAATTCATGTAATGGTGGCTCGATGGCTGATAAACACCATATTAGTAGCTCGCACCCATAGGCTCTTTAATGAAACTCTTGGAGCTGATTAAAAAGGGATATCTTTGATAGATTTTTGTATAGCTAGGTGGAGCCATGACTTTATAAACCCTGGTCTATATTGATGATTCTCCAGTCTACAACCTCATCTACTCTTTGCCTTGCAATTCGGCCACTTTTTGTGCAGTTGCACGCACACATCCGCGTGGCTACGTGCTTAGCGTGCGTGTGTGCACATTTTCGCGGCGTGCAGTCGTTTGGGCAATGCACTCGCTCACACAATGCCACTGACCTTGGTCAATGCAGCTGCGTGTAGGGGGACGAAAATCAGCCCGCCAATTCGGCGGCGCCCGCGCGCTTCTTTTTTTGAAAATATTTTTTGTTCTCTTATTGTACGTTTGGGTTGTGGAATTTTTGGCCAGAATTAACTAAATAAATATTATAGAAAATTATAAGACAGTCTTGTAAAATGGAGTCTAAAATACAAATGTATACCTACTTATATTTTTGTTAATACGTAAAATATAAATATTATACATAGTACATAGGCGGCCTAGATCAATCCAAATTTTGTAGAGTGCAATGAAAAAGTTCCTACAAATATTTCCACTGAGTGGGAATCGAGCCTGAAATCTCAAGGCTAGTCAGAGAAAGGTAGAGCGACACTAGAGGTACTCAAAACCACTGTACCCATTTTGATAAAGCTTGGTATCTACCGAAATGCAGCAGAGCTTCGGAAAAGACAGGCTATATTTTGCTCGCGATAACCGACATCCACGTGGACGAAGTCACGGGCAACAGCGCACTTACGTATTGCGATATATCAACAAATATAGGAAAAACTCATTCGTGATGACACCAATCATCATTAAGGTAGGAAGCTGACCGCATACGACAACTGCTGACGCATGCAGCAGATACAGCGTACCCATTACTTGTTAAACTCGCGATAGGAATAAAGGTGATCATTGAGAAGCCGCAGTGAACTACGCGCATCTGCTGCGTGCGTCGGCAGTTTTCGTATGCGGTCAGCTACGGAATCATATCTTTATCGTCATCTTAGCGTTGTTCCCGGTTGCATCCAAGGGTATTCGGAGCCCGGGATTCGCTAACTCCTCCGCTTGGCTTATACGATTGTTATGGAAGCTATTAATATCTGACTAACCTGCCGTCAACCTTGAGAGGAAAACCTGCGCTAGAGCGTCTATCAATCAGTAGGTGTAGTAAATCAGTTTTGGAGGATTGAACTGAAAGAATCCGCTACGGGCCATCTGACCTCCTATTCTCACCGTCGCGTCGGTCAATTAAAACGAAACTCTTACACCACGCGCCACACAAGCACAACCTCCAACCTTTTTGAAGCCGGTTAATTGGTTTTAAATCATTATTGCGAAAGAAAAATCCTCCCATGCGGTGTCGTACAAGGCGACTAAGGGATAGGGCTGTTTAACTTCAGACAGATATATACAGCCCAGACTGGCTGAGTCTGGGCTGTATATATCTACATGGCTCGAGCCAACAATAGTGCCCGAAAAACGGCAATAAATAGGCTCACCCCCTGTTATTTGGTTTATATAGGGTTTCGTACTATCGATACATTATCGATAGACATATTTATTTGCGAAGCCCATTTCTACAAACGCCAAATCATCGAAGAGCCATTTAACCGATGGGTCATTTTATCTATGGGCGATTTCATCGAAAGAACACATGCTCGAACTCCCATTGGGGCCCAATACAATGATTGGTGTAATGTGGGTGTTAATTCACCTCTGCCTAACCCTCCGGGGATAAAGGCGTGATTGTATGTTTGTATGTATTGCGAAAGTAATTTTTATTACCTATTCAAATCGGTAAACTATTTCATTTTCTTTGACTAAAGCAATGGCGGTTGTGTCTGCCTACCCTTGAGAGAACAATACGTAAGTGCACATTTTTTTTTTTCATAAGTCAAATGACATACATTTTAGGTAATAAAAATATATAATTATCTTCTGTTATTACAAAACCATCTAAAGTACTATAATAACCAAAGTGTAGAACTTTTAACTCGCTAAAAGGTACAAGTGACGCCATCTGTCAAAAATTTCCCGCACTAATAAGTGCTCAGACTGTGTCCATAAACAGAATTTTGAGACAAAGCGTCCATTTCTTGGTATTGATACTTAATTACAGACCGCAATTCGACAACATCGTAAATCAGTAATTAGCCGACTGTGCTATCAAAAGGGAGGTTGCCAATTCGACACGTATTGTTTTATGGACGTAAAGTAAGGCTGAACGTATTACAACAATTTTTCGAATTTCAAAACCGAAGGCCGCCATATTTTTTTTTATTTGATAACTTCGAACAGATAAAGGTTGTTTTTTTTATAATTTTATCTTAGTGTTGTGACCGGTTGCATCCGTGGCTTTCACTTCAGAGTCCTCAATTACCTCCTTTTAATTTGGCTTTTATGGGAACGACTGACTTCTGACCCCCCAACCCCAGAAGAAAATCCTGCGCCAGAGGTTTTTCATTAATCAGCAGGTGTTACCAGCTTGAAATTGAAGTTCACCTGGATAACCAGTCTTGGTGGGGATGGCCCTATTTATGTACATAAGGTACTAAAAACTCAAAAGTAAAGAAAGACAATATTAACAAAAAAATAATTAAGTAAGCCGAGTGTTTCCAAACGACTATAATATGGGGTTCTTTAAGAAGGGCATTTTAATGTTTCTACAAGGTTGGCAACAAGAGGGTGACACTCCTATTGCACACATAGGCCACGGTAGGTAATCACTTTCAGATGGGCTGTGTGCTTGTCTGCCACCTAATAAAATAAGAAGATAGGAATGAATACTGCACAAAGGACGAATCCAAATACAAATCTAACCTTTCGCCAAGCGAGCAAAGCCACGGCAATTTACTATTTAGCACAAAAACATACAATTAAGTGCAGAGCGGCCGCACGCGATCTGCTACACGAAAATTGATGGCAGGTGACCGCTTTCGGGGACTAGTTTTTATTTAAAGCCGGCTGTACACATTGGTCCGATATAGATCAATATAGTTCATAGACTTTGATAGACACAGTGCTAACAAAATGCATCGCAAATAACGACATGAAATACGCGTTATGTGTGAGTAAGTTAATTTCAATATTATTCTTGAAACTGTTAATAATAATAATAAATCATTTATTAATGGCAACAAGGCCCAATTTGTTAGTAACATTTTTACTTATATCTATTGTTAGTTACAAGTTATTTATGAAAAGATTGAATTTATTAAATTATTTATATTATTTATGAAAAGATTGAATTTATTAGGAATTATAGATATAAATAGATATCTGATACAATTGTTCAATGTATTATTTGCATGTATTGTGTAATTATTTGCAATTTATTAACAGTCATATATAAACAATTTAATTTAGTTAGTTAATATGTTACACATCACATTAACCTGTCTTTGTCAACCTGTACCAAAGTAGTAGATTTTTACACTGCTTTGGAGTACCACTTATTGTATCTATAGAATTTGTATATTACGAGTATAGTCTAAGTTCACAGAATATCCGAAACATAAGTACATAATAAGAATAACAAAATGAACGAGACAATACTATTATGGAGTTCTTTAAGAAGGGGATTAGTTCCGTTGGCATGAGCATGACTCTGCTGGTGTTGCACACGTCTATAGGCTACGGGAACCACTTTCCATCACGTTGGCTTGTCTGCCACCGAAGTGATTTGAAAATATTTACCTCATTGGGTTTTGAATACTGAATCAATTGAATGAAATTTATTATGCTGATTGTCCAAAGCCACCGAGACCGCACGAAGCCAACTCAAATTCCTCTATACTTTCCGTCTTTAGGCTGACTTAGCGGTTAGAGCATTCCCCCTGTAAGGAAAAGATCGCGGGTTCGAGTCCCGCCCGAGGTCGATTCTCTTTTCTCTTTGTAAATTGATACTGAATCAATTTCCATCTTCATTGACTTAGCGTGTTTTACCGGTTACTTGAGGCTTTTACTCTTTAGATTACGAGATTTTTATAGGAGCGACTGCCGTCTGGCCTCCCAAACACGAGATAAAAGACTGCGATAAAGCCTTGTCCGTTCACCAAAAACGTTGTGGCTTAAGCGATTGGCTTGCAATTCTGTACAACTGTTGATCGACGATGTTTTTATCATTTTGACTTTCGGTTTACGTTGGCCCAATGTGTGCGGCCGGCATAAAAGTAATTGCTAAGTAAGCTAAAAGGGCATTTGGTAAAATGGCGGAAGACGCGCCCTATATTAAAGTAATATCTATGCTTCACATCTAGGCTATCACTCACTGAAGGACCTGAGTGTGCTGTGGTGCTAGGGCATTCTGATGTTATGACGAGGGAACCTGTCGGCGCGTCCCTAACTCTGTATTCCATTCATTACAAATACCTCATGTTTTTTTTTTATATAGGACATTTAGGAAACGTCAATATGACTTCATCTTGCCTGATAGTAAGCTAAGGCAAAGTATCAGGCAAGGTTAGGACTGAAATAAGTATCTAAGGGTTAGGAAGTAAGCCGCAAGCGATACAAGTTCAAATAGCTTTCAAAAAAGTTTTGAATACTTTCAATTACGTGTACACGTTTTTACCAGTAAATATTAGAATTACCGCAAATTATCGTCGCATGAGCGACGAGCATTAGTTCAAAGTGTTTATCGTTTACTGTGAAATAACTATTTCGTTCGCTTTTTAGGGTTAGTTTTTTCAATATGGCGGCGATAGTAAAATACTTACGAGGCGGGCAATTGAAAAAGTAACTTGGAAAAGTGAGTTAGGTACGAAATGGTCTGAATTTTAAAAATATGTGCCTATTGATCAGATTGGTTATGAAATAAATAGGTAAAATCTATTAAAAACTGGGAAAACAGAATTTAAAAGTCAAAACGCCATCGTCACGATATAAGAAGACCCAGCTAGGTATATGGTAAGAAGCCAGAGTGAAGTCCACTAGACAGGCCACGCTGAGATGCTGTCGATCCTAAAATGGAGGCCTGACTTGTCAGCATCGACAGATGCTTTTTCGCGTATTGCTCAGGACATATATCTCGGCCCCAAAATGTGCTCTTTACGCGCAGTACACGTTACTTGGGAGTCTCTTGAGGATAGCACGGAATGCTACTAGGGTGGACGAGCTCAAATTCACCAAGCATAGATTATTACAAATCAATGTTTGTCTCGCAATTTAGGTCCAAGTTACCTACGTGTCCGGTGGTAGGTACAACGTTTAAAGAACTCGAGATTGTAAGAGGAAATATAATATACTAGCTTTTGCCCGCGGCTCCGCCCGCGTGGATGTCGGTTATCGCGACCAAACATAGCCTATGTCCTTTCTCAAGGTCTAACCTACCTCTATACCAAATTTCATCAAAATCGGTTCAGCGGTTTAGTCGTAAAAGTGAGACAGACAGACAGACAGACAGACAGACAGACAGACAGACAGACAGACAGACAGACAGACAGACAGACAGACAGACAGACAGACAGACAGAGTTACTTTCGCATTTATAATATTAGTAGGGATTATGTAGGTTTAATCAATCGCGATAGAATCCGTTAAAATGTGGTTTTAATTCAATGAGTGATATCGCATAGGTAAACTGCTCGTATCGTCTAAACAGTTTTCAGTAAGTGGGGTTAATTTATAGTGGTACTAAACTACATAGGTAGGTTCACCCGGATTCGTTTATCACGGATTATTTCATTACAGGTCTTTAATATTAATGATAGTGCATTTATCATTTGATTTACTTTATCGCACAGAACTAAGCACACTGATGTACAGGGTGTTGCCACATGTGTAGTGTCTGTGCGTGTGCTTTATTTGTACAGTCAATATCAGATTGACCTCGACCAGACCTTGACTAGAGAGAGAGGGAGAAAGAGATATCTTGACTATTAAAATATCAAAAATATCTTAACATCAAGGCAATAAGATCAATTCAAAACTATAATTGATTAGAATTGTATTATCGTTCAAATGTGTGTACCAAATATCAAAACAATCAGTCAACAGAAAGGGTAGGAATTTCAGCTAGTAAAGATCAATCTGATGTTCACTGTTCTTAGGTAAAAGTAGGTAGGTATTTACGCTAACCTACAATTTTTGTAATTAAGTAAATACTTATTACTCTACATCGCCATTTAAAATTCACCTTGGGTAATTATATCACTATCATTACTCTATCTAGCACAAGCGTGATAGCTCAATTAAGGGGCCAAACCTAGAAAAAAATCCTAGTAGTAATTTTCTTTCGGAATTCGTTGAGGGAGATCACTGGCAGTCTTAATTTCGATTTGCGTGGTATTCGGTTCATTGCATTCTCCTCCTGCATCAGCCTGTGTTTTTATTGACATAATTTTAGAAACAAAAGCGTTGATGTCGTACCTATTTCATTGCCTAAGGATGCAATTCGTAATTCATTGGAAATAAACCAATGATTTTATAACATACTATATATTATCAGGGGTTGTTGTTATTTGTCTCAGTGAATATTCGTCTCAGTTGAAAATAATAAAATAATGAAAGTAGTAAACTCGTCTCACCTTAAAAAGTACTATCACCAAGATAAGTGTTTGTTACAAGCATAATGTGTGTATGTTTGTACTTAGGCTGACAAGTACAGGGCCCTACCTGATGGAAAGAGAGTGGTTACCGTGGCCTATAGAAGTTCTGTATGGTTATTAAAAAAATAACCATAACTAACTTCTAACTTAATCTATCCAAGTCGGAATGAGCAGCTCTTCAAGCTTTACGTTGATCTAGAGAGAGGGAGAGTAGAGATAGAAGAGTGGTAATCTATCACTTTGTTTGCTAACAGTACTTACTTATCAAGGTGAGACGAATTTTCGCAAGTAAAATATCATTTTAAATGGACTGAGTTTACTACTATTTTCAACTGAGACGAATATTCACTGAGACGAATTTACAACAACCCATTATCAGCACTAGTGCATACGTTCACGAGTTCCCGGCAATTGAGACCTATAAAAGTCTGTCAACTGAACATCTAAATTATAGTAAGTACCTATATTATGGTGAAATGGATAAGATAAGATAAGATATTCTTTATTGTACACCATAAAAGTATCACGTCATGGTATCGATTTAACAATGTTAATTATGTAATGCACAATGGGCGGCCTTATCGCTAACAGCGATTTCTTCCCTTTCCCTTTCACCATTTGGATGGATAGAAGCAAAAGAAGAAGCCCATAAATAAGATGACACTTAGACTTTTTTTTTTTTTTTTTTTTTATATAGGACACGTCAATTTGACTTTGCCTCGCCTGATGGTAAGCTAAAGGCAAAGTCTCTGAAAAGAGGGTCACCATTACAGACATGTACCATGTTACAATGGTGGCACTCAGCTTGACGGCCTCATCAGATGCTTTTTCACGCCCCGCTTAAAGGACCCGGGACTATAGGAGGAGGGAAACACGTGAGCTGGTAAGGAATTCCAAGTCTTAATAGTGCGGCAGAAGAAGGAGTCGCCGAATCGCTTGGTTCTTGATGGAATATTTTGCACCGTATGCGGGTGGCATCTGAGTCCTGCACGTGTTGTCCTATATAGGAAAGGAGAGGGTGGGATTACTTGGAAGAGCTCATCAGAACATTCACCATGGTAGAGACGGTAAAATACCGCCAAAGATGCCACATCTCTACGCAACTGCAAAGGCTCAAGGGTGTAAGTGATCTCAGGATTCCCAATAATGCGGACCGCACGTCGCTGCAACCTGTCGAGAGCATCTAGTAAGTACTTTGCGGAGCCATCCCAGAGATGCGAGCAGTATTCCACGCAAGAGCGAATTTGTGTCTTGTAGAGAAGACACCGCTGCTCCGGCGTGAAAAAACGTCTCACTTTGTTCAGGACTCCGAGTTTACGCGATGCTGTTTTGATGATACTCTCGATGTAGTTTTTGTTGTTCAGTTTGCAGCGAACATCCATACCTAGGATATTGAGATTGTCCTGTAGTGGCAGTGGCGTGCTCTGAAGAGTTGGAAGGGGAAGGAAAGAAGATACCTTTGCTGTAAACGCGCATGCCTGCGTCTTCTTGGCATTGAACTCAACCAGGTTTTCAGAGCCCCATTGAGAAACGAGGTTCAGGGTCTGGTCAAGTTCACTAACAAGAAGCTGCCTCCTTTCCGCGATATCAGACTGCTTGGCCGCAGGATGTCCGTGATAACTCCCGTGTAAGGTGCTATCGTCTGCATAGCAGTGAATGCTGCCAGTGGACAGCATGTCGTTGATATGCAGAAGAAAGAGAGTGGGTGATAAGACGGACCCCTGCGGCACGCCAGCATTTACCTGCAAGAACTCCGAAGTTCGACCATCACAGAGGACGCGAATACGGCGCCCCTGCAGGAAGCTAGCCACCCAGTCGCACAGTCTAGGAGGCAGACCAAAGGCTGGTAACTTGGAAAGAAGCGATTTGTGCCAGACCCTATCAAACGCTTTGGCGATGTCAAGACTTATAGCCAGCGACTCGCCATGCTTGTCCATAGCCTCACCCCAAAGATGGGTAACGTACGCTAGAAGATCACCCGTTGACCGCTTCGGTCTAAAACCATATTGCCGGTCGTTGATTAAGGAGTGATCCTCTAGGTAACACATGAGCTGTTTGTTGATAATGTGCTCAAGTACTTTGCACAGTACTGAGGTGACGGCTATGGGCCTATAGTTGGTAGGGTCCGAGCGATCACCCTTCTTGGGGATCGGCTGTACATTCGCCTCCCTCCAAGCCGAAGGCACTGTACCCGAGATGTACGACATCCGGTACAACCGCGCCAGCATTGGAGACAACTCCGCTGCACATTTTTGAAGAACCACCGCTGGAATACCATCCGGTCCGCTGGCTTTCCGGACATCGAGTGACCGCAATACAGCACGGACATCGCGTTGCCTGATACGGATATCAGGCATCGCATGGCCACAAAAGGGCAGTGTCGGTGGCTGCATACCGCAATCATCGATCCGGGAGTTGGCCGCAAAGAGATTAACCAACAAATTAGCTTTCTCCTGCGGCTCATGGGCCAGGGATCCATCAAGTTTGCGCAACGGGGGCAGCGAAGGCTGGCAAAAGTTGGCTTGCACGGCTTTGGCCAATCGCCAGTAGCCACGGCTACCCGTGGGATGCGCCGCAAGCTCTTGGCCAAGCCGCGCTATGCGCTGGGCATCCGCTCTAACGCAAGCCCTCTTGCAGACCTTTGTGGCTTTGTTGTACGCTGCCTTGAAGTGACCCACGTTAGGATCGCGCGTGGCGCGCGCCCTTACCCAGGCGCGGTACGCAGACTGCTTTTGATTAACAGCCTCCGCGCACTCGCGGCCGAACCAAGGGCGCGCTCTGCGGGCACCGGTGACATCAGTGTAGGGGATATAGTATTCCATACCCAAGCTGATCTCACCGGCGACAGCAGTAGCACTATCCGAGGGGTTCTTACCTTCAAAGCAACGTGCAACCCACGGGATGGATGCAAAATACTCACGCATCCCATCCCAGTCCGCTGACGAGTAGTGCCAGAGACGCCGCTTTCCCTGTTCGGGTCGTGGGGGCGCTATAGTTGGCACCTTGGAACAAACCAGACAATGGTCGGAGTTGCCTAAGGCGGCTCGCACCGAAACACTGTACTGATCTGGTTGACTCGTCAGCAGAAGGTCCAGCAGAGAGGGTGCTAGGCCCGACCTTCTTGGTATCCTGGTGACCTCGTGTACCAGTTGGGTCAGGCCGTGCGCCAGAGCAAATGCATGGGCGGCTCTTCCCGCATGGTCTGTTTTGGCGGAGCCCAACCAGATCTCGTGGTGGGCGTTAAAATCCCCCAAAAAAACCAATTCAGCGTTCGGAAACCGCTCCTGCGCATCATCTGCTGCCTGACTCAGATAATCGAAGAGTCGAGTTGTCTCGGTATCTCCTGTATGGGAACGGTAGAGGCACACATAGATCTGACTCGTTGAGCCATGGTCTACGTGTACCCAAAGGGTTGAAAAGGATGGGTCCTCTAGGCAGCGCAGACGGCGACAACAAACATCCGCCCTAACAAACACACACACCCCGGCCTTTGCACGGAAATTTTCCTCCATAACGTAGCCGGGGTAGAGCAAGTAAGACGTGTCGTCAGGGCGGCGTATTTGCGTCTCCGTCAGAAAAAGCATAGCTGGATTCGCCGTCTCGAGGTGTTGGTGGACGGCGTTGAGGTTTGTATGGAGCCCACAGATGTTAGTGGACTCCACCTCAAAAAGCGAGCTTACGGGAAATTGAAGAGCCGCTGTGAGTCTATGCTCTTTGTTCTGCGCTGCCATAATGAGAACGGAAAGGAGAGGGCGTGAAGAAGCGGCGGCGGTTGCCATAAGAACATCTATGGAAGTCGTTACGGGTAGTTGGAGCCCTAAAAAAATCCAAAAAAAAAAACAACGGTCTGCAAAACTTCGATATCGCTTAATGTTAACATTGGGTTGTGGAGGTCAGATAACAATCGCTTCACGGAAAATATCGAGGTCTAGCCAAATCCGTAGTTAGGACTGGTAAAGCCCCAGAGGGTCCCAGACTCCGAGCTGAAAAGCTTCGGATGCGACTGGGAATTAAAGCTAAGAGGAAGAAGAAGAAGACTTAGGAGAAGTTTATAGGAATTATAAAGAATGTGTATCATTAGAGGAAGTTTGAAAGTTGTAGCAGTGGATCAAAGGTTGAGAAGCAGCTGTCAGCGGTGCAGATGGCAGTCGCTCCTGTACAAACCAGGATACTAAATTACGGAAAGGAAAACGTAGGAGAGTCCCACTCTTCCGGACCCAAACTGCAAGCTTTCAATGCAACTAAGATTGGCGCTCCAAAGACCAAGCGAGAGGTCTCAACTCTCAACCGTCTTGGAATTCTGCAAGTTACTTCGACTTTTCACAATATCTTACCAATCAGTGGCGTTAATACCAGTTGCATCACTCGCATCCGAAGCTTTCACCTCGGTGTCTGGGGTCCGCTTTACCAGTTTAACTGCGGATTTGGCTGGACCTCGATATTTACGGGAAGTGACTGCCTTCATGACCTCCACAACCTAATAGCGATATTGGGCGATAGCGAAGCATTGCAAGACCAGCCCCTCTAGACAAGTGGCAATTCGTTGCTCGGCGTATGATGGAATAGAATGCCAAATGTATGGGATTTTATGACAGGCGTCAACGAATGTCAAAAACGTCAAATCCTATACATTTGTCATTCTATTCTATTCCATCATACGCCGAGCAACAAATTGCCACTTGTCTAGGGAGGCAGTTGTTGAACGTTTTAAGGTTTCCACTACCCCCGTAACGACTGCCATAGATGTTCATATTGCAACCAGAAACTGGAACAGATGGCTTAACGTGCTCTCCGAGGCACGACCGGACCAATACAAATACCCATATTCATGCATACAAGTATTTGAACGGAGCGGGGATCGAACCCGCGCCTCCTGCGTAGCGGCCGCGTTCACTACCGCTACGCCACGGAGGCTGTCTGCCACTGTTACCTGCCGATATTATAACGAGCGAGTTATCACAGGAGTTATAATATATATTGTCGTGCGCTAACAGAATAGTGTCCAGTGCAAGCGACACGCGACCGGCACGTTAGCGACAATAGCGACACATATCCGTGTCACGAACTTTATCTGATGGTTTTACCTATTTTAGCGATTTTAGAGCTATTTTGTTTGAAATGGTAGGAATTAGGAACACTAACTAAGTTGGTAGGTACTAAGTTTCATTAAAAATGTTCGCGAATAATATTAGAACGCCTTTGTTAGCGAGCTTAATGGTTGAGGAGTCCGGGAAAAGAGGAAAGATAGGTCCGGAGTTCGAATTCTGAATGTTATACTACCGATGCTGCGATGGTTCACCCGTGCATTCCTAACACAAACAATTTTTTTTTTTTATATAGGACACGTCAATTTGACTTCGCCTCACCTGATGGTAAGCTGAAGGCAAAGTCTCTGAAAAGAGGGTCACCATTACAGACACGTATCATGTTACAATGGTGGTACTCAGCTTGACGGCCTCATCAGATGCTTTTTCACGCCCCGCTTATAAAGGACCCGGGACTGTAGGAGGAGGAAAGCAGGCTGGCAAATGCTTATCTAAATATTTTTATGATCACGATCTGTTAGTTCTTAGGTAGGTATTCAGAGAGGAAGCCGTCTAAAATGGTGTTATAGGTACGGAACTATCGACCCTAGTGGGTACCTAGAGCGAGAAAACGCGGTAGCCCTATGAAGCTGTGAAACCGTTTTTTTTGCAGCCCGTCAATTGCCTTCACTTTGCTGGATGGTACCTAAGTACTAAGAAAAGAAGCTATGGTGAAGTCCAGATATCCAGGACCACCTTCCACCTTTCCAGATATCCAATTATTCCCAATTATCCACAGCATTCCAAACTTTGCGTAAGTAAGTACCTACCTATCGATCCTAATCTTCATAATCATATTATTATATTCTACCTTGCATGGTTGGCTAACCTGCCTAGCCTGCCTATTAGATACCTAAGTAGGTAGGTATTTCTTATTTAAGTACATAATCAAAATCCCTCCCATTATTCAACACAGAAAAAAGTGGTTGTCGTAGCTAGGATAAAAAACATAACAAAAGACAACAGTTACATCAACCCTGCCATATTGCGGGCTAATAAAAATAATGGATAAGTTCATTCTTTTAGTCTGAGGTTCAGCCTACCACTTTTTGTTGTCCTTCATGCGAAGCAAACCGAAGATAAAAGTATCACAATGGTTAATTAAAATCTGCCGCGTTTCTACATCTTTCTTATAAAATAAAATATAGAGATGTTGGTTCTTTGGAAGGCTATTTTTTTATTTGTAGTTTGAACACAGTTTTCATGTCGTTAAAGTAGCGACATCTAGTAGCACCTTTATGCATTTCATTAGGAGTTTTTCATTATAAACGCTAGATGGTGCTAATGAATAACGTATGATGATAATAAACAAGTAAACATTGTATAAACAGTGTACATAGATATTGAACAATCAATTTTATTTATATTTATAAATTAGTTATTTATTATGAAAGTATTTTGACTTATCTCAAATTTGTTTTAAATTATATGTTCACGAACGCATCTGTAACCCTCTGTGTCCAAGAAACATCAAAATGTCAAACCAGTGTTACCATAATACAGAATTTTCCTGACTTATATGTCAGGTAAAGGCAAGGTATCTCTGAAATGGTTGCTATTTGTTGATTATTTTTTTTGCGGTAAGCTTTGATATATTAATAATTATTTTAAATTTTAAATAAGCTTGGAAAAGTGACCTTTCTGCGAAGCAAATATTAACTGATAGTTGTAAGGAGAAATAAATAAATAAAATAAAAGACGTGTGGCACTCGGGGACTGCCGCGGTAAAGCTATTGCATAGCATTTTTTATCAACTTAAGCAATTATCCCCCCACTCCGAGCTCGCACGAATCGAGCTGGGCTGCTCGGCTTGATTCGTGCGAACTCGGAGTGTCAGCTTAGGTTTTTTCGTTACGGAATTTCTGGATTCGGTCTCCACGCTCAAGGCCCGCGATAGAAGCTATGCAATAGCTTAATAAAAACTATAAAATTGATTAGTCCAATTTTCATTTAAATTAGCCCAAGACATAAAAACGAGAAGGGAAATTTGAATGCGACCGCGACTATTGTGAAGGTAATAATGATGACTTCAGGTGTGTGCATAATGTACATAATGACGATAAGTTCAGAGTTCAGGCATGGGACTTTACTTTGTACTCACGTGCATTTTAAAAGCCCACAAATAATTATTTTTCTCTCAATTTCCCTACTTCCATAATAGTAACTCCCTGTAACCATATCCAGAACTATAAAAATATTAACAATGTTTACTTTGACCAAAACCTGGGTATACTTTTTCTTTTTTATGACAACCCCAAATTTAGTACCGTATGAAACTACGCGACGTCGAAACTGTTTTACGTCCGCGCTAATAAAACTCGTTGAAAATGCATACATCAAAATGGTAGAATCCCTACAAATGTTTTTATTTCTATTTAAATCTAAATACAGACGAAAATGGTCATGGTTCTCGCCATTCTTGTGTTCAGTGCTCATAGTGTTATTGTTCTGTGATGGTGTTCTGTCTAAGTGTAGTGAACATGACTGTGTAAACGGTGTGTGTAAAAATGATATATGCGTGTGTAACGAGGGATGGCAGGGTCCAGAGTGTCAGTACTGCGGCGGGAAAGTCAAGTAAGTCATCTTTGTGGACCCAAGAACCTTGCAAAACGTCTAGATTTGTTTAGTTCAGTGACCTCTTTCCGAGGCGCGCCTTACATACAAGTTATTAGAATTTACAAGAGAAAGCCCGCGAGGATTATCCAATTATACACTTTGGCTTCTTTCCTCGATCCTGAGCGTGGACCCGAAGGTCATAGATCGCTGTTACTAGACGAAATTGTATTGTTATTGACTTGTAAATGCAATTGGTTCGACAATATAGGCGAGCCGTTTATCGAGCATTCAAGAGGACAATTCAGGGGCAAATTACTGCCATGTGACTCTGTCTGTGCCAGAATCTATAGTATGGTGCCTCTATATGTTGTCAGAATTGATATTCTGTGAAAATCAGGTTGTTAAGCTATTTTTATTGAGATATCTTAATCAGCTGATTGGTTGACTGTTACATTCATATTGTTTGTCTATCAATGTTTTAAAAAAAATCAACATATTTTGGTCTTTGGGATCTCCATAGTAAACATACTCAAAGTAAATGTATTAAAGTCTACTAATATAGTGTAATGTAAGTTAATAATATGAATATTAGAAAATTATTACAAAATTCTGAATAGCTAACCTCAATAGTATGTTATTACATAAAATTCTGGTAAGTTATATCAATATTTTTAATATTCAAAAGGCATGGTAACATGTCTGTAACATATTCTAAGCCAATTATGAAAATACAGCATAATCTTTATATCAATGGATGAAAGTCAAAAGGGTTTAAGTGACAACATTGGTTTAAATTAAAATTACTCCCCTGTAAAGAATTATGTAGTTGTTTAAGATGTCTTCTTCTTAAAAATTTGATGTCCCATAATTTCCCCTTTTCCCATTTTCTTCCAATCAACAACAACTCTCACATTTGCTTCTTGTCTGTACAAATCTCATAACCTTCTGATATTAAACCGGTCAAAACTAGTCCACATGCTATGGATGTTTTGACCCAGACAAAAAGGTAATACATACATACATTCACACCTTTTTCCCTCTGGGTTGAGAACAAAAGCTGTCAGTATATTGAAGTCTATCATTGATCAAATTAAAATTATTGATAGCTGATTGTGTATTTGACACTCAATCCTCATGGGATACAAAGAGTAAAATGCACCACCAAACAATTTGTGGGCCACCAAAGGTTCCTCTAGTCTTATTAATTAATATTATTATGAAATATTTGATTTAAGCTCAGGCTTCAACCAGGTGCGTTCCCATGGGAGGGGTTACAGAGAACATGATCCCTTCCCCCCCAAAATCGTGCACGTCAAATGATTTTTTATTCTAAAAAGGCATTTTTATGGAATGCCCACACATGAAAAGTTTCAGGATGCGGCTGCAGCTGGTTTCAACTGCTTTTGATCTGACCTTTTATCAATACATCATTAGTCTATGTTCTATGAGGTTTTATCCTATCGTACATGGGTGCTTACATGTGTCTTACATGTCATTACATCATTTCTGACTATATATACATAATAAATCTTGTTTTGATAGGTATTATTGATAAGTAACTTTTAAGGAAAATCAAACTTGTAACGGAACAGATTAGTTCATTATTTGTTAATTGAACATTGATTTATTGTTCATGTGCGAATAATGTAATTGTTCTTCCTTAACATTCCTATTACCATTGTTCATGAATTCCAAAAGAGTTTAACAGCTCTCTTGTTTCCTGAAATTCAGCTTCAAAGATTCTTCTTCGTCCTAGTGTTAACGCCAGTTGCATCTTTTTCTTTCACCTCAGAGTCTGGGGTCCACTAGACCCCAGTTTAACTGCTGATTTGTCATAACTTTGATATTTTCCGTGAAGTGAGTGCCATCTGACAACCCATTGGCGATATTGTGCGATATCGAAATATTACAGCTAAACCAGTTGTTGTACTTTTTAGGGCTCCAACTACCCATAATGACTGCCATACGTTCATATGGCAACCGTACCGACAGCTTACCATGCTCTCCGAGGCATGACCAGACCAGTATGGTATGGTATGGCATAACGGGCTGGTATCTGCAACTTTTTGCGTGAGGGTAGGCATTTTATTCGATCCATCCCAACTCATTGAAGAACGCCAGCTAGCTGTTTATGCTGCTGGTAATCTCCTGAATGTACTGTATATAGGGCATACGAAACCCGAGCCAATTTTGACAACCCGGGTTTTCGGGTTTTAACCTAATCAAAACCCGGGTTACCCCGGTTTTTTTCGAGCTTTTTGGTCCACTCTAATACCTATTATTTTTTAAATTACAAAGAAGCTATAAGCTATGCCCCTGACCGGTAAGGTTCTTTTTAAGGGTACCAGATTTGACTAAAGTACCAGAAAAATGTGGCAAAGAGTGCTCGCGAGGTCTACTCTTCACAGAACTAAACAAAAAAAAACGATACATTCTTATTTTAAACAGCCCTGGATGTTTCACCAAAAAATAATGACGATCCGAGCTTTTAAAAAGCGCTAGATGCAAACGATTGATTTTTGCTTTTTTTTCACAACAGCTTGTTGTGTGCATTCATGTCCTTGATGTTTCAGCTAAAAATAATCAAGGATCTTTCAAAACGTGACAGCAAACTTCCCCCCCATTTTCCCTTCTATCAAAAAAAGCTCTCGACAAAAGTTGTGCTTTAAATCAAAGAACATGTACTGTGTGCCAAATTTGGTGAAAATCGGTTAAGAAATGCGCCCTGCAGATCGGAACTAACATAACCACAGACATAGATAGATACTGATAAAAGCAAAATAGGTCACCTTGTCGAAACGGAGATTCGCTCGCTCGGTTAACTAAACCGTGCTTTCCAATTCACAAAAATTGTTTTAATATTAAAAAAAGTCATTTCTACTTTGCTCGAAAGCAGCTTGGCCTGTCTTCTCCAGGACGCTATTCCTATTTAATACAATCACCACATTGTCCGCGTCCACATGCACCACTCCACAGATGCATAGAGGAGATGAGATGTGAGCTGTGTTTTGCATAGGCCATCAATTAAATGACGCCTTCTGGTGACCGAGGCGCGGGGAACGGGGATTGCGAGCGGGGCAAAGCCAACCGCCGCAGGCCGCCCTGCTACACACTTCTCCACTCCTCCGCGCCGCTGAAAAATTAGACATTTGCTTTCCTTTCAGCTTGATCCGTTTTCTCCGAAGCTGAGCGGAGAGAAGTGGAAATAACTTTATCTGGCGAGGGCTAGTTTTCAACAGCGGATAAAGTTGAGACGAGCCACCAGCATCTTCTCGTACACCTACTCCAAGACGAACGATAGACCATCGACCATGGAGACGGTGTACAAATCCTTACCTGGCTACTCAGTGCCACCACTACAGCTTTCTCCTACATCTTAGAAAAGTAGCCGTGGTGAAGGTACTGATCCAGCAGCTTCACGAAGAGCACGCGCTTGGCCTCAATGGTGCAGATATGTGCAGTGAGGCCATCCCCTGCGGAGCATTCTTGGGATTGAACGTTTGAAGGGCATCAAAGAGTTCGCTCGAGTAAGGAAGGATGCGTAATTATCTTGATGGGAGTCATTATGATAATGACCCACCCTTCACTGTAAGAGAACTCTTTGATGCCCTTCAAAACCTCCCTTCCTCCCTTGCTCATCCGACCTTTTGAGCTTTTCTCTTCTTTCGCGATGCCCCCGTCGTCTTCTCCTACCCAATCTTGTAGGTAAAAAGCAACTCGGCCGAACCCTTTGCGTCCTATACCAACTATTAGGTAATCTGTGCCTATACTCATAATTACTTATCAAATAATGAAAAGAAAAAAACCCGAAAAAACCCGGGTTTTGATTTAAAAAACCCGGGTTTTTTTTCGCACCGAAAACCCGGAAAACCCGGGTTTTTTCGAGTCGAGTAAACCCGAGTTCGATGCCCTAACTGTATACAATAAACTCCCTCTCAAGGTGGATAAACTTTGAGGGGAAACAAAAAAAAAATCTCCTGGAGTGTACAGTACATGTATCTCAGTAGTATGCGACGGTTGCAGGGCATTGTAAGAGCATGTGTGCTGCTGTGTCTAGTGTGTCTACTTCCCTCAGAAAGGCTCTGCAAAGAGGGATATCGACGATGCCTGACCAGACCAGTGCAAGTACACATATTCATGCATACAAATATTTGCACTGAGCGGAGATCAAACCTGCGCCTCTACCGCCATGTCACAGCGGCTGAACCCCAAATTTCAAGGTGGACTTACACCATTTTTACAATAAGTCCTTGACCTATTGACTGTACCCAGGATTAGCGCACGAATGTAGAAGAGACGATATATTCGACAGATTGACCATATCAGCATGCATAATCCCATGAGAATTTTGCCATCAGCATCCTGTTTTATGGTGATCATCAGCCCATAAACCATATCAGTTTTGTTTTATGCTAATCTGAATCAATGACATTCAATTGTAACGCCAGCTGCCATATTGTTATTCAAATAATTAATTCTTTATTAGGGATGTGTCATGTAAGTCGTGTTGTCATGTAAAATTGTTTAACGCCTACTGGTCTTTATCAAAGTGTAACGTCACTGCTATTTAGGGTGTAAGCAGAGAGAAGCAGGTGTATTAAGTAGGTATGATAAAAAAGTTTTTCATGTTTTCTCAAACCAACTTCACCTGTTAGCCCTTACACCTGCTGATTGATAGACGTGGCTCTGGTCAGGTTTTCCCTCCGGGTTGGAGGGTAAAAATGCAGTCGCTCCAATGGAAGACAAGATAAACCAAATTATGGAATGGATGAGAAGAAGATACGACGTAATTATGTCGGACTCGAACAGACTGTTACCTCACGCTATACCACTGTACCCTCTGCTAAGGAGGTTTTAAGAAGGATACGTGGAGAACCTCCGAGCAGACCACTATAGAGCCGCTCGTTCCTTGATCGGAATTGGACGGCGGCGTCTCCCCTAAGTGAGAGAGGCGCAGCTGTCTTCGTTACCCAAGGTGCAGCGCGTGGAAATTTCAACCTCCCGAAACAGTGACAGTTGTCAACATAATGTCATAAAGGTCAAACCCCATACATTCGTCATTTTATTTTACAATACGCCGGCCAAAGAATTTCCACTACTTGTCTAGGGGGACAGTTCAGTTAAAATTCAACGACACTTCAAAAAGGCACAGACCGTAGCCTTTTAATATGTCATGTATACGAAACATCTGTCCAGATAAGAATTCTTAAATTAAAAATACTACACACAAAGAAAATCCGACCAAACCAGATGTGCTTTAAAACCGAAATTGCTCATCAAGGACGCGGATTAATCCTGAACCCTACCACAAACAGACAATTTAAGTTGGTATACCTTGGGATACATATCTTGGATCTAAGTCGCGAGTCAAACGAGGCTGTTTTGTAATAATCTGTTTGGTAAATTTGAGCTCGTTCACCGCCGTAATACTCCGTGTTATGCTCAAAAAGACACCCAAGGAACGCGTATAAAAGCACATTTTAGGTCCAAGATATATGTCCCAAGTTATATAAACTAGTTGCCAAACCGTGGAGACTATCCTACTTCCTACTATGTTATAAAACTAGCTGATGACCGCAGTTCCGCCCCCGTGCAACTCTGGTCTGGCTCCCGCGACCCATGGGAACCTATTTCGAGGATAAAAGGTAGCCTATACGTTATTTCCGTGTGATGACGGAATCACCACCCCATCTCATCTGAAGGGAGGGTGTCGTAAGAGGCGACTAACGGAAAAATACGCAAACGATATCACTGCGAGAGAAGGATAAGATAAGACTAATTTCAAAAGGAGGTATATTCACGTTGGTATTGCCGTCCTAATCGAGCAGTCTGACTGGGGAAGTGCCTCCGCCCAACAAAATACCGCGGCTAAATAACCTCGTATTGTGTTCCTGGCGGTGAGAAGGGTAGCCACCCTACTCACACCCTGGAGAGGTTTGGTGCTGTCATTGGGAAGACCAAAGGCCTTGTCCTATTTGTCTTCTGCGCTGACGGCACAGAATCTCTCTGTTCTTACAGGGTCAGCAGCACGAGTGTGACTCCCCTAGATTTGCACTCGTCCATAGGCCAGGGTAACCACTTTCTATCAGGTGGCCATGTGCTTGTCTGCGACCTAAGTAGTATAAAAAAGGAGGAAATCAGTCGGAACATAGCTTGAGCACATAGCAAATCAGTCGGCGTACTCATAGTCGATGTATTTACATACAAGATAGAAACATACTTTTAGCCCAACAGGCAACAATACAACTCCATACAATCTTTTCCCATCGATATTTTGGTTATATTGGTGCTTATGTTCCAATAACAACAGTTATAAATATTTTAATAGGTACTGTCCAAAGTCCAAACAGACTCATCAATAACCAAATCAAAAATGGTGTCCGAATGGCGCCAAATAGTCTTTGGCAATTCTTTTGAGCAATTTATTCCTGTTTCCAAGATATTTCTAGATAGTTCGGATTCTAGTTTTTGGAGGTTTGTTCGCCAACCATTTTTTACACGAGAGATAGGTTTACGCACGCATCTCGGCTAGCGGGCCGCCGCCGCCGCCTCATTCTGCGAGCAAGTAATGCTGGAGAAGGAAACGGCGGAGCGGAAACGGAGGAGACCCGCAGACCGCGCGGCCCGTGACGTGCGGAGGCTACTTGTACGTCGGAGGTCGCAGAATGACCTCCGTTTCCCATGAGCGCGAGCCTGGGGGTGACGAGTGGAGCTGCCTATCACCCTAGTAGAAGCAGGCCGTGGGGACTCCAGCTAGCCTCTAAAAATCATAGTCCTAACTAACTCTATAGTGTTCAAAATACCAATATTAAGATAATAATATTATTTATTAGTCGCTGTTTTCAGCCAACTCGTTAGTTGCATAGTAATATCTCTCCGATGTAAAAAAAACTAACATATTAATGTGTGTCATTCAAATATTGTCACAAACACCCATCCATCTTCGCATGAATAAAATATGCCTCACATTTTTTTATTCCAGTTTAATCTCCCCATCGGGCTTCATAACCGATGGTCCGGGGAACTACAGCGTCAGCACGCAATGTTCTTGGCTGCTGACGCCACCGCGGTTGGGTCCGAACCCACCGCCATTGCGCGTGAGGCTGGAGAGCTTCGCGACGGAGTGCGGCTGGGACCACCTGTATGTGTACGACGGTGACAGCGTCAGGGCCGAGAAACTTCTTGCTGTATTTAGGTAAGGAAGCTCGTGAGCCGTGAAATACTTCACGGCTAGAGGATAGAGACACGTAAGGATAGAGTCAAATGTCGGGCGGCTGTCTCTACCTAAGAAATAAATAGACGTGGGCGTTACATATTTATTTTATAGCACTTGATATGATTCCGTAGCCCACCGCATACGACAACTGCCGACGCATGCAGCAGATGCACGTAGTTCATTGTAAGCCTAATGAAACACGTGCATCTGCATCTCAATGGTCCCCTTTATTCGTATCGGAGTTTAACAAGTAATGGGTACGCTCAGTACGCTGTATCTGCTGGCTCTGCTGCATGCATCGGCAGCTGTCGTATGCGGTTGACTTCGGAATCATACCTTTAAGTGGTAGACAGGCACACGGCCTACCTGACGGAAAGTGGTTACCGTAACCTATGGACATGTGTAACACCGAAGGAGTGGCACTCGTGCTGCCGACCCTGTAAGATCCTTCTAATGCCCTTCTTGAAGAGCCTCAAATTTGTAGTCGCTTGGTAAAACTACAGCAAGGGGTTCATTCTACAGCTCGAGCGGGCGCGGGATGAAGTTCCTTACTTACCGCATAGTTACTGCGCAACCATTTCCGTATTTAGGTAAGAAAGAGTCTTGTTGCCATATTGACAGAAATGGTCACAATGGGCTTCTTGTCAAGGGTCCTGACACATCAGAGCTTGCATCACGACATGATTGACGAACTAGCAACTGGCGATCACCGGTTCAGATTGACGCTGAATTGACGTGATTTCGCGTATAGAATAGATGACATTATATTATGTAAATAGAAGTCAATTCCATGTAAACTAGACAAATTATGTATAACAAAAAATGTATCGTAGTTTCGAGAATGATCAGTGACGACAATGGATTTTGAATTTCAAATTTGAATAGGACGCAGAGACTAGATAAATAAATTAATAAATTTTGACGCCTATGTCATAGGTATACTATACCTAGGCATAGCAACTGCACAGAAAGGGTTATTAAGTCATCTGTGTGACATATGACAGCTACAAAATGCCTCTGACAGCAGTTGAGGGCAACACTCCTCATCTTAGCGTTGTTCCCTTATGGATGGCTTTCACCTCCCTCCCTCTGAGAGGAAATCTTGCGTTAGAACCTTGTCCAAGAATCAGCAGTTGTATCAACTTTCATGTGAGGCTGACTAGGGCCCGAGGGTTTTGAATAAGGACCATAAACCCTAAGGGCAACTCATCATCTGCATATAGACGCATTCTCCCGATTGCACCCGTGGCCAAGATGACCTCGGAGTTCGGGGTCCGCCTTCTCCAAGGGCAACTGTCGAATAAAAAATAGAAAACCTAACACATATTTTCTCATTTCCAGCGGTGTACTAGAAAATGGTGAGTCAAGTTGGACAAGACAAGTCATAGCGCGCTCGGGGAGTGCGCTTCTCCACTTTTTCAGTGATGACGCATTTATAATGGAGGGGTTCAACGTGACGTATGCGGCATACTCGTGTCCCTCCAATGACCATAGGACTAACTGTTCCAGTAAGTAAAACTTGACTCAGTTGACCTAGTAGTTCAGTAGTTTAAATAATACAGATTTTTTAGTTCGAGTCACGCGTAAAGATCTTATGAGGAAGGAACTTTGAGGGTTTGGGTAAGATCGACTTGCTTCGGTGTTCTATAGCGATCTCTCTATCGTACATCGGACTGACATTATTGATACCTTTATAGAGCAGTTAAAACCGTTTGTATTAAAAAATATTAATACTGTAACTTCGGTTTTAACTACTCTAGAAATATTTAAAGCCGTAGTCATGCGCTGTGTGATAGAGAGAACACTACAAAACCTTAGCTGGACACTGACTTTTCGATGCAATTTTTTTAAATCAAAAGCCGGTTACTGTATACCTCGCGGCACATACCTTGGACCCAAGTCGCGAAATAAACGAAGCCCTGGCGCGCGCGCGGATTGTTTTCTGACGATAATCTTCGGCAAACGCAGCGTAGGACATCCACCCACAAGGTGGACAGACGACCTTATCAAGGCCGCGGGTACGTGCTGGATGCGAGCCGCTTCCAACCGGTCTTATTGGAGATCTATAGGGGAGGCCTATGTCCAGCAGTGGACTTCCTATGGCTGAAATGATGATGATGATGATGATGATGATAATCTATGATTGGTGGCATTGAACTGACTGCCTCTGTGGCGTAGCTGCAGTGAACGCGGCTGCTACGCAGGAGGCGCGGGTTCGATCCCCGCTCAGTGCCGATATTTATATGCATGAATATAAATATTTGCATTGGTCTGGGTGTTTCTATGTATAATATGTATTATGTATTTACAAAAAAATAAAAGTATCTAAGTATGTATATCCGCATTCTAGATTCCATAACACAAGCTAAAGCCCGACCAGTAAAATAAAAAACCTCGCCATATTGCGGTAAACTATTGGAACTAATTTCTTCATATGGTAACAATCTATACAATGTCATTATGGTCATCTGTCAGTGTGGTGTCAATTGTGCGTGTTGTTGAGTTTGAGAGCGCTACAAAACTACAAAACTATAGTAATATGCCGAAAACTATTAAAAGCCAGTTAAGAAAAGTAATTTATAATATAACAAAGTATTTGTCGGATAAAAAGTAGGAAGGATTGGACTCTGTTCCTCTAAATAACATCACGGACCTTGTTGTCAACATGACGGGTAGGACATCATAGAGTACGTGCAACTGAAATTGGCCTAATCTACTGATTTTACTGTGACTAATTATTATTCACATTTTTAGGTATATCCCGATCTTCTGTAATAAAAATACGAAGAGAAGGTCAAACATCAAATGTATTTTCTACGCCTAAGAAAAATAAGCCTAACGCAAAAAAAGAAAATCATGCTCGATTTTTTTTTTTTTTTTTTTTTTTTTTTTTTTTTTTTTATATAGGACACGTCAATTTGACTTCGCCTCGCCTGATGGTAAGCTGAAGGCAAAGTCTCTGAAAAGAGGGCCACCATTACAACACGTACCATGTTACAATGGTGGCACTCAGCTTGACGGCCTCATCAGATGCTTTTTCACGCCCCGCTTAAAGGACCCGGGACTATAGGAGGAAGGAAACACGTGAGCTGGCAAGGAATTCCAAGTCTTAATAGTGCGGCAGAGGAAGGAGTCGCCGAATCGCTTGGTTCTTGATGGAATATTCTGCACCGTATGCGGGTGGCATCTAAGTCCTGCACGTGTTGTCCTATATAGGAAAGGAGAGGGTGGGATTACTTGGAAGAGCTCATCAGAACATTCACCATGGTAGAGACGGTAAAAAGCCGCCAAAGATGCCACATCTCTACGCAACTGCAAAGGCTCGAGGGTGTTAGTGACCTCAGGATTCCCAATAATGCGGACCGCACGTCGCTGCAACCTGTCGAGAGCATCTAGTAAGTACTTTGCGGAGCCATCCCAGAGATGCGAGCAGTATTCCACGCAAGAGCGAATTTGTGTCTTGTAGAGAAGACACCGCTGCTCCGGCGTGAAAAAACGTCTCACTTTGTTCAGGACTCCGAGTTTACGTGAGGCTGTTTTGATGATACTCTCGATGTAGTTTTTGTTGTTCAGTTTGCAGCGAACATCCATACCCAGGATATTGAGATTGTCCTGTAGTGGCAGTGGCGTGCTCTGAAGAGTTGGAAGGGGAAGGAAAGAAGATACCTTTGCTGTAAACGCGCATGCCTGCGTCTTCTTGGCATTGAACTCAACCAGGTTTTCAGAGCCCCATTGTGAAACGAGGCTCAGGATCCGGTCAAGTTCACTGACGAGAAGCTGCCTCCTTTCCGCGATATCAGACTGCTTGGCCGCAGGATGTCCGTGATAACTCCCGTGTAAGGTGCTATCGTCTGCATAGCAATGAATGCTGCCAGTGGACAGCATGTCGTTGATATGCAGAAGAAAGAGAGTGGGTGATAAGACGGACCCCTGCGGCACGCCAGCATTTACCTGCATTTAGGCATAAAATACAAGAATTTTATGCAGTCCGAAAAACAATATCGCGTGGTCCCTGTTCTATACATGGTGTAACTGTATGTCTAACTTGTATTTACCATTCCAAGCAGTAAACTATTATACGGATACTACTGTGTTGTGATTTGTGCCCAGTCCTTGTAACCAGTATAACACGCCGCGTCTATTTTTCTATTTTAACCAGAAATCTTAACAGAGAAAAACTTAACTTTTTAACAGAGAAAAAAAAAATACATTTTAGTGAAAGTTTTGTATATTAAACACGTACTACAAGTTCTTTCTTTTTCTTTTCTTTCTATATTAATTCGTTTGTAATATTGGACACGATCTTTTTTGTATCGAAACTTAAGAACAAAGCAACTTAATGAAATTAAAAAAAAGAAGTCTATAACTCACTTTTGTGAATAATAGCAATGAAAAACATGACAGCCTCCGTGGCGTAGCGGTAGTGAACGCGGCCGCTACGCAGGAGGCGCGGGTTCGATCCCCACTCAGTGCAAATATTTGTGTGCATTAAATATGGGTATTTGCATTGGTCTGGTCGTGCCTCGGAGAGCACGTTAAGCCGTCGGTCCCGGTTGCCATAAGGACATCTATGGCAGTCGTTACGGGTAGTTGGTGCCCTAAAAAGTCCAAAAACAACGGTCTAGCTGCAAAGCTTGTATATCGCCTAATGTTAACATTGGGTCGTGGAGGTCAGGTGGCAATCGCTTCACGGAAAATATCGAGGTCTAGCCAAATCTGTAGCTATGACTGGTAAAAGCGGACCCCAGACTCCAAGCTGAAAGCTTCGGATGCGACTGGGAATAACGCTAGGAGGAAGAAGAAGCAATGAAAAAGTCACAGTTTTATATTAGGTGTCATTCCGTGCTTAATTGCGGGGAAATAAAAGCCTGTTCATAAGCAAGTGTGTTGAAAAATATTGGCATTTTACATGTGTATCACTATACTTGGTGTTGTCATAATCATAGATGTTTTTGGCGCCCCCAGTACGGGTTTTTTATTTTATTGGTCGGACTTTAATTAATTAAGCTTACCATGGGTCTAAATAGCGTTGTGTAAAAAAAAAAAAAAAAAACGTCATGCCTGATGGTTGGCTGAGAGAGCAAGCTTTTATGTGCGGTTTTTTTTTGTGGTTGTTTTTGTGTGTTAAAAAGAGAGAGCAAGAGAGTTTTCAAACGAAGCCAAATCGCTATGCGCTGTCCTGTATCCATATCCTTTGTCTTTTTCAGATCACGGTGAATGTGATGATGGAACGTGTAGATGCGACAAGAACTGGACGGGGGAGGCGTGCGACCAGCCTGTTTGTCCAGGTTAGTATACTATCTCTCTTATGTATTCCAGACCAGGTTATAGCCACTGTTATAGGTACCACGGACATTGTAAAAAAAATCACCTAATATGGCTTTTTGTGGAGTGAACGAAAAAGTGTAACGAAATTTTGAGCTTTAAATCTAAAAGTCTAAAATTTAATGCCATTTTTTGCAGTATCTGTGTAGTATGAGTATGACAGTGGTAAGTAAGTAAATCATTTATTGTTCGAAACACGGTATGTTGCAGTGGTGTTACATAAAATTAATTATTAAAAAATAAAAAAACCCGACTGCTGTCTAAAATATTGAAACAAGCTAGATAGCAGGTGGTACCCATTTGCCAATCATAAACCGAAAGAAATTTAATCTAGCAGTCGGGTTTTTTTACTTTTTTAATAATTAATTTTATTTTAACCTTTTTAGGATATGACATCTATATATTTTTGTAATCCTTTTAATTCTCTTCATTTTGATACCCTACTCGATAAGTTTGAATGAAAAAAAATTTTTGCCAACACATATATTTTAGCATCAAAAATTTACCGTATAGTTTTTGTTGGAATTTTATGTACCCTATGACACTCGGGAGATGAATACCTTTCATTTGAGACCCTATTCATCAAAATCCGTCCAGGCGTTAGGCCTGTAGAGGGGAACAAAGAAAACTACATACACACATACATACATACATACGCGCGAAACACATTACCCTCTCGCTGGCGCAGTCGGGTAAAAATGAGGTCCGACATGTTTCGCAGATTCTCTGCATGCAATGTTGAAATTGTCAAAACCAGAATGTCCAAATTGAAAAAACAGCACATAGCAACTTCTTTTTGCTGTCAATTCCAAACCCTAAACTTACTGATATTAAGACACAAATTCGTTTCACACCAGAAATGTTTCTTACGTCTTTTAACTCCGTTGGCCGGTAATATGGTACAGTTTTTATCAGACCCATTGGCAATAAAAAAGCTAGTAGGTCCGTAAATAATTGAAAGGTTTATTTATTACCGCTTTGACCGTAAAATTAGTAATGGTAGCCCGTAATAGTAAATAACGTACTAACACACTTAGCTGGTAATTATGGAATTTCACACATGTGGGAAGAAAACATAAAAAATGTTGGGTGAGAGTGGTTATATTCGCGCTCTAAGGGTTCCGTATTAGATTTAGTCGGCAACGGTTAATATTTGAACTATTTTAGAAGTAAAAAGTATGACACTGACCTTATTCTGAGTGACAAACCGATCCGTAACAACGCGCGTTCGTAATTTAATATGGGATATTATGTCAGTTTGATTTCATTTCAATTGATGCTAAGTTGAAGGCAAAGTCTCAGGACTTATTATTATTATTTCATAATGGACGAGCAGCAACTTGCTGATATGTCCATATCACTCAGTGTTCGTTAACGATTAGCTTCGAGCCATTTGTCCAAACGGGACTTAAAGCTGTTCAAGTTGGGCAGTCACAACACTTTCGGGCAGTTTGTTCCAGTCGCCCACTACACGGTTGTTTAGACAGTGGTATGCAGTAAGGGAATGTGAGTGTGTCCGACTCAGGGTGAGGCTGTGTCCCCGTGATGAGTACAGTTTTTGACGGAGCTCATACATATTCTGTAGATCTGGCAGGTTGTAACAGTTGGTCATAATTTTGTAGGTTTCTATAAGGTCCCCTCTTCTTCTCCGTTCCCGGAGCGTAGGTAGTTTTAGAAGTTTCAGGCGCTCTTCATACGGCTTACGTCGGAAACCATATGGTATTTTAGTAGCTCTTCTTTGGGTGCTTTCCAGTAGGTCGATATCCTTAACAAAGTAGGGGCTCCATACTTGAAATCCATATTCTAGTAAGGGTCTAACATATGTTTTGTATATCTTGATGAACACGGTAGGTTCCATAAATTGAAATGATCTTCGTATGACATAAATGAAGGAGTAAGCTCTTTTGACAATGGCATTTATATGCTCTGCCCATTTTAGATCGCTAGTCATGATAACACCAAGGTCTTTTTGAGATTTTACCGTACTCACTGTCATGTCACCTATTTCATAGGGTACTTCGGGGTTATTTTTTCCTAGTCGAAGGACAGAGCATTTATTTGCATTAAGTTTTGACCCCCATTCTATGGTCCATTCTTGCAATCTATTAAGGTCTGCCTGCAGCTGTCCCGATTTCGTTAGTGGATTGGCAAAGAATTTGCCATCATCCGCGAAGAAGCTAGAGTATGATTCAATCTGTGCAATTAAGTCAGTGGTAAAAATGTTAAATAGAATAGGCGAGAGAACCGATCCTTGAGGAACTCCGCTCAAGACCTGTTTTGTATCTGAAAGTGAGTTTCCGACCCATACTTGGTATGTTCTGCTTAGTAGATAATTTTCCAGCCATTTCATGATAGCTAAATACCGACCTATATCTCATAGAAGTATTTATCAATTTATAGAAGAGTGCAATGCTGCGTACGACGGTGGTACGTGTATCGCAACAGGATGCGCGTGTGGGGCAGCCCGACGCGGCCCGGCGTGTTCCCGCGAGGCGTCCCGCGCGGGCTGGGCTAGCCCACCCCTGCTGCGGGGGGACGCCCCTCCCCCGGTGGCGGCTCATGTCCTGTTACCCTACGGGGACGATCTGCTGCGGGTGGGGGGCGAAACCTTCACGAGTGCTGGCTTTTTGTTCAGGTATGAACGGCTACAAGTATTGTATAGTATATTAGAGTTACAACACGATTGTTTTGAATTTTTCTCTTTTTGTGATTAATACGATTCGTGTACTGTCTTTTGGTGGTGCTTATTAAGCAAATTAACCCGAAGTCGATTCCTGGATCATGCAGTGTTATTAGATGTTCTGTTCAGAAATTCTCAGGAGCAGAAAGAATTCTGAGAAAAGTGGTCAGCTGATTTCAAAAGGTCCTTTTCTGTGGCTGATGGTAATATAAATATAGTGAATTTCTTAAATGAGCGTTGATGGCCCAATCCGGAATTATGAGGAATAGCAAAAAGTACTCAACGCAGTCCCGACCAACACTGCAACATTGGATTTTTTAAACTCACCAGGAATCTGACCCTTTTATTTCCATCTGAACACCCTATTACGCACCCTAGTCGGTTTCATTTCACTTATTATATATTCATAATTAAAATCATTCTTTCTTTCAGGTATAAAACAGCCGACCAAGAATGGGAGGAGGTACATACGTTTAAGACTCCAGCGCCGCGGTTTGCACACTCGGCCGTGTTATATGGCAACGAGCTCATCATATACGGTGGAGTGGTCATATCTGATGAGCCGGAGAGAGGGTCAGTATTGTATCATCATCATCATGATCTTTAATTCCAGTTGTTGCACGTTAAGAGAAACCTGCTCCAGGGAATAGAAGACAGGTCTGATCATAAAGAAAAGATCTTTAGACGGGTTGACGTTAGAATGTTGAATTGGAATTGGGATCCATCGCGTGAAATTCACTTTCGCGATTCAGGATCGACAAAACTGTAGTAGTATCGAAGTAATTCAGTCTGCTGTAACTAGATGACGCTGTATAAAAACTGTATTGCCATACCTTTATGCATTTGTTTCTGTCTCTTTTTCTGTGTGTAAGTATAGGTGACTTTTAGTTCTATTAACAGAGTATTTCATCTATATTTCATTCTGTTAAACTAGAATTAGGTATTCAAAGGATTATAGATCTTAGCTGTCGACGTACAACTTGTGTAGCTTACTGTATCTAATTAAATGATTAATTCTTCCAGGGGTGGGCTAGCGGGATTGGAAGGTCGTGCAGGCGAGGTGACGAACGAGGTGTGGCGCGTGAGCCTGCGCGCCGAGCGGCCGCAGTGGCACAACGCCACGCCCGTCGCCTGCAGCCCGCACCGCCAGGCGCCGCTCAAGCACTGCGGTACGTACTCCTCAGGACACGTACCTTGCGGGGCGAGGTACGAACGAGGTGTGGCGCGTGAGCCTGCGCGCCGAGCGGCCGCAGTGGCACAACGCCACGCCCGTCGCCTGCAGCCCGCACCGCCAGGCGCCGCTCAAGCACTGCGGTACGTACTCCTCAGGACACGTACCTTGCGGGGCGAGGTACGAACGAGGTGTGGCGCGTGAGCCTGCGCGCCGAGCGGCCGCAGTGGCACAACGCCACGCCCGTCGCCTGCAGCCCGCACCGCCAGGCGCCGCTCAAGCACTGCGGTACGTACTCCTCAGGACACGTACCTTGCGGGGCGAGGTACGAACGAGGTGTGGCGCGTGAGCCTGCGCGCCGAGCGGCCGCAGTGGCACAACGCCACGCCCGTCGCCTGCAGCCCGCACCGCCAGGCGCCGCTCAAGCACTGCGGTACGTACTCCTCAGGACACGTACCTTGCGGGGCGAGGTACGAACGAGGTGTGGCGCGTGAGCCTGCGCGCCGAGCGGCCGCAGTGGCACAACGCCACGCCCGTCGCCTGCAGCCCGCACCGCCAGGCGCCGCTCAAGCACTGCGGTACGTACTCCTCAGGACACGTACCTTGCGGGGCGAGGTACGAACGAGGTGTGGCGCGTGAGCCTGCGCGCCGAGCGGCCGCAGTGGCACAACGCCACGCCCGTCGCCTGCAGCCCGCACCGCCAGGCGCCGCTCAAGCACTGCGGTACGTACTCCTCAGGACACGTACCTTGCGGGGCGAGGTACGAACGAGGTGTGGCGCGTGAGCCTGCGCGCCGAGCGGCCGCAGTGGCACAACGCCACGCCCGTCGCCTGCAGCCCGCACCGCCAGGCGCCGCTCAAGCACTGCGGTACGTACTCCTCAGGACACGTACCTTGCGGGGCGAGGTACGAACGAGGTGTGGCGCGTGAGCCTGCGTAGTAGCAGCCCGTGCTATCATCAAAAGACACCCAAGGAATGTGTACTGCGCGTTTAGAGCACAATTTAAGCGCAATTTGGGTCCAAGATATATGTCCCGAGCAATACTCCTGGCATAACGACGAACCTTTATTTGAAGTGTTATGTAGCAAAATTCACGATCGTGCGAAGTATAGTATATTAAAAATCATCAAAATACGTCTGCATGAGGATGATGATGTAGCAAAATTCAAGGAACTCCATCATAGTCACGTCCAGTCCCATCCGGTCCAGTCCAGTGACGCTGAGGTTGGCCAGTAGTACCTATTTGACAAATTGTGATTATTCACATGTGCACTTTCTTTTTATATAGAACTAGCTTTTGCCCGCGGCTCAGCCCGCGTGGATGTCGAATATCGCGACCAAATATAGCCTATGTCCTTTCTCAAGGTCTAATCTACCCCTATACCAAATTTCATCAAAATCGGTTCAGTGGTTTGGGCGTGAAAGCGAGACAGACAGACAGACAGACAGAGTTACTTTCACATTTATAATATTAGTAGGGATGTTTTCACTTCTTTCGCTACTCCCAGAGTACTCTCTGCGAGATTTCTGCCCTTCTCTTTTAACCTAATCTATAGAATACGTGTCTACATCCACCAGCTCGCATTACTAGCTCCAGCAACAAAATTCGTCAGTTTAATATCCCACTAGAAAATAAACCATAAAACCAGATTAATATTTAATTTAAAAAATTATAATTGCAGGTGGTCTTCACGTGTCCGGTCATACAGCGGTGCTGGTACAACTGGGGCATATAAAGAAACCGGTCATGTTAGTTTTCTTCGGACACTCGCCCACCTACGGATACCTACATTTAGTACAGGTTCGTATATGGTACCTGGTGATGTAGTATAGTCTGCGCTCTACCAAACCATCATGAGATATCACACATATCCTTGGTGTTTTCTATGTATAACTAGCTGCATGCAGTTAAATATATCGACCGCGCGCAGTCGCTAGGATGCAGTCCGTCTGATAGCAGCCTTAGAACAGTGTTGCCGTTTCAAATAAAATAAAGTCTCCAGATCTCGACGAAAAGGTCCCTAGATATTGAAAAAAGTGTATTTAAAAAATCCGCTAGAAGTCGCTAAATATTTCAATGAGCAGTTTTCCAGTAGGTATTTATAGCGTTCCTACAGACGCGCTAGATGGCGCAGCCGGCACTTTTGGTAAGAAGAGTGTGGTGTCACATCTAGTGTTCCCTAATTTATGGAAAAAAAATTCTTCGGTTTTGTAATGATTTACTTTACATAAATATTTTGTATTTTTTTCTGATAAAATTATTTTAAATATAATATTATTATTTTGAATTACAGACAGTGACGCGAAAAGAAATAAGCTTTTTATTATATTTTATCTATTTTAATATGGGTAAATGAAATTAAACTTTGGCAACATCGTAAATTCATGAAAAAATACTACAAACAAACCACAGAGTATATTAAAATTACCAAAAGCTATGCTAGCGCCATCTCCTGATGACTTAAAAACCAACTGATTATTACACCTACTGGAAAACTGCTCATTGATTCAGTGGTAAGAAAGAACAATCGTTTCACTTCCGCGTTGGAATGTAGTAACGACAGAACTGTCATAGCTAATCTGCTATTCTTTGTGGGTATTATAATCTGCAGCGTCCCTATATCTTAATACCTACCTGGGCCAAAATCCTACAGTATCTTTGCGTGTGCTTATGTCCCAAGCTATGTTAAAATGTTTTCAATTTTGTCATCCTCAAAACCAAGGTCAATAGCGAAAAAAAATTTTTCATTTCTTCTAATTTAAGCTTTGGATACAATAAATCGCTAGAAGTCGTTAAAAAAAATTAAGTCGCTAGAAGCGGCAACACTGCGACTGCCTAAGAACCAACTAAGCAAGAGACTGATGAGTCTGATCATCTGATGACTTAAGAGTTCTGCCTGAATATAGTGAATACCACCTATCCACCTAAATTACATTAAACTTATATTACAATGCCTCTAATTGAGACACATTCAAAAATTATAAAAATTATTTGATATCTAATTATAAAAGATAAGTTTTGGGTACCGGACCTCTTATAACGTGTTAAAAAGCAAACGCTAGCTTGAATTTAAATCGATCAACGCCATCTAGCTACAACACTGGAACTAACATGGTACACACATAACTTACAGTTAAAATTATTTAAGAGATACGATTTGACGTTTATAGTCTAGGGTTGGAGTGTCTCAAATCAATTGTCAAAATAATCGATTCAGGGGCCTTACTCCGAAAATCGAAAACTATCGTATTCGTTGACGTTTCGGCCATTTAGCTACCCCGAAAGTGTTTCGTATCCGTCTTCGATCGTTTGACATTGAGGTTGTCGATCGTGGTCGGTGCACCTACTCCCAAAATACATTTGACGTTTTCGTTGTTGTTGTTTGACAAGTAATCTTGCGGATTATTACTTGAAATTCAACGAAAGCTATATACCTTTCGTAAGGTTTTCGAAGCTGAATTTTTATCTAAGAAAATGGCGAGATTTTTATTGTTGGACGAAATGATGAGGGAAGAAGCGGCTGAGCGAAGCCAAAATCGTCACCGGCTTCGTGCAAAAAAATTTTTGAGGCAAATTCCGGACATGGAATTTGTCTCTAATTATAGATTGACGATGGTACTTTTTGAGGAGCTATGCGAGGAAATCATTCCTCTACTTCCTCAAAAAAACAACATTTTGGCAAAGGGGCATTGAACCAAACCAACAACCATTATCCATTACGGAAGTATTTGATGACCCCAGTAGATGGCGCTACACACATACGGACACCATGACAGGCACTGATCTCTATTAACTTAATAGAGATAGTGCATACGGGTATCAAAGTTTCAAATTTGAAATTGTCAAACTGTCAAAGTACGTATTAAAAACATAGAACAATATTATGGCACGAGGGTTTTTAAGATCGTTCACATTAAATATACGTAAATTCTTGAAAAATGACATTTTAGTGATCTAACAGTACCTTTGTAATAAAAATCTCATATATTTTTTGATTTGACGCTCTTTTCATGAGAATACAACTATATTTGTTGATTTTTCATTTGTTAACGGTTTTTAGATGTTTATAATATATCGGTCCACACTATTCATCTAGACTCGATCGTTAGTCTATGATTCCGAAGACGGCGGCATCCGTCAGTCGTCACCGAAAGGTTTTCAGAGTAACTTTAATGGTCCGTGTTCGGCGACCGTTCGTTTCGATCCGAAACGTTCATGTTCGTTTTTGGGAGTAAGGCCCCAGGTAACAAAAGATTAATCGCAACGTTGCCCGCATGTAACTTTTGTAACATTGTAATTTGTAAATAAATAAAACGATTCGTCATAACTACCCCACCGAACTATATAATTATCCGACAGGATTTTCATACCATAAAAAAACCTTACTTTTTCCCCGATATGTAACTTATTAAGCTATCTGTAAATATTTACATTTACATTACACTGTCTGGCCCTGGCAACACTGATTAATAATCTATACTAATATTATAAAGAGGAAAGATTTGTTTGTTTGTTTGTTTGTTTGTTTTTTTGTTTGTAACGAATAGGCTCCGAAACTACTGGACCGATTTCAATAATTCTTTCACCTATAGAAAGCTACACTATCTGGGAGTAACATAGGCTATATAACATCACGCTACTACTAAAGGGAGCGGAGCAGTGAGCATAAATGTCAATAAATCGGGCAGATTTCCATACATTCTTTACTAATATTAGATTTGTATTTTTGTATTCGAGTAAACTCAAGAACTACTGAACCGATTTCAAAAATTCTTTTACCATTAGAAAGCTGCACTATCACTGACTAACATAGGCTATAATTAATACTAATATTATAAAGAGGAAAGATTTGTTTGTTTGTTTGTTTGTTTGTTTGTTTGTTTTTTTGTTTGTAACGAATAGGCTCCGAAACTACTGGACCGATTTCAATAATTCTTTCACCTATAGAAAGCTACACTATCTGGGAGTAACATAGGCTATATAACATCACGCTACTACTAAAGGGAGCGGAGCAGTGAGCATAAATGTCAATAAATCGGGCAGATTTCCATACATTCTTTACTAATATTAGATTTGTATTTTTGTATTCGAGTAAACTCAAGAACTACTGAACCGATTTCAAAAATTCTTTTACCATTAGAAAGCTGCACTATCACTGACTAACATAGGCTATAATTAATTTTCAAAAAAATAGGGATCCTGGATAAAACTTCAATAATGTAACCCAAGGTGTAAAAAAAATGACCTAAAAAATTCCTTACATCGCGTACGCTGCGAAAACTATTGAAGATAGAACAAAATAATGTACTGTAGAAATGTATAACTTAAAAAGGTCTACATAAAAGTCCGCGACAGCATATGTCTATCTAATAAGGGTAGCTCACAATAACCATTTTTATCTTTTACAAATTATAAAAAAAATATGTGTCATTTTCGAAGCTATTTTTAACAATATAGTGTTAAACCTTATCTGACTAAATACGTTAGATACATTGTACATTTAATGTAGATCAAAATTGCCCTTTACACTGTATAATTATAATGAATATTTTAGAATCTATTGCAGTATGAAAGTAACGCGCGACGATATAAATTCAAGCCGAAATGCCGATCAAAGTCAGACCACGGAATCTATACCTTTATATTAATTCTTATCTAAATAAATCGTTTGGTATTTAAGATTGTTTCAATACCTGTTGATTACTTTTCGAATTATTGAAATCGGACGTTCTATTCAAAAGATATTACGAAATTATAATGTCAATAAATCCGGTAAATTACCATACATTATTTGAAAACTAATTATTATTACGGGCATGGGCTAAAAGGGTGCAACCACGGATGTTCGAAGTATTTCACGAGCGAAGACAGGGAAGGTCAGCTGAACACATAGATGCAACGGTAACGGGATCCGAATGCGGGATTGGAACCTCCATGTGATGCATCCTGGGTAACGGAGGCATTAACGCCCCTCACCCAGGGGAGGCGCTACCGCCTACGGCAAATACATACAGCAACGGGAGCAGCTCTATAGAGGGCTGCTCAAAGGCTTCCCACATGTCCCTCTGACTACGAGGAGGCCCAGTAGAGAGCAGGAAAGGGAAGGGCTGGTCACCGAGCGCGGACGTGAGGATTATAGGTCCGGCCTCCTGTCATCCCTTCACGCCCGTCTCCTCCCTTTCCGGAATTCGATGGGACATCGTGCTTCCTACTTCTGAGAGGGCCATCTTAAAATTGTAGATGGCCCAGGGTCAGCCGGGGGGTGCGGAAAATGCCCTAGGCAATTTTACACTCCAGCAACTGAAGACCCGCGACGGCATGCTGTTTAGTGGGTCCGAATTCCACATAGCACTCCTGATGGCTGACGGGGATGGTATCCGAGGCAATTTTAGCACGAAAGAAAAGTTTGTGCGGAATCCGAATTCCACGCGGGCGGAGCCGCGGGCAACAGCTAGTCATTGAATATATCTAGTATTGATATTAGGATTAGTACCTCTATGTGTTAGGCTTAATGAAAACCAGGGTATCATTATTATACCTCTTTATGGCTCCGCGCACACGTACGGTTTCCATCCACGGTTTCCTGATCAAAAAGTCAGATTCAAAAAACCAGATGCTCCAATTTCATACAAAATGTTCTACTAGGCTAGGGTTGCTATACGTCCCGGTACGCCGGGACATGTCCCGGTTTGAAGCATGGTGTCCCGGCGTCCCGGCCGATAAGCAAATTGTCCCGGTTTAAAAATTATAGTATTATATTATAGAGCTGGACTTGGTAAACAGTAATATACCTACAATAAACGCGACTAACTAGCTAGGCTATTCATACGTGGATAGTACAACGTAAGCGCTGACATTTTTCAGTTAATGAGTAATAAAGACCCTGGGGGCAATCTGTTGTACGAGAAAGACGCGGTGAAGGAGAGATGGCGCTCATACTTCCACGACTTGCTGAATAAGCAAACATAAAGAGGTGCAGCCACCAGCAGGGCTATTGCGTATCTTCATTGAAAGCTCGAGTGCTTAGCACTTTGTCATAGTGCTCAACTCGGAGCTGTCAAACAGCTAACTTGGTATTGTCTATCTACCAGTGCCTAAACAATGACCGACTAAGATGACGTCATGAGGTCGATTAGCACTGAAGGTCACGGTTAAAAAGTTTTTCGGTTCAAAATTATAAACATTGCGATTGCGTAAGCATAGTGGACAATGAAAATGAAAGCCACTCTGTTTATTATGAAACACTACTCATGAGTAGTGTTTTACGTGGAAATTAATAAATTAAATGATTTGTTTGTGCTATTAAATTGTAATTTGTGTTTGTACAGTGTTTTTATATGTGAAAGAATACTCTATAAATATTTAAAAAATGCCCAAATATAGAAAAAGCGAGAAATATCATGGCTCGACTCCAAGACATTTTACACTAAGTTATGAGAGATAATGAACCTTTATTGTGCGGAAATTGGATATATCCGGATGCGTCGGACTCGAACCGACTAAAACCGCACGCCATTTCGGTTTTTTATAGAGCACCCTCCGCACCGACTTGCGATTATTTCGAATTCAAACCGACTAAAACCGCACGTCGTCTTGAATTGCCAAGTGTATATACCTGCCTTGTACCCTGGCTGACCCAGGCAGTCTCATATCTCTCATCCCGTATAGATTTTAATTACGTATTTTTACCGGTGTACATATAAAGTGTATAATAAATGAAATAAATAAAGCACCCTGCGAGATTATTCCATTTCTTTTCTACTATCATTAATTACCTAAACTCACATTCTAATCTCATTGTAACAAAACAAAAATTTCGACCTTTGATTCGACTATTTAGTTTCCATACACTTAAAGAAGAATGAAATATAATCCCCATGAACTTTGCCGCCCGTTTCACAATATCATGGCCATTATAAGCCGCACACAATGAAAAGTAGTCTAAAATTTAGTAATGTATCGGTTAGACAGCATTACTTAATTTAGTCGTATAATAGCTGATAAGAAATAGAGGTGCTAACATCTATGGTTAAAGAACATTATAGACACGGTGACACCATGGCGACTAATGTGATACGTAATACCAAAATTAGAATAAGTCACCGGTGACTCTTGAAGCAGTGAAGGTCACAAGGTGAACAACGCGAAAGATAGCCAATAAGCCTGCAGACCTCTTTCCGAATCAAGGAGTAGTGCCACCGATAGGGCCTGCAGAAGTACAGACTACCATTCGTCGCATAAAGAACCGGAAAGCTGTCGACGAAGTCCTCATCGAGGCTTGGAAGGCAAGGGTGGTCGTGGTGTGAGCATTCTAACAAATCCGTATAATCGCTTACTCCTCACCGGTGAGATCCTGAGCCAGTGAAGACTGAGCATCATTACGCTAGTATTCAAAGGCAAGGAATCGGTGCAAGAGTGTGGCATTAACCGCGATCGACTCCCGGATCCGACAGGAGTGTCAGTAGGGGTTTCTTCCCGGGCACGGGACCATGGATCCGCTGTTCGCCCTAAAGATTTGGCGGGGAAATACAGGGCAAAGAACACGCCCCTGCACTGCCTATTCTTAGACATGCAGAAGGCCTTCGACTGTGTTCCTCGCGCGGTGATCTGGTGGGCACTGCGGGCCAAGGGTGTTCCAGAGACTTACATTGACACCATCCGAGACATGTACTACGATTCCGGGTGCGTGGTTCGGACTGCTGTTGGCGACTCGAAAGCCTTCCCCATCACCGTCGGAGTACACCAAGGATCCGTCCTTAGTCCTTACCTGTTCAGCGTGGTATTAGATGTTTTGTCGGACAGCATTAGAAACTCACATGAGCAGCCTCCGTGGTTGCTCATGTATGCTGATGATATTGCGCTGATGGACGCGGACAGGAGCAGATTGGTGCGACGCGTGAAAGGATGGAAAGAAGCGCTTGAGAACGGCGGTCTGAAGCTAAATGTAGCGAAAACAGAATACTTAGCGTTAAACTCCACAGATCCCACACCCGTCCGCATAGGCGATGATTTGGTCGAGCGCACGGACCAGGTTAAGTACCTGGGATCTGTACTTCATGTGACCGGTGATCGACCACGACGTCAAGGCAACGCATTGCTGCCGCGTGGGCCAAGTGGCGAGAAATGACTGGCGTCACCTGTGATCCTAAAATGCCAGTCAGGTTGAAGGGGCAGGTCTATAAGACGATCATTAGGCCTGTTCTCTTGTATGGTTGTGAGGCGTGGCCGCTGCTCGAGCGACACAAGCAAGAGCTGCTTGTCACGGAGATGAAAATGTTGCGGTGGATGTGCGGCGTTACGCGTAAAGATCGCGTACGGAACTCTCGCTTCCGCGGCAGCCTCCATGTCCGTGACATCGCGGATAAAATGCAAGAGAGCCGCCTTCGCTGGTGCGGCCACGTCTTGCGGCAACCGCCAGGCTACGTGGGGAACAAATGCCTGGCAATGGTACCCCCGCCGGGTCCAGGTAAAAGGGGTAGGCCAAAGAAGTCCTGGCTTGACGTCGTGGAGGGTGATATGCGTGCTAATGGTCTCACTACCATGGACGCCCAAGATCGTGCGAAGTGGAGAAGGAAGAGCCGGAAGGCGGACCCTGAGCTTCGAGGTCATCTTGGCCACGGATGCAATCAGGAGAATACGTCTATATGCAGATGATGAATGAAATGAAACTTTGGCAACATCGTAAATTCATGAAAAAATACTACAAACAAACCACAGAGTATATTAAAATTACCAAAAGCTATGCTAGCGCCATCTCCTGATGACTTAAAAACCAACTGATTATTATACCTACTGGAAAACTGCTCATTGATTCAGTGGTAAGAAAGAACAATCGTTTCACTTCCGCGTTAGAATGTGGGGTAACGACAGAACTGTCATAGCTAATCTGCTATTCTTTGTGGGTATTATAATCTGCAGCGTCCCTATATCTCAATACCTACCTGCTGGGCCAAAATCCCCTTTCATGGTCAACTGAGCCCACATCCCATTGAGCCCGCGGGCTCAGTTGACCACGTTCGTTTTTTTTTGGGAGTGACTCAGCCCACTAACCAGCCAACTTACCCTGCGGGCTCAGTTAACCACTAGCTACGGCTATGGGTCTACTCAGTCCGTGGGCTCAGTTAACCACTTGCTACGGCTATGGGTCTACTGAGCCCATGGGCTCAGTTAACCACTTGCTACGGGTATGGGTCTACTCAGACCGTGAGCTCGGTTAAGCACTTGGTACGGCTAAGGGCTTACCCAGCACACGGACAAAATATCCATTTAAACTGCCGAATCATTTCCATTTAAACAAACAGCGAATGGTTTTTTATTTAAAAATTATTTAAATAAAAATAATTGAGATTTATTTATTTATTTTATTCTTTATTTTACACTTACATGGCATTTACTTCATTATCCTTTTTTTTTCTCTGCCCATAAAACTAAATAGCTACAATCTAGTTATTTATTGATGCAATGGCATACTGCGATCCATTCAATCAGCCCAGGGAAAGTAAATACATTCTTAAAAGCTCAATAAACAATTCTAAACTCTTTTTTCCTTTTTCAAAGTCCGTTAGTATTTCAATAATTTTATCATTTACTTTGATGTTTTCATTTCTTATTTTAGTGAAATCATTCCTTCTTATTTTGTTCACATATTCCTGCACAGAACAGAATCCAGTGACACCTGTGACTCGTTGCGAAATTTTTTCCCAACAAGTAAGTGTTACTCGTTTGGGTGTTACTGGATGGGCATATACCATAATTATGACTAATTATCCAACAACCAGCCAACGGGCTGAGTAGACCCATAGCCGTAGCAAGTGGTTAACTGAGCCAACGGGCTGAGTAGACCCATAGCCGTAGCAAGTGGTTAACTGAGCCCACGGGCTGAGTAGACCCATAGCCGTAGCTAGTGGTTAACTGAGCCCGCAGGGTAAGTTGGCTGGTAAGTGGGCTGAGTCACTCCCAAAAAAAAACGAACGTGGTCAACTGAGCCCGCGGGCTCAATGGGATGTGGGCTCAGTTGACCATGAAGGGCAAAATCCTACAGTATCTTTGCGTGTGCTTATGTCCCAAGCTATGTTAAAATGTTTTCAATTTTGTCGTCCTCAAAACCAAGGTCAATAGCGAAAAAAATGCTATCGTTTGCTTTTTAACACGTTATAAGAGGTCCGTTTGCTTTTTAACACGTTATAAGAGGTCCGGTACCCATAACTTATCTTTTATAATTAGTAGTCTTGTGCCTAATTTTTCACCCAAAAGAGCGCTCCGAATGAACTAGATCAGTTTAAGCAACGAACTAGTTCAGCTTAATAGTTCTATTCGGTCACTGAGCGGCTGATCTAGTTCGGAGCGCTCTTTTGGGTGAAAAATTAGGCACAAGACTACTAATTATAAAAGATAAGTTATGGGTACCGGACCTCTTATAACGTGTTAAAAAGCAAACGATAGCTTGAATTTAAATCGCTCAACGCCATCTAGCTACAACACTGGAACTAACATCCTACACACATAACTTAGAGTATACATTATAAAATATAGAGCGCGCCTATCACTCAGGTCTTTGGCGCCGAGTGTTAGCAGATTCTTTGCGATGGTATAGCGCACCTATAGTGACGTTTCATGCATTACCGAAAATATCAATAGATGCACTTATTAATGCCTCTGTGGCGTAGCGGTAGTGAACGCGGCTGCTACGCAGGAGGTGCGGGTTCGATCCCCGCTCAGTGCCAATATTTGTATACATGAATATAAATATTTGCATTGGTCTGGGACTCTGGGTGTTTCTATGTATAATATGTATGTATTTACAAAAAAAAAAAAGTATCTAAGTATGTATATCCGCATTCTAGATTCCATAACACAAGCTAATTAAGCTTACCATGGGTCTAGATAGCGTCGCGTTGTGTAGAATGTTGTAGAATGCCTATGCTGTTGAAACTTGGTAAGAAGATGTATTCTGTGAACCGCATTAAGAATTTCACACAAAAATAAAAAAAAAGCATTAAATTTTGGGGGTCCCCATACTTAGAACTGAAACTGATTTTTTTTTTCCATCAAACCCATACTTGTGGGGTATCTATAGATAGGTCTTTAAAAATAATGCTGTAGAGGTTTCTAACATAATTTTTTTTCTAAACTGAAAAGTTTGCGCGAGAGACACTTCCAAAGTGGAAAAATGTGTGCCGCCCCCCCCCCCCCCCCTCTAACTTCTAAAATAAGAGAATTATAAATCTAAAAAAAATATATGATGTAAATTGCCATGCAAACTTCCACTAAAAATTAGTTCGAACGAGATCCAGTCAGTAGTTTTTTTTAATACGTCATAAACCGCAATTTTCGCCTTAGCTACTACGGAACCCTTCATGGGCGAATCCGACTCGCACTTGGCCGATTTTTGTCAAACCTCATGTTGGTCTTGAACATAAATTACTGAATTGGTCGAGCCGTTCTCGAGTTTTCTACTTACCAACGTCTATTTTTTATCTATACTAATATTATAAAGAGGAAATATTTGTATTTTTGTGTGTACGAGTACGAATAAACTCATAATCTACTGGACCAAATTAAAAGTTAGTTAAAGCGAAAGCTACATTCTTTCACATTCACATTACTGCTACATTTTTTCATAATCACGCTACTATCAGTGAAAAACGTGATCAGAAATCCACGCGGGTGTAGCCGCGAGCAACAGCTGGTTTCCAATATACAGACAAGACTAATTTGCAATTTTATAAGACATAGTACTAGTTGATACCCGCGGCTTCGGCTTGGAATTCTGTTCCCGTTCGCCCTCGTGGAATTGTATTCCCGATCTCGTAATCTATGGGAGCTTTATTTTAAACCGTCCGTCGGCCATTGTAAGAAAAACAAAATTGCCGAATTGGTCGAGTTATTCTCAAGTGATCTCTCAACATCCATTTTTATTTATAAGATAACTAGCTTTTGCCCGCGGCTCCGCCCGCGTGGATGTCGGTCATCGCGACCAAACATAGCCTATGTCCTTTCCCAAGGTCTAATCTATTTCTATAAGTACCAAATTTCATCAAAATTAGTTCAGTCGTTTGGGCGTGAAAGCGTAACAGACATACAGAGTTACTTTCGCATTTATATATATACTAGCTGTTGCCCGCGGCTCCGCCCGCGTGGAATTCTGATCCCGTTCATCGCTGATATATAGCCTATATGTTAATCCAGGGTATAACCTATATACATACCAAATTTCAACCAAATCGGTCCAGCCGTTTATGCGTGAAAGAGTAACAAACATCCACACATCCATTCTCACAAACTTTCACATAATATTAGTAGGATATATTTTTGTATTTACCGTATATTCATGAAATACTAGCTTCCGCCCGCGGCTTCGCCCGCGTGGTGTGTTGATAAAAAGTAGCCTATATGTTAATCCAGGGTAACCTATATACATACCAAATTTCAACCAAATCGGTCCAGCCGTTTATGCGTGAAAGAGTAACAAACATCCACACATCCATTCTCACAAACTTTCCCATTTATAATATTAAGTAGGATTTTTTTTGTATTTACCATATATTCATGAAATATAATATCTTATAATGAATCTGAATCATAAGTATGGAGTATGGATATGGATGGATGGATGGTGTATGTAACTGACGAGTCTTCATCCTCTCCCTACAGGAGTACTACATCGAGGAAGGCGTTTGGGCAGGCGGAGGTCGACGCGGTTGGGCGGCACGCGGAGGTTTCGCCCACTCGGCCGCCTGGGACCCACTGTCGCGGAAAGTCTACGTACATGGAGGACTCGTGTCAGAGTCCGAAGGCACGCAGGTGCACCACCTTACCTTCTATAGCTGGTCTAGGATCCTAGTATACTTCGGGGCATATATCTTCGGCCGCTACGCAGGAGGCGCGGGTTCGATCCCCGCTCAGTGCAAATATTTGTGTTCATGAAATATGGGTATTTGCATTGGTCTGGTCGTGCCTCGGAGAGCACGTTAAGCCGTCGGTCCCTGTTGCCATAAGAACATCTATGGCAGACGTTACGGGTAGTTGGTGCCCTAAAAAGTCCAAAAACAACGGTCTAGCTGCAAAGCTTCGATATCGCCTAATGTTATCATTAGGCTGTGGAGGTCAGATGGCAATCGCTTCACGAAAAAATATCGAGGTCTAGCCAAATCTGTAGTTAAGACGGTAAAGCGGACCCCAGACTCCGAGCTGAAAGCTTCGGATGCGACTGGGAATTAACGCTAGGAGGAAGAAGATCTTGGACCTAAAATGTGCCCTATACGCAGTACATGTTTCGTTGAGTGTCTTTTGAGGATGGCCCGGGGTGCTACGGCGGTGGACGAACTCAAATTCACCCAGCATCTTTTATTACAAGACTTACACCCGTATTCACAAACAATACTTCGCTATGCGTACTACCAAAACTGTGCAAAGAACGACTCATGTCCCCTGTGCCCCCCCCCCCCCCCCTCAGACCGCACCTGCCCGTAATGACTGCCATAGATGTTCGTGTGGCAACCTAACCTAAGGTCAGGATCCTAGTATACCTTGGAGCATATATTTCGGACCTAGAATGTGATCTATACGCGCAGTACACGTTTTTTGAGTGTCTTTTGATGATTGCATGGGGTGAAAAAAAAAATCGAAAAAACAACGGTCTAACTGCAGAGCTTCGATATCGCCTAATGTTAACATTGGGTTGTGGAGGTCAGATGACAATCGCTTCACGGAAAATATCGAGGTCTAGCCAATCCGCAGTTAAGACTGGTAAAACCGGACCCCAGACTCCGAGCTGAAAGCTTCGGATGCGACTGGGAATTAACGCTAAGAGAGGGAGAGACTATCGTCCTAAACCCAAAAGGAAAACCTACACCAGAGTATCGTCCATTAATCAGCTAGGTTTGGTTGGTTTAGGCCCCAAGGACTGGCTGGTGGGGCTCATAAATCCCCAATAATTTAGTAATAATGTTTTATGTGTACACAGGCGCCATCTGCATCGTTATTCGAGTATGATCCGGAGCAAAGACTGTGGCGTCCTCTACAATCGGCGCCTACGCCTAGATATTTACATACTGCCACATTTATCACACCAGGTATGACACATAGTAAAAATAAATAATAAATAAATAAATAATGAATAAATAAATAGTTATTTAATTTAGAATTTAATTGTAAAGAATATGCTTTTGTAAGAATTCTAAACTATAATCCTAGCTGTTATCCGCGGCTTCGTTCGCGAGGTTGTCAGTTATCTCGAACAAACATATCCTTATGTCCTTTCTCAAGGTCTAATCTATCCCTGCGCCTACCTGCATCAAAATCGGTTCAGTAGTTCATGCGTGAAAGCGTAATAGACAGACAAATCACTATAGTATAGTTAAAATCTCGCTACAGACTCGGTCAGACTCGGTCATAAATCATAATCGGCGTAGGGATGTGCGCTAGATGACCGACGGTATCTGTGGTTCAGTGGTAGAATGCTCACCTGTCGATTTACAATAAAACATGTTTATAAGGTTTTATACTACTGTAAGAGAGCGAAACACTCGAATGATTTATGACCGAGTCTGCAGCGAGATTTTAACTATACTATAGTGATTTTTTGAATGATTATCTGAAAATACTTATTTTGAGTGCCCCCCCAACGAAATATCCTTCATTAAAACACAGTGTTGTTTGACGTATTTATTGTAACTGATGTAAAAAAACGTGGTACATAACTTATTTTTAACCGACTTCAAAACGGAGGAGGTTCTCAATTCGATGTTTTTTTTTTCTATGTTTGTACACCGATTACTCCTAGCTTTATGATTCGATTTCCGTGATTCTTTTTTTATTCGATGTGAAATAGTTGTCGTTTGGTCCCATACAAATTTAACATAGATTGGCCCAGTAGTTTTCATTTTATGATTTTTTTTTACTTTATTCAGGTGTGATGTTAGTGTTCGGCGGTAACGCACACAACGACAGCGACTCCAAGTGTTACTCAGCAGGAGCGTTACTATATGACGTAAGGTAAAAATATAGGGTTTTTCTAATTCGCGCTTTGCCCCGTACCTGGGGCAAAATGTGGCCATTGCTATACAGCGGGGCAAATACCCCAGCCTGATGGGCACCTTTGCACCTGGCACGGAAGCGGATTAATAGGTTAGGTTTAATTATGTAACTTGACTTTTTATTTTGGGAATGCATTCCACGAAGTTGGTATTGGTTCAAGATATATGCCCCGAGCAATAACAGACTATTTGTCTGTGTCTATCTCGAAAACCGAATTTAGATCGCAGCTATGGAGATCTTTTTCTGGGATGTAGCTCTCGAGTACATGAGGTAACTTCAAAACGGGTTCAGTTTTTTTTTATACCACTTAGGTGGCAGACAAGCACACGAACCACCTGATGGAAAGTGGTTACCGTAGCCTATGGACGTATGCAACACCAGGGGTGTCACACTCGTGCTGCCGACCCTGAAGAAACCTTCTTATGCCCTTCTTGAAGAACCCCATATTGTAGTCGCTTGGGAAAACCGTTAGACTGACGGTAAAACAGACTAGTGTATCCTCTTCCATATAACAGGTGTGGTGCATGGCACGCGGTGACGTCACCCGGCCCGGAGGCACGGGCGGCACACGCGGCGGCGCCTTTGATCTTACGGGAACGCCGCACGGTATTCATACATGGCGGGTAAGTTTGTATGACTTGCGTTCTGTTAAACCGACTGGTTAAATGGTGGTGTTCGACAGCTAAATCAGTCGATTGCCGCTCAGCCCCTCTAGACAAGTGGCAATTCGTTGCTCGGCGTATGATAGAATAGAATGCCAAATGTATGGGATTTGACGTATATGACAGGCGTCAGCGAATGTCAAAAACGTCAAATCCTATACATTTGTCAGTAGGCAGGTGGCCAATCGCAATGCTTCGTTCTGTCGAAACATTTACTTTACGAATTCGAAATTTTTTTGTGCAAATGTACAAGTTACATTTGTAAATTGAATGCAATTATCTTTTTTAGATATCAAAGGGTGATTTGATATCTAAAAAAGATAAAATACTAGGTGAGTTTAAAATTAAATTCAAGTTTGTGTGTTGCAACCCCTGTCCCACAGCCGCCATCTTGGAAAAAGATTAAATTATTGACCTGTTTTAAGAGTTTTTGGTACGGGATCAGGACCCCAACACCATAGAATGACCAAAATTATTGTTTTTTTTCTTCAGCTTCGACGGCCGTCTCCGTTCCGACGCCCTGATATTTGAAGCAGGCGAGGGTTGCTCGCGACATACGCATGAGCACGACTGTGTCACGTCATCACCAATCACGGCTATAGCTTGTGTTTGGAAGATCAGGGAGAAGACTTGTGTGCCGGTAAGGAGTGTTCACTATACCTTGTATGTTGACTACTAGCTAAGACCTTGTTGGACCCCATAAACAGTCAGTCAACTCCAATTATCTATATTTTTTGTTACAGATAGAAGAAGTGGGATGGGTTGGGTCCTTGGACGGCGCGGTGAGGGCGTGTCTTACAGAACCACGATTCGGTAAGGGTGAGCACTTTTATAGCATGGTTAGACTCAAGCCGCCCTCTTTACGGCAAGCGGTTATCGTAGCCTATTGACGCTTGTATATTTACCCGACTGCGCCAGCGAGGGTAGTGTGTTACGCGTGTATGTATGTATGTACAGCAGTAAAAGATCAAAACAAGTGTATATGATAGCTGGCGGTACCCATAAATTTGTTTTCGGTTCTTTTTTTTTAGCAAATGGGTACCGCCTGCTATCACATTTGTTTTGATCTTTTAGACCGCAGTCAAGTTTTTTATTACATATTTCATTAGAAGGAAAAGTATAGTTTTTTATCACGTTATTTTTTAACTTGAATTATGTATGAAATAAAAATTGCCAGCACCTCTGCCTACCCCTTCGGGGATATAGGCGTGAGTTTATGTTATGTTATGTTATAAAAGTAGTAGTTAGCGAAATGTGAGTGTTTCGTACGCTTCTGTTTATACCTTCGGGGATTTATATGCCTAAATCACGTTCGATGTATATGTGTATTTCTCGGGACATTATATCATGGACCTAAAATGTGCTTTTTACGCGCAGTATACGTTTCTTGAGTGTCGTTTGAGGATAGCACAGGGTGCTACTGCGGTGGACGAGCTCAAATTCACCAAGCATAGATTGGTCATTGGTCTCGCGGTATAGGTCCAAAAACGTGTCTTGAGGTATACAAAAGAATGGCATCGTGTGATTTTTAGTTGCTAAGTAGATATTGCTGTGTATAATTTGTGTTTGTTTGTCAATTTTATGGCGAAATAATGTGCTCGGACTTGATATCATATTACCATCTTATATTGTACCACATTACACGCAAATAAATTACAAGGGTGTTATTATTCAGTCGATGAGATATTAAATAAATAGATTCTAAACTGACAGCAGATATATAATGTAATTACATTGTTAATTTTGATTGATATTTTTCTTGTGATTTTTTTTTATATATTATGCAATTCATGTGTACAAACGATGTTCAAAAACAATGTTAAAATTGTTAATGAATAAATAAATACTGAAATACGGAAATGCATTTGAATTTGAATAAATGTGCCTTTATGATCGTTGCAGACGAGCGACGTTGTGCGGCGGCCGAGTCTTGCGCGGCGTGTACGGCGGCCGGCTGTACGTGGTGCGGCGCGTGCTACCCCGCCGCGCCTTACTGTACGCGCCACGCGCACCAGGTACGGGCGGACTGTACGCTGTACGGGGTGGGACGTTCTATACGGGGTGTGACGTGCTGTACGGGGTGTGGCGCACTGTACGGGATGTGACGTGCTGTATGGGACGTGATGTAACGTCATGTGACGTGCTATACCTGATTTAAGGTGCTGTACGGGATGTGACGTGCTGTACGGAGTGTGACGCATATAATGACTGACGTGACGCAAATAATGACTGACGTGACGCAAATAATGACTGTGATGTGATGCAAATAAAGACTGACTTTGCCGCCGGTTAAGTCAAGTCAAAGTCAAAAATAGACATAATAATGTGACGTGCTGTACGTCATGTGACGTGCTGTATGTGATTAGACATGATGTACGGGGGTGAGATGTGCCGTACGGGGTACGGAATGTGAAGTACTGTACGGGATGTGACGTGCTGTACGGGGTGTGATGTGCTGTACGTGATGTGACGTGCGGTACGGGGTGGGACGTACTGTACGTGGTGTGACGTGCTGTACGGGGTGTGATGTGCTGTACGTGATGTGACGTGCGGTACGGGGTGGGACGTACTGTACGTGGTGTGACGTGCTGTACGGGATGTGACATACTGTACGTGTAGTGACATGCTGTACGTGATATGATGTATTGTACGCCATGTGACGTGCTGTATATGATGTGACACTATCATGTTTAGTTGAGGTCGTAGTATTATCAGTCTAACTACAAAACAGCCAAACGTCGAATACTATCTGAATTTTACAAGCGACACCGAAGTTCTATTATTAGACTAGTTGTTGCAATTTTTAGGGCTTCATCTATCTACTAACTACTGTTATAAAATGATCGTATGGCAATCGGGACCAACGGCTTACGATTAACAGAGTGAGACGAAAGGCCCTCAATGTGCTAAGAATGGTCCCATCCTAAGAATGATCTGGCTTAAATTAACTTTTCATTGCGAGCCCTTAACCCTCACCGATTTGAAACATCATTTGTTGTATGATCATGTATGTCTGTGTGTCCGCAGGTGGTGTCGTCAATAGAAGAGTGCGGTTCAGACAGCGAGTCGCCGCGCGAGGCGTGCGTTCGCTACCATTCGTGCGCTGCCTGCCTCGCGCACCAACACCAACACAACCACGTCGCGGTACGTACGACTGGGAGAGTCACTTGAGCTCTATAATATTGATGCATAAATCATTATACGAATCTTTCGATTATCCAGGTCCCTGTTTATTTTTATTCTTCTATATCTTTTTTTCTTTCCAGGCATCTGAAGAGCTAATCCAGCGAGCGTGCTACTGGGACTATGAAACTATCAAATGTAAACCTGTCAATTCGTCCGAAGATATTAGGTAAGATTTTTTATTATTCATAGGTGCACATCTATTATCTAGCTTTGTTGGGCAACCAATCAGGTGGCTGTATACGAAACTCCTGTACCTATCGGTATAGTCGACGACCAATCAAGTGATTAATACGAAATTCGCTGTTTATATCGGTGTAGTAGGCGCCCAATCAGGTGATTGTTCGGTATAGTTGACGACCAGTCAGGTGACTATACAAAATTTTCTGTTCAAGTCGGTATAGTAGGCGAATCTGGTGAATTTCAGTTGATAATTGTGCGTTAAAACTCTTCATACCGGAGATATTGAAGGCATCTCTTGTGCCATGTTATATGCTGATAGACAAATAGCGCAGAGGCTTTTTAAGGTGAACGCAGACCTAGCAGCACCGCACTCATCACAGTCGCTGCAGTCATTGCTTTTGTATTCGACCGCTTCGGGTATTGCGGCGACTGCGGTGCGGATAGGTCTGCGTTCACCTTTATTCCTATAGATATTGGAAACAATAGCCGTGAGCAACAGTTAATATAACTGTACGAGCAAGCTCCGTACAAAGTCACTATTGTTTTATCTTTTGTTTATATTAGCGTGGCCGCAAGGCGCCGCGTTGTATGTATTTAAATTCATCCATAGCGTGATACAGAGAGGAACACCGTGACGGCGACTGGGACTTGCGACCCAGATGTAGGTTTAGGGTGGCCACCTTGTGATGCATCAGCGCTCACCTCCACCGTCAGTAGTGCTCCCCCCCCCCCCCCCTACCTATCCAAATTTGGTAAGATCCTATCAATGCCGCTTTTGATATTCGATTTAGTTTAACCACGTAGCCGTTTTTGGTTAACTCGTTAGTCAAGTCAAAGTATTTGTTTATCTTTATAGCGTGGTCTTTAGGTATATTAGTTTCCCACGGTACTGTGAGTTCTACAAGCACTGCACGCCTATGCGATCGTGAAAAAAGGAATATATCGGGTCTGGATGATGAGGCACAGATATCCTCCGGTATTTTATAGTGATTCTTATACGTGTCTACGAGTATTGTCCAGTCAGCCTTCCTTTACAAACGCAATGTCATTTACTAATCATACACCACACCCTAAATAACAATTAATCACATTATCAGATGTGTGGTAGTACAAACCATACAATAACTATAATGGTGTATTACAGGAGCGTGGCCGCGGCGGGTCCCTGCAGCGCGCCATGTTCTACATTCCAGACGTGCGCTAACTGTACCGCAGAGGAGTGCATTTGGTGCGCGTCGGCGGGACGCTGCGTCGACAAGGTGAGTCGAAACGCTAGGGGACTGCCGCCTGCCCTGTCTGAGGCTAGGTAGTTTACACTGGGAATCATCATCATCTTAGTTTGGTTTTCGACTGTATCTGAGGCTTTCACTTCGGAATTCGCTCGTTCTTTTGGTTTGGCTTATATGGCTTTTAGAGGAGCGATAAAAAATTTTTGAGATAATTTTAAAGCAATTAGTTTGCTAGACTAAACAAATTATAATAAATTGGAAAAAGCGAAATCAATTCTCGGGCGGGACTCGAACCCGCGATCTTTCCCTTACAGGGGGAACGCTCTGACCACTGAGCCACCGAGCTTCGCCCGAGAGTGACCCAATTTTTCCAATACATCCATCTTACGGCGTTATCAAAAATCAATGTTTAAAAATGATTGCAACATCATTCATTGAGTCCGATAGTTCGTACGAATATCGGTAGATAACTCCCACCATCGCCGTAAGATGGATGTATTGGAAAAATTGGGTCACTCTCGGGCGAAGCTCGGTGGCTCAGTGGTCAGAGCGTTCCCCCTGTAAGGGAAAGATCGCGGGTTCGAGTCCCGCCCGAGAATTGATTTCGCTTTTTCCAATTTATTATAATCGATAAAAATCTTATAAAGAAACAATAGTAATTTCGTAACTAAGGACGTATATTCATCTCCCCCTAACAACAGGCAACCCGTATGGTGTCAAATAATATTTTCTTTCAATCTTCATGAGTAATTAGCTATATTTTTTTATGTGTACTTTGGTTCGTATTTTAGAACGACACTCAGTCCTGAATCTCGATTTATCTGAGCACAGATTACATAGAGAGATCGACAGATTGCCAAAAAAATCACTTCTCTGATAAGCCGAGACCCAGAACTCTGTACCATTCTAGAACACGAGCCTTAGCGTTTTGAAAGCCGCGATGTTCATGCACGCCGTGTCTATATAATAATACGTCATTGACAACAGTACATTCCATTTATGATAGAACTGTACGGGCCACGTACATTATAAAATTGCTAACTCAAGCAACTTTCGCGGAAGCGGCGCGGTCGCACCGATTGCCATCTAATTAAACAGTTCAACCTAAGATCTTACGGGAATCGGGCGCGACCAAACCGTAGCTACGCGGCATAACGTGTATTGTAATTACCTAATATCAGTTGTGACCTTTGAAAACATCTTGCAACTAAACTTATGTTTTATTTGTCGGGAACCGAACTCCCTACAAGAACGCCAATATGCAGATAATGATGATGACAAATATGGGCACCAATTTCTAATCTATACAAGGTGATTTTGTAGTCGTTTCGGAGCGAAAGATTTTGGGCACAGTTTCGATATCGAAGGCGTCTGGAAGTATTAATTTGGCGAAAAAAGAAACTTTTTTTTTAATAATGTATGGGAATAATGTACAGGTGAAAGGCATACTGTATGGGGGTTGTAAAAAAAAAGTTTTTATTTCGCCAAAATAATACTTCCAGACGATTTTGCTAACATCACTGTGCCCAAAATCTTTCGCTCCGAAACGACTATAAAATCACCTAGTATAGTACTAATTTTAGTGGTTGTTTATCCCAGAACGCGTACGGCGCTTCCTTCCCGCTGGGCGGTTGCCGCGCGTGGTCCACATCGTCCGCAGGCGGAACTTCCGCCGGCGCGGGCTCGTGCGGCGCTCTCCGCGGTTGTGCGGCGCACGTGTCGTGTGCGGCGTGCCGCGCGGAGCCCGCATGCGGTTGGTGTGACGACGGCGCGGGAGGCGGGAGAGGGACGTGCCTGCCGGGGGGCGCGAGAAGACCGCATTCTCCGAAACTGTGTGCGGTGCAGAGGTGCGTATACTTATAGATGTTGTAGAGGTAGGTACACGACGGTGTTTCTCCTTTCCGCGGTTGTGCGGTACACGTGTCGTGTGCGGCGTGCCGCGCGGAGCCCGCATGCGGTTGGTGTGATGATGGTGCGGGAGGAGGGACAGGGACGTGCCTGCCGGAGGGCGCGAGAAGACCGCATTCTCCGAAACTGTGCGGTGCAGAGGTGCGTATATGTATAGATATTTTTTTTTTTTTTTTAAAGAATATTAGCAACCGAAATTACTAATATTCCCGTTAACCCCTCCAACTAAGCTAAATTGCTTGTGCTAGGAGTGGGTTCACGTCAGTAGTGTAATGGCCAGGATTCGAACCCGGGACCTCTCGATCGTAAGGCCGACTCCTAAACCACTAAGCTACCGATGTCTTAGAGGTAGGTACACGACGGTGTTTCCGTCCCAATCGAGCAGTCCGGTTGTCGCGCGTGGTCTACATCAGGGGCAGGGGGGGCGGGTGTGTGACGACGGCGCGGGAGGCGGGAGAGGGACGTGCCTGCCGGGGGGCGCGAGGAGACCGCACTCTCCAAAACTGTGTGCGGTGCAGAGGTGCGTATACTTATTTAATAAACAAGGTGATTTTGTAGTCGTTTCTGAGCGAAAGATCTTGGGCACAGTTTCGATAGCGAAAGCGTCTGGAGGTATTATTTTGGCAAAAAAAAAATTTTTTTACAAGCCCTATACAATATGCCTTTCACCTGTACATTTTTCCCATACGTATGACTGTACATACTACAACTTAATTTATTCAATATTATATTTCCAGATGGCACTTCACGGCGTGTCCAGCCTGCCAGTGTAATGGCCACTCCGTGTGTGACAGCGAATCGCGTTGTGTCCAGCCTTGTGCGGGCAGGACTGTGGGCGAGCACTGCGATATGTGCGCGCCGGGCCACTGGGGTAACCCACTCAACGGGGGGGTTTGTCAACGTAAGTATTGCATCCTACTAATATAATATGTCCTACCAGTGCTACTATCCCTACTAATATTATAAATGCGAAAGTAACTCTGTCTGTCTGGCTGTCTGTCTGTCTCACTTTTACGACTAAACGCTGAACCGATTTTGATGAAATTTGGTATAGAGGTAGGTTAGACCTTGAGAAAGGACATAGGCTATGTTTGGTCGCGATAACCGACATTCACGCGGGCGGAGCCGCGGGCAAAAGCTAGTTCTAATATAATTTCATTCTTCTGAAAGCGACGGTAGCTTAATGGTTAAGGAGTCGGCCTTACGATCCCGGGTTGGAAACCTGGTCATTACACTACTGACGTGAACCCACTCCCAGAACATGCAATTTAGCTTAGTGGGAGGGGTTAAAGGGAATATTAGTAATCTCGGTCTAGTAGTATTCCTTAAAAAAAATATTATAACTGTTGCCCGCGTGGTTGTCGATTATCGCGACTAAACTTGTTGGAGTCCTAAAGAGTTCAAAACCTGGTCTAGCTGCAATGCTTCGATATCGCTCAATATCGCTATTGGGCTGTGGAGGTCATATGCCAGTCGCTTCACGTAAATATCGAAGCCTAGCAAAATCCGCAGTTCGACTGGTAAAGCGGACCCCAGATTCCGAGGTGAAAGCTTCGGATGCGACAGGGATTAACGCTAGGATGAAGAAGAAACGGTTTTAACTACTCGATAAAGGTATCAATTTGTACGACAGAGAGAGCGCTCTATAAAACAAGGGGTCTGTGTTAAAAATGGTCATATACTCTCAGATTTACTGTGATTATTTTTATTTCCACTTACTGCCTCTGTGGCGTAGCGGTAGTGAACGCGGCTGCTACGCAGGAGGTGCGGGTTCGATCCCCGCTCAGTGCCAATATTTGTATGCATGAATATAAATATTTGCATTGGTCTGGTTGTTTCTATGTATATTATGTATGTATTTACAAAAAAAAAGTATCTAAGTATGTATATCCGCATTCTAGATTCCATAACACAAGCTAATTAAGCTTACCATGGGTCTAGATAGCGTTGTGTAGAATGTTGTAGAATATTTATTTATTTATTTTCTCTTTGTTTCAGCGTGTGAATGCAACGCTCAAGCGGTGGCCTGCGCTCCGGACACTGGCCGATGTTACTGCAGCACTAAAGGCCTAGCCGGTGATAGGTGTGATAAGTGTGACAACACTAATCACTATCACGCCGATATTTATAATAAGGGAGCGTGTTACTGTGAGTATTGACACTTGATTAGTTTGTGAAAATAGCTGTGATGTATAGCAAATAGTTTTTTTTTGTAGGAAATGTCAATTTGACTTCACGGAGTCTTACGAATGAAGACTACCATTATAGATAACAATAATGCTATAATTTTGACTAGACGTAAGTGCGTTATAGGTCTAAGATTTCGGTTTGCGTCGCACATTGTATTTATCCAGCTTTATATATCTTTTAAAGTTAAAACTTTTTTTTTTATAAACATGAAACGGTTTTAACCACTTTATAAATGTAATAATAATAAAAACATCTTTATTGTACACCAAGGATTTTACAATACATGACAACAATAAAAGTTTGTGGTAAGTACAGATGGCGGCCTTATCGCTCTGTGGCAATTTCTTACAGGCAAACTGTCAGTCCAGTGTGTCATAGAGTAAACTCCTGAGACAAATAATTATGTACAATGACATCATCATGTAAACCCATATTACGCAAAATAAATAATTGAATTGAATTGAATTGAAAACCAAACCGACCTAAATCGGATTTTTACTCTTCTTCCCGAGATGCACCTTCGCTGGTGCACATTCAGCCTTTGCAGCTATTGCGTCCTTGGCAGTATTTTACCATCTGTACCATGGCGTATGTTCTGATGAGCTCTTCCAATTAGTCCCACTCTCTTTTCCTATATAGGACAACATGTGCAGGACTTAAAATGCCACTCGCATACGGTGCAGAATATTCCATGAAGAACCAAGCGGTTCGACGCCTCCTTTTACCGCACCATTGACCTGGAATTCCTTACAGACGACCTGGCCGTGGACTACCAGTTCACGTTCAACCTGTCGAAGAAGGAGGACCGGCACCTGTCGGCCATCAACTTCCGCAACGCGCCGGTGAAGCCGGACGTGGACGCGGACTTCAGCATCACGTGCAGCGCCGCCGCGCGCATGAACCTCACCGTGCGCACGCGCCACGACCCGCGCGAGCGCGCGCTCTTCACCGACGTCAACTGCACCAACTTCCGCTTCAAGTGAGTCGGTCTCAGTCACAATCTCAATGACAAAAATGTATGGTCAACCCCTTTTGGCGACTTAAGTCTATCAGAAAAAATTACTAGGTATAAAAATGACGAAATTATAAAATTTAATTGTCGAAGGTTATTTTATGCCGTGAATCACTTTCTTAATGAAATTTTGAAGCATTTACTATGCTAACTGTTCAAATCGATTAAGAAAGGGAAAAAGAATCGACCTCGGACGGGACTCTAACCCGCGATCTTTCCCTTACAGGGGGAACGCTCTGACCACTAAGCCACCGAGACACGTACGAAATCAATCCAAATTCCCATATACAACCGTCTTAAGGGCGACGGTGAAGCCGGTGAATCTTAATCGATTTAATCACTTTCTTGCCCGCAAATTGTAAATTGTATAAAAACCGTATTAAAAAATAAATAAAAAGTATAATTGAGTTCTCTGAGTTTCTTGCTGGCATCTTCTCAGTAGAACCAACTACCGAACCAGCGAAAGAATCAGGGGCCTTACTCCCAAAAACGAACATGAACGTTTCGGATCGAAACGAACGGTCGCCGAACACGGACCATTAAAGTTACTCTGAAAACCTTTCGGTGACGACTGACGGATGCCGCCGTCTTCGGAATCATAGACTAACGATCGAGTCTAGATGAATAGTGTGGACCGATATATTATAAACATCTAAAAACCGTTAACAAATAAAAATCAACAAATATAGTTGTATTCTCATGAAAAGAGCGTCAAATTAAAAAATATATGAGATTTTTATTACAAAGGTACTGTTAGATCACAAAAATGTAATTTTTCAAGAATTTACGTATATTTAATGTGAACGATCTTAAAAACCCTCGTGCCATAATATTGTTCTATGTTTTTAATACGTACTTTGACAGTTTGACAATTTCAAATTTGAAACTTTGATACCCGTATGCACTATCTCTATTAAGTTAATAGAGATGAGTGCCCGTCATGGTGTCTGTATGTGTATAGCGCCATCTACTGCGGTCATCAAATACTTCCGTAATGGATAATGGTTGTTGGTTTGGTTCAATGCCCCTTTGCCAAAATGTTGTTTTTTTGAGGAAGTAGAGGAATGATTTCCTCGCATATCTCCTCAAAAAGTACCCTCGTCAATCTATAATTAGAGACAAATTCCATGTCCGGAATTTGCCTCAAAATTTTTTTTTCACGAAGCCGGTGACGATTTTGGCTTCGCTCAGCCGCTTCTTCCCTCATCATTTCGTCCAACAATAAAAATCTCGCCATTTTCTTAGATAAAAATTCAGCTTCGAAAGCCTTACGAAAGGTATATAGCTTTCGTTGAATTTCAAGTAATAATCCGCAAAATTACTTGTCAAACAACGACAACGAAAACGTCAAATGTATTTTGGGAGTAGGTGCACCGACAACGATCGACAACCTCAATATCAAACGATCGAAGACGGATACGAAATACGACACGAAACACTTTCGGGGTAGCTAAATGGCCGAAACGTCAACGAATACGATAGTTTTCGATTTTCGGAGTAAGGCCCCAGTTTCAAATGGTTTACTTTAATTTATTTAATATTTTATTTTTTGTTTACATACCTACTTCTTGACACAATTGTAATATTTTGACGTTCATATGTGCTCTCATCATCATCTGCATATAGACGTATTCTCCTGATTGCATCCGTGGCCAAGATGACCTCGAAGCTCAGGGTCCGCCTTCCGGCTCTTCCTCCTCCACTTCGCACGATCTTGGGCGTCCATGGTAGTGAGACCATTTGCACGCATATCACCCTCCACGACGTCAAGCCAGGACTTCTTTGGCCTACCCCTTTTACCTGGACCCGGCGGGGGTACCATTGCCAGGCATTTGTTCCCCACGTAGCCTGGCGGTTGCCGCAAGACGTGGCCGCACCAGCGAAGGCGGCTCTCTTGCATTTTATCCGCGATGTCACGGACATGGAGGCTGCCGCGGATGCGAGAGTTCCGTACGCGATCTTTACGCGTAACGCCGCACATCCACCGCAACATTTTCATCTCCGTGACACGCAGCTCTTGCTTGTGTCGCTCGAGCAGCGGCCACGCCTCACAACCATACAAGAGAACAGGCCTAATGATCGTCTTATAGACCTGCCCCTTCAACCTGACTGGCATTTTAGGATCACAGGTCACGCCAGTCATTTCTCGCCACTTGGCCCACGCGGCAGCAATGCGTGCCTTGACGTCGTGGTCGATCTCACCGGTCACATGAAGTACAGATCCCAGGTACTTAACCTGGTCCGTGCGCTCGACCAAATCATCGCCTATGCGGACGGGTGTGGGATCTGTGGAGTTTAACGCTAAGTATTCTGTCTTCGCTACATTTAGCTTCAGACCGCCGTTCTCAAGCGCTTCTTTCCATCCTTTCACGCGTCGCACCAATCTGCTCCTGTCCGCGTCCATGAGCGCAATATCATCAGCATACATGAGCAACCACGGAGGCTGCTCATGTGAGTTTCTAATGCTGTCCGACAAAACATCTAATACCACGCTGAACAGGTAAGGACTAAGGACGGATCCTTGGTGTACCCCGACGGTGATGGGGAAGGCTTTCGAGTCGCCAACAGCAGTCCGAACCACGGAACCGGAATCGTAGTACATGTCTCGGATGGTGTCAATGTAAGTCTCTGGGACACCCTTGGCCCGCAGTGCCCACCAGATCACGTCGCGAGGAACACAGTCGAAGGCCTTCTGCATGTCTAAGAATAGGCAGTGCAGGGGCGTGTTCTTCGCCCTGTATTTCCCCGCCACAACCCTTAGGGCGAACACTGGGTCCATGGTCCCGTGCCCGGGACGGAACCCGTACTGGCACTCCGAGAGTGTACTTTCCTGTCGGATCCGGGAGTCGATTATCCGCTCATAGAGCTTCATGGTGTGGGACATTATCTTTATACCGCGGTAACTACCACACTCCTGCACCGATCCCTTGCCTTTGAAGACTGGCGTGATGATGCTCAGCCTCCACTGGCTCGGGATCTCGCCGGTGAGGAGTACGCGGTTATAAAGATTTGCTAGAATGCCCACACCACGGGCGCCCATTGCCTTCCAAGCCTCGATGGGGACTTCGTCGGGTCCGACAGCTTTCCGGTTCTTCATGCGGCGAATGGCAGTCTGGACTTCCACAGGCGTTATCGGTGGCACTAGTCCTTGATTCGGAGGGAGGTCTGGTGGCTGCACCTCTTTATGCTGCTTATTCAGCAGCTCGTGGAAGTATGAGCGCCATCTCTCCTTCACCGCGACTTTCTCGTACAACAAATTGCCCCCAGGGTCTTTAATGCAGCGGCACTTGGATAGACCCTGCGCCGCTTTGGCCCTGGAGCGCGCCAACTTATATATGAGCTTTTGCCCCTCAGACGATTCCAACTTGGTATATAGAGGTTGCAAGTGGTCTCGTTTGGCCCTGGCTACGGCTCTCCTGGTGGCGCGTTTTGCATCTTTGTACGCATCGCGGTCGTCGGAAGATTTGGACGCTTGCCACTTTTTAAAGAGGGCTTTCTTCACCCTGATCTCTCTCTGGACTGTGTCGTTCCACCACCAGGTGTCCTTGTCACACTTGCGTCCACCGTTAGACATGCCGAGCACCACCCTCCCCGCCTCAAGAATAGCTGCCCGAATCCTGTCCCAAGAAACCTGTACTGGTTCGTCTACAGCATCGGCGCACTTGTCACCGATGGCTGAGACGAAACTTTGGGACTTAGCTTCATCAAGCAGCCACCACCTGATTTTGCGTTGGGCACGCTCGGCACGTTTGTCTTTGGGTTTCACGCGGAGGTCCATGACAAGGAGACGGTGTTGGCTAGTGAGACTCTCCCCGGGTATAACCTTGCAGTTGGCCACCCTGCTGATGCTGTGCCTCCTAGTGAGCAGGAAATCAACCTGGGTTAAGCGCCCCCCGCTCTTGTAGGTGACAAGATGTTCGGATTTCTTTTTGAAGTACGTGTTCACGATGGCCAGGTCGGCAGTCGCACACGTTCTAAGGATGTGCTCACCCTCTGGGTTGCGACTACCGTATCCAAAACCGCCGTGGACACGCCCAAACTCCTCACATCCGTCACCCACGTGACCGTTCAGGTCACCGCCCAAGACAATCTCCTGCGACAGCGGGACGTCACGAAGCACTCCCCCGAGTTGGTCCCAGAACAAGATCTTTTCGGCTTCGCCACGCCCAGCCTGTGGAGCGTAAGCACTTATCAGGTGGGTTATAATCCCATCGATAAGCACCCTCACAACCATAAGTCGGGCGCTATAGCTCTTCACCTCCAAGATGTCATCCTGCAACGCCCGGGAGAGCACCACGCCCACCCCGGCCTGCCCGTCAGGTGCACCTGTGTACATCAGCTGGTAGCCCTCCCCAATGTGCATGGTGCTATCGCCACCCCACCGAGTCTCCTGCAGGAACGCCACGGCCACTCTCCGCCTGCAGAGTACGTCAGCCAACTCCCTCGTGCGACCGGTCAACGTGCCGATGTTCCACGTTGCGAAGCGGAGTTTCCGGGAATCACAAAGTTGGCCTAACATCTTTAGCCGTGCCCGGCTCAGGCACGGTAGCCCTTGCCCACTTGCGACACGAGGCGGGCGACCCTCATGCGCGCCGTTTTGCGGCGGCGCCCTACCCTCATTGCGATTCCTTCTTTCTTTTCGAGCCATTTATTTTAAATTTGGCAATTTTGGCTTTTCCAGGGGCGACTGCCGTCCGACCCCCCAACCCCATATGTGCTCTATATGTGCCTAAATTGAATAAACGAAATTGATTCTTTGATTCAATCTGCAACCAGCATCGGCGATCAGCAGCCTTGTAGCTATGGGCTTGCGGCCGCGTGTGGCGTGGCGTCTTATGGCACATTTTTTTTTTTTTTTCACTTACGTAGCTGCAATCTCCTCAAAAGCCACCCCCGTCGGCCATCGGGGGTGGTTATGTCAGACTCGATTGACTAAAACCGCACGCCGTCTCGGGTCTTCGGATCGCACCCTGGCTGACACTCGGCCATCTTCGGGTTTAACATGGCCCCCTCGAGTGTGGAAAGCGCGAGATACCTGCGTGAGCGTTGGTGGCGGACTGACCAAATCTGATGGTCGATTGGTTGATACTTGCACCGACTCGCCGCCGCGCACGTCGGCCGGCGTTTTGTAGAATAGAATGCCAAATGTATGGGATTTGACGTATATGACAGGCATCAACAAATGTCAAATACGTCAAATCCCATACATTCGTCATTCTATTCCATGATACGCCGAGTCTATGTCTCGGCCAATTTCACTTCCGGCAACCAACGACACACAGACTACGTGCGTTTTAGTCGGTTCAAGTCCGACAAAATCTCCCCTGCCGACTCCGACTGGATATCCATGGGGATTTTATGTACGATAAAAAAGAAACGGTTGTCTATAACTAAATCGCCTTTCCAACTTCTCTTCCACAGATTCGCAAAGTCGGAGCACTCGTTCGGCGTAGAAGACAACGTGACTCTGACTACTTTCTTCGTGTACGTGTACGACTTCCGGCCTCCGCTGTGGATCCAGATCTCGTTCTCGCAGTACCCGAAGCTGAATCTGCAGCAGTTCTTCATTACCTTCTCCTCGTGTTTCTTACTGCTGCTGCTGGTGGCTGCCGCGCTGTGGAAGATTAAGCAGGTAAGTTGGCTGTACAGGATTTTTCTAGATGAAAGAAAGAAGAAAGAAAGAAAGAAAGAAAAATATATTTATTCTGAGCACACAATACAATCAAAGCAAATATCACAATGTACACATTAACTTTATAGACCATTTTTTCGGATATAAAAGAGAGAAACCAAAACACTTTAGAACAATATTGACAAAGGCAACACTGCCCTGCACTACTATATGCCATAGTTGTTACAGTCCATGAGGTCTTTGGTCATTTTGTGATGTAATCTGTATAATCTATGCTATGATATAATCTTATCTATGATGCTATGATGCAACTTTTTACCTACAAGTACATAAACAACAGAAACTCATAGCCCCAACAAGTTGTATTCCTCTCTTTGACAAAAAACTAGAGTGTGCAGTGCAGTGCAGTGACCTAGCTTGCTGAATCTGGCTTAGTAGTTATGAAAGCGATTTTACAATCAAGACGACCAGGATACAATAGAAAGGTTCTGCGTCACGCATCTGCATGAACTCATAATTATTCTCATGCAAGTGGCCGGTAAAAAATCCTTTATTTCTCATCCATTTAGATTGGAAAAAGTGAATGCTCAAGACAGGACTTGAACCCTCGCCAAGTCCCTTACAGGGGGAATGCTCTGACCAAATGAGCTACATGGGCAGTCGAAATTCTCCTATACAACCTTGGATCGATGGTAGAGCCATCTACCGATATTCTTTTATATCTTTATTTCTCAATTCAGTAATCGGTCTCCGGCCGTCAGTTTTTCGTCAAAAGTGGCGAGCATCTATGTTTTTAATATGATGTTTCAATAGTTATTTTCGATGAAAAATTAGAGAGGGCGTAGTGGTTGTTCTAAATTAAAATAAAAACTATATGTAGTGAGTTTTTGACTTGCTAACCTTCGTGATATTAGCTTACTAATATTTTGTTGTAGAAATACGACATGTACAGACGACGGCAGCGTCTGTTCGTGGAGATGGAGCAGATGGCGTCCAGACCCTTCAGCCAGGTCTGCGTCGAGCTCGACAGGGGCGCCGTGGGTCCGTATACTACTTTCTTATATTTTTTATGGAAAAAAAATCAATATAATGTGACTAAGAGAGAGATAAATTCATGGGAATACCATAATGTCTACTATCTTCGCGTTGTTTTCTGTGGCATTTGCGCCATGACTTATGGAAGCAACTGCCATCTGACCTCTCAACCCCGAAAGGAAAGCCTCTTTCAACGTCTCGTCCATTTTCCAAGATTCAAGAGCGGCATTAGAAGTTTCAGGGTCGGCAGCACGAGTGTTTCAACCCTATTGTACAAATGTACACGTCTATAGGCCACGGTACCCACATTCCATGAGGTGGACCGTGTACTTGTCTGCCACCTAAGTGGTATAAAAAAAATCAGCAGATATACTCGCTTGCCGGTGAGCTTGAGTAGGGCTGAAAGATCTTGGCAGCGCGCCATATTCAACTAATATTAAAGTTTGTAAGTATCGATGGATATTTTTTACTCTATCACGTAAAAACTACTGAATGGATTTTAATGAAACTTTACAATAATATAGCTTATACATCAGAATAACACATAGACTACGTTTGGTTGCGATAACCAACATCCACGCGGGCGGAGCCGTGGGCAACAACTAGTTTTTTTCCCTCTTGATTACATTTTTTCAAATAAGGATTTCTGCAACATAGCGATCAGTTTCCCAACAATGAGTTACTATTATGGCTGATACCAATCAGGGAAACATGCTATGGACTGGATGAAGTGCCCAGTGGCATTTTTACATTTATTGGTCGACTCCAAACCTGTACAATAGCAATACCAAAGCTGGGGCAACAACTAGTTTTAAATTCTGACGTGTACTTCTCCTCCCCAGGCTCAGGAGTCCCCGCCCCAGTAGCCTTGGAGCCCTGTCGAGGCGGCAGGGCGGCCGTCCTGTCCCTGCTAGTGCGCCTGCCCACCGGCGGGACAGGCAGGGCTCCGCCCCTGGGAGGCCTGGCAGTGGCCTCCGCGTTGGTCACGCTGGGCCACCACGCGCACCACGACGTCACTACCAAGCGGCCGAGACATCACTGATACACAGGTATGTTGTGTTCCAAGTGTATTACTCATACCTTATCATCATATAACCCGCGCCACGTATCTTGGACCTAAATCGTAAGACATACGAGACTCTGGCGCCCGCGGATTGCTTTGTAATAATCTATGCTTGGTGAATTTGAGTTCGTCTACCGCAGTAGCATCCCGTGCTATCGTCAAAAGACACCCAAGAAATGTGTACAGCGCGTATAGGGCACATTTTGAGCACATTTTAGGTCCAAGATACGTGGCGCGGGTATTACAAAGGTTTGTGCTCAACTGAACTGTTTGACATGATGCCCACAGCTACATTCTATCATCGCACCTTTCGCTACAGGCAGGGAATTCATCCTCACACATTGCGTCCGGAAACGGACACCTCACATCCTCACACTCAAGCTGTGGAATGAACTCCGCGCGATGGTTTTCCCAAGCGACTACAATATGGGGTTCTTCAAGAAGGGCATTAGAAGGTTTCTTCAGGGTCGGCAGCGCGAGTGTGACGCCCCTGGTGTTGCATGCGTCCATAGGCCACGGTAACCACTTCCCATCAGGTGGGCCGTGTGCTTGTCTGCCACCTAAGTGGTATAAAAAAAAAGAATGTTGTGTTCAAAGTATCAAATTCAACTTCTTAATAGCTTCTTAACTAAATCGCCGCAATTTTGCCAATGTCAAGTAAATTGTAAATGTTAATGGCGAAACGCCAATGTCGAAGTTTTTCAAGATATTCTACCAGAGTCACGTTAGCCACGACAGTAAGTTGGTTTTTTTCCATGTGTCCAACCTCCCCCCCCCTCCCCCCCCCCCCCCCCCACGTATCTTAGAGACATACGAGGCCGTGCCGCGCGCGGATCGTTTTGTAATAATCTATGCTTGGTGAATTTGAGCTCGTCTATCGTCGTATCGCTCTGTGCTATCCACAAAATATACCCAAGAAACGTATACTGCGCGTATAGAGTACATTTTGAGCACATTTTAGGTCTATGATATACGTCCAATACGTGTTATACTTCGACACTCTACAAATATTAGGGTGCTGCCACAGATTATAGCGCAAGCTGGCATTACATGTAACGGAGATGAAAATGCTGTAGTGCTAAAAATGTGCAGTTACACCTAAAGATCGCATGAAATCAGTTACCTTAACTTGTCATGTCAATAACTTGTATATATTTTTGTTTCAGATACCGTCACGGATGTATATAGATGATGTATGTATGAACATTGTACATAGGACACATGTAGTGCATTGCTCAAAGTGTAACGTTTTATAAATAATAATACTCAGTTTATTATCGTTTGTATGGCGAATAACCGTTCGAATAGACGTAACGACAGTTTTTGTAGCGATATCAATGTGTTATTTAGTGTGTAGAAGTGTTTCTAATAATTAATAAATATTAATAAATAGAACGAGAAAATGTTCAATAAACTATGCCTTAGATAAAGCAATAAAATGCGACACAATTACGGCATATCGTCTTTGTATTCTATAACTGGTTCACCCTTGTTTGACAAAAAGCGTATGACAAATCATCATTTGACAAACAAAGTTTGTAAAACTAATCATTTGACAAACTTTCATTTCGCAAACATATTACTTTAAAAATAATCATTTGACATAATACACGTTTCGCAATATTAAATTTGTGAAATGATGTTTTATATGTATAATGATTTTTTCCAAATAAATATTTTGTCTAATGAGTAGTTCACGTGTTTCCCTCCTCCTACAGTCCCGGGACCTTTAAGCGGGGCGTGAAAAAGCATCTGATGAGGCCGTCAAGCTGAGTGCCACCATTGTAACATGATACGTGTCTGTAATGGTAACCCTCTTTTCAGAGACTTTGCCTTCAGCTTACCATCAGGCGAGGCGAAGTCAATTTGACGTGTCCTATATATAAAAAAAAGACGTGTGGCACTCGGGGACTGCCGCGGTAGAGCTATTGCATAGCATTTTTTATCAACTTATGCAATTATAATTACTTACGTTAAGCGGAGCTACTTCGGAGCAGCTCGGCTCGTGCGAGCTTCGGGGTGTTAGGTTTTTTTCGTTACGGAATTTCTGGATTCGGTCTCCACGCTCAAGGCCCGCGATAGAAGCTATGCAATAGCTTAAAAAAAAGTTTATCAAATGATACATTTATCAAGTATAATTTTGTCAAACGTTGTTTGTCAAATGAAAATTTGTCAATAGATAGGACACCTACAAAACTAGAACAATTAAGTCGCTATTGTTTTCAATTTTTATTTATTTCTTACATACATACGCTCACGCCTATTTCCCTCCGTGGTAGGCAGACACTACAGCCCGCCATTTGACTCTATCCTTACATACTTCACGAGCTTCCTCTATTGTCATGAACCCTTTCATGCAAGCCCATCGGTTTCCAGTCCTTCTGACCTGGGGCCCTAGACAAAATGACATTCTATTGATGGAATCGCGCTGAAGCGAACCATTTTTAAGGTTTTAACTATGGATTTCGGGACATTGCGGTGGTTATAGTAATAATGATAAGTTATTTAATGTATTTCGAGTTACAAAGACTCAAATTTCATTAAAAAAAAATAGTTATATTAATGATTTATGTCAATTTTATACTACAATTAGCGATTCCACTGGCGTTTTCGCTAATAGAATGTCACTTTATCTAAGGCCCCTGCTCTTTTATTTATTTTTTTATTTGGAATTAGACTAGTTTGTCATGATTCTGTGTCCTTTAGTAAGGATAAGAGTCCTGTCAAATTAGTCTATCCTACCATAGATAACGTAAAGATCGATCTGGAAACATTAAAAATTTGGTCCGTTTTTGTGACAAAAAACAGATTTTTTTAGTAACCTGTTGTATAAAAAAAATCTGTTTTTTTTTTTCAATGAAGCATTATATTTCACATTTATATCGCTACAAAAACATATCATCAATTTTTTTTTTTAAACACGATCGACAAATATTTTTATGAATAAAAAGAAAAGAAATAATAGTTAAGTACCTACTCCTAACCATTTCACTTCCATACATGAAGTTGCCAAAATACTCTAATTTATACATCACTATCAATATTGTGCACATATAGAATGCTAGAGCTGGTGAATACTTACAATTTGTAAAATTAATGTGCCTTAGAGCGTTTGTACTGGAAATTGCACTACTTATCACTTAAATCCTTATGAGCTGTCACTTTTTCTAGAAAATTATGATAAAAATCACGTCAATACACGTGATATATCACTATAGGTACCCCTACTTCCTTCTTGGTAATATTTCGTGATTTCCTTTTTCCAAATCACCTGTTGAGCCTGATTTGTCCATAAATCACATGATGTTTTTTTTAGCAATTTTGCAACCCCCCCCTCCCCCTTGGTGATACGTGGTGAGGTTTTAGATTAATCAAACCCCCCCCCCCCCCCCCACCTCCGCCGAAACCAAGTGTAAATTAAGCACCGTGACAGAAAATCGCATTTTATGTGAAAAAACGTGATATCTCACTATACCCCTACCTCCCCCCTGGTGATATTTCGTGATTTTTCCGGACCCCCGCCCCCTGCCCCCTGTTTAGCCTCAAGTGATTAATGGACAGCACCTTATAGCAAATACAGAGGGGAGGAGGCCTAAGCAACTATTCACTGTGATCCTATGGCCAAGTCTGACTTCATCACAATAACCATGGCCTCAGTTCATGGTTGGTGTTCGTCCTGTTTACAGTTCTCTTCGTCTAACGCCCAGTTTCTGAAAGGCTGATCAATGTCAAATTAACTAATCGGCTGTTAAATGTTTTTTCAAGTAGCAATTGGGTTGCTAAAAGCATCGTTAAATAGTATATTTGATCATCGTGTTGGTTAATCAGCTATTTTAACGCTTGCGTTGTGCTTGCTTAGTGAATTGCAGTGCTGTAAGCGCACAACGACGAGCACAACGTTGCGACAACCTTGACAGAGATTGTCATTGGTCGAACTGGGTGACGTCACTGGAGATCGACCAATGACAATCTATATCAAGGCTGTCGCAACGTTGTGCTCGTCGTTGTGCGCTTGCATTGCTGGCCGGTTTCATCACACGGTATTCTCCGTGAGAATGACGTGAAGCGAAACCGGTGTAGCAAGTTCCACCACCGCCATCATTCTCCAGCATAAACATTTCTCTTAGTGTTATTACCACTAAGGGCCAGCGCCCATTATTGGCATCGGCTAGCATCAGGATTTGTATTTGTCGAATATAAATAGACCTTATTGCTATAGATATAAAATTGAATTTGAAATGATAACCACTGCCGAATGCCGATTGATGCCGACGATCGTCATTGAATTTTAAATTTTATAATGATAGTGATAAGGCCTATTCTTACTCGACAAAAAATTTGCTTGCCGTTGCCGATAATGGGCGCCAGCCATTATGAAGCAATTCCCAGTACTTACGTTCTAAGTGTTGTGCTTTAAAATTTTGACTGCGTTCTTAGGGTTTAAATTCATTGCATTTTTTACTGATATCCTTAATTTCTATAGTTTTCGTAGACTAAAATTATTGATGCTATGATTATTATCTACAAAAGTGTTCCCATGTGATGGGAGCGTCGATAACTTAGTGGTATAAGAGTCGGCCTTACGATCTATATATTCCTGGTTCGACGTCGGTCTACCCACTCCTAACACAAGTATTTTAGCTTTGCTGGAGAGTTAGAGGTAATATTAGTAATTTCAGCTACTAATATTCTGTTTAAAATCAATCGTGTGTACCGTGAATAGTGCAATATATTTTGATTGGTTTACTTGTAATAAAGAATTACTGATGAAAAACTAAACCTACTTAAATTGGTCGACTAATACGAACGTTCGATCCAATCACGTTGCGGTAATGAAATCTAACCAAAAAACTAAAAAAAGTCTTATAATAAAAGAAAAAAATAAATAAAAAAGAATCACAGCAGCAACAATTTTAGTCATCTAGTGTTGTATCGATAAATAATAGTCGATAATTGTAATTAAATAATAATATTTATTTTCTCATTTAGAATATTTTAGCTAGCAAATAAAATGCTTGCAGAATAAATTTAAAAGACATTTTTTTTTAAATCGTATGTGTTTTTGTAATTGTGTTTTTTTTTTTCAATGTTGAATGTAAATGGACAACGATGTAATTAGTAATGTGTATCATCACAACAATATCGGTTTAAAGTCTATATTATAAAGTGTTTTTACGATTTTTGTGAGGTCGCTACTTGTACTTTTAGTTTATGACAAAAAAAATAATAAAAAATAATAATTTGAAAATTTTAGTTGCAAAAAATGTCAATAAAAATTCAAGGCATAAATAATGTAATTTGTAAAAATAATGAAAATGAATAAAGCAATAAAAAAGCAACCAGAAAATATATTTTACTATACTTACAATTTTTCATTTCAATAAGTATCGATATAAGGGGTTCTCCGATCAACTTAGGACTTAAAGTTGATCGGAATATCCTTCTTTTATTATTTGATCACTACAAGTCATGATGGTGATCAAATTACAGTCGTACTTGTGTGATCACATAGTTTGTATCTACAGAACAAAAGTTACTTTCATATTTTAATCGTGAAATGGTAGAAACCGACCTGAAAACTTGAAATTCAGTCTCATCAACGCGTACTTACGTACAGTTTTATACTACACACTATGTGTAAGTAAATATTGACGGGACTCATTTGAATTGCTTAATTTAGAAGCCGATCAATAGTAAATTTGATCACCAAAAATCGGTATTAATTAATAAAATGTTGCCTTTAAACCGATATAATAAATAATATTATCTATACGTAAAGTCACTATTACATATAATAATTAGATGTAAATAGTGCGGCTTATAAGACTACAATATTCATATTTTTCTTACGACTGATGTGTACATGATGTAAAATATTAATGTTCTCGGTTTTGTGTCATCGCATTTAGTTCGTGAATGTTGTGGCGGGACTTATTATTATTAAATGTATTTATTGTAGTATATTATTATTATTAATTGTATTTATTGTATAAATATTTATATTTTTTTTTTCTCTAATCACAATTTTTATTTACTATAATTATTAAATATATCTTGAGTCATTTAATTGTATCAATTATAAAACTAAACTAATGCATTTTAAAACTTTTATATTTATTGTATTTATATTTGTTATTCTAATTTACGTATATTGTAAAATTTAAAGCATCCATAAGGAAAGTCCAGCAATGAAATACTATATTTTTCGTTAACTAATAACTCCATATGAATGAAATATTTTTTTTTTGGAATTTAATTTAATTAATTCTAAAATATTATCATACATAAAACACTGGGCTCATGCAGTAGAAATATATTAGAAGCACTGTCTTTACACATTTTGTTTTGAAAAGCCAGTGGAATCGTGATATATAAATAAATATGTTATTAAATGTCATAATGTATTTATTACAGATGTATGGAATTTATGATTCAATGTGGTCAATGATGATGACTAAGATTAGTTAATTACTTGATACCACATCGATACAAATGATACTTACACTTTTCTACCATTATCACTACGCAATTTAATGTAAAAAAAAAAACAGACGTTAAATAAGGTGTCCACATTGCTTATATCAAAAATCTAATATTAAACGTAGATGAAATATTAGAAGTAGAACACGTAGTTTCGTCTCTGTTGTTCCTGTGGTATCATTTCAAGGGTAAAGTTAGAAAACGATACATGTTCATGCTTTTTTAAAACGTGTGTCGCCAATTTCCCATTACCTAATACACACGGCTAAAGCCATACTTAAATATTAAAAAATTAAATATAAACCTTTATATGTGAAGGTGTACACTTATTTCCTTGGTCGTGTGTACATGCAATATGTATAATAATTGACCAATAAAATTTACTGACAAAGTTTACTATATACATACTAGCTGCCCCGGCGAACTTCGTACCGCCATATTTTCGGCCCGCGTGGTATTCAAATCCCGTTCCCGCTGCACCCTTATCACTTAGGGGTATGAAAAATAGATGTTGGCCGATTCTCATAGATACCGGATAAGCACAAAAATTTCATCAAAATCGGTCAAGCCGTTTCGGAGGAGTATGGCAACGAAAGCTGTGACACGAGAATTTTATATATTAGATATACATGCATATAATAACGACTTTATCCCTGGAAAATACGATGACGTTCAGTGAGCCTATCTATACAGTGCGTTTAATACTACTCGTAGATTTTTGGTTTATATTATTAGTAGAAACGTGCCACATAACAATAGTTCATCACAATAGAATTTAGTTAAAGGTCTAGCCACAATATTCACATACATTTTTATATTGTATTATAGGTTTAGATGTAAAGACGTATTTTATCGTATTTAATAAAAGCTAACTATACCTATGCAATCGTAATGAAATGTTTTAGTCCAAACATCATTATTTTTATGCTTTATTTAGTGAATAATGAATGAAATTGCGGTTTGTTATGAGATTGAGGATAATAGAAAATAAACTAAGTTTGTTTTTTTTTTTACTTTTTTTACGTTAATATATGAATTTAAGCAAATATTCTTAATATGACGAAATGTTATGTAACTATTGAGTTATTTTTTTGTATTTTTCAATATAAATACAATACGTAGGCATGTATATTTTTATTAACAAGTCTAAATGGATTAATGATCTCAATAAATGAAAAAGAATATTTTGTTTTGTACTGAGAATCAATTAATTATTAGGTATTCTGGAAAGATATTATATAATATGTAATTATATACAGCTATTTACAAGCGATATTTTAATATATTAACTATGTATTTTAATGTATATGTGTATGTTCACTAATATAGTTATTATTTAATTAATAATTTATATTATTGTAATGAAAATATAAATATGTAAAATGAATTGCGCGGTTTTCTTGCTAACTTAAATAAGCCAGATGGGAATATTTTTTAATATGTAAGTCAAAATAGAATTGATGATAAATTATCTGCACTCCACCTAGGTACAATTATTATATATAGTGCTATTCGTGAATTTCCAAAACAAATCTCGAAACTCATCACCATTCTGGGAAATATATACATTCCCAGTAGTCAACAGTGTTAACCAGCGGGAATGAGCCCGGAGAGAAAAAATGTGAATAAAATGGGAATAAAATGTCGCATTCATCAACACTGTTAACCAGTAGATCAAAACATTTCCACTAGTCAACAGTGTTGACCAACGGGAATGACCCCTTACATTCACAAATACATACTTATTGACTAATTAAAATAGTTATTTTTTAAAATGAAATATCGCTTGTAAATCAGCTTTGATTTATCGTATCTCGAAAAAATATTTGCGCTTGAAAATAATAAAAAACATTTAGAAAACATAATAAATAGCATAACAACATATTTTTATATTTCATTTATATCACGGTATCCAGCTAATAATATTGCAATTTTTTTGGTCAAGTTAGATGTTTAGTAGAATTATTTTGATATATTGATATGAATCGTAATAGTAAGACGAGATGAAAAATGTCCACATAATAAGTTAATAATGTTAATAAGTACCGGCAATAGATAATTAATAAGAAAATCATCAATTACTATGTTTAAACATCGTTTCTTTCTTTTCCACATTTTTGTAATCCAAAAATTTTATCAAACTTATTTTTCCTTTTCCACATTATTGTACCTAATTAAAAAAAAATATGAAAAAATTTCGACAATCTTATGATTTTTTTCTTATTATGTAACTAATTGTAAATTGTTTTGTAAGATATATCTTGCTACTGCCTTTAATATAGCAATCTAAATCTAAATTATTCATATGATAATATTTTGTAAATTAAATAACCAATGTAGTTATTACGTTATTGAGTCATTTAAATTTTTAAAATTAGTGCCACGTTTGACACCAAAACGCCTTCCGTGCGAACGCCTTTGATGTGCTTCGAAACACTATAAATTAGTACTCCATAACCGGTAAAATTAGGCGAAAATCGTGTTAATAGTTTTAATGTTTATACAAAACAACAATATTGCCTTAATATACGAATAATTAGCAGAACGCGCGCCAATTTTTGCAAGAATTATGTAATAAATGATATACGGTGCGACTAGGAACGTTTTTGCAAAAGAAATAGAGGGTAGTTTCTAATAAATTATCAATGCCTAGTATAGCTGTTAGCGATCAAGATGACTTCCAGATTCAAAAGAACTTTTATTCTAACATAACTTCCACACCACAGTCTATTTATTTATCATTTCTCACCAAATTCTATTTTTCTGTTCTAAATATAACCTACCTAGAAATTTTCAGACAAACGGTGTATAAGAAAAAAAAGGCCCCTACGCATTATGACGTGGATGACTCACACAAATGTAAAAAAAAAAATCGCTAAATTCCAGATGATTTTTGCTTTCGAAACCATGTCCAAAATGTTTTTATCCGAAACGACTATACAATCAGAGTGTATAGTGTGGTCGCGGACGCGGAATCACCGCATCGCGGTGCGCTATCCGCTCGTGGACGGAAATCTATACGATACGCACTGAACTCGCAAATCATCCGCGTCACACTCTAAATGTCCAAAGCAGAGTATCCACAGGAACTGTTTCCACTGACTGCAATTACTCTATTATGCAAGTCGTTTGTAACAGACATAATGGAGTGATTGCAGTCAGTGCAAACGGTTCCTCTGCAAGAAATTGCGGAAAATACTTGCCAGTGGACACTGCGTAAGATATCGGCAACAGTAGTCAGTAAAAATCAGCCAATGTTATTGGCCTTAGTCGCACTGTAGAGCAGCTGTATGCTGATGACTCGAATAACTGAATCTTGATAGAAATATATAGATATCACATAGTTAGTAAATTAAGGCACTAAGTAATCAAATTTTCATAAATAAAAAGCAATAAAAATGTTCAATATTATAATTTTTTTTCTACATGATGTATAGCTGGTATAATAAATAGATTATCCTGTTCCTATAGCTCAGGACAGGTTTATATTTTTTCTATTACATATATAAATTATGCGTAATAAGAATAATTGTGAGCGTTTTTGGTGTTATGCGTTTATTTTATACTATCATTCGAATGTACGGTAGACAAAAAAATACTGTCAGGTTTTTTTCTATCACTTAAAAAGCACTTAAAAATGAAAGTAGGATCAGCAAAAATAGTAAATAGCAGATTTATAAGCGTCAATATATGAATTTATCTCTCGAAATATTTTATTATTGTTTCAAAGAATATTCCTAAATAATATTAGCAATTTACTGATATTAATATAACACATTTCAAATAAATTAATTTAGAATTTATCCCATTAGTCAGTGTTAAGATCGTAAAGCATAATATACAGTATCCGGTTATTGATTTCGTATATTGGGAAGAAGAGTGAGCCAGGCTAAGATTGATGGGTTTGTTTCGGTTAGTGTTCTCTGTATCGTACATCGGAATGTCAGTTTGATGCCTTTATAGAGTAATTAAAACAGTTTATATAATATTAAAACCATGTATGGTTTTAACTACTCTTAATAAATATTAAGCTGCAAATATGCGTTGAGATAGAAGAAAACACATTAAAAAATCGAAACAAAGTAACCTTAATTGGATTTTTGTTCTTTTTCACGAGGTTCTAAATCAAAAGCCAACAATCAACATATACTATAAAAAATGATCATCTTAGAGAATATAATACTAATGTGATGAATTCTAATATCGTATCCTTTCTATACAAAAGATTATATTCCCAGCGTGGGGGTGGTAGTACTAACTTACAAATGTTATAGATAATATTATAAAGTACTGGTTGATTTTCAGCAAAGTCGTAGTAACAAAATTTGTAAGTTATGTTATTAAAATGCTTCACCTGCGCTGACTATATTCGGTTCTTGTCAATCTTATTCGACACGTCTCAAGAGAGAAAAAGACAAAATATTTAATTTCTAACGAATACTTTAATGTATAAAAAATAACGGAGTGAAAATCTAAACTATGCCGAAAGAAGAATGCCTAATTAAACGTTATTAAATAATATACTTACCGTTAATAAAAACCGTATATATTTTCACTTGATATTCATTGAATTATGAAGTATGCTTAAAAGTAGTCGAAGTATTAATTATTCAATAAAAACCGCAGTTAATTTGCGGGCTGGGACTTCTAGCTATGAAGAATTGTTATCAGGTTGACACAAAAATTGTAACGATTTTGCTTATCTTTTAACTACTTGTAGGTATTAGTACTCAGCTTTTGATTTGGCATGTCTGAAGGCAGAGTGAAATGCTGACTAAAATCTGCTTCCTTTGGTAGACTATTCTCTCTGTCGTACATCAGACTGACAAATCTTTATAGAGTAGTTAAAACCGTTTGTAAAATACTAAAACTATAGCTTCGGTTTTAACAACTCTAAAACAATATCAAGCTGTAGACATATACTGTGCGATAGAGAGATCGCTATATAAAATAAGAGCAAGATTTTAACCGGATTCTCCGAGTGAGAATCCGGTTAAAATCTTGCTCTTGTCATGTCAATTCCAATACTGAGAATCGTATTGGGAATGGATAATTAATATTTTGAATACGTTTAACTATGTTTTTATTCCCGAAACATACTGTGTATAAACATATTAATATTTATAACCTATATGCGCTGTAGTTATGAAATTGATGCCATATAGCAAAGTTAGAGTTACATTCTCAACAGTAACGGTACTGCCAGCACTTAAAAAAATAGATATAAACATAATAATACAAAAATAAAAAATGTTCTGTATAACAATTATATTTCGTATTGTAACCATGTTAACATCTAGTCGAATAAATGTTATAATTGTTGTTCAGAACTTTTTTGCTGACCGTACCGACCTCACCCACACAAAGTTAGTTCTCACACGATTGTAATAATATATTGTTCATACAATATAACTATATATAATATACATATATATAGACTATAGTTATGCTAAGCGTTAAGATGTGTAAATAAATTTAAATATAAATTATTATTGTAATTCAAAATAAAATTATCAATCTGTATTTTTCTTGTTTTTTTTTTTTGTTTTTCTTGGTCACGTCATAACTTGAGAATGAATGAGATTAGCAAACTTTTTTCAAATGGCTTAACACTTTGTACAAGTTTATTTGAAAATGCACACAAAAAAAAATCGCTATAAAGCTGTGTATTGTCACACAAAACTTCGGTGCGATTTAAATTCCAGACCTGCTTCACTTTGAAGGACAGGCTCTAAGGTAGTTTTGTCAATGGGTCATACCCTCCGTTCATACCATTATACTACTAAAATAAGTAAATCAGTAGTTACTGCTTCCTTTGGGGGCGTCGTTAAACTCCATGGGTAATCAGCCCTTCTGAGTCCAATTTCCCCTATATAAAGATAGCCACAGATGTTTGTACAGCAAGCGGGACTGACGGATTAAAGTGCTCTCCGAGGCACGACCGGACTAATGCAAATACCCATATTTATGCATACAAATATTTGTAACTGAGCGGAGATTGAACCTGCGCATCCTGCGTAGCGGTCGTGGTCATTGCCATTTCGCCACAGAGACTGTCATCGACAACGTAATTAATAAAAAACTATTTTCTGAAACTCTGAAAGAGTTATGTCTTCTGTCAGAACTGTCACTCTGTAGGATTTGTAAACATCTTGAAGACCTACCGCGTTCAAAGTATTTCAATAATACTGGCGCATTTTGGACCTATTGCCTACATTTTGTTATATATTTTTTGACTTTATACACTTATATTATGTGCTTTTGCAGTCTTGTGTCGTTCACTTTGTAAATGGTAGGTAATTTTTTTTATACAGTAGAAGTTGGAAGAATGAAATGTCTGGCACACACTATAGGCTGCCTTTCCTCCAAAAAAATGCTCCACCAATCATATTGAATTGTCCACATAGCATAGCTCTGGTGGAAAGGGGTTCTGCTAAGCTATGTTTTTGTATAGAAAGATGCGTGCTATGGATGTGTACTGTGGATGCATGATATGGATACGTGCTGTGGATGATGTCCTTTGTCATGCCTATAACAACTGGTCTAGCTTGAATGCTTCGATATCGCCAATGGGTTGTGGAAGGCAGATGGCAGTCGCTTCACGGAAAATATCGCAGTTCAGCCAAAACCCGCAGTTGGACTAGTAGAGCGGACCCCGGGTTCCGAGGTGAAAGCTTCGGATACCTACAACCGGGATTGAGAAGGATAAAGAAGTTGAATCTAATTATATGAATTTGCTTAACAAAACAATATTCACTTACCTACTCCATTTAAAGAGCACAAATCATTTAAAGAGCAATAATCTTTCATTCTTCTTTCCTTCCATCGATTAGCTAATAAACTAAATTACATTAGATAATATTCTATTAGCGTAAAATCTTAATAATTACACCAAAACATAATTTTACAATTGTAAACCTCATTGTGTCATTGTGTTCATTGAAATAATAAACCGCGCGAAATAGAACAATGCGTATTCTATTGCTCACCGATGCACATAAAAATGAGGTAATTAATTGATTTAATTTTAGTTATCTCAATCACTTTCTCAAGTTCACTAGTAGTTATCTATCTTGTTACGTGTAGTGATTAAAAAACAACTTATTATATATTTTTTAATATTTCCCTCAAAATTGTATAAAACATTTACAGTTAAAAATCGAGTTTTTAATTTTATAATCTTATTTTTTCAAGTTTTAATCTAGTTTTTCAAGTATAAAAAAAATCAATATTTTATTTTTCTAATTTCATTAAAAAATTCAAATATAGTAACGTTCTAAACCTTTTATATCGGTAAAGCAAACAATAAATTTTGAAATCTCAAATAAAAAATAAGTAAAGAATTTTTGGCAAATAAAAATTATTCAAAAATTTATTTAGATTTTTTTATAAGAATATAAAACTAATGCTACAGTCTGTTTATAATATATCTCCCATTCACGTCGTAGTCGCCTAACAATGCCCCCATCAATATGGCTATGGTTACTGTTGGTCACGCTGACGGCCGGTGGGGCCCCTGAGGAGCACCAGTACTGCGCGATCCGCTACCGAAGACTCTGCCAAGGCAAGGGACGCCACGTTGCCTGCCAGTTTCCCGATGTAAGACAACCAGCTTCCATGGATGAGTATTTTGATAATTTGAAAAAAAAAAAAGTTTTGAAATTTGTAGTTTTGTATCTAAACTTTCGTCCTTTCGGATGAAAAATGATCTCTTTATGAATTAATACACTAAAATTTTCTAGTTAAATACCTACCCTACCAAAAATAATAATGTAAAATTTGTATTTTTGGTCCTTCGAGCCGATAAATCAGAGTATTTCTAATTATCTAAGTATTTAAAGTAAGTGATAAAGTAATGGGAGGTTCGCCTGCGATTTTATATGTAAGTACTAATAATTGCAGAGTAAAGTTATAGAATAAAGTTTGGTTCTGTTTGGTCTTTCGCCCGAATACAAAATTAGCGATATAATTTATGGGTGCAAAAACGAGACGTTTAAAACGATATTTCGCTTCTTCACGAATATACAACCCCGCGTTGAGATAAGCTGAACAGCCTATTTTTAAGGGTGTGGTAATATGGGTAGTATTTGAGCGCTCATGTCGTTTCTACCTGATTTAGATACAAGAATATTAGTGTAAGCATTTTAACATCGTGTCTTCTGATTGCAGTCCGGCCCCGGTTCGTCGTGCGAGCGCTACACACCTATCAAATTCACCAATGATTTGAAACATTTCATAACACATTATTTAAACAGGTAAAACTTATATATTTTAATTACAGGGTGTCCAGGGTCCTCCCCCTATCCGGGGCAAGATAGGGGACCCAGCACACTCCCATACACGAGGAGGTCATTTCGATGGCCCTGGGTCAGATAGGGCGTGAGGAGGGGACTTACGCACTATAAAACAGGGTGTACAGGACCCTGCTAAGACGTTTGGGGCCCAAGCTAACTTCATCGGCTATATAACGAATAAGATTCTGGTAAAAGTTTTCCCTCTCGAAGTCCCCACCAATTGCTTTCGCGATAGCTGACATACTAGTCAAAGACACTGGGCTCCGAAATGCATATTTAGCACGCAACTTGTTTCAAATATTGTTGCCTTGTTCACAGACGTCGCCAGCGGATAGCTGCCGGTAATGAGAGGGTCCGTGGAGGTGTCCATCTGCCGAAACCACAAATCATGATGCTAGTGGTAAGTTGGGAATCATCATTATAAGTATACTCATTTATCTACTTGTTGGTGATGATCACGTGAAAATGACGAAAGTTGTTGGTAAAAGAGAACCATCCTTCATTCGCTTTAAAAAAATAAAATGATGAATGGATTTGATCTCATTGTTACTATTTAAACTCTTCGCTTCCTTCTCAAAATGTGTAGCTACCTACGTTATAAGGAAAATTTCCAATTCATTTTATTTCGAATCTAAAAAAAATTGATTTGTCAATGACATCCTGTAGGCAAGAAACTCGAAATATCACATCTTAAAAATAAGAGACAACAGCCTCCACATAGAAAATTCTATGTTCATCGCATTATTTCTATAAATTTGTTTATTAACACAGGAATGGGACCGGGAACTGTCACAACTGGCGCAAAGACTGGCAGACCAGTGTCACTTCGTTCACGACGACTGTCGAGCTACAGGTGAGTTTATGAATTAAATTTACTTAAAACAAATTTTATTTATTTTTATAAAGTCATTTACTTAAATATATAATTATAGATTAAGTCACAATACAATTAGGTCATTATGTAAATTAATCAAATAACCCGCCCCTGACCCATCCAAAGTGCCCATCACTTTCGGCGCGTTTCGACGCTGGATTGCGATGGCCAGCCTTTGCACTAGGAACGCTCTGGAACGGGAGTCACCAGTTGTCCCCATGAGTCTGTTGCCTATTTCCATTACAAGGTTTTTGGCCTCCTTGCTCCAGCTCCCCAAGGTCTCCACCGCTATAGGTACAAGGTGGTACAGTGGCTCCAAATCGGCATTCTAATTCTAGGCAAAATTCTATTTCAGAATATCGATGTTACTGCGAATTTCCTTATAGAAAAATTCAGTAAGAGTTACCAACCAATGTTCAGTTGTCATACGTACGTTTGTACAATCTGATAGTAAAGATATTTACTATAGTTTAGTATACTTACTCAATGAACGTCGCAAACAATACCAATATTTTTTGTTTACGCTAAGATGTATGATGTGATGATATCATACGATATGTCGCAAGATATAGTAAATTTAATTAAGCCTTTTACAAACCTTTGCTGATTGATGGACGATGCTCTGGTGCAGGGTGCGACAGGTTACCAATTCAACCGCATACGATGTCTTTATGGTAATTTTCAAGAGCTGATGGTTATTAGAAAATTTCACAATTGCAGTTCTGAAATTGTAATATTAGGAGAAAGCTTCTTTGATACTTCATCTTTTATCGATTATATTGGCTAAAATACAACTGAATAAAGTTTAGAACTGTCTTTCGAAGAAATATGAAGATCTCAAACCAGAATACGCGTAGAGGCAAAAATATCCAGATGTTGGTATCTTCAGTAAAATTCCAAAAAAAAACCTGTTTTGGTCAAGATTTTCCAGATTTTTTATCTATATACCTAGCTAGTTATCTTTTTTGTATTTCAGTAAAATACCCGTACGCTGGCCAGACAGTCGGTGAGGTCCGATGGCGTCGCTCCAGCGACTCTGACGAGCTAAGCGCACAACGCGCTATACGCAGGGTACTGGACGCCTGGTGGGGAGAACGTAGACGGGCACAACCGAAGCAGCTCACAGCGCCTTTCAGACTCACTGCTAAGTAAAGAATCCTTCGTTCTTCTTCATCCTAGCGTTAATCCCAGTCGCATCCAAAGCTTTCACCTTGGAGCCTGGTGTCCGCTTTACCAGTCTAACTGCGAATTTGGCTGGACATCGATATTTTTACGTGAAGCAACTTGTATCTGACCTCCATAACCTAATAGCAATATTGGGCGATATCGAAACATTGCAGCTAGACCAGTTGTTAGACTTTTAGGACTCCAACTATCCGTAACGACTGCCATAGATGTTCGTATGGCAACCGGGACCGACTGCTTAACATGCTCTTCGAGGCACGAACAGACCAATGCAAATAACTATATTCATGCATACAAATAATTGCACTGAGCGGGGATCGAACTCGCGCCTCTACGCGCGTCGCGGCCGCATCCACTACCGCCACGCACAGTAAAGAATTCTTCGTTAATGAGAACTTTGTCCCACAGGAACTGGGGCCTTACTCCCAAAAACGAACATGCACGTTTCGGATCGAAACGAACGGTCGCCGAACACGGACCATTAAAGTTACTCTGAAAACCTTTCGGTGACGACTGACGAATGCCGCCGTCTTCGGAATCATAGACTAACGATCGAGTCTAGATGAATAGTGTGGACCGATATATTATAAACATCTAAAAACCGTTAACAAATGAAAAATCAACAAATATTATTATAGTTGTATTCTCATGAAAAGAGCGTCAAATTAAAAAATATATGAGATTTTTATTACAAAGGTACTGTTAGATCACTAAAATGTCATTTTTCAAGAATTTACGTATATTTAATGTGAACGATCTTAAAAACCCTCGTGCCGTAATATTGTTCTATGTTTTTAATACGTACTTTGACAGTTTGACAATTTCAAATTTGAAACTTTGATACCCGTATGCACTATCTCTATTAAGTTAATAGAGATCAGTGCCCGTCATGGTGTCCGTATGTGTGTAGCGCCATCTACTAATGGTTGTTGGTTTGGTTCAATGCCCCTTTACCAAAATGTTGTTTTTTTGAGGTAGTAGAGGAATGATTTCCTCGCATAGCTCCTCAAAAAGTACCCTCGTCAATCTATAATTAGAGACAAATTCCATGTCCGGAATTTGCCTCAAAAATTTTTTTTCACGAAGCCGGTGACGATTTTGGCTTCGCTCAGCCGCTTCTTCCTTCATCATTTCGTCCAACAATAAAAATCTCGCCATTTTCTTAGATAAAAATTCAGCTTCGAAAGCCTTACGAAAGGTATATAGCTTTCGTTGAATTTCAAGTAATAATCCGCAAGATTACTTGTCAAACAACGACAACGAAAACGTCAAATGTATTTTGGGAGTAGGTGCACCGACCACGATCGACAACCTCAATGTCAAACGATCGAAGACGGATACGAAACACTTTCGGGGTAGCTAAATGGCCGAAACGTCAACGAACACGATAGTTTTCGATTTTCGGAGTAAGGCCCCTGTAGCGGATTGCAGACATAGTTTCATAAACTGGCATATTGGTAAACACAGGGTGTTATGATTTACACGACTAATATCATACCGGAAATATGTCCAGTCCAGCCAACTAAAAATGTCTAATCATACTAATGTCATCCCGGAAAAATGTCATCCCGGAAAAATGATATCCAGGAAAAATGTCATCCCGCAAAATAGGCACGACTGATTAACCAAATCCTAACACCATCTAACTGTTCCAGGGGCACAGTATGGGGTCACTTCAGTCAGCTGGCTGTTTGGAACCTTCAAGCTGTGGGTTGTGGTGCCGTTCGCCACGGAGCCCACCATCCCAGGCTACTCCTAGTGTGTGACTTCTCGCACACCAATATGCTGGGGCAACGGACCCTGGTCCCTGGACCTATGGCGGCCTGTCCAATACACACGGCGCGAAGACTTAGGAGTGCTTATCCTGCTTTATGTGGCCCGGTAATATATTTTGCTATCAATGGCTATTTATTTCGGCAGTGATGATTCACAAACATTGTGAAGAAACTTTCGGTTTTTTTTTTGCATTCTACACAGCGTTATTCATACCTAAAGTACGCGTAGCTTAAGTAGCTTGTGTAATAGGATCTAGAGTGTGGATAAACATACTTAGATACAGTTTTATTGTCTAAATACATATATTTTAAACGTAGGAACATCCAGACGAATGCAAATTCATGCATAAAAGTATTTGGCCTGAGCGGGAATCAAACTCATACCCACTGTGTAGCAGTTGAACGTTCTACTGCTACTCCTCAGAGGTCGTATGAGAGAGTAGAGGGCTATGACCTATCTAAGGCCTAGGAGAATGGAGATATGGTACCGCAGCTAACGATGGTATGGCCATGTCGGATTGAACCGAATAAAACCACAAGGTCTTCTTTCATGGGAGTCTATTACCGTCGGTTTGGGTATAATGTATTAATTTGAAAGAGGTCTCCGGGAATCCTGGAGAGATATTACGGCCTGCATTTTTTTTTCTAAATGAATACGTCATGTTCCACCGCAGGTCCGTCACCCTGCTCCTCAAGAGCACGAGGAAATGGAAATGGAGGAGTACGATGATGATGACGACGAATCAGAAGAAGCGGAGACTGTCGAAGGTAATATTTGGGATATTTTGGACGATTTAGGAGTTTTACTACTACTATTACAAACTTTATATGTATTGGGACTCCCAATGTCAGTCAGAATAAGCCAATAACACTTCTGTGTCTATACAGTATGGTCAAGGCAAGAATACAATTATAATTTATTTTTTTTACATTATTTAAATAACGTGTTGGTGCAAAAATGTCTCAACCTAAAATACTAAGCTTCGTCGAAACGACGACGCCTCTATTATTTAGTTATTTACTATAAAATCTATGTGTTATTTTGGTATATAATATTTTGGTAAACGCTTGCCTTCTCTGCCTCGTAATTGTAATTACTCACTATTTATATGTAGAGGGATAACGGTGTTATTTTTAAACCATCTGTCGTCAGATCGACGAAGCTTAGTATAGGCGTGGATTTATTTTCTTATGATTGCGCGGTTTTTTTTCGGTTTATTAAAATAAAATTTACAATTATTTATAGAAACGGTTCATAATTTAATAACTGAGGACAATAGTGGTGATGCGAAGTCTTCTGCGAGTGAATCGGAAGATGATGTCGAGGATTTCGCGTCTTATGGCTGGCAGAGAGCTAGCTATGATGAAGTGTTTTCATTAAGAAAATAACTGAAATTAGAAAATTAAATATTATGTAAATATGTAACAATTTAAGTATGGACATTATAAGTGTTTAAAAGTATATTTTAATAGGTGAATAACAAAAGAGTTCATGATTTGTTTTATGATTTTATAAGTGTAATTTTAAGTATAGATAAATATGAACGGATTTCGTGCATTTTGTTGACATTCAAAATTATTAATTAATATTATATATTGTAACATTTTTCTATATTTAATAACCACAGTTATAAGAAATAGGAGGTTTTTTCTCCGTTTCACATTGTCACGGGCGTAGTCGAATTGACGAAGCTTAGTATTAAGCGGTTATAAGTCAAGAATAACAATAATGTAAGTATTACATTTACATTATGAAGATAAAACAATATTTTCTATGTATTTCTAAAGATATTTTAGATGAAGAAGTAAAATATACAGGGTGTTACAGTTAAATCTAATTCACTTTTTATCTGAATAACATTATTTCACTTTTTGACACCTTCAAAAATAAATGAAAACATTCAAGAAGCACAAGACTGCATTATGCAAATATTAAATTCAATTTAAGCCATTCGACCAACAAGAGTCGTGAATAATCACTGCTTTGTCTCAACGCAGTGGTACGCAAGCTAGCCTACGTAAGTGCCAAGGCGAGAGCCAGTCTGATTGAGAACAGGAGAATAGCAGACCTCCAGCAGTCCACTGCCATGGGACGTCTAAAGATACCCATACCAGACCGGTATTCCCCGACGAGACTCGGCGGTACGGCCAAGATACCGTCCGGGGTGCAATGGCCGCACCGACGACACGCTAGAGTACTGTGGAAAACTTAAATGTAAAATCTTATATTAATGAATAATGCCTGTATTTATATTTGTATATCACTAGCTCGGTTTTATCATATAATGCCGATGTAAATTTAAAGAACATACTGTATATCACTATTTTGGAAACTGTTTTAACTTTAACACTGTTTCGCTTAGAAAGTATACAGGGTGTATTACGCCTTATAATATTAGTTATCTCTCAGTGAAAGACCCGTCAAAATTGGTGTAGCCGTTCCTGAGATTTTACTTATTTAAATGATTTTTATTTTTTTATTTTTTTATTGCGTGCCTACGTCACCGTATGTATTATTCATAATTTGCAATCAGGAAAAAGCTGTTATTTTAATATTATCTATAAATAGACACTACTATTTATTTTTTATATAGATAACATTGATACACTTTAATACTTTTGATCCATATCTACAATTGATATAGTCTTGTTCCGTACTTTAAGCCTGACACGTACTATACATACTTATCATACCATCTTCATACTTATAAACTACCCAATCCAATTTTACAAGCTATTACATAAATATCTAATCAGTATCTATTTAATTTTCGTATTTTTATAACTCGCAAACAATTTATTCGATTTACAAGGTTATTATCTCAAATGCGATAAGATAAATTATTTATAAAACAAAATAATTAGATTGTAAAGTTATAAAATTCATATTATTGGATCTCAAAGGAATCATATGTAACAGTAACAATTTAATATCAAAAGGAAGTGACTATTTCCGAAAAAGATGAAAAAAGGAGAAATGAATTAATCCTTGATCCTAGAAACTAGACTAAGTAATTGTAACCAAACACAATCCGACAGTGAAGTTTTGTCAAACCTGCATAAATAGTGAATGTCATTTAATAGCCAATCGAATAAAGCCTTAAACAAACAGGCGCGTTTTTATCGATCGATAATACCGCATGCGTTATTGCGATATCTTTTTTAGTACATTATGTTAATACATAATGTACTAAAAATAATGTGTATCTTCGTAGACGCGTCCTAATGGACGCGTCTACGAAGATACACTGCGGCGATCATAACGGCGCACACAGTTGTAAAGAATAAGGACGCGTTATTGCGATGACGTGTACAGTTATTTCAAGCGATAAAAACGCATGCGGAGTAATCGAACGATACTAACGCTCTTGTGTGGTTGAGGCTTGATTTTCAACTGCCGAAAATCTTCAGAGTAGCACACAATCAAGCTTAGCTATATTTTGTGGTTCTACTGTTAACAGGACCGTGGTTGCAACACATGCATTTAGGTATAATGCTGGTGTAACACTGTGTGAAAAACAGCTACAACTTTATACAAATAGATTAATGTCAAATATAACTGTAAGAAAATAAAAAATATAATGTTTTTATGCGTTTTATTTGAATCTTTATCTGCTATGAAACTTTTGCTTCTTTCTCTATCGATTTGATAGCATATCATGTGCAAACAAGATATGACAATAGTGTGAAAGTGATCATCTCCTAAACCAGTGAAGTGGATTTGGATACTAAATAGAAGAATATTTATTCAGACCAGAGACAGAGTCGGCTATAATGAGAGAGACAGAGTCGGCTATAAGATGAAAACTTGGAGAGTGGCATAACTTTTATAAAGACGCTGCTCTAATCGGTCAGACAATAACTGGACAACCTTACATAATATAAAAAATACTATACACAGAGGTTTATGTGTGGAGTATTTCTTTATGTTATGTATGTTATGATAAAGAAATGACAAAGCTAGGAAAATCCAATGACAGCTCATAATGTATCGAGGCATCTGTCCATTATTTGCTGTTATGAATAAACCCAATTCTTGAATAAAAATATGGTGAAGCTCTTCGTCCTTACTGAGACAAACAATCACTGAGATACGAGATAGAGTTTCTTAATTGGTGATATAAAAAACTATAGGTAACTACTACCGTCCCCAACCTCTCTGCTTTCAGCGGCTGCTATGTGAGAGGTAGTATGTAGCGAATTTGATAGGCAACATGTTGCGAATACACGTCATCAACAGCCAACGACCTTTTTGACAAGAGACTCGCTGCAGTGGAGCATAGCAAATGTGAGGGAAAAAGTGTATGAACATATTTGCCTTTGTTACGGTTACGATGTCACGATGGTGACGCCATCAGCACTGTATTGACTGGCTGATTGTAAGTCCAGATATCTTGGACGGTTTAGGAGTGAAATATAATTTGCGTCTAGGAAATAAACAGCATCAACTCGAATTCGATCCAATACATCTAGGAGATGGTAGAATGTACCTAAATGGGCCATTGTAACTATTAGATCTACACCTTGTGTTAAACACCTGCATTCCGGCAAATAAATTATTCCATATTGCGTTATTTCATTTCATAAAGCAGTAGTGCCACGGGTAATGGAGGTGATTTTCGATCTTAAGTTAATCGTTCAATTAGCCTATTGCAGTCCACAGCTGCATTGCAATAATTATGTAAGCGCACAACGATAAGCACAACGTTGCGACAGCCTTGATATACAGGGTGGAAAAATAAGTCGGGCCCTGGAGGGAAACTACCTTAAATACTTAAGTTGGCTCATTTTACTTAAAGGAGACATTCCTTTATTTTTAAAAAGAAACAAAACTGCATTCATAGATTTTCTATCTAAAACTCGCTTGGCTCACCCAGGACACGAACCAACTAAAATCCGAAAAAATGACATCCTGTATTTTTATGGCACCAATCGATAGTGTCAATCATATGGATCAAATCTCTCTAACAAACGTGGTTAATTAAATGAAAGGAAATCCCTGAAAACTAAAATTATGGGAGTTCCTTGTTTCGCAGACAGAAATTTAATAGAATTTCGTTTCCCAGAAAATGTTTCACATAATATTTGGTACTTATATTTTTATTTCGAATATTATTGTTTCAAAGACAATTTACCAGAATGAAACATATTTCACAGAAAAACAATTATATGAATTTTTATTTCAGTTCAGTATAGATTGCTTGCTTGCTGTCGAATGAAGAACAGTTACCTTGTATGATACCTATGGTAAAAACTATCTTATTGACCCCTTGTATTGAGCTTCGCTCAAAACTGCACTCTAGGGGGCTACAAGACCATTTATCGTCAAGTCTGTGTGCACTTCTATTTTCTTTTCAGTTGGAGATGTGCCAACACCGAGCATGTGGCATAAAAGAACGGAACCATATAGGAAAGTGCCCACTCGAGTGACTATTCCCTGGTCTACTGCCAGAGAGTTTCCTGGCGCGGTTTCCAGGCAGCAGGACCCTGGGCTGTATAGGCCTGATATAGGTAATGATTGACATCTGATTTAACCTTTGAAGCAATATCGTCCCTTGAGGTATTCATTCATCAGATCAAAGTGTATCCGTGTGTCCAAAGAGAATGTAAGAAACTGTTGTATTTAACACATTCACTGCTGATTCTCACACACGTTTGTGTTTTTGAAAGCTTTACTTCTGTGCGTGTTCACGCGCCTGACGTGTTTTTTTCTAATATTTGGTCGAGTGCGTCTTCCACACACACGTGTGTGTGTATCAATTGACGTTCCTCGAGTGCGTTAATACGCGCCAAGCGCGTAATCTTATAAATGCTACAGCTGTGCGTCATTCACACATACCCTGTGATTACTGAATTCACATTTGACCGAAGTTAAAAAAAATGTTTTTATGTTTTTCTTTGAATATTTTATAAGCGAATTATCTGATAGACATAGAGTAAATGAAAGTATTTTGATTACCACTAACAAAATAAATGCGCCTGATTGCTAGAGCAGCGCCATCAATAGTTACGTAAGAAATCAAAATCCGTTGAAAAGTTTGTAAGAAATTGGGTAGATGGCATTAGTATATATTTAAAATAGACTTTCCATACAAATATTATAAATTTGAATTTGAATGATCTTATACTATATCTCGGAAACGGTGCATCTGAGCGTAAAAATAATGTTTTTTTTGTACCCCTATACACCCCATTTACCTTCAGAAACATAAAAAACGCGTGACGACTTCTTAACACACAGCCTATGTGTTTTCCAGTCTGCTCGTAACGTCTGTTAAAATACGCGCCTAGCGTGTTAGGACGCACCCTCGTAACAAAATCTTTATGGCTCGATACGTATGTGCGTAATAACACCAATGCTGTGTTTTTTCAGTATATCTGCATTTTATATGTACTAGTAGGGCAGCAGTGAAAGCTTGATCCAAGAGTTCATTATCTTTAGATTTGTTTTTCATATCGTACGATAAAAACTTGTCAAATCCATTGTTGTCCTTACAGAAAAATTCACCGGATCCGTAACAGCTCTCGTTTCCACATTGGCGCCTATAAGACCAAAAAGTAATAGAAATAGAGAAAAAGCTATAGATCAAGAGCTAGATTTAGATAGAGGCCAAGATAGGGATACGGAGCAAGTTAGAGATAGGGGCCAAGATAGAGATAGGGGCCAAGAAAGAGATAGGGAGCAAGATAGAGAAAGGGAGCGAGATAGAGATCCGGAGCAAGATAGAGATAGAGAAGAAGTCCGAGATAGAGAGGAAGTCAGGCATCGGGAGCAACCTGGGGATGTGGAGGAAATCAGAAATAGGGAGCAAGAACAAGTCAGGGATGACCCAGTTATTGATAGAGATCCAGCTATTGATAGAGATCCAGCTATTGATAGGGATCCAGCTATTGATAGGGATCCAGCTATTGATAGGGATCCAGCTATTGATAGAGAACAAATGAGAGATAGAGAGCCAGCCAGGAATATTGAGCAGATGAGACATAGGGAGCAAATCAGGGATAGAAACGTAGACATCGACAGGGATAAAGATCTGGTGATGGACGAGCAAGCTAGAAGAAAGGCAATCTTTAAGCATGATAAGAATTTTAATCCATTACTGGAGCAACCTGAATGGTCGACTAAGAAGCATTTGTTTGAAAGGCCATATGGTCGGCGGTAGGTAATATTATACTTTTATACTTCTGGTTGACTCACTTTAACTTAAGAGGCCATTAATCACGTGAGTCACAATATGGGGGAAGGGGGGGGGATATCATGTGTATTTATTTTTTCTTATAACTCGCGATTTTTGTCACGATTCTTAATTTTCTAGCATTAAATAATAAATAAAAAATACACGTGATTTTGGTTAGGGGGGGGGGGGGGGGGGGAGGGCAGGGAGTCTAAAACCTCACCACGTATCACCATAGGGGAGGGGAGGTTAGAAAATTGCTAAAAAAAACATCACGTGATTAATGGCCCTTAATGAGCGAAAGGTGCTAACGGAATTTAATTTAAACTAATTGATCTCTGTTCCTGTAAATTAGGGAAGACTGAAAGATATCGTAAGCTCCCTCAAAATAAGCAGCAACCACACTGATATAACTACAAGCGCGCTTGTAGCATTAAAAGGGTGTTCTACGTGTCGTGAACCAAGAAGTAGTTAGTCAAGCTTTTGCCCTTTATTTCCCCTGACAGTGATATCAGTAACTTTGGTGTTTGGCAAAATGATTTAATTTCTTATTGGGTATCTTACCAATTGCGGTAAGTACGAGTATATTGTTACGGCAAAACTCTGTCAGGATGAACAAATGTCGAAGTGAGTGCAAGCTGTCTTACTGCATCTTAATATTAGCAGTTAAAGGTTGGTAGTTCCCTTATCCCTAGCCAAACCAGTCCATACATGAAATATTTTTGCAAAGTACAATTTTATTAGCTGTACATAATATTTCAAACATAAACTTTGGTCTTCTTCAAGTCAGGGTAAAGAGAATCCACCTGCTGAGGCCGAAAGAGAACCAGATTTAGAACAGGTGATACCGCTGACAGTTCCTAGACGACAATCCACTCAGCCCCAAGAGCCACGAATGGTAGAGGTGTACCGGCCTACCCTCAGAGAAGACCACATCGAGCCGCGTGAACCAGAAACTGATTCTGTAAGTGCATATTAGTTATTTTTGTTACTCCTTCAAGTTTTGCGTCACTTGTTTAATGAAGGGCCCCAGGAAGACCCAAGAAGTACTGGATTGTCATCCTCGAACAGAATGACATGCTTACCAACGGTATCATTGCCATGGATGCCCAAGATAGTGCGAAGTGGAGGAGGATAAACCGAAATGCGGATACGAATTCCAAGGCGAAGGCTTCGGATGCGATCGGGGCACTTCGCTAAGATGACGATTGATGACTTATTTATTGAAGTCAAATAGATGACTCTATCTATTCATTCAGCTTCGATTAATCCTCGTATCCCCTGTTGCAATCACATGGGTTCACGGTACTCTGCAAAGATTACGAATATATTTCTGCCTGTGTCCTTTACAGAGGTAGAAAAATTCTGCAAATCTTCGCAAGCTATTGGTGCATACAAGCCAAGCTTGCCTTTATTGTGCTTTTCGACTTTCTGCCAATGCAGGGAGTATATAAGGATGAGAGGCGGTATCTCTACCGTTACCTACTTTACTCCAATTGTCTACAAGGAGGTTTTCTAGTCCAACACCCCAATATGTATCCAGTATCTACTTGGTTAATCAATTCTTCACCATTGGGTATTATAACTTCACTGTACATATATTTTGTTATGTTATTTTTACCACTGAAATAAGGAATTTTGGATCTCCTGGTCACATTTTATTACACTTTCAGGACCAAGGGTATCGCTCAAGATGGCAACAGACAAGACTCAGACCAGTAAGGTGAGTGTTGCCAGAATTTTTATCAGGAAATTTTATTATAGGGGTGTTTGATTAAAAAACCTCTACGTAGTGATATGGACTTAGTTCTTTTAGGTACTGCATATTGTAAACAAGGAACATCATCTGCTCTAGTCCCTTTTCTTACCTATAGTGAATCCCAAATAGTGTATCATTTACTAGTGTATCAGTTACTAGCTGTTGCCCGCTGCTACTCTTGCGTGAATGTCGGCTCTCACGACTTTTGGCCTTATCTCTAGTGCTACTCAACCGATCAAACTCACGTAATTTAGGCCCGTATTGTAAAATGACACTCAGTCCAGAAACTCATTTTATTTGAGGGATTGTCTTTACAATTTGTCATCACATAGATCGAGATTCAGAACTGGGTATCATTCTAGAACCCGGGCCTAAGTCTAATCAAGATTTTTCTTACAAAAAAGTTATATCAAAATGCGTTCAATAGTTTTTGCGACCATCACGGACAGACACGACTACTTTACAATTTTATTTACAATGGTATGGATGGTCCACAAAGAGTAAGCACGCTTTGCATTTTGGATCATCATATTAAATTAATTCTATCAGCATTTCTGTCGCAGTCCACTGTATTTCTTCATACATTCTTCTACTATCTCTTACAGGCCGGGTGCCAATGCACTGCTACATACCTCAACAACCAAGCAGTCGAAGAAACCAGCCCTGGTAAGCACCTTCCCTCTATTATAAAGCATGATCAAGGAGTACAGGAAGAAGGAAACACGTGAACTGGTAAGAAATTCCAGGTCTGGATGGTGCGGCAAAACTTGATGGAATATTCTGCACCGTATGTGGGTGACACAAAACTTGCACGTGTTGTCCTATGTAGGAAAGGAGAAGGTGGGATGAATTGGAAGAACTCATCAGAACATTCACCATGGTCTACCATGTTGCGTTCTTGGCAGACTCTAGATTTCCAAGGACGCAAGATCTCTTCGCATCTGCAAAGGTTTTTATCGGAGCAAATGCTGTCTAACTTCCCAGCTTCGAGAAAAACGATCTTACGATCAACAGGTACTTTAACACTACCCATGTGACCGTGGAAAGACCAAAGGCTTATCCTACTTATCTTCTGCGCTGACGGCTTAGAATCTCTCCGTACTTACAGGGTCGGCAGCACGAGTGTAACTCCCCTGGCTGGTGTTGCACTATGGACGATAGGCCAATTTTCACGGCCCATCTGATTTTCCATCAGGTGGGCCGTGTCCTTTTCTGCGACCTAAGTAGTATAAAAACAAGCAATATAACTCTTATAAAACTTTATTTATTCATCTGGAAGAGTTAACGGGAATACAAGTAATTACCGCTACTAATTCTTTGAAAATATAAACAAAATTACCTACAGTATTTCCGACGGCGTATATCTTGACCTCAAGTCACGAGAGAAACGGGACTTAGGCGTGCGTGGAATTGGTTTGAATCTATGGGGTCCATTACACGGTAGGTTTTGCCATGGTTTAACCATCAATCACGCCGTGATTGACCAATAACTTAACGTCTAATAACCGATTGACCAATAAAATTCATGATTGACGGCATGATGCATGACGCTTGCATAAGCGTGTAATGGACCCCTATGATTGTGTGGAATCTATGATTGGTGGGTGGATTTTAGTTCCTCCGCCGCCGCCGTAGCGCCCCGTACTATACCTACTATAAGTACTATACTTGTACTACGCATTGGAATACAAATTTTGATATGATTGGAGTTAAGATCAATCAACCAATTAACCTATCGCAGTCCACTGCTTGGCATAGGTCTCTCCCAATATTAGGAGGTTTAGGTCTACTGTTTTGACGCGCGCTGGCCAGACAGGTTGGTACAGAGTTTTATTTCAAGTTTTTCTTCAACGCAGTGATATCGTCTGCGTATTATTCCGTCATACGACACCCTTCAAATTAGATGGAGTCGTGATACTTGTATTCTTCCTGTGTCACCATCACCACACGGATAGGGGTCATAATATGTACCGGCAACTATAATAGAAAACTATTTGAAATTTGCAGTCGGCGCTAAAGCTGGACAAAGACGACATTGACCAGTTATTTCGCGACACTGGCTTCAACATGGACTGGAGGAAGCAAACCACGTGACGGACAATATATCGTTATTTATATGAATATGTTGTTTTATTCCGTCAGTATCATCATCATCATCATATCATCATCATCATCATCATCATCATCATCATCATCATCATCCATCATCATCATCATTTTCCATAGCGAGTTTCCAGATGCGTCCAAAGACCACTTTAGACCCCAGGGTCCGCTTATTTTTGAATTGGTATGTTTCCGAGAGTACCTACTATCTCCGTCATCATACTTAGTATAGCAGCGATATCCCATATATTGGCGATATCGAAGTATTAAGGTGGGCCTACGCTAGACGAGCCGAGCACGAGCGGAGCACGAGCTGAGTCATCGTGTAGTGTGAACCGACGTACGAACTTGAACGAGGCAGCTGAGGCACGCGAGGTACCTAAGGCAGCTATCTACTGCCTCATCATCACATTTCTTTGTCTAAAACTGCAATATAACTGCAATACTCCGAGAAAATGCTAGCATAGGCTAGCGCTCCGCTCGTGCTTGGCTCGTTTAGCGTAGACCCACCTTTAGAGATAGACTAGTTCTCGGAATTTTTAGGGCTTCAATGCCATAGACGTTCGTATAAAAACCGGGGCCAATGGCTTTATGTGTTCTCCAACTCCAAAGCACAGAAATACTCAGAACAGAACATTATGCATATAAATATTTGCATTGAGCGGGAATCGAACCCGCGCCTTCTGCGTAGCAATCGTATGCTCTACTGTCACGCCACAGAGGTTGTCATCAACTACCATAGCGACTATCTTCTGACCCTGAGAAATAAGTCTCGTATAGATAATAATAAAAAAAAAAGAAAAAGTATAGAGGTAGTAACTATGTATATTTAAACAGAGGCACACATACGCGTACATTACGTACAATCTACATATTTAATGGACCTGAAAATAAGGGTATGAAATTTAACTAACATTATATATCTTTTGAACTAGATAACGGTGGAGCACTTCTTAATAATCATCATCATCACATTTCGGGCGACAGCATGGGCTACAATCGCTACAAGCACAGTTACATTCAATTCCACATAAATGGAATAAATAAGCTATAGCAGTAAAGCAGAATAAACAGCGTATGCTTCCACAGAAGTTGCAACAACACATTAATGCCTTTAAACATGCTAAAAGATGGAGCATAACTCGTTATTTAAATAGAGCTATCAAATAACGCGATAGCATCACGTTGGAAGTAACTATAGCCGTTATTTAACACATGAAAGCTTTTAAAAACGTTAAAAGATGTAGCATAACTCGTTAACAGCTATCAAATAATGCGAAAGCATTGCGTTGGAAGTAACTATAGATGTTATTTAACACAATAAAGTTTTTAAAAACCTCAAAAGATGATTAGATTTTTATAGCATAGATGTTCATAATATCGTTGTTGCTTGAGAAACTGCTAAGGTTGGTAGTATATTTTTTCTGTTTATTCTTCATAGGATGAAAACTATTTGCTGCTATTTTCGGTTCGTTATGTTTACGGTCTCTTGATTTTCTCAACACTTCATTATGTGAAATTGCAAAGTTCTAGAGTGACTGAGGAAAGGCTATAAAGCCTTGAAGAGAGGAAATATTCCGTGATTCACATTTTGACAGGCAGAGTGAATAAGTTATCCAATTTTTTGAAGATTGACATTGTAGCTGATGGTTTTGATGATGAAGCACATTTAATGATCCTTAGGTATTCTGTACGTTTGGTCAGTGAATAATTGTTAATATTGGTGTTAGAATGAGCTCATTTTGATTATTCTGTCAATATGACTTTCATTTTTCTCTATGGCTTTCGTAGAAGATAGTATTGTAGGTACTTATTCTCTTTGGTAGAAGAATCTCAGAGAAAGTATATTGATAAACCCAGAAAAACCTTCTTCTTCATCCTAGCGTTAATCCCAGTTGCATCCGAAGCTTTTACCTCGGAGTCTGGAGTCCGCTTTTACCAGTTTAAGTGCTGGTTTGGCTGAACTTCGACATTTTCCGTGAAACGACTGCCCTCTGATCTCCACAACGCATTGGTGACAATAACGAAGCATTGCAGTTAGATTTTTTACTCGACTGCCATAGATGTTTATATGGCAACCGGGTCCGACGGCTTAACGTGCTCTCCGAGACACGTTCAGGCTATATGTGTAATAAATACTTATAAATATAAGCAGACCAATAAAAATCGATATTCATGCATACAAATATTTGCACTGAGCGGGGATAAACCCACACCTCCAGCGTAGCGGTCGCATTTACTGCTAGAATAACCTTATATTTTATTGTTCTTCGAGATAAAAATTCAAAGACACTTCTTAAAATATTATTATTGTCATAATATCAGATTATCTGTTCTGTGGTATTAGGTACCTACTGTGAACTGTCTGTGGTTTGACAGCATAATATTGATAATATTGTCAATACCTAAAATATTATCTAATTTAATATTTTACAAAAAAGCAAACCAATAATGGTACGAAACAAATGTAATAAGTAATAACGTTATTACAGAGTTTCGTTATTGCAGCCAACATTAACTAGTATAATTATTTTAATAATTATGTTTCCACAAAACGTGCAGTGTGTGGGAATCCACGATTGACGCCGAGAGTACCAAGTGAGACTTATTTTAACCTCTTAATTGTGTATCAGGTACCTGTTTATCTAACACACATGCAGACATACATACAACCTTTGTTACCAACGGACCACTCAATCCATCCACCGAGGTGGTCAGTTATGAATTTAATTCCTATCAAACCACCTGCTGTCCACTAAGGTGGTCAGTTAGGAATGTTTTGAAGTAACCAACCACCTTTTTTTCCTGGGTGGTCGGTTAGGACCTTTTTTACCAACGGACCACTCAATCCATCCACCGAGGTGGTCAGTTAGGAATTTCCTCTCAGACCACCTACTGTCCACATGGGATGGGTACAACAAATAAATAAATAAACAAATAGTATACCTACTTTATGCACCTATATGCATTAAGTGCACTTGTATTATACGTAAACCAAATGCACCCTAAATATTATGTAACTGGCTGTCTATACTAATATTATAAATGCGAAAGTAACTCTGTCTGTCTGTCTGTCTGTTACGCTTTCACGCCTAAACCGCTGAACCGATCTTGATGAAATTTGGTACAGAGATAGTTTGAAGCATGGGAATGGACTTTAGACTACCTGTTTTTGCGATAATGGGATTAAAAGGGGGGAAATAAGGGGTGAAAGTTTATGTGAAAGTTCGTCATTTTTCAAGATAACTTAATGCAACTTTGTACAGAGATTACCCCCCTCCCCCTCTTTAACTCCCCCTTTCGTAATAAAAGGTAACCTATATTCGTTTCCAATGTTTAAACTCATCCCCACCTCCCCCCACTTCCCTTTAACGCTTTTTTCGCGTAAAATGTAGCCTTTGTCCGTTTCCCAGCTCTAATCTATCTCTGTACAAAGTTGCATCAAGTTATCTTGAAAAAACTAAAACCCGACTACTGAAAAATCGACAAAAGTGGCATACGACCACGGCTATTCTAGATATTTTATATTTACATACATACATACATACATACATACATACATACATACATACATACATTCATACATACATACATACATACATACATACATACATACATACATACATACATACATATATACATACATACATACATACATACATACATAGCCTGTCAAAATCATAATCCTCCTTGGGCTTCACCGTAGTTGGGTAAAAATGACGAACTTTCATGCAAACTTTCATCCCGTATTTTCCCCCCCTTTGACCCCCGATTTTCGCGCGTAGGGCTTATGTATGACTATGGATGGCTGATATCGCAATACACTTTTCAAGCCACTAGCGGCATCTAGCGGTGGTATTTAACCGTAATAAGCATAAAATGCGGATAATTACCCGTTAATAACGAAAAATGCATATTTACCTAACCGCGTTAGAATCGTTAATAACCTGCTTCGCATCTATAATCCTAACCGACCACCCAAGAAAAAAAGGTGGTTGGTTACTTCAAAACATTCCTAACTGACCACCTTAGTGGACAGCAGGTGGTTTGATAGGAATTAAATTCCTAACTGACCACCTCGGTGGATGGATTGAGTGGTCCGTTGGTAACAAACCACACACAAGCCCGGCGAGAAGCCGTCTCGCGGGAATATAGGTAGGTATTATTATGAGGCTTACGCATATAGGTACCTACCTAGTTTTATACGCTCCGTAGGTATATGTTATTATATTAGTCTGAGACATATACTCGTGTAGGAGGAGGAAGAGCCGGAAGGCGGACCTTGAGCTCCGAGGTCATCTTGGCCACGGATGCCATCAAGAAATTGCGTCTACACGAAGATGATGATGATGATGATGATGATAGGTATACTCGTGTACTTACCTATTTGGTATAGAGTGGTAATTATTGCAGTAGGTATTTTGCATTTTTGGGCATGGGTCGCTGGTCTCAGTCACCTCAACCCTTAGGTAGGTACATTTACCTACTATTCGACAAGTGCTGTGATACAAGATAGGTACAATTATTGGTGAAGTGAACAGGCCATCCATTCTGCTATCAAATTAGCCTTAACGATATCATAAACCAACTCAATTAAGAGATGACTCATGTGTATCGAATCATTTGTAGTCACTACACCTACCTATGCACATTATCAAAATCAAATAATCTAGACTTTTCTTTTGCGATTTTTTGCGTTTATGCTAATCTTGGCATTATTTTGTGCTCCTATCCTAACCTATAGTTGCACCACCTATCATCAAAGAAGAATCTACCAGTGGCAAGGGGTCCCTATAACCAGAGTTCTGCCAGTTCCCCAATGGGTCGTATAGGGCATGACAAACTAAACCGAGATTATTATTTTTTGAAAATCGTTTCCCTTCGCATCGTAGGTAACTCACTCTATCTCTAGGATTCTAGTCTAGGATTTTTAACCGATAGGCTTCACGTGAGGTTTCGGACGGTACCCTGACAGAAAAATAGAAGCACGGAGCTGGCACAACCAGCCCTATTGTTCATATAAACTACTCAGCCACTAGAGCAAAGATATAATGTTGATTCCCCAACATAACTGCTTACCTAACTGTTTATCAGTGTACTAACCAGTCGTTTTGCCTAGCCTGACATTTTCCATTTCAGACGTTCTACTAGTATGGCTATCTGGGTGCACGGCAGTGCCCCCGCCAAGTCGAGCAAAAAAGAGCGGCACGGCCGTAACACTATTTTCTCGAAGCACTTCAGGCCATTTTCGACCCCCTAATAGTTCGTTGTGGATAAACCTAGAAGCCTGAATCTTCGGTTACCAAATTGACACTGTAAAAAAACTTTATATTTCAAATTTCATTCAATTTGAACCAGTAGTTTAAGAATTATAACTAGTCAAAGTTTGCAATTTTGGCAAATTTTGTCACTCACTGACTGACCGATCATCAAAACTCTAAGGCACTTCTAGCAGACATAGAAGCCTCAAATTTAGAAAACAAGTAGTGTTTAGTGTACAAATCAAGAGAAAATTAAAATATTGTACAATTTCAGTCTCAACTGCATAAATAACTTTGTAATCTCATACAAATATAAAGGATTACAAAGTTACATTTGCAGTGAATGAGTCAGTGTACCTGAACTGAATTCACCCATACTAATACCATTCTAACGAAATATGTATTATAGGTGATGCGAAGAAGACTCTGTCTGCCCGTCTGTTACGCTTTCACGCCTAAACCACTGAACGTAATTTGGTACATAATAATAAGTAAATATTGTAGGACATTCTACACAACGCTATCTAGACCCAAAGTAAGCATAGCTTAATATGTAGATTAAAGTGAAGAAGTGGGACTGGGATTGGGACCGGGACGGGACCGGGACTGGGAACGGGATCGGGACCGCAATCGGGACCGGCATTGGGATTGGACCGGGACCGGGACCGGGAACGGGATCGGTACCGCAATCTGGGCCGGGATAGGGATTGGACCGGGACCGGGACCGAGCCCGGGACTGGGACCGGGACTTGGACGGGGACCAGGACTGGGACCAGGACTGGGACCGGGACTGGGACCGGGACTGAGACCCGGACTGGGACCAGTACCGTGACCGGGAGAGGGACCGGGTCCGGGACCGGGACCGGGACTGGGACTGGGACCGTCCGAAACAGAGAAACCGGAAAGGTAATCTACAAAAAGAACTGAAATCCCATCAAAACAATACTTGTAAAAAAATGCCAAGCCTCGCCGCCCTCGGTTCTTCTACCGCAAAAAGTTGTGAGATCCATGTAATACCAAGTCGGTTAATTTATTCAGTCCCTACTTCAGGGACCTTCTATTCTAAGTTATTGCGTTATAAGCTTTTATGTTTTAAATATAATAAATTGACTTGGCCATCGCATGAAAACACAATGTAAGTATCGCACATCACAATAATTACATTAAATAAGATTGTTTAGTGCGATTGCCAAGTCAATTTATCATATATAAAACATAAAGCTTATAACGTAATAACTTAGGATAGAAGGTCCCTGAAGTAGGGACTGAATAAATTAACCGACTTGGTATTACATGGATCTCACAACTTTTTGCGGTAGAAGAACCGAGGGCGGCGAGGCTTGGCATTTTTTACAAGTATTGTTTTTGATGGGATTTTAGTTTTCAGACGTTTTACTAGACTAGTAGGTATGTCGTTTTACTTTCATGTCGTTAATACCTCATGGCCATTTTACTAGTTTGACATCTGATACGGAGGGGTCCAATTGAGCATTGGGGAAAATGCGGTGGTGGTAACTCGATGAATTATAATATCAGATAACAAGTACGAACTATACCTAATTATGTTATTGTTGATATTATCACACCACACCATAATTATGATGATAAGAACAAAATTATAACAAGAGACATAATTTAGGAACTCGTCTGTATTTACACTTTCATTTCGCAAACTATAATGCCTATTCATTTTTTGTACATTTTAGATCCCCTATTGCTGTCAACCGGGTACTATGAGCAGTTGGATGGAGAATGAACTCAATGAACGTGAAACAAAACGAAGGACGCTGACCACACATCGAAATTTTATAGACCTCAATTTCTTTGAACACCATAGACTGGAAAATTGTATAGAATAGACATCAAAGTTTAATAATTTGATATGGTCAATTTTATTGATGTAAAATTATTTCCAGTGCAGTGTTTGAAATTAAAACTTTTAACGCGATACAGTTTGAATTACAGCAATATTTACGCGTTTAACTTTTGATTCGTTTTTTAACATCACCGTAGGGTCTTTTTTGAAACTTCCTTTCAAGTTAAAATGTGTTGTTGGTGTGGCGGCTGTTGTTGCCGATCTCTTAGGTGTGCCATCTGTGCAACTTGCTGTATTTACCTAATGAAATGTTGCGATATTGACCGAGAGGACTGCTACGACAGTTGCGTTGATCCTGATTAGATATTAAATATTGATTGATGAATAGGTATATGTTTTATTGTTGCATAAGTTTAACAGGTCTAGATGCAACGCTTCAACATCGCCTAATATCGTTATTCGGTTGTGGAGGTCAGATGGCAGTCGCTTTACGAAAAATATGGAAGTCCAGCTAAGTCCGCAGTAAGACTGGTAAAGCGGACCCCAGACTCCGAGGTGAAAAGTTTCAGATGCAACTGGGAGTACCTAACGCTAGGATGAAGAAGTTGAAGAAGAAGAAAAAGGAAGCTCTAGGATTAAAATTCAAAGTTTACACTGTGGTACTAGGTACTTTACCACTGATAGAGAGAGATAGAGATTCAAGAAGGGTATTAGAAGGTTTCTTCAGGGTCGGCACCTGGTGACGCCCCTGGTGTTGCATACATCCATAGGCCACGGTGACCACTTCCCATCAGGTAGGCCGTGTGCTTGTCTGCCACCTAAGTGGTATAAAAAAAAACTTGGTTCAACTCTTAATCGGTTTGCTCCCGTTTTATCCCACCGGGCTACTTGATTAGTATATTAGCACCACGTGGTGTGGTTTGGACAATGCCAAAGAAAATATATTATCTACTACCATATCACTACGGTAGTATTATATAGTAGGTACCTAAGCAATGCACTCGCTTGACTAAATTAACATGACTTACTTTTTCGCCGTGGCTTTCGTGGGTTTCTGGGATTATCCAGTAGGTATACCACACTGGATAATCCCAGAAAAACCTTGGTGGTGGCTGTACACGTGAGCGGTGAGACCACAGACTTCTAAGAAAGGGTGAGACGCAAGAGCACTCGCTATGTCTCGTCCGGTTCATTTGTGGTTCCTGTGCATCAGAAACTTGTAGGTACATTTTATTTATAACTTGCTGACCCGGCGAACTTCGTAGGTACCGCCATATTTTCCGCCCGCGTGGTATTCTGATCCCCGTCCTGCTGCATATCTCTAAATTTATCAGTGTTTCTCTACAATATTATGTATGTATTATGCATAAAAACCTTCCTCTTGAATCGCTCTATCCAATGACATTTCATAACATAGACATGTCATTATGCTTACAAATCAACGTAGAAAAATGTGCCGAACTCACACACACACACATTTTTAATTCATCTACACTTTTGGTGTATTAACTTTAGAGTAATAGTTCGTGCAGTGTCTATAAACATACGATGGCATTTTCGTTATTTTTTTAAGTCACTGATGCTTCCGCTCAACGTCCGACCGGCACCGCTCGGCACGCGGTAGGTACTAGCTAGAGGCAAACGTTCCAATTGACTCGTTTTCGGATCTTCACGATTTTCGCGCAATAACATATCTACTTCTTTTTATATAATATCTTTGACTCTATCTATTAAAAAAAATTGCTTTAAAATCCGGTGTGTAGTTTTGAAGATTTAAGCATACATAGGGACGGACAGACAGCGACAGCGACTTTGTTTTATAATATGTAGTGATAACGTTACCGTCCTATGTATTATCTTAAATATTACACTTCGAGACAATAGCGGTAAGAACAATGCAGAGAGTTCAAGGTTCAAGGTAAATCTACTGTTTAACAATAGGTAGGTAGCATAAAAAAACAATTAAAAACGAAACAGATATTTTCCTCAAGTAAAATGAATAGGTACGTAAGAGTAATGACTCACTTTAAAAACACTTACCTATTACTCAAATTACGTCTTGAAAACGGATGTAGGTAGGTATACGGAACCAATAGATAGCAATTGACAAACAGTTTTCCCCAACTTTTGCCATCAAACTTATCATTGTTGATTCAACTTAAAGCAGATAACGTTGACTAGGTAGGTATACGATAAAGCAAGTATCTCACCTATATTACTTACATTTGAGTAAAACTAAAAACAGATGGAGTCACAACTTCATAGTCTGCGGTTGTGCGTCGCGATTTAATAAATCAGTATTAAAAACACTATAGACTTAAGAATGGTATAGAACTGGCACCAATGTGTGTTTAGTGTTGCACAAGTGCACCACTTTAGTGTTGAAAGTGTAGTTTTTAAACTGAAATTAAATGTTAAGTGAACTTTTATAACACAGAAGCATAACATCGTATCTAGTGTGTGTATTTTGGAGTTAAAATGTGTTGTTCGTGTAGCTGTAACTGCGGTGCCTGTGGGCGCTGCCTCAGGTGCCTTCTCTGTGTGACAGCGTGTGTGTTCCTTCTGAAGATGTGTGGTGTGGAAGTCGATGATGGCTGCTGCGGCGGCGATGAAGGCGACTAGTCGTTATATTTTTATTAAATTTGGTTTATTTATTACGTATTTTTTGTTTTATTACTAAGTAGTAATTGTGTAAAATAACTAGTAAGTACCTAACCTATATGGGTGTGTAGAACCCCAACTAGATCTTCGAGGCTATAGCCAACCTCACCTACTGGTACAGGTTCTAGAGCAGGTTTACCTCTCGGGATTGAGGTCAGACGACAGTCGTTTCCGTAAAAGTCCAAATAAATTGAATAATGTACCTACTGGTAGTCAAGATGACGCAGATGCACAGAATCTAGCCAACCAGGCTGACCAGCTGATAAGCAATGAATTAAAACGCACTTACTTGCAACAATCACAACACTAACGCGGGTTATGATGATGATAATGATTTATCATCATAACGTTAATGCATGCGAAGTTTGGAGCGAGGACCCTCTTTTCTCCTGTTTTACTTTCTGTGAGGTTATCACCCCCGTCAGTCATCGGGGGTTATATCGACCCACGGTACCAACAGGGGTATGACTAGGGGTACCGTGGGTCAGAAGCGGGTTATCGCTATCGCTATCCAACAAGACATTTTCCTCGCATCCCGGCTGTCCTGGGCTATACCTATTGATTCATTAGCTTTTTAACTAGATAACATGTTTTGGTCTTCGGGCCAGTTTTTTAATTAAATGCCTCATAGGTACAAAAAGAAATTCTAGGACTAAAATTCAAAGTGACCCGAAGAGAGACACATCGCACCGCCTCCCCAGCCTGCTACTGCTAAGGTGACAGGCGGCTCATCCTCAGGCCTGCGCTCATGGAAGGAGACCTCCGCTTTGAACGACGTCCGACGTCTGAATCACCGCAACGCGCCTTTCGAAGGCTCGGTGCGGTGGTTCTTGATCCTCAGAGAAGAGAATCTTCTCAGTCCGCCATCTCCTTCATTATTTACTCGTAGGAAGCAGAGGCAGTCCACGTACTCGCACTCCGAACATAGTAGATAGGTGGGTAATGAGGAAAAATGCTATTTAATATCTGATAAGGTAGGTGTGATATTAAATGCCTGAAGGTTTTTTAATAGGTACCTAGTTATCTCACTCAGATAACGATACGAATGAAAATTATCAGATTATTTACGTATTTATCTAAATTATCTTCAGTGAATCATTTGCCCAGCCTTGGAAACTGCATCAGTTAGGCTATGGTAAATTTAACGTTGATTCAAGAATTAGTGCTTATGTAGTAGGTATCTACCTAAGAATATCTATAATCAAAAGCGGTCATAGGCTTCGACTGCCGCGAACCCTCGAAAACCTCCATTGCCCTCTTTCCAACAGTTTCAGGTTGTAGCTAAACTAGCTAAGTGGGCACATACTTATCTAACTTTTTGGTTCTTACTGAAATCCTCTCGGATACCCATCAATTCCTTTCCTTCGTATAATTAAATGAAGTAGATATAAGTTAGGTATAGCTGAGCATCTGACAGTACAGACTACAGAGCATATTTACTTCATACCGGCGATAAACAATGATATTTCTAAGTCATAATCACGAGACGAATTAAATAATGCGTCATATAACTACAACTGACGTTCGGTATAAGTACCTAAGTAAACAAGTCCATACTAAGTATGCCTAATAAGTGGAAAACCATAATGAAATACTGTGACGAATGACTGATTGTCACATAAAAATGTAGTTTATTATCTTGGTGGTAATGTTTAAACTGCATTGCAGGTAGTGGATGGTTCGTGTTAATTTGTCACAAGGTTATGTAAGGGGATAATTAATACAAGTAGGTACTAGTCAAGTCAATCCAACCTTCAATTATTAACTATCTACTCGCAGGAACCGCAACTGAACCTAACGAAGAGCCCTCGGACCCGGACGAGGTCGTGGACGAGACATAGCGACTGCGCTCGCGTCTCACGTGTACCTACAGCCACCATAAGGTTTTTCTGGGATTATTCAGTGTACCACCTTCACCCACAAAAGCAATGGCGAAATAAGTTAGTAATGTTAGACAATTTAGTTAAGTGAGTGCATTGCCTAGGTACCTACCTACTATATAATAATACCTAACGTAGTGATATCGTAGATTGTTTAATATATTTTCTTTGGCATTGTCCAAACCACACCACGTGGTGCTTTATACTAATCAAGTGGCCCGGTAGGATAAAATGGGAACAAACCGATTAAGAGTTTAACCAAGTTTTTTTATACCACTTAGGTGGCAGACAAGCACACGGCCTACCCTGATGGGAAGTGGTTACCGTGGCCTATGGACGTATGCAACACCAGGGGCGTCACACTCGCGCTGCCGACCCTGAAGAAACCTTCTAATGCCCTTCTTGAATCTCTATCAATGGTAAAGTACCTATTACAGTGTAAACTTTAAATTTAATCCTATAGCTTCATTTTTCTTCTTCTTCATCCTAGCGTTAATCCCAGCCGCATCCGAAACTTTTCGTCTCGGAGTCTGGGGTCCGCTTTACCAGTCTTACTGCGAATTTGGCTGGACTTCGATATTTTTCGTGAAGCTACTGCCATCTGACCTCCACAACCGAATAACGACATTAGGCGATATCAAAGCATTGCAGCTAGACCAGTTGTTAAACTAAGCAACAATAAAACAAATACCTACTCATCAATTAATATTTAATATTTAATCAGGCTCCACGCAACTGTCGCAGCAGTCTTCTGCGTCAATACCGCAACATTTCAATAGGTAAATACAGCAAGTTATACAGAGGACACACCTCAGACAACGGCAACAGGCACCACAGCAACAGCACATTTCAACTTTAAATGAAAATTCACAAAACACAAAAGATCCTACGGCGATGTTAAAAAAACGTATTTAAAATTAAACGCGTAAATATTACTTTAATTCAAACTGAGACACGTCTTAAAAGTTTTCGTATCACAACACTACACTGGAAATTATTTCACGCCAATAAAATTTACCTTATCTCATTAAATTATTAAACTTTGATGTCTGTTCTATACTATTTAACAGTCTATGGTGTTCAAAGAATTTGAGGTCTATAAAATTTCGATATGTGGTCAGCGTCCTTCGTTTTGTTTCACGTTCATTCTCCATCCAACTGCTCATAGTACCCGGTTGACAGCAATAGGGGATCTAAAACGTACAAAAAATGAATAGGCATATAGTTTGCGAAATGAAAGTGTACCTAAATACGGACGAGTTCCTATGCCTCTGTTATAATTTTGTTCTTATCATCATAATATTGTAGGACATACATACTACACAACGCTATCTAGACCCAAAGTAAGCATAGCTTAACTAGCTTGTGTTATGGGTTCCAGAATGCGGATAAACATACATATATACATTTTTTTTTTCGTAAATACATACATATTATACATAGAAACACCCAGACCAATGCAAATATTCATATTCATGCACACAAATATTTGCACTGAGCGGGGATCGAACCCGCGCCTCCTGCGTAGCTGCCGCGTCCCCAATGCTCAATTGAACTGCTCAAGTAATAAATAGTTGAGCAGTTGAGAATCAACATTATATACCTACCTATAGGTAGGTATGAGTAGTTTAGGTTCATAAGCAGTAGAGCTAGAGAAACATGGATGGATATTGATAGGCTTACACCCTGTATAGTGCCAGCTCCGTGCTTCTATTTTTCCGTTAGGGTATTTACCAAAACCTAACGCGAAGCCTATTAACCGACCTATTAATTTGATAGCAGAACAGAATGGATGGCGTGTGTACTTCACCAATTATTACTGCAACACAGTAGTTTTTCGCCGAGCTTGTAGGTATTGTATGCCTGCATGTGTGATTGATAAACAGGTTACACAACTAAGATTGAATGAAATTTTGAATCATTTATTATGCTAACTTCTCAAATCGATTTAGAAAGGAAAAGAATAAGAATCGACCTCGGGCGGGACTCGAACCCGCGATCTTTCCCTTACAGGGGGACTACCTGACACCACAACTAAGATGTTAAAATATGTCTCACTTGGTGCTTTCGGCGTCAATCGTGGATTCGCACACACTGAACGTTTTGTATGGTTTTGTAGAAATATATCTACTAATTAAAATATATTATACTAATTTTATTAATATACTAATTAACGTTGGCCGCAATAACGTTATTGCATTCGTCTCAGACCATTATTGGTTTGCATTTTTGTAAAAAATATGATAAATTGTATTGACTGATATTGACAATATTATAAGTAATCGCTATCTAAAAAGCCCGTTTGGACATTTCAAGTCCATGAAGTTCTCAATTTTGAGAACGTAAAACAATGATATTTTTCAAACGTAGAATGACATTTTTCATTGATGGGTACCGCCCACTCCGCTCAGTGCTGTCCATAACGAGTTTTTTATACTCTCCACAGACTATTAATAAATTGGTTATGGTAAAAATAAATCGATTAAGATATTTTTTTTAATTTTATCATAAAAATGTCTAAGACAAAGTTAAAGATCGTACACTTATCTGTAAAAATCCGGTCAAGTGCAAAACGTGTGTTAATGCGCAAACACGACTCGTGTTTGCGCATTAAAGATTCCTCACGAAACTGAATTGTGGTGCGAACTAATGCTACATGACCGGCAATATGCTACATGACCGGCAATATGCTACAGTACTGGCAATATGCTAGATGGCCGGCAATATACTACAAGACCGGCAATACTTTGATTGCGTTGAATTAGAAGTTTAATTTTAGGGTACTCCTCGTTGAGCGAGAATCCTGAAATGTGAGACGAAGCAAGGTCATAGAGCACAAATAAAAGGAAGCGTTTAACATTTAACATTTTAACATTTTTAACGGATTCTATCGCGATTAATTCTTTATTACTTTAACCCAAAGTTTCGGCTAACTTTCAGCAACCGTGGTCGCGGAGTGACTAAACATCAGCGACTATTTACGTAGAATGAGCTCGCGGTTTCGTTAAGTCTGACTGTTTTTTGCTGTTTTCTAGGTCTTTTTTAAATTTTAGGCTTGTAGACTTCAAGATTTGTAGGTTTAATTATGTCTAGAAGCCTGGAAGCCTAGAAACCTAGCCCTGGACCCCCAGAACTATTACCCAGTCTTCTTTAGTAATTTTGGCACAAGCTTCATTCAGCAATGTCATCATTTTCTTAGTGGAGAATGGCCGCTTTGTATTGTGGCGTGCTGCATATCCTTTCATTTGAGCCCAGATCAGCTCAATAGCATTGTACTGACAATGGTATGACGGCGTTCTTGTCACTTTATGTCCATGCTGAAGTGCCCATTCATCAATTTAATTTTTTAATTTTGCAGGTTTAATTTTTTTACCAGTTACAGCAATTCAGCTCTTAACTATTTCGTATCAGCTTCAACGCCTGATCTTTGTATCCATGCTACTAAATCGGCCTTTTTGTTTGCTTGAGTAGGTGCTTTATTTATTTGAACTGATTGGTCACGGTGCATTGTACACAATAATTTTATTATGCACTGTTCAGAGAGGTTTGCTAACAGGTTAGTAAACCACTCTGTGATATTATTTTGTACTTTTAGACTCAAATGCGAGCAAGGTATCATTCACAAAACCACCACTAGCTGACCCGACGACGTGGCAGATGATTAAGCGTCCACCTTTTCCTATTGGCACTTTTGAGCAAGAGGCCTTGGTATCATCTGTCCATGACTGCGGCACGGTATGATTCGAGTTCAGCCAAGTCTCATCGACAAATATGACATTATCCCAATTTGTGACTTTGTTGTGTTTGCTGTTATCTAGGTTTTTTTATTCCTAGGCTTCAAATATCATCTTAAGTCACCCCGGGACCAGGGCTGCTAGAAAGTAGCCGACGTAGGGTTAAAAGTAAATAGTGACAGATAAATCGCGATAGAAGCCGTTAAAAAGTGGTTTCATTTCAATAAGTGATATAAGCGTAAACTTCAGACAGTAGGTATCAAGAAAATGATTTACTAAAGATTCATTTTCATGCGATTTCTATTGGTTATTATTGAGTGAATATTATTGTAATAAAAATGTTAAATGAAAGAAAATTGACTTTTCGCAGTATTGTATTGTTTAAAAATACCTACAATATCAAATTTTAGATAAATTTTCTAATTAGAACTTTAAGCCAATGAACTTTACACTACAATACAATACATATTCTAATCGATCAAATACGCATACAAACTTGAATCGATTTATCTTGAGTATCGTGTACCGAGTGGTGTGGTTACATCCCTAGTTACGTCCAAATGACAAATGTCATAGTGGGCCTCTTACGTTGAGACTAGTATATCAATATCATGCTGTCAAACCACAGACAGGTAGGTATAACATGTGTCTTTGAATATCTCGAAGAACAATAAGGTTTTTCTGATAGTGAGGAGGCGCATGTTTGATCCCCGCTCAGTGCAAAAATTTATATGCATGAATATGTATCCCCTCGCCTCGCCTCGGAGAGCACGTTAAGCCGTCGGTCCCGGTTGCCATACGAACATCTATGGCAGTCGTTACGGGTAGTTGGAGCCGTAAAAAGTCTAACAACAACAGTCTAGCTGCAATGTTTCGATATCGCCTAATGTCACCATTGGGTTGTGGAGATCAGATGGCAGTGCTAAGCGGACTCCAGACTCCGAGGTGAAAGCCTCCCAAGAAGATGAAGAAGACGGTTATAGTTTATTCTGAGATTCTTCTACGAAAGCCATAGATAAAAATTAAAGTCATATTCTTAGAATAATAATTTTATGTCATACTAGCTGACCCGGCGAACTTCGTACAGCCATATTTTCCGCCCGCGTGGTATTCTGATCCCGATTTATCAGTGTTTCTCTACAATATTATGCATGTACCTACTAGCTGTTGCCCGCGGCTCCACCCGCGTGGAATTCTGATCCCGTTCATCGCTGATATATAGCCTATATGTTAATCCAGGGTATAACCTATATACATACCAAATTTCAACCAAATCGGTCCAGCCGTTTATGCGTGAAAGAGTAACAAACATCCACAAATCCACACATCCACACATCCATTCTCTCAAACTTTCACATTTATAATATTAGTAGGAGTAGGCAGTAGGATTATACATATACCTAAACCTTACTCTTGAATCACTCTATCTATTAAAAAAACCGCTTCAAAATCCGTTGCGTAGTTTTGAAGATTTAAGCATACTTAAGGACGGACAGACAGCGACAGCGACTTTGTTTTATAATATGTAGTGATTGACAACATAATCAAAATGAACGCAATCTAACACCAATATTAAAAATTATTTACTGACCGAACGTACAGAATAAGGATCATTAAATGTGCTTCATCATCAAAACCCCATTTTACATACATACATACATACCTACAATCACGCCAGGGATAACCTGGAGGGTTAGGCAGATGTGAATTAACACCCACATTTCACCAATCAATAAATTAGGTCCCACGTAATAGGAATAGGGGGTGAGCCTATTGTCGTTTTCCGGGCACTATTGTTGACTCGAGCGATACATCTGGGGCTGAGTCTGGGCTGTATTGTATATATCTGTCTGATGTTAAACAGCCCTATCCCTTAGTCGCCTTGTACGACACCTTTTCTCTTTATTGATGCGCCTAATATCGATACCTCGGGGCTCAAAGGGCGTAAGCGCCAAAAGTCGATTTTACAGGAGAGCAAAAAAACAAAAACAAAATTTCTTTTTTCGGCATAACTTTTTCGATTTTTGACCTATATAAACCATTCTAAGACCAAAAGTCTTAAATTTTTGTGATGCAGGTCACTGTAAAATGATATTTCGAATAAATTTAAAAGCAACGAAAATAGCTTTCCCATACGCCCTGAAAATTTGTATGTTTGGGGTGTTTACACCCCAAAAATCAATGGATGTATGATGTTTGGTGTGTTTACACCCCAAAAATCAATGGATGTATGATGAGTGATGGTTTATTAGACAAAATTAGACCGAGTGGGAAACCGAGTAGACATTTCAGGAAATGACGCATTTCAAGCACTTTCACCGTTTTTATCAACTCAGATAACGAATTAATCAATCAATTAGCCTATTGCAGTCCACTGCTGGACATAGACCTCTCCCAATATGCGCCACGTTTGCCGATCCTCCACCTTCCGCATCCAGTCCGTCCGTTCGTAGGTCGTCAGTCCACCTGGCTTGGGGGTGTGTCCCACCTTACGTTTTCCTTCTTGCTGTCTCCACTCTAGGACTCGTCTGCAGCCTGCTTATTCTGCGAGCTATGTCGGTAACTTTAGTTCTATGTCGGATGATCTCGTTGCGAATTTTATCCTTCAAAGAAACTTCAAGCATAGCTCGCTCCATAGCCCGCTGCGCAACTTTTAGGTCGTGGACTAATCCCACCTCCAGTGGCCACGTTTCAGCACCGTAAGTCATAACAAGTAGGACGCACTGGTCGAAAACCTTTGTTTTGAGGCATTGCTGTAGGGGCGAGGAGAAAACCCGACGTAATTTGGCAAATGTTGCCCATCCCAGTTGGATCCTTCTGGCTATTTCTTTCTCGAAGTTCTTTTTACCAAGCTGGATAACCTGCCCCAGGTAGACATATTTTTGAACAACTTCGAGTGTCGCCCCTTCGATGGCAATCGGTCTCGGTGTAACATGTTCGTTGAACATAATCTTGGTTTTCTCCAAGTTTACACCGAAGCCGACTTGTCGAGAAGCTCCATTCAGGCTGTGCAGCATTTTGCCCAATTGTTCCAGCGACTCCGCAAATATGACGATATCGTCAGCGAAACGAACGTGCGAGATGTACTCACCGTTGATGTTGACGCCCCACCCAATCTAATCCAGAGTCTTGAAGACGTCATCCAATGCATTGGTGAATAGTTTGGGAGATATAACATCTCCCTGTCTCACTCCACGCTGGAGGCTAATGGGTTTCGTCTTCTGGTCTTGGAGCTGGACGAACATTGTGGCAGTGTCATATTAGCATCTCAGCACTTCGATGTATCGCCAATCGACACGGCACCGCTGCAGGGCATACAACACTGCCCAGGTTTCGATAGAGTCGAAGGCTTTTTCGTAGTCCACAAACGCCATACACAGCGGCTGATTGTACTCTTGCGTCTTTTCTACAATCTGCTGAACAGTATGGATGTGGTCCACGGTGCTATAGCCTTTTCGAAACCCGGCTTGCTCGCGTGGCTGGAACTCGTCGAGCTTACCCGAGAGGCGATTTGTGACGACCCTTGAGAACAACTTGTAGACATGACTCAGGAGTGAGATGGGCCTATAGTTCTTCAGCAACGAATTAATACTAATAATTATTGATTTACCTGTACCTAATTATGTTACTAGGTATGTCGTTTACTACCCTCAAATTTATTGATCAATATGAGTGATTGCTCTTACGACCCAAACCTAAATATTTTATGATGTAAAATGGTAGGCGTAAAAACATTTGTATCATCTACGTTGTCGTTTACTACCCTCCCGTTTATAAACAGTAACACTGGTTGCTGTTACGGCACAAAAACTAAAAATATCTGTTTTATTTCCTACAAAAAATGAGGTCGTAAAAACCATTTTTTTGCGAATTGGAAGACTTTAAATACACAGATCGATAGAGGAGAAAAATATAAGTAGGACTGCATTAAAAACTCAATTTCGCCAAAATGGCGGTTACGCCCTTTGAGCCCCGAGGTATCGATATTGGACAACGAACTGTTAGACGAATAACTAGAAAAAAATATGGCGAGACTGGTAAAGAAGAGAATAAACTTCACACACCAAAAAAGAGAAAACGAGCAAAACCAGTCGTGTCAAAACTGCCATCATAGCGTGCCGCAACTATAAATAAAGAGATGGTGGTGGTGACAACGACTAAGGTATTGGACTTGCAATTAAGAGGTAGTAGGTTCAATACCCCACCCAGTCCACGATTATTGTGAACCCACTCTCAACAAGTAATATAGCTGGGTAGGTTCACGAGAACACAAATCTATATTACCTTAAAAAATTCGGTCAAGTGCGAGTCGGGCTCGCGCACTGAAGGTTCCGTACAAATTAGATTGAAGAACGAACTTAAGCTACATACACTGCTTTATATTGTTACTAGCTTTTGCCCGCGGCTCCGCCCGCGTGGATGTCGGTTATCGCGACCAAACATAGCCTATGTCCTTTCTCAAGGTCTAACCTACCTCTATACCAAATTTCATCAAAATCGGTTCAGCGGTTTAGTCGTAAAAGTGAGACAGACAGACAGACAGAGTTACTTTCGCATTTATAATATTAGTAGGGATGGCATTTATTTAGAAGATCGATTTTTTCACAGCTTCTAGGCATCACATACTTAAGTATTTTGTAGGAATTTCATATTGATATGAGTCATAATATCATATGACCATGCATTCCTCAGAAGTTCACAACGAAGTGATCCTATAAAGGTTCCGTTTTAGGGTCCTCTTGAGGTACGGAACGCTAAAAAGGTCGGTATAACGAATGTTATATTTTGATTTAAAACCGTTTCAGTGGTTAAGGCTTGAAATTGTAACATACAACATATTTACTTTCGCATTTATAATATTATAAGGATATTTTGTATTAAGTAGGTACAAATGCTTAAACATAATGTCATGATTTCTCTTCTCTTGGTCCCCAGTCTTGTGAAATCTTCAATTTTTCCATTTTACCGACTGCAAGAAAGAAACACATAGTATTAATCCTTGACAAGCCAAATCAAAAGGAAATGAAGAATATAGGCATTGGCGAAAGGTGAAAATTTTCAAAATGGAAGCCGAAGAAAAATAAAACTCATCTCAATTCCAGTTTCTCATGCATCATGCGACTCCATTTAGTATGAGAGGCGGCAACACTAAACCTAGTCTGATCAGACTACCAGATGATTATGTAGGTATATCATTAGAGCGTCTTCAATTGGAAAACACATACACTTTCTGCGACCTTCAAACGTTGCTACCACCACTTTCGCCAGTGTTTAAGCATTGTAGCAGTGGTTTTTTCATATACAGAATTTAATGATCTTTCAATTTGACCTGACTTTCAGATCGTGGTTTTTTCTGGTAATCTTACCATTTTTTTTTTGATATCTTGGAAATTCTTGGAGATTGGATAGGACTATAGGAGGGAAAATCTTGAGGATTTTAGCTTTGCAGTATAGCCATTTCGTGTTCTTCAATTAAAAACGCCTCTAATGATATACGTATATGTTATTTGGTAATCAGACTAGGATTAGTGTTGTCCCATACCAATTGGAAAGCCGATCAAATCGGGTTATAGGGACCCCTTGCCACTGATAAGCGGATCCCGGCTCCGAGGTTGACATGATGATAATGATAAAACAGAAAGAAAAAAGCTATGTACTCACCGCATTCCGTAGATTATTTTCAGCTAATATGTATTCTTCGGACTGCGGGCTAAGAGTCATCTTGTAGTTGGTAAGCGCAGCACGATCTTTCTGTTTCACCATTGTTTCTATTACTACTGAGTGCACCTGTAACAGGAGATAGAATGATGTTATAGGTTTTGATCAGATGAAAAAAAAACTCATCGAATTGAGAACCTCCTCCTTTTTGAAGTCGGTTAATAAATAGGAGGGAGATAGGCGTGAGTATACCTCGGGACACGTATCTTGGACCTAAGTCGTGAGACAAACGAGACCCTGACGCGTTCGGATTGTTTTGTAATAAATCTATGTTTGGTGAATTTGAGCTCGTCCACCGCAGTAGCACCCCGTGCTATCCTCAAGAGATACCCAAGAATACTGCGCGTATAGAGCACATTTTAGGTCCAAAAATATACATAATTACATGAAATACTTTCCGTGTTTCAGGTGGCTCCTCAATTCAGATGTTTGGATTGAGGAGCCACATTCACATTGATATAACTGTAGATATATTTTACTACAAATTTCTGAATTCGGCCTACAAAATTATTTACTTCCCTACTAAATAAGGGGGCGAGCTTCTTTTTAAATCTGAAGTGGCTCCTCAATTCGGACATATATCTTGGGGCATATGCCCCAGTCCCCAATTATAATTAAATATTGATAGTGTCCGTCTAAACAGATTTTAAACAATAATCGTATTTTGGCATAAGGCGATATGTCACTTGCGAATCTCGTATGATATAATCGTAGGTGAGAATTTAGTGTTTGCCTGTGTGTAAACATTTTCATACGATAATGCTATGGATGGCGATTATTGTTAGTGATATTAGAATACTATTTCTCGAACCGAAATGTGCGAGAAACTCCGAACAGTGCAAGAAGCTCTGAAATGGCCGAGAAACTCCGAAAAGTGCGAGAAACTCCGAAAAGTGCGAGAAACTCCGAAAAGTGCGAGAAACTCCGAAAAGTGCGAGAAACTCCGAAAAGTGCGAGAAACTCCGAAAGGTGCGATAAACTCCGAAACGTGCGAGATACTCCGAAACGTGCGACAAACTCCAAAAGGTGTGGAAACTCCGAAACGTGCAAGAAACTCCTAAACGTGCGAGTAAAACGTTTAAAGTGGAAAAATTCATATCACAAATGACTTACCTTATACATATGAGCAAGTCGTAGCCTGTCATCGCTGCCTGCGACTTTGTCAAGACACTTGGCCATCAGCTGCTTACTGGCTTGCAGTTCGCTCAGTCTCGCCAGGAGACTCTCTATCGGTATGTGGGAAGACACCGTGGTGCGGCCCAACCAGTCCTGGGAAGATTGGGAAGGTTTGTTTAGTACCACCGAGATATGGAAGGTTAAAGCCTTAAGAATGGTCACCCATACTAGGACCGACTTGGCTAGGGTTGCTTAACCTTGCGATGTGTTAACCTAGCCGAGTAGGTTAACACATTGCAAGGTGAATTATAAACGCGAAATGAAATTTTGAGGCATTTATTATGATAACTTTTCAAATCGATTTAGGTCAGAGTATTCCCCCTGTAAGGGAAAGATCGCGGGTTCGAGTCCCGCCCGAGGTCGATTCTTTCTCCTTTCTAAATCGATAAACGCGAAAGTTTGTAAGTATGTGAAGATGTATGTGTGGATGTTTCTCTTTCACGTAAAAACTACGGAATGGATTTTAATGAAACTTTACAATAATATAGCTTATACATCAGAATAACACATAGGCTATTTATCAGTGATTAACGGGGTCAGAATTCCACGCAACAGCTAGTGAATAATATGACCGATATTCATACATATCACTAAATGAAAGTATAAAATGGACTTTATTTTAAAAAAATAAAAAAATAAGCCGATATGGTAACATGGTGACAATGGAACTTACTTTTTTTGTGAACAGAGACTCAACAATGTCCCACTTGCCGGACTTGGCGTGAACGTTCAGTACCACCCAGTCATACTGTAGAGGACTTATCTGAAAAACAAAAGCATTTTTACCATCTTTTATGGTGTATACATGCGCTGGTGTAGCCTCCGTAGCGTAGCGGTAGTGAACGCGGCCGCTACGCAGGAGGCGCGGGTTCGATCTCCGCTCAATGCAAATATTTGTGTGCATGAAATATGGGTATTTGTATTGGTCTGGTCGTGCCTCGGAGAGCACGTTAAAACGTCAGTCCCGGTTGCCATAAGAACATCTATGGTAATCAATACGGGTATTTGGTGCCCAAAAAAGTCCAAAAACAACGGTCTAGCTGCAAAGCTTCGATATCGCCTAATGTTAACATTGGGTTGTGGAGGTCAGATGACAATCGCTTCACGGAAAATATCGAGGTCTAGCCAAATTCGTAGTTAAGACTGGTAAAGCGGACCCCAGACTCCGAGCTGAAAGCTTCGGCTGCGACTGGAATTAACGCTAGGAGGAAGAAGATGGTGTATATGCCATATACCACACGCCACACCAAGATCTTTGGGGTAAGCCTCAAACCTATACACCTGCTGATTGATAGAGGTTCTTCTTCTTCATCTAGTCAACGGCTCATAAAATTTATTAAATTTAACATAACATTATACTCACGCCTATAAATACTCGAAGGGGTAAGCAGAGGTGTATTATCTAATTACCCACATTTCGTCAACTATGATTTTCGGACCCACATAATAGGGGGCGAGCCTATTGCCGTCAAGCAGGCACTTATTCAGGGGCTGTATGTATACTTTTTTTCTTCTTTTTTTATTAATTTTGCCACAGCATTGTCCGTTGCCGTATTCAGGTCCTCGCATGATCAGCTCTTCTACCTTTTATTCTCCCAATGGCGGTTATCTTGACTTTTATGGAAACTATGCTAGCTAACCCCCCTTTTAAAGGAAAGTAAACCTACGGACCTGAGGTGAGATTGGCTTGGGCCCCAAAAATCTAGATAGGGCCCCATACATAGGACACAGGATAAAATTTAAAACATTACCTGGTGTCGTTGACATAGTGTCAGAGGAGACATGGCGTTCCCAGCGCCTTCATGCCAATGGTTCGAGCAGTTATATGCCAGCCACTGTATCACCGACTTGCCGTTCAATTCCGGTTTCTTTGCGTGCACCTCCCATTCTGAAATTTTACGAATATGTTTTAACAGTTTACGGTTATGTTTCAGGATTTTACGGTTATGTTTTAGGTGTTTACGGTTATGTTTCAGGATTTTACGGTTATGTTTTAGGAGTTTACGTCTAAGTTTTAGGTGTTTACGGTTACGTTTTAGGAGTTTACGGTTATGTTTTAGGAGTTAACGGTTACGTTTTAGGAGTTTACGTCTAAGTTTTAGGTGTTTACGGTTACGTTTTGGGAGTTTACGGTTATGTTTTAGGATTTTACGTCTGTTTTAGGAGTTTACGACTATGTTTTAGGCCTTAGGGGTTTACTACTATGTTTGAGGTATAATAATTAATGTCGTTAAATTATCATAATAATGAACACAAAAACGCACAAAGCATTGACGTGGTGTAATACCGATTTAAGAACAAGCCTAAAGGTATATAAGTCAAGAAGACAAACAGACAAAATTCTAAGAAGAACAATTTGAGCAAGAACGAAAATGTTCACAAAATTTCACAGTTAGGTATAATATTAGTAGGATAATAGGTGTGGATGATTACCTAATAACTTCACATAGTCAGCCACCATTTTCATCTGGTTTGCGTCGACCTTTGGCTCGTTAAATTGGTTGGCTAGGAGTCGAACAAGATGAGAATGCAAAGACGGGCCACTGTGGGTTTTCACTACTTGCTGAAATTGATACATCTGGGAAAAGCAGGTGGTAGAATTATTTATTTTTCGTTTGGCAACATTGATATTAGGAATAATAGTTTCATGGCATGAAGGTGGTTTTATGTGCAAAAATGGTCTAAAACTTCAAATACAATGTAGGCATTGATATATTTAGTTTACCTCAGTGTATCTACTTTGTAAAACAGATATACAGGCCCTCGATTCTGATAAAGCACAACCACTGCCACACCAAATAGATTGCAAAAAATGGCATTAAATTTTACACCTTATTTCCATAGACTTTAAATAAAAAGAGTTTCATTACACTCTTTCATTCAGTCCACAAAAAGTCATTTAATTTTAAACTTTAACTCCATTACCTACTTTAAAGGCTAAAATCAAATGGAATTTTCTCGAGCACTCTTTAGCAGAGTCGAGGTTCAGATCTCACACCTGCAGTGTCGCTATAGTGCGGTTTCACCTTAAAACTATATTTTACAAGGTTACTTACAGCTGCTTCAGCAGTCTGGCCAAGTTTCCTGTAAACACAAAATAGTAGGATTACTTCTACAGGTGAAATATTACTAATGAATGTGTCTTAATAACGTTTGGACGGCTAAACAGGTATAGATGAAATTTGGCACAGAGATAGAAAATAGTCTAGGCTATTTTTTATTTCGGTATAAGGTTTCTGTGGGTCACGAGAACCGCATCACTGTTTTAGTCAATATCTAGTTAAAGCATAAATATCACTTACGTAAGTAGATCTTCTAGCTCAGTGATCTTGCCTTCGTTGTGCAAGAACGAGATGTAGTGGTTCAAGGCGATTGGTCTTGAGGATAGGAGTCCGTACACTAACTTCTTGTTTAACGTCTGAATGAGGAACAGTACTACCTGAAAACATAGGTAAGAAGATATTTTTCGTATGATTATAATATTGTGTGTTTATATTGGCGAGGCTTAGGAGCCTAAAGTCCGCTCTACTTGTGTAATGGCCTGTACTGTATGGCAATTGGCACTTGCTAGAACATTCAACCGGAATTAGCACTTGGTAGAAGATTCATCTCCTATAAACATTAGGAGATAATATTAGGTATGATTACATCCCTCGGGCTTAGTAGCTAACTCGCGATAGCAAAGCGATAGCAAAATTTGCGCGGTAATCGAACAAAAACGACAAATTGGTATTACGTATCACATTTGACAGAAAGCGATCAGTGAAAAAGGCGCGATAAGAAATGTCATCGCGATCACTCAAAAGGTCCTTTTTTAATGGCCGCCATTGTGAAAATAATAAATACAGAAATTTTCATTGTAAAAAACCAGTGGTAAATCAAGAAACACATATAAAGTAGTCTTAGAAACAAAACTATCGCTATTTTTCAGTTCCGCAGCATATAATTGTTAAGGCGATCTGATCGCAAATCCTTACGTAATACCAATTTTTTTGACGTATCGCGATCCATCGCGCAGTGATCTCGTTCTTACTGCTCATCGCTCGCTCGCTGGTCGCGAAAAGTTAGCTAATAAGCCTGCCTACTAATATTATAAATGCTAAAGTAACTCTGTCTGTCTTTCTGTCTGTCTGTTTGTTACGCTTTCACGCCTAAACCACTGAACCGATTTTAATGAAATTTGGTACAGAGATAGATTAGACTTCGGGGAAGGACAAAGGCTATTACCGACATCCACGCGGGCGGAGTCGCGGGCAACAGCTAGTAGTGTCAAAAAAGTATACTTTTTTTTGTAGTATACTAACCGTGAGTATAGCATTCCCATCTCCAATCGCTAGTGCTCCATCCAGCAGTTCAGTTTTACTCTTCAAACTCCGGTGCACATGCAGAGAGCAGTTTCGGCCCAAGGTTAATCTTCTGAGGGTCATTGGTACCGTTTCCTCTGGCAGTTCTTGCTTTGTTGCTTTTGAAGGTTCCTGGCCAGATTGGGCAAGGATGACTGTCAATAGAATAAGCTTAGTTTATTATTCTGTATTCAAAATACATGTTATATTATACTAGTGGGCATTGGCCCACTAGTATAGTCCATACTTCCATATCCATACTTCCATACTAATCCATATTCATATCCATACTTCCATACTAACATTATAAATGCGAAAGTAACTCTGTCTGTCTGTCTGACTTACGCTTTCACGCCTAAACCACTGAACCGATTTTGATGGAATTTGGTATAGGGGTAGATTAGACCTTGAGAAAGGACATAGGCTATGTTTGGTCGCGATAACCGACATCCACGCGGGCGGAGCCGCGGGCAAAAGCTAGTTTATAATATATATATTAACTCTACATTGGTAGAGTATGGTACTCCACAAAGTTCTTCAGAACCCAAGTCAACCCCATTGTACCTACTGCTTAACGAACTAATCTCTGAAGCAGGCTCATCTCTCAAATCATGGAAAGCAAGAGTAGGAGAGCACCCTATTAATAGGCATGGTCGCAGCCTGAATTGGGGGAGGGAGGGAGTTTATTTTTTTAGTGTGGAACTTCCTTCACAGAATCCTTTTTAGAAGACTTTTCAATTTACCGTGCACGATTAGGGGGGAGAGGGGTGAGGGGTCATCTCCCTTGTGACCTTTGAGTGAAGAATTTGTGATTCAATGAACTGTCGAAATTCTATGGCTTATTATGGATATTGATCTTCGGTTATTAAGGTGAAAGAAACTACACATACTTAGGTCTAACACTTTTGAAGAGACGAGGCTGCTTAACGGTACAGCAGCAGACTTCGCAGAAGAAATACTGACATTGCTGAATATGCTTTCTTCATTCTGTCCCGGGGAAGATGTCTGGCCTATGGCCAATATCTCTTGAGGTGATAACTGAAAGGTATTTTTTTAATGAATTTAAGAAACAAAAATTATAAGGTTTGTTTAAAAATTATAATTGTTATTTAATTACATTAATAATCCTTTTTTTATCTGAATAAATTTTTACTTCTATAAACCATTTGGTTGGGTACTTAACTGAACATAAACAATCTTGAAGTCTTTTTAATATGTTACATTTTATAAACTCAGTTTATTAATATTTTTTGGTTTTGAAACTCATTTTAAAGATTAAACTTTCAAAAACCGCAATCAAAACACTAGTTAGTCAGTTATTTAGACTAGTTTATTTGTTTAATATGTGTTTTTATAAAAAGTTGCTACAAAATTGTTTATCTTTAGTTTAGTACCTGATCAATTTATTGGAATATATATTTTAAAACCACTGTTCCGTCTGGCACTCAAAAATACATAGATATTGCATGCATGCCTTCTTATATTAAGTCTCCCTGAACACAAAACTGGCGCAAACTATGAAGATTTCTATTTATTCAGTGCCACATACAAAGGCAGTAGGTACTTATTGTGCCGGTTATAGACAATTTATCTAAGCCTTAAGAGCTTAAAAACCAGAACCAGTCAGTATTTAGCCTTCATTTGAGGCAATTTTAAATTACTGCTACTAAAGTCCTAAATTATATACCAAAAATTATGAAAGTAACTATGCAAATCTTTGGTAGGCACTGAAGTAGTCAAAATAATATTCTACGTACAACATCGTCATCAAAGCTCAATGCTGTCGCCTTAGTTTCACTTGTATTCCAATAATCATCATCATCCATTCTTCTAGTGGTTTATTTGAAAGTTTTATTGTACAAAAATATGTAAATAAACACCCATTTAACGTGAGCTGTCAGAAGTCAAACTGACAAACAAACTACAAAAGTGTCAAAAGTGTCAGAATTTAGTGATACCAACACCAATTCCTAAATATATTATAAACTTTACTTATTAATTATAGCCCAAGTTAAGAAATATGTAACGAATACGATTATAAAATTCGACTATAATGTTATTATAATTATAATATTCGGATATAATTCGGTTATTTTTTGTTTTATATTTTCGTAATAATAAAAATAAAAGAAAGTTATAAAGTTCTTATAGAGAAAAAAAAATAACAAAAATGAAAGAAGCAAAAAACATTTTTTGTTTTCCCAAATAAATCACATAGAAATCACATTGTAGTTGAAATTTGAAATTTATACAATACAATACAATACAATATTCTTTATTGTACACCATATGAAAATACAAAAGAAAACAACAATGATATATTAGTGGCAGTACAAACGGCGGTCTTATCGCTAAGCGCGATTTCTTCCAGACAACCTCAATGGAAAAGTGCGCAATGGATTGGTGTATGGGCAGTTAACGGGGTACAAAGATTCAATTGTAGTGAAATAAATACACACTTAAATAAAAATAAAATAGAAAAATAATTTAAAATATACATATACTACTAAATATAAATAAGTATATAAAGCAGTCTAGGTACACGTATACCTATATGAATAAATAAATAAAAAAAGAAACATCAATAAATAAAACATAATTAAATAAATAAATAAAACAAGGAAACATAATAGATAAATCTATGTAACATAAAGTAATAAGATGCAATTATAGTGATAGATAGTGATTAGTGACCATACCTTTAAAGATATTTAGTGATTGTGCTCGTCTTATTGGCACAGGTAGCGCATTCCACAGGCGTATAGCCTGTACTGTGAAGCTGTGCTTTACTGGAAATATTTTGATGTGATGATTGTGATGTGAATATTTTCTGCTCGGCTATCTGCAAAGTGCAAAATCAGATGGAGCTACTATATTTGGTAATTTTAAATGGCAATTACCCTTTTTCCTCCACGTACCGGTTTGTAGGTGAAATTAAATGGATTTGGCCTCAAGGCCCTAATGAGGCGTCATGCCATATAAAGCTTTATCAACATCGGAGCAAAATAGTATTTGCTCAGTTGTAAATTTTACATAGTACGTAGGAACCTACCTCAGACTAAAAGACTAACATAGACGGAACTTATAGAACCAGGGGCGTATTTAAAGATTTGGCGCCCCGGGCCACTTAGGTTTGCCGCCCCCTATGCAGGCGCGGTCCGAGGGGGGGGGGTCACAGGGGACATGACTCCCCTCCCCCAAACCATGCACGTCATATTGAAAAGTCCCAGTACGAGGGGAGGGGGGGGGGTTACATTTCTTAAGGAATTACCGAAGTAACCCCCCCCCCCCCCCCAAAACTTCAAGCTGCGACCGCGCCTGCCCCTATGTGACGTTCGCGTTCACCGTTAGCCTGCGCCCAAGGGGCTGACACAAAATAGGGGTCCGTCAGAAATTGCTGGAGATTTTCAAGCCTGATTCGTGAGATCTCTATCTTATGGTGCGAGGGAAGTGACTTCCATCGATCTCTCCACTAACCCAGGCTCCCAACCAGAATCCCTTCAAGGGGAAATATTTGCATTCCATTCCATTAAAGCGCCCTACGTAGAAGATGATATCGCAACCAAAAATCATTTTAGTACAGCAATAGCTTGTGAATAATGATGTTTTATGGCTCAAAGGTAACAGCAAAAGCACCGCTTTGGAACCTGGCAGCACTCTAGGCTCTAAAGTCACTCAGATCCCGTTTTCAAGGGCTCTATAACATATGCCTCAAGTAGAGACGGATTCCGAAAATTTGAAAGACAGGAAAACTGGTCCTCTTCTGCAAAGTTACCGTCTGCCTATCGGCTCATTGTATTTATGGACAAGGTGTGCAGTCATGCAGGTGTTTTAAACGAATTATTCCTCGTGAAGTGCCACATCGAGCGCCTTACAGGAGTGAGGTCGAATTGGGTAGAAAATAAATTTGGTTATAGTCGCTAGTCGCTCAGTGGATGCCAACACGCGCTTGAGGGCCCTGGTGGAAGAAGCAGTGGCACGGCGAGTTGATGCTGGCAGTGTCTATTGTTGCCTACGTCTTTAACACCTTGCCATGGAGCTGCATCAGAGCTGTATTCTTTCAGCACGGGGTGCCTCTCTATCCTCGTGTCATTGTCGGGGCTTACTTATCGGTGAAAGCCAGTATCTACCCATGTAGGACAGGGCTTGGGCAGTGAGATATGTGGCGGGGTGTTCCGGCTGGCGCGGATCTGGGGCCGCTTCTGTGGAACATCGACTAGGACTGGATGGTGACGGCACGAAATCAGAAGCAACCAAGTAAGCCACAGCTGGAGTTACCCAAGTCCTTGGACGTATTTGGTGACTGGATCTGAAGTGGGCATACCTGGTTCTCTTACTTACGAACCCTTTCTGGCCAATTGATGTGTGGGGAGCACAGAGGCTGCCCGTACACCACCTGGCAGTCCTTAAATAGACTTCGGATGCAGGTTAGCCGAAGTAACGAAAACCGAATTAGATGGAGTTTCTCAGATAAGGTGGACCCAGGCACCACGGTGTGAATGCGGAACTACAGTGAGGTAGGCGCTAACGTGTGCTGCATGCCTAAGCACGTGTACACCGCAGGAACTCATGGGTGCCTCTGAGAACGCCATCAGGGTGGTTGCACACTGGGCAAACAAAATATGACATATGTCATTGACTCGACAAAAGGAGAAGATTAGCTCGGATGAGGTGATGCTCGAAGGGGGTTCTCACACGTCTTCGCTGCCGATAACGCGATAGAGGTATCACAGTAGCTTCTCCTACCAGCTGACGCAATGCGCCCAGCTATGGCTGCTTCGGTGAGTTCCTGAGACATGCAGATCAGGAGCCGACCCCTGCAATGCCACCTCTGCCTGGGCTCCTCCATGTATATGCCACTTCACGCGTTGTATTCTTTAAGCAACCGTCAGAGCGGGAAACCTCTCGCCGCAGGTCCTGGTGCTAGTTATGGCCGTCTGCGAGGGGTGATTATTCCTCGTGAAGTGCCACATGCGGTCTCAGTTTAAAACCGCACACCGTCTCTGTCGGGTCTCAATTATCGGGTATAAAGTTACCCAATTAGATGTTTTCCTCGCAACCCGGCTGACCTTTTAAGATAGCTCCTTCGGGTGTGGGTAGTCGGTGTCCCCATTGAACCTCGGAAAGGTACGGGTTTCACCGCCGCGTTACCGGTCTGAATATATTGGAGTAACAGGAACAGGCGACCGCACCTGTCGCTCCCAGCACTGCAATTCACTAAACGAGCACAACGATGCGAGTCGCAAGTGTCGCAACGTTGTGGTCGATAGAGATTGTCATTGGTCGGAATGTATCACGTCACTGGAGATCGACCACAACCAGTGGCGGATCCAGGGGGGGGGGGGTCGTGGGGTCATGACCCCCCCTGGGCGGGTCACCTACTAAAAAATATCCCAATGTCACTGATAAATTTTAAAAAATACCACGCATAAGAAGACTGTCTCTTTGTACCTAATAGTATTATAATTTTATGAGGCACCAAACATCAGTATGAATATTATTCGCACGATTGAAAATTTCAATTTATCGTGCAGCGCAGCCGATCAACCAATGGACTCGAATAGTTTTCGGACCTGACACCCTGTCCGCTATGTTAAAGAAATAAGCGCGAATGACTAACCAGGCCCGAGGCCGGCAGTCGAAGGTCTGGAGCTGACAGCCATGACCCGCCATGAGGTCCTTTTTCGATTCGGGCAACAATTTGACTTGGGCTCAGCTTTAAAGGCCCCGTATTTATGTTACTGTTTGCTTACAAAAACTTTTTGTGAACTTGGAAGAAGCCTTCCTTTCTGGATCCGACGTAGGTAGTCACCAAAGCACCCGTGCCCGGTAATAACCTGCGTCAGCCGGTACGAGAGGCAGCCATGTGGCCTCTCTAGCCAATCCCCCATAGGATGGGATGGGCCTTACTACCGCTATTACCGCGAGCCCAGCGGTTGTGGCCAGTGGCCATCTTCTGCTGCGGATGACGCAGGTGACTCATATACCTGGTCCTTTTTTTGTATCGTGCGAAAAATTCCCGCGGATACCTTCCCCCCCGGAGCCGGAGGAGGAGGTTATGTCGGACTCGAACCGACTAAAACGTACGCCGTCTGTGGGCCGTCAGTTGCCGGAGGTGAGATTGTCGTAGCCATATCCCTCGCACCCCGGCCGACCCAGGGCCATATCTCCGGTGTAGGGACCATAGAGTCCCCAGCTCACTCCCAGGTACGGGGAGGCACGCAATGCGCGCCGCCGCGGCCTGCTTCTGCTAGGGTGACCCACCCCCAGGTCCGCGCTCATGGGGGACGGAGGTCATCCCGAGTTGCCGCCGCTCGTAGCGGGTCGCGTGGTTTGCGATTCTCCTTCGCTCCTCGCGGGCCGCAAGGTCTGCGATTCTCCTTCGCTCCCGCTCCGCCGCCTACTTTACGAGCATTAGAAGGATGCGCCGGCGGCCCACGCATCCGCGCAGCGAACCATCGCTGCGAGCAAAGTGGCAAGTGTGAGAGCTCTCACTCCCAGCATATGCCTGGCCTTACATCTGCACATTCTACGACGTCAAGCCAGCACTTTTTGGGGCTACCCCTCCCACAGGGGCCCGCCCGGGGTGCCATTGCCAGACATTTGGTATCCACCTAGCCTGGTGGTTGCAGCAAAAGTTGCTGTTCGCATAGGCGATGACTTGGTCGAGCGCACGGACCAGGTTAAGTACCTGGGGGGCGCGCCGTAATAGCGGCGGTAAGACCCATCATGGGGGAGTGGCTAGGGAGGCCACATGGTGGCCTCTCGTTCTGGCTGACGCAGATTATCACCGACCATGGGTGCTTCGGGCGGTATCTGCATCGGACCGCGAAGAAAGAGCCAACGTCCGAGTGCCATCACTGCGACGCGAGCGAGGACTCTGCGCTGCACACGCTCACCGAGTGTCCGGCGTGGGAGACGCCGAGACGGGAGCTGGTGGCGACCTTGGGACCTCTTTTTTCGCCATAGAGTCTCCTGCAGGAGTCCTCCAGCCCCCTCAAGCCAGAGTGCCAGCTGCGTCCTTCAACTTGGGGCCAGCAGCTTAACCGGGTTCTGGATCGTATTTAACAACAGTCGTTCAAGGTATTTTACTTTTCTCCTCTCACCTCATACCAAATTAGTTGGAATGAGAGAAGAAAAGTTTCCATTTTCGTCATGAATTTCATACACATTTATTTTCATTGTATTGTTCAATGACATTTTATTGGGAGACTACCCCCGCCCCCCCGAAACTATGTCTCGTCTACACCATGACCCCCCCCCTGAATTGAAAGCTGGATCCGCCCCTGACCACAACGTTGTGACTCGCATCGTTGTGCTTGCTTAGTGAATTGCAGAGCAGGTCTCGGGGAACCAGCCGCCCCTTAGCTGCTCTTATCTGTGCTCTCTGCTAGTCATAAGGATACGTGGAAACCCTATGAGTAGCCATTTACAGCGCCGCTACCACCTCGGCCGGAATTAACCGTAGGCGGTAGCGTCTCCCTGCGAGAGAAAGGCGCTGCTGTCTTCGGCGCCCAAGCTGCTTGGCCCCAGTTACACCGTACTTGAACGCAAATGTTAATTAGGGTTTTCTAATTTGAATGCAATTAAAATAATGAGTGACATAGTCATATTGTAACTAAGTAAGCTCCGAAAAATTAAAATTAAAAAAAATACGTAATATTTACTCTAATAGGCGCCTTTTAGAGTCAAGATTAAGGCGCCCAGAGACATAGACATTCGGGGCGGCACGTTGCGAGGGGCGGCAGAGCCGCCTCGAGCGTCTTTCTCCGGGCTCCTTTTAGAGCAAGATTAAGGCGTCCGGAGATAGACGTTCGGGGCGGCAGGTTGCGAGGGGCGGCAGAACCGCCCCGAGCGTCTATCTCTGGGCGCCTTTTAGAGCAAGATTAAGGCGCCCAGAGATAGCCGTTCGGGGTGGCAGGTTGCGAGGGGCGGCAGAGCCGCCCCGAGCGTCTGTCTCCGGGCGCCTTTTAGAGCAAGATTAAGGCGCCCAGAGATAGACGTTCGGGGCGGCAGGTTGCGAGGGGCGGCACAATGCGAGGGAGCCGCCCCGAGCGTCTATCTCCGGGCTCCTTCTAGAGCAAGATTAAGGCGCCCAGAGCTAGACGTTCGGGGCGGCAGGTTGCGAGGGGCGGCGAAACCGCCCCGAGCGTCTATCTCTGGGTGCCTTTTAGAGTCAAGATTAAAGCGCCCAGATCAGATCTTCAGGGTCGGCAGCACGAGTGTGAAGCCCCTGGTGTTGCATACGTCCATAGGCCACGGTAACCACTTTCCATCAGGTGGGCCGCACCGTGTGCTAGTCTGCACCCTAAGTGGTATAAAAAAAAAAATAGACGCTCGGGGCGGCTCGGCCGCCCCTCGCAACCTGCCGCCCCGGGCCATGGCCCCCTTGGCCCTAGGGTAAATACGCCCCTGTATAGAACTATAATAGCGAGTGAAGCCTATTCTATACATTCCACCTATGTAAATGTTATTCTTTTTCTGAGGTATTACGTAAAGTTTAAGAGAAAACTTTAAGACGCGTGCATCTACATAAGCTAAGTACCTGCCTAGATAAGTTTACAGCTGATGCAGGTAAACCGGCAAACCGGTTTAGCTAACGCAAAGTAGCTATGTACCTATGTATTTAAATTTTTTTATACCACTTAGGTGGCAGACAAGCACACGGCCCACCTGATGGAAAGTGGTTACCGTGGTCTATGGACGCGTGCAACACCAGGGGTGTCATACGTATATTAGGTTCCTACCTCTAGGTATTAAGTACCAGGTAGGTAATAGCACAGAATACTGTCGTAGTAGTTATTCGAAATAAGTATGAAGTATGCATCTTTACTTAATTCGCGTACCTACCTATGTAAACCTACCTACGTAAAATAATAGTTAGGTAAGTTGATCAAGTTGTTTCCATCCGGCTATTAAATGTTAAACACGGGGACAAAATATAATAAATCACCGGATATTTTGGCAAACCATTTTATTGTAAATTGTCAATGCAATTTATAGAAGGTAGTGTAGGTACACATGGTTCATGTTATACTGAAGAGTTTGTTTGTTTGTTTGAACACGATAAGTGGTTCGAATTGCCGGATTTTAAACGGGGTATTTAACACAAAATATTTATTTATTTATTTATTATAATGTGAGAGTTTGACCTCCGATTAGATAACAGTTATTAGGTTGGCAACACTAATTTCCATACAAACGAGTTTATATCCCATTGTGTACCTATTTAAGAAATTCACACAATTGAAATGATAACATGGTTGGCTTGGCTGTGCTGTATTAGATTATGCTGTGCAGTCGTCGCTACCGTAGAAGACAAGATAACTAACTCAAGAGGACTGTGGACTCCGGCCTTCAAAGTGTAATTGATTAGTTGTTTCCCGCGGCTTTGCTTTGCCCGCGTGAATGCTGGTTATCGTGCGTGACTATAATTTTGGGGTCGTCGGCAACGCGAGTGTGACGCCCCTGGCGTTGCATACCTAAGTCCATAGGCCACGGTAACTACTTTCCATCAGGCTGTGTGCTGCCACCTAAGTGGTACAAAAAAAAATCTTTTTCAAGCTCTAATCTATGTTTGCCAATTTTCAATATGTTATCTTCAAAAATGACGTAGGTTTTTTTTATAGCTACCACTTAGTTGGCAGATAAGCACACGGCCCACCTAATGGGAAGCGGTCACCGTGGCCTATGGACGTATGCAACACCAGGGGCGTCACACCACACTCGCGCTGCCGACCCTGAAGAAACCTTCTAATGCCCTTCTTGAAGAACCCCATATTGTAGTCGCTTGGGAGTTCATTCCACAACTTGAGTGTGCGTGGGATGAAGTGCCTTTCATACCGCACAGTGCGCACCGTTTCCGGTACTTTCATACAGACTTGCATCCCCTATTTGACCCTTTTTAAACCCCTTTTTAGCGATAAAAGGTAGCTTATATCCTTTCCCAAGAACTTGGGAACGTAAGCAGACCATCTCCTAATCTCTACCAAATTTTATCAAGATCGATTCAGTAATTTAGAAGTGAAAGGGTTTAGATGAATGAAATCGCATCATAGCTAATCCAAAACAGTCACGACTGTCACGAGGAAAGAGATGCATTATGCATAACGATGGCCACCAAAATTACCCCCACTTGCGTTACATGACGAGTCTCAATGGTGAGTGGTAGGTAAGTACTAAGGTGCGCATGAGTCGATCGCACCGTGCTATACAGTTTGTTTTGGTTGTAAACACGCTATACTCGCTCATTCGTGCGGAACAGTCGTGCTGATAAGAACTGTCAATAAATCAGCTGTTTTATTATTATTATTAGTCGTATTATTATTCAGTTACAAGTGTCTTGTGTTAATAATGTTAGAAGTCTGCAATAGTCCTTTATTTCGGCAGTATGCAGTCGTGATTGTTGGTGTGTATTTTTATTATTCTTTTTGGTTTTATGTCGCCTTTCATTATTTAAAACGTGTTCTGTGGTGTGATGAGTTGATGACTGATCAGTGTTGTCTCTACCCAAATAAAAATAAAAATAAATAGCTAAATAAAATTCGTGAATAAAAAAAAATGTGGCTCCATAGGCAAGCTTGTCCAAGTGTTGGGAGGTTTGTTAGATATTATTAGTTAATGACAGAAAGGCTGTAAGTAAACACAATTAATAAAATATCTACATGCATACATGTACTCACGCCTACAAATTTCCGAAGGAGTGGGCAGAGGTGTATTAACACCCACATTTCGTCAATTATGATTTTCACTCTCACCGAGTCTCACCTAAATGGGGAGCTAAACCTATTGCCGTCTAACGAGCACATTTTCGTGGGCTGTATGTTACCTGTCGGATGGAAAACAGCCCTATCCCTTAGTCGCCTTTTTACGATACCCTCAGAAAGAAATGGCGTGGCGCTATTCTACTCCGCCGAGAACCAACACAGTGAAAAATATCTGTTTCCAATTATGTATTTGGAAGAACTTACATGTTTATAAAAAAAAAAGGTCAGGATTTTGTGATATGGATTTTTGATTGAAAATCCTCCAGGTCGAGGCAGCTCGATGATATTATTAACCGACATTACACTGTCAACTGTCAATAAATATCACAATCTACTATCGTGACGAGATCACGAAGATACTGACCAATCTCTCCCATTGACATAATTTAGGTAGGTATTATCATCTACTACAACAAGAATGATATAATATCTCAAGTGGAGTAGATGTATAAAATTGTGAGCAGCTTCATTTTAATTTGTGTGTGTGTCCAGAAAATTCAACTTCTTCCTCCTAGCGTTAATTCCCAGTCGCATCCGAAGCTTTCAGCTCGGAGTCTGGGGTCCGCTTTTACCAGTCATAGCTACAGATTTGGCTAGACCTCGATATTTTCCGTGAAGCGATTGCGATCTGACCTCCACGACCCAATGTTAACATTAGGCGATATCGAATCTTTGCAGCTAGACCGTTACGGTTGTTTTTGGACTTTTTAGGGCACCAACTACCCGTAACGACTGCCATAGATGTTCTTATGGTAACCGGGACCGACGGCTTAACGTGCTCTCCGAGGCACGACCAGACCAATGCAAATACCCATATTTAATGCACACAAATATTTGCACTGAGCGGGGATCGAACCCGCGCCTACTGCGTAGCGGCCGCGTTCACTACCGCTACGCCACGGAGGCTGTCAAGAAAATTCAACTAGTGATATAAATTGAATGAAATTTTATAACATTTGGTATGCTAATATAAACTATTTAAATCGAGTCCCGCCTGAGCGTGATTTCGCTTTTTCCTATCATAATCAATTTGAAAAGTAATAAAAATATCGAGGTCCAGCAAAATCTGCAGTTAGACCAGTTAGACTGATAAAGCGGACCCCAGACTCCTAGTGAAAGCTTCGAATGCGACTGGGAATTAACGCTAGGATGAAGAAGTGATAAAAAGTTAACAAAACATGAATGTATGTATTTATTTTGAGTTCGTTCTCAGGAACTGCTTATCCAATCTTTTCTTAATTATTTTCGCATTTGATTAGTTTAATAAGGATGGCTTTATATCATCATGCTGCTACTCTAAGAAGTGGAAGTAGCATTTAGGTATATATAATATGTATGTAGTTAACAAATCCGGCATATTCCCATACATTATTTTAAGTTTATTTTTTTATTTGTTTTTGTATGTGTAAGGGTTAAATTGAAGGGGGTTAACGAGGATCCCAAATAAATTCATGGGCGAAGCCGGGGAGGGTCAGCTATGTAGTTTATAATTTTACTAGCTTTTGCTTACTTGCTTTAGATTTCGGTTATCGCGACCAAACATACCATAAGTCATTTCTCAAGTTCTAATCTACCCCTATACTAAATTTCATCAAAATCGGTTCAGTAGTTTAGGCGTGAAAGCGTAACAGACAGACTGACAGACTGACAGACAGACAGACAGACTAACAGACAAACAGACAGACAGACAGAGTTACTTTCGCATTTATAATATTAGTATGGATATGAATAAATAAGCTAAGAAGTTGTGCCTAGTCAAGTCTAAAAGTCTTCTGTTTTTATCTTTCTTTGTGTATTGTTTTTTTTGTGTTGTGCTTTTAGATCAGTAACAATAGTGTGTGTATGACACACTGTTATTATTGGTCTAAAAACAGGAGGTCAATAACTCGATAAACAATAAGAACGTTACTTCAAAGATCTTACAAAAATTAAGTGCTTATGTACATACAGACAGTAGGTAAATAGGTAATATAATATAAGAATCATTTGAGGAAAATATACTCGTAGTTTTTCTCTTACGTTGCCTTAACACGAATGATAAATCTACAACTTGCGGAGAAGGATCATAACTTCGTTGTATCTCAATTGTATCTGAAGCCTTGAACTCGGAACCCGGGGTCACCTTCCACCTTTTCCTCCTCTACTTTACGAGGTCTTGGGCATCTCTGGCAATGAGAAAATTCATTCATGCCTTACCCAGGAACATACATCACACATTTATTCCCGGAATGTTGGGCACATTAATTAACACCCACATTTCACCAATCATTGTATTCAGTCCCACCACGTAATAGCGGTGAGCTTATTGCCGTATTTCGGGCACTATTGTACTTTAGTATTATGTTATCTGTGCTATTGTTGACTCGAGCCATACATCTCAGGCTGAGGTACCCAGGAATAGTGATAAAGTTTTAGTCCTAAACAGCTTGTTCTTCTTCTATCGTGTTGATGGCGTTTCTACTCTCAAATTCGCTACCTGGATGGCGTTCTCAGAAGCGCTTATGAGTTCCTCTGATATACATGTGTATGAGCATGGAGCACACGTTAACAGGTGAACCATTGTCGGTGGAGTAACTCCACGTTCACATCGCTGGTCCACTCCACTTTCAACCCACAACTAGACCGGTTTTCTTTCCTTCGACTAACCTGTGTCCAGAGTCTTTTCAAGGACTTCCATTTTGATCCAGGGCAGGATATGTCAACTCAAAAAGGGTACCTACTACAAAAAAATTATTTAATTTTAAACTTTAATTCTACAGCAATAAAGTAAAAAATGTAATGCCTGCTTTTGCAGTGTTTGTGCCTTGTGGAATGACAGTGGTTTTGCTGTCGCAGAATCGAAAGCCAGTTTTTTTTAGTAGGTGTACAAAAGTCATTGACATCATGTTCCACTGTTTCTTTGAGGTGAACTGTGTGCCCGATACGTTTATTAATAAAAATACCTCTCCATTTCTTTTGTGAGGCCAAATCGATGCCACGCGTAGCTGCCTAATTCGATACGTACATTTTGTATTTCTCACTAGACACTTTAGTCACAGAACAGTCTTTAGTGTCTAGTAAGGTTACGGAATAATTACATATTGATAACACACTTGTACTTTGCCACGATATTTACTATTGAACCTAACCGGTTTCGCCTTACGGAATTCTTAAAGGTTTACATTGACAGTTATATTTTTTTAATTAGGTACCTTTTTGTTTCGCCTTACGGCAATGTTAATGTAAACGTTTGAGAATGCCGTCAGGCGAAACCGGTTAGTTAGGTTAATTAATAAATAGGTGGAAAAGTACAAGTGTGTTATTGATAGTGTTACAACAAGTTCCACTAAGTGCCATCAATCAACAGGAATAATCATAAAGATAATTAAATTTTGAGTTTTTAACCGACTTCAAAAAAGGAGGCTTCGTCTGTACCTGTCTTTTTAGGGTTCCGTAGCCAAATGGCAAAAAACGGAACCCTTATAGATTCGTCATGTATGTCCGTCTGTCTGTCTGTCCGTCCGTGTGTCACAGCCACTTTTCTCCGAAACTATAAGGCCTATGCTGTTGAAACTTGGTAAGTAGATGTATTCTGTAAACCGCATTAAGAATTTCACACAAAAATAGAAAAAAAGCTTTAAATTTTGGGGGTCCCCTTATTTAGATCTGAAACTCAAAATTTTTTTTTTCATCAGACCCATACGTGTGGGGTACCTATAGATAGGTCTTTAAAAATGCTATTGAGGTTTGTAAGTTGTAACATATTTTTTTTCTAAACTGAATAGTTTGCGCGAGAGACACTTCCAAAGTGGAAAAATGTGTGTCCCTCCCCTCTAACTTCTAAAATAAGACAACGATAAATCTAAAAAAAAAAATATGATGTACATTGCCATGCAAACTTCCACCGAAAATTGGTTTGAACGAGATCCAGTAAGTAGTTTTTTTTAATACGTCATAAACCGCTATTTTCGCTTTTGCTGATACGGAACCCTTCATGGGCGAGTCCGACCGATTTTGAAGATTCTTTTTTTATTTTCGATAGTTAACTGTTAATTTTAGCAGATAATTAATTTTAGATTCATAGTCGCGGCCCCTGTGGCTTAGTGGCAAAGCGCTCGACTGCTAATTCAGAGGTCGCGGATTCAATTCTCGCGCGGTGCAAATATTTGTTAGCATAAATATGTTTAATTGCACTGGTCCAAGTGTCCCTACGTATAAATATGTAGATACAAAAAAAAATGTATTTAAGTATGTTTATCCGCATTCTCGAACTACTGTACAATTACCTAAGTATTTATACTGTGCTTACTTTGTGCCTAGATAGCGCTGTGTAGGACGTCCTAGATTAAATATTTATTTATTTAATTAGATACAATTAATTTCAATTATTATTACATTCCAAATCCAGATAATTATCTCCAATTATATAATTGTACTAGCCTTCCGCCCGCGGCTCCGCCTACTTACATCTCGGTTAACGCGACCTTTGCTCATATCTTCGGTTCTACTCAACCGATTGCGATCAAACAAACGTAAGATTTTAAGTCTGGGTAAGCCCTTTCTAACAAAAAAAACCGCATCAAAATCCGTCCAGTAGTTTTTGCGTCCATCGCGGACAAACAGACACACAGACAAACAGACAAACAGGAAATTCAAAAAAAATATTTTCGTGTTCAGTATCGTTAACATAACATATCCCAAGTATTCTTTTTTAAATATCTCCAATGTACAGACACGACCACTTTACAATTATATAATAGTATAGAAGTGCATTGGAAATTTGTATACGCGATGGACGCAAAAGCCACTAAACGAATTTTGATGCGGTTTTTTTGTCAGACTAAAGGCATAAGGTATGATTCCGAAGCCGCATACGACAACTACAGACGCATGCAGCACATACAGCGTACCCATTACTTGTTATACTCCGATACGGATAAAGGGGACCATTGAGAAGCCGCAATGAATTACGCGCATGTGCTGCGTGCGTATGCGATTGGCTACAGAATCATATACCTACCTACTTTTAAAATCTTACGTTTGTTTGATTGCAGTCGGTTGAGTAGAACCGGAGATAAGAAAACAACGCGGGCGGAGACGCGGGCGAAAGGCTAGTTATGAATATTTTTTCTCATTGATTATGTTTACGCCATGAGAGAGATCCTTGATGAAATTAGGTTAATCTACACTAATATAGCTGAAGAATTTGTTTATTTTTTGTTTGTTTGTTTGGCTTAACGTGCTTATCTCAGGAACTACTCGTTCGAATTGTGAAATATTTTTTATGTTGCAGACTTAGCCTCACATACATGGCTCAAGTCAACAATAAGGCACTATTGTGTATTGGAATACGGCAATAGGCTCATCTTCTATTACGTAACCTAATACAATGATTGATGAAATGTGGGTGTTAATTCACCTCTGCCCAACCCTCCGGGGATAAAGGCGTGATTGTATGTGTGTATTTATCTATAGTTTGACCTTGTTGGATCAATGCAGTACTGGTACCCCCTTCCTTTCAAAATAAACAACTTTCATTCAAGGATTACATAATATTAATGATTATTTCAAAAGCTTGTAGCAGAAATAAACAATTTTATTAAGTAACGCTACATATTCTAAATCAATTAACTAGCCAATTGCAGTCTAATGCTGGACAAAGACCTCTCCCAATGTGCGCCATTGCTCCCAATCCTTCGCCTCCCGCATCGAGTCTGTACCAGCCACCTTTTTCTGGTCGCCGCTGTCCTACACTATCCTACTAATATTATCAATGTGAAAGTTTGTGAAGATGATAAGATGTTTGTTATTCAATCGCGCTTTAGCTTTAACGGCTTCTGGCTGAGATATAGGGGTATCTAGATTATAACCTGGTCTAATACCTGTGCTAATACATAGCCCATAGGCTACTTTTTGTCCTGGGAATTAGACAATTCCACGCGGGTGTAGCCGCGGCCACCGCGGGCTTTAGCTAACAGTAACCGGATCAAATTAAGCTAAATTGCTTGTTATTAGGAGTAGGTTCACCTCGGTATTGTAATAACCAGGATTCGAACCCGAGACCTCTCGATCGTAAGGCCAACTCCTTAACCATAACCACTAAACTACTGCCGCTTTAAAAATATAAATCCTTGTGCAATACAAGCTGCTATTTATCTAATGAAGAATCTTGCTATCTATGAAAAAAAAATATTTTGATAGTAAAAAAATAAATGTTTTTGGTATCGGATTGACAGTTACTAGTTACTAAACGCTAACCAACATACTAACTATTCAGTTTTATAATGGTAGAATACAAAATTCCTATTGTGAAGTCTCCAAATGATCGGAAACACACAATTTGAGTTCATCAGTCATGTCTATTGTGTGAGCAGTTTGCTTTTGCGAGTGTATGAATCTACAATCTACCTATAACCTACACGTACCCAATGATATATAATAATACTAATAATAATAAATCTTTATTGCTTAGAAAATGTACACTGTTTACACTAAGAAGTTGGATCAAGGGAAATTATAAACTACAGATTATGTTGTCCACACTCTGAAATGGTGACATAAAAATTATAACTTTGGTCATCATTTTATGCTACATCAGATTCGGGACAGTGCGCCACCCAAAAAAAAATTCGTAATAATAAAATATTATTAACATAAAAACTTCATATAAATTAATAACGTTGACGTATTATTAGTAAGTAGCTATAATTATTTTTACTTACCTAGTGTTTGCGCCATTTTTTAAAGCCGCCATCTTCTTGTATGACGTATCTATGAATATAATACGTCAGTTTAAGAATGGCTTATTGTTGGTGGTGTATATTCATTCATCCTCGTAATGAGTTTACCAGGATAGTATTCAAAGTTTGCACTTTGAAGCTTGAGGTTAGGTTATTGTTTCGATTGGCATGTCAGCTTTTATGGGAGCGAATTTTTAGGGTTCCGTACCTCAAAATAAAAAAAAACGCAATAGAATCATGGCAAGCTGAAGGCAAAGTCTTGGAAAAGAGGGTCACCATTATAGACCATGTTCATGTTACAATTTTACAATTGACGACCTCATCAGATGCTTTTTCACGCGCCTGACTGTACATCGAAAGGTTAAAAATAACCTATTTAGGACTAGTTTCGTGCATGGTCAGTCTTTGACCCGAGGTTATCACTTTGCTTTTCTTATCGAATTTAGGGAAAGTAAATAAAACAACAATTGACCAACTAAACAAATACTTAAATAATCTAATTAAAGTTACTATTACGATTCGAACAATATTTATATTTGATATTATTTGACCCATAAGTAGTTACCAGGTACTACAGTTTCTAGGGTAGGTTCCTAGCTAAATACCTACAGGGCAAGAAAATGCTTATCATTTTCCGGAAAGTCTTTGAAACTACTGGGATTAAAATTCAGATCGCTTCAGTACCTACCCACCTGTCCGGTTCCAAAGAAAATTAACTGTGTCATGTTTCATACAAACACCCATACAAAAGACATATTCGCTCATAAAAATGATTAATCAATCAGTGATTTATATATTATGTAATACAGTAGATTATTTTTCATGACTGGACTGACCCATTCATTATATCCATTCATTTATTACATCAATCATTATGGAAAGCCTAAACCTAGTACTATTATCTGTTCTGTGCCTAAACCACTAGAGCCCAGGAAGGTCGTATGTACCCTCATAAAGCGTGAAGGTGAATCCCTGCACGTGATCTGCAGAGCGATGGTAAAAAGTGGTCGAAGACAAAACTACCTTGAACTATTCTTTAAAATACAATCGGTAAACACACCTACGTATACGTACCTATGCTCTACACAGGATGTTCTTTTTTGACTTGGAGAGTTTATGGATATCTGTTTTAACTACTTTTTAACCCCCGACAAAAAAGAGGGGTGTTATAGGTAAGTTTGAAGTGCGTGCGTGCGTGCGTGCATGCGTGCGTGCGTGCGTGCATGCGTGCGTGCGTGCGTGCGTGTGTGTGGGGTTTATCGGTTACCTATAAAAAGCATGAAATAAAAAATATAAATAAAAAAATTCAAAACCCCCGACCCAAAAATAACCTATAAAAAAAAGGAAAATAATAACTATTACATTATGACCTACCACCCTTGTCATTTGTCTCCTCAGGGACCGCCGTCTGACCGTCGGGGGGAATAGGGCATACCAAGGCTTAGCGGTCCTCTGCTACATCTTTTTAACGCAGATTGGCTCAGTTTCATGTATTTTATTATTTCAGAAGGAAAACCAGAACAACAGAGGTTTGCTTAAAAACCTAATTTCAACAATTAATTTTGGGTTTTTATATTTTTTTTTATGTCTAAACTTGTATTACTACAAAAAATAAAAAAAAAGTATAAAAGCTACTAACTTGTAATAATACCGGAATTTACCATTGTTCTTTAATAAATTAAAATGCAATTGAAGATCTCACGCTTAGGTACTAAAAATTAAGTACTTAGTCATATACCTAATGTCGAAATTGTTGTTACAATAAAAAAATCAGTCAAGCTGAGAACTGCCCTCTTTTTTGAAGTCGGTTAAAAGAGCTTGGTTTCTAAGACAGTTTTGTTATATCTTCTATGGTTTCTGATATTACCCACATAGGTAGGTAAGTAGGTACGTAATCTCAGGTGAAAATAAAACACACTGTATAATGTGTTTGACCGTCTCCATCGTTGCTACATTGAAAAGGTTACTTATACAACATCCAAAAAACCTGTTCTTAACATCTTAAATAATATAATATACCAGTGTCTTACTATATCCGTATTGAAAATTATCATTTCATTAGGAATATCATGTTGAACAAAATGAATAGGTACCTAATTTATTCATTATAAAGAGGTAAGGTTTGTGATGTAGGGGGTACTACTGTACCTACCGATTTTGAAAATTCTTTTATCAAAATAAGTACATTATTTTTTATTGACAAACTTCGGCATTATTTGAGTGTGAAATGCATGTGAAACGTGTTTGAAATAGCGATTTGGAGGGTTTTGGACCCATGTTTGACGCTAATTTCTATCGAGATAATTATTATGAATCGTTTTAAATCAATTTAGAAAGGAAAAAGGCAATCGACTTCGGGCGGGACTCGAACCCGCGATCTTTCCCTTACAGGGGGAATGCTCTGACCGATTAAGCCACCGAAGCTCGCACGAAGCCGATCTAAATTCCTCTATACAACCATACAATTACGATTTGAATAGTGAGCATAATAAATGCTTCAAAATTTCATTCAATTATTAAGAATCGTATTTCTGTTTTCACATGTCGTTTGACGGTTTTGCATATTTTATGAATATGCTTTTTATTTGGCGCAATTTGCTATATTACTTGATATCTAGATGTTTAAAATTGTTAAAAACAACTGCTACCTGGCCATAATACGAACATTAAGCTGCTAGAATTTGTCACCGAATTAATTCAGTTACATTACATAAAACCAAATAACCTGTCTCATAGATATGCAAAGAGAAATTTAGTATGTTAATATGCTCAACAAGTGTATTCAGAGCTGGTTTATTTTATAATCAAGTAGATTGTAGTGCTACTAATATATACCTATTCATATATATCTATATAATACATATTCGTGTGGTGACGGATAAAGAATACAAGTAACACCATCGAATCTCATCCGAAGAATGTCGTAAGAGGCGACTAATGGAAAAATACGCAGACGATATCACTGCGAGAGAAGGAAAACTCGAAATAAAACCATCTGGCCAGCGTGGAAACTGCAGGGCTTCCAACATTGGAAGAGGCTTATATTCAGCAATAGAAAATATCGAGTTCTAGCCAAATCCGCAGTTAAGACTGGTAAAGCGGACCCCAGACTCCGAGGTGAAAGCTTTGGAAGCGCCTGGGAATTAACGCTAGGAGGAAGAAGAGACTGCGATAGGATAAATAATTGATTGTTATCTAATACAGAATTTTTTGATGCCAAAAGTTACAGTCTCTCCCCTTTTTATTTTATTTTTATAATTAGTGTAGTTGTATATTTTGAAGTAACTGTACGTATTCGATTTCAAATAAATACAAAATAATCTAATATGTGAGCCTTATATTTCAGTAAACCTCTGCGTGCTAGCTACTGGCACAGGCATAGTATGGCCCTCTCCAGTCCTGGTGAAGTTGAACAACAGTACGCAGACAGTTCTGTCCAGACCTATTACCGAAGAGGAAGGATCATGGATCGTATCTATTGGAAGCTTAACAGCGATTGCAGGTTAGTCGAGTTTGGCTGTTCTAGCTTAGCTGGACGGATTAGAGGGAACATTAGTACATAATTGCTGTTGGTTTTTCTCGCTAAAATTCGAGAACAGTTGATCCGATTTAGCTGATTTTGGTTTACCTTCGATCCAAGTTTATCTCACCTGCTAATGTGCGGACGGAATGTAAGGCCTACGTCAGAGTCTGACGTAGGCCTCGCCTTTTGGGGTTTGAAGGCCAATGGTTTCCTTAGAAATTCATATAAACCAAAAGGAGCAGAAGAGTAACCCCCACGGAGGACAGAATATGATTTCCTTCTCCATGGTAACCCTCAATGTAGCCGAGAACGACTAGATTTTCAGTGTTATAATTCCCAAAAATATATTTCCAAAAAATATTTTCACTGTACAGTTCCCCCATAGTTTTTTCCCCCATTTCATCATGAACATCAGTATTTAATGTATCAATCTTTATTTTTCAGCAAACTTTACGGTTGCCTTCCTCGTGGACATTATAGGAAGGAAGTATGGTTTGATCCTCTCTTGTGTGCCCAAGATTGTAGCTGGTTTTGTCTTCATATATGCCACTGAAGTATGGATGCTGCTACTTGGCAGAGCACTGATCGGCATGTCAGATACTGCTATATTTACTTTAGTTCCGATGTATGCTTCGGAAGTTGCTAGTGTAAGTACTTTTGAGTGAATTTTCTTTTTGTTTGTCTTATTTATTTCAACAATGGTATCTTCGATTTCGCATAATGTCACCATTGGGTTGTGGAGGTCAGGTGAAGTCGCTTCACGGAAAATATTGAGGTTCAGCCAAATCTGCATATAACACTGGTAAGGCGGACTCCAGACTCCAAGGTGAAAGCTTCGGGTGCGACAGGGAATTAACGCTAAGATTAAGGTTGAAGAAGTTTGTCTTATTAATTTCATTTTCTCTTTCTCACTGATTGGTTCCTTCTCCTACCTTTTAAGCTACAAATTAAAATAAGTGAACTTCTTGCGAGCCCCTTATGGCTAATTTAATACATGTATTATAATCACAGTATGATTATGAGCTATGTTTTCTTATGTGTATGTGTTCTTGCGTCTTTCCATTTTGCTCTTGATAGTATTATAGTTATCGGGATATTTACCATGTATTGTTTTAATATCCCGATAACTCTAATAGTACTCTATTAGAGTTATACCCCTAATGCAGCCGAGACTGGCTGAATGAGAGTTTAAACACCTAAAACTCATGTCGACATTATAAAACAATACAGTGCATTTATTTTCAGAAAGAAATCCGTGGAGGTCTAGGAACCATGCTGCAAATAATGTGTTCTATCGGAGTGGTGATAATGTTCAGTATAGGACCGTTCATATCGTACATCAATCTCAACATCATGTACACCACCATGAATGTACTTGCTGCGATACCCCTCTTCTTTTTACCCGACAGTCCCTACTTTCTGTACTCCAGAGGTATGTATTAAACATAATTTCTCAGGGGTACCTGATACTGCTTGTGCGCGCTTCCCCCATACCCGATGCCTAAATGGGGGCTCCATGTACCCCACAGCCGAAGAGCTGTGGAATGAACTCCCTGCGGTGGTTTGCCCAAGCGACTACAATATGGGGTTCAATTCAAGAAGGGCATTAGAAGGTTTCTTCAGGGGCGGCAGCGCGAGTGTGACGCCCCTGGTATTGCATACGTCCATAGGCCATTAGGCCGCTTCCCATCAGGTGGGCCGTGTGCTTGTCTGCCAACTAAGTGGTATAAAAAAAGGGCTAGCTCGAAAAAGATGGCCCTGGGTCGGCCGCGTTCGAGATATGTCTCGCACGATAAAAAAAAGGTGTGCTTGATCCTTAAATTTTCATTATTCACTACTCCTTCGCTAAGGATATGGTTACAAATCTTGCTGATAGATACGTTATTTTTGCCGACTCACCAGTTCCCAGAAGAGGTTTACATCTATTAATTGGTTACAATTTTGTTCACAAATTATAAAATATACATATTTTGAGTAGGGAACCTACATTATTTTAGTTTCACTTATAACAATGTCTGTACAAAAAAAATACTGAAGATTTAAGATAAAATTTACATATTTTCAGGTAGAAACGCAGAAGCCGTGAAAGTGCTTACATTTTGTCGAGGTTCTGAAACTTTGGCACATGAAGAGTTAAGAGAATACGAAGAAATCAAACAAAAGAACATTAAAGTGAACAAAAAAGATTTAATCACAAATCGATTATTCCTAAAAACACTATTGATTGTGGTGATATTTGGCATGGGAAGTCAGTTGGTGGGTTTCAACGCGGTTTCGTTCTACTTACAGACCGTTTTAGAGTCTACTCAGACCTCAGTCAGACCAGAAATTGCATCGGTCATTATTGGACTCATTCAACTTTGTGCTAGTTTTGGAACGACCTTCATGACCGACAGATTTGGACGCAAACCCATTTTAGCTGTTACTAGTGTTGTAATGGCGATTGGAATGGTAAGACTTTAGAGTACTTATAACTTAATTTTTTTTTTTTCAAAGCAAATGATATGAGTATAGTTACTATTTAGTATATTAGGATGTACTGTGACAACAGGGTGAATGGTAAGAAGATCTAAGAATCTTCGGAATCTAAATCAATCACCTACCAAAATGACTCGATTTCCTGGTTATTCTTCCTTTGATTGTAGCTGTTTTGTCCTATTCTGATGCTCTTGTCATCCCCCCATCTCGAAAAGAGTATTTTTCCTCTTCGATATATCTCAGTGATTTTTCATCTATTGATTTTTTTTTTTTTTTTATTTAAACTTCTTGCACAAATAAAAAAATGTACAAAGGCGGACTTAATGCCACAGGCATTCTCTACCAGTCAACCTTAGGGCAATGCAGAGAGAGTCAATGATTCTCTCGCTAACGCTCAGGATTATAATTTTTGAAACCTTCCCTTGAATCCTTCAAAATTGAACACGTGGTTAAAAAGCAGCTTTGCGCTCTTGTACAACAAATAACTATATTGCCATTGGAATATTTTCTTCCACACTTCTTCATAAACATCTTTTACTTTACAGCTCGGCCTCGGAATATTCTTCAATCTGAAGCAAAATGGTCCTGTGACGGGTTTCCTGAACTACATGCCTCTAATATCACTTATATTGATTGTTTACAGTTATAGCGCAGGTGAGATTTTTTAAAATATTTTACTGATATTGAAATTCTTGTAATTGCTATGAAGGTTTTTGCAGGCATCATAGTTTTAACAACAGTTTTAAGACTTGCGGTCTATTTAGAAGTCCTGTAGTTCCTCCTACAAACCTTTTTCTAACTCAGTTAGAACCGGCTGTCAGTCTCGGTCACTCATTATAAGACAGGTCTGGATAGGGCCCTATAATAGAAATACCCCGACCGATTTTCGAGACATGAGAAAATATTAAAAGCTTTAGTAAATTTCATAGCTTTTGCCTTTATATCTTTCTTTACTGGATAGGTAATCTTCTTAGCGTTAATCCCAGTCGCCTCTGAAGTGAAAGCTTCGGATGCGACTCGGAATTTGGGGAGTCTGGCTGGGGTCCACTTTACCAGTTTAACTGCGGATTTGGCTGGACTTCGATATTTGCCGTGAAGCAGAAGATGGCAGTCATTTGACCTCCATAACCCAGTTCGGCCATATCGAAACATCATTGCAGCTAGACCAGTTGTTGGTTTTTTTTAGAGCTCCAACTACCCTTATGGCAACCGGGACAGACCAATGCAAATACCCATATTCATGCTTACAAATATTTGCACTGAGCGGGGATCAAACTGGGGGATCGACCTCCTGCGTAGCGGCCTCGTTTCACTACCACAGCGCTACAAAGGCATCTTTATTTACTGGGTAATCTGTAACCCAAATCCTGATTTCAACTCCAAACAAACTTTATCTCTTTCCAGGGTTCGGTTCTCTCTTCTGGGTGGTGAGCGCGGAGTTATTCGATGACAAATCCAGAGGATTCGGGATGTCCATAGCACTGGTATCAATGACAGTAGCAATGTTCCTGACAACTAAATACTTCGCTATGGTGACATCAGCCATTGGACCTGCTATAACGTACTGGATATTCGGTTTAAATTGTGTGTTGATGTGTTTGTTCTTCATATTCTGCATACCAGAAACTAAAGGCAAGAGTTTTGCAGAAATACAAGATTTATTAAGAAGCAAAAGAGATAGGGATGAAGATGTGAAGGCAATAAGTTGATGACGTTTGAGAGTTTTAAGCTGTATTTTAAGATAAATATAATGTTTTTGATTGACTTTAATTTACTATAAATTATTATTTAAAACGGAGTCCATGGTCAAGTTATATGGACAGGAACGGCAATTGTAAGAAATTAAAAAAAAAATCGAATTATCATTCAAAAGTTAAAGGATATATTATTTGACGATCTTTATTATTTTGTGGAGTCTGTACCAAAGAAGAATAAATAAAGTAAAAATTATTGGAACTAGGTTTATTTTTCATACCATTCCTTCTCGACAAGTTTTCCCTGTTAGAGCATTCATGCTGTCCCTGTTACGGTAAAGCTCTGTCTACAATTCATTCAATTAGCCTACCGCAGTCCACTGCTGGACATAGACCTCTCCCAAGGTTGGGAAGCTTTGGCCTACTGTTTCCACGCTGGCCGGACAGGTTGGTACAGAGTTTTTCTTCTCTCGCAGTGATATCGCCTGCGTATTTTTCCATCCGTCTTCTTTATCGACACCCTTCAGATGAGATGGGGTGGTGATACTTGTATACACGGATAAAGTGCTGTCCATACTACACCTGCCTATTTTTCATTTCGTCACTTTTTTGTATTTTAGGTATACCTACCTAAGTAAAACTTAGTATAGGTACGGGTGGCCAGAAATCGTCTATAAGAATACCTTTTCCTATACTTATTTGTATATAAATCTCATTTCCATTCGCGTATCTGAAGTAACATGTGTTTTCAATTGAAATAAGTAATAAGACTTGTCTAATCTCAAGAGCCTATTATAAGGTAAGTATTTGCACACGTTGAGGTAAGTAGTCATTCGAGGATTAGTAAATATACTTAAGTAAATTTCCATTAAATAGGAAGGTGTGAGCGTCTGTAGCTTTGCGGTTAAGGATTATGATCGAGAGGTCCCGCGTTCGCATCCTGGAAATTACACTACTGACGTAGACCCACTTCTAACACAAGCAATTTAGCTTAGCTGAAAGGGTTAACTTACCGGATTATTAACCGAAATTATTGATTTCGGTTACTAAATATTCTTTTAAGAACAAAGAGTTGGTGACACAAATTCCATTATATTGTTTGTACACTCGCCTAATGCCCTGGTGTTAGCAACTCGCAGAATTACACGTGTCTCTGAAACTTATCAACCCCGAAGAAATACAAAGATGATAGACAACTTGTGATATATTATTTAAGCTATAGATACGTTGGCCGTATTTGGTTCCCGGTGGAATAGAATAGGGCTACCCCATCTCTTCCTGTGGGTGTCGTAGAAGGCGACTAAGGGATAGGGCTGTTCTTCATTCGACAGTAAACATACAGCCCATGAATAAGTAGGTATAAGATTTAGAGGCGTGAGTATAATGTGTTATGTAGATAGGTACGTTGCCCGCACTCTAAATGACGACAAGAAAGGAGGACAAATTGTCCTCATCTTAGAAGACGCGACGACAGTGCACTACGCAAAAAAATGCCATAAATGATAAATTCGCAGGCGCGGATCCAGGCGCGGAACTAGGTAGAATAGAATAGAATAGAATATTATTTATTTGCTTAAAATGTGGTAAATACAAGGTGACAAACAATTTATGAGCATAAGACACATTTTGCCATTTTGTCATGACATGCAAACATTAAAACATTAAATGGACATTAATAGTTATCGAAATAGAACATCAAAAATAATATAATTATTTCATTAAAATTGACACAATTGTATAACTATAAATAAAATTGTCAATTATAAATTACATAAAAAATCTTTACACGAGTCATTAAATCAAATTACAAATTACACAAATAACATTAATTATATTATATGTCATGTCATTATAGTACATTTTTAAAATGATAAGAGTGGGAGGCATATTGCTTTAAAAATTCATTGACTGAGTAGAAACTCTCTTCTATCAACCATTTCCGTAAAGCGGGACAGAATTTACGATACGGAAGATTAACTATTTCGTCAGGCAACCCATTGTAGATAAGCGGTGCCATATATACGCAGCTCACTCTAAACATTTCAAGTCGAGGTATTGGCATTTTAAGATGAGTTTGAGTAACTTTACGCCTATTTATATTGTCTTGTACTTCAAATAGTTCCTTGTTAGACTTAACAAATTTGGCTACTTCATAGATAAATATACAAGGAACAGTCAAGAGATTTTCGGATTTAAAGATAGGTTTACATGATTCAGACCATTTCATACCAAATATAGCACGAATACATTTTTTCTGTGCAACAAAGACTCGTGACAAGTCAGACGAGTACCCCCAGACTAATATACCGTAGCGAATTATGGAGCACACGTATGCATGGTAAACCATCAGTGATGTTTGTCTTGAAGTCACATTGTAAATTTTCTTTAAGGCGAAAACAAATCTATTTATCTTTTTGCTAATACTATCTATATGCTCCTTCCAAGTGAGGTGCTCGTCCACTATAATGCCAAGAAACTTTGTGCTATGTATTTTATCGATTGTCACATTATTAAATTCAATATTAAAAGCTATATCTTTAACTTTCGTTGACCTAAAGTGGATAATTTTTGTTTTTGCAATGTTTATTTTTAGTCCATTGTTGTCTAACCATTTCCCTACATCTTGCAAAGCCCCATTTAATTTACTTTCACACGTATTCATATTGTCACATTCAATAATAATGGTAGTGTCATCTGCAAACAAAACGCAGTCATGATTATTTATTGCATTAGGCAAATCATTGATGTAAATAAGAAACAGCAATGGGCCCAAGATACTCCCCTGCGGAACTCCGTGAGAGTTCAATCTGGGTTCAGAATCAAACGTTTCGACGCTATTTGTGATATCATTATACTTAGTAACTCTAACGATCTGCCTTCTGCCACTTAAATATGATTCAAACCATTTCAAGGCTATACCACGAACTCCAGATTGTTCCAGTTTTTTAAGTAGTATGCTGTGATTTACAAAATCAAATGCCTTACTTAGATCCAAAAAAAGGGCAACAGAAGGTTTTTTAATGTTAATTCTGTTAATTATAGATCTTATTAACACAAATGTTGCAAGTTGAGTTGATTTATTTCTCCTAAATCCAAATTGCTCTTTAGTCAATACATCAAATTTATCTAAAAAACCTAAAACTCTCCTGTTCATGACTTTTTCAAAGACCTTGGATAAGATAGGGGTCAACGATATGGGTCTATAGTTATTTCTTTCTGTTTTGGTACCATTTTTAAAGAGAGGTTTTATGATGGATAATTTCAGGTCTTCTGGAAAGCAACCTTGCTCCAGCGATAAATTTATGATGTAAGCCAATGGTTTTGCTATGTATTGCGATATAGGTTTAATTAGTTCCGTGGTGAGGTTATCGTACCCTGATGATTTGGTATTTTTTAGTGACTTTATAAGGTTACAAATCTCTATGTCGTTCGTTGGTTCCAGAAATAAGCTATGATTTATATTATTAATTTTATTACTTATATTTAGATAATTTTGTTTATTCACACTTATGTTATTTTCAACAGTTTCAATAAAAAATTCACCAAACTTATTCGCTATTTCAGATCCAGAACTAGCTACAGTATCATTATCAATGATCTTATCTATATAAGCTGTCTGCAATTCATTGCCCGTACAGCGTTTCACAACATCCCATGTAGCTTTACATTTGTTACTGGCTTTTGCTATGTGTTTTTGATTGCAGATTGATTGAGAACTATGTATACATTTTTTTAGTATTCTTGAATAACTTTGGAACCTATTTTTATGTTCGTTTGTTCTACTTTTGTAATATTGAAATCTGAGTTTTCTTTTCGTATGGCAGCTTATTCTAAGTCCTTTGGTAACCCACTTCAATTTAGATGCTCTATAGTAATGTTTAACCCTAATTACCGGGAAACACAAATTATAAAACAACGTCAATAAGTTATGAAACTTATTAAAAGCTTCATTTGCTTCAGAGATTTCATATATTTCGGAAAAGGACATCCTACTAAAGCATTCAATAAATCTTTTTATGTTTTCTTTACTAAGGTTGTTTTTGGTTGTGAAGTAGTGTGTTGTGGTATTTCTATTCTGTATTTCAAATTCTAAAACTTGTGCCATGTTATGATCTGATAAATGAAAGCTATAGTTTTTCCCAATAGCATTTGGAATATTACCGAGAAAATTATCAATACACCTTTCTTGTCGAGTAGGTTCGTGTATATAATAGTTCATACCATGATTGAAGATAAGTTCGGTAAATTCCCTAGTAACACCATTGTTGGTGAGAATATTTATGTTAAAATCACCAGCTATTACCAATTTACATTTTTTATGTTGAATTTTCGTTAGTAGTTTATTCCAATATTCAAAAAAAATATTAAGATTTGAATCTGGAGTTCTGTAAAAACAAAGTATAATTATATTTAAATTTTTGATTTCCACACCACACACCTCAAAATGCTTTTCAATACTCATATTTTTTATATCTATCAATTCAATACAAGAATACTCATTTCTACACAGTATGCATGTACCACCGCGGTTCTTCTTTCGCGAATAAATAGCAACCAGCTTGAAACCGTTCAATTTCATATATCTTTGGTCATCTTCTATGATAAAATGTTCACTTAAACATACAACATCAATACTCACACCAGATTTGTTTATGTTGTCTATTGCTAAATCTATGTATGGTATTTTATTTAAAGCACCAGCAATATTTTGATGCAATACAAAGAAACTAGTCATGCATTTATTTTTAGTCACGAAAAAGCTTTTTACTTTGGTCATTTGTAGCTTGAGAAGCACTCGGTTTTCCAACAATCTTAAAATAATAGGGGATTGTACCCCTGCATGGTTGTATTATTAGATTTATTGGTTTAATGTCAGCAGATTTTATCAGTGGAGCACCACGGGTTTTTGATATATTACGATTTACCTTATCGTTCATTGATGTAGTGATATTACTTGACTTATTTTTGTAAGAAAGATATTTTTTGTTGTACTGGTCTGAATTTATTTTATGGATAACTCTAACTCTAACTAAAATTTAATACCTATTTAGTACCTCCACATAAACGATATGGATACCACATATGTGCAAATACTGAAACCGCGAAGCATCCTGGTCCGTAGGAATAGAACCAAATTAAATTTAAACTTAAATTCCTTGATTTATAAAATCCGAAATTTTCTAACAAAATAATTATTAAAATAAATGTAGAAAATGCAACCACTTGTATAAGTCATTAAATAGTTTCATCCATTGCTTTAAAGTCATTGACTGTGTCATAAGTCATTAATAAATACGCACACACCTTCACACACACACACAACAACTTCACACACACACAACAATAGGCATAGTAGGTAACTTACTTGAACAGCTAAGCGGCAACATGCGATTCTACAGAGTGCTCAAAGTTGTTCAAATTCTATAAAATTAAAACTCTAGTTTCTGCCCTTAATACTGGACCAATTTTGTTCAAACTTTTCCTGCTTGAAGCTTAGGGGGTACCAAGTATATGGTTTCAATTATTGCCTATATGTCGTATCCATATTGTATATGTTTTTCTTACATTTTTCGAGACGCCAAAAAAATTTTTTTCAAAACTTTTATATGGCAACAATATTTTAATAAAAACAATAAAAACATGGTCATTAAGTAGCTAGTACCATGTAGTTAGTAAGTTTTCTTCCTCTTCATCCTAGCGTTTAATCCCGGTCGCATCCAAAGCTTTCATCTCGAAGTCCGGGGTCTGCTTTTTCCATTCTAACTGCGTGTTTGTGTGATGATTTTTTTTAGACAAGCACACGGCCCACCTGATGGGAAGTGGTCACCGTGGCCTATGGACGTATGCAACACCAGGCGTTACACTCGCGCTGCCGACTCTGAAGACCTTCTAATGCCCTTCTTGAAACCTACCACCTAGAAATCAACCTACAACCTACTTTGATAAACAGGCTATTCAACACAAAAATAATTTTGCGATTCGAACTAATAGTTCCTGAGATTAGCGCGCAATTAAATAAACAAAATCTTCAGCTTTAAAATATTACGAGTAAATCATGTTCGTAGTTCCAGGGGTGACTGAATCATTGATCAACGCAGAGCCTAGCGTTGATGAATGATTCAGTCAAGACCACAAGACAGGTAATTAGGAGGTACAATGACATATTGTGTTTATTCTTTAGTGGAACAGTATGAGGAAATCCGAAACTATAGAAAATACCTACAAGGTTTTCTTAGAAATAATTAGCTCTATAAGTAACACCATTTTTTGGCGTACTAAATATTAGTCAAACGTGAGTTCTGCGGTATGGACCATTTTAATGAATCGGTAGAAAAAAATCAGCACAGCAGACTGATGAGATGATCGATGAGACTGAGTCGATCCGCTTAAAGGTATGATTCCGAAGCCGACCGCATACGACAACTTCATACGCATGCAGCAGATACAGCGTACTCATTACTTATTAAACTCTGATACGAATAAAGGGCACCATTGAGAAGCTGCAATGAATTACGGCGCATGTGCTGCGTGCGTCAGTAGTTGTTGTAGGTATGCGGTCGGTTACGGAATCATACCTTTACTTAAAAACATTTTATGGAAATCTTGACCAAAAAAATAGTAGATAATGCCAGTATTGTTTTGGAGCTAATGGTTCCTGAAGACTTAATAACACAATTAGCTTATCGCAGTCTTCTGCTTGCCATTAGGCCTCTCCCATGTTAGGCAGCTTTGGCCTACTGTTTCCACGCTGGCCAGAAGGGTTGATACAGGGTTTCATTTCGAGTTTTCCTTCTCTCGCAGTGATATCGTCTGCGTATTTTTCCGTTAGTCACCTGTTACGACACCTTTCGGATGAGATGGGGTGGTGATATTTGTATTTTTTCTCGGTCTCCACAGTCAATAACTATTTTTAGTGTTAAGCTACTAATTGGAGTTTGTACAGGATGAAGGAAACTAGTGCATATATGGGGATTGCCCCTAGCCCCTAACAATGTAGAATTATCCAAATGAGAAATTAGCAATACAGGAAAACCGCAGTTGAACAATAAATTTATTGTTTATATTTTGTCTTATTGCATTTGTGACCCTTACCTACTCATTTCTGCAGGCCTACCATGAACTGTTCAGGTCAATAATTGAACTGCTGTCATTAAAACGCGGACAGCATTACGCTGAGAGGCGACCGTTGTTCTGTAGAGCTGAGCGCGACACTATGAACCTACTTTATATGAGCTCATGTTTCTTTCTTTACAACTATATTGACTCTATGCTTCACTGCGGGTGAATTTTCATGTCCTGAACGGCACCAGTCAGCACATTCCCGAGCAGCTGTGCAATTCACTAAGCGAGCACAACGATGCGAGTCGCAAAGTTGTGCTCAATAGAGATTGTCATTGGTCGATGTCCAGTGACGTGACCCAATCCGACCAATGACAATCTCTATCGAGCACAACGTTGCGACTCGCATCGTTGTGCTCGCTTAGTGAATTGCAGTGCAGAAGGATCGCAGGAAGTTGGTTACATAAAAACAGGGATAAGGCGAGCTCTTATGCCTGAAGGAAATGCCATATACGGGGAATCCATATTAACTTATCCTCAGAAAATTCCCGTAAAATTGGCACAAATAAGGAAATAATGTATCGGTATTGCGGTAAATGTAATTATGGTTGAGTGACCGCTTTTAATCGCCATTGTTTTATTTTTATCTTTGATTGTATTTTGATGTATTGATAAAACAGTCCTGAGTCCCGAGTCCCGAGTCCCGGGTCCCGGGTCCCGAGTCCCGAGTCCCGAGTCCCGAGTCCCGAGTCCCGAGTCCCGAGTCCCGAGTCCCGAGTCCCGAGTCCCGGTCCCGGTCCCGGTCCCGAGTCCCGAGTCCCGAGTCCCGGTCCCGGTCCCGGTCCCGAGTCCCGAGTCCCGAGTCCCGAGTCCCGAGTCCCGAGTCCCGAGTCCCGGATCCCGGATCCCGGATCCCGGATCCCGAATCCCGAATCCCGAATCCCGAATCCCGAATCCCGAATCCCGAATCCCGAACCCCGAACCCCGAACCCCGAACCCCGAACCCCGAATCCCGAATCCCGAATCCCGAATCCCGTATCCCGAATCCCGAATCCCGAATCCCGAATCCCGAATCCCGAAACCCGAATCCCGAATCCCGAAACCCGAATCCCGAATCCCGAATCCCGAATCCCGAATCCCGAATCCCGAATTTGAATCTGAATCTGCATCTGAATCTGAATCTGAATCTGAATCTGAATCTGAATCTGAATCTGAATCTGAATCTGAATCTGAATCTGAATCTGAATCTGAATTTGAATTTGAAAACTAACAACTTATGCAATAATTATAATTACTTACGTTAAGCGGAGCTACTTCGGAGCAGCTCGGCTAGATTCGTGCGAGCTCGGAGTTGGGGGTGTTACTATTTTTCGTTACGGAATTTCTGGATTCGGTCTCCACGCTCAAGGCCCGCGATAGAAGCTATGCAATAGCTTAAAAAAATGAATGAATAATATTCAGTATTATTATTAAAATGCAATGTCAATATAAAATAATACAAAACATAATAATTATGGATACAAAAATAAATAAAAATTAATCAAGCAATCAATTAGTCTGTTGCAGTCCACTGCTGGACATAGGCCTCTCCCAATGTGCGCCTCGTCTGCCGATCCTCCGCCTTCCGCACCCAGTCTGTCCCAGCCACCCTTTTCAGGTCGTTAGTCCATCTGGCTTAAGAAAAATATTCTAGGGCATTTACAGTACACAATGCCGCGGTCTAGACCCAAACTAAGTATGACATCTAATATGAACATTCTAGAATTCTAAATGATAGGACGAAAGCCATAAATTCCATTCTCATTATCATTAAAATAGGAGAAAAACCAATAAACTACCCTCAAATATGAAGACAATCTTCCAAACGACCGAATGGACACCTATTTAAATAAATAACTGCGTGTCTGGAATAATAAATTGGTAAGCCATTGTAATAATGAGATTTGGAGTTTATGAGACCAACGTTTACAGATTTCAAATGATATTAATGTTAAGGGCTATTAACATTTTACGTAATGGCTGGTACATACCAGCAAACGCAGGCGAACCGTATTATCCTATAGCTGAATGAAGAGCATAGAACAATTTTGGTGCTATTCAAATTAGCACTAATTTGAATAGCACCAATTTAAATTATTTTATGCTCTGGTACAGACCAGCTAACGCAGGCGAACCGCACTATAATAATACTGAATGAAAAGCATAGAACAATTTTGGTGCGATTCAAATTAGTGCATTCAATGGTATAATTATTGGTCTATCCGTGCAGAGAATGCAGGTGAATTGTATGGAAATTATCCGATAGCTACATGGAGAACAAGGATTTATTTTGGTGCTATTGAAATTGGTACTATTAAATTTAGTACTATTGAATTTGGTGCTATGGAAATTAGTGCTATTGAAATTGGTGCTACTCAGAATGATTTAACATCAATACGTGCTGGTGAATCGTGTTAAACGCTTAAACTGTGGAATGAACTCCTAGCCGTGGATTTTCCAAACGACTACAGTGTGAGGTTCTTCAAGATGGGCATTAGAAGATGCTTACGGGGTCGGCAGCGCGAGTGTGACGCCCTTAGTGTTACACACGTCCATAGGCCACGGTAACCACTTTCCATCAGGTGGGCCGTGTGCTTGTCTGCCACCTAAGTTGTATAAAAAAAATTAATCTCAAAATTATCTCATCTCGCACCCAAGGCCTACATCTCGCGAATCCGAAACGTTGCGTATTACGAATCAGAATATTATTTGTAAGTATTCATTATTATCATAACATGAAGACTTATCAGTGGGTTTTTCGCACTTCTTCCGCGCTACAATTTACCCTATACAGGAATACCTCCCAAACTTCCCAAGCTCTGTAGTTATTATTGATAACAAACACTTTGCAGATGTTATTATTATTAAATGACAATATAAATATATGATAAATGTTGCCTATTGCCAATAGTTGGACTTAACAACCAGTGGTGACGGACGTGAATGCCATATCCATATTGTTTCCTTGTGTTTTATTCGTGTGTTTGTCTGCCTGCCAAGAAAAATAATGTAAGTTACTTTATTTCAAAGTATAGCTCTATTGTCATATTTAAAGCAAAAAAAAACAAGAAGATACAAACATATTTTTATTATTGTATCATCGTGTTCAAAATATACCAATTTCTGAAAATAACCAAACGTATCGATAAATAACGACGATTCGGCAATTTTTTTTTCTTATGATCCTTAAGTTCTATGGAATGCTTTTATGTAAAAAAAAAGAAAAAATATATTAATATCCGAATTGAGAACCTCGTCGTTGTTTAGAAGTCGGTTAAAAAAAGGGTTACATACATTGTACATTAAACTGTATACATGATACCTACTTGTCTCTATTGTAAATTTATTGGTGTACAATAAAGTATTATCTATCTATCTATCTATCTACATACGTAAACGGGAATAGAATTCTACGCGGTCGAAGCCTGGAGCATCAGCTAGTATACTCCGGGACACGTATCTTGGACCTAAATCGTGAGATAAACGTGGTCCTGGCGCTTGCGGCATGTTTTGTAATAATATAATCTTTGCTTGGTGAATTTGTGCTCGTCCACTGTAGTAGCACTCCGTGCTATCCTCAAATGACACCAAAGAAACGTGTACTTCGAGTATAGAGCACATTTTGAGCACATTTTCGATCCAAGATATTATATATTATATCTGTCTGTATGTTTGTATTGTCGTACATAAAACGCAATCAAATGAAGTAAGTACGTTGAATTTTTAGCCAGTCAGCAAAAGTCTTGCGACACCGAGCAGGTATTCCAATAATAATATCAATGGAGTATGAAATATAAAACCACTTACCGATAACTGAAACAAAGTATTATTGTCAACAAAACAATAAATATTTAAAAGTAAATATCCAAATCGAATCGCCTTTACAAAGCTAATAGTTGCGACTAATATACTGTATCATTGAAATACTGAATAGATTTATGATATTCAAGACTATATCGATGGTAACAATTTGGTCATTTTGACCATCATATCGATATACATAATTAATCATGTGAGCTATTATTGCCTCTGCACCTTCCTTCTAGCCTACGTTTGTACCTAACTCTATTATGCTAAACTTTAATAGCTTTTTATTCAACTTTTCACATCATACCCATATTTTTACATTCTCAATAACCAACTTACTTATCTCTATAATCTCAGCTTTAAAAAAAAACAAACGAAAAATTTTCAGTTGCTATTTTGTTGTTGTAAGATAACAAATGTAGAATTTTACATTTGTTTTTTATTTATAAGGTAATCGATAAGTTGGAATGTGTCAAGTGGGCAATATTAACACGTTGAACGCCAAGGAATAATACAATATTATATTTTCATTCAGGCCATGTCGGACAATGTTGGGCGACATCAGTATATTCCGTTTGGGCCGTGGGGGACAATGTTGTACGGCAGTCAGGACTATGTTTAAACGTCTGTTCTGAGTTGTCGGTCATTATTACAAGCCTAAATTGTACGCAGCGCGACCCGCGTGGCCCCACAGTACTTCTTTGCCGCTTGGCCCGAGAATAACCAAAAGGACTTAGAAATTATAGGCTTTTCAATAAATTGTTATCAAATATATTCTAGGTGTGTAAAATAAGTGTTTTGAATTGTTCAATTGTTACAGTCAAGTACATATTAAACAAGTAATGGGTTTAGTAGGTCATATTTTTTTGGAAGAAGGCATTTTTAACAAGAATTTTTTTTAAGGTTTTTTGTAAGAAGGCATTTTTAACAAGAATTTTTTTTAAGGTTTACTCTGTTTCGGTTTATCTGTTAGATATTAGGTTTAAAAAATATTTTTTTATCGTAAATCGTAAAAAAAGCGTGGCGTGAGGGGGCTGACAATGTGACCCGCGCGGCCTCTGCGAGGGAAAAACCGATTTTACTCTCTCGCAGGCCATGTCGGACAATGTTGTCTGATGTATAATATCTCAGGAAATAATGACAATATCGTTATTCCCGTAAGTCGGCCATTAATTTTGAGTTATTTCCTAAGAATATTTACAAAAAAACAACTTGGCGATTTTGGACAGTTCATGGTAAAATGTGCTGGCCTCAGGGGAAACTCGCCTGTCGGACAGCATTGTCCGACATGGCGTTCAACGTGTTAAGAATTTATAAAAATAAGATTTATTAAAAATCCTTTTTTTTTAAATTAGTTACCTAGTAGGTTTAATAGGGTACCATCGGGATTTATTACCTAATTGATTTGTTTCAATGAACGTTTTCAAATTAGCAACTTCTGAAGGCGACTGTACACCTAAATTACGAAATTTTATCTTTCCTGTTATCAATAAGTAGTAATAAATTAAAGCAATAAAAGAAATCTAATCGTCATGTAAATAAAGTATTATTTCAGTCACTACAGAAATTCTCAGTCAGTCAAATACCTACATCTTACTTGTTGGTCGTTACGGTAGCTAAACATTTTTCTTTTCTTTTAGGTTTGTCAGAACGTGTTTTGCTTTGTTTTTGGCAATTTCTTCGACAGCAATTTGGGATTTATCGAGCGGTGACGTCATAAAAATGAGATCTATTCCAAAGGGATTGAAGCTGGGAATAGCGACCAGCGCTTTTCAGGTCGAAGGTGCTTGGAATGCTTCAGGTATGTAACCTTTAAAGTGGTAGTGAAAAGTAACCTCAGGTTTCTCCTCCAAACCTGAAGATGGTGCCTGTGTCAAAGCCTTGTTCGATGGTCAGCAGATGGACCACTCGGTAGGTGGGTTGGCTTAGTCTCCTTGCACCGACACTTTTAGCATCTGAAGCCGACCGCATACGACAACTGCCAACGCACGCAGCACATACACGTAATTCATTGCGGCTTCTCAATGGTCCCCTGTATCCGTATTGGAGTTTAGCAAGTAATGGATACGCTGCATCTGTTGCATGCGTATAAAGTTGTCGTATGCGGTCGTATTCGGAATCATACCTTTTTGCATTTAGAAGTCTAACAATTTTAACTCACTGATTTAAAAAATACAAACTACTATATTCTTTTATTTATAAGAACACTTTCTGTAGAAAATATGCCACTTTCATAATTAATTAGCAATTTTGAGAATTGACCATTCAGAGAACTAAGCAAGGCTTTTTAGAGAACTTGCCATTTTGAGGATTAGACTATCTGTTTCTAAATCTAAATAATGTACGCTCATTGGTCGAAGATGATCGACGATCCACAAGGAAAAACCGGACAGAAATCATTACCTTAGTAGCCAAAATAAGCTAAACGTAAATTGTAATTGACTGGGCTCTGAGGTGAAGCCTCGAATGTAACTGACAAGACGATGATGATTATTCTAGATTGTTACTGAGCGAACATGAAATTAAATATCAACAAGTGAAGTCTTGAAACGTTCATATCAAGAGTACCTTTGAATTAAGCAGTAAAGATACAATTTACGATAGTATGTAGCTATAAAAATATTGGTGTCTGATTATTAGTTTTATTCTTTCAGATAAATCGCCCAGCATGTGGGATTTGTATTGTCACATACCAGGCAAAGTAAAAGACGATACAAACGGTGATGACACTTGCAAATCATACGAGTATTACGAGCGAGACATCCAGATGTTAAAATATCTTGGTGTTGACTTTTACCGATTCTCTATATCCTGGCCGAGAGTTTTACCCAACGGCTTCGCAAACTATATAAGCAAAGACGGAATAGCATACTACAACAACCTTATTAACGGACTGATAGCAAATGGGATCGAACCAATGGTGACAATCTTTCATTGGGATTTGCCACAAAATTTGCAAGACCTCGGTGGTTGGACTAACCCTCAAATAGCAGACTGGTTTGAAGACTACGCCCGGGTGTTATATGAAGCATTCGGTGATAGGGTTAAGACATGGATAACTGTGAACGAACCTAAACAGATTGCCATAGTTGGATATGGGACGCCAATCTTTGCTCCTGATTTCGTATCGGCGGGAATTGGTGATTATATGGCGGTGAAGAATGTCGTTTTAGCACATGCAAGAGCGTGGCATTTGTATGATAAAGTATACAGAAGCAAACAAAAAGGTAAAAAGATTAGTAATGTATCTTGAAAGATAAAAATCTAAAAATTTTAATGATCATATTATTCCTTAACTTCCTCTGGCAATTCTTCGAGAAATAGTTATCTCATTTTGTTTTATCAATGTTATTAATCAATCAATTAGCCTATCGCAGTCCATTGCACATATGACATAGGCCTCTCCCAATATTGGAAGGCTTTGGCCTACTGTTTCCACGCTGGCCAGACGGGTTAGCACAGGTTTTTATTTCGAATTTTCCTTTTCTCGCAATGATACCGTCTGCGTATTATTCTTTATTCCGTTAGTAGCCTCTTACGCCACCAGTCGAATGAGACGGAGTGGTGATACTTGAATTCTTTCTCCGTTACCATACGGATGCCAATTTTATAATACTGTTAACCGTATTGCTAGGTCTGATGATGATTTTAAATTTACAGGTATTTGTGGTATAACAATAGCAACTGATTTCCGTGAGGGGGCAACTGATTCTCCAGCTGACGTAAAAGCTGGTAGGCTGGCACTAGATTTTGAAGTTGGCTTGTATAGTCATCCGATATTCTCGGAAACCGGTGGATTTCCTGAAGGGGTGGTTAAACGTGTAGCTGAAAAGAGTGCCCAACAAGGCTTTCCTAGGAGTAGACTTCCAGAATTTACGCAGGAAGAAATCAACTATGTTAAAGGTGAAATCAATTATGTTGTACCATTTTTTTTTTCGGAAAATCTGTACTTATATCTTTGCCCTGACAATAGCCGTCAGCGTTCTTCCCATTTATACTTTCTGCATAATATTATATCGATAAAATATTTTGTCTACAGGCACCAGCGACTTTTACGGGTTTAACCACTACTCCACCCAATTTTATACTGAGAACGGCTATACACCGGGAATATATCCCGTACCTTCGTATAAAGACGACATAGGAGCCGTATTCTCATACTTGGACTATAAGCCGGCACCTGTTCTTCATAGTACGGTAGGTCTTATTTATTTTATTATTGAATTTTAATCTTCAGTTTAATGTATAGGTTACGAATCTTCGATTAAAAGAAATGTAGTATCAATCGTAGAGAACGAATGCGGATAGATACGTTCTGTTTTTACTTTTTGATGCATGTTGACCCTGTTAACATAGATAAAATCCCCTGATGTTGCACACGTCCATAGGCCACGGTATCCACTTTCCATTGGGTGGACCGCGTGCTTGTCTGCAACCTAAGAGATATAAAAAAATTAAGTAACTCTAAAATATTAGTACAGGTATATACTTATTTATTAGTAGTAGAGCTAAAAGCGATTTCTTTCAAGTAATCATATATTGAGTTTACCACTGAAAACGTTTAGAATAATAATTCAATTGTCGTGTACAGATTCCATATTATGTCAGTATTTTTCAGATACTTATAAGTACATTTTCTGATTCATTTTCAGTCAATACCAAGCGGCATGCGCAGAGCCCTGAACTGGGTTCGAACAGAGTACAACAGTCCCCCAATCCTGATCACAGAGAATGGGTACGGCTCCTTCGGAGGGTCATACGATAAGGAGCGAATAAAATACCACATGGACTATTTAGGAGCGATGCTGGATGCTATCAACGATGGCTGTAACATCACAGGCTATACCGCTTGGAGTCTCATGGACAATTTAGAGTGGAATAGTGGTTTGCAGTAAGTACATAACTATATTTATACATATAATCAAGCTTTTATTCCCGGAGGCGGGTTAGGCAGAGATGATTTAACAGCCATATAAATAAATAAATTGTATTAGGTCCCACGTAATAGGAGGTGAGCCTATTGCCGTATTCCTGGTACTATTGTTGACTCGAGCCATGTATCTAAGGCTGAGTCTAGGCTGTAAATATCTCTCTGATGTTAAACAGCCCTATTCCTAGTCGTCTTGTACGACATCGTATGGGAAGAGATATACAAAGTGTTAAAATACTACAGCCATGTACTCTCTCTTCATCCTTACTTTAATCCTGGTCGCATTCGAAGCTCACACCTCAGAGTCCGGGGTCTACATTTGTCAGTCTAGCTACGTGTTTGGCTGAACTTCGATATTTGCCGTGAAATGACTGCCATCTGACCTCCACAACCTAATGGCAATATCGAAGTAGGTATTGAAGTTAGACCAGTTGCTGAACTTATTAAGGGTTCAACTATCCGTAACGATTGAGTACAGGTTCTTACCTCAGGTGCAAGCTGGTAAACCTGCTTGTAGACGTACGAGGCTCTGGTGCTGACTATACCTTCGAGGTTGGGAGGTCAAACGACATTCTAAATAAGTGGAGCGGAGTGTAGCTTCTGAGGTGTAAGCCTCAGCATATAAAATAGTGTCTACCCACCGGACTACAGCTACACAAAAGTAGCAATAGTTCGATGCTGTTTGACAACTGAAATAATGCAACTGAAGAGTTGCAGTAGTCCGGTCAACTGAACTACTCACCGGACTACTGCTACACAAAAGTAGCGATAGTTCGATTCCGTTTGACAACCGGACTACTGCTACTGAAAAGTTGCAGTAGTCCGATCAACCGGACTAGCAACCGAACTACTGAGACTAAAGGGTAGGTGTTGACAATACTCAACTCAAATTTCTCAAATTCAGAAACCGATTATTAAATTATTAGAATTCACAATCAAATCTTCGCTATTTCAGTTCAAACTGTTCAAAAAATGGCAAATTCAAAACTTAATGCTTAATTTTTTGTACATTTTATTTCAGGGCTAAATTTGGTTTATTTGAAGTGGACCACACAGATGAAAAAAGGCCACGAAAGACCAAATCTTCGGCAATATGGTACCGCCACCTCTTGGCTACGAGGGTATTGGATCATAATTATGTTTTGGAGAGGAGAGAAATAACGTTTTAGTTAACATAACTCGAAATTGTATTTAATACTGTACCCGAAAATTTGTCCACGTGGACATTATGAATTTATTTATGCAGCACGCCAAATACTTCTCTGAAAGTAACAATTTATATAATTAATGTTTGCCGACAGTTAAAGTAGCCAAGTTAAAGGTGCGTACAAATTATATAGCATAACATGTAATAAAACAATGTTATATAACATGTTTCAGTAATGTAGACACTGAAGTCTGTACAATGCTGCTAAGTTATAAAACAATGTTAGATAATGTGGACGTGTTATAAAACACAAGATATACAACATGTTACATAATCTGCTTAGTGGTTAAGGCCTTACGATCGGAAGGTCCCGGGGTCGAATCCTGGCATTACACTACCGACGTGAACCCAATTCTAACACAAGCAATTTAGTTTGTGATAAGCGTCCCACCTTCCGTTTTTTTTCTCGCGGTCTCCACTCAAGGACTCGCCTGCTCCAACGGCCATCTGTCCTTAGACAGATGTGGCCAGCCCACTATTATTAGGTTTCATTATATTTAGTAAAAAATGTTTGTAAATATTTTAGTGATAAGCAACTTTTGTTGTTGACTGTACTTACTTAGTTTAAGCTGTTAAAGATTTATAATCTTTTCTGTAAATACACTTATTATACGGAGAAATAAAAAAGCAAAATGTCTCATAATAGTTTTTTTTAAATCGTATTAGGTATAGTAAAATTAAATTTTGAGGAAGAAGAATTCTGGAGCAAATTCTTCCTATCCTGTGTTACACCTTTAACTACTCCATTTCTTCTGCTATTTTCCCATCCTCATGGAAAAGAGCTCAGATAATTCCTTTACCTAAGAAATCTAAGCCAAATTCTTTCTCTGACTACCGTCCTATATCCGTGTCCGCTACAATGTGTCCGCTACAATCCGGCTTCCGACCTGGACACAGTACTGCGACAGCATTGGTTAATGTCACGGAAGACATAAGACTAGGCATGGATAGTGGAAATCTCACGTTACTATCCTTACTTGATTTTAGCAACGCTTTTAATACCGTGGATTTCGACATCCTGCTTGGTATACTCTGCTCTATTAACATATCTCCAACGGCTGTTGAGTGGTTTCGTAGTTACCTGTTTGGTCGCTGGCAACGTGTTCGTGTCGAAGAATCAAGCTCTTCCTGGCGCAATACGACTGCTGGTGTACCTCAGGGTGGCGTTCTATCTCCGTTACTTTTCGCCATTTTTATAAATAATATCTCCGATAAATTACTTTCATCCTACCACCTGTATGCTGATGACCTACAAATTTACACCCAAGCACTTCCTAATAACCTGACCGATGCATTTGCTGTTCTCAACGAGGACCTGGATCGGATATGCGAATGGAGTAAGGACCATGGACTTACTCTAAATTCATCCAAGACACAAATAATTATTATTGGTAGTCCAAGGTTGGCTTCAAAAATAGATTGGACCCAGCTTCCTCAGATCACTATGAATGGAGCAGTTGTGCCAGTTAGTGACAATGTCAAGGATTTAGGTATTTACATAGATAAATCTTTTTCTTGGAATATCCAGCTACAGGAAACCAGTCGTAAACTTTTCGCGTCAGCGGGTGCCTTACGTAGGCTCCGAAACTTCCTTCCAATGAGGATGAATCACATAATGGAATATTGTATTTTTAATCAGTATACCAGGTGCGCTATACCTTTCTGAGTATCCTATTTTTTAAATAATCAAAATCCGTCAAGAAATGACGAAGCTATTAGGGATTTCTTAACGAGTACTTTAAAAACGCCCGCTTACACTGCGATTTAGACGATGACGTCATCTGTTATGAACGCGTCCCGACTAGCGCAGTCGCCAGTCAGTCAGTACAAATTCTTTCGTGGATCGACTAGTAGTGCTTGCGTTTTATTGGTTTTTCTTAGTACTTTGTGTTTTAAGTTCTTTGGTGATTATTCAAATACAGTTTGTTTTTACCCGACTGCGCCAGCGAGAGGGTAATGTGTTTCGCGCGTATGTATGTAGTTTTCTTTGTTCCCCTCTACAGGCCTAACGCCTGGACGGATTTTGATGAATAGGGTCTCAAATGAAAGGTATTCATCTCCCGAGTGTCATAGGGTACATAAAATTCCAACAAAAACTATACGGTAGATTTTTGATGCTAAAATATGTGTTGGCAAAAAAAATTTTTCATTCAAATTTATCGAGTAGGGTATCAAAATGAAGAGAATTAAAAGGAGATTACAAAAATATATAGATGTCATATCCTAACTAAAAAGGTTAAAATAAAATTAATTATTAAAAAATAAAAAACCCGACTGCTGTCTAAAAGATTGAAACAAGCTTGATAGCAGAAGTTGAAGTTTATATTACCAAGTCACGCATGACAGCTTGACGTGCGTCATGCCGCCGCACGTCGCTGTCAAGCTGTTGTGCGTGACTTGGTAATATAAACTTCAAACACTGTGATAATAAGATTTAATTTATTTTAAAGATTGTAAAATCCGGGCCGATGCCGTCCGTTTGGTGGGGTTGGACCTTTATTGGAAGCTCCAAACAATACATGGTAAATATCTCGATAGTTCTAATAGTAATAGGTACACAATACCTACTTACGTCAAAAAGATCTTCGCAACAATGTAAAACACTTTCGCTTATTACCACCGAAACAATAACAAACGTTCCAGTCTATACACTACAGTGGACTGCGTTGCGTCAGGCCTCCGTCACTCGCTCAAGGCCGCGCGCTATACACCTACCGCTCGGTGAGTCGTCGACGACACAAACTGGCAGAGGGCTGAGAGGGCTGCCTGATCGCCCGCCTGAGCGCTCGCATCACACCGCACCGCACGTTTCCCGCTCTTACGCTTACCTAACGCTGAAGTTCTTCATTGTAATCAAATAGTTTGAATAGCAATTTAAATCTACATTAAATGCACAATATATTGAACGTATTTAATTGGATAAGGAATGATACTGTATTGTTAAAAATAACTTCGATAATGACACATTATTATTTTGTAATTTTTAAAAGATAAAAATGATTGCTGTGGGTTTTTCTTAGGAGATAGACATATGCTATCGCGGACTTTTATGTAGACCTTTTTAAGTTATATATTTCTGCAGTACATTATCTTATTCTATCATCAATAGTTTTCGCAGCGCACGCGATGTAAGAAATATTTTAAGTAATTTTTTTACATCTTGGATTTCATTATTGAAGTTTTAGTAAGGATTCCTAATTTGTTTGAAAATAAAATAAAGTCTATTTTAGTCAGTGATAATGCAGCTTTGTAATGGTAAAAGAATTTTCGAAATCGGTCTAGTAGTTTTTGAGTTTAATCGAATACAAAAATACAAATCTTCCCTCTTTATTACTATGTTAACATAGATGTATGGAAGTCTGTCGGATTTGTTGACATTTATGAACACTGCTCCGCTCCCTTTTGTAGTAGCGTGATGTTATATAGCCTATAACCTTCATCGATAAATGGACTATTCAACAGAAAAAGAGCTTTTCAATTCGAACCAGTGGTTCCTGAGATTAGCGCGTTCAAACAAACAAACTCTTCAGTTACATAATATTATAAGTAGGTATAGATAGAGTTATTTTTATTAAAAAGAATATTGAAGTAAATAGCACAAAAACTATATTATTAGAAGCTTTGTAAATTACTTAAAATCCGTACAAAATTTCAAAATTATACGTTACGAAATAAAACAGCTATGGAGTCTTAACCCAAAAGAGCCCTAAGTCTTCATACTCTCCATAGCGGCGGCGCGCGCTGTCATAACAGATGACGTCACACAGTATTTTGGCGCGGCGGCGAGCGTTTTTGAGATTACTGCATTAAAATTGCTGTATCTTCGTCATTTTTGATCGGATTGAAATAATTTTTTCACAGTGTTAATTGTTTTTTTAATCATTATAAATCTGCATACTCAGCTAAAAACGTGAATGATCCTCATTGCTACTAAAACTGCGCTCGTACAATCGCTTCTTCTTCCTGTTCTCGATTACGCCGATGTCAGCTATCCCGATCTCACAGAGGAGCAACTAGATAAACTTGAACGACTCCAAAATTTTTTGCATTAGATTCATATTTGGTCTACGCAAGTATGATCATGTGTCAGATTTTCGTAAACAACTCAAGTGGCTCCCAATTCGGCTTTGCAGGAATGCACATATTCTTACATTGTTATATAATGTATTGTTCAATCCCACCACTCCCTCTTATCTCAAAGAACGATTCCAGTTCCTCCATGACACACATACAAGATGCCTGAGGTCATCCGAGAACTTGAGGCTGAGAATGCCAATACACTCTACTGACTTCGTTGACAAGTCCTTCACTGTCAAAGCTGTGCGCTTATGGAACATGTTGCCATTAAAAATCAGACGAGCAAAATCCCTAAACGTATTTAAAAAAATGATAAATGAACACTACCTATCGTGTACATAATGATAGCTCACATTTATTCTTATTTTTTTTGCCCCTTTTTTTTTTCAGTACCTATTATTCACTTTATTTATGTATATATTTATGTGTGATAGTTGTATATAATGTTTGTAATACTTTATGTAAAGCAGTATATTTATTTAATTTTACTTGATTTTTGTACCTATCTCTCCCTCTCTCTCTCTCTCTCTCTGTCTCTCTCTGTCTCTCTCTCTCTCTCTCTCTCTCTCTCTCTCTCTCTCTCTCTCTCTCTCTAGTTTTATATCTCGTATCTAGTTTATTTGATAACTACACCTTATCTTTTGTTTTTATCTCTACTGTCCATCCCAAGGTTGCCTGGAAGAAATCGCTTCCAGCGATAAGGCCGCCCATTGTACATTAAACTGTAATACATGCTACCTACTTGTCATCTCTGTAAATCTATTGGTGTACAATAAAGAATTATCTACCTATCTATCTAAGAAGCTCGTGAAGTGTTCAAGAACAAAAACAGTTGACAGGCTGCTGTCTCTGCCTACCTAGGAGGTAAACAGGTGTGAGTATATGTGTGTACATTTTGCGCATGCATAGCGTTCAGAAATATAGCAATGCAGTTGTATGTGCAGAACAGTGAAGCAATAGGTTACAAATGTGAGTGAGTTCATGGGCCCATTAGGATTCGTGAAAGTCACTAACGAAGTGGGGATATGTCACTATTGGTATGTTGGTGAATAATTGATAGGCTTGCGTTATAAATTTTAGTGTGTGTAAGCATAGCTTAACTAGCTTGACATATAGGTAGTTAGGTTTTAAAACGCAACCATATCTATTTAGATACTCATTATGTACATTATTCAACCGGTCAAATTCTTGGCCATGGAATACATATATTGTATTTTTTTAATGGTACTAGTAACGTATAAGTGTGTCAGTAGTACCATCAATGGTACTACTGACATAAAGGGACTCTTATCTCCTGCGTTAGTAGCTCTACTACGGGACATTGACTAAATTGATGCTAAAAGTACAGACTAATTTATTTAAAAAAAGTATACGAATATTTAGTGAGCGGGCATCGAACCCGTGGCTTGATTCCAGTTCCTGTTATTATGTTGCCAATATGGAATGCAACCAACACATCATGTTTTATTTATGTAAGCTTTATGCACTTAATGCTGTAGGCCTTCTCGACCAGTCGACAAAAGATTGCATATTAAGTATTACTTTAAAAGTAATTTCTTTTACTCCATCGTTATCATCTTCATGGAGGCGTATTTTCCTGATTGCATCCGATACTAAGGTAACCTCGGAGCTCAAGGTCCGCCTTCTGGCTCTTCCTCCTCCACTATAAAAATTTCCTCCTTCACACAAAAACCAAAGTAAAATACTGAATTAGCATTCGCGTAGTTGAAATAACTCCGTAGACTTTTATCATGTGAAAGTTGTATTATTTTATCAATGATCATGTTTCATTACTTCTATTTAACGGTGTTATTATATGTGTAGTAGAATTAAACCAGCAATGTGTGTAAGGTGGCTGGGACAGACTGGATGCGGAAGGCGGAGGAACGGCAAACGTGGCGCATATTGGGAGAGGCCTGTGTCCAGTAGTGGACTGCAATGGGCTAATTGATTGGTTGATTGTATACAATCAATTAATTAATTAATCTATTTATTTATTTATTTATTTATTTATTTATTTGCACATGGAAAACTTACAGCTAATACAATCGAATAAAGAAGCAGATTAAACATCTGAAAGCCAATTAAAAGTTTTCACTTCTAGTTCTGGTATAATACACATAAGTGAAAGCAAATGCTAGCGAAAATCAAAACAAAAAGAAATTAAATCACACAACACGATAGATACCTACGAGCCGAATTTTTTTTTACTGTGATAACATGATAGATATTGACACATGCTGCACTATACACATTTAAAAAACTTAAGACTTAGAAGTCTTCTTGCTGAGGGCACACTGACTGAAAAGGGATCAATGTCATGCTGTTTACATAATATGTTGAAATTTCTGCTTGCGCGCACCAGATAGCTGTTCTGCCGGTACTTCGTTTTAGCGAGAGGAACGTGAAGGGGGGGATTGAAGCGAAGTGGCTTGGCTGGTACGTTCAGTGATATTTTTTCCAACAAGTCGGGACAGTCAATTTTATTGCTCAAGATTTTGACAAGGAATGTAAAGTCCGCTATTTCGCGTCGATCTATAAGCGGCAAGAGATGAAACTGCTTACACAATCGGAGATAGTCCTTGGAGTGGTACGGAATTTTTTGATGGTAACATAAATATTTTATAAACCGTTTCTGTATATTCTCGATTCGTTCGATCTTATCAGAATAGCACGGGTTCCATATTTGTGACGCATACTCCAAGTGACTCCTTACATAGGTGCAATATAATATTTTAAGAGTTTTGGCATCAGAAAAAGTTTTGCCTATACGCATTATAAAACCAAGCGATTTTGAAGCCTTTTTCACAATAGTGTCAATGTGTAAATCAAAAAGCAACTTGGAATCATGGTGAATTCCTAGATTCTTCCTCCTAGCGTTAATTCCCAGTCGCATCCGAAGCTTTTAGCTCGGAGTCTGGGGTCCGCTTTACCAGTCATAGCTACAGATTTGGCTAGACCTCGATATTTTTCTGTGAAGCGATTGCCATCTGACCTCCACGACCCAATGTTAACATTAGGCGATATCGAAGCTTTGCAGCTAGACCCTTGTTTTTTTTTTTTTTGGACTTTTTAGGGCACCAACTACCTGTAACGACTGCCATAGATGTTTTTTATGGCAACCGGGACCGACGGCTTAACGTGCTCTCCGAGGCACGACCAGACCAATGCAAATACCCATATTTAATGCACACAAATATTTGTACTGAGCGGGGATCGAACCCGCGCCTCCTGCGTAGCGGCCGCGTTCACTACCGCTACGCCACGGAGGCTGTCGGTGAATTCCTAGATCTCTAATATTATTGTTTCTTTGGAGAGTATGACTCCCTAAGTTATAAGAGGTGTGTAGTACATTGAGCTTCCTAGTGTATGTTATAATTGAACATTTAGCAGGGTTAAGAGCTAGTTTATTCAAGCGGCAATACTCCTGCAGCCTGTTCAAATCATCTTGAAGTGCCGACATATCTTCAGATGACGATACTGGTCTCACAACTTTCATGTCATCCGCGAAGCATAGTAATTCGGATGATTGGAGACATTGGTCGATGTCGTTTACATAGACCACAAACAAGAGAGGTCCAAGCAGGGAGCCCTGAGGCACACCGCTGGACACTGAAACCGGTTGACTACTGCACATGGGTCGCTAGCGTCAAATTGAGTTAGCACGCTTTGCACCCTTGGTGCCCGCCTCTCACAGTGGATTCTTGCTACCTTTCTCAGGTCGCCAGTTCATTGAACTGGGAGGTTTTTGAAACCACCCGCGGATTTCAAGGATTCGTTTCGCGAACGGTCATCGCCCCTTCGACAAATATGGCCAGCTCATTGCCATTTCAACTTACATATTCTGCTAACTATGTCGGTAATTTTATTCTCTGTCGAATGACCTCAGTTTGCATACAATTATGAGAAAAATATTGTAGTAACTTACTGTGTGAAGCTTTGCTGTGATACCACAATATCGGAGTAATCGAGGACCGTGGAACTATTGGAGTAGACAATTTTAATGAATGCCTACACTGGGTTTACAAAATAATGAGGTTACTGCATGGAGAGAAATATAAGGATTCCTTTCTGCTAATATTTTTAATATGAAAGTCTGAGTCTGTTTGTTATTATTTGTTACTGAATCGTGCAAAAATGCCTGAGTGGATTTGGTTGAAATTTAGCACTCGGAGAAGCGATCAGCGGAACAATTATTGTCGTATGTACGTACGTATGTCTGTAGCATGTACAGTCTGCATCAGCTCGATCTTGACATTCTTGACTAGCAAAGTATTCAAAATAATCTTCGGAAGCTAACAGGAATTGGGTTATACAGACCCCTCGCCACGATTAAAACTATATCTATCCGTTTAGGAGCTTGTGGTATCGTATTCTGCGAACAATTAGTCGATATATTTGACGGCAGCTTTGCCACATTTTGGTGGTAGATTTACCATTTTAAGTGCCTACATTTGATACCTAAAATATTGAATATTTGGTTGACAAAAAATATGTTTCCCTAATTTAAGTAGGTTTAACATACGCATTTAACAAAAGTTGTGACGCCATTGCAAGATAAAAATGTCAGATTATAATTCCACAATCATTTTAAGGGGTCACTAGCTTAATGTCCACTTTGTAAAACGTTGATGTCGCTCTAACGTCTTGATTTTTTAACGCCATAAGTAGTTAGCTAATAAACATGAACGCTAAATAAGAAGGTCGAGAAGAAACTTCCTCAGATGAACAGCAGACATTGCGTCAGAGCAGGGTCCAGAGCCTTGAACATCGGTGCAAAGTTGCAAGCCTTTCCGTATTTTATTGAATGCATATCGGAGAGTTGGCGCCCTTGCTGCCAACGAAGGACCAAACATTTCGTGCTGTGCATCTAGCACAGCACGAAATGTTTGATCATCACTTTAGCTGAATCTCTATGCATGAATACTTAGGTTTTTTTATATTACTGAGGTCGCAGACAAGCACAAGGCCTGATGGAAAGTGGTTACCGGGGCCCGTGGGCGACTCCAACACCAGGGGAGTCAAACTCGTGCTGCCGACCCTGTAAGAATAGAGATTCTGCCGTTAGCGCAGAAGATAAGTAGGACAAGCCTTTGGTCTTCCCACTGACAGCACCTCTCCAGTGAGCTTTAACCTACTCACCGCTGGGATCACAACACGAGGTTATTTAACCGCGGTATTCTGTAGGGCTGAGGTACTTCCCTAGTCAGACTGCTCGATTGGGACGGATATACTGTCGTGTCCTACCTCCTATAAGGTTATTCTGTTTATCCTGAGAATCTACAAAAATACAAAATATCAGACGACAGTCGCTCTCGTAAAAGCCATGATAAAAAAGGAAAAGTAGGAACGTATCCCGGGTTCCAAAGCTTTGATGCTCCGATGATAATATTGACATTTTCTTTAAAATATGTAGCTTATATAATGTTTTGCAAATAAAATAGCTGAACTACAACATTCGCCCTTTCGCTAAACCAGTTTAAAAACTGGTCCAAAATTCGTGACTTAATAAGACTTACCGCAGAACCTTTCGTTGTTTACGTTGTTCAGCAGGTGAACCACAAGCAGTTGAATTTGTCTGGTATCTCAAGGATATTGGTAAGGTCTCTACACCCAAAATGATAAACTATCAGATTCTTATGATAAATGCACATTTATACCTACAATAGGCACTTATACAAATAAGTTGTAATTTTAATTTTTTTCTCTGTCCTTCTGTCTGTTCCGCGTCAACCTACGAAGTGGGTTTGACCTATACCTACATTACTTCATGAAATTAATTGTTCCTATACAATATGGATACGACATATAGGCAATAATTGAAACCATATACTTGGTACCCCCTAAGCTTCAAGCAGGAAAAGTTTGAACAAAATTGGTCCAGTATTAAGGGCAGAAACTAGAGTTTTAATTTTATAGAACTTTGAGCACTCTGTAGAATCGCATGTTGCCGCTTAGCTGTTCAAGTAAGTTACCTACTATGCCTATTGTTGTGTGTGTGTGTGAAGTTGTTGTGTGTGTGTGTGTGTGTGAAGGTGTGTGCGTATTTATTAATGACTTATGACACAGTCAATGACTTTAAAGCAATGGATGAAACCTGATGAAACTATTTAATGACTTATACAAGTGGTTGCATTTTCTACATTTATTTTAATAATTATTTTGTTAGAAAATTTCGGATTTTATAAATCAGGGAATTTAAGTTTAAATTTAATTTGATTCTATTCCTACGGACCAGGATGCTTCGCGGTTTCAGTATTTGCACATATGTCGTATCCATATCGTATACGGTAGGTACATTCTCTTTATAATTTTTACTTAATAAATAATCAATGAACCCTATGACACTCCTCCCCCCCTCCCCCCTTCGGTCCGCACCTGACATAAAATATATTAACTTCACTCTCTAGGGATTATAAAACTACTTGTTCATTAATTATTGATTGACATACCTTCCAGTGTAAGAAAGGTTTGTGAATATTTTAGTGTTGATCCACTTTTATCGTTGACTGTACCTTTCTAGGAATACTTTGACCACCTGAGTTACCTGGGTACGTCCTGAATATTTGAAATTAACCGAAACCGTACAGTAGGTAGTTCAGTTGGTCTGACTGTTCCACCGGAAGCCCGATTCTGCTAATAATATCAACCGCTGTCATGCCACTGACACTGCGAGAAATGTCATTAAATTATAGACTTTATTACTATTAACTCTAAAATTAAATAAAAAAAAGTTCATAACATCTTTTCATTCAGTTAACAAGAAGCCATTTGATTTTGGACTTTACATCATTAAGTACAGAAAAGGGTTTTGAGAATGACGTGAGGCGAAACCGGTCAGTTTAAAAAAATAAAATACTGTGGAAAAGTACAAGTGTCTTATCAATAATTATTTCCTACATTTTTATGATAATGTCCCTAGAAGTTATACTCTGAAGAGGATGGTAGATAATCTTATCGAAGAATCGATAGATGGCTTTTTGACCTACTTTTACGCGTCACTCTGCACTTGACCTTAAATTGAAGATTAGACTATAGTAGCACTACATAATATTTATTTATGTCAATAATTTTCATCTGTCTGCCTTCCTATGCCCTGCAAGTGATAGTATAAAAATGACTTATTAGCAGTGGTCGAAATTACTTAGGTAGAGTTATTTATGTACTTGCGACGAAATGTTGATATTAATGTGGATCTTCCCCGGATTTCTGATGGAAAACCCGGTGTGGCCGTCTGATTTTGATGCAGTTTTCAGTTAAAGGTTCTCAGTGCAAGTACATAAATCACTCTACCTAATTCCGACCACTGCTTATTAGTCCTAGATGATAACTTTCCTAGACATTTTAATAATGATTTTTATGATTTACTATCAGTTTTTCAAGAGTGACTGCCGTCTGATCTGAGTCTGACAGACTCGCCTATCAATCAACAGGTAAGTATACCGATTTGCAGGTGACATTCACAAGTCCTAAAAGTCTTTGTGGGGGCACCCATTACTAACTAAAAAACTAGTATTTATTATTATTAATCAACAAATCAGTACCCCGAAGACCCGTTTTCTACCCCGTAGAAAACGGGTCTTACGTAGGCCACCGCCTACTGTGAGCGTGTGTGCGGGTGAAGCCTGCCAATCGCAATAGTCAGTGCTCTCGTTACGTTTACGATACGATTACGATAGTTTTTCGTGCTCACATTACTTCATAACGGATTACAGTTGTTAATTTTCTTCCGTCTATCTATTTAACTTGATGAGATAATCTTATTTTTCCGGGACACTTCTGACCACAATTCGCTAGTGCCGCACACACTTTGCCAAACACAGATCAAGAAAAAAGACTTGAATGTATACAGACCTACTAGACCTGTTAAACGAAATAATCATAAAAACTACTCTTATGTATTAGATATGATAATTAATCGCTACATTTGGAATATTTGAATTAGAAAAAAAAACAAATAGAATCTAATTTTTTTTTCAGCTTCTCAAGTCTAAAACACATTTGTATGACTCCTACGCGGATGTCAGTCCGACCGAACCGATTGCAATAAAATAAACGTAAGATTTTAAATCCTTTCAAACAAAAAAACCGCATCAAAATACGTTCAGAACCTAGTTTTTGCGTCCATCGCGAAAAAACAGACAAACGGACAAGAATTCCAAAAGAAATATTTTCGTGGTCAGTATCGTTAATATAACATATCCGAATACATAATAATACAACCCAAGTATATTTTTTAATATCTTCAATGTACAGACAAGAGCACTTTACAATATTATATAATAGCACAGAGCAGATAAATAGATACTCGTAATAGTAAAGATACAATATTATGATCTACAATAGTTGTAGTTGTCTTACAATTTCATAACTTAGTAAGTGGCACGAGACAAATTTTATCGTTAATCAATCGTTTTATCGTTTTTTACGTTTTACAGTATTGCAACACTATACACTAGCTAAGTTTTTCAAATACAAAAGTCTTATCTCAAGGACTTGGCACAATGGTATCGGTGTTTCATGGTCTGGTGACCTGCCAAAATGCATTTTAATTTTTTCCAGCACGTGATGTACCTTACAAGGTTTTGAAACTGCACAGCCGACAGAGGGGATAAATCAATAACTCATACTCAGTACTACAGCGCGCTGCGCGTGCGCCGCACAAAAATCTGTGTCAAAAAAACGTCGGTGATCGGAACATCTTTTTTCAAATTTTAACGATAAACCTAAATGGTTGACTCTAGAAGTACTATAATATTATTATTTGTGATGTACAATCTAACAAGCTTTTATTTCTGTTATTAATTATATTATTAGGTAATAGATTTGTTAATAGATGCGATATAGCTTATTATGTGAATAGTGGATCTTCACAATTTATTAGTGACGGACGTGAATTTAAGACTGACATTATTAACAGTTTGTGAGTTTTTCTGTGCTTTTGGACACAAAAAATAATGTAAGTAAAACATTTGACATACTTATTCACTTATCCTGACTTAAGGTGGCTTTTGACTATGGGATGTAATGTAATATACCTATATTACATCTCGGCATATCGCTCGTCATACATTTTGTACGAGACCGTTTACACTACGCTATAATATATATTACATCCCAAACTATAAATATTTTTTCGAGCTATATTGGAAGGTATATTTTACCTCACGTCCCCGGACACCACGCCTCCCCCTTTCTCGCCCGTTTGAATGGCGACGTTTGATCGCGCATGCGAAATCACGTTGTCATTTTAAACTGAGCAATCAGAAGTCAGGGAATTCGCGCATGCATTCTACACAGACCAATCAGATTCGCGTACGCAGTTCGATAGGGTAACGAAGTTGTCAAATTTTGGTGTCAACTCATGGTAAAGCTACTGAACTATCCCAAATATATATCTTACAGTGAAAACAGCAATCGCGGGATGTAATATATATCTCAAGATGTAATATATATTACATCCCATAGTGAAAAGGCGGCCTTATTCTTAAAAGGTTGAGCAATGCTAGCCTCGTCAGTCTTAGGATGGGTGACCATTCTTAAGACAGTGCTTCTGTGCTTAGGGGGTTCCCGTTATTGACTAACGTCTGTTCTAGTAAAGTGTAGGTTATATTTTTTTAAAATAACTTGTACCAAATAAATATACGTGATTTTATATAAATATACGGGTAGAAGGGGGGGGGGGGGGGGATAGTCTAAAGCCTCACCACATATTATCACCATGGGGGAGAGGGGTCATTGCGGGTTAAAAAATTACGAGTAAAGTATGTACAGTCAGCATCAGATTGATCTTGACGTGTAATGTCTCAAAATGATCTTATTTATATCTACTAATAGTGTTAATAACAAACTGTTTTCAGGATTAAAATTGCATTAGTTTTGGAAGGTTCCGATATTTGGCACACCCCTTGTGTGAACCTTAGAGTATACATCTATACATTATAAATATAGAGCGCGCCTATTACTCAGGTCTTTGGCGCCGAGTGTTAGCAGATACTTTGCGATGGTATAGCGCACCTATAGTGACGTTTCATGCATTACCGAAAATATCAATACATGCACTTATTAATGTAGTTTGTTGTTATGAAGTTTTTTGTTCGATTTGATATGCATGGATAAAATTAAAGCCAAAATACAAAAAAATGGCGACTTTTTGCGGTATTTTTGCGTCATTATTACTACAAATATACGATGTTGTATAAAATTTTGATTTAACATATCGAATTAAATATTGTTTACGAAGTCATTTTGATGGGTATTGTTTTGCTACTGATTGAGGTTGGGCCAGGAGCCTCGGTACTGTTCATACCCGTGATAGCAGTTCATACTTGTAAGGCGCGCTCTGATAGAACACTCAGTCAACTATTGCCCTAAAAACTAATCTGAAACCTACTTAATTTAATATTATCATTTACTACGCAAAAATGAAATGTATGTCGTTAGAGCACTGACCCCTAAAATACAGGCATCAGCTTAGTTTAGGAGTCAGTTTATCGTACTTAACACTGTTGTAACGTAGGAATTCATTTTAATTTTAAGAACAACACTGTATAAACTTATTTATTTTATTTTATTTTATTTATTCTTTATTGCACAAATAAGATGTACAAAGGCGGACTTAATGCCATGGGCATTTTCTACCAGTCAACCTTAGGGTGATGCAGAGTATTGTTATATTTGCGACAATAAATTTATCTTATCTTATCTTATCTTATTTCCCATTATTCATCACTAGCTTTTGCCCGCGGCTCCGCCCGCGTGGATGTCGGTTATCGCGACCAAACATAGCCTATGTCCTTTCTCAAGGTCTAATCTACCCCTATACCAAATTTCATCAAAATCGGTTCAGCGGTTTAGTCGTAAAAGCGAGACAGACAGACAGACAGACAGACAGACAGACAGACAGAGTTACTTTCGCATTTATAATATTAGTAGGGATGTTTCATATCTTAACTGCTAAAATATTAAATAAAACTGGTTTTTTATCTTGAGTTTTTCAAATATCAAGCGTAAAACTCTAAAGAGTGTAATTTCTTCATAAAATCTAAAAAAAATTCACGAAATAAAAACTAATCGCATTTACAATGCTAATTTTTTTTTTACCTTACCAGTTCACGTGTTTCCCTCCTCCTACAATCCCGGGTCCTTTAAGCGGGGCGTGAAAAAGCATCTGATGAGGCCGTCAAGCTGAGTGCCACCATTGTAACCTGATACGTGTCTTACCATCAGGCGAGGCGAAGTCAAATTGACGTGTTCTATAAAAAAAAAGTAAACATATTAAAAAATAATCTTCTATACCTATTCTATGATTGTAAATTATAAATTTTGTTTGATTACAACAAGTTTAGTAGAGCCGGAGATAAGAGATTTACGCGGGTGGAGCCGCGAGTTATCAATGTTATCATACAAAAGTAACCTTTTGAGATTTAGTAACTAGTATAGTTGGAGAGCCGACGATTCTAAATGATGCGACCTATTAAGTTGCAAAGCTTAAATGATAAAAAGGAAAAAATATTATACGAGTATAATGTATACCATTTCATCGGTGGGGGAGTGTCTATAGATTTTCAAATATGTAAAAAAGCGATTGCATGGACTCGAGCGCATCAGATTGATAGTATCCATGTCCTACGTATGTTGAATCATATGTTTTGAACCTAAAATGTGCTCAAAATGTGCTATAGATTACATTTTGAGCACCTAGATCTATACGCGCAGTCACTTTTCTAGGGTGTCTTTTGAGAATGGTACCACATTTGAGGTGACCGTTGAGAATAGTTACTCTACACCAAGCATGATGGGTGTAAATTGTCTCGTGACTTAGGTCCAAAACATGTGCCTCGAAGTATACCTACATAAGTATAAGTTAAACTGATTGTTTTTTTTTACCAATCTGATCCTTTATCCTCGAAGGGCGGCCATATTTTAAGGAGCTCATATTTCATAGACGTACTTAACCGGTTATAAAAAATATCCACCTGTATATTAATCTGCCCCGCTTTAGTAACTCCCGAAATATCTTCTATGCCTCCCCTACTATAGATAACGCTTAGCAAGACCTAAAATATTATTATTGTATCCTACTTTTGGGTGCATGGGTTTTTTGCCTCTGTATTCAATTTACCTTAACCAGGATTTCCTCCCAAACTTCCCAAGCTCTATAGGTATTATTGATAACAGTATACGTCTTATGTTATTATTAATACATGATAATATAAATATACGTTCAATTGCCTGTTACGTTAATAACTAGTTGAATTTAACAACCATAGGTAACGGACGTGGGTTACCTTATTCTTTTTCTTGTGTTTGTTTTTGTGTACCACGAAACATGATGTAAGTGCACTTTGTTATTCGTATACATAGAATGTGCGTCGGTAGCTTAATGGTTAAGGAGTCGGCCTTATGATCGAGAGGTCATGGGTTCGAATCCTGGTCATATATACATATAATCACGTCTTTATCCCCGGAGGGTTAGGCAGAGGTGAATTAACGCCCATTGTATTAAGTCCCACGTAATAGGAGGTGTTCCTATTACCGTATTCCGGGCACTATTGTTAATTCGAGCTATGCGCCTGAGGCTGAGTATGGACTGTATATATCTGTCTGATGTTTAACAGCCCTATCCCTTAGTCACCTTGTACGATACCGCATGGGAAGAGATGGGGTGGCCCAAATTCTACCCAGTCGGGAACCACGCGGCTTTCGGAACCATCATGGTCATTACACGCCTCAAATAATGGGGAGATTCTATTAGTACCATTGTCTAGTTCTATTATGGAACTACTGGGATTTTTTCCCAGCAGTTCCACGGAACTGGCCTTATCGCTTAACACCAAGGTATTCAAAGAAAACCAAACTGTTTTATTGATTTAAATTGTATTATCGACTGAACTAAGGGGGTGTACCAAAATATTAGAACAATCAGTCAAAATGAAATTATATCAAAATGTTTTTATTTTTAAACTTTTTTAATATACTCTCATTCATTTCATCTCGCAGGAACCTCAAAAAAATTTAAACCCATACCTTGTTATAACATCTACTCGTATAAACTGAGACGAACCCTAGTAAGTTATAAAAGAATTGAGACGGGGTTCAGTCAACAGTCAGTCATCACTTATCAGGAAGAGAAGAAAACCGAGGCATTGAGATCAATTTGAGTACTTTGTCGTCAAGATCGATATATTTGTACCCTTGACACTACCGGTAGTGCCATGGGGAAAGAATTCTACCCTTGACACCAGTAGTGCCATTGGATAGTGCCACGGGGCAGTCACTGATCTGATGCTGACTGTACTCAATGCCTGCGTATGTATTTGTGCATAAATTCTGATATAAATTAGTTTATTTTGTTATCTTACGACAGCTTGTCAGTTTCAACGAGGTGTTAGCAAAAATGACAAGCATCTTCACTTTCACTGTCTTGTAAGGTCAGATGACAGTCGTTCCCATAGAAGGGAGGATTCAAGCGGGGCGTGAAAAAGATTATCAAGCTTTTAGTTAGGGACCACCATTTTAATGAAAATAGCCGGATCCTTTAAGCGGAGCGTGAAAAAGCATCTGATGAGGCCGTCAAGCTGAGTGACACCATTGTAACATGGTACGTGTCTGTAATGGTGACCCTCTTTTTCCAAGACTTTGCCTACAGCTTACCATCAGGCGAGGCGAAGTCAAATTGACGTTTCCTATATTTAAAAACATATGATGGTCCGTTTTTTCTGGACTGCACCTCAGTTTCCTACCATCTAGCGGGGTGCAGTCAATTGACGGGCCATAGGTATATAAAAAAAACTACTACAGTTTTGTACGCTTGGTAATAGATACCCTATTAGTGAAACCTACAGTTACATGTCCCCGACATCGTTGAAGGTCATAGCCGGCATTGTTAGCTAACAAATAAACTAACAGACATTACATTTTATCATTGTTAGGATTATGTATGCTTATTTTGAAGTATATTTTTCATATCTATGCAACGCGGAAAGCCGTAAGTATAATCCATATTGTATACAAGTTTTGCCACGTTCACTATACACGTAATACTTACTTATAACCATTGATATAGTACCTAGCTAAATATCTTACATGTAGGGTAGAGGCGGGACAAAGACAAGCCGGGGGGAACCGGGTTTTAGGGAATTAGGGACCACTCGTCACTGCAAAGTATACAGTATTGGTCACAATATGGTTAACTAATAATAAACTCGTCTTGTTTAAAACCTGTTATGGCCGCTAATCTTATGTTCATTGGATAAGAACACATTTCTTCTAGTAGTACAGTTACAGTAGGTACATTAACAGGTCTGAGGTTCATTAATAAATAATGTATCTACATGGAAAGAACATTCTAACAAGAAGCAGTGTTTACCGCAGGAACTAGCAAGGAAAACGTGTCAACTGTCAATAGTTTTTTTCTGTCTGTATATTTGAATGAATAACTGCATTTTAATTTAATTCAGTGGTTTCGTTTAGTGCTTATTGTGGTTAATTTAGTGCAGGTACCTACAGTTCATAATTGCTCTAATGTCCATTGTTATGTTACCTCTATACTTAAGTACCTTTTTTATGCGGAAATCTAAGTGGGGGGGAGTGGATCGATTCTTTGGTCTCAATATTAGGGCGTATATCCTAATAAGGCATTTCCCTCGCACCCTGACTGACCCAGGGACTTCAATGATTTTAAGATGGTCGCCATGGATATGAGAAGCATGGTGTGGTGATTGAACTTCAGAAAGTAAGGAGGGCAGAAAGGGCATAAGTGACGCAAATATCCTCTGCGATCCGATTGTTTTGATCATACTTCTTGTTATATACAATGTGACCCTGACCTGCCCTTTAACGTTATAATATGTTATAGCTTATCTCCCTACTTATAAATGAGGAAATTTAGACGGTTCTGCCTGGTATCTAGCCGGAAGTTGGTTACTCAATCAACGTAGAACTATTTCGGGATTGCAGAATTGTTTCGGTTACGTCTTCTTCATTTTCTTCTGTTAAATCTACGGCAGTTATACTCTCAAATTATTTATTCCTATGTACATTTCCTTTACAATTCTTAAAACAAATATTGGACCCAATTGGTGGCGTTGCAATCGGGATATCGAATTTTTTTCCCGTTGCAACGTCGAGAGTCGAGACGAATCAGCTACGAATAGTTAGTTATAACTCTCTACTCAACAGACACTATTATCTAATCTATTACTATCTTAAACAAAGTATTTATTTGAGATACGTTGCAACAGAAATCAGACGCCAGTTACAACAAATACGCCGACTTGATTACTACCCAAATACATTGCTCATTTCTTTTTGTTTTAGGGCTGTTACTAAGCTGTTTTTGTCAGTACTGCTGATCTCCTCGATCACGGTTTGGGATCTATCTGAAGGTGACGCTATAAGGATGAGACCTCTACCTAAGGGACTGAAGATGGGGGTGGCAACCAGTGCTTTTCAAGTTGAAGGTGCATGGAATGCCTCAGGTATGTAAGCTTCAAAATATACCTATTTATAACGTTAACGTTTGCCCGAACATTTTTGTTTGATCAAGAAGTCCTGACTTGACGTAGTGGAGGATGACATACGTGTAAATGGTGTCACTACCATGGTCGCACAAGATCGTGTGAAGTGAAGGAGAAAGAGCCGGAAAGTGGACTCTGAGCTCCGAGGTCACCTTGTCCTTGGATGCAATCAGGAAAATACGTCTCCATGAGGATGATGATGAGCGTGATATAACGCTATTTTAACCAGAAAAATAAATGAGTTTGAGTATGAGTTTCGTGGGGAATCGAATGGGAAGACTGGAGACTAACCCTTTATACTTAACGATCCATAATCTTGACTAGTCATTATCACTACGCTAGTTCCGGTTCCAACTAAAGCTTGTACTTTGGAAGCCAGGGTCCGCTCTCCTAATCTTCCTTTTAATTTGAATTATCTTGGCTTTTGTTATGACTGCCGTCTGACCCACCCGGGAGGATAAACCACCAGCTAGTATGTGAGGTTAGTCAGGGCACTATACTTCTTGATGGTGACCTAAACACTGCTTGCAGCCTAAGGTCTCATTGTCAACTAAAACAAAGTATTCAATTTAATTTATTCTTTCAGATAAATCAGTCAGCATGTGGGACTTATTTTGTCACTCATGGGGAGTAGAGGATGGTACAAATGGCGACGAAACGTGCAAATCATACGAGTATTACGAGCGAGACATCCAGATGTTGAAATTCCTCGGTGTCGACTTTTACCGATTCTCTATATCCTGGCCGAGAGTATTGCCTAACGGCTTCTCAAACTATATAAGCAAAGACGGGATAGCATACTACAACAACCTTATTAACGGACTAATAGCAAATGGGATCGAACCAATGGTGACAATCTTTCATTGGGATTTGCCACAAAATTTGCAAGATCTCGGTGGTTGGACTAACCCTGAAATAGCAGAATGGTTTGAGGACTACGCCCGGGTATTATATGAAGCATTTGGTGATAGGGTTAAGACATGGATAACTGTGAACGAACCGAAACAGATTGCGATAGTAGGGTATGGGACAACGTTTTTTGCGCCCAACTTTGTATCGGCAGGCATCGGGGATTATATGGCGTCGAAGAATGTCCTTTTAGCGCATGCTAGAGCGTGGCATTTGTATGACAAACAATACAGAGGCAAACAGAAAGGTAAATATAATATATTTTATGTATGTACTCGTATGTGTTCATAAGAATGCGCAGAATCTTAAAGTCACGTTTTCGAAATGAGTTGCATATTAATATTGTCTGTCCATTTTTTATATTAATTTATTTGCTTAACCAGTTTCACTGATCAAGCATTGCACATTTTAATACGTATAATGAAGCAGTTTTAATATTGCATTATAATTTTGGTAATGAATAAATATTCATTAACAAAATTAACATATCATAGTCGGGCAAGTAATTAAGACTGCACGTTTCTTTATGTCACATAGTTTTGTGCTTAAAGGTTAAAGCTATCAAATTATTGATCAACACAATGATCAAATTTAAACTATTTAACCATGATTCTAGCAACCCAATTGCTATTTGACAAGAGATTTAACAGCCGATTACTTAATTTGACGTTGATCAGACTTTCGGAAACTGGGCGCAAGGCGCGTATTCTAAAAAGACACTCGCAAGACATTCGGTTCTGAAACTCAATTTATCTAAGTACAGACTTTACAGACAGATGTTAATCTGTCAATAATTCCCAAATTGTCTGTACAATGTCTTCAGAAAAATCGAATTGATCTCGGGTTCGAGTCCAGCCTGAGATGGTTCGCTTTTTCCTATTGTAATGTAATAATTGATGGGAGTGAATTTTTTTCTGATTATATTTACAGGTACTATTGGTATAACAATAGCAACAGACTTCCGTGAGGGCGCATCCAATTCCACATCAGATATGAACGCCGGCAGGCTCGCTCTCGATTTCGAAGTAGGCCTGTACAGTCATCCGATATTCTCAACTAAAGGGGGCTTTCCTGAAGGGGTGATTAAACGTGTAGCTGAAAAGAGTGCCCAACAAGGCTTTCCCAGGAGTAGACTGCCAACATTCACGCCGGAAGAAGTGGAGTATATTAAAGGTGATACGTCCATACTAATATTATAAACTAGCTTTGCCCGCGGCTCCGTCCGCGTGGATGTCGGTTATCGCGACCAAACATAGCCCATGACATTTCTCAAGGTCTAAAATAATCTAAAATAAAATAATTTCATCAAAATCGGTTCAGTGGTTTAGGCGTGAAAGCGTAACAGACAGACAGACAGACAGTCAGAGTTACTTTCGCATTTATAATATTAGTATGGATGCAAAAAGAAACTCTGTCTGTTTGTCTTTCTGTCTGTCTGTTAGCTTTCACGCCTAAACCAACCACCGTATTAGACCTTGGGAAAGGACATAGGCTATGTTTGGTCGCGATAACTGATATCCACGCGGGCGGAGCAGCGGGCAACAGCTAGTAACTACTATATATTAATTGAGTGTTGAAACACAATACATAGTAGGTACAGTCAGCATCAAACCGATCTTAATTAGCTTGTTCCTCCTAGCGTTAATTCCCAGTCCCATCTGAAGCTTTCAGCTCGGAGTCTGGGGTCCGCTTTACCAGTCTTAACTACGGATTTGGCTAGACTGTTGTTTTTCGCCACGGAGGCTGTCGAACCGATCTTAACTAGCAAAGCACTCAAAATGATCTTCATACCTTGGTATTCACCCTTCCTGCTGACTGATTGTTCTGATAATTGGTACACACCTTTAGTTCGGACGATAATACAGTTTAATAATACAATGTAACAATAATTATATTTCGTCATACAGGCACCAGCGACTTTTACGGGTTCAACCATTACTCCACTCAATTTTATACTGAGGACGGCTATACACCGGGAATGTATCCCATACCTTCGTTCAAAGACGACATAGGAGCCGTATTCTCATTCCTGGACTATCAGACGGCTCCTGTTATTCATAGTACGGTGAGTGTTTTATAGATTTAAAAAAAACATTCTATCCATCAATAATAATTGAGCACTCTATGATAAGTACCTAGTTATAGTGAAGTCCAGAAGATACGGGCGGTTTCCTAAAAAGTTTATTCCTATTTCGATGGCCTCGACTTTAGACTATATACAAACTCTATACCTAGATGCAGCAAGTATCAATTTAATGCGGCGTAAAAAATAGCCACTACTGTCTGTCTGTCTGTTATGCTTTCACGCCTAAACCACTGAATCGATTTTGATGAAATTTGGTATAGGGGTAGATTAGACATTGAGAAAGGACATAGGCTATGTTTAGTCGCGATAACCGACATCCACGCGGGCGGAGCCGCGGGCAAAAGCTAGTTTTTTATAAAGGACAACTCAATTTAACTTCACCTTGCCTGATGGTAGGCTGAAAGCAAAGTTACAGTAAAGAGGGTCACCATCACAGACACACAATGGTGGCACTGAGCTTGACGGCCTCATCAAATGCTTTTTCACGCCCCGCTTTAAGACCCCGGAACTTTACAGAGAGATTCTCCGAACCATCCTAGTAAAACTTTCTCTATTTTAACCATATCTTTATTTCCTTTACTAATAAGTACTGCTACTATTTCAGTCAATACCTAGCGGTATACGCAGAGCCCTAAACTGGGTTCGAACGGAGTACAACAGTCCGCCAATCTTGATCACGGAGAATGGGTACGGTTCCCACGGTGGACTTAATGATACAGAGAGAATACAATACTACAAGGATTATTTGGATAGTGTGATGGATGCCATGAAAGATGGCTGTAATATCACAGGGTATACTGCTTGGAGTCTCATGGACAATTTAGAGTGGGATCTCGGTTTAAGGTAATTCATTGTATGAAACTTTAAAGCAATTAGTATTCTAACTTTTCCTATAGATTTCGACCCGTATTCTTGATAGATTCCCGCGCCCCCACTGGGTCCAGGTAGAAGGGGTGGGCCCAAGTGGTCTTGGCATGACGTCGTGGAGGGTGACATGCGTGCAAATAGTCTCACTACCATCGACACCCAAGATCGTGCAAAGTTGAGGAGGAAGAGCCGGAAGGCGAACCCAGAGCTCCTAGGTCACTTTGGCCTCGGACGCAATCAGGAAAAAAAAAGGCCTCAATGAGGATGATGATGACTTTTTTAATGTCAGTCTATAATTATTTTTTTCCAATGGATGAAAGGGGTGATGGCGTTGCCCAGAATAATAAAAGAGGAAATGAGTCACATTCGTGCTGCTGACCCTATAAGAATAGAGAGATTATGTGCCGTCAGTGCAGAAGACAAAATGGGAAACCCTTTGGTCTTCCAACTGACAGTACAAAAACTCTCCAGTGAGCTGTGGCTACCCTATTCACAGCTGGGAACACAATACGAGGTTAATAAGGCCGCGGTTTTCTGTAGGGTGAAGGCAATTTCCCAGTCGGACTGCTGCTCAGTGGAGATGGTTTTTTTTAAGTATTAAACTAATATTTAAGCGTTGTGTAGAATGTTGTGGAATATTTATTATTTATTTATTATTATTTTATTTTATTTCAGGGCTAAATTCGGATTATTCGAAGTGGACTTCAACGATTATAAGCGTCCACGTACGGCAAGAACTTCTGCAATATGGTATCGCCATCTCTTGGCTACGAGGATGCTGGACAAAGATTATGTACCGAAACTAACGGATATAACGTTTTAGATTTAAAAAGAGGAGTTGTTGTAGCTAATATTATATTTATAAAATCTTGTGTAAATATTATCAATGAAGAAAGGACAATTAACAAGTCTTAAAATAAATAAAGAGAAAATAAGTTTCTTTTTTATTTTTAGTGAAATATAACCGACCGTTTATCATTAGATTACGTTCCTATCGTCAGCTCAACATCATGGCTAATACTTAATTAAAAGACAACAGAAACATCATTATTTTGCCTACATTTTAAAGAATTCCCTCGATTTCTCCACTGTCCCGCCAAATCGACTTAACCCCTATTCTTGGGACCATCTTTGAAGCATCCTCTTTCCAAAAAAACAAGAATCCTAAAAATTCATTCATAATTGGCAAAACTTCGTGAGGCGAATGTGGAACAAATACTTAATATAAAAACATACGTTTCAATAGAGAACCTCTTCATTTCTGAAGTCGTTTAAAAACCTGTCTCATATTGTCACAGGCCACAGAAGCTCAGTATGGTAATAATCTCTTCATAGCGATATACTGCTACTGCCCAAAGCCATTGATAAATTTATGATCAGTATTCTACATTCGCAGTTGCGTGTGCGGCTACTGCACATGAGGAGCTGGATCCCATTCTGCTAAATGTCAACCATAGACATTCATTTTAGACTTTACTACTTACTACTACTTGACGATTTTATTGTAGACTTTTGCGCATGCAAAAGTCTACAATAAAATCGTCATCTTGTAGAGTAAATTAAAAAATATAAAAACTATGGTGTGTGTGTATTTAAAACTATGTCATTAAAGTCTATAATTTAATGGCATTCTTTGCAGTGTCAGTAGTTGACAATTGGCAGAATCTAGTTGTCCAAATCTTAAAAATTGGTTAGCAAAGTGCCAAAAGATACTATCAGACAGTTATTTATACCCGGATTACCGACCTATATACTGTATAGGTACGACTATCCTCGCAAGCCCAGACGGACAAAGCAATTTTGTCTTGTTACTGGATTTTATTGAAAAATTGTTTCATTAGCGACGCAACAAGGGGGGATGTTATATAAGTATGTCAGAGACGATTGTTCATAACCTACGATATTAATTAGTGAATGAACCAGTGATCACACCTTTTTTAATACTATTTAGGTCGCTGAAAAGCACTGTAGTTGTAGTGATAGGAGTGATGGGGTCGGCAGGACGAGAGCGACGCCCCTGGGCCCATAGGACACGGTAACTATTTTCCATCGGGTGGGCATCAGTGACAGATGGCAGTCCTCGTCACATTCTATAGTAACTGGACAATTGGTGCTGGTGATTTCTTCCAGCACAAGTTGGTTGTGTCACAAAAATTCGATCGATTCCAAAGGAATTGAAGTTAGGCGTCGCAACCAGTAATTTTCAAATCGAAGGTGCTTGGAATGTCTCAGGTACCTACGTAACCTTTTAATAAAACACGGTGCTAATAATTGATACTGTTTCGAAGAAAGTCATAGTGTCTTCTTCTTCTTCTTCTTCTTCTATTATTACTCCTTGAACTCAGTGAGTGCTTGAGCTCCACGTCACAGTCCACGTCTTCTTAGCACGGAAGAATTAATATAAAACAAATTGTTATGATAAATTTAATCCCTACTAATATTATAAATGTGAAAGTAACTCTGTCTGTCTGTCTGTCTGTCTGTCTGTCTGTCTGTCTCGCTTTCACGCCCAAACCACTGAACCGATTTTGATGAAATTTGGTATAGGGGTAGATTAGACCTCGAGAAAGGACATAGGCTATGTTTGGTCGCGATAACCGACATCCACGCGGGCGGAGCCGCGGGCAAAAGCTAGTTTAATATAAATTACTAATAAGGTTTCTTAGAAGTTACTGTGCTAGGACGAAATGTGGCCTTTTGCGATTTGGCATAAAACTACTTATATTCACCCTTTAACAATAATATATGTAAGTATTTATGGACACAGGCCATCGTCCTCCCTGACTGGCAATAGAAAAGGAAGAAGGTTTTCTAGGTCTAAGAAGACAATGGCTTTTTAAAATCGTCACAGTTCGACTAAGGTGAAAGTATGTTCTTCTAACGTAACATTTTGCATAACAGTGATAGGATTGTAAATGTCATCATTATTGCTTTTCATATACTATTTGCTTGTACTTATTGAACCAAGTTCAATAAGTTAAATGAAAGTCGGTTAATTTTACAATTTCAGACAAAACGCCCAGCATATGGGACTTATATTGCCACATACCGGGTAAAATTACCGACAGTACAAATGGCGACGAAACGTGCAAATCCTACGAATTTTACCAACGTGACAGCCAGATGTTAAAATATCTCGGTGTCGACTTTTACCGATTCTCTATATCCTGGCCGAGAGTTTTACCTAACGGCTTCTCAAACTATATAAGCAATGACGGAATAGCATACTACAACAACCTTATTAACGGACTGATAGCAAACGGAATCGAGCCAATGGTGACAATCTTTCATTGGGATTTGCCACAAAATTTGCAAGATCTCGGTGGTTGGGCAAACCCTATCATTGCAGATTGGTTTGAAGACTATGCCCGAGTATTGTATGAAGCATTTGGTGATCGTGTGAAGACATGGATAACTGTGAATGAACCGAAACAGATTGCGATTGTTGGTTATGGTACACCAATATTTGCGCCCAACATTGTGTCGGCAGGAATCGGTGATTATATCGCGGTGAAGAAGCTTGGCATTTGTATGATATGATAAAGAATACAGGGATGAACAAAAAGGTGAATAGATATTGTTATTATACTTTAATAGAATAAATTTATCTCTGTACGAATCTGTCTTTGTTTAATGTAACTTGAATAACCGCAACTAATCCAAATTATTTCAATGCATATTGTCTCTCATCGCAATAATCCTTCGAAGTACTTCCAAAATATTAATAAGGTAGGAATGCACAATTTTGTTTTACTGAATAATTTATTATAGGTATACTTACCTTTGAATCAATGTGTAGGTACATGCGTGATCGCATTAAAACGATTTTTCTTTCTTTCTTCTTTCTTGTTAAAATCCCTTACTTTATAGAGTTAATAATTATAATATTTTCAGCGATTATATTCAGTAACGCTCTATTCAAATCTATTCAATTAGAAATGACTATAGTATGCTATATTATGTCAATTTGTTGTTTCTTTTTTAACTGATTCTTCTACGAGGTTATTATACCTTCAAGAGTTTGAAATTTTGATTATATAGGTTTTTTAGTAACTAGTTTTCTAATCACACGGTTTAAAAACATCGTATAGTAACTGCTAGAATAAACAGAATATTAAACGCTAAGTCAAATATAATGTAATTTGACTGACATTATCATTTACAGGTGTCTGTGGTATAACAATAGCAACTGACTTCCGTGAGGGTGCATCAATTTCCACATCAGACATAAAAGCGGGCAAAATGGCTCTGGATTTTGAAGTTGGTCTGTACAGTCATCCGATATTCTCAACTACTGGAGGCTTTCCTGAAGGAGTGGTCAAACGCGTAGCTGAAAAGAGTGCGCAACAAGGCTTTCCTAGGAGTAGACTGCCAGAATTTACACCAGAAGAAGTGAACTATATCAAAGGTTGATAAAATTAAATGCTACTTATCTTCTGAGCCTTAGGGGACTGCTTGTAGTTAAGTATCAAACGGCTGAACTTGGATATTATCCGTGAAGCGACTATCATTTGACCTCCACTACCTTATAGTTAGCCTAGGCTGTTACATTTTTTTTTCTTATAATATGATCCGTCAATTGACTGCACCCCGATAGATGTTAAAAACCTGAGGTGCAGACCAGAAGATACGGACCACCATTCATTCTGATACTCTCTCATCCTAGCGTTAATTCCCAGTCGCATCCGAAGCTTTTCAGCTCGGAGTCTGGGGTCCGCTTTAGTCTTAACTACAGATTTGGCTAGACCTCGATATTTTTTCGTGAAGCGATTGCCATCTGACCTCCACAGCCCAATGATAACATTAGGCGATATCGAAGCTTTGCAGCTACACCGTTGTTTTTGGATTTTTTAGGGCTCCAACTACCGTAACGACTGCCATAGATGTTCTTATGGCAACCGGGACCGACGGCTTAACGTGCTCTCCGAGGCACGACCAGACCAATGCAAATACCCATATTTCATGAACACTAATATTTGCACTGAGCGGGGATCGAACCCGCGCCTCCTGCGTAGCGGCCGCGTTCACTACCGCTACGCCACAGAGGCAGTCGAACCATTTATTCTGATACTATTGGCCATAAAATGGTGGTCCCTAACTAGACGGCCTTGATAGAGGCTTATTTATGCCCCGCGTGTGTAATAATGATAAATTATTCACTGTTGGACATAGGCCTCTCCCAATGTGCGCAATTTCTGCCTTCAGCATCCAGTCCCAGCCACCTTTTTCAGGTCATCAGTCCACCTGGCTAGGGGACCGACCTTTCGTTTGCATTCTTGCGGTCTATACTCTAAGACACTTTCCTAACAAAATTTTAATTTCTGTACTATTTTCAACTTGTTTAGGTATGACAATAATAGGATTAATATTAATGCATTTTGTACAGGTACCAGTGACTTTTACGGGTTCAACCACTACTCCACCCAATTTTATACTGAGGACGGCTATACACCGGGAATGTATCCCATACCTTCGTATAAAGATGACATAGGAGCCGTATTCTCATACTTGGACTACAAACTGGCCCCTTTGCCTCATAGTACGGTTGGTATTTCAATGAAATCTTGTTATTGGTTTGTGGTATCCAGATTATTTTTGTGTACAAATTTCTTCTGCCCACACCTTATTTAATGTATCGTTGCATCATCCTAAGGTAGACTATCAGATAATGCCTTTGGTATTAGTACAATTTACTGTCCATAAAGTTTAAAAATGTAATGAAAATGGTTTGGGTGGTATATTGTATAATAAAACATAATGTAATTGATTTTGTTTTGGAAATAAAACACTAAACAAAATTACTTTAGACTTCTGAATAACAAGTAAAATCTAAGAGTGAATTTCACCAATGACAGTAACCAAGATTAATTAAAATTAAGCTGCGTTATCACATTCTATTCAATGAATTTCATCGGGCTAATCAAGAGCTTCAACTTGACCTCTATTTATTACGTTATCTGAAACAAAGAGAGGTCCAATAGCAACTGGTTTTCAATAGCGCCTGTATTAGCAATTATAGCAAAGTACAGACGAGACGAAAGTTAATGACAATTTTATTTTGTAGGTATGTGACCCAAATTTTCACGTTTTAAGTTTCTTAAGTTGGTAATGATTTTTTAGATTTTCTCTACAATTTTTGTGTATGTCGTTCATTAAAAAAGAGACCTTTGATATAGGTACTCCAAAACTGACTTCAGTTGATTTCTCCTCATGCTATAGGTAAGACTAACCAATGGTATAAAGACTTGCGGGCGATTTCCGGTAGGTAGCGTTGCAATCAGGTTGTGAAAACCCCAATTGGGTTGTAAGAACCCCAATCGGGTTGTAAGAACCCCAATCGGGTTGTAAGAACCCCAATCATTTTGTTAGAACCTCAATCGCTTTGTAAAAACATCTATCAGATTGTAAAAACCCGATTGCATCGCCATCTACCGAAATATTTGTTTTTACGAAATTTTACTTACGCTAGTTAGAAACAAATGGAATTCATAATACATTATATTCACATTTCAGTCAATCCCAATCGGAATGCGCAAGGCCCTGAACTGGGTCAGAAATGAATACAACAACCCCCCAATCTTGATAACAGAGAATGGGTACAGTACATACAGAGGCCTATATGACAAAGAGAGGGTAGATAAGAGTACCATATTATGGACTATATGAGTGCAATGCTGGATGCTGTGGAAGATGGGTGTAATGTGACTGGGTATACTGCTTGGACGCTCATGGATAATTTGGAGTGGAATACTGGTTTGAGGTAGTTTTATCTTTGTTAAAAGTATCAAGATAATACTGCGAACTACGTCAACTTTTCCACTATAGTCAACTTTGCCCCCACAGTCAACTTTGCGATCAGAGTCAACTTTGCCCCCACAGTCAACTTTGCGCTCAGAGTCAACTTTGCCCCCACAGTCAACTTTGCGTTCAGAGTCAACTTTGCCACCACAGACAACTTTGCGTTCAAAGTCAACTTTGCCACCACAGACAACTTTGCAATCAGAGTCAACTTTGCCACCACAGACAACTTTGCGATCAGAGTCAACTTTGCCACCACAGACAACTTTGCGATCAGAGTCAACTTTGCCACCACAGACAACTTTGCCACCATAGACAACTTTGCCACCACAGTTAACTTTGCCTTCATAATCAACTTTGCCCAAAACACAATGTCTAAAATTTTTAACTAATATCACAAATAGTACCTATCAACAACAACATAGATAAATTCACGAGTAAGCTGGTACAGTCAAGTGCATAAATATGTATCTAAACTATCGTTTCAAAAGTATGTATCATTGAATGTTTATTATTGTAGCATCCAATCTGACTGATATAAATATGTCTGCGGAAACTGATCAATAATATGTATACTATAAATTATGTTTTATAATGAGCAAAGAAATCATTATAAAGGTATTATTGACGATTTCCATTAATATATTTACTATAAAATGTTAACTAATATAGATACATGAAATGTATTTTAATTATGTATTGCAAAAAGGGTTAAAAATATATAGACAAGAATTGTTTCTAAAAAAAAGGTCTTAATGTTAGACAGCCAAAAGTTTATAAGTACCTAACCATGTAGGAGTGATGTAGATCTTAGAACTACTTCTTTTGGGCCAGGAAATGGGAACGGGAATTCACAATACACGGGAACATTTTCAGTTAAAATGGTTAATTACCTAAGGCACTTGGTTCCGCTCCTGGAGATATCATGAAAAATTTTTTTTTTTCTTAACATAAATCAAAGGGTACACCTTTGATTTATGTTAAGAAAAAAAAAAATTTTTTTTACCCCAGAAGCGGAACTTGAATTTATCTTTATTCAACTCTGTATGGACGTACCTTCCAATCCTCTTCGAGGCTAGCATGAGAAAATGGGCCCCGAAATCTGTCATGAGCTGACGGTCTATTACTAAAAATGCTTCTTTTGATGTAAAAAGAAAAAGACAAATAACAGTGAAATACTCTTTTATTGCCAAATAAATAATTACACAGCTTTTATATAAGAATAACAAAACAAAATGCCTCATTTCTAAGTAAAAATAAAAAAGGTTCACTTATCAGTAGCGTGTGTAACCTCCCTCATTATCAATCACCGATTGCAAACGTTCTCTCATAGATCTTACCATGTTGAAACAAACATCTCTGCCTATAAAACTATTCCATATGAAATTAACATGGTCTTTTAAGCTGTCAACACTTCTTACAGCTGTTGGATCCCATGCCTGCACCATTAAACCCCATAGATTCTCTATAGGGTTTAGGTCAGGACTTTTCGGCGGTAACTTTATTAAGTGCAAGCCTTCTTGTTCCTCTATCCATAATTGTACGACATGCGAGTTGTGGACAGAGCTATTATCTTGCATTAGGAATATTGGCTCATTACCGAAAGCAGCTGTAGCCGTCGGAACTAAAACGTCCTCAAGGATCTCTTTATAATTCCTGGCATTCATTCGACCACTTATTTCTACCAATTCGCCAGGGCCACTAGCCGACATCCAGCCCCAGTACCCCAATGATATTCGCCCACTTCTGCGATTAGGGATGACGTTTCTCTCATCATAGCGAGTATTATTTAATCGCCACAAATATAATCGACCATCACTTGCTGTTGTAAATACTTTTTCATCGACAAAACATACATTATCAAAATTAAAATTCAAATAACTTCGTGCAAAATTCAATCGTAATCTTTTGTGCCTATCTGTAAGTTTCGGTTTTTTAGCTGGTATGCGACAATGAATGCCAGCATTATGCAATCGACGGCGTATAGTGTGTATTGATACACCACGATCAATGGCATATGTTGAAGTTGAAGTAGTCACAAAACGGCGATATTGAACATCTTCTATCAAAAGACGATCCTGTTCAGTAGAAGTCTTTCTTGGTCTTCCATTGGACACATGAGTATTTAACCTTCCTTCTTCTTCCCAACGTCGTATCCATAATTTTACTGTCTTTCGAGTTACACCCAATTCATCAGATATGTCTTGTATTGAAGCACCCATATAGTTAATCAAAGGAAGCACCCTCCTCTTTTAACGCGACTATACGATGTTTAGTATGCTCATCGATGCGATACATGTTATAAATTATTTATTTATACTACACTTGAGATAGTAATATGAATTGCACTTAAAATATAATTATTATTCAGAATGAAATCTTATCAGTATTAATTTTTTTAAGTACTTTTGAAGTATTTACATGAAGTTCACTTTGTTTCAACAAATAATTGACGACGTTCCATAGAAAAGAAAATCAAAATTTAAATGATTGTCAATGGTGTCAAAAAAAGCAAGGAAATATTAAGTTTTCTTTTTAATTGACATATTATCTAACAATACAAACCTTTTTAGGGACATATTATTGCTCACTAAGTTATTAAGATATTTTTGCAACAAAAACGAAGGCATAATAACGATGAGAAAAGTGGCACATATTTCGTGAACCTTTACATAAATATATGTTATTGTAATGGTTTTCAAGAAACATATTTATGCACTCGACGTTAGATTATATTATTGCTCACTAAGTTATTAAAATATTTTTGCAACAAAAACGAAGGCATAATAACGATGAGAAAAGTGGCACATATTTCGTGAACCTTTACATAAATATATGTTATTGTAATGGTTTTCAAGAAACATATTAATGCACTTGACTGTACATCTGCTGATTAACGGATAAAACTAAGGCGCAAGGTTTCCTCTCGGAATTGGGAAATCTAATAGCTCCTGCAAAAACCAAGATAATCCAAATCAAGATAAGAGTAGGAGAAAGGTCCGGTCTCCTACACTACTTCTCACCCTTGGAATACATTAAATTGATTTTGGTGGATTAAAGTGGCTAACTACTTCAATATAAAATAGATACGTCAACGGTAAAAAAGTAATATTTGTATACAATACATGATTTCAGGATAAAATTTGGATTATTCGAAACAGATTTCACTGATGAGATGCGTACACGCAGAGCAAAATCTTCTGCAATATGGTACCGCCACGTTTTGGCTGCGAGGAAATTGGATCCTAATTATGAACTGGAGTTAAAAGACATTACGTTTTAGTTAATAGAATTACAAATTATCTTTACATCAATTTATTCACGCCTGTAATCCCTAAAGGGGTTCTACCCATACACATTGAAAAAACAAACCATTGCCACTAGTTTTTTCGGTTTAGCTCGAGTGGCCCCGCTAAATCGAAGTACACTACCCCTTAAACAACTATTATTTTTGGTTCCACGTAATAGGGGGCGAGCCTATTGCCGTCAAGCAGGCATGTTGTCATGGGCTACATGGTTACTGTCAGATGAAAAACAGCCCTATCCCTTAGATTCCCTCGCCTTCTACGATATCCACGGAAAGAGATGGGGCGGTTCTATGCAACCCCAACGGGAACCAACACAAATTGTTTATAACTAGCCTATTGATGTAATAAACATAATTGTTCATAACTGATATAGGTACTCATAATATTTTAATTAAAAAAAATAATATGCGTGTCTGCTGGGAAGGCGAAAAAAGTGAGATCTATTATCTAAAAATGAATCCCTAAATGTGTTGCTAAGCACAAATCTCGAGAACACGGCTGAACCGATTTCGCTAATTCTTTTTTTAGAATATTTCCTGAAGTACGAGGATGGTTCTTACGGCGAGAAAAATTGAAAAAAAAGGCGGTCCGAAGTTCGCGGGGTCAGCTAGTATCTTAATGAAAATTTCGTAACTTTGACAGTTAGAATGCTGAGTTTTGCAAAGAATGAATGGAAGTTAGAGGAGATCCCAGTAATAGGTACCATTATTCAGTTTATTATGAAACTACTGGGTTTTTCTCCCATGTACTTCTACGAGCCTAACGAAATCTAATAAAAAGTAAAGTCTAGAATAAAAAAAAAGGATATTTTGATAGCGTTTTATTCCTCTCCAATATCGATTTTCAATCTCCGTTATGAATTATCATAATATCGAAAATTATAATATTATTGACATTAGAAATTTGTGTTTAGATTAATTCCAATATCAGTATTATACGTACTAATATCGATATAGATATTATGTAGTCTTACGGAAGATTAATTGCTTATAGCGATCATAGTGCTGCGACAATAACTTACAAATTTAATCTAGGTAACGCATAAATCTATTCCTATGCGATTAAGTCAACCCATGTCTGTGTATTAGTATAATCAGCTACGTAATCTAACTAAAGCCTAGTTTTGTATGGACACGATGTATATGTCTCAGTACACGTATCTTAGACCTAAATCGCAAGACAAACGAGACCCTGACGCGCGCGATTGTTTTGTAAAATCTATGCGTGTTTCGTCACATAAGTCTGAGTGGGCCAAACTGACTAATGTACGCGCCAGTTAGTGGTGTACAGTATACAGTGGTGTAGGTATACGAAATTTGCAAAAACGACAGTTTCAATGTTAAAAGATAATGTAATAAATCTTATTTCTTAATATTTTTGATTTACCTTTCTTGTTACTTCGTATTCGTAAGACTTTGTTCCACTCGTATTGCCACACTAACTGGCGCGTACTATAGGTCGGCACTATTAACTATTCTGTGTCTAGACATATAAGATAGACCTAATAACGGCACTATAGGTACTTAATTGGAAGGCACGGAAAGTCTTAAGTTACTACTACTAACCTTTTTTTTATACCACTTACTTGGCAGACAAGCACACGGCCCACCTGATGGGCCTTACCTAAATAATATTTATATTTCGGGACACATATCTTGGACTTAAGTAACGAGACAAACGAGACCCTGGGGCGCACTATTTGTTTTGTAATAATCTATGCTTGGGGAATTTGAGCTCGTTCACCGCCGTAGCACCTCGTGCTATCCTCAAAAGACACCATAGAAACGTGTTAAGCGTATAGAGCACATTTTTAACACATTTTAGGTCCAAGATATCCCAAGTAATACCTTTTTTTTTTTTTTTTTTTTTTTTTTATCGTGCGCAAAATCCCCACGGATACCTCCCCCACCGTAGCCGGAGGAGGAGGTTATGTCGGACTCGAACCGACTAAAACGCACGCCGTCTGTGGGCCGTCAGTTGCCGGAGGTGAGATTGTCGTAGCCATATCCCTCGCACCCCGGCCGACCCAGGACCATATCTCTCGATCTGGCCCTCTTCCGGTGAGGGGACCACAGAGTCCCCAACCCGCCCCCGGGTATGGGGAGGCACGCAATGCGTGCCGCCGCCGCGGCCTGCTTCTGCTAGGGTGACAGGTGGCTCTACCCGTCACCCCCAGGCCCGCGCTCATGGGGGACGGAGGTCATTCTGCGACCTCCGACGCCCGAGTTGCCGCTGCTCGTTGCGGGCCGCGCGGTTTGCGATTCTCCTTCGCTCCTCACGCTCCCGCTCCGCCGCCTCCTTCACGAGCATTACTTGCTCGCAGAAGGAGTCGCCGGCGGCCCACGAATCTGCGCAGCGAACCATCGCTGCGAGCAAAGTGGCGAGCGTGAGAACTCTCACTCCTAGGGTCGCCACCAGCTCCCGTCTCGGCGTCTCCCACGCCGGACACTCGGTGAGCGTGTGCAGCGCCGAGTCCTCGCTCGCGTCGCAGTGATGGCACTCGGACGTTGGCTCTTTCTTCGCGGTCCGATGCAGATACCGCCCAAAACACCCATGATTGGTGATGATCTGCGTCAGCCAGAACGAGAGGCCGCCGTGTGGCCTCTCTAGCCACTCCCCCATGATGGGTCTTACCGCCGCTACTACGGCGTGCCCTGCGCGTGGTTGCCCAAGTTGTAGCTCCCACTCCGCCACCATGTCCCTGTGGAGCCGGGATCTCACGGCCCGAATTTCTTCAGGCTCAGGATCGTGTCCCCGCTCCCGCGCCGCCTTTCGGAAGCGGTATAGCGCCGAAAGGGATCTCGCTTCCAGGATCCACGGTAGCGATCCGGCGAGGAGACTCGCCGCTTCAAAGGATCCAAGTAATACCTACTATGTACGAGTATAGTACAGACGAACAGGAGCAACGATGCCTTCTGTCAGAAGTGGCAATTCGTTGACGGCGTATTGTAAAATAAAATGATGAATATGAATTGACATGTATTTTTATGTTTCTGAAAGTCGTTAATGTATATCCTAAACGTCAAAATGTGTGTCAATCCCATATATTCATCATTGCCACTTGTCTAGGAGGCACAAACTTTCATTTCTGGGATTACTTCGCACAGTACATTATTAGATCCTCTCGACAGGTTGAAGCGGCGCGGCGGCGTGCGGTTCACATTATTGGGAGTCTTGAGGTCACCAACACGCCCTCAAGTCTTTGCAGATGCGTAAACATATTTTATCGTCTTTACCATGGCGAATGTTCAGATGAGATCTTCCAATTAGTCCCACCCTCTCCTTTCCTATATAGGACAACACGTGCAGGACTTAGATGCCACCCGCATACAGTGCAGAATATTTCATCAAGAACCAAACGGTTCGGCGACTCCTTCTTCTGCCGCACCATTAAGACCTGGAATTCTTTACCAGTTCACGTGTTTCCCTCCTCCTACAGTCCCGGGTCCTTTAAGCGAGGCGTGAAAAAGCATCTGATGAGGCCGTGCTGAGTGCCACCATTGTTACACGGTAAGTGTCTATTGCAAGACTTCGCCTTGACGTGTCCTATAAAAAAAAAAGATATTGCATCTTTAGCAATCTATTATCATTTCTTTACCATGGCGAATGTTCAGATGATATCTTCCAATCAGTCCCAACCTCTAATTTTCTATACAGGACAACATGTAGGTACAGGGTTTAGATGTCACTCTCATATTAAATTTATGGTGCAAACAATTCTATCCATCAACCATCCAAAACCATGTGTTTCGTCACATAAGTCTGCGTGGGCCAAACTGTTCCATTAATAGAATCTAGACTAGGTCGGCACTATTAACTATTCTGTGTCTAGACATATAAGATACTCGTAGATAGACCTAATAACGCCACGATAGGTACCTAATCGGGACGCACGGAAAGTCTTATGTTACTACTTAATTAACCTTACCTAAATAATGTTTATATTTCGGGATACATATCTTGGACCTAAGTAACGAGAAAAACGAGACCCTGAGGCGCACTATTTGGTTTGTAATAATATTCTATGCTTGGTGAATTTGAACTCGTCCACTGCCGGAGCACCCCGTGCACACACACACACACACACTTACATAATCTAATTTTAAATGTTATTTTTGTATAGCTTAAACTGCTTGAAATTCATTTTTGGAATGCCTTTGTTATTAGGGAGAGGGCGTTGATATCTGTGTGACAGTGTAAACTATTGCAGATATCATCGTTGCATTGTACTATGTGAAACTGTAAATTGTTCCAAATAAATGAATTTGTAAATGAATTTGAATTTGCTATCCTCAAAAGACACCCAAGAAACGTATAGGTACCTACTGTGCGTATAGAGCATTTTTTGAACATAGGTCCAAGATATAATGTCCTAAAGTATACTATTGACCACTTGTATCGTTTCATGTTGAATACAATTAGGTATTATTACAAGTAACAATATACTTGTAAATGTTAATAATGTATAACTCCTTGAACTTAGCAGTCGTTTGTGACCGACGACAGACGTAAATAAATCTTTAAATAAATACATTAAGTAGTTCTGTTATAGGTATTTGGTTTTGTTCAGTGGTATTGTGAAGTTATGTAATCAGAAATGTAAGTAATTTGTTATCTTTATACAAATTACCAATATATTAGGTACATACCGTACATATAATGTGTGTTCGTATATTTACGAATATCTCCAGAACTGCTGCATCGGTTTCAATGAAGGAATGTGTAGTTGGTTTCAGTTTGAGAAACAGGATTGCTTTCAATAGTATCAGTATACTAAAAGGTGAATGTGTCGCTAAGATGAATAGGTGTAGGTACTGCGGTGGATGTGTAGAGTAATGCTTAAAGATCGGATGAGGAACTCTACTGCAGTCTTCGTGTACCTACGTGATTTCTCAGATAAAATGAAGGAGACCCGCCTTAACTGGTGCGGCCTCAATCTGCGTCGATTGCCAGACCCAATTGTCTAGTCTTTCCGCCACCGCCGGGCCCCTATAGGAGGAGTCTCTCAAGGGGACAAGTCGCTGGTCCCTATTAAACTCGTCGGAACTACAAAAATGCAATTTTTATTTTATTTCATAAAACGTGTCTATATACCTAGGTCTATCGTCAGTTAAAAAGAAAAAAATCTAGTATGCCTAGTTTTTGAAATAGCCAAATTAAAAACGTTGGATATTACCTAGATAGCCCGTTAACATAGTCGGTTATTAACTACCTACGATCTTAACGGGGCGCGGGGTTAGGTGAGCGCGTGCGATCTCCCAGTTCCGACCATGTTAGCGGGATTAACGGACTTCGCGCTGTCATCTGTCTTTTTACGATAGTTAATTGAAATAATCCCTTACCTTATAACACTGTTCACGATGTCTACGAGATCAAAACGCTTGATTAAGCTGTTTACTGGGCATGGTGAAAAAAACAACAATAATAGAAATAGAAATGCGGTCGAAAATATTATGAAAGCAAAACATAGTACAGAAACAGGTATGTATTATTAAAATATTACTTTTACAAATATTTACAGTATAGTTTATGTTTTAATGTTATTGCGAATTTAATACCAAATTAAAGTATCATTTAATCATTCAAAATGCGTAACGTAATTTAAAATTGTAGGATGTACCACATCCGACTTTGTTAATTGGTTTTCAAAAGGTGTTCCATGTCGGTAGTAGCACATCCGACGTTTTTTGTCGGGTTTTTAAATAGATCAAATGTCGGTAGTACCACATTCGACAATGTTAATCGGTTTATCAAATGGGTAAAATGTTGGTAGTACCACATCCAACGCTCTTAACCGGTTTTACAAATGGGTTATATGTCGGTAGTACCACATCCTACGTATTTTACCGTTTTTGTTAAGGAATTAAAGTTGGTACCATCACATCCGACCATAATGTTATAGTGGGATGTGGTAGAACCAACTACACTGACACCCAAATACATAGATAACGAGCTTTGTTTTTAAAATCTAAAATGATTAATTTATTTTATGACATATTTATGTGAAAATTAAGTTTTTTTTCAGCTTTTCGAGAGTCTCCCATACCTGCAAGCTTTGAAGCTGAATTAATTCAAATGCAGGATTCACTCGATGATGTATTAAATGACAATGACGACATAATATTAGCCAATAAAGCTAATGTTACTGAAGCCGTTACAACACCACTGTCAACACCTGCTGTGTTCAACGATGAAATAGAATTGGCTGACAAAGGTTGTGAACATAATTTAGTAAGTACTAAATCTCATTCCCAAATTGTAGTTGACAAGAATACTGGCGATACTAAATCTCCGACGCCATCACCAACTAACGAGGGTAATAAAGATATAGTACAGAATACATCTCATTGATAGTATGCCCTGCAGCGGTGCCGCGTTGATTGGCGATACATCGAGGTGCTAAGATGCCTGTATGACACTGCCACAATGTCCGTCCAGCTCCAAGACCAGAAGACGAAACCCATTAGCCTCCAACGTGTTATATCTCCCAAACTATTCACCGACGCATTGGAGGACGTCTTCAAGACTCTGGATTGAACTGGGCGGGGCATCAACATCAACGGTGAGTACATCTCGCACCTTCGGTTCGCCGATGACATCGTCATAGTAGTGGAGTCGCTGGAACAACTGGACGAAATGCTGCACAGCCTGAATGGAGCTTCTCGACAAGTCGGCCTCGGTGTAAACTTGGATAAAACCAAGATTATATTCAACGAACGTGTTGTACCGAGACCGATTGCCATCGAAGGGGCGACACTCGAAGTTGTTCAAAAATATATCTACCGGGAGTAAGTGGATAACTTGCCCCCGGTAGCTCGGTAAAAACAACTTCGAGAAAGAAATAACCAGAAGAATCCAACTGGGGTGGGCAGCTTTTGGCAAATTGCGTCGGGTCTTCTCCTCCTCCTTGCTGCAATGCCTCAAGACAAAGGTTTTCGACCAGTGCGCCCTACCTGTTATGACCTACGGTACCGAAACGTGGCCACTGACGGTGGGGTTAGTCCGTGACCTACAAGTCGCGCAGCGGGCTACGAAGCGAGCTATGCTTGGAGTCTCTTTGAAAGATAGAATTCGCAACGAGGTTATCCGACATAGAGCCAAAGTTACCGACATAGCTCGCAGAATAAGCAAGCTGAAGTGGCAGTGGGCTGGCCACATCTGCCGAAGGACTGATGGCCGTAGGAGTAAACGAGTCCTAGAGTGGAGACCGCGTGAAGGAAAACGGAAGGTGGGACATCCCCTAGCCAGATGGACTGACGACCTGCAAAAGGTGGCTGGGACAGACTGTATACGGAAAGCGGAGGATCGGCAAACGTGCACATTGGGAAAGGCCTATGTCCAGCAGTAGACTGCAGTAGGTTAATTGGTTGATTGATTTTCACTAAGAAGACTGATTTTAACAATTAGTTAATCCTAATTTAATTGATGTAAGTTTTCCATAAAGCTAAGACCTTTGATTCAGTATTACCTAAGTGACTTAATTGTAAGCAAGAAGATTTTGTATTTTGATTAGTTGTTTTTAGTTAAGGCAGCATGTTTTATAATAATTATTATTTATAATAATATTTGTAAATAAGAAGTCTGATTTTAACAATAGTTAGTTATAATTGAATGGGTGGAAGTTTTCCATGAAACTAAAGACCTTTGATTAAGTTATTTCCAAAAAAGAAGATTTTGTATTTTGTTTAGTTGTTTTGTTATGAAACCATTTTTAATAGGCATTAACTATTTATAATATCTAATATTTATCAATAAGAAGACAGATTTTAATAAAATTGCACAGTTAATCTTGATTTAATTAATGTAAGTTTACTTTAAACCTGTGATTATACCCTACTTGTGATTATTACTTACCATAATAAGATTTTGTATTAGTTGGATTTCTTTTTTAATAATAAAGAGGTTTTACTTGAGTAACTACAAAAATTTTATTTTTTTAACTTTATAAGTCATAAAGTTAGATTTTTATATGATTTTCTCAATTGACCAATATTTCTTTATTCATAGTCAATAAATATATATGCATAGACTTACATTTTTGGTGTTTTTTTATAGTAATTTGTACATACGACATGCATATTAATAGATAATAATCATTTAACAATGTAGTAAATGGCAGTTCCGACAAATAATTATAAATTTCGCCCAGCAACAATGTCGGTTCTGGTACTTCCGACAAACAATTATCAATTTTTCCCAGCAACAATGTCGGTTCTGGTACTTCCGACAAATCAACATTAGTTCTAAACCGTTAAAAAGGTCACAAGTGACTTTTCTCACATTTACACTTAATATACCGGCTACTTATTATATTGTCCTGAACAGGCATAACTGGTACAGCATTATTCTAAACTTTCAGGACTCTGCTTAAAATAAGTAAAAAGTTACACGGAATTTAAACTTTGAAATGCTCTCCTGTAAAGTTGCAGTTTTTCACATCCGACGATTTTAATAGGGACCGTCGAAGTGTGTCAATAGTCTCACTATCATAAAGACCCAAAACCAGAGTAACTAATTAAACTAATAGCCAAAAACCGGACCCTCCAGACTTCGAGATGAGTGCCTCAGATGCGCTAATGATGCTATGATGATTTGTGATGAAACTTAAGATGTTTAATGATAATGACGTCACTGTACATACTGTAGGCACCAAATACCTAACAAACGTGTAGTAAGTAGGTAGGCTACTTCTACTTTTCACATAATTTATTTACATATTTACAGACTAATCCTTATCCATACTAATATTATAAATGCGAAAGTAACTCTGTCTCTCTGTCTTTCCGTCTGTCAGTCTGTTACGCTTTCACGCCGAAACCACTGAACCGATTTTCATGATATTTGGTACAAAGATAGATTATATTTTGGGAAAGGACATTGGCTATGTTTAGTCGCGATAACTGACATCCACACGGGCAGAGCCTCGGGCAACAGCTAGTATATTATATGATGCTACCGATTTTTGTCGAGTTACTGTCTATTTATGTAATAGTAATGTACACCGCAATTTTAGCCGGTCAGCGAAAGTTGATACCCAGTACTGCACTCTAAAGTTGTGTCCTCAACTCAAGTAGCGCAGCGGGAAGATCGAGTTGTAGCGATAGCGGGGCATACATAATATTCAAGTATGTAATTAGGTAAATACAGTCGACAAAGGAGTTACGGTTGCACCTTAACAAATAAAGTTGTATGTAAAAGTGTAACTATTATTAGTCGACTGTACCATCGAAGAAAATTAATGTTTAGCAGTTTGATAGTCCTCGTAATTTGTTCGTATTTATGATAAACTGACATTTTTAGTTTTTTTAGTTTAGCATACTAAATGCTTTAAAATTATCTCACATGCCGTGGTTTGTCATCTCATCAGTCGCTTGCCGCAACTTTATTTTTATTCATCATTTTTGATACAATAGCACAGATTTCCTAATATGTAGTTATCAGGTATAAATAAACAAAATCGTCGACCATTGTATTAAAATAAGTTGTAAATGGTAGGTACATAATATAAATTATGTAGTCACCTATTTAGTGACAATAGTTGATGTTTAATTTCGGTTACTTAATAATTTGATTGAAAAGATTTCAATATATGTAATATTATTATTATAATATATATATTTAACAAGGACTCGTTTGCTCCAACGGCCATCAGTCCTTCGGCACATGTTGCCAGCCCACTGTCACTTCAGCTTGCTTATTCTTATCCATACACTTCCATACTAATACTAATATTATAAATGCGAAAGTAACTCTGTCTGTCTGTTACGCTTTCACGTCTAAACCACTGAACCGATTTTGATGAAATTTGGTATAGGGGTAGATTAGACCTTGAGAAAGGACATAGCCTATATTTGGTCGCGATAACCGACATCCACGCGGGCGGAGCCGCGGGCAAAAGCTAATAAAAATATATAACAAACATCCATTCATTCAAAATTTTGCATTTAAAATAGTAAATAGTAGTAAGACAAGCTATTGTTTTCAGGACTGCTGTTAACACGTTCACGGACACAAACCATTCTCAAAAATTTGTGATATGACACACAAATTTCCCATACAAAATAGTATCACGTCTGCGGACGGATTGCCACGTTATTCGATTTTGAAAGTGTGTGTTGCGGCAGTAACGGTCAGAGACGTAACCGCCTGTAGACGGACATTCATACCAGGTGAATTCTAAACGTCGTACAGTACTCAAGTTAGCCTCATTTACAGGTTCATAATTTCCATCAGAACCATATTCACCATCTACATCACTATACGGATCCTGATTTTCATTGCTCGAGTCAGAGTCGGAGTCAAACAAACTACGCCGAACGTTAAAAGGTGTGGTATTTTTACCCGACGCCATCTGTAATAAGATTATGCGATTACAATTTGAAAAATAGTAATAATAATAGCATCAGTCAGTATGGCGTGTGTTAGGAAAGGTCTAAGTCCAGCAGCGGACTGCGATATGCTGATTGACTAATTGAATAGCATCAGTTTATAGGTATAACAACTTCAATATCGAAAATTGAATTGAATTTTATAATACTTTTTGTCTACGAGTACATGGTTTTATCAGCACCAAATTCACAGAAACATCATTCACTATACATTGAAATAATCGGCAAATAAATATTTCGTAATTATGATCATTAATTATGAGTTAAATAGTATGTACCAGTCACAAAAAATCGCCGCAGCGCACCTCAAGGACGTGCTTCCTCCTGCTGTGGCGCGGGGCGACAGATCGGTCGAAAGTGTAGGTAGATCGTCCGGCCACAGACGGGGTGTCACAGCACGATGTTCTTCAATGTGTGCGTGACAGAGGTAACTTGTGTGCACGTGCAAGAGTGTTTGATGTGACACTAGCGATCTGTATTACAGCCTAAAATGGCACAGAGTCATATCCTTCCTACAAATATAATGGGAAACTGCCGGCTATGGACGTAATTCGAGTTTTGACGTATTTTAAATCACCGGCCACAGCCGTATTGCCATATTATGAGGGTACTAACTTACGTCTCTCGACGATGTGTCCGTGAACGTGTTAAGTTTTTTATTTTGGTACTGGTGGCCACAATTTGTGGTCTTTCGAATGGCGGTGTCACAAAAACAAGACCTATTCCTAAGGGAATAAAACTGGGTGTGGGTACCAGCAGTTTTCAAATAGAAGGTGCTTGGAATGTCTCAGGTATGTGAACAATTTAAAAAAAGACCACAAACTTTTCCTGTATCCTGCAATGTATGATGTCTAGCAAAATCCTTCAGATTTTCCATATATCCAGATTTCTGTCTGAAACAATGTGCATTCTAAGTCATAGTTTTAGGTTAGTATAAATAAGTATTATGATACAACACTTTGCGTGCTTCAGCGCAGTCCAATATCAATGTTTCCGAAACATGCCTCCCGGGGATTTACCACATAGTAAAGTAAATAACAGTATAATTATGTCTGCCGATGAACAAACTTTTGTCTACTTGCAGCTTTGACTGTTCAAAAGATCTTAGTACCTAGGTAGTTTATAGACGTAAAGGTAAGTGAAAAGAAAGTATTCTGTGCCATTTTTTACCTGACTATAAACTTTATAATGTAAAAATTTCATCAGCTGATTTTATTGAATGAGATGTGGATCGATGTGGTTTAAAATGTCTATATTTCCAATAGTTTTGTGCCGTATTCCATTAATAGTGATTCTTATTGGGGTTTGACCGATTTTCAGTATTCGCAAGTAGCAGAAGTTCCTGACAGAGTTTGTCAAGCGTGTGTCATTTAACGCCTACTTTTCCATAGGTACCTGCAAGATTGCTTGTATCAGACTACGTTTCATGATTTGTTTTGAAAAGTTTAACAAATATTTTTTGTGGTATGAGAATATTCTAACATAATGATTCCTGATATTTTCTTGATTTCAGGTAAAGCACCCAGCATGTGGGATACATTTACCCACATACCAGGAAATATAAAAGACGGTGCAATAGCCGACGAAGTCTGCAAGTCTTACAAGTTTTACCAACGCGACATCCAGATGCTAAAGTATTTAGGTGTCGACTTTTACCGATTCTCGATATCCTGGCCGAGAGTTTTACCAAATGGCTTCGCAAATATTATAAACAAAGATGGAATAAATTATTACAACAAAGTTATTAATGCGTTGATAGCAAATGGGATCCAACCAATAGCAACCATTTTTCATTGGGATTTGCCACAAAATTTGCAAGACCTCGGTGGTTGGGCAAACCCTCTGATTGCAGACTGGTTTGAAGACTATTCTCGAGTGTTATTTGAAGCATTTGGAGATCGAGTCAAGACATGGATAACTGTGAATGAACCAAAACAGCTGGCTATATTCGGTTATGGAACTTCAAGATTTGCTCCTGCTATTGTATCTGCGGGGGTTGGAGATTATTTAGCTGTGAAGAATGTTATTTTAGCGCATGCTAGAGCATGGCATTTGTATGATAAGAAATATAGGGGCGAACAAAAAGGTGAATAGATTATCTTCATTATTTCGGTGTGGTTCCCGATTGCATTTGAAGCTTTCACCGCGGAGCTCAGGGTCAGCAATTACTTCGTCTCCTTTATAGTTGACTCATCTAGCATTTATAGAAACGACTATCGTCTGACCCAACCCGGGGGGGCTTGAAAACCACCAGGGGATAAATAGAATATTAATCAACAAATCAATCAATTAGCCTATAGCAGTTCACTGCTGGACATATGCCTCTCCCAATGTTGCGTGGGAGGCTTTGGCCTACTGTTTCCACACTAGCCAGTCGGGTTGTAACAGGGTTTTATTTCTAGTTTTCCTTCTCTCGCAGTGATAACGTCTGCATATTTTTTCGTTAGTCGCCTTTTATGATACCCTTCGGATGAGATGAGGTATAAATAATTTAAAGGGGAATAAATACTTTGGATTTACGCCAAATTTATTTTACAGGGATTATTGGTATAACCATAGCAACTGACTTCCGTGAGGGTGCATCTAATTCTACAGCTGACATAAAAGCAGGCAAATTGGCCCTGGATTTTGAAATCGGCATGTACAGTCATCCGATATTCTCAACCACTGGAGGCTTTCCTGAAGGGGTGGTTAAAAGAGTAGCTGAAAAGAGTGCCCAACAAGGTTTTCGCAGGAGTAGATTGCCAGAACTCACACCAGAAGAAGTTAAATTCATAAAAGGTAAAACAATTGAGTATTGGACTGGTAGAAGGCAATAAGTAACTAAACTAAGAGCTCCACGTATGGTGAAACCTAATGGTACCGGGTACCGTACTATTTCAGATCTCGCCACTATATGCCTCATACATACATACAAACAGTCACGCCTCTGTTCCAGTGGAGGGAGAGACCTTTCGCTTCTTCAATTTTAATGATTGTTTTCATATAATATTCTCGTCGGTTTAGAGTACTTAGCTTTGTTATGTGTTTCAGTTTCTGCTTTAGGCATTTCAATGGACTATTGTCACTGATGTTAACAATAACATATATGTATCTATACAACCTCAATGTAAGGATCTTTTTTTTATTTTTTTTTTGTATAAAACGAAAAAAAATAATACGAGGTACTTTTTAAACGAAACGAAGTCCTCAAGGATTTCTGATGTTAAGCTAGAAAACTTGTTTATAAATATGAGCCTTTGGATCTCTTGTACAACATTGTAAAGTTTGCACCTTCGAACTTGGATTTTGGTCATACTGTACCGTCCGTTAGACCTTTTATCAAATATCGCTAACTATACATATTATGTACTACAGGTACAAGTGATTTCTTTGGATTCAACCACTACTCTACTCGCTTCTATACAGAAGAAGGCTACACACCAGGACGTTACCCTATACCATCGTATGATGATGACATTGGAGCAGTGGGCTCATATCTGGGCTATAAGATAGCACCTGCTAATCATTGTACGGTAAGTTTAAAAAAACCGTTTCTAACATCCCTTTTCCGACTAGACTCTTCACCGCTAGACCTGTTGAGGTGGTACCCGAATAGACCCCTCATGTAAAAATGGAATGGCTCTGTCGTGGATACGGTCACGTGCTTTATGAGAATACGTGTATATCCTGACCATTTGACTCCCCTTAACTCGAAAGAAAAGGTTACCGGTGCCAGAGCCTCACCCATCATCAGAGAGTATACCTACTTACTCCCTTGGACTCCAAAGATCTTGGTGCGGACCCTTGAATATTTACGCTGACGTAGTTATCAATCTGTCGATAAATTAAGGCTACATACTAAGTTCATTTCAACATATCAATCAATGAGCATATCGCAGTCATCTGCTGGATATATGCGCCATTTCTCTCGATCCTCCACCTTCCGCATCCAGTCAGCCCCAGCCACCGTTTTTCAGGTCGTCAGTCCATCAGGCTAGGGGGCGTCCCACTTACGAACATGGTGTAGGGACCTTCGATTTGCCTGACGTTTTGACCAGGTTACATCAGCCGTGGTCACAGGCTGACAAGAAAGTTATTATAACATATAACTGCTTATATTTCAGTCAATACCCAGCGGTATACGCAAAGCTCTGAACTGGGTGAGAGAGCAGTACAACAACCCACCAATCTTCATAACAGAAAATGGTTACGGCACCTTGGGAGGGTTGGATGACAAGGACAGGATTAAATACTACCAGGACTATTTAGATGCTGTGCTGGATGCTGTTGAAGATGGTTGTAATGTAACAGGGTATACTGCTTGGAGTCTTATGGACAATTACGAGTGGGATAATGGCTTGAGGTAATATTGTTTTTTATTATTTAATCTAGTGTAAGCAGACCCTGGAATTCGAGGTTTAGACTTTGGGGGCAACCGGGACTTACTCAATAATGATGATGTTTTAAAATAGTAATAGCCTCTTCTCAACTCAGTTGGGATCATTTTTTTTTTCAGTTTAACTACGATGCGAACCGAACTTCGTTGAAGCAACTACCATCCGGCTTACACGACACTGGTGATATTTTGATACCATATAGGTGGCAAACAGGTACACGGTCCACCTGATGAGAAGTAGTTACCGTAGCCTATGGACGTGTGCAACACCAGGTACGTCATACTCGTGCTGCCGACCCTGTAAGAACCTTGTAATGCTCTTCTTGATATCGATCCCAGTTCTGTTGATGACGATAGTCGTCAGTTTTTTTTTTAAATTGGATTTTGGTTAACAAATAATGTTTTGTAACACTACTTTTTCACATTAGGACACGTCAATTTGACTTCACTTCGCCTGATGGTAAGCGGAAGGCAAAGTCTCTGAAAAGAGCGTCACCATTACAGACACGTATCATGTTACAATGGTGGCACTCAGCTTGACGGCCTCATCAGATGCTTTTTCACGCCCCGCTTATAGGACCCGGGACTGTAGGAGGAGGGAAACACGTGCACTGGTAAAGAATTAATGGTGCGGCAGAAAAAGGAGTGGCCGAACCGCTTGGTTCTTGATGTTCCAACTACACAATTTAGATGCTTTTTAATTTTTCGGATAGAAAATTTTATCAGAATGCTACTATGCAGTTGTAGTAACTAATCGAATAAAACGACAATATTTTGTTTTTTTTTAAAGAATTATTAGCAACCGAAATTACTAATTTTCGCTCTAACCCCTCCAGCTAAGCTAAATTGCTTGTGTTAGGTGTGGCTAATTTAACCAAATGAACAATTTGGTTTCAGAATAAAGTTTGGTTTATTCGAAGTGGATTTCGCTGACGACAAAAGGACACGCAAGGTCAAATCTTCGGCAATATGGTACCGCCGCCTCTTGGCTACTAGGGTATTGGATCGCCAATATGCGCCGGAGTGGAAAGAAATAACGTTTTAAGTAGTTAATAAAAATTACAAAGACAACATTTTTTAATTTGATTTGGACCTGGTTCAAGTGATTGACAGTTGCAGACTTAGAGTATTGCAGACAAACCTGCATTATGACAATAGCTGTCATAAAATACTAGCTATTGCCCGTGAGTCAGGGATGCAAAATTACGTAATTTTACCGAAAACGCAGGTAAAATACGGTAATTTTACGGTCATTTTTATAAATTACGGGAAAATTACTGGCGACTCAGAACGTTTTAAATTTCAATTTGTTTTGAATCCCGCGCGTATTATGTTGCGATATCAAAATGTGAGATCAGGGAACACCAGGGTTCTTCAAAAAAGGTGATAAGACCTTGCTGAAGAACTATAGGCCCATCTCACTCTTGAGCCATGTCTACAAGTTGTTCTCGAGAGTCGTCACAAATCGCCTTGCGGGTAAGCTCGACGAGTTCCAGCCACCTGAGCAAGTCGGGTTTCGAAAAGGCTATGGTACCGTGGACCACATCCATACTGTCCGACATAGAACCAAAGTTACCGACATAGCTCGCAGAATAAGCAAGCTGAAGTAGCAGTGGGCTGGTCACATCTGTCGAAGAACTGATGGCCGTTGGGGCAGACGAGTCCTAGAGTGGAGACCGCGAGAAGAAAAACGGAAGGTGGGACACCCCCTAGCCAGGTGGACTGACGACCTGCTAAAGGTGGCTGGGACAGACTGGATGCGGAAGGCAGAGGATCGGCAAACGTGGCGCATATTGGAAGAGGCCTATGTCCAGCAGTGGACTGCGATAGGCTAAGTGATTGATTGATAATGAAAATGAAACAATTTGTTAATTCTGAGAGTTTTTATACTTGTAGGTACTGTTTTTTTATTCTTTATACTTACTGCCTTCATAAAATAAATGTAACAATAGACAATGATACATTTTCACTGTTTACTCTGGATATACTACATTATTTTAATCGACAAAATTATATCCTTCTTACTAATATTTTACCGAAAATTACCGAATTTTACCGTAAAATACCAAATTTTACGTAAAATATTGTTCTTTACCGTATTTTACCAGGGTAATTTTACCGCTCAACATCTCTCCCGTGACCCGTGAGGATATCGGTTAACGCGACCAAACGTAGTCTATGTCTTTTCCCAATGATTAATCTATCTCTGTACCAAATTGCATCAAAATCGGTTCAGTGGTTTAGGCGTGAAAGCGTAGCAGACCGACATACTGAGATACTTTCACATTTCATATTAATAGTATGGATTATATATGATCAAACGAACTTCTTAAGTGAAGTTCGATCGATATAATATGAGTGGTTTCATTTGAAGATATAAATTAACAGGTAGTCCCTTGACCTACAAGGCAACACTCGCACGCTTTTAAAAGTTATTTCTAATTAGAATAAATCGATTTCTTTTTTAAAAATAATCGATTAAAGTAGGTATCGACTCGTCTACCCTACACTATCCTAGACGGTGACAGCTCATTATTTTAGAGTTGCGACATGAGATCGAGTCCTCTCGTGTTATTGTAAAAATGAACTGGGTTTTGGGTGGGTTGGGTATTTATATCTTCAAATGAAACCACTCATATTATATCGATCGAACTTCACTTAAGAAGTTCGTTTGATCATATATAATATTTCGTGGTTTCATTTTCGATATAAATTAACAGGTAGATGTTCGGAGAATGTGATATTTTTACAATTGTTTTATGCCTTTTGGCTACATGAAACACGAGATAATATAAATCATAAATTTCTTATATTGGATGATTCAACAAACAAATACATTGTAATCCCTTGATTCGTAGCTATTTTGATAGGTTTTCTTAATCATTAATCACAATATTGTGTAAGCAAACGGATTCTGCAAAATTAGATTTTTCTACAATAGGCCGATTATAAAACTTAGCAAAGGCCTGGGAGGACGCGGTCCAGCCGGCAGTTTTTCGGATTAGATCAAGATATAACCCAGCCGCGCGTGCCGTTGACGTGGCAGCATGGCGAGCGTTGTGTGCGCCGTAAACTGACACGTCAATGCCGCTTGCATATAACGTCTGTTTGATCCACCTGCTTATAGTCTATGCTGTCGCGTTCTTGTGGGTACGCTTCACAGTAATAAGGAGGTGATCTATGTCTGCAGGCCTTAAAGCTTTTGTTGCAGACATGTAGTCGACTAGCGTTGTGGCTGGCCAAATGGAAGGGTTTTCTAGAAAATATGGTAGATACAAAACCGGCTGGTCCCGTCTTATTTCAGAGGTTTTAATAATATCCGTTACTCTGATTTCGATACCGTTTGAATTGATTTCAATATTACTTATTTTAATGCAGGAAAAAGTTTTGTACTCTATGTGCAATGCACAAACCCAGCAAAACAACAAGTTTTTTAGTTAATTTTTCTAAATTTAGCTGAGTATGTGGGACCCATTCCGAAATATGGCCCAGCCCTATTTGAGGATCCCATGTAATTGAGTATTTAGGCAAAGATGGTCTCAGTTTAAATATCCCTTTTAGGAGGCGTTTAACGCGCTCGTCTGAAGCTAAGGTATTTCCTATGAGCAAGGATAAAGCTGAACGATGGCTGTTAATCGTGCCGTAAGACGCACCTTTATCATACTGTTCAGTTAGAAAGGTAACTATGTGAGGGATGGAACTCTCGAACACATCCTTACAGTACTGCCACCACAGCTTGTTACAAACGCTGTATTGCTTTAGTGTACTTGCTGATGGTGAGCCGAGCATCAAGCGCAGGGCGGCTGGCAGCGTACCGCGGCGGGAAAACGCGAGCCTGAGAGCAGCGCTGCTCCCAGGGAAAGCGTCTGGTGGAGGGGGTGTTGTTGTCTGAAATGCGACAATTATAGTTTTGGGTGCGGTTCTAAGACAATAATTTCTCCAACTAATAGATCCATTAACATAGGATACCAAGTCTTTGCAGGCCACATTGGGAAAACCAAGATACCGGTAGCTTTATCCTGTATAATTTTTGTATGCAATTTAATAACAGAGAAAATGGTGGGAAAGCATAAAAGAATTTTGGGAGCCAACTTATTGTAAATGCGTCGACGGCTATCGCATCTGGGTCCCGTTTCCATGTCACATATTCATGACACTTGGCACTGATTCGAGAGGTGAATAAATCAATCTCTGGTTGACCTAACCATTCTACAATATATTTAAATGCAGGTTGTGATAATTCCCATTCGACGTCGGGGTTCACCCTGCGTGACTCTTCGTCAGCCTCGACGTTATCTTTAGTGTTTATATACGAAGCAAATAACCACAGCCTTCGCATCTCGCACCATTGCCAAATATCACGAGAAAGTGCACTTAAGTGTGGGAATTGAATACCGCCCATGCGGTTTATATAGCTTATAGCGGTAGTGTTATCTACACGAAGCAGGATAGCACAGTCAGTTTGGTCCCGAGCAAAACATTTATGGGCGAAGAATACCGCTAACAGTTCCAAATAATTTATATGAAAACTGATTTCACTTTCTTTCCAAGCACCATTAACTCTTACCTCATTACTAAATGCACCCCAGCCGGTGTGTGACGCGTCAGTGTAAATTTCCAGCGCGTAGCTTTGGGTCTTTAGTGGATTATTTACTTTGTAAATATTTTGAGACCACCAGTTCAAATCACTTAGGATGTTAAAGGAAGTTTTACTTTTACGTCAAATGTACCGTGTTGTTGTAGACATAAATATTTCGTTCTTTCTTATATCTTTGTATACAACCAACCGTAGCGCACCGCCCGCGCCGGGCACGCTGCTACGAGTATCCTACCAATTGGGAGAAATTTCTAATTGAAACTGTGGGTAGATTGGAATACTTTTGTACTAAACAGGCTATCTTGTTGCGGTTGTCTACAGGTACCTAACGATAAGGTCATATCAATGGTGTCATAAATGAATCCTAAAAATTTGCAAGATGTTTGAGGTTGCAAATTACTTTTTTTTTTTTGTAATATATTACTAATCCCAAACATTCTAGTAATGCTACCGTTTCCTTTACTTTACAAAGACCTTCTTCGTAACTGCTCCTTAAACAAAGCAAATCGTCTAAATGCGATACAGACAGAAACCCGCAATTACGTACAACCTCTCTGACAATCTTAGTGAGACTCCTTGGAGTTATGGCGAGCCCATAGGGCAATGCGTTAAACTCGTAAGTTATTATTTTGTATGAGTTTTGCGCGGTATAATGGAATCGGAGGTATTTACGAAATTGTTTAGCAATGGGAATAAGTAGGTATGCTTCTCTCATATCTACGGTCGCCAAGTACCAGTTTGATTGTACTTACTTACAGGCAGTTCTACACTGTCTTCCATTTTAAAATGGGTTTTAGGTATGAAACGATTTAAAGATTTTAAATTAAGAATAAATCTTTTACCACCGTTGGACTTAGGAGCTAAAAATGTACTGGAAATAAACTGATCTGAACTGGGCTCAACCTGTGATTTAGCACCTAGTTCAGTTAATTCTCGATAGCTAGTGACATGTCACGCTGTTCACTCAATGACCACGTAATTCGAGGGCATAGAAGATTGAAACGGTTCACATATAAATGGAATAGATATTCCCTTCATGATCCAATTAAGAATACTAGTATTATTAGTAATGTGGGTCCAACAATTATAGAACTGTTGTACCCTATCTGCATGTACCTGTGTTACTGGCGTAGGGGCGCGTGAGCGATTCTGGTTCGCCTTGGTTACTGACATCGATGTCGCCGTCGCCGCTGCTGATCGGCGTGCTGCCGTGGGGAATCGCCTCTGACCTCCTCGCCCCCCCCCTGTTCGTTGGATAACGAGAAGGTCCGGCCCAGTTTCCCTGGAACTGATGGCGCGCAGACATTGTGTTTTGGGATTGGGCATTGGTATTAGATTTCACTGGCAATGGCTCAGTCGTCTTTATCTGTAGACCCTGTTTTTAAATAGTTTTAGACGTCTTTATTTTATCCGGTAAGGTGGAACCGAACAACGTCTCATCTCGCTGTCCTGTATGACATTGAGAAAAGGCTTCGCTATCCCGGGTATAACCATTTTTATCCGAGCCTGGGTTTCTGAATTATGTAAATCACATAAAATGCGACAGCCCTCACTTAGTGTTTTAATCGCTTCGATCTTGTTATTAATGACGTCATCGCCTTGCTAATAGCTGTAATACATGCACCCAATTGTTGTTGAGATGTCTCAACTTTTAATTTTGGCGCTTGAGGTAACGTACAATTACTGGGTATGAGATACTGTTTTAACATTTTGTCTCTCATGTCTTTAACCATTCCCTTTTTGAGTAATGGTGTCCATAATAATTGAGTTAAGTTGTTATGGATCTCCGGGCCCCATACAGGACCTTCATCAGTTGCCTCACCAAGAGCGCACAGGATCTCTGGATCCAATGGAGGTTCAGGAAGCGCCGCTGGCGGTGGTGCCGGTGGTGTCGAATTCAGATCATCCTGTTGAGTCGGAACAGACTCCAGCAAGATGTCAGGCTGAGACCCATGGGGGTTGAGAATTACGACTATGTCTTCCGGCCCCAGACCAGGTTGCGGCTCAGTTTCTATGGGTTGTGTTAAATCCCACAACGCCGTTTCGTCTCCTAATCGAAAAATGAATAAGCGTAACTCAACTATTACATAGTTATGTAAGTAGGAGGTACGTCGAAATGTAATAGTTCTAAGTTTGAATCTATTACCAATATAAGTATATTTGTAACGCCTTGTTCGCTTATGGAATCTATGGCGGGTTGCTATTTGCCGCGTTCAAATGAGAATCTATGGCAAATTACCGGCATCAAGACTGTCACTTTGACCAGTACTTGTACGGTAGAAGGTAAATTAAGTTTGAATCTATTACCAATTTACGTAGGTATATTTGTAACGCCTCGTTCGCTTATGGAATCTATGGCAGGTTGCTGTTTGCCGCGTTCAAATGAGAATCTATGGCAAATTACCAGCATCAAGACTGTCACTTTGACCAGTACTTGTACGGGAAAAGGTAAATAGTTAAGTACTAACTTTGTGGGGTACCGTACCGTCATCCGAACATGAGAATGAATCTTCTCGACGCCGTTTTTGTTTTTCCATCTTCGTCGTTCGTAGTGTCGAGCGACGCATACGTGCACACGGTATCCACTACGTAGTGTGAAAACGGTAAACGTCGGTAGACAGGTAAAAAGTTTTACGAACAATGGAGTGTCAAAAATGTAAGAAGGTCCTCACTAAGAAAGGATCCCATTTTATGTGTCAAGGACCGTGTCAAGGCACATTCCATAGAGGATGTGTGAAAGGACTGGCAGCAGATATAAAAAACGGGCGAACCCGAATTCACTGTAACAACTGTGAAGATGAAGGGTCAGAAGAAGAGGAACAGGAGGAAGACCCAGACACCAACTACACCAGAATTCTTAAGGATATACAAAGAAAAGTAGCAGCTATACCCAGCTTCAAAAAACAATTAGATATCATAACACAAAGCTTGAGTATGCTATCTGATAAATATGATACGTTGTCTACAGAACACGAACAATCGAAAAATAAAATACAGAAGCTTGAAAAAACAGTGTCTAGTGTAAATAATAAATGTATTTACCTTGAGAAGCAGAACATCGCCCTAGAACAAAAAATACATGATTTTGAACAGGCATCTAGAAAACACAACATTGAGATTGCGGGTATTGAACAGCTTCCAGGTGAAGATATCAAAAAAATTGTGGAGAAAGTAGGCAATGTCATTGGCGCGGATGGTACGGATATAGAATGGGTTAGACGTACACGAAGTACCCTAAAAGATGGCAGGAAACCAGCTTCTATCATAGTTGGTTTTAAGACTACGGGAACTCAATCACGAGACAACTGGCTTACCCACCGTCACAAGACATCAGAATTGACCAGCAACTTGATTACAAATGGTTCAGCTACAAATAAAATCTACATAAATGAAGACCTTACGAAGTCTACGAGGACCCTGTTGTGGAACACGAAGAAACAACTACACGGAATTTATAAATTTATATGGATCTCAAACGGAAAAATATTAGTTAAGAAGTCAGAAGCAGAAAGGGCTATATGCGTACGAGCTGAAGGCGATATTAGCGATCTTATTAATAAAAAGTGAAATATTAATGTACTGTTTTTATTAAGTATAAATATATTGTAATATTCACTCCTTTAAACGACTTGGACTCCATTCGTGATGGAGCAGTTAATTATATGTGTGTTGAAAGTATACAAACATGGTTCCAAAAAATGTATATTATAAAAGATATTTGTATATTACACGTGAATATTCGTTCGATAAAAAAACATTTTAGTGAATTTCTAGTTACTCTTGAGGGCTGTATGAAACAATTGGACGTTATTATGATAACCGAACCAAATATTAAGTATTCTTTATTATCATTTTATAACATTCCAGGTTTTAATATACATTTCTATACTCGACAAGGACGAAGTGGTGGTGGCGTGATAATATATTCACGCGCAGAACTGAGTGCGAGGGTAAGTGAAACAGCTGCGCGGGCGAGTGATTGTATGCGTTCGGCTGAGTGTGTTTCTATCACATTTAACGCAAACGGTGAACAGATTTACCTAATTGCTATGTATAGACCACCTAGATTTCGCAAAAAAACTAGACTTGAAGAATTTTTTATCGAACTTCGTAATTTATTAGAGATAATACCAAATCAATCTAAATCAATATTGTGTGGTGATATAAATATAGATCTGCTTAGTCCCCAATCAAAACACGTCGTACTGTATGAAAATATAATGTCGGAATTTGGTTTTACTAAATGTATATGTGATGTAACGCGAAGGGAAATAGTCAGTGGTAGCTTGGTGCAATCATGCTTGGATCACATATATGTTAGGGCATCTTTGGCACTAATTAATTCTGCGGTAATTAAACATAAAATATCCGACCATTATTACATCTCCGCAGCGATACAATGGAAGCGCGTCCCGGCTAGCGATCACGCGACCACCACTCGCTCCAACAACAGTGAGCCCCCGCTACCCGGGCCGGCGCCCGCGTCTGTCCAGCGGCGCGTTCTTGATAATAGACTAGTTAGAAAAAAGTTACTATCTACAAACTTTGATAAGTTATTAAATATTCAATGTCCAGTTGCGTTGTATGAAGCTTTCTCAAGTATCTTTATTAATATATATAAGGAATGCTACAGAATGAAAAATATTAAGGTAAACCAGAGTGGTAGACATAATAAATGTTGGATAAGTGAGAATTTGAAACAGATGATTTTAGAAAGAGATAGGCTATATAATATATGGTGTCATGAACCTAAAAATATGATAAAGAGATTAAACTATACTAAATACAGGAATAAATGTAGTAAGGCAATTTTTAAATGTAATGTTGAATTTGATAAACAAAGTATATTAGACTGTAATAAAAATATTAAGAAAATATGGGCGAAAATAAATAATTTATTAGGTAAAAATAGACAATCTTTAGATAATTTATTGCTTACTAATTTGGCCCAGCATGGTAGTGTGAAAGAAATTTGTGATAAATTTGCTACAAGTTTTTCGAGTGAAATTGACCAGATAAAACACTTATGTACAGATAAATGGTTGCAGAGAGATAGTTATGTTGAAAAATCTAATGTTTGTATGAGATGGCAGCCAGTGACTAGCGGTGATGTAAGGTGTGTGATTCAACTCATGAATAAAAACAAATCTCCAGGAAGTGATCAGGTACGGATGTCTGATTTGAAATTGGTTACCGACAAAGTCAGCCCTGTCATTGCTCAATTAATAAATCTATCAGTCAGTCATCATACATTTCCAAATAAATTGAAAGAAGCCATAATTCGTCCAATCCATAAAAAGGGAGATCAAAAGAACTTTTCAAACTATAGGCCTATAGCTATATTATCCAGTATCGACAAAATTATAGAAAAGTGTATAGTAAATCAAGTAGGGAAATTTTTAGATAAAAATGAAATAATAAATAAATGTCAACACGGATTCCAGAAGGGAAAAAACACAAGTACATTGCTGTCCAAATTTACAAATGAAGTTAACACTTATTTAAATGACAAAAAGTTTGTTGTTGCAATATTTTACGATTATAAAAAAGCTTTCGATACTTTAGAAAAAGATACCCTTTTGAATGGAATGGACGAGTGTGGTGTGGGGCAGCCGCTTAATCAGTGGTTTCGCGACTATCTCACATCACGCACTTACCGCGTGAGTATTGGCGGGGCGCTCAGTGAGACTAGCGAGGTGAGGTGGGGGGTGGCTCAGGGCTCAGGGTGCGGACCTACTTGTTACCTGCTGCATGTAAACAGCCTAAGTGGTGTACTACAATACTGCTCGGCCTACATGTTTGCTGATGACCTGTGTACTCTGCGTGCCGGTACTGACCTCAACGAGACGTATCGCCTCGTACAGCGTGACATAGATGCAGTAGTAAAATGGTCCCATGATAATGGAATCGTATTAAATTCGGACAAAACTAAACTTCTGGTCATACATTCGCCGTACTTACGTCCTGCTGACTCGTCTACACCCTTATATACACATAGCTTCACATGTCTGCATAATAACTTAATTAGTTGCCAGTGTATCCCTATTGAAAGAGTAAAATGTGTAACTTACCTTGGTGTTAGAATAGATGAACGCTTCTCCTGGTCTTGCCACATTGACTTCTTATGTAATAAATTAAGAATAATTCTGAGTCAATTCTATCATCTAAGTTTTAAAGTACCCAGTGCAACATTAAAATGTTTGTATTTTGCACTGGTGGAGTCTGTTTTGGACTACGCCCTAGACAGTTATGGTTTAACTTACCCAACTTATATTAACAGATTGGAGGCACTGCAGATTCGTTTTCTGAAACTGTTAGTGACCTCTAAAACTAAGGCTAAGTGTAAGGGTGACTATTCTGTGTTGTTTAGTATCTGTAAAATACTTCCGGTAAGTGTGAAACATAAATATTTGTTAGCCATAAATAACACAGATACTCAGGAACATAGTCTAGTCAACCTAAATATTGGCACTCGTTCTATGTCTTCGGGCAAATTTGAAGTACCAAGAGTACATAATTATTTTGGAGATAGAATGCTAAAAAAACGTATACCGTACTTACTAAATAGTTTGCCGGAGGACATAAGACGGGAACCAGATAAAAACATATTTAAAAGCAAGATTAAAAAATACCTACTTTCAAAAATGTAAAATAGTGTTAACCGTAGATAATTAGTTTTAAAATGTAATTAGAGACTCACCCGATCTTGCAGACAAACTGTGTAAACAGTTTTGCAGGACCAATTACTAATGGCTGTATAAATTGTGTTGTTTAATAAATAAATAAATAAATAAATAATAAAAAAATCGCATCGTGAATTTAAACAAAACACCGTTCTTTTTAAAATTGGAACAAAGAAAAGCGATACAAAGTAGAAGCGCGTGCACTCGTTGCCTCGCACGGAAAAAGAATGAGCTGTCACCGTCTAGGATAGTGTAGGGTAGACGAGTCGATACCTACTTTAATCGATTATTTTTAAAAAAGAAATCGATTTATTCTAATTAGAAATAACTTTTAAAAGCGTGCGAGTGTTGCCTTGTAGGTCAAGGGACTACCTGTTAATTTATATCGAAAATGAAACCACGAAATATTATAACGCTTGCAACACGAAAATTGGGTCAACAGAAAGGGTATGTAAGGAAAAGGGAGGGGTGTAAAACCTTCGGCATTCTCATAATAAACCGTACACCATGGTATATTGCCACTTAAGGTGTATAAAGGTGACAAGCATGGTGCCATTAATTTATTGATCATTCATTAAATCGTGGTGGCATATAAATCTACTCCAACTTGATTAAGTCGCAATCTACCTAAATATATCCATTTAAGTAGCTAGTGCTAGCAATTGCCATTTATTACTCTATCTAGTAATATATTATGGGGTCTACCACAAATAATGACAGCTTGAATACTCACATGCATCTCGATGCATCTGCTAAACAAAGAAAGATAATTATCCTAAATAAATAAAATTGCTTGGCTGTCGGGTTTCGGAGGTCAAATGGCAGTGGTTTCCGGAAACACCGACATATTAATCAAAAACTCTTCAGCGTCTAAATTAAACTTATATAGGTACATACTATAGTGACTTCATTCAAGGATTGTTGTTAATTCTTAATGTTACTAATATACAACTATAAGGTACTCATTCTAGGACTGTTGTTAATTCTTACAACAGTAAGAATTAACAACAGTCCAAGAATGAGTACTCATTGATGTATATTAATAAATAACAATTTATTAATATACATCAATGAATTAATTAGCCTATCGCAGTCCATTATGCTCCATAGCATTCGATCATTCGTTATGCGTATCCAGTCTATCAGAGCTACTTAGTTATATTTTTCAGGTCGTCCGTCCATGCTGGGGTGTCCTACCTTACGTTTCAAGTATAATAATAAATTAAATTACTATACGTACAGAAGTGATGCTTAACCGACAGTATAATAGGTAAGTAATCATATCAACAGAGTGAGTGCAGGACCATAGTTTTGAGGAAGCACTGCCTGAATAAGTTAGTAGGTGCTTATTTTGAATCACTTACGCATAAAACATTGGTATTCTGACTTTAGTAGCGAATACCACGCACGATTCCACACTCTGACTGCTGACAGCTAACATTTACCGAAGAAAAAAACATTGTCAAGTCACAATATTCACAATAGAATACAAAAATATTCTTATAAAAGCTTTATGAGTAGATAAAGCTTTTATAAGAAGAAGCTTTTTAGGGTTCCGTAGCCAAATGGCAAAAAACGGAACCCTTATAGATTCGTCATGTCTGTCTGTCTGTCTGTCTGTCCGTCCGTATTTAGTTTAGTAGAAGAGTTTGTTTTGTTAATTTGAATACTTAACTATTCTCTGAAACTATAAGTATGATTTGAAAACTCTGTATTTGATAGATCCGTTCTTAGGGAAGGTTATAGCAATAACATCACGCTTCATCATCATCATCATGTCTGTCCATGCTTCCGATCCTTCACCTTTCGCTTCCAGTCCATCCCAGCCACCTTTTTCAAGTCGTCATTTAATCTGACTAGGGGCGTCACATGCATAGCTTAAAACAAAACAGAACCATTGAAATAATATTATAACCACTTTTTAATGGATTCTATCGCGATTTATATATGTATTAGTAGGGCCCAAGAAGGGCATTAGAAGGTTTCTTCAGGGTCGGCAGCGCGAGTGTGACGCCCCTGGTTTTGCATACGTCCATAGGCCAAGGTGACCGCTTCCCATCAGGTGGGCCGTGTGCTTGTCTACCAACTAAGTGGTATAAAAAAAATACATTTAGCCTGACGTTTCGGCTACTTTTCAGCAGAAATATACGTAAATAATACCAAATAAATCGCGATAGAATCGGTTAAAAAGTGGTTATATTTCCATGAGTGATATTCGCGTTAGACAGTAGGTACCTTAGAGTATACATTAGAAATATTGAGCGCGCCTATCACTCAGGTCTTTGGCACCGAGTGTTAGCAGATACTTTGCGATGGTATAGCGCACCTATAGTGACGTTTCATGCATTACCGAAAATATCAATAGATGCACTTATTAATGTAGTTTGTTGTTATGAAGTTTTTTGTTCGATTTGATATGCATGGATGAAATAAAGCCAAAATACCAAAAAATGGCGTCATTTTGCGGTATTTTTGCGTCAATATTACTACAAATATACGATGTTGTATAAAATTTTGATTTAACATATCGAATTAAATATTACTTGCGAAGTCATTTTGATGGGTATTGTTTTGCTACTGATTGAGGTAGAGCCAGGAGCCTCGGTACTGTTCATACCCGTGATAGCAGATCATACTTGTAAGGCGCGCTCTATAGCAATGTATAATCTAAGGTAGGTACCATGAATAAACAAAACCACCCAAAAGAGAAACTATGTCTTATATAAAAACGGATTCATAACACACAAATAAGAAATCAATCATGAAACTGCAGCGCTGAAAGGAAGCAATAAAAAGGAGATCTGTAGGTACTTACCCGTTATTGGAAATTTTTCCCGACAAAATATTTTTTGTGCTTGGTCTCATACCTTCTAAGAAACTGTTTTATATCAGAAGAACGTTATCGATTCGGATAGACTGATTTTCAAGAAAAAAAATACAGTCACGCCTTTATCTCTGGGGGGTTAGGCAGAGGTGAATTAACGCAACACCTACATGTCACCATTCATTGTATTCGGTGCCACGTAATAAGCCTATTGCCGTATTCCGGGCACTATTGTTGACTCTAAACCACATCTGAGGCTGAGTCTGGGCTGTATATTATATCTGTCTAAAGCTTCGTTTACATACTCGCGGCAGAGCGAGGGAAGTGGCGAGAGAAGTGGGCAGAGACGTAGTGTGAATGGTATATTCGTCATGCCGCGAGTACCTACTGCCGCGTGTGTTAAGCCCGGTTTACACTCTGATTAGTGGGAGTGCGAGTGCTTAGTGCAGGTGCTTAGTGATTAGTAATAAACACGTTTGGACAGAAAATTGTGAGTGTGAGTGCGAGTGTGGCTGCGAGTAGCGTGATTAGCGCCGTCCACACCTTGATTAGTGTGAGTGCGAGTGATTAGTGTAGCTGCTTAGTGATTAGTACAAAACACGTTTGGACAAAAATGTGAGTGCGAGTGCGAGTGTGAGTGTGAGTGAAACTGTGAGTAGCGTGATTAGAACCACGTTCTATTTTTTTTGCGAGTAGCCTTTCTCCGTACAATCTACTAAACAGGTGGATGGTTTTGTTGAGAACAGAGGTCTCAAAATATTGGTTTTCGGGATTTTGACCTTCGACATTCTATTATTGCAATGTTTCGTTGCCTTTGTAGATATAGTAGCTAGCCCCGTGTATAAATCGTCTACGTAGAGTTTTTTTTTAGATAGGACACGTCAATTTGACTTTGCCTCGCCTGATGGTAAGCTGAAGGCAGTCTCGACAAAAGGGGTCACCATTATAGTCACTTACCATGTTACAATTTGACTTCACCTCGCCTTATGGTAAGCGGGAGGTAAAGCCTCGGAAAAGAGGGTCACCATAATAGACACGTACCATGTTACAATTTGACTTCGCCTCGCCTGATGGTAAGCTGGAGGCAAAGCCTCGGAAAAGAGGGTCACCATTATAGACACGTACCATGTTACAATTTGACTTCGCCTCGCCTGATGGTAAGCTGAAGGCAAAGTCTCGGAAAAGAGGGTCACCTTTATAGACACGTACTATGTTACAATTTGACTTCACCTCGCCTGATGGTAAGCTGAAGGCAAAGCCTCGGAAAAGAGAGTCACCATTATAGACACGTACCATGTAACAATGGTGGCAATCAGCTTGACGGCCTCATGAGATGCTTTTTCATGCCCCGCTTAAAGGACGCGGGACTGTAGGAAGAGGGAAACACGTGAACTGGTGAAGAATTCCAGGCCTTAATGGAGCGGCAGAAGCAGGAGTCGCCGAACCGCTTGGTTCTTGATAGAATATTCTGCACCGTATGCGGGTAGTATCTAAGTCCTGCACAGTGCACATGTTGTCCTATATTAGGAAAGGAGAGGATGAGGATGATTTGAAGCGTCGGTAGCTTAGTGGTTAAGGAGTCGGCCTTACGATCGAGAGGTCCCGGGTTCGAATCCTGGCCATTACACTACCGACGTGAACCCACTCCTAGCACAAGCAATTTAGTTTAGTTGGAGGGGTTAACGGGAATATTAGTAATTTCGGTTGCTAATATTCTTTAAAAAAAAAGGAAAAAAAGAAAAAGAAAAAAGATGGGATTAAGTGATCCGTTTCCCATAAAATGCAAACGCGATTGACAGCCTCTGTGGCGTGGTGGTAGTGAACGCAGCCGCTACGCAGCTGCTACGCAGGAGGCACGTGTTCGATCCCCGCTCAGTGCAAATATTTGTATGCATGAGTATGGGTACCTATTTGCATTGGTCTGGTCGTGCCTCAGAGAAGCACATTAAGCAATGCTTTGATGTCGCCCAATATCGCAATGTTTTATATTACTTAGTTCCCAGACAAGCACATGGCCCACCTGATGGTAAATGGTCACTGTGGCCTATGGGCGAGGGCAACACCAGGTGAGTTACACTCGTTCTGGCGACCCTGTAAGAACAGAGAGATTCTGTGCCATCAGCACAAAAGATAAATCGGACAAGCCTTTGATTTTTCCACTGACAGCACAAAACCTCTCCAGTGAGCACTGGCTACCCTATTCACCGCCGGGATCACAACACGAGGTTATTTAGCCGCCGTATTCTTTAAGGCGGAGGTACTTCCCCAGTGGGATTGCTTTATAGGGACGGATATACCGTCGTGTCCTAGCTATTGGGTTGTGGAGGTCAGATGGCAGTCGCTGCACGTAAAATATCGAAGTCCAACCAAATCCGCAGTTAGACTGATAAAGCGGACCTCAGACTATGTGGTGAAAGCTTCGGATGCGACTGGGATTAACGCTAGGATAATGAAGAAGAACCAAACGCGATATTTCATCCATCGTTGTTGCTTGCATACACAATAAACACATACTAAACACCACACCTAAACAGTATTGGACGCTACTCACACTCACAAATTTAGTAAGCAGTCACAAATTTACTAATCAGCTAAGCACTCACAATTTTCCTAATCAAAGTGAAAACCGGGCTTGCGAATACTAGCGGCAATACTAGCGCGATGAACTATACGAGATCGCTAGATGGCGCTAATCTCAGTAAACACGACTTTCGTTATTGCTCCTCGAATATTTACTTTTAAAAATATTTATATCGATCTACGGAAAGTGTATAGTAGTTGAAAGTGATAGTTTTTATTAATAATCTATTTAATTAATTCGCTATGCTGTAAAAGCATAATGCGTACACTGCTACAGAGCGTTGTCCTCCATACGTTTACGTCCGTCTCCGTTGCAGGGCGAATACTGTAATGCGGACCAACGCGATGATGGGAGTGTGTGAATGCTAGGGCATTAATCGCGCGAATATTTCCTGCAACACGATGAGCAATGCGAGCGGCAGCATGTAAACGCGGGGTAATGTTTATCAGCCTTATCCCATAGTCGCCTTGTACGACACACCATGGGAAGAGATGGGGTGGCCCAAATTCTACTCTGCCGGGAACCACGAGGCTAAAGAAAGAAAGATAACAGAAAAATATTCTAAGAATATCTATCTATCATAGTGATCTTTTGTTTTAATGTGTCGAAGCACCGAAACTAATACTTTTTACTGTAGGAATTATTATCTGACTAGCTGACCCGGCGAACTTTGTACCGCCATTTTGCCCGCGTGGAATTCTGATTCCACTCATCATACATTTCACTTCAGATCCTTTTGACAGCCTCCGTGGCGTAGCGGTAGTGAACGCGGCCGCTACGCAGGAGGCGCGGGTTCGATCCCCGCTCAGTGCAAATATTTGTGTGAATGGAATATGAGTATTTGTATTGGTCTGGTCGTGCCTCGGAGAGCACGTTAAGCCGTCGGTCCCGGTTGCCATGAGAACATCTGTGGCAGTCTTTACGGGTAGTTGGAGCCCTCAAAAATCCAAAAACAACGGTCACGGAATATCGCTTCACGGAAAATATCGAGGTCTAGTCAAATCCGTGGTTAAGACTGGTAAAAGCGGACCCCAGACTTCGAGCTGAAAGCTTCGGATGCGACTGGGAAATAACGCTAAGAGGAAGAAGATCCTTTTTCCATATTTTCTCACCGTTTAAACCTTCCCTCGACATCCACGAATATTTCAAGACTAAAATTAGCCAAATCGGTTCAGCCGTTCTCAAGTTTTAGTGAGACTAACAGAATTTGCAATTCAGTTTTTTAAGTAAGATTTGCAATTCAGTTATAAATGTAAGATTTGCAATTCAGTTTTATATGTAAGAAGATCTCTGCTCTGCCCGCGTAGATGTCATTTTTAGTTCGGTAGGTATTATCTCCGGTACTACCTACTCAATCAATAGCAATCAAACAGATTTAAAATTTTAAGTCGTTTTATTTCAACTTATAATAATTAATTCGTATCATTAGAATAAGAACGTCTTATGTTTAATACAAATAGCATGAACTGTCAGCCATTATTCTTTTATTAAACTAGATTAAATTACAACTTAAATTTTTTGGAGGGTACCTAACTATAAATCACTTGAAGAATCACACCTCGTTATGCAAAGATATTATATATAAATGTCTTTGTCGTTATGTATCATTAATCTATTTTTTATTTTTACGAGCAGCCATTTTATATAAGTTTTTACGAGTTTTCAATGTACCTTTTAGTAATACAATCGCTAATGGTGAAGATTTTTAAATAAATTGAACATTGGTTTACGCGGGAATGTGCCGGATTTGTTGACAATAATGATTACTACTCCACTTCCATGAGGAGTAGCGTGATGATATTTAGCCTATAACCTTCCTCGATGAGTGGGTTATTCAACATCAAAAGGTTTTTTGAATTTGGACCAGTGGTTTCTGGATTAGTGCGTTCTACTATTTAGGTAGTATGTAAATAATAAGGCAGAAGGTGGGACGCCCCTAGCAAGATGGATGGACGACTAGAAGAAGTGGCTGCTACACAGGATGCGCAAGGCGGAGAATTGGGTGTTATGGCACACATTGGGAGAGGCCTATGCCCAGCACAGCAGTGGACTGCAGTTATTAAATATTTTCTTTTCAAAAATACAATTATAAAATAAATAGTATCTAATTACAGGTCCTATATCTAAGAAGCTTAATTGAATACCTAAGCGATTTACATACCTAAATTTTCTTTGTTATAGAACATTTCGTTATGTAAACTAAGTTTTAATTCGATACTTTTATTCCAAGGACTGTCAAAGTTAGTGGGCTAACTGCCTTTACCCATGAGGCCACCGGACAGACAGGTAGCAATGCGTGAAATTGGTAGGTACCTTCGCTGATAACAGATATTCATTCATCAATAGACGGACTTATTCTGATGATTTTAGGTAGAAGATTTTTCGCAAAGCCAGTCGATTTAGTAAATAAAAAGTAAAAAATAATTTACAAAAAATATGAAATTAAGTATACTTAATCTATATATTATTATCTATATCTTCTTATATATAAAAATCAATTGCTGTTCGTTAGTCTCGCTGAAACTCGAGAACAGCTGAATCGATTAGGCTAATTTTAGTCTTGAAATAAAGAAAAATCAATTGCTGTTCGTTAGTCTAGCTAAAACTCTAGAACTGCTGAATCGATTTGGCTAATTTTAGTCTTGAAATATTCGTGGATGTCCAGGGAAGGTTTAAACGGTGAAAAATTATGGAAAAAGGATCTGAATTCCACGCGGGCGGAAAAAATATGACGGTACAAAGTTCGCCGGGTCACTCTAGAAAAGAATAAAATGGTTATCTTCCACCTTGTGTTAATCTCTGAGAGAAGAATAACATGAAATATATATAAAATTTTCAAATGCATTAGTGAAAAACACTCCAACAACTGGTATAACTGTAATGCTTCGATATCGCCCAATATCGCCATTGATTTGTGGAGGTCCAATGGCAGTCCCTTCGAAAAATATCGAAGTCCAGCCAAATCCGCAGTTAGACTGGTAAAGCGGACCCCAGACACCGAGGTGAAAGCTTCGGATGCGATTGGGATTAGAGCTAGGATGAAGATCTATCATCCTTCAAAAAATATATCTCTATCTAGTAGCCTCTGACCCTCATATCAACAGCCTTCATGGTCGCCTACGTGAGTTTTTGATCCCTTATATATTTAGGATGTGTTACATGCTGCACAGAGGTATTTATTTACATTACAATATGAAATTAAAATAAATTAAAAGGAATATTTACATAATTACATAAAAAAAACAACACTTAATATACCTATATACAAAGCTGCAGGTTCAAGCGTCAAAGAATTCCTCCCCATCGACGTCAACTGGGAGGGTGGCCAGAAGGCTGGCGGCATTGCCACGTTGAATGGCAATGCCAATCCTTTGTGCAAGGAATAAACCAGCCCTCTGGTCACGGGTAGCGTCTATTAAGCGTTTTGATATGTCTTTATATAATAGACGGGCACTTGGACCCAGTCCGCGATCATCCCAGCGTCTCGACCCCAAACGGCTCAAATACTGTTGGCTCTATCTTATCTTCATAAACAAACTCGACGGAACTATCTATAACCGCGGTGTGATTCAGAATAGGCCGTGACGCCCGTGACTGTGAGCCAAACTCCAAATATGTAGTATTGTGTAAGTCTGATTGGCAATCTAACTTGGCCAAGTTGATCTGTAAGCTAATGTGCTGCGATCGGTGTACAAAACTTGGAGGCCAAATCTGAGACCATCTGTTCTGAGTCTGAGAATATGGATATTTATATTTATGTTGGTACATATTATTGTATTTATAATTTCGTATGTCGTTTATATGTTGCCAATTTTAAGCAGCTTATTTGTGACTAACCAATAGGGTAGTATCTTAAGTCATTGTTATCAATACTTTTAAATTTTAAATATTTTTTTTATATTTTAGGACATTCTACACAACGCTAATTAGACCCAAAGTAAGCATAGCCTATCTAGCATGTGTTATGGGTTATAGAATGCGGATAAACATACTTAGATACATTTTTTTTCGTAAATACATACATATTATACATAGAAACACCAGACCAATGCAAATATTCGTATTCATGCACACAAATATTTGCACTGAGTGGGGATCGAACCCTTACGCCCCTACGCCTTAGTTTTTTCTGTCTTAGTTTTTTCTCAAAAATATGCATAGTAAATGACGATATTGCCTAACAAAACTGAACTATAACTTTTCATTATTTTTAATTCCCAAAATAGGTCAAAATACAATCGAATTATGGCAACATTTTTATCTTTTTAGATTCCTTAGAAATTAAATTTTAAATCAATCTTATTAAGTATCGTACATGTGTAAACGCAATTAAACTTTTAGCCGATTGAAAGTCCGATTAAACTATCGGCCGATAGTTTGCGATATACTCGTACTGTTCAGGGTAGCAGGGTTCAATATTTCGTCCTTCAGTGTGACTACCCAACAAACATTTTTGAAGTCGCCACAACGTGCCGAATGTAACTTTTGGTTGTATAAGCATGTCGCCAAAACGTCGTTATCACGTCGTTACGACCGAAAAAGGGCCCATTTTATACGACTTAGAGTTGTATAAGAGTCGCATAGTAGTCGTATCAATGACATATTCAGTCGTATAATGGTCGCATAGATGTAGTGAAATTCATTTTTTGCTGCATTATGGTCTACAATACCACTGTTTTACGACACTTTGTCGAATACCAGTGCAAATGACGACATTTTTATTGAATTTTGTTGTACTCATAACAGTGAAGAGTGAAAGAGACATTATAAATTAGAGTTGTCAAAACTCTACCTAGTTTAAGTTAGCCATATTAATTTAACTTCAATATGTTATATCTCGAAACGCGTGTTGAAGTGCATTAATCTATTGGGGAATTAATTTTATCGTGTAATATGCGCTAGTTTTCTTAGTATAATGCACGCGCCTTAGAAATACTTAAAATTAAACAACATTTCTCACTATATTTTTAGCGCACGTGCTAAAAGTTACTTTTATACGACTCTAAGACGCGACAAAACCGTAATACGACTACAAAACGACCTTTCATTCTGTGCAGTTAATTTTATGTGCAATAATTAGCCGCCATATTAACAAAATTAGGGTTCAACGAGTAAATTTAAAATTTTATTTTAGTAGTAAAAATAATATTATGTGATTTAATGGACGTCGATTAGTTTTTAACCAAGATAGATTTTTCGAAGTTAATACATAATTATGTATTTGAGATGGCTATGGATATCCACACACATCTCTATCACCATTTAAAATAAATAAAACCAACCAATATTACTTGACTATTTTATTTACTTATAACTTCCATGGTTGATATACATAAAGAGCTGCGTACGTGTAATTTAGGTAATTCGCTCAAAAGGGATTCTACATACAAACTCTAGTTACCTACCTATATAAATATGAATCAAATAGGTAAGAAACGGACCTTGAAATATAACTTGTCTCTTTTTTTTCTAATATGCAAATAGACAGGGCGATTTTATAGTCATTTCGGAAGAAGAGATTTTGAGCACAGTATAAATATTGTATTTATATCCACGGAATTGCCCCAGAGGAAAATTCCGTAATTCCACTGTATTATATAGTGCAACCTTGATATAACGACCCTTGAAGTAACGAATTTCTCGCTTTAACGAATTTTTCATTATCCGCAGTTTATCATTTTTGCTGGTTTCGCTTCGCTTTCATAGTCTATTTCACTATCACTGAAACATACTTTTTCAAATATTTCATCTTATTTATCTTGTTTTGTCTCTACTACTTCAAAACAACTAGATCCGCTTTCTGCGCTTTGATTTTGCAAGGAACTCTCCTGAACTCAAAATTAAATTTTGTACGGAACCACCTTCAGTTTCATTAAAAATAGAGATAAAGAATGACTGACTTGTAATGTTAAGGTACTTTACAGCTATGCGACATTCAGTCACTTAATGGTAGTATAATAGTGTTCAAAATGACTAAAAGTCGTGTAAGAGTGCAATTTATCACTCTATTACGATTATCGCGTATAAGTAGTTCTTGCGACTCTAATACGATTCAGTTTGGTGTAAAAGTTGTATAGACGTTAGTAAGACGACATCATCGGTTTTACCACTGAAAGTTGTATAATGGTCATAGAAAACAGTCACGGAGACGTTTATACGACGTCTTTATACGACTACAAGTTGTATAAGGATAAAGAGGCACTGAGTCGTATTAAAACCTAAAATGACTTCTATACGACGTTTATAGAACATTAAGTCGTGTAATTTTCACTTATACGACTAAAATGTTTGTTGGGTATCATATTATGTGACCTCGAGTATTCACAGGTTGCCAGGTTTACAATCCGCGCACTCCCACAGCGGCAACGGCTCTGTTAAACTATTAATCTAACATATTAGATCAATATACTCAATCACTTATTAGCACATTGTCATTAAGATTGATAGGTGTATTGATTTATTTTTGTTCTAAAAATATAACGTAATTGAAAAATGACTAACCGTTAAGATATCTTTACGTATTGCTCGGGACATATATCTTAGACCTAAAATGTGCTCTATACGCGCAGTACACGTTTTTTAGATGTCTTTTGAGGATAGCACGGTTTGTCTCGCAATTTAGGTCGAATCCAATATACACGTCCCGAAGTATATGTCACTGAGCTCGTCGTAAACTATTGAACGCTTTGTGTCCGTTTGAGAAGGTTTTTCTGACCAATATGGAACCATCATGGAACTGAGCAATGGAACTAAGGCGAACGATGTAAAATGAGGTTGTACTCCGAATTTAGTGCAAACCAATTTTTGTGCCCTTTTTCTCCTGTTAGCAATGCAATTCTGTAAGCGCACAACGACGAGCACAACGTTGTGACAGCCTTGATATAGATTGCCATTGGTCGGTCTTCAGTGACGTCACACAGTCCGACCAATGACAATCTCAATCAAGGTTGTATTGCAAGGCTCATAGTTGATGTAGAGGGGATGGAATGAGGATTCGCTCGTTTGATATAAATCAACCTTCACACAAATAAAATCCAATACAGAACGCAGGGGAACGGTTTACTTTATTGATATAATTACAAGAATATGGCTAGAATAAGGCTGTACTTAAATTGAGGATTCCTTACTGGGCACATAATCTAGAAGCAATAGTTACTATTTACAACATAATAAGCACACAAATAAATAAAATCATGTTTGTATAAATTCAAAACCAATTGTGTTCAAGTTAACCATCAGGTGAACTAATTTGTTTTATTGAAATGTGTTATTTAGAGACAAGCAATATTACAAGTGGTATAAGTCATTTAGTCGTTAAGGTTACTTCTCAAAATATGGTAAGCATATGGCCTTAACTCTTTTAGTTAAATGAGTTTCTTTTTACTCCTCACGCGACAGCAACATCCTTTTTCGGGTGGTGGTGGTCTTTGCGGACACTTTGGTGCCGCAGGGCATTTTGGCGGTGGCTGTTTGCAAGGCTTATAGCCGCGGGTAACGCCACCAGGTTCACGATCACAGTCAGGTGCTTGATTGGCCATTTGCTGCATCTTACTCATGAGGTCATTAAGCTGATTTGCGAGTAAGCCAATAGTGTTACACATGTTTTCTACAGCACGCATTGAGGGCACGGCACTTACAGCACCCGGTGGACAGTCACCAATGCGTTTAATAGATGTTGATGAGCATCCAGAGGAACATCTGTTTGGATCGAAACAGCCATCTGACATAGAAGGTGAAGGCCTCGGCATTGGCGGTGGTGGCACACATGGCGCCACTGAAGGTAGTTGTACAGGTCCATAGGGTAGTGTAGGAGTGCTATGCTGTTTACATTTGGAGCCGCCACATTTGCCAAGAGGACAAGTTGGTGGAGGAACCGCCCGTCTTTCGCTATCGTTTATTGGACACCTCATATTGTCGCATTTTGGAGGTCGATTTGCTGGACACATCTGGTTATTGCAACTAAAAGGTTGATCTGTTCGATATTCTTTCGGCATAATAGTCTTGCAGTCTGGACAGGGACATGTGACTCTGATGACGCCATCCTTAATGTCTTTGATTTTGCCAGGAGTGTAATTTAAGCAGCTATAGTGCACCCAGCTCTGGCAGGCTCCTTGGCATTGTAAACCGTTCCTCTGCGTGACAGTTGCGAGACAAATCTTACACGGGCGTTTTACTTTGGTGCACTTTGACATTTTAACAAGTTTATTTCAACACTCTCACCGACAGAATATCATGTTTTGATTACTGTGTTTTTTTTTCTATTAATAGGTTACCATTTTTTAAAGGAATCCATCTATTTTGATCGGGTTTCTTGTGAATTTAGATCATGTTGTCATTTGTAAATTCTGGGAGCACATGACGGATATTTTTCTTTATGTCAATATCTTGTCTACTGATATTTTCAAGAATAAACTTTTTACTTGTGGTCTTAGTGATCGGATAATTTATGGAGTTTTGACTATAATTTAGTCTCGTGGATGGATACCTAAGTAAAATATAAAAAAAGATCAAAATCAGCAACATACACTGTAATATTATTAAATAATTATGACTAAGAAACGGTAAAGTGCGAATCGGGCACGCGCATTTAGGATTGAGATACAAAACTGAATTGATGGGACGCACTTATGCTACATAAATGATAATATCTTCATAATTATACTTATATAGAGTAGGAAGTCGCGGTGAAGGAGAGATGGCGCTCATATTTCCACGAGCTTCTGAATAAGTAGCTTAGGTGCAGCCACCAAACATCCCCCCGAATCAAGGACTAGTGCCACCGGTAACTCCTATAGAAGTTCCGATTGCCATTCGCCACATATAGAACCGGAGAGCAAATAAAACAGAATACTTACTTTGCGGTATACTGAACACACTGGTCCGCATAGGCGATGATTTGGTCGAACCAGGATAAGTACTTCACGTGACTGGTGAGGTCGACTACGACGTCAAGGCACGCATTGCTGCTTCATGGGCCAAGTGGTGGGAAATGACCAGCGTCACATGCGATTCTAAAATGCTGGTCAGGTTGAAGGGGCAGGTCGCAGGTCGCAGGTCGCAGGTCGCAGGTCGCAGGTCACAGGTCGCAGGTCTATAAGACGATCATTAGGCCTGTCCTTTTGCATGACTGTAGAAGGGGTAGGCCCAAGAAGTCCTGGCTGGACATCGTGCACGGTCTCATTACCATAGAAGTAAATGAGATAAACTATTCTGGGTTCGGTTACTCGGTGTACAGCTGGCAGTGAAGTGGAGAAAAGACTGTATGATGGAATAATTTGGAGAAGACCTAGCAATAAGACTAATAGTAAAAGTCAAGATATATTTATTTAGCATTTTGCGATCCAGGTTTTACTCTTTCCATGAGAGTCTTGATTTGTGTTGTGAGTTTGCCCACTGCGTGCATCATATCCTGAATAGTGCCCATCAACACATCACGTCGCCTTGGCACTTGTGTGGACGAGGATGCATAACTTTTGAACACGTCTTTTGTATCGAAATCTGAAACATATTTTTCTTTCGGTAACTTTACTTTCATTCGCTTGCAATAGAAAGTGGTTGCCGCGGCCTATGGACGTGTGCAACACCAGGAGTCACACACCCTGTAAGAACAGAGAGTTTCTGTGTCATCAGAGCAGAATATGGCTGCGGTATTCTGTAGGGCCGAGGTACTTCCCCAGTAGGACTGCTCTATTGGGATGGGAATACCGCTGTTTCTTGCTAGCCTAGCATAGGGTTGCCATCTCAAAAATCTATGAACCAGGACAAGAAACGTGAAATCCCCGGATTTCGGAGCTCAAAACCCGGACGTTTGAACATCGAACAGGGTATTTTTTCTAAGTTACTCAATAGAATAAAATACAGTTTTTATGGATATAAATCAACTTTTATCCATTTTAATAGATACTTACAATTGTAATTTGGTAAAAAAAATAGAATATTCTTAATGTTTTAATTAAATTCTTCTTACATTCCTTAAAAAAAATTGACTTTTTAAACAAAATATATTATGTAAACTACTGTTTTGCATTGATTTGCAAAAACCAGGCCGCTTTACAAACTACTATTTTTAAATCAGTCTTTAAAAAAAACTTTAAGGAACTATATCTTACATTTTAATTGTCTGTATATAAAAATTATACTCTTATATTCCTTAAAAAAATAAATTAGATTTTTTAAACAAAACATATTTAAACTCTTACTATTTTGCATTGAGTTGGAACCAGCCCGCTTTACAAACTACTATTTTTAAATCAGTCTTTAAAACAAACTTTTAGGAACTATATCTTACATTGTAATTGTCTGTAAATAAAAATTATACGCTTACATTCCTTAAAAAATAAATAAACAAAATTAGACTTTTTAAACAAAACATATTTAAACTACTATTTTGCATTGAGTTGGAGAAACCAGCCCGCTTTAGGTACAAACTACTATTTTTAATCAGTCTTTAAAACAAACTTAAAGGAACTATGTCTTACATTGTAATTGTCTGTAAATAAAAATTATACTCTTACATTCCTTAAAAAAAATTAAACAAAATTAGACTTTTTAAACAAAACATATTTAAACTACTATTTTTCATTGAGTTGCAGAATCCAGCACGCTTTACAAACTACTATTTTTAAATCAGTCTTTAAAACAAACTTTTAGGAACTATATATTATCTTACATTGTAATTGTCTGTAAATAAAAATTATACGCTTACATTCCTTAAAAAATAAATAAACAAAATTAGACTTTTTAAACAAAACATATTTAAACTACTATTTTGCATTGAGTTGGAGAAACCAGCCCGCTTTAGGTACAAACTACTATTTTTAATCAGTCTTTAAAACAAACTTAAAGGAACTATGTCTTACATTGTAATTGTCTGTAAATAAAAATTATACTCTTACATTCCTTAAAAAAAATTAAACAAAATTAGACTTTTTAAACAAAACATATTTAAACTACTATTTTTCATTGAGTTGCAGAATCCAGCACGCTTTACAAACTACTATTTTTAAATCAGTCTTTAAAACAAACTTTTAGGAACTATATCTTACATTGTAATTGTCTGTAAATAAAAATTATACGCTTACATTCCTTAAAAAATAAATAAACAAAATTAGACTTTTTAAACAAAACATATTTAAACTACTATTTTGCATTGAGTTGGAGAAACCAGCACGCTTTACAAACTACTTTTTCAAATCAGCCTTTTAAACAAACTTTAAGGAACTATATCTTACATTTTAATTGTCTGTAAATAAAAATCAACATTATTTCACATAAACTTTTCTTACGAAATAAACTTTAAAAAATCAACTTTAATGATCTGACATTTGTGTTTTATTCGCCTGTTCTACTACTACTACTACTGTATTCTTCCTTTTGGTATTTATCACTCTTTCCAATAGCCTTTAAAATATCCTCCTTGCTTAAAATAAATTCATAAAAATCAATACAGTTGTATTCTTTGAAATTATATTTTATTTTAATAATGGACGATACTGTCTCTATTTTTAATAAATTTCTCTCTTTCGTCCATTGCTGAGTAATTAGGGAGAATATTCTTTCGATGTTCGCATTATGCGCAGGAATGCAAAAAAAATATTGGGCAATTTTTAATAACTCCGTACATAAATTAGCATTCAGTGTTCTAAAAAATTTTAACCAAAGTTCATTTGCATTTAGAAGTTTATCTTGCTGGCTCAAATTTTAACTGAAAGATTTTAAATTCACCCACTCGTCTATCATTTTCGTATCGTCAATTTCTATGTTTTTGGCTTTTAAGTAAATAATAGCTTCTTCAATAACATTCCATTGAGTATTCTCATTTATATTTGGCAAAAACATCCAGTCAAACTTATCGAATTGTTTTAAAGGCTCTATCCAACGTTCAATGTACGATTTTATTTCGTTATAGAATTTTAGAATACATTTTTTAATCTCTTCTTTTGTGTTCTCATCTTCTTTGCTCAAAATGCTATCATCATATCGTCAAAAACGGCAAGAAACTATCTTTAATTCGGTCATCTAAACTTTTTGTGATGGATGTAAGTATGGATCTTGTTTCAAGGACAGAATTATCACTTTTTTCTAGCTTCTCTATTTTTGAGTGAGTGATATGCATAATAGAGTGTATTAGAAACAAATACGCCTCCGAGAGGGGATTTTCAAAAAACTGTTTAATTAAAATAGGTGGCCTTTCAACGCTTTCAAAATAAGCCTTTAATGGACGGTAGAGCTTCAGAAGTCGTTCGATAGCTGGAAACAGACTTAGCCATCGTGTCTTTGTGTGATAGAGAAGCTGTTTGTATTCGACATCAGCTGTGCAATTCACTAAGCAAGCACAACGATGCGAGTCGCAACGTTGTGCTCGATAGAGATTGTCATTGGTCGATCTCCAGTGACGTGACCCAATCCGACCAATGACAATCTCTATCGAGCACAACGTTGCGACTCGTATCGTTGTGCTCGCTTAGTGAATTGCAGTGCAGCTGTTTCACAAAAGTCCGCGGGGTGAGTGCGAGTCGAGACGAGCGTCCCGAACCGCGCGCGTATTTGAATCAAAACCCGGACTACAAATAAAAACCCGGACTACAAATAAAACCCCGGCCGGACGCCCCCCGGACGCCTTCTAAACTAGGACAAATCCGGGGAAACCCGGACGGATGGCAACCCTAGCCTAGCAGCGCCATAGATTCGACAGAAGAAGAAGATTCTAGCTTATTAGACAGCATGTTCTCTACATTATGAGATCTGGTCTGAGAATATCGTTATATACTGGTGCCACTGGTGCTTCTAATGCCTGCTATAAAAAACTTCTGCTATTATTTGATCAGCCTTTCGGAAACTGGGTGTGAAGCTCCCATTCTATTTAACTCTGCACTAGTCAAATCTTTTGTCAAGTAGCAATTGGGTTGCTAGAATCATGGTTAAATAGTTTAATTTGATCATCGTGTCGGTTAAAATAGCTGATTAACCAACACGATGATCGAATAATACTATTTAACCATGCTTTTAGCAACGCAATTGCTACTTGAAAAAGAAATTAACAGCCGATTAGTTAATTTGACATTGATTAGCCTTTTGGAAACTGGGCGTCAGTCATCTTCCCGAACAAACCAAACATCGGGTACGTACTGAACCTATTCGTACTTAAATTGTAATTCTTAAATTCTCATTCAATAGAAGGTAAAGAAATAAAAATGAGAAAGCTTAAACAATTTTTAATTGTCAGTTTCACATTAAAGCTAAAGCTAACGCATCTCTACTTTTTTCATAATAGTTTTCAGTTGTATATTGAGCTGCCCTACAGCAGAGCACATATCCTGAAGAGCTGATATCATAGATTCTTCCGAGTCATGTGACACCTGCATGGTCGAAGTCGTTGTTCTTGTCCGGTAGCCTGAAAATTATGCAAGCTTATCTTAGAAATCAATGTCACTTTCATATACATTTTAAAATAGACGAAATTAGACAGTAAACGAGTAATGGCTGTCTTTTTAGGCCTCATAGTAGGCAGGGATAGTTGTTTTAATACAGTTGTAACTTTCTGTGCGAAGAGAAATGAGCGAAATTCTGCAGCTAATTCGATTGAGCGATCTTACTGTGGTTAGAGTGGGTTTCCATTGCTAATAATGCTATATGTTGCTTTAACTACTAAACTAACCACTACTTTAGTAAGTAATGATAATTTAATTACTATTGCATTTTACGTACTTGATGAATAAAGTCTTTAATTTTTTTGGTGACATTAATGTAAAAATAATAGTACCGTGAAAAGATGGTCCACCAAATTGGTCACACTCTTCATATATCTGCGTTTCTGACAATGCTTGGAATGGTGATTTCAGTGACGGAGTTTCTGAAATTAAATTTAACATTAAAGATAAATGAATTCGTCGTCTCATGAAATAACTTAATTAGAAAGTGATATGAGTATTGTCCAACCGGTCTTATTGGAGATCTATAGGGGAGGCCTATGTCCAGCAGTGGACTTCCTATGGCTGAAATGATGATGATGATGAAAATGAGTAATGTGTTATTTTCTTGGTTTACTAAATGTTTTAACTCTAGGGTAAATGGAGAACATATCAAGATTGATATCGAGATCAAGAGAGGAAAGGAAAAAAAAACATGCTATAATTTTCGCTATCGCATCGTTGCAAGCGATAATAAAATAAAAGTTCAAGTATAAATCAAAGGCAAGCAAACTAAAGTCATAGATCTTGCAACTAACGTAGTATAATATAGGTATATTCACATGATAGAGAATTCACTAAGAGTTAAGATTATAATAATCTAAATCAACAGGAGTCTGGAAAAGTACCAGATTGATAGCAATAAGTTCACCACCTAGTACGAGAGACGAAGGAAAATACAGTTTGTGAAATATGCATAATATATACAATATTGCCTACCTCTTGAGGATAATGGTGAAATAAAGTTCTAAGAGAGCATGAAATAATTACAATATTGTTTGTAATCACTGGCATACAGGCCTACTCAGTAGCAATACTAGGACTCTAGGACAAAGAAAATAAATAATGTAAATTTTAATTCCAAACATAATAGTAACATCTTTTATTGAACTCATAAATAATAGGTACCTACTCTAAGCTACAGTGCAGTGTAACTTACAAATGAGATGCATTTTCTTTTGATTAATAAATGTTGTCTTGTTGTGACGAGTAAGCTGTAAGTATTATACATTTTGTCAGGTTGAATGATTTTAGGTTTGTACTTACTTGTAAACTTCCTTACTTCTTCATCATCAGCGTCACTTTTACACTGCACAGCTGAATTTAGATTATTAATAGTCTTGCCAAACAAGAAGAAATCAAATCGCGTACCTTGAAAGGCTCTAAATTTAGTTCAGTGGCCAATGGATTAAAATGATCATCGGTAACTTCAAAATATGAAAGATTTCTTAAATTAAAATAAGTTTTTTCTTCACGATTACGGCCAAATTATTTTATAAGCCCTAGTGGAGCTACTGAGTACCTAGTTTTGCCAGTTAATTCGACCTTCCTTACCTTATATATCTACATTGGATAAAATCTCAATACAGAATAACATGTGGACGTCTGAGGATTGAAACCCATGGAATTCTTTTGGGTTATTTTTGGGACCCAATCAAGATCTTTGGGACTTGCAAGCCATTTGCTGATTGAAGGACCAGCATTCGATGGCATTATTGGCTCACATTACGGGTTCCTAGTATGCGTAGATATTGCCACACATTTTCGTATAGCGACTGTCGGGCTATCGTGCTTTCCAATACAGAGTGTGCAATTCTCTAAGTCGTCCAGCGTTGAGCACTGTGCATCGACAAGCTTGATAGAGATTGTATGCTTCTCAATGTGCTAAGAATGGTCACATGGCTAGGCTAGCCAATCAACCAATCATAGATATCGAACTAATTACGGCCTCAAAGAGCTCGCGTCATTGGTTGATCAATCCTTGGAGAACAGTACGTGGTTGGTCCATATATTGACGCACAACAACAACCCACTTACTTCTTGTTCAACATGTTTGCCGGCTCTTATACTTGAGTAAAGTATGCCACAAGAACTCACCTTTAACGTCATACGATAAAACTGAACAGGACGGTGATTTCGCCATTGGTGAACCGAAGTCTGCTCGTCTGCAATGTTGCGGCTGTTGAGGTGAAGGGCTTCTGCGTGGAGGAGGAATCCTTGGAGGACAAGATGGTTCTGGAGGGGAGGAAAATTGTTTACGAGGGGGGCTAGGGGTACACGGAGGGCTAGGAGGGCGTCGTCGGTTAGGGCTAGGAGGGCGTCGGTTAGGGCTAGGAGGGCGTCGGTTAGGGCTAGGAGGGCGTCGGTTAGGGCTAGGTGGGCGTCGGTTAGGGCTAGGAGGGCGTCGGTTAGGGCTAGGAGGGCGTCGGTTAGGGGGGTTTGGAGGGCGACGAGGTGGGCTTGGAGGGGATCTCGGAGATGGAGTATGGCTACATGGAGAAGGAGGGCTAGGAGGACTGGGAGGGCGAGAAGGAAGGCTTGGGGGGCAAGAAGGGGAAAGGGGAGGGCTTGGAGGGCAACGGGGAGGGCTTGGGGTTCGAGTACGTTTAGGAGGCTTCTTTTTTGGAGGGCTATAATATGGGCAAGGACGCCGTTTCTTATGAGGACATGGCGGGTAAGACGGGCTGGATGGTCTAGGTGGGCAAGGTGGACAAGTCGGGATGGGTGGGCTAGCAGGGCACCTGCGAGGAGAAGTAGTACGACTGGGAGGCGTAGCAGGGCCACTGGGAGGCGTCGCAGGGCAACTGGGAGGCGTGGTAGGGTAACTGGGAGGAGTACCAGAGCGTGGTGGGCTAGGAGGGCTCCGAGGGATCTGAAAGCAAGGAGGAGGACGAGACCTTGAAAGGCACGAAGGAGAACGCGGACTTTGTTCACTAGATGGCGTCGGACTAGGTGGCCTGTGCAATTGTGTTGGAGGCTGTGGACATATTGGTATTGGACAAGGTGGGTTCGGAAATGACACTATAGACGGTGGTTGATTCGATGGACATTCAGATGAGTCGCATATTTGAGCCTTGTTGGCCGGACATTGTTGATTCTCGCATACAAATGGCGGATTTGTAAGGAATTCCTTTGGTTGTGACGTTGCACAGTCGGGGCATGGGCAAGTCACTTTGATTATACCAGCTTTTATGTCAGCAATTTTGCCAGCAGTGTAGCTAAGGCATTTGTAATGGGCCCACTTCTTACATGCTCCCAAACACTGTAATCCATTTTTTTCATTAACAGACTGCATACAGAATTTACACGGATTTTTTACTCTAGCACACTGTTGTATCATTTTATTTCTATTGCAGTTAATGAAATTATTTTTATTGTTACATTTTTGGTGTTACATTGACAGATCTTGACAGCAGTTCCTTTTATATGTTTTTAATCGTCCATAATCGTCTATCTCGTCAATAAGTATTTCTGAATTGACCTCTGTACATAGCCCAAACCTTATGGTTTGTTATAAAAGTCATGAAATGCCTACGCGATTGTACCGGATGTCGTACATCGCGGGTACAACACTATCGGTTTGGAAGGAGGCGAATATACAGCCATCCTCAAGAAGGGCGATCACTCAGACCCAGGCAAATATCGACTCATAGCCGATACCTCAGTGCTGTGCTAGGTGTTTGAGCACCTAATAAACAAACAGCTCATGCGTCACCTAGAGGATCACTTCTTAATCAATGACCGGCAATACAGTTTCAGACCGAAGCGGTCAACGGGTGATCTTCTGGCATACGTTGCCCATCTTTGAGGTGAGGCTATGGACAAGCATGGCGAGTCACTGGCAATTAGTCTTGACATCGCCAAAGCTTTCGATAGCTAGAGACTTTTTATAAAAACACATTTATTTAGACAAATAAACTAGGCTTATTATTGGACTTTCGATTTCGGCTTATAATCTTTAAATTTTAAATCCTACTAGGTAGATATAGATAATATTAAACGCGAAAGTTTGTAAGTATGTAAGGATATGTATGTGAGGCTGTTTGCTACTCTTTCACGTAAAAACTACTGAATGGATTTAAATGAAACTATACAATAATACAGCTTATACATCAGAATAACACATATATTATGCTAATCGCGATGCGAGCGATGAATGGGATCAGAATTCCACGCGGGTGAAGCCGCGGGCAACTGCTATGGCTTAATGTAGGTACCTACTCTCAGAGGTACGGAAATACCCAGACCAATATTCATGCATACAAAATAATAATTATGTGCACTGAACGGGAATTGAACCCGCGTCGAGTTCACTACCACCACTACAGAGGCTGTCAATCTGTCAGCAGCAGCGGCCGAGCGCCAGTTCATGTCATGACTTTCTTAACTACGAGTATAGTAACAATGATGCTAACCCCTTACAATGAAAGTTGTAGGTACCTACATAATGATCTGGAACAGAGAGAAAAGGGAGTCATTGTGTTTCACAAAATCATGGCACGACCGACCTATCCAATGATCCATGATCATACGGCTGTATTGCTCGGGACATATTATCTTGGCTTGGACCTAAAATATAAGTAGGTAAGATTAAAAAGGTGCTCTATACGTGCAGCACACGTTTCTTGGGTGTCTTTTCAGGATAGCACGGAGTGCTAACGAGTTCAAATTCATCAAGCATACCTAGATTTATTACAAAAAAATTCACGTGTGCCAGAGCCTCGTTTGCCTCGTGATTTAGGTTCAAGATACGTGTCCCGAATTATAGTTATAGGTGTGTACATGTATAGATAATAGAGTTCAGTGGGTGTGTACAACTATACTTATAATTTCTGTGGTCATTATTTGCCCTCAACTATATTTTAGTATACTTACTTAAATTCAATAGATTTATAATACATAATTTTGCTAACTTTTTGGAACATTTTCATAAAAACAATTTAAAAAAAATCTACTTTGTGAGATGAAAGATATCCTACTCACTCAGCATAAATAAAACGTAACTTCAAATTGACATTGAGATGACAGTATTGACAGTGACAGTACTTTTTGAGGTTATTACTTATTACAAAATTGTGCTGCTATTTATTTTTATAGATTACAACTAATAACTTAAAAATAAAAGCAAAATGCCTTTCATGAAAGGAAGAGCTCCTATTCGGCGTACACTAAACTATTTAAACAATGGCAGACTGGTTCTGAAAGATAAAATTAAGATATTCTCCGTGGCTTACAATATAAGCGGTCAGAATAATACGGGAGCCAAAGAGTTTGTATTTTGGTATTTACCACAAATCCAGTACAAAAACCCAGATGTCCAAGTAGCTACATTCAAGAACCTAACACCTTCGCCTTTTATTAAATGCTATTTTGAAGATGGCAGACGAATTTTAGTTGATATTGATAATAAATCTAAGGAGGATATTTTAGAACATCTTATTAGTACTGTCGGTAAGTAAACCTATATTCTGTAACACGTATATACAATAATAAACAATATTCCAATTGATGTTTCATTTTATATAGGTGTATTTTAGAAAGGGTTCATAATAAGGTATATCTCAGGACATACATCTGTGACCTAAAATATGCTCAATATTTGTTGCCAGGGCCTTGTGAGTCTCGCGACTTAGGTCCAAGATATGTGTTCGGTGTTATATTGCTGGTCACTTATAAATAATTTTTATTTTTATGGAGCCTTTCTTTTTTCAAATCTATTAGTTTTACATTACACTTAGTGAATTTTTTTGTATGTTAAAAGGGGCCTCTTAAACTTAAACCCTTGCCACAAGTCTCAGGATCCGCTGGGGGTTATCTATCTGCGCCACATATTAGACCTAACCGCACAGTAAATCCATTGAAAGCTAAGAATTTCATCCCAGTAAAAATGTCCTAGGATTAAATTTAAAACTCACTTAATTTCACATAAGGCATCAGTTGTCTAGGCATCCTCATGCATGAAATACAGAAGTTACTGATGCATGGTTAATGAATTGAAAAATAAACATTGATTGTGCACCAGTTCAAAACATGGCCCCACCTTGAGAAGAATCAGGCAAGAAACTCAGTGGTTTTTTTTGGCCTATTTACAAACATTTACTTAGTCTTAATATTGTTAGTTTTAGTAGCATAGTTGACCGAACACCTCATTTCAAAGCTTGTTTACCATCTAAATATTCCTGGATCTTATAAATTGGGGGTTGTCAAATATTGCTTCTCTTACGTTAGTATCAATAAGTCCTGAAATAACTTTAATTCTAAATATTTTTTTTCTTAGGCAAATCAAAGGAAGTGCTAGCAGCTGAAGCAATAGCTGCTGAAAAGAAAGACAATCCAGCAAACTTCGGCACAGGCTGTGAACGTCCCTGCATTTGTGAAGTGTATGGACAAATACCGTGCCCCGGTGTAGTTCCGTTACCCAAGTTTATGAGAGGCAAATTTAAGTATCAAAAAGATTAAGTTAATATAGTATAGTATTTTGAAATGTTGCTAATATTAGGTATAATTGTTTAGATTAATAAACCAAAAATTGTTGATAAGTTTGTTGTATTTTGGCCATTCCTCATAGTTTCAGTTGACTTTTCAGTCTAACATAGTCTATTACTTTTATCTTTCATTGTAACTACTGTCACCTGACATCCTTTGTGGCATGGAATGGAAAGGGGACTCTTTTATCCGCACTTAGCCTCTTTTTTGGGCCATTGTGCGTGGAGAGTGCTGGCTATAGCAGCCAGCCTTAGGCAGTTGTCTCACCGGGAACGATCTCTTTTGTTTACACGGAATGTATATCTATTGTACGTTTCTAGAGCGAGAAAATAGTGTCATACTCTCCAGCAGAGCCACCTTCATGATTAGCGCTCAAATTTATCTCGAAACAATGTACGTCGAACGTACATAGTGTACATGCATTGTATGTAACTGTACGTATACGGAATAGAGGAATAATGTCCGTTGAATGTGGCTCTGCTGCAAAGCATACTCCCTGGCAGCGCCACCTAGAACAAGTACTTAGGATAGATGTGGAGGAGTGGTTTTCATGAAAATTGATGTACGTACGCTGTTTATTATGTACATGTTAAAAAAGTACTTATCGATGTAGTCGTTTTATTTATTTCTACTATTCTTAAATTTACATACAAAACGCCTGATAATATTTGTTAGCAAACAATATTATTGCTATTTTATATGTTTAGGCACTCAAGTATCACTAACGACCCTAAAGGTGCTGATAAACTTGAGCATTCACTTGTAACAGAACATCGAGCATTCGCCGTTTTTAAATTTGTCGCTCCGCTCCGCTCCCGCATTAGCCTTCTAACCTAATCTATCCAAGTCGGAATGAGCAGCTTTCTCAATGAATCTATTACTGTCTGTTTGCCAAATAAAATGTTTAAAAATAATTAATTTTGTGAAATGAAGCCTTATATAAACAATACTTTGTACAATGATATATTTATCAAGTTATTCAATATTTTTCCAATTTTATTCCAATTTTCAATATTTTAGTTCAATTTCAAGCTATTCAATAATAGAATAAAACACCTTTATGAACATAAAAGTTATTTATTGAAATGATTATGAGTTTCGATTATTAGTATAAACAAATATATTAAAACAAATATTAGTAACAACAAATTTATAATACGTAAGTGATATTATGAATTTCAATGATTCAATATTTATTTGTTAAATTTTTATGAAGAATGATCATTATGACTTTAAATGGTATGAGAAAAATTTTCGGAAATCCGATGATAGGAGTTGAAAAGTTATGTAAGAAAATGCGCACCCTCTTAATTTGCTTCAACTAGAGCGTTCGCTAGAAAGATCGTGTAAATGTTAGTGGCATTGTTTGGCTCTACGCCAAGCGTACTCGGCTCGTTGTTCGGTTCGACAAATTTAAAAACGGCGAATGCTCGATGTTCTGTTACAAGTGAATGCTCAAGTTTATCAGCACCTTTAGGGTCGTTAGTGATTCTTGAGTGCCTAAACATATAAAATAGCAATAATATTGTTTGCTAACAAATTTAATATTATCAGGCGTTTTGTATGAAAATTTAAGAATAGTAGAAATAAATAAAACGACTACATCGATAAGTACTTTTTTAACATGTACATAATAAACAGCGTACGTACATCAATTTTCATGAAAACCACTCCTCCACATCTATCCTAAGTACTTGTTCTAGGTGGCGCTGCCAGGGAGTATGCTTTGCAGCAGAGCCACATTCAACGGACATTATTCCTCTATTCCGTATACGTACAGTTATATACAATGCATGTACACTATGTACGTTCGACGTACATTGTTTCGAGATAAATTTGAGCGCTAATCATGAAGGTGGCTCTGCTGGAGAGTACGACACAGAAAATAGTCGATAGTTATTCGTTTTCTCGCCGGCGGTGGGACAAGTGCCTAAGGCTTAGCGATTAGCGAATATCGCTAATTTCGGTGTCAACTCATGGCAAAGCTAGGACTGTACGCTTGGCTGCCGCGAGCGAGTGTTGCGAGTAATTGCTCACCTCACTCGCACACCCGCTTATAGCCGAGCTACAGAACTATCGGAACTACGCACTCGCTCCTCGCTGCTCGCCAACTCGTTTGTAGCTCTAGCTCTACTCGTTACTCGTTCATCGTTCCCGGTGAGACAACTGCCTTAGGCACTTGTCCCACCGCCGGCGAGAAAACGAGTAACTATCGACTATTTTCTCGCTCTAGAAACGTACAATAGATATACATTCCGTGTAAACAAAAGAGATGCATATACAAAAAGTTGATCGCTGACTGTTCACACTGCCGGCGAGTACTCGCTTTACTAGTTTGTCGCTGAGCGACAAGAGCTATGAAAAATAACACTCGCTCAGCGATACTCGCTAAGCGATTAGCGAATATTACTAATTTCGGTGTCAACTCATGGTAAAGCTAGGACTGTACGCTTGGCTGCTCGAAGTGTTGCGAGTAATCGCTCACCTCACTCGCACACTCGCTTATAGCCGAGCTACAGAACTATCGGAAATAAGTTTCGATCGTTCTGTAGCTCGGCTTTAAGCGAGTATGCGAGTGAGGTGAGCGATTACTCGCAACACTCGCTCGCGGTAGCCAAGTGTCCAGGTTGTAGAGAAATTACTAGTGGTTGCTCTCTCGACGTGTTTTGATCGCTTAGCGAGTATCGCTGAGCGAATGTTATTTTTCATAGCTCTTGTCGCTCAGCGACAAACTAGTAAAGCGAGTACTCGCTGGCAGTGTGAACAGTCAGCGATCAACTATTTGTATATGCATCTCTTTTATTTACACGGAAAGTATATTTATTGTACGTTTCTTGAGCGAGAAAATAGACGATAGTCACTCGTTTTCTCGCCGGCGGTGGGACAAGTGCCTTAGTTGTCTCACCGGGAACGATGAACGAGTAACGAGTAGAGCTAGAGCTACAAACGAGTTGGCGAGTAGCGAGGAGCGAGTGCGTATTGCCGATAGTTCTATAGCTCGGCTATAAGCGGGTGTGCGAGTGAGGTGAGCGATTACTCGCAACACTCGCTCGCGGCAGCCAAGCGTACAGTCCTAGCTTTACCATGAGTTGACACCGAAATTAGTAATATTCGCTAATCGCTTAGCGAGTATCGCTGAGCGAGTGTTATTTTTCATAGCTCTTGTCGCTCAGCGACAAACTAGTAAAGCGAGTACTCGCCGGCAGTGTGAACAGTCAGCGATTAACTATTTGTATATGCATCTCTTTTGTTTACACGGAATGTATATCTATTGTACGTTTCTAGAGCGAGAAAATAGTCGATAGTTACTCGTTTTCTCGCCGGCGGTGGGACAAGTGCCTTACTGGGGGCTTTGCGGAGCAACCTCGCTGTGCATTGGAAACGTTGGGGGGCTACTGCCTCGCATATCAGTATACTACATGGGCAACCGTTTCCTCATCCTCTGTGGCATGGCAGGGATTTGATTCCTTTCAGTGCAAACATTTGTACGCATGAATGTCTCTATTTACATTGGTCTGGTTTACTGTGCCGTTGGTCCCAGTTGCCCTACAAACATCTATGGCAGTCATTGCATAGGGAAAATGGTTGAAATGACTCACAAGGGCTGGTCACCCATCTAGCCAACGGCGTCACCACTGGAAGTAGTGGTACTAGTGACTGCCAACTGACTTCCATAACCCATTGGCTATATTGAAGTTATATAGGTAGGTATTATTGAAAGTACCAAGTTGTCTAGCGGCGGTAAGACGCATGGGGGAGAGAGGCCACACGGCGGCCTCTCGTTCTGGCTGACGCAGATTATCACCGAGCATGGATGCTTCAGGCGGTATCTACATAGGACCGCGAAGAAAGAGCCAACGTTCGAGTGTCATCACTGCGACGCGAGCGAGGACTCGGCGCTGCACACGCTCACGCGTTCCTGGCTATCCGTGGGGATTTTTTGCAAGATAAAAAAAAGTTACCAAGTTGTCAGATTTTTGATCTCCCAAGTAGCTGTATGACTTAGCATGATCTCCGAGGCACAGAAGGCTCTCAATATGTTAAGAATGGTCACATTGGTCACCCATCATAAGAGTGAGTTTGTTAACATTGCTTAAGTTCGCAATGTCTTAACCTCACCTCTTAGCCACAAGTAGTATTGGACAAGAAAGAGATAGAAAATAAAATAAGATATTATATTTACAAAAATAAAAATATATTTACAGAAATTGTGACAATACACATGCAAACACTAGGTAAACGGTTTAACAAATTTTCACACTTATTTGTATTCAAATAGAGTGCTTTTTGTAATGCCATCTGTATGACAGCTACAAAAATGTAGTGACCAGTGTCCCGAGAACGAAAAATATAATTTGTAACGTAAACGTATCAAGAGAATGGAGCATTGCGATTGGCAGGTTTCACACACACACATAGGTTCACAGTAGGCAGGCGGCCAATCGCAACGCTCCGTTCTTTAAATACGTTTACGTTCCGTATTCGAATATGTTTCTTGTTAGGGGCACAGGTTGTGTTCTTTCACGATACTCAATCATTTGTTCCATACAAGGTACAATCATACACAGAAGTGATTAGTAAAAGACACAAAAAAAATATTTCACACTGTTCACACTGTTGTCTCTCACTGCCTATTCCCAAAGAGCCTTAAAATAGTCGTGCCTTTAAAAGGTACATTATTAATGCACCAGCTATAAACTGTGTGTTCTTGAAGGCATTGAAGGTCCTTGCATTGGTGTGGTAGAACAGAGTATCATCTACTTCCTCTCCCCGAGGAAAAGTGTGATAGAATGTCCAATCCTTTTTAGTATTTTTTACAATTTCCTGTAACATAAAGCAATTCGATTAAGATAAGCGAATCAGCTGAGGCGGGGCTCGAACCTGCGATCTTGCCCTTACGGGAAATGCTCGGGGGGAATGCTCTGACCACAGAGCCACGCCTGTAGCGTGTCTTTAGTCTTTGTCTAATCTCATCGGCGGCGGTCTTTTATACCTTCGTTACCTTCCATAGTTATAAAAAAACTAAAACCCGACTACTTAAAAATCACGCTCTGAAAAGTATTAAACAAGAAAATATCTAGGATAGCCGTGGTCGTATGCCACTTTTCCTTAGAATAGCATGTATGTATCGTTTTATAATAGTAAGTGGCATACGACCACGGCTATCCTAGATATTTTCTTGTTTAATACTTTTCAGAGCGTGATTTTTAAGTAGTCGGGTTTTTGTTTTAAACTTATTTTTTTATTTTTTTTATTTTGGGGCACCCAACAACTATAATTTATGCATATTTGAAATGTGCTAATTGAGCTCTTTAATTTGATACCATACACGGCATATTTATCTAAAATTATTTTTTCAACACAGTACTTTATGGCCGCTAGAGGGCGCCACATTAGATTTAGTGACACGTCATATAGCCTATAACCATCGGACGATCAAGACGATTCTAACGATATGCTATATGTCCAGTTCTACCTCCGTTATATTCCATAGTTATGTAATTTCGAGTAATTTCATAGTTCAGCGTCTAAGTTCACAAGTGGCATAGTTTTTGCTGCGGCGCGATATTGGGGTTTGTTTCTCTAATAGTTTAACTCAGTGCTTGTAGGTATACTATTAATATGGCATACCTAGTAAATTACTAGTTGTGACTATTGACCCACACGGGCGGAGTCAAGGGTCTCAAGGCTTGTTATCGCAACCATAGTATAGCCTATCGACCTATCTAGTCTAATTTACCAAATTTCATCCAAATCGGTTCAGTGGTTTAGGCGTAGAAGCGTAACAGACAGTTACTTCAGCATTAATAATATTGGTATGGATTTTCTATATTAAACTTCTCACATTAACTGACAACATGAATTCTGGAATTTTCTCCTTTTTCTTCGTCGTCGTCCCAGCAATAATTATATTTGCGTCTTTCAATGCCTCTGGCGTTTTGGTTACTTGAGCCATTTCCGAAGATGATTCTTCACACATATCCTTGCTATCTCCCAACAGGAGGGGGCTGACGGGGCATATCTGTGAACATACACACAGTATAGTACGGCCGTTTGCAACATCGTCCGCCCTTAAATTACGTGCATTATTATAGTGCACTGTAAGAACAATGAGAGCAAATGAAACAGTATTATGTTACGTCCCATTTGGTTTCCAGACATTCTTCATCATCATCGTTAGCATAGCGGGTATCACGGTTGCATAGTATGTAACGTTGGCATAAGATGAAACTTTTGCACAGGTTGCAACTTTGGCTTAGGATGCCACGTTGTCATAGCATGCAACGCTGGCGTAGGAGGCAACGTTGGCGTAGGATCCACCGTTGGCATAGGATGCAACGTTGGCATAGGATGTAACGTTGGCATAGGATGCAACGTTTGCAGATTTTTTTTTGAGTCTTTATTTTATATAGGGGGCTTGGTTTACTCATTATACCTACGCGTATGTAGATTTAAAATGCCTTGAGATTTCAATTTACGCGTATCGTCTTCTATGATGTAGCATAAATTGAGATAATTAGAAGTCTGAAGAAAGATGTGAGTATCGCAGGGTGTTTCTTTTACTTTGCCTAAATCTTAATATCTAGCAGGTAAGTATATAGGTCCAATAAGAAGTATAATAGATACTAACATTACAACAGCATTTAAACTTGAGGTTGGCTCCAAGCATAGGACAAAGCAGGAGATAGTCATTGAGGACTTGGTGGGGAGCACCAACGTAAGCTATATTCATTTTGTCAATGGTACAGTAATCCTCCTGGAAAAGGCCATACCTATGTATATAATAATAATATGCCTCTTTACACGTTGCAAGCGGAAAATTTGCGCTCAGTGAGGTATGAAAGGAACATTTCACAAATATTCAGGCTGTGGAATGATCTCCCTGTTGTGGTTTTCCCAAGCGACTACAATAGGATCTTCAAGAAGTGCATTAAGTTTTCACAGGAGTAAACCTCAATCCCTTCCAAAATACAATCGTGCGAATTCCAACATAATAACGGGCAAGGAAACCGAGGGCTAAACATCCAGTGGCATGGCGTCTCTACCCGACTCTTTAACTGCGATTTAACAATGGAGTTGACCCACTATTTATTCTTTAGGTACGCATATGGTATTACACAGAAATGCCAAAAATAATACATATCCTTACAAATATAGACATAATTGTAGCCATGGATTGGACGGAGGCGTGTCTCCTGGACCTCATACACACCACAGGGACAAGAGAATGGTGCGCGAATCGTCTCATACAACCATGGGTTTCTGTAGACACGAATATTAGATCCGCCATTTCTGAAAATACTCTGAAAGGAATGGATTATTATTAAGAAGGTAAGTTCTTATGACATAGAGTTGTGAAAGTCAAGGACTGGAGGAAATTTGGGTGTTTGGAACCCTACCAAACCAATATCTTTAGGACAAGTCAATCTTCACTTGCAAACTTGCAACTTCTTTACACCTGCTGATTGATGGATGAGACTCTGGCGCAGGTATTCTTGATGGAAGGTCAGACGGCAGTTGCTCGTGCTTGCTTTTCCATATCCTTTTTCACCCCTTATCTTACGAGTAGAGCGGAGAAACCGAGCAGATGTCTCACATTTGAAATAAAACCACTTTTTAACGGATTCACCCCTACGTTTCGACTACTTTTCAGCAGTCATGGTCGCGTTTAGAATCCGTTAAAAAGTGCTTTTATTTGAATGACTGATATTCTAGTAAATTTCAGACATCATATATATGAACACTTGCCCCGGAGTCAATATACCAATCACTTTTGAAAAGGTATAGAGAATGAATCGTACCTGCCATTATAGTCATGGTCCCAGTCAAATTTTTCAACAATGTGAACATCAGTAGCTCCTAACATTGATACGGCTTTCGACACGGCCATGCGCAGAATAGGCTCATTGTGGTCTTCTAATATCATCACTTTTGTGCACTTTAATAAATTCTGGAAAGGAAAACTATGTAACAGGTGATAGATAGCCGAGAAATAGATAAACTAACATGTCTTATTCTTATTTTTTTCATACCACATACGTGGCAGACAGCACGGCCCATCTGCAAGAAGCAGTTACCCCCACCTATGGACATGCAGAAAAACCAGGGGCGTCACATTCACGCTACCCATATAAACCGTTGAAGTGCTGGAGTAGCCAGGGCTCTGACTTGCATATCATCTTCATCTTCCCAGTGATCTCCTAGTAGCGTTTAAAGTTTACACTTCAGGCCTGAGATCCGCTCACGGAGGACAGAATATGATTAGTAAACGGAGATGTTCCAGTGAAATTTCTCGTAATAAAAACGCGTCGCCAAATGCGGGTGAGAAGAAGACGCGGGGGGCATGACGCCATACCTCGTCCCCCACGCGTCTCTTCTCCTAAGTCTAAGCCCCTCCCACTTTTTAGAATGCCATCTAGTGTGGCAGCGCTAAACCAAATAGAAATAATGCATGCAATTTCCATTGTAGTTTTACCACTCGCCACAAAGCGCTGCACAGAATTCTAGAATAATCTATGTGTTTAATGACAGCGGGACCACTTACATATTGACCACTATATATACAAGCTGTTGCCCGCGGCTCCGTCCGCGTGGAATTCTGATTTAAGGAATATAAGGACATAATGATTGGGTTGCATTATTGGAGTTTTAGCGCCTTCGCTGGCATAGGCGGGTGCGGGTCGCGGACGTCAGGCGCGGGCGCCCGCGCCGGGAGCCCGCCTGTCCGCTGCTCCGTCGCGGACGGCCGCGACGGGCGTCTGTCATCAGTATAATTTCAATAGCGTCGGTGTACAGTCGATAACTATGGATCATTTATTGATATATTACTTAGCCAAAAGACGACGACGTGAACAAAGGCGTCAGCCAATTAGCCCATATTATGTCACGTCTAGATTGTTGTGTGGAGAATTTGTAACCAAGTTTTCGTATAATAATGTACAGCTATCATAATTAGTTCATTGTAAATCAAAGACAATTTTGCACGGTTTGTCAAAACTGAAGAGAAAGAGGCGAACTCCTTTGGTTCACGGAATTTTTGGTTTTACTTTACACAATATACCTATTAGCAGGGCTGGCTCGCGACTCGCTTGGGGGTACAAGTGGTGCAATGCATCCGGGAGCAGGTTCCTGCTTTTGCATTTTATATTGATATATTATGTTGTTCTATGAATAATATAAGACTGACCTTCAAAATAACATTCTATTTGAGTTTCGTTTACCAAAAAATTTCAAAGGTATTTGCCGTAAAAAAGCTTTCAGTTTGCAGCTAAGGATTATTCTAAGTTTATTGCAACGACTGTACAAGCACGGCGCGTGTGACACGGATAACGTAGCGGCGGTCGATGATTTTGTTGAAACGGACCCGCTCGCGTGCTCCGTCGCGCGGACACACGGCGCGTGCCCCGCTGCCCGCGTGGCGGGCCCCGCCGCCTGCGTCACGTGTGACGGGTATCCGCCTCACGTAGCCCTGCTCTTGAAATAACATGAAACAAGCACGCGAAGCGGACGTCCGCGACCCGCACCCGTCCATGTCAGCGAAGGCGCTAAGTACGGATCCCTAACTTTTTCAAAAAGGAAATTAATAAAGCAAGAAAATAATGTAGAAATATAAAAAAATGATGTTATTATATTGTAAAATTTTCACTCATGTATTTCTGGTATACGTATATACAATTAGGTATAGCAAATTTAACTTTTTTGTTTTATAGAAGTCATCTTCATTGAAGGACCTCGAACAGATTCTGGAATATTTTGTGGGATACCTACCAGCTGGAACGTCTATTTAAAATACGTACCTATCCACGCATTTTTTTATTTCTGGGTTACTGGGAAATCTAAAATGATATAATATAATGTTGACAATTTTATTGGCTTCCTAAAAATAATGTGAATATAGTGGTCTCACTACTATGATGCACACCATAAATTTTAAATAAGGCCATCTGTAGAATTATAGCAGAATCATTTAGCCCCCCTAAATGATTTGGGCAGATACCGACAGATGGCTTAATTTTTTTATTTTCAATTTTCAATTTCACCCAAATATAATGTAAGAATTAATAAAATAACAATTGCGGAATTACTAATGAAGTCCGGTGAAATTATTGTGGTGATTTTTTTATAGAATGAATTGAATTGTTGTTACAACATTATACAAGTAAGACAAGGTTACTTATTTCTTCTCTCCGGTAGATGGTTCTATAAAGACATTTTTTTTCTAAAAATGAAAATAAAAATATAGCGGACTTACTGATGAAATGTTATATCATCAATATATTTAAACATCTTATCTCTACAATTTGTACACCCTTGTACCGCACACTTCATTCTTAAATCGGGTCAAAACTATTTTTATCTTTGAACTTTTAACCAAAAATGACAACCTATCGCAACGACGTGCCACTAGAACTGAGTGGTGACGTCACAGAACTGACGTCTATATATAGGAGTCCTTTTGACAGTATGGAAGCACGCGACTCGATTGCCTTTGCAACAACTCCGCTATCATTTCCTTCTCCATGGATCCGCTTATTGATTCTGATTAATACCTTTACCTATCTGATATCCTGAGAGGAGCCCTCTCTTCTCAGGGTTAGGAGGTCAACCTACACCTCGTGCACAGACCGAATAATTTTATTAATTAGGGATTAAGGATATGATAGCTAATCCCAGCGCCTTTTACCAGTTTCTTTCCATGCGAGTCTCCAAACAGGTTCTTCAAATGTATAGCACTGTGTATTACGCTCCTGATCATGCCAATGTTCCAGTCTTTAAAACAGATTAAATGCCGATGTTTTTCGCTGCAAAGATACAAGAGTAGGTAGTTGTTTAACTTTGGCAGTAGAGGAAGCCCGTGAAGTATGTAAGGATAGAGTCAAATGGCGAGTTATTCTCTCTGCCTACCCCGCAGGGAACTAGGCGTGGGCGTATATGTATGTTAAACTTTTAGACTAAACTATTAGATACATAGGTAATATGTTCCTGGACACAGAGCCTATTACCGTATACCTGGCACTATTGTTGACTCAGGCCATACATGTGAGGCGGAGTCTGGGCTGTTATGTCTGATGTTAAACAATGTTTTAGTAACCGAAATCACTAACATCCCTCCTAATCAGTCGAGCTAAATTGCCTTTGTCAGGAGTGAGTTCGCGTCGGCAGGGTTAATGGCTAGGATTCGAACTCGAGACCTCTCGATCGTAAGATAGGCTCCGAATGGGTTCAATGTTCAATCACTATAATATTTTGTTTTGGAGTCAGACAGGACTACTGACCGTACCCTCCCACTTAAAGAACAAAAGACCGTTAATGCTGAGTGGTTCACCACGATTTATGTGTCCGATGACCTACGAGTAGCCAAGGCCAATAAGTCCTTTTCCTCGTCTGATCTTTAATGCCTACAGATTAGATTTCAAAAGTAGGAAGTTCAACTTTTCAGTAATGCCACGTTCACAATTCATATAAAATACATACATACATAATAATCACGCCTTTATTCCCGGATGGTTAGGCAGTTAAGCTTAAAAAACTTAAGTTTTCAGCACCTATAATTTGTTACAACAAAAGCTATCTGCGTTTTCGTGAGGCATTTTATATATTCAGAATTAAATGTGTTTTCAATTTAATTAGATTTGAAAATTATTCGTAAGATTTAACCGATTCGGAAAAAAATACGTTTACGGTTTGTAAACGCGTAAACGTATTTTTTCCGAATCGGATCTTGAATCGTTATAAAACCAAAATAGGTTTGCGTTACCTATACCTATGTATTATGTCATACAAATGGTAACAAAACAACCTATGCCATACTGCTACACTTGAACAATAAAATTGTTACGTCCTGTGCGGTTTCAAAGGAATTTACTCCCGTGGACCACAGTATCATGGAATTCAAAGAGAATGCAGTAAAGGATTCTTTAAATAGGCTCAAAGAGGATTTAAAAACGTAGTATGAAGGCTTGCCAGGGAGCCTATGGTGGTTCACGATCATTAATAAAGATGTCAAAGATGTGGATTACTAAAAGTTGATGACCTCCGTGGCGTAGCGGTTAGCGGTAGAGCTAAAGCGTTCGGCGAATAAGTTTAGGGTTGCAGGTTCAATTCCTGTTCATTGCAAATATTTGTATGTATGTACATATTTATCTATGTATATTTTTTGCATTGGTCAGAATATTTTTATGTAAGTATAAATATATCTATATATATAAAAGTGAAACCCGTTTTCCGTTGTCACGACATGGCATGAAAACGGCTGGACCAATTTCGATAATTCTTTTTTTAGAACATTCCTTAGAGTACGGGGATGGTTCTTACAGAGAGAAAAATTGAAAAAAAAAGAATGGACTGTTAGGCGGTACGAAGTTCGCGGGGTCAGCTAGTTATGTATAAAAATGTATTAAGCGATATATTTGGTTACCAACTAGAATTAGGTAAACTAATGAGAAGTACGGTCAGCGTCTGATATTTTCCGTGAAGCGACTGCCATCTGAACTCCACAATCTATTGGCGATATCGAAGTTCTGTAGTCAGCTCAGTTATCTGAATTTTAGGGTTCGTAACTACTCATAACGACTGCCATGGATGTTCGTATTGCAACCGAGACCGACGGTTTAACGAGCTCTTCGAGGTACGGTGGGATCTCAATGTTTGAATGGTAACCTATCATAAGATCGATCCGGCTAGAGTTGCTTAACCCCGTAATAACTTAACCAGCCTCGAGTCTCTCTAAAAGTACCTATTCTTCTGTTGAGTCGACGGCATATCGTGCCGTGCTGCAGTGCTGTGTGCAGCCACTCTTATAGCGTTCTCACAAGCACTCGAGTTCCTCCGGTATACCCGTGTTTGGATAAGTAGCGCATATTAGCAAGTAGTAATTGTAACAATAAATGCCTCGGAGATCACGTTAAGCCGTCGGTCCCGGTTGCCATAAGAACATCATATGGCAGTCGTTACGGGTAGTTGGAGCCATAAAAAGTCCAAAAAAACAACGGTCTAGTTGCAAGGCTTCGATATCGCCTAATGTTACCATTGGGGTGTGGAGGTCAGATCGCAATCGCTTCACGGAAAATATCGAGATCTAGCCAAATCCGTAGTTCAGACTGGTAAAGCGGACCCCAGACTCCGAGGTGAAAGCTTCGGATGCGACTGGTAATTAACGCTAGTATGAGGAGGAATTGTAACAATAAAATAAACATACTGTAGATCACCGTCGCTGCACTCGCCGCTATGAGTGCACCGTATTTGATGCACAGCTGGATTCGATGGTTTCACATGATAAAGAGACACATACTTGTTGGAAAGCGTGCTTTGCACTAAACCTTCTGTATAACAGACGCTGCTACGGAGAACTTTGAACATTTTGTTGTGTGAACCAAATAACACGAGGAATTTTTGTTGTAGGTAATCGTCAATGATTTAGTATTTTGTATACATTATGAAATATATTATAAAGAAAATGTTTTATAATAACATTATATACAACAGAATACAACTGATTTATGTCAAAGAAAATAATTTTGGGCTTCTTTGGATGTGTTGACAGGCTGTCAATAAGAGCACAGATGTAAAATGTTATTTTACAAAAGGGTTAGAACAAAAAGGATCTCAATATCACCATCATCGTCTTAGCCGCGAACCCAGGGGCATCAGCATTTCCATTTCCTAACCGATCTGACAGTGAGAAAAAAATACCCTGGGGCCCGATGCGCTAATTTTACGTTTTAGTTTTTGTAGTTTTGGTAACTTACTAAGACGTAACGTAACATTTCGATGAGTAAAACTGTAGTTTTCTTTGTGGGTTTTCGGTAAAAAGAAAACGTAAGTATATATTGACATGCTTGTCATATGTCATATATGACATGACAAACATGCCAGACCAAAAAAATAACTACAATTTTTTTTTTGCAATAATTACATACGTTAGTCCGTCGAGAAAGTTGTGACGATTGAGGGTGGCGCTGCTTTACATACGTTAGTCCGTCGAGAAAGTTGTGACGATTGAGGGTGGCGCTGCTTTACATACGTTAGTCCGTCGAGAAAGTTGTGACGATTGAGGGTGGCACTGCTACGATTAACCTGGTATCCCTGTAATATCGCGACTTGACCTCTTATTTTTTGTGAATGCCGTAAGGCGAAACCGGTTAGGTGAATAATAAATATCGTAGGCGCGGGCCACGCGGTTTGCGATTCTCCTTCGCTCCTCGCGGGCCGCAAGGTCTGCGATTCTCCTTCGCTCCCGCTCCGCCGCCTCCTTCACGAGCATTACTTGCTCGCAGTAGGAGGCGCCGGCAGCCCACGCATCCGCGCAGCGAACCATCGCTGCGAGCAAAGTGGCGAGCGTGAGAACTCTCACTCCCAGGGTCGCCACTAGCTCCCGTCTTGGCGTCTCCCACGCCGGACACTCGGTGAGCGTGTGTAGCGCCGAATCCTCGCTCGCGTCGCAGTGATGGCACTCGGACGTTGGCTCTTTCTTCGCGGTCCGATGCAGATACCGCCCGAAGCATCCATGCTCGGTGATAATCTGCGTCAGCCAGAACGAGAGGCCACCGTGTGGCCTCTCTAGCCACTCCCCCATGATGGGTCTTACCGCCGCTACTAAGGCGCGCCCTGCGCGTGGTTGCCCAAGTTGTAGCTCCCACTCCGCCACCATGTCCCTGTGGAGCCGGGATCTCACGGCCCGAATTTCTTCAGGTGTTATCAATATACTTGTTTGTTTGTTTAGTGTATCATCAACGCATAATGATTTAGATTAGAATGTGGCTGTTAATACACCTCTGCATAAAAACCTTTTTTTCTTAAAACCGAGGTTTCATAAGGGAAAATGCATACCCCGGATTCCAAGGATGTAAAAGAAGACTGAGACTAACGCAAGGAGGATGATGATGTTGTTTAACATTTATAAAAATGAAATCAATAGAAGTAATGAAATTATGAAAGAATGAAAGAAAGTATAATATAGGTATGATATAATTTAGTAAATGTTACATTATATTCTTTTATAAGAATAATGTATTCACAACAATAAAGTAATGGTCTAAGTCGAGGTACCCGAAATGCTGCTTGAAACTCCTGCTTAATTTATTTGATCCTCTTCGATCTTTTCCGATATACTTAAATGATATGCATGGTATTTCTGAAAACATCTGAAAGAAATATAAACGTAAGTACTGAAAAATGGATCAAGAATGTTCAAAAACGTTTAATTGTTGTAGGTTTTTTTACAAAATCGTAGGTAAATGACAACCACAAAAATTGAAATAATGCTTTGAAACAAAGAGTATTCACTTAACACTAATAGTTTTTAATAGATTACACTTTCCATATTGTGTTTAACATTAAGTATATGTACGTACCGGTTAATTTGACCATAACATCGTCCAACTCGGCAAGCAGCTTGCCGGCCTGAAATTGGGCCATATATCGCAATAAATCCCTGAAATACTTTTGCTACGACTTGACCCGCACAATTATTATGTACATGTCAATAAATTCTTGAACTCTAGACTATGTAAATATATTAAATGAACGCAAAAGATATACGAAGCATCTACAACAGAACAAGGAATTGACAGCTGACTGTTTGGCAGTTGATGAGTGTTGCAAATATAAGGCATTGGTCATTTTGCGTCAAAAAGAAAATATTAGTTCCTCAAACATTCATTTCCTGATTTTCTTGACTCACTACAACAAAGAGAATACACTGTTTCCGATGTATTACTTTACTCTATGATGCACTGCACTACAATTCACTAACCAAGACATTCACCCAAATAAATTCATCTACACATAACGCACACACACGCATGAAAACGCCAATCACCATTCATACACCAGGATCAGGAAACTTGGCATCAGCCCGTCCCTGATTAACGATCCAAGAGGTTGATAAAACAAAAAATCTGTTAGAAAATAATAATAATAAATATCTTTTCACGTACACACTAATTATACAGCCCAAAGTAAGTTTCATTTAAGAACTTGTGTTATGAATACTGTAAATACATACTTTTTTCTTTAAATGAGCCTTTTCCCTCAGAATAAACGATAAACGTCAAATGGTCTTCTTTTATTGCTAACAATTTTGTACGGAACCCTTTGTGCAGTCCGACTCGCACTTGGCCGGTTTTTATCTTCTATGGTTATTATCAATCAGAGCTATTTTCTTTTTGACATTTGACAGTTAAAAAATCAAAGATCTGAAGACGGCCTCCGTGGCGTAGCGGTAGTGAACGCCGCCGCTACGCAGGAGGCGCGGGTTCGATCCCCGCTCAGTGCAAATATTTGTATGCATATTAATATGCATATTTGCATTGGTCTGGGTGTTTATATGTATAATATGTATGTTTTTACAAAAAAAAATGAATCTAAGTATGTTTATCCGCATTCTAGAACCCATAACACAAGCTAGGTAGTTAAGCTATGCTTACTTTGGGTCTAGATAGCGTTGTGTAGAATGTCCTACAATATTAATAATAATAATAATTATGGATGTATTTAAAAATGCAATTTATATGTGATTTTAATTAATAAAGAGAGAATAATAATTAATTCATCAAAACGTTTTTTTTTAAATAAAAATTGATTCGGTAGGAACACATTTGAAAGAAACTTTAGTAGAAAAATTATATGCCTAAATCGACAGAAGATAAGAACATAATGCCTGAATCGACTTCCACTCTGATCAACTGGTTGATTCGTTCAATTGATCGGAGTGGAAGACGGGGTAGTACCACAGAATAATAAATAGTTACTGTAGTACTATGGATTATTCATCATTTATTCATTAAACAATAGTACTACGTACAGAAACTAACATAATATGGCGCTTGGCGCAGCCTAGGTAATGGTAACACCAATGATGACTCTTCCATTTTTTTTTTAAACCACTTAGTTGGCAGACAAGCACACGGCCCACCTGATGGGAAGCGGTCACCGTGGCCTACGGACGTATGCAACACCAGGGGCGTCACACTCGCACGGCCGACCCTGAAGAAACCTTCTAATGCCCTTCTTGTAGAACCCCATAATTGGGGGTTGTGCTTTATTTATTAATAGTTACAAGTACCCGCTTGACGGCAATAGGCTCGGCCCCTAATACGTAAGATGGAAAATCAGTTGGCGAAATGTGGGTAATACACCTCTGCTTACCCCTTCAGGGATTCACAGGCGTGAGTATAGATATGTGTATATGGGGCTGCCCATTAATCACGTAAGGATCAGGGATTGTACGGAAAAAATCACGAAATATCACCAAGGGGAGGAAAAAATTAAAACTACCCCCAGTATATTGAGATATCACTTGTATTTATTTTTTCTTATAATGCGCGATTTTGGTCACGGTGATTAATTTTCTTAAAAATGTCTAGGGGGAAGGAGGGTTGGTCTTAAACCTCACGACGTATCACCATAGTGGGAAGGGGGAGGGGGGTTAAAAATTGTTAAAAAAAATCACGTGATTAATGGACCTATGTATGATCATCTGTTTCCTCTTGAACTACTTATTACAACTGGACAAATGAGGCATCGTTAGAGGTGGAGAAACTTGGGTCTAGACTGGTAAAGCGGACCCCAGACTTCGAGGTGAAAGCTTCGGATGCGACTGGAATTTAACGCTAGGATGCGTTGCAATGCGATGCGCACCCCTCGCCGCCCTTTCTAGAGGCAATATGGAGACATCGTGGTTCCCACACACGAGGGGAGCATCTCGAAACTGGAGATGTCCCTGGGTCTGTCGGGGTACAAGGAATATGTTTTAGGCAATCTTAAACCCAAAGCGCTGCTGTTTCAGTCGGTTCAAAGCCGATAAGACCACCCTTATCACCCGGCGGGATCATCCGAAGGGATTTAGTAAAGCATAGTATGATTCGATGCCCACTCTGTACAAAAATTTGCATGCATGATTTATTTGCATTGGTCTGGGTTCTTCGGTATATCATAAAGTACAGTCCGCATCGATCGATCTTGACTAGCATAGTACTGAAAATTATCTTAATACCTTGGTATTCAAATTATTTCCTTCCATCGATTTGATGCTGACTGTACAAACACGGTGGTATTGATGTGTAGGAAAAATGTAACTGCTAGTCAAAATGATGCTGACTGTATGTATTTGCAAAAAATATTTTTTTTTTTTTTTATCCGCATTCTAGATCCCAAAACACAAGCTTTGCTTTCTTTGGGTCTAGATAGCGCTATGTAGATTGTCGTAGAATATTTATTTCTCTGATTTTATGTCATGACTTTAGCAATCACTTATGCTATAGTCAAAATGAATAGAATTACTAACCAAATGATTTTTCTGTGATTGATACCAATTCAATATTCATAATTTTAGTAATCAATCAATCAATTAGCCTATTGCAGTCCACTGCTGGACATAGGCCTCTCCCAATTGTTGTAAACCTAAATGCGTTTTACAAATCGTGAAAAAAATATTGGCGATTTGAAAACCATGATTTGAAGCATAAAAACCTAACTTCTGCTTTGACATATCGTACTGACTACCACGTTAATAAGTTATCGAAATGGAAATCACGCTTTGAAGAAACGTGGTGTAAGTAAATTTTGACGTAGAGCCATTTGTATGGGTGACGCAAGTTGTCAAAATGACATATACCAAAGTTCTGCTAAGTTTTACTTTGACAGATCTTACAGACTACCACGTTTTTAAGTTATCGAATCCATTTCGATCACAAGTCACGCGTATACAAAACGTGGCGTTAGCGCATCGGGCCCCTGATATACATATAGTTATATAGGTAACTTAGAAGTTAAGGAAGCTCATCAGCAGTGGTTTAGGGGAATTAAGTTTTTTTATACTACTTAAGTCGCAGACAAACACACGGCCCATCTGATGGAAATTGGTTTCCGTGGCCTATGGACGAGTGCAACACCAGGAGGGTAACACTCGTGCTGTTAACCCTGTATGAATAGAGAGTTTTTGTTGCCGTCAGCGCAGAAGACAAGCAGGACAAGAATTGACAACAGCGTTTTCCCTTATATAAAGACCATAATATCTTTCCACTTGTAACGATTCTGGCAAACTTTCTATATTATTTTTGTTTTCTTCCTTGATTTCCAGTTTTCACTCTTGACCTAGCTTTCCATTTAAAACGCCTTCGACATCGAAAGACGTCACAGCTTGCAGCTTGCACATGTGCTTGCACATTCCCTCACTTCATTATTCTTCATCATGAATCTTCTTTCATCCATTCTCTCTACGTGTTCGAACCATTCGAGCGTCTATAATAAATAGCATAATAGGGTAAGTGCTTTGTATGTTCTCGTTGGAAGATTCGAACAAAGGCTACCTATAGACGTTTTATTTTTAAAAAGCTTGGGGTACTTACAATAATTATCATCGAGCACTCCAAACTCCATTTGCTTAGGTTTGTATAATAAAAATGTTTTTTTTAAATCTTTTTTCTAATCTCACTATTAGCACGATATTTTACTACACTTTAGTGTGTTTTTAATGTTTAGTAACTATATAATAGCCTATATTTTGTTTTTAATTTACGAGATTTTTATTATTTTGTTCTAATTCAGTACGTGATACGACTGCATAACCAAAGAAAAGTACCTACTATCTATTATATAATACGCCCGAATGAACTAATTCAATTGGCATGCAACAAAAGAAAGTTCCAATAAAAGCCTGTGTCGATTGGAAGCCTCAGCACTTTTGTGGAATTCGTTAGCTGAACAAACTGTTTCCAAACATTTATTTGTTTCGACACAACTTATGTAAAGGACAGTAAGTCAATTTTGAGTTGTCTTTCGTATAACGTTTTGTCGTTTTACTATTGCGTTAATAGCCTGTGCACTTGGGCACCTTATAAGCAATTGAACTGTGAAATCTTCTTAATCTTTTCTGTGTATATAATAAAATTATATTGCATTATTCAAAGTATCAAGTATGACAAAATATAATTTTCATTCTTCAGTTCATGTTACCTACGTAAAAATGAACCCGACTGACAATATTTTTATAAGTATAAGAAATCACCCAAAATATACCATTTCAAAATGGTTACGGTTATCTGATACAGTGAAATGGTTATATCTATGGTGTATGTGGCATACATATGCACAGTGTTTCCTCTCGGTAGCACGTTACCGGTAAACCTGCAAGGAAGTGCGCAGTAACGAACATGTCGATGTGGCTTCATAATACTGTGGTAACCTTACGAGCTTTTGGAGAAGCGTCATTGCATCCTTTTCGTTGTTATGAACCTATTTCTGATCACCCTATAACAGCAGTCCCAACGACCTCCTGAACCAGAATGTGCATACAGAGTCACGCCTTCTTCCTCATATTTTCATTCTTATTATAATAACTATGGTCATTCTCAGAGCCTTTTGCCAACTCAGTTGAAGTCAGCTTTCCAATCTAACTGTGATACGGCTGAACTTAAATATTTTCCGTGAAGCGACTCTGACCTCCACAATAAATTGACAATTTATTATAATTATGTATACCTGTGTAGGGAAATTGTTAGTGTGTGCGTATATGTGCGTTGTGCGTTATACAGTGTGAGTTATAAAACATTTTCTTCATAATGTATTTCATAATGTATACAAAATACTAAATCATTGATAATTTCAGCAAAAAATCCTCGAGTTATTTGGTTTGGTGTGTGTCAGAATAAATAATTTTTCTTTCTTTCTTTCTTTCTTTCTTTCTTTCTTTCTTTCTTTCTTTCTAAAGGGCGTTATGGAACAGATTCCGAAATATTTTTTTTAAAAGATACAACTTGCTGTCACTTGAAATTTATAATACTACCTACTGTGATTTCACTGTACCGTGGCTGTAAGCCTCAAACTTTACGTTGTTATCAAACTGTCAGTTGTTTCCATCCATCATCCAGAAGTTAGCGTCGCTCAACTGAACATGTGCTACTGCTTTTAACTGTTAGCTTTGTATTTTAACCGACTTCAAAAAAGAGGAGGTTTCCATAAATGTTCGTTTTGTTTCAACGAGAGAAGAGTGATAATGTTTCAATGCGTTATAAGCCATTTGACTATTTACCTACCTACACACTCTGTAAGCCAACTTTACTTCATTATCAATCAAACTGGCCATCAGTGGCAGAGGGTGAAAATAATTTTCCAAAAGGAAGCCGATGGAAAAAAATCCTGTTATAGAACGACCTTAGGAATTTTGTATGGAATTTTTTGCAGAGTTTGCCGGTAGGAATCGGGTTAAAGGGACTGCTGGGCACATAAAGTAAAATATTAGTCAGTATAACCTTTAGTTCAAATACCAATAGCCAAGACGGGACACCCCCTTGTGCACAGTTTCGTAAGCATCACTCTAAATAACAGCTTTGTAGGAAACGCTTGACTTTTTCCTCGTGGGATAAGCATGTTTCAGGACCTTTGATATTTCGTTCAAAAATTGGATTACTGATTCTAATCTTCTATGATAGGGCAGGAGCTGTATTTTCTTTGGATTAGGACGGTTGGTTCATATAACATGTTGTTTATGTAACATGTTCATAGTATTTTGAAATTGAGATAGGTACAACCACGGATGAAGGTAAGTTTTGCTCTAAGTATCTTGACGCCTTACGAATAAACAAATAATTTGTTTTAATTAATATTTTTCTTTTGGTTGGTTTTATTGAAGTAATAATATAACAAACACGTTCAAAATAATATTAAATTAAATTAAGGCTACAAACTATTATAACTAAAATGAACTAAAATAAATAAATAAAATATTTACATGCATAATGCGTCATGAAATTCCTCCACATCATCGCCGACCGGTAACGTTCCCAGAAGGCTGGCAGCATTGCCACGTTTATTTTTATTTTTATTAATATTTATATAAAAAATAACAATTTGACTGTTTCCAGGCACGATGGGGTTGACATGTTTTTACAATATAAAATTCTATGAATATCTGAGTGCGGTTTGAACCTGAAATCCAGAAAAATTTAAAAGGTATAATACCTATATTATGGCTTCAAGTGTAACGTACTCTTGAAAAGATTAATATATTTTCTAGTTTGTTTTCATTTTGGTTATCATAAATTATTAATATTTATCTAATCATTAAAACGTAGAAACAAGGCTAGAATGAGTTACTGAATACAAAAATTTAAAAATCAGTTTTCTAAATTGTCAGACAGCTCTCGGACTATAATTGGAAGCAAAGTGTGTATGAAACCTTACTAAGTTTTAAGAATCGATTGAGTTTAAAGGAATTCTTATCCAAGGATATAACGATAGGAGATAATTAAGAACCTTCTCCCTCAAGGCATGGTTAGAGAACTTCATTATATTTTCAGTGTTGAAAAAAATACCATACGTCGAAAATTATTTGTAGTGTAATACCTATCTTTTTAGTTGCCGCGTGGTTCCCGGCAGAGTAGAATTTGGGCCACCTCATCTCCTCCCATGCGGTGTCGTACAAGGCGACTACGGGATAGGGCTGTTTAACATCAGACAGATATATACAGTCCAGACTCAGCCTATACATGGTCGAGCCATGTATAGGCTGAGTCTGGACTGTCAACAATAGTGCCCGGAATACGGCAATAAGCTCACAATGATTGGTGAAATGTGTGTGTTAATTCACCTCTGCCTAACCCTCCGGGGATGAAGGCGTGATTGTATGTATATCTTCTTGAACGATGAACACTATGGTAAAATTAGCAATATGCAGTAATTAAATGAGATGAGTACCGACCCCAAGTCGGAAGAGAAACGATGCGTGCAGATTCTTCTTTAATAGGGGGTTGCCGTTTTCCGGGCACTATTATTGGCTCGAGCCATGTATAGGCTGAGTCTGGGCTGTATACCTGTCTGATGTTAAACACCCCTATCCCTTTGTCGTCTTGTATGATACCGCATGGGAGGAAATGGGGTGGCCCAAATTCTACTCTGCCGGGAACCACTCAGCGCCCTTCTTCTCTATCTTCTTCATCCTAGCGTTAACTCTCAGTTGCATCCGAAGCTTTCAGCTCGGAGTCCGCTTTACCAGTTTTAACTACGGATTTGACTTCTTTTGGCATTTGGCGCGCGCGGATTGGAATGACATAATTGATGGATTGATGGTTAGTAGAATGATACACCCAGTGCTAACCTCAAAAGACATCCAAGAAACGCGTACTGCGCATACAGAGTACATTCTGTGATGTGATTGAGGTCTAAACATATACCGTTAGCTATACTTTTGTATAGCAGCATTGCAGGCGTGAAGGTTCCCACTGGGCCTGTGTGTTCAACACAAAATGAAGCCATAAGTAAGTCTCTCAAAGGACCGTCTGTATGTACTAAAAATAGTATACCACTCGTACTGCATTGTGATGAATGTTTTATTTCATATTCTCAAACAACACTATTGAGAGCTATACAAAGCTCTGAATATTTTTTATAATAGAATATTTTAAAATAGAAATTGGCGTGCATTTTACTATAATACATTTTATGGCACGAAAAACCGTATTTGGATATGTTTATTCGCATTCTAGAAAGCATATTTTTTATTTATCGTGCGCAAAATCCCCACGGATACCTTCTCCGATGTAGCCGACTTGAACCGACTTAAACGCATGCCATCTGTGGGGGATTGGTTGCCGGAGGTGAGATTGTCTGAGACATATCTGTCGACACCGGCCGACCCAAGGCCGTGTCTTTCGAGCTGGCCTTATTTGGGTGTGGGGACAACAGAATCCCCATTTAGCCCCCTAGAATGGGGGAGGCACGCATCGAGCGCTGCCGCCGCGGCCTGTCTAGAAAGCATCTGAGGGGTGTTAAAAAGCATCTGTTGAGGCCGTCAAGCTGAGTGCCACCATTATAACATGATAGGTGACCCATTTTCCTGAGATTTTGTTATATAACTTAGGTGGCAGACAAGCACATGGCCCACTTGATGGAAAGTGATTACTGTGGGCTATGGACGTGTTCAACACCAGTCTGTCTTCACAGTCGCGCTACCGACCCTGATGTGATGATGGACCCGAATGGACCCCCTGTCTGAGGCGACTTTGCCACCAGCTTACTATCAGGCGAGGTGAAGTCAAATTGACGTGGCTTACATAAAAAAATAACAAAAGTAAGTGTTAAGCTATGATTACTCTGAGTCTAGATAGCTCTGTGTGGACAATGTTTCTAAACACATTACTTCACATGACTTCATACGAACTTCAATAGAGATTACTAACACAATCAATCAGATTTCTGACTAACTTCATAAATAAGGTCAACCCGTCAATCGGGTATTCGTCACGGAAAAATAAGTCCAGGGGTCTACCACGAAACATCCGAAACTTCGGACTCGAGCCCGAAAAAATTGAGTCATGCATGATACTACTTCACTTCAGTTTTCAGTTTTCGTCCGGTAGGATTTAATCACACATATACCACAGAAATATGACTAAGACAAAAAAATGGATGCTTAGATGGTCCGGACTCGTGAAGAGAATGGACGAAAGAAGACTGATGAAACAGAAATATGAAGCGAAGGTGAATAGGCAGCCAGGTAGAGGTCGACCTAGACATACGTATGTCAGTCAAATCGAATACATATTGACGAAAGGACATTTCAAGAATACCGGAAACCGGCGAGCATGTATGAAAACAATTATAAAAGTATAAGAAGCGAAAGATGTATGCCAGGATCGTAGCAAGTGGAAAACTGTGATCTCTGCCTACCCCACTGGGAAAGAGGCGTGACTGTATGTATGTATGTAAACATCCTAATATATTTCTGTGGTTTAAACCGACCTAAAGTATCCGTCTTCAGATCTTATTTCGGTATAAACCTCTTCTATGGAACCATTATCCGTGTGGTAACGGACAAAGAATACAAGTATCACCACCGCATCTCATCTGAAGGGCGTCGTAAGAGGCGCCCAACGAAAAAATAAGCAGGCGAGATCACTGCGAGAGAAGGAAAACTTGAAAATAAAACCCTGTACCAACCCGTTTGGCCAGCGTGGAAACAGTACGCCAAAGCCTCTGACAGCCTCCGTGGCGTAGCTGTAGTGAACGCGGCCGCTACGCAGGAGGCGCGGGTTCGATCCCCGCTCAGTGCAAATATTTGTGTGCATGAAATATGGATATTTGCATTGGTCTGGTCGTGCCTCGGAGAACACGTTAAGCCGTCGGTCCCGATTGCCATAAAAACATCTATGGCGGTCGTTACGGGTAGTTGAAGCCCTAAAAAGTCCAAAAACAACGGTCTAGCTGCAAAGCTTCGATATCGCCTAATGTTAACATTGGGTTGTGGAGGTCAGATGGCAATCGCTTCACGGAAAATATCGAGGTCTAGCCAAATCCGTAGTTTAGACTGGTAAAGCGGACCCCAGACTCCGAGCTGAAAGCTTCGGATGCGACTGGGAATAACACTAGGAGGAAGGACAGCCTGCTAACATTGTGAGAGGCTTATGTCCAGCAGTGGATTGAGATTGGATATATGATTGATGGAACCGTTTGCCCGAATCTTCGATCTGCAACTACGGAATGTTTCGTAGTAGGCCTACAGAGCTTACGACATTGTCTCAGCCGAGACGACGGATTATTTTTTCCTTATGAACAGAAATATTAGGGTTCCTAATAAAATAAATTGTCATTCTTCGCCAGTTCCAGAAATATTATAATATTGAAGGAAATATTTTTCCTTCTACATGAAGAATTGGTGTTACTTTTTATTATTGTTCTTTTTGAAGAGTAAGATTTAAACGATTTGTGTAGGAATTTTCCTCATCCATACTAATATTATAAATGCGAAAGAAATTATGTCTGTCTATCTGTTACGCTTTCACGCCTAAACCAATGAACTGATTTGAAACCGTTTGAGAATTTCAGTCCTACTTTATGTGGATTGAAATAAGTCAAACTTTCTCCTTTTGCTTAATTTTTTTTGGTTTTGATTGTAAAATAAATGTTAGGTTCATATTAATAACTTAAATCTCAGAGCTTAAAAGAGCGGTCCCCAAGCTCCGAACTGGATGTAGTTGGATCCATGGCTGCTATGATGTTGATCTTTCCGTCCCGCGTTTTATTACTAGATCATTCTAGACGGGATACATACGCGGGATCAAAAGTTCATAAGATCAGCAATCAATATGTCAACGCCATGAGATCAGCAGTTTAAAATATCAATGGCTTACTACAATAACAAAATCCTCGTAAATAAACTCACGAATAACAGTTTAGAAGGATAACCGTATTCCTGAATAAGCATCGTGTCCAATATGAAATCGTGTAAAATGAAAACGTGAATAAAGGCGGATTTACATCAAACGATCATAGAGCTAGAAGAAGAGCATTCTTTCTTAATATTTTAGTGTAAACGAAACCTTGTTTTCAGCGTTTACATTAGAAAGAACAACGAACGAATGTTCTGTCAATACTTAAGGTTGATTTAAACCAAACGAATGTAAAGCTAGAACTAGAACAAGAGCAGCTAAGATCATTCTTTCTTAATATTTTAGTGCATAAAAATATAAGTTTGAAACTAAAATCCGACTACTCAAAAATCACAATCTAATAAACACGGCATATTTATCTCAAATTCATTTTTTAACACAGTACTTTAACCGCTAGTGGGCGCCACATTAGATTTAGTAACACGTCGTCATATAGCCTATTTCACTACCGCCACGCCGCCGCCGCAAAGTACCTACTCAAAATTATCTTAATTCTTTGCTATTCCCCCTTCCTGCCCCCTAGACAAGTAGCAATTCGTTGGCTGGCGTATAGTAGAATGATGAATGTATAGGATTTGACGTATATGACACGTATTTTGAAGTTTATGACATCATGTTGACGACTGTATACCTAAGTAGTATAAAAAAATGAGAAGCACACGGCCCACCTGGTGGAAAGTGGTTTCCCTGGCCTATGAACATTAATCGGACCCCCGACCTCTGAATTAGCAGTCGGAAAATCTACCGCTACGTCCTGGAGGTACTCGTAGTAACGTAGCATGTATGCCGTAGCACGGCCGTAGCATGGCGTAGCACTATTATTATATTTTATACTAGCTGACCCGGCGAACTTCGTACCGCCATATTTTCTAAATTGCTGCATAATATTCTAAATTTTATCAGTGTTTCTCTACAATATTATGCATGTATTATACATATAAACCTTCCTCTTGAATCACTCTATCTATTAAAAAAAACCGCTTCAAAATCCGTTGCGTAGTTTTGAAGATTTAAGCATACATAGGGACGGACAGACAGCGACAGCGACTTTGCTTTATAATATGTAGTGATAGTGATGATGATTTATATTATTTTAACCTAAACTTTTTGAGTGCTATAGCGCTTTTTTATACCACTTAGGTGGCAGACAAGCACACGGACCACCTGGTGGAAAGTGGTTACCCGTGGCCTATGGACGTGTGCAACACCAGGGGCGTCAAATCTGCGCTGAAACGAAGCGGTAATACATTGGAGATATTGCCTAAACAAAAAAAGGGTTTTCTTTTATTAACGATTCTGAAAACAAATTTATTTTATTTTTGGAATTGTCTGTTTGTTGGCGATGGACTCAAAAACTACTAAAATGACTTTGATGTGCTTTTTTTGTTAGAAAGGTTTTAATCCATACTTCCATACTAATATTATAAATGCGAAAGTAACTCTGTCTGTCTGTTACGCTTTCACGCCTAAACCACTGAACCGATTTTGATGAAATTTGGTACAGGGGTAGATTAGACTTTGAGAGAGGACATAGGCTATGTTTGGTCGCGATAATCGACGTCGACGCGGGCGGAGCCGCGGGCAAAAGCTAGTCAGACATAAAAGAATACGTATTTCGTATTTCATATACGTAGATCGCAATCGGTTGAGTAGAATCGGAAATAGGACCAAACGTCGTGATATCGACTTTCACGCAGGCGAAGCTACGGTCTTTATAAAGATAAATTAAATTTAATTGTCATTATCGAACCTAGTTTCCACAAAACGTGGCATGTTTTATGGCCACCACGTTTGGTGGTTGGCTACTGCTCTGATTAATTTAATATTGTGCATCATAGGATCTAGTGATGGACGGGATAGTGTCGATATATTATAGATTTTAATCGGACAAAGTGAGCATCCAAGATAGGATTTGAACTCGCTATTAAAAAAATGTGGGAGACTGCCCGTCCATTTTTTTTTATAGCTGCCTAATGAAATTTTAAAGGATTTTGTATTCAATTCGACTAAGATGGAAAAAGCCTTACATTAAGTACATACATAAATACATACAATCACACCTTTATCCCAGGAGGGTTAGGCAGAGGTGAACACCAATCATTGTATTAGGTGCCACGTAATAGGGGGTGAGCCTATTATAGGAGGAATGAAATAGAAAGGGGACTCTTGTATCCGCATTTAGCCTACAGGAGGAATACTCTGACCACTGAGCCAGCGATCCATGCCTGAAACTATCCAAATTTTCTTATTCAGGCGGTGACATACGGTGACAACTGTCATATACGTCAAATCCCATACATTCGTCATTCTATTCTACAATACTGGCCAGCGCGATCGTAACGAATGCTCGTAGCGTATGTGTCCCCATTATTAACTTAGTTTATGTATATAGGTAGCAACGCACCCAGAAGGCGAGCAGGGCGTCGATTCTGCTAAAGCACAACCACTATCGCACCACAGAGACTACGAGAAAATTCCATTTGATTTTAGCCTTTAAAGTAATGCAATTAAAGTTTAAAATTAAATGGCTTTTTGTAGAGTGAATGAAAGAGTGTAATGAAACTCTTTTCATTTAATTTTGTGACTGTAAGTCTATAGAAATAAGGTCTAAAATTTAATGGCATTTTTTGGAGTCTCTGTGGTGTGACAGTGGTTGTGCTTTAGCAGAATCGAGGGCCAGGAACGTAACAGGATCGTGACTGTCAGGAAATCAAAAGTTATTAGGAATAAACCTCATTTTACTACGTAATTCTGCCTATATTACTACTTTTGGACTTATTCTTTTCACGTGAAATACTCTTAACGCGTGATCGAAATCACACGTATCGTACATATATTTACGGCTATTAAATTCCTGTAGGCAAAGGTGTATTAACCCACATTTCGCCAACTGAGCTTTTCAGTCCCTATATGCGTGAAAGGGTGTTTACTGTCGGATGGAAAACAGTCTTCACCTTCTACGACTGCCTCGAAGAAATGAGGGTGGCTCTTTCTACTTCACAGTGAACCAACATTTTTTTAACAGTTTTTAATAGCTTGACATGTAACTACTAATGGCCTATATCAAAATAGTATTAAATGTTGGTTAAAATGTAATCAATAATATTGTCACTCAAATTATGAATTTGGATCATTATCTACTTTTGAGGCTGACTGTACCTATATAATATTAATAGGAAGTTTAATGCAATATTTGCGGTGCCTATCTATGAGTATTAGTGTAGGTACATACATGTGTATCTTAGAAGCCTGACTTTGCTTACCTTGGCTAGGAAACAATCTAGATATTGCAATCTACTTAATGGAACTTGCGAGGATGAAACAATTGGCAGAAGAGATGCATTGCAATTTCATATACAAATACATTTTCATATATGTTTGGGTTTGTATTATATCAATTGTAGAATGCCATACATGCATATTTGTATATAATTCTAACTAATAAGTCTTAGGAACGCAGCGTAGGACGTCCACCCACAAGGTGGACAGACGACCTTATTAAGGCCGCGGGAACGCGCTGGATGCGAGCCGCTTTCATCCGGTCCTATTGGAGATCTATAGGGGAGGCCTATGTCCAGCAGTGGACTTCCTATGGCTGAAATGATGATGATGATGATGATGATGAATAAGTCTTAGATACAAATGCGAAAATGAGCTTGTTTCTGTTCGTTTGTTATCAACTCATTCCTATGCCTTTCGCTTACCATCAATCAAGATGAACTCATATTGACGCCCTCTACTTATATTTGCGATAAAAAACGTAAGATTTTCATTTTCAATTTAAAAAAAAAAAACAAATCTAAATCCGTTCCGTAATTTTTGTATCTTTTATTGACAAATAGACAAGAATTTCTAAGTCCTTGTCTATTTTGTAATACCTGGTTTTAGAATCTGTTTGTCACATACCTAAGAAAAAAAAACATAGGTGTTTTATTCCGTTACTATTTTTTTATACCACACTTGGGTCAGTTGGGTCACAGACAACAACACGGTCCACCTAATGGAAAGTGGTTACCGTGGCTTAACATGGACGAGTGCAACACCAGGGGAGGCACACTCGAGTTGCCGATCCTGTAAGAACAGAGAGATTCTATGCCGTCAGCGGAGAAGACAAACAAGACATGCCTTTAGTCTTCCCACGGACAGCACAAAACCTCTTCAGTGAGCTCTAGCTACCCTACTCATCGCTGCTGGGAACACAACACAAGGTTTTTCTAAAGTTAACCACTTTTTAACGGATTCTATCCGCCAACTGCTGAAAAGTGGCCGAAACGTCCGACTAAAAGTAAATAATGACAAATAAATCGCGATAGAATCCGTTAAAAAGTAGTTTTATATGGGTCAGCACCCATTGGTCCTCTAAAACTCGACCCCTAGCATAAAAGTTGTAAATTCGACCCCTTTTTAGGTGCCCATTGGTCCTTCGGTAGGAGACCAATAATATTAATTAATTTTTTAGGTACCCTCGTCCTCTGGTTATTATGACCGCGGTATTTTGTAGGGTACTTCCGCAGTCGGACTGCTCGCTCCTTTCTCCTAATAATAAGAGATAATACGAAAATAATTTATATTACTTACGTTAATACCTTTTCACCTAAAAATAGGACTACGTTTTTCATACAAAAGGTCTGAAAAATATGCTCGCTTTTTGTAACAAAATCTTGGCATTGAGATTTTGTAAAAATAGATTGACTTTATTTGGATATAAAAGTGTATAATACCTTCAATCTGCGAAAGAGCTTAAGTAATCATCTGAAATTTTAAACCTTTGGCTCAGAAATATCTATTTATTCGGATTGTACATAATACGGTAGGTATATAGGTACATATCTTGGACCTAAGTTGCAAGACAAACGAGGCCTGGCGTGCACGATTGTTGTGTAATAATCTATGCTTGGTGAATTTAAGCTTGTCCACCGCTGTAGCACCCCGTGCTATCCTCAAAAGACAGCCAAGAAACATGTACTGCGTGTATAGAGCTCATTTTGAGCACATTTTAGGTCGAAGACATTATATATCCCGACGTATATGAATATGTATTAATGAATATCGTAATCTCCACTGTCTACCCAAAGACGATTAGGTATATAGGAGAATTTCGAATGTTCGGGATGTGGTTTATGTAGCTCAATTGATCAGAGCATTTTCTATAAGGGTCAAAAGATCAGTCGCGGGTTCAAGTCCCTTCATGGACGATCACTTTATAATTTAAAAAAATTTGCACTTTTTGCAATCCAGTGGTATGTATGACATTGGTTAACAATGCAGAATTAGGACCCAGCAGAGCATGTTGGCTTGGATCTCAAAGATGCTCGTAGTGCACTGACCACCCGTTCATTAAACGTAATATTTATAATTATACTAGCCGTTGCCCGCGTGAATGCCGATTATCACGACCAAACACAGCCTTTGTCCTTTCTCAAGGTCTAATCAACCTCTATACTAAATTTCCCACATTACACGCAAATAAATGAGGCAGATAGACAGGCAGATAGAGTTACTTTCGCATTTATAATATTAGTATGGATTAATTTATCGATATAAACTAATCACATCACTATTTAGGTACCAGGTTGCAGACGTGGTTGACCGCGTTTTATCGTTGGACGCTAAAGCTAATTCATATTATAACAAACACTCGCTCGAATGAATGGAACAAGCTGCTGCTTCAGAATATTACGCTTTAATAAGTAATACATATTATAATAATGTCTGATTGTATTGAAGTTGGTTCCCGGTGGAATAGAATAGGGGCAACCCAACTCTTCCTGTGGGTGTCGTAGAAGGCGACTAAGAGATTTGACTGTTCTTCTTCCTCTTAGCGTTAATTCCCAGTCGCATCCGAAGCTTTCAGCTCGGAGTCTGGGGTCCGCTTTTACCAGTCTTAACCACGGATTTGGCTAGACCTCGATATTTTCCGTGAAGCGATTGTCATCTGACCTCCACAACCCAATGTTAACATTAGGCGATATCGAAGTTTTGCAGTTAGACCGTTGTTTTTTTGGATTTTTGAGGGCTCCAACTACCCATAACGACTGCCATAGATGTTCTCATGGCAACCGGGACCGACGGCTTAACGTGCTCTCCGAGGCACGACCAGACCAATGCAAACAATCATATTTCATTCACACAAATATTTGTACTTAGCGGGGATCGAACATTGACTGTTCTTCATCCGACAGTAAAAATACAGCCTGGTGAAATTCCGATTTGACGTTAGTAACACTGCTCCCTATCACGTGGGCGGTGGGACCCCTAATCTGTATGATTTTTATTGTTTTATAGCGTAAACTTCAATCTACTTAACAGGAATAAGTGCGTTACTAAAATCGTGATAATTGTTATGTTAAACAAATAATATTGTAATTAGTTTACGAACTCTGAGCGAATTATATCGTCCATATTTTTTATATTTTTAGCGCAGAGTAATTAAGAAATGTGGTGTTCGAAATACGAACCACTTATTCGCGCCAAAAAAAGGTAATTTTTAAGCAACATCGGCGCCATTTTCGTTCACCTTTCTAATTCAAAAATTATGTTTATATTTTATATTTTATGCCGAAGCACATTCAAAAGCTTTATATTGTGTTCAGTTGTAAAGGGACACTTGACTATTTTACTATTAGTTAGAATGTGATTTCCCTTCGGACACTTTCAAAAATATGTGTGAAAAATTGTTTGCATAAAATCGTGAACAATCATTTTGTTTACAAGCTTTTGAACAAAAAATGAAAAGTAAAAATTGTGTTTTTGGATGACAATGTAGTAGTTCAATTTATTTTTGTCATAGTTTTTGATTATATTTCGATACTTTCGCCATCCCAATACGGTAACCAGAATTTTGGATTTACTTAACTTCTTATTTTTTTAAACAAAGAGATCCCATTCAACGAAATCCGTCTAGCCGATAGGCCTGTATAGGGGAAAAAGTGTTTTCTTTTTTCCTTTTAACTAAATGTTAAGTGTAAAATTGGCAGTAGTAGTACCCCGGTAAAATTATGCAATTTTTAAAATTTTTGCCCTCAGTTTTCTCCCCGCTCCAATCACTTGTTATTCCGTCCACGTCTGCCAAGAACGTAGCATGAAAATAACAGCATAATTGAGTTACACTTCTGAATACCATTTTGAGTAACACAATGGATATACTATCTCATTAAGAGACGATAAACTTTGTAAAGACTTTGTTACGAATAGATAAGTAATTCGAGTTTGTTTACTCTAAATTTGAATTATTGGACTGAATTTTAGGGTTCTATAAAAATGCGAGAGATATGCCTGAGGCTATCTTGCATCTTGGCATCTGAAAAACCAAGACGGCGTGTGGTTTTAGTCGGTTCGAGTCCGACATAACTCTACCACCCGGCATCTCGCACTTTAAAAAATACTATCCATCCGTACTCCATACTTACTATTACTTTACTTACTTTACTTACTAATATTATAAATGCGAAAGTAACTCTGTCTGTCTGTCTGTCTGTTACACTTTCACGCCTAAACCACTGTACCGATTTTGATGAAATTTGGTACAGGGGTAGATTAGACCTTGAGAAAGGACATAGGCTATGTTTGGTCGCGATAACCGACATCCACGCGGGCGGAGCCGCGGGCGAAAGCTAGTATGATATAATGACAGACTTTAACTTGGTCGTCTGCCTGTTCATTGCTTTGTTCATTTTTTTTTCTCATGTTTATTGTAGTATCTTTCAGAGGAATTGAAAATTTAGCTTTTTTTGACCCTATACCTGTACCATGATATGCCGTCGACACAACAGAAGAAAAACCCTCTTCTGTTGTGTCGACGGCATATCATTGTCAAATATTTATACCGTTTATCTTAAATACATTCTTTAAAGGCACTAATGAGTCCTAAGCTATGCATGTGTATCAGTAGAAAACATATACGGAAGCAGCCACCACACGTAGGTGTCAGTTCAAGATAACACATAAAAACAGGTGAATAACATATCTAGAAACCTAAAATTTTCTTTACAAAACTCTCCAAAGAGAATATTTCTACTTATTGCATCTCAAAGTAGAACACAAGGCCTTCCAGCTTATTACAGGTAGGTAGTAACAAAAGCCGAACGAGATCCAGATAAAATAAAATCTGGAAACGTCAAAGGCGTATTCCAGCAGAAGTAACAAAAATGCAATGGCCGTGTTTGAATTCAAAAGCGAATGCAACGCAAAAAGCCGGTCAAGTGCGAGTCGGACTCCGTGTACTTAGGGTTCCGTACAAAAATGAATTGAGGTAAGAATAACTAATGTTACATGAACTGCAATATTATTTTGATTCCATTGAATTATAATAACGTTTGATTGAATATAGAACGTATGTGATGTGGTATGGATTTCAAAATGCCTTTTCTTTGACTGCCTCTGTGGCATAGCAGTATGTAGTGAACGCGGCCGCTACGCAGGAGGCGCGGGTTTGATTCCCGCTCAGTGCAAATATTTGTGTGCATGAATATGAATATTTGCATTGGTCTGGACTCTGGGTGTTTCTATGTATATGGATGTATTTAAACGAAAAAAAAATATGTATCTAAGTATGTTTATTCGCATTCTAGAGCCCATAATACAAGCTAGTTAAGCCAAAGGTTAAGCTCTGCTTACTTTGGGTTTAGATAGCGTTGTGTAGAATGTCCTACAATATTTATTTATTAATACTCATTCCTGAGAAAAAAGTTTTGACAGATAGACAGACGGACAACGAAGTTATTATAAGAGTTCCGTTTTTTCCTATTGAAATCAATCAATCAATTTTATTAGTCTATTGTAGTCCACTGTTGGACATACGTCTTTCTCAATGTGCGCCATTACTCCCGATCCTCTGCCTTCCACATCAAGTCTGTCCCAGCCACCTTTTTCAGGTCGTCAGTGATCTGGCTACGGGGCGTCCCACCTTCCCTTTGCCTTCTCGCAATCTCTTAGAGTGGAGACTCGTTTGCTTCAACGGCCATTGATCCTTCGACAGATGTGGCCTACCTATTGAGATAGGGAACCCTAAAAATATAAAAATATTGCATGTACGCCGTTCACTATCTTGCACCTGCCGTTTTCATATTTTTAGCTCGTAGTTTTGTGATGAATTTTATTTTTTACTACTCGCATACAGTGGTTATTCTTTTTGAAGATGAAAAATCGGTGCATTTATTTCAGTGACTTTGGTGTCAAGTTTCAATATGTGGACACGGGTAAAATGTTTTGTGTGACAAGTAGAGTACTTAAATAATAAAATGATATTATTAATTTTGAGTTTCACCGAACCGACAAGTTTGCTTCAGACTACGCAATACTATAATACTCGAAGTATACGGCCAAGCTTACGGCCGTGCGGCCAAAGTTAAATGCTATCCAACTTAGGGGCTGGCGACTTTAGTCACCTAGCCGAATTACTATTTACACCACGAGCTATCGGAACCAATGAATGATTTTACAACCATAATTGGTTCTGATAGCTCGTATGAGTGTCGGTAGATGGCTCCACCGTCGCCCCAAAGACGGAAAGTATAGAGGAATTTGGATCGGCTTCGTGCGGGCTTCGGTGGCTTAGTGGTCAGAGCATCCCCCTGATCGCGGGTTCGAGTGATCGAGTCCCGTCCGAAATCGATTATCTTTTCTCTTTGTAAATCGATTTGAACAATCAGCGTAATAAATACTTCAAAATTACACCCCTTGTAACGCAAGAATAATGATGATGTTCTAAAATATGGATAAACATAACCTACTATACATAACAAATAACACATACATAATTATACCTACATAGAAAAACACAAACCAATGCAAATATACAAAATATTCATGTACTTCTGTATTTGTACCTACAAAATATTTGCACTAAGCGGATATCGAACGTGTAGCCTCCGGCGTAGCAGTTGAATGCTCTACCGCTACACTACAGAGGTCAGCAAATGATCGCAAACTATCTAAAATAGGTGAATACGGGTCTCATTGTCATAGGTAAGTCCATGCTCTAGACTAGAATACAAACATACGAAGCGAACATTTTTGCACGTTCAATTATGAACCCTATAATGATGACAAAGAAGGCAAAATGCTATGTACAAAATTTTCACTCATTATGTTTGTGTTCTATATAGTACCCACTCACAACACATTATGGTTCTCCCTTGTTTAGTATAACAACGTTTGGTCGAATGTTACTAATTCGAACAACGTTTGAGAAAATAATTGCTTTGCATAATATCGATTGACATAATTTTCATTTCATCGAATATTTATTTGCGATAACAACGTTTGCGCTATTGATCAAAAAGTATAATGCTCATTTCATGTAATGTTCAGTTGGTATATATGTATTTCATCGAATATTCAATTGGTATAATGTTAATGTAGTATAGAAATTTATTTATCTGGCCCTCGGCGGCCGCTGCCGCGGCACGCTCGCTTCGCTCGCTCGCCTCGTGCTTGTTGTGGTCACAGTTCTAACCTAACCTAACCCTGCCGATTTCCATGATGTAAGAAAACCACTAAGAGTATGTTTCATGAAAAACAATACAAGTAAAATTTAAAAACTCTCAGTGCAATCGGCAGGGTTAGGTTAGGTTAGAACTGTGACCACAACAAGATAAAAACAAAATATGAAAAAAACAATGAAACCACTGTCAGTTTATTGACAATGAAAGGAAACTAATTATTACTAAACCGAATATTCGGTATGATCTCTCGTCTAAATCATTATTAGTCTAATGAAGCATTAGTTTAAATAAAATTAGTGCAAATGAAATTTCGGTGAAATGATAATATATTATTCCAACTAAATAATTACCGTAAAGTGGGGCTAATTGGAACATATTATATTTCTTGGAACAGATGTTTACAAAAATGGTAGTTACTGTAGCAACATTTGGAATATTAGTTTTGGTAGTTTTCATATTTGTCTCTAAATAGCTACTATGACTGTATGTTTTCTGTGCATAGATCTATAGATTATATTATACTGCTTTAAATATATCGACACCTCTGGGTTTAATTGGCGTATAAACCAAAACACGACTTTTCAGGAGAGCAAAAAAACGATTTTATTTTTAGAAAAAAAATCATAACTTTTTTATTTTAGAAGCTACATAAAAAAGTCCAAAGAGAAAGATTCTTAGAATTTGGGGATGAAGAAGGCTAAATCATTCAATCATATCTATTTTCTTTGGTTTGGAAGTTAGCATGGATATACGTCTTAGAAAATACCAATTTATGGTGTATACACCCCATGAAAATTGAATGAAAAACCAAATATGGATATAAGCTGTACTTATATCCATATTTGGTAAAATTAAGTTAACATTTACTGATGTAAAAGCACGTAACTGTAGATTTTTTTGCTGTAAAAACTATTTACTTTGCACATTAATAGAATTATAATTAATAAAAACAATCTTGATACTGTTAGAATGTGGCAGAATTACATTAGTACTAGTCTTACTACAAAATTGTGGTCGATATATACGAAATTAAACTACCAGAAACGAAATTAACTTAGTTTTATTAAATAAAACAGATAATTATGGCACACATGATCAGATTACCAAACTAATAAAGGCAATTATTTAAATCTGTAACTCTTCCACAGCCATCTCTCCTTCACCGCGACTTCCTCGTACATCAGATTGTCCTCAGGGTCTTTGTCTTTAATTCAGCGGCACTTGAACAGAGCCTGCGCCATTTTGGCCGTGGAACGCGCCAACTTATAGATAAGCTTTTGCCCCTCAGACGATTCCAACTTGTTATATAGCGGTTGCAAGTGGTCTCGTTTGGCCCTGGCTACCGCTCTCCTGGTGGCGCGTTTTGCATCTTTGTACGCGTCGCGGTCATCGAAAGATTTGGACGCTTGCCACTTTTTTAAGGAGGGCTTTCTTCACCCTGATCTCTCTCTGCACTGTGTCGTTCCACCACCAAGTGTCCCTGTCATAGATGCGTCCACCCTTAGACGTACCGAGCACCGCCCTCCCCGCCTCAAGGATAGCTGCCTGAATCCTGTCCCAGCAAACCTGTACTGGTTCGTCTACAGCATCAGCCCACTTGTCACCGATAGCTGAGACGAGACTTTGGGACTTGGCTTCACCACCACCTGATTCTGCGTTGGCCACGCTCGGCGCGTTTGTCTTTGAGTTTCACGCGGAGGTCCATGACAAGGAGACGGTGTTGGCTAGTGAGACTCTCTCCGGGTATTAGGTACCTTGCAGTTGGCCACCCTGCTGATGCTATGCCTCTTAGTGAGTAGGAAATTGATCTGGGTAGCGTGCTCTGCGCTCTTGCAGGTGACAAGAAGTTCGGCTTTCTTTTTGAAGAACCTGTTCACGGTGGCAAGTTCGGAGGCCGTACACGTTTTGAGGATGTGCTCACCCTCTGGGTTACGGCTACCGTGTCCAAAACCGCCGTGGGCATGTCCAAACTCCTCACACCTGTCACCCACATGACTGTTCGTGCAGTGGTTTTACTTTAGCAGAATCGAGGGCCAGGGCCTCGATTCTGCCAAAGCAAAACCACCGTCATAACACGGACACTGTAATAATTTTTTGAATTTTTACCATTTAATTTAAGACTTTAAAGCAATGTCTGTAAAATCTAAAATTAAATGGCCTATTGTATAGTGAACGAAAGCGTGTAGTAAAAATATTGTCATTTAATTTTGGACTTTAATTCTATAGCAGTAAAGTCTAAAATTGAATACCATTTCTTGCAATGGATATGGTTTATACGTCCATATGTTATTTAAATGTTTGGATTTACGACCTCACTTTTAAATTACGTTTAAGAAATATATTTATTCGTCACGGTGTAAAAACCATTTACAATCAAGGCAGATCTTACGCCCCGGGTTGGTAAAAATCTTGGTCATAACGTCTTACTAAAAATTTAAAAAAGAAAAATTTGGCTGTTACATTAACATTTTATCTTTTTTGTGGTAGGATGATCTAAATTTTTTGGGTCGTAAAAGCATTTTTTTTGCGAATTTGAACATTTTAAATATACAGATCGATAGAGAAAAAAATTCTGAACTAAACGGTGTATATAACTCATTTTGGCCAAAATGGTTTATACGCCAATTGAACCCAGAGGTGTCGATATCGTTCCAAATATCACATTGATGGGGTTATTTGGTATCTGACCTGACTGCTTTGGATTTTCTCAATTTTTGTAATAGTTTCGAAAATTAACCATTAGGCGATATTTAGAAAAATTAAATTGAAAGACACTGTCTTGAATATTCCTGTGTCGCTTTTTAATTTGTCCTAAAACTATGAAAAAATACCATTGCAAAATGGTAATGAAAGTCTATCGCTTCTTTGGGGTTATTTGGAATCTAATGTTAAGTAAGAAATATATTCCTACTAAAGATGAGGCAATATTTGGAATATTTAAGGCGAAGTCAACAGTAAAGTTGATTACTAAAAAAAAGTACCTATGCTAAATAAAATTCTACCAATTAAATATTCGGTCAAATGAATAATTAGGTGAAATGACTTTATTGTAACTGAAATTATTTCAAGTGATATTCGACCAAACGTTGTTATACCAAACAAGGGAGAACCTATTAAAATTGCCTAATCACAAACAAACGTTTATTCCCAGTAGTTCCTTTGCTAGTTCCTTTGAAGGGACTACTTGGACTTTTTTGTCCCTACAGTTCCTTCGAAGGAACTAAAGGAACTACTGAGACTACAAAGTTCCTTCAGTTCAGTTCCTAGGTAACAATAGACAGGTACCCAAAGCGACTAATACTGTGCTAATACCTACTTAATGTTACTATTATTCTCATCAATTCAACTGAAATTAGATATAACTCCGGATACGTGTCTTGGACCTAAATCGCAAGAAAAATGAGGCTCTGGCTCCCGCGGATTGCTTTGTAATAATCTATGCTTGGTGAATTTGAGTTCGTCCACCGCAGTAGCACCCCGTGCTATCCTCAAAAGTCACCCAAGAAATGTGTACTGCGCGTATATGGCACATTTGGAGTACATTTTAGGTCCAAGATACGTGTCCGAAGTTATACCTACATTATTTATTAATGTTCCGATCCTGTTCACTGAATAATGTACAGTCAATGACAAAAATAGCTTAACACATTCTAATTCGAGATTACCTTATTTTTTTCCCATTTTTAAATCTTTTACTAGCCGCGTGGTTCCCGGCAGAGTAGAATTTTGGCCACCCTATCTCTTCTCATACGGTGTCTTACAAGGCTACAAAGGGATAGGGCTGTTTAACATCAGAAATATAATAATTTATATATACATCCCAGACTCAGCTTCAGATTGACAGCTGAACGAATTTGGCTGAAATTTGGTACAGGAATAGATAGTCTGGATTAGCACATAGGCTGCTTTTTAACCCGGGATTAGGGTCCCATGAGTTATGGGAATGGGATTAAAATTCCACGCAGGCGAAGCCAAGGGCAATGGCTAGTGTTATGTAAAAATAAATGAAATAACCTTTATGAAAAAAGAAATTACTATAAAAAAATTTCGTAGCATATCTAGTTTTGCCCCTGTACACTTTGTTTTTATTTTATTATACACTATAATTACCATTAGTACATACAATCTCATAAAAATAATGAAGCGGTAAGTACAATAGGAGATCTTATCGCCGAATAACACAAAACACTTCACATAGGTACTTATCGTGTATACTGAATATCGCGAAAATCAGACGTCATATTATGAAAAGCTATAAATTACAATGTTCACTCACAACGTTCCTTTATATTAACTACGAAATATAATCATGCTATTTATATTCCTGGAGTTGCAACAGCATTCAGTCTTCTGTTTATACGTTTTGATATTTATAACAATCAATAAACCAACAAAGAGCTAGCCATTTTTGTTCTAAGTTGCCTGAAACTTGCCGAATTTCCCAAAATTTTCAGTAGCCAGTCAGCTTTCGTAGCGCAAGGGTGTCGCATCAAACGCCCTTCGAACGCTATACGAGAACTTAAACTAACGTGTTCTATTTTTAAATAAATAAAAATATATATTGTTTATATAATAGTATTTATTATATGTAAGTGGAATTGATATTCGTTTGTAGTGTTTGTGGAATTCAGTGTGAATATTAAACTTTAGTGAAAGTTTGTGCGAAATTCAAGTTTATTTTGTTGTTGGTAAGTGTAATTTATTGTGATTGATAGAGGTTTCGGAATGGCCAATTAGTTTTATAACTTTGATTGGATTTCTTAATGAAATGAAATTTTATCGTTGCGGTTTGTGAGTTGTGGTTATTTAACTTTTAGCGGATTTGTGGTTGAAACAGAACCATTTAAAAAATGATATTAATCTTTTAACGGCTGTAGGAAGTTAAATAAATAATATTAATTTTTTTATTTTATTTATTTAACAAATTATGTTACATGATTCTTAAAAACTAAATACTCGCCAAGCTATTACGCTTGTTGGCAAGATAATCGCTCAATACAACATGTTGTTCTTTACAACCATCTTAAGAAATATGCGTAAGTGTTAATTCCATTTATAACTTTCTGGCGCTAAGAAAATATAATAAAGTGGAGTAATTATTTTGGAGTGGAGATATATTCTATTATATCATTTTATATTATTTTATTATGTAAATATTATGACTCAAATGAAAAAAGAGCTTTTTATGTTTTCTTTTTGTTATATTGTTATTAGTTATACATACATATACCTATGCTTAGTGAAATAAAATACCTACAAATATTTTTTATTTCCATTATATATTTTCAAAATTTGTTAATAAAATAAGTGTGTATCTACTATTACCTAATATGTATTGTTTTTTTAAGTATGTAGATATGTGTGTATGTAATATTTTATCGTATACGTACCTACATACATAACAGTTTTATTGTATTATTGCAATACCTAACTATTTAACTATAATAACAAATCATTTTGGACATAGGTAAAGTTTCTATTCATTTATCACATTATCACATGTAAGCAAATCCGACAGAGTCAATAAATTACAAAGTGCCCGCTTAGTCAAATACATCTCTGTAAATGTATGTAAATACTACTCTTTCGGTGATTTATATGCGTGAATAATATACTATAGGTATGTATTTCCCACGCAAACCCAGGACAGACCACTAGTAAGTAATATTCACATAAACTTTCACTAATATCGTCGACAAAGAAACTTAATAACGTCATAAAGTAAATTTTTGTGCCATTGGAGAAGCTATATAAGTTGTACGTGATTCGAAGTTTCCCAATGACTCAAACTTGCACTGTGGTACAGTCTGTTACAGGCTTGCAGCGAAAGTTGGTACACTTTTGAGTACTCCGGAAGACTTTATGGCTGCATTTCTTGAGTTTAGAGTTCTTGAGTTTATTTCTTGAGTAGATTCGAAAAGTTAGGATGATCTTTATTGGATAAAATTTAACACAGACATAGATTATATCCTGGAATATAATCCAATATTCCTGTAGGTATATATTCATTATCATCATCATCTTATCTTACCCTTATCCCATGTTTATTTGAGGTCGGCGTAACATGTATTGAGGGTTTTATTTCCAATCATCTCGGGTTGCAGTCATTTCAAAATTCACTCCCTTCCTAACCATATCATCTTTCACACAGTCCATCCATCTCCTTTTAGGTCTTCCTCTCCCCTTGTAGCCTCTACTTCCATAGATAGTAGTGCCTTCCTTACGACATTACTTTCATCCCTACGCATTACATGTCCGAACCAGGACAAACGATTCTTTATTATTCCTTTAAATATTTATACATATAACTTGTGTTTCCTAATTTATAATTATTAATGCTATATAATAATATATTATGTAATATCTAATATTTCCACATATTTAATTATAACTTAATTTACAGTAGGTATTGTTCACTGTAAAATTTAAGGAAAAGTATATTACCTACCGCTAAATAGTACCTAGGTAAATCTGTCGCTAAATATATCGACTATTGTCCGTAAAATACGACACTGCTCGCGAATATTGTAAAGTCCTTGCATAATGTTGAAGAATAATGAGCATTTCATAATAATATAAATTCATGGAATAGTTATAAAGAAATCATTTTCCAAAAAAATCTAAATGAAACATCATAAAGCGATTGGTATTCAAAATTACTAATAGATGGCGCTAGTAGTCTTCACAAGATCGAAAATAATTTATAGTAAATAGTGTAATTTATACAATTTAATAGCGATAGTGATAATAGTAGGTAATTTGTTCGAAACTTTGTTACTCTTACCAAAAGTTTTATTTAGTTAAGTTATTTACTTTTTAGAGATGCAAAGAAAGGCTCGCAGTATGGAATACCTACAAGACTTTTACTTTGTTTGTTTTTCATAATTAAGAATATTCTAGGCCATTCTACACAACGCCACCTAAACCCAAACTAACCCTAACTCTTCAGGGAGATTGCGAAGCGTATGGTTGACGCTTCTCGTGACCAGAAGGCTGGCCTCTTTTTAGGTCAGAGAATAAGCATTGCCATACAACGTGGCAATGCTGCCAGTCTTCTGGGAACGTTACCACAAAAGGCATGCGATGCGGAGGAATTCCACGACGCGTTCGGTTTTAATTTTTAATTTGTCCTTTTATATATGTATATATTTTTAGTTTTATTGTTAATATTGTACATATTTAAATTGTATTATAGTAGGATTAATTTACAAAAAAAAAAAAAAAAAAAAATGTATCTAAGTATGTTTATCCGCATTCTAGAACCCATAACACAAGCTAGTTTAGCTATGCTTACTTTGGGTCTAGATAGCGTTGAAAAAAAAAAAAACTATATTTAGTTTAACCAGCTTGAAATCTAGGTTCTAAAATGCGGATAAATAATATTGAAATATTACCTAAACCTAAACCTTTAGGTACTTTTGTAAATACATACATAGGTAGGTAGGTACATAATAATGTATATTATAAATAGATACCTACACTCAGGCCATTTTTTTATACCACTTAGGTGTCAGACAAGCACACTGCCCGCCTGATGAAAAGTGGTTATCGTGGCCTATGGTCGTATGCAACACCGGGCGTCACACTCGCGCTGCCGATCCCGTAAGAACCTTCTAACTTCTAATGTCCTTCTTGAAGAACCCCATACTGTAGTCGCTTTGAAAAACCAGGTTCATTCCACAGTTTAAGCGTGCGGGGAATGAAGTTCCTTTCATACTGACTGTGCGTACTGTTTCCAGTCGCAACTTATGAGGATGGATTATCTGTCTGTGGTGAGAGGTGAATTGGTAGAATGTAGCCGTGGGCATTATAATAAATAAATAAAAATCATTTACATATTTCGGACAACAAATAAAGTCCATATCTTGTTAGTAACAATATACTTAAAACTATGTTAGTAATATTGGCATTGTGTGGCATGTCAAAGTAGGAAAACAAAAGCAATGTCACATAGTGAATTAATATTATTATATCAAAAATTTGTAATTTTAATTAATTACATGACTGCCTCTGTGGCGTAGCGTAGGGTTGCCATACGTCCCCGTACGCCGGGACATGTCCCCGTTTGGGGCCTGGTGTCCCGGCGTCCCCGTCAATAAGCAAATTGTCCCGGTTAAACATTTTTAGTATTATATTAGAGTGCTGGACTTGGTTGGTAAACAGTAATATACCTACAATAAACGCGACTAAGTAGCTAGGCTATTAATACGTAGATAGAACGACGAAAGCGCTGATATTTTTCCATACATGAATATGTTAATGAGTAATAAAGACCCCGGGGCCAATGATTTTACGAGAAAAACGCGATGAAGGACAGATGGCGCTCATACTTCCAACGACATGCTGAATAAGCAGCAAGAGGTGCATCGACCAGACCTCTTTCCGAAACAAGGACTAGTGCCACCGATAACGCCTGCAGAAGTACAGACTCGGCCTCGACGAAATCCCCATCGAGGCTTGGAAGGCAATGGGTGCATTGGGTGCTCGTGGTGTGAGCATTCTAACAAATCTGTATAACCGCATACTTCTCACCGTGAGATCCTGAGCCAGTGGAGACTGAGCTTCATTACGCCAGTATTCAAAGGCAAGGGATCAGTTCAGGAGTGTGGTAGTAACCGCGGTATAAAGATAATGTCCCACACCATGAAGCTCTATGAACAGATAATCGACTCCCGGATCCGACAGGAAAGTACACTCTCGGAGTGTCAGTATGGGTTTCGTCCCGGGCACGGGATCATTGATCCGGTGTTCTCCCTAAGGATTGTAGTGAGGAAATACAGGGCGAAGAACACGCCCCTGCACTGCCTATTCTTAGACATGCAGAAGGCCTTCGACCGTGTTCCTCGCGCGGTGATCTGGTGGGTACTGTGGGCTAAGAGAGTTCCAGAGACCTACATTGACACCATCCAAGATATGTATCATGATTCTGGTTCCGTGGTTTGGAGTGCTTTTGGTGACTCAAAAGCCTTCCCCATCACCATCGGAGTACACCAAGGATCCGTCCTTAGTCCTTACTTGTTCAGCTCGGTATTAGACGTCTTGTTGGACAGTATCAGAAAACCACATAAGCAGCCTCCGTGGTTGATCATGTATGCTGATGATATTGCGCTGAAGGACGCGGACAGGAGCAGATTGGTGCAACACGTGAAAGTGTGGAAGGAAGCGCTTGAGAACGGTGGTATGAAGCTAAATGTAGCGATGACAGAAAGTTTAGCGTTAAACTCGACAGATATTTCACACCGGTCCGCATAAGCGATGATTCGGTTTAAGTACCTGGGATTTGTACTTCATGTGACCAGTGAAATCGACTACGACATCAGGGCACGCATTGCTTCCGCGTGGGCCAGGTGGTGAGAAATGACTGGCGTCACGGGTGATCCCAAAATGCCAGTCAGGTTGAAGGGGCAGGTCTATAAGACGATCATTAAGCCTGTCCTCTTACATGGTTGTGAGAGCAAGAGCGTAAGCAAGTAAGAGCTGCATGTCACGGAGATAAAAATGCTGCGTGAGGAACTCTTGCAGCCGCGGCAGCCTTCATGTCCATGACATCGCGGATAAAATGCAAGAGAGCCGCCTTCGCTGGTGCGGCCACGTCTTGCGGCAACCGCCAGGATACGTGGGTAGCAAATGCCTGACAATGGCACCCCCGCCGGGTCCAGGTAGAAGGGATAGGCCCAAGAAGTCCTGGCTTGACGTCGTGGAGAGTGATATGCGTGCAAATGGTCTCACTGCCATGGACGCCCAAGATCGTGTCAAGTGGAGGAGGAAGAGCCGGAAGGCGGACCCTGAGCTCCGGGGTCATCTTGGCCAGGGATACAATCGGGAGAAAGCGTCTACATGAAGATGATGTTTAACTTAATGTTAATTTCGTCAAAATATTTTGTACAATTATCAGAAGTTAATTCTGATAATTTTTCGCCTTTCAGAAAACATAGGAAGCCCGGGTCGCTGCCCGCTTGTTTAACGCTTGTTTAATAGCAGTGTTAAAAGTTGTTGTAATAAAAGTTCCTATTTTTCTACCTTTTCTAATTTTTCTTCAAATGTCCCCGTCTGGGTCCCCACACTTATGGCAACCCTAGCGTAGCGGTAGTGAACGCGGCCGCTACGCAGGAGGCGCGGGTTCGATCCCCGCTCAATGCAAATATTTGTATGCATGAATATGAATATTGGCATTGGTCTGGGTGTTTCTATGTATAATATGTATGTATTTACGAAAAAAAAATGTATCTAAGTATGTTTATCCGCATTCTAGAACCCATAACACAAGCTAGTTAAGCTATGCTTACTTTGGGTCTAGATAGCGTTGTGTAGAATGTCCTACAATATTTATTTATTTATTTATTTATACATAACATAAACTCACGCCTATATTCCCGAAGGGGTCGGCAGAGGTGCTAGCACCCACATTGTATTACTTAATATTAAATTTAATGTAGGTACCTACATGTACAAAAAAAAGAAAGAAAAATACGTTTATTTTGAGCCGCAACACACAAGACAGTCAAAGCAAATATCACTACACACTATACAGACAATAATTCATTCCCATATAAAAGGAAAAAAAAAAACAATAAAACATATTGTACAATGGCAACACTGGAATCCAACCAGCGACCCCTATGCTCTACCACTACGCCACTGGTGGTCGACTAAGGCTGAAGCCAAACGAGCGTATTTTTTTGAGTTGTGCATAATTTCGGTCGCTGCGTTCGATTTCATAGAAAACTTCTGTTTGCAGACAACTCATTTTACGTCACCGTGTGAATCAAACAGGACTTTTGTATGAAACCGAATGCAGCAGAAATTACAAAACCGAAATTACGCAAGTTGCAACTCAAAAAATTACGCTCGTTTGACTTCAGCCTAACATAAACCAGCTAAAGTAGCAGCATCCCAAATCTTCGGTTAAAAAAAGACATTATTCAACAACATAAGAAAAAAAACACGTTAATCATACTAACCGATAAACACGACGTGGTTGAAGTGTCGTGAACAGTTAATGACACTCCCCCCCCCCTCCGTCCCTTCCGTCCCCCCGTCGTGATTACCGCTACTCACCCCCACACGTGTTTCCTTTTTCCTGTAATATCGGGTTCTTTGAGCCTTGCGTGAAAAATCATCTGTCGAGGGTTGGTACCGACTAAGGACCATTTTAGGGGTTGATATCATCTGGAAAGATGGGCCTTAATTTTTTGTCTTACATCGGTTGCCATACGAACATCGATGGTAGTCGTTACGGGTAGTTGGAGCCCTAAAAAAGTCCAACAACTTGTCTAGCTGCAATACTTCGATATCCCTCAATATTGTCATTGGGTTGTGGAGGTCAGATTGCAATCGCTGCACGGAAAATATCGAAATCCAGTCAAATCCGCAGTTAGACTGGTAAAGAGGACCTTAGACTCCGAGGTCTTGGATACGATTGGGATTAACGCAAGTATGAAGAAGATGAAGAAGACGAACTCACCTTAATTGTCTGGGTGTTTCTTTGCCTCGGAGAGCACGTTAAGCCGTCGTGCTCGGTTGTCTATACAGTTCACGTGTGTGCTGCAGTGACCAAAAATATATGTCTTTTCTTTCTTCTTTTTTTTTTCATACCACTTAGGTGGCAGACAAGCACACGGCCCACCTGATGGAAAGTGGTTACCGTGGCCTTTGGACGTATTCAACACCAGGGGCGTCACACTCGTGCTGCTGACCCTGAAGAAACCTTCTAATGCCCTTCTTGAAGAACCCCATATTGTAGTCGCTTGGGAAAACCATCGCGGGGAGTTCATTCCGCAGCTTCTTTGCTCTATCTTCTTTCTTCTATATGGTCTAAGTAATTTATATTTTGTTATCACAGACGCATACAAATAAACCAGATGATCCGTACTTTTGTTTGTCCTAATGTAAAAAGACAAAACAAACCTACATTCCAAACAGTACTTATATAAATCCGTTTACAAACATAAAAATAATATAAACATCCGAATTGAGAACCTCATCCTTGTTTAGAATTCGGTTAAAAACGGCATCCAAGAAATACTTTGTGTAATGTTCTCATTACATAAGTTCCGAAGTGAGTTAATACTTCGCCAACGGTCTTTATCTACCTCATTATAAACTTGGGATAATTAGCGTAGTGCCTTTAATTTCGGGAATCTCAGCGTTAGGCCGCGTCTACACTCATGTTTTTTTCCCATTTTGGAAATATTTATCCCATTAAAGAGTGTATGGGATCCCACTAAGACCTATAATTTATTGTGCTATTTATTGTAACGATAAAATATTTTTTCTACTATTCCTATGTAAAATACAAAGACATTCAGTATCCTCAACTATTTCACAGCATCTTTTTAGATCGATGTTCACCCCTTACCCTACTTTACAAGTCGCGAACTGTCATTATAATATTATTACATTGCCAAGCTGTCACCCCTAATATGGTATTAGAAGAACATGTGGACTGCTCTCCCCTTGAATGCCAAATAGATAATTCGACCTTTGTTTTACTTCTTAGAAAAGAGTCATTATACTTGAAAGTTCTAGGGACCCAAATGCTATTTGGGATTGCCAGCGAGAGGTACTGTACCTCTTAGTCATTAAATCAAACGTCAAATCAACCTAGATAACTTCCAAGACCTAAAGTCTAGATACTAAGAAGGGTGCTGCCACTGAGGAGCACCTTCGACAAGAGACAAGGCGCTCAATAAATCCACTCATAGTAGGAACTGATTGCAGATTTAATAAAATTAGAAAAAAAAAAGACCAAATGGTACGATATCGTAGACAACGTTAGGCTACCTATCCCGATTACCCCATACTTGGTGGGTATTTGGAGCCTTAAAAAGTCCGACGGCTTGACCTAACTACAGAATTTTGATATCGGCAGTGGGTTTTAGAGGTCAGACCCGGAAAATATTCAGCCTTTTCATAGTTAGACTGAGTCAACCCCAATTGGGGAAAAAGGCTCAAAGGAGGAAGCCCGCTAATGTGTACTAAGCTTTATATTAAGAGGCTTCATTTTCATAACCGGGTTGTGTTTTTTTGTCACTTAGATAACTTCAGTAAACCAACCCCTGTTGTGTTAAGTATTCAACTTGGTTGTGTTTAACTTTCCGGAGCGGTTTGTAAGATAATTTCATTTAGAAATATTATGGAAGGACTGTCGTTGACAAAAGTCGGAATTAGCCGAATAAAAAATGGATCGGTAGGCCTCGTGCTTCGAGATGACACCATCGAATTTTATATGTAATGATGATCTCGATTGATTATATTGTCTCTAAGATGATGACGTTTGTTATTTTTTTTATTTTAGAAAAAGCACCCTTCTGTGTGATTATGTAACAAATATCTAAACATCTTCACAAATTTTCACATCTCAAACTATCGTACTTTGGTGCCAGACTGGACATGATCCACAGTCCAAAAAAGTCAACGTGGAAATTGTAAGCACCAGCGCTTCATACATGGCACCTCATCAAAACTTTTTAGTACCTACATATACTCACTGTGTTGTTAAACTCAATGAAAACGTATTTCTGTTCATACAATTAACGCAAACACAGAGTGTTCTAATGGTCTGCAGGCTTATAAAGTTTGGATGGGAGCGACTGCCGTCTGACCTCTAAAAACCTATTTCCAACCAAACCAACCAAAATATATTTCCAAGCAACTAAAGCATGGGGTTCTTCAAGATGGGCTTTAGAAGGTTCTTACGGGTACAGCAGCGCGAGTGTGACGCCTCTTGTGTTGCATAAATACAAATACGTCCATTGGTAGGTTTGTGGGTAGTTAAACGTGCTCCACGAGGTCGTCCCAATATAGGTAATCAGTATTCGAAATTTATCTCTCTGTCTATAATGGTGACGCTCTTTTCCTAAACTTTGCCTTCAACTAACTATCAGGCGGGGTGAAGTCAAATTGACGTGTCCTAGGTATATAAAACAAATCTAAAGACAAATGGTTTGATATCTCTCGCAAGTTTGTTCGTTAGTTCGTTGGCAATCTCAACTCATGTTTGGTTCTAAAACCTTTCGAGTATAATGGCTCTTTTCTAAGAAGTGTGTGTTCAATGAATAAAACATTATGTCGAATTATCTATTTGGGATTCAAGGGAAGAGCAGTCAACATGTTCTTCTAATTAGGGGTGACAGCTTGTCAATGTAATAATATTTTAACGACAGTTCGCGACTTGTAAAGTAACATCGATCCAAAAAGTTGCTGTGAAATAGTTATGAAAAGTGGATGATGAACCAGTAAGTTTATATTTAGGCCACAGTAACCACTTTTCACCAGGTGGGGCGTGTGCTTGTCTGCAACCTGAGTTGTATAAAAAACCCACCCAAATTCATGTTGTCAGGCGGCAGTCAATGTGCCAGAATCTTCATCAACTGCAGGTGTATACCTGGTACCTTCAAACTGCTATTAGTTTGAAGATGAAGTTAGCTTGAGTCCGGATGTTGGTCCTCATCAACACCTTTGATAAAAAATCCGCTTGATGGTAATACGCTCGCCTCTTATTACGTAAGACCGAAAATGAAAATTAGCGAAATAGGTGTTGATACACCTCTGCATACCCTTTCGAGCCTTTATAGTCGTGAATATATGTTATCTGTTTCCCCAACAAATCTAATATCGTCCAAAAGTAATAGTAATTGGGGTCACGTATATTAATAACTAACTTTGTACGTCTTGTGACACTTTTGTTTAGCCATCCCTACCCTATTACGCAACAACATATCGCCTACCTCCCAGAGGGGTTGTCCAGGGAGGTATTACATTAATATCACGTATAAATGACTTACTGTTTCACAAATAGAGTGGAGATATGTTGGTAATGTGTTGGGTATATTTTGGGAGAGTTGTTGTGTCCTACACAAGTAATCATAGCTTCAGCTGAGAGTTTTAGAATGCGTATAAATTTTTGAGAGTATTATGGCTTCTCTTTTATTTATATCTGTTAGTAGATAGCTATTAGTTAAGAAACAAAAAAATGGACTTACGAAGGACCATTAATGGTCCTTCGTTATTCCATTTTTTTGGACCACAAAGTTGCATTTGTCAAATATCAAATTCCCAAAATGGACCACTAACTAACTATATGATAGGTAGGTACCAAGTTTTGGTAGCTTCCATGCAGACTTAGACCATAAATATTGCGTAGACTGAGCGTTAGAAACGCGTCGTGTGTTTCTTACTGTACAAAAACGCGTTTTATTGTCAATATATCGAAGATAAATGGTCACTTATATCGAAGTGGTAGCCATTTTTTACGCTACGTTACACTTGCTGCGTCTAAAAAGGTATAGAGTTTGTATATAATCTAAGCATATTCGTATATATAATATTCCAAAATGGCGTGCTAAACCTTCACAGATAGGAGTCACAAGTCAAAAGTCATTAACTGATTTATATAGTTTCTGCGTCCTGTCCCGGTCCTGACTAGGGATGAAAATCACAAGTACAATACATGTATTTTTCAATCGGACTTTGTATTTTTCAATAAAATACAGAAACTTTCAATGAGACCTTACGATGTATCTTTCGGAAGTATCCGTTTTTTACATGTATTTTACATTGTATGTTTCGCTGTTCTCCCAACAAATTGTATTTGCACGATTATTCATTATTTTATTATTATAACTAGCTGTTGCCCGCGGCTCCGCCCGCGTGGATTTCGGATTCCGTTCCAACTTTTATTTCGTGCTAAAGTTCGGACACCACCCCCGTCGGCCATCAGGAGTGATTATGTCGGACTCGGACCCACTAAAACGCATGCCGTCGCCTATCTTCAGTGGCTACGGTGTAAGATTGCCTAGGGCATATTGCGCGCTCCCCGGCACACCCTGGGCCATCTACAATTTTAAGATGGCCTCCTCAGGAGTAGTAAGATCGGTGTCCGTATTGAATCCCGGAAACCTGTAAACCTCACGCCTACGCTCGGTGACCAGTCCTCCCATTGCCTGCTCTTCACTGTGCCCTCAGTAGTCAGAGAGGCTTGTGGTAAGCCTCTGAGCAGCCCTCTACAGAGCTGCTCCCGTTACGGCTGGTATTTGCCGTAGGTGGCAGCGCCTCCCGTGGGTGAGAGGTGCTACCGCCTCCGTTGCCCATGATGTATTGTATGGAGGTTCCAACTACCCTTATTAGATAGACATATGCTATCGCAGACTTTTATATAGATCTTTTCAAGTTTTAATGGTATAGTTAGTATGTTACTCCCAGATATTGTAGCTTTCTATAGGTGAAAGAATTATTGAAATCGGTCCAGTAGTTTCGGAGCCTATTCGTTACAAACAAAAAAACAAAAAAAAAAATCTTTCCTCTTTATAATATTAGTGTAGATAATAAATAACGTAAAATTATAATAAACACTGCCATTATCATTGTTCTTTTTTCATTCACAATGAAAAATACATTGATTAATACATGTAATAAACATGTAAATTTCTATTTTTCAAATAGCCCTAAATTTGTATTATTACAAAGTTACATGTATTTTACTGGAAAGTTTCAAAGTTGCGAAAAAAACAAATGAGTATCTTTCGCCATTTTCATCCCTAGTCCTGACCCGTGGCGATTTTTCGCGCGAGAGTAAGAGAACATGTTTCCACTTGCTACGATTCTGATATACAACTTTATTCTATAATTAGAAGAAGCGAAAGGATTATTTCTTATTTTTGCTTCATACATACAAAATATTTTCAGTGGCAGGTAATCGAACTAGCGACTTACTCATGTGCTACGTCCGCGCACGGAGATAGCGAATAAATCACAAAAAAAAAAGTTTTCAAGACTAGTTTTTGTAGGCAATCTCATCTGCCTTTTTACTGATTTATAACGAGGATGGCTGAAGATTAAACGTTCTGAAATATATCTTCGGTGGACTGTTTCCGGGTCGGAATAATATTACCGTACCAAGTTTTTTTCAGAAATTTGGGTCTGTTCATAAATTATGAGTAAGGTTTTAAAATCTATATTCTACACAAATAAATAATATTGCGGTGTCTGTTTGTAATGCTTGGAACCGGAGTTACTTTCTGATAATTTAAAAGCTGATTCTTTTTTTTAAACAGGTAAATGTAAGAAACAGAATACGAATGACAGGAATAGCATTTCCAATTATAAAGAAAGCGTCGATAATAATTCGGCATTGATGATTTAGAAAGAAATAAGGAATAAAATACATTTTATTGCAAGCACAACGCACATAAGGAAAAAAATATAAAAAAAAAAAATCATTTAATATAGTTTACCCAACGAAAGACTCTCAAAAATCTAATTTTATTTATCACAAAGTTATCCAGATAAATAAGACACACCCAAGAAAAGTGAAATGCGCTTATAGAGCACATTTTGAACACATATTTGGTCCAAAATATATCTTTATATATCCACCAGTTATACATTACTGAAATGTGAATTTAAATAGGAAAAGTCAACATCCCAGACTGGGAATGAACCCGCGAATACGCTGGGAGGTACTCTACATAAATCCTATGAATAAATCCATTCGTAATAACTGCGAATGTTACTTTAGTTTCTTAAAATATTCGTTGAAATTCAGCCTCCAAGTATTTTTGTGTACTTTTTTTATACCACTTAGGTCGCAGACAAGCACACTGCCCACCTGATGGAAAGTGGTTACTGTGGCATATGGACGAGTGCAACAGCAGGGGAGTCACACTCGTGCTGCGGATCTTATAAGAACAGAGAGATTCTGTACCGTCAGCGAAGAAAACAAGCAGGACAAGTCTTTGGTCTTCCCACTGACAGCAGAAAACCTCTCCAGTGAGCTCTGGCTACCCTACTCACCGCAGGAAACACATCACGAGGTTATTATACCCGCGATACTTTTGTAATACCTATTCGAAAAATAATTTTTCCTTACCGAGTCATGTATTGCTATAGTAATAAGGTGGTTTGCATGTAAAAGACTCAACTGATACCACCGAAATATAATGCCTAGACACTTCATATTACCATATACACGTGTTGAATATAGAAACACCTATATCAACGCAAACTGTGGAATGATCTCTCTGCTATGGTTTTTAAAAGCGACTACAAATATGAGGTTCTTCAAGTAGTTTATCAGAACTTAAAAGGTTCTTACAGTACCTATCAATAGTACGAGTATGCACACGACCATTATGCTATGGTAAACACCTCCCATCAGGTGGGCTAAGTGTGTACCTGCCACCTAAGTGGCTAAGCGGGTTTTAGGCTTCCTCCGAAACGGCCTAACTTCCGATATACACACCCACTGGCGATATCTAAGTTCTGTAGTTAGACCAAACTTTTTAGGGCTTTTTTTAACTGTGCGCACAATTTCCACGAATTCCTCCCTCCCCGTCGGTGTGGCGAAATACGTCTTCATGCATATTATAAATATGTGTAGAGAACGGAAAACGAACCCGCGCCCCCTGCGTAGCATTCAAACGGTTTACCGCTACGCCATAGGGGCAGTCTATCTAAAGACAACAAAACTTCAAGCATTACCTTGACAAATCTCTGCCTCATCCTGGCTAACTGGTAGAAAATGCTCATGACATTAAGTTGCGTAACGGTAGTAAACACGGCTGCTACGCAGGAGGCGCGGGTTCGATCCCCGCTCAGTGCAAATATTTGTATGCATGAATATGAATATTTTGCATTGGTCTGGGTGTTTTCTATGTATAATATGTATGTATTTACAAAAAAAAATGTATCTATGTACCTATGTTTATCCGCATTCTAGAACCCATAACACAAGCTAGTCAAGCTATGCTTACCTTGGGTCTAGATAGCGTTGTGTAGATTGTCGTACAATATTTATTTATTTATTTATTTATTTAAATAAAGACTATGGGTGATTACATAGAAAAACAGGTTATCAGTACGAGCGGGCCGGGTGAACCTATCCGTGTTGCCATCATCACTTTTGTTTGCTATGGAATCTTATCAGTGCAGGTAACTGGTACCTGTAATCTATTTTCCTACTTAAGCACCTTTAGGCCCGTATTCTAGAATGTTACCCAGTTCTAATTCTCGATTTATCTGAGGAAAAATTGTATAGACAGTCTGTAAAATCTGTCATGCAATCTGTCCTCAGATAAATCAACATTCAAGACGAGTGTTGTTCTAGAATACGGGCCTAGAGGTTCGGTAACTATCTCTTGCGAGTTTGGGATCGTCGGCAATCTGAAATCATGTTTGGTTCTAAAAACTTTTGGGGATAATGGCTCTTTTCTAAGAAGTGTGTGTTCAATGAATAAAACATAGGTCGTATTATCTATTTGGCATTCAAGGGGAGAGCAGTCAACATGTTCTTCTAATACCATATTAGGGGTGACAGCTTGTCAATGTAATAATATTATAATGACAGTTCGCGACTTGTAAAGAGGGGTGAATATCGATCGAAAAAGGTGCTGTGAAATAGTTATGAAAAGTGGATGATGACTCTCTAGTGGGGTATTGTAAATAAAATATGTACCAAACAATGTTTTATCGTTAAATTAGAAAAATAAATAAGTTTGTGGAGCCGTTGACCGGTTGATTTGGCCTTCTTTGTGGGTCATTTCAACCGATTCCCCTTAGGAATTCCCCTTAGGAAAGTCTTAAGTATTTTAATCTGAAAGGGTTAATACTAAACTTAATTACCAATATTAGGTGTGGGTTCCCGTTGGGTTGCAAATCTTTCAATAAAATATTTACAATATTTGGTATCATAATTTTATTAAGAGGTTTATACCATAACCCATTACGTTTGAATATTATAACCCCAATTAGATAATCTAATTGGTTCTAAAGAGAAAGGTAACTTGTGGTTATTATAATGCTAAGCCCTTTATCACCAGGCTGACATTAACGTAATGGTGCAGGGGCCATAATTTCTTAGACAATGGTAATGATTCTTCTGAAACCGATAGGAAGCAATCGAATGTTCTCTTTATAGCCCAATTGACACATAAAACAAGATGGATTCGAACCCATAAAGAATTGAGTAGGGTTTTCGATTCTTTATTAGGTGAGCTACTTGAGACACGTTTGTTTATTTATTTGCAATCTTCAGCACGAGGAGCACTCTTGGTGCGTAAAAACTTGCAGCAAAATATATTTTTCATCCCACCATCTCGGAAAGAGTACTTTTTTTCTTCGATATCTGAGTGTAAAAGTCGCTTTTATCCTCTAGAGTGGTAAAGTAAATTTGAATTTAGAACATCGTGTGTACTAGGTTTGTGAACTCAAAACATCATTAAACCTATTTACTTCTCCTCTATGGTGCCGATTTATCATACAACTTTTTTTTAATTTATGAAAAACTCAACTCGGAACCTCCTTAGTGTACCTACTTTTTTTTTTAAATTTGCTTTGCGCGCATAATTTTTTTTCACGTCCTATGGTTGAACATTGTTGTTGAATTTTATTTGTTGATATTTTATTATTAGTATTATTACACATAATTATTATACAGCCTCCGTGGCGTAGTGGTAGTGAACGTGGCCGCAACGCAGGAGGTGCAAATATTTGTATGCATAAAAAGTTCAACAACAACGGTCTAGCTGCAATGCTTCGATATCGCCTAATGTCACCATTGGGTTGTGGAGGTCACATGGCAGTCGCTTTACGAAAAATATCGAGGTCCAGCCAAATCCGCAGTTAAGACTGGTAAAGCGGACCCCGAACTCCGAGGTGAAAGCTTCGGATGCGACTGGGAATTAACGCTAGGAAGAAGAAGCATTTCATTATTTCCTCGCTGAGGTGGGATGAAAAGTTACGTGTTGCACTCGAGTGCAAAGATTTTATACCTTGTGCTCTTTTGATTCCCTCGCTAACGCTCAAGATTCTAATTTATGAATCACTCGCTATGCTCGTGATTCAAATTTAGAATCTTTCGCTTGCTCGGTCATCAAAACTGAGCACGCGGTTAAAAAGCAACTTTGCACTCTTGTATAACAAATAACTATTTTTTTGGAGCGTAACTTACTCGGCTCTGAGAGAATTTTTATTTGACAAAATATTTTTATTTTTGGCAACAGCTGGTGAAGGGTGTATAATATGTAGGTATATACTTACAAAAAAAAATATCTAAACATATTTATAGGCATTCTAGAACCCATAATGCAAGCTAGTTAAGCTATGCTTACTTTGGGTCTAGATAGTGTTGTGAAGATTATGCATTATTTGTTTGTTATTTTAAACGTAAAATGGCAGTCGTTACGGGTGGTTGGAAACCTAAAAAGTCCAAAAACAACGGTCTAGCTGCAATGCTTCGATATCGCACAATGTCACCATTGGGCTGTGGAGGTCAGATGGCAGTCTTCATTGAAAATATCGAGGTCCAGCTAAATCCGCAGTTAAGACTGGTAAAGCGGACCTCAGACTCCGAGGTGAAAGCTTCGGATGCGACTGGGCATTAACGCTAGGATGAAGAATTTAATATACTTATAATTAAAAAATACATAAAATATTCACAATGTCAAAACTAAGCTATGCGAATTTGATATAGGTATTTTTAACCATACTTCCACATTCCTTTTTCTGAAAATATTATTCCCGAAGGTATTCTAAAACTGAAAAGCAAATCCCAGATTCAATCGTAGGGTTATGCCTACTTCACCGAACCCCAATTACGGTAGACGTATTGTTAGCATTCAGACTATAATTAATTCTTCAGAAATAACATAAGAGCGATCATACGAAGGTCTTATCGAAGTTCTGGACCCTTGTTAACGAGCAGGTCGACCTTAATTCGAGGGTTTGTTAAAATATGAAAGTATTATAGTATACCTGTAAGTGTGTAGAATTATATTTGACAAATAAGTGGTAGGGTCTTTTCAAGATGTTTGGGGTAAGCAAACCTCACTTGCAAGTTAATACAGTTATTGATTGACAAATGTGCCTGAGATGTAGCCTTTCTTACCAGCCTCCTTCGACAAGTTGCAATTCGTTGGCCGGCGTATTGTAGAATATGTCGTGTTTGTACATTGGAGATATTTTGAAAAATTACACTTGGGTTATGTCATATTACGTGATAGGGATGAACAGAAAAAATATTTTATGTTAGAATTCTTGTCTGTATGTCCGTGATAGACGCAACGATCACTTAACAGATTTTGATGTGGTTTTTCTGTTAGAAAGGGCTTGGTCAGACTTAATAATCTTATGTTTGTTTGATCGCAATCGGTTTATAAGACCAAAGATATGACCAAAAGTCGTGTTAACCGAAATCTGCGCGGGCAGAGCCGTGGTTGGAAGGTTAGTTTTAATAGAAAAAAGTTTCTCAGCTGAAAAATTCTGGTGTAAAAATGCTTTCATTTTTAAACGCCAACAAAAGCCTATGTTATCGTTATCACAACTTCTAAAGTGATTTCAACTCGAGAGGTATCCAGTCATCTACATATTTCACCCATGTCACAGCTCTTGGGAAGGTGATAAAGTGACAAGCGGTGTCAACGATAAAGAGTCGATGATGTAATCTAACAATCATTTTTCGACTTTTATCATTTCCTATCACGTTTATCTTTTATGTTTCAGTCGAGAAATTGGATATAAGTATTATTTTCACATACATTAATCTCGCACAAGTAAGTAAATGTGTTCGTTACAGTGTACGTAGAAGCTGTGAGAATGTTTCACACTTCATCTTCATTATCTTAGCGTGATTCCTAGTTGCATCTGAGACCTGCACCTTGAAGTCCGCTTATCTCTTCTCCACCTTTAACGTTTATGTGACTTCTATGGACACGACTTCCACTTGACCGCCCAACTGTGAAAGAGGCCCGTTTAACGGGACACAGGTATACAGATTTACTTTGGACCCATTGGGTTTGTCAGCACGAGTGTAACGCTCCTGGTGTTGCATACGTCCATAGGCCACGGTAATCACTTTCCATCAGTGTCCTTGTCTGCCACCTAATTGGTATAAGAACACCTAAAGATTCCTCCGTAGATTAAGATAAAGTTAAATATTAAAAACGTTCTTACAAAATTACCCCTTTTCAGAACCTACAAAACGACTTTTACTGTAAACTTCCAAACTCTAGCCAATGAAAAACAAACCATATTCCCTAACAACAAAATAGCTTTTCAATTTAAACCAGAATGGGGGAATGATTAATACATTCTTCGACACAAAAAGTTTAGTTGATCTCCAGGGGTCGTCCGGTCTTTGGTACCGGTATCGATAAAGCCGGTTTTATTAAGCGACAGATTAGTATGATAAGGATCGACGGGTTGACAACAATATTTTTCAATCGGCTTTCCGGCTTAGTGCGTAGTAACAAAACGTCAGAGATATTTGGTCTGATGTATAACATTTTGTCGTTTAATAAAACGACAAAATGTCAATAGACAGTTTTGTTCGACATGAGATAGGAAATAGAATTTTGGTGTGACGATTCGAAGACAATTACATGTACCTAGCTACATTTAGATTATGGATGTTTTCTTTTTCTTTATTGTTGTTTTATTGTCTATAATATTCAATGTCCTGAAACATCCTGTATAAAAAAAGAGTCCCAGGCATCGGTTAACTAAATATAGAACCGTGTACAGTATTATTTGCTTATTTTACTACAAATGCTCCATAAAATAGTCGTAAATAGTCAGCATGGAGTGCGTTACGGTGATATATAGTACCCTAAAGGGTTCCGTATGAAGGAAATTAGCTTGGAAGTACAAAATCTCGTTTACATAGACACTTATTCTGTTTCGTAAATACAATTTTTATGATGCCTTCTTCTTGTTTGTCAGGCTCCATATTTAAAACAAAACATAACGATCTCTTCCTGTCAAAATACGCAAAATATCGAAGTTGAACTACATCGTAAGTAGACTGAAAACCAAACACAACTGTGTTGAGAAAAGGTTCAGAGGAAGATGATGATGAATCAGGATCATTGCGTAGGTGATGATGATAATGATGTTTTTATACAGGAAACGTCAATATAACTTCACCTGATGGTAAGCTGAAGGCAAAGTCTCGGAAAAGAGGGTCATCATTATAGAAATGGTGGCACTCAGCTTGACAGCCTCATCAGATGCTTTTTCACGCCCCGCTTAAAGGACCCGTGACTGTAGGAAGAGGGAAACACGTGAGCTGGTAAGAAATCCCAGGTCTTAATGGTGCGACAGGAGTAGGACTTTGATTGAGTCTATTCCCGGAAACCTAATAAAGTAGGTTTTGTCGTCCCTTTCGAATAAGTAAGAAGTATTTTAGTCAGCTCACGTTGATAAACCTAATGTTATTTAACCTAATGTGGGTTACCCCTGCGTCTAATACTACATCTTGTTAGTCTGATTAGGCCAAGAATGTACCCAATTACATCAGTCGAAGGATAATAATGGAGGTACATTTCTCAGCGGCTCTTGTTTTTCCTTTTGGAAAGGTCATTGATCTAAGGCCGTGGGCAAACAAATTGAACTTGTGCTACTGACATTTTGTCTGTTTAGGGTATAGTTTTGCCCTTTTTTTGTGTCAGTGATGTAGATCCTGTGTAGTGATATAACGAGAAGATTTAGTTACAGGTCCGTATTATAGAATGGTATTCAGTTCTGAATGTCGATTTATCTGAGGACGAGGTTTTATAGTCAAAGTCAAAGTCAAAAATCATTTATTCTGTATAGACCATCAAAACGGCACTTACAAAACGTCAAAAATATACATATATGTACTAAAGACTAGCTTAGCAAATTGACCACCGGTTTGAAACGCGGCCCCGGCCTGAGAAGACTGCGGCAAGAAACTCAGCGGGCTTTTTTTTTTTACAACAAATGCTTAGTCTTAATAGCTATAGCTTAATGATAGATCTATCAAATCTGTCAATCTTTATTCAGATTAATCGAGATTCAGGACCGAGTCTCGTTCTAGAATAGGGGCCCTAATCGCGTTTGCAATTTTCACTAATAAAATTGGAAAAAGAAAGAGCTAAGTATTCACCTTTTTTGTAGTTATTCCGTTAGTCAAGATATTACTTTATATATTGTTGAGTTACAATATTTGCATACTTTCCACAATAGTTATTTTGATATATTCTGGCTTATGCCATTGGGATCTGCCACAGATGGCCCAAAACGGAAAAATCTTCCTTTTTGTGCCACTGTCACGTCCAGTGGCATGCAACGGAATATTTATTCCGGTCAATCACTTTTCATTTTTTACGTTTTGTGTAAGCTACCACCGGTTCTACCGTGCAATATTTTTAATTATTGGCTTCATAATTAAGTTAGATCTGTGTCTAAGATTAGAGGTTGTATTTTTAGTAAGTAACAATTTGTTTATCAAGTTCTGAATCGGTAAACAAGCACACGGATCGCCTGAAAACGCTTGATAAATCACTTTTGACACTTTGATAGGGGAAGGCCCGTTCCTTCCTGGGTAGGAACTGGAGAATATTTTGAATAAAAAACTGTTACTTAGCTATATCAAAGATTTTAAAAATAGTTTTGTAGCTGATATCCTAGGCAGCTTTTGTAGCGTTAGTAACTTAATGGTTATGGAGTCGGTCTTACGATCGAGAGGTCACCGTTTCAAATCCTGGGCATTAAATTAAGGATGTAAACTCACTTCTAACACAAGCGATTTAGCTTAGCTGGAAGTGGTAATGGAAATCGCCTGAGACTTCGTACACGTGATAGTTCACCGGAGAACCGCAGCGCTTGTTTTACCCCTTCAGGGGTGGAGTTTCGTAAAATACCTACATTCTTAGCGGATATCTACACTACACCCCACACCACTACACCCTATAACCTCCAAAATTTCAAGTTTGTAGGTGTTATAGTTTCTAAGATTTTGTGATTAATCAGTGAGTGGTATTTCACTTTCGATTTCGGTAAGGTACTTCTTCTTCTTTTACCTTCTTCTATCGTGTCGATGGCGTTTCGACTCTCAAATTGTGTTTTCCCAGTGTGCCTGGATGTTACTCTACAGACTATGGCCCAACTGCAACATGTCTCATGAGCTCTTCCGAGAACGTCATCTAGGTAGACAGGTTAGGTACTAATATTCATTTATAAAAAAAAAAAACAATATTCTTAAAATACAATCGTGTCCAAACAAAAGTTGTTATTTTGAATAGATTGTTTATAACTTTGATTAGATGAACCCGCGGCTAACTTACAACACAAAGCTTTTTTTTGCTCTACGTTAGTTACGACACAAAACCGAACAATATTAGATGTTTGCTCTACACTGTATTATCTAAATAGATATTTGATTCCTTTCACAAAATACTAGATCTCGTCTTTCACAAAAACGTATTATACCCAGTCGTCTGTTACACACCGAAAACAGTTATCGTAAACCAAAACTTACTTCGTTTGGCACAGCCATTCTTCCTCACGTCCAGGGTTGCGTGCTAAACATTATGTCTGATATACACGTATTACAGAACTATCTGATAAATAATATGTCTTCGGAATATATAGCAAAAATAGGAAAACTTATTACGAAAGAAAAACTGAAAAACTGTTTTTGTTTCAACCAATATTTTTGATTTAATTTTATTGGAAAAGTTAGGATACTGTTTCAAAATTTCTATTTAATTGATGAGATGCTATACTCAGACTAAAAGACAAACATACTCGTATACATACGAGTATATAATCCAGTCAAAATAAAGATTTGAGCTACATAAATTAGCATAGAGCTGAAAATTGGTGGGGTCTTAAATACACCATCATGAAAGTAAAATCAAAAGTCCCGATCGATTGGACTTCTGCATTTTTTTATTCAAATTTAAATGTCAAATATATTGGATTCTCGCAAATAGCAAATGATATCGCAAAAGTAGGTACAAAGTTGTAGATCATGTAATTACAAAATACTTTTTTTTTGTACGGGCCACCATTTTGGAAATATCGCGATTTTAATATTGAAAAAAGTCACATCTATAAAGAAAATTAGTAGTCCTATAGTATGATTTATCAGAGCCAGAACCTCTGGTCCTATAAACTTGAAATTTTGACAGTAGGTGCTTTCATGTTGCTAGTATCCACTAAGAAAGGATTCATGAAAATTTTGTTACTAAAAACTAGTAAAAAAATAGTAAAAAAACCGGTAGTTATCTCCAAAATGTACGTAAACGACAATTTTATCTATTCAGTATGAATCACGCCAATCGCAAATTCGCAATTTGGCAAAGTATTCCTCCCGGGACTATTTTTAATTCAAACCCCGTTATGTTGATGTTTCCCAGTTGTAATTAGGAAAAAATATTCCTATTATATGTTAATGTTAAACTAAACAGCAAATGTGCCGTAAATTGAAAGCACACCTTTTTTACTCATAGTAAAAGAAAGTGCTTCTGCCTATTATTTTTATTATTTTTAAACTTTGGAGAAGCACTAAAAAGGTTTATTGAATTAATCCGTTCGTCCAAAAGAGATTTAAAATTGAATATTTAGAGTACAAATTGAAACGGTCCTAAATCACTTAAGAGAGAAAAGAATTCAATTAGGTACTATTTCGTTACTACATACATACATACATACAATCACGCTTTTATCCCCGGAGGGTTAGGTAGAGGTGAATTAACACCCACATTTCACCAATCATTGCATCAGGTCCCACGTAATAGGGGGTGAGCCTATTGCGGTATTTCGGGCACAACTTAAGATGTGGGCAGGCAGCTGGCTCAATAGAACCAAGTACGGTTGTTATACCTTTTTATTTTATACGGATACTCCCCACCTCGAATACCCACGCCGCCTCTCGGGGGCGGTTATGTCGTCCAACTAAAACCGCATGCCATCTTGGGTCTTCAGATTGGGTAAGACCTATCCATCCGCACCGGTGGGCTAACTCTGTATATAGTCAGTAAAAAATAAATTACGACCCGACCGATTTGTAGAAACCCTAAAATGAAATAGAGAGATGCGACTTAGAGTTAAATTGTAGGTAATATGTATAAACGCAAAGTTTATTTGCTGTTGTTCTGACTAATTGGTCTCGCTGTAGTCGGATGAAGAATAAATTATGAACATCGTTAAGTGACTTCTTGCTGCACTCGAGTTTTTAAAGCCCTCGCTAAATATCGAACGCCAAACAATTCAATACGTAACTTGGTGCAGCAAAAGGCGGTCGCTTCTCGATTGGTGCAATAAATTGGGTCATTTTTTTCAAATGAATGCCCAGTTTCCCTCAGTAGGAGTAAGGGATTAGTAGATTTTAAGGGGTCAAAGTATAAGAACCACGGTCAAAGGGTCAAAATATAAGAATCTCACTTAATTAAGTAATTCGGCATATAATAGAATTAGATAGAGCTGCGTGGGATATTTATTAATTTTGCAATCAACTGATAAATCCTAAATCCTCAGTATTTACTGCAATTATTTATTTTCCATGTGAGAGATTGATTGAATAGCATATTAATACATAATATGACTACATGAATAGATAGATCTGTAAAATGAGGTTTTGAATGCCAAATCATAAAAAAAAAATTAAGGTGGGCCACACTTATAAGTTAAGGGGTTTACAACCAATTCCTAGTTAATTCCCCTCAGCCTAACCCTCCGAGGATAAAAGCGTGATTATATGTATGTATGTGAGAATCGACCGTTTTGGAGGAGTTTGCAAAGAAACTCGGTGACACTAGAATTTTAATCATTAAATTTTAAAGGGTATTTTAGCTATCACTGATCAAAGGCCTTCTTCAGTTCTTCGTGTTATCATTTTCAGGATCTCTAAGGACATTTATCGCGAGATTATTCGGATCTTGTATCCAAAATGGCACTGGCTTACTAGCTTTCTTTTTTTCCACATCATAGCATTTTTGCACTGAGTCAGTAACATTATTTTTACGGCCAAATCTATCTAAATAAAACAACATCCTTCTCATATCGTCGTGTACTTCTCCAGTACGTCTAATTCTTTGTGCTTCATTATAAAAGTATCTAGTCGACACATAATGGTCTTTCAAAAAATCCATTATCTCATATAATCTCAGCATGTGTTCCGTTCTTCTCTTTAAAGTCCATCCAGGTGGCACATCTATTTTGGGTAACTTTTTCGTATATATTTCATAACGACTTCTTCTGGTTGGTTTTGTAATAATATCATTTATATATTTGTCTTCATTTAGATTAGTATCGTCGAATTGTTCGAAAAGTTTACCATTTATAATGTTGTCACCTTCTCTTTCAACAATAACAATCAAAGAATCCTTTAGTATATTGGTTATATTTTCTTCTGGATTAACTTGCTTTGGAATTGAATCAACATAGTTTAATAATGTATTTACAAAAGCCGTACCATCCAAAATTTCATTTTTTGTATTTGCAGTGGCTAAATGATTATATAAACATAGCTAAAATGAAACAAGAAAAAGTCTAGAAATAAAAATTGTATCGTATACAAATATATGTTAAAAGAATATACTTACATAAGTATATAAAAAGATTAATGCAAAGTTCATGATACAGGATTTAAAATTACTTCATGTATGTACTACAGCGTTTCAATTATTCATATTTATTTGCAAAATTGAATGGAAAACGTAATTGCATTTTGTTGATAGAACTGATAAAATAGAAAATTTAATTTTAGTGCGAACCTACTGGATTGTGAGATGAACTTGTTATTAAACTTACTAACCTAGGAATTGAGATTAACTTAGATGCGTTTCAACGTTAAAATTGTGACCATAAATAGGAACTCATAAGATCCTTCCTCACGTCCAGCTTACGAGTACATACGAGCAATAACATTCACTATATTGCCCTTTAAAGAGAGGCCTTTCAAATGACGTAAAAAAGTATCCAAACTGTACCACCTGTAATACACTTGATGACCTGTACCATATTTTGATGGAATGTGTGCGAAATGAGACGCACAGGGATCCTCTTTTGAAAGGTAGCCAGATGGTGGGTAGTTGTAACAGTGTCTTGGCTGAGCCATTATCGGATCAAGCCCGGACACTTTACAACTTAGCTAAGTTTAGAGGCTAAGTTCGTAAAACTGTGTATGAGAATTTTTTTATTTGTATCTTAAATATGGGCAACATAATCGCTCTAGCGACAAAGCCCTGTCAATAAAGAATTAAAAAAAAAAAAAAAAAACTAGTGGGGCCATTAAACTAAAGTGCATTTGTAACGGGAACGGGATTAGAAAATCAAGCGGGCGGAGTCATGGGGAACATGGACAACGATTGCCGTCAACTTACGTCACTTAGTCATGGGCTGTATGTTTACTGTCCGATGTAGAACAGCCCTATCCCTTAGTCGCCTTCTACGTTAGCTATATGTATCTTGTATAATTTAATATTAATGTAATTTTTAAACAGGCTCTCATTATTTTTTACCAGCATTAAATCAAGCCTTCTCATGAATCACTAATTCTTTGAATATTATTCAACCCGTTCATATTCCTTTCAGCACATTCAATTTGACATTTAAATTGGTAGAGTAAACGTGTGAATATTATATGCTCTTTGCCCTAAGGGACTTGGCAAGAAGGGTCGTGAATAATAGGCAGAATAAAAAGGGTTTTTTGTATTACCAAAGGTTTGTTATCGATCTTCTTATTGTTAGGTAAGCCCTATTGTATGGTGGTAAATTGTTTCTTTTTGTCGTCTGTGTAATCTTCACGGTAATTTATTTTTATGCTTCGAGGATTTAAAAGTATTTTTTTTTTATTTCCAATACTATTTTATACCAACCTATGGCCGCGGCTCAGCCAGTGTTGATGTCGGTTTTCGCGTTTTTTGTCCTCTCTGGTTCGACATTAGAGTATACATTGCTATAGAGTGCGCCTTACAAGTATGAACTGCTATCACGGGTATGAACAGTACCGAGGCTCCTGGCTCAACCTCAATCAGTAGCAATACAATACCCATCAAAATGACTTCGCAAATAATATAATAAATCATTATTTTATACAACATCGTATATTTGTAGTAATAATGACGCAAAATACCGCAAAATGACGCCATTGTTTTGTATTTTGGCTTTAATTTTATCCATGCATATCAAATCGAACATAAAGCTTCATAACAAACAAACTACATTAATAAGTGAATCTATTGATATTTTCGGTAATGCATGAAACGTCACTATAGGTGCACTATACCATCGCAAAGTATCTGCTAACACTCTGCGCCAAAGACCTGAGTGATAGGCGCGCTCTATATTTATAATGTATACTCTAAGGGTTCGACTCAACCGATTAAAATCAAAGTCTGGCCAAGACCTTTCGAAGATAACAACTGCATCATCATTAGTTCAGTAGTTCTTGCGTCCATTATGAAAACAAACAGATTAACTGATAAAAATTCTAAAAAATATATTTAACAAAAAATAATTGAAATTTTTAAAATAAAAATATCGTCAATGGTTTACGATGCCTCAAAACAAAGATCTTCGACCAGTAAGAACGTCCTACCTATTATGACTTATGGTGCGAAAACCACTGATGGTGGGGTTAGTCCATGACCTAAAAGTCGCGCAGGGGGCTATGGAGCAAACTATGCTTGGAGTTTGTTTGAAGGATAGAATGACCGACATAGTTCGTAGAATAAGCAAGCTGAAGTGGCAGTGGGCTGGCCACATCTTTGATTGATTGAGAGAGTACGTATCATATTGAGGAGGAGTCCATTATAAGACCACGCATCCTTGGTACCAAGTACCATTTAAGGTCAAGAAGTGAAATTCCGGTACCTACACATTTAGTTTCAAAACAAAACATCCATAAGATCATTCAGCAAAAGTGAGATATTATTTTTGTACCAAAGAATATTATAAGTAGCTCTGAATTACAGCAGCTTGATCGAAAAAGTTTAGGATCCTTGGATTTGTGAAAGTCTTCAGTGCCTAAAATAATAACGAATACAGTTATAATGACTTCTTTATTGGTTTTATGAGATCATGTATTGAAGATGATTCGTTATGCAAGGTTATACAATATGATTATGTTTATACGGAGTGATTTTATGGTCGTTTCGGAGCGAAAGATTTTGGGCACATAGCGAATTCTTCTGAGAGTATAAATTTAGGAGAAAAAAAAAACAAGTAAATGCTTTTTTCGCCAAATTAAGTAATACTTCCAGATGATTATGCTATCGAAACTGTGCCCAAAATATTTCCCTTTGAAACTACTGTGAAATCAGAGTATAAATAAGATATTTTATATTTTAAAAGTGATTTGCTGCCCAGTAACCTCTAAGGTATTATATTTTACGAGTATTAAACATCTAAGATGTGTGCAAAAGATTTGATAGTAATGGGAATAATACTGGGATTATAAGCACTCATGCTTATAATATACTTGAAGTAATATTGTAAAACAGATCCATTTCGAGTCGATGAAACGATTTTTTTTTCAATTTTACGTCATTTATCCAATCGATCAAATAGTTTATTGCACTCCGCTACTGCATATAGATCTCTCCCATTGCTTCCGAGTCCACCTAAGGAGCATTAATGTCGGCAAATTGTCGTGATCCAGTGGCTTTTTCATGGATTCAAGATTATGTTTACTTTTGGATAGAGAAAAGCCCTGTCCTATAGGAAGCCATGGGATTACTCTTTCATTTTACTTCGTTGGAACCTCACGATACACATGTCATACTAAGATAAAACACATATCTTCAGAACATAATACTAGGTATATTTCATAAAAAGACGAAGTGGTTTTCGTTGTCTTCAAAATTTAATAAAAATATATCCACTTCCATATTGTACAGATGTACTTCATTATATTTCTCGCAGAAAATTTCATTAGCGATGTGCTATGTCACGGATGTAAGCGGATTACTTTGAGAGGCGTAGTGTGTTTGTTCCGTTCTCCTGCTTGTTATGCGAGATTATGTAATGCAGGCCACCTGTATACCGACAGGCACTAAGAAACCACGTCGTTTTTTCTTCTTCATTTGAACTCCAATCCCTGTCGCATCCAAGGCTCTCACTTTGGAACCAGAGATCCGTGGGAGCGACTGCCGTTTGACGCCCAAACCCGAGAGGAAAGTCTGCATCAGAGCCTCGTACGTCAATCAGCAGGTGTATCGACTAGCAGGCCAGAGTTTGCACCATTAACTCTTAAAACAGGTCATTATTTGATTGTAATTCTACCAACTGAATAAATAACTTTGTAGTCCCATATATTTATACGTGATTACAAAGTTACATTTGCAGCTGGTAGTATGACAGCCGTTCAATTATTGGCCCACAGGTTAGTTTAGATCCCCAAGATAGTGGTATACAATACACCCAATATATTATTATGTATATTCCTTGGGTGAACCGGTTGAACATTTTTCTTCGTCTAGTTTTTAGACTGAGTAACTTAGGTAATTCTATTTATTTTTTATATTTTTTTTCTGTTCATTATCATACATACATATAATCACGCCTTTATCCCCAGAGGGTTAGGCAGCGGCAAATTTCACCCATATTTCACTAAATTCACATTCGGTCCCACATAATAGGGGGTGAGCCTATTGCCGTATTCCGGGCACTATTTGTTGACTCGAACCATACATCTGAGGCCGAGTCTGGGCTGTATTATAATAATAATATGTAATGTTTGATGTTAAACAGCTCTATCCCTAGCCTTATCCTTAAGCCTTAGTCGTCTTGTACGCGACCGCATAGGAAGAGATGGGGATGCCCAAATTCTACTCTGCCAGGAACTGTCGGAAACTTTTATTAAAGTAGAAAGAATGTAGGTATGAAAACACACCAATAAGTACAAAATAAATAAATTTAATATTTTGATAAATTAATGCAAAATAACAACTTATTGTGAGAATTAAAACAATGTATCATAGTAGTAAACAGTAACAATGTATCAAAAAATATAGGCCCTCCAGGATTCACGTTACCACTAGGTATACCCACTTTATCGTGACTTGTAGTTATTATGAAAGTTTCACTCAAAGTGTACTCAGTTTTTTCAATACCTTCCTCCATCTTTCAACTAGTCTTGAAAATACAGTTACGTTATCTCAATTTTATAATTTCTCCTTGCAACCGGCAACCGTCAGGCTACGTTGGGTAGCAAATGCCTGGCAATGGCACCCTCGCCGGCTCGTAGAAGGGATAGACCCAAGAAGTCCTGTTTTGACATCATGGAGGGTGACCTGCGTGCAAATGGTCTCACTACCATAGACGCCCAAGATCGTGCAAAGTGAAGGAGAAAGAGCCGGAAGGCGGCTCCTGAGCTCCGAGATCATCTTGGCCTCGGATGCAACCAGGAAAATACGTCTCCGTGAAGATTATGATGTATAATTTCTCCTTTAGCGATAAGGAAAAATTATCGTGTATCAGTATTAATATATCTAGTATCACAATATTCATCCTGGATATGATTAGTATTAATGGTATTAACATATGGTACACAGTATTCAGCTTCGATATTATCAGAATTATTACTTGGTTTCTTTAGCTGGTTGATATTACCATATCGATGAGAGACACGGTTTGATTTTGCAGCAGACGCTGCGTAGTCTATCACTTCATACGTGTGGTAAATACTCTCCGATGCTCTTGATTCTCTTGCAGTCAGCGGCCTTTCAGTTAGCGGCTTTGCAGTATCTTCAATCGCTGTGGTGGTATCTGGGTTCTGTGAAAAAATACTGATAAGATCTAAGTGTATACCAGGTAGATAATACACAGTCATTTAATGATAAGAAACCATTGTGGCCTATGAACGCATATGCAACTCACTTTTACGCTGCTACTTGCAGAGGGGAAATAGAAGAGAAAATAAGAATAGGAGAATGGCAAAGGGAAGGAAAGGCCTCAGACAGGCTACGCCCTTATTCTATCTCAGACACTCAGTCCTGACTCTCAAATTATCTGAGGACAGAGACAAATTAGATTATAGATAGATTTAGGTCTAAAAAATCTGTCTTTAGATAAAACGATATTCAGAACGGGCTACCATTCAAAATACGAGTTTATTATATGAGTTTTATATGACGTGAATATAAAATGAAGAATGTGTACAAATTGAGCAACTTTAAAAACATTTACAGAGTTACAGTTATCTTAATTATGTTAGGTATGTTCAATATTTTATTTATTTACAGAATGATGGTTGCCATATTAATAAAAAAGTTGACTGTAGGTATTGATTTATAATTATCAAGAAATCACTGTATACAAGGTACCTATCGATATAAAGACCCTCGCACATAATATATTTATAAAAATCCACTGTCATACCACAGAGACTGCAAAAAGTTACGTGGAATTTTAGACTTTATATAATACGTATAGACTAACACCCGTATTCACAAACAACACTGTGAGGTCTCATAGTGTGCTCGAGCGCATAGGGCTGGTAAAATTAATTCACAAATATCACGGCGCAGTATCTAACACAGTGCGTTCCCTCAACGAAATATTACTTAAGTGTTGTCTATGAATAAAAAGGCTTGCCAAAACGAACGCACTGAGAATTTGTCGTTCTTTGCACAGTTTTGGTGGTACGCATAGCGAAGTATTGTTTGTGAATACGGGTGTTAAAGTCCAAAATGAAATGAAACGAGTTTCATTACACTTTTATAATCACTCTATAAAAGCTATTTAATTTGACTTTAAATGCATTACAGTACGGTCTTAAATGTTTTTTTTTTTGCAAGGTCCGTGGTATTACAGTGGCTTTGCTTCAGCAGAATCAAGGCCCAGCATAACTTTAGGTAACATTTTGGGAGTTACAATAACCAAAGCCTTTTTTAGATTCTCTCATCCTTTAAGAGATTCTCGCAAAAGCACGAAGCACGAATGGCAGGGTGTGAGTATTGCCATAGAAAAAAGTTATTTAACAATACATACCTTACTATTTTCTTTTCTCTGCCTTATATTTCGACAACAGAAAATGCAAACACCTATGACAATTACCGCAGCAATACCTCCTACAGAGTAAAAAATAATGTTCATGTCATTTTTAGGAGTATTCTCTATAGGAGTATTCTCTATAGGACTATTCTCTATAGGAGTATTTTCAATATTGTTTTTAATTTTATCATGCGCTAAAAGAAAAAAAAAGAAAAATTAATAGATTTTATATTCTACTAAAAATATAACGTAACATGTGAATTCCAGGATGTCTTATATTTTTTCACTTTCAATATCCTAATTTCCCTCAACAGTAAGTACTTGTACTTACAGGTGAAAAATTCAGGCACATATCCCTACCCATAGAGATAAAAAAACTAACAGTACTCAGTAACAGAACCTTGTGGTGCATCCTGGTAACAAAAACAGCAACATCCCTCTTCCATCTTTTTTTACGGGAGTTGTTACTCCTTCCTACTTATAAATGATGGCCTGCCCCTCTAGACAAGTGGCAATTCGTTGCTCGGCCAACAAATGTATGGGATTTGACGTATATGACAGGCGTCAACGAATGTCAAAAACGTCAAATTCTATACATTTGTCATTCTATTCCATCATACGCCGAGCAACGAATTGCCACTTGTCTAGGGGGGCTGCTCGCGCTTCGCATATAATTCTTAAGGGAGCAGGACGGCTCTCTTTTTTTATCGTGCGTAATATGCCCACGGATTCCCAATCCAGGTGAGGTTGTGTTGGATTTCTGTCTGACGTGTGTAGGTCGTTAGTTGCCGGAGATAAGATTGTCTGTGACATATCCCTCGCACCTCGGTCGACCCAGGATCATCACTTTCAAGTGGGTTTCGGTGTGGGGACAACCGGGTCCCCACCGCAGGAGGGTTCTGTGGCCACATCCAAAAGTAGCCAACACATATAAGAAGAAGTTCCGCTGCGCAAGCCAACAGTCTTCTTCAAAATATTTAACACCCTCTCAACCTTATTTCTTGAAAACCTAATTTGTATTCGACTACTTACATTTTCTATGTAATAATATACGAGCTTGACCCCATATTTCTTGAATTGAAGAGAAGTTTTTGGTTGATTTTCCTAAAAAACATTGAAGAATCTTCTTGTCATCATCTGCACTCAGCTTCATTTCGGTGAATATACTGCTCGGTGAAATTTGCTTTGATTCTGAACCTGGAAAAACGTATTAGTTGTGGATAAATTTCTTTTTTAATTTCGGGTTTTTGGAACACCATCGAGTGTGGCACTTCTTGTGCTAACATCCTTCACCGAATCTAAAGGAAGAGAGGAACACTCTGCTATGATTTTTCTACGGTAACCACTTTCCATTAGGTGGGCCGTGTGCTTGTCTGCCATCTAAGTGGCATAGAAAGGAAGTAAGTGGATCCCGTCTTCATAATAAAAGCTTTTGATGCAAACGTAAGCCATGCTAAGTTATAATAATTACAAGCACTAAATAATATAATTTATTCCACAGTTGCCTGTGTAAGCAAACTAACTGCAAAAGTCGTAATATTTTATTTTTAATCACGCTTTTCATCAATATCCTCCATAACCTCAAATAATTGTGCATATTTGTATATTTGTTAATTAATTTCCCGCTGTCCCTAGAGACTAATTAGAAGAGTTATTTTCCCTGTTGAAGGATTTTAAAATTGATTAATATGTAGTGACGTCATTGTCTTCCCGGTGAAGCAAAATACGGCCACTCAATTCTTCTCATGGGTTCCATAGGAGGCTACTAAGGGATAGGTCTGTTCTCCATCAGACAGTAAACATACACCGCACTAGGGCAAGATGCTCATTCTCTACTACGTGGGATCGAAAATCATAGCGGAATATGGGTGATAAAACAGGATTGACAAGAGTAGGTATATTATGTAAAAGTAACAAATAATCCTTACCTTGTTTATCTGGTTTTGTAAAAGTTACAATACTATGAGATACGGCTCGCAATGACAGCGACTTAGAACAGTTCAAATTCAAGCTATAACCATCTTCATACTCATAATATATTATGTGTTGTCCATCAAAATTATAAAATTCCATCGAATTCTTTGGAACATCTACTATGAGTTGTGGGTGATCTAAAAGTAAATAATAATACACATAATTATAAAAATCATAACAGTCCAAAATTGTGATATTATCTCAGTGGTACAAGGTAATTGTCTAGTATGTTACTATTTTTAAATTATAGTAATATTATTATGCCTCTTTATTCATTTATGATCTTATTAATTATATTTATAAATATAATATGTAAAAACATATATTTAAGGCGCTCTAATCGATCTATCACCACTATCAGGCTTATTGGCGACAATAGTCCTGTCAGTGATAACAAATCGATCCCAGTATAATGTGATACGACCATTTTCGAGAACTGGGTCGGGTATCTTATTATTTTTATTATATTGTCTAGTTTACCTGTTTCACCTAATTCTATTAAGTTCCTTTAAACGAATAAATGCTAGAATGAAGATGTGAATGCTAATTAATTATATGAATCAACCAATTGATTCGGCAAACGCTGTTTGCCGCTATTCATCATCATCATCATCATTTCAGCCATACGAAGTCTACTGCTGGACATAGGCCTCCCCTATAAATCTCCAATAAGACCAAAGTTACCGACATAGCCCAGTGGATTAGCAAGTTGAAATTGCAGTGGGCAGGGCTCATAGCACGGAGGACTGATGACCGATGGGGTCGAAAAGTTTCGAGTGGAGGCCACGTATCGGCAAGCGCACACAAATATTGGCACTGAGCGGGGATCGAACTCCTGCGTAGCAGCCGCGTTCACTACCGCTATACGCCACAGAGGCAGTCAGAGGCAGTCAGTGATGTGTACCAGACCTTAAATAAGATTAAAAGTAAGCTTATTCAATAAATTTACCTGCCTATTATAGCAAAGTGTAGTAAGTAAAAATGTAATTTTAATTGCTTTACGATTTTGTTATCTGCATTGTAGAAGCCGAAAGCGAGGTCTGATGGCTTCAGTGCTGTTTTCAAATCAGTATATGTTTCATCTGTAATAAAAACAAACAATTATGTAAAAAACCGTTTCAAATATTTTATAATCCTTTCCTTACTAATCTATACTAATATTATAAATGCGACAGTAACTCTGTTTCCTTTACTCTCTTTGTCTGTCGTTCTTTCTGTCTGTCTGTTTGTCTGTTACGCTTTCACGCCTAAACCAATGAACCGATTTTATTCAAATTCGGTACAGGGATAGATTAGACCTTGAAAGAAAGAAAGTGCAAACTTTGGACCCAACTAGGATAACGCTGATCGCGATGATCTAATATTATTCGAAGTATATTACGCATTAAAGTAAAATTATTTCTAACATTTTTTTTTTATACAGGACACATCAATTTGAATTCGCCTATACACGTGTTTCCCTCCTCCTACAGTCCCGGGTCCTTTAAGCGGGGCGTGAAAAAAGCATCTGATGAGGCCGTCAAGCTGAGTGCCACCATTGTAACATGGTACGTGTCAACCTCTCTACAATGAATTTAGGACATACATTTCACAATCAACACAGACACCTACATCAAAATTAATCCTACACAATTCGGGCATTCTGTATTTTATATCATATAAAATTACAAAATATACCGGACACATCATAATAACACGTATAACACAAACCTACACAAACGAAACCGACTAACTATTAATAATGACTAAATTAATTCTAATTGCAACCATATTATCTAACGAACTCAAAACTGTGAATCGCATTCTAATTCTGAACAAGAAATAACTCGAGATTCCCGACCTAAAATAACGAAACAATATTCAAAACTGACAATTAGAATACAAAGGTAATTTGATTAAAACTCCCAATAATCACTCTTTACTTTCTATCTACCCTATTTTCAAATAATATAAAATTCTTAATCTATACTACTTCCCTTAATGTTTATATGTCTATTTATGTTTATATACAGCATAATAATTATATAATTAATTCTATCATACATGTAACTATGTCACTTGCGAAAGATTTTCCTAGGGAAAACTGGATCAAGATGTAACTATAACAAAAAACTCCTACCTTCTTTTCAAATTTATATTTACATTTATATATATGGTGTCTATTAGTGGCGGGGGCTGAACGCTTTCAAGAGGGAAGCCGCTAGAAAAGGTCTCAGCGTCGATCTGGTTTGTTAAACTCAAACATTTTCTACTATTATTGAAAAAGGGAAGCCGGCAGGCATCGGCTTGCGGGGATCCCTCGCCACTGGTATCTGCGGTTGAGTGTGTGTGTTGTGTTTGTGTGGTGGTGCTCGGCTGTTCGGGGTTCGTCCGGGCCGCTGGGTTGGTGGGGTTTTGGGATGTACGAAGTCTTAGGGCTCCATTGGCTCGGCGGCTTGGGCGGGCCCCGGGCGGCCGGGTGCTGCCGCATGGGCATGATACACACATTTAACTATTACTTACTTATATTATATATATACTTATATACTTATGTACTTATATACTTAATACTTATGTACTTATACTTATAAAAACTCTCCCCGGGATGAGACTGTGCTGGGAACGTGTGCTTTCACCCTATGTTTACATGGGGTGAGGGCGCATGTTTCCACCACCTTACTATATTTTAATTTTATTTTACTTTATGTTTTATTTGTGCTTTATGTCAACTCTTACCTTCCTACCATATTAGCTAATAATCTATTAACTATTATAAACTTACATATAATATTTATATACTCATACTTACATGTTAAAAAATCTAGTAAATGTACGTATTTGATTGATCTGGTGTACTTGAACAATCGATTACTGTTATAAAACATATACACGTAATTATATATAAAATAACAACAACAAATTATATTATTTACTGATATAGGGGAAGGTGAGGTATAATGATCCCCTTAAGGGAAAAACTTAACTGTGGCTAAAGTTAGAGGCAAAATCGAAAGATTTCTATTGTTTGAGGTAGTGAATTTACTGAACTATGTAACTGCATACTTATTTTCTATTATATGTATGCAGTTTCTTTGTATTAGAGGTTTTTGTAAAAGTTTAGAAAAGGATCATTTTATACACACCCATGGATAAAATGATCCCTGGGGTAGGGGTAAAATAATCCCAGGTATCATTTTATACCAATAGTTATAAATATCAGTGAAATAAAACATTCAGCAGTTTATTTTAATCATACGAGTATGTATTGTTCATAACAATTTAAGTATGTAAGCAAGTTACACAAAATTTTGCTGTCTTCTAGTTTAGAGATCTTTTTTTTTTGTAATTTATCTAATAATGAATCATCAAAACTAAGCATTAAACATTGCAACAAACTTTTAAAAGGGTTGTAAAATTAACAAGATAGCAATTGACAAATAACTAGTAAACAAATAAACTAAAAAAGTAGAACAGGACTGACTCAAGGGTTATCGTGTCCTCCTCCTTTCTTCAGATCACTGACAGTCCCAATATCTGCCAGTTTATGCCACCTAGTTCCACCTCGAGTTCGGTGAGGTGCTTGTCCAGCCGTAGTGTACCGCAGTTTCAAGCTGCCGGCAGTAGTTGGTTTCTGTAGCCTCCCGTCACCCAAACCGGGGATTAGGATTAACGGGACCATCGAGAACTGGGGACCTTTTATTTTGGCGTCTGTGCATTGTGAGGTTATTTAGCCTACTATTGCCACGCTGCGCTGGCCAGAAGGTTGGATAATTGTTTTTCTCGAGTTTTCCTCTCTTAGGCCGTTTCGACTTCGGCAGAATATCGGCCAGAAGTCGCGAGTTCTCCCTAAGTTTTTCTTTAAGCGTAGTGTAATGTGTAGACGGCATCTAAAAGCCTTTTTCATTTATTCTTCAAGCCAATTTTGGCGATTAGTTTTGCGTATAAATATTCTCGGCATGATCTGTAAAAATAACTTGGTGCAATATTTTTCTCGAGTTTTCCTTCTCTCAGGTCGTTTCGACCTCGGCAGAATATCGACCAGAAGCCGCGACTCCTCCCTAAGTTTTTCTTTAAGCGTAGTGTAGTGTGTAGACGGCATCTAATACCTTTTGCATTTGTTCTTCAAGCCATTTTTGGTGATTAGTTTTGCGTATAAATATATTCTCAGCATGATCTGTAAACCTAACAAATACTAATGAGGTAAAATGATTCCAGGGATCATTTTGAACACAAGGAAGGGGATCATTTCGCCCCAAACACCAAATTTCAAGATATCGATCAAAACATAACCTTCAAATACTGTGTGCGATGATCGAACACTGCTTAAATATTAGTTAACTGCTATTAATACCCGCAAGTAAAACAACATTTCAATAAATATGAACACGTAAAAAGCAATGAGAGTTCAAAAACAGGCTTACCTTAGATCTGAGTCTCACTTTTTGATTATTTTTTAATAAAATCGCGCCAAGTGCTCGCACCGTCTTGCCATTTGGAGAAGCAACTGGCAGGGGTGCGGAGAACATATTTCATGCGCATTTGGATAGATGGCATTAGTTGTTTCTGATTTACTGAGGGGGATCATTTGACTCTCAGGGATCGTATTACCTCACCTTCCCCTACTTACATAATATATTTATATCCTTTTCACTTCCAAAATATAAAACCTCAAACATTAGCTACTTAATTTATTAACTATTATAAACATACATATAATATTTATATACTCATACCTATAATAATCAAAATCTTATCTATAATAAACAAATATACAAAATATATATATATAGAAATATTTACGCACATTCCATTGCTCAAAAATAATTTTGAGTTAATTGAAACTGCACTCTAATATATCATACACTAGTAAAGTATTATCTATTACTATTATTTACTTAATAATTTATAAACTAACTATCATTTATTTAATTATGTATTTATAATTAACTTAATTCTATTCTTTAATATACTGTCACTGATTAAACATGTAAACAAGGGCCCCACATGTTCGATCGAGTGGGGGAACTCCTGAGGAGTCTCATTGGTATGCAGTACCCTCGGGTGCTGTATACTGGTGGGACTTTACAAAAAAAAAAAAAAAAAAAAACATGGTACGTGTCTGTAATGGTGACCCTCTTTTTAGAGACTTTGCCTTCAGCTTACCATCGGGCGAAGTGAAGTCAAATTGACGTGTCCTAATGTGAAAAAGTAGTGTTACAAAACATTATTTGTTAACCAAAATCCAATTTGAATCTAACTTACTTCGAAAAAGAGATATATGTGTGGCGTTTATCGTTACCAATACAAAATCTTCTTTACTGGTGTCACATTCTATGCGTATATTTCTATTTTCCGAATATGCCTCTCTTCTCAAAAAAATATGTAGGTGTGTTTCTGGTTTTGGCTCCAACTCTCTGACTATGAGGTCGTTAATTTTCAGGTCCAGAATATCTGTAATTAGGAATTAATAATCTTAACTATATAGAAAGAAGGTCTGTTAGTTTTTCACAAGAGTAGATACCTATTTATTAGTGTCGACGCAAGTTCTTTTTTACTTTTTTCTTTCTTTTGTCTTAATTTCTTCTTAATTCCTTCTTTTTTGTTCCTTCTTTCTACTCGTGCTTTGAAACCTTTCTAATAATATTACTCTCATCTCCTTTCATATCTGATGATAACATCAAAATTCTAATGCCAAATTCAGCTGTGGCATATAACACGACTATGGCACGGCACCTCTTCTATCTTTATATCAAATTTCTTCCACATCTATTCAGTCGTTTGTAGTAATCATTTTCTTATTTACTATTTGTTGTTGATTGCTTTATTGACATCGTAATTTTATTTTGACATTCGCGTTTTGAAACTACGTCTGCGCGTGTATCGACAGTTAGCTTGTTGACGTTTGTCGCTGGTACGAATAAGTGAACATCGAAACACGCGCAGACGCAGTTTCATAAATTACAAGTCCCTGTTAGGGCGCCAATTGTAGCATATAAAAAAAGATTGTTCGTGGGCAACCCCGCGAACTATCTTTTCTTATACGCTACATGTTCTAATTTAATTAAGTAATTAATACTAAAATTTACTTACTGTCGAAATTCTTCCGTAAAATAAATATAACCGACAGGTCATCGTGGCAGTCACGACACTTGCAAGTCATTTGACTGTTATTGTGTGCAACATTTAGCTTCAACTTGAAACCAGCACCGTTTCGGGAGTAGTTGGATTGAAATGCATCTGTAACAGTAATTATGTTGACCTCAGTATTCAGTAAGACCTTACTCCAGCGTTTCTCAAAATTTGATATGCTGTCGTGACCTACGTATTCAAATAATAAAATTGTGTTTTTATTTAGATTTTTTTTCTTGATAATGTAAAAAATAATTTTCTTTCTTTCTTTCTTTCAGATATACACTTTGAAGTCAGTAAAATCTTAGAAAAGCGTTTCCTGAACTTTGATTTGCTGTCGTGACCCACATAATCATATATACACTTTGACCTCAGTAAAACTTTGTTGTGCTATCGTGACCCAGCTACATTTAAACACTTGAATCGGTGCACCACGATAGACACGTGACCTTTCACTAGATTTTTCACCTTCTAGTGTGTTTTGAAGAAAAACACATTACATTATCCACAAAATGTACTGTACTCGGCTGTTGATTTAGTACTTACATAGGGAAGAAGAGTGCACACATAGGCCAGCAATGAACTAATAAAATTTGGAGAGAAATAAGAAAATTTTGGTTTTGGCCCGGCAGTGTTAGTTGTGATCCACCACTTGAAAAACGTTACATCAGACTATTATTGTAGTGTTGAGTAAAACGCTCACTGTCGATGTTGATTGAAATATTACACGTTTTACATGATAATACACACAAGACTTGGAATGTTACGCTTTATGAATATTTATTGAAATACTGTTAACTTTATTGAAACAATGATAGATAGACATATTGAATAAAGCACTTGTCTAAACGGTTTTTTTAGGGTTAGGCAACAAAAAAAATTCACGGACAATATAAAGGTCTAGCTAAATCCGTAGTTAAGACTGGTAAAGCGGACCCCAGACTCCGAGCTGATAAGCTTCGGATGCGACTGGGAATTAACGCTAAGAGGAAGAAGAAGAAGAAAGCAACAAAAATAAAATAATTATGGAAGAGCACAAGTGCTTTATTCAATATGTGTAGCAAGTTCCACCAAGCGCCATCAATCTCCAGTATATACAGTCAATGCTAGATAGACACTTAAAACCAAATAAACATTAAACAATTTTGATGGTGAGCGATTCGGTTCACCGAGCGATTCACCTCTTTTTAACCGACTGCGCCAGCGAGGTTAATATTTATTCAAATACTGAATGACTTGGTCGGGTGTTAGGTCACACGCACACCTAAAATTTATACACACACGCACTGTAATGAACGTAGATTATAAAATTATTCTTCACATACAATTTTTTTATATCGAGACATACATTGCACAAATCATGTCCGGCATAGATTGCTACTTCTAAATACTAAAATGAATTGCAATCGATTGATTTTTTTTGGTGTAAATACCAAACCCAGTCAGTTTTTAGACGAGTTTGAACCTTCAACACAATACATAGTAGACAACCAAGAGAAATCCATGAATAAGCATTAGCAACAATCAAAAAGGTTCACGAAAATAACAGGTATAGGTACGTTTCCTCAACAGGAAATTTATGCTGCAATAAGCACAGAATTAAATTCTATTGATTGAATTACCTAATGCGAATTATTTTTACGACTCGAATGACTAACAAACTATATTCGGCATTTTCCTGCTGGGACAACGCACAAGATAGTATTGACGTTAATTATAATGTAATGATTACCCAAAAAGGGACTTAAAAGTAAAAAATATATCTTTATTTCTACCTTATAACATAAAAATTATGGAATAAAAGTGTTATTCTTATGATATAAATCTAGTGTTTCCGTTCTCAACCCACAAATCTCTACCCACTAATATTTAGTCCGATCTGAACTCAGAGGATTTCCGTTTTCTACCGACGAAAATAATTTAACTCTTTTAGGGATTCTGCGCCCTACGGTGTCCAGTTATATTGGGAGTTACTTGTAAATAAAAGGTTTAGGTTCACTTGGTACAAACTAGTCTTTTATTACGTAAAGGTTCCCGAAAGTAACCTCTCGTGCCGAGGAGCGCGCAGTAACTGTCTCGGCTCACTCATACTTCACGCTTGCTTACTATCGCTGACATTGCAATCTTTCACACTACAGTGTCCCTACATTCTTTTTCGTATTCTTCCCAAAATATTTTCCGGTTTCAACCATCTGTCATTTACCACTATAACGTGGAACAAAAAGTTCCCAGATTTAATTCAAAAACAGAAGTACTCGTGAGACTTCACTGTTACAGTTGGTTACGAAACAGTAAATAAACTACAACTAACCGTCTAGCGCCGTAGCGTAGTTGTAATCCACTAGCACGTCACACTCGTTCTTCAGGCAAGTGCAAGACATGTCTACTCCGTCACCGTCGCCGTAATAGTAAACAACAGACCGATTACTTCGACGCAGCTGTTCTCGTGTTGTTGCTAGCATCACGTTGTTTACCAGCAATGTTAGAAAAGGTTCTGAATATATCAAACGAAATAATAATTAGTCGACATAACAATATACGTTTGCAAAATAGTAGGGAGAAGGAAATAAATGCCAAACTTCTCTCAGCGGTGGTTTCTGAAATGAGAGTCCTTAGATTGACAGTCTCGACGGAAGCTTTTTCATTATACCACTTAAAAATATGATGGCAGAATGAAGTACTTAGCGTAGGCGTCAAAACTTTTCAGTTCTTTATTTCATGCGATGTTGTAGAATATTTATTTATTTATTATTATCATTAAGCCAATATTAGAATAAACTAGTGCATCTGCTGATTGATAGACAAGGTTCCGTCACAGGTCGAAAAGACAGACAGCAGTGACTGCTGCAAAAATGAAATTAATTCCCACAAAGAACAGCAGACTAACCAAGTGGTGGAGTAACAGAGTGGACACATGTAACCAAGATTGAGAGCCAGATAATGATGATGAACAGTATTAGTTTACAAATGACTTACCTGCAGTAAAAGCATATCCTTGTATAAACAAAATCAATATAGTAGGAAATAACAACATTGTGGCGATAAAAAATGATCACTTAGAAGAATAATGTTAACCATATCAACCAAATTTAAAACCACACACTGAAGATAACACCAAGGAACTAAGAAAGCAAAGAAATGAACAATAAACACACCAAAGAATTCAATCAGAATAACAGAACAGAACTAATAATATCAAACACTAGATAAAGTTAAAGATTTATAAAATAATTTAAACACAAATCACTGCTTGTTTTTGTAAAGTATTTATTACTGAGCCATTTGACTGTAAATAAATTTAATTTTAAGGTAAACACGAGTTTAGTCCAAGCACTACAAAGTGTTTTACAGTGAATTAATAAAATTTTATCCTTAAATTTAATAAAAGGAAATTGGACGACGACGCAGTATCCGCTTACAGACACAATCGTTGTCAAGTAACACTGAATATGTTATGGTTCACATTTTATTTCAAAATATGCGTAGGTATAGATATTTATACGAAATATGCAGTATAAATTAGGTATGTTATCACTTCCACCAGACTAAACGGAAACTAGCTAATCAGCTCTGTAATATAGACTGAGCAAGAATATACCGACTTCATGACAAAGTATAAAGCCGATAGATATGAATTGTTTCATATTCGTAGTATTATTTATGACTAATTGTGAGATAAGTATACTTTGTATACGTTATCAAACATCGTAGAGTGATTATGTACAGTCGACAAAGAAGATACGGTTGCACTTTTTCATATAAAATTGTATGTAAAGGTGCAACCGTATCTCCTTTTTCGCCTACCATTCATAAAACTATCCATACTAATATTATAAATGCGAAAGTAACTCTGTCTGTCTGTCTGCCTGTGTGTCTGTCTGTCATTCTGTTACACGATTAAACCACTGAACCAATTTTGATGAAATTTAGTGTAGGGTTAGATTAGACCTTGAGAAAGGACATAGGCTATGTTTGGTCACGATAACCGACATCCACGCGGGCGGAGCCACGGGCATCAGCTAGTCATTATATTTGACTAATTGTTGCCTACGGCTTCGCCCGCTTGAAATACAAGTGACGGCGATTCGTTGACGACTATCATGTCGTCAACGTATCGCCGTACATAACTAGCATGTACGTCAAATGTATATACACATTATCTTATCGTTCTATTCTACAATACACCGGCCAACGGATTACCACTTGTCTAGGGGAGCTGGTGCGCGCATATTGGTTTGATTTAATCTAGGATTGATGGATTTGGTTTCCTCCGCTACCTTAGCACCCCGTGCTATCCTCAAAAGACACCCAAAGAACGCATACTGAGTACATTTTGTAACTTGATTGAGGTCAAAATATACGCCAGTAACTATATCGTAATCCATAGATAATGTTCAACTGTTCACACAACGGTGCATAGCTTTTTGCTTCACCAATTCCTTGGCATTGTCCCAAACAACCAACAATATCCTGATTTCGCGGCACGATGGGCCATCATGCACCATTATGTTATACCATTGCCCCGTGTACACAATGGCTTACCATGGCCCATCATAGGCCATTATATACTTGACGGTTTAGCGAATAATACCACAATTGAAATCAGGGCCGAAATGAGGTGTTTTTAAAGCAATTTTTGCCCCAATTTATGGAAATTTGAAAATCATTCTTATCAAACTTAATTAGTTTATAGGCGGGTCGGTTACAAAAGGGGTTACTCGACTAAAGATAAGGTTTTACAAGCTCAACTCTGAAGATTTGCAAGAAATCATTAATGTAAATTTTGTGAACTTTGAAAGGCTTTTGATTGTGTTGAATATATTATTTAACTGTTAACCAATCATTATTATTGTTACAAAATGTTTAACATTATTTATTTGAGCACATAAATGAAATTGATAGTGTCTATTAAACGCATATTAATCACACAAAATTGCAGCATTTTGAACTTAAAATTTCCTTAAACCTCGTTAGTGGAATACCCAAATAAGTACATACCTACTACCTAATTTTCTATATTTATTTTCGTTAGTTTCTGAATTATTTATCCTGTTACTAATAGGTACTTTGTCCTGTAAATTATGCATATTTTTAACCTGCCTAAATAAATTTTCCTGTAGAGTGTAAGGCACTGTTTGTGAGAGGAAATATATTAAATTCACTCAACGAATAATTTGCAACTCCGGTCACGAAACAGATTACGTGATATCAATCGAGAATTTACGTGACCAAGGGACACGTTTACGACTTACGTAACGGAAGTGCACAGTCATTCTTGGCTTGTGGTGCCTGAATTTCTTTTTTATGGTTTTTTTTTCTCGCCTGATGGTAAGGCAAAATCTCGGCAAAGAGTGTCACCATTATAGACACGTAGCATGTTACAATGGTGGCACACAGCTTGACGGTCTCATCAGATGCTTTTTCACGCCCCGCTTAGAGGATCCGGGACTGTAGGAAGAGGGAAACACGTGAACTGGCAAGGAATTCCATGTCTTATTGGTGCGGCAGAAGAAGGAGTCGCCGAAAATTCTAAAAATAGTTACTATTATTGGTGTAATATCAATAATAGTATGAACTAAGTGTGTCCACGACTTAGATCCACAATATTTTGTGTAGAATCCGAATATGAATTACCACAAAAAAGTAGTCAAGTTAAAATCGAAGCCGTTTCAGAGATTGGCCATTACAGACAGAAAAATATATTTACTAGGATTGATGTTTGACGCTTGAACCTGCAGTTTTGTATATAGGTATATTAAGTGTTGTTAGGGTTCCGTGGCCAAATGGTAAAAAACGGAACCCTTATAGATTCGTCATGTCTGTCCGTCTGTCTGTCTGTCTGTCCGTCCGTATTTTTTATATGTAATTATGAAAATATTCCTTTTAATTTATTTAATTTCATATTGTAATGTAAATAAAAACTTTTTACTGTAGAAATTTTATTGTAATAGTAGATTTTTTTTGTAGAAATAGATATTGTAATTTTCATATTTTTCGCTTATGCCCGTACAAAAGTTAACGCGGTGCTGATTTAAAAAATAAATGATACAGTAATTTCTAGCATAATGTTCTCGCCGGTCACTTTTAACCAATCACCGTTGAGATACATGATATAATAGCAATAACAGCAAACGTTTAGTTTTACCAACAGCTTCTTTATAAATGTACGCTACCTTTATTTAATTCATTGTTTTCATTTTTACAGATGGTAAACCTAACAAGAGTTGGCTACCTAGCAATGAGGTACGTAGAAACAAAGTAACTGATAAAAATACGATAAACGACCTAAGTATAACTACTAAGCAATATTTGATAAAAATCAACAAACATAAAAAGTCAAAAATAAATTTTGATAACATTATTACATAAATAAATGAACCTAAACATCAAACAACCTAAACATAAGTAAATCTTCTATGGTTCAACAGGGATCTCTAGCAGTAGCTTTTAACAGAACATCATTGGTATTAGTTGGCTCAATTCTAGCCTCCACAACCGCAATTGTTACACAGGTAACCGTAACTGTTACCTCGGCGATAACCGTAACTGTTACCTCGGTAACCTCAACTGTTACCCAGTGACCATCGTGTCTAGCTGGTAGTATGTATTTAACAATTTTTATCGTATTTTAGACGGTTTTCCTTGAAAATCAAGGTCCAAATGGTACGTGCAAATGATTTATATTCGCTCAGTGACCAAATTGCAACGCAAGTCACGGAACAAAATTCGTGATATCGATACAAAATTTACTCGTAGTACGGGGTTGATAGACTTACGTCAGATGTAAAAGGGCTTGTAAGGATAGATGATGTTCATATTTCCTGAGCTGAGCTTCCATAACTAAGATAAGAAATACCGAAGAACTTTTTACTTTTTTAATACATTTTGACACTTGTGTTTTTTCCTATATATTAAGTAGGTATGTCGTATTGCTCGGAAAATTATCTTGAACCTAAAATGTGCTTTATACGTGGATTACACGTTTCTTGGGTGTCTTTTGAGGATAGCACGAGGTGGTACTGCGGAGGACGAGCTCAAATTCGCCAAGCATAGGTTACTACAAAACAATTCGCGGCCGTCAAGGCTCATTTGTCACCCGATTAAGGTAAAGGTAAAGGTAAAAAAAAAAAAAAGGTCCAAGATACGAGGTATAGTATGTATGTCGGATCATAAGGTTAGTCGTCTGTCTGATTTTAATCGAAAGTGGCGGGTGTTAGTAGTACCTAAGTAATTATAAAAACCTGGAATAAATACCTGGATATAAATACCTGGAATTTCAGGCAATCCATAGGTCGCTGGTTCAAATCCGGCTCGAAGGACCTGTTGGTGGGTTGTGTTAAATTAAAGGTGGACTGTATGCTGAAAATACTGATGTATGTACTGAATATTATGACAATATTAAATATTACAAAATACTTTGAAAAAACTTTAAAGTAGACAATGTGTATCGCGCTATAGTCGGTTAGCCTGGAATTCATTGACTCATAATTTAATCTAATAAAAAAGAAACTAAAGTAGTTATACTACTAAAATAAAATGTAAGTTCAATATACGTAGGTACAAGCGTAAATGTCTCTTCTACCCAGAATAAAATCCCAATTGAAGCTATGTCAGTGATTCTATTCAAAATGAAGTGCAAGATTCGCTAAATACACTTCAGTCACCAAATTCGCACATCTCGGCAGCGCTGAAATGAGCTTAATGATAACGACATAACTTTTATCTGCAGCCGCAATCGTGTCATTGACCTGCTTCTTTTTATCAAATTCCGTAGGTAATACCTGGTGGAAAAAATAATCACGGCTTTTTTATCCTTTCAAGATGTCGACAGAGGTTGGCTCGGGTTAGCTGCTATGTTTCTGGTGTCATGTAGTACCTAAAAATAGTGTTCTGTTATCAACAGGATACTTTCCAGTTTTTGAGGTCATTGATAAAAAAATGCCTAACTTAATTGAAATAAAATATTTTTTTAACGGATTCTATCACGATTTGTTTGTTATTTTTATATTTAACCCGACGTTTCTGACGACGAATCTGACGAAAATTGACAAGGATATGTCATAAACTTCTTTTATCCTTGAACAAGAATGCGTGCTTGAACAGAAACAATTCTAAGAATTGTAGAACCGTTGTCCGTAGAACGACACTCAATCCTGAAACTCGATTTATCTGAAGGACAGATTGTATAGACAGATTTCACAATCTCCTCCTCAGAATTAAACTAACCGAGATTCAGAAATTATACCATTCTAGAATTTGGCCTTAATATCCTTGAAATTCAACTAATTAGAATTCCTCAACGTTTATAAGTAAACAGATCACGATTTACATTACGAAGGTGATTCTAAAGTATACCTAATTCTGGAGACGTTTCGTATTCTCCATCTTATTTACGGAGTCTGCACGAAAAATAGTGTCTGTGACAAGCTAAACAGACAGTTCAATTTACCTGAATTATGAGCAATTAAGAGAATTGACGTTTGTATTACCTACTAGCCTTTCGCCCGCGGCTCCGCCCGCGTAGATCTCTTATCTTCAGTTCTACTCAACCGATTGCAATCAAACAAACGTAAGATTTTAAGTCTGAACAATACCTTTCTAACAAAAAAAACTGCATGAAAATCCGTTCAGTAGTTTTTGCGTCCATCGCGGACAAACATTTTTTATTTACAATTATATATTACTAGCCTTCCGCCCGCGGCTCCGACCGCGTGCATCTCGGTTAACGCGACCTTTGCTCATATCTCCGGTTCTACTCAACCGATTGCGATCAAACAAACGTAAGATTTTAAGTCTGAGCAAGCCCTTTCTAACAAAAAAAACCGCATCAAAATCCGTCCAGTAGTTTTTGCGTCCATCGCGGACAAACAGACAAACAGACAAACAGACAGAAAATTCAAAAAAAATATTTTCGTGTTCAGTATCGTTAACATAACATAACCCAAGTATTTTTTTTAAATATCTCCAATGTACAGACACGACCACTTTACAATTATATAATAGTATAGATATAGATAGATAATAGATAGAATAGACAAGGTATTTGATTTAAAGGCTTACTTGAAGGTTCATCAATCAATCTAAATAATCATTATTTCAGCTTTCATTCCGATTGTAATCAAAGCTTGCAAAGCGAAGCAGGTGGAAGCTCGGAGTCGCTTTCCGATTTGGCTGATCTGGATTTTCAAGAAAACGACTGTAGTCTGACCCCCAATCCCGAGAAGTAAGCCTGCACCAGAGCCACACCCGATGATCAGCAGGTCGTGGAGATACATATCTTGAACCTAAGTCGCGACATAGTGAGATAAATGAGGCCCTGGCGTGCAGGATTGTTTTGTAATAATCTATGCTTAGTGAATTTGAGCTCATCCTCGCGTGCTAACCTCAAAAGACACCCAAGAAACGTGTACCGTACACATTTTAGGCCCAAGATATGTCCCAAGTATACACCTGCTGACTAACGGACGAGGCTTGTAGCTAAAGTTGTCTTGAGTATTGGTTATACTGTCCATTACTAAAGAAATATCGTTTCAAAAAGATTTCTATGATAATTCCCCAGACCCTTACCACTCACGGAACAATAAAAAACAACTTATATAAATTGCCTCACAATTCAAAAGCAGAAACATTCAATGGATTATACAATCGTAATAAGAATCCTTGTCAAAATTAACAATACTTTTGAATTCGTGCCCATCAGAAACCGCTGTTCCACAAAGCATTCAAATAGCTTTTTAAAATAAAAAGGAAATATAAGAAAAGCATCCCTGGAGGATTCTAAATAACGCGCCGTGAGACCATGCCTATGTCAAACCGGAATTGCTGAAAAAAAAATAGAATAAATATTTGAAGGGAAGATACAATTTTTTCGCGTGTCAAAATGTTTTTCTCATTTGAAATATCGCATAAAGGCACGTCCACTTTGCGACCGCATTTTATGATAAAAACATTATTTAGTTCCGTGAAACATACATACCTACCTACATACATATAATCACGCCTTTATCCCCGGAGGGTTAGGCAGAAATGAATTAACACCCACATTTCACCAATCATTGTGTTCGGTCCCACGTAATAGGGGGTGAGCCTATTGCCGTATCCCTGGCACTATTGTTGACTCGAGCCATCCATCTGAGGCTGATTCTGGGCTGAGTCTGTGTAATATATTTGATGTTAAAAAACCCTGTTCCTAGGTTGCCTTGTACGACAACGCATGGGAAGAGTTGGGGTGACCCAAATTCTACGCTGCCGGGAACAATTTTAAATTTTCTTCTACATTTTTGACTAGTAAAAAAGAAAATCGTGTAGCATTAAAAAGGGATCCGTATTGGATATGGTTTTGAGGTAATGACATTTTTAAAAGGTCTATTTGAATTCAATGAAAAAAAATATAACGCGCCAATATGCACACCGGCTAATGAAAGCCACACTCACTTATTTCCTAGCTTGTTTAATGAAAATTTCAGTAAACTGCCACGTACCGTTAAAAAAAAAACCTTAAACGTATGAGCTTGACTCCCGCGTTGTGGGTTCTGCATAAAATTTTATGTACATTATTACGTTTATCTGCCTTGGGAATAGAGTTACGAAGAATAATAGAAGTTCATAAGCTATAAATTTAGATTGGGTGACTTAACTTTGTGAGTGATCTTCAAAATGTAATGTAAATGTAAATGTCGTAGTGTAAATGTAAAAGTACATTTTGTGGAAGAAAGGATGTGATGTGATGACTGACGCAAAGGGAGGACCCTCCGACCAGCCCCCCTAGACAATTGGCAGTTCGTTGACCGGCGTATTGTAGAAGAGAATGACGTATGTATGGAACTTGACGTATAATAATATGTCAGTTGTCAACGTATGTCATAAACGTCAATTTTCTTTTTTTATCTAAGACACGTCAATTTGATTTCTCTTCGCCTGATGGTAAGCTGAAGGCAAAGTCTTGGAAAAAGAGAGTCACCATTATAGACACGTACCATGTTACAATAGTGGTAATCAGCTTGACGGCCTCATCAGATGCTTTTTCACGCCCCGCTTAAAAGACCCGGGGCTGTAGGAGGAGGGAAACATACGAACTGGTAAGGAATTCGAGGTCTTAATGGTGCGGCAGAAGAAGGAGTCGACGAACCACTTGGTTCTTGACGGAATATTTTGCACCGTATGCGGGTGGCATCTAAGTCCTGCACGTGTTTTCCTATATAGGAAAGGAGAGGGTGGGTTTAATTGGATATAAATTATCCCATATATTCGTCATTCTATTCTCTTCTTTACCAGTCTTGTTTAGTAGGGTAGAAATGATCACATTTGCAGCCCCAGCATGACGACATAGATAATCCCCTCCTTTCTCTGCGAACAATAAGTTGAAGAGAAAACAAATACGTCTAGACGTATAAATTGATCAAGTGACACCTTTTTTCAGTGATTTCATTAGTCGTAGAGAAATGAAGATATTATGTCAATGTCACTATGCTGAGGCTACTGGCCGGCTACGTTTATGTTCGAATTTTTCTTTATAATAGAACATGTCAGTAAGACTTCACTTCACCTGGGCCTAAATTCTGCTAAAGCACAACCACTGTCACACCACAGAGACTGCGAGAAAATTCCATTTGATTTTAGCCTTTTATGTAATGCAGTTAAAGTTTAAAATTAAATGGCTTTTTGCAGAGTGAATGAAAGAGTGTAATAAAATTCTTTTCATTTAATTTTGTGACTCTAAGTTTATAGAAATAAGGTCTAAAATTTAATTAAATTTTTTGCAGTCTATGTGGTGTGTCAGTGGTTGTGCTTTAGCAGAATCGAGGGCCTGATCTTTAGCTAAAGACAGAGTGTCAGGAAAGATGCTATCCAGTGCAAAAATTCAATTCCGCGATGCAATGTGTTTCTGGATTCAATTGCGGTGCTGGATACATCATGTGGTATCGCCAGAATTTCAAGTGTGATCCTGCACTGCAATTCACTAAGCGAGCACAACGATGCGACAACGATGCGAGGCGCAACGTAGATTGTCATTGGTCAGATTGTATCACGTCATTGGAAACCGACCAATGACAGTGTCTATCGCGCACACCGTTGCGACTCGCATCGTTGTCGCATCGTTGTGCTTGCTTAGTGAATTGCATTGCACAGCTGAAAAGAATAATTTTTGACATAAAGACGAACCCATTTTTATAGAAGATACGTCAATTTATTGTCATAAGAAAGAAAGAAGCTTATGCTTCTCTGTACGTTCAGTTCCTATTGGAATTGTTTGACGTTAATATCTCAGCTCATTCACCGGGAGATTTTTGAAGTAGGTATGATTTTTTTGCACACACTTGACCTGGGGAGTAAGCTGGAGATTGCATGATATGAGAGCGTTAAGAAAAGTGTAACTGGGAGAGGCGTATGGAAGTTGAGAGGGGGATATAAGTTAGTGAAGATGGAAAGAGAGTTACATTTCGTATACGGTAGGGGTATGAGAGAGAGGTCCGAGCAGAAATTTTCGTTCTCTCTTTGTCTCATAGCCGGTTACGTTTCGTATATCTAATACATAGTGCAGGCCTAATAAGTTTTACTTCAATCGTGTGATCTAAAGCAGACTAGCTTTTTAGCGATGCTGTTTTTACCTACGAGTTACAGAACCCTGAAACATCACAATATGTGGTTCTACACTCGTCCATGCTTTTGTGATGTTCAGCAAAAAGTTTTGCTGCCTCGTCGTGTTTGCTGAAACAATGACTTTCATTACTTCTGTGTTGATAAACATATAAATGGAATAGAAAATTTAGAGAAAGTGCTTATAAACTTCGTTAGTCTGGAAACTAGTGTTGCAACAAACTCTTATGCTTATAATATTACTAGCTTTTGCCCGCGGCTCCGCCGGCGTAGATGTCGGTTATCGCGACCAAACATAGCCTATGTCCTTTCTCAAGGTCTAACCTACCTCTATACAAAATTTCATCAAAATCGGTTGAGCGGTTTAGTCCTAAAAGTAAGACAGACAGACAGACAGACAGACAGACAGACAGACAGACAGACAGACAGATAGACAGACAGACAGAGTTACTTTCGCATTTATAATATTAGTATTAGTAGGGATGATCAGTCACGTCTACCAAAATAGTGACGTAATTTTTGATAGAAAACAAGTCTTATATAAACGATAGTGAGCTATCTGTAGCTTACTGCTTATGCATATCTGTAAAATTAGCTCATTTGTAAAATTACCTTATCAGGTACAACGCCTTTTAGAGTACAACGAGCAATTACATGATTTAAGCGAATATCTTTATTATTTTCCGTATTTTGTCACTGTATCGTAAAATTCAGTATCGAGAATTCGCAGATCTATATCTGTGTAGTGCCACGGGGCAGTCACCATACTATTTAACATGAATCATTGACATGTCAAGGTGGATTTAGACCAAACGAAGATAGAGCTAGAATAAGAGCGTTCTTTCTTAATATTTTAGGGTAAATGAACCTTGTTTTCAGCGTTTACTTATGAAAGAACAACGAATGAATGTTCTGTTTACATCTATATCTATCTATATCTATACTATTATATAATTGTAAAGTGGTCGTGTCACATTGGATATATTTAAAATTTGGAGATATTTAAAAAAAAAAATACTTGGGTTATGTTATGTTAACGATACTGAACACGAAAATTTTTTTTTTGAATTTCCTATTTGTTTGTCTGTTTGTCCGCGATGGACGCAACAACTACTGGACGGATTTTGATGCGGTTTTTTCGTTAGAAAGGGCTTGCTTAGACTTAAAATCTTAAGTTTGTTTGATCGGAATCGGTTGAGTAGAACCCAAGATATGAGCAAAGGTCGCGTTAACCGAGATGCACGCGGGCGGAGACGCGGGCGGAAGACTAGTGTTTAATAGAATCTGACGTAGATTGACCATTTGCTCGTCAGATGTAAATCAACCATAAGAAGAAGAAGAATAAGTATACCCATACTAATATTATAAATGTGAAAGTAGCAAGATTTTAACAATACAAAAAATGCAACGTTGTTATGTACCTACTTATAACAATATAGGTTTATTAGATCCCCTGTTCTTTCACTTTAAACTCAAGAGTACCAACAACTGGATAGGTGCCAACTAGATGAAATTAAATGTCCATAGAATGGTTTATCCTTCTGTGGGTTCCAGATGTAATTAAAGTACATTCTTTTTGTGCCGTGTTGGTTCCCGGTGGTTGTAGAATAGGGCCACCCCATCTCCTCCTGTGGGTGTCGTAAAAGGCGACTAAGTGATAGAAGTTGGTTTTACTAATGAAAAGCATAAAATATATAGACATAAATTACATTGGCATAACGAAATTCAGCATAATGATCATCCCTACTAATATTATAAATGTGAAAGTAACTCTGTCTGTCTGTCTGTCTGTCTGTCTGTCTGTCTCACTTTCACGCCCAAACCACTGAACCGATTTTCATGAAATTTGGTATAGGGGTAGATTAGACCTCGAGAAAGGACATAGGCTATGTTTGGTCGCGATAACCGACATCCACGCGGGCGGAGCCGCGGGTAAAAGCTAGTAACGCATAATATTATTATGCATAGATGTTTTGGCATAATGCCTGTTGTCATAAATACTAATGGCATAATAATAATGAAGCATAATGGCTTTGCGAAACTTCAATTTCATAAAAAAATAAATAACCACGAAGGTCTAATGCGGGAGCTACGCTCCGCTCCCGCATTAGCCTCCTAACCTAATCTCTCCAAGTCTGATTGGGCGGAGTGGACACTGCGCGCCGCCCCGACTTACAACATTATGCCTTTTCTGCTATCGTATTCTTTTAATTAAGTCCTGTAAGTGTGACTGGTTGGATAATTACTAATAAAAAGTTCCGATCGAGTAACAGTGTGACAGTTGAGGGTGTTACTCGTTGGGAAAAAATGTTAAAATTTATGCACCTCCTACTTGTGGCAAAATATAATTATACTAAAGGATAGTTATGCTAACATTTGCATTATGCCCAAGGATTATTATGCAGTAGTATTATTATGCTAATGAAAATATATATATATATTTTCTGCCTTAAAATTTTGCGCCAAGAAAAGGGATCCCATAGAGTTGTTCTCCATCCGACAGTAAACATACAACCCATGACAATGAGATTTATTTCGAGGGCAGGAATCGAGAATCGAGAAAGGGAGAGCGAGATTAAGCGAAATTACTACTATTCCCCGTAAAACCCCCAGGCATTCAGCTAAGTAAAATTACTTATTGTAGGAGGAAATTCAACTTTAGTAATGTAATGGCCAGGTTTCGAACGTAACATCACGGTCGTAAGACCGTCTTCTTAACCACTAAGCTATAATATATGGAGTCCTGTGCTCCTTAAGAGGAAGCCCATGTAGTAGATGGAAAGATGGAAAGAGTCGTGAGCATATAGATGCGTATTGTTATATTGGAACCTTGACTTCCATTCTTATAATATATATAATTATATATATATATTTTTTTTTTTTAGGACATTCTACACAACGCTTTCTAGACCCATGGTAAGCTATATTGTTTACCATTATTTCGAACGAATGCTAAACTTTTGATTTATTGTCCAATATTGATGCATTGTGTAGTTCACTGGAGAGCCCACTTCCTTGGTTCCTATATCCATTTATTATGACATAAATGGTTGTTCTTATTTGGATATATTTCGCTGTTTATACTATATATGGGTGGTTAAGAGGCCGTTTACCAATTTATATATTGCAAATGTGGTTGGATACTGATCTTTATTCTTCGAAAGAAAGAAACAGAAATATCCGTAAGTATACTGATTTGTAACTTTGTAGGTGTTTTTCGGATCTCTTATTATTTTTAATTTTTTTTTAATTAGGGCACGTCAATTTGACTTCGCCTCGCCTGATGGTAAGCTGAAGGCAAGTCTCTGAAAAGACCGGAAACGGTGCGCACAGTGCGGTATGAAAGGAACTTCATCCCTCGCACACTCAAGCTGTGGAATGAACTCCCCGCGATGGTTTTCCCAAGCGACTACAATATGGGGTTCTTCAAGAAGGGCATTAGAAGGTTTCTTCAGGGTCGGCAGCACGAGTGTGACGCCCCTGGTATTGCATACGTCCATAGGCCACGGTAACCACTTTCCATCAGGTGGGCCGTGTGCTTGTCTGCCACCTAAGTGGTATAAAGAAAAAAAAAGATCTTATCTTATAATTTGACATTCCTATGCAGAATCTTATGTAGTATACAGAAAGCAGTTGCTCCATCGACGGCCCACAGACGGCGGCGTGCGTTTTAGTCGGTCCAAGTCCGACATAACCTCCTTCACCGACTCCGGTGGGGGAGGTATCCGAAAGATATCAGGTCCATTGAAATCTGTACAAGTCCAACCAAAGGTTCAAAAAAGGAATAAGCAGGCCCCTGACTCCAAGGTTGAAACCCCAGATGCAACCGGGACAACGTTAAGATGATGATGACCAGCTTATGTTGCGATTATGAAATGTACCTACTACTTTTAAGAAATGTGAAAGCTTGTGAAGATGTTTGAATGTTTGTTACCTATCATGCTCTAACGCCTAAACGGATCTAGCTTAAAGATACTGTTTCACCGGGCGAAGAAAAATGTCCTCACGGGTATCCCTCCCACCCCCCGCCAGAGCCAGTGGGGAAGGTTATGTCAGACTCGAACCGATTAAAACGACGCCACCTGTGAGCCGTCGGTTGCCGGAGGTGAGATTATCTTAGACATATCCCTCGCACCCCAGCCAACTGTCAATCTTAAATTTGATACTAAGGATCTATTATAACCTGGAACAACATAATATAGGTTTTTTATCCCTGCAATAGGTTTTCATGAGTTGCGGGAACTGGATTACAAGAATTACCGGCGGAGTAGCGGGAACAGATAGTAACAAAAAGACTTTTATTGAAACCTCTTTATTGAAAAGAACCTGGATATACGTAAAGACGATATACGTTAAGACGAGATGATTGTAACCCAAACCAGCCTGTTACGGACAGAATACTGACCAACCATACAAAATACATTATTCCAAAACTGTTTGAACATTCCCAACTTAGCCGTGATAATGTAAACACGAAACTTAGAACCTAAAATCAGTCCCAACCCATTTGGGGACAACGGGGTAACGACCCCAGATAAGTACCCCGTTTAATTACAAATTAATAGTGTTTTGTCCACACAGCCGGGGACAATTTACTACAACCCCCTTCTATTCTGAAACAAAGGACACGCAGACCGCTCGTCTATTATTAAATGTGACGATTTTGGGGAAGGTGAAGTGAATTGTATAATGAGATGAATAATGAGGAATGATAGTGAGATTTGAATAATGAGCGGCTCGTTAAGTGGTGTAAAGGTGAACAATACAAAGGATGGGTGACCATTCTTAACATGTTGAGACCTATCTGTAACTCGATGCTGGTTGCTATACGAATATCTATGGCAGTCATTACAGGTAGTTAGAGTCCTAAAAAGTCCGATTTGTTCTAACTATAATTGAACGCCAGCCAGTTGGTTAGGCAGGGTAGATGGTAGTCACTATATGTAAAATATTAAAATGCGGCCGTTTCGTAATTAGACTGGAAAGCAACCATAACAGTGTTGGAAAAGGTTCACAGGATGTCCTGTGAACCTTTTTCCAACCACACTTTTTTGCACCACATGGTGCACCACACACATACCAGGCACACACACGGTAAATATTTCAATAGATATGATTTATTTAGCCAACCCAAGCCTACGAAGTGAAGGTCTCAAATACGACCGGGACTTATGCAAGTATTATGATGATGATATAACGCCCGCGTGGATGTCGGTAATCGCGATCAAACATAGCCAACCCAATAAAAAAGGCAATACCCACCAAATTTCATCAAAATTGGTTCATGGTTCATTGGTTCAGGATATGGATTTAAAAGTTCTATGTTACTATATAAAAGTCAACGAGATATTTACCATGTTTATTTGAGTTATCATCATCATTAATTGTAAATCAATGTTTGAAAATGATTCAAAACATTCAAACTTATCAAAATATCAGCCGTAATAAAATCAAGGTGGCCCATATTCGGTATTCTGTGCCCATTTATTTAAGGTGTCCGTCGTCACTGTCACCCCCCCCCCCCCCTGTTGTCACCGACGCGATCTGAGTGTTAATACATCTTGTTAAGTTGGTATATTACTCAGGAATATCTGGACTGTAAAACAGCAGTCTCGAGATTAATTTTAACACAAGTCCCTACGGATTAATTATGCTCTTATGTTGTCCGAAAGTAATTGTATTAAGGTTGTGGACACTTGTGGATAATTCATCATCTTAGTCCATACTGTACAGCTTGCTAATAAAATAGATCGCAAAAAACAGCGTGAAAATGTGTTTTGTGTGAGTGAACTAATTGTCATTCATACCCATTACAAATTCGACAGTTTTGGGTAGATAATCTGACCTTCCTACCCTCTAATCGTAAACATTACACTTAATTGCGTATTCTCCTTCAAAACCTTACTGAAAATCTTTCTCTGAAATCCAATTGGCAGGGTCAAATCAGTTCTGAATACCAATTCCATTGGTTATTGAACGATCAAATACAATTTTGTTTTGAAGTCGGTGATGCAATAAAATCCCTTTTTTTATTGATATTGTTTTATACTGATCGAAAAGAAGCTTGGGGTAATAAAGTTTTAAGGGCGTTTCAAGGGTTTTGTAAATAATTTTTGTATTTATTTTTGTCGTAAAGAGATTGAGAAGAATTTTAAAGTGGTTTTTGATTTGGTTACCGTCAAGAAGGAAGGACTTTTTGCTTTTTTATGTAGGGTACGTCTTATTAACTTCCGTCTTACCTGGTGGTACAAGGTACAAGTGAGATCTTAAGTAAGTAAGGAATTCTATAATATTAGTGGCCCCCTTCTATAATTACCTATTCGAGTAATACCTCTTAAATAAACCGGGGATGCAGCAGAATGAAACACGTGTGTTGAAAAATTTCAAGTCTTTATGGTGTGGGAAACCAGAAAACCGAATTACTTCATCCTAGAACTCCATCTAGGATGAAGCAAAAATCGCCCCAAGACGGATGTTCCTATAGAAAAATTTGGATCAGTTTCGGGCGAGTCTCGGTGGCTTAGTGGTCAGAGCATTCCCCCTGTAAGGAAAAGATCGCGGGTTCGAGTCCCACCTGTGCTATATTAGCTTTTTTCTATATTAATCGATGAGAAGCATAAATAACTCCTTATTTGCAGATTTCTAAAGCCTGACTTGTGATTACAGACAGAGTTGCTCAGAATGCTCAGGTCGCCCATCTAGGCCTCCGTCTTGTTCTAATGACTATGGACAGCCGGGACCAATGAGTTTAACGTGCCCTCCGAAGCACGGAACTGTTAACCATCCAAATAGCACTGAGCCTACATATCTCCTGACCACGAGCTTCAAAGTTAACAGTGATGTAACAGTGATTTATTATTTCATTTTAGAAAGAGAAAAGAATCGACCTTGGGCGGGACTCGAACCGCCGAGACCCACCAGTGGTCAGAGCATTTTTTTTTAAAAGAATATTAACAACCGAAATTACTAATATTCCCATTAACCCCTCCAGCTAAGTTAAATTGCTTGTGTTAGGAGTGGGTTCACGTCGGTAGTGTAATGGCCAGGATTCGAACCCGGGACCTCTCGATCGTAAGGCCGACTCCTTAACCACTAAGCTACCGACGTATTCCCCCTGTAAGGGAAAGATCGCGGGTTCGAGTCCCGCCCGAGGTCGATTCTCTTTTCTCTTTCTAAATCGATTTGAATAGTTAGCATTATAAATGCTTCAAAATTTCATTCAAGTGATGTATTAAATTTCCTGTTATCACTGGCACAGCGTTGTAACAAAAGCTTCCATTGAAAAAAATAACGCGACAAGTGTTCATGTAAACAAAATAAAATTTCACATTACACATGCGGGTAAGCACTGTCTGCGTTTAAGTTTCGATAAAAAATTTCAGCGCCAATATATAACGTGCTTACAAGATTCTCGCTCGAATGAAGCGAGAAATTAAAGCCTTCAAGTCCTCTACGAGCGCGCCGGAGCATCGCTGGATTATATCGCGAGAATTTCCCTTAATATTCATTTCTAAATTATTAAGAAAGTCTGAGGAATCTCATCTAATCCTTAAATATGATTAACTAGCTTCAAGACGTAGTATCTTACGAATAAAAATCGTAACGAGATGAAAACTCTAGGTAGGCTCATTTTTTAGGGTTCCGTACCTGAAGAGGTACCCTAATAAGAACCCTTATAGGATCACTTCGTTGTCTGTCTGTCTGTCTGTCTGTTACGATATTTTTCTCAAGAATGCGTGGAGTTAACAAGTTGAATACCACATACTCAAGTCTGTAACATCTTGAAACCTTGCAAAAATCGGTTTACGTATTATAAGTTCATCCCTGAATTCAATTTTGTACGGAACCCTCGGAGCGCGAGTCCGACTCGCTCTTGCCGGCTTTAAAAAAAAAAAGACGTGTGGCACTCGGGGACTGCCGCGGTAAAGCTATTGCATAGCATTTTTTATCAACTTATGCAATTATAATTACTTACGTTAAGCGGAACTACTTCGGAGCAGCTCGGCTCGATTCGTGCGAGCTTCGGGGTGTTAGGTTTTTTTCGTTACGGAATTTCTGGATTCGGTCTCCACGCTCAGGGCCCGCGATAGAAGCTATGCAATAGCTTAAAATACATAACAAATTACTGAACTACTACCCCTAGCTAAGCTTACTGCTTGTGTAACCTTAGTGCTTAAGGAGTCGGTATTACGATGGAGGTCCCGGATTCGAATCCTGGCCTCTATCGATGTAAATACGCTCCTACCACAAGCAATTTAACTTAGCTTAGAGGAAATATTAGTACTTTCGGTTACTAACTCTTAAAAAAATCACTAAATCTCAAAACAGCGGCAGCTGACGACCTCTTAAAATATATTTCCTCCAGATAAAACTCCCCATCGTATTTAATAATGTAAAATCGTGCGCCATTACAATCTAGATAATAAATCTGTGACACTTAACAAAATACGATAAAAGACTTTATCAGATAAAAACAGTTTTCATTTCATTTCAGTTTAGGCAAATTTACTGCCGTTGTCTTAAATTCATTACAAGTGATTAATTGCTCCTTTTGCAGGTCAAAATGCGATGGGGCTCAAGATTATGGATTGGCAGGCAGGCTAATTAGATTCCTACTATAAAATGTGTTTTATAGTAAATCTTTTGAGGTTAATCGACGTTCTAGTACCTGCCCCTCTAGACAAGTGGCAATTCGTTGCTCGGCGTATGATGGAATAGAATGACGAATGTATGGGATTTGACGTATATGACAGGCGTCAACGAATGTCAAAAACGTCAAATCCTTTTGTCATTCTATTCCATCATACGCCAAGCAACGAATTGCCACTTGTCTAGGGGGGCAGTCCTTTCAGACAAGTGGCAATTCGTTTGTAGAATGGAATGATCAAAGAAATATGTTTACTACAGTCATACACTTCAAAATACATGCCAATCCCGTATTTGATTATTTTTTATATTTATGACAAAATGAGCCGTGGGCAACAGCTATTAGCATATGCAGCAGCATTCCGTTTACCTGCAAAATGCGTATGAACCTTAAATCCCAACTCCAATTAAATCAACAAAAACGACAATAGTAAAACACAAACCACTTGTCTTTCATATAACCCGCGCCACGTATCTTGGACCTAAATCGTAAGACATACGAGGCTCTGGCGCCTGCAGATTGCTTTATAATAGTCTATGCTTGGTGAATTTGAGTTCGTCTACCGCAGTAGCATCCCATGCTATCCTCAAAAGACACCCAAGCAATGTGTACTGCGCGTATAGGGCACATTTTGAGCACATTTTAGGTCCAAGATACGTGGCGCGGGTTATAGCTCGTATTATCAACAACCGGACTAATGCAACTATTCACCGAATTACTCTTTCCTATAGTAAGGGAGCAATAATTTGATGTCTTTTAAGAACCGAACTACCCACCGGACTACAGCTCCACAAAAGTAGCAATAGTTCGATGCTGTTTGACAACTGAACTAATGCAACTGAAGAGTTGCAGTAGTTCGGTCAACCGAACTACTCACCCCACTACTGCTACACAAAAGTAGCAATAGTTCTATTCCGTTTGACAACCGGACTACTGCTACTGAAAAGTTGCAGTAGTCCGATCAACCGGACTACTGAGACTAAAGGTAAAATACGAGTAAAAACACTAGAAACATAGACAATCTAGTTCTAAATGAACACTTTCATGCTTCACGCGAGCGCACTTTGTCACGATAAGTGGATAAGGCTAAGTCGTAACTAGATAACCTTTTCTACTTCAGTTCGTATTACTAGACTGAATTTTAGTTGTGTAAGAAATAGTCTACATTCGTCAGACGTAATGTAGTTTTCGAAATTACTGTATATTTTTATTTTGTGATGTAAGCTCCCTTTCTTACGTTATTCTAAGTTTTTATTTTATTTGCATTGTGGCGTAGCCTCTGTCTTCATTCCCAGCCGCATCCGAAGCTTTCACCACGGAGTCTGGGGTCCGCTTTACCAGTCTTAACTGCAGAATTGGCTGGACCTCGATATTTTCCGTGAAGCGATTGCCATCTGACATCCACAACCCAAGGGTGACATCAGGCGATATCGAAGCATTGCAGCGCGCCTCCTGCGTTACGGCCGCGTTCACTGCCGCTACGCCACGGGAGGCTGTCAGACTCCGAGATGAAAAGCTTCGGATGTGGCTGGGATTAACGCTAGGATGAAGAAGAAGATACAGCAAAAACATCACTAAAAATATAAAAATACACTGCTATAGCAACATTATGGTCACTTATTATTGTCTTAATATTCCCATGATTACATATCTAATCATAAACGCCCATGGGGAATACTTCAGAGGGGTACCAGATTAAGTTGTGCTTGTAATGTGGAAAGTGGGTCATGTTTTTGGGGATTTATTGCACAAGGGTGTGCTAAAATTACATGACGTCACATTTGAACAAAAAGCTATTATTGGAATCAGAAAATTGACTCTTTCTTCTGTTTATATATATTTTTTATATATATTTATTACTCCCTAGTGAGGAATACATTAGGTACCTACCTAATTTATATTATATACTACCTATGTATGGACTGTATGGAGCACGTTGCCGATAAATATACTTTTACAACACACCTGCTCATAAAAGTGATATTATTTTACCGCAATTAGGCACGTAATGACACCTATTATCAAACTGTGACTTTTTCATTGCTATTATTCACAAAAGTGAGTTATAGATTCTTTTTTAAATTTTATAGGAAGTGTCAATAATAAAATTGTCTATGTTCTTAAAAAAGTTTTGATACAAAAAATAACGTGTTTAATAGTACGAATAAATTAATACGCCTATTGTATGGTCATTTGATGCATTTTCGTATTTAAATAAATAATTTCAACTTGTAATACTTGTACAATAAACAAAATTTACACTCAAATTTAACTTTTTTTTTTCTCTAAGTACAGAAAAAAAAAGAGTAAAAAAAAGTTAAGTTCAAACCTCATTTTTTTTTAAATATGGTCGACCGCCATTGTTAAATGCGCGCGCATAGGAAAACGAATTTTAATTTGTAGTATTGTTTATTTAGTATTTGTAGTATTATTTTATTCGCAAGTGTGTTGTAAAACGTCGTATGGCACGTGTGAGCGTGATGATTACCGTCCTCGGCTGTCTTAAGACCCTCGCCTGGCGGCTCGGGTCTCAATGGCGCCTCGGCGGTAATCACCAACGTTGCTCACTTGTACCATAATGTACTATTACTTCTACTTCATTGCCGTCGACGGCACCCATTGATTTTCTTTCGCTTCATGAACGGCAAGTGGATGCCGCCTGTGGTATCCGTGGAAATTTTTCGCATGAAAAAAAAAAGCTCCAATATGAAACAATTTACTGCGATCGTCTAATATTTGATTTACACTAAACGAATATAGAGTTAAAACTACTAGAGCAAGAGCATTCTAAGAGCATTCTTTCTTAATATTTCAGTACCTATAAATGAACCCTTATTTTCAGCGTTTACTTATAAAAGAACAACGAACGGGTAGAATGAGCATTCGTTCGTTTGGTGTAAATCAACCCTAAGAGTAACCTATAAAACTTAATATAAAACTAGGTACATACATGCATTCGCGGGTAAAACATTACCCTCGCTGGCGCAATCGGGTAAAAAGAAGAAGCATGACTGCCTCTGTGGCGTAGCGGTAGTGAACGCGGCCCCTACGCAGGAGGCGCGGGTTCCATCCCCGCTCAGTGCAAATATTTGTGTGCATAAATTATGAATATTTGCATTGGTCTGGGTGTTTCTATGTATAATATGTATGTATTTACAAAAAAAAAATTATCTAAGTATGTTTATCAGCATTCTAGAATCCATAACACAAGCTAGTTAAGCTATGTTTACTTTGGGTCTAGATAGCGCTGTGTAAAAAATGTCCTACAATTACTATAAAAGCGCCCAGATTTCAGCTTTTACATAACAACATGCCAACATCCAACTGCAATACAAGCAAAACCGCATTCTCTAACTAGTTCACAATCACCAAACGTATGTAGATAAGCTTTGTTATCGAAAGACTAGCTATACAAGACGATTTCAACCTTATTTTGAAAGTGTTATGAGCTATATTTGAATGTTATGTGGTTATATAGACCGGGAGCTGAAAGGTTCGTTTACTACACTGCTTATTTTTACACACGATGTTTGAGATTGGAATACATTATTTCGTGCAAAACTTTTTTCTGAACAGTGTAAAGGAAATTGGTATTTAGCATAAAGTTAGGTCTTGATTTACCTACTTCAGAAACACAAAATAAATAGGTACTTAAAGTCGAATTTAACAATATTATAAACTAGCCTTCCGCCCGCGGCTCCACCCGCGTGCATATCGGTTAACGCGACCTTTGCTCATATTTTCGGTTCTACTCAACCGATTGCGATCAAACAAACGTAAGATTTTAAGTCTGAGTAAGCCCTTTCTAACAAAAAAAACCGCATCAAAATCCGTCCAGTAGTTTTTGCGTCCATCGCGGACAAATAGACAAACAGACAAACAGACAGGAAATTCAAAAAAAATATTTTCGTCTTCAGTATCGTTAACATAACATAACCCAAGTATTTTTTTTTAAATATCTCCAATGTACAGACACGACCACTTTACAATTATATAATAGTATAAGATAAGATGTTTCAATCCCGTTTATAAAAGTTATTAGTATTCAGTAACTTTTGAGGGTGAAAATACACAACGCTCATACAAGTAAAAGTATGATTTTGCACCAATGTGGTTTATATGTTAGTCTCACAAGATTGATGATATTAAGACATTTATCCCAAGCTGCATCGGTACTTCAAAATTGCATTGTATTAATTTCACAAATAGCAATACCAAAATACATATGTAATACTTCCGGATATGACCGCTTACGACAACTGCAGATGCACGCAGCAGAAACACGTAATTCAATACGGCTTCTTAATAGTCCTTTTTAGGGTTCCGTAGCCAAATGGCAAAAACGGAACCCTTATAGATTCGTCATGTCTGTCCGTCCGTATGTCACAGCCACTTTTTATTCGTATCGGAGTTTAACAAAAGTGATGAATTCGGTGTATCTACTGCATACGTCTGCTCAGTTGTCTTATGCGGTCGACTTCGAAATCATACCTTTATGAGAGAATTAAAATTCTCTATCTTTGAATGAGAAAATCTACAAGCAAAAATCTTTTTAGAAATAGGGGCAAACAGATAAGAAATACACGTTTTATTTTGGGTTTCTAGGGTGATTTCAGTAAGGTTGTTATCTACCATCTACCAAACATTAGATAAAGTACAAAAATACACGGAAGAATATATTTTTAACCGTGATATTGTCCTAAGTTCACACGAATTTAGTACAGCGGAATAAACCTATTTTTAACGGATTCTACCGCGATTTGGTTGATGTTATTTTAACTAACCTACAACACCAATCCTCACGTTTCGGTTGCTTTTCAGCTGATGATTACTGGATGACTAAAGGTAGTGATTGTCTCGTAGTGGGTAGTGAACTATATTGGATAAATTTGTATATGAACAAAATATTCTTAATAAAAATTAAGTTCTGGTATTTTATTATTCAACTATTTAGGTAATCTACTCAAATCGTCGGGTGATCACCGCTCAACATGGCCGCACTATTGAATTCTTCTGCATTTTATCTACAATGCCAAAGACAAAGAACGTCACAAAATGCGAGCATTCCTCACCCGATAACCTAATAATAGGCTCCGTATTTGAGTAGATTTTGTCCTAGATTACGCTAGTACTATTATCTGTTCTGTGCCTAGATATTCAACTAAGTTCAAATTTGCACTCATCTCTTTACCTATACGGAAACTTGATTCATTACGCTACACCTCCCGTAAGTATACAGGCTGGTTTAATTTGACAAGTTTATTGTCGCCTCCGCTACAGGCTGTTGTTAATTTAGGATGTAAGTTGGTAAGCCGTTTAGCTGACAGTGTATGTTTTTGGTTTTCAAAGATACATTTTAGCTTTGTGTTGAAAATTTGTTTTTGAATTTGTTTAATGGTAGGAATAAAGCACCTAGCGTTTAATGTTGAAAACAATTTTGTTTCAACTTTATTGTTTAGTCATTTACTAGAGGTAATTTTTCCGAATGATTAAAATTTAAGTGTGACCGGGACAATGCTGTAGCAATTGAATCCAGAGCTTGAGATCCGCACATCATCATCATCATGGTTTTTCCTGATTGCATCCGAGGCCAAGGTGAACTCGCTGAAAAAAGTCGAATCCTGAGTTTTACTTTACTCTGCATGGATCTCCCGCTCTCTTACTACTTTCATATTGCAGTTTTACTCGAATAAAGAATGCGTGTTCCCGCAACAATGTAAGCATTAAGGATCCTAGTTTGTACAATGCATTTACACAGTTATTCACCATTTCGTGTACAAAATACTAGCGCAATGCAGTTGTCCTAATTCACGTTAGAGGTCTTTTGCACTAACATGGTAGAAGTCTGTAGAGAGGTGATATATCTACGGTCATCAGAGCGCTAATAAAACTTCGGAAAAAGGAAGCTTCTTATTCCTCCTAAACCGAATAAATGTTGACCTCATGAACAGTTGATGTAGTCAATTGTTGACCAAATGAACTGTTAATCTAATGAACAATTGAATTCATAACCTATTGGTGTAGTAAGCCATTGATATTTTAAACTGCTGATCTCATGGCGTTGACATATTGATTGCTGATCTTATGAACTTTTGATCCCGCGTATGTATTCCTCTAAGCTTACACTATATACAAACTTTATAGACACAGTGCCACATTATAACATACATACATAATATAATCACGCCTTTATACCCAAAGGGTTAGGCAGAGATGATAACACCCACATTTCACCAATCATTGTATTCGGTCCCACGTAATAGGGGGTGAGCCTATTGCCGTATTCCGGGCATTTGGCTATTGTTGACTCAAGTCTTGTATCTGCGGCTGAGTCTGGGCTGTACCTAGGTATATATCTACCTGATGTTAAACAGCCCTATCCCTTAGTTGCCTTGTACGACACCGCGTGGGAAGAGATGGAGTGGCCCAAATTCTACTCTGCCGGGTACCACACTATAACGCGGCTTAAAAAAAATCTACTATGTTTTTTTTTTCATATTTTATGTACCCAAGAACACTTGAGCGATGAATACCTTTCATTTGAGACATCAATCATTGAAGTCCGTGAAGTGGTTTAAGAAGATCTCTTAATCCTCTTCAACTTAGCGTTAATCCCAGTCCCAGAATCCGAAGCTTTGACCTCGAAGTTTGGGGTCCGCTTTATCAGTCTAAATGTGGTTAAGAAGATATGAGGCAATCCTACTAATATTATTAACGCGAAAGTTTGTAAGTATACATAGATTGATGTATTGTTTGTTACTCTTTCACGTAAAAACTACTGAACAGATTTGAATGAAACTTTGCAATAATATAGCCTATACATCAGAATAACACATACACTATATATCAGCCATGAACGGGATCAGAATTCCACGCGGGTGGAGCCGCGGGCAACAGCTAGTAAAGAATATTACAAACGTACATAACATACACACAAAATGCACGTGAAAAAAAACCCTTCTTGAGAGTCGGGTAAAAAATGAAACAACCCGATGACATGTTAATAAAAGTCTCAATATGAATGTATGTATGTATGTATGTATGTATGTATGAACTGGGTATGGATCACAATGTGACGTTTATGAAGGGAAAAATTTGCATTTACATTGGATTCCTGTTTCAATAAAAAGGGCAAGGCTGTAAAAACCCTATGACTGCTTTTTCCAATCAATTAAAAAATTCTCCTTCGGCTTCGCTGTAGTCGGGTAATAACAGTACTGTGATGCGGGTGATCTATTTATAAATAACTAGCTTTTGCCTGCGGCTCCGCCCGCGTGGATGTCGGTTATCGCGACCAAATATAGCCTATGTCCTTTCTCAAGGTCTAATCTACCCCTATACCAAATTTCATCAAAATCGGTTCAGTGGTATAAGCGTGAAAGCGAGACAGACAGACAGACAGACAGACAGACAGACAGACAGAGTTACTTTCACATTTATAATATTAGTAGGGACTAGCTGTTCCTTTCCCACCACCCATGAGAAAGGGATACAAAGAAATGACCAGACTATTCGTATTCCAGACTATAATCTAGTCTAGTCGACCTACGAAGGGTGGCTGGGACGGACTGGATGCGGAAGGTGGAGGATCGGCAAACGTGGCGCATATTGGGAGAGGCCTATGTCCAGTGGACTGCAATAGGCTAATTGACTATAATCTACAGGTACCCTATACCAAATTCCAGCCAGATCCGCTAGATTGCCGTGTTGGTCCCGGTGTAGTAGAATAGGGCCACCCCATCTCTTTCGTGTCGTAGAAGACGACTAATGTTCTTATTGCTATTATGTCCATCCGACAGTAAACATACAGCACATGACTAAGTTCCCGCTTGACGGCAATAGGCCCCATTAATCATATATTCTGTCCTCCGTGGCTTTCGCCCCCTATTACGTGGGACCGAAAATCTGGCAAAATGTTTGTGTTAATACACCTCTGCTTACCCCTTCAGGGATTCACAGACGTTAATATGATAATTATGTATGTATGTTAGACTGTTGGAGGGCGATTGAGTGTGTACTCAAACACGCTCCCTCACTCCACGCTCCATGATCCCCATTCAGGGTATCCTGAATTGTTTGTAGAAAAGAATATGTACATAATCAATGTATGGGCTAGACACATATTAAAATAACCCTTCTTGGCAATTGGGTAAAAAAAGAACAAAAAAGAAATCATGATCCCATTTTGTTACCTACCCGCATTCGTATGACAAGAAATTGTCACTCGTTTATTAACTGGCTTGTTGTACTTAGTACCTACATAAAAACGATGTCTCAACTGAAATATTACCAAAGACGAAAGATGATGACAGATCCAAGTGTTCTTGGGTACATAAAATGTGAACAAGCTGTGTGGTGGATATTTGGCGCCAAAATGTACGTTGTCAAAAAATATTTTTACTCAAACTTATCGAGTTGGGTTTCACGATGAAGGAAATAAAATAGCGATTACAAAAATATACTAACCAACATAACTAAAAAGGGCAAAATAAAATAAATTAATTATTAAAAATAAAAAACCCGACTGATACTGAAAATATCGAAACAAATTTGATAGCAGGCGGTACCCATTTGCAAATCATAAACCAAATGAAAATTAATGAAAAAATATGAAAAAGTATCAAAGTAACTTCATGAAAATAGTAACAGAGTTTGGATAGCCAATTCAATTACAAGCAAAATGAGCTGAATATAGTATAAAATTACCCGTAAATTAACATAATACAAGCTGACACGGGAAAATCATCCTTACGTGATGTGGGCACGACATGATTTTAATCAATTATGTACCAATTACATGAAACGCTGCCTCCGCCATAGAAAATTAACGCAAATATTGTACTACCTACAATTCTGCGTGATTAATTGGGACAAAGAAAGGGTAACAGATTGTGTATTGCGTTAAATAGCACATTAATTAAGTTTATATTGTAACTTAATTATGTGACTGAGATTGGAATTAGGATAATAAATTAAGAAAAATATTTTTAGGTAGTAGAAGTAATACAAATTACTAGTACGTTCGTTAATACCAATAATACTTCCAGCGACATAAAATAATGAACAAAAATAGAAAAAATGCTGTTTCAGACAATGATGTATTATATTCATAGATACGTCATACAAGAAGATGGCGGCTTTCAAAAATGGCGCAAACACTAAGTATAATAACAGTTTAGTTACTTATTAAAAATATGTCAATGTTATTACTTTATAAGAATTATATTAGTATTTATATTATTATATTTTATTATTATGAATTTATTATTATAATAGTTTTTTTTGGTCGTGATTCTGATTGGTGCATAAAATGATGACCAAAAGTCATCATTTTTTTGTAGCCATTTTAGAGTTCGGACAACATATATCTATAGTTTATAATATATCATTGGTTTCAGACGTTACAAAATTATTTGTTTGTAAATCCATATCCATACTTCCATCCTTAATATTATAAATAGAGAAAGTAACTCTGTCTGTCTGTCTGTCTGTTACGCTTTCACGCCTGAACCACCGAACCGATTTTGATGAAATTTGGTAGATTAGGGGTAGATTAGACCTTGAGAAAGGACATAGGCTATATTTGGTCGCGATAACCGACATCCACGCGGGCGGAGCCGCGGGCAAAAACTACTCTGAATATAAAAAAGAAATAATATTTAAAAAAGCTGTGGTACGTTCTCCATGCAAGGGGCAACTGGTCGCAGGTGTAAGCTGGCAGCTGCAGCCATACCATGAACTCCTAAAACAGGGCCCTTACCATGAACTCTTAAAACAGGTCAATAATTGAACTGCTGTCATTCTACCAACTGCAAATGTCACTTTGTAATCCCTTTGTAATCCTATATATTTATTATGACATTACAAAGTGACATTTGCAGTTGGTAGAATGACAGCAGTTCAATTATTGACCTGTTTTGAGGTTTATGGTAAGGCCGCAGGTCAATAATTGAACTGCTGTCATTCTATCCACGTCATATAAATATATAGGATTACAAAGTGACATTTGCAGTTGGTAGAATGACAGCAGTTCAATTATTGACCTGTTTTAAGAGTTTATGGTATGGGCCCTGGTTGGGTCGATGTGATGGCATTACAACTCTTAGGCTGCGCGTACGAAATCCGCGATCCGCGACCTGCGACGAGCGACTGAATCAAGACTGGTGTATTACCGGTATAAAATTCTCAATCTTCTCTTGAGAGAGAAAACTGAAAATAAAAACAAGGCTATAGTATTATTATATTTATTACTTGTATCAGTCGTACTTAGCGGATTTCGTACGCCCAGCCTTATCCGATCCGATCTAGCGACACTCAGTTAAATCACTTCTATAACAGCGGAATCCTGCATCGCGCTATTAAAATTTGACTCTAATTTATATCAAAAGGCGTTATTGCGAGTTAAGGTAGGTACAGTTACATATTTATACCTATTGCATGATAGGTTTTACAATCGTACTGTATACAAATAAGTAGAGGTACCTACTTATTTGTTTTATTATTGTTTTTTTTTATAAAATGTTATAAAACAGTAGTTCTGCTAAGTGCTATGTAATAAGTCCTTCTGTGTTAAATAAATAAAAAATATTGTCAGAAGAATTTTGCACCTTATGCCGAAGTGCTGTGAAAATACCTTCAGGAAGTTACTTTTTCGGATTTTAGTCGGTTCGATTACCGGGTGTGGCAAGTGAATTTTCGAAAAACTTCGAATGCAGTTTTGTTTCTTTTTAAAAATTTTGGGAGTAAGGATCTAAGGTAGTTTCCCTTCAGGGCCCGACTTATTTATGCACTGTGTATACCCATTTTGAACAAGAAGGTATAAGTATGTTAGTACTAATAAAAAATAGGTATTGGATCAGCATCAAGACCAAAAAGAATCGAGTTAATCTCAGCATCTGTTTTCATTGTTATATTGTCTAGTTTTCTTTCGAACCTTATCTTTTGTGAAAGTACTTAAGTACCTATTTGTTAACTCCAGAACGATTGTCGATATTGTTGAGCACCTTTTCAAAGGCAGACGATATGACCCTTTATTTCTGTTTCTCGAGATTTCATTTTTACTGTTCTACTACGTTTATTTTTAACCGACTTCATAAAAAGAGTACGTGTTGGTAATAGTGACCCTCTTTTATGAAACTTTGCTTTCAGCTTACCATCAGGAAAGGTGAAGTCAAATTGATGTGTCCAAGATAAAAAATAATAAAACTACGTATAGAAAATCTATTGACGATGTGTTTCTATCGATTTTTCAGTCATGAACTCACTTTTTAAGTAAAAGCATTTTTTTATTTTTTTTTATACCACTTAGGTGGCAGACAAGCACACGGCCCACCTGATGGAAAGTGGTTACCGTGGCCTATGGACGTATGCAACACCAGGGGCGTCACACTCGTGCTGCCGACCCTGAAGAAACCTTCTAATGCCCTTCTTGAAGAACCCCATATTGTAGTCGCTTGGGAAAACCAAAAATTTTACTTTAGATTTTTTTTTCTCTGACTCGGCGGTATGTTTCTATAAATACCTAAAACCAACCTGCGTAATAATGGGGTAATTTTTATCAACTGAAAGACAAACCACATTAATTTTATAAGACATGCTCATTATTTAATGTAAAAACGATAATAGCAGCTACGATGCCCCTGGTGTTGCATACGTCCATAGGCCACGGTAACCACTTTCCATCAGGTGGACCGAGTGCTTGTCGCCATCTAAGTGGTATAAAAAAATAAAAAGACGTGTGGCACTCAGGGATTGCCGCGGTAAAGCTATTGTATAGCATTTTTTACCAACTTATGCAATTATCCCCCCACTCCGAGCTCGCACGAATCGAGCCGAGCTGCTCCGAAATCGGCCGATTTCTGGATTCGGTCTCCACGCTCAAGGCTCGCGATAGAAGCTATGCAATAGTTTGAAAAAATACGAATAATATTAATACTTATGGCAACGGGGTTTCAAAATATGCCACAGACGAACCCGGGCGGGTGAACTAGGATTCTGGATATCCTCACGAAGCAATCTCCATAATATTCAGGATTACAATATTGGTTACGTGATCCTTGTCTAAATAAGTTACAAACTTTTACAGGAAGTATCGAGCTAAGTATATACAGCGTGCACGTTTAATCTTACCCAAACCACAGAGCACCCTATATAAAGTTGTTATCTGAAGATTAAACATTGTTCTCTTTACCACAAGTATTAAGGTATGATTCCATAGCCGACCGCATACGACAACAGCCGACGCACGCAGCACATGCGCGTATGTGTCTAAACACAATAATTATGCCGAAGTTACGCGACCGAAGTTCAGCACAATTACGCCTGCAATGCTATTTAAATTACTGATGACACACTATGCCGAAATTACGGCGCGTCATAGCGTACAGCCTAACTTCGTTCGGGCGTAAGTTCAGCGCGGCAACTTATTCTGTGAGCACACATTTTACGCGACCGAAGTTCAGTTCGATTGCCGACGAAGATTCTTAATTCTTAATTCTTTATTGCACACATAAAATACAGAGATCATACATATAGAAAATTAAAAGTAATATGTACAAAGGCGAGCTTAACTCAATATGAGTCTCTACCAGCAAACCCTTGAGATCCGGGGACGGGGAGCAGCGGGAATCCGCCCGCGCCCGCGACACTGAATACACACAAAAAGTTGCGGAATTGAATTTCTGCCGCGTAAGTTCAGCACTTATGGTGTGTCATACCAGCCGAATATGTCAGAACGTAAAATCAGCCGCCGAACTTCAGTTGCGTAACTTTGTTATAGTGTGTTTAGACACTAATTCATTACGGCTTCGCAATGGCACAGAACAGATAATAGTACTAGCGTAAATAGCAATGGTTCCCTTTATCCGTATCGGAGTTTAACAAGTAATGTGTACGCTGTATCTGCTGCATGCGTCTGTCGTTGTCGTATGCGGTCGGCTTCGGAAACATACCTTAACTTTAATAGAACTATAATGATGTCTCAATGGTTTAGTTGTGTATGAGATCTAGGGTTTGAGTAATGGTGTGCTGGGTTCTCTAATTTTATTCTAATAGAAAATTCTTCAGTTAAGTTAGGTAATGTAAGAAAAGTTAGTGGGAAAACCAAAGGCTTTGTCCTACTTATCTTTTGCGCTGAGTGCACAGAATCTCTCTGTTCTTACAGGAGTTGCACGAGTGTGACTCCCCTGGGGTTGCACTCGCCCATAGGCCACTGTAACCACTTACCATCAGGAGGGCCGTGTGCTTGTCTGCGAACTGAGTGGTATAAAAAATAATTCTTAATGACATGTCATTAAGAATTCTTTTTATACCACTCATGTCACAATAAGCTCCTTTCATACTGTCATGACAGTATGAAAATTGCAATTGTACTTAGTCGATGATATCCTTACACGTGTTCCCTCATACAATCCCGGGTTCTGTCGATCATCTATGGAGGCCATCAAGGTATGGACAGGACACTATGAACCGTTATTGGACAACGTCTAAAGTGACGACTAATATTGTTTGCACTGCACCCCAATTTACCATAAAACGAGGTGCAGTCCATTTGAAAAATATATGTTACGGTGAATACGGTGTAATAAATTGGCAAGTATCTATTGGTAAATAAAAAGACCGTGCGGCGTGACGAGCGGAGGCAACTCGGGCGCCGGAGGTCTCATAATGACCTCCGTCCCCCATGAGCGCGGGCCTGGGGTTGACAAGTGAAGCCGCCCGTCACCCTAGCAGAAGCAGGCCACGGTGGCGGCGCGCGTAGTTGGGGACTCTGTGGTCCCTACACCGGAAGAGTGCCAAATCGAGAGATATGGCCCTGGGTCGGCCGGGGTGCGAGGAGTATTTCTACGATAATCTCACCTCCGGCAACTGATGGCCCACAGACGGCGTGCGTTTTAGTCGGTTCGAGTCCGACATAACCTCCTCCACCGGATCCGGCGCGGCGGCGGTGGTGGTATCCGTGAGGATTTTTCGCACGATAAAAGAAAACAAGATGGTAAATAAAAAGAAAATCGGCTAGTAAGTATTTTTCTTACGCCACTTGGGGTCAGGACAGGACATATTTTGGAGTTGGTAACTATAGCCAAAAATGCCAAAGATACCGAACATACAAAACTTTTTGACACTAATTTCGTGAATATAGTCTTACAATTTATTTTCTTCTTCTAGTGCGTGAGATTACTCGATCCTATAAACATCCCGATCTAAACTGACCAGCAATGTTTTCATAATGCAGCAATGTGCGTTATCTCCACAGAGTTTGTCTAAGTGTGTAATGTCTACGAACTTTATGTGAGCACTAAACTCACTACAGTTCCTTATCCTACGTACAAATGAACATGTGTTTCCTTTGAAAGTTTTAATGTTATGTCAACATGTGTGTCTGTCGTTTGGTGACATGTGCCAAAATGGATTTGGTGTACGGAAATAGTTCGTTATGTAGTACTAATATGTGCTGAATTAGGGACAGAGTTTTGGTGACTGTACTTCGTACTTATGTTGCAAACTAACGGCCGCCTGCGACTTCGTAAATACGCCCCTAAAGGGCTTTATTTTTAAGCCTTTAATTTTATTAAAGGCTTAAAAATAAAGGGGGGGAGGAGTTTCCGTTCTTGGCGGATGTCTAAACCCTTTCTAAACCCTATAAGAAACCTACCTGCCACATTTCAAGTTTGTAGGTCTTATAGTTTCTGAAATTTCGTGATTAATCAATGAGTGGTATTTTGCTTTTCCAAATTATAGAGGTGAAAGTTTGTAAACATTTTTGAATGTCTGTTATTCAATCGCGCTCTAACGGCTGAATGGATCTTGCTTAAATTTGGTCCAGAGATAAAATAACAAATGCTATTCTTTATCCAGAGAATAGATTTCCATGTGCAGTGGAAATGGGATCAAAATTTCACGCGGGTTGAGCCGCGGGCTTCAGCTCGACCAAAAATATAATTGAAAATGCCTTGTATGGACAATATTTTTTCCCTCTAACCACGGATCTACGGGTTAGTACTTATAGAGTAGAGTCACTTTCAAATGATTTATTACGAAGAATTATAACAATAATGATTACATTATTGTTATAATTCTTCACATAATTGTAACATTTTGACGTTCATATGTGCTCTTAGTGTTTACCATTGGGTTGTGGAGGTCAAATGGCAATCGCTTCACGGAAAATATCGAAGTCTAGCCAAATCCTTAGTTAAGACTGATAAAGCGGACCCCAGACTCCGAGCTGAAAGCTCCGGATGCGACTTGGAATTAACGCTAGGAAGAAGAAGAATGTGCTTGTGCCTAAACTGAATAAACGAAATTAATTCTTTGATTCTTTGATTCTTGGTTTGACAATTTATTTCTTTTGTGCTCAATTTGGTATACAATGACGTGTTGTTTTATCCTGAATAGCAAGGAATGCTACTGATCTACGACTTTAATTAAGCATGACCGAAAAAAGTATAACAATTAAAGCACAGATATTGAGGTTAGCTCGACAAAGATTAATGATTTCATTCACCTGTATCAGTTACAGGTCACAGGTCGCACAGAAAGTTTTGCCAAAAGAAATTCGTATGTAAAACATGATAAAACATTAGCCATTTATGATACTATCTGAAAAAGCGATTGAATTGAATGTTAGGTTCCTGATAGAAATTACATATACACATATACTCACGCCTGTAAATCCCGGAAGGGGTAGGCAGAGGTGTATTAATACCCATATTTCGCCATCTATGATTTTCGGTCCCAAGTACCTAATAGGCGGCGAGCCTATTGCCGTCTGGCGGGCACTTTGTCATGGGCTGTATGTTTACTTTCGGATGAAGAACAGCCCTATCCCTTAGTCGCCTTTTACGACACCCAAAGGAATAGATGGGGTGGCCCTATTCTACTCCACCGGGAACAAACACGGCTAAAAAAAAATACTTGAATTATATTATCTGAAAACAAATTCTTTCTGGAATGCTTGTATTTCTATCTATCTATGCACAATGGACGCAAAAATTAAATTACTGAACGGATATTGAAGCAATTTTTTTTTAGATGACTTAACACCTAAATTAACATCAATACAATATTTTTGTGCTAAATCTTGATAGAATTCACATAAGCGTTCATAATGGAATAGAAGTAGCAATTATTTTCTAACTAGACTCATTAATTACATGTAAAAACTGCTAAGTTCTAACAAAAAGAGGGTGAGTGTACATTTTTCTGAAGTACACAAAAAAAAGAAAAACTAGTTCCATTTAATGACTCTTTTACTTCATTTTGTGGACAAAGTAACGCCCTCTAGTTCATTTACGCCTTTCTTTGTTAAAAGCTCTTTTATCTCCGACAAAAAGTTTATAGTGCCGTGATTCTTTTTTATGTGTTTTTTCCAAAGCTTTGTGGTCATTATTTTTAATTTTAGTGTCGTTCTTTCAAAGGGTTACAGGGCTGATAAACGTTGAGGTGATGCTGAAAGTTGGTTTTTTCACATGGATTTTTCTTCTGGGCAATTTCATATCATTCAAAGAAATTGAAACTAAAGGCGAATGGGCGTTTCGTCCCATATGGTGTAACACTTTTTGACCTATATCAAATGAAAGGTCTCAATGAGTGTATTATTTTTTTGTATGGACATAAATCTGTATTTCGTGCAGGGTAAAAGTTGTGGGGGTTTCAGTTACAAAGAAAGTATTTAATTTATTTTAAATAATTAGTGTTTTTATGACAAAATACTTATTTATTTATGCTATTTTTACCCGACTATGTTAAAGCCAAAGGAGGATTATGATTTTGACAGGCTATGTATGTATGTATGAACTATGTATGTATATTCACTAATTCCCTCATAGCTCTTCAACTACTAATTAGAACTGGACAAGTAAGGTATTGTTAGAAGTGTCTTGATCGTCCACTTATTATAGGCTATATAATGTGTCACTGAATTTAATGTGGCGCCCTCTAGCGGTCATAAAGTACTGCGTTAAAAAATAAAATTGAGGTAAATATACCGTGTTTGATATCAAATTAAAGGCCTTAATTAGTACATTTCAAATATGTATAAATTATTGAGATTTTTGAATGAAAGGACATCACCCATTTTAGTCCGAAATTGAAAGTGCCGGCCAAAGTAAATAAATACGATATTCCGTTAGAACTTGTCCTCGCTAGCATTTTCTATTAACACGTCAAAGTTGAGGGACCACTGCGCATGGTTTTATTTGAATTTAAAAATCTTGGAAACATACATTTTTTATGATACGAATTATTAAAAATAAATGAAAAACTTTATTCTATATTGGAACAATAGTTAATAAAAGCAATAAAAAATAACCCCATATTGCACATCGTTGTATTTCGTCCATTTATTTAGGTCCATAATGGAAAGTGCTGGCCAAAGTACCTATACAAATATGAAATTCCGTTAGAGCTTGTCCTCGTTAGCATTTTTTACTATGGCGTCAAAGCTGAGGGACCACTGCTCTCAGTTTTATTTGAGTTCAAATATCTTGGAACCATACATTTTTATGATATGAATGATTAAAAACGAATAAAAATCATTGTTCTATATTGGAAGAATAGTCAATAAAATCAATAATAAATAAACCCTATTCTGCACACCGTTGTTTTTCACCCATTTATTTAGCTCCAAAATTGAAATTGCCGGCCAAAGAATACGAGTATGATATTCTGTTAGAGCTTGTCCTCATTAGCATTTTTTATTACGGCGTCAAAGCTGAGGGTCCACTGCCCGACTAACGGAATGTCATATTTGTATTCTTTGGCCGCTACTTATTTTCAATTTAGCACCTAAATAAATAGACGAAAAACAACGGTGTGCAGTATGGGGTTTATTTTTTATTAGTTTTATTAACTATTCTTCCAATGTAGCACGACATTTTTTATCCATTTTCAATAGTTTGTGTCATAAAAAATGTATGTTTTCAAGATTTTCGAACTCAAATAAAACCGAAGGAAGTGGTCCCTCAACTTTGACGCCCCAATAAGAATAAGTTCTAACGAAATATCGTATTTGGCCAGCACTTTCAATTTTGGACCAAAAATGTATGCAGCGTGAATAATGTTCTTTTGAAGCATTTATTATGCTAACTATTCAAATCGATTTAGAAAGAGAAAATTAAAATATTGGTTTCTGCTTTTAATTTTTTTCATGCTTTTTATATACCTATAATAATAGCAGGTTTTATGGAAATCGGTTCAGCGGTTACTACCGCTGAACCGATTTCCATAAAACCTGCTGTATCGTGATGTATAAATTATGACCTTTCATTTGATACCCAATACGGGTATATTTGAAAATAGATTAGATTTTGGATTGATTTTCATTCCTCATAATATATTTCAAATGGTTGAACCGATTTTTATGAAACATAGCTAAGAATACTCTCGACTAAACCATCTTTCGATCAAAAGAAACAGAATTGAATTCGGTTCAGCCGTTTGGGAGCTACGATGCTACAGACAGACTGACACACACGCACACATACACACACACACACACACACTCACACGTCAAACTTATAACACCCCTCTTTTTTTGTTCAAAATATGTGATCGGTACAACCATGAACCATGTCAACCAGTAGGTGAATTAACCCTAGTTGAGTCAACCGTAGTTGTAATGACCGTCGGCGAAATGATACAAAACCGTAGAACTATACTGCAAAGCCTAATTGCACAAAAAATATTTTTTACTTACACCCTTATAACTTTGGACCTGCACGAATTTCTGATAAAAATCTTTCATTTTTACACATAAATAGACTAAATGAACATGTTTACACTAGTCGCAACTTGTTACAAGGGTTGGGACGCAGCTCATACAAAAGTGCCCGTTCTCCTGAAATTCATATCCATAACCAGTTAATTTCATAATCAATCTCAACTTAAGGTTAATTTCGAAAAACCAATGATTCTGTTTTGAAAAACCCAAGCGACTAAAATAAGGGATTCTTCAAGAAAGGCATTAGAAAGTTTTTTCAGGGTCGGTAGCACAGGTTCGTCCATTTTCATAGCTGATTTTTCGTAACGCCCCTGGGGTTCCATAGGCCACGGGGACTACTTTCCATGAGGTGGCCTGTGTGCTTGTCTGCCACCTAAGTGGCACAAAGACTGTGTTACGGTTTTTTAGGTACAGACTAGATAAATGAGTTTGTTAATTTTGACATTTTTTGGAGTTAAAACTCGTCATTTTGTAATGCCATCTGTGTGACGTCACAGCTACAAAAAGTTGCACGTGGTTTTTCCTTTCGCGATACCAATTTTTCGTTGATACATTTCTATTTCAGCCAGTCATTGATTCCCAAGGACTAATACACTTACTCATACCAACGCCATATCACCCTAAATCTTTTATTATCCCATCATAGTGTTCATTTATTACACATAAATTCGATTTATGTTATACTAAGCTGACACGTCTCGGCTTCATACGAGTAAATAACATAACATAACCTCATTGCCGCCAGTTAATAACAACGGTTGCCATGGTTACACATAGCAATAAAGAGTCCTTTTTGCCCGTTCCCGTGGGATCTTTGATCACTATTAGAACTATCGGGATATTTACCTTGTATTGTTTGAAGTTTACGCTATTTCGGCGTTGTTACAAGCACCATGAGTAACTGTCAGTTCCTCTGTGACATCGTAAACATCCCGATATCTCTAATAAATAGTATGAGAGCTGATTACACTAACTATAGTCTGATCAGATTCCTGAAAGAGATGTACATTATTAGACACGCCTTTAATTGAAGAACACGAAATACCGATTTTTTCGGTTTATCAAAATGAATTTTTGGTATCACCACCAGGTTTTTAGCTTTGCAGCATAGCCAAGGTGCGTCTAATGATGTACAACTCATTCAGGAATCTGATCAGCTAGAGTTAGTGTAATCAGCTCTCATACTAATAGTAATGCAACCATAGAAATTAATTCCTTTAAACAGTTCTCTCAGCGAGTCACGGAGTCTGAGGCTATAGATTGCTCCTATCTCTCGTTTCTGAAATATGAAGATAGTCTCAATATCGGCCCCACAGTACCAGACCATATGACATAACGCGATTTCTTTTTATAAAAAACGACGTATAGCTTTTATAGTTTATTCCACAACATGGCCCACTTTACGCGACCTGTGTTAAAGTGACAAACGTCCCATCGCATGGTAAGAGCGCCTTAAGTATCTGAAAGGAAAATATTTATGTACCTACTAATGTAGTTTCTCTATGGGAAAAAGGTCGAAACGGTGTCCTAAATTATCTTTTTCGTTGCGTGCGCAGACTATAACGAAGGTGACATGAGTTGAATTATGTTGCCAGTATCACTTATAAGTTGTTTGTTTTTAACAGGGCAATATTGTTCGCGATAGAAGTGTATGACCCAGTTTATTGGACATATTTTATTTTAATATGTTTTTTTGCTAGGTCGTTGTGTTATCTGCTTGGGCTGAATTTTATGATTGCTATTGGGTGGTGTAGATTATCTGGAGATAGGAAATTTTGAACGTAACGCAAGACTGGATGTCTGTTATTTATTAGTATCCTATACTACTTTTATTCCGACTGCAGCAAAGTCAAAGAAGGGCTATGATTTTGATAGGCTCTGTATGTATGTATGTAGGTTCATCTGTTCTGTTATGGCCCCTAAAACCCGACTAGGCACTGAAAAATTACGCTGTAAAAATATTAAATAAAAAAATATCAAGTATAGTTGTAGTCGTATGCCACTTTTCCCTAGAATGTATTGTTTTGTTAGAGTAAGTAGCATACGACCGCTATCCTTGAATACTTTTTAGAACGTGATTTTCAGCGTCTGCAGTTGTCGTATGTGTGGTCGGCTTTAAAATCATACCTTTATTGTAACTCATTGCTTTGTTAAGAGTTCACACGCGACCATTTCATTCCTATTTTATGTTATTCGATAACGCGATTATGGATTTCGCGAAGGAATGAATTGTTTGCTAAAATTATTGCATTTCGATAATTTTGTAGACCGCATTATGTTAACCTGTATGTTAATTTGCTATTGTAAGGTAGTTTATAGTTGCGCGATACTTCAAAATGACTTTATGTTAATGAACGACGTGATGATTAAATTATGTTGTTCATAAAGTCAAAATCAAAAGTCAGAAATCATTTATTCTGTATAGACCATCAAACGACACTTACGTAGCGTCAAAATTAACAAAAAAATAAAAATATATACTAAAGACTAGCTTAGCAAATGGACCACTGCACCCGGTTCGAAACGCGACCCCGACTGAGAAGACTCCGGCAAGAATCTCAGCGGACATTTTTTTTTGTTTATTTACAAAAAATGCTTCATCTGTGACACTTAGTCATAGCACCCTAAAATCCAGTCGCATGTACTGATGGACCACCTGATCACGTGGGGGGCGGACATGCTGAAACAACTGATGTGGCTAACGTGGCCATGCTAAGCACTTTATATGATTAAATGGCCCCGGGCTCTTTGGTGAAGGCTTTGGATGCAACCGGATTACATAATAAAATAAAAAATAAAATGAATCCCATCCCACCCACCATCAATACCCTAACCCTTTAACTGAGAATATTGAAAATAACTTATTAACTTAGTAACTCCTGGTACAACATTTTTTTTATTTAAATAAAAGCAAATAACTACTAAACTATTATGAGCTTAAATACGAAAAGTTATACAATAATACTCTCTTTGTTACAGATAATGAAAACAAAATCATCTCTACACATGCACCAACAGGCGTAGATGATCTCCCACCAAGACCTGGAAAAAGAACCAAAATGGAACATAACAGTCGACACCCATACAGAAATCATGATAGAAAACGTGAAAGAAGAAAGATACAACTTCTCCAACAATTTTTACAATGTGATCACGAAAACAGATGAAGTGACTGATGAATGTGGTAATGCTACAACAAATGCTTCAATAGATCATGATTGTGGTGATAAAGCATATGATTGTTTTGAAATTAGTGTAGTGATAGTACTATGTCTATTAATAGTGGTGACAGTGATTGGTAATACGTTGATTATATCAGCTGTAGTGACTACGAAACGGTTGAGAACTGTGACGAACTGTTTTGTGACTAGTTTGGCGGCTGCAGATTTGTTAGTCGGAATATTTGTGATGCCACCGGCCATTGCTGTTCATATAAGTGGTAAGGCATTTCTTCTTGCTATTTCCATGATTTTATTTTTTAATTATATATGTATTTTTTTTTATTTTGTAATAATCATAGTCATTATTTTTTTTAAATTTGTCTATTGTTACCTCTTACTTACTTGGACTCTTACTTACTCTGAAATCATAAAATGGTAAGACTAATAAATACGGTGTTTTTAAACCTGGGTATAAAGCAATTTGTAGGTTTTCTTTTTATTGTTGTAGTTATAACAAACATGGATTTATTTCAATTTACTGAAGCACATCAAAGTTATACATTCATAAAATAAAATTAGTCGTAAAGTTCAAGTTTTATATATCTTGAATTAATCTAAGTTATGTCGTCTTCTTTGGATATTACTTTATACGACAGTTGTTTAATAAAACCCAAGTTGAACGCAACTTATAAAACTAATAGCGAAATTCATAATACTTGACTTCATTGATTAAAAATAAAAACCCTAAGACTTTAATCACAGTACCCAAATAAAAGTCAGACCAAGTAACAATAATCAACATTTCAAAAAAACGATTACACTAGGTTCATCCCTCAAAATAAAATATTAAATAATTCGATTCTTGCCAAAATTAATATGCCTATTGAATAAATGGTTCTCACTGAATTCAATGAAAAAGAGAAGTCTGAGAAATTAGCTGGCTAAATTAATGAATTGAATGAAATTTTGAAGCATTTATTATGCTAACTGTTCAAATCTATTAAGAAATAAAAAAGAGAAGAAAGAGAAGAGTGTCTCGGTGGCTTAGTGGTCAGAGCATTCCCACTATAAGGTAAATTAATGGAGTCGATATGATGGAGAACAAGCTGGTTAGGTGGTTCGGATACCCAGACGATGGACAAATTGACGAAACAGACGTAAATTATAAGGCAAGGATGAATAAAATAATAAAACTATAATATTAAAGTAGAAGAAGCCAAGGACTTATACCAGGATCGTAGCAAGTGGAAAGAGATGAGACTGTATATATCTCTCTGCCGGGCCCAGTCAGGTCTCGTTGAAGAATTCATTTTCTTTCTGTAAGTTTGACTAACTCATATTGCGCTCACGATCCTCAGTGCAGCTCCAAGTCCTTATATATATGGACCTGTTAAAGGTTTGTTATAAGTACGAGGAGTTATTATAGCGATATTTTCTCTGAGGCTTCAGAGAATGTGGCCATAAAATTTATTATGACAAACGACTATTTTTTTCCAAATCTTTGTTTTACTTTATTTCAAAGTGAGGTTGAAAATTTATGTATGCCTCATGTGTTAAGTTTATACCCTAGAAACACATCTTTTATCAAGTCTGTGAGTACGTTATTTGTAAATGTAACATTTTTATTTGATTTATTTTTATAGCCTAGTTATTTTTCAGGGTTCCGTACCTCGAAAAGTAAACACGGAAATCCGAACCCATATTCGACCGTCTTTCAAGACCTTTTTCTCAGGAATGCGTAAACTTAAAGGCATCAAGTTGAAATTCATACAAATAACGGGTCTGTAAAGTCTTAATTCTATGCAAAAGCTAACTTTTTAAATCAAGGGAATAAAAAGATATTGCCGTTAATGTAGCCCAAATTCATCCCTCAATCCAGTTTTGTACCAAATATCTCTATTAAAACGTCTTTATTACTAAACCAAAATGAATCAGTTTCGTAACTTTTTAATAACAAAGCAATCCAATTTTGCATATTTTTAAGCTCGTCATTTCCATTCATTCCACAATTAATTATTGAAGTAGCTGTTACAGTTGTTGTTGGCGGCTCTGGAATGTAGATTGGTTCTTCTGGGTAGGGACTTCACTAGTGAACTATCGTAGAAGACTATTCTTGATATAAAACACAGAACTATTAAACTGTTTCAGACTATAATCTATCTCTGTGTCAATTTCATCCAGATTCATTCAGCTGTCCAACACAAACTTTCACATTTATAATAGCAGTAACATTTACCAAATATTTTTACCTCCTTTTTCAGTTTCACTTTAGGGCAAATTTACTTTGCACTCAGTTTGACCCACAACTATTTCCTGAACCCTACACTTACTGTATCGCGTAACACCCTGTAGTTCCCAAAGTAAATGGGAAGGTTTATCGAATCCTCAGAAGTATAGAAGTTAAAATTTCGCTATTCATGTTACCGACGTGAATATGGTATCACACTAAATTTTCAGGTTCTTAGTAACAATGTGAATATTGTTACATAAATCAATTTCGATATACAATGAGTTGTATTTGTAGTGGTTATGGTTTACAATCATTTGGTGTAATGGTTTAAGCTAGATATAACAGTGTCGCGGTTAGTGGGTGAATTTTGTATTTTGAATTTGGTAGGAGAGGTAGGTACCTACATGCATGCGTCATAGCTATGGTGACTGTGGCACTTTTTGTATTGTCATCTAAACCTACAACAACTACCAAAACTGGCACGTGATGCTGGTCAAGTACCTAGCTGTCTTTCACTATGCCAATTTTAATTTTATGCATGCACTTTTATTTCAAACGTCTAGATAATAGTGAAATTATATCATCAAGCCAGACGTTACAAATACAACGCCATTAAGTAAATAAGTTACTACTCAAAGCATAAAACATTTTTATAGCGATACATTAACTGGCCTTCACCACATCATAAGTGAGGAAAGCAAACAAAATTAAACCTACCCCTATAAAATAAAAACACCATGATAATATATAAAACAACCCTGTCAAACCTTTTCCAAGGAATTTGCAACACCATACTACCCTTTTTCCGATAAATGGTATAACGGGTCGGATATAATCAGAAAATAGTAGGAACCCCGACGTCTGAAAGTCAATGGTGCCAGAAACTTCCTGGAGGTATCGAATTTATTCCTTTTTTGTGGAAATTATCTGGGTGCTGCAATAAACGGATCTAGTATCATGGGGCAAGTACCCGGCTTCCGACACTACTTATCCTCTTACTAAGATGTGGGTAAAAACGACTCGTTTGTACTGTGACCATGGTTTTGTATTTTGAAAGATATTTTAGTGATATGCCTGTATAAAACAGTGCGTTATTTCAGTAAGTACCTACGGGTATTTTACAGAAATTAGGCAAGGAACTAATGTCTCGTCATCATGTTCTCCAAATAAATAGATGACAGTTCAGTAATATCTCTGTAAGCTGTAACCTTGAGAAGAGTGGTATGTGTATGATTATAACACTTTATTTTACAAGACTAGACTAAAGAAATATCATGTTACGGCTAATGCCACTCACAGCGTTCTGGTAAAAACCTAATAGGGAAGTATGTATGTATTAATCTAAATTGTAACACTTAGAAAGGGTAGGCAATAGTAAATAATTTATGTACATAAATGTAACATTAGTATTATAAAACCGCTTATCTACCTACCTACCTAATATACTACTATATTCGAGCACGACTGAATGACGAACGCAGTGTACGTATAAACCTTTCTGGTTTTTGTTACACTTCTAGTGCATATAAAATTGTATACCTTTTGTTCTAAAAAAAAGTAAAACAGGAATAACTATTCAATAAAACAAAATTTCGGCACGGATAGATTAGGTTGAAGAGTATCTCGTAACATAACATGAATAATCTTGCAAGACCGCTATACTCGTAATGTTAGGGTACTTATACCTATAATGCACGAAGAAACAGGATGTCACAAATGATATAAAACTTAGAATTTAAATTGATTTAGTAAAACTAGGACAGCCGCAGAGATTTGAGTGATTCTGTGCCTCGAAGAGCACGTTAAGACGTTGGTCTCGGTTGTCTTATAGTAGAAATAGCAGAATTAGGGGAGAAATGGGTCACAAATAAGGGTTTATCACAATACAATTATCTAATCAACGGTGTCTGCTTCTGGTAGTAGTAGTAAAATTAAAACTAAGAATGTCCGAATCTTCGTTACAGTGTAGTCACCCGAGTTCCAAACGGCACAGCCCTACATACATTACATGGCTACTGAAACGTAGTATTTACTTCCCACCTGAGGTTGATTTTCCCAATCATGTACGATTAGAGTTTATAGCTTTAGCTGCTTTAGCTTTTAATGCTTACTTAGACGTAATTTTGTGGAGACGTGATCTGTTTGTTAAGTTTAAAGGATTAACGGCCGTTCCTTAAAATGACCTTCTAAAGAACAAAAACGTCATCAATCTCTTATTTTAGCGTCCTAATATTGCTACCATTGACGCCTGAAAATCCCCAAACGGGTAGGTAGAGGTGTATTATCACCCTCATTTCGCCAACTATGATATTCGGAGCCTTAAGCTGTCTAACGGGCGCTTTGTCATGGGCTATATGTTTACTGTCGGATGGAGAACAGCCCTATCCCGTAGTCACCTTTTACGACACCCACAGGAAGAGATGGGGTAGCCCTATTCTACTCCACCGGGAACCAATACAGCAACACACCAATATAATGTTTGTAAATTCAAGTCAGTGTAAGATTCAACATCTCTATATATAAAAAATCCCTATTTCCCTTGGTCACGCCATCACGCGTGAACGGCTGGACCGATTTCGCTAATTCTTTTTTTGGAACATTCCTTAAAGTACAGGGATGGTTCTAACGGATAGAAAAATTGAAAAAGAAAAAGAATTGACTGTTAGGCGGTACGAAGTTCGCGGGGTCAGCTAGCATTTGCATAAAATGCAAATGAACATCATGGAAATCTATGTAATATTATACCAAAATTACTTTTATACTACAATCTACTTTAAAAATAATCTTTTCTTAACGAGTTTGCCTAATTACCGTCAAGAAAATTTAACGTAATCTTTCTCTTGTAAAACTTAAAAGCCTTATTAAGTACTTCCAGTACCATGAAAGTATTTTTTTCCATTGAAAAAATTTCGAAGTCAAAACTTGAACAAAATGGTAAGTAAAAATACTTTGAAAGAATATTATCGATAAAATAAAGGTAAGTAAATTCGATTAGACCTTAATTTATTGCCAGAGAGTCTTTTAAAAATGATTAATGATTTTTTTATAAGGACACGTCAATTTGACTTCAAATTGACGTGTCTTTTATAAAAAAAAAAAAAATCATGTTCTGGCTGTCATGGGAGTACGGTCCTAAATGTTGTTTGACTTCCTAATATCTAGATTGCCTCTCCCCTTTCATGGGTGAATGGGTGTATCAGCTACCACGTGAAGTTGGAATGGAGCCCGAAAATCGATAGGTACTTCCATACTAATATTATAAATGTGAAAGTTACTCTGTCTGTCAGTTACGTTTTCACGCCTAAACTACTGAACTGATTTTGATAAAATTTGGTATAGGAGTAGATTAAACCTTGAGAAAGGACATAGGTTATGTTTGTTCGCGATAACCGACATCCACGCGGTCGGAGCCGCGCGCCAAAGCTAGTATTAATATAAACATGAGAATATCAGATATCATATTTTCATTTTATATTCTTTACATAGTTACCTACAGTTATGAAAATAAAGTTTATAATCCATTTGCAAGTTAATGCAAGGTATTCTTCACTGTGTTGGACTTGACATCTTATGCAAATGTGAAATGTAAGCCTGCCGATCTTGCTTATGAAAATGTGGATTAATATAAAACTACACAACACAATGTCAGATGTTGTAGACTAATCGGAGATCTAATTTTAGTATACAAGTTTATAAAGTACAATATATTTTAACAAATTAATTGAACAAAATGATGAATTATTTTGAAAAATTAATTTAAAAAGTCAAAGCTTGAGCAAGAATTCGTGATAGTACCTAGTTATTTTTATTATTATCTTTTTTTATCGTGCGAAAAATCCCCACGGATACCTCCCCCGCCGGAGCCGGTGGAGGAAATTATGTCGGACTCGAACCGGCTAAAATGCACGTCGTCTGTGGGCCGTCGGTTGCCATAGGTGAGATTACCGTAGACATAACCCTCGTACTCGCCAATAGTATTTACATTATTACCTAGTATTTAAATTCTGTAAATTTAAAATCATTCCAACTTGACGCGAATTCAATTTGATAGTCCGAAAGGGTCAGCTGGACATTACGGCAGCGGCAAACGGCTAAATAAACAAGAATGGACTTCTAGTCAAAATCCCCTGATGATGGTAAACCATGAGGTTCCATGGTGGGTGTAACTATAATTGAAATTTGTGAGTTGCCAAGGTGTCAGTAGAAAAATATGAACCTAATAGCTGTTGCCCGCGGCTCCGCCCGCGTAGATGTCGGTTATCCAAACGTAGCTATATTATTGTTCATTAAAAACCATTCAGTAGTTTTTACGTGAATGAGTAATAAACATCCATCCATACATAATAGCTTTCGCGTTTATAATATTAGTAGGATATTATGAAACAACTCCTGAGATACCCAATGTTTTTCAATTGGACAAAATGATAACAAAAACAAAAATTATACTAATCGAGAAGCGCTTCAATTTTTAAAGCTGAGACGTAGGTTATCTAACCCAATACAGCCAGACGATCTTCACACTTCAAACTGCAAACCGCTGGCAAATTTCCAAGATCATAAAAAAATAGATAACAACCGTTAGGTAGGTTAGGTAAGTCTGAAAATTGGGATGACGTTTCAAGTTAGCGTTATTAGTCTTCAGAGTTCTTACTTTCTTTTACTAATAAAATGAAATTTTATTGAGAAATAAATGTTTGTAGTAATATTGCATTCCTGAGGGAGTTAGTCGGGATCTCATTATCGGCGTTATTAGATATGGTGTTCCTGTATAGTTGAGTTTATAGAACACTAGCTGTTGCCCGCGACATAGCCTATGTCCTTTCCGAGGGTCTAACCCATTTCTATGCCAATTTACATCAAAATCGGTTCAGTGGTTTAGGCTTGAAAACGTAACAGACAGACAGATAAACAGAGGTACTTTTGCAAGATTAGTATGGATTTTTGTATTTAAGATCAAATTATAAGTGGCATTGAGTTTTACACGCATAGTCATCATTATACTTGCGTCAGTTCCGGTCGCATCCGAGGTCTTTATCTTGGAGTCCTAGGTCCACTTTCCGACTTTTGGAACTCCACTTCGCATGGTCCTGGGAATTCATGGTAGGTACTGAGACCATTGGCATGAATGTCACTTGAGCACTTCTTTGTTTGGTGGATTTACACGATGTAAGAGCTTGAAACGGCCTCCGCTAAGATCTTTGATGCCCAAGCCAACCTGGCTCTCGATTCTGCTAAAGCACAACCACAGAGACTGTAAAAAATGGCATTAAATTTAAAACCTTATTTCTATAGACTCACAGTCACAAAATTAAATGAAAAGAGTTTCATAACACTCTTTCATTCACACTACAACCAGCCATTTAATTTTAAACTTTAACTGCATTACTATGAAATGGAATTTTCTCGCAGTCTCTGTAGTGTGACAGTGGTTGTGCTTTAGCAGAATCGACGCCCTGGTCAATGAACAAGACTTGACCATGGAACTCTTTTCGACGTCAAGATATCACGCATGAGTTTTTCTCATAATATATTATTAAAATAGCCAAATATGAGCGTCTATGAAAACAAAAATGTCAAGAATATTATAAAACTGTTATAACGTTGTCATACGTTTGCAAAAATTAACCCCTCTTTTTAAAACGACAGTATAACAAATAGAAAAGAGAATCGACTTCGGGCGGGACTCGAACCCGTGATCTTTCCCTTACAGGGGGAATGCTCTGACCACTAAGCCACCGAGACCGCACGAAGCCAATCCAAATTCCTCTTTTAAATCCGTCTTTTGGGGTAACTCTCTTTACTCTTTCTTAATCGATTTGAATAGTTAGCATAATAAATGCTTCAAAATTTCATTCAATTATAACAAATAGCTTACGTCAGTAGATTATAATGGAATTCTCCGTTTCCACTTCAAGCTGCTTGGTAAACTTAGAAATGTATTCTTCCTGGTAAGTAAGATTGCCAGAGATCCTTGCAGAAAAAAGTATGGTCGGCAAATATGACTAACAATTTTACTTTTGTAAACGTTTAGGTCCTTGTGAGATACCTCACCGATAAAACAAAAACAATTTAAGAAACGATATCTCTTAGGGCTCAAAAGTTCCAAGTATTAGCATAACGTAAATGTTTAAGAAAAGGATACCAAAAGAAAAAAGAACAATGTGGAAACTCGCATCAAACTCAATATTCTTACTTAGCAAAATATCTTTTTCTAAGAATCCTTAAACAATATCAAACCACAAAAGTTATAAATTCACGATATTTCTGAAGCACTCCAAGTAAATTTTCTCAGAATACATTTTGATTGACATCGATACGGTACATATTCGCTCTGAATTTATTTTATTCGAGGTGTCATTATATTTTCAATGAAATGTCTAGAATATCTTCGCTGATCCGGGATGGCAAAGGTACGAGCGAAATATTTTTGTTTGCATTACTGTTGCACCTGCCTCTGCTTGAATTTGTATTTGAAAATATAATTATGTAGTTGAATATTTTATTTAGAAATCTATTTTTTTTTTGTAAAGGACGCGTCTATTTAACTTCACCTTGCCTGAGGGTAAGCTGAAGGTAAAGTCTCGGGAAAGAGGTTCACCATTAAAGACATGTACCATCTACAATGTACAATGGTGGCATTGTGGCACGTCTCATCAAATGATTTCACGCCCCTGCTTAAACGACCCGGGACTGTAGAACTTAGTTTTTCCTTAGTTTTTGCCATAACTTTTGATGCTAGTTACGAGTATTATAAATATATTAAAATGAGTCTTAAATATAGTATTAAAATTACAGAAAGTATATTTGCTACGTTAAATATTAAAATTTTCTTTTAGCCTATATTATTGTTTTTTTAAATGATAACTTTATAAGACTGTACTTAAAATGAATAGTGGATAGTGTCCATACTTTTTTGAATTATAATAATCGAAGAACAAACTCAATTCTGTTGAGAATAAAATCCGAAACCCTAAGATTAAAGAGATTTTAAGTTTTAGTAAGATGGACAATCTTGAAATTAAATGGCTTTAAAACAAACAAGATTCTTCTAAGATCCAGTACAAAGGCTTTCGATCAAGATAATTTAAATTGTGATCATTATCAGGGTATAAATTATAAGATCTAATTTATCATAAGTAAGTTAATTTTAGCTTTACGCAATAGTTTGAGAGTTTGTTCAATAGTACTTAAAGCTTACTATAGTTCCTTCAGAAGACTTGCCTTTATTGATAACACTACAAACAACTTTGAAGCCTTGAAGGAAGCTTCCAGAATATAATTATATCTATAACCAAAAGTTTATAGAAATTTCGTCTATCCTTAGTAATAGTAAGTCTATACCATCTTTATATGACTTATTGGTTATTAAAGCAACAAAATGAAATAATTGATATCAATTACAGTATCATTTATTGCTTTATTATGCTTGGTACACACCAACTAATCAAAGATAATCGCAATCCCAATTCGTTGTCAATGATGAAACTCGCTACTTTTTTTTACCACGACATTTAATTTCTACGCGAGTTCTCTCAATTACCCTATCGCAGACAGCTGATGGACATAGGATTCTACCCATTTTCCAATCCTACGCCTTCCGCATTTATAGTTCTTCCTAGCTACCTTTTCAGATCATCGACTCACCTGGCGTGCCTTCCATTTGCCAAACCGCGGTCTCCATTTTATAGAACTCGTTTACTCTAGAGCGGTCTTTAGCAGATGTTGTCAGCTCTTTGTCATTTCAGCTGGCCTATTCTGGAAGCTATTTGTAAATTATAATTCTTTGTCGGGTGACCTTATTGCGAATTGCCTGTGACCTTATGCTTCATAGTCCTTCAAGTATAGCTCGCTCTGGTGTAAATAAAAAAAACACACCTATTTATTATAGATGCGTACGCGTATCTATTCATTTGTCCATTTATATAAGACGAATTGACATGGTTGAAAGCAGCAAAGAAGAGAGCTTATTTACAGACGATTAAGCTGTTTAAAATTCCTTCATCTCAGATTTTTCTTTCATTCATTCAAGAACTTCATCCCCTTTTAGATTGTTTTTAAGGCGTATTATTTCAGACGATTTCTTTTAGACAGCCTATAGCATTTTGTTTTTGTTTCATTCAGTATTATTATAGTGTCTATTATCGTCCAATATCGCCATTGGTTTGTGGAGGTCAGATATTTTCCTGGTCCTATAACAAGAAATTTGGAATTGTATTGCCGGATCAGGACTAGAGCTTTGTGTTCATTTGGTTTTCTTAAGCATCTTCACTTATTATGGGTTTCTTCAAGAACAGCATTAAAAAGTTTTCACAGGGTCTTCGGGGGCTGCACGAGTGTTACATTCCTAGGTGTTCATAACCAGTAGTAACTACTTCCCATCAGATAGGCCGTGCAAAACAACAGAAAATATTGCAAAAACCTTTAACTGTCATAATCATGAACATAAAATAGTTTTCATAAATCCTGTTAGCTATTTCACGAATCTTATGCAAATACCTATCGTAGCATTCCTTGTTTATTATTCAATCAATGTCAAGCGATTCGCGTGGAAATACATTATCGTCATGCGAATCGAGTACGAAAAATATGAGAATGTTAAAGTTTTGTATTTGTTAACGAGTTTTATCGTGCAATTTAATACGTTTGAGGTATCGGTAACTGAGTTATTGTGAAAACTAGTTATACTCTTAACTCTTTCCTGTCTTTATCCTGACCTAAAATCCATTTTTCGCCAACATTTTCAGGTTCCACATAAGGAGAAGCAAGCCGAATTACTGTCAACTGGACTCGTACATCATCTTTTGGGCTTCCATGGAAGAGATTGAGTGACCCTAATATTTTGATTCACCAATATCATACCAACTATTATCATTTTCATTATTCTTAACGTTCCATTTTATGAGACTAAAAAAAACCGGACTCCAGAGTATCGTCCCTTAATCTAGAGGTTTACCGGCTTGCAGATGAGGTCAACTTTGGCCCCGAAGATAGTGATGAGGCCCTAAAACAACAATTATACTGAATTATAACCGACTATAAAACTGAAAGTTCTATGGACCTATAAGTGTGTCCATAATTTTGTATTATTCTTTCATTAATATGTTTGTATTTCGAGGAAGGGTTAAATCCTTCCTCGTCGATTACGTTGTTTTGCAATAATATTGGGTACATTATTAGAAAAGAAAACTTTTTATTTTAACCTAAAACAACAGTGTTATGTGAAACAGTTGCTGTGGGCTTATTTTACCACCGAAGCATTCATTATAGCATAATTTACGATTACATCCGAAGCTTTCAGCTCGGTCCCCGACTCTTTTTCTTTTTTGTTTTTCTTATTTTGGCTTCTATGAAAGTGACTCCCGTCTGAACTCTTACTTCCGTTACTTCGCCGCGAAGTCACAGTTTAAATTGACATTAATTTATTTCTATTCCTTCTAGGTAAATGGGAGCTTGGCTGGATTCTCTGCGACATATGGATCAGCCTGGACATCCTTCTCTGCACCGCTTCCATTCTGTCTCTCTGTGCGATCAGCGTAGACCGCTATCTGGCTGTGACCAGACCTCTCACGTACTCCAGAAGACGAAGATCTAAGAAACTGGCGTTGACCATGATATTTTTCGTCTGGATCGCCGCTGGTGCAATTACTTGTCCTCCTATGTTTGGATGGTGAGTTGAATAGTTTTTTATTACCTAAGTTTTGCAGGAGCGGAACGTTGGCAGTCAAGGCCGGTAAGTTTCAGGGATACCCTACGGGTGGAGCCGCCTGTCACCCTAGCAGAAGCAGGCCGCGGCGGCAGCGCGCATTGCGTGCCTCCCCACACCCGGGGGCGAGTTGGGGACTCTGTGGTCCCTACACCGGAAGAGGGCCAGATCGAGAGATATGGCCCTGGGTCGGCCGGGGTGCGAGGGATATGGCTATGACAATCTCACCTCCGGCAACTGACGACCCACAGATGGCGTGCGTTTTAGTCGGTTCGAGTCCGACATAACCTCCTCCTCCGGTTCCGGCGGGGGAGGTATCCGTGGGGATTTTTCGCACGATAAAAAAAAAAAAAAAAAAAAAAGGGGATACCCTTTGTAAAGTATACCTTGGTTCCCGCGTAACACAGGCAGATGTGCGCCGTGGATTTTTACTCGGTTCTAGTCCAATATAAGATAGGTGTTCCAGATCTTCGGGGCCCAAATTAATCTCACCTGTAACCTGATGCTCTTGCTGATTGACGTTTGAGACGCGCAAGCTTTTTCAGTGTCTAGTTTATACCTACCTACCAATTCCTATACCAGAATCAATGTTTTGTAGAATTCTATAAGCAACAATAAATTGGTATTTCTTCCTTTCTATAATTTTCTAGACGAAACAAAAGCTAAATTACCTGAAGCAACAGTAATGAGTAAACCTTCTAATTTCTCTGTTGTCTCGTTCATGCTTATCCAGCTATACATTAGAAAGTGAGATAGGTAAACACAAAAGACCTTTATAAGTGGTACACTTAAACCCTTGACACGGATGACGAAGCAGCCGATCATGCATACAGGGCTAAGCCTAAAGGGACGGGTATTTAAGGTACTTATAAATCTATTGAAATACATACAGATACTCATTGTGCTTGTGTATAATGTCCTTGAAATGATAGGAGTACCTACATGTATGTCTTGCTAGCTATATTTTTGATCCTACGTGAATTTAAGGACATGAGAACTTCACTTGCGTGATGCAGGATCGGATTTAGATAGTAGTTTTGAAGTAGTTTGACTTGTTGTGACTAGATGGCGCTGTATACAAGTGTGGTATTATCACTGTAGGGGAAACCTATTGCTGTTAACGGGTCTTTTAATTCAGAATTCAGTAAATGTACAAGCATTGTTCTTAACATAAAGATGTGGTTGCGAAGCGAATAAGCCTATTTGTTATAAAAAATGAGTAGGAAGGAGAAGTAAGAGTGTAGACCCTGAGCTCCCAAGGGCAAGCTTTGGATGCCACCGGGTTTGGTGCTTGAATGATAATAATAATAATTGTGCCTTATTTCCATCGAAATAAGGTTGAATATCGTAACTACGAGTAGTAACAGCCGGTCTCGAATCCATTGCATATCCTTATTACAAACAAAATAAATAATGTTATTTCCTTCTAATGGAGCTATTTATCAATGAATAATATACTGATGTACTGATAAACTAAAACCACAACAGTGATAAGGCTATTGTTATGAAACTGGACTTTTTCTTGTTTGACGAGTTGTTTTTGAGGTATAACAAACCATGTGTAGAAGATTAAATAAATAGCCATATAATATTTCGGGACAATATACACAGTACTATCTAAACCTAAGGTAGGCATAGCTTGCAATATAAGTTCTTTTTGTAAATATAATATATGTATAGTATATATCTCTATTATATAGTATAGAGATCCGATTTTCAGCATTCCATGGGTTCACCGTGCGGTCGCCGGGTCCATAGCGTGATACAGAGAGAAACACCGTGACGGCGACTGGGACTTGCAACACAGATGTAGGTTTAGGGTGGCCACCTTGTGATGCATCAGCACTCACCCCCACCGTCAGTAGTGTTCCCCCCCTACCTATCCAAATTTGGTAAGATCCTATCAATGCCGCTTTTGATATTCGATTCTCTCTCTCGATCTCGATCTCGAGATCTCATAAATAATATTCACGAATTTTATTCACACTGCTCGGGAATCGAACACGCGGCCTCCGGCGTAACAGTCGCATATCGCTACGCCCGGCTGACACAGGGCCATCGCCAGCTTAGAGATGGCTCCCTTGGGTGTGGAAACCCTTACGTGTCCCCCATCTTGCCCAGAGATACCTACATCTTGGGCAGTTCTCCAAATGTAAACGTCAGTTGCAAGAAAGCCAGATATTACTCATTAATTCTGAATTGAGATTCTGCTGCTTGCCAAATGTCATGATTCTAGGTCAATGGGAAATAATTATAGGTACTACCCTTACTATAGATTTTAATTCAGTTGCGAGTGTTAAAATAGCTAGTTTAGTTTTATTATTCGATTAGTTGATCCCGTGACTTCCGTTCGCATGGACTCAGATCCGGATTTAAATTTTTTGAATGTCTACCGGTGGTAAGGATCTAGTATGTCATGAATCATGCGACCTGTTGAGAAGCCGCCAGCAATCGGGTTATAGGGACCTTTCGCCACTTTATAACATTAACTGCCTATATCTGCCACTGATAATCCCGTCAATTTTCGACGCCACGTAATAGGGAGCCAACCTATTACCGTCAAACGGGCAAGCATGGGCTTCGTGATAGAAAACAACAGACAACACAAGGGCCCTAGACAAAGTGTCATTCTATTGATGGAATCGCTCTGAAGCGAACCATTTTAAGGTTTTAACAATGGCTTTCCGGACATTGCGGTGGTTATAGTAATATTGATAAGTTAAATAATGTATTTCGAGTTACAAAGACTCAAATTTCATAAAAAAAATATAGTTATATTAATCATCATCATCATTCATCATTTAAGCCATAGGAAGTCCACTGCTAGACATAGACCTCCCCTATAGATCTCCAATGATTTATGTCAATTTCATACTACAATTATTTCATATTACTTTCGCTTTCGTCGAACGTCACCGATGGGGTAGAATAGGGCCTTATTCTACTCCACCAGGAACAAAACAAACGAAATTCAATAAATTGTCTTTACGATATTTAATATTACGAACATTTATGCAACTCAGACTTGTTTTTGCGTAGATCGTTTGACATGGGATACCAATATAATCGGGTGGCTTGCCGCAATCTTATTTGAATATTTTTTTTATTACAATGTTTCCGTGACAGCCATGTGGGCTCATGTGGCACAGGGGAAATTTTCCACACATAAACAGAATATTTCCCTTGGCAGTAAGCGTAGCATCGAAATAATATAGCATATTTAACTTTAGATCTACTTAGAAAGAGTAAACGGATCTCAAATTTTGAATGTTAGAGAATAAGTATGATCTTTATAGCGTTGCGGTAACATCGGAGGTCGCGGGTTCGATATCCACTCAGTGCAAATATTTGTATACATGAATATGAATATTTCCTGTAGTCTGCGTATATCTAAACTCATATCATAACACAAGCCAGTTCTAGAAAGCTATCTGCAGAAAGTCCTAGAATATAAAAAAAGTTCTATAAATTATAATTATATTACACTAGCGACCCGCCCCGGCTTCGCACGGGTGCAATACTGATACTAAATATACTTACTAACTACAAAATGTCCTTATAAATAACGTTTACAGCTTTTTTATCATTAGACAATACAAACATGTTTTGTTTAGAGGTTACTCTTGAAAGAGCGACATATAATTGACCATGAGAAAAACACTCAACGCTCAAATCTAAACCCGCAACGTTGAAAGTTTGACCCTGCGATTTATTAATGGTCATTGCAAAAGATGTCTTTACCGGAAATTGTAGGCGTTTAAATTGGAATGGTAAATCTGATGGTATCAGAGGAATTCGGGGAATTAATACGTCTTAAACCTCTAAATTTAGCAGTCTTTCTCTACAATATTATGCATGTATTATACATATATAAACCTTCCTCTTGAATCACTCTATCTATTAAAAAAAACCGCTTCAAAATCCGTTGCGTAGTTTTAAAGATTTAAGCATACATAGGGACGGACAGACAGCGACAGCGACTTTGTTTTATAATATGTAGTGATGATGATGATGATGATAGTTTTCTGATGAACCTAGCTAGAGAAAAGGCTAGGTATATAATGTGAATATCGCTAGTTATCGATACAGTTGGGCACAATCGTCTAGATAAAATTAGCAATATAATATAATCGATAAGACGATCCCTAGAGTGCAATAAAAACGTCCATAGACCGATTCAGGAATTGATAACTGGATAGTCAAAGGATTTGGCTTATCTACCCTATAATGGAGAGTTCTAAAGTCGAACTTTTAATTAGCTGCAGTAAAATGACGTTTTGTGGGATACCACTTTTTGAAGAAAAATAAATAGGGATGTGGCTAAGTGAGCAAGTGAATCATTCAATAAAGGAATGATCTTTGGTTTTGTTTTAAAGATTCAATATTATGTTGTAATGTATTTTTTTATTCTATTATTATTACATATGATAAAGAATTGATCTTTTTCAGTGAAAGTATAGGAATATACATTCAAAACGAATCAAAAATGTCATAATAATGTTATATAATCAATATTTTTCGGAATCACTGTCGCTGTTGCTTTCGGTCACACTAATGACAAATCTGTCTGTCTATTTATCATCTAATATGATCGAGGTGGTACATATTGTGTTCCTCTTTTATAGTGTGAGACACAAAAGTCACTCCACTTAGCCGGTGTCACATTGCTGATTACTTCTTGGAAAAAAGTTTTCACTTCTAGCATTTCATACGTCTTATTAGTTTATCTGCGACGTTCCCCTTTGCCTGAGACCAAAATAACTCATCGGTTTAATTCACAGTGATAAGAGGGCAGACTTAGAAGTCTTATCCCTTTATGTGCAGCCATCTCGAATGGCCTTCACCATATTTGGTTCAAATGCTATATTTTTAATGGTCAGCCATTCTTGAATTCGTGCTTTCGTCCACGACATTACCCGGATTCTTTCGGTCGAGAGCGCGTTGATAATATGATTGAGCGTTGCGAATAATTAAATCATGTAAACTAAGCTGAATACTTATAGAAGTGTCTAAAACTGACCCGAAGAAATGTTGACCGCCGTGGCACCCACACAAAACACAACTATTAAGTTCGAAACTTATTTGATACTAGCACTTTTGAAATAGCTGTCATTGTCATGTAAACGTTATTTTTCCATGACAAGAAGTGAAAAAAATCCTCGTGAAATAGATTTTTTTTTTTTTTTTTTTTCCGGACATTACCACTTATTACGTTTTTATTTGAGATTAAACTATACTTATACAGCATAAGACTCGAATTAGAAACTTAGGACGCTGCTAGGTCTCTAAGATATCTTTCAAATGGGACCTATAACTCATGCTAGCCTAGTACAAAAAATTCAGTATCGCTTCTACATAAATTCGATAACTTGAGTCCACGCCAAAAACTGAGGTCCCGGTGTATAAAAATCATCACAATTGAAATAATACGGCAAATAGGGTAAAATAATGAATGGATTTAACTACTTTAGAGTATGTTTATATTTTTAAAATATTAAAATCATTACCCAGATATATAATAATATGAATATCTTTTTTCTTATTGAAATTCAAACACAGGGGCTCAAAAGTGGAGGGTAGGTACACTTTTTTTGGAAAACGCTCAATTACGACTAGATACTGCTACTGCATTCGGCTTAAGTTTGGGTAGAATGCCGGCGAACCACACCTCGAAACACTCAAAAAGGAAATGTGTAAAAGGATCAACGTTTATACAGCCTTTTATTTATATGAATAATAAATAGAATTAAGTATGATCATTATGAGTAAGTTATGGAACGATTAGAATGATCTTCTGTGAACTGAATCACATCCCTATTGAGAATAGGCTGTAAACATTATTTTACGCAATGACATTTTGAAATGTCATTTTACTGCATCTAATTAAAAGTCGAAGTATAAAAAGGTTCCTGGCCTCTTATTCTATGTGACAAACCGTTTCATAACTACGCGTGTTTGTACTCGTAAAACCGACATATTTCAGTTGATCTAGTTTTACCTCTTCTATGTTACTCGTAATTCATACTAATTCATACTTTCATATTCATATTTCATACTTCATACTAATAATTAAATACGAAAGTAACTCTGTCTGTCTGTCTGTCTATCTGTTACGCTTTCACGCCTGAACTACAGAAACGATTTTAATGAAATTTGGCATAGGGTTAGATTAGACCTTGAGAGAGGACATAGGCTATGTTTGGTCGCGATAACCGCCATCCACGCGGGCGGAGCCGCTGGCAAAACTAGCCGATTATAAATCCACCGACTTTTCACCTACTTTGTGGGCTCTGCCTACTCAATTATGAAAGAGGCAGTACTTAAAATATTGTCAGCAGTTTGATTAAGATTGAAAAATCCCCCATGTCATATCAAATGGAACGTCGCTACAAGATGGTTGTAGGTATAGGTGAATTTGAAACACTTAAGACGTGACTCGTAGGTGATATGTAGGTCAGAGCATTCCTCCTGTCATGGCCTGGTCGCGAGTTCTAGTCCCGCCTGAGTCGTTTCACTTTTTTCCAATCTTATTCGATTTGAATAGTTATAAATAAATAAATATTCTACAACATTCTACACAACGCTATCTAGACCCATGGTAAGCTTAATTAGCTTGTGTTATGGAATCTAGAATGCGGATATACATACTTAGATACTTTTTTTTTGTAAATACATACATATTATACGTAGAAACACCCAGACCAATGCAAATATTTATATTCATGCATACAAATATTGGCACTGAGCGGGGATCGAACCCGCGCCTCCTGCGTGGCAGCCGCGTTCACTACCACATTATCACACTAATTGCTTTAAAATTTCATTCAAGTGTCAGCAGTTGTTTTAAGTCAAAGGCACATCTAAAATAACGGCTTATTCCCGATTACCCCTTTTACCGATTCCCCACGAAAATTAATAGCGTTTTATCAAGATGCGAAAAGTTATCTTATACTAGGAATAAACGACTGTTTTTCGAATATCTCTCGCCTCGAACCAGAAAATTTTGTATCTAAAATCGAGACTACTTTTCGATCAGGACAAGTGTCCGACTGGGGAAGACTTATATCGCCGTTAAAGCACTTACTGTATTGCCGTTATTTCAGGATATAGTTTGACATTTAGATCTTCTATCTTACGACATCCAGTATTGTTGTCAGCTAGATTCTAGAAGATAAGGCTAAGTTAGCGTCTACAAAACTGTGTTAGGGATAGCGTACACAAGCAATAATATTGATAATACAATATAGGTATTCGGCCAATAATATTGTGTAGATGTACTGCCCGTATTATTGAGTGATATAAATACCTACAGTAGGTATTTTTGACGATATGTATTTTCTTTCAAACATTAATTTCCGAGTTATTCCGGTTGGATCCCCTGATATGATCCCCTGCAGATTGTTATTATGTTTTAATTCCCGATGGATATTACTCCACCATAATCCACCATAAACTGTGTCATTCCGGTCTGATCCCCTTAGTCTTTTTTACAGGCAAGTTCCCATGCCAGTCTATTACCACGGCAGGTTTTTGCTGGTCGAAATATGAGGCAATTCAAATGTATCTATACCATGATCGCGGCATGTAGGTACTTTTATATATACATTCATACATACATATAATGACGCCTTTATCCCCGTAGGGTTAGGTAGAGGTGAATTAATGCCCGCATGTCATCAATCACTGTATTAAGTCCCACGTAATATGGGGTGAGCCTATTGCCGTATTCTGGATAGTATTGTTGACTCGCGCCATGCATCTAAGGCTGAGTTTGGGCTGTTTAAATATGTGTGAAGTTAAACAGCCCTATCCCTTAGTCGCTTTGTATGACACCACATAGAAAGAGATGGGGTGGCCCAAAATTCTACTCAGCCGGGAACCACGCGACAACTTTTAATGTCAATGCAATATCTATTGTTGCGTATGTGCGGTTGGGCCTATTAGCGAATCTGTCAATTTATGTAGGACTAGCTTTTGCCCGCGGCTCCGCCCACGTGGATGTCGGTTATCGCGACCAAACATAGCCTATGTCCTTTTTCAAGGTCTAACCTACCTCTATACCAAATTTCATCAAAATCGGTTCAGCGGTTTAGTCGTTAAAGTGAGACAGACAGACAGACAGACAGACAGACAGAGTTACTTTCGCATTTATAATATTAGTAGGGATAACTGGATTACTTCAAATTATGACGACTATATAGACTGTACGGTATTGGCAGAGTATCGAAATAGGCACTCAATTTGATTGATAGCACATCTGGCGCCTTGATTCCAATGGTTGCGTTGTCAACTGTCATTAAGTCGAATAGTATGACAGTACTAAATCTATTCTGTGGTATAACTAATGCTAATTTAATGTAGTCATACCACTATGACTACATTAAATTAACATTAGTTTGCTGCGGAAGCATAGCGCTTAGTTGATCAAAAAGTATTGGATTGTTTTTCTTTGCTATATGTGCTACGTGAATTCGCAACTGTGATCTACATCGTGACCTAAACATGACCGTAGTAGACCAAGTCATACAAAAATATGCCGAAGCCCATGAAAAGAGACTTCATCATCATGTGAATGTCGAGGCAATCCAGCTCCTTGACATTATTAATATAGTGAGAAGACTGAAACGGACCAAACGGTTTGAGTTAGTATAGTGTTGTAGTGACGAACAAAATGCAGTGATAAGTGCTGCGTACAAAGAACACATGAACAATTATGTGTCTTCGCCTTAACAAAAAATAAGAAAGTGTTAGGACGCATTCTTAGATTATGCTTAAGTAGTAATTTAGGTTAAATTTACTTATTAGCCATTAGGCTAGATTGTAATATAAATAAAGTATATACAATACTTTGTTAGGAAAAAAAATGTGCTACGTGCGAGCAAAATATTACTGTTGAAAATTTGTGCGGAAATCTCGGTTGCTTTTCTACTTGTGCCCATAAGCCATAGCTGCTGTAAATCATACAAAAATCGGGAAAAAGTGTTAATGAATTGCGGAATCATAGTTTTAACGAATTGGGTTGGTTTTTAAAAACGAATGGGAATGGAGGTAACACACTGTCGACTCCCTTCGGTGCGTACAAATCATATAGCATAACATGTTATATAACAACATAACATGTTATAGACAGCCTCCGTGGCGTAGCGGTAGTGAACGCGGCCGCTACGCAGGAGGCGCGGGTTCGATCCCCGCTCAGTGCAAATATTTGTGTGAATGAAATATGAGTATTTGCATTGGTCTGGTCGTGCCTCGGAGAGCACGTTAAGCCGTCGGTCCCGGTTGCCATGAGAACATCTATGGCAGTCGTTACGGGTAGTTGGAGCCCTCAAAAATCCAAAAAGAACGGTCTAACTGCAAAACTTCGATATCGCCTAATGTTAACATTGGGTTGTGGAGGTCAGATGACAATCGCTTCACGGAAAACATCGAGGTCTAGCCAAATCCGTGGTTAAGACTGGTAAAAGCGGCCCCAGACTCCGAGCTGAAAGCTTCGGATGCGACTGGGAATTAACGCTAAGAGGAAGAAGAACATGTTATATAACAATGTTATATAACATGTTTCAGTAATGTGGACACTCAATTTAGTACAATGTTGCAAAGTTATAAAACAATGTTAGATAATGTGGACGTGTTATATAACACAAGTTATACAACATGTTACATGATCTGTACGCACCTTTAGAGCATAATTATTCAATTAGTAATTGAATAAATAATAATAAAATCCCTCGTTTTCAAACTTTTGCAATTTAAGAACAATAAGTATAAAATTCTATCAAAATCTTAATCAAAAAACATTTAGACACAAAATTTTGGATAAGTATAATTTCCTTTACTAAATAGGCTTCCAAAAAATACAAAATTTCTTTGTTTAACCAGCATATTAAGGTCACATCCGTTGTTTCAAGCCCTTTTAGCCCGTTTCAGACTTTTTGTGGGTAGGAAAAAAAGTTTGGTCCTCATTGGAATGGAATTATCATTTGCATATTTACATTTGTATTATTTTTATCGTCGATTTTTATAAGCATCTATACTATTATATAATAAATTGTAAAGTGGTCGTGTCTGTACATTGGAGATATTTAAAAAAAAAAAACTTGGGTTATGTTATATTAACGATACTGAACATGAAAATATATTTTTTTCATTTCCTGTCTGTTTGTCTGTTTGTCTGTTTGTCTGTTTGTCTGTTTGTCTGTTTGTCTGTTTGTCTGTTTGTCTGTTTGTCTGTTTGTCTGTTTGTCTGTTTGTCTGTTTGTCTGTTTGTCTGTTTGTCTGTTTGTCTGTTTGTCTGTTTGTCTGTTTGTCTGTTTGTCTGTTTGTCTGTTTGTCTGTTTGTCTGTTTGTCTGTTTGTCTGTTTGTCTGTTTGTCTGTTTGTCCGCGATGGATGCAAAAACTACTGAACGGATTTTGATGCGGTTTTTTTTGTTAGAAAGGGCTTGGTCAGACCTAAAATCTTACGTTTGTTTGATCGCAATCGGTTGGGTAGAACCGGAGTTGTGAACAATATTGATAAAGGGAATATGAGCGGAAATATAGATGGCGCTTTTTTATTGTTATGGATGAAATTTTATATCTTATTACATCCGAGCAAGTATGTAAATAAATAGACTTTAATTTACATTTACAGTTGTGTAAACAAATGCGTTTTTAATCATGAAATTTTATTTTTTTTATCTATGATTTAGTTCCATATGGGCAACTAGATGGCGTTAACGCGGTTTTGAACTTACTATGGTTTCGTTCCAACTGGACGTATTATTATAAGCATTTTTGTTCAGTTTTTTTTTTCAATTTCTAATTTATCAGGTATGAAATAAGTGTCGGTACTGTACTGTCTTAAGATTAGACAAAATCGTTTTCCTCAAAAAGACATTACTTAGCTTAGAGCGTGGTGAAGGATATAGGTAGTGAAGTAGACAAGAGATACAACGGGGAAGCGAAGGAGTAGGGGAGGGAGAGGGTGGGGGAAGGGCAAAGGTATGGGGAGTAGAGAGCCGAGTAGATATGCAGGTAGAAAGTTTTTTTTATACCACTTAGGTGGCAGACAAGCACACGGCCCACCTGATGGAAAGTGGTTACTGTGTCCTATGAACGTATGCAACACCAAGGGCGTCACACACACTCGCCCTTCTTGAAGTACCCCATACTATAGTCGTGTCGTGAGTCGTACTGTAGTAATGAGGTCACAAACAAGCACACGGCCCTCCTGATGGCAAGTGGTTCCCGTGGCCTATGGAGAGAGCAACACCAAGGGAGTCACACTTGTGCTGCCTACCCTGTAAGAACCTATAGAATCTGTGCCGTCAGCGCAAAAGATAAGTCAGACAAAGCCTTTGGTTTTCCCACTGACAGCACAAAGCACAAGCTCCTCTCCAGTGAGCTTTGGCTACCCTACTCATGAAACACAGGAAACTCAGGAAACACAACACGAGGTTATTAAGCCGCGGCCTTCTGTAGGGCGGAGATACTTCCCCAGTCGGACTGCTCCATTGGGACGAATATACCGTCGTCGTCGTGTACCTACCTCCACGAGTCGAATAGAGAGGCGAGTACAATGTCTAATCAGCGTTCAACGCTTAACTTTCAGCACTATTAACAACACCACGCGATAAACGACATCCACGCGGGCGGAGCCGCGGGCAACAGCTAGTATTTTTATAAATGTATTCCTTAATATCTAACCGATGCCCGCGGCTCTAACGTGAAATTTTGATCCTATTCTTGCTAGTCATGAGAAACTATTTCCGAGACAATAAGCCTATGTGTTATTCCAGACTGTAATCTATCCATGTACCATTTCAGTCAGATTCGTTCAGCCATTAGTGCGTGATGGCGTAACAAACATTTTTTTATAAGGTAATCCTAGGTGGCAGACGAGCACCCGGCCCACCTGATGGAAAGTGGTTACCGTGGCCTATGGACGTATACAACACCAGGGGCGTCACACTCGTGCTGTCGACCCTGAAGAAACCTTCTAATGCCCTTCTTTAAGAACCCCATATTGTAGTCGCTTGGAAAACCACCCCAGGGAGATCATTCCACAGCTTGAGTGTACGAGAGATGAAGTTCCTTTCATACCGCACAGTGCACACAGTATCTGGTCGCAATGTGTGACGATGAATTCCCCGCCTATGACGAGACTTGCGAGCTGTAAGCACCATGTCAAACAGTTCATACACACAGGCGGTAGATAAACGCAGTGGTTCATAGGCACATGGCCAACGGGTAATAGTTATGGTCAATCACCACTTGCAGTAACAGCCTTCTTAGTACAATACCTTAGTACTAATGTCTCTTCTTGATGAAGAGGATCTGTCACTCAAAGATCTTCTGGGTCAAGGCGACCATCACCTGCAAGCCAATTAACCTACTGATTGACGGATCTACTGATTCTAATCTTCTTCCTCTTAGCGTTAATTCCCAGTCGCATCCGAAGCTTTCAGCTTTGAGTCTGGGGTCCGCTTTTACCAGTCTTAACCACGGATTTGGCTAGACCTCGATATTTTCCGTGAAGCGATTGTCATCTGACCTCCACAACCCAATGTTAACATTAGGCAATATCGAAGTTTTGCAGTTAGACCGTTGTTTTTTTTTGGATTTTTGAGGGCTCCAACTACCCGTAACGACTGCCATAGATGTTCTCATGGCAACCGGGACCGACGGCTTAACTTGCTCTCCGAGGCACCGATTCTAATCAATAGGTAGGATACTCATTGCTTTCAAATTCCTTTAATTCCTTGCCTTTGTCCATAGGTACGAACCAGATCACAATCAAAATGGGAACTGCCGTTACAATCAGAACCCGGGCTACGTGGTGTTTTCTGCCATGGGCTCCTTCTTCCTCCCCATGGCTGTGATGGTGTACGTCTATGCGAGGATATCCTGCGTGGTGGCGAGGAGACATCAGCAGTTAGCTAGCAGTACTAAGTGCAATAAGGTTTGTATGTCAATTATAGTTTAGTGATAATAGGATGTATAATAGGATGTGTATTTAGTACTAGGAGGTAGGACACGACGGTATATCCGTCCCAATCGAGCAGTCCGACTGGGGAAGTACCTCCTCCCTACAGAAGACCGCGGTTTAATAACCTTGTGTTGTGTTTCCGACGGTGAGTAGGGTAGCCAGAGCTCACTGGAGAGATTTTGTGCTGTCAGTAGGAAAACCAAAGGCTTTGACCTACTTATCTTTTGCGCTGATGGTCTGTTCTTACAGGGTCGACAGCACTAGTGTGACTCCCCTGGTATTGCACTCGTCTGTTGCAAATGGTTACCTAACCTGGGATTGACCAGACGAGACGAGTAATGTTAAATCTTGCAGTGCCATATCCCACTTGGATACCACTTAGTCACGAAATTCTTACTTGCTTATCTTTACCACGTTAGTGGTATAAACCTCCAAAATATATAATTGAACTGAGCTATCTAAAAATCTGGCGTAAATAACTGAAAATAAATCTACTTTATTAAATATTGAACTGCGAAGCTTTTGAGAAAAGGGAACGGAAGGACTAAAGCAGATTACTTTATGGCCACCGTCATTGAGTTAGCATTGCCAATATTTATCTCCTCTTTCTATGTAAATTTTGTACAACGCAGTGCTTGTAGTCCTAAGCCGCTGAATAGACCCTTCAGAGCAATATTTATTGAAATTTTCAACTGCCAACGAATGTAAATATTCATAACATTGATTCTTATAGCGATAACCATCTTCTTTCATGCTCTTTCATAATCTTTTTTATGTGCAGACAAAGATATTTATTTCTGTGATTATTTTCTCTTATTATTCTATCCGTTTTTCTTTATGTAGGGCACGTTTATGACGTCACTTCGTTTGATGGTAAGCTAAAGGTGACGTGTCAAGAATGGAGGTCACCATTATGGAGGCTAACGATACCGTATTGTCAGAATTTCATTTTACCCATGGACCACCGAACTGTAACGAGCGGATACCTTGGTATCTACGAGGTTAAGCTTTGACCTTCTAAATTATCTGCATGGCCAAAAATATCCGTCGAGGTCGAGGAATTTAGAATATTTAACGTCTTCGTAATTTGTTCGTATTGTAATGTCAAATTCCGTCATGACGCTTTACATCTGAGGATTTATTTAATGTAAATATTATGTAATAGTAGGGATCCTGCCGTTAAGTAAAATATTTTTCGTCAAATTCAAACAAGAATCACTTCGTCAAATATTAATTTGGCAACTTTTTAATAGCTCAATTTTTTGCCAAACAGTAAACCGTACCTAAATATAAGACCAATTTAAGAAGAATCTTATGTTTTGTACATTTCCGCTGATTTTTTGTCAGACAAACCACAATTCTAGTGAAATGACCCGTTCTCTAAAACGAGACAATCATCTATTTCCTTGACTGCAAACCTTTCTTTACTTTTGTTGGCTCGAGGAGTAATGTCTATTGTGCAAATTGCTTTTTGGTTTCAGGGTCGGAACAATGTATTGTAACATATAGCTTTCATCATCCGAAATGATGTAAAGCAGCCCATTCAGGTTACCCTTTAGAAAGGCTTCTTTAGAAATCGTCAAAATTATTCAGTACCCCGGAGGACAAAATATGATTCAGTAGATACCTTTGACATAAGTCTTTTGACGTTTAAGCGTCGTCGGTAGCTTAGTGTCCAAGGTGCAGGCCTTACGATCGGGTCTTGGATTCGAGTCTAGGACATTAGATAAAATAACAACGCAAGCACATTCTTAACAAAAGCAAAATAGCTTAGCCGAAAGCTTTAAAGATAATACTAGTAAGTAAAAAAGTAATTCTACCTGTACTCCATTTGATTGGGTACTTAACTAAGTACGCTAGTACTATTATTTGTTATGTGCTAAAAGTAAACAATCTTGAAGCTACTTTTTATTTAAACACGTGTTAAACAAATAAACTAGGCTAACTAAGTGACTAACTAGTGGTTCGATTTCGGTTTTGAGTTTTAAATGAGTTTCCAAACAGAAAAATATTTATAAACTTAGTTTTTAAATCAGTCGCTGCGTAGTGCCCGGCAGAGTAAAATATGGGCCACCCCATGCGGTGTCGTACAAGGCAACTAAGGGATAGGGCTGTTTAACATCAGACAGATATATACAGCCCAGACTCAGCATATACATAGCTCGAGCCAACAAAAGTGGCCGGAAAACGGCAATAGGCTCACCCCCTATTACGTGGGACCTAATACAATGATTGGTGAAATGTAGGTGTTAATTTCACCTCTGCCCCTTCGGGTATAAAGGCGTGTTTGTTTGTATGTATGTATGTAAGTACCTAACCGAATGGAGTATAATTAAGATGAAGTTTGGAAATTGAACCAACGTCTTTCTTCATTAAGTTTTATTTTTCTAGAATGTAGAAGTAATCCTTCGTTAATTTGTATTTATCACAGCTTGCTAATGAAAATGTATTATGTTTAGAAGGGAAATTTAGGTAAAGTGCTAATTGATAGTATATAGCTTTGACCCAATGACTTAAACAGAGCCAGTCCAGTTCCTTGTATTTCGGTACCTTCGCCAGTCCAGTACCCTCCACTCTCATGTGCTTAATATTATTGAAGTCGGACGTAACCGGACATTACAGGACTAAATTAATTCGAACTGGTGTTTCATTTCCGAACCAGCTGCCTACCTCTCTGCGGCCTGTTACAAGGCAGGCTACAGTTACTAATGAGAGCATGTGGGAGCTGTTAGGATAGTTGTATGCTAGCTTGCCCAGGACGTATAAAGATACTAAAAGTGTACGTACGTTACTTAATAAAAGTGTACGAGTATTTTATTAACCACGGACAGGCATTTCTTTGTAAATTCTTGTATACCTGTTTGTGTTACTACAGGTTCACAGAAGATTACATATATGAATTCCCTCCGTTTTACAGAAAACCGTTACTTTAAACCATTTTCATATTATTGCTTGTGTGGTTCAGCAGAGTTCTTCTAAGACTAGAAACGGGTTATATAATACTTATTGCCACCCTAATTGTGAACTCTGAATCTACATTATATACGGTTTTTTTTTTTTTTTTTTTTATTACTTGACTATTTTATTTAAGTACTTACATATATTTTTTATGATATTTGTAATTCATTTTAAATTAGTATAGTGTTTTAATATTTATTATAATATTATTAATACATTTAAGCATTTTATGATTACAAACAAAATAAATATACATAAAAACACAAATGCACGACACAAATTCTGGATCCGGAGGATCACGTCGAAACCACGTCCCCCCGCCCAAACGCACCCATCAGGCTGGCAGCGTTGCCCCTCTGTATGGCTAGGGAGATACTCTGCTGCAGGTATTGGCCCGAGCGCGGATCACGCCCCTCCCTCCGCATACGGCACCCCAAGTCGGCCACGAACTTCTTGGCCTCGAGGCCCCATGGACCGGCCGTCTCCACCGCGAACGGGACAAAGTCGTACCCCGCGGCCTCCAGGTCGGCGTATTTGCTGTGTTTCAGCAAAGCCGCCGACTCGGCTCCCGCACCAGCCACCCTCTGAGTAGCCGTAAGGTGACACGACGCGAAGGTGCAAACACACGTGGCGTCCCAAATCAGGGAGCGGCCTCTCCTCCACGGGACCAGTGTCAGCCCGTCCGGCCGCTTCCCGTCGGTGCGTGATAAGCCGGGGGGCTCCAAAACGCAGGGGATGCCCGCTGCAACCAGTGCCCTTCTCACAACCTCGTTTAAGGCGTGGTGCCGGGGCCTTCGTCCGGCGCTTCGGACGCAACTTAGACCGTGCAGACCATTCGCCTCCACCCTTGCCCCGCAGACGCAAGTGTGAGGCTCGCACACGGCGCAGCCAAGCCGGAGTCCAGCAGCCACTCTGAGGGAGTCGTCGTCCAGCAGCGTGCCCAGGTTAGGGGATGGTAGGGCCTGCAGCCAGGCACCTGACTCTGGCTCAGAAGAAGCGTTAAGACGTGCCAACTCGACACCCGACGCCCCGTCACGCAAACGGGCAAGAATGCACGCCCCAGACACGTTATCCCAGCGGTTTAGAATAATTTGAAAGGTAAACAGGGTAATTAAATGTAACATTTAATTGAACAAGTGAATTGAGTTGTAATTATTTGAATTTATTACTAGGAGCACAAATCCGGTTCGCGGGTGGAACCAATTTGGGAAAAGATTAAACGTAATTTGGGGATCCTCTCGGACCGTTTCCGCAGAATAATGAAATATACAAGCCTTTTTATTGATTGTATTGGTCATTGTAATTTTAAACAGAATTAAAGACCTGGAATTTTTACCAAGGCACTTGGTTCCTTTCCTTACTACAATAGGTACCAGATTATTTGCGCGTGATGTGAAGAAGCATCTGAACAGGCTGTTGAGCTTGAGGGCCACCATTGTAACATTGTTGGTATCCATAAATGGTGAACCTTATTCTTGAGACTTCACGTCCACCTCCGGAAACCTAGGACCCTCAGGCGACGTACGTTTTCGTCGGTTCGAGTCCAACGTAACGCCATCGCTAGCTCCGATTTGTCCATGGGGATCACCTTTACATTAACATTGGACGAGGTGAAATCATATTAACGTGCATTACATTAAAAAAAACATGTCTTTGGGGATTGCCGATAGAAGTGAAGTCAGTCCGTTTAAAAAGTAAAAGTCCGTACTTCGCAAATAAGTGCTATATAGCGCCTAAAAAGTTTTCACTTTAAAGAGGTGTCACATGTGAATTGTCACAATTTGTCAATATAGGTAGGTACGAGGGCGGGTCAATAAGTCCGTGACTTTTTCAATGAAATATAGGTTTTTAGATAAAAAGTTATTTTATTTTTCAACATAGTCTCCTTTGCACTCTATACACTTAGTCCAAAGTTTCTCCAGTTTTTTTATACCTTCTGAATAAAAAGATTTGTCGAGGTCATCAAAATAGGCATTTGTTTGCGAGATGATTTCATCGTTAGAGTCAAATCTCTTTCCGCCAAGCCATTTCTTTTAGTTTGGGAACAAGAAATAGTCACTCGGGGCTAAACCTGCAGAATAGGGTGGGTGAGGGAAAAATTCGTAGCCCAATTGAACATCTTCTAACATTCCTGCGAAATTGTTCCACGGTTGCGTTTGTGGTCGATTGTGAGCAAACGCGGCACACACCTTGCGGAAAGCTTTCTCGTACCCAAGTGTTCATTCAAAATTGAAACCACTGAGCCATATGAGATGCCTATGGCTTCCACAATCTCTCTCACTTTAAATCTCTGATCGGCTAAAACCATATCGTGATTTTTTTTATGATTTCGGACGTGGAGACCTCAACTGGGCGTCAAGAACGTTGCGCATCTTCCGTGCCTGTGCGACCACATCTGAATTCAGTAAACCGCTTTTTACCATTTAAATAGATGGTGCAGAGTCCCCATAATACTTATCAAGCTTAGCCTTGGTTTGTGCGATGGTTTTTTTTCGCAAAAAATAATGCTTAATAAGCACTTGAAATTCACTTTTTTCCTTTTTCTTCTCCAAAAGCGAGCTAGTCCGCTATCAACAACTGTGAAACACAAACGAAATGACGTAGCTTGTTCAAATTTTGACAATAGTCTACTGAAAGATGCCTGTTGACAGGAGCAGAGTTTTTATTTCAATAAAGAAGCGGGAAATTTAAAAAGTTACGGACTTATTGACCAGCCCTCGTACTACACTGGTCTTAAAGAATTGAAAAAAGTAATTAACTGGAGAATATATCATCGTGACGTCAGTATGACAGTACGTGAGAGGCGATGACATGATTTGTCGACAACTTCGGCATAGCTTGCCACACCAAAAAATTTAATTGAACAAGTTCATCATATATTTGTTCCTAAAGTTTTCTCTTCAAAAATGTAGGAAATACAAAAGCACTTACAGAAATAGCTGACCTAACGCGCACATTGTAACACTAATTATTATAAGTTGAATTTAGTCCAAACGAAGGTATACGAATGCGAACGTACACAAATTGCTGACTCAACCCGCACATTGTAACATTAATTAGAGTTATCTCGAACACATTCTACTCTACAGCTAGCATTCCCGGGTTATAAAAATATAACGGGTTTTTACGGCCACTAAACTTGGTTTAGCGCCATTCTATCGGAATTAGGACAAAGGGCTGGTACAGACAGACGGAAATAAATCCTTATTATAAGAATGTTGCGATTTAAACTGAGTTGGAGGAAATGGGAATTGCGATTTGGAAGAGTGAAGAATTTTGCGTTTGTTACTAAAATTAAGATAAAAATGTCTGGAAATTTGCACCTTTTAAGAATATTAGTAACCAAAATTACTAGTATTTCCTCTAACCTACAAAGCTGAATGGGTTCGCATCGGTAATTTTAGCTAAACAAATTGAAATTTAACATAAGCGTTTTGAGATTCTGCGATGTTACTAAGAATTCCAGTAACACTATCCGAAGTCTAGCAACTGAAATCAAGGTCTCACATTCATAATATAATAGTCTATAAGCACAAACATAGGTATATCTCATAACCAATGACGAAGAAAACATATTAGACGCACAAGAAAACAATCTCGCGGTAGATAGTGTATAGATACTCGTACCTATATTGCTATAGCTGTTATTTTATCAATAAATAAAAGTATTTTCTTTTGTTTCAGAAAGGAAAACTATCCTGCATACGTACAGAATCGGAATCGGGATCGGATAAGCTATCAATACGACAATCTGCATCGAAACAAACTTCGAAAAACACAACCCAGCAAAGCGACTGCTGTTCTCACGACCGCAAATGTCCTTGTTGCTTTCGACCTGAAAAGAAAAAGAAATGCAGAAGTACGAAGGAAAAAGAATCCCGCTTCTACAACAACGATGTCACTTTCAAAGCTACTTTTAAATATAAGAACACCATGAGACGGACACATTCAATGAAGGAACATGTTGTAGAAAATAATAGGGTCTCTTCTCTAAGAAGAGAGACTAAAACTGCACAAACATTAAGTCTTGTTGTCGGCGGTTTCGTTGCCTGCTGGCTCCCTTTTTTCCTCTACTATCTTCTAACTCCCTTCATACCAAATAATTACGTAAACCCAGTACTAATGTATATACTAACGTGGTTAGGTTGGTTTAATTCTGCAATAAATCCGTTTATTTACGCATTTTATTCTCCAGACTTTAGACTAGCGTTTTGGAGGCTCACCATCAAGAAATGTAAGAGAAATAAACGTTAGAATTGTTGAATATTATTCGATTAAAGGTAAACATTTCTGTAGTTTAGATCACAATGCAAACAATGTTCACAATTCTGTGTAAAATACAAAATAAATATACCTAGCATTTTCGGCAGCGATGCCGCTTTGACTCGTAAAGTATTTTATACCTTGTTCATAGTGTGTAAAGTTCTAAATCGTTTACTTTACGACTACTAATATTGTTATATTGGGTTTGTAAATAAGATAGTCGCTTCGGTACTCTATAAATCATCCATTGCTCCGAGGTGATCCGATTAGATACGTATCGACAAGTCGGGTTTATACGAATGGTTTTGTAGTATTTCGTGGAACTATAAACCAGGAAATTTATTTCTTGCTCCTTTTGCACTATTTGTTGTAAGTACTTTTTGTGTACTTTATTTTAACTGTATAGAAGCTTTCACTATAGGTAGCAAAATTTTACTGTGTGACGAGATCGCGTGACCAACCATAATATTTTACGCGATATTGGTGGCAGTGTCTACTTTCCAAATGTTTAATAGCACTTCTTCTTATAGGTAAAAAACATTTTTCATATTCCGTGTCTTTCCTGTGAATACAAGCGTTTTAAACGTAAAAATACTCACACAATGCAAATATACAATGTAATACGTATTCTTGCGTTCAAATATTTTATTATACTCCCGTATACGGGGTCAATCATTGAGACCTAAGCCAAACTCATATCAGTTCTCCTACTAAACAACTGATATCGTTCTGGTTCAGGCTTTTTTTTAAGGTAAGAAGGTCAGACAGCCGTCACTCCTGGAAAAACTGAAATACCAATTAAAGCGGATCTCAAAAAAAAGGGGGGACCTCGGACTCTAAATTTTAAACTTTGGTAAACTTTGGGTAACTTGGAAATGCGCTGAAAATGATAATGCATACAGATCGACATAGCAGTCGAATACTCTATCGCTACACCACAAAGATTAATCTCCTTTTCTGTTTAGTATTTGATGAAAGGTTTTGAGCTGATGCGCTCTAAATGTAAACAAAGGCACTGTATGTTCACAGGCTGTTGTAGTGGAACAGTAATTATGACGATGAGATGACATTGTGGCTTCTTTTCAATCGCTGTATTGCTCGGGACATATATCTTGGACCTAAAATTGCTCTTTATGCGCAGTACACGTTTCTTAAAGCAGCTTCCCACGGTCTGCGATATCGCGGACGGACGCGGACCAGCTCGCACGATACACCGTGGGAAGGGTCTCGTCCGTGGTAGCAGAGAACGTCTGTGGCGGTGCGCCGGTATCCGTCGCGAGGCGGTAACTTCAAAGGTGCGGCCACAACATACCATAGCCGCGACTGCAGCGACGACTCGTTCTCTTTCACTTTGCATTTTGAAATGAAGTTGTCAAAAGATCTACACAGACCGACACGCACCGTTGGAAGAGCCCTGTCTGCGTGCGTTGCCGTCCGTGATCGTCGGTTGTGCGTGATGATCCGCAGAATCGCGGACCGTGGGAAGCGGCCTTTAGGTGTCTTTTGAGGATAACACGGGGTGCTACGGCGGTGGATGAACTCAAATTCAACAAGCATATTACAAAGCTATCCGCACGTGCCAGGTCCTCGTTTGTCTCGCAATTTAGGTCCAAGATACGTGTCCCGAGGTTTAATACGAATTGCGGACGAGAATTTGTACGATTCAACCGCTTACATTTATACAGCAGGTTGCAAACAGAAAACTAAGCTGTAACTTTGCTCCGCTTGAAGTAAGCGGAGCAAAGTTACAGCTGAAGCAGTTCTTCATATTTGTGTGCAAACTGCAATCTAAGCTATGAAGGCTATTCAAAGCTAACTTACTTGTGCGAGGCACAGCTTCGCGAGAACCGAGAAACTAAGCCCCTCACGTCTACAAATTGAACTTAAATTGTCAGTTAAATTGAAATTTACAATACTGAGTGAACTTTCGCGTAGTTATTGATTCGCACGGGACATTGGTACTTCTAGTTTAACTTAGCTTAGTTTAAATTGGGCATAGCTAGCTTAGTTTTTGGTTTACAACTCGCGTTAAGGCACTGTCATAATACAATTCAATAGTCCAATGTCATAAAAAAAAAAACATGTGGGTCTTTCTTTGGGAACTGCGCCTGCCACATAAGTGGTACGAGTATAAAAGTGAAAACTAAGTGAGTTGTGTGGCGTTTGGTAACGGCCTAAGTGTTCGGTGACCATGACGCAAGTTTCATCGTTTTTGTTCACCCATCGCGCCCTTAGAAGTATTCACTTAAATAGGTTTATAAGATTTTTTATTCCCAGTCTACAAGCCCTAATGCAAGATAGGCTTCATTTGGATCTAGACGGTGCACTATGTCCCGGAGTATTACCCGTACTACCTATATTGGTACAATATCTAGGGTCGGTAGATTATGTACCAATGTAGGTATTCATGTATATTAGAGGAAGTTTGAAAGTATCACCAAACACGGAAAAGCTACGAGGAAATCGGTCGTCCTGTTTCGGACATGTAATCCGTAGGGATGAAAGTAATGTCGTAAGGACTACAAGGGGAGAGGAAGACCTAAAAGGAGATGGATGGACTGTGTGAAAGATAATGATGGTAAGGAATGAATGGAAAAAAACCCACATGTTGCGCCAACCCCAAATAAATTTGGGATAAGGGCAGGATCCTGGAAGGCAGTCATTAGAATTCTTATAGAAACTTCGATTACATGGAATTAACTGCTATTGTATCTTCAAATTCTAGAATAATACGTTAAATAAAAGGAAGCCTTATTTGTAATTTTTTCACATTGAATTTTAAACAAACAAATAGGTTTATTTTCAAAGAAATCTGATACGAATGACAATGGATTCACTTTGGCTTAGGCCCCACTTGCCCCCTGAATCTCGACCCTTGCGATTAAAATGCTTCACTCGCCCCTTTTTTTATTATTTTGGTGTAGTGACTCGCCCCTTGCCACGGGGCGAGTTAAAAATTGACATATAAAAAAATATTCTGGTGGTGTGTGGTCTGTCAAATTTAGATAATGATTTCACAAGATAACTCATTTCAATGAAATCATTTCTACGAAAGAGCCAGCTAGGTGTGAATGAGATTCGCGCATTGTAATGTAAATAACAAGCCTTACCTATAAGTAGATGGGTGTTGAATAGTACTAAAACAGACATTAATCCCTACAGTATCAAGGATTCCGCTTAATATCAACAAGCACTTTTATGGGCCCACCACACGCACAAGTTTCGCCTCAGTTTGATTTTGTACACGGAACACTATGCGTAGTAACGTGGTGATACAGTTGTATCACCATACGTAATGGTATCAAATACACGCACGGTGTTCCGTATACAAACCGGCCTACGCAGATAAAACTGTTTGTGTTTTATGTGTTTGCTGTGTGTAACAGTTGCTTGTTGCACATTATATGTATACGCTCAACTGGCGGGTGGGTGGACTGTATTGCTTGAATCACAGCTATATCTTGATAATACGTCATTGTATATATATATATATTTTTTTTTTTTTTGTGCATACCTATATATATATTTCATTTATTTATTTATTATTCTACCTATTTACTTTATTATTTATTGTATTTACTTATGACGTGCAGTAATGACAGTGATAATGAAATATACTACTCGTTTAGTGATGACGACAGTGACAGTCGTGATAGTAGCGCTAGTGCTCCCACACTGGCTGAAGCTCTTCAGGCTCAATTTACCAATGTTCCGAGAAACTTTAATGTGGTTCATATCAACGCTCAGAGTATTCCTGGCCACTTCCCTGAGATGCTGACAGTGTTCGGTAATAATAATAATAATATACATGCTATATTAGTTTCGGAGTCATGGTTTAAGCCATGTCTACCCTCAAACTCGTACTCTCTACCCGGCTACACCCTTATCCGAAATGATCGCATGGGTAGGACAGGCGGTGGTGTTGCCATATATCTCCGCTGCTATATTCCCTACACTGTAGTCGATATATCGGCACAGCCACCCGCATCGAATGCCGGCGAGCATTTGTTTGTGGAAGTCGAACTGCATCATGCTAAAATTTTGCTTGGTGTCTACTACTCTCCGTCGCTACTAATAAACTTCTTTTCTTCTTTTGAGAATCTCCTACACAATCTCATCCCTTCTTATAATCACACCATTATTATGGGTGACTTTAATACATGTTTGTTGAAAAAAGACTCTCGCTCGTCCTCTCTTCTTTCTATTGTAGAATCTACCAATCTCTATGTTCCCCCTCTTAATGCCACCCATTTTTTTCCTGACTGCGCACCATCTCTTCTTGATCTCTTGTTCGTCTCATCGTCGGACCATGTTGCTAAATATGGGCAATTATCAGCGGATATGTTTTCCTATCATCATCTTCTTTATCTCTCGTATAAAATCTGCCCACCCAAGGTAAAGTCGAAAACATTGATGCAGCGTAATTTTGGAGCCATGAATATTGATCTACTTCGACAAGATGCAGGGGAGATTAATTGGGCACCCTTATTAACCTCAGAGTCCCTGGACGAGAAGGTTGATATGTTCAATAACAACCTAATAGCGCTCTATGATACTCACGCGCCCATTCGAGCTGTAAAACTGAAACACCATCCCGCTCCGTGGCTCACGGATGACATAAAAAAACTGATCACCAAAAAAGGGGCAGCTAAATTTAAGTACAAAATGAAACCTACTGACCGTAACAAAGAGAACTATTTGACGATACGCAATCACTGCAACAAGGTGTGTAGGAATGCACAACGCCAACATGTCCATAGTTCGGTACAAAACAGGGACCCAACTAAAGTCTGGAAATTTCTTAGATCGCTAGGGGTTGGAAAGCAACGGCAGGAATTACTCCCAACACATCTTGATATTAATGCACTTAACCAGCATTTCTCTGCTTCGTCTAATTTCAGCGGGACAGCTAAAATTAACACCCTTAATCATCTCTCATCGCTTCCAACCCCTGAATACTCTCCTTTTGTCTTTAGTCAGTTGTCCGTTTGTGATGTTGAGAAGAGCATTCTATCTATTTCATCGAATGCAGTTGGCTCTGATTCTATTAGCCGTAAGATGGTGCTCCCCATCCTTGGCGACATTCTGCCCGTTATCACTCACATAATGAACCACTCAATTGCCAAAGGTACATTTCCTACAACGTGGAAGGATGCTCAAATCATCCCGTTACCCAAAATCTCTAAACCTACATCCTTTACCGATTACCGTCCTATTTCGATCCTACCTTTCCTATCTAAAGTCCTCGAACGTCTCATACAAAACCAGCTTAGTGCATTTATCCGCGAAAATAATTTACTTAATCCGTTTCAATCCGGGTTCCGTCCGGGGCACAGCACCACTACCTCCCTTATCAACATCACTGATGACATAAGGTTCGGTATGGAGAATGGAAATCTCACAATACTCTGTTTACTTGATTTTAGCAACGCATTCAACACTGTGGATTTCGACATTCTCCTTGCCATATTGAGCTCTCTCAACATATCTCCATCGGCTATTGACTTTTTTCGTAGTTACCTGTCTGGTCGCCGGCAGCGGGTCCGATTGGACGATATCCATTCGTCTTGGTCTGACACCGTTGCGGGTGTGCCGCAGGGTGGCGTTTTATCTCCCTTGCTCTTTTCATTATTTATTAATTCTATCTCTAATCAACTTATCTCGTCCTACCACCTGTATGCAGATGATTTGCAAATCTACTATCAGACAGATGTGGACGGACTGTCACGGGGTATTGCCACTATTAATACCGATCTCGCTAACCTTAGTGCTTGGACTGCTATGTTTGGACTCAGGATTAATCCCAGCAAGACTCAGGTCACCGTAATTGGCAGCTCAAGACTTTTGCCGAAAATTGACTGGTCGGCACTGCCCCAAATTAACTTTGACGGTACTATCATCCCCATAAGCGATACAGTCAAGAACTTGGGCATTTATCTCGACAAGACCTTGTCATGGTCAGCTCAGATGCAAAACATCAGTCGCAAAATATTCGCCACCGGTGGTTCACTGAAGAGATTACGTAACTTCCTTCCAACCGCTACCAAGATTGCGCTAGCGCAATCCGTACTTCTCCCTATCCTGGACTATGCCGATGTCAGCTATCTTGATCTTAACGAGGACCAACTTGATAAACTTGAGCGACTCCAAAACTTCTGTATACGATTCATATTTGGCTTGCGCAAATATGATCATGTTTCCGAGTTTCGTAAAAAACTCAAGTGGTTACCAATCCGCCTTCGCCGGAATACTCATATACTCTCTCTTCTTTTTAATATTTTGTTTAACCCGACTACTCCTCTATATCTAAAAAAGCGTTTCCGATTTCTGAGCGATAATAACACCAGACATTTGCGATCCACTGAAAATTTAACTCTGGCAATAGTGCCGCATTCTACAAGCTTCTCTGATAAGTCCTTCACAATACAAGCTGCACGACTGTGGAACGCATTACCTGTAAATATAAGACAAGCACAGTCGCTGTCTACATTTCAGAGACTAGTAAAAGAACACTACCTAACGTTTTAAGTTTTTATATTCACTCTGCACGATTACTACTAAGTAGTAACAGTATGTTATGTAATTATGGTATATGTATCTGCACTCAGTATTTATATATTTGTAGTACATACCTTATATATGTAGTTATTGTATATTTATATATAGTATTATTAGTATATATTTTATTGTATTATAAGTATTTGTAGTATGTATATATTAGTAGTATATTTAGTACCTTTTATGTATGTAGGTAATAGATAATATTAAGTATTAATGTCTTGTGTACACCTAAAACTACCTGTTCTGGCAATATAGTCCATACTGGTTGTCTGGAAGAGATCGCAGACTTGCGATAAGACCGCCCATTGTACAACTCTCTATCATGTACGTATCTTATGTATGTATCCTATGTTTGGTGTGCAATAAAGAGTATTTATCTTATCTTATCTTATAAAACTGTGGTGAAACTAGTGTGTGTGGTAAGTTCATTACTATTGCGCAAAACCACAGGTAAGCCAGATTTATGAACCTATGTCCCTTTCGCGAGCTAAAGTTTATGCACCACGTAATGGGAGTCTGTTATCGTCAACTGTAACTTTTTCTGACACAGAGCTATCACAGAGACATTCAAAAAACTCAACCATTTTTGCACAGTACGGATATCCAACCCGCATTTCAAGCACAGCCTGAAGCACAGCACTCACTACTCTACCAAGCATAGTGCTACATGATCCAATCTTGAAAACGTAATAAGCTTTTGTCGTAATTGAGTGAATTCCAGTCTCGTAAATCAAACGAAATTCCACAACTATTTTTCTCAATTTGACAAATTGAAACATGGAAAAATAGTTCCCTAGGGAGCCAACTAGCAGGGACATCGGACCAAACAGAATTCTATCTAACTACTAGTATAAATTAAATATTTTGGTTGGATGGACGGTTGGCTTCACAAAGCTTTCTAGACCCAATAGTAAGCAAACCTACCTTAGTTTGTAATATAAGACTGACCCACTGATTTTCGAAGTTCAAAATCACGATGATGTGTGTCAGGTTTAAAAATGCGGATGAACTTTACTTATGCGCCTACCACACGCTCGTACTTGACCACAACTGGCTTATGCAGGTAAAACTGCGCGTGTGGTAATCGCATTGTGTACACTTTCTTTTAAAAATCTAAATGTAAATGGATTTGGATCTTTGGAACTGATATCCACATAACTTTTATATTTTTATCATTTTAACCCTGAAGATAGTTTTCTGTGGCTCTCAGAATCAATATTCTACTTAGGTAAAGTCGCAGGAAGCAGTCAGTAGAACTACGAGTAGGTACATTTTGTTCCGGTGACAGTTCTAAGTGCTAGCCTCATCGTATAAATAGCGCCAAAATTAAGACAATTTGGGATCTAGACCGGCTTATGCTAATTTTTATGACTTTTAAATTGTGGTCATTTATCTTCACTTCCCTACAATATTCGTTCTCTTTGTATTTTAATTTCTGACGTAATAGAAATCTTAGCTTTTCGCAAACTTTTTTGTTTAAAAAAATTTCAAGAAGTTGAAATACCAGTTACTAGCACAGATAATAATAATCTACTAGCTACCAGTGGCGAATAGTGAATATTTTCAAAAGGGAAGCCGGTGGGTAAAAAAACTTATCGTGATCTAATCGGTCATGCACCATACGACATATTGCGAAGCCGGCAGGAATCAAATTATACGGAGCCTACGCCACTGCTAGCTACTAGTAACCTATACGTTGCCTCCATAATTTTTATAGGTACTCGGTAAGATTCAAATTTTTCATTTCTCGATATAATTTCTGCAAGAACTTTTCGCTCGTGCTTAACGACCGAAGCCCGTCAGACGTCTTTCTCCCTCGCAATGTTTCGTAATTTTTCTTCTTTTTATCTAGAATATTATAAGTCTAGAATTCCTCGCTTACTCTCTTACAAAAGAAAGAACAAAATGTAGTGACGTAACACAGATTGTGAATTTTCAAGCATTGAACTGGGCAAAATTGTTCAAATTGTAAACTTTAATTAGTATTTCTTTAAAACAATTCTTATAGGATAAACCCAATACAATGGAACTAGGATTTTTTTATAACGAATATTAGCAACCGAAGTTACTTATTGTTCACCGCAACTTATTACGACTAAATACACAATCGACACATTAATTGTGAACTACTGTTGAGTTTACAATAATAATAAATAATAAATTATTTATTTCGGACTACAAGAACCATAGTTTTTTGTTAGTAACATTATGTCTTAACCTAGAGTTAAGTATTCAACAAAATCAATCATTATAAGAATCAATCAAAACAAAATCAATCATTATAACAATGTAAGCATTAACAAAATTAGTAAATAAATAGCTGATTATATTATGTAATACTTTTAGTAATAAATTCTCTTATCACATATTTATTTTATATTGGCAATAATAACAATATATGCTTTTTTTTTCATTCATCTCTGCGCAATTCAACATCCATTGTCTTTTTGGCCATAGGTATTATCATATTTCACACAGTCCATTCATCTTCTCTTAGATCTCCTCTCCCTGGATAATCGTCTAGGTACGTACTCTGTCTTCCATAAGAAATTACTTTCATTCCTACGCATCTCATGTGTGTACCAGGACAAATGATTATGTTTTATAATGAATACAATTCCTCATACATATTAATTTACGGATTAAATCCTCATTCTACGAAAAACTACAAAATCCTGTATAAAAACATGGACTTGTTAGCTGTTCTAATTTAACTATTATGTACATTGTTAATAAGAAAATTGATACTTAATATTCGTTATCATAAGTGTATCTAAATAATCCGAACCCAGCGAATAGTTCTAGTCATTGTAAATTAAGCTCTAAGATATTGTATAATAGATGTTAAAATGTATAAGTACTTAAGCAGTCGCATAGGACGAATTTGTGATAAAACAATCTTAAGAATAAACAATTTTAATGAAGAGATGTTGTGTTTCTTTATCAAAATACCCGTGAAATTCGTTTCGAATCCTCGAATATTTCACAGTAGTATTAAGGGCGGAATTCTTTTTCTGTTTGTTAAGAACCTTTAACATGAACTCTGTTCAAATAAGCTATCTAAGCTGTTAATATACCATTTGTATGATACTGTTGGAAGTTTACGCGAATATAATGGAAAAAATAAACTTTCTATCGGATTCTATCGCGAATGATATGGTATTATTTAGAGTTAGCCTGTTGCAGTTCACTGCTGGACATACGCCTCTCCCAATGTGCGCCATTTTTGCCAATGCAATAAGATAATATAAAATTGATTGATTTACAGTTAGCTCGACGTTTCAGATACTTTTCAGCAACTATAATCGCAGAGTGACTAAAGGTGCTGATAAACTTGAGCATTTACTTGTAACAGAACATCCAGCATTCGCTGTTTTTAAATTTGTCGAACCGAACAACGAGCCGAGCCAAGCGTAGAGCAAACAATGCTACGAACATTTACACGATCTTTCTAGCGAACGCTTTAGTCGAAGCAAATTTACAGTCGTTTTGTTGTGAATGCTCGCCAGAATGCTCGCTAGAATGCTCGATAGAATGCTCGCTAAAATGTTCTCGTATTTTTCTGTAATGTAACATTCGTAAGAATGCTCATTACAAGTGAATGCTCAAGTTTATCAGCACCTTTAGGAGGGTGGTTGTCACATAGTTTGACATGTAAGTTATATCCAAGTGGCCCAACTGCGATGAATTGTTGGTGTTACTATTTACGCAAAATGAGTGTCATTCAGTCTTGTTATATTTAGCTTTTTCTTATTTTTAATAAATTCAATGACTGGATAACATCAAATAAATCGTAATAGAATCCTCAATAAAGTGGTTTTATTTCAATACAATCTTATATATAAAACTCTTAGTCCTGACTGACTGATTGACTTAGAGACAACGCACAGCCTAAACCGCTGGTCCTAGAGACTTGAAATTTATAGAGAATGTATGTTTTGATGCGTGGAGGTGTACTAAGAAACGATTTTTCGAAATTCGGTCCCTAAGTGCCTAAAAAGTGCCAAAAACGTACTTTCTTATAACTCAAGAACGGCTGAACAGATTTTTATGATCTTTGGTTTTTTTAATTTGGCTTTGTCGCCGAATAGCAATTATCACAATTAAAATGTGGCAAATTCACGAAATAATGTAATATTAAAGAAAATACGAAATATTATGGCGCTAATATCGCTAGCAAAATTGTTACCATGACAACGGAACTAAAGTGATGGTGTCACATTTTGATCTGTCAAATGATAATATTCTTAAAACGTCACTCTCTGTCACGTTTAATAAGCAAGAACGTGAAAAATATTATGTATGTACTGCAGTTTCTTTATTTAATTGATTAGAAATAGAAAAACAATCTAAAAGAAATAGAATCTTCAGTAAGTTCCACGGCCTAAAAGCAATGCTACAACACGTTATCATCCAGTTGAATACTCACTTAGACTCACTTACAGGCCCTGAAACAGCAAGGTATGTGAATTTAAACCTATTGACGCTGATACAATATAAATGACAACACAAGGGACGCTGGTTCATGAATTGTCTCACGAGTAAGCTCGATGAGTTCCAACCAACGGGGGCAAACCGGATTTTGAAAGGGTTATAGTATCTATTGTAGCCAACATTGTCCAGCAGATCACACAAAGGACCTGAGAGTACAATCAGCCGCTGTGTACGGTTTTTGTAGATTACAAGAAACCCTTCATCGAGACCTGGGTATTTCTAGATTCTCTACTAAGGTATCGTGCTGATATGACGTATCAGTGCTGAGATGCCTACATGATACCGCCATAATGTCCGTCCAGCTCCAAGCTCATAAGACGAAGCCTTAAAAGCCTACAAAGTGGAATGAAACAACGGAGATACCCACCGCAAGGTCGACACCCGAGGTTGTTCAAGAATAGGTCTACCTTAGATCACCATAAGGATCCAATTGGGTTGAGTTCGCCGAGTTTACTTCATATTATGACTTACGGGGCCGTAACGTGAAAACCGACAATGGGGACATACAACCAGAGAAATTGGGTGGAGGATTGGGTGCTGTTTCACACATTGGACAACAGTGGACTGCAATAGGCTAATTGATTGATTGATATGAACGAAATAGTATAATTTTACGTATTCAAATTTTTTCCTACCAGTCTTTTCTTGCCATTTACTATTCATGTAAAGATACCAATGTCTTACAGTCTACTGTGTCTGTATGACAGGGCCGATGTTTCTTATTTCTTCTGTTTCAGCGTTAATTCTCAGTCGCATCCGAAGCTTATATCTCGGAGTCTGGGGTCCGCTTTACCAGTCTTAAATGCGGATTTGGCTAAACCTCGATATTTTCGTGAAGCGACTGCTATATTCTGACCTCCGCAACCCAATGGTGACATTAGGCGATATCAAAGCATTGCAGCTACACCGTTGTTGTTGAACTTTTTAGTGCTCCAACGGATTAACGTGCTCTCCGAGGCAAGACCAGACCAGTGCAAATACACATATTAATGCATACAAATATTTGCAGTGAGCGGGGATCGAACCCGCGCCTACTGCGTAGCGACCGCGTTCACTACCGCTACGCCACAGAGGCTTTCGATGCTTCTTACATTTTACATTTATTATTTTGAAAAACTCAGTTACTGAGAGGATGAAATAGGCGTTATACCACTTAGTTGGCAGACAAGCACACGACCCACCTGATGGGAAGCGGTCACCGTGGCCTATGGACGTATGCAACACCATACAGAACACAGAACATAGACCTGGAGTGCGGTGGTACTGTTCACCGAAAAGGCCAGAAGAATTACAGACTCATCACTTCTGAGTCATAATATCTACATGTTGTTCTTGAGAGTTGTCATGAATTGTCTCGCGAGCAAGCTCGACGATGCAAATGGATCATGCAAATGGTCTCACTACCATGGACCCCCAAGATCGTGCGAAGCGGAGGACGAAGAGCCAGAAGGCGGACCCTGAGCTCCGAGGTCATCTTGGCCACGGACACAATCAGGAAAATGTGTCTATACGCAAATGATGAGCACTGAGATGCTTATGATGCCGCCACAATGTCCTCCAGCTGTGTCCAGCTCCAAGATCAGAAGATGAAGCCCAAAAGCTCATATCGTGAAATGAGACGAGGGAGATACCCATCGAAAGGTCGACTTTCGTAGCTGTTCAAGATTAAGTGTACCTTGGGTCACCAAAGGATCGAATTGCGTGGGCTACATTGGATAAATTCGTCGAAGTTTCTACTTCCCTGTTATGATATGACACACGGGGCCGGAACTTGGAACTGACAGTGGGGATATAGTAAAGCAGACTGATAAATGTAGGATATTGGTTGATGCCTAAGTCCAACAGTGGTATGCTATAGGCTAAATGATTAATTTAAATGACATTGTATAATATTTAGCAATTATTGTAAATTTTTTCTTACCAGTATTTTTCTTGCCATTTACTATTATTAATAAAAAGATGCTAACAATATTTTTATTCTGATATAATGTTCTTAAAACCTACCACTTTTTTGTATGACAGGGCCAATGTTTCTTACAGTTTACATTTTGAAAAATTCACTACTGAGAGGGTGAAATAGGCGTTGAAAGTTTATAACAACAAGTCCGTCAGTTTAGAACAAATACTAATGTGGCGGTAGCCGATATCCACGCAGGCGGAGCTGCGGGCGAAAAGCTAGTAGGTATATATTTGTTGAATGAAATTTTGAAGCATTTATTATGCTAACTATTTAAATCGATTCCTTCCAAATTCAAATTCTTCTGTACCACCGTCGCCCCAAAGATGGTAGTACAGAGGAATTTGGAGCGGCTTCGTGCGGACTTCGGCGGCTTAACGGTCAGAGCATTTCCCCTGTAAGGGAAAGATCGCGGGTTCGAGTCCCGCTCGATTCTTTTTCCTTTCTAAATCGATATATCTTTGTTTCTATATTGCATGTATCCATACCGAGATAATTCAGGGGTTAAGTTAAGCTCACCTTGTGTTTGACGGACAAGGCTTTCCACTGGGAGCTGGGAACTCAGACATTACTTATGCGATCCCATAAAAGGTAATATAAACTAAATTATGAAAAAAGGAAAAGGAGAGCAGACTTCAGCCACCAAAGTGCAAGGTTAGTAGTTTAACATTTTATTTTAATTAAAATCAAAAGGTTCTTTCTAATTTGTATACTCTAAAAGGAATAGTTGGAATTCCTTAATTAGTACCTTAAAAATTGTGAACTCTTAATTTGAATCGTAGCCCTTTTTATTGCTAGCAAGGGATCATTAAAAAGAGCCTAATAAGGATTCATTGGACCATACAAAGTAAAAAAAGTAAGACGTCTAAAGATATTGTCGACTTCAGCAAACCCTATAATCTAAGCTAGTACTTACTATTTGTATTGTAGATTAATAGCACTTGTTGGAACTTGCTACACATTATTGAACACGCACTTGTACTTTTCCACAGTATTAAAATGTAAGTTCAATGTAAACTTAGTCAATAATAATTTGTATAATTGTGTAAACTGTCAATATAAGTCTTTGAGAATGCCGTAACATGAAATCGGTCAGGTTCAATAATAAAATATTGTGGCAAAAGTACCAGTGCGTATTCAATACAAATACTATAGGCCGACCGTTTCTCAGGCATCCCGTACACGGGCGGGAGGTAGCACAAGAACGTGGACCGCGCACGGGGGTGGTATACATAAGGCGAAACAAATGAACAAATAAACATAGAATCAAATAAACATTGTATTTATTTATTTTTATGTTAATCTGTGTAACCGGCAGCGAGGTCGGCCTCCTAGCAGAAGCAGGCCGCCTAGCAGAAGCAGGCCGCGGCGGCGGTGCGCATTGCGTGCCTCCCCATACCCGGGGGCGAGTTGGGGACTCCGTGGTCCCCACACCGGATGAGGGCCAGTTCGAGAGATATGTCCCTGGGTCGGCCGGGGTGCGAGGGATATGGCTACGACAATCTCACCTCCGGCAACCGACGGCCCACAGTCGGCGTGCGTTTTAGTCGGTTCGAGTCCGACATAAGTCCGGTTCGTATCCGTGGGGATTTTTCGCACGATAAAAAAAAAAAAAAGGTTGGCCTATAGCTGCCCACCCTCTCTTCGCCCATGGATAAATCAACCTTATTATCCCATCATCACGATCGTTTAGCTAGTAACCTATTCTAAAAGCCTATTCAATGTAAGATAAATAATTTTACAATCTATTTATTCAGTAAGTTTACTGAAGCAATTTGCGACTTCCTCCATTCAAGAATTGAATATTCGTAATGGAATTTAAATCGACTAAGGTATTACTTTGATCCCTGCTCCCTTTGTGAGGGCAAAGGTTGATAGGGTAACACTGTTAAGTTCCTTAATCTTTTGGGTATTTTTGAATATGTGTCTAATGACCCCAGTACACAGTGGCCAGTAATGGTTTATTGCGAACTGTGGGCAATCATGACATAGTACCTACATACATACATACAATCAGGTCATTCAATCAGTTAATCATTGCGTTAGGTCTCACGTAATAGGGGGTGAGCCCATTGCCGTTTTCCTGGCATCATTGTTGGCACGAGCCATGTATAGGCTGAGTCTGGGCTGTAAGTATATATCTATCTGTCTGATGTTATCATGATCATAACATAGGTGTTCACATAATGGTGCATAGCTTAATCAACACACACAACAATCCCTTTTTTTAATAATATTAGCCACCGAAATTACTAATGTTCCTTTTAACCCCTCCAACTAAGCTAAATTGCTTGTGCTGGAAGTGGGTTCACCATTCACAACAATGGGCCAAAACCCCGACAACATGCCAATTGCAATGATATTATCATTGCCTCCTGATTATAATGGCGATGACTAGCCGTGGCCTATGGTGGCCCATGGACCATTGTATAATGGACGCTTAATATACAATAGGGCACGATTGGAAATCGTGACGAGCAATTGGCATGTTGTCAGGGTTTTGGCCCATTGTTGTTAATGGTGAACCCACTTCCAGCACAAGCAATTTAGCTTAGTTGGAGGGGTTAAAAGGAATTTGTATAATGGACGTTTTAGAATGATAACACAACGCTTAAATTATATTTTACTTAACTTTTAAATGTATGCACAAAATTTTAGTGCCACTCATGGAGATCCTAAGGGTGTTGATAAAGATCACATTTTCCACTTGCTACGATCCTGGGATACGGGTCTTGCATTATCCACCTTCATAATATTAACATACCTTCATGGTCACCGGTTAATCTGTACCTAAATATTTTAGTTAATATCTAACTTTAAATAGTCTAGAAGACATTGAGACTTCTCGAATTGAATCCGGTACTGAAGATTAAATGGTTAGGAAAAAAAAATTGTTCAAAATTCAGTCAGGATCTAATCTGGTCATCGTCGATCAGCAGCTTAGTGATTGACTACTTTAACAAAGTAAATCATCATCCTTTCCCAACTCAGTTGGGGTTTCCAGTCTAACTGTGACGCGGTTGAACTTCTATATTTTCAGTAAAGAGACTGCCATCTGAACTCCAAAACAAAATAATAATTTCAATCCTCTCAGCCACTTTTAAATCTCGAACGACAAGATCTTTGAAGTACTCAAAAAGTAAAAAATATTTGTAATTTTAGCTCCAAAGATGCCGCTTTGTTATTAGCCGAGTCATTTTAACGATGGCCTATTACAAAAGGAGAACTTTCCGGACATTTTGCTTCAGCTACGGTTAAATTTTATGAAGATAAAGTTGAAACTGTAAAATGTGTTTTATGTTGAAATAAATGATACGCTTCTTTGGTTCTTATCTCATTTTTCGGGTTGTCTATTGTTTACCCGAAGATTATATGCCATAATCATCATATTCCCGAATTTCTGTTACCCGAATTTCATTTTCCAGAATGTTTTGTTTGCCCTAAAAGACATATGACATACTTTTAATTGCCCGAAACTTAGATACCATAAGATACGAGTGCCATACGTATTGTTTTTCATATTTTTAATTGCCATAATGATTATTAGACATAATATTTACTTCTGGGTGGTTTATTAAAAAATAAACACGATTCTAACCTAACCTATCCGAGTCGGGGTGCCCTAAAGTCCCGATTGCATTCAGTTTCTCCTGATATAACACCCAATGTCGATGGCGGATGATGTTATGGCATGTGAAAATTATGGCATGTGATAATTAGGGCATGTGAAAATTAGGGCTTACAATGATTATGACAAATGATGTTATAGTAAGTGACTTTATGGGAAACAAAGCTTCTAGCAGGTGACTATTATAGCAAATAAGAGTAGGACAAATGAATATTACGTCATATAATATTATGGCTGTTGACTATTATGGAAAATGATATTAGGGTATATAAAATTCGGGCAAACGGCGGTATACCCATTTTTTGACTACAGGTACATAAGTAAAGGTAAACAATCTTGCGGTGACTTTTTATAAAAACACATATTAAATAACCTCAACAACAAACAAACAAAATATTTAACAGCCAACCTCAGGAAAGGCCAGACGGCTATGTCATTTGATAACATCAGCCAATAGTTCCCAACAGTGAGGTTTAGAGTGTCTTGAAAGTGTCTCGGGCGCAGACCAGGGTTTGAGTTAGGCTCGGACCTTGCTCTGGGCTTGAGACACTTGTTAGTTATAAATGTAATCTTTACTGTATAGGATACGATGGGGTTGACGGTTGACTTAGACAAAAACCCCAAAAAAATCCAGATAATAAAAAACGTATTAAACAAATAAACTAGGCTAACTAACTGACTATCTAGTGGTTCACTTTCGGTTCTTAGCTTTTAAAATGAATTTCTAAACAGAAAAATATTAATAAACTGAGTTTTTCTATAAAACATATTAAAAAGACACATCAATATGTGAGGATAAATTCCCTGTCCGTGATGCGGTACGATGATGCGTAGAATATAACTGTGGGCATCATGTCAAACAATTCATCTGAGCACAAACCATTGTATAGGCGGTAAAAGTCTTCGTGGATGCCCTATGCACTATTTATACGTGATGTGATGAGATATCGACTAGTAAAAAGATGGTGCTCCTCATCGGGCAGGTAAACCCTCGGTAGAGTATGTACTCAAAGCTAAAACAACACCGTCGATTCCCTATCCCAAGTGCAAAGTAAGACAGTAGGTTATTTTAATATGGTGCGAGCCTCGAATAATCGTCGAGGCGAACATAAAACCCTCACTAAATCATCTCTTCACTAAAACCAACCCTAATCCCTTGAAATAAAGTACAAAAACCGGTAACAAAGCAGACTGTTGAGTTGAATGAACGTATTTTCCTTTTTATAAGGAAGTTTATCAAACTTCTTTCAGCCGGTGTGTCCTACTGGAAACGAAGTGGATTTGTTATTTGTCAAATGCAGTATGAAGTAGGCTTTTAAAAAGTTATCATTTATATTCAGACTACTGGTAGGTAATCTCTTAAGAATGCAGCTTTTTTCGAAATGTGTCTCTTTATTATAGAAGAAAAATATAAAATGAATAAAAGGCTGAACTTCTGAACTCACATAAGTGTAGCTACTGTGCACTTATAAGGATTTAAATTTGTTTCAATCACCGCAATTCTCACGTTTTTTTAAAGGATCTGCCAGTGGGAATACTGGTAATTTCTAACAGTGTGTCTATGAGTAAAGTCTATGAGTGCGAGCATTTTATATCTATGTATAAGCCTGTCTTTCTGTATGTAAATATTATATGAATGAAGCGACTGCCACCTGTCAACTGTTCCTTTTGGAGGCCTGCGCGAGAGCATCGTCGTTAGTTAATCAGTAGATGTACCGGTGACGAGCAGATGAAGTTAGCTAGAACCCCATATAATATCTATGGTGGGGCCCCATACATATGTATGTGACATTATACCCTTTACTTAGTTCTTCTTGTTCAATATATGAACCGTAATCATACCAAGATCTAATAATAAATTCATAATCCACAGCCCTAATTGTTAAACTGTTTAGATTTCTGACAGCACCAGATGTCTAGCGGCTTAACATGTTCTCTCAAATCCAAAAGGGTATCTTATTGCTAATGTAGGCATGAAACAGTATGTTAACTTTACATAAAGGTAAAATTTAATTATAATGTCATAGTAGGTACATCGGTCAAACATATCTTCGTCTTTGTTTTGGTTTCGGTTGAAAAGGAGATGGGGATATATTTTAGTTTTTAAAAGCTTTTGGGGTACCGTGTCCCTCACGGCATCCCGAAAACCTTTATGCTGGGTCGACAACTTATACCCGCAGGCGTTGTCGTGGGTGAATCGTCTATCCGGCTGATGAACTCCACGTTGGAAATAAAATTCATAGTTAAGGATATTTTTCAGTAAGAAAGCAGCCCAAAAATTTCGATATTGCATGTCTTTATAAAAGTGCTAGAAAAGGCTCTTTCATTTCATTTTACAATTTTTCTCTTAAAAATCTTTCCAGAGATATTATTGGTTTACGAACCTAGCAAAAAGAGAACTTACGTCCATACATACAAACAATCATGCTTTTATCCCCGGAGGGCCAGGCAGCGGTGAATTAACAACCACATTTCACCAATCATTGTACTAAGTCCCACCTAATAGAGGGTGAGCCTATTACCTTATTCCGGGTACTATTTTTGGACTCCCAAACTGAATTCCGACAAATCCTTCTACGACAAGATTTTACTTCGACAACATGAAACTCCGATACGACTCAATTTCGACAATATTTTTGATCGAAACAACTCAATCCCGAAACTACTGTACTCGGATTTGTCGGAATTCAGTTTGGGAGTCCTGTCTGATGTTAAACAGTCGTATCCCTTAGTCGCCTTGTACGACACTGCATGAGAAGAGATAGGATAGCCCAAATTCTACTCTGCCGGGAACCATGCGGTGGTGAAAAGTGAACTTACTGTTGTATTTTTACTGTGGCAACATATTGCATAAGTACACAAACATTCTAGCTTTGTAGTTGTTCGCTGACCCAGATCAATCCTTCCTAAATTAGATGGATAGAATCCTACTATCCTACTAGGTATATGGAAATATTATGTAATATCATAAATGATAAAGTTTCATAAGATGTTGAGATGTTTGTTATTCAATCACACTCTAACATTAGCGGATCTGACTGGTACAGCGATAGATTACCGTCTGGAATAACATAAAGGGTACATTTTATCCCAGGAATAGGTCTAGTCTTCTTGTTCATTGAGACAATGGCACATAACATTTAAATTGTGTCGGCTACAGCATTTTCTGTTGCCCTACTTAGGTCCTCGATAGTATAGGTGGAAGGCTCTCTTTTCTGGCGATAGCCATCCGGGAATTAGGTTTACAAGGGTTACAGAAAAGGAATCAAAATCGCGATAAACAGCTAACTAGTCAGTCGTTATTAAAATGGATTCTATCAAAATTAGCAAAGACTTTTGGATTAGTTGACCCTCAGTATAGACCAGATGTCGAATTAGGTTTTTACATCTTTTTTATGAAAGCATTGAAGGTACAGCTGATACTAACTTTTTTAATAATGAAACACTAATTTGTAAGACAAAGTACCTAAGAATTTTAATCATTTTTGTCTACTGAAATAAGATTGTGAATTTAAACCTTTTTAATTAAAACACTACAAATCAATTAAACAGGGACTGTATCTCAATTTCACAAGATTACTAGAACAAAATGATCAAGTATTTTTCAGAAAAAAATTGCGTCACAGTTCAAGAGTGACTTTTCTAGTAAGTATTTTTTTTTTTTTAAGTCACCTCTGAAAATCCGATTTCGATTACTGATATATTTGTTAGTAATCGAAATTGAACCGAATCGGAATCGAAATTACTAAAACTTTTCCTTAGTTATGATAGGAGCCTGCCCTGCAGTAATAAGCAGTTTTCGAACCTGATATTTCTCGATCGTACGGCCACTTTCCCACTAATTTACCTACGCTTATGGTGTGTGTGACAGGTGTGGGGGCAAATTTATAAAAATAGTTAAATCTAGATCTAACTTACCCGAAACCACGGGTACAACGAGTTTCATTCCATTTCAATAATTCAGCCCAAAATGCATGGCTCAAGTCAACAATATGCCCGGAATACGGCAAAAGGCTCACCTTGGGACCGTTTTTACGTGGGACCTAATACAATGATTAGTGAAATGTGGGTGGCAATTCGCCTCTGCCAAAACTTCCGGGGATAAAGGCGTAATTTTAAGTATGTATGTATGTAATCTAACCACAGATAATAAAGGTCTATCCGAGAGCAAAGATCAACCAATGAAGGTCAAAAGGCCTTTTCAAACGTGGCCATTGTTGTGACCTTAGAGTATCTATCTTACCTGTAGAGCGCGTCTTAGCAAGTATGAACTGCTATCACAGGTGTGAACAGTGCCTAGAATTTTTGACAACTGCAATCAGTAGCAAAACAATATCTGCCAAAGTGATTTCGCAAATAACAGTTTATTTCATTTTGTGGTAATAATGGTGAACTCTGCATTGCCAGGCTCTCAAAACGATTCCCGGAAGAAAAATAAAAAGAATGATAACATTTCATATCACCCGTGAGTAGTATTATATGACTAATTTATTTGTTTTCATAAAATTTATACGGGTCTCCTAGGGGGATGCGAGAAACGCGGGGCGGGTTACAGCTGACGGCTGTCACCCGCCATATTTTCTTTTAAATGAATAGTGATGTAGCACATGCACTTTCGGTTACGATAATTTTCTTTTTGCAGTAGAATTTCATTGTAGGTTTATTTTCTTTTATGTAGTATAGAGTATTTACTGCGTAAACAAATAAATCTGCTCATTTTACTTTTATATATTATGCACTATTATTTTTGTTAGGTTTACAAAAATACTAAGATGCATAATAATAGATGCATGAGTGAAAGCTAAAAGCTATAAAGAGGCCTGATTGGGAGCCGAATATTCGAAGTTTCATCTGTTCTATCTATTTTAAGCTTGATTTCAAATAAGTAACTAAGAAAGGGCTTTGCAAACTGAATGACGATGCAGTACCAGAACTTTACCTCCACGTAGGTAAATGCTTATGCAAAACTTTATATTTCAATTAACCACTGGCCTCTTCCAAAGTGCGTCAAAACTTTATATGCTTATCCATACTTCAGTGCGCCTGCCAAAGTCGTTATCTGCATTTTTTCGAAAAAAAAATTATTCGCTAGACGGCCTAAATTGCGCATCGGCTGAAAAAACAAACAAGTGTTAATTCCTTCTAGAAATAGATTTGACAAAATATGGATGTGCACTTCTGACCCTGCAAAATTGGTTATGTGTCCACATCAAAAGTTTTTCACCCTCATATTGCACATGTCAGAATTGGTTTGCACATAGATAATTTGACAGCTTGTTTCTCTTCGGTTTGTTGGTTGTAAAATTGGTGTTCTACCTTTGTAACAACGTAAATAATCTTATAATAGGAAATAAAACGAGACAGGTGACTAAATTTTGTACAATAATATTGCTGTTCTCAGTTTTGGGGTCACTGGCAAATTAGTCTTGACATCGCCAAAGCTTTCCATAGACAAAGACAAACTGTACGACTGGGTGGCTAACTTCCTGCAGGTGTGCCGTATTTGCGCCTTTAGAGATGGACGAACTTCGGAGTTCTTGCAGGTAAATACTGGCATGCCGAAGGGGTCCGTCTTATCATCCATTCTTTCTTCTGCATATAAACGTATGCTGTCCACTGACAGCATTCATTGCTATGCAGACGCTATGCTATGCCAGATGCTAACCTTACACTTGAGTTATCATGGACATCCTGTGGCCGAGCAGTCTGATATTGTGGAACAAAGGCAGCTTCTTGTCACTGAGCTCGACCGGATCCTGAAGCACATTTCCGAATGGGGCTCTGAGAACCTGATCGAGTTCAGTGCCAAGAAGACCAAGAAGTTCAGTGCAAAGATATCTTCTTTCCTTCCACTCTTCAGAGCACGCCACTGCTACAGTAGGAAAATCTCAGTATCCTCGGTTTGGATGTTCGCTGCAAACTGAACAACAAAAACTACACTTAGAGTATCATCAAAACAGCCTCGCGTAAGGTTGAAGTCCTGAACAAAGTGAGACGTTTTTACGTCGGAGCAGCGGTGTCTTCTGTACAAGACACAAATTCGCTCCTTCGTGGAATACTGCTGGTATTTCTGGGATGGCTTTTAGCATACAGCCCTCCTTTTAGAAAGTAGTTAGTGTTAGTGGCCTTTGAACCAGGGGCGTCATACTCGTGCTGCTGACCCTGTAGAAACCTTACAAAGACCTTCTTGAAGAACCCCATACATATTGAAGTCGCGTGGAAAAACAACAGGGAGATCATTCCACTGCTTGAGCGTACGTGGGATGAAGTTCCTTTCATTCAAAATATTTTTTGGCATCATACTGCATTTTTAGTTTTTTGATACGCTCATCAATTTATTTAATAAAACAGCTTATTGTCTCTCCTGAAAATTTGACAAAAAACACATAGAGGTTTTGGCAAGCGCAACGACGTAATATTATATACGACTGTGTCTGTTGATATGTTAGATTTGTGGGATTTTAATTTCTGTAATTCATTAAATGATACTAATATTTGTATCTTGGTTTTAATTTTATCCATTCATCCACGCATGCGTCACACGAAATTCACAACATAACCAACTATCGATAATTTTGGTAATATGTACATGAAACATCACTATAGGCGCTTTATACCACAGATAAAAAACTGCTTACACTCGGCACAATGGACCATAGTGTTAGACTTGCTCTATAGTAATGGATACTCTAAGGTTGTGACCGAATCCTTTTGTTATAAAACGTTGTGCAGGGGCTTTTTGCGCAGTGTTTGACATACCCTCTCCTGTCATTACATCTCTGTTGTTTATATCCAGTTTATTTGATTTTATTGTGATTCCCCTGAATTGTGCCTGTTTTGTTGTGATTCCCCAGAATTGTGCCTGTTTTGTTGTGATTCTACTGAATTGTGCCTGTTTTGCATTTTAGAAATAGCTGGCTTTGTTTTTTAATTGATTCTGTGGGATGAGAGATTTTTATTCTTCATACACAATGCTTTGAATTCGCGTTTTGTCTTTATAAAAGTGTGGAAAACATTTTTGTAGTACTACAGTGAGATTCAATTGGATAAGTTATGAATTTATAAATAGGATAATATAATAATATACCTTTTTTTATCGTGCGAAAAATCCCCACGGATACCTCTCCCGCCAGAGCCGGAGGAGGAGGTTATGTCGGACTCGAACCGACTAAAACGCACGCACGTCTGTGGGCCGACAGTTGCCGGAGGTGAGATTGTCGTAGCCATATTCCTCGCACGCCGGCCGACCCAGGGCCATATCTCTCGATCTGGCCCTCTTCCGGTGTGGGGAATAATAATATACCAACATTGACGCGGATAAAGTCATAGGAATCAACTTGTACAATCCCAATTTCCCTTGATCGCAACATCATTTGGGAAATCTACCCCTAACACGAAAAACTATCGTAATCGTAACGTATACGTATCGAGAGAACGCAGCACTGTGATTGGCAGGCTTCACACACAGACAGGTTCACAATAGGCAGACTGCCAATCGCAATACTCCGTTCTTACGATACGTTCACTGGATACAATACAGGTTAGCAATACTTTGCAAAAGATTCTTAAGAAAAAATTTAGAAAATGCCGCAAAATTTCAAAAATTTCAGAATATTCCTCGGTTAGCGGGTGGCGCTTCGGATAAAGCTATGTTTAATAAAACCCACCAGTAATGTGTTGAGGTCCTGTCAAAACACACGAACCCTATCTCAGAAAACATTTGAACCATTAATAGCGTTTCAACATTTTCACATGTGTTAGTTCTATGAAGTTTGTAACAATAGGGAACTATTTTAGAACTCTGTTACAATAATATTCAGTTTGGCCAATTCTGAATATAACATAGAAATAAAGTGATAAGTTTTTTATGTTCGCGTTCCATGATATACAATAAAGTAATAAATGAACAAATTTAAATTTAAAATTGAAAGTTTTTGATAAAAGATTGGCAAATTTTAGAGCATTCATAAAGCAACTTTTTCCATAAAATTTCATAAGTAAAAGTGAAAATTTAGAAAGAAACTTGAATATGTGCCAGTTTCAGCAATATTCCAACCAATCGAGCTGCCTGGAGTCATGTCTCAATTTTGTATATTCGTTGTTGCTAAATGCAAAATTCTGACAGATTGTTTTCAGGTTTAAGTACTGAGACGATTTTTCATGCACTAGGTACCTGTTCGGGGAAATCAAATTTTGGTTTTTTATTTCAACAATATCGAATCAATCAATCAATCAATTAGCCACTGCAGTCCACTGCTGGACATAGGCCTCCCCCAATGTGCGCCACGTTTGCCGATCCTCCTCAATATCGAATATTTAGCTGCATTACAGTATGACTGGAAAGCCGATCGCAACTGAGTTGGAAAAGGTGCTGAAAATTATGAATCCCGACATTTTATTACACCTCTAATGACATCTCATAGGAACGACTATAATGGTGTCCTTAGACTATATACAAACTCTATACCTAGACGTAGCAAGCGTCATACAATTCAGTGTAAAAATTGACTACTATTTCGATTTATGTTGACATTTATATACATACATCCCGTAACATGCACACATTGGTACCTAATTTAAAGAACAATATGGACATAGCTTACTCACACAAAACGCGTTTTTCTTGCTGTTTTGTGCGATGCATTTTGTGTGACTGTGTCCATAATAGTATATTTTCTAAGATGGTGTCACACTTGCTAAGATTCTGACATAAATCTAACGCTTCCTCTATTTTCAAGTATGTTTTCATACATTTTCCCGGGAATCGAGCAAAGCTGTTTACTTTTACTGGTGGTGCAATGGGCGGGCCAACTTTCACCGTAACTCATTCCAGGCTATTGTCATTCCATATAATTTATTTGATTTTTTTTTCTATTACGTCATTCGCCAGCGTGCACAAATACGTCATTATGTATCTGACATTGACAGTTTGGTAAAGGGAGCGGTGAGTTTGGTAAAAGGAGAGGAGCTACGAGGAAAAACTTGTGTAGAAATATTCTTTTTTTTTATATAGAAAGCGTCAATTTGTCTTCGCCTCGCCTGACGGTAAGCTGAAGGCACAGTCTCTGAAAAGAGGTTCACAATTACAGACACGTTCCATGTTACACTGGTGGCACTCAGCTTGACGGCCTCATCAGATGCTTTTTCTCGCCCCGCTTATAGGACCCGGGACTGTAGAGGGAGGGAACACGTGAACTGGTAAGGAATTCCAAGTCTTAATGGTGCGGCAGAACCACTGTTCAGGACCCGTACGACCTCAAAGTTTAAACCTCATTTATAGAAGGTCTTAAAAATAAGGTCGTAATTTTGTGAGACTCTTGAGATATGTAGTCAAAAATGCCTTTCGTGGCATCGATAGTTCAATCAGAAATATATACCACAAAGTTGAATAAAACTAAAAAAATATATCCCAATAGAATAAATAGGGTCGAACGCAACTGCGAGAATAAGATAAAATATAATATATTGCCGCTCCTTTGGGCAATATATAATTCATAGCCTTTGTTATAGGCTAAGTCTAATAATCGATCAGCTTCAATTCGTGACATTGATCTCGAACCTAATATCACGAAAGGATCTGCGTGGTACAAGTCATACATTTTTATGACGAGAAATATAAAATATATGTATTACTGAAATCAGTCTAGATATTCGTAGATATTGGCTGCGTATAAATAAAAGAGGTGGTTTTAGGGTTCAGGGTGTTTTCTATATTTATGTTAAATTTATGCGCTGGAGTATGCCGCCATTTTGGTAGATAGACTGATCGAGCGCTAGCCCAAATCAATGATTCCTGGCGCTAGCCAGGAAGCATTTACTGGCTTATTTGTAAAAAGAAACGTATATTTGTAAGCCTCCAATGAACCGATATCTTATTTTTGTATACAGATTTTTTTTACTAAACAGTGGTGGAGAATTACTATTAGAGCTATCGGGATATTTACCATCCATTGAGGAATGGAGAATGGTGCTTGCAACAGCGCCGAAATATCGGCAACCTTATACAGTGCATAGTAAATATCCTGATAGCTTTAATAGTATGGTGAGTGACCATAATCTACCTAAGGTCGAGTAGGAGTGAAAAAGTTACTTTTTTTAGTCAACAGATGAAACTAAAGCTCATTCACAATAGCTCCTAAATAAAATAAAATTAGACAAATAGCGGAGAAAAACATGCCCGAAGTTTTATTTTATGACATTTACTTTTACTCTATTATTCTCCTCTCATATTCTAAATATTATTTTGAACTTGTAACTCACAAAGTAAAATTATGTAAGTATTACCTTCCGCTGATGCTTATATTTTGCACCAAACCCCAAACTCATGACACAAAAAGGTAGCGTGCCGTGTCGAGTGACATAGGGTCCGAAATGGACCCTCGGGATGTGTCTTGTCCAGCAAATATCTTCGACATGTGTAGAAACTGTACAATCGTCCTTGAAATAGATACCGGGTTAGATCCCGGTCTTGACGTCAAGACGAGTATTGGTTGTTTGTTTTATCCGTATCGGTAAAATTCTTGATATTTTTAATATCTCTCACGATCAGTACTTGTAAATTTCTTGATATTTTTCGATATGACATCACATTTGTTTTTATAAGTTATTCACTGTTATTATAGTTTGATATTTGATATCTTCCAACTCAATTACATTTACTAAGTAATAGTATTCCCCCATGAAGCTGTTAGAAAGCAATCAAAAGGTCGGGATCGGTGTAAATAATTAATTATCTAATATAAAATAAATCGCAATGCAATCAGTTAAAAATAGTTTTATTTCAATTAATACTTATATAAAATTATTATATTATTTGATACAGTTTTAAGGAAAGTAGCTCCTAAATTCTTCAATATTATGTCGAAGGAAATGACGTCAAAATTAATTTCAGGAACTTTGGTAAAAGTTGAAAGGTTACCCAAGAATTTGAAAGCAGATATCATAAATTCGAAGAAGGATATGAATTTTCAGGTTAGATTGAGGTTAATACCGAATTGTAACAAGACAAATGAATATTTGAACTACTACTAGACTTCTAGAATCCAATTAGCGGTATCGGTGAAGTTAAATTAGTTTACCAAGCGGTACATCCTGAGGTAAATTCAAATGAGTTTATAATTAATGATAGCTTTGATATGCATGAATCGGATGCTAATAATCTATTATAGATGTTTATTGCACTATTTATTGTATTAATCTGTTACTATATCTATCATCATCATCATCATCATTATCATTTCAGCCAAAGGAAGTCCACTGCTGGACATAGGCCTCCCCTGTGGACGTCCACCTACAAGGTGGACAGACGACCTTATTAAGGCCGCAGGAACGCGCTGGGTGCGAGCCGCTTCCAACCGGTCCTATTGGAGGTCTATAGGGGAGGCCTATGTCCAACAGTGGACTATATCTATACTATTATAAAATTGTAAATTGAAAATGTTTGTTCGCGATGGACGCAAAAACTACTGAACGGATTTTGATGAAGTTTTTTTTTGTTAAGAACATAACAAATCATACGTTTGTTTGATTGCAATCGCTTCAGAAAGCTAGTACATTAAGTCGAAATTTAATATTGTAATGCTAAATTGTTGGTGTCTGTATATTCGCGATATTAAAAAATCTAGATTTCAGCAAGATCCATTCAGCCGTTTCAGAGTGATTGAATATACATACAAAACATTTTGACAAACTTTCACATTTGTCTGCAATGGACGCAAAAACCACTGAATGAATTTGGATGCTGTTTATTTTTGTTTGAAAGGTCAAGACATAAAATGTTATGTTTCAGTAGAACTGTAGATTTGACCAATAGTCACGATATTCACGTGGCCGTAGCTCCGAGTACCGGTTATTTTCTAATATTAGTAGGCAGTAGGATATTACAGAAATCCAAAGAATGTTCTATGAAAGTGCCTACAGGAAAGCTCAATTATATACTGCTTACTCAGTGTTGTGTTTCTTCAAATGGGTCAGTGCTTTTAGGAGAATGTAGGTCAGCAGCGTTCACGTAATGGTCTAATGGTAATGTCCTATGGTGTTAGGGGTACTTATTTACTTACAGTTAGCCGTCGGGCCTTGCTTTGCCTTAGTACTGTTATTATTGAACTAGCCTATGCAGGCTCCGCCCACACGAATGTCGGTAAATCCAACTGTTGCTCATATCTCCGGTCTACTTGACCGATTACGACCAAACAAATGTTACAATTTAAGTCTGAGCAAGATCTTTCAAATAAAAGCGTCCATCGTGAACGAACAAACAAAAAAAATCGAGCATCTCCAATATACAGGACCACTTTACAATTAGGTACCTATATATAAATGATAGTAATTATATAAGTATATAGAAGAAGGATTACTTGAACAGAAACTATGTACCTAATTATGGATATGGTTTCGTAACATGTTGTATAGTGGCACAGAGTAGGGTGGCGTAACATCAGTTTAAATTTTCTGTAACAATTCATTATTACCAACGTATGACGATATTATTGAGTACCAAAAAAGTCCACAAACTTTGAACGCAGAATAAAACTCTGCAAAGTAATATTACAAAAATAAACGCGCAGCAATCTAGGGAATAACACTCACTTGGCCTTCAGGTTATGAAAATTTATAACAGAATTAAATTAACTTGCAAAATTGTTTGTAGTCAACAAGGTTACGCAAAAATATGAACCCATAAAAGTTATAAGCGTCCAACATCCTGAAAATAATATTTGACGTATTTGATAAGAAATTGCTTTGGTACTGTCTTCATTGGACTTTTTGTAACGGTCACTACATAATTGTCCATCTTCAAATTTATATTGATGTTGTTGTTGTTCCAATAAGGTGTTTGTCTCCATGAGGCTGCAATTTTTTTAATATTTGAGACCACTTGCATCAAAATACCATTGGCAGGAGAAGACGCGGAAACTAGGTATATCCAATTTCACTAGGTACTCATGAACGATGAGAAACAGAAACATAGACGACCGAGTACAGAATACGTTATATTATACTAGAGAAGAATAAAGACTGATTGTGCAATGTGCATCGTGCACTCCATAGCGAGTCTTCAAATTTTCCAGAGAATTCCTTTCCTTGTTTGAACTTTTCTGACCAAATATTTGTAGTTCCACTTGGTTTGATTTCAACAATAAATTGAACAGCAGTTAATAAATGAGACTGAAGTTTAGCTCGAGGCTGTAAAAATATTTGCGAATCTGGCTAGCTTCAAGGCTCAAAGAGTAATTGGTCAATCAATTGGATCTTAATCGAACCTTAATTAATTCAGTTCATTCGCTTGTTCTATCTTAAGCTAATAGGAAACAAAGCGCCTCAGGTCTGGATATTTTCTGGAAATTAAATTTGTTTTATTTTTATTTTTCATAATAAATTATGGATAAACAGACTCGGTAAGGAGGTAAAGGTCTCCATAAGATCTTCGAAGCTCAAGCGAAACGCAAATACAAACTGGCATAATATTATCTTCTGATTGAAGGACAAGGACATCAAAAATTACTATTAAGCAAATGTAAGGGCATAAAATAAACCAATAGAAAACATTCTTCTTTTATTTTTTTTAAAGAGTATCGACTCACCGCTGCCGACGTCATAACCTAATTATAGGACTAGTTATCTCACAAGAAATTTATAAATACCTTTGATGAAACAAACAGGTTATCTAATTACGTAATACTGAGAGCAAAAACAATATTTTGTGACGTCAATGAAACCTCCACTTTCTTAAAACTCTGTGGAATAATAGAAAAAGTTGAAGGCTAAAGGTCACGACCAGGTTGAAATTTTTACTGTAAACAAACACCTACGCAATATCAAAGTAAATGAATCGAAGTCACAGTTTTTGGAATTTCCCATACATTTGAGTCCCACGTTGGGCGCCAATATTTATTGTTGATATTGATGTACTTTTTGTTAATCAACATCATCATTATTCCAGCAATAAAAACCGATTAGAAATCTTGATAAAATACATGATAATACTAGCTATTACCCGAGTGTTAAGTGAAATTTTGATCTCATTCCTGAAACTCATAGAAACTCCTTCAAGTAGCCTATGTGTTACACCAGACTATAATCTATCCTTGTGCCAAATTGTGCCAGATCCGTTCAACCGGTTGATCGTGATTGAGTTACAAACATCCAAACCCCATTCACAAACATTCACATTTATGATATTATAGTATAGGATGAGTAACAAAAGTGAAATTCCGTATCAATATAGTACAACTTGCAATTCAATCGCGGCCAGCACTTTTACTTATCCCATATCCCTGTATCGGTCTTCCTCGATTCCGATCCCTTTTACTCCGTCCCTTAGTGAAGCCATTTTTCCTTACCCGAACGTGCAACGTGATCTGCCCATTGATTTTTTCAATGTTTGAAAATATCTGCAACAACCGTAGCTTTTTGAGATCGGCACATTCATTCTTGTATTTTATTTTCAGGTTTATTATATTTTGCGCATTGATTTCAGGTCATTAAAATGTATGTACAATTCATGTAAGACAGGTTAGGGATATGGCAGTAATGACATTGAAAAGGTAAAGTTGAAAAATAATTGAAAAGGTTTTTATTTGTAGAGAGGTAACCAGTATGAAAGAAATAGTATCTATATAATAGGGATGATACATACATACATACATACAGTCACGTTTTTATACCCGGGGGTTTGGCAGAGGTGAATAATCATATTGTACCTATATGAATGGAATGATATTTAGACAATATGCTGTTGATTGATGGCTCTTGGTGGAATTTATTGTTTCACATATTGAAGACACACTTGTAGTTTCCAGTCAAGTTCAATTAAAAGATATCGTGGAGTGTGTTATATTAACTTACTACTGAGAAAGTACTACCGTTGTTGAGACTTTCCTGACAAGGTCTCTAATGGCTAGTTCCGACAAAATTCTGAAGTGCGGTCACTGTCATTGTGGAAACGTTATTGCCAGAACTGTAAATAGTTGAGCGAGTTAGGCGGCAACAATTTGTGTGCAAACTATTTGCTTAAAGAATTTACGTCAGGTAGTTAAGTTAACCGTCGTCGTGGCCTATGAACTGTCATGGCGGTGCTTCTTCTTATCTATATAGATAAATAGAATTGATGTGTATGTTTGTACTATATAAACGAAACCGATTAAGTTTAGAGTAGTTTTTGTCTGTTTATTTGAACCGGGTATTTTCAAAAGTTGCTGGGCCGATTTTTGAAGAACGCCAGATCGAAGATATGACTCTGGGCCGGCCGGGGAACGAAGGAGTCTACGATAATCTCACCTCCAGCAACGATAGACTTCCCACAGACAGACAGACAGACACAGACAGACAGAGTGTGTTTTAGTCGGTTCGAGTCCGACATAACCTCCTCCACCGGCTCCGGTGGGGGCTTGCTAATCAATGACCCAATTCCTGCCGGCTTACCAATAAGTCGCGTGGTTTATGACAAACTATAGGTATCTGTCGAGGTTACTTTTTTCCACCGAAATTTTTCACCACCCTTTGCCACTGCAAGTGACCACTATAAACCACTCGATTTTTCCCATGTAAGACATTAATTACTGCGTAAAAGCATCCATTACGAGTGCAAACGAAAGAAACCAGTAGGCGTGCCTTAACTGACACTATGATCAATGATCTCTGGACCAAAACGCCATCTTTCTTGTAAAATCGACGAACGTAGCTTAATTAACTGGGATAATTACTAATGACTTTAGATACTGTAGTGTGATGAAAAAATAACTTGGCAGCTTCTTAAGAGCCCATTATGTATAGTTTCGAAGCGAAATAGTTATACTTCGTTTGATTAGGCACTTACCTACAGGATATAGTCTAAAGTTTACGCAAATAGCCATAGTAGCCGCAAGTAGCCAAAACGTCGTCGGATTAAATGTAAATAATCCTGCTAATATTATAAATGCAAAAGTTTATAAGTATGGATATGTGTAAGTCTTTCACGTAGCAACTACTGAATGGATTTTAATGAAATTTCACAATAATATTATAGCTCATACATCAGAATAACACATCATTAGGCTATATATCAGTGATGAACGGAATCAGAATTCTACGCGGGTAGAGACGCGAGCAATAGCTAGATAGTACTTAATAAATCGCGATAGAATCCGTCGTGCAAAGGATAACAATGATTCTGATTTAAAATCTTATTTAACATTTTTTTTTTTAACAACAAATGCAACCGAAACCCCTATCACCGTATCATTTTATATCCTAGTCACTAGATTACGTGCGAACATTCAGCCGTTATTGCCGACAAAGTTGAAATTGAGTTTATACAATATAAATATATCACAAAGTTAGCAGACATGGGCTTGGATGATAGCCAATTTCTGAATACGACTAATTAATGTTGCAGGGTACTGGTAGATTGGAGGATTTAATTAGATTGTCGTTCGCGTTCGTACAGCTAGGTAGCTTCTTTAGGCAGTTTTAAATTTTCATACTTTTTTGAAATGTGGTCACGTGAACATTTTGTTTTATAATGCATAAACGGCGGGTGTTATACGTCTGATGTGTGTGTGTGTGTGTGTGTGTTTTCGTGAATGTGTATCTGTCTGTGGCATCGTAGCTCCGGACCGCGGACTTTGGATTGTTACGATAATATGACAATATGTACCCCGACCTGACAACACTTGCATCAAAATATTACTAATATCAAAGTGAAAAGGCTTACTAACATAGGTTAGGTTAGGTTTAGGTTAGGCTAGGTTTTGTATTTGTCACGGACATTTTATAATAATTTTGTGTGGCGATGATGTACCTATCGCAAGAACTAATACTGATGTCGTAAGTAGTATGGAATAAAATAATTGTATACCTATGCCCTCAATTTCAGGAATGCTGAGAATCGTGTGAAGTGGAGAGTAAAGGGTGTTAGACGGCGGTCGCTTCCATAAAAGTGAAGATGGCGAATAAATGGAAAAGACGTGAAAATGTAGGGGGGTCAACCTTGGCCTCTATAGTGTGAGATTTGGATGCGACTGAGATTGGCAGTTGGATGATGATGGTGGCAGTACTGCACTATCTATTATTCACCAGATCAATACAGTCAAAGTAATAAAAAATAAATAAATCGGCCAAGTGCGAGTCGGACTCGCCTATGAAGGGTTCCGTAGTAGCACAGGCGAAAATTGAGGTTTATGACGTATTAAAGTAAAAAAACTACTGACTGGATCTCGTTCGAACCAATTTTTAGTGGAAGTTTGCATGGCAATTTACATCATATATTTTTTTTAGGTTTATCACTCTCTTATTTTAGAAGTTAGAGGTGGGGGACACACATTTTCCACTTTGGAAGTGTCTACGGAACCCTAAAAACGTATTCTGTATCTTGAATAACGTATTCCATACGTCAAATGTCAAAAGTTTCTTGATTACATTCGTACTTTTGACATTGTGTAATACAAGTATACTTGTGGGATTGACACCCAGAAATTGAATTTTGTACGATTTGAACACTGAAAACTTTTAATTTATTTGGTTTACATTTAAAAGATCCGTTTTGGAAAATGAATGCGTGTTGAACACGGAGGACAGAATATATCATTTCCTTCTCCATGGTGTCGAATTAAAGATATGATTGAAAATTCTGAAGATTTGAAATGAATACCTCAAGCTCGTTTTCAAAGTTGTCTCGACAGACGTGGATTATTACCGAGAGATTCATTAAAAATGTACTATAGTTATAACTTACATTTAGTACTCAAAAACGCAAAATTGCACAATTTTCTTCTAAAGTGCCTCTCATAAAAATAAATGACACCTCTTGTAACCATTTTTCAGGTGTCGCAGTTTCTAGGAATGAAACCATGGATAAATATTCTAGCAAACTTGTATACTTATCGTAAATCTGTATCTCGTTACGAAGTATGTGAGATCTTCCCAGACGACTTACTAACAGAAAAATATAGAAATAGTTTGCATGACCTGAAAATCGAACTTCAAACCACAGTAGACGACAGCTGCGCTACCGAGGCAGCCGAGCACAAAAATGATGGTCCAATAACTATTTATCGACAATGGGAACAGCTGCCATCAAACAGACAATATACTATACTGTGGGCCCGATCTTGGTGTTCAAAAAACTAAACTAGAATATATTTCTAGCCATTTTGCTACCGCTGGGAGGACAATGATAGGTCTGATTTATATCAGACAGGTGAATGCTTATTCTATCTCCTCTACGACAAATTCTATTAGTGTAAACAGTGACCGAAAATTCGTTTCTTGTTCTTTCTTATGTAAAAGCTGAAAACAAGCTTTCGTTTACCCTGAAAGATTAAGAAAGAATGTTCTTGTTCTAGGTCTAAATCCACCTTTAGACTGTGTTTCATGTGGTAAATTATAGGCTACTGAAAAGCAGCCACAATATCGGGTACCTGTAATTATAAACTAAAACAAAATTATATTCTTTTTTAGCAGTTTCACAAATTCACGCAGTTTAATTTTACCTTCGATGTATGAAATCACATAACAAGCTATTTTCTTCTTTAAATACATTACATTACAATCACATAATAATTACAACTTCTTAATAAACCGCAAGTTACATAAAAGTAATTTACGAATGAAACTTTTATGTAACTTGCGGTTTATTATTCTCGCCATCGCTGCATGTACATACGAACATGCAGCGATCGATGGCGAGAATAGTTTTACTATTAATTTAGTCTTTCCAAACTTCTTCCGTAAAAAAATTCTAACAGCAGAATCGGTACCAACACCATTGAACTGTAACCAACTAATTTTTCGCATCAGCTAACGTAGCCACAACAACAGACTGAAAGAGGAGAGGCACGGGAAAGTTCCCGTGAAAGTTTCACCTCCAATATTGAGTAATGGGGTGTGAAACAACGCCTACGGGACTAAAATCAAATTATGGAACCGAACCCAAAACTGTTTATTAACCACTCGCAATTTCGTTACTTTTAACCTGTGATTGTTTTGACTTATAATTTGTAGCCAATGTTTTGCAATAGGCTTCTGGGAATAACTAATTAAAATTTTTGGGTACATTTTTTTCGTAAATGAACCTAATTTTTTTCTTTAACCTTTAACTGGTGACGTGCGGTCTCACAGGCCGAGCGGCGTTAGCGAAACATCGTATCACCCCCTTCCCCGCACTTCCCGTGTTTGAGCGCCTGAGTAGCTTCGAGTTTAGTATAGCCAGTGCCTTGGAGGGTGATAGTTGCGTCGGCCAGGCCCAAATCGGTAAGTTAGATCGATTTAAAATTCTTGGGCGGCCTCTCAGACCTTATGTCACCACTTACGTAACTTTTTTGGATTTTGACTATATTGGTTTATTGCGTTTTTTTCAGATATTTCTTACAATGAATGACTCTGGACCTCCTAGAAAAAAGCGTAGAGAGGTTGTTGACCAAAATGTAGTGCCTAGCACAAGCAAACAAGTCTCATCAGTCATATATTCTAATGTCGATCGTCGAATTGTAGACTGAAAAGTACTGAAAAGTACTAAAGTTTGACAATTGTCATTTTTGAGATATGACACTTGTGATAAGAGTTTAATTTTTTTTTAAGTTGATTAGTGTTTGAACTTTGATAAAAACACAAATATTTTATAATTTACGTTGATTTTTACTATTTTATAAGCAATTGTTGATCTCGAGCCTAGTATTTCAATTACATGGACCAAAAATTTTGTAACTACCCAGTTCCTAATTAAAATTATATTTAGACTACATGACGTTGTTTTAATTTTTACTTTAATATATAATTTAACACATAATAAACATTAGGATAACCTAACATATTTTAATATATGTATTAAATACCAGTTATGGCAGCGGCCTGTCAGGCCGCTCGTCACCAGTTATGTTATAAAAATACCATGTCACCAGTTAAAGGTTAATTTAAATTTAAGTTAATAATCGCCTAATGATAAGATGAAGGCAAAGTCTTAGAAAAGACACCATTACAGTCATGTACCATGTTACAATAGCACTCAGCTTGCCGGCCTCATTAGATGCTTTTTTACGCCCCGCTTAAAGGACCCGGGACTGTAAGGAATACCTATCCACAAGGTTACAGATTTTTATTGGCAATATTTATAATCTTAATATTTTATTAAACGTGTACTGCGCGTATAGATCACATCCTACTAATATCCTACAAATATTATAAATGTGAAAGTTTGTGAGAATGGATGTGTTGATGTGTGGATGTTTGTTACTCTTTCACGCATAAACGGCTGGACCGATTTGGTTGAAATTTGGTATGTATATAGATTATACCCTGGATTAACATATAGGCTATATATCAGCGATGAACGGGATCAGAATTCCACGCGGGCGGAGCCGCGGGCAACAGCTAGTTTGAGATATAATACATAGATACATTAATACATACATTTTGAACATATTATTGACAGCTTTCTCCTTTTTTGGCAGTACCTAGGTTAAAAATAAAGAAAACTCAAGAATTATAGAGCACGAAACCACTTTCCTCTAAATGTGGTTATATCTTAAAGTTTGTTTGTCACGAGTATCTAGTTGGAGCAAACGGCGATAAATATAGTTGAATTATTGCGAGAAACTCGTGTTTGATGTGAGAGGAGGAAAAATATTGAAGGTAGTCTCGAATGGCGTAAACCTTAGAGGTAGTTTATCTGTGTGGAGGTGAATGAACGATATGTTCCTGTACAGTTGGCGACTGAAATCGTAGTCTATAAGTAGAATGGTTTAATTATTTTTTTAAAGCAATTAGTATTGTCTAAGTATTTGAAGTTCAATTATTTTAAACTTTTATAGAGAATCGGGCCTCGAAAAGAAAGCCAGTACAGTCAGCATCATATCGATCTTGACTAGCAAAGTACTGAAAATGATCTTAATACATACTAATGATAACTAATAATATCAAACTTGGAACGTCCAAACGTCCAAACTAAAGGTGTGTACCAAATATCAGAACAATCAGTCAGCAGGAAGGGGAGAATACCAAGGTATTAGAATTATTTTGAGTACTTTGCTATGCAAAATCGATGTGATTGATCTGCCACTTTTGAACCTCATAGCTCACTGGCTTGTCGGTGAAATTGGCTTGAGCCTCCAAGACCTTTAGGTACTGGTTTGACATGGAGTATATGAGGCGCCAACCTCATACACACCGTGTCAAATCCTAAATCTATAATCTTAATATATATAAATCTCGTGTCACAATGTTTGTCCTCAATGGACTCCTAAACCACTTAACCGATTATAATAAAATTCGCACACCATGTACAGTTCGATCCAACTTGAGAGATAGGATAGTTTAAATCTCAAATTATAGTCGCAATTTTAATTTATCGCGATAACCAACATCCACGCGGGCGGAGCCGCGGGCAAAGGCTAGTAATATATATTTTTTTTTTTAAATCTTTATTAAAATAAAAATAAAAATTATATACTCGTATTGTAAAATATTTCAACGCTATGCAACTGACGGCTGAATTAATTTTATTCGAATGTGTTGATTTTAATTTTCATATTAAAAATTCGGAGAAAGGTTATCCCGTTGTTCGCTCGTGTAAGCCTATTGTGTTTAGAAATGTAATTTAATAGTACATTGTTTGCGTGAGCGATAGGTAAATCAAAAAAATAAATTGATTTTCGTGAATATAGAATTAATACTGAATTCAGAATGTTACACAAATAAGTTTGCCAAGTACAAATCAAACACTTGTACCTGGGGTTCCGTAGGTAGTACATTAAATCAGATATGGATTTCTAGCTGAAATCTAATAATATGTGCATTGTGCAGTAACTATTAAAAGTAGCTTAAGAAATTGTAAGTTATTGTTTTTGATCTTGAACCTTCTCTAACACAACATGTGCTAAACATAAAATATATTATGAATTTTCTAACTGTTGCTCGCGGCTCCACCCGCATGGAATTCTGATCCCGCTCATCGATGATAGTATCGTCACGATAGCCTATGTTGGTATCAGATAACGTAGCTTCCTAATGGCGAAATAATGTTAGAAATTGGTGCAGTAGTTTTTGTGATTTTTCGTTACATACGAAAATATAAAGACGAACTTCGTACCGCCTAAAAGTCGATTCTTTAATTTATTTATTTTTATTTTTCTCTGCGTAAGAACCATTCTCGTAATTCAAGGAATTGTACAAAAAGAATTAGCGAAATTGGTTAAGCTGTTCTTGATATTCGAGCTTAGCAACACATTCAGCGATTCATTTTTATATTATAGATTAGTATTAACTAACGATAAGTATATTGGATTTTTCCTCAACACTAGTGACTTCGGTATTTCATAAAATTGATAGCAATATCGTCCCTTTCCCATGGAAACTTTATTAAAGATATTGAAAATGATTAATGAAATATGGAACACCAAAATATGATCGTTATCAATAGTGTTTAAAGTGTGTTATCAATAGAAGTGTGTTATCAATATGTGTATAAAGAGTTCGAATTCTCTTGTACGGAATCCTGAAAGTAAAAACAGAATTAACACAGTTACAGAGAAATACCCTGATAAGGTTTTTCGCAGCTCTAGATAGTATTCTTTGGCATACAAAAGCCCTAAGTGCTTTCGTTATATATGGAGCTCTCCTTTCTCTCAATGTACACTCGAATACATACACAAATACATACTTGATCTATCTGAATTTAGGTCGGAAAAATATTTGTTCCGAAGAAGTAACAGATATCAGGTTGAAAAAACAAATCGTATGAGGTCATGTGTAGGAATATATTTACGTTTGTATCGTCACTGGACTCAGGAGAGTTAGGATCTAACGGTTATCTTTCTTTTTTAAATATTTTATACTTACTCCTGACCTGATAGCCGCAGCCAGCATCTTTTAGTCAAGATGTTCGGGGCCCTATGCTAACTTCATCTTCTTGACAGTACATTTGATTAGAGGATAAGGCACTGGGCGTTCCTCTTTTAGATGGGAGGACAGATGGCAGTCGTGATCGCAAATATAAGCCGATAAAGTTCTAGGAGAGGGGACTGCTGTTCTCGTCATGTTTATGGGGAGAATAGTCTGCCCATGAAGTGTATATGACAAAAATATTTAACTTAAAGAGGTACGAGCTATAGGCTCACCCCTATCAAGTTGGACCTGATAGTCCTGATACTATGATTATTGAAATGTGGGCGCTAAGACTCCTCTGCCTGACCGTCCTTGATCAAAGGCGTGATTGTATGTATGTAATATTAACATTCATGAGACACGTCGCTTTCCTTGGTCACATACGCTTAACGGGCAGAAATTCACCGCTGATATTTTGTATAAAATATTGGATAATATTTATCATCTAAGAATACAATAGACGGTAAGGAAAGCAAGAAGCTGCTTAGTCATATCGTCGTAGGTATGTAAAAAGGTTGTAAGGGCTAATGGCATCCGAATACAATGGCGCCCAAAGGGCTTTCACTCTCAAGATGACATTTAATGATATCGATTAATCGACAATATCTACACAAAAGCAAAGTACCTACTGGCAGTTATAAAAGTCTTTTTGTACTGCTAAGGTGTCAAATAACGACAGCCTCCTTGGTGTAGTGCTAGTGACCGCGGCCGCTGCACAGGAGGCTTGGGTTCGATCACCGCTTAGTGCAAATATTTGTATGCATGAATATGGATATTTGCATTGGTCTGGTCGTGCCTCGGAGAGCACGTTAAGCCGCCGGTCCCGGTTGCCATACGAACATCTATGGCAGTCGTTACGGGTAGTTGGAGCCCTAAAAAGTCCAACAAAAACGATCTAGCTGCAATGCTGTAATATCGCCTAATGTCAACATTGATATGAGGAGGTAAGATGGCAGTCGTCGCATTATCCAGTTCTAGCCAAATCCGCAGTTAAGACTGGTAAAGCGGATCCCAGACTCCGAGGTTAAAGCTTTGGATGCGACTGGGAATTAACGCTAGGATAAAGAAGAAGGTGTCAATAAGTACAAGACTCGCAAGATGCGAAGTGAGTACCATTATCTATGAAAGCTCGCTTGAGGAGTCTATCTGCTGAGTAAAGGGATAGAGCAGAAATGTTCGGACGACTGCGCTGTCATCTTGATAATTCAAATATGCTAAATTGTCATCTAAATAATGTTTTCAGTTGCATCGGATGTTGCTTAGTCCTCCCCCTCCTTCAAGTGTTGGCTTGTACGACTTTTTGACCGCCGTCTGACCCTCTGAACTCGAGAATAAAACCTGTACCAAAGCCTCGCCCGTCAATCAGCTCAGGTATAGCAGTTTGTAGATCAAGATGGCCTCTCTTCACACACCTGAAATCATATTACAATAAAGATTTTATCAAACCATCACGTAAACAGCATTTTTAATCGACTTCAAAAAGGATAAAACTTCTCAATTCGACAGAATCTTCCTTCTTTAATCTAAATCTTTTTAAAGGTCAGTTGAGCAGATCAAAAGCTGGGTCCGTGCACTTACCAGGTACTTGGTCTTATAACAAAAGCTTGGCCAATCACTTCAGTGACCTAAAATCTTTTGAACAAAAATCCCTTGTTATCGTAATTCTCGCTTATTAGTACTTTTTACAAGGTCACGAGTAGCCTCCTATAGGTTTCTTCTTCTTGTAACTGGCGTATTTTACTCTGATTTGATAATAGTTAATTGATTGTTTGGTTGTAAAATATTATTTCAACACTATTCCTTCTAACTACTAAAATAAAAACTTACTAATCGTGATGTTGAGAGCCGACATAGACATATATTATGCACAAAATATTTATTGCATTTTAGATAGAATTATAAAATTTCTAGTCGCTTATTATCTTTTTTTTTAATACTACTTAGGTCGCAGAGGCACACGGCCCTCCTGATGTAAGAGGTTACCGTGGCCTATGGGCGGATGCAAAACCAGGGGAGTCACACTCATGCTGTCGACCCTATAAGAATCTAGAGAGATTCTGTGCCGTCAGCGCAAAAGATAACTAGGTCAAAGCGTTTGGTCTTATATACCCTAACAATTCTTACATATCCTAACATTCGTTACACGGTATAGCTAATTTTAAGTTCAAGGCATTATTTAAAAGTTCATCGTATATAAGCGGTAGAATTTACCGCGCAAAGCCCCAGGACTCTGAAGTCTAAACTACCTATAATGTCCCTCAAAGTTTAAATGAATAAAAACTTCTATGGAATACTAGTTCTATAAACTACTATACTCGTAGAAGTCTAGCAAAGGTAAAACTTTAACAATTTATCGGAACAACTTCGGCTTCATTGCATTTTTGTGACGTCGAATGATTTTAAAATCCCCTACTAATGTCCTTACTAGTTAATAACTACATAGGTAGGTGTCAAATGAATGAATTCTTAAACATTTTATCCCCTCCTTCTTCTTCCTTTTTTGTTCTTTTGAATAGTTATAAAATATCTTGTAAATAATCATTGAATAATTTATTGTTGACCCATTCATAATATAAGACCCATTATTAAAATTGATTAAAAAATTTAAATACTTGTAATTTTCAAAAAATAATCATAAATTAAAATACATATAAGCAGGTTTCCTCTATATTCATCTATTTCTAAAATCATAAATTGTTAAAACGCTAATAAACCTCCCAAAGTCAGATCTTCGTCAGTACGTGTCAGTCATAACTGAGGATCTACCTCAATCACTGAGGCAAGACATGAAAGTTAAACTATTCACTTATACATATTCCATTATTAGTGTAGGTGAAGCCGTTTCTCATCATATTTGAGTGAATCGTATAATATAAGATTCTACTCAGAATTTCAATTTCGAAAAATAAACATCACTAAGCAAATAGACTATCAAATAAGTCTTTAAATTGTAAAATATAATTTTAACTTACCTTTTTTTTTTTTTTTTTTTTTTTTATATAGGACACGTCAATTTGACTTTGCCTCGCCTGATGGTAAGCTAAAGGCAAAGTCTCTGAAAAGAGGGTCACCATTACAGACATGTACCATGTTACAATGGTGGCACTCAGCTTGACGGCCTCATCAGATGCTTTTTCACGCCCCGCTTAAAGGACCCGGGACTATAGGAGGAGGGAAACACGTGAGCTGGTAAGGAATTCCAAGTCTTAATAGTGCGGCAGAAGAAGGAGTCGCCGAATCGCTTGGTTCTTGATGGAATATTTTGCACCGTATGCGGGTGGCATCTGAGTCCTGCACGTGTTGTCCTATATAGGAAAGGAGAGGGTGGGATTACTTGGAAGAGCTCATCAGAACATTCACCATGGTAGAGACGGTAAAATACCGCCAAAGATGCCACATCTCTACGCAACTGCAAAGGCTCAAGGGTGTAAGTGATCTCAGGATTCCCAATAATGCGGACCGCACGTCGCTGCAACCTGTCGAGAGCATCTAGTAAGTACTTTGCGGAGCCATCCCAGAGATGCGAGCAGTATTCCACGCAAGAGCGAATTTGTGTCTTGTAGAGAAGACACCGCTGCTCCGGCGTGAAAAAACGTCTCACTTTGTTCAGGACTCCGAGTTTACGCGATGCTGTTTTGATGATACTCTCGATGTAGTTTTTGTTGTTCAGTTTGCAGCGAACATCCATACCTAGGATATTGAGATTGTCCTGTAGTGGCAGTGGCGTGCTCTGAAGAGTTGGAAGGGGAAGGAAAGAAGATACCTTTGCTGTAAACGCGCATGCCTGCGTCTTCTTGGCATTGAACTCAACCAGGTTTTCAGAGCCCCATTGAGAAACGAGGTTCAGGGTCTGGTCAAGTTCACTAACAAGAAGCTGCCTTCTTTCCGCGATATCAGACTGCTTGGCCGCAGGATGTCCGTGATAACTCCCGTGTAAGGTGCTATCGTCTGCATAGCAGTGAATGCTGCCAGTGGACAGCATGTCGTTGATATGCAGAAGAAAGAGAGTGGGTGATAAGACGGACCCCTGCGGCACGCCAGCATTTACCTGCAAGAACTCCGAAGTTCGACCATCACAGAGGACGCGAATACGGCGCCCCTGCAGGAAGCTAGCCACCCAGTCGCACAGTCTAGGAGGCAGACCAAAGGCTGGTAACTTGGAAAGAAGCGATTTGTGCCAGACCCTATCAAACGCTTTGGCGATGTCAAGACTTATAGCCAGCGACTCGCCATGCTTGTCCATAGCCTCACCCCAAAGATGGGTAACGTACGCTAGAAGATCACCCGTTGACCGCTTCGGTCTAAAACCATATTGCCGGTCGTTGATTAAGGAGTGATCCCTTAGAGTATACATTGCTATAGAGCGCGCCTTACAAGTATGAACTGCTATCACGGGTATGAACAGTACCAAGGCTCCTGGCTCAACCTCAATCAGTAGCAAAACAATACCCGTCAAAATGACTTCGCAATTAATATTTAATTCGATATGTTAAATCAAAATTTTATACAACATCGTATATTTGTAGTAATAATTGGGGATTAAACGAACTTACCTGTAAGTGAAGTTCTATCCTAATTATACGAGTGCTTCGTCCGAAGAGATTAGCATAATAGACTAATGTAGTAACGCAGTTAGTAGCCGCCATCCACACTATTTTGAGATTTTTTATTTTTTATTTTTTATTTTGTGGGTAACCCGATGTTTCATATAGACGCACACCCTATCTAAGCTCATTCGGTTTAGTGTAGAGCCGTTCGTATTGACATATTTTACGAGTAAATTGGGTAATCGTATATGTGTAATCGTAGTTAGACAAACGATTGGGTGGGAGGGATGCTAATCTCTTCGGACGAAGCACTCGTATAATTAGGATAGAACTTCACTTACAGGTAAGTTCGTTTAATCCCCAATTATACTTCGTGCTTCGTCCTCGAGATTAGCATAATAGACTAATGTAGATATTTAGAACCAACATTCGTAAAATATGATGTATTTAAATTTGAAACCCGTTCTGTTGATATTGCTACTGTATTGTAACGATGACAAAGCAAAAGTAGGTATTCCTTTCGAATTATCCTTTCAATGAATGATTGAGAATTTTTCGTTCATTAAATATATCATCAGGGGCCATGATCAAATGGCCCACTTTTAACTTTACTAAATGTATGAGGGCCGAGGTTAATCATTTGGTTTTCTCATATATGTGCATAATTGACATTATGTGAGCCGTTGATGCGAAGTCAGTTTAAACCCTGGAAGGACTCAATCCCCCTGGATGTTTAGATATCGTTTGCGCAGACACAGGTTCACTCATAAGTACTCATAACTAATAAAACGATCGTCAGAGTACCTACTCTAAATATGGGCGATGCGCGACCCATATCGAGATAGCAAGGAGTCTTTGCGGGTCGGAACTCTGGTCATTGAAAATATACAACAGCGTTTGTGTTATTTGTTCCCTTTAGATACCTAAATTAAGTATGTTATGTTTTATTAATTTCTGACGGGTATCTATTTGTTACTTAATTTTTTAATGTTTGTACCTACTCTGAACAGATAATAAGCTGCAAAGCGTAATAATGTTTGTTTACTATATAGGTTTCTCATAACAATTACTTTTATACCTTAAGGCAAACTCAAGGTATGCAACCGTATCTGTTATTTAACTTCAACTTAATTTGTTAAAACCTATATAGGTATGTTGTTAAAAATGTGTCTAATATTAGATATCATTTTTCTAGGCAACAGAGAAATCTGGGTTAAGGATTAGATTAGATTTGATCCTTAACCCACAGAAGAAATATTATAATAGAAGGAATATTTCAACGCAAGAAATATTTGAACTTACACTGTTTCATAATTTTGATAACTTTGCTCTGTAACATGTGAAAAATTGTATATAGAACAAATCGATACCTATTAGGTATGAGAGTAACTCATAGTGGAGTCTATAGTTCTGTATAGCCCTTAGAAGGGGGGTAACTTATGAGAATTTGGTTTATAAGAAATGCTGTTGTTTATGCTAGGAACGTAATTTAATTTAATCCTGTAAAAGGAAAGCATTCATAAAGTTTAACTCTGAAATAGTTAAAATATGCATACTGCGTTTGCGTTATATATATTCTATAATATATATCTTATTACAAACCGTAAGTATTTTTACAAAAAACAATTGTTAAGTTAAACAGAAAAGGTTATGAGACATTTGAACCTTGTAGACTATAATTATAGTCTGTAGACTTGATGTATTATGCAAACGCATTTATCGTGTGTGTCAGGATGGCGTGAGCGAAATCTGAATTGTCACAAAATTTGCACCAAATAACTGTACCTAAACTGTACTAAACTGTACCCATGTTAAAAAAAATTGTACCTCAAGCAATTCGATATTAAATAGATAGTGACATAGACACGCCGTTCTGACGTCAGCTTGGCGCGCATAGTCGTGTGTCGCCCCAACGTGTGGGAACTATGTTCTGGAACATATATCAATAAACTGTACCTAAACTGTACCTCATAAAACTGCCAATAAAAAAAATTAAATCACACGTAATATCTGTCAAATCAACAACAAAAAATTTTTACTGCTCATTTATTTTATTAAATGTAACATGTATGTTGTTACATGTATGTTTGTCGATCAATTTGCAATAGGCGCTTGTTTTTATTACATGTACATACAATATGGTACAAGTGTGTAACGGTGGTGATTACCGTCGAGGCCCCTTATTGAGTCTTACGAGTCTTACGACTCTTAAGTGAGCCGAGAACGGTGATTAATAAAAAGTAAAATGTTCAAAAACCATTTATTTACTTTACCTGATTATTCAAAATGTTTGTACTGTCCACAATTATTAGAAAAAAAATTAGCCTAACAATATGGGTGAAAAAAATTGTGTTTTATTTCTTGTTTTATGTACAAGTTTTGAGAGTTTACTAATTACACTCAAATATGATGACCGAGCTAGTATAAAATAAATGAGTAGTTAACCTTTTTTTTGTTGATTTGACGGATATCACGTGTGATTTAATTTTTTTTTATTGGCAGTTTTATGAGGTACAGTTTAGGTACAGTTATTGATATATGTTTCAGAACATAGTTCCCACACGTTAGGGCGATACACGACTATGCGCGCCAAGCTGACGTCAGAATGGCGTGTCTATGTCACTATCTATTTAATATTGAATTGCTTGAGGTACAGTTTTTTTTAACATAGGTACAGTTTAGTACAGTTTAGGTACAGTTATTTAGTGCAAATTTTGTGACAATTCAGATTTCACTCACGCCATCCTGACACACACCATTTATCTTTGTATGTTCACACAAGAAAGGTTGCGTGAAAAGTTTAAAGACAGCAGAAGAGCCCGCAAAGCGCGTGGAAGCAGATAGCGGGTCCCTGTGTCCGCCCCGGAGGGAAAACATGAATATTTCTTAGTATCTTCTATGTCTAGATGTCTAGTAACATTATTCAAATGTAATGTAATGTATTATTCAAATACAGGATATCTCCCATAAGCTGATTAATATAAAGTAAGATGATGACGGGAAATCTGAGAATTTAGACAATCTTTAGCAAATATTTGCGTTAAGACCATTAAACGCTACCATTATTGCCAGCAATTTTAGGTAGGTATATTTTAAATTCATCAATACTGCATGAACTAGCTCGTTAGCTCACTGATTGCTGCCTATTACCTGTACACCACCCCGTAGTTGAGATGTCTGAAAAAGTTAAGTACAGGCCACTATAATCATCTATCTATAATCTTATAGGTACGATAGTGATGATGATGGATCCTATAGGGCATAGGCTATGTATTGAATTGAACGACCCTCACCGGTGAGTAGGTATTTTGTTTGTTACAAAATCATTACAAGCTCACGCGTGCACGCACCTATGGTCAGTTCTACAAATATACTATTGAAGATAGGTATATTTATTTTGTATTGTCAACATGTATTCACATAATTAGTTTAAGTTAAAACTAACTTGTTATTTTGTATTTATTATGTATTCGTTAAATCGATCTTTTTATACAATTTAGGTGGCAGATAAGCACACGGCCCACCTGATGTGATGTGAAGTAAATCCATTCACATCTTTCTTAGCAACACTACGACTGGTTTTATAACCTTAGTTAATACAGGTTAATACATAAGTTGTGTACTGTAAAGGGTAGGTAAATGCAATAAATTGATATAATATATCTTACATTGGAGTCGTAAAGTGAGTTGCGCTTGTTCAGAATGTACCTACTATAGGCATCCTTCTATAGTTCTACCTTATATTGGTAAGTTATATTATTTTAAAATCATGTCTTCCAATTTAAGAATTTGTTTCTACATTTATTTTATTTATAAAAGGATTTAAGTAGGTACTTAATATACGTATATACGTATTCATGCCTGTAAGTCCCGAAGGGATAGGCAAAGTTGTATTATCACTAAGGTACATTTCGTCAACTATGATTTTCGGTCCCACGTGATAGTGGGTGAACCCATCGCCACCAATCGAGCACTTGTCATGGGCTATATGGGCAATTTCAGAATTCAAAGTTATCTTTTATTGAATTTTTAAATTACTTATACTATCAGCCTTAACACTATCATTATAGGATGTTGTATACCTAATGCGATAGTATGGGTATTTATTAGAACTGTAAAATATAATAACTAAAAATATAACATGGAATGTTGTATTATTTAAGTAGGTATGATGAAAACATACTTGATGAAAATTTGACTCTGCAAGATTTCGAAACAGCATCTTTATAACGAATTGCTCACTTGCCTTAGCAAAAGAAACAATACATGATGTGTACTGTGCCCGTTCACTTCCGGACATGGTGCTCTCTTCTGAATATGCCATTTAGAAGAGAGTTTTATAAAATGGTGTTTTATAACCCTCCATATTATTAGAGGATTACCAGATCGTCACTCACTGGTTTAACCACTGGCCTCTGCCTGTCTAGTCTAGTCTAGTTGCAGATTTTCCTTAATAAATTAAGGATAGCAGTGCCACGCTGCTACACGCATAGCTGCTGGGGATTGTGCAACTTTTTCAATAAGCAATTGAGTGAAGTTTGATGCTGTCTGTCTTATCCTTAATGACCCCGCAGCCTACGAATCGGACTCGGATGCTTCCAGTTGAAATCTTTTGAATAAAGCCTTCCATTTTTAATCAACGCTTCGTTGCTGATATTTTCATACCATTTTTGGTATATTTTCTTGACACATTTGAGAATGCCGGCTTAAAACTATCATTTAACCTGGCATAGATCATAGCTCTCAGGTATGCAAAAAACAGGACATTCAGTCCCTTGATTAATACTTTTAGCACGCACAGTTCGCAGTCTTACTTGAAGTATTCGAATATCCGAGTGAAGGATATAAGTAGGCAGGGACAGTTCCTAGTTATAGAAATAACACGTACTGTTCACAAATCATGGATTTAAACACTGTTCAACAGTCCCAAACTGTACTGTTCGAAGTGTCAGAATAATTTTATATTAGTAGGTAAGAGACAGTCCCTAGTTAAAGAAATAACATGTACTGTCCGCAAACCCTGGATTAAACACTGTACAACAGTTATAAACTGTAGTGTTAACTGTAGTGTTCGAAATTTCAGAATATTTGTATATTAGTAGGTAAGAGACAGTCCCTAGTTATATAAATAACACGTACTGTCCGCAAACCCTGGATTGAACACTGTACAACAGTTATAAACTGTAGTGTTAACTGTAGTGTTCGAAATTTCAGAATATTTGTATATTAGTAGGTAAGAGACAGTCCCTAGTTATATAAATAACACGTACTGTCCGCAAACCCTGAATTTTAAACACTATACTACAGTCCCAAGCTGTGGTGTCCGAAGTGTCAGAATATTTGTATATTAGAAGGTAAGAGACAGTCCCTAGTTATAGAAATAACATGTACTGTCCGCAAACCCTGAATTTAAGCACTATACAACAGTCTCAAACTGTAGTGTTCGAAGTGTCAGAATATTTGTATGTTAGTAGGTAAGAGACAGTCCCTAGTTATAGAAATAACATGTACTGTCCGCAAACCTCGAATTTAAACACTATACAACAGTCCCAAACTGTAGTGTTCGAAGAGTCAGAATATTTGTGTATTAGTAGGTAAGAGACAGTCCCTAGTTATCGAAATAACCGTACAGTCCACAAACCATGGATTTAACCACTGTATAACAGTCAGACTGTATTTTTTGCAATGTTAGAATATTTTTATATTAGTGGGTAGGTAAAAGATATGTATAGAAATAGCGCGTATTGTCTGCACATCTGTTCGAAGTGTCGGAATAATGCTTCAGTAAGAGATGCTTTTTAATAAAATTATCTATTTGTAAACCATGTTACTCAAACACGATTCAAGTTTTATTAATGTAATATCATAAATGATATAACCAGAAATGCCCACCTGCAGTGCTATAATTATTTTTATTATATATCTATCTCTACCATTGTACAGTCTCACGCCTGTACATCGCATGTTTATTGGTCTGACTGTACATCCATTCTATGTATTATATACTGCATTTCTTTTCTAGTTTCCACAGCTATGACAACTACAACAAACTCCATTACAGGACTCGATGTGTACCAGGATAACGTCCATACAACCATAGATATAAATCAGCATCTTATAGTGAGGAAGTAAGGGATAGCCCAAGTTAATAAAATTAACACGTAGGTAGGTACTACCGGCAAACTATGTTATTGACACTCAACAGTAACATATTATAAAAGATTTCATCCTTCTTTCTTTCTATGGTAGGAAAAAAGATAGCATTAGCGATATGGAAATTTAATATGAATTCAATTCATTTATTTGCATACAAGTTGTTTGCTGACCCTTGGCTCGAAGGTCACCTTGCCTCAGATGCAAACAGGAAAATACGTCTCCATGAGGATGATGATGATGTGCATATAAGTATAATGTCAATCTATAATTTGTGATATTGCTATCGACCTGGGGTACCATCACCTCTTATAAGTATATTTCCATTTCACTCTACCCACATAGTGTGAATCGAATTCGGACCGTTGTCGACGGTCGATATTTGTGTAAGGCAAATGTAAAATCTATTTAAGCAAATAAATATATCCACTTCAGTAAAATATACTGCTTGACCCAGTTTTACCATAATATACTAGTATATATTAAAATAATACTGCTGGAGATGGTCCCTAGGTATTGTTTTACACTGTAATACCTTTTTTCTACAAAATCATGAAATGTTTTTCTCAGTTAGTGGTAACGTTTGTGGAAGATTATTATACTATACCACTATACGCATGTCATCTATAGGTTGAAATCAGTAATTATATTTATTATTTTCATACCCTTAGAAAAAGAAATAATAAGTAGGCGGTCGACGCGCAAAAAAGTTGGTCACTGATTTATAACCTTTTTTGAAATATTGTAACATAGGCGTACCTTATATACAATAATGTTAACGGGAATTAACGCGATCATGGTATTGTATATCATGGAACGCGAGAGTTTAAAAGTTAGGATAGGCATACCTTGTTTATCCAGATCCTCTCGATGCCGACAATCTGAAGTTATAACTCACCCGAGGAACAGCCGGTGACGATGAAGGCAAGCACCATCACACTTCTTAACAATTTCCTAATTTTTCTTTCTATACGATCACTATTATTAGCCTTAACGTGTAGGCATATTAAAGTATTAAAAGTTCGCTATTTTTGGCGAACGAGATGTGGACGGCGAGACACTAAAAATGCGAATGAGCTTAGATAGGGTGTGCGTCTATATGAAACATCGGGTTACCCACAAAATAAAAAATAAAAAATAAAAAATCTCAAAATAGTGTGGATGGCGGCTACTAACTGCGTTACTACATTAGTCTATTATGCTAATCTCGAGGACGAAGCACGAAGTATAATGACGCAAAAATACCGCAAAATGACATAATTTTTTTGTATTTCGGCTTTAATTTTATCCATGCATATCAAATCGAACAAAAAACTTCATAACAACAAACTACATTAATAAGTGCATCTATTGATATTTTCGGTAATGCATGAAACATCACTATAGGTGTGCTATACCATCGCAAAGTATCTGCTAACACTCGGCGCCAAAGACCTGAGTGATAGGCGCGCTCTACATTTATAATGTATACTCTAAGAGTGATCCTCTAGGTAACGTACTAAAATATATTTTTTTATGTCTTTGTTTTTACCTTTTATCTCTTAAAATAACATCATTCAGTTCATCCATGATTAAAATTGTTTGTTTTTATTATGATTTTTTTCAGTGACGCATAATAAAATACGTCGATGTTTTACGTACCTATAGTAGGTGTTGTGGCGGGTGCTTATCGATCCGATAGTTTGTCCGAGCGAAACTTGTGGAATGTGAGGGTACTTGCGACGACATGGTATGCGGGTATTTCGAGAAAGAGAGATTGGCAGTGCCGCGCGCGCCACCTCTCGACCGCACCAGTCTCGCTTCGACATTCCTACAAATTAGAGGTCTGAGCAGCTCACCGCATCACGAGCATATTATAGTGCAAGTGTTACAAGCATCCCGAAACCTGGACCAGTTGGTGGCCACCAACAAATCACCAAAGGAGCAGCGCGCGGTAAGTGACTTCTCTTTACCCGTGTACCTAAGTGTTGTAGTGTGCCCATATTGTTCCTTAGGGATTGCTTCGGATAGACAAGTTGGATCGATACGCACTCCACGTATTCATCGTAATTGTACTCCACCCCGCGAAAAAGGGGGGCAATTATCCTACACATTGCCACCCCATTAATGGTCCCTTCGAACCTAGGATAGGTTATCAGCTACATACCTACTTAGTGCATAAAATTTCCCAACCGCGTTTATTAAATTCCGCATTTAATAAAAATTTTCATATTGATTAATATAGAAATTTTCTACCCGCATTATAAATTTCGCATTTAAGCAAAATTTTCATATTATTTTATTTAATATCAAATTAAATTATTTAGTACCTAATCCAATTCTAATTTTAAAATGCCTACTGCTAAACTTCAAAGCAAGCTATTACAGCTAACGGCTAAAAAAGAAGCGATTTTCGAACGAATTAATCGGATATATATATTATGCAAAAATATTTCCAATTATGATTCCCGTTCTAATGAACTATTCCTTTCGCAATCTGAATCCGTTACTGAGCAATACAGCAGATTTGAAGAAATAGTTGATGAAATTAATGAGGTAAAATTTACAATTGATGGTACCCCGCCAGACTATTCCAGCTTGAGCTCTATTGAGGACTTATATTCCACGATCAAATACAAGCGGAATCTCATTAGGTCAAATAATACAACGGCATCTACAGCCGATAATAAAAAATCTAAGATACACTTGCCGCCAATTCCCATACGTACCTTTGACGGAAAGACAGAGAACTGGCCAATATTTTTTGAGATATTTCGTAGTAATGTGCACCTTAATGCCGATCTCACGGATGCACAGCGCGTACAATACCTAATAAGCAATTTAACGCACGATGCGTTAAAAATAACGGCAGGTATTGTTCCATCGGGGGATACCTATAGGATACTTTGGGATAGTCTTGTAAAAAAGTATCAGGACAATCGCAGTTTAGGTGAGCATTACCTTAATAACATTTTTAATATTAAAGGTTGCACCGGTAATGCTATCAGTTTGAATAACTATATAGAAAAATATTCGGCGTCTGTCGCGGCATTGAAACAATTAGACATACCTGACTTATTAGATTTTATTCTATTATATTGTGGGTTGCGAAAGCTTGACTCGCAAACAATACAGCAATTTGAAAATAGCGTAAGCAAGAAGGAATTCCCTTCCTACCTAGAATTAATCTCATTTATACAGGATTATGTCAAAGTACTTGAAAGGTCGAATAAAAATAATTCACAAGTCGAGCCGCGCGCAAGAGCTAGTGTTAGTAATTCTAAAGCTTTCATCGCGAGTAACGAACCGGTTTCCGAGACGGCTTCAATGTGTCCTTTGTGCAATATAGATAGGCATCCGCTGTTTAATTGTTTACATTTTAAAAACTTAGAATCACCGCAAGCCCGGTTTGACTTAATTAAATCGAAACGTGGTTGTGTGAACTGTCTGAGCCTATCTCATTCCATAACCAAATGTAAATCGCGTAATGTTTGCAAGTATTGTAAAAAGCAACATCATTCGTTATTGCATTTTTCAAATGATAATAATACGGATTCCTCGAGCAAGAAGCGGTCCGCGCCCGCGGCGCAGCCGGTTCGAATCCCGGCCGCTGAAAAGGATGACACACTAGCCAAGACGCAATCGATTGCCTTGACGTCCGGTAGCCATCCACATAATTACACTATACTGCTAGCTACCGCTCAAGTATACGCGCATTGTAATAATCGAGATAAAAATCGAATGACGCTTAGATGTTTGATTGATAACGGATCTCAAAATAATTTGATTACCATGGATTGTTGTAAGCGTTTGAACATTCCGGTTATTAAGTTGTGTAATTCGTCGTTGCAAGGTGTTGGTATGACCACGCGACCCGTACATGGATTTATTCATTTTACAATTGAGTCTCGAATTAATCCTAACAATAAATATTATATTCATGCGCTGGTAGTTGACTGCATTACGGACAAACTACCCTCTAATTACATTAAAATAAATGATGATTTGTCCTACTTGGATAATTTACCGCTTGCCGATTTAACCTGGAATTTACCGGGAGAAATTGATTTAGTTCTTGGTGTTCAACTATTTCCGTATATTTACTTGGGAGATAGGGTCGATTCGGGTAATCGCGCACCGCCCGCCATATTGACTAGTTTCGGTTACGTACTCATGGGGGACATTCCATGTCTAAATGATACAAAACCTACCTCTTCGTCATTTACCTCGCTTACTGATATTGATTCAAGTTTGCAAAGATTTTTCGAATTAGAGGAAATCCCAACACAACGAATCATCAGTCCAGAAGACTTGGAATGCGAAAATAGTTTTAATTCTTCAGTTTTATTTAGGGACGGTAGATATTTTATCGATTTACCTTTCTCAAGAGACCCTTCTGAGCTAGGCAATTCTCGCGGAGTGGCTCATCGGCGTCTGCTTGCGCTCGAGCGAAAATTTGCTCAAGTACCTACCCTACGCGAAAATTATAATAAGACCATCGCCGATTATATAGCTCAGGGTTACTTGGCGGAGGTACCCGATACTGAAGTAACGGAGGAAGGCTACTACATGCCGCATCACGCCGTTATTAGGCCGGATAAGGACACCATTCGGGTGGTCTTAGACGCTAGTGCGAAAACTCACTCAGGGTTGTCACTCAATGATATTTTGCATGTCGGACCTAATTTACAGGCCGATTTATTTTTATTATTACTTGATTTTCGCACGTTCCCGGTAGCTATGACCGCAGACATTAAACAGATGTTTTTGAGGGTAGGTGTAAATGAGCACCATAGGAAATACTTACGAATTTTATTTCGTTTCAATAAAACCGAACAGGTACGCACCTTTAGTTTCAAGCATTTACCTTTCGGATTAAAGCCCAGTCCGTATTTAGCTATGCGCACTTTACGTCATTTAGCGGGTGAGCATAGTGACCGCTTCCCTGAGGCTTCTAAATTAATAGAAACTCAGTTTTACATGGATGATTATGTTTATTCAGTTCCCGATATACCTTTGGCAAAGGAATTATCTCGCGAACTAATTGACTTACTTAAAATAGGTTCATTTGATCTAATCAAATGGGCAAGTAATAAGCCCGCTGTATTGGAGACGTTGCCTGAATCTCATCGCTCGCCGGTATGTTTCTCACCGGTAGACAACAATTCAAATAATTTCAAGATCCTTGGCTTATCCTGGGAACCCGCTGACGATCAATTTTTTCTGACTACCGTCATAATGGAAAATAAATGTACGAAACGTACCATTTTATCGCTGGTAGCCCGCTTGTTTGACGTGCTGGGTCTTGTGGCTCCGGTCGTTTTGTACGCTAAAATCCTCATCAAGGAACTTTGGTTGGCTAAGATAGATTGGGATGAGGAACCTCCGGCACATATCGTCAGTCGCTTCACCGCATTTACCCGGGATTTTACGGCACTCTCTTCTTTAAAAATACCGCGACATATTGGAGTTTTTAAGGACTCTGTGGTAAATATTGTAGCCTTTTGCGACGCCAGCTTCAGTGGTTATGGTTGTTGTATCTATCTACACATAACTGACCCTGATGGTAATATCACTGTCCGACTCCTATGTGCTAAGTCTAAAGTTTCCCCCGCCAAGATTACGACGCTGGCGCGATTGGAACTTGTCGCAGCTTTACTTCTATCCAAGCTTGTTCGCGTGGTTAAAGAGAAGCTTTCCGTTCGCGTACCTATTCAGGGTGTTTACGCCTTTTCGGATTCCACCATAGCTCTCTCGTGGATTCACTCATCTCCCCATAGATGGTCTGTTTTCGTAAGCAACCGTATCGCTAGAATTCAGGAAAATTTACCTGCGGCTTGTTTTACCCACGTATCGGGGAAAACGAACCCTAGCGATTGTCTTTCACGCGGAATGCTGCCATCAGATTTGATTGCACATTCGCTCTGGTGGGACGGCCCTACTTGGCTTCATCAGCCGATAAATGAATGGCCCTTAAAATTCATCCCAACTGAGTGGGATACATTACCAGAGTTGAAATCCAAGGCATTTGTGGCCGAAACTTCAAAGACTGAACCGCATGCTCTAGCTGCCATAGCTGATCGCATCAGCTCATGGAATAAGCTATTGCGTACATTCATTTGTATTCTTAAATTTACGAATAGATTAGGTAGTCAGGACTCTATTCAAAATATTCAAACCGCTGAAAAATTTGTTATTCGAATTGTTCAAAATATCCATTTCTCTAATGAGGTGAACCTGATTAAGGCCGGCGAACTCCCCTCTAAAAAATTACGCAGTCTGTCTGTTTTTCTGGACGATTACGGAATCCTACGAATCGGGGGTAGACTTTCAAAGTCAGACCTACCCTACGAAGCTAAACATCCCGCACTACTACCTAAACATGACCGTGTAGTTGATTTAATAATTGATCACTACCATAATACGTACTGTCATACGGGCCCTGGACTATTGATGTCCATTATTAGGCAACGGTTTTGGATATTGGATGGTAGGACCGTTATTCGTTCGCGCTGCCGCAAATGCAACACTTGCTTTCATTTAAATCCTGTGCACCCGACGCCCAAAATGGCTGATCTGCCTGGATACCGGGTCCGCGATGCCAAGGCCTTTGTGCATACTGGGGTGGATTTAGCTGGTCCTATTGCGTATGTACCTACTCGCCGCAGAGGACAACGCTCGCAGAAGGTCTATATATGTTTATTTATATGCTTGGTCACTAAGGCCATACATATAGAACTCGTTTCGGATCTCACCTCAGAAGCTTTTCTTTCCGCTTTCAAAAGATTTATTGCGCGCCGGGGTCCAGTGTCCGTTATGTACTCGGACAATGGTACAAATTTTATAGGTGCGAAAGCACAGCTAAATGAAATATACTCATTTTTATTAAATTCAGCTGTTCAGTCGGACATTAAGCGGGAACTACTCAAAACTCAAATTAAGTGGACTATGATCCCACCGCGAGCTCCGCACTTCGGAGGTCTGTGGGAGTCCAATATTAAAAGCGTTAAGACTCATTTGTTCCGAGTCATTGGTAAGCAGCTTCTCACGTATGAGGAACTTTTGACCGTATTGGTGCAGATAGAATGCCTTTTAAATTCGCGACCGCTTAGTGTTTTGTCATCGGACCCACACCCCGAGGTGCTCACACCGGCACATTTTTTAATGTCCAGTCCGCTTACCTACTTGCCTTCTTCTGAACTGACAGAGGAAGGTATTAATCTAAAAAACCGCAAGAGGCTTCTGGATCAGTTGGTATTGGGTTATTGGAAAAAATGGCGCGTGGAATACTTAAATACGTTACAAACTCGACAGAAGTGGTGTACGCCTGATCGTCCGATAGAGATCGGCATTATTGTCCTCTTAGGTCAAGATAACGTACCACCTTTATCGTGGCCACTCGGCATTATAACCGAAGTTTTCCCGGGTACAGATGGCATAGTTCGAGTCGCGTCTGTCAAAACCGCGTCCGGAATTTATAAACGTCCTGTAACTAAGCTGTATCCGTTGCCAACCCAATAAAATTTATTTAAATTTCCTTAATACTTATTTTTCAACCGCATTTTAATTTAATATTTATTTTAATAATTTCGTGATTAAGCCTCAATCGGTCTCCCTATGGGTATCTGCTTGGGTTATAATAATAATATACATTTTATGCTATTTACTGTTTCATCTGCTGTAACGGTTCATTAATATTATCAGAGTGCCTTACATTTATGAAACTTAACCGCTTAGATCGGAATTACCTCATTACCTAGCTCCCCCTATTTAGCTATGGACCTTGTCAAGGCGGGGAGCGTGTTGTGGCGGGTGCTTATCGATCCGATAGTTTGTCCGAGCGAAACTTGTGGAATGTGAGGGTACTTGCGACGACATGGTATGCGGGTATTTCGAGAAAGAGAGATTGGCAGTGCCGCGCGCGCCACCTCTCGACCGCACCAGTCTCGCTTCGACATTCCTACAAATTAGAGGTCTGAGCAGCTCACCGCATCACGAGCATATTATAGTGCAAGTGTTACAAGCATCCCGAAACCTGGACCAGTTGGTGGCCACCAACAAATCACCAAAGGAGCAGCGCGCGGTAAGTGACTTCTCTTTACCCGTGTACCTAAGTGTTGTAGTGTGCCCATATTGTTCCTTAGGGATTGCTTCGGATAGACAAGTTGGATCGATACGCACTCCACGTATTCATCGTAATTGTTCTGCATACCGCGAAAAGGGGGGCAATTATCCTACACATTGCCACCCCAGTAGGCGTATGCTATAAACCGTCATTTTTCTAGGGATAAGCGGAGGACGAATATACTGAACCGACGTTGTTCGTCGTATAGATTATAATATACGTCTTTATTCTATTTCATATTTAAAAAATGTTATATTAATTTGCCAAAATACTTACATTACCTTAGATTATACAATGATATAATTGTTCCTAGAAACCTTATTCTGTAGTTTTATTTTAATTAAGGTTTTTTTTTCACCTGAACGATGTTCGTCGCACAGCAGTAGGGTGCTGGTGTGCGACGAACATCTTTCAGCCAATCAACAATCAGATTATCAGATTATGTGATGGAGCGTGTGATTAATACACAGCTCAGATACCTTGAGGGAAACGATCTCCTGAGCGACCGACAGTACGATTTTCGTCACAGTCGCTCTACCGGTGACCTCCTGGTGTATCTCACTGACCGCAGAGCGCAAGCCATCGAGAGTCGGGGTGAGGCACTAGCGGTCAGCCTAGATGTAGCGAAGGCCCTCGATCGGGTCTCACACAGAGTTCTTCTTGTGAAGTTGCCACGCTATGGACTCCCCGAGGGACTATGCGAATGGATTGCCAGCTTTTTATCTAACAGAAGTATCCAAGTCGTCGTCGATGGCAGCTACTCGGACCGCATGAACATAAACGCTAGTGTTTCACAAGGTTCCTTGTTGTCCCCGACCTGTTTCTGCTGCATATCAATGACATGCTGTCTGATGACTCCATTCATTGCTATGTGGATGACAGCACCGGGGTACGTGTCCCCGGTGCTGTCATCCACACACGGCCTTACATAGACCGTGCAAATATCCCTAAGTCAGAAGTGGAGGAAAGTTGCGAACAACTTGTTTCCCAAATCGAGACTATTCTCTCTGGAGTATCCGATTTGGGACGACTAAACTTAGTCCAATTCAACCCTACTAAGACACAAGTATGTATGTGTATTCACCGCTAAGAAAACTCCATTCATTGTAGCGCCGCAATTCCTGGGCACACCGCTTACCATTTCCTCGAGTATCGGGATCCTTGGTGTCGATATCTCCAGCGACGTCCAACACCGTAGTCATTTGGAAGACAAGGTCAAGCTGGCATCAAAGAAACTTGGGGTGCTCAACAGGGCGAAGCAGTACTTCAGTGCGGGGCAACAACTCCTCCTTTATTCGGTACCACATGAAGTACTGCTGTCACCTTTTTGCCGGAGCGCCTGCGTGAGCTTGACCCTTTCGACTCGGTGCAAAGATGGGCGTTAAGGCTCGTCAGCAATCCCATACTCACAGGCAATGTGGAACCTCTCACTCTCAGAAGAGACTTTGCCGCACTGTGTGTGTTCTACTGCCTATACCTAAAATGGTTTGTGCTCAGATGAACTGTTTGACATGATGCCCACAGCTACATTCTATCATGGCACTTCTCGCCACAGGCAGAGAATTCATCCTCACACATTGCGTCCGGAAACGGAGCGCACTGTGCGGTATGAAAGGAACACATTTTCAACATTTTCATTCCTCGCACACTCAAGCTGTGGAATGAACTTCCCGCAGTGGTTTTCCCAAGCGACGACAATATGGGGTTCTTAGAAGGTTTCTTCGAGGTCGGCAGCATGAGTGTGACGCCTCTGGTGTTGCATACGTCCATAGGCCACGGTAACCACTTCCCATTAGGTGGGCCGTGTCTGCCACCCAAGTGTAATAAAAAAAATCGTATTAATAATACCAAATAAATACTTTTACGAGTATATAAGTAATTCATTGTTTACTCTATTTACTTTTTTATTTTCTGTCTTTATCTTGAGACTTTTAATTATTATGATTAAGTATAATTATTATTGATTAATAGTTTGGGTTTCTGCTACCTGGTTATGCTTATGTTATCTAGGTTTATTGATTAAAAATGCCAAAAACAGATTTTAGTCAAGATCTGATTGTTTTTTTATAAAGTTCTTATTCTTATTCAAATTCAAATAAATTTATTGCAATTAAGTATGAGAGTTAAGTTTATTAATTTTAAATTAAAGGTTTGAAGAATTAATTACTGTTTTAAAGTGATTGATCTTAGTCTGTAGGTTGTCTTCTTATTAAGTAGAATTAGCAGTAATTATTGCAATTTTGATGCATTTTTTTTAGTAATTTTGTACTAATAATTTCGTAAGTAAAACATTTCAAAGTTAGCTTCTTTTTCATTTCTTAGTCCAAATCCCTCACAAAATTTTGAAAGGATTCCCTTAAAAAGTGACGGTATGTACTGTACGCCACTTTTTAAACAAAGATAGTCCGTAAAATAACGACGTATCAGATTATTCGTCACCTTAGTGTCCACAGAACAACGACGCATGTGACTTTTTTACTAATTAACGCAATATTTAAAATATGTTGCGTATGTCATGTTATAATGTATTTAATTCATAGCAACATATCAAAATTTTAGAAAGATTGAATAAGTAGTTTTCAAAATATGACAACATCTATAGATGGAAAACTTTGAAGTGCTCTCCTCTAAAGTTAGCAAAAGTCACATCCGTCTTTGTTCTACGACTGCGACGATTTCATTTTGACCAGATTACACTGCTCGTGGTCACATTTATGACCAGAATTCACAGGTTTATGGTCACATTAGTACCATCTATGACCACAGTCGGTCTTTTCTTGCTCCTGTAACTTAAAAAACATAGCATCACACAGTCTTTCTCCCCTACCCCCTGGATAAGTGTCAATATTTTTGTTTATACTACTTAAAAGCTCACGGCACTCTTAATGGTAAGAGGTTACCGTGGCCTATGGGCGAGTGCAACACCAGGGGAATCACACTCGTGCTACCGACCCTGTTCTTGGCCGTTCTTTTTTTTAAAATTTTAAATAAAATTAAGATTGTATAGGATTTGACGTTTATGATATACGTGGACGACTGCCAACGAACTGCCACAAATCTAGGGGGGCTGGCAAACGAACGCTTATCACGTTAGAGTTACTGATCGAGTTTACTTATAGTAAGGGCTTCAAAATGAATATTGCTAAAACGCACTCAAATGAATTGAGTCGTATTTAATTTTAGAATGAAAACTTCTCTCCAATAGGTCTTTTATACAGGTGTGCCGAATTTTATTTTTATGTATTCATCATATTTTGAATATTTTATTGTAACTCTATTTCGTTAAATGAAAATTTGAATTATTTATTTTCAATATTGATTGAAAATTCGTAGTAATAGTCTGCCTTTTAAATTTCACGGTTTTCATATTATTAGTTTTAAAATTGTGTGCTTTTATTTTTGAATAAATAAAGATTCACTAGAGCCACACACAGATTCACTATTTTAATAGAGCGAGTGGGTACTAATGGCTGCATTCCTCCTAAATACCTTTGAAATCTTTGAGTTGTACCAAAAAAAATTCTTCTAAAAAAAGTATTTGGTTACTGCAGACAGCAGTGAAAAGTCTGTTTAAAGACACGTTTTTGTACTTTGTGAACTATGTATATAAATACTGTGGAAAAGTATATAAATACATAGAGTATTTATGTACTTTTTCCACACGTAAGCCGGACGGACGGTGACGATGGAGCAAGTGCCATGATTTATTCGTATGTTCACCCGAAAAGTGCTCAACGCACCTAACTTTATTAAGCTATTTTACACATTTTTTTGTTTGATTATTTAATCTATTACATCGGTCGTGCCGGTTTTACGTGATCAACGTGTCTCATAAGACACGTTGAAAGAGGCTTATGTATCATAACATTCATAACACTTAGGCCTCTTTCAGCTGCTTCCATTCTATTCTATTTTGTGCTTTTCTGGTCCAAATTGAGCCTCCTGTTCTTTTTATATCATCTGACCATCATTCTGTCTTCTTCTTTTGTGGTTACTATTCCGTGATGATTCTTGTCCATTTCAACCTGCTTTCTCTCGTCCTGTGCCCGGTCCACCACCATTTTAACTTTTTTTTATACTACTTAGGTCGCAGACAAGCGCACGGCCCTCCTGATGGTAAGAGGTTACTGTGGCCTATGGGCGAGTGCAACACCAGGGGAGTCACACTTGTGCTGTCGACCCTATAAGAACAGAGAGATTCTGTGCCGTCAGCGCAAAAGATAAGTAGGTCAAAACCTTTGGTTTACCCACTGACAGCACAAAATCTCGCCAGTAAACTCTGGCTACCCTACTCACCGGCGGAAACACAACACGAGGTTATTAAGCCGCGGTCTTCTGTAGGGCGGAGGTACTTCCCCACTTGGACTGCTCGATTAGGACTGATAAGTACCGTCGTGTCCTACCTCCTCGAGAAACATTACTCAACTGTCTGATTCTCTTTATAATGTCTTCTACTTTAGTTGTTACTCTTATATCTTCTGATCTTTTACGGTGCACCTAACATAAGACGAGCTGAAGAAGTTTTCACTTCAGAAATTCCCATCTATCATTATCATTTTGTGAGTCACGCTAACAATTTCAAACAAGTCGCAAAAGTTAAAGTTGTAATTCCGATAAAGGTCGGGAGCTTACCGTAACTTCGTTTACGACCAATTAACACTTTTGTGTCTACCTTAAGACGGCTTGTCGTGGTGCGTGAGGTTCTACGTACCCGTACAAACTCAAAAATTGGACTTCATTCATAATTTCTTTTTATACTACTACTTGTTCATTTCGAGAACGCCGTTACCTCCCGTCCCGCTTCCTCATACCGCGCGTCAAGTGTCGCCCCTTTAGTGCGGATAGCAACGCTGCCGTACCCTGCGCAGTATGAGGATGTGGGGTGGGAGGTAACGGCATTCTCGAAATGAACACGTAGTACTAAGGTCGCAAACAAGCACACAACCCACGTAAAGGAAAGTGGTTACCGTGGCCTATGGACATAATATGCCACACGTCACGTTCACGTCAGTAGTACCTATAATGACCAGGATTCGAACACGGGATCTCGATCGTAAGACCAACTCCTTAACCCAAGAAAACGTAATACTCGATTCCCACGATAAAAAAATCGTCACACAAAATATTGAGTGGAGTATGCGTTCCACTATCACCAGTGTACTTAATAATATAATATGTATGCATGTCACGTAGTATCTATCAGTTAACTGTTTGAATAGCACATCAGTATTTAGATTAATTTGGATCAGCTGATCTAATTAATTGTGGACATGTCGCAGCCAACTAATCAGCCGTTCAATTGATTGCCTAAACGGTGCCGTACAATTAACGGCCTGAATGACATTCAGCTGTAGTGTTTGTTACAATATAATATATCAAACTGGCTGGCTAATACTTAGGCCATTCGTGCGATGCGGTACCACCCAGAAATAAGACAGAAAGTTAGAGATAGCTTTATTGAGGAATGGCCTAAGTATTAGCCAGCCAGTTTGATATATATTGTAACAAACACGTCTACAGCTGAATGTCATTCAGGCCGTTAATTGAACGCCAACGTTCAGTTAACAGCCCAGGCAGTTATTTGAACGGTTGAGTTATTTGATAGCTGATGATGATATGATGATAACTAGTTGGCTGCTAGTTCGACGCATTTATACTTTGAAATGTGGTTAATAATAAAATAATGCTTGCTTCGTGGCAATTTGCAAGTGCCACGACTTTTTTAAATTTAATAAATAATAATTGATATCGAAATTTGGCCAACCTGAAACTGAAAGCCCAAAGGCTCAGAGCATGAATCTCGAAATAGTCTCTTTGATACTGTACAAAGTTTATAATTATGTACTTCATATCAGATTTAAATAAAAATATTCCAAATATATCTAACATAATTTGGTTCTAGACATAAAAACGTCGAACTTTATACCAAACACATCCTTCGATCCAAAATAAGTTTTAAATCGTATTTTGATCTTCGCAAATTGATTTTAAATTCCGATTCAAGACTGTTTAAGATCGTAAATAACAAAAGTTCTCGCATTAGGAATATTGTTCGTAAACTAAGACAATAAAATTAAAGCCTCGCCATTATTTATAGTTACAGTGGAAACGTAGGTCTCTGTAAAAGGCTTTTATCTTAGCAATCATTAGAGATTTCCGAAACGTATCAATTGATTTAATTCTTATTTATCCAAGCGTAGCCACCGGAGGCAGTTATATCTAAAGTCACATGCTGTACCATCTTGAGGGCTCAATTAGATTACCCATTAAGGCCCGGTTTCAACCAAAGCGGAGAGAAGAGGAGACGAAAAGAGATATGTTTTGAATAACCAATCACGTCTCTTCTTCGGTGGAAACGGATCAATCAGAGATGAGAGGAGATGTCAAGGGAATTCGTTCTCGCACATTGCGGAAACGGTGCGCAATGTATGGTATGAAAGGAACTTCATCTCACACACGATCAATCTGTGGAATGAACTCTATTCTGATCTTCTCAAGCGACTAAAATATGGGGTTCTTCAAAACGGCATTAGATGGTTTCTTCAGGGTCGGCAGCACGAGTGTGACGCCCCTGGTGTTGCATACGTCCATAGGCAATGGTAACCATTGCCCATCAGGTAGGCTGCGAGCTTGCCTGATAAGTACATAATTGGTATCAAAAAAATCAATACAGAATTAACAATAAAACATTTTTGATGGATTTATTTCGCATTGTTTCATTATTTGCACTGATCCCGATATTTCAGTTGTTTTTCAGCAGCTCTGGTCACTGGGAGGCACGATAGCGACATAGCATACGTTATAAAGGTTTTATTCCAATACATAGGCACTATTCACGTAAACCAACAATATTACAGATTTTGGGGTAACCACTATTTGAGAATTCCAACAAGATTGAGCTGCAAGACAAAGAAATTTTCACAAATGCTCGATTGTGCCCTGCGGTGAACCGGGGTCGTCCTGGTCACCACAGTGCCCGTACATTTACATATCCTTTTATCCCGTTGCGGTTGCGGATACCTTTCGCAGACGTGGCTACTTAAAACTAAAATTGGCTTAGAGTTTCGTACAGCTGAGCTTTTCTTTTCTCAGATTTCGGTTTTCAATACTCTTTTTAGGTATGTATTTTGATTTTCTTTTGTAATGGAAGTTTAACCAGGTTAAAGAAACCTGGCCCTCGATTCTGCTAAAGCAAAACCACTGCAATACTACTGTGATACTACGGACACTGTAAAAAATGCCATTTAATTTTGGAATTTAAATTAATGCCGTTAAAGTCTACAATTACATAGCTTTTTGTAGAGTGAATGAAAGAGTGTAATGAAACTTTTTTTATTTAATTTTGAACTTTGAACCTATAACAATTATGTTTAAAATTTTACAACACACCTGCTCATAAAAGTGATATTATTTTACCGCAATTAAGCACGGAATGACACCTATTATAAAACTGTGACTTTTTCATTGCTATTATTCACAAAAGTGAGTTATAGATTCTTTTTAAATTTTATAGGAAGTGTCTATAATTGTCTATGTTCTTAGAAAAGTTTTGATACAAAAAATAACGTGTTTAATAGTACGAATAAATTAATACGCCTATTGTATGGTCATTTGATGCATTTTCGTATTTAAATAAATAATTTCAACTTGTAATACTTGTGTAATAAACAAAATTTTCACTCAAATTTAACTTTTTTTTTTCTCTAAGTACAGAAAAAAAAACAGAGTAAAAAAAAATTAAGTTCCAACCTCATTTTTTTTTAAATATGGTCGACCGCCATTGTTAAATGCGCGCGCATAGGAAAACGAATTAATTTGTAGTATTGTTTATTTAGTATTTGTAGTATTATTTTATTCGCAAGTGTGTTGTAAAACGTCGTATGGCACGTGTGAGCATGATGATTACCGTCCTCGGCTGTCTTAAGACCTCAATGGGGCCTCGGCGGTAATCACCAACGTTGCTCACTTGTACCATAATGTACTACTATAATGCCATTTTTGCAGTCTCTGTGCTATAACAATGGCGTTGCTTTAGCAGAATCGAGACCCTGGTCAAATGCGAGTCAGATCGAATGAGAATCGATTGAGAAATTTTCTTTTGTAAATACATACATAATCCGAAGTACAAGTAAGAGCAAAGCCTTTCGATATCAAAATTTGTCGGAAGGGCTCTTACATATTGAAGCACGTTGTAAGCGTGTTTCGCTTTTAAACATCTCTATTCATAAACGTCTTTGCGTGAGGACAAACCTGTTTAATTTTGTGAGATAAGTATCTATGTGTTGAAGTCCATACGAGTAAACTCACTCTACTGAAACTAACTAGTACCTAGGTATTTCAGTTGTTGACCTCTGTGGTTCTTCTTCATCGAGTCAATGGCAGCAATTTAAAATTAGATGCGCCCAGACTATAGGTCTCTGCATAAGTAACGGGTTTTTTCACGGACGGGACGGCACGTGAAGTTTTGGAAATATCGTTTCATACAAAATGTATGCGGCAATGCATATGTCACGGGGCCACAGACGGGACGGGACGGGACGGGCCGCATACATTTTGCTTCACGTCCCGTCCCGTCCGTGAAAAAACCCGTTACGTATGCAGAGGCCTTAAAACTCGACGATATTGGCTGCACCTTCCGTCGCTTCATTTAGGTCGGCAGTTGTGCAGGTGTAGGGGCACAACGGGCACGACAGGAGGTGGTCCGCTGTAGACGTGCACCACAGTCACAACCATCACCCCCGCGTCCAGTTAACCCCATTTTACCCGATTAGTTACCCGGGTAACTACCTCTGTGGTAATTCAGTTGCTGACCTCTGTGACGTAGCAATAGTATTCACGAGGATTTGATTATCGTTTTTTACTGTAAATACTTTAAGTTTGTACTGACTTTTATGTAAAATCATCGACGGCAGATCCAAATTTAAATCAAACGGGCTCTGAGTAACTATAATACCCAGACCAATACAAATATATTATATACACTCGCATTATTTTTTTTGCTTTAAGCGGAAATCAAACCGATTAGTCAAATGGTCTACAGCGATGACTCACGCAATATTCTTAGTCATATACATACATACAGTGACGCCTCTTTCCCAGTGGGGTAGGCAGAGACCACAGTTTTCCACTTGCTACGATCCTGGCATAGATACTTCTTTCGCTTCTTCTACTTTCTTAATTGTTTTCATACATGCTCGCCGGTTTCGGGTACTCTTGAAATATCATATTATGCAAAATACAACATCATTCAAATGTAGTCACGCAGTACGTACGTACAGTACGTTTATCAAATATGAAAACAATATTAAATTGAACGCTCTCCTGACCACAGTCCATAATACCAAATAAGTCGACCAAAATTAAATCATCATTTTACAAAATGCATTTCATTATGGTACGGAATGCATTATTAATAATGAGACTCAAAAAACACGATTCACTGACAATATTACGCTTACTGACCGAGTGATATGGAGCGTATAATAACATGTTTTGTAATTTAATATTCTGTTCAGTTATTTGTAATTTATTAAACACTAGCTGACCCGGCGAACTTCGTACCGCCATATTTTCCGCCCGTGTATTATCTCTAAATTTATCAGTGTTTCTGTACAATATTATGTATGTATTATACATATAAACCTTCCTCATGAATCACTATATCTATTAAAAGAAACCGCTTCAAAATCCGTTGCGTAATTTTGAAGATACATAGGGACGGACAGACAGCGACAGCGACTTTGTTTTATAATAATATATGTAGTGATGATGATGATGATAAAAAACACACTTCCGTACGCCGTAACTGAAATTACTAATATTCCTATTCTAACCTCTCCAGCTGAGCTAAATTACTTGTGTTAGAAGTGGATTCATGTCGGTAGTGTAGCTAGGATTCGAACCCGGGACCTTTCGATCGTAAGGCCGCATCCTTAACCACTAACCTACCGACGGCGACGCTTCAAAATATGCGTTGTGTTGCGCTTTGTGCTCATACTTTGCAACGGGTTGCAACATTGTCGTTGTATGAAAAGACATGAAAGTAATGTTGTAAAAAAGTTTCAAAGTATGAATGTAGAGCAGAGGTAAGCCCAAGAATAGGTGGTTGACATGTGAGAGGATTACATGGAGGAGTGTGCCGACCCCAAGTTATTGGGTAGGTAGATGATGATGACGTTGCTACAGGAAACGGTGTTTACATTGAGGTATATAAGAGATTTCATTCTGAAGACGCTCAGTTTCTGGAACGATCTTGGTGCTGCAGTTTTTCCACGCGACTACAACATAATGATTCTTTAAGAAGGGCTTTAAAACATTCTTACGGGGTCGCCCCTGCCCCTACGAAGCCCTCTAGACAAGTGACAATTCGTCGGCCGGCGTTTTATAGAATAGAATGCCAAATGTATGGGATTTGACGTATATGACAGGCGTCAACGAATGTCAATATATCAAATCCTATACATTCGTCATTTTATTCCATGATACGCCGAGCAACGAATTGCCACTTGTCTAGGGGGGCTGTTATTACACACGTTCATAGGCCACGATAATCACTTCCCATTAGGTAGGCCGTGTACTTGACTGCCACTTTAGTGGTTTAGAAAAACTTTATTGATGCTTAATGTTCATTACAGACGGCCGCGGCCAACAATTGTTGAACTACTTATTATAAGTATTTCAAGTTTGCTTGTGTTTGCAATTCCACCAATTTCTCAACATGTCATGTATTGAAGGATGTAAGTACATCATATTTTGATGGAGTGTGTATAGGATAAGGCTGAAAGATAGCCATTATTTTGTAGACTTCACTGTATTAAGAGCAAATGTGACAATATTCTCGCTTACCCCTTTTTTAGAAAAGCGAAAATGTCTTTTTTATGCTGGCGCAAAACAATCGTATCCGAAAGAACAATGCCCACTTTTCACCTGTCTGATCAGAATAAGCAATTTGCCCGTATTGCCTAGATAATGAGCTCATAAAACAGCATATTTTTTTCTATTTTTAACAAAAAAACTTAGAAAGAAAGTGTTAGGCTAGAAAATCAGATATCAGTTTTTTAATGATAATCAAAATGATCAGCTATATATCAATCTGCGTAAGACGAAATTCACCATCTTAAAGCAGAAACCATAGACGGAAAATATTCTCTACTCTCTGTCACGTTGTGATTATATTCTCTTTAGAGATGTCACAATCGGGACTATTTAGAATAATCGTATTAATGAACAAATGACTTGACAGATATTACGTTATTCTTCCTGTTACCCAGTACGACAAATATTAGTCACACACACACACACACACACACACACACACATACACACAATACATAATCACGCCTTTATCCGCGGAGGGTTAGGCAGAGGTGAATGAACACTCACATTTCACATAATCATTGTATTGGGTCCCACGTAATAGGGGGTGAGCCTATTGCAGTAAATAATAGTGGCTGTTTGCACTACTTACTTTTCAATCAAACGACTACGTCCAGTTATTCAATATAATGTAAATGTTATAGGCAATGTGTATAATGCAGGCATTCTATACAATACCTAGGAAATGTATAGAATGCCGGGGTCGTTCAGGCAATGTATGAAATGATATTCAATGTTTAAACTATTTTACACTTTGCCTAGGAAATGTATAGAATACCTAGGCATTGTATAGAATGCCGGTAGAAGCATAGGTAATGTATGTAATCTATTTTTCTTCTCTATGATTTAGTTAGATAGATACTAATCTTTTGAGAGCTAATCCTAATTTCAACTTCCACCAGCGAAAGTGCTGATAAGACATGTATTGTGTTCTATTGGTAGGTATGCCTAAGTACCTACGTGTCTTTTGCGTAGAATGTTTCTCACATAGCAGTGAAAGCAAAGCTGCACATTCCGACTTGGATAGATTAGGTTAGAAGGTAAATGCGGGAGTGGAGCGGAGCTCCCGCATTAGCCTTTGTGGTTATTTTTTTTATTACCATACAGAATTTCTATAGGCCACGGCAACCACTCTCTTACCATCATCCCTGTGCTTGTCAGCCACCTAACCTGATGGAAAGAGAGTTGTTACCGTGGCCTATAGAGATCTGCATGGTTAAAAAAAAATTACCACGAACCTAACTTCTAACCTAATCTATCCAAGTCGGAGTGAACAGTTTTTCTTTCAGCAGTAATATCCATTTTTCAAATCCATAGAGGGCTTCTTAAGGGATCGCAAATAAATGACGCTTTGTTAATCTATTAGGTACTTTGTTTGCTAGCAGTACTTACTTATTAAGGTGAGACGAATTTTCGCACATGAAATATCATTTTAAAGAGACGAATTTACAACAACCCGTCCAATAAACACATTGCCTGATGCGCTTCTGGCATTTAATACAATACCTAGGCAATGTATGAAATTAATCGTATTATACACATTACCTGAACGTTTTAGGCGATGTATAGAATGCCTAGGCATTCTATACAATGCCGGATTATACACATTGCCTATAACATAAATACGAAATAGTGACCAACTTTTCCTTCATACTTTAACAGGCTTAGGATTAACGCACGCACATAGATTATAATATCGCTCATTGTCGCTATTATTTTGACTATTACCTAATAAGATATCAAAATAATATGAAATAATCGTATTAGGTATACCTAGTAGGTATACCTAGTAGGTATACCACTGTTATATTGTGTTACTGGTACCTGCTACGATTACAAATAATAATTGTATTTGTCCTCTCTCTACGCTATAAACAAACACCGACTATGACATGACAGTGACAGCTTCATTTGGTTTCCTGGTTTCGTTTTATTGCTGATGTGTAGTGTAATTCTTCTTTCTGTTGCGTTCAAATTCAATTTGATACTCTGATATCACCCCATTTGAGAGGAGAGCAATGTCCGCATCCGTGGGATCCTTGTCCATGACATAGCAGATAAAATACAGGAGAGCCTCATTGCTGGACAAGTTTTTCGGCAACCCCCAGGCTACGTGTATGATAAAAATGTCTGGCAATACCGCCCCGCCGCGCCGGGTAGCAGAGCAAACCTAAGAAGTCTTAGCTCAACTATCGTTGTAGAATGTGTTATGCGTGCCAATTATCTCATTACCAGTGATGCCCAAAACAGTGAAAAGTGGAGACAGACCCTAAGGGCCAGTCCACACGGTGCGTTGTTTGCGTTGCGTCGACGCAACGCAAATATTTTGACGTATAGCCGGCCTCATAGGCGCTGCATCACCGCAGCGCAGCGTTACTACGATGCAGTAACAGTCACAACGCGTACTACCCCGCCCGCTTCGCCTCCGGGGCTGCAGCTCCGTCGTGTGTGCGTTGCGTCGACGCAGCGCGCCGTGTGGACACTATGATTATTTGTATGTAAAACGACGCGACGCAGTGGCACAGTGCTGCGTCGACGCAACGCAATGCAACGCGCCGTGTGGACTGGCCCTAACCTTTTTGAAAAGTCGGAAGACAGGCCCTGGGCTCTAAGATTCCTGCCTTCAATTCAAAACACAACATTATTTTGACGATGATTATAATAAGAGAACACATACATTATAAAAAAAAAATAGACGAATAAAAATACCAATTGTAATGAATAAAATGTTGTAAGGTTGTATTATTAATATTCATTTTTGACTTTTCATATTGTCATTTCTGTAATAGCAATAAAGTTAAAAAGTATTTTATTTAGTTATTGTTGAATGCAAAAATTCCCTCAGCCTCAGTGGCATGGCGGTAGTGAACTCGAATGCTGCGCAGGAGGCGCGGGTTCGATTTCCGCTCAGTGCAAATATTTGCATGCATGAATATGTCTACTTGCATTGACCTGGGTCATGGTATCTCCGTGCCTTGGAGAGCACGTTAAGCCGTCAGTACCAGTTATCATACGAACATCTAATGGCAGTCGTTAGGGGTAGTTAGAGCCCTATAAATCCAACAACTAGTCTACACAATACTTTAATGTCGCCAATGGGTTTTGTAGGTCAGATGGCAGTTTCTTCACCGAAAATATGTAAGTTCAGCCGCGTCGTGGTAGTACTGGAAGAGGTGGACCCCGGACTCTCAAGCAAGGCCGTGGATGTAATTAGAATGAATGCAAGGCTGATGATGATGATGACAAAAATTGCAAACAGTAAATTGTATGTTGAAAGCTCATTTAATCACTGAATATGAGTATATGACATGAAATAAATCTAAATTATTACCTATATCTTGTTAATCTTGACTGTGAAGAATTAACTTTTGATAATATGAGATCGTCATCATCCTAGCGTTAGACCCGGTCGCACCCGCGTATAAGTAAAATGTATGTCAGAACACGATCATTGGTTGTTAGGGGTCCATTACACCATAGGTTTTGCCATGGTTTAACCATCAATCACGCCGTGAGTGACCAATAACATAACGTCTAATAACCGATTGACCAATAATATTCATGATTGACGGCATGATGCATGACGTTTGCATGAGCGTGTAATGGACCCCTTAAGTTTTTTGACACTGTCACACAGTTCATTAGTCAAAGCACAGATAAATAAATACTTTACCTACACGTTTTAATACCTTGAATATACATTTTTCTGTCTAAAGATTTAAACCATTATTGGTTTTATGATTTTAAAGATGCAGTATCTATTCATCAATGATACCAGTACAGTAATACGATAGCATTTTAAAAATGTAATGACAGGGCAACGGATGTATGGAAAGTGGGCATCATTCTTTTTACATCGGATTCTGGGGACCGCATTACCTGCGGATTTGGTTGGACTTCGATATTTTCCGTAAAGCGACAGCCATCTGACTTCCACAACCCAATGGCGATATTTTTTTATTTTTTTTAACCCCTCCAACTAAGCTAAATTGCTTGTGCTAGGAGTGGGTTCACGTCGGTAGTGTAATGGCCAGGATTCGAACCCGGGTCCTCTCGATCGTAAGGCCGACTCCTTAAGCACTAAGCTACCAACCCTTGGCGATTGGGCGATATCCAACCTTTGCAGGTAGACCAGTTGCTAGCTTCATACGTTAGTAGGTGTAACAGTTAGTAGGTGAGGATAGCTTTGGCCTCCAAGATCTTATTAGGGACCCATAAGGTTATAAATGTATCAGAATCTTAGACAGACATTACACGCGCATGCGCACAGGTCTGAAGGGGGGGGGGGGGGGGGGGGGGTCCAATATACTTATTAGGCACGAGTAGACTGACTAAATATAAATTACACCTGTAACCTTTTAAGGAAGCCTTCTCATGCTTTTCATTTGCGACAGCTACTTACATAGACAAAAAAAATGTTACCCTCATTTTCGCTTTGCTTCAAAAAAGAAAATTTCATTCTAATCAAATTTCTCACGGTGTTGCCAGGTTTTTATTAAAAACGAATCTATTTTTGTGTGTGCGTGAATTCTGAAAATGGATCGTAAAACCCGGTATTAATAAATATTCAGCTCTTCATATCTCAAGAGAAAAATTCGATTCGGTTACCGTTTTTTTTGGGTTAAAATAGGATCTTTGATTAACTATATGTCTAGATGGAGTATGGCGCTGCAAAAGAATAAAAAGAAATGGGACGACTTTTCCTTCTTAGTGTGCGTGACAGCTTCGTCTTACACTCGCGTTTGTCAGTTTTCTTTTTTAGTGTGCGTGTATAAATTGATACCAGTTGTTGAAAACTGCCTCAAAATTAGGGAAAATTTTATGTATTATTTAATAATATTGTATGTATATTCAGATGAGAAAAATAATACTCTTAATTTGAAAAATATGAGGATACAACATTAGGTATGAAGTACTATCGTAATATTAATTATAGACTGGTCTAGACTTCTTAAGGCGGCCACCCACTAACAGTCCGCCTGCAGTTTCTGGTCCTATCGGGCGGCCTGCAGTCCTAAGCCGATAGCGCCAACACACTAAAGCGATTTTGGCCTGCCGGCAGTGCCCTGCTGCCACTTTTGCGACTACACACGAGCAGTTGGGAGTCGACAGTTTCCCACCGTACGATCATCTGATGCTTCCAAGTCAGTCATAGATTGATAAATGTACTTTCAGCCTCAAAAAAATTTGTTGAATTGTTCTTAAAAACAATTAAAACTAATAATTACTTTATTTATCTATATGGAAGCAATTCAAAAACTTTCTTTTTTCGTGCAGAAACCTCTTGCATCACCTCACAGGAGGTAATTAAGGAGGTGAATGTGTTATTTGGGACTTGTACCGACTACACGTTACACACAGAGACTACTAAGAACAGAAAAACGATTTTCGACCTTATTGACATTTTCTTAATTACATGTGTTTTCGCAATAATAGATGCCGCTGATCACGAATATAACAAAAAAAACTATGTACTATGTGATGCCAATAAGGTCGAAAATTGCTTGCACTAGTCATAATATTCAATCTGTAGGCGTAGAGACTTCCAACGGTCGACAGGCCGCGGGCCGACTACCTGCCGACGACTTCTGCCGGCGCTGACCGGAATCGTCAAGCGGCCACACACCAACAGTCCGCCCACAGTTTCTTCAGATGGTATTAGCGGTCAGTCCAAAATCGTATACGAAACTGTAAGTGTATGGGCTATTGCGATGAACTGATAGACTAATATCATCCGGTTGTCATTCGATAAACTGTTAGTGTGTGGGGCGCTTTAGTATTAGATCGCTTGGTATTCTGAAAAAATATAACCAAAAACCCATGATATCGTGAGTCCATTCTGAAATTTCATGAAGCACTACGACGCACTACTGCCCATATTTTGTCTTGTAATAATGACATCAAATTCGTACTCAGTATGCCGAAAAACCCCTCATACGATACTGTACATTATATTGCATAATATACCCGCCACGTTTTTTTATGGGAGTTTTGACTTAAGTAATTAGCAACACACCTGTTAAGTACAAAATGGCGACGGCAATATTAAATTATTTTAGAAAAAAGATTATGGCTTATTTTGCTAAAATTTGTACGATACAATGGTACTTACCGATAATAGGTAATTTTTTTTATTGATTTAGTGCGTCCTTTATAGTTTCTGCACACTTTCACTACACAAACAGTCATTTTTAAAATTTCAAATTTTTGTCCGTGTCCGCTGACAGTGCATCTGACACTGAAAGCAAGAAAATCGTTTAGCGCCCAACAGTTGGACACTATTTTTTGGGCCGCTTTCAACGCTTTGACTGTCCTTCTAGACACATAGATATTCAAAGAATAGGATGTAATTGGTTGCTAATATCATTGAATTATTATAGGATTCAATCATTTGGGAAGCCTATCGACAAGCTTAACGAAGTAAGACGGAAATATAATATTATTAAACTTGGTTATCAAAGGAGACGATTTTTTATGTTTGAGCTTTCGGCCACCTACAAATTTTGGAGAACAATAATGAAACGAGTATTGATTTATTTGTAATTTTATCGGGATTACAATGGTACATTGCTTCTTAGCTAGTGTAACCGGAGCATTGATATAAACCAAATCAAAACTGATACTAAAATCAAAGTGAAACTGTCATGGCGCCAATCTCAGAAAATTATAATTTTATTATTTAGTATGACATAATAATAGACGTCATTAAAATCATGTCTTATGCAATGTATTGAATAAATAGAAGATGGATAGGGCAATAACCTTCTTTTTAACAAGTGGAAATCCACTCAAATCCGCCGGAGCCAGTGAGGGTGGTTATGTCGGACTCGAACCGACAAAACCCGCATGGCCGTGAATACATCAATATGTGATTTCAAAGTACGGGCATGTGCCGTCTTTCACAGTCTATATGTTTTTCGCTTTGATTAACTATATGAAAGGTTTTTCGGATGTAGAAAAGCAGGATTATCTTTACTAGTTGGGCGGTCAGACGGCAGCCGCTGCCATAAAAGGCATATTTCCAAACCGAATAAAAGAGAAGGAGCAAGCGGCCGGTAAAAGCCTCGGTTACAACTAGGCAAAATTCCTAAGATGATGATTCATACTTACACCATGAAATGAAAGTAGGTATCCAATGATATAAAAACAAACAAAACCATATTATATTAATATTTATTTATTACATAGGTATATAAAACGTTTTTTATTGCTGGTAGGTATGTCGTCCAAAAAGCATACAAATCATAGTAATTATAGTAAATGAGCAAAAAGAAAACTCAATTAAGGTAAATAACATACATTCTCCTAGTGCCTTGGTTGTTTACTGATTTGCAGTAATTCATCTGAAAAAGATGGTTGGCGGTACGACTGGTGTATTTATTAGAATTGTTTGACTACATCACTTATAGACACTGTAATACCTACTCCACTCGTCCATATTATTCAATACTAGCCATTGATTTACATAGCAGCTGCCTGTGTAACGTCTGTACTTATATAATATTATTTTTTTACAATGATCATTGAACAACAAGAAAATTCACTAATCAATCACTCAAAATAATCACAATATAACTGTCAAACAATTTTTGGCACTTTTGGGATTGTATTGCCATTCGAAATAATGAAATCGTATTCGCTAACAATTTTTACCACATGGAATCGATTCCTCAATTGATACTTTAAAATAAAACTAAAACATCAGTTTTAAATTAAAATAATCTTCATTATCGGCCTGTGGAGGTCAGATGACTGGAAGAGGTGCACCCCGGACTCGAAGGTTAGGCCACGATAATGGTGACGACAACCAAGTAGGTAAAGAGTGCAATGCCCAACCTAACGTTGTATTTTTGTATTCGTAAAGCTATAACCTGAGAGTATTGTAGTTTAGTGTTTACTTCTAGACAGGCATAGTGTAAATAATATGGACTGTTGTGTTATAACATCATTGAAATAAAAATATTTAAACGGATTCTATTACAGCCTATTACGTGGGACCTAATACAATGATTGGTAAAATGTGAGTGTTAATTCACTCTGCCTAATTCTCCGGAGATAAATCTGTATATGATGATGACAGTATGTAATGAAATAACTGAAAACGAATCTTCATAGAATGCGTTGTAGATAGTTTTATTTCAATTACACATTGAAATAAAACTATCTACAACGCATTCTATGAAGATTCGTTTATAGCAAAATACTTTTATTAGCAAAAACTTTCGATAATGTCATATGGAATGAGAATTGTAAGATTGAAGATTTGAAGAAAAAACCTATATGTGCCTGAAGTTTCATCGAAACAATCGCATTATTAATCGATTTGAGTCTATGGTAAAGAAGATGTCTGGCAACATTTTAACATCTTGTCATGTGAAATATTAAGAATTTTCACAAATACAATAAATGATAAAAACACTCTTTAATAAGTTATCGTGAATCGGTTAGACTTTGGAACATTCTTCGTCCAATTATGATAATAAATGGATTCGTATTTTGTGCATATTGTACAATGACTGTTCATGCCCTATTCTCTGTTGTCTCTCTCTTCTCTCACTCTCGCTTTGATGTTTTACATAAGAAACAAAAACTTAAAAGTCGTTGTATTGATGGGCCGAAAATAAATCATCTCCTTTGGGTCAAATTTTTGTTTAAGATTTGACTTCTGAATGAATGAATTCTGATCCTGTTAACGCAACCTATGGGAACCTAGTCCAGAAATAAAAATAGCTTTGTGTAATTCCAGACTAAGTATAACATTTGTTCCTGTGCCAAACTTTAGATTAGTTTAGTTTATTATTAATAATTTATAAAAGTAGTACCTAAGTCAGATTTCCATACAATTCTGTAGGACGTATCAACCACAATTTAAAAATGTCAGGTTCCGAGTTAAAAATTAACAATGTCAGCAAAGAGCCGCTCGCTCCTTTAAATAGCCTTCCTCTTCATCTTCCGCCATAAACGGACTATTCATCACAAAAAAAATATATTTGGATTCAGTAGTTCCCGAGATTAGCGCGTTTAATCAAACAAACAAATAAACAGACAAATTCTTCAGCTTTATAATATTAAAATATATTAAGACAGATGAAGAGTAGTACCGCAGGGCAAACTGACTTGAGCTCGATCTTATTATGACAAAGTAGGTGTACTTTACAAGCGTCAATCTCCATTACTCATGTATGAATGTTACAGCAAGGATTGTTGTACACGTGATTCTTTTTTTTTAATTTTGCCGAATAATCTGAGCGAGTCGGCTACAGTTTATATCCATTTAAACAAAATTACGATTATTGCTGTACGCAACGCCTCTTGCCAGCGTTGTTTTATGTCGAAATTTCTGAGCTCCTGCTGTACGGTACGGTTAGCAAAATAAACTTCTTTTGTTGAAAAATTATAGATGCATATGATAACGACTCCTTGAAAATGTGATAGGCAAAGATCTCATGATTTGTGTATGAGTGATTGAAACGTCAGTATTCTAAGTATTATGAAAGGGAAACTATAGGGTCTGTTTATTTAAGTTCACTAAAGTTATTATGTAGGTAAGGCGCTGGAAGCAAATGCCATCGGATTATCTTACCTTATTAGAGGATCTTTGTGTCAGAGAAACCACTCATCCTCTTGCATCACAGAAACTCTTTGTAGACTGTAATGAGCTTTTTGTTTTAATAGCGTCATGCAGCCTATCGCAGTTAACTGCTGGACATAGGCCTCGGCTAATATGCATCACGGTACCCAATTCTCCGCCTTCCGTATCGAAATAAGTACATACATGATGAAATATCTGGAAAATTAAACTGGGAAACCGGAACCTAGATTCCGAGGTGAAAGCTTTACATACGACTGGGATTAACGCTAGGATGAAGAAAAAGAAGGAGAAGAAGATAATATTACATGTTTTTTAACTGTCTACTGATACAGAAAGTGGAACTGCCCCTCTAGACAAGTGACAATTCGTTGCTCGGCGTGTGATGGAATAGAATGCCAAATGTATGGGATTTGACATATATGACAGGCGTCAACGAATGTCAAAAACGTCAAATCTTATACATTTGTCATTCTACTCCATCATACGCCGAGCAACGAATTGCCACTTGTCTAGGGGGGCTGGTAGGGTGGCTGTTTTGCTACCAAACGTTATAAGACCAAGCTGCCCAACTATCAGACACTTTCAATTCTTTGCGGAAACTAAGACGTAAGTATTTGGTAGGTAACAAAACTTTGCACTTAAAAAACTTAGACGGTAGTTTTCCAACCTATTCCGTTGTAATTCGTTTAGCCATTTACTACGTGTCAGCAAATGGAGAGACATTTCTGTGTTCTTTTAATCCTAATGCAGTTTTGGTTATTATAGGTAATCTTTCCAGTGTAAGTAGAGTCTAGTTGCAATACTTCGATATCGCCTAATGTCCCCATTGGGTTGTGGAGGTCATATAGCAATCGCTTCACGGAAAATATCGAGGTCTAGCCAAATCCGCAGATAAGACTGGTAAAGCGGACCCCAGACTCCGAGGCGAAAGCTTCGGATGCGACTGGGAATTAACGCTAAGAAGTAGAAGTGTAAGTAGAACTTACTTCATTTCTGGACAAGTCAAACTCAAAGTAACACATACATACATACGCTCACGCCTATTTCGCTCTGGAGTAGGCAGAGACAACAGCCCGCCATTTGTCTCTATCCTTACATACTTCATGGGCTTCCTCTACTGTAAAATCCTTTCATGTAAGCCTGCCGGTTTCGAGAACTTCTGACCTGCCCTTTTTTCAAAATTTTATTAATTTGGCCGAGGTCGACCATGGTCTGCTCATTCACCTGTGCCTTACTTAATCAAGGTAAAACCTCATTTTGAATTTTAAAGTTAATTGATACTATTGAGATAATTTTAAAGCAATTAGTTTGCTAGACTAAACAAATTATAATAAATTGGAAAAAGCGAAATCAATTCTCGGGCGGGACTCGAACCCGCGATCTTTCCCTTACAGGGGGAACGCTCTGACCACTGAGCCACCGAGCTTCGCCCGAGAGTGACCCAATTCCTCCAATACATCCATCTTACGGCGATGGTAGGAGTAATCTACCGATATTCAAACGAACTATCGGAATCAATGAATGATGTTGCAATCATTTTTAAACATTGATTTAACAGTTAAACCGAGAGTGCATCATTTTTAAACATTGATTTAACAGTTAAATCAATGTTTAAAAATGATTGCAACATCATTCATTGATTCCGATAGTTCGTTTGAATATCGGTAGATTACTCCTACCATCGCCGTAAGATGGATGTATTGGAGGAATTGGGTCACTCTCGGGCGAAGCTCGGTGGCTCAGTGGTCAGAGCGTTCCCCCTGTAAGGGAAAGATCGCGGGTTCGAGTCCCGCCCGAGAATTGATTTCGCTTTTTCCAATTTATTATAATTAATTGATACTACTTTGTAAAATAAAGTTTTTTTGCACACCGTACCGCACTAAGCGTACTCAACGTAGTATATCCGAGTTAATATTGTGATTTGGATGTGCAGAATTGGGCCATATCAAGGCGTATGTCACAGTTTGTGAACAATGATTGAACTGCCGACGGTACATTTAGAATTTCCGTTAGTAGCTAGATAGCTGATTAGAACGGCTGCCTACTATTTTAGATTTTGATTCGCCATTTTGAATCTGTTATTATTGATTTGTTTTGGAAGTACTTAGAGATGTTTATATAGAGAATATATTTGTGTATCACCTAATTAGGTGTTCACTAAAAAAAATCAGGCGGGCCTTTTCTATGGTTGATAGGTTGATAGGATCTTAATACCTACCTTGGTATTTCACCCTTCCTGTTGACCGATTGTTCTGATTTGGTACACGCCTGTAGTTCAGACTATAATACAATTTATTCAATTATCAATGACACATTTTCTAGGTATTAAGATGATTTTGATTACTTTGCTAGTCCAACATTGCCGTGTTGGGCCCGATGGGGTAGAATAGGGCCACCCCATCTCTTCCTGTGGGTGTCGTAGAAGGCGACTAAGAGATAGAAATGTTCTCCATCATACAGCCCATGACTAAGTGCCCGCTAGACAGCAATAGGCTCGCCTCCTATTACGTGGGACCTCTGACCGGACCGTCTGAGCAGGTACTATAATCACAGTTCATTCGATATGAAAAAGTTCTATCTGAACCATGATTTGGTGGAAAAATGAGGTAGAGCATAACACTATAAGATTTATGGCCTCACCAGTGGCATTTTTCAAATCCTCCATCTGATTTACGGGATTGTGCGTTTATTATTAAAAACGTTATTAACTGAGTCTGTGGCCGACAGATGGCATTAGTGTTGGAAAAAAAATTACGCTAGATACGTTCGTATATCATCTGTATTAAGTGGGTGTGATATAAAAAAGCGGCCAAGTGCGAGTCAGATTCGCGCACTATAGTTCCTTGCCATTCTATTTTCAGAAGTTTTTATAGACACAAGAAAAGCAAAAACAAGAAACATACATCATCTGTGAACATTTCAACTGCCTAGCTAGCTGTCGCGAACGCGATTCACAAGATACAGCCTGGTGACGAGTATAGAGTTTTAGTAATAGGGTGCCGTTTTTACCCTTCGGGTATGAAGTCCTGGAAACTGATCAAAAGCGAGTCTTATTTTAACTTTGTAACTGTTTTCTTTTGCCTCACCGGATGTTACTAAAAAGAATACTGTTATCATTTTTCAGACTACCCAGTGCGCCTCATCACCGTTTCAAGAGTACCTACCCAAAACCGACGAATATGTATGAAAACAATTATTAAAGTAGATTCCTATAATTTCATAACTGTTTCATGTAGCAAAATCATTTTTTTTACCACTTAGGTGGCAGCCAAGCACACGGCCCACCTGATGGAAAGTGGTTACCGTGGCCTATGGACGTATGCAACACCAGGGGCGTCACACTCGTGCTGCCGACCCTGAAGAAACCTTCTAATACCCTTCTTGAAGAACCCCATATTGTAGTCGCTTGGGAAAACCACCGCGAGGAGTTCATTCCACAGCTTGAGCAAAGTATAAATAGAAAAGTAGATTATCTAAGGCCGCTCGGCGAGTTATATACCTAAACCTTAGGGTTGCGAGCGTACACGCGTAACGCGGCAACGGCCGCCGGGCGCCAGGCTCTTCTCTATTGTGTATGTACCTATTTAAATAATGTGATGTTGATTGTATTTGTGACAATATTCCATTCGGTTAGGTATTCAACTAAAGGTAAACAATCTTCTAGCGACTTCTTACAAAAACACATTTTAAACCAATAAACTAGGCTAACTAACTATAGTGGTTCGATTTCGGTTTTTAGTCTTCAAAATAAGTTTCTAAACTAAAAAATACTTATACTACTAAACTCAGTGTTTTTAAATGAAACATATTAAAAAGATACATAAAGATTGTTTACGTTTCGTAATGTAGGTAGGTACCTAACCGAATGGAATATAGGTAGGTAGGTACCTATTTCTAGTTTCATCAAAGGCATTGTTATAACTACGAAAAATTTTAAAATTTTAGTTTATTATAACAATTAAAAAACTTATAGGTACCTATAGGTATAGGTAAAAAATAAAAAAGTCCTGAAAAAGTTCTATGTTAGTTTGTAGATCGTGGAAACTGTAAAGAACTTTTAAAATTCAGAAGTTCAGAACACATAATTCCACCACAAATGTTTAGGTAGGTATTTTTGTTAATATATTTATCATTCTAACAGTTATATACCTACAACAAAAAATACATAAACGTTTATAGAAAACATAATGCTGATTGAAACAAATGCCTAAGGTGGTAAATAACTTTACTTTTCCTTTCTTCTTCAGTAGGTATTGTAAAGAAAGTTAAGTCTGGGTTTGCGTACCTACCTAGTCGTTATTCATATACCCAAAGATACTACAATAGGTTTCGGTTTTGTTCGAAGTCCTGATCATTAAATGCAAACTGCGCTAAACAATGAAATAAAGTGAAACGTAGCCGGTACGCGCGCGATCTCATTCACGACACAGCCCGCACTGAATCCTCGGTGCGCCCCGGTAAATATACGAAGGTGTGCGGCGGCAGCGCGTTCGTACACGGCGCCGGGCGCGTACGCACACATTCAAACCGGCAGCCGCACGTTTCTATGAAGATGGCGTACTGTTCTATACTGTGGCTTGAGTGTGCGAGGGATGAAGTTCCTTTCATACCGTACAGTGCGCACCGTTTCCGGTCGCAATGTGTGAGGATGAATTCCCCGTCTATGGCATATGGTAGGAATCGTAGCAAGTGGATTAACCTAACCCATTAAGAAAGAGGCGAGATCGTATTATGTGTGCGTGAAGCGTCAGTGTAGCTTAGTGGTTAAGGAGAGGCTTTACGATCAAGAGGTACCGGGTTCGAATCCTGGCCATTACACTACCGACGACGTGAACCCACTCCTAGCACAAGCATTTTAGCTTAATTGGAGGGGTTAACGGGATCATTAGTAATTTCGGTTGCTAATATTCTTTAAAAAAATCATCTGTATTAAGTGGATGCGTTTTAAATGCTGTCTGTATGCAAACAGAGCCGTCGGTCCCGGTTGCCATAGTTACATCTATGGCTGTCGTTACGGGTAGTTGGGGCCCTAAAAACTCTAACAACTGGTCTAGCTGCAATGTTCCAATATCACCCAATACCGTTAGTGGGTTGTAGAGGTCAGATAGCAGTCGCTTCGCGAAAAATATCGAAGTCCAGTCAAAACCGCAGTTAGACTGGTAAAGCTAGCCACAGAGTCACGAGGTGAAAGCTTCGGATGCGACTGGGACTAACATCAGGATGAAGAGAAGACTGTTTTCCATGGTGTAAATACCTCCACCCTTCAATAGCGCAGGCCCGAAAGCGATGCGCGCGTCAAGAAGGGGACACTGTGGTTCCCACACTCGAAGGGGCCAGCATGGCTCTCTATACCGTTTCAAGCAATCTTACACCCGGCATTTGAAGACCCAAGATGGCTTGTGGTTTTAGTCGGTTCTAATTCGACATAACCACGCCCGCTGAGCTTGGGGTGGGAGAACCTTGTGAATTTCCACACTTTATAAAAAAGGTAGGCATATACTAGTAGTATACGCACAAGAATAACACAGTACTACGCCCCCTAGTCAGATGGACCTAAAAAAGGTGGCTGTGACGTGACAGACTGGATGTGGAAAGTAAGAGGAAGGAGGATCGGCAGATGTGGCGCACATTGGGAGAGGCCTATGTCCAGCAGTGAACTGTAATAGGCTATTGATTGATTATGGATTATGTATTCAACAATACAGCGATCAAGTAGTGCCCTCGCCATTTACCGCTGCATCGAGTGTTACTGTTATGGTCACGATATAAGACAGTTATTTTTTATTCACTATCATTATTTCTGGTTATGGATGTTTTTATGTGCGTTATTTATATGTTTGTGAAGACCCCACGACGCAGGGGTCATTTCATCATGGGAAAATTGTTTTTCTATAACATGTAAATTTTAAAAATACGAATACCTTTTTTCGAATTTTTATAATGCAATTTTAGATCGTTGGAGCATCATAAAGTCCTAGCTAATTCCAAATTGCGTCTGAAGTTTATCCTTTAGAGCCCGGGACCCACTGATTATTTTTTATTTAGGTAACAATAGGTTAATTGATTGATTGATTGTAGACTTAGTAGAGCGACTACCGACTGATCTCCCAACCCCGTAAGGAAAGCTTCATATTGAAAGAGGACTAGGTAGTATCAAAATTCAGATGGTGTGAGAGAAATGCCTTATTAGGCCTCCTTAGTCTCCGGCAGTTGAGACCTGACAGCCTCCGTGGCGTAGCGGTAGTGAACGCGGCCGCTACGCAGGAGGCGCGGGTTCGATCCCCGCTCAGTGCAAATATTTGTGTTCATGAAATATGGGTATTTGCATTGATCTGGTCGTGCCTCGGAGAGCACGTTAAGCCGTCGGTCCCGGTTGCCATAAAAACATCTATGGCAATCGTTACGGGTAGTTGGAGCCCTAGAAACTCCATAAACAACGGTCTAGCTGCAAAGCTTCGATATCGCCTAATGTTACCATTGGGTTGTGGGGGTCAGATGGCAATCGCTTCACGCAAAATATTTGGCTAGCCAAATCCGTAGTTAAGACTGGTAAAGCGGACTTCAGACTCCCAGCTGAAAAGCAGATCCGAGGGGATCAGATAACAAAAAGATATCCGAGGGGATTTCTGCACGAAGAAGAAAGGTAGTATCTAGACAAAATATCTTGACAATTCCTATAAAATAGTGTATAATGTTTAATAGGTACCCACATGGAATAGGTAGGTTCCTAACCAGTTTTTGAAACAATTGCCTGACCTTCAATCCTTAATCCGTTATGTAGGTATTTCAAAGATATAGGGCATAATGGAATCCTCGAAGAAATTGGAGTTGTTCGGCCTTATCCCCAATAAGAATAATAAGTTACCCTCATTCCAAAGTATAATGGGGGTGGGTAGAAAAATTGAATCGTTTACATAGACCTGTTTTTATATTATCTAGGGTAGGACATGTATGATATTTTATGGCACTGCCCAGAAATGTAAGTAATCATATGCAGGGTTCATGTTGTTTTTAAAGTGAAACTTTTTAGGCGCGGTAGATTTTTTCTTAGATTTTTTTTTGGCTGAACTAAAATCATCTTATTTGCGTCATCGTCAGCATTACGCGCATAATGCTACGTCACGGCGATACAATTCATAAGATAATTGCTATGTATTGCTTCAGTATATATGTCATTAATTTTAATCACTAAATATATACTTCTTTTGTGCCTGCCTCGTTATAGCTCTGCACCACCCTATGGTTGACTGGTAGAGAATGCCTACGGTATTAAGTCCGCCATTGTACATTGTGCAAGAAGTTAAATAAATAAATAAATAATTAGCATTTTTAAAATCCTATAAAAATCTATTCTATGCACTTTTTTGTGAAGTAAATACTGTTACGTGAGAGTGCCCGCTAGACGCCAATAAGCTCGCCTCCTAGTAAGTGAGAGCAAAAATCATAGTTGACGAAATGTGGGTGTTAATACACATCTGCCTACCCCTTCGGGGATTTATAGGCGTGAGTATATGTATGTATGTTAATACTTTTAAAATTTTATACAGACTGTTTTCACTTTTATCGGCATGCTCGAAGTGCTACAATTTCGTTATTCACCGATAGATATAACAACGAATTTTTTATACTGCCGATTACTTACCTAGTGCCTACTAGAACCTGTTTTTTCCAATAATATTTAGGGCTTGACGGCACCCTTACAGGGTCACTTTATTGCCCGTCTGTCTGTCTCGCTGTCCATATCTGTCTATATGTCTAACAAGTTTTCTCAGGAACACTTATAGGCATGAAGCTGAAATCAATATCCAATACTCAAGTCTACAATGCCGTGAAGCTCTAAAGAAGCCGTAGATCGTATTTTCTTTTTCAATTTAGCTTTTTTGTTTGTGTTTCTAGCTTTAAAAGTCAGATTTCACATTAATTATCTACGCTAGTACTAATATCTGTTCTGTGCATTAAGTATAATAATTAGTACACCAAATTAATTTAAAAATAAAATACAAATCTAAATCAATCTTACCAACCATTATATGAAATTTTAAAGCAAATAAAGTATGTATTGCTCATACATACATTTGGATATATATCTTGAACATAAAATGTGATCAAAATGTGCTCTATTCGCGCAGTACACGTTCCTTGGGTGTTTTTTAAGGATAGCAATGGGATGCTACTGCGGTGGACGAGTTCAAATTCACCAAACGTAGATTATTACAAAACAAGCGCGTGCCAGGGCCTCGTTTGTCTCAAGATTTAGTATTTATTTTTATTTTATTCTTTATTGTACACACACATTATAAAATACAGAGATATTTCATGTACAAAGGCGAGCTTAACTCAAAGTTGAGTTTTCTTCCAGCAAACCCGGAGTGCACAGAGGAATTGCAAAGTCAAGTGTACAATCGAACGCAGAGATTATATTTACATACATACATACATAAACATATATACATACCTACATACATACAATACATACACGTATACAAACATAAATATATATAATATACATATATACATAAATATAAGGCATACATACAGTTACAAATACAAATTATGTCTACTATTGTTGAGAGAAAAAGAAGTATACATGTTCCGAGGAATACTAATAATTTAGATCGGAAAATGTCAATATCCAAGACGGAATGAACGCACAAGTCCAAGTGGCTCAGTTGGTCACAACATTCCTCCGAAAAGGGTCGTGGGTTCAAATCCTTCCTGAATGTCGACTTTTTAGATCTAAATAAACAGAAAAATCATATCATAAATATTTTAGTAGACACTGGTTTAAACTGAGCCGTTCATTTCTGAACGTAGGCTAACTTTCCAAACAAAATTTTTGTTCATTCAAAAAAGTTGTTAAACTTAAATTATTCCTTAAGCGTCCACTCAACACTGAAATTGTTTCCAGACGATGAATTCATTTATTTTAACTTTTTCCATATTATTTTTTTTTCCAAGAAACGACCGTGATTTTGCCCTGAAGCCATCACTGTTGGGTTGGAAAGAGATAGATAAATACACTTTATGTAGCGGTATCCTTTTCTTTGCCTCGGAAGAATAATGGCCATAATATTTGACAGAATGGCTTATTATTCCATCAATAACGCTTTCGCGGGGAGTCATGGAGCCATTTTATTATTCCCATGAGTATCGTTAACGACTGACAGATGTGGATATGCCGTTGTTAAACACAAAAGGCGATTAGTTGTAATTATATTTTGGAATTGTTATTACCGTTTAGTCACTCTTGAATTAACTTTTAAGTTCGGATGATGCTAAAGTCTGTATCTATTTATATCCAAGAAAATATAAATTCACAAGGACAGTATTGGTAGTACATACCACAGTAAATACCTATAGTAGCAGGCACCCTTAATGTTTATACCTAAGGTCATGAATAAAAAGTTGTGAAGGCACAACCAATTTAGGATACCGGCGTTCTTAACTTTACGATTTTTTAATGCTCCAATAAGGCTCCGGAGGAACTCATGCATAAGTGCTTCTGAGAACGCTATCGGAGTGGCTGCACACTGAGCAAACAAAATATGACACAATATGCCGTCGACCCGAAAGAAGAAGAACAAGGCTCCAATTACCTGTAAAATTGCAACAGACGTTCGTATGACAACCAAGACTGACATGACGCGTGCTACCGAGATACATCTCAATGTGTTTTGAATAGTAACCCATCCTAAGAATGACCTGGTTAGTATTGCTTTACCTTGCAACATGCAAGCCTGCTCCGTTACCACTTTAGCTATGAAACTATTTCATTTATATTATGTTAATTTACACTTGACAATATAAATAACTAGCTTTTGCCCGCGGCTCTGCCCGCGTGGATGTCGGTTATCGCGACCAAACATAGCCTATGTCCTTTCTCAAGGTCTAATCTACCCCTATACCAAATTTCATCAAAATCGGTTCAGTGGTTTAGGCGTGAAAGCGTAACAGACAGACAGACAGACAGAGTTACTTTCGCATTTATAATATTAAGTATGGAAGTATGGATTACTTATTAACAAAGTATTGACATTAAGTTATTAGAATTAGAATATTTCTCATAATTTTCCAATACGCGACGTCCTCTATGAGATGTTAGAATGTCAAACAATATTTCTTAGAAATGCGGTTGTTTATCGGTTTGTAAAGTCCCCCGACACGGGACGCAGACGCAGGTATAATTACCTATGTTATGGTATGGTTATTTTCAGAAAACACTCTGATTTCCCAGGGGTGATGAGAAAAACGGATACTTCCGTCTTTACGGATAAAATTCTAGATGGTTCTAAAATCCGTGTGCTATGATAAGATTATGTCCTTTGCTTATTTTTCTGGAAACAAAAAATGTTATTTATAAATAAATATGTACATTATAAATGAAAAAGTAATTCTGTCTGCGTCCAACCTTCGCTTTCAAACCAAAGTTTCGATTTCGTTAAATTCTTGCATAGAGATTCAATCAATCAATCAATTAGCCTATTGCAGTCCACTGCTTGACATAGGCCTCTCCTAATTTGCGCCACGTGGGAGGCTGGGACGGACTGGATGCGGAAGGTGGAAGATCGGTATACGTGGCGCATAGAGATTAAATAAATAAATAAATATATAATATACCTAATAAAATATTCCACAACATTCTACACAACGCTATCTAGACCCATGGTAAGAATATATAGCTTGTGTTATGGAATCTAGAATGCGGATATACATACTTTGATACTTTTTTTTGTAAATACCTACATACCTACATATTATACATAGAAACACCCAGACTAATGCAAATATTTATATTCATGCATACAAATATTGGCACTGAGCGGGGATCGAACCCGCGCCTCCTGCGTAGCAGCCGCGTTCACTACCGCTACGCCAGAGGCAGTCAGATTATATTAGATTATATCTACCTTTTTGAAATTGATGTATTAGTCATGATACTGTCTGAAGTTTACAGTTTACAGTAACATTATTCATTGAAATAAAATCACTTGTTAATGGATTCTATCGCGATTTATTTGTTATTACTTTTAATCCGACGCGACGTTTCTGCTACTTTCAGCAACCTTGGTCGTAGGCTGAAGTGGGGTTGAGTAAAATCGTTTTATAATCCCCATATGATAAAATAAATTTATTTTTTAATTAATTATTTTTTGAAAGTTTTAAGAGTTCAGGTTATCAATAAATTAGAATTTCTCAAGCTACTTTTGACGATGACTGTACCTTTCATCCAGACAAGTAACATTTAAATGGTCGTATGTTAACGCAAACGCAACTGTGTCAAAAATCAGTAACTGAATAATACAGAAATCAGAATTCCACCCCACCATAGTTTCCATAGTACTTTCATTACTTTGGAAACTATGGTGGGGTGGAATTAGCGTTTCAATAGGCTCGCTAAGTTGGCATTAAGCTTTTTTCTGACAGTGAAAGATCAAATATGGGTATTGCTCTGGACATTTATCTTGGACCTAAAATGTGCTCAAAATGTGTTCCATACGAACACGTTTCTTGGGTGTCTTTTGAGGATATCATGGAATGCTACTACGGTGGACGAGCTCAAATTCACCAAACATAAAAAAATAAATATTGTAGGACATTCTACACAACGCTATCTAGACCCAAAGTAAGCATAGCTTAACTAGCTTGTGTTATGGGTTCTAGAATGCGGATAAACATTATACATAGAAAACACCCAGACCAATGCAAATATGCATATTCATGCATACCAATATTTGCACTGAGCGGGGATCGAACCCGCGCCTCATTTAGGTCCAAGATACGTGTCCCGAGGTATACAGTCGGTATGATCCCAATTCAGCGATTCATCAGTTAGGGAGCTATTATTTGGAAATAATGAGGATTTGGGAAGATTTTTCTCATCGCTATGTTATGAAATAGTTCATTATGCGTCTCATTGGATTTGTGATATGAGGTTTCTATTCCAGCCCTTCTAAACAAGTGCCAATACGTTTTTAGAATTAAATAGATTGGTACGCAGGAGGCGCGGGTTCGATCCCCGCTCAGTGCCAATATTTGTATGCATGAATATAAATATTTGCATTGGTCTGGGTGTTTCTATGTATAATATGTATGTATTTACAACAAAAAAAAGTATCTAAGTATGTATATCCGCATTCTAGATTCCATAACACAAGCTAATTTTAAGCTTACCATGGGTCTAGAAAGCGTTGTGTAGAATGTTGTGGAATATTTATTTATTTATTATACCACTTTATTTTTTATTTTTTTTTATTTTAAAAAGAATATTAGCAACAGAAATTACTAATATTCCCTTTAACCCCTCGAACTGAGCTAAATTGCTTGTAGTATTGTATTGTGCTAGGAGTGGATTCACGTTTACTTAGGTGGCAGAAAATCACACGGCCCACCTGATGGAAATTGGTTACCGTGGCCTATAGACGTATGCAACACCAGGGGCGTCACACTCGTGCTACCGGCCCTGAGAAACCTAATGCCCTTCTTGAACTGAAACTGAATGTAATTTGCTAGTTATTGTTGTATACCTAATTATTTGTCACTGCATCAATCTGCTGTTATTGACATTTATGATTACTACACCGCTCCCTTGAGTCAACTAATCACATGATGCTAATATAACCTATAACCTTCCTCGATAAACAAAATATTCAACACAAAAAAAAATCTCAATTTAAACCCCCTCTTTCCCAACTGTACCATTGATTAGTACCATTAATGGTACTACTGGGAATCTTTGTCCCACTAGTATAGTTCTTGAGATTAGCGCGTTCAACCGACCAAACAAACAAACAAAAAAACTTTATGGTATAGAATAAATACCTGCATATTTTATCAATGGCTATCAGGTATTACCTACTATAATTCAGGGAAACAACATCATTATTAATTTAATCAATGAGCATATCGTGTTCGACGCCCATTACTTCATTAAAGTGAATTTATTAATGTCATCATTACTCATTGTTATTTAGTAGTGAGTCATAATGACCAGATATGAATTAATGGCTCTAAATAATCTACTTAATTCTAGGTGTTTATTTGCAATTTTAGAGACTGCCTGGATATTGAAACAGCAACCTCTCGCTTACTACCTTTTCGAGAGGGTTACTTCAGCTGGAGGATTGAGATTTTTCGGTTAGTAATATAAACATATAGACCCAAAATAAGCATAGGTTAACTACCTTGTGTTATGGCGTTATGGGTTCTAAAATACAGGTAAACATACATAATACACACATTTTTTTTTGTAAATACATTAACATATCATAATCGAATTAATACCTTTAATAAATGTAAATGTGAAGATGTTTGAATATTTGGATGTTTGTTATTCATTCACCCTCTAACGGCTGTACGGATATCGCTGAGATTTAGGTACAGGGATAGGTTGTAGTCTGAAATAACACATAGGTACGGATCAAAATTTGACGCGGGTAGAGCCGCTGGCATTGGCTGTTTATACATATGAACATGCGGACCAATGCAAATATACATATACCTACACACATCTTCATCCTAGCCGAAGCTTTCACCTCGGAGTCTGGGGTCCGCCTCACCAGTCTTAACTGCGGATTTGGCTGGACCTCGATATTTCAACCCAATGGTGACATTAGGCGATATCGAAGCATTGCAGCTAGACCGTACCGTGATTCACACATTCACATATTTGCAGACCCCAGACTCCGAGGGAGTGCGAGACATCTAGGATGATGAAGAAGCATTGAGTGGGAATCGGACCCGCTACCTCTGACTAGCAGTCCTACGCTCTACTGCTACGCTATAGAGATCACCAAAAGGTATCAAAGCTTTTACTATCTTTCAGGTTGTATAAAAATTTAAATCAAAAACTTGAAACTCATTCCTTGCTACGAGTACGTTCATTTATCAACATTTTAGACGTCCATTTGAAATATTCGACCGTCTTACCGTGAAAAATTATTTCAGCGCAGTTGAATTCAGGCCAAGTATTTTTAACTCTACCTTTTAGTCATTTAAATGGACGACCCTAGGTCTCGAATGGGTATTGAGATTAGTGATGCTATTTCTAAAATAGTTTGAATGTAAATTCTCATTTTCAACTCGAATTGGAAATGGTTTTAGTACCTAATAAATTATTGACACTTCATAGTGCAGGGTTAGAATATTTAGTTTTATTTATTTTTACTTTTGTAACGGATATTATTTTCATCCGTGTGGTGACGGAAAAACAATACAAGTATCACCACCCCATCTTATAAGAAGGGTGTCATAAGAGGCGAGTAACTGAAAATTACTCACACCATTATATCACTGCAAGAAAGGAAAACTCGAAATAAAACCTGTACTATCCAGTCTGGCCAGCGTGAAAATAGAAGGCCTAAGCCTCCCAATAATGGGGGAGGCTTATGACCGGCAGTGGACTACAATTTCCGTATTGGCTATTTATTCTTGGCACAAAGTCGATTGATAGAATATCAATTAATGTCTCCTTCAAAATAACATCACATTCTAGTCATGTTCATACAATTTTCTCAATAAAATCCGTCTCAAAACTGAATTACAAGGCGATAAAGTGTACAGCTACTTGTATATTCCAGAGAGTTAGAGTACAGTCGCCGTCAAAACTTTATTCTCGTATTTACGTTAAACATAAAACCTACGCAAAATATTCAGATGAGAGATTTTGTTAGGGTTGTCACTCACAGCTCGGAAATAAAGAAAAAAATATGCTGTTTCATTCAGGTAACAACAAAACGGTCACGTACGGTATAATTCCGAAACGTATAAACTAAGTAGAAAATGACTTTCCTGTCAAGGTGTCTTTAATGTTACGGCTAAATTATACTATCATGATATGCCAATAATTATCGCCATGATTCCAACAACGCCTAGGTGTAGCCACAATAATTGACCGCCTAATTTATTGATAGGTTTATTTCATTGCAATGTAACAATCTGTGCATACGTTAAAAAGTTGTGTTGTTTCAAATTGTGTAGTAAAATTATTTTCAACTTTTCAAACGCAATGTAAATAGTTCATGGAATTCATATATCAAATGAAAAGTAAAAAAATAAGCACCATTAAGAATGCAATCAGGGTTGCAATCTCACGGACGAATAAAATTTGACGAAGGCATATATGAAATCTGCTTGTCACCGACATGAAAGAAGTAAAATATTATTTTTTACATTTGAAATATTATAATATCACAGTTAAATTAGTTTTGTAACTGCCAATTACAGTTTGACAACCCTATTGCATTAGAAAAGTTTCATAGTTCTTGTGCGGTGTCTCCGATGTTGTCTAACTCTGTCGAATGCCAGTGACACATCAATTTTCTTATGAAGAATACCTTATTTTGAAGTTTGTAATGACGTCACGGGAGGCCCTGTCAACGCTTTACCTAGAACTCTTTCTTTTTTTATAGGAGCGCAGTCTGTAGTCAAGCGTCCGGTCTCCTAGTAGGAGATACTACTAGTCACTATAGTAAGAGATACTGTTTGATCCAATTTAACCCTATAAGACTAGTTAGTATCCTTCCGATTCTCACTATGAAAGCCACAAAGTATGATTTAAATAATACTACTAGGGGACCTCCAGATTCTGGCTGATTTAAACCCGAAGATATTAATAAGACCCGATAGGGTAAATAAATAAACGAAATAAACATTAACTTAATATTCATTAATAAATATTAAAGTTTACAACAATTCAAATATGTCCGTCATGAAACAGATTGTTGTTAAATAAATTAATCATATTTACAACCAATTGCAGTTCTTAATGTTAAATTAATCCTTTGAGTTACGAGGGAAAGTTAAAATTTAGATTAAAATTGTACAGTAACTTAAGGGGAACTTAATTTGATATTACAAATGATTTACTCTTCTACATTTTGACTATTTTAAGTAGAACAACAGTAATTTTTAATCAACTTCAAAATAGTGGTATAACCCGCGCCACGTATCTTGGACCTAAAATGTGCTCAAAATGTGCCTTAAACGCGCAGTACACATTTCTTGGGTGTCTTTTGAGGATAGCACGGGATGCTACTGCGGTAGACGAACTCAAATTCACCAAGCATAGACTATTACAAAGCTATCCACGGGCGCCAGAGCCTCGTATGTCTTACGATTTAGGTCCAAGATACGTGGCGCGGGTTATAGTTGAAGCAGGACCGCTCCGAATATAGTTGAGCAAACAAAGACACGTTAATTTTATACCACTTAAGTGGTAGACAAGTACACGGCCCACCTGATGGAAATTGGTTACTGTGGCCTTATAGACGTGTGCAATACCAAGAGCGCCACACTCGCGTAGCGGATCCCTGTAAGAATATAATATATATATACGAGTATATTGATATATATATATTTATTTCATTGCGACTTCTCAACGGTTGCCTTTATCCGTATCAGTGTTTAATTTAATGCGTGCGTCGCCGCGTCGTATTGTTGTATGCGGTCGGCTTTAGAATCATACCTTAAGTTTATGTGTGTGTTAAAGCCTAATCGCTATAAAACTCATCTTATTTTATAACATACGTTTTCACTATCCTAACAAAGGCTAACTGATAAACTTGTTGTTAGCTAGACTTAGTTGCGACTTAGTTTCAGTGGCTATAAAGCGGCTTACGTAATCGGCTTATTAGAGGCCTACTATCAACTCTAAAAGCAATATTATTTAAAACTTACCGTAACTTTCGTATGAGGATGATGATGATTGATTTACAAAACATAGTACACAAGTATGCTGACAACATAATTATGTTCACGCTTGTACATTCCCAAAGGGGTAGGTAGAGGTGTATTAACAACACCCACATGACTATGATTTTCGGTTCCACGTAATTGGGAGAGAGCCTTTGCCGTCAAGCGGGTACTTAGTAATAGAAAGAAAGAAAGAAAGAAAAATGTTTTATTGTGAAACACAGCATAGGATTATTTACAGTACAAAGTAAAAAGACACCGAACGCAAAAAGAAAAAAATAAAAATAAAAACAAAAAAAACATAATTTTATATACTGTAATGGGTAAAGGGTATATGTAATGGGTGGTATGTTTACTGTTGGATGGAGAACAGCCCTATCCCTTAGCTGCTATGACGCTCACGGGAAGAAATGGAGTGGCCCTATTCAACTCCACCGGGAACCAACACGGCAAACGGCACAACAAATTTAAAATTTCACAAATTATTTTAATGTATGTATATATAGAAGCCGAGAAAAATTATCCTACTCCTACTAATATTATAAATGTGAAAGTTTGTGAGAATGGATGTGTGGATGTGTGGATGTGTGGGTGTTTGTTACTCTTTCACGCATAAACGGCTGGACCGATTTGGTTGAAATTTGGTATGTATATAGGTTATACCCTGGATTATCCTACTAATATTATCCTACTAATATTATAAATGTGAAAGTTTGTGAGAATGGATGTGTGGATGTGTGGATGTTTGTTACTCTTTCACGCATTAACGGCTGGACCGATTTGGTTGAAATTTGGTATGTATATAGGTTATACCCTGGATTAACATATAGGCTGCTTTTTATCAACACACCACGCGGGCGAAGCCGCGGGCGGAAGCTAGTTTTCAATATAACTGTGGAAGATATTTTGAATTCCTTTTGCAACTCGAACCAGAATCGGTTCTAATTATCTCTAATTATAACATGCCGGCCGGGGTTTTCTATTTACACGCCACATCCAAATGCTGCCGTGAATGTTTGTAACCAGTATATACATAAAAATTCATCTTTTGGTTTGCACACTACTACTACTATAATTTCGTACTACAAAAGATTAACGTACCGAAGTATTTATTTAGTAGCAGAAAGTGAGATAGAAATAATATTAGTGGAGACAGTAGTAGCCCCCATCTGAACTACTCAATAAAGTTTATGTCTTAATAACTATAAGCTAAACTCATTAAGAGAATTTAGTTTCCGTAATGCTCAATACTTGACGCCAAAATGTGAGATTAAAGAACTAATTATGAGGACTTGGGAGTCTGTTGGGTTCAATATTGGTACTTTTTATATTCACGCATGTATATTTTTACAGGAATAGACAGAGGGACCTATAAGCGCACTGACGCAATGAAAACGGTGCACACTGCGCGGTATGAAAGGAAATTCATCCCACGCACACTCAAGCTTTGGAATGAACTCCCTGCTGTGGTTTTCCCTACTATATATGTTCTTCAAGAAGGGTGGAAGGTTTTTTTCAGCGTCGGCAGCACGAGTGTGACGCCCCTGGTGTCGCATACGTCCATAGGCCACGGTAACCACTTGCCATCAGGCGGGCCGTGTGCTTGTCTGCCATCTAAGTGGTATAAAAAAAGTATTTTGGTAATCGTCCACATTTTTCTTCAGAACTGGAAATGCTAATCCGGTCAATGTCAATCCGGCTTTTGAAAAAAAAAAATTACCAAAGTCCCGAAGGTACCCACCCAGTTGCCACAAAGTAACTATTTTACGATAACCATTTTTTATACCACTTAGGTGGCAGTCAAGCACACGGCCTACAAGTAAAAGTGGCTACCGTGGCCTATGAACGTGTGCATCACCAGGAGGGTCACACTCGTGCTGCCGACCCTGTAAGAACAAAGACTTTCTGTGCCATCAGTGCAGTAGACAAATCAGGACAAGTCTTTGGACTTTCAATTGACAGCACAAAAGCTCTCCAGTGAGCTTTGACTACCCTATTCAACACCGGGAACCCAACACGAGGTTCTTATCACCGCGGTATTCTGTATGGTGGAGGTACTTCCCCAGTCGGACTGCTCAATTGAGACGGGAATACCGTCGTGTCCTACCTATATAGGACAACACGTGCAGGACTTAGATGCCACCCGCATACGGTGCAGAATATTCCATCAAGAACCAAGCGGTTCGGCGACTCCTTCTTCTGCCGCACTATTAAGTCTTGGAATTCCTTACACGTTAGTTCACGTGTTTCCCTCCTCCTACAGTCCCGGGTCCTTTAAGCGGGGCGTGATAATAGCATCTGATGAGGCCGTCAAGCTGGTTGCCACCATTGTAACATGGTACATGTCTATAATGGTGATCCTCTTTTCAGAGACTTTGCCTTCAGCTTACCATCAGGCGAGGCGAAGTCAATTTGACGTGTCTTAAAAAAAAAAAAAAAGAAACGAGATGGGCCACATACCGCTTTTTCTCTCAGACATGTCATTGTAATTACAAGTTTAATGACTTTTGCCTATCTAATCACAGTAATATCTTCGTTTCGACACGTATTGGGCCAATATTATTTATCACCACGAGGGTTCAATGCTCGGAGCATTGTACTAAGAGTTCACAGATTTGTGATTAAATTGGCAAGATTGTGTGTAGATATGTTGCTGATTTATTTGCGAAAAACCTTATTTGAATTGTTTTAGGGTTCCGCAATTCAAAATGGGAAACCTTTGATGATCACTCTTTACCAGTTTGTTTATTAAGGTCGGCAGCACGAGTGTGACGCACCTGGTGTTGCATACGCCTATAGGCCACGGTAACCGTTTTCTATCAGGTGGGCCGTGTGCTTATCTGCCACCAAAGTAGTATAAATACAACAGTTTATGCAACATTTTTGATATTCGTATAGGGAGTAAAAATCCCATAAATTATTTCCTGTTGATTTATTTTAGAATTTTGTTTGGTGAAAGCACTGTCGTACCTATAGCACAAGTAATACGAGTATAGGAAAATATTCTCAATATCAAAATTGGTAGGTATAAACGTTACATTGTTATTATCTTTGTAAAAGTTTATACGGAACTCTTGGTGCGGGAATCCGATTCGCTCTTTTTTTTTCTTCGTTGAGCGATACAACGTATTATACTAGATTTCAAGACCACAGCCCTTAATTGAAATGTTCATTATAAATTAATTCGATATACGGTTCAGACAAGGGATTAATATTTGATGATGTGGTCAATAAACTCGTTTATCAAGGGCTCAAAAATATACGTACAGTCACAAAGAAGATTAGTACAACAGTTTACTTTTACATAAAGAAATCCGATTCTCAGCACTCCATGAATACACTGTACGGTCGCCGGGACCATAGCGTGATACAGAGACGAACACCGTGACGGCGACTGGGACTTGCAACCCAGATGTAGGTTTAGGGTGGCCACCTTGTGCTTCTCCCTTGCCGACTGTATATCTCACATTATAGTCTGTTACTGTCATCCCATCGTCAAGACCCAACCCTACGCCAGAGCCTCGTATTCTTGATTTTAATCTTAATTAAACCAAGCGGTTCGGTTACTCCTTCTTCTGCCGCACTATTGAGTCTTGGAATTTCTCACCAGTTCACGTGTTTCCCTCCTCCTACAGTCCCGGGTCCTTTAAGCGGGGCGTGAAAAAGCATCTAATGAGGCCATCAAGCTGAGTGCCACCATTGTAACATGATACATGTCTGTAATGGTGACCGTCTTTTCAGAGACTTTGCCTTCAGCTTACCATCAGGGAGGCGAAGTCAATTTGACGTGTCCTATATAAAAAGAAAAAAAAAGCCCTTAAACCCGATAGCAAGCCCTACGCCATGAGAAATTTTATACTAGAAGTTTGGAAGCCTACCAATATTCTTTAACAATAATATTTTTTACAACAAATATACCAGTTGGGTTCGATACCCAATCGTTCTCAAGGTTAGGGGTGATCGGCCTTGGCCAGTAAGAACTCCGAAATAAAGTTAAACTGGTTTACTGAACTTGAACTTAGGACTCTAGATACAATGCGTGTCCTGCCTACTGCCCGTATCGTACGCGACTGCCGACACGGCGGGTCGGCGCGACCGGGCACCTCTCAAGTGCTTGTCAGCATTTCTGTGTTCCCACAGTACTCCCCCCTTTAGAAGAGAAGGTGTGAATCCCAAAAACGAGAGAAAAAAATTTTTATACATTACAAAAGTTTCATCACAATCGGTACATCATTACAACAATATTCTTAAGGTTCGTATCGCTACGGTCATTGTGCAGTTCTGCTGACTTGCGCTATCGGACACCGTCTCTGTTTACATAGCGCGTCCGGTGGCGCAATACTGCGCGCTGTTATCGCACTCATTTAAAACTAACTTACAACTATGTAACAGGCTTGCCATCCGCAGAGACCTGTTACCTATGTCTAAACTTATTCTATCCCATTCATACCGAACTAATGGTAGCTGCCGTGATGACCCGCTCTGCTATAATTAATTACATCCCTGGGGGACCCTCAGCGTCCATCACGACAGCGCCTGCAACTCCTTCCATCCATCACTGCACCTTATACCTCACGCTTGTATACCTGGTTTGCCGTGGCGGGCCGCAGGCTCGCTGTTTACATACTAGCACTATATATTATTACACTGTTTTACACTGTGGATCTTACATGGTGTTTCTAATAGACACAGGATGACGGTGGCATTTGAACAACTATTTTACTAATCTGGTTCATACACAGGCTGTTGCTTTTACTACAAATTAAATCTGACCGTTGGACGAACGATTCTGCCACTGCGAGTGGTCTTTATTGCCGGTCTCAGTGTGGGTGTGTCACTGTCTGTTTTCGTCGTCGGCGGAGTCGACGTTGGTGAGTTTTGGTCTACTACTGTGTCGCTGCTACTAGAAATCTGCGGTTCTTCCAATGTATATGCTGGCTTTAATCTATCAATTGAAATGTTACTTTGCCTATTCCCAAGTTGTATCTTGTATACTTTATCACATCTGCTTATGACGCGGTATGGGCCATCATAAGCAGGTGTTAACGGCCTTCTCACTGTGTCATCCCTGACGAATACGTGTGAACATGTACCTAAGTCTTTGTGGATGAATATTTTCCTATCGCTAGTGTGTGACTGTGTTCTCGGTTGCATGCTGCGTATTGTTTCCCTAACCTTGTCCGCGTATGTATGATAGTTTAGGTGCGCAGGTATGCTCGACTCGCTGTAAAAATCACCAGGCAACCGTAATGCCTGTCCTAATACTAACTCTGCTGCGCTAATTCCTGTTTCCGTTCGCATTGCTGCGCGAATTCCGAGTAAAACCGTTGGTAACTCGTCATCCCAGGATGCTTTCCCTGTTAATCTACATGTTAGTGCCGCTTTCAATTGTCGGTGGTGCCTTTCTACCTTTCCATTGCTGCACGGATGGTAGGGAGTGGTTCTGATCCTGTGTACCCCTAACAATTTGAGTAAGCTATTGAATACGTCACTTTCAAATTGTCTCCCTTGGTCACTAGTGAGTCGTGTGGGACTGCCAAACCTGCAGATCCACGTCTCGTAAATCGCTTTCGCTACTGTTTCGGCCGTAATGTCAGCGGTTGGTATGGCCTCTGGCCAATTCGTAAATCTATCTATTATTGTTACACAGTACCTGTTACCTCGTTGCGTTGTACTTAGGGGCCCAACGATGTCGACGTGCACGTGCTCGAAACGCTCGCTCGGCGCGAATTCTCCCACACCTGAAATTACATGACGATGCACTTTACTTTTTTGACACTGTATGCAGCTCTTAGCCCATTCTCTAACATCTCGGTTCATTTCCGGCCAGAAATACCTAGAGGCAACCATCTTTAATGTAGTTCTGATACCCGGGTGGCTCAAGTTATGTACCGCGTCAAAAATAGTCTTCCTAAACTGTTTGGGTATGTACGGCCTTATCTTGCCTGTCGATACCTCACAATATACCATTGTGTTACTGTCGGGTACATGCATCTGTTTGAGCTGTATGTGCGATTCATTGTTTTTTCTCAGCAAGTCGGTAATCTGAGAGTCCCTTTCCTGTTGGGTGGCCAATTCTTGGTAATCGACCACCGTAGGGCAAACTATGGATTCGACGCGCGATAAGGCGTCCGCTACAACATTGTCATTACCGCTGACGTGCTGAATGTCGCTTGTAAACTCGCTTATATACATTAACTGACGGATGCGTCTAGGCGTTTCTTTTTCGGAATTTACCTTTGTTAATGCGTGAATAAGGGGCTTGTGATCTGTGTATACTGTTAACTGCCTACCTTCTACCATGTCCCTAAAATGCACTATAGACATGTAGATGGCTAACAATTCTCTATCATATGTGCTATACTTTTGCTGTGTGTCCGACAGCTTCTTGGAAAAGTACCCTAACGGTTGCCAATTCCCTTTAACTCTCTGCTGTAGCACGGCACCTACGCATGTTTCCGATGCGTCAGTCATCAGCGCTAACGGTACCTGAGGGGCCGGATGAGCGAGTGTAACGGCGCTTTGTAGGCTGACCTTACATTGCTCAAACGCTGCCTCTGCCTCCGCGTCCCATGCTATCAACGTTTTATCCTTTTTCTTTGAATTTAACAAAAACTTATTTAAATGTGCATGACGACTCGCAGCCTTGGGTAAATGCGCCCTATAAAAATTCACCATACCTAAGAATCGCCGGAGCTCCTCAACCGTCTCCGGTTTCTTATAGTCTGCAACCGCCTTTACCTTATCGGGTAACGGGCTTGTGCCTTCGCTTGCAACTGTGTGACCTAGAAACTCCACTGAACTTTGGCCGAATCGACACTTGGCCACATTTATTGTAATACCTAATTCGCGGAATCGCTGAAATACAATACGTACGTGTTCTCTGTTTATTGCATCATTTTCTGATGCAATAATTATGTCGTCTATGTAGCAAAACAGCGAACTGTGTACGTTTTGCTTGCCCTGTAGCATCGAAAAAGACTCTAGCCCTTTTAGCACTGTGTGGTCCATGAACCTTTGAAAACTTTGCGAACTGGAACGTAGGCCAAAACACATCCGGGGGAACTGAAACAGCCCGAATGGGGTGATGATGGCCGTCTTCTCAACGTCCTCGGGAGCTATCCTAATGAAGTGATAGGCTCTATTGATATCTATCGTTGTGAATACTTTCTTCCCGGCCAAACCATATGTAAAATCATGCAACCTAGGCACCGGGTATCTGTCCGGTTTCGTTATTGCGTTGAGCCGTCTGTAGTCGCCACACGGCCGTATCTTGCCGTCCTTTTTCGGAACGACATGTAACGGGCTGGCCCACTGACTACTGGACGGCTCGCAAATCCCCATATCTTGCATAATACGGAATTCTTCTCTCACCTGTTTATATTTGTCCGGCGGCAACGGCCTCGCTCGGGCATGAACTGGCGGTCCGGTTGTCTCGATGTGATGGTAGACATCGCTCTCCGGTGCGTTCTTGAAATTGACCGGCTTGGTGATTTCTGGAAACTGTTCTAACAGGTCCCTATACGGGTTATCAGCTTGAATAGTTACTATAGACGGTTCGTTGTGCCTACTAATGGTACATACCGCTTGCAACGTCGTCACCTGGTCTACCAACCTCTTGTTATGTAAGTCTACAACTAACCTATGCGTCTTCAGGAAGTCAGCGCCTAGTATAGGTTTACTGACGTCGCAGATGACGAAAGGCCACTTAAAATTACGTCTTAACCCTAATGAAAGTTCTAATGTGATTACTCCGTACGTTTTGATCTCCGTGCCGTTCGCGGCGTACAACGTATACTCTCCCTGATTATAGCTACCTTTATCACCTGCATCCCTAAACATAGACACGGGAACTACCGACACGTTTGCGCCAGTGTCTACTAGAAACAACATGTTGTTCTTAGGGTCTCTAACACATAACCGGTGATTGTCACATAACTCGGCACACTCACTCACCGCACTAGAATGCGCCGTTAACCGTTTCCCTGCTTCTTCCAGTTGCATGGCTCCTCGCACTGCTTCGCGGTTCCTCCGAACCGGAAATGGTACCTGCATAACCAATCTTTGCTCTGCGGCGTCCGCCTTGGCTCTCGGGATTTTGATCTCGATGCGTTTCTGGTCGGGGGCCATCTCGAACTGTAACTTCTCCTCTGGTGCTCTCTTCCTCGTAGCTCGCTTACCTCTCCGCGGAGCGTCTGCACCTCCAGGGAAAGGCTCCTCAACGTGGTCAGCAATTCCGTAACGGGCTCCTCTTTGGCGGGGGCTGATCTCGCTTCTGCTATCTCTCCGCTCTGCAGGTTGTCCATGATCCTATCAGCCATGTCTGCCATCTGTTCCAACTTTAGCTCTGTGCTGTTCCCTGCTAATATTGCTCGTACCCAGCCGGGTAGCCTAGTCAGCCATAGGTTTTTCACTGTGTCGCCAGCTGCCCCCGAGTTCCGCGCCAACTCGTTCATCTTGGCGAGCAGCTGGGACGGTCTCTGCTGGCCCAGGTCCATGTCTTTCACTAACCTATTGAACTGCGACTCCGCGCTCTCTTGGAACGCTTTCAGCAGCCTAGCTTTGAGCGCAGTGTATGGTTTTTCCGGCACGTTTTCTAACATGTCTGCGATGTGGCAGAGCTCTTCTCTTGCTAACTTAGCTATGACTAATTCATACTTCACCTTTTCGCTCTGGTGCTGGGGGTCTACCACCGCTTCAAACTGTGCGAACCACATCCTGGGCATGTCCCTCCAGAATGGTGGTATTCTGTTGTGCAGGCTGATCACCGCCAGGCCCTGTACGGCGGCCTGCGGTGTTTGAGTTGGCGGTGGCGTCGTCATGATGTTCTTTCGCTCACTTCACACTGTATATATCACGAAAATATATTATATTTATAATATACGCGTGTACGGCAATATACTATATATACTATATTTATACAAAACGCGGCGGCGGCGGTGAGTCGGTGGGCACGTAGGCTAGTCGGGGTCACCACTGTTGGGTTCGATACCCAATCGTTCTCAAGGTTAGGGGTGATCGGCCTTGGCCAGTAAGAACTCCGAAATAAAGTTAAACTGGTTTACTGAACTTGAACTTAGGACTCTAGATACAATGCGTGTCCTGCCTACTGCCCGTATCGTACGCGACTGCCGACACGGCGGGTCGGCGCGACCGGGCACCTCTCAAGTGCTTGTCAGCATTTCTGTGTTCCCACAATACCAACATAACGACTCATCCAACATTTGATCCAACAAGCTGACACCATATTTCGCTAACTTTTCACATAATACAATTTGTATTTTTTGTTAAAAACCCCGAAGTTTCATCAAGAACTAATAATGGCATGTTTTTCCCCTGGATGTTGCCACACGTGCGTTGTTCCCAACTTGCCAGGGAAACTTTTTGATATACGTGGTAAAAAAGCCAACTGTGCCACGTTAATTACTTAATAATGTTGTGTAGGTTCTACCCCCTAAGTAGGAAACCAGATAAACTTCAAGTTCGATAAAAAAATTCCTCATCCTACCGACTCGTATAAAGTTGAATTATTTCCCCCCATTGGCGTTAAAGTTTACAAAACTTATTTAAAACAACTCCTGTAAGTCCCGCTAAAATTTTCCGGCTCATCTGCAAGCTGCCATCTGACTCTCCAGTCCAAGCCTACGTTTGTTAATTAGCAGGTGAACTGGTGAGCTAGTGAAGTTGAATTGCCCTCCACATCATCTTGGTAGGGTCCTCATATACCTACCCTAAATATCCACCATATACCAGCGGTAAAGAGTAAACATTTTCTTATATAACGATCATAGTAAATTTGTATGAAATTCCACCGCGGCGTTCCGATTTCAGATACTGAATATCCTTAAACATTCCTACCACTTCCCTTTTGGCTTCCCTTTGCAGAACAAGCCTGCAGGAATAGGATTAAAGAGCCCCCTCCCTACTGATACCTACAATATAACAGAGATCCGATTTTCAGCACTCCATGGATTCACCGTGCGGTCGCCGGGTCCATAGCGTGATACAGAGAGGAACACCGTGACGACGACTAGGACTTGCGACCCAGATGTATGTTTAGGGTGGCCACCTTGTGATACATCAGCGCTTACCTCCACCGTTAGTAGTGTTCCCCCCCTACCTATTCAAATTTGGTTCTTCCTATCCTATATCCTATATTCAATTAAATTCATCGTAAAAACTAACTTCGTCATACAAAAATAAACAACAAACTAATCCGAATCGCCTAAATTGTAATCTGAAACTTAAAGTTCCATCAGCTAAAAGGATTAGTCTTGAACGTACCAACTAAATACTATAAACTTCAATTTGAACAATTTACAGAGGTAAAGTTTTGAGCTAAAACACGACAAACTTTTGATATGGCTAGATTTAATGCATCTCAAGTTACTTTAAGCTGATAAACTTTTAGCTCTGAGCCACAGATTTAGGGAAGGCTGGATCCGTGTGTGTTAATTGTACAGTTGTAAGAAAACCGAGCGTATAATATTTTTTGTTACTTTTACTAGTTTGTTTTGGCCATCGGGGCAGTGCGCACTTATAAAAAAAATCACTAAAATGAGTGAAAAATTCATCAAACTTGTAAAGAGATTGAGAGAGAGAGAGAAATTGTAAGAAATAAAAGAGTTCTTACAGACCAATCCAACTAACCAAGGACGGTCGACAATTTTAATAATAGATCTATCTACTTACATCAATAATTTACCCTGATTGATTCATTGATACAGAATGAAAACCACTGACGCTTGATATTTTGACAGTTGCCTGTATTATAAAACTGCAAGATTTGAATGCTTTGGCTGTAACCGAGATTGGCAGATGATGATAACACCTGGGATTTTCCATCCCTCCTAGAGTATATACTTGAGGTTCCCCATAAAAAACTTCCATGACAAAACACCCCGACATAGGCACATTACCGTAACCCCTGGTGATAAACAGACAGCTTGCGTCATCTAGTATAAACTAAATCTATGGTCTGAACTATGTTTTTGTTCCTATTAGTACTTTAAAGTGCAAGTTCATCTGCATTAAGGTTATTACAACGTTCATTAGCTTCAGCTGGAACTACGTAGGTAAATTAGTCGTGAAAATCGAATGCAACTAAATTGTAATGACGCTTGAATTTCACCTTCTTCTTCGTTCTGGCGCCAATTGCAGTTACATTCAAAGCTTGCATTCGAACCTCGAAGCCTGAATCTATAGATTTTGTAATTTCTTAAATAACAGTCCAATAGCACTTCCACCGTTTTCTGTAGCTATTACGGGATACATAAAAGTATGATTCCGAAGCTGACGGCATAATACAACTGCATGCAGCAGATACTGCATATCGCGAAATTGATTTCAATATGATAATTTTCTTTATTATTTTAATTCATTGCAGCTTCTCTATAGTCCTCTATATTCGTATTGAAGTTTAACAAGTAATGTACCTATGCAAAGAGACGAACGTCATGAATATCAGTCCCGCAATCCGTTCATTTATCTATAACTAGTTTTATATTTACATTTTTCACATACATTTGCACTGAATCGAAACTACTGCCTCCAGCCTAGCAGTCGAACGCTAGAGTATGTGGAGCTGTGTGGGGTGGTGGTAGACCTCCACCCCACACAGCTCCACAAACTTTAAGCTAGCTCACGAACTTGACTCATAAGAAATGCCATTCGACAGAACCCATATGTCTACCCTCAAAAAACCGCAGGTAGAAAAGTTGCTTCATAAATAAACAAAGTTTGGTTACCTTGACCATATTAATCCTGCAAACGCAACAATATTTAGTACAATCATTTCCCATACAAAATGTTTCGGAGTGATTGCAAACAGGGTGTATACAAACATGCTAAGATAAATGGATAAAGTTGGCTACAGTTGCAATACAAAGCGGATGACCTTTGTGTGTTATTTGTGCAAGTGAAGTAGGGTGACTATGTAATCAGTTTCTGCAGGGATTAGCTCTTATTGAACGGAAAGAAGTTACTATCCATTGCCAGTTATTTTAAAATTCATGTAATACGAACCTATCGTGGTAGGCTGCTCAGCTCTCCTAGACAAGTGCCAATTCAGTATTGTAGAATAAAATGTCAAATGTATGGGATTTGGACGTTTATGTCATACGTTAACTACTGTCATATATATGTCAAATTCAAATACGCCGGCCAATAAATTGCCACTTGTCTAGGGGGTGGGGGTGGGGGGTAGGTTCCGGTAGCGGCGCGCGTCGTTCAATTAAAATATATTAATAGAAAAGATAACCACGAAATCAAAATCAAATAAGTAACAGTTATAAAAAAAAAACATATAAACATCCGAATTGAGAACCTCCTCCTTTTTTGAAGTCGGTTAAAAATAAAAAATGAATCTAAAAGATCCCTAATGATTTTATTATTAACAGAATATTCTGCAAAAGTTTGATATACTTGGCCTCACCCGATACATTGATTCTAAACTTATTGCCGCAGAGAGATAGACTGGACGAGGGCAAAATATATTATCGAGGATTTAGGCTCTGATGTTCCTGAAACACGTAGAAGGTAATCTTTCCTAACAGGATAGGATTCAACCTTCAACTGTCGATGGAATGATGTTTAAATCAAATATTTATTAACTTTTGCGGATAAAAATATAGGCGCAAAACTTGAAAATATAGTGATGGATTGATATGAAATTTTGGCAGGTTGTATTAGAAAAGTACTATTATATCTGAAAGTATTTATAAATATACTTTGTATTCTGAAATATGCACAAGAACGGAAAATATTTCATATCAAACGAACCTACAGCGAATCGTATCAGAATTTAGCCTAAAATAAATAAGTGAAAATTCAATCTAGGAAAAATGCCAGATGACTCCAATGTCACCCTTTTTTCTAGCACAGAGATCCCCTCGGGTGGGCTACCCACTAAAGCGGGTTAGGCGGTTAAACTGGAACTTACTAAAACCGCACGCCTTCTTGGGTCTTCAATTGCCGAGGGTGAGGATATCTCTGGCATATCCCTCACGAGCTCAAACGTCACCCAAAGAAAAAAAAAGGGTGTCCAGAACGTGTACTGTTAGCTCAGTTGGTTAGAGTATTTCCCCTAGATCCCCTAAATTACGTCACTATTAACAGAAATTTTACATGAAATCGGTGAATTTTCCTGGACAAATATTAATTGTAACACTTATGTAATTAACCATGTTTCTACAATAAATGAATTTGAATTTAGAATGAAACTGGCTGAAGCCTATCCTACATTGCCTGTTAAAAAATATGCGTTGGCTCCTTTTGAATAATAACTATGGAATTCATAGTCACCCTGTCCCTAACCCTCAAATAACTCGACCTACTTAAGTGTCCAGCTTACGTCACAGTACCTTTTCTATGTGGTAACAGTTACATTGATATACCACAATCGTCTCCGCATGGTTGAATCCAAATATATCGATGGGAAATTGTGTTGGGAACTCGGAAACCGCTAGTGTTATGGTCTAGAGAATATGAATGGGATGATTTCTGTTATCTTGTTTGTGAAGGGTTTATTATATTGATAATATTTCTGTATGTAATGTAGAGTTATATTAGAAAAAACGAATACAATAGTTTGCATACATAAACATAAAACATAAACTCACGCCTATATCCCCGAAGGGGTAGGCAGAGGTGCTAGCACCCACATTTCGCCGTTTATGTTTAGGTCCCAATGTAATAGGTGGCGAGCCTATTGCCATTAACCGGGCACTTATAAACCTGCGATAAATACACACATAACTTCGAAAAGCATCGAAAAGTCATTGGTGTGTGCCATGGTAAACCTGGGATCGAACCCGAGACCTTGTCTCAGCAGTCCATTACCCATACCACTAGGCTACCGCGGTTTTTTTTTTTACAATTACAAACAATAGTTTGAAAGGATATAATAGTTTATTTCTTAGTTTCGAGATGGATCCACGGTGTGAATGCGAAGCTACTCCACAGACTATGACCCACCTGTTAATTTGTGCTGCCTGCCCAAGCACGTGCACTCCGGAGGAACTAATGAGTGCCTCTGACAACGCTATCGGAGTGGCTACATACTGGGCAAACAAAATATGACAAGATATGCCGTCGATTCGACAGAAGAAGAATAGTTTCTTTTTTGGTTTATATTTGAAGTTGTGTCCAGTGGGGAAAATTCATGCCGAAGGGTGTCGTAAGAGGCGACTAACGGAAAAATATGCAGATGATATCACTGCGAGAGAAAGAAAACTCGAAATAAAACCCTGTACCAACCGGTCTGGCCAGCATGGAAACAGCAGGTAAAGTTAAAGGGTGAGGCTAACGTCCAGCAGTGGACTGCGATAGGCTAATTGATTGATTGACTGTGGTTTTTCTAAGCGACTACAATATGGGGTACATTAAGGGTGTTAGAAGGTTTTTACAGGATCAGTAGCACGTGTGCCCCTGGTGTTGCACTTTCATTAGGCGGGCCGTATGCTAGTCTGCCACCTAAGTGGTATAACAGTAGATACGTAGAAAACGACACTTGTGAATTTTTATTAAAATTCAATTTGTTTAAAAATAAAAATATAAATGACTTTTTTTTTTTATATAGGACACGTCAATTTGACTTCGCCTCGCCTGATGGTTAGCTGAAGGCAAAGTCTCTGAAAAGAGGGCCACCATTACAACACGTACCATGTTACAATGGTGACACTCAGCTTGACGGCCTCATCAGATGCTTTTTCACGCCCAGCTTAAAGGACCCGGGACTATAGGAGGAAGGAAACACGTGAGCTGGCAAGGAATTCCAAGTCTTAATAGTGCGGCAGAAGAAGGAGTCGCCGAATCACTTGGTTCTTGATGGAATATTCTGCACCGTCCCTATAATACTGTCCCTTTTAAGAAGTTGGTTAATAATAACGAATACTCCATGGCAGTAATTCATTATTATTTATAGCTATTGCCATAATATAATAAAAGACGCAAATGATCGTTATATAATTCATACATATCCGATTACGACAAAAATATTATCCTCCATAGGAACTGAGATAATAATAGAGATAATAAGTGAAGGAATATCTCATCTTAATAAGTTCATATACCCACTTTACTTGCCTTACTCTCTTCGGGGTGGACAGAGAAAATCAGCCACTTTTGTTCCTACCTCCCGACTCTAGTTTGTATGCTCATTTACTCTTTCAGCTAAGCTAAATTGCTTGTGTTATGTGTGGGTTGATATCTGTCAGGCCCGGAATCCGGGCTATCTTGATCGAAAGACTTCTTAATCACTAAGTTACCAACGGTTTATGTATAACTAGCGCAATATGCGCCTTTTCATATCCGGGAACTTGATAGGGACACCACAGCCCTCACACCCGAAGAGGGCCAGCTCGAAAGATGGCCCTGGGTCCGGGGCGCGTGAGTATATATCTCTGGCAATCTCACCTCCGGCAATCTACAACCCACAGGTGTTGTGCGTTTTACTCGAAAGTCAATTCCGACATAACCACCCCCGCCGGCTCCGAGGACACTAATTATCTCACATAAATATCACAATATCAGGAGATCTGATAGAGACAGCTACATTTTAATTACATATGGACTCACTCGCGTTCAAGCGAAAGTAATACCTTAAGATAATAGACACCCTCGGAAAAGAACCCTGGGATATCTATACGGAAGAAAAGGCAGATCTCTAATGATAACAGTTTAACGAAATATCCTCGAAATGTTTCCTCTAATTCTCTTCAGGCGTTATTCTGCTTGACAGTGAGATTTAATCACAGTCATAACGCGAGTAGACCGTGGATTTCAATTGTGTAACGTAGAAGATAGAACTGGCGTAAAAATAAACCAACTTAAATGTGTCGGCTAATACCAACGCGCGTAGTTATGTTCAAACAATCAATTTAGCCTATTGCAGGGGAATTGTGGATTTAGTTGAAGTTCGAAAGTATCAAAGTTTTTTTTTTAAATAGGACACATTAATTTGACTTTGCCTCGCCTGATGGTAAGCTGAAGGCAAAGTCTTGGAAAAAGAGGGTCGCCATTATAGACACGTACCAGCCAAACCCGCAGTTAGACTAGTAAAGCGGACCTCAGACTTCGTGGTGAAAGCTTCGAATGCGACTGGGATTAACGCTAAGAGGAAGAAGAAGAAAATCAATAAGCCTATTGCAGTCCACTGCTGGACATAAGCCTCTCCCAATGTGCTCCATTGCTCTTTATCCTTCGCCTTCCGCATCCAGTCACTTTTTTCAGGCCGTCAGTGCATCCATTACCACCTTCCGTTACATAGTTACGTTATGGTTGGTCAATCCGAATAAGGGGCCAGAGCGTTATTATCATCATCATCATCATCATTTCAGCCATAGGAAGTCCACTGCTGGACATAGGCCTCCCCTATAGATTAAAAGCGTTATTATAATGAGGTAATATTGCTCTGAAGAACCTTTGTTTAAGTAAGTAGGAAAAACTAGGAAGTTTCTCCTACTCACAACAAAAACATCGTCTGACCTTTTCCGATACATAAGCTGTTCTTGGAAACTTATTAACCCTGGTATCATTTTTAGGGTTCCGCACCATATTTGGAAAAACAGAGAATGGAAGTCAGTGGGAAGACTGACAGCACAGAAACTCTCTGTTCTTACAGGGTCGGTACGAGTGTGACTCCCCGGGTGTTGCACATAGGCCACGGTACCGTATGCACTTTCCATCAGGTGGGTCGTGTGCTTGTCCTAACCTAAGTGGTATAAAAAATCTATTCTATCCTATCGGTAAATTTTAATGTAAAAGTTTGTGAAGATTCCAAATATCTGTTTGTTAGTCAATCACACTTTAACGGCTGAACGAATCTGGTTAAAATTTTGTACATGGATAGATTATAGTTTGATATAACACATAGGCTACTTTTTATCTCAGAAATGTGTTCCCATGGACAGCGGGAGCGGGATCAAAATTTCACGCGGACGGACCCATTGGCTTCGGCGTGTAGGTAAATATTTGTTTTTTCAACGTTGGGTGATTGGAAAGACGATCAAAACTGTAATAACTTCTCTGGTACTTCATTTACTACCGCAGTAACACTAGAATTGGGAAAAACTAAGCAAAAAAAATGGTAATTACAACATCTCGTAGCCGTTTGGCAGGCATCTCGATACTTGCCCACATTTTGTTCTAAGTACATATTAGTTCTTTAATTCTTATGAGACGCGGCAAGGATTAAGAGTCAAATTCTTTAATGCACCCACCCCGGCTTTACCCGTGGCATACTTTGAAACCCATGGGCATAATACCTAGATGGTGATGAATCTTCAAATAACTAGTGGAAATCGGCTAGAATGTTGATATTTATCATTACTTTTCTGCTCACTTAAGTGGTAGAGAGATGTTATACAGCCTATAACCTTTCTTGATAAATGGTCTATTCAACACAATAAGAATTAGCCTAATTTGCTTGTTGTGCCTGAACTACCATGATGCATTCAATTGAAGTATGGCCTCTAGGTAGTCTAGGTACCAACTTTTAACATAGCATCTGTAAATTCAGTTATTTTTTGCTTTTCAGTGCCCATTTTTTGTTTTTGAACTTTATTGTTAAAATTTTATTTATATGTAATTTATGTTTCTTTAGCTTCTAGTAGTTATTATTATAATAATATATATTGTTTGTTATCAACTGATCCGTGAATATGAACTCAGTCGAAGAACCCATAATATGCGAGCTATAAAACTTTTGAGACAAGAATCAATTCAAGAATGTCTTACAGGACAACAACTTTACTTATTTACATATTTAAGTATATTTAGGGCATAGAAAAACTTTTAGAACTTTTTCAATTTATTCTGCAAATTATAAACTCTCAAAAAGAGTCTAACAACTTAATAATCATATTTTTGTTAAGCAAAAAATATGTACGCACTCATATTTTGTACTGGGTCCACGTTCTGAGTGACAAACCTTTACGTAACTACGTGCGTTCGTAAAATATCTGACACATTTAAGTTGATCTAGTTTTACGCCAATTACTCTCTTCTATGTTAATTGATAGGGGTGCGGACTTTTATCATATTATTGAGTAATATGTAATGAACTGTTAAATTAAAATTCTTATGACAAATCGTTTTAAAATAAAAAGAAATATCGAGTTCTCAAGCCGCCCGAAAACTCCATGCAAAATTGTTCACACAAGTGACGTCACACGTCACTTGTGTGACCAATTTTAAGCAGCATTGGTAAAAATTGGTCTTAAAAGTTCATTAAGCAGCATTTTGGTATGAATCGACTTCTCACGTTACAACTGCGTTACAAACTCGAAGTCACTCAGAATAAGAGGCGATGGAAAGTTGTCTTTATTTAAAAACTTACAAAGTAATGAGACGGTTCCAGCGAGCTGGGGTTATTAAATTAAATTTAAAATGATCTACTAGGATAGATGTAATTACAAATTAACTAGGGACTACGTATTGAACTAGGTATAAACATATTGAACCGAGTAACTGCGTCCCTAGCACGAAAAAATTCGAATTCGTAACGTAAATGTATCGAGAGAACGGAGCATAGCGATTGGCTGGCTTCACACACACACAGGTTCACAGTAGGCAGGCGGCCAATCACAATGCTCCGTTCTCTCAATACGTTTACATTACGAATTCGAATATTTTTCGTGCTCTAGGCATTGTATATGCTTCAACAACAAGCGCCCTAAAAAATTAACGATTTTGTTTGAATAAATTTTAAAGTTTAATTAAAAGTAAACTCTATCAAAAAGGCTATTATTAAAATATTTAGATGAAAACCAAGCTTGAAAATGAACTGTGGTCCTCAAATATGTATTTAGGACTAAGTAAACATATTTGTGAATAAACCAAAAAATCCCTCTGAATTTCTTGAGAGAGTCTCCATGAAGACTAGCAGTTGAGGCTTGGGAAGGTTATGGTGATTCCCCTACGATAACACAGACCACTTCATCTGTGCTCACATATGAGCCCCCACAAACTACAGACTTCCTATCGGCCGATAGTTTAATTCGGTTGTTAGAGCCCCCGCAAATTGCAGACTTTTTTTCTGCCGATAATTAATTATTAATTTGATCGGGTTGGGCTGTAAACGCGCACACTGGCCTAACTAAACGGTCGGTTTGGTTGTATTTATTCACTGATGCTTTAATTTGAAGACAGGAGGAGGAGGAAGAGCCGGAAGGTGGACCCTGAGCTCCAAGGTCATCTTGACCACGGATGCAATCAGGAAATTCCGTCTACATGAAGATGATGATGACTTTAATTTGAAGACAGTCGTGACGTCTATCCAACTTATTTGTCGGCCGATCCCAAATCGGTGTAGTGTGTACACTTTTGTACATGTTCATACTGATTAACAGCCCGATTAAACTATCGGCCGATAGAAAGTCTACAGTTTGCGGAGGCTCTTAATCAGTACGAACATGCACAATACACCGATTTGGTACCGACAAATAAGTTGGATAGGTGTCACGACGGCCTTCATACTAAACTAACCACTACTAATTCAACAGTTTAGATCGATTGGAGCAGTGTGTGCGCTTACAGCCCAATTAATTTTTTGTTTGCGGGGGCTTCAACTGTCAATAAACCTTTGATATAAGCCCATTTAGTGCTTTTAACCTACCCATTTTTCAGTACGTCATCAATTTGATCGGTGTCAGTTCTGCGAAATTGTACCCAATTTACCGACACAACCGCCAGGCTACGTGGGGAACAAATGCCTGGCAATGGTACCCCCGCCGAGTCCAGGTAAAAGGGGTAGGCCAAAGAAGTCCTGGCTTGACGTCGTGGAGGGTGATATGCGTGCTAATGGTCTCACTACCATGGACGCCCAAGATCGTGCGAAGTGGAGAAGGAAGAGCCGGAAGGCGGACCCTGAGCTTCGAGGTCATCTTGGCCACGGATGCAATCAGGAGAATACGTCTATATGCAGATGATGATTACCGACACACTCACATGTGCCTTACAAAGGTGGTGTGTCATTCACTCAGTACTCATTTGTACTACGTGCGTACTATAGTTTAACGGCATATATTTTGACCCCAGTTACGTCACAAAATGTACACTATATGCGTAGTGCGCGTTTTTTGGATAACACGGCGTGCGGAGGAGCTCAAATCCATTGTACCAAACCAATCCGCTCGCCAATGCCTCGATTCACCTCATACATTTTGAAGCCAAGATATATGATGAAAATTACATACACAGCCTGTAAATTCCCGAAGGGGTAGACAGAGGCATATGCTACTGCACCGGAAAACAACATTTAATATACATAGGTATTCATAGTATAGTAACAATACTTAGTATAGATATTCAAGGTACCTATAGTTACCTTAAATAAAGCCGCCCGACATCGGGAGAGGCCATGTCCAGCAGTGGACTGCAACTAATTGATTGATTGATTGCTAGTTATCGTCATATTAGGTTGTACCTTGCGTACAAAATAAACCATTTGCGTTCACGTGTTCTCTTTTCATTAAGTTGATTGTGTTTGTATTCGTAACTGATGGCCTTTACATTGCTTAGTGAATTTGCTATTAGGAAGCCTTTTATAAGGTGTGGCTTTCGTGGAACCGAACACACTTGACCACTCCCTGACCGTTTTAAAGCCACTATTTGAAAGGTAAACAGTAGTGTAAGTTCTTATTTACCAGGTATTGGTTTAGTGCGAGTTGAACTAACGCACATAAGGTTCCGTACAAATTCGATTCACGAACACGACGAACTTAAGCTGCTACATAAAGGTATGATTCCGAAGCCGTCGCATACGACAACTGCCGACTCACGCAGCAAATACACGTAATTCATTGCAGCTTCTCAATAGTCCCCTTTATCCGTATCGGAGTTTAACAAGTAATGGGTACGCTGTATCTGCTGCATGCATCGGCAGTTGTCGTATGCAGTCGGCTTCGGAATCATAACTTAATCCGTAATATCATATTTTTGGCATTTATAGGGACTTTTCACGATTAATTACTTTCGCATTTATAATATTGGTATGGATTACGGAACCTACCTTTTTTTTTTTTTTTTTTTTTTTATCGTGCGAAAAATCCCCACGGATACCTCCCCCGCCGGAGTCGGAGGAGGAGGTTATGTCGGACTCGAACCGACTAAGACGCACGCCTTCTGTGGGCCGTCAGTTGCCGGAGGTGAGATTGTCATAGCCATATCCCTCGCACCCCGGCCGACCCAGGGCCATATCTCTCGATATGGCCCTCTTCCGGTGTGGGGACCACGGAGTCCCCAACTCGCCCCCGGGTATGGGGGGCACGCAATGCGTGCCACCGCCGTGGCCTGCTTCTGCTAGGGTGACAGGCGACCCTACCCGTCACCCCCAGGCCCGCGCTCATGGGGGGCGGAGGTCATTCTGCGACCTCCGACGCCCGAGTTGCCGCCGCTCGTCGCGGGCCGCGCGGTCTGCGATTCTCCTTCGCTCCTCGCGGGCCGCAAGGGCTGCGATTCTCCTTCGCTCGCGCTCCGCCGCCCACTTCACGAGCATCACTTGCTCGCAGAAGGAGGCGCCGGCGGCCCACGCATCCGCGCAGCGAACCATCGCTGCGAGCAAGGTGGCGAGCGTGAGAGCTCTCACTCCCAGGGTCGCCACCAGCTCCCGTCTCGGCGTCTCCCACGCCGGACACTCAGTGAGCGTGTGCAGCGCCGAGTCCTCGCTCGCGTCGCAGTGATGGCACTCGGACGTTGGCTCTTTCTTCGCGGTCCGATGCAGATACCGTCCAAAGCATCCATGATCGGTGATGATCTGCGTCAGCCAGAACGAGAGGCCGCCGTGTGGCCTCTCTAGCCACTCCCCCATGATGGGTCTTACCGCCGCTACTACGGCGCGCCCTGCGCGTGGTTGCCCAAGTTGTAGCTCCCACTCCGCCACCATGTTCCTGTGGAGCCGGGATCTCACGGCCCGAATTTCTTCAGGCTCAGGATCGTGTCCCCGCTCCCGCGCCGCCTTTCGGAAGCGGTATAGCGCCGAAAGGGATCTCGCTTCCAGGATCCACGGTAGCGATCCGGCGAGGAGACTCGCTGCTTCAAAGGATATCGTGCGGTACCCCCTGATGGCCCTGATGGCCACAATCCGCTGCGGTCTACGCAGCAGGTCCACGTGCCTGGCTCGCAGGTTGTCTGCCCATACGGGGCTCCCATATAGAGCCATGGACCGCACGACACCCGCGTAGAGTCTCCTGCAGGAGTCCTCCGGGCCCCTCAAATTGGGCAGCAGACGCTTCAGAGCGTTAGCTGTTAGCACCAATTTGGGGACCAGACTTCGGAAATGTTCCCCGAAGTCCCACCGACCGTCGAGTACGAGCCCCAGATATTTCATCTGGGGCTTGATGTCGATGAGAGTGTCTCCCACTGTGATGCTGGATCCCGCTGGTGGTCCGCGCCGAGGTCCATGAAAGAACATTGCCTTGGTTTTCTGCGGATCCACCTCGAGACCCAGCCGCCGGATCCTTTCCACAACTTGGGCAACCGCGGTCGTGGCCTTCCGGGTCGCTTCGCGGTGTGTAGCCCCGCTTGCCGTCACTAGCGTGTCGTCCGCATAGCACGTCACGGCGGCACCATCCACGAACTCACTGCGAAGCACCCAGTCGTATCCGATGTTCCACAGGAGCGGCCCCAGGACCGATCCCTGCGGAACACCGCACGACATCTCTCTCCGACCGACACCGATCGCACTTGGGTAGATGACGGCTCTCTCCGTCAGGTAAGCCCCAACTATGCGGCGGAGGTATAGAGGCACCTCGTGGTACACGAGCGCCTCCATAATGCAACTCCAGGGCAAGGTGTTGAACGCGTTGGAGATGTCCAAAGCCACCGCCAACATCACCTCGCCCCGAGCGACTGCGTCCTCCGCCAGAGTCCTCACGCGCATGATTGCATCCACGGTGGAGCGCCCTCGGCGGAAGCCATATTGGGCATCCGCCAGATCCGGCCCTTCTCTAGAGAGGTGCTCGACGAGGCGCTTCGCTATAACTCTTTCAAAGAGTTTGCCCACCTCATCGAGCAACACTATGGGCCGGTAGCCGGACGGTGAGTCCACCGGGCGCCCCTCCTTCCGAATGAGGACCAGTTTCCCCGTCTTCCACGTCTTTGGAAACTGGCCCCGCTCCAAACATGCGCTGAGGAACCCTCTGAATCGAGGCTCGAGAGCGTCTTCCCCTAGAGCTAGGACCCACGCTCGGCCTGGAATGCCGTCGGGTCCCGGGGCGGTGTTCTTCTTGGCGCTAAGCCTTCGCACCGCCAGCTCTAGTTCTACCCAAGTGACTTCGGGCACGTCGTCGTCAACCACACTGGGCGCCAAAGTCGACCGAGGTGGCGGAGTCATGCGCGGTGGAACATGTAATTACGGAACCTACCTTGTGCCGACGTTGGCACGATTTGAAAAATACTTTAAAAACCGTAATGTATTTTGATTGCATGACTTAGACTTAGAAGTTGATTTTGCAGTATGTGGTATGAATTTGAACTTGATACCTCCACGCACTTATTAGAAAAAGTTCTTGACAGACAGACAGACAACGAAGTGATCCTATAGAGTTCCGGTTTTTTTCCTTTCGAGTTACGAAACCCTAAAAACAGTAGGCATGTCACTGAAAATACAGTACACCTATTTTTCTTTTATAAAATAATTTCTGATTCAGTTCCTGAATTCCGTTTTAATTATTCGAAATTCAAAATGCGTGCAGTGTAATTAATTAAACGACACTGTATATTCCTTTATGCCGTGCAATGTTGACGAGGTTGAAAATAATTGGAGAACATCAAAACAGGTTTTAATTACACTTTCATAAAAAAAATCTGGAATGATTTTATTAAAATATGGATACTAAAAATAATTATTTTTAAGTGTTTTCTATGTTTATTTTTTAAATCTTAAATTAAAAACGTCACGGTATTATGTGGGCCCCACTAAAACCTTAGTCGTCAAGATAATCTGATTGCCGGACGAGGGGTACATAGTTGGGAGGACAGACTGCAGTCACTCCCACAAAAACAACATAAACCAAACCAAGAGGAGGAGAAGCGGGAAATGGACTCCAGGCTTCAATGTGAAAGCCTCGGATATTACTGGGAACATCGGGAAGAAGATTATGATGAAGTATAAAGATTAACCCAAAAAATTATGGATAAGTGCCCTTCTGACGGCAATAGGCTCACCCCCTAATACGTGGGACCAAAAATTATAGTCAGTGAAATGTAGGTGATAAATGATAATACACCTCTGCCTATACCTTCGGGGATTCACTAGCGTGAGTATATGTATGTATGTATGTATGTATGTATGTATGTATGTATGTATGTATGTATGTATGTATGTATGTATGTATGTATGTATGTATGTATGTATGTATTATAAATTACTACCTGACCCGGCAAACTTCGTACCGCCATATTTTCCGCCCGCGTGGTATTATCTTTAAAATCAGTGTTTCTCTACAATATTATGCATGTATTACATTTAAACCTTCCTCTTGAATCACTCTATCTTTAAAAAAAAACCACTTCAAAATCCGTTGCATAGTTTTGAAGATTTAAGCATAGGTACATAGGGACGGACAGACAGCGACAGCGACTTTATTTTATAATATGTATGTACCTACCTAAATTAATAGAATACCTAACATAAAAAGCTAATTTTGCATTCTGATTAATTTAATTAACTTTATACAAAGGTCTGTAATAAAAGAATTTTAATTTAAGTCACTTCACTTCTATTATCACTGGATACTGCGTATAATTACGTGTAAATGAGCTAATGAAAATGTTTCAATAAAAGCTAAACCTAATTTATTATCCTGCAGTTAAATGATCTGACTGAGTTAGTACCATACATTATGTAAGAACTTATTACCATCACAATCATTAATTGAGTGCTTTGAATTATGAACAATGAATTAATTGAGTGCCTTGAATTATGAACAATGAATTAATTGAGTGACGTGGTGAATAAATTGAGATGAAATCATTCACTTAGAGCCCAGCTGAATGACACCTGTACAAATATTAATAAGCTTGATTTACGAAGGGCACCTATCAATATTTAACCGTTTTTTGGACGGATTACTACTTTTTAAATACATACATATATATTTACGGCTGTAAATTCCGGAAGGGTAGGCAGAAGTGTATTAACACCCATATTTCGCCAGCCACCCAACCTTACTTTTTTAAAATGGCTACTGAAACAAGTTCATTATTATAGAATTAAGTATCATTATACCCACAGCCAGAAAATAGTACATTATGGTACAAGCGTGTAAAGTTGGTGATTACCGCTGAGGTGACATTGAGGTCATAAGAGAGCCGAGGACGGTAATCATCATACACGCGAGTGGCATACGATTATTTTCAACACACTTGCGAATAAAATAATACTAAAAATACTACATAACACAATCAAAACACAATAGTAAAAATCTATTTGTTGTCATACTTGTCATAAATATGCGCGCGCATCTAACATTTTTTTTATTTGTTCCTTTCGGAACAGGCTAAGGTGCTATCACCATGCTGCCTTGTCATCTACTTACTTATTTGAATCATGATTTTCTGTAAATACTCTGTAAATACTCACAGAGAAAAAAAATACATTTTAGTGAAAGTTTTGTTTATTAAACACGTAGGTACTACAAGTTGAAATTATCTTTTAAAATACAAAGTTGCATGAAATGAGCAAGCAATAGGTATATTATTTCGTTTGTAATATTGGACACGATCTTTTTTTATCGAAACTTTTTTAAGAACAAAGCAACTTAATCAATGAAATAAAAAAAAAAGTCTATAACTCACTTGTGAATAATAGCAATGAAAAAGTCACAGTTTTATAATAGGTGTCATTCCGTGCTTAATTGCGGTGAAATAAAAGCCTGTTTATAAGCAAGAGTGTTGAAAAAATATTTTAGACTAATGCTTGAGGGGCTCAGTAAAACTAAAGGCGAATGGGCGTTTCGTCCCATATGGTGTAACACTTTTTGACCTATATCAAATGAAAGGTCTCAATGAGTGTATTATTTTTTTGTATGGACATAAATCTGTATTTCGTGCAGGGTAAAAGTTGTGGGGGTTTCAGTTACTAAGAAAGTATTTAATTTATTTTAAATAATTAGTGTTTTTATGACAAAATACTTATTTATTTATGCTATTTTTACCCGACTATGTTAAAGCCAAAGGAGGATTATGATTTTGACAGGCTATGTATGTATGTATGAACTATGTATGTATATTCACTAATTCCCTCATAGCTCTTCAACTACTAATTAGAACTGGACAAGTAAGGTATTGTTAGAAGTGTCTTGATCGTCCACTCATTATAGGCTATATAATGTGTCACTGAATTTAATGAGGCGCCCTCTAGCGGTCATAAAGTACTGCGTTAAAAAATAAAATTGAGGTAAATATACCGTGTTTGATATCAAATTAAAGGCCTTAATTAGTACATTTCAAATATGTATAAATTATTGGGATTTTTGAATGAAAGGACATCACCCATTTTAGTCCAAAATTGAAAGTGCCGGCCAAATAAAATAAATACGATATTCCGTTAGAACTTGTCCTCGCTAGCATTTTCTATTACCACGTCAAAGTTGAGGGACCACTGCGCTTGGTTTTATTTGAATTTAAAAATCTTGGAAACATACATTTTTTATGAAACGAATTATTAAAAATAAATGAAAAACTTTATTCTTTATTGGAACAATAGTTAATAAAAGCAATAAAAAATAACCCCATATTGCATATCGTTGTATTTCGTCCATTTATTTAGGTCCATAATGGAAAGTGCCGGCCAAAGTACCTATACAAATATGAAATTCCGTTAGAGCTTGTCCTCGTTAGCATTTTTTACTATGGCGTCAAAGCTGAGGGACCACTGCTCTCAGTTTTATTTGAGTTCAAATATCTTGGAACCATACATTTTTATGATATGAATGATTAAAAACGAATAAAAATCATTGTTCTATATTGGAAGAATAGTCAATAAAATCAATAATAAATAAACCCCATTCTGCACACCGTTGTTTTTCACCCATTTATTTGGGTCCAAAATTGAAAGTGCCGGCCAAAGAATACGAGTATGATATTCTGTTAGAGCTTGTCCTCATTAGCATTTTTTATTATGGCGTCAAAGCTGAGGGTCCACTGCCCGACTAACGGAATGTCATATTTGTATTCTTTGGCCGCTACTTATTTTCAATTTAGCACCTAAATAAATAGACGAAAAACAACGGTGTGCAGTATGGGGTTTATTTTTTATTAGTTTTATTAGCTATTCTTCCAATGTAGCACGACATTTTTTATCCATTTTCAATAGTTTGTGTCATAAAAAATGTATGTTTTCAAGATTTTCGAACTCAAATAAAACCGAAGGAAGTGGTCCCTCAACTTTGACGCCCCAATAAGAACAAGTTCTAACGAAATATCGTATTTGGCCAGCACTTTCAATTTTGGACCAAAAATGTATGCAGCGTGAATAATGTTCTTTTGAAGCATTTATTATGCTAACTATTCAAATCGATTTAGAAAGAGAAAATTAAAATATTGGTTTCTGCTTTTAATTTTTTTTGTTTCATGCTTTTTATATACCTATAATAATAGCAGGTTTCATGGAAATCCATAAAACCTGCTGTATCGTGATGTATAAATTATGACCTTTCATTTGATACCCAATACGGGTATATTTGAAAATATATTAGATTTTGGATTGATTTTCATTCCTCATAATATATTTCAAATGGTTGAACCGATTTTTATGAAACATAGCTAAGAATACTCTCGACTAAACCATCTTTCGATCAAAAGAAACATAATTGAATTCGGTTCAGCCGTTTGGAAGCTACGATGCCACAGACAGACTGTGTCAGTCTGTCTGTGGCACGCACACACATACACACACACACACACACTCACACGTCAAACTTATAACACCCCTCTTTTTTTGTTAAAAATATGTGATCGGTACAACCATGAACCATGTCAACCAGTGGGTGAATTAACCCTAGTTGAGTCAACCGTAGTTGTAATGACCGTCGGCGAAATGATACAAAACCGTAGAACTATACTGCAAAGCCTATTTGCACAAAAAATATTTTTTACTTACACCCTTATAACTTTGGACCTGCACGAATTTCTGATAAAAATCTTTCATTTTTACATATAAATAGACTAAATGAACATGTTTACACTAGTCGCAACTTGTTACAAGGGTTGGGACGCAGCTCATACAAAAGTGCCCGTTCTCCTTTCTATCAAAAACCAATTTTCATTTGTTGTTCAACCATATCATTTTACATTTTGCAATAAAATAAACATTAATATCGGGTAAACATTAGTTATTTATTGTTTAAGTTATCTTTGAGTCCAGTGCGTTATTTGTAAGTTATTGCATATTAATCTGCCCTTACTACACAACAGCTCTTTGCCAATACAACATGTGTGACCTTTGGCAAGGTCAATGTGCCATTTAGGTTAGAGGTCAATATGTTACGTTGTATTAATATCACTGTGTTATTAAGTTTTATACGAAACTGAGGGTTTTAGTGTAACATATTGTGCTGACGCTTTACTTTGATTTTCAATAAATAATATTAATGTTTGTAAAATAATATAATTACTTTTTAAAAAATACACATGGATTTATTTACAACACAGAAAACAAAATATCAGTTTTTGCGTGTCTGTCTGTCTGCCTTTCTTTCTGATTGTCTCGGGTAGGTAATCTCCGGAATGACTTTTTTATTAATTGTTTAAATCAACAATATTAGATACCTTAATTTAGTTCAAACCACCCGTTTAAACCACAATGGTTTCTATGCGAGGCTAGGCCGAACTTAAATGAAGTTCTTAGTAAAGGTACATTAGCTGATTTTACTTCAAAACAAAAAATAGGCTGCCAAGCTGAAATGGAGAGGTTTACGAGGTATTACTGGTAATTTCGGTTACTAGTAATTTTTAAATCGCAGTCCACTGCTGGACATAGTACTCTCCTAATGTTGGGAAGCTTTGGCCTACTGTTTCCACGCTAGCCAGATGGGTTGGTACCGGGTTTTATTTCGAGTCTTCCTTCTCTCGCAGTGATATCGTCTGCGTATTTTTCAGTTAGTCGCCTCTTACGACACCCTTTGGCTGAGATGAGGGTGATACTTGTATTCTCTCTCCATCACCACACGGATAAGCCATCATATCAAATAGTTAAATTATATATTTTACCATAAAGCTTAGCAAGCATCTGAGGGAGAAAATTGGCTATCCCGCGCAGGTAGATTTTTGGTGCAGACATTTATAATACAGTGATGAAATATTGCCTGCATCATGGGCACCGTGCCAAAGGAGACCCAATCTTTTGAATATTGCTTCAGTATCTTGCTATAATAAAACTATAAATTACTTAACTGTGTTTGTGCATTATTGGGGATTTGCCGAAACGTCAGACAAAATGTAAATAATACCAAATAACTATGTTTGATTATGTTACAGAAATGTATCGATTTTTAGTTCTTTCGAAATTCTTCACTGTTTATTCACGATGGACACAAAAACTAGCTTCTGAACGGATTTTGATGCGATTTTTATTTGTCTTGGTCAGGTTTAAAATCTGCCGTATGTTACATTGCGATTAGGAACGGTGATATGACAGAAAAACGTAATAAGGAACATCCCGAGCTAAGGAAACGCAATAACCAACACCCCAGTGGCGTAACTACGGACGTAATCTAGTATTTGGTTGAGTTTAAACATTTCTTTATTTGTATTGTTTAGCTATTCAGTACATATGTATTTATGTACTAATGATAATTCAAAACTGTTTATACTGGAGATTGATGGCACTTGGTGGAACTTGCTACACATCCCTACTATATAATATTCTGTCTGTCTGTCTATGTGTCTGTATGTCTGTCTGTCTGTCTCACTTTTACGACTAAGCCGCTGAACCGATTTTGATGAAATTTGGTATAGAGGTAGGTTAGACCTTGAGAAAGGACATAGGCTATGTTTGGTCGCGATAACCGACATCCACGCGGGCGGAGCCGCGGGCAAAAGCTAGTATTGAATAAATCACTTGTACTTTTCCACAATTATATATTTATTTGAACCTTACCGGTTTCACCTTACGGCATTATTCAAAAGAAACAGATTTACATAAGTAAAATTTCTAATCTCTCACCGGTTTTCCCGGCGAAACTACAGAAAATATCGACAACAAAACACCAGTCACAATAATATTCTCTGATTTATCGAAGGCATTCGATCTCGTGAATCATCCGAACCTCTTAATTAAGTGCGAACAATATTAGATACGAGGCGAGGTTTGGAATTACATTGGATTAATATTTACCTACCCGATGGAACACAATGGGTTGGTATCAACCGTCTTACCTTGATTAAGATCTTTAAGTAGTAAAATGGGACGATTGTAGTGAACCTTCCACCACTTCAATCTGTTTCCACATACTCACGTATATTCACGCTAAAATACATGTAAAAGGGAAGGCAGAGTTATAGTACATCATAATCAGGATATTTTTTATGCTAATTTTTTTTTTAACAGGTGTGTAATTCGTTACATCAACATAATTTTGTGATGACTTTTAGCGGCGTAGCGGTTTAGCGTTTAACAGCTACGTCTAAGATCGTAGGAGTACTATTATTTATTCTGTGTCGTATGCTCAATTTCAACTTAGTACAATCAGCGTCTTGACTGCAAAGTCTCAAAATGATCTTAATACCAACGTATTAAGAGCAAATCAAACTGTTTTATTGGTGCAAATTGTATTAATATTCGAACTAAAGGCGTGTACCAAATATCAGTACAATCAGTCAACAGGAAGGGGAAAAACCAAGGCATTAACATCATTTGGAGTACTTCGTTCATCAAGACTGTATAAATATTTATGAATATGTCTTACATTGATCTGGGAATAAGTACGTATTAAATGTAGGAGTTTACTCGCATTCTAAAAATGAATTTAGAATTTGTAAAGTCTTAGTCTAGAAAGCGTTATATTGGTAATATTTCGTATTTAGACGTATGTATCACCATGTAAGACATTTTATAGAAAGGACATGTCAAGAGTACCCGAAACCGGCGAACATGTATGAATACAATTATGAACGTAGAAGAAGCGAAAGATGTATGCCAGGATCATAGCAAATGGAAAACTGTGGTCTCTGCCTACCTCACTGGGAAAGAGGCGTGACTGTATGTATGTATGTATGTATTAATATACTCTTAAGTCACTTTATGTAGGTATAAGCTTACAATAATACCTTGGCTTAGCTGAAAGCATGACTAATGATACTTTGAAGTGTATTCAATAACCCCTTAAATGCGAATTTAATAATGTTAATCTTCGTATATCAACACTTTGGTCTATCAGACCGATGATTTACGCTTGCCTTGTTTCTTTTCATTGATAAAACATAACACAACTAAAAACACAGAATAAACAATAATACTGACGTACTAAAAGCAATAACCTCTCTCTCAAAAGAAGGTAAAAGTTGTTGAATACGTTGTGGTATGCATCACGAGAAAATTTTCTAACCCGGTTTTGTAAAAAAATTCTTTCCAAAAAATTTTGTTCTTCCTAATCTATATTATTCAAAAAACCTAGCAGCGTGCAAATATTTTTAAGACAACGCAACAACGAGAAAATAATAACAATGTCACTATGATACTATTCCCCTGAGAATACTGCACATTTTAAGCATGCCCATTGTGTAGCTGTATTTTCCTATTTTTTGGACTTTGTCTGACTTCTGGGTCATCACAATTTAAGTTGGTACCCTCATAGGAATATAATCTCATCGACATCCAGAGGAAAAAAAGGCATTTTTTTTGCATTCAATTTTTTTTTTTATTTTTTTTATAATTTCCTTGTCTTTTCTTTTGACCCGGCAATTTTATCTTTTTAAAAATACAGCACCCTTGTGACAAAAAAGTTGAAATAAAAGAATCGAATTAACAAAATGCCCTCGAAGGCGTGGTGTGGGACCAATCTTTACAGCTTATTTGACATTTTAAGGGCAGACATCTTTTATTCAGTACATAGCTTTGTGTCTTAGAATTTGCGACTTTTCCTTTACTGTCATAAATATGGAGAGAACAGGATCTCAGGAAGTGGTTAGAGGTAAATTACTGGAGGAAATTGCGGATGTACGATTTTGGGGAAAGTTGTGAGTTTGACTGTTTTCAAGGCTTCGTCCACTTTCGTAACCAGCTACGAACGTGGAATGGGATCAGAATTTACAGACTGTTGAAAATGTTGAAATATATCTTTTTATTTTGATTATTCACATGTCGCAGTCATCATCAACTTCATAACGATTTTCTCAGTTGCGTATAAAGTTTGCACTTTAGAGGTCCGGAGTTCGATCTGATATTGTTTTCATTGGTATATGTGTGAGTGTGGTTTGACTGATTAACTGCGCCAGAACCGCGTCGATCTGGTTTTCTGGGGGTCAGACGGTAGGCCCTCCCGTTAAAGCCAAATTAAGATCTGTATATTCCAAACAGAAACACCCAAAGAAATACAAATAGACATATTAATGCATACAAATATCTTCACTGAGCGGGAATCGAACCCACCACCTCTACCTCAGCTCTACCGCCACGCCAGATAAGTCGTAAACTCCTTTATATGAAGAAAACTACGCACAATCATCTGAACGAGTTAATAGCAGTATTGGTTATCGGATTTTGAACCCTATCTTCATGCATCAAGGTTCTTTTTCATAAAATATGTTTTTGAGGATAACTTTACGTTGGAGGTTTATAATAGGCGATTAAATGTTCTCAAAATCTTTTATGGTCCCGGAAAAGCTTAATGCATTTGTTTTTATCCTCGGATCGAGTTCTCAGGACCAATTATAAGTGATTAAGTGTCAGGTGTCCTTGAGACGAACGGCCTGATAACATATTAGTGATCTTTGATGGCGGGAGACGTTAAAGGTATGATTCCGTAGCCGACCGCATACTACGAAAACTGCCGACGCATGCAGCACATACAGCGTACCCATTACTTGTTAAATTCCGATACGGATAAAGGGGACCATTGAGAAGCCGCAATGAATTACACGCATCTGCTGCGTGCGTCGGCAGTTTCCGTATGCGGTCGCCTTCGGAATCATACCAGGTATTTGTTTTAAAAGAGCACTTAGCTACTGAAGTTACTAGTATTCCTGCTAACCGCTCCCAGTAGACAATCTCTATGGCATCATCTGACCTTCACAACCTAATGGCGATATCGAAGCATTGCAGCTAGACCAGTTGTTTGACTCTTTTTAGGGCTCCAACTACCCGTAACGACTGCCATAGATGTTCGTATGACAACCGGGACTGACGGCTTAACGCACTTTCTGAGGCACAACAGCACCAATGCAAATATCCATGCATACAAATATTTGCAATGAGCGGGGATCGAACCCGCGCCTCGCCGCAGAGGAACGCTAGTCCTTGATTAGGTCAAACTTATCTTCATTTAGCTTTCTTCTAACTTGGACTGTGAATTACGATCAGTGACAAAAGTTGCTGAACACTAATATAATTATTTACAATTGACCTTTACGTCCGTATACGTGACGACGGTACTAGTCACAGATATAGAGCAGGCTAGATGTCACAAGTGTATCAAATAATACATTTATTTATTATCCTTTGGTGATTTGGTTGTCTTTTTTAATTATTTTTTTTATTTTTTTTGTTTGTTATTTTTAAATATTTTTTTTATGTTTGTGTTTATGTTTGTTGATAATTTAATGTGATGTGTATGTTTTTTTTTTCTTTTTTCATATTTTACGAGAGAAACATTCCACTCCACGAAAATTTTGTGTGGGTTATTTTGTCACCAATGATGTTGTGACATGAGGCATTTATATTGATTTGTTGCTTGCTTCTCTTAATGGTGAACCCGGTTGTATCCAAAGTTTGCGCTTTAAGCCTAGAATCTTCTATTCCTCTTTATGAATTCATTTTGGCTTATATGAGACAACAGGACTGTCGTCTGGCCCCTGTACCGAGCCCTTAAGGCTCTTCTACTCCTTTCCTGGAGGAAAACCTGCGCCAGAACCTCATTGGCTATTTAGTAGATAAATATAACGGCTATAGCAGCTAAGGTGAACTTGGGTACTGAAAATGTGATTCAGGCCTCAATATCTAGGTAGGTATCGACCTTGCGGTCATCAACCTCCAGGACTCCTAACTCGATTGGGGTCAACTTCAGCCTAAATACGAAACGATTATACTTCTATATTTTACGCGAAGCGATTGCGTGAAGATTTGGCTACAAACCGATCTAGCTTACTCTAAATCTGTGGAACCGGCAGTGGCTTCCACGTTAGCCGCAATTTAATGGCCAATAAAAACTTTTTTATTTATCTCGTTAATCAAGTGTAGTAAAGGCACCTGATGATACTAAACAGACGTAATGAAGGTTTGTTTTCTCTTAGCTTTGATGAAATTGAGTAAGGCATTTCAGAAATTTAAATACGAAAAAAAATTTACTCGTGAAAGCACACGATATAGCGTAGAAATAACTTATAGTTGAATGACAGCCTTTGTGGCGTGGAGGCGCGGGTTCCATCCTCGCTCAGTGTAAATATGTGTGACTTGTGACTCCCCTGCCCTGGTGTAATACTCGTCCATAGGCCACGGTAACCACTTTCCATCAGGTGGGCCGTGTGCTTGTCTGCGACCTAAGTGATATGGAAAACGCTTTTTTAGGGGTGTGCGTTGTTTTATAGCTAATTATTTTATAGAATTTCGTTTCACATAAATTTTTTCTCATATTTTCGTTTCATAGAATAATCAATACACAGAATACTTACTTTGAAGATTTTTAAATCATTGATTTTTGTTTCACATAAAGTTTAATGTTAGAATAAACATATCATAGAATAATAACAAATCAAAAATTCTTTGTTATCATAACATACAATATTAAACTTCTAACCTGCGGTCTCAAATTCCTTTCGTTATTATTGATGTCTCACCACAGCCACCACCATCAAACTCCGGTGAATATTTACTCATAGAGCTGGAACTTAATCATACAAAAATTTTACTTGGTGCATACTATTCACCATCAAAACGCCTAAACTATTTTGAAGCTTTTGAAAACATGTTAGAAACATTCGTACCTTCTTACGAGCATGTCATCTTAATGGGAGATTTTAATACCTGCCTTCTACTCAATGACTCACGTTCTTTTTCCTTTCAGCGCATTGTACAATCTTGTAATCTATCCATTCTTCCTCTAAATGCCACTCACCACTTTCCTAACTGTATCCCTTCTCTTCTCGATCTGGTCTTAGTTTCTTCACCCAATCACATAGCTAAATATGGACAATATAATGCTGACGCCTTCTCTTATCATGACTTAATCTATCTTTCCTACCGAATCCGACCGCCCAAACCTAAACCTAAAATTATTTTACAACGCAATTTTAACGCCATTGATCCAAAAAAACTACATGAGGATGTTGTGAAGATAGACTGGGGCCCTCTTTTAATCTCAAATTGCGTCGATACTAAAGTAAACATCTTAACATCTCAAATAATACGGCTTTATGACATACACGCTCCCATCCGAGCAATTAAGTTGAAACACTTGCCTGCACCCTGGCTTACCCAGGATATTAAAGATTTACTATCGAAAAAAGCTGCAGCTAAGACCAGGTATAAGTTTCGTTCTACGCAAGTGAATTGGGATAAATATGTGACCATTAGAAACCACTGCAACAAGGTGTGTAGGAACGCGCAACGCCAACACATTCATACCTCGATTGAGAATGGAGATCCAGCTAAAGTCTGGAAATTTCTTAATAATGGGTGGCGCAAAAGTAAAGACCCTATTTGGTTCGGCTATAACATTTTTTCTAAATTAGAAAACTAGATTTAGGTTTTTTTAAATGTATATTTGTACCATTAAATTTCGTACCATTAGGATTTAAAGATGATGTCTTTTAAATGGTGACCTCCAGAGTTGATACACATTTGAGCCCTATTTATGACATTTTGCATAACTTGCCGTAACACTTCCTGCGATATGTTCGTTATTTCTTGACGAATGTTTTCTTTTAGAGCTGCGAGAGTCTGTGGCTTGTTCACATACACCCGAGATTTCAAAAAACCCCAAAGAAAGAAGTCTGGACTGGTCAGATCGGGTGATCTTGCAGGCCAAGGCAAATCGCCAAAACGAGAGATAACTCGGCCTGGAAAAGCGCCCCTCACTAAGTCCATAGTGTCGCGCGCTGTGTGTGCCGTAGCGCCGTCTTGTTGAAACCAGATGTGCTCCAGCCCCAATTCGTCCAAACTGGGTATCAAAAACTCACGTAACATGGTTCTGTAGCGTTCTCCAGTGACAGTTATCGCATTGCCTCCAGCGTCTTCGAAAAAATAGGGTCCGATCACTCTGTCAACACAGATGCCACACCATACAGTAACTTTTAGTGGGTGTAGAGGTGTTTCTTGAATAATGCGCGGATTATCAGTGCCCCAGAACCGAGTATTCTGCTTATTGACATGCCCTGAGAGATGGAAATGCGCTTCGTCACTCATAACCAATTTTGAAGGAAAATCATCCTCTTCAAGGTTGAGGTTTATGACGCGCTGGCAGTAATCTAGACGAGCTCGGTGGTCAGCAGGCAGCAGCTGATGAGTCATTTGAGTTTTATACGGGAACATCTTTAAGTCTTTCACCAAAATACGCTGCAGGGTCCGTCTGGAAATGCCCAATTGCGTGGCACGTCGCCTCGTTGATGTTTCTGGACACTCTTCCACATCTTCGCGCACAGCATCGATATTTTCAGCTGAACGGCCTGTTCTAGGTCTCCCAGACTTAGGTCTATCCAATGTTGAGCCAGTTGCTTCAAGGCGTGTGGCAAAGCGTCGAATTGTGCGACCAATCGGTGCCGGACGGTGGGGAAATCGTCGACGAAATTCACGTTGTGTTCTTATCACTGATGAATTATTCCGTAAGAACATTGACACAATTATTCCACGTTCTTGGGGAGTAAAACGGTCCATGTTTATTTTCAGTGTATTTTACATTTGTTCACTACACAATTTTCAACAACAGAATGACAGAAAATGTCATATAAAAAAAATAAAGGTATTTTCTTTAGTGCCAGTACTTTTGCGCCACCCGTTACATTAGGAGTTGGAAAATCACGTTCAGATTCTATTCCTAAAGACTTAGATATAAAATTACTCAATGTACACTTCTCTACTTCACCTAAATTTGATGGGGTTACGAAAACAAATACATTACAACATCTTTCATCTATTCCAACTCCTAAATATCATCCTTTTGTCTTCGATCAATTGACCGCTTGTGATGTTAAAAAGAGCATAATCGGAATTTCATCCAATGCTGTGGGCAACGATTGTGTTAGCAGGAATATGATCTTACCTATTCTTGATGAAATCTTAGACATTCTGTGCCATATCTTTAATCACTCATTATCCTGCGGAATTTTCCCCTCTACGTGGAAAGACGCTCAATTAATTCCCTTACCGAAAAAATCCAAGCCATGCTCGTTTACTGATTACCGTCCGATATCCATCCTTCCATTCCTTTCCAAAGCCTTTGAGCGTCTCATCCACACTCAACTTAGTTATTTTCTAAATAACAATGGGCTTCTTGATCCCTTTCAATCTGGTTTTCGACGTGGACACAGTACCACCACGGCATTGGTTAAGATTACTGATGATATAAGAAAGGGCATGGATAGTGGCAGAGTTACTTTATTATCTTTGCTTGATTTCAGTAATGCTTTTAATACTGTAGATTTCCACATCTTGCTTGGTATACTCAGCTCTATTAACATATCTCCAACGGCTATTGAATGGTTTCGTAGTTACCTGTTTGGGCGCCGGCAACGTATTCGCATCGAAGAATCCTATTCTTCTTGGTGCAGTACTACAGCTGGTGTACCGCAGGGTGGCGTTTTATCTCCCTTACTCTTCGCAATTTTTATCAATTCCATCTCTGAAAAACTTGTTTCATCCTACCACCTTTACGCAGATGATCTGCAAATTTATACACAAGCTCCCACGAGTGACTTAACTGGAGCTATTTGTACGGTCAACATGGATTTGGAGCATATTTCCGAATGGAGTAAAAATTATAGACTGACAGTGAATCCAACAAAAACACAAATAATTGTAGTAGGTGGTCAACAGTTGGTTTCTAGAATTAACTGGTCACAACTGCCGCAGGTCCAATTTGCAGGGGCTGTTTTACCTATTAACACCAATGTAAAAAACCTGGGTATCTACATTGACAGTACCCTTTCCTGGAGCCCTCAACTCCAAGAAACAAGTCGAAAACTCTTTGCATCAGCAGGGGCTTTGCGGCGGTTACGAAACTTCCTTCCAACTTCTACTAAAATTTCTCTTGCTCAATCTCTCCTTCTTCCTATATTAGATTACGCCGATGTCAGCTATCCTGATCTTACTGAGGAGCAACTTGATAAGCTTGAGCGTCTTCAAAATTTTTGCATTAGATTCATATTCGGCTTACGTAAATATGATCACGTCTCTGAATTCCGTAATAGACTCAAGTGGCTCCCAATTCGTCTTCGCAGGAATGCTCATATTTTGACTTCATTATAACGTTCTCTTTAATCCCGCTGCTCCCGTTTATCTCAAAGAACGTTTTATATTTCTCAGTGACACACATGCGAGATCCTTGAGGCCATCTAGGAACTTGACGCTGGGATTACCAGCGCACTCTACCGCTTACTATGGCAAATCGTTCACTGTGAAGGCCATCGGCCTATGGAATGCATTGCCGGTGAGCATTAGAGAGGCACCATAAATAAATATTTTTAAGAAAATGGTAAAGAGTCATTATCTATCTATAGCGTAGTCGTCGATAACTCCTTACATGCATATTTTATTTATTTATTTATCTATTTATCGTATTTTATACTATGTAATTAATATTGTAACTCATTACTTTATATAATATGTTAACACATTTACACCAACACTCACTTACACTACATAAGTTTCATTCCTGTCCATCCTAAGGTTGCCTGGAAGAGATCACTTTTAGTGATAAGGCCGCCCATTGTACATTTTACTTTATCTGTATCTGTGTAAAATAATATATGTGATAAAAATGGTGTGCAATAAAGAATTATCTATCTATCTATCTAAACTTATTTGCGCTAAGATAATTCGACGGAGCGCCGCTCCGCGTGGCTCCTATTTCTGGGTGGTTTTAAAAAAAAATCGGGGTACTCTTAGCCCGACTCAGACTGAAGAACTATAATGACGTGTTCTAAATTATTAAACGTTAGACCAAATTATTTTAGATTATGGTGGTGGTTTAATATTCCTTAAAAAATAATTCTACTGTTTGATAAGTTTGTTAAACAAAAAAATAAAAATAAAAATTCATTAAATTGTTTTTCTGTGAAATGTTTCATTCCGGTAAATTGTCTTTGAAACAATAATATTCGAAATAAAAATATAAGTACCAAATATTATGTGAAACATTTTCTGGGAAACGAAATTCTATGAAATTTCTGTCTGCGAAACAAGGGGCTCCCCTTTTTTAGACTAGCTGTATTTGTCAACATTGACAGGACGTCGGAGAATTTCAAATCTCGTGAAATGACAATACATTAGACAGCTATGTTAACTGACACGATGATCAAATTAAACTATTGAACCATGCTTCCAGCAACCCAATTGCTACTTGACAAGACATTTAACAGCCGAGGGTCCATATTGGCTTACATAAACTTTTAAATCCTATTCTTTGTCTGAAGAGTGATTATTATGAGCACAAATCGGTATTTGTGCTCATAATAATCACTCTTCATAATTTTCTTTTTCATATATTTTTTATTCATACATTTCTATTCCTAACAACAGAGTTCATAACCGTTAGTGATCATATTTTTTTTATTCATAACTTTTTTCTTCATAACATTCAATTATCATAATTTTTGTATTAATAAAGGGAATACCAAGAAAATATTTTAACTCATATTATCATTTTTCTTGTTTGTGTGTTTTAAATTTGTATTCACCTACCATTTAATCTAAGAAGATTTAAATATAGTTCTGCATGGTTATAAAAAAAAAATAACCACGAAGGCTAATGCGGGGGCTTCGCTCCGCTCCGCTCCCGCATTAGCCTTCTAACCTAATCTATCCAAGTCGGATACGGAAAATACGGATAAAAACACTTATGATTAAGAAATATTAAAACGAATATTAGAATAAAACACCTTTATGAACTGTGGAATGAACTCCCCGCGGTGGTTTTCCCAAGCGACTACAATATGGGGTTCTTCAAGAAGGGCATTAGAAGGTTTCTTCAGGGTCGGCAGCACGAGTGTGACGCCCCTGGTGTTGCATACGTCCATAGGCCACGGTAACCACTTTCCATCAGGTGGGCCGTGTGCTTGTCTGCCACCTAAGTGGTATAAAAAAAAAGTTATTTATTGAAATGATTATGAGTTTCGATTATTAGTATAAACAAATATATGAAAACAAATATTAGTAACAACAAATTTATGATAAGTGATATTATGAATTTCAATGATTATATATTTCAATATTTATTTGTAAAATTTTTATGAAGAATGATCATTATGACTTTAAATGGTATGAGAAAAATTTTCGGAAATCCGATGATAGGAGTTGAAAAGTTATGTAAGAAAATGCGCACCCAACAGCCGATTAGTTAATTTAACGCTGATCAGCCTTTCAGAAACTGGGCGTTACTATACCAGTCAAACAAAAAAACACAGATGAGATTATTTTTTAGATTCCATTACCTTTTATACAAGTACGTGCTCTGCAGAACCAATCAGAACTAATATTAAAGTTTTGGTATTCACGGCGAGTACGCAAGTAGAAAGAAATGAAACGTGTAATAATTCTAATCAAAACTTATTACAATTTGCATAAAAAGGTTTAACTTTTACGTATAAATAAAGTAATTAGCAGTGATATAATTATAATAATAATATTCAGTTTGTTAGAGGTACATAAGAATGAAGAAATATTTTGAAGAATTGACTATGCTAATATTTTGTTTTGCTAAGTTTATTTTGAAAAGGTTCAACAACACTCATCACAAATTATTTTGAAGCAAATTATTTATTAAGAATGATTTTTTGCACTTAGAGCAAAAATATATTTTATACTATTCAGTTGAATCACTTCAGTTCATTCAATAGGTTCGAGACATTTAGTTCATTTCAGTGCTGCAGTTCATTCATACCATTCATTTAGATCAAATATCCAATTTCTTATTCAGTTCAGTTTTATGTCTGGATAAATCGAAAAAAAAAATCGTTTAGTTCTATTCTTCTTCTATTAAGTTGGTTAAATAAATAAATAAATTCTTTCGTTCTGTTAATTTGATCACTACATTCAGTTCAGTTTGAACCACACCCAGACCTCACACTCTGTGCTCAGTACCTATTACATTTTGTTTTACCGAAATATGCATAATAACAAGTATACGAAATTTGATGTGCGTCCCCTTACGTTACATATTTTAATCCATTGCTTATAATCTCCTAGCACTTGAGTTGGTTTCGTGAGCTAGTATTTCAACACGTCACTTTAAAAGGTTTCAAAAATAAAACTACTAGAATATCCTGTTTTCAAACGTCAACTGACGTTTTATTTACTCGGACCGCCGAGAGACGCTTTTAATTTTAAGTGAATAAAATTGTGGTATGTAAAACAGAAGTGCAAGAGAAGTTTTCTCTTACATTTCTGTTTTACATAGCATAGTTTTATTTAGTTCATTAAAAACCTGACTACTGTGAATTTACGTTAGGAAATATACAAGGATGTTCCGCTTTCTGGTATTTAAAATCACGCTACAATTATTAGGAACCGATTAGTAAGGAAAATGTGCGGAAAACTCGAAAGGGTGTAAGATGCAACGCAATGGGTGGCAACTCGAAAAGTAACCGAGTAAATCGGGTAAAACTCGAGCACAGTTACTATAATGTAATAGTGAAAAAGTACTAAAGACACAAAATATTTAGACTCATGCATGTATTACATTAATTATCGTTTATTGATGTGGTTTAAAAATTTTGATGCTATATTATGACAGGAGGGTTTTTTTAACTATTTGTACGACCTTATATGCGGCTAATACGTGAGACATAATTATTGATTTAAGAATATCTTGCATAGGGTAGGGTGGTATAAGATTGCGCGGGCGATAAAATTGCGCATACGTCATAGCAAGGCAATGGAGTGACCTTCGAAGCCAACTTCAGCTGTGTTTTCTTAGCCGTCGCAACCGGCACGTGCCCCCAAAAAATAATAATAAATAAGTGGAAAACAAAAGAGATACATAAGTACAAAGTTTTTATTCCCTTTTGATCTATCTTTTTGATGAAATGAATGCGTTACTGTACAATACTCTCAGTCATTTTAGTAATTTGTTAGTACTTTGTCGCGGCAGTATCACTCATATTTCGACCTGATAGAACGTAGTTTGCACATTGTTTATGAGATGGCAGTAATATCACGATATTTAGAGTGGTATTCCGATGTGTAAAATTGCGCAATTCTGGTGTGTGTAAAATTGCGCGCGCAATTTTACCCGTCCGAAATTTTAGTAGGTAAATATAAATAATATTTTTGAATCGTACCGCCAGATTTTTATTTTTCCACTCAATTTCGATCGATTATTTAATTATTCCTTGTTTTTTTTTTATAATTCTATTTATTTTACACAATGTCCAGAAGAGAAAAGAAAACAGCTCGATAGGTTTGTTCTGATGAGGCCATCAAGATCACCTCAGGCCTACCCTAGCAATCGTTCTGTCAGTACAAACACTACAAACATTAAACGTGCTTAATGAAACTGTTGAAATTGATCCATTACAGCCAGGGCCTTCTCTATCTCAACTAGTCTCTTTGCCCCTTTCAAAACCGTTTATAACACCTGCACCTATATTATATCTGGGAAGCCATCACCTATTGTGAACGCAAGGTCTAGTCTTTAAATAAATTCAGCACTGTTGGCTGACCTTTTTTTGCTTTTATTTGTGATATGTGTAGGTTATATAGTTGCGCAATCTTATCGATCTCAACGCGCAATTTTACACACTAGGGTGTACAAAATTGCGCAATTCCCGATTCGTGATTTTGCTTTAATTACTTAGAAGATTATATGTTTTTTGTTACCATTCGTATAATAATTTGTTGCTATATTAATAAGGATAAATAAAGAAACGTTTCTTCTCATGTAGGATTAACATTTTTTATTTTATGACCTATTGATTGCAAACTGCGCAATCTTACACCACCCTACCCTACACATGTGTATGTACAACATATTGTGTTTAAAACAAATGATTAGATTGTATAGTATGGGGTACTTGAAGAAGGACATTAAGTATGAGGTTCTTACGGGTTCGGCATGACGAGTGTAACGCCCCTGGTGTTGCATACGTCCATAGGCCACGGTAACCACTTTCCATCGGGTGGGCCGTATACTTGTCTGCCACCTAGGTCATAAAATAATGTTTTCTTTTTCCATAAATCTGTTTATTTGTAAAAAAATCTAAAAATTCAAACTATTGACTTTGACTTTGATTCCAATATCAAAAAAGGAATTGTTAAAATTGATAAATATGTCTTTTGTGGAATTAGAGAGCGTTAAATGAACAAACGATAAAATGTTCACCGCTGTGAAATATTAATCTCCCGGGAAAGAGTTGTACAATGGCGGCCACAAAAATGTACAACGATTGGTTAATATTTTTTGTATCACGCAAATTTTTACTAAAGTTAAAGTGGTAAAATTCTTCTGCGTTTAAGCATCAATACCTCCACCACTTGCACTTTACATGAATTAGTCTGGTTGACTTTTCGGGAGCGACTGCCGGAAAAACTAAACAAGCAATACATAAAATATGTTTTTTTATTGATTGAAATTATTGTATCAATTGCCATCTAAACGCAAACTAATCTTGAAATTCCCTACGTTTACTGATGGATCTGTTAATTGATACACATATCAATTAACAGATCCATCAGTGAACGTAGGAAATTTCAAGATTAGACCCAACAAGAAGGCAAAATTTTTAAACTAAAATCGTTCAAAAAGAGAAATTATTTCTATTAGTAACCGGTTTTTACGGATCTATTTAAGGTTCTGGGCAACGTGTGCTCTTGTGGCATGTTTCCAAAAAGATTACTTTTGAAAACTAATTGAATCCACGACAAATTTCTGCTTTTAATCATTTTCTGCTGTCCACATATATTTGGTCGGTATCACACAGACCGCATTGAAATTCCAACTGAATGTTTCATATTCGGTGTTGAAAAGAATTCAATTTGGGTGATGACAGCTCTGCGCGTAGTTGGCTGCATATGTACCTACTATTATGAATTGAGCTTTTTGTACTTAATTTCTACTTGCATATACTCACGCCTGTGTATACTCGAAGGGGTAGGTAGAGGTGAATTAACATCCACATTTAAGGTCCAACCCCACCAAACGGACGGCATCGGCGCGGATTTTACAATCTTTAAGCAAAATAAATCTTATATCACAGCATTTAAAGCCAGCTTGACGTGCGACATGCCGCCGCACGTCGCTGTCAAGCTTTTGTGCGTGACTTGGTAATATAAACTTCAAACACTGTGATAATAAGATTTAATTTTGTTTAAAGATTGTAAAATCCGGGCCGATGCCGTCCGTTTGGTGGGGTTGGACCTAGTCTCTGGGTTTTTGGGTTGATTGTAGAATTTTTGATCTTTCATCACCATAGAGCCCCACATGCTTTCACCTTGGAGCCCAGGATGTGCTTACTCCTCCTCTGGCTTCTACGGCTGCTTTACCTTAAACAGCTTTTGTTAGAGCGACTACCATCTGACTTTTTAACCCCAAAGGAGGCTCGTAGGTGAAGGTATCTAAATTTTATTTCATTAAATCACAAACAAAACAAACTTTGGCAGTCAAGTAAAATTTAAAAAGTCTATCTCCGCGTACAAAATATTATTTAAACCTACAACCTAGTTATTCACCAAAGCAGTCTATAAGTACTAATGCTACAACTTACAATATCGTTAAATGAGAGAGTGGTACTCTCCCAATCGAAAAAAATATGCTCCTATATTCTAAACTATCTACAAAAGAACAAGTGGTAGGTACAGTCCGTGCCAAAAGTATTTTTTGATTGTAATATAGTGATAATTGATGACGTATGTACCTAATCATTAATATTGAATCATTAGGTACGTCATCAATTATATTATCACTAATGTAGGTACGAGTATTACAATCAAAAAATACTAATTTAGAGGATACACGGTTAATAGGTATAGTTTATGTTTTATTTATTTCATATGTATACTAGTGCCGATTACTTCAGCTCTAGAACTTAATCAATAATAGCAGTTTAGTTGGCATTCTTTTTTATTTATTTAATTCTTTATTGCACACTAAAAATTATACACTAAGATTCTTTAGTAACACATGTAGTTATTTCATATTTCTGTAATCCGGGGTTCTTTTAGTAAAGCGTGAAAAAGCGTTTACTAGGTCGTCAAAGTCAAGTCCACCATTTAAGCATTAATAATATTTTTTTGGGTTCTATTATTATACCTTTATTCTATATGGGCCTTTATTCTACAGAATTCTTTTACAGCATACCATCACGTAGATTAAAGTCATAATTACCGTACCTTATTCAAAACACTGGTTCTAAGCGACTTCAGTACAGTGGGGTTCTTCAAGATAGGCATTATAAGGTTTTTATTACATACGTCCATAGGCCACGGTAATCACTTTCTATCAGGTGGGCCGTATGCTTGTCTGCCACCTAAGTTGCATTAGAAAGAAAGAAAGAAAGAAAGAAAGAAAGAAAGAAAGAAAGAAAGAAAGAAAAATCGGTTTTATTGCGGATCACGCATGTACACATATGAAAAAATAAACATTAAACAGAAATAAACAAAAATTAACAATAGTTCACTGATCTCTATGTGCAATAGTTGCAATCAGGCAACCACAAAAATGATTTGGCCAGAAGCCAGTGATATTAAAAAAAAGAACAAATATGTGAAGTTACTTTTGCCTCTGATTGTACAAATCACTTACATTTGATTTCCATACACTCACGAAGCCTCTCATACATTATTCTATATAAGTAATGCTTACTGAATGAGTATTCAGTTTAATGTTTATGTTCAATTTACTTCCAAGTTTGATTCCTCTCTGATTCTAAGTTTATTTGCTCTATATTCAATGTTTTTAACCGACTTCAAAAAAGGAGGAGATTCTCAATTCGTCGGAATATTTTTTTATGTATGTTCATCGATTACTCAAAGACGCCGGGACCGATTTGCAAAATTATTTTTTTATTTGATAGGTTATACTTCCCAGGTACTGCTTGACCGATTTTGATAAAATTTACGTGGGACCATGCAAATTTTATCAAAATCGGTCCAGCAATTTATGAAATATCAACAAAAATCTGTTAAAGTCGGTTTTTTTTTTAATTTGGTGATTATTTTTTTCAATAAGTAGATAATTATGTACAATATTTATTTATTTATTTTAAACTTTATTGCACAAATAAAATGTACAAAGGCGGACTTAATGCCATAGGCATTTTCTACCAGTCAACCTTAGGGTGATGCAGAGAATAGTGTTGAGGTAGGTGCTTGAAAATTGTAATGAGAGTGTGTAATCTAGTACAGTATAAATATTGGGTGAACATAATCAAACAATTAACATATTAATACATATATAATCATAATTATATATATATATATATATATATATATATATATATATATATATATATATATATATACATATACACACACATACATACACATACATAATTATATACATATATATATACATACATACATACATATATACATACATATACATACACATATATACATATATATACATACGGTAAAAATCTTTTGAAAGTTATTCCACCTATGGTTCGTTGTAGAGCAGGCGTACTCTGTTCTTGAATATAGAGCGATTTGGAGACATCCTGACCTCTAGAGGAAGCGCATTCCAAAGGAGAATGGATTGTACAGAGAAAGAAGAGTGGACAAGGCTTGAAGTGTGAGTGGGACAGTGAAGAAGAAGATTGTTAGAGGAGCGTAGATTTTTATTATGATTTGAACCAAGTAGAAGGAGATGGGATTTTAGGTACGAAGGGGCGTTGGGAGAATTTAATAGTGTATACACCAAAGTGACAGCTCGTAGACTGCGTCGTCGTCGTATGGGTAGCCAACCCAGCTCCGCACGACAAGCCGAAACGTGGTCGTACTTCCTAAGGTTGTAGACGAATCGAATGCAATTGTTGAGAAGTCGGTCCAGTTTATTGAGCAGGTCTGCATTCAGGTCGAAATAGCACACATCACCATAGTCGAAGATGGGAAAGATTAAAGTCTGCATAAGCATTGTCTTGGTCTTAGGTGGAAGAAAGTTTTTAAGTCGGTAGAGAGCCCTTAGTGTCCCAGTAACCCTCTGGCAGACGTTCGCAACTTGAACCCGCCAACTCAAGGTTGAGTCCAGGTGTAAGCCCAGGTTCCTAACACTATGTGTGACAGGAATAATTTTCCCGTCAAACGTAATCGCTGGCATGGCCACGTCCTTCAACCTTCCCATTATATTGCCACTGCCTATTATAATACTCTGGCATTTGTTAGGGTTGACAGCCAATCCAAATCTGGCACACCAGCTATGTATAAAGCCCAAGTCTGCGTTTACCCTATCGATGGCCTCCGAGATGTTTTCTACATTGGCTTGACTATACAATTGCAGGTCATCGGCATACAAGTGATACGCACATTGAAGATCGGAGGTTAGGAAGTTAATAAATATGGAGAAAAGAAGAGGAGAGAGAATACCGCCTTGAGGGACACCAGAGTCGAGATTACACCAACTCGATGAGTTCTCGTCGGTACGAACCGACTGCTGGCGCCCCTGAAGATATGAGGAGAACCAATCTAAAACAGATGTAATTAATAGTGGTACCAACAAATTTGTAAACCGTAGGGGGGTACCACCGTCCCTTCAATGCAGCCAAAGAGTAGCAATCCTAATTTCGATTCTCACAAAAAAGTAGGTCAATAATATTAAATTTTACTTATTCTTTGCTACCTATTTTACTTATCACTTATATCATTTTGACAGCAATAAATCAAAATTGAAGATTTTTAGTCTAGAGAGTTTTATAACAGCAGAATCGGGCACTATTCTGTGAATAACACAGATAACCCGAGGAAATATGGGCAAAAAATTTGTAAACTGGGCCAAAGTATTAACCAAGAAATTTACATGAGAGTCGATACACTTTTGTTACAGTGGGTTGAGCACGAACAACTATCGTAATCGTATCGTGAACGTAACGATAGCACGGAGCATTGCGATTGGCAGGCTTCAGGCAGGCGGCCAAACGCAATGCTCCGTGCTCTCGTTACGTTCACGATACGATTACGGTAGTTGTTCGTGCTCACCCCAGATAGTTTATTCAAATGAATGCTTCAAAACTAAAGCGCTCGTCGCTTTCTGTCAAAACAAGATATTTTTACCATTTTTATTTGCTTCACTTGTTAGTTTATTATAGTTGGGGGTTTCAGTCTAACCACAAAATAGTTGATTTGCATTGATTTTCGTGAAGTTACAGCCATCTGACAGTAAAAACCCATTACAGTTGAAATAATTCAATAGGTGCATTTTGACAGCTGCATGATAGAAGGTAACTTTACACGATTGGAACGAAACATAAAACTATTATAATTTAAGTATGAGATCGGGGCTCGGTAGGTCAGTGGTAGTAGCATTTGCCCTGTTGCCGTCGGTAATGGTCGCGGGTTCGAGTCTCGCCTGAGCGATTCACTTTTTCCAGGTTTTATCTATAGATATTTTATCGTAACATGATGTAATAATATTTAAGGGACGGTGGCGCCATCCTTAGTTCTTATGTTTTAACTATACATACATATAATCACGCCTTTATTCCCAGAGGGTTAGCCAAATTTCGCCAATCATTGTATTAGGTCTCACGTAATAGGCGGTGACCCTATTGCTGTATTCTGGGCACTATTTTTTACTCGAGCCATATATCTGAGGCTGACACTGGGCTGTATATATCTATCTAATGTTATACAGCCCTATCCCTTAGTCGCCTTGTACGACACCGCATGGGAGGAGATGGGGTGGCCCATATTGTACTCTGCCGGGGAGATGGTTCAACTATTCTGTAAATATATGGAATAATGTGGCCGAAACCTAGTACAGTGCAATAAACTATAGAGTTTATGAAACAAACACCGTAGGCCTCTGTCGTCCAAAGTTCAACCAGCAGCAAGTAATTCACATAGATGCCCATAAATAACTCCATAACGGCGAATGTTTGGCGAACATCATAAATCTGTCACGAGGCTTCATGGCGAAGCGTTTTACACTAGACGACACGTTGAGATCAGCTTCCCTAGAGGGTTATTCCCTGTTGCCCCCACTGTTGACGCCACCACTGGTGACAAATTCGTTGGCTTATTGTGGAATAGAATGACGAATGTATGGGATTTGACCACCAAGCATCATTCTCCGTTCCTCCGTGAGCATGGTGCTTGTAAAAGCGCGGAAATATCGTAAACTATAAACAATACATGGTAAATGTCCCGATAGCTCTAATAGTAACGATGCAAAAGTCTTCACGCCATAAAAAGTGCCATAATTTTTGCAAAAGTTGGTAAATATCAGTGTTCAGCTTTAAAATGTTTACGTCAATAATACATGAATAATTATTATACCTGCCTACCCCATAAAAACTATTTTATTTATATGGATATTTAGGCATATAAACAATGCGGAAAACAATTTAATGCGGATGGTACATATACTTAGATAGGTACCTACATTTCTTCAAATACCGTTCATGTTAACCATCGAATTATCCTTATTATAAAATGTCGTCACGTTATCCGGTCGTTGGATGTAAAACAAATCTGATCTGCTAGGCTTTCAATACAACTGTTTTCAGAAGCTTTTGCTCACAATCGCAATATTTTTGAAGTAAGCTGGTGATTGATTAAAAAGTAAAATTTCTGAAAATCCATTCGATTGCATTTTTTGCTAGATTTGACATTCGAGGCTATTCGTAAAAAAGATTCACCTCAGTTTAGAACGAAATTGATAACGTATACTCCGTTTAAAAAAACCTAACCATTGAATAGTAGTAGGTAACATTGAAAATTAGTTAGTAAATAAAAATAAACATAACGGCACTATTAACATGCCTACCTGCTCATACGGACAGTCAGTCCTAAGCCAAACGCCGAACTGCAGCCCTGCAGCAGATAGGCGTACCGCAAAATAGATTTGAATATGATAATTTTGTTCATTGTCTTAATTCATTCCGGTTTCTCAACGGTTCCCTTTATCCTTATCGAAGTTTAACAAGTAATGTAACGTGAAGAGACGATATGAGACGTCATCCGACCGCACATAAATGGAATAAAATCAGTCTCCCAATCCGCTCATTTGTCTATAACACTTACATTATTTTCATTATTATCTAAATTATTACTATACGAGTTATTCCGGTTGGATACCCCGTATTTGATACCCTGGGGGATCAGTTTACTTATGAAAACTGCTCGGTGTTCCATCATGGGTACCTATTATGTGAGGTGCCTGGATACTCTTAACCTAGCCTCATAAAACTGTTTTGTCAATCTGCTTTCATCCATTCTCTCGACGTAGCCGAACAATCTAAATACCCATTTCTCTATCTTTTTCACTACATCTGCAATCAAGATACCAAAAAATAACTATGCGATGCCCATTTTATAACACATCCAGAATTACCCATACAATCAAATCGTAATATATCCCCACTAATATCACATTCGGGTAATCTTCCAACGATCCGGTTCGTGGTTCCGTACAAAAACGTACAAGGCAGTAAGGGCAGATTCAGATATTGCCTCGTTAAGATATCGTCAGCGTTCATCTATCAAATGCGACAAGCTGCTGAACGAGGATAATTATTGTCTGGTCATACGGTAAGTTATTATCATTTAGAGATGTTAGGAGCTGGATAATAAAAGGATAGGCAGAGGTACCTTAGCCCCAAAATTTGGCAAAATTATGCTATTCAGCTGCGTGGAAAAGGGGGCGACCACACTTTAAAAGTAAAATTTTTTTGTTCGATTGTTGTTCAGATTGGTAAGATAACACCTCATACAAGTTTAAACTATCTTATGAAAGTGCTCTATTAAAAACAATAGGGCCACCCCCTTTTTCGCCATCATCATCATCATCATAGCGTTAATCCCTGTTTCATCGAAAGCTTCTACTTTGGGGCCTGATACACGCACTCCTACTCCTTTTGATTTAGCTTTTGTTTCTTTTAGTTTTATGGGAGCGACTACCGTCGCACCTCCCAACCCTAGAGCCTGCGCTAAATCCTCGTCCGTCTATTAAGAGATGTAGCCGGCTTGCAGGTGAGGTTAACTTGACTTCGAAAGTCTTAGTGGAGCTCCATATACCTACACTTTTTGACTTTGTAATATTACAAAAAAAAAAACAAGAAAACAATATTCAGGGCTTTAACGTAAAGAAATCTTAACATTATTCTATCGTATAAGAGACTACTATTATGTGAGGGTTTAAATTACTAAAGCAATAAGGCCTGCGACACGCGGAGCTGAATAAACCGAGACACTGAGGTGAAAATGAAACAGGCTTTGTAGGGCTGCCACAAAATTTCATCTTTTTCAACATTATATCCACGGAGGACAGAATATTTCCTTCTCCATGATTATAATTATCTTACGTTGCCAATCTACCTACTATTTTCCTGAATAAGTTTTATTTTTTCACAATCATCTCATGATCAAAATGATAGCGTTGTTCCCGAATGCATCCAAGGCTTGTTTCTTGGAGTCTGAGGTCCGCTTTCTTCTGCTCCTCTTCTGACTTTGGCTTAAGCAGTTTTTACGAACGTGATTGGACCGTTGGACCTCCCAAGCCCGAGATAAAACCTGCACCAGAGCTTCGGTGGTCAACCAGCAGGTGTACTGGCTTACAGTTAAACCCTTATACACTGTCACCATTAACTTTGCTTAAATTCCAGGGAATTGATATGTGACTCCTGCTGATTTCTATAGTACCTACTTCCTTTTTTTCACAGTGCAGCAGTCCCCTCGGATACCCCCAATAAACACCCAGGCGGACGTGGTTATGTTGGAAACAGCTATTAAATTCTCAGGTTATCTTTCAAGTATGAAATTATTAGTGTTCTCATTTATCAGCAGGCGAGATAGTAGTCAAACATGAGCTACTATGATAATAATGTTTAAAAACAAATTAGTATATTTTCGAATAGGTTTTCATAATCAATAGCTCTCACAGCTCTCACTCATCCATACTAATATTATAAATGCGAAAGTAACTCTGTCTGTCTGTCTGTCTGTCTATCTGTCTATCTGTCTGTTACGCTTTCACGCCTAAACCACAGAACCGATTTTGATGAAATTTGGTATAGGGGTAGATAAGACCTTGAGAAAGGACATAGGCTATGTTTGGTCGCGATAACCGACATCCACGCGGGCGGAGCCGCGGGCAAAAGCTAGTATAATATATTCCATATCACAAGCTACTTAAACTATACTCACTTTGGGTCTAGATGGCGCTGTACAGGAATGTCGTAGATTTCGTGGAATCACCAAAATCATGAAAATGAGACCATAATCTACACTTGAATGAAAATAATATTTTATGTGACAACCCTAGCGGTTAATATTCGTCTTCAGGACGATGTCTCGCAGACGGGTAGCGTGCAAAGAAACGGTCTTATTGCTAATATCTCTCTCATTTTTAAAGATATTAATTACTTTCCTATCCGGTTTTTTGTTTTTAAAACAAATCTTGAAATTAGGTATTTTGTGGCAACAAAAATATACATAAATAACATTATAATCATTGACTTCTATGTTACTATACTGTTCTATTCTATGTAGGTATTCGACTAAGGTAAACAATTTTGTAGCGATTTTTTATCAATTAATTAGCTAGTCCACACTGCTGGACATAGGCCTCCCGGAATATGCGCCATAGAGAGCATATTATGGTTTAAATGGGTGATACGGGGTTTCGAATTGTGCTACGGGAGAAGCCGGGGTGGTTCGGCTAGTAAATCTGCGGCTGCGGCTTCTCTCAATTTATTAATTTTCAAATTTATGACATCTTCGGTCTCTTGAGAAGTAGCGCGATGATATTTAGCTATAGCCTTCTTCATAAACGGGCTGTTCAAAACAAAAAGTATTTTTCAATTTAAAATTAGCACTTTCAACCAAACAAACTATTCAGCTTTATAATAGTAGTATGGAATTTGATTATATAGACACATAAATACTAACAAAATGCATTACAAAAAAACCGGCTTGTAATACACGTTATAATGTGAGTAAACTGATTAATATTGACCATTAAACTGCCAATCTGTGCATGTTACGGGATGTATGTATGTCAACTTGTACCAAAGTAGTAGATCTTTTTTATACCACGTTAGAGTGCCATTTACTGCGTCTATAGATTTTGTATATAGTCTAAGAGTATCCATAAATACGAAGCTTAGATCTTGTGAAAGTACATAGGCTATGTTTGGTCGCGGTAACCGACACCCACGCGGGTGAGGCCGCGGGCAACAGCTAGTAGATTTAATATATTATGTAAATGCGTAATAACTTTAGCAAATGAAGTATAATAAACAAGATTTTGTGCTCGAGAAACGTGACGTAGGTACAGTAGAAGGTACAAAAGATAGACTTTTATAGACGTGAAGCATTTAATGGAGCGCTTGAATGGTCCTGATAACGTTGTGATGGCTCGTCCTGGTGACTGAACTTTGAACCCACCTCGTTTTCTAGACTCTTGTCTTAACATTTACAGAAATGATGTTAGATACGGTTTATTCCAAGTAGATATACTTACCTCCTAGATATACTTTTTTAAAGGTTCACTATACATTCGCATAAAAAAATAACCATAACCTATTTTGGCATATGGTAATTTAGACTAATGATCTTTTGGCATAATTTTTTTTGGCATAATTATACTTGGCATAATTTTACTATGTAATTATGCCAAAAAATTATGCCAAATTCTTTATGCTAAAACATTTTAGGACAAAACATTTTATGTTAACGAAAGGGATCCCCTTTTTAAACAGCCCTGCTTTCGTTTCCATTAAATATTTTACCGGCAATTTTTTAATTTATCAAGAAACATAAATAATGGTAGTTACAAAAAAAAAAACAACCACAAAGGCTATGTTGGAGCTCCGATTCCACCTTAATCTTCTAACCTATACCTATCTATCCAAGTCAGGGTGCAGTGTCCACATCGCGTAACTTGACTTAGATTAGGCGAGCGGAGCGAAGTGAAGCGCCCGCATTAGCTTTAGTTCTGGGTTGCTGGTTTAATTTGCTGCTAATGACACGATGAAGAAGAAGAGTTTCCCATAGGTCTTTAGGTACTTAGGGATATTAACTAAGTTGTGCCTGAACTAGGTAATCAGGCGTCAAGTGCCGATTAATAATAATAATTCTAAAATCCTATTACAGATACAGCTATTTCCATATTTTGCGGGAATCGGATTAAAATTTCACGCGTTCGGAGCCGCGGGGAACAGCCATTATGAAATAAGTATAGTAGTAAAACACATTTTAACCTCAACAACGAACTTCCATTACCAAATTAACTACATTTACTTTTCGCATTTGGTGAAATCAATCAATCATTTCATTCTGCATCATTTGGTCCACCACAAACTGTTCACGCTTATTAAAGCTTAATTAAATCCTCGTAAAAACACCAACAGACCGGATCATATCGAATTGTTATTCTGTTGTGAAATTCTATATTAATTTTGAATATTTTGATGTTTCATGTAGTTAACGAGTATGCCCCAATGTGATCATTGGGTCATTTTTTTTTTGTTTAGACAGGATAATATGTTTTACTCTCCGCATTTCACGTGCTCGAGGAAGCTGCGGGGGTATGTGGGGCTCTCAACACACTAAAACAACCTGTCGTGTGCCATACGCCGCGACTTACGGCCGTTCCCAATAACATATCTACAGATAAAGGTAGAGGTAGAGATAGTTCCTTTGTCAAATCCTATTGTTATTTTGCTTCTATGAATTGCGTTACCATAGAGATTAATGACGTTTTTATCCTTTCTAATGTCAAAACTGGCAGTAGGTTATTGGATCAGTGAACCGTCGGTAACACTACGCTCTCGTCGACGGATCACCCAAGCGCTGGCCCACAAAGGTAAGAAAACCTTCAACCTGGTTTACCTTTAGATTGACGGCCGAAACTTTGGCACAGTCCTCTCGGAGTTGAGGGGTCAGCAGTGGTTCTCGAAGAATTTTTTTTTTTTTTTTTTTTTTTTTTAAATTAAAAATAAGCTAAATCCAGAGAAAGAGTATGACAACTTACCATCAGGAGGGCCGTGTGCTTGTCTGCGACCTAAGTAGTATAAGAAAAAAGATATCCAAAAAACGCGCGAGTACAGTACATTCTGAGCATATTTTAGGTTCAAGATATAATTATGTTCCGAGGTTTAATAATATGAAGTGAACAACCAATCTAGTCATAATTAATATTGGCGTGTAACGTAATAGGCTGTGTCAGTGAAGGATTAGGCCGTCCTAAATTGCTGATCCCGATTTGATTGGTACAATCTAATTTGAATTAATCCGTTCAGTTGCTTGTAATACAGGATATCAATCTTCTACCACTTAATTATATGGTAGGAAAATTAAGCTTGTCATCCTACTAACATTATAATCTTATCTTACTAAGCTATACTAATATTATGAAGCTGAAGAGTAGGTATAGATAATAGTCGGGGAAGTGAACAAAACCACTAAATATAATATGCCACGGCACCTTTCAAGCATTAATCTCTGCCTATCTCAATTATGTGAAATAAAAAAGGGGAATTAAAAAGTTGAGTGTTTTAAACATCATTGAATAATAAATAGCGAGTGAACTCCAAACCCCTACTACGGTTACGTGTACACGTATCGTTGTCGACTTCAGTTGGGACAGGTAAGCATCAGATCGATCTTGACGAACATAGTACTCAAAATGATCTTAATTACTTGGTATTAAGATCAATACAAACGGTCTTATTGGAGATCTATGGGGAGGCCTATGTCCAGCAGTGGACTTCCTATGGCTGAAATGATGATGATGATGAAGACCAATACACACCTTTCGGACGATAATGCAATTTAAATCAATAAAACAGTTTTACTTGCTCTTAATATTATGTTGTATGTAGTGCATGTTGATCATTTTTTGAAATAATAAAATATACTGTTGATTTAATGATAATAATTAATACTTTTTTGCAGTAGTAAATTTTTCTGTTAATTAAGTTATAATAATTATTAAGTAGGTTTTTTGGCGAATGATGGAAATTCCAAATAGGTAAATAAATAAAATATTCTAGATTACACAGTTAAATTAAACATGTATAATGAAAATATTTTCCCTGTTTTCTATGGAGAAATCTGTCAATTAAAGATTATAATAATAATCTCCTAATTCAATCTTCTTGAATAAAATTGTTAAGTAGAATAGACACTCTACTATGACAGTTAACTAAGTAACAAGTGCAACCAATAGTAGAAGAAAATTTCTTGCACTGGTACAAATTCGATGAAAAAAAAAACTTTTTCCATTCCCAAAAGATTCCAAGTTCTCCCCTCTTCGATTACTTATGAGGACAAACTCATGTATCTTAAATGTGTCTAAGTTATGGCATTTTGCATTCTAATGAAAAATACATTAAGGTTATTTTCTCATAAAATTTTCTGAGTTTTAGGCTCTATTTGAAGCGTTCCGCGTTATATTTATTATTCTGGTCTTAATGAAGACTCGGATGAGATAAGTTTGGGATGGATTAAAAATATTAATAAGGGGAAGTAGATCTACTTGCCAGAGTTTAACGGACAACTTCAAGCTCTTCGGGGCCGAAGAATAACTTCTTTTGCAAGCTGGTAAACCTTTGAGTAAGTGGTAAACATACTGCGGCCTTACCATAAACCTTAAAACAGGTCAATAATTTGAACTGCTGTCATTCTGCCAACTGCAAATGTCACTTTGTAATGTCATATAAATATAGAGGATTACAAAGTGACATTTGCAGTTGGTGGAATGACAGCAGTTCAATTATTGACCTGTTTTAAGAGTCCATGGTATGGGCCCTGACTAACAGTAATGCTCTGCAGGTTCTCCTCTTATGAAAGGACCACTGCTACTCCCGTAAAAGAATGAGAAGAACTCCCGGCTAATAATCAGTCACGACCTTAGAGAGCAGTGGCGGACGTCGTGGGAGGCGTTTCAGCACCATCCCTGGAAGGACCGGGTACCTGACCCCACCACTAAGCCGCCCGGTTTTGACAGTTGTCGCACGGTGTGGTCAAGGGTCAACCGGTTCAGAACTGGACACGGGAGATGCAACTATCATCTTCATAAGTGGGGACTTAAAGAAGCGCCGGACTGTGATTGTGGAGCTGCAAAGCAGAAAACGATGCATATAGCTGAGGAGTGTCCACTCCGTCGTTTTCCTGGAGGAATGCGTGAGCTACATGACCTCACACCGGCAGCAATAGACTGGCTTCGCCAACTGGACGTCGACATATATGAGGACTCGAGCAAAAGCCGTACGACATGATGATGAATGTCAATATTATTAATAATACTCGTATAATTAAAATAAACCCAATATTATATTAGTTATAACAATGACTTATCAGATAGCTTTGACAGCAAAATCTTCACTATATAAAAAAGTGTCAGTTAAATGTAATCTTTTTTTTTAATACCACACAAGAACTTTGAAAAGATAGTTAAAATTCTCGACTCTTATATTAGTCGTTAACTTTCCAATAAAGAACGAAATAGTAATTTCCACTCACATACCTCAGATCTTTCAAAGAAACTATTTACAAAGTACTTTTTTCTTTTCTCCCTCTTTTATTGTGCCATTGGCTTGTAGGTATGTGGTGGGATTGACAAATTCCTAATAACAGATCACAAACTTTGATGTGTCTGGAATAGTGGCATACGGACAAGAAGAACTGCGAGCATTGTAAATTCTTCTCACTAAATCAGTACGTAAGGGCATGATTCTACTGTACCTATTTAAATGATATGCTAAATAAAGGATATGATTAAATAAGCACAGTCTGCTCGCAATATTTTAATTCTAAGGGCTCTCCTCATAAACACGATACGACTTCGCTACGTATTACAATGATGCGTCCTGCTACGACAATGCGCTGTGCTACTACAGAATATTGCGTCCTGCTACGACGACGTGTCGTGCAGCGTGCTACGAAATTGTGATATGCTACGACGACGCGTCATGCTACGGCAGACATTGCGTCCTACTATAACGTCGCACCGTGCTACCACGTTGCGTTCTGCTACGACCTCGCTTGTGCTACGACTGACATCGCATCCTGCTACGACGACGTGTCTTGCTACGGCGTTCACACCTCAAACTAGCCCTCCCTTCTTCTCAAACACCTAAAAATATATCATTAAAATATAATTACGTTCTTCGCCTCTTCTTCTTCTAGTTCTTCTAATAATCGAGCAATCTTTTAATTCACTTTGGAATCACACGCCTTCAGTGAGTAGTAAATATTGCTTTTATGTATGATTGAGTATGTAGATGTTCTTCTGGTATATAATTGTTTTTGCTTGCAAGGTTCCGCGTTTAGATCACGTCAGGGTCACCACTGTGGCGGTAATGTTCCTCCAACCAAAGGGAGGATCCTCCGACCAGGCAAGGTGATCACGCCTGGCGGGCCGCGGCCCAACGATTGTCGTTGGGATGTTGTAGATATACAAGCGCTGGAACATCGCTTTCGCGATGCAGGAACTGTAGCGACGTAGTAGTTCGGCTTGCTGTCGCTAGATGGCGCTGGGTACATGTGGTATCGCCACAAGTAAAACAATCTCACAGTTTCACCCTCTTTGTAAATATTCGGCAAGTTGCACATAGGTACGTGGTGGTCGTATGTAGTTCAATTTCCCCTTTGTATGAGTTGCCACTTCTGAAATCAGTTTTGATTCTTTTTACTACTATACCAGTCCGAGGTGTGAAAGAACAAAATAGCAACAAACAATAACTTGAAAGATAATTTTAGTAAAATATTTTACCTACAAAAGAAAGATAGGTATAGTTACGATACATTGCACATTGATTTGAAATGATTTGAACATAGCGTAATTTGTGTTCAAATGACAGGCTAAATTAGACAACAAGCAGGAGAATTTTGTTCTTCAAAGCCTGACAGTCTATCAACGCGCGTTAATTGCATTTTGGGATGATTAATTCCCTATGGAGTATAATAAAATAAGGCCACACCCCATCTCTTCCCGTGGGTTTTGTAGAAAGCGACTAAGAGATGGGACTGTTCTCCATCCAACAGTAAACATACAGCCCATGACAAAGTACCCACTTGATGGCAATAAGCTCACCCCCTAATGCGTAGGTTCGAAAATCATAGCCAGCAGGATGTAGGTGTGAGCTACACCTCTGCCTACCGCTTTGGATAGGTATACTGACTTATAGGATAGGAAACGTATGTCAATCAGGTCGAGGGCAGATTTAAATAAAGAACATGTACGACTACCAGAAACAAACGACCATGTATGAAAACATTTTTGAAAGTCGAAGAGACAAAAGATGTATCTCAGGATCGTAACAAGTGAAAACATAATGGTCTCTATCTAAACTATTGGGAAACAGCCCCTCTAGACAAGTGACAATTCGTTGCTCGGCGTATGATGGAATAGAATGCCAAATGTATGGGATTTGACGTATATGACAGGCGTCAACGAATGTCAAAAACGTCAAATCCTGTACATTTATCATTCTATTCCAACATACGCTGAGCAACGAATTGCCACTTGTCTAGGGGGCAGGTGTGATTGTATGTATGTGTGTAAAATGCAAAGTATGACACAAACTTAACGCCTATCATGTAAACGCACCCTAATCCTCTGACAAATTCCAGTAATGCCACGTAATCCGAGTAGCAATACTTTCCAACTATTTATAGAAACTTATTTATCAACTCAGACAGCTATCAGGGTGGCGTTCGTGGAAATTATTCATATATTAACAGTAGTCGTAATAAATTATAATAATATAAGTAGAAATTATGTATTTTTGTTGAATAACATGTATGTTAATATAATTTGAACAAAAAAATTAGATAGTCTGCATAGATTGAAAGTAAAACATAGAATAGGTGGTTATTATTCTGGGTAAATCGTAAAAGTCAACTGATGGATATAGAAAGATTAAACTCTTATACGTGTGTCTAAATATGACTGACAAAATGAGAGCATAATATATCTGTCTCTGCCTAATTATCTATATATATAAAAATCAATGCCACTTTTCGTTGTTATTTTATAACTCAAGAACGGCTGAACCGATTTGGCTAATTTTAGTCATGAAATATTCGTGGGTGTCCAGGGAAGGTTTATAGATGAGAAAATAGGTGCAGCGGGAACGGGAAAAATATAACGGTACGAAGTTCGCAGGGACGGCTGGTTTAGTAATTATTATGGCACACCAATAAAATCGCTTATTCCCAAATAAGCGATTGTTTTTAAATCTTTATTTATAGGACTTTTATCTAATGATATGTCAGTCCTATTGTAACAAAATAACATCAACTACAAACTAAACTAAACCGAGGATAGGTAGTGTGTTCATACATACTGCTTTAACCTGCCCAAGGTTTGTTTAGCTAAAGCCAACTTAACCTTTCTTAGTCCTGGAAAAACTAATCATCTTGCATCTAACAAGGGTATAAGTAGCCGTCTATTCCACTCACGGCTAAACGCTCCAATGAACGTGTGAACACGGCTTTACAGTCTAATAAGATTATTCACTCCAATGAGAAAAAGGGAAAATGGAATGCACACGGTAATTGTTTCAAGTCTTTTGAATCGAAGTAATGAGTCGTCTCAGGTTCTTAAAGTAACTATATTATCAATTATGATACTCATTATGAAAGACTCCACCTCGTTGCCTAACAGCATAAAGACCCCGCCGGCGCTGGAACGCAATTTTCACCCCTCCCTTTGCCAGGTTCGATGGAGACACCGTGCTTCCCACACCCAAGGGGGCCATCTTAAAACGGTAGATGGCCCAAAGTCAGTCAGGTTGTAAGGGAAGAGGCTTTTCCTTCTTGCGCTTAGTACGGTCGGTACGGTTTAGGCATCCCTAGCCGTGAGACCATTGCACGCATGTCACGCCATACGACATACAAGCCATCACTTCTAGGGTCTTCGCTTCCTAACCAGACCTGCCCCCTTATATAAGTAGCAATTTGTTGGCCGGTAAATTATAGAATAGAATGACGAATGTATGGGATTTGACGTATATGATAAACGTCAACGTAGGTATGACATAACCAAAAAAAAATAAAAAAATGAAAAAATAAACGTCAAATCGCATACATTTGTCATATTCCTATTCCACAATTCACCGGTCAACGAATCTAGGCGGGCTGTTGCCCAGCAGTGGACTTCTTATGGCTGAAATGATGATGATGACGATGATTGTGATTGGCATTTCTACATGTTCTTTACCCACGCATCCAGGTTGACCTGTCGTGGAAACCGACCACAAAACTATCTTATATATACTAGCATCTCAAATATAGACTATAGTAGCCCCATAGTCTCATGGTTCCCTCATACTCCATAGGTTGAAGTACGACATAATTGCGCAGAAGGCAAGTATCCCATAAAGTTACTAAGGTCTAAACTTCTTTGATGGCCCCTAACAGCCAAGGAAGCGGTCTGTTAACACTCCAATAAGTAACCATGAAATGGTCGTCAAAATTTACAGCGACCGTATACTGGAGCGAGTCCTATGGTCTTCATTACTGCGGTACATCGACTTACGTGAGTTTCGAGTTATAAGATTTTAGAGTTACACATATTGAATAAATCACTTGTACTTTTCCACAATTATTTTTTTTTTATTTGCCGTAAGGTGAAACCGGTAAGGTTCAAATAAATAAATAATTGTGGAAAAGTACAAGTGATTTATTCAATATGTGTAGCAAGTTCCACCAAGTGCCATCAATTTCCAGTATAAACAGTCAAAAAAAAATGTAGAGTTACTTTTTCATGAGATTTCTCAGTCATGGTCGTGTTAGATGCCGTTAATCAGGCATTGACTCCATGCCATCCAATCTACCCATTTCTGTAAAAATTCTGACCTGTTCTACCTTCAGAACCTTCGGGTCTTCTATCTCCAGCTTTTAAATTCTCATCGATCTCAGCTAGATTTTGACATAGATTATAACTATTAACTAACATACCAAAAATGCACAACTATTGCAGTCAAAAATAAAGAATAGAAATGCAGAACACAGATGTTAAAGAGTAAGTAAAAAACTAGTCTTAGATTCTGACCATACAAACTAAGTATGTCTGTGTGTTTAGTAGACACACCTAAATATTATGGTCGCTTTCTTAGCATAAATGCTGTACATTGCACATGTCATTTAGTATATATGCAACGCTGGTTTCCAGATGATGCTCGTTTTACTTCGTAATTGACCACATTGGAGATAGGTCTCTCACTGCAATGATAAATACTTTTGTTGTATGATAGAGAAAGTCTTTATATAAAGTCAAATTTTACTTCAGCACTCGATTTACAACAGATTCGACTTACGGTACAGAGTTCTCCACAAATCCGAGACATTACTATACCGCTTTAATTACTTCCCTCAAGGCTTTCAAATTGTAAGGCATAAACTAGAGAGGTGCCCAAAACAGTTTGTGTTGAAAATAGAGCGGTCCCGCACGATTTATCGCTACATATATACACCTAATGTATTAATTAGGCTCTTATAGGGCCGTGGAGATATTTGAGCATTTGTACAATATTTTAACAAGGAATTAAAGTACTTACTAGATGTGTATAACGTGTATGGAAATTATGATTTATTTATTATTGCCTAGCCGACTAGCCCTAACTCCGCCCGTGGCATTCTTCGGAACATCGTGTCACCTCTAGCCATATACGCCCGTAATTTTTTAATTTTCAAGTAAAGTATAGGAATCTGCTTGATTTCTTGAGTAATACCATGATGATATAGCTTAAAACCTTCCTCGATAAACGGACTATTAAAAATGTTTGTTTGTTTAATTAAACGTTTCTTCAGCTTTATAATATGTATGTATTAGTATAGGTTTATTTCCCTTAATTTGTCTTTGACTTCGAGTTCTGAGACCTTTGATGATGCAGAAAGCTATAACGCACCGCCATCCGGCCATCCCTGTCAGTCTTAAGCTTCAGAAACTTTTCACACAGTTTTGTTCATTATTAAAACGTGTTGTCTCAAAACTTACGAAAACGAATTGAAGTGATTCTGAAGGATTAATAACCTCTCGAAAACTTAGGTATTATATTTCATAAATCACATGGAAAGAGAAAGTTTTGTACCAACATTGTTTTTTCTAAACGAATTGAAAACGTGGCATTACCAGCGCTAATAAATAGGGCTCTTGTTATGATCCTAACTCGTATTGATTACCTAGACCAGATAACTTAGGTTTATAGAACTTACATAAGACACTGATACCGTCGGGGCTTTAATAGAACCGATATTATTTACGGCTAGTGACTATTATTGACGGCTTCATCGGTCTCAAGAGATTGGACTTCTAAATATAGAAACTTAGATTTGAAATAAGAAAATGTTTGAGTAGAAACATAATATTTTTCTTTTTTTAATCTATGTTATGCTTTCGCGCTTGCACGTGGTCAATAGTTATTTTAGGGTTCAGTTAATTTGAGATTTGATTACTTTTCGATGAAGTTTATTGTGAATCGACTCTCACTATAACATTAGGACTATCTTCTATGTAGAGTACAATATGTCCTTAAAGCCAGTTCAATCAATCAATCAATTAGCCTATTGCAGACCACTGCTGGACATAGGCCTCTCCCAATATGCGCCACGTTTGCCGATCTTCCGCCTGACGCATCCAGTCCAAAACTAGTTATAAATCAAGATTCAGGACTGAGTATCGGTCTGTAATATGGACTTAAAAGCTCATTTAGACCGGTAGAGTTTCTTGCACGTTTCGTTTCGAGAAAATCGTACGCGACTTTCACTAGCAATAATAATCGCCATACCATTATCGCATCAAAGTGTTTACACGGTTACATATCAAAATCCCGAAGTTTACAATACCGAATTTCATAATACCGACGTACGAAAGACCGAAATTCAAAATCCCGAATGTTCGTTTGATTCTCATTCTCTCATTTTCGGGATTTTGAACTTCGGGATTTTGAACTTTCGGGATTCTGAACTTCGGGATTTTGAACTTCGGTATATCGTACTTCGGTATTTCGTACATTGGGGATTTTGAAATTCGGGATTTTGAACTTCGGGATTTTGTCATTCGGGATTTGGATTTTCGGTATTTTAATACGTAACCGTTTACACTCATGGAAACGCTAAATTTGTCGCCTACATATTTGATTATATCATACGAGATTGGTAATTATTGCTTGGAAATTCTGTCTAGACGGACACTACCAAATGTGAGGCGATTCTTGCCAGGCGTGGACCAGCGAGCGGCAATTGTTTCTGCGAATGTTTAGACGAAGCAACTTTTTTCTGTTCTTTCGATAATCGTATCTCGCAGGCGAGAAACTCTTCTCGTCTGACTGACGTATGATTTCGAAGCCGACCGTATACGACAACGACAGCCGCATGCGGCAGATACAGCGTGCCCATTACTTGTTAAACTCCGATATTGATAAAGGAGACCATTGAGAAGCCGCAATGAATTACGCGCAAGTGCTGCATACGTCGGCAGTTGTCGTATGCGGTCGGCTACGGAATCATACCTTTAGTGTCCATTTAGTACATTATATATTCTGTAGCACCGTTCAACTTGAGTGACAAGGCGAAAATTGCTTTATTTCCTCTGAGTACAGTAGCACACGAGCCGCGACAATCGTAGGCCCCTGTTGGAAATTAACCGAATATATTATGCATGTCAGCATTGTTTATCGGTTTGTGAGCTTCCTGTGTTTCCTGGTATGAGTACTGTAACGATTTTAGGTTAATTTTACTATTAAGGTAGCAAATAAGAACACAGCCCACTGGGCTACTGGGTAGTAGCTTCAATAACGTCAGAGGCATTAGTTGCGAAAGCGATGAGTTGGCCTCACGATAGGGAGGTACCGGTTCATATCCTGGTTCTTACACTGCAGAAGTAAACCCACTCCTAACGCAAGCAATTTAGCTTAGTTGAAGGGTTTAGGAAGAATACTAGTAGGTAATTTTAGTTACTAATGTTCTTTACAAAAACAATAATATCACAAGAAACATAATAGAAAAAAATCAACTCTCTCCTAAAACTTCCAGACTTCGTAATGTATCTAAACATAAACAACGTCGAAAGATTACAAAACCCCTCAGACAAAACCCCATAACAGATACCATTCATAAATTTTGCGAACACCTTTGTACTGATACCGTATGATATCAATGAAGTAATTCAAGATAAGATGTCACGAAAGATGCCCGCTTTATATTCTAACAAGACCATTTTCAGTAGACCCCCGCTCCCCCTCACAAACAAAAAAGTTCGTCTGAATTTTGTCATAAATTTAGAAAACCATGGATCAACTTGTGTTGGGATTTGGTTCTTCCAATAAAACTTTTGTAGCGGTCGTAAATTTTGTCAGAATCTATACAGTGTGACGTTTTTATTGGGGCCTATGTGACCCTCCACGTTAAGCATCACAGGTGAGGTATAATTAGGGCATGGGAACGGAATTTATTGGGTCATTTTTTACTTCCTTCATGTTGAATACCGGAAGAAATACGGACGAAACAACGGAGGCGAGTGGGGATAAAAGTTACGCATAGATACATATTGTGTAGGTTTGGTAGGAAATTTGAATGGTAAGTTCTTTTTGCCTGGATATTATTTATGTGTTCTTGCTTGATAAAATATGCCTGTTAAAGACTCCTTTGGTGGCACTCGTAGCATAAGCTAAGCTTTTGGAGAAATTTTGAGATTCTCATTTCGATTGCTTTGTAGGCCAAAGTACAATCAAGGATGTTTGTGAAGATCTCAGCAGTTCCATCATTTTGGGGTTGGCGAGTCCCACGAAAGCTAAGATAAACCAGATATAGAAACGAGGAGAAAGAGTGCAAGAATTCGGTCTCCAAAGTGCAAACTTTTCCTGCAATCTGGGTTGACGCTGAGATGATGATGACTGTGCTAACTTTGCTAAACAATGCAAATTCGATGACGTGTACTTCAAGTCTGCCCCATCAAGCGTTCCCGATTATATTCATTCTGGTGGGGCAAATTACTTATGCATCAGATGATTGTACATACATTAAACTTGTAAATATATAACAAATATATTTACAATATTAAATTCAAGCTATTTCGTATACCAAGCACGTACCAATATCATTTTGAATGGGATGGAGGACGGCGTCATTAGGGCTATTAATTTATTATTCTATGCTCCAAGGACAATCGCTGCTTGTTTCATTCATGTCATAAATTTTGATTCCTATGTAATAAATATATTTATTCGTTTTGATTAACCACAATTATGAATCTTGTTGCAAGTTTTATTTAGCTTTTAGCACAAAGCAAAATGGCTGTTACTTTATTGATAACGCACTTGTACTTTTTCACGATATTTTTTATTTACTCTGACGGGTTTCGCCTTACAGCATTTTCAAAGGTTTGCAGTGACTGTTAATGTAGGTAAACCTTTGAGAATGCCGTAAGGCGAAACTGGTTAGGGTCAATAATAAATATCGTGAAAAAGTTGATAACACACTTGGAATTTTTCATCAATCAACTATCAGTAGAAATAGGCTGTTACTTTCTTTTTCACTTTTTAGGTGGCGCGTGACATTTGTGATGTTCATTAAATAGGTTGCTTTACGTGAAGTACCTTAAATCATCATCCTTGTGGTTTGACTAGCTGATACAGGGGTGACTACCGTCTTGTCCGATCCACCAATTCGCGTAGAAGCCTCATCCGTCAATCTAGAAGTGTGGTAACGGTTTGCAAATAAGATAGGCCCGGTCTACCCGCTGAAAATCTTATCAGGAGGGCCAATACACCTCTTTTGGTTTTGTTTGTTGCCTTAATGTATAAAAATATAACCCTTCCTTGGTAATCGGGTAAAAAATATAGCAGTATATTACAAAACTACTCCACTATACCCCAATCTACCCCACTAATCTTTCAACCTGAACCTTTTATTGCCATTCAAATATTCACACTATATAAAAACCGGCACCATATTAAACAAATTACTCCTAATAACAGACATTTTCTTTTCATAATTTTGTACCGTAATGCAGGAAAATCATTGTTTTCGTATGGTCTAAGGTTTGATGACTGACAGAGTTTCGGTATTTGAAGAATCGTTATGTATATCAGTACATTCACAGAGGATTAGGCAGGGGTTAATCCTCCATAATAAGCGGTGAATCGGTTTTCTTGTTCTAGGTATGTTTGAACATTGTTACTTAGATTATTTTACTGCCGAAAACATAACAGGTACCTACCTAACATACACCTAGTAACAACGGTAAAGTAAGTACATAGCTAAAATCAAACAGTAACGTCAAATAATTTTTGTAGTTCTAGATTTAAATTTTATATCTATCATTCACTGGCTTTTATATTATTGAATGAATGAATGAATTTCTTTATTTTACAAGCAACAAAGGCTCAATATTTGTTAGTATTACTTAGTCTATGTTAGTAAAATAAAAGTACGCAAAAATTACAAATTACAAAGGCCATTCCTGCACCATCCCCCCTGCCATTGGCACAGCAATGGTTTACGTGGCGACTGTCCAGTCTTTTCGCGATCATGTCCAGGATGCTGTTATTATATCTTATCTTAATATTATTATTTTTCAATTTATTGAACACAAACTACGACACCGCCCTAACTAAAAAAACTCCACTTTTCAAGGGTGAGTGTAGGTCGGTTAGCTGGCAACCATCAATTGTTTCTAACAATTTTATAATTGGGTGTCACATGACAAAGTAAGTAATTATTTATGTATGCCGATAATTACAATATAACGAGGGCCTTCATGGGTCTTAGTACTATTAATACATTATAGTCCCAACATCTCTTTGATCTTTCTACGTTCACCCTGAAATGAGGGTTCTATTTTTTTGTTAAAAAGATATTTGATATGACGTCATTAAAGTCATCATCATCCTCTTAGCGACATCCAGTTGCGTCTAAACTTTGAAGACCGGGGTTCGCTTATTTTTCAATATGGTATGTCGGCATTTCCGGAAGAGGTTGCCGCTGATCTCCCAACCCTGAGAGGAAAATCTTAGGACATAGAACCTCGTCCTTTATTGAACAGGAACTTGAATATGAATTTAACTCTTTTACCAATTGCCATCTGAGATTTAGCATTTTTATAATCAATAAAATAGTCCCAAAAATAGTTTTTATGCTTTTAATACAATAATTAAACAAATGCTGTATCCCTATAGAAATATTTACCCAGACAAAATGCCGTCGAAACGTAGTTGTTATTCCAATGAATTTCGCTTCCAGTTAAACAAATAACTATGTTTGCAGATTGTTACGGATAACAAAATACTGCAACTTTAAATGTTGCATATTATAATATAAATTGTAGGCCCAGATTAGTTTATCATAAACAAATATGTCTCGAAACTGAAATAACCTTCACATATTGAACGACAATATTATATTGATCGTAATGGAATGCCATTGGTACATTTTGACTTCTGACCTTTGACTCATTGGTCAATAGGACTTCAACCTACATCATAAATTAACATTACATACATTTACTACTAGTTTTTACCCGACTGCGCCAGCGAGAGGGTAATGTGTTTCGCGCGTATGTATGTATGTATGTATGTATGTACGTGTCTATGTACGTATGTAGTTTTCTTTGTTCCCCTCTACAGGCCTAACCCCTAGACGGATTTCGATGAATGGGGTCTTAAATGAAAGGTATTCATCTCCCGAGTACATAAAATTCCAACAAAAACTATACGGTAGATTTTTGATGCTAAAATATGTGTCGTCAAAAAATTTTTTTCATTCGAATTTATCGAGTAGGGTATCAAAATGAAGAGAATTAAAAGGAGAATACAAAAATATATAGATGTCATATCTTAACTAAAAAAGTTAAAATAAAATTAATTATTTAAAAAAAAAACCCGACTGCTGTCTAAAAGATCGAAACAAGCTTGATAGCAGGCGGTACCCATTAAATTTCTTTCGGTTTATGATTGGCAAATGGGTACCGCCTGCTATCAAGCTTGTTTCGATCTTTTAGACAGCAGTCGGGTTTTTTTATTTTTTAATAATTAATTTTATTCTCTGCACCACCTCTGGTTGACTGGTAGAGAATGCCTGTGGCATTAAGTCCGCCAATGTACTTTTCATGAAGTTATATAAATCATCATCATCATCATCATTTCAGCCATAGGAAGTCCACTGCTGGACATAGGCCTCCCCTATAGATCTCCCAAAATATATCTACTTATGCGTTTGTTTATTTGGGGTGGGCCTCTGCGTGTCGATTTCCCAGCGGTGAGTAAGGTAGCCAGAGCTCACTAGAGAGTTTTTGTGCTATCGTTGGCAAGATCAAAGGCTTTTTCAGATTTGTCTTCTGCACTGATGAGTTAAGGCACAGAAACTCTTGGTGTTTACAGGGTCGGCAGCACAAGTGTAACTCCCCTGGTGTTGCACATGTCCATAGGCCACGGTTACCACTTTCCATCAGGTGGTCCATGTGCTTGTCTGCCGCCTAAGTGGTACAAAAAGCAATAGCCGGGAGCTGGACTACTTCGATTCTTTCTTCATTCGATTGAGATTCAGAATGAATCGAAATAGTCTAAAATATTCCATACAGCTGTGGAATTTGATAGGTACAATTCGAATTGATGCTAATCGAATCCATTGAGTCGTTCTCGAGTTTTGCGCATAGCAACATATATTTTTATATTAATAAATACGATTAAATATATAGAAATTGCCGCATGGTTTCCAGCAGAGTAGAATTTGGGCTATCCCATCTCTTCCCTTGCGGTATCGTACAAGGCGACTAAGCGATAGGGCTGTTTAATATCAGACAGTTATATACAGCCCAGACTCAGCCTTAGATACATGGCTCGAGTCTACAATAGTGCCCGGAATACGGCAATAAGTTCAGCCCCTATTGCGTAGGACTTAATACAATGATTGGTGAAATGTTGGTGTTAATTCACCTCTGCCTAACCGTCCGGGTAAAGGCATGATCATTTGTATGATGTATGTATAAATATGATTAAATATACGCGGTTAGCCTGGCTGAAATCAGTCTACTAAATTAACATCTATCATAAATGTTACAGCCCCACAAATGACATCACATCTTAAACTCCAGGTTTTTTTCCTAACAAAGATTTGCGTATCGTGAAAACGATAACCTATTTTAGACTTATTCGCTGAGAGAATAGGATCTATATTTGTTTCTATTAGTGGTGTTTAAACAAATAATTCAACATTATATGAAGCCATTCGCGACGCGCAGATATTTAGGTCAAATGATACAATGTTCGTAAAGTGTTCCGCACTCACAGATGTTGATATTGTTAAGGAGATGATTCTGTGTAATGAGTATAATTTTACAAAACAAATATACAGAGTGTTAGGGAAATGCTTCTTAACACGAAAACAGGTGATACTTTTGACGATTTTCAAAGAATTACCTAGCTTTTATTTTCGATCGTAATACATGAAATCGAAATAATTAAGTTATTTTGTTGAAAACTTTATCAGCATTGTTGTATGAATTATTATTATAAATAGTTCTAAAAGTCACGATTTAAGCGAAATGTATCGCTTGATTTTTAGAACTTTGTATTAGCATTATTCATGGAACAATGTTAGCAAAAGTTTCAAAAAATCATGATTTTAAAAAATAATAGCTGACCCGCGAACTTCATACCGCCATATTTTCCACCCGCGTGGTATTCAGATCCCGTTCCCACTGTACCTTCTGTTCAAATTTCCATGTTAGATTCTGAGCCCGTTCCCGCTGCACCTTCCATTTAATTTTTTTATTCAAATCTTATCCACACACTATCGAACACAAAACAAGAAGAATTATCCAATTTGGTGCAGTCATTGGGAGGTTTTTTTTTTTTTTAAATATTCCACAACATTCTACACAACGCTAGGTTATGCGCGTATATAGGTACATTTGTCCCACAGGAACGTGATAAAAAGTATCATATGTCCTTCTCCTGGTTCTAAGCTACCCCCCCCCCCCCCCCAACAATTTTCAGCCAAATCGGTTTAGCCGTTCTTGACTTATGAATAGTGTAACTAACACGATTTTCTTTTATATACCTACATATAAGATAAGATAAGATATGTGATGATCAAAAAACCTTGCTCGTTACGGCTGTTTTCATTTTCAGAAGGGTTTCCCTAAGGGTTCTCCTCTATGACCATTACATTTAATTTATAAAAATCAACGGTTCTCTGTTACTCCTACACACAATATAATAACATCTAATCGTTCGTTTCCCTTCTTCATGTGTTGCTTACAGCGTAAGTATCCGTGTTAATGAGTGTGTACTAATAAGTTAATTCGCCCAAAATCATTGCTGAAATAAGTACTTAGTTTTATCTTTCTGACAATCGAGTTCTGATACTTCAAGTGGTAGAGATAAAAATATTTTAAATCGAATCTGACACTCTGAATAATTAACTCGTGAATTGATGCTTCTTAATTACTAGAATACAATAGAATACTATTTATTCTACAACATCAGTTAATACAGTACAATAAGTGGCCTTATCGCTGTCTACGATCTCTTATAGACTAAGTTTTGAAGGAGTATATTAAATTTATAGAGTAAAGATATTATTTGCTATTGCCAATTTCGATATATTAAGGCAGGTTAGGAGTTATATTTTGGTTTTCAAGCTTTGGATGCAACCACTTTCAGTAGTACTACAAACACAAAAATTAAATCACGGAGAACATAAAATAAATAACTAAAAGTTATATGCATCTGTATTTATTACGCTACTTTATGTATCTAAAACGGCATCAAGGTCTAATAATATCCTATGGAAATGACATCTTCTCCTTAAATAAATAGCATTACGCGTATGTGGCGAAGTCATCACTATTTATCATGACAATCATGACATTGAACTAGTAATAACAAGGAGTTCAAAGCAATACCATTACAATGTGAATACGCATTTACATCAGTTGTACCGAAGACACCATGGAAATTCTACCGTTTATCTTTCAAACGCTTTTTAAAAAACTACTGCAAATGTGATGAGCGTTCATATTCAAAACATAATCTCGGACATTTTGTGGTGTACCACAAGGACATATTTTCGGTCCAATAGTTTTACACAGTGATTTATTTCACTAGCATCTCGACTATTACGAAAGATTTTGTTCGGTTTACTAGTGATAGCAAAATGGCACTCGCAAAGTCGCTAATACATTTAATAGTGTTGATATTATTAGTGATACGAACCGTTGGCGTGCAAAGTAAAGATTTGAATGAAACTGAAAGAGTTTTAAGGGCAACTTTCATACAAAAACTGTTGAATAAACAGAAGTATTTGGAAGGAAGGATCAAGTTAGTTGGTGGACCTAATAGATTTGAAGGTAAGGTAACTTTTAAATAAATCTGAACTATCTATAGAATGATAGTAGAAAAGACCAACATTGGAATTAATAAAAAAAAAATACATTTAGTATAAGAATAGTAATTTTCAGGAAATGTATATATTTATCACGCTGGCCGCTGGGGTGCTGTATGTGATGATTCATGGGACGACGCTGCAGCTCATGTGGTCTGTCGAAGATTCAACAAAACTGGTGTCGCTACACATGGAGGACAATACGGCGAGGCTACTGGTAATTGGATTTATTTGTTAATATTTAAACATTTTGAATCAAATTTTGATAAATTGATAGCTAGCTATCTCTTTATTGTACACTAACATGCCATGCATCCAGGCAATGGTATACCCATTGTGTCCAGGCAAACATAGAATAGCAAGAAGTTCAAAAAGAAGTTTTTTTTTGTCAGTTAAGTATGAAACATTTTTAGGGGCTAATGCGCTATTAATCGATGAACACATGATAATCTAGATTTTTACTTTGCTGTTATACTTATTTGTATGCCTGTAGGCGTTTGTTTCAAATCTCGAATATGGCGAACGTACGAGTATCTCCTAAATACTTCACTGTTGCAATATTAAAAAAAATCCAAGGTTTCTCTATTCGCTCATTCAGTACGTATAGGTTAGTAATTTATTGGTCACAGCTGTGCTTATTCTTCGCTATCCAATGCTCACTCTTGCACCGACTTCCAACAAGAGGAACGTTCTCAATTTGTCGGAATTATTTTTGTATGTTTTACTTATCTGGCAGAAATCTTGATCTATGTGAAACGGAAATACGTCACTCCAATGAAAATATATAAAATCAGTTGTTATGTAAATTGTTTTGTTTATTTCAATTTTATTTTTCACGAAAGTGCTTTGACCTGGATTTTGTTACTTAATATTCAAAGAAATCTAAAAAAATACTTCAGGCAAAAGCAATTAAAACTTACTAACAAGTCTAATGAAACAATCATTTTTGAAAAACAGTTGTTTTATTATTTATTATTTCCAGCAAAATTTTGGATGGATGATATAGTCTGTCAAGGAGATGAGAAGTCCCTGTCACAATGCATCTTCACTGGATGGGGATCATCTGACTGTGAACCAGACGAAGCAGCTGGTGTAATATGCATGAACAAGACTGAAATACCAAAGAATTATATAAAAAAGAAACGAGAGAACAAGAAAATACACGAAGTATTGGACCTTAGCAGCACAAGTTTAAGATTGTCTGGGGGAAGAAGTAATTCTGAAGGAAGAGTAGAGGTAATTTTAATTTTAATAACAGTAGTGTTGGTTCCGTTGGAGTTGAATAGGGTCACCCCATCTCTTCTTGTACTAAGGAATATGGCTATTTTCCACCCGACAGGAAAAATAGCCTTTGACATAGTGGCCGCTTGACGGTAATAGGCTCTCCCCTTGTTACGTGATACCAAAAATCATTGTTAGCGAGTTATGGATGTTAATATACCTATGCCTACCCCTTCGAGGATTTACAAGCGTACATAACGTATGTACTATTTTCCACTATAAAGCCTGTAATCATCATCTTAACAATATTTATCATTTTTTAGCTTATTTCGATTATGAGTCAAAACAAGGCAAAAAGGGTGGAGGATAGGGATTTAACATGTTAAAATTCAATGCTTATGTTTATCATCATCGCCCTAAGGGGTCTCTCTGTTGATTTTGAGGCTTCCACCTGGGACTGAATCCCCACATATTGACTGTAAGAGATACTGAGATAGTCCATATTTGTATAACACAAATAAAGGATGTTACTTATACAAGACACTAGCCCGTGTAACGAGTGTAAACATTTACCTGAATATTGATGTCAAATATACTACCTGTATTTCTTCCACTTGAATGAACTTTACGTACTCATTCATGCGAAAGGATAACAAATTATTTTGGTTCCTGGTTCTGTGTATTCTAAACAATTGAAATAATATATACTACACCTGTATAGCTTATAAGGGATAAACAGAGCGTTAACTGCTATCTGAACTCCCAAATCCAAGAAGAAAGTATGCGCCAGAACCTCGTACATCAATCATTCTTCGGCAGCACGAGTGTAACGCCCCTGGTGTTCCATAGGCCACGGTAACCACTTTCCATCAGAGACCGTGTGCTTGTTTGCCACCTAAGTCGTATAAAAAAATCAGCAGGCATGCCAGCTTTTAGGTGAGGTTGACTTGGCCTCAAATACCTTAGTGGGTTCCATACATTTTCAAATTTGATGAAATGCAGGATATAAAAATACATCCGATCAGACGGACCAATGGAGAAAAGTCCCCATCGTCCGATCTCACAGATAAAGCAGTTGGACCACGTGATCACAGCGTCTCTCATATGACCAGCGCACCGTACTACATGAGTTTACTATTCCACATTATCTATCGATTCATCCTCAGATCTACCACAACGGTACTTGGGGCAGCATCTGTCCCGACGGCTGGACTCTGTACGAAGCCTCTGCGGTCTGTCGTCATCTGGCCTTAGGGTACGCTGAGCAGGCTGCACAGACAGACTACTTTGGGAAATCTAAGGTTCTGCTGAGCGGTGTCCACTGTGAAGGCAATGAAACCAATCTGTTCCAATGTGATCATGAAGAGTTTGGAGACGTGACTTGTCCTGGAGAAGTTGGTGAGTGCTTTACCCCTTCATGATGGCGGCAACCCACACTGTTAACGGTAATAGGGTAATAGGCTCACTCTATCTGGCAAAAGTTTTACTTTCAGCTATGAAGCTCTGAGGCCCGTCTTACAGAAGTATTCAATCTTGTATTTCGATTTATAACTAGATATGAGGAGATATTCTATTCTAGATGATTGCACTAATAGCACATCATGGTAGCGCTTTTTCTGAAGCTTCAAGCTGCAGGACAGAGCGCTTTTCCTAAGGCTTCAAGCTGCAGCAGCGTGAAGCTTTAGAAAGAGCGCTCTGCCCTAAGCTGTTAAGAACTTTTTAACATGGACTTCAAAGTAAGTACAGATAGCTACAATAGTAGAGTAACATATTCTAATTTGCAGACCACAGAACTTTGAAAGTTTTCTAAAACCTCCGATACTTACAAAAATTACTTGTACATCAATTCAATGATTGAATTTAGATCATTTTGCTGAACAACTTTTATCGCTGTGTATTTAATACATCATTACTATTACTGTAGACTTTGTACTCGATTGTATTACTCTCTCTCTTACAAAAAGGTTTAGGAAATCCTTAGACTATATTATACACAGTAAGTAGTACTACAAAGTGGCATAAAAAGAGCTACTACTTTGGTAGAAGTTGACACATGCACACCAGTAGCGAGGGATCCCTATAACCCGATTCCTGCCGGCTTTCCTTTGCAGAGATGGTGGAGATGTTTAAATTAGCAAATTAAACCAAAGTAAGAAATTTTTGCCACCGGCTTCCCTCTTGAAAAAAGAATAATATTACAGTATATGGTCAAAGATTAAATTATCCTTTAACAGGATTATCCAATAATTGATTAATATCAGTTATTTTATCAAATAAATCGCCAATATCTTGTTACAACATTATTAGCTTAGTTCGAACGGAGTCCCGACAATTTCCTATCACGGCGTTTAGTAATACATATAAACTAAAATTACCATTCAAATTAGCGATGCAAATTGAATCACATAACGCCCAAGATTAACATTAATAACTACCCTCATTTATCAGTTTAGAATTGTTTAGGGCACCCTTTGTCAAACATTAGGTCGTGACCCCCATTGTTTGTAGAATTCGCGGTTGGAAAATGTTAAAATATCATAAACAAGCTCATCATTCATCATCATTTTTATGAAGACTTATTTTACTGACTGTATCAGAAGCCAAGGTGACCTCGGAGCTCAGGGTCCGCCTTCCGGCTCTTCCTCCTCCACTTCGCACGATCTTGGGCGTCCATAGTAGTGAGACCACTTGCACGCATGTCACCCTCCACAATTTCAAGCCTTCTTAAGCCTATGTGGACCCGGCGCGGCGGGGGCGCCATTGCCAGACATTTGCTACTCACGTAGCCTGGCGGTTGTAAAGCATAATATAATAATATTTTAAAGCAAATAAGTAATTTTTTTGTCGACTGATTCGAACTAAGGCACTAAGCCCTACGACGTAGGTCGTAAAGGTCGGACCTTTGAGTCTACGTTTTAATACAACGATGTACGGCTTTAACTCCCGCTCAGAGCAAATTATTTTTTGTGTCTAAATGTATATTTACATTGGTCTGGGTGTTTCCATGTTGTGTATATCAAAATGTATATAAGTACGTTTAATTGTTTTCTAGAACCCATATTACAAGGTAAACTTAGTTTAAGTCTAGATGATTATGTATGTATATTACGTCTTAAAATATTCATTTACTGTTATTTTATTACTAGCTAACCCCGCGAACTTCGTACCACCTTTGTGATAAATGAAAAACCGCTAGACTGATTTTGTGCAAACTTCATATAAACCAACTACTAAATAGTCCGACCAAAGCCTTGTTCTTGTTGTCAAAGTTCTTGAGTTATTAATTACAACGAAAAGTGGCATTGATTTTTATATAATATATTGATACATAGTGGGATGTGAAAATATTATTGCTAGTAATTTAAAATTGGTTGGTTCCCGGTGGAGTAGAATAGAGCCACCCCATCTCTTTCTGTGGGTGTCGTAAAATGCAACTAAGGGATAGGGCTGTTCTCCATCCGACAGTAAACCTATAGCCCATGACAAAGTGCCCGCTAGACGGTAATAGGCTCGCCCCCTTTTACGTGGGATAGAAAATCATAGTTGGCGAAATGTGGGTGTTAATTCATCTCTGCCTACCCCATGTGAGTATATGTGTATGTTAATCCCTACTAATATTATAAATGCGAAAGTAACTCCTGTCTGTCTTTCTGTCTGTCTGTCTGTCTGTCTGTCTGTCTATCTTTCACGCCTAAACCACTGAACCGATTTTGATGAAATTTGGTACAGAGGTAGATTATACCTTGAGAAAGGACATAGGCTATGTTTGGTCGCGCGGAGCCGCGGGCGAAAGCTAGTATTATATAATGGAGGTCATAACACCAAAAACTTTGGAAACCACAGATATTCATTAATTAAAGTGTGCCTGGTAAATACGAAGGTATTTTGAAATTTAATGCTGTAAATTATAACTGTAAATAAACCTTCATGAGTCTGAAAGGGCTAGGATTTGGTACATTTCATATGATATATTATATCCTCATACAACTGGAGGTTCAGGTTTAAGGCCGGCTGAGATAAGGCTTTTGTCTAACCATGTTCACTGAGCCGAATTGTATTCAGGGACTTAGGTCGCAGACAAGCACATGACCCTGGTGGAAAGAGGTTAGAAAAATAACATCCTGTATTTTTAAAACATTAATCGATAGTGTCAATCATAAGAATCAAATCTCTTTAAGAGACATGGTAAATTAAATAAGATGACTTCCATAAAATCTTATAAATTCTATTTGTTTTCTGCGCTGACGGCACAGAATCTCTCTGTTCTTACAGGGTCGGTAGCACGAGCTTTGCAATTTTTGAAAATTTTGATTATATAATCTTATTGTACGTCTTACCAGGCAAGTTACAGTGATACTTGACTTGACTTGAATGACAACATCTACTATTACTCACCTGTAACAAACAATAAGAATTTGAATTTGAGTTTGAGTGTGAATGCCCTGGTGTTGCAATTGTCTATAGGCCACGGTAACCACTTTTCATCAATTAGGCCGTGTACTTCGTCTGGTAGTAATGGTGACCCTCTTTCCTGAAACATTACCATTAGCTTATCAGGCGGGGTGAAGTCAATTTGATGGGTCCTGTATAAAAAATACCTCCTACATTTTGTTTAAATATGAGATATTCACCATTTTGAATCACACTGAAAGTTTCCTGTGTTTGATAGCTTGGAAAGAACTTTTAACTTTGCCTACAATAAAATATTTTACCCTAGGCTACTTGATATTCTACCCAAAAGAAAAAGTTTTAAAAATATTTCCTACACCTTTGATCGTGAAAGTTCGATTTTGGTTCACAAAGTGCTCTTCATTTTTATTCTAAGATACTTTCTTTGTTCTTAAATATGAATATTAATACACCATTATGCCGTTCGTCCCGGTTGCCATACGATTATCTATGGCAGTCGGTACGGGTAGTTGAACCCCTCAAAAGCCTGGTCTAACTAGGGCCCATACCATGAACTCTTAAAACAGGTCAATAATTGAACTGCTGTCATTCTACCAACTGCAAATGTCACTTTGTAATCCAATATATTTATATGACATTACAAAGTGACATTTGCAGTTTGCAGAATGACAGCAGTTCAATTATTGACCTGTTTTAAGGTTTATGGTAAGGCCGCTGCGATATCACCAGAGGAGGTCAAATGACAGTCGCTTCACGGAAAATATCGAAGCACAGTTAGACTGGAAAGCCGAACGCAATAGCGCTGGGAAAGGGCTCAGAGAATGATGGAAATAAATAACCTGAATTATAAGTATTCCCGATCACCCCTCCAGCTAAGCTAAATTACTTATGTTAGGAGTGGGTTCACGCCAGTAGTAGTGTAATACCCAAGATTCGAATCCAGGACCTCTCAATCGTAGAGTTACTTCTTAACCATTAAGTTACTGATAATAAAAAAAATGTTTATTTGCACCTCAGAAAAGGAAACACAAGTAAATTAACGAGTACAGACTATGCTAGGTTCATTAGTTACACTTACAGTTAGTTACACATAGGACAGAGTTTCAGCTAACACCTAAACTAAAATAATCTAATATCCTGTGTGACTGTTACTTTTATTTCCAGGTCACGTTGCCGCTGTGGTATGTACGAGGTATTTAGCAGACCTGGTACTGGATACAGCGGTGATAGAGCATTCAGCTCATCTCCATGATGTGATGATGTACCAGTTGCAGTGTGCTATGGAGGAATACTGCTTGACTAAATCTGCTTATGAGGTGAGATGTTAGAATTTCTGGAATTAATTCATAAGGTTTCTTGAAGAGACACGCGCGGTTTGTTTTTTAATAATCTATGCTTGGTGCATTTGAGCTTGACCAGCGCTGTAGCACCCCGTGCTATCCTCAAAAGACACCAAAGAAACGTGTACCCACTGTGTGTTGTAGAGCACATTTTGAGTACATTTTAAATCTAAAGTATATGTCCCGAGGTATAGAACAGTGTCAATATTGTCTCTAAACTATCAAGTGTGCATGTTTTGGAATATACTCATAGTATATGTCATTTTTATGCCGCGTTGTAGCGGCTATTTCTGTGTTATAAAGTTTGTATATTATATAATCTAAGCCTGACAACGAAATCCTTTAGAAATCTTACGTTTTGTAAAACTGAAACTAATAATGTCAAATACTGCGAACAACTTCATTATGCTACAAAGGTTTTCACCGGAAATTAAGTATATAGCCGTTGAAATCATTGAATTTACATTAGTTATTAAAATATATCCGTGTATACAAATTCATACTTTCCTAATAAGTTGGCACACAAATTGCTCGATAATATTATTTGAAGCGCAGTCTACAAGAATGTTGGTAAAAATTTGCAGCTGCACGGAAGGGTTGACTTCCTTCCTTCCTACCCTTTCATTTAATATTAACTTTATACCTGGGAATTACTGAGGGCTGAAGTCCTTCTCTAACCTTTGCCTGCTATATCTCCTTGCTTTTGCAAGTAATAAAGCGTGTCACCCTTAAAAAATAGTATTGCAAGTTTTAGTGAAAAATGTAAGCGAAACATAGTGCTAGTAGTAGTTTAAAATGTACATTTTAGTCAGTGGCTAGTGTCATTTTTCAGATTCAAAAAACTAATCCAGATTGGCAATTCGAAACCCGACGACTGCTACGTTTCACGGCGTCGTCACTGAATGCAGGAAATGCGGAATTTAGACCCTACCTGCCAAAACATTTGTGGCAATGGCATCTTTGTCATATGTAAGTAGTACAATATACTAATATTTAAATTAGTATATAAAGGATACTCCAACTCCCGACTCCTAAGTGAATACACGTGTGATATCATGTCGTGCTACGTTAATCATATTGCGAAGTTCAAACGCAAGCCATATAATTTTTATTTACAAGTTACTCAAAATATTTTAATGATTAGTGTTAGGGATGTATATAAAATAAATGGAAATATTTCTACAGCTTGCACCTTAAATTTTAAAAAATCGTATTGAAACTAATGTAAAACAATCTTGAGAACATTCATATCTGTACAACATACCTTTGAAATGCCTCAAGGCAATGTGTTTGGACCAAAGGTATTTTGATACTTTGTAAACGACCTATATCAGCTAAATTGAATGCATAAGTAAATAATGTTCCCAGATAATACTTTTTTGCCTTGAAATGATATTTAGGAAGGAACCCACGCCCACAACAAGCTATTGAAGCATTTGGAAGTGACTGAACTAACACTATCTTACAATCAATATTCACAAAGCAAAATACAATATTTCTTTTTTAATGAAAAAAATCTATACAGTTATTTTTGTGGAAGAAATTAAATAATCATAACTATACATGCAGCATTCCTGTACGTAGCTTTTATGTATGTATGTATGTATTGTCCCAGTCGCGCACAAAAAGCTCTTACAGAATTGAATAAACCAGCAAGCTACATTTGTATGTTTATACGTATCATGAAAAGAGTGATATATTTACAAGAACATGTTTTTGAACTTAGAGACTTATAATAAAACATCAAAAAGATCATTGTCGTATTGTACCTCTCTTGTATTTCTTTTTATTAATACAAGAAATTTGATGGATGCTACCTTTTACAACATTTTTGTTAGAAAACTTCGTTGGTTGTGCAGTATAATCAGGATAAACCGAGAAATATAACTGGACGTGTTAAATTTCAAGTGTAGAACTTTTAATGGATACTGATTTCAGTTAAAATAACTTTCTTAACTTAACTTTTATGCCAAGACATTAAGTTGCATTTTTCATTAGGTAATTTAATTCATGTATTTATTGCCAATCAGATGTGTGTTGTTGCGGTGGTAGGTTGAGTAAGCGCTTGAATATGGGCATAAAAGATACAGCACAATCCGATGAATAGTATAAACATATCTAATGCATAGGCAAAAGAAAATCCACTATTCGAATAGAATGTATTAGGTCCCACTTTTCGTTGCCAAGCCTCACCTGCAAGCCGCCAAATGGCAGATGAGGTTCTGTGAAATTAAAAAATATAGTTTTTGCCTACATACCGAATAGGATAAGAATGCACTATGGACAAACAATTTCCTTTTCTTTTTATTTGAAAAGATAAAGGCAAAATAGTTCAATACTTTTCATCACTAACATTTTCTTTAAAATTATCGACGATCAAGATTGAGTGCCCTTCGGGTGAACATAAAGTTATAGAAACAGCTAAAATCTCATAAATATATTTCTAGGCATTATCACAGTATGGAAGTGTTTGCTACCTTCGACATTCTGGATGCAACAGGTCGAAGAGTCGCTGAAGGTCATAAAGCCTCCTTCTGTTTAGAAGACAATACTTGCTTACCAGAAGTGGAGAAGAAGTATTCTTGCAAAAATTATGGAGACCAAGGTAAATATACAAAAAAAAAACGTAAGCACCGAGACTTTTATGTATTTTCATTATGCTATTTAGAACTAAAATTGAGGAATGGTTCCGTGGGTGAGGCAGGAATGTGGAAGACAGGAGATGATGAATTTTAACACTTAAAATTATTTTCTTTTCTTTTTAATAAACAAGGTTTGCCGCTAGAGCAAGTGCCTTGTCCATATTAAAACAGACTATAAGAATCTGATGGTTGTTCATTGTGTGATTTCAACTAATATTAATTTCAGGTATATCAGTGAATTGTTCAGATGTTTATTACTACAATATTGACTGCCAATGGGTCGATGTAACTGACGTGGTACCAGGAGACTATAAGTTTAAGGTACCTATGTAACTATTCAGCTTTCGGTTTCTTTTTTGGAAGTTTCGATCACGCTGCCCATTTTCCCAATTTATAGCTGACAAATCATTCAATGGTCTTATTCCTAAATAGGGTGCGCATGTTAGAAGTAATTCTCCAATAAGAATCAACTCTTAGCATAAGCTACAGTCATGACAAAAAAATATGATTTACAATTTTTTACTTTACAAGTCAAAGATAAAATAATAATCGTGACTTGGAAATAGTCGATTTTAGGAATTGTGTTAATATAATAATATTTTTGTTATGTATTTCAGGTAGCAGTGAATCCTCATGCAAGAATAGCAGAGCAAAACTATCACAACAACGCTGCTTCATGCACGTTGAGACTAACTGAGACTTATGCTATAGTGTACGGCTGTAAATTGGAAAGACCTTAAGGATCACTGTGATTTTACTTTATTTTAAAACTTTTTAGTTCTTCAAATAAACACATAAGTAAACAAGAAATTAATTTTGTCAATTTAATAAATTAATTGACACCCGATTTTTAGTCTACATCCCACTGTCCTACTAATATTCTAAATGTGAAAGTATGTGAAGATTTTTTGAATGTTTCTTATGCAATCACGTTCATACAGCTAAACAGAACTGGCTTAAAATTTGATAGATAAAGAGATAGATTATATTCTGAAATAAAATTATAGGATACGTTTTATCCCTGAAATATATATTTACATGGGTTACAATCAAATTGTTGTGCCTTCAGTTGTTGTGTACAATTAATTCAACATTGTTATCGGATGAGTAACCTCTAGGTCTAAATAACTTCCACGTCACAATCAGGTCATCAAAATAACAAAAACCAAATAAATTTCGTATTTTTTTATTTACCTTACAATATACTATCACAATGTCATCGAAGTACTAACGAAACAATTTGATCTAACCACGTTTTAAAAACATTTACACAATATCCCTCACGTTGTTGTACCTTAAAAACGTATTTCTAAAACTATATTACATGTGGAACGTAACGTAGCTTTCAATTTCATTAGTGCCTAAATGGCCTCGATACTACTAACCACCGTATATGGAACCGAGAGGAAGTTAGCTATACAGTTTCAGAACCTAGTAAGAGACTTTTTGTAGGTTACTAGATAAATAAAATATCAATTTGCACAATTTAAATTCTGAAAATCGATGTTAGCCTTAACGTCGATTTGCACAGATTAAATATTTAATTTATATTGTGCAAATCGATGTTTAAGGCTTAGGCTTAGAAATAAGCCGCATTAAAATTGATAAATAACAATACAATTTGTTTCGCAGGTATCTTTTAGGTTTTGAAAATGCACAACCCAAATACTTTATGAGCATGATAACTAATTGTTGACTGAATTAATTTAATTTTCAATAGAAAATAAAGAAATTATCAGAGCAATGTTGAATATCTTTACAGCATTGTTGTGTATTTTGTACGCGGCACCTCCTCGATATCCTAAATTCCATGATACTAAGTGATACATTGTCAAAAACGTATTTAAAATGCTTTCTAATCATCTAAACTACTATTTACAATGAATTCTTAATAGAAATATATTTTAATACTCGAGAAAAAACCATAACCTAAGAAACTAAATAAATAGTTCAAGTACTATTAAAGAAGTCTAAATTAAAAAACAATCTAATGACGTCATGTATACCAGTAATAGGTTTATGTTAATCCTTATTTTAATACCTCGTAATAAAAAAGGAAACCTCGATATGTATGTACAACCTACCCAATATACCTACACCAATAATAACGATGAAAATATTGGAAAACAAAACAATGAAACTGATTCTTTGCTATTTATGTACCCAAAATTGAATTTAGTACTCCACCTATAGGTGCTTAATTAGTTCTCACACAAGCATAATAAAAAGAACAAAATAGGAAAACCGTGGAGAGGTTTCAGATGTTAATTTAGTCGAAGTATTTTATTCGAAAATGGTTAAAATATAAATGGAATAAAGTTGTATTATATTTATATTGAAAATTGATTGATTTGATTATAGTTATGTAGTTATAAAGTTGGAACAGCGAATCGGCAGACTCTTTGATGAGACAATTCGTTTTGTTTTCAGTATTTTTTTAAATCTTGCTTTCATCGTCTTTCTTTTCTGTACCTAATAATCAATTCGATTGATAAGACATTATTTGGCCTTCGTTTTTCATTTTAACCGGAGGATTTACCAATGTATTCATTGTCAGTTTTAACTGATGTTTCCTTGTATTTTAACATTTCCTATAAGAAAAATGTAACAATATTTTTGATAGGCACTAATTTCAATTAATAAAATTTGTCATAATCTTAAATTTTATTACAAACTAGCACTATGTTACACAAATCAATAATTATTATACTTTATATCTACCTACTATTTTCTTTCCATGCCAATAATACTGACATTATTGAAACCCAAGACTACATTAATTAAGCATCTAAATCATCTACCCAAAAACTATGGCATACTAGCTACTATTTAACTTTGAGCAAGAAAAACACTTGTAATGTATAATCAAAAATAGCGCGAAATCAAACTTGTCAAAAATACTACTACATAAGCTGTACAAAACAATTCATAGGAAGAGGTGGTTGTACTTGGTTAAATCCTTTTAAAACTTAATGAAAAGGTGAAAATGTTCCAAGAAGATACAGTCTGCAGTGAAATTCTATCGACGAATCGGTTGACAGACAGCAACATTAATATACTGGACTTGAATTGCATCTTGGTATTTGACAGGTATCTACTAGCTGTATAAGTACCCGTGTATATCCTAAACACGAGACTAACAATTATTCTATTCGGTTTGTACCTACGAATAGAAAAGATTTTTTCATATTTATTACATTAGAGTAATATATACCTACTAAATTCCATACCAATAAATTGTGCGTTTCAATTAATTTTCTGTATAAGGGTACCAAAAATGTTGCCTTGAAGTACACCTTGTGAATCTAAGATAACAATATTGACTTTTTTCGTTTTTCGCACTAGTTTTGATGATCCTACGTACAAATACTTAACATAAAATAAATAAAGTTGTTTTCAACCCTTCTTAAATTTAAGTAGCAGAATACTCGTAGTCAGGTAGACAGCGATCCAGACGGTGGTGGAGATGAATCCAGCGTAGACTGTCGGTCTGCTGATCTCCCAGCCTCTCTGCAGCATCGACCGCAAGGATTCCGTTGAGAGAGTAAGAGGTAGAAAGTAACTAATCCATTGGAGAATCATGTGCATACCTACAAGAAGAAAACGTGTGTTACAAATTTTAATATTGCATTGATTATGGAAATTTAAAAGTGTGAAGTTATTTAATTAACCATAATAATACATATTTGTCTAAGTAAAATTATTTTTGAACAATTTGATTCCTATTGATCTGCCCATAATTGAAACTATTCTTGAATGTAACAACAAAAACAACTTCAAGATCTTCAATTGATTAAGAACCCAATTCCTGAATCGATCATAAACTGATGTATATACTTGATACAAATACATAAACGGTACCATAAGACAAGAGAATACTTTGTTACTAATACCTGTCTTGTCAAGTCGTTTAAAAGTTACCTAAAATAGAAATCCCTCCGAATCAGAAGGTAATAAAAGTAATATTATGCATGCAAGAATATTTTATGAATATTATTATTTTACCTTCAATAGGCCAAATGATTCCGCACAACAGCACCATGGGTAAGAAGGATCCTAATGCCAAGTAAGTAGCTGTTCTGTCTGTATCACAAAGGCACGATACGACGAAACCTGTTGAATGAGAAATTATAATTATTTAGAGTTTTTTTAAAGTAACGATCAATATTAAACTTAATATTCATCAATATTACTATAGGTACTCTGTCTGGTTAGATATTTAACTATGGACAAACTATGATGTAACTTTTTATACAAACATAGTAAACAGTATTTCGATTTCGGTTTTTAGTTGCGTTTATTTGAATACTAAGTTTTTAAACAAATTAGACAAAGCAAGATTGTTTACCTTCAGTAAATTACTTAACGAAACAGAGTATACGTGTTAAGGGTCCGGTCTATTACAACCTATTCCCAAATATAACACAATATTTTATTTATACAAATTAAATACTAATTTCAGTACTAATGGTTTTTATAAATGCCAAAATGTATATTTACCGAAAGTCATTCCACATAATCCAGTGATGACAGTCAAGAACGTAACCCATCCAATAGGACCATTCATAGTCAGACCAAAGAGCAGGAAACCAAGGAGAAGAACCATGATTGACTGCAAGATCATTATAAGCATCTGGACTATGACGTGTGAGAATAGGATCTCAGTACCTGGAAAAAACAAACAAAATACAGTTTATTAAAAATTTACTTCATTTCGACGTCTTTTCATTCTTCCTGGATATTTCCCGCGGCTCCGCCCGCTGGATGTCGGTTATCGCGACCAAACATAGCCTATCTCCTTTCCCAAAGTCTAATCTACGAGTATCTCTGTAAATGGGTTTAGTGGTTTAGACGTGAAAGCTTAACAGACGGACAGATGGAGTTGCTTTCTCATTTATAATCTTCTTTATAATAATTCTAATATACGTGTGTATGTCACTGAACACCTCCTAAACGACAAGACAAATTTGAATGAATTTTTTTTTATGCGTTTGGGTGGCACCCTGAATGGTTTAAATTCACAAATCAGCCCGACAGATGGCGCTCCATAAAATATCATGCAGGACAACGTCTATCGGGTCCGCTAGTAGGTATTAGTATAGATTGAAGTCCGAATTCCGCTCGCATCCAAAACTTGTACTATAGAGTCCAGGATCCTTACTCCCATCACTTTCTCTTCTGCGCTAATAAAAATTCACTGATTTTACAGGGTGACTCCCCTGGTGTTCTACTCGTATAGGCCACGGCAACCACTTTCCACTTTGGTGGGCCGTGTCCTTGTCTACCACCTAGGTACTTCCTTTCAACAATCAGGCCTTTTTCAACATCATAAAAGCTACTGTCGTCTGACCAGCCCATAGGAAACCCTAGATTCACAAATAATTTACCCCTAATTGCGAGACTCATATCTTCCATCTCCTAAATATTGATTTACATCAGACGAGCGAATGCTCAATCTACCCCGTTACGTGAAATTCTACTAGTGCAAACAGTGACAGAACATTCGTTCGTTGTTCTTTCTTATGTAAATGCTGAAAACAAGGTTTCGTTTACACTAAAATATTAAGAAAGAATAAATAAATAAATATTGTAGGACATTCTACACAACGCTATCTAGACCCAAAGTAAGCATAGCTTAACTAGCTTGTGTTATGGGTTCTAGAATGCGGATAAACATACTTAGATACATTTTTTTTTTGTAAATACATACATATTATACATGGAAACACCCAGACCAATGCAAATATTCATATTTCATGCACACAAATATTTGCACTGAGCGGGGATCGAACCCGCGCCTCCTGCGTAGCGGCCGCGTTCACTACCGCTACGCCACAGAGGCAGTCAATACTCTTGTTCTAGCCCTAGCACTATATTCGTTTGGTCTAAATCCACCTTAAAGGCGGCCACCCACTAACAGTTTATCGAACGACAACCGTATGATATCGGTCTATCAGTTCATCGCAATAGCCCACACACTTACAGTTTCATGTGTGTGGCCACTTGACGATTTCGGTTAGCAAAGACAGTTAAAGGCCGGACAGTCTGTGGCCGTCGGCATTTTATACGTAATAACATCAGACTAAAAGAATAAAATAATGTTATTATTTTAGTCTGTGGTAATAAAATTATGATGACATTGATGACATAAGGACTGCAGGCCGCCGCCGGACAGACGAAAAACTGCAGGCGGACTGTAAGTGGGTGGTCGCCTTAAGAGGCATAACCAAAACTTAATATAAAACAAAATATCCATACTCAAAGTGTAAATTGTCAGCCGCCATATTGTTTCAACGATTATAACCTAATAAAATAGATTTTATGAAACCAAAAACCGTTACGGCATGATATCTTTGCATCCGACTGTACAGGCAAATTGCCTATTAAGCGCCAAGCCGCCCAATTAACTGAAATATTTAAGGTAGAAATGATTCGTTCGCAAATTAAATCTATACTTCAAATTCCGAGTCTAAATACTTAACAAAGGATAATTTTGCTGCAAAAGTTGCAAATAATAAATTTGAATAATCTGTTTAGGAGTAAGCAGATATTGTGGTAAGAGCGCTACAAAATTTTCCACTTGTGCATAAAAGCGGGGATTTTTTACTAGTAATTTCGTAGTAGTATTGCTTACTTACTACTTTTTTAATTTACTATATTAAATAAAATAATAAAAAGCAATGAAATTACACTAATCTTCAATTATACCTATATTTTAACAAAATTAGATATGTTGCATCTATCCTCAGACACAAAAGAACTATATAGAGTGTGTAGCCGCGTGGCGTAAAGTAATACTAAAGTAGTACCATCTCGCTCGCACTCATCCGTGCACACAAAGAGTCCCTCTATGTTCTTGTAAAACGGAATCTGAGAGAACTGTGATAATAATAATCGTAACATTCGTGCCGTGGTGCGGTTTATAATTTCCAACTGAAATATTATTAACATCAGGTCAACCGAACAGAAATTTTACTGATTGAAACAATCATTTTAACGTTGTCTTAACACATGTACCCTAAGATAGATGAGCACAAAACAAAATTTAACTAGATTGCTAGCAATTAGACGTTGATGAACTCCACCAAAATTCGTTTCAACAACAGACGGAGAAACTTAAAATACACTTTAAAGTCAAAGCATTAAAGACGGAACTCTAATGTTGATACCATTAGTATTATCACGATAAATCAGCACACTCTGATTCCTGTGGAGATAATCCCGACGCTAATAACTTCCCAGCCCTTCCTGTCCCAAAAATTGTGGACAATGAGTTTTCGGGATATATCGGTATAACCATGACCGCGCTGTATGAAGAGAAAATGTAATTAAGTTTGTACAGACAGTTAATATTACAGTATACCCCAGCATATAATATTATATCATCAGCTTTTTAGCGATCTTTACGGTTGGTGAACCTACATTGTAACTAGAATTATAGCAGATTCTGGTTACAATTGTAGTATATCAACCTGGGTGCCCAAGAGTAATATTTAATTAATCTATCGTAGCGAAGCTGTTTAACATTTTTTTATACCACTTAAGTCACAGAGAATCACACCGCCCACCTGATGGAAAGTAGTTACCGTGGCCTATGGACGAGTGCAATTCTAGGGGAGTCACACTCGTGCTGCCAACCCTGTGAGGACAGAGAGGTTCTGTGCCGTCAGTACAAAGACAAGCAGGCCTTTAATCTTCCCACTGAAAGCACAAAACCTCGAACCGCGGTACTTTCAGACGGCTTTCAGACTTTCAGACTTTCTTTAAAGTGTATTTTATCTTTCCCCAATCGGGATGCTCCATCGGGATGGCAATGCCGTCGTGTCCCCCTACAATTTTGAAATGCTGTGTACATACCTATATTATTAGATGTCAGAGGATTACATAAAACAGACTATAATATTTTTGAGTACCTACCTGTACTTTTTTAATCAAACAATATTGTAACAAAAATCTATTCAAAATAAAGTCGCAATCTACCAAATGTCGAACATTGATATCGTGATCGCCATCGTTACGAGTATAATAAAAATAAGAACTTACCAGTAATTCCAGACACCAATGATCGTTCCAGGATGCCCTCGTTTCGTTCAGCCAACATAGAACCAGATGTCAGAGCAACAGCCAAGAAGAACACGATTCTGCAAATGAGTAATACAGATTAATATACACTGCACACCAGCTATATTTAAGGTTTCTTTAGGCTCGGCAGTGCGAGTGTGACGCCCCTGGTATTGCATACGTCCATAGGCCACGGTGACCGCTTCCCATCAAGTGGGCCGTGTGCTTGTCTGCCAACTAAGTGGTATAAAAAAAAATTAACTAGCCAACCTACCCTGGCTGCGACCGTGGCATACTTTGAAGACCTGTATCAACTCATTTTATTAATTTTATCGAATATTCTACGGGAATGTGCTGTATAGTACGGTGGCTCAGTGTTCAAAGCGTTCCCCTTGTAAGGGAAAGATCGCGGATTCGAGTCCCACCTGAGCTGATTTTGCTTTTTCCTATCAATCCATTTGGATATTTTGCATACCTACTATATGCTTTAAAATTTCATTCAACTAAAAGATTTCTTCATAGTTATATTAAATAAAAATAAAATAAATAAATAAATAAATATTATACAACATTCTACACAACGCTATCTAGATCCATGGTAAGCTTAATTAGCTTGTGTTATGGGATCTAGAATGCGGATATACATACTTAAATACTTTTTTTTTTGTAAATATAGAGGTACATATTATACATAGAAACACCTATTATTAATAGTAACGTAAAAAGTAATAGATTTGGTAACTTAATGCATTTCATTTCGTTTTGTTAAATTTTAACTTACGTTAGGATGACACCAGGGCCGGCAAAATCTGTGAAGTTCGGTACGTCCAGTCCATAAATAGGCTTGTTGAACTGAAAGGAAAGATAACCAATAATAAATTTATGAGAATTTGATACTTCGGTGGACTCCTAGCATTATTCAATCTTCTATACAATTGCCTCATTGCCTGTGACGTGGCGGTAGTGAGTGCAGCTACTACGTAAGCGTACCGGGTTCGATTCCCGCTCAGTGCAAATATTTGCATGCATGAATATGGCTATTTGTATTGGTCTGGGTGCCTTGGAGAGCACGTTAAGCTGTCGGTTGCCATACGAACACTATCGTAGTCCAGATAGATCTATGTAAAATTTGTAATAGAAATAGATTACTATAGTCTGAAACAGCATACATGCTTTATATCGCGGGAATTGGTTCCTAGGGGTCACAGGATCAGCACCAATAAACTAGTGAAATAATACATACGTGCACAGGAATTGACATGAGTCTCGTTGGCAGGTCGCATATGTCAGCTAGGTGTTCCGTGGCTTCCATGAAGGCGAGCTGGAGATCTCTGCTCAACATCCATTCCACTTGTTTGTCTGAAAAAAAAACACAGTAAGTAATGAAAACTGAAAAAATCCCGCTGAGTTTTTTTGGCGGAGTCTACTCGTCAGAGCCGTGTTTTGAACCGGTCCATTTGCGAAATACTCGTAAGCCTTTAATTTTTGTTTATTTTGACGTTTTAAGTTTAAGTGCCGTTTTAATAATCTATACAGTATAAAAATGATTTTTTACTTCTTTTGATTAGGTGTATAAAAAAAGGTAGTGGACTGTGATAGGCTAATTAATTGGTGGCTGTATATAAAATAGGTTGGCAAGGTAGAATGTGGGCAGACCTGCGACATACAGTATAATTTAAAAGCCTTATTGAAGGAAAAACCTTAAAATACTATTTAATTAATTCTATTATTTACATTCAATAAACTCTTCTAAACAACCGTATAACCTCTCCTAACCAACTAAACAGAAACCCTAACAACAAAACAGAATTCCCTATAGATAGGTACCTAGATACTTACTAAATATTGCCTTGACAAGGTCCTCCAATTTACTCTCAGAGCAAGCAACTGTACCTTCCAACATTTAGATAAAGATCCAACCCTTTGCTTTCAGTAAACAAGGAAACAGCAGGGGAATTTGTTTTCCCCTGGGCAATAAAAGCCACCTCACTTGGAAACCGGTGTACAGTAATGACACAATTAATTTTGGAGAAAATCTTAAACTCGTTCAAAGTGCGCCTGTGATTGACTGTTTAATTATTAGTATGGATTTGGTGAAATAGAAAGATATGTTGAAGAACTTTGTTATTGTTGGAAGCGAAGTGAGAGAAGAGTGACGTAATCATCACAATTTTTTTTTCTTTTGTGGATAGAACGAAAAAGAATTGAAATTACTTGATCTAACTAAAGGTCACCTTAGGCGTACGTATTGCAATCGCATCAGATCGATCTTGGCTCTTGGCTAAAGTACTCAAATGATCCTAATGCCAAGGACATTTTCAGTGTCTACTTTTTCTCACACATCAACACCACTGTGCATGTATAGTCCGCATCAGATCGACATTGGTGTCGATCTGATGCGGAGATCTTAATACCTCGGTATTAGGATAATTTTTTGAGTACTTGCTTGTCAAGGTCGATCTGATGTTAATTGAACCTCTCCGCAACCACGAGCATGTACAAAAACCTTTACCTATTGCGATAGAGGAAGAAAGAAAAAAAAAAAAAAAAAAAAAAAAATGTGTCAGGATCATACCAAGTTAAAACATGCGGTTTCTGTCTACCCTATAGGGGAAGATGCGTGACCATATATATGTTTATAAAAATAATTTTATACAAACGTAAACGTGTACTTGATGACTTTCCATTAGGATACACCAAACTTCGTTTTGAATTAAGCGTTTGAAGTACAACACGTAACGTTACAATAATACAATGTGTTTATACCATAGATCTAAAGTGGAATAGATATAACAAAATTATAACATTTTTGAGGGTTTCGTACCTCGTAAGAAATAACGGAACCCTTATAGGATCACTTCGTTATCCGTCTGTCTGTCTGTCAACACAGTTTTCTCAGGATTGCGTATAGGCATCAATTCATACCACATACTCAGTGTAGTGACTTGAAACTGTGAAAAAATCAAACTCCTAAGTCAACGCGTTCAAAATATATTGCGATTTATGTAGCTTCCTTGCATCCAATTTTCTATGGAACCCTTAGAGTGCGAGTCCGATTTGCACTTTGCCGGTTTTTTATATTATTATCAATACTCATACTAATAAATTATACCCGTATTATGTAATTAGGTAAATGAACAATCACACTGAGCGGTAATAGAATACGCAACCTACGACATAGCGGTCGTACGCTCTACCGCTACGCGACAGAGGCATGTCGGTCATTTCGTAGTAATAACAGACTTGCAATTTTTTTTAAATAGGACACGTTAATTTGACTTCACCTCGCCTGATGGTAAGCTTAACTGGGCCTCAAAGATTTTAGTGGGCTCCATACGCCACCTAAACTCTACTACAGTAAATCTAATACACACGCAGGACACTCTAATTTCATCTCATCTAGCTTAACCTAATGCTATGGTTAGCGGTAACAATACGAAACTTTACAATAATACAAAATGTATTTGTATGGTTTATAAATACATTAATTGTTATTGTAAAGTTTCGAACCAACACTGACGTCACATTGTACACACAGATGCATAGCAGCCCTGCGAGTTTAATCAACATACATACATACATACAATCACGCCTTTATCCCCGGAGGGTTAGGCAGAGGTGAATTAACACCCACATTTCACCAAGCATTGTAATAGGTCCCACGTAATAGGGGGTGAACCTATTGCCGTAATCAACAGTCTTACTTAGTCACGTAGAGATCAAATGGTAGCAGATTTATCAACTGTAACTGGATATTTTTAAACTATCGCGGTGTAAACTCATAGTATTTATGTTTCGGGACTTATCGCGATTAATTATTATTTGGAACTTACTTGTGCCGACGTTTCGGGTGCGTTGCAGCACCCGTGGTCACGACTTGACTGGTCTGCGAGCGTCGAGAGGTGCGCGGGATTAATTTGTGTGCCTACCCTCCACTACTTATTTGTGAATGGTAAGGCTGGCGACACACAACACTCACTACGTCAGTTTTTAATGGCATTGTGTTTTTGGGTTTGAGTAATTTAATCACTGGATTCCACGTCCCAGACAGCCTGAATCCATCTTCCCTATTGAAATTTTTATATTTTTTGATTTCAATAGCTTCACGCACAATCCGTGGATAATAGTGGCGATCAGTGGAGAGGACTCTAGGCTGATGAAACTCAATCCAGTGATTGGCCCCCGACTCAAGATGTTCTGCTACTGCCGATTTATTGTGCTGACGGTTTTTCACAGCCGCGATATGTTCTCTGACCCTTTCTGCAATGGTTCGCTTCGTTTGGCCTATGTAGGAACTACCGCAGCTGCAATCCACTTTGTAGACACCTGGTGTTTGTAGAGGTATGACGTCCTTCGATGTTCGCACATATTTCGCTACTTTGGCGCACGGTTTGAAGATAGTCTTAATGGAAAACTTCCGTAAGCAGGATCCGATCTTGTCCGTTATACCTTTCACATATGGCATGTACGCCGGTTGGCGGTCAACACCCGGTAACATCTTCCTCGGTACACGTCGCGGCTTTCTAGAACTCGTAACATACCCGTTCACTTGAAGAACCTCCTGAACATGATCTAACTCCTGCTGCAGGTGTTCAGGGTCACACAGGTCATTTGCTCGCTTGATGAGCGTCGAGCTTACTGATTTCAAATGAAGTGGGTGATGATGCGAGGAGGCGTGCAGGTATCTGTCTGTGTGAGTGGGTTTACGGTACACAGTGTGGGCCAAAGAGCCATCGGTTCGCACCATTAGCTTGATGTCCAGGAAAGACAATGTCCTGTTGTTCTCAATCTCATACGTAAACTGTGTCTTCACATGTACTGAGTTGAGATACTCAGTAAAGCGAACTACTTGCTCACTGTTGCCTTTAAAGATGCAGAAAACATCATCTACATACCTTTTCCATAGCCTGATCTGGGTGTGGGCGTTCTGACACACCTCCTCTTCAATATGTTCCATCCAAATATTTGCCACGACTGGTGCCAAAGGGCTGCCCATGGCGACGCCGTTTATCTGGAGGTAGTGTTGGCCATGGTAAAGGAAGTAGTTCCCTTCGAGGCAACTCTGCAGTAGTTTTGCATAACTATCCGGTAGACCATTATCCTTCAGCTTGGTTTCGATAATCCGTAGACAATCTTGCAATGGAACATTGGTAAATAACGACTCCACGTCAAAACTTACCAAAAGCTCATCTGGTTCCAACTTAATGTCTTTGATTATGTCCACAAAATGGCGCGAATCTTTGACAAAGGACGGTGTTTTTCCCACTAATGGCTGCAGTGCTTTAGCAATGTGTTTCGCTAGATCGTAGGTAGGCGAGTCAATTTGACTTACGATTGGTCGCAGTGGCACATTGGGTTTAGTCCAGTCAAGTCGTGACCACGGGTGCTGCAACGCACCCGAAACGTCGGCACAAGTAAGTTCCAAATAATAATTAATCGCGATAAGTCCCGAAACATAAATACTATGTAACTGGATAAACAAAAATAATCCTTGTGTGGCGACGGAGAAAAAGTATCATCACCCCATTTCATCCAAAGGGTGTCCGTAAGAGGCGAAAACCAGAGAAACACGCAGAAAATATCACTGCGAGAGAAGGGAAACTCTCCTATATAGGACAACACGTGCAGGACTTAGATGCCACCCGCATACGGTGCAGAATATTCCATCAAGAACCAAGCGATTCGGCGACTCCTTCTTCTGCCGCACTATTAAGACTTGGAATTCCTTGCCAGCTCACGTGTTTCCTTCCTCCTATACTCCCGGGTCCTTTAAGCGGGGCGTGAAAAAGCATCAGATGAGGCCGTCAAGCTGAGTGCCACCATTGTAACATGGTACGTGTTGTGATGGTGGCCCTCTTTTCAGAGACTTTGCCTTCAGCTTACCACCAGGTGCGGCGAAGTCAAATTGACGTGTCCAAAAATAAAAAAAATAAAAAAATCCTGTACCTACCCGTCTGGCCTTTGTGGAAACAGTAGGCCAAAGCCTCCCAGATTCCTCCTTTATATCAAAAGCACTCAACTTTAGATTGTACTAGTAATGAAGAACTCAATAAGTAATTAAAATGCTATATTTTGAATCCTGGCAACAACTGTACGTTTTAAAAGTTTCACCAACCCTGTTCATGACATTTTAAAAGGTAATCTGCAAGAGTTTTGTGGAACTCTCAAAGCTAAGTGTTACGTTAAGTGTCAATGTTATATTTAAATGTAACATTTCAAGATACTTTTGAGGCTTAGGCCGTAATCGAGATTGTTAACCTTCCGATGCTCGTGTTATATAATTCTATCCTACTAGCTACTATATAATATTTCCTACTATTAGTAATATTATAAATATGAAAGTTTTTGGATGTTGATCGGTTGAACAGATCTGGCAGAAATTGAATAAATCGGGGTAAAAATTCCACGCGGGCGAAGCTGCGACGTATCTATCTATAAATATATATGTGAACGGTATGTGAGACCGAAAGTGCTGGTCATCCATTTTAACACCACCCAGTGTGGGAAACCGACTACCAAGGAGCTAGCGTTTACCATAAAAAATTAAACAAAGAACACGTTTATCGTCGGTCACACAGACCAAAACTGTACGCGAGGGTTAAATAGAATCCCTAGCTTGGAACTTTGTTTTAAGTAGGGAAATCGACTTTTTATACCAACCATTTACAGAGGTTGAAAACTATAAGAAAACCTTTTAGTCCGGACCACAAAGTGAGTATACTATAGAGATGAAAAAGTGTCCAATCGCGTGAGTGACTCGTCATCATCTTAGCTTTATTTCAGGTTGAATCGATGATCTCTGAACGACCTCCGTCCTCCAAAAGCACGAGCCTGAGAGTGACGGTTAGAGCTGCCTGTCACGGGTTGACAGTAGCAGGCCGCGGCGCGCTGGCGTCTTCCCATAGCCAGGGGCTAGACGAGGACTCACCCGGAAAGGGCGAGCTCGATAGGATGGGTCTGGGTCGGCTGGAGTGCAAGAGATACGTTTCATGCAATCTCACCTCCAGCAACCTGTGACCTACAGACAGCGTGCGTTTTAGTCGGTTCAAGTCCGATATAACCTTCCGTGTGGTGGGTATCCGTAGGGATTTTCGCACGATAACAATAAAGTCACTTGCTCCTTCTACTCATTCGGGTTTGTCTACATAGTTTTTATGCCTTTATACACGCCCTAAAAAATAGTGTAAAACGAGGGTAAAACGCTGCAAAGCATCAGCATGCTGATTAAGGGAATATCTCCCAGTGGAGATATCCCCATCTGTCCTGGTGTATTCTACAGCGTTTGCAGATACAACCGTGGTGCACTTCTGCAAATGATTGACAAACTCCTATCATAACTGCTGTGTCCCGACTCCAGCACAATTGAGGATCTAACTGAGGTGACTGTTGTGAAATTTCGCCGAATTTTGGGCTAGACGATCTAATCAAATTTAATATTGCCATTAAGAAAAAGATTCTAAGATATTAGCGGTTATACCATATCTCTAGAATGAAATATCTATAGATCAAACTTTTCCGTGAAGTCCTATTAAAGAAAATTGTTGTTGGAAAGTCGGTGTTCTTAAATATAAGATTTATGGCTCGAGCAATTTGCCGACGAGCAACGGCTGTGCGTGATGTTTCTGAATGATGGGATAACTGGTCACGATCTTGTAGCCATTAGGCACCATGTGGATACAGTATATACCTTTAAGAAAGCAAAGGCAGAAGGATCTAAGCGACATCAAAGTTTGAAGGAAAAAGGTATAGTACCGGCACAGCGTTAGACATTTAAGCCTGAGGTCAGGGTTTCGATTTTCGACAGGTGTTCGAGATATAAGGTTTTTTTTTTCGAATTATGCCCTGCCGAAGCCGACAAAGGTCACTAGTCTAGCATAAAAAATCTAATTCTGTGAGAAATCTTTTTATAAAAACTAAATTTCCCCTAAAATTCTCGAACACATATTATCACTTTCGTACCTATTTGCCTAACAAGCATCTTACACGATATTACTCGTATTGTAACAAAAATACTAAATTTTTCACCTCTATTCTCGGTATATTTGTGGGACCAGGAGAATTAATACAACTGGCACTTAATTCTACAAATAGGGGTCGTAAAGTGGGGTTCAAGGAAGCACGGAGTAAGGAAGTAAGGAGCCCGAAATTAATGATTCCGTATTACGTTTGTATTTATTCTTAGTTACGGAGAGATTTTTAGTGTAGTAGGAATCTATCTATCTATCTATAACTACGAGTATAATATCATTGTAAAGTGGTTGTGTCTGTTGACATTGGAGATATTAAAAAAATTAGTTATGATGTTATATTAACGATACTGAACGTGAAAATATATGTTTTTGGAATTCTTATCGAGTAAACAAACATGTTTTTAAATATACCAATAAAAAAGCCCTCTGAGTGAATTCTTTCAATGGGCCTCAAAACTGCCTGGTTATGTTCGATGTGTACTACAAAAAGTACCAGAATTTTAGTTTAAAAGTAATAAACTGATGAGATCACTTATAATATAGGTTACCTAAAATGAATCACTTCAGATCATAAATTAAATTCCAAAATTAAAAATTAATTTACAAAATGATGGTCTCCACCAATACTCATAATTCAATTTTAGAATACCATAGAAATAATTCAGAGACAGAAAATAACTATCACTAAGTCCCTAATTGACTTTCAGAAGTCTACATTATTGACCATCTTCAAGGCAATCGAAATAGAACTCTAAGCTCTACAGCATAAGGTCTGCAATTCATTTAACGTATATTATTAAAAATCACGACGATTCGGTGTGGAAATCTAATTTGAATGCAAATGAAACAAGTGGTTTGTCGAAACCGTCAATTTTAATGAGAGCTCCATCGATTTTTAATGAAAGAATATCACACATCGTTAAATAAAAATGTTGTCATAAAAATAATGACTATGTCATTAGAATAATGACATTGTGTCGTAAAAGTAATGAATAATAAATATTTTACGGGATATTTTTGTTTTTATTTTTTTAATTATAATACCGATGCATCTGCACTGAAAAAAAGGATAAGGAGACATCATCATCCGAGCATCACTCCCAGTTGCATCCAAAACCTACACGTTGGAGTCCACTCTCCTACTTTTTGACTTTTCCTTTCCTTTGTTCGAATTTTGTGGACGTAAATGTCGTCTGACCTCTCCCAATCACGAGTGAAAGCCTGAGTCAGAGCCTCATCCTTTAATTAGTAAGGATACCGGTTTGTACCCACAGCATCAGATCGATCTTGACTAGCGAAGTACTCAAAATGATCTTAATACCTTGATTTTCTCCCCTCTTTTTGACTGATTGTTCTGATATTTGGTGTCTACTTTTCATTTGAATCAATAAAACAGTTTGGTAAGATCAGTTTGGTAAGATCAGTTTGGTAAGCTCACTTTGGTAAAATCAGTATGATAAGATCAGGTTGGTAAGATTACTTTGGTAAGATCACTTTGGTAAGATCATTTAAAGTACTTTGCCAGTCAAGATCGATCTAATGCTGGCTGTACGTGAGGTTGACTATAGCTTCCCTCCCCTAAAAGGCAAGATAAGTGGAGTGATTCGCAAGAGCAGGTACAAATATTTGGGGTTAGTGGGAGGTATTCATGGGGATATCATACAAAAATAAAGGTACAAACTTTATAAGCAACCAGGACAGTAGTGATGATGATGACGTAAGCAAAGTAATTCAATTAGTTTTTAATTGTGCTACGAGAACTCACGTCTATTGTAATTAAACGATGTAGCTCGGCGCAAACAGAGTGCAAACAACAAAAGTGTGCATTTTCAAATAAATTTTCTCAACAATAGATGATTTGAAATGCTACTATTGTTAACATTTCCCATTGGACTTGTGTTTTGTTTTTTTTTTTAATAAAACTACTCGCAAAGTAAAATCAAAGCGGTTGATATATCCATACTTAATACTCGTACTATAAATGCTAAAGTAATTCTGTCTGTCTGTCTGTTACGCTTTCACGTATAAACCACTGAACCGATTTTGATGAAATTTGGTATAGGAGAAGATTAGACATTGAGAAAGGACATAGGCTATGTTTGCTCGCGATCACCGACATCCACGCGGGGTTAGCCGCGGTTAATAACTAGTGATTACTAAGGAGTTTTAATCACAGTCGCAACATGAGTAGTTTTTGTTTACGTGCGGAAATCCCTTCGGTTACCTTCGGATATAATAATTGTTTTCAAACATTAAATTTCAGGTGGATTTAGTCCTTGAACGGATATATAATTATTCGCAAATGTCAAATTTAAGGGGAATTCAGTCCTTGAGCGGATATAATTGTTCGCAATTGTCATATTTAAGGTGGATTTAGTCGTAGAACGGATATAATTGTTCGTAAATGTCAAATTTAAGGTGGATTTAGTCCTTAAACGGATATAATTGTTCCCAAATGTCAAATTTAAGATGGGTTTTATTCCTTGAACGGATAATTGTTCGCAAATGTCAAGTTTAGGGTTTCTTTTTTTAAGCAACCGAAATTACTAATATTGTCGTTAACCCCTCCAGCTATGCTAAAGTGCTTGTGCAAGGAGTGGGTTCACGTCGGTAGTGTAATTGCCAGGATTCGAAACAGGGACCTCTTAATCTTCACCGACTCCTCCTCCACCGCCGACTCCTTAACGACTAAGCTACCGACGCTTCTAGGTTAAATCTTGACTGAAATTCATCCTTACCAGTTTCATCCATATGTGCTTCCATGTCAGAGTTCTTCACCACCCAGAAGTCCGCGCGCCTTGGTTCCGTGATCCTCTTCTGCAGAGACTCTGAGTAGTTCGCGGGGAATACCAGGACGGTACGGGACTTGCCCCTGGCTGCTTCTTCCATGGCGACCGATTTGCTGTCATAGTGTATCTACGGAAGAAGATTTGAGATGAGTATCTCCACTTGGATAGTTCATTAAAAATAGGAATTTTACTGGGGTCGACTTGTAGCTTCTTAATCAGTTAGCCTATCGTTGTCCACACTGCTGGGTAATCTCTCCCAATGTTGGAAGGCTTTGGCATACTGTTTCCACGCTACCAGACGTAGATTTTATTTTGAGTTTCCCTTTCTCTCGCAGTGATATCGCCTACATATTTTTCCGGTAGTTGCCTCTTACGACACCCTTCGGATGAGATGAGGTGATGATACTACATATTCTTTATCCGTCATCACACGGATAGCAAAAAAAGCCAAACTTACCAAATTAGACTGCCGTTTTGATAAGAAATCCAGATATCGACAGCTGAAGCTAGTTAAATTCCATTCATACGTCTCCGGATTTTGAGGGCACGCGTTCTTGTCATAGGGGCACAAGGGGTCGGTTGTATTGACTTCATAGTTGACTACGGCGATGGGAAGACCTTCAGGGTAGTGTCCGATGGCCAAGCAGAAAAATATCATTTGGGATACAGGCAGACCGAGGAGAAAAGCTAAGGCACTGAAAAAGAAAGGAAAGTAATGTTAATTGATTATTAAGACATATCCACAGTTATGCTACTAGAACAGATTTGTGGTTAAGTGGTAACCGGAGGCACATTGCATGGTTAAGGTTTGCACTAACCAGGTTGGTTTTAGGATGGGTGTTCATAGAGAGCCCTCAGTGCTTTGAAGAGCATGTAAAGCCTTCAGTCCTGGGTTGCGATACGAACATCCATATTTATGGCCTAGTAGCCTATGGAGTACCCGTAGGTAGTTGGAGCCCTAAAAGTCTGACAAGGTCTAACTACAGAATTTCGAGATCGACAGTTGATTGTGGAGGCCAGATGTCAGTTGATTCACGGAAAATATCGGAGTTCGAAAGCTCTGCTAAAAAGATTTCATTCTTCCGAATTCTAACTGAACCCTAAAAGTACTACATCTCTTCCAATTAATTTAGGATTAAATTCGATATGAATTCCAAAACGTTTCAACTCTCACTGGGACTCGATGAATCGTAATCACAGCTGAAATTGACGTCACTCAGTAGTGGGAGTATGTGTAGGATTTGTCCCATTTAAAAAAGAACTGTATTTTTTAGGGCTCCGTAAGGGTAAAAACGAGACCCTATTACTAAAACTTTGCAGTCTATCTGGGTGAATTTCAACAAATGCCATTTTTTTTATCATATCGGTGAACTTTTTCATTTATATGTTTTTTGTATATTTTTAAGGTTTTATGTAATCTTTGTGATAATCATGTATCCCCAAATTTAATATCATCAACGTATCATTTAAGATTATGGAGAAAATTCAGTTTTAATTTTGGTTTCCACCGACATGACAAACCCGCACCGATTATTTTTTCTGTACACCGATTTGATAAGTTTATCCACCGAAATTATATACATATCCACCATTATGATAAAATATTCACCGAAATGATAATCTATCCACCTTTGAACATCAAAAAGGAAATAGTAGGTGCCTTATTTTTACAAGAGTGACTTAAAACTGAATGCCTGACCTGAAGAAGATCATATCCGACGAGAATAGAGTTCTTGAAGATCCAATGAAAATATTATATTTTTTGAAATTATATAGGTACCTATTTTATTATATTTACTTTCTTCTATTCTTTTTTTATAATATATAATTAATTTAAAAAAGAACGTTTATAAGCTGGTAACACAAATCAATCAATTAGCCTATTGCAGTCCACTGCTGGTCGTAGGCCTCTCCCAATATGCGCCACGTTTGCTGATCCTCCACCTTCCGCATCCAGTCCTTCCCAGGCACCTTTCGTAGGTCGTCAGTCCACCTGGCCAGGGGGTGTCCCACCTTCCGTTTTACTCCTCGCAGTCTCCACTCTAGGACTCGTCTGTTCCAATGGCAATCAGTCCATCGGCAGATGTGGCCAGCCCACTGCCACTTCAGCTTGCTTATTCTGCGAGCTATGTCGGTAACTTTGGTTGTAATGTCGGATGACCTCGTTTCTAATTCTATCCATCAAAGAAACTCCAAGCATAGCTTGCTCCCATAGCCCGCTGTGCGATTTTTAGGTCACGGACTAACCCCACCTTCAGTGGCCACGTTTCGGCACCGTAAGTCATAACAGGCAGAACGCACTGATCGGAAAACCTTTGTTTTAAGGCATTGCGGCAAGGGGGAGGAGAAGACCCGACGTAATTTGCCAAATGCTGCCCACCCCAGTTGGATTGTTCTGGCTTCTTCTTTCTCGAAGTTGTTTTTACCGAGCTGAATAACCTGCCCCAGATAGATATACCTATTTTTGAACAACTTCGAGTGTCGTTCCTTCGATGGCAATTGCTCTCGGTACAACATGTTCGTTTTGGATAAAACCAAGATTATGTATCTTGGTTTTATCCAAGTTTACACTGAGGCCGACTTGTCGAGAAGCTCCATTCAAGCTGTGCATCATTTTGCCCAGTTGTTCCAGCGACTCCGCAACTATTATGATGTCGTCGGCGAACCAAGGGTGCGAGATGTACTCACCGTTGATGTTGATACCCCGCCCAGTCCAGCCCAGAGTCTTAAAGACGTCCTCCAATGCGTTGGTAAATAGTTTGGGAGATATAACATCTCCCCGTCTCACTCCACGTTGGAGGCTAATGGGTTTTGTCTTCTTCTTCGACAGTGTAATACAAGCATCTCAGCACCTCGATGTGCAATCGAGCCGGCACCGCTGCAGCGCATCCAGCACTGCCCAGATTTCGATAGAGTCGAAGGCTTTTCCGTAGTCCACAAACGCCATACACAGCGGCTGGTTGTACTCCTGAGTCTTTTCTACAATCTGCCAAACAGTATATGGATGTGGTCCACGGTACTATGGTCTTTTCAAAACCTGACTTGCTCAGGTGGCTGGAACTCGTCGAGCTTACCTGCGAGGCGATTTGTGACGACTCTCGAGAACAACTTGTAGACATGACTCAGGAGTGAGATGGCCTGCGTTCTTCAGCAAGGTCTTGTCACCTTTTTTGAAGAACAGTACCACCGCACTCCCGCTCCATGCTCTAGGTGTTAGCCCTTGCGGGATGACGGAATTAAAGAGGCTTGCTAGCTCTTTCAGGATTGGAGCCCCACAATGCAATGGTTTGACCACTTAGTCGGCCTTCCCGTCAATGCCTCCCTAGAGGTTTCCAGTATTGCGACCCTAGAGCTACTTGGAGCGGCGTAGGTGGGAGGGCTGACCTTATCATTCGGAATCTTGATATTTAGAGAGCCTCAGATAAGTCGGTAATCGCTTCCAGTATTAAACTTGTTGATCACACTTGTTGATCTCTGAATATGTGCTTAGGTACCATTATGAAAAAAGTCTATATCGTTCCTTATTATAGTCCACTGCTTATGGGGTATTTTCTTAAAGAAACTATTCATTAAGGAGAGATGCCTGTGACTCGAGGAAGCTGACTAGCATTTGCCCCCTGCGATTTCTGCATAGGTACCACTCCTTATGATCCGATTTTCTTCTCGTCGCGTTCTTGTATTCCCACTTTGGCATTGAAGTCCCCCCTATGTATGTATGTGTTTATATGTATGTTCTTGTATGTTCCATTTTTCCTTTGTATACTTAACGAAATTGCACGGGATCAACCGATATGATAAAACGACTCACCGAGATGAAAAAATATCTACCGATATGATAAAGCAATCCACCGATGTGACAAAACTGTGCATTGATCATGAATCAAAACACCGATATTAGGTGTAAGACACCGATTCGTCTTTTCTTATCATTTTCGGTGTAAATTATCATATCCGTGGTAATAAAGACCACCGATTACACCGATATGCGAACACCGACGTGAGAAATTTCACACTTTTTAGAATATTAGAAAAAATGCATAATATCTAGGTTAAATTCAATAACAATCAATGAAGCTAATTCACTTTCTACATCTATTAGAACCAAAAAACAATAATAAAACTGCTTACTACACTAGAAAGATGCCACCACCGATAGTATAAAATAATTGTCCGGGAGCAACTAAAATGGCGTACTTATATTATTGGCGGGAATATGCAGTGATTTAACATACGTCCGTCCTGACTGCGCACTAGCAGGCACTAACGAGAGAAATAAAATTGAGGTGGGGACACTGTCGGACTCGTCGATATAAAGTTATGTGTAAATTACTTTTGGTCACCGATTTGAGAACATTTCGCAGGACAAGTACGTTTGTGCCTCTCAGTAATAATATTCGTTAATTATGTAATAAAATATGACTTAAATTAATAATAAAACTAATATTCTATGAAATAGAATAATTTATTATACTTAATTTACTTATTTTTATTAGTGTATAAGCTTTTTTGTTTGTAAAAAAAGTAGAGGGACAGCACCGATTTGAAGAAAATAGAGGTTTATGTATTTATTTCTACCTTTATATATAGTCCTAGCCTAAATATATTTTTGCCACAACTCATTAACAACCTATTGAATACTAAAAAAAATAATTCAGAACAATATTCCTTTTTTCAAATACTAATTTCACCGAAGACAAAAAAAAAAGCCATTTGGGAAATTCACCCATCTGTATGTCTCCAGCCCCTCTACACAAATGACAATTCGCTGGCAGGTGTATTATAGAACAGAATGATGAATGTATGAGATTTGACGTATATGACAGGTATTTTGACGTTTATGACATACATTGACGACTATTCATTGCATAATCTACAATACGCCGACCAGTGAATTGCCACTTGTCTAGAGGGCAGGCTGTATCTCATGTATCGTGATTATGATCGCATTGAGATCGTGATAACTAGACAGTTGAATCACAGATGATGTATTTTTGTTGCCGCTTAACAACAAAATAATAAAAATGGATAATGGTACGAAACACTTTGTGCACTAGTCTGACTCGCACTTGGCCTATTTTTTATAATTGGCCAATTAAGTTGCCTGCCCATCTGATACATACTACACATCTGCTACAAATTAATTCTCAAATGGCGGTCATTAATTTGACTACCCCGATAGCCTGCTGACTTATTACATCCCTTTTAATGATTAGGAATCGATCAAAACTGATTTCATTCCCCTCATCCCTTCGGAAACTATTTCCAAAATAAACAGTTAGTCCATGCTATTCTAGACTTTAATCTATCTCTGCTCCGAATTTCATCCAGATCTGCTAAGCCATTCTGGTGTGATTAAGCAAAAGCCATTCTTCCAATCCAGAATTTCGCGTCCTACTTCCTACTAATATTATAAATGCGAAGATGTTTGGATATTTGTTATTCAATCACGCTCTAACGGCTGAACGGACCTGGCTGAGGTACATGGATAGATTACAGTCTGGAATAACACATGGGTTTAAGCTTTTTATCCTGTGAATAGGTTAACATTGGCAGCGGGTACTGGATTCAAATTTCACGCGGGCATCAGCTAGTTTATAATGGTAGTAAGATTTACCTGAAATTCCTAAAAAGGCTCAAGAAGTTCTTCCATATCAACGCCTTCATGTGATGCCACTTCATCGGCATGTAGTCCTCCAGGGTCGACCGTGGTTTATCTTCTGGTGGCATGGCTTCGATGGGTGCTATCAGCTCTGGAGTCACCACCACACGACCCTTGCTACTCATGGAGACGTTGTCACCGAATTCACCAGAAATTTCACCTATTTCTGCTTCTTCTAGGTCGATGGCGTTTGGATTCTGGAATTATTTATTGAATTTAATACTGTTTCTGAGATAGATGTTGATGAGATGAGATGAGGAACCTCCTCGGTCTTAACCTCAGCCCTGCCAACGATAAGGTCGGACTCGAACCGACTAAAACCGCATGGTGTTTCGTCCCAATTTCAAATCCTGGCCATTGCTGTTATTGATCTGTTTAATTTAGTGCGTGTATGCCGCAATACTGTCACAAGTTCACAAGTTACACTATGGGCGTGAATTCACACAAGCTAACCCATCCTACTTCTAACTGGATACTAGATGAGTTAGCGGTAATACTAGTACTTAGTGTCGGTTTCTCTCTCTCATTTTAAAGAAGTAAAGAGGAAATTAGTCCAGGTATTTGAGAACAAAATTTTATAATAGGAAGCTATTTAGACGAAGAAAAGTATCTATTAATTCTTCTTCTATAATGACATCTAACCCTAAAACTATCATTATACTCACAGGTATGGCTGGTAATTCCACTTTCTCAACAACATCGGCTAGAATGCTGGACCTTCTTCTCTTGCCCAAGTTCTGCAGCACTGATAGCTTCAGGAACACATCCTCAAGACTTTCGCCTTGGTAGCGGCGAATCAGTTCGGTGGGAGACTCTTCAGCCAAGAATCTACCTCCACGCATGAGGCCAATCTGTCAAAAATAAATTTATAGTTAGCAGTCAATCTGCAGTTAGACTGGTAAAGTTAGCTTGGATGAAGAAGATGTGCAGTTAGCGACAGAAGTAATTTAATTATGTTGCATTTTGTAGATCAACTTCGATTGGAATTTATACTAATGTTATATAGAACAGTTTGTTTGAATGCGCTAATTTTAGGAACTTCTGGTTCGAATTAGATAATTCTTTGTATTTGCGAACTCATTTTTTGGAAATGGTTTTTCGGCTACAAAAGTTGAACAGAGATGTACTATGCAGCTATGCTATGAAACTATAGACTATAGAAGATAGATAGATAATTCTTTATTGTACATCAATATTTTACAGATTCTTGTATATAGTAGATACCTATAGTTACAGTTAAATGCACAATGGGCGGCCTTATCACTAAAAGTTATTTCTTCTAGGCAACCTTAGGATGGACAGGAATGAAAAGCATGTAATAAAAGTGAGTGTTGATGTATATAAAAGAGTGTGTTACACGAATAATTATATAGATAGATATAAACACATACATAGATAAATAAACTAGGTACCATTTACACTGAGCTATGCTACGTAGCATAGCGAGTAATAGATATGTACCGGTATTATAAAACTGCCTACAAATATTCAAAATTCGAATTTATTGTTCATCCATAACACACATCACACACATCCATAGTACATTCCATAGCGCACATCCATAGCAAACATCCATAGCACACATCTTTCTAAAAAAAACGTAGTTTACCTGAACCCCTTTCCACCAGTGCTACGCTATGTGGACCAATGAATATGATTGCTGGACATCAAACGCATCCATAGCAACGCTAGAATAGCACATCTCTGGTGGCAAGGCATCCTTTATTCTCGACCAAAACTGATATATTTATATTTCCGAGATAAAAAAATAGTCTGCATGCTGTGCTAGACTTTAATCTATCTCTGTACCAAATGTCATCCAGATAGGACTCAGCCATTTTAACGTGATTGTGCAATACTGTCGGGCTAAAACTTCGCATCCTACTTTTGGAGGCGCGGATTCGATTTCCAATATGATTGGTGGAAATGGTGGACATCAAACGCATCTACAGCAACGTTGCATAGCACATCTCTGGTGGAAAAGCACCCTAAAACTTGTACTAGAACACTAAAGTAATAGTACATCTACTTTCCCTGACTTTATTTACTTTAGAACAAAATGAAAAATAAATATTTTTAATAAAAATGATTGATGATATTGTTAGGATTAATATTAGGACTAAGCTAAGCGCTTTCCCTAGCGAATGTAAGATTCAAGGATTATTAATGAATGAATTGTTGAATAAATGAAAGTAAAATTGTATAAAGATTAAGTAATTTTTATTCTCAAGGAATAAAGTCATAATTTTAAGACTCTAGTCATGACCCTTCTGGGAAAAAATATAATCACGTCTTTATCCCCGAAGGGTTAGGCAGAGGTGAATTAACACCCACATTTCACCAATCATTGTATTAGATTCCACGTAACCTATTACGTGGAATCTAATACAATGATTGGTGAAATGTGGGTGTCGCCTATTGCCGTATTCCGGACACTATTCTTGAATTTTTGTTTTGAATTGAAAATGTATTGAACTGATTGAATTGGATTGAAAGGTAGCTAAGTAAGGTATAAAATACTGGGTGTTAGGGAAACGCTCCCGAAGGTAATAGGTACTACGGGAATTGGCATAAAAAGTTAAGTCCAACTACGATAACCACTGCCATAAATGTTCGTATGGCAACCTTGGACCGACGGAAGTCTGTCTTAAGACTGATCACCCATCTGAAGATTGACTTGGCCAATATTGCTTAAACGGTACTTGAAGGGCTCGTAGCTAAGTGATAACCAAGTAGGTTAACACATTACAAGGTTAAGCAGCATTGGCCAAGTCGGTCTTCGGATGGGTGACCATTTTTAAGTCATTGAGACACGTCACGTCTCTGAATCGCGAAGAATAATAGGAGAATAGTAAGTAAGCACCAACTAGAAACTATGTTACTAATAATAATTATTAGTCATAATTTTTAAAAACAAATTGTTACTTACAATATCAGCCTGCTTAGTCTCATCAATATAATGTGTCGTTATGATAACCGTAGTACGTCCACCTTTAGTGATGTCCACCAAGTGATCCCAGATACTGTAAAAAATAAATATAGTTACCTAGTTGAATACAAAAAAAATAGCTTTATAGTCGAACTTTTTCTACCTAGTGGACAATTAATTTAGACAATGCATAAAGCATTTTTATTAATATTCCTGATTTATGAGTCTGCGAATATTTTTATAACCATTATAAGTCAATGAACTATGAAGGTAATTATTTGCAAACATTTCTGATTTATTAAAATAAAATATAGATCTGCAACTGCAAAAGTTTCATGGAAACTTGTTAACATGCTTTCCTGTCGACGTAAGGGGATTAAATGGCAATTGCTCCAGTAAAAACCAACATTAACCACATCAGGTGGACCCCAAATCCCAAAGTACAACCTTTGAATAACCACTAAGATATTAAAGAAAGTATTCAAAATTTGTGGTAAAAAGTATTTACCTTTGTCGTAAAACTGGGTCCACTCCGACGGTGGGCTCATCCAGGATCAAGAGTTCAGGGTCATGGATCAGCGCTGCTGCCAGCGAAGTCCTTCTTTGCTGTCCACCTGATAAGTTCTTGACTTGTCTGTAATAAAATGGATTTAATAAAATTTCAAAGCAATTAGTGTGCTAACTATTTCAATCGAACAATTGAAAAAAGTGTAATGCGTGGTTCCCGGCAGAGTAGAATTTGGGCCACTCCATCTCTTCCCATGCGGTGTCGTACAAGTCGACTAAGGGATAGGGCTGTATAACAGACTCAGCCTCAAATATATGGCTCGAGTCAACAATAGTGCCCGGAATACGGCAATAGGCTCACCCCCTATTACGTGGGACCGAATTCAGTGATTGGTGAAATGTGGGTGTTAATTCACCTCTGCCTAACATTCCGGGGATAAAGGCGTGATTGTATGTAATGCTTTGACGGGACTTGAATCCGCGACCAGTCTTTTACAGGCCAGCTGCTGATAGCAGGCGCTTCAAGGACCTTCACAACCAATTGGCGATATCGAGGTATTACAGTTAGACAAGTTGTTGAACTTTTTAGGGCTCCAACTACCCGCAACGACTGCCATCGTTATGTTACGTTATCATCGTTATCATCGTTACGTTATTACTATAAAAATATACAACAATCTACCTAAATATATATTAAGGGAGTTACCTACACGACAGTTTAAGTCAACGCTATATGGGTGGCTCATTGACAGGTGTTTTTATAGTGTGAATGAATTTATTGAAAGTTTATAATATTAATATTAATGTTTAATACAAACTAAACCGTCAACGTCCTTATCTTGCAATTACAAAGTAGAATTAAGTAGGTACTTATGAATAGTAGGTAATTGCTTAATAATTTCATTATAGACATACAATTATACGTTTAGGTTAATGTCAAATTTTGCATGCCGGGCGTCGTTTCAGCGGAGTATGTGAAACAAACTACCGATTTATACCAACACACTAAATGCAATACCATACTTCAAGCAAATAAATCTCATTTCATTTCATCTATAGATGTTCGTATGCCAACCGGGACCAACGGCTTAACATGCTCTCCGATGCACGACCAGACCAATGCAAATACCCATATTCATGCATACAAATATTTGCACTGAGCGGGATTCAAACCCGCGGCCCTGCGTAGCAATTGCGTTCATTACCGCTACGCCACAGAGGCTGTCAAATAAGTATCTGTCGTCGTTAACCTTAATTTCGGCCTTCCTACTTGACTTAATTCTCAATTTAGAATTTTTTATATTATTTTAACAATACGTAATAAACTTTAACGCTTAAAGTTAAACAATTCTAGACACATTGTATATTTGTATTTCCAAAAACATTGTTTGGTATTTTATTTTATTTAGTTAGCATAAAACTCAAGGCTTGAGCAAGAACACTTTAGATAGGTACTCACTATATTCTATAGACTATTAACGTTAGCTTTACCTCGGGATATATAATCTTGAACCTAAAATGTGCTCAAAATGTGTTCCATACATGTTTGTAGTAGGTACACGTTTGTTGCGTGTCTTTTGAGGATAGTTCACGGTGCTACGGCGGTGAATGAGCTCAAATTAACCAAGCATTATCTATTTGTAACAATCTTGTTACAAAACAATTCGCGCGCACCAGGGCCTCGTTTGTCTCACGACTTAGGTCCAAGATATGTGTTCTGAGGCATACATACAGTTACAAAGAGTTTATGAGGCCCAAGACCCTAAACGGTGTGCGGTTTTAGTCGCAAGCAGCGTCCACCTGCTGATTAAAGGGACGAGATTCTAGCATAGGCTTTACTTTGATTCTAAGGTGTAAGACCTCGGATGCAATCAAGAACTATGACAGGCAGACGGACATACAAAAACGCGTTGACTACGCAATCCTAACGAACATCTGAAATTATTCCTTTTCAAATTCAAATTCAAATTCAAAATTATTTATTGTCAACCATAGGTACATAAGATGTTCACAAGGTAATTAGGCCAGCTATGATTCGCCATGTGGGCATACAATATTATATAACTAGTCACAAATGTCAAACTAATTTAGATTGTGTAGTAAATTATCTAATCATTATTATTTAACTATATTTTCATTGTAACAGAATTAAAAATGATCATGCATTACATTTATTTAGTAGTCAACATAATTATATTATTCCTGTATTGAATTATCCTCCAGAAATTCTTTAATTGTATAGTAACATTTTCCTATTAAAAGTACGCGAAGTCTTCTTTTAAAATTGTCAATTTCGGTTATATTTTTTATCATAGGTGGGATCTTATTATATATACGTGGACCCAGGCAGAATACACTGTTATGTAACAATTCTGTTCTACTGGCTACTATGGACAATTTATCACAATTTCGGGCCCTAGTCCGAAATTCAAACAATTCTATATTACTTTTTATAAATATGGCAACCTCATATATATAGAGGGAAGGTAATGTTAAAATGTTTAATTCCTTAAAATGAGGTACACATGAATCTGTCTGTTTTAGGTTGCATATACTTCTGATACAACGTTTCTGGGCAACAAAGACATGTTCCCTAAATGTTGAACTTCCCCAAAAAATAACTCCGTATCGCAAAATAGACCCCACATAACCATGGTAAGCCGTTAGTAAAGTGGACTGATTGCTGACTTTACGTAATCTATAAAGTGCATATGAAAATTGGTATAATCTTTTGCACATATATTCACAATGCGATTTCCAGTTCAATTTACTGTCGATGTATAGACCCAAGAATTTTGTAACATCGATCTCTTCGATTTTTGTATTTTGGCAAGATATATTGAGATTGTTTTTCGATGTGTTCCGTTGTTTGAAGAACATCAAATTTGTTTTGTCTATGTTAATATTTAAGTCATTTTCATTAAGCCATTCTATTATTAATGTCAAAGATGTATTTATATTATATTCTAAAATGTCTAAATTACTACCAGTATAAAGTACTGTGCTATCGTCAGCGAATAATGTCATTTTATATGTCGTTATTGTGGGCATGTCATTAATATAAATAAGAAATAAAAGAGGACCTAGTATACTACCTTGGGGAATGCCTGAAATTACATTTCTTATATTAGAACTATGTGTTTCCTCAGTTTTACTGCTTACAGATACCCTCTTAATTTCTGTGAGTTGTTTTCTATTGCTAAGGTAGGATTTAACAAGTTCATGCACGTTTCCTCTCACACCGTATGTATATAGTTTGTTTAGAAGTATTTCATGATTAACGCGGTCAAAGGCCTTTGACATATCCATGAAGAGAGCTATCGCTGGTGATCGTTTGTCCATATTGATTAGTACTTCATGTAAAAAATTGTATATCGCTAAGTTAATCGATTTGTTTTTTCTAAATCCATATTGGCTTGTATTGAATAAGTCATTTATTTCAAAGAATTGATATATGCAGTTGTATATAATTTTCTCGAATATTTTAGAGAATATGGGTAATAGAGCGATAGGCCTATAGTTACCAATTATTGACTTACTATCTTTCTTATGGATAGGTTTTATAACTGTTAGTTTTAATTGGTCAGGAAATATGCCGTGTTCTATGCAAAGATTCATCGTGTGGCTTAAAGGGGCTGCAATTAGGACCGCTACATCCTTCACTATTCTCGTGCTAATACCGTCATGTCCCACACAGCAGGTGTCTTTTAAAGAAGTTATTGTTTTTAAAATGTCATGAGGAATTGTTGGAGGCATAAATACGGACTTAAGATTACGTTCAATTTTGGACAACTTCGTATCTGATCTTTGTTCTTTCTCTTTTTCAGCACTTGTGGTCCCTTTTACTATGTCAGTGAAGTAGTCATTGAAGGCATTTGCAATGGAAGTACCACTTGTTACAGTTTCTTTGTTTGTGACAAGTTTTTCAACTCCTTCATTTGGGTATTTATATTTAATGTCGTTTATTACTTTCCATGTTGCCTTTCCCTTATTTGTGGAGGTGTTAATGAAGTGATTGTTTTGAGATTTTTTCGTCAGATTTATTATTCTTTTATAACGTTTAGAGTAATTTTGGAAGTTTGTTCTATTTTGCTCAGTAGCCTGTTTTCTATACTTCCATAAAAGTTCTCGTCTTCGTTTACTACAGGCTTTTATACCCTTTGACATCCATTTTGGTTTTTTATTGAAGCTTACACGAATCTTTTTTATTGGGAAACATAAATTATAGGTTTGGGCAAATTGGTCTAAAAATAAATCATAAGCAGCATTCGGATCTGATGTTTCATAAACATTGCTAAAAGAAATTTGTTTTAGATGTGCCACAAACATTTCTCTATTAGTTCTAGTAAAACAGCGTTTATAAGTGTACCAATGTTTTATCACACAGGTCCTTGTCACAGGACACGTTAATATTTGGGCAGAATGATCCGATAGCGCAAGATCTACAATTTTACCTTTACATCCTTTAATATTGTGGGCGACATTATCAATGCATTTTTTGCTTATGTTGCGCGTAGGTTGTTTAAATTGTATCGTCAAATTAAAACTCAATAGCATTTCTATAAATTCCCTGCTTTCTCGTGTTTGGATTAAAACGTCTATATTAAAATCTCCACATACAATAAGTTTTTTGCCATGTGCACATAATTTAGTCAAAATTTTATTCAACATTAATAGGAAAATATTTACTGAACTACTTGGTGACCTATATATACATAAAATGTTCATATCATGTTGTGTCAATTCAATGCCAGAGCACTCACATATATTAGTGATTGACATTCTATTTATTTCAGTTTAAATTGATAACTATTTTTTAATAAAATACATGTACCTCCATGTCTACTTGATCTCATGAAAAAATTTGCTAGTCTATAGCCAGGTAGGATTTGGTAGATTTCATCGCCCTGTATCATATTGTGTTCCGATATACATATAATATCAATCGAAGCATCTTTATTTGTGAGGTTATTCAAAGATACAGCGAGCGCATCGGATTTGCTCAGCAGGCCATTTATATTTTGGTGCATCAATGTAATAAAATTATATACGAAATAACTGATTAGGAATTGTAGATTCAATTTGATTTAACGATTCAGGTAATGTATTACAGTTTATGTCATAATTAGATTTTTCAATAGAATCTGTCTGAGTACAGTTGTCAACATAACTTTTATTTTGGAATATATTTCGTTGTTGTAAAGTCTGGTAAAGCTGTTTTTTATGGTAATAATCCATGCGTAAAATTTCCTTCAATAGAGATCTGGCAATGTTTATGCTGCGACGCGACTTATATGGTAAAAAATTTAAATAATTCATGTCCAGATACATAGCATTATCATGTTTTTGACACAAAAAGCGTATAACATAATTAATCTTAGTCTCACGTAAGTGTTTGTTAAACGGTACCTCACAGATAATAACATTCGTATGTGTAACAGTTGACATCCATGAATTTAAGCTATAATTTAATTCGTAGGGGTTTTTATCATTTGTACCACCTAGCACTATCACATAATCTTCATTATTTAAAGTCTGGATATACGACTTTACAGTGAATAATATGCTGCCAAGTGCTGCACCCGTCTTGATGAAAGAAAACACCGAAAATTCTGTTCCTAGGAGATTTTGCAGTATATCGCGCAAGCCACGCCCCTGTTCATCAGCTAGTATTACAACTCTCTTGTTAGATGTAGTATTGCTGCATGATTTCTGTGTTGTTATATTACTGCTGTCTATTGATTCGATATTATTCTTGGTCTTGGTTCTTGGTCTAAAGATATTGTCATCAATTTTTGGGATCAATAATTGGGAAGATATTAATGAAGTCGTGTGTGTCTCGCTAGTGTAATTTAACTGCCGCGTTAAATTTTCTATTTTTTCCCTGAGAGCTATGGTTTCTTGGTGAGAGTCATATAACTGTTCCTGTAATAGTGTTATTTGTTTTTGTAAGTAGTCTATCTTCGGGTTTGTCGATGCCACGGTTGGCGATGAAGGCGTTGAGGAGGTGCAGTGGGATAACAGAGGGTGTTTTTTCTTCTTCTTGGCGCTGTTACAATTTGACACACCTCTCGCAGGACTACTTGTACATAAAGATTTTAACAGTTTATTCTCATTTGCTAGTCTATCTAAGTTTCTGTGGAGGTCGTTATTTTCTATAATAGTATTTTCTAGTTCATTTTGTGTGCTGATAAGGTCCCGAGTCAATTGAGCGATTGTGTCTCTTAATTCAGTCATAGTCACTAGATCAGTTATTGTTCCGTCTACACTCCTTGATAGTATACTCGTAGAAAGCGACTCCTTCGAGGTATCGCAGTCAGTCAAAATATGTAAGTCAGTAGTCGTTGTGGTATTTTGTAGTGTGGTTTGTTTTGGGTTGAGTGTAGGTTCTTTGTTTACAAGTACTTGACGTCTATTTATTAGATTTTGTTTAGGAGAACATTGTTTTTTCCTCAATGTAATGTTATTTACACTGGTTTCTTGCTCCGTTTTGTTACTGGAGCGTTGTGTTGGCATCTTGCGATTGTGACTATTAGATTTTTTAATGTTCTGCTTGGGAGACATTTTTAAGTCGAAATCTTCGTGTAGATGGCGCTGGTTTTGTATTTGCGTCTGTGTTATTATTATATTTCAGCTGTAATTTATTCTCAACACTTTACAAAAAGTGTTGGTACGATAGCTAAGACGCGAACCTACGCCTTGTCAATAACGACTGCAACTTTACGCCTCGAGGTCAAACTGACATGTAATTGTAAGTGCAAAATTCTGAATCACTTTAGGTTTGTCTTTTAATCTCAAAACAGAAAATGAGTAGATAGTGTAGATGAGTTACCCTCTCTTTTGCACTACAATTTTTTGAATAAAAACGGCAACTTTTTATTTTTTATTTTTTTAATACTTTGATATATTTTACATTAACACTAGAGTTCTCAGCTCAAGAGTTTAGCACTTATTCTTGTTTTTATTCGTGCTATTTTGGATGTTTAATGCTATTATAATAGGTAAGTTCTATACTCGTTTTACAACCTTGAGTTTGCTACTGTTTTGTTTGCACATAATATTTTGTTGAATTAGAATTGATTTGGCCTTTTTTTATTATTTTATTTTGTATTTATCAGTTTTTACACACTTTCACTGTTGCACTCACGAACATGGTCAGTTGTACGTACAGTTTGTAAACAGACTTTTTATTATTGAAAATATCACTAGAAGATGAAAGTTTATTTGGTTGAAAACGTTAGCACAGAATTATCGCAATGTTATTGAACTATTTCAATTGTATTTTCCACTATCAGCACTGTATTACAATATTTATAAATTTTTAAATGCGGAGCCGATGTTTGCGTGGCTACTAGCGCCATCTGTCCTTTTTAGGTTCATCGTTTAGAAAGGAATCGTTTTAGAATTACTATTTAATTTCTTGCGGAAGGATTGGTATTGCCATTCAACGTGGCAATGCCGCCAGCCTTCTGGCCACCCTCCCGGTTGACATCAATGGGGAGGTCTTCGACACCTGAATCTGCAGGTTTGTACAGGTATTTTTTTTACATAGAACACATCAATTTGACTTCGCCTCGCCTGATGGTAAGCTAAAGGCAAAGTCTCGGAATTATATATTGTTTTTTTTTTATTCTTATAATTCTTATGTACATTGTGTAAATAATTGTATTTCAAATAAATAACCTAATTAATATAACACAGTATTTTCTATTTAATTTAACATTTAATTAAATGTATTCTATTTCTCAATTATTTCAGTAATATTTAGGCGCATTACTAAACAAAAAGCCTTGTTATTTTTGTAACTTTATAAATAAATTTGATGTAACGTACCTGTTAGGATTGGGCAACTGCAGTAAGGTTATTAAGAAGTCGATACGATCCTCTACGTCTTTCGTAGGCATATTCGCAATCCAGCCGAAGTAGATCAGCGTTTCTCTGATGGAAAACTCTCCAAATAAGGCGATTTCCTGCAATTAAACAAGTTAAAATATAAATATACAAGCTTAAACACTTCCCGTGGTTCCTGGCAAAGTAGAATTTGGGCCACCCCATCTCCTCCCATGTGGTGTCGTACAAAGCGACTAAGGGATAGGGCTGTTTAACATCAGACAGATATATACAGCCACGACTCAGAATATACATGGCTCGAGCCAACAATAGTGCCCGGAAAACGGCAACAGGCTCACCCCCTATTACGTGGGACCTAATACAATGATTGGTGAAATGTGGGTGTTAATTCACCTCTGTCTAACCCTCTGGGGATAAAAGCGTGATTGTATGTATGTATGTATGTAAACACTTTAGAGGGGTAATATGGGGAAGTATTTCCGCCCTGAAGAATACCGTGGGTATTAACCTCGTGTTGTGTTCTCGGTGAGTAGAGTAGCCAGAGCTAATGATGAATTTATTTATTTAATCATTCATACATGCGCTCACGTCCATTTCCCTTAGGGGTTATTTATTTTTTAATTTGGATAAACCTGGGCTGCACGACTCTTTTCCCGGTAGCCGCGGCCGAAGACGCGGCCAGTAAAAAACTCGCAAAGTATGCAGCAGTCGCAATACTCGTATATCGTGGCGCCACCGCCGAAATTTGTTTTCGGGGGCCTCGTCCACGGGGGCGTCGACCACTGGGGGCGTAAGCCACGAACCCGTGGTCGAGACCATGGGCAGTTGGGGCATAGAAGCAAAGAAATTGGTGGAGGATACTGGTCGACGAATAAAGAAAAAAACTGGTGTCTCTCGTTCCGGCTCGAACCTGGTGCCAAGGCTAGCCATTGCGATCCAACGAGGAAATGCGGCCAGCGTTCTGGGCTCCTTTGCACCAGACACGATCCGTGGCGGGTTATCTACATCACAAAAGCTTGACTGGCTACATAACATTGTTGCATAAAATGAACATTGAAATAAAAAAAAATTATGATTGAATGGTAAATTTGGTTATATTAGATCCAATCATACATTAATTATATTCTACATCCCTAAAATGTTCATAAATCTTTTATAACATAAAAATAGTACCTCCATAATAATATAAAGAGATGTTGCTAACTTATAACCCATTCATCTTGTAAATTACGTTGTAAAAGTCAGTTATGGCTATTGTGGCCGTAATAACTCGTATTAAATAGTTGACAATGCAATTGTTATTGTGAACAATGCAGTAAACGTACTAAACTAAGGTTTACGTTTCAGTATTCTTTAAATGTAACTAAGTACTCGTTCTGAACCCCAATCCTGGAAATAGTTGACCCCTTTTAATGCTGTCAAAGTCTAAAATCAAGTGGCGTCATGTAGAGTGAATGTAATGAACTCTTTTTCATTTAATTTTGGACTTTAAGTTAGTAGCAGTAAAATCTTAAATTTAATGGCATTTTTTCAGTGATAAGTATACTACCTTTTCATGTAAAGTTCGTCTCTATAATATAGGACCCTTATCTCTTTTGCCCTCAGTACCAAAACTTAGCTTCACGTACTAATATAATAAACCATACTACATAATATTATAAATGCGAAATTGTCTGTATCCGTTTGTCACGCTTTCACGCCTAAACCACCGAACCGATTTTGATGAAATTTGGTACCGAGATAGATTAGACCTTGAGAAAGGACATAGGCCATGTTTGATCACAATAACCGAGATCACGCGGGCAGAGCCGTGGGCAACAGCTAGTATAGTATTATAACAATAAATGACACCCGTAACCTTCTCTTGTACTTCACGAGGTTTCATCATAGCTTCATCCATTTGTATGTCAATTAAATCTTGTTTACCGAGTCCGTCTAATAACTTACTATCATTAGTTTAACTGACAAGGATAATGTGGCGCTATTTCCTATCCCTCCAGCCATTTATTATAGGGGATATCTTGGGTACACAGTAAGTTCTATGTTTAATACTAGACTAGTAGGTACCGGATAAAAAAACATTTGTTTATGAGAAAGATGTCTTGATACATCAACAGATTTATGGGTACACACACGACAGGTAGGTATACAGGTTTTTTATAAAATGGAAATCTTCTTGGTTAGCCCCGGCCGTGGCCGGTGGGGGTGGTTATGCGACTCGAACCGATCAAAACCGCAAGCTGTCTTTGCATATTGCCGGAGGTGAGGTGGTAACTTTGGAGATGGCCGTCCGGAAACGGATCAATGAATGATTCTTTTTTGCCTCTAAGGTTAAATATAAGTTAGAGTAAAGATAGGGTTAAGTTATAATAAAATTAAGTTGGAGTTAATTTAGAGGTAAATTTTAACAAAAAAGCTAAAGTTACCTTTAAGTAACTTAACCAAATTACAGTAAAGTTAAAGTTAAGTTTAACTTAAAGTACGAACCCAAATAATATGTACAAGAAAGTAACTAGGCGTTTGAAAAACAAGAATAAAGGCAAACCCTCAAGTCTTATACAAACAAGAACATTCCATCATTCTATACAAAAGTCAGTGTCACGGTAGAACACTCATCGTGCAATAAAAGGGCAAAATGTCCGACTCATCGCAGCTGTTGGCGGGTAAGTAAAAGAATCTCATATAATGCGTAAAGTAGCCAAACCTTATGGCGTAGCTACACTTCGCTATGTGATAATTGTTATTCGCCTTATTCGGCCGCTTAAGACAAACTGTGAAGGCCTCATCTTCTAATATATAAAATTCTCGTGTCACAAAGTTCGTTCCCATACTCCTCCGAAACGGCTTGACCGATTATTATGAAATTTTTTATGCATACTCAGTAAGTCTGAGAATCGGCTACTATCTATCTTTCAAAGCCCTAAATGGAAGGTGCAGCGGGAACGGAATTTGAATATCACGCGGGCCGAAGATATGGCGATACGAAGTTTGCCGGGTCAGCTAGTTTATCTTTATTTTTTATTCACATAAAGAGGTTGATTTACATCAGACGAGCGAATGCTCATTCTATCCCCTCTACGTCTAATTATATTAGTGTAAACAGTGACAGAACATTCGTTCGTTGTTCATTCTTATGTAAACGCTGAAAATACGGTTTCATTTACACTAAAATATTAACAAAGAAGTATGCTCTTAAAATGCTCTTAGAATGCTCTTTTTCTAGCTCTAGAGCATAGAGCTTCATTTGGTCTAAAAAATCCACCTTAATGAATACGCACTTAAATACGCATATCCGTCCACTTGTCTTTGACAGACATCAAAGAACCGAATAAGCCGCTAGTACCAGCTCAAAAGTAAGCTACTCAAATTTATTTTTGGCACGTTTGACAAATCAGCACAAAATTTGAACTCAAATGGGTGAATAGGTAGGTAATAGGTACAGGCGAGTATCTGGGTCCAATTACGTGCGAGGGAATTAAGACGAAATCCTAGCGGTCATTTTTCCATAGATTTTCTTTCCCCTGTTTCCGTTCTGAAAAATGCCTCTAGAATAATCTTTTTTATTTTCATAAAATCAAGATCTTCTGTACGCATGTCTCTGTATTTTATTTTTGTCGGCAATCGATAAATTAAAAAATATGACCCTCCAAAGACGATAAAAATAGGTAAGACAAATTTGAAAAGGATTTTGCACAAAAAAAAAGTAGTTAAAATAAGTTTAGTCGGCTCAAGTCCGACATAACCACCCCCACCACGTCGGTCGGTTACCCGTGGGTATTTCCGCGCAAAAAAAGGTACATGGTATATATTTTGCTATGCATAACAAATAACAAGAAGTGTGGTTCCACCTTTAAATACAATAAATAGCCGGTAGTCACAACCGGTTGTGACGTCAACGAAGATTGATAAAGTAACATAAGAATTAATTCGAGCTCGCAACCATTAATCAAGGCTCTTATTTCCACTCGGATGTTATTATAAATGGCTGTAACTATGTAATTTTATTGTATTTTTGCTTTGTTTCTTGGAGATTTATTTACTGCACATCGTCAGTTCGTCACCTCTCATCCGGTCATCGAATTTCCACTTGTCTAGGGGGTCTGGCGTTTCTTGTTAGTTCTCTAGTGCAGTATGAATTACCATATTCTAATTCTGTTTAATTAAGGAGATAAATGATACAAAGGTGAACTAATTTTTAACGACTTTAAGCACAAAAAAGAAGGTTATTCTGCCAAACTTTTATTTCAACCACTGCTCTTAAACACTGTACTAAACCAAAAATAATAATATTCCGATAAATATGCCTTATTTTATGATCTTTGTGTCACTGTCTCATTCCAACAAAATATACGTCCAAAAAAATCTGTAAAATTGGTTGAATCGCTTCGGTGGAGTTCAACCACAAACACGAGATTATACCAAACTTTAAATTTTGTATAACTCAATTTTCCTCAAAACAAACTCCTAAATTATCTTTGTTGGCCATTATTTCGGAGAATCAAAATCCATCTCACGTTGCAGAGATTAAAACAACTCATTTAAATGCATATTATCTGAATTCTGGTGAGCAAATCTATGCCGCATTTAAAAACAAAGGTAAATACATTTATCTTGTTTTGTTCAGAATTTATACATTTAATCGCGGAGAAGTTTATGGTTATGTTTCAGCCGCGTATAAAAGGAATGAATGACGGTTTTCATTCACCGGTGCATGAATAACTATAGTATTAATTCATCAGTGAATGAAAACCGTTATTCGTTCATACTTGCTGCACCCAATTACTTCTACATAACCTCCTCGGGCAACTGACAGCCCACAGTCGGCGTGCGTTTTAGTCGGTTCGAGTCCGATATAACCTCCTCCACCAGCTCCGGTGGAGGAGTTAATATTTGGTTCCGCACAGCCAGTCTAGTCGTATATTATAGAAGTTATTGTTTATCACACTTATTCAGACATTACGGTGAATGCCTCACGCTATGTCCTTTGATCAGAATGGCTGAATCATTTTGCTCACAATATAACATCGTCAAGGTTAGAATGTTAACTCCTGTTCATTCATTAGTCAGATTAATAGATTGATTGATGAAATCCAACAACTGGTCTAACTGGAATACTTCAATATCGCCAATGGGTTGTCACATTGCAGTCGTTTCACGGAAAATGTTGAAGTTATTCAGGCAAACTCGCAGTTGGAAAAAGCGGATCCCGAACTCCGAAGTGAAAGCTTCGGATGCGACCGGGATTACGAATAACGCACGCCGAAGGATGAAGAAGAATAGATCGACTTGGCGGGGGCACTGCCGTGCCCCCAGATTGATATTCGAATATCTGACATTTAAGACTGTGCCTAACAGTAGGTTATCACATAATCCTGCTAAATAATTAAACTAAATTATAAGTTTTGCGCTAGCTGATATTGGTACCACCACCAGTAGTATCCTTTCATAAGTAGGTACGATGTACGGTTGCCTACACCATCAGTTACGTAGCCGTTTCATAAAAGATATAGTCAAGTTAAGAATACCTCTAATGAAACGGTCTCGTAAACAAGTAACTGTATATTATATGGGTATTCGCTTCAGTGAGCACAACACTATTATTGATACACGTGACATTGGCTGAACAATTTTATTGCTGTCAGGGTTGTCACAACACGAATATCGTATTTTTTCTTTTATCGTTTAATGGCTAATTGTCCATCATAAAAATGTTATAGCCGAGTCGTCTATCCGTTTGCGATTTATATTGGCGATTTAATTCCTAAGCCCAGTCACGTAGCTTTTGGGAATTTATGTGAGCTTTAAAAATAATAACAGTTTAGTTACGTTAACGTCCTATAACACAAAATATTATTATAAATAAATAAATAAATAAATATTCTACAACATTCCACACAACGCTATCTAGACCCATGGTAAGCTTAATTAGCTTGTGTTATGGAATCTAGAATGCGGATATACATAGGTACTTAGATACTTTTTTTTTTTTTGTAAATACATACATATTATACATAGAAACACCCAGACCAATGCAAATATTTATATTCATGCATACAAATATTGGCACTGAGCGGGGATCGAACCCGCGCCTCCTGCGTAGCAGCCGCGTTCACTACCGCTACGCCACAGAGGCAGTCTGTACTATGTAACTGTTAAATTATATAGCATTTACAGGTAAACCTCGGAGCACAGTGGTTGAGGAGTCAGCCTTGCGACCGAGAGGTTTCAAATTCTAGTTACTACACTATTGACATGAACCCTCTCCTAACACAAGCAAGTTAGCTTAGCTAGAGGGGTTAGGGAATATTATATAATTGTGAGTACTAATATGTTTAGACAAAACTGTACTGCATAGCTTATTCGGTTTAGTGAGCAGAATTTGGACCAAAATACGTCTCACTCTCCGAATCAATCGAGTGGACTTCGTCTTCGACTGGTATCTGATATCTACAATAATTCCCAGGTACAGTATTACATGTTCCACATGGATATCAAGGAATGATTTTCGGAATGATTTATCAAGTCGCAAAGCATTTTATCAAGCGAGCAAAAGTTTTGACAACCCTAAAGTACAGAGATATAAAAAGATGACCAATTTGTCTCGAAATAAGGTTCATTTTTCTGTGACAAAACATGTTACATGAGGTTACATAAGTGGGTTATTAGACGCTTTCTGGACACAAATTGATATCACAAGAACATACTCACATCGTTTAATAAATATCGTATCGTTTCACATTTTGTTTTGTAGGGTTCGGATATCAAAGGATTTTCTTTTCCCGTTTTTATTATATAGGGCACGTAAATGTGACTATGTTGACTCAGAAAATAAATACAAGAAGTCTAATACCGACATTCTATGAGTCAACGACACGATCCAAGATTCAATACAGTACAATCTAGACCTAAAGTAGGATAGTTAAACTAGCTTGCGGAATAGGTGCTAGAATATAGATAAACATACTTAGATACATTTTTTTTAAATACATAATGTACCCTAAACCTACCTACTAAAGAGGCATAAATGTTAAAACCGCTGAATTGATGCGTCCTTTGAAATTTTGATACTTTTCACATCCCATTTAAAAGACCCAGGATTTTACGAGTATGAAAGTATGTTGGTGAAAAATGCCAAGGTTCCTTATTGCGGTTAAGAAGAGAGGTCGGAGTATACATAAGTATCTGGATATAATCTTTTTTTTCATATACTACTTAGGTCGCAGAAAAGCACACGGCCCTCCTGATGGTAAGTGTTTACCGTGGCCTATGGGCGAGTGCAATACCAGGGGAGTCACACTCGTGCTGCCGACCCTGTAAGAACATAGGTTATGTGCCGTCAGCGCAAAAGATAAGTAGGACAAAGCCCTTGGTTTTCCCACTGACAGCACAAAACCTCTCCAGTGAGCTTTAGCTACTCTACTCACCAAGAAACACAACACGAGGTTATTAAGCCGCGGTCCTTTATAGGGCCGAGGTACTTCCCCAGTCGGTCTGCTCGATTGGGACGGATATACCGCTTAGAATAATCCTTAAATATAGTATGAATATTAGTTAGATTAAAAGATAAACTGACCTGAGGCATATATCCTATCCTGGGTCCAGGAACGCCACTGCCGGGACTGCCAGGTTCCCCACCAAGTACCCAGATCTCTCCCGAGTTCAGTCTTCTCCGGCCAACGATGCATGATAAGAGTGTAGTCTTGCCACATCCAGACGCTCCCAGAAGACCATAACTGAAAGAAAATGCCAAGTGTTTTGATTCCTAATCGATACTACTAATATTATAAATGCGAAAGTAACTGTCTGTCTGTCTGTTACGCTTTCACGCCTAAGCCACTAAACCGATTTTGATGAAATTTCGTATAGGGGTAGATTAAACCTTGGGAAAGGACATAGGCTATGTTTGGTCGCGTTAACCGACATCCACGTGTGGCGGAACCGCGGGCAACAGCTAATATAGTTAAGGCCCCGAATCAGATTAGCATCGAAAAATCGGTATTTTCGAAACCGTTTTTCTTTTTAAACTATAAAACGTACAGATCTGGAATTTACAGGCCTTCATACTACAGGATATACAGAGTAACTTATCCTTTTTATAAATTAAATAAAAAAGGAGGAAATAGTTGAAAAGAGGCTCTGAACATCACTCTACTCCTTCTTATGAAACCAAATATTTTCTACAATATGTATCCAATTAATCTAAAATTTCACATGTAGGTATGTTAAATAAATATATTAGCATGACGTGACCTTCTTAGTTTGTAATCGTCCCCTATAAAATTATCTATTAAAATTAGTTTTACTGATTCTTACGGCTGAAAAACGAGCGAATGACCTTGAGCATTTGTATGGTCAGTCATTCGCGTATGTAATCACCTTAATGATATTTGAATTTGATCATTGGGAAAGTTACTTGGGAGTTTTTGATCAAAAATTCAAGGGTAACCTTTGTGTTATTCTAGATCAGGGTGTCTCAAAGTGCGGTATGCAAAACCCTAGGAGTTTGCCATTCGACGATAGGGTTTTGCGACAATTTTCACATAATGGTATCTCGATGGCTGCTATGCACGTGCAGCATGCATCATCGCTCGCTCCTACAGTCTCTTCAATAAAACCCTTCAAGCTATTAAGGATATCTTTGATAGATTTTTGGGCAGCTTGACAGGGAGCTCCAACTCTCACGCAAAGTAGTGATTTTTTTTTATCATTTGCTACAACGCAAGTTCTTATGCGAGAGTGTGTTTTTGTGAAAATGATCAAGTGATGGTTAGGTGTGCCTGACCATAATAAAAAGGAAATACAGATATCGAAACACTGGGGGTGTATTAATTCGATAAAATATGGATTATAATTTATCTATGTAGGTACTAAATTTGGCTTCGTCCATTTTCGTAACAAATTTTTCATAACCAGTTACGAATGTGGAATATTTTTCTTGCTTTCGTTACCAGTTACATATTTGACCAGATCAGTTTTGATCGATCCTTTGAGAGCGAAAAACAATTAAAAACACCTTCACAAACTTTCGCATTTACAATTTTAGTACAAAGCATGATAATATTTGTTTACTAATATTATACTGGATTTAATATGATATATTAGATCTAGTATTAGTTCCTGTAATAGAAACTTTATAACGGCCATCAGTACAGTTACGAAATTTTGTGTAAAAAATGTTTTTTACTAACAATTTATTACAATAATTAGTTTTCGTACCTACGTCAAAATATTTGCTTACATAGAAGACTTTATAGTATTCTTATGTACAAAGGCAGAATCCTTTAAATTCATTATATTTCAACTTTAACTTGTTTATGTATGCGAATATGTGTTTCAAGGATGGTAGATTAATTATAAACTTCCTAATTTTTAAATACTATTTTGATATCTAATTTTTTAATCGCATTATTTAGCGTTATCACTGTGATAAAGTTATTTCCATTTTGTATACCTACTTCCTAGAACCTATAAAAGGCTTGAACAAACCCCGAGAGTGAAGTAGATACAAGTTACTAGGCAGATACTGGACACCATGCTCCTATTGGAAGAAAAAAAATTGCCCGTCGTTTGGAATATGGCCAAAATTAGGCAATCCGGCAAAGTTCGGATTAATTAGATTGAAGACATTTTGATGAAAGGTCAGGTCAAGAGTATTAATTATCTCTAACTGTCCTAAAGGGAAAGAGGTGTGATATTATGTATGTATGTTCGCAACGTATGTCCAGAGTATCACCTGCACTACCCAGGGGTCACGTATTGTAAGCATTGTCAACAGTTGGGCATTTTTAAGAGCCTTGTTTACTGTCAAATGCAGGACAGTATGAAGCCAAATCAAGATCTTGAGGACCCAGCCTACTGATTAGCAGACAGGGTCACATGGCCAGTGGCAGCTTTGTGCAGTTGTGCTTTTGTAGAATTCATTAATGCCGATTTTATTGTTGCACTCGACCCCCCAATAGAGCATGCAGTGGCTGCCTTAAAAAATAAACAACCAAAAAGTATTCTAGGCGTATAATGTGAAAATGTTAGTATTGTAAGGAGGTAAACTGGGATCACCGATGTACGGGAGACGGAATCAGGCACGGAGAGAAAACGTACGCTATGTTGTGTTATAAACGTAAGTTTATTGAAACAAAGCAAGACTACCTAGCTAATACACTTAAGTATCCACGGAGGATTGCAAGTCCCACAGGTGGAAGCTTGCGATCTGCCAATGGTCTAGCTAAATCTCAGTCCCGAGACAAGTCCCACGTAGTGGAAGCTTGAATTAGAAGCAGAGATGAGTAGGCGATCTAATTTGAATTGAATACCAAATTTGAATCCAAAATAAATGATTTACGCGGGAGGTCATTCGGTTGCGGAGAATCTCGTTAGCGCGATGCAGCCGGCCGGCACAGCGCCATCTATCGCGGGTGACAGTAACTTTCCTTACACATATTAAGCTTTGTGGTGTTACAGACTCCCCCTCAGATTCTGAAGACGTCCCGACGATGAATCTGGAGTTTAAGTTTTTCGTGGCCTTCCGCGGCCGCGTTTGATCTGCTCTGTATGCTTTTGTGGAGCTTGAGCTTTTCTGGGTCTTCCACGTCTACGCAGCGGCTGAGTAGGTTTAAGTAGGAGCTCACTGCTACTATGGAAGGGTCGTAAGGCTGAGGCATGATGTATACCTATAATAATGTCTGGCTCTTCTGTATTGGCTATCTTATAAGACGCAGGACCATGTTTACCCTTAATAAGGTAGGGGCCGTCTCTTCTTGGGGAAAATTTTGAAGTAACTCCTTTTGCTGCATTACTTAGCGGGTGCGTGTCTACCAGCACTAAATCTCCTAGTTTGTAGGTAGGGCTTTCGGCGGGTGTTAATAAGCGACTGGCAAATTCAACAGGGTGCTCATCCGCAGCCTCCCCCTGTATCAAAACAGCTCCCAATGCATATCCGCTAGCATCCGCTTGACCTAGAACAGGTGCCGTAGTAAGACGATGTTTTAGTTCGGTAAACGCCGCCTCCTGCTCCTCCGTCCAAGTCCAGAGAGCACCCTTCTTAGTCAATCGTGTGAGGGGTTCAGCGACTTGTGAAAAATTCTTGATGAAGCGACGATACCATGAACAGGTCTGAAGAAACGATATTAAGTGTTTCACGGATGGAGGCTTGGGTAATTTCAATATCGCGGATGTCTTTTCAGGGTCCACCGTAAGTCCATCTGGGGTTATGAAATGTCCTAGATACTTAATGGTGGAACAGCCAAATCTACACTTTTTAAGGTTAACTGTCAGATTACCCTCTCCCAGTTTCTTGAACACTTGGTCTAGGTCATTGATATGGGTTTCAAAGGTCGTAGAAAACAAGATAAGATCATCCAGGTACGCTAACAATTTGATATTGTTTAGGCTAACTCGAAACTGGTCAATCATCCTCTGGAATGTAGCGGGAGCGTTGCGCATCCCGAAGGGCATGCGGTTAAAGACATAAATGCCAAAGGGAGTGATAAATCCCGTTTTCTCCTTGTCTTCTTCCTTAACGGCTATTTGCCAATATCCGGCCTTCAGGTCTAAACTCGTCATGAATCGTGTAGGCTTAGCTTCATGTAGTAGATCGTCTATTCTTGGAATTGGGTACGTATCTGGTACTGTAATGGCGTTAAGTCGTCTGTAATCAACGCATACCCTAATGTCGCCATTGGGTTTTGGTACCAGAACAGCTGGTGCAGCCCAAGGAGTCGCACGAGGTTCTATTACGTTTCTCCTCAACATCTCGTCAATTTCTTTCTTTAATGCCGCTCTTCGCGGGGGTGATAGACGATAAGGCGGGACAGCGATCGGTCCACTTGTTCCTGTATCAATGCTATGTACAATGTTCTTAGCAGGCTGCCCGTTTGACTCAAACACCTTTTCATGTTTCTTGAGTAGGGATTCAATGCAGTTTCGCTGGTCAGCGGTCAGAACGTCTTGATTTGGTTCCCAAATGACATCCAGTGCATCGATATATATTCCAGGTAAGTCAGGACTTGGGAACAGTGCCTTGGAATGTGGGGAGAGTTGAACTTCCTGCATATGAATGTTCATTTGGGCATCTCGCATCATATAATCATACCTCGGTGAATACCCATCAAATAGAGTTCTCATCCGTTTGGGGTCGGTTGTCCCAATTCGTTGAAGCCCTGGATACGTAGCGGCCTTTGTGTTCGAGCACGATGCTCCATCGGGCAAATCAGCACAAGGATGACCCAATGAAATGGGGGCTAAGGCCGTTTCTGAGTTGCGTGCATCCGTGTGACAACCATCTGCATTCCGCTTACCCTCTGTAAAATTAGCGAATCCTTCGGGGTAAAGTTCGTATGTGATGGCGCTATCTATGAACTGCCATGTAAATTGGGGAAGATTCAAAACCATTCCTGCAGATTGTAGGAACCCAATTCCCAAGAGTGTACGGTTGTCCCTCGACTCAGGTAGCACAATAAATGAGCTGGGTATCACTCGGTCACACAGATTAACATTTGCTTGGACCACAAGAACCGTCTGTTTCTTTGCCACCCCGTCTGCAAGGCTGAGTCGCACTTGTTGTTGGTGAAATACGTGGTTTTGCTCCTGGAGACGTTGATACAAGCTATATGAGGCGACATTGGACTTCGCGCAAGTGTCCACGTGTGCATAGCCTGCTATTCCTCCTATTGTGAGAAATACTATCGGTCTGGACCGTATGTTGCTCTCGATATCCATTGCACAGAAACTGACGTTCTCGTGTTTAACTTCTTTTAAAGATTTGCCGGCACATGTAGGACAGTTTGTTCTCACCACTCCGGGTGCTCCACAGCCGTAACAGGTGATTTTAGGTACCGCTGAAGAAGCTGGATTTGAACTCGCACCATCATTGACTGCTGACGGGCGTTCCGCTTTAAGCTTCTTACGACACACTTCTGTAGTATGGCCAGGATTCTTGCAGTATCCGCACTTTATCTTGCCTTTCGGAGCGCTATTAGCATCTACAGATTTAGATTTATAAGGTAAGTTGTGCTTCTCCTTTTCTTGTAAGATTATTTCTACCCCTCTGGCTGAGGCTATCAATTGATCGTACGATGTAACGGTATTCCTGGGGATTTTATCCCGGATTTCCCACCGTAACAGCATGTACAACATGTCAAGCTGCTGAGTCTCAGGGTGCTTTGGCTCTGGTAAGCGACTGAACAATGTTCTTTTCTTCAATAAAAACTGTTCCGTAGTTTCCTTTGATTCCTGTTTTACTCCTAGTATGTCCTGATATAGTAGGTAAGTGGGCTTTTTAGGTGCGAACCGATCCCTGATTTGATCTGCAAACCCTGCAAACGTGGCTACAGAGTTCTTTATACCGGCCCACCAATCACCAGCGACACCAATCAATAACAGTGGTAAGCCTTTGAGAACCTCGCTATCTGTCAATCCTTGCGTATCTTTGAATATAGTTAGGGCCGCAAGGAAGGATTCTAGCGATTCCGTTTCCTTTGTCCCACTGAATCGGGCCGTGCAATCCACCAGTGTCTTCTTTTTCTTGTCGGTGAGAGTCTGGATTAATTGTTTTTGTTGCTCTCGTTGTTCCGCCAATAACAGCTTGAACTGCTCGTCGGTGAGTGTCATTATGGGTGGTTTTCGTTTTTTCTCCGGTTTGTTATACGTAGTTCTTCTTCCCGCACGTGTAACGTATCCCGTCGGTAATTCCGCCAGCTTCCGTTCACGTGGTTGTGGATTCTTTGGTAGACTTCTCAGGCCACGAGTTGAGCGCCAGTTGTAAGGAGGTAAACTGGGATCACCGATGTACGGGAGACGGAATCAGGCACGGAGAGAAAACGTACGCTATGTTGTGTTATAAACGTAAGTTTATTGAAACAAAGCAAGACTACCTAGCTAATACACTTAAGTATCCACGGAGGATTGCAAGTCCCACAGGTGGAAGCTTGCGATCTGCCAATGGTCTAGCTAAATCTCAGTCCCGAGACAAGTCCCACGTAGTGGAAGCTTGAATTAGAAGCAGAGATGAGTAGGCGATCTAATTTGAATTGAATACCAAATTTGAATCCAAAATAAATGATTTACGCGGGAGGTCATTCGGTTGCGGAGAATCTCGTTAGCGCGATGCAGCCGGCCGGCACAGCGCCATCTATCGCGGGTGACAGTAACTTTCCTTACACATATTAAGCTTTGTGGTGTTACAGTATTGTTGTACTTAACCAATGGCTGACCTAAATAAATAAATAAATATGCTACTACTATTACCAGAAAGGCAGTTGAGTTCTAATACATGCCAAGTTTTATCGGCTTTTTTTATAGATAACGTTCACTGATCGCCACTGCACATGGCAATCATAATGTCATAATGATGAGATAATAAACTCGTTGAATTCCATAACAAAATAAGTCTGATAAAAATACCATAAACAAGTTTTTGGATAAATATAGAATGGAATCTGTCATACCTTGTTGCCAAGGCTTTTAGCATGATTTTAAAACATATTAACACCTATAGATGAAATGATTTCTATTCTTACAAAATATATCTATTAATTTATCTTATCTATCTAGGTAGGTGTATCTTTAGAAGAATTAATTAAGATTATCAGGAATCAGTTTGGTAGTTCTATACAACCAATTTTTTTTGGTGACGTATTTGTTTTCCATGTTTCGGGGATTCACAAACATTGATGCATACATACACACACACACGAAACTATCATCCATCACTGGTGTTACCAGTTTGACCACTCACACTTTTATGTGGAATAGGATGTTATTTACATACTCGTATAGGATATTAATTTATATCATATCTCCGGATTTTTGGACATCTATAGGTAATATAAGAATGAATCACTGAATGTGTTAGTAAGCGCATATCGCATCTTACACCCAGAAAAATTGCGCTACAACTTAAAGGAGCGGAGATGTAATCATAAATGTCAAGAAATCCAGCAGATTTCCATACTTTGCGGGCCTGTAGATGTCTAAAAGGGGTGATACGGGACCTTCGAAGGCTGTGGCCACGTGGTCATCCGACTGATCGGACGACGCGGAATTTTTTTCCCCTGTTGATCCGACCGGTTGGACGACGAGGAATTTCTGTTCCTGTTAATCCGACCGATCGGACGACGCGGAAACACTTTCCATGTGCCGCGGGCGAAGCTGGGGCGGTCATCTTCTAACTACTACTAATGCTACTTCTAGTGGGACGCTAAGCGGATGGGTGATCAGTCCTTCTGTATGTGCCCTTTCACGTATTTCCTCTATATAACGACTGCCATTTTATGTCCATTTGACAATCGGGACCAACGGCTTAACGTGTTCTCCGAGGCACTATTTGCATTGGTCTGGCTATTTTCACCCAGACCAATGCAAATAGACATATTCATGCATACAAATATCTGTACCTACTGAGCGGAAATCGAATCCGCTCCCTTTACGTAGCAGTCGCGTTCACTACCGCTACGCCACAGAGGCAGTCAGACCTTCATCTTCCTAAACTCTTCAAGACTACTTTTATTTTTTTTATTTTATTTATTCATTTCTCTCTCATTACAACTTTTAGTATTGTATATTAAGTATTAAATAAAAATAATAATAATGTAATTTCAGTATTAATAAAATATCATTATGAAAAACTGTCTTAAGCAAGTTAGACTAGTTCGCTGTTTGTGAATTTAGTTACCAAATTAAATTGTTGACTGGTAACTGAGAGACAGACAAAATTGTTCAGTGACTTTGAAGTAATAAAAAATTTTGAATGCATTTTTTCCTCAGATTTTCAATAAAGATTACAGAGGAATTTCGGCCAATTAGCGAAATCTAATTAGTAAAAGAATCATTCTTTTTTTTTAACTTACATAGCTCCTTTAGGTACAGTCATGTTCAATCCGTCCAATATGACATTGGGGCTTTTGGCTGAGCCATAACGCTTGTGTGCTCGTCTCACGCATACTGCCTGTTGTTTCCTGTAAATAAATCATCCTGTATTATTATTGCAGTATGTTCCTGTTTCTATAGGAGTACATAAATCTGTAGGTATTTGTTGAAAAGGGTCGTCTCATGGGTCGTCTCTATTATAGGTTGATTTAGATGATTTATGACGTTTGATTTTATTGTCATAACTATATTGATTGGTAAATATGTATTTTCAAGCTTGTATATCTCCAAAGGGTAGATATAGGTATATTTAGTTCCATATTACCTACAGGGAGCGAGCTTATAATAGTCAACCTGTTTAAATCGACTAAGATAGAAAAAAGATTATAAAAATAAAATAAACAAATATTGTAGGACATTCTACACAACGCTATCTAGACCCAAAGTAAGCATAGCTTAACTAGCGTTCTAGAATGCGGATAAACATACTTAGATACTTTTTTTTTTTACAAATACACATATTCATGCATACAAATATTTGCACTGAGCGGGGATCGAACCCGATCAAATTATGAAAGAAGATGGCTCCCTCCATCGTCCCAAGACGGATTTACACGAAAATTTGGATATCTTCAGGCGTGGTTCAATGGCTTAGTGGTCAGAGCATTCCCCTTGTAAGGAAAAGATCGCAGGTTCGAGTCCCAACTCAGCTGATTCGCTTTTCCTATCTTAATCAACTTGAGTAGTTAGCATACTAAATTGCTTTAAATTTGCATTCCAACGTCAACCTATTTATTTGTTTATTTTCGGATGATGAACAGCCCTTTCTCCTACCACAAGAAGAGATGTTGATTAGCAATGCTTCTGGAAATTGAAGTACGGCAGTCCCAGAGCCATTGGCATTAATTAGCAATGCTTCTGGAAATTGAAGTACGGCAGTCCCAGACCCATTGGCATTACATAAGTATCTGATCTATCTATCTCTATCTGGGATAGTTTATTCGGTATTGTTGTATGACGCATCGTGTGTTGTTTACGATGCGTCTACTGCAGTTATTTTCCAGAGTTATATAATAGGGAGCCGGCAGGGGTCGCCCCTGGTGTTGCACACGTCCATAGGCCACGGTAATCACTTTCCATCTGGTGGGCCATGTGCTTGTCTGCCACCTAAGTTATATAAAAAAAATCCTGAAGAAGCAATGTATGTTATGACTATTGTAAAAGCTGTTCTTACCTTGAAGCTACTGTACTTTTCTGGGACTTGAATTGCTTGTTCCTCCTAGCTATTAGTTCCTGCTCTATAGTGCTGATGGTGATCGGAGGGTCAGCTCTGACGTCCTCCATCGATATCGTCGCCCCTTCATTGTCGTACGCCGGCATTTTGACTGCAAAGATAGAAAGAGAGAATTTATTATTTGTGTTAGAGTCATTAGACGAGAGAGGGCGGAGGAGACAGAGAATTGCTTTTCTAGGGGGCGAATAGAAAAAGACAGAAGCAGAAGGTGGACTTCATAATTATTACAACTAAATGGTCGCTCATTCACACACGCAAGCGTATGCGTATAAATAAAAATATCATATCACGAACATGGAATTTCAGCCTTTAAAGTGTTGCTGCTAGAGGCCTAAATTAAATGGCTTTTTGTAGAGTGAAGAAAAGAATAAAACTCTTTTCATTTAATTTTGGACTTTAAGACTATAGCAATGAAGTCTATAATTTAATGACATTTCACGCAGTGACTGTGATATGGCAGTGGTTTGGCTTAAGCAGAACCGAGAGCTTGGAGAGGTAATTGAAGTTAGTTGAGATCCTTTGGTTTACACGACTGCGAAGTGTGGTAAAGCGACAAGGCTAAAGCGACCCAAGTAGTAGTGCGTATCACGGAGATGAAAATACTGCTATGGATAAGAGTGATGAACTCTCGCACCCACAGCAGCCTTCATGTAAGTGTCATCGTAGATAAAATGCTGAAGAGTCGCGTCCGCCGCTAGTGCGGCCACGTTTTGCGATACTCTCTGTTGCTAAATATTGATTTTAAGAACTCTGAGGAATATTTTCTGTTTGAAGGAGTGCCCAGGAACCTCCTCCTTTCATGTTTCTTTCCTCCTCCATTCATAAAGCTCTCCTATAGCCTGATTCGTCAGCCCCAGACCCACGTTCATGGATAAAGGAGATAATTCTGGGATCTCTATCACTCGTTAAACTTTCTGCGGTACGGGAGAGTGTTAGAGTTCTCCCGTTCCATATCATCACCGCTCATAACAAAATATTATGCTTTAGAATCAGAGATGACGTACCTCCTAGCTAAAAGGATGTTTACGAACTGAGAGTATTTCTATAAGTCTACCGGTTTATAACTAAATATACTCGTACAATAACGGCATTTTTCTATACATGCGTCATTTACAAACGTCAATATTATTGCATGGCAAAAATGTCCTAACTGCAATAAATCTATACATTTTGTTTGTTGATACATAAGCTGAGCCTGCCCCTCTAGACAAGTGGCAATTCGTTGCTCGGCGTATGATGGAATAGAATGCCAAATGTATGGGATTTGACGTATATGACAGGCGTCAACGAATGTCAAAAACGTCAAATCCTATACATTTGTCATTCTATTCCATCATACGTCGAGCAACGAATTGCCACTTGTCTAGGGGGGCTGGTCTGGTCGTGCCTCGGAGAGCACGTTAAGCCGTCAGTCCCGGTTGCGATACGAACATCTATGGCAGTCGTTACGGGTAGTTGAAGCCCTAAAAAGTCCAACAACAACGGCCTAACTGCAATGCTTCGATATCGCCTAATCTTACCATTGGGTTGTGGAGGTCAATGGCAGTCACTTCACGGAAAATATCGAAGTCAAGCCAAATCAGCAGTTAAGACTGGTAAAGCGGACCCCAGACTCCAAGGTGAAAGCTTCGGATGCGACTGGGAAATAACGCTAGGATGAAGAAGACATAAGCTGAGCCAATCATGATGTAGGTTGTACGATAGATGCTCCTTTTCACGACGAGAAAGGGGGATGGAGCCGTATAAGGTGTAGTTTCGTACTTTTTTCTAGCCCACTACTTTCTAGAAACTGGATGGCTGATTGGCTGCATGCATTATAAAAACTAATTCGATTGCGTCAAAAAAAAACTAATAAAATAAGACCACAAGCATTGAGAATCACATTTGAACGTTACAGAAATGTCAAAGACCGTAGGTACATACAATTCATCTGATATCAACATAGTTTCCCAGGAATAGTGGAAATTCCTATGGGTCATAGGAACCGGATCAGTATTCATAGCGGTTAGAGCCACGGGCAACAATTACTAGGTATATTTAGATTAGCTAATTATAATAATAAAATATTCAAAGATATTCGAAAAATAAAAGACCTTGTGGTCATGTTGATTCTCAGCATTCAAACAATTTATATGATGAACTCTGATAAGCCCATTACATTGTAACAGGTATTCGGTGAATCACATATTACTGACATATGAATGAGTATAACTCATGAACTACGGGTAAAAAGTAATAAGTGCAGTTAGTGTCAATTCGAGTAAATGCATCTTTAAAGTTTACGTTCTAATTTGATCTAATTCAAACACATTAATTAAAAAAATGTTAAAGTAAAATGGTGCAATAACTGTCCTATTTTTCAGATATAATCTTAAATATAATTTAGTGTACTTAAAAACTGTATAAAATTTAGTTTAGATCGAAAGGGGGTCGCATTTATTACATTTTACTTGTACATTACAAACATGTTATATCACCCGAACTCATAGATATTAAATTTGTTGGTTTGAAATATTACGTCCATGATAATAAATGCGTTTATGATCTTTTCTCGGAATAATTCTTACCATTTTACTATTTAAATTATAAAATGTAAAAAGCTTTAACCGTATTTATTATTGTTTAGCTGTAAAACTAAAACGAATTTGAGGAATAACATTATTTATTATGTTATACTGGTATATATTTTTTAAATATGAGGAAATATTACTTTTTCAAATTCATTATCTCTGCAGCTATTGGACATAGCATTTATTCGATTTTACTAGTACATAGCGCGTAAAAAAACACATTTAACTGCATTTTTAACTCAATTTGGTAAAAAAATGCATTTATCTGGTTTTACCAGTAAGCAGACGATATACTAGGTATAACTAGTATTTTTTTCATCTCATAACTCATTCATATATTCAAGTCTGTAGATCCCCGGACCCAAGATGGGTAGAGCCGATAAAAATACGGCACATGGCCCATTTGATGACAGGTGGTTACTACAACATCTGAATTAAACAGGTTCATTCACATTTACAGGTTAAACCTAGTTTAAGAGGCAGTGTTTAACTTTTGCAGTTATACAAAACGGCAATATTCTACTGTGATTGAAAAGAAAGTGTATAATTGAATGTATAATAAAAAGTACTATCCTTTTTTGAAAATTGTAATAGGGGGTGAGCCTATCACAGTATTCCAGGCACTATTGTTGACTCGAGTCATGCATCTGAGGCTGAGTCTGGGCTATTTATATCTGTCTGATTTCAAACAGCCCTATCCCTTAGTCGCCTTGTACTTGTACCTACTATATACACCGCATGGAAACAAATGGGGTGGCTCAAATACTACTCTGCGGGCTTAAATCAATGGAAAGATATATAATTAGTTACCTACGTAGGTACTTACAATCTACATACAGTCAAGAAAATAAGTATACGCATTAACGTACAACCTCGTATAAAATGTGTATACTTATCTCCTTGGCCGTGTGTACAAAATAAATGTTTGAAACAGTAAAGTGTATTTAGTTAAAAAAAACGTTGTTGCAATGTCCGGCGGGAGGTGTCATATAAGTTAACATTTCAAGGTTCATGGTTCCTGAGGTTTTTTTTTAAGTTCAAAGCCTATAACTTCCTTCAAATATAAAAAAAAAATATAAACATCCGAATTGAGAACCTCCTCCTTTTTTGAAGTCGGTTAAAAACACGGCAAAGATGATTGAATGACGTGAATGAGAATGACCAATGTATGAAATTCACAACTTGTGATTAAATTCAACGAATAGAACTTAAAAATCGGTAGCCAAATGTTGTTATAGTCAACCCAGTCAATTACGACGTTAGAGGTGGATGTGGCAGCGTTGTGGTAGCTCGCTGATAGCTTCGATATCGCCAGTGAGTTGCGGATGTCGGACAACAAGACAAAAGCTCTGAGGAGGAGGTATATCAAGTTTACAGGTTATGCACCTAAATTAATCACTTAGATCGGTGAAAAAAATCGTGAATAGTATAAAGTCTAGTTTATTTATGGATATAATTGTTTTAAAATACTGTTGGCCATTAGTAAACTGACAGGTGACCAGAGACTATGATGTTTAGCTAACACATTTTAACGAAAAATAAAAAAATTATGAATTGGCTAGATTTAGTTTGATGATATTCTCGTAAATTATGTTTTCTAACTTAAAATAACTAAAGACATGTATTTTACGTCAAATGGGGTCAAACAGCAACAAAACTAATACGCTTAATCCGTCTAGACACACAATATATCTACATGAATATATTTTTACCACGAACTACTGCAATATGGGGTTCTTCATGAAGGGCATTAGAAGGTTTCTTCAGAGTCGGCAGCGCGAGTGTGACGCCCTTGGTGTTGCATACGTCCATAGGCCACGGTGACCGCTTCCCATCAGGTGAGGGTGCTTGTCTGCCAGCTAAGTGGTATAAAAAAAAAATATCGTCAACCTTTACCCCTGGTTGGAGTCGATTTTTCAGTCCAACTACGAAATAGCTGAACTTCAACGTAGAGCCTGTACTGATCGAACTACAAACGAAATTCTTCTTACATTATGTTAAGTAATACAGTTAATTCCTATTTTGGGGGTTCTCCTTCTCAAGGGTAAAAATTCACATTGTACAACTCTTTGTCAACTGTTTCTGACTGCCTCTGTGGCGTAGCGGTAGTGAACGCGGCCGCTACGCAGGAGGCGCGGGTTCGATCCCCGCTCAGTGCAAATATTTGTGTGCATGAAATATGAATATTTGCATTGGTCTGGGTGTTTCCATGTATAATATGTATGTATTTACAAAAAAAAAAAAAATGTATCTAAGTATGTTTATCCGCATTCTAGAACCCATAACACAAGCTAGTTAAGCTATGCTTACTTTGGGTCTAGATAGCGTTGTGTAGAATGTCCTACAATATTTATTTATTTATTTATTTATTTGTCATATACGCATCTTCTGTATGTGTCCTATGTTTGGTGTGCAATAAAGTATATTTAAATTATCTTTATCTAATTACTGAACCCTTCCTTTGCGAATGCTTTCAACATGAATGGCATCATCATCATCATCATCCTTACGTTAGTCTCAGTTCCATCCGAGGCTTTCATCTCGGTGTCCAGGATTCGCATAAAATGCTGCTTAAATTTTGAGTTGGTAGTTCGGTTTACATTCTGCGTTGATAAATAACGTCAATCAGTCAGTCAGGACTATAGTAAGTATGTATAGAAACATAATAATAAGTAGTTATGTAATTAATTGAATAACGAGACAGACCAACACGCATATTATTATATGTCTAAGTCCCGTAATAATAAATTACGAGTCAATTACTTGACAAATTGCTTCTGTCAAACAAAAACCAATAAATAAATAAATAAATAAAAACCTTAGTTGTCGACCTTATACTGTATACTTCATCACAATAGATACTATTATTACGTTGCTAGCCTTCCGCCCGCGGCTCCGCCCGCGTGCATGTCGGTTTACGCGACCTTTGCTCATATCTCCGGTTCTACTCAACCGATTGCGGTCAAACCAATAAGTCTGACCAAGCCTATTTTAACAAAAAAAAACCGCATCAAAATTCGTTCTGTAGTTTTTGCGTCCATCGCGAACAAACAGATAAACAGACAAAAATTCAAAAAAAAAAATTTTCGTGTCCAGTATCGTTAACATAACGTATAGTACATAACTCAAGTATTTTTTTAAATATCTCCAATGTATAGACACGATCACTTTACAATTATATAATTATGTAGCTATGACTATGACTTAAGGTATAATTGCGACTCCGAGAACGCTAACCAGCAGCACACTGGGAGAACACTATCTGAGAGACGAGACGCCATCGCCACGATAGAAGAAGGAGGTGTAATGTTTACTGAAAAGTTTTTTTTTTTATATAGGACACGTCAACTTGACTTCGCCTCGCCTGATGGTAAGCTGAAGGCAAAGTCTCTGAAAAGAGGGTCACCATTACAGACACGTATCATGTTACAATGGTGGCACTCAGCTTGACGGCCTCATCAGATGCTTTTTCACACCCTGATTAAAGGACCCGGGACTGTAGGAGGAGGGAAACACGTGAACTGGTAAGGAATTCCAAGACGTTTACACTCAGTTGGTATAAGGTTTGTACCTGCTTTTTTGAAATCGATTAAAAGAATTTCTTTGTCTGCCTATTTATCCCCCTGTATCTCGCTTCACTCATGAACTGTCACATTTTTTTTTCTACACTGTGACAAGTGATATGTACAAGTCCTTGATTACCACAAGCCTAGAACAATAGTCAGGGCAAAGTGCAAAATGGAAAATTACCAGCTTCCGCTATAAACTAATGACATCAATTTATTCCATTGCAATCTACTCGTATTTTCTATCTTCTATAATATAAAAATGAATAGCTAAATGTGTTGCTAAGCGCAAATCTCGAGAACAGCTGAACCAATTTCGGTAATTATTTTTTAGAATATTCCTTGATGTAGGTACGGGGATGGTTCTTACGGAGAGAAAAAGATAAAAAAGAAAATTAAAAATAAAGAATTGACTGTTAGGCGGTACGAAGTTCGCGGGGTCGGCTAGTGTAATAATATAAACTTAATTTAAATAATCCTAAGAAATAATTTTTACATCGAAAAATAACCACAGTTTGGTAAAACCCAAGGTTCATTATTGGATACCAAGTATTAGAATGATAGGCCAGTTTATATTTAAACAGAATTTATGTATCCGTTATGTCTTCTTTCTGAGAAATTGTTGTAATAATCATCCACAAAAAGTCTAGCTCAGGGGTTATTAATTAATTTTCTTAATGGTATTATCACTCAAATCATAATCATCATCATTCATCATTAACAGCGTCATCAGTATTCATTTCGGATATTTGGTTGGGACGAATAACATATTTTTATTTCACTATAGTCTGAATAAATTAATTGAATTGGTTCACCAGTGGACACAAGAAGTCCTGTTTGACATCGTAGAGGATGACTTACATGCCAATAGTCTCAATACTATGGATGCCCAAGACCGAGCGAAGTGGAGAAGTAAAAACCGGAAGGCGGACCCCTGACCCTAAGCTGAATGCGACCAGGTGGGACTAGTGTAAGGACGATGATGAAAATAACTACTTTTTTATGGTTAACTAGCTGTTGCCCGCGGCTCCGCCCGCGTGGAATTCTGATCCCGTTCATCGCTGATACAAAGCCTATGTGTTATTCTGATGCATAAGCTATATTATTGTGAAGTTCCAATAGAATCCATTCAGTAGTTTTTAAGTGAAAGAGTAACAGACATCCGCACATATCTATATAATGCCTTCTTGGACATTATGACACTTGGCCCAACATACCCCATAAGTACTCTTTCAGTTACATACTTACAAACTTTCGCGTTTATAATATTAGTATGATAGGCTCACGTTTGACCACTACCTCACCTGTTGATAACTGAACATGTGGTCGACGGTGAAGCACAATTGCCTAGAAGCAACCCAGTCTAGTCTTGAAGACACACAAGTTAAAGCTATCCGGAAACACAGATACGGGCAAGGCATTCCTCTCCTTGGCGGTACACATGATAAACTACGATAAGGTTGCACTAAACTTTTACTCAATGAAATTCAATATAGAGAACGTGAGATCCCAGTTTAGTTGACCCGTTTTTGCTGGTGAAAACCCGCTTGAATGTTAACCTTCGTACCAGTAGTTATACTACACTATACAGTGTAAAATCCTCAAACCGATATAACTGTCAGGTTGATTAAAATATTCATTAATAAACTTTTTTTTCTAACCTCGAATCTAAAGTCCATAACCACAGACTGGTTGCTAGCGTCATCAGAAATACCCACTATTATTAAATCAAGGGCGTCAGGTTAAATTTTTAGATTGGTAACACTAATAAGGGGTTTTGGAAAGGCCACTAATTAAAAGAAGTTGTGGGGACTTTACCTTTATAAGATAGTGTCTAAGGAAATGGTAATTAAATAAAAAAAAATAATGGATTAGTCGCATTAGTCGCAGTAGAATATTTTTCAGTTTAAAATAGTGTGTTATCACGCTATTAGAGGTCAAAAAAATTGGGGAGAATCGAGAACGAGGGGAAACGTGACTGAAAAAGATTCTAAAGGTACTCGTAAGCAGATGGAAAAAAATCTTTATAGAACAAGAGCAACGTAATATTTTGCAGAGCAAGCCAGCAGAAATCGGCTTATAGGGCCCCTCACCACTGATAAATAAACCATTTAAATGGTTAAATGTCCTGGATTTTTTTTTAATATAGGACACGTTCATTTGACTTCGCCTTGCCTGATGGTAAGCTGAGGGCAAAGTCTTGGAAAGAGGGTCACCATTATAGACACGTACCATGCTACAATGGTAGCACTCAGCTTGACGGCCTCATCAGATGCTTTTTCACGCCCCGCTTAAAGGACCCGGGACTGTAGGAGGAGGAAAACACGTGAGCTGGTAAAGGATTCCAGGTCTTAATTGTGCGGCACAAGAAGGAGTCACCGAACCGCTTGGTTCTTGATGGAATATTCTGCACCGGATGCGGGTGGCATCTAAATCCTGCACGTGTTATCCTGTATAGAAAAGGGGAGGGTGGGATTTATTTTTAATTGTTTTGGATTCGACAACCAAATTTTGAAAATATTTTTGTAATCATATTGTTATTGTTAGTTAGTTAGTTACAAATGACGCTACAATGCGTGTTATAAAGAAAACGTAATTGAAAAAGGTTCCCACCGTCGTCGTCGCCCCATGATGGTTGTATAGGAGAATTTTGAGCACTCAAGCCGTGACTCGGTAGCTCAGTGATCGAAGCATTCCCCCTATAAGGGATTGGTCGCGGGTGTGAGTCCCGCCTGATTCGTTTCACTTTTCCCTAAATCAATCGTTTGAATAGTTAGCATACTAATTGCTTTAATATTCCATTCAATTAATTGAAATAGGTATTAACTGTCAGTTGAGTTGATTGATAAATAAATACTTGCATCTTGCTTAGATCGGATATGAATAATTTATTATGTCAATTATGTTGAACGTCATTGGTGTCATAACTGCGATATGTCATAAAATGTAATTAACTTCATGCTAGATTGTAGACAATTGATCTTGAGTAGAATTTGAACCAGCCTATCTCTTCCCATGTGGTGTCGTACAAGGAGACTAAAGGATAGAACATCAGATAGATATAAATACAGCCCCGACTCAGCCTTAGATGCATGGCTGGAGTCAACAATAGTGCCCGGAATACGACGATAGGCTTACCCCCTATTACGTAGGACCTAATACAATGATTGGTGAAATGTGGATGTTAATTGAACTCTGCCTAACCCTCCAGGGATAAAGGCGTGATACGTCAATGGCGTTTAAAAATGGACCTCAAAAAAGACAAAGGGTTTCTGCCGGTCTGCTGCTTAGCGTGTGTGCCGACGGCGTGTGGTTTTACTCGGTTTGAGTCTGTCATAATCATCCGCCATAGTAAGACCATTCTAGCAAGAGGCGTAGGTACCTATATCAGAAGACATCATCGTCATCCTGAAGACGTTGTTTCCCTCTTCCTACAGTCCCGAGTCCTCTAAGCGGGGCAAGAAAAAAGCATCTGATGAGGCCGTCAAACTGAGTGCCACCGTTGTAACATGGTACGTGTCTATAATGGTGACCCTCTTTTCCGGGAATTGGCCTGCAGCTTACCATCAGGCGAGGTGAAGTCAAATTGACGTGTCCTATATAATAAAAAAGTTGTGTCCTGATTAGGTACATCCGAGGGTCCTATTTTGGGAGATTCTACCCGAGGGTTCTATGCTGAATCCCGGTTGCTGATGTTTGTTCTTACATCTCGTTCCACTTACTCCTACGACTGTTACAAAAGCGAATTCCATCTGACCACCCAGCCCCGATAGGTGCATCAACTACGAGTAGCAGGTGAGGTGATGACCTAGGCTCCGAAGGCATTAGTAGAGCCTTTTACTCCCTTTGTTATGTAAATTATAAAATTCACACTCCTCCTGTATAACACAATCCACATAGGCTCCTCTCACACACACAAGAAAATAATGTTTGCACACTTACATGTAACTTCACCAAATTGTTTGACTTGTGTAATGTGTATAATATTTACACGTCACTGCTTGTTTGTCTGTACGTTATACGGAACCCATTAACAAGGTTCTTGTTGATTAATTGGGATCTTCGGAGAATCAGATGCTTCGAATATATCAGCTAGACCTATACTATCTATAAGCAGCCCCCCCCTCCCCCCCCCCCCCTTCTAGATAAGTGATAATTAGTTAACCGACTATCCGAATAAAATGACGATGGGATTTGACGTATATATGACAGTCTTCAACGTAAATGTCATAGGTAAACGTCAAATCCCATACAATGATGCAGATCTTATACAATGGGGCTGATGAGTTCGAACGAAGCGTCGGTAGCTTAGTGGTTAAGGAGTCGGCCTTACGATCGAGAGGTCCCGGGTTCGAATCCCGGCCATTACACTACCGACGTGAACCCACTCCTAGCACAAGCAATTTAGCTTAGTTGGAGGGGTTAACGGGAATATTAGTAATTTCGGTTGCTAATATTCATTTAAAAGAAAAAAAATATATTTTTGCATTTTGATAACAAACATACTACATATTTAGGACGTTTATAGGTCGTTTTATACCGTTTTTCCCCGAAAGTTATCTAAAACGTGTTTTAAATCTTATTAATTAAAAAAACTTTATAATCTAATTAGTCAAGTTTCAAGAAATGTATTAAATTTGAATGATAGCTTTGCTGATCGTGCAGACGTCATGTGGGTGCTTGACGTCAAATGCGATGGGCCGTAGCAGGTACAGATAGCATCAATATTAACATGATTTATTCTGATAATATCGTGCGAAATACCCCCGGAGCCGGTGGAGGAGATTAAGCCGGATTCGAACCGACTAAAACGTACGCCGTCTGTGGGCCGTCGGTCGCCGGAGGTGAGATTATCATAGACGTATCCCTCGCACCCCAACTGTGGTAGTCTATCCTGGAATAACACAACTGACAACTTTTCATATCTGAATTAGGTTCCCATCATGGTGAGTTGCGGGAAAACGGAATTCCTCGGTGGGGCCGCGGGCAATTGGTGTTTTACAATAAAATACTGGAAAGGAATTTTAGTTGCTGACCATACCTACGTGTAAAGCGAGTAACCGGTTTCATATATGATGTTCTACATGAACATCGATTTGTTAAAAAAGTAGTTCTAATGATTTGTACTTTGTATTACATATACCTTTATCTACGTTGTTGTTTTATAGCAGAAATTTTAGAGCTTTTGCGCGAAGCTTCATTCTCGAATTATCTCCAACTTTATCTAAACGCAATAAATTTAATGTTGAGTCTAACATTTTTTCGGTGATGGGAGCGTTTATCAAATGATATTTTAAAGAAAAGATGTGAAGCGAAAGATTCAGAGAAGACGGATTGCTAGACACAATTCTCCTTACCCATGCAAAAACCAAAGGTCGAAGATCCAAATCCCGTCCATAGATCAAAATATTAAACGGCAAAGTCGCTAATTCATTTTGATCTATGGCTGTTTGACCCCCCAACCTCTAGAGGTAAGCTGCACCAGAACCTCGTTATTTAATCAACTGGTATATCATCAAGCAGGTGAGGTAAAATGAGGCTTCATGTACCCCATATGTCAGGCAGGACTATATTTGGCATGCATAACCCTCAAACTCACAGCTGTGAAGCAAAACCAGTATTTAACCATGTCAAAGGTGAAGATTAATGATTAATATCATATTTTTTCAGAACCCCATTATTGACTGGTCGTCGATTCGATTACACAACTTTTTTATAACGGTGTCAAGGCAAAGGTGTTCCGGCAAAGTCCATAAGTTCAGTGCCAGGCTTAATCGTCTTCCTTATAAGTTGAGTATCCACTTACTGGTCTTAAAAAATAAAATATATTACTTATGGTATCGATTACGCAAGGCCGTCTGCTTAATTATGTATGGGTAACTCTATACCTTACATGGGACAGGATGAGTAGGTGGAAATCTACCTAACTTAGCTTCTGTATGTATGTCACTGTGTGCAAATATTGTACTGCCATAATTATTTTTATGATAAAATAAGCTGAACGTAAGTATAAAAGAATAAAGGATAAAATTCGCAACGAGGTCATCCGACAAAGAACTGAAGTTACTGACATAGCTCATAGAATAATTAAGCTGAAGTGGCAGTGGGCTGTCCACAGTGTCCACATCAGTCGAAGGACGAGAGGAGCAGGGTAGAGAGAGTAAGGAGGCTGACGGCTAACAGACGACCTGAAAAAAGTGAGTGGGACAGACTGTATGCGAAAGGCGGCACATTGGGAGAGCCCATATCCAGCAGTGGACTGCAATAAGCTAATTGATTGATTGAAGTATAAAAATGCAAAGTGACGCAACATTTCATGAACGATGTCAATGAACGACGACGGTACAACGATATAGTTCATTTAATAATTAAATATTTAGTTTAAAGTTTAAATTCACCAAGCATAGATTATTATTAATTACAAAACAATCCGCGCGCTAGAGCTTCGTTTGTCTTGCGTTGCGACTTAGGTCCAAGATAATGTGTCCCGAGGTATGCCTGTATATGAAACTTAATTCGTACCTATGTACTTACGTGTTATAAAACTTGACTTTTTTAAATTAGATTTCTTCCAAGTACGTTTCGTACCTCAATTATTAAGGTAATATATTTCGTAACATTGACGTATGACGTCATAACATAAACGATTGAAGCCTGTAAACCGGTTTCATGTTGAACTTGACGAGTAACTATCGTAGAGGTTTTAGTTTTGTTGATCTATTTACTTCCGGGTCATTGTCCTGGGTACCTATACCAGGCCCTAGCAAAACTTTTGGGGGCAAACAAAGTAACAATCAACCAATCAAAAGTCGCGTCGCGTAAAATTAAAATAGTCGCTAGGAGGATCATGATGATATTTAGGTACATTTTCCAAATAAAGAAAAACTTTAAAAAATTCAATAGTACAAGTTTATTTAACTCGACCTTAGTTTTGAATAGTATTGTAATTTGCGTACCTTAATGTTTTTTGTTGACCATGACCATGCGGTGTCGTATAAAATGATACGCATACGACGTCGACATACAATCACGCCTTTATCCATAAACGGTTAGACAGAGGTGGATTAACACCCACCTTTCACCAATCATTGTGTTAGGTCCCACATAACAGGGGGGAGCCTATTTTCGTATTCCTGGCACTATTGTTGACTCGAGTCATGCATCTGAGGCTTAGTCTGGGCTGTATATTATATCTGTGTGATGTTAAACAGCCCTATCCCTTAGTCACCTTATACGACACTGCATGGGAGGAGATGGGGTTCGTCGGGGACCACGCGGCGTAATTTTAACTACTTAAATGTGAAATATAGATGTAGATTTAAGATTTCAGGATTAATAAAAACAAAGTTATTTAACCTTTACCTATTATTAAAATAAACAAATAATAATAATGTATCAGTTTGTACCTCATTTTTCTTAGTCGTGCATAAATTCTCACGTCTTCAATACCTAATTTTGAGATTTGCTTCAGTTGCACGCTTCAAGCGAAATCGGCAAAAAATTACAATAATAGTTGCTCAAGATATATAATTTGTATGTTTTCAGTTGTTTTTGCTAAATTTTATACGTTGTTAGGTACCACATATAATTGTACCTACATTGTAATAATTGTTGTTTGAACAATAAACGATCTTTGTTACAAGGAAAGGAAGTTATATTTTTTGTAAAAAGATCATTAGCTAATGATTTGTTTATACCTACATTGTATCTTTTCCTAACTCAGTTGGAGTCGGATTTTCAGTCTAACTGTAATGCGGCTGAACTAATATTTTGACTCTTACATATCGTACTAAAATTATAAATTTTTGTAGTCGTATCGTAATCTATAGATACTTCTATAAATATATTTCAGCAAACAACCTACTGTTGAATGCAGAAAAGATCAAACGCATTTGGTTTACACTGCCTAATGTAAGGCTAGCTCACGTAGATTTCGTGCTAGGGGGGCAAAGATTGAAATTTGTAAGAAGCACTACTTTTCTAGGAATTACCATAGATCCGCCGTAGCACCCCATGCTAAGTTGAAAAGACGTCCAAAAAACGCGTATTTTGTGACATATTTAGGGTCAAAAATTTACGCTGGCGATCGAACCCGTGCACTCATGCGCAAGGCTCGCCTCGCTACCGCTACGCCACCAAGGCTGTATGTTAATAAATTATTTTTAAATTAATTAGAATTGTTTAAGGCTAAGGACAACAGATAGAAGTCGCGGTAATGTTATTGAGCTGCTAATTCATTAGTAAATTTTATTTTTTCAATGTTAAGGTTTTATTAAAAAAAAAGGAAATGTAGTAAATATTTTCTATTCATAATTACATAATACATATATGTATTATAGTACCTTTTTTATATAAGACACGTCAATTTGACTTCACCTCGCCTGATAGTAAACTGAAGGAAGTCTCGGAAAAGAGGGTCACCATTATAGACACGTAGCATGGTACAAAGGTGGCACTCAGCTTGAGGGCCTCACCAGAAGCTGTTTCACGCCCCGCCTAAAAGACCCGGGATTGTAGGAAGAGAGAAATACGTAATTCCAAGTATTAATGGTGCGGTAACCTTATTAATAAGCCTGTAATTATGAAGAACGACAATCATAAATAACTTTGTTGTATGTATATGGAGCGCAGGTGTATCAAATAGTTAATTTGCCGCGAACATAATTTAATTCCGACCACAGGCGAAGTGGAATTTACATGCGGCTTTACCACCTGGTTGTATAATAGTATCGTATTTTTATGTACTAAGGTTTTTATGAATCAACGATGTATAGAAGGTATACCTGGGGATACATATCTTGGACCTAAGTCCGAAGTCGTAAACGCTAGTCGGAAAGAGTTCGTATACTCCAAGTAAACTTGTCTTCTTTGCTTTGAAGAGCAAACATCGCACGTATCTACAGCTAGGTATCATTTAGGATTAGTTTATACCGAAGCTATGGTAAAATAACTGCTTAAATGTAAAAGTCAAACTGTCAGTCCGATTTGTAGTACAGAGAATACACTATAAAATCGAAGCTAGCATCTTACATAGACCTTCTTTCTGACGATGCCACCGATGCCGTGACAAATCAAAACCCAGGCCTAATAGGTACTTCTAGTATATTGTGACGTATGTTATGAATGACGTCACTATAATGTTTGTTAGATACTTACCTAAGTTACCTAATATGCAAATTATTCAAAGCTAAGGTCGAGGGAAATGAACTTGTATAAGGTTGAAGCTAGTAGGTAACTTTGTTTTTTTGTGAAGTTTTGTAAGTATTTTTTTTATACCACTTAGGTGGCAGACAAGCACACGGCCCACCTGATGGAAAGTGGTTACCGTGGCCTATGGACGTATGCAACACCAGAGGCGTCACACTCGTGCTGTCGACCCTGAAAAACCTTCTAATGCCCTTCTTGAAGAACCCCATATTGTAGTCGCTTGGGAAAACCTGGATTTTTCAGGATTTTTTAGTATACCCATGTAATTTTTGTTTGTTTAAAAAAAAAGGATGGTAAGCGGCAGAAAAGTACGAGGTATGCAGGAGTGTGTGTATATGCATGCGGAAGCCTGTTTAGTGCAAATAATAGGAGCTTATTTCATGCAAGTATTTTGCACAAAAGTCATGCATAAATCCGTACGATTTGAATAGATGAATTTGTTCTATAGTTTTAATTATGTATTGAAAACCTAGTAACGGATATGACGTTGAATGTAAATGTGTATGAGTTCAAACAAATCAAGGTTTTTTCAACTACTTAATGGATTCAAATTTGTATAATTGGCCGCTAGACAATTAACATTAAAATATTATATTCTGAAACGATGAAAAACTTAAACAATAAGTATACCTAGTTACTGCTAAAGTTTCAGCTACCTTTTTTACGTTTTGTAAAAAAAGGTTATAAGTACAGACGTATTTATTTTGAAACAAAAACTGCTATTACAGTATATATTTGGCTAAAAATACGTAATAACAACACAACATTGTAATTTCAGCTCGTAAAAAATAACCGCAGAATGATGCACGTACAGCGGATTGCAGTACAAAAAATATTGTAATGATACCTAGTCCGTCTAATCGCTAGACTGTCTAGAGGTTATTACTCAGCACATATATCTTGGTTGGACCTAAAATATTGCCTAGTGTTATAGTCACTCCCTATCTCCCTTTTTTTGTATATACAGTAGGTAGCTTAGTTTTTTATGGTATATTTTATAAGTAATTGTATGTTTTTTTCTCATATTTTTGAAATAAACTAGTTTACTGAATGAAATTTTGAGGCATTTACTATGCTAACTGTCCGATAAGTTCGTATGAATGTCGGTAGATGGCTTCACCGTCGCCCTTAAGACGGTTGTAAATGGGAATTTGGATCGTCTTCGTACGTGTCTCGGTGGCTTAGTGGTCAGAGCGTTCCCCCTGTAAGGGAAAGATCGCGGGTTCGAGTCCCGTCCGAGGTCGATTCTTTTTCCCTTTCTTAATCGATTTAAGCTAGTTTAATTGTAAATAATATTGTAATGTAAATAAAAAGTCTTCTTCTTCCTCTTAGCGTTAATTCCCAGTCGCATCCGAAGCTTTCAGCTCGGAGTCTGAGGTCCGCTTTACCAGTCTTAACCACGGATTTGGCTAGACCTCGATATTTTCCGTGAAGCGATTGTCATCTGACCTCCACAACCCAATGTTAACATTAGGCGATATCAAAGTTTTGCAGTTAGACCGTTGTTTTTGGATTTTTGAGGGCTCCAATTACCCGTAACGACTGCCATAGATGTTCTCATGGCAACCGGGACCGACGGCTTAACGTGCTCTCCGAGGCACGACCAGACCAATGCAAATACTCATATTTCATTCACACAAATATTTGCACTGAGCGGGGATCGAAATGTAAATAATAATAATAATAAATATTGTAGGACATTCTACACAACGCTATCTAGACCCAAAGTAAGCATAGCTGAACTAGCTTGTGTTATGGGTTCTAGAATGCGGATAAACATACTTAGATACATTTTTTTTTGTAAATACATACATATTATACATAGAAACACCCAGACCAATGCAAATATTCATATTCATGCACACAAATATTTGCACTGAGCGGGGATCGAACCCGCGCCTCCTGCGTAGCGGCCGCGTTCACTACCGCTACGCCACAGAGGCAGTCAAATAAAAAGTATTGATTAACAATACAATCATTTGTTAAAATAAAATGATAGATAGATAAAATTTATCAAAGTTTGTGTAAAATATACAAAATTATTGAAAAATATTGTAATAATATTTAGCTCGTCTAATCGCTACACTGAGTCTGAGATATAGTTTATTGGTGGGGAAATATAAATCTTGGACCTATTTAATATGTTCTATACGTGCAGTACACGTTTCTTGGGTGTCTTTTGAGGATAGCACGGGGTGCTACTGCGGTGGACGAGCTCAAATTCACCAAGCATAGATTATTACAAAACAATCCGCGGGCGCCAGTGCCTCGTTTGTTTCGCGATTTAGGTCCAAGATACGAGTCCCGAGGTATACTTTAGGTTTATAAGAACGCTAGCTGACCCACCGCAGCTTCACCCATGGCTATGTTTCTGTGGCTTTAAAACATATTATAAAATACAAGAATATTTAGATGATAAACTTGCTTGGAATTGAGCTGTTCACTCATGCATGCTTCTCAAACAAATGATTGTATTTAGACTAAGTAGACTAAGCATTTTTTGTAAATAGACCAAAAAAAAAACCCGCTGAGTTTCTTGCCGGAGTCTTCTCAGGCCGGGCCGCGTTTCGAACCGGTGGTGGTCCATTTGCTAAGCTAGTTATTAGTACATATATGTATATTATTGACGTTTTGTAAGTGCCGTTTTGATGGTCTATACAGAATAAATGATTTTTGACTTTGACTTTGACATTATAATGCCCGCAATTTATTAATTTTCAAATAATATATGGGCATTTACCGAATTTGTTGATATTTATGGTTACTACTCCGCTCCCTTGAGTATTACCGTAATGATATTTAGTCTACAACCTTCCTTGATTAAATGGACTATTCAACACAAAGATAATTTTTTAATTCAAATCAGTAGTTCTTGAGATTAGCGCGTTCAACTAAATAAACAAACTCTTCAGCTTAGAATAGATGAGAAACATACTTCATATTTCATATCTGTCTAGATATAAATATGAATGATTTAAGCTTTTGTTGTTGTGTTAAATTAATTATTCAGAATCCAAAAAAATTACACTGGAAGTGGGTATATATTATAATCTCCAAGATTTGAATTTGAATCCAAGACTTCTCAATCGTCAGGTCTACTCCTTAAGTTAAGCTTAAGCTCTAAGTTAAATACCTTCTGTTTACCCTTTCAGTATTTTTTTTATATGTACAGGACACGTCAATTTGACTACACCTCGCCTGATAGTAAGCTGAAGTCATAATCTCGGAAAAGAAGGTCACCATTACAGACACGTATCATAATTACAATGGTGGCACTCAGCTTGACGGCCTCATCAGATGCTTTTTCACGCCCCGCTTAAAGGACCCGGGACTGTAGGAAGAGGGAAACACGTGTAAGTAATAGTAAAATATAGTAACTATACAAAATAACTATATTATAAACAATGTTACAGTGGAATTATTTTCGCGTAAACAATCTTCACGGATATTAGAAAAACTTTAATAATACCTTATCCATCTAATCGTTGTACCAAAAAAACTGTTTACGTCACTAGTGTAAGGACATGAGAAACGTATTTCATAACGTTATGAACAGTAATAACGTTAGCAATATATGTAATAACAACACTAATGTTTTAAATGTACAAACTAATTTATCAATGTGTCTGTTTGTTAATTTGAAATTTCTAAACTTTTACGCTCAATGTTATTAAATTAATAACCCGAAGAAGAAGGCTGTATTTAAATAAATATAAATAACCTCTTTTTATTTTATTAAAAAAAGAATTATTAGTAACCGAAATTATTAATATACCGTCTAACCCCTCCAGCTAAGTTAAATTGCTAGTATTAGGAGTGTGTGCAGGATTTGAACCCGGGACTAGTCGATCGTAAAGATGACTCCTTAACCATTAATCTGTCCCTAAATCTCTGAATATTTAAAATGAGGTTTTCTTACTATTTTTTAACAAATTATAAAAACTTTTAAAGAAACTATAACCACTTTCAAACAATTATAACCAGTTTTAAACAAATTATGACCACTTTTAAACAAATTATACCCACTTTTAAAATACTTAACTAACTATTTTAATTCTAAGTTTAAATAACTGAGGTTGAATTTACCCGAAGTCACAAACAAAGTCTCGTACAAAAGCTAATAAGAAATAATAATAAAATTTATACGCAATAAATATTTATTGATTAACCTGTCTGTCAATCAACCTTCAAATATCGAATAAAACTTAATTGTGATAAAAATTATTCGATTAACCGGTTTCAAAATCACATTTATATTGTTTTTTGTTAATGTCAGTCCTGCCTGTGGATTATGTGGACGCTACGTTTAATTATGATCATGAAGTTCTGCCCTCTAGACAAGTGGCAATTTAGATAATTCTGCAAATAGTCTTTACAGTAAATTTCAAATATCGTATTGTAGAAAAGAATGTTGATATATGACACGTACATTGACGACTGTCATATACGTCTATTCCCATACATTCGTCATTCTCTTCTACAATACGATATTTGGAATTTACTGTAAGACTGTTCGACATGTACTTATTCGATACTAACAGACCCAGTAATAATAATCGATTCTTAAATCGAATAATTCCAAAAACAACGATTCTCACCGATTACAAGGCTAGATACCCTTTTTCGCCATATTTTGACGTAAGATCTCCATTTTTATCCAACCAGTGTACGTAACCTTAATCCTAACTAATCTTTACAAATAAAACTGTCATGTCTGCTTGTAATGTTAATATAACAATTTATATCATCACTTAATAACCTCGTGTTGTGTTCCAAGCTGTGAGTACGGTAGCCAGAGCTCACTAGAGAATTTTATGCTGTCAGTGAGAAGACCAAGGCTTGTCCTGCTTTATCTTCCGCGCTGATGGAACAAAAATTCTGTCATTACAGAGTCGGCAGCACGAGTGTGACTCCCCTGATGTTGCACACGTCCATAGGCCACGGTAACCACCTTCTCAGGTGGGCCGTGTGCTTATCTGCCACCCAAGTGGTATGAAAAATATATCTATCTAGCTATCCACTGTGAAAAACGTTACCTTAAATACCTACCCTTTTTTAATGATTACCAATATCATGCGTGCCAATGATCTCACTACCAAGGATAGGTTTTCCTGTGCACCAAGTAAATAAACAGACGCATGTGTACAGGTGAAAGAATTTAATGCAACCGAAATTATATTAACACTAGCTTTTGCCCGCGGCTCCGCCCGCGTGGATGTCGGTTATCGCGACTAAACATAGCCTATGTCCTTTCTCAAAGTCTAATCTACCCCTATACCCCTATATCAAAATCGGTTCATTGGTTTGGGCGTGAAAGCCAGACAGACAGAGTTACTTTCACATTTATAATATTAGTAGGGATGAAGTCGCAAGCAAAAGCTAGTATCTAACATTAACGTAACAGGGAAAACCACATCGACTAAACTCCTAATTAGTCGATTTATCGCCTACACTGCACTTAATCTACTACATCACTACTGACCGAGTTCGTAACGATGTTGCAGCCGCCATTTAGAGCATGTCCGACCCGAATATTATGTAAAATTACGAAGATTTCTTATTGTTTTTACCATTGTCGACTAGCTACCGATTTGTAATATACAACATGTTACTTCATTATATAAAATTTACATCAGTCTGTAATAAAAATAAGAATTAAAGTTTAAAATTATGTGTTTGTTAAATCGTTCAGCCATTTTGAAATAAATTAGATGTAATACAAATTAATTTTTGTGTTCACAGGCTTGTATCTCTTTAGATAGTGTAAATCGCTTTCCGCTGTTTGTACGCTTCGATCTTCTAAACTATAAAACGGATTTTGATGCGGTTTTTACTGTCTTATAAATATTTTAGGACTTCAGCTATCTGTAACGACTGCATAGATATATGTATGCTCTCCGAGGCACAGAGAGGTAAATATATAAGTTGTTGCGCACGGTTCCGACTGCGTGGATGTCGATTATTGCGACTAAACATAGCATATGTCCTTTTAAGAGGTCTAATCTATCTCTGTACCAAATTTCATCATAATCGCTTCAATGGTTTAGGCGTGAAAGCGTACCTAACAGACAGACAGATATGCAGACAGAGTTACTTTCATATTTACATTATTAATATGGATTATTTATTATCCATCTTAATACTGACTGACCGTAAGACAAGTGGCTTTTTATTATACCAATTAGGTGGCAGACAAGCACACGGCCCACCTGATGGAAAGTGGTTACCGTGGCCTATGGACGTATGCAACACCAGGGGCGTCACACTCGTGCTGCCGACCCTGAAGAAACCTTCTAATGCCCTTCTTGAAGAACCCCATATTGTAGTCGCTTGGGAAAACCATCGCGGTGTCAATCATATATGTACATACATCATTCTGTTCTACAATACGCGGCCAACGCCACTTGTCTAGGGGCCCACTCAGTCACCACTATGTCATGACGTACTTAGATAAGTATATCAAGATGAAGGTGAACATAGATTACAACTCACTACGATTGTGATCACGAAAAATAAAAAAGGTACCTAATGCATGGAGTGCAAATTATATTATCGAAGCTAACATTATGAAAGAGATAATTCTTCGTGATTAAGTATCTGTAATGAATTGCACTTAAAGCGCAAAAACTGTGACCATTGTGTGAATTAGTCAGTGTTTTGCAAGCTTTGGATGAAGATATAACAAAAAATTAAAGTAGGTATTATTAAGTCATCATTTCATTGACACATGACACAAAGGATCATTTGTCAAATGTGTCAACTTTGACATAAAAGTCAAATCATTGCACACTCATAATATGAGTCAGCCAACCAAGGAATGTGCCAATATTGTATGTCGTTATTGAGTAAAAAGTTACAATATAATTTAGCAGTACTGTGTGATTGGTGACTAACTTATTATCAACAAAATTAGGGCCAAGGTTTGGACCAATATTGGTGATAGGTGATAATTTCTTAATTCATAAAGGAAGTTAAGTTATGTCCTATCAACATCTCAGTTTTTATTCCGTTTTCACTTACATACTATATTCACGCCTGTAAATTCTCAAAAGGGTAGGCAGAGATGGTATTAACCCCCACATTTCGCTTACTTGGCAAAAATAAAATTCATCAAAATCGGTCAAACTATTTAGCAGAGCAAGAATCACGTACGCACGCATGCCATAACGTTATACAATTTATGTTACAGTCAAAACTCATAGTTGGTCAAAAGTACTTTTTCACCATTGACACTCGAAAAAGGGCCCGTGATTCATCAAAAACAGTGAATAAAACACTCATTATTTCGCTAAAGCGGTAGATATTAATGATAATTTGCTGTTTCTTTTATGTGCTATCCATAACAAAATTTTATTCATAATCACAGAGTAATTGTTTTCTCGCAGTCAATGATGAAAAGTAGCGTACCTAACACGTGAAAAAAGAACTCATCTCGGCTCTTGTATCCCTCGATCCGCTCAGCTTTCTATCTAGAATCCCTCGCTACGCTAGGGATTCTACCGCAGAAAGCTTCGCTCCTCTCGGAATACAACTCAGTGCCTCGAAAAGAATTCATCTTTTTTTCACTTGTTGGGTAATCTACTATTGACAACCGGCTCTGGTCATCACTTCGTTGACTGATATATTTTGACAATAGAAGCTACTTAAAAGTAAGCTTTTGAGTGAACTGATCATTGACAAGATCAAGAGGATCATTGACACGAAAGAAGAAGAAGTGATCTGATTCGAGTTCAATTTGGATAAACTAGATTACAAAAAGTTGGAAAACACTGCCCCCTTAACATTCGTGTTATTCTTTTATGACCACCCAGGTTTCTTAGTGCAGATTCCCAAAACTTGTACTCCTCTTAGCGTTAATTCCCAGTCGCATCCGAAGCTTTTAAGCTCGGAGTCTGGGTTCCGCTTTACCAGTCTTAACTACAGATTTGGCTAGACTTCGATATTTTTTCGTGAAGCGATTGCCATCTCACCTCCACAGCCCAATGATAACATTAGGCAATATCGAAGCTTTGCAGCTAGACCGTTGTTTTTGAATTTTTTAGGGCTCCAACTACCCGTAACGACTGCCATAGATGTTCTTATGACAACCGGGACCGACGGCTTAACGTGCTCTCCGAGGCACGACCAGACCAATGCAAATACCCATATTTCATGAACACAAATATTTGCACTGAGCGGGGATTGAACCCGCGCCTCCTGCGTAGCGGCCGCGTTCACTACCGCTACGCCACAGAGGCTGTCATTCCCAAAACTTGTACTCCAACTAATCAAAAATCTTTGCATGTAACTTTTGACGCATACCAGACTCTGCTCTCATACTCCTTCCTGCCACTGACCCCTCAACCCCCAATAGAAAAGCAAGTCGACCTTAGTCTGACTCCGGTATGTTAAATAAATAAAAAAAAGCTTGGGTATGATGCTACTAGTCAATGATTTTCAGATAAAATTGCATTTGACCGGTAAAGAATTTTGACCGTAACATACACAGATAAAGGTATAAAAATGTCAGAGGCAAACTTGACCACAATTACCTTGATATCGGTCGTAATGATTGCAGAAACACTTAGGAGACATAATAGGGTCTTGATGATACAAAGTGCCTACGTTCAAGGTTGTTCTCAATAGTCGTGGAATTTTTATTGCGATCTAATACTTATAACCTTTGTGTTCGTGTACCGGACTTTTTCCTCTGAGTACTCAAACTTCCATACTCAATAAATTATCCGGAGGCCATATTTTAGAACGATACTCAGTCCTGCAGGAGGAAGGACACGACGGTATATCCGTTCCAATCGAGCAGTCCGACTGGGGAAGTAACCCCGCTCTACAGAAGACCGCGGCATCAAATGCATTGGTCGAAAAGAAGCGAAGAAATATGTCTACGCCGCCGCCTTGGTGCTAACATAAGACTGATTTGATAGATTGTTTATACAATTTGTCTTTAGATAAATTAAGATTCCGAACTTAGTACCATTCTAGAATACCTACGAGTCTTAATTATTAAGACCTATTGGTCTATTATAGACCAATTCCTGCACTCTCATGGGTTGTCTGTTGATCATGGATTACTGTCCAGGCTTCTCTGTTGATCATCGATTATTTTCAACCCATTAGCCTAGTTTAATAAAATTTTAAAGCAATTAGCATAATAACTTTTCCTATAGAATTTTTTATAACTGATAGGCTCACCACTATCTCACCTGTTGGTAAGTGATAAAGTGGCCGATAGTGAAGCATGCTAGAAGGAACGTATTCACTCTAGTCTTGAAGACACCCAAGTTTTAGCTATCCGGAAACAAAGGTGTTTTATTAAGAAGGCTTAAAAAGCCCCTTTCTTTTTTACCCGACTACGGCAAAGCCAAAGGAGGGTTATGGAAGAAATACCTATTATCAAAATTATAAAAGGTTTCTGACAATATTTACCCAGATACGCCCTCAAAAGAAACTTATACCATCAAACAGCCTATTACTTACAACTTTTTACAATCATGTCATTTTTCATTGGATTAGTTTGACTTTGACCCTGACCAACAAAAATATGAATAAAATTTGAACTATAATCCGTTTACCTTGAATAAAACCTTAGCTTTAGGCCGTGTTCACGAGTATAGCGGAGGCGGGAGCGGGCACGCTATCAAGAACTCGCTCCACGTGGAATAGTGTTACTATCCCCAAGGAACTTGCGGTTTTCCGAAACGACTACATTATGCGGTTCTTGAAAAAGGGCATAAAAGTGAAGCCTAGTGTTGCACATGTCCACAGGCCGCGGTAACGGTAACCGCTTCCCATTAGGTGAGCTGTGAGCTTGTTTACCATCTAAGTGGTATAAAAAGTTACCTATTTATATATTTACTTACCTATTCTATCGTAATTTCAGTAAAACTCAACTGTTGTTGCGTTATTGAATAACAAACAAACTCACTTCCGTATTCATGCCTATTTTAGGAAGGAAGCTAGGAAACACAGAAGTAAAGTGCATACACACAAACATAAATACTTTAGACTGGATATCCTTGAAGAGGTAAGCAGTACCTGTATCAAATATGTATTTCAGTTCCATGTGCCTAATAGCTACGAAAGTATTACCGTCAGACATTATGTATATTGTTACTAGTAGCCACCTGCGACTTCGCGTGCAGTTAGTTAACCCTCGTTTTACCCCCTTAGGGGTGGAGTTTCGTAAAATCCGGTCTTAGCGCATGTCTACACCCTATAAGGAACCAACTTGCGAAATTTTAAGTTTGTAGGTGTTATAGTTTCTGAGATTTTGTGTCGTGTTTAATCAATGAGCGGTATTTCGCTTTTATATACCTACAAGCTGACCCGGCGAGCTTCGTAACGCCATATTTTATGATCCCGTTCCCGCTGCATATCTCTAAATTTATCAGTGTTTCTTAACAATATTATGCATGAATTATACATATATAAACCTTCCTCTTGAATCACTCTATCTATTAAAAAAAAACGCTTCAAAATCCGTCGCGTAGTTTTGAAGATTTAAGCATACGTAGTACTATTACTTATTCTGTGATACTACTTACATAGGGACGGACAGACAGCGACAGTGACTTAGTTTTATAATATTTAGTGATAGTGATAGTGAAGTGATGATGATGATGATGATATAAATTTTAAAGTATGTTTGTCGGATAGATAACAATACTATTCACTGTGAATAGTGTGAATACTAGGTGATGATTTTTTTGCAGATTTCAATATGAAAATGATTAATTAAGTATATTCATAATGTCTTTAAAAATGAGGTAATTGTGATGTACTTTTCATTGTGACTGTACTGGGCCCACACAGCCACCTCTAGTACAACATATTCATTCTATATAGTGTCATTGCCCTCCAGCCGATCCCGCCTCCTATATGATTGCTGTCGCAGTCTTAACTTTGTTTTCCAATCCCCCATTCAAATTCAAACCCAATTCTACAACTTACCCAGTTACAATAAGCATTATAGCTTGCAAACTATCAAAATTGATTGTAATTAAAGATATAACGATGGTAGTATTCACCTGAACCCTCGTGGTTGTAAATCATGTAAACAAAGGTGTCGGAAAACACACGAAGTGCTGGTATACACTCGGCAACATTTTGTTGCTCAACATCGCACAACATTTTTTGCATCATAATAATAGGTATGTAGCATCACATACAGGCTACATTAAAGCTGCCCGCTGCGTGTTACGCATGCAGATTTGTGAATAATTTGCATGAAAATAAGTAAATGGTAAATAGTGGAAATAGGAATAAAATAAGTTATTAAAAATTAAAAACCCGATTGATATTAAAAAAATCGAAACAAGGTTTATAGCAGGCGTTAATCATTAATTTTCATTCTGTTTATGATTTACAAATGGGCATAATAACTGCCTGCTATCAAAATTATTTCAATATTTTCAGCATAGGTCGGGTTTTTAACATTTTATAATTTTATTTTATTTTGTACTTTTAGTAATTCCTTTATTTTGGTATCTTACACGATAAGTTAATATTTTTTGATAACATAAATTTTGGCGCCAAAAATACACTAAAATTAATACATACTATACAAAATACGCGCGAAAAAACATAACCCTTCTTGGCACTAATTGGCAGTCAGGTAAAACCAGGTGCACTAAGTTTGCTAGCTTTGTATGGAAATAACTTAATTCACTTTTGCGCCGGGAACGGTCAGGGGCGGGTTATTTGATTAATTTATTGACTTGATTAAATTAAAAAAAAAAATTACAAAAATTCAACTGTTTACTGAGATAATTGAATATTACGCAACTTAATATCACTAAGATTGAAATTCAAAAGGGTTGGAGGCAAAACAACATTTGATACGAAAATCGCTTCGCTGTAAACGGCTAATGACATCATTAGAGACCTTTTCTCTTTGTAAAGTCGACGTCACTTATGACGTTTTGTCTACAAACCATCCATATTGTTCCGTGAGAAGACACCTTTAGGACAAAGTTCACAATTATTATTAAGTTTAACAAATTGTTATTCTCTTCCGCTATTCCCCATCATGGGACTTAGAGGAACTAATATTTGAGTTTGTTTGTTTGCAGTTACCGTGGTTTTTTTTATTTTGAATGTATTTACAGGTGGAAAGTGTGGAAATGAATCGAACTTTTCTTAAATATTTAATGAAATAATAATGTAAGAAAAAAAAATCGACTTCAAAAACCAATGAGACTAAAACAGGCACTCAAACGAGTTAATAAAAATAAATAAAATTACACACAAAAATTACTCACAAAAAAAAACTACAACAAAAAAGCTTTTCTAAGAATTTGTTGTACTAAAACGAAAATAATAATTTTATGCAAGGGTTGTGCTGATTTGAAAAGCTTGTATCGCGCAAGTTCTTCTGTTTCGACCGCCATTGTTAGATGCGCGCGCATAGGAAAACGAATTAATTTGTAGTATTGTTTATTTAGTATTTGTAGTATTATTTTATTCGCAAGTGTGTTGTAAAACGTCATATGGCACGCGTGAGCATGATGATTACCGTCCTCGGCTCTCTTAAGACCCTCACCTGGCGGCTCGGGTCTCAATGGCGCCTCGGCGGTAATCACCAACTTTGCTCACTTGTACCATAATGTACTATTAATGCACACAATTCAACATAAAATTATTTTTTGACTGAATAGATAGGCGGTTAGTCGACCTTAGTTAGGTTAGGTTAGCTGCATAGTATTTTTTTTATTTAACTTTGCTTTGTAATTAAAACATACAGAAGCTAAATCAACAACAATTAAAAACAAACTGCTAAAGTCATACAAATCGCGTATAATGCTGACATAAGAAAGGTATTACCCGAAGGTTATACACATACGTACACTTATACATACATATTTGCACGTATAATCTAATGCGGTGACTCAACATTATTCATTAGTGCTCGCCTCAATATTGCATACTCATTTTGTAATATTTTAAATTTAGAATGCAATATTGTTCTTTTTTTGACGAGCGCTTTGCTGTTATACATAATTTTGTAATAATGTTTTATTTTAATTGTTTTTAATTTTAATCTTTTCATGTTTTGTTTAATAATTTATCTTTTTAAGATTAGAATAATTATTTATCTTAGTTGGCGTTTTAAGTTATTTATATTTGGATTTAAGTTAGTGGCTACATTGTCACGCCACAGAGTAGTGTACTCTCAATTAATACAGCCGGTAATCTCATTTAAGTATATTTTTAATAACTTATGTTTATGAACCTGTTTCTTTGAAAAACATCTATATTTCTAGTCGTGGCTGGAGGACAGCAGTCATTTTCATAAAAGCTACCATAAACCAAATTGTAAGAGGAAAAAAAAGGCTCTAAAGAACAAGCATTGAATGCAACGGAGATTGTCGGTCGGTCCGATGAAAAGGTAGATTTAATGTTATAGAACTTACCGAATTTACTCGTAGATATGTTAGTATATACTCAAGGCTGATAGAAGTGTTCACTCACCCTGGAAACAAAGAAAAGAAAAATTGAAAAAAAATTGCGCAGAAAACTTAAAAACAGTCATTCATTGAAAGGAACTTCATCCCACACACGCTCAAGCTGTGGAATGAACTCCCTGCTATGGTTTTCCTAAGCGACTACTGTATATGGGGTTCTTCAAGAAGGGCATTAGAAGGATTCTTCAGGGTCGGCAGCACAAGCGTAACGCCCCTGGTGTCGCATACGTCTATAGGCCACGGTAACCACTTTCCATCAGGTAGGCCGTGTGCTTGTCTGCCATCTAAGGGGTATTAAACCCAAGGGGAAAGCCTCAGGTCGGCTAAGGAGAGGATTGCTTGGCCTGAGGGCTACCCCTATTTCTTCTAAACTCAAACGGCTAATGCATACAACATTAACACCTACTATTGCTGGAAACTAAAAATAGCTGATATGAAACTGCCCAAACTGTAGCAATTTTTTTATACAAAACGGCTAGTACAACTACTAGAGTTGTAATTTTGTAAACGAAGCCGCTGTAAAAAAAATCTAAAAAAAAAACTTAATTTAATGTCTTGGTATTTATTAGGAGTAACAACTTAAACACAGATGTACAGTCTTGTATATAATTTATTGTTACATGCCTACATATTTATGATCAAGGCCAAATCAGCTTCGTACAAATTCCACATACGTCAAAAATTATGACCAGTACAAAAAATACCGGATCAATGTGGTGTTTTATTAATATTATAATTAAATCGAATACTATGAAGCTTGTATTGCGCGTGTATTAAGATTTTTTACTTTATAATCACATAGTACAAAGCGTCTATGATTTTTTATGTTGGTAATACAACTTTATATTATTATGTCATTTTCGTGTTCAACTCCAACTTTGGATAGTGTCTTTGACAAAATCTAAAAAATAAAAAATAAAATATGATTTACATTGCCATGCAACTTCCACCAAAGATTGGTTTGAACGAGATCCAGTAATTAGTTTTTTTTATACGTCATAAACCGCAATTTTCGCCTTTGCAGCTACGGAACCCTTCGTGGGCGAGTCCGGCTCGCACTTGGCCGGTTTTATTTTATACTTAGTGCTTGCGCCATTTTTAAAAGCCACCATCTCCCTGCATGCCTTGTCTATATAACAATACGTCGTTATTGCTTGCTACAATTATAGTAGGGCACGTAAATTATCACGTATGTGCTAATGATTCGTCAGGAGTGACAGAAGCGCATTCAATGTTCTTAAGACAATGGCCGTTCGCATGATGACAATATTTTGTATCTACCTACTAACATAATAGCTTTGCTACGCTAGAAGGACGTGGGACAAGTTCAGTGGGTTTATAACAATACCAGCGGACCCGGCGAACTTCGTACCGCCATATTTTCTGAACCCGTTCCCGCTGCATATGCATATCTTAATTTATAAATCAATATTGTAATATATTAATCAATGCGTACCCGGTATATTACTTTTGTTTACAGTAAAGTTTTTAACAGTAAAGACATTAATGTACACAAGACTTTGCCTCTCATTGGATTGCAACTCCTCTGTGCACTCCCAGGTTTGCTGAAAGAATACTTGAGTTAAGCTCGCCTTTTTACATAAAATCTCACTAATTTGTTTACATGCCATATAAGTGTACAATAAAGAATAAATAAATAAATAAATATTTTGAAAGAAAGAATAAGTTAGGTTGAGGTACTTACTTACTTTTCACTTTCTCGGGACATAAGTAATAATACTTGTTTCGTACTATTTTACATTACGATTCAATTACAAAATCATTCAAATTCAAATTATGTGCAAGATAAACTGATTCTATTTGAGAATGACCATTTGCTGTCATGATATCATCTATTATTCAATTTAAGTTATCTATTTGATTAGTATCTCAATATTTTAGCGCCATTTATGATACCATAGACAAAAAAAAACAAACGCAAAGGTGTTAATTTATTCAGCCAGAACTGTCAATCGGAAAATAAATTCAAAACTATTTTTGTCGTGGTTTTTATTGCATTGACGTAGGTACGGTATTCATTAGGTGTCATGATTAATAGAATCTAAGAGGAAATAATTTTAAACGTACAAAGTATAGTGTAAACAACTACTTGTGGGTCAAAGACCATGGAAAATAAACATTACCTTGATGAACTGTGTGCAAAAAGTGCATGAATCAACTATAGACAAAAGACTCTATAGGGATGTGATGATACTAATAATACTACTAGTGGCCTTTAACCAGTCGCTTGTGTATAAATTCTATTTCAGTACTATCCAAAACTGCGATAAGCTACAAATATTAGAATATAAGATTATGAATTGAATTTCATGCATATTAAAATTCAGTGGTCGGGTTTTGTTCCTTCTTGTTTTGCGCAGCCAATCTTCTAGTATACAATAGAAGAGTAATTGTTTATAGGTATTGTAACTGCGATTAGTTAGCAATAAAATCTATAAATTATTGTCAGAGAGGCGAGAGCGGCATTATAAAATCAAATGATCAATGGAAATATATCTTCCATATTATGTTTCGTTGATATAATGGTGAATAAACTTGGCTAGTGTAAAACTGCAAGGCATTATATGTAGTAGGTACCTACTATATATTCATAGCAAAATTCTTGTCGTCAGAAGCCATAAAGGTTATGTTTAAAATAGAATAACCTGCATCGTAAACATCTCCTTAGAATTACAGCCGCGAACTGTTTTTTTTTTCTTAATAATATTTAAAAAAATATAGTGAACACTAAACTTGGTGGATTTTATATCCCCAAAACTTGCTCCTGCAAGAGTGCATTTTCTCCCGAATTTCGTCAAGTTCATCAACAACAACAATGTATGAAAAGAGGAATTGCCCAGGGCATCCCAGCTCAGTGGTCAGAGCATTCCCCCTATAAAGAATTGGTCGCGGGTTCGAGACCCGCCTGGGCAATTCACTTTTGCAATTCATAATCGACTTGAATAGTTAGCATACTAATTGCTTTAAATTTTCAAACAACAATGTAAGTATGGCTGGCGAAATTAGGGTGCCTAAGCTCACCCCTAGGGCACCTTTCTTATAGAACATAAATCCTATACGAAAGGTGACATTGCTGCTTACTATACATTTTTCCACATTTGGAACCCCTTATTGAATTAGGCATACCTAATATAATTTTTTTTTTAATTAATTTGCCTAATCCGAAATCGAACCGAAATTTCATTACACACATCAGTGTTTTCGCTACTGCTGCACAATCGAGCAGCTCAACTATTTTTCATATAAATTCAAAGCTATTCAAATATCCACTATATCCACCCGTGAGGTGGTTTATTATTTGCATATCTTTATGTAAAACAACACACAGACAGCTCATCTCAACATTGAATCTCATAAAAAATCTATATATAGGAGACGCGAAAACTTTTTGAATCCATTTTTAGGATTATTGCGCGAATGTGGGTGTTGGTTGACACACTTCTGCCTACCCCTACAGGGATTCACAGGTGTATTTTTTTTTAATATACTATAAGAGACAAACGAGACCCTGGCTTCTATGCTTGGTGAATTTGAGATCGTACACCGCAGTAGCAACAAACAACAAAGTCTTTTGAGTAAAACACGGGACTTTCCTCAAAAGACACCCAAGAAACGTGTACCTACAGCGCGAATAGATATTATACATTTTGAGCCATATTTTAGGTCCAAGATATTAGTCCCGAGCAATAGCTAATTATTATTTGACTGTAAAATTGGAATAACCGAATAATAAATAGTCGAATAATTTTGAATTTAGAACGCTTGATTCTAAATTTTTATCTATCTTCGAATTCGGCCATTAATGTCAAAGAAGGAATGAATATTGGTACTTTGGGCACATAATATATTATACGAAATCCTCAGACTGAAATTGTCTTTGTAAATCATGAAATAATGGTTAATTTTAGATAGCTTACTTACTCGCATAAGTCAAAAAGGTTAATGTTGTATTTTTTTTTCTACTCTTACAGAGGGGAAAGAAGATAACATAAAAAAAAAACTGTTAATATTAAATTTATAAGTAACAAATCGCGAAACGATATTATTTGCAAGTGAAGCAAATGTTATTACACAGTAAATCATTATTTAAATGACAAAATACCAACTATTCTTCATTCGGTTAGGCACTTAACAAGACGTAAACAATCTTGATATATTATGTCTATTTAATGAGTACTTCCACTTTGCCCCACCAGTGGGGATGCTTGATGAGGCAAACTGGAATTAATAACTTTTATTTAATAACTGAATTTATAAATAGATACTTTTCTGTTTAGAAACTTATTTTGAAGACTAAAAACCGAAATCGAACTACTAGTTAGTAAGTTAGTTAGCCTAGATTATTTGTTTATTATGTGTTGGCTCTACAAGATTGTTTACCTTTTGTTAAATACCTAACCGAATGGACTATATTGTGAAGTAAACTATTAAATTCAATCACATTTATTAATAAGCATATAAATTTTAATTGATCAATTTAATGTTATATATATTACATGAAGGTACTCGTAATTTTTAGCACGAAAATACTGACATCTAAAATTGGACATTTATCTTATAATATATTTAATTGCAAATTCCTAATTTCCAATTAATAATTATTAAATTCTTGCTGTTACAGTCATAATATGTGAGACGTTATTGCATGCCAGTCTGGCTGAAATATGGTGGAACCTAAATGTATTGCTTGTAACATCTTTGTACCCGTGTATAGCAAATAAATTTAATTGAATTTTACTTTATTTGTTACTAGCTTTTGCCCGCGGCTCCGCCCACGTGGATGTCGGTTATCGCAATTAAACATAGCCTATGTCCTTTCCGAAGGTCTAATCTATCTCTGTACCAAATTTCATCAAAATCGGTTCTGTGGTTTAGACGTGAAAGCGTAACATACAGACAGACAGAGTTACTTTCGCATTTATAATATTAGTATAGAAATATGGATGAATTCAAATATTCAGTTCCGGATGCCAATTCCTGATAATGTGAATCCAGCCTTAAGAGTCCAATCAAAAAAGTTTCGTCACCGTTCACTTAACTTCATAATATAATGTAGATAAGTGAACGGTATCCTTTTTTTCTTAAACTTATTTGTCCTTCGTCTCAACCCTCTACAAAACCACACCTGACTTTTTCACAATTTAAAAATAGAACTAAAACAAGAGTCCAAAACTGGTCTTGACGTCATCAGACCTTTGAGAAGGAGGTGAAACTGGTTCCCTGTTATGAATGTTGTAAATTTATAATAAAAAGGGAACACAATACTCTTTCAAATACGACGAAGTAACTCTGTCTATCTGTTACGCTTTCACGCCTAAACCGCGGCTAAACCACTAAACCGATCTTGATTAAATTTGGTACAAAAGTGGACAACTTAGAGCTTGAGAAAGGACATAAACTACCATTGATCCCAAAAAAGGGGTTAAAAAGTTGAATGAAAATTTTGAAGCATTTATTATGCTGACTATACAAATCGATTTAAAAAAAGAAAAGATAATCGACCTGACTGACCGCCGAAGTTTATTCTCTTTTCTCTTTTTAAATCGATTTGAAAAGGGGTTAAAAAGGTTCCAATAGGTAAGGGATGAAAGTTTGTTTGTAAGTTCGTTATTTTAAGGATAACCTGATAAAATTTGCTATACAATAGGGAGATTGAGAAGGGACATGGACTATATTTGTACACTATAAACAAAATACATGTGGGCAGAGCCACGGGCAACAGCTAGTCATAAATATTGTTGCTCGGTTTTGCTAAGGTGGTCTGTGGTTTTTATAATGTCATGGTTAATCTGTGGACGCAATTCACTGACGTATGAATTGGATTGTCTATGCTATTTTTAGCGGGAAATAACTTTATTGTTTACGGAAATTTACATAATAATTAACGCAGACGGTAAATTGTTATCAGTGAATGTAAATAAGATATTGATGTGTCACTAGATTAATTATATTACTTGACGTAATTTGAAGGAACTTTTTTCCAAATAAGTACTTCTGGATACAACACCGATTGTACAGAAAAAAAAGTTGCACACTTACTTACGTTCACATGTGCGAACTTTAAATGCTACCGGGAGAGTAGTTGGAATTTGTCTCATGTCATTTACAAGGTTTTGAATTTATTCAGGCGAATTTTTAAAAGAAATTAAGACTCGTAGGTATATATTAATCTATGCTCGTAGGTATTCTAGAATAGTATGTTACACAGTTGTCAATCTTGATTCATCTGAGGACAGATAATATAGACAATCTGTCAAATCTGTCAATCTTACAATTTTTTCCTCAGATAAATCGAGATTCAGATTTGAGTACCTACCTACTATTTTAGAATAAAGAATATCAACGTACCTTACTTTCGTTCACAAACTCGGCTGTGCAAATTCAAAATCTAGTAAAGGACTTGAGACAAATTCCAATTATTCTCACGATAGCTTTCAAAGTTCACATTTTGGAGCCTAGGGTTCCCATTATCCTCCATTGTGACGTATCGTTGTACGACTGTCGTCTGACTTTTCAACCGCGAAAGGAAAGCCTGCGTAAGAACTTCGTTCGTAACCAGTAGTTAGGTGTAGTGGCTTGGGCCCTATATCTGCCAACTTCCCTTAACCGCACCTATTAAGACCTGGAATTCCTTAGCAGCTCACGTGTTTCCTCCTTCCTACAGTCCCGGTTCCTTTCATCGGGGCGTGATAAAGAATCTGATGAGGCCGTCATCCTAAGTGCTACTATTTCAATATGGTACGTGTCAGTAATGGTGACCCCCTTTCCTGAGACTTTGCCTTCAACTTACCATCAGGCGAGATGAAGTCAAATTGACGTGTGTGGTAATCAAACTTATTAGCAGACATAAAAGTCTATCCATGATTAATTAATTGAAACAGAGCATGAAGTAAAGTTAGTCATTGGCCGTGACTGCACGGATGTGGGGAAACAGTGACGTCACGCGCTGGCAACATTCCGTAATTGTGGGTAAACCAATCGTTCGATCTGAAGGTCCTTGGTCGAAATATTACGAGTAAGTTATGCACTAATAGTACAAGCAAATATTTGGCTTTACTCAAGTAGCATGATAAAATATTTATCGAGCATACAATCAGTCGCAAAATATACGCCAGAGGCTTATGAGGCCGCCGGCCGTACCAGCAACTGTGAAGTCCAACAACTGCACTGGTCTGACTGCTATACTTCGATATCACCAACGGGTTGTGGCAGTCGCTTCACGGAAAATATCCAAGTTCAGCCAAACACGAAGTTACACTGGATATAGCCGACCCCAGACTTCGGGGTGAAAGGTTCGGATACGACCGGCATTCAGGGTAGAATGAAAAAGAAGGATTATGAGGCCGCACCAAGGTCTTAGAGATCTAAGTCAACTTCACTTGCAAATCGTATGAAGCTCTGGCGAAAGCTTTACTGACGGGATTATGGAGATCAGACTGAAGACGTTTCTGTAAAACTCAAAATAATCCAAATTGTTTGGAGAAGAGCGTACTAAAGGCTCGAAAGTGCGGGTTTTGGATGAGCCACACCTCGTCTATCGATCAATACCTATTATACCAACTTGTAAGTGAGGTTAGCTTGAGCCCCGGCGTTCTTCCATAGATCCAATAAAAATATCATAACGTTTGTCCGTTCACCGTATATTCATTATGACTTGAGTCGATCGGACACTTATTTTAGTTTATACACCTCTATAGATTGAAGGTCATTTGCACAGGTAGGAATCAAAGCCGCGGTCTCTGATAAAGAAATCGAACACTCTGGCTGCCACAAACCACACAGGTCGTCATCAAATTATTGTTAAATGCAAAGTCATAATGACAATCGTTCTCAAGATGAGAATTACAAACCAATCATCATTACGTATAGTGTTAGTTACAATTTACTCTTTTTACCCGACTGCGCGACGCAAAGGAGCGGTAATGTGTTTATCAGCCTAGGTATGTATTTTAATGTTGTTATTGATATTGCTCACGGCTCACGGCAATGAGCAGTTTTCCAGTAGGTATAATAATCAGTTGGTTTTTATATCATCAGGAGATGGCGCTAGCATAGCTTTTGGTAATTTTAATGTACTCTGTGGTTTGTTTGTAATATTTTTTCAAGACATTTGCGATGTTGCCAAAGTTTAATTTCATTTACCCATATTATAATAGATAAAATATAATAAAACGCTTAATTCTTTTCGCGTCACTGTCTGTAATTTAAAATAATAATATTATATTTAAAATAATTGTATCAGAAAAAATTACAAATTATTTATGTAAAGTAAATCATTACAAAACCGAAGAACATTTTTTCCATAAATTAGGGAACACTAGATGTGACACCACACTCATCTTACCAAAAGTGCCGGCTGCGCCATCTAGCGCGTCTTTAGGAACCCTAAAAGTACCTACCTACTAGAAAACTGCTCATTGTGCTAATAGGTACTGCCGTACTGCCCAATACTCCACCAGAATCTTTACCTCAGGATATATTATCTTGGACCTAAAAACATCCGAATTGAGAACCTCCTCCTTTTTTAAAGTCGGTTAAAAATGTGCTCTATTGTAAAAACCCGCGCACGCTAGGGCCTTGTTTGACTCCAAACTCCAACTTTAGGTCCAAGATACGTGTCCCTCCTCCTACAGTCCCGGGTCCTTTAAGCGGGGCGTGAAAAAGCATCTGATGAGGCCGTCAAGCTGAGTGCCACCATTGTAACATGGTACGAGTCTGTAATGGCAACCTTCTTTTCAGAGTCTTTGCCTTCAGCTGATGGTACAGGCGAGGCGAAGTCAAATTGACGTGTCCTACTTATATAAAAAAAACCGTTCCCGCAACCTACAGGAACCTATTCCAGGTATTAACGGTTGTATTCGAAGCATATCCAACATTGGAGTTTGGGTCCATTCTCTCATTCTTTTTTAAATTTGGCTTATAATGGAAGCCGTCTGATCGTGATCGTCTAACCATATCCCGTGAGATAGCTTGCGCCTCTTCTGTTACTAAGTAAGTGTTATGATAATGGGGTTTTTCAAGGAGGTTTCTCTCGTGCTGTCGACCCTATAAGAATATTCTACTGCCTTTCTGGAAGAACGCCGTGATTAATGTTCAAAATATCCAGTTATTTCTCAATATCAGACTTAATACCCAGCAAATCGAGCAAAGTAACCACCGAATTGTCTGCAAACAAACAATGCAGATTGAGTCTTTAGGTACTGCGGTAAGACATTTAGTAAAACGAAACAGGTTTTATAATTGTTTAATAATGTTAATTTAATTTAATGTAAATTTGTATGTAATATTTAAAGTAATTTAAACAATGTTTACACATCGCCGTGTGGCAACGACTAGTCCCAGATACTAGAATTTTGTAAATCCGTCCAATGTAACCTCGGTCTGATGTAAATAAATGAAATATTCTGGATAGTATTACATAACGCTATCTAGATAAAACTTGTATATTGGGTTCTAGAATGCGGATAATTACGCCAACGAATTTCCACTTGTCTAGGGGGGCAGGCATTTAAATATTTTCATGAGGCGCTCGTAACTAAGTATTAACTGGGTTGATTAGGTTAAGCAATACTAAGAAGGTAACTCTTAGGACGGGTGATCATTCTTAACACATTGAGAACCCTACGTGACTTTAAGGCCAGTCATTGACGCTGTCGTTACGGGTATTTGAAGCGTTAAAAAGTCCAAAAACTTATCTAACTGCAGAACTTGATATTACCAGTAGGTAGGTTGTGGAGGTCAGAAGTCAGATTTATCGCAGGCAAAGCCACGGACAACAGCTAGAACAGGAATAATTTGAACGTTATACAGGCTTATGTTGGGTCTTTTTGTTTCACAATTAAGTACACATTGAGTCCGAACAAATCGCTTCTGTTCAGACCATAGATATAGAGTACGATAGATTCCTCATACCTACGCATCTTCTTCTTCTTCATCATCCCAGGCGCATCCGAAGCTTTCACCTCGGAGTTTGGGGTTCGCTTTACCAGTCTTACTGAGGATTTCGCTGGATTTCGATATTTTACGTGAAACGATGGCCATCTGACGTCCACACATCAAATAGTATGAAAATCCAGCGAGTCATTCCTGCGCCACGCGCGTCACTTGCTAATACTGGGAGTAAAATTATGTATGTATTGTAAACGATATTTCGATGGCTGCCCAACCCTATGCCGCAGCGCTATCGATTAAATATTCGGGAGTGCTTAGGAGTGCAACGTGTGGTCCCCCTTTTTATTTTCATAAAAATGATTTACAGTATTCGTGGTTTCTTTCAGTCTAACAGTATGGGGATCACCAAGATTTACAGGACCCAAACCTCAATGGAACTCGGTACACCTGCTGATAAATGGACAAGGTTCTGGTGCAGTCTTTTCTTTTCTCCAAGGTTGGGGAGAAAGACGGCAATGGATTTTTACGAAGTCAAAATAAATAAAAATAGAGATATTTATGTTCCAAGGAGTTTTGAATGTCATCGGGATTGGCCAAAACTCAGATGAAGGAAAGATAGCAACGCGTCAATCGGCACAATTTGTTATCTAGCCTATTCTAAATCTATGGTTCGGTCACTGCGACATTACGTATACTAGAATAAGCTTATTTAATTTTGAAAGGCCTTTTGATATTTTTTGCTTCGTATATTATACTTAAAAATGTAAAAGGGTAGCTTACTATACTCATATCTTTACATTTTCATGAAATATAGGTATACTTTATATAAATCTGGATATTCTTGTTGATTCACCCCTCTGTAAAACATGTAAAAGGAACAAATAAGTGCATAACGAAACACAGAAGTTGACCAGATAAATGCTGACTTAACATCATCGTATAGGGTGACATGCGTGCCAATGCTCTCACTGCCATGAATGCCGAAGACCGCGCGAAGTGAAGAAGTAAAAGCCGGAAACCTCAGATACGTCCGGGACTAACGCAAGGGTGATGATGAACTAATCTAATCTATCTAGTCTAATCAAACTTAACAAAATGTTACTATTTTGTCATTTGTAAAATATTATCATCTCATCTTAACGTTGTTCTCGGTTGAATCTGAGACTTTCACCTTGGTGCCCGAGGTTCACTTTTAATTTGAGTTATACGTCATTTCGGCTCCCGTTACTGCCCACCATTGACCCACCACTACCCACCACCACAGAGTGTACTAATTCAAAAATTAGCACACTTATTCTTTCATTTCAATTAATCAATCAATTTTTTCATCGTTTTTTTACAGATAATAAGTTAATTCAATTAGAAAGATATTCGGTATTTCCGGACTATTGACTACTGACACTTGACAAGAATATTTCCAACCCATATGGCCAGCGTGGTAACAATAGGCCAAAGTCACCCAACATTGGGAGATTCCTATGTCCAGCAGTGAAATATGATAGGATGTCCTGATGCAATACCTCTTCCAAGGTCTATCAGATATGGAGTCCAGATGAGGAGATAAAACATCTTTATCAGCAATCTTTTATTGCTACAGCTCGATGAACATAAACATGTTTTGTAAACGGAATCTTCAACGAGAATAATTTATTTTGTAAGATGTAATTTGTATGAATATTATTATGTAGGAAGTGCGTTATTTCCTACAAAATACAAGGCCACCCTGTCTTTCACCGTGAATGACGCACAAGAAGACTATTCTCAAAATATCATCACCATTCCAAAACCACCTTAGAGTCTGGTGAGGCGGGCCCCAGACTGCACGGTAAAGGCTTCGGATGTGATTGGAATTGACGCTAGGATGAAAAAGAAGAATCCTGGACCCGATTTCTGCTACTTCTCAACCATTGTTATACCAAACACCCTGCAAGAAAATGCCATTTAAATTTAGACTTTAGTACTATGCTCTTAAAGTTTATAATTAAATGGCATCTTTTAGAGTGCATGAAAAAATCTAATGAACGACTTTATATTTAATTTTTTACTTTAAATCTACTTAAATAAGGTCTTAAATTTTATGGCATATCAATTAAAGTGTCAGTGGTTGACAACTAGTAGAATCGGGTCCTGGTTGTTCACAAAGGTCCCAGTTTGGAATCCGAGTTCACTTCCTACTCTTTCTTTATAGGTTTAGGAGCAAATCTTAAGCTCTAGAGCCACGTCCGTGAATCATCAGGTTCGTGCATGGCAGTAAAAGTTGATTGACAGCCTCCGTTGCGTAGCGATAGAGAACGCGGCCGCTACGCAGGAGGCGCGGATTCGATCCCCGCTCAGTGCAAATATTTGTGTTCATGAAATATGGGTATTTGCCTTGGTCTGGTTGTCCCTTGGAGAGCACGTTAAGCCATCGGTCCCGGTTAATAAGAACATCTATGGCAGTCGTAGTTGGAGCCCTAAAAAGTCCAAAAACAACGGTCTAGTTGCAAAGCTTCAATATCGCCTAATGTTACCATTGAGTTGTGGAGGTCAGATGGCAATCGCTTCACGGAAAATATCGAGGTCTAGCCAAATCCGTAGTTAAGACTGGTAAAGCGGACCCCAGACTCCGAGCTGAAAAGCTTGGGACGCGACTGGGAATTAACGCAAGGATGAAGAAGAAGAAGTAAAAGTGGTGAGTACTGCAGTACAGCGAAGGGCGAAAACTTTCAAAGGGCATGCCGGTGGAAAAAACTTACCGATCTGGTTTGTCCATGCACCATGTAATCTGGTAACAGGGAACCTTCGCCATTGTTGGGTACGAGTAGTTATATTTTTCTCTCAGAACTGATGTTCACTCAGAGAAAAAATTGAAGATACCATAATTATATACTCGGCTGTCATTCCAAAGTTATAAAATCTCAGTAAATAAAATCATAAAGCAAATACTAGAGCTAGTGTTAACATTCTCAAGTAAGGGCAAATAACAGGACGAAGTGTCAAGGATGCTGCGTGACTCTTGTTTGAGATACGTAAGCTAAGTCGACAATACAATGTTCACATACATGTTTAAACATTGTGGGATTTCAATCTGACTGTATTTGTTATGAGGCACCAGGTGCGGATCTAGGCATTAAGTTCGGAATAGGTCAGAGGCTTATAGATGACCACTTCACTCCAAGCCATATAGGTAACTAGCTTTTGCCAGCGGCTCCGCCCGCGTGGATGTCGTTTATCGCAACTAAACATAGCCTATGTCCTTTCCCAAGGTCTAATCTATCTCTGTACCAAATTTCGTCAAAATCGGTTCTGTGGTTTAGGCGTCAAAGCGTAACAGACAGACAGAGTTACTTTCGCATTTATAATATTAGTATGGATATGGATAATAAGAGCACGGTGACATCAGAGGCATCCAGCGAGACACAAGATATGCGAACCAGCTGGGCTATGTAAATGACGATGACGGGTAGCTAAATTTAAAAATCCATCATCCTCACTTGCAACTTGGTACACATATTGACAGAGGAGCATTCAAGCAATGCCCTTGGGGTTGTGAGGTCGGACAGAAGTTTTAGGGCCAGACGGAAAGTTGTGTTAACTAAGCCAATAGCAGGTGACCTTGGATATAGCCGGGAACAGCGCTAAGGCAATCATGAAGTTGATTGAAACGTACCTCCAGCTTGGAACCCAAACTACTCAAGAATAGTATACTATCAGAAGTTTACACGAATATATAATCCGAAATAGAACTGCAGCTGCTGAAAGGTAGCCGAATCAATCAATTAGCCCATAGCAGACCACTGCTGGACATAAACCTCTGTCTCTGTTGAGAGACTTTGACCAACTGTTTCCACGCTAACCAGACAGGTTGGCACAAAGTTTTATTTCGAGCTATCCTGCTCTCGAAGAATGTTTTTTTTTCTGTTAGTCACCTCTTCCAACACCCTATTGATGATATGGAGTGATGATACTTTATTCTTTCTCCGACACCACACAGATGAGTAGCCGAGACTTCGGACTAAAAATACGGTAAAAATACAGTATGTTATTTTTTAGTCGGTGCGATTACCGGGCATGGACAGGACAGCCAATATACGAGAATCTTTGAATACAGTTTTGTTTGTTTTTCACAATATACATTACATAAAAAAGTTATTGAAGTTATATTCTAGTGCATGATAATTATAGTGTAATTTTATTAATATTCTGTTAACCAGTTATGAAAAGTTCTCCATTTTCATAACTGATTACAATGACAGTTACAAAAATGGTTTTTTTTCTTATTTTGATAACCAGTTACAAAAAAAGAAAAAAAACCTTCTTTCGTAACTGGTTATGAAAGCCAGAAAAAATTACACGTTCGTAGCTGGTTATGACAATAACAGTTACGAAAATGGACGAAGCCCATTAAATTGCAATGAAATCCAATAAAAACTGGTTCTATTTCAAGACTCATGGATACTTGGACCCAAGAAAAACTTAAGACAGTGAGTTCATTCTGTACAAATATTGACAGAAACGCCAGCGCATCAGCAGCCATATTAGTGTGTGTAAACTAGTTTTATTACTACTTAAGTTTTAATATGAATTTGATTTTATACACGTGTTGCAACATCGCCGCGTCGTTTTCTCGTTCACATGGCCTCATGAGTTCAATTCCAGGGTCGGGCAAAAGGCCGTGTCGTTTCTGTGTCAATACTAAAAACTCTAAAACTGTATAGATCTAATAATTAACTTAGGTTTTTACGTCATTATTAGACATGAACCACTACTAATGCCTATTCGAAAATTTAATGCCAATTTTTGCTGTGACTGTGGTACGATAGTGGTTTTGTTTTAGCAGAATCGAGGGCCTGTTTCTTTGTACTGGGTGATTTTATAGTCGCTTCGAATAAAAAGATTTTGGGCACAGTTTCGTTAGTAAAATCGTCTGGAAGTATTATTTTGGCCGTGAAAAAAACTTTTTTTTACCACCCCCATACAGTATTTCACCTGTACATTATTCCCATACATTTTTTTTTTTAAGTTCTTTTTTCCGCTAACTTAATACTTCCAGACGATTTTGCGAACAAAACTGCCCAAAATCTTATCCAAACCGGCTATAAAATCACCCAGTATTAGCACCCCTCAGAGGTATTGAATGTTAAAGTTAAACTGCAACAGAATACGTTTGAAGTAATTTGTGTCATGCGATCCATCGCAGTCACGTAAATATAATGCTCTCTCGTGATCGGTTACATTTCAAGGAATCCCTTCCAATTTCGTAACAATCGCATCTCCGTCTTCGCTTCGTTGAGTCATTATCACAAGATCTTGAATCTGTGCAAACTGTATTATCATAAAGTTGAGCAGCTTGGATGGATTTGTTTTGTATTAGGGACCCGATTCAGTAACGTTTTCAAAACGTGTGTTTTCAATTTGAATATAAAGAAAGAAGAAATTTCAGTAATGATCGGACAATACAAAATCTTGAACAAACGAGGCTATGGCGCCCGCGGTAATAATATAATCTGTGCTTGGTGAAGCTTGAGCACGTCCACCGTCGTAGCACCCCGTGCTATCCACAAAGGACACCCAAGAAATATGTACTGTGCGTATATCGTATATCGAAGATGTATGCCCCGAGCAATAAATACATACAAATTATACATAAAAAGAACACAAGACACTTTAAAATTTAACCTTAACACAGTAACAGACATTGAATTTTCAATCTAATGTAAGCGTTGGGATCAAAGTCATTACCCGACGAGAACAGGTTCTTCACTGATAATACGAACCGATTTGGGTACCTTCTATGGCTACTATATACTTATATGTATTATTTATGTTATTTAATTACCTGGACTTGGAGGAGAACTGGTTAAATAAATGAAATATTAATTTTTTAGGTGTACAGGGTCAGGATACAAATTCTTGGGCCATTGTGCGTGGAGAGTGCTGGCTATAGCAGCCAGCCTAGCTCCGCCCAGAAGCGCAGAAGCTTAATGGGGGCTTCACAGGCTTCGCGGAGCGACCTCACTGTACCGAGGATTTGGAAACGTTGGGGGGCTACTGCCTCGCATTCCAGTATTACGTGGGCAACCGTTTCTTGGGCGACGAAGCACCCCCTACATAGGGGCTATCCGTGATCCCGATGGTGTAAAGGTGCTTGTTTAGTGGTCAGTGACCTGTTATTGTCCCCATAATTGTTCTTAGACTTGTTCTGTCTAGTTTTAGGAGACGTTTCGTAAGCCGTTTGTTCAATGACGGCATATCCACTTTTGATTGGCTACAGTCAATGGTTTCTACCCATCTTTGGATATGTGTCTCACGCGACCAGGTACGTATCTGTGAGAAAGGGATTGGTAGTAATGGTAGCGGGCCATTCACGGACGTGCCAGAGCCTCTCCGCGCCAGTTCATCAGCGGCATCGTTGCCGTAGGACCCACTGTGCCCCTTTATCCACTGCAGCGTCACTGCGTTGTTGGTGGATAGCTTGTTCAGAGCGGCCTGACACTCCGCTATTAGTATGCTGTTGGTTATTTGGTGGTCTAGCGCTTTCACGCCAGGGTCTTATAATGAACGAGGCTCTAGTGTAGGATTCCTCTGAGGCTTGGGAGGTCAGACGGTAGTCAGTCACTCCTAAAAATACCGACATATCGACCGACAACCGGGACCGACGACGGCATAACGTGCTCTCCGAGACATGAACGACCAATGCTAATACACATATTCATGCACACAAATATTTACACTCAGCTGGAATTGGCTTCAGACAGTATCATGGACTACTTTTTTCTTTCTCTGAATGAACAAGGAAGAGGATATGTCATTGAAATGCAATTACAATAATCGTTGTTTTTGTCATTGCGTCACTATTGTGTCGGGACGGGTGTAATTATCATTATGATATAGTTATTAATTCTTCGACTATAATGTCGGTAATTTGGTATAAATGACGCGTTTTTCGATTAATTACTGCGCAGCTAACCAATTAATTGTTTAAAACTTAAAACACACTATAAGGCCCGTATTCCACAACGATACTCAGTTTTGAATCTTGATTTATTAACTAGTAGTATGGAATAAGGGCTGTGCTGTGATGATCCTTATTCGTATAGATGGTAAACTCTGTAGATTAGTGGTTAAGGAGTCGGTCTTACGCTCGAGAGGTGCCGGGTTCGAATCCTGGCCATTACACTGCCGACGTGAACCCACTCCTAACACTAGCAATTTAATTCAGCTGGAGGGGTTAGAGGATTAGTAATTTTAGTTACTAATATTCTTTAAAAAATATGCTTTTCTTATAAGGAACCCCCTCTCACTCAATATCTAATTTAGGTTCCTAATGGAATGCTACAATTTGTATTCTTTGTAAAAACTACCAAAGGGTCTTCCTTCTCTTGCTTTCCTCTTACCGGTTCCTATCTTTTCTCTCACCTCTGAAGAAATCTAGCCATCGTTTACTACGTCTGTTTGTTTTCTACCTTAGTAGTCCCACAATTTCAGTTCGAAATTTAAGCCTGTTTATCGCAGAAGTTTAGCCAACTTTGATCAGCGATCAAACTTTTCATATTACAGGATAATCTTGGATCTTTCTTTCGAAGGAATCAATGGACGATCTTTAAAGATATAATATTTGCCGTTTAAAGCGTCAGAAAACCTACAAGAGGGAAGCCTGTTATAGCATTAACATAATAAGAAAAACAGATCTGATGGTCATTCATTGAATGGAAGGTCCTGCAGCCCCACAATAACAGCTATAGATATTCATGATTCTCACGACAATATAAATAGTAAAAAACTTACTTGATGATTCCTTGATTGTTAATACGATACCATTAAAAAAAAATGTAACAAAAACTACACTTCACAACACAAACACCTCGTAATTATTTATTTAATTGCAAAATCCGCGAACCGTATCTGCTACAAGCGTCCGCACGCAACTGACGCTGTCTTAACACTGAACTTGAAACGAAAATTTTACACTCCTGCGCATATTTTGCTTACCTTGTGGAATCTTACTTGAAAATTTATATTAAATTCTTTTAAATATGGCACGTAATCATGTTTTATTACTTGAAGGGCCGGATTAATGCTCATGAATCAGAGTTTTATATTTGGCAATTTTGCTGATGTAAGTTTGACATTCAGTATGACTTTATAGTTCATGCAGTTTGATTACTCCTATACATACATCGATGAATAAGCAAGCTGAAGTGACAGTGGGCTGGCCACATCTGCCGAAGGACTGATGGTCGTTGGAGCAGACGAGTCCTAAAGTGGAGACCGCGAGCAGGAAAACGGAAGGTGGGACATCCCCTAGCCAGGTGGACTGACGACCTGCGAAAGGTGGCTGGGACAGACTGGATGCGGAAGGTGGAGCATCGGCAAACGTGGCGCATATTGGGAGAGGCCTATGTCCAGCAGTGGACTGCAATAGGCTAATTGGTTGATTGATTGATTGATACATCGACCCTGGATCAGTCAATAATAACAATCCATATGGAATGAAGGTAGTATGAGAGTGAACTTCGGGCGCCAAAGTACAAGTAGAATAAATAATGATTATTATCAAGCACCTTTTGCATCAAGAGCTATACTCATCACAATCCACCCATTTCTTAAAAACACAGGCAGAAGTAAAGGCTGATCCCCCGGTTATCCTTGCGCTGAGACCCTCTCGAGAAATATCCTACTTTTAGGGTGTATCTTAACAAAGGTAGATGTAATAAAACACCGCGTGCTTTTAGTCATTTTAGTCTATGGACATAGATAGTGGAGTAACTATCGGAAGACTGAAAGCCCCAAAGCTCAGGAGGCCCTCGGACCAGCAACTTACCCCCAATAGCACCCACCCGTCAACGTTAGTAAGCCCCAGGGCTTACTACCGTTGACGGCTAAGACTTGTCGGGGACTCAAGGATAGGGTTTTTATATAGGATACGTTAATTTGACGTCAGCTCGCCTGATGGTAAGCTGAAGACAAAGTCTCGGAAAAGAGGGTCACCATTATAGACACGCACCATGTTACAATGGTGGCCTCAGCTTGACGGCCTCATCAAATGCTTTTTAACGCCCCGTTTAAAGGACCCGGGACTGTAGGAAGAGGGAAACACGTGTACTGGTAAGGAATTCCAGGTATCCTTTTTTGTTTTATTGCTTTTACGCAACATGTTTTAAGTCGGTTAGACCCCGACATTTTACCACCTCATGGGTAGCTCCGTTGAGGTGCATCTGCACCTTATCGGGGTATAACCTTAATGGGTTTCCGTACACAAACAAAAAAGGCTCCGATTTGTTTTTCCGTTTGAGGGGGCGTGCTATTTCTTGTTTGTGCATTCACGGTCTTCAATTTATGACTCGCTTGCACCATAGGCCATCGGTCTCATCATGAGGTCAGCCTACCAGCGAAGAGGACCCCTATAAAACAATTCCTATCGACTTCTCAATAGGTAGTATCATGCGGGACAAACTAGTTCGAGGCATTTTTTCCCACCGGCTTTCTTTTGAAAATTTTCACCCTTCGCTACTGACTTATTGCCAATTTGCCAGCGCAGGCTACTTTTCTTCCCGGGAACCCTGTGGGTAAGCATGTATCGTGGGAACGGGAGTTTCTACGCGCTGCGAATACTTCTTTTATTCTACTTATTTTGCAGACAAGCACACGGCCCACCAGATGGAAAGTGGTTACCGTGGCCTAAGGACGATTGTCACACCAGGGGAGTCACTCTCTTGCTGCTGACCCTGTAAGAACAGAGAGATTCTGTGCCGTCAGTGCCTTAGGTCTTCTCACTGACAGCACAAAACCTCTCCAGTGAGCTTTGCCTACCCTACTCACCGCTGGGAACACATCACGAGGTTATTTAGCCGCGGTATTCTGTAGGGCGGAGGTACTTCCTCGGTCGGACTGTTCGATTGGGACGGTAATACTGTCGTGTCCTATGTACCCTACCCTGCGGGTATTGTGTTGTGGAAACGAGATCCATTTCCATTCGGTCGAGTACCTATACTACCATCAAAACAAATTGGTCATACAATTTGTATATTAGAACCGGTTTACGTAGGTTCTGTAGCCATTTATGGCTTTTTTTCCGCAAACAGACCTTGATAGGTGTAATATACCGGAAACATCTTAATGGGTATACACAAAAAAACTTGTTTAGAATCTATGGTTTACGTAGATGAACAAGAAACTTTAAGTTTTGTTTTATTTATGTAACAACAAAAACTATACCCCGGTACACGTATCTTGGACTTAAATCGCGAAACAAACGAGGCCTAGCGCGCGCGGATTGTTGTGTAATAATCTGTGCTTGATGAATATGAGTTCGTCTACACTGCACCACGGGGTTGAACGACATTGGTCAAATCTGATATTCGTCAAATCGGCATTTCGTCCAATGTGACAATGGTCAAAGCTGTAGTTCGTCAAATCGTCTGTTTGTCCAATTATGAAATTTGCCAAATACGCTATTGGTCAAGTCTATGATGTACTGTCGATGAAAACATGCATTTTGAATTATATAATTTGTAAGAAGCGTAGTACGTAGTAACTATTTATTAATCTGTGACTGCACCCCGTGCTATCCTCACAAGATAACTAAGAAACGTGTACTGCGCGTATACAGCATATTTTGAGCACATTTCAGGTCCAAAATATAATAATTATGTCCCGAGCAAAACCTCGATAGTGCAGCGGAACCGAGTATGATTGCTCACTCTGAGGTCGGTGGTTCGATTCCCAGGTGAAATGTATGTTTTAGTTGTTCTATAGATAGAGAAAGTGTCCAGTTGACGGCAATAAGCTTGCTCTCTATTACTTAAGTGGGTCCAAAAATTTAGGCAGCTGACCATAATAATTCAAGCAAAATAATTATGTGGGTGTTATGTATAAACGACCTTTGTGGCGTAGCGGCAGAACTTTCGACTGCTTAGTCAGAGGTCATGGGTTCGATTCCCGCTCAGTACAGAAATTAGTATGTAAGAAATATGTTTGCATGTTTTTTTTTTATACCACTTAGTTGGCAGACAAGCACACGGCTCACCTGATGGGAAGCGGTCACCGTGGCCTATGGACGTATGCAACACCAGGGGCGTCACACTCGCGCTGCCGACCCTGAAGAAACCTTCTAATGCCCTTCTTGAAGAACCCCATATTGTAGTCGCTTGGGAAAACCACCGCAGGGAATTCATTCCACAGCGTGGGATGAAGTGCCTTTCAAACCGCACAGTGCGCACCATTGCCGGACGCAATGTGTGAGGATGAATTCCCTGCCTGTGGCGAGAGGTGCGATGATAGAATGTAGCTTGTATATCTGGATGTTTCTATATATGTGTGGTATTTCATGATATTATTAACATATATCGCGAATACACATTGAAATAAAACTATTAACACCCATTACCTAATGCATTAGACGGAATCTGCTAAAAATAGTTCCATTTCAATGTATGTACAGTCACGTGCAATGAAATGTATACACGGACAGAATTTTTAAATATATGTTCACTCTGAAAATTTCAGAAATAAATCGTCACATTATCAATATATTCTTTGTAATTATCGGAATTTCACGCAATAATGTAAATTTTTGTCATTTTGCATTTTTTTTTGCATTTATTGCATTTTGCAAATTTATCACTGTATACATATCGGTGCACGTGACTGTACCTACTTACAAAAAAATGTTTCTATGTGTGTTTATCTGCGTTAGAACTCATATTGTAATGTTTGGTTGGTTGGATCAAGATGGCGTCATGTAATATAAAATGTCTTACAATCCTACTAATATTATAAACTAGCTTCCGCCCGCGGCTTCGCCCGCGTGGTGTGTTGATAAAAAGTAGCCTATATGTTAATCCAGGATATAACCTATGTACATACCAAATTTCAACCAAATCGGTCCAGCTGTTTATGCGTGAAAGAGTAACAAACATCCACACATCCACACATCCATTCTCACAAACTTTCACATTTATAATATTAGTAGGATTGTAATTGTCATACATTGTCTTACAATTCCTATTTTTCATGTCGCTTTTTCTGCCTTCTACACTCTGACGTCAACGCAGTAATTTTATTTTCGTAACTGGTTATGAGAGCAAGAAAAAAATTCCACGTTCGTAGCTGGTTATGAAAATGACAGTTACGAAAATGGACGAACCCGTAGTCATAGGCACCGGGGTACATGATGACCCTAGTAATTTTTCACTATGTATTCTATATGCGTAGTATGTACGTACACCAAGATCACGTTCCTCTCGCGACTTGGAGTAATCATAAGTGCCAAATGTGTAGTTATCAGTGTGTGTGAAAATCAGTTGAGAAATGCGCCCTCTAGACCGGAACTGACAAACAAACAGACATAGATATAACTCGGGATATATGTCTTGGACCTAAAATGTGCTCAAAATATGCTTTGTACTCGCAGTACACGTTTCTTGGGTGTCTTTTGAGGATAGCACGGGGTGCTACTGCGGTGGATGAGTTCAAACTCACCAACCACAGATTATTACAACCTCGTTTGTCTCGCGATTTAGGTCCAAGATACGTGTACCGACGTATACGTACAATAGGAAAAATGGCCGCCTTCTCGAATCAGAGACTCTAGTTCGCCCCTCCGAATCAGAAGGTCCTTAAGGGAAAAAATGTCATTGTTTGCAGAAGGTCCACATGTTTAAACGTCTATAAAATGAGAATGTCTAGAGTGACAAAACGACTTACTAGTAAAACGTCCAAAATGTGAAAATGTCATTAATGTTAAGTACAGTCATTAATAGATGTCTCATATCGTTTCTTGATTTGTCTAATACGTTTACGTCAATACTTAAGATAAATACTCCTTTAAGAGAGATCCAGTCAGTAGTTTTTTTTTTAATACGTCATAATTAAAAAAAAAACTACTGACTGGATCTCGTTCGAACCAATTTTTAGTGGTAGTTTGCGTGGCAATTTACATCATATATGTTTTTTAGATTTATCATTCTCTTATTTTAGAAGTTAGAGGGGGGGGGGGGCACATTTTTCCACTTTGGAAGTGTCTCTCGCGCAAACTATTCAGTTTAGAAAAAAAATATGTTAGAAACCTCAATAGCATTTTTAAGGACCTATCTATAATATATACACGTATGGGTTTGATGAAAAAGAAAAATTCGAGTTTCAGTTCTAAGTATTTTCGGGGTCCCGAAAATTTAATGCTTTTTTTTATTTTTGTGTGAAATTCTTAATGTGGTTCACAGAATACATCTTCTTACCAAATTTCAACAGCATAGGTCTTATAGTTTCGGAGAAAAGTGGCTGTGACATACGGACGGACAGACAGACGGACGGACAGACATGACGAATCTATAAGGGTTCCATTTTTGCCATTTGGCTACGGAACCCTAAAACGACTGCTTATACTGGAGATTGATGGCACTTGGTGGAACTTGCTACACATATTGAATAAAGCACTTGTACTTTTCCACAATCATATAATTGTGAATTCCACATTAATATAATTGTTATAATTGTGGAAAAGTACAAGTGATTTATTCAATATAAATAAAATACGTGTCGGAGGAATTAAATTTTGTGTTTGTAATCGTAAGTTATATGTTTAACTTTTGTTTCTTTAAACTTTTTCATGAACCTTTCTGTTGTTTTCTTGATTGTACCTGGCCTTTTGCAATAATGACATTTTCACATTTTGGACGTTTTACTAGTAAGTCGTTTTGTCACTCTAGACATTCTCATTTTATAGACGTTTAAACATGTGGACCTTCTGCAAACAATGACATTTTTCCCTTATGGACCTTCTGATTCGGCTCCCTATTTTATTTTTTTTCAAGCAACTAGGTACAATATGGGGTTCTTCAAAAAGGGCATCAGAAGTTCTCACTGGGTCGGCAGCACGAGTATGACACCCCTGACGTTGCACACGTCCATAAGCCACGGTAACCACTTTCCATCAGGTGGAACATGTGCAACTAGCATACTGATCCCGTTCCACTAACACCCCAAAGATACAACAATATCGCATCTGAAAAATCTTTAGGAAAATTCAACACGTTGCGTTCACAGAAAAATCGCTAAGCTCCAAAATGTTCACAATATAGTATAGGATCATTTCTCTATCAAGTCACAATGTCACATAAGTCGTTTAGTATATTAATGACACATCATCAGGTTTGCTAACGCCTTGACCTGCTTTAATAAACAAGCCTTGATGGGTTTCCAAAAATCTCGCCACCTTAGGCTATCATGAAGGCTAACATGTTTGTCGAAAAATAATTTTACTACATTCAAATCTGTTAAAGATGTGTTTCTTACATGTTGTCACATTATGGAGTGACAGACTTGAGCATTTACTACAGAACAGGGTTTCTCAAAGTGGGATACGCGAACGCCTAGAAGTTCGCTATTCGACGTAAGGGGGTGCGTGTATAGGTAACTAGCCTTCCGCCCGCGGCTCCGCCCGCGTGCATCTCGGGTAACGCGACCTTTGCTCATATCTTCGGTTCTACTAAACCGATTGCGATCAAACAAACGTAAGATTTTAAGTCTGATAAAGCCCTTTCTAACAAAAAAAAAACCGCATCAAAATCCGTCAACAGACAAACAGACAAACAAACAGACAGGAAATTAAAAATAGTTATTTGTTATACAAGAGTGCAAAGTTGCTTTTTAACCGCGTGCTCATTTTTGATGACCGAGCAAGCGAAAGATTCTAAATTTGAATCACGAGCGTAGCGAGTGATTCACAAATTAGAATCTTGAGCGTTAGCGAGGGAATCAAAAGAGCACAAGGTGAAAAATCTTTGCACTCGAGTGCAACACGTAACTTTTCATCCCACCTCAGCGAGGAAATAATGAAATGCTTCTCCTTCCTAGCGTTAATTCCCAGTCAGCATCCGAAGCTTTCACCTCGGAGTCCGGGGTCCGCTTTACCAGTCTTAACTGCGGATTTGGCTGGACCTCGATATTTGCCGTGAAGCGACTGCCATCTGACCTCCACAACCCAATGATGACATTAGGCGATATCGAAGCATTGCAGCCAGACCGTTGTTGTTGAACTTTTGAGGGCTCCAACTACCCGTAACGACTGCCATAGATGTTCGTATGGCATCCGTGACCGACGGCTTAACGTGCTCTCCAAGGCACGACCAGACCAATGCAAATACCCATTTTCATGCATAAAAAATATTTGCACTGAGCGGGGATCGAACCCGTGCCTCCTGCGTAGCGGCCGCGTTCAATACCACTACGCCATGGAGGCTGTATAATATGTGTATTAATACTAGTAATAAAATACAACAAAATAAAAATTCAACAACAATGTCAACAATATGACGTGAAAAAAATTGATGCGCGCAAAGCAAATTAAAAAAAAAGTACACCAAGGAGGTTACGAGTCTGTGTTTTTCATGAATTAAAAAAAAGTTGTATGATAAATTCGGCACCATAGAGGTAGAAGTAAATAGGTTTAATGATGTTTTGAGTCCACAAACCTCCACAAACCTAGTACACACGATGTTCTAAATTCAAATTTACTTTACCTCTCTAGAGGATAAAAACGACTTTTACGCTCAGTTATCGAAGAGCAAAAATAGTCTTTCCGAGATGGTGGGATGAAATAGTTATTTGTTATACAAGAGTGCAAAGTTGCTTTTTAACCGCGTGCTCAGTTTTGATGACCGAGCAAGCGAAAGATTCTAAATTTGAATCACGAGCATAGCGAGTGATTCATAAATTAGAATCTTGAGCGTTAGCGAGGGAATCAAAAGAGCACAAGGTGTAAAATCTTTGCACTCGAGTGCAACACGTAACTTTTCATCCCACCTCAGCGAGGAAATAATGAAATGCTTCTTCTTCCTAGCGTTAATTCCCAGTCGCATCCGAAGCTCTCACCTCGGAGTTCGGGGTCCGCTTTACCAGTCTTAACTGCGGATTTGGCTGGACCTCGATATTTTTCGTAAAGCGACTGCCATGTGACCTCCACAACCCAATGGTGACATTAGGCGATATCGAAGCATTGCAGCTAGACCGTTGTTGTTGAACTTTTTATGCATACAAATATTTGCACTGAGCGGGGATCGGACCCGCGCCTCCTGCGTTGCGGCCACGTTCACTACCACTACGCCACGGAGGCTGTATAATAATTATGTGTAATAATACTAATAATAAAATATCAACAAATAAAAATTCAACAACAATGTTCAACCATAGGACGTGAAAAAAAAAATTATGCGCGCAAAGCAAATTTAAAAAAAAAAGTAGGTACACCAAGGAGGTTCCGAGTTGAGTTTTTCATAAATTAAAAAAAAGTTGTATGATAAATCGGCACCATAGAGGTAGAAGTAAATAGGTAAATAACATCATTAAGATGTTTTGAGTTCACAAACCTAGTACACACGATGTTCTAAATTCAAATTTACTTTCCACTCTAGAGGATAAAAGCGACTTTTACACTCAGATATCGAAGAAAAAAAGTACTCTTTCCGAGATGGTGGGATGAAAAATATATTTTCGTGTTCAGTATCGTTAACATAATTCTTTTTAAATATGTCCAATGTACAGACACGACCACTTTACAATTATATGATAGTATAGATAGATGGTGGCTCGATGGCTAGTAGACACGTGCGGCAAATGACATGTGACACGTAGACACGTGGTGCACGCGCGATTGTATTCGTAGCTCGCTCTCACAGGCTTTTCAATGAAACTTTTAAGTTGATTTAATAAGGAAGACTTTGAGGGCCGGCTACGCCGAGCGCACGACTCAAAATCTGTCAAAATAAGACGCAAACGTGCACGCATACATCGCCGAGGTGCACAGTGGGCTGCAAGATGCTTTTTGCAAGTCAACATAATGTAGAAAATTGTCTTACGAATACTGAAAAAGCTATTTTATTACTTATGATTAGAGTGCATTTTCAGTAATACGATTTATTGAGACGAATTTCGTCTGTCAAATTATATTTCTTTTCCTTTTCTTGCTTGTATATTCATCCCTTTCATTTCGTGCATGACGTCATTGGCATGTCTTTTGTTTTGGCATCATGACATGACGTTGTTTGAATTTTTTACAAAGATTTGAGATATTGAACAAAATAAGGTTGGTAACATACCTACACCTAAATATTGATATAAATATTAAAAATGTTCGTAAAATTAAAATGCACACCGCGTAGAAAGACTATAATTATCATAGTAGAGAGATCTCATACTCTAAATAAATAGTTTCTTAAAGAACTAAATTGTCCTACCTTACTTTTATACTCTTTTATCATGAGCAAAACATTGCCATAAACAGCTATTGCCATGAAGGTATTTTTAAGCCACTCCGAGACATCACATTTTATGGCGATATTGTGCAAAACTGTTGCATAATGTTGCCCAACAACGACAATTATCAACGCGAACTTTGTTTTCTTTGAACTGGAAACATCGCACTTGTCGCGTAATGTTCCCGAACTATAGAGTCGTTCAACAAACAAACAAACATTCCTACGTCTTCACTTCGATTTCGGACTGTTCGTTCCACTGTTATGTTCCACTAATTCAGCAACATGTGCTCAGGTAGGAGTCAGTCAAAGTTTCTAATGTCAATCAAAGAAAGCTAATGTTTCAATTATTATATGTAATAATAAAAGGCAGATTTAGGCTTTAGGTTATAGACTTTACTCCAACTGATAAAGCCAAGAGTTTTTCAATCAAAGTTGAGATATAGGGTATGTTGGGGTCAATTAAAACATACAACTTATATTTTATATCTTATGTATTATCTTACAATAATTTACAATTCATAGTAGGTATATTAAAAAAATAAAACCAGGCTTAAAAAAACGAAAATTAAACTGATTTAATGAACAGATTTATTTCAGAAGACAAAATTAAATATAGAAGTAAGTTTTTTTTTGTTGAATTCTGTGACAAGAATGGAAACAAAGTCCCGTAAAAACCTGTTTTTCTTTTAGGGTTGTGTTCTTCTCCTTCTTAATTAGCGTAATCCAAAACTTTCGCGAAGCGATTGTCATCTGACCTCCACAACCCAATAGCGATATTGGGTGATATATAAGCATTGCAACTAAACCAGTTGTTGGACTTTTTAGGGCTCGAAGTATCCCTAAAGACTACTACTACTTAGATATTTTCTTGTTTAATATTAGCGTAATTTTTCAGTAGTCGGGTATTAGTTTTTACCCGACTGCGCCAGCGAGGGTAATGTGTTTCGCGCGTATATATGTATGTAGTTTTCTTTGTTCCCCTTTACAGGCCTAATCCCTAGACGGATTTCAATGAATGGGGTCTCAAATGAAAGGTATTCATCTCCCGAGTGTTATAGGGTACCTACATAAAATTCCATCAAAACTATACGGTAGATTTTTGATGCTAATAGTACATTATGGTACAAGTGAGCAAAGTTGGTGATTACCGCCGAGGCGCTATTGAGACCCGAGCTGTAGGCGAGGGTCTTAAGAGTGCCGAGAACGGTAATCATCATGCTCACGCGTGCCATACGACTTTTACAACACACTTGCGAATAAAATAATACTACAAATACTAAATAAACAATACTACAAATTAATTCGTTTTCCTATGCGCGCGCATTTAACAATGGTGGTTGGCCATATTTAAAAAAAAAATGAGGTTTGAATTTAACTTTTTTTACTCTGTTTTTTTTTCTATACTTAGAGAAAAAAAAAAAGTTAAGTTTGAGTGAAAATTTTGTTTAATATACAAGTATTACAAGTTGAAATTATTTATTTAAATACGATAATGCATCAAATGACCATACAATAGGCGTATTAATTTATTCGTACTATTAAACACGTTCTTTTTTGTATCAAAACTCTTTTAAGAACATAGACACTTCCTATAAAATTTAAAAAAGAATTTATAACTCACTTGTATGTCTATAACTTACTTGCCTAATTGCGGTAAAATAATAGCACTTTTATGAGCAGGTGTGTTGTAAAATATATTATGTGTTGACAGAAAACATTTTTATTCAAATTTATCGAGTAGGGTATCAAAATGAAGAGAAAAAGGAGATTACAAAAGTATATAGATGTCATATCTTAACTAAAAAGGTTAAAATAAAATTGATTATTAAAAAATTAAAAACCTGACTGCTGTCCAAAAGATCGAAACAAGCTTAATAGCAGGCGGTACGGTACCCATTACATTTCTTTCGGTTTATGATTGGCAAACAAAGAAAACTACATACATAAATACATTACCCTCGCTGACGCAGTCGGGTAAAAAGGCATCCCTACAATTTACCAAGTCACTATGCCATAGCGGGCCCTCTACATTTCGCTCGATCGCATGTATTGCGTCCAGCCCCTCTAGACAAGTAGAAATTCGTTGCTCGGCGTATGATGGAATAGAATGCCAAATGTATGGGATTTGACGTACCTATATGACAGGCGTCAACGAAAGTCAAAAACGTCAAATCCTATACATTTGTCATTCTCCTTCCATCATACCTATTCCATCATACGCAGAGCAACGAATTGCCACTTGTCTAGGGGGGCAGGACCTACTTCCTTGTCAGTGTAGTACAACTTACAGTCCCAGAGTGCGTAATCACGGCTTTCCTGGTCGAATTCCCTACATGGGCATGCTGCAGACTCGCAAGCTTAGCTGGTGTAAGCGTTGCCTAAAGCAGCCATGGCCCGTTAGTAGTCGTGAAAAAAGAAAAAAAAAAGATATAACAAGAATAAAAAGAAAGTATCCACAAAACGTATTTTAGCTAAGTAGTTATATACCAAACTGTTTGGTCCAACCTTTTTGAGCAACCTTTTTGAGAAATCATATTGAGCCGGTATGTGTAACATAAATATATAGTAGACCACGAACTTACGACGAACACGCACAATATAACCCAAGTACTTACTTAAGTTTCCTTTATTAATTTCTAAAATGTACGGAAACAGCTACTTCATGATACATGTATTTTAGGAATTTATGTTTATAAAAAACATGTATACATGTATGACTACGAACTTATTGTCTAATATAATTTCCTTACAACAACTGACAGCCTCCGTGGCGTAGCGGTAGTGAACGCGGCCGCTGCACAGGAGGCGCGGGTTCGATCCCCGCTCAGTGCAAATATTTGTGTTCATGAAATATGGGTATTTGCATTGGTCTGGTCGTGCCTCGGAGAGCACGTTAAGCCGTCGGTCCCGGTTGCCATAAGAACATCTAGTGCAGTCGTTACGGGTAGTTGGCGCCCTAAAAAATCCAAAAAAACAACAGTCTAGCTGCAAAGCTTCAATATCGCCTAATGTTACCATTGGGATGTGGAGGTCAGATGGCAATCGCTTCACAGAAAATATCGAGGTCTAGCCAAATCCGTAGCTAAAACTGGTGAAGCGGACCCCAGACTCCGAGCTGAAAAATTTTCGGATGCGACTGAGAATTAACGCTAGGAGGAAGAAGATAATTTCCTTACAACAGGACCCAAAAATATTGTCATTAAAAAAAAAATATTTTGGATTAGTATATCCCCAACTTTTTAGTTTGACATTTAAGGCGCTTGTTTGTGGTTAGACACTAAATCGAACCACTATGTTATAAATGTACCAACGAATTCGTGAAACGGCCAAAATCGGAACTACGTTTGTCACTGTCAAATGCATACTATTTTATTGAACATCTAAATAAATTTGACAACATTGAGAAGACAGTGTCGCCACTTTTGACTTCACATTTTTGTTGGTATGCCTATTGTGTATGTGTGAACTGTCATCACGCATCAAAGAGACGTGCTCTCTCCCCAAAAGCCCGTGGGCGACTGACGTTCGAAGGAATCTACACAGATCGCTGCAAAATTGTATGGGAAATTTGCACGCATAGTTATTTTTATTGATATGCGACATCATAACAGTTATTTACAATTAATAAAATGTATTCAGCGGCAAGTATAGCTCTTTATCTACTTATATACATATTTATTTCTTAAGAAAATCATAACGTCACACGAAAACTGTGCCAGGCAAATGACACAGTTTTACGCGTTTTTCAATAACTTTGGAGTCTTTTTTTGGATTAATTACTAAATTTATCATCAAATAAGTTATTTCGGCCCCTTCAAGAACTCTTTGACTTTCAAACCGACTCCAGTTCATCGCTAATATCATACATTTTCTGTCATGATTTCCTTCGGGTTTGAACGCTGTTTCGCGTAGCCTGTCCTTAGTTCAATTTCAAATGTAACCTCAATCTGCCAATTGTCAAAACGATCACAATGTCAATGTCAATGTTCTATCTTGAATATTATGTAAAGGTGGGTTTGGACCAAACGAACATAGAGTTAAAGCAAAAACAAGAGCCTTCTTAAAGTCCGACCAATAAAATAAAAAACCCGTACTGGGGGCGCCAAAAACATCTATGATTATGACAACACCAAGTATAGTGATACACATGTAAAATGCCAATAATTTTCAACACACTTGCTTATGAACAGGCTTTTATTTCCCCGCAATTAAGCACGGAATGACACCTAATATAAAACTGTGACTTTTTCATTGCTTCTTCTTCCTCCTAGCGTTATTCCCAGTCGCATCCGAAGCTTTCAGCTTGGAGTCTGGGGTCCGCTTTTACCAGTCATAGCTACAGATTTGGCTAGACCTCGATATTTTCCGTGAAGCGATTGCCACCTGACCTCCACGACCCAATGTTAACATTAGGCGATATCGAAGCTTTGCAGCTAGACCGTTGTTTTTGGACTTTTTAGGGCACCAACTACCCGTAACGACTGCCATAGATGTCCTTATGGCAACCGGGACCGACGGCTTAACGTGCTCTCCGAGGCACGACCAGACCAATGCAAATACCCATATTTAATGCACACAAATATTTGCACTGAGCGGGGATCGAACCCGCGCCTCCTGCGTAGCGGCCGCGTTCACTACCGCTACGCCACGGAGGCTGTCATGTTTTTCATTGCTATTATTCACAAAAGTGAGTTATAGACTTCTTTTTTTTAATTTCATTAAGTTGCTTTGTTCTTAAGTTTCGATACAAAAAAGATCGTGTCCAATATTACAAACGAATTAATATAGAAAGAAAAGAAAAAGAAAGAACTTGTAGTACGTGTTTAATATACAAAACTTTCACTAAAATGTATTTTTTTTTCTCTGTTAAAAAGTTAAGTTTTTCTCTGTTAAGTTTTCTGGTTAAAATAGAAAAATAGACGCGGCGTGTTATACTGGTTACAAGGACTGGGCACAAATCACAACACAGTAGTATCCGTATAATAGTTTACTGCTTGGAATGGTAAATACAAGTTAGACATACAGTTACACCATGTATAGAACAGGGACCACGCGATATTGTTTTTCGGACTGCATAAAATTCTTGTATTTTATGCCTAACAGCACAGAGATCAAAATAATCGAGCATGATTTTCTTTTTTGCGTTAGGCTTATTTTTCTTAGGCGTAGAAAATACATTTAACGTTTGACCTTCTCTTCGTATTTTTATTACAGAAGATCGGGATATACCTAAAAATGTGAATAATAATTAGTCACAGTAAAATCAGTAGATTAGGCCAATTTCAGTGGCACGTACTCTATGATGTCCTACCCGTCATGTTGACAACAAGGTCCGTGATGTTATTTAGAGGAACAGAGTCCAATCCTTCCTACTTTTTATCCGACAAATACTTTGTTATATTATAAATTACTTTTCTTAACTGGCTTTTAATAGTTTTCGGCATATTACTATAGTTTTGTAGTTTTGTAGCGCTCTCAAACTCAACAACACGCACAATTGACACCACACTGACAGATGACCATAATGACATTGTATAGATTGTTACCATATGAAGAAATTAGTTCCAATAGTTTACCGCAATATGGCGAGGTTTTTTATTTTACTGGTCGGGCTTTACCTAATAGTTTACATACATACATACAATCACGCCTTTATTCCCGGAGGGTTAGGCAGAGGTGAATTAACACCCACATTTTACCAATCATTGTATTAGGTCCCACGTAATAGGGGGTGAGCCTATTGCCGTTTTCCGGGCACTGTTCTGTCAAGCCATGTCTAGGCTGAGTCTGGGCTGTTATATCTGTCTGATGTCAAACAGCCCTATCCCTTAGTCGCCTAGTACGGCACCACATGGGAGGAAGTGAGGTGGCCCAAATTCTACTCTGCCGGGAACCACGTAGCTTAATATAACGACACCTTGTTTTCAGCGTTTACATAAGAAAGAACAACGAACGAATGTTCTATCTCTGTTTATCTGTAGAATTTGATGTAGAAGGCATTAATTGAGCATTTGCTCGTCTGTGGGGTGAGCACGAACAACTATAGATAGCTGCAAGACTTACTTCCAGGAGTACAAAATTTTAACACTACCAAGTCTATACATTTTTGAAGTTGTAATGTTTGTGCAATCTAATCCTCACTTATTTCCGACCCTAGAAGCAACAGTTCCGCGAAACAGACGGGATAATAGCAAGCTACGTTTGCACACGGCAAAGACTGCCCTTATGCGCAAAAGTATTGTTTGTATGGCTATGGGGCCTGTAATATTCAATAAATTGCCAAAGTATTGGAAGGAGCTAAATTGCAATGCATTGAAAATTAATTTAAAACATTTTCTATTGAAGAAAGCATACTACAGTGTTGCTGAATATCTAGATGATGAGATTGTCTAAAAATAAATTGGAGCTCCTTGACTACATAGCATTGTATAATTGTACTGTTTGATTTATTATTGACATTCTTGTTGCTATTATTATTTTTATTATTTTGACATTATCTTTGGACTCATTTTGCTATTTAATTAATTATTGACATTATTAATATTTAATTGATAATTATTATTATTATTAAATTTTTCTAAAATTTGTACGCCGTCATAAATACGGCTAAACACGTTGGACTTAACACATTATTTTAATATCTTGCATGCACATGTATGTATAACACGTGTTTACACAAATAAATAATTTGAATTTGAATTTGAATATCGTAATCGTATCGTGAACGTAACGAGAGCACGGAGCATTGCGATTGGCTGCCTGCCTACTGTGAGCGTGTGTGTGGGTGAAGCCTGCCAATCGCAATACGCCGTGCTCTCGTTACGTCTACGATACGATTACGGTGGTTTTTCGTGCTGATGTAAATCAACTTTTAGAAGAATACCGTTTTTGAAGTGGGATATTGAGACTATATTGAAACTAAGAACGACAAAGGTGGGAGGTGGGATGTGGGATGTGAATGGATTGGTAGGTTAGCTAGCATGTTATGAGAGCATTATACTTACAAAAAGATAAATATTTTTGACGTATAAACAACTCATTGTTTGACGTAAGTACCGATTTCTAATCCCATCACACTCAATACACCTAAGTACATACTTATTTATAAATATCACGATGAATATAATTATGAACCATGATAAATTGATTTTATTATGTACTAGCTGACCCGGCGAACTTCATACCGCCAGATTTTCTGAGCCCGTTCCCGCTGCATATCTCTAAATTTATCTGTGTTTCTCTACAATATTATGCATGTATTATACATATAAACCTTCCTCTTGAATCACTCTATCCATTAAAAAAAACCGCTTCAAAATCCCTTGCGTAGTTTTGAAGATTTAAGCATACATAGGGACAGGGGACAGACAGCGACAGCGACTTTGTTTTATAATATGTAGTGATGATATGGAATTTAATTAATCTCTTGGTACAGTTAAGAACAAAAGTAGCCTAAAAATCAATTTTATTGATTACTGTAGGTACTTACACTTTTCATAAAATAATAAACAAAAGCAATAAATCCGTTGGCTTTGTTCTCCGGATATAGTGGGGATTATAAAACGGAAATTAATAATCGAAATAAAAGCACGGTTTAACGGATTCTATCGTGATTTAAGGCCTCTGCATACGTAACGGGTTTTTTCACGGACGGGACGGGACGTGAAGCAAAATGTATGCGGCCCGTCCCGTCCCGTCCTGTCCGTGGCCCCGTGACATTATGCATTGCCGCATACATTTTGTATGAAACGATATTTCCAAAACTTCACGTCCCGTCCCGTCCGTCCGTGAAAAAAACCCGTTACGTATGCAGAGACCTTTATTTGGCACGATTTGGTCGATTATCGCGACTATAAATATGTCTTTTCCCAAGGTCTAATCTGCCCCAAATTTCAATAAAATCTGTTCAGACGGACAGACAAACAGATAAAGAGACAGAGTTACTTTGGCATTTATAATATTATTTAGATTTTGCCCGACGTGTCGGCTAATTTTCAGTAGCCATGGTGACAAAAGATGATGATAGGTAATCTACTTTTGTTATTGACTGTAGGTACGTGCTCAATAATAAAATTGTCAGCTATAAAACTGCATGTGTAATAATAATAATAAATCATGAATAAATAAAATAATTTCCGCATTCTACAGGCCTATTTAGAAGTATATATTATTCTTTTTATATAGGTATGGTCCGTCAATAGGCTATTTGACAACATTAAAAATATACTACAAATTATGGCCATCCTATTAGAAAATAACGTTAAAAGACCTACGAGACTACAATTTACTCTCAAATAGGTATGTGTATTTTATGAGAATTTCCAATATAAAAATGTTATATTTTATTGATTTATTGTCTATGACAAAAACGCTCGTGATTGGTCAGAGCTCTAGGTGACGTCATTGCTACAAAATATCTGCAGTTGTATGAGCTATTATTGTTTGTTTCGGTGTTATTATTTGCTTTTTCCTTGACTATCGCGAGTTTTATGGACATATTTTGTGATTAAGTTCGAAATGGATACAAATTTTGTGCGAGCCGATGATAACAGCAACTTACCTACAATAGAGTGACGTCACAACTCACACGCATCGCCATGTTTAAATATCCTAGCGGTTTTCGCGCACTTTTGAAAATTGAAACTTTAGCATTGATTTTTTAACATAATGCATTGTTTTTTACAGAAATATTAATGTGATATGTTTATACTGTAATAAGCAATCATTTAAAATGGTTTTTGAAAATTAGTCAAATAGCCTATTGACTGCACCGCGCTAGATGGTCAAAAGCTGAGGTGCAGTCCTGACCACCGTTTCTAATGCTATTGACCTTAAAATGGTGGTCCCGAACTTGACGGCCTGGATAGATGCTTCGCGCCCTTCACGCTCCGTTTGAAGGACCCGAGACTGTAGGCCCCAGGCCCCAGGTATATGGTGTGTGTAAGTCTGCGTGTGTGTGTGTGCCAGGACCCTCGGGGACCAAACCAACCTCACCTACCTGCTACCTGCCAGCCCACAGACTACCGACTTGCAGGGATAACCGCTGATTGATGGACAAGTCTATAGTCTATAGTCTTCTTCTTGTATAGTGTAGAAATCTCTATGGATAGATGTTAGTATCTGTGGCATAGCGGTAGTGAACGCGGCTGCTACGTAGGAACCGCGGGTTCGATCCTCGCTCAGTGCAAATTTTTCAAACATTAATTTGGATATTTGAATTATATAAGATAAATATAATTATGGGTTGTGGAGGTCAGTGGCAGTCGCTTCACGAAAAATATTGAAGTCCAGCCAAATCCGCAGTTAGACTGGTAAAGCGGGCCCCAGACTCCGAGGTGAAAGCTTCGGATGCGACTGGGATTAACGCTAGGGTGAAGAAAGATAAACAACAAAATATTATTGTGCGTAGCATTCAATGCTGAGATGGAGCTCTTACGGAACCCTTCATGCGCGAGTCCGACTCGCACTTGGCCGGTTTTATATTGTGAAATCAAGGAATTTTTAAAATGTACCACTTAGTTACTACGAGACCTACGTGTAGACATTCCTATTAATAATTCTAGGAAGAAATATAGCGTACCTATTACTATGTTATTCAAAGATGTCAATTATTTCAAACGTCCACGACCCTGCCCCACTTCTGTCAGTGATTAACATATAATTAAATGAAGGTTGGATTTAGATTGAAGGTTAATATTTAATGAGACGTATCTACAGAATGCTGTCAGATGAATGGGCGTATCAACCTGCCCCCTAGACAAGTGGCAATTCATTGGCCGGAGTATTGTAGGAAAGAATGACGAATGTATGGGTTTTGACGTATGTGACAGTCTTCAACGTCAAAATATTATACGTGTCATATACGTCAAATTAAATAAATAAATAAAATAAATATTGTAGGACATTCTACACAACGCTATCTAGACCCAAAGTAAGCATAGCTTAACTAGTTTGTGTTATGGGTTCTAGAATGCGGATAAACATACTTACTTAGATGCATTTTTTCGTAAATACATACATAATTAGTATATATATCACTATCGGTTCGCAACGCGAACCCGTCTGGAGAAGCCGCAGGCACAGAATATACCGGGTGGTTTTATAGTCATTTCGTAAATATTTTGGACACTTTCGACAGTGCAATCGTCTGACACCCGTATTCACAAACAATACTTCGCTATGCGTACCACCACAACTGTGCAAAGAACGACAAATTCTCAGTGCGTTCCTTTTGGCAAGCCTTTTTATTCATTGATAACACTTAGGTAAGTAATACTTCGTTGAGGGAACGCACTGCGTTAGATACTGCTCCGTGATGTTTGTGAATTAATTTTACCAGCCCTATGCGCTCGAGCACACTATGAGACCTCACAGTACCGTTTGTGAATACGGGTGTTAAAGTATCTGTGTGTTTGCTTGGTAGTTAGGTACCTAATAGAGGTAGATTTTTTTTAAATACATATATAAATTTAATATAGCGACATCTATCGTTTACTTGTTAAACTTACAGCATACCACTAACACTCACATATTAAGCGCCATCTAGCCAAAGGTTCTGAAGCAGTAACGAGCTTGGGCAAGGCTTATACTAAAATTCATTTAGTAATGAGTAGATGCACGAGATGGCAGCACAATACATTTTAACAACAAGTTTTAATAATTTACCGCTAGAGCGCGCTATCGTCACAGATTTCAGAAATAGAGCCTCCGTTCTGTATCCAATCATATTCTTTCCTCCGTGATCCAATCCAATCCATCCCTTTACCCTGTAGAGGGCTGCTGGGAAACTTTCCATGTGTGCATCTGACCAACAGAGGGCAACGTGGAGGGCAGGCGAGGGGTGGCCTGGCCTTCAAGTGCAGACTTGGTGGTGACAGGTTCGGCCACCTGTTAACCCTTCACTCCCGGCAGCGCATTGGGGTGACGCTCACCCGCCCTTTTCCGGGGTTTGATGCCTTCCACACCCGAGGGGCCCAAATACCTTAAACCTAGGACTCTCAAAACCCGGTATTTGAAACCCGAGGCGGCATGCAAGTGAGAGGATATGATGGGCAGACTATTAACAGGTGAAAACAGTAGGCACATGCTGTAAGAACATTTCGAACGATCGAACGAACTCGACAGCTGAATCCGCGGTGATATTTCCTTTCTGCATGCTGTAAATTTGGTTTCGTCACGTTGTCGAGCTTGAGTGTGATGTATGTTTATGTGCTCGACAACCTGACATCACCAAAACAGCATGCGATATTGAAATATCACCGCTAATTTAGCTTTCGAGTTCGTTCGATCGTTCGAAATGTTCTTACAGCATGTGCCTACAGGTGTTGACCAGTGAACTATTGACACAATAGTGACACAAATAATGTAAAAGAATGCAGTTTGCTTTTAAAGTTACCACGACCTGTAAGAAATTGACTTGTAATAAGTAGGTATAATACCTACATTGTTTATGTGTAGGTATTATACCTACCCGGATGACCGTTATATAATACCAAAAAAGTTAATCAGGATAATTTGTAATGAAGTTGCCATAAACGAAAAAATTTTCTTAGTTAATGCTGGAAAAAATGTACCTTCCTCATTTCGCAACCGATCACCCAAGCGCTGACTCGCAAAGGTACGTTGCACGTTGCAGTGCAGCCATCTTCTGAAGGATAAGCTACCCTAAGCTGACCCCAAAAAGCCATTGCTTCCAATAAAGTCATAATTAAAATCAATTAATCACATTATTAATAATGATTTCCATTTAATTGATCCTGACCAAACTGTAGCATACCAATCTAATTTTGACGTTTATACAACACTATAATTTTTTAACCATAGCAGGCCTCTTGGATGGCCAATTAAGGACGACAGATGCCCAATAAATTGTTAACTATTCTAATGAATCACGTGTGTGAGCAGATGGACTCGAAATTAGACATTATTATCCGGAAAAACCGGTACAATCATAATCATTAAACTCTTACAAGAATGTGTTAGAGTAATTTTTGTGATATCGGGACTTTTCGCGATTTATTATTATTGTGGAACTTACTTGTACGTTTCGGATGCGTTGCAGCACCCGTGGTCCCGACTTGACTGGTCTGCGAGCTTCGAGAGGTGTGCGGGGATTTTTAAATGGTTTGCGGGGAAAATCCCCGCACACCATCTATCTATCTATCTATCTATACTATTATATAATTGTAAAGTGGTCATGTCTGTACATTGGAGATATTTAAAAAACGCGGGTGGTGCCGCGGGCGGAAGGCTAGTTACTTCTATATTTCCTGTAGTTTTTGTACATTTTATATGGAATGCACACGGTACGCGCCGCGTCCTCTTTTTCTGGGGAAGTATAGGGACACCGTAGTCCCACACTCGAGGGGACTTTCGATGGCAACTGCGACAGCCGCGGTATGAGGGGTATGCCAGAAGCTTCCTCACCCTTGGTAACTGATGACCCAATACGGTCGTGCGGTTTTGGTAGGTTCGTGGACTTGCCGTCTTAGGGGAATAAGAAAATCTGGGTTGGGTGCTCTGACAGGATCTGCTCCTACAAAATTCTCATAAACCTCAGGAGAAAAAGAGGAGTAAGTGAACCCCAGATTCCGAGGTGAAAGACTCGGATACAACCGGAAGCAACGCTAAAGTGATGATGATGATGAGGTGGCTCGTTGATAGGTGTTGTGTAAGTACAAAAGCTATGGCGAGGGCTACCTACAATCCGACTCCTGCAAGCTTCCCAGCAGGAACTAGATCCAGTTTATTTTCTTTTCCATTCCATCAGCTTGATTTTAGAAAATTTTCACTCTTCACCACTGTACAGAAACAAATGATATGTGTACCCCAGCGGGAGAAGGGTGAAAGGTGGAGCGAATTGATTTGTACTAATCTATGCTTGGTGAATTTGAGCTCGTCCACCGTAGTAGCACCCCGTGCTATCCTCTATAGACACTCAAGAAATGTGTACCTAATGCGCGTATAGCACATTTTGAGCACATTTTAGGTCCAAGATATTGAGTACATGTCCGGAGCAATCAATCAATCAATCAATTAGCCTATCTAATTGCAGTCCACTGCTGGACATAGGCCTCCCCCAATGTGCGCCACGTTTGCCGATCCTCTGCCTTCCGCATCCAGTCCGTCCCAGCCACCTTTCGCAGGTCGTCGGTCCATCTGGCTAGGGGGTGTCCTACCCTCCGTTTTCCTACGCGCGGTCTCCACTCTAGGACTCGTTTGCTCCAACGGCCATCAGTCCTTCGGCAGATGTGGCCAGCCCACTGCCACTTCAGCTTGCTTATTCTGCGAGCTATGTCGGTAACTTTGGTTCTTTGTCGGATAACCTCGTTACGAATTCTATCCTTCAAAGAAACTCCAAGCATAGCTCGCTCCATAGCCCGCTGCGCGACTTTTAGGTCACGGGCTAACCCCACCGTCAGTGGCCACGTTTCGTCACCGTAGGTCATAACAGGCAGGACGCACTGGTCGAAAACCTTTGTTTTGAGGCATTGCGGCAGGGGGGAGGAGAAGACCCGGCGCAATTTGCCAAATGCTGCCCACCCTAGTTGGATTCTTCTGGCTACTTCTTTCTCGAAGTTGTTTTTACCGAGCTGGATAACTTGCCCCAGGTAGATATATTTTTGAACAACTTCGAGTGTCGCCCCTTCGATGGCAATCGGTCTCGGTACAACATGTTCGTTGGTCATAATCTTGGTTTTATCCAAGTTTACACCGAGGCCGACGTGTCGAGAAGCTCCATTCAGGCTGTGCAGCATTTCGTCCAGTTGTTCCAGCGACTCCGCAACTATGACGATGTCGTCAGCGAATCGAAGGTGCGAGATGTACAATATAATGTATGTATGTATGTATGTATGAAAAATGTAAGGAATAAAATATACTACCTAGTAATAATATAAAAGTTTATTTGAAGGCCCATCGGTGAGGAGGGCAAAAACAATAGTAGCAAAAACAAAAGCCTTTGGTAACATTTTAAATGTCTAATAAAGTTTTATTGAGCTATTAATGTATGAATAATAGTTATTTTATTACACACTAAACATTACATATACCTTGTAACAAAATGAGGTAAATACGAAATTACATCTGAATATGAAAAATGTTTTAAGATGTATTAAGTTTAGTAATCATCGTGAAACAAAAGTCTATAGAATTTTGATTCCTTTCGTGTAATTCATGGGAACCTATTGCCGGGATAACATCGCGGACTATAAACTATCCCTGTACCAAATTTCAGCCAGATCTGTTCAGCCATAAGAGCGTGATTGAATATCAGACATCCAAACATCGTTCATATGTAATGTATGGGAAAAAAGGCTTTATAAAAATTAAAAACTAAAAAAAAGTTGGCAAAGTGTGGGTGTTAATTCACCTCTGCCTACCCCATCGGGGATTCACAGTCGTGAGTATATGAAGGATGAATGATAATAACTGAAATTAAAACGCGAATTATCGTGGGAATATGTGCCCATGGGTTGCTGTGGAGGCCAGATGGCGGTAACTGTAAAATTCGAGTTAAATCCTGTCAAGAGATAGAGAGCATACCCCAGGCTTCTAAGTTATGAATGAACCAGTGATTATGATTACAGGTCTCAGTCTCAACCCAAGAATAAACATGATTCCACGACCGTTTGCAATCTCAAATTGATTACAATGAGGCAGTCGGCATAAATAAATAAATATTGTACGACTATAATAAATTAATAATCGACTACACAACGCTATCTAGACCAAAAGTAAGCATAGGTTAACTAACTTGTGTTATGGGTTCTAGAATGTAAACACATACATATTATACATAGAAACATCCGTACCAATGCAAATATACCTACATATTCATGCATACAAATATTTACACTGAGCGGGAATCGAACCCGCGTGCGTAGCAGTCGAACGTTGTACCGCTACGCACAGAGGCCGTCATATGATTAATTATACTTGTCTAACTTGAGCAAAAATAGTTGTAATTTAAAAAAATGACATTGAAACGTCTATAGATTGGTCCAAATCGAAAGTAACAGCCCTGAACTCAATTTAAACCAGTGTTATGAGACTATTATTGCCTGAGGGTAAAAAGGCCAAGAACAGACCTTCAGGATGTCTCGCATCATCATCATCTGATCTCACCTCCGGCTCACAGACGGCGTGCGTTTTAGTCGGTTCGAGTCTGACATTACCTCCTCCACCGGCTCCGGCGGGGGAGGTATCCGTGGGGATTTTTCGCACGATAAAAAAGCATTCCTCTCAGCTGCATCCCTCACCTTATTGGAGCCTGGAGTCTACAATAACTGACGCGTCTTATTAAACCTGTATGGATGTCGTGGGAAAGAAAAATAATAATTGATATTTTAATTTTAATTGTCGTGGAAATAGGGGGAACTAATATATGAAAGTTTATTTTTCGACAACAATGGGTTATGGATGTCAGCATATTCTTAAAACAAAGATTGCTATTTTTGTTTTGGTAATATTTGAATATACGTGAGTGGATGATGAGGGTATCTGACAATCTCATAATATTGACATAGTGACCTTCGAAGTCAGATACCCCCTTCATCCATCCACGTCTTCAATTTTATTTCATTAAAAAGAAGAGAAGTGCGGTGGTTTTCCCAAGCGACTACAATATGGGGTTCTTCAAGAAGGGCATTAGAAGGTTTCTTCAGGGTCGGCAGCGCGAGTGTGACGCCCCTGGTGTTGCATACGTCCATAGGCCACGGTGACCGCTTCCCATCAGGTGGGCCGTGTGCTTGTCTGCCAACTAAGTGGTATAAAAAAAAAAAAAAAAAGAAGTAGAAATAAGCGAGCGACGGATTGCTTTAGGAATCATGTCGGTCACTATAACCGGACGCAATTTATATGAAAACCAAGCTTCGCCATGTGAATATGTTAAAACAAGCGCTCGGAAAATATTACCAGAATCATAATAAACGGATTCTAATCGAACGTATTTACTCCTTCTCCCCCCTTTGTAGGAGCAACTGTCGTCTTACTTCCTATCCCGAAAACGCAAGCCTTTTTTGTAAGTACATTCGATTAAAAAATTGATAAAAATTGCATCAATTAGGATAGTACCTAATTGATGCAATTTTTACCGATATTTTTCCTTTTAATTTGGTTTATAAGGCTTTCCCCTGCCAACTACCATTTGACCTCCCAAAGCCGAAAAGGAAGCCTGCGTCGAGCCTCGTTTGTCAGTCAACAGGTGTACCAGCTTGCAAGTGAGATGGATTGGTTGTCAAAGGTCTCATACATCCGCTTGGTGAGGTCTCATACATATACTACAGACAGTTTGAACCTTCTTATGTACTCAGCTGATTTTGATGCGGTTTTTACTGTCCTTTGTTGCTTTTACTGAAAGTTTGTATGCGTAATATAGTTATAACCAAAGAAGCACAGCCCCCTAAGATAAGTCAACTCATTCCTAGCAAAGTCATTTAGCTGGGTTGGAGGGGTTAAAGTGACTAAGTATTATTAGTAATTTCGGTTTCGATTAAAGAAATACTTCACAAATGGGGACTTAAAGAAGCGCCGGATTGTGATTGTGGAGCTCCAAAGCAGACAACGATGCATATAGCAGAGGAGTGTCCACTCCGTCGTCACCCTGGAGGAATGCGTGAGCTACATGACGTCACACCGGCAGCAATAACTGGCTTCGCCAACTGGACGTTGACATATGAGGACTCGAGCAAAAGCCATACGACATGATGATGATGATTAAAGAAAAAAATACAAATGGCAAGAGAATGATGATGTATGGGATTGACATAATTTGACGTTTATGACGTATGTCGTAAACGTATTTCAATTAACATTAGTCAATCAATTAATATACATTAGTCAATTTATTGTATTCTATTCTATAAACATATTGCTACTTGTCTAGAAAAGGCAGGAAATCTAGTTGAACCCGTACAAAGTCGGAGCGTGTCACTAGTAGATATTAAAATAAATTGATTGAACCATGTCCTGTTTCATAGCCTCAACCTTTGAAATATAATTTGTATTATAATTTTAAGTAACTATTCATGCGTTTTGCTATAAATACCATAAGCTTAATTATTATACTGGTAAAGTGGTTCTTATCATTTTTAGAGTTCCGTATTCAACGCGGCACGGTTCAGTATGTCATTATTATAGACGCGTACTATGTTACAATGGCGGCACTTAGCTTGAAGGCCTCATCAGATAGTTTTCACGCCCTGCTTAAAGGACCCGGGACTGTAGGAAGAGGGAAACACGTGATCAAGTAAGGAATTCCAGATCTTAATGGTGCGGTAGAAGAAGGAGTCGCCGAACCGCTTGGTTCTTGATATATCCTGTCCATCAGTTCGTCCGTCCACGTCCGTGAGGGCCGTCAGTCGTTCGTCCGTCTGTCCGTTACTCAGCTCCAAGACCCTAGAAAGCTTTAATTAAATTGAATTGGCGACTAAGTATTAGAATAAAATCTTGAAAAAATTTTAGGGTAGCCTGCGTAAAGTTGATTTATCTCGTAGTATAGGGACTTTAGGGGTGGATAGGTCTTTATACATATTATGGGTTTAGGAATAAAAAGTGTGTGAATCTTTTGTGAAATATTAAGTTAAACCATGTTGGTTTCTGGTGGGGGAAAATTTACCCACTCTATCGCTTCCGATGGGTGTCATGGAAGGCGATTAAGGTATAGGGCTGTTCTTTCAACAGTAATCATACAGTTCATGACCAAGTACCCGCTCACCCCCTATGACGTGGGGCCGAAAATCACAGATGACAAATACATATAATCAAAATCAAATCACGCCTTTATCCCCGGAGGGTTAGGCAGAGGTGAATTAACACCCACATTTCACCAATCGTTGTATTAGGTCCCACGTAATAGGGAGTGAGCCTATTGCTGTTTTCCAGGCACTATTGTTGACTCGAGCCATGTATAGGCTGAGTCTGGGCTGTATATATCTGTCTGATGTTAAACAGCCCTATCGCTTAGTCGCCTTGTACGACACCGCATCGGAGGAGATGGGGTGGCCCGAATTCTACTCTGCCGGGAACCACGCGGCAACAGTTGACAAAGTTGTGAATATTATGTATGTAAGCATATTGGTCTCGCCCACATAATTTAAGTTACGTGTGCCTAGTATGTGAATAATTTATTTATTTTATTTATTTATTTATTAGGCTTTCAACATTGAGTACACCATTATACTAACAATTACATGCAATTTTGAAAAAGCTAAGTGCCACAACATTTATAGAAAGCACTGCGTGCACAGGAGAGTTGCGCGAACTTAACCTAATTTAACTTGATAATATTTATATATCAAAAACTTATATTTAGACGTATCCATATACGCTTAATAAGTAGTATTTTAGTTAAGATACTTTACATAATAAATAATCTTCGGCGCCATTTGACATTTCTGGCAAAAATGCGGAATGAAAATATCTCCAATAGCTAGATCACGTCTAATCTATTAATGAGGATATTTTTTTTTTTAACTTTTCCGCAATAAAACGAAGGTCTTTTAAGGCCTACAATTTAAAACAAAATGAGGCTTGCTACTCTAGACACCTACGGTACTTACATGAATATATTTTAGAGTGACATGCATGCCTATGGTCCATCTTACATGAATACCAAGGACAGTGCAAAGTGAAGAAGTAAAGGCTGGAAAGCGGACTTCGGGCTCCAAGATGAAGGACTCCTCTTCACACGGCCTTGGGCATACCGGTAGTGAGACCCTTGGTTCACATGTCATCTAAAAAGTCCTGTAAAAAAGGTATTAAAGGGCTAATGCCATAGTCACTTACTTAGGCCATATTAGTAAGCCTCATTTTGTTTTAAATTGTAGGCCTCAAAAGACCTTGAAGAAAATTTCCTAAAATTTCCGTCTTTTTGTTTTTTTGTTTGTAGTAGTTTAAAATGTTATTTGTTATCGGTCTGACAGTTTGATACCTATATAGAGTAGTTAAAACCGTCTACTCAACCGAAGCAAACACAAAGGATTAGCAGAATGTGTATAATTAAATGAATTATTTATAGAATGTTTTTCCGTCTTGTTAAAGTAGCCGAAACTTGTTCGTCTAAATAAATTATTCCAATCTCAGTAGGGTCATCGTCTTCATCGTTAAATTGCAGATTTTATTCGATAACTACCTACCTATATTTTTAAAACCACATAATTATAGTTAATAATAATCTGTTTTATTCAGCTGCAGAAATTAGTTAATAGTTACGAGTAATATGTATGTGCGATTCGCTCTACAAAATCGATTATAACCAGGCTCTCAGAATCTGAGTTTTTCTATTATTTATTTTTTTTACTTACGTAGTAGGACACGCCAATTTGACTTCACCTCGCCTGATGGTATGCTGAAGGTAAAGTTTTAAGAAAGAGGGTCACTATTACAAACACGTACCTACCATGTTACAATGGTAATACTCAGCGTGACGGCCTCATCAGATGCTTTTTCACGACCCGCTTAAAGGGCCCGGGACTGTATGAAGGGGGTGTAATAACTAGTTGGTACGAGATGTCGCTTCGCTGCCATGGTAACTGTTTCGTAACCGGTTGCAATCGACAGCGACAGTAAAATGAATTTCCATTGAAATCGACTTGTATCACTCGCTTTTTACAAATAACCGGTATGGTACATTGATAACAATGTTCGTGGTCGCATTGAAAGCAAGACGAAAATGAATTTAGAAAAATCGACTATTACTAAGGGGTCTAAGGCCCATATTCTTGATCGACAATCAGTCCTGAATCTCCATTTATCTGAGGACAGACGAGACATCTCTTCGACCAATAAGATTGCTGAAAATCGTGACCAAAACGTAATGATGTAGACATATCTCATCAACTTCATTGGTCGAAGAGAAGCGAAGACACATGTCTACGCCGCCATGCTAAGCTTGATTTGACAGACTCTACAATTTGTCCTCAGACTACAGACAACTACTTAGGTCTCATACAAGCACACGACCTTCCTGATGGCAAGAGGTTACCGTGGCCTATGGGCGAGTGCAACACCAGGGGAGTCACATTACCATTCTAGAATACGGGACTAAGTTCTATCGTCATCTTAGTCCTAAGTCCCGGTTGCATCCCCCCACAAAGATCGTCGAAACCCAAACCCAAGTCAACCAGCACCATACACCTGCAACCAACCATCCCAAGGTATGTCATAAACGTTGACATACGTGTCATATACGTCAAATCCCATACAATCATCAGTCGTAAATACAAACTCGAGTCAACCGGTCAAATTCTGAGCCACTGTGTCTCCTGCTTTAATAGCTCTACTACGGCACTTTGGCGGAATTGACGCTAAAAGCACAGAGCCATTCATTAAAAAAAATCATCATCAGTCTATTCTACAATCGAGACCAGCAAGCGAGTAAACCCTTTTAAAAATTATTTGCCTTATTAATTAAACTACAGCTTAGTAATAAAATGTCAGATACCAAACTGCAGAGCTGTAGAACCTGCTGATTTTTTTTAAGCTATTGCATAGCTTCTATCGCGGGCCTTGAGCATGGAGACCGAATCCAGAAATTCCGTAACGAAAAAACCTAAGCTGACACTCCGAGCTCTCACGAATCAAGCTGAGCTGCTCCGAAATCGGCCGATTTCGGAGCAGCTCGGCTCGATTCGTGCGAGCTCGGAGTGGGGGGATAATTGCATAAGTTGATAAAAAATGCTATGCAATAGCTTTATCGTGGCAGTCCCCGAGTGCCACACGTCTTTTTTTTATATAGGACACGTCAAATTGACTTCGCCTCGCCTGATGGTAAGCTGAAGGCAAAGTCTCTGAAAAGAGGGTCACCATTACAGACATGTGCCATGTTACAATGGTGGCACTCAGCTGGATGGCCTCATCAGATGCTTTTTCACGGCCCGCTTGAAGGACCCGGGACTGTAGGAGGAGGGAAACACGTGAACTGGTAAGGAATTCCAAGACTTAATAGTGCGGCAGAAAGAAGAAGAAGAAAACGAGGCTCTGGCGCAGGCTTTCCTCTCGGGTTTGGAAGGTCAGATGAAAGTAGCTCCTAACACCGAGAGGCCCAGGAGAGAACTCAGAAGCTAAATAACTCAAAGAGGAAAAGTAGGAAAGCGGAGCGGCTCCAATGTACAAGCTTTGGGTTCAACCGGGACGTGTATTAGCGACTACCGTTGGAATTTCCAACCCTAAAAGTAGAGACAGCACCAGGGTCTCGATCGTCGGAGATCCTGGTGCTATGAGCGCGGTCCAGGGGGTGACGGGTTGAGCCGCCTGTCACCCTAGCAGAAGCCGGGGGCTAAATGGGGACTCCGTGGTCCCCACTCCTGACGAGGGCCAACTCGGAAGAGTCCCAATGGCCCAAGGTCGGCCGGGGTTGCGAGAGATATGTCTTAGCCAATCTCACCTCCGGCAAATTACGACCCATAAACGGCGTGCGTTTTAGTCGGTTGAAGTCCGACATAACCACCCCCGCTAGCTCCGGTAGGTATACAAAAAGGGTTTCATAGGTTAATCAGTTGTTGTGACTACTAGCAGATGAGGTTTCCTTGAGCCGTAAAGTACTATCCTATATGCCCTTGTACTTGGTAACTCTTTGGTTACAAGTACATTTAAATCAAAATTCCATACTGCTTTAATTGTTTAACAAAAGTAGGTCATCCAAGGTAAACACTTTAAAAGTATGTCACAGATTAAAAATAATCCATGTAATAGCTCTATTTTTATGGTTATGTTGCATTCCTGTACATCGGTGCGTTCAAAAACCAGAGAAAGGTCTTATTTTATGTGACGTCACTGTCATAGTCACGTTATCCACAGAGCCATGAATATTTCAGACGCGGCTATTGTTTATGATCCTATAAAACTTTTATGTCTTTTTATATGTATAGGTACAAAATAATGTTAGAGTCGGCTGCTTATCGAGTAAAAATCTATTATTTTACACTGTTTTGACCACCCACAGTCTAAAGGGAATAATGATTTATGTTACATTACTTAGTTGCTTTCCGGGATTACTCCCAATCACATTCTTAATAGTGACATGATGAGCACTAGAATAATAATAAAAATAAATCATTTATTTCGGACCAGGGTCCACAAAGGGGCCACTCATATTATTCTGAAGTGAATTGGATTTAGAATTATAAGAAACTAGAGGACCCCGCGAACTTTGTACCGCCTAACAGTCGATTCTTTAATATTTTAATTTTTTATTTATTTTTCTCTCCGTAAGAACCATCCTCGTACATAAAGGAATATTCTAAAAAAAGAACTAGCGAAATCGGTTCAGCTGTTCACGAGATTTGCGCTTAGTAACATTCAGCTATTCATTTTTATTTTATAGAAGATCGTCTCCCACCCATCTAATCCTTAACAGCGTAGAAAAACTAACTCTGGCTAACACGTAAAAAGTTATCTCAAGTTTGTCAGAATACTGCTAGTATTTAAAATATCATACGTAGTACTATTATCTGTTCTGTGATAAATGTCTAGAGATAATAATAGCTTTGTTACGTTCTCTAAAATTTGGAACGTTTTTATTTAGTGTAATACTACTACGAGTATGTGGTATGGTATACCTACACTTATGTCTGTAATAATATCGCAAGTCATCGTATCGCAAGCTTTTCAAATTCAAATTGAAAAAGCTCTACATTCGGGTAGAGTCTCGAACCTGTCACAGTGACATTCCCAGAGCATGCTCTGTACACTATATGAGTTAAAATTTATATTTTCATACAGTTAACCCAATTAAAATTACCTTATTATTTGGTAAAATAATAAAAAACTACAATTGAAAATATTTTAAAATATATTTTCTCATATTATTTTTTTTTTCACTAAATGCAAACATTACATTCACTACATTACATTCACTACATTACATTCACTACATTACATTCACTACATTACATTACATTACACATAACAATACATCGTGACCTCTCTCAATGTTTATGACACTACATTCAGATCGGGAGAGAGCGATCTATCGGTGAAGTGCCAGTACTGCCAGTGCCAGTGCGTTCTTGGTCTCGGTTGGTCTGCGACGCGCTACCACCTCAATACGCGTTCCATTTTCAAACTGCTGAGTAATAAATTCGCGCGTTCGTGTTTTAATTTTTTTTATTTCCGCAACTATTATTTTTTTTAATTTGAATATCAGTGTTTTGCGTTCGTTGTAAATTACTTGTGATTATCTTTCTAATTTTGTGTAAGTGTTGTTGCATACGAAAGTAAAAGGAGGTGAAACGTTTGTCAATTTTTAGGTGAGTTGTGTTTGCGTTCTCATTTTTTTTATATAATATTTTATGCGTTATTTGTCATAGTTTGACGAACATCGTCTGTTTTAATTGAGTATTAATTATCAATGAAGAAATGATAATATGAATACTTACCTAACGTATAAATAAAATGAAAAAAAAAATCTACCTGCAGTTAGTTATGTATAGTTAGATTTACACAAACAATTACATAGAAACAACAATCATACGAAACATTGGGTTATGAACTTATGATGCGTGAAACATCATTAACAAAGCCTTTAAATGGCAAACCATATAATTGACAATCAATAAGTCTGCAATTCAATAAAATCTAATAGGAGTTTAAATTTCACAAACTTACACAACTCCTTTGTAATTCCGCCTTCTGAATAATTTACCATTTCTGTGAAAATCTACGCGGAAATAAACAATAAAAGATTTAATTTAAAAACTAGCATATAAAACGTAATATTTATTTCAGACATAACATCCCATGTAGATAACATGAGACGTTAAATGTCTGAATTAAATACTACATAATTAGCATAATGATAATACTTTTATTTACATAATGTACATAGGCATTATATAACTAAAAATAAAAAAAACAATTCATATTATACCCATACAAACCTGCAGGTACAGGCGTCAAAGAATTCCTCCCCATTGATGTCAACCGGGGGGATGGCCAGAAGGGTGGCGGCATTGCCAACATTATTAGCGAGATATAATAATAAAATATGGATACTTAACTACAAATACTTTACTTACTTAAGAAACACACTAGAGTGGACAGACTGCCACTTCAAACATGTAATACTTTCGACTTAAAAATAGTTTAAAGTCGTCATCAACATCATCGTAATGGGTTGTCGCGATTGCATTCAAAGGCCCAGAGCGACTGCAGCTGACCTTCCAATCCCGAAAAGAAAACCCGCGCAAGACCCTTATCCGTTAATCAACAGGTTGCAGGTAAAATTTGCTTGAGTCTCAAAGATCCTAGTGCCTCTAGTCTAGATCTTAGTAATCTTAGGGCTAATCAAAAGCTAATCAAAAAATTATTTAAAATAAAAGCTAATCAAAAAAATATTACCTAAGTAGCTATCGACTTCTCTATTTTTTTAAATATCTATAATATTTTTGATTTATACGTTCAAATACGTCTATCAAAACTTACCTGCATTCCACAACCCTCACACTTCAACCATAAAAGATATAACGAAATTGCTTTGTGGAATACATCACTATTGTCTAGAATTTGTCATAAAAAAGCTTGAACTTTCAATAAATATTATAACTTTCTTGTCCTGTATGATTCATCAACGCAGTCACAGATATAAAATTACGACAGTGGATGCCATGTTAAGTTAATATAAGTAAGTAATGTTATTTGTATAGCAAGATTTCTTGGAAAATCAACCTCTTACCGGGGTGAAACCAGGTTGCACCGCTAGTCTTTAAATATAAAAACCGTTGAGCTAGTTTGTGTATACTTCAGAAACTCAAAAATCTTGCATAATATTATGTTGAGCTAAGTTCATGACACGATATGCAACTCACTTTAGGTATTATTGCTTTAAGTTATTTTTGGGTGGGATAAATAATGATTTAATAATAATAATAACAAAATATTTTAGGGGTAGATCTATTATTTTGTTGATAAACCCTGTGCCTATTCCTCAAGCGACGTCTTTTTATGCTATAACATAAGTAACTTAACACAAAGAGATCGGCAGAGGTCCCGCCATGTCGGAGCGTTTTCGTATGCTGTGGACAAAATTCGATTTATTTAGCAATAGGGTAAAGTCGGGATAGATGCCCCAGTTGGATAGTTGCCCTAGTTTTAAATTCTATATGTTAGGGTCGTTAGTGACGTTAATACTTTACTATAAATGTAAGAGCACCTCATGTAGACTGTAGTGTCATAAAAATTATCAGTGCAGATGTATACGTTTTTTCTGTGTGAGCGAAAATGTCCCGCGGCCATACCTCGATGGTCGAAACATTTATATTGCTAAGTCTTTTCTATTGAATATTTTTATAACTGATTGAGGAATCAGAAAAAAATTTGTTTCTTTGCATGCATTAGAGTTTATATTACACTATTTAATACGTTTTGTTCTCGAATAGTTTTTATTTATTTAGAAATTAAAAAAGGTAACTATCCGTATCAAAAAGGATAGTTGCCCCAATTACTTTTGCGGATAGTTACCCTTAGTGCGCTCTATGGGAAAGGCTAACTATCCCGCCGCATAAGTTGGACAAAAGATTAAAAATAATTGAACACTTGCATTCATAGTACATAATGGAGAAAATACTTTATCAATGGGTAACTTACAGTTTGGAGGCCTTCATTTTTATATGTTTATTTTTTATGATTTAAAAGTAAACAATAAATTAATATTTTAGTTGATTACTTCTTAATAACAGTATTCTCGTTATTTATTCCCTTTTTACAGAACTCTATAAAGGTAAAATATGAAATGGTACTAACATTTGGTGTTATTTTTCGTTTAAGTAATGTAAAGGGCATCTATCCTTCTTAGTATTTCCACGGTGGGGCAACTATCCATACAGTGAGGCATCTATCCTAAAAATTAAGGGTCTACAAAAAGCTAAATTTTTCAAAATCTGTAATTGATAGGTAAAAGAAAACAATTAATAATTCAAGAGGAATGATTGAACTAGTAAAATTCATAGAAATTAGTCATATACAATTAATAGTTTTAGAATTACGAGCCTTTTTCAAAAAGTGGGGCATCTATCCCGACTTTACCCTAGATCTACAATATTTGGACGCAGATCTACTATTTTCAGCACCAAAAAATATTTTTTTTACGAATATATTCCCAGAGATGCTGGAATCCAGGTTGTTAGTTATCAAAAAATATTAAAATTCGCAGTACACACGTTGACCAAATTAATAAAAATGTTGGTAAAAGGGCAGATCAGAAGTTCTCGAATCCGGCGGGCTGTCATGAAAAGATAAATGACAGTAGTGAGTAGAGGAAACTCATGAAGTATATGATAGAGTCAAATGGCGGGCTGTTGTCTCTGCGTACTTCGGAGGAAAATAATAGTAAATTGTTGGAGGTAGGACACGACAGTATTGCCGTCCCAATTCGAGCAGTCCAACTGGGGAAGTACCTCCGCCCTACAGAATACCGTAGCTATAATAATCTCGTGTTGTGTTCGGCGGTGAGTATGGTAGCCAGAGCTCACTGGACAGGTTTTCTGCTGTCAGTGGAAAGACCAAAAGCTTGTCTTCTGCGCTAACGGAACATAAACTCTCTGTTCTTTCGGGATAGGCAGCTCGAGTCTGACTGCTCTGGTGTTACACTCGTCCATAGGACACGGTAATCACGTTCCATCAACTGGGCCGTGTGCCTGTCCGCCACAGTGTATTCTCAGTCTCAGTAGAACCAACTACCGAACCAGCGAAAGAATAGTTTTCAAATGATTTATTTTACTTTATTTAATAGTTCGTATGTATAAGTATCTATCTTTTTTTTTTTTAAATTTCTGACATAATAAATTGTAATATTTTGACGTTCATATGTGCTCTTTATGTACCTACATTGATAAATGAAATTGATTCTTTGATTCTTGATATTAAATTTAGATAATCGAACAACAAATCGTAAATTCCCAAATTAAGCGCATTGACACCCAGACAGATACATAACATGCTTCACGCTTTACGTAAGTCAAATAACTTGCGTAAAACTTTTAAAGCGACTCAAGCTTATCGAGTTGCTCTTGGCAAGGTCAAGATAGTTACCATCAGCATAGCCCACATTCAGTTACATCATGTTCTGTCGAAAACGTAACACATAGCCTAACATTATCTACTGATGAGCCACTTTCATTTCCACGGCGCGGCCTTTGTCTTACAACGAAATCAATTTAGATATAAAAAACAAGATCAAATTGGTGTATGAAGGCATTGAAGGCCTACCACGATCTTTGAGATCAAAAGGAACCTCTCCTGCAATCCGGCATACCTGTTTATTAATAAACATGGCTCTGGGGCAAGCTTTCTTCTCGGGGTCAGACGGAAGTGCTCCCGCAAAGCCTAGATTAGCCTAATCAAGGAGACCCTGGGTTCCGAAGAACAGACTTAGATTGCAACTGGGAACTGAAATTTGTTTAAAATTGAATCAGAGATACTGGAACACCCTGGTCTGCCACCTAAGTGGTATAATCAATTTGGTGGCACATGCTTGATGAATGCTAATCACAACTCGGATGCTCCAACTTAACATGTGCCCAATGTGTCCGTACTGTGCCTATTGTGAGTGAACCGTTAGTATTAAACTTTTCAATGACTCCATGAGCCCACTTGAAGCCAACAAGTATACAGACAACTAGCATTTGCTTGCGTGGATGTCGGTTATCGCGAACAAACATAGTCTATGTCCTATATAGAGTGATAGACCTTGGTCCAATCTATCTCTGTGACAAATGTCATCAAAATCGGTTTAGTAGCTTAGGCGTGAAGGCGTAACAGACAGACAAAAAGACAGACAGACAGAGTAACTTTCGCATTTATAATATTAGTATGGAAGTAAGGAATTGAATTATTTAGGAGTATATCATTGTCATCATACTTCCTCCAATGAATGTGTGAAGTCACTTATTAGAAAAGTTTCCGTCCATTGAAACAACGAGAGAGAGAGTGGTCAATTTTTGAGGAATGTGTATTATGTCGCTTTCATAATACGAGTACATCTCTATGATTATGCATAGGCACTTATTTAAAAAGATTTCGTAGATCTACACTCAAAATAATTTATACTTTTCAATAAAATTAGAATTAGTAAAAAGTGAAATGACTCAGGCGGGACTTAAATCCGCATCTTGGGATGAAGTTGTATAGGATGATGGTTGTATAGGAGAATTTGGAGCACTCAAGGCGCGAATCGGTAGCTCAGTAATCAGATCATTCCCCCTGTAAGGGATTGGTTTCGGGTTTGAGTCCCGCCTGGGTTCCCTATTTTTCTATCTTAATCGATTTGAACAGTTAGCATATCAATTGATTTAAAATTACATTCAGAAAGTGTTCAATTTGAACTAAAATCCGCACATTAAAACCCAGATAACCCAGACCAATTATAATTATTGAGGAATTTATGTTATATCACTGTCATATTACATCTGTATGATTTAGATTATGCAGTCACTTATTTCCCAAGATAGTTTAGACTAAACCTCGTAAGTGCACAATTTGAACCAAAATTCACCATTAAACAGAGTGAACCAGTTTTGAGAAATTTGTATTACGTCACAATAACTCTAGAATTTAAAAACACCGTAAATTGGGGATCTAAGGAATGTTTTTATTATTCTATTTGATTAAACTATGTAGTAACTAAACTAATAAGTACATATATAATTTGAACTGTAATCTGTAATCTGTAATCCACCATTGAAAAAGCTCTAACAGCGATAATCAAATTAAAACACGGAAGGGGTTACTTTTTTTTTTTAGAAATATTCGTAGCTGAATTTACTGGTATAGACCAGCCAAGCTAAAATGCTTGTGTAAGGAGTACCAACTTATAATCACGAGGAGTCGAAACCGGGAGCTCTCGATCGTAAGTCCGACCCCTTAACCACTAACCTAGCTTTAAATTAGAAGCTCTTATAGACCAAAGACGTCTCAATCAATCAATTAGCCTATTGCAATCCACTGCGGGACATAGGCTTCACCTAATGTGCGCCACTTCTGCTGATCCTCCGCCTTCCGCATCCAGTCTATCCCAGCCACCTATTTCAGCCCCTCTAGACAAGTGGCAATTCGTTGCTCGGCGTATGATGGAATAGAATGCCAAATGTATGGGATTTGACGTATATGACAGGCGTCAACGAATGTCAAAAACGTCAAATCCTATACATTTGTCATTCTATTCCTTAGAGTATATAGTATAAGAGACGAAACTACTACGATTTCATTCATAAAATCGACTGAAGTTTGACGCCAAATCGCCATCTTTTGTTCCAAGCAACAAGTACATAGTTACGTCATTCGAGGCTTGTTTACCATTGTTTACTACGATTATCTAGCAAATAAACGTGTAATCCAGTGATTTTGGTGTGAAGTGTGAAAAAATACGTGTGACAAAGATGCCTACCTGCTCAATTGTTGGATGTGGATCATATTATGCAAGAAATAAGCCAGATATAACATTACATAAGTACGTATTCTTCTCATCGAGATATCATTGTTATTTGTTGACCTACGACATCAATAGTTCGTTTTGTCTGTCTGTAAAGCAAACAAGCTTGTAAAACTCACAATTTAAATCAATAATTACGTCGTATTTTTCTAAAATTCAATAAAACATCTTTGTATGGAAAACGCTAGTGTTGCGGTGATACGATTTTGATTATCGATATTTTTTTTGTAATTTATATATTCATAAATTAATATCCACTCCGTATTGTTATTCGACTGGCCCACGACGCAAATTTTCTACACACGTATATATATGTATGTACTTTTTTTTGTATGTATTAATTTATTTATTAATAGATACATAATATTCACAAAATTTTCTTCACCAAACTGCTACAGCAGTTTGTAGGCATTCGCTCATACAACCTTTTATGTTATTTCTATATAAAGTTCGCATCTTGTTTTAGGCAAATCCGTCAGTACCTTAAGACGAATTGCATTGGAAGGACAAAGAAATAAAGGAATTTTCACCACATCAGGAAAGCATAGAGCGGGACGGCCTAGAAAAGAAGACCCACCCAAGAGAAGACCCACCCCAAAGCTCAGATGAACACTTTTCTGGCGTGGAATATTTGGATGAAAGTTTTTTAGATTCCGATTAGAACACATTCAATTGTACTATTAAATTGTTTTACATTACACTCAGTTCAATCGTTTTATTCTTTTTCTTTTAGGGATTAACGCTAGAACTAGCTTTAATCCGAGACGCATCCGAAGATCTTACCTCGGAGTCTGGGGTCTGCTTTACCAGTCTTACTACGGATTTGACCGAATTTTGTCATTTTTCGTGAAGCAACTGCCATCTGACCTCCACAACCCAATAGCGATATTGGGCGATAATGAAGTATTGCAGCTAGACCAGTTTTTAGACTTTTTTAGGGCTCTAACTACCCGTAATGACTGCCATAAGATGTTCGTATGGCAACCGGGACCGACGGCTTAACGCGCAATCCGAGGCACGACCACGACCAATACAAATATCCATATTTATGCATACAAATTTTATCAAATATACTGACAAACAGAAGTAGTAGGCACATTTTATAAATAGTGTACAAAATCGAAGTATCAAAGCTGTTTTGGTCGTAGTATATCGGGTGGCTACATGCACGATTGTGGCGCCCCTATTAATTTCACGACTTTTTTGCCAAGCTGTATTTAAACATACAATAATTATCATTTTAACGAAATAATAAAATTGTGATTTAAGTAAAAAGTTTTACAATATTATGTAACGAACTGCCCGTTCTTCTTTGTAATATAAAGGACATATTGAATAAAAGCACTTGTACTCTTCCACAATTATTTAATTTTTTGTTGCCTAACCGGTTTCGCCTTACGGCATTCTCATAGGTTTACAATGGTTCAAACTATTATATTTAGCAAATATATGCTAAATACTAGCCTTTCGCCCGCGTGGATCTCTTATCTTCGGTTCTACTCAACCGATTGCAGTAAAACAGACGTAAGATTTTAAATCCAAACAAGACCTTTCTAACAAAAAAAACTGCATCAAAATCCATTTTAGTAGTTTTTACGTCCATCGCGGACAAACATTTTCCATTTATAATTATATAATAGTATAGAGTATAGATAGATAGATAATAGTTTAAACCCTTGCTTACATTTTTAGTCTGTGCTTCTTTTATATCGATAAGTAGTTATCGACAGTTTACTGGGCTTCTCTATTATAGACGCCATTTAATGTTCTTATCCAAGTTTAGGTATACAGTTTTTTTTCGTAGGTATGCCACCTCTTATATACTCTAAGTTCTATTCCATCAAACGCTGAGCAACGAATTTCCACTTGTCTAGGGGGACTGGTCGTCATCAGTCCATCTGGCTAGGAAGCGTCCCACCTTCCGTTTTCCATCTCACGATCTCCTCTCAAGGACTCTTTACCTACCGATTTCACAGTGAAACATAATTTGTATGTCACAATCACTCCACTCAAATTACATTTTAATTCGATTGTCAAAGGTTAAGTAGAACTTATAATTACGCAATAATTACCATTTTAGTAACCTCTGCAAAAGAGTAAGAAACTATAGTTAGACAATTATCTTATTTACAATATGCAATAGTTACTTTGGCAATACAAGCCTAAGCATTACGTAAAATAAGTTTTTTTTACTCGGTTGTAGTTTTGTTGTAGTAGAACTTGTCGAGTAGGAACCTACTCGGACAGTAGAAAATGTAATTTATATTACTAATTTGTCGTTAAGTGGTTACCGGCTGATTATAAATTGGGCCAGCCCATCTCCTCCCATGCGGTGTCGTACAAGGCGATAAACGAAGAGACCGTTTAACATCAGATAGGTATATACAGCCCAGACTCAGCCGTAAATGCATGGCTCGAGTCAACAATAGCGTCCAGAATACGGCAATAGGTTCACCCCCTATTACGTGGGACCGAATACAATGATTGGTGAAATATGGGTATTAATTCACTTCTGCCTAACTTGGACCCGATTGCTTTGGCACGTTGGCAGCATGTCGGGATAGAGAAGTAGTGGCATAATAGGGACTTAAAGAAGCGCCGGACTGTGATTGTGGAGCTCCAAAGCCGACAACGATGCATATAGCAGAGGAGTGTCCACTCCGTCGTTTCCCTGGAGGAATGCGTGAGCTACATGACCTCACACCGGCAGCAATAGACTGGCTTCGCCAACTGGACGTTGACATATGAGGACTCGAGCAAAAGCCATACGACATGATGATGAGCATAGTAGGTACCTATATTCTTCTGTTATGTAGACCGCTTACTCTGGCTGAAGCTAAACGATTTTGACGGGACTTTATCCGGTAAAAAAAAGTAAAGAAAATTATAAGGGGTAACCTAGACTGTGGGGTGAGCACGAACAACTATCGTAATCGTATCGTGAACGTAACGAGAGCACGGAGCATTGCGATTGGCCGCCTGCCTGAAGCCTGCCAATTGCAATGCTCCGTGCTATAGTTACGTTCACGATAGGATCACGATAGTTGTTCGTGCTCACCCCACTGCTTTAATTTTAGAAAATCAAAGTTAGAGTTTCGCGCCAAAAAGGCACATTCTAAGTCCAATCAGATGAAGTCGCACGTACAGCTAACAAAAAAATAATTTTATGAATAAAAATTATATTCTTTCTAGAAGCCGCATCACTCCGAGCGTAAAGTACCACAGTTATAATAGTCTTGTTATTAAATTAAAATTAAACTTTACACTCGCACATTTTATTTTTTACACTAATAAATTTATTCACAGAATTCGTATTATATTACTGGTTTAGCCATTGTATTTTTCAAATAGCTAATTTTTGTACATATTGAGGAAACGTGAGAGATATAAAAACGTGAATTATTTTTAATAAGTTCACCTATATAAAGCATGCAGTGAGAACTAAAAAAAAATTATAAAAAAAACTAAAATTAAAAATAGTATGTACCTACCAGGTAAAATTATGTACATATTATATACATATTCACGTCTGTAAATTCCCGAAGGGGTAGGCAGAGGTATAGATATTAACGTCTACATTTCCGACCCGTAATTAAAGCGAGCCCATTACCATCAAGTGGCCACTTTTTGTCCACCGCCCGTCGAGACTTCATCGTTCCATATCCGTGACAAAAACAAAAATGATCAAAACTCGACTTGATATGGTACATTAAGAATGAATGCTACAGAACCCATGGTACCTTTGATAACCAATTATATTAGTAAGCTGTTGAGACATTTGTTCCGATTCTGACATTCATCGAAGTACCTATTCATAAGTAAGTATCAAAGTATGGGGTTCTTAAAGAAGGGGATTAGAAAGTTTCTTCAGGGTCGGCAGCACGAGTGTGACGCCCCTGGTGTTGCATACGTCCATAGGCCACGGTAACCACTTTCCATATGATGGGCCGTGTGCTTGTGGGCTACCTATGTGGTATAAAAAAACCTATTCGTGTCATTATTATGGAATAGATGCTGCCCGCGACTGCGTTCCAATTACTAAAAAACTATTGCGGGAAACTCGACACAGGCGAAATCGCGGGCAACAGCCAGTTGTATATAAAACTTGACTAATTTGATTTAAAAATATACCGACCATTATGCTTTCCATACCAAAAAAATTCGCAACAACCACTTCCTTCTTTTGTACCTAGTCACTTAAAAATAGAATAAATAGTAACAAAAGTCGCAAAGGTCTATTGGCTAATGAGCCTACCACACACGCAAGCTTCACCACAGTTTAGCCTTTGAGGCGGGTTTGTCCGCGCGCCGTCCGCCAGTCGACAGAAAAGATAGTGTCTCACTTTTACATACAACTTAATACGAAAAGGTGCTACCGTATCACTTTTGTTAACTGTACACGGAACTCCGTACGTGTACTTGAAAAAACTGATAGAGTTCCGCGCAGTATTCCAAACCGGCCCGCGCAGGCAACCATTAGGGCAAGTACACAATAGCTCAAGCTATGAATAGTGTTGCCAGACGAGAGGTTACTCGTTCACATATTCAATAGACGTCGTCGAACTCGAAGTATCATCGCTCTTTTGGACGGCGACAAAAAAAGAAAAACGATTAAGTATTGCTAGTATTATTGTCAACAACATCTGGACAATTGGAACCACATACTAGAAGGGTCTATTGGGCAAAAGCGATGTTGGAAGACTATAGAGTCGGTTAATGATATTATAGCGGTGAAGAAATGGTTAACAAAAGGGCATACGTGATTGCGTAGATATGAATATAATTCCAAGTTTTAATAGCAAGATTAGCATTTGTAGTAAAGCATAGGTACGACTAGAGATTAGATAAGTTATTGCTCGGGATATATATCTTGGACCTAAAATTTGCTCAAAATGTGCTCTATACGCAAAATACACGTTTCTTGGGTGTCTTTTAAAGATAGCAAGGGCTGTTATTGCGGAGGACGAGCTCACATTCACCAAGCATAGATTATATTACAAAACAATCCGTTCCGCCAGGGCCTCGTTTGTCTCACGATTTAGGTTCAAGATACGTGTCTCGACGTTATAGCCTATGAATATGAGCTCATCCACCGCAGTAGCACCCCGTGCTATCCTCAAAAGACACCCAATAAACGTGTACTGCGCGTATTTTAGGTCCATATTACGTGCCGAGCAATACTTATCTTTAGATATCTAATCCGTGCCGTGTTTTTTTCATTTTTTTTATATTTATTAGGGACAAAAAAACAGTTATGCGTTATAGAAAATTCTTAAAACTAGGTCAAAGATATTATATAAAAAGAAGTAGATATGTCATTGCGCGAAAATCGTGAAGATCCGAAAACGAGTCAATTGGAACGTTTGCCTCTAGTACCGCGTGCCGAGCGGCGCCGGTCGGACGTTGAGCGGAAGCATCAGTGACTTAAAAAAATAACGAAAATGCCATCGTATGTTTATAGACACTGTACGAACTATTACTCTAAAGTTAATACACCAAAAGTGTAGATGAATTAAAAATGTGTGTGTGTGAGTTCGGCACATTTTTCTACGCTGATTTGTAAGCATATGACATGTCTATGTTATGAAATGTCATTGAACTAGGTATACAAAATAAAAACGCACAATCCACACCAATTGTCCACGAAGTTATAAATGTGTCAAAGAAAGGACGCGTAGTTCTATCCACATACTAAATAAACAAATTTTGTATTAAATAATCAACCCCTACGGGACGACACCCGATTGGGAGTCATCAGCAAGAGTTTCAGAGTGTTGGTTCCCGGTGGAGTAGTATAGGACCACCCCATCTCTTTCTGTGGGTGTCGTAAAAGGCGACTAAGGGATAGGGCTGTTCTCCATCCGACAGTAAACATACAGCCCATGACAAAATGCCCGCTAGACGGCAATAGGCTCGATCCCAATTACGAGGCACCGAAAATCATATTTGGCAAAATATAGGTGCTGCCTACCCTTTCGGAGATTTACAAGCGTGATATGATATCTAATCCATACAGTTAGACAACACGGCCTTGGTGTACAGTTGTACACCATTCCGACTGTGTCAAAACGGTCTCTAAACAACATAATCGACAGTGGTTGTTGGTCAAACCGCCAATTACCACCTTGTCCTTGAGATAGCTTTCAGATTGAAACAGTAGAATAGCTTACCTAGTGATATTGGCCAATATCACAGTAATATCACGCGACTAGGTCGCTCAGTAGCGCGTTTATGATTAATATCTAGTGTAGCGGATGTGTGATTGACAGATGATTTCGTATAAATATGGAGCAACGTATAGGTATTTAAACTTTCATAGTCGTTCACATTACTGGATATTTATCATAATATTGTATTGAGTATCCGATATTTCGGAGGAGGAGTTCCGGCTCTGTTGCAAGCACCACGATCACGGAGAAGGAGTTTCTTCATGATCATGGTGCTTACAACAGCATCGAAATATCAGATACTCAATACAATACATGGTAAATATCCCGATATAGTAAAATGGAGCAATACTATCTAGACCCAAAGTACGCTAGTACTACTCGTATAATTAGGCAGAGGTGAAAGTAAAACCCACATTTTCACCAATCATTGTATTCGGCCCCACGTAATAGGGGGTGAACCTATTGCCGTTATATAAAAACGGGATATAATAAACCGTGCGACAAAATAATAAATGGACGACTGATAATGAGTTACTTTAAATACTGAGTGGGCGACTAAAATACTGAGTGACCCGTGTGTTGCTAAATTGTGAAGTTATGAGGATTCGAGTATAGCGGGCCCCAACTTGGATAGGTTAGGTTAGAAGGCTAACGCGGGAGCTCCGCTCCGCTCCTGCTTTAACCCTCGTGGTTATTTTTTATAACCATCCATAAATAGTGGCTCACTTAGTATTTTTGTACGCCACATTCAGTAATTTTGACACCCATAAATTGAATAAAATGATCCTTCACTATAGCTGCCAACCTATTATTTTTACTACCTGCTTTTCGGATTAATTTGTGACCGCGTTAAATACAACCCGAATAGTTTTAACATCCACTAACAGAGGTCACTTTCATATACCTCAAGTGCCAAGGGCAGTACGTGACCGGAATATCAAACTAAGCATGGAATGTAGGTGATCAGCAAGAGCAACGCTCCTACAACACGAATAGACTGACTGCTATCACTTACAATCCCCTGCTAGGCACATCGTCGTTGAAAAGAATAGTGGGAATCTAGCTAGACCATTAAGACCTGGAATTCCTTACCAGATCACGTGTTTCCCTACTCCTACAGTCCCGGGTCCTTAAGCGGGGTGTGAAAAGCATCTGATGTGGCCGTCAAGCTGAGTACCACCATTATAAGATAGTACGTGACCCTCTTTTTCCAAGACTTTGCCTTCAGCTTACCATCAGGCGAGGTGAAGTCGAATTGACGTGTCCTATACAAAAAAGACGGTTAGAAGCTAGAATAAAGTCCAGAAGGTACAACCACAGAAGAAGATGATGGTTCCAGATCCAGATGCAGTCGATCTTAACATGGTAGCTCTTACTTCGATATTTTGTATTTTGGACAGTCTGAAACGGATACAACTTATTCTACCTTTTTTTTTCATCCGAGGGTTGGACGCGCGGAGATTGCGGGTTTGGTCTTGCAGTCTTCACGTCTACTCCGACAGGAAAGCCTGCACTAGAGTCTCGTTCTTCAATCAGCTGATGTAGCGGCTTGCTGGCGAGTGGCTTATGCTCCGAAGATCCTGATAGCCTTTCAAAAAAGGATGTCCATCATCCTTTTTGGAGGGCCTGAAACCACGTAGTACTATTTGAGATAATTTTTAAAGCATTTAGTACGCTAAACTAAACAAATTATTTTTAAATTGGAAAAAGCGAAATCAATACTCGGGCAGGACTCGAACCCGCGATCTTTCCCTTACAGGGGGAATGCTCTGACCATTGAGCCACCGAGCTTCGCCCGAGATTGATCCAAATTTTCCAATACATCCATCTTGGGGCGATGGTGGAAGCCATCTACCGATATTCGTACGAACTATCGGAATCAATGAATGATGTTGCAATCATTTTTAAACATTGATTTTTGATATACGATAAACGAACAAAAATTTATAGACCTGAAAGTACATAAAAAATTTAAAGGCATTTGAAATAAATCATTCTGTTTGTTAAAATAAGATTATCTAATAATGGAACAGCAATTTGTAAGTTTAATTTCTACTTTCTTGTTTAATCTAGCTTTCTAACGACAGCGGACATGCAAAAAAATTACAAAATGATCAAATATATCACAAATTATGCTTTCTTTCAAGACTTTCTCGGAGTAATTTTAACTTCAGTTAACATTAAGGTCAGTACACCATCTTGGCAAGCCGTTGTTTATGTAAGCAACGAATTTAAGCAACATTATTACTTGTGAACAATGTAGATTGTTACTTTATATACACGCGTAACACTTAGAAACAATGAAGGCAGTAGATAAGGCAATTTGTTGTTTGTTAATTCAAATTGACAAATTCCAATGTCCAGTAGACCTACTATAACGACCTCTTTTTTATACTACTTAGGTTGCACTGATGGTAAGATGTTACCGTGGCCTACGGGCGAGTGTAACATTAGGGGAATCACACTCGTGCTGCCGACCCTGTAAGAACAGAGAGATTCGGTGCCGTCAGCGCAAAAGATAAGTGGGACAAAGTCTTTGGTTTCCCCACTGATAGCACAAAACCTCTCCTGTGACGACGTTCTCACTGTCACACCGGTCACACGTCTCGTTCTATCATGACGACCTCGTCATGGTAGAACAACTCAGAAGAAAGAGGGACGGATGGAGTTAAAAAAAAAATTGCATCTCTCCGAGATCTCCACTATAGATAATGCCTAAGGTCTCTGCCCCCCATGAGCGCGGGCCTGGACGTGACGGGTGGAGCCGCCTGTCACCCTAGCAGAAGCAGGCCGCCGTGCTTAGCCATACCCGGAGGCTAGATGGGGACTCCGTGGTCGCCACACCCGAAGAGTGCCAGCTCGAAAGAGATGGCCCTGGGTCAGCCGGGGTGCTAGAGAAATGTATCAGCCAATATCACCTCTGGCAACCAACGACCCACAGATGGCGTGCGTTTATGTATGTTTTTGTTTTATTTTTGTGGGTGTTATTTTGTATTTTTTTTATGTGTGTGTTTAATAAACGTCTTTTCTTACTTTCTTTCTTTTAGTCGGTATGGCCGTGGGGATTTTACGCAGGATAAAAAAGGTGCTCTTCGATACTAATCCATCCATATCGGGGACTCACGGTGTCCACGATATTGGTAGATATTGTGCAAAGCTTCGGTCGCTTCCATGACGATATTTGTCAGTTTTGGTCAGTTTATTATCCCACTAATCATCATCATCATGGAGACGAAGTTTCCTGCTTGTATCCGATGCCGAAGTGAACTCGAAGCTCAGGGACCGACTTGCAGTTTTTGTCTACTCCACTTCGCACGGTCTTTGGCGACGATAGTAGTGAGACCACGTCATCCCGCAGTTTAGTATTCCACTAATGCTACGTACTATTAACTACCATGTCAATAATTAACTAATAAACCTATAATATAATTTAACAACACACCTGCTCATAAAATCACTATTATTTCACCGCAATTAGGCACGTAATGGCACCTATTATCAAACTGTGACTTTTTCATTACTATTATTCACAAGTGCGTTATAGATTCTTTTTTAAATTTCATAGGTTAAGTTTAATATATGTTCTTAAAAAAGTTTCGATACAAAAAGGAACGTGTTTAATAGTACAAATGAATTAATATGCCTATTGTATGGTCATTTGATGCATTTTCGTATTTAAATAAATAATTTCAACTTGTAATACTTGTATAATTAACCAAATTTTCACTCAAATTTAACTTTTTTGTTTCTCTACTTACCTCATTCTTTTAAATATGACCGATCGCCATTGTTAGATGCGCGCGCACAGGAAAACGAATTAATTTGTAGTATTGTTTATTTAGTATTTGTAGTATTATTTTATTCGCAAGTGTGTTGTAAAACGTCGTATGCCACGCGTGAGCATGATGATTACCGTCTTCGGCTCTATTAAGACCCTCGCCTGACGGCTCGGGTCTCAATAGCGCCTCGGCGGTAATCACCAACTTTGCTCACTTGTACCATAATGTACTATTATCTGCCAAAGTAATTGTCGCCCTTTATGACAATAGTCGTCTCGAAAATTTGCCCAAGCAATTTATCATTGTCTAACAGATTGCACAAGTTCTCCTATCGTGACTCATCTCTAATTATCTCAATTATAATTAGAGATATATCAATCACAATTATATTTTAGCTTCATTGTTCATTGTTCTCAACAATGTAAACATGAACATCTTGAAAATTTACGCAATCCTCACCTACCAAGGAAGGTATGAAATTGTAAATCAGACATCTATTTAACTAAACATTGGACTGAGTCTTATTAAAAAAAACAAGAGTGATTTTTTTTAAAAGGGAATCCGTTGGCAAAATAAGCTTACCTCCATCTTGTTTGGCATGCACTATGCGGCAGTAAGGGGATCTAGGGACCCCTTACCACTGCAACACAAACTTTTTTGATGAAATATGACCTCGATATCCTACCTTTAGAGTGCAACTAAGTACAGTCAGCATCAGATCGAACTTGACTTACAAAGTTTCAAAATGATCATAATACCTAATAGTGCTCTTAATACCAAACTGTTTCATTGATTTAAATTGTATTATAGTCCGAACTAAAAAAAAAAAAAGAACAACTCAACATTGAGTTAAGCTCGCCTTTGTACAGAAAATATCCTTTTGTATTTGTCAATATAATGTTTGTGTCTACAATAAAGAATATGAATGAATGAATGAACTAAAGGTGTGTACCAAATATCAGAACAATCAGTCAACAGGAAGGTATACCGAGGTATTAAGATCAGTTTTAGTACTTTGCTAGTCAATATCGATGTGATACTGACTGTACAACGTCGATGAACTTTATATTCATCCGAACTACTAACTACTTATCTACGTGTAGTTAATATTCTGATAGTGTAGGATCTCTGCCGAACATCTGTCTGTTTCGTAAAGGAAGTCTGTTGGTTTGTACGTGAGTCACGAAGGACGCTACTGGAGATACACGACACTATTATAGTACTAAAGATTTGGTACAGGCTAAAAATATTCTGATATATAATTTATTTTTGATTATAACCGAGCAAACTGATATCGAAAGTACACAGTACAGTAGTACAATCTCTTTATTTACATATTTTTTTACTGACGGTCACTTTTTTGAACACTGAATTGTCCATTCTTAGCTTGTAATCGAGTCTTTGTTGAAATGAGCTTATAGAAGCGGCAGAAACAACAGCCTCTGGTAGTGCTTCCGAATGCAATTAAGGATATAGGTATAGGTAACCTCTACTTAGTCTTTTTTTTATTCTAGTGTTTTAAGGAGATTTTGCCCACATGGGTACAACTCCATTGTTCCTTAAGCTGAAATAACAGCACACTTCTGCTAAGTCTGATTAAAAAGGATATTCATATATAAAAAAATTCGAGCAAAGGCATTTCTGACGAGCCCGGCCCGGCTTCGCACGCGTTGCCGAAGTCCCGTATCAACCCTTTCAGGCTACTACAGGCCCGCAAAGTATGGAAATCTGCCGGATTTGTTGACATTTGATAAATATTGACATTCATATTTACACGATACGTCGAACGTCACTCCATTTTTTTGCCTTCTCGGAACCTCTACACTACACTAACACTTAAACTTTATGGCATAGTATTAGGTAATTGACTTTTAAGTATCAATACGAAACGTTTGTTTGTATGGGAGTACAGAAAAGTGTTGTTTTTAGACTTTTACAGACATTTTTTTTTATTTTTCTCTCTGTAAGAGGGTACTTCAAGGAGTACCTATTCTAAAAAAGAATTAGCAAAATCGGTTGAGCTGTTCTCGAGATTTGCGCTTAGCAGCACATTTAGCGATTCATTTTTTATATCATAGGTAGATAAGTTTTACTTTGAATTAAAAAAATCGAATCACTTAAAAAAAACTTCACTCTTCAATAAGCAGGCACACGACTTGCAGTTGAAATTGTTTTAAGCCTCAAATATCAAGGGGCCCCATACACCCATAAGTCAAGTATGTATGTAATCATATATTTGCCAAACTTTAGCGGGAAAAAAACCAGTAAATTTGCAATCATTTCCTCATCTCCACTTCTTGCATATCACTCAGGCGATTGTTATAAGTGGTTCGTATTCATCACACTGCTCTCACGTTTGGGCGATACACGCAAGGTAAATGGCGTTACGCTGAGTAATCTGGCCAGAACAATGAGTCTGATACAATGTGGATTACGTAATGAGTAGTCTTGATGGAGTACTCACACAGCACGGAGATAAAGCTTGTACAATCGTCTTCAAAAGATGTTGAACACTAACAAAGGAATCCGTATCCTGGGAGCCTATACTGTCATAAATTAAGCTTGTACAATCGTCTTCAAAAGTTTTTGAAAACTAACAAAGAAGTACGTATCCTGGAAGCCTATACTGTCAAAAATTAGGCTTGTACAATCGATATCAAAGTTGTTGAAAACTAACAAAGGAATCCGTATCCTTCGAGCCTGTGTCAAAAATTAAGCTTGTACAATCGTCTTCAAAAGTTGTTGAAAAGGAACCCGCACTCTGGGAGGCTATACTATCATAAATTACACTTTTGCACTTTTTTTTTCTTCTTCTTTTCAAGTGAGATATGTGTAATATCTGACAGTATACGTTCCCAGCTTAAACTGTCAAAAATTACAATTCACTTTTCTATCTTTTGTACAAAATTATAATTTTGTTTCATTCTGAGTACATACTGATTAACTCATCATGTCAAAACCTATAGAAATCAGTCTATCTACAGAACTTATATATCGTCAGTAGGCGGTCAGATAGCAATCGCTTCTCGGAAAATATCGAAATTCAATCGCTTCATAATTAGACTGAAAAGCATCCCAAATCAGTTTGGGAAAAGCCTCGAATGATAATGTTTTTAAAGCTGGAGGTGATCATTTACTTGGACTGTAAGTGACGCCGTTCTATAAGACATTCCCTGGTGTTACTAAATTAAATACAGCTACTTCTAAATAAATCAAAACGTACCCAAAATGGTCATTAACAGTCTTCAAAATTCTTGATGTTTCTTTAGAAATGCGTACAGCATATTGAATTGCCAATTATATCGCTGATACTACGAAGCTTTAAAAACATTTTTTAACACCGTAGGACGGTGTCATTTATGAGTATCATTATGATAATTCGACTATGGATATGTCATGGTTTTTAGCTGGAACACGGGTGTTTCCATGGGTTAGCGTGACATCATAAGAGCGTAGTAAATCAACACTTAGACAATGGAATAATAACGCATTTTATGGTAAGCCATAGAATTGCTACGATCTGATCACGTTTTGGAAAAAACGGTAACTGCACAGAATTTATTAGATACTATAGGAGGTAGGACACGACAGTATTTCCGTTCCAATCGAGCAGTCGAGCAGTCCAACTGGGGCAGTACCTCCGCCCTACAGAATACCGCAACTAATTAACCCCGTGTTGTGTTCCCAGCGCGAGGTAACCAGAGCTCAATGGAGAGGTTTTGTGCTGTCAGTGGAAAGACCAAAGGCTTGTCCTTCTTGTCTTCTGCGCTGACGGCACAGAATCTCTCTGTTCTTGCAGGGTCGGGTCGGCAAAACGACTTTGTCATGCGTCTCTGGCTGTATTTTACCATCTCTATCATGAGGAGTGTTCTGATGACCTCTTAACTAATCACACCTTCTCCCTCCATATCCAGGATATACCTCGGTACTCGTATCTTGGACCTAAATTGCGTGACAAACGAGACCCTGGCGCGCGGAATAATCTATGCTAACACCCGTATTCACAAACAATACTTCGCTATGCGTACCACCAAAACTGTGCAAAGAACGACAAATTCTCAGTGCGTTCGTTTTGGCAAGCCTTTTTATTCATTGATAACACTTAAGTAATACTTCGTTGAGAGAACGCACTGCGTTAGATACTGCTTCGTGATGTTTGTGAATTAATTTTACCAGCCCTATGCGCTCGAGCACACTATGAGACCTCACAGTGTCGTTTGTGAATACGGGTGTTAGTGAATTTTAGCTCGTCCACTGCCGTAGCACCCCGTGCTATCCTCAAAAGACACACAAGGAACGTGTACTGCGCGTATGGAGCACATTTTAAGCACATTTTAGGTCCAAGATAAATGTCCCGAGGTATATATTCGACATGGAAGTGTCATTAAACCATTCGTACACGCTAGTGAAATTAACCTTGGTCCGTCTATGCAGCTCACGTGCGGCGGTGCAACACGCCCTTGGAATAAGCAGCGGATATGTATGTGCGCAGTTTGATTCTTGTGCAAAAACTTTATGGCGGATAGCCGTTGGCCAAGAGATTGGTGTAAGATATTGTTTAGAAGTACTTTGTGCCGTAATCGGCGGCATAATTATCTTTATAATGACATGGGTGATGGTTCTGAACTGCGTTTGTATAGTTAACGGCATAGGTACTACTTGTCCCCAATCGCGAGAGAAATGAGGCCCTGACGTGCGGTTTGGTTTGATATAATCTATGATTGATAGATTTGAGCTCTTCTGCCATAGCCCCTCGTGGTATCCTCAAAAGACGTGGGTACTGCCCATATAGAGTAAATTTTTTGACGTGATTGGTGTTAAGATAATATTGCCTGTAAGTATATAAGGATTAAGACGATTTAGTGACAGTAGGGAATAAATTCTAGGAAAGGGGGCAACTTAGACTTTTAAAGAGTTGAAGTCCAAGATAACTTGGCCTGCTACTTAACAGGTAAACCAGCTGTTTGACGGACGAGGCTCCTGGGGCCTTAGACAAAGTGACATTCTATTGGCGAAAACGCCAGTGGAATCGCTAAATGTAGTATGAAATTGAGATAAATCATTAATATAACTATATTTTTTTAATGAAATTTGAGTCATTATAACTCGAAATACATTATTTAACTTATCATTATTACTATAACCACCGCAATGACCCGAAATCCATTGTTAAAACCCTAAAAATGGTTTGCTACAGCGCGATTCCATCAATAGAATGTCACTTTGTCTAGGGTCCCTGGTATCGACTTTTCGCTTAGCGTTGAGCCAGTCACTCTCGGCAAAACAAAAGAAATCAAATTTGCGAAAGAGGAACTAGAGAGCGGCTTTCAGGCTTCAAAGTGTAAGCTTCAGAGTTCAGATGTAAGCGAGATTAGCGCTTGAATAAAGTAGATTTATCAATAGCATAACTGGCTTTTTTTCATAAAATCCTTCATATTATTTAAGAAGCTATACATAATATCTTATACTTAGCTACTTCTCTTATACTTTTTCTACAATTCTACTTAAGAAATTACGTACCCATAAATAAACGTAAGATTTTAAGTCTGATCAAGACCTCTCAGACGAAATAACTTCAATATTCGGTCAGTTTTTTCGTCCATCGCGTCGCATTTCAAGCATAAGATAGGCATCCTTTTTTGCGTTCAGTATCGTTATTATAACATAAATATAACATAAATAATAGAATAGTGATGCATTACAATATACAATACAAAACACTGTTATCCCAGCCAGTCCCAGGAATTCGTTTCTCATAGATAAGTACATGGGTGAGCCGCAATAGCTAGTCTAATCTAAATAAAAATTTCAATGCAAATCGTCATGCTAGTCAAATTCTCACTCAAGAATTTTATGAATGATCTAAGAGAATCAAACAATGGACGTAAGATAGAGTATTTCAAAACATATAACAATCTCTATAGTTAAATATTATTACGCTATGATAAAATACCTGCGAAAATTTATAAAGGTATAATATACAATGAGCTGACGGTAGAAGAATTTATGTGAACAATAACAGAATGAGGCGACAAAAGTAATTTCATTATAAGTCATCATTCTCTGCCTTTTCGCTACTCTGTTGGAATGAGCAGTTTTCCAGTAGGTATTTATAGGGTTCCTAAAGACGCGCTAGATGGCGCAGCGGGCACTTTTGGTAAGAAGAGTGTGGTGTCACATCTAGTGTTCCCTAATTTATGGAAAAAATGTTCTTCGGTTTTGTTATGATTTACTTTACTTAAATATTCTGTCATTTTTTCTGATACAATTATTTTAAATATAATATTATTATTTATTATTTTAAATTACAGACAGTGACGCGAAAAGACTTAAGCGTTTTATTATATTTTATCTATTATAATATGGGTAAATGAAATTAAACTTTTGCAACATCGCATATTCGTGAAAAAATACCACAAACAAACCACAGAGTACATTAAAATTACCAAAAGCTATGCTAGCGCCATCTCCTGATGACTTAAAAACCAACTGATTATTATACCTACTGGAAAACTGCTCATTGGCTTCCCAAGTTTAAATATTTTTTTTAAGAGGGAATGAAAGAGTGTATTGAAACTCTTCATTGAATATTTGACTGTACGTACCTAAGTCTAAATAAGGTCTAAAATTTGATGACATTTTTGCAGTCTCTGTGATATGACAGCGGTTGTGGTTTAGCAGAATCGAGGGCCTGGCCAATACAAATAGTCATCTTCAAGTATTTGAATCATACAAAAATCGTACTCCTAAAATATGAACAGGAAAACGCACACAAGTTTTTGATTTAATTTACATTAATAAGTATTCGTCTTAAATCTCCTCTTTTGCAGCAAAGCGTGAAGGGCATTATTTATTTACACTATTCATAATGCACCAGCAATTTTATTATGAACAGGAAGACGCACACGTGTTTTTAATCTAATTTACATTTGTGCGACTCAACTGCATGCATTTATACAGTGAAACCTGGTTAAGTCCCCTGAAGGAACCTCCATATTAGTCTCACATATAGAGGTATCCCACTTATACGGTATCTCAGATATCCAGGTATAATCAAATCGGAATCACAACTGCGAATTACAGCAAGTTGAATTATTACACAGGTCAAACCAATAACCATTCTTTTTTGACTTCACCGCAGTCGAGTAGAAGCATTTGCCGTAAAATAAGATGGCCGCCCAAGTAATGAGACTCTGCCCACTCTGCCCAGGTGCTATAAGATAGCATTATTTGACCATTAGTCAACAGTGCCAACACTTCCCATTTCCGCGCAACAAATGATTTCCTATAGAAAGTGGGTTGAATAATTTTATAGGATGCACTACATTCAAAGAGATATTTCATAAGGTGAATACCCACTATGAGCTATTGGTGGTTTTTGTCCAATATCTTCAGGGCCCTAGCTGGTCAATCAATTAACCTATCGCATTCCACTGCTGGATATTCTCTTCTCCCAGTGTGGGGAGACTCTGGCCTACTGTTTCCACGCTACCAGACGGGTTGGCACAGTGTTTTATTGCGAGCTTTCCTTCTCTCGCAGTGATATCGTCTGCATATTTTACCGTTCGCGTCTTACGACACCTTTTGGATGAGATGGGGTGGTGACACTTGTATTAATTCTCCGTCATCCCAATTAAACACTGAACTGCCTTATTAGGCTTGGTTGCACTACCTATACTACCTGCTAAAGTAAGAAGTTTACGTCAAATTTAACATTAACAGTAACACTGACTCTAACGGTTTCTGCTAAATGTGTTGCACCAGTGTATTTAGTAGCTTTGTTAAAACACCTTTTTGAGAGAATTTAACGTACCTAATAACACTAACCGGCCAGACGTTACAGTTAGCGTCAAGTTTTTACGTAATTTTAACAATTTGTGAAATGGTGCAACCTATTTTATACCTGACCGGTACTTTAACTGCATTGTTTATGTTAAAGTAAGATGGTGCAACCTAGCTTTAGTTTTATCGTATGAATTTAACGAAAAAAAATATTATACTCGTTGATAGAATCTGCGCCCAGTTTCCGAAAGGCTGATCAACGTCAAAATTTAACAATCTGCTGTTAAATTTTCTGTCAAGAAGTAATTGGGTTGCTAGAAGCATGATTAAATAGTATAATTTGATCATCGTGTTGTTTAACCAGCTATTTTTACTGACACGGTGATCAAATAAACTATTTAACCATTATTCTAGCAACCCAATTGCTACCTGACAAGAGATTTAACATACAGCCGATTAATTAGTCAATTTGACGTTGATCAGCCTTTCGGAAACTGGGCGTCACTCATAAACTATCTATGATTGATTATGAATGAGTTGGATATTTGTATAATCTTTTCAATACAATAGATATACCTACCAATATCTGCGAGCAGGAATTAAATTCACAATTCTCTTTTTAATTATTTGTGTAAATATGCAATTTTAATTGCTTAACATTTTCTTGTTTTTTTTTTCAGATACGTTCCTTTCGTCAATCAAGGATAACATCTTCAAAACTCCTACAGGTAATTAATATTTTCTTATTACGCTATATAATATACTTCATCATGTATATTTTCAGATGGGTAGGCAGTAGTTTATTTGAAGTTAACACAAGCACAATTAACGCTTAAAACAGTAAAATGACTCTTATTAATTCAACAACCAATTGTAAATTGTAAACATGGTGTTTAAAAGAACACAGATTTATACCAACACTACCTATGTTTGATATCAAACAGTTTAAAAAAATCTAATTCTATTTGAGGATAAATTGGTCAGAATAATCAGGTAAATGTGACATCTATGACCAATGCACTGACACCTAGGTGAAAATACACATTGACATGTGAATCACACACCAGTAAATATGACACGATATGACAGATGAAAATATTTATACTTCCATTAAGTGCGTAGGGGATTACCTGTTACTCATCATCATGACAGTAACGTTAGGGTCCAAAATTTGCACTGAAGCCCGAGGTCCACTCTCCTAGGCTTTCTTCCCTGTATGGCTTTCGCTAGCCGTCTCGGGGTCTCAATTACTGGGATGTAAAATAACCCAATGAGGGAAGTCCCACGTACGCCAGCTAGTCTTGGCCCATCTACGGTTTTAACATGGCCCTCTCGGGTGTGGAAAGCACGATATCATCATCGAACCCTGGAAAGGGGTGGTGAGGTGCCGACGCCATGCCGGTGAGGTCGTTTGGGTGACAGGCGATCCCACCCTCACGCCAGCGCTTGAAGAACTGTACCTACCCTCTTCTATCCAGTGGGATACATGGAGAGCCTCCAAACAGTCCTCCACAGTGCCAGTCCCTCCTAGGTTGAAATTTGTCGTAGGCGGTATTTTCTCCACTATGGAAGAAAAGCACTACCGTCTATGTTGCTCAAGATGCACCGTGTGAAGATTCTGGACACCAACGGAGCAGGCAGTATCATATACATAATTGTCAATAAATCCGGCAGATTCCCATACTTTATTTGAAAACTAATAAATTAATACACGTGCAATGGGGTTCGAAGCAGATATGTCAAGGGCGAAGACCTGCTGGTCTAAAAGGCCACTTAATTGGAATCGTATTGGGATAATATTTTGTGCTGCGACAATATTTAAACGAAATTGGAATCTGCTTAGTAAAAGAATTATTGTGATTCTGCTCATATGAATGACCATTATAAAAGTTTTATAGGAATCAATTTAGATGTACTGGGAATTCATGAAGTTACTCGTTTTTAGCAGAATCGCTCAATATTGCCTTTTTAGATCCGCTGTTCCTAAACAAAATAATCAAATTAAATCACATTATTTTATAACATTTACATAATAGGTAGATAATTAGGTATACAATTTTGCAATAGTTTGCTCTTTAAAGAAATAGAGCAATAGCCTCGTGCACTTGTTACCCAAGGATATAAATTATAATGAATTATCTAAAATGGATGGCGAAGAGATAAACAAATATTATGCACTCATATTATTTGAACAAGTAATTCAGAGTCGTTGCCAAGGTTAGGTTGGCCACTTGAGAATACGTTTGTATTTGAACAAATAGTTCATCATCTTCAGCTTGCGTTGTTCCTGGTTGCATCTAAGGGTTTCTGAGCCCAGGGTCTGCTTACACAGCTCATCCTATTACTTTGTCTCTTAAGAAAGAAAAAGAAAGAAAATATTTTTATTCAAGCTAGCTTATACATAAATATATACAGTTCAGCAACAAGTGACAATAGCCAAGTAGAATAATGGCCGCCTCTCAGATTAAAGGTCTCTGCATACGTAACGGGTTTTTTCACGGACGGGACGGGACATGAAGCAAAATGTATGCGGCCCGTCCCGTCCCGTCCCGTCCGTGGCCCCGTGACACATGTATATTTCTAAAACTTCACGTCCCGTCCCGTCCGTAAAAAAACCCGTTACGTATGCAGAGACCTTAATGCTGTCCGCATTGTAGTGCTGGCGGAGAGCGCTGGTTTTCAGAGAGACGGCCGGACAGTGGATTTGACATCTTATATTCTTTTTCAGTATTTAATGTTCGGCTTTATGGGAGTGACTACCGTCTGACCTCCTAAGAAGCATCTTGGACGTAGCGGGAACATTAATTACCTATTTATATTTAGTGTTTACGACCGTGACTTAACTTCTTGTGAAGGATTATTTATTTAAGCACAGCAAATTTGCACTAGCCAACATAGAATTACAAGGATAATTACTAAAATAACATGTACAAGTATTGGCAAAGAACTGTAAAGTATGTACATACCGTATTCAATTCAACTAACGTTAAGTATACTTAGGTATGTATTTAATACCTGCTACATTTTATTAGGTATACATTGTCATAAGCTACCTACTTATAATATTCATAATATTTTGTGGTAAATAAAGATTAAGATACGGACAGCCTCCATGGCATAGCGGTAGTGAACGCGGCCGCTACGCAGGAGGCGCGGGTTCGATCCCCGCTCAGTGCAAATATTTGTGTGCATGAAATATGAGTATTTGCATTGGTCTGGTCGTGCCTCGGAGAGCACGTTAAGCCGTCGGTCCCGGTTGCCGTAAGAACATCTATGGCAGTCGATACGGGTAGTTGGTGCCCTAAAAAATCCAAAAACAACGGTCTAGCTGCAAAGCTTCGATATCGCCTAATGTTAACATTGGGTTGTGGAGGTCAGATGACAATCGCTTCACGGAAAATATCGAAGTCTAGCCAAATCCGTAGTTAAGACTGGTAAAGCGAACCCCAGACTCCGAGCTGAAAGCTTCGGATGCGACTGGGAATTAACGCTAAGAGGAAGAAGAAAGATTAAGATCTATGGCAGTCGTAACGGGTAGTTGGTTGGAGCCCTAAATAGTACCTATAACAACCGATCAAACTGCAATACTTCGATATCGCCGATGGGCTGTGCTGTGCAGGTCAGATTATCAGATGACAGTCGCTTCACGGAAAATATCCAAAATCAGCCAAATTATTATTTATTATTTATTAAATTATTATTCTGAAAAGAATATTACGAGTAGTAAGCGAAATCGCTTCAGCTAAGCTAAATTGCTTGTGTTAGGAGTGGGTTCACGTCGGTATTGTAATGACCAGGATTCGTACCCGGGACCTCTCGATCGCTAGGCCGTCTTCTTACGAAGGTCGCTCAACGATTTCTGTCCTCCAAGAGTGTGGGCCTGAGGATGATATGTAGTAGAGCAACCTGTCACCCTAGCAGAAGCTGGCCCAAGCGGCGACGCAAGCTTACTTCCCCCTATCTGAGGGCCTGATGGGGAAATCGTGGGTACTACTTATTTTACTACATAGGTACATAAGTATGTAATAGGTATGTTTGTATGTGTGAGTGTTAAGCCAACGTAATCTGCTAGCTGGTAGTGCTGGTACTACCGTTCAACAAACGACGTTCTCAGCAGGCTTTTCTCTCGATATTGCTAGATCGGACGGAACCGTAGTCGCTCATACTAAAGCCATGATAAGCCAAATTATGATCAATGAAAAATGATATTACGGACTACGTTGAATTTATGAAGTTGACTTTATTTCTGCAATACCTTGAATTCTTTATATGTATAGAGAATGATAAACAATGGTAAAATTTGCTCAGAACAGTTTTTTCATAAACCTACTTATCTACTTAGATTGTTTTACCTACCGGTATATTATCTATTCTGTACCGGTACCTACCGGCACCAAGTTTTTTTTTATTTTGTTGCTTACGTAAAACAATGTTTGGTTACGTGAATTAGATATTTCTGTCTCTTTCTTTGCCCATGAAATGATCATGAACTTGACTTTAACGGGAGCGAGTTTTTATATTCAGTTTATGATTTTACTGTACCCCGCCCAACGGCCATAAAAAGTAGCTTACCTTGCCAGATGGTTAGAAGCTAAAAAGAAGTCCAAGAGTCAAAATTTAGCATTTTGAATCAAGTAGGAAAATAATAGTCCTTAATTGTATGGTCTTGGGACTACGCTAGGCTCTAATAGTACCCGGGTGTGGAAGTATAGTGTAGGAAGAAGGTACCTCTGTAGGAAGAACCCAAGAAGGTAACTCCGAACACGTATCTTGGACCTAAATCGCAAGACAAACGAGGCTCTGGCGCCCGCGGATAGCTTTGTAATAATCTATGCTTGGTGAATGTGAGCTCGTCCACCGCAATAACACCCCGTGCTATCCTCAAAAGACACCCAAGAAATGTGTACTGCGCGTATAGGGTACATTTTGAGCACATTTTAGGTCCAAGATACGTGTCTGGAGTTTTAATAACGCATACAGTCGTCAAAGGAGATAAGATACGTGTGCACCATTAGGTATTCTGTTACATTGAAAAAAATATTTGAAAAGGTGTATCGTACATGTGCTGTAACTATGACTACTGGCTAACCCATCAAACCCGAGAGCGATTATAAACCGACCATGGGAGCAGTACCTCCCTATAACCCGATTCCTACCGGCTTAAACCAGATCAAGGAAAGTTTTTTCCACCGATTTCCCTTTTGATGTTCACCATTCGCTACTGGTAGCTACAGCGCTCGCGGTCGGTCTTATAGCAGGTATAACCCGCGCCACGTATCTTGGACCTAAAATGTGCTTAAAACGTGCCCTATACGCGCAGTACACATTTCTTGGGTGTCTTTTGAGGATAGCACGGGATGCTACTGCGGTAGACGAACTCAAGTTCACTAAGCATAGACTATTACAAAGCAATCCGCGGGCGCCAGAGCCTCGTATGTCTTACGATTTAGGTCCAAGATACGTGGCGCGGGTTATAAATATACCGTCTTGCAGGTTGCAGGTGAGGTTTACTGGGGTTTTACAGGTCTTGGTGGGCCCCCATACACCTTGTAACATAAGTGTGTTGCGCACGAAGCAAATTACCTACTTATTTCATGGTATTTAAATATAAGTAATTTGACTAATTTGTAAGTTGAAGGGCTTCAATTGTTCATTAAAACAATGAATGGTAATTGTTCAGTTTATGCCATGTAATTACATCCTTAATTGACCATGTTGTGCTCATCTTTGACTAAAGATTACTTAGTAATAAGTTTACTTAATTGAACCTACCACAGAGTAAATAAATAATATCTATGCTTGAGTGCCATCAGCGTCAAAGTGGAAGTTGCTTACACGGATTTCAAACTTAATTTGGATGAAAATTAGTAATCGTATTTTGAACTAGCTGATGCCCAAGGATCCGCTCGCTTTATTTCACGACATTTGGTCATATCGTAAAGTAAGATACATATTAAGGCTGGAAGACCTTAAAAGCGTATCAAAATCTGATTGAGTAGTGCTTGCGTCTATCGCAAACAAACAGACAAGAATTCCAAATATAATAGATGAAAGTATTCGTTTATGTTACAAAGGCTATTAAGTAGGTATAGGAAATGCTACTAGGAAAATAGGTACTTAGGTTTGACTTTAGGCGGATTCATATGCTACCTAATTCTAGGTGATCTGCCCCTCTAGACAAGTGGCAATTCGTCGGCCGGCGTTTTGTAGAATAGAATGCCAAATGTATGGGATTTGACGTATATGACAGGCGTCAACGAATGTCAAAAACGTCAAATCCTATACATTCGTCATTCTATTCCATGATACGCCGAGCAACGAATGAGCAGTTTTCCAGTAGGTATAATAATCAGTTGGTTTTTAAATCATAAAGAGATGGCGCTAGCATAGCTTTTGGTAATTTTAATGTACTCTGTGGTTTGTTTGTGCGATGTTGCCAAAGTTTAATTTCATTTACCCATATTACAATAGATAAAATATGATAAAACGCTTAATTCTTTTCGCGTCACTGTCTGTAATTTAAAATAATATTATATTTATAATAATATTATCTAAAAAATGTCAAAACATTTATGTAAAGTAAATTATTACAAAACCGAAGAATTTTTTTTCCATAAATTAGGGAACACTAGATGTGAGACCACACTCTTCTTACCAAAAGTGCCGGCTGCGCCATCTAGCTTGTCCTTAGGAACCCTATAAATACCTACTGGAAAACTGCTCATTGCCACTTGTCTAGTCATTCTCGGCAGTCCTTGTTATTCTTTTATTCTGAGATTTTTCATTATCAACTAACATAATATAAATTTTTTAGAACTGTGTTAAAATTTTTGACTTTTTTGAGTAGGTATACCAAGATGCCTACCTTCCTACATTTCCTTTACTTCCTAGATTATAACCATTGAGTGGAGATGACTCTTTGAAACTCAAAAGTCAGACTTTGATAGTCACTTCGAGTGTTTTAAATAAAAATATAAGTGAACTTCAAATACGTGAACAGTTTTTAAGTAGTTTAAAGTCCGCACTGACAATAATAAATTCAGTCAGTGCGACATAACTACGTAGGTAGTACTTGCCAGTGGAAAATTTACTTGAGCAAAAAACATTCGTTTGTTTGTTTATACACCATAACAATGCTTAAATGCTAATTCACATTAATTGAATAACACTGAGCAAACAAACAGAACTATAGCATACTATTTAGCTTTGCACTGCTTGTCGCAGCAATAATTTTATTAGGTTTAACTTTCAGAGGAGGACAGAATTAGAGGAATCGGCACTCGCCCAAAAATATGGAGAGTGTAAAGGACTATGAAATTCAATTAATTAAGTTACCGTTAATTTACGCAAAAGCACAGATAAACGAGTAATTCTGCAGATTATCTAGCTGAGTCAGTTGAAAAAATTATTGAGTTCTTACAATAACTAGATAAATCTGATAGATTAGGTTAGAAGGGTAGGCGTAGGGATCACAGGTTTCCTTGTGATAATGCACAATCACAAAAAAATAGGAGCCCCCAAGCGTAGGGGCTCCATCGACGTTGCTTCGCTTCGGGAACAGCGCCCCTAGACAAGTGGCAATTCAAGGATTAGACGGTTTTGACATTCGTTAACGCCTGTCATATACGTCAAATCCCATACATTTGGCATTCTATTCCATCATACGCCGAGCAACGAATTGCCATTTGTTTAGAAGGGCTGGAGGCGGACAAGCGGGTGAGCGAAACAAAAGTATTTCGTCCAGTCTTCACTTTAACGAAGTACCTAACTAGGTAAAGTGCAAATATGAGCTTTTTTAACTGAAATTATTTTTGCACGTTATCAGAAAATCTGCAGATTACCTAGTTAATGTGCACATTAACGAATTTCTGCATTCTCAGGCCGGGGCCGCGTTTTTAACCGGTCCATTTGCTAAGCTAGTCTTTAGTATATTTTTTTTTTTGTTAATTTTGTCGTTTTGTAAGTGCCGTTTTGATGGTCTATACAGAATAAATGATTTTTGAGTTTCACTAACTTTAGGTTGTAATGAAATTAAAATCAGGGGCAAAACTAGTGTCACAAAAAATTAGATTCTGTAAAATTCGGTTACTAAAATAAAATACATTCTGAATATCCAGCCAACAAGATCTTATAAATAATTAATTTTGTTAATTTCAATTAACTTATGCGGAGTAATTTTTGTGATCAGGGAAGCGAAACGCAAACGATGTTACGATTTTACGATGAATACACCTAGGTTCTGTGATAGTAATCTATAGACTAGCGACTACAATAAGGGTTTCTTCAAGAGGGGCATTAGAAGATTCTTTCAGGGTCGGCAGCGCGAGTGCGACGTCACTGGTGTTGCACACGTCGATAGGCCACGGTAATCGCTTTCCATCAGGTGGGCCGTGTGCTCGTCTACCTCCTAATTTGTAGGCATTTTTTTATTTAAGAACAAAATAACCATGTTTTTACAAAGTACTTTAGGTAGAGTTGAAGCAACGAAAAAACTATCAAAAAGTTATTTACCAGTGTTTACTCATCGGACTTCGGCATTTTTTTTTAAATGTCAATTTGTGAGGCCCTAGGGTGCTTGCACTGGATGCCCTTCTCTAAACGGCCCTGTTATACTAACAAACCGTAAAAACTACGGTTAAAACATAAAAACACTCAAAATGAAAGTTTAAAAATGTTAATTTACATCTTAAAAAGTGGTATTTGCTGCCATTAAGATGCTTAGCGCAGCATCTAAGTGCATAGTGACGTCACAATTCGCGAAACAACGGCGCGCAAGATTTCTCTGAGACTTGAACTCGGGCATTATGACAATGTATTAACGGAATGCCGTTCAGCGAAAGTGGCTTCTCATTGAAGAGGTTCACTACGGAGGAGGCGCGGGTTTGATTTCCACTCAGTGCATTTGTATACATATTTACATATAGTCACGCCTGTAAATCCTCAAAGGGGTAGGCAGAGGCATATTAAGGTGATTACATACGCGAATGACTTTGACCATACAAATGCTCAAGGTCATTCGCTCGTTTTTCAGCCGTAAAAATCAGTAAAACTAATTTTAATAGATAATTTTATAGGGGACGATTACAAACTAAGAAGGTCACGTCATGCTAATACACTCATTCAACATATATCTGCAATTTTAGATTATTTGGATACATATTGTAGAAAATATTTGGTTTCATAAGAAAGAGTAGAGTGATGTTCAGAGCCTCTTTTCAACTATTTCTTTCTTGTTTATTGAATTTATGAAAAGGTGAAGTTACTCTGTATATCCTGTAGTATGCAGGGATGTAAATTACAGATCTTTAGGTTTTATAGTTAAAAAGAAAAACGGTTTCGAAAATACCGATTTTTCGATGCTAATCTGATTCGGGGCCTTAACACCCACATTTCGCCAACTATGATTTTCGGTCCCACGTATAGGGGGCGAGCCTATTGCCGTTAAGCGGGCACTTAGTCATGGGCTGTATGTTTACTGTTGGATGGAAAACAGTCCTATCCCTTAGTCGCCTAGGGCCGAGTGGCCCTATTATGTATACATGAATATGGGTATTTGCATTCCTATGATCGTGCCTCGCAGAGCACGTTAAGCCGTCGCTCCCGGTTGTCATACGAACATCTATGGCAGTAGTTACGGGTAGTTGGAGCCCTTTAAAGTCTAACAACTGGTCTAGCTGCAATGCTTCGATATCGCCCAATATCGTTACTGGGTTGTGGACGTCAGATTAAGGCATTCGCTTCGAGAAAAATATCGAAATCCAGCCAAATCCGCAGTCAAGCGGACCCCAGACTCGGAGGTGACAGCTTCGGATATGACTGGGATTAACGCTAGAATGAAGAAAGAAGAATCCTCAATGAAAGGGCAGCCCAGCAGCACTACCGCTACGCCACAGAGGCTGTCTCAGTAGGGATTGACCCTAATAGTCCGAGAGCTGGTACGATTTTTTGAATACCTTCTTGAGGCAAGCTGTAAACTAGTCACACAACTCTCCTGTAATACCCCAACACAAATCTGCAGACAATGATAAAGACCCCACTAAACCACCTGTCTTTTTTTATGTATTCCTTAAACATTAAACTACAACATTTGCATATTGCCTCAAACAGGCTTTTTGGAAATTATTTTTTAACTAGCTTTTGCCCGCGGCTCCGCCCGCGTGGATGTCGGTTATCGCGACCAAATATTATTATAGCCTATGTCCTTTCTCAAGGTCTAATCTACCCCTATACCAAATTTCATCAAAATCGGTTCAGTGATTTGGGCGTGAAAGCGAGACAGACAGACAGACAGACAGACAGACAGACAGACAGACAGACAGAGTTACTTTCACATTTATAATATTAGTAGGGATTTTTTTTAAATCAGGGGTTGATTTAGCCCCCGTACCTACCCACTAGCCAGGTCTGCAGCTTCGTGTTGGGTATAACAGGAGAGTTGTGTCACAAGTTTTCAGCTGGCCTCAAGAAGGTACTCAAAAAATCGTACCAACTCTCGGATTATAAGTAGACCTTAGGCTCCAAAATACAAACTGTAGACGCAACTAGGAAATCACTATGAAGATGACATATAAATCACGGTGATCCAGTTTCAAAAATTACGGAAATTAAAGTCTGCTACACACGATCGTGCTAATCATGTATGTTAATTCAAAAGACTACCTCAAGTAGTGTGTCTGTCCGTGTATTACTTGTCTTCGTGACGTAATAGTACACGTAACAGCCGGAGGTCGGCCTTCGACCGGTTCGCGAAGGGAGCAGTGGGTCAGTTAATGAGGCTAGTGTGTAAGACATTTTGCATTTAAATATAGTTCCTCAAGTTTGAGGTTATAGAGTTGTCGTTTGTCACAGCTATTATATTATTGGAAACTAGCTTTGTATGGTTTGAACGGGTTATTGTATGACTGTCTGAAGTTTAGTTTTACAGAAAAAGATTTCATCCAGAAAAAAAAAATCTATCTTTTATTCTGGATGAATGATTGATGAAGGTTTCTTTTTCTAGTTATCTTCATCCAGAAAAAAATATGCCTTTTTTTCTGGATGAATACCCTTAGTATTCCCCCCTTCCTATGGACTGTTTGTTCTGATATTCGGTACACACCTTTAGTTCGGACGATAATACGATTTAAATCGATAAAACAGTTTGGTATTGTCATCAATAGTAGGTATTGCTAGTCGAGATCGATCTGATGCTGACTGTACGGACTATACAGGAAGGTCTCAAGAATGGTCACCCATCCTGAGACCTGTCTTGATTAACTCAGCAATATGTTAACCTACTCGGTCACCACTTAACCATGAGCGCTTCACTTCTCTTTTTTTTATCCCTAAATAACCATGAAGAAGTCAATTATATTCTTCTGTTTATACAAAAAAACTTCTTCATGGTTATTAAAAAAAAAAGGCACAAATCTACTTCTGTCAACCGAGTCCTACCTACTTTTACTTTCGTTTCTTTAGGTTTTTACTTGTATCTCAGTATTTTAACAGACTAATTAGATCTTTTTTTATTTATTTATTATCATACAATACACAACTGGACAATGGACAGCCTCCGTGGCGTAGCGGTAGTGAACGCGGCCGCTACGCAGGAGGCGCGGGTTCGATCCCCGCTCAGTGCAAATATTTGTGTGAATGAAATATGAGTATTTGCATTGGTCTGGTCGTGCCTCGGAGAGCACGTTAAGCCGTCGGTCCCGGTTGCCATGAGAACATCTATGGCAGTCGTTACGGGTAGTTAGAGCCCTCAAAAATCCAAAAACAACAGTCTAACTGCAAAACTTCGATATCGCCTAATGTTAACATTGGGTCGTGGAGGTCAGATGACAATCGCTTCACGGAAAATATCGAGGTCTAGCCAAATCCGTGGTTAAGACTGGTAAAAGCGGACCCCAGACTCCGAGCTGAAAGCTTCGGATGCGACTGGGAATTAACGCTAAGAGGAAGAAGATACAATACACACCATAAATCACGAAGGGTTCGTTCCTCGAAACTTAGTTCTTCTTTGTCGTGTCAATGGCAGCATTCAAAATAGATGCGTCCAGCCCAAAGTTCAAAGTTACTTCCAAAGCTCGCCCTAGCCCGTGAGCCTGTCTCCTACACTTCTTTCCTCCTCCTTCCATGAACTCTCTCTCACTCTCCCTCTCTCTTTGGTTTATTAAGACCTCAGCCATCAATCAGCAGGTGTACCGACTTGCACTTATGGCTTAACACTAATATCTTCAGGGTCCACCTGAAGATATTAGTGTTTTGAAGATAAATCAGTAATACATAGGTTCACACGCCCTTGACATAAAAGTACCAAGATGCTAAGTGATCACATCAATTGAATGATTGCACTAAAATTGCATGTCAAATGTAATTACATTTTGATAAATACTGGCTACTGAACTAGCCAACTGTAGAATGCATTCGTGATGTGCTTACCTTATTGTTTTGTATATGTTTTTTGTTTATGTTTGTGTATGTATGTATATGGCGAGAAGTGCGATAATAGAATGTGTGGGCATCATGTCAAACAGTTCATTAAGCACAAACCATTGTATAGGCGGTTAAAAACATCCGCTTATAAAATTGTGATGTACGAGTATGACCTTCGAATTCAATGTTTTTAAATATATCTGCATAGAACAACTTAAGGTCTCTGCATACGTAACGGGTTTTTTCACGGACGGGACGGGACGTGAAGTTTTGGAAATATCGTTTCATACAAAATATATGCGGCAATGCATATGTCACGGGGCCACGGACGGGACGGGACGGGACGGGCCGCATACATTTTGCTTCACGTCCCGTCCCGTCCGTGAAAAAACCCGTTACGTATGCAGAGGCCTTTAAAGAACTTTTCCTTTTATTTCCTAGTATTTTTTATGTATTACATACACAGTATAATATAAACATAATATAATTTATTAGGCCTGCACGGTAGGTAGGTAATAAATAACTCACGGTAAGCGGAATAAAAATAAAAATTACAAATGAATCTTAATGTTGTAAACTAAATTATACAAAGTACATATATTTTAATAATAAATTACTTATCTAAAAACTAAAAATTATCGCTCTTTCGGTCTAACTACGAAGCGGCTGAGCTTCGATATTTTCCGTGAAGCAACTTGCCATTGAATGGGTACTGAGTTTCTTCAGTACATAACGCAAAAAAATACTGCAAGTGTTGTAGACACACTTTAAATCTCTCTGTTCTTACAGGTTCGGCAGCTCTAGTGGGACTCCCCTGGAGTTGAACTCGCCCATAGGCCACGGTATAAAACTCCGGAAACGTGTCTTGAATCGCTTAAATCGCTAGACAAACGAGGCTCTGGCGACCGCGGATAGCTTTTTAATAAACTATGCTTGGGGACTTTGAGTTCGTCCACCGCAGTAGCACCCCGTGCTATCCTCAAAAGACTCCCAAGAAATGTGTAGGTACTACGCGTATAGGACACATTTTGAGCAGATTTTAGGTCCAAGATACGTGTCCGGAGTTTATAACCATTTTCAATCGGGTGGGCCGTGTGCTTGTCTGCGATCTAAGTAGTACAAAAAATCGCAGTCCTGTAAACATAGAATTTACAGAAGTATTTTTATTGGATGAATAGGTATAAAGATACTGTAAAACGGGGTGAATTTGAATAAAATGGTCAAATAAAACTATGGATTAATTCAATGTTATAATTAACAGAATTATCAAATATATGATTAAGGTGAATTTAGACCAAACGAACATAGAGCTAGTGCTAGAACAAGGGCATTATTTCTTAATATTTTAGTGTAAACGAAACCTTATTTTCAGCGTTTACATGAGAAAGAACAACGAACGAATATTCTGTTACTGTTTACACTAATAGAATTTGATGTAGAGGGGAAAGATTGAGAATTCGCTCGTCTGATGTAAATAAATCAACATTTAGGAGATGGACGATACGAGTTTCGCAATTAAGGGTAAATTATTTTATTCTTTTAGTCTGATGTTATTACGTTATAAAATGCCGACTGCCATAGACTGTCCGGCCTATAACTGTCTTTGCTGACCGAAATCTTCAAGCGGCCACACACATGAAACTGTAAGTGTGTGGGCTATTGCGATGAACTGATAGATCGATATCATACGGTTGTCGTTCGATAAACTGTTAGTGGGTGGCCGCCTTTAAGGTGGATTTAGACCAAACGAATATAGTGCTAGGGCTAGAACAAGAGCATTCTTTCTTAATATTGTAGTCTAAACGAAACCCTGTTTTCAGCGTTTACATAAGAAAGAACACTGCTTACAATAGAATTTGACGTAGAGGGAATATATTGATGATGTAAATCAGCCTTGAGATACTAGAAATTTTATAAAATAAATTATTTAAAAAAATATAACGACCATTTTATTCATATACACATTATACACCCTATTGTACTCGGTACCTAATTAATCCATAACTCGACAGACTTATAAAAAGCTTTGTTTATTATTGCCGGACCTTGTGGTTCTGTGCACCAGGAAAAAATACCCGGAAATAATAAACATGAACTCTAAAAAAATACTTTAAATAAATAAATATAATGTAAATAGACTAAGAACATTACAAATAGCATTTCTTCTTTTTATTTCAGTTCGTGTGCACGCGGCACGAAGCACAGACTTCACTTCAATTCTTCGGGTAAGATTTTTTTTTAAATTTATTTATTTATGTATAACTTTGTGAAACATAGGTAGACAAAAGATCTTAACATTAAATAACAGTGGACTATGTCCTACCATTTAAGGGGCTGTCCATAAATCAAGTGAGCTCAACGGGGGGGAGGGGGGGTTCGGAAAACATCACGAAATATCAACAGGGGGGAGGGAGGTGTATACTGGAATATCACGTGTATTAATTTTTTCTTATAATTGGTGATTTTAGTCACGATTCTTAGTTTTCTAGCTTAGTTGGCTAGGGGGGGGAGGGGGTAGTCTAATACCTCATCACGTATCACCATGGGGGAGCGGGGGTTCCAAAATTGCTAAAAAAACATCACGTGATTAATGGACAGCTCCTAATATGGTGTACAAATTAAATTTAAAGTAAGTACACACTCACACACAGTTTTTTACACACAGTACGCTGGCTTACAGTTCCTCCGTGATTAACACCCGTATTCACAAACAATACTTCGCTATGCATACTACCAAAACTGTGCAAAGAACGACAAATTCGCAGTGCGTTCGTTCTGGCAAGCCGTTTTATTCATTGATAACACTTAAGTAATACTTCGTTGAGGGAACGCACTGCGTTAGATACTGCTCCGTGATGTTTGTGAATTAATTTTACCAGCTCTATGCGCTCGAGCACACTATGAGACCTCACAGTATTGTTTGTGAATACGGGTGTAAGTTGCTTGTCGAAATATCGGACACTCAAAACAATACATTACACTAATGATTACACTACGATTTTGTTTTACTAGTTGTTCACGAAATCACAATGCTCCGTTCTCTTTTCTTCATTGTACACCATAAACAATATTTACAAAAAGTTGCGTTTGTACTACCTCATAACTTGAGGCACTATTACTTATTCTGTGCTTGAGGTAGTACAAACGGCGCGGCGGTCTTATCGCTAGGGGCTGTCCATTAATTACGTGATGGATTGGATGTCCATTAATTACGTGGAGAGGTTTTAGACTAACACCTCCCCCCCCCCCCCACCTCCCCCAGCCAAAATCACGTATATTTTTGTATTTCGTATTTAATGCTAGAAAACTAAGAATTGTGACAAAAATCGCGAGTTATAAGAAAAAGATAAATGGACAGCGCCCTGGGCGCGATTTCTTAGAGACAACCTGTGTTTACGTTACGAATTCGAATATTTTTTGTGCTTGGGGCACTGGACCTTTAGAGCCAAGCCAACCTCACCGGTACATGACTTATTGTTAAGACGCTAAACATCATCATCTTACGTTATTTCCGATTGCATCTGAGCTCTTCCCCTTGGAGTTCGAGGTCTGCTTACCGGCTGACCTCCCAACACCGAAAAAAAAGCCCCCGAGAAACTATGCTCTGCTTTTGCACTAATCACTGTTATTTTTCACTGTTACAATTTTTACATGTTCGCGAGCTTTATCACTGTTATCTAGGTCTGTCGCGAATAACGACTTTAGTGGCTTGTAGATCTGACCCCTTACACAAGTAGCAGTTTGTTGGCCGGCGTATATAATGATGAATGTAGGATTTGACATAATTATATGACACGTATTTTGGCATTTATGACATACGTTGACGTCTGTCTTATAATGTCAAACGCCAACGTCATTCCACAGTACGCTGGGCAACGAATTGCCACTTGTCTAGGGGGGCAGGCCGACTTGACCCCGTAGGTTTTTTTATACTCCATACACAGACACTTAACAGAATATTCTATTGTATGATAAAAATAATTAAATCCTTTGTTTTTCTTTTTAATAGCCTACAATGTTTATACAGTACCTAATTGACCCTTGTAATTACAAAATTGACCTTTGAGATTTATAATCGCCGGCAATTAAAGATTTTTTTATTAGGGTCCCATTTATCTACGAGCCCTTCATAATACACATACATGTCTAGCTACCCTTTTTTACGTGCGGAAATCCAAATGGTAACTCCGCTTAATTCATGAATCTACCGAATTACGAATCTGTCCAATCCAGAATCTGTCGTAGGTACACCAAACAATGGAACTATTTCATCTAGGTATGTAATGTGGTATGATGCGACAAACAGCAAAGACCGAATCGCTAATAAAAATAGTCAAAACAGTTACTTTACGGACATTTACAAAGCTGCAAGTATAAACGGAACCACGTATTAAACCTATAGACAAACATTTCTAAATTGTCATCACTAAACTCACTAGGTCAAATTAGTCAAGCCTCATTCAACACTTATATAATGTCAATACAAAAGCTAACATAATAACATATACAGCCGAAAGTTGCCGAACATTCGCGAAGGTGATAGCCGAACGCATCTGATAGTATTGCAATCACGGAAGATAAGATGAATAGTGCTATTCAACTTGTTTGAAGACTAGGGTGACGATACTCTCCCATGAGCAACAAATAGCCGCTGCAAGAAAAATATGGCAAAATGGGGGTACATTAACCAGTCGCAAGTTGCTTTGCGCACCCCCAGGTTGAAGGGGTAAGCTCAAGAAGTCCCAGTGTATATCGCATTTGCTCTCTTGCCCACTTTGCCCCTCCGCCTGTACTATCGAGGACCTATGTAGAGCAACCAACAACGCTGTGGCCTAGTACTGGGCCGACATTAGCAAGAAGCTGGAATGATGAAGAAGAAGAAAGGCTACTGACTCAGGTATCTACACTACCGTAGCGCATCGATAGACCGGGAGCCGACATCCGATTGTCAGCTCTGCCAAGGTTGTTCAGTGGATACTAGCTTCATACGCTGGTGTAGTATGTAGCCGTTCGCTCGAAACAGCCATAATAGTAAGCTTTGCCACGATCAGTAATGAGAATGCGAGTCTCTTTCGCAACATCACAGAGAATGGAAGAGATCTAGCCTGTGGATCTAGCATTCTCCCGTGCTGCAGAAGAGACACACCGGGCGACAGAGATCGCAGATCGATATCTATCCTCCAGTAGTCGCTGTTCTTCGATTTTTTGGCAGGAACAAAGTGCCACATGTGAAGAGAATAAATACATGCTACCTAGTGTATATACGAATAACATAGAACATCCTCGATTGACTAAGTACCTAATTCACTGCGTAGCTAGATGTAATACATTACTTTTGTCTGCAAATGACTACATCACGCCAGTCTTTTTTATAAGTTCTGACAAAACTGTTATTAACTAGCATCAAACAATGGCTTTTATGTGGCGTGAAGTTAATTATGCACTGAAAATTTCAAAAAAAAAACATTACAAAAACATAGCACAATGAATATTACATAAGATATTTTAATTTTATTATTTAGAAGTAGGTACCTGACAATAAAATTAAAATAATTTTATTTTTTCAATTAAATGTTAGTTCTAGAAAAAAAAATTACAGAGTAAAACGGGGTGAATAGAGATCAAAGGATGAATAGAAATAAAGTGGTCAACTAAATTCTGTAGTTATTTTCATTTAAGTGAAACTATGGACTAGACTTTAATATAATAATGAACAGATTTATCAAATATCTGGTAAGATACCTACTCAAAATTTTGTGAAAGAAATTATTTAAAAATTCTAAAGACTGTTTTATTTCTATTCACCCATTGTTCTCTATTCACCCCGATAAAGATATCGAAATATAATAAATAGATGAACCAACGGTTCCGTGAAATGGCTAAAGGTATGATTCCGTAGCCGACCGCATACCTACTACAACTGCAGACGCACGCAACAGTTGCGCTTAATTCATTGCGAATTCTCAATGTTCCGCTTTATCCGTATCAAAGTTTAACAAGTAATGGATACGCTGTATCTGCTGCATGCGTCTGTCGTTGTCGTATGCGGTCGACTTCGGAATCAAACCTTAAAATCGGGATACGGTTAAATGCATACTGTTTTATTACAAATCAAAGACAATTTAAGCTGGGTCCACATTTGTAGCATTTCTGCGTATCGTATCTCCTTCGCGTGGCCTCAATGCGTATCGCTAGTTTGGACACAAAATAATAGCCATTAACAATACACGCCGTATCTGATACAGCCCGATCCGCACTAAACGCGTATCTTGATACACCTCGTATTATGGACGCATTTTTTACGAAATAAGCCTTATTGATACGATATGGACAAAATGAGCGTCCATATTTATGATACAAATACTCGTTACGATACGACTGATCGTGATACGTCAAAGTGCTACAAATGTGGACCCAGCTTTAACAGGAATTGACATTATTGATAGGCAAGTGGCGGTCTCCTTCACTTCTAGGGAATGTTGGTTTTACTAATATATTTCATAAACGGCGCAAATACTTCAACCTTATTGGCTGACCCGGCGAATTTTGTACCGCCATATTTTTTTCAGCACGCGTGAATTTCTGATCTCGTTCCGCTGCACCTTCTATTATTTTTTTGCTATACAAACCTTGGCCACTTAATAACGAATACAAAACAAAAAGAAATATCCAAATCGGTTCAGCCGTTCTCGAGTTTTAACGAGACTAACAGAATTGCATTTTTATTTACACAGATTATGAATTTATGCCGTTAGGAGTCGAAACGTTGGGAGATTGCAAAGCGTATGGTCGATGCTTCTGGTGATCCGAAGACTGGCCTCTTTTTAGGTCAGAGAATAAATATTGCCATACAACGTGGCAATGCTGCCAGTCTTCTAGGAATATTACCATAAGAGGCATGCGATGCGGAGGAATTCCACGACAAGTTCTAATTTTAGTTTTTAATTGTTCTTTTATTTAAAAAGAAAAATATAAATATTTTCTATACCTATATAAATCAATGTGTGCCAAAGACAGTTAACTTTTTTTGATTGTCAGCATCGGGGTATAGATATTTTTTCTGTAGTTCTAGCGATAACGGGCTGTCCATTAATCACGTGAGGCTCAACAGGGGGGGAGGGGGTTCGGAAAACATCACGAAATATCAGGTGTATTTATTTTTTCTTATGACTGGTGATTTTTGTCACGAATCTTAGTTTTCTAGCATTAAATAATAAATAAAAAAATACTCGTGATTTAGGGGGGGGGGGGGGGTTCAACCTCACCACGTATCACCATGGGGGAGGGGGGGTTAGAAAATTCCTAAAAAAAACATCACGTGATTAATGGACGGCCCCTTAGGCTTAAACGCCTTAAGAAATAGCAAAAATATAATTATGTTATACTCTACTAATTAAATTAATTATTGTAAAAACCAGAGTTATAATTAAACATGGGATTTTCAGATGTTTTTGTTGTGATATTCAAGATTATGATGAAGGCTAGATTTGCTCGTATTATGTACCTACTATTCTACTTATTGTTTTATAATTGCAAAAACCAGTCTTTAAAATTAAACATTAAGATTTACTGATGTTTTTATTGCGATCTTAAAGATTTTAATGGAGTCTAGGTTTTTAATTTATTTCGCTAGAGCGAGGCTTTGAATTAATATACGTTAGGTATAACTACTAAATTCAAAACATCGTTCAAGCGAAGCATATGCAAACTTCATGCCACGCATGCTCAATGCTCAAGCTGTGGAATGAACTCTTTGCTGTGGTTTTCCCTAAGCGACTATCATAATGGGATTATTCAAGAAGGGCATTAGATTTCTTTTGGGTCGGCAGTACGAGTGTAACGCCCCTGATGTTCCTTATGCCACAGTAACCACTTTCCATGAGGAGGACCGTGTGCTTATCTGTCACCTATGTGGTATAAAAAATACAGCGTTAATATATGGCTGGTTTAACAGGATCATTAATTAGTAAATGGCGTGTCTCCTTACACATTACATTATTACATTACATTATTACATACCTTATTATTTCCATAAATAATAAATTTGTCGGGGTAGGGGAGGGGCCCATACCCTGACAAGTAAAAAAACACAACAACAGTAAACCTTCTTATCTGTGTTATACCGTTACAGGCAGGATACTAAAATTTGTTCTAAAGACATCGATCAACATAACGGTCAGAAGTGTGAAACTACTTTAGAAAGATTAAATTTACATGCCAACCACAACTCAGGAGGTGAATGGACTAAACAATCGTGTATCGCACACAGAGGAAGGCACAGATTTGGAGTAGGCTAGGTATCGCAAGAATCCCGGAGGTGATTCGGGCGTTGGAGATCGCTCAACAACCTCCATGGGAGCGAGTCTGGGCTGAGCAGAAGCAGGCCGAGACGGCAGCAAAAATACATTTCTCCATATCCTCCTGGATGTGGGGAGGTGCGCTCTAGACAAGTAGCAAGCGATTGTAGAAAAGATATGTAGATTGATTAATACATGTGATTGACATACGTTGACGACTGTCATAGACGTCAAAATATGTGTCAATCTCATACTTTCATCATTCTATCTACAATTCACATATATTATATATACAGTTCTACAATCCCGCTTAAAGGAAACGGGTCGTGAAAAAGCATCTGATGAGGCCGTCAAGCTGAGTGCCACCATTGTAACGTGGTACGTGTCTATAATGGTGACCCTCTTTTTCCAAGACTTTGCCTTCAGCTTCCCATCAGGCGAGGCGAAGTCAAACTGATGTGTCCTGTATAAAAAAAAAACCTATACGCCGGTTAACAAATTGATATATGTCTCTAGGTGGACAGTTATTTCCAAGCTAATTGTTTCTCGTCTAAATATTTTCGAATTTGGTAAACCTTTTTGACGAAGCTTTTTATTAGACACTACTGTTTAGTGGGTAGAATTATAATTTAATACCAGCTTGAAAGACTTAAGCCAGTCTTTATTAGTGGTATCGTGGGCTATGAACGCTTGCAACACCAAGGGCAACACCAGCCACGACCCTGTAGAAAAAGTCACTTTCAAAGTTAAACCAATGATAGTGCTCTGCTTTCTTACGCAAGACGGTCTTGAACTTTATCAATACTTGTTGAGATACAAGCTGTAGCCCGCGGTTTTACCCGTAGTTGAATACTGTTACTGTTCCGCCCCTGTGGCACGGTGGTAGTGCATTCGACTAGGTACTACACAGGGGGTGCGGTTTTGATACCCGCTCAGTGCACGTAATTTTATGAATGAATTATGGCTATTTAAATTGGTCTGATCGTACCTTGGATAGCAGGTTAAACCGTCGTCGGTCCCAATTGCTATACAAAAATTGGCAGTCTTCACGAGGAGTTGGAGCCCTAAAACTCCAACAACTGGTCTAAATGCAATGTTTAGATATCGCCATTGGATTGTGGACTGCCAGTCCCATAACCCAAAATATCGAAGTGCAACCAAATCCGCAGTTAGACTGTAAAAAGTGAACCCTAAACTTCGGAAACATGAAAGCTTCGGAAGCGATTGGAAGCTACGATCTATAATATATATAGATATATATAAGTAAGTGTATAATATAGATATATATAAGTAAGTATAATATATATAGATATATATAAGTAATATATAAGTAAATATACTCGTATTTCCAAAGAAGACATTGCGAGAAGCATATGTCCCGCAGTGGACTGCTGTAGGTTGATTGATTGATTGAATTATTCAGTTTGCAACATTTATTTGCCCAGTATGAACTTTTATAAGCTGTACAATCAATAAAATTAATATTTAACAGCTATGCATTGAGTAACACGTAAAGTGTGAATAATATGAATATTTTTTTCTCATGAATACTTGATAGGTACAATCAATGGGAAGTTATCAATATCGGGTGTGGCTACACTGACCTTAGATTTTTAAGTTACCATTTATCTACTGAACCGGTTGTCTCACATCTCAATTCTTGGGCAATTTAATGGCATCGGTAGTCAAGTAGTCACACATATTACTTGTACATCATCGTCGCAGCGTTAAACCGGTAAGTGGAGCCTCCACCCCAGGCTTTTTTATACCACTTAGGTGGCAGACAAGCACACGGCCCACCTGATGAGAAGTGGTTACTGTGACTTATGGACGTATGCAACACCAGGTTCGTTACACTCGTAAAAACCACCGCGAGGAGTTCATGCCACAGCTTGAGTGTGCGTGGGATAAAGTTCCTTTCGTATCGCGTAGTGCTCACCGTTTCCGGTCGCAATGTGTGAGGGTGAGGATGAATTCCCTGCCTGTTGCGAGCGATGCGATGATAGAATGTAGCTGTGAGCTTCATGTCAAACACACACACTGAGGCAGAACACACACAGTGAGGCAAAGATAAGGCTCCATTTTCCATCCACCCATTCTCCATTTTCCATCCACTCAGACTCCATTTTCCATCCACCGAGACTCCATTTCCTGGCTTTTTCTCCTCCACTTCTTAAGCTTATGGTCTTGAGCATCTACGACAGTGAGTTGATGTTGTAGTGACAATTGCGATCACTATGTTTTTTTTAATAGGTTCACTAAACTGGACACACATCACATAATATAGTAACAAGTTTAAAATGCGCAATTTTAGGTGAAGGGTAGGTCTGTCCTTCTGGAAGTGAACACTGCATTCACATCTAAGTACAGCTTGGGTGTACATTGCTACTCAATCATGAGCAAAGAGGATTGTCATGGAAGCAGCAGTCATTGTACATATTCGTTCAAGTAATGCTTCAGTGAGCACCCAGATGAGTCAAAAATTTCAATCTCGTTACATAGTACACTATTATAAGCAGAACACATACGGTACAACGGCGAGTGCTGACTGTAATTGGTGCGACATAGTCTTGTGTAGTTCGCGAACGATGAACGATTAGGAAACGTTTCTTAGTACTGACCGAATAGTGCTGTTTCCCAAACGTTAATCGGTCATCGGTCTATTCGGTAATCGGTCGGCGCTACTTGCTCTGAACTATGTAAACCAACCGAGTTGCAATATGCACCTTATGGATAAAGAAATAATGATCTTTTTGCATTGCTCCGATTTTACAGTGTACAGTGTTCTAGTTAATCGGTCACCGGTCTATTCGGTCATCGGTCGGCGCTACTTGCTCTGAACTATGTTAACCAACCGAGTTGCAATATGTACCTTATTGAGAAAGAAATAATGATCTTTTTGCATTGCTCCGATTTTATAGTGTACAGTGTTCTAGTTCATTTAGTTCAAGGCACAGTCTAACGAATTTCACACTTCTTGTGGCATTTTAAGGTTGTTTTTCCTTAAATCCTAGTGACATGTTAGTAAAAATTTTGTGAGTTTGTTTATTTTTCCCGACAGTGTTTCCAACGTAGGCGATTTTCGGCTACTCGGAACAAGAATCGGCGACGAAAATTTTGGAAAGGCGAATAGGAAAAACTATTAACATTAAAAAGTAATCTTTTATACAAATGCTGTTGTTTAAAAATTAGAAAATGGCGGAATATTCTTATTCAGCAAACCTGAAAACGATAGTGATAACTGACAAGGCCTTTTCTTACTCGACAAATAAAAATCCGAAGCCTTGCAGATACATAACGTACGGCTCTTATTCGGTCTGAACTATTAGAGCTTGAACTTGAACAACCAATGTAGTTTAAGAACCGATACCGAATATAACTACCGAACTAATAGAACTAGTGAACTAATAGAGCTTGAATAAACTACCGAACTAATAGAACTAATGAACTAATAGAGCTTGAATACTTAACAACCGCTCACTGAGCGGTTGTTAAGTATTCGGTCACTGAGCGGCGCTCAGTGACCGAATAGAACTAATAGAACTATTAAGCTGAACTAGTTCGTTGCTTAAACTGATCTAGTTCGGAGCGCTCTTTTGAGTGACCGATTAGGCACAAGACTGTGCGACATAAAGGTAGGCTGCAAGTTTTGCATATGGGCGCGAATTGGCGCGAAGGCTTCGCGATTATTTTGACAAACGACGAATTGACATGACGGCAATACGAATAGGTTTACCCGTACCGGTGTTTCTCTATGTAGCTAAGCACCCTTCCAACTAGAAACCTGTCACTTATTACTGCAACCGAAATTAAACCCCAATCTTTCACAATTTGAATTTTAAATTTGATAATCATAAAACATGCAATGCGTATTGTCATTGAATCTTTCTATTTATACCCAAGGTTTTTAGAGCTATTAGTACAAATCATATGTTGTTATATCGTGTGGCTATGGCCTAACCCGCGGGTCGATGACCTCTCAATGTTATCATACACGAAGGTAAAGAGAAAGGACATTCGTTTATTGGATGAGTTATTAGTTTTGACTTCGTTTTGACAGCTCGGGAGCGTGGATGTAATAAATGAATGTATGATTTACTTTTGACCTTAGTAGTGTTGGGTGTATAGGTTACTTCTTAAAGATATTTGGGCTTAAGCCTCCAGTAGAGCCAAATCTAAACTATTATTGATTATTAATTTAATATTACAACATAGTTCTACACGAAGTTTCCAGTTCGATAAATTCTGATATGGTCAATATCTGGGCTATAAATGTCATGTCTACTTAGCCGTACGACCTCCAAGTTTCGACTGTTTCGACCCTCATTATAAGATCCCATCAGACCCCCGTCAAAATATACATACGTACCTACAGTAATTCTATAGAATTTTGAGATTTTCCGTTCGACCTCTTTCACAAAAATCTCGAAAATATAATACAGAATTACTGTACCTATCTCTAATTGTCATCACGCTGTTATATTAAGGAATCAGGTAGACTGTATTACGATGTTACATAGTGTATAGGTAAACCTCTATTTCGAGTGATTTCGAGTGACTTCTCAATGTTGGGGTTCTCCTTTGTAAATTACCAAAACCCAAAGCTGTCAATATCGTAATCGCTTGCCATATCGAAAATTTGAATTGAAGTACGTCTGACATTTGACAGTACTTAACCGATGATGAAGTATTCATAAGAAAGTCTATTAAATTACATAAACTCGCTGAAGTCAATAAACGGAATAATTATTTTGTAATCATGTATTCACTTGAATGCTTCCATTGCTTGTCAGTGTTGCCATATTCGTGGTCAGCTGTCAACTTTCACTGCTTTGGTGAAGTGCTACCAACATTCCGATAATTTACATAACTAATTTGTTCTTTTTTCATTCGGTATCCCTGGGGAATTCCGTGCGAAAAAATGGCGGACAACGACCGACTAAAACCGCACGCCCGACTCGAGTCTCAAATGTCGGGTGTAAGATGATCCAACAAGGCATTTCCCTCGCAACCCCGAATGACCCGGGGGCCATCTCCGGTTTCCGAGATGTCCACTGGGTGTGGGAACCACGGTGTTTCTATCTTGCCCCCGAAATGGAGGACACGAATTGCGCCGCAGCCCCGCTCGGCCCGCTTCTTCTCCTGTCACCCCCAGGCCCGCGCTCTAGGATGACGGAGGTCGTTGAGCGAGCTGTAGAAATAAGGGAACACGTGTATGGGTAAAACATTATAGCCACTCCCCTAGACAAGTGGCATTTCGTTGGCTGGCGTATTGTAGAACAGAATGACATATGTATGGGACGTATGTATGTATGTATGATTGATATGATTTGACGTTTATGACATACTTTGACGACTGTCAAATACCACAAATCCTATACATTTGTCATTCTATTCTACTGGGTGATTTTATAGTCGTTTTGGAACGAAAGATTTTTACACAGTTTCGTTAGCAAAATCGTCTGGAAGTATTATTTTGGCGAAAAAAAACCTTTACAACACACCTGCTCATAACAGTGATATTATTTTACTGCAATTAAGCACGAAATGACACCCATTATAAAACTGTGACTTTTTCATTACTATTATTCACAAAAGTGAGTTATAGATTCTTTTTTAAATTTTATAGGAAGTGTCTATAATTGTCTATGTTCTTAAAAAGATTTGATACAAAAAATAACGTGTTTAATAGTACGAATAAATTAATACGCCTATTGTATGGTCATTTGATGCATTTTCGTATTTAAATAAATAATTTCAACTTGTAATACTTGTGTAATAAACAAAATTTTCGCTCAAATTTAACTTTTTTTTTTTCTCTAAGTACTACAGAAAAAAAACAGAGTAAAAAAAAGTGAAGTTCAAACCTCATTTTTTTTTAAATATGGTCGACCGCCATTGTTAAATGCGCGCGCATAGGAAAACGAATTAATTTGTAGTATTGTTTATTTAGTATTTGTAGTATTATTTTATTCGCAAGTGTGTTGTAAAACGTCGTATGGCACGTGTGAGCATGATGATTACCGTCCTCGGCTGTCTTAAGACCTCGTCTCAATGGCGCCTCGGCGGTAATCACCAACGTTGCTCACTTGTACCATAATGTACTATTTTTTTACAACCCCCATACAGTGTGCCTTTTACCTTTATATTATTCCATCCACCAATTACCAACGAATTACCACTTGTCTAGGGGGTAGTTCTTTAACGTACGACAAAGAAAAGAACGGCTGCTGGAGCTGCAAAGGTTTTGCCGGGCCCCGGACATATTACTCGTATTATGTAGGCATAGTTAAGTAAATTAAATTAACTCACAAGATTGGCGGATTATGTATAAATTAATTAAACCCGCTGTTAATAATGTATTCGACTTTTGTACTTTAATCACTATCATTGTCACGTTCTATCTAACGATAATACGTCAATGGTGTATCTAAGAAGCAAATCAAAGTTTATGTGTTGCATATTTTAACTTTTATGGCCAATAATAATTTATACTTAATGGCACCAGCTATCTTTTATTAGCTGGTTTGACCTGTTGGGCAAAGTACCACCTGGGCTGAGGACATTTTTATTTTTTTTAATTAGTAGATGTTGCTCGTGGCTTAGTCCGAATGAAATATAGCGAGCCTACCACGACGCATATAAACGTTTGTATTGTGGGTTTGCGGTTCAGAGGACCCTCTTCCTAACAATACACCCTATTTGGCAGTTTTCCGGGGTAGTTGGAGCCCTAAAAAGTCCGACTAATCTAACTACAGAACTTCGATATCACCAATTGGTTGTGGAAGTCAATGGACCTGAACTTTTTTTTAAATTTATTTCTGGTATTGGAACACATATAGAAAGATGAAAGTATTGATAGATATTTAGGTACTGAGGAATTGTGCCCAGCTCCCCAACCACTGGCTTACTGCGTAGAACCACCCACTGGTATAACTCCGGACACGTATCTTGGACCTAAAATGTGCTCAAAATGTGCCCTATATGCGCAGTACACATTTCTTGGTTGTCTTTTGAGGATAGCACGGGGTGCTACTGTGGTGGACGAACTTAAATTCACCAAGAATAGATAATTACAAAGCCATCCGCGGGCGCCAGAGCCTCGTTTGTCTTGCGATTTAGGTTGAAGATACGTGTCCGGAGTTATAGTCGAGGTTAGATAGCAGTCGTTTCACGGAAAATATCGAAGTTCAGCCGCATCAAAGTATCTAAGAGTTCTTAAAAAGGTTACCGGTATCGATTTATCTACCCCCACAAGTTTCCATAGCAACAGAAATGATGATAGATCGTCGTTTACATTCTAACACCACATATGGTAAAAAAACAATTGCAACGCATTCGCGCCCTTATGTTTAAAAGCACAAGGGCGCTAATACTTTGTACCTATTTTTTTAACAAACGACGAATTGACATAATGGCAAGCGATAGGTGTATTACCTATCGCTTGCCCCAGCGGTACCCTGTTTCTTTATATAAGCACCCTTGGATTGGACAGCCGACCCCAACTGAGTTGGGCAAAGGCTCAGAGAACTTCCATAGATAACTACTTTGGGGCTACAGTTCGTCGCGATAGCGAAATAGAATAGAATGATAAATGTATAGGATTTGACATAGGTTTATGACAGTCGTCAATGTACGTCATAAACGTCAAAATACGTGGCATATATGTCAAATCCGATACATTCATCATTCTGTCAAAACAAGAGCTCACCGATAACCAGAAATAAACGCAATAACATATTTATATTTGGCGATCAACAGGCATATGGATTAAATAAACATTTGGAAAAATTGAGGATTGATAAGTGGAACGACAAATACAAGATTATGTCCATCATAAAACCAAACGCCAATAGTACGCAAATACTAAGCAGCTGCAGTGAGAATTTTGTGAAGACCTTAACTCCCCACGACATCATAGTGTTAAGCCTAGGTTCTAATGACAGGAAACCATATACCCTAATGTCGGAAATATGTAATGCCTTGTGTACTCTTAAAAAACAAAGAGTATTTATAACCAATGTTCAATCCAACCGATACCTAAACGAATCCATGATAAATAACGGATTAGAGTTAATAAGCAAAAACTATAAAAACTGTAAGTACCTAAAAATATGCAATGATTCCCAACAAAATTGCCCGGGCTATCGACTGAATCATCATAACTACATTCAGAAGTTGTGTCTGAAACTCAACATTGAAATCGACTACATACGATACGAAAAGGATTTTATAGGACAGTACAAAAACAAAAGAAATTGCACTATTCCAAGCTCGCCCCTTAAAACACCACATACTATCACAGACATGGAAACAAACCCAAAAAATAAACAAACAAAAATAACACACTTCTTTGGAAAAAACAATAAATCAAAGACAACACAAAACACTATTTGTTTTCGAAAATCAGTGTAAATTTGAAACTATTACATTAGTACACCAGAACATTGCAGGCGCATTGAGTAAACAGGAACTAATTGAGGTTGCTATTACTAAACTATCAGGGGCTTTGGACAATATAGCCATCGTCTGTCTGACGGAAACATTTATAAAAAGAGGCTCTGAACCAAACCTTAGGATTGGTAATTTCAAATTAGTGTCTTCCTTCTCCCGTCATGACAAAGGAAGGGGTGGCACATGTATACTAATAAAGCAGGAGCTAGATTGTAGAGAGGTAAATTGTCTTCCACCCCCCATTTCCCACCACTTTGAATGCTGCGCCATCGAGATTACAAATTATAACCTCATAGTTGTTTGTATTTACAGAACACCCTCATCGAACAAAACGTTATTCATGAACAAATTAGAAACTCTCCTGAGCAAACTCTGTAGGCACTCCACTAAAAATATAATACTTTGCGGAGATTGGAACATAAACACATTGATACCAGCAGAGTCAAGAGAACTATTATCGATCATTAAAAACAATAACTTAGAAAGTCATATACAACTCCCTACGAGGATACATTCCTGTTTGGACCTCATAGTGAGCAATATACACGATGCCAGGCCTAATATTCACCACTTAGCTCTCTCAGACCACGAAACGGGTCAATCACTATCAGTGGATCTAGAACTTAATCAGGGAACTAGAAAGGTGCTCAACTATTGGTTTAAAGAAATCAGGGACCTGAGTAATGAAAATGTACAAAAATTTAAGGAATGCATGTTGAGCCTGTCGTTCTCAGAAGTATATGAACTTGACAGAACAGACGAGGCCTTTAACAGCTTTCACGATACTGTTACCCTCTTCTACAACCTATGCTTCCCGATTATAAAAATAAAATGCTATAATAAACGTGTCAAAAACAGATTCTTAACAAAAAATATAAAGAAATGTTGTACAAAAAAAAGAATACTCTATCTAAAGTATCATCTTCAAAAACACAATAAAAAACGAAATAAAATTAAATATGAAACCTATAGTAAGATTTTACAACAATGTATGAACAAAGCTCAACAAATAAATAACTATAATTACATTAAAAAATCTAAAAACACAAGCAAGGCTACGTGGAAACTCGTGAACGACATAAAAAATAATCAGCAAACTAACATAGAAATAGACATCATAGAATCCAATACTGATAAATATAATGATCCTATTCAGATTTGTAATTTATTCAACGACTTTTATATATCATTATGCAGTTACTCTGACACGACACAACCACGGGCACCTGCCATTGACATCCCACAAAATTCAAAAACCATATTCCTGACACCCCTAGATACAACGGACACAATAAAAATGATAAACAGCTTAAAAGACACAAACTCTACAGGATACGACGATATTAATACTAAGGTATTAAAAAAATGCACTATAAGCTTAGCAGGACCTTTAACACATCTGATAAACCTATCGCTGGCAGAAGGAAAATTCCCTGACCGACTAAAAAAATCTATAGTTAAACCTCTCTTCAAAAAGGGTGATAGCACAGACATGAACAACTACCGGCCAATAACATTAATACCAGTAATAGCCAAAATCTTCGAAAAGGCTATGTACAATAAAATGGAGACTTTCCTCAACTCATGCAATATATTAAGCAATGAACAATTTGGATTTAGGAAGGCAAGCTCCACAACACTGGCTGCCTTCACACTAGTTAAACATATCACCGAAGGCCTCAACGATAAACAAAAAGTCGCCTGTCTTTTCTTAGATATGACAAAGGCTTTTGACTTTGTTTGTCACAAGACTCTACTGTCAAAATTGTATAACTATGGAATAAGGGGCAACGCGTACGAATGGATCAAAAGTTATCTAGATCAACGTGTACAGTGTGTCGAGATAACCAGGACCGAAAATAACATACAAAAAAAATATAGATCTAGTTATGAAAAAGTAAACTGTGGCACACCTCAGGGCAGTATTTTGGCTCCCCTATTATTCTTGCTTTACATTAATGATCTCCCTAACGCAATTAAACATAAAACTCTGCTATTTGCGGATGACACAACAGTGATCATCAAAAGTAGTAATAGATTGGACCTACAAAAAGAAATAAGTGCAGCTCTCGAGGATGCCATCAAATGGTTAAATGAGAATAATCTCAAAATAAATATGTTAAAAACAAATATTGTTGAGTTCCAGACATATACGGCAACCCTACCCCCACTCGATATTCAGTATAAAGGAAACAACATAAAATGCGTCAATGATTGCATGTTTTTGGGTATCACAGTGGACAGGTATTGTAAATGGAGACCCCACATCGAAAGGATTCTCAACAAAGTTGATCGTTTTGTATATGCCATAAAAAAAATAAAACAAACAATTAATATAAAAACAGCTCTGTTAGCCTATCATGGTTATGTCTCATCCGTATTGAGATATGGAATTATCATTTGGGGCAACTCTGTAGCGGTGGATGAAGCATTTAGGGCACAAAAAAAGTGCATCCGAGCAATAAGCGGAGCTGATCCCCTGGACAGTTGTAAACCACTTTTCGATAGATACAAAATCCTACCCCTGCCTTGTTTATATATATTTGAGATAAGTATTTTTGTAAAAAAGCATTCTGATATCTTTACTTCCTTTAATGTGACATCTAGAAATAAACATAGATTTAAGCTTCCCTCGATCAGATTGGAGTTGTTCAAGGGTAATGCCTATTGTATGGCAATCTCAATTTATAATCATCTCCCGCGAGCGCTACAAGAACTGCCACTGACAAAATTTAAAAAACAATTACATCACTTTTTATTAAACAAAATGTATTACAGTGTGCAACAATACTTTGACGATAAGAATACCACAATATTATAGACGGATAAATATATATTTGACATTATGCTTATGTACCTGCTGACATTAAAACTTACAACTGATTTATTGTTTGACATTATGCCTGTAATATTGACATTGAAAATACAATGATAGGAAAATCGAATAATATAATTTTGAAACACTATGCTTGTAAAGAAAATGACATTAAAATTTGCACGCTCTACGGGGCAGAATATGCTGTATTCACTAGTTTTTAAGACCTATAATGTAACCATATTCGAAGCAAATAAATGAATTTATTATTATTATTATTATTATTATTATTATGGGTTCTAGAATGCGGATAAACATACATAGATACATTTTTTTTGTAAATACACACATATTATACATAGAAGACATCCAGACCAATGCAAATATTCATATTCATGCATACAAATATTTGCACTGAGCGGAGATCGAACCCGCGCCTCCTGCGTAGCAGCCGTGTTCACTACCGCCATTACATTGTGTTTTGTCGTACACATACAAGATGAATATTTAGACCGTTGTTCAGAATGAATAAATTAAGTACCTGGTATCGACTGTTAGATACTATGTCCAAAGATTACTAATAGGTAGGTACAGTCGCACGCACTAGGTGGGCTGAACTCAGATGAACTTGGTCCTAAGCTGGACGAAAATGACAATTTTATGTAAATCCAGTCACTCACAGAAATCGCTGAACGTTAACTAAAAACTAGTTTTTCCGTTGAAATATAAATCAATCTATACTGATAAGAATTATAATGCGAAAATAAGTCTGTACCTATATCTGTTTGTCTGATGCTCTCACGTCTAAACCACTGAACCAATTTTGATGAAATTTGGTACATAGATAGATTAGACATTGAGAATCGATATAGGTTATGGTTGGTCGCGATAACCGACATTCATGTGGACGAACGAGCTCGCCTTTGTAACAATCATTTTAACCGACCTTAAAAAGACTTCTTATTCGATCATTTTTTTTATATTATTTTTGGAACTTGAGGTCCGTTTATACTTCTGGTTTCGCTTATTTGGCTTAGGAGGAAGTCTATTCCCTAAACCCTCAAAACTTCCCCCAAGAAGAATCTACTCGGTTACTACCTAGCTATGTACCCTTCAATCGACAAACAAATAAAGCAACTTATTTTCGCTTGCATAATATTAATTAGAATTGATGTTTGTTCATTAGACACGTAGACACACTAATGCTTGTATCAGCGAAAAATAACTATTATGAATATGTACAGTGACATATAAATATGTGTGACGTCATTTCTAATCAAAAATCATACGAATAGCCTAATGAATATTTTTTAAACGACTACCTCATTGAGGCAGTGGCAAACAAGTGTGGTTACTATGTCTTGGTCTTGGGTTAGATTTCCGGATTGGGTCATTGTGTAGCTACACAATATCTTCATCTGCTAGACTAGAGGGTACACCTACCTATTGGGACAAAAATTGTTGCATCCAGTAACAGTGTTACTCGTCTGGGTGTTACCTACTGGATGGGCATAAACCTTTAACTGATGAATGAGGCTCTAGTGCAGGTTTTCCACGGTATTGGAAGGTCAGCCAGTAGTTGTTGCTAGAAAGTGTGTTGCCGAAATCTTGGATACTTATGTCTAAGCAAGCGTGTTCTATTCGCGACTACATTATCGCTTACCAGCAGGTCAGATAGTGGTCAAACGTGGGTCTCACGCGCTCGTAAGGAGAAGGCGGTAGCGCCGCAACGTACCATACCCAATGAGATTACTTATTAAGTAACAATTTAAATCAATGATCATACTATACATTGAGCGAGCGCGTGGGCTGCCGCCGTCACCTTCTACAAGCAGGTAATGCTGGAGAAGGAGACGGCGGAGCGGGACCGTAGGAGAGTCTCAGACCGCAAAGCCAGTGGTTAGCGGAGGCGACTCGGGCGTCGGAGGTCGCAGAAAGACCTCCGTCCTCCAAGAGCGCGGGCCAGGTTTGGTATCAGGATACCCGGGGGCTAGATGGGGACCCCGTGGTCAGTCAGTAGTCGTGTACTCCGCTCTACCAACAAGTGAAATGAATCGTCATTTTTTTCTGCAACAACCTTGTCAAAATACCGATAAACTAAAAAATGTCGTTATCCACTTGCTTCGACACGCCGAGATACGAGGTCGATGACATAACAAAGGTTGGCACACAGTGTTCCGGTCATCCGAGATCGTAACGTAACTCGTTGCATCAAGAATCTACGGCTGTGAGCGTTTCCATTACGTCCGACACGTAGGCGGTGCTTTAATTAAAATTTGACTATCCATCATAACGATATTATTGTCGGCTAGGGTTAAATTATGTGATGTCATCATTCCTTTTCCAGTAATAAAGATGACTTATAATATTTCACCGATGCAATTCCAAATAATCATCGCATTAACATACTTCATTAATGATAAGTACCTATACTCGTAGTATAGGATGAAATAGAAGAAAAAAATGTTCTATAAGTAATTTCTCACCATTACTGAAATGTTAAGTAAGGTGAACGTGGGAAAGATCTATTCGATATTTTTAATTACCTGCTAATCAGGGGTACCTACCTGAATGAAAACATCTTGCTTTTATTTGGTGAGAAATTAGGTTGTTATGTAAGTGTTATTTTTTACTGTTATAGTTGCGTAATACTTGTTATATTCGCAGCTGTGTATCCCTAGAAGGTAGGTTAACAAGAGGATTTTTCACCAACATTTCACCAATTTATTTGATTTCTACGTGATAGTGGCATAGCTTACATATTGCCATCTACTGATCAAGTTGGCGAACGCTACGTTCGCCAACTTTTTATTAATATCGTGTTGCCAAATTTTTAATTTTTTTTTTTCATATTTTTTATACCACTAAGGTCATAGGCCAACACCTACACTACCTACATACCTGCCTTAAAACAAAGTTCATAGGTAAACCCTATTCATGTACAGTGAGCATGAGCACTTTGAGCAGTGAGCAATGGAAGCATGAGCAGTTGAGCACTCATACTTTTCATGGTCATGGACGACGGTAATCAGTAATCATTTGTATTCAGGTTAACCGTATGCTAATTTAATATAAACTAAGTAAAATGGCGTGAGTAGAAACAAAATGCTTAGATAAACTTTCATTTATTTTATTGTAATTTATGTGTGTAGAGACACCAACTACCTGGCAGGTTCTTGAAACTGTGTATGAATACTTTACTATAAAAATGAAAATACCTATAGGTATAAAAATATTATAAACGAGAAAAATACAATTCTAATAGGAATTTATTTGATAATATCCATTTTTATTTATACTAACCCCTTGACTTCTCATCATCACGTTTTACAATACTTACACCACCTACTTATAGTAAAACCAACATTCTCGTGAACTAAAAGAAACCGACACTTTAGTTTCAATATGTCAAATCGTGTTAAATTTTCTTTCATCCTATTTTCGCCACTTCTCGCGTTTACTGTATTGAACCTATAACCGAGGTTCAATAATAAATATCGTGCAAAAGTATCTACATACATTTATCAATAAAATATGTGTAACAATAAGTTCAACCAAGTGCCACCAATCAAAAGTTTAAATAGGCTTTAACTGTACTTCAATCAATCAATTAGCCTACTATAGTCCACTGCTGGACAAGGAGTCTGTACTTAACAAGTATGATTGTTTGACAGATTATTATTGACAATGAAAATCTGTATTGAACCTACATTTCCCATAACATTAAAATACAAATACATAAATATTCAAGATTAATTAAAATTCACGTGAGCAATTTAATTATAAAATATCCGCTATAATTCTGTAATTCATACATATTATCATGTGTTAATCATACACCTATTGAACTTTGAACATACATTAATATATCAATTTGCAGCATTTATTCACATCATTAACACTTTTTATTACACTTCTTACGTAATTAGACACAATATACCTACCCACTACTTACTTACAAAATAAATGAACATAAGTTTTTCTACCAATCACTCGAAAATAAAGCAATTATTCAATCAGTTGAAATTATATCAATCGCATTCAATCAATCAAATTATCGACAATTTTTCATCGATACTTTGATTGATCACTCCAATCCGTGTAACAGTGGACAAGCGCCTCAATCACACTCACACATACACACCCATTAAATAAATACACAATATAAACATGCACACAGCTGTAAGTAAAAGAGTTCAGTGGGACAAACAGACGAACAGGTTTTCTCGCGAGATGGCCCCGTTTTCGAGACATGTGGGGTTTTTTCGTTAATTTTGTTTGCTAATTTCATTGTGTCTGGTTGGGTTTACATACCGCGATATATTACATCAGTCAAGGTAAGGTCTTAGAACTTGTTCTGTATAGTTGGACCTCATCTCTTGCTTTTCTTGTCTTTATCGTATGACGAATATGCCGTAACCAAAACCAATCTATTCAATAAAAGTAAATGATTTGTGGTGAGAAATCAGGTAAAGGTTAAGGGTAAAAATACCCTTAACCTTTACCTGATTTCTAGAATGCAGGAATCCCCTCAGATATCCCCCGGTGGGGGTAGTTATGTCGGTCACGAACCGACTAAAACCGCACGCCGTCTTGGATTACCAATTGCCGAAGGTGACTTATTTCGGCTGACCCAGTGCCATCAAAATGGCCCCCTTGGGCGTGGGACAGGATAACCGTCTACGGTTATCCTGTCCAGTAATCTCATGCTTACTAGAGTCTTTTCCTTTAACATTCTCTTTTTTCTCCTGCAGACATTAAATTATAAAATAGATACAATCTGCCCTCTAAGTACGGCCCGCGGGCCCTGCTCCGACTCTCGAAAACTCTCGTTCTGTGATCTTGTGGTCCTTCTTTGAAATTTTTTAAACTTTGGCCCCGCATTAAGAAAGTTTGCCCACCACTGATCTAAAGAAACCAACGACTATATTGAAACTGACCTATGCTTCCATTCTAACCATGCTTCTTTGGAAAGCGTGTTACTGTAATAAACTAATTTCGCTATTCTCACGTGCCTTATTACACTTTTTAACATCTTACACAGTTATCGACACGCATACTTAACAAGCCAATAAGCCCAATTGAGACTTCCATTATGTAACTGAATAAAGGTAACTACAATCTATTCAAACGAGACGCAACGTTTTAATCAAAGATGAATAGAGGTGCCAATAATGTAGCATTATTATGCATAAGGGCACCGAAACATTGATGGCGGACGTCAATGATTTCTATGTATAAACTGTACGGAACAACAAGATATCGCAATAGCCATCAATCGATTATCAAGATCTTTGATCAGTGCGTCTTGCCAGTTATGACCTACGGTGCTGAAACGTGGAAACTGATGATGGGTTGATTCACAAATTAAAAGTCGCTCAGGGGGGCTACAAAGCGAGATATGCTTGGATTTTCTTTGAAGGATTAGGTCATCCGATGATCCGACTAAGAGCTAAAGTTACCGACTTAACTCGCAGAATAAGAAAGCTGTAGTGGTAGTGGGCTGGCTACATCTGTCGAAGGACCGGTGGTCGTTGGAGCAAACGAGTTATAGAGTGGAGACAGCGAGAACGCAAACGGAAGGGACGCCCCCTAGCCACTGGTGGACTAACGAACTGAAAAGGGTGGCAGGGTTGGACTGGATGACGGAGTACGAGAGATCAGAGTAACAGTGAAGGCCTATGTCCAGTGGTGGACAGCGATAGACCAATTGATTGATTGATAGATTGAGCATCAACCACGCCCAATTCGTGAAGTAGAATCACTGAAAATGACATGATCTTTCTCAGAACTCTCATCTCTGCTTCAGCCATAGCCGTACTGTATAACAATCAATGCTCAATGGAAATGTACCTCGGGATACGTATCTTGGACCTAAATCGCGGGACAAACGAGGCTCTGGCACCCGCAGATTGTTTTATAATAATTATAACGTATGCTTGGTGAATTTGAGCTCGTCCACCGCAGCAGCACCCTATGCTGTCTTCAAAGTGCACCCAAGAAACGTGTAAGTCCAAGTATATGTCCCGAGCAATACCAGTTTCCGTCCAAGTCTAATACCCGCTGTCTGTCTTGTGCCTTACAAGGCACGTTGAAAGACTTAAGTTGTATAACCGACTGCTATCTACACTCTATTGAAACAAGCTACAGGACGAAGCCCATGTAAATGTTCTCCACATAAGGTCACTGACGCATTGCCGGTTCGTTGTATGCTAAGCAACTTTCTTGATTATTCGACAATATGACGTATCGGTCATACTTCAGACTAGTTCTTGCCCGTGACTGTGCGTGACTATTTTAAAATAAAATTTGCTTTCCTCAATTAAAGGAAATACACCCCGTATTAGTATCTTTCAATGACGTAGTGGTAAAGCCATGAGGAGTCAGTTACGATTCCTGAACCAGACGAAGTATAATTTGAAGTTTCTGTAACTAATTTCGTGAATGCCTCTCGAAGAAATGACGATGCACGTCTGTGGACTACAATCAATCAATCAATTAGCCCACTGCTGGACATAGGCCTCTTCCAATTTGCACCACATGAACACCTTTATTTTGAATAGATTTTATTATCCTTGGTAGATATAGGTACTTTCAGCGGGGCCGTCCACCGGGCGGGTGAACTGCACTTATGTTTGGATCGTTTCACCAATTTCCCCAAAAATACCTAAAATGAAATTTGCTAGATTATTTTTATGAAATGTTAAACCAATTAGCATGCTAACTTTTCCTGTAGACTTAGATCGGAAATTTTTTAAATCCAAGACGGAACATGAACTCGCGACCATGAATCTATGTTTGCTAGATGAAAAAATATTAGCAGTAGTAGTAGTTAAGAGGATGCTTGCATAACCACTTTATCATCGTGTCCTTGGGAAGGTGGCAACACTGGAAGTTTCCGCAGAAAAATGTAACTAGTAATTTAAAAAAATGTTTGTCATTCAACACACCCAATTACAATACGTAACTGGGTGTGTGTTGGGTGACAATCATTTTTCGCAGCTCTGATACATACATATATAGTAACAGTAAAATAACATTTGTAATAATATCAGTGAGATACATATAACATACAGTACTATACAGAGATACATATAAGTTACATATAACTACAGACTAAATCATTTAAATTCGCATGTTGCATCGATACGTAAGCCTGTACAATGACAGTTACGAAAATGGACGAAGCCATTTTGACCATACAATGCATATTTTAACCAAAAACTAGTAATGTTATCACAGAATAGAATGATGAATGATGCATATTTTCACACTACTCACATATATAAAAATAAAAATATATTCTTTACATATAAAAAGTAGAATATAATTACGATTATCTAAATGTTTACTTAATTCTTTTTTATAACTTGAAATTAAAACAATTGCGGCTAAACTAAAAAAAGTAAGTATATAAATAAAATTAAAATTAAATGAATACATACACACCTACGCTATGATATTATGTTTTATATTTATTATAAAGATTGTTTTACATCTGTAGGAATAGCAATGGCTATTAACTAAGATTCTTCTTCTTCTTCTTCTGTCAAGTCGACGGCATGTCTTATCATATTTTGTTTGCCCAGTGTGTAGCCACTCTGATAGCGCTGTCAGAGCACTCTTATGTTCCTCCAGACTCCGGAGTGCACGTGCTTGGGCAGGCAGCACAAGTTAACAGGTGGGTCATAGTCTATGGAGTAGCTCGGCATTCGCACCGTGGATCCATCTCGTCTGAATGACCCCACCTAATCCGGTTTTCCTTACTTCGACCGACCTGCGTCCGAAATCTATTTAAGGACTTCCAGGTGGTCCGGGCAAGTTCCCGTCCGGGGGGAAGATTCTCTGATAGCGGGACGAAGGGGACTAACACTTATACTAATATTAGGTATAAAACTGTAGAGTTTGTTTGTTCGGTTGCTAATCTCACGAATTGAAAAACTCTTTTTGTGTGTTTATCGAGGAAGGTTATATTATCACGCTACTACCTACGGGAACGGAGCAATAATCATAAATATCAACAAACCCGGCAATATCTGCATTATTTGAAAATTATTAAATTGCGGCCATATATGGCTTCAATGTATGTTTAAGTATGTTCCGAAACATGCCACGCGCGAAACCGGGGGAAATCAGCTAGTAACGAAATAAAAAACTAACTGAGATTAGATCCAGACTAAATTTAGAACAGATTTTTATTACCGAAATTGACCCACATTTGTGCACTTTTCAATTAAGTACATGCTTATGTAAGTATTATAAAAAATGTGCATGAGCTATCTTTAATATATATTTTTTTGTCACCAGGTAAAGATGGAAGCTTAACCTATAGTCCAAGAGCTCGCGCACAAAATGGCGGTCCATTCGGCTGCGGTGGTGGTGCAGAGGGCCTGCAAGGCCTACGGCAGACCTAACAAGCCCGACTTCAAGCCCGTGCTGACAGACTTCGACATGGTGGTTGAAAGAGGCATCATGTAAGCATACTGATATATTATAAACAATAGATACGTTGTCTGCACTCTAAAATGGCGATAAAAAATGAGGACAATATTTGGTCTCATCTCATTTTCACACGAATCAGAGACGCGAAAGTACTCTACGCAAAAAATACGCCATTCAAAGAAGAATCAAAGAGAATAAATAATAAATTCGTAATAAGAATTATTATTATTCATATGAATTTATAACGATGTATTATTTCTTCACGCGAGTAAGTTAGCTAATATTTTTTTATACTTGTTTGCGCCATTTTTGAAAGCCGCCATATTTCTGCACGGCGCGGCGGCGTGTACAAGTGTCCATATAAGATCCCGTCCTCGCAACCCATGGGAACTTATTCCAGGGATAAACGTAGCATTTATGTCTCTTTCGCGATCCCAATTATTTTGTTCCGTACACAATCAGTCTAGTAGTAGATGCCTGTATAAGTACATAGAAGTAGTATATACATACAAGTACATAGAAGTAGTTTTATATTCATTTTAACTTTCAATCCACCAGATACGGCCTGCTCGGCCCCTCAGGATGCGGAAAGACCACGCTGTTGTCCTGCATAGTAGGCAGGAGGAAACTCGACAGTGGAAACGTATACGTACTCGGTGGAAGACCTGGGGAGAAGGGCAGCGGAGTTCCTGGACCCAGGGTTGGATACATGCCTCAGGTAAGGATATATTTTATGAAAGCGACTTCTTTAAAAGCAGCGTGGATCTTCTTATCCTTCATCTGAGTGCGAATTCCGATTTTACCCAAAACGTGCACCTTGGAGCCCATGCTGCTTTCTCCAATACTGCTTTTTCAAGATTCGTTATATTTTATCTTTTACGGGGCTTTCGTCTGACTAGCACGCGAGAGGAGAACATGTGCCAAAGCCTCATCCGTCAGCATCAGCAGGAGTATTGGCTTGCTAGAGAAGTTAGTTTGTGTTTCAAAGGACTCCATATAGAAGGACGAGATAGGGAGCAACTGCAACTTGATCTTAATTCGTTTACGATAGAAAAAGGCAAATACAGCACAGGCGAGACTCGAACCCACTATCTTACTGTATTCACTTTTTCATATCTTAATCGATTTTAATAGTTAGGATACTGCTTTAATTCCCTTCTTCCTCGTCGTTCCACCAACTTGTTCCACCAGTGGCACGAGAAGGAATTGTCATTCCTCGTCGTACCACTGAATGCAGATACATGCAGGGATGGTAGTTCTACTTAATTTCCCTTCAGATATTACTCAATAAATAATAATTGTTCTCTTTAACACAATTTTCCTGTAACTGCAACTTTATTATGTACCTACTCGTACTTTGTTGTTTAAACTCTATGGTGCCAGAAATAATTTATTTTTAATGTCGGTTATCGCGACCAAACATAGCCTATGTCCTTTCTCGAAGTCTAATCTACCCCTATACCAAATTTCATCAAAATCGGTACAGTGGCAGTGGTTTGAGCGTGACAGACAGACAGACAGACAGACAGAGTTACTTTCACATTTATAATATTAGTAGGGATTTAATAAATAATAATTTACAATTTATTCATTTATCTTTTTTTATTGTTTTCATTGATCTTAATGGTCTCCTCTTTCTCTTATAGGACATAGCCTTAGTAGGAGAATTCACAGTACGAGATGCGATATATTACTTCGGACGCATCTACGGCATGGAGCAAGACAAAATGGTGCAAAAGTTTGAGTTCCTGAGGACGTTGTTGGACCTCCCCAGCGGTGGTCGGTTGATCAAGACCCTCTCTGGTGGGCAGCAGCGAAGAGTGTCGTTGGCAGCTGCCCTGGTGCATGATCCTGAACTGCTGATTTTGGATGAACCGACTGTGGGTTTGGATCCAGTGCTAAGAGAACGGTGAGTGTGTTTTAATTTGACTAGCGAGTGTAGGTATAGTAGTAGTATAGGAGTGTAGGTATAGGTAGTGTAGGCACGGAGGACTGATGACCGATGGGGTCGAAAAGTTCTCGAGTGGAGGCCACATATCGGCAAGCGCAGCGTAAGACGCACACCCACAAGGTGGACAGACGACCTTATTAAGGCCGCGGAAACACGCTGGATGCGAGCCGCTTCCAACCGGTCTTATTAGAGATTTATAGGGGAGGCCTATGTCCAGCAGTGGACTTCCTATGGCTGAAATGATGAATGATGATGATGTAGGTATAACTCCGGACACGTATCTTGGTTTCAAGACATACGAGGCTCTGGCGCTTGCGGATTGCTTTGTAATAATCTATGCTTGGTGAATTTGACTTCATCCACCGCAGTAGCACACCGTGCTATCTTCAAAAGACACCCAAGAAATGCGTACTGCGCGTATAGGGCACATTCTGAGCATATTTTAGGTCCTAGATATGTGTCCGGAGTTATATCACTAGCCTGTTACTGCATAGAAATGTAGCCCATGAAAAGATTGTCTGTAAGAGATGACATCATAGTCAAAGTAAAAATTTCGTCTCTCTCTCTTATCAAAAATTTCGCATTTATAATATTGGTTCGACATAAAGTGACACAAAACTATAATGTCGGTTTTGATGAATCTTTTTGCGTGTTTAGGATTATACCTAATTAAAAACGAAGAATGAATATTGGAAACCAGAGTTAACACAATCCCATACGCCATGTGCGAATTTAATTAGCAGCCAAAGCACAGAATATAAAAGTGAACAAAGTTCAACATTAGGAGAGGCCTATGTCCACTATGTCCAGCAGTGGCTAATTGATTTATTGACAATATTATTCATTCACACTGATTCACATCGTGTCGGAAGAATACCCATGAATAACAATAAATTAGCACATTACTGAGTTATATTGTATATTTTTTGTTACATTCATTATTCACAATCGTAAACTATAAGATGTTAATGAATAAGCTTCGCAAAAAAATGTCAAACAGAACAGATGTAAAAACAACAATAATATTATACTCACTTAAGTCGCCATTAGCAAAAAACTACGTAATGTTTTTTGAGTTAAACGTCTTTGTGAAAACTTCTTCCACAAAAAATCATCATCATCATACAATCACGCCTTTATCCCCGGAGGGTTAGGCAGAGGTGAATTAACACCCACATTTCACCAATCATTGTATTAGGTCTCACGTAATAGGAGCCTATTGCCGTATTCCGGGCACTGTTGTTGACTCGAGCCATCTATCTGAGGCTGAGCCTATATCCAAAAAAAACAATAATCATTTCCAACATGACATCACTAAGGTGTATGAGTTCAACCTATAAGGTAATCTATGGTATGGGGCCCCGCCAAGACCTTTGGAGTCAAGTCAACCTCACCTGAAGCCGGTACATCCTAATTGACAACGAGGCTCTGGCTCAGGCTTCTCTGAGTCAGGTCAGACAGCAGTCGCATCTATAAAAGCTGTATAAGCCAAAGATGGAAAAGAAGTAAGCGGACTCCTGGCATAAATCAGGGACTACACCAAGATGATGATGATGATGATGATATGACATAAACATGAGTAATACGTAAGTATTGTCCTGATCGTGATGTGTCATAGTCGTGATACTCATTAAAAAAAAACGTAATTTAAAAAATAAAAATCATGCTAATAAATCTTAGTAAGAATGCCTGGTCATAGCTTGTCGTAACTCGTAATACATGGACATTTCTAGTCTTTCGAATGTATAGAGCAGAGCTGTGTTTCTCAAAGTGAAGTACGTTAAATGTACAATATAATATTCTATTCTGTGCTTAATGTAGGTGCAAAAATAACCGAGAGCAACACAGATCAATGGGTGAATAGGGATAAAACTGTTGATAGATTTTTTTAATAATTTCTCTCCCGAATTCCAAGTATCTAACCAGATATTATTGATAAATCTGCTCATTGAACTAATCGATAATTTCACTTGAAAGAAAATAACTACATGATTTAGCAGACCATTTTATCCCTGTTCACCCATTGATCCCTATTCACGGTACTTTATTAATGGAGAGCAAGTCAAAACAAAATCGCGAGTGAATACAGTAAGCATAGTTTGTTGTGAAAGTGATCGAGTTCGAGACTCGAGTACGAGTTTGTAGTGAGAGTGAAACCAGTGGCAGTGTTCATACGCGTAGCAAGAGAACTCGAAAGACGGTAGCACGATATTTTACTCCTAAAAGTTTTTTCACCGTTTACCGCCGGTACTCCAATTCTTCTGTGATCATGGTGCTTGCAAAAGCGCCGAAATATCGGATACTCAAAACATAACATGGTAAATATTCCGATAGCTCTAATACTCATAGCAATACACTTAATATTTGTGATAAATTGATGTAAAAGTGGTTTGCTATTGATTTTTGGCACCAAGACAAGAAGAATACCCGGCACTTTCGCTGTGGATCAGAAGTACTACCTGATTAGTACAACCGGTAGTAGGTACAAATGATACATTTTTGTATCACTAGTACTACTAAAAAAATACAAGCAGATTTCTTCGGGTTTCGCGTAAAATTAAAATAAAAAAGAGTTTGTAAAATATAAAAATGTTTTATATCAAGAAAACATTTAAAAACCTTATCTCTATTGAAATCAAATTAAATGAGGAGCTCTTCTTACTCGACCACCATGAAAGGTTATTATTAAATCAATTATAGCTCTATTTTAAATGCCGCCATTTACTATCAATTACGAAACTTTTCTTTCATAAGAATTATAACTCCGGATTCCGGAAACCAGCAGTCATAAAAACAGTATTTTGTATTTTTTTACAGGAAACTACTAAATGCGACATTATTACATCATCATCACTATCACTATCACTTCACTATCATCATCATCACTATCACTTCACTACATATTATAAAACAAAGTCGCTGTCTCTGTCTGTCCGTCCCTATGTATGCTTAAATCTTCAAAACTTTGCGTCCATCGCGGACAAACAGACAAACAGACAGGAAATTCAAAAAAAATATTTTCATGTTCAGTTTCGTTAACTTATCATAACCCAAGTATTTTTTTTTTAAATATATCCAATGTACAGACACGACCACTTTACAATTATATAATAGTATAGAAGTATAGATAGAAGATACTGCATGCATAATATTGTAGAGAAACACTGTTATATTTAGAGATAATACCACGCGGGCGGAAAATATGGCGGTACGAAGTTCGCCGGATCAGCTAGTATTCTATAATAAAAGTCCACTGTCATGATGTTTGTTTGAGGAGTCAGCGTTACGATCGAGAGGTCCCGGGTTCGAACCCTTGGTCATTACACTACCGACACTACCACTAGCTTAATAGGAGCGATTAGGGGCACTAATAGTAATTTCAGTGACTAATATTCTTTCAAAAACATAAGTTTATTTTTACAAAAGACAAATGGATTTTAATTTAATTACTACTAATTAATTAATTGTTGCACGCGGCTCCGCTCACGTGGATGTCGGCTATCGTCACTAAACATAGTCTATCATCTTTCTCAAGGTCTAATTTACCCGTGTACCAAATTTCATCAAAATTGGTTCAGTGGTTTAGACGTGAAAGCATAACAGACAGAGAGACAGAGTTACTTTTACATTTATAGTATACTAGCTTTTGCCCGCGGCTCCGCCCGCGTGGACGTCGGTTATCGCGACCAAACATAGCCTGTATCCTTTTCCAAGGTCTCTGTTCCAATTTTCTTCAAAATCCGGTCAGTGGTTTAGGCGTAAAGCGTAACAGACAGACAGACAGACAGACAGACAGACAGAGTTACTTTCGCATTTATAATATTAATATGGATATGGATTAGTATAGATATGCATAATACTTATATACGTACATATAAGTTGTTAATTAAGTTTAGTGTAAAATGTAGAACTCTCCCAACCTTGACGTTAAGACCGGCAGAATTTAACTTGGCTTAAGCTTAATTTGATTATTAAGTATTATTTAAGTTTGGTCATGCCACACATTATGTTCAATTTCGTTATATTTCCAGTTAATCTCGTCTTTATAACCATGATATATTTTTATTTCGAGCAACACTGATTCAACGTGTTAGTATAAATAACATTACTTATGACTATGTTAGCATCAATGCAATTATAAAATAAAATCTTGAGTTAGTATTCAAATCAAAATTACAATTAAATCTCAACCGAAATAACAATTGCTAAATCGAAATTACTTACAATTGAAATCACAATTAGTTAAGTCAAAATTAAAATTACAATTAATCGTTCCACGGCTCAAATTTATTAAAAGTCTTCGCTTGGATTCGTAATAATAATTGCCTCGATTAGAATAATTAACGTGCCGCACGCGCAAATTAATTAATTACATTTAATTTTATTCCCTAAAAAAGGTTGTGTGGAACTACAAGTTTGAAAAACTCAGTTCTATTTTTACCCGACTACGGCGAAGCCAAAGGAGGGTTATGATTTTGACAGGCTATGTATGTATGTATGTATGTATGTATGTATGTATGTATGTATGTATGTATGTATGTATGTATGTATGTATGTATGTATGTTCGTTTGTTCCCTCATAGCTGCTCAACTACTTATTAGAGCTGGATATATAGCATATCGTTAGAATCGTCTTGATCGTCCGATGGTTATAGGCTATATGACGTGTCACTAAATCTAATGTGGCGCCCTCTAGCGGCCATAAAGTACTGTGTTGAAAAAATAATTTGAGATAAATATGCCGTGTATGGTATCAAATTAAAGAGCTCAATTAGCACATTTCAAATATGCATAAATAATAGTTGTTGGGTGCCCCAAAATAAAATAAATAAAAAAATAAGTTTAAAACTAAAACCCGACTACTTAAAAATCACGCTCTGAAAAGTATTAAACAAGAAAATATCTAGGATAGCCGTGGTCGTATGCCACTTACTATAATAAAACGATACATACATGCTATTCTAAGGAAAAGTGGCATACGACCACGGCTATCCTAGATATTTTCTTGTTTAATACTTTTCATAGCGTGATTTTTAAGTAGTCGGGTTTTAGTTTTATTACCTACTTCTGAGGTCTGGTACGGTAGCGACGTCACAAAATTTAGTCTATTGCGCAGTACGCGTTTTTCGATACCTTTGGAGGATGCTACAGAGCGGTGGAGGAGACCAAAATCAGTCCGCCTATCAGGGCCCAGGGCCTTGATTCTCGCGACTTGAACTCAAGATAATATGCCGCGAACTATACAGAATTTTAATACAGTGACAGCTGTTATGTTACGATAGAACAAAAAATTATACCGTTGCCGCGTTGACATAAACACAACACCTAAAAATTATACGACATTCGGAAATCAAACATCCTTAAGAACAATACAAAGTGGAGAGGATATCTCGTTTCTAAGTTGGGCATTGTTCGAACACGGATGCCCATTGTCCCCCTCCCCTCCCCCTTCACCCCTCCCCCTTCTGATATCGGTAACAATGGGTTGAAAAGTCATCGGTCATTGAAATTACTTTTTAAAATTTGTTCCTCTTAAGGAGCCTGTGTAAGTGTGTAATCTGATTGCTGTGAGGTCTCCTCTTACCGGTTATCGGAAGCCCGTTCCCGGTAGACAGGGGATACCCAATAAAATTCTGATTTGATGTCAGGATAAAATGCGTGACAATACTGTCAATGTTCCCACTACTAGGGATAGTAGGGATGCCAAAGGTTGACAACTGTTTTTCTATTGACTGTACAACTTGCCTGTAAAAAAGAGTAAGGGGATCAAACCGGAATGACACAGTTTACGGTGGATCCATCGGGAATTAAAACATAATAACAATCGGCAGGGGATCAGATCAGGGGATCCAACCGGAATAACTCGTACAAAGTGAGGAACAAAGAGCAGGAAAGCGGATCTAAAATAAAAGAATCGGATGTATCTGAGTTGAGCATAAAACCGTAAGTAGTATCATGGGAATAAAATATTACCTTTTGACACTATAGGGGTATTGGGTAATGCCACTGGCCAGTCACGTTTTATTTGATCTATTTCTTTCAAACGTTAATTCCTACGGGTTATGGGACATCTCGCCTAAAATACTGGCCCGCGCTCCAAATGTCCAACAGTTAAAAATCATAATAGTTAATTTTAAAACTAAATGACCAATACCGTTAATAAACTCATAATCTCACTTTCCATTTTACATTAAGTTTTACAATATTGTACAATCACAACATTATTATACAATATACATTTCATATTTTAATGTTAATTTAAAAAAACACTTATTAACATTTCAAAATCGCGACAGTAGTTACAATAAAACAGAAGTCATGCTTCGCAGCGTACACAATCACTGGTTTAGAAGCGATAAAATAAAACTAGTGGCAACCAACGATTACGGGCGGGGCCGCGGCAAGGAGATAGCCAGATTTGTAATACTTTGGCAATGGTTCGAGTGACTTGCATCAATAATATAATTTGCAACGGTACGGTATACCTCGGGACACGTATCTTGAACCTAAATCGCAAAACAAACGAAGCCTGGCGCGCGCAGATTGTTTTGTTGACCTATGCTTGGTGAATTTGAGCTCGTCCACCGCAGTAGCTCCCCGTGCTATCGTCAAAAGACAGCCAAGAGACGTTCACTGCGCGTATAGAGCATATTTTGAGCTTTGAGCACATTTTTGGTCCAAGGTATATGTTCTGAGCAATACCTAAGTTGCTACTTAGAGCTTCGCTAACCGCAGATTAACAGACTTCAACTTTTAACATTGAAGAATACACACATACATAAATCACACCCTTATCCACGGAGGGTTAGGAAGAGGTGAGTTAACATTAACACCCACATTTAATTTTCACCAATCATGTATTCGGTTACGTGATGAGCCTATTACCGTATTCCGGGCACTATTGTTGACTCGAGCCATGCATCTGATGCTGAGTCTGGGTTGTATGTATATATCTGTATGATGCTAAACAGCCCTATCCCTTAGTCACCTGTACGATGGGGTGGCCTAAATTCTACTCTGCCAGGAACCACGCGGCTTTGCAACCACGTTGCAGAATATCGTGAAAAAATTATAGGTAGAGCATCCTAATCATTTTTTTAATTACTAGTAATGAGCAGTTTTCCAGTAGGTATTTAAAGGGTTCCTAAAGACGCGCTAGATGGCGCAGCCGGCACTTTTGGTAAGAAGAGTGTGGTGTCACATCTAGTGTAATTTATGGAAAAAATGTTCTTCGGTTTTGTAATGATTTACTTTACTTAAATATTCTGTCATTTTTTCTGATACAATGAAAATACCACTAACAAACAACAGAGTACATTAAAATTACCAAAAGCTATGCTAGCGCCATCTCCTGATGACTTAAAAACCAACTGATTATTATACCTACTGGAAAACTGCTCATTGAAATTACAAATATTTTAACCCCTCCAGCTAAGCTAAATTGCTTTTATTAGACTATCAAACTCTATAGACGCAACAAGTGTCATTACAACGCGGCGTAAAAATGGCTACTACTTCGATATAAGTTCACATAATACAAATTGATGCTTATCATAATTGAATTTATAATTTTAGGTTTCAAGGACTTCCTTTCGTTTAATTTACCATGTTCCTTAGAGAGATTTGATCCTTATGATTGACACTATCGATTAATGCCATAAAAATACAGAATGTATATAGTCGGTTCGATTACCGGGTGTGGCAAGCGAATTTTTCAAAATCTTTGAATGCAGTTTTATTTCTTTTAAAAAATAAAATGATGTCTCCTTTAAACAAAATGAGCTAACTTAAGGATTCAAGGTACTTTCCCTCCATGTGGCATCGCCGTGGGACGCGCTGTATATTAATTTGTTATGGAGAAGCACATGTAGTGCGTACAGCCGTGAGAACACATTTTAAGTTCAGTTTTTATTATCACTAATGACACGTTTTTGTTACTAAGATTTTTTTATTATTAATTATAATTGGCTGTTATGAAGGAAACTAATGACATTATTAATTAAAAAAATATCAAAACTGTTATGAAGAAAAAAGTTAAGTAGGTATGACAAAAAATTATGAACTACGAGTAAGAATATGACTGAAAAAGTCATAACAATTTTTTGCTCAGATTTTTTCCTAACATCGAAATGGTTTCCGAATAATAGAATATAAAATAATAAAAATAAAATAATGGAATAGAAAAAAAAATTGAGCAAGAAAATAAGACAAGTGATACTGATGAGTAACAACAAATCGTTACAGATATTATGACTAAAAATGTTATTCGAGTCAGGGGGATCCTGCTTTTTTCTTCATTCTATCGTTAATTCCCAGTCGCATCCAAAGCTTTCAGCTCGGAGTCTGGGGTCCGCTTTACCAGTCATAACTACGGATTTGGCTAGACCTCGATATTTTCCGTGAAGCGATTGCCATCTGACCTCCACAATCCAATGGTAACTTTAGGCGACATCGAAGCTTTGCAGCTAGACCGTTGTTTTTGGACTTTTTAGGGCTCCTACCCGTAACGACTGTCATAGATGTTTTTATGGCAACTGGGACCGACGGGTTAACGTGCTCTCCGAGGCACGATCAGACCAATGCAAATACTCATATTTCATGCACACAAATATTTGCACTGAGCGGGGATCGAACCCGCGCCTCTTGCGTAGCGGCCGCGTTCACTACCGCTACGCCACGGAGACTGTCTGTCTGGGGATCCTGCTTTTTCTCCTGTTAAAATCAAGTCTGGCGCTATATAATATAGAGTAAGGATATCATATCATCTTCGATACTAACCACGTGTACAATAATTGGTCATCATAGACCTCTTAAGACTATGAACAAACCCGTGCTTATAATTCTGGTCACGTCTGTCCTGAACGTTACTGAGCAATACTCATCGGCTATAAAGAGATAGATTGCAATACTTAAGCCTCGTACACAAGCAAGTCATGGAGTGAATGGAAGTAGCATTAGTTTAGACTAGTTAGATTAGAAAAAACTACCCGAATATGAACGAGCCTCTCTGAAGACTTTGAATATCAGAACTTTTAACTACAATAATATGTTAACCTTGTGGTGGTGGATAAAGAATAGAAGTATCACCACCCCATCTCATCCGAAGGGTGTCATAACAGGCGGCTAACGGAAAAATACGCAGACGATATCACTGCGAGAGAAGGAAAACTCGAAATGAAACCCTGTACTAACCCGTCTGGCCAGCGTGGGAACAGTAGGCCAAAACCTCCCAACATTGGGAGAGACCTACTAAAAGCAGTGGACAGCGGTAAGCTAGTTGATCGATTGAGTCAATTAGTTCAATTACCTAAAATTATTTCAACCACTGGGTGAACTAATGCCTCTTAAAATTGATAGATTTACGTTTAGTCGAACGTATTTTCATTCATGAATTCTGCCTGAGTCACGTTCTAGCAATGTAGTATTCGGTGTGCACTCAGCTTTAGTTCTAGCATACATACACGTATGATTGTAGCATTTACATTTTGTATTGAGATGTGTAATTTAATGCAATAATATCTATTTTCTCGTTACAAAATATTTAAGTGGTATTACGTCGCGCGTCGTTCAAATCCATTAATTTAATTATTATTTGCGTTCACTGCGAACAAACAGACAGACAGACAATAATAAAAAATATTTTCGTGTTCAGTATCGTGAACATAACAGAACCCAAGTTTTTTTTTTAATATCTCTAATATACAGACACGACCGCTTTACAATAAAATTATAAAATAGTATAGTGTTAAGGTTTGTGAAGAATGTTTGGTACTCATGTTTTCGAATTGTTTTCATAGCACTATTACTCGCTACGCTACATTGCATAGACATATACTCGTAGCATAGCTGCATGGCACATTTATGGTGGAAAGATCACCTAAGAGACTGACATTGAAGATTGGCATTATAAAATTGTCTTATACAGTGTTGTATAACACTAGCTGACCCGGCGAACTTCGTACCGCCATATTTTCTGATCCCGATCCCGCTGCATAACCTCTAAATTTATCAGTGTTTCTCTACAATATTATGCATGTATTATACATATAAACCTTCCTCTTGAATCACTATCTAATAAAAAAAAACGCTTCAAAATCCGTTGCGTAGTTTTTAAGATTTAAGCATACATAGGGACGGACAGACAGCGACAGCGACTTTGTTTTATAATATGTAGTGATGATGATTGTCAGTCCTCCTCAATGACCGACCATAAACAAATAAATCACTCAAGTCCGTCAAATTAAGAGATTAGAGATTTGCCTTGTATTTATACAAACACTTATGTCTATATTGACCTATCCGATTTGAATGTATTTTTTAATGAACTCAAACATAGATAAGGTCAATATACCTGTGAAAAGGAATCTCAAAGTAAACAGTTTTTTAAGTGTTTGTGTATTTATTATACTGCTAAGGTAGCAAACAAGTACACAGCCCAAGTTTATTACACTGAACCGGAGGAATACCTCCTGGTGGTTTATCTAGGCTTTTACTGAAGTGACTGAGAGAGAGGGGAAAGCCACGGTAACCGATTTCCATCAGATGGGCCGTGTGCTTGTCTGCGACCTGGGGAGTGTAAAAAAGTACCAACTAGCTGGTAAGGTATACTTGGGCTTAGAATGTCTTGGTGATGGTGGTCAGACGGCAGTCGCTCTCGTAAAACTGTGAAAATATTGCGTAAAAATCAAACTGAAAATTACGGGCTCCTAGTCGAAAGTCTGACATGCGGCCGGGACTAATACGAAGATGATGATGGCCATGATGGTGTTTTTTTTAAATTAACATACATATACATACATACAATCACGCCGTATCCCGGGAGAGTTAGGCAGAGGTGAATTAACACCCACACTTCACCAATCATTATATTAGGTCCCACGTAATAGGGGTGAACCTATTGCCGTTTTCCGGGCACTAGCACTATTGTTGACTCGAGCCATGTATAGGCTGAGTCGTGGCTGTATATATCTGTCTGATTTTAAACAGCCCTATTCCTTAGTCGCCTTGTACGACACCGCATGGGAGGAGATGGGGTGGCCCAAATTTTAAAATTAAATCACCACAAAAAATACCAACAGTGAGCAATTGAACAAGTCTTTTTATATTGTTTCAGAATATGGGACTTCCTCACCGAATGCGCTCGCGGAGGGACCTCGGTTATCATCACGACGCATTATATCGACGAAACGAAGCAGGCACACAAGGTAATGGCATCAGAAATAACTTCTTCATCAAGTCAATGGCTGATTTTTAGGAGCCATTGAAATCTTGTCCGTTGTGGCTCAGAATGTCAACTTCCCAAAATGTCCCCTGGTACCAAAATGTCAACTTCCCATAATGTCCCGCGTTAAATCATGTTTATTTACGTAAAAAAAATAACCACGAAGGCTAATGCGGGAGCTCCGCTTCGCTCCCGCCTTAGCCTTCTAACCTAACCTATCCGAGTCGGGCTGGGCAGTGTCCATTTTTGGGAAAGTGACATTATGGGCAGTTGACATTTTGGTACCAGCGGACATTTTGGGAAGTTGACATTCTGAGCCACAACCATCTTGCCGACCCTATACTTGGCCAGTTCCTCGATAGTACAGGTGGAAAGGGCACAGTGAGCAACACAACAAATGACTGGTAAGACTATTGACTCCACAGTAGTAGTTAGTGCCCACGACTTGTCACATATGGCCAAACTTGCCTGGTCACAACATGGCTTGGAAGGCGATTGAATGACTTTCATGGTGGGCATTGGACATAGATTTTTTTTAATGTAGGACACGTCAATTTGACTTCGCCTCGCCTGAAGTAAACTGAAGGCAAAGTCTCGGAAAAGGGTCACCATTATAGACACGTACCATGTTACAATGGTGGCACTCAGCTTGACGGCCTCATCAGATGATTCTTCATGCCCCGCTTATGGGACCCGGGACTGTAGGAAGAAGGAAACACGTGAACTGGTAAGGAATTCCAGGTCTTAGGTGTCCAGGCAGCAGGTTTCTTTTCGGTGTAATGAAGACCCAAAGTTAGGATAGAATAATTAGTATGTAATATGGGTTGTCTAATGCGGATGAACATACTTGATTACTTTTCGTAAAACAATACCTTACTAATATGAATCATTTCTCCAGTTTAGGCTACGACCGAAAATGGGGTCATAAGATTTTATTTACGAATTAATTACCGTACGAAACCAGGACCTAGGTATAAAGTTCTAGAACAAAGGTAAACATACTGAGATATATTTATTTGTAAACATATACATAAAATACCCAGACCAATGCTAATACATATATATTCATGCATGCAAATATTTGCATTGAGACGCAGGTATGCGCTGCACTGAATCTTCCTTGGCATTTAAAAACAAACGGACAACAGTCAATCGATTTAAATTTATTAATACTAGCTTACGTACCTATGTGACTCCGACCGCTTGGAATTTCATAATTTGGTATACATATCGGACGGTATTCCGGTCCCAACTGAGCAGTCCGACAGGGGAAGAACCTCCGCCCTACAGAATACCGCGGCTTTAATAACATCTCGTGTTGTGTTCCCGGTGGTGACTAGGGTAGCCCTAGCTCACTGGAGAGTTTTTGTACTGTCAGTGGGAAGACCAAAAGCTTGTCTTGCTCTGTCTTCGGCACTGAACCTTCTAGAAACCTGGCTTCGGAGTCTCAGGAATATCCTTTCTAAAGCGTACCTGGTTCCTCGATAAAGGCAGATATGGTGAAGGACCGTATGGCTTTAGTTGGTTAGATGTACCCACCTCACTGTTAACTCCATTGAGGTGAAGCCTGATGGGGTTTCCACACCTGAAAATAAATAGTTGTATCTTCCTTACCACATTGTATCTCGTGTTAAAAACCATATTTCTATGGTGTTAAGATTCAAAATCGAGTGACTATAATACCACATATATCTAATCCTACAGATCGGTCTACTCCGCGACGGACAGCTCCTGGCGGAAGACTCTCCTGATGAGCTGTTGCGTAAGTTCGACTGCGATACCCTCGAGGAAGCCTTCCTGAAGCTGGCGATGCGGCAGCACGAGATGCAGCCCAGGCGGCGGCCTAGTGAGTATAACCTGCTGTTATTATCTTCCCAAGCGTCTAAAATATTGGGCTTCTTCAAAAAAGGCATTAGAAGGCCTTTATGTGGTCGGCAGGCTGGGGTGCGAGAGATAGGTATGTCTCCGGCAATCTCACCTCCGGCAACCTATGACCTATAACCCACAGACGGCGTGCGTTTTAGTTGGCTCGAGACCGACATAACAACCTCACTTCACCCCAGTCGGCTCTTGCTTGGGGGTTATCAGTGGGGATATTGCGCACATTTAAAAAGGGTCGGTAGTGCGAGTGTATGCGTCCATAGGTCGCAGTAACCGCTTCCTATTAGATGGGCCGTGTGTTTTGTCTGGTATCTAATTAGGTACCTAGTTTAATAAACACTTAAACCATCATAATTTTAGGGTTAGTCCCAGTTGCACCCGAAGCATGCGTTTTACTCCTTGGTCCGCTTTTCTACTCCTCATTTCCATTTATATTCCATTTATAGGTACCTGTTAGTTACCCCTGTGCCCCTGGTTCAGTTGGCTTGTGTTCTGAAGACCTTGGGCGCCATAGCCCAGTCTAGTGAGTTATGTAAAATGTATAATGGAAATTGATACGGGTTTTTATCAATTTTACTTGTAATAAATTTGAATTTAATCAACTGTAGTTCATAAAAGAAACTATAAAGATACGATCTATTCCAATCGAATACCATATTTCTAATATGGGAGGTACTTTTCATATGCTCATTTTTTTCAACTGGGTACGGTGCTCATGTTTTAGTGACGATGCTATTTTCTTTTCTTGTATTTATTTTTCTAACATCAAACGTAGTAAAAAATATATTTTAAGGATTTAAATTGATTAAAAATACCTTATGTTATCTAATTTATTAATATTACTAGCTGTTGCCCGCCGCGCCACCCGCGTAGATGTCAGTTATCGCGACTAAACTACGTTCTTTCCCAAGCTTTAATCTAACCGTGTACCAAATTTCATCAGGATGAAGATAATTCAAAAATGACGAACTTTCACACAAACTTTCATCCCCTATTTGAACTCCTTCAACCCTATTTTCGCTATAAAACGTAACCTGTGTCCTTTCCCGAACTCTTGTCCATCTCTGCACCAAATTTCATCAAAATCGGTTTAGTGATGTAGGCTGAAATCTTAACAGGCAGACAGAGTTACTTTCATGGAAGTATGGATATGTATTCAATTCAATTTTCAATTCAATAAACTTTATTTGCAGATATGACATCCATAGTGTGTTAGTAAAGATTTCTAAATTATGTTAGTATCATGTATGAAAAATAAAATGTCAACAAACACAAAATAAAATTACATACAATGTCACAGAAAATAATAATTAAAAACGATAATTACAAACATCCATGAAAGATTAATTTATTAGACAACATTTTTGACTTTTGTATTATGAGTTAAGCTCGCCTTTGTCAATTTAATGTTTGTGTGTTCAATAAAGAATATGAATATGGTTTTGTATAATTTCAGCACTAACCTCCGCCTCCCCTGACGTCATCCCGAGCGGAGCTGACGGTGTGGACAGCCGGTACCATTCCCGAGACGACTTCCCAGCAATCACTAGTAGCACGGATGTAAGTTACTCCCGGGAATACCTTGATATGCCCACCAATCTATATAGGTATAGTAGACCAGTCAGAAAACATCGGTAGCTAAGTGGTTAGAGTGTTGGCTTTACGATACGATCGAGAGGTCCCGGGTTCGAATAATGATCAGTAAACTACTTAACCTACGTAAAACCACTCCAAACACAAGTAATTTAGCTTTATAGACATAGCACGCCTTTATTTTTTGTCATCTAGTATGACAGTTACAAAAAAATTATGGTTGGGTTGTGGTCTTTCGCGATATTTTTTTTATTGTTACGTACAGCCAAGTAGTATGTAGGAGTCATTGTAATTTAGCTCTAATACTTATAGATCTAATCATTAATTAATACAAAGGTGACTGGGACAGACTGGATGCAGAAGGCGGAGGATCGGCAGCAATAGCGCACATTGGGAGAGGCCTGTGTCCAGCCTTGGACTGCAATAGGCTAATTGATTAATTGAATTAATGAAAATAACTAAAATAAGTGTTTTGTTTCAGGTATTAACAAAAAAAGAGAAAAGTCCCAAAGATAGCAAGAGATTATCCCGGTCTAGGTATAAGGCTGTTTTCATTAAGAGTATACAGCAATTTTCAAGGCATCCAGGGTATGTACCTACTGACAGGGTACTGTCATTCATCGTCTCTTTTTTATTCAATTTTTCCCATTTACCACTGCTAACTTTCCCATGAAAAGCGGCCAATAGACAATGTTTATGTAACATTTCTTCCGAGTGACTTCTACAAGATACGCATGGGAAGAAAATATGCTATCCCTAATTAAAGCGATGTCGTTTTTTAGTATATAAATGCATCATCATCACCTTTGGCCCGGAATCCACAAAGACTTACTCCTCCTTTTGAGTTGTCTTATAGCGGCGCTGATGGTGTGGACACCCGCTACCACTACAGAAACGATTTCCTAGCCTTCCCGGGGTCTTAATGTAACCGTTACTTAATGATAAATGTAACCGTTACTTTCCAGGGGGTTAATATTCTCAGTGCTGTTCCCCATCATCCAAGTGGTGGCGTTCTTCTCCGCTGTGGGACATGACCCTCGAGACCTGAAGGTGGCCGTCGTCAACGATGAAGCAGCTTTCTCGCCATGTAAGTTTTAAATCGTACTAGATATTGTTCAGCTTTTCATTGTTATTCAGATACCTAGTTAAAGATATCATAGATTCTAGCTTTTTTTTTCGTGCGAAAAATACCCACGGATACCTCCCCCGCCGGAGCCGGAGGAGGAGGTTATGTCGGACTCGAACCGATTAAAACGCACGCCTTCAGTGGGCCGTCGGTTGTCGGAGATGAGATTGTCGTAGCTATATCACTCGCACCCCGGCTGACCCAGGGCCATATCACTCGATCTGACCCTCTTCCGGTGTGGGGACCACAGAGTTCCCAACTCGCCCCCGGATATGAGGAGGCACGCAATGCGACAGGCAGCTCCAATCATAGATTCTAGCATAAGGAAGATAGGAAGTAACTATCTGGTTAGGAGGGACCTACCCCTACCGTTTGCACTATCTTTACTTTAAGACTCGCTTGCTTCAACGGCCATTGGTCTTTCGGCAGATGTTACTCACGCATGTATTGTGGTTTTCAGTTGGACTAGACATTTGCAAGAACAACAGCCTCCAGCCTGTGACGTACAACTATGCGGAAGATACCTGTATCATGAATATGATCAGCTGTTGGTTCGTAGAGGAAATGGAGAAAAAAAAACTGTACCCAGTAAGTAATACCTACGTAGCAGTTATTCCCTACATCATCCAAGTTCTAATTCCGATGGTTCCCACTTTGGAGCTCAGGATCTGTTGTACATCCTTCGTTCAGAATAACTGAATCATTTAGCTCACAATGTAACATCGTGAAGAATAAAATGTTAACTACTGTGTTCATTCTTTCTTGACATTGTTTCTTGAATAAATAAACATATTATTATTATTATTATATTATTCATCAGGCAGATTAATAGATTGATTGATGGAGTCCAACAACTGGTGTAATTGCAATACTTCGATATCGCCAATGGGTTGTCACATGGCAGTCGTCTACTCTTTCTTCTGGTTTGGCTCATGTTGGCTTTTACGCAAGGGTCTGTCATCTAACCTTGAGCTCTGAGAGGAAAGCTTGCCAGAGCCTCGTCTGTTAATCGGCAGGTACACCATCTTGATGATAGTCGTCACAGACATATTAAGGTTTCAAGAAATGGGGTTGAGAGGTCAAACAGCAGGCGTCGCCATCATTGCAGGCGCGGATCCAGACGCGGAACTAGGTTGCGGGCACAGGTACCTGAAGATCGGTCAAGTGCGAGTCGTAGTGCGAACTCATGCCAAGCATGTTAAATACGCTCGAGGGGGGGGGGGGTGTATTTGGCGGTGTTGGTCTCACATTGATCTGTTGAATTGAACGCGGTGAGACGGACGGAAATCGAACCTTATGGAGTGGGGTGCAGAAATCGCAGGGGCAAATGCTAGTCAGCTTCCTCGAGTAGCTTTCATTAATAGTTCCTTTTTTAAGAAAAACCCCAACAGGAAGTGGACTTGGTAACGCCGGGACTCTGCGATAAGGAACGAGACAGACTTTTTCATAATGGACAGTAGTTACGCACATATTTAGAGATGTCTTTGTGATCAACAAGTTTCAAACTGGAAGCGATCACCAACTTATCCGATGCTCTCTAAATATCAACATAAAGGCTGAAAGATTCCGAATGATATATAGCTCTAGGGTCCGAAAAGTTCCAACTGGAACTTCAAAATCGTTTCGCAATGCTGGAAACCTAGCGGCATTGACGAGAAGGCCGACATAGTGGTCAAAACATTGCAGGAAGTGTCTCGAAAATTGTTTCCCGGAAAACGCAAACAGCAAGAGTCCAGGCTCTCTCCTGAGACTTCCGAACTTTAAATCAAAAAGCCGATACGACGCGACCTTGAACGCTCCAACACTCGCTCCATCCAGGAGACAATCGAGCGATATAGGGGGGTTAAAAGTGTTCGCTCAGCAGTTGGGAAGGCCCCATCTGACGAAACTTACTTACTGAGCTATACGCAGCACGGATGAGTAAACCGACGGGACACAGCGACGAAGACCTGTGCAGAGACACACCTGGACAGAGCCCCACTCACGCGCCACTACACCGAGGAGATACCAGATGTCGAATAGGGCTCTCAGGCAACTGAAGAACAACAGATGCCCTGGTGATGACGGAAATTACTACTGAGGTGCTGAAAGCAGGTGGCGCAACAATCCTGAAAGAGCTAGCGAGTCTCTTTAATTCCATCATCCGGCAAGAGCTAACACCTAGGGCACAGAGCGGGAGTGCGGTGGTACTGTTCTTCAAAAAAGGTGATAAGACTCTCTCACTCCCGAGCCATGTCTATAAGTTGTTCTCAAGAGTCGTCACAAATCACCTCGCGGATAAGCTCGACGAGTTCCAGCCACCTGAGCAAGCCGGGTTTCGAAAAGGCTATAGTACCGTGGACTACATCTATACTGTTCGGCAGATTGTAGAAAAGACGCAGGAGTACAATCAGACGCTGTGTATGGCGTTTGTGGACAACGAAAAAGCCTTCCACTCAATCGAAACCTGGGCAGTGCTGGATGCCCTGCAGCAGTGTCGTGTAGATTGGCGATACATCGAGATGCTGAGATGTTTGTATGACACTGCCACAATTTCCATCTTACTCCAAGACCAGAAGACGAAACCCATTAGCCTTCAGCGTGGAGTGAGACAGGGAGATGTTATATCTCCTAAACTATTCACCAACGTATTGGAGGACGTCTTCAAGACTCTGGATTGGACTTTGGCGGGGTACCAACATCCACGGTGAGTACATCTCGCATCTTCGGTTCGACGACGACATCGTCATAGTTGCTTAGTCGCTGGAACAACTGGGCGAAATGCTGCACAGCTTGAATGGAGCTTCTCGACAAGTTGGCCTGGGTGTAAACTTGGACAACACCATGATTATGTTCAACGAACATGTTGTACCAAATCGATTGCAATCGAAGGGGTGACACTCAGAGTTGTTCAAAAATATATCTCCTGGCGCAGGTTATCCAGCTCGGTAAAAACAACTTCAAGAAAGAAAGGCTGAAGTGGCAGTGGGCTGGCCACATCTGTCGAAGGACTGATGGCCGTTGGAGCAAACGAGTCCTAGGGTGGAGACCGCGAGAAGGAAAAAGGAAGGTGCGATGCCCCTTAGGCAGATGGACTGACGACCTGATAAAGGTGGCTGGGACAGACTGGATGCGAAACACGGAGGATCGGCAGACGTGGCGCATATTCGGGGAGGCCTATATCCAGCAGTGGACTGCAATATACTAACTGATTGATTGATTGAATGTACTGACACCTCAGACCTATGCTCCTTAAAAAGGCGAACAAAAAAGCCGCAATAATAGTGTGTAATTTCTGATATTGTTTCTGACGTCACAGGTCTATTAAGGTGGTGGGCATGCCCATATTGCCCACCCTAGTGGATCCGCGCCTGTCATTAAGACGTGCACAATGAAAACTATGACAAACAAATAATCATTCAGTCACAAGTCGGTCAAAATGCAGCATAAGTCAACTATTATTCGAAGTCGGAACTTCTCACGTTCCTGTATTCTTGCTCTCAGCTGTTAACCATTTTGTTTTATATAATTGGTTAATATAATTGTGGAAGCTTGTAATTGGCGTGTACTAACCTAAATGTTGTGTATATGTGAATGTAGCTGTAAGCTCCCCAAATAAAATAAAATAAAATAAAATGACCTATAGTTACTAAGTGGTTTTCCTTAAAAAGTAAAAAAGCCTTAGTCGACTACTGCGGCTGTGTCTTACAATGATGTGTCACTGACCTGCAAATCATTAGCGACGAATGTGTTAGAGAGGGCAATGCCCATTCTAGGAACCTCTTAACCCTGCACCATGTCAGTAGTTAACAGACAACATTAGTCTATTCTGTACCTATTAGGTATACAATTTCGATGTCATGTTTGAGTTGTCTCAGAAGAGAGTACACTCCTTTAATGATCTGAGAGTTTGCTATTTGCTAATACTTAGCATTAACATTGCGTTTTATTCCGTCCAAAACGACATTGACCTTCTCGCCATAGCGCGAGAATGAGGCCTAAAGGTCAATTCAGATCAGGCGGGAAAAGGCTCGAGCACATTTTATGTGTTAATTATTCCATTTTGACAAGACTGTAAATAGTGTGTAGCATTAAAATCTATCCAAAAAGAGTGCAACGTGTTGTTAGTTACTAATTATATTAAGCTTTGTCTAATTCAAATAAGATTGGTATTTTATTACCACTTAAAAACTCGAATATATTATTTTCCCGCTTGATAAATTGATCCTCCACCCCAGAGCCAAGTTTACTGATTGAAGCGGAATAGAATAGAATTATACGGGACGCAGAAAGCACATAAATGCGTTAATGAATTTTGCTGCCTATACATATAACTAAAGCACACCTTTTACAATGTCATCTATGTGACAACAACATCATTTGTCAATATAATTTCTTCTACAGACGCCATACAACACAACAAAGGAAGCCAAAAATGCTGTCGCCAAGGGCAAGCTGTACGGAGCCATCCACTTCTCTCGCAACTTCAGCCACGCCTTCGGCAAGAGACTGGCGGAAGGAGATGTACCTGACGCCATAATAGATGACAGCAGTATCAGCGTCTGGCTGGACATGACTAGTGAGTAGACCCTACGATTCAGGTCTTTTCTATTTTTTTATAAAGAGCGCACATGCGTGCATATGCTCTTACTACCGTGGACGCCCAAGATCGTGCAAAGTGGAGGGAAACAGGAAACTTTGATATTTTTCGTGAAACGACTACCACCTGACCTCCACAACCCACAACCAATTGGCGATATCAAAATTCTGTAGTTCGACTAGTCGGACTTTTGAGGGCTCCTATTACTCGTGACGAACGACTGCCATAGATGTTCGTATGGCAACTGGGGCCGGAATATCCTCTGTGTGTGTTATAACTATAAATACCAGTATACCATTCCAGATCATCAGATATCGAACTTCATAAAGGCCCAGCTGCACAAGACCTACGAGAGTTTCACGAGGCGAGCCATGATCGCGTGTGACAGAAACGAAGATTTAGTACAGGTGATATATTTTCACAGATTTTAGTAATCCTAGTCTAGTCACAGTAAAGATATAAATATATCTGTTTTGCTGTTGTCTAGGTTTATATTTTTTTATTCCATACAGACAGTCTAGTCACAGAATAGGTACTTACTTACCTGCTGACGTAGTATTATTGTAAATATTGTTATATTACATTTCATTCTCAACCATATTTTTTATCAGGTGTACCTATATTGTATTGATTCATAACTTAATATTTTTTGTAATATTTACTTATAGCTAAATTTTTGCCTTTTTATATTTTTTCTTAATTTAATTTTTTTAAAGATTGCTAACTTTATAAATATTTATATCAGAAAAAGTGAACATCCAATACAAATCAGGACCGTATTTATGCGAGGCGTGGTCGCAGGTTGAAGTCCCGCCGTGGATTTTCACTTTTGCTGAAATAAATCTATTTGATTTTAACATTACTAACATTATATGCATTAATTCCAATATTAATTATATTAATTAAAAATAATCATATCATTTGCTTAGTATAATATGTATTTAAATGTACATTTTGAGCTTAACCTCAGCTGTGTAAATATTATATACTTATTTCAGTTTATGTACAGTTCGGTCCTGACCGTCATATCACGTTGTATAAGCAAATAAGGTAACACAAGCAAATCATCAACATTATTTTCACTAAGTGTGGGTGTTAATACACCTCTGCTTATCCCTTCGGGGATTTAAAGGCGTATTGTTTAAACTATTTTCATTATACCTATCGACTTTATATAGAATACATTATATTGTATACTTGTGAAATTCAACAATACTTCACCATATTTTGTTAAATTGTACTGAAAATCATTTTCTAAAAATTCTTTACAAAACAGATTCCAGTGCATTTCCAAAAACCGGTGTACGGGCAGATGGAGGCACAAATGACTAACTTCATGGCACCTGGTATCCTCATTACGTAAGTACAATCGTATATTCTTGATGCGCGTACGCACATTATGAAATCAACAATAATATAAGTATAATGATTCTCGGGAGTACCTAAGGCATAAGTTAATATATGAATGAAGCATACTCCTCATTTCCTTAATTTAGTTTTTCTTGGTCTTTTCGGAAGCAACTGCCATCTAACCTTTCTACACCGTAAGGAAAGCCTGTACCTGCTTTCAATTTATGTTAATAGGATTTTCTTGATGAGAGAACGGCTTATCTATTTAGTAGGCAGGATATCATACAGCGCAAGTAAAGATTTCATTCAGGTGTAAGAGGCAATATACAGGTGGGATGGAGGGGACAATGAAATGGCACCTAGTAATCCCCTTCAAACTCCCTCTCCTGTATCAGTACTTGGTCAATCAGGAGGTCAACCATCTTGCCTAGCGTGGCGATATCCACGACAATTTTGGTGGAGTTCTTTGGTACACTGTTAAGGTAGCATTCGGATTTCGGCAGTCCCGACTCGGCAGTTGCGACCGGCTGCATCACTGCTGTGCGGCGTTACCTGGAGCTTTCGGATAGTCGCGACGCGAGCGGCGACTACCAACCGAAATTCGACATTTTCACCTGTAAACGTCACCATTCTGTCAAGTTGCTCAAGCGGGAAGCGCTGCCTTGTCGCTTGTGTCGAAAGCTGGTGCATACAAATCCCTACCAACTGGTACGGCGTGACCAAGCTGCGGCTGTAGGGCCGCCGCTGCCGGGCTGCTACTGCCGAGATCGGAACTGCCTTTACACTGCCCCCATCTAGAATCTAATGCAACTAACTGTTCCTCCTGTCGACAGTATAATCTTCTTCCTGTCGGCGGTGGTGACGTCGACGCTGATGATCTCGGACAGGCTGGAGGGCGTGTGGGAGCGCAGTGCCGTGGCGGGCGTCAAGCCGCGTGAGATGCTCAACGTGCACATCGCGCTGCAGTCCTCCGTCATACTGTTCCAGGTACCACATCACTTGCGAAGGTCACTCAGGCCTCGGTGGTCGTTTAAGGAATCCGTCCTCTATGAGGCCTGGAGGAGGTGGAGCTGTCTATCACCCTAGCAGAACCAGGCTTATGCTGTTGATCGATGGCCCTTAGTGGAACTTGCTCAATTGCAATGCAACCTGGCCGGTTTCGCCTTACGGCATTCTCAAAAATGTTAACCAATAGCAATGCCGTGAGGCGAAACTTATCAGTTTGATTAATAAAATAAAGAGGTAAAAGTTCAAGTGTGTTATTCAATATGAAAGTATCATTTTTCATTATTCGTAACAATAAATTAGACTTGTGCTAAAGTAACTCAGTTGTGACAAGGTATCGCCAATTTACGATACCTTCGTAGTTCATGCTTAGTACACCGAACTTAATAGGTAGATAGAAAACCTAAAAGAAAATCTCACTTACTCAATTTCCTTCTCCTTCCAGACAATAGAGATGATGGTGTTAGGCTTCGTCGGCTACGGGATCCCCTCCCAAGGGTCGAAGCTGGTCTGCGGCATAATGCTCTTCTTCCAAGGGATCTGCGGCATGTGCTATGGGTTCCTGCTCTCCGTATACTGCCCGAGCCACACCATGGCATTCTTTGTGGCCACTGGAAGCTTCTATCCAATGATATTGTTATGCGGTAAGTAAATTGTAAAATAGCCATGATAATTTCAGTGATGCTCACTATGCAATTCGTTTGCAAGGAGTGTGATTTTGCCTATCTGTGCATGTACCGCCTATATAATGATGTATGATCAGAAGAAATTGTTTGATACTATGCCCAACTCACCACTCCCCATAGTTAATTCACCCACACACTGCGCCCGAAAACGGTGTGCACAGTGAGATATGAAACGAACCTCATTTTTTTTTAATACCACTTAGTTGGCAGACAAGCACACGGCCCACCTGATGGGAAGTGGTTACCGTGGCTTTTGGACGTATGCAACACCAGGGGCGTCACACTCGTGCTGCCGACCCTGAAGAAACCTTTTAATACCCTTCTTGAAGAACCTCATATTGTAGTCGCTTGGGAAAACCATCGCGGGGAGTTCATTTCACAGCTTGAGTGTGCGAGGGATGAAGATCCTTTCATTTCGCACACACTCAAGCTATGAAGTGATATCTCTGCTATTTTTCTAAACGAATAAAATACATAAATTATAGGGTTCTTTGCAAACTCTCTGGGCACACTTTATAGCCCAGAATCCACTCTCCTGCTTTTTCCACTCCTCCACCATATATTTTAGGCTTCTACGGAAGCCACCGCCTTCTTACCTCCCAAATCTGATAGCGAAATCTTCGCCAGAGCCTCGTACGTTAATCTGGCATTGTAGGGTATGACATTGGCATCTTGGTAAAGCAACATATAACCAAAATAACAATTTCCTGTATTCTTTTTTTTCAGGTATCCTATGGCCTATAGAAGGCATGTCAAAAGCTTTACGATATATCGCCCTAACGCTGCCTTTCACGGTGCCTTCGAGATCTCTCCGAGATATCATGGAAAAGGGATCCTCGTTCACAGAGCCCGCGGTTTATCAAGGGTTTTTGATTACTCTTGCATGGATAGCGATCACTTTAGGTCTAATATACCTTAGGTTAAGATTTAGGAAAACGTAGGGTAGTTGAAAATATTAGTAGAAATAATCAATTGGGTTGTAAGTGCTGTGTTGTTGAGTCAATTAATAATTTTACAGGTACAGTATCTCTTGGATTTGGTATGTGTTGAAGAAGAGTAAGAGAACAGCATGTTTCGATTTTGTAGAGCGCTTTCTCTGTCGTACATCGGACAGTAAAGCCTATATAGAGTAGTTAAAACCGGTTGTTTATAAAACTCTAGCTTCGGTTTTCTACTATAAAAATATATCGACGTGCAGACGTGCGCTGTGCGATAGAGACAGCGATCTACAAAACCGAAGGTAGCCGATCTTAGCCGAACACTCACTGTTCTTCAACACAAGTCAAATTAATAACCGAGTACTGAATCTCCTTATTCGTTAAATCATGTATACCACTATGCGATCTACATTGATCCATATTGGCTCCTGACTACGACGTGCATTGACTAATCTATACAACCTACAAATTATATATAGGTTGGATAAAACATTACCCTTCCTTGGCAGTCGGGTAAAAATAGTGATATTATTAATTGTTTAAAGTTAGAATATTTGTAACATTAACGCATACGATAAATAAAATAAATGTATAGTTTTAATATCAATTTTATCTCAAAAATGTATACTGTAGGTACTGTGTAGCATTACAAGGTGTAATGTAACATGTTACAAAGCGAGCATTTGTTCAGCCAAGTCTGGGAGATAGGCGGCAAAGAGCAGTTTAAAAATAGGGAAATGTCTAGCTGTAGGCCCTAATCCATATACTTACTTAGGTTACCTATATTATCAAAATGTGAGAATTAATATCGATATAAAAGCTGTGACTAACCGATTTCCAGATTTATATTTGTCTGTCTTATCGGTTTGACGCGTCAGAACATAAAGGTTCATTATAAGGTGAGATAGAGGCAGAAAGAGACAGGGAGAAAGAGTGAGAGAGACCATCACAACAGCCTTAGCATGGTGTGGAAGATTCGTACCTCCCGATTGATCGTCCGAAGCAACGAGTACCTACTTATAGTCTCGTTGCAGATTTTTCTGTTATTTCGTTGTTTGAAGAAAGCAAGAACCTATTCCGCCATGCTAAGGCTGCGAATTCCTACGCTATGTAAAGCGCTGCAATACAAACCGTGTAGTTGTGATGGTTTCGCTCTGCCGGATTTATATACACAATAAGTGGATGCGTACCAAAATGCCGAAATTGTAGAGTTAATACGGGTATATTTGTCATCGTCGAATAGTAGCTTTGAGTATTCAACACGAGGAATGTCTTGTATACGCGTTCCCCTCTCGCCTAGGTACCAAAAGTGCGCACCTAATATACTAATAACTTCATAAAGTTGTGATTCCGAAGGTGACCGCATACAACTGCAAACGCACGCAGCAGATATGCGTAATTTATTGCGGCTTCTCAATGGTCCCCTTTATTCGTAGGTACCGGAGCTTAACAAGTAATGGGTACGCTCATCTGCTGCATGTATCTGCAGTTGTCTTATGCGGTAGTCTTCAGAATCATACCTTTATAATGAAAACAGCAGAATAATTTAATCACGCCGCATACAGTCATCTCATTAGGTTAAATACTCAAAGAATAAGTAGTCCTGCGAGCAATTGAAATAATTTTATTAGTAAATTTATTGTCAATATGCCATCAATCCCCGCGACTATTTTCCGTTCTACCTAGAGACTCCATTTCAGCATCTTTGCTAATCGACTTCGAACTTTAAACCATCTTACTTAGAATACAATATTGGATGTTCATGAATATGAACAGGAAGTTGTTTCAGCAGGCTAACATCAACGTACCTGTATACCAATCAAAAAATATTAGAGTAGGTATACCTACAATAAAAAAAAACATACTTAGCTATGTGTTCTATTCGATTTTGTAATAGTAGAAAAGTTTATAATAGTGTTCAAAGGACCTAAGCAGCACTTCGCAGTGGTAAAGAAGTCGCCAAAAAATAATTCATACATAGACTTAAAGCATGCTGTTAAATCAGGTTACTAACTACTGAAAGGAAATGAGAAAGATAATCTTAGAATTAAAGGGTTAAATAACTATAAAGCGCTTCATGTCATGTAGTAAGTTTTCGTGTAAGGGAACGCGGGAGTTAAACGTAAGTTGACCGTTTCTTACTTGAGACGGGTCCTACCGGGTGGCTTGTACATAGCTTAATAAAGTAGCCATCACGAATCTTGACCACAAATGAGCAGTTTTCCAGTAGGTATAATAATCAGTTGGTTTTTAAATCATCAAGAGATGGCGCTAGCATAGCTTTTGGTAATTTTAATGTACTCTGTGGTTTATTTGTGCGATGTTGCCAAAGTTTAATTTCATTTACCCATATTACAATAGATAAAATATGATAAAACGCTTAATTCTTTTCGCGTCACTGTCTGCAATTTAAAATAATTTTATCGAAAAAAAATGTTAAACATTTATGTAAAGTAAATCATTACAAAACCGAAGAACATTTTTTCCATAAATTAGGGAACACTAGATGTGAGACCACACTACTTACTAAAAGTGCCGGCTGCGCCATCTAGCGCGTCTTTAGGAACCCTATAAATACCTACTAGAAAACTGCTTATTGCCACTTAAATAAGGGGGCAGCCCTCCCCCTCGACAAGTATGCCTACATACTGTCTTTTTTGATGTTGAATAAACAAGAGGCATTGCTGTTAGAAAGTGCTGCCACTGGAATGGCTCTCTCGTACCTATAGTAAAAATAATAAAAAAGAAACTGCTGTGTTCAAGATTTGCGCCAGCTACTTCCTACTTTGGTCTCTTGCACTATAGAATCAAATGTCTAGTGATAATTAAGAATATTCTATAGTATAGCAGTATATTACTGCTGGCAATACTTAACTTTATATTGGGAAAAAGGAGTGGAATACGCTGTGGGATTATGTTTAGTAATGGATATGTTAAGAAATGTGTAATAAAATAGTTTTAATAAAATGTGCTCAAAAGATAGATATATAAATCTTATAATAAAAATGGAAGGTAGACTAATATTTAACATTCCAAATAATTGTAAGATAGTTATTGTACAAATAAATATGACTATTCAAATTGTACGAGTAATAGTTTATAAAAAATGTTGCCAACTTACAAATAAATTTACCCATGTTTTTTTTATAATGTACTTTGTTATTATGTAGGTAAAAGAAAGTGATAAATATTGAGTAATTTTATTTGTGAGTTGCAAAAGACCTCTATTTTGATATAAAGTATTTAGCAAAAGCATTTGTTAGTAGCTTGTATTTTAGTTATTTTTGTTTACTTTCTCTGTGGGAGAATATTGCCGATGTGGTGACGCGATGTCATGTGATTTGTGGGTACCTATTTATGAATAAAGATTTTTATATCATTTTTTAATTTCATTTTTACCTTAATTTAATCAAGCCTGTCGCAGTTCACTACTGGATAGGCCTCGCCCACTATGCGCCATAGCAGCCAATGCCTTGCGCATTTATTCTGTACAAACCCTGTTCCTATTTTCAGGTCGTACATCTGGCCTATCTCCATTCCTTAATTCGACTGAGTGGTCGTCATTCAAGATTATAAATAAGGGTAATAAGTACCCTTTCTACGCATGCTCAAACTTGCTTCACCTCTTATTGAGGGTCTGTTGGTTCCAGTTAGGGGTCCAACAGGACTAGATAGCTGTTCGACCTGAGTTCATTAATCATCTGCTAGTGACTGAAAATTGGGTGGCCGGTCAAAGATATTCGAACACCGTCAGCCAAGTTAACACCTCTCAATTTACTTATACCTCCCTTGCGGCCGTTGGGCGACCATGGTGCCCAATGGGGTAAGTACAGTGGTAATATACAAATAAAACTCAAAAAATCAGATATAAAAATTTTATTATTTATAGGAAATATTTTGATTTAACAACAACTCTTTCCGTGTGAGTCGCATGCGCCTCCGCGCCGACGTCATCATGGCACATTGATTTTATTTAGTCTTGTAACACCGCGAAATAACTTTCACTATGGACAAAAACAGAGTCCCTTGTCAATTACATGCACAAGAGTTCACTCGAATGGAGAGTAATGACTGTAAAATAAAAGCGCCGAATTAACATTTGAAATTGGAATACTGCGATATTTGAATTTGCAGTTATTTAATTGGTCACACCGCGCTTCTACTACATGACGTCACTCAGTTCGTATATCGAATGATTCAGTTGTATCGTTCTGAATTTAGATTTACGAAGCCAAACGTTTTAGTACCAGCGGAATGAGAATTGAACAATCCGATTTCAACTTCGTAAAGTGCCAGCGCGGCGACGCGTGCGTTCACACCGACAGCACGAGGTTTCGTTGTCAGCAAACCGTCCGAGGTTCCTCACAGCGCAAAACGGTACCTCAAAAAGAAAAAAAAAGTCTATCCACATCATCATTTCGTCCGCAGACCACACACCGCTTATTGCGACATTATCACATTTATCAAGCATTTAACTGTTGATCCCTCGATACAGGAAAAAAAACTGATTCTTTTTTTAATTCTGTGTTTTCACAGTTTTCACCTAACTATATACTAGTACTTAAATTATAGCTCACACATCACCTGTTTCGCTCTCATTCTCGCTTCTCAATCATTCTTTATACAAGATGTCTTTGCATTTATACTACAGAACGACATATTTTTACATTGGATCTCACCGGGGACAGTCAATTCCTACACTATTATTGCTTTTGAAGCAATGATACATTTTAAACAGCTCCTTTTACAACCATATTCGGAGACGTTTATACGTGGATTCAGTTCAAGCTGCATAGGCATATTTTAAAATATCACACTTTTTTTTATAACATAGCGAAACAGCGTGTATAGCCGTTGTCTGGACATCTAAGAGGAATTGACCGGGCCCCTTACAAACAAATTACGAAAAAAAAAACTAAAACTTAACGCAGTTCCTATACAAATCGATGAACATAAAAAGGTGTGCAGATTAAAGAAAGGGCCTGAATAACCCCGAGTGTTAAAACAAATATTACCCATACGTGCCTATGTACAAAACCGAATACCTAGGGGTCCGTTTTGCAAAACTAACAGGAATATCCATCTTATTTAAAAAGGAATTCTAGCGAGAACAAACGTAAGGTAATTAAATGTGAGGGTATGTTATACACTAGGCCTTTGGAAGGTAATACACGATTGGTAAAAAATCTATTGATATATTTATGCAGACTTATCAAGTTTTGCAGAAACAGACGCCTTCAAGTTTTACGAGGAGCGAGACAGACGCCATTACAATTGCAATATACAGTATCCGGTTTTTGATTGGATACGTCAAGAATAAGAGTGGAATTCCGGCAAAGATGGACTTAAATTTTATAGAGCGTTGTCTTTGTCGTACATCGAACTGACAATACGTTTATAGAGTAGTTAATACCACTTGTGTTTATAAAATATAACTGAAGATTCGGTTTTAACTACTCTATATAGATATCAAGCTGTAGACATGCGTTGTGCGACAGAATAAACACTTTAGAAAACCGAAGTAAACCGATCTTCGCCGAGTCTATCTCGTCACAAATTCAAATCCGGGTACTGTAAGTATCTAGTCCCAGTATAGTGAAGCTTTTTACTGCATTTCATTTAAATTAAGAATTCAGTGACGTAATTAATACATAACCGTCGAATACCAAAATTCTAATTTTAAATAAATCGCATTTTAAACTTCCACTATACAGAACTTGCACAAAAGTAGGTCTATCTCTGTTTATCTTTGTGAGTAAAACAAAGACGGCTACAATTCTCATAATACCCGCAACAATTTTGTTCTCACAAGCAATCTCAATTTCGTTAACAAATGTATATTTATAAAAGCTAAATGTTTAAACGAAGGCTAACTAGACACATAATGTAAACAAAAAATTCATAATTGAACATAATTTCACGAAAAGTCATCATTACAACAACTGTACACCAACATGTGACTTTGTTCAGGCCTCAATCGTTCACTACATATTTACATTATTATATAACGATACTGTTCAAGCTTCAAATCACATTTTTTTATAAGTAATATATGCCGAAATTACGAATAATCGTGACGTCTTGATGAGTTCAGCTGATATGGTAAGATATTAATTTTAACGTGCTATATCGTTTTGGTACAATACTACCCTACAGAAGTGGCAATTTTGGTGGCCGGTAATAATATGACATTTGTCAACGCATGTCATAAACGTCTAGGGTGAAAGTGACAATTCGTTGACTATTGTAGAATATCATGATGAATGTATGACTTTTTTTGTTCTATGGCGATCCCAACGATTCCGCCAACAACTCAAGTTTTTATACTGAGCGAAATAACGTGTGAAAGTACAAGTGTAAAATTATCCATACAAACAGTTTTTTCAGATTTTGAAAAACGGCAAAAAGGTTTATAGTGTGTTGAAGTACCTGGCAAGAGGTGGATTTGACATATATGACACGTACTTTGACGTCAACTTCCATACCATTCTACACTGCGCCGATCAACGAATTGCCACCTGTTGAGGCTGAGCCATTTTAATCTAATTCTGCAGACAAAGAGTAATAGTCTGTAACGATCTAGATGTCCAAGAGCTTATCACGACGTGGAGGAAAGATTGGAAGGCGGACCTTGGGCAGGCCTCGAATGCAACCGGACCTCACGCTATAATAATCATGATGATCAGTGGTTGTCGTAACGTAGTTAACCTAGAACGTCCTTTCGCCCTAGATCAACCTTGATTATTACTTAGGACCTAACATCATTAGATTTTACCCAACATACTAGGGTGTGAATTGAAAATGCAAATCTTCAAAGATGACCAAATTGGGACGGTTTCACAATATCAATATTATTGGTTGTATGTATTAACATCTAGACGATTTTTCTAATATGAATAGACACGAGAGTCCTTTTTTATATTTAAAACTATCTCTTTATAAAAGTTGATGAATGACGGACGAGGCCCTAGAGACTTTCCAGTAAATATAAAGATCCCAGGCTCCAAAGACCAAGCTTTGGATTGAACCGGGACAGGTGATCAGATGATGATGAGTTGTTATTCCAAACTTGAACCAACACGATATAGCACGCTCCAATGCGATCTAAAGCTACATGCAAACGGGAAGACAAGCTATTCATTTATTCAACGCCAAACTATTCATAAAGGCGAAACAAACTGAGCAATCGCCTTTTCATCTGGCCAAACGATACTCTATGAAACTTTTCAGCAGTTTACACTATGCTACTACAATATATCTTTGTATCACAAGTTTATTTATGTACAATATTTAAGTTACAACTGAAATTTCGCACGAAATGAGAACTACCCTACTTTGAGACAACGTAAGACTATGTATAAAAAAGAAATAGTTGCAAGTTTAATACGAATTTTCGCAACATAACCCATCAAGACATGTAAAACTTTACTCATAATCGCAACAAGTTTAATCGCCAATTCATTGTAAAAAAAAAAACAAATCACAAAGTTAAAACATAAGACATATAATAATAAATAAAGTATTATCAACAAAAGCTTAACACGCATTACATACAGAAAGTGCTTTCGTTAACCGAAGATTCGTTATCGCTTACTTTTTAATACAAATTCGTGTGCAATTTTCAAACCTAGCTACAATGTAAAAGCAGTAAGCGATGGAAAGATTCGTCCGAAATTTCGGCTAACGAAAGACAACTCTCAGTACATTACGCTTGTGTTAGCTGTAAAGTTTGTTTACGTATGTATTGGTCGATATTTGTACTATAGCTGCGTTATTCTAACACCTTACAATCAAGATTTAACAACAAAAGCCTGACATATAAAGAAGTCCATGACATTTATATTCAAAAATGTAGTTAGAAATCTGTTGAAAGGTCACCATTACGGTAATAGTACAAAATTCAGATCAGACAGGTTTCACTAATGAAAACAATAAAATTGTGTTCAAGTTCACTGGACTCTCACGTTTATAAATCAATGAAATTAATAGAGTCAAACGTGATAATGCAGTTTACTCCAATTCATGTTCTCTCGTGATGTTGTTGACCTTAATTGAAACTACGTCAAAAAGAAAATATACCTAACCGCGTAAAATCTGACACCTTATTCTCAATGATAAACCATTTCATAACTCGTAAAACCATTCGTACAACACACATTGAAGTTGGTAACCAATTGTAAGCCATCGTCTCCTTGCGTTATGGCTACGTTTCAAACTAGATGTCACTCAAAATATGATTTCTTGATGAATGATTTCTTCTATTTCAAAACTACGATTTTTTTTTACCTTTTATGTTTTTATCTTTAAATATGTATAAAATAACTACTACAATTAGCCGCAATCAGATTTCTACATACATTTTAACCTTATGAATTATTTGTCGGATTATAGGCGCGCCGCACACGAGTCGGTTGATATTCGACCGATTATCGGTTCAATACATAACCCAGCTACATTACAAACAGACAACGAAATAAGGCAGTGGAGTTTACTTCAATAGAAACTTCATCGAATTGTCGATTACTGTAACGAATTACAATGATATTGTATACTTTTAAGCGCTCTGTTACTAAAAATGTATGAGATCTTAGTTAAAAATACGAAATGTGGGTGTTAATACACTTCTGCTTATGCCTTCGGGAATTTACAGGTATGAATATGTGTGTATGAATTTAAAATAGATCATTATCTTTAAAAAATCATAAGGAAATGAACATAATAAATTGTAAGAGACTGCACCAACCGAAATCCTACCATAAGAATCTATATTACAAAAAAAGTATACTAAAATATGTAGAGGGAACAAAAATCCTATACAATAGTCTTGCATTGCAAGCAATTTTTTATAATTGCAACCCAATTTGTTCTATAAAACTACGAGTGTAAGTATCAAATTCGTATGACTACTTTAGTACTTACAGCAACCTGATTTTTGATTTGTCACGTGAGAAGAGTGAAAGTTCGGCTAAGATCGGCTCGCTTCGTTTGTATAGCGTTATCTCTATCGCACATCAAACTCACAGTTTGATACTATTATAGAGTAGTTAAAACCGTTTGTTTATAAAATATTAAAAATATAACTTTGGTTCTAACTACTGTATAAACATATCATGATGTGTGATAGAGAGAACGCTTACAAAATCGATGACAGCCGATCATTGCCGATCTCACACGACGTGCAAAATGAAAAGCCAAGTACTGAAATTCGAATCTGCACATACCAACTACCTTTTACAAGTAGAAAGATGATAATCAATACTTAAAAAGATCACAAACTATTAATAACTTATTTCCATTACTACGAAATACAAAAATATTACGAAAAATTGAATCCACTGTTAAAAACATAACCTTTAATTGGCAGTCGGGTAAAAATAGGTTAGATGGCGACTTGGTAACATTCGGAATAGAATCAAAGTAACTGATGATCGCAAGAGCAATAGTAAAGCTGATATAAACCGGAGAAACATAATGAATGAGATAGGGGAATCAGTCGAAAACTGATCAAAATAGCTGATGCTTGAAGGCTATACAGAACTGTTTGACAGCTGTTTTATACAGCCCAGACTCAGCCTCAGATGCATGGCTCGAGTTAACAATAGTGCCTGGAATACGGCAATAGGCTCACCCCCTATTATGGGACCTAATACAATAATTGGTGAAATGTTCAGCAATGTTGTTCCTTGAGAATAATCATATTATTATGAACATCAAACAACCCTACCCGATACAAACCTTCTTAGAGAAAGCTCTAACAGAGCCTGTACTATGAACTCTTTAGAACAGTTCAAATAATTGATCTGTCATACTAACATCTGCATAAATAATTTTGTAATCCCATATAAATATATAGGGTTACAAAGTTATATTTGCGGTTGGTAGTATGACAGGCGTTCAATTATTGACCTGTTTCGAGGTTATAGGTCTGCAGTTTATATATGAAACGCAAAAATGTTGAAATAATGTACCAGTAACAACCCTGTTCATAGATTTAAAATGATGTTAATCTTATTTCATATGTGTGTAGGTAGCTTTACAAATAACATACCAAGATATTGAAAAAACTTTACTATTGTGTGATCCCATACATTAGAAGTGCAAAGCGCTACCGATTTGTATTCACTAACTAATCTCAAACACTGGTACGGGTCTCGAGGTCCTTATAAAAGGATTTATGTTTAAAAAATAAATACTTAATTAACGCTTAGAACCTTAAGTAAGAAAAGCGTATAAATTACTTTTTTTTTTTATTCTCAGAAAATTTCAATTAACGGACTTAGTTCCTATCTATCTAGATGTAGTCTCATATTGCGGTTGGTCACAAAACATCACTGGTAACAATATTTAGACAAACATTTTTGTAATAGTATTCTGTAATATACAAATTCGATGACGAGTCTCACTTCGGAAAGTTCAGAGACTCGTTATTGGCACTCCAAGTACACTTAATTAGCCAATCACGAACGGATACTTCGCCATAAGCGCTCCGAGTAGACCTAATTGTCCAATCACAGGCCTGTCGAATTAGATAGTACGTTGGTATCGCCAATGACGATTTATCCGAACATTCCCGAAGTTCTTCTCATCAGAATGAGACTCGACGTCGAATTTTTATATTACAGAATACCATTACCATATTGTGAATGTAAAAATTTATATGCGGCGGACTTTGGCTGTTATTACGAAGAAGATAAGGCTGTATATTCCGTGTACCGTAGCATCACAAGTGACATTCATCCACGTCATACATTAATTTCATACACACACAAACACTCACCCACGTAAACGTATTCGCTAACGATTTCACGGTTCAAAGGCGTATTCACTAATCTCTAACAACGAGTTTACTTTGTATTTTGTTCACAGACCATACAATATGAAACAACATTTTTTTTTTTAACAAGGGCGGCTTTCGTCGACTGAAGCAGTGGTTTTTGAGACGGACGAATGAGGCTTTTGGTCTGTAACTAGACCAGACTAATCTATCTATTCATATATCTTTTACTGAAGACAGCACAATTTGATATGCAAGTTGTGACAGAGTTCTGAACCATTTTTCTGCAAAATTCATCACAGAATCAAAAGGGTAGAAGTACAGTAAATTTTCAGTCCAGCTTTCAACCTAAAAGTACAATTAAATTAGTTTTGAAGCTCAATCCTAATATTGAATATTTGTTATGTACTTTTGACATGGGAAGTGTTCGATTTTTGATTTGGCCGTCCAGCTAAGACCGGTTTTCTCTATCGCACTTCGAACTGACAGTTTGGTACCTCCATAGAGTAGCTAAAACCCTTTTATAAAATATTAAAAATATAACTTGGGTTTTCACTACTCTATACAGATATCAAGCTGTAGACACGTTGTGCGATAGAGAACGCAATACAAAGTCGAACTTTCACTCTTCTTACCAAAATGCTAAATCAAAACCGAGGTACTGTACTGGTCTATATTAAATAGCAAATTTACTCCGCATTGCGCAGTCGATTAAACTATCTTCATCTTATCGAATACTATGTTGCAATCAAGCAGTATACGCTTATAAAATTGTGATGTAACACGTCACAGAAAGCCGCCATTGCTTTTGACAAGTATTTTCAAAGCAAGACACGACGAGGACTCGCTTTATAACAGACTTTTAAACAAACTGTTTATAGTTAAACCTGGTTTATACCTTTCCTAAGAGTTTACGCAGAATGAGTGTAGGATTTTTTTAGAATTGTCAATGTAATGAGATAGTGATTTTTGTATATAATAATGGTCTGTGCTTGGTATTTAGAGAGGTACAAAAGCTTATAATTTTGTGATGAATTTGTATAATGAGTAGGGTTTAACACTGTAACCGCTACAAACGTGATTGCCTAATCACGAACGACATTGCGTTTGGCCTTGCGATCGTGATTAGTGATTGAATCGCGCGTATGTTCACCAAACTTATCAATGAAGTCAATACCAATTTTGTACTTCGTTTAACTTTAATAATACAATACGAATCAAACCTGTAACGTGCCGGTTTTACAAGTTATCCATTAATTTGACAGTTCTAAAAACATTTTGTCTTGTTTGCACACGTATCGGAGGCTAAGTTTAAGTTTGCCATGCGCTGGCAACATTATTTTGTTCCTGGGTAACAAATTGGCGAATGTTACTTGTACAAATTATACAATACTAATTTAGATAACCTCTAAACATTCGGTCAACAGAACATTAACAATAATACTTAAAAAATTCTCGTTAGGAAACTTTTTGTTGTTCGACATAAGCTCAACTTTGAGGAATGTCGCACTTGGGTCGAGTGACTAACAGTACGAGCGGAAAATGAATTTTATATCAAATAAGATTAGACCTTATTATCATTGAAATACACTTGAAATTACAATGACGACTTATGAAGCTACGTAAACGAAGTTCAAGTATAATTATCATTTAAATTTCAATTTTATTTTCATTGTACAAAGGTCTACTTTTATTTCATAGAAAATTATCGTACCGCAGTCAGTGTCGCCCCTAAATGGACACTTCCTAACAGTGTTTTACTTCATACCAAGATTTATGTAACAAGTTCTTAGTTTCAGTAGTTACATTTTGTGTACCAATCTTCCATACGAAAGTATACTGTTAGAAGTTGAGCAACGAGGTTAAACAACAAAGAGTGTAGACTTAAGAACATAGTACCAGGAGTCCCCGTGGTCCGGCCCGGGCGGGCGTTGCTAGAACTTGTCTTGGAAGATAAATAGGTTGTTGGTGGCCGCTACCGCGATGATGCTCTCGTGGGGATGCCACGCCGTGTGGAGGATCTTCTTGTTGAAGTCCAGGCAGTCTACGCTTATCTCGTCCTGTAACGATTGATATAAATATAACTCTTTGACTCTATAACTAGATGCAGTAAGAGCCACTTCAACGCCGGTACTTTGGAATAAGTTGACAATACATAAATCCCATGACATGCACACATTGACAGTTTAAAGAACAATATTGACATTATCTCACACAAAACACGTTTTTCACGCCGTTTTTGCGATGAATTTTGTTAGCAAACTATGTCTATAAACGGTCTAAGGTTCGAGTACTTAAACCGTCGATTTATATGGATTAATTGGTATTGATTTTTTGGTAGGCCTACAGCTAAGTACCTATACACGTGATAACAAGAGTAATGCAAGTCAGCGAGAACATAGGAGCCGCCTAATGGTATAGAAACAAAACCACGTACCTTCTTCCTCTTGGCGGTGGTGGCGACCCTGCGCGGACGCAGCGGCTGACGCGGACGCGCCGCTGCGTCACGCGCGGCTTCCAGCGTCAGGTCGGCGCGCCGCGTGCCGCACGTGCCGCCGCCGCCGCAACCGCCGCGCTCGAATATCCTGCGATACATGACGTAGTTAGGGACTGTCCATTAATCACGTGATGTTTTTTTTAGCAATCTTCTAACCCCCCCTCCCCCATGGTGATACGTGGTGAGGTTTTAGCCAACCTCCCCCCCTAGCCAAAATCGCGTGTATTTTTTTGTTCATAAGGTATTTAATGCTAGAAAGCAAAGAATCGTGACAAAAATCATCAGTTATAAGAAAAAATAAATACACGTGATATCTCAATATACGCCTCCCTCCCCCCCTGGTGATGTTTCGTGAGCCCCTTACACACATACCGAACCGGTTAACTAGGTGGCAGACAAGCACACGGCCCACCTGTGTGGCCCGGTGTGCTTGTCTGATGAAAACCGTAGCCTATGGACGAGTGCATGCAACACCAAGGGAGTCACACTCGTACTGCCGCCTAGTGCCTACCCTGTAAGATTCTGTGCCGTCAGCGCAGAATACAAGCAGGACACGCCACTTGTCTTCCCACTGACAACACAAAACCTCTGGCTACCCTACTTACCGCCGAACACAACACTTTTCAGGATGCTAAATATGATGGTAGTAGGGAAGCACATTGCTTCGATTTCGACAATGGGTTGTGAAAGTCAGATGGCAATCGCTTCATAGAAAATATGAATGAAAGATTTTATAATCTATACTATAATATTATAAATGCGAAAGTAACTCTGTCTGTCTGTTACGCTTTCACGCCTAAACCACTGAACCGATTTTGATGAAATTTGGTATAGGGGTAGATTAGACCTTGAGAAAGGACATAGGCTATGTTTGGTCGCGATAACCGACATACACGTGGGCGGAGCCGCGGGCGAAAGCTAGTCTTCTTCCATATAAAAAAATAATTGCTGTTCGTTAGTCTCGCTAAAACTCGAGAACGGCTGGACCGATTTGGCTAATTTTAGTCTTGAAATATTCATGGTTTAAACGGGCTAAAAAAAAATATGGCGGTACAAAATTCGCCGGGTCAGCTAATGTATGATAATTATGTACGTCTTTTCAAGAATTTTCCTGTGAACAATCTCTATACACTCACCTAAAGAATCCGTTATAGGACCCGGTCATAAGCCGTTGGTCGTCCCCACTCCAGCAGCACTCGAACTTGTCGAAGATGCAGTCGTTCTCGTACAGCGAGCACAGCTTGGACCGTAAGTACTCGTGCACCGGGTACGTCTCCACCGGCTTCGTCTCCATGCGCAGATCCCACACTTTTAGTCCTAGATAATCTCGGGACATCATGTATCTGAAATGTACAATTATTATAAATATAGTGATAGTGATATTGATATCTAAATATAGTGACAGTGATATCTTATGTGCATGAACAGCAGTGTAAGAACCCATTTGGCGTAAGCCTTCCTTTCGGGGTTAGCGCGTCTTGCGGCAACATTCTTGTAAAACCCAAGCATAGCAAATCATGGAATGGAGGAGCAAGTGAGTGGATCCTGGAATCCAAACGCAAGCTTTGTACGCCATTGTTTGAAATAGGAAATCCTCACATCTTTAGCAGGCTGAACTTTCTCTGGAGCGCGAGAGACAGACGCGGATAGCGGTAGGGTAACGTTGAAAGTCATTAACACTACTAGACCACGTATGTACAGGCAGCATTAGCTCAATCTTGACTAGCCAACTACTCAAAATGATTTTAATACCATGGCTGCATGTGGTCTCGCAGACCAAGTCGCCTCTTGTCACTAATACCCATAAACCTCTTGGCCGGGATGTAATACATGTTTCTATTCAAATCTATGCTACGATTGAAAGATCGGTTATATGTATCTCTCACCTGCCCGAATTGCTAAGCTTGACATCACTAATCGAGGAGATGATCTCGGAGAAGAAGGAACGCGCATGCGGATCCTCGGGCTCCTCAAACAGCTTGGCGTGTCGGTCGCAAAGCGCCGCCGCGCGCATATCGCACAGCCTTATCGTACCTATCGACAAGGGAATAAGGGTTAGTTTTGCTTGGCTGTGAACGCTTGAGTTACTGGTAGAGAAGACTGTTACTTACCCTTACTACTAGAATAGACAAAGAGATTGCATTCGGTCGGATGAAACTCCGCCGCGGTGATCACCTGAAAAGAAAGCAACAGTAAGTACATTGACGAAATTGGACAGGGGCTAGGGTGTACAGTGCTTCATAAAGCCTTGGCCAAACCAACGCGATCACCTTGCGTCCGCGGTGGCGATCAGTTGTTGTGTATGAATTTGTAGACGTGTTCATACCGATGCGGCCTACGATTGGCCAACAACTGATCGCCACCGCGCCCGCCACCTCGAACGAGAGCTGAACGCGTTGGTTTGGCCTTGTCTTAACGTCACTGCTGAAGACGTACGATCAATAGTGCAAGATGTTATAAAGACAGAGTTTGCTGTAATGTTGCAGAATATTAATAGAACTATTGTTGATATAATTAATAAGGAATTGGAACCAATAAAAAACGATGTTCAAGAGTTAAAAGAGTCGTTAACTTTCCACACGAGTGAGTTTGAGAATTTTCAGTCTGAACACATTTCTAGTAAGAACAGTTTGAAAGACTTAAAAAATGAGAATTTACAATTAAGTAATACCGTTTCTGAGTTAAATCAAAGGCTGAATTATATGGAGCAGCAGGCTAGGTCAAATAACCTTGAGATACAGTGCCTACCAGAAAATAAAATAGAAAACTTACTCACAGTGGTCAAGCAATTGGGTTCCGTAGTGGGGACTGAATTAAAAGACAGTGATATACTGCACTGCACTCGAATCGCTAAACTCAACAATGCGAATGGCCGTCCCAGGTCAATCGTGGTACAGTTCTCATCCCCGAGAACTCGTGATCAGGTACTGGCCGCTGTTATTGAATATAATAGAAAGAACCCTAAAAGTAAACTGAGCAGCGCAGATTTTGGGCTTGCCGGCAATAAAACTCCAGTTTACATCTTGGAACATCTATCCCCTGCCAATAAGGCTCTTCATGCAGCTACAAGGATAAAAGCCAAGGAGAAGGGCTATAAGTTTGTTTGGATAAGGAGCGGGAGGATTTTTATTAAAAAAAACGAAGATACCGATCATATCTTAGTTAGAAGCTTGGAATCTTTGAATAAGATAGTGTAATGCTTATTTATTGTATAAATTTTGCATGCATTCTTGTATTCTCTATTTAAAATTCAATAATTTACAAGTTTATTATCAGAATTGTGGTGGTTTAAGGACAAAAACCCACACAGTATGTCGCAATATATCTTGCAGTAATTATGATGTAGTTGTTATCTCGGAGACATGGCTTAACAGTTCTGTACAGAGTAGTGAACTATTTGATGATAGATATGTAATAACAAATTATATAGAACGTGATAAGGAAGGGGGAGGTGTTCTTATAGCAATTAAGAGTAATTTGAAATCAAAACGCTTGAAAATCTGGGAAAGCATTTGTGAGGATCTCTGGGTAGTAATAGATGTTCCTGGATCGCGTTCTGTTCGGCAAGTGGTTTTTTGCGCGGTATACTTACCTCCTCCGGTACCTAGCCACGTTCTTGAATGCTATATGGACCATTGTAATGCAGCCTTTGAAAATTTTACGGATTCGCTTGTGTGTATTGTAGGAGACTTTAATTTAAGCAGTATTAACTGGAAATTGGTAAAAACTTCATCTTCTAATCTTGTACTAAGTAACAAATGCGAAAAATTTATAGATTTCATGAATGTCAACAGACTTAATCAATGTAGTGAAATTACTAACTCGTTTGGACGTACTTTAGACCTTGTACTCTCCACAAATGCATTAACTAGTGTAAGCCAATCGATCTACCGTATAAGTAAAGTTAGTGACCTACACCCTCCTCTAGATATCGACGTTCCTCTGAAAATAGAAACTAGTCTTCCTTACAGTAAGATTAAAGCTAGACTTAATTTTTACCGAGGAAATTACCAATCTGCAAAAATTGCACTACAGGAAGCTAATTGGGATGAATTGTTCACGGGAGCGGATAACGTTAATGAGATGTTAGATGTCTTCTACGAAACTCTTAATACAGTCATCAAACAATTTATTCCGTTACGTAAAAATAAAAATACTAAATTTCCCCCGTGGTTTAACAATAAATTGATTGGAATGTTGCGTGAAAAAAACAATATTAGAGTTCGTTTTAAAAAATATAAAAATCCACTAGATGCAATATACTTAAAAGATCTTACTAAACAATGTGACAGTTTCTCCACTGAGTGCTATAATAAGTATATAAACTTACTAGAAGAAGAACTTAGAAACAATCCCAAACTTTTGTGGACTCATGTTAAGGCTAAAAGAGGAGGATCAGGCGCATATCCATCTGCCATGACTGATGGGTCTAAAACCACCTCTAATGGTACAGAAGTATGTGAGCTTTTTGCTGATTACTTCTCCTCTGTCTATAGTATAGACCATAATTCTCATCATAGTTATAATTCTGAATACTTACAGTCATTAACAAATTATAGCACATGTTTAATTAAACCAGACCTTGATAATAAAACTGTTCTTAAAAAGCTAAAAAGTCTAGATATCACAAAAGGTGCGGGTCCGGACGGCATACCACCACTATTTATTGTTGCCTGTTCTAATGAGTTGGTACGGCCGCTTTTACAGATTTTCCGCAAATCATTGGATTCCGGAGTATTTCCCTTGAAATGGAAAGTGGCTAAAGTGGTACCTATTCATAAAGCTGACTGCAATGCAACTGTGTCTAATTACAGACCTATTTCAATCCTATCTACTTTTTCTAAAGTATTTGAGTCATTGATCTACCCTTATATTCAAAACCATTTAAAATTATACTTGAGTGAAAACCAGCATGGGTTTGTTGAACGTAGGTCAACAGAGTCCAACTAAGTTCCTTTTACCGAATTATTGATTAAAGCCGTAGATGCTGGCCACGAAGCTGACGTGATTTATACCGACTTTAGTAAAGCATTCGATAAGGTTTCCCACAACATCTTAAAATACAAGTTACGTGCTTATGGTATCTCTGGAACTTTGCTTACTTGGTTAAGTTCATATCTCCATGAGAGGTACTTTTTTGTCGTGGTTAATGGTTTTGAGTCGGGATTACAAAAAATTACTTCGGGTGTCCCACAGGGTTCGCATTTAGGACCCGTGCTATTTAACTACTTTATCAACGATATCTCGACCTGTTTCCGACACTCTGATATTATTATGTTTGCCGATGACCTCAAGTTTGTAAGGGTAGTCAGGTCCGAAGAGGACTCGAAACTTTTACAAATTGATATTAATAGGCTTCTACTGTGGTGTATCAATAATAAAATGCAGCTTAATCCTAAAAAATGTTATCATCTAAAATTTTCTCGAAAAATTAATTCGACATCATATGATTATTACATTGAACATGATAAAATAAACAAAGTAGATCATATTCGTGACTTAGGTGTAGTATACGATAAAAAATTGACTTTTGTACCCCATATGAATAATGTAATGAAAAAAGGTGCGAGAATGCTGGGTTTTGTTTTGAGAAACTGCAAAGCTTTTCGAAATAATAAAACCAAAACACTACTTTTCAACAGCCTTGTTAGAAGTATATTGGAATATTGTAGTACAGTCTGGCGTCCGCACTATGCTACACATACTTTGCGCATAGAACGTATACTAAAACGGTTTGTTTGGTATCTTACATTCTCAAATGGCTTGGCTAAGAAAATACGTTCATACAAAAGTCGTCTCAAGTACTTTCACATAAATTCCCTGGCAAGTCGTAGACTTTTGAACGACGGACTGTTTGCTTGCAAAATGTTAAGGTCCAAAATAGATTGTCCACAACTTCTAACTTTTATCAACCTGCGTGTCCCAGCCAGGCTTCCGCGCTACTCGATTACACCACTTGTGCCGCCACGTAGAAGGACTGTTCTAGGTGCCAATTCCCCTTGCTCGAGAATGTGTAAGGTCATTAACAACATAAGCGACCAAATTGATCTTCACTTTGATTCTGTGGCTAAGGTCAAATATATCCTTTTAAGCTTACCTGATTTTGAGTAATATTGCATTATGGTACGAGTGAATAAGGGTGGTGATTGCCGCTGAGGCGCCATTGAGACCCGAGCCGTCAGGCGGGGGTCTTGGGGAGCCGAGGACGGTGGTCGGCATGCTCGCGCGTGTCATGTCATGCGACATGTGTAAGGTAATGATAGCTTACTGTTTATAGACTTTTTATTGTTATACATGCGGTGTTTACCTTTAATTAATTGTAACATTTTTATATGTATTTTGGAACGTATTTGATGTAAGTTTTTATGTTAACAATTGTTGGTAGACCTAAATAAATAAATAAATAAATAAATAAACGTATCGAGGGAACGGAGCATTGCGATTGGTAGGCTTCATACACGCAGGTTCAGAGTAAGTAAGCAGACGGCCAATCGCAATGCTCCGTTCTCTTGATACCGTTTAAATTAAGAATACGAATATTTTCGTGCTAGGGGCACAGAGCCCTACCATCGCCTTTCGACCCAGGCCGCTTGCTAATCGGTCTGTTAAACTAGAGACGAAGGTGGCGTAGACTACCTCTGGGGATTGGAAGTCAGACGTCAGACGCTCACGCAAAAACCGCAAAATCAAAACTTTAAGTGAACCCCAGATTTTATGATTCTGCAACCGTTCTCCTAAGACCGATTCGCCATTGGACTATTCGTCGTAAGTGCAAATTTTGAACGCAACTGGAAAATCGCTATAATGATGATGTTGATGATGACGACGATGATGATGATGAATTGAAAGGTAGAGCTGCCCCCCTAGACAAGTGGCAATTCGATGCTCGGCGTATGATGGAATAGAATGACGAATCTATAGGATTTGACGTATTTGACATTCGTTGACGCCTGATATACGTCAAATCATGGGATTTGACGTACATTTGGCATTCTATTCCATCATACGCCGAGCAACGAATTGCCACTTGTCTAGAGGGGCAGAAGAGTAAACGCTCCAAAGTAAAAGCTTTGAATGCAATTGGAATTAGCTATCGTATAGAGACGGTTCTTACCTCCGTAAGCTCTTCCATATTAGCAGGTTTAATATCCACAATGTTGAAGCTCTGGTCCGTGATCTCCAGGTGCCACAGGTTGATGCGCAAGTCGTCGGCCGACAGGTACGTCTCCTGGTCCGAGTTCAGGGATATGGAGTTTATGTGGTATGTGTGAGCGTTTGCGAATATCCGCCTGTGAATAATAATAACACTTTGATTTGAAATCTGATACACAATTTTTATTAATTTACTACAAATAGTCTACGTTTTTTTTTTCGTAGTTCAGTTTACTTTTCGGGTCGTACATGCGTTAAAAACACTGAATTAATACGTTATTGGTCAAACGAACAAGAGGATCGGATCGTTTGAACCGTGGTTACACTATCGGCATGGACCCACCACACGAGCTAATTAGCTTTAAAAAAAAAGGTTTATACAATCAAAGTACTCCAACCGCTATTACAAGTCGTCTTAAAAGGCGTTTTCCCCCTCCCCCAAACTTTAGGCTGCGCCCGCGCCTGATCGACAGTGCTGGTTACCATAAAAAGGTTTAAAATGCACTACCTTTTGATCTTACACTCCGTAGTTAAGTCATACATTTAAGATCTTCCTAATAAATGATAGATAGATATCTACGCTACCAAAGGAGTTATCAAATTATCACCTGTATATTTCATACCTACTGACGTTATAGCTATTAAAACGTGTTTACAACCGTCCAGTTACATACGCAAGTAACATCGTAATACAATCAATCAATCATCTTATTTGCGTAAACAGTTAACGAATGACGTACAACGTGACAAGTTTAACTAGACCTACGTAGATATTACCTTTGTTTATAGTACTGGAAAATTGCTTCGATTCAGTTCTGGGCAGTTTATAGACAGCGTTTAACTACCTCGTAGTTTTTGAGGTATCAGTAAGCTAACTAACCATACAAATACGTCTCAGATTAATAAGAGGAGACTTATAACATGCCTGGGAGAGCACGTTAAATCATCGTTCCCGGTCGTCATACGAACATCTATAGCAGTCGTTACTGATAGTTGGGAGCCCTAAAAAGTCCAACAGCTGGTCAACCTGTAAGACTTCGATATCGTCAATGGGTTGTGAAGGTCAGGTAGCATTAGCTTCATGGAAAATAGCGAAAGTTTGTCCTGAAAGAAGCAGACCCCGAACTTCGAGGTAAGAAATCGGGTGCGATCGGGATAAACGCACTTATAATAATGACTTACATGGCTTATAAACATAACCCTGAGCAAGAATACCACATTGCAAACTCGTGAAGCGTTCCACATTTCATTGTGTAGTATTCAAATCTGGGACCCCTTCATATTAAAGCCGACTTTTTAACCTCTAAGCCGACGCGGCCACTACAACGCACTTTATACGTCTAATTTATTATCTATTGCAACATACGATATAATAAAACTTTTCATTATGGACGCTGATAACCGAAGTGGGGATTCAAGTGGATAACGGGAGACAAATATATTTAGATGGCTCGTGCCATCAATCACCAATATTTACACAAGTGGCAACTATCCACTGATAACTGATAACATGTTATCATCTCGATAAATGTCAATCGTTAATTAATATTTTGCTTTTTTTGTAGCGTCTAAGTAGGTAATAAAACTAGGGCGCGTACATCCTACCAATATTGGCTGTTTTTTATTCAATCACGCTGTAATAGCTGAACGGATCTGGCTAAAAATTTGGTACAGCCATAGAATTTGCTAAGGAATAACACATAGACTACTCTTTATCCCAGGAATAGGTTGTCACGGGTAGCCATGCGGGCAGAGCCGCGAACAGCTAGTAATACATAATAATTCTAGGGTATAATGCCTACCAGACCCAAACTAAATATAGCTCGAAAATTGTTGAACTCTAAGTATACTAATCCACCAGTAGAGCAAATAAAACTGGGCTTCATTGTGATCCACCATTTGTCTAGTTTTAAGGATCTACTAATGGCTCAAACAGAACTAAGGTGTTCCCATATACCACTTTAACTTCGATAAATAACTGTACGAGTACATAATGATTGTAGTATAGAAAACTCTCTTTACTTCTCTTTCTGGTTCCAATCTCAACCTGAAAGACGGTAGGCGAAGAGTCAGACGGCTATCTACCGACTAGTAAGTGGACCACGGGATCGAGAATAGTGCTAGGATGATGTGGAAGTTCCAAGTGAAGCTGCTCACCTCGGCGAAGCTTCGACCATGAGCTCTGCGGGACGGACGGTGGGCACGCGAAGCTGCGTGATACGCGCAGGGTCTCGCGGCCGCCCGCCTTCCTCGCGGGTGTTGTAACCCGTCACGCGCTTGTCCCGCTCCGACACCTGCGGGCGAACGACGGGTTAGATAGTTAGGTAGATAGATAATTCTTTATTGTACACTAATAGATTTACAATAGCATAAGACATACAGTTTAATGTATTATGGGCCTTATCGCTGGAAGCGATTAACTCATATGATTGAGAATAGAAATACTATCGGTCTCATGACCAGTGCCCCGAGTACGAAAAGTATTTGTTTTCGTATCGTAAATGTATTGAGAGAACGGAGCATTGCGATTGGCAGGCTTCACACACACACACACACACAGGTTTACAGTAGGGAGGCGGCCAATAGCAATACTCCGTTCTCTGATGTGTTTACTTTAAAAATTGAGATTCGTCCTTGGATGTTCTCGCTGCATAAATAGAATGGAGCCTCCTCCACCAATAACCTCGGGGTCAAACCATCCTCACTTGAGTTAAGACCTGCTGATACGAACGATACGAACCTCTGACGAAGCCTTCCCTCAGGGGGTTCTGTGGGACGGTGTAAGGGATTCAAATCTACTCAAGCATTTTGGAGAAACTTACATACATATTATACAATATTGAGCCCTAAAAACATATTTATTATTACGCAGTCGTGTAAAAGTTTACAATTGATGGCAATAAGTTCATCCCTGTTATTTACTAAGAACATAGCTTGCCAAACGTATTATTCCTCTGCCTTTCCCCCATGGATAAAATAGCGTGAGTATATTCTTTTCACGATTTTATGCTTGTGAACTTCAAATAAAGGCGTATTGTTGTTTTACGCGTACGATCATGTTACGAGACAGACAATGCGAATGCTAAGACTTTGTTTGTACAGTCATGGTTCAAAATCAAGAACAAAAGACGACATTTTATATGTTTCCTACACACCGCCTGTGTGAAATTATACCAGCCACCTCACATGGCTTTGTCAGTCATTCATTTAAGTCAATCTATTCGTAAAAATTATATACTCAAGTACTTATTCTGTGCTCAAGGTATGATTCCGTAGCCGACCGCATACGACAACTGTCGACGCACGCAGCAGATGTGCGTAGTTCATTGCGGCTTCTCAATGGCCCCTTTTATCCGTATCGGAGTTTAACAAGTAATGTGTACGCTGTATCTGCTGCATGCGTCGGCAGTTGTCGTATGCGGTCGACTTCGGAATCATACCTGCGGCCTTACCATAAACCTTAAAACAGGTCAATAATTGAACTGCAGCTGTCATTCTGCCAACTGCAAATGTCACTTTGTACTGTCATATAAACATATAGGATTACAAAGTGACATTTGCAGTTGGTAGAATGACAGCAGTTCAATTATTGACCTGTTTTAAGAGTTCATGGTATGGGCCCTGAGCACTTATGACCTGACCTTTTTTCAATACATCGCCAATTCTCACTGAACGGGGTTCGAACCCACGATGTTTACCGTAGTATTTGAATGCACGCATACACAGTACACACAAATTATAAAAAGTGGCGCAAAGGTTATCTTTCAATTTCAAATGCTCAGTCAGAAATTTTACACTGGATTATAAGACTGAAAGTTACAAACAGGTGAAGATTGTTCGAAAACGTTTTATTTTAGATGAAAGCCTGTGTTTGTTGCATGGCTTAGTCCCTGAAGATATGGAAAGATATGGTGGAGTCCCATAAATACCTAAACACATACTAATATTATTAAAATTGTTACGCTACACTTTCACATCTAAACCACTGAACCGATTTTGAAAAAGAAAATAGAACAGAAATGGAGGAGAGCTGGATAAAAGACGTAGGCTACTTTTGATCGCGAAAACCAACATCCGTGCGGACGAAATCACAGACCACAGCTTGTCCGATATAAAATTGAATATGGATAACCTTCACGCCATTTTCTATCTAATTAACTTAAAATCTAATAAGTATAACAGAAAAAGTCCATACATACAAGACTAACCTTCCACAATTTGATGGTCTTGTCGTTGGTGGACAGCAGGAAGTGCGACTGGTTCTTCCTCTTGAGCCATCGTATCTTGTTTATTTTCTCCTCAATCTCTAACGACTTTAAGTAGTCGAACTCCGGTTCGTGTGATTGGAAGGTAGAATATACGTTATATTCTCCCTTCTTAGGAACACATTGCTTTGAGGCTGCGTCCCTCTGGAAATAAAATAAAAAATAAGTTAATTGTGGTGACAAGTGTACATATTATCCCACTAAAAACATAAATGTAAAAAAGGAGATGTCCTTATGATAATTAAACACACGTAGTTTTCTTGTGTTTACGTTAAAGAGGTTTTGAGTTATAGAAGGGTCAAAAGTGGCACCAAGTGGTTCGTGTAATATTACACTCGGCGCTGGCTAGCCAGTTTCTTTGCTTGAACTTGGCTTGACACCGTATTCGTTTGAGGCATTGGTACGGTTCACACATGGGGCTTCTGGTGAAGTAATTATTCCGGAATCGAACCGACTAAACCCACTTGATGTTCCATCATAGTAGGTAGCTAATTACCCATTTGTCAGGGCTATGATTACTGAAGATTTGTCAGGGTAGACAGCAGGAGTGAAACTCCCCTGGTGCTGCATACGTCCATCGGATGGACCGTATAAATAAATCACTTTAATACCCTTGATAGAAAATGCCCAGCAGATCAATACCGATGTATTGAGTGTATGCGTCGCTCGAACGCACATTGTATGGAGTTTTAAGTTTTGTATGAGTTCTGTGTTAATAGCAAGAAAGCGGCGACATCGGTTCTGTTAGAAAACTCCAGAGATATTCTATACCTCTTATTATTAGTTCTGTAATGGACCTCCAAACATACATACAATCATAACATACAATCACACCTTTATCCCCGGAGGGTTAGGCAGAGGTGAATTAACACCCACACTTCACCAATCATTGTATTAGGTCCCACGTAATAGGGGGTGAGGCTATTGCCGTTTTCCGGGCACTATTGTTGGTTCGAGCCATGTATAGGCTGAGTCTAGGCTGTATATATCTGTCTGGTGTTAAACAGCCCTATCACTTAGTCGCCTTGTACGACGCCGCATGGGAGGAAATGGGGTGGCCCAAATTCTACTCTGCCGGGAACCACGCGGCTATACCGGGAACCACACGGCTATGCCGGGAACCACGCGGCTATCATCAATATACATAAGTAATACATACCTGAAATATAACAACTCTGCCACCTTTATCACCGGTGGCGAGGAGTTCACCGTCATGGTTGAACTCGACACAGGAGATCAGGTCGGCCTCTGTCACGTCATCCTCTAGAGTACCCTTCACCTGACTGAAACACCATGTCGTCTCCCCACCATTGCCTGGAACAATACACCCAGATTGTTAAAAAAATGTTTACACTCTGTATAAATTCTCGAATAGAAAATTATACAGGAGGTAGAATTTAATTTGTGGGTTCGATTTGAGGATGGTTTGACTGCAGTACGGCACGGCAACGAATGTTTTTGTCACCAATAGAAATATAGACTTTAACGGAATGACAATACAATTGAAAGTTCAATGATGATCATTGTTGATACAAAAATAAAACTGCAGTATGGTCATCACTGGATTATAAATTTTGTTACTATACTATTGATGTGTCGTGTGACTATACTTTGACGCGGACGTGAGGAGCCGTTAATAACACAAGCCTTTCGTAATGTGTGATTGCACAATGCACATCGCCCATAGTTCTCTGCTATACAGTCAGGCCTTACATATGAATATCCAGAATACAATTTATTATCAAAAGTAAGAAAGACGAGGATAGATATTTTTAAAATTACTTGTTATAACGACATGCAGTAGCGTTTTTGTAACTTCTACTAGAGATTTACTCCTACTTAAAATTTTCTTGGGATAGTACAATATACAAATATTAGGTACATAATTTAGCTTATAAACTAACCAAGCAGTTAGTATAACATCAATATTGAAGAAGATTAATATGTAAGAAATGTTAGTACATAAAAACATACAAAAACTCGTAAATGCAATGTATTATAGAAGAGACACTCAAAACTACAAACTTACTCCCTTATTTTAGATCTATTCCAATCGAATACCACGTTTTAATACCAATGGTATTTCTTGGTATTCATATTTATTATATGAAAGTGGTATCCGTTTGGAATAGATCTTATTTTAAATACTAATTACTAATAATAATTATTATTAGCAGCTTAGGAGAAGAAACTAATAGTATATTAGTCTAGTATTTTGGTCATTCTTGTGATTGAATAGAATATTTTGACTGTATGGAAAATCATTATTAGAGCGCAAATTCAGGTTGCATCCAAAGCTTAGCACTTTGGAACCTAGGGCTGTCCTACTTTGCCTTCGGCTTTGACGGGAGCGACAACCGTCTGACCTTCCGAAGAGAAAAACTTGCCCCAGGGCTTCGGCCGTTAATCAACAGGTCTACCGTGATATTGGTTAGGGCCCCGGAAAATCTCATTATGCATGTTAAATAAATATAGGCCAATTTCGTCGCTAAAATTTTCAATTTCTTTTTCCTCTTTAATTACCAAAAGGCAAGGACTTGATCACGCAGTGACCATGTCACCCCATTTACAATTTTGATCACGAGTTTGAGAACGCTCTAGAATGACGTCACTTGCTTGTTTAGTATGTAGTCAATACGTAAGTATTTTAATATTATGTTTGTCCTGACGTCACCAGCTGCTTGGATGATGTCTAGACGTCATACGCGGTTTAATCACGTTCTCCTTGGTAAAAGCTAGACGTACTCTAAAAACTCATAAGTATGAAAATTACTATTTAGTCTGATAAAGAAATACGATCAGACCGTGACTGAGAGTGGAGCACTAATTATTATTTATTGTATACGCGATCGAGTCGAACTGAACTGCACTGTACTCATTGGCTTATTTAGAACCTAGTTTAGTTGAACGGAGATGTATCGGTAAAACCCAGTCTTACCAAATAGAAAATCTGCAGCAATAACAAAGTTTGTCACCTTGATTATTGATCAAATATAAAAGCCTGAACAAAAGCGTCAGTGGCGTTACGAACGAGAGGGCCCGGGTTCTGAACCTGCCCATTACACTACCGACGCGAATCCTCTTCTAACACAAGCAATTAACCTTTGCTGGGGAGGTTAACGGGAATACTAGTAATTTCGCTCAAATCTTTAAAAAAATAAGCATATTTCAATATTTTAAACTTGTATATGTCATTGACCCACAGGACCCTATTCTATGGTGACGCGACGCTTAATTTTCTGCGCTAGCAATAATTGTACCTACATAGAAGATTTCCATAGCACACTTCGGGGCCAAACTAATAAGTGATCGACATTAAAGCTAATCATTGTTGAAACAGAACTCACTAGATCTGTGTAGCAAGAACCGACTAAAACTAGTCAAATAGTCGTATCTTCGACACCCGCCATCTTATAACACGGGCAAATAACAGATTTATGCACTAAAAGACTTATTAATAAATAGGGAAATAGAAAATACTATCCGTAAATGTATGTTGAATCCGTGGATGGGATGGATATTTACATGGATAGCAGAAATTCTTGACAACATACAACTTAGGACAGCAGCGTAAGACCAGGCTTCCGTCACTCGCTCAAGGCCACGCGATAAACACCTACAGCTTGGCGTACAGTCGACTGTACAAACTGGCAGAGGGCTGCCGAACGCGCGCCTGAGCGCTCGCATCACACTGCACCGCACGTTTCCCGCGCTTACGCTTCGAAATGCCGAAACCACGTAATTAATGTGCAGTCTAAGCCTAAGTCTATTTCTTTGAACATAAGTACCTAAGTAATAAGTATGTAAATCGTAAATTAAGACGTTTTTTGAGTCAGGTATTATATAGGTAAGTGTTGTTTTATAGGTAATTCTAATACTAACTGAAGTTACCTAGTACTTACGTAATAGAATAGTAGGTAATGTCCGTTATTTTTAGGGTAGGAATAAGCGTCTATAAGCTATACCTACTGTAAATTATTTCGTAATTTTATACCAATGGTTGACCAAACTGATTTGAACAAAATGATTAATCTAAATCATCTAAATGCATTAAAATTGGAAAAAATCTTATAAGAAAACTATAAATACAGTAGGTATACCTTACAGTATAGTGTACCTATAGGTAGGTACAGTAGGTGTACCTACCTATAGGTACACTGGCCTATAAAGTAGCACCGTATTACAAATGTTATAAACCGTTGATTTATATTATTTATTAAAATTATTTACGCGATTAAAGATATTTTCGACTAGGTATAAAATGTAATAAATTCCGAGAAGAGAAAAAAAATATAAATCATATAAAACTAAAACATATTGGATTGACTAATAAAAAATGTGGTTAATTCGTTTTATTACAATAATCATCATAGATATAACATAACCCTAGCGCATTCTTATGATGACGTCACCCGCACGGCGGGCAACACAGTCTCGACTCTATGAGTGCGGGCTTAAGGTACAATTCTTCTCGTTCTGAGCAGCAGGTATTATTATTAAAATTTTGTAGGTGAATATAGCGTAGATATTTTCACTTTTGTATGGGAGTGATGTATCTGTTACGTAGTAACTATTTATTAATCTGTGGTAAGACTTAGCAGTGGCAAGGGGTCGCTATAATACGATTCCAGCTGGCTTGTCTTTGAAATATAGTAGAGTACAATGGATCGCATGGAGCGTGACAAACTAGAGCACGGTAAAAGAAAAATCCACTGGTTTCACTTTTGAAAATTTTGACCCTTCACCACTGAGACCTAGCTATCTACTGAACAATGATTTATAATAAATACTTTTTTAATACGTGGATACACGGACATTTACAGCTTTAAAATAACATGTGTATGGATATTTCTATGTTAAGTAGTCAAGTTAAAGAGAATGCGGCTATTCTTAAATAGTTAACTATAGAGTGCTGTGTAATGTCCTATAATATTTTAGCTATAATAAAAATATACATACAGTCACAAGTCGTATTCCAATGCAAACGACACGAATGATGTCTCCAATTCGTAAAATTATCCTGAATACGGATCCGATGGTTCGAATACCACGGCACTTCTTTCTTTTTCAACATCTCCACTAACTTAAAATGTACTTAGTTAACACACGCATCTTACTAGCAAAAAAAAATTATACACCACTATTCAGGAACATAGTCCGAACAAGAATGCCGTATGTTGGCGCTACTAAACCTGTTTTTTCTTAGTAAACTAGTAATGCTATACTATTGAATGGGAAGTCTGGTTTAGTAATGTACACCTGTCTTTAGAGCCGTTGTGTGGTGGTTAGACAATACAGGATAGAACAAAGGACAGTGGTCTAACAATTAAAGGAAGCTCCTTGTATAATGATATAAATTGCGCTGCAATTGTAATTATGTTGGCAGTTGGGTCGTACTGCTCGCGCTAGTAATGAAAAAGTGAGATATTTTGCTCACAATCTTTTAATAATGTAATAAGGGTTAGAGGCAGAGGTGAATAAAGTTCACATTTCACCAATTTCCGTATTTTCATGTAATAAGGGGTGAGTCTTATTGCCTTTTTATAGCTACATGGGAGAAATTCTGCAGCTCTATTACCTATGAGGAACGGCATACACTCACATTTAATATCGCAGTATGCCACGGTTAACGTTTATATATTCAGTATGGTACTAAAAAGCCTGTAAAACGAAACAAAATCGAAAATATAGATGCAATCGACGTAAATGTTACAATACTTATAATACATAACATACATATACTCACGCCTGTAAGTCCCCGAAGGGGTAGGCAGAAGTGTAATATCACCCATATTTCGCCAATTATGATTTTTGTTCTCACGTAATAAGGGGCTAGCGCTACACCTATTGCCGTCTAGCAGGCACTTTGTCATGGGCTGTATATTTACTGTTAGATGGAGAACAGCCCTATCCTTAGTCGCCTTTTACGATACCCACAGGAAGAGATGGGGTGGCCCCCGGAAACCAACACGGCTAAATAATATACAATACTTATAATATACAATGTAATTTAGCTGTCTACGTTGGCTAGCAAGTAATATCTACTTTGACTAGACAGTCCTATCTGTATTAAGATAGTAAAACGTTGTCGAGGTGTAAGGTTTGGATACCTGATGCAAGATAAATCAGTAACTTTTTTAATATATCCTCAATCTCAAAAGAGTAGGCGTTTAAAAAGGTCTATTAATATTTTGTACTTCGCGAACTGTTTTCGTTCCAACGTGACGACCGAGCAGTTTTTCTAGACTCCGTACTGCCACTAAGAACTTCCTAATTCAGAGGTTCCCAATCAATGAGGCGTGCCCTCCTTAGGGGACACAAGGTTATCCAAGAGCGGCGGTTTAAAAACTAAAACCCAACTATGCGAAACCTTAACCAAAATCATTTTTTTCCAAATAACACGCATTTATATGCCAAAGAAGACTGTGAAATTCGACTTTGGGTCGATATAAGTCAATTGAAGTGGAGTTGGGTCAAGGGAGGCGTAGTATTTTAGAGTAAACTTAGGGTAATAGTTTGGAAAATTCTGTTCTAATGGAATAACTCAATAACTCTTTGCCCAATCCGGTAATCGAACCCGATATTCAATAAGTAGCTGTCGTACTCGTTGACGATTCGAACACCTTTATATAATGCCCTCGTTCACCAAAACCGGTTCCGCTTTTGAGCATAATAAATTATTTGAGTCGAGGGTCAGTCAGTTACCTAAGGTCATGTCAATGGTAACATTAAGGCTTTGAGGCTCTTATATCAAAGGACTTTTAATGGCATGGAAAATATAAATACACTGCTCTTTTCGTCTGAGACACTGCTATATTAGAATGCAAGAAGCCTCAAGAAAAGGCTAACCGGTTTTATTATATCTACGATGCAGTGGTTCAGCCCAAAGAATAGTAGTCGCCATTACAGATCCCTGAAATGGCGGTCCCTAGCTTGATGGACACGGCAGATGTTTTTTCACGCTCCGCTTAAAGGACCCGGGACTTTAGGAAGAAAGAAACACAATATCTGCTGGTAAAGAACTCTATAGCCCGCATCTAATTCTTGAACGACACTCAGTCCTGAATTTTGATTTATTTGACGTCAGTTTGTAAAGACAGATACAGATTTGAAATATTGTCCGTACAATTTGTCCTCAGATAAATCGACAAATAGACCTGAGGACCATTCTAGAATACGGGCCCAAGACTTTATGGTGGTGCGGCTAGGAAAGTGACTCCGTATCGGTTGGTTCTTGATGGAATTGCTTGCCCGTATGCGGGTGGGTGACATACATACGGCCCATGCGGGTGAAATTCGAGTTTCATGAGAAACGACTTTTGATTCAAACAGCCTACTCGATTCTTGATGTATAAAGTTCCAATCTTCTTCATCCTAGCGTTAATCCCAGTCGCATCCGAAGCTTTCACCTCGGAGTCTGGGGTCCGCTTCACCAGTCCAACTGCGGATTTGGCTGGTTTGAAGCCGGTGTGGTTGTGAAACTGGTGGCGGTATGAAATTTCAATCCCTTTCCGCTCAGTTCCTAAACGTCATTACAACTATATCGCCATTCCTAAAACCAGATAATACAAAACTTTATCAAGTCTTGTCTTGCAAGTTTGCGGTTGATAACGGATAACCTGTGCCAAAGATAGCAGGTTCAAGGTCGTGTAGTGTCAACAGTGACGAAGAATTGATATCTCGTGTACGTTTTGTTTACGTATGTTGATATCACTAAGATGTTCTTCGTAATTCACGTCTGTGGGAAAGATACAGTGACGTTGTTGGAAATTGTCTGAAGACAATACGTGCTCTACAAACCACAATTTTATGGGCCTACCACATGCACAAACTTCACCATAGTTATACCTGCACAGGCAAGACATCGGGCGGCGGGCTGCGTAGGCAAAACTGTGATGAAGCTTGTGCATGTTTGGTGATAGGCATATTAGAATTGATTAGATACCGCATCATCGACCTTCGAGCTTTTTCCCAACGTTTCCCAAGATTGGCCTAACTTTGACATTTTCGGGAACCGACTGGCATCCGACCTGCACATACCTTGGGCATTAAATAGTATGAAAATCGAGTGTCATGTTTCCCACCACACCACCGGTGACGTCACGCGAGCCATTTAGTGATAATGCCCATCTTAAACAGAATCGTTTCAATCCTAACGCGTCATTCGGCACAATTCGGTATTTTTATGTTGACCATCGACATACAAGGTTGAACGTACAATAAAGCGGGAACGTGGTAAGCGTGTTTTGCACCAATTCGAGACATACGGAAATGGAAGGCTTGTGTTCATCATCATCCGACCTAGTCGAGTCCTAAATTTGGAGCTCTTCGTCTATATTTTTTATCGGTATGTTCGCTTTTCCAGGAGCGAGTCTGACCTGGGCGGCCATCAGCACGATAGGAAAGTCTGCACCAGAGCCTCGACCGCTGTTTAGTAGGAGAGGTAGGTTTGAGGCCCCAAAGGTGCAGGGCGCAGTACATCCTTCAAACGGACGGCTTATTTATATCGCCATAACTTTAGTCTAACTCTCAGACTAAAAGAAGTAACATAGACGGAACGCATAGAACTAGCGTGTGGAACCGCCGAAAGTAATACTACCATTTCGCTAACGACTGTAGGAGTTTCTGTAGGGATTCATTCGAATGACCAATCCCAATATGCGGAAAGACTTACAGGAAGAAAAGAGACGTACTTGAGAATGGTATTATTGCAATACGTGCGACTATATGTTTATTGCAGAACGTGCAATAACTAAGGCGACCAGCCGTTGCCACACACCTACTTTACGTGATGGCACTTAAAACAAGGCCAGCTTTTTAACATTCTATGTCAGTACTGCTATGTGACGTCATAGATTAACAAACATTCCGAGTTTTCCTTGTGTCTGATTGCCTACTATCTATCATTTTACCTGTACAATCAGTTTAACAAACAATTGCTATTAGGTAATTTGTTATTTAAACTAAAGCTAGATCGAAGGTTTCTACTTAGATTAGTACAGTTCGAGAGGCTTGAGACTGGTTCAAGATTACTGATATGAAAGTCACTGAGAATGTTGCCAGTGGCAGACATCTTTTCGTAGTTAAATCAAGGAAAGTGAAGTTTTGAAGTGTGTTTTCAAGAGTAATGGAATATAATTCCCACGTTCCCCATTCATGCGTGAAAAAGCAGCATGGGGAGCATAGATGGTAAAATATAGATGAAAAACGCCTCTGACAACTCCTTCAGGGATACAGGCGCGCCAAAAAAACGTTAACAATCGTACACAATAGGTAATTCTAATTATGTATTATTATGATGCAATTTCAATGTCATTGACATTATTATTCAAATAATCATGTTTTTATCGTTATCATTGTTTTATTATTACCTTCCTGGATTCTAGGACGCGACGTCTATAAATATTTTAAATAATATTACGTGATTATTATTTATAGTATTTAATTATAACTTTATTTATTTATACAACTTTATAAGCAGCCAGAACGTATCCAAAAAGGCACGTCAGCCCCCCTAGACAAGTGGCAATTCGTTGCTCGGCGTATGATGGAATAGAATGACAAATGTATAGGATTTGACATTTTTGACATTCGTTGACGCCTGTCATATACGTCAAATCCCATACATTTGGCATTCTATTCCATCATACGCCGAGCAACGAATTGCCACTTGTCTAGAGGGCAAGGCTATACATAGAGGAGTGCTCAACTCTACACTTATGTATGGTAGTGAATGTTGGGTTTTGAAAAAAGAGTGTGAAAGTAAATATGAATGCTGTGAAAATGAGATGTCTGTGAAGTATAGCTGCAGGCACATGCTGTAACAAACATCTCGAATGATCGAAGTGAGCTCGATAGCTGAATCCGCGGTGATTGGTCAATTTCGCGAAATTGACCAATCACCGGGGATTCAGCTATCGAGCTCACTTCGATCGTTCGAGATGCAAGTTACAGCATGTGCCTACTGGGGTGAAGTCGACGGATCGAGTGAGGAACAGCGTGATAAGGGAACGTTGTGGTGTGTTTGAAGGTATAGTGACTAACTAAGAAAAAGACTGCTTAGGTGGTTCGGATACCTGGAGAGGATGGTCGAAAGACTGAAACAGTTCCTACTATAAAACAAAGCATGGTCACAGATTAGATAAACATGGCGCTTACAATAGGAGCGTAATTTTTACCCCACTACAGCGGAAGGTTTTCAGCCTTTTAGGCTTTCAGCCTTTTAGGCTTTCAGCCTTCAAGATTATTCTTTGTTAAATCAAATAATTTCCCACTGTAATCGACATTACCACTGAGCTTAGATCTGTTGAAAGCCCTATAGATGCTTTGTAAGACTTTCCTTTTGTTTTTTCCTTAACCATTATTCACTATCAGTAACATCTCTCTGATATAACCTGTCACTACGTAGAAGTCACTTTTAGTCACTAGAGACGCGTGGTAACAAATACATACACCGGGAATATATTATGTCACACATTTGTGAGAAAGGTGACCCAATTTATTCACGACTAGCTGTTGCCCGCGGCTCCGCCCGCGTGGAATTCGGATTCCGTACAAACTTTTCTTTCGTGCTAAAATTGCCTCGGATACCATCCCCGTCAGCCATCAGGAGTGCCATGTGGAATTCGGACCCACTAAACAGCATGCCGTCGCGGGTCTTCAGTTGCTGGAGTGTAAAATTGCCTAGGGCATTTTCCGCACCCCCCGGCTGACCCTGGGCCATCTACAATTTTAAGATGGCCCTCTCAGAAGTGGGAAGCACGATGTCCCATCGAATTCCGGAAAAGGAGGAGACGGGCGTGAAGGGATGACAGGAGGCCGGACCTATAATCCTCACGTCCGCGCTCGGTGACCAGCCCTTCCCTTTCCTGCTCTCTACTGGGCCTCCTCGTAGTCAGAGGGACATGTGGGAAGCCTTTGAGCAGCCCTCTATAGAGCTGCTCCCGTTGCTGTATGTATTTGCCGTAGGCGGTAGCGCCTCCCCTGGGTGAGGGGCGTTAATGCCTCCGTTATCCAGGATGCATCACATGGAGGTTCCAATCCCGCATTTGGATCCCGTTACCGTTGCATCTTGTGTTCAGCTGACCTTCCCTGTCTTCGCTCGTGAAATACTTCGAACACCCGTGGTTGCACCCTTTTAGCCCATGCCCGTAATAATATTAGTGTTCAAATAATGTATGGTAATTTACCGGATTTATTGACATTATAATTTCGTAATATCTTTTGAATAGAACGTCCGATTTCAATAATTCAAAAAGTAATCAACAGGTATTGAAACAATCTTAAATACCAAACGATTTATTTAGATAAGAATTAATATACAACGTGTTACAGAAAGGTGTGGTCATATTCGGGGGACGCATTAAGTGTCATATAAATAACATATTGGCGTGGGGCACAAATGCGATTTACTTGCTATGACGTAGAAAAATGCTTTTATTTTTTATCGACCATTTGTAAACTGGTGAAAATTGCCGATAAACGTACCGCACTACAAAATAACCAGGGCTGCAGTACGCTGTTACCAGCTGTTTACAAAATGAACTACGATTTGAACCCGAGTAGGTTTACCAAACGATCTGAATTGGTGAGACAGTCTCAATATCGTCCTACTCGATTTCCAGGTAAGTTAATTTTATGATGTTATCGGGCAAAAAAATTCTGGAGCAGCTTCTAACTTATTAAATAGTCTCAAAATGATGATAAAATTCACTTAATTAATAAGAAAACATTTTTATGTTTCTGAAATCATTCATGCTGAATGTGAGACTGTCTCAAACGCTGCCTTTACTTAAGGTTAACCTACATTCAATACCAGGAGCCGTGGACCACCGAATTTCCAGCCACGCCCATTAATATTTTATACTATTTAAAATTGGTTCTGTACCCAATTTAAATTTTTTGCATCCATTATTTACGTTTTTTTTGCAAAATGTTACGCAAAAATAGAACAAAAAGCATATTCAAATACCAGGATAACATAACATGTAAGAGCGGTTTCGTCAAAGTTTTTGAAATAACAAATGCTACGGTACCCTAAAATAATTGATAATAAAAACTTTTTCTGCAATCCTGGTAAGATTTACCTTTTTGGACGTGGTTTCTTAGCAACCACGTTGTTTAGTCAGTGTATCTAAAGTTTATAAAAATATTACGAAAAAAAGGGTAAACATAGCTATTCTATCTAAATAAATAGCAAACAGTGTCATTTTAAAAACGTATGCCGCATGCCGTGGAGTTTTAAGCATGCTGTGGCGTCATGAACTCTTCAGTACTTGTGTTTGTGAGTGATAGTTAAAACTCCTTGATTCGTGCTCGTGAAGTGATAAATTAGTGCATTCCTGTGATTGTACACTTACCTGATTAGGTATATCACCGCTTCGCTGAAAGTAGACCCCGGTATGTGATAATCAAAATATCTCCGATGTATTCGTAAGCTCCATTGTAGGTACCTACACTACACCTCTACGCAGCTGTTCGCCTGATAGCCAAACTACTGTTCAGCTACCAGGCGAACAGCTGAGTGAACTTATCGCAAAAGGACAAAATACAATAGTGATGTCACCTACCCCGTTTACTAATGTATCGATTAATTTAAGGAATTTTAAAATTTTGTACGATGAATAACGATGCCATCACTTTATTACAATTTGTACTTTAGTCGGTGCACAGGAGTTCCTTATCAGACATGTGTAACGACCCTTAAATATGACCACACCTTTCTGTAACACGTTGTAAAGGTATAGATTCCGTGGTCTGACTTTGATCGGCATTTCGGCTTGAATTTATATCGTCGCGCGTTACTTTCATACTGCAATAGATTCTAAAATATTCATTATAATTATACAGTGTAAAGGGTAATTTTGATCTACATTAAATGTACAATGTATTTAACGTATTTAGTCAGATAAGGCTTAACACTATATTGTTAAAAATAGCTTCGAAAATGACACATATTTTTTTTATAATTTGTGAAAGATAAAAATGGTTATTGTGAGCTACCCTTATTAGATAGACATATGCTGTCGCGGACTTTTATGTAGACCTTTTTAAGTTATACATTTCTACAGTACATTATTTTGTTCTATCTTCAATAGTTTTCACAGCGTACGCGATGTAAGGAATTTTTTAGGTCATTTTTTTTACACCTTGGGTTACATTATTGAAGTTTTATCCAGGATCCCTATTTTTTTGAAAATTAATTATAGCCTATGTTAGTCAGTGATAGTGCAGCTTTCTAAAGGTAAAAGAATTTTTGAAATCGGTTCAGTAGTTCTTGAGTTTACTCGAATACAAAAATACAAATCTAATATTAGTAAAGAATGTATGGAAATCTGCCCGATTTATTGACATTTATGCTCACTGCTCCGCTCCCTTTTGTAGTAGCGTGATGTTATATAGCCTATGTTACTCCCAGATAGTGTAGCTTTGTATAAGTGAAAGAATTATTGAAATCGGTCCAGTAGTTTCGGAGCCTATTCGTTACAAACAAAAAAACAAACAAACAAAAAAACAAATCTTTCCTCTTTATAATATTAGTATAGACAGTATTAAAATGTGTTTATTACGAGTTTGTTTTGAGGCAAACAGAGGTATACCTCGGGACAAGTATCTTGGACCTAAATCGCGAGACATATATGAGGCGTGCACGGATTGTTTTGTAATAATCTATGCTTTGTGAATTTGAACTCATCCGCCGCCGTAGCACCCCGTGATATCCTCAAAAGACACCCAAGAAACGTGTACTGCGTGTGTAGTATTTTAAGGACATTCAAAGATACCTGAGGTATAACATCACCAGACATTTTTCTTTGTTCTGCGTTACACAGCAACGACTCAACGAGTCTATTGCATTTCACTAGCCATAATATGTCCAGGCACTTCCTGGGGATTAATTCCTAAGGTATGCTCTGGGTACTGCGTAATAGGTCGGAACACCATGCGGATTTTAGTCGGTTCGATACCGACATAGCGTCGTCACCGTTAGCCCCGTTGAGCTGGAACCCGAAGGGATTTCCAAACGTGAAAAAGCGTCTCAACACTTCGGTATCGAACTCAAAGCCTCCCAATTGGAAGCAAACACAAGCTGGTACCTATACCACAGGTGTTACTGTGAGGCCCAACAAGGCAGACAAAGTAGCACATATTTGCAAATGTCAGTAACCTCATAATATACTCAAAAGTTATCAACGAGTAAGTATGCTACTTTACGACGTATAGCCAGGTAAGGTTGTGCGCTCAAGCCACACGTCAGCTGGTAACATCGCGCGTGTTGCGCGACGTTGCCGAACTTGGGTGTCATGTGTTGCGCGGCAAATGTTGCCTAGCGGATACGAGGCTTAAGATTTGGAACCAATCGGTCGGTTCTCATATGCCGTATTCATGCCGTTGAAAGAGAAAAATGGGGAATGAAGCTACACTTGACGAAAATAATATGTCGTCGCGGATCTTCAGCGTCGGAACGCCAACACACATAAAGGTAAAAACAGAGCAACCGATCAACAATGGAGCTGCGGGCAACAGCTTGTATTGAATATAGAAGGTCTGGTGATGTTGGCGTGAACCCTGAAATATAAAACTACTAGCTGTTGCCCTGCGTCTTCACCCGCGTGAATTTTTTATTCCGTTCCTGTAACCCATGGAGTCTACTCTCGGGATAAAAAGTAGCCTATACGTCAGCCAGATCTGTTCAACCGTTAGAGCGTGATGGTAGAATAAGCATCCAAACATCTTCACAAGCTTTCATATTTTTGATATACTAACAAAATGGTGGTTAGCAACATTTTGTAGGAGAAGAAGGGCGTAAACAAGTGGCTTAATAGATTTTAGAGCGAAGCGGATAGATAAAGTGTGATTAGATAGATAAGCTTCCGCCATGATGTGACAAAAATACGTTTAAAAAATTACAGTAGTTATCGAATTTGGAGATTGATCCCGTATGGGGCCAAGCCACCCTCATCTGCAAGCTGGTTACCTTCCGATTGAAGGATGAACTGCTGGCACAGGTTTTCCAAGGGGTTTGGAAGGCCAAAAAGGGGTTGCCTCATGCGGTTGCGAAAATAAACTGGCAAGAATGGAAGGTAGGACTTCAGGCTCCAATGTCAATTTTAGATAAAACGAAGATTGGCGTTTGGATGCAGACGAACTATATAGCGACACATCGTAGGAAGTGTTTGTTTGTTACAAGAACAAAATAATGAAAAAAGTAGGAAATGGTTCGATGTATTTAAAAGTAAATCTAAACATTAATCAAGGCGTGACTCATAGCAATTAGAAAGCACCTTTGTTTGTGTACGACCGTGTGAACCACGGTTCCGATTCTGAGTTTTTAGGGTTTTCAGTTAGTTAGGAACCCTACCTTTATAGAAGTAGGTATGGCATTTGGAATCGTGCCCAATAGACATCGAAAGGCTCGCTGCCTTGTTACATAGGAGGACAACTTTAATTTTAAATCTATATCTTCACAATACCTATTATAAACAGGAAAGTATTTTAGGTAGGTACTGCATGTTTGTAATGAATTAAGTTCAAAATTACTGATTTCAAAAATTCTCTCACCATTATAAGGCTAAGGTCAGATCATCTTGGTAAATGGCAATGCAATCGGGTTACAGGATATTTTTAACTAATGAATCGAGTACTGTGTCAATCCAGGACCCAGCTAATATTAGTCCTATTAAATTGATTTATACAGATCAAGCAATAGCTAATTGTAGTTCCCATTATTTATGAGTTAAAATTTTTGAAAGTATTAATATAGGTACTTGTAGAATTAAATTTTCTGACTCGAAAAAGGTAGGCAGATTGGTTATTTCTCTGACATCGAATGAGCATGACTGAATGAATGTTCAATAACACATTGTCATTCCATGCATCACTGGAAAACCTAGATTTATTTTTTGTTTAGTCATTTGTGTCAGAACAAGGCATAAAACATACCTACCACCAGTAATGTTGTATGCCTTGTCCTGACATGGCATTTAAGATTACGGCTTGTAATCATGAGGCATGAATCATTGTGGATGTGTGATTGGAGTCTACAAGGCTCTACCAACATCCTTAAGCTCCAAACCTCACCTGCAAGTCTGTGAACCTGTAAACAATGGACAGGGTTCTGGCGCAGATTTTTCTCCCTGGGATCACATGGCAAACACTCCCATAAAAGTCAACATATCAAACTCAAATTGGCTTGGCTTATAGGTATGGTTGTTATGAGAGCATGGCAGTTGCTCCCAATCCTTCTTAAAGGAAAGCTTACGCCAGAGCCTCGTTCATCAATCAACAGGTCAGTATCGGGTTGCAGGGGAGATAGGCTTATCACCTCCTCTAAACTATCTATAATAATTTGCATACACACACTATTTGCCTACTTCACTTATTTGCCTACCTTCAATATTTGCCTAACTTCACTATTTGCCCACCTTTACTATTTGCCTACTTATTAATCCTTCAATTTGCAGGTCAAAACCAACAATAGTTATTATAATATTAACATGTGTGTTGTATTTAGAAAACATGTTATCTCATTTTATAGTAGGTAATAATAACAGCTGTTGCATAGTTACAGCAACATAATATGGAGGTGATTACAATTGAAGCAAGGACAAAAACATATTTGCATAATGGCTTTTTATTTTTGCAAAATTCTAGGTATTAGTAGGTATAGAATATTTTTTAAACAAAATAAATGCTGTTGTGAAAAAAAAAGTTGTTCTGACTGTTTTTAAGACACAGGGTTCTTTAATAAAAATATAAGCTATATTACAATGTAATTATTAAGCTTAGTCTTTTTGTTTTGCAAGATTGATAGGGCCACACTTTTTGAATGTTACTGTTTATACAGGACCCTTTTTTATTTGTTTTTATTTTGATTTTTTTAATTTAAACTGTTTAAATTTTGGAAAAAGGTTTTAGTAAGTGTAATTCACACTAGTATGGGTAACCAGCAAATTCATGTTTACTGTAAAGAAATTATTATTATAACACAAGACTGGTAAAGCAAACACCAGACTCCGAGGTGAAAGCTGGGAATTAACCCTAACATTATATTTTTGAAAAGGTTATCTAAGGAAAAGGTCACATGGCTCGGGCAGAGCCTTTACGCTGCAAACTGGATCTATCATCTGTAAATATGTAGTATAAAACTCATCACCTGCCTGTTACAGTTCTATAGATTTCAATTTAAACAACTTAGATGACAAATAATCATACAATAGAATGACATCAGACCCTGTCTGCACTGTCAACATTGGCTATGAACATAGTCCTGCTCACTACAAATATCTGCTAACAAGTAAATCATGGCATATACTGCATTATCGACAAAATAAATACCTACATGAACACATGTACATAGGTTTATAAAATCTGTTTACAGTAAATATTATCATGAATGCTGTAATTGTAGCACCAGAAAGATGTGATGTTTTAATAGTTGAATCTGTGAGTAACACTATCACATTTGAGTCTCCATGTTTCTTCCCCTATCAAAGTGTCTTACTTTGATTGAGGAAGAAACATGGAGACAGAATCTGTGAGTGACTCTATTAAACTTTGATACACTTTGATAAACAAACATGGAGCCTCAAATTTGAAAGTGTCACTCACAGCTTAACAACATAAGTGAGTAATTTAAATATGGCATGAGTTAATAAAGAAAAAGGTAACCCTATTCTTAACTCTTTTTATCAATCCAAATTGTCTTGAAGTATGTATTTAAAGTTCTTTTTTTTTTTATTCATACTCATAATTTATTAGCTCCTAGTGCTCCTACTTCTCATATAAATATTGTTTAACCTATTGTCAATAATATTAAAAAACTCATTAGATTATACCATTCATACCTACTCATTTCAGTTTCCACAGAATACCCTACCCTACAACATTATGAAAGAAAATACTTGAAATTGGTAGGCTTGCATAAAAGTTTTAATGATTAAAGGATGCTTGGTGGAGCCCTAAAAAGTCCAACAACTGGTCTAGCTGCAATGCTAAATATCGCCATTGGGTTATGGAGGTCATATGGCATTGCTCCATGGACATTATCAAAGTTCAGCCTAATCCATTCAGACTGGTAAAGTGGACCCCAGACTCTGAGGAGAAAGTTTCAAATTAACACTAAGATGGAGAAGACGAGGTAGATCGTGAAGCGTGCACAGTTGTGACAGAAGTAACTGGAGTTGTGTGTTGTTGGAATAGGGAGAATTGTATTTGAAAGATCAAGATAGTCATTATCTATAGATTGACATGTTGTTTGTTGATCTATAGATAGATTATATTAAGAGTAATTTACTAGCAAGTATAGCAATAGAGACATGTAACTATTGATATGTAAATGACTCGCTGAATCTGAATCACATACTGTGGTATGATGTTTTCATTAAAAAACCATAGGCAGGAATAACAATCCCGTCAACATCACAGTATATCATGTGACATGAAAGTTGAAAAGTTAGGAATGGCAGTAATATTAGAACAAGTTGAAATTATGACCCTGGTAAAGGTAGTGCACTATGTAAAGTTGTATAAACCAGTACACTTGGAAGTAAAATAGATTTTTCTTGAGTCCATTATCATTACATATCATCTTAGACATAATATGAGAGTTATGGAGAACTGTAGTTACTAAGATTACAGAAAGGGTACCCAAAAGTGAAATAGGTTAAGAAAACTAAAATGTTTGTCGAGTAAGATACTAGCTCTCATAGCAAGCAGATTCCTTATTTTGTGTTAAGATAATGTTTCTGGAATGATAGTGATGTTGAACATTTAGTTTCAACACTGCAGTGTAGCCCAATAGAACTCAGGCTATGATGTTTAAAACAATCTCAGCAAGACGTGATACAAGATCACCAAGAAAAAAAAATCAAAGTTAAATAGTTTGTTAATTAACATAATTTATATTTTTGTTATTCGAAAACGCTATTTTTCGCGAATGGTGACCTTCAGGACTGTTTATTATAACAAGAAACGTAGGTGCTCCCATCTCTTTTTGTCACAGGCGTAGTAACCGTAAACTAAGCAGGACAGTGGATTTCTACTAAAAAAAAAGTTGCTCTTTCATAACTTTAAAACGATAGATTTATGTATATAACGTAATTTAACACGAATTAAGGATACAGTTGGCACATAACAATGATCATATGTTTATAAGATTGGGACATAACCGATTACAAGTCGAAAAACCTATCTTGAATCTTACCTGCCTTTAACCTCATTTGAATAACGTATTTTCTTTATTACGACCTATTCGCTCGACACTTGGTAATGTCTTTATATAGCACAGATGCGATAATGCTATAAAAGTACCAAATACGCAAGAGTAATGAATTACAATCATATGTTCTTTGAGTTTGATTTACAGAATCGCTATCATTGCTTGTGTAAGATTTTCTAGTAATACCGAAGAACAGACGGAGAAAGACCGTTGCTTTAAGTTCCTCGCATCTACGCTTCTACTAACAGTGAATTCAGAGAGCAAAAGGTTAAAACTATCGGCATTATAAGTTATGATAACCAAACAATCCAAACAAGCTATCTTCACAGTATGTAAACACTAAATACTAAAAACCAAACTAATGACAATAACATTGCATTTACCGTCGGAGTTCGAACGATAAAACATCTTCGACTTATTGCGATTCCCAAATCCAATTTCGCCCTTGACTAGCGGGCGCAAAAAGTCACCACTTACCGGCCATGACAAAGCCCAGCACAAAAACTTTAAGAAGTTCGATAGTCTTAACACACAATCACTTCAATGTTTTACTAAAACATCACACAATTTTGCCGATGAAAACGGATTAGAATCATTTCAACATTACATCGGTAAAAAGTAATGGCGCTGAGAAATACATACAAATAATTACTGCAGAATTTTGTGTTGCCATACTCAGCTTTATGAAGCTTACTACATAAAATGGCTATTTTAGTAGAATGCGAAATGATACTGTGATCGAAGTATATGATGCGGTATTTTCAATGAATTAAAATGTGATGTGATGTGACTTAGATTTACTTAATTATTGGTCCAATTTCATTACACTGGACTTTTAAATGATCTGAACCTTGGTAAATCTGAGTCAGTACTTTTATGTTCAAGTTTCACGACCATAAAAATAGTTTCATACGTACATAGGTACTTAAATTCACACTTGTAAATCCTCGAAGGGGTATGCAGAGGTGTATTAACACTCACATTTCGACAAGCATTATTTTCGGTTTCATAGACTTAAATTGTGAAAAAAGAGGCCTAAATATAAATTACCCTAATTAAATACCTTTTGAAAACATGTACGCTAAACCAAGTCTATTGATGTTCATCAGGCACAGCTCCAGACTCTGCTGACAAAGTTTTCGATAATACTATCCACAGTTTCTAAATCGAATACGAAATATATAAAATACGAAAAATAAATATTCATTCATTCAAAAACAAAAAAGGAAAGCTCATAGACAGTCTTTAGTCACACTTCCTACGAGTAGACTACTGATGCAAAATATTTATCAAAATAATAATCATCATCATCATTTCAGCCATAGGAAGTCCACTGCTGGACATAGGCCTCCCCTATAGATCTCCAATAAGATAAAATAATAATTGTTTTCACTTATACACATTATAATATATATGTATACTCTACATTTCTAAATAGTGCCAGTACATTTAAAAAAATCAATAAGATGCAGTTATTTTGTCATATTTTGTTGCTTTCGGTCCCAGGTAGTAAATCAATTTTAATTATAAAAATGAACTAACTTGGTAGAAATCTTTATGCGTGCAACACTTTCCGAGAAAACGTCAAAATGGACGTTAGCAGAAAAACAGTGATGAAAAAGCGCGCATTTCATTCGTTTATTCTGCTGCCATCTAGTGACAACAGGCGGAAGTAAAAACTGCTTTACCGACGTAACGACGCGACGCAATTTCGCTTTCGCATATGAAATTAGATTTTTTGTTTGGGATATTTTTCCGTATACTTTAGCTTACTGCATAGTTTTCTACCAATAATAATTTTAATAGAAAGTTATGCAGTAAGTAATCTATTGAAGTAGGTACTATTTTTAGTTATCATTTCACTTTTGAATTAGGTATTCTGAACGCACTCTAACTATAGAGGTTTCGTAAGATTAGGTTGCCTTGGTTATTAGTTTATTATTATTACCTATCTAGGTTTTTATATAGGCAAAAAGTAATATTATAAGTACTATTCTTTTAGAATGCATATTCGTAGTAGGTACTAAGCTATGTAGGAATAAGTAGGTAAGTATACCTTTATTATACGGTTGGTGAAGTGAAGGAGAGTTCCCGGGTTCGTATTCTAGATAGGTCTGTCCAGTCGTAATCTGCCTAATTCTATTATGAAAAAAAAAATTGGATTAAAAGAAAAAAAACTAAAGTTACATACGTCAAGTTATAATATTATGTCAGTGTCGTATAAAAACGTATTGTTTTGTTGTAAAATTGTTGTAAATTGTTGAGATATTTATTTTTATTTGGAAATTAAGAATATTTGAAAAATGGCGGAAGAAAAGATCTCTGTGCGAATGTACGATAAGGTAGGCCATATAATATGTGCATTATTTTATACCAATTAGAGCAGATTATAATGTAGGGTGTATGGGACCACACCGAGATCTTTGGGATCAAATAACCTCACCTGCAAGCCGGCAGTGGCGAGAGGTCCCTATAACCAAATTCCTGCCGGCTTCCCTTTGCAGAGATTGTAGAGGTGTTTAAATTTGACAAAGTAGATCGAAGTAAGCATTTTCTAACGGCTTCCCTCTTGAAAATGTTCACCCATCGCCACTGCAAGTCGGTACACTGGACGAGGCTCTGGCGCAGGCTTTGCTCTCGGGGTTAAGAGATTGTCGCTTCCGTAATGTGCTCACCAGTTGCCAGCAGCTCCGCCCGCATGGAATTACGATCCCTTTCCCGCCACCCATGAGAACCTATTCCAGGGCTAACCTTAACCTATGCGTTATTTCGGATGCCGCTATAATCTATCTATTTACCTATCAAACTTCGACCAGATCTGTTCAGTCGTTGAGCAAAATCAAGTAACAAGCATTATACATATTGACAAAATTAAATGATAAATTTTTTTAAATATGTACTAGTAAGAAAAACAATGCCGTTATTGCCGTTGTTCTTTTAATACCATTGGTCAACCTTACTGCAGCATATTATCCTGTTCTACATAGGTACACCTCAGGACACTTATATCTTGGACCTAAGTGGTGAGATCAACGACCATACATGTATAGTCGCTGGGTGAGTCAAACGAAGCCATGACGCGCGCAGATGGTTTTGTCGCTCGCAATTTGAGCTCGTCCACCGCCGTAGCACCTCAGCCCCCCTAGACAAGTGGCAATTCGTTGCTCGGCGTATGATGGAATAGAATGCCAAATGTATGGGATTTGACCTTAGAGTATATAGTATAAGAGACGAAACTACTACGATTTCATTCATAAAATCGACTGAAGTTTGACGCCAAATCGCCATCTTTTGTTCCAAGCAACAAGTACATAGTTACGTCATTCGAGGCTTGTTTACCATTGTTTACTACGATTATCTAGCAAATAAACGTGTAATCCAGTGATTTTGGTGTGAAGTGTGAAAAAATACGTGTGACAAAGATGCCTACCTGCTCAATTGTTGGATGTGGATCATATTATGCAAGAAATAAGCCAGAAATAACATTACATAAGTACGTATTCTTCTCATCGAGATATCATTGTTATTTGTTGACCTACGACATCAATAGTTCGTTTTGTCTGTCTGTAAAGCAAACAAGCTTGTAAAACTCACAATTTAATCAATAATTAGGTACGTCGTATTTTTCTAAAATTCAATAAAACATCTTTGTATGGAAAACGCTAGTGTTGCGGTGATACGATTTTGATTATCGATATTTTTTTTGTAATTTATATATTCATAAATTAATATCCACTCCGTATTGTTATTCGACTGGCCCACGACGCAAATTTTCTACACACGTATATATATGTATGTACTTTTTTTTGTATGTATTAATTTATTTATTAATAGATACATAATATTCACAAAATTTTCTTCACCAAACTGCTACAGCAGTTTGTAGGCATTCGCTCATACAACCTTTTATGTTATTTCTATATAAAGTTCGCATCTTGTTTTAGGCAAATCCGTCAGTACCTTAAGACGAATTGCATTGGAAGGACAAAGAAATAAAGGAATTTTCACCACATCAGGAAAGCATAGAGCGGGACGGCCTAGAAAAGAAGACCCACCCAAGAGAAGACCCACCCCAAAGCTCAGATGAACACTTTTCTGGCGTGGAATATTTGGATGAAAGTTTTTTAGATTCCGATTAGAACACATTCAATTGTACTATTAAATTGTTTTACATTACACTCAGTTCAATCGTTTTATTCTTTTTCTTTTAGGGATTAACGCTAGAACTAGCTTTAATCCGAGACGCATCCGAAGATCTTACCTCGGAGTCTGGGGTCTGCTTTACCAGTCTTACTACGGATTTGACCGAATTTTGTCATTTTTCGTGAAGCAACTGCCATCTGACCTCCACAACCCAATAGCGATATTGGGCGATAATGAAGTATTGCAGCTAGACCAGTTTTTAGACTTTTTTAGGGCTCTAACTACCCGTAATGACTGCCATAAGATGTTCGTATGGCAACCGGGACCGACGGCTTAACGCGCTATCCGAGGCACGACCACGACCAATACAAATATCCATATTTATGCATACAAATTTTATCAAATATACTGACAAACAGAAGTAGTAGGCACATTTTATAAATAGTGTACAAAATCGAAGTATCAAAGCTGTTTTGGTCGTAGTATATAGGGTGGCTACATGCACGATTGTGGCGCCCCTATTAATTTCACGACTTTTTTGCCAAGCTGTATTTAAACATACAATAATTATCATTTTAACGAAATAATAAAATTGTGATTTAAGTAAAAAGTTTTACAATATTATGTAACGAACTGCCCGTTCTTCTTTGTAATATAAAGGACATATTGAATAAAAGCACTTGTACTCTTCCACAATTATTTAATTTTTTGTTGCCTAACCGGTTTCGCCTTACGGCATTCTCATAGGTTTACAATGGTTCAAACTATTATATTTAGCAAATATATGCTAAATACTAGCCTTTCGCCCGCGTGGATCTCTTATCTTCGGTTCTACTCAACCGATTGCAGTAAAACAGACGTAAGATTTTAAATCCAAACAAGACCTTTCTAACAAAAAAAACTGCATCAAAATCCATTTTAGTAGTTTTTACGTCCATCGCGGACAAACATTTTCCATTTATAATTATATAATAGTATAGAGTATAGATAGATAGATAATAGTTTAAACCCTTGCTTACATTTTGAGTCTGTGCTTCTTTTATATCGATAAGTAGTTATCGACAGTTTACTGGGCTTCTCTATTATAGACGCCATTTAATGTTCTTATCCAAGTTTAGGTATACAGTTTTTTTTCGTAGGTATGCCACCTCTTATATACTCTAAGGATTTGACGTATATGACAGACGTCAACGAATGTCAAAAACGTCAAATCCTATACTACATTTATCATTCTATTCCATCATACGCCGAGCAACGAATTGCCACTTGTCTACAGTTGAAAATATTTAAAAGATACGATTTGACGTTTATAGTCTAGGGATGGAGCTTCTTAAATCAATTGTCAGAATAATCGATTCAAGTAACAAAAGATTAATCGCATAGCTGCCAAAATGTAACTTTTGTAACATTGTAAATAAATAAAACTATTCATCATAACCGCGCAATATAATAATTATCCGACAAGATTTCCATACCATAAAACAACGTTACTTTTTCCCTGTTAAGTAACTTTTTAAGCTATCTTGTTTACATTTACACTAGACTATCTGGCCCTGGCAACACTGATTAATCATGTAATATATCTAGTATTGATATTTGGATTAGTACCTATATGTGTTAGGCTTAATGAAAACATTGCAATAATATGCGATTGCAGCAATCGCGGCTGATTTCCTGGTACTTTTTGAAGAGTTCCTTGGTCTAATCTCGGAAACCCATCATCAGATCTTTACAAAATTTAAATGGGACCATTTCGAAATAATCTACTTACGAACAAAAAAAGAATTTTCAAAATCCGTCTAGAATTGGCTTCACAATCGCATAACAAACATACAAAAAAAAATAGATAAATAGGTTAAAAATAATAGATAAATAGGTATTTGTAGTTATTCGGTCCCACGTAATAGGGGGTGAGCCTATTGCCATATTCCTGGCACTATTGTTGACTCGAAGTATGCATCTGAGGCTAAGTTGTGGCTGTACCTATACAACTGTCTGGTGATAAACAGCCCTATCCCTTAGTCGCCTGGTACGACACCGCATAGGAAGAGATGGGGAGGCCCAAGTTCTACTCTGCCGGGAACCACGCGGCTCCTACGGAAAACCTAAAAACCTAAAAATTATAGCTTTGGCAAGCTTTGGCCTCAGATGCAATTAGGAAAATACGTCTCCATGCGCATGATGATGATGGTAGGCAAAATAATCTAAGAGGTGCATTTTTACAATCAATTTAATATTTATCTAGTATTGATATTAGGTTCAGGATATATCCAAACTAATTCCAAACTAATATTATAAATGCGAAAGTAACTCTGTCTGTCTGTCTTTCTGTCTGTCTGTCTGTCTGTCTTTGCTTCACGCCTAAACTACTGAACCGATTTGTGTGAAATTTGGTACAGACATAGTTTGGAACTTGAGAAAGGACATAGGATAGTTTTTATTTCGGACATACAGCGCCATCTATTGGTCAAGAGTCGGCATCAATTCAGTACTGAGTATAAGGGTAGATTGAACCTCGAGAAAGGACATAGGCTATGTTTGGTCGCGATAACCGACATCCACGCGGGCGGAGCCGCGGGCAACAGCTAGTAATGTTAATAAACCAGGGTAAATGAAAATACGAAATGGGTATTTATAATTTTTATATATTCACTGTCTGAGCTACTTTCGATTTCAGTATCAGAAAAAAAATAAAAAAAATTCGTTGTCTCTAGTATGCGATACGATAAAAGAAAAATCTAAGCAATATTTTCATTTGTATTACTTAGAAGAAACATAAGAGGGTAAAAAGAAATACATAATATTACAAAAGTTACATTCTGGCAACGCCGACCATAAACGTAACGAGTTGACATAAACTCCATACGATTAAAATGTAACAACCATAGAGAACACAGCCGCAACACTCAAATGAAAAAATAAGAACGATATGACGTAGCTGTCACACGAGATTTCGAAAAATGAAGAATCACGTCTTATTTTAAATTATTTGTAGCAATTCTTAAAATATTTGTAGTAATTTAAAGTGAAATATGTCACACCATATTTTTTATACTTACTATTATAAGTTATTACGTATTTAGAAATGGTTTAACTTAATTTATAACAGTTTCATGTATCCTTTCAATAGTGCCTAGTTACCTACCATGAATCCAGACATCTGTCAAATCGTATCTCTTAAATATTTTCAAGTGTAGAGGGGCAGTAGTGTAATATTGTGGATTCTGCATCACGCGTGCGTGCGTGCGTGCTATCCTCAAAAGACACCTTGTACCTACTGCGTGTATAGGAGCACATTTTGAACATATTTTAAGTCCAAGATATATGTCCCGAGGTATATTTAAGTAATAAGGCTAGCGCCAGGTGCAAACCAAGCTGCACCCGTCTACCGGATAAGACTGCTTTTTTTTTCAATCGATCGAACAAAGGAATCGTCGATCAGCCTTTTAAAGTGCACCTTCATTTATTACTTACCATTATTTCCTCAAGCTATAAGTATAATAATTGAGTTATTGCCTTTTATATGCTCTGAATAAATAATTTTATGTAAGAATCTAAAGAAATAGAATGGACAGATCATCTTCTGAGCCTTTTCCCAACCCAGTTGGGGAGTGGGGACCGGCTTTCCAGTATAAATGCGAAGAGGCTGAGCTTCGATACTTCCGTAAAGCAACAGCCATCCACCTTCACAACCCATTTGCAACACCGAAGTTCTGTAGTTGGACCAGTTACAGTTGTTGGAAATTTTGGGCTAGGTACAGTTGCAAATTGTGAAATAAATATTTTAATCAAGGGAAATATTCAGGACTCCGAATTTACGCAATGCCGTTTTGATGATGATCAATGAATCAATTAATAGGCTAAAATGCAGTCTACTACTGGACATAGGCCTCTCCCAATGTGCGCCATTGTTCCCGATCCTCCGCCTTCCGCATCCAGTGATGAGGATTTCAACCTAAAATTATAGGTATGGTACGGGTATCTACAGAGCTAAAAAAGCTGATAAGAAATCACTTACTATTTTTGCTTCCGTGGTCGAATATTATGCTGAGTTTCTGCAGGCTGTTCTGTCTAGCCTCGGCGAACAGCCTCCTTTTGTTCTTCGGTGATGGTTGAGTGGCTAACGGTGACACTACCATTGTGGTGGTCGCCATTGCCTCAGAATACCATCACAATGCGAATCTGGAGACAAAAGAGATGAAGTTAATACTCCTGCAAGTGATACGCGTGTTTCCCTCTGGATAAAATCTCGGGTTCTGGAAGTGGGGTGTGGAAAAGCATCCAGATCTATCAAGGACGTCAAAGTAGGGACTACCATTGGAGAATAGCATTAGGAATGGTGGCTGTTGGACACTACTTTTTGGACTGCATCTCAGTGCAGTGCAATCAAATTGCCTAGGTTCCGGTTAGATCCAAAGCTCTTACCTCGAACTCCGGGGACAGCCTGACCCACATGACCTGATGAGATAGGAGTTGTGAAATGAATTCAAATCTGCGGCACACGACTTAATTTTATGCTTATTCTGATACAACAACCTTACATGTCGACATGAATCAAAAATGGAACATCGAAAGGCGTACCTATGTCGACTATGTCGCGTACAATTCAGTGCGTGAGACAATGACATAATAATAATTGGTCGGTGAATTTGGAACGTGGCTCTGAACTACAAGTTTATATAACCGTCAATTAACGTCTTACCAATTGGAACGAGATAAAACTAAATGGATTCGACATAAACAACATCCAAAATTGGACGGAAAAGAAGATTTTTAGAACGTAGGTAATATGCTATTGATGAGGCTTTCTTACCTCTTATAGAATGACCATAGCAATATTGTATGTACTGTTCTGAGCGTTCTGAATTCCGATTAGAATTTTTATATCTACCGTGGCTACCCTTTTAGGGACTCCTCGTCACTGGAATGGTTGTTTGAATGTATATCCTACCTAGTTACTTAAATACGTCATGAAAATCAAGACCTAGATCTTTGGCGCCGCATCTGGTAGGTAGGTACCTACTGAGAGACGGACCAGGCTCTGGCAGAGGCTGACTATGATGGTCATTCTATCTATACTATACAGTACAGGCAATAATTATGTACGTAGGTATGCATAAACTGGGAAATACGCAAGTTCATAAGTTTCCAACAGCCTGAAAAATATTTACTTACATAGAAAACGTAAATTTATTTTACAAACATACGCTCACGATGTTTGTTACTAACTTAACTTGATCTAGTGAATAACGTTTTCTGCATACATTACACCTTACCAATATTAGGAAGTAAACGTTTCTATTATTTAACTAAACATGCATATTCAGGGAGAATTTTGATTACCCTGGGCAGGCCATACTTTCTACTGGCCACTCTGGGATATTAGGACCTTACGTGCTATTATAAGTGTTCGTATTTACGGTCAGTAAGAAGGATGGAGCTCTACACCCCATATGGCTATGCCAGGAGGGTAGACACACATTACCGCTTTTTTGGTTTTGGTAGGACACGACAGTATCTTCTATCCCAATAGAGCAGTCCAACTGGGGAAGTTGGGCTTATTGTAACCTGATTTTATGTTCCCGACGGTCAGTAGGGTAGCCAGAGTTCACTGGGGAGGTTTTGTGCTCTCAGTGGGAGGACCAAGGACCAAAGAACGCGCGACAAATCGTGTCATAGAAAACGCGATACCCTTGCAAAAAAAATGCAAATAACTTTTTCATCCCACCATCTCGGAAAGAGTACTTTTTTTCTTCGATATCTGAGTGTAAAAGTCGCTTTTATCCTCTAGAGTGGAAAGTAAATTTGAATTTAGAACATCGTGTGTACTAGGTTTGTGAACTCAAAACATCATTAAACCTATTTACTTCTACCTCTATGGTGCCGATTTATCATACAACTTTTTTTTAATTTATGAAAAACTCAACTCGGAACCTCCTTGGTGTACCTACTTTTTTTTTTTAAATTTGCTTTGCGCGCATAATTTTTTTTTTCACGTCCTATGGTTGAACATTGTTGTTGAATTTTATTTGTTGATATTTTATTATTAGTATTATTACACATAATTATTATACAGCCTCCGTGGCGTAGTGGTAGTGAACGTGGCCGCAACGCAGGAGGCGCGGGTCCGATCCCCGCTCAGTGCAAATATTTGTATGCATAAAAAGTTCAACAACAACGGTCTAGCTGCAATGCTTCGATATCGCCTAATGTCACCATTGGGTTGTGGAGGTCACATGGCAGTCGCTTTACGAAAAATATCGAGGTCCAGCCAAATCCGCAGTTAAGACTGGTAAAGCGGACCCCGAACTCCGAGGTGAGAGCTTCGGATGCGACTGGGAATTAACGCTAGGAAGAAGAAGCATTTCATTATTTCCTCGCTGAGGTGGGATGAAAAGTTACGTGTTGCACTCGAGTGCAAAGATTTTACACCTTGTGCTCTTTTGATTCCCTCGCTAACGCTCAAGATTCTAATTTATGAATCACTCGCTATGCTCGTGATTCAAATTTAGAATCTTTCGCTTGCTCGGTCATCAAAACTGAGCACGCGGTTAAAAAGCAACTTTGCACTCTTGTATAACAAATAACTATTATGAAATAGTTCTTTGTTATGACATGTCATAGTCATTGGCGTTCTTGGAGTATTGTCCCAGGACCCTGGTTCTGCTAACCACTGCCACTGACACTGCAAAAATGCCATTAATTTTTAGATTTTATTGATATAGCCATATACTAGTAGTTCAAAATTAAGTGAAAAAAGATTTAATTACATTTTTTCATCACTTCACAAGATGTCTTCTAATTCTAGGCTTTAACAGCATGATCGTAAAGTCTACAATTAGATGGAATTTTCGCAGCGTCTGGTAGATATAACTGGTTGGGGCCCAAGTTGTGATCTGTATCTTTAATTTAACTCAACATTTCCAACGTAGATAGGTATTATGTTTACTACAATTACGTTTTCTAGAAAGATCTATTTTCTAACCACAACACACGGAAGACGGAAACAGTAGAACGTAACACGACAAGCGTATTTAATAGCCTAATCAATAATCAATGTGTTGTTGTTTACCTACATTCTTTAGACCCGGTGTAATGTGTAAACATCAGTCTAGTTGATTAGTTTTGTTCGGGAATCGTGTTGTTTTAGTTTAGAAGGTCCATTCTGCAAAAAAAATTCAATTTCGGTCGCATCTCACAGTTACTTCCAAATGTCCAAAAGGGGAATTTTTGATCGTTACCGATTTTAACATTAGATCCATGCAAAATTAAATAATTAATTATTCATGTGATTGATACATCGCATAGCTCGAGCTGCGCATCTTCACAGCATCACATCTTATTCGCTACGCTACATAGCATAGCACAGTGGAAACACTGGAAACGGTCACATAGTTTCATAGCTTAGCTTTTTACATCCTCGTGGCATAGCTGCATAACACATTTCTCATTTCTGGTGCATAGGCAGCCTTACTGTCGCTTCTGAGTTCTGCCCCCCTTAGACAAGTGGCAATTCGTTGCTCGGCGTATGATGGAATAGAATGCCAAATGTATGGGATTTGACGTATATGACAGGCGTCAACGAATGTCAAAAACGTGAAATCCTATACATTTGTCATTCTATTCCATCATACGCCGAGCAACGAATTGCCACTTGTCTAAAGGGGCTGACAGACAAATCGCTCTTGTTCGTTACAAAATTTAGTAGCCACCTGTGGGGTATTTTTGGACATTGTTATTGTAAATGTCCATAAATGTCATTGAGTTAACCTAATTTCTTGAAGGTTTTTGACTAATGTCTTTTGTGTACTAAGTAAGATTTTGTTATGTATTGATTTTTGTTTTGTTTTGAGATTTTATTTTGTTACGCTTTGTCCGCAAGAAAATACAAATAAGAGATATTTCTACTGTGCCCTGCGGTAAAACCTGTCGTATTCGGTCATCAATGTTTTGCTAACCTTTTCTTATTATTTCTCGACTTCTAAAGACCCGTATTCTATAATGGTACCTGTACCTACTTAGTTCAATCTCGATTTATTTGAGAAAAGGATTAATAGTCAATGTGTCAAATCTGTCAATCGGTCTATACAATCTGTCCTCAGATAAATAGGTCTGAGATTCAGGGCTTAGTACCTACCATGCTAGAATGCCTCAATCTCCTAAATGTCAAAAACGATCACGACTTCAACGTTCTTTCTTGAAAATTGTATTACATTATTGTTTTTGACATTAAATTTGGTATTGACAGATCGAGACTGACTTTTGAACATCGTTTTACTGCTGTCGTCGATTCTCTTCGTGTCATCCCTTTTCTTAATCTTGGTCACTACATCTTCACAATAAAAACCAGACAATCAATCAAGCTTTAACATGGAAAATACCTATTGTTTTCTAAAGTCAAGTGTTTTGTTTACAAGTAGCCAATAGGCCGATGCGTCAACCGATTTCGGCATGTGATTGCAGTTGATTGCTGTATATTAATCCGACCTAAGCCTCATATTTCATTCGTGAGCTATATTATCATTTTAAAGAGGCTTTTTTTACTTCATACATACATAGTCACGTGTGAATTCACGTGTCTGTCCCATTGGTGTAGGTGAAGTCTTTCCACTTGCAGTGACTCTGATTTTTACACTCCTCCACAAGGGAACAAAAGTGGGGATTTTACCGTGATAGCACGGGGAGCTACTGCGGTGGACGAACTCAAATTCCCCAAACATAGATTATTACAAAGCAATCCGCGGGGGCCAGACTATAGATGTAAGGCCGGAATAATTCCAAATATTCCGATGAGGATAAAACGAAAAATCCCGAATAATTCCCAAATGACCCGGAATAATTCGTAATTATTCCCGTCGATATTTATATAGATAGATGTAGTAGGTATTGAGAGTCTTGACTCTTTTTGATAGTCTTGTGACTCGAAATGCAGTTTTGATTCGCGTTTCATACGATTATAGATATCTAAATATATATAACTCAATGGTGACTGACTGACTGACTGACTGACATAGTGATTTATTAACGCACAGCCCAAACCACTGGACGGATCGGGCTGAAATTTGGCATGCAGGTAGATGTTATGACTTAGGCATCCGCTAAGAAAGGATTTTGATTAATTCTACCCCCAAGGGGGGGCATTAAGTCCGCCTTTGTACATCTTATTTGTGCAATAAAGAATAAATAAATAAATAAAAGGGGATAAAATAGGGGATGAACAACATTCCGAACTTAACGCGGACGAAGTCGCGGGCAACAGCTAGTTGGTGTATATACCTATCGGTATAATTAAGAAAATACAGTCTAAGACTTATGTTTTCCTGAGTACCTACTTATAAATACACTTTTAAACTCTTTAGAGTGTTTTCACACCATCCATATCCGTATCGGACGACGATGGCCGACATCCGATATCCGACACCATATTATTATGTTGTTTTCATATAGATATCCGATAAGATCGGTCCGATCTGGCTATTTGCTACATAGCACAGACTAGTTAAGGATGCTGGGGATAAAAACCTTAAAAAACGTAGTGCAAGCAATTTTCGACCTTATTGACATGACATAGAATCGAGTTTTTTTTCTTATATATTCGTAATCAGTGTCATCTATTAGCGCAAAAAGACACGTAATTAAGATAATGTCATTAAGGTCGAAAGTCGCTTACAGTCGCTGTTTTAGTATCTGTGTGAAAGTTGTAGTCATATTATATAATATTACCTACATATTATAATAAAATAAGTAGGTACTTACCGTACATCTTGACTTGACCCCAAGTCGCGAGAGATGCTCGAATTGGTTTGATATGGTCTATGATTGGTGAATTTGAGCTTCTCCGTCACCATGGTACACGGGGTACCATGGTGGCGGAGAAGCTCAAATCTACCTAATCCACAAAAGACATCCAAAAACGCGTACTGTTACTCGTACTGCGCATATACATACATAGAAGTAGGTCCATTTTGTGACGTCACTGAGGTCAAGATATATAATATTCCGGTATCTACCTACCTATATACCAATACCTACATAGGTCTGTACTTAAGTTTTCGTTTAGTAGGTAGGTGGAAGCACAAATAATTCATTTTTTGTAGGTGAGTTTAGCGGGAATAATTCCGGAATATTTGAGAATATTTGGGAATAATTCCGAATAATATAGAATAATTCGGAATTATTCGGGATTTTTACATCTATAGGCCAGACTGCCAGAGTCTCATTTTGTCTTGCAATTTAGGTCCAAGATACGTGTCCGGAGTTATATAGATGTAGGTAGACAATAATATAACGAATAATATGAAGTATAAAAACTAAGAGAAGTCGGGAGTGACTTCATCTCTAGACTTCACAAGGTCATAGCATACTTATTACTTAATAAGTGACGCAAGTACATACTCATGCTCAAATTCGTCAAACGAATGAAAAAAATCTCTTGATAAGCAGATTTGTATATTCGCGCAAAAGGCGACAAGTATTTGTGCTCTTAATATTGTACAGAATTAAATTAGACATAAAATACAGTGCAAAATGACCGAGCCGTGCTCAAGTTCAAAATCAGATCATGGTGAACTCCAGACTGGGATATGACATCAGTGTTTCAGAAAAAAGCTGAAGTGTTAGAGTCCTACTAAGTTTTTTGGGGGGCTTCTGCTTTATTTTATTTTATTTTTGAATGTATCCAATAGTTACAGTCACGTGCAATGAAATGTATGCACGGACAGAATTTTGAATAGTCAGGTATACAAAACAATTTATCAAAACCGAAGAAACAGAACTCAAATGCGGTATTAAGAATCAATCTCAAACAGCTACGGTCCTATGTACTTAATGACGCATACTCCTTTTTATGCTACATTAGGCAACAAACGGTTACTCGATGTACTGCAGAAAAAATAAGTATAATGTATGTTTGTATTATGTCGGAAAACCTGCCAATAAATTCAGGGTCCAAGTCAACCTCACGTGGCGTTGCACCTCCTCGGCTTTTATCTCGGGTTTGGGAGGTCATACGGCAGTCGCTTTCGTAAAAATCAACAAAAAAGAAAAAATATTTATTCATACATAAACCTACGAGATATGTACACATACCTACCAGAATAATTAATAAGACACTTATATTTTCCTCTTAGTTTTTATCCGACTGCCAGTGAAGGTTTATTTATTCCTTCTGTCAGTTAGTAGCCTAGGATGGCTAAGATCATTACTCAGTCTCTGGTTTTTCCTTTATCCGTTTGAAGTTCGTAATTGGTTCCCATAAATCACGCTGTATCGACAGGTGTGTCTACAACCTAATCGGAAAATTTTCTTTTAGGGTGCTTACATAGAGAATTAGGTTACCGGTCCGTGCGGGTCGGTACGGATAAACCTATCCGTGTTGCCATCATAATCAATTCGTCGTTTGTCGTCGTCGTTTTTTTTTTTAAGTTTACGCTAGATATAGAAGGAATCCGTTAAAAAGTAACTATGCAGTTTTATTTCAATTCGTCGTTTGTCAAAAAAAATCGTAAAGTATTCGCGCCCGCGTGATTAAACATAATTTACGAATTTTACGATTGTTTTTGGGATCAATTTAGAAAAGAAAGGAAGTTAGCATAACAAATGCTTCAAAATTTCATTCAAATGTTTTTTGGGATACTTATGGTTAATTTACACCAAAAAACGAGCGAATGCTCATTCTATCCTTTCTATGTCAAAATCTTTCAGTGTAAACAGTGACAGAACATTCGTTCGTTGTTCTTTCAAATGTAAACGCTGAAAATAAAGTTTCATTTACACTGAAATATTAAGAAAGACAGCCTCCGTGGCGTAGCGGTAGTGAACGCGGCCGCTACGCAGGAGGCGCGGGTTCGATCCCCGCTCATTGCAAATATATGTGTGCATGAAATATGGGTATTTGCATTGGTCTGGTCGTGCCTCGGAAAGCACGTTAAGCCTTCGGTCCCGGTTGCCATAAGAACATTTATGGCAGTCGTTACGGGTAGTTGGAGCCCTAAAAAGTCCAAAAACAACGGTCTACTCGTAGCTGCAAAGCTTCGATATCGCCTAATGTTACAATTGGGTTGTGGACGTCAGATGGTAATCGCTTCACGGAAAATATCGAGGTATAGCCAAATCCGTAGTTAAGACTGGTAAAGCGGACACCAGGCTCCGAGCTGAAAAGCTTCTGATGCGACTGGGAATTAACGCTTGGATGAAGAAGAAGATTGTGAAAGAATGTTCTTAGAATGCTCTTGTTCTAGTTCTAGCTCTATGTTCGTTTGCCTCCATTACCCGTGGCACTACTTCTTGGCACTACCGGTAGTGTCATGGGAAAATTTACTTTCCCATGGCACTACACACAACAAAAATGATGATACACCAACCAATCAGAGTAGATTGGTTGGTGTATCATCATTTTTGTTGCTATCAAAACTTGTCAGTACGGGTAGCCTGTACCGGTAACTGTATTTCTACGTAAGCACCCTTATGTAGAAACCCATTATAGCAACCTGTAAGCTATGTTTGCAAGATAATATTGTTTCAATATTATAAGGGCTTTGGGTCAACCTTGTGTCAAATTGGATTTTCGTACCTTCCGTTGGATTATGGCGATGGTAATTTAATTATTTGGACGACATTAGCATTTATATTAACAATAATTTTATTTTGCAGCTTTAAATTTGTTTATGGATAAATAAAAGGATATTATAGGAAAGTGTGTTTAAATAAGTCCATAATAATTAAAGCAAAACAATCTTGCATCTTTTACTTAATTGCTAAAATTAAGGACCGTGCCCTTTAGTGAAATAGTTTGATTAAAGAACTACCTACAAATTAATATTCTATTTTTTTAAAAGAACATTAGTAACCGAAATTACTAATATTTACCCGCTAACCCCTCCAGCTAAAGATAAATTGCTTGTAGGAATGGCTTCACGTCGCTAGTGTAGTGAACCTCCAGTCACACCTTCTTCCGAATAGAATAGGCAGAGACCACGTGTTTCCTTTTACTACGATCTCAGCATACTTACATCTTTCGTTCTACTTGCACAATTGTTTTCATACTGGTTTTCTGGTACCACTGACATAGTCTTTCTTTAAAATATCCTCAATCTGATTGACATACCTACCTACGCCTAGGTCGACTCTACCCGGGTTACCCGTTCACCCTCGCTTCATAAATCTGTTTCGTCAGTCTTCTTTCCTCCATCTGCTCAGTGTGTGCGAACCGTCAAACCCTATCTTTTAACAATACCACATCATTCTTCAGTTAAGCTGACCATTACTCTTATGGCCGGCGCACATTATCGGCATCGGCAAGAAAAGGGATTCAGCTGTCAGCCTTGTGGAAACTACGCTTTTATTTACTTTGGCATAACATCCTTATAAATAGGGATGATGACGGAACATCCTTAATTTTTGCCGATGCCGATAATATGCGCCGGCCCTTAACGTAACATCTCAAAAATCGAAACAAAACTTACATAAATATAGGCTATATTGCTAAACTCTCAGCGTTTCCAGTACATTAATCTTCGGATCTTCAGCGCCAAAAGAGGTCATTGACTAAGCATTTAGCAGTATATAATTCAGCAATGTCACATCGATCAGCGGCCTTACTCTTGATTTTAATTCCGATCGATCGACATTGGAATTTTGATGTTTCGTACTCTTGAATTCAATACTAGCGCCATATTACTATGGAATTGTGTGGCCATATTGGAAACTAAATGGGATTAGAATTTGTCCAATCGCCACCCATTTCGCTACTCTTGAGTAAATTTGACAGCTGTCTATTGCCGTAGGATTGTGTTTATTATTGTTTGACGATTAAGATTTTCTCAATAACAAACGTGCAACTTCGTAGAAATTGTTTTACGTTTTGAGTGGTTTTAATCACAATTATAGTGTTAATATGGCGCGTTTAGTACTAATGTACAATATTCTAAATAAAGCCAAGAAGAAACAGTTAAAACTTAGACGAAATGAGCGACGAATGATGCGATACATGGACAAGGCTTTTTCTATGGGAGATTCACATTAATCTTGAGGACAACATGGAAGCATATAGTCATGATTTTCCACATGTTCCTCCGCAGCAATTATCCAGTAGCACATCAGCTGCTGAATTAAGACGAGGCTTAGAAAAAAGAGCTCTTTTAGTTCAGCAGCTGTGGGCAAACAGAACATAGATTCTTGCATTAAATCTTTTCTTTTAAAAGTCTTTGTTTTTTTTTTGGATTTTGGGTATAGAGACAGATTGGACCTTGGTGATTAACATAGGGTAAAATATGATGTACAAAGAGCATGTAATGAGAAATAAGAAAAAATATAACATAATAAAACCTTTATTAAGAAGATTAACTTTTCTAAACTAATACCTAATAATAATAACTAGGTATATACTTAAAACAGGAACTATTTAATAACAGACTTATTGGATTGATTGAATCACAGCTTTAACAATAGGTACTTAAGGACTATACTTAAAAAAGGAACTATATAATCACAGATTTAACTTAATTTGATACTTAAGGATAAGGCTCTGGCATTTTTCTTGCTACCTCCCTTATAGCCTCACTAACCGACAAGATTGCTTCTGCAATTTTGTTAAATGCTTGTGCTGTACTTATTTCTGCTTCGACCCGTCGTGCTTCAATGTTGGCGAACTGTTCCATGTTTGGGTCCATCGGAACGGAAAGGCGACGCCGCCGGCGAGGTCTCGGCAAGTCGCTTGCACGCGGGATGGATGATGCAAGTACTGTAACGCAATAAATATAATTGTAACTAAAGTTTGAACATAAAATAAGAGGGTTTTGCTCCAGGAACTCAACGAACCCTTCAAGCTGCAATTGGCTTGGGCGATTTATCATGTTTACTGACAATGGAAAGCTTGTGTGGCGGCGGCGGCGCCCGCAGCTGCTGGCGGTGCCGCGCGCGCGCACCAACTTGCAGGCCGAGGCCCCGTTCACTCGGGCTCTTCGCGCCCTAAATATGATAGCCGAACTAGTGGACCTGTTTACGGGTTCTTTGAGTGAATTTACAAAGGCCTCATTATATATTTTTAGTTATAAGATTTAGTTTGTAAATATTTATAGTATTATATACAAAGATGTTTATTGAACTAACTGCCGCATTGGGGCAACCTGTAATGGTAGTAGTTTAGATTTAATAAATAAATAAATAAATAAATAAAACTGAAAACTTTTATTATGTATATAAATAAAATCATTATTTAATATTCACATAGACAAATCAAAAATATTGAGTTGTTCATTTAATGCCATGTAAAACACCGTGAGTATTACCTACTAAAATAACAAGTCTAATTGTGTACATGTTTACTTACCAATATTATTCTTATGTTTAAAAACTAACACCACTTCAGTGTTTTTGAATTTAAATATCGGAGCAGTCCACTGGTTTGTACACTTTTGAAGTCTGACAGTTTGACACAAACACAATTGACACTTCATAATAGGCAACGATTATGCCACATACGGCCAGTAGCGTAGTTATTTTAATGATTTTAATTATTTAGACCATTTGCATCCATTAAATTGAATTTAAAACGTAACAAGTAATATAAGGATCAATTATTTTTGTTATATTTATTTATTAGCCTTGTATTTTAATTGATTGATCATTTTACGGTATTTTCACCGGTTTATCGTAATGTGTTGTACATCACTTATGCGGCCGGTGACGTAGCTAACTTCAAGTGGATTAAAACGATGGCGTTGAATCGCCGGCCAATAGCGATTCCGATCCAATGTTGTTTCAAGAGTACCAATTCAGGCGATATTAAAATTAACATTGGAATTGGATTACGCTTATATTAAGATTGAAATTAATTTGCAGAGTAAGGCCGCAGTAGGGTGACAACAAATTGATACGGTTCATAGTTTGGGACTTGGTATTCACGCAGTCAGCTGTGACGAATGTACTGGATCTAACGGGTCGGATAGGTAACTATGTATAAGCTGATATACCTCGGGACAAATATCTTGGACCTAAGTTGCTATACAAACGGGTAATTTCAACTTGCCTAATTTTTTGCTAATTTCGGTGGTAGGTATTTGTATTTAAAAAAATTATGGAGTTCTTTTAGAACACTAACACAATACTGATGTTCTAAAAGAACTCCATTAAATTTTTTCATCGGAAAACCTATGATTGAAAAATACCACCGAAATTAGCAAAAAATTTAGCAAGTTGAAATTACCCAAACGAGGTCCTGGCGCGCGCGAATTTAAAAAAAAAAAATCTACGTTTGGTGATTTTGAATTCGTTCACCACTGTAGCAGCCCGTGCTGCCCCCCTAGACAAGTGGCAATTCGTTGCTCGGCGTATGATGGAATAGAATGACAAATGTATAGGATTTGACGTTTTTGACATTCGTTGACGCCTGTCATATACGTCAAATCCCATACATTTGGCATTCTATTCCATCATACGCCGAGCAACGAATTGCCACTTGTCTAGAGGGGCTGTTCTCAAAAGACATCTAAGAAACGTACTGCGCGTATAGAGCACATTTTAGGTCCAAGATATTATGTCCCGGGGTATACTTATATTGAATAGGGTGTATCTTTTTGATATTTGAATAGGTATCATTATTATAAGCCATTTTGGTTCCCTGTGGAATAGATGTCACCTCAACTCTTCTTATGGGTGTCGTGCAAGGTGACTAAGGGATAGGACTGTTAGTTCTCCATCCGACATTAAACACATAGCCATTGACAAAGTGCGCGCTTGACGGCAATAGGCTCGCTATTATGGGGGCCCGAAAAAATCGCACGGAGTACTTACTATGTATACGTGGTCGGTAGACCTAGTATTTAGTTTTTGAAGGCTTTCGTAATGCACCCTACTTTGTTATTATCTGCACCACTTATATAGATGAGTTTGACTGGAAGAGAATGCCTATGGGATTAAATCCGCCTGTCAACATGTGTGCATGAAGTTTAAATAAATAAATAAAGGCGCTATTATATGTAAACAGTCCTTATTTATCGCAATGTCTGGCAACCCCGTCCTTAAATTGCACGTTGTTGAATGCGCCTTTGGAACCGACGATCGTAATGACAAACGATGAAACAAAACAATGTTATTGTTTCACCTTTAGATTAAACAATGGAGTGAACTTACGTACCCATATAAAAAATAGGCACAGAATAACTCAGGCGAATATTTGCGTAAATTATACAGGAAAAGTAAGCTGCCTTTCCGTCAGAGATGTGCTATGCAGCTATGCTACGAGTATGTAAAAGCTAAGTTATGAAACTATGTGAACGTTACCACTGTGCTATGCTGTAGCGTAGCGAGTAACATGTGCTATGAAGATGTGCAGCTCGAGCCTTGTATCAATCACATAACCGTACAGAATGAAAATTTCCTACAAATGTTCGCCTCGCATCTTTCTATTTAAAAACATAGCTTGCGCGGTGTCCTGCGTGAGCGACGAATACGACGCGACGCGACGCAACACGATGCGACGTAATGCGACGCGATGCTACACGCGACAAATGTCCTACGTGATTTTGATCATAACTTCGCGAATCATGAAGAAGTACAGTACAATATTGCTCGAGTTCGCAGTGTCGCGTCTGGTAGCGCTCAAAACAAGTACGCGTTACGTCGCGTCTCGTCGCAGAGTGTCACATAGGTCGCAAGTAGGGTAGGCCGTTGATTTGATCGCGTTCGTCGCGTTCGCAGCGTCGCGTCGCGTCGTATTCATCGCTCACGCAGGACACCGCGTTAGCTGACTCCATTTCCACAAGTGCTGTGCAATGTGGACCAATGTATATGATTACACAGGTACAGCACATATCCGCTGGAAAGGCAGAATAGGGTCGCCCAAACGGGATAAATATTTAATGCGGGGAAAGCCGCGAGCAACGGCTAGTATCTTAGTACTATCTTTATTATATTTTTTAAGTACCTAATGATGTACATGCCAACAGAGGCAGAAAAATTTAAGAAGTTCATTACCTTATTGTTTAAGAATTTTCGCAAACAAAGAAATGTTAAAAATAATAATTACATTAACATACAAATGAGAAAACTTGTTCCTCACTTCGTAATACTTTACATTTTATGTTTTCTTATAAAAATGAAATGTAGCAAAATTATGAAACCGCGACGCGACGTTCAAAGCATTTGAACAACGGTCGGGCTCTGCCACAAGGTGCGAGGAATATGCCTCACGGGATACTTTACACCCTGACTTCTGAGGCTCGATACGGCGCGGCGTGCGGTTTTAATCGGTCCGTAACCGTAGGGTCCTTTAGGTTCACAAAGTCTAAATTATCAAAATGTCTATTTCGAAAACAAAACTATGTAGGTAACCCCGGGGATTTGGAGCTACCATGGAACTTCTTTGCCTTCTTTAGGACCGATTGAGGATAAAATGCGTTTCATGGTACTAATTGCCCGAAAATTCAACCCACAACTTCCTATTTCGCGAAAAAGGTTCGTTTTGATACAACCAGTTTTTCGTTTCGGTATCTACATTTTCGATTATCATAGGTTTATTTATGCTAATTTGCTGTTTGTTTGCTTTCAGGATGCTTTGGATCAGTTGACACACGAGCGCGGGATTTGTTTGGCAAGTACGTCATGTTTTTCAACTAGTAGTTAAGTACGAGTATATTATTTACGACGTGGCTTCATCATCAATCAATGTTAATCTGAATTATACTTATTCCCTTCGAGATCTTCTCTTCAAGAAGGGCTGAAGGTTTTTACAGGGTCGGCAGCACCAGTGTACCCCTGGTGTTGCACACGTCACACGTCCATAGGCCACGGTAACTACTTTCGTTTGGAGAATCTCGCAGTACACACGTTGGCCACATTAATAAAATTTTGAAAAAAGTGCAGGTCAGAAATACACGAATTGCTTGCATGAAAGAATTAATGACTGTAGAGGAAGCCCGTGAAGTATGTAAGGATAGAGTCAAATGTCGGGCTGTTGTATCTGTCTACCCCAGAAGGGAATAGGCGTGAGCGTATGTATGTACCTATATATCTACAGTTAAAATTGATTCCACCCATCATAGTTTTTCTACTAAAACACGCAAGGAGGCGACGTTCAAACAAAAAAACTTGTGGAAAAATTCGTAGTTACTTACGTATGACAATGTAAACATCTACAAAAACGGTGTTTCACTGTAAGCACTTGGCCATAATAGGAACAAGATGATTCTTATATCCAAAAGGGTAATCACATCAATTATGTAGATGGCTATGAGCGCTGAGTGCTGAGAGGAGGGGGCACCTGCGAACTTTGTTCAACAACACCTTATGTTAGTCATTACAACTATTGGGAACAAAAAACAGCATGACAAAGCCTGCAAAATGTCACACAAAACTTAACCAGTTTGTGTAATTAATTGTGCGCGCTCGCAGCAATTTAATTCAAGCTTCGGACTCGGCCTTACGATTGAGAAGTTCCAGGTTCGAATCCTGGCCATTGCGCTTGGACGCCATGATGGCCTACCTGCAATGCTTCGCTATCGCTAATGGGGTGTGGAGGTCAGATGGCAGTCGCTTCATGGAAAGTATCGAAGTCCAGCCAAACTCGCAGTTAGACTGGCAAATTCGAACCTCGGGCTCCGAGGTGAAAGTTCCAAAGCTTTGGAATGCGACCTGGATTAACGCTAGGATGAAGAAGACACTTTACGGATGTGAACCCACTCCTAATAAGCAATTTAGCTTAGCTGGAGGGAGAAGGTTGCAGTGTCGAGGGGTCCGTATAACCTGTTTCCTGCCACGGCAGGCTTGCTCTACAAAGGGTAGAGATGTTTTTTTATTTCCATACCAAATTGCTTGATCGTTCTATATGGGTTCTTCTCCATCGGCTTGCATTTTGATTTTCGCCCTTCGCTACTGACTTCATTGAATTGTGACTCCGTAATAAGTGTTTCTGACTTCAGCTCCAACGGTTTATACCCTCAATGAAATAACATAACGTTTCTTCCTTTCCACCAGCTGATTGTCACGTGAGGAAATACTTCTTGGAGCTCAGAGAGTGCACCAAGAGAGTGATGGCCAAGCCGTACACAGCGGAGACCTGTGCCCAAGAAACAGTGGATTTGATCCAAGCCCTGGACCATTGTGTCGACGATAAAGCCTTCAGGAAGATCCGTTAATTTCCTAGACTTATGAGGGTATGTGGAGAATTTTCGTTTTGTGGTGAAGGAGTACTAAGTGAACAATGCTTACTTAAATCTGAAAAAGTGAATAATGGGTACCTAATAGGGAAAATCCCTATCACAGAATCACGGTTTCCAAAGTGCTAGGACCAGGAACTGTTTAATGGAGGTGAGTTTCTATCTGGACTACAATGTTGAATGTGCAAAATGTCCCAAAATTGTAAAAAGTTGAATTTCCTTTCTGGACGACAATGTTGAAATTGTAAAATGTGGAATCCCAAAATATTGAATCTGTAATTTCATCGTGAATCCCGTCGTCCCCTGAAGGATGTTATCTAAGTGCATATTTTTTATACTGTTGATGGTACTTTGTGGAACTTATTGTTAAACACACTAAGTACTCTGTGGTTGTATTTTTTTTACGGTATGTATTAACTTTGCCTTTCTAATAATTGACAGAGTCAACATTATATATACTCGTATTTCATTTATGTTTATTAGTGAAAATGTATAAATCAAAATATGAAAAGCTACTTTGCTGACTGTATTTACTGGATAACTTAATGGTGTGGAAGTGATAAATGGACTTATTAGTCAGCAGCACGTATATTTCGTACAGAATTTGAATAATTTCAGCTAAATATCAATCTTAATCCCAATTAGACCCTACTCTATGTCGAAGTGTCACGTTCAAACTTCCATCCGACAGGGTAATACCCATAATGAATAATAATAGTGAGTTCAGTAACATTAGTAGTCACAGAATTGAAGAATTTCCTTCAATTCTGTGTTAGTAGTGGTATTCTGTGATATATCGATTGCATGTCGAGAAAGAACTCGCTCGGACGAAAGAACTTGCCTAAGTGTGTTGGAGAAGTTCGCTATTGGTGCTACAGTCAGATCATCTAAAGTTTAGATTCTAAACTGTTCTACAGTGTGCTCTTGCATAATTCAGGTTACGGAGGCAGTACGGCGTTCATTGATGGACCACGTTCTGTAATGTACAAAAGAACTGTAGGCCATCTTCACGAAGGTGTTCAATCCATGGTGCCTAGCTCAGCGCCACTGTATACGATTGCGCCCTTTATAACGGCGATGGGTCATTATAAGCCATTGTGTACTGGACACTTAAAGATCTGGTAGTAACGCCAAAATGAGTAAAATGTGTTCCTCGTCCGAGTGAGACTCGACATCGAATTTGCATATTACAGAATAACGCTCCGCTATTGATAAATCCATCCATTTCATTTGAGAACGGTAGTCATTGACCGCGTGCGAAAATTTATCCACAAAGATATCCTACGTGCTTAAGTCTAGGAAGCTGATACTCACATATGGTCGTGTTGACGCGATGACGTTAAGAAATCGATACCTACTTTATTTATAACTGAATGACTATCCAAATACGAAATATAAGATTCAAAGGAAATTTCTCGCGAGCATACGTGTTTTCTTCTTCCTACAGTCCCGGGTCCTGTAAGCGAGGCGTGAAAAAGCATCCATTGTATGAGATGAAGTCATATTGACGTGTCGTGTGAAAAAAATAATATCACGAGTGTGATGTGTATGACTCAAATGGCTGCTAACTGACTTTAATGTCTCCAGTACATAGTGTCCAGTGTTGGACCATTTTCTGCAATGCGCAGCTGTAGGCCATCTTCATGTAGGTTTTCACACAATTGTGCATAGCTCATTGCTACGATCCCTTCCTTTTTTCCACGGTTCCGATATCCTATGCTTTATTCTCCTGTTATACCTTTTCCCGGATATTGCGTGACCGCCATCTGATGAGATGATATATGTCGATGTTATAGGTTCCCTAATCTCGAGAAAAGCCTGCACCAAAGCCTCCTTCATTGTACCAGCTCGCCTGTGAGATTTGCTTGGTCTGCGAAGGTTAAGGTTAAAGTCATACTCCCATCCCTTTCCAGACAGCTGCTCTTCCCTCTAGATACATATTATATTACGTATATAAAACAAAACTGTGATATTATAATATGAGGTATGAGGTACACGACCTTGTGAGAGTCTCTCTTACGCAAAATGTGTTCGGAGGCGACTAGTAATTAACTTTTTTATGAAGATATGTTTATGTCGTAATAATATTATGGTCTTCGTTATTGCTACTATGTAATTTTCTTACATAAATGTATTTACTTATTTTATAATATGTTTTATTTATTTTTCTCTGTTGGCGTTTAAAACTAATGCCTGGCTAGCAACACCTATATTGACATTTTCTTCTGAGGGGAAGCGAGAGATCTTATTAAATGCTACATCTAGATCAGTGTCTCTCAAACCCAGAGATGCGCATTATTGGTAAGATAAATGTAGTAATTTTTATGTTAGTTTTTTTTTATAATGTTAAATGTTAAGAAATGTCCACTATCCGGTGCCCATGGTTGTGTGAGATTGTGACAATAATAGTATTTAACGAAACTTTGTTCTCACGTTGCCCTTAATGGTTCGTTAAAAGTAAAACCACAGGTAAAATGATATACTTAGTCTAATTACTTCATTTTGGTTTGCTCACTGTTACTTATATCCGATAGTTAAATCTAACGTAAACTACTGGAAGTACTGGACTACGATCTACGATGTGTAATTTGCAAAATGTTGAATCTCAAAATGTAGAATTTGTTAAAGTGAACTACAGCGATGATCACGTCGATAGCTGCTTAAAAAGAGTAGGTAAAGTTCCTGAAGTTTTCGTACAAGCTCAACATTTAATATTACAGATAAAGTTATGAAATAAAACGCTTGGCAACAAGACTCCAGTGTATGTTATGTTGTGTCCAATATATTGAAAGAATTTATTTATCCACACACAACAGACTTCCGATTCTGAGAAAACATTCCCGTTTTTCTTAGAGAAAAAAACCTTATAATGTTCTGCGTTAAGCTGACGTCAATTTATTAGATTCTGCTTGCCTATTTGGGTCACTGTTGACAAGCCGTCGGCGTTTTTCATTATGGATAATATTTCTTCGTGACATGACAACGCTTATGACTGCTCGGTGGTGCAGTGGTGCGTAGGCTAATAGGTATGGGTGTCGATTAACGTGTTCCCCAATTTCGAATTAGGGGCTACCTCTTGAGATATCTCATTATTCTCATTGGCACTAATATATTCCCAGAGTCAGATTATATTCATTTTAAACAATATTCTCGGCCTGCCATGCCTTCCTTTCGGTGTTGGATCAAATCAAATCATTTTTATTTCCTTAGTCAATGTAGGTACGTACAATAGCTTCTTAACTTTATTGTGCATTATTACATTGTGGTTATTACTTAAGTTGATGGTGTGAATGTGGGCATTTTAGTATGCCTATGCGTTGGATGACAGCACGGAGGACAGAACATGATTAGAGATGACAATAATTCCAGTGAAAGTGAAAATAAACAAATTATTTGAAGGAGACCAAATTGCAAGCTTTGGATGGAAAAAAATCGGTAATAAATGTAAAAGTTCATATCAATAGATCTTTTTCTTCGTTTCTAAAAGTCCTAAGTTTCGTTATAAGATGGCCGTCGCCATACAGCAATAACCTTCTAATGAGACATTCTTCATGATAGTTACCCCCAATATGCCATTAACAAGACTTTGGGGAACTATCACGTACCTAATGGCACTAAAATGGTCTAATAGCCAGTTACCGCGCCACACTATCGAGCTCTAGATATAAAAAGGTTATGATGTCTAAAATCTAATTACATGAGAATAATATCATAGTTAATCAAAGATCAGATGTTATAATAAGATACTCCTCAGTTTTTACATTATCCTGGGGATACCAGCCAGCCTCATCGGATTATTCTCAGTACCTATTCCGATCGGAATCCGATTGGTAAAAGGAGCTGGATTTCTTCTTTCCCACATTCCGTTTGCTTTTCTTCACTTTTATCACAGATAGCTGACCCGCCCCGGCTTCGATCGTAAAATACTTCGAAACCATATCACCATGCTCGCAATTTGTTCAAAAAATGTATGGGAAATTACTGGATTTGTTGACATTTATGGTTAATAATCCGCTCCCATGAGTAGTAACGTGACGATATTTAGCCTAAAACCTTTCTCGATAAACGGGTTATTTAATACAAAAATATTTTTTCAATTCGAACCAGTAGTTCCCGAAATTAGCGCGTTCAAATTATGGGAAACAAAAAAATTCTCACTCCTCCATCGGAGCACTGGAAACAAGTCATCTGCTGAACAACGGACGAGACTCTGGCACAGGCTTTCCTTTCAGAGTACAGCAATCTCGTGGAAAGCCTTAAAAGTGTAATGACGAAAATTCGTCTCCTTATCCACTAATCTACCGACGCTTTACAGTGGACTGAAATATACTCTATATTCTGTATATTGATTACCTACGCTAAGCGAAACTTCGAGAAACTACTGTTTGTCAACCTTTTTCTTTTCTTTGTTTGTTACCCAATGAAAAGCTATACAATACAACATTTGGAAACAATTAAGTAGTCCTTTCCTCAAACTTTCTGTAATGAATTTGGTCGAATTTCAGCCAAGGAACACTGTTACAGTATATATTTTTGTACGTACTTACAGTTCTCACAGACCACAGAACTAATAATACGTTACTCGATATCACTAATGGGCTGTGGAGGTAATATGGCAGTTGCTTCACGGAAAATATCGATGTTCAGCTACGAAGTAAATAGACTGGAAAATGCCGACCACGGACTTGGTAGGGACAAGTGGAACAGCCCCTCTTATCGGGATTAACAAAAGGAAGATTATTGCAGTGATAATTAGGTAAAATATACTGTATTTGTTTGTTTTTATACTTTCTGGAGGGAGGCATATGGTACCTACAAAATTCTTTATTGTTGACACACAGCTTATTGTGAATAGTGATAGTTGGCCCACTGTTCCCAGGATACAGGAAATATTGGACCCTTAGAATGAAGCCTTCATTATCCCTTTTCATTCACATGAAAACACTCGGTGCGGAAAAAATCGACGGTGACGCGAATCACCTACTATTGTAGAGGCTACGTATCCGGTACTCGTAGGACTTCAAAGTTTCGACCTCATCTAATAAAGGGTTCTTACAATTCCTTCTTCCTCTTCGTTCCACCAACTTATTCCACCAGTGGCACGAGAAGGAATTGAATTCCTCGTCGTACCACTGAATGCAGATACATACAGGGATGGTAGCTCTACTTAATTTCTCTTTAGATATTACTCAATAAATAATTGTTGTCTTTAACACAATGACGATTGAGGTCTTACGGGTCTTTTTTTGTGATTGTTGGGTAGTAAGGTTATGCAGCCCAACTAGGGAAAAAGTTCATAGCGTCAATCAAGAAGGTCAAACTCCTAACCGAGCCATCTGAAGACCCTGCGGGCGATAAATCCGATTAGTTATAATAGTAAGTCTTTTTGACCACAAAACAGAAATGTAGTAATATAATGCGTGCTCTTTAAGGGAAAATTCCCAAATTCTTCGAGATATAGGGTTGCCACTGAAAACTGTGGCAAGTAGGTCCCTACTGTTAAATTATATTAAAACCAGCAACCTCAGCATAGCGGACATTGACAAATCCTGACGTCGCTTCGACCAATGGTATTGCTGAAAAAAAGGTGTCACGTGACACAACGTCATGATGTACACATACTTAATCATCACCTTCATTAGTCGAAGAGAGGCGAACGCCGATGTCTACGCCACCATCCATTGTTTTTTTTCCCCTTTTTTTATATCACTTATTTGGCAGACAACCACACGGCCCACCTGATGGTTACCTGATGGCCTAAGGACGTGTACAATACCACGGGCCTCCCTCACACTGTAAGAGCCTTCTAATGCCCTTCTTGAAGAACCCCATTTTGTAATCGCTTGGAAAATAAAATTCCTGTAATTGTTGCCCGTGGTGTAAAGTTCTAAGAACTAACTTTACTAACTTTGACTAGTACGTGACGAACTAAACCAACAGGTAAACCGGAAGGTTTAATTACGTCACGAAATCGTGGACAGGTGCTACGTTTTGCTTTGACAGATCATACGGAATACCCACAGGAAATACCAAAGTTGTTTTCATTACGTTCAATCTCACAAAATAGGTAAAAATTAATACACGTAGCGTTATCGAGTCCTTGCACTTAAAAAGAAGGCAACCAAATGTAGGTCATTCAAATAGACGTGGCAAATATATAAAAACTAGCCTACTTTTGCAATTGCTGTAAAAATAATTAAATATGGATCCCCACGAATAATTTTATTAATCGTTTGCGCGCAGTTGTCGCTTCAATATTAAAAAGATATAACTTTATTTGTCACTGGTATCCTAGGAGATCTATGTAATAGATAACAAGGTTTATCATGGTCTACTTATCAAATATGGAACATTTAAAGTACTCAGTGAATGACCTGTACCGTGCATCCTTATGTATATGAATACCTACATAGTTAAGGGTTTATGGGCCCTACCAAGACCTCCGAGTAACCTCGACTGCAAGTCAGTAGGTACACCTGCACCGCATAGTTCGCAATACTGTGACTCGAGGGTCAGAGGTCTTGAGCGACCTCCGTCTTCGATAAGTACTGGGCCTGTCATCCTAGTAGATGCAGGCGGCGGCAGCGGCGGTGGAGCGATGCGCGCCTCCCTCTCTACCTGGGGAAAGATAGGGACGCCGTAGACCCACATTCGCGAGGGCCTTCGATGGCCATCATTCAGTTGTCGAGGGTGAGGTCACCTCTGGCATACCCCTTACCCCCGGCTGACCCAGCCCGCAGGCGAGACAGTCGTGCGGTTTTGGTCGGTTTGAGTCCGACATAACCACCCCTGCTGGCTACGACGGGGGGTGGGGGGAGTCGTATCCATGCGCTTTTCGCTAGTTAAAAAATGCTCACCTGCAGATCGACGAACGACTATCGGGGTTGGGACGGTAGTCGCCCTCACAAAAGTCAAAAGCCATATGCCAAATCAAAAGAAGGAAAATGAGGTCAAAGTAGATCCTAGCTAGATGATGAAGAACAACAACTAGATGAAGAAAATGATGAAGAACAAACAAAATCAGAGTTAAAAGTTAAACTTCACTTCCCTACTTTGACACTTGACAACCCTAAGCAATGAATTGAGAAATATTTTTTTAATAACATCTTTCATGTTAAGAGTATGCTCGTTTCAACCTTACCTTTATAATCTGTGGTGCCTTTGTGCTTTCAACTCTGCTACTGAAACCTTCACTGGTAACTGGTAACCAGAATTGTTTGATGTTTTACACTGCGTTAGCTACTTATTCAACTTTATTATTAATGTTGTACGAAATAATTTAATGTAAACGCCTTTTGATAGCATGACTTATTCATTAAGTAACTTTGATCTTACTTTGTTTGTATGTGTCTACTGTGGATATTGCTCGGGACATTATTGAACTTTGAACGTAATATGTGCTCCAAATGTGCTTTATACGCGCAGTACCTACACCGCAGGCGCGGTCCGAGGGGGGGGGGGGGGTCACAGGGGACATGACCTCCCCCCCCCCCCAAGACCATGCACGTCATATTGAAAAGTCCCAGTACGAGAAGGAGGGGGGGGGGGGGTGAATTTTCTTAAGGAATTTCCGAAGTGACCCCCCCCCCCAAAACTTCAAACTGCGACCGCGCCTGCTACACCGTACACCCAGGTGGTCTGGGAAGGTGGACGGTGGGAAAGAATCGACGTTTCTTGGGTGTCTATTGAGGGTATAACCCGCACCACGTATTTTGGACCTAAAATGTGCTCAAAATGTGCCCTGTACGCGCAGTACACATTTCTTGGGTGTCTTTTGAGGATAGTACGGGATGCTACTGCGGTGGACGAGCTCAAATTCACTAAGCATAAAAGCAAAAAAATATAACTCTTGGGTGGCAGACAAGCACACGGCCCACCTGATGGAAAGTGGTTACCATGACCTATGGACATGTGCAACACCAGGGGAGTCACACTCGTGCTGCTGACCCTGTAAGAACAGAGAGATTCTGTGCCGTCAGCGCTGAAGAAGAATTTAATTCACGGTCCCGGGTCGTTAGTAGGGTGAAAGTTTGAGAAGAGAAGATGTTTGATGTTTGTTACTCAATTACGCTCAAACAGCTAAACCGATCTAGCTAAAATTTGGTACAGGGATAGATTTATAGTCTGGAATAATATATAGGTAGGCTACTATCGCCCCTGTAATAGGTTACCAATGTTACCATAGATTGCGGGAACGGGGTCAAAGGCACGGAACAAACGAAAAATATTTTTTCAATTCAAACCAGTAGTTCCTGAGATTAGCGTGTTCAAACAACCAAACAAACTCTTCAGCTTTATAATATTAGTATAGATAATAATACAAACATAAATTATTGTAATTATGTTCAGATACAGTGATAAAAAATCTAGTATAACATTAGTTCCGCTTCCTAAAGATAATCTATACTTCTTTAATATTATGTGAAAGCAAACTGTCTGTCTGTCTGTTACGCTTTCACGCCTAAACCACTGAACTTAACAATAGCCATGATCACTTGAGTCTCCCCATGATCATGGCTGTTGAAATGCAACTGAAACGTTGAAGTCAACGTAAATCCATACTATTATTATAAACGTGAAAGTAACTCTGTCTGTCTGTTACGCTTTCACGCCTAAACCACTGAACCGATTTTGATGAAATTAGGTATAGGGGTAGATTAGACCTTGAGAAAGGACATAGGCTATGTTTGGTCGCGATAACCGACATCCACGCGGGCGGAGCCGCGGGCAAAAGCTAGGAACAAATAATAACACGTACCTAACAAAATTGCGATAGAATCCGTTAAAAATATTTCAATGAGTGATATTCGCGTAAACTTCTAACAGTATCATATGCTTTCACGCCTAAACCACTGAACCAGTTTTGATTAAACTTGGTACAGGAGTAGATTAGACCTTGGGAAAGGACATAAGCTATGTTTGATCGCCATAAACGACATCTACGCGGGCGGAGCCGCGGGTAACAGCTAGCATATTATAAATGCGAAAGTTACTCTATCTGTCTATCTGTTATGCTTTCACGCCTAAACCACTAAACCGATTTTGATGAAATTTGGTAAGGGGTAGATTAGATCCTGGGCAAAGAAAGACATAAGCTTTGGTCGCGATAACCAACATCCATGCGGGCGGAGCCGCGGGCAACAGCTAGTTAGTAATAAACGCCGGCGTAGGAAATTGATGTGTTCTCATACTTAATTAAATTCCAGTGATTTGTCTCATTGTCACATAATGATATGATTGTACACACGGAAACGATATAATTAATAGATAGGTACATATTGTGTCTGTTTGTTCGTCGTAGGTCGTACAAGGCTGTTAGCTCGACAACCTTGTTAGCCACTCGATAGTTGGTACCTACATGGCGACAATTTAAATCTTTTGTAATACATAAAAGTGAGAACTTCGAGAATCCATACTAATACCTACATATTACAATATGCGAAAGTAACTGTCTGCCTGTCTGTCGTTCTGTCTGTTACGCTTTCACGCCTAAACCACTGAACCGATTTAGATAAAATTTGGTACAGAGATAGATTAGACCTGATTAGACCTTGGGAAAGGACCATAGACAGACATGTTTGGTCGTGATAACCTATCGGTTCGATATCGGTAAGCCTCCACGCGGGTAGGGCCGCAGGCAACAGTAGCTTTTCATAATTTTCATAGCACAATGCAAATGGATCAAAGTGTTATCAAAAACATAAAATCATTTCTTTGAGATTTTAAGATGTTAAAAGGGAAATCGTCATTCTCTGCTGTGCAATTCACTAACAAGCACAACGATGCGACAACGATGCGAGTCGCAACGATGTGCGCGATAGACACTGTCATTGGTCGATTTCCAATGACGTGATACAATCTGGCCAATGACAATCTATGTTGCGCTTCGCATCGTTGTCGCATCGTTGTGCTCGCTTAGTGAATTGCAGTGCTGAGCCTTTTCCTAAATTCATCTGGGGTCGGCTCTCCAGTCCACTAGTTAAGTGAGGCATAGTAACTAGGTATAAATAAATGCCATTTTTCGTTAAATGACAGATTCTGGAAACGGCAGATTCTGTAAATGGCAGATTCTTTGAACGACAGATTCTTTAAACGATGGATTTTGTACAGTCGCCAGCTAAAAACAAAATTATTTATTACTTCGATATTTTCCGTGAAGCGACTGCCATCTGACCAGTGAAAGGTTATGTAGGTATATTGTTCCAAATAACCCTGCATAATGTACAACCCGCAATCCTGTAAGGTAAGAGAAACTTTCTTCAGAATCTCGTCCGTTTAGTGTTTGTAGAGCGTTCTCTCTATCGCACATCGGATTGACAGACTGTTACTGTCACAAGAGGTGTCGGTAACGGTGTCGCGAGTTCAATGGTTATTCGTATTCCCATTTCAAAAAAAAATCTTTGAAAAATGTCCAACGCTCCTAAAGTAGATTTCACTTTACAAAATTGCTCTTTGCTCGATACTCATTTTAATAGAATGGGTTTACATTCCCTTCTTAACTTCTCATACATTCATCTTGCCACTTCTGTAGACCTTCAACGACCCCTGTTAATTTGTCACTCAAAGCCAGTTAATACCTTCTCAAATATGTTTTTAAAGACAATCTACGTATGAGAGACCGAATAGTTCAAAAACTATGAGACTGTTAGCTAGTTTCGACGGGTGCCTTTGAGGGGACAACTTTCGACATTCCTTTCTTAGAGAGAGGATAGATCTTACTTTACACTTAAGTAACACCACAGACAATATAATGTACGGTATCTAGTTAATACAAAACGAGCCCTCGACTTCAATACAGTAGATGACAGTGAAGTTTCAGACTTCTTCTTCTTCATCCTAGCGTTAATCCCAGTCACATCCGAAGCTTACAAGTCGAAGTCTGGGGTCCGCTTTAGTCTAAAAAAACGTCAATATAAAAAAAACACGTAGAGAATAAGAAAATGAAGAAAATACAACTCATATATAAGGAGCTTATCCTTGTATGACAAGGGTAAGTAATCGAATAAGTAATCGGAAACGCGTCCCCGTCTAAGTGGGATGAATACTTATTACTTTACTATCGTACGTCTTTCTAATACATAAAATTCTTCTGTCACGGGGTGCGTAATCGAACTCCTCCGAAACGGCTCGACCGATTTTGATGAAATTTTTTGTGCTTATCCGGTATCTATGAGAATCGGCCAACATCTATTTTTCATCCCCCTAAGTGATAAGGGTGCAGCGGGACCGGGATTTGAATACCACGCGGGCCAAAAATATGGCGGTACGAAGTTCGCCGGGGCAGCTAGTTTATTTATATATTACTCACGCCTTATATCGGTATACCCGAAAGTGTATGTTGTAGGTACGATTCAAGTAAACTTACGTTTTTAGGGTTCCGTAGCCAAATGGCAAAAAACGGAACCCTTATAGATTCGTCATGTCTGTCCGTCCGTATGTCACAGCCACTTTTCTCCGAAACTATATGGCCTATGCTGTTGAAACTTGGTAAGTAGATGTATTCTGTGAACCGCATTAAGAATTTCGTGTCCTCCCCCCCCCCCCCCCCCCCTCTAACTTCTAAAATAAGAGAATGATAAATCTAAAAAAAATATATGATGTAAATTGCCATGCAAACTACCACTAAAAATTGGTTCGAACGAGATCCAGTCAGTAGTTTTTTTTTAATACGTCATAAACCGCAATTTTCGCCTTTGCTACTACGGAACCCTTCATGGGCGAGTCCGACTCGCACTTGGCCGATTTTATTTAAGCTTGTGCTTTTAAAACTGCAAAAGGAAGGCCTGTACTTGGACCTTAAAATCTTGATAGCCCCATACACCCTTTACGATAATGGAGCAATATGATGACGCTTTGAAATACGATATATTTACGCCTTTTCCCCTTCAGGGTAGGCAGAGACAGCAGTAAGCCATCTATTTATCTAGTTTCATACTTCACAAGCTTTACAGGTTTCGACTGCCATTAGCCAACCCTGGTATGGTATCGCGGGCTGGTATCCGCAACTCTACGTCAAGATGCGGTTTTTGCGTGAGGGTGGGCATAGCCTAGCCTTATTTAAATACATTATCATACTTAAAATACATGAGTTTGTACGTTATGTACGAAATACGATATGTTAGGTCGTTTATCCAAATAACGATCAATAATACAGATTGTTGAAGTAGCAATCGATAAAAATTGCAACAATTAACCGATTACGAGTTCGAAGCGGTTCGCAGCGACGCAATCTAGTTATATACGGTTATCATTAAACAATTGAGGCTGAGAAACAAGGAGCCAGAATAATAGTCCAGTAATCGGAGTAATAGCCCAAGAGGTTATTATAGGGACTGGATACATTATCCAGAGATACATACGCCATGTAATAAGTAATACATCGATTCTGCTAAAGCAAAACTACGGCCTTTGCGATGACTAAAATATAATAATAATATAATCAATCATTTATTTTGGATTGCAAAGAGACACACTTTATGTGGATAGTTAGTCACTTTGATGATTTTGTCAATCTCATACATTAGGTACCTACTTAATGTGTCTACTGGATAGGTCCAGGCTGCTAGCAAAGTGATAGAGTCTGGCCAATGAAAGATGAACAAACCTATTTCTCAAAACTTTTATATAGCAACAATTTTTTCTGTCAGTTTTTTTTTATTATTTGGTCCATCAATTGACTGCCTGGCTAGATGAAAAGCTTATGTGTAGTCCAGAAGATACGGATCACCATTTCTGATGCTATTGACCCTTAAATGATGGTCCCTTACTTGACTGCCTAGCCTAGATAGATGTTTTTTCACGCCCCGCTTGAAAGACCCGGGACTGTAGGAAGAGGGTAGGGTAGGAAGAGGAAGAGAGAGAGGTAATGTTTCAAAGTTTTCAGAAACGACATAATACGCAGACTTTATATTGTCATAATCATCACAAAAAAATCATAATATCAACTCTATAGGTATTTAAACTTTCATGGTCGTTTACATTACTATTAGAACTATCGGGATATTTACCATGACATGTATTGTTTGGAGTTTCCGATATTTCGGCGCTGTTGCAAGCACCGTTCCTCCGTGATCATGGTGCTTGCAACAGCGCCGAAATATCGGAAACTCCAAACAATACATGGTAAATATCCCGATAGTTCTAATAGTAATATCAACTCTGTTCTTTCGGTGTATAGTCAATACTGCAACCTGTTGATTTTACGCTCCGTTTTCTCGAACCATTTTTCCTTGGCCAGCTACTATCAGTAGTTTTACAAATAAGATACATTTCCACTTTTGCATATAAAGCTGTAGTATGTAAAGGTGCAACCATATCTCTTTTGTCGACTGTACTCAGGCGCGGTCGCAGCTTGAAGTTTTGGGGGTGGGGGGGTCACTTCGGAAATTCCTTAAGAAATTTAACCCTCCCTACCCTCGTACTGGGACTTTTCAATATGACGTGCATGGTTTGGGGGGGGGGGGGAGGTTCATGTCCTCTGTGACCCCCCCCCCCCCCCCTCGGACCGCGCCTGACTGTACTAAGAATTCCTATTGTTACTAAAACAGCATCCGCACTTAATATTCACAACGATCATAAAATCAATCGATCCAGATATACGTACAGACGAACACACCTATGTTTTGTATGTGCGCATGCGACCGTAACATAACTAATGTATATTTACTGTTATGGTCCTTTGTTTCTTACTTCACATAGCTACGTATTTAAAGCATGGCACACATTTTGTTTTGTATTTTACTGGCTGTCCCGGTGAACTTCGTACTGCCATATTTTTCTAGGTCCCGGTGCACCTATTTTCTCATCCTTTAAACCTTCCCTGGACACCCACGAATATTTCAAGACTAAAATTAGCCAAATCGGTTCAGCCGTTCTTGAGTTATAAAATAACAACGATAAGTGGCATTAATTTTTATATACTCGTATTAGAAAGATTAGCAATCACTCAGAAATCTTTTGCGCTGACGGCACAGAATCTCTCTGTTCTTACAGGGTGGGCAGCAGGAGTGTGACTCCCCTGGTGTTGCACTCGCCCATAGGCCACCCAGGACCATCTCTTTCGAACTCATCCGAGTGTGGGGACCGCGGAGTCTCCGGGAAGATATAGGTTGCTAGTTAACTGGAAGCTTAATTAGTTTTAGTTCGACTTCGAAACGTCTTCAATGGCTATTTATCCGCCATGCAGTGACGGCGCAGCGTGATGGTTCTGGCTTTTGACTATACCTCGTGACACATACCTTTGACCTAAGTTACGAGATAAACGATGCCCTGACGCGTGCGAATTGTTTTGTAATTTGTAAAAATCTATGCTTGGTGAATTCGACCTCGTCCAACGCCGTAGCACCCCGGGCTATCCTCAAAAGACACCCAAGAAATATTTAATGCGCGTATAGATAGAGCACATTTTAGGTCCAAGATACATGTCCTGAGTTATACGTAGCGACGTTTCTTGAGTTCAATACCAAATCTTTGCTGTCTTTGCTATACAGTAAACTTTTAGTTTTACACGCATTTTGTCTTTCTCATTATGTTATGAGTATGTTTATTACCTCAGTTTATTACTTTATAGTCTGTGAAATATTTCGCACTCAAATGCGATTCACGCAATGCATTACCTAAGACTTACTGCACCACAAGAATAGTTGCAAATGTTGTAAGCAGCCTCTCTAGACAAGTGGCATACGTTTGAAAAAATTAACAGAAACTTGTAAGTTACAAGTTTCTTGGGTGTCTTTTGTGGATAGCACGGGGTGCTACTGCGGTGGACGAGCTCAAATTCACCAAGCATAGACTATTACGAACCGCGTGCGCCAGGGTCTCGTTTGTCTTGCGATTTAGGTCCAATATATTTTCGTGTCTAGTAGATTGATGGGAATGGGATTGCCATAAGTTGACGATTGTCATTAATGTCAAATTATATGGCATTCCCATATATTCATCATTATATTCTCACTCACGACCAGTCCCTTACAGGGGAAATACTCTGACCGTCCGAGCCGGTAGCTTAGTGACTGATCGCGGGTTCAACTCCTGCCTAGGCGATTTACTTTTTCCATTTTCAATCGAATTTCCACTTGTCGAGGAGGGCAGATCAGTGTGCAAGGTTTGGAGTCAACCGGGATTTGCACCGCCTGCCTGGTACCAGGGTAGACGGTACCAACTACCAAAACATCATGCATGGGCACGACGCACCTTTTCACAGTTGTGGACGCCACAATCATGACTTGCCACTGGCGATTTAGGTCCTAAATATTTACGTTTCTAGAGGGATAGAATAAATTGATGGGAATGGGATTGACATAATACGTGGACGACTGTCATTAACGTTAAATTATGTGTCAATCCCATATATTCATCATTCTATTCTCAATTACGACCAGTCCCTTAAAGGGGAAATACTCTGACCGTCCGAGCCGGTAGCTTAGTGACTGATCGCGGGTTCAACTCCTGCCTAGGCGATTTATTTTTTACATTTTCCATCGAATTTCCACTTGTGGAGGAGGGCAGATCAGTGTGCAAGGTTTGGAGTCAACCGGGATTGGCACCGCCTGCCTGGTACCAAGGTACCAAATCATTATGCAAGTTTTCTCAGTTGCGGACGCCATAACCATGACTTGCCACTGAACCGTGTAAATAAATAGATGACTCCATGACTACAGTATAAACAATACTGATATTATCAATTATATCAACAGAGGGAATCAATATTGTCGTGTATCTAGATACCTCTCATCAAAGTTGACTGAACACTCGGTGAGTCAGAACTGGTCACAATGACTTCTTTATATATAAGTATTGCTAGGTATAATCTAATACCTAGTAATAGGTATATCTTGTTGTAATGCAATAGCATCAATAGATTCATCATTCATCAATATTCAATAGATTCAAGACCCCAACATGCCCAAGACAAGTGGCAATTCGTTGTGGCAAACAAGTGGCAAATGTGAAAGAATCATTTTCAAATGATTTACATACTTTAAGTACTTTTATTTACTATTTTCCCTCTATATTAGTATCTATCTCGTATCTATTCATGTGTTTAGTATGTTAATAATTACGTGACGTTAAGCTGTAGGTACCTATATTTATTTATTTTGATTCAAGACCCCAACTTGTCTATTATTGGTACGTCGGTTTTTCCTGCCGCCTGACCTCCCAGCCCCTTGAGGTAAGCCAGAATCATGTTCGTTGTTTAGCAGGTCAGCAGATGCATTTACTGCAGGTGCGATTGGCTTAGGCTTAGGCCTCAAAAATAGTAGTTGAGCGTAAAAAAATAAATTGTACTTTGTAACAAATGGTAAGGTAATTTTGGTTTTTATGGTATTACCGAATTGTAACGAATATGAAAGATTTCGTTAGACTGTGGTATAGTTATCGGAATATATCTTGACACTAATAACGAGTGAAACGAGGCCCTGGTGCACGCGGCATGATTTTGAGCTCCTCCACCGCCGTAGCGCCACATGTTCTCCTCAAAAGACATCCAAAAAACGAGCATAAAGATTACCTATCTACATATTATTGTAACGTAACTGGGTTCAAGATATACGTCGGTACCTACAGTGTACTAGAACGTCATATAGCCCGCCTCGCAAATGCCCTGCCCTAATGCAATCAACAAGTTGCTCTTCAAAAAGTATGTTGCTCAGTGAAGGCGAGCGACTCGGCACGATTTCATTATCAACAATGATCTATGTGCTTGCACTAACTACATCTACAAATAATATTTGCACGACGATCGGACAAACTGATTGGATTGGCGTTAGGTGCTAATCGCTAAGATATTATGATTATGTCTGTTTGTTTTAGACTTGTTGGAGAGTCCAGGATACTTTTTTTTTATACTACTTAGGTCGCAGATAAGCACACGGCTCTCCTGATGGTAAGAGGTTACCGTGGCCTATGGGCGAGTGCAACACCAATTCTGTGCCGTCAGCCTAAAAGATAAGTAGATCAAAGCCTTTGGTTTTCCCACTGACAGCAAAAAAGCTCTCCAGTGAACTCTGGCAACCCTAATCACTGTCGGAAACTCAACATGAGGTTATTGCGTCCTCAGTCCCGGGAATTGCAAACCCTAGCTAGGATCTTAGTCATAGCCTCGCCCGGCTGCGTCACCATAGACTCTCAGGGCTAATTGTAATGAAAAACGAAATCCAAATAATGTAAGTACTGAACACTCTAAGTAAGTACATAATAAACCTAGTACCTATGCTTAGTATTTTTGTCTACAAAAATTCCTAGCTCAACAAAGGTGATAGTGTTGACATTTTGTGTCAGAAAATTCACTTGGATGTAGGCATGTAGAGCAAGTATCCATGGACTAAAATAACCATCCGCTCATCGGTAACCTAGCTCGAGTGACAAAAGTGTGTTCAAGTTCTCACATCCCAACATATATTCTAGCCTGTAAATCCCTGAACGGGTAGGCAGAGGTGTAATAACCACATTTCTTCAACTACGAATTTCGGTACCACATAATAGTCAAAACTCAAGCGGACACTTTGTCAAGTCATGACTGTCGTATGGAGAATAGCTCTACACCTTAGTCGCCTTCTAAGACAGATACAAATGGGGTGACCCTATTCTTCTCCACCGGGAACCAACAAGCCAGCAACTAACAAACTCGTTTTGGCATTATTGTATTTCATAATATTAGCACAGTCGAACAGACTCCGTTAGAATTGCATGTTCTCCAAGAGATCATAAAAACTTGTGACTATGACCATGTCAATCAATCCAAAATCATGAAATTTGATATAATAGGTATGTATAACTCCGGAAACGTATCTTGGACCTAAATCGCAAGCCAAACGAGGCTCTGGCACCCGCGGATTACTTCGTAATAATCTTTGCTTGGTGAATTTGAGTACGTCCAATGCAGTAGCACCCCGTGCTATCCTCAAAAGACACCCAAGAAATGTGTAGGTACTGCGCGTATAGGGCACATTTTGAGCACATTTTTAGGGCCAAGATACGTGTCCGGAGTTATACTACTACTACTTTGCCAATAGGATTATTTTAGATCGCTGATCCTTAGTAAGCCGGAGCGCAATCCGCCTGGAGGTCAGTGTGTATCGAGTACTTAGAGCAACTACTATAGTTCGTAAAGGTCAAACGGAAAGTAATTGTGAAAGACCTATTTTATCTTTATTAGACGTTCTATATAGGCTAGCGACTTTGTCATCTCAATGTGCGTAGAGACCACGTGTTTTCACTGGCTACGCTTTTTTGTATAGATTTAGACCAAACGAACCTTAGAGTATACATTGCTATAGAGTGCGCCTTACAAGTATGAACTGCTATCACGGGTATGAACAGTACCGAGGCTCCTAGCTCAAGCTCAATCAGTAGCAAAACAATACCCGTCAAAATGACTTCGCAACTAATATTTAATTCGATATGTTTAATCAAAATTTTATATAACATCGTATATTTGTAGTAATAACGAGAACGACGCAAAAATAACGCAAAATGACGCCATTTTTTTGTATTTTGGCTTTAATTTTATCCATGCATATCAAATCGAACAAAAAACTTCATAACAACAAACTACATTAATAAGTGCATATATTGATATTTTCGGTAATGCATGAAACGTCACTATAGGTGCGCTATACCATCGCAAAATATCTGATAACACTCGGCGCCAAAGACCTGAGTGCCTGAGTGATAGGCGCGCTCTATTCTCTATATATAATGTATACTCTAAGAAACGAACATAGAGCTAGAACTATAAAAAGAGCATCTAAAGAGCATTCTTTCTCAATATTTAAGTGTAATTTATTTATTTATAGCTTTATTTATCTACATAAAGGTGGCTTTTGACTATGGGATGTAATGTAATATATATTACATCTTGACATATCGCTCGTCATACATTTTGTACGAGACCGTTTACACTACGCTATAATATATATTACATCCCAAACTATAAATATTTTTTCGAGCGATATTTGAAGGTGTATATTTTACCTCACGTCCCCGGACACCACGCCTCCCCCTGTCTCGCCCGTTTGAATGGCGACGTTTGATCGCGCATGCGAAATCACGTTGTCATTTTAAACTGAGCAATCAGAAGTCAGGGAATTCGCGCATGCATTCTACACAGACCAATCAGATTCGCGTACGCAGTTCGATAGGGTAACGAAGTTGTCAAATTTTGGTGTCAACTCATGGTAAAGCTACTGAACTATCCCAAATATATATCTTACAGTGTAAACAGCAATCGCGGGATGTAATATATATCTCAAGATGTAATATATATTACATCCCATAGTCAAAAGCCGGCTTACAGTACATGTATAATAGTGAAAACAAAAAAAAGATATAAAAGTTGTTATAGTTCTTTAGTTTCTGTCATGTAGCCCCCTTGGGTAAAAGCCTCCTCCATCTTATTCCACATTTCCCTGTCCTTAGCAGTCTGCATCCAGTCCTTTCCTGGTATGTTCACTATATCATCAGCCCATCTTTTCTTTTGCCTCCCAACATTTCTTTTTCCTTCTGGGCCCATCCATTTGCTTGTTTGGTGAGTCCATCGCTTGTCTTGGTATCGGGCCACATGTCCTGCCCCTTTAGTACGAGAAAATTGGGATTTAACACAGGAATAATTCCTAGTAGCAATTTTCCTTCGGAATTCATAGAGGGAGGTTATTTATTTATTCACTAAACAAAAGCGTATCCTTAAATTCAAGATCACGGAGAACGCAACGAACCGAATACCACGCAAATCGAAACTTAGACTACCAGGGACCTCCCTCAACGAATTCAGAAAGAAAATTGCTACTAGGAATTATTTCTACGTTTGCCGCTTAATTGAGCTAAATCGGTTCCTGCCCATTTCCACTTGTGTTTAAGACTTTAGTCAAGGTATCATGTAAACGCATGTATCATGTAAAGGTTTCATTTACAGTAAGAAATACAGATATTCGTAAGAGAACTAAATTGACAGATGCTCTCCATTAAAATGGAGAGTTTACGTGATACCATTAAAATGGAGAGCATCTGTCAATTTAATTCTCTTACGAATATCTGTATTTCTTCCTGTAATTTAAATGAAACCTTCTCAGACTTCTCTTAGTCTGAGGAAACCTTATTTTCAGCGTTCACATGATAAAGAACAACGAAAGAATGTTCTGATGTCACTGTTTACACTAATAGAATTTGACGTAGAGGGGACAGAATGCGTTTGGTGTAAATCAACCTTAAGGGAAATTAGTATCCGAAATCCAATCCCACTAATAGGTGTTAGAAATGTGGAAAAGACCATGTATTTGCACTTGCTACGCTTTTATTGTAAAGAAAATTAGCACCAAACCTAAATCCTCTACTGCTCGTAAAATAAAGATGTTTGGAGATTTGTTACTCAACTCAAAGTACTGAACGAATCTAGTTGAAACTTAGTACAGGGATAAACCGGCGAGGTTAGAGTCTGGAATAACATATAGGCTTGTTTTTACCCCTGGAATATTATGTTCTCATTCCCATGAGTTGCGGAAAAGGGATCAAAATTCCACGCAGACGCTGGCAACAGGTAGTAAAAAGAGGGGGTGACGGGTGGGGCCGCCTGTCACCCTAGCAGAAGCAGGCTACGGCGGTGGCGCGCATTGCGTGCCCCCCCATACCCGGGGGCGAGTTGGGGACTCCGTGGTACCCACACCGGAAGAGGGCCAGATCGAGAGATATGGCCCTGGGTCGGCCGGGGTGCGAGGGATATGGCTATGGCAATCTCACCTCCGGCAACTGACGACCCACAGAAGGCGTGCGTTTTAGTCGGTTCGAGTCCGACATAACCTCCTCCTCCGGCCCCGGCGGGGGAGGTATCCGAGAGAATTTTTCGCACGATAAAAAAAAATGTAAAAAGATAAAGACAAGTCCCTCGCTACAGAATCATCCCTGTAGATGTCGCGGAAACTCCTCAAACACAATTAACGAGCTCAAAGACCCCGTCATAACAATTAAATGTGAATCTCATGAACACACATGAAACGACCTACGTACGTAACTATATACGATTATAGACACGCCATATAAAATGAAAAGCAAACGCCCTTAAGGCGGCGTTTCCATTGGAGACATGCGTAGCAATGTGTGTGTTTATTTAAGAACTATTATAGATTCTCTTCATAATCTAGCTTCGCTCCCAAATAGTTGAAATGTCTTGGCGAAAAAAGATTTTTATACATTCAAACTTAAAACAAGTGAAGATTATGTGCTACGCTCAGACTAAAATTATTCTTCTAGAAGGTGCTACGGTTGTGTAGCGAGGGTTGTGTGTGAGGAATGTTTGCTAGCGATGCATAGCTCCCACCAAACTCTTACCACACCTCACCCCGCTCTCCTCAGAAACGAGCCCACCATTTATTGCACCGCTCATTTGCGCACCGTTTCGCAGCGCAGCGTTGCTACGAATCCTTATACCGCTCAGCGACTAGGCACATCTCAGCAGGCACATGCTGTAAGGACATTTCGAACGTTCGAACGAACTCGACAGCTAAATCCGCGGTGATATTTCCATTCTGCATGCTGTAAATTTGGTGTCGTCTCGTTGTCGAGCATCTGTGTGATGATGTTTATGTGCTGGACAACGTGACATCACCAAAACACCATGCGATACTGAAATATCACCGCGGATTCAGCTTTCGAGTTCGTTCGATCGTTCGAAATGTTCTTACAGCATGTGCCTACTGGTAGCAACACTCATGACTCTCGCCATTCCAGCGCCGCTCTACGCTACGCAGGTGCGGTCGCAGCATGAAATTTTGGGAGAAGGATTCCTTCAGAAAATGTCTTTTTAGAACACTTCTCAATTTGACATGCAAGATTTGGTGGGGGGCGGAGGTCATGTCCCCTGCGATCCAATTCGGACCGTGCCTGTCGCTACGCATCTACGCATCCTCGCACATCTCTGTTGGAAACGCAGCCTAAACCTCATTATTATGGAAACTGACGCCATACTCTCGCATTATTATAATCAATCATGGTTGTCATCAAACAGTGACGTGATTGGTAATAACTTTCAATAGAAAATAAGTAATAAATATGTACGTTAGAAATAATCACCATCACAGCGTTAAGTAGTGCCGGTTGCTCCAATGGTTGTACTTTGAACCACGGGGTTAGCTCTCCTACTCTTTAACTTGATTTGACTTTTGCGGGAGCAGCTGTCGTCTGACCTGAAAACCCCGAGAGGAAAGCCTGCGCCAGGGCCTCGCTGTCAATCCTTAGGTTAGGACAGGCTAGGTTTAGAAACGTCGATAGCTTAGTGGTTAAGGAATCGATCTACCATCGAAAGGTTCCGGTTTTCGAATCCTGGCCATTACACTACCGAAGTGGACCCACTCCTAAACAACCAATTTAGCTTAGCTGGAGGGTTTAGAGGGAATATTAGTAACTTCGGATGCCAATACTCTTTACACAAAAATTTAGCAGGTTTATTCCCTCATACACCCAAGCTTACTAGACGAGTGTAGTGTTAAAATAATTTTCCTGAGTAGGGACGCCTACCAAAACCCTCAATACTCAGCATTTAACGAGGTGATCAAATAAACCACCAGTCAAACTAATTAGGAAACAATTGCACGGATGGCGAAGCCGCCTAATTGTTTCTTAACTCCACAAATGAGGTTCAACCTTACCTAATGAGCACGTTGCTCCAACATGTGACTGGCAGACTTAAGTAGGCTGACTCTGACACAATATTTATTCGTATTGAACTCTATTTAGTGCTCTCTTATTAGGTGCTTACATAAATAGTCAATATAGATCTGTTTATTTAGTCTGACAGACTAGTTCTATAGTCATTGTAGATTTGCTTGCTAGTGCTCCCTCGTTGGTCAAAATCGATTGAATCATTTGAGGAAAAAAAAACATGAATCAAAGTGGGGATTAATTATGTTTACGTTTTTTTTTATTGACAACATAAAGGTAGGTACGTCAATTACTTGTCACTACTACAGTGGTTGGCCATATTATTAGGGACAGTACTCAAAATTTTGTATTTTCGACTTTAATTGGATTTCTCTAAGAAATGGTGTAAAGTAGATGTCATATAACTTTATTATTTACATTTTTATTCTATTGCAATCATAAAAACAAAAACATTATTGTTTGAATATTTTTTTATTTCCTTAAATCAAGTGACAACAAATTATAAAATTAATTTTAATACTTGGTGATGCCGCCTTTAGCTGCAATAAGAGCTTCTATTCGTCGGGGCATGCTCTCAATACATGCCTTGGCATTTAAATTCAGTTTTGGGTTGTGATGCCATTCTCTTATAAGAGTTTCAATCAGTTGGCGCTTTGTGGTGATCACTGTTCTGGCTATTACTCTTTTGGTCAGCTCCCACATATTCTCTATGGGGTTCATATCTGGCGAATTCCCTGGCCAAGGCAAAACTGTTATATTTTTATCAGCCAAGTATGCTGTTACGCTTCTAGCCTTGTGGCATGGTGCCGAGTCATGCATAAAAATATAGTTTTCATCATCAGGGAACCATTCATTGAGTTGTGGGAGTAACTGGGTTTCCATCACCCGCTTGTACTGGTCTTGCTTCATCGTTCCTTCTACGAAATATAGGCATCCCATACCTTTGGCTGATATCACAGACCACACCATGACACTCACCGGGTGTTTAACCCGCTCCACAAGGCAATCTGCGTGGAATTGCTCTCCAGGACGCCGTCTAACGAAAGAACTTTTATCAACAAAAATTTGGAAAGTTGATTCGTCGGAAAAGCACACCTGTAAAATATTATCTAATTAATAACAACAACCTTTAATTATAAATTACGCTCTACCAAAGAGTTTTACTAACTTGATTCCAGTCTTCAACAGTCATATTTCGATGTTGTCTAGCCCATTGTAGTCGTTTCTTTTTCATAATATCGGTTAGGCGTGGTTTCTTGGTAGGCCGCCGAGCTACCAGGTTCTCTTCGACAAGCCGCCTCCGCATTGTCCTTTCGGAAACCTTTACACCTTCATCGTTAATCATCCTAGTCAACTGTCCAACGCTCTTCTTGCGATTTTCGATGCAGATGTTCCTAATTTTCCGATCGGTACGAAGACTGGTGATCCTTTTCCTACCACATTTTCCTACACGATTTGGTTCGAGAGGCTTTTCATTGACAATTTTAATTTTAATTCGGTTGAAGACCGATTTTGAAACCCCTGCAATATAAGCTATTTGCCTCTGGGAATGTTTAGAATGCAGTAATAAAGTTTGTATCTCCCTACATTTTCTTGGAGACGTGTCTGAAGCCTTTCCCATTCTAAAAAAATACAAATTTAAGGGTAACGGCTTCGAGCCTTTAAAAAAATTAAAATCGAAAATAAAAAAAAGCAAAACTATCGTATTATGAACCATTACAAACCTTTAAATAAAATTTTGGTCTCTAAATATCTATTATAAATAATTAAAATCAAAATGCAGAAAAGCGCGCTTTTCAAGAAACAATGGCCGATCACGAAGAAACGTCATATAATTGACCAATCAGGTGCTTATCCTGTGTTGCCGCTTGACAAAAATAATAATAATGATATCAGTAAAAAAATTATATATAACACTCCTTTGGAAACCACACTCACTGTTCACACAAATGTTCTAATCTATAAAGTTCATAAATATGAGTACTGTCCCTAATAATTTGGCCACCCACGGTAAAATAAACCATTGAAAATTAGACTAGGACCAAATTCCAAGGTTTTACATTTACGCCCAGTTTCCGAAAGGCTGATCAACGTCAAATTAACTAATCTGCTGTTAATTTTTTTGGCAAGTAGCAATTGGGTTGCTAGAATCATGATTAAATAGTTTAATTTGATCATCGTGTTGGTTAAAATAGCTGGTTAACCAACATGGTGATCAACTGGGCGTTAGACTTGATAAATAGTAGGTATTTATAATATAGATGCGAATAAAATAGAGTGTACCTATGTCCCACCAAGACCTTCATTCGGGGTCAAGCCAACCTCTCCTGCAGGCTGCAAGCCGGTATACCTCCAGATGGATGAGGCCCTGCCTTAGGTTTTCCTCAAGGCTCCTAAGCGCACTCTTTGGATTTAACTGGATTTGGCGATCGGATAGTGATCAAAGGCACCAACGCATTGGGCTACATATGTTTTTTATAACTAACTCAAGGTCCTGTGACCCCTTGATGGAGCAAAGCGTCTGTTGTATCGCTATTCATGCCGCTCTTTCATGCCTCACTTTGCTCCAAGTCTTTCCTAGGCTCTCCTCTGTGGTCGACTGTCTCCAGGTCTGATCTGACTGGTCACGCTCACGCTTTCTTTGGGGGATTCCTAATTAGGGCTTGCTTTAGTTGTGGCCTCTTCGGAGTGTGTGATCAATTTAGCTCCATTTTATAGGAATCTCATTCAATCGATTTTGGCCGTTGGAGCAAACGAGTCCTAGAGTGGAGACCGCGCGTAGGAAAACGGAAGGTGGGAGATCCCCTAGCCAGGTGGACCGACGACCTGCGAAAAGTGGCTGGGACGGACTGGATGCGGAAGGCGGAGGATCGGCAAACGTGGCGCACATTAGGAGAGGCCTATGTCCATTAGTCATTAGTCCTATAAAATGCAGCAGGCTAATTGATTGATTGATCTGATTACAGCGTTCTCAAACGCTCCCTTTCTTGATTTTCTTAGGCCAGTATATTCTGCCGATCTGGCGGAGGCGCTGGTTGATGAAGACTTTCTGTCGGCGCGAAATGTCTTTTATAAGGTTCCACGCCCTAAAGCAATACAATTTTGATATTTTTGACGTTAACTCTATATATTTTCAGCTTTGTCTAGAAACTGAGCCACTCCAAGTTATATTCTCCTCGATCCTACTAATCTTTCTCTCTTGCTGGAGACAGGGAATCCACACAATGAAAACGCACGAACGAGGTCAGCCTATGATTTCATGTCATTGCCGTAATAAGTATTTTATTTCAGAGATATTTAATAGGTAATAAGATAGGCCGTTCCATAATATGTAATAAGTAGGCCATAAAAGTCTTTAATATTGTCATAAAGATTGCCGGAGATGGCCTCATCTCGTTCACATTCTCTCCTTCCTATCGTAAGGACAAATCGTTAAGCCTGTCTGAGTTATCTGACTCCACAACGATTTAGCGAGCAAAATCAACAGGTTGGTATCACAACAAGGCTGTTTGGTATTTGTATATGCCTAGGCAGGGATTGTAGATTTATTCTTTTAGTAAGACTGTATTTATCTACTTGTAAATTGCCCAGTTAGGTGTTATATAGGCTTTCAATTATAATTATGTTTCATGTTAATCGTAGTTCGTAGTATGTATTTTAAAGTAGGTACCTACCTAGATCGTTTCATTCTACCATGAACTACTTGCCTACGCGGTTTACAAGAAGTGTCCTTGGGTCTTGGGTCCATCTTTCGGTATATTTGTACCTTCGGGTTCACATATTCCGAAAGATCGCTTGGGGCCCATCAATCGGTTCCGTAAAAGTCAGTAAATGGAGGCGCAGGCAAGCGGTCCCGGGCTCCAAAGTGCAGGGATGCTGTAGATTGGTGCACGAATAAAAAAAAATGTCCTTGACCAGTACAATCAATAAAAAATGTCTGAGAGCCGATATTTGAGACACTGGTCGATTTGATCGTCTGCGACTGCAACCTTTCTAAGGTATTTTGAAATATTTTAACTTGTATACCGCCGTAGCACCTCGTGCAAAAGACACCCAAGAAACGTCTACTGCGCGTATAGAGCCAATTTTAGGTCCAAGATAATATGTCCTGAGCAATGCGGAGTCATCATCAATATCATCATCATCTTTGCGTTAGTCCCTGTCCCGGTCGCATCCGAGGCCATCACCTCGAATCCGGGGTGGGTGATTTAACATGGGTATAAAGGATAACATTTCTTTTTTCTTTTATTATCTGTCCTGAAAAAAAATTCAGTTCTATTCTAAATTTAAAATATTCACTTACGTTATGCTCCAAAACTCCTTAGTTTCAAAATTCAACACAGAAAACAAACTCACACTTTCATATAAAGGCAAGATTATCAAGGTAATTGTCCTGTAGCTCGTAATTTATTATTTTGCACTGAATCACGATGTTAGAACTCGGCGCAAGTAACGTTACGCGCGTACAACCGCAACAAACGACTCTCCGACAATGCGTAAACAAACCGGGCTATGTTTATGAACGCAGTTGGCGCGAACGCCCGAGGTTATTGTCAAAGGCTATTGAACGTGGGCGGTCGGCAATGAAAATTGGTATCAACGCCATCTATCAACGATTAATTGATTTATTTCTGAAAGTAATCTCTTTCAGTGTTTTGTTTTTCACACAGACAATCCGTTTTTCCGTAGACAGAGAATTGTTTTTCAGAAATACTACTGCCATCTATAGGTGCCATCAGCCGTAGGTCGCAAGCTTGATCTCTATTCCAGCACCGCATTAAATTACTGATAGATTTATGGTTTCTTTTATACTATTCAGGTGGCAGATAAGCCACGAACCACCTGATAGAACGTGGTTACCGTGGCCTATGTGTACAACATCAGGGGATTTACACTCGTGCTGCCGACCTTGTAAGAACAGTTTCTGTGCTGTCTGTGCAGAAGACAATGCAGGACAAGCCGTTGGTCTTCCCACTGACAGCGCAAAAACTAGTGGTATTTAAGGCTCAGTACTATAATTATTATTGTTTTTGAACCTGTGTAGTTGATGGCCGGTTTCTGAATAGAGAAGTCACTATAAAGAATTGAGTCTCTCTTAATGCCTTTAAAACACATGCAGGATATCAACAACAGGTAAATAAGGTACAATAAGAAAAAAATAATGGCTTTTCATTATTTAATTGTATCAAATTGGAACATGAATTGTGCAACAATCCAGTTTGAATTTTCTTAGGTTTAAATGGAAATTTGTTTAACATACACACTTAATTTAGGTTATTATAGTATCTACTTTCCCGCTGCAGTGGCGAGAGGATTTCTTAGTACTAAGATCACGGAGTCTCCACGTAGAAACATTTTTGAGATGAACCTGTCCTTATTTACAGCTTTACCCTGAAATTGAAGCAATATATAAATTCACTGATAAAAATTGCTGGTTTACTACATTTATTTTGTGAACATTCAATGTTTGTAACTACCAGTGGCAAAGGGTGAAAATTTTCAAAGAGGGAGCCAGTGGATTGTTTTTTCTGCAATCTAGTTGCAGCATGTGATTCATTTCTGTCTGCCATCTTTCTCAACAAGTACCTCAGTACTACTATTTACACCTATGTATCTCTACATCTGCTCTTGTATGTACATAAATAGTTAAATAAAAATAAATAAATCTCTGCAATAACAAGCCAGCCAGAATCATGTTATATGGACCCCTTACTACTGGTATCTACTGAATGATATCTACTGATTAATATGTTGCTATTTAGCAGAACAAACCAAATTTTTGGTCCTATAAGACCCCTCCCCTCCCTATTAAGCCAATCATTGATATGATGATGAGCTTAATAGGGATAAATTGGTTATTCTAAAAACTTTAGTACATAATCATATGATACACAGCTCTAAAGCATGGTGAAAATATTTGTATGGAGGAATTTATTTCTATATGCATTGATCTGGGTGTTACCATGCCTCGGAGAGTATGTTAAGCAATTGGTCCTAGTTGTCATGCGAACATCTTTGGCAGTCATTATTCATATAGGGGAAACGGGTGAAAAGGAGAACACAAAAGAGCTGATCACCCTTCTGGTCAACGATGTTCCTACTGGCAGTAATAGTATTACCGGATATTAATTATTTGAGTTGCTTCGCTCATTCATTACATACTGCAACATTTATTATTGTTTCTAATTTGTTGTATACAAAAAATTGCCCATGAGAATTTCAATCAATACGTTAAATTAAATCGCCTGCATTTCTAAAAGTCGCAGGAAATTGCTTTTAAGAACAACACTCAGTTTGAGTTCTTATAACCTATAAATTACTCTTGTGTTGGTAGTCAAGTCTTACGAAAAAACCAAGTAATATACCATGAATATTGTAAATAACGTGAATAATGTAAAAATGTACCTTTTTGCCTTTGCCTAGTCTTGGCACTTCAGTCCACATCTCCTTTACATTTTCAAGAACCATGTTGCAGTGCCGGTCGAAAGCTTTTACACGTCCTAGCAACTTCTTATTATTACGGCAGTTAATCAGAACCTGTGTGTTGTTCTTTACTGATTGTGTAAGGACTGAAAGAGGCCCAGTACTGAATTCTTCTTCTTCAATTTTTGATAATTCGTCCAAAGTCATCTCTGAGCGTGGCTTAGATGTGGATGCCCTAAAATTACGAAAAAGTACAATATAACATATAATTATGTACAATATTTACCTGTCCATGATAAGCCTCAATATATTACTCACATTTTTGGAGGTTTTCAATATAATTCAGTCAATGAAATAGAAAAATTATAAACCGCGGATAACGAAGCGAAACAATCACACAATCAAAGACAAAATTATTTTATTTCATTTGCACAGATTAAAAAAACACGCTTCGAATATGTTTTTAAAACATGGACAACGGCCTTTTAAGTTTTAAGCATTTATAGAAAACAACGGCAAAGCAATAATATAAATGCATCAAATCAAGTATTATTCATATTACCTAATTCATATATATATACGTGCCTGTACATATAGACTAACTACTAGAGGCGTACTAACATCCACATCTCGCCAACTATGATTTTCGGTCCCACGGACCGGTCCAACCCTCCTATATGTATATTACTATAAGAAATGATTGCGAGAAAGCGCCTCCTTTGCCTTCAAATGACCATGACCTATTTCCCGTAGTTAAAATTGATATGTTGCGTCAAAAACCTCTGCCGGCCACTGCTCCTTCAATGGGGATTGATTGACTCCTTAGAGTATCTACAGGTAAGATCACGGAGGACAGAATATGATTAGTAAACGGAGATGTTCCAGTGAAATTTCTCGTAATAAAAACGCGTCGCCAAATGCGGGTGAGAAGAAGACGCGGGGGGCATGACGCCATACCTCGTCCCCCACGCGTCTCTTCTCCTAAGTCTAAGCCCCTCCCACTTTTTAGAATGCCATCTAGTGTGGCATGGCGAAACCAAATAGAAATAATGCATGCAATTTCCATTGTAGTTATACCACTCGCCACAAAGCGCTGCACAGAATTCTAGAATAATCTATGTGTTTAATGACAGCGGGACCACTTACATATTGACCACTATATATACAAGCTGTTGCCCGCGGCTCCGTCCGCGTGGAATTCTGATATAAGGAATATAAGGACATAATGATTGGGTTGCATTATTGGACTTTTAGCGCCTTCGCTGGCATAGGCGGGTGGAGGTCGCGGACGTCAGGCGCGGGCGCCCGCGCCGGGCCCGCGACGGGCGTCTGTCACCAGTATAATTTCAATAGCGTCGGTGTACAGTCGATAACTATGGATCATTTATTGATATATTACAGTGAAATTAGTCTCGAGAAATTTTTGCATATGTAGTGGTGTGTATATTACTCAGATCTTAGAGCGCGTTTCCACTATATCGTTCTGGCCTATACAAAAATGTTTCGATATCCTAACATTACTATTTAATTTTATACTTATCCCTAACAACACTCTGATTTTTGTTTTCAATAAAAACAAGTTTTTATTTTAAAGAAAACGGTTTTGACTTTATAAAAAAAAAAAATCATTCAATATCACGTCCTTGAGCAAACGATAAGGCGACTACCGTGAAACGATAAAATATCGTGTCGTTCTTTTAGATTTTTAGATGATAGTAGTTTAGCTATAGGTAAAAAGTTTTGACCATAATAATTACGAAACAAAACAAATAAATAAATCGTCACTTGATAGTGGAAACACGCACAAAACCAGAATAAACCAGTTTACGCTGTCCGCAGGTGCCACGCGCTTGGTACCGTTAGAACATAAAGCACACATTTCATTCAAAAATTGAATTGAAAGAAGATATCGATTATAAAGGTTGTGTCAGCACGTTACGAAAACACGTCATGTCATTAGGTTTTAATTGGAAGCAAACAGAAGATAACCGGAAACTTCTTATGGAAAAACACGAAATTAGATACTTGCGAATTAATTATTTGATGAAAATTGCTGAATATCGTACATGTCTGTAATGGTGACCCTCTTTTCAGAGACTTTGCCTTCAGCTTACCATCAGGCGAGGCAAAGTCAAATTGACGTGTCCTATATATAAAAAAAAAAAAAAAAAAAAAAACAACGCCGACCAATTGTTTACACCGATCAAACATATATACATACATCACATACCCTCTCGAAATCTTGGTCAGATGGAAGCACTTCAGATTTGAAGCAACATTATATCGAAAGGCAACCGCTTAATCATTGTTCATGCCGGTGGTATGGATGGCTTTATACCAAATGCATTGCTTATGTTTAAAGCCAACCAAAAAAGTGGAGATTACCACGACAATGAACTATGACAACTATTCAAGGTGGATTCAAAATCAATTAATACCCAACTTACAACCAAATAGTGTTGTTGTTGTTGACAACGCACCATATCATAACTCAATACAAAATCCTGCACCGAATAGTAATTCTAGAAAACAGCAAATGATTGACTGGTTGACATTTCGAAACATTGAGCATTCATCCACGTTGCTTAAGCCTCAATTATATGAACTGATTCTGCAAAACCAGGCGAGATTTGTAGAGTACAAGATTAGTACGAAAAAGAGAGTACGAAATATTACGACAGCACGGTCATACTGTGCTGCGTTTACCACCATACTATCCGGAGTTTAATCCTATAGAAAATATATGGGGGATAGTGAAAACATATGTCGCAAAAAAGAATTTCGCAATGAATATGAAGGTTATAATGTCATTAGCTGAAGAAAAAATGAACGCCATAACTGTAGAGGAATGGAGAAAAGTTTGTCTGCATGCTATTGAGGAGGAAAACAAATATCAGGGTAGAGACGCAGCTTTAGACACAATATCAGAACGAATCATAATTAATTTAAATAATTCATCTGATGAAAGCGAGGATGGGGATGATTGTGATATGCCTGGGGTTGATGAATTATTAGAATAAAACATTTATGGCCGGAGAACACCTAATTCATACACGTCTTCACTGAAGTGAAAACCGGCATTCACTGCTTGTAATGTTTGGAACTGGCTTGTCTGCCCCATACAGTTCCATATATTACAATGCAGTGGATACACATTTTCACGTCCGTATTAGTACGTAGTCAGGCTTGCGTCACTCGCTCAAGGCCACGCGATAAACACCTACAGCTTGGCGTACAGTCGACTGTACAAACTGGCAGAGGGCTGCCCATCGCATCACACTGCACTGCACCGCACGTTTCCCGCGCTTACGCTTCGAAATGCCGAAACCACGTAATTAATGTGCACTGGATGGATATCTAAGTCTATTTCTTTGAACATAAGTACCTAAGTAATAAGTATGTAAATCGTAAATTAAGACGTTTTTTGAGTCAGGTATTATATAAGTGTTGTTTTATAGGTATTTCTAATACTAACTGAAGTTACCTAGTACTTACGTAATAGAATAGTAGGTAATGTCCGTTATTTTTAGGGTAGGAATAAGCGTCTATAAGCTATACCTACTGTAAATTATTTTGTAATTTTATACCAATGGTTGACCAAACTGATTTGAACATTAAAATTGGAAAAAATCTTATGAGAAAACTATAAATACAGTAGGTATACCTTATTGTATACCTACCTATAGGTACACTAAGGCCTATTAAGTAGCACCGTATTAAAAATGTTATAAACCGTTGATTTATATTATTTATTAAAATTATTTACGCGATTAAAGATATTTTCGACCAGGTATAAAATGTAATAAATTCCGAGAAGAGAAAAAAAATATAAATCATATAAAACTAAAACATTTGGATTGACTAATAAAAAATGTGGTTAATTCGTTTTATTACAATAATCATCATAGATTATAACCCTAGTGCATTCTTACGATGACGTCACCCGCACGGCGGGCAACACAGTCTCGACTCTATGAGTGCGGGCTTAAGGTACAATTCTTCTCGTTCTGAGCAGCAGGTATTATTATTAAAATTTTGTAGGTGAATATAGCGTAGATATTTTCACTTTTGTATGGGAGTGATGTATCTGTTACGTAGTAACTATTTATTAATCTGTGACGTAGTGCGTATGCGTAGACGTGTACGCATTTGGTGTGCTCCAGCCACAAACGTATATTACCTTTAAAAAAATAAAAACTAAAAATAAAATGTTGTTTTTTTTTTATTTGCTGACCATACACTACTACAAACGCAAAAATTTCTCCAAGCTAATTTACCTGTACTTAGCCAAAAGACGACGACGTGAACAAAGTCGTCAGCCAATTAGCCCATATTATGTCACGTCTAGATTGTTGTGTGGAGAATTTGTAACCAAGTTTTCGTATAAGAATGTACAGCTATCATAATTAGTTTATTGTCAATCAGAGACAATTTTGCACGGTTTGTCAAAACTGAAGAGAAAGAGGCGAACTCCTTTGGTTCACGGAATTTTTGGTTTTACTTTAGCTTGGGGGTACAAGTGGTGCAATGCATCCGGGAGCAGGTTCCTGCTTTTGCATTTTATATTGATATATTATGTTGTTCTATGAATAATATAAGACTGACCTTCAAAATAACATTCTATTTGAGTTTCGTTTACCAAAAAATTTCAAAGGTATTTGCCGTAAAAAAGCTTTCAGTTTGCAGCTAAGGATTATTCTAAGTTTATTGCAACGACTGTACAAGCACGGCGCGTGTGACACGGATAACGTAGCGGCGGTCGATGATTTTGTTGAAACAGACCCGCTCGCGTGCTCCGTCGCGCGGACACACGGCGCGTGCCCCGCTGCCCGCGTGGCGGGCCCCGCCACCCGCGTCACGTGTGACGGGTATCCGCCTCACGTAGCGCTGCTCTTGAAATAACATGAAACAAGCACGCGAAGCGGACGTCTGCGACCCGCACCCGCCTATGCCAGCGAAGGCGCTAAGTACGGATCCCTAACTTTTTCAAAAAGGAAATTAATAAAGCAAGAAAATAATGTAGAAATATAAAAAAATAATGTTATTATATTGTAAAATTTTCACTTATGTATTTCTGGTATACGTATATACAATGAGGATCATTCACGTTTTTAGCTGAGTATGCAGATTTATAATGATTAAAAAAACAATAAACACTGTGAAAAAATTATTTCAATCCGATCAAAAATGACGAAGATACAGCAATTTTAATGCAGTAATCTCAAAAACGCTCGCCGCCGCGCCAAAATACTGTGTGACGTCATCTGTTATGACAGCGCGCGCCGCCGCTATGGAGAGTATGAAGACTTAGGGCTCTTTTGGGTTAAGACTCCATAGCTGTTTTATTTCGTAACATATGATTTTGAAATTTTGTACGGATTTTAAGTAATTTACAGAGCTTCTAATAATATAGTTTTTGTGCTATTTACTTCAATATTTTTTTAAATAAAAATAATTATATCTATACCTACTTATAATATTATGTAACTGAAGAGTTTATTTGTTTGAACGCGCTAATCTCAGGAACCACCGGTTCGAATTGAAAAGCTCTTTTTCTGTTGAATAGTCCATTTATCGATGAAGGTTATAGGCTATATAACATCACGCTACTACAAAAGGGAGCGGAGCAGTGTTCATAAATGTCAACAAATCCGGCAGACTTCCATACATCTATGTTAACATAGTAATAAAGAGGGAAGATTTGTATTTTTGTATTCGATTAAACTCAAAAACTACTAGACCGATTTCGAAAATTCTTTTACCTTTAGAAAGCTGCATTATCACTGACTAACATAGACTTTATTTTCAAACAAATTAGGAATCCTTACTAAAACTTCAATAATGAAATCCAAGATGTAAAAAAATTACTTGAAATATTTCTTACATCGCGTGCGCTGCGAAAACTATTGATGATAGAATAAGATAATGTACTGCGGAAATATATAACTTAAAAAGGTCTACATAAAAGTCCGCCATAGCATATGTCTATCTCCTAAGAAAAACCCACAGCAATCATTTTTATCTTTTAAAAATTACAAAATAATAATGTATCATTATCGAAGCTATTTTTAACAATACAGTATCATTCCTTATCCAATTAAATACGTTCAATATATTGTGCATTTAATGTAGATTAAAATTGCTATTCAAACTATTTGATTACAATGAAGAACTTCAGCGTTACGTAAGCGTAAGAGCGGGAAACGTGCGGTGCGGTGTGATGCGAGCGCTCAGGCGGGCGATCAGGCAGCCCTCTGCCAGTTTGTGTCGTCGACGACTCACCGAGCGGTAGGTGTATAGCGCGCGGCCTTGTGCGAGTGACGGAGGCCTGACCGGCCTGACGCAACGCAGTCCACTGTAGTGTATAGACTGGAACGTTTGTTATTGTTTCGGTGGTAATAATGCCCCCATACAAATATTGTATTGTGCCAAATGCAAGAATACAAGTGTTACTACGCCTAATAAACTGTTTTTTTATGTTCCGAGAGATGCAAAGATAAGAAAAAAATGGGTTAAAGTAATGAGAAGAGATGATAAAACTCCTCTTTCAAGCGAAAGTGTTTTACATTGTTGCGAAGATCATTTTGACGTAAGTAGGTATTATGTACCTATTACTATTAGAACTATCGAGATATTTACCATGTATTGTTTGGAGCTTCCAATAAGGTCCAACCCCACCAAACGGACGGCATCGGCCCGGATTTCGGCATCGGCTTGACGTGCGTCATGCCGCCGCACGTCGCTGTCAAGCTGTTGTGCGTGACTTGGTAATATAAACTTTAAATGCTGTGATATAAGATTTATTTTGTTTAAAGATTGTAAAATCCGTTCCGATGCCGTCCGTTTGGTGGGGTTGGACCTTAATAGTAATGTGAAAGGCCATGAAAGTTTAAATACCTATATTGCGTACCTACCTATGTCTATACATGATAACAAAATTCAGTCTAGAGATTATCCTGCAGGCGTATACTATATACCTACCTATTCTATCATTTTTAAAAGTTACAGACTTGCACCACTACGAATAAGTCTCCTAAATACTTTTGAAGTGGTCATTTTATTATAAAACTTAATACCTTTTCCTTTTCTGAACCTGTATTATACTAGCTTCAGTTATTTCACGTCATTTCTAACGTGGTTTATTACTCGCTTGACAACACAGTAGGTACAACTTTCGACAGAACATCATAAGGTAGGTAAATAAGTACAAGCGTTAGGACGAACTACGTATATTATAAAGTATTTTAAAAATTAATTATTAAAAAATAAAAAAAAACCCGACTGCTGTCTAAAAGATTGAAACAAGCTTGATAGCAGGCGGTACCCATTTGCCAATCATAAACCGAAAGAAATTTAATGGGTACCGCCTGCTATCAAGCTTGTTTCAATCTTTTAGACAGCAGTCGGGTTTTTTTATTTTTTAATAGGTACTTAATTAATTAGTTTGTGAAATAACATTAATAATGAAATACAATTTTTAATTACACTACTTTTACCTTATGATATCCTTTTTCAAACTATGTATGTTATTCTATACAATGTTATATTATTATGTTTATATTTATATTTACATTAATAAAGAATACATTAACCAAGCGAAATATAAAAAACAAACTAAAACAACATTTCCTACAAAATAAAATTGATTAAGTATTTAAAAAAAAAAAAAAAAAAAAAAAAAAAAAAAAAAAAATATTCTATGTCTATGGAGCAACCTGTACAATGCACAAAGGCGTGACTGCGTGGGACCAGTGCGGTCACCGATGCGCGTTCGCTTATTATTTCCAAACTACCTACAATTGTGAATTTTTTTTGTGGTACCCAACTTGGATATATTTATTATGAAATATTGTATTGTGATAACCTGCGTTTCAAACATATAAATCATTATTATTTACATAACCACTGACGACCCTAATGCACGGTAAAACTCGAATGAGTTTTTGTGGCATTATTTGTAACCACTAAAATGTATGTACCGTAAATGTGTTAATAAATTAAAAAAAAAAAATGTTTGAATTATGATTGAATTATGTTTAAATTATGCTTTGTTGAGTTGAATTATTTTTAATCCATTTGAATCATTTTACTATGTTTGAATTATGTTAAATTATATTTTGTTATTGATTTTTTTTGCATGGAATAAATGAAGCTTTATTATTATTATTATTATTATTAATTAATTTTATTTTAACCTTTTAGTTAGGATATGACATCTATATATTTTTGTAATTTCCTTTTAATTCTCTTCATATTGATACCCTACTCGATAAATTTGAATGAAAAAAATTTTTTGCCAACACATATTTTAGCATCAAAAATCTACCGTATAGTTTTTGTTGGAATTTTATGTACCCTATGACACTCGGGAGATGAATACCTTTCATTTGAGACCCTATTCATCAAAATCCGTCCAGGCGTTAGGCCTGTAGAGGGGAACAAAGAAAACTACATACATACATACATACGCGCGAAACACATTACCCTCTCGCTGGCGCAGTCGGGTAAAAACAAACTGTATTTGAATAATCACCAAAGAACTTAAAACACAAATAAAGTACTAAGAAAAACCAATAAAACGCAAGCACTACTAGTCGATCCACGAAAGAATTTGTACTGACTGACTGACGACTGCGCTAGTCGGGACGCGTTCATAACAGATGACGTCATCGTCTAAATCGCAGTGTAAGCGGGCGTTTTTAAGTACTCGTTAAGAAATCCCTAATAGCTTCGTCATTTCTTGACGGATTTTGATTATTTAAAAAATAGGATACTCAGAAAGGTATAGCGCACCTGGTATACTGATTAAAAATACAATATTCCATTATGTGATTCATCCTCATTAGGAATAGCAAATTTAGGCTGTAATTTTTTAAATCACTTTTTTGTTTTATAGAAGTCATCTTCATTGAAGGACCTCGAACAGATTCTGGAATATTTTGTGGGGTACCTACCAGCTGGAAGGTCTATTTAAAATACGTACCTATCCACGCATTTTTTTATTTCTGGGTTACTGGGAAATCTAAAATGATATAATATAATGTTGACAATTTTATTGGCTTCCTAAAAATAATGTGAATATAGTGGTCTCACTACTATGATGCACACCATTTATTTTAAATAAGGCCATCTGTAGAATTATAGCAGAATCATTTAGCCCCCCTAAATGATTTGGGCAGATACCGACAGATGGCTTAATTTTTTTATTTTCAATTTTCAATTTCACCCAAATATAATCTAAGAATTAATAAAATAACAATTGCGGAATTACTAATGAAGTCCGGTGAAATTATTGTGGTGATTTTTTTATAGAATGAATTGAATTGTTGTTACAACATTAAACAAGTAAGACAAGGTTACTTATTTCTTCTCTCCGCTAGATGGTTCTATAAAGACATTTTTTTTCTAAAAATGAAAATAAAAATATAGCGGACTTACTGATGAAATGTTATATCATCAATATATTTAAACATCTTATCTCTACAATTTGTACACCCTTGTACCGCACACTTCATTCTTAAATCGGGTCAAAACTATTTTTATCTTTGAACTTTTAACTAAAAATGACAACCTATCGCAACGACGTGCCACTAGAACTGAGTGGTGACGTCACAGAACTGACGTCTATATATAGGAGTCCTTTTGACAGTATGGAAGCACGCGACTCGATTGCCTTAATTGCCTTTGCAACAACTCCGCTATCATTTCCTTCTCCATGGGTAAGATAGATACTCTAAGGATTGACTCTAATGATGCTGACTGTTGAGGCTAGCGCTAGTTTCATTTCAACTATACGCTGTATACGCACCCACGTTCATTAATTAGACATCTTTATCTCAACCTCCACAACATAGTCTGCTGTCCAACAATTCTTTAAAAAAAAAAATTTGCTTTAAATTTTTCAATACTTGTAATAAAGAGTAGCGTTTTGCCAACTTACCACTTTTTATGATTATATACCTACCCGTTCTGTGTGCCCCGCCACTTAGAAGCACTATGCCTCTTAGGGACCGGGCGCACATGATCAGCTTCAGACTCAATCAATCAATTAGTCTATCGCAGTCCAATGCTGTGAGCCTAGAGTAGGGTTGCCATACGTCCCCGTACGCCGGGACATGTCCCCATTTGAGGCCTGGTGTCCCGGCGTCCCGGCCAATAAGCAAATTGTCCCGGTTAAACATTTTTAGTATTATATTAGAGAGCTGGACTTGGTTGGTAAACAGTAATATACCTACAATATACGCGACTAAGTAGCTAGGCTATTAATACGTAGATAGAACGACGAAAGCGCTGATATTTTTCCATACATGAATATGTTAATGAGTAATAAAGACCCCGGGGCCAATGATTTTACGAGAAAAACGCGATGAAGGACAGATGGCGCTCATACTTCCAACGACATGCTGAATAAGCAGCAAGAGGTGCATCCACCAGACCTCTTTCCAACAAGGACAAGGACTAGTGCCACCGATAACGCCTGCAGAAGTACAGACTCGGCCTCGACGAAATCCCCATCGAGGCTTGGAAGGCAATGGGTGCATTGGGTGCTCGTGGTGTGAGCATTCTAACAAATCTGTATAACCGCGTACTTCTCACCGTGAGATCCTGAGCCAGTGGAGACGGAGCTTCATTACGCCAGTATTCAAAGGCAAGGGATCGGTGCAGGAGTGTGGTAGTAACCGCGGTATAAAGATAATGTCCCACACCATGAAGCTCTATGAGCAGATAATCGACTCCTGGATCCAACAGGAGAGTACACTCTCGGAGTGTCAGTATGGGTTTCGTCCCGGGCACGGGATCATTGATCCAGTGTTCTCCCTAAGGATTGTGGTGGGGAAATACAGGGCGAAGAACACGCCCCTGCACTGCCTATTCTTAGACATGCAGAAGGCCTTCGACTGTGTTCCTCGCGCGGTGATCTGGTGGGTACTGTGGGCTAAGGGAGTTCCAGAGACCTACATTGACACCATCCAAGATATGTATCATGATTCTGGTTCCGTGGTTCGGAGTGCTTTTGGTGACTCAAAAGCCTTCCCCATCACCATCGGAGTACACCAAGGATCCGTCCTTAGTCCTTACTTGTTCAGCTCGGTATTAGACGTCTTGTGGGACAGTATCAGAAAACCACATAAGCAGCCTCCGTGGTTGCTCATGTATGCTGATGATATTGCGCTGAAGGACGCGGACAGGAGCAGATTGGTGCAACACGTGAAAGTGTGGAAGGAAGCGCTTGAGAACGGTGGTATGAAGCTAAATGTAGCGATGACAGAAAGTTTAGCGTTAAACTCGACAGATTTCACACCGGTCCGCATAGGCGATGATTCGGTTTAAGTACCTGGGATCTGTACTTCATGTAACCAGTGAAATCGACTACGACATCAGGACACGCATTGCTTCCGCGTGGGCCAGGTGGTGAGAAATGACTGGCGTCACGGGTGATCCCAAAATGCCAGTCTGAAGGAGCAGGTCTATAAGACGATCATTAAGCCTGTCCTCTTACATGGTTGTGAGAGCAAGAGCGTAAGCACGTAAGAGCTGCATGTCACGGAGATAAAAATGCTGCGTGAGGAACTCTTGCAGCCGCGGCAGCCTTCATGTCCATGACATCGCAGATAAAAATAATGCTAGAGAGCCGCCTTCGCTGGTGCGGCCACGTCTTGCGGCAACCGCCAGGATACGTGGGTAGCAAATGCCTGACAATGGCGCCCCCACCGGGTCCAGGTAGAAGGGATAGGCCCAAGAAGTCCTGGCTTGACGTCATGGAGAGTGATATGCGTGCAAATGATCTCACTACCATAATCGTGTCAAGTGGAGGAGGAAGAGCCGGAAGGCGGACCCTGAGCTCCGGGGTCATCTTGGCCAGGGATGCAATCGGGAGAAAGCGTCTACATGAAGATGATGTTTAACTTAATGTTGATTTCGTCAAAATATTTTGTACAATTATCAGAAGTTAATTCTGATAATTTTTCGCCTTTCAGAAAACATAGGAAGCCCGGGTCGCTGCCCGCTTGTTTAATGGCAGTGTTAAAAGTTGTTGTAATAAAAGTTCCTATTTTTCTACCTTTACTAATTTTCTTCAAATGTCCCCGTCTGGGTCCCCACACTTATGGCAACCCTAGCCTAGAGCCTACAGTTTCCACGATGTCCCGACGGGTTGGCACAGGGTTTTATTTTGAGTTCTCCTTCTCTCGCTGTGACATCGGATGCGTATTTTTCGTTAGTCGCCTCTTATGAATGACACCCTTCAAATGACATGGGGTGGTGAACCACACGGACTATTACTGACTTCGGACTATTTTATCAATATGACATTAAAAAAAACAGTTTTTCATGAAATATTTTATTCATCTTTTTTCTGTAATAATAAGAAAAATCAAGTATTCATCTAGCTTTAATAACTAATTTTGATATAATTAATAATCAATATAGTTATAATTCACAGTCTTGGAATAAAAATAAAGGCTAATTTTATTACTAGACATTGCGATTTTCATAAGACCTCACTGCAATCAATACATTACGAAAACTTTAAGACGCACAAGCTTAGAGAGTAATCGTACTAAGCGTATAGTCAGCGCACCGAATATCTTGAGTTGGTGGACTGACAATACGCTTACTGCGAACACTCCCCTATCTACATTTCTTTGGTTATATTTACAATATTTATGTACTTCACATTCAAAAACTTATGTACCTATATGATCACAGTTTAACTATGAAACGGCCAAAAATATGGAAGTTCGACCGTTTCTTAGTTAGACCAAAAGCCGATCCCAACTGAGTTGGAAAAGAATCGGCTCGGAAGATAATGTACCTAAATGTCATATCTAGATTACGAAAATAGATGCCGTAGGTTTGTTAAGAAAATAAATACAATTATTAAAACTAAGAACTGCATAGGGAATAAAAATTAATAATTTCAAGTGGAAAAAAAATTAAATAACGTTCTTGTTGATTTTTAGAACTGGTAACATTTAAATATTGAAAAAATAAATTACTTAGGTTCTTAGTTTCTAATTAATTTTATAAAATGGCAACAAATGATGTATCGTTCAATTAATATCATTTATTATTTCGAAAATTGCTACGTGTAAATCTTATTGGAGACATAATACCGAAATACGTCGTTATTTTTGTCATAAAATACTATAATCTAAATCTGTGTAGTCATAGAAATTAATTTGAAGTAAATAAAGTCCTTCATTGTAGAAATAAGCTATTGTAATAAGCTATATGTAGCTCAATAAAGTATGGATTTTTATGCAGAAACATTTTATCACAAAAATATGTTAATTTTACTTATCCCCCTCTTATTATTTTTATTTATCCCCTGATATACTTCACGTTAAACTTTATGACCGCTCTGGAATGTATGGGATTTGACGTATATGACACGTCCTTTGACGTTTCTGACATACGTTGACGACTGTCATATACGTCAAATCCCATACATTCAATTCTGCAATACGCCGTAAAAGGTTATTCATATCCATCACGGGGGATTGTGTACACGAGTACAGTATTACTATGTCATAGAAAAAAATAATTCTTTTTAGCGTTTATAAACTGAATTATTAATACACATGAAACAACTTCATGATGATGAAAAAAATGTCATGAAAATACTCAACTGCTAAGTTCAGAGCAGTCATAAAGTTTGGCGCATAGTTATTCTAAGTACGCTTCACAAAATATTTCAAACACCTTTGGCAGACGACTCCTGAACTAGTCATGAGGTTACTTTGTGACTTACAGCACCAATACATTTTGTACCAAGCCATGGCAGTGATTTTATTATGGACGACAATATTACTATTATTATGCAGCTATTATTTTATAAATTATTGCATTATTTTGGTTATTTATTTTATTGACTTATCCTCAGAATGAATTTTTGGCATACATAGATAACATACACGATAGATACACGATACTTTCTCCCTTTGGGGTCTATTACATACTTCACGAGCTTAATCTATTGTAATAAAACAATTTTGATCAGTATTTATGTTTTCGAAGTCGAACCCGACCTGTCTGAAACGTGCTTGTCATCACTCGCTACGTCAGACACATTAATTTTACGTGCCCAAACCATGCTATCATCATAATCATCTATAGGTCAATTTTTATCTAGATCCGTTCAGCTGTTTTTGTGTATAAGGGTGTTTACATAGAGAAACAGGTTACCGATACCGACTACCTGCTCCGACAAGTTTCCCTAGCAACAAAAATACCACCATGTAGTAAGTAGATACTCTAAGATCGCAACGCATTCGTTTATGTTTAAAAACATATAGGCGCCAATATTTTGCGATTTTTTTGACAAACGCTGAATTGACATGATGGCAACTCCGATAGGCTTACCCGTACCGGCCCGCCCGTACCGGTAACCTGTTTCTCTATGTAAGCAGCCTAAGACTAAAAAACATCCGTCCATCACAATCTTTCATATTTTATATTACTAGGATATTTGCCCGAAATCGTCTCTATGGACAAGTCATATAAACAACACCAAAATTTTTATGCTTTTTTTGCTAAATATAAAAATATCATTTATACTATTTCGTGGTAAGCATGTCTGTTCGCTGTAGCACCATTTATAAAGTGAAATAAAGAACATATAGATATTATATAATATAAATTATTGTAAAGCATCAACACTCAAACCTAACACTATGTCTCTGCCATGTTATTAGTATATCTGATATAAGACACGATATGAAATCTAAAAACTTAACTGTAGGATTTAACACTTATTTGTAAAAAAATACTATCTGTACTAAACTCGCCTGTATGGGCTGTCTACTGTTTTATCCATTTGCATAAAGCAGCGAACGGCCTCTGTGTGATACGAGGAAGTCGAGTAAGATTAGTAGCAAGAGTAGTAGCTCTTGCCTTACCGAAACAGGTTTGTTGAATAAGAATATATCTGTCAAGAATTTGACAGCTAGAACACACTTGTTGTGTCGAAACACACCTGTTGTGTAGAAACACACCTGTTGTGTAGAAACACAGCTGTTGTGTCGAAACACACCTGTTGTGTCGTAATACATAGTGTTGTGTCGAATCAACTCAGACATCACCAATAACATGTAAAGACACTATTTCTCTATAAATCTCAAACATTATAGTCTTTATAAAAATACAAATTAAGCATTATGTACCATAAGACACTTGACATTTTATATTCACTAACTTTAAGGAATAAAAGATATATTTCTAATATTTACAGAGATCGCTTAAACTACATCTAACCAACCTTTCTACCAGGTAAATTATTCTGTATGTAAGGCTTTAGAACACGTTAACCGTAACGTGGTTACAGAATCACGGTCTTCAGACTTTTAAACCGCTCAAAATTTGAATATTTATCAAAACATATGAATGACACACCATGTGTGTCCATCATATATGTAACAAAACGCACTGCTCTTCTCTCTCCAGTCCAGTATGACTAATAGCTCGACTACTAATTCAATTTATCACACACACACAGCAGTATTCCAAAACCTAATAATACCCTTTAAAGAAATAAAGGAGTATTTTAAGTAGTAATTAGCTTAGGAATCTTTCTCCATCAATAGTTTGATAAAATATATACAATACCTGCTGCCGCCCGCGGCTCCACCTGCACGGATCCAGTTACCGTTGGAACCATTGCAAATTATTCTACAGATGACAAGAAACATCTTCACAATCTTTCGCATTTTTAATATTTAGGTAGGTTAGGCTCCTATAGCTCTATACAATTCTATTTTCATACGATTTAAAAGTCTGAAGATTTCAAGTTCTTCGAACGGAACTTAATTCATACATGTATCAAGAAATATACTCAACTATTGTGTACACTTCTAACCATCAAAATTGCGTATCGTTACAAAATATGAACACTTTCTGTCGTTTACAGTCTACATAAAGTAGGGAAAAGCTGCCGTAATAAAAATAATTTATTTTCGTTCATTACTATTTCGTAAATATTTGTAAATTGGTAGCTTTGTGAATTGAATACTATACAAAGTACTTTCGAAATTTCGGATTCGCACGAAACACGACGAAGCTTAGCCTTTACTTTTCGATAAGATTTAGGCCGAATAAAGCGCCACGTGCCGTCTTTGGGCTATATTGTTTTATAGTGTCTATTGTCCGTAACTTCTTTAGCAACAGATATACGTTTCATGATAGGCCTACAGTTATCAGTTTATTTTATAGCCGCAATACTTTTATCTATAGCATTTGACTTGCTGATCCCTAACGAAAAAACGCCGGGCTTTACTGTCACTTTAATGTGCTAAATACCTCTTCTTATTTCAAACAAGCAGCTTATTCTAATCAGCCATTATTCAACCAAAATACCGTACAACCTTCAATAACACACGACACGTAAAAATGCTTTGTAAATATCAGATCCTTACGTTCTTCGTTACAATATTGAGTCTTTCTAATGGCCTTTTAAATATAATTACAGACTAGATAACTCAATTTCATTGCGGACTACAAATTTATTCGATTTATAATCGATATAGTACCTACATATCGATAACTCACATACTTTAAAATATTGGAAATAAAAATCGAATAAATCAGTAATCGTAAACTGTACCTTCTATTTTTTGGTTACAGTAATTTCTTTACCCATAGACTTTCTATTTTCGAATTTCTGCTGTAAACTGGCAACATTCGACGGCTTGGCCGTTAATTTCGTCTGGATCGGTTTATTGTTGTCTGTTTTTTGTGCAGAAGACGGCTTCGGTACTACTTTTGGTTTGTTCTTATTTAAATTATCAGCTATCGTTTTAACAGTATCTACATCAGGTCGGTTCGTGACCGAGTTTTGTTTGTCTGTATGTCCTTTGTTCATGTTTGTGGTTATGTTGATTGGTTTGCGGGTAGATGGAGTTTTATTTACAAGTTTCTTGTCAATAGTCGGCGCGGGTCTTAATGGCGGTCGAATATTGTCATTCGGTTTGGCGGTAACCGAGGGTTTTGCCGCCAATTTCGGCGTGTCGCTTGTCACTTTATTATTATTAATGACATCGGGCGGTTTCGCATTTTTTGTTTCCGGCATTGTGCAGCTTGAGACTACATCCGGACTGTTAGAAATTTTCGGTGTTACGCTTTTAGTGGCTTTCGGTGTTAGAGGAACGTTTTTAAATGAAGAAGTATTTCGGAGACCTGGGGGTGTTATTTGTCTAGTAAATGTGGGTATTTTTGAATTAGGCCCCGGAAGAGGTGGTGCTTTATCCTCTTCTTTACTGTCATCTGCTTTTAAGTAAGTAGGCACATTGACGGCTGAGGGATGCAAGTAGCCGCTGCTTGTCGTCGAAACAGTAGATTTTGCACCAGAATTGCTATAAACGCTCTCTGGTGACTTGTATTCTGAATTCATATATGTGCTGTCTCTGTTACTGTCGCCATTTTTTTCTCTCTCTTTACGTTCCTTCTCCTTTCGTTCTTTCTCTTTCTTTCTTGAGAGCGTCGATGCAGAGTAAATAGATTCGAAATTGCGATTCTGTATCTCGTTAACGATTTCTCCAAGTAAGCCCATACTATCTGTACTGCCAGAATTGGAAGGAATAGGTTTCGGTGTATTGTACCCGACAGGCGGTGACTGGGGTATCGTTTTAATTGGAGGAGGTACCCCTGGTAATGGCTTTGAATGTTTCGCAGGACTTTCTTCTATAACTGCGTAAATATTATCCGTTGATTCTTCGGCGATATGGGAAAGCGGTGCTTGTTTTTCTTCTATACAATCCACGTAATCCACAGTCCTGTTATCTGTGTGTGGTTTAGGCATTATAGGAGGAGAAGATTCCGAATTATTTGGTAACGGAGGTGGAGGTGCGGTTGGCCTTCCTATTCCAGATAATGGTCTTGGAGCGGCTGGTGCTTGACGCATAGATCCAAAGCTTTGTAACACAGGTTTTTGGGAAGCCGGTGCTCTCATACTTTGAGCCCTATTTACGAAAGCCTTAGCATCATCTCCATCCTCAGAGTCAGAAACTACGGACACTGTGTTGACGGGAAGTTCAATGTTTTTCTGAAGAATAGGGTTTGATATTTGCAAGTTTCTCAAGGTACCTTTGTCCACTTTGGGCACTTTGACTTGGTTATTTGGGTTCTTTGGTAAAGAGTGACTCCTCTCAACTGGTTTCCGTTCTTTTTCTTTGGGCTTCTCCTGTTTTAGGAATGACGCTATGCGGTTTAAGGATATCCCTTTCTTAGGTTCTTCTGGGAGAGGCTTTTGTGGAACTCCTGTGGAGTGCATGCTTAACGGCCTTTTGAGACCGTCTGGAGACTTAGGGACTGTTGGTGCCGTTCTACTCGGTCCTAAAGTTTTAGACCCTTGTAAGGGAGATATAAGTTCTTTTGCCGTGCATGTAGAAGCTTCTAGAATAGGACTGGATATCACTGGTCTAGGAGGCGGGTTGGCTACGACTGGTTGAGGTATTTCTTCAGATTTATCAGTAGACATTAACGCTTTTATTTTATTTTGAACAGAGCTATTAGTTCGCTTGACGGATGGGCTGCTTTTTGGACTGGATTTCGTCGTCGATGGTACCACTGGTAATGGGGGAGCGCTCCTCAACACAGGTTTTAGTACTCCTTGAGTGATAATGTTCTGGTTGATGCTACCACTTCTATGGACTGGAGTAATTTTAGCACTTTTGCCGGCAATAGTTTCTGAGATCTTTTTAGGCTTGTTCGCAATAGGTACTTCAGAATCGTCTTTTTCTTGAGCTTGGTTCTTTTCCATGGGAGTGAGAGAGAACCCTTTGAAATTGCCAAAGAAGTTCACAGAAGGGTTGATGTTTCCTGGGGGAGTTCGGTCTGAGTCACTTCGAAGCAGACTGGAGCTCATGTCGTCAGGATTCGAGAGGGTGTGAACGTTGATGGGCTGAGTGTTACTCTGAGGGTTGCTCTGGAAGTTAGCGGCAAACTTGCTGGCACTTCTTGAGATGCGATGCTGCAGACTTGCCTTTTTCGGTGATGGTGCACTGTAAGTTGAAAAAAAATGTTAGTCTTGATAATGTTATGGAATAGAGGTGTAATTGCTGTATTGAATCAGATTTCTTTTATATTCAGTCAGAGTAACATAAGATTCTCCATTTTATACATTATTCGATTCGATTGATATCCCTACTAATATTATAAATGTGAAAGTAACTCTGTCTGTCTGTCTGTCTCGCTTTCACGCCCAAACCACTGAACCGATTTTGATGAAATTTGATATAGGGGTAGATTAGACCTCGAGAAAAGACATAGGCTATGTTTGGTCGCGATAACCGACATCCACGCGGGCGGAGCTGCGGGCAAAAGCTAGTTTTATTATAATGTATCCATACATTTTTATTTCTCCATAGGTACCTAAAACCTTGAATTAAAACAAACATTTTGATGAACAAAGACGAGCTTCGTCCAGTATTTTTATCTATTATAAATAAATAAAGACTTAAGAGATAAGTTTCATGCAACCATGCAAAAATAACATGCGAAGAATATACTCAATTTACGATGTTTCATGGTACTAGTGGAAACCATCAATGACAGTCCCATCGATGGTGCTACCTGATTGTACCATTTGATTTTCTCCTGAATCCCATGATCAGATCTTCATCAAATTTTACTTTGGCCCACCTAGTGGTTTCTAACGAACGCGTGGCATCGGGTTATCGGAAACCATACATAACTTCCTTAACTATAGTTCATACAAAATGAAAGCCATACAGTAGACGTAAGCTTGTGCCCTTAATAACTAAATCAACATGCATATGCATAATTATTATAAGTTACAGTCACACATACACACGATATTTTAAATAAAAACTATTTACTTCAAAGCTTAGACCATTATACTGTATAGACAACAAATTTTATAACAAAAAAACGGCATGAAAAACGCGTTTTGCTCTTTAAACTGTCAATGTGTGCATGTCATGGGATGTATGTATATGTCAACTTATACCGAAGTAGTAGCTTTTTTTACGCCATAACACAATGACACTTGCTGCGTCTAGGTATAGAGTTGTATATAGTCTAAGCTTTAGAAAAAAGATATATAAAATATCACGTGTATTGTAACTATAACTGCTCGTGCTATATTAGAGAAAGCAAAACCAGTGCAAATCACTCACCACACAATTGAAGAAAGAATCGTATTGCACAAATGCACATTATCATTATGTATGGAATTGCATGTGCATGTGTGTTCGAGAAATATTTGAAATTCGAACACGCCGCTACAATGACAATGCTAGAATCACACATACACAAACACAGGCATGTCTAGCATTCGGTATGTGCAAGAAGTATTGCCAGTTTTTTATATTAGTTATTATGAGTGAGAAATGTTAGAAAACTTTAATATTTATAGAGAAATTAGCAAGCGCCTCACGCTTATGTTCAAAAATGCATATAAAAGGTAGTATCTGAGAAAAAAAATGGCAACACTTCGAATTAGAAGTAATGTTACAATGAAATAAGGATGAAAAAGAAAATACATTTTTATTAAATAATGCACAAAAATAACTACAGTGTAATTAACTACGGTGTAACTAACTACGGTGTAACTAACTACTAATACATCTACAAACCAAAACTTAGTTTAAACTATTATAAAGATAAAGCCTTTCTCCTTCCTTCGTAAAAAAAAATAAGATAACGCTTTAATTTTACGTTTTTTTTTTCTTTTGACATACTACGTCAGGAGATAGAAGAAAAATAAACATACCATAGATAAACATAAATAAAGCGTTTTATAATGAACAAAGAAGTATAAAAGTAAATACGTGGATGGAACTTCTACTGTCACCGCAAAATAAATTACTTAGAAGATGCACTAAAGTTAAGCCATCTTTTATAAACTATTCTATTTAAAAATAATATCATTATCTTCTAAACAATTTTAATCATGACCATGTAATCGAGTAAGTGCTAAATTTAATATGTCCGTGTTAGTAGAAGTAATTAAATGATGTCAGAAAATAGAAGTTTATTTATTAACTTATATACAACAGCCGATACATTAATATCACAGTTCCTTTTTAAATTTAGCAAAAGTCAGAAGACATATCAGATCTTCTTTTTTTTAGATATAATTTCTATGTACAGACATAGACAATATTACCTAACTGAGTCATGCATGACGATAGTCAAATATTTTGAGAATTTTTTAAAGGTTTCTATTCTATATTTAAATTTAAAGTTAGAACATAATGAAAAGTATAAAATATTTTAAATTAAATTCTATAAAAAGTAGCATAAACTTTGCTATTACAAAAAAAGATTGCGTTCTAAATTTCAATCGATAATAAAGCAGTCTTCTGTCGAATATTTTGAGCGTTTTTTTTAAAGTTTTCTATTTTTTAATTACCTACATCTTAAATTATACTCCATTCGTTTAGGTACTTATCTAAAGGTAAACAAACTTGTAGTGTAACTTTTTATAAAAACACATACATATTAAGCAACGCAACTAACTAACTGGTAACCTGATTTCGGTTTACAGTCTTCAAAATAAGTCTCCAAACAGAAAAAATTTTATAAACTGAGTTTTTAAATAAACACATCAAGATTTTTTACGTTTAGTTTAGTGCCTAGACGAATGAAGTATAGCAAATTAGACTCTACATCCCAATCAACTAATCAACCCAAAAATATAAATGTTATTTTTTAAAAGCATGCACCTTAACATTTTGTCCCGATACATTATTATACAAACCACTACTCCTTATATTATACATTCGATGTTGATCATTCGTCACCATTTCATTCGTCGTAGATTCCAAACCCTTAACAATAACTACATTAGGTTTATTTTCGCTTGGCACATTCGGTTTAGGTTTCACAAGCGGTTTCAACTTCAGATCACTGTTATTTGCTATTTGAATATCGTCTTTATTGATCTTTCTAAGAGGCTTAGTAAGTGGAATTTTCTTTTGATTTTTATTCGGTAAATTAACGATTTTATATTGAGACTTTTGAGGTTGTTTCGTCTCTTCAATCGTTGCGTAAATAGGCGAATCTGGTGTAGGCGGATCGGTATACACATTTGGGTTAACAGAATCGTTTCTTTTGAAACTTAGCAAGTTGCGTAAAGAGGCGGTACTGGATTGGAATCTAGCGAATTTCTCTGAAAATGCAGTCTTTGAGTCAGTATTGCAGAAACACCCACGACATAGGAGTATGTTTACGTACGATTTGCGCGGTTTCTTCCACCAGAGGAGCACGTTGTGGCGGGAGTAGTAGATGATGAACAGGATCAGCAGGATTGAGGGTATGATGCCCAGGAATATCACGTACATAGCGACCATGAAGTTTCGTTGAACTGTAAGAAAAAAGTTAAAACTGATTAAGAATATATTCGTTTAACGGTGTTAGCAAGTGCGCCAGCTATATAACATAATGCTAGGCGATCCGCTCCGATTTCGCCCGTTATTTTGGAACTTCCTATCACCCCTTTAAGCCATAATATGTCCGTTTTTAAATAATGTATAGGCATCTGCCAGACTTTATCACATTTACAATTACTGTTCCGCTCCCTTGAGTAGTAGTGTAATGATATATAGTCGATAAATGGACTATTTTTTTGTGTTAAACACAAAAATATCTTTTCAATTCGAACCAAACAAACAAAGTCGATCTTAATTATATTGGTAAAAATTATCTTTCACATGGATCTAACGAAAAGAGGTAAGTGGTTAAACTGTTTAGCTTAACTGCACTTAACAAAAGTTTGATATACTTAAGTATTTCATATACGTACTGGTCGGGTCGGTAGCAGGTCCAGAGTCGTAAGAACCACCAGGTCCAGGTAGTGCACATAATGGAGGAGCAAATCCAGGCTCACAGTGACAATGACCTGGAAATATAAAGAAATAAGAATATATCAATATTTTTTTACTTTACTTATATCTCATTCTCAACTTCCGTTTCCCCGTTATCACAGTTTTCGTAACGCTCTCGTCACGCATTGTCAACCCTTCTCCAAGTCAAGCGTGCGGTGCGTAAAGATGTTTTACTTCAAAACAAGTAAACTTGTTTGAAACAAAACTTGTTGACTCAACGAGTATGATGCTACATGTATAAAACAAGTAGGTAAATGTGTTTTGAAACACAATTACCTACTTTTTTCATACACGTATTGAGAATGTCTGAAACACTTTTTTAACAAGTTGTAGATAAGTTTAAAACACATTTGCATTCAAACTGAAGCCAGTGACATATTGCAAATTGTCAAACACATGTTTTAAACTTAGGTGTAAACGAGGGGTTACTTCAAATAGTGGGACTATTCATTAAGTAAGCCAATAAGTGTGTCTCACCCGCAGAGTTACAGACGCCATGTCCGGAGCAGTTGGACGGACAGACGGACGTGTCGCCGTTGGCAATCGTCTCCCTCACAGCTTCCACTAACACGCATCTCTGGTTCAGACACATCTGGAAAATTTACCCACTACGTTAGAGAGTCTTCTTTTGCTAAGAAACTAGAGCTAAACTGTCCGTATGATGGAATAGAATGACAAATGTATGGGATTTGACGTATATGACAGGCGTCAACGAATGTCAAAAACGTCAAATCCTATACATTTGTCATTCTATTCCATCATACGCCGAGCAACGAATTGCCACTTGTCTAGAGGGGCTGTAGTTTATCACACTGAACCTTTGGAGTTTTGATCTTAGGTTCATACAAAAATAATTTTAAATTACGAGAATTATAAAATTAGGTACTTAATTCTCTAGTAAAATTTGCAAGATATTAAAAAAAAGGTGTAATAACGTTTATCGTACCCAGCCATCGCCGCATGGAGCACCGTCTGGCACCAAACCTGGATCCACGTCGTTCAACCCCAGATCTATGATTGCTGTCCGACATGGTATGATAGTACCTAGAAAATTAGAAAAAATAATACAATCACATAGAAAAGTATAGCTCTAACACCTACATAACACTTAGAGGAATATGATGGGTATATGGGTTCCCATCAAAACCATAGGGTTCAACCCAACTCCACCTGCAAGACATTTTTTTTATGTAGGACACGTCAATTTGACTTCACCTAGCCTGATGATAAGCCGAAGGCAAAGTCTCATGCAAGAGGGTCACCATTACAGACACGCACCATGTTGCAATAATGGCTCTTAGGTTGACGGCCTCAACAGATGCTTTATCATTATCATGCCCCACATTAAAGGAACCGGGACTTTAGGAAGAAGGAAACACATGGAAGGAAACACAAGGATATCCAGGTCTTAATGGTGCGGTAAAAGAAAGAGTCACAGACACAGAAGCAACTGTTGTCTGACCTCCAACCAGAGCTTCGTTCCATAATAAGCCGATACCGGCTCGCAGATAAAACTGGCTTGGACCCTATACCTCATGACTAAAGTCAGTGTACCGTACCGTTATCATTGATGAAGACAGCCGAGAGGAATGCTGCGGACTCCATGCCGAACTCGAGCCGCTCGTTGAGGTGGCGACACTGCAGGGTACCACACATCGCGTCCCGCGGGGCACACGGCTTGAACCGCGTGTTGAGGCGGTCGTAGCCGCAGTTACCGGTCCTGGAGGGCACAACAAATATGTGAAGATACTGAACAAATTGTGCAGCAATCGGTCCCCGGGGAACGCGACCGATGAGCAATTTGGGCCTCCGATAATTTTGCTGAGGCGGTACAAAAAACTATCGTAACGTAAAGGTATGGAAAGAACGGAGTATTGCGGAGGCAGGCTGCCTACTGTGAATCTATTTGTGAAGCTCAATGAGTTATTTTCGTGCTTGGGGCACTGTTTAAGAAATGATGTCTGAAGTTTCCGCAAATATCACTCATTGAAATAAATCCATTAAAAAGTGGTACTATTTGAATTAGTTTAAGAAATTAGGCTTCCTACAATTCCGGGTCTTTTAAGTGATGTAAAAAATCGACTACGTACCGTTTGGACCTCATCTATAAATGGGTCTTAACCGACGTCTTACGGTTGCTTTTGTGATTGGGTCCAAACTTTAAGGTCGTACGTACGTAGTCGACAAATCATCTACAGCTGTACTTCAAGGTATACTCACTTATCGCCTTTGACGTTAGTGTTGTAGTAACACTTGTTGTGGCTCGACTCGCCCGTCGTGCCCCATAGCAGGCGACACTGGTCTGAGTGTGTACGACAGCCACCGCGCACGCAATACGCAGCCTGGTGAGAACAGAAATACAAAGTAAATAAAAGAGTATATAGGTAGCACCTGAGTCTGGATAAACCCATGCCCGATAAGTGCCTTGCCCGATTGACTGCAATAGGCTGGCGAAATGTGGGTGACATGATAATACACCTCTGCCTACCCCCTTCGGGGAGTTCCAGGCGTGAGTATAATGTATGTATGTATGCAATGTGGGTGTTACCCCACATTTTGATAGTAGTGGGCGAGCTTATTTCAGTCAGCAGGCACTTTGTCACTTCATTAAATATACAAAAAAAAAAAATTACTTATCATTAAAATTCGAGTGCTATAAAGTGAACATAATGTACCTGTCCGCCTTTCCCACAAGGCGTGGTGTCCATCTTGTACACGTCATCGGGGCAGTACTCGGAGTGTCCCGTACAGTACTCGGGCAGATCGCACTCGCGGTCCGCCGAACGACACACCGTACCCGCCGACTTTGGACGACAAGTCTGAGAAAAAATGATTGAACTGTAAATTGTAATAACTCAAATAATAAGTCACGTCATTTCTTCAAAAGATAATCAAAAGTCATCATCATCCTCATAGCGCAGTCCCAGTTGCGTCCGAAGTGTGCAAAATGGAGTACGAGGTCTGACTTCGTACAGGTGGAGTTGTGTCTAACCCCGAGAATAAAGCCTTCGCCATCTAATCCATTGCTTTGCAGGTGCATTGGGCTTGCAGGAGAGGTTAGCATGAACCTCAAAGATGTTGGTATGGCCATCTTAACCCACAGCTTAATAAAAAGAATCCATCGAAAAGTTACATTTGGGTTGCATTTGTCAGAAGATGCAATTTTATTTTTTAAATATCAAGGGGGTCAGTGTTAAGTTAAATTCAAGTTACAAGCTACTCATCAGCACGTCGTCGTCAGCTAGTATTTTCTAAAATATTGCTGATATTTTTTGTGTAACCAAAATGAAGGTTCACGCGGGCGTTACATGGCGCTGCAGTCGGTTTCGCTAGTGCAGTGTGAAAATGTTTACAATAAGTAACCTGTCCAAACCGATCGCAAGGTCAACAAACTTTATTCTTAATCCATTTAGGTAAACTTTAATTCATCCATGGATGTCGTTTTTTTTAGTACGAAGTGTTTCAAGTCTCACCGAAGTGAGACATTTCAAAAATATTAAAGACTCATTTGAGTGTTCCCCTCCACTTCACATCACTTGATGCTAAAAAAATGTCGGTAAAATCTCACTGCTCGCAAGGTCAACAAACTTTATTCTCAATCCATTTGGCACGAACAAAACCTTCTTCTATCATCCATGATGTAGTTCTTTACTTAGTACAAAGTCTTACAAGCCTCACCGAAGTGAGACATTTCAAAAATATTAAAGACTCATTTGAGTGTTCCCCTCCACGGAAATCTTTAGTAAAAGGCGAAAGATTTATGCGTTATGAAGGGAAACCAGAGTTACTAAAAGTTCAAAATCGCGTCAACCCAATCAAACAGCGGAGAATTTTAACACCGCATTGAACAAAATGACGTCACAATTGGAGCGACATCTAGTGAGCTTTACTGAAACTAATTTTAAGTCAGTCGTTTTTTAAACGATATTCAACATTAGTAAAAAAATATAACACGTTATTTTTCCATAAGCCTCACGGTAGTTTATTTAACACGATTTCTAAAGGCTTCCCCTAGAGACTAGAACTAGCATAACTTGAAAGATAGCCCTGGTTACGTATTAACAAATTGTGGCCCAATTTCTTTTTCTTTTTTATTCTTTAAAATAGTCACTTTAACGTGACCACCGTGACCCTCACCTGATGGTAAGCTAGATGTCGGTAAAATCTCACTGCTTGCAAGGTCAACAAACTTTATTCTCAATCCATTTGGCACGAACAAAACCTTTTGTCATCCATGATGTAGTTCTTTTCTTAATACAACTACTAAGTCTTTCAAGTCATGTTCATTGTTCAAGTCTCACCGAAGTGAGACATTTCAAAAATATTAAAGACTCATTTGAGTGTTCCCCTCCACGGAAATCTTTAGTAAAAGGCGAAAGATTTATGCGTTATGAAGGGAAACCAGAGTTATTGAAAGTTCTAAATCGCACCAAGCCAACCAAACAGCGGAGAATCTTAACACCGCATTGAACAACATGACGTCACAATTGGAGCGACATCTAGTGAGCTCTACTAGAACTAATTTCAACAGCATTTTAGGAGTTTTTACGATATTCAATATTGATAAAACAATGATAGTTGTGTTCACAAAAGCCTCGTTGTAGACAGAGTTCACTTAACACGATTTCCAACGGCTCCGCCTAGAGACTACAAATGAACAAAATGTCACCCAATTTCTTTCTTTCTTTTTTATTAGCTTTTCAGTCAAGACCATAAGTATGACTTTATCTCGCCTCATGGTAATTTAAAGGTCGTTAAAAGCTCAAGTATGTCCGATATTCTCGTATCTATCTTTCATTCTAGCATTATTCTTTCATTCTTGCATCTTTCTTGCATTATTCTTGCATCTTTCTTGCATCTATTTTCCTTCTCCCTACCGTACACAGAACGTACCTGCATATCGCAGCACATGCCAGCGGCACACGTGGCATTAGAACGTAACATGCAAGTGTTGGGGTCGCAGCACGAGTGACAATCGTTGTACGTTCCCGCCACCGCCATAGTACCGCAGTCGCATTGCTCGCCCGGCTCTACGAACCCGTTGCCGCATGTCGGCGAGTCGAATAAACGCTTCGGTTTGTTTCTGGAAATAGTAATAGGGATAAATAAATACTATTGTGAAAAATCGGTTGTCTGTAAAGTCGGTTCACGATGGGTATCAAAAATAATTCGAGTGGCGAAAGGCATTCTTTAATATACACCATTATAATATAATGCGATAATGATTTATATACCCGAAGGATGTTTCATTTTGTACTTCTCACACCTGCCCCTCTAGACAAGAGGCAATTCGTTGCTCGGCGTATGATGGAATTGAATGACAAATGTATAGGATTTGACGTTTTTGACATTCGTTGACGCCTGTCATATACGTCAAATCCCATACATTTGGCACTCTATTCCATCATACGCCGAGCAACGAATTGCCACTTGTCTAGAGGGGCTACACTTCCCAGGTAAAGATACGCAGAAGAATATTGATGCCCACATTTTAGCATGTATTTTTTTATAATTACTAATATTCCCGTTAACCCCTCCAGCTAAGCTAAATTGCTTGTGTGGGTTCACGACGGTAGTGTAATGGCCAGGATTCGAACCCGGGACCTCTCGATCGTAAGGCCGACTCCTTAACCACTTTTTTTATGTTTTTTTTTATACCACTTGGTTGTTTGTCGATGTTATTTGGTCAATAGCGTGGAAAGTGCTAATATTGACAGCAAAAGACTCTTAATCCCGTCAACCGGGACCTTTTTCATGAACTTTAAAGGTACTTACCAGATTGAGAACATCCATTTACCTTGGTCGCTTTATATGACGCCCATGATAAGAGGGTCTTTAGATTAAATGGAAGGATCTACTCTTGTAGCTTTAGAAGTAAAAAAACACACTCACCTCAAACAATAATCCATTCCTCTCTCAAACGACAGAGCCAATGAATTCAAACTACAAGAAGACCAATGTATCGGAGTCACAGAAGTACTGGACGGGCTCATGATACACTTCTGGTCGGGACACTCGCAGAGCTCGTCCGTGTCGTGTTCCATGCCGAAGTTGTGGCCCATCTCGTGTGCGATGGTCGTAGCCACCAGGCCGATGACGTCAGAGTGGTTGGTGGCTAAACCGCCGGAGAATTCAAAGGTGCAGATCGGACCTTTTAACGCTTTGCCGACTACGCCGTCTGTGAACTTCTGTCGTCTGAAAGTAATATGCAGTTAATTAGGATTAATTGATTGAAAAAAAAAATCCATACTCCATACTAATATTATAATTTATAATATTAGTATGGAGTATGGATTTTTTTATAGAGGAATTTGGATCCGCTTCGTGCGGGCTTCGGTGGTTTAGTGGTCAGAGCATTCCCCCTGTAAGGGAAAGATCGCGGGTTTGAGTTCCACCCGAAGTCGATTCTCTTTTTCCTTTCTAAATCGATTTGCATAGTTAGCATAATAAAGGCTTCAAAATTTCATTCAACTGTTAAATATACTTATCACCAACTCACGTAAGTAACTGCGCATTGTCGTTCTGTAGATCTTTCAGCAGCACCGTCTTCCTGTACCGCAGGAAGTTCGTCAGGGTCCTATCTCCGTCCTCTTCTAACTGTATCTGGTCGCGCTCGTTCCACACGACCACGCCGACCAGGGCTATGAAGATATTTAGAGGTGCGTATACCTGAAAGACATAATCTCACAATTAACATCTAAAGGATTAAATAAGTAATCGTACCTATACGTAAGAAGATATTCATAAGAGACCATTGAAGTGTTTGCGAGCGTCTTAGTGGTGTAGAAGCAGTTTCAAATCCACGAGGATTCGGTTTTGATTTCCAGAAATGACTCCCAAAAACAAGACTTGATCTACATCAGGTTAAGTGTGGTGCTATATATCTGGCTTTCCCATAGAGATTGATGACGTTTTTGTTCTTTAGAATATCAAAACTGGCAGTAGATACGTTTTAGGGAACGACCGTTAGTGGAACTACATTATCGAACTATAATAAATCTAGCCAGATGAACTGACGACCTGAAAAGGTACCTGGCATAAACGGGAAGGCTGAGAATCAGTGTTGTTATGGCGTATATTGGGAGAGGCTTATATCCAGCAGTGGACTGCAATAGGTTAATTGATTATCTTACCGAGTTAATAATATTAGCGACTGTCTTCAATTGACTGTACACCGTGCGTAAGTTCTCCCCATTCGCTTTAAACTCCCTGTTGTCAGCAACTAGCACCAACTCCACGAATCGAGACAGCTTGTTCACGTTGTAGGGCCCCCGAACTTGGGTGTCGTCAGATGCGTCCCTTTTGTACTGAAAGATTGAATAAAAAAAATAGTTAGTCCTCATAATCTTCATCCCTGCGAATCTTGCAATTTGAAGCCTGTGATCCACTTTCGTGCGCTTTATACTCATGAAAAGCAATGAAATGTCTCATATTAACGTTTACGTGAGCCACTACTAAAGCTTGCACCAGAGTGTTTATCACTTGACCAGTAGGTGAACCAGGTACGGTTGACCATTACATAGTCTCTGACAGACTATGTCAACCCGCGAGTGTTGGTAGGACCCAAAAATGGCTCATTATAGTGGCCAAAATCATGCCACCATGAATGTTAACTAACGTAACTTAATAAGGGACATGACACTAATAACTGCGATATTAATTGTCCAGTTAACCCTGCCAATTAACCGGTACTTAGAAGCGCAACGATGCAAGTAGTGATTCAATTCAAACCATTTGTCTACAAATATTTTACCGGTACCTACCTACTTTATAGTAGGTACAAATTAAACATGTATTTTATATTTTTATCTTTCCTGATTCAACGAACTTCAGACATCTTTATGTTCATCAACATCATTACCGGTCATATTAGAGAAGAAGTCCGATTTCTCCTTTTCCTCTTTTTGTTTTAGTTTATACAGCTATTATGCCTGTCTGACAGATATTAACTCCAGGTTGATGGGGTCAGACGGCAGTCACTCTCGTGAAAATGAAAATTAGCTAAATCAATAGAAAGACCCTTTGTATGAAACCATAACGCTTTGATAATATTGGAATTACAAGTAGCTACAGTCAGTACTAACAGTACCACTCAGGAATATTTAGGCCCGTATGCTAGAATAGTAATCAGTTCTGAATCTCGTTTTATTTGACGACAGGTTGTATTTGTATAGACCAGGGGTTCTGAAAGTGGGGTTCGCCATTCAACGGTAGGGGGTCCGCGACGACATTCAGGAAATGGTGGCTCGATGACTGTATTCGAGGGAGAGGGGGGGGGGGGGGGGCTTAAACTTTAAAAATGTGGACTCGGTACAGTTAGTTCTGTCAGTATTATGACTTCAGGGCATAATGTTTCCACTTACCCTCGAAATCCTACTCTTCTGCTGCTCCTTCTCGCTGTGGTACTTGTGGTACAGCTGTGGGTCGTAGTCAGAGTTGTTGGTGACTCCTCCTACGTATCCGCAGTGGAACGCGTCGTTCAAATCCGTATGGTCATACACGTAGTGCTGTGAAGTTATGTCTCCACCTGGAAAGAGTGATATTTTTTTATACTCATCATCTTTCAGCGAATTCCTGGTTGCGTACACTACACCATTGAGACCGCTTAGTACGGGGTTTCTTGGCCTTGACAGCAGTAATTGGCGTCAAACCCGCAAAGACGAAGAGGAAAGCGTGGGCCAGGACCTCGTTCGTTGTTTAGAAGGAGCACCACGAGCAAACTTTTGGGCTCCATTTGCGTTGGTTTGGTAGGGCACAGTTTGCAATGGTCGTTCCATAAGAGGTAAGTTTTTTTCTACCGGCTTCCCTCTAGAAAATTTTCACCCTTCGCCACTGATAGGGTACTATAAACCCTTGTTTTGTACTCACGACTGTTTACCTACGAAGAATTGCGTAGGAGCATATTAATAACATCTACATTTCTCCAACTAAGTATTCCATGCAATCCATCAGCCGGGTACTATTTACTGGTGGACAACAGATTCCTATAAAACTTAAAACAGTAGGTTACCTTGAGCAGGTTCGATGTATCTCATCCTCTCGCCATCGAACACGATGCCTTGGACGCCATGGCACGTGGACACGGCCACCCACGAACCAGGCTTGCCGCGCACCGAGCCACCGTAGTGGCACAAGTCTATCTCCTGAAATAGCATAGAAAAGAAGGTTAAATACTTTATTGGTACCAAGACGTACGTTCCTTCCTCCTACAGTGTACCATTGAGGGTTTCCGCATGGATCTTCCACTAAAAATTGGTTCGAACGAGATCCAGTCAGTAGTTTTTTTTTAATACGTCATTAACCGCAATTTACATCACATATTTTTTTTAGATTTATCATTCTCTTATTTTAGAAGTTAGAGAGGGGGGGACACATTTTTCCACTTTGGAAGTGTCTCTCGCGCAAACTATTCAGTTTAGAAAAAAAAATATTTTAGAAACCTCAATAGCATTTTTAAAGACATAGATACTCCACACTTATGGGTTTGATGAAAAAAAAAATTTTTGAGTTTCAGTTCTAGGTATGGGGACCCCCAAAATTTAATGCTTTTTTTAAATTTTTGTGTGAAATTCTTAATGCGGTTCCCATAATACATCTTCTTACCAAGTTTCAACAGCATAAGCCTTATGTTTCGGAGAAAAGTAGCTGTGACATACGGACGGACAGACAGACGGACGGACAGACATGACGAATCTATAAGGGTTCCGTTTTTTGCCATTTGGCTACGGAACCCTAAAAAGTAAACATGACATTGAAGCTAGGTACTAAATTGAAAGACGACATTATGCCGCAACGGTTGCCACGACAATAAAATCTGTCAAAACATTGGTTAGGGCCCAAGGTTAAAGGGCCCTCACAACATATCAGTAACAGGACACAATCAAAAATTACTCGAATACACGCCTCATGCCTTATATAGTGTTCTATTTGAGTGTTCCATTATGACAATGTATGGTGACCTTACAATATAACTTTGTACCATAAAAGTACGATGTTTGGGACGTGAATATAGGTCTTTAAATTAGATTATATAATGGTAAGCTTATTACCTAACAAAAGTAAGCTTAAAGTTAGTAAACTTGGCAAAAAATGGCAATTATAAAATTCACGATTTATTTAGAATCTAGACGAACATGCTTGGAAATGAGCAGTCGCTCAACTTTGTAGCATAGTTAAGCGGCAGCTCATTTCAGCTCATTTACTCAAACAAATTAGATTAAGCAAATGTTTGTAAATAGAAAAAAATACCCACTGAGTTTCTTGCCGAAGTTTTCTCGGGTCGGAGTCGCGTTCCGAACCGGTGCGGTGGTCCATTTGTAATAAAGTAGTCTCTAATCTAATATTATTTAAATTCGGTATTTTGAAGTGTTTTGACGTGTTGTTTTAATGGTCTATCCAATGACATTTCATATGCTTACAAATCAACGTAGAAAAATGTGCCGAACTCACACACACATTTTTAATTCATCTACACTTTTGGTGTATTAACTTTAGAGTAATAGTTCGTGCAGTGTCTATAAACATACGATGCCATTTTCGTAATTTTTTTAAGTCACTGATGCTTCCGCTCAACGTCCGACCGGCGCCGCTCGGCACGCGGTACTAGAGGCAAACGTTCCAATTGACTCGTTTTCGGATCTTCACGATTTTCGCGCAATAACATATCTACTTCTTTTTATATAATATCTTTGGGTCTATCTAAACAGAATAAAATATGATTTTTACTGACTTTGAATTCATCTTTTCAGATTCAAACTAGACCCAAGAACCGCTCGCTTGGCATCGTCGTAGAAAGTATAACCTCGGGATACATATCTTGTACCTTGTCACGCGACAAAGACCCTGGCGCGCTCGGATTGTTTTGTAATAATCTATGCTTGGTGAATTTGAGGGCATCCACCGCCGTAGCACCCCGTGCTATCCTCAAACGACACCTAAGGAACGTGTACTGCGAGTATAGAGCACATTTTAAGTCCAAGATATATGTCCCGATTTACAAAATGCGTATGCAATTTTCTCACTGTCAATAAAGCTCAAGACCTTGCCAAAGTGGAGGTCTGGAAGGCGGCGTGACGAGGTCGAAGAGATGCAATCGAGACGCGACATAACGCTGTTATGATGATGACTTTCAAGACTCACCTCTTTCTTAGGTTTATGTAGCACAGTCTCGCCGTTCTCTTGATAGCTAAGTACATGGTTGTCTGTCACCAGGTCCTGGTTCAATCGGAGATCGAGGATGCACTCTTTACCGTCTATAGGAACTTTCATTGTCACCTCATCATGATGGGTACCGTCCTGAAACAAATAATGGCTTGTTTTAATGTTATGTTTTGTTTGAAATACAGATCACATACAGAAAGTCAGGCAAACATCTGTCATCAACACTGTCCTGTCGGGAAAAAGAACTGATTAACGAATGACGCGAGCCCTATAAGCCCGTAATTGGTTTAATATTTTCGAAGACGAACCCACTGGTCCCCTAAAACCAATTAGGTAATATTAATTTTTCTATGATTAGTAAATGTGCGTTTCGAGCAACCACCAAAGAGTCCTAAAACCGCTTTCTGCAGCTAAAGCATCTTGCCAAGTTGTTTGCCGACGATTTAAGCTTGTATTGTAGAATGTAGACCTTTTCTCCTTTACAACCGCTTTCAAAACGTATCCAAGTTAATATTTTCTCCGGTTCAATCAATCAATTATTGCAGTACACTGCTGGACATATAGGCCTCTCCTAATGTGCGTCATTTTCAGGTCCCAGACGCCTATTTCAGGTCGTCAGTCCATCTGGCTAGAGGCCGCCCCACCTTGCGTTTGCCTTCTCGGTTCAACGTAAGAAAATAACCCACACAGTTAATTGCTAAGAATAGCAAATTCAGTCATGTATAGTAGGCGTACGGGATCGCAAACATCACTTTATTCGCCATTAATATCTTGATCATACCACAGATAAAATAGCACTAAGTGGGAGGGCGTAATGGATAAGGCGTTGGACTTGCAATTAAGAGGTTACGGGTTCTGAACACGACCCAATATGAACTTAAATTGAACCCAATTTTAACACATTTAGATAAGTTGGAGTAGTTAATGAGAACATCCATACTAATATTATAAATTTCAAAGTAACTCTGTCTTGTCTATCTTTCTGTCAGTCTGTTACGCTTTCACGCCTAAACCACTGAGTTATTCCGGTTGGATCCCCAAATATGATCCACTGCCGATTTTTATTCATCATAGGCATAACCCTAGCACATTCTTACGAGTTGTGGGTCAATGGCTGGGTCAGGTTTTGGATGGGTGACCGTTGTTTACATTACGAGGTTAAGCTTAATTGAGTGGGTCGGGTTTTGGATGGGTGACCGTTGTTTACATTACGAGGTTAAGCTTAATTGAGTGGGTCGGGTTTTGGATAGGTGACCGTTGTTTACATTACGAAGTTAAGCAAAATTGGCTGGGTCAGGATTTAGATGGGTGGCCGTTGTTTACATTACGAGGTTAAGCAAAATTGGCTGGGTCAGGATTTAGATGGGTGGCCGTTGTTTACATTACGAGGTTAAGCAAAATTGGCTGGGTCAGGATTTAGATGGGTGACCGTTGTTTACATTACGAGGTTAAGCAAAATTGGCTGGGTCAGGATTTAGATGGGTGGCCGTTGTTTACATTACGAGGTTAAGCAAAATTGGCTGGGTCAGGATTTAGATGGGTGACCGTTGTTTACATTACGAAGTTAAGCAAAATTGGCTGGGTCGGGTTTTGGATGGGTGACCGTTGTTTACATTACGAAGTTAAGCAAAATTGGCTGGGTCAGGATTTAGATGGGTGGCCGCTGTTTATATTACGAGGTTAAGCAAAATTGGCTAGGTCGGGTTTTGGATGGGTGGCCGTTGTTTACATTACGAAGTTAAGCAAAATTGGCTGGGTCAGGATTTAGATGGGTGACCGTTGTTTACATTACGAAGTTAAGCAAAATTGGCTGGGTCGGGTTTTGGATGGGTGACCGTTGTTTACATTACGAAGTTAAGCAAAATTGGCTGGGTCAGGATTTAGATGGGTGGCCGTTGTTTACATTACGAGGTTAAGCAAAATTGGCTGGGTCAGGATTTAGATGGGTGACCGTTGTTTACATTACGAAGTTAAGCAAAATTGGCTGGGTCAGGATTTAGATGGGTGACCGTTGTTTACATTACGAAGTTAAGCAAAATTGGCTGGGTCGGGTTTTGGATGGGTGACCGTTGTTTACATTACGAAGTTAAGCAAAATTGGCTGGGTCAGGATTTAGATGGGTGGCCGCTGTTTACATTACGAGGTTAAGCAAAATTGGCTAGGTCGGGTTTTGGATGGGTGGCCGTTGTTTACATTACGAAGTTAAGCAAAATTGGCTGGGTCAGGATTTAGATGGGTGACCGTTGTTTACATTACGAAGTTAAGCAAAATTGGCTGGGTCGGGTTTTGGATGGGTGACCGTTGTTTACATTACGAAGTTAAGCAAAATTGGCTGGGTCAGGATTTAGATGGGTGGCCGTTGTTTACATTACGAGGTTAAGCAAAATTGGCTGGGTCAGGATTTAGATGGGTGGCCGTTGTTTACATTACGAGGTTAAGCAAAATTGGCTGGGTCAGGATTTAGATGGGTGACCGTTGTTTACATTACGAAGTTAAGCAAAATTGGCTGGGTCGGGTTTTGGATGGGTGACCGTTGTTTACATTACGAAGTTAAGCAAAATTGGCTGGGTCAGGATTTAGATGGGTGGCCGCTGTTTACATTACGAGGTTAAGCAAAATTGGCTAGGTCGGGTTTTGGATGGGTGGCCGTTGTTTACATTACGAAGTTAAGCAAAATTGGCTGGGTCAGGATTTAGATGGGTGACCGTTGTTTACATTACGAAGTTAAGCAAAATTGGCTGGGTCGGGTTTTGGATGGGTGACCGTTGTTTACATTACGAAGTTAAGCAAAATTGGCTGGGTCAGGATTTAGATGGGTGGCCGTTGTTTACATTACGAGGTTAAGCAAAATTGGCTGGGTCAGGATTTAGATGGGTGGCCGTTGTTTACATTACGAGGTTAAGCAAAATTGGCTGGGTCAGGATTTAGATGGGTGACCGTTGTTTACATTACGAAGTTAAGCAAAATTGGCTGGGTCGGGTTTTGGATGGGTGACCGTTGTTTACATTACGAAGTTAAGCAAAATTGGCTGGGTCAGGATTTAGATGGGTGGCCGTTGTTTACATTACGAGGTTAAGCAAAATTGGCTAGGTCGGGTTTTGGATGGGTGGCCGTTCTTTACATTGCGAGGTCAAGCTTAATTGGCTGGGTCAGGATTTGGATGGGTGGCCGTTCTTACATTACGAGGCTAAGCTTAATTGACTGGGCCATGTTTTGGATGGGTGACCGTTGATTCTTTACATTTCGTCTTTCGTCTATAAAGCAAAATGCTTAAATTGCATATGGAGTTATTGTGCTTCGTAGTTAATTTGATTTTAGGTCACATGATCAGGAGAGTCGTGAGCGAGTTATAGTAAAACCACCGATTCCGTGAAATCGCGAAAATAAGAACTGAGGCGTCTAGTTTCAAAACCCGCTAAAAGGCTTTTAGATAAAAATTGAGTTAATAGTTCAAAATGATGCCAGTATGTATTCTTCATAATATGTCATTATCTGTTTTCAATCAAAACGCGCCAAAAGCCTAAAAAGTAGCACTGGAAAATTGATATTTGTTGCAAATCCCGCTAAAATACGTCTAGTTTGCTTCATAATCCGCTTAAAGGAAATCAGCCAATGACAGCGCGGTATTGTGATCACGTGACATTCAAAATAGTATGGCGATTTTTTCAAAACGAAACGAAAGTGTGTTGCAGTTTTTATTGTTTTTAATTCACAATATGGATAATTTAACTCAATTTGTCAATTCAATTTGATCCCAAGGAAGCAATGAAGAAACATGACAAATCTTCGTGGAAAAGTACCAAAGAAACCTTTAAACAGTAGGTGCAAAATTGCTTCAAAACAAGTAGCGAAGTGACTTTGATGGTGTTATGCAAAATGAGTAAATTAGTGTAGATAATATAGGTAAATTACTTTTTCGGGTAGGTACTTCACTTAGAAGGTAATACATACAACCATTATTGCTAGGTAGGTATATAATATTTAGTCAAATTGAATTTAATATTAACCTGATATTTAGTTCGAGGATATGCGGCAGTATAATTATTATTATTTTTAAATTAACTACTGTATTATAATAAATTGGAAAAAGCGAAATCAATTCTCGGGCGGGACTCGAACCCGCGATCTTTCCCTTACAGGGGGAACGCTCTGACCACTGAGCCACCGAGCTTCGCCCGAGAGTGACCCAATTTTTCCAATGCATCCATCTTACGGCGATGGTAGGAGTAATCTACCGATATCCGTACGAATTCGTACGAATATCGGTTCGTAGGTCTTATATCTATCGTATTATCGTTGTAGGCTTAACTTCGTAATGTAAACAACGGTCACCCATCCAAAACCCGACCCAGCCAATTTTGCTTAACTTCGTAATGTAAACAACGGTCACCCATCTAAATCCTGACCCAGCCAATTTTGCTTAACTTCGTAATGTAAACAACGGTCACCCATCCAAAACCCGACCCAGCCAATTTTGCTTAACTTCGTAATGTAAACAACGGTCACCCATCTAAATCCTGACCCAGCCAATTTTGCTTAACCTCGTAATGTAAACAACGGCCACCCATCTAAATCCTGACCCAGCCAATTTTGCTTAACTTCGTAATGTAAACAACGGTCACCTATCCAAAACCCGACCCACTCAATTAAGCTTAACCTCGTAATGTAAACAACGGTCACCCATCCAAAACCCGACCCACTCAATTAAGCTTAACCTCGTAATGTAAACAACGGTCACCCATCCAAAACCTGACCCAGCCATTGACCCACAACTCGTAAGAATGTGCTAGGGTTATGCCTATGATGAATAAAAATCGGCAGTGGATCATATTTGGGGATCCAACCGGAATAAATCAAACCACTGAACCGATTTTGATAAAATTTGACAGAGATATTTCGAGATTTCCTTCTCTCGCAGTGATATCGTCTATGTATTATCGGTTAGTTGCCTCTTACTACACCCTTCGGATGAGATGGGATGGTGATAGTTGAATAGATGTAGTATTAAGTCATATAAGAACCATGAAGTTACTTCTGTTTTCTTCCGATAGTGTTTAAGCAGAACTAAAGTGTCACGCACCGTCTTCGGAACCGATTTTATGATAAAGATATTCCACGGAACCGATTGCCTAAAACTCTCTACTCTTCAGGGTCGGCAGCACTTGTGTGACTCCCCTGGTGTTGCACACGTCCATACGCCACAGAAACCACTTTCCACCAGTTGGGCCGTGTGCTTGTCTACCACCTAAGTGGTATAAAAAAAACTGCGGATGTTCTATGATAGGCCTACTGCTGTAATTTGGAAGAATTCTAGATCCGGTCGTATAGCGAAGACAGATAGCATTATCTATAGACGTCGACCACCATAACATGAGGTCAGCGGCATAACCCGCTTCCGTTCTGATTGCAATTCCGCACTTTAATACATAACAAATTGTGGTTTGCCACGCGATGTATGGTAACAATAAACACAGACTTCCTTTTAAGCGGGCCTTAATGGCAGTTAGGCCCGTTTACGCCATTACCGCTGAATCAAATTGCAATTTTTAAACGACTCCTGCGGTAACGAATGGTTCTTAGATTGAGTTTAAGTTAAAATTATGGGAAAGTATTAAAAATGACCGAATAGGATAATGATGTAGTTAGATTGAAAGCTGATCCTAACTGAGTTTAGTAAAGGCTCAAAGGATGACTCAAACTCGAGGCGTTTAGTAATAGCTGTTGAAGAGTTCCAGTATTCACCTCCTGGCTACCTACCTAGTTTACCTATTTACAAAGTTTCGATACTAGTATTAGCTGTAGTTAAGTCGAATACTAAGATTTGCACATACACAGGCAAGTTTTGTGGTTCACGAATATAAATATCACTTGATCAATAATAACTGCATAAACCTTTTAGAGCACACTAAAAGAACAGAAACAAAAAGAAAACCAATTAAGACAAAATAAATATAGGTATAAAAGTATCAAAATTAGTTTCACTTCATATATTTCATAGGCCATTGGACAGTTCTAATGAATGTCAATGTTGACATTAAAGACCTAAAAAAGAATATTGAACGCATCCGTTTTCCAAACAGTTTTCCTTTACAGCACAAATATTGAGGACTGGGCGTAGGGTTGCCAGACATTGGTAAGATGTTCCTATAAGACTGTGCCTTGAGAACGAGCCCTTAGATTGGAATACCTCCCCATGGGCGCGTATAAACACTCAATATATATCGCGATACTGTCCCAACACGATTCCTGCTTATATTATTGGATCGCGATTATTATTCTTTCAAAACGGGGGCACGGAGAGCCGGACAACGATCCATCCGCGACGTCTGCGAGCCACTTTATCCATATTGGATACGATTCAATATTTGTTGATTGTCTATACGCGTCCAATAAGCCTTGATGTCGATTACTATATCCGTTTTCTAATTTGGCAAATCACACTAAGAGTGCGGATATGAATAAATTTTGAAAAAAAAAAACTAAAAGTATTGGCAAGTGACAACCCTACGTGGATGTGTGGAAACAGTTGCCATAGAGCGACACCGGTGTAGTCGTAAATGTGTGTCATCATAATATTTATCAGTTTTCACTGAAAGCCACTGCACAGTTTATATTCCACACAGGAATTCATCGCGTCACGGTAATATTAAAATACAAATATTATTCTTACTCTAACACAGAACTAATTGCTGTATATTAACTTTTAAACAGTTTAGGACATAGTATTGGAACCGTGCCAGTGTTATACTCTCCATTGATTTTCGTAAACTTTGTTTTTGTATTGCGAAACATTCAATTTGATTTAAGGACTCGTCATTTCTTAGTAGCTCACATTTAAGCTGGACCTTTATTGCAAGCTAATTTGAATTCGTACGTATCATCGGTGACGAACCCACTGATCTCCTAAAGTTCGTCAGGCGAATTAAATGTTGCAGATTCGTCCCCTATTTGTTACCCATTCGTCTCTTGGTTAGAGACCAGTTAAAATTTATCATCACAGCGACTTTCGTCCGTCACATCTCAGCGAGCATTTGCATTCGTCCATGCAAAACGAAGTTCGTACGGAGTTTACTACGCTTGCAATTTGAAGTGCGATTCCTGTGCAATGTTTTTTCCTCATTCGTGATTTAAAAGTCAAGTAATCCTCTTTCTATTTTTAAATCCTATAACTACAATTGCGGTGGCACATTGAGCTATATACGAACCCAGTCGCTTTTTCAGAAGTTTCTTAATTGTAAGTAGATATCTTTGGTTTACTAAAGATCTGTAGGGTAGGGTACTCACCGTATCCCTGGTAGAGGAGATCTCTCTTTTCGACCTGCCATGTAGCACAACAGGTTGGACTAAGCTGTGTCTGCTGAAGTCTGAAGCAGGTGGCCCTGAAACAATAAAAAGTAGACATAAGTAAAGATTACGAGCAAAGGAACCATACTAAAGATATATCCGGTTGGAGACATGAGAATGCAGTGCCCTCTTGAGTAATTTATTTACCCTCAGCAGACCCAGACAGCAATATACGACTGAAATGTCTTCTAGTATCGGCCGTAAGCTACACCATTACATAGTCTTATTTTTTTATAAATAAAAATGAATGTTGCTAAACTCGGAAACGGCTCGACCAATTCGGCTTATTTTCCATAATGTTCCGTAAGACCCATGGAAGGTTTGAACAAAAAAAGCGTTCCCGTGGGTCACGAGAACAGAACTTGCAGGGGACAAAGCCGCAGCCCCCATCAGGTAGTAGCTAGTAAAATAATATCACTAAAGCGTCCGTAAACAACGGATTCTGATACGGTGTTTTCGCTATCATTTAAATTTTACTTATTTACGGTATGTTTATATTATGTATAATTAATTCATAAACGTTCTTCAAAACGGGAAATCTGTGAACCCGTACAAAACCGAGGCAAGTCGCTAGCTATAATAAAAAAATTGTGTCTAAGTTAACAATATCCATACTAATATTATAAATGCGAAAGTAACTCTGCCTGTCTGTTACACTTTCACGCCTAAACCACTGAACCGATTTTGCCGAAATTCGGTAAAGGGGTAGGTTGGATCTTGGGAAAGGAAGGACATAGACTATGTTTAATCGCGTTGACCGACATCCACGCGGGCGGAGCCGCGGGCAACAGCTAGTTGCATATAATCGGCGGATGAGAGGCAGTTACATAGTAGTCATTAGTTCCATGAAAGAGTAATTTGCCAAAATTAGATAAGTACGTGTCGTAAGATGTTAATGGTGGATATTGTTAAGCTTTTATTATAATAATACTTAGGTACCTACTTTACAGGATGCTATTTTTAGCTCTGATTATTCTTAAATGCAGAGTTGCAAGATAGAACTAATGGATTTCTGAATTAGCAATCGCATCGTTGCAATCTTATTAAAATTCAAAAATCATTTATCCTGTACAGACCATTAAAAGGCACTTACAACTTATTTGTAAAGGATTAATCACTTGTGTTAAAAGGATTTTTAGTATATATTGATAAACATATTGGAGTATCCTAAAAAGGAATTACCCTTTAGTTTCTGATTGTTTATAGCGTGGATAACTCAAGAACCGCTGATTCATTTTCATTCACAATACGAATCATTTTTAAACATGTTTTATTGCTTTCAAATATATAGAACATCTAAACAAACGCACCATACTTTGACCTCTAATTAGACTATCAGTTTCCTATTACAAACGGCAACAACATGCCCAGTTCAGTTTTATAGGAGTGCCTAGTAATTAATAACCCATTACTGGACTGGACACACCTAGTTGCCCTCAAAACATCGAGAGGAAAGGCGAAGCCACACCTTCATTCTTAAATCAGCAGGTGTAACGGCTAACAGACGAGGTTGGCTTGGGTCTCAAAGATCGTGATGAAACCCCATACTTCAATCTATCAATTAGCCTATCATCCAAACTTGTAGCGTGTCTAATTACGTGCAGCTACCATAAACGCCTTAGAAGGAAGAATATTGTACAATAACCTGCCTCAACGGAAATAATGAGTGGATGTCCTCGCTGGAGGACACCTTCGACCTAAAAAATCCACAAAACATATCTGCTTAAAGTAGTCTACTGGTGTCCCTTCGCCCAGCATACTCACCATGGAATCTTGGTATTTCATGGATGCCAAAAAATAGTTCTGAAATAGTTTTAAATAGTTGCGAATGGAAAAAAATAGTTCTCATAAACTTACGAAATTACAGCCATATTTCTATGAGTATGCTGGGCGAAGGTTTCGTCCAGCATACTCACCTCCGTTTGGGGAATCTGCGTACGCTTCAAACATAATTCATACTTCAAAAAATAGTTCATAAATAGTTCTTATTGGTGTCCAAAAAGAAAAAATAGTGCTCTAATAACTCCGGAGTTATAGGCTTTGTTCACTGAGTATGCTGGGCGTAGGTTCTACGCCCAGCATACTCACCTCACTGCGCAAATACCGAACGAGCTATAGGTACAATTTATGTCTCAAAAAATAGTTCTTGAAATAGTTGTCAATATCAGTCTAATTTTCGCTTGAATTTTGACCTAGAAAACCATTAAATTTGGTTGTAAACTTCTACATACATTCGATTTTAGTACAGTCGGATACAAAACTTTCTAATAACTTAGGTACATTTTGTACTAGGTATAACAATTTTTAATGCCCGATGCAAAAACGGACGGAAGTTTGACGTGTCTGTGTGTATGTCTGTGTACATCGTAGCTCCCGAACCGATTTTGTTTTTTTTTTGTTTGAAAGGCGAATTAGTCGGGAGTGTTCTTAGCTATGTTTGATGAAAATTAGTTCAGTTGTTTAACCACGTATAGCTTAACTAGCTTGTGTTATGGGTTCTAGAAAGCCTATAAAGAGATCCGATTCTCAGCACCCCATGGATTCACCGTGCGGTCACCGGGTCCATAGCGTGATACAGAGAGGAACACCGTGACGGCGACTGGGACTTGATACAATTTTTTTTTGTAAATATATACATATTATACAGCAGCTGTTGCCCGCGGCTCCGCCCGCGTGAAATTCTGATCCCGTTCATCGCTTAATATAGCCAATACGTTATTCTGATGTACAAGCTATATTATCGTAAAGTTTCATCAACATCCATTTTTTACACACATCAAGTTTTTACGTGAAAGAGTAACAAACATCCTCACATACTTACAAACTTTCACGTTTATAATATTAGTAGGATAGAAACCAGACCAATGCAAATATTCATATTCATGCATACAAATATTTGCACTGAGCAGGAATCGAACCTGCGCCTCCAGCTTAGCGGCCGCCTTCACTACCGACAAAGAGGCAGTCAAACGGAATGTGGCACGTCGCGGCCTGCCGCGGCATCGTTTGACGAAATAAAGTAAAATGAATTCTAAAGTCACTGAAATAAGATTCAAAATAACTTGATTAGTAATAAAATCCTTTGCCATGCCGGCAGTGGGCGCCGGCCCTTACGACCCCCTCAAGTATGTAAGGGGAGGCGACAATGTATTCTTAGGCCGTCGTCGCCTTCTCGGCAGGCTGCAATAGACTTTAGTGTCCAGACAATTTTTTTGGCAAATAGTTCACCCTACAAGCAATGAAGTAATAGGATTTATTTACGCTTACAGTTTCATTTATTTTATTATTATTAAAAAATATATACTTACTAGCTAAATGCTAATATATTTTTTTCGACTGTTTTTGAATGTGAGATAAATACCACAATATTATTCCCAATCACAATTCACAACGCCCACCATTAGAATGTTTAATATTTTTATATTATGAAAACATGTGTGGACGACTGTACCTCATTTAACGTTAGTATGTAGAAGTTTACAACCAAATTTAATGGTTTTCTAGGTCAAAAGTCAAGCGAAAATTAGACTGATATTGACAACTATGTCAAGAACTATTTTAGAGACATAAATTGTACCTATAGCTCGTTCGGTATTTGCGCAGTGAGGTGAGTATGCTGGGCGTAGAACCTACGCCCAGCATACTCAGTGAACAAAGCCTATAACTCCGGAGTTATTAGAGCACTATTTTTTCTTTTTGGACACCATTATGAACTATTTATGAACTATTTTTTGAAGTATGAATTATGTTTGAAGCGTACGCAGATTCCCCAAACGGAGGTGAGTATGCTGGACGAAACCTTCGCCCAGCATACTCATAGACATATGGCTGTAATTTCGTATGTACAAGAGAACTATTTTTTTCCTTTCGCAACTATTTAAAACTATTTCAGAACTATTTTTTGGCATTCATGAAATATCAAGATTCCATGGTGAGTATGCTGGGCGAAGGGACACGTCTACTGAGTGCAGATGTGAACAGAAAAAAATAGTCTATCGCGGTTCACTGCTGGATGCAGGGCCTCTCGATCTTCCGCATCTATTCATCCATCTCAGCCACCTTTTTAGGTGCCAATTCACGCACAATGACCCAAAAAGAGGCTAAGTGCAGACAAAAGAGTCCTCCTTCCATTCCCTCTGGTTAGGTAGGTACTTTGAATTCCATATAACCAACTACTACATCTCACAATACCTTATTACTGTTCAATGGCTGTCATACCATAAATCTAATAAGGGAACCCATTAAACGCACCGTTACGATGTCGTATGTATGTATATGGAATAAGTACCTACGATTGCTGTCAAGGCACTCCTGCATGCGAGATTACAGACAATTAGGCTAGTGAGGGTTGGTTCACTTTATACGCTAGGGATCCGTATCATTTTAACTTTTCTTCTTTATCTTCTAATATACAAAAATCAATGCCACCTTTCGTTGTTATTTTGATAACTCAAGAACGGCTGAACCGATTTGACTAATTTTAGTCTTGAAATATCCATGGGTGTCCAGGGAAGGTTTAATTAAAGGATGAGTAAATAGGTGCAGCGGGAACGGGAAAAATATGGCGGTACGAAGTTCGCCGGGACAGCTAGTTATAAATATAACAGAGTTAGTCCCGGTTGTTATCAAAGTTTGTACTTATAGTCCGGGGTCAGTTTCTTACACCTACTGCTGGCTTTCTTGAATATGACGGCACTAGTTCTTTTTTTTATACTACTAAGGTCGCAGACAAGCACGGGGACCTCCTGATGGGCGAGTGCAACACCAGGGAAATCACACTCGTGCTGCCGATCCTGTAAAGAACAGAGAGATAGTGTGCCGTCAGCGCTAAAGATAAGTAGGAAAACCTTTGGTTTTCCCACTGACAGCACAAGATCTCTCCAGTGAACTCTGGCTACCCTACTCACCGTTCGAAAACACAACACGAAGTTATTAAGCCGTAGTCTTCTGTAGGGCGGAGGTACTTCCCCAATCGGACTGCTCGATTGGGACGGATAAACCATCGTGTCCTACCTCCTGTAAAAGTTCCCGGAAAAGTCAAATCATGCTCGATTTGGCTTGCGGAACGATTGATTGGACAAAGCCAATGAAGTTAACAGCAGCTGTACGTGTTCCGACTTGCAGATGAGGTTTGTATCTTGATGAAGTCTGGATTCACTCTTTAATTAAATCTCTGATAAATAATTGGTATGGATCCCTAAAAGAACTGAAGGTTGTACAGGAAATACATTTACTTGCTAATGAAAAAATGTTTAGATGTTAATTTTCCATAATGACATTGCACCGTTACCAGTCTTTGTTCAGAAGCCGTGAAGATACTGATCTAACGTTGCATTTTTAATAAGAATATTCGCAATATGTAAATCATATGAGAATTCACATGAGAGTTACTCACTGCGTGCACACGGTTTGTATGAAGTTTTTGTATACTCTTGAGGTTAGCTACCGTTTCTCAGCACCAGTCATTCACCCACTGACTTATTTTTTTTTAAATTTTGTGTTCTCACTAACTTCACCGAAGATAAATTGCTTCTGTTAGAAGTGGGTTCACGTCAGTAGTGCAATGGCAATGACCGTGGGCAATGATAATTTATTTTTGTTGTACTCATGTTAGTCCGTTCAAAAACGGTATGGTACATCAGTTTTCTGTTTGAATTAGACTTACCCGAATGGGCAATTGCTTCCAACCTATAGAATATAGCTCCTAAACAAAACTACTACTACTTGCATCTTACTGCCAGTGAGATGGGTCACCAGGTCTCCATGGTCGAAGAACAGGGTCAGCAACGTCAGATAAATACAAGTGTTTGTTTTAGAGGCAACGGTAACCGCTTCCTTTGAGGCGGAACATAAAAAAACTTCTGTAGTAAAAAAAACACCAATTTCCCGTGTTACCAGGTCAAGTAGCGGCTAAAGAATGTTACACGCGACTGGTTTCCTCATCAAACGCACAATAGTTGACAATAGTTGCGCCCGCGCAGGCTCACTTACAACCAATCATGTGACACTCGCGACTAATCTAGATATGGATCAACGACCTAACTTTATGATAGACGGATGTGGGACGGACATACGGTCGAAATTTTTGTACTTTTTTCATAAATGATTGTATTGTGACAACTTATTGAAAATTTGTGCTAAATTGTTATTTTTTATACTACACGGCGGTGTTGCTTCGTTATGTATGCTAGTTACTATAGTATGATAAATTGTGAAAGTTAGTAAGGTCCGATATGTTAATATTTGTCCCGGGTCCTATAAGCGGGGCATGAAAAAGCATCTGACGAGGCTGTCAATCTGAGTGCCACCATTGTAACATGGTACGTGTCTGTAATGGGGACTTTTTCCTGAGACTGTCTTCAGCTTACCATCAGGCGAGGTGAAGTCAAATTGATGTGTATTACATAAAAACATGGTACCCTTCGTGGAGCACGATTCGTTCCCAAGTCCCAAAAATAAGATACCGAGTCGCGGCATTATCTCCTTGTTTTCAATCAATTTTAAGTAGGTACTTGTTCATGTTTTTTTTAAATTATTATTAGAAACAATACATTAAATACAATATAATCAAACACCTTTAAATTTAAGAGCTGTGCTCTTGTCGGTTCCTCATGGCCTACATACATACTGTATCGGATGAAATTTAATATATACCAAGAAGTGTTAAAATCTCGAGATCTCCCGCTACGGGTGAACTAAACGAGTGGGTATAATATCGTCGCACGCGCAACTCCAGCACAACGGCACATTGTTGATCAATAAATGTGTCAGTTGTATGGATGGTGGTGCAATTCTGTATTGGTTTTATGGCAACTGAACGGAATTTATGGACGTTTTGAGGATACGTAGGAGGTTCTAGTATTGGAATATATTTCTTTTTAGATTTTCGGATACCTACGTTTCTCTGGCACTCGATCTGGGACACTTTCGAAGCGTTTGAATATTATGTTCTTTTATTTCTTCTGTCGCGTCGACGGCATACACATGGTTAGATTTTATCTGCTCAATGTGCAGCCTTGATAGCGTTCTAGGAGGCACTCATGAGTTCCTCCAGTTCCGGTCTACATGAGTATGTGTGGGAAAGCAGCATACGTTAGCGGATGGGTCACCATGACCACCATTAAAATAGTACTTTTTAAAACATTCCTTTGACGCAGCTTCCAGGTGAAGGCGTAAGTTTCTGAGGAATATATTAGTTTGCATATGCAAAAAAATAAAACACAAAAAGTATACAGTACCTAACCCTCACCAATCATATCAGAAAAAAAAATAGAGGCTTTCTACGAACCTACGCAGTTAACAAGCAATTAACTCTACAGGTACCGAAAACCTAGCTGGCGAAATTTAGGTGTTAATAAACACCTCTGCCTATACCTTCAGTGTATATAGGCGTGAGCATTTGTAAATTGAATAGGCCACTGTATATCCTAATTATGTTCTATTCTAAACGAGTACCACACGCATCGCCATGTTTTGGGCTGGCCCATTTAGCGCGCTATTTTTAGTCGGGCACTAACTGCTATGAAATGCGAACAATATTAATTTCCTCTAATGTACATATTGAAACAGCACACACTTTGTAGATTGCAAATGGCAAATTGAAAATGGCTGACACGCTGAATGTCTAACTGTAAACCATATTTAAACAATTTATTCTTATACTTTTACAAATTCAAATTACAAATTACATAATACAGAAAAAAAAATAATTAAAATCCAAGACTTTGCCCTCAGCTTACCATCAGGCAAGGCGAAGTTAAATTGACGTGTTCTATAAAAAAAGAAAACTTTTATTTAATTTTGCAATATTTGTGAGTTGGTGAAAATACGATAACACATAACAATATCTTCTTTAATGCAAAAATTTTCTTTTTCTTTTTTCCAGGTATAAATATAGGCACAGTCCCCCTAGACAAGTGATAATTCGTTGGCCGGCGTATCGTAGAATAAAATGATGAATGTATGGGATTGACACTATTTTGACGTTTGGGTGACGTTGGTGAAATGTGGGTGTTAATTCACCTCTGCCTACCCCTTCGTGGATAACAGGCTTATTATATTAACCTTGTTCACACTAGGGTGTAGACGTGAGGGAGTGCTTAATATTCACCGAGCGAGTACGTGCTCGTGACATTAATTAAAGCTTAGGAAATGCCACCACTATTATTGACTTAGCTGGGCTCTGAAATTATGTCAAAGGGTGATAGAAGCCGCAGTCCCATTTTTTTTAGGAATCTTCAACATGAGTAGTATACTAAGGCCCGTATTCTAGAACGATACTCCGCCCTGAGTCTCGATTTACGAGTATACTAGTTCAGCCCCTCTAGATAAGTGGTAATTCGTCGGCCGGTGTTTTGTAGAATATAATGCCAGATGTATGGGATTTGACGTATATGACAGGCGTCAACGAATGGGCTGAGGACAGATTGTATGCTAGATGACAGTTCTATGTCATTGTGGTGATTGTCGATTCACAACCGTTGTTCTGGAATACGGGTCTTAGGAGCTTCCCGGTGTCTCTATGACTGACTTGTAGAAGTACATAGTCTACGAGAAAGGAATCTAACATTAAACATTCACTGATCAAGTGATCACTTATGTTTATTGTGTTAATCCAGTAACACTGTTACTGGGCCTTGATTCTGTTAAAGCACAACCACTGTCACACCACAGAGACTGCGAGAAAATTCCATTTGATTTTAGCCTTTAAAGTAATGCAGTTAAAGTTTAAAATTAAATGGCTTTTTGTAGAGTGAACGAAAGCGTGTAATGAAAATATTGTCATTTAATTTTGGACTTTAAATTTATATTAATAAACTCTAAAATTTAATGCCAATTTTTGCAGAGACTGTGGCACGACAGTGGTTTTGCTTTAGCAGAATCGAGGGCCAGGTTGGGAAAAAAATATTCCCAACGGGTCACAGATGTTACTGGATGCAACATTTTTGTCCCAAAGTGTCACAGGTGTTACTGGATGCAATCTGATCTTACGAGCAGAAATTATAATACGTACTTATGCAGCCTAGTATCAACACACATTTTAGATTTATCACGTCTGGTGAAGCTGCACTGCCTAATATAATATCAAATATGATAGGAGCCTTTACTTATCTTGACGTAGAAATCTTCAGTTATATCTTAGAACTACACATTAAATTTATATTAAATTCCAAGAATCATAAGGTCATAGATGAACTAAGATAATTTAACGTTTAAATTGGGTCAATTTATGAACTAATGTTATCAAATTTAAGTGAACTAACATAGGAAGCTTCTTTACAATTATTAGAAAGTTTATAGAGCACTATTTTATTGTTACTTTCACTTTTAATCTAAATAGTGATATGTATTACTCGTCATATAATGCCATTATTTATAGTACTCTTCAAGCTGTATCGATATTATCGATAAATGAAAGCGTGACAGAAATATACTCAATCGAAAATATATCAGGTGAATTTTTTAATTCCGGTCTCAGCGTTTTTGCCACACACTCGTAAATTGAACACAACATTATAATGAATTAATTATCGTACCGTAACTTTAAAGTTCTTCCTAAACCTTCTAAACCCGTTGTTTGTTAGCAAACAAACACTATAAATATAGCAAAAAACAACAATATTGACGAGTCTACGTATAAAAAAACATCACTGGCATACGATGTCGTAAGCTGTTGTTTACGAACAAGCGTCTCGAATCTCGATAAGATATCTAAATAAATAAGCTATTCAAGAGAATTTCTAGATAATGATTTATTTATTATGACGAAAAGGCATGCATAATAAATATTATTAGTGAAAAAAACACGTTCCGGCAAAAAAAAAAAAAACAAACTCAGTAGGTAGTAACACCAACAATAAATTCATCATGATTCGGGTACTTTAAGATACCTAAGTTACACTTGAACCTATGTGACAACTCCCTACTATCTTTAGTCACCCCGTGTCCATGACTGCTGAAAACTAGCCGAAACGTCGGGTTAAAAGTAAATAATAACAAAAACTTCTTCAACCGAAATCTAACCCCGCGTTTACACGCTGCCCATCGCATTGCTCATCGTGTTGCCGGAAGTATTCCCACGAATAATGCCCTAGCATTCACACGTACGCATCATCGTGTTGGTCCGCATTACCCCTTCATGGTCAACTGAGCCCACATTACAGTATTCGCCCTGCAACGGAGACGGACGTAAACGTGTGTAGGACAACGCTGTAGCAGTGTACGCATTATGCTTTTACAGCATAGCGAATTGATTAAATAGATTAATAATAAAAACTATCACTTTCAACTACCTATACACTATCCGTAGATGGATATAAATATTTTTAAAAGTAAATATTCGAGGAGCAATAACGAAAGCCGTGTTTACTGATTAGCGCCATCTAGCGGTCTCGTATAGTTCATCGCGCTAGTATTGCCGCTCCTTTGACTCGCGCCGCCAAGCCGACATTCGCAGCAACATACGCGGCAGTACTCGCGGCATGACGAATATACCATTCACACCACGTCTCTGCCCACTTCTCTCGCCACTTCCCTCGCTCTGCCGCGAGTATGTAAACGCAGCATAAGATCCTTATTCCAGAACACTGAGCCGACACTTCATAATCCCGTTACCGTAATCTAAAGACTTACAAAGATAAACTGAAGCTAGGTTCTGACACCTCGGCTTGAGGTTAATCTCCATATATCTGTTGGCGTGAAGATAACGACAGATTTATGTGTACAGGATGTGGGATACCGTGTTTATCTTTCTCAAGGCGTTTAGCAAAATGTTAAAAGGTCTATTGGTTGATAAAATATGACAGGAAATATCTGAACTAAAACTGTTGAGGTCGAGTGTCACTTAAAATCAATCAAATCACGTTTTCAAAACGCGTGATTTTAATTCTATTAAAAGAATTACGCATGATCAATATGATAATGTCAAAACAAAACCTACACGGTCAGAATCACACAGTTTGTCATAGTTTTTACCAGTTTGTTACAGTTTTTACCACAGGTATTGTAACTGTACCTTAAGAGGGGGTATAAAGCTAAATTGCCGATCGTAGATTTGATGTTTATACCCGAAAGTAAGCCACAAATGAGCTGGGTTTTTTTTTAATAGAAAATACGTTATATTTGTAAGGGACTGCTCATGGTGAAAACATAAAATAATAATATTTTTTCGATAGAATAAAATCACAATGTTATGCCTTATTTACTACTAAAATCAATTTATTTCCAATATTATGCACACAACTGAGTCAATATTTGAATACAAAGTGTAAAATTATGTAACCCAGTGACTCTATTTTCACTTTGAAAAAATTGTGTGGATTTTACGAGTAATTAAAAAAAAATGAATTTGGCGCTTACGACGGTCTTATTCCGCGCATAACGCTCTCTTTCTATCGCACCTGACCCGAGGTGTCGGCCATCTGTTGTTTCATCATTTAGTCGGGCTCGCCCCGTTGAGACGGGAGGACTGTATTTCTGTTTTCCGTGTCAAGAAAGTTCGTTAAAAATGAGCCAATTAAAAAAATATAAAAGAAATACTCTAAAAGAGAATATAAGAAACTAAGAATTCAACTCATGGCTAATTTTCGAAGGTAATGTATCTATATTATTTTACTTTCTTTAGTTTGTTACCAAATATCCACCGTTGCTAGGTAACTCTGGAGTAACGTCGGCTCGGGTATAGTATATGCAAATCAAATAGATGTTTTTGACTACTCGCGTGTTTATTGTATAATATTATTTATATAGCACTAATATAATTATTAAATATATTGCGAAAGTATTTATACATTGTATTATCAATTTTAATGCATTTCAGAGTTGCTTCAGCTCGTTATATCACACAAGCTGATGAATCCGATCCGGTCGAATCGCTTAGTAAAAAACTTTCGTCAACTTTGTAAGCTTATTGCAATTGTATTTTCTCACATTCAGAAAACATTTCAGTAAAATATGTAAATTAATATGAACATGAACAAGTAGAATGATATGATTTGAGATTAACATGGTCATTCACATTAGTAGTATTAGTACCGAATGTTCACACATTCAAACGGCATGGTAAATACGAGTATCCCGGTGATTTTAATAAAAAAAATTGACCACACGGAGAGCGGATGACTGCCCGTGGAAGGATAGCTCAGAGTAAGAGCGCTGGAACGCCAAGGTTCGCGACCCTGACATTCAAGTCCTATTGTGGGTTTGATTTTTTCCATTATGTACTTATTTAGCATTTATATCAAATTATCTACAAGTAGATTAAAATAGCAATGCAATGCTTATGTGATTGATTTGTCATTAATTTGCAATTATTTTTACAGATCTCCCATTAAACATTTAGAGAAAGTTGAAATTTTGAGAGAACTAGATCCAAATTGTGATGGAAATTTTGCACTAGAGTGGAATGAGCGGTATATTTTAGCCAGCCTTGATTCAATATGTCAGGGCCCTAGCTTCTTATACGTAATGATAAAATAGGGCAACCATATTATACACAATGTTCATCAGTAATATTGAACCACTATTTGGACTATTTGGATGACCCGACTCAGGATTAGTATTAAATTAATTGAATTACATAACATAACATAACATAAACTCATGCCTATATCCCCGAAGGGGTAAGCAGAGGTGCTAGCACCCACATTTTGCCGTTTATGTTTAGGTCCCAATGTAATAGGTGGCGAGCCTATTGCCATTATCCGGGCACTTATAAACCTGCCATAAATACACACATAACTTCGAAAAGCATCGAAAAGTCATTGGTGTGTGCCATGGTAAACCTGGGATCGAACCCGAGACATCGTCTCAGCAGTCCATTACCCATACCACTAGGCTACCGCGCAAAAAAAAATATTTGGGTAATTTATCACATATAGTTAGACGAACATCGCTAGATGTTAAATTAAAGTAAAAGCATTGTTTTTCCCAAATCGTCAAATCGTCGGTGCGCCTGCCAAAATCGTTATGTGCATTTTTTCTATTTTTTTTTATTCGCTAGATGGCCTTAAAAAAATGCGCATCAACTGAAAAAACAACCAAGTGTTAATTCCTTCTAGAAATAGATTTGACAAAATATACATGTGCAATTCTGACACTGCAAAATTGGTTATGTGTTCACATCAAGAGTTTTTCATCCTCATATTGCACATGTCAGAATTGGTTTGCACATAGACAATTTGACAGCTTGTTTTTCTTCGGTTTGTTGGTTGTAAAATTGGTGTTCTACCTTTGTAACAACGTAAATAATCTTATAATAGTAAACAAAACGAGACAGATGATTAAATCAAAACAGCCTCACGTAAGGTCGAAGTCCTGAATAAAGTGAGACGTTTTTACACCATTTGTGTGATAGTGAATTCACTGTCTATGGCAAGCGGAGCGGCGATATAAAGTAAAAATATTCCAGGCATTATATCAAACAATTCTTCTGAATACAAACCATCATACAGGCGGTAAAACAACCACAGCAAGTACCTTCTGAGGTTGAGAGGGACTACTACCCCGCCTGTGAGTATGGGATGGTCGACGATCCTCAGCGCCCGTCTTTGCACCAAGTCGAAGAGGTCTAGCTAGCCCAGGCAAAACTGTGACAGCAGTACTCCATGTGGGGCAGAACGGGAGCGTTTTAAAGAAGGAATATTTGCCCCGCAGTGATGTACTACCTTGTTTCTTTGATACCAGCTTGACTTAGTCTTCCAAGTGACTACGGCAGTGATCGTCGCTGACGATAGCGATAGCTCCCTATACTCGAAAAGATGTTAAACGGTGTGTCTAGAAACTTGCGGCGCTATGCTATGCAGACGATAGCACCTTACACGGAGGCTATCACGGACATCCTGCGGCCAAGCAGTCTGATATCGCGGAAAAAAGAAGTCCGGACCCTGAGCCACGTTTCTCAATGGGGCTCGGAAAACCTGGTCGAGTTCAACGCCAGGAAGACGCAGGCATGCGCGTTCACAGCAAAGGTATCTTCTTTCCTTCCCCTTCCAACTCTTCAGAGCACGCCACTGCCACTACAGGACAATCTCAATATCCTAGGTATGGATGTTCGCTGCAAACTGAACAACAAAAACTACATTGAGAGTATCATCAAAACAGCCTCGCGTAAACTCGGTGTCCTGAACAGAGTGAGACGTTTTTTCACGCCGGAGCAGCGGTGCCTTCTCTATAAGACACAAATTCGCTCTTGCGTGGAATACTGCTCTCATCTCTGGGATGGCTCCGCAAAGTACTTACTAGATGCTCTCGACAGGCTGCAGCGACGTGCGGTCCATATTATTGGGAATCCTAAGGTCACCAACACCCTCGAGCCTTTGCAGTTGCGTAGAGATATGGCATCTTTGGCGGTATTTTACCGTCTCTACCATGGTGAATGTTCTGATGAGCTCTTCCAACTAATCCCACCCTCTCCTTTCCTATATAGGACAACACGTGCAGGACTTAGATGCCTCCCGCATACGGTGCAGAATATTCCATCAAGAACCAAGCGGTTCGGCGACTCCTTCTTCTGCCGCACTATTAAGTCTTGGAATTCCTTACCAGTTCACGTGTTTCCCTCTTCCTACAGTCACGGGTCCTTCAAGCGGGGCGTGAAAAAGCATATTCTGATGAGGCCGTCAAGCTGAGTGTCACCATTGTAACATGGTACATGTCTGTAATGGTGACCCTCTTTGCAGAGACTTTGCTTACCATCAGGCGAGGCGAAGTCAATTTGACGTGTCCTATATTAAAAAAAAGACTGGAATAGCGCACCCCGGACTCCGAGGGGAAGGGCTCAGATGCAACTAAAGTTTATAACTAATTGGCAGCATAATGTGCACCTCGGAACTCGGAGATTTGCTCTTCTTTTCTGATTATCGTATTATCGGCTATTCCAGGAACGATCAGCAATTAGTTCCCAACTCCGAGAGGAAAATCGGCACCAGAACCTCGTCCGTTGTTTAACATGTGCACCGACTAGCAAGTGAGGTTGGCTTGGGTCTCAAAGGTGTTAGTAGGACCCTGTACACGGAACAGTTCTGTTGTACTACTTTTATTTTTTTTTACTTGTATGCCTTAATAAAGTTTATAGTGGGTATTTATTTACTTCGTATGTTATGTACCTTGCCATCTGTCAGTATTTATCCCTTATATAAATCCTATTGAGGTCCATAACAAATCTGATATGTATATATTTTTCACTTGTAAGAAATGGCGCTAGGAAGATAATTCTAATATGTGTATCAAAATGGAAAAAAAATTATTGTGGATGAATAGTACCGTTTATAATTTTCACTTATATCTCAGTTCATGCAAAATATTTTTTGGCATCATACTACATTTTTAGTTTTTTGATACGCTCATCAATTATTTAATAAAACAGTTTAATGTCTCTCCTGAAAACTTGACCAAAAACACATAGAGGTTTTGGCAAGCGCAACGACGACATATTCCTTTACTTACTTACTTACCTTTTCATTTTATCAGAAATATTTTTTTTACCAAAAAGAAATTTATTGTGTTTCCAAAGTAGATAGTTAATGATGCAACTCGTATTTTGACAATTTTATCTGAGTATTTTGGGTATACTGTGCGCCTTCAAACTATACATGGCGGGTCGCTGCCACACAAAATAGGTGGCGGACTTGCCGGAGCGACGACAGGCGAGAGCGGGACGTGCGAGGGGTGCGGGTGAAATCTGATTTTTTTCTAGCTTTATGCGCACTCTTAAATGTATTTATTTTTCAACTATGTTCATAGTTCATATCCTTTTTTCAATTATGCAGTGTAAGCAGAACGCTAAGCGACGACACCCATTACAAAGTTAATATTCTCGCTGTAAGGCTTCGGCGGCGGTTGGTAATCCAATTTTAGTTCCCTTGCATATAATGAGGGGTATGATGCGAACTACTACGTACATTAGAATAACTGCAGTTTACAAAAACGACGTACGAAATAGGTACATTTACTAAGAGATAGTCAAGGCTCTAGCGCAGGCTGTCCCCTTGGGGTTGGGGTTCAGAAGGCAGTAGCTCTCATAAGTTAAGATTAACATTTTCTTTTGTATAGAATATTATCAACCGAAATACCGAAAAAGCAACAGAAATGGAAAATATGGAATTATGGAAAGGACCTTAGTAGTTTTTTGTATTAAACTATCAATTAACATTCTTTAACTACGAGTATAAGAATCCGGTTTTTACTAATCATAATATTCAGTTATTCACTCATAAATATATTTATTGACTTATTTGTGTTGGGATTTTTGTAATATCTCCATCAAGTATCAAGTACCAGTACCCACTTTTAATGTCCCCATCTTTGTTTTGCCTTCGATAGAAAAAGAGATAGTGTAACAACTAGTCTCGTAAACTAGTTTAATAATTTTTTTTACCACCAGAATCAATACTATTGTCGGCCATTTTTTTCCACTTACGTTTTTGTAGGTCTCTTGATTTCTAGTCGCCCTATCGTATAAGAACAGCGGGGTTTCGTGTTAATTACAATAAAAATACCAAAGGTTGTTGAAATCCTCACGGCCATTATGATTGCATGGCATTTTAACAAGGGAGGTAACCAAAGTAACACATAGCACAACAAAAACTAATAAGCACACATATTAACTAACCTAGAGCATAAAACGAATTAGTACCTAGTTATAAAAAATAAGTACGTAAAGAAAGTAATGTAAGTGACTGGACACTTGTGCTGCCGACCCAGAAAGAACAGAGAGATTCTGTGCCGTCAGCGTAGAAGACAAGCTGGACAAGCCTTTGGTCTTCCCACTGACAGCACAAAACCTCTCCAGTGAGCTCTGGCTACCCTACTCACAGCCGGGAACACAACACGAGGTTATTATAGTCGCGGTATTCTGTAGGGCAGAGGTACTTCCCCAGTCGGACTGCTCGATTGGGAGATTGGGACAAAAATACCATCGTATCCTACCTCATTGAGTTTAAAGGCTATCCTGAAAACAATTTAAATCTAGGCTAAGTTGACGTGTTCTTAATACTAGTATTTATGGAACGATATTAACCCAGATTAAGAGATAAGCTTAACCTGTACAGTATAATCCAGCCAGGATCTAAAACTAATCGCTCATTAAAAATAAGCACAGTTATTTTTCGTACTAAGCATTAATACTTGTAGGTACGAGTATATCGGATAGCTATCCTGAAACTTTTTACGTCTAGGTTGACGTGTACTTAAATACTTATAAAACGATATTAATGCACATTAAAAGATAAGCACAACCTTAAACAGTATAATCCAGCTAGGATTTAAAACTAATCGCCCGTTAAAAACAAGCACTGTTATTTTTTGTACTTAATAGATAAAATATATACTCGTACCTATAATATAATCGGTATGTGAGTATTAATGATAGGAACCTCATTCCGACTTATAAGTACAGTATCATTACCCGCGGCTCCGCGCGCCTTAATTTCTGAACACGTTCTCTCTACTCATGTAACTTGTGCCTTATTCCACTAAAATCTATCCCTGTACCAAATTTCAGCCAGCCTTGGGGCATCTTATCAAGTGGTAGTCAAATTAACGGACACGGAACAAAAAAAAAACGTTCTAATATCTGTGACACGTTGGGACAAAAAGTGTTGCATCCAGTAACACCTGTGACACGATGGGAATTTTTTTCCCAACCAAATAGTGTTACACGTTTGGGTGTTACTGCAGCCGTTTGAGGGTGATTGAGTAACAAACAACCAAACATCGAAACGTCTCCACAAATTAGGATTATATGATAGGACAGGATTATGTGAATCTTTAAGTAGGTAACCTTTCGCAGTATTCATAGGTCCTATCTATATCTATAATATGATCGCGATAATGCCGGTACACATAATCGGCTTAAAGGCGATTCATACGTTAATCGCTTGGTATTAACCGGCTATAGGTGCGTATGATTGATAGCGGTACATGATTTGGCTGTGCCTCAAAGTAAGCCCGACACGCCGCAATACACCTTTTATTTCGACCATTTATTTCAAGAACCCAGTTTAACTTAATTCAATACACCTTCTGAAGTGAAGGCCTCGGATGCAACCGTGGCTAACGTAAAGATGATGATGAATTAATAAGCCTCTGACAACCTCTGTGGTGCCTATAGCGGTAGACGCGACTGCTAATCCAGACGTCGCGGATTCGATTCCCATCCAGTTCAAATATTTCTGTTGGTCTGGGTGTTTCTATACATGGCAGGTATTTAAAAAAAGTATCTATGTATGTTTATACGCATTCTAGAACACAACAGAAGCTAGTTAACCTATAATATGCTTACTTTGGACATACTTACCTAGATTTTATTTGTTTGGGAACGACATAGCGACGGCACCCTTATTTTTCCGTGGAAATTTAAACAAACTCTTTTCTCTCTCAACTGCTTTTCTTATGCTCGGTCTCGTGCCACAACAAAAATAACTGAGAAGCAGATACGAACAAAAATAGTTTCATGTGATAAGTTCGATCAAATAATGAAGGTTGTCAACCCATCGTTTATTTATAGAGACAACTGTAAACCTTTCCGTTGGCTATTTTTATGAGTCGACGCGCAGATGATAGACGCTTACTGCAATAAAACTGATATCAGCTTATTACAGACATGCGACGAATCGCAGGCTGCCACCCTAGGCACTTGGCAATTCGATGACCGGTGTATTAAAGAATGACGAATGTATGAGATTTGACATATATGACAGTTGTCAACGTATGTCATAAACGTCAAATCCAATACATTCGTCATTTATTTTTTATCGATTTTTTTTATTGTGGATTTGTGAATACGCCGCGCCGGCCAACAAATAGACGGCCAGGCCTGTCTATATGTTTGTATTTCGATGGTGCGATAACACACGATTTAAATGTGCTTGGTGGTTTTTTATCTAGATATAGACTATATTAACAGTACTATTACAGAGGGAGACATGGCTGAATTTTGCGAGCCAAATCAGTTCGACTTCACGTTTTACTCAATGAATCAGTTTATTTTGACTTGATATATTATGTTCTTATCATTTGTTTAATCCACTCTAACTCCCTCCATAATATTACAAAGCGTAGACTAACAAACTAGGGTTTGAGTTTAACCATACAAGTTATTGTTTTCGGATGGTTTAAACGTAGTCTTACTAAGTTCACTTGTTCTAAATTATCATTATGGAGACTTGTGTCACTCGTGTGGCACATTCTGTCCACTGCACCGGTTCATAACACGGCCAACACGACCCTGTTGTGGCCCAGTCCTGAGTAGACCCAATGGGCTTTTTTTTTAATCTATTTGCAAACAATGCAGTCGTGCGTGCGTCTGATCACGGAAATCACGTAGGTACTTATTCATTATTGCGTGGCGCCCAGCAGAATAAGTCACGTTTTACAAACAAATCGTATGAAAACGATGACTAACAGTAAATATCATGTGAAAATTATGACGTTGGATTAAGTTACTTCACTTCACTTCACTATCACTACATATTATAAAACAAAGTCGCTGTCGTCGTCTGTCCGTCCCTAAGTACGCTTAAATCTTGAAAACTACGCAACGGATTTTGAAGCGGTTTTTTTTAATAGATACAGTGATTCAAGAGGAAGGTTTATATGTATAATACATGCATAATATTGTAGAGAAACACTGACAAATTTAGAGATATGCAGCGGGAACGGGTCAGAAAATATGGCGGTACGAAGTTCGCCGGGTCAGCTAGTTTAAATATAAAAAAGGAATCTCCCGGAAGATGTGCCTCTATCTGCCCTACCTGTCTCAACAGCCATATTTCGTCAACTGTCTATAATCATGGGAATAACGCACGGCGGTATAACCATTAACCAAACTCTTTTATAGACTTCGAGCTGCTGTAAGAATAACAAATGAAGCCAATAATACTTATTTCAGGAATAGAACTCAGGACTTCATACCGGATTGAGATTTGAGAGAGACGTCGGTGTTGAGCTAGTAGGTATGTGTAACAAAATAAAATAACTTTGTAACTACTTCGAACGTGTGCAATAAGCTTTTGAATACTATCTTTATGGTTGTAAGTTCGACTTTAATTTAAAACTGAACGCCAATAAAGCATTTGTTTTATGATGGTTATTTTCTTTAACGAAAGGACACTGGGATGAGTCGTTAACTAAACATAATATTTTGAAATTTTTGTATGGATATTGAATTACGCCCGCTTCTTCGCCAGATGTTGTTAAACATGACCTCTATAGAAAATAATATAAGATGCCCTGAGTCGCTCACGTCTCAGTTTTAGCGACTCGCGAAATTTATCTGCAGAAATTCTTCTTCCATTACAAGTATAAAACAATAACGTTAGTCCCTGTTGACTTTGCCTTTAAGGGAGTAAATGCCGTCTGACCCCCTAAAACGTCTCAGAAGAAAACATACGCCATATAGTTATCACCTCTTTCCCAAACACCAAAGTGGGTAATTTCACGATGCCAAATTTTTTGCTAATTTCGGTGGCAGTTTTCAATCATAGGTTTTCCGATGAAAAAATTTAATGGAGTTCTTTTAGAATATCTAGTAGTGTATAGTTTTCTAAAAGAACATTGAAAATTTTTTTCATCGGAAAACCTATGATTGAAAACTGTCACCGAAATTAGCAAAAAATTTGGCATCGTGAAATTACCCAAGTACTGAAAAAAATATATCGGCAAAGTGAGCGCTTAAAGCTACTTCTCCATATACACGCTTCCTACAACTACAATATTACGTAACTTTCACAAGATCTGATTGTTTAACCCTATTCGCGGTTACGAAACGTAATTATTACATTTACAATATCCACAATGCATGGAGTAAGAGAATGTTTACGGAAACTGTGGCAACAGGCCAATGTTGTTCGAGCTTTAGCCACGTGTTCATAACTACTGGGTTATGAACAAAGACACGAATAATTGCGAAGCTAGTCACTTGGTATTAGTGCAATCGGCATTCTACGGGTTAGAACTTGAAATGTATGGCAGATGGAAATCTAAGTGGTTTATCACTATTTACCCAGCCTGAACCTGAAGCCGAAAGTGGCATGGTGTCCGACTTGCGAATTGCGATTGAGAGGTCGTAGGTGCGAACTCCGATTATTACACTTTTTTATATACATATAGGTCACGTCAATTTGACTTCACCTCGCCTGATGGTAAGCTGAAGGTAGTCTCAGAAAAGAAGGTCGAAGATGCTTTTTCACTGTAGGAAGAGGGAAACACTTGATAGACATTACGATAGCGATAAACTCAGTAATTCCGATAAAAAAATTAATAACACTTTTCTCACCGGATTCCTTTTCAGGCATCTTTACTGTTGCTTAGTTATAAATCACTATTTAGAGTTGAGAAGAATTTTTACTAAATAATAAGTAATTTTTCCTAGAGTTCCTAATTGCAGGAAGTCAGTCGCAAACTGTTTGCATCTGTGGCGTTCTTACGTACCATGCAATTTCCTTCCCAACGGTCACCAAGATTACACTAGCACAATGTTTCCTTCCTATGCTAGGCTATTCTGATTTCAGTAATCATTCAATAATACATATCTTGATTGGGAATCAAACCCCAAACTTCTTACACAGCAATCGTACTTGCTGCCGCTACATCAACGGTGTAATCCACATTACTATTGAATGCAGTCAAAATAGACGAAATAAAATGGTAAGCTTCGCCTAGAACTGAAAATTGGCGGGGGTCTTAAATACATCATAATGAAAGAAATATCAAAAGTCCCCATCGATTGGACTTCTGCATTTTTTTATTTAAGTAAAGGTCAAATATATCAGATTCTCGCATTTTTCTCGTAATAAGCAAATGTTATCGTAAAAGTATGTTAGACAAAGTTGTAGATCATGTAATTACCTAAAAAATTGATCTCATACGTTCGAAGGCAAATCGATACTCAGTAGTTGGCCAGTGGAACAGAACAGATGTAGATTGGTCGGATCCTGCCATATATACAGTTGCATGTGTTGCTAGTTTTATGAACCATCATCTCGATAAACATTTTGTGTGAATCACAATTGCTAACAGACTCATCAATGATAAATGCATCATCTTAATACATGCTAAATGATTTTGAGTCATCATTATCTGACTAAATATTTGCATAGTCTTAGCTCTAATCAAGTGTTAAGATGATGAATATCTCTTTATCTCGCTTTTATTAGCTTTACCTGTTCACCTGTCATGATACTGTCTGAAGTTTACGCGAACCTCAGTCATTGAAATAAAACTACTTTTTAACAGATTCTATCGCGATATATTTACTTTTGACCCAACGTTTCAACTACTTTTCAGCAGCCATGGTCAGTTTAAAAGTAAATAATAAATATAAATCGCGATAGAATCCGTTATAAAGTTGTTTAATTCACCTGTCATCATTATCATCAAGTCAAGTCCAGAAGTCCAGACACAGAGTACGGAACCAGACGGGGTTCAAAAGTGTAAGCTCTGGAACTGGATGCTATCAAGATCAAGACTAACGCTGCTGTGATAATATTAATGGTAATGAAAAAGGTGATTCATTGAAATTTTCCGTATAGACTCGAGGTCGAGAGTGTAATACCTAACTGTACTCATATGTATCAGGGTATATATTACACAAATGCATCAACGTTAACACAAAGCACTATCCGAGGGTTACTTTGCATAATAATCGTATACATTCGAACGTAACCCTCTAATGCAGTTGTGTGACGCGAAACACCCATTGTCCTGTACTTTTGACAGCCAGCCAACCTTAACACTCAGATTTTACTGCACTTAGTTCAAGCAAAATTGGACTTTATTTCAATAGATATAAGGAACGTAACGCAGTAGACTTAACTTTGTTAGGGTGGGCGTAGTTTTATCAGGTCAGTGACATTTGACTTTTAGGGTTCTATTCAAAAATGTATAATAAACATTTACTGTAGGAGAAAGTGGTACAAAAATGTAGAACAATAGTCAACCTAATTGTATGTATGTAATTGTCTCAAGGCTGTTACATTATTTTCATTACCGCCTGTTTTGCTAGGTGACTTTATATTGAAGTATTTCTGTGTATTTTTAATCTACATAAGTGTAACTGTTCGATTTCCCGGTAAATAATAATTTGGCTAGATTGGTAGTGCGGTGCTATACTAGCGTAGCTGGAAGTTAGAAAAAGGAGACCGGAACCGAAAACAGCTTCTTAAATAATTATGGAGGTGTGATTCTGTCTAGTCCATTGGAAATATAAAGGTGTGATCCTTATATAGAAATCCTGCCAAAAATCTACAGAACAACGCAGCGCCTACAGAACTTTCAAGAGTTCTTGAATCAGGTCTCTATACATAATTTATATTTTTTGTTTTATTGTTAGTTATTTTAGATTATCTATTTATTTTAATTTAGCTTATTTTAGTATACTTTTAAGTACCCATATATCTTAGAATAATTATATTTTTAACATTTAGATGAGATGAGATGAGATTCATACGCATGCAATGAAAAAAATTTAACTACAAATAAGATTCAAACTATCTTTGATGGGAAATAATACGGAAAAAACGGAACTTATCACTTATCATCTAACCGGAAATGTTTATTTGAATCTCAAAGATGTTTACTGATATGCAGCTGTGGTTCTATTTTTACTCAAAACGGTTTTTGGTAGTACCAATTTGATTTCATAAATTTTGAGATTGTTATAATAACCGTCGATACTATTGAACATGAAATGAAAAGGAAACGACCTCGAATTATTACTAGGGAAAGTACACCTATAGGGAAGTGAATGGCTCGGGCAAGCAGACTGATGGTTCCGAAAGGGTTTCGCCAAAGTCTAGAATATTTTGATATTTTGACCAATCCATATCACACAAAACGGTGACGGTGACAATTGCTAATAATTTTCACCAATGTACAAAATTGTAAATGATGTAGCGATCATGTTCCAGTCAACATGTTTATAGCGTTGAAAGTGGTTGTAATGTAATGAAACACTCTTTGTAACACACAAGTGATAACTGCGAGAAACTTCCCCTAAATTTTATATTCCGTGGCTGATACAAAACATTTAAGATTCTAAACAAACATCCAGAACATCCTTAGTGAGATTTCTCAAAATTCGAATACACACGTGACACTTTTTAACAAACCGCCCTTCTCGTGAAAAAAAAAGTCCAATGCGTTCGCGCGCCTTTTTAAACTTTTTACGCGCGATGACGCACGGTCTGTGAACTTCCTCCCATTGTGAGAATCGTGTCTTAGCCAGCCAGTGCTGGGCCTAATACGGTATAATAAAAAAAACTACGTCCTATTAATGTCTCTGGTTTGAACGCAACGCAAGGAGGAACGACATCGAATACGAAGGAAGCTGTTTTGAAGAAGTTTAAAAATAGAAACGTTTAAAAAAAGCTGTTGATACATGTATTATGGAATAGACCACTGAAGGGATATCATATTTTTATGACATCCCATCCATGTGGATGTGTTTATTTTTTACGGTTTAGCGTAAAACATTTCGCGGGTGATATTAGAAAATAAAAATGATAGGTTGAATGAGAATGACTATCACAATACAGAATATATGTGATAGTCATTCTCATTATATAAGTAGATAGTCTGTTCTGAAGTCTATATCATTAAAAAAGAAGAGAGTTCAAACGTTCCCTACAATAAATTTAGAGAACAAGGAAAAACATATATTTAGAGAGTTCAAACACTCTCTAAAAATATGTTTTTCCTTGTTCTGTAAATTTCTAATGGGTAAGCCTCTATGAAAATAAATGATAGGACAATATTATAGGAAAGGTCGTCATTATTAGTATAGTAATACCTAGTTGTATAATAAAAAGCCTGTCCAAACCAATTCATCTAAGTTATTCATTCTAAGATGTATTAAACATTACAAGCGTCTTGTTTCCACGATAAAATAAAGCATATTCAGAAACCTTGATAACATTTAGACCTCTACTCATGTTCTGAGACAAAAAATGTTGCATCCAGTAACATCTGTGACACGTTGGGATTTTTTTTCCCAACCAGTAACATCAATATTTTGCGGTGTTACTCGTGGGGACAAAAAGGTGTTGCATCCAGTAACACCTGTGACTCGTTGGGAATATTTTTCCCAACCAGTAACAGTGTTAATCGTTTGGGTGTTGGGAATATACCATTATTTTTTCAAATTAGTAGGTGCCACATAGCAAATAAATACAGAAACAGAAATAGTAAGTTAAATAATATACTCCTGAAATATTAAGAGCCTTAACTTCTTTTTTTTTTATCAAGATCGTTCACAGAGTGCTATATATCTGAGATAGGGCAACGGCAAACCTTTGTACTATACTTTAGGTCGTAATTGACGTAATAACTACCTAGGTACTCGAGAAAGTAAACTGGCACCCTCAACTCAACCTTGTTGCCCTTGTACCTATTCTTTTTTTTTTAAATATATTTGTTCCTTTCGGAACAGGCTAAGGTTCTATGACCATGCTGCCTTGTCATCAGTTATATTTATTTTTATTTGGATGATGATGAGGATGATGATGATGATAATGGTGAGTTGATGATGATGATGATGACGATGATGATGATTGCTGCTTCAGTAAAGTGGTGGAAACTTTACTAAAGGCTTCTTACGGAGATTTGAAACCAACACGAGAAATCACAATCCACTGTAATATTTCACTTTCCTACTCTTGTGCGCGTTTTCTAAGACGTTATGTCTAAAATTCCACCATATTTACACATAATAACTCGAACTCACATCAATTTCGGAAAATAAAATAACACCGCGATTTATCATTCTACGCGTTCGCGCCAAAACTCCTTGTACCTATTCATTTACAACGAAGAAAAAATAATGGAGCCAAGTTGTTTATGATTTTCCGTCTTTTTTTTTTATAAAATATCAAGCAGGCATAGATATGATAATATAACGATGGGAGCCAATAAAAATATTGTTGTTCCAAGTGATGATTATTATGCTTAAAATAATAATTCAATGACATACGATATTTACATCTCATCATCATACATCAAGCCTTCCTTGAAAGCGCTATTTCAAAATATTATAGGTGAAGATTATTGGTGAATACATTTTGTACTTTGAGAACAAAAATCCTGTTGTGTCGACGTTAAGCGGTTATGAATAAACAGCTACCTTTCAGTGGCGAGCCGCGAGGGGTCCCTTTAAACCGATTCCTGCTGGCTTGCTCCGCAAAGGGAAGCCGTGGTAGAAATTATGTAGCAAAATTTAGCAGCTGCGGCCCCAGTAAGGTATTAATTAAGGAAGCACTTCGGAAATAATATTTTCCTCAACTACATTTGTCTACTACAGACCACTTTAAATACCTCCCACAATCGTAACCGTACAAGGTCACAAATTCAAACGCTATTCTAAAAACCGCGCGAAATACCCTCGACATTGTAGTTTGACGAAATTTTACAAGAATTTCGGTCAATGACAATATTTTCACCGTTACAATCTGTAATCAATTAACAATTTATTTTACCTGTTCTCTTTAGTCTATTTTTGTAATTAACGTAACAAATACAAGGCCGTAAGTCAAAACACAACACAAAACAGCGAATGTGTGTTTCAGAACGATAATGCACCTGTCACACGGTCGTTTGTAAATTACGTTCGGATATCACGACGAGTGTGTTGGACAAGTGAGTGCGTGAAATTGATTCGAAATGCAAATTCGAAGCGTGTGGTTCACGATTTCAACGAGTCGTGGCTTAGCAATCCTTTTTTATAAGGCTCTTCAACACGTTGGTTCTACAGTAACCGATGTAAGTTATAGTTAACAGCAACAGTAAAATGCAAGTGGTTATCAGATATCATCGCCTGCATAAAAATATAATTAATTATTTTTAAATGTTGCCGATTAATTTGCAAAAATAAACTTTTTAAAACAACTCCTGGATTCGATTCTGAGTATACGCCCAGGTGTGGTGTTGCAAGCGTTGATAAACCCCGCCAGTTTAAGTCACAATAAAGTAAATAATCACCAAATTAAAAATTTAAAAAACCGACTTCAACCGATTTTTGTTGTTATTTCATAAATTGCTTGACCGATTTTGATAAAATTTACCTGGGAAGTATAACATATCAAATAAAAAAATAATTTTGCAAATCGGTCCAGGCGTCTTTGAGTAATCGGTGAACATATTACATAAAATAATACAGGACTACCTCAAAAGTAAACCAAAACGAATGCAAAAAGAATTTTTAATTAAAATCAACGCATATACACCGGAAATATAACTGAATATTCTGAACACTTCTGCATACCCTTTCAAAGGATTCAGGCGTGATGTTATGATGTGTAATGGCAGAGACATTGCAATAATATGCGATTGCAGCAATCGCGGCTGATATCCTGGTATTTTTTTAAGAGTTCCTTGGTCTAATCTCGGAAACCCATCATCAGATCTTTACGAAATTTAAATGGGACCATTTCGGAATAATCTACTTTCGAACAAAAAAAGAATTTTGCAAATCCGTCTACGCATGGCGGAGCTATGAGCGAACAAACAGAAAAAAAAATATTATATAAACATCCGAATTGAGAACCTCCTCCTTTTTTGAAGTCGGTTAAAAATTAACATCGATTAACATCACTAAAACATGATGTCAAAATAAAAATAAAAAATACGCCAATGACTTATTATATATTATTATGCAATAGCTACGTCCTGCGATTGCCAACACGCCTGCCCAGCGTGGCGATTATGGGCAAACTCCCCCCTATATCTATAGGGGAGGCCTATGTCCAGCAGTGGACTTCCTATGGCTGAAATGATGATGATGATGATGATGATGATGCAATAGCTCAATTATTTACCATAATTTTAAAAATTCAAGATCTGGGTCTGCGTTCACAGGAGTCAGTCCAACAAGCGAAGGAGGTAAGTGTGAATGTGATATCAATGTCTCGGCCAAGTATATTTCGATCGAGTATTATTGTTTGTATTTATTAACTTGTCAAGTGCCTCGAAAACAAATTGATTAATAAAATACACAATTATTATACCTTGGGAAATGACACAGGCTATGTTTGGTCGCGATAACCGACATCCACGCGGGCGGAGCCGCGGGTAACAGCTAGTCTACATCTACACTAATATTATAAAGAGGAAATATTTGTACCTATTTTTGTATGTTTGTAATGAATAGGCTCCGGAACTACTGTACCGATTTCAATAATTCTTTCACCTATAGAAAGCTACACTATCTGGGAGTAACATAGGCTATATAACATCACGCTACTACTAAAGGGAGCGGAGCAGTGAGCATAAATGTCAATAAATCGGGCAGATTTCCATTCATTAAAGTTGGACCGGAATCCGAATTCCACGCGGGCGGAGCCGCGGGCAACAGCTAGTATTATATATAGCTGGTTTGATCTCTTGACATTAAACGTGATTACATGTAATAACAATTAAAAAATACGGACACAAGTAAAATTTTCTTAAATCACACCAACAAATGACACGAAAAAAATATGAGTCATCGCAGGTGACTGTTTAAATTGATTTACGTTCAGGTAAACAATCGATTGCCTTGAATTTTACATAGCGTTAGTCACAAACTTAAGTTTTTTAAAAGAAATATCTACCTACATCAACATTATTAGCCTTAAGCCCGGTTTACACTCTGATTAGTGGGAGTGCGAGTGCTTAGTGCAGGTGCTTAGTGATTAGTAATAAACACGTTTGGACAGAAAATTGTGAGTGTGAGTGCGAGTGTGGCTGCGAGTACCGTGATTAGCGCCGTCCACACCTTGATTAGTGTGAGTGCGAGTGATTAGTGTAGCTGCTTAGTGATTAGTACAAAACACGTTTGGACAAAAATGTGAGTGCGAGTGCGAGTGTGAGTGTGAGTGAAACTGTGAGTAGCGTGATTAGAACCACGTTCTATTTTTTTTGCGAGTAGCCTTTCTCCGTACAATCTACTAAACAGGTGGATGGTTTTGTTGAGAACAGAGGTCTCAAAATATTGGTTTTCGGGATTTTGACCTTCGACATTCTTTTATTGCAATGTTTCGTTGCCGTTGTAGATATAGTAGCTAGCCCCGTGTATAAATCGTCTACGTAGAGTTTTTTTTTTAGATAGGACACGTAAATTTGACTTTGCCTCGCCTGATGGTAAGCTGAAGGCAGTCTCGGCAAAAGGGGTCACCATTATAGTCACTTACCATGTTACAATTTGACTTCACCTCACCTGATGGTAAGCGGGAGGTAAAGCCTCGGAAAAGAGGGTCACCATAATAGACACGTACCATGTTACAATTTGACTTCGCCTCGCCTAATGGTAAGCTGGAGGCAAAGCCTCGGAAAAGAGGGTCACCATTATAGACACGTACCATGTTACAATTTGACTTCGCCTCGCCTGATGGTAAGCTGAAGGCAAAGTCTCGGAAAAGAGGGTCACCATTATAGACACGTACCATGTTACAATTTGACTTCGCCTCGCCTGATGGTAAGCTGAAGGCAAAGTCTCGGAAAAGAGGGTCACCATTTATAGACACGTACCATATTACAATTTGACTTCGCCTCGCCTGATGGTAAGCTGAAGGCAAAGTCTCGGAAAAGAGGGTCACCATTATAGACACGTACCATGTTACAATTTGACTTCGCCTCGCCTGATGGTAAGCTGAAGGCAAAGTCTCGGAAAAGAGGGTCACCATTTATAGACACGTACCATATTACAATTTGACTTCGCCTCGCCTGATGGTAAGCTGAAGGCAAAGCCTCGGAAAAGAGGGTCACCATTATAGACACGTACCATGTTACAATTTGACTTCGCCTCGCCTGATGGTAAGCTGAAGGCAAAGTCTCGGAAAAGAGGGTCACCATTATAGACACGTACCATGTTACAATTTGACTTCGCCTCGCCTGATGGTAAGCTGAAGGCAAAGTCTCGGAAAAGAGGGTCACCATTATAGACACGTACCATGTTACAATGGTGGCAATCAGCTTGACGGCCTCATGAGATACTTTTTCATGCCCCGCTTAAAGGACGCGGGACTGTAGGAAGAGGGAAACACGTGAACTGGTGAAGAATTCCAGGCCTTAATGGAGCGGCAGAAGCAGGAGTCGCCGAACCGCTTGGTTCTTGATGGAATATTCTGCACCGTATGCGGGTAGTATCTAAGTCCTGCACAGTGCACATGTTGTCCTATATTAGGAAAGGAGAGGATGAGGATGATTTGAAGCGTCGGTAGCTTCCTTTTGACTCATAAGGACCACTTCCCAAAATGCCCACTTCCCAAAACGCCCACTTCCCAAAACGCCCACTTCCCAAAACGCCCACTTCCCAAAACGCCCACTTCCCAAAACGCCCACTTCCCAAAACACCCAATTAGTCCAACTAATAAGGAATAAGACCAAGAATTAGTGGTTAAGGAGTCGGCCTTACGATCGAGAGGTCCCGGGTTCGAATCCTGGCCATTACACTACCGACGTGAACCCACTCCTAGCACAAGCAATTTAGTTTAGTTGGAGGGGTTAACGGGAATATTAGTAATTTCGGTTGCTAATATTCATTAAAAAAAAGGAAAAAAAGAAAAAAAAAAGAAAAAGAAAAAAGATGGGATTAAGTGATCCGTTTCCCATAAAATGCAAACGCGATTGACAGCCTCTGTGGCGTGGTGGTAGTGAACGCAGCCGCTACGCAGCTGCTACGCAGGAGGCACGTGTTCGATCCCCGCTCAGTGCAAATAATTGTATGCATGAGTATGGGTACCTATTTGCATTGGTCTGGTCATGCCTCAGAGAAGCACATTAAGCAATGCTTTGATATCGCCCAATATCGCAATGTTTTATATTACTTAGTTCCCAGACAAGCACATGGCCCACCTGATGGTAAATGGTCACTGTGGCCTATGGGCGAGTGCAACACCAGGTGAGTTACACTCGTTCTGGCGACCCTGTAAGAACAGAGAGATTCTGTGCCATCAGCACAAAAGATAAATCGGACAAGCCTTTGATTTCTCCACTGACAGCACAAAACCTCTCCAGTGAGCACTGGCTACCCTATTCACCGCCGGGATCACAACACGAGGTTATTTAGCCGCCGTATTCTTTAAGGCGGAGGTACTTCCCCAGTGGGATTGCTTTATAGGGACGGATATACCGTCGTGTCCTAGCTATTGGGTTGTGGAGGTCAGATGGCAGTCGCCGCACGTAAAATATCGAAGTCCAACCAAATCCGCAGTTAGACTGATAAAGCGGACCTCAGACTATGTGGTGAAAGCTTCGGATGCGACTGGGATTAACGCTAGGATAATGAAGAAGAAGAACCAAACGCGATATTTCATCCATCGTTGTTGCTTGCATACACAATAAACACATACTAAACACCACACCTAAACAGTATTGGACGCTACTCACACTCACAAATTTAGTAAGCAGTCACAAATTTACTAATCAGCTAAGCACTCACAATCTTCCTAATCAAAGTGAAAACCGGGCTTTAGACTATATACAAATTCAGCCTAGACGCAGCATGTGTCATTTCAACGTGCGGTAAAAAATGGCTACTACCTAGGCACAGAACAGATAATAGTACTAGCGTACTTCGGTATAAGTTGACATACATCCCATGACATGCACACATTGACAGTTTATAGAACAATATTGACATAAGCTTACTTACACAAACGCGTTTTTCGCGCCGTTTTTAGCTGTGCATTTTCTTAGCAGCTGTATCTATACAGTATATGGTCTAAGATCTTAGCTTCAGGGTCTATTCCAGATCCCTCCTATCGGGGCCTGGTGGAGGAAGCACGGCCACGACTTCGCTGGTGTGCTTACGTTCTGCGGCGACCTCCGCGCTACAGAATGTGCCCGCATCATCAAAGACTCTCCAGCATTTTATCTGCGATGTCACGGCTGTTCCGGATGCGACTTCGAGCATACCTTTATTTTTGCATATTCTAGTTTGGGAGTAACTTATGTTCATTGGCTGTGGTTCGTTAAACGACCCAAGCGCGGAAGTTGTTCTTGACAAAAAAAAAAAAATTACAGCCGTCGTGTCGTGTGACGCCTGCCGCCTGGCAGATGTAAAATATAAAATGAATTCTTATTTCTATATTTTAAATACTTAAATGATAGCATGCTATCTTCAAGCTGTTTATAATACGAGTCGGATTACTCTCAAGGTTTATCTTGATGTTTCTTTCACATTTAAAAGAAAGAACCCGAAACCGGCGAGCATGTATGAAAACAATATGAAAGTAGCGAAAGATGTGTGCCAAGATCGTAGCAAGTGGAAAACTATGGACTCTGCCTACTCCGCGAAAGAGGCGTGACTGTCACTGTATGCATGTATGTTCACTTCACATTTAAAAAAAAATTAAAAAAACAGATCGCTTTGTGTTCTAACGTCACTATAAAACACAAGATGGCCATCAATAACAAAATTAACACCTAGCAAGCACGTGTCCTACGTATTCGGTGAGCAACTCTATGAATGGATGACTCATTTTCCCGCCAGTATAATATGTTTTTTTTATTCGCATGCAAGATGTGATTGTGACAAAGATATCAACGTTAGTCATTATGCAATCAAATGAGGTTTCATTGGAAATGCACGCAGGTGTATTACGGAATGGAACCCAATTTTATTGTTTTACTGTAAATTGCACATCATTATAGGTAATCTCAATCTGTGTGTTGTCAGTATGTTTAAATTTCTAATTATTTTTGAAGGGACCATTTTGCTTAACTGTATGATTTCGAGGTTCACGCACAAGGGCCCAAAAAAGAGGCTAAGTGCGGACAAAAGAGTTCTCTTTCACTTCCATTCCGGTTCACTCGAAGTATCCTATGATATCAGTTCTCACCAAGATCTCCGGGACCAAAACCAACCATACCTGCTAGCAGGCAGTTGCATCTGCTGATAAGCAGGACCGTAGAAGCTAAGAGATCCAAAATAAAAGGAGGAGGAAGAGAAAGAAAGCGGATCCTGGACTCCAGAATGCAAGCTTAGCCGGCGCCGGGATTAGAGCTGCTGTGCAATTCACTAACAAGCACAACGATGCGAGTCGCAACGATGTGCGCGATAGACACTGTCATTGGTCGATTTCCAATGACGTGATACAATCTGACCAATGACAATCTACGTTGCGCCTCGCATCGTTGTCGCATCGTTGTGTTCGCTTAGTGAATTGCAGTGCTGAGCTGATAATAACTCGTTGTAACTTATAAGTATAACTTATTTACGTACGGTAAATTTAATGATTGCCATTGTAATAATCGTGTTATAGCAGGAAAATTACAAAAGCAATATTCATTAATTATATTAGATTCAATAATATTTGGAGTTTATCATTTAACAGTAACGTTGGTATAATATATGATTTTTATAATTTGACTAGCTTTTGCCCGCGGCTCCGCCCGCGTGGATGTCGGTTATCGCGACCAAACATAGCCTATGTCCTGTAGTGACCTATTTTTAATTTCACTTACATTACACAAACACAATATTTATAACATACGTTTCTTTGTTGACACTGTAATGACAATTACTGACATACATTACTGACGTTAATGACATTCGTGGAAACTGGTCATTTCGGTCAAGCGTTTCGTTCTCATAGCTGGCTACGAAATGTTGAGTTCTGATGGAATTTCCGTCTTTAATAATTTAATAATCGTAAGATTTAAATGTATCAGTATGTCATAAATTCAGCTAGAATTAAAGACTAGTTTTAGTGGATTTTTTTGTATTAAATTTCTGAGAGCATTCCTCTACTTTGTCTATGATTGCATTTCTGATATTTTTATTTGTGGTAATCATAGAGGAATGAAACACTCTGGGGTTTTGGTTTAGCAGCCATTAGGGTCGTTTAGGATGGCTCTGGGATTTTATTTTTAACAAACAGTTTTTTTGTGCCCGGACAAGTGATCCGGGATCATCTGCTCGATCCCGCATCCCTGAAAGTTGGGGAGCGTCGTATTTCCTTGGACGGATGATGTCGAGCACGAACCGCGCCGGCATTTTGATGTCTGCGCGTTAGACAAAGCACGACCACAACCCGCAGGCTGGGTAGAAGGGGACTATCCATGTCGGATCCGTGTGGCAGGGTTCGACGACGCCGAGGGTTGCTTTCTCCTTCCCTTTTCTGCCATGGGAGTCTGAGGCTCTCTCTTCATTGAGCACGAGGTGTGCGCTGAAAGGCTGGCGCACGTCACGCGGCGCGCCCGCGCAAGCTGACGTTGGAGGATTACGTACCCTGCAGGAACGATTTCGCCAGGGTACAGTTCTGCGTTCACGTGAGTTACGTTTTTCATCTGTACACGTGTCGTGCGTATGCCGCGTCGCGAGTGTCTCAAGTGCGGACTTACGTTTCGCGTCTAGCTATTGTTAGTTTACTTTTAAGCCTTAATTTTAAAGCTATATCTAAGAGCATTGTAAAATTCTCATGGATTATACAAATTGTGCATGAAATCATACCAGCGTTTCATTGTCGATTCCCAAAACAAACCAGAGGCTGTTAATCATCTTAAGAGGCCTTTGTACTCCAATAGGCTGATGTGTCTCCGAGAGATTATCCAGGTAACCTTATCTTTATCTTCATCTAAAACATTGTAACAACAAAACCTTCCAACTCTGTTCTTGGGCTGGGTGCCATCTGACCTCCCAAACCCATGAACAGAGTCTTTTTTTTTATTCTTTTTTTTATACGTTACAATTGGCGCCCGAATGCTTTAAAATACCATTAATTTAGCCTTTTATTCCTGGTTTGTTTCGGTGAATTTTTGACAATTTAACTTTGTAATTTTTTTGGTAAATTGTTTGATGTTGAAAACAGTTCAAACATGTTTTGTTGGCATAATATAAGCTATATTGATAGCATAATGCACAGAATCTTGATAGTAACTTCTACTTACTGACTTGGAATACCTAAATTTTTCATTGTTTTGTTTTGAACTTTGTCGATGAAACTGTACAAAATGTACTTATTTCAATGCATATTTGTTACTCAAAGCATAATCACTATGTATTTAAAGCATTGATAATTGATTTTACATTATAAAATAAGGTTAAAACTTAAAATCTTTGTTATTGTTGAAAAATATGTCAACCCATACTTAACCTTAGATTCTTTGTAACTAGTTATTTTAGTGAACAGGCAGTATACACAACTTGATCTTCGGATCACCTTTTTTTGTTTGTTTGAATTTTATTCAGCAACGTTTAGGGTTACTGTTGGCCACAGTAACCAACAGTGTGCTTCATCGCTTTTGTGTGTTCACACTTTTTTATACTATAGCCTTCAAATTGTTCATACATTGGAGACTAATAGTCCTTTTTGTGCAAACTGCTTGCTCACTGTTATGTTACTTTATTGTTATATTTCCTTATTTTGTGTAACTAACTACTTTGGCATATATAACTTGTTTGTTATGTTAATTTTTTGACGGTGCCTGAACAGTGAACACATTCTGGTCTCCGGACCGGGTTTGTTTTTTTGAGTTGTATGGATTTTCATCCTACAACTACTTTTTTTGGACTTGTTGATCCGGACTCAACAGTCACCGGGTTGTACAGCATCCCATAAGCCTGTACACACCTTTTTTTGTTACATGCTATAGTCTTCATTCTTTAAATATATGTTGACTAATAGTATCTTTGTGCCCACTGTTCATTCACTAATTCATTTTACATGAATATTTTTTAGACAGTACACACCTTTTTGGTAACATTATTAAAAATGTTCCATTGATTATACTTATGTTCCAAGTCCATGTTCCATGTCTTAGTATGAACGTTCCTATCAGAACTTAACTTTATTATTTCAACATTTTAGTTAAATTTTTGTAAACAAAATTTTTTTGACAAGCAACGCTTAACATATACATTTGTTAGTTTGTTTACAACTTATTTCTCTTGACCTAGTAGTCACATTTAAATTTTTTAGATTTTGTACACACTCACTTACTTTTTGCTACTTACACCCACCCATCACTCACTCATCCTTATGACTAACACCTATGTCATATTTTTATTACATTTATTTATGTATATAGCCTGTGCTTGGTATATATATTCCATTGATGAATACTATCATGTACATTGCTACCTACCTTTTTTCTTTGACATTGAAATCTTCAGGAATGGTGCTTGGTCTATAGCAACCAGCGCACCACATTCACTTGATGATCTTCAGTGTACATTTAGGCACACAATATCTTATGCCTTAAATGAACTTGCAGATATTTTTCATGGTGTAGTCTTTCTCGGCTAAACAATTATTAAGGTTGGTCAAATTAATTTTATTGGCAAACCATTTGATGTTGTTTACCTATTGAATGACAATAACACATGTAGGAGAGTATCATGTCAAGGACATTATTTTTACACCTTTTGGTGCATTTTAATGTTAGTAGGTATTTGTGTATGTGTTTGTACCTACTTGCTATTAGTTTGACATATTAAAATTTTGTCTAACTCTAAATTGTAGGGGTACCTGCATATATATAGATGTTCATTAGCATTATCTTTTTGTTAGTCTGTCTTTAACTTTTGTCATAGTACAAGATATTAAGTTTCAAAGATAGAATTTTTTTTTCAAACTTGAAAATTTTTATTTTTCAATTTTGTTTCTTTTATGTTTGGCTTGTGTAACTACACATTTTTGGGATTCTAAATCCGTTTGCCTGACCAATTTTGGTTCAGTATTTTCGCCAAACCAATTGAAATTAAGTTTCAATTTTTTCACAAAATTTAAAGATTTTTATTTTCAAGTTTGTTTCTTTTTTTGTTTGGCTGGTGTAATTACACCATTTTGGGATTCTAAATCCGTTTGCCTGACCATTTTTGGTTCAGTATTTTCGCCAAACCAATTGAAATTAAGTTTCAATTGACCTGTGATTTTTCATCACTTTGCTATTTCTTTACAATTTCTTAATTGATTTTGTATCCAAGGCTTACGTCTATTTAGGAAACACTTATTATACAGTTTTCTACCATTTCCGGTATCAAAACGATTAGTTAAAAGTGGTTTTCATCTGATTTTTTAGGACTTTGTCTTGAAAAATATTTTTCTTTACCTGTTCTTCGTATCGGATGTTGTCTGATAGGAGGTCCAGATCCCAACGGGCTCGCAACCTGTTGTGGACTTGTAGATATTACTCTACCTTAGTTTATTTAAAGTACTCTTCGGTCTGATCAACCAATGCAGTCACTTATTATTTAAGTCTAGCATAGTTTAGTATGTTAGTTAGTATTCTGTTAGAATAGGAATATCTTCATTTATTATAAACAAACTGCAATAACAGTTAGTTTTCCTAGTTTTTTCATACTTAAGTAAAAACTTTTTACTAAGTTAAAAAGTTTTTATCGGTTACCCCGGCTGTCTCGGATAACCGGGTTATCCTCTTCTCGGAAGGGGGGTATTGTAGTGACCTATTTTTAATTTCACTTACATTACACAAACACAATATTTATAACATACGTTTCTTTGTTGACACTGTAATGACAATTACTGACATACATTACTGACGTTAATGACATTCGTGGAAACTGGTCATTTCGGTCAAGCGTTTCGTTCTCATAGCTGGCTACGAAATGTTGAGTTCTGATGGAATTTCCGTCTTTAATAATTTAATAATCGTAAGATTTAAATGTATCAGTATGTCATAAATTCAGCTAGAATTAAAGACTAGTTTTAGTGGATTTTTTTGTATTAAATTTCTGAGAGCATTCCTCTACTTTGTCTATGATTGCATTTCTGATATTTTTATTTGTGGTAATCATAGAGGAATGAAACACTCTGGGGTTTTGGTTTAGCAGCCATTAGGGTCGTTTAGGATGGCTCTGGGATTTTATTTTTAACAAACAGTTTTTTTGTGCCCGGACAAGTGATCCGGGATCATCTGCTCGATCCCGCATCCCTGAAAGTTGGGGAGCGTCGTATTTCCTTGGACGGATGATGTCGAGCACGAACCGCGCCGGCATTTTGATGTCTGCGCGTTAGACAAAGCACGACCACAACCCGCAGGCTGGGTAGAAGGGGACTATCCATGTCGGATCCGTGTGGCAGGGTTCGACGACGCCGAGGGTTGCTTTCTCCTTCCCTTTTCTGCCATGGGAGTCTGAGGCTCTCTCTTCATTGAGCACGAGGTGTGCGCTGAAAGGCTGGCGCACGTCACGCGGCGCGCCCGCGCAAGCTGACGTTGGAGGATTACGTACCCTGCAGGAACGATTTCGCCAGGGTACAGTTCTGCGTTCACGTGAGTTACGTTTTTCATCTGTACACGTGTCGTGCGTATGCCGCGTCGCGAGTGTCTCAAGTGCGGACTTACGTTTCGCGTCTAGCTATTGTTAGTTTACTTTTAAGCCTTAATTTTAAAGCTATATCTAAGAGCATTGTAAAATTCTCATGGATTATACAAATTGTGCATGAAATCATACCAGCGTTTCATTGTCGATTCCCAAAACAAACCAGAGGCTGTTAATCATCTTAAGAGGCCTTTGTACTCCAATAGGCTGATGTGTCTCCGAGAGATTATCCAGGTAACCTTATCTTTATCTTCATCTAAAACATTGTAACAACAACTACCTTCAAACTCTGTTCTGGGGCTTGGATGCCATCTGACCTCCCAAACCCATGAACAGAGTCTTTTTTTTTCTCTTTTTTTTTATACGTTACAGTCCTTTCTCGAGGTCTAATCCACCCCTATACCAAATTTCATCAAAATCGGTACAGTGGTTTGGGCGTGACAAACAGACAGACAGACAGACAGACAGACAGAGTTACTTTCACATTTATAATATTAGTAGGGATTGAAAAAAGGCAACCAGGAAATAAACATCAGACTTTTTATCTTTAAACTAAATTGTTATAATTTTATTTTGTAGCTGTAATTATGTATAACAAAATATGAATTATGTAAGATCAAGGTTGATTTCGATTGCTCTTTCAGTGGATTCGATGATTCAGATGAATGATGTTGGCGTCACAGCGGCGTAGAAAACGAGCACTGCTGCAATCAGTACAAGGATACTATCCAACTCTGTAGGTACTGACTGCACAAACTGCACGACTGCATTGTAATTTTCCTAATTACGCTCCATACGGTGTGTTGTGTACAGTCAGCGTCAGAATTATCTTGACTGCAAAGTCTTGATCAATGATCTTGAAAAGTGATCTTAATACCAAGGTATTTAAGAGCAAAAAAATTAAAACTGTTTTATTGATTTATTGTATTTATTCGTCTGTCTAGAACTAAAGGTGTGTACCAAATATCAGAACAATCCTATACCTACCCTTTGTTCGTCACAATCGACCTGATGCTAGTTTAATTCTTAATCACAGTCCTAATTACGACCATAGTAGAAAAAGAAGTATAGTAAGTCTATACTCTGTTAAGACCCTGTGACACTGGCGACACTGTATTGTCTATAACATTTTTATTAGGAAGAAGTGAATGCTCGCGGTTTAAGCTATTACAATATTATAATGTCGCAATGGCTGCGGTTTTAAAACAATAAATATACTAAACAAACACTGGGTAGTCAAGCAGACGGCCTACTCGATGGTAAAGTGTATATTGTATTCTATTGACGCTTGCAAACCCAAAAGAATTATACACACAGGTTTTGCCGTTGAGGATGCATTGCAAAAAGAAAAGTAAAATTGAAAAAAAAAAAAAAAAAAAAAGGGAATTTGTCTTATGGTATGATTCACAAGCCGACCGCATACGACAACTGCAGCAGATATAGCGAACCCATTACTTGTTAAATTCCGATACGGATAAAAGGGACCGTTAAGAAGCAGCAATGAATTACGCGTATCTGCTGCGTGCGTCTGCAGATGTATGCGGCCACCTTCGTAATCATACATTTAGCTCTTCACAGTGCAAACTTTTTGGACAGAATATAAGTATCTAGAGCGTATGGGTCTACGTCCAAATCTTCAGGGCCTAAGATAACCTCACCCACAAACCGGTATATCTACTGATTGACGGACGAAGCTTTGGCGCAGGCCCTCCTAATTAGGTTCGGAGGCTAGGCAACAATATGTAGCTCCCATAAAAGCATATCAAAAGGAGGAGAAAGAGACCCCAGACCCGAGTGACCGAAGAGTAGGCCTTCCATGCAACCGGGAACAACGCTAAGATGAATGAGTCCCCGGATATGCTGTGTCCCCAGCAGAGTAGTATAATCCGCGCCACGTATCTTGGACCTAAATCGTAAGACATACGAGGCTCTGGCGCCCGCGGATTGCTTTGTAATAGTCTATGCTTAGTGAATTTGAGTTCGTCTAACGCAGTAGCATCCCGTGCTATCCTCAAAAGACACCCAAGAAATGTGTACTGCGCGTATAGGGCACATTTTGAGCACATTTTAGGTCCTAGATACGTGGCGCGGGTTATATCACCAGCTGCAGTGTTAAGTAGCTTTGTTCTTGGTAGAGTAGAATTTGGGCCACCCCATCTCCTCCCATGTGGTGTCGTACAAGGCGACTAAGGGATAGGGCTGTTTAACATCAGACCAGGCGCGGTCGCAGCTTCACATTTTGGGGGGGGTCACTTACCTAAGTGCGGCAATTACCCCCCCCCCCCCCCCCCCTCGTACTCGAACTATGTCGGATTCCAAGCGACTAAAATTAAGAGTCTCTGTGGCGTGGTGGTAGTGAATTCGACTGCTGTAGGAGGTACGGCAGGCTTATTAGCTAACTCGCGATAGCAAAGCGATAGCAAAAGCGCGGTAATCGCACAAAAACGACAAATTGGTATTACGTATCACATTTGACAGAAAGCGATCAGCGAAAAAGGCGCGATAAGAAATGTCATCGCGATCACTCAAAAGGTCCTTTTTTAATGGCTGCCATTGTGAAAATATTAAATACAGAAATTTTCATTGCAAAAAACCAGTGGTAAATCAAGAAACACATATAAATTACCATGGGTCTAGAAAGCGTTGTGTAGATGTTGTGGAATATTTATTTATTTATTTATAAATTAGTCTTAAAAACAAAACTATCGCTATTTTTCAGTTACGCAGCATATAATTGTTAAGGCGATCTGATCGCAAATCCTTACGTAATACAATTTTTTTTTGACGTATTGCGATCCATCGCGCTGTGATCTCGTTCTTACTGCTCATCGCTCGCTCGCTGGTCGCGAAAAGTTAGATAATAAGCCTGCGGATTCGATTTTCGCTTAGTGCAAATATTTGTATACATGAATCTGTCTATTTGCATTTGCCTGATGTTTATATGCCTGTTAACTCGGACACCAATGGCATTAAGCCTAAGCCGATGGTTATGTCGGACTCAAACCAACTATAATTGCACACCGTCTTGGGTTGGATCATTATTTGCCGAGGTTGAGATTGCCACTGACATATGCTCTACCTGTCACCCCTAACGCTTATGAAAAAGCCCCCGACGCGCGACGCCCGAGTCGCCTTCGCGCATTGTGGACTATGCGGGACGGAAGGGACCTGAGTCTTCCCTGTCCCCGCTCCCCCACCTCTTTCTCAAGCATTACTTGCTTGCAGAAGGAAGCGGCGGCACCCCGCCCCGTGTCCTCGCTTGCATCACAGTGATGACACTCAGGCGTTGGCTCCTTCTGGATCCGACGTAGGTGACTCCCGAAACACACGTGTAGGGTGATCACCTGTGCTGGTACAAGAGGCACCCGTGAGGCCTCTCTAGTCAGTCCTCCATGATGTGCTTTACCGCCGCTCTTACGACGTGCCTTGTGTTTGGTTGCCGAAGTTGTAACTTCCATTCCTCCACCACGTCCAGGCGGCGCTGGGACTTCACTGCCTCGATTTCTCGAGGCTCGGGTTTATGTCAGCGGGGACATTCGCGCCGGCCTTCGGTACCTGTATTGCACCGAAAAGGCACCGAAAAAGTATTTCATATGGGGCTTGATGCCGACGGGATTGCCTCGCGCTATGAGGTTGATTCCCTAGGTGGTGCGCGCTGAGGTCCATAAAAGAACATGACCTCGGTTTTATACAGGACCATGGGCTATCGTTATGGGCAACCGCAGTCGTGCCTTTCAGGGTCGCTTCGCGCTGTGTAGCAACGCATGCCATGACTGGCGTGTCTTCTGTATACGTGACGGCGACACCGTCCTCGAGGTCACCGCGAACACCCAGACGTATCCGATGGAGTATACCGCTGGAGCGGGCGCTGAACCAATCCCTGCGGAAAACAGCACGACATCTCTTGCCAGCCGAGGCCGGACGCGGTTGGGTAGCTGACGGCTCTATCCATCGGTTACGAGGGCTGTGCGGTGATGGTAGAGAGGCACTTCATAACTCGTGATACATGAGCGTCTCCTTAATGCAATTCGAGGGCAAAGTGTTGAATGCGTTGGCGATGTCCAAAGGAACCAGCAACATCACCTGGCCCACAAGTGGGCATCCACAGTGGAGCGTCTCTGGCGGAATTCATATTGACCACCCGCTAGGTCGGTCTAAAGAGGTGCTCGACGAGGCGCTTTGCAATAACTTTTCAAAGAGCTTTCACACCTCGTCATGCAACACTATAGGTCGGTTTCCCCGTCTTTAAGAATTTCAGAAACTAGCTCGCTCAGCCCGGAGTGCCGCGGTTTGGTCATAAGTTTATGAACCACCAGCTTTAATTCTATCCAACTAACCTCGGACAGGTCCTCCTCATCCACGCTTGGCTCCATAGGGCTTCGATTGTGCCTTGACACGTAAGTTGTAAACAATCCTTCAGCATTTTCCCGTTTACGTAGCAAGACGTTCGTATCTTTAAGAGTATTTAATGCTACCTAAATTACAATTTTACCAATGGTTTATCTTTAAAAGACGCGACAAGGAATTAAATATTGCAATATAATTACTTTGCAAATTTTATGAAGACTTTTCAATTTGACGTGCTGGGTTTTGGGGGGGGTCATGTCCCCTGTGACCCCCCCCTCGGACCGCGCCTGCATCAGACAGATATAATACAGCCACGACTCAGCCTATACATGGCTCGAACCAACAATATTGCCCGGAAAACGGCAATATTACGTGGGACCTAATACAATGATTGGTGAAATGTGGGTGTTAATTCACCTCTGCCTAACCCTCCGGGGATAAAGGCGTGATTGTATGTATGTATGTGTATGAGCTGATATCACCAAACAAATACATTGTTTACGTTATCTCGGGTTATCACTAACGGTAGTTGCGCGAAGTGTATTACAATAATAACAATTGTGTTGTTCATTAAATTGTAATAATTTTTATGTATAAATATTATTGTTGCATTATATTTGAACGTATGATTGACATGGTCTATCATATTGTATAACACTCATCGGGACGTCTATGGCGCTTGTAACAGTGCCTCGGATAGATACTTAATCGAAAATACATGGTATAAATCCGGTGGGTCTTATTCTATGAACGTTGAATGCTTTGCCCTCATGGCGAAACTATAGATTATAGATAGTCGAATGTTTTTAGATTTTCATCCGGCTCGAAGGACCAAATTTACAAACAATTGGTAGCTGCACAAAACGCCCTTTAATGAAAAATTAAAAAAAAAAAAAAAAAAAAAAAAAAAAGAATTATTTGAATTCCAGTTCCAATAATAGTTTATAATAACTATAATAAGTCACAGAAACCTGTGATTTGACACTTCCGCGTTTGAAAGAAGAATGAGACGCTGGGTCAAGATTGTCTTGCTCCGGTTTTGTGAAGTATCTTCTCCCTCAAACTATACTCGTATAGATTGCGTTAGGGAAATAATCAGTTTAATACAAATTGACAAGTCATAACTGCAGTTTGAAATACATAACGGATGACAGTTGAGGTAATCAAGTGTAAAGCAATCACAACAAACAAAGAACGCATTTCTTAGAATCTTCGAACCACTTATAATGTCATATCTCGTCTACATAACGATGTATTGTTTTGTTACGCTACTGAAAGTGGCTGTTACGCTATATGGAGTTTATTAATCGGTGGGTAATAATACGTTACGTATATTATCACGCCTGCATGTTCTCAGAGTGGTAGGCAGAGGCTACCAAACCAAGCGTACCAACGGCAACGTCCATATTTTTGTGTCCCATGTAGTCAGTGGGGTGAGCACGAACAACTATCGTAATCGTATCGTGAACGTAACGAGAGCACGGAGCATTGCGATTGGCTGCCTGCCTGAAGCCTGCCAATTGCAATGCTCCGTGCTATCGTTACGTTCACGATACGATTACGATAGTTGTTCGTGCTCACCCCACAGATTGGGTTATTGGACGATTCGCACGAATTGAACTCTCACGAAACGTGCGCATCGACTCCTTTACGCAATCAATTTGATTCTACATACATACATACATACATATAATCACGCCTTTATTGCCGGAGGGATAGGCAGAGGTGAATTAACACCTATATTTCCGCCTAGCCTATTGCCGTACTCCGGGCACTATTGTTGAATCGAATCATGTATCTGAGGCTGAGTGATGTATGATTCTGTGGGTTTAATAACCACAGGAATACGTAGGTTAGGAAGGATTTGTTTTGAGAGATTATACTGAATACCCAAGTATTTTCAAAGTTTTTCTAATCGAATAGAAATCACGCGAGTTGAAAACGTTGCGTTACTGAATTAGGAAGATTCGTTCTTACACAAATGAATAAGAAAAAATAGACATAACATCATCAAAAATTTATCAAACACGGTCATTGGTCAGTTATATGAAGTAGGTTAGGTACATCTCGTGTTACTTAGATATGAGATAACCCAGAATTTCTATGGCCTCTTTACAAATCCACCTGTCAACAGTCGTTAAGTCTTAAAACGGACAGAGAATCAGAAACAAGGACGAAGATATTTTTATACTCGACGACACTGGACCGACACGACATCTAAGCAAGGCATTGCGTTATGTTAAGAGCGGCTACACACACACCTGCCGCAGGGGCGATCTAGGAAGCAAAGCGGTTGGAGCAATATTGGGACAATATCGGAGATCTCTACACACACCTGCCGCAGGGGCGATCTAGGGTGCAAAGCGGTTGGGGCAATATCGGAGCAATATCGGGCCAATATCGGGGGTTCTCTACACACTTGCCTGCCGCGCAGTCAGCCCACGGAAACTTCGCTACATTTATTAATCTGTGGGTACATAGCGGTGACAGTGTGAAAGTGACATCTGTAAAAAAGCTTCCTATACTAAATTGGATAAAACAGATCTGCTGTCATTTACACAAAATGTCAAGCTCGATAGATGGCGCTGCATTATTAAGTCGGTAACGGGTAACGGATAAAACAGACCTGCTGTCATTTTGACAAAATGTCAGTTAGTATGTCTAAACTTAAAACCGGTGCGGCCTTAAAGAACTCTATTCTTACGTAGTATTGTATTCTCTTTGAACTCTATGCGCGCAGTATTCGAGAGTAAGCTTCTTTCTTTCTTTCTGAGTACACGTGTTAGGCAGTTGTCTCACTGGGAACGAGTAACGAGTAGAGCTAGAGCTACAAACGAGTAGGCGAGCAGCGAGGAGCGAGTGCGTAGTTTCGATCGTTCTGTAGCTCGGCTTTAAGCGAGTGTGCCAGTGAGGTGAGCGATTACTCGCAACACTCGCTCGCGGCAGCCAAGCGTACAGTCCAGGTTGTAGAGAAATGACCGCTGGTTGCTCTCTCGACGTGGCGAGTATCGCTGAGCGACTTAGCAAGTATCGCTGAGCGAGTGTTATTTTTCATAGCTCTTGTCGCTCAGCGACAAACTAGTAAAGCGAGTACTCGCCGGCAGTGTGAACAGTCAGCGATCAACTATTTGTATATGCATCTCTTTTATTTACACGGAATGTATATTTTTTGTACGTTTCTTGAGCGAGAAAATAGTCGATAGTTACTCGTTTACTCGCCGGCGGTGGGACAAGTGCCTTAAAAATGGTACCCATATTATCGACCAAACGGAAAATTGAAAAATTGAAATCGGGAAATTGATCGCAGAACAAACGTACGTATAGGCGCGCGCCTAGTACGGTACTGAGACTTGAACGCTACGCTGGCACACACGTTCATGTATACTTGTATATCCAACACACGTTCAAGTATACTTGTGCAAGTCTCAACTTGCGCAAGTATACTTGAACGTGTGTGGCCAGCAGAAATTGCTCCAATCGCGCTACACACACGGCGACGGCAGGGGCAACTTAGGCGCTACACACACACCTGCCGCAGGAGCGATCTAGGGTGCAAAGCGGTCGCGGCAATATCGGCGCAATCTAGAAAATGGCTACACACATAACAACTTAGGAAGCGATTAAGGGTAAATTAAGGCTCATACTCACGGTTTCACCCTAGATCGCCCCTGCGGCAGGTGTGTGTGTAGCCGCTTTAAGGCCGGCGCGGCGTATTGTAGAATAGAAAGACGAATGTATGGGATTTGTTGTGACGTTTATGACATACGTCGACGACTATACTTGATGAGATGACTGAACATAACTTATGGTTGTTAAGCCATCCCCTGCTGTGTACTGTCTGTACCAGAGAAGAGATTATAGTTTAGGAAGTAATCGGTTATCATGGACGGAAACCATAGCATTATCAGTATTAAGATGTTCAAAATAAATCTGTGGGTAGTTAGAAATTTCAATATTGAAGACCTGTGGGTAGTTAGAAATTTCAGCATTGAAAACTAGTACCAATCATGAATCAATTTCACCGCATCAATATAGTGTAGCCTCAGCCTGATGATATGATGAATCAATGGGGATCGCAGGATGTGCGTAGGCGCCACAATCAACGCGAGCGGCGCGCGCGCAGTTTCGAAAGCCACGTTTCATTGAGGTCCGTTACTTGCGAAACGCTAACTATATTATCTTCATGCTCCATTTCTTACCGGATAAGCAGTTATTTAAACTATAATAATGGACAATATTACCGATAATGACGTTATAAGTTTTAATAGGACAATATTTTGTTTGGAATATGTACTTTCGAGCTGATAACATAAAAGCAATACAGCTAATCTCTGGTTAAAATATTTTTTTATACCACCTAGGTGGCAGTTAAGCCACGGTCCATCTGATGGAGAGTGATTAGCATGGCATTCGGAAGTAAGCAACAACAGGTGCGTTAAACTCGTGCTACCGACCCTGAAGAGACCTTTTAATGTCCTTTTTGAAGAACCTCATATTTTAGTCGCTCAGGAAAACCACAGACCACAGCAGGGAGTAATCCTTGGAGAGGCACATTTAACAGGTAATGCCATTGAGCGAACCAAAAGTTAATTCATCATCACCATCCCAACGTTTGTCTCGGTCACTTCCGAAACCCGCTCGCAGTCTTTAGCATCCATCCACAACAATAAGACAAAGAACTTCTTTTAGAAAAATTATTTGTTACACAATCGTATATTGAATAACCAATGTTACAATTACAAATGAGAGCGATACATTTAATACTATCAAAACAAAACCTGGGCTTTTATTGAACACCTGCGAAATTGGCTATAGAAGGCCTTTAAAAGGGAAAGTGCAATTACCACAGTCTGTCGCGTTTGCAATGCTGATTGTATAGTAAGAATAGATACTGTACGTCTGTACAAACGCGTGGTAACAACTGTGTCATGATACGGATTATCTTTATTGTGGCTGTTTGGTTAATTTACTTTCATATTAGATTTCAGTATAACGATTTCTCTGCTTTTGCCGTCAGCTGCCTCATTCGCGGGCATGCTTGCACGTACAAATTAGATGGTGCGAAATCATAAGTAAAGTCAAGACCCATAGTCGCTGACTGAAAACTGAATATCTAAACTCAATATTTGTGGTAGATGTCGCTATTGCTATAATTTTTCTATAGCTAGATGTTTGAATAATTTTATTGACCGATGAATTTTTTAAATAGCTGAAATTTTCTTGAATACTAATAGTCGTTGACTGAAAACGGATTTGCACGAGTGCGTACCGTGGCAGTGAACAGCCGTAATCCGTCGAAATTTCGAAGTTTTCAACTCGTCTGTTTATGGGAGCAATTGTCGTTCGACCTCCGAAAACCAAGAGGATAGCATACGCCGGAGTATCATATGTACTGGTTTGCAGGTGACGTTGGCCCCCGAAGTTCTTGGTGGGGCCCTAAACCACCCAGGCATACATCCAACCACCCATCACAGATATAACAAGTGTGTCGTGACACTCGTGACTCGTGATACGAATTATCTCTACTGTGGTTATTTTTTCATTTACTTTCGTATTAGATTCAGTAACGATTTCTCTGTTTAAATTGTCGAAACTGAAAATGGGGACAGCAATCTTTAAGCATTTAATTTAATTTTTTACAAAAGAAATTATGATTTCGACAATGTAAATAATGGTTTTGAGGCTTAATTAACATTTTTATTCGCTCATACATCGTACAAGGACGGTTGTTAAAATGAAGGACAGTTTCACAGTTTCAGATATTTCATATTATCCCAATATCAATCGAATTTTATGCTAAAAGTTGTTTTGTATTCTGAGGCGGCTATTGTTTTAAGATGTTGATCATTTTCTGATTAACCCTAGTACCTATCAGATCTAAAGCTCTATGGGACTATACCTGAAGGGTCAGGCTCTCGTAAAATCAATAACAAGTACAAATCGATCCAAGAAGTAAAAAAAATATCGCAGAATATACATGAAAGTATCAGCGTCCTTTTATAGTCCAGGTAGTCGACCTAGGACACTCGTGCAAATGGAACCTACAAAATCGGCGTAGCTTTCACCACAATTTTTTAAAGTGGTAACCCTACACGTAGTGAGTACTTAAACCACTGCATCATCCGTGAAGTAATTATTTTCTCTTAGCGGCAGGAAAAGCAACTTGTACAAATTAGCATGGTCGTCTTGTCTTAACCTAGCTACACTTCCCGTATTAGTGCTGTAACAGCGATACTAATCCATTCCGTCCGGCGAAAACTGGGCCATCATGCCTTGGTTATTTATACACGTTAGGACAATGACAGGTTGATGTAAAGTATGTGTGCAAATCTGCCGTCGTAATTAAAAAGGGCACAACTAACATTTTGTAAATATTGAGAAAATAGAGATTAATTTTTTTTTTGTTTTTGTTGAAAAATACCCCACTAAACTATATTTTCCAAAATTCTGCGAATGGTAATACTTGCATTTGTATAGTACGTATATGACCATAGCAAATTTTTATTATAATTTTAATGCATATAATTGATAATTAGCATAATTCGTTTCATCTTAACATAAAAAATAGGATAAAATCAATCATGTTACGTTTAAAAGGTATATACAAGGAAATATGCCTTTTCAATGTAAAATTTTGAGGAACATTTTTGAATTTTACAATGAAAAGGCACTTTTATTAAATTGTGCCTTTTCATCGTATTATTATCAGTTACGATGAAAAGTAAAATATTAGAAAATACTAAACTTCTCTACGAATAAAATAAAGTAGTTATAAGAAAATCAACGTTTATTTCAAAAAAGTTTACAAAAATAATATATCTTGATTCTTAATTCATCATTTTCATCATTTCAGCCATAGGAAGTCCACTGCTGGACATAGGCCTCCCCTATAGATCTCCAATAAGACCGGTTGGAAGCGGCTCGCATCCAGCGCGTTCCCGCGGCCTTGATAAGGTCGTCTGTCCACCTTGTGGGTGGATGTCCTACGCTGCGTTTGCCGATACGTGGCCTCCACTCGAGAACTTTTCGACCCCATCGGTCATCAGTCCTCCGAGCTATGTGCCCTGCCCACTGCCATTTCAAGTTGCTGATCCTCTGGGCTATGTCGGTAATCTTGGTTCTTCTACGGATCTCCTCGTTTCTGATTCGATCTCGCAGAGAGACTCCGAGCATAGCCCTATCCATAGCTCGTTGGGCTACTTTGAGCCCACTCATAAGGCCCATAGTGAGAGACCACGTTTCAGTGCCATAAGTCATCACTGGTAACACACACTGGTCGAAAACTTTCGACTTGAGACACTGAGGTATGTCGGACGAGAAGATATTACGCAATTTTGCCGAACGCTTCCCAGCCGAGTTGGATTCGGCGACTGACCTCTTTCTTGAAGTCGGACCTACCTAACTGGACTACTTGTCCTAGGTAGACGTACGAGTCAACAACTTCAAGAACCGAGCTCTCAACAGATATTGGGGTGGGTACAACATGGGCATTACACATAACCTTCGTCTTGTCCATGTTCATTTTAAGACCCACCTGTTGAGAAACTCGGTTGAGGCCATCGAGCATTGTGTTGAGATCTTCCATTGATTCTGCCATGACTACAATATCGTCGGCAAACCGGAGGTGAGTGATGTATTCGCCATTAATATTGATGCCGAATCCTTTCCATTCCAGGAGCTTGAAGGCGTTCTCCAAAGTGGCCGTAAACAGTTTCGGAGATAATTATCACGTCTCACTGTCTTACTCCTCTTTTCAAAGGGATCGCCTTCGAACTCTGTTCCTGTACTCGGACCGACATGGTGGCGTTATTATACAAACACTTCAACACTTTGATGTACCGATAGTCAATTCGGCACCGCTGGAGAGACTCAAGCACAGCCCATGTCTCGACCGAATCAAAGGCTTTCTCATAGTCCACGAACGCTAAGCAAAGTGGCAAATTATACTCTTCGGTCTTCTGTATAACTTGCCGCAGCGTATGGATGTGGTCTATGGTACTATAGCCTCTTCGGAAACCGGCTTGTTCGGAAGGCTGGAAGTCATCAAGCCTGCGCTCGAGACGGTTCGTAATGACCCTTGAAAATAGCTTGTCAACATGACTCAGAAGCGAGATGGGCCTGTACAATAGAACAAGGTAGTTAGAAATAAGTAACAAAATACAATCTTACCAGAGCGTCGCGCCGACAGGCGTGGACTCGTCTTGACACGTCAGGCACAACTGGCGCAATCCGCGCAATCCTACGCATACCTCGCCCCCTTCGCTTCAGCACTCTCTTCACAGATGTTAAGTAGGAAAGGCATTTCCGCTAGTGTGTATATTTTCATATGAAATTATAAGGTGTGGAGTAAATAGTAAAGGCATAACTGCCAGTTGTGCCTTTTCTTTCACGTTTCTTGCTACGGTATTGGTAAAAAAATTAGCACAAATACCACATAAGCCCTTTCTATTGGAAATGCTTCGATTATGCCTTGTCAATTAGAAATGTTAAAACCATAATTATAAAATAGAAGACATATGTCACAATGTGACCTTTTTCCTTACAAAAACTTGAAAAATGGTGCATTTGTGCCCTATAAACTTGTGCTATCTCTGTTTATTTTGTTGCTAAAAATACACAAAAAATTGGGCAGATAGGCCTTTTTTTTCTGATTCCGAATATGTATATAACGCAATTTGGCATAAAATGTTAGTTGTGCCCTTTTTAATTACGACGGCAGAAATAGAGGGTAACGAAATTTTTTTGACCTCAGACGATGGATGGGTGACCATTTCCAAAAAGGTATACCTAGTTGTAGGTTGTAGTAGTCATAGATAACGAGTAGTTCTGACGAACAGTAGACCTCGCGAGCACCCTTTGCTACATTTTTCTGGAACCCTTAATCTTGTTCGATATTGCGTGCTTCTCTCCCCCATTTTCCCTCCTATAAAAAAAAAACTCTCGACAAAAGTTGTGATCGAGCTAAAAACGTTATTATGTCAAGTTTGGTGAAAATCGATTAAGAAATGCGCTCTCTAGACCGGAACTTACAAACAAACCGACATAGATACGGACAAAAGCAAAATCCGTCACCTTGTCAATAATAATCAAACCTAGAACTAATATTCCACAGTCGCACATTCACGATTTAATTCTATACATATCATCAGTAGCTAATCTTCATATTATAAGCCCAAAATGGTCAATTAGAATCAGTTGCTAACATATCTTCAGGAAATAGGACAAAATGGATTTCCCTTTATTTACTTGCCTTGTACTAAAACGTTTGTCAGTCAGCCAACAACATAGTATGCCTTACTTCATTCTAATTAAAGGTGGTACAAGATGCTTCATTTAGCCGCAACTACAATCGCAAATGCATCTAATTGTGGTTAATCAAGTTTTATATGATTGCATTCATTTACAAACGAATCTCAACCGTATTTCCTAACAAATAAAACTGAAATTTCTCTACTCCAACAGGCAGTTACAATGTTTCAAACTTGGAAAGTTAGTAGTGAGTCAGCGTTCAATATGACTAGACTTATAAGTTCTTGACCTCGCGTTGTTTCGCGGTTAAGCAGCTGTTACAGCTATAATTACTATTAAACGACGTAGTGTGCACAGACCTTAACATATCATGTTGCATATTCAAGCTACCGGACACTATTAGACTGATTGATTAATTAAGGCTTGGATTAATATTTACGACTGGATTATTGCATGGAGACAGTGTGGTTAACTTCGATTACTGAAATAGCTTCGAGTGCATTGGGCTAGAACCTATAACCTAGTACTTATGTGATTGTAGAAACAACAGCGCCAGTGCACAATCATGGATTTGAATGTCCTTTGTATATTATTCTTCTTCATCTTAGCGTTATTCCCAATAGCATCCGAAGCTTTGACTTCGGAGTCTGTGGTCCGCTTTACCCGTCTAACTGCGGATTTGGCTGGACTTTACGTGAAGCGACTGCCATTGACCTTCACAACCCAATAGCGATATTGGGCGATATCGAAGCATTGCAGCTAGACCAGTTGTTGGACCTTTAGAACTCCAACGGGTTTGAATTTCCTAAGGATTTGAATATCTTTGTATATTACGAGTAATATGCCATGTAAATGCGAAGCGCCCGTAGCAAAGAGATGACTCCCCATGGGAGAATTTTCTGGCTGGAATTATTGATTTTTCAGGCTGCGTCTTCAAGTATACAGTAGAGGCAGTAGAGCAAGTGGCTTGTAACCAAGTCAGATTTGTTCCACATTGGCCCCATTTGCTCGTCCAACTGAAGCGAAGAGGGATATGTTTATGGTTTTTAATACCGCGTCTGCATCTACGGTTATAGATTTGTCAGTAATTTTTTGAAAATTCCTTGGGTCACATAGTCACATCCTCGATTAGATACGGAGGTGGATATTATTTTTACTTTCCATGAGTTGTGCTTTATTTAACCGAGTTATTCCGGTTGGATCCCCTGATATGATCCCCTGCCGATTGTCATTATGTTTTAATTCCCGATGGATCCACCGTAAACTTTGTCATTCCGGTTTGATCCCCTTAGTCTTTTTTACAGGCAAGTACAGTCACGACGTATTCGAATGTTTTTTAATTGTTTTTTTTTTTATACCACTTAGTTGGCAGACAACTACGGCGAAGCGGTGTACAATTTTTTGTAGGTCATGTAACTTATAAACTGAACCATGCAGCCGTCTGATTAAAAACACATTAAGTTTCTTTTATATATCGCTTAGCTGGCAAAAAGTTGCCAGCCTAATTAATGGTGATACCGACCTTGGATTATTGTTAAGTTTTTGCACTTCCATTCTAATAATTAGACTACATATTACTCTAATTACATACAGCTGTGGGGAGGCCGATTGCATTTTTTTGTGCATTCTTTAGGCTAACTACAGCAGCAGTGGCAGTATGGACGGATCTTTTTTGAAAATATTACAACATACAAAAATATTTTTTCAATTCTAACGAGTACCTAGTTCCTGAGATTGGTGAATTGGTGCGTTTAACTAAACAAACAAACTCTTCAACTTTACAATATTAATATAGATAGACCTGATAGACTAAAGATAAACGGGACTAACTCAATCTAGTAATCTACTACTTTCACGAGAACTACTTATCCACATCTCAGTGCATAGAAATGTGTTTGATTCAATATAAATTAGTATTCTCCTAACCAGCTAGGTGAACTAGATCCGATGTAGGTACTAGTTCGTTCATCTGTACTTAGGTAAGTATATTTACTCGCACGGGTATTAACTATGTATATACCTCGGGACACGTATCTTGGACCTAAATAGCGAGACAAATGAGGTCTTGGCGCGCGCGGATTGTTTCATAATAATGGTGAATTTGAGCTCGTTCACCGCCGTAACACCCCGTGCTATCCTCAAAAGACGCCCAAGAAACGTGTACCTACTGTGCGCGTATAAAGCACATTTTAAGTCCAAGATTATATGTCCCCCCGAGCAGTATCTACTTAAGGGAAAACACAAACTCGCGTTGCGTCGCCGCATCGCCAAAATGGGCGGGTGCCGCCTGCCAATTTGTATTGAAATTGACAGACACTGCTCATTTTGGTGGTGTGGCGACGCAACGCGTTTGGGCTTGTGTTTGGGCTCTTAATACAATCAAGCTATTAACCATGGGAAAAGGTAAGTATGTGATACGTTTTACGACTTCTCACGATTAAGTTAGAGGGGCCACTTTAATAAAATAAGATAAAGAAGAAACTTAAGTTAGGGATGGGATTATTGGACAGTCAATATACGGCCGTTCCCAATAACATAATCTACAGATTAGAGATAGTTCTTATGTCAAATCAAATCCTATTGTTATTTTCCTACTATGAATTGCGTTACCATAGACATTGATCCTTTCTAATGTCAAAACTGGCGATAGATAGGTTATTGCGAACGGCCGATAGCCGTGTTGGTTCTTATAGTGGAATAGAATAAGCCCTCCTTATCTCCTCTCGTGGGTGTAGTAGGCGACTAAGGGCTAGGGCTGTTCTCCATCCGATGGTAAACATATGATAAAGTACGCAATTAACGGCAATAGGCTCACCCCCTATTACGTACGACCGAAAATCATAGTTGGCAAAAACTGTGGGTGCTAATACACCTCTGTCTACCCCTTTGGGGATGTACAGGCGTGAATATATGTATGTATGTATTACAATCGTGATCCTGTCAATATACTGATGTGCAATGCAAACACGATTCGTACCCTATATTACGATATTGCACCACTATACTTATTTGTCGTCAAACATTTGCTGTAGATTATATCCATTGCGACATTAGTTGCAGAATCGGTGTGCACGAGTGGTACAATCGAAGACATGCACTTCTACATAATGTTAATAGTCGCAGTGACTGCTCGCCTTTCTCCAAATTACCTTGTAACATGTACGAACGCACTTTCTTTACTATATTTTCTATTGTAAAACGCTTTCGCGCTCCAAATCACCGATGCTTGTAATCGTAATAGTGGATAGGTATCAAGTACCAACTGCCGGAAACTATCCTATTAGCAAGTGTAATCATAATAAGTTTTCATATCCGTGGCTTAAAATTCCTTGCACGCATTGATTGTTATTTAACATCGATTATGGCGCCGAAGTACCGGAAAGCTGTTGAGTTTTCGGTAACGATGACCTAATCATAATAACAATTTCTTATATGAGCTTTATTAAGAAATTAAATTTGATGTATTCAAATTGTCCGTTAAATAGTTACATTAAATCGATTGAGTTTATCGATCAGTGTTAATCGAATAGTAACCGCGGCGGTAATGTAATCGATGTGGTATCGCTGCAGTGTCTACCCGTGTATAATCTCTTACTACGTTAAGTAACTCTCAAATGCATTATCATTGCGACAGCTTATGTTAACAAAGTAAATAGTGTAACGCAAAACATTTATCGTGTCATTGTCCCTTTGAGAGGAGGCCGGGTGACGTCACGGTCAATTTCGCCATTTCACTTAATTATGTCACGTTATCGGGGTAACGTTTCAGAGGAAATGATAACGGGTACAATTTGAGTGAATATACCATATAATTTATCACTTGTAATAATATGCTAGCTAGTTTTATGTCGAAATTCAGCCAAAAGACGCAGTTATAAAAGTGGAAAACGCGGACCCTGAACTACGATCTGAAAGTTTTGTATGTGACTGGGATTAACGCTAGAATGCAGAAGAAGAATGATAGACAAGCGGTGCCATGCCTACATATCTTTTAGACTTATTCCCGTTTCCCCCTTTTACCGATTCTCCCCGAAAATGTATTAGCTTTATAGAAATAAAGGTGGTACTAACAGGCAATGAGAAATCTTTTATAAATTGTTTTAGTCTTTTGAGCATGAGTAACTTATGAAAGTTTCATTGCAATCGATTGGATGTATAGAATCCAACTCGGAAGGACAGTCTGCGCCATAGCCATAGTCTGTCAACTAACTGGTGTGGTTGGTTTGGGCCCCAACGAGGGGCCTTACCTATACACTCTTCCTGAATTGCAATCCCTAATAGTTTTGCCACAAACGAATAAGTAAGGGGAAAACCATGAAAACACAATGTATAGCACATCACAATAATTACATTAAATAAGATTGTTTAGTGCGATTGCCAAGTCAATTTATTACATTTAAAACATAAAAGCTTATTACGTAATAACTTAGGACAGAAGGTATCTGAAGTAGGGACTGAATAAATTAACCGACTTGGTATTACATGTATCTCACAACTTTTTGCGGTAGAAGAACCGAGGGCGGTGAGGCTTGGCATCTTTATACAAGTATTGTTTTTGATGGTTTCACTTTCTATCAGTAGACAGAAAGAGAATAATAATATCAATACTATATTGACAGGATCGCGAATATAGTATCTTATGTAGTTACACAACATACGTCCCCATCCATCTTTAAAGAATACGTTAAGAATAATATTGAACTTAATTATTATAACCTAAAAAGGAAAGCAATCATGTCTTCAAATGAAGCCTGGCGCCACTCTACACAACAGACCGAGTCTCTTCATTCAATAAAATCTAATCACGCTACCGAATGAATATTAATAGGTATACAATGTGTACATAGCACATCCGTATTTGGGTAACCTATCCACTACAAGTGTAGCTTCACATAGATTCGATCGCTATAAAAAGTATTTTTATGTAAGCTTAAAGAAATAGGAAACACGTTCAAAATGATAGATACTAAATTAAATTAAGACTAGAAACTATTATTACTAAAATGAACTAAAATAAATAAATAATATATTTACATACATAATGCGTCGTGAAATTCCTCCACATAATCACCGACCGGTAACGTTCCCAAAAGGCTGGCAGCATTGCCACGTTGAATGGCAATACCCGCTTATTCTCTGTGCAAGTTGATAACATTGATAACCAGCCTTCTGGTCACGCGTAGCGTCGATCAGTCGCTTAAATAGGAGCTTTATCTGTATAATATATTAGCTAGATATAGAGATTCTATTCTATTTGTCTACCTATAATATAGGTAATAGAATGTATTTTATTCTAATTTAAGTGTAAATACTGAATACTATACAGCACTTCCCGGCATGGATGTCGGTTATCGCGAACAAACATAAATTGGCACTAATATAATTAGATTCCAAGGAATATTTATTATTATCAAGTGGCCACCCCATTTATAGACAAAAAAAAATGGCGCTCATAACATCGCTTACAGTGGAAGCCGGTCCTTAAAACCGGTTCTCAACTGTAAAGATGTCGTGATGTGATGCTGGTGGCATTGTCGTCTGACAATAGGACAGTAACAGCACCTGTGCGTATTTGTATTTTATAGTAGCAACACTGTCTATTTATAAATTAAATGTGGGTTTGTATTGTAGGTCACAAAGATGCACAAAAAAACTAGTTTCGAAGGCTATTGCTTTGTAAACTAGCTATTGTGTGTATGAAGGAGAGAAAATTAGACACGAAGCGAAATAATAACATATGATTTATGGTTCATAACACTTTTTCTTTACTGTCAGTTAAGAAAAGTAATTAGTTAACGCGAATACAAAGAAAACTTTATTTAGGTCACAAAATGCTTTACTGCTACACAAAACTTACACTCGACTAATTATGTAGGTATGGTAACTGGTAAGAAATGGAAGTGTTTTTAACCAATTCCACTCCAATCCCAATTATATGCCCTCCCAAGTTACATGATTTGGTTAAATTTGATTTTTGGGGGAACGACTGTAAGCTGACCCGTCCGTCAAGGCTTTTGTCCCAAAGATCTTGGTGGGGCGGGGCACAGAGGGGAACAGCATTGGAAGACCATCAACTCGAGGATTTTCAAATCAAAATCTCCCCCATTTGAACCCTTGACTGAAGAGTCAGTTAATCAATTTGATTTGTTTATGAGACCGGTTCGTTACGGTAATTTGTGATGGTAATAAAGTCCGCTGCTTGACTTTAAATTATAATATGAAGTAATTTGTTCCATTACTTTTAATTATCAATACGCACGACTGTAGGAAGGGTATAGTAGCCAGAAGTGTTTACAGCCAAATTCCACCAACTATGTTTTTTCGGTCTATGGACATTGGCCCAGCTTCAGTAAGAACATAAAAATTCGTTGATCTTTCAATCATTCGTCAATCAGATCGTTGATCATGGGGATATCATTTCCTTATTCTCTTCCTACAGTATCACTTTTAAGATAGGTGTTAATCTTCTACCTCTATGCAGGTACACACTCAACACATTACACATTGTCTATAAATGGCGCCCACACCACTCGCAAGTGCAGCAAATAAAAAAGTAATTGCTTCCTCTCCAAGACTTAATTACATTGAAAGTTTTCAAAGCTTTTGCAGTCTGTTAGCAGCGTAAAAATAGCTGCTTGATTCACTGCCAGTCAGGCACTTTCACCGTGACTGCTGGCACCATCTACATTGCAATAATGAATGCACTTACGCAGATTACAAAACAGATTCGACCTTTTAAGTGCAACGCACGAACTCTCGAACTAAAATGGCTAAAATGATTTCTGAATAAAAACAAGTTTGCCTTGGTGCTGGGTCAAAATCAACAGATTAAAGAGTGGTTATTAAGACCACTGTTGCGTAAATTCTGAAACACTTTTTTTAAATGTAATTATATCGTATAGTTCGTAGATGATAGATAATGGAATTAAAATGTAAATTTTTATTCTCAATGCAAATAATCTCAAATCTAAAAGGGAACAAATAAGGATGAAAATTAGGCTCGGGTGATTTAAAACACTTTACAAAACATCTCTACGTACTATCTATGTACTAATAAGCAAAAGTTCAGGAAGTCATGTAGATTACTATAGAATATAGATCTCCAATTTACATCGTAAAATCAATATTGTCTGATGCCCATTCGCAATCTATCCTAGCAATATGGATCAGAAAGAGCAAATCTGTAAACATAAGGACACTGCTAGCCTAGCCAGGTGAACCAATGCAAAGATCTGTAGATGGTAGTTGTTTGTAAGCTGAAGAAGAAATATTTTTGCTGCAGTTCAGGTTAGTTCTAGGTGCACACAAGCTGGTTTCCGCACTTCGCCTGAATAAGGTTTTTTGCGACACAACTCTGCATTCTACCAGTTCAGGGCGTTTCTGAATATGGCTTGCCTTTCATCCGTTTTTAATGACACCTATTATAATACGGGACTGACTGGATTCAAAAGGTGGAGGATCGACAGAAATGGCGCACCTTGGGGGATGCCTAATGCCTATGTCCAGCAGTGCACTGCAATAGGATAATTGATTGATTAAGTGTTAAATGAACTAAGAAATATTGCACGAGTTACCACGAGTCTTTGCTGCCAGTCTAAATAGTTCTTCCAAATAGTGTTACATGTAAGGACAGGACAAGGTAACAGTATTCGCTACTTAACTGTTATGTGAACGGGCACTGCATTCTTGCCCAACATTTCATTGAGGTCGTGTAAATCAATCCACATTGCGAATGTATCGCTTGAAGATGGTTAACTAAGATAATTATGCGCTCGAGAAGCTGATACTCATTGCAGAGCGTCTTATAAATAATATAAGAACTTTCGTTTAAGTAACTATACTTGCATTTAAAAGTGAATTCTATGATAAACTAAATTGAAACAAACAATTGTCATTTCTCTTACTTTCAATAAAATCAAAGGTTTTAAAGGAATTAAAAAAAAAACAATTAAGATAAAGATTTCTACTAAAACAGTAATATTAGGTAAACTAGAAACACGCAGCTGCTATGCTATACGTTCAAAGTTCAAAGATTTTTCAACATTGAAAGAAAATCTCTGAAGACTCTACAGAGATAGCCAGAGTACAGAGGTAGCCAGAGAATTTGCCTCTAAACGAATTCTAAATCGGTGTCATCAGCCTTTAAATCAACCGTATACAATCAAGTCCAGTCCTTCAGTCCAGTTTGCTGAGAATACGGGTCGGAACACTATGTCGCACTGCTCAAATTGAGACTTCCTCCGTTCTAGTATCTGTTGTAAAACAAGCTGGCTGATAAGGACCGAGGTCTAATTCAACTGGAGGGAAGTGGACAATTTAAAATTAAGAAACTAAGTTTTCGAATGTCCTTTTCTTCAATTGACTGCATTTTGTTTTGAGAGGTATGAAAGCTGGGGCATTATTCTGCTTTTACGACTGCGATTAAAACTTATCTTATTCTATCTTAACTTATTGGAAAATAGAGAAAAAATTTTTTTTTTTTTTTTTTTTTACAGTTATAACGAACGGGCGTAGTTACGATAATACTTATTCAATTCGAATGTTTTCTGGGATGTAATATGGGATGAATTTGAGTTCATTTTTGCGTCCACTCCTAAGATCATTAGCTCGTTTCAGGTTCATGCAATGGGCATATTTTCAGTATTAGAAACGTTCCTGGTAGACGAAAGTTTGCTCACATTTTATTAACTACCTACTCCATGTAACAAAAAATATGAGTAAGTGAAATATGTAACATAAAGCTGATACGTCCTAGAATATTTATTTATTTATCTTACATTGGAACTCATACATCATAATATTATGACTATCACAATTCATCAATATGTTTACAAGGAGATTATCACTAGTCATGATAAAGTTACCATACTTTGTCATGATAGTAATAATCCCTTATTTTTTCCAGATTTATGTTCTAAGATTTTTTTATGTAGGGCACGTCAATATGACCTCAGCTCGTCTGATAATATGCTAAAGGCGAAATCTCAGGCATGAGGGTCATCATTTTAGATAACAATAATGCTACGACTGGCCTTCAGCATAATGACCATATCAAATGTTTTTTCATGCAGAAGAAACACATGTATTGGCAAAGAACTCCAATATAATGTAGACTCCAACTCTTATTTTTTGTATTTTTTATACTACTTAGGTCGCAGATAAGCACACGGCCCATCTGATGGAAAGTGGTTACCGTGGCCTATTATTGAGTCGTACCTACTGCTAACCCTGTAAGAACAGAGAGATTCTCTCCTACCTAATACAAAAATCGTCGTGCGGCAAAGTAAAAAGTGCCAAATTGCTTGGCACTGGATGGAACTGTTTGTATTATTACATTATAATATCAGGAACTTGATATAAAATGCGTCATCATGCCGCCTTGCATGCATTTTACCGGTTTCATAGTCCATTACACTGGAACACGGAACTGCTATTTATCATGCGAATAGTCAAGCTTGAGTAAAGTGTTACGTACCTGTTGTATTTTCTTCAATATAAATAACTTTACGTTACGATATAAGCTACGAAGAAACTACAATCCATACTAATATTATAAATGCGAAAGTAACTCTATCTGTCTGTCTGTTACGCTTTCACGCCTAAACCACTGAATGATGGATTCGATGAAAGGAGAACGGGCACTTTTGTATGAGCTGCGTCCCAACCCTTGTAACAAGTTGCGACTAGTGTAAACATGTTCATTTAGTCTATTTATATGTAAAAATGAAGGATTTTTATCAGAAATTTGTGCAGGTCCAAAGTTATAAGGGTGTAAGTAAAAAATATTTTTTGTGCAAATAGGCTTTGCAGTATAGTTCTACGGTTTTGTATCATTTCGCCGACGGTCATTACAACTACGGTTGACTCAACTAGGGTTAATTCACCTACTGGTTGCAAAAAAGCAAAAACCAATATTTTAATTTTCTCTTTCTAAATCGATTTGAATAGTTAGCATAATAAATGCTTCAAAAGAACATTATTCACGCTGCATACATTTTTGGTCCAAAATTGAAAGTGCTGGCCAAATACGATATTTCGTTAGAACTTGTTCTTATTGGGGCGTCAAAGTTGAGGGACCACTTCCTTCGGTTTTATTTGAGTTTGAAAATCTTGAAAACATACATTTTTTATGACACAAACTATTGAAAATGGATAAAAAATGTCGTGCTACATTGGAAGAATAGTTAATAAAACTAATAAAAAATAAACCCCATACTGCACACCGTTGTTTTTCGTATATTTATTTAGGTGCTAAATTGAAAATAAGTAGCGGCCAAAGAATACAAATATGACATTCCGTTAGTCGGGCAGTGGACCCTCAGCTTTGACGCCGTAATAAAAAATGCTAATGAGGACAAGCTCTAACAGAATATCATACTAGTATTCTTTGGCCGGCACTTTCAATTTTGGACCTAAATAAATGGGTGAAAAACAACGGTGTGCAGAATGGGGTTTATTTATTATTGATTTTATTGACTATTCTTCCAATATAGAACAATGATTTTCATTCGTTTTTAATCATTCATATCATAAAAATGTATGGTTCCAAGATATTTGAACTCAAATAAAACTGAGAGCAGTGGTCCCTCAGCTTTGACGCCATAGTAAAAAATGCTAACGAGGACAAGTTCTAACGGAATTTCATATTTGTATAGGTACTTTGGCCAGCACTTTCCATTATGGACCTAAATAAATGGACGAAATACAACGATATGCAATATGGGGTTATTTTTTATTGCTTTTATTAACTATTGTTCCAATATAGAATAAAGATTTTCATTTATTTTTAATAATTCGTATCATAAAAAATGTATGTTTCCAAGATTTTTAAATTCAAATAAAACCAAGCGCAGTGGTCCCTCAACTTTGACGTGGTAATAGAAAATGCTAGCGAGGACAAGTTCTAACGGAATATCGTATTTATTTTCTTTGGCCGGCACTTTCAATTTTGGACTAAAATGGGTGATGTCCTTTCATTCAAAAATCCCAATAATTTATACATATTTGAAATGTACTAATTAAGGCCTTTAATTTGATATCAAACACGGTATATTTACCTCAATTTTATTTTTTAACGCAGTACTTTATGACCGCTAGAGGGCGCCACATTAAATTCAGTGACACATTATATAGCCTATAATAAGTGGACGATCAAGACACTTCTAACAATACCTTACTTGTCCAATTCTAATTAGTAGTTGAAGAGCTATGAGGGAATTAGTGAATATACATACATAGTTCATACATACATACATAGCCTGTCAAAATCATAATCCTCCTTTGGCTTAAACATAGTCGGGTAAAAATAGCATAAATAAATAAGTATTTTGTCTTAAAAACACTAATTATTTAAAATAAATTAAATACTTTCTTAGTAACTGAAACCCCCACAACTTTTACCCTGCACGAAATACAGATTTATGTCCATACAAAAAAATAATACACTCATTGAGACCTTTCATTTGATATAGGTCAAAAAGTGTTACACCATATGGGACGAAACGCCCATTCGCCTTTGGTATACCTAGAGGCTATAAATATTTGGTGGCGATAACCGACATCCACGCGGACGGAGCCGCGGGCAACAGCTAGTATAAGCTATTTTCCATTTGCCGGTATATAAAAAAGTAAACATTGTGGCATTCTCTTTAGTCCTAGGCGTACCTAATCTACGCCTGGAGTATACATTTGTTTCTTTAAGTGATTATCCATTTTTTAAGCTATTGCATAGCTTCTTTCGTGAGCCTTGAGCGTGGAGACCGAATCCAGAAATTCCGTAACGAAAAAACCTAAGCTGACACTCCGAGCTCGCACGAATTAGCCGAGCTCGGCTCGATTCGTGCGAGTTCGGAGTGGGGGGATAATTGCATAAGTTGATAAAAAAATGCTATGCAATAAATAGCTTTACCGCGGCAGTCCCCGTGCCACACGTCTTTTTTTTTTTTAATACTTAGGTACTAGGTACTCAACCATAACGCCTAATTGATGGAGTCTTCGTTGATGTAACTAATTCTATTTTTAAACTTTTGAATATTTTATCCTATAATACGTGGAATTCAACCACAAACTACTGTTTGGTATGTAGTTTCGGATGTCTATAAACGCACGTCTGGCTACTGGCTAGACATCAGCGGGAACATAATACTTTACAAGTCACGTTTAGATGCGGTTTTCTTTAGATTCCCGCCTCGGGAAAATCCAGGCGTAAATAATAAAGGCAAAAAAAAAAATGGCACAAAATCCCGCCTAATGTCTGAATACCTAACTGGTTTGTTTTTTGTGTTTTGTGTCAAGTGCTCTTTGAAAACCAAAACGACCTTTGTGATTTAATGTCATTGTCAATACTCGTGTCAATGTAATAATTTAATTCGTCAATTATGACTTCCTAATTCCTATCAATACTATAAATCAAGACCGAATATTACAGTTTAAAAGGTATGAAGTAGCCACACACAGCGTTCCTCGAAATGAAGAGAATATATGTTTTAATTGTTTTTTTTTTTATAAAATTAAAACGTATTAATAGATGTATTTTTAAGTATTCGCGTTATCCACAAACAATATTGTTTGTGGTATAACGCGAATACTTAAAAATACATCAGTACAACGCATTTACGAGAAAAAAGAAAATGTTTACATCCGCTGTTCAGAACAGACACTGTACAGACTTTGTGAATGTCCTAACTTGCAGGGCATTGGCTCAGTAAATATACATTATAATTATGTTGTTGCCCGCGGCCCCGCCCGCGTGGATGTTCTAATTACCAAGTTCTAACCTGTACCTGTACTAAATTTCATCAAAATCGGTTCAGGGGTTTAGGCGTGAGTTACTTTCGCATTTATAATATTAGTATGGAAGTATGGTCAGGACTTTAACACAGTGTTTAAAGAGATAGATTCTTCACCTAAAATCTTGTAGGTACGTTTATGAATTGTTTTAGTACCTGACCGTGTGATTTCACCAGGGTATGTTAATCAACTCTCTATATATTGGCAGATACATCAGGTACCTGTGTTATGACCTCCCAAACCTGTTTCACATGCTAACAGCTGTATACGAGACGCAATTGCTAGAAATCATCTCAAACTAAACAAAGCTGATACTGTCTGTAGTCTGCGAATAGCTCAAGACGAAGTAACTTTGAACGCTTTATGAAATGCCAGGACGATGTTCTTGGGTGGCATGGGTCATCTATTCAAAATAACGAGATATACGTACAATTTCGGCTAGTTTCGGACAGAGCGGCTAGTCGCAGTACCTAGACTCAGATGGTTATTCAGATGGTGATTTAGTTCGGAACGCGGCATAAATTCTCTCGGGGAATACTAGAACTTTTTAGCCGTCATAATATTCTTAATTTCTTTGTACAAAGTTTCAGTATTTCATGCATTTACCATGCCGATTTCAAATCAGTTTATAAGTTTGCAATATCTTTAAGATTGACAAAATAAACGTCTGGCTGGATATAAGGCTTCCAACCTGTATATAGACTTGAAAATCTATTAGTTTTAAAGGGGTAAGAAAAATATACGCTATACGTGGGCATGTGCATACCTGGCGACAAGGGGCAAGAGGTTATTGTGCAGTCCACGCAGTCAGTCACACTCACACACCATTAAAAAACCTGCTGCGTGCCACACTGTGCGCGAAAAATATCGATCGATACGACCAGACTTGTTTGTCTACCTACCATTAAAAATAACGATTTATCGATAGTATTTTTGTGCTTACCTCTTGTATTCAAGTATGAGATAGGGTGCCATACAAACATCTAGTCATTGCGGGTAGTCGGAGCCCCAAAAAGGTCAACAGCTGGTCTAACTGCAATACTTCGATATCAGCAATGGATGGACGTCAGATGACACTCGCTTAACGGTAAATATTGAAGTTCAGCACACGCAATTAGACTGGAAAAAGCGGACCCCAGATTCCAATGTGAAAGCTTCGGATGCGACTAGGATTAACGATAGACTGAAGAAGATAGGTAGAAAAACAGACAAATAAAAAAAATCATGCGAGAACTTTTTGCATCAGAAATCGATACCACGTCCGCGACCTTCGACTGAGTAGTTAACGTTCTATCGCCATGCCACACAAGTCGTCGATCATCATCATCAAAAAGACATTGTGTCCCGAATGCGTCCGAGGCCTTCACCTCGGAGCTCAGGGTCCACAGGTCGTCAATGTACTTAAGTATTTATTAATGAAACTTGCGGCAATTCAATCTTTACGAGGGCGAAGCGGCTCTATGCTCTGCGTAGCTACTGGCATAATATGGTCAAGATATATCTTGACCCTAACCCCAACCCTGGCGCGCGCGGGCTGTCTTCCTATAATCTATGATTGGTGGATTTGAGGTCCTACACCGCCGTAGCACTCCACGGTATCCCTGAAAGACACCAAAACGCGTAGATACTGCACATACATAGGGTACATTTTGTGTACCCGGAGTCAAGATATTATGCCGCTTATTATCCGCGTACCTAGTATAAAATATGACTTTGAAAAGTCAAAGGAAGTAATCAGTCAAGGTTTATGGCTGAACAGTTTATCAGCTCGGCGCATATTCCGGTAGGCACCGGTACAGGACATAAATATCCCAGATATCGGAGATCCTGTGGCTTGGTATAAGTAGTCAATTATATTGTAGTTTCTGACTGGAATAATAATATTTATTTACCGGAGTATCTCCTAAGAGAAAAAATAAACTAAAACGATAAGGAGCAATAAGTTAGTACACAGTACACGCTTTAATAGAAAAAAAAAGCATAGTTAATGAGTTTGAGATTAGAAAATATAGTGCATTAGAAAGCGTAAGGTGACGATTGTTGTAAGCACCCCACGTTTTTTGTCATGTCTATGACATGTATTGTTGAATAGATTGTGATAGAAGTAGGTTTAGGCGAAGACATATTGAAGAAAGGACATGTCAAGTGTACCCGAAACCGGCGAGCATATGAAAATAGGAGAAAATCAACGAAAGATGTATGACGGGATCGTAGCAAGTGGAAAACTGTGGTCTAAGCCTACCCCACTGGGAAAGAGGCGTGAATTAGATTCGAACTCTGGACTTCTCGATTGCTAGTATGATCTCAGCATAAGCCACCAAATATAATTTACAATAAAAAAAAAAATTACCTACAAACACATAAAACATGGTTAATATCCCGATGTCCTGCGTGAGCGACGAATACGACGCGACGCGACGCTGCGAACGCGACGAACGCGATCAAATCAACGGCCTACCCTACTTGCGGCCTATGTGACACTCTGCGACAAGCATCGCGTCGCATTACGTCGCATCGTGTTGCGTCGCGTCGCCAGCGTCGCGTCGTATTCGTCGCTCACGCAGGACACCGCGCTACAATGCAATTAATTTGTTATCATAGGTAACGGTTCCATTATTATTTAGTTAGTTATTTACAGTGGTTTTCCTCATTATTGTAGCCTATAGGCACGTGTAATTGTGTAATGTAATAATTGAGACTGCAATTATTGTAGGTTATTGTTTAATTACAGATGGTTTGCTATATTACAATAACAATCGGCCACAACATCCGGGCGACAATCATGACTGTATACAATAAATGCACTTTGGAACTCAGGTTCCACTCTCTTACTCCTCAGCGACTGCCGTCTGAAGCCCAAGAGGTGCACCAATATGTCGTCCTTTGATCAGAGCCCTTATTGAGCTTGAATAACCGTGACGTCACTACGCGCGTTCATATTAGCCGATGCACTTAAGCTAATTCAGGCCGGTATTCTAGAATGGTACTCAGTTCTGAATCTCGATTTATCTGAGGGCAGGTTGTGTAGACAATCTGTCAATCTGTCCTAAGATAAACTGAGATTCAGGACAGTGTGTCGTTCTAGAATACGGGCCTTAGTCTCAGGTCTGTATTCTATGTTAGCCAATTGAATTTCACAGTCTACCCACTTCATGACCGCGTTCGAAACTCATTGTCAAGTAGAATAATGCGCCAGTTCGGCCCGAAGATCTTGGTGGAGCCATTTTAACATCTTTTACTCATTTTGAATACATTCCCAAAAGCGTTTATTTTTTGGAGCTTACAAAGAACTAAGCAGTCTATAACTACGTTAACACATTTAAAATTCGACACGAATTCGATATTAAAACGAGTTATGAAACAACGTTACCGTTGGGAATGCGAAAAGGGCCTCTGATTGCATAACTTAACTTATAAGTCATTCGGATTAAACTAGTTCATTTTGAAACGAGAAATATATACGAACTGCCTGAGTAGCGTAGCGGTTGCGAGTGTGACACCGCTGTGCGTGAAAACTCTCAGGTTCAATCTTCGATAGTGACTAGCAAAGAGTTAGATAACGGGCCTGGATGCCGGCAATAAGATCACCTTTCATTACGTGGGATGGCCTTTGTCCCTGTCTATCACGGGTACGTATTTATAGGTTAAACTGCTTCCGTGCCCGTACACGCAATAAAAAAGTGTGATTCTATGAAGTACGTACCATACGGGACCAGCCATTTATTTTTATGGTGCACAGATGTGAGTTACAGTCCTGAGAATTTGGGTACTTACGATAAAGGAACTGGATACGGCCAGGCCCGTTACAGTGGATGTAGTCAGTAAAATATCTCGTATGAGGGGCTTACGACCTTTTTAACCGACTGCGGCGAATCCAAAAATGGATGGTTATGTGTTTGACTTGCATGTACGAGTAGGAACTTATGTCCGTCCCTAGGAATGGAAAGGGGACTCTTTTATCCGCACTTAGCGGGGCTCTTTTCTTGGGCCATTGTGCGTGGGTCCGTCCCTAGGTTATCTCAAAACTGCTAGCGGCTGAACTAATTTTGATGAATTATAAAACTAAATTTCACAGACGATATGCCATCGATACCAAAGAAGACTGGAATAGACATATTGATTTTCTTTAATAACTTATTGAGCTTAAAGGCAATCTATATGGCTGACTTTTGGCTCCAAATTTTTGTTTACAAACAACAAGTAATCGGCTGTTTTTTTTTAGTTTCTGTATTAAATTACTTATTATATCGCATTGGGTCATTTCTATTTAGGAAGAAATTTGTAACGACTTCCTGACGACCTAGAAACTTGACATTTTGAATATAGCTTAGAATTAAATGACAGGAAATAATAATAATAAACCAATAAATTAGATAGGCATTCTACGACATGTTTTTAAATTAAGACTAAATTCAATCAAACTTAGTATCTTTATCCTACTAAAGCTACACAAGCGAATGGATCACTACACTAGGGTAACATTAGCTTGGAGTGCTGAGATCAGGAGGCGGGAACGGCTTCTCCATTCCTGAATACTTCTGGAGTGGCTCTCCTAGCAGAGGAGAATGGGGAAGGAAAATATGAGAAATAGATAAAAACGAAAGGGAAACCTGAGAAACCTCGCACGTAATATCTTTTTTGTTTTATATCCCTAGGACTCGTCAATTTGACTTTACCTCACCTGATGGTAAGCTGTAGGTAGTCTCAGGAAAGAGGGTTGCTATTACTGACACCTACGATGTAACAATGGTGGCCCTCAGCTTGACGACCTCATCAAATGCCTTTTCACGCCCCGCATAAAGGACCATATCCCCATATTAATAGTTAACCTGGGCAACCAAATATATGTCAAGTGGGTTTTAATTAATTTTTAATTCATTGTTTGTTTAGTTTAGAATCAATTAGCATAGTTATAAAAAAAAGTAGACCGGCCCAGTTAACATGTTACGGACAGATCGCACCGAAATACGCGGCCATTTTTATTTCATAACACATAGGCCGACTGAGGAAATATTCATAGTCTAGTTATATGTACAAGATGTCGCGGTTCTGCCCGTGGTATACTGGTCCCGTTTCCGTGACTCAAAGTAAAAAAAAAAGATATTTTACACAGCGCTATCAAATATATAACAAGCTAATTAAACTATGCTTGGGTTCGTCTAAGCATAGTTAATTAGCTTGTGTTATGGGTTCTAGAATGCAGATAACATACTGAAATACTTTTTTCGTCACAGAGATTAGCGTTTGTTCCTGGTTAAATACTAGCGTCTTGGTAATCTAACTGAATGAAATGCTAGTTAGGAGGGTGGGTTCTAGGCGCGGTTCAGACTTGCTATTTTATGATCGCAATTACACTATCACGGCTTCAAACCGGCTATAGTAACGGAAATACCAAAGCTTTAGATACTGACTGCACGGATGGTACAGCGGTCAGGATTTTTGCAATAAGTATAGCGTTCATACATCAATATTTAATACTAGCTGTTGCCTGCGGCTCCGCCCGCGTGGAATTCTGATCCCGTTCATAAGTAGCCTATATGTTAATCCAGGGTATAACCTATATACATACCAAATTTCAACCAAATCGGTCCAGCCGTTTATGCGTGAAAGAGTAACAAACATCCACACATCCACACATCCATTCTCACAAACTTTCACATTTATAATATTAGTAGGATCAGCAATACATATTGACTGGATCGCGATATTATTGATTATCCAAACGCGCCTTGAGGAGCCCCGTCGCTTGTGGTGGAAGACGAAGAAGCCAAATTTTAAAGCAGTACTCTACCGTCGTCGCTGCGTCGATGTGTCGAATTGAGCTTTGCGGTTGCAATTCCCACATGGGACTCATTCGTTGAATCACAGATAGCTATTCTCAGCCTAAATGTACTACGTACCAGTTAATTGTGTTGGGAAATTACCCACGATACAGGGATAATTCCATAGCCGGGGAGTTTCATTGTTTTTTATTTGTGCAGACTTCAATATGCTTGATGGAAAGCTTGGATGAAGTTAAAATAACAAGGGCCATCATTCTGGATGCTACCAATGTAAGAAGATCTTCAGTTTGACAGCCGCGAGAGTTGTCTTTTCAAGCGTCGCATATACCGGTTCTTTCAGGTGGACTAACTATTTTGTCAAATATGTGTGTGGGTAAAGAATTACCGGGTCTTACCGCAGGGCAATTAAAGAATCTTAGAATTCTACAATTCTACAACATTCTACACAACGCTACATACATACATATTATACATAGAAACACCCAGACCAATGCAAATATTTATATTCATGTATACAAATATTGGCACTGAGCGGGGATCGAACCCGCACCTCCTCCGTAGCAGCCGCGTTCACTACCGCTACGCCACAGACTCTTCGATCATACAGAAGTGTTGTGATTTTTCCGAACGACTACATTAGGGGGTTTTTTCAAGAACCCCCTATTGTATGAGAAGGTATTTTACAGAGGCAACCCCGTAAAAACCTGCTAAGGGGGCACTCGTCAACTTCCCATCAGGTGGGCCGTCTGCCAGAGAAGTGGTATTAAAAATACGCAACCAGGCAATTATTCCTGGTTTGCATGATTCATTGATCATCTGTGTTTTTTGAAGCTTAAACAAACAAAGTAATGAAATAATCAATAAGCCATTGTATCGTCTATGCACATAAATATACTTAGGTAATTCAGGTTATTAAAATTAGCACAAAGTAACGCATTTCTACTGAGTCTTGTTTCATTTCAATACACACCTGCTAACACAATGAACAAAGGCAGGTGTCTAAACACAGAACTCGGAGCCTCGATTAATTTACATTTTATGTGGAACGCTTATAAAGTTTCGCGAATTCGGAGTGAATGCACTTTTTATAATGGCAACACAACATGCTCAGACGCACCGCGATTTTAAATTTAGAAATGCTTTTCATCTGACATCTTCGGTGTTTCAAATTTAGAATAGTGTTCGACCGTCTATTTTCTTGTATGCTTCTTTACCCACACACGTACGGTGGAGTGGCGTTTTGTTAAGTAGATTCAATCGTGAAAAGAGATTTACATTTTCATTCACGAAACTTTACTATTTGCTTTACTTTTAACAACTTATTTTTGTAAACCTTGTAAGTGATTAGTTCTCCAAGAGCTTGACGTCGAGGGAGATTTTTCGCAGACTATGTAGTAAATAATATTTTGATACAACATAAATGCAAACACACCTATATTCTTCAGGTCTAAAGTGCGGCCAGGTATTTCACTCACGTTTCGTTACGTTTCTCAAATTACGTAGGCTTTCATGGGCTTTATTATGTAGAAACGTTTACGTCAGAGAGCGAACAGCCCCATCCCTTCTTAGTATGTGTGTATGTATCTAATCATTAACAATTTACATCTCATTGAATGCAATTAACAAGATAACACGATAATATGGTGATCAATTAAAATATATCTACGATAAAATACATGCTTCATTCATAATCAAGTAGGAGATATAGTTAAATGTCAATAAATAGTGTATAACATTACATAGATAAGATAGATTGTACGTAGATAAGTTAGATTTTTTCCTACATTTTGCTTGTCTTTAAGCAGGAAAAGAATCGGTTTAGCAATGCTAGCAATATCTATTAATCAATTTTATCTTGGCAATATAATATTAAAAATCATTCCATATATGAACGCACGTTTACTATTTGAACTTGACAACCACTTCAGTGCACTTGTCGGACAATATTTATTATTGGTAGTTACAATACATTAGTGACGTTGCATAAATGAATTGGTACCGGACAACCGGAGGTGTTTTATATCTGTCGGTCAATGTTCGAAATAATGGTCTGGTCATATACCTTCACTATTATAAATGAACGATATATTATATTTAAAATTAAATGGTAACGCCTAGGGTTGTGAGTCGTCTTATCATCATCTTAGCTTTGTTCTTGGTTGTATTCAAGGCTTTAACTTGGCTTTAGTTGGCAAGGCAAGGCTTTAGTTGGCAAGCTTGGCAAGGCTTTAGTTTGGCTTATACGGCTTATATGGGGGCGACTGTCTTCTGACATCCCAAAGACGAAAGCCTTTGCTAGAGTATCTATCTCCGTCAGTTAATAGGTGAGGTGTACCAGCTTGCAGGTGAGGTGACCTTAGGTCTCGACCGGGGTCGTTCGTAGCTCCGGTATCCGGAAAGTCTCAAGCATCTCTACGGTGTATTAAAATGGTCTAAGTCACATTTGTTTTAAATTGCCTCTATTTACTATGCGTAGTAAGGCCACGCAGTTAAGGTGATTACATACGCGAATGACTTTGACCATACAAATGCTCAAGGTCATTCGCTCATATTTGAACCGTAAAAATCAGAAAAACTAATTTTAATAGATAACTTTATAGGCGACGGTTACTAACTAAGAAGGTCACGTCATGCTTATACACTTATTTAACATACATCTGAAATTTTAGATTATTTGGATACATATTGTAGAAAATATTTGGTTTCTTATGAAAGAGTAGAGTGATGTTCAGAGCCTCTTTTCAACAATTTTCTCCTTTTTTATTTAATTTATGAAAAGGAGAAGTTACTCTGTATATCCTGTAGTATGCAGGCATGTAAATTTCAGATCTTTAGGCTTTATAGTTAAAAAGAAAAACGGTTTCGAAAATACCGATTTTTCGATGCTGATTTGATTCGGGGCCTTAACGATCGACACCGATGTCTGCCGCCTACCACTCACTGAATTAATTGTAATTAAAAATAATAAGTGCAGAACGTTTATGTTGTAATATTGGCAATTCACTAAATAAGGCGTTTTTGTCTGTACCATGTATCAATCAAAACTTAATCTATGTCGGACCAAATCCTTGCATAATTTTTTTTATCTAAATTTACAGTTTATAAAAAGATAATAAATTTAAAATAAGGCGCTCAATCACAATGATTGTACGAGTAGGTATATTAGGTGTGTTCTTAATAAATTATTATTGCAATATCTTTTTATTTGCGCAGATGACCCTTTTTTATCTTGCGCAAAATCCCCATAGATATCCCCCCTCGCCGGAGCCGGCGGAGAGTTCATGTCGGACTGGTTCGACTTGAACCGACTAAAACGCACGCCGTCAGTAGGTCATAAGTTGCCGGAGGTGAAATTGTCCGAGACATATCTCTCACACCCTGGCCGATCCAGGGCCATTTCTTTCGCTGCGCTTTGACTTCAAAGCAGGCATTGCAAGGGTCTCTATGAACGAAGAATCGCTTGACCCACTACTAGACAGTCCGCCGAACACACTACAAACACGGTATCTCTACAACTAATTAAGGCCATACATTACTATGCACGCACATTGTTCATGCAGTCATGCACACAAGGACGAGCACGGGTCGTAAACGCTGAAATATTCTGTGCCAACATTTTGTAAAAGATACAGCAGTGATGATATAGTCGTTCAAGCGACATTTAGAACTTTCTGTGGATACAATCATAGCATTACATTATCGAGTTATTCCGGTTGGATCCCCTGCCGATTATTATTATGTTTTAATTCCCGATGGATCCACCGTAAACTGTGTCATTCCGGTCTGATCCCCTTACTCTTTTTTACAGGCAAGTACAGTCAATAGAAAAACAGTTGTTAATGTAAAAAATATTTGGTTTATGCTCATTATCATAATATTTTTTGCGTAGACTCAGTCGCATCGCATCCGAAGCCCTCACCGCTGAGAAACCGGAGCCTCTCGCTGCTATTGTTGTCACCTGGTGGAGTAGGCCGGCAGATCGGGATTGCCCTTGCTGCAGGACAGACTTACCAAATGGACGATGTATAGAAAAATGGACCGGTAAAAGTATCGAATCTGTTGAGCTTGCATAAAAGTTTTAATGACAGTGAAGGAAGCTCGTGAAGTGTGTAAGAACAGAATCAGATAATGACTACTGTCTCTGCCTACCCCAGATGATTCACAAATTATGTTAACAATTTGCAAATATGTAAGCATTCGCGAACAGTCGCTCATTTGCATTGTACCGCTTGAGGTGATATTAATTAGACCAGCTATCATTGCCATAGATGTTACGTCGATTTTGGCAATGTGAATATAATCTAATTAGCAAGACCAACATCTGCATTAGTACTAGATACCCCATAAAACCCCATAATGAATATGTGTATTGCAAATACATATAAAATGGTCTGGTCGTGCCTCGGAAAGCACGTTAAGCCGTCGCGTCGGCCCCGGTTGGCATACGAACATCTATAGCAGTCGTTACGGGTAGTTGAAGCCCGAAAAAATCCAAAAGCTGGCCTAACTGCAATGCTTCGATATTGCGGAACCCAGACTCCGAAATGAAAGCTTCGGATGCGACTGGGATTAACGCTAGGATGAAGATATGTAAGAAAACCCCATGTGTACCCCTATAAAGCAAATAATAGGTACTTATGATTTGCGGTCCCTATCATTGCCGTAATTTATTGCAGTAATTGCTGAGAAATCAGGATCGTTCTTTATACCAGACGACTAGCTTTTATAATATAAATAAAGTTTATAATATCAGTAAATACCATCGACTAGCTTTTATAATATAAATAAAGTTTATAATACCTGTGAATACTACGGTAGTGAATGTCGTCAGTCGTTACGGTAGGTGAAGCTAAATAGACAGACTTTCGCATTCATTATGCGTGCTAATCTAGATGTAAGACTAGCTTTATTGCGAGTCCATTACATTAATAATTCACATATCTTTTATAAAACCGTCAAGGTCACAATAATGTATACCTCGAGACATATGTCTTGGACCTAAAATGTGCTCTATACGCGCAGTATACATCTACATATACATATATTTCTTGGGTGTCTTTTAAGGATAGCACAAGGTGCTACTGCATAGGATAAGCTCAAATTCACTAAGCATAGCTGCTTATAAGAGAATCCGCGGGCGCCAGGCATGGCCAGGCCTCGTTTTTCTCGCGATTCAAGTCCAAGATACATGTTCCGAGGTGTAAAACTAACAAGTTCTAGTCATTCAAGATTACATAAAAACCGTCAATATAAAACCGTTACGGCACGTTTCTTTGAACACGAATTAAACTTGAATCCGTTGACCTCTGGAATTCTTTTACATCAATAACAACAACATTGTATAGTTTCTTATATAATGACTTGTCCTGTGATTCATCAACGAACGCACTGGTGTTAATTCGAAATATTGGCAGTTCAGTTCATGCCTTTCATTGTGAATATCATCCACTTTTTTTTTGGAAATTTTGCCCACATGGGTGCACAAAGCCGGGATGTTCATGCCTAAGATACTTTTTATGCATTTATAAGCAAACCTAAAATGAAAAAGATACACGAAAAAATGTTGAGGAAGAAATTCTTGGATTTAAAATCATAGATCTAAAAAGATGAAATTAACTTTGTTACAAAAATAGGACCTTTATTTGAAGTGGAGAAGACGAATATCGTTTCTTGCTCATTAGCTAAGACGTTAATATTTCCTGTATAAGTGCTCTAAAGATCTTTGAAGTACCTAACAAGTCTCTTGACTGGAACTCCACTACATGTTTTACTGCATTCGAGGACCTTGGAGTTGTTTATCAATGGAGCTAGGCGTTGAAGGGGAATTTGAGATCGTCATCCGAGAAATCTACACAAGAATTAAGTTATTACCCGACTGCTGCAAAGTACGATGCCGCTAGGAATGTAGGTCAGAGGCGCTTTCTTCATACCCCCAAACGTCCACCACAGCATTTTCATATCTGCGACACGCAGCTCCCATTTACTGGATCTAGTAACGGCCACGCTTCAGTATTATACATTTTTTCTGCAGTGCAATTTTGACCAATTGTCATTGGTCGATCTCCAGTGACGTCACCCAGTCCGACCAATGACAATCTCTATCAGGGCTGTCGCAGCGCTGTGCTCGACGCTGTGTCCTACGAGAATTGCACAGCTGTATTCTTACTCATAACGACCCAAATTACCTCCTCTATAGAGTATACAACACTTACCGAAGACAACATATAAATCAATATAAACAATACAGCGAGATAGGATCAATGAACGCTGTATATTTCTGTAACATTGTAATGAATCTTTGTTTACTCATTAAACATGGGCTGGCCAATACTGGCGGTTTGCCAGTGAATACTAGTGTTGCTAATCTTGAGCTTACTAACTTCCGGTACTTCGCTAGCTTACTACGAAATCTTAATGTGGCATGTAGCACGGATTACCTTTAAGATGATAACTAACATAACATATCGTGTCGTTATGTTTTAGATTAAGTATAGGGTTATTCTCCAATTCAACATGCTTTTAAGGGGCACTTTTCGGGGCTTTTGCAAGCACGTTTTGACGGAGACATTTTGCGAGGTGTCTACGCGGTTTCTGTGCGTACGCGGTGTCTGTAGAAGGAATTAAAATAAGCTTTATGTTTATCTAGCATAGGAATTAAAATTGCAACGCACGCCGAATAAGTGCACATAGAAGAAAGACTCTAAAAGCGTCTGGTTGAATACATACGGACGAAAAATAAAGCGAAGTAGGTGTTACTTACTACTGGTAAGGTGCCTCTGCCAATCACTTATCAGGGATACCTTTTGGCGAGTGGTGATTTCAGGGCGCAATTTATAAATCTCAGGTTGGATTTCAACAGTTAAAATCCTTTCAACTACGGCGGAGAACGTACTCGTTTAGATAGTGATTACTTGAAAATTAATTTGTGTAAGTATATCCGTTAATTTATCTGTATGATACAATCCCTTGGTGTAGTTTGTACGCCCACGTCACTAGCGTTTTCGGAACCAGTTAGTGAAAGAACAATTTTATTGCTTTGTTGTGCCTGTTCTCAAGATTGGAGCAAAACTTTTACCGTGTATATTATAATAATACATTTCAAATCTCTAGGTATTCATTTAGGTATCGGTACAAAATTCTCAGATTCATTTTATGGACGCCAATTCCGGTTGCGGTCAAAGCCTACTCTTTAAAGCTCAAGTCGATTCTCCTACTACTTCTTTCATTGACTTCATTTGGCTTTTACCGAGAGAATGCTGTCTGACCATCCAACACCAAGAACGCGCCAGAACCTCGTTTGTTCCCTTCGTACTTACCAGTTTACAGATGAGGTTATCCCGAAGATCTTGATGAGGCCCCATAATACTGCGATTGAAGCGATAAGCATTCCCACCAGTAACAAATAAGAAGGTATAGACGTGACCCATCACAGACACTCCTATAGATCAGAATTTATCGGCACGCAAATTTTACCTAGAACCTAGAGCAATCTGGCATAACATCGTAAATAACGTTCGCTCATCGCGTGATGGCTCTTCGTTACAAATTAACTTCATCCTGTTATACTTCTTGCTTTCAAACTATAATTTACAGCCAGATCTATAAAGCTTCGTATTGAGAGGAGCGGAGCATGTAGCGGAGCGATTACGGGATAGATCAAGGTTAGGTTTATGCGTATGGCGTTTGTAAGACTGCCAGGCTGTGATAAAAACATGCGCTATGCAAGTTGCCTGTCTCCGAGATATATTAACACAAGGAAATCATTAAATAGTCTAGCGTCAGTCTCACAAGATGTGTACCAAACATGGTCATAGTTAGAAATTCAAATAAGCGTAATGAACTTGAACTGCAAAGGTAAAATCACAGTATAACATGGTCTTCCGAGCACAAATAGGCCGGCTCAAACAGATAAGTACTAAAAACTTGATATCGACTTGTGGCAGAATATGTTTTGTGAGAGTGCCTTAAGACTTTCCTTTCTATCCACTTCTTTCCTTTTCCAGTTTAGATTTATTGTTAATGACGAGTCACACCTCTGCTCCGTATTACAAGAATTACGGCATTACGAGGATACACTTATCACGGGCCCATTTAATGAGACCACAACAATTTCGTCGACCAATTACTTTAGAGATCAAACTAAGCTGCAAAGACCGCTAGATGATGTTCCGCTACATGCTAGTCTCTACCCATAGCCTTACAGAAACATTTTTACTTAACGCCATCAAGTATCACTCCAGCTAATTGGTAGCCAGCCATATTTCTTGCCTTAAAATGGAACTAATGCCCGCTGTTATGGACACGGGTCTTTTGTCCGTCGAGTGCTAATTGTGATACGAATCAATTCCTATTTAGGTTTATACAACTTAGTCATAATGCTGCGGTCAGACAAGGTTAGTTACTCGTTGACCGGAGTAATAAAAAAATACAGCAAAAAATAAAAAGTAAAACCGCAGTCATTTTCTTTGCCGGATATGTTAAGGATTCAGAAATATGTTAGTATCTTTATGAATTAAATTAAAATGCAATTAAAGACGTATTATACTTTTTTAGATACGATGCAATTCATGGAATTTGGTCGTATTTTGCCAAAATTCGTAGGAATGGTACATTTTTCGCCGCAATCACAATCTCGAACAATCGTTGGAGAGGGCTATTCTTTTTTTAAAGTTAGGCAGACTTCTAAATTACTGCTCTTACTTCTATGAGACTTGCCATTTAGAACTAGTTCTGGTGTCGTATGTAAATGCGACAGTCAAATGAACTTGCAATAAGTACGTTTTACACAAATTACGGCTAAATTTCGTAAAAATTGGAATAAAATGGTCGCTTCATAGAGAGACAATAGCAAAGTTAGGACAATCAACGTTATCTAAATGAGCGAAGTCAGTCTAGCATTACATTACACACATACAACATTTACAATTTCTCTCTTTTATTCTTGATATATCATGATAATACTGGTAATTATGTATGATAATTTATTAGTTTATTCTGTGCGCACGTGCGTGACGTCATGACAAAGGCGCCATTTGAATCTGACAATAGTATGTGATGTCCAGATTCAATATAGGCATATTTGTTAGTGAGACTCGCACAACTACATACTTATCTATATTTTGTGTCCTTACTTATACCAATTTTATTTATGTATTTACTGTGCCTGCCCTTAACAAACATGTTTTCATTCTGTCTTTCGTTCTTTAGTCTTTTGACTTAGGTTGTTTTTATTCGAGGTTGATCGAGATCGAGACATCATTCGCAAGGTAATTACAGTCAAATTTCACGAAAGGTTTTCGGGTAAATAACGGATACAAATAATGCGGTCAAAACGTGCAATGACGCCAAAATTTCGCGGACACTCGGCCGGCTTGACACGCTTATTACAAACACAAAGGCATCAATTTTGTATACCACCTCGGTACATCTAAAGCACGTTCCACAACTATATTAACGTGCACACTTGAATAAGCGCAAACGGAATATTCTTTCTTTCTTTCTTTCTTTTTTTCTTTCTTTCAAGCTACTACGAGCCTTTTCCTGACTCAGTTGGAGTCAGTTTTTCTACCAAATTCAACTACGAAACGGTCAAGCTTCAATATCCGTGAAGCGTGTGCCATTTGAATTTCTGAGGTTTTTAATGGTACATATATCAGGTATTGGGTTAGTTAAGCACAAACAGCCAGAGTTTTCTTCTTCACAGCAGAACAGTGTAAACAGTCCCGTGGCCTGTATATTACAGGATAGTATTACAAGATTTGATTGTCTGTGCGGAGTGCGGAGTGGTGTACTTACCAAATATTAATAATTAAATTGTATTATGATAGTACTATGTATTATGTATTACGTGAACGCATTGAGAAACATAAAAATAAATTTATATGTCTAAAACAGTTATAAAAATTATATGTTTCGTAAACTGTGTAAAACGATGTCTAATTTTGTTGCGTTTAGAACAAAAAAAAAACATTATTGCTTAATTTAATCACGGCCATTCGTTAACAATTCATTCATTAAGATTAAATACTGTAAAAAGAATGAAGATATTACAAATAGGTACATACTTAAAAGATTATTATAATTTATTTGTTGACTCGTTCTGGCTTCACATGGGAAAAATTCTTAAAAAAAGCTTATACCCCAATTGCAACGCCTCCTACCGGGTCCTAATGCTATGACGGTAATCATTCAAGTGCCCATTAAATCTCCACTCAAGTTTTAAGAATACAGGCTGTACTTAGAAGTAGTCTCAATTTGAGATTCATGATTGAATACGAGGCTTAAAGTGTGCTAAAAGCCCAGCCAGCCGCCATATGTCAAGTGTGTCAACCGCTAAACTTAAAATGCATGTCGTATGCGGACAAATGTAAAGTCAGTAAAGTCCCCCTAACAAAGTCAAAGCAATTATACTAAATTCTTTTGAATAAACTGTAGTTCATAGACATTGCAATAACTTTAGTATATTTTGACCTACATTTTAAAAATGTCCTTCAAGTGTTGTCTTGCAAAATGGCAAAGAATAGTGTCTTTTACTAATATGTGCCTAGATTATCAAGGCAAGTAGAAAGACTAAACTGTTGAAATGTCCTGTAAAAAGAGCTGGAAACACATAGTTGTAAATTCAAAATACGAACAGTTCGCATCAAAAGTAGATGATCGTAAAAATCTTAATGAAAATTATGAATCACGTTTTAAAAGTTCGTAGCACATAGTCAAACATCATTTATATTAAAAAAATGGGAGTCCTGAAAATGTTCATCTACTTTTGGTGCTGACTGTATCTGGAAATTTTTCTAGCATTTATATTAATTGTAGTCTAGTACGCATGAGACCTTTTCGGTTGCACGCATTTTATAGGTTTATTCGTGTCTAGTAACTATTTTAAATACTCTTTTGTAATATACTTTCCATATTTTTATTGTGCGTGTGTAAGTACCCCTAATTATATTTCCCCATAATCAAATTCGAAGGCTGTTTACGTTTTAACACCATGTCGCCTTTCATTTACGCCTGCAAACCTCGAGGCTACAAAGACGTAAGTGCATAATAAAAAAATGTTATGGGAAACCACAAACACAAGTCCATTTCCGGTTCACTACCCTCAGATTCGTCATCAGCTATCAGTATTATAGTGAACTTTATGTGGGGAATTCAAGAAGTCAAACTACATAAAGAAAAAGTGTTTTCCTATTAAAGCAATAAACAAAAGGTGACTCCTCCATTAGAAATGTCAATTGACGTAAAGAGTTTGATCTACATACGATTTCCTTAACTAGCAAGACAAACAATACTTGGTTGGGTCATTGAACGGGTACTTGTTAATAAGAATAAAAAGAAATTGGTCATGGGTGTTTTGAGGCACCCAGATCTTTCTGCTTCTCACCTGCTAATTGACGGCTCGCGCTTTCCAATAGGGGTTCGGCAATCAGGTGGTAGGCACTCACAAACGAATCGAAAAAATCGATATAGGTTTTTTTCCACAGATCATATGGAATACCAGTTTGTTTACGTTTTTCTTTCAATTCGAATTGAAATCATCCGTTTTGAAAACTACTATAAGTTCGGGCCCCGGTTTGAAATTAAATCTAATCCGCAGGGGATCAGATTTAGGAACGAAATAACTCCTGATTTCGTCTTCGTTGTTTGGGCAGTGTTAAACAAACAAAACCAAGCTTTATAAAGACAACGTTAAAGTACAAAATTCTTCCTTTGATCTTTTTTTTTGACGTCATACAGTGTTGATTGAGGACTGGCGCCTGTTTACTGTTAAACAGTCCGAACTTCGTAACTTTATTTAATTGTCCCCATAGCTGTTTATTCGGAGAGAAAAAGATTCCGCGAGTAAACGTGTCTTTTTATGACGATTCTGTTCACTAAATTAAGTGTTAATTTGTTTGTATGAATATAACCTGAAGTAGGTACCTACTATAAGAGCAAATTAAAGAACGAACAATGTTTTAAAATACTTTCGCCCTTTTACCTAGCGTAATGTGTGACTCCTTTACATTATAGTAATTACAATGTATGTTAACCTACTTTAAAACCTGATTGCGGGTGATTAGCCGAATGGAATTCATTATTGCGACCTTTGCCTATTTTTTTTTTCACACAGTTCCGCATTTCAAATCTCCGGTATACGTACACGCGTATATGCATGCAAATTTTTTATTTATAGTGTAGCGTTCTATGTGTTGTATTATAAAAAGAAACTGCAATTATTAATATATGAAAAAAAATAAAACTTTACTGTTAGTTTTTAAAATATGCATAAACTTTTTCTAATTCGTTAAAAAATTTACACACAAATTTTATTTATAGTTTACTTTTATAAAGTTTCACTCAAAAATATCGTGATTGCAATGCTAGAACTAGCATTCGCTTTTGCTTTTTTTTTCTTTAAGATAATTATTACTTAAGTACTACTAATAAAAATGTTAGTCATTCTTTTGTTTTTATTATGTATGTCTTTAATTTAAATGCTTTGCTTTTTTACCAGTTTTTTTCAATTACGTCGTTTTTAGAATAAGAACTTTTTAATAAATAAAAGAAACAACAAATATTATTAAAATCTGTAGCTATATGGCAAAGTAAGAAAGCTTTTGCTTGTCAAGTGTTTGAATGTTATTGCAAATATCCACGCACATGTTGGCATGACGCATTTTGTAGGGCAATGTCAGCGGAACGTGTGAATATCAAATTAAATAATAAACTATTCATGTGAGTACATTAAAGAATTTTTCGCTTCTTAAGTTTAGACAAAGAACTATTATGTTGGATGAGAAATGTAATGATATTCGCTACTTGCTTAACGCGCACGTAATTGTTGTAATGGTGTTGTAACCTGTTGCAGTCACTTACAACCTGTAAGTGCGGTGACTGCAACAGGCGTAAGTGCAACCGTTGTAAGTGGAATTTGTGATCGTTTTGTGGTCAAACATAATGTTGAAGTTAGATTAACCCAGAGCTTATTACACGAGCATGTTTTTTTTTTACTTTATTTTGAAGAAATGAGTTACATAGATTAACTAACCTCGCGACTTCTCTTAGACCTAAAATGTGCATACGGAGGGCTCTATACGCGCAGTACCTACACGTTTCTTGGGTGTCTCTGGAGAATAGCACGGGGTGCTACGGCGGTAGACAAGCTCAAATTCACTAAGCATAGATTATTTACAAAAATTCCGCGCACTTGGGCGTAGTTTCGCGATTTAGGTAGAAGATAATTTGTCCCAACGTGATAATGATATTATTTTTTGATTATGTACGTTTCTATATGGAAACACTAATCATTAGGTACTGTTTTTAAAGTTAAACATGTTGAGGGACTAGACGGCAGTGCAGTCGTTTCCATAAAAGTCGTATGGACGGAACCCGTATAGTACTGGGTACATATTATCTGTTCTGTTTTCTGTGCCCGGACTACAGTGAAAGTCTCGGTTGCAACAGGAAACAACATTAGGATGATGATTATGACCTATAGCCGTCATAAAACAAGTCTTCGCACTATTGACTGTCACCTATATAAATTAGATGCCAAATCTAATCTTGATAGTCGATCAATGCGCCCACGCAGGTGCCATAACGTAAGTAATTACTATGTGTGTGGGTATTTGTAATCTTGTAAATATTGTAACATGTTGTCTAGGAGATGTCTGGCTACATTATCAATGATAACATAATGATTTCGCGCCTTTCTCTCTAAGGCAGAGACAAGACTCCAACATCTGCTCCTATCTTCCTGATACTTTACGAGCTTCCTCTACTGTCAGTAAACCTTTCAGCCCCACTAGACAACTGGTAATTCGTTGGCCGGCGTATTGTAGAATAGAATGACAATCTGTCAACTGTCATATACGTCAAATCCCATACGATTTGACGTATATGACAGTCTTCAACGTACCTATGTTCTGCCCTGCCTTTTTTTTCAATATATCATCAATTTGATCACTATACCTGCACCATACCATATCAACCATACTGATCCAGTACCAGCGAGCTCGATTTCGCCGCGCCCCATAAACATTACAAAAACGAAGAAAAATCGAAATAGAAAAAGACAACGAAATTATAGAACTGCAAATGCAGCTAATTCACGGCAAAATTTCAGTTGACCATTATTTAGAAGCTTTGCGGTAAAATAGAAGGGTTAACCCTTCTTCTTGCCGGAATTATTTTAAATTTTATTGTCTTTTTTATTTTGTTTCAAGAAAGCATGTAGCAAATATTACATACCGCATTGTAACAAAACGGTCAAGTGTGTGTTTGGTGGGACCACGAAAAAGTTTTATTCCACCGGTGGGACACCACAGTGGGACCACGGTTCCGGAGCGATTTACACGTGCCTGCCCAAACATATTATCTACTTGATGTATCATATTGTTCGGATTTAGATAACTTATGTGCGCAGGATTGGATTAATGAAACCGCAACGAAATGTGATTGTTTTAATTACTTTTATCATAAATATGCAACTGAACGACGTAGTTCATTTTTTATTATGGTTTTAATAATTAGTAATATTTGTCATAATTTTCAAACAAATGTAACCTCCTTTTGAGTTTCACAGATAAGTAATTAAAAAAATCTCTTCTTCATCCGATCACCAATCCGGAATATACCTGAAGCTTGCACTTTAGAGCCCGAGATCCTACTTATCCTATCCTTATAGGATTAAACCAATCTTGGCTTTTACGAGACCAATTACCGTCTAATCCTCCAACCCCGATAGGAATTCTCGCGCCAATGCCTGCAGGCACATGCTGTAACAAACATCTCGAATGATCGAAGTGAGCTCGATAGCTGAATCCGCGGTGATTGGTCAATTTCGCGAAATTGACAAATCACCGCGGATTCAGCTATCGAGCTCACTTCGATCATTCGAGATGCAAGTTACAGCATGTGCCTACTGCTCCCACAGTCAGCAGGTGTACTGGCTAGCAGATGAGGTTTACTTTGGACCCCGAAGATCTTGGTGGAGCTCCATAACTTCAAAAAGAGCCATGTTCTTTGGACTTATTTTGCACCAGTATCAAACTTTTCAAACAAACTATCGGTAAATCGTCTGCACTCAATATCCTTAGGGAAGAAATAAATCACGACACAAAAACAAATAAAGGAATTCATAAAAAAGTCAATGAACTTACGAAATGTATAGGTACGTATTATTGTTGCGCCCACCATAGACTTATTCCTATTCTAGATTGGCATCTGGGTCAGCTATCCGATCAAAGTACAGTCGCCCTCAAAAGTTGCTAAACATTGTAATAGTTATTGTAATTTTTGTATTGTGGGTTCTTCTAACTATGGTTATAACCTTTGCTTCGCGCAAGTTTAACTTAAGTTGACAAAGTTTTATCGTAACCGGATGAACGGTACGCAAGGGTACGCAAAAACAAAAATCGAATACACAAAAAACATTTTAAGCGTTTATTAAGAAGCTGTGTTTAAAAAAAAATTTCATAAATGCGGCTATCGGACGTGACATCACCCAGAGGAAACGCCCTGTGTCACGGGAGGGAAGTCATCATTCCCATATCGTCTCTAGCAAAGTTCCATCCAGAAATAACTTGTAACCAGTGTCATGTGAACTTTTACATTTCTCCCTCCTGAAACACTTACCAAAGTATAGTGAGGGAGATAGGGGTCAAAGCAAAATTGCCGGTCTATTAACAGCTGTTGACGAAGCGTTCGACTTTCGAATGTTTTTATTTTCTTAATTCCAGTCAGTGAAGTCGTCGGGTTTTAATTATAGTTTTGAGGTTTTAAAACAATATAAATGCTAAGCATAATTTAACAATGAATATGTGAGTAAACGATGACATTATTATTTACTATGTGGGGCCAAAATACTATAGCTGGCGTATCGGGTTTAGGTAATAAAATAATGCAGTAAACGCATTAAAAATACATTTCTATGGAAACAGATGTTTATTACTGAGGTACCTATATCAAGAAAGTATGTACCTAGTACCTTATCTACACATAATTATTCCGACATCGACTGCCGTCTGATCTCCGAACTCCGATGTGAGATCCTGTGACAGAGCGTCCGCCAGTCAGCAGGTGTCCCCATGCAGGTAAGGTTCTTCAGATCTTGGTAGGGGCCCAAAAGCACGGAATTTTTATAATGGCCTCGAAAGTACTTGAAACATTATTTTTCATTGTTCCCCTATTTACTAATCATAGTAAAATAACTGGACGACATTAATGTACGCGTCAGTCACCGGGCTCCTCTCATAAAAGTCTGTGGCGAGTAATAACTATAAAAAAGTTGGTTAAAAACAAACAGGGGAACACAACAGTGTGTACACGACTCAATGGCATATGTTGTGACGTAATTACGAACGAACCCGAACGAGTCCGACCACAGGATTCGAAATTTAAAATTTGATTTGAGTTTTATTCGAAGAATGTGGTTTTTGTTTGCGGTTTTTTCAGGGGTACTCGTGCTGCCTACCGTGAAGGAAACCCTCTAATGTCCCTCTGGAAAACCCCAATATTGTAGTCGCTTGGGAAAAATTCAGAATGAATAGATACTGTTTAGAATATTTGATGTGTTTTTATTTTTCGGACTTTTGATTTAGTCTGGCTTACATTTAAACTGCGTTTGCGACATTATACTTTATATTTATAATGACATTCGTCATAATTTAAATGTGGAAACTCAGAATAGTTTTAAAGGGATTTTCATGGATAAAATCCAGCCAAAAACTGTAAGCTCCCCAAATAAATAAAAAAAAAATAAAAAAAATAGGCACCGATATTAATCTAAACCACGTTATTATATTCACTCAATGAACTTTTATTAAGAGTAAAACATGAGAATTTTCGTCGAATGGATTTTCACTGGTAAAATCCAGTCAAAGTTATGCATTCACTCTTTACCTTTCCAATTGAAATAATACTCGTTTATCAATTTGATTTTTAACTTCGTTTGCATGAAACGCAGACAGACTCAATAATTCGCAGTACCTACTCATAATAGGCCGAAGTTATTCAATGACTGAATAATAATCAGCATTATAGCACTACTGTAGATACATAGTACATTAGCATATGTATTAGCAGTTAGCAGTGACGCATACATAACGATTGTCTATCTCTATAGGAAACTGTCTGATTCACTAGGATGTTCGGAGTGAATGTGCTGAATAAATTTGACGGTTAGAACTTCTTAGACTACGTGATATATTTTGGGGCATATTACACAGCGATATTGCTCGGAACATCACATAGGTACCTATATCTTGGACTTAAAATGTGCTCTATACGCGCAGTATAACGCGGTGTCCTGCATGAGCGACGAATACGACGCGACGCGACGCTGCGAACGCGACGAACGCGATCAAATCAACGGCCTACCCTACTTGCGACCTATGTGACACTTTGCGACGAGACGCGACGTAACGCCTACTTGTTTTGAGCGCGACCAGACGCGACACTGCGAACTCGAGCAATATTGTACTGTACTTCTTCATGATTCGCGAAGTTATGACCAAAATCACGTAGGACATTTGTCGCGTGTAGCAACGCGTCGCATTACGTCGCATCGTGTTGCGTCGCGTCGCGTCGTATTCGTCGCTCACGCAGGACACCGCGTAAGTTTCTTGGGCGTCTTTTGAGGATAGCACGGGGTGCTATGGTGCTACTACGGTGGACTAGCTCAAAATCTGACTGCGGCAGGGCCTCTTTTGTCTTGCGATTTAGGTCCAAGACACGCGTCCCGAGTTATATCTAAACTCAAGCTAAACATACAGCTTGTACTGTGAGTTCTAGAAAGAGGAAAATATACGTACTTCGTTTTTTTTTGTTGTAAATAACCAGCGAAAGTAATACGAATCCTAATCGAAGCTGACTCGGAGCTAACGCCTAAGCGAATTGCAATCTTATCGTAAGTTTAAAACTATTATTTATTATTAGCTAAAAAAACTGCACAATCTGCACAAGTTCGTTTATGGTAAACTTAAATAAAATAGTTAAAACTATGGTGTCCATCTCCTTGGACAAACTAATAATATTTTTATATTATAATAAATTGGAAAAAGCGAAATCAATTCTCGGGCGGGACTTTGTTTAGTTTAGCAAACTAATTGCTTTAAAATTATCTCAATTAATAATATGTTTGTCAAGCTAACCCAAGTTTTGCCGCGAATTTCCCAGTCAATTCCCATACGAATGTATAAACCCGCGACACGTAACTTGGACCTAAATCGTAAGACATACCTACGAGGCTCTGGCGCCCGCGGATTGCTTTGAAATAGTCTATGCTTGGTGAATTTGAGTTCGTCCACCGCAGTAGCATCCCGTGCTATCCTCAAAAGACACCCAAGAAATGTGTACTGCGCGTATAGGGCACATTTTGAGCACATTTTAGGTCCAAGATACGTGGCGCGGGTTTATTATTTAAAATAAAAAGAACACATTTCTTTTTTAATCTAAATCCGCGATGGCAAAGACAAAACGAACATTCATCCACATCGTTTCCAGTTCCGCCGTTTGTTACGACCATAGTTAGGTTTGTCCTCCGTCAAGACAGATACGGCCAACGTCAGATCGCAAGATAGGAACTTCCTCTTGAAACTTCAACTCATGCAATCAATTAGCATTAGTCCATGACGGGAGCAAATTATACGACATTATCATAACTATTAAGGGTTCAGGAAGGTCGATGCACTGGCGGCAAAAAGGCCTTCCGGTTGTCAGAGTATAACTGTACAATGATTTGCGACAAACATAAAATTGCGATATTATTCTACTAGCTGTTCCCGCAGCTTCATATGGTACGCCTGTAAATCGTGACAGCCACTTCCGTGAACAGTTTCAAGAACAGACTGGACCTCTGGTTACCGCACAAACAGCCCAAACAGACTCGAAACTCTAGGCACATTTTAGTGAGACTCATAGAACTGTTTTTCAACACTATGACGTAGACACATCAGCTTGAAGCTCGTCTATAATCCTACTATCCTACTAATATTATAAATGTGAAAGTTTGTGAGAATGGATGTGTGGATGTGTGGATGTTTGTTACTCTTTCACGCATAAAGGGCTGGACCGATTTGGTTGAAATTTGGTATGTATATAGGTTATACCCTGGATTAACATATAGGCTATTATATCAGCGACTAATATTATAAATGTGAAAGTTTGTGAGAATGGATGTGTGGATGTTTGTTACTCTTTCACGCATAAACGGCTGAACCGATTTGGTTGAAATTTGGTATGTATATAGGTTATACCCTGGATTAACATATAGGTTATATATCAGCGATGAACGGGATCAGAATTCCACGCGGGCGAAGCCGCGGGCAACAGCTAGTTAAACAATAATAATAATAATAAATTCCCGAAGGGGCAGGCAGAGGCGTATTAACACCCACATTTCATCAACTATGATTATATTGTCTGTCCTACGTAATAAGGGGTGAGCCTATTGTCGTCTAGCGGGCACTTTGTCATGGACTGTATGTTTATTGTCGGATGAAGAACAGCCATATCCTTCTTCCCGCGGTTTCAATCGCGGGAAATAGGTATCCCAAGCGACTACAATATGGGGTTCTTCAAGAAGGGCATTAGAAGGTTTCTTCAGGGTCGGCAGCACGAGTGTGACGCCCCTGGTGTTGCATACGTCCATAGGCCACGGTAACCACTTTCCATCAGGTGGGCCGTGTGCTTGTCTGCCACCTTAGTGGTATAAAAAAAAAAAAAAAAAAAACCCGTTTCCGATATTTTTTATGTTTTTTTGTATGTCATTTAGATGGCAGACAAGCACATGGCCTATCTAATGGAAAATGGTTATGGTGGTCTATGAATGCGTGTATTGCACATATTCATAGACCAGGGGCGTCACGCTAGTGCTGCTGACCCTGTAGAAATTGCCCTTTTTTAAGTAGTTGCTTCTTGGTATGCTGAGGGTAAAGTTTCAGAAGAGGGTCACCGTTACAGACAACAATATTACAATGGTGGCCCTCAGCTATACAGCCTCATTAGATGCTTTTTTACACTCCACTTAAAGTACTTGGGACTGTAGTAAGAAGGCAAAATGTGAACTGTTTTTGTTGCTGTGTTAACAGGTAAAAACATCCATCCTGATAAACTTTTACAATAAGAATCTAGTAAGATCTTTTTTCCACTTATTAGATGTTTATAGGCTATGGAAGATTGCTACCTGTATTTACCATTGTAGTGGCTAGATTTTAATGGAAATCCATTCATTCTCCACTACAAGAATATCTTTTATATTCACTTTTATGTCATGTATTGTTTTAGGCTTTCATACACCAAGAGTAATCATTGGAACCTCAACTAAGACTACAACTACCTGAATTTTTACAAGAGTGTATGTTACTATTGCTGTTATAAACAAAACTTATAATGGTTCAATTTTTTTTTATAAAATAATTTTGTTGAGGTGCAAATGAGGGGTTTGAACCTCTGTCAGGTTTTGTCCACATTGGATAATAATAAATTACCTCCACAGCATCTTCCGTACTTAACTTCAATATTGTATGTAAAGTAACTGCCAACAGACCTCCAGATGAAGAACAGATGTATGTGGCATTTTTCTACAGTAGTGAAGGAGGGTGAAAGGTTTGAAAAGGAACACCAGTACAAAAGATATCATTGATTATACTTTAAATTTAAAAACTTGTATTGGGGCTTCCCTTTGCAGAGCAAGCTGGCAGGAATCGGGTTATAGGGACCCTTTGTCATTGACAGACTGTCAATTGGCTACACCCTGCTGGATGATAAGAAGCTAGGGTATAGTGCAGATGATAAGTACCATCATTCCCATTACTAAGAAATCCAAAATGATGGTCTCTACCTTGACAGATGCTTATTCATGCTCTGCGTGAAGAACCCGAGATCATAAGAAAAGGAAAAAGGTGTATAGGCAAATCATACCACATATTTGTAGTATGATAAAGGAGGTCTGTAACAATGTAGTCATGAATCTCAATTTGAGACTAGTTCTATGTACTGATTGTATTCTAGAACTAAACTTGGTGGAGATTTTACAAAAGTAATAGTGTTTTTCATCAGAAAACCTTTAATTTAAAACTACTTGACCAAGTATCATTCTAGAATGCGGGCCTGAGTTTACTAGATATGTATGCTCCTCAGAGTGTTTTCTGTATAAATATATACAACAACAATGAATATACCAAATAGAAACATTCCTCAAGTCTGCACACTTGTTCAAGATAATGAAATCTGGCTCAGTACTGACTATTTATCATATAGACACACATGAGACTTAGCCAACAAATTTGTTTATCGTTCAAAATATTATGTATGTAGTGATAAACAAAAAAATAATTTGTTTTTAAAGTTGAAGAAATACTATTATTAATAGGTACTTTGATAAACTTATAATAATATCCGTAGAGTAAAAGCTTAGAACATAAAACTTACTTAGTTCCTGAGCTTCTGCCGTACCCTTTGTCAATGCTAATATTATGAATAAATACACCAAGCACAGAACACAAACATGATCACTCAACATTTTGACACAGAAAGTTATTTGGGACATTCTAACACGAATCTAGCGAAAGGAGCTAGACAACAACTTATTATTAACGAAATAAGCTCATTATGTCCCAGTAACTAGACACTGCACATTATTCAATTCACTAAATGCTACATGAAGTAACGCAAGTCGTTCGCGCTAGCACACTGATACGCGAATAGCGTACTTTGACTACTTTGACGTTTCTACAGTTCTACCATACACAAAGAGCGCAACTATAAACTACCACAGTGCTACCAATCAAAAATTTACTTTACTACCATAGATGTTACAAAAAATATTTCAGGCCGTAACCACACGTTCTACAGAAAGAATTTTCATGTTTGTAGTCATAAAACATTATGTTTACCAATTGATATGCATTGTTAAGCTTGATGTACGAAAATATACTTAAATTTAATCGAGATTAAACATAAAAAAACAATATCTAGCATAATATTTTGTTGTACTTACTTACTTATTGTTATTTTTACTGTTTATTACTTTTAGAAGTCGGTACCTAGCCCAAGAGAGGCCATATTTCAATTGATTGCATCATAGTAGTTCAGACACAATAAACAAAGTTGGCTGGCACCACGGAGGACAGAATATGATTAGTAAACGGAGATGTTCCAGTGAAATTTCTCGTAATAAAAACGCGTCGCCAAATGCGGGTGAGAAGAAGACGCGGGGGGCATGACGCCATACCTCGTCCCCCACGCGTCTCTTCTCCTAAGTCTAAGCCCCTCCCACTTTTTAGAATGCCATCTAGCGAAACCAAATAGAAATAATGCATGCAATTTCCATTGTAGTTTTACCACTCGCCACAAAGCGCTGCACAGAATTCTAGAATAATCTATGTGTTTAATGACAGCGGGACCACTTACATATTGACCACTATATATACAAGCTGTTGCCCGCGGCTCCGTTCGCGTGGAATTCTGATATAAGGAATATAAAGATATAATGATTGGGTTGCATTATTGGAGTTTTAGCGCCTTAGCTGGCATAGGCGGGTGCGGGTCGCGGACGTCAGGCGCAGGCGCCCGTGCCGGGCGCCCGCCTGTCCGCTGCTCCGTCGCGGACGTCCGCGACGGGCGTCTGTCACCAGTATAATTTCAATAGCGTCGGTGTGCAGTCGATAACTATGGATCATTTATTGATATATTACTTAGCCAAAAGACGACGACGTGAACAAAGGCGTCAGCCAATTAGCCCATATTATGTCACGTCTAGATTGTTGTGTGGAGAATTTGTAACCAAGTTTTCGTATAAGAATGTACAGCTATCATAATTAGTTTATTGTAAATCAAAGACAATATTGCACGGTTTGTCAAAACTGAAGAGAAAGAGGCGAACTCCTTTGGTTCACGGAATTTTTGGTTTTACTTTACACAATATACCTATTAGCAGGGCTGGCTCGCGACTCGCTTGAGGGTACAAGTGGTGCAATGCATCCGGGAGCAGGTTCCTGCTTTTGCATTTTATATTGATATATTATGTTGTTCTATGAATAATATAAGACTGACCTTCAAAATAACATTCTATTTGAGTTTCGTTTACCAAAAAATTTCAAAGGTATTTGCCGTAAAAAAGCTTTCAGTTTTGCAGCTAAGGATTATTCTAAGTTTATTGCAACGACTGTACAATCGCGGCGCGTGTGACACGGATAACGTAGCGGCGGTCGATGATTTTGTTGAAACAGACCCGCTCGCGTGCTCCGTCGCGCGGACACACGGTGCGTGCCCCGCTGCCCGCGTGGCTGGCCCCGCCGCCCGCGTCACGTGTGACGGGTATCCGCCTCACGTAGCGCTGCTCTTGAAATAACATGAAACAAGCACGCGAAGCGGGCGTCCGCGACCCGCACCCGCCTATGCCAACGAAGGCGCTAAGTACGGATCCCTAACTTTTTCAAAAAGGAAATTAATAAAGCAAGAAAATAATGTAGAAATAAAAAAAAATTATGTTATTATATTGTAAAATTTTCACTTATGTATTTCTGGTAAGTATACGTATATACAATTAGGTATAGCAAATTTAGGCTGTAATTTTTTAAATCACTTTTTTGTTTTATAGAAGTCATCTTCATTGAAGGACCTCGAACAGATTCTGGAATATTTTGTGGGGTACCTACCAGCTGGAAGGTCTATTTAAAATACGTACCTATCCACGCATTTTTTTATTTCTGGGTTACTGGGAAATCTAAAATGATATAATATAATGTTGACAATTTTATTGGCTTCCTAAAAATAATGTGAATATAGTGGTCTCACTACTATGATGCACACCATTTATTTTAAATAAGGCCATCTGTAGAATTATAGCAGAATCATTTAGCCCCCCTAAATGATTTGGGCAGATACCGACAGATGGCTTAATTTTTTTATTTTCAATTTTCAATTTCACCCAAATATAATGTAAGAATTAATAAAATAACAATTGCGGAATTACTAATGAAGTCCGGTGAAATTATAGTGGTGATTTTTTTATAGAATGAATTGAATTGTTGTTACAACATTATACAAGTAAGACAAGGTTATTTATTTCTTCTCTCCGCTAGATGGTTCTATAAAGACATTTTTTTTCTAAAAATGAAAATAAAAATATAGCGGACTTACTGATGAAATGTTATATCATCAATATATTTAAACATCTTATCTCTACAATTTGTACACCCTTGTACCGCACACTTCATTCTTAAATCGGGTCAAAACTATTTTTATCTTTGAACTTTTAACCAAAAATGACAACCTATCGCAACGACGTGCCACTAGAACTGAGTGGTGACGTCACAGAACTGACGTCTATATATAGGAGTCCTTTTGACAGTATGGAAGCACGCGACTCGATTGCCTTTGCAACAACTCCGCTATCATTTCCTTCTCCATGGCTGGCACCGACTTCTAATAAATCAGTAAGTCTGTAAATTAAGTTATTTTTCGCTTTTCAGTGCCTCTTTTTCGTTTCTTGAAGTCGGTTAAACTTTTTTGTTAAAAATGAATTTATTTTTCTCTTTTTAGTGAGTTTGTACAGTCTCGCGACTGTACATCGCATGTATAGTGACCTGACTGTACATGCGCTGCTGTCGCTGCAATACAGATCGAACCGGCCACGCTACAAAAAAAAAAAAAAAAATCATTATTCAAAAAGAATTTTTAAAATCAATGCATATACACCGGAAATATAGCTGAATATTCTGAACACTTCTGCGTACCCCTTCGAAGGACTCAGGCGTGATGTTATGATGTGTAATGGCAGAAACATTGCAATAATATGCCATTGCAGCAATCGCGGCTGATTGCCTGGTACTTTTTGAAGAGTTCCTTCGTCTAATCTTGGAAACCCATCATCAGATCTTTACGAAATTTAAATGGGACCACTTCGGAATAATCTACTTACGAACACAAAAATAATTTTCAAAATCCGTCTAGAATGAGCAGTTTTCCAGTAGGTATAATAATCAGTTGGTTTTTAAGTCATCAGGAGATGGCGCTAGCATAGCTTTTGGTAATTTTAATGTACTCTGTGGTTTGTTTGTAGTATTTTTTCATGAATTTGCGATGTAGCCAAAGTTTAATTTAATTTACCCATATAATAATAGATAAAATATCTAGGATGAAGACTATACTTGACTATACTTGATCCTAGTAAAATATAATAAAAAGCTTAATTCTTAGGGAACACTAGATGTAACACCACACTCTTCTTACCAAAAGTGCCGGCTGCGCCATCTAGCGCGTCTTTGGGAACCCTATAAATACCTACTGGAAAACTGCTCATTGGCTTCACAATCGCGTAACAAACATACAAAAAAAATAAAAAAAATAAAAAAAATTGGGTACGAATTGAGAACCTCCTTTTTTGAAGTCGGTTAAAAAAACAATATCTAGCATAATATTTTGTAGTATACTTACATAATGTTATTTTTATTGTAGTAAAATAATATAATATCAATGTAGTAAAGTAAGCACTTTTTCTTCTGTCTATAAGGGATGGGGCAAAAGTCAAATTGGATCCCCAGGATTGTCGTATGTTTTAAAATTTTCAACTTCGGGCAGAACACTTGCAGGTTGGGGCAAACGCTTTCCGCTCTCTGGGTACGCTCATACTTATTTGTTCTTTAAACCAATTAGAGAAAGGATAAGGTGTAACAATGCGGCATGTTGAATTACCTAGTCTTAACTAACTAATATTGGAAGCACTCAAAAGTAAAGAAGAATCAAAATAGTAATGTGACTGTTAGGGCCGGCGCCCACTGCCGGCATGGCACGGCATGGATTTTATTACTAACTAGCTTTTGCCCGCGGCTCCGCCCGCGTGGATGTCGGTTATCGCGACCAAACATAGCCTATGTCCTTTCTCAAGGTCTAACCTACCTCTATACCAAATTTCATCAAAATCGGTTCAGCGGTTTAGTCGTAAAAGTGAGACAGACAGACAGACAGAGTTACTTTCGCATTTATAATATTATTAGTAGGGATTTATTATTTATTTATTTATTACGTCGTGGCATGCGGCGGCATCGTTTGACGAAATAAAGTAAAATGAATTATAAAGCATCTGAGATAAGATTCAAAATAACTTGATTAGTAATAAAATCCATGCCGTGCCATGCCGGCAGTGGGCGCCGGCCCTTAAGAGTGAGTTTTCATGATTCCTTCTGTGAGGATGAAATATATTCCAAAATAGGTACTTATGTACAGGTGGTGGCCGACTATATACAAATACTTTTAAAATTTCTTAAAAAGAATTCAGATGTTCTGTGCCTTAAGTCTTGATTGTAAAATGTTACGCCTCAGGAAGACTGTGTTGTGCAATCATTTAAATATCAGTACTACGTAATGTATGAAATATAATAGAAATAATATTCCAAAAATTTATTCCAAATTGATAGGTACTCAAGGACTTGGTTAGGCCAAGTCAAAGACATTTCATAACATAGACATGTCATATGCTTACAAATCAACGTAGAAAAATGTGCCGAACTCACACACACACATTTTTAATTCATCTACACTTCCCTACATAACCAAAGGATTGAAAAGAGATGACATGAAAAATACCATATAAAAGAAAAAGAAAGCTATTGTTTGTCACTTGGACTTTAATGATAACACTACACTCAATTCACCAATCACAGTGCGGTTGCTAATCGGTGACATAGGCTAACAAAATTATTGAGAAAGAAGGTACAGAGCTCTCTGGATTGAGGTTATTGCCTAATTTTGTTAAGACAAAGATGTTTGTTTGACTTTGTTATTGTATTATAAAAAAGCTAGGTATATTTTTTAAATTTCATTATTTTGTTGCTGTCAATAGTACAATTTTAACAAGTACCTAAGTAGGTACTTGCCAGTAAAGTGAAGTTTGAGATAATTGCCTAATTTTGTTTAGACAAAGATGTTTGTTTGTCATTGTTATCTAATATATAAAATTCTCGTGTCACAAATGTGCGTAATCGAACTCCTCCGAAACGGCTTGACCGATTTTGATGACATTTTTTGTGCTTATCCGGTATCTATGAGAATCGGCCAACATCTATTTTTCATCCCCCTAAATGTTAAGGGTGGTCCACCCCTTAATTTTTATTTTTTATTTTTCAGACAAAAATTTTTGTTTTTATTTTTTTATGATACATCATACAAAAATACATGCAACCCTAAATTTTCACCCCTCTACGATCAACCCTTATTTTTTATTTGGTAATTAAAAAGTTTTATCTTCTAATATATAAAATTCTTCTGTCACGGGGTGCGTAATCGAACTCCTCCGAAACGGCTCGACCGATTTTGATGAAATTTTTTGTGCTTATGCGGTATCTATGAGAATCGGCCAACATCTATTTTTCATCCCCCTAAGTGATAAGGGTGCAGCGGGAACGGGATTTGAATACCACGCGGGCCGAAAATATGGCGGTACGAAGTTCGCCGGGGCAGCTAGTTGTATTATAAAAAAGCTAGGTATGTTTATTATATTTCATTATTTTGTTGCTGCCAATAGTACAAATTTTAACAAGTAGGTACCTAAGTAGATACTTACCAGTGAAGTGAAGTTCGCACTTATTAACTTACTTGAACCACATAGTATTAGTAGGCAATTATAAAAAACAACAAATTAAAATTGGGAGGTAGTATGTAGTGAGTTTAATGCCTACGATATTCTCATCTGTACTTTAATCTATGTTCGGAGCATACACGTCCTTGTCGCTCGCGCACCAAATCATATCATACTGTCTCTTTTTATTTTCGTGCTGACAATTTTAACTTGAATATTATGAAAGTAAGAAATTTTGTCTTTAACAGTGGAAATAAGTATTATTTCCATGTGATATGAAATCCCTTTTGATGTATTAACTTCAGAGTAATAGTTCGTGCAGTGTCTATAAACATACGATGGCATTTTCGTTATTTTTTTAAGTCACTTATGCTTCCGCTCAACGTCCGGCCGGCGCCGCTCGGCACGCGGTACTAGAGGCAAACGTTCCAATTGACTCGTTTCCGGATCTTCACGATTTTCGCGCAATAACGTATCTACCTCTTTTTATATTGTAATACTTTGGGCCAAGTCCTTGAGTATCAATTTGGAATAAATTTAGATAATTTTTAGTAGTTTTATCAATACAAAGAATGGCAACATTTTTTAAATTCTTTCGCAAGAGGGGAAAAGGCCCTATGCCATTTTATAAAATAAAAACAAATAAATATTAAGTATCCGTTTTTAACCGACATCGTCAAAAAAAGTGATTATGGAATACAAGTTTAATATACTCGTAGATAGTCTAATGATTTCTTAATAACAGTCTTGTAAGATAGCTAAAATGTATAATGGACAGTTGTTGACATCAAATTGATCAAATAACCATTAACATTTTTTTTAACTACCTATAGCAAAATTTAACAGTCTAACTACTGGACATAGGCTCGCAATGAATGTGTCGTAGCAGCTGATTCTCCGCTTTCCGCATCCCATCCATATAAGTTATCTTTTAAGTTCACCAGTCCTTCTGACTGGAAGATATCCTTCCGGTCATTGATTCGCAATAGGATTTTGCTCCAAGGTCATCCATCGGTCCTTCCTCAAATGTGGCCACCGGCCAGCGGTCAGGCCCTTACCACTTTTTTTTTCTTCATTGCGAAACGTTTTTCCTCCATCCACACGTTTCTTTTGTATTGTTGTATAGTTTATATGAATAGGACTTTTGAAAGTCATGATCGTCAGTTTTGAGATGACTCTCCATCTCGCTCCAACTTGATACGACAACGTGGCAAAATCCGCAATGGAAAATTTCTGCTTTAATCTGTAAGGAAGAAGTAATTATGATAAGTTAAACATGAGAAAAGAGACAAGGTTTTTCGCAAAGGCCAATAACAACTGTTTCCCTTCGGACGCTATTATCATTAACTAGCTGACCCCGCGAACTTCGTACCGCCTAAATGAAGAACCGCTCGACCGATTTTGTGCAAACTTCACATAAACCATCTACCAAGTTAGGTAACTAAGTTAACTAAGTAGTCCGAACAAAGCCTAAACATTTTTTGGTTTGGATAGGTGAGCCCGTTCTTGAGTTATAAAATTACAACGAAAAGTAGCATTGATTTTTATATACCTACTAGCTGTCCCGGCGAACTACGTACCGCCATATTTTTCCCGTTCCCGCTGCACCTATTTTCTCATCCTTTAAACCTTCCCTGGTCACCCACGAATATTTCAAGACTAAAATTAGCCAAATCGGTTCAGTCGTTCTTGAGTTATAAAATAACAACGAAAAGTGGCATTGATTTTTATATATTAAGAAGAAGAAGATTAGACTAGCTGTCCCGGCGAACTTCGTTCCGCCATATTTTTCCCGTTCCCGCTGCACCTATTTTCTCATCCTTTAAACCTTCCCTGGACCCCCACGAATATTTCAAGACTAAAATAATCTAAATCGGTTCAGCCGTTCTTGAGTTATAAAATAACAACGAAAAGTGGCATTGATTTCTATATATTAGACTAGCTGTCCTGTATGCGCGTTTATATTAAGAGAAGATATATTGATGTGTTTCGTAACCAGTTCCCATCGAAGTCTTTTCGTCCTTGGTCGTATCGTTACGAGCGATGATGTTTTCTACCTAGTTCGAAACTAGTAGGTATTCACCGTCAAAATCATTTCGCAACCGTTATTATCGAGGATGTTTTCTTCCTTATTCTATTCATCCAATGAATACTCTAAACTCTAAATTATCGGGGTGTATACGTACCTTACCCTCTGGACAGCCTATGTAGCGTTGCGGTAGTGACAGGGGGAGCGGGTTCGATTCCCGCTCAGTGCAAATATTTTGTATGCATGCATACGTCTATTTGCATTGGTCTGGGATTTGGGTGCCTCGGAGATCGGGGAGCACGTTAAGCCGTCGGTCTCGGTTGCCATAAGACATTGCCATCTATGGCAGTCGTTACGGGTAGTTGGAGTCCTCGAAAGGTCCGACTAATCTAACTACAGAACCTCGATATCGCCATTTGCTTAAGGTCGCTTCATGGAAAATACCGAAGTTCAGCCGCATCACAGTTAGACAGGAAAGACGACTCCAACTGAGTTGGGGAAAGGTTCAAAGAATGATGATACGTATTGTACCATACCATGATCTTCACGGCCCAATTTTACTTCGTCCGCGTACGAAACTGTAGGTTCGTAGCCAGTTACGGTAAAAGAAAAAAAGATCTTCATTGGATACCAGTTACCAAACAACATCTCTTTTTCCTTAATATGACACTGAGTTTCGACACAGGAGATTGGGTGATGACCACTGGCGTAGCTATGGGTGGGCAAGGTGGTGCGGTGCACCAGGGCCCCCAGGCTCAGGGGGCCCCCAAGCTCAGGTGCCCCTCGAGCCTGAACTAGCAAATTCATATTGAACTACCAAAAAAAAGCTTCAGCCACCCCACCTATCGAAACGAACTTTGCCAGTACTAGAATAATAGTGAACTCTCCCGTACCACAGAAGGACGGTGGAGATCACGGAACGATCTCCTTCGACTATCCGTCTTTCTAGCAGAAGCAGACCTAGTAAGGTTGAAACGAAGTGTTTGAGTTTAGAGTTAGAAATTAGATACTTGTTGAATTAGAAAGTTTAAAAGTAAATTGGAGACTAAATGAAAAATGCTAAAAAAGATTTCCAATTTGTAATCCAGGAAGTTGGGTATTACAATTATAATTAACAAGAAGAATCTCAGGGGGTGAGTTAATATTAATTAAGACCAGCACTGAATTTATAGGCGATGAGAACGACCCGACGCGATGTGGGCAGCAGGGCACTTAGCTTCGCCGCTGGAGTACGTGCCGCGCCGACACGAACCGTCGCGTGGCTCGTTCAACGGCGAAGATAAGCTCTGCTAGCTGCTAGCTGCTGCCTCGGGTCCTCGTGCTGGAAAATATAGTGCAGAAGCAAAATCAGTATGTTGTATGACATACTGCTAGTGCGGGCGTGGCAGGTAAGGTCCAAAGCAGGTGGTCAAGCTTCTCCCAGGCACTTAGTGCAAAAAGGTCATTACAGTAAAAGCCACACCCAATAGTGCAAGCAGAAGAACAGATGCACAGAAAATAAGTTACACCGAATAGGGTAGGTAGGTAGATGGTAAAAGATCAGGAGGTCGATGACCCCATGGTCGGCAGGTCACTGTCCTTTTGACAAGCAGAAGGAAAATAAAACAGCCTAAGAAAAATAAGCCTTGCAAATTATTCTAATCGAATAATTAAAATAAGATAAAAATGGTCGGACGCCGCTCGCGTAAAAAGCAGACGCCCCAATGAAGTTTACCCCTCGCGCATAGGCGCGACGAGTATGAAAATATTCCATATACGATATTTTATCGGATGGATTAAATTGAAATATGGCACATCTCGCTCACGTAAAAAGACAAGATGTACCTGGAAGAGCTTTGCAATGGCGACATGAGTACGACGTGTCATCGTGGTAAAATATAGTGATAGTAATCACGAGAGTTATAGGAATAACTCCTGATGGAAAAGATGGGAAACCACGTCATTCTCATGTTTCCAATGCGACACCTTAAAATAAAAGAATTAGCACACAATATGAAAAAAATATAGTATTCTCACCCGGGACGGACAGTATCTTAACCGAAGGTAGTTGTAACCGAAGCCAGCAGATAATGAGCTCGGAGTGGCTCGTCCCCCAGTTTTTATAGCTGGTTCGGTGGTGGAACCCACTTCCGGCCCAAAATTACACGATTAGGCCGTAATAGCCTTTGGGTTTTGATTTTAATACGTACTCTTTTGGCAAATACAGTCAACTGCAACCGCCATGTTGACATGACACTTGCAGATTTGCTCGCACGCAACCATAGACAAGATGCTAGGTCCACTGAGTGAATAGAATACAGATAATATTAGTCGAGTATCGATCGATACCGATTGAATATCGATCACTACTCCACCAATACTATAAATTAAATAAAAAAAATACAGGATTGCAATTAAGACAATCTGCAATGTCACAATACTCCCCCTCAAGCGTCAGAATTTCTGTTAACAGAAATTCGATACTGTGCTCAGGACTACAACCAATCTACGCTTACACATCCTAACTAACTGACATGCATCCCTACATACAACTCTTATAAAATGTGGCGGTTACCATCAAAGCTATGGTAAACGCCTCCTATCAGACAGAGTTTCCAACATCATGACCGTTGGAGACTCAACGTAGACCAGTTGAAGGTATTAGGTTGTAGGACCAGTACAACTGTTTCTACTAGAAGAACTTGAGCAAAAGAAAACCACTGTGTAATTTCAACCCGTGAAAAGTGTGTACAATAGGCTTATTTTTGACCTGAGTTTGCACAAACCGCTCAGGGTAAACAGTACCCAGATACTGGTTGAATATCCCAGTTCCAAGAAGAATACAAAAATCCCATGGTCAATGGTTAATGGCCATTGCCGGGGGTAGCCCGTTGGTTGAATCGCCAACGAACAAAACAAGTAAGTATTGTTTAAAAAAAAACAATAAAGGAAGAAGAACATAATAGGTCCTTCAATAACCTGGACAAAATCCAAAGCTTAAAATAGAAGAAAGAAGTTGGAATTACACAGTAGAAACGAGGTAATAAGGGTTGTGACATAAAAAAAACTTGCACATAATGTTATGTGAAAGAAAGTTTAAAAAAAATTAAAGTACATAGTAGTTGTAAGTCATAAATTGCAACTTACGTGGTAAATAGGCGAACATGACCAATGTAACCACAATATCACGTATAAACGTGTTGGAATACAACATTAAAGCAACTATATTCCACAAAAAAAAAGTTTTAAAATCAAAACAAACCAACGAAAATGTTTTGAAATGACATCAGAATTGTCACAACGTTTCGTTTCACTAAACGTTCATTGCGTTCAGGAACGAACTAAGTGAATGGAATAACATTCGGATCTGTCAAAACAACCGTCATTTTGACAGATGACATTAGTGACTAAACGTCAAACATAGTTTGTTTACATCATGCAGAAAAGTTAAAAAAAATTGTAAAAACAACAATTTATTAAAAATACGGTATAATCGTATGTAAAACCATGCATATAAAAGAATAACCAGACAAGTTATAAAAGTAAAGTGGAAATTCTATTGGAATTGTAGTAATTACAATGGAAATTACTCGAACCGGTTCTTGTATGTGAAATAACATTATCGTACTTTTTCTTAAGTAGGTAAGCAGTGCAATCAGACAACTTAGTGCGGCTCCCACTAAGTTCCAGCAGTATCATACTGCAAACTTATCTTACTGTATCTTGCAAGCGAACAAAGTTATTCCCTGTGTGAGACCCGAACATAACCAAAACCACAGGTGTCACCCTAACCGACAAGAACCCAAGAACATCCACAGAACAACAATGTTTAAGTTATTTTAATCTGGAATGAATCCAGACAAAGTTTATTTAAAAATATTTAATTAAAATTTTAATTGAAAAGTTTAGTTTATTTAGTAAATTATATTAAAACATGACATGTTTAATAACAATTACACATAGTGTATTGTGTTTTATATATTATTCTTTGTAGTTTGTAAGTTTTATATCTTTGATGTGCCAATCACCCAAAGATTTACCAGACATATCAACCAGTTCATAAACTAAAGGTGATTTCTTTGTTAGAATTTTACATTTGACAAACTTAGGAGCCAGTTTTTTACTAAAGAACTTATCTTTGTCACTGAGATAGAAAGTTCTTTTCCAGACTATGTCACCAACTTTGAATTCAGCAGGTTTCCTGCGTAGATTATAGGACTGACAGTTCCTACTATGGGCACTAGTCAACGCAGCTTGCACCTTATCAAAAATTGATGTTAAATGACCAAGATTTTCAGCATAAGAGTCACGGGGCTCAAAGATAAGGGAGTTGTCAAATTTTTCACCATAGGATGAACCACAAGAAATGAGTTCACGACCATGAACCAAGAATGCAGGTGTGAAACCTGTAACTTCATTGACAGAACTATTAATAGCAAACTGTATTTTAGGAATCAAGGTATCCCATATTCTATGGTCGTTATCAATAAAGGTTGATAATGACTGTATAACAGTACGGTTGTAGCGTTCAACAGTATTAGACTGGGGACAATAAAGAGGTGTATAATGTAAGTTTGGTATTTTGTATTTAGCTAACAAGTTTTTAAGTGTAACACTAACAAATTGTTTGCCATTATCCAATACAATGGTAGATGGAATACCATGTACTAAGAACACATTTTCCTCTAAAATTTTGGAAATAATCTCAGCAGTAGCTCTCTTTATGGGGAAAAGTAGACAATACTTAGAGAAACAGCATGTAACCACAAAGATATAAGAATTTTGTTTCCTAGTTGTGGGTAAGGGACCAACCAAATCAACGCTGATAACTTGAAAGGGACGATGACAAGTTTTAGGTTTACCCATAAGACCAAGTGTTGCATGATTCTGATGCTTGTGTGATATGCAGGCATCGCACGAGTTAACAAAATTCGCCACATCTGAGTACATTCCAGGCCAGTAGTAGTTAAGAGCTAGTCTCTTATAGGTCTTAAAGATTCCTAAGTGACCAGAGGTAGGTTGGGAATGATTATCCGCGAGGATTTGCGGACGTCCTTCCGTAGGAATGACTTCTTTCCATTCAAAATCTCGCGTTAAGGGATTTAAGCTCTTTTTAAAACGGTACAACTTATTGTTATTAACCTGGTAATCCATGAAGGATGCAGGCGATGATTGGCAACCATTAAACATTTTAAGATACCAAGTATCTGTTGTATTAGGTATACAACTAGTAGGCAAATTATTATTTGTATTATTTGTTATCACTGATACAGGGATAGATCGGGAAAGAAAATCAGGAACAACATTTTCAGAACCACGACGGTGTTTTATTTCGAAATTAAAACCGGACAACCTCACACCCCAGCGGGCCAGGCGACCAGTAGGGTTATTTAAGTTCAGGAACCATTTTAGAGCAGCATGATCTGTAAAGATAGTAAATTTTTGGCCATTTTCCACATAACATCGCCAGTGTTCAACAGCAGATAGAACTGCAAGGGCTTCGCGTTCAGTGGCACTGTAGTTCTTCTCTTGGGGGTTTAGGGACTTACTCATGTAAGCAATGACTCTCTCTTCACCATTTAAATCTTGTGTCAACACTGCACCAATACCGGTGTTACTAGCATCAGTGTGTATTTGAAAAGGTTGTGAATAATCTGGGCAAGAGAGTACCGAGGCAGAAACCAAACAGCTTTTAAGCTTAATGAAAGCATCCTGCGCTTCTTGATCCCACAAGAAAGGCGGAGCCTTCTTCCCTTGAGAAGTCAATTTATTCAGCGGAGAAGCTAAAGCACTGAAATTAGGTATGAATCTGCGATACCACGAAGCAGCACCTAGGAAACGACGGACTTCTTTTCTGTTAGTAGGTGTAGGGTATTTATTTATGGCTTCTACTTTTTCAGGATCAGCATGCAAACCTTGCTCATCCACAACATAACCTAAATATTTAAGTTTTTGTCTGAAAAATTGACATTTTTTTAAATTTATAGTTAAATTTGCTTCTTTTAATTTTTTTAATATTAGTAATAGTAGGGATATATGATGACTGAAGGAGGATGATACACATATAATATCGTCCACAAAAACGAAGACTCTGTTCTCAAATTCTGGACCACAAAACAGCTGATCGACTAGACGTTGCTGCGTAGAAGGACTGCCGGTGAGCCCAAAGGCCATAGTTTTAAAACAAAACGTTCCCCGGTTAGGTATATAAAAAGCAGTCTTGCAACGGTCTTCCTTTTTAATAGGTATTTGCCAGAAGCTCTTAGACAAATCCATACTAGACAGGTATCTAGCATCCCTTAAGTTATCCAGAATTTCTGAAATATAAGGTAAGTTATATGCATCCTTCCTAGTGACAGAGTTCAATTTCCGACTGTCCAGACAAAATCTAAGCTCGCCGTTCTTCTTGGGAGTAAGCAGAACAGGGGACGACCAAGGACTTTCAACAGGTTCAACCACATCTTCCCTCAGCATTTCGTCTAACTGTTCGACAAGAACGCGTTGCTTCTCAGGAGACATCCTATAGTAACGTTGACGAACAGGAGCAGTGTCACCAGTATCAATAGTGTGCTCTATCAGGGTAGTACGACCTAAGCCACGTTCCTCGTATGAGATATCACGGAACTGAGCGACGATGTTATCTGCTGTAACCCTCTGTTCAGGAGTAAGGTGATTGTACGACTGTAGGTGCTCTGAATGAACAGTATAAAGTTCTCTCAACCGAGAATCAGACTTGTCCAGCAACAAAATTGAGTCTAAATGTTTGGGAAAGAGACCAAACGACCTCCAGAAATCTATGCCAAGAATTAAAGAATTAGTGATCTGAGGTACTACATGCACATTTAAGGTTTTTATTTTATCCTGAAAGGAAATATTTAAGGGAATGAATCCCAAAGATTGTATTTTTTCACCACCTGCGGTGACTAAGTTTAAAGATTGTTTGTTTAATTGAACTGAAGGTTCCAAAATTTTTTTATGAAAATTATTTCCTAAAATAGTGACACAAGAGCCAGTATCCAACAAACCAGGTACGCTAGTGCCTGCAATAGTTACAGAAACATAAGGAGAGTAACCAATGTTGACGTTTCTGCAGACTGTAGAAACTCTGTTAAATTGAAAGAATTTATTAACAAAAGATAGCCAATTCTCCCAGTCAGGCCTATCAAAATTAGCGGTTCTACAATCTGCTTTAATCAGTTTTTTGATTTATTGCAGACAGGACACTCCGGTGTGCGGTAACCCTTTTTACCACATCTAAAACAAACAACAAAAGTTTTAGAACATTTACTAAGTTGGTGCGAATCAGTTCTACAGCGGGGACAGCTAAATTTGCGCCCACTTGATTTATTGTCAACTGCACTAACTTTCACTTCTGAACCATCATTATTATTGGAGTCATTGTTTGAATCAGGGGAATTTTCAATTGAATTTGTATGAACTGGTTGTTTATTATTAGAGTTATTGTTAAAATTGTTTTTATTAAAATTGCTATATTTATTGTTAGAATTATTAGGTTTAAAATTGCTATGTTTTGTATAAGCGAACTCAGGCGCTAAGGTATCTAAACTTTTTTTAGGAGGTTCATGAAATTGCCTCAGCCGGGATTGGATGTTTTCAAAATTACGGCATGCCAATTGAAGACCAGCTATATCCGTAATGGCTGCGGAAGCAGCGAGAGTGCTAGCGTAGCAAGGACGGATGTTATGTAACAAAATCTCTAACTTGTCTTCTTCGGCTATGGCTCGGTCTAGCCGAGAGAACAAACCTTGCATTATTGAGATGTAAATGGTGATACTCTCGAGTTCACCTTGCGTACGAGATCCAATTTCGGACATCAAACGATAATCATAGTCAGATATGCTGAAATCATGTTTCAGTAACTCAGTTAATTCAGACCAAGTCTGAACCCCCGGCCTAATGCATCTAAACCAATGGAGTGCATCATCAGTAAAAATCTCGTACCCAAAGGATAAAAGTTTTTCGTGGGGAATACCACGACTAACGACAAATTCCTCAACCCTCTGGATAAAAGCACGAACACATGTCTTCCCCGAATACTTTAAACGAGAAAGTTCCGTATAAACTTTCCGGTCACAAGCGTCATTGACCGGAGTCACTGGCACTTGCACTATTGATTCAATAGAAGTTACACTATCATTACCCCTCAATGATGACAATTCAGTGTATTGTAATTTAAATCTGTCAAGTTGTGACCTGAGGATCCTATCGATCTCTGGTTGCGCGCGATCAACCCTGTTAAGTCTATGAAAAATATGATTTAACAAAGTCTCCGTACGGGCTAGTAAGTTCCTGTCTAAATTTAATTTTAGAGAAGTTAAATTATTAGAGGATTTAGCAAAAGATTCCTCAAGGGCCTTAAGGTCCTCAGGTGGTTCTAAATGTGAAGCTAGTATATCTTCAGATGGATATAATGGAGCTAGTTTCGATATTTGCTTTCTGAGTTCAGCAACGGACTCAGAGTCAGATCCACCGCGAAGAGCGACTTCATATTGAAGTTCAGCCTTTTGTAACGATAGGAACTTAATAGTGTACGAAGGCATAATTGGGTTGTGAGAATACTATACTATTCCACACAGTGCACACAAAATAAATGTCAGCTGACTTACTAGTGAAAAAATTAAATGTGGAAGTGAAAAACTACAGTTTGAAGCGTTTAAAATTTTTATGAAATTCCCAATAAAATTATTTTATTGGTCCAGTACCATAAGCACTAGCAAAAATAATATAAGTGATTAAATAAAACACTTATAATAAGTGTACCACAGCACAATAATGGTGTTGCACGAGGGTAGCACAAAAAATTTTCCTAAGGGACAAAATAACTCCAGAAGGAATCCCTCCCAAAAGGACAAGAAAGATTGCTTCAAGCCACTAAAACGTTAATTCACTTCACCAGCAAGTCACCTGATGGTAAGGGAAGAAAAATTAAATAAATCACTTACGGGCCGTTCTCATCTTAAAAAGCTGGAAAAAAAACCATTATTGGGCGCCATTGAAACGAAGTGTTTGAGTTTAGAGTTAGAAATTAGATACTTGTTGAATTAGAAAGTTTAAAAGTAAATTGGAGACTAAATGAAAAATGCTAAAAAAGATTTCCAATTTGTAATCCAGGAAGTTGGGTATTACAATTATAATTAACAAGAAGAATCTCAGGGGGTGAGTTAATATTAATTAAGACCAGCACTGAATTTATAGGCGATGAGAACGACCCGACGCGATGTGGGCAGCAGGGCACTTAGCTTCGCCGCTGGAGTACGTGCCGCGCCGACACGAACCGTCGCGTGGCTCGTTCAACGGCGAAGATAAGCTCTGCTAGCTGCTAGCTGCTGCCTCGGGTCCTCGTGCTGGAAAATATAGTGCAGAAGCAAAATCAGTATGTTGTATGACATACTGCTAGTGCGGGCGTGGCAGGTAAGGTCCAAAGCAGGTGGTCAAGCTTCTCCCAGGCACTTAGTGCAAAAAGGTCATTACAGTAAAAGCCACACCCAATAGTGCAAGCAGAAGAACAGATGCACAGAAAATAAGTTACACCGAATAGGGTAGGTAGGTAGATGGTAAAAGATCAGGAGGTCGATGACCCCATGGTCGGCAGGTCACTGTCCTTTTGACAAGCAGAAGGAAAATAAAACAGCCTAAGAAAAATAAGCCTTGCAAATTATTCTAATCGAATAATTAAAATAAGATAAAAATGGTCGGACGCCGCTCGCGTAAAAAGCAGACGCCCCAATGAAGTTTACCCCTCGCGCATAGGCGCGACGAGTATGAAAATATTCCATATACGATATTTTATCGGATGGATTAAATTGAAATATGGCACATCTCGCTCACGTAAAAAGACAAGATGTACCTGGAAGAGCTTTGCAATGGCGACATGAGTACGACGTGTCATCGTGGTAAAATATAGTGATAGTAATCACGAGAGTTATAGGAATAACTCCTGATGGAAAAGATGGGAAACCACGTCATTCTCATGTTTCCAATGCGACACCTTAAAATAAAAGAATTAGCACACAATATGAAAAAAATATAGTATTCTCACCCGGGACGGACAGTATCTTAACCGAAGGTAGTTGTAACCGAAGCCAGCAGATAATGAGCTCGGAGTGGCTCGTCCCCCAGTTTTTATAGCTGGTTCGGTGGTGGAACCCACTTCCGGCCCAAAATTACACGATTAGGCCGTAATAGCCTTTGGGTTTTGATTTTAATACGTACTCTTTTGGCAAATACAGTCAACTGCAACCGCCATGTTGACATGACACTTGCAGATTTGCTCGCACGCAACCATAGACAAGATGCTAGGTCCACTGAGTGAATAGAATACAGATAATATTAGTCGAGTATCGATCGATACCGATTGAATATCGATCACTACTCCACCAATACTATAAATTAAATAAAAAAAATACAGGATTGCAATTAAGACAATCTGCAATGTCACAAGGTGGCGCGTGAGGTGCCTGGACGAAATTTGAGACGCGTGCACCCTGGGTAACGGAGACAGCAGCGCCTGTCTCAAGATGGCATAGACGCTGTGGCCTGAGGCCAACTATGAACTTTTCACCGTCCACGTATAACACTGATTAGCAACTGTCGCAGTGAAAAGCAAGTAAGGGGGTGGGATGTTTCTGGGCAAGATGGAGATATCGTGGTTCCCATATTTGAGAGGGGCCATCTTAAAGTCGTATATGTCCCAGGGTCTGTCGAGGTGCCATGGAATTTTCTCAATGGTCCCGCTTACAGCCCAGCGATTGAGACCCGAGACTGCATGTAGTTTAAGTTGGTTCGATTCCGGCCTAAACACCTTCACCGGATGTTTATGTCGCATTTTCCTGATTGCATCCGTGGCCAAGATGACCTCGTAGCTCAGGGTCCGCCTTCAGGCTCTTCCTCCTCCACTTCGCGCGATCTTGGGCGTCCATGGTAGTGAAACAATCTGTGGAGTTTAACGCTAAGTATTCTGTACGCACACGAAAATAAATGAAAATTTACATACATCTACATGAAGGAGGATTGCTGTACATTCACATATCCCTCTGACAAGCAAAGGGCACAATGGAGAGCAGGCGAGGAGCGGACCGGTTACCGAGGGCATGTGTGGGGGTTCAGGCGGCCGCCTGTCACCCTTTCACCCCCACTGGTGCCGCGGTTCGATATTCGTTTTCAGAGTCCTATGGGTACACCGTGCTTCTCACACCCAAGGAGGCCATTTTAAAACCGTAGATGTCCCAGAATCCGCCGGGGGTGCCAGTGATTTGCTCTCGGTAACCTTACACTCCTGCAGCTTTTGTATCTGAAGATCCGAGATGGCGTGTGGTTTTAATCGGCCCGAGTCCGACATAACCACCCCCGATGTCCGACGACGGGGGTGGTATCTGAGGTGATTTCCGCACGAAAAAGAGGGAGAGAGGAGGGATTTCATCCCAAACAGCACGTTAGCGACCGGTAGGGGATATGCCCACCTCAGCGTTTACTTCGGTAAGACGATGTACCACGCCCGAGGGAATTTTCGGAAACAAAAGAAAATAGGGGGGCCCCTGTTTCTTTTTGCACCAGGGCCCTTGATCATCTAGCTACGCCACTGGTGATGACACTGATGACTTAATGAGTTACCAAGAAATACTTTCTATTCATCCTAGATAACTCACTTTTAGATTTCAAATGATAATATTTACGTTGCTAACATTGCCCTTCATCCATTTGGTATATTGTTTCTAGGTACTTATAACTATTTTTTTGTATCAAAGCAAAAAGTTTGCATATTGCGCTTACCTCTCTCTAATAAATTCATCTGGCTCAGATGTGATAAATTCCAGATATTGACCTAATGGTCGACAACAGTTATCGATGTGTTCTGTCGGAAAACTTGCACATGAAAGGATAGTTTCACATAGTAAACATCTCAAATGTGACGCATTTCTTGTAAGTAGCAGAAAGCTTAACGCGCGTAAATAATATTTATCATTAATAAGATAACCAGTATCAAATGGCGACTGCTGTCTGTGTGTAGTGAACGTTGAAGTAACAAATTCTACCATATTTTTTTTTTTTAGATAGTTACTTCTTTTTGCGTTCTGTGATGCAAGTTTTCTATTATGCGATGCACTTTTAACATGCGCTTCCATAGATCCCAAATTAGACAGCAGTCTTATTTGACAGATTCGACAATTTGCGGCGCCGGATTTTGGATTGTAAGCAATATTGTTTTCTTTTGCGAAGTTATATTCGTCAGTAAAGTCATGTTCTTTGTTATTAGTATCAGAACTTGTACTGACGTTTTCAACATTAATTGAGGTAGTATCGTTTTGTGTAAACATAGTACTTGCTTCCACATCATTATTTCTTGGTTCATCTTCATTGTTTTGTATGTCTATTACATTTTCTTCGTTAACTTGCTCGCTAGTGCCTTTTAATTCATTGCGTTCCTCGATTTTGCATTTGGAATAAAAGTCCAAATGTTCAGAAGTTTCAAAATGTTCGATCATTGTTTTTAAAAGAAGTAGTTTATTACATGTTAAGCATTGCACTGTTGCATCGTCTATCTGAAATAATTAGTATATTCATTATAGATAGTTTGCTCAACAAATAGTTCAGACACATATGGATAATCGTATGCGAAAATTACAATCTCATGTCGGTCGTCATCTATCATAAAATATATATCTACTTAAGGAAGACATTCTCTACCCTACTCACTACCGGGAACACAACATGAGGTTATTATGGCTGCGGTATTCTGTATGGCGGAGGTACTTCCCCAGTCGGACTGCTCGATTTTGACGGAAATACCGTCGTGTCCTACCTCCTCTTTCATTTTTAAATTCCGGCGTGTAAGCACGTTACAAACCAAGCTACTTACTTGTCGATAGATGTCGTCATTTTTTCCAAATTTAACAGGATTCTGTATCAGCTTCAGAACATGGGAAGTGTCTGTTTTGTAGTGGTCTTCATCCTCAAACTCCTCATCGCATATACAGCAGACATTGTCTACTAAGCCTTGCCAAGCGCGTTCTTTGATCAGGACATTTTTAAATGCAATAACATCACCATGCAAAGCTCTTAATAATTTAGTTCCTCTATTTTGTATGTGATGATCTTCAGCAATATGTAGATCAACTTTTATAGTTGTGTGCATCAAGTGATTGCAGCATTCGCAAAAGTATCCAGCTTTGAACTGAAATAAAGAGAAACAGCGATAAAGCATCAAATAATGAAGAAATGTCTTAACTACTTCCATGTCTGGACAAGGTAACAGATGTATTGTTATTTGTTACCTTGTCATGCCCGTGATTTCCTACGTGATCATGGTGCTTGCAACAGCGCCGAAATATCGGATACTCGAAACGAAACAATACATGGTAAATATCCCGATAGCTCTAATAGTAATGTGAATGACCATGATAGTTTAAATACCTACAGCTGTACCATTTACTTAAACTCGTGAAGAAAAACAGGTTATTTCTTCATTTCAGAAAATAGTATTTGCCGTTATTAACGTTTTCAACTTCTTTCTCAACATTCAACTTACTGGGGAATTATTCTGAGTGACATCGAATTTCGAACTCAGTCGTAACGTAAAGAAAATGGGTCGGCTATGTTGTTACTCAGAATAAAGGGCCAGATGATATTGCCACGTACAAAACCTCGTAACTTACCTTTCGAATATATTGATCCTTATACTTATATAAATAAGGAACCGCACTCAGATTCTCACAATGTGAAGAAGTTCTGCTGTGACAGAAAGCCTCTCGTCTGTCCTCAACGAATCTGTTGCACGGCAAACAAAAGCAGTTCAGAGAGCCGGTAATGATGCCGCTGCTGTGCAACTCGTACGACATGCTTATCTGGAATTAACACAATACATACACTACATAGTACCTATTACAATTAGTAGATACGGCCGTTCGCACCTGATTCGTTGGCCCGAGCAATGCGAGCGAGTGAAACAAATACCTACCTGCCTATCTACTGCAAAAGTTATGATATATTTGAAGAAAATAAAAATATTGATTAATTGTTATCAAGGTTTATATTGTATGTCAATTACCCGGAACTTAAAGCAGTTATCAATATACTCGTAATTAATGTATTACGCAAATCTAAGATAATGTCACACTGCACAAGACCGAGCACGTCACGTAAGGTGGGACACCACCTAGCCAGATGGACTGACGACCTACGAAAGGGTGGCTGGTACGAACTGGATGCGGAAGGCGGAGGATCGGCAAACGTGGCGAGTATTGGGAGAGTCCTATGTCCAGCAGTGGACTGCAATAGGCTAATTGATTGATTGATTGACAAGACCGAGCCGGTTCATCTGCTACATTTATTGGACGAGGCTCTGGAGCAGGCGCTCCAAGCTCCCTCTCAAGGTTAGGCGGTGAAAATGCAGCCACTTCCAGAAAACCTATATAATCCAAACAAATAGGGCTCGAAGGAGTACTGGAAACCCATGTTTCGAGGCCTGTCCCTTTAGACAAGTGGCAATTCGTCGGCCGGTGGCGTTCGGTAGAATAGAATGCCAAATGTATGGGATTTGACGTATATGACAGGTGTCAACGAATGTCAAAAACATCAAATCCTACATTCGTCATTCTATTCCATGATACGCCGAGCAACGAATTGCCTCTAGGGGGGATGTGGATGCTAACGATAATAACGCTAAGATGATAATGATGATAATGTAATAATTATTTGATGAGCAGGGTTGTCTATTGTTTAACCGAAGATTATATGCCATAATCATCATATTCCCGAATTTCATTTACCCGAATTTCATTTGCCCGAATGTTTTGTTTGGCCTAAAAGACATATGACATACTTTTAATTGCCCGAAACTTAGATACCATAACATACGAGTGCCATACGTATTGTTTTACATATTTTAATTTGCCATAATAATTATTAGACATAATATTTAAACGCCATAATGATTATTAGACATAATATTTATACGCCATAATGATTATTAGACATAATATTTAAACGCCATAATGATTATTAGACGTAATATTTTCTTCTTGCTCTTTCTGGCTGTCGATGTCAATGGGTGTGATGGGTGGATGGGTTAATGGTCACAGTTCTAACCTAACTCAAATGGCACCTAACTAAACTACTTCTGGGTGGTTTATAAAAAAATAACCACGAAGGGGATAGCGGGGTCTATTCGCTCGCTTCGCTCGCTCAAACGACCCCGCCATCCCCTTCTAACCTAACCTATCCGAGTCGGGGTGCCCTAAAGTATAATACCGTTACACACTTTCACTGTTACACAATGTCGATGGCAGTTGATGTTATGGCATATGATAATTATGGCATGTGATAATTATGGCATGTGATAGTTAGGGCATGTGATAATTATGGCAGTTGATAATTATGGCATGTGATAATTAGGGCTTACAATGAATCTGACAAATGATGTTATAGTAAGTGACTTTATGGGAAACAAAGATTCTAGCACGTGATTAATATAGCAAATAAGAGTAGGGCAAATGAATATTATGTCTGTTAATATTATGGCTGTTGACTATTATGGCAAATGATATTAGGGTAAATAAAATTCGGGCAAACGGCGGTATACCGATGAGCAGATGGTGTTTAAAATTTGGCACAGTCATCTGTAGGCTCACTATGAAACATTAGTTCCGAACACATTTATCCCGATATCAGATCAGATCCGCAGACGGTAGGTACGTGAGTTACGTGACGCATCGGTTCGGCTTAAACCCTACCGTTGGAAAATCGAAGTCAAATACGAACGAAACATGAAGTCACTTCGGATATACTGTGCCGAAGTGACTTCATGTTTCGTTCGAATTTCATGTGGGCCCAAAGTTTCGGACGTATCATTGTATCCTCCCTGGATACCTACCTACTCGTAGGTTTGCAGTTTTTGACACTAAACGCTATATTATCAACTTTTCTTGCTACAACGCCAAAAGAACTTTCAAATAGAACACGTAAACGAAATTAAATTATTATTTTGTTAAATTGTTTACAATGAAAACTTTAAGTGTGTAAGTTTATGTACTACATAATAATATAATGACAGCTAATCGACACAAAAATTGGCGACAGAATGATAAAGTTTATAAATCTGCTCCAATATTATGTGATAAGACGATAACGGAAATTATATCTAATCTAGATATACTCCACAAATACCTATCTGAATGAAATTTTGAAGCATTTACTATGCTAACTGTTCAAATCGATTAAGAACGGGAAAAAGAATCGACCTCGGACGGGACTCGAACCCGCGATCTTTCCCTTACAGGGGGAACGCTCTGACCACTAAGCCACCGAGACACGTACGAAATCAATCCAAATTCCCTTATACAACCGTCTTAAGGGCGACGGTGAAGCCATCTACCGACATTCATACGAACTTATCGGTAAGTTAGGGAAAGATCGCGGGTTCGAGTCCCGTCCGAGGTCGATTCTTTTTCCCTTTCTTAATCGAATACCTATCTGCTTAGGTAGATCTAAATATCCTATAGCTCTTTTCTTTTAACTAATTAGCTAAAAAAACTGGCCAAGTGCGAGTCGGGCTAGCGCACGAAGGGTTCTGTACCTTTATTCGATGTGTGACAGACCCGAGGGTCCCTATAATCCGATTCCTACCGGCTTTCCAATGCGACGCATGGTGTATGACAAACTAGATCGTGGTAACCTTATTTTCCAACGGCTTCCCGTATCTATTATTTTACCTTTCGCCACAGAGAACCTACCCTTGCTTAGAGAATTCTACAGCTATTCTATAGTATTTGTTGCTATAGCGGCTACAGAATACCTACTTATTATCTGAAAATTTTGCCTGTCCAGTTTTCATGGTTCACAAGAAACATCTTGGTGACGGACAATAGACAAGAAGGACAGTGGACCTTTAATAATAGGGTTCAATTTTTAGCGACCCATAAATAACAGTTTTCGCTTTCTGTAACATACTATCCTCCACAAATAAAAAAAAATTGCGATACATTTTGGGGTAAAATATTATTCGAACTGGCAACATTAGTTTGTTATATTTATTGAGCAAATCGACCCACTAGTGTAACTTCATTGCGGTGAAGCGAAGCATAGTTGAGTGTAAATGTGTACAGTTTTGTTATAACTACCCACATTTAAAATATTGTTACAAAATCTATGAGTTGCTGCATTTATTACGTGTAATTATCAAACCGATGTGAAAGTATTATTTTGAGTTGAAAAATCGCATTAGAAAACAGGACACAAGTAGGTAAGTACATAATACAATAAAATTTTATTATCCTTTTTACCCGACGACATGAAAGAAGGGTTATTGATTTTGTTTCTTTAAACTAGGCGTATTTATGCGCTGGGGTCTTGACCCCGGTACCTTCACCCAATAAAACCTATTCCAGAGATAGAATTAGCAATAAAACCCCTATTATTTCAGACTACTTATTTTATTCAATCCCTGTACCAAGTTTCAGTCGGATCTGTTCCAGTCGCATCCGAAGCTTTCACCTCGGAGTCAGCGGTCCTCATTACCAGTCTAACTGTGGATTTGGCTGGACTGCCATCTGATCAATAGTGATATTGAGCGATATTGCACCTAGACTAGTTGTTGAACTTTTTAAGGCTCCAACTACCCGTAACGACTGCCATAGATGTTCGTATGGCAACCGGGACCAACGGCTTAACGTGCTCTCCGAGGCACGACCAGACCAGTGCAAATATCCATATTCATGCATACAAATAATTGCACTGAGCGGGGATCGAATCCGCGCCTCCTGCGTAGCCGCCGCGCCACAGAGGGTGTCTGAATATAACAAACTAGCTTTTGCCCGCGTTATCGCGACCAAACATAGCTTATGTCCTTTCTCAAGGTCTAATCTACCCCTATACTAAATTTCATCAAAATCGGTTCAGTAGTTTGGGCATGAAAGCGTAACAGACAGACAGACAGACAGACAGAAAGACAGAAAGACAGACAGATAGACAGACAGACAGACGGACAGACAGAGTTAACTTTCACATTTATAATATTAGTACCTACTAGGGATTGCAAAATTCGAAAAATTTTCAATTTCGAATTATTCGAATTTCACTTGACCTAAATTCGAATTATTCGAATTATTCGAATTTTTCCAATTTTTTTTTGCAAAGAAGCATATTTTATTACATTTGGACTTTTTAGCGAGCATACCTACACTGATCAATAAGAAAAAAAAGGCAGCCCATTTTTATACAATTTGCGTTTAATAAACTTTACTTAATTATATTTGCTTGGTATCTTGGTATCTTATTAAGTGAGCATTCCCTCATTCATACTCACTCTCAATTTAATAAAAGTAAATCTTCTTCTAAACATTTAGAATCCCAGTCTCAATCTGAACTTAATAAAAGTAAGGGTTTCGTCTTCTGGTCTTGAAGCTGGACGGACATTGTGGTAGTGTCATATAAGCATCTCAGCACCTCGATGTATCGCCAATCGACACAACACCGCTGCAGAGCATCCAGCACTGCCCACGTTTCGATAGAGTCGAAGGCTTTTTCGTAGTCCACAAACGCCATACACATGGGCGATTGTACTCCTGATTCTTTTCCACAATATGCCGAACAGTATGGATCTGGTCCACGGTACTATAGCCTTTTCGAAACCCGGTTTGCTCAGGTGGCTGGAACTCGTCGAGATTACCCGCGAGGCGATTTGTGACGACCCTCGAGAACAACTTGTAACATGGCTCAGGAGTGAGATGGGCCTGTAGTTCTTCAGTAAGGACTTATTACCTTTTTTGAAGAACAGTACCACCGCACTCCCGCTCCATGCCCTAGGTGTTAGCCCTTGCTGGATGACGGAAATAAAGAGACTCGCTAGCTCTTTCAAGATTGGAGCGCCACCTGCTTTCAATAGCTTAGTAGTAATTCCGTCATCACCAGGGCACTTGTTTTTCTTCAGTTACCGGAGAGCCACCTCTACCTCGCACCGCTCGATTTCTGGTGTCTCCTCGGTGTAATGGCGCGTGACTGGGGAACTGTGGTCTTCATAGCTGTGTCCCATCGGTTTACTTATCCGTGATGCATATAGCTATAAAATTCCTCGATCTCTTCAAGTATCTCGAACTTTAAGGTAATCGTTTTACCATCCCCAGTTTTAAGTTTCGTTCTTTCACTTTCACTCAATTGCCTCCGGGATAGTGCGAGTGTTGGAGTGTCGGAGGTCGCGTCGTATCAGTTTTTTGATTTGTTGGTTTAAGGCTCTTCCATCCGATGAAGATGACTGTGTGGATGGTTGTTCATGCCTCTTCCTCATAAGTTTGAGAGTCTCAGAGAGAGCTTGGACTCTTGCTGTCTGCGTTTTCCGGGAAACAACTTTCCAGACACTTCCTGCAATGTTTTGACCACTATACCACTGGCTTTCTCGTCAATGCCGCTAGAGGTTTCCAGCATTGCGAAAAGATTTTGAAGTTCTAGTTGGACTTTTCGGACCCTAGAGCTACTTGAAACGGCGTGGGTCGGAGGGTTTATCTTATCATTCGGAATCTTTCAGCCTTGATGTTGATATTTAGAGAGCCTCGGATAAGTCGGTGATCGCCTCCAGTTTTAAACTTGTTGAGCACAGAGACATCTCTAAATATGTGCTTACTGTCCGTTATGAAAAAGTCTATCTCGTTCTTTATCACAGAGTCCCGGCGTTGCCAAGTCCATTTCTTGTGGGGTTTTTTCTTAAAGAACCTATTCATAAGGAGAGCCCCTGTAACTCGAGAAAGCTGACTAGCATTTGCCCTATGCGATTTCTGCTCCCCACTCCATAACGTCAAATTTTCGTCTCGCTGCGTTCTTGTACTCCCACTTTGGCATTGAAGTCCCCCATAACAACTATGTAAGTGGCCTTGGCGGTGTGATTAATTGCCTTAGCAATATCCTCATATACCACCTCGGCAGTTTCTTTGGGGTAAGACGAGGTCGGCGCATATACCTTCAGCGAACGACTGTTCGTGATTTTCAGGACAAGGTACAGACAACGCTGCTGATGAGGTCCTTTTTACCAGAAAGCCGACTCCTCCCTGGGGGAGCTGATCACCTTCTCTAAAATAGAACAGATCGCCTGACTCAAGGGATGTCGTGTCCTCCCCTTTCTTCAGATCTCTGACAGTCTCAATATGTGCCAGTTTATGAGAATTAGTTCTACCTCGAGTTCGGTGAGGTGCTCGTCTAGTCGTAGTGTACTGCAGTTATAAGCTGCCAGCAGTAGATGGTTTCGGTAGCTTCCCGCTACCATGGCTGGGAATAGCGGGACCATCGGGAACTGGGGGCCTTTTATTTTGGCATCTGTGCATGGTGAGAGTGTCTAGCCTACTATTTGCGTAGTAGTTTTTCATGATAGTAACCGAAATTCGAATAATTCGAATACTTGGTTTTAAAATTCGAATTTATAAATTAGCCCAAAAATTCGAATAATTCGAATTTTTCGAATTTCGAAGTATTCGAATTGCAATCCCTAGTACCTACTTAGGGAGTAGGGAAGTAGGGATTAAGTCTCTACAAAATTGTTTAGCGTTAGTTAAGTAGCTAATCAAATGGAGTATGCTAATAACTAAGTTATTATAATATATTATTGTATCCGTTCCAGATAACCATGACGGAACAATTACACCGCTGCGGAATCATCACCGGCTCGCTCCACTGCTACTGTCTGCCGTGCGAAAAATTCTTTGAGAACAGCCGGAAGGCTTACTGTCACGTCGCATGCGCCGAGCATTGGGACAATCTGAGTACGATTGCCTATTTGCCCAGACATGAAGGGCATCATATTAGAAAGGTAGGTGATGTATAATTTAAAATACGATACCTCCTCTTCGACTCGGTACAAAGGATCATGGACAACCCCACACTCACTGGCGGTGTGGAGCCGTTCAGCTTCAGCTGTGCAATAGGCTATTTGACAACATTAAAAATATACTAAAAGTTATGGCCATCCTATTAGAAAATAACGTTAAAAGACCTATGAGACTACAATTTACTCTCAAATATATGTATTTTATGAGAATTTTAAATATAAAAATGTTATCGACACCTCTGGGTTCAATTGGCGTATAAACCATTTTGGCCAAAATGAGTTATATACACCGTTTAGTTCAGAATTTTTTTCTCTATCGATCTGTATATTTAAAATGTTCAAATTCGCAAAAAAACTGCTTTTACGACCCAAAAAAGTTAGATCATCCTGCCACAAAAAAGATAAAATGTTAACGTAACAGCCAAATTTTTCTTTTTTTAATTTTTAGTAAGACGTTATGACCAAGATTTTTACCAACCCGGGGCGTAAGATCTGCCTTGATTGTAAATGGATTTTACGCCATGGCGAGTAAATATATTTCTTAAACGTAATTCAAAATTGAGGTCGTAAATCCAAACATTTAAATAACAATGGACGTATAAGCCATATCCATTGCAAAAAATGGTATTGAATTTTAGACTTTATTGCTATAGAATCAAAGTCCAAAATTAAATGACAATATTTTTACTACACGTTTTCGTTCACTCTACAATAGGCCATTTAATTTTAGAGTTTACAGAACTTGCTTTAAAGGTAAAATTAAATTAAATGGTAAAAATTAAAAAATAATTACAGTGTCCGTGTTATGACGGTGGTTTTGCTTGTGGTGGTAAAACCACTGCACGAACGGTCATGTGGGTGACAGGTGTGAGGAGTTGGGACATGCCCACAGCGGTTTTGGATACGGTAGCCGTAAGCCAGAGGGTGAGCACATCCTCAAAATGTGTACGGCCACCGAACTTGCCATCGTGAACAGGTTCTTCAAAAAGAAAGCCGAACTTCTTGTCACCTACAAGAGCGGAGAGCACGCTACCCAGATCGATTTCCTACTCACTAAGAGGCATAGCATCAGCAGGGTGGCCAACTGCAAGGTAATACCCGGAGAGAGTCTCACAAGCCAACACCGTCTCCTTGTCATGGACCTCCACGTGAAACCTAAAGACAAACACGCCGAGCGTGGCCAACGCAGAATCAGGTGGTGGTGAAGCCAAGTCCCAAAGTCTCAGTCGTCTCAGCCATCGGTGACAAGTGCGCTGATGCTGTAGACGAACCAGTACAGGTTTGCTGGGACAGGATTCAGGCAGATATCCTAGAGGCGGGGAGGGCTGTGCTCGGTACGTCTAAGGGTGGACGCAAGTATGACAGGGACACTTGGTGGTGGAACGACACAGTCCAGAGAGAGATCAGGGTGAGAAAAGCCCTCCTTAAAAAAGTGGCAAGCGTCTCAATCTTCCAAAGACCGCGACGCGTACAAAGATGCAAAACGCTCCACCAGGAGAGCGGTGGCCAGGGCCAAACGAGAGCACTTGCAACCGCTATATAAAAAGTTGGAATCGTCTGAGGGCCAAAAGCTTATCTATAAGTTGGCGTGTTCCACGACCAAAACAGCGCAGGCTCTGTCTAAGTGCTGCTGAATTAAAGACAAAGACCCTGAGGACAATCTGTGGTACGAGGAAGTCGCGGTGAAGGAGAGATGGCTGTGTGTAGAGCAGCTACTAAAGATTTAAATAATTGCCTTTTTTAGTTTGATAATCTGATCATGACTGATGATGTGTGCCATAATTATCTGTCTTATTTAATAAAACTAAGTTAATTTCGTTTCTGATAGTTTAATTTGGTGTATATCGACCATAATTCTGTAGTAAGACTAATATTAATGTAATTCTGCCACATTTTAACAGTATCGAGATTGTTTTTATTAATTATAATTCTGTTGATGTGCAAAGTAAATAGTTTTTACAGCAAAAAAATCTACAGCTACGTGCTTATACATCAGTAAATGTGAACCTAATTTTACCAAATGTGGATATAAGTACAGCTTATATCCATACTTGGTTTTTCATCCAATTTTCATGGGGTGTATACACCAAAAATTGGTATTTTCTAAGACGTATATCCATGCTAACTTCAAAACCAAAGAAGATAGAAATGATTGAATGATTTAGCCTTCTTCATCCCCAAATTCTAAGAATCTTTCTCCTTGGAATTTTTTATGTAGCTTCTAAAATAAAAAAGTTATGATTTTTTTTCTAAAAATAAAATCGTTTTTTTGCTCTCCTGAAAAGTCGTGTTTTGGTTTATACGCCAATTGAACCCAGAGGTGTCGTTATATTTTGTTGATTTATTGTCTATGACAAAAACGCTCGTGATTGGTCAGAGCTCTGGGTGACGTCATTGCTACGTAGTACATAACTATTAATCTGTGATTGCTACAAAATATCTCCAGTTGTATGAGCTATTATTGTTTGTTTCGGTGTTATTATTTGCTTTTTCCTTGATTATCGCGAGTTTTATGGACATATTTTGTGATTAAGTTCAAAATGGATACAAATTTTGTGCGAGCCGATGATAACAGCAACTTACCTACAATAGAGTGACGTCACAACTCACACGCATCGCTATGTTTAAATATAATGGCGTTTTTCGCGCACTTTTGAAAATTTAAACTTTAGCATTGATTTTTTAACATAATGCATTGTTTTTTTACACAAATATTAATGTGATATGTTTATACTGTAATAAATAAGCAATCATTTAAAATGGTTTTTGAAAATTAGTCAAATAGCCTATTCACTAAGCAAGCACGATATAGAGGGACGTTGTGCTCGATAAAGATTGTCATTGGTCGATCTCCAGTGACGTGACCCAATCCGACCAATGACAATCTCTATCGAGCACAACGTTGCCACTCGCATCGTTGTGCTTGCTTAGTGAATTGCAGTGCAGGAGTGACTTTGCATCACTGGGCGTGTTTCACCGCCTGTACAATGGTGTGTTCAAATAAATAACTCGACATGATGCCTACGGCTACATTCTATCATCGCATCTATCGTCACAGACAGGGAATTCACATGTTGCGACTGGAAACAGTACGCACAGTCAGAAATGAAAGGAACTTCATCCCTTGCACGCTTAACAGTCCGCCTGCAGTTTTCCGTCTGTCCGGCGGCCTGCAGTCCTTATGTCATCAATGTCATCATAATTTTATTACCTCAGACTAAAATAATAACATTATTTAATTCTTTTAGTCTGATGTTATTACGTATAAAATGCCGACGGCCATAGACTGTCCGGCCTTTAACTGTCTTTGCTGACCGGAATCGTCAAGCGGCCACACACATTATCCGTCAGTCCTAAATCGTTTACGAAACTGTAAGTGTGTGGGCTATTGCGATGAACTGACAGACCGATATCATTCGGTTGTCGTTCGATAAACTGTAAGTGGGTGGCCGCCTTTTAAATTAAACTGTGGATTGAACTCCGTGGTTTTTCCTAGCGACTACAGTGTTGGGTTCTACAAGAAGGGTATTAGACGGTTCTTACGGGGCGTGAGTGTGACGCGGGTGACGCCACTGGTGTTGCATTGCATACGTCCAGAGGCCACGATAACCACTTTCCATCAGTTGAGCCATGTTGCTTGTTTGCCACCTAATTGGTATAAAAAAACACTGTCGAAAGATCGATGGCCGTTGGACTTGGAGCAGACGAGTCCTAGAGTGAAGACCGCGAGAAGGTAAATGCAAGGTGGTAATTATTCCCCTCCAACTAAATTGCTTGTGTTAGGAGTGGATTCACGTCGGTAGTGTAATGGCCAGGATTCAAACCCGGGACTTAAACGGGCATTTTTTTTTACGTGTCCAGGTTACAAAATGGAATGAAAAAATAAAAAACATTGGTAATGCATAACAAAATTTATAAAATGATTTGCTATTCTTGAAAGAGTATTCTTATTTTTGAGTATTGTTATTCTTATTATTGCTATTCGTGGTTAAGTAGTAACCTAGTATGTTAGCACATTGTAAGGTTAAGAAACATTTGTCAGGTCAGTTTTAGAACGGGTGGCTGTTCTTCTTACAGAGAGATCCTCCGTATCTCAGAAAGCACGAAGCCGTCGCCGTCTCAGTTCTTATTGCCATACCAGCATCTGGGCATTCGTTACGGGTAGCGCATAAATGTCAGACAAAAGTCATAATAATTTGTTGTCGTTCGCACTTGCTGGTTATTGCTTTTGACTGTTTTATTATCTACTAGCTGTTGCTCGCGGCCGTGTGGATGTCGCGACCAAACGACCTTATGTTCTTTCCCAAGATCTAATTTATCTCTGTACCAAATTTCATCAAAATCGGTTCAGTGGTTTAGCCATGAAAGCGTAACAGACAGACAGACAGATAGACAGACAGACTGACAGACAGACACTTTCGCATTTATGATATTAGTACCTATTAGTATGGATTAAAATCATTGCAGAATTTATCAAAATGTAAAAAACTAATTAAAACCGCACGCCATCTTGGATCCTCAGCCTGGGTAAAACTTGTATTTATAAATAAAATTGTGAAATTTTACAGTCATTCATTTTATATTTTTAGTTCAAAGCCGGCTATTTCTGCGAGTTTTGCAATGAATTGATCCCAACTGGTGCGAGAGTTGATCTACACGTATCCAAAGATGAACACAACCAAAATAGAGGTGCATATTACTTAAAATCATTACGTCACGGAGTTAGTGCATTTGATAGAATTCTCGTCGATGACCGCGCCTGGCATGGATTGTTGGACAACCTCTGCTGTGTATGTGACATTGAGATTGAAGATGAAGTTACCCATAAAACGGATAATTCCCATTTACTAAAACTAGTACAGAAACCTATCAAATATGGACAAAATGACGACATCTATCGACAGGTAAGTGTAAATATAATTTTAATAGAAAGCAACTAGCAGGTGAAAGATGATATAATAGACATTACTATTCTATGGTTCTTAACAACCTGGAATAGATAGGACATGTGTGGGCTATTCCCTATCTGAGGGTAAACATAGGCCAGAAAAGTTGACAGCAATAGGCTCGATGTAGGGCTAAAACATAGCTGAACAAATGTATATCAATGTAAGTTACATTACATTGTAAGTTAAATATAAGTTACATATTAGTAGGTATAAGAAATCTTCTATAATATAAAAATGAATCCCTAAATGTGTTGCTAAGCGCAAATCTCGAGAACGGCTGAACCGATTTCGCTAATTCTTTTCTTAGAATATTCCTTGAAGTACGAGGATGGTTCTTACGGCGAGAAAAATAAAAAAAAGGCGGTACGAATTTCGCGGGGTCAGCTAGTATTATAATATATTTATATAATATAAAGATTTAGCTTTTTGGTTTCAGATTAATAATTTATTGATTCAGTGCCTTACATGTAACAAGTTACTTCCTTTAATAAGAATGGACGATCATTTCGTGACTGCTGAGCACGTTAATTTTAAGTCAAAATGTATAGTGCAAGGCAATAAATATACTCATAAGCAGGATGCCATTAATATTGATAATAACGGAACAGATACAATAGCCCTCAATGATTCTGGTGACAAGAATACTGACAACTCATCTAATACTGATGATTTTGAGTTATCTAAAACTTTGCTTAATGCAGCAATATACCACGCCTTTGACCTTAATGATGACATAGAAACCTTTTTTTATAAAAATTCTGATATAGATTTTAAGTATGAACATAATTATATTAAGAAGAAAAAGAATATTGAGAAACGCACAAATAATATGATATCAACTTTAATAGATGAACAAATTAATTTTAACTCAAAATGCAAATTGCAATCAAATCACGAAAATCAGGATACTCTGAAACAGGATACCAAAAGCAACAATATTAATAAAATAGATATAACAACACTCAATGACTCTGGTAACAAGTGTGAACATGACAACTCTTCTAATATTGAAGAATTTGAGAAATTTAAAATTAAGCTACATGCATCGATGTACCGAAGCCTTGATATTGATGATGATACAGAATCTGTGGTTTGTAGTAGTTCTGAGAGTGATATACAGCATGAATCCAATTACTTCAAGAAGCATAATGAGGAGCATGAGAATATTGATCCATCAACGGCAAGTAATGTACAGTACCGAGCTGAGCGTGTTGATTTTAACTCAAAATGCAAAATAAAAGCTAATCACGTAATTCAAGATACTCTTAAGCAGGATAGAAATAGTAACAATGTCATCGAAACCGATAAAATAGCAATTAATGATTCTAGTAGTAGGAAAGAACATGTTAACTCATATAGTAGTGATGAACTTGAGTTATCTAAAATTTTAGCAGCGATGTACCATGGTATTAACTTCAATGATGACATAAAAACCGTTTTTTCAAAAAGTCCTGAGATGGATGTTAATTCTGACTATGATGGTATTAAGCAGCATAATATTGAAAAACACGCAAATATTGAGTCTTCAACTTCAACTGATGAACAAGTTAATTTTAAGAGAAAATACAAAATGCAAGCTGGTTACAAAATTGAAGATACTCTGAAGCAGGATACCAATAGCAACGATATTAACGAAATAGATATAACTACACTCAATTACTCTGGTAACAAGTACGAACATGACAACTCATCTAATATCGAAGAATTTGAGGAATATCAAGCTGAACTTCAAAAAGTGATATACCGAAACCTTGATATTGATGAGACAGAAGCTTTGTTTGCTAGAAATTCTGAAATAGATATTAAGTATGACCATGATGATATTAAGAGTCATATTGATTCAATTAATGCACAGAATTCAGCTGAAAACGTTGCACATAACTCAAAATGCAAAATAGAAACAAATCTTGAAGTGCAAGATACTCTTAAGGGACAGGATATCAATAGTAACAATAATAACGGACTAGATACAACAGTACTCAATGTCTCCGGTAACAAAATAGAAGATGACAATTCATCTAAGTTTGAAGAACTTGAGATATCCAAGACTATGCTTCATACAGCGATACACAATAGCATTGATGTTAATGATAAGACAGAAACCTTTATTTGTAGTAGTTCTGAGAGTGATATTCAGCGTGACTTCATTGATTTTAAGAAGCATAATGAGGAACATGAAAATATTAATCCATCAACGTCAAGTAATGTGCAGTATCGAGCTGAGCGTGTTGATCGTAACTTAAAATGCAAAATAGAAGCTAATTACGAAATTCAAGATACTCTTAACCAGGATAGAAATAGTAACAATATTATCAAAACCGATACAATAACACTCAATGATTCCGGTAGCAAGAAAGAACATGTCAACTCATCTAATATTGAAGAATTTGATTTATCTAAAATTTTGCTTCACGCAACGATGTACCATGGTATTAACCTCAATGATGACATAAAAACAATTTTCTCGAAAAATACCGAGATAAATGTCAAGTCTGACTATGATGGTATTAAGCCGCACAATATTGCAAAACACTCAAATATTGTGCCATCAAGTTCAACTGATGGTCAAGTTTATTTTAGGTCAAAATACAAAATGCAAGCAAAACACGAAATTCAAGATACGCTTAAGCAGGATACCAATAGCAAAAATACTAACGAAATAGATATAACAACACTCAATTACTCTGGTAACAAGTTTGAAAGTGACAACTCATCTAATATTGAAAAATTTGAAATATCTAAGACTATGCTTGATACAGCGATACACAATAGCATTGATGTTAATGATAAGACAGAAACCTTTATTTGTAGTAGTTCTGAGAGAGATATTCAGCGTAACTTCATTGATTTTAAGAAGCATAATGAGGAACATGAAATTATTGATCCATCAACGTCAAGTAATGTGCAGTACCGAGCTGTGCGTGTTGATCGTAACTCAAGTTGCAAAATAGAAGCTAATCACGAAATTCATGATACTCTTAATCAGGATAGAAATAGTAACAATATTATCAAAACCAATACAATAACACTCAATGATTCCGGTAGCAAGAAAGAACATGTCAATTCATCTAATATTGAAGAATTTGATTTATCTAAAATTTTGCTTCACGCAGCGATGTACCACGGTATTAACATCAATGATGACATAAAAACCGTTTTTTCTAAAAGTTCTGAGATGGATGTTAAGTCTGATCATGATAGTATCAAGCAGCATAATATTGAAAAACACTCAAATACGAGTATTGTGCCATCAACTTCAAATGATGGTCGTGTTTATTTTAGGTCAAAATACAAAATGCAAGCAAATCACAAAATTGAAGATACTCTGAAGCAGGATACCAATAGCAAAAATCCTAACGAAATAGATATAACAACATTCAATGACTCTGTTAATAAGTATGAACATGACAACTCATCTAGTATTGAAGAATTTGAGAAAGTTCAATCTAAGTTTCATAAAGTGATATACCGAAGCCTTGATGATAAGACAAAAGCTTTGTTTGGCAGAAATTCTGAGATAGATATTAAGCATGACCATGATGATAATAAGAGCCATATTGATTCAAATTATGTGCAAAATACAGCTGAGAACGTTGATCTTAACTCAAAATGCAAAGTAGAAGCAAATCTCGAAGTTCAAGATACTCATAAGCAGGATTCCAATCATAACAATAACGGAAGAGATACAATAGCACTCAATGATGCCGTCAACAAGATTGAACATGAAACCTCATCTAATATTGATAAATTTGAAGTTTCTAAAACTATGCTTCATGCAGCGTTATATGAAAGCATTAATATTAATGATGACACAGAAACCGAGTTTTGTGGAAGTTCTGCCATAGAAATTAAGCAACATGAAAATATTGAACCATCAACTTCAACTGATGTACAGTACCCAGCTGTGCACGTTGATTTGAACTCAAAATGTGAAATAGAAATAAATTGTGAAATTCATGATACTCTTAAGGAGGATAGTAATAGTAATAATGTTAACGAAACAAATATAACAACACTTAATGATTTCGGACACAAGACTGAACATGAAAATTCATCTAATATTAAAAAACGTGAGATGTCTAAAACTAAGCTTTGTGCAGCGATATATGAAAGCATTAATATTAATGATGACACAGAAGACAAGTTTTGTAGAAGTTCGGCGATAGAAATTAAGTATGACCATGATGATATTAAGAAGCATATCGAGAAACATGAAAATAATGAACCTTCAACTTCAACTGATGTGCATGTTTATTTGAACTCGAAATGCAAAGTTGAAGTAAATTACGAAATTCAAGATACTATTAAACAGGATAGTAATAGTAACATTATTAACGAAACAAATATAACAGCACACAATGATTCCGGAAACAAGATTGAGCATGAAAACTCATCTGATGATGAAAATGAGTTGATCTTAAAAGCTATTCTTTATGCGGCGATATGTGAAAGCATTAATAATGATGACACAGAAACCGAGTTTTGTAGAAGTTCTGAGACGGAAATTAAGCTTGACCATGATAACATTAAGAACCATATGGAGAAACTTGAAAATAGTAACAATAAGAACAAAACAGATACAACACCACTCAACGATTCCTGGAGTGAGAATGAATATGCCAACTCATCTAATATTGAAGTAGTTCCTATAACTAAGACTATGTTTGATGCAATGATATACCAAAGCATTGATATTCATGAGGAGAGAGAAACCATTTTTTGTAAAGCTTGTGGCTTAGATGTTTCACTTGACCAGAATGGTATTGAGAATCATATCGAGGAACATGCATCTATTGGAGAATTAACAGCTGATGTACAGTACCCAGAGCGTTTCAACAAAAATGACTACAGAGATAATAATGTAAAAAAGGACGCGACAGCAAACTCTATAACGGAGAATCAGTCTTGCCTCCGCATTTCTAAAGATAATAATAAACATCTCGAAGCTAATAATGAAGCACATAGCTCTAATAATCCTCGCCAATTCGCAAGAGATAACCATTTTACTTATGACAATGATTCTGCGCTTTGTCGCACCTGTCAAGTAAGACTACCATTTACTTTAAAATCTATGCAAGAGCATGTTCAAGGTGGAAATCATAAAAGAAGTATTGCAGCTGCACGTGCTGCACATGAGGCTGCAGCTAAAATAAAAGGCGACACTCGTCTAAGGACGCAGCCTATGCCAATAACTCTAACAAGTTTGAAAGTTGTACAATCGAAATCGAACGACATCCGTTCTGGTTATATTATTAATAAACAACACTTCATAAGAACGCGAAGCTTCTTATTATATAATCAAACCGTAGATGAGAATCGAGATAAGTTTATAAATTGTATGTATTGCGGATCAATTTTTAAAGAGGATACAAATACTTTATGGGGTCACATGCATAGTTGTTTTTTGTCCTTATGGTTAAAATCACGAGTTGTTACAACTGTGAATGAGGAATTTGTAAGAGAGGTAAGTGAGCCTATATACGTTTTAATGACAATTATTCATTCTATTTTTTAACCTTAATATGCTTCTGGGCTATAGACTTCAGGAAGCATTTAGCCCCTACATTTACGCAGCAGAATAAAAATAAATGCTTCTTGACATCTGTTGTCAAGAAGCATAATGTAGAGCAATTCGCTGTACTTGTTTGTTGCATGATGTTTTGGTGTGTTGTCCTTAGTGTTACCATTGATAAATTTCCTCTTTTCTGACTATTATTTACTTTGAAATTTTATAGTTCAATTGTTCTTATTTTTTTTAATTATGTGTGACTAACTTTTCAAATTGCTGTATTGTTATCGGTCCTTGATAAGTGTGCAAAACAAACGAATCTGAGATTTTGATAAATAGTTATGTTGATATAATTGAGTTCAATGATTTCGATGCATACATACAAATACAAACACATATATTCGAATAAAAGTGTGATGATTAAAAAATAATATAAGTTGAACAAAAATAGGCTCACCCCCTATTGAATGAGACTATGGTTGGAGAAATGTGGGAGTTAATTCAACTCTGCCTAATCCTTCGGGGATGGGAAAGGCGTGATTACCTATTTATGTATGTATGTATTATATATGTATGAAAGAAAATTCTACTTTGGTGTATGTACAAGAATTTGTGCAGATGAGGCAAACCTATTTTTTTTTTCTAGGAGTAGAATATTCTTTGAGTATTCTTTCGGAATTCTTTGGTCACCATAGTCTACATATTTTGGTTTTGCGACGTGTTCGGTTCGTTGCGTTCGATGCCATCTTCAAGTTTATGGGAGAGTTTTGGTTTATTGTATAATCGTTCAATTTCAATTTTACACCAAAAAATACAGAAGTTGTTTAGAATTAAAATTCCTACATTTTGATTTTCATATTTTTTTCCTAGGATCGATATTTTTCAATATACCTCAATATATACCTACCCCAAAGGTGATTCAAAAAGATAGAGAAAAAAAGATTTACCACCTTTTGAAATCCTAGGAAAAAAATATAAAAACCAAAATCTAGGAAATTTAATTCAAAACAACAACGATCAACGACTTCTTCTTCAATAAACAAAATTCCCCTTAAATTCATGGTGGCGGATAACGCAACGAACCGAATATTCAAAATCAAGCGTAGACTGCCAATAATCTCCCTCAACGAATTCCGAAAGAAAATTACTAAGTACTAGGAATTTTTTCTTTGTCAAATTCTAATTTGCTTGTACTAGTAGTCAATTAAGAGAATTGAGTGATAGCATAATATATTAAAATAAATATATTTTTTTTATACTCGTACATATTATGATACATATGCATATATACATATACTCGCGCCTGTAAATCCCCAAAGGGGTAGGCAGAGGTATACTAACACCCAGATTTATAATAGATATACTAGCTGTCACGGCGAACTTCGTACCGCCATATTTTTCTCGTGCCCGCTGCACCTATTTTCTCATCCTTTAAACCTTCCCTGGACACCCACGAATATTTCAAGACTAAAATTAGCCAAATCGGTTCAGCCGTTCTTGAGTTATTAAATAACAATGAAAATTGGCATTGATTTTTATATATTAGAAAGATATCGCCAACTACGATTTTCGGTTCCACGTAACAGGGGGCGACCCTATTGTCGTCTAGCGGGCACTTTGTCATGGTGGTGGTGATACATTGGTAGATTTGTACATATTATACATATTATGGTGATAGCTCGTATTATCTGTGTTTAACAGTTCAAACCCGGAAAATTCCATTGCGGATATTGCCACTTCTTCACATCTGGATGGGACGAGATGGTAGTTCACTTAAAGACCCTCGAGCATGAACTTATAAGAACATCTGCTTGTGATCACTATGAACAGGTAATAGCTGCTCAAATACCACTATTTCCCTTAGCTTTCTTCTTCTTCCTCTTAGCGTTAATTCCCAGTCGCATCCGAAGCTTTCAGCTCGGAGTCTGGGGTCCGCTTTTTACCAGTCATAACCACGGATTTGGCTAGACCTCGATATTTTCCGTGAAGCGATTGTCATCTGACCTCCACAACCCAATGTTAACATTAGGCGATATCGAAGTTTTGCAGTTAGACCGTTGGTTTTGGATTTTTGAGGGCTCCAACTACCCGTAACGACTGCCATAGATGTTCTCATGGCAACCGGGACCGACGGCTTAACGTGCTCTCCGAGGCACGACCAGACCAATGCAAATACTCATATTTCATTCACACAAATATTTGCACTGAGCGGGGATCGAACCCGCGCCTCCTGCGTAGCGGCCGCGTTCACTACCGCCACGCCACGGAGGCTGTCTATTTCCCTTTTATATTTCCCTTAGCTTTATCAGTTTATATACCAATCCACGAGTTAAAAGAATTGTAATTATTAAATTTTATACCCACTGCAAAAGTTCTTTCCGATCTCTACCCCGACGTATTGTATAATTCCGGACACGTATCTTGGACCTAAATCGCAAGACAAACGAGGCTCTGGCGCCCGCGGATTGCTTTGTAATCATCTGTGTTTGGTGAATTTGAGTTCGTCTAAATAGTCTACCGCAGTAGCACGCCGTGCTATCCTCATATCAAGGCATATTTTTGATTGGGATGTCGGTTTTTCTTGGAGTGACTAGTGACTGCCGTTCCGTCTAATCACCCAACCCTGAAAGGAAAGCCAGAGCCTTGTTTAGCAGGTGCACCACTTGCAGGTAAGCTTGGGCCTCAAGGATATAGAGAAGACCCTGTACACAGTGTACCACATACACCTAACACAATCACACAGTATTTTTTGTGTGAACAAAAACATCGGCTTCAACAAAAGTATCCATTTTAATGCTGCTATGCAATTCTCTAAAGCTGCGTTTACATACTCGCGGCAGAGCGAGGGAAGTGGCGAGAGAAGTGGGCAGAGACGTGGTGTGAATGGTATATTCGTCATGCCGCGAGTACTGCCGCGTATGTTTCTGCGAATGTCGGCTTGGCGGCGCGAGTCAAAGGAGTGGCAATAGGTACTAGCGCGATGAACTATACGAGACCGCTAGATGGCGCTAATCAGTAAACACGGCTTTCGTTATTGCTCCTCGAATATTAACTTTTAAAAATATTTATATCGATCTACAGAAAGTGTATAGTAGTTGAAAGTGATAGTTTTTATTAATAATCTATTTAATTAATTCGCTATGCTGTAAAAGCATAATGCGTACACTGCTACACAGCGTTGTCCTCCATACGTTTACGTCCGTCTCCGTTGCAGGGCGAATACTGTAATGCGGACCAATACGATGATGCGCGTGTGTGAACGCTAGGGCATTACCTAATCGCGCGAATATTTCCGGCAACACGATGAGCAATGCGAGCGGCAGTATGTAAACGCGGGGTAAGAAGCGTTCGGCGTCGAGCACAACTTTGCGATAACCTTAATCGAGATTGTTATTGGTCAGACAGGGTGACGTCACTGGAGATCGACCAATGAGAATCTTGATCAAGGTTGTCGTAATGTTGTGCTCGACGCTGAACGCTAAGAAAAATGCACAGCTGGGGCTACATTAGCGGAAGAAGATTCGTGCTGCGTTGGCACGCTGAAAGTATCGGGTACGGGTGGGTATAATATGTAATTTTCTACAAAGTCCCGTTCCCGGTTATTATATTAGGTTTACTTTAATGATTGATGTATCATCATTTGTCCCTTCATTTTACCGTGACAGGCCAACTTAGCTTATTATTAATCTGTATCATACAATTCAATAAAGTCCAACACTTTTTCGTTGTTCCAGTGCATAAAGCCCATATTAGACGGCCAAAAAGAATGGCCGCCTGGCTTCAAAGTCTTCAATGTATTGACACAACTACATGCGTTCGCACGTGCGTGCAAAAGGAAAACTTCTTGATGAGCACCAGTTCACCGACAGTGCCCGGGTAAGCATTCGTCAACGAAGGCCCTCGATTCTGCTAAAGCACAACCACTGTCACACCACAGAGACTGCGAGAAAATTCCATTTGATTTTAGCATCTAAAGTAATGCAATTAAAGTTTAAAATTAAATGGCTTTTTGTAGAGCGAATGAAAGAGTGTAATGAAACTCGTTTTATTTAATTTTGTGACTTTAGGCATAAAGAAAATATAAGGTCTAAACTTGATGCCATTTTTTCAGTCTCTTTGGTGTGACAGTGCTTGTGCTATAATAGAATCAAGGGCCTGTCCGGTGCAGCCTGTTAATGTAGCGCTACCATAAATTGATATGTTACGGTTAATGTAAGGTGTAAAGAATAGCCGGTTAATCTTAGAACTAAGTATACTCACTAGGGTCATATAGAATGATTGTTTACAAGAATTCTTCTCAACTTTACCCGGTTACTACCAAAACTCGACTGTTAAAAATGTATTCAGTTGATATTATGCAAAGATTAGGTGAGGGCGCGCGGGAAGCGGGTGAGTGCGCCCGGGGAACAAACCTAGTAATGACAATGTTCAGTATTGCGTCAGTCAATCTAACAAAGTCTTGTCGACGGAGCCCCGTGAGGCGGGGCTCCTATTTCTCCATGCCATATCACCTAATCTATGCGTGTCGCGGGCACGTGGTATTCACGAGCCCATTTCACTCGCTCCCACGCGCTGATTAATAAAATACTCCTATATATTTCCTATTTTCTGTTGCATTTTCCTCATACATTTTTAACTAGAAGCTATTAACCGGTTAAGGACATGTTAATCTGATATAACCGGCTAATGTTAAGCTATCTAGTCACATTAGCCGTAACAGATTTACTATTATGGTGAAAAAAAAAAACATATTTTAGTACTTAGCTTTTTATACCAAACTTGTTAAAACAGTCAGATCAGATGGGTCATGAATTGAATAAAAAAAAAAAAATATATATATATACTTAATTACATTTATTTTGTAGTACCTATTGTTGCTGTCTACGACAATAGTTTCGGATTGTTTTAATCCGAAATGAAATGCTTTCATTTATTGCCATTGTTTTCAATCAATGTATTAATCCCATTTTGTGCTTTGAAGTATTCAGAAAAAGCAAGAGGCATAAGGTGGAAGACAGCAACAGACTGTGGCAGAACAAAATCGCATCGGTGCTTACGATTGATGTTGCTTTGATTATGCCTCTTACCTTTTCTGTGTATTATAGTTCACGCTTTATATAGTAACTATATAATAATAACTATTATGTTAATTATTGAAAAGTGATGGCTTGATGACATGTGATATAAGGGTCAGGTTATATTAGCACAGGGTCGATGCGAAATGAAGCGACTAAAGGCGGCCACCCACTAACAGTCCGCCTGCAGTTTCTGGTCGTATCGGGCGGCCTGCAGTACTATGTCATCAATGCCATTATAATTTCAGTACCTCAGACTAAAGTTATAACATTATTTTATTATTTTAATCTGATGTTATTACGTAAAAAATGCCGACGGCCATAGACTGTCCGGTCTTTTACTGTCTTTGCTGACCGGAATCGTTAAGCGGCCACCACATATTAGCCGTCAGTCCAAAATCATATACGAAACTGTGAGTCTGTGGGCTATTGCGATGAACTGACAGACCGATATCATCCGCAGGCTTATTAGCTAACTCGCGATAGCAAAGCGATAGCAAAATTTGCGCGGTAATCGCACAAAAACGACAAATTGGTATTACGTATCACATTTGACAGAAAGCGATCAGCGAAAAAGGCGCGATAAGAAATGTCATCGCGATCACTCAAAAGGTTCTTTTTTAATGGCCGCCATTGTGAAAATAATAAATACAGAAATTTTCATTGTAAAAAACCAGTGGTAAATCAAGAAACACATATAAATTAGTCTTAGAAACAAAACTATCACTATTTTTCAGTTCCGCAGCATATAATTGTTAAGGCTATCTGATCGCAAATCCTTACGTAATACCATTTTTCTGTGATCTCGTTCTTACTGCTCATCGCTCGCTCGCTGGTCGCGAAAAGTTAGCTAATAAGCCTGCCGGTTGGCGTTCGATAAACTATTAGTGTGTGGGGCGCTTAAATTCAGTCAAACCAGTTGTTCGTAGTCGCACGTGTTCAGTAGAATGCGCACGAATTTGCTATTTTATATTTCAGAGAAGATAATCGCATTATTATACATAATAGTTATATTTTCACTTCGATTCTCCGCTAGTATGAGCTGACCCTAAATAAAACTATTGATTTGTAGCATATTATTTTAATGAGATTGTGAAGCTTAACGTGGATTCAAGTCCAGTCCTATACATATTTTGAAATTTTCCAATTTATATATTTAAAAAAATTGTTAGCATATTAAGTTTTACCTATTTTATGTGATATTAAAATACAGGTTAAATATTTATATTTTATGATCATTTTATGTATTTGAAAATTTTATGACATTATGAATAATTACAATTTTATATACATATTTACAATTTATTTTTTATTTTTAAACTTCTTCAATCGAGCTGCATCCAACGCACTATAGAAGTCTGCTCTCCTACACCGCAATTTACGGGGGAGACTGCCATCTGACCCCCCAATTCCGAGAGGAAAGTCTACGACAGAGCCTCGTCCGTCAATCAACGGGTGTGATCAACCTACCAGGTGAGATTACCCAACGATTTTAGTGGGGATGGTCAACCCATCCTTACATTTTGATAGTAAGAAGTGGTAAGTAGACTTGGCTGGCCATATTTATATCGTCTTTGTCCTGAAAATTAATCAGCTTTAGTTTAGCCTGAGGTTTGATTCTTTGATTCTAACATCGCTTTTAGTGCTCGAACATTAGGTCGATTTTCCTCTGGCCAGTTGTTCAAATTAGATTTTTTTACAAGCGGTCTGATTCCAATTTCGCTTTTAGCTACATAAACATTAGACCGAATTTCCTCTGACTGATTTTTTAAAATCGGCTTAAGCTTGACAAGCGTTCTAATTTTTGGTTCGCTATTAACTTCTTTATCATTAGGTCTAATTTCCCTTGGCAAATTGACCATATTCGGTGTAGGTCTACGACGTGCTTCATCAAGCACTTTATCAGTACCTTTACCTATACCTTTCAAGTCCAATGTTGGCGGGTTTATTGGCCAATTCTGGGTCTTTGGAGTATTTCCTTCAAGGTTAGCATGTATAGTCGACGAACTGCAAACCGCTGCAGTATTGGTGTATATTGGAGACTCTTTGACAAATGCAGTATTGGCTTCTATTGGAGGACTTTTGAAAGCTGTATTGCTTGTTTGTTTTGGAGAACCCTGGTCTACTGCAGTGCCGCCGTGTCCTGGAGATCTTTGTTCAGTTGTAATGTTAGCGTATATTACCGAAAATTTTCTTGCTGTAATTTTGCTTATGCTGTCGGTTGCCTTAGATTTGAAGCGTAATATTTGTTTATACTCCTTCAATCCTTCTAGCACGTTCTTACGCCTGCAGAATATGATCAACAGGACCAAGAGGATCGCAGGTACGATGCCCAGAAATATCACGTACATAACCAATTTGAAAGTTTCCGAACCTGTAAAGGAATTTATAGATAAAATTGTTATCACCATTTAGAAAATCATATTGACTACCTAGGTTTTTTAATACCACTTAGGTTGCAGACAACAACACGGCCCACCTGATGGAAAGTAGTTACCGTGGCCTATGGACGAGTGCAACATCAGGGGAGTCTCACTCGTGCTGGCGATCCTTTAAGAACAGAAAGATTCTTTGCCGTCAGCGAAGAAGACACGCAGGACAAGTCTTTGGTCTTCCCACTGACAGCAGAAAACCTCTCCAGTGAGCTCTGGCTACACTACTCACCGCCGAAAACACAACACAACACGAATCTGTAGGGTGGAGATACTTTCCCAGTCGGACTACTCGATTGGGACGGAAATACCGTCATGTGGTTGTGTCCTACCTCCTTTGAAACATATTTACTACCTTGGCTTGGTAGGCAGTTTAGAGAATGTGTATTAACTTTGGAGCTCGGGGCCGCATCTTAATTCTTTATTGCATACACACAGTACAGAGGTTAAAGAAACATAATACAATTAAAGAAGCATGTACAAAGTCGAGCTTAACTCAATATGAGTTATCTCCCAGCAAACCTTCGAGTAGCAGAGAAGTAGGTATATTGTAATGAGGGCATCTTGTTTCTGATTGGTATATTGGTTTTCCGGAAACGACTGCCAAAGACTGCACCAGAGCACAGATTATAGTTACTACGTTAACGTACGTGACCAGAGTCTCGTCTAGTAATCCGTAAGTGTGGGTACCGGCTGCAAATAAGTTTAGAATATAAAGTAAACACTTACTGCTCGAGTCTGTAGCAGGTTCAGAACCGTGAATAACACCGGGGCCTGGCTTTTTGCAGAATGGAGGAGTGAAGCCTGGTTCGCACTGACAATGTCCTGTTGAATATACAATTACATTGAATACACAGTTTAAATTGAGAAGTCATGAAAAATTGGTCATAATCTATGCTAATATTCTAAAGAGGAAAGATTTGTTTAAAAAAACTACTGGACCGATTTCAAAAATTCTTTCGCCATCAGAAAGTTACATTATCAGGTACTATCATAAGGCTATTATATCCTCGCGCTCGCGAACAGGATCAGAATATCACGCGAGCGGTGCCACGAGCAACAGCTAGTCTATTATATACTTAAATAAGAAAGCCCTCGGAGTCTTTATATCCAGTTACCTCTAGAGTTGCAGACGCCATGACCAGAACACTTCGAGAAACAAACGGATGAATTCTTCGGAGGATACGGATGTGTCTCTTTCCTTGGAGGATACGGGTATGTCTCTTTCTTGGGAGGAGAAGGATGTGTCTCTTTCCTCGGAGGATACGGGTATGTCTCTTCCCTCGGAGGAGACGGATATGTCTCTTTCTTCGGAGGATACGGATATGTCTCTTTCCTCGGAGGAGAGGGATATGTCTCTTTCCTCGGAGGATACGGATGTGTCTCTTTCTTGGGAGGAGAAGGATGTGTCTCTTTCCTTGGAGGATACGGGTATGTCTCTTCCCTCGGAGGAGATGGATATGTCTCTTTCTTCGGAGGATACGGATATGTCTCTTTCTTGGGAGGATACGGATATGTCTCTTTCTTGGGAGGATACGGATATGTCTCTTTCTTGGGAGGAGAAGGATGTGTTTCTTTCCTTGGCGGAGACGGATATGTTTCTTTTCTTGGAGGAGACGGATATGTCTCTTCCTTCGGAGGAGACGGATATGTCTCTTTCTTCGGAGGATACGGATGTATCTCTATCTCTCCTCTTCTTCGCAATATCTCTTCTGCCCTTTTCCTCACAGCTGCTACTGGTACGCATCTTTGCTTTAGGCACATCTAGAAAATTTCAATGCATATGAAAATGGGTGTATTATGGGGCTAACGCGGGAGCGGAGGTCCCGCTTTAGCCTTCGTGATTATTTTTTTATAACCATCCAAAAATAGTGGCTTCATTAGTATTTCTGTACGCCACAGTCAGTAATTTTGACACCTATAAATTGAATAAAATGATTCTTCACTATTATAGCTGCCAACCTATTATTTTTACTACCTGCTTTTCGGATTAATTTGTGGCCGCGTTAAATACAACCCATTATATATTACCATTCCGTTGCCGCACTTGGCACCGTCCGGCACCAAACCGAAGTCCACCACGTCTAATCCGAGGTCAACGGAGACAGCGTAGCACGTAGCAGTTCGGTCTGCAAATTAAACGGAAAGATGAATGAAAGGTATTCAATTAGTAGTTTTGTTAGATTTTCTTAAAAATCAACATCCAGGCCGGAATTAGAACCCGCGACTAGCCCCTTTCTAGAGGGAATATCTAACCAACTGAGCTTTCCTTTCGGGGTTGGGGAATCAAGTGACAGTCGCTGCCGCAAAAGTGTTGTAGGAGAGCAACATCAGATCAACTTCGAGCGGGGCTCGGTGGGCTCAGTGGTTAGAGTATTCCCCCTGTAAGGGAAAGATAGCGAGTTCGAGTCCCGCCTGAGCTGGATTCGCTTTTTCCTATCGTAATAGATTTGAATAGTTAGCATACTAATTGCTTTAAAAATTTCATCTGCAACTTCAGTCCCCGAAGTGCAGGCTTTGGATGTACCAGGATTAGCCCCTACAATCTTAAGAGGAAGGTGTCCGGCCGTCTGCGCCATAGCCTTGTCACTCAGCAGGTATACCGGCTTGTAGGTAAAATTGGCATAAGCCTTAAGCCCTGAAGATAGTCCCATAACCCAATTCATGCCAATATGGCTATGCAAGTCAATCTACAAAATACTTTGAATGGTACTTACTGGGCGTTTGTGCTGCCATATTATGAATTGTGTGTAGCGTTCCGATTTCAAGATGATTGACATTACTAGAGGACTCCGACAGATGTTCACAGTGGAGCCTGCCACACATCACATCCGGATTCGCGCACTTCTTATATCGGCCTTCTGAAGAATCGTAGCCGCAGTCACCACTTCTGTAGGCACAACAAGCTATTATTATTCCCATGCTGGATCGCCTTCCTCAATATCTGGGGATCTGGTCTGGTCAAAGTCTTGGATTTTTTTAGCAATACACGTGTTTCCTTCATCCTACAGTCCCGGGTCTTTTAAGCGGGGCATCTAAAGGCATCTGATGAGGCCATCAAACTGAGGGAACTATTGTAACACTGTTGGTGTTTGCAATGGTGAGCCTCTTTCCCAAGAATTTGCCTTAAGGCGGTGTAAAAACATATTGATGTGTCTTATATCATGTAGCTTAGTGGTTCGGCCTTACCATCGGGCGGTCCCGGGTTCGAATTCTAGCCATTACACTATCGACGTGAACCCACTCCTAACACAAACAATTTAGCTTTCAGGGTATTAGGGCGATTGATCGTCGGTCTATTTAGGCATTGTCGAGCAAGATGATCTTTGATATACAGACCTATCTCCTGCTGTATTGTAGTGGTAGACCTGTTCGGCACAGGACTTTCCAGTCGAGCCCCACAGCACGCGACACTGGCTCGTGTGTGAGCGGCACCGTCCCTCCACGCAGTACGCATTCTGCCACAGAGAGATTATAACAAATATATTTACATAAACAATGAAATATGTTCAACAGCAAGCATATAAATGTTGCCAGTGTTGTACTCGTACTAGTTCGCCTGTCCCACAGGGCGTGGAGTCCATCTTGTGCACGTCCTCGGGGCAGTGCGCGGAGTGCCCGCTGCAGTACTCCGGCAGGCCGCACTCGCGCTCCGCCGCGCGACACAGCGTGCCCGCCGACATAGGACGACACGTCTGGAGACGTGACATTAAAACATCAATATTATTTAACGAGAAAGTAATTCATGTTCATAGTCAAATCATCATCACGTATTGAAGTTCAGCTCCTTTTAGTTTGACCTACTTATACGGTTTTTACAGAAACGACTACCGTCTGACCGTCCGAACTGAGATGAAAGCCTACGCCAGAGCCTCATCCATCAGCAGGTGTACCGGCTTAAAACTGAAGTGGTTTGATACCTGGATATTTTGGTGGAGTTTTCTAGGTGGAAAAACCAGGTGGAATAGATGGAAAACCGAATAGACATTATTATGTTCTGGTCACGCCGGGTCACAGACCTCGTCACTCACCTGTATATCGCAACAACTGCCAGCGGCACACATGGCATTGGCCCTGAGCCTGCAGGTATCAGGGTCACAGCACGCGTGGCAGGGGTTGTATGCACCATTGGTCCCCTTTGAGCCGCAGTCACACTCCTCGCCCCGCTCCACCAAGCCGTTACCGCATGTCGAGTACTTGTGTGAAGACGACTCTGGTTTGTTTCTGAAATTTGAAGGGACTTTTATGGTGTCTTTTTCCTTAAGATATGTAAAGGCCAGGACAGACCTTCGAGGCCAATCCAAAATCACGGACAACCTGGTGCGTGCGCTGGCGCTGATTTAAAGTTGAGGCTCTGGACCAGGCCCTCGATTCTGCTAAAGCAAAACCACTGTCATCTTACAGACATTGCAGAAAATGGCACTATTGCTTTAGAATCAAAATCGAAAAGAGTTTCATTACACTATTTCATTCACTCTACAAAAAGTCATTTAACTTTGGAATTTAATTCTATAGCACTAAAGTCTAAAATTTTTAGCATTAAATTTTAGACTTTAGTGCGACAGTGACTCTACTTTAGCAGAATCGAGAGCCAGTACATTCGTGATCATGGCGCTTGTAACGGCGTGGAAATATTGGATACTCGAAAAACACAAAAAAACATAGTAAGTATAAATATCCCGGTGAGTGTCATACAGACGACTATTGATGCCTTAAAAGTCGTATGAGGACGACGATTTCGTAGGAGGTAGGACACGACAGTCTTTCGTCCCAATCTAGCAGTCCAACTGCAGAAGTACCTTCTCCCTAAAGAATACCGCGGTTATAATAACCTCTTGCTGTGTACCCGGCGGTGAGTAGGGTAGTCAGAGCCAGAGCTCATTGGAGAGGTTTTGTGCTGTCAGTGGGAAGACCAACGGTTTGTCCTGCTTGTCTTCAGCGCTATCGGCACAGAATCTCTCTGTTCTTACAGGGTTGGCAGCATGAGTGTGACTCCCCTGGTGTTGCGCTCATCCATAGGCCGCAGTAACCACCTTCCATCGGGTAGGCCGTGTGCGTGTGTTCGACCTAAGTGGTATAAAAAAGGACAAGCAATAAATAGACCCCAGATTCATTTGTTTTATGTGAAACCATAATATTATTTACCGTAAACAGTTATCTATTCCTTTGGAGAAGTAATACGCCAATGAATTCAAGCTGCATGATGACCAATGCGATGGTATGAAGTACTCGGTGCTAGTATAACCCATGATACACGCCCTGTCAGGGCATTCGCAGTCGTCAGTATCGTGCTCCATGCCGAAATTGTGGCCCATCTCGTGGGCTATCGTCATAGCCTGCAGGCCAGTGACTTTGGTATGATAGTGGGCTATCCCACCAGATGATTGCAGGGTACACATTTTCCCTGTATATGCTGTGCCAACCACTGTCTCATCAAAGGGTTGAAGGCTGAAAAAAAAAAGTGTGATTTGAAATTCCTGAAGACTACGAAGAAAGAAAGAAAGAAAAGCTTCATATTAGTTATATTATGATTAGGGTTAGACCACTAATGATGTCCTTTTCTAATATTACGACGATATATTTTGAGAATCTTGAGGATTGGTTCCAATTGCCGAATGTCTGACATCAAGTGATGGTGACCATGGCTCCAAATTGTGTTTAAAAAATGTGGTGTATATGCGCAGTACCTACGTGTTTTTTGAGTGTCTTTAAGGTGATTACATACGCGAATGACTTTGACCATACAAATGCTCAAGGTCATTCGCTCATATTTGAACCGTAAAAAACAGTAAAACCAATTTTAATAGATAATTTTATAGGCGACGATTATTAACTAAGAAGATCACGTTATGCTAATACTTACACTTATATAACATATATGTATAATATATGTGAAATTTTAGATTATTTGGATACATATTGTAGATAATATTTGGTTTCATAAGAAAGAGTAGAGTGATTTTCGGAGCGTCTTTTTAACTTTTTCCTCCTTTTTTATTTAATTTATGAAAAGAAGAAAATATTCTCTATATCCTGTAGTATGCAGGCATGTGAATTCCAGATCTGTAGGTTTTATAGTTAATAAGAAAAACGTTTTCGAAAATACCAATTTTCGATGCTGACCTGATTCGGCGTCTTAAGGGGTGTTACGGCGCGACGGTGGAGGAACACAAATCCATCAATCTTAGAATTATATCAAAAAAATCCGCGCGCGCTGAGAACTCGTCTTTCGCGATTGGGGTTTAGACATTCGCCGGGAACTATACGAGAAGACTTAGTTATGTTTATTCTTTTCAAGAGTAAAGAACTCACGTGAGTAAATGTGCATTGTCGTTCGGAATTTCTCTTACTAGTTTGGTACGCCTGTACTGCAAGAAGTCCTCTAGAATACTCTTTGAGTCTTCATTAAAGTAAATTTCGTCTCGGTCTTCCCAAATCTCCACTCCGACCAGAACAATGAAGATGTTTAATTGAGAGTATACCTGTAAAACGAATAATTTGATATGAAATGAGGAATTTAAAGATATATTGGGTTGCAGAACGTTCATGGACATCTTAAGATCTATACGTACAATATGGATACGACATATAGGCAATAATTGAAACCATATACTTGGTACCCTCTAAGCTTCAAGCAGGAAAAGTTTGAACAAAATTGGTCCAGTATTAAGGGCAGAAACTAGAGTTTTAATTTTATAGAATTTGAACAACTTTGAGCACTCTGTAGAATCGCATGTTGCCGCTTAGCTGTTTTTTTTTTATTTTTTTTTTTTATATAGGACACGTCAATTTGACTTTGCCTCGCCTGATGGTAAGCTAAAGGCAAAGTCTCTGAAAAGAGGGTCACCATTACAGACATGTACCATGTTACAATGGTGGCACTCAGCTTGACGGCCTCATCAGATGCTTTTTCACGCCCCGCTTAAAGGACCCGGGACTATAGGAGGAGGGAAACACGTGAGCTGGTAAGGAATTCCAAGTCTTAATAGTGCGGCAGAAGAAGGAGTCGCCGAACCGCTTGGTTCTTGATGGAATATTTTGCACCGTATGCGGGTGGCATCTGAGTCCTGCACGTGTTGTCCTATATAGGAAAGGAGAGGGTGGGATTACTTGGAAGAGCTCATCAGAACATTCACCATGGTAGAGACGGTAAAATACCGCCAAAGATGCCACATCTCTACGCAACTGCAAAGGCTCAAGGGTGTAAGTGATCTCAGGATTCCCAATAATGCGGACCGCACGTCGCTGCAACCTGTCGTGAGCATCTAGTAAGTACTTTGCGGAGCCATCCCAGAGATGCGAGCAGTATTCCACGCAAGAGCGAATTTGTGTCTTGTAGAGAAGACACCGCTGCTCCGGCGTGAAAAAACGTCTCACTTTGTTCAGGACTCCGAGTTTACGCGATGCTGTTTTGATGATACTCTCGATGTAGTTTTTGTTGTTCAGTTTGCAGCGAACATCCATACCTAGGATATTGAGATTGTCCTGTAGTGGCAGTGGCGTGCTCTGAAGAGTTGGAAGGGGAAGGAAAGAAGATACCTTTGCTGTAAACGCGCATGCCTGCGTCTTCTTGGCATTGAACTCAACCAGGTTTTCAGAGCCCCATTGAGAAACGAGGTTCAGGGTCTGGTCAAGTTCACTAACAAGAAGCTGCCTCCTTTCCGCGATATCAGACTGCTTGGCCGCAGGATGTCCGTGATAACTCCCGTGTAAGGTGCTATCGTCTGCATAGCAGTGAATGCTGCCAGTGGACAGCATGTCGTTGATATGCAGAAGAAAGAGAGTGGGTGATAAGACGGACCCCTGCGGCACGCCAGCATTTACCTGCAAGAACTCCGAAGTTCGACCATCACAGAGGACGCGAATACGGCGCCCCTGCAGGAAGCTAGCCACCCAGTCGCACAGTCTAGGAGGCAGACCAAAGGCTGGTAACTTGGAAAGAAGCGATTTGTGCCAGACCCTATCAAACGCTTTGGCGATGTCAAGACTTATAGCCAGCGACTCGCCATGCTTGTCCATAGCCTCACCCCAAAGATGGGTAACGTACGCTAGAAGATCACCCGTTGACCGCTTCGGTCTAAAACCATATTGCCGGTCGTTGATTAAGGAGTGATCCTCTAGGTAACACATGAGCTGTTTGTTGATAATGTGCTCAAGTACTTTGCACAGTACTGAGGTGACGGCTATGGGCCTATAGTTGGTAGGGTCCGAGCGATCACCCTTCTTGGGGATCGGCTGTACATTCGCCTCCCTCCAAGCCGAAGGCACTGTACCCGAGATGTACGACATCCGGTACAACCGCGCCAGCATTGGAGACAACTCCGCTGCACATTTTTGAAGAACCACCGCTGGAATACCATCCGGTCCGCTGGCTTTCCGGACATCGAGTGACCGCAATACAGCACGGACATCGCGTTGCCTGATACGGATATCAGGCATCGCATGGCCACAAAAGGGCAGTGTCGGTGGCTGCATACCGCAATCATCGATCCGGGAGTTGGCCGCAAAGAGATTAACCAACAAATTAGCTTTCTCCTGCGGCTCATGGGCCAGGGATCCATCAAGTTTGCGCAACGGGGGCAGCGAAGGCTGGCAAAAGTTGGCTTGCACGGCTTTGGCCAATCGCCAGTAGCCACGGCTACCCGTGGGATGCGCCGCAAGCTCTTGGCCAAGCCGCGCTATGCGCTGGGCATCCGCTCTAACGCAAGCCCTCTTGCAGACCTTTGTGGCTTTGTTGTACGCTGCCTTGAAGTGACCCACGTTAGGATCGCGCGTGGCGCGCGCCCTTACCCAGGCGCGGTACGCAGACTGCTTTTGATTAACAGCCTCCGCGCACTCGCGGCCGAACCAAGGGCGCGCTCTGCGGGCACCGGTGACATCAGTGTAGGGGATATAGTATTCCATACCCAAGCTGATCTCACCGGCGACAGCAGTAGCACTATCCGAGGGGTTCTTACCTTCAAAGCAACGTGCAACCCACGGGATGGATGCAAAATACTCACGCATCCCATCCCAGTCCGCTGACGAGTAGTGCCAGAGACGCCGCTTTCCCTGTTCGGGTCGTGGGGGCGCTATAGTTGGCACCTTGGAACAAACCAGACAATGGTCGGAGTTGCCTAAGGCGGCTCGCACCGAAACACTGTACTGATCTGGTTGACTCGTCAGCAGAAGGTCCAGCAGAGAGGGTGCTAGGCCCGACCTTCTTGGTATCCTGGTGACCTCGTGTACCAGTTGGGTCAGGCCGTGCGCCAGAGCAAATGCATGGGCGGCTCTTCCCGCATGGTCTGTTTTGGCGGAGCCCAACCAAAAGCTGTTCAAGTAAGTTACCTACTATGCCTATTGTTGTGTGTGTGTGTGAAGTTGTTGTGTGTGTGTGTGTGAAGGTGTGTGCGTATTTATTAATGACTTATGACACAGCAATGACTTTAAAGCAATGGATGAAACTATTTAATGACTTATACAAGTGGTTGCATTTTCTACATTTATTTTAATAATTATTTTGTTAGAAAATTTCGGATTTTATAAATCAGGGAATTTAAGTTTAAATTTAATTTGGTTCTATTCCTACGGACCAGGATGCTTCGCGGTTTCAGTATTTGCACATATGTCGTATCCATATCGTATATAACAGAATGAAATGACGATTGGATGACATTCACTGTTGAACAAAACTGAAAAGCATCTTTTGTAACTGAGCTGGTTATGAAAGTTGGTTATGAAAACGACAATTTAATTCCATTTTCGTAACTGGTTATGAAAGCAAGAAAAAATTCCACGTTCGTAGCTGGTTATCACAATGACGGTTACGAAAATGGACGAAGCCCTATTGCACACAGCAAGAAATAGTGAAAGAAAAAAAAACCTATCACAGTTAATACATTGGTGTTTATTAGTGTACCTATTACTTCCAATACTAGATGGCGTGTAGCGTTTTTCTAATTCTGGTTTCTAATTTTGGTTTCAAATTGTAACCATACGGACTTCTACAGTCCACTGTAGGTACGTTCCATCATCTGAGTATAAAACCCAGTTGCATTCAATGCTCGTACTTTAGAGCCCGGCCTCGGCTTTACTACTCCTTTCTGTGATTTGGTTTATCCTGGCTTTTAGGGGGGCGACTACCGTCTTCACCTCCAACCCCGACGGGAAAGCCTGCAAATTGTTCTCGTACCGACATGCAGGTCAAGTTGGCTTCGAGCCCATACCCCAGGAGTTCAAAGGTAGGATTGCTTTACAATGTGTGTATTGAAAAAGTTGAACGTATGATAAAATTTTAGGAGCACTCATAGAAATTCTCCAGAGAACGAATCATGCCAAGATACTACTTATAATACTAGTTTTTGGTTCCATGCGAGACCTCGAACCCCGGGTTCCGCGTACTCCTCTACACCGGTTCGCAGCTGAGATAGGCTTAAGTATAAGAAGAATCTCTGATGTAACTCTTCTTCTCAGTGTTGCTCAAGGTGGGATCGACTGTCCTGGGCTTCTCTCTGAAATTAAGCTAAGAGTGCCAGTTAAAAGATTATGTAAGAATTCCTTATTGTGCAGGCCTCCGTGTCGCACCAATTTTAGAGTGAATAGCTTTCTGCCTAGAATTATTAGTAAATTTAACCAATTGAATGTTGACAGTAACCTGGATCTCTTTAATACCGGTAAGCATTCTGCCAGATCTTGTCTAACGAAGTGTTTTGTTGAAAGTGTGTAGATGTTGATACTTCTATTTGCTCAATCTTATTCCTGTATTCTTGCTCTCTGCTGTTAACCATTTTGTTTTATATAACTGGTTGATATAATTGTGGAAGCTTGTAATTAGCGTGTACTAACCTAAATGTTGTGTATATGTGAATGTAGCTGTAAGCTCCCCAAATAAAATAAAATAACTGAAGGTCTTGGTAGGGCTCCATACCCAAAGTGTTTTTGAAGTACTGTAAAGGTAATGGAGGATACAAAAGTTTGGTACTTAATGTCATCTTACCGAGTTAATGATATTAGCAAGGGTCTTCAGCTCTCTGTGGGCGGATTGCCGGTTGCGGCCGTGTCTCTCTTCGAATGACTTCTTGTCTGCGACCAGCACAAGCTCCACGTACAACGAGCGCTCATTTGGTTGGTGCGTTTCAAATGGGGCTTTTCTAAATGCACGTCTTTTTTGCTGCAAATTTACATGAGTATCGATTAGGCGCGGCGCCATTTAATTAAACGGCTAGGCAAATAGTTTGGATCGACGACATTTAATTACTTGCCGAGCCATTTAAAAATGAATGAATGACTATAAAAAAAAACTAAATTTTAAAAGAAAAATTCTAACCTAATGTATCCAAGTCGGATTGCGCAGCTTTCTCATAAAAGCTAAGTACTATTATTATCCAAACTAATATTATAAATGCGAAAGTAACTCTGTCTGTCTGTCTGTCTTTCTGTCTGTCTGTCTGTCTGTCTGTCTTTGCTTCACGCCTAAAGTACTGAACCGATTTGTGTGAAATTTGGTACAGACATAGTTTGGAACTTGAGAAAGGACATAGGATAGTTTTTATTACAAAAAATAAAATAAAAAATAAAATTTATTCCGGACACACAGCGCCATCTATTGGTCAAGAGTCGGCATCAATTCAGTACTGAAAATTCTTCGGAAAAAGGCTATAGACTACTGGCCCGTGTACAAAAATGATGGGTCATTTGAACCACCAGGTGACCTATATAGAACGATATAAGAGCATAAAATAATAAGATTCAGCACTATGCCGTCACTTGTAAGCTGTCCAACTGAGTGCAGGTGAGTACAGGTACAAAGTACAGGTAGAGTGAGTACATTTTGGTCATATATTTTTGTACGGCATTCTTACCATCGATACATCCATGAAAAATAACAAGCAAACGCGTAGTGCTGTACAAAAAATGGTGAGCCACAAAGTCGGAATTTTTATTTTATTTTCCGACATTACCAGGGTAAATTTGGTCATTTGATTTTGTACGGCATCAGTTTCATAATATTTCAATACTGCTTCTAATCCATTATTCCGCAACGCCGTACAAAAATCATGCGACATGGTGAAGTAATCGTGGGTTACAACCCCCTCTTCTTCACCTGCACTCAATTGGACAGCTTACAAGTGACGGCATAGTGCTGAATCTTATTATTTTATGCTCTTATATCGTTCTATAAAGGTCACCTGGTGGTTCAAATGACCCATCATTTTTCTACACGGGCCAGTAGTCTACTATGTTTGGTCGCGATAACCGACATCCACGCGGGCGGAGCCGCGGGCAAAAGCTAGTTTTATTATATATTGTAAAAAATTTCAAACAAAATGTAAAAATTGTTCATGAATAAAATATACTGAAAATACTAAAATAAACCTACTTATCACTAACTTAGGTATTTCGGTAACTTATTGTGTCTTAATTCGGTGTGGTGCCCTTTTAAATGGCCAAAGCAATAATCAGCCAGTTTGTTAAATGTTGTAATAAACGTTACGGCGGCATATCATTCAGGCCGTTTATTGAACGACGCCGTTTAGTTAACAGCCTAGCCAGTTAGTTGAACGGTTAATTAAGCTAGTTGGCGGCGACATATAATATACATTATATACCTACGACAAAGTAGCAAGAGCTTTCTAACCCTGTGGAAAACTTTGCACCAGCTAAACGGTTGTCTATTGTTTACCCGAAGATTATATGCCATAATCATCATATTCCCGAATTTCATTTACTCGAATTTCATTTGCCCGAATGTTTTGTTTGCCCTAAAAGACATATGACATACTTATAATTGCCCGAAACTTAGATACCATAAGATACGAGTGCCATACGTATTGTTTTTCATATTTTTATTTGCCATAATAATTATTATAAATAATATTTAAACGCCATAATGATTATTAGACATAATATTTAAACGGCATAGTGATTATTAGACATAATATTTAAAGTTTAATGGTCACAGTCCTAACCTAACTCAAATGGCACCTAACCAAACTACTTCTGGGTGGTTTATAAAAAGATAGCGGGGTCTATACGCTCGCTTCGCTATCTCAAACGACCCCGCCATCCCCTTCTAACCTAACCTATCCGAGTCGGGGTGCCCTAAAGTCCCGATTGCATCCAGTTTCTCCTGATATAACAACCTTTACACACCCAATGTCGATGACAGATGATGTTATGGCATATGATAATTTATGGCATGTGATAATTATGGCATGTGATAATTAGGGCATGTGATAATTCGGGCATGTGATAATTAGGGCTTACAATGATTATGACAAATGATGTTATGGTAAGTGACTTTATGGGAAACAAAGTTTCTAGCACGTGACTAATATAGCAAATAAGAGTAGGGCAAATGAATAATATGTCATGTAATATTATGGCTGTTGACTATTATGGTAAATGATATTAGGGTAAATAAAATTCGGGCCAACGGCGGTATACCCAGCTAAACAACAGATGAGGCTCTGTTGCAGGCTTTCCTCTTGGTCAGATAAATAATATGATGAAGAGATCGGTTCGTAGGTAATGAACAATATTGCCAGTACTCACTCTAGTTGTCCTATAAGGATGTTTTTCATAGTTGTGCTGAGTAATGTTGGTCGCATCATTGCCGTATTCGTGAGGGTGTGTCTTCGTCAGGTCCAAGTGATCGTATATGTAGTGGTCAGTGTTCACGTCACCACCTAGAAATAACGGCTGATTTTAAAAGAGGCAGAGTGATTGAGTCAGGATGGTCGTTACTCGTTACTAATCTATGTTCCTGTGATACTTCTTTGAAATATCCACTCAACTTAGATGTTTATTTTGACTGCCTCTGTGGCGTAGCGGTAGTGAACGCGGCTGCTACGCAGGAGGCGCGGGTTCGTTCCCCGCTCAGTGCCAATATTTGTATGCATGAATATAAATATTTGCATTGGTCTGGATGTTTCTATATATAATATGTATGTATTTACAAAAAAAAAATATTTAAGTATGTATATCCGCATTCTAGATTCCATAACACAAGCTAATTAAGCTTACCATGGGTCTAGATAGCGTTGTGTAGAATGTTGTAGAATATTTATTTATTTATCATGTAATATCCCGCCAAGACCTTCAGAGCCAAAGCCCTCCTGCAAGCTACAGTAGCTACTGTTTGAAGAACGAAGTTCTGGCGCAGGCATTCCTCTCGGTGGGTCAGATGGCTGTCTTTATCGTAAAAGTCAAAATAAACCAAATTGTGGCAGGAAGGATTAAAACCCTACACACAATACAACAACACAACCCCGGGCTCCGAAGTGCAAGGCTTTGGATGCAATCTTCAGGACCAGAACCGAAGATCTTGGTGGGTCTTCATATACCTGGAATCAGATATTGTTACTAAAGTGCATTATATATTAATGCTTACCTTGGACAGGCTCGATGTATCTCATCCTTTCGCCATCGAACACGATGCCCTGCACACCGTGGCAAGTGGACACCGCCACCCATGAGCTAGGCCTGCCGCGCACAGAGCCGCCGTAGTGACACAAGTCCAGTTCCTGTGATGAAACGATCACATTGGATGGCTGATTGCAATGGATGAGATAGTAATGGTTGATGGGTACATAGCATTGTAGTAGATTTCACTCACCTCTTTCGTCGGCTTATGCAGCACAGTCGTGCCGTTTTCCTGATAGCTAAGTACATGATTGTCGGGCACCAGATGCTGGTTCAAGCGGAGGTCGAGGATGTACTCCTCGGCTTCGATAGGAATCTTCAATGTCACCTCTAGATGATGCAAACCGCTCTATGAACAGAAAACAAATCAAGTAATGGTAGGTATCGCAAAAAAAAATAATTTACGGTCAAGGTCACAACATTTTTGAGGCTCAAGTCAAGCTCATCTATAAGCTGATACACCTGCGGCTCTGGCAAAGGCTTTTATTTATCGACTAAGAGTTGAGAGGAAAGATGGCAGTCGCCCCAGGATTAGCCAACATCCCAATCAAAAATAAGAATTCGAAGTTGTGCGCAATTGGATAGGAGGAACTAATCAGGTATAAAAGAGCCTGCATATGACTTAGAATTCGGATCATTGGTTGAATATTTTTGAACTTCTACTGACATACTAACCATATCTCTAGTAGTGGCGATCTCTCTCTTAGTTCTCTTGTGTAGCAAGACAGGCCGGACTATGCTGTGTCTGTCGAAGTCTGCAGAAGGTGGATCTGAAACATTGATTCGAATTGAGGCGCTGGAGCCAGAACCAGCCAGTACTATGATCCATCCTGTGCTGGAGTTGGAGGAGATTACCACCAGATACTTATAAACAGATACGTACACATTTTATTATTCAGATACACGATGTTTTGAGTAAGCAGAACTAAAAAAAAGTTGTGGCTATAAACTACTGCCTATATTTAGCTATAAACCCGCGGCTCCGCCCACGGGGATATCGGTTATCGCGACCAAACATAGCTTATGGCCTTTCCCAAGGTCTAAGCTACCCCTGCATCAAATTTCATCAAAATCGGTTCAGCAGACAGACAGGCAGACAGAGTTACTTTCGCATTTATATTATTAAGTAATATGGACAGATAATGGATTTAGCTTTGATGTATAGCCTGGTAATGGCACACTGCATACGTGGTTCCAATTAACGCCTCCGCACTGTATAATATGTTGACATTATTTATGGATTCTACCACATCCAGAAACTGTGCTATTCGGGAAAACCGATACGATTATGTGGGTCTCTCGAGACACCAATAAACATGCTTTTTTCCTATTTATGTAATAAATAAAATTTACTAAATATAAATTTACTTATATATTTATATTTCCTTATATGGTTATATAGTTTTTCATAATGTTATATAACTATATAAGGAAATATAAATATAAGTACGAAATCTCTGAACATGGTAGAATCCACATTTCGACAACTGAGATTTTCGGTCTCATGTAATAGACGCGAGCCTATTGCCGTCAAGCGGGCTCTAGCTCGTCTAGCTCCCGTAGTCGCCTTCTACGACACTCATTGGAACAAATGGGTCAAGGCACCCCTGACAAGAGTCAGGGGTGCCTTTATCCCGGGTGTCCTATTTTATTCGACCAGCCCTGCAATTCTCTAATCACACAACGTAGACACAACGTTGCAAAACCTTGATACAGATTGTCATTGGTCGGACTGGGTGACGTCACTGGAGATCAACCAATAATAATCATAGGCTGTCGCAAGGATGTGCTATAGAATTGCACAGCAGGAACCAAATATGGCCATATAATAATAAGGAAATATAATACAGTGCAACGATTGTATTAGTCACGCAGTAGCCTAGAAAATTATATATTCATGGAGCTACATTTTTTTAATAAGAATATTAATAACCGAAATTCCCCTTAATCCCTCCAACTAAGCTAAATTGCTTGTGCTTGTGTCAGGATTCGAACCCAGGACTTCTCGATTGTAAGGCCGATTTTTCAACCACTAAGCTACCGACGCTTCATACCACTATACGCCTTAAACATAACGCCTCCTCCCAAGTTAGGGAGGGGCAGCAGCGGCAAGATAGCTGGTGAGGTGGTATAAGGTAAGCAACAGTCCGTTTGGGGCGCTAAGGCGATTGGCAGAAGAACTGCCGGAGTCTTGCAAGAAGCCCCACACATAATTCATCATCCAGGAAGTCCACTGCTGGACATAGGCCTCCCCTCCAATAAGACCGATTGGAAGCGGCTCGCAATCAACACATAATAGGGCAAGGTAATTAAGACACTTAATTAAGGAGAGGTAAGTATCATGAAAAGGAGGCCTACGACGGCTAGCAATTGTGAAAGGAGGAGTTTGGAGACTGAGACGGTCGTGTATTGGCCCCCATTGAGCTCTTCACACCGTCCTTCCGACCCAATCTCACCTGCTAGCCGCTAAAACCTGTTAATTAACGGACGAGGCTCTGGTGGCTTTCCTCTCGGGGTTACAAGGTCAGACGGCAGTCGTTCCCAAAAGACGTATAAACCATCTCAATCTATTATAAGTAATACTAGCTGACCCGGCGAACTTCGTACCACCATATTTTCCGCCCGCGTGGTATTATCTCTAAATTTATCAGTGTTTGTCTACAATATTATGCATGTATTATACCTATAAACCTTCCTCTTGAATCACTCTATCTATTAAAAAACCGCTTCAAAATCCGTTGCGTAGTTTTGAAGATTTAAGCATACATAGGGACGGACAGACAGGGACAGCGACTTTGTTTTATAATATGTAGTGATGATGATAGTGTAAATCTGTCTATCTGTATGTCTTTTGGTATAGGAGATAGAGATCTTGGGAAAGGATAATAGACTGTCTTTGATTGAAGTAACTGACGACATCCACCCAGACGCAACCACAGGCAACACATATTCTTAGTATTCTTTATGATAGTATACTTAAAAGTAATTTAACTTCGTAACCAACGTGTGGGGATTCCCTTCGATCAACAATGGTAGTTTATATCACTGGGAATACTACCGTACCAGTCGCTTATGTAAAAGCCAAAATTAGCCAAATTATGCAGCAGAGGGATATGAGAGCGGACTTTGGATGCTTCGCGTTTATCGCTCGTATGATAATGGTGAGTTTTTATAAAAGTACAAAACGTAAGTATGGTTATTACTGAAATAACACTTACTATATTCCTGAGCGTCCACTATACTCCTTAGCTGCACTATGAATAACTGCATCAAGCACAAAATATCTGATATTTTCATTTTCATGAGTTTTATAGCCCAAATAACAAAAGAGCTATGTAACAAAAACCAAATAGAAGACGTCAATAGAAATAACACTTTTATTATGTTAAAGAGACACATAAACACAACAAAACAGCGTAAATAACAAAATAACACAAATTAAATTACGATGAAACCGATCAGTAGGTACCTAATGGTGTATTTCAACTGATAATTGAAGTTGAAAGAAGAATAACAATTTTAAAATCACTTTGAAAAGTCACGATCACCTTCAGGTACTGTCGGATTAATACTGAACATAATTGCGGGAAATTTGGATATATTAACCATAGCACTATGATGTGTCCTTTTCCTCAAATTACTTCAATTTGTAAATATGAATCACCAATATGCGATGCATCGTTGCAAAAAGGTTTTTCCTGTGTGTAGGGACCGTACCGAGATCTTTAGAACCCAAGCTAATAACATCAGACATAGTCGGTACATAGACTAATTTTATTGAAAAATGAGGCTTTCGTGCAGGTGGATTTTTGAAGCTTGAAATTTCATATCATTGGCAGTAGGTACCGATAAAAAAAAATTCGGCAAGAGAGAGGACCCCTGGCCTCAAAGTGCAGGTTTTGGATGAAGCAGAAAAAAGAGAAAAAGAATCAAATAGAAATGCAGGACTAACATAATTTTCTGGGTTCCAGAAATACCGGAATCCTGTCTGTTATAATACATCGAAATTAAATCTACGAGTACTAGGATGGAAACCACGAAAAGGCAATCGAAAGGCGGGACGCCCTCTAGCCAGATGGACTGATGGCCTGAAAAAGGTGGCTGGGATAGACTGGATGCAGTAGGCAGAGGATCGGGAGCATTGGCGCACTTTGGGAGAGTGGACTGCAACAGGCTATTGATTTATAGATATCTTCTTAGGTATATTAGGTACACAAATATTCTTCCAAGTCAGATAGACCTATGCGTCGAACGACACTCAAGCATGTGTTGAAGAAGGTATTGGATGCTCGCAGCGCCTAGCCCAGTAAAACATGGATCCTCGCAATTGCAATGGACCTATTCGCTATACCCAATGGACCTATTTGTGATTTATATAGCACTGGCAACTCGATATGATTCACCTAAACCAGAAGTTCCCAATCTTTTTTGTCTCGTAGACCTTATACCAGGTTTTCCGTGTTGAGCAGACCCTTAGCCTATAATATCATCATCATCATTATCTTGGTCTTATCCCAGGCCCTCACAACGTGCAACGGAGTCTGAGGTCCACAGTCCGCTTAGCTCATATTGTATTTTCGCAATTTGCATCAACTTCAAATACGTTTCTGACTAAATTCCAACATAAATGAGGTGAGTCTTGATAAAAATAGATAAGAAATTCGACCTTCCTACTCCATTATCAGACCAGCTTCATGGTACCATACTTGTATTGTCATCCAAACGTAAAAAGTATAACCGATTTCGATGATATTTTGCAAACAGGTTTAATGCAAAATTTCATCAAAATTGGTTGAGGATATCTTCTTCAAAATCGAGTTATAAAATTCGACACTAACAAATTACATACAGTGCAAGTTAATAAAAGGTTCAATGCTTAGAGTATCTCTAAGGTTCAATGACATTAGGTAGAGGAAGCTCGTGAAGTGGGTATGTTAGGATAGAAGCAAATGGCGGGCTTCTATGCCTCCCTGGAGTGATATAGTCGAGAGCATATATATGTAGTATGTATTTCAAATTATAGTTGAACTAGCTTTTGCCCGCGGCTCCGCCCGCGTGGATGTCGGTTATCGCGACCAAATATAGCCTATGTCCTTTCTCAAGGTCTAATCTACCCCTATACCAAATTTCATCAAAATCGGTTCAGTGGTTTGGGCGTGAAAGCGAGACAGACAGACAGACAGACAGACAGACAGACAGACAGACAGACAGACAGAGTTACTTTCACATTTATAATATTAGTAGGGAAGTAGGGAAGATACCCAATACAGTTGTTCACTCACATGGACCCCTTGGAGGTCGTCATCGACCCTTGTTCTTGTTTACATCGATCCCTGAACAACTTTGAGTGTCACTGGCGAAAATCAAAGTTCAACATATTAATATTACTAGCTAGGCTCTTAGGTATCTGTCAAATGAGTTGACTCACTGTGCACTCGTGGTACCTACTTACTGTTATAAATTTAATAGCAAAGTTAAGGAAAATAATAAACTAGTTATAATATGGAGTCCTATGGAACGATAATTCGACTTTTATCAGTATTTTCCTGAATTTTGTTCAGAACTATTCTGTCAGTCAGGACGATCGTTTTAGTATTATGTGAGACCTTAAAAATGGTATAGTTTATTATTAATACCAATCGTTAATTAATTTTAGTATGAATTAATTTTACAATTTTTTCGAAACTGAACAGTGGAACTTTGACTGCCTTTTCGGACATTGTTGGATAGTTTTATTCTATTTGGACCATAAGAATGACGAGTATGAAAATACTCCGTAATATTTTGATTTTGTGCTTGGTGGACTTATGCATAGCGCTTCCAAGGGGCATGGCAGAAGCTCAAGAACTGTGTAAGTATTTTTAATTCAGTACTTACTACATAAAAATGTGTACTTTTGAACAACAATAGGTATGGAAAGAAAAAAGAAGTACTACTTTGTGACTTAAAAGATAGGTATGTAATGTGATTTTTTATCTTTGATCACGTTATAGGGCGGAAATCTAGGAATTAATTTTATGAGAACATTTAAAATATAATATTATTCCCGCCAACTCGACATCTCTTGACTGCGATGCTACGTTTTTTTTGCAGAATTCAAATCAATGTTTCAGATCCACCTTCTACAGACTTCGACAGGCACAGCATAGTCCGGCCTGTCTTGCTACACAAGAGAACTAAGAGAGAGATCGCCACTACTAGAGATATGGTTAGTATTTGACAGCGTGTTTGTTTTGAAACGTTTTTTTTTTGTGAGTAGAACTGCAAAGCCAAAAATCCAGCCGTCAAGGAGCGAAACGACGAACCGCTTAATGTACACAATATGCAGTCAAATATTATTGCTGGAGGACAGGGATACAATTCATTACCTAATCAATCTAAGCGTCCTCAGACTAAAAGAATAGTTTTAGCCTGAGGTATCGACCAACATACACACGACAAAATGTTAGAGCGACAATACGACATGTCTATTGTAGTCTAGATCGTTCTACTGAGTAATTCTCTAAGAATACAGCATCGTACACAGCGCTGCGACCGACCTTGTTATAGATTGTCATTGGTCGATCGCCAGAGACGTCACCCAGTTCGACCAATGACATTCTCTATCAAGGTCGGTCGCAGCGCTGCGCTCGACGCTGTATACTTAGAGAATGACACAGCTGATGCTGACTGTACCATCTGCTCGACATAATATTGTTAGTGCGACTGATCCTTTTCTCGATATCGTACTGTCACCCCAGCATTTGTTTTGCAATTGTTTCTCAGGGGTGTATGGGGGCTCACCTAGATCTTGAGCCCCAAGCCAACCTCACCTGCTAGCTGGTGCACCTGCTGAACAACGGACGAGGCTCTGGCGCTGGCTTTCCCCTCGGGGTTGGGGGGTCGGACGGCAGTCGCCCCCGGAAAAGCCAAAATTGCCAAATTTAAAATTAATATGGCTCGTAATAAAAGGAATCACAATGAGGGTAGGGCGCCGCCGCAAAACGGCGCGCATGAGGGTCGCCCGCCTCGTGTCGCAAGTGGGCAAGGGCTACCGTGCCTGAGCCGGGCACGGCTAAAGATGTTAGGCCAACACTGTGATTCACGAAAACTCCGCTTCGCAACGTGGAACATCGGCACGTTGACCGGTCGCACGAGGGAGTTGGCTGACGTACTCTGCAGGCGGAGAGTGGCCGTGGCGTTCCTGCAGGAGACTCGGTGGGGTGGCGATAGCACCATGCACATTGGGGAGGGCTACCAGCTGATGTACACAGGTGCACCTGACGGGCAGGCCGGGGTGGGCGTGGTGCTCTCCCGGGCGTTGCAGGATGACATCTTGGAGGTGAAGAGCTATAGCGCCCGACTTATGGTTGTGAGGGTGCTTATCGATGGGATTATAACCCACCTGATAAGTGCTTACGCTCCACAGGCTGGGCGTGGCGAAGCCGAAAAGATCTTGTTCTGGGACCAACTCGGGGGAGTGCTTCGTGACGTCCCGCTGTCGCAGGAGATTGTCCTGGGCGGTGACCTGAACGGTCACGTGGGTGACGGATGTGAGGAGTTTGGGCGTGTCCACGGCGGTTTTGGATACGGTAGTCGCAACCCAGAGGGTGAGCACATCCTTAGAACGTGTGCGACTGCCGACCTGGCCATCGTGAACACGTACTTCAAAAAGAAATCCGAACATCTTGTCACCTACAAGAGCGGGGGGCGCTTAACCCAGGTTGATTTCCTGCTCACTAGGAGGCACAGCATCAGCAGGGTGGCCAACTGCAAGGTTATACCCGGGGAGAGTCTCACTAGCCAACACCGTCTCCTTGTCATGGACCTCCGCGTGAAACCCAAAGACAAACGTGCCGAGCGTGCCCAACGCAAAATCAGGTGGTGGCTGCTTGATGAAGCTAAGTCCCAAAGTTTCGTCTCAGCCATCGGTGACAAGTGCGCCGATGCTGTAGACGAACCAGTACAGGTTTCTTGGGACAGGATTCGGGCAGCTATTCTTGAGGCGGGGAGGGTGGTGCTCGGCATGTCTAAGGGTGGACGCAAGTGTGACAAGGACACCTGGTGGTGGAACGACACAGTCCAGAGAGAGATCAGGGTGAAGAAAGCCCTCTTTAAAAAGTGGCAAGCGTCCAAATCTTCCGATGACCGCGATGCGTACAAAGATGCAAAACGCGCCACCAGGAGAGCCGTAGCCAGGGCCAAACGAGACCACTTGCAACCTCTATATACCAAGTTGGAATCGTCTGAGGGGCAAAAGCTCATATATAAGTTGGCGCGTTCCAGGGCCAAAGCGGCGCAGGGTCTATCCAAGTGCCGCTGCATTAAAGACCCTGGGGGCAATTTGTTGTACGAGAAAGTCGCGGTGAAGGAGAGATGGCGCTCATACTTCCACGAGCTGCTGAATAAGCAGCATAAAGAGGTGCAGCCACCAGACCTCCCTCCGAATCAAGGACTAGTGCCACCGATAACGCCTGCGGAAGTCCAGACTGCCATTCGCCGCATGAAGAACCGGAAAGCTGTCGGACCCGACGAAGTCCCCATCGAGGCTTGGAAGGCAATGGGCGCCCGTGGTGTGGGCATTCTAGCAAATCTTTATAACCGCGTACTCCTCACCGGCGAGATCCCGAACCAGTGGAGGCTGAGCATCATCACGCCAGTCTTCAAAGGCAAGGGATCGGTGCAGGAGTGTGGTAGTTACCGCGGTATAAAGATAATGTCCCACACCATGAAGCTCTATGAGCGGATAATCGACTCCCGGATCCGACAGGAAAGTACACTCTCGGAGTGCCAGTACGGGTTCCGTCCCGGGCACGGGATCATGGACCCAGTGTTCGCCCTAAGGGTTGTGGCGGGGAAATACAGGGCGAAGAACACGCCCCTGCACTGCCTATTCTTAGACATGCAGAAGGCCTTCGACTGTGTTCCTCGCGAGGTGATCTGGTGGGCACTGCGGGCCAAGGGTGTCCCAGAGACTTACATTGACACCATCCGAGACATGTACTACGATTCCGGTTCCGTGGTTCGGACTGCTGTTGGCGACTCGAAAGCCTTCCCCATCACCGTCGGGGTACACCAAGGATCCGTCCTTAGTCCTTACCTGTTCAGCGTGGTATTAGATGTTTTGTCGGACAGCATTAGAAACTCACATGAGCAGCCTCCGTGGTTGCTCATGTATGCTGATGATATTGCGCTCATGGACGCGGACAGGAGCAGATTGGTGCGACGCGTGAAAGGATGGAAAGAAGCGCTTGAGAACGGCGGTCTGAAGCTAAATGTAGCGAAGACAGAATACTTAGCGTTAAACTCCACAGATCCCACACCCGTCCGCATAGGCGATGATTTGGTCGAGCGCACGGACCAGGTTAAGTACCTAGGATCTGTACTTCATGTGACCGGTGAGATCGACCACGACGTCAAGGCACGCATTGCTGCCGCGTGGGCCAAGTGGCGAGAAATGACTGGCGTGACCTGTGATCCTAAAATGCCAGTCAGGTTGAAGGGGCAGGTCTATAAGACGATCATTAGGCCTGTTCTCTTGTATGGTTGTGAGGCGTGGCCGCTGCTCGAGCGACACAAGCAAGAGCTGCGTGTCACGGAGATGAAAATGTTGCGGTGGATGTGCGGCGTTACGCGTAAAGATCGCGTACGGAACTCTCGCATCCGCGGCAGCCTCCATGTCCGTGACATCGCGGATAAAATGCAAGAGAGCCGCCTTCGCTGGTGCGGCCACGTCTTGCGGCAACCGCCAGGCTACGTGGGGAACAAATGCCTGGCAATGGTACCCCCGCCGGATCTTGACGTCGTGGAGGGTGATATGCGTGCAAATGGTCTCACTACCATGGACGCCCAAGATCGTGCGAAGTGGAGAAGGAGGAGCCGGAAGGCGGACCCTGAGCTCCGGGGTCATCTTGGCCACGGATGCAATCGGGAGAATACGTCTATATGCAGATGATGATGATGTTTCTCATAACACTATGATACAAAATCATATTATCCAAGGGTCCTGGCATAGTTATATACTTATTTGACCCCAAATTCGCCGCGTGGTTCCCGGCAGATTAGAATTTGGGCCACCCCATATTCTCCTCCGACAGGGGAGGCCTATGTCCAGCAGTGGACTTCCTGTGGCTGAAATGATGATGATGATGATGATATTCTCCTCCCTTGCGGTGTCGTACAAGGCGACTAAGGGATAGGACTGTTTAACATCAGACAAATATATGGCTTGAGTCAACAACAGTGCCCGGAATACGGCAATAGGCTCACCCCCTATTACGTGGGACCTAATACAATGATTGGTGAAATGTGGGTGTTAATTCACCTCTGCCTAACCCTCCGGAGATGAAGGCGTGATTGTATGTATGTATGACCCCAAATTGCGAGATAAATGAGGCTCAGGCGCGCACGGATTGGTTTGATATGTTCTATCATTTGTGGATTTGAACTTCTCCGCAACCGTAGCATCCTGTGCTATCCCCAAAAGACATCCAAAAAACACCGCGCATATAGAGTACATTTTTGGGATGTGAAAATATACGGGATGTACGGGAAAACTTTCAGCGTGCCTATTTAATTCTAAAGTTATTTTTCCTTGTCAGTTTTACATAATTATGAGTCTACCAGTGTTACAGTGTGCTATAATTATAGCACGGGTGAAGCTCCGAACTATATCACACTGTATCACTAGATTCATCATCACCCCAACTATTTCTCAGTTGCTTCTTTATAGTTAGTTCGAGAGCTGGTACGATTTTTTGAATACATTCTTCAGGCAAGCTGAAAACTTGTCACACAACTCTCCTGTTCTCCCCAATACGAAGTTGCAGACGTGGCTGGTGGGAATGGAGGCTAAATCAACCCCTGATTTTTTTTTAATTAAAAAAAAAACAACTATGTTTGAGGCAATATGCAATTTTTATGATATTATAAGTAGTTCAATGTTTAAGGAATACATAAAAAAAGACAGGCGATTTTACCATTGCCAGGCAGGTAGTTGCATTGGTTTGGTCGTGCCTCGGAGAGCACGTTAAGCCGTCGCTTCCGGTTGCCATACGAACATCTACGGCAGTCGTTATTTGGGGGAAATGGGTAAAATGGCACACACAGAAAGGCTGATCACCTGTTCGATCAACAGCATCTCTTATGGAAGTAGGAAGTAGTAATTTGTTATACTTATTATGTTTATAGGACGGTATGCACCATCTAGAGGTGACAATGAAGGTGCCTATCGACGGCGAGGAGTACATTCTCGACCTTCACTTGAACCAGGACCTGGTGCCCGACAACCATGTACTTAGCTATCAGGACAACGGCAAGACTGTGCTGCATAAGCCGACGAAAGAGGTGAGTTAACCTAGGTCTCCACCCGCTCGAAGTTTTAATTCTGTTCTTGCTACCTATGGAACCTATACCCGGGATATAATTCTATTCAAGACTAGGTATAGTCTATCCCTGTGACAAAACAAAATTCAGGCTACCTGTTACGTCGTTAAAGAGTGATTGAACTAGGTAACAAATATTCAAACAAGGAAATTTTATTCTGTGACTAAAGGTAAAATTGTTTACCTATACCTGATCACAGAATAAATAATAGTAGGTTTAGTTAAGTAGGTGGGTAGAGGAGAGTGACCAAATATGGAAAACCATTTTGATTTTTAGGCATAATTTGCACAAGTGTTATAAATAAAAAACTTTTTGTGGTAATTATTAATAATTATATATTTGCACTTAAATTTAAAACAATTTTAGCTTATATGAATTAGTTTAAGGTATGATAAATTATAAAAAAAAAATAACGAGGAAGGTACCTATATGATATGGAATAGGTACCCCAATTATGGAATACTGTAAATACTATCAAAAATTAACCTTAACTTATATGAGACTCATTGAAAACTTTGGTATAATGTAGAAATTAACACTAATTATTTGCAAAAATCACAAATCCAGGTATCAAATTCTGGTCAAGCGCAATCATAATGTGCCCAGAGCCCACACATGAGGCACTTGACCATAGTCCATAATTGGATAGTGTAATCTGTCCATATTTGGATTTTCCAACGATTTCAAACTGACATTTACGTTTTTATATTTAAGAAAGTAATACCATCTAATACCGCTATAACATACAAAACAACATCTAAACGGTCTTTAAAAACTATAAAAACAATACTATGTGAACTTTCTGTACGAAAAATGCTTCTTTTTTACATACCTTAGAAAGTTATGCGGGAGCGACAAAACAAAACACTCTCTTAGCGATGACAGGACTCTCTCGACTGACTTGCCACGACTTGTACGCGTGAACGGGAGTAGAATGACACAGAAGATCACTGTTTATTGCGTGTGTGAGTTTGCACTTGAGAGAAATGTAGGTAGCTGAGGTATGTAGGTATTCCATATTATGAATCTATTCCATATTTGGTTACTTTCCTCTACCTAATCAAATGCAGTATGGCTCTGATGCACCGGACAAAGACATAAATGGGACCCTCCCATACATCCTAAATGGACTCTTTTCATGTTCATCGCAGGAAATGGACTTGTGTCACTACGGCGGATCGGTGCGTGGCAGGCCCGGCTCGTGGGTGGCGGTGTCCACTTGCCACGGCGTGCAGGGCGTCGTGTTCGACGGCGAGAGGACGAGATACATTGAACCTGCCCGAGGTAAGCATAGTCTAGAAATTGTCTCATTGTTACCCTTTGGTTTCCAGTGGAGTAGAACAGGGCCGTGGGTGTCATATAAGGGATTTTCATGAATGCAGTTTAGTTTCATTTGAAAAATAAAGGAACGTTTCCTATGAATGAAACTCGCTATCTCCAGTATTTAAAGTACTTTCACTCCAGGTAAGGTCCAAATCTTCCACTCTGTATAAATAACTATTCGTTTTAACTGTATCTATGTATAGAGTTGCACCAGGATCTATGGGACCACCAGCTTACCTCACCTGTGATTCCCTGCGATAGCAGCTCTGCCTCAGGCTTTGCCGCAGGCTTCCCACTCCCACTCCCACTCTGGATCAGATGACGACTCAGGTTGACTGAGGAAGTACCTCCACCCTACACAATACCGCGCCCATAATAACCTCGTATTGCGTTCTCGGCTGTAAGTAGGGTGACCAGAGCTCACTGGAGAGTTTTTGGCTATCAGTGGGAAGACCAAAGACTTATCCTGCCTTGTCTTCTGCACTGACGGCACAGAAACTCTCTGTTCTTACAAGGTCAGCAGCGCGAGTGCGTCGCCTCTGGTGCTGCACACGTCCATAGGCCATGGTAACCACTTTCCATCACAGTGGGTCGTGTAATGGTCTGTCACTATGATCTTCGAAACCCCTTACCTCACCTACAATTCAAAATGAGGAGTTTTATCCTGACTCCTTTAAAGTTCACAGGCAGTTGTTATTTCTAGGAGGTGACGTGAATACTGACCACTATATATACGAGCAGTCGGACCTGAAGAAGGCACACCCTCGCAGTTGTGGCAACCAGGGCACCAACAATAGTCAGCACAACTCCTATGAAGGTGGGACAACCCGAGTGAGTACTGGCATCTGTCTCTGTCTAGTAGGTACACGAACATAAAACGAATACCTAAGTACAGAACGAATGACAACCGTGTATGCAAGGAATAGGTGAATGGGCAGACCAACCGAGGACCCTCGCAATACACACACTGACCAAATTAATATCAATCAATCAAATTAGCATAGTTAAGTAGAATTACTATTTAATTGACGTCAATAAGATTATTCCGTTACGATAAAAATAAATGAAAATAAATACCTAAATGACCCAGTTAAATTATTTATTTATTTTAATTACAGGAAAGAATCAATTGGTAAAACCCTAATGCGTTGCTGGATAAAGGTTGAGTCAAAATGATATCGTTTCATACCATGCAACTTAGAACTAGTGTTATAAATTATAATAAAAATAAATATTAATATATAGCTAAACTCGAAACCGGTGGGCTTGCATGAAAGTTTTAATGACAGTAGAGGAAGCTCCTAATTCAGCGATCAACTTTGTAAAAAGAGAATAAACCGAGTAGTAAAGGACTCCAAAGTATCAGCGTAGGTGCTGAGCACTGTCTAGTCTAGGAGGCATATATTTATCACGCGTGCGTTCACATTCATTCATTTGTGATTGTGACCATGCTGACGAAGAATTATACCTGTAGATTGACAAGCGTATAATGACGAATACGCATCTATAAAGATACGCCACGGTAGACAGCTAGGCATTAATTCTTGCAAGCTCTTGCTCTTTTGTATTTGGTTGGTATTCAGATAAACATATATGCATAATTTTACAGTACAAAAGGGATGCATCAAATAAGAAGATGGTATTGCATGAATCGCGTCAAGCAAACGAGCGCTCGCTTTACGTGGAACTTGTGCTGGTGGCCGACAACCAGCACTTCCATGCTCACCACCGCGACCGTCAGTCCGTCCACAGGGGCATGAAGGCCGTTGCTAATATTCTTAACGCGGTAAGATGACCATGATTTTTTACTAGTCTCTTTACCCGCGGGAAATTCTGAATCTGCGCAACTTATTGGAGCTTCCCACCTATGTGTTATCTAAGTTATGCTGTTAGTTATATATTTTTTGTAAAGTGCTCGTGTCTGTACATTAGAGATATTAAAAAATACTTGGGTTATGTTATGTTAACGATACTGAACACCATGTCATGTTCTTTTTTGAATCTTGCCGGTTTATCCGTTTATCCGCAATTAATGGATGCATGAACTACTGGACGGATCGATGAGGATTTTTGTAGAAAGTGAGATATGAACAAAACCGGCAGGATGGCTATTTTACGATTATTATACCTAATCTAACCCTATGCCAAATTTTAGCCGGATCCGTTCCACCGTTTAAAATGTCCTTGATTATCATTATGACACAGAATATCTCGAAAAACCGCTCATGTTACATACAAGAACATTAAATTATTTTACAGATGTACTCTTCATTAAATATATTCATAGTTTTGGTTGGAGTCGTAATATGGAACGACCATGATTTGATAGGTCTTGATAGACACTATGGGACTGTTCTAAGTAATTTCCAAGCATATAGGACTAGCACCCTTCTGAAGGAAATTCGTCACGACAACGCGCATCTAGTCACGTGAGTATGAGCTGAAATAGGTATATAGATAAATTGTGATTTATTATGGTTGGCTGCACACCAAAGCTTACCTTAAACTTAAAGCACCAAGCTTACAGCCCCTTATAGAGGCCATAAACCAACGCAGCATTTGCTGTGGAACGACAAATGCTTCTTGCTTTGGTGTGCCACCGCTCCTAAAGTGCTTTTTATACACTGTTTGTATGCCAATCGTCGTTGAAGAGTGTTTTCGGCGAACCGTTCCATCGGCGAAGGATTCATTCGGACTACCAACCGCCGATGAATCATATTTTCGGCGAAACGTTCCATCGGCTAAGTATTTTTTCGTTCAACTAACCGTCGGAGTAGAGTGTTATCGGACAACCGTCCTATTCGGTGAGCGGTATTTCGGAATACCATACGGACTTCAAATTTTGTGCTCGTCGTTGTGCGCTTACAGAATTGCATTGCAGAATTGACCGCAAGCGTCTCCCTATGGGTCACCTTTGCCCAGGGTGCACCGCGTGAAGATTCCTCGTTATGATACTTAATCATACTTAGATGTAAAAACTGTCAATGAATAAGTTATTGTGAATTTTTCAGGCGTCAAGAATTCGACGACAACGTCGTTGGCCTCGGATATGTAGGCACGATGTGTACTTATAGATCTTCTTGTGGATTTGCACATAATAATAGCAAAGTCACTGGTGACCTCGCTCGGACGATAGCCCACGAGATGGGCCACAATTTCGGCATGGGACACGATGCCGATGGTGTTAACTGTGAATGCCCGAGCAAGAAGTGTATCATGGGTGCTGATGGTAAGAGCTCGGGGGGAGAAGGAGGATGGAGAACTAGCACCGGCGTCATACCATCGCATTGGTCGTCATGCAGCTTGAATGCATTGGCGGTGAAGTTTGCAAGAGGAATGGACAGTTGTTTAAGGTAAATATGTTTTCAAATTATCAATCAAAGAAATTTCCTTCATCCTTGACCTTACTTGACCATCCTTAATGACCTTCATCCTCCATTAGCGCGGGCCTGGGGTGACGGACGGAGCCACCTGTCAGCCTAACAGAATCTGGTGGCACACGGGGCGCGCGTGTGCGGAGGCCCCATGTAGTTGGGGACGTTGGGGAGTTAGGGATTCCGTGGTCTCCACATCGGAAGAGGGCCAGATCGAGAGATATGGCCCTGGGTTGGCCGGGGTGCGAGGGATATATCTACGACAATCTTATCTCCGGCAACCGACGACGGTCCACAGACAGCGCACATACAGGTATTTGCTCGATCTACGCGGCCAAAATTATTTTAATGCATAATTGGTATCTAAACAAGATAAATAAACAATAAAAATACTTATTTTTTTTAAATAATACTATATTTTACAAAAAACGCCTTAGTGGAGTACCTAGTATAGTAATATAGCTTTTTTTAAGTTAATTCATCGCTTTCTGATGAATTTTCTATTATTGGATTGTATTCTGCAGACACAAACAGCCAAAGTTTCAGGCAAAAATGTTTTTGCTTTCCTTTTTTTTATATTTCGCATGCTACTTAGCAGAGTTCTGCTCAGTTCAGATCCTCTGCTAAGTACATACATGTGTAATGTATATACTTAGCAGAGGATCTGAACTGAGCAGAATCGGTTAATTATATCTTGATTGCAATTTGTCCTCGAACATTTTCTTGCTAAATCTTGATGGTAACAGCTGAAGTGTTTATTTCTAGCCACAGCTGCATCTCGGAAAGCTCTCCTATTGACAATAATGCCTTTTCAATTATGACTGCGCCATAATCGTTATCGTACACGATTCTTCTTGACTTTTTGTAATGCACTTTAACACGGAAAAAAAACCTTATTGGTCTTTCTCATAATCTCGTACTGTCCTTGTGTCAAATCGGCATCTATAAACATTTGCAAAGCCTGCATTGGTGTCAAGGAGGACTCCTCTTTACTGGGTCGCGTAAGCAAAAATGCCTTTATCTTTTCGGACAATTGATGCATCTTTGTTACCAGATCTACCCAGTTCCACTTTCGCAGCATGTATAAAAGTCTACTTTTCAAAGTTAGAACGTAGTTCTTCAGTCTTTTGCCTTTTGCTCTGGCTCTTTTTGAGAAGTTTTATCAACAGGTATTTCAAAAGTGCCTTCCAGCCAAGACCGGTTGTATTTTATAAATTTATCTTGAGCTTTGGTTCACCTTTGTTTTATTTCAGATTGCAAATCATGAATTTGGTCGTTATTGTAACCTTCACATGACAAAAGTTTATCTTTTAAATAGTTTAATTTGGCATCTAAAGTAAGGAAATTTTCTTTCTTTATTAGATCAAATAAGTGTTGGCGTGTTACAACTCTTACTCCTGATGCATCTTCTGAACCTAAAACAAACAAATACAATGTAGAAAGTCACTAAAAGATATTTCCTATTTTAAACGATATTTAGCTGAATCTCTTCAATACCTCTAAACTGTATTTATCCGGACGTATCCGGAGATGATTTTCACTGTATTTACAAAGTAAAGGATCAGAGAATAACCTACAATACAAATTATAGCCGGATCTAACCCGATACATAAACAAAAACACTAGCAAAGATTTTTTTTTTAAATAAGTTATGGTGTGAAAATGGGTTTTTTTATCACTACAAAAAAAATATAGCTTGTTAATTGATCATAATTTTATTTATGCATTTTATAAGTCGTTTACCTTGTCCATCAGAATCCATCACTTTCAATTCGTAGGAAGAACTTGAGAATTTAGAAACACACTTCGAAAGTTTGATGTTTAGAAAGGGTTCCAAGTCCAGGGATGTTTAGAAAGGGGTCCAGGGTTCATATTCTGATCGTGGAACTAGTTTTTATGAATGTTATTGAATTTTTGATAATGGGACTTTTGGCCGCGTAGATCGAGCAAATACCTGTATGTGCAGCGTGCGTTTTAGTTGGTTTGAATCTGATATAACCTCCTCCACCGGCTCTAGCGGGGGAGGAATCCGGGGGGATTTTTCGCACGATTAAAAGGTACATTATTGCGTCTAATTTTCCAGAAACAAGCCAGAGCGTTCATTGACCTCTGCGACATGTGGCAACGGCATCGTGGAGGCGGGCGAGCAATGTGACTGCGGCATGCTGGCGAAAGATACATACAACCCCTGCCACGTGTGCTGCGACCCTAATACCTGCATGCCCAGAGCGAATGCCACGTGTGGCGCTGGCAGGTGCTGCGATCTACAGGTTGGTAAATAGTGCTCTACTTAATAATGCTTGGTTTAATTGGATTCTTTCACTTTTTTGGGACCCTCCTAAGCCAAAAGCCTACCTAAATGCCATCGAAAGAAATCCGAAGCTTGAATTATCGTCCTTCGTTGGTAAGCCAGTATTAACACAGAGTATTGGGGGAGGGAGGGATCGGACAGCGCATGCGTGTAGGTACACCTTTTCATACAATTTTATATAAAGTGAAAATGTGTAGGTCTTATAAACACTGTACGTTTCGTGCTGTCTCCCGATCCTTGCCAATCCTTGCCGTGTTTTAGAAGCAGTTCCATTGGTAGGTGCTACACAGTCTACACATCACTTTATAAGTTGTATGACTGTTTTGTTTTCTTGCAAAATAATTTTAAATCTCGATGTTTTCTATCTCCAGACGTGTCGTCCTATGTCGGCGGGCACGCTGTGTCGCGCGGCGGGGCGCGAGTGCGGCCTGCCGGAGTACTGCAGCGGGCACTCCGCGCACTGCCCCGAGGACGTGCACAAGATGGACACCACGCCCTGTGGGACAGGCGAACTGGTACGAGTACAACACTGGCAACATTTATATGCTTGCTGTTGAACATATTTCATTGTTTATGTAAATATATTTGTTATAATCTCTCTGTGGCAGAGTGCGTACTGCGTGGAGGGGCGGTGCCGCTCACACACGAGCCAGTGTCGCGTGCTGTGGGGCTCGACCGGCGAGTCTTGTGCAAGATACTTCTACGATTATAATGAAAAAGGGACCCAGTACGTATAATGTTTGTACACTTATATCAAAGAACGAAATTCAATAATTGTGAAATAGGTAGTCATGTCGTGAATCGTGTCTGTGCATGGAGATATTTCAAAAAAAGCAATAGGTTATTAATAGAAACGTTTTTGAACCCATTTTTTTTTAAATTTCCTGTTTGTCTAAAAACCACTACATATATGGATATTGATGTACGTTTTTTGTTACAAAGGTCTTGGTCAGACTTAAAATCTCACTTATATTTCATGGCAATTGGTTGAGTGAGATGGACTATCCTAGGGTAACGAACATGAGCGCGGGCCTTGGAATGATAGGTGGAGCCGCCTGTCACCCTAGCAGCAGCAGACCGAGACGGCGGCGCGCGGCGGCGCGATACACATCATTCTGGGAAAAGATGAAGACACCGTACTCCCACACCCGAGGGGACCTTTTGATGGCCCCGAGCCAGCCAGGGTATGCGAGGGATTGACCAGAGGCTATCTGACCTGCGGTAATTGATGGCCGCTGTTCAACAAGTTCGAGTCCGGCATAACCATCCCGCTTTGGCTCCGGCGGAGGCGTTGGCATCCCTGGGTATTTCCACACGTAATAAAGGGGGAGAGATTTTCTGAAGGGATATCTGCATTAAAAAATAAAATCGGCCAAGTGCGAGTCGGACTCGCCCATGAAGGGTTCCGTAGCAGCAAAGGCGAAAATTGTGGTTTATGACGTATTAAAAAAAAAACACTTGCTGGATCTCGTTCAAACCAATTTTTGGTGGAAGTTTACATGGCAATCATATATTTTTTTTAGATTTATCATTCTCTTATTTTAGATGTTAGAGAGTACACACTTTTTCAGCTTTTCTTCTATTTTTGTATGAAATTCTTATTGTGGTTCACAGAATACATCTACTTATCAAGTTTCAACAGCATAGGCCTTATAGTTTCGGAGAAAAGTGGCTGTGACATACGGACGGACAGACAGACGGACGGACAGACATGACGAATCTATAAGGGTTCCATTTTTTGCCATTTGACTACGGAACCCTAAAAAGTGACCCCCTCCAAAGTTTCAGGCTGCGACTGCGCCTAGGGTAAGGAGTCCTTACCCCATGTCCTTACTAAGGACGTAGGCTAAGTTTGGTTGCGATAACCAAAACCATGCGAGCGGAGCCGCGGGGAGCAGCTAGTTTCCTATATCATTATAATGTTCTTTTACAGGGCGGGTGACTGCGGCTACGACCGTCTTAGCAAATCTTATAAGAAGTGCTCAGCAGCCAACGTTATGTGCGGTAGGCTCCAATGCATAAGTAAAGCCAAGGATCTGCAGGTTGGATTAGGAGACGGTGTAAGCGGTATGACAGTGATGTGGGCCGGTAAGTGATTCATTTGGTAGTTACTACGAGTGTAAGGTAAACGCGTCTAATTCCGTGGGGTGCAGAAATCCGCTACTAATTCCGTGGTATTTAGAAAAACAGCTTTATAAAGCAAATTACTAATTATTTTTGACTGCAAGACCCATTAATCAAATAATAATTTATCTGTTCATATTTATGTAAAGACAAAAGTACCTTGGTGTGTGTATATTTTAAAATAATCGATTAGTTTGCCACTGCCACCTGAGTCGAACACACGCTCCATACATTTCGGACCGCGTCATACATTTCGTTTTATGCGCGTAAGTACTACCATTTGCTAAATAGTATTTTAAACGATATTTTTATACTACAAGAGATTCGGTTTTGGGTAAAATATTGAAAGGGTTATACGTTGTATCGAATACAATTAACATTGGAGTATTCTATTAACAAATTGAGGAGAAAATAAGTGTTAAAAATACCACGGCATTAGGTGTCAAATATTTTTGTGTGTTTCTAATTACCGTTGTATACCACGGAATTACAATTTTATAGAGTTTATCTTATTTGAAAATTTTATCAAATGAAAGTTAACTTAGATGTGTAATATTAAAAAATCTTCTGGTTTTTATACCTTGGAATTAGAAAACTTGATTTTGTGTCATAAAAACTAATTCCGTGGTATTTACAACGGTAATTAGATTACATGGGGACCAATTCCGTGGTATTGACACCTGTTATATACAGCCTGTTTATTATTTTACTCGACGTGTTAGTATTATTAGTAAATTGTAAAGATATTACTACCACTAGCGGTGGCTAGTGGGTATTTAAAACGGTAGCTTACCTAAGTATAGACTTGGATAAATACATATATTTAAATACATATATTATCTAAAAAATATATATACTTAAAAATATGAATTAAAAAAATATATCTATATTGTATTATTATCCCCTCTTTATTCATTTTAAAAGCTTATAAATTACATTTTTAAATACATAAATATTATTATCTATTATAAACATATATTTATAAATATAAAAAATAGTGTCCCACCGGCATCGGGTACAGGGACCAAGCTACCGGTGGTTAGGGCTCCAGGGAGAGGAACCTTCTCACAATACGTGCCGTGTCGAGGAGTACCGCCCTATGATAATATATTATGTTCTATATATATTATATTATTGTTAATACAAATAAATATGCTTGCCAATTGTGATTCTATATTGTTAGACGTAAATGATAGAGACTGATTTGAAATACAAAGCTAAAATAAATACATTCCATTTTTGAACACCATGTATCATTCTCTCCACGTCATTACGTTCATACTGTTTACACACGGAATTAGAAACCAAATACCACGGAATTAGAATATTTACCACGGAATTAGTCGCATCTGACTTGTTTGATTTTTTTATTAATTTAACAGTTTTTATGAACTTTTAGAGTCAAATTGATGGTATTTTTCAAAAATAAGATAGATTACACTTCTAATAAAAATAGCCTTATGTAGAAAAAGTTACAATGAATACTTAATTTTTGAGGTTCTTTCGAGATTTGGTGAAAATACCACGGAATTAGAAGCGTTTACCTAAGTAACTACCAAATGAATCACTTACCGGTAATTTTATTTAAAAATGAGTATTTTGGGTTACTTTTCAGTCTAAAACTACGAAACGGTCAACTTCGGTATTTTTCGTAAAGCGGTATGTCTGCCTCCATAACTTACCTACGTAATTTTTTCTCAAGAAATATGCCTTTTAATTTTTTATATTATATCACTTAGATCACAGACAAGCACACTTCCACCTAATCGAAAGTGGTTATGGACGTAGGCAATACCAGGCGCTGCCGACCCTGTAGGAACCTTTTAATGTCCTTCTTGTAGAACCCCATTTTGTGGTCGCTTGGAAAAACACAGGCAGGGAGTTCATTCCACAGCTTTTAGGCTGCCTTTCCAGTAGAGATGGGCACTGCTACGTTGCTATGGAGGCGTTCGATATCCACCAATCATACTGGACCTGTGGATGGTGTCTGAGGAGATAATATTCGAATTTTAAGCATTTGTAGGAAGTTCTCATTCTGTGCGGTTAATTATTCATATGATTGGTACGTAGCATAGCTCGAGCTGCGCATCTTCACCGCACATCGCTAAATACGCTACGTTAGCTTTTACATCCTCGTAGAAAATAGCTGCATAGGGTGAAGTCTCCTAGTATCGGCCACGTCCTAATATCGGCCTTTTCGAAAAAATGGATCATAACTATGAAAATAATCCTAAAATTATGATCGTTTTTATGCAAAAAGCGACTCTATATCCATACGAATAACATCCCATATTTTGGTGCGGGTACCTCCACATTTGAACGTTCAGGTGGCAATAGAGCACGCGCAGGTACCGACTTGTGTCGTTTGTTGGCATTTCCGAGTCAAATCCCGGAGTCGACGCACTCCGTGGATAAGTATTTGAATGGAATTAACCATACCTATGGTATTTTATATTATTTTATAATAAAGAAAAACAGTCGACGTACCGTTTAGGTAGTGTGTTTTTAAATTTATTTGTACTTTTTATGAAATAATCGGGGGGTCGAGATTAGGGATCTTTATTTTGAATAAATCTCAATATCGGCCACCTGGTCGATATTGGGGAAATGCATGAAAACACTAAACTATAGGTTTAGCTATTTTATATATTAGCAGTAACATTAATAAGGTTAAAAATGAAATAACAGCTCTGTTTGATGACTAGATCCTAACATCGGCCGCCTAAAAACTTTTTTTGCCAGCTACGGCCGATATATAGAGAATCGATGCGTAATAACGGCCACTTTATTTTGTATAGGGTACTTACTTACTTTCCTACAACCTTCGAACTTGTTGTGTTTATTGTAAAACAGGGACGTGGTGAAAAATGAACAAATACTTAGGTATTTTAATTTTAGTCAACAGGTAGGTATACCATAATGATGTCCCAACAAAAAGAGAAAGGTTTCAAACCTATGGCTATATGACCATAGGTTCTATGACCCGTACAGGTTCTATGACCCCTATAGGTTCTATGACCTCTATAGGTTCTATGACCCCTATAGGTTCTATGACCCCTATAGGTTCTATGACCCCTATAGGTTCTATGACCTCTATATGTTCTCTGACCCCTATAGGTTCTATGACCCCTATAGGTTCTATGACCCCTATAGGTTCTATGATCCCTATGGTTTCTATGACCGTAGTAGAATAAGAGATGGAGTAAATGCCGTTCAAAGAAGCAGGCAGTAATACAATGCTTCGATGTTACTATTGGGCTTGTGGAGGATAGATGGAAGACGTTTCGCGGAAAATATCGAGGTCTAGCCAAATCCGCAGTTAAGACTGGCAAAGCGGACCCCAAAGGTGTAAGCTTCGGTTGCGACTGGGAATTAATGATAGGATGAAGTAGAAGAATAGTAGCATTTCGACAATACGAAATTTTCAGGATCACTTTACAAGACAGACTTCCTAGAAGAATAGATACAGAGAGAAAGAGAAATCTGGACAATAGAATATAAAACATAAACCAGTCAAATAAAATAAAACTAGTAGATAGAAGAAGAAGAGTATTAAAATAGAAGAAGAGAATATTAACGGACAGCGTAACTGACCTCATGATTTACCTTTTTAAGAAGAAAAGATGAAAATTCTTTATGGTGGCTGTGAAGTAGAACTAATTAGTGATGTCGAAGAAGATGAAGCCAAAAATATTAAATGTGACTTATGTATACAAATGGTTCCACTTAAAGTGTACAGTTCATCGTGGGCGAAATTATATTGATGTGGCTAAAGATTTTACTTGCCGTCACTGTTTAGTGCATTTAAATTGAAAAAACCTTTAAAGAAAGTCAAGTTTTCTGTTGACTTTATTAAATAATATTTTTTCTTATAATAATATATTTTGGAAATCTTCATTTGTCTTAAATTTTTTTAATCATTGTGATCATTAGTTTATAATAACAGCAATTACTGTAATTTTCAAGGCTGAGATATAAAGAAAAGACAAATTAATGATAGATAAGCGTTAAAAAAAATAATTGGAACCTGAATTGGAATATAAAACGTTATATTTTTTTACTTTACTTAGTTTTATTGACCTAAATTCACGTTGGAAACGGTATGACGATATTAGGGTCACAGGCGGCAGAAATTAGGGTGTTAGAGGCCGATATTAAGGGAAATCGACATACCCGGAAAAAAACATCTATATTTTCAAAAATAACAAAGAATTGGTAATTTTACGAATGTAGTAATGGAGTTTCAGTATCCCTCTACCCGAAAAAGGCATCGCAGGAAAGCAAATGCTATAAACCAAAAAATTACAATCAATCAAAAGTCAAAAAATGTTGACATGGCCGATATATGGTGCCACCACCCTACCTAGCACATCTTAACTTGACCCTTTCGACTCGGTGCAAAGACGGGCGTTGAGGCTCGTCGGCAATCCCATTAAGATGAAGTTCGAGTTCCTTTCGTACCTCCAACTATTAGGTAATCTGTAGTACTGTTTCTATAATAGAGAGTCCATATACTCGATAAGTACACGTAGACACCTTATTTTATTATTTATCCACATAGCCTTAGCAAATTCCCAGTTGCGTTGCACTTTAGAGTTCAAGGTCCTTTGATTGTTTTTGATTGGTATGACAGCTTTTAGAAGCGACTGCCTTCTGACCGAAGTGACCGAACATGCACGCTTCCTTTGACCGAGAACCCGACTATTGTTGATAAATACACTTGTGGACACATCAAGTGTATATTATGTACCGGCAATCTGTATAATCCGGTATTCTATACATGCCTAGGCAATGTATAGAATACCGAGTGCGCAGCCGGCAATGTATGAAATGGGTGCGCATTCTCTTACATAACTTTTCAACTCCTATCATCGGATGTCCGAAAATATTTCTCATACCATTTAAAGTCATAATGATCATTCTTCATAAAACAGACAGTGATAGATTTTTTTTATTTTTTATAACCATTTAGAACCTTCCAGAAATAGAATTCCCGTAAACCAAGATCTATTTATATCACACATTGCCGGTGGAACAGCAGGCATTCTATATAATAGCATAGTTACATTGCCTAGGCATTGTATAGAATGCCTGCATTATACACATTGCCTATAACATATATATAAATTGATTTAATCATCTATTTACACCATGTTCCTTTATAATTTACAGTACGAGGTGTTACGTGCCACACCACCAATATTGACTTCGGATTAGACGTGGTGGATTTAGGTTTGGTGCCGGACGGTGCGAAGTGCGGCGAAGGAATGGTAAATTCAAAATGATTATTGGAGCTGCCCCAAATCTTCCACGTTTTATGTACCTACATATTTGGTCGAACTATTTTAAATGCACAAACACTAATTTCAATCAAGTAAAAGTGCGGCGACTGCGGTCAATTAAATACTTTTAGCACTTTTAGTGCTACCAGCACTCACACGTATATCACTGTAGTTTTTTATACCTATTTACGGGTTTTTTTTATCATATACATAATATGCAGTATTTGTGTATTTAATGTAAAGAACAATGCTTAATTAAAATGATTGAAATTTTCTAGATGTGCCTGAGTCAAAGTTGTGTGTCAGTAGCGGTTATTACAGAAAGGTGGTCACACGTCAACTCGTCCGTCTGCCCCTCCAACTGTTCAGGAAATGGCGTTTGTAACTCTAAAGGTATTTCATTTTGCTTCAATTGTCAGTATCTAACTTGTGAACTAACAAGTAACTGGAAACTTAAAATTAATACAAATTGGTTATTTGACTGACTATATAGTCCATTTTTACTAAAGACCGACCGTACCTAACTGCTATACCGCGCCTTGGGTATGTGCTCGGAAAAATAGAGGATGTATCGATCAATCGACCCCCAGATTTGGTCAGTCCGCCGCCAACGCTCACGGCGGTATTTCGCTCGCATTCGATTCATGCTCTTTCTTTCCCTCGTCTCCCGTCATGCGGTCCCGTCACTGTACGCCAAACAATCAATTAAATATAAACAGCAGCAGTAGTTTAGCTACAGGATATTTTTTAGTTTTGCGTATTTACAACATATCTATTGCGTGTTTAAATATTCGACATTATTTTGAAAGTTGTAGAAAATAAGACAGTATCAAAAACTACTTCTCAATTTACACTTTACATTTACCAGGTCACTGCCACTGCGACTTGGGCTACGCCCCTCCACTCTGCGCACAGCCAGGCCCGGGGGGATCTTACGATTCGGCCCCTGCTACAGACCCGACCAGTAAGTATTCATTTTCAAATTATTCCCTGTTGTATCTGAGGCCATGAGCGTACCCAGGAGGGAGGGGAGCCAAGTGGCAGCATTCCACTTGGCTCCCCTCTCCCCTGGGTACGCCCACCGTCCTTTGCTCTTTCTGAAGTCAAGAATTTAAAACACACGACAATCCCCGATAAGTTTTGACTTTTACCACATCCCTTAAAGAAAGCTGGATTTCTGCCCATGTCTGAGGCTTGAGCGCAACTTTCACTACGTCTGCCGTCGGATCTTCCAACCTCTGATAGATAGTCTGCGCAAGAGTGTCTTTCATTAAATAGCTTAATCTGTTCTGTTCGTTTATCATCAGGCGGCTCCGTACTAAATTGTAAATTGTAATGTACTGTTTTTAAAATAATCCGGATTTTCTTGCTTTCTTTCTTTCTTCCTCCTATGCTTGTTTACCACATGAGTTTTATGATATTAACTTTATTTACAGTTCTGACTAAGTTCATGGTGGCTATGTACGCGATATTCTTGGGCATCGTACCTGCGGGCACGCTGATTCTGTTGATGATATACTGCTGGCGCCAGAACGCCTTAAAAGCATGCAAAAAATACAAACAAAGACCAAGCTTTAAGCCTACCGACTGTATAAGCTGTAAAACTGAAAACGATGTCCCAACATGTGACACCATTACCAGAGAAAAAGAAGCCACTGCGGGCGTTTGTAGATCAACTGCGATATATGCTAATATTGAAGAAAACTCAACTCGGAAGACCGAGAATCAGAAAACTATTCAGCTAGTAGGAATGATAAGTAGTACTAATATTCAGGTGATTAATAGTGGAGATAGTCAAGTTCAGCCGAAGGTGAAACCTGCGCCTAATTTGAAAGACTTACGAAGAGAAATTCGAACCAAGTTACAAGAAACTGGAAGCGAATATATCAAAAACAAACCGCTGGCGAAACCTAAGCCGAATTCCAAGAACTTAACAAACGAACTTGAAGCTAATGTCCAAGTTGATAATAGCGGAGCTCTTAAAATCAAGCCACTAATGAAACCTAAGCCGAATTATAAGAACTTGGCAAGCGATCTTCAAGCTAATGACCAAATTGCTAATACCGACGCTCTCAAAATCAAACCACTGATGAAACCTAAGCTGAATTCTAAGTACTTGGCAAGCAAACTTCAAGCTAACGATCAAATTGCTGATACCGACGCTCTCAAACTCAAACCTGTGATGAAACCTAAGCCTAATTTTAACCACTGAGCAAGGGAACATCAAGCTAACGCTCAAGTTACAAACTGCACTGATGAAACCGGAGTCAGTTAGAGAAGCGAAGTTGCCAAAATCAAACCGCTGGGTGAAACCTACGCCGACTTTGAATGAATTGTCATAGGGAAACAAATAATAGCATGCGTACCTACTACTGCGTGTAATTTATTGTACTAACCTACCCTTTCCTTAGGCCCATATTCCAGAACATCCCTTGTACCTGTTATGTGACAACGTTCAGTTGCGTATCGACTCTCACAATTAAAGAACTGTCATCTTCGTCCTGGAATACAGGCCTTAGAAACCATTAACTTTATCTGTTATAAGGACTGCAACCCGCTAGTATCTACAACTTGTCTTCGGTTGCTGTAACTGATTACATTACAATGTATCCAATTCTACATATTCAAGGTAAGATATCCATGGAACCACAGAAAATCAGCACATACCTATAGGTACATAGAGAGCGCTCCTATTAAGTATAAACCGTAGGCACGAATATCTTACAAGTTACATACCGAGGCTCAACCTCAATCGCTAGCAAAACAATAGCCGTCAAAATGACTTAAGCCCGGTTTACACTTTGATTGTTAATTGGTGATAGACAGGCAACCAATCAGCTTTCAGTATTTGACTTATTAATTCGTCACGGTTCGGTACATCTTTTCTTTGTCGCAAGGTGAAGAACTGGAATATTTTACCATGATCTTCAATCGCGGTTTCTTTCAGTACGGTATGAAAAAATATTTGCCGAGGCTGTCAGGACCATTCCTCCCATATAAGGATGGTCACCATAATGGAATTGTTGCCCATATCTTCTGGCCTTCACCCGAGCTCGTTAACATTATGGTGCAGTCAATTGATGAACTAACTCACCTCTCCCAACACTTCTCTTTATAGGAGGCCACGAGTGATCATCCATCACATCCACATACATCAGGTCAGTCACATCACAATCCCAGTCTACTGGGGAGCCGACCCCAGCTGAGTTGGGAAAAAGGCTCAGAGAATGATGATGATATGATATCTTTAAAAGCCAATCAATCAATTAGCCTACTGCAGTCCACTGCTGGACATAGGCCTCTCCCAATGTTGTTGGGAGGGTATTTAGCCTACTATTGCCACGCTGGCCAGACGGGTTGGCAAAGGGTTTATCTCGAGTTTTCCTTCTCTCAGGTCATTTTGACCTCGGCAGAATATCGGCCAGAAGCCCCAATCCCTCCCCAAAGTTTTTTAGGGAGGAGTTGCAACTTCCGTTGCCCAGGGTGCACCGCGCGGAGGTTTACTAGCTCGCCCCCGCCCTCGCCATCGCTGTAAAGCCATTATGTTAGCGAAACTATAGGTATTATGCGGCATGGCAACAATTAGAAAACAGGGAAATTTCACTTACATTTCATTTACAGGAAAGCGTAGCAGTAAAGGATAAACGTAAGAGGAAACATCGTGTACATTAATTATGTCGCGATAACATGTACCTACCTAAATGTAATTTTATCTCATTACTAGCCTTCTGCCCGCGGCTCCGCCCGCGTGCATATCAGTTAACGCGAGCTTTGCTCACATCAGTCACATCTCCGGTTCTACTCAACCGATTGCGATCGAACAAACTTAAGATTTTGAATCTGACCAAGCCTTTTCTAACAAAAAAACCGAATTGAAATTCGTTCAGTAGCTTTGCATCCATCGCGAACAAACAGACAAACTGACAGGAAATTCAAAATAAATATTTTCGTGTTCAGTATTGTTAACATAACCCAAGTATTTTTTTAAATATCTCGAATGTAGAGACACGCCCACTTTACAAATTATACATATAGGGTAAGGTCGGGATGGTTGCCCCAGTTGGATAGTTGCCCCAATTTTAAATTCTATATGTTAGGGTCGCTAGTGACGTTAATACTTGACTATAATTGTAAGAGCTCATCATGTAGACTGTTGTGTCATAAAAATTATCAGTGCAGATGAATGTGTACGTTTTTTCTGTGTGAGCGAAAATCTTCCGCGGCTATACCTCGATGGTCGAAACATTTATTTTGCTAAATCTTTTCTACTGAATATTTTTATTACTGATTGAGGAATCTGACAACTTTTTATTTCTTTTCATGCATTAGAGTTTATACAATACTATTTATTACGTTTTGTTCTCGAATAGTTTTTATTTATATAGAATACTAGCCTTCCGCCCGCGTGCATCTTCGGTTCTACTCAACCGATTGCGATCAAACAAACGTAAGATTTTAAGTCTGAGTAAGCCCATTCTAACAAAAAAAACCGCATCAAAATCCGTCCAGTAGTTTTTGCGTCCATCGCGGACAAACAGACAGACAGGAAATTCAAAAAAAAAAATTTCGTGTTCAGTATCGTTAACATAACATAATCCAAGTATTTTTTTTAAATATCTCCAATGTACAGACACGACCACTTTACAATTATATAATAGTATAGATAAATAAAACCGGCCAAGTGCGAGTCGGACTCGCCCATGAAGGGTTCCATAGCAGCAAGGACGAAAATTGCGGTTTATGACGTATTAAATAAAACTAGGTACTTGCTGGATCTCGTTTAAACCAATTTTCGGTGGAAGTTTACATGGCAATGCTCATCATATTTTTTTTTTAAATTTATCATTCTCTTATTTTAGAAGTTAGAGGGGGGGGGGGGAGGTTCAAAACTGAGCCCGCGGTTAAAAAGTAACTTTGCACTCTTGTATAACAAATAACTATAACACTTGCATTCATAGTACATAATGGAGGAGGGGACGTAGTAAGCCTTCCCGAAGAGCGATACCTATGCTCGGGCCCTCTCCGTGAGTAGCGGCACCGCCGTGAAACCCATTACTATACCACGATGGCAATCCAACGTCGTCGACTCGACAGAAGAAGAAGATGGAGAAAATAGTTTATTAATGGGTAACTTACAGTTTGGAGGCCATTATTGTTAATATTGTTGTGAAAGAAAGGCAGGTAGACCATAGACTGATTTCTTTATTCAAATATAACTAGCAAATAGGTACAATTCACCACATCTCCCCCTTAACAACCAATAATATGAAAAACATTTGTAACCACATTTACCATCACTACATATTATTATAAAACAAAGTCACTGTCGCTGTCTTTCCGTCCCTATGTATGCTTAAATCTTTGAAACTACGCAACGGATTTTGAAGCGGTTTTTTTTAATAGATAGGGTGATTCAGGAGGAAGGTTTGTATGTATAATACATGTATAATATTGTAGAGAAACACTGATAAATCGGAATCAGAATACCACGCGGGCGGAAAATATGGCGGGACGAAGTTCGCCGGGTCAGCTAGTATTATATAAAACAAAGAACATTTTCAAAATAATTGGGCTATTCTATCTCTAGCTTCTGCCGCCGCCATTCTACGAACACGCTCCCGTTGTGCGTGTTCATCATTGGCCCCATTTCCATCATCATCATTCTACGTGTTGGACCATTCTTCCCCATCACTTGACACTTGGTTATCTTCGACCTGATCATTCCCGACTTTTATCAAGTGACGCCTATTTCTTCTAAACCGCTTTCCCGATGAATCAGAAACAAAGTATGAACGTGGTTGTGGGGCTTCCATAGACTGATTTCTTTATTCAAATATAACTAGCTATAATAGGTACAATTCACCACAAATATGTTTATTTTTTATGATATAGTTAAAAGTAAACAACAATTAATATAATTAATTGATTAGTACTTAATGAAAGTATTCTCCTTATTTAGTCCCTTTTTACGGAACTCTAAAAAGGTAAAAATCAGATGATACTAAAATTTGGTGCTATTTTTCGTTTAAGCAATGTAGAGGATGCATCTATCCTGCTTAGTATTTTCATAGTGGGGCAACTATCCATACAGTGAGGAATCTATCTTAAAATAAAGGGTCTACAAAAGGCTAAATTTTTCAAAATCTGTAATTGATAGGTAAAAGAAAACAATAATTCAAGAGGAATGATTGAACTAGTGAAATTCATAGAAATTATTTTAGAATTACGTGCCTATTTCAAAAAGTGGCGCATCTATCCCGGCTTTACCCTAATAGTATAGAAATCCTAGATTAATAAGACCAAGTCCCATAGTAACAACTAAAAAGAGGGAAAATATTTCAATTAATTGTTCAAAATTATTATATCAATCCATTGTCTTGCGTCATAATCATTATAACTAAACGTACCTACGTAAGAGGAAACATCGTGTACATTAATTAAGTGATACCGTGTAACTTTGACAGCCTCCGTGGCGTAGCGGTAGTGAACGCGGCCGCTACGCAGGAGGCGCGGGTTCGATCCCCGCTCAGTGCAAATATTTGTGTGAATGAAATATGAGTATTTGCATTGGTTTGGTCGTGCCTCGGAGAGCACGTTAAGCCGTCGGTCCCGGTTGCCATGAGAACATCTATGGCAGTCGTTACGGGTAGTTGGAGCCCTCAAAAATCCAAAAACAACGGTCTAACTGTAAAACTTCGATATCGCCTAATGTTAACATTGGGTTGTGGAGGTCAGGTCAGATGACAATCGCTTCACGGAAAATATCGAGGTCTAGTCAAATCCGTGGTTAAGACTGGTAAAAGCGGACCCCAGACTTCGAGCTGAAAGCTTCGGATGCGACTGGGAAATAACGCTAAGAGGAAGACCGTGTAACTGGCCTGTTCACTAAATCGTAGATCACCTGTTTCGTAGGTTAGAGCATTTAATTTCCACGTCAGGTTTAATTACCTGATTTAATGTGTGAATGATAAAACCCCCTAATAATAAAATATATCTTACTAGCTGTCCCGGCGAACTTCGTACCGCCATATTTTTCCCGTTTCCGCTGCACCTATTTTCTCATCCTTTAAACCTTTTCTGGACATCCACGAATGTTTCAAAACTAAAATTAGCCAAATCGGTTCAGCCGTTTTTGAGTTATAAAATAGTTAACAACGAAAAGTGGCATTGATTTTTATATATTAGATTATCAAAGGGGTTACCCTTGATAATAAGATATGTTTTATTAAAGAGCCGAGAAGACCAATGAGGGTATTGATTATTATATTTTGGAAAAGGTCTAAAGGTATCTAAAATGAGATAGTATGAATGTTTTTGAGATAGGGTCCAAACTAGAAGGTTGAAAGGGTACGTGCCGATAACTGTTATTTTTCGAAAACAGGACTATACTATACAGCGCTTCGCATGTTCCGGTGTGCGGGGCATTCATGCTGAAATGGTGGCCTATTTGAGTGCGCACGATGTGCATTGAATGCTTAATATAAGTTGATAATGACATGTATTGTTTGTTTGTTTGACTTTGCTGATTATACTCTCAGGTTTTTTGTATAATCTGCTGAACTGTGGGTTATATTAGTGTTAGCTAAAAACATGGATAAAACATAAAAAACATAATGTATCCTCGCTATTCGCGCTTGAGATTTATATAGTAGTAAATGTAACCATGCATTGTCATCATTATCTCATTGTGTTAATCCTGGTCGCATCCGAGACCCTCACCAGGGAGTCTGGGATCCGCAGTTCGCTTAGCAGTTGTATTTTCGCAATTTGCATCAACTTCAAATGTGTCTCTGACTAAATACCAACATCAATGAAGTGAATCTACCCACATTGTCTTCGATAAGAATGGATAAGAAATTCGACCTTCCTACTCCATCATCAGACCAGCTCCGTGGTACTATATTAATGCATTGTTACCCAAACGTAGAAATAACCGATTTTGATAAATTATATTAACCTAATAAGCATTGCCATTCAACGTGGCAATCACGGATATCACGGGATGTGTTATGAGCGCGCGGTGAGTGTCGCCCCGATAGGCTAAATCTGCCCATATAATCGAACTACGGCCGAGCGCTTCAGTTCATAGATTATTATATATATACTAGTGACTTCAGTTAGTCGCTTTGCAACTACGTGACGTCTGCGTCATATTCCCGCAAAATACAAAATGCCCAATTGTTCCGTGTTAATTTGTAAAAATAGGGCAATTACTACAAACCTTAAGACAAGTGATGTATCCTACCACCAGTATTTAGACAAATATGTAACTATTTCATAATTTAAATCAATTTTTAAGTAATTCATTTGCATGCTTCTGAGGCCTCCCGAGGCGAACCGAAGTTGTCCGAACGTTACCGAACGGACGGAACGTTTTTGCCTTAGAGATGTGCATTCTATAATGAGTGCAGCAGATTATCGATAATATTTTTTCAAACACTTACTCATAAAGATTCTATTATTTCACCGCATTTAGGCACGTAATGTCATCTATTGTATCAAACTGTGACTTTATCATCGCTATTATTCACAAAAGAGGTACATAGATTTTTTTATAAATCTTGTAGTGTGAGTTGCTTTGTTCTTAAAAAAGTTTCAATACAAAAAGTTCTTATTCAATAACGGCACACGTGTATGCCAGACGAGGGTCTTATGAGAGCCGAGGATGGTAACACACTTTGTACCAAAATGTAATGCTACTATTACGTGCAGTCTTTTTTAATTGTTTAGTATGATTTTTTATAAAAAAAATAGTCGCTACAAGATTGTTTACCTTTAGTTAAATACCTAACCAATACCTAACTAATAGAAATAAAAAATATAGAACAAAAAAATACGTGGACTTATTCATGAAAAATACATTTACATACAGAAAAGAAATATGAAAATGTCTTTTTTTTTTAATACCTCCGACCTAATATAACAATAATAACTTCCCGTCCCCATCCTTTTACGATCTATGTAGAAATTGTCTATTTGGCTTTTAAGTCCATATAAGTCTAATCAAACCGGCTAAAATAAAATATCGATATAATTTTGCCAGTCCCTAACTACGTTTGTGTGCGTTGGAAAGTTGTACTTTGCGATGGTTTACAGGCGAATGATCCGCCCATTTTACGCATGTGTGCTATTAAGGTTTAATTACTATTGGTTGCAAATGTTTAGAGTGTGTCCTGAAATTTACGCATGTGTGTCATACTTACTCATTTGTTTTATGTGTTAACTATTCTGGTGGGAGATAAGCGGCGACAGTCGAACTCTTACTATAACGTAATGAAGGCCCATCTCTCGGATATCTGTGGTGGCAATGCTGCTAGCCTTCTGGGAACGTTACCGGTCGGTGATGATGTGGAGGAATTTCACGACGCAATATCTAAGTAAATATTTCATTTATTTATTTTAGTTCATTTTAGTAATTAATAATAGTCTAGTCTTAATTTAATTTAGCATTATTTATGTTTTACTTTAATCTGATTGGTTAATCGCAGGTTTATAAGTGCCCGGTTAATGGCAATAGGCTCGCCACCTATTACATTGGGACCTAAACATAAACGGCGAAATGTGGGTGCTAGCACCTCTGCCTACCCCTTCGGGGATATAGGCGTGAGTTTATGTTATGTATGTTAATAAATCCTAATGTCTTATCGAAGTTAAGGAAAATACCTAATAACTCTTATAAATATGGAGCGATAATTCGACTGTTTCCAGTATCTTCCTGAATTTGGTTCAGAATTCCTCTCTGAGTGAGGAAGATTTGGAAGTTTATTATTATACCAATAGTTAATTCACTTTAGTATTATTATTAATTAATTTGACAATTTTCTCGAAACTGGTGGATACTTGAATGCCTTTTCGGACATTATTGGATAGTTTTATTCTATTTGGACCATAAGAATTACGAGTATGAAAATACTCCGTAATATTTTAATTTTGTGCTGGGTGGGATCATGCATAGCGCCTCCAAGGAGCATGGCAGAAGCTCAAGAACTGCGTAAGTATTTTTTAATTCAGTACTACATAAAAATGTAGATATTACTTTTTAACAACAATTTGGAAAGAAAAAAGGTGTGACTTTTTTTTCATTCATCACGTTATATGTATGACACGAGTAGTTATTCATTTTATGAGAAGAATATCTTGTCTGCGATGTTACGTTTGTTTTTTTTTTTTCAGATCCACCACCTTCTGCAGACTTCGACAGACACAGCATAGTCCGGCCTGTCTTGCTACACAAGAGAACTAAGAGAGAGATCGCCACTACTAGAGATACGGTTAGTATATATTTGATAGTATGTTTGTTTGACACTGTTGATATGTTTTTTTTCTTGTATGGAACTCCAGAACCTAGTACCCACCCGCCAAGTGTGAAACATCGAAACGCTAAATATACCAGTCTTTCCGTCCCAATCGAGCAGTCCGACTGGGGAAGCATTGTGTTGTGTTCCCGGCGGCGAGTAGGGTAGTAGATCTCATTGGAGAGTTTTTGTGCTGTCAGTGGGAAGACCAAAGGCTTTTCTTACTTATCTTCTGCGCTGATGGCACAGAAACAGCACAACTGTGACTCCCCTGGTGTTGCACTCGTCCATAGGCCATGGTAACTACTTTCCATCTGGTGGGTCGCGTGCTTATCTACGACCTAGGTAGAACCTATTAAAAAAAACCATCAGCTCGATGTATGATAGAACGACTGAGTCTCTATATCGTACTGTCAAGTGTCACCCCAGCCAGCCTGGAGCGTTTGTCGTGAAGAGGTTTCTCACAGCTATGATAAAGAGTCACATTATTATTTTAAAGTTAGGTTCCCGGCATACAATGACATCTTGACCCCAAAATCGCGAGACATATGGGGCCCTGGCGCGCGTGAATTGGCTTTTCCCATGATTTGTAGATTTGTTGATTTCCTCCGTCGTAACACCAGTCAAAAGACGGCCAAAAAACACGTACCGAGCATATACTTAGAGTACATTTTTGTGACGTCAACACATATCCGGTATCGATACCGTATCGAGAGGGGGGAAAATCGGGATATTTAATTATAGTGCTAATGTAAAACTGGCTTATGATCGACACGGACGGAGCTCCGCAGGTCTAAAAAGGCCATATTTCTAGAATCGTATTAGGATAATAAATCGTCGATCCGGTTGCCATACGAACATCTATGGCAGTCTTTATTTAAGGGAAATGGATGACTTGGCTCACTCAGAAGAGCTGATCACCCGTTCAGTCAACGGCGTCCCTAATGGAAGTATCAAGTAGTAATTTGTTATACTTATTATGTTTATAGGACGGCTTGCACCATCTAGAGGTGACAATGAAGGTGCCTATCGACGGCGAGGAGTACATCCTCGACCTCCACTTGAACCAGGACCTGGTGCCCGACAACCATGTACTTAGCTATCAGGAAAACGGCAAGACTGTGCTGCATAAGCCGAAGAAAGAGGTAAGTGAACCTAGGGCTCCGCCCGCTCGAAGTTTTGATTCCGTTCTCGCTACCTATGGGAATCTATATACCTACGCGATATCTGTGACTAAACAAATTTCAGGCTACCTTGGTTTGGTCATTAGAGTGATTGAATTACAAACATTCAAACATATTCACAAATTTTCATTACGTTTATAATGCTGCTGCCCGCAAAGTTGATTGTGTGATACCTACCTATACTAAACATGGACGTAGTCGTATCGACTCAAGGCGAGGAGTTGCATGTCTCTCGGTTTTTTATCGGATGCACTTTGGGGAGTTTGCGCAGGATTTGCACAACCTTATACCGCCAAGCTCCTTCCACCATCCATCGACAAGACTCACGGGCCACGGTGACCCGCCACCAAAACCCCGTGGACTTTCCACTTATAGGTACGTAGGTACCAAACGATTCGGTGAACTTGCCCGAATCTGTGTTGCCAGATAACTATAGTTATATAAGTTGGGTGTCTTGAAGACTAGAGTGAATAGGTTACTTCACGGTGGTTATATTATTTCCATCAGGCTTTCCACTATATTGTAAATTTGGAGGTGGCTCCCTCAGGTGTGGGAGGGTCTCATACATCCTAAATAGAAACTTTTCATTTTCATCACAGGAAATGGACTTGTGTCACTACGGCGGATCGGTGCGCGGCAGGCCTGGCTCGTGGGTGGCGGTGTCCACTTGCCACGGCGTGCAAGGCATCGTGTTCGACGGCGAGAGGACGAGATTCATTGAACCTGCCCAAGGTACGCTTTTTAATGTAGCCCTGTAGAAACTGCCCCAACGCTGCGTTTGCGCTCTTATCAAACTTTCAAAAGCGTTCTGGAAACAACTAATTTTATCGTAGTTCTGTTAACTATATAAATACCTAGACTACTCGTTTCAACTGTATCATCGCCTCAGTCAGGGAATCCATCCTCACACGTTGCGACTAGAAATAGTACGCACAGTCAGGTATGAAAGGAACTTCATCCCCTGGCCCCCGCATGCTTAAACTGTGGAATGAACTCGCCGTGGTTTTCCCAAGGGACTACACAAGCAACAAGATCACAGGCAGTTGTTGTTTCTAGGAGGTGACGTGAATACTGACCACTACCTATACGATCAGTCGGACCTGAAGAAGGCACACCCTCGCAGCTGTGGCAACCAGGTCACCAACAATACTCGGCACAACTCCAATGAAGGCAGGACAACCCGAGTGAGTACTGGCATTAGTCTCTTTTTATTTTACACTAGCTGTTGCCCGCGGCTCCGCCCGCGTGGATGTCGTTTATCGCGTGGTGTTGTTAATTTTAGTGCTGAGAGTTGAGCGTTGAACGCTGATTAGACACTGTACTCGCCTCTCTATTCGACTCGAGAAGTTAGGTACACGACAGTATACCTCTCCGCCCTACAGAAGACTAACCTCGTGTTGTGTTTCCGCTGGTGTAGCCAGAGCTCACGGGAGAGGTTTTGAGCTGTCATATGTCAGTGGGAAAATCAAAGGCTTTGTCCTACTTATCTTTTGAGCTGACGGCACAGAATCTCTCTGTTCTTACAGGGTAGACAGCACGACTGTGAATCCTCTGGTGTTGCACTCGCCTATAAGCTACGGTAACCACTTACCATCAGGAGGGCCGTGTGCTTGTTTGCGACCTCACTACTACAGTTCGACTCACGACACGACTATAGTATGGGGTACTTCAAGAAGGGCGAGTATGATGCCCCTGGTGTTGCATACGTCCATAGGCCACAGTAACCACTTTCCATCAGGTGGGCCGTGTGATTGTCTGTCACCTAAGCCCAATACCTTTGCCCTTCCACCAGCCTCTCCCTTTCCCCGTTGTGTCTCTCGTCTACTCCACTATATCGGATATCCTTCGCCACGCTCTACCTCTAATCTGTCTTTGTGTGAGAAACGATTTTGTTTTGTGACGAATTATAAGACAGTACCGTACCGACATCTATTTCGCTAATTGACAAATTAGAATTTTTAAAAAAGAAGAATAAAATACCGGTTCGGGTATATCGGGAGTTTGAAACCAAACGATAGCTTGAATTTAAACGCGAGAACGCCATCTAGTTATGATTCTGTAACTAAATCATTAAAGTTCAAATTTTAATTTCAAGATTAAAAACGTATTGGTTTACACAATTGTGTATGTAAAAATAAAGTCTATAAATTTACATACTTGCCCGGATGTAATAAGCTATAAAAATTGACCAATAATAATAAAAAGCGCCATCTGTCTATCGGGTCCTTTTCCGTTTATTATCATAATTGTTCACAACTCCGGTTCTACTTAACCGATTGGGATGAAACAAACGTAAGATTTTAAGTCTGAGCAAGCCCTTTCTAACAAAAAAACCGCATCAAAATCCGTCCAGTAGTTTTTGCGTCCATCGCGGACAAACAGACAAACAGACAAACAGACAAACAGACAAACAGACAGGAAATTCAAAAAAAATATTTTCGTGTTCAGTATCGTTAACATAACATAACCCAAGTATTTTTTTTTAAATAACTCCAATGTACAGACACGACCACTTTACAATTATATAATAGTATAGATTATTGAACGAGCGAATGACACACCAAGTATGCAAGGCACAGGTAAAATGGCAGGCCAACCGGTGTCGACCTCACGATACAGTTATGTACACTGACCAATATTTTTTATTAATATCAATCAATCAATTAGCCTATCGCAGCCCACTGCTGGACAAGGCCTCTCCCAATATTGGGAGGCTTCGGCCTACTGTCACAGAATAAGGCTCACGAAACGTCTCCTAAAGTTAGACAGAATAAGTCTAAGAACAAATTATGGGGACAATAACAGGTCACTGTCCCCTAAAAAAGCACCTTTAAAGGGGGTGCTTCATCTTCGAGGAAACGGCTGCCTACGTACCTAGTACTGAGATGAGAGGCAGTAGCCCCCCAATGTTCTCAAATCCTCGGCACAGTTAGGTTGCTCCGCGAAACCTGTGAAGCCCCCAGTTAGTAAACGTCTGCGCTTCTGGGTGGTGTTAGGCTGGCTGCTATAGCCAACAGTGCCAGCATTTTTCACGCACAATGACCCGACAAAGGGGCTAGGTGCGGACAAAAGAATCCCCTTTCCATTTCATTCCATTCCATGACATGCCTAGCGTAAGGCGACATGAAGCCTGCCTGCGGCAACGCGAGCGTACGTTGACGCTCCGTCGAAAAAGTTACATTGTTTGGTATAAAGATACTAAGTAAGCTAACTTAGTTCGTCAAGCCTATAATAACGAACGAGTAAATCTGAAAATACGCCTCCGTGGACAGGTACCTACATATGTTGTCGCTTTAATTCTAGCAAGCTCTTGTTCCTTCATATTTGGTAGGTATTCAGATAAACATATTTGCATAATTTGCAGTACAAAAGGGATGCATCAAATAAGAAGATATTGCATGAATCGCGCCAAGCAAACGAGCGCTCGCTGTACGTGGAACTTGTGCTGGTGGCCGACAACCAGCACTTCCAAGCTCACGGCCGCGACCGGCAGTCTGTCGACAGGGGCATGAAGGCCGTTGCTAATATTCTTAACGGGGTAAGATGACATGATGGTATTTTTTACTAGTGCATGGCTCCACCCACGTGAACTTCTGATTTCTTTGAACGAACGGAACGGAACGAAATCAGAAATTTTCATTTTTCTTCTTCATTCTTCTTTAATTTCAGAATCAGAAACGTCCATGGGAACGCCCGTCGAGTTAAAATGTAGCCTATGTGTTATCCTATCTATACTATCTATTATTATAATAATTGTAAAGTGGTCGTGTCTATACATTGGAGATATAAAAAAATACTTGGATTATGTTAAATGATTGATACTGAACACATATTTTGTTTTAGAATTCTTGTCTGTTTATCTGTTTATACGTAATGGACGCAAAAACTGCTGAACGAATTGATGAGGTTATTTATTTGAAAGGTTTTAGTCACATTTAAAATCTTATGTTTGTTTCATCGCAATCGGTTAAGCAGAACCGGAGATATGAACAAAAGTCGTGTCAACCAGCGTCCGCGCGGTTGAAGCCGGCCAGAAAGCTAGTTGCCGAATAATGTATTTAATCTATCCTAAGGTGCCTTTATGTCAAATTCAACAAGGACATATCAAAAGACGCAACGGATCCAGCTAGATCCGTTCCGCCGTTTGATAATATCCTTGATTATCATAACGCCACAGAATATCGCGAAAAAACCGCTCGTGTTAAAAATACATTAAATTCTTTTACAGATGTATTCTTCATTAAATATATTCGTTGTTTTGGTTGGAGTCGTAATATGGAACGACCACGATCAGATAGCTCTTGAAAGAAACTCAGGCACTGTTCTAAGTAATTTCAAAGCATATAGGACTAGCACCCTTCTGAAGGAAATTCATCACGACAACGCGCATCTAGTCACGTGAGTATGAGCTGAAATAGGTAGATAAATTAGAATGTATTTAGGGAGACTGCACCTCAGACTAAAAGAATAGTAGTCTGAGGACTGCACATCAAAGCAGCAAGCTTACAATCCTTAAAAGGGGCCACACACCAAAGCAGCATTTGCTGTGATACGAAAAATGCTTCTTAACAAGAGATGTCAAGGAGCATTTTGCTTCGTTTTTTTTGCTATCTGTGGTGTGCGCTTTCTGCTTTGGTGTGTGGCCGCCCTTTAAGTGTTTTGTATACAATACACTGTTTATTATGGTGAAGTAGGATGAAACCTGTCATTGGTTTCCTTTCCATCTAGTTGTTGGCAAAACTAGGAATCTGTAGGTGATGTGAGATAGGTAGCCCAACAATGTTTTTTTTTTTACATAATGAGCGATAAAGTACCTTGGTAGGAGCACAAGTCATTACCGCGGTTAAGGCCAAGGTTAATAAGAAACAGAATTGGCCGCAACAGCGTCTCCCCATAGGTCACCTTTACTCAGGGTGCACCGCGTGGAGATTCCAGACCTCGCACCCCACTACACTTTTCACTTAGTTATGGTTTTAATATGTAGGTAGGTACTTATACCTACCTCGTAGGCCCGTATGTAGAGTCTACTAAGGTTACCTACTTACTTATAGATATACGGCCGTTCTCAATAACCTAAGTAGGTATCTACTGCCAGTTTTAACATTAGAAAGGATAAAAATTAATAATAGTAGCAAAATAACAACAGAATTTGACAAAAGAACTAGGGTGGTGGCACCATTTATCGGCCATGTCAACATTTTTTGACCTTTGATTGATTGTAATTTTTTGGTTTATAGCATTTGCTTTCTTGTAATGCCTTTTTTGGATAGAGGGATACTGAAACTCCATTACTACACTCGCAAAATTACCAATTCTTTGTTATTTTTTATAATACAGATGTTTTTTTCCGAGTATGTCGATTTCCCTTAATATCGGCCTCTAACACCCTAATTTCTGCCGCCTGTGACCCTAATATCGTCATACCTTTTCCAACGTGAATTTATGTCAATAAAACTAAGTAAAGTAAAAAATTATAACGTTTTCTATTCCAATTCAGGTTAAAAAAAAATTTTTACGCTTATCTATCATTAATTTGTCTTTTCTTTATATCTCAGCCTTAAAAATTACAGTAATTACTGTTATTATAAACTAATGATCACAATGATTAAAAAAAATTAAGACAAATAAAGATGTCCAAAATATATTATTATAAAGGAAAAATATTATTAAATAAATTCAACAGAAAACTTGACTTTCTTTAAAGGCTTTTCAATTTAAATGCACTAAACAGTGACGGCAAGTAAAATCTTCTTTAGCCACATCAATATAATTTCGCCCACGATGAACTTTCCACTTTAAGTGGAACCATTTCGGGCATTATGTCACAGTTAATATTTTTGGCTTCATCTTCTTCGAAATCACTAATTCTATTTTACAGGCACCACAAAGAATTTTCTACTTTTCTTCTTGAGAAGGTAAATCATGAGGTCAGTTACGCTGTCCTTTAATATTCTCTAATACTCTTCTTCTTCTAACTACTAGTTTTATTTTATTTGACTGGTTTATGTTTTATATTCCATTTTCCAGATTTTTCTTTCTCTCTGTATCTATTCTTCCAGGGAGTCTGTCTTGTAAAGTGATCCTGGGAATTTCGTGTTGTCGAAATGCTACTCTTCTTCTACTTCATCCTATTATTAATTCCTAGTCGCAACCGAAGCTTACACCTCGGATTCTAGGGTCCGCTTTGCCAGTCTTAACTGCGGATTTGGTTAGACCTCGATATTTTCCGCGAAACGACTTCCATCTATCCTCTACAACCCCAATGGTAACATCAAAGCATTGCATTACTGCCTGCTTCTTTGAACGGCATTTACTCCATCCCTTATTCTACTACGGTCATAGAAACATTAGAAACTATAGGGGTCATAGAACCCATAGGGGTCAAAGAACCTAAAGGGGTCATAGAACCTATAGGGGTCATAGAACCTATAGGGGTCATAGAACCTATAGGGGTCATAGAACCTATAGGGTTCATATAACCTATGGGGTCATAGAACCTATAGGGGGTCATAGAACCTATGGGGGTCATAGAACCTATAAGGGTCATAGAACCTATAGGGGTCATAGAACCTATAGGGGTCATAGAACCTATAGGGGTCATAGAACCTATATGGGTCATAGAATCTATACGGTTTATGGAACCTATGGTCATATAACCATAGGTTTGAAACCTTTCTCTTTACATGATTATGGCATAACTGTTGACTAAAATGAAGATACCTAAGTATTTGTTCATTTTGCACCACGTCCCTGTTTATTATAAAGTTCGAAGGTTGTAGGAAAGTAAGTACCCTGTACAAAATAAGGTGGCCGTTATTACGCATCGATTCTCTAGATATCGGCCGTAGCTGGCAAAAAAAGTTTTTAGGCGGCCGATGTTAGGATCTAGTTATCAAACAAAGCTGTTATTTCATTTTTAACCTTATTAATGTTACTGCTAATATACAAAATAGCTAAACATATAGTTTAGTGTTTTCATGCATTTCCCTAAAATCGACCAGGTGGCCGATATTGAGATTTATCCAAAATAAAGATCCCTAACCTCGACCCCGCGATTATTTCATAAAAAGTACAAATAAAATTAAAAACACACTAGCTAAACGGTACTTCGACTGTTTTTCTTTAATAAAAAATAATATAAAATACCATAGGTATATTTAATTCCTTTCAAATACTATTCAACTCAGTGCGTCGACTCCGGGATTTGACTCGGAATTGCCACCAAATCACACACGTCGGTACCTGCGCGTGCTCTATTGCCACCTGAACGTTCAAAAGTGGAGGTACCCGCACCAAAATATGGAATGGTATTCGTATGGATATAGAGTCGCTTTTTGCATAAAAACTATCATAATTTCAGGATTATTTTCATAGTTATGTTCCATTTTCTCGAAAAGGCCGATATTAGGACGTGGCCGATACTAGGAGACTTCACCCTACCTACTCTACCTTTACCTTTATCTGTAGGTATGTTATTGGGAACGGCCGATAGATGTAAAGACTGCCAATAGATCAGTTTTTGTGAATTTTCAGGGGTCAAGGATTCGACGACGATCGGGTTGGCTTAGCATATCCAAACTCGATGTGTTCTAGAATTTCTTGTGGAATTGCACATAATCATAGCATGGTCACTGGCGACCTCGCTTGGACGATAGCCCACGAGATGGGCCACAATTTCGGCATGCGGCACGATGACGTAGATGTAAACTGTAAATGCCCGAGCAAGAACTGTATCATGAGTGCTTATACTCGTAGTAAGATCTCGGAGGGAGAAGGAGGATGGAGTACTAGCACCGGCGTCATACCATCGTATTGGTCGTCATGCAGTTTGAATGCATTGGCGGTGAGGTTTGCAAGTGGAATTTACAGTTGTTTAAGGTAAGTAAATATATTTCAAATCAACAATCAAAGAAATTTCGATATGGGTTTTTTTTTGCGTAAAACCCTAAAAAAATTCTATAATAATAGTAATCCAAGTTAGGTACATCTAAGATCAGCTACCTACAATAAAAATGTACATTAGGTACATCATTGCCTTCGCTACGTGGGCTGCCGGCGGCGGCGCCTTCTTCTGCGAGTATCTAAGTAATATTCATGAAGGAGCTTTGGAGATTACAGAATGACCATGAGCGCGGGCAAGGGAGTGACGGGTGGAGCCGCCTGTCACCCTAGTTGAAAGCAGGCCACGGCCGCATCCCGCATTGCGCGTCTCCCCATACCCGGTATGGGGACCGGAATAGGGTAGGGCCAGATTGAGAGATTTGGCCCTGGGTTGGCCGGGGTTCCCGGGCCTCGGATATGTCTACGATAATCTCACCTCCGGCAACCGGAGTCTCTAATTCAAATTCAAATTTAAATTTATTTATTATTTGGTACAGGTGAGTAATATGTAGTAGATGTTGTCATTTACCCAGGTCGAGTGTCACTGTAACATGCCTGGTAATGCCTAGTCTAATTTTCCAGAAACAAGCCGGAGCGTTTATTGGACTCTGCGATATGTGGCAACGGCATCGTGGAGGCGGGCGAGCAGTGTGACTGCGGCACGCTGGCGAAAGATACATACAACCCCTGCCACGTGTGCTGCGACCCTAATACCTGCATGCCCAGAGCGAATGCCACGTGTGGCGCTGGCACGTGCTGCAATCTACAGGTTAGTGAATATTACTTTATCCACTTAATGCTTAGTTTGATTGGATTCTATCACATCTTTGTAACCCTCCTAAAAGAAAAGCCTACCTAAATTGCCATCGAAAGAAATTCGGGGTAACTAAAATGCCATCTTTCGTTGGTAAGCCAGTATTAACACAGATTAGTTAGGTACATAATAGTTGTATTAATTATAGTCCTAACGTTTTACTATATGTGCCTAAACATTAACTGAAAGGTTCTGTCGACGAAATGTCCACAGGTGAAGGACCCTGCTGGGGAAACGGAAATAAATGAATTATCCTGTCGACGAATAGTCCAAAAGCGAATCGGTCTTAGGAGAACGGTTGCAGAATCAAACTATTTCATACAACTTCATAATATTAATATGAAAAGTGAAAAGGTGTACCTACACGTAATATTCGTATATCCTATAACCACTGTACGTTTCATGCTACCTCCCTAGATCCTTACTAGTCCTTCCCGTGTTTTAGATGCCAGCTGAATCTAAATAATAATTTGAATCTGGATGTTTTCTATCTCCAGACGTGTCGTCCTATGTCGGCGGGCACGCTGTGTCGCGCGGCGGGGCGCGAGTGCGGCCTGCCGGAGTACTGCAGCGGGCACTCCGCGCACTGCCCCGAGGACGTGCACAAGATGGACACCACGCCCTGTGGGACAGGCGAACTGGTACGAGTACAACACTGGCAACATAATATGCTTGCTGTTGAACATATTTCATTGTTTATGTAAATATATTTGTTATTCTCTCTGTGGCAGAGTGCGTACTGCGTGGAGGGGCGGTGCCGCTCACACACGAGCCAGTGTCGCGTGCTGTGGGGCTCGACTGGCAAGTCTTGTGCAAGATACTTCTACAATTATAATGAAAAAGGGACACAGTACGTATGATGTTTGTACACTTACATCAAATTATGTAGTCGTGATTCGTGTCTAAATCGGAGACATAAAAAAAAGTACTTGGGTTAAGTACCTATTAAATATTATTTAACGTTTAACGTTTCTTATTAAGTAAATTTCTTTTAAATATTTTGGTTTGTCAAGGAAACTACTAAATGGCTAAATGGGTATTGATGCAACATTTGTTAGGAAGATCTTTGGTCGTCTTTATGTAGGTATCTATGTCTGACATAAAGTCTCACATTTATATTTTTGATCGCAATTGTTTGAGAAGGACTATCTCGGGGTAATGACCAAGCGCCTGGGAATGATAGGTGGAGCCACCTGTCACCCTAGCAGCAGCACACCAAGACGGCGGCGCAATACGCGCCCCCCTTTTTCTGGGGAAAGATGACGACACCGCACCGTACTCCCACACCCGAGGGGGCCTTTTCATGGCCTACCTCACCTCGGGCAATTGATGACCTGAGACGGCCGTGCGGTTTTGGTCGGTTCGAGTCCGACATAACCACCCCGCAGGTTCCGGTGGGGGTGCCGGCATCCGTGGGAATTTCCACACGTAAAAAAAAAGGGAAGACATTTTCTGAAGGAGCATAACAGTAACTATCTGCGGGAGCCCCTTGTTTCGCAGACAGAAATTTCATAGAATTTCGTTTCCCAGAAAATGTTTCACATAATATTTGGTACTTATATTTTTATTTCGAATATTATTGTTTCAAGGACAATTTACCAGAGTGAAACATATTTCACAGAAAAACAATTTAATGAATTTTTATTTACATTTTTTTGTTTAATAAACTTATCAAACAGTAGAATTATTTTTTAAGGAATATGAAACCACCACCATAATCGAAAATAATTTGGTCTAACGTTTAATAATTTAGAACACGTCATTATAGTTTACACCCCGACTCAAAGTACCCCGACTTGGATAGGTTAGGTTAGAAGGCTAAGGCAGGAGCGAAGCGGAGCGGAGCTCCCGCCTTAGCCTTCGTGGTTATTTTTTTTTTAAAACCACTCAGAAATAGGAGCCCCGCGGAGCGGGGCTCCGTCGAATTATCTTAGCGCAAATAAGTTTTATATCTTTTGAGTGGTATGTCAAACGATTTTATATTTAATGTATGTTATGATAATAAAGAATATTTGATTTGTTATTCTGTGATATGATTATTCTAACATTAAACTTTATGTTAAACAAAAATCAATGATTTAAAAATCTTCAAAGTCAATATTCTGTGTATTGATTATTCTATGAAACGAAAATATGAGAAATTTTTTATGTGAAACGAAATTCTATAAAACAACGCACACCCAACTATCTGCATTTAAAAAGTGACACCCACCAAAATTTTAGGCTGCGACCACGCATGGGGAAAGGACGCAGGCTAAGTTTGGTCGCAGTAAGTTAGTTTCATATTAACTATAATAATATTATAATTATTATAATGCTCTTGTACAGGGAGGGTGACTGCGGCTACGACCGTCTTAACAAATCTTATAAGAAGTGCTCAGCAGCCAACGTTATGTGTGGTAGACTCCATTGCCGTAAAACTATGGGTCCGCAGTTTGAATTAGGAGACTCTGCTACCAGTGTATGGCAGAGGACGGGCGGTAAGTGATTCATGTGATACTCATCCTCTGAGCATTTACGCTCTCATTTTGGGTTAGTTTTCAGTCTAAAACTACGAAACGGCCGACTTCGGTATTTTTCGTGAAGCGGTTACTGTCTGACCTCCATAACTTACTGTGTAGTAACTAGTACATAATTTTTTCTCATGGAATAGCCTTTTTATTTTTTTTATTTATATCATTTAAATCGCAGAAGAGCACACTCCCACCTGATGGAAAGTGGTTATGGACGTATTCCATTACCATGTGCTGCCGATCCTATAGGAACCTTCTGAAATGAAATTTATTCGTAGAAGACACGGTCAAGATGAGATTTTACATTATTAGTTTTTGATACAGCATATCTCGCCTGCGTTCGCTAGATGGCGCTAATCAGTAAACACGGCTTTCGTTATTACTCCTCGAATATTTACTTTTAAAAATATTTATATCGATCTACGGAAAGTGTATAGTAGTTGAAAGTGATAGTTTTTATTAATAATCTATTTAATTTATTCGCTATGCTGTGCTGTAAAAGCACAATGCGTACACTGCTACAGCGTTGTCCTCCATACGTTTACGTCCGTCTCCATTGCAGGGCGAATACTGTAATGCGGTTGCGGACCAACACGACACGATGATGCGCGTGTGTGAACGCTGGGGCATTAATCGCGCGAATATTGCCAGCAACACGATGAGCAATGCGAGCGGCAGTATGTAAATGCGGGGTTAGGCATACGAATCTTATACATACCTACAATTTGTGATCATTTAACCACTTACTAGGTATACGTAATTAACTTTTTGGTATTATTAATTGCAATTGTAAATAAGTGTCGATGTCAATAAATAAGAATTCTACCCCACACACCGCCCTTATGCTGTTATGCACTTTTATTGCTTTAGGAAAGCTCTGTCTACGTCAGTTGATTCTCCATAATAATACCACAATAATACGCCGTAACTTAGAATCGAAGCAGCGGCGTGGCCATAGTACGCTATATATGAGCTCGCTCTGTGTGGACTCAATTATTCTTGATAAATATTTATATATATTGATTTATATCTACTTATACCGTGTTCCTTTATAATTTGCAGAAAGAAAAGTTACGTGCTACACCACCAACATCGACCTCGGATTAGACGTGGTGGACTTCGGTTTGGTGCCGGACGGTGCCAAGTGCGGCGAAGGAATGGTAAATTTAAAATGATTATTGGAGCTACCCCACATCTTCCACGTTCTATTTACTCGAATTATTTTTCCCTGTTATACCCACCCCTGTTATAGAAGATAGAGAGATAAACAAACAAAATTACGACCAAATTTATAACTTTTCAGATTTCTCATTAAATTTCGAATTAGGTACTTTTATTATGAGATTACATGTGTAAAATGCGATATTCTCTTACTCTCCATTCATTTTTTGCACTATGCTCTACTAGCGAATGACGTCACTTTCACTTGCAAGTACCATTTTGTATGGAGATTGAAGCGTTTACGGAAGGCTCGAGAATTTTAAAAATCAATCTTTAAAACTATTTGTGGTAGAAATATTTCACTTTAGCAGTTCACTGTGCTATAATACAGTGGTAATTTTTCGAGAAAGAGAAAAAAGAGTAGTAAAATTAGTAAATACATACATACATAATTATTATACATAGAAACACCCAGACCAATGCAAATATTTATATTCATCCATACAAATATTGGCACTGAGCGGGGATCGAACCCGCACCTCCTGCGTAGCAGCCGCGTTCACTACCGCTACGCCACAGAGTGAAATATAAGTGAGGCGACACGTCGAGTGGTTGATACTTTGTGTCGCCAGCTCTCACACATTAATCACTTCAGTTTTTCATACCTACTTAGGTTTTGTTTCATCATATCCTACATACTCGTATATGCCGCATTTTGTGTATTTAATGTAAAGAACTATATCTACCTACATAATTAAATGATTGAAATTTCCTAGATGTGCCTGAATCAAAACTGTGTGTCAGTAGCGGCTATTAGAGGAAGGTTGTCACACGTCGACTAGTCCGTCTGCCCTCCTACTGTTCAAGTGTTCAGGACATGGCGTCTGTAACTCAGGTATTTCATTCTGCTTCATTTGTCAGTATAAAACTTGAGAACAAACAAGTAAATGGAATCTGAAAATAAGTACAAATTGGGTATTTGACTGACCAGTCCATATTATCTAAAGACCGACCGTACCGCGCCATGGGTACAGTATCGATCAATCGGCAGTCAGATTTGGTCAGTCCGCTGCCAACGCTCACGGCGGTATCTCGCTCGCTCTTGACTCATGATCTTACTTTACCTCGTCTCCCGCCGCGCCGCGCGTACCTAGGGTGCGGACGTGCGGTACAGCGGTCACAGTCGGTCTGTAGGTACCTATAACAGCAGGCGTACAAAATATATTTGTATGCTCAATAAATGTACAATACAATACATGTAGTGAGCTATAAGTATAAATATTTCATGAAGTATATCATTTAAATTTTAAACTGATGTGAAATCTGTAAAGGTTGATACAACATAGGGACATAATGTTGGAGTCACGTATGGAGCGGACCTTAGCCAGGCTGTATGATAAATATCAATTAATATAAGCAGTAGTTTACCAACATGATATTTTTTTAGTTTTGCGTTTTCACAACATGTTGTGTGTTTAATATTCGACATTATTTGAAAGTTGTACAAAATAGCGCAATATCAAAAACTCAATTTAAACTGTATATTTGCCAGGTCATTGCCACTGCGACTTGGGATACGCCCCTCCACTCTGCGTACAGCCAGGTCCGGGAGGATCTTACGATTCAGCACCTGCTACAGACCCGAACAGAAGACTTCGTTTTTAAACATTGGCTAACGGTTACGTATTAAAATACCGAAAATCAAAATCCAGAAGTTCAAAATCGCGAAGTTCAGAATCCCGAAATTGAAAATCCCAATAATGAGGTTTGATACATTACCGACCTAACTTTATTTTTAAGTTTTTGTGCGTTTATGACTTCTAAAATGTAACGTATATGTCTATATGTACCATTTCGATGAGTAAAACTATAGTTTTCTTCCGCGTCGTACCCGTAGACCAACTACATAGCACAACTAGTTGTGCCAACGGTACATACATAATAAAATATGTACCCGTGACACAATCAGTTTCGTGGGTTTTCGGTAAAGAAGAAAACGTAATATATTATATAACAAGCATGCCAGACCAAAAAAAACTAGAATTATTTGCTCTGCCAAGATTTACTTTGAAAGATCTTACTGAATACCACGTTATACGTTATCGAAATGGAAGTCACGTGTATACCTACGTAACGTGGCGAGTGAATCGGGCCCGTGCACGGAGGACAGAATCGTGGTATAATTTTAAAGGTTATTTTTACAAGGGGATAGTTTTAAAATGACTTGGTGACTTGGTGATGTACATATACGTTTTGGCTGTTACTTAATTTATTATATTAATAAGCTAACTTTGTTAATTTTTAACTCGGAAATTGACAATTTTAAATTGTGATTGATACGTCCTCATATTACAATGAAATGAATTGTATGGAAATAAGGGTACTGCATTTACGAACATACTCGTAATAACTATGTTGTATGGAATGTTCAAACTGACAAAGCTTTAATATTTTAATCGACAAATGTGGTGATATGTGTTTTTGTGACGTGTATTATAATTGTAATATTTTTACGAATAAATGAGTTGAGTTATGTTATGAGTTACATTTCCCCCCACCGTTGTCTCCTCTGCCTGAAGTTAAGAATTTTAAAACATATGACAACCTCCCCCGATCCGATTTGACTTTTGCCCCATCCCTTTTAATAAGACACCTCAATTTGACTTCACCTAGCCTGATGGTAAGCTGAAGGCAATGTCATGATAAAGAGGGTCACCGTTATAGACACGTACCATGTTACAATGGTGGCACTCAACTTGAAGGTCTCATCAGATGCCTTTTCATGCCCCGCTTAAAGGACCCGGAACTTTAGGACGAGGGAAACCCGTGTACTGGTAAGGAATTCCAGGACTTAATGATGCGGCAGAGACAGGAGTCACCGAACCGCTTGGTTCTTGATGGAATATTCTGCACCGTATGCGGGTGACATCTAAGTATCCGACGCTCTGAAGAGTGGAAAGGGGAAGGAAAGAAAATACCTTTGCTGTAAATGCACATGCCTGTGTCTTCTTGGCATTGAACTTGACCAGGTTCTCAGAGCGCCATTGGGAAATGTGATTCGGGATCGGGTCGAGTTGGCACGAAGTGACAAGAAGCTGCCAATTTTTTGCTATACTTGACTGCTTGGCCGCAGGATGTCCGTGATAACTCCCGTGTAAGATGCTATTGTCTGTATAGCAATCAATGCTGATGGTGGACAGCATATCGCTGATATGCAGAAGAAAGATGTGACGCTGTGGATCAGTAGTACTACTGATAAGCTCGGTTAAATGAGTTGACTCACTGTGCACTTGTAGTACTTACTGTAACAAACCTAATAACGATTAAATCGGTGGTATCATCCAAGTCCGATGCCATTAATGCTTGGAAGGTTGCTTGTCCCAACACTCAAATTCCTGGTAACCTTTTGTCCCAGAGACAATGGGATGCGCTGCTCTGCAAGCTGGTAAGACACAGTTCAATACGCACGTCTTCCCATGTTTCAGAGCGTGCGCCCCTGTTGGCTCTGGGGGAATGGGAGTCAGACGTCTGGATTCAGGCACTTCCAACGCCCAACACAGGTATTTTGTTGGATGATACTACTTTCCGCCTTGCCACTTGCCTTCGCCTAGGAGCGCCGTGTGTTTCTCTCCATCGTTGCCACTGCAGTGAAGCTGTCGACAGATTTGGGCGCAATAGCTTTTCATGCAGCAGAAGCGCTGGGCGTAAATCTCGACACGCCTGCATCAACGACATTATACGCCGTGCTCTTGCCACTGGTGGCGTGCGCATTCGTAAACCTAATGGGCTGGCGCGTGAGGCGTGACTGCCTTGGAAGATGGGTAGGCCCTTGGTGTGGGACGCAACGTGCATCGACAGCCTTGCGCCTTCTCATCTTCCAGGCACAGCAGGCTGTGCCAGCGCTGCTGCTGCATCAGCAAAAGCTCTCAAACGGTGCAAATACTGTACGTAGCCGTTTGGGGTTGAAACGTTGGGGACTTGGGGTCCAAGTTCCCGTTTTGTAAACAAAGATTTGGCATACCGGCTGATCGACGCTACGCGTGACCAGAAGGCTGGTTATTATCTTGCACAGAGTGCAATGCTGCTAGCCTTCTGGGAACGTTACCGGTCGGTGATGGTGTGGAGGAATTTCACGACGCATTAATGTATGTAAATATGTATTTCATTTATTTATTTTAGTTCATTTTAGTAATAATAGTCTGTAGTCCTAATTTATTTCAGTATTATTTATGTTATACTTTAATCTGATTGGTTAATAAATCCTAATGTCATAGCGAAGTTAAGGAAAATAATTACCGCAATAACTTATATGGAGTTTGGTCTATGAAGGGATAATTCGACATTTTTCAGTATTTTCCTGAATTTTGTTCAGAATTGCTCTCTCAGTGAGGACTATCGTTCTAGTATTATATGTATCGCTAATTACTTAGGTTGTGCACCCTCCAAGACTTTTGAAATTCAATAGTTAATTGTTTAATTAATTTTAAATGTTTTTTTTTTAACAATTGTCCCGAGACTGATCAGTGGAAGTTTTGACTGCCTTTTCGAATATTGTTGGATAGTTTATTGTTATTTGAACCAAAAGAACTATGAAAATACTCCGTAATATTTTTATTTTATGCTGGGTGCAATTATGCATAGCGGCCGCGTTGACAAGGAGTATGGCAGATGCTCAGGAACTGAGTAAGTATTTTTAATTCATTAAAATGTAGACATTACTTTTTAACAACAATAAATACTCAAAAGTGCTAAGTACTTTGTGACTTAAAAGATAGGTCCCGGGTCCCGGGTCCTATAAATACACTCATACAATAGTTATACATAATTAATTTATAAAATGCACTGGGCTTGACTGTACGATAATGCACAGCCAAATACTTTTGCCTAACACGACATTTTCCATTTCAGACGTTCTACTGACTATTTTAGATTTCAGACGTTTTACTAGTATGTCGTTTTACTTTCATGTCGTTAACACCTCATGGCCATTTTACTAGTTTGACATTCTGATACGGAGGGGTCTTAATGGTGCGGCAGAAGGAGTCACCGAACCTCTTAGTTCTTGATGGAATATTCTACACCGCAATTCTAGAATTGAACTGGCTGGAATATCTGCAATTAATTTTTTTTTTTGTGTCGAAATTGTCAGTTTATCGAGGAAGGTTATAGACAAAATATCATCACGCTACTGCTCAAGGGAGCTGAGCAGTAACCATAAATGTCAACAAATCTGCAAAATCCCATACATTATTTTATTGCAGGCATATTTTTTTTTTAATACCAATTAGGTCGCAGACAAGCACACGGCCTACCTGATGGAAAGTGGTTACCATGGCCTAAAATATGTTTTAAAGGGGTCACCCAAGGGGAGTCGGCTAGTCTTATACATAAAGAGCGAAGTAATGAAATAGAAAAAAATAAAGGAAAACGGAAGGTGGGACACCCTCTAGCCAGGTGGACTGATGACCTGCGAAAGGTGGCTGGGACGGACGGACTGGATGCGGAAGGCGGAGGATCGGCAAACGTGGCGCATATTGGGAGAGGCCTATGTCCAGCAGTGGACTGCAATAGGCTAATTGATTGATTGATTGAATGAAATAAAACAAAATAAATATTGGAAGATTGTTTAATCAATCTTTGTCTTCGTCCCTTCAACATTAAGTAGGTAACAAAATAATAAATGTTATAGCTTAACTTAGCACTATAAAAGGAATAACGATACTCCGGTCGAAGTCAGGTGGCCAGTCACTTACATTCAAAATGCTGTCTCGTTTGGAAAAACATCGATAAATTATGAATATAATATAATAATCGCAAATAATTAACAGCAGACAGATATATACAGCCCAGACTCAGCCTCAGATATATGGCGCGAGTCGACAATAGTGCCCGGAATACGACAATAGGCTCACCCGTGGTGGGACCTAATAAAATGATTAGTGAAATGTGGGTGTTAATTCACCTCTGCCTAACCTGTTGAAAACTGTTGTAAAGTATAATAAAATGCGTCGGATTATGTGTCGAAATATTGTCAATTGCGAATTATGCCAACCACTTAATTATCGAAGCATATTCAGAGTTAACAATAGTACAGCCAGACTAATCTTTTACGTATGTGAGCTCTTTTCTACAATATGTCGACAGCTTATGATGAGTTATCCTTTATATTACAAAAAAAAAAAACATTTTCATACACTTATACACACAATATGGACGCCGCGCACTTTTCTACAGAAATAAAATGTAATATTAGTAAATAGTGAAACTTGTAAACTAGACTAAACTTGTTCACAGCGCATTGGGCATATAAGACTACATTTTGAAACTTAAACACAAGTCCACTTTATAATAAACATCACATCAGCGCGTGCGCAAGGACTCGTGTTAACCAGCAGTCCATAATTTGAACAATAACAACTGTTCTTTATTTAAAAATGGGATTTTGTTGAAAGCTTTGAGTATACTTCGGGACATGTGTCTTAAACCTAAATCGCAAGACAAACGAGATGGTTTTGTAATAACCTATGCTTGGTGAATATGAGCTCGTCCATCGCAGTAGCACCCCGTACTATCCTCAGAAGACACCTAAGAAACGTGTACTGAGCGTATAAAGCACTTTTTGAGCACATTTTAGGTCCATGATAATATTCCGAGCAATATTCAACAAAGGAGATGCCTTCTTTCCCATAGACACTATTCTGCGCACAGAAATAGAATAGGAGGGCTATAAGCAGTGTTTACCTGCATGTCACACGTGGCTACTTTGGACATTCGTGTAGACTTAACGCGACAGTACCATGTCGTATTTAATTGTTACAACCACCAATTTATTATTTTACAAGAATTTTACGAGAGTTTTTTTCCATTATTTAATTCAGATTTCATTCGTGAGATGGATGATCTAGCCTTCTTACTTGACCAAAAATTTCTATTAAATTTACTGCTATTAAACTTGGGAGCCACAGTAAGCCACAATGAGCGCTTTATTCCCATCTGCCACCCTTAGGCTTGCCACCGGGGTGGTGGTTGGCACTACTTTATTCCCATCTGCCATCCTTGTGGGGGTGGTGATCATTCTTAACTAATGGTTACGTATTAAAATATCCCAGTTGGATAGATTAGGTTAGAAGGCTAAGGCGGCAGGGTGGTTTTTTTATAACTCACTTCTTTATCACTCACCAAAAAATCGCTTAATGCCATTGACCACCGGGGTGGGGTGGTAAACGACACCTATTAGTGCCAACCACCACCCCGGTGGTAAGCCTAAAGATGGCAGATGGGAATAAAGGACAATGAGCCACAGTGAGCCATATGAATTGCGCGTAGTACGTGAATCGTACAGGAGCATATTGTGTAAAGAAAAAAACTAATTAAAAGCCACTAAATGCCATATTTTCATGGCTGTGAACATTACGATGAACTCGTATGCATATGCAATGTGATCATACAATACAAATAGAAACGCAAATATAAACGATAATTTATACATATAGTATATACAAAAAAAGGTATATTAAATAGCTGTAGGGAATCACAGATCAATCCTTGACCGTTTAGCACCAGCTAACTTAGTTTTTGAGTTGTTTTTACTCTTACAGTTATTTTTAAGAAAAAAAAATCTGTTTATATCCACCGCGCCAATATACAAAAATTTATCTACATAAAAAATTAATACCTACGTATTTATTTAACGTATATTTGTCAAATCCGAAAAAAAAATCAAGCACAGCTCATTTTTCCATCACAGAAAAAAATACCTACAAAAGTACATTATGTGTACTTCTGCATAATGTGTTTACTTGGAACCTTAGTATAAATACTACAACACATATTACAAAACGTGGATTAACAAAACTGAGTTTACGCCTAGCATATTTGTCACACATTTTGTATTATGGATATAGGAGATTATTTGGCTCAAATCTTTGAGCAATTTTTTTATACCTATACGAGAAATATGAATAGAGGATTGCTATGCAAAACCTTGGTTGCATGTGACACAGAGATCCGTATGGTAACGGTGAAAGAACTCGCCACAAATCACCACTTTCTTTTTTTATACCACTTAGGTGGTAGACAAGTACACGGCCCACCTGATGGAAAGTGGTTACCGTGGCCTATGGACGTATGCAACACCAGGGGCGTCACATTCGTGCTGCCGACCCTGAAGAAACCTTCTAATGCCCTTCTTGAAGAACCTCATATTGTTTGGCCATATTTTTATAGAAGGGGGGAGGGTAGGGTAAAGAGTGTTCTCATTTGAAGGGCTTCATAAGAGGCGTCTAACGGAAAAAAACCCAGACGATATCACTGCGAGAGAAGGAAAACTCGAAATAAAACCCTGTACTAACCCATCTGGCCAGCGTGGGAACAGTAGGCCAAAGCCTCCCAATATTGGGAGAGGCCTACATCTAGCAGTGGACTGCGATATGCTAATTAATTGATTGACAGATAAATTATATGTGTTATAGATGTGCCTGCTGTATCAGAAAGCTGCCGTTTGGGTTACTTTCCTATCACAATTCAACCCTCAATGAGATAATGAATAAAATAATAATATAGAATACAGTGACAACTAAGAAAAACCTATACAACTATGTTGAATGTCTTAAAACTCATCAATATTAATATATTGCTCAACAGTGAAATAAGATTACAACAGGGTGGCTTACAAGCCATCTTATTGGACTAATTCACTGGTTACAAACCAGTGATGCTACACGATAATTCTTTCTAACCAGTGATACGAGACTAAAGTTCTTATCAACCAGTGACATTACACCATAACTTAATTTTTTTCACAAAAATGATAAAGCAATATTACATTATACGGATAAGATTTAGGCGCTTGCAAAAAAAAAACTTTAATTACAACAATGGAGCTACTTATGAGGCACGAGATCTACGTGTAAATTGCATTTTTAATACTTTTTTTTTAATTTTGTAATTTCACTAAGTGAATTTATGAGTGAAGCAATATTCACTAACAGTGGCGAGCGCTTCAATAACCCGATTCCTACCGGCTTGCTTCACAAAGGGAAGCCATGGTAAACATGTTTAAAAAATATATGGAATTTAAAATTCAGATTCTAAAATTCAGTATCTGAAATCAGAACGCCCATACATAATTGCTATAGTCGTTTTATAAGAAAATTTTACCACCGCTTTCCCATAAGAAACATTTCACCCTTCGCCACTATTCACTAACAAATCCCCTGTAATCCACCGATTTTACTCGTATCACGCACAATATTGCACATTACAGTATCGCAATAGTAGACCTCATTCCGCCGCCACTCGCATAACAAGATAAATATGTTTATATATCGTACGTATCCCTTTATCACTTAAAATAATAGTCTTTCATCACCACAGCTCACAAAGTCTTAGAGCTAACTAGTATGTACAAATCACAAATTGTTTTTTTTTAACACTTCACTTCACTTCACTTCAATAAGGGCGTGTTCATGTTGAATTTGTATATGTTATTGCAGATGTTGTCTAAGGTTTGTTGGTTGTCGTAGGCTGCGCATATCCGCAGCTTCCTCTCGCGGTTTTCTGAGTACATGTCGACGACGCCCCACTGTCGGAGCAGGCGTAGGCAGTTGCGTATCGCGTCTGTTGATACTGCTTCTCCTGAAATTTTAGTGTTTTTTAGTACACAGTTGGCTAAAAAATAGTTGATAATATTCATATCGATTTTATCGAATATCTAAAAATAGTTAAATGTTTTAAATGTCTTCTATACTAATATTAAAAAGAGGAAAGATTTGTATTTTTATATGTAACGAATAAACTCAAATACTGGACCCATTTCAATAATTCTTTCGCCATTAGATCATTAGATTAAATCAGAATGCCACGCGGGCGGAGCCGCAAGCTACAGCTAGTCAACATAAAGGGAATTAAGCTGACTTTCATCAGAGAATTTCCATCCAAACAAATTTGTGTTTAAACTCAATGAAATGAACAATAGTAAAATGTGCGAACACAGTTCAAATTGAAATAGCTGTGTCTGTGAATTTGTCAGCAAGGACTTACATCTGTTTTTTATTGTTTTGTAAGCCTTATTTTATTATGATATAAATGTAGCCTAAGGAAATAAAAGTAGCCTTATAACATATCTACAAAAAATCCTATAAAATCGACCCAGCTACTACGTAGATTACCCAAAACAAACACACAAATAGATAGACAGACTGATAGACAATTTTTTAAGGGGTATTTTTTGTCTGCCTCGGAGCAGAGTCCTTTAAAGATGAGATGATGATGATGATGATGATGATACGTACCGTAAGGCATCTTGTTGCGAACGAAGTCATCAGTGAGTGAGTCCAGCGTGACCTTGCAGACTTGCTTCATGGAGCCGCTCTGCAGATGGCGGCACGTGGCCGCGTACGCTTCCAGCAGCGGTCGGATTGTAAGCAGCAGCCGCCGTCTGGACACAGGGACGATACAATGTTAGACTTCATAGATAAATTTGATTTATTTGTTAGTTGACTAATCTTAGGTGGTGCAGATATGGGACTCAGTAGTACTGGTGACCACTTTGAAGCAATGTTTCTTTCTTTATTGTAAGTCATATTTAATCATACATACATACAACCCTTAGTATATTTTTAAGCTATTGCATAGCTTCTATCGCGGGCCTTGAGCGTGGAGACCGAATCCAGAAATTCCGTAACGAAAAAAAAACCTAACACCCCCAACTCCGAGCTCGCACGAATCGAGCCGAGTTGCTCCGAAGTAGCTCCGCTTAACGTAAGTAATTATAATTGCATAAGTTGTTAGTTTTCAAATTCAAATTATATAAGAAAGAAAGAAAGAAAGAAAATGTTTTTTATTCAACCTAGCAATACACAGTTCAACAAGACAAAAACTACAACATTGTGTTTATATAAGTCTATGGTTCATATGCATATATTCAGAGACGGCCTTATTTATTATAATTGCATAAGTTCATAAAAATGCTATGCAATAGCTTTACCGCGGCAGTCCCCGAGTGCCACACGTCTTTTTTTTTTTTAATATTTGGTCCGTCAATTGACTGCACCCTGCTAGATGGTAATAAACTGAGGAGCATTTCGCATGCTTATAAATGTATGTACTCATGCCTTTTCCCCTTCAGGATAGGCAAAGATGACAATCCGTAATCTGCTTCTGTTCTTATACCTCGGGACACGTATCTTGAACCTAAAACGCGAGACAAACGAAGCCCTGGCGCGTGCAGATTATTTTGTAATAATCTATGCTTGGTGAATTTGAGGTCAACCACCGCAGTAGCACTCCGTGCTATCCTCAAAAGACACCCAAAAAGAGAAAAATTAGCACGTTTTGAGCACATTTTAGGTCCGTGATATATGTCTCGAGCAATGCACACTTTTTTTTAATTTTTATTTTTATACCACTTAGGTGGCAGACAAGCACACGGCCCACCTGATGGAAAGTGGTTACCGTGGCCTATGGACGTATACAACACCAGGGGCATCACACTCGTGCTGCCGACACTGAAGAAACCTTCCAATACCCTTCTTGAAGAACCCCATATTGTAGTCGCTTGGGAAAACCATCGCGGGGAGTTCATTCCACAGCTTGAGTGTGCGAGGGATGAAGTTCCTTTCATACCGCACAGGGCGCACCGTTACGAGGTAGATAGGTTAGACTACCTTTTGTCAAGATAGTAGAGTATACTATCATCACCAAGAAGTTATCCTACGTATCTTGAACAAATCTAAGTGGTGAAATGGCGACAGCATTCCATTTCTCGACAGGGTGAAAAAAGGGTGTCATTTTGCTACTCTACATGTTTCCAAATATAAAACGACGCAATGAACAGAACTGCTGAGAAAGAAAAGCTGAGTGCCACCATTGTAACATGGTACGTGTCTATAATGGTGACCCTCTTTTCCGAGACTTTGCCTTCAGCTTACAATCAGACGACGCGGAGTCAAATTGACGTGTCCTATATAAAAAACAACGACCATACAACCAATAGACACCGCATTACAGGCGACGCGCTTCTGGCAATGGTTACGGCGAAAAAAGCGTATATAACATAAGCTTGCAGCATATTCATATCTCTTTCTTACACACGTACATTTGACACTATCTCTTTCATTCGGTCAAGCGCTAGGTAATTGTGAAGTATACCTCTCAGCTAAGGCCTGCGGCGTGTCCTGTACGACGTATTTGACGTTCAAGGCGGGGTCGGGCCGCTCGGCGCACTCGTCCATCTCGTCCAGGTGTCGCGCGAACCGCCGCGACCACTGCTCTTCTTCTAAGCCTGGGGTACTCTGTAATCAATATGGATACACATTACAACTAGATTCATATACATATATATTGACAGCCTCCGTGGCGTATCCCCGCTCAGTGCAAATATTTGTGTGAATGAAATATGAGTATTTGCATTGGTCTGGTCGTGCCTCGGAGAGCACGTTAAGCCGTCGCGCGTCGGTCCCGGTTGCCATGAGAACATCTATGGCAGTCGTTACGGGTAGTTGGAGCCCTCAAAAATCCAAAAACAACGGTCTAACTGCAAAACTTCGATATCGCCTAATGTTAACATTGGGTTGTGGAGGTCAGATGACAATCGCTTCACGGAAATTATCGAGGTCTAGCCAAATCCGTGGTTAAGACTGGTAAAAGCGGACCCCAGACTTCGAGCTGAAAGCTTCGGATGCGACTGGGAAATAACGCTAAGAGGAAGAAGATATACATATACTTACACCTGTAAATCCAAAGCGGTAGATGTATTGACGCCCACATTTAGCCAACTATGATTTTAGGTCCCACGTAATAGGGGGCGAGCCTATTGCCGTCTAGCTGGCACTTTGTCATGGGATCGATGTTTACTGTCGGATGGAGAACAGCAACTAAATTCATCATCTTAGATTTGCTCCTGGTTGCATCCAAAGCTTATTTTGCCCCGGAACTGGGGTCCGAGCTAATTCTTTTTAATTTGATTTCACTTAAAGGGCTTTTATGCAAGTTACTGTCCCTTGACCTCATAACTCGGAGAGAAATCATCATTCTCTGAGCCTTTTCCAGTTTTTGATGCGACTAAACATCGATATGTTCCGTGAAGCGACTGCCATCTGACCTCCACAAGCGATTGGCGGTAAATTCATGAATTAGCTTACCTTAACGTGAGCGAGTACTTGTGAGCCGACGAGTGAGTCGATAGCGTCTATCATCCGCTCCTCGATACGTTTGCAGGGTGAGCAGAGAATGAACTCGTGACTCAGCACTTCGCACAGAGCCATCGCGCCGTCCACTAGTTGTTGCTGAGACACTACTGTGATTGGCTCTTCTGAAGATGTGACGATGGATTCTAAGGCCGTCGCTGAAAAGATTAACGTAGAAAATTGTATTAATTTGGCCCAGTGTGACGATGGAATGTAATACAACAAGTTTATGCAAGTGTTTGGGTATGGTTAGTGCTCTGTATGTGTATACTGTGTATATGTATATAGAGGGCTTTTTAAGTGGGCGTGGATAGCCCAATTCGATGCTATAAAGAATAGCGAAAAGTAAGGGGTTTCGAGCCCGTTTTTGGTGGATATTAAAATTATATCTTTGGATTTTTGAAAAATCTTAGGTATTAAACCCCTTAGGAATGAAAAAAAGACTATAGGTATTCTTACACCAGTTACATCGTTTTGGTAACTCATTCATTATGCATAATATAACATAATATAACCTGGCATAATATAACCTGGGAATTTTCTAGTTTCGAGTTTATATGTTTCTTCTAGGTAAGGCTATTTCATCGTAAACCACATCATGAATTACCAGTGAGATAGAGGTTAAACATGAGCCTATCAATTATGAAAAATATATGATGATGTTGACAAAATAAACAAGCAAAGAAAATAGCGAATTTTTGACAAACTGCTTTTTTTACATGGTGTGTGTTTTAAGCGTTTTAACGCTCCAGTGCGCACGCGCACGTATGTTCCTATGCATGTAAGTAGGTGTGCGAGCACATATTTGCATGTGTGTTTGCGTGTGTGTGTGTAGGATGTAAGTTACCTAATATAGCGGGCGCGGCGTAGTGCGCCACGACGGTGTTGGCGTAGTACGACAGCTCCAGCGACGCGGCGATGGTCGCCACCGGACGCGCAGAACAGCCGCGACCTCCGCGGGTCTCGCGACCTTCACGACGTACCAGACCTTTGCCTAGCGTGTCCAGCTGTGTAAACAAACATACAAGATTCAATAAGTAATTGGACCGCATGTCAATGTCTGTTGGAAAGTCATCTTTCACTGTTTGTTTGATGTGGCCGAGTTCCCTTCCACTGATTGTGAGTACATCTTCGTCGTACTTTTTTATATAAAGTTGTATGTAAATGTGCAACCGAAGCGAAGCCTTTAGTGTAAATAAAAATCACATCTTTAAAGGAGTTTAAAGTTAAAGGACTTTTTGCGCGTCGAAGCTCACACACACTCAGGTTTTTAGATACCAAATTTTAATATTTTGTTGGAAAATATTATAATACAATAATTAGCAGGAGGTTCAAAAAGTTATCCTGGGCAAATAAAGTGCTTTATAAAAACTATTGAACAACTTATGAATAGCAGGCAAAATTAGTTCTACATCTAGAAGTGCTTTATATATCTTTTTTATATTTGGTCCGTCAATTCCACGTTAGATGGTAAACATTTAAGATGAAGTCCAGGCTACCTCACCCTCAGCAATTGATGACCTAAGACGCCGTACGGTTTTAATCGGTTCGAGAGTGACCACTCTCGCCGAATCTCCATCTTCACAGAAATCCCCTCGGATGCGGCTCTGAGGGGATTTCGGGACTACGAGTATAAAGCAAAAAAGTACGTACCGCAGCCTTCAGTACATGTAACGCGTCCCCGGTGTACCCGAGGTCGCGTCCCTCGTTCTTCAGTATCGTCCCTCTCGCGTCCAACGCGGCCGCCAACTGCGCCATCGTAGCACCACGACGCATCTCCGTGAGCAGTACGTACGATACTACGTTGGTACACATCAGGGCCGTTGCTACTGCCGCGTCTGGAAGTTAAAAAGCTTTCTTGAATTTGTGAAAAGATTTGGTTATCATTAAGGTATGTTCAAATCGATTAAGAAAGGGAAAAAGAATCGACCTCGGACGGGACTCGAACCCGCGATCTTTCCCTTACGGGGGGAACGCTCTGACCACTAAGCCACCGAGACACGTACGAAGCCTATCCAAATTCCCTTATACAACCGTCTTAAGGGCGACGATTCTTAATCGATTTGAACATTTAGCATAATAAATGCCTCAAAATTTCATTAAAGTATGATTCCGTAGCCGACCGCATACGACAACTGCTGACGCATGCAGCACATACAGCGTACCCATTACTTGTTAAACTCCGATACGGATAAAGGGCGCCATTGAGAAGCCGCAATGAATTACGCTATGTGCTGCGTGCCTTGGCAGTTGTCGTATGCGGTCGGCTACGGAATCATATTTTTAGACTGACGACTTGCGAAAGGTGGCTGGGACTGGATGAGGAAGGCGGAGGATCGGCAAACATGGCGCATATTGGGCGAGGCCTATGTCCAGTAGTGGACTGCAATAGGCTAATTGATTGGTTAACTTATTCGTTACGGGTAGTTGGGAGCCCTAAACAGTCTGACAAATATTTCCAAGCACGAAAAATATTTGAATTCGTAACGTAAACGTTTTTTGGATTGCAAAGGATTGCGATTGGCAGGCTTCACATACACACAGGTTTACAGTAGGTCAGCGATCAATCACAATGCTCCGTTCTCTCGACACATTTACGTTACGAAATCGAATATTTTTTTTGGGCTTAGGGTACTAATCTTCTAATATATAAAAATCAATGCCACTTTTCGTTGTTATTTTATAACTCAAGAACGGCTAAACCGATTTGGCTAATTTTAGTCTTGAAATATTCGTGGCTGTCGAGGGAAGGTTTAAAGGATGAGAAAATAGGCGCAGCGGGGAAAAATTTGGCGGTACGAAGTTCGCCGGGACAGCTAGTCTTACTATAAATGTTGCCATGAATTATGTAGGTTTGATGGCCACTCGCTTTACAGACAAGGTCGAAGTTCCACTCACTCGACATACTAACGCCTTTCTCCCTCTAGGGTAGGCAGAGAAAAGTCCGTTATCTACTTCTACTCTTACATACTTCACTAACTTCCTCTATGAGCAGTTTTCCAGTAGGTATTTATAGGGTTCCTAAAGACGCGCTAGATGGCGCAGCCGGCACTTTTGGTAATAAGAGTGTGGTGTCACATCTAGTGTTCCCTAATTTATGGAAAAAATGTTCTTCGGTTTTGTAATGATTTACTTTACTTAAATATTCTGTCATTTTTTCTGATACAATTATTTTAAATATAATATTATTATTTTAAATTACAGACAGTGACCCGAAAATAATTAAGCGTTTTATTATATTTTATCTATTATAATATGGGTAAATGAAATTAAACTTCGGCAACATCGCAAATTCATGAAAAAATACCACAAACAAACCACAGAGTACAATAAATTACCAAAAACTATGCTAGCGCCATCTCCTGATGACTTAAAAACCAACTGATTATTATACCTACTGGAAAACTGCTCATAGTCATGAAATCTTTCAGAAAAGCGTGATTCGAGTGCCTTTTTCATTTTAGATACATAGATTTATTTGTTATACATAAAAAATGATTACAAATAATAAGCTTGGAACATTTAGAACTAAATGCACAAGGGTAAAGTCAAAAGTAGACCATTATAAGGAACTTAAAAAACGTGAAAATTAAAAATATTGATTTTTTTCGCAAATGGACCACCCGGTTCGTAACGTGGCCTCAACTTGAGAAAACTCACATTGACCAGCCATTATTACTGTAAGGAATTTGCTTCAAGGAATCTTAGGATTGACAGGAATACATAAGTAAGTGTTAGTACATTTAATAGATTAATTTCTCAAAACTTACCATAAACAACGTGTCTACCAATCGCCTCCACCATCATCTTATGTTCGGTGCTAACGTCGGCGCCATACAGACTGGAGTGGCTATGGTTGTACAGAATCTGTCGGTCGAGGTTCACGGCCAGGTTGTTGTTGGGAGGCGTCAGGGGCGTTTCGATCGGGGCCTTGTAGTGGTTGTATTTTTGGAACGAAGTTACCAGCTCCTGTAAAAAAAAATAATAGATTTTAGATTTAAGGTAGTCATGCCAATTAAAAAAAAATGAATTAGAATTCACCCGGCAACCTAACATCAAGATGGCGGCTCACTTTAAAATAGTGTTTACTATTGGGGACAAACAGTCTTACTAGTACCACTAAGTAAATGGTAGTACTACGGAGAACGAGATTTCCCGCTAGTACCACTGGTATAGTTCGGTGGTACTATTGGGAACAAACAGTCTCATTATTACCACTAATATTAATTAGTATACATAGTACGGAACCCTAAAAAGCAACGCAACATGACTTTCTAACCTTTAGTATTCATGTACAAATATGTTTGAAATTCCGTGAGTCGTTGCCACGTTTTTTACAACTGCATGGTTCACGATATTTCAAACATATTTAATATTCTGACGTTAGTGAAGTTATACAAGTAACGTCAGTAAAGTTATTTACGATGCTATAATAAATGTTCAAAGACAGCCTCCGTGGCGTAGCGGTAGTGAACGCGGCCGCTACGCAGGAGGCGCGGGTTCGATCCCCGCTCAGTGCAAGTATTTGTGTTCATGAAATATGGGTATTTGCATTGGTCTGGTCGTGCCTCGGAGAGCACGTTAAGCCGTCGGTCCCGGTTGCCATAAGAACATCTATGGCAGTCGTTACGGGTAGTTGGGAGCCCTAAAAAATCCAAAAACAACGGTCTAGCTGCAAAGCTTCGATATCGCCTAATGTTACCATTGGGCTGTGGAGGTCAGATGGCAATCGCTTCCCGAAAAAATATCGAGGTCTAATCTGTAGTTAAGACTGGTAATAGCGGACCCCAGACTCCGAGCTAAAAAAAAAGCTTCGGATGCGACTGGGAATTAACGCTAGGATGAGAGAATAAATGTTCAAAGAAAAAAATGGTTTGTTTCTCTCCGTGCAGTATTTAGATTTACCGGGACATTTTATTACAAATTTTTTTTTTTATATACAGCACGTCAGTACGACTCAGTAATATATAATATCTACTCTCATACTGAAATATAAACAAAACTTAGATGACGTTACGCACAGATTATATAAAAAAATTACAATAAGATACAGCTCTTGTATGGCCAACTGTATCGTAAAAAAAATCCATGACGATACAAAATCAGCTGGATTTTTTCTACATAGTCTGTGGATGCGGCGCAACACGCATGCGCGATCAGCAAATGGATTATGGCGCTCCACGTTGCTATCATTTTACGCAAATTATCTAATTGTTTCATGAGATTAGATAAAGTATTGTATGATTTGAAACTGCACATAAAACACTCACCTGATACTATAAAAAAAATTGCCCACATCTCACTTTTACCCTTCGGAGCATAATGTACAAAACGCAAAATGAGCACAATCGGCACAATGTACAATTCGCAAGATGTACACAAGCACAATGGCCAAAACGCAAAAGGGGCTCGTCTCTCAAAATGTACAATTCGCAAAATGTACAAAACGCAGAATGAACAAAACGCAAAATGGACAAGACTCTCAAAATGAACAAATCGCTAAATGTGCAAAAAGGAAGTAAGGTCTATTTTACATTGACTAATATACCTACTACACGAGTTAGATTTCTGATTTAGATTTTTGGTCCGCGCTAATGCCTACATGGAGTAGTAAAACCTGACCTTAAAGCATTCACCAAGGAGTCTGATAAGTATTTGAAGAGCCTCTTTTACATATCTATGAGCCAGTATCTCGTACTGGCACTTAAGATTTTCCGTCGTCTATTAACAAGTAATCAATGCCAGTGTCAACTACTTATTAATGTCAACAAAATATTACATAGGTATAATTCCTTCAAGATGGATATTTTACCAATAGTAGAAAAAAACCAAAAAGGTAAACCTACGCTATTGTATCAAGGATATCGTTATAACCGAAATTCTCGACAAAATAAAAACCGCAACATATTATGGAGATGTGTGAAACGGTCAACATGCAGTGCGTCTATAACCAGTGACCAAACTGTATCCCAAATTTTGCGACAAACCCGTCACACATGTGAAGCTAATCCGATTGAAAATGAGGTCTACATTACCATGAACAAGACAAAAAAAGAAGTATGCCAGTCATTGGGATCTATACAAGAAGTTTTTGAACACAATTTTTCAGTATTTAAAGATAACGATCTAGATTGCATTCCTATCTTTGCCAACAAAAAAGACACACTATACAGAACCATCAAAAGACATCTAAACACCGATAAACTTGTTTACAATACTGTTGATGATGTTCATATACCTGATTCTTTAGCAAATAATTTTGTTGTCAGTGATGGTAGTAATGACGTTATAGTTTTTGCAACAAATTTGTCCCTCAGTTTTATGAAAGCGCAAGAATCGTGTGTATATTTTGGTGACGCTACTTTTCGATGTGTCCCGAGGCCATATTATCAGCTGTATACCATCCATGTGGATATAAATTCCAACGATAAATCCACAAACGTAGTTCCAGTCATTTTTGCATTGATGGCAAATAAGGAACAAAAAAGTTATATTCGATTATTCAGAATTATCAAAAGACTAGGCATTAATCTGTCAACATTCAAATGTGACTACGAAGCTGCACAATTGAATGCATATAAAATTGTATATCCCAATGGTAATCTAAGTGGATGCTTCCATCATTATAATGCAGCGATATTTAAAAAGGCCAAATCTCTCAAAGCAAATACAACAAGTGAAGAACGGATGGTGGTGCGAAAAACAGCAATTTTGGCTCTGTTACCAAGCAACATGATTCCGGAATCATGGTTTCAAATAATTGACTCGGCCCCAAATACCTCCAGTATGAAATCGTTTAAAAATTATTTCGAGAGGACTTGGTATCCCCACCTTAACCCAGCTATAATAAGTTGTGCATATCAACGGCATCGCACCACAAATGCTGTAGAGGGATGGCATAGGCGATTGCAAGTAAAGATTCCGAAAAGAATAAGTTTGCTATTTTTTATTTACAAATTGCGGAAAGAAGCCAAATTTACCGACAGTAAAATTAGAAAAAGTTTTTTTGAGCATCCGATAAGAAATCGCAGAAAACGCGATATTTTATTTGACATAAAATACAAAAAGAATTTGCGCCAGCTAGACGACATGGAAATAACCCCTTCAGAATTTTTAGTTAAGATGATTTATGCTAGACTATCGTTTTAAACTACAAGGGGTAAAATGTCAAAGTAAAAAAAAACCCTTGTAGTTTAAAACGATAGTCTACTAAAAGTTCTGAAGGGGTTATTTGGGGGATAAGAGAACTTAATTTTTAATTTATCAGTTTATACTCGTAGAACTTTCTTGTTGTTGAGTAAGAGAATTTAATTTTAAGGTTATCAGTTTATTACTCGTAGAATTTTCATTTCTTCTAATATAATATAATAATAACTGCTATTGCTTATATATCTACTTAGTTTTATTTCAATTGAATTATTAATTTCCTAAGGTAATAAATTAGTTAAAAATATGTACAACATATATACAGTTAAAAAAGTTTCTTTTTTTTTTATATCCGTTATAATATTTTAACTTATGCTCAAAATGGTTTGTGTGTGAACGTGTGCTTTTTTGCACATTTAGCGATTTGTTCATTTTGAGAGTCTTGTCCATTTTGCGTTTTGTTCATTCTGCGTTTTGTACATTTTGCGAATTGTACATTTTGAGAGACGAGCCCCTTTTGCGTTTTGGCCATTGTGCTTGTGTACATCTTGCGAATTGTACATTGTGCCGATTGTGCTCATTTTGCGTTTTGTACATTATGCTCCGAAGGGGGTTTTTAATTCCCATCCCAATTTCGAAAACCTTAATTATGCAACGTGGCGCGTATTGGGAGAGGCCTATGTCCAGCAGTGGACTGCAGTAGGCTAATTGATTGATTGATTAAACAGTTTCATAAACTACTAACTGTTTCCAAATCTTAGCAAAACATATTAAATTACAATTTCAAAATCTGATTATCCGAGAGAATTAACACACGAAACATAAGGTACCATACCTTAATAGATATAGGCTGGTTGAAATCCACCCTAATACTGCCATGGTCTGTGTTCAATGTCCGCCATATGCCTCGCAGCGCCGACCAGAACGTCTCCATCTGCTTGGACATGCCCAACTGCTCGCGGACGAAGTTGCCGTCCACCAGCTTATCATAGTTCAAGGTCACGGGTACGAGTAGAGCATCGTCGATTTTACCATCTAAATATGCGTCCATTATTACTGAGAGGATTCCCGCTGGAAAAAAATGGAGATAATGTTAATTATAGAGCTTGATTAATATTGCAGTGGTTTGTATACGGTAATCTTAGAGTATACATTGCTATAGAGCGCGCCTTACAAGTATGAACTGCTATCACGGGTATGAACAGTACTGAGGCTCCTGGCTCAACCTCAATCAGTAGCAAAACAATACCCATCAAAATGACTTCGCAAATGATATTTAATTCGATATGTTAAATCAAAATTTTATACAACATCGTATATTTGTAGTAATAATGACGCAAAAATACCGCAAAATGACGCCATTTTTTTTGTATATTGGCTTTAATTTTATCCATGCATATCAAATCGAACAAAAAACTTCTTAACAACAAACAACATTAATGAGTGCATCGATTGATATTTTCGGTAATGCATGAAACGTCACTATAGGTGCGCTATACCATCGCAAAGTATCTACTAACACTCGGCGCCAAAGACCTGAGTGATAGGCGCGCTCTATATTTTTATAATGTATACTCTAAGACGGTAATCAATTTAAGCTGAGATTTTATTACACATAGACCGTAACCACTGCATACCTCGGGACTAGGAAATGCAATCTCGATAATAAATTCATTTCCTTCTTGATTAATGCTCCCAGAGAATTTCGTAGCAGTCAGTAGCAAACCGACAGATAGCAATGCAACTCCGTCCGTGTCAGTCCGCGTTTCGAATAAAACTTTTTTATGCTCGAGTGCAATCTCGTTAATCTCGCGAGATCTCGCCCTTTTTCGACCGAGATTAATCTCGCTAATTATTGCATTCCCTATTCGGGACACTACCTTGGACCTAAGTCTCGAGATAAACGAGGCTCTGACGCGGGAGGATTGTTTTGTAATAATCTATACTAGTGCCCCGTGCTATCCTCAAAAGACAGCCAAGAAACGTGTATTGCATTTATTTTAGGTCCAACATATACGTCACAAGTCCCGAGGTATACCGCGCCTTGGATATGTGCGCGGCGAGACGAGGAATCGACCGTCGGATTTGGTCAGTCTCATTCAACACATCAACGCTCACGGGGGTATCTCACTTGCTTTCTCTTTCTTTATCTCGTCTACAAGTGAAATTTTTGGACGCAACCAAGAAATTGCTATGAGGATAATGATCTTTTCTTTAAAAAAAAAAAGCATCATGAAACATACCCGACATCTCATCTTCAATATCCGTGTAGCATAAACAATTTAAAAGAAAACATATTAGAATACACACAATGGCATAGTATATTTTTGTATATTAATTTCCAGTTTTTGAACAACGAGGCTACCACGACGCGCATAAGCGATAATCGCAATTCAAATTCGACGGCAGTTCAGTGTGAGAGGGATGAAGTTGTACAATTGTGTATAGCTCCATTCATTTCTCACTGAACCTTGGGGCGTTGTACGTTGGGAAGATGAATGAAGGTGTGGTTATAATGACTTGCTTCGGTTTGTAAGACTTTTTCCCTATCGCACAGTACATGCCTACCTCTTGACATCCTTTCAGAGCAGTTAGAACAGAAGCCATAGTTATATTATTTTATAAATACATACGGTTTTAACTACTCTATAAAGGTATCAAACTGTCAGACTGATGTGCGATAGAGAGAACGATATACAAAACCGAAGCTAGCCGATCATAGACACCATCTCACTCTTATTCCCAACTAGTCAAAAGATTTACAACAGTAGAGTACACGCCAAGAAATAAGTCCCTTGGAGGCGGCGTAGCAATCGCAACTGCTGTCGCCATACTGTGTGATGATTGGTTCAGGCCATGACAGTAACATGGCCTGACCGCCTGAACCAATCAACACACAGTATGGCGGCGATGTCATTTTAGTTCCTAGTTTTGCCGCGGGACTGATTAGCTGGACGGACTACCTACTCTGGCTGCTGTAAATCTCTGTCTGTCTTTGTTCATTTTTATTTATGACCATAAAGTTTCAAATAAATAACAATGCAGTGCATAAAAGATCTCAATGTTACCTTTAGGTGTCTGCGGTTTGCCAGTCCTCGTGCGTCCACCTTCGATGAAGAACTCCAGATTGTTGCGAGCTGATAAACTATTCAAGATGTATGCTCTGAAATTAATAAGATTATATTTTCATTGTTTCTGTTGGCTACAAGGAGACATCATTATTGTTACAGGACTTTTTACATTATATTTCCACCTCTTTAGCAATGCAACAGGAAAACCTGCTGATTAACGAACGGTACTCTGGTGAATACTCCTCTCTTAGTTCGGAAGTCAGACGGCAGTCTCACATGCTAGAGCCAAATTAAGAGAATTCGCCAGAGAGAGTGTATCCCGAATACCTGGTTAGGGGCTTGTTGTTTCTTTTTTTTTTTAAATAAATTACTAACAAATTCCTAATAACATTTACTTTTTAACTCTTGTTCACCGCGTTGCAAATATATATTCTGAATTGTATTAACTAAACAACATAATAAACCAAAGTTACCTGAGTGCTGATTTATATACAGGGTCGCTTTGATAGTCTGAACCTTCCACTCTTCGCCGAATGTAGAAAGCTCCGCAGCCGCGTAGGAACCAACTGAAAAGTTAAATTAGATCATAAATTATCTAAGGACTCTAAGGTATACAAACCCAAAGACAGTGTAGCTTAATTGTCTTGTCGTATGAGTTATAATTATGTTGTATGAGGATGAACCTACATATTTTTCATACTGCAATTAAATTACGCAACGGAAATGTACATTTATATATTATTTTTTGATTATAATCTTACAACACACGTACACTATAATAAAGATAAATATCATTGCTATTTCCTACCATATGTTATATATCTGATAGCATGTTCATTCAAATATTTTTAATAGTATTCGAGTAGCAACCAACGGTTCCCTAGCGGTTTCCTCGACCTTGAACGTCAAAGTCAAAGTCAAAAATCATTTATTCTGTATATACCATCAAAACGGTACTTACAAAACGAAACGGCACTTACAAAACGCGATCTTTCTTCCCCATCATTTCTTTCTTCTCTCGTCTTACCTTCTATCACTCGTCTAAACCGAAAAGTATATTAATTATACTGATTACTGCCTAACGTCTATAAGGTACTTTTCCGTTAAAGCAGGCCAATTATGACTCTACTTGTGACAGAGTCGAGAGGTTATCTAATACACCGGTCAGGAGCCTTGCATATCAGTAACCTTTTCAATGCTCCCATATACAACATCGACGGTTAATAACCAAAACGCATTAAGCGACATCGAGCATTTATACAAAAAAGATGTCAAGTGAAGTCAGACTTCTAGTATTTTTTGGTAAACGAAATATTGAATGAAATTTTGAAGCATTTTATTATGTTTTTGCAAATCGATTTAGAAAGAGAAAAGAGAATCGACCTCGGGCGGAACTCGAACCCGCGATCTTTCCCTTACAGGGGGAATGCTCTGACCACTAAGCCACCGAGACCGCGGTCTCGGTGGAGAGAAAAGCGAATCGACCCGTCCGAGGTCAATTCTCTTTTCTCTTCCTAAATCAAAAGGAATCTGGCCGCAGCTATCATTTCTTGTGTGCCACAATGCTGTGAAGATGCTCACACAAAGTTGTCCGTTTCGTGCATAGAGCAGAAGAGCAACGAAATGTTACACGATTCGTCCATCACATGATTTGTTCGCCACAGTCGCGATATATTAAAGCAAAGTCCAAGTCGGGCCCTGTCAACGTAGCGGACGGCCTATAGCGCGACGCTTAGTGAATTAGACTAGTTTCCATAATCTTCTGGGTTTCATATTTCCTGATTTCAATACACATTATTAACCGTACTTTAAAGAACTACTCACCCAAAGAAAGGTATCCTCATATTATCGCCGGCAGCTACCAACGGCGGCCTCAGGCCCGTCAGGTAGAGCGTGAACGACATCAGTATGTAGTCGAAGTGAGATCTGTGCAGTGGTACGAAGACCAGTGGTAGCCCCGCGGCGTTGGCGCGACGTAGACGGTCGACGCTTGCGGCTCGCGTTGAACATCCACCGCTGGCTACGCGACGGATCGTCTTGTGACATACCCAGGCTACGAATCTGATGGAAAGGAGGATAATTTTGTTATCAGTCACGTTTATTCTTCTTCATCTTAGCGTTAATCCCAGTCGCATACGAAGCTTTCACCTCGGAGTCTGGGGCCCGCTTTACCAGTCTAACTGCGGATTTGGCTGGACTTAGATATTTTCCGTGAAGCGATATACTCACGCCTGTTATTCCCGAAGGGGTAGGCAGAGGTGTATTAACATCCACATTTTGCCAACTATGATTTTTGGTCCCACGTCATAGGGGGCGAAAATATTGCCTCTAGCGAGCACTTTGTCATTGGCTGTATGTTTACTGTCGGATGGAGAACAGCCCTATCCGTTAGTCCCTTTTACGACACCCACAGTCTATCTTTCATCTATTCTATCATCTATCTATCTATATATCAGTATATCTATTCTACTCCACCGGGAGCCAACACGGCAAGTCTCACGTATATTATTGTGATGGAGACATTGTTACGAAGATTACAGTTTGGTTGGTACCTTTAAGACCGAGACTAGGGAAAAGACTAAGGGGGGTCACACACGAAAGCAGCATTTGCTGCGCATAAAGCAAAAGCTGTTTTGGTGCCCTATATTTACGCAGCGAATGCTTCCTGACATCGCTTGTTGAAGCATTTTTTTGCAATTTGCTGTGTACAAAACAAAAATGCTGCATTGGTGTGTGGTTCGTCTGATGTTTGTTAAGATAATATATACACATACTCCACATCAGCTAGTTCAAAGAAGTTGCTTACAAAGAACAGTGTTTTCGACAAGTGTCGAAGGTCATGTCGTTTGAGAAACAAAAGAAACAGTGTTTGAAACGTCAGTAGTAATTAATAGTTTACCACAGTTTTTTTATCTCTTGTAAGAATACTAAGGTCCTCCTTAGTATTCTTACAAGAGATAAAAAACTGTTTTACTCATTATTTTTCTTTAATTACTATCAGATAAAGAAATCTTATTCAATTCTAAACTACAAAGAAAAAACATTAATAAATAGTTTACTCACTTGAGCACATTGTTCGACATGGCTGAGCTAATGTCCTGAATGACTTTGAGCGCCCGCGCTTCTATTTGCCTGCGGACAGTCGCGTACTCAACCTCAGCGCCTTTACCGCCACTTTCCCTGGCTTTCCTTATCTTTTCCTGAGTGGCTTCCTCTATAGACTGCTGGACACTGTCGTCTGTTACCACCTGCGAAGTAAGAGATACTTAATATGGTAATACACTCAACTATGCAAGTTTAATGTTCCTATTTTAAATACTGAGTGAACTGTTTGTGGCGTTTAGGGCTTGCAATTACCGTAGATTTTGAATACCGGTAAAAAAAAGGTATTAGACATTTTTTTACTGGTAAAATGGTATTGCAGGCCCTAGTGGCGTTAACACATATAATCAACACCATCTAGGGAAGTTAAATCTAACTTCTATGGACCTACCAAGCCTGCATCGCACAATGAAAGTTTCGCCACGATCAGTATAAGTGTATTAGCGTATCTTCTCCTTTCAACACCTTCATCTTCTGAGCCTTTTTCCAACTAGGTTCGGCTCTCTAGTCTAACTGCGATGCAGCTGAAATTCAATATTTTCCTTGAAGTTACTATCATTTTAACATCCACAAACAATTCAATTGGCGATATCGAAGTTCTATAGGTAGATTAGTTGTCGGACTTTTTAGAACTCTACCCGTAACAGCTGTCATCGAAGTGTTTGGATTCTTTCGAAAAGTATCATAAGTATGTGTTAGTAAATACTCACATTGGGCACAACATCCTTGTAGTCGTAGTACAGGAGATTGCAGCATTGGGCCAGATCGCACAAGTATCTGGACACCACGCCACCGTTCGCGAAGTTCTGCTGTCCAATGTCCAGGATGTTGATCACTGAACTTGTGTCTGTGGACTTTGGATCCTGCCATGATTCCTAATGACAAAAGAGAATTTGAAATTAGTATTTATATTAAACTCATGGGGAAGGAGGAGGTGGAACGCGGATCCCGGGCTCCGAGGTGGGATACTCTGTGATAAGCCTGATAGATGGGGAAGGCGGAAGACTGGGTGCTATAGTGCATATTAGGAGAGGTCTGTCCAGCAGTAGACTGCGATAAGCTTATTAATTATTCTTCTTCATCCGAGCGAGCCCCTGTCGCATCCTAAGCTCGTGCGTTGGAGGCCGGAACCCGCACTTCTGCTTTTTTTTTTGCCTTTATGAGAGCGACTGCCGTCTGACTTCTCAAACCCGAGAGGAAACCTGCACCAGAGTCTCGTCCGTCATTCAACAAGTGTATCGGCTTGCAGGTGAGGTTGTCTTGGGCCCCAATACCACAAAATACACCCGATAACCTCATTTATCGATAAGTAAAATTACGAAATCTAACATGACCCATCGATGCCATGACAATAGAAACAATAGCATAACATTGAGCATTGAATCGAAGGTGAAATGTTACGGTAAAAGGTAGCATCTTATCCTCTATTAAGTACCTAACCTTCTCAAGTTTACTTCCTTTATTCTTTTATGAGTAAATTTCCCATAGAAAACACATCAAACAAAAGGTCCTTGACCCAATGGTTCCATGTATAGGTATTCTCGGAACCATCCGCTCGTGTCTTTTGTTTACAAAACTTGTCGCTGTTTCCACTTTACAACACAACCTACCATTACTTGTGTCATTACTCATTACAGTCATTACCACTAATTGACAATACTTAAATTGTTTTTTATACGCGACAAGATTGGGGAAGTACCTTCTAGATAAAAAGGGCAAATAGGTAATCAAGATCTTTCGGTTTATGATTTACAATTTAGTCCTGTCATCTATTTGTCTTCTTAGAACACTGTTTATAAGTGGAGTTATGTTCTTATGGAAGAAGAGAAGAGAAGAGTTTTTCAATGTGAGTGTAATCCCCCCGAGGAGTACCGAGACAGTAACGACCGGCCACTTCTGTTTTCCTAAATTTGATTTAATTTGTTTAAAGTTCGTAATTGTTAGGGCAGGAGAGCATGCTGACCAAGTGACGCTGGGTACGAACGTAACATATTCCGACATAGAACGGAAATAATGCAAGTACCTATACTTTTCCTACTCGGGCTGTATTCAAAGAAATGGTAGTCGTACCCAATGACTGGAACTGCATTTATAATTTATCTGATTAGAATCACGTAACGGTGCTGTGCGCCCGATCAAAAGATAGTGAATTGGTGTTAAGATGATGGTAAATACATATTTTCAGCGAAATATATGTATTATAAACTTCAGAATTGGCCGCTCATGAAAGACTTTGGATAGTATCAGTTTGCTTGCTTGCTTTGGAGCCTGGGGTTCGCTCTTTCATTTCCATAATTTGGTTTGTTGTCTTTTACAGGAGCGATGGCTGATTACACCACTGATAGAAAATTAAATGACGTAATAACATTTAAAAAAATGTGAGAACTCACTTTAATGGTTCTATTAAAGTGAGACGTTAAGGCTAGTTTCATGGAAATCTGTTCAGATTTCCATAAAACTAGCCTTAACGTCATAAAATGTTCCTTGCATACCTCTCGAAGCTCCTAGACCAGGCAACTCCAAAGGCAAATAAAACCTATGAATTTACACCGCGATAGATTAAAAGAGTCATTCACCATCTCGCGATCGTCAAATTCGCGAGCGCGCGCGAGTTGACAAGTTTTGATTTCGAATTATTTTTTCGTTGTCATCTCGCGCGCATGCTAAAGTACAGTCAGATAAAAAAGGATCAAAGAAAACATGAAAAAGAAAACTAATGTATACTCGCGTCTTTACCTGCATTGGTTGATGCGCTTAGAATGGTTTTTTTTTTTTCATCTTAGATTTCGATATAGACTTGCGAAGTGAGACTAGGCCACTAGGGGGACACGGTCGATATTATGATATCTGTTATGAGTAGCTATGTCATCTTAATATGCGTCGTATGAAATTAGATTTTATCGCTCATCTTTTACTTTACGCTGTATTTAAGATAAAGGGGATTGGGTAATCTAGTATGGACAGTGGCGTCCTTAATTTTTTCAGCGGCCATCAATAATTTTGATACCACTTCATTGTGCTGTGTTAAACACACGTACAAATGTTATTATTTTCATTGTAAGTAATATCGGAGCTGCGATATACAGGGTGCAACATTTCGACTTTGCCTTGAAGGAAAGTACCCTCATACTAATGATAGCGAATTTTTGCTTAAAGGAAACATTACCTTATTTTTAAAAAGAAACAAAACTGCATTCAAAGACTTTTGAAAATGCCACACCCGGTAGTCGAACCGACTAATATCTTACAAAACCTTCTCTTTCATGGATTTCCTTTTATTTAATTTACCATGTTTTTAGAGAGATTTGATCCTTATGATCGACCCTATCGATTGATGCAATAAAAATACAGGGTGTTATTTTTTCGAATTGTAGTCGGTTCGATTATAAGGCGTGGCAAACGATTTTTCAGCATGACGTGGCAAACGATTTTTCAGCATTCCTTAAATGCAGTTCTGTTTCTTTTTTAAAAACATACTAAACTGTATTCAAAGTTTTCTGAAAATACCACACCCGGTAGTCGAACAGACTAAAATCTTTCTAAATCTTCTATTTCATGGATTTCCTTTTATTTAATTTACAAAGTTTATTAGAGAGATTTGATCCTTATGATCGATCCTATCGATTGATGCAATAAAAATACAGGGTGTTATTTTTTATAATTTTAGTCGGTTCGATTACAGGGCGTGACAAGCGATTTTTCGAAATTCCTTAAATGCAGCTTTGTATTTTTTTAAATAAGAGAGTGTTTCCCTTGAATGAAATTAGCTATTTCCGGTAGTAAGAGTAGGTACTTTTCCTACATATTAACATCCAAGAAGTAATTATTGTAATCAATTAGCCTATTGCAGACTACTGCTAGACATAGGCCTCTACCAATGTGCGCCATTTCAGTCCATTTGGCTGGGGGGGGGGGGGGGGGGGGTGACCTACTTTTCGTTTTCCTTCTCGCTAGGAATAGTACTCTAAATACTGGAGATAGCGAATTTCATTCAAAGGAAATGTTTCCTTGTTTAAAAAAAGAAACAGAACTGCATATAAGGAATGCCGAAAAATCGCTTGCCACACCCTGTAATCGAACCGACTAAAATTCGAAAAAATAACACCCTATATTTTTATTGCATCAATCGATAGGGTCAATCATAAGGATCAAATCTCTTTAACAAACTTGGTATATTAAATAAAAGGAAATCCATGAAATAGAAGATTTAGAAAGATTTTAGTCGGTTCGACTACCGGGTGTGGCATTTTCAGATAACTTTGAATACGGTTTAGTACGTTTTTAAAAAAGAAACAGAACTGCATTTAAGGAATGCCGAAAAATCGTATGCCCCGCCCTATAATCGAACAATTCGAAAAAATAACACCCTATATTTTTATTGCATCAATCGATAGGGTCGATCATTAGGATCAAATCTCTCTAACAAACTTGGTAAACTAAATAAAAGGAAATTCATGAAATAGAAGATTTAGAAAGATTTCAGTCGGTTCGACTACCGGGTGTGGCATTTTCAGAAAACTTTGAATACAGTTTAGTATGTTTATAAAAAAGAAACAGAACTACATTTAAGGAATGCTGAAAAATTGTTTGCCACGCCTTATAATCGAACCGACTACAATTCGAAAAAATAACACCCTGTATTTTTATTGCATCAATCGATAGGGTCGATCATAAGGATCAAATCTCTCTAACAAACTTGGTAAATTAAATAAAAGGAAATCCATGAAATAGAAGGTTTAGGAAGATTTTAGTCGGTTCGACTACCGGGTGTGGCATTTTCAGAAAACTTTGAATGCAGTTTTGTTTCTTTTAAAAAATAAGGTAATGTTTCCTTTCAGTGGAATTCGCTATCTCCAGTATTTAGAGTACTTCCATCTAAGTAAAGTTGAAAAATACCACCCTGTATAGCTTAGAGAAGTTTGTCCATAGTAACTTTTGATCACTTTATACTGTACTTTCATATTATACCAATTTCATTGATGGCCGCTCAATTCCAACACGACGCCAACATTACCCAACCCCCTTTCATAATGTTTCACATATTACACTAGTTAAAATATTTAAAAGAATAAAAAAAAGTATTTATTGTAATTTTTATTTTATTACATATATTTTTTATGATATTTGTAATTCATTTTAAATTAGCATAGTGTTTTAATGTATATATTTATTGTAAAAATATTAAATAAAGCTATTATTTTTATTGGAATAAAAAATGGATAAATAGTTGGGGTAAGTAGTTCGGGTATCGAATAATTCCTCCTCATCGATTTTTACTGGTAAAGTGCCCAAAAGACGGGCGGCATTGCGCCATCGAATGGTAAGGTTTTTTTTTATGCCAAACTAATTTCGTATCTTTTTCAAGGATCGTATATTTTCCACCTTTTTTTTATTAGACAGTTATTATTATTTAAGCATCGTGTTGTAAAATATATTTCAAGAATAAAATATACCTAATCGATTACTATAAAAAACGATTATTTATTTCACACGCTTCCCCAAAAGCGATTTCAGGAGTATTTTTACTGTGCATCCCTTAAAGTAGGTATATATGTTACGGGCAACTTCAGAAATCTGGTCCCTATGAATAGTGACCGGCCTGTATACATAATGCCCTTCTCACATGGTCAATTTGATAAAATTTCATTTCTAATTACTTTTCCCGGTCAGTATGAATTCTTATTCACCTTATACCTACCTCATATTATGCCCTTGTAAATACGTTTTGGGCAAAATGATAAAAAAATTAAATGAAGCGTTTTTGCTTATTATCGTTAAAAAAATACCTAACCTAACCTGGGGTGTGGGATATACACCAATACAGTGCAGTAAGATTTTATGCATTTAAGTTAAGATTGCCGTTTAGTAAAAATGTGGCAGCCTTTTGTGTTTTTTATGTATTGTGGAGGTAAGTTTTACATTTAGCTTAGGTATAAAAGGTTAGATATAAAAATAAAGAAAAAATAACAGCTTTTTAACTGAAATTGTAACACACAAACAGATGGATAGAAAGAGTTACTTTCGCGTTTATATTATTAGTATGTATACGAGATACCTATAGATATAACAAAATAGTTTTTTTTTTTTAAATTTGGTGATCTGTTTACGGATTGTTGGCTACGGATAGTCTCCAAAGTGGCTGAACCGATTCTGGAAGGACGTCTCGTAACAAAAAAAAATTCTAGGTACTTAAAATTATGATATTGTTTGTTTTTCCTTTTTTTATTTACTTAGTTTTAGACAGTTTACACAATAGGAAATAAGCCAAATTCTTGAGTTATTGTGATATTGTTACTGATGAAATAAGACCAAAAACTTCAACTTCCATACTATATAATTTAGCATTTTTTTTTGCGAAGTCATTTTGACAGGTATTGTTTTGCTACTGATTGAGATTGAGCCAGGAGCGTCGGTACTGTTCATACCCGTGATAGCAGTTCATACTTGTAAGGCGCGCTCTAGAGCAATATATACTTTAAAGTGGCATCTAAGTCTTGCACGTGTTGTTGTCCTATATAGGTAAAGAGAGGGTGGGAATAATTGGAAGAGCTCATCAGAATATTCACTATGGTAGAGTAGAGACGGTAAAATGACGCCAAAGATGCCACATCTCTACGCAACTGTAAAGGCTCGAGGGTGTTGCTTACCTCAGGATTCCCAATAATGCGTATCGCACGTCGCTGCATAATTTTACTAGTAACATAACAGTAAAATTAGTATAACAAACCCCAATCTGTGATTTTAATAGTTGCTGAGACATTTCTTTATTACATAATGACAAAATAATAACTTCTTCCACGTCCATTTTCTAAGCTCTGCCGAATAAAAACTGACAAACTCTCGCGAAACGCGGTAGCGCTTATACCTCGGGATCGGGACTCGTATCTTAGACCTGAATCACGAGACTAACGAGGTCCTGGCTCCCGCCGTAGCACCCCATGCTATCCTCAAAAGACACATTTTAGGTGCAAGATATAATGTCCCGAATAACCACTGACCTCCGTTAACTCGCGTTACATGTGAAGCTAGCCTAAAATATCTTGTACATTTAAAATAGGTACCTAATTTAATCTATTACAACGTTTTTGTAGCTGACTGTACACAAATACGTCATATTTTCACAAACGCGCGAGTTGATGACACAAAAATAATTCAAAATCGAAAATTGCCAACTCGCGCGCGCTCGCGAATTTGACGATCGCGAGATGGTGAATGACTCGATTAAAAATAACATTGAAGTCAATATTTCGTAATCGTAATACATAATACTCTTAAGATGCAGAATCGTACGTCTATCTAATCGATACAAGCATGACACCGTTACTAAACGAATGCTCTATTTATCTAGTAATAGCATCACGATGATCACTGTTGGATCAATTATATTGGTCACATGTGTTGAATAGAGGACTAACAGAATTCATTAAGTGCGTTTATCGACTTTTTATATAGGAACCTAATGTTCACAGACAGATACCGGTGATTATCTGGAATAAAAGTTGGTGTACTTGTGAAAAGTTCATGGATATGTAAGTACCTACTGTCGAACAAAAAAATAAGGCAGTCCTTATTTCTGTTTTTTTAGTCGATTTCGTTGTCATTGGTTGATACTGAAGCTCTTTGAGCTCGTGTTTACACTGTTTACTTCTATATTTATCATCATCATCATCAACCCAGGGTTATTCTGGTTGCATCCCCGAACCCAAGAGCAAACCCTGTGATAGAGCCTAGCCTTCGTTGCCGGCTAGCAGGTGAAATTAGTTTGGACAAAGATTCGTATTAAAATAAAATAAATCAAACCATCAAGAAAAGTTGTTTCTTCAGGGAATATCAGCTTCATTGTCATATATTCAAGTAACAACATTATACCCAAGTGCAAGTGTTGGTAGCTTAGTGGTTAAGGAGTCGACCTTACGTTCGAGAGGTCCCGGGTTCGAACCCTGGCCATTACACAACCGACGTGAACCCGCTCCTAACACAAGCAATTTAGTTTAGCTTAGAGGAAATATTAGTAACTGGTTTCGGTTGCTAATATTAAAAAGATAAAAGGAATGTATCAATTCTTACTGTAGTTTTGACATTGAAAAGATTTTCTATAGATTACATCACTCCCAATGTCAAGGTCGTTCACTCGTATAGATTCAGCCGTAGTATGTTGACAAGAGTAAAACAAATAGTCAAGTACGCAAATATAGACTAGCGACATCGTTTTAACTAAGCAAAAATTTTGCTGCATACTTTTAGAAGAGTTTTACCATAGTTTACAGGTGCGTCAGGTACTTTATTTTCGGCTTATTATATTGCAAACTAACGTGGGCACTTAATTTAGGAAACTGCTAATTTAGCATTGCATATTGCATAAACGAAAAATTTGCGCAGAAATAAACCTTCTGCCTTGAAAGAATGTCTGCCCAGCAATAGATTGCATCCAAAATTTGGAAGCCAAGGTCTGCTGTGCTGTCCTACGCTTTCTACTATTGAAGTAGCTTATCTTGAGTTATACGGGAGCTTCTGCTGACTGACCTCCCAACCTCGAGAGGAAAACCTGCGCTGAATCAAAACTCAGCAGATCTTGGAATAGCCCCCAAAAACGTGGCGTGGTGGGATAGTGGGGCCCTATACAGGATTACTGAACAGCGAGTGATAAAATGATTAATTATAGAAATTTGATAATTAACTCGAATCAGGTAATTACACAACTGTTCTTTGTTAAGCTTAAAGGCGTAAATTGATTTCGTAAACGGTATAATTGATAAGGTTAATGACCTAAGTTACTCAGCGTTATTTACGCTTTTTGTTCGAATAAAACTCACAATCGATTGAAACTGTAGCATGAATGTGCTGTGGTGATAAATAGGGCTGTGGCTGCAAAATATTAGCTTAGTGAGAATGCGTCCTAATATTACATACTATGCAAACATATGTTACAGATGTCTCAAACACATGTATAATAAAATACCAATGATATTATATACTAGAAAATATATAGACTAACGTGTGGTAACACTGGTAACTATTACAGTAGTCTGCGCTTCAAGTGGAACTCACTACAGTTGTCTCTTTCTGTATCATAAGTTTCATATTTATTATCTTTCGCATTCCTCAACTTCGGATCTCTGCCTTTTCGCCGAAAATTGTTTGGCCGATTATCACTTGCCAACTAACGTTTCGCAGAATTTTATTTCGCAGAATAATCATTTGCCAACTTGTGATATAACTTTGTTTTTATTACCCAACCTCACAGTTGCCAATTTTACGTTTGGTCTTCCTTTTAGAATGACACTTTTCAAAATGCCAACTTTCAAGTAGCGAATGTTTTAGTTAGCGTAATATTCATGTAGTTGTTGTCAAAATTACTGAATGTGGCGTACAAAAATACTAAGTGGGCCACTATTTATGGATGGTTATAAAAAAATAACCACGAAGGCTAAAGCGGGAGCTCCGCTCCGCTCCGCTCCCGCGTTAGCCTTCTAACCTAACCTATCCAAGTTGGGGCGCGCTATACTCGATTCGTCAAAAAGTTGTCTGGCCTAATAAATAATTTGACAAAAGATAAATGCCCCAAACGTTTTTTGTCATTACAATAATCAGCTTAACAATAATTCTACCAAATGAAACGTTGTCATACAAAAATTTGGCAATCGTTAGTCGTCAAAGTGAAAAATAGGCGAAACGTTGGTTGGCAAGTGATAATCGGCCAAACAATTTTCGGCGAAAAGGCAGGATCCCCTCAACTTCATATATGTACGTATTTTACGACATGACATAGGATAAATAGAATTTGTATTCTATACTGAGGGCATATTATTACCTACACAACAATAATTGTAAGCCGTCCAGTATGACAGTAACTATTTTTTCTTCTAGATATCATTGGCTATTATACCTAAATGAAGGGTTCGATTCCCGCTCAGTGCAATTCTTTATACTTAGGTGGCAGACAAGCACACGGTCCACCAGATAGAACGTGGTTACCGTGGCCTATGGACGTATTGGACGTATGCAACACCAGAGGCGACACACTCGCGCTGCCGACCCCGCAAGAACCTTCTAATACCCTTCTTGAAGTCTACAACTGTAGTCGCTTGGAAAATTCACGGCTTTTATATGCATGAATATGAATATTTGCATTGGTCTGGGTGTTTCTATGTATAATTATGTGTTTCTATGTTTGTATTTACTTATTGAACTCATTTTTAAAAAAGTATCGAAGAATGTTTACACGCATTTTAGAACCCATAACAGAATCTCTGCATACTTTGGGTCTAGATAGTGCTGTGTAGAATATCCTACAATATTTATTTACTAAAAATTGTATAATGTATAAAGAACTGTATTGTTCAATTCAACATCTCATTGTAATTTAATACCTGCATTCCAAGCAAATAAATAAATATTATAGAAAATAGAAATAAAGGTGTGATTCCGAAACCGACTGGATACAACTGTAGATGCATGCAGCAGATACATCGTACCCATTTCTTGTTAAATTTCGATGCGGATAAATAAAGGCGACATTGAGAAACCGCAATTAATTACGCGTATATCTGCTGCGTGCGTCTGCAGTTGACGTATGAGTCACTTTCGGAACCTTTAATCACACGGAGTCTAGGGACAAGAAAGATTCCTATCATATCCGCACATCAGACGCTCACCCATACAACAAAGTTGTTTACCGTTTATAAATAAATTAGGCGAATACCAGTAACGCTAACACGTGTATCACGACAGAACGAGAATGTGAAAATGGCGACATTTATAAATACACACACAGTGTAAATAAAGATGCCAATGACAATTTTACTCACGTTCGGAAAATATTGTTAAACTTTTATTTGTAGTAGTCAACGGGATACTAGATCGAATAAAATATTGAAGTCCAGCCAAATCCGCAGTTAGACTGGTGAAGCGGACCCCGAATCCGAGGTGAAAACTTTGTATGCGATTGGGATTAAAGGCGGCCACCCACTAACAGTTTATCGAACGACAACCGGATGATATCGGTCTGTCAGTTCATCGCAATAGCCCATACACTATATATTAGAGTTGTGGAGATAGGCAGTAGTGTATAATTTTGCAATATAGAGTTTAATACATTTTAAATGTTAATACAGAGAAAATAAGCCTTGAAGGCAATTACTGTTTATTAGACTATATCAGCCTACGTACGGCGTTCAATACTGCGAATGTGAAAATTATGCAAAATCTTTATTACCTACGTTCAGAACTACTTTTATTAAAGGCAGATTTTTAATATTATAGCGTATGGGGCACTATCAAGATCATCTGGGTCCTTTTTTTAGGCAGGAAAAAATGTACCTGCCGCATTTTGCGGGCTCGGGGAAGCGACGCTGGTATGTGATGTGGGGCTCTGTGTGGGGCTCACACACAACCTGCCGTGTGCCATACGCCGCGACTTAGTGAGTAAACAGTCGGAAACACTACGCTTTCGACGACAGATAAGATCATCTGAGCCCAAGCCAACCTCAGCTGCAACCTGCTCATTGATGAATGAGGCTCTAGTGCAGACTTCTTCTCTGAGCTCCGACAGAAGTCATTACCGTGAAAATCGCAATAAATCGATTAATGAGTAAATAAATATTATCGGTAAAGGTATGTATACAAATAAAATATGACCGATAACGGTCTTAAAGTGGAACTCCCGCATTCGCTGCAAGGTATGTCCTTGACATCTATGATAAATTACAATGGAGTTGCTTTCGCTGTTGCGCCTCATATGCTGTATCTCACAAACGACCCAAAAGTAATTACATCTGCAAATGCTTAATTAAAAAGGAATTTATTCTTTTAAATCGATACTATATCGATGTGCATAATCGAGATCATAGAATATCATCGAGTGTCGATAATTAAACGTTTGTTTCCACTATCGTAGGGGAGAGGTCGTCGTACCCGCACTAGCTGCGCGCGCGCCGGTTGGCCGCGCAGTGTCACGCCACCCGCTTTGTGTTTAAATTTGGAATATAAAGCGACCACTTTAAAGAGCCGGCGGATCAACGGCGAATGAATGAACATTTGCCAATGTGGGACATATTTGTGGTGTCTTCTTTGTTGTGAGAATTACTGAGTGAAAGAATAAGAAGTTATCTGTTTACCTTGGACGCGCGTGCTATGCGAATGAGTCATCGGCTTACAGAATACAGACTTATTGACGTGAATACGTCTTTTGAAGTGAAAATTTCTTTAAGCGCGTTGGGGATTTTGAAAAATAAAGCACTTCGATGAAAAAAAACTATGCATCTCGCGACACTGTTACCGTTACCGACACCTTTTATGACAGATTGTGACAATTCTCTGATTCATAACTCTTGAAATTAAAGACAATATTTTTCTAAGGAATATGTACTTACCTAATGTACAAAACATGTCGGTAGCAAAATCGAGGAATATAGTTACCCAGATATCTATTATCTACACTACATCCGACATTTAATTACACCACTTGACAGCTAACCGATCAAAGAATTTGTAATGTTAAGTGAGGACGGAGGGGAAGGGGAGGAGGGGAAGGAAGGAGCGCTTCCTTTATGTAAACATATTCACGTAAAGCATATATATAAATCTACGACTAATTATTTTTATGGCCTCTTAAGGTCTCTGCATACGTAATGGGTTTTTTCACGGACGGGACGGGGACGTGAAGTTTTGGAAATATCGTTTCATACAAAATGTATGCGGCAATGCATATTATGTCACGGGGCCACGGACGGGACGGGACGGGATGGGCCGCATACATTTTGCTTCACGTCCCGTCCGTCTGTGAAAAAACCCGTTACGTGCGCAGAGACCTTTAGTTTACTTTGAAATATCGATTAAAGGTCTCTGCATACGTAACGGGTTTTTTCACGTACGGGACGGGGACGTGAAGTTTTGGAAATATCGTTTCATACTAAATGTATGCGGCAATGCATATGTCAAGGGGCCACTGACGGGACGGGACGGGATGGGCCGCATACATTTGCTTCACGTTCCGTCCCGTCCGTGAAAAAACCCGTTACGTATGCAGAGACCTTAAGATCGATTTGAAATATCGATTAAGTCGCGGGTTCAGGTTCCGCAAACCCGCGACTGCTCGGGGGAATGTTTTTTACGGAACGGAAGGAAAGGACGGAAGGCATTTTAATAGGTAGCATACTAATTTGCTTTAAAACTTCTTCAAGTACTTTGAAATAATCCTTTGGTCCACGATTGTAACTGCAAACTCGTAACCAGCTACGAAAGAAGATTTTTATTTCGGTGTTTCGTAACTAGTTACGAATCAAGATTATTTATATTTAATCTATTTATAATTTATATTTAATCTATTTAGTAGAGAAATTATTTTACAAAACATACTATGGAAAACCTAATTGAAAAGTAAAAGTAGTTGATAAAGACGTTAATGAGGAATTATAAAATACAGTGAATAAATAAAACTATGTAGGTACAATTCACTAAGTTACGGACGATGCCGCAAAACCCATGGTTTTTGTCACAGATATCCGATGGTTTTTGTTCACCCAAAAAGTGTTTTATAGAAATAACATATCACTTAGAAGAAAAAGAAAATATAACAAGCTACATGTTTTCATTAGAACTGACCTCTGCAACTAAACTGTACACGTGATACCTATTACACGTGATAAGATGAAACACAAGACACGTGTAACATGTTGTGTATCATCTTATTAAATTGTGGTGTGATCCCACCATTGTTTTTTTTTTTTTTGTGTAATCTGTACGTGATTTTTGCACATCGCAATTATTATGGCATAATCTTACGAACATGATAACTATTAAATATTTGTAGCTTTAAAACAACAAAGTTAATTGCCTACTTATTCATATTTTTGCTAAATAATACAAAATCAACACCGATATTATCACATTATGTAAAAAAATATTTTTATGATGGGAACGTTTATTTCCAAGGAAAATTACAAGTTAAAAATAATACTTAATTAAATTAACACTACGAACTATTATGTAAAATATTACGTATTTTTTTTTTTACAAAATACAACATTATGTGAGGCAATTTTAAAGCAATTAGTTTGCTACACTAAACAAATTATTATATTCCAATTTATTATAATTAATTATAATTATGTGAGGCACCTATCATGGTTTTTATTTTACCTTACAGCTGAAGAAATTGATAAATAAATAATCGGTATTGAACTGTACTGAATAAAATTTAAATTGAAAGGGCAGGCAGGAAAAAATTAGCTAGAGTCATCATTGGGTAGAGTTATTTATGTATACTTGCGTCAAAATGTTGATATTAACGTGGATCTTCCCGGAATTTCTGATGGACAAACCCATGTGTCCAACAATATCACAAATAAATAAGAATATAAACCTTAGAGATAAATAAAACAAATAAAAATAAATTAACATAATCGATTAAGTTCTACGATTCCCCGCCGTGGCATGACTGGCGCAAGGTGAACCGAAAGAGGAAACACTAGGAGGAACTATTTCTGAGTAAGTCCACTGTCCAGTATGTGCAAGGCGAGCGTTGTCTTGGCATATTGACTAGCTTCGACCGTGACCTACCCTTGGACGTCTATTGAAGCAACGTGACAAGCGTAGTAGCAGAGAAATGATTAATATCATATGAACCGATAAGTCAATAGAAAACAAACTGGTTTTATATAAATAACTGTTTGATATAGTACAATCTCATATCTAGAGATTATAACTACGTTGTTTGGTTTGTTTATGTTGAAAACTTTCTATAAAGGTACGGCTACAGCTCATGTTTTTCGCAACATTTTCACTAAAAACACGCAACAAAACATGTAGAGATCTCTATGGTTTTTCACAATTTTTTTATGATATTTAGAGAAAGAATACTTTATATGGACTCTAGAGAAAGAATACTTTCTCTAAGGTGCTTGTTGTAATGCTTATTGAATATTTGGCACTTTATAGAAAATGTTCTTTCTCTAAAATGCCAAACTTCATAATTTTGTTTGTAAAAACTATAGAAATGTAAATATGTACATGTTTTGTTGTTTTTTTTTTTGCGCAAAATATGATCTATAAAAGAATGGATACGCTGTATTTTGCAGAGGTATTGGGCGATTGGATAGGCAGTTTCAGGTCATGAATATTTTACTTAATTTCTAATTACCAGTAAAATTCCAGTAAGTACTATAGTAAATATATTCGACCAATTTGACCTTAAGATAGAGCGTTTTAATTTGCAACTACTTAATACCTGTTGATTACTGAAATTCCGAGTCACCTAGGATTGTGACCTACGAGCCTAACACCCGTATTCACAAACAACACTGTGAGGTCTCATAGTGCGCTCGAGCGCATAGGGCTGGTAAAATTAATTCACAAACATCACGGAGCAGTATCTAACGCAGTGCGTTCCCTCAACGAAGTATTACTTAAGTGTTGTCTATGAATAAAAAGGCTTGCCAAAACGAACGCACTGAGAATTTGTCGTTCTTTGCTAAGTTTTTGTAGTACGCATAGCGAAGTATTGTTTGTGAATAAGGGTGTAATTGTACATTACGCATTCAATTTTTGTTCTAGCTTAGTAGGTACCTATTTCTACTAAGAACAAGTTTCCATAGTTTCCATACAAGGAAGTTCGCGGTCGTCCACAGAAATTTCGTGGAAATTCTATAATATAACCGAAGATACCGAGAAGTTTGATCCTTACCAGAGTTCTTAGTATTTTTTTTCGCCCTTTGTTGGTCTCCATACTCACAAAAAAGCTTTTTATTTCTTGGTTGCAAACAGAGATCAGACAGAGATGATCCCGATGCAAACTCCCCCATCCCCACGAGAGGAATGTTTGCGGCAGATCCTCGCTCGTTGATCTGCAGTTATACCTCAACAGGGCCTTAACTCATAACAGGAATAATTGAACTCTAGAATACTATTGATATAAACTTAGACCAAAGAAACATAAGATGTATTGACAGTTAAATAACCTTTATCCACATAGATACAGATAGCAATTAATTTTCCGATATACTTTGTATGTCCACATGCCTTCACTGATAAGGGAGATACATTTCCATGACATAAGTAGCTATTAGGGGAGAGTTGGATATTACCGCGCGGTTGATAATTCCGCGCGTCAGCATAATTCAAAAACCATCCACTCGTTTTGCGATACAGTGCGTAAACAACGAAGCTCAACATACCTACACCCTTCCCCGCGCAGCAATAGTACGCTACGCGCGACGACGGAGACAGTATGTATCGCACAAGTTTTTTTCGGCAATCCTTATAAAATTTCGTACATACTTTCCATAAGAGGTAAGTGATACTGTATTATTATAATACTTTGACATCATACATTTTGAATGCTTGCACAGTGTAGAATTCCGTGTTAGAATACGTTTTTAAATACTAAAGAATTTTCTATATTATTTGGATGTTAAAAAATGAAATGAGTAAGTTTGATAATTTCGCGCCCGGGGCGCGATATTGTAAACTATAAAAGTAATATATTATTTACATTAACTTGTTTTTACCCCCGAAAAATAGTTATGTATGATGTGTCTGCCTGTGCGTCTGTTTGAATTGTGTAGTACCTACTATTACTATTTAAAATAAAATACATACAAATTACAATAACATAATTTCATTTTATTTTCGTTTTAGATGGATGGATCTGTGCCCAAGAGAAAAAAGAGGTCATGGGATAATATTGATTTTAATTATTTTTGAAGCTGATTAGTCTATATTTAATTCAAAGGGGTTACTAAGACTTCAAGTCAATATGTTTTGTTAAAATAATTATAAAGAATTTAAGTTTTTGTTATGACATTATATCGTTGTACTTTATATAGGTAGTGATTTAACTTTTAGAAGATATTCCTCTTCTAAAAGCTAAATACTTAGCTATATAAGTCCTCCTCCACCCTCTTTATCTTATCATAAAAAATTTTCACCGATTTGTGTGCAATTAATGTGGGGCACGATTTTATCAAACCTAGGCACGATATTATCAGACCAGTTTGACAATATCACGCCTTTAACGTTTGTTGTAATTTTACTATAATTATTTCCTTTTTAAATTGTCGATTATTTTGTTATACGGTATATGTACCTGAATAAATATCCTACTAATTACTGCATTTTGTTTCTTTTAATATCAATCATTTTCCGAATTATGGACCCAAGTCCTTAGGGGCTCGGTAATATCCAACTCTCCCCTACTAGTGATAAAGAAGTGCTTTAAGCACGTGAGACACGTGACATTGAATAAAAACTGTTTCATATTCCAGGCAAATAGCTAATAGGCGTCCGCGGATTGCTTTGTAATTATCTATGCTTGGTGAATTTGAGTTCGTCCACCGCAGTTAGCACCCCGTGCTATCCTCAAAAGACACCCAGAAAATGTGTACTGCGCGTATAGTGCACAATTTGAGCACATTTTAGGTCCAAGATACGTGTCCGGAGTTATACAAGGATTCTAGAGATACCCCATCTTACATCCAAATTTGTTCAGGCATTTACGTTGTAGTCATGTAGTGGAATAAAGACACTCACATACATTTATGAATCCTGAAAACAGCACACTCCTTTTTTAGACACTCGCGTAAAATGATTAGAATTCCGTCTGTATCACAAAATGACTCATAGACAAGTCAATCCACTGTGGTGTTATTTAACGAACTGAATTTTAGTAAATAAACTTTGCCCACCGTACATTTAGTAGATCTAGTAATAATTGGTATATTTGCATAAAATATGTCAAGTGCATAAACCCAGAACCCAGTGACGTAACTGGGGTAGGTCAAATCGGACACATGCTATAGAATGGTGTGAATAGTAAAGTAATATGGTAATTAGACATTTTTGAACAATTCCATAGATACATACATCACGCCTTTATCCCGGAGGGTTAGGCAGAGATGAATTAATACCCATATTTCACCAATCATTGTATTCGGTCTCACGTAATAGGGGGTGAGTATATTGCCGTATTTCGGGCACTATTGTTGACTCGAGCCAACATCTGAACTGAGTCGGGGCAGTATTTTAATCTGTCTGATGTTAAGCCCTATCCCTAAATCGCCTAGTACGATACCACACGGAAAGAGATGGAGTGATCCAAGTTCTACTTTGCCTGGAACCACGCAGCGCAATTTTATCTGGTCTAAAAGCAGTCTAGCAACAATTCAATAGTCACGTTTTGAGAACCAGTTGTTACACTTGTAAGTATTATGTCGTGTCACTTGTAGCTTTATCAATATAGGTAAATCAAAGATCACTGACTTCATAACTGTATCAATGAGCATAACATAATAATGACAAGTAATTCAAGAACATAATTGGTATAATGGACCATGGGTTCATTTTTTGTTCAAATAAAATCATTAGAACCTTGAATTATTGTATTGTCATCGGTCCTTGGCAACGGAATTTCTGGTGTGCTCCAAAAATACGGAACTAATAAAAACGTGTGGTCTTTTTAACCGCTGTACCTAATTACTTTCCCTAATCTAATCCCGTAGGTAAAGTCATGTTGTCGGATCAGGTTAGGTAAAAATGGATGGGGTCAGCACCCCTAGACAAGAGGCAATTCGTCCCCAATGCAATCGTGGCTGGTTTCCCAGTCTAACTGTGATGCAACTGAACCATCTGACCTCCACAACTGCACATCAATATATTGGAATACTAAGTATATTAACAGAATGTTATGTAAATACTAAGGTTCTTTAAGCGTCAGTACAAAGACAGAACGTATCTGATGTCACTGTACCTTTGTTGAAAACAAAAGGAACCTCGTGAAATAAAACAAAGGATTCCCTCACAAAGAATGTCGCCTTTTCATTAAACTTCTATACTATTATATTATTGTACATTGGAAATGTTTGTTCGCGATGGACACAAAAACTACTGAACAGTTTTTATTGTTAGAAAGGTCTTGATCAGACTTAAAATCTTCCTTTTCCCCTATTCCATCTATCTTTACTAACTTATCCCTACTGGTAGGGATTGGGTTGAGTAGAACTGCCCCTCTAGACAAGTGGCAATTCGCTGCTCGGCGTATGATGGAATAGAATGCCAAATGTATGGGATTTGACGTATATGACAGGCGTCAACGAATGTCAAGAACGTCAAATCCTATACATTTGTCATTCTATTCCATCATACGCCAAAAACGAATTGCCACTTGTCTAGGGGGGCTGTAGAACCGGCGATAAGACATACACGCAGGATGGATCTAGGCTACCGTAACTTAACTACACGCGATTGTGTTACCTAATACATTTAAGTTGGTTTCGCTTTAGGCCAGTTCATCTAGCTTAGGCAGCAGGCGTCATCTATATCTATCTACACTATTATATTATAATTGTAAATTAAAAATGTTTGTCCGCGATGGACGCAAAAACTACTGAACGGATTTTGATGCAGTTTTTTTTTGTTAGAAAGGTCTTGTTCAGACTTAAAATCTTACGTTTGTTTTATTGCAATCGGTTGAGTAGAACTGAAGATAAGAGATCCACGCGGGCGGAGCCGCGGGCGAAAGGCTAGTAATTAAATAAATTAAGACATGTGAGCAGTTCTTGTTTGTATATACATATAGCCACTAAGGTTAAGATCATTATTGTTTTATATTTATGTATTTCATTGTTTAGGAGAATTAAAATATCTGCCGTCTACATAACAACTGCGATTAAAGCTCATTGTCAAGTAGAATAATGTCCCAGAGGTAAATACGCGTAAATACATAAGCTTATGTGTACAAATAAAGGCGATAATACTTCGCATAATTACTTTGTGCCATAATCCCTTTAGCAGCACGCCGGGAGGTCAACGTTCGGAATTGCCAGGCGCGAGTAGGCGTTGCGTAACGGTGGTCGAATTATTCATTGATGATGGTTCTAGCTGTAAAGTTAGCTAGTATACATGTTTGACCAGTACTGCTATTGCCAAAATTGTTATTTAGAAAGATTCGTCGAATTTTATGTTTTTTTTTTTTCATCATTCTAGTCTCATCTCATCTCACTCGTATCCAAAGCACCTTGGAGCTATTTGGCTTTCCTTCTCCTCCTTTGCTTTGTTTATTTTTTGCTTTTATGGGAGCGACTGCAATCTGACCGTCCAACCATGAGGGGAAGTGTGCTCCAGACTTATAGGAGAGCGAACCTCGGGTCCCTAAGTATGAATGCTGTAGCCAGGATTGACGTTTGAATATATCAGCCGTTCGATTTGATCACAATTTTTTTTTATAAGTACCACTTAGGTGGCAGACAAGCACACGGCCCACCTGATGGAAAGTGGTTACCGTGGCCTATGGACGTATGCAATCATTTCATTCTCATTGATGAAATCCACCAAAGAATTCAGAATTTTTTTTACTTTTTTTCCTTGTATTATTTGAATACAATGTGTACTCAAATTATCAAGCTCCCAACATCTCTCAATTACATTCATAACTTATTAAATGGCTTAACAAAGTCAGCCTAGGTTAGAAAAGTATCATTTATTAGGTAGCCTGGTCACGCACAGATGAACGTGTGCAGATGTGGCTGTGACGGGTGGCCTCAAGTCTTTAATTCTAAGGTCGGTCTTTATTATAAGCCGGTATTTTATATCCTACACTTTAGCTGCTTAAGTACGTATTAAATTGATTCATTCAGATAATATTGCTTACGAACAAATGGTCAAAGGAAAATCTAAATAGAACATCAGTCTAGAGAGTTCAAGACTGGTTTTCAACAACATTTCACACTTTTCTCATTCTCTCAGAAGCTGTTCAAGGTTATCAAATTTTTTTACAAGAGTTGAGATCTCTCACCGCTAGATCTCTACCATTTTGGAATTGTTCATACATTATTCTAATCCGACATGTTTAGAGATATTTATTACTATCTAATATTAATTTACTGGAATAATGGAACCTATTTCCTATATTACATAGTACTAAAAGAACCTTCAACCAATATATCACGGACCAACCAACCGATACATAAGCGACATCTGACTACGAGTAACACAAAATGTTGGTATTCTCGGCACGCATCATGCGGTCATAGATTATACCGTAAGGTCGATATTAACTTGTAAATGATACATGCCTTGGAGTAACCACACCAGAATCACATAAGAACATATAACCAAATTTCGCTTAAGCTGAATAAAATGCCTTCACTGTACCACCGGTCATACCACTAGAGTGGTATGGTAGGTCCAAAACGATATCACCCTGGGAGAAATAGAGAACGTTAAAAACAAACATCGATAAGGTCGAAAATGGCTATTTATAAAGTTGGTCGATGTTATGATCGAGCTTGTAAAATCACGTGCATAGCCAATCAACGTATTGCAGTTCACAGGGTCCACACCTGGACATTAAACATTAAAAACTAAAAATTCTCATCTTAGCACTCGACGTAATGGGCCCAGTGGTCATGGCTATTACCTGAGACTACGATTAGGCCGTACGAAGAGGGCATTGCCTCCAATCCTTAAGTACCACGTATTGGCAAAGTGGTACCTGACTCTGAGAAATAAACAAATAGACATAGAGTTAATTGCATTGGTTTAATGTGGATGTATGAAGATCTGACTAAGATCTTTGCGGCCCGAGTCATCCTGCACCTACTAATTCTACAATTCTACAAATTCTACAATTCTACAACATTCTACACAACGCTATCTAGATCCATGGTAAGCTTAATTAGCTTGTGTTATGGAATCTAGAATGCGGATATACATACTTAAATACTTTTTTTTTGTAAATACATACATATTATACATAGAAACACCCAGACCAATGCAAATATTTAAAGCATACTCGTAGATTATTATAAAACAATCCGCGCGCGCCAGAGCCTCGTTTGTCTCGCGATTTAGATGTCCTGGGGTATACTACGCTGTGATGATAATGACTGTGGTCGTAGTCGATGTTCGTGATTTATACTTCTCAATATATTACTAGCTTATACCGATGTCGGGGAATCGGAGGAATGGCAGACATTGTGGTGTTAATGTACAATTTGTTACGGCTAGAATCGCATTCATGCCTATTTAACCGTCGCGAAACAATGTTCAACACAAATCTTTATTTAAATGATAAAATTGTTGATAGGTTATAAAGAAACATTTTATACCTATATAAGTATACGTAAGTGTAGGTACTCAACTTTCTTTGAGGGATGGGGCAAGTCAAATCGGGTCCAGTTGGGGGAATGATGACCTGTATTTTAAAATTCTTAGTGTATTTCAAAATATGCAGAGCAGGCCAACTGTGTACGCTCATGATAACATACATACATTATGTAGGTACGCGTGCCGTAATCATGTTATACATTTTTTGCCCACGGATAAGGGGGCGAGTTTATTGCCGTCAATCAGGCACTCAATCATGGGTCCCGTACGTAGTAGCGAATGACGTTGCAGCGATAGGTCGTTGTGGCGAAAAACTTTCAGCGTGGTACGCTGGAGCGAAAAGTCATTGAAGCGAATTCCACCAGGGCGAATGACACCGCAGCGACAAACATTGTGGCGAAAAATATTTGAAAGTACATTGCAACTTCAAAACTATTTTTTTTATAAATTATTTTTTTATTATTAAATATCAACAAACTTGTAATTATGTACCTAGGTATACTATACAGTGTAATATATATACTCGTTCTTCCCTTTTCGATAAGTCGGTAAATAATTCGACAATAATTACATACATAGCCTTTAACCAATGCAATTTTAATTATTTTCTGTACGAGATTAGACTCAATATAAATTACATTGTCAAGGAAGGGAGTCATAAAATACCTTTTTTTTTTACTTACCCATCTTTTAACTAAATAAATAAGTAAATAACCACGTGACCACAGGTGACAATATAAGTTTCTGGAACTCCCCTGGACCACAGTGCCCACCAGATCACCTCGCGAGGAACACAGTAGAAGGCCTTCTGCATATCTAAGAATAGGTAATGCAGGGGCGTGTTCTGCGCCCTGTATTTTCCCGCCACAATCCTTAGGGCAAACACTGGATCCATGGTTCCATGCCCGGATGAAACCCATACTGAGTACTCCGGGAGTGTACTCTCCTGTCGGATCCGGGAGTCGATTATCCGCTCATAGAGCTTCATGGTGTGGGACATTATCTTTATACCGCGGTAACTGCCACACTCCTGCACCGATCCTTTGCCTTTGAAGACTGGCGTGATGATGCTCAGCCTCAGGAGTACACGGTTAAAAAGATTTGTTAGAATGCTCACACCACGGGCACCCATTGCCTTTCAAGCCTCAATGGGGACTTCGTCGGGTCCAACAGCTTTTCGGTTCTTCATGCGATGAATGGCAGTCTGGACTTAGAAAAAACTGTATTGGCGTATCTCATTCGAGATACTCCAATGGCAATGCAATGAAAATCGGGCTCCGCAATGCTGTCATCATCATCTTCATACCCGTTCTCAATTTCAAACATTTTTCGCCACAATGTTTGTCGCTGCGATGTCATTCGCCCTGGTGGAATTCGCTTCAATGACTTTTCGCTCCAGCGTACCACGCTGAAAGTTTTTCGCCACAACGACCTATCGCTGCAACGTCATTCGCTACTACGTACGGGACCCCTCAATCATATACTGTGTTTACTGTTAGATGGAAAAATGTTTTGTTCCCACTTGTTCTACGGTGAACTACGGGAGATGATGGGATTTTTGAAGTGAAAACTTCTTTAGGCGCATTGAGCACTTTTTGGGTGAACAATAATCACGAAACTCACGTCATCGTCACCTAACTCTTAGACCGTCACCGAACGCGTCACGTCACGATGATACAATTCACTATGGAAAGTAATTACCGTGCCCTGGACGAGGCAACGCCAGCGAAGTAACACTCGTGTTGCCGACCGTGTAAGAACAGAGAGATTCTGTGCCGTCAGCGAAGAACACAAGCCTTTGGTCTTCCCACTGACAGCACAAAACCTCTCCAGTGAGCTTTGGCTACCTTACTAACCGCCGGGAATACAACACGAGGGTCACGAGGTTATTAAAGCCGCCGTATTTATTTATTTATTTTATTTAAGCTTTTTGCACAAATACAAAATCATTGTACAAAGGCGGACTTAATGCCAAAGGCATTTTCTGCCAGTCAACCTTAGGGTGATGCAGAGATATTCATTATCCAAGGTAGGTGCACGAAATAATGTTCAGAGTGTTTGGACTATTTATTGGTACAAATAATAAATTATATGATGAAAATAATAATACATACTTTGATTGAAGACATTTTATTATTTATTCTGTTTTACTCCTATCCGCAGTGCCCAAAGACTGCCTCGTATTTTTTTTTCCACTAGTTCTACGACAATATCTATTGGGAGCCGCGGAACAACTAGTTTATTCACATTTCAGTATTTTGCGGGTTTGAATGATAAATGCGTAACAAACGCGTCGTGCATCCGATCAGCCGTTATCAACGGCGACCTTGTCAACAGTTTTATATCACGTTGCTGATCTAACATCAACGCTTGTAATTACTTATTTCGTAACATCATTATGTCATGTATTTTTGATTGTATTGCAAAAAACAAACTCGTGTCATATTTAGCAATTTTGCTAAATAACTGATTTAATTCATTGACGGTATATAGGTTTATTAATTCAGTCATTGGGTTTATAAAAAGGCCGCTAAAATGATACTACCCATAGGGTTTCCTATTAGATTCATGATAAAAATGGTCTTTGAATATCAAATTCTCGATATATTATGCTTTCTCTAGGATAAAAGATCGTATATTCTTTGGGCGTCTACCACACCCAAAGGATATAAGACCCTTATTTCTTGTAGTGTATGAGCGCGAATGGCCAGATGGCAAAGCAGCTGTCTCCATCATCTGCATATAGACGTATTCTCCTGATTGCATCCGTGGCCAAGATGACCTCGGAGCTCAGGGTCCGCCTTCCGGCTCTTCCTCCTCCACTTCGCACGATCTTGGGCGTCCATGGTAGTGAGACCATTAGCACGCATATCACCCTCCACGACGTCAAGCCAGGACTTCTTTGGCCTACCCCTTTTACCTGGACCCGGCGGGGGCACCATTGCCAGGCATTTGTTCCCCACGTAGCCTGGCGGTTGCCGCAAGACGTGGCCGCACCAGCGAAGGCGGCTCTTTTGCACTTTATCCGCGATGTCACGGACATGGAGGCTGCCGCGGATGCGAGAGTTCCGTACGCGATCTTTACGCGTAACGCCGCACATCCACCGCAACATTTTCATCTCCGTGACACGCAGCTCTTGCTTGTGTCGCTCGAGCAGCGGCCACGCCTCACAACCATACAAGAGAACAGGCCTAATGATCGTCTTATAGACCTGCCCCTTCAACCTGACTGGCATTTTAGGATCACAGGTGACACCAGTCATTTCTCGCCACTTGGCCCACGCGGCAGCAATGCGTGCCTTGACGTCGTGGTCGATCTCACCGGTCACATGAAGTACAGATCCCAGGTACTTAACCTGGTCCGTGCGCTCGACCAAATCATCGCCTATGTATTCTGTCTTCGCTACATTTAGCTTCAGACCGCCGCGCCGTTCTCAAGCGCTTCTTTCCATCCTTTCACGCGTCGCACCAATCTGCTCCTGTCCGCGTCCATGAGCGCAATATCATCAGCATACATGAGCAACCACGGAGGCTGCTCATGTGAGTTTCTAATGCTGTCCGACAAAACATCTAATACCACGCTGAACAGGTAAGGACTAAGGACGGATCCTTGGTGTACCCCGACGGTGATAGGGAAGGCTTTCGAGTCGCCAACAGCAGTCCGAACCACGGAACAAAGCAGCTGTCTCTCTCTCCAAAATCTTAGTTGTTCAGTGTGGACTGTGTGGAGAGGGGAACATCCTTTGAATCCCCAAATGTCAGGTTATCGACCAAACGAATTAATTTCCGAATCCTTACGATGACTACATTTCCTCCCACTACCATTTACTTATTTCGTTGTCGATTCATAAAGGTCATTGGTCTGATAAATAAGGACATACAAACACTTGCATCACTGCTCAAATATAATTTTCTTATAAATATAATCTACATGCAATAACTTATTAGTCATCAATTTTGAAACTTGTTTTTTATTCAATTTCGGACTAGAGAACTTGCTCTGCTGTGACATTTAACAGTTTTAAGTAACCCTGGCTTTTACACTTCCAAATACCTACAATATAAAGGAAAAATCATTATTCTTATCAAAGAAGAGAGCGAGATGCGCTATGCTACGTTTCTGTAGATACGTTTGATATCCACCAATTTATTCATTGGTCCACATAGCACTGGCGGAAACAGATTCAACTAGGCTTTGTTTTTTACATAGAAGGATGCGTGCTGTGGTGGACACACGCATCTATAGCACGTATACTTCTATGTTCCTGTTATGTGTTCTGCACGCATTCTTCTCTGCAGTGGCATACCACATTATTCTCTGGTGGAAAAGCCATTCATTATGTTATGCTTGACTCCTATGAACATATCACAATGAACCCGTATTGAAATTCGCAAAAATAAATCAATATAAAGTATTAAAATGTTATGTGCGAGTTAATCTAGTTCTAATCGTTCAAAAGCTAGATAAGATTATTAATTTACACATCCTATTTCATAGTAGGTAATTTTTTAATTAAAATTATCAGGCATTGAAAACGCACGCTCATGCTGTGGAATTTACACCTACCTGTGGTTTTTCCAAGCGACTATAATATGGGGTTCTTCAATAAGGGCATTATAAGGTATCTAGGGGTCGGTGAAACAAGTGTGTCACCCCTGGTGTTGCACACATCCATAGGCCACGGTAACCACTATCCATCAGGTAGGCCTTATGCTGGTGGGCCCCCTAAGAGGTACTTATTAAAAAAAATTGCACAGTGTAAGCAGAAATAATACCACCAATTTCGGTAAATTACTTCTCATAAAAGTTTTTTATGATACAGAAACAATTCCTTGATTTAGCAATAATGACGTACAACGTACCTACTATTATACAACAAAAGTAACTACACAATGGTTTTAATATTAAAATTTTGGAGATTGTACAATAGTGGATTGTACAATGTACAACTTGACTATTAAGGATATATCAATTTCTAGAAAATAAAAACGTTGGGCAGTTTTTGGGTGAACTAAAATCATGGAACTCGCATCATCGTCACTTCGCCCAATCCAATAAGGACGTCCCTTAATCACAACGATATAGTTTTTAAATTAGTACTCGTAGTATCTATTTGGCAAATTGATAATTTACTTGTGACACCTCTTTGGAGTGAAAACTTTTATAGGCGCATTGAGCACATTTTTTTATGAAGGAAATACTTTTTATTCAGACTGTTTTCATTCCCGGAGTGCCATATTTTTATTTACATAATGTAATCAACAAGTCTGTCCGATGGATTACACGCTAGATTTGTGTCACTTGTGTGTTTATTAACTTGTAGAAAGAAAAGAGAAGAAAACTTAGTAGAATTCCTTGCGAAGGAGTTATAAATGATGTTTCATCAAGTATCTCCACTTTGAGCGATGGGGTCAACGACCTGAGTAACTTCTTGGATATAAACTACTGCGCATTAAGTTCTATAATACCTGCTATTAAGAATATGCTCAAAATGGTATAGTATAGACATTTCTTAATGGTTTCTTTCAACTTAAATAATTTGATCATAATTACAGATATAGGTCTACTGAGCGAACAGTTTGCTTTGGGCATTGTTTTCGCGCAATCAATAATGAGAATCTTACTGCAAATAAAATTATAGTCACCAACGTATTACTGTTTAGCTCCAAGATTGGTTTTGACCATTATTCAGCTACACGTAAACAGGCCCTCGATTCTGCTAAAGCACAACCACTGTCACACCACAGAGACTGTAAAAAATTGAATTCGATTTTAGACCTTATTTCTATAGACTTACAGTCACAAAATTAAATGAAAATAATTTCATTATACTCTTTCATTCACTCTACAAAAAGCCATTTTATTTTAAACTTTAACTGCATTACTTTAAAGGCTAATATCAAATGGAATTTTCTCGCGGTCTCTGTGGTGTGACAGTGGTTGTGCTTTAGCAGAATCGAGGCCCAGATGATCACTGTCAGTGGATTTAAAAAGTCAAGAATATAGATAAAAGGGAGAAAAGCAATGTCTCTGTGAATATTATCGTACCTAACCATTAAAACCTATTTTTATGAACACACAAGACAATAAAAATTATGGCAACAAAAAATGCGGTATTTCCGTTAAATAACAACAGAAATACGCCTCTCAAGTGCTTAAAATGTTTTACTTTTTCAAACGCTACTTGCATTTAAAGCGACAAAGAAATGTTAAAACTAATTATTTGGACACAGTCATATAATCTGCAGCTGAGTTTTGCGGTTGACACGGCTAACGACACGCCCACTAGCAAAGCTCTCAGCGACAAATCGTCAGCATAGAGAGACCCCAGCCTTATTTTGAAAGTTGTGTCACGTTCGTAGATAAAAAAAACTAGCCGGTTCAAAAAGCCATATAATGCGGCCAATGAACTTATTCCGTCGCAGATTGCCTTCCTAATTATACTTTTTTCGATACCTTTTGAGATGCAAATACAACACGGAATGCCTAGTGGGAATCGATTTACTAATCACAGCAACAAACATAGATAAATATGCCAAGCCCTCCCCAAGGAATCCATCTATTAGGACTGCTTATCGTTTTTCATGTATTTTTTAAAATCCGTTCTGAATATTCTTCTTTTTCATCGTAGCGTTCTCTCTCTTTTCTGTCGCATCCGAATTTTTTGTCTGTTTCATCCCAGTCGCATGCGAATTTTTCGCTTTGGAGTTTGGGGTAGGTACGTTTTTGCCAGCCACCTGTGGGTTTGGCTTTGCGTGAAGCTCCAGCGTTAGACCAGTTGTTGGTATTTTTTGAGCTCGAAATACCCGTAACGACTGCCATAGATGTTCGTATGATAACCGGGACCGACGGCTTAACGTGCTCTACGAGGCACGCACTATGCCAATGCAAATAGCCATATTCATTCATGCATACAAATATTTGCACTGAGTAGGAATTGAAACCGCGCCTCCTGCGCAGCAGTAGCATCCACTACCGTCACGCCACAAAACCTGTTCTTAGCTCAGTTTGAATCAGTTCTGAATTTATGTCTATCATATTATACAACTTATATTGATATTTTCATACCTAAGTACCGCAATCCTAGAGAATTGGCACATTTCCATTATACTATCAAATTATTGAGTGCTACTCGAAGGTTATAAACATCGTTTGAGTGGCATTATAATCTGGTTATAGGATTCAGGTGGACCTACCATGAGAGCTATTTGCGTTCGTGAAACAGAGAGGTGGTGGTGATGTTGGTGAAAAAGAGAGATGAAGCTATATATAGAGTGTGGAGCTACACACTCCCTCTTTCCAACTCAGCAAATGAACCCTTAAAGTACAGACAGCTTCTGTGGTGGTAGTAAAGAACGCGGCCGTTATGCAGGAGGCGCAGGGTCGATCCCCGCTCAGTGCAAATATTTGTATGCATATGGGTATTGGCATTGGTCTGGTCGGTCCCGATTGCCATACGAATATCTATAGCAGTCGTTACGGGTAGTTGGAGCGCTTAAAAGGCCTTCAACTGTCTGGCTGCAATGCTTCGATATCGCCAATGGGTTGAAGGAGTCAAATGGCAGTCGCTTCACGGAAAACATCGACATTCAGTTAGATCCGCAGTTAGACTGGTAAAGCAGACCCCAGACTCCGAGGTGAAAGCTTCGGATGCGACTGGGATTAACGCTAGAACGAAGAAAAAATGAACCCTTATGTTGGGTTCAGTGTTTAATAAAAAGATATTTGCCTTGACTGCCAATTAACCTATTACAATACTATATAATACAATTAACAAAGACTCCAAAGTTCAATATTATATCTCACATGTTGGTGCATCGTGTTCGGAAACAAAAGACCCAGTATAAATATCACTAAGTTCTGTAGATAACATACAAATGACCTCGCAAACACAGTGACCTCTTTGAAGACCAAAGAAGGAATGATCATTCTGTCAAAGGGATGTCACCTATGAAAATCAATAACGAATCTAGTACCATCTAAAGATTGGATCAATGACATTTGAAATATACTACATGACGTATACATACATACATATATTAACGACTGTAAATCCTCGAAGGTATAGGCAGAGGTGTATAAAAGCCCACATTTCACCAATTGTGATTTTCGGTCCCACGATAGGGGGGCGAGTCTATTGCATTGCAGTCAAATGAGAACTCTGTCATGAGCAGTATGTTTACTGTCGGATGGAGAACAACCCTACTTATTTCGCCTTCTACGACACCCCCGGGTGGCCCCTATTCTACTCCACCAGGAAACAACTCGGCATTATGGACCAATATGGATCAAAAAATTATGGGATTAGGTCATATTTCATAAAATCTGAAAGTGAATTAAGATACGACCAGGTTTGATTTATTATGTGTATACCTATAGATAAGTAATGAAGTTTTTATTTAGATTTTAGATATCATTTAGGTATTGCAATTTTATCACACTAAGTTTTTTGTCAATTTGCAGAGATAAGGAATAAAACACGTGACATATTTTTAAACTAAAGATTTTGGATTAATTTGATTATTCATTTCGATTATAAGATAATGACAAATATACAACATTATTTTAATTTCGAGATATCAGGCAGGTTTTTTATGAATTTCCAGCGATAAGGAACGCTACACGTGACTTTTTAATTATTTTAAATACTAAAGAACTAAAGATTTTGGATTAAATTGATAATTAATTTCATTTAAAGATATATACAGCTCTATCAATTTTATTACATAACGACAGATATGCAGACTCATTCTGTACAATTTCAATTTATTTGCATATAGGTACAAATACCTACCTCTACTAGCGGCCACTCGCGACTTCGTACGCGTGGGGTTCTTTTAACCTCCTTAGGGGTGGAGTTCCGTAAAATCCATTCTTAGTGAATGTTTAAACCCTATAAGGAACCTACCTGCCAAATTTCAAGTTTATAGGTGTTATAGTTTCTGAGATTCGTGATTAAGTACCGACTATATCATTGCTAAACTAAACTAGGAACACGGTTCGCGTCGTTAATTCGTGCGATTTGCAAGACTTCGTATTTGGCGCGCAAATACGCGATGGTTGCATCGCTTACTCGCAAAAATGGCATCGCGCAAATATAAGTACGCGATGGTTGCATCGCTTACTCGTAAAATAGTGATAATTTGAGAGACGTCTACGTCAATACTGCCATGAATATATTACGAATTTTAAATATTTACAAGGTCTGCCTCACCCAGCCACGCACAAATTGCACAAAGCGCATATAAAACAAACGATTTCACTGCAATAACACGCACATCCGTGAATTTTATTCATCAACAGGGTATAAAGATTTGTCTGGTATTCACGAATAACTCAGCGTTTCTCAAACTTTACTATGCACTGGCACAGTTATTTTAATATTTTAGATTTGCTTTTTGAACGCTGTTTGGAATTGAGGGTTCCATAGTTTGTTAGTGTTCGCTCATTACAGAATATTTTCAGTTGATTGAAAACACTTCCATGGGTATACAAATAAAGATAATAATCATCATCAGAGCGATTTGCGTTCCAACTTTGCACTTTGGAGCCCGACGTTTTTTTTTTTGTTTTTGATTGGTATATCGGCTTTTCTGGACGCGATTACCGTTTCACCTTCCAACCCTGAGAAGAAATCCTGCAGCAAAACCTTATCCGTTATTTATCCGAGTAACCGATGAAATTGCCATGGATGTCAAGGATGTTGGTAAGGCCCTAAGTCAAAGTCACTACACTAGTGTACAATAAAGAGTATGTTATGTTGTATTATGGCTGTAAGTGGGCTATAAGTTCACTATTGAATACATTATTGAGATTCATTGAATACATAAATATTTTATATAATTAAGTAATCTGTTAAACATCTATTCTTCTTCATACAATAGCGTTTATCAATACATATTATAAAACTCAGTGTCTTTCTGTCTGTTCGTGTATGTTCTTTCCATCCATACTAAAACCACATATTCATTATGAATGTTTTTTTTTTATTATAGCTACGTCATCTGGCCAGGTTATATGAATTTGGATAAATGGATCTTTGATAATAATCAATCACGTCGGAACGTCTAAGCCGATCTGGATGAAATTTGGCACAGGGAGTTATAAATTATAGTCTGGAATAACACAAGGTTTTTAATCCCGGCAATCAGTATTTCATACAGTTAGTTAGTAGTTATGTTTGTTTATAAACTAACTTACGAAATTAAAATGACAAATTAAGTTATCTATAATTAAGATATCTTTTGGTCGCTTTAATACCAAGACGTTAAATTCAGTACCTAGTCCACGCGAGCTTAGCCACGGGCATAGCGAGTGTTTTGTAATAATTGGTTCGTGAAGTATGTATTTAAAGTCCGACCAATAAAATAAAAAACCCGTACTGGGGGCGCCAAAAACATCTATGATTATGACAACACCAAGTATAGTGATACACATGTAAAATGCCAATATTTTTCAACACACTTGCTTATGAACAGGCTTTTATTTCCCCGCAATTAAGCACGGAATGACACCTAATATAAAACTGTGACTTTTTCATTGCTTCTTCTTCCTCCTAGCGTTATTCCCAGTCGCATCCGAAGCTTTCAGCTTGGAGTCTGGGGTCCGCTTTTACCAGTCATAGCTACAGATTTGGCTAGACCTCGATATTTTCCGTGAAGCGATTGCCACCTGACCTCCACGACCCAATGTTAACATTAGGCGATATCGAAGCTTTGCAGCTAGACCGTTGTTTTTGGACTTTTTAGGGCACCAACTACCCGTAACGACTGCCATAGATGTCCTTATGGCAACCAGGACCGACGGCTTAACGTGCTCTCCGAGGCACGACCAGACCAATGCAAATACCCATATTTAATGCACACAAATATTTGCACTGAGCGGGGATCGAACCCGCGCCTCCTGCGTAGCGGCCGCGTTCACTACCGCTACGCCACGGAGGCTGTCATGTTTTTCATTGCTATTATTCACAAAAGTGAGTTATAGACTACTTTTTTTTTAATTTCATTAAGTTGCTTTGTTCTTAAGTTTCGATACAAAAAAGATCGTGTCCAATATTACAAACGAATTAATATAGAAAGAAAAGAAAAAGAAAGAACTTGTAGTACGTGTTTAATATACAAAACTTTCACTAAAATGTATTTTTTTTTTCTCTGTTAAAAAGTTAAGTTTTTCTCTGTTAAGTTTTCTGGTTAAAATAGAAAAATAGACGCGGCGTGTTATACTGGTTACAAGGACTGGGCACAAATCACAACACAGTAGTATCCGTATAATAGTTTACTGCTTGTAATGGTAAATACAAGTTAGACATACAGTTACACCATGTATAGAACAGGGACCACGCGATATTGTTTTTCGGACTGCATAAAATTCTTGTATTTTATGCCTAACAGCACAGAGATCAAAATAATCGAGCATGATTTTCTTTTTTGCGTTAGGCTTATTTTTCTTAGGCGTAGAAAATACATATGACGTTTGACCTTCTCTTCGTATTTTTATTACAGAAGATCGGGATATACCTAAAAATGTGAATAATAATTAGTCACAGTAAAATCAGTAGATTAGGCCAATTTCAGTTGCACGTACTCTATGATGTCCTACCCGTCATGTTGACAACAAGGTCCGTGATGTTATTTAGAGGAACAGAGTCCAATCCTTCCTACTTTTTATTCGACAAATACTTTGTTATATTATAAATTACTTTTCTTAACTGGCTTTTAATAGTTTTCGGCATATTACTATAGTTTTGTAGTTTTGTAGCGCTCTCAAACTCAACAACACGCACAATTGACACCACACTGACAGATGACCATAATGACATCGTATAGATTGTTACCATATGAAGAAATTAGTTCCAATAGTTTACCGCAATATGGCGAGGTTTTTTATTTTACTGGTCGGGCTTTACTAAAGTTACTATGTTACACCTCGGGACACATATCTTGGACCAAAGTCGCGACACAAACGAGGCCCTGGCGCGCGCGGATTGTTTTGTAACAATCTTTGGTTGTTGAATTTGAACTCGCCCACCGGCGTAACATCGCGTGCTATTCTCAAAAGACGCCCTAGAAACGTGTCCTGCGCATATAGAAGCGCATTTTGATATACGTCCCAAGGTATACTGCTCTTATAACTTGTGTGTTTGATCGATAACGGTTATCATGACACTTGATCTTTGATAAGATACGGGTTTGACGTTTTGCAGGTTTGTTTATAATGCGAGATCGTATTAGATAGATTAATCTGCTACGTTACAACCCAATGACATTTCTTACGTGCCCAGAGTGCTTGGTAGTTCAGTATGCCTCACTCACACTGTAAGACAGGCGCGGTCGCAGCTTGAAGTTTGGGGGGGGGGGGGGGTCACTACGGAAATTCCTTAAGAAATTTAACCCCCCCTCCCCTCGTACTGGGACTTTTCAATATGACGTGCATGGTTTTGGGGGGGGGGGGGGGGTGTCCCCAGTGACCCCCCCCCCTCGGACCGCGCCTGCTGTAAGAACGAAAGAAGCAGAACATTCACTAATCAGCGAGTGCGAGCTAGAACCGTCAGAGTTCCGTCATTTAACGCGGTACGCCTTTGACATCGCTATGGTATTGAGATAACATATTATCTACTTCATAATCATTAACGAGTTACAATTATAATATAATTCGTTTGGAAGTTAGGTTAACTTACAGGAACAAGTACCAAGGTTATTATAGAGCTAGATCGCACATTGAAATCAGTTATTAACATTTTAAATAGGGGTCTACGCATCAATTATAAAACAAGAACTTTGATAACCTCTGACTTGGAGTTTAACTCAACAGTGCTCTTGTCTTCCGGGGAGTATAATGGTGCAGTCAGTTCTTGCATGACTGTATGTTTGATTCTTTTGTTCAGCGATGATAAAGTACAAGGTTATTGAGATATGAAGCTGTATGGAGCAAGGTCTTTGAATAAATGAAAAAAACTATGTATATTTGCAAATAAAAAAAGGTTATTATACGACGAGAGATTTTGCGTAGCCTTTAATTTTCAGGCAGAGTAGAATGCAAGGAATTCCTATCTCTTTTTAGGCTGCAAGCCGGGTACACCTTCTGTTTGAAAAACGAGGCTCGCATATAAGCCGATGATGAATAGGTATATTTACTTGACTGCTTGATCTATCCCCTTCAATAACGCGTAGTATCAATAACCACAGATAAACGAATACGTTGTATTGTAACATCAATGAATTAAATAACAATTAATTGTATAAAACGGAAGCACAGGGACTATACACAGCATTGACATGATAACAAAGTCTTGTTAGACTTTGAACTGGCATTATCGCCGTCTCTATAGACGCCATTCAATGTTTTGTTACTAAAACGAGTACAAAGTTTTTCTTTGTTTGGCAGTATCGATGTTTGAATGACTTACTTTGTACAAGGACGTACTGAGAGGGCAAAGACCGGTGTATTGCTTTTTTGTAATGTAAATGCGAGAAAAAAGAATTGTACTTACTCTTTCTTTCTTCAGAAAGAATATTAGTAACCGAAATTACTAGTGTTAGCCCTAATGCTTCCAGTAAAGCTAATTTGCTTGTATTGGGAGTGGGTTCACGTCGGTAGTGTAATGGCAGACTCTACTCAATCATCATCCGAGCGCCAATCCCGGCTGTACCAAAGCTAGCAATTTGGATCCGCTCCCTTCGTTTCCATTAGTGGTATATCTGATAACTTACACGTAGATATATACTACTAGACTGGCTATAGGTACGAAACACAAAAAAACTGGTATCGCGATAGACCAGTACTATTAACAAAACAATGCCCATTGCAAAAAGGCACGCCATCACAGATTAAGTACCTAAAAAAGCCTGTATTCGTGGTAAACATTTGTTTAGCAATATTTGATCAACATTGTTGATGAGCGGAGGGAACGTTGCTGGAAACTTACACCTATGCCGTTATCAACTCTGCAACACGCAGTGTTGCCAGCAACATGTTGACAGCAACTCCGCAAAACGTGTATTCAACTTTGTTGCTAAACATAATATATGTTTACCATGAATACGGGGCTTTATAGTGCGCCGTATAAGTCACGCCATACCTATGCATAGGCATAGGTATGGCGTGCGTGACTTTTTGCTATAATAACTAAGTAGTACCTATAGCGTCAAAACACCTAGAAACTGAGATAATTTTTTTGTTCTCAATTGCTAGTACAAGTACAAGTTTTTGGTGTACCAAGGTTTTTAAGTAAGCGACTGCCGTCTAACACCCATCTTCGAAAGAAAAACCTGAGACCGGCACGTAACCCTTAATCTCTAATTGCTAGACATAGCTATTACGCTACCACAAATTATACTAGCCACGCCACACAGTTTTACCTTCAAGGAAAGCATGAGATGACAGTTACATAATTACTCAGAAATATATAACTGGGCCGACATACATCATCATCATCCTTCCTTTTAACCCGGTCGCATCCATGGTCTGCACCTCAAAGTCCGGGGTCCGGTTTTCCCAATCTAACTGCGAGGCGACTGAACTTCGATATTTTCCGTACACTGGGCCGGGTATGCAAAACAAGATATAACCTTGACCATGGTTAAACAGCTATTTAGATACGCATGATCGATGTTTTCAATATATTATACTTGAGTTTTTCACACATGAAATAAAAATTAACACAATTGTCACGCAAAAACGAGTATCTACGGCCGATTTTCTATAGCTTAAATAACTTCCCCAGTCGGGCACTTGCAGATACGAGCTTTCGACGTCCAGAAGTTATCTTAAACGCCTAGCTACATTAACAGGTCGAAAGAATTTTGCATTTATAATGTATTGGAATCCTTCACAGTTCTGGGCCAGGGTCAACTGTGATGAATTCTGATAAATAAACATGTTGTATGAGACACGAACAGCCAAGTTACCGTTTTAGTGCCTATTATAGATTCCGGTATTGACGACCTCAAAAGAAAACAAGGTAGGTTTTTGCTACTCTTGTCAAGGACCAATTGTTGTAGCCTAGCTTGTATATACCAGTTTATGCTATGAGACTGCGTTCTCATGTTTTAGCCAATGAAATTCATTGAGTAAAACCAGATAAGTCAGTAGGTATAGGTTGAATTGATCACGGTTCCTATCATTAGAGAAATTCTCTCTAAGAACGTTTTTAGAGTTAGTGTTGCAAATGTCTACACTTAATAACTTTACACACACGTATTACTTTTTAATACCACTAAGGCACTACAACCTTAGTGGTTTAAAAAAAGATATTATAAGCTTTCTGAGACTTCATTCACGAAGACGTGTACAATAGTCCATTCTTCGAAATAGATAAGAAGAAGGTAGGTATTGCAAGTCTTCAGCGTACTAATAACACCATCAAGATAATTCCATTGGCTACACTCCTACAGCATGCACGCAACCCAACATAAAAAAACACATGTTGTAGGTACATTTTGTTTTTTAAATGGACACAAATGGATTCAAAATAAATCAACATTTATCGCAGCTAAATATATTCAAAACCTTGCAGATATATTTACTTCTCCTTTCCGGGCGCAAATATATCAAGAGATCACGACAGGCCATTGGCCTTACGTGTTAAATTAGGATACGCGTGACGCAGTAACATAGGCAGTAATCATATCTTTAATAGGCATCATTAAATTCGAACATGAAACAGACCAGACAACACATTATTTGCTGAATTTCGACTTACCCTAGATAATGGAGCACACCGGGCACACGCCAGGCCTGCTGGAGGCCTCGTCTGTGGTTGAGGAGTAGGGACGATTGGACCTTCTTTTACTCTGTACAATGACGTTGTGCGACTCTGTTGAAACATACGACTTAATTACTACGCGAGTATTGATAAGACTTTATGATAATCTCTGACTTGTTAACGATAAAAAAAGTTACAGCTTTTTGCCAGACTGTCAATTCCTTAAAATTTCAGTCGTGGATAAAACGTTACAATAAAGATTATGCAGCCGTTTTTTTTTATTTTGCTTAGAGTTTTCCTCTGGAAACCAAGCTATACCATGGTACAGGGTGAGGAAGAATGAAATACCGCCGTTGCCGACATGTTTTTTGAAGTGATGCTCGCAAAAGAGGCGGTACACTACACACAGTACACACCCTCGTGCGCCGCGCTAAATCATTTCGGTTTCAGTAGACGGGAAGCTCTATCCTTCAGCGAAAGCTTCCTATTTCGTTCACGTCTCCGTTCCTATCTCTATAAGTCGTAGGACTATCCTTCTCTTCGATAGGAAGCTCAATAGAGTGTGCAGGAATTCTATACTCCACGGATAAGCGGTCTACCGGGACTCCCTTCCGCCAGTATACGCAAATCTCAGGGTCAAAATGTCTTAGAGCGGCTATATCGGAAACATATCTATGTAGCTTGCGTCCACTCACTAAATACCACCACGATATAGCCACTTCACGTTTAGCCACAATGAGGTGGTACAGCTTCACTTTACGGGTTACTCTCACGGATGTGTAATTTGCACACGACACACGAGATAGTGGATAGCTTGAGTAATTTTATTTACTGTGTAAATCTAAAGATAACAGGCTAGAAAGCACGTTTGCCTAGGAGGGAGGTACTCTCTTTCAATGTGCAAGACTGTGGTCTATGTATTCTATGTAGATATGTATGAAGTCAGTTATTGAACTCAAATTCTGGAACCCTGGAGTTCTTCAACAATAGAAGCATGATGATGCAAACCAGGCGATGTGGAACATTTATATGAATGGTGTTAAAACTTAATGGCAATAATCTGAATGTACAGAGTACAGAGCGAATGAGGCACATGTAAATATGATATAAAAAAAAGGGAAATTATATTGAGAACGTTATTGCACGAAAAGTGGAGTTCAAATTACGATTCAATGGTTAATGGGTCGTCATTTTTATCAGTGTCATTATATGCTGTAAATAAACCGGTTATTTTGGTGTATTTTGAACCACTGTTGTTATGTTACACTTTAGTACCTTATTTGACGATAAAAATTGTAATACCGGGAAACAGAACCGATAGAAAAGGCAAAATTGATCATTAAGCAAATTTTCTTCGATAAGTAAAGTATTAATGAGTCGGTCTCTACCTAAATTACCTTAGTTTAAATCGAAAATTTACACACCTCATTTTTCAAGCTCAAAAACATTGCATGCATGTCACATTTAAATACATTTGTTAACTTCAGCTAATCAGCATAATCTCAATATTGGAAAATTTCAGTTAGAAACCCAGAATTTGGATGGATTACACCATATAATATTAATTTTATTCCAGAAGTTAGCCTTGACGACCAATAAGCTTGTGGCTTTTTTTTTATAATTGTTGTATTTTAATTTATATTTTGTAGTTTTTACCTGTAATCCGTAAAGAAGAATTCTATTGTATTCAAAGTAAAATACAAAATTTTAATTAGAATAACAAAAATAATTCTACAACCTTACATTTATACAATAGAATTACCTATTTTTTGCTTTTATTTTTTTACTGTGCTGAACCAGATATAATAAAACTAAATAGCTCACAATTTATCTAGCCATTTTTTTGACATTTATATTTTAATAAGTTTATAGTATATTTAATATTTTTTATTAAAAAATATTAATTAAAATATTAAATATACTTATATACCAACGAAACTAACGATTCAATGCCTTTCTGGATAAGCTTTTTTATTTTTTTTCAAGTATGAGTAAATTTAAAAACAATGTCCTACTATTTAATTTAAATTTTAGTGAATATTTCTTTAATATTAATATAATACATACATACATATAATCAGGCCTTTATCCCCGGAGGTATAGGCAGAGGCGAAATAACGTCGACATTTCACCAATCATTGTACTCGTATTCGGCCTTACGTAATAGGGGGTGAGCCTATTGCCGTAATCCGGGCACTATTGTTGACTCAAGCCATGCATCTGAGGCTGAGTCTGAACTGTATATATATATCTGTCTGATGTTAAACAGCACTATCCCTTAGGGGTCCATTACACGCTTATGCAAACGTCATTCCATCATGCCGTCATGCTCAAAATGTTCATGAAATCATGAATGTTATTGGTCAATCGGCTATTAGACGATATAATATGTAATAACAATCATGATTGACGGCATGATGGCATGTCGCTTGCACAAGCATGTATGGACCCCAAGTCATCTTGTATGACACGACACGGTAGGAGATGGGGTGGCCCAAATATTAATATACTCGTATTAATATAATAAAAGATACTTTTTGTCTCATCATCATCCTCATAGCGATTTCTAAGTTGCGTCCAAAGTTTGCACTTTGGAGCCCGTGGTCCGCTCATTATTTTTACTACCGTCTGACCTCCCAAGTCCGAGAGGAAAGTCTAGGCCAAAAGCTCGTCCATTGTTTAACAGGTGCACCGATTAGCAGGTGAGATTGGCTTGAGTATCTAAGATCTTAGTGGTCAGGGCACCAGTAAGTAAGCCCACCATCCAGAAAAAAATCTCTGAGAGCACGGTAAACAATCGGTGTCAGTTGCCATACGAACATCTATGGCAGTCATTACGAATAGTTGAAGCCCTAAAAAAATCAGGCAAATGGTTTAGCTACAGAACAGGGTTGTGGAAGTCAGATCGCAGTCGCTTCCTTTACTGAAAATACACTGAAAATCACAGTTACATTGGAAAAGCGGACCCTGTACCTACACCGAGGTGAAGGCCTCGAATACGACCGACACGAAGGCGAGGGTGATGATGTGGATTCTTAAAATACATTAACACCGTTTCTAACAATTTAGTGAATAACTATTGCAGCAAGTATCTAATTAAAATAATAACAGTACATGTACACCTGTACACAGAAGAGAAATAATGTTTTAAATTCACCAAAATAATCATAAAAACTTCAAAAAACGCATGTTGCCAGCCCGGGCCGGATACACTTATTTTCTAAATTATTTGATTAGTTTTTAGTTTTATAAGCTGAATTTCAAAAGTAAACGTCTGTTCAACTAAAGTTCTTAGGTTTTACGTATTGAAATTAATTTAATAAATCGTCCGCTTATTTCTTCTCCTTTTGACTAACCATCCAGCCAACCCCGAATTAGAAAGTCTTCCTTAATCAAAACCTCGTCCGATAATCAGCAGGTGAAACGACTTGAGGTAGGCTTGGCCCTATAAGTCTTGGTGGCGACCCATACACCCATCAATCTCATCTCTATTAGCTTAGGCAACCCTGGATGTTAGCATCTATAGATACACTTAGAATAGAATAGACTAGTCAATGTAATACATTTATGACAAAATACGTGTCATTCCCATACATTTACATACAGGTGGCCACCCTAAACCTACAACTGGGTCGAAAGTCCCAGACGCCGCCACGGTGTTCCTCTCTGTATCACGCTCACACTATGGACCCGGCGACCGCACGGTGAATCCATGGAATGCTGAGAATCTGATCTCTCTCTTATATTATATTCTACTAAAGATTGTGACACCTGTCTGATTCCAATCGCTTGAATATAGATATTCAATGTTTCACTCATAATTGTTAAAAGTGACTTCAACTATGTCATCTTCCGCGGTATTTGAATGAAACATTTTTATTTTAGGCGTTTGTTTGAATGGCTTTTCCATATTAATGCGTCATCATCATCTTCTCAGCTTTAATCCATTGCGCCGAAAACTTTCACGGGAAGTTGGAAGGACTCCAAGTCCGTTCAATTTCTCGTGTCCAAAGAATACAACTCTATCAGTCATGTATGTCATAAAATATATAGGGAATTCCAACAAGAACAAACATTTATTCTGTAAAACCCATTAAAATGGCACTTACAATACGTCAAAATAAAAAGATTTATTAAACAAATGGACCACCAGTGCGAAATGTGGCCCCAAAGACATTTCATAACATAGACATGTCATATGCTTACAAATCAACGTAGAAAAATGTGCCGAACTCACACACACACATTTTTAATTCATCTACACTTCCCTACATAACCAATGGATTGAAAAGAGAGGACATGAAAAATACAATATAAAAGAAGAAGACAGCTATTGTTTGTCACTTGGACTTTAATGATAACAATGTACCAATCACAGTGCGGTTGCTAGTCGGTGACATAGGCTAACAAAATTATTGAAAAAGAAGGTACATAGCTCTCTGAATTGAGGTTATTGCCTAATTTTGTTTAGACAAAGATGTTTGTTTAACTTTGTTAATGTATTATGAAAAAGCTAGGTATAATTTTTAAATTTCATTATTTTGTTGCTGTCAGTAGTACAATTTTAACAAGTACCTAAGTAGGTACTTGCCAGTAAAGTGAAGTTTGAGATAATTGCGTAATTTTGTTTAGACAAAGATGTTTGTTTGGCATTGTTATTGTATCTTCTAATATATAAAATTCTTCTGTCACGGGGTGCGTAATCGAACTCCTCCGAAACGGCTCGACCGATTTTGATGAAATTTTTTGTGCTTATCCGGTATCTATGAGAATCGGCCAACATCTATTTTTCATCCCCCTAAGTGATAAGGGTGCAGCGGGAACGGGATTTGAATACCACGTGGGCCGAAAATATGGCGGTACGAAGTTCGCCGGGGCAGCTAGTTAAGTATAAAAAAGCTAGGTATGTTTATTCTATTTCATTATTTTGTTGCTGCCAATAGTACCTACAAATTTTAACAAGTAGGTACAGTACCATTAAAATCAGTTGAACATTCGGCTTTTTTCGGGTATAATCGCCTAAATTCGGAGACGGAAATGACTCGACATACATTACCGCGATTTCTTTTATGTAACATTCAATTTGAAGTATCCTAAACGCAATGTATACCATCTGCCAAGATGACATTACTAACCACAGAACTAAGAAAATTATAGAGAAGCGACATGAATTTGAAAATTCATTATTTATTGAAGCTTCAATAATTAATGAATTTGAAGATTATAAGAAATCGCGGTAATGTACGCGATATTTTTTATTTAATGTATACAAGTATAGCTATACTTGTATACATTAAATAAAAAAAATACATAGATATATTATGTTACGGCTAAAGGTAGGTGTGAACATAAACTTATGATTAGCCGGCTAAACTTAGATTTATCTTCGACGAGGTGTTAATGTTAGTTTCTTCTATATTTAGCCGGCTAAACTTAAGTCTAACCGCAGGCCCTTGGCTAAAAACGTAGAAGGAAATGGGAAAGCAATAATCACTCTCATTTCAGCTTTTCTATGCCGCCAATAGTGCAAACATCAAAGTGTCCACTCCGATCAATCAGACTTGGATAGATTAGGTTAGGTTAGGCCTTCGTGGTTATTTTTTTTATGACCATAAAGAAACTTAAGTCTCGCAAAGCCATACGCAATTAAATATAGACCGGCAGCAGGTGTTGCCTAATCAATCATTTGAACTGACAGGTAGAACGAATACATTTTTAGCCGTTTCGTTTTGGTTAATGTGCACATTAACCGGCTAAACATGGAATATCCCGACGCAAACTAACATGTTATCGAACTTTAGCTGCTTCTCGAAGATAAACCTAAGTTCAGCCGGCTAATCTTAAGTTTATGTTCACACCTACCTTTAGCCGTAAAAGAAAGTAGAAAGTAAATTTTCTTCTTTTTTAAATATATTATATCTATTCTTTATTAAAATAGTTACATACATTATTTACAATTTCACGAGACTGAGCAACAATTATTTTACCACGCTTTAAATTTGTTGAAGCCGTGATACATAACTACTGTAAGTTAATTTTGATAAAATTTGATAGAATCAAATATGTTCACGAATAAAATTAGCGTTCATAATCATAAATGTATCATATACGTCAAATAAATCAATTATTTTTCTTATATTTCAATATTTTTGTATTAGTTTTGAGCTACAAAGGAGGTTTTGTTGCTCATATCGTGCTTGTATTGTATTCATTATGACAACGGGTAATATAATTAAAGGTCATATCTGTAAATTGATAACTCTATGTAAGAGACGAGGGATTCACGACAATTACCGAGGTTGAACGAATGTTCAACTGGTTTTAATCGTACTGTACTTACCTAAGTAGATACTTGCCAGTGAAGTGAAGTTCGCACTTATTAACTTACTTGAACCACATAGTATTAGTAGGCAATTATAAAAAACAACAAATTAAAATTGGGAGGTAGTATGTAGTGAGTTTAATGCCTACGATATTCTCATCTGTACTTTAATCTATGTTCGGATCACACACGTCCTTGTCGCTCACGCACCAAATTATATCATACTGTCTCTTTTTAACAATTTTAACTTGAATATTATGAAAGTCAGAAATTTGGTCTTTATCAGTCGAAATATGTATTATTTCCATGTGATATGAACTCCCTTTCGATGTATTAACTTTAGAGTAATAGTTCGTGCAGTGTCTATAAACATACGATGGCATTTTCGTTATTTTTATAAGTCACTGATGCTTCCGCTCAACGTCCGGCCGGCGCCGCTCGGCACGCGGTACTAGAGGCAAACGTTCCAATTGACTCGTTTTCGAATCTTCACAATTTTCGCGCAATAACGAATCTACTTCTTTTTATATATAATATCTTTGTGTGGCCCCCACCAAAGAAGTTACTTCTTCAAGAAACTCAGCGAGCTTTATTTGGTCTTTTTACAAACATGTTTTCATAATCTAAATACAATGATTTGTTTGATTATCATAGTTGAACAAACAGTTCATTTCCACGCTTGTTTACCGTGTAACTATTCTTGAATTTTATAATAGTGAAGAATTTAACCTTCAAATTAGTGGCAATAATGGTTTTTACAACCACCCTTTTAAGTACTGAAGATCAGAAAATTGTGATTATGAATTCTTTTCAGAAAATGCAGAAGCATCAATGACCAATCTTAACGTGAAAGGGTGTTACACTGTGACTGTGATATTTGATTTGATTCAATTCGAAGTTGTTCTTTCAAAGAGACAATACATATGCCCTGATACCGATTGCCATAAAAAAATGTTGCATCCAGTAGCACTTGTGACACGATGAGAATTTTTGATCTAACTAATAAAAATATCTTGCAATGTTACTAGCTGCCACAAAAAGTGTAGCATCCAGTAACACCTGTGACATGTTGAGAAATTTTCCCAAACAAACAGTGTTACTCGTTTGGTTGATACCGGATGGGAATACACCTTTCATGGCACGAAAAAAATATTTGCCATTTCATAATGCATTTGTATAAGCTGAATCGTGAGCAGTTACCTACATCCATAATTATAACTAAATACAACATGGCGTGCAAAGAATATAAGCTTCCCATAATATATAATAACGTTTACTACAAAATTATTACAAAACGGTTGCCAAAACGATGTTAAACGTATCGTGACAGTGTCGGTCATGTAATAGAGAGTTATGTTATGACTATGACTAATGATGTTATTTCATTTTAATCGTTGGTTAACGCAACAACAATAGACTTACTCCAATGGTTGTGGAATTAATTTTTATTGTCACATCGTACAATTGAAAATGATACTTTATGACTTTACGATAAAGTATAGATTACAAATATTTTTTTGGCGTAAATTACGTATTAGAACCTGAAATCTGACATACTAGAACATGATCGAACACAGCAACAGATAAACTCAACTCAACACTCGCAAAGGAGATACGGTTGTTCTTTTTCACATAAAGGTGCAGTGGCGTAGGGTGAAAATTTTCAAAAGGAAAACTGCCGGCAAAAATCTTACTTCTTATAAAACAAGGTCGTTTCAATTTGAACATTCTGCAACGACTGTTTTTTGCAGAGCAAGCCGGCAGTAATCGGTTATAGGGACCTCTAGACTCCGAGGTGAAAGACTGGGATTAACGCTAGGATGAAGAAGTAGGAGATGCATATAATTAGTATATGCCCATCCAGTATCACCCAAACGAGTAACACTGTTACTGGTTGGGGAAAAAATTCCCAACGAGTCACAGGTGTTACTGGATGCAACACTTTTTGTCCCAACGAGTAACATAGTTTTTACCTCGGGATTAGACTCCTGTAGGTAGCAGGAAGAAGTCACAGTTCTTCAAATAATATCTATTATACAATAAATGACACTCAGGCATTAAACAAACAAAAGTAATCCATTTCGAATGTCGTAAGCTTCAGATTGTTTTTTAATTGCCAAAATCATCATACGAGCTTTCTGAAGGTTAAACAAATGTGTATTAATACTAAGACAGTCATTATTTGTTTGAGAATTCACCGAACAGAGGCCGGTCTAGTGTCAGTATAGCCGTTAAAATATGTTTTGTTGCTATAAACCTGCAAACAGTTTGTTCTAAAATAGAAATTATAACATGTACCAGGACCTACTAGATTGATGCCCGCGGTTCAGCCTGCGTGGAATACAGTTGGTATAGTTTTACTAGGTATAAAATCCGTGACGGAAAAAGAATAAGAAAGAGGTGAGTAAAAGCCGACTAACGGAAATACGCAGACGATATCACTGCGGGAGAATGAAAACTCGAAATAAAACCTTGTATCAACCCATCTGGCCAGCAGCGTGGAAACAGTAGGCCAAAGCCTCCCAACATTGGGAGAGGCCTATGTCCAGCAGTGGACTGTGATAGGCTAATTGATTGGTTGATCGAGTATCTATCACCAGATTATGAGTTATCTCATGAAAATGTGACAGTCAAAAGTAACAAACTTTTGATTTGGTACACATCGTGAAGAAGAGCGTCAATGTGACTAATGTCGGCTTACTTTGGTTTTGCAGATCGCACATCAGACTGATAGTTTGGTACCATTATAAAGTATTTAAAACCATTTATGTTTACAAATGATTACAACTACAGCTTCAGTTTTAACTACTCTAAAAATATATCAAACTGCAGACATGCAACGTGATGTAACGTACGAAATTGGATCTTTAGGTTTTTTTTTTAATTTGCTGCATTGTAAAAGTTTCAAGCGTTTACAAATTGGCAGTATGAACGTATACAACGATTGTTTGGTATAATTTAATGCGCTCATCTAACACATACTCATACATAAATTTTAGCTTTTTGCACAAAACTATGCCAAATCACATATTCGTCCGTGCGCAAAATATTCTTAGAAATAATTCAGAAATTTCGCTTCCTGTACTATGAAGATTACAAGTGTTTCCAATTATAGTGGGTTTTTAATTTTTCAAAGAACGCACAAGATGACGTTTGCGTGTAAGTATCGGAAACGAGAATGATTAACTATTGAAATGGACGTTTAGTATGACAAAAGAGATAAAATAAGGAATGTCCACATTGGAAGAAGATTGAAAATTACGCCAGTTACCGTAAAATTTTGTCGGTGTGGTAAGCCCTCTGCGCTGTTTTTAAAAGATCCCTAATTCGATCATTCTGCCATTTAAAATTACCTGCCCACTAACAATTAAAGTCATTCGATAAATGCTCATTCATTCTACGTACCCAGACCACCTAAGCATACCTTAGTCAGACCACACCACTCTCGTATGTTCTGGTTTTTAACTTTCCATCAATCAGTTTTATTCCATAAATTATACTTTCATGATTTTTCTTCCCATACTCAACTTTCATTACCATTCATTAAGACGCCATTATAAACCACCAGGTGCACCTACTTCAGACTAGCCGCACATAACAGAAAGTAGCGCAACATGCACAAGATGGCCCGCAAAATTTCTCCTTTCAAATACTCCTATGTATCTTTAATTCCTGGATAATAAAATACCCAAAGTATACGAATTCTAACACATCATAGCTGGTAATACCCGATCATATTTAGACGGATGTAAAGGGTGTTCGTGTACCATGATCTTTGTATGAGAAGCAAATGGCTGTCATGACTCCTGCTCCTCAAACAGATGTTTTAGTTAGAAGAACAGAGGTAAAGAAGGCGATGGATGCGTGGATACGATGGCTTGCGGTAAAGAGGACATGGCAAGGAAAGAAGTAACTGACAGGTGACTATTTGGGACAAGAACAGGTGATGATGATGATGATATAATTTTTGAACTCGCGCTTATAATATAGAATACCATCACAGTAAAATAGTTTTTTTTTTATTCCTGCATCAATGTCGAAGTTTTCCGGCAGAAAACCTCTATACTGACTTAAGTTCGCCTATATACACTTTTTCTCAATTTTCCCCAATATGTACGAGTACAAAATATAATATGTATGGAACACTTACAGCGACATCAGCGTCTAGCTTCGCGTAGACATCGTGCTGCTGCCGCTTGCGCGCGCGCACGGCTTGTCGCAACGAGCTAGTGGTATCTCGGCCGCACCACCCTCCCACGCGCTCGCCGACCACCTCCAACATGTCGGCTACGCGGCTGTGAACAACGAGAAACAAATTTTAATAAACACGATTGTATGAACATACAGCGATTGTATGCTCCGCCAGGCTGGCGTGAACAGGATACGGCCCTGAGCATGAATCTAGAGCAAGCTCTCACCCTCAAGACTTGCCGCTGTTCAGCGGCAGCGACACCGACACCATCACAAAGGAGACTCTGCCCGAAAGTGGTCCCTTATGCTCGCAAGGGCATTGAGACATGACACGATCGCTGCATTGTTTTGCACGGAATTACGTATATGCATTTGACAACCCTATACTTAGATATTTTTACGTCTACTGAGGAGGCTACCTCAAAAGCCGTAGATGGCCCAGGGTGTGAGAGAATTGCCTTATTGGGCCACCTTAGACGGCAGTCGCTCTCTTAGTAAAGGAAACCAAATTATGGAGGAGCAGGAAAGTGTGTGAAAGTGCAAATTTTCGACACCCATGGGATTGGCTCTTGGATAAAGAAACTTTTGTTGCATAATAATTCTAAAATGATTCAATCGTATTATATGTTTAATGTTTATACCTAGATAATTTATTTATTACTAAAGATAAGAGAATACATTTACATCCACCTGACTGCTAAGTACATTTTGAATTTGAATCCACGATTTTCAGTGTTTCCATCGAGTAGAGAAAACAAACAGTTTTAAATTTATAGTACAACTATTCGAAATATCTAACGTAAAAGAAATTGCATTGCAACTATTGCAGAGCGACGTAACGTAACATTTCAGAAATAACTTTTTGTTGGCATCTTTTATATTTAAAACGTTTCAGGACTACACAATTTTATAAATATACGTAATACCTACGTAAACATTAATATAAATATACTGTGAATGATGTGAATTAAGTGAATCATTGCGAGTACTTATAACACTAGTAAATTCTAAGGGTAAGTATCTCTAAATTACAAAGAGTGCTGATTTTGTGAGAGTTTTTTGTAAGATCATAAAAACATGTGCGTGTGAGCCTTTGGTCGTCTCGTCCGCATCACGAACAAAATACATTTGGCCTTGACAGCACGACTTGCCGCGACGTATGCACAGGTATTACGTAAAATTTAACATTTTTATAGGCACCTTGATAACAGCCAATGTTACTACCTTGATCAGCGTATTTAACGCATTTTACATCTAGACTGGTTTCTGATGAACAAGGACAGTAGCAGCGTCCTCTATTCTATACTTATTACGTGCAATAAAGTTTTTAGATTCGTGCAATCGCCTCCCAACCCACGCTTAGATTAATAGATTCTGTCGCGAATATGTTAATAACTTTCAAATTAGTATTAGTAGCAATGCCATTGTGTTAAGTTAGACTTTGTTAAGTCATTGAAATGTCAATTGTGTCAGCGCATGAACTATATCGTAGCCACGCCTCTTTCGCGCTAATCTAGCTCTTTGACTATTCATAATGTAGCTCTTTGACTAATTATGACATCACAATAATATCTAACGTGTCGTTGGGTAGGTAACAAACGGTTCATAACGACAAACTGCATTTTGTGAGAAAGGAGACGCGCAAAATCATGTTTTCGCACATTTATTTGTACTTGTAGTGCGATAGCACCACATTTGCACCTCTGGAGTCTACATCGCAGTGACATAAACGCACGCGCGCTACATTATAAACTAATAGCTTTCTCATTAGCAAACTTCCCTAGGGCCTGTGGTATGCTATGCATACCTACTTACACTCACGGCTTATACATATTTTTTCAATCATCATAGATTGATGACTAATTTTGTATTATAGTTACTCAGTACCGTATCGGTACTCGTTAGACAGTCAGTTACCAAAATAACAATTAGCCACTACTATCCCTTTTTTTATCGTGCGAAATATCCCCTCGGATACCTCTCCCACCGGATTCGATGGGGGGTTATGTCGAACTCGAACTGACTAAAACGCATGCCGTCTGTCAGTGGGCCGTCGGTTGCCGGGGGTGAGATTATCGTAAACATATCCCGCGCACCCCGGCCAACCCAGGGCCATATCTCTCGATCTAGCCCTCATCCGATGTGGGGACCACAGAGTCCCCAAAGTCACTACTATCCCAGCAAAGATAAGTTTCTGAATAATGTCACTGGGTAGAGTGTATAGTGTATGGTACAGGTATGGTAATGGTATGTTTCGAAAGCACGTACGTCTGGAAAGCTTTGGCATGTCGAGAGAGTGAGCTTCAATCGAAAACCGATTGTATTAACTCAACAACATAAATATAATCTACAAAAATATGACAGATAATGTGATATCTATTTAGATAATCTATCTGATCTGATTGTCCGTAGTGACCCCCACTAAGGACAGTCAGATCAGAAGAACAATCAAGTGGCACATAATTAAAAATGCTCCTATTTGAATTTAGCGCTAGGAAGCAGGAATAAAGAGTTCACTAATATTAGTTAGATGTTATACTATTAATGTGCATTGCCAAGTCATCATTTCTTATACTCATTTATAGAAATTTGGAATTTGGAATGGTTTTATAAAAGATCGTAAAACTTCTGCAATGCTTCATTATTTTTTATAATTGGATTGTGTTTATTTAACTTCTCGTGAGTGCAATAAGGAGTTTCCGTAAGTCTGGGATTTCACAAAGATATAAAAATTAATGCATACATTTCTCATCCAGGCGCATAACAAAGTACTGAATCACACGAACACTAATTGCCCTATGTGGGATGAATCCACAACATGATATTACATGACATCTTAATCGGTCAATCTTGTCAGAACCGTCATGATTGTTGATGAGCAGCCCCCTAGACAAGTAGTAAATAGAATGACGAATGTATGGGTTTTGACGTTTATGACAATATTCCACAATACGGCCAACGAATTGCCTTTTGTCTAAAGGGGCAGGTGTGTGGCTCGCCGTCACCACTTGCTTTCAGGGCTGATGCATGTCACGCTATATTATTATCCCTCCACTTTTGGTGGTGTTCACTGCGAGAACATTGTACTGTGGTCGACTGTGCAGAGTTTCGAGAAGATCCGTCCAGCGGGTTTGGGACCGACCCTTTACATGATTCGATTACATGACATGCATGAATTAGCATGATGTTACTATAATTAAAATAATTAAAAGATGGTTTATAATACATAAAAAATGTGTTTTCGGTGTATGAACTGTAATCAACGGGATTCGATACAATAAAGCAAATGAGCCCAAGCTCGAGTGGTTTACTAATAGCCGTTGAAGAGTTCCACTATCCACATCTTAGCTCTACCATCAGGTCAACTCGTGTTTTATAATCCAATTATCACCACACTCATAAAGTTTCAATTCGATACCAAAATTTAATTAACATTAGATAACAATAAAATAGGTGTACCAATTAGATTATCACCTAATTGGTATACCTAATATCAATTATTTCGATGACTATTATTCTTCCATTATCATTTTTTATAAAAATTAATACATAATTAACAATGAAGCTAATTGACAAAAAATAATTATATATTATTAAATTCTTGAAGAAAAGAAAGCCCGAAATCATACGTCGACTCAATATTTGACGCCTAGAGGATTTTAAAATCCAGACCAATATAAGGATAGGGCAAGTTCCATTGGGTGCGATGCCCTGAATACCAAAATAATATAATAATATATTCATTCATATATTAAAAAAAAAATCTAGAAGAAATTAATCACACTAACCTGGAAGTGAAGAACCAGTACAGCAGAGCAGTGAAGATGGCAAGTTCAGCAGCTCCGCTGGCCACCCTCACATGCTCCACCATCGTCCACACGCTTATCATCGTATCCATGGTACAGTTAGCAACAGACACTACATCACCCGTCCAGTTCCACAACGCACGAACTTCGATTATTTTCGACGAAATCTTTACAACTTTCGGTTGAACGAATTAATAAATTGCACTTGTTTCAAATTTTTTAAAAAACGCGTATTGTATCTTCCGAGTTCTAGAATAGAATAATTTTCGATTTCAATTCCTTGCCTTCCGAGCTGAGGCGTGCTACCTCCACGAAGGGCGAAACGATATTGCGAGCACTGTGTGATAATGAGTCGACCTATGTCCAAAACGATAGCGTGACTTCTGTCAGTTCGTCTTAGCGTGATACTAGACACTGAACCAATATGCACTGACGATATATACAGCAATAAAATAATAACAGCCTAATTAGTTACTATTAGAGTCGAAATTAGATGAACTATCGAAATATATGCGCGAGTATTCTTATCGTAAGCAATTATGAATATAGTTCACGAAAAGTTAATATTCGAACCTAATTTGTCGCGTTAAGAGATCACGATTGGTGTTGATGAGAGAAAATTTGCCGCTGACAGTAGGGAACGAGCACTTAAAAAGATTATGAAGGGGAGCGTGTAGGGAGTTATAAATAAATTGGTAGATTCAATAAAATCGAAGTACTAGTCAGTACATCGACAAGAGAGTAAACAGAGTTTTTGTGCGAATTCAAGAATAATGTTCAGTGGTTATTTACAAACAATAGCAACAAGAATGGGTCTGCGGAGTCAGTTACATCATATACAACACAGAAACAGCATTCGATAAAAGCGTTACAATTTTACTGTTAGCACAACATGAACTATACACGAACGACATAAAACTATTCATGATACAACAAGTAGCTATACATAATATAAAACAGAAACTATCATTTAAAAAACTGGAGAACAATCACCTTTATAGTGGTTTTTACGAAGTACAAATTAACGTCAATGAACCTTGACATTCATGTTATGAATTTGACCGAAAAGAAGCCTCTAAATTCTGAGTAGATATTATGGGATCGTCAAGACCAAAATTATGTTCATTAATTTTTGCTAGAGAAAGAATTCGCAAGGCAATAGAGCCTGTGAAAAAATAATCAGACCTCTCATAAAAGTGGATTTAGACCAAACGAACATAGAGCTATTACTAGAACAAGAGCATTCTTTTTTAATATTATAATGTAAACTAAACCTTGTTTTCAGCGTTTACATAAGAAAAAACAACGAACGAATGCTCTGTCACTGTTTACACTAATAGAATTCGACGTAGAGGGGACAGATTGAGCATTCGCTCAATTCTTTCTTCCTATTGCCAATAATTACAATGACAAATTAGGTATCGGAGTACAATTACCGCTACACTCGCCATATCAAGGGAAGGACAGGAACCCAGTCCACGATACAAGTAGGACGCCTATACGCATGATCCCAAGTCAACCGTAATTGTGTTCTGCCAACAATGTGACCTATGTAGTTCGAGTATCAAAGCCCCGCTTACACTTTGATTAGTGATTAGTGCGAGTTCATACATTTTCTGCAAGATTACCAGAAAATGTATGAACCAATCACTAATCAAAGGGTAAACGAGGCCTTAGAGGTTATTTATTAAGTGGCCTTAGAGGAAGCAACTAATCCTATTTATCAAATCGTTACAATAATCGTCAGTGAAGCTCCTGCTAGAGGACTCTTACCAACCACTTTGAATTTAGTTAGGGGTAAGTGTACTGTAATTAAATTAGAAATAATAATGGCAATAACGGTAATGTAAATGTTATTTGCGATTACGTCAGCTAATCGTCAAATTATCTACTTCTTCAATCGTTTCAATCAATTCAATATCATGTGGTATGGCGCGTAACATCGAATGATTTGACATTCTTTTTTGGCTTTTATCGCTGAAGTAATTAATGGTGCAGAATACTTAATCAATAACATCCTTCAAACATATGTTTAAATGAAGGTTAAGGTTCTGACTAACTAATAAACTGTTTGGCGATTTGTATATTATTCAATATAGAATTGCTTTTTAATGTAGCTTGTACTTGAATTTATTAATGGCAATAAAATAATTTGAATATAACCTTAGTTTAATCTGGTATTACATATCTAAAATGGTACTGTCCAGGATCACAAGAATAAGAATCCAGCATTGCATAATTTAGTTACTTCATTTGAATCGACTCAAGGCAAAATAAACCATGAAATGTTTGATGGAATATGTTTCTTTTCAACTATAAAACGAGTTTTATACCTGACTGCAGACTCGTTATGATAACATATTTACCAGACTTTACTGACTGAAAACAAAATTATTCATTTTAATATTTTTTATCAAAGGCTCACTTAGCTGCGTTTCTGATAGGTAAGTATGTACAGATGATACTAAGATAAATAAATAAAGTTGTTACATGACGTGGTTTTGCATTGAGTATTTTTAATACCTACAACATACGAAACACGTTGTCGACTTCTTTTATTATGGTATTGGATGAAGTTATGTTGGTCCAAATTATTACTTCAATAAGTAAACCTGCGGACTATAAAGATTTCGCGTAACAAGATCCAAATACTTTTTTCTCTTCGATATTGTACATTAAAACTAGAGTTATTAGATATAGACTAGCTGACCCGGCAAACTTCGTACCGCCATATTTTCGGCCCGCGTGGTATTCAAATCCCGTTCCCGCTGCACCCTTATCACTTAGGGGTATGAAAAATAGATGTTGGCCGATTTTCATAGATACCGGATAAGCACAAAAAATTTCATCAAAATCGGTCGAGCCGTTTCGGAGGAGTTCGATTACGCACCCCGTGACAGGAGAATTTTATATATTAGACTAGCTGCCCCGGCGAACTTCGTACCACCATATTTTCGGCCCGCGTGGTATTCAAATCCCGTTCCCGCTGCACCCTTATCACTTAGGGGGATGAAAAATAGATGTTGGCCGATTCTCATAGATACCGGATAAGCACAAAAAATTTCATCAAAATCGGTCAAGCCGTTTCGGAGGAGTTCGATTACGCACCCCGTGACAGAAGAATTTTATATATTAGACTAGCTGCCCCGGCGAACTTCGTACCGCCATATTTTCGGCCCGCGTTGTATTCAAATCCCGTCCCGCTGCACCCTTATCACTTATGGGGATGAAAAATAGATGTTGGCCGATTCTCATAGATACCGGATAAGCACAAAAAATTTCATCAAAATCGGTCAAGCCGTTTCGGAGGAGTTCGATTACGCACCCCGTGACAGAAGAATTTTATATATTAGAGAGATAAAAACAAAACGAATAAAGTGAAAAGTGGTCCATACGGTGTCGTTACGAAGGAGTCACTGTTTATATTATAAGTGCTGTAATGTCAAAACACTTATAATGAACAATTATGGGATTATGTTTAGGTTCACAAGATATTTCAGATTAGTAACAAAAGGCGGATGTTGATGATTTTAAATATCGTGAAATTCTCCAAAGAGCTTCGACCTTGCCCATTGATGATAAAACTAGGGCTTTGAAAAAATCCATAACTATTATCTTATATTTCTGGATGGATTTTAACACCCGTATTCACAAACAATACTATGAGGTCTCATAGTGTGCTCGAGCGCATAGGGCTGGTAAAATTAATTCACAAACATCACGGAGCAGTGTCTAACGCAGTGCGTTTCCTCAACGAAGTATTACTTAAGTGTTATCAATAAATAAAAAGGCTTGCCAAAACGAACGCACTGAGAATTTGTCGTTCTTTGCACAGTTTTGGTAGCACGCATAGCGAAGTATTGTTTGTGAATACGGGTGTAAGACTATAAAAGTGAAATACCACTCACTGATTAATCACGAAATCTCAGAAACTATAACACCTAAAAAACTTGAAATTTGACAGGTAGGTTCCTTATAGGGTGTAGATATCCGCTAAGAACGGATTTTACGAAACTCTAACTCTAACGACCTCCACGTGCACGAAGTCGCGGGCGACCGCAAGTAAGTTATAAAATACCTGTCAAAATTCTTAATAAGGACATAGACTACTGGCCCGTGTACAAAAATGATGGGTCATTTGAACCACCAGGTGACCTATATAGAACGATATAAGAACATAAAATAATAAGATTCAGCACTATGCCGTCACTTGTAAGCTGTCCAACTGAGTGCAGGTGAGTACAGGTACAAAGTACAGGTAGAGTGAGTACATTTTGGTCATATATTTTTGTACGGCATTCTTACCATCGATAGATCCATGAAAAATAACAAGCAAACGCGTAGTGCTGTACAAAAAATGGTGAGCCACAAAGTCGGAATTTTTATTTTATTTTCCGACATTACCAGGGTAAATTTGGTCATTTGATTTTGTACGGCATCAGTTTCATAATATTTCAATACTGCTTCTAATCCATTATTCCGCAACGCCGTACAAAAATCATGCGACATGGTGAAGTAATCGTGGGTTACAACCCCCTCTTCTTCACCTGCACTCAGTTGGACAGCTTACAAGTGACGGCATAGTGCTGAATCTTATTATTTTATGCTCTTATATCGTTCTATAAAGGTCACCTGGTGGTTCAAATGACCCATCATTTTTGTACACGGGCCAGTAGTCTAACAGTGGCTAACGTGCAATGCATTTGGTATATATTACGGTATCGTCGACAATTGTCAGATTCTAGAAATGTCAGATGAGTTTAAAACGCCAGATTCTATGAATGCCAGATTCTACAAATGCCAGATTCTTATAATGCCACATTCTACAATTGCCAGATTCTGTTCGACTAGTTCTGAGCCGAGTTTTAGAGCTACTTTTCTTATTTAGTACATGCAATGTGCGTGGTGAATAGCTTACTGGCCATTAGCGTTCCACTAATACGATCAAGTATTGTTTAAACAAACGAATGAATCGCTCCACAACTTGCAATTGTTAAGTGAACCAGCTTATATAACAATAATTTTGACTTGACTTGATCAAGTACTTATTTTAGGATACTGAACTAATTAACATCCAATGCTTCAATATTGCCATACTTCAATATTGATATAAAAATCTGAAATGAAGAATACAAAAAGGCGCGACCGGCACATCTCAAGGTTCAATGTGCAATCAAAAAAATTTTGGTGATTGAAGGTGAATTCACTTTTTATTCAATCAAGCATACAATTATTTTACTGGATTAAATTACAGTAAACACGAACGCAAAGTCCGATGGTTTAACGAAGGCTACAACGACGACGAAAAATACAACGTACGATTGCTTGAATCTACGCATTTTGAATCACAATTATATCGCAAGGATGACCGAAGAAACGCTCGCTATAGAATTTCAATAAAACAAAGAAATGCAGAATTTTATTAAAACAAAGACATGACTTCACAAGTGACTGAAAATAAAAGGCACTAACATGAAGATCAATGTTATCATTGAATTTTATCAAACAACTGTGTCCGGTTCTTACAAAAACATTTACTAGTTAGGCAATATAAGACTTGTATCATTTCCCTCATTCAGTAACATACCTGTACGGAATTATAAGCAACCAACAGACGATAGCATCCAATCAAACAACGTCAAGACATCGATACAAGAGGCACAACAGCTCAAGGTGCTTGATGCGAGGGAAGGACTTTGGAAAAAGTTCATGGTTAATGATACGGAAAATTTAATTGATACTAACAAGTATCAAGGTTATGAGGGAAGTGCAGAATGTTAGGTGAAAATAATATCCTAGAGCATAGATGAGTAACCTCATCAAAATTTCATACATCACACCGCAACTTGGTCGCGTAATGAATACGTAAATAAATTGTTAATGAAGAAAGCGAAAATTTCACAGTCGCAAACAGTTAGTTAGATGATAATAATATTATAGTGAACATTCCTAGTGGAGTGAAAAAAAAAACTGGTTTATAAGTATAGCTATCACGTGAATAACAATTCTAAATTTTCCTAATCTACAATAGTGACATACCTAAAAATAATTGCGTAATAATAATTTGAACAGTAAATAACGAGTGCTTCGGCAATTTTCCAGGTAGTTCATTTCTACTGCAAAGAAGCGTAGATGGATATGGCAGTACTTCGAACAAGTATGTACATATAATCACTAGAATTCTTTGCAGTCTTGCGAATCATGTAAAATGAAACAATCAGGTCGATGCTAATGGTATAATGCGGTGCGGTCAATATCACCATTCAGTTCTCGAATATCGATTTCTAGCAAGCGTTGGATAGGCAGCATGGCAACAGTACTCGCTGCTAACTCACTGAAGGGGTGTATTAACGATATGATATTACAGCTCTGACGTTGGCACAGAAAGTGAAATCGACATGCAAGCCTGGATTGCTCGCAAACAGTAACGTTGCAAAAAATCCTTTTCTATGTACAATTATTTGTTGATACTTTACCAAAATATTACACTCGTTTATATAGACGCAACGCTTTTAATGTTAGTAAATATAATTGATGCTTTATATCTTAAATAGATCACTGAAACAACTAGTCGCGAACGTTGAAAAAATGCGAATTTTATATAACACAATCGAGAACGGATCGAACGATGCGCGGGCGCCAGTACGCACGTACTCACACGCTGTCGATTCACAACTGAGGCAGGAGGCAGGTCTGCGGTGAGACGCCGGCGCACACGTCATAATACCGCGCGATCATTCTATTACCGTAGTGACAATGACTGAGTTAATGCGTAAAAGAAATGGGGGCCGAACTTCGGAAGTGACCCTCCAGTCTACACACGATGAGCCAACGTTCAGGCTTAAATCTTTCATGACATGTTAATATGTCAGTTCTTTGTATCACTCTGCATTGATTGCAGTGACAGTAAAAACTGGGACAATCCGGTCAACCCAATTTCCTCAACAAATGCTTGGAAAGAATTGAAACAACATCTAAGAGAACAAAAATTTGAAAATGATTAAGAATCGACTTTTTCATAATTAGCTTGAGAACGAATAATAATTGAGAGAACTCTCAAGTAAGAAAAAATTTAAACACCCTAAAAACTTATTGACGAAACTAAAATGGGCTTACGGTGGTAGCGCCACTTTACAAGATTGTTGTTTGGGATAACTTAATGATTCATATTATAATACAAGAACGGTTTACAAAATCAAAAAGAATTTAGGCGGAATGTAATATCCCGTTACTATCAATGCAGTAGATAGAAACTAAGAGCGAACTCTTACTGGGTACAGAAATGTTCTCTACTAACTTTGGATAGGAATAAATGACTCTACTCAAGATATTTGCTACTGATCATTGCCAACTCTTTAAGTGGTTCAGCGAGTGTCATCCTCTTGATGAAGCTTGGAAGTTAAGAGGCAAATCTTTCTATGACTCTAGATGCTGGTATAGCCCAGTTATAACTAATGCCCGTTATATTAACACCCAACTATGAAATTAATTCTGTCTGCAAGATCACAATATAAATTGAAGGCCAGTGTGAAAATTCTCAAATGTGAAGTACTTAAACAAAAACACGGATGGGAATTAGGCAATAATATTTTATCAGACATTGTCAACACAGAATGGAGTCAAGATCAAGAGTGACATAACATTTAGACAAAAAATATTTGAATGAATACGTAGCATGAATAAAATTTATGGAAAAATATTCTTATTCCTCTGATAAGCCCCCATAGCATTTTTCTTTTGTTTTGTTCTACCAACTTAGACACATAGGGAAGCTGTGATGTTATGTGATGTTCTCAGGAAATTACAATTCCTGTATTAAGAAACACTCTCCCTCACCTGTCTCGAATTGGAAACTGAGGCGTACTTATGCTAGTAAAGCGACACGTGAGATTTCATCTGTATATATTATCACCTCTCTCACCGCATTACGGCTGGCTCTAACAACGCAGACAGTAAAATTCGTTCCTTCATTCAATCGCTGCCACATTCAGAGCGTCATGATGTCTAAATATTGCGCCTTCCATTACCCTACCTCAAGGAAGTAAACTTAGATGGACAAAAAATTGTGTTGTGTTGACCAATAATGTGAACTTTGGTCAGATGCGGCAACAAAGTCTGTGGCCAAGAAATATCGTACGATCCTGAGAAAATAACAACGTTTCTGTATTAGCCAGAAAAAAAAACAAGTCTGAATACTAATGAATACACATAAAAGTGTCAGAATTTGTAAATATTAGGTAATGTATTACGTGTATAGTCATGAAGGCCGAAATGTAGGTAATATTTGAAGATAGTAGTTTGTTCAGACCAATTTTCATATTCAAACTGCGATAAGCGGAATTTCATTTTTCAGTAAGTAGGTATTAACTTTCAAACTTCTGCGTTCCATGATATCCTGTTATGTTTACGGGAATAGCGCATCATAATCTACATATTTACTACATATTTTTGAATTACCTGACCTGAATTAACAAGAAAAGATTCAAACTACATAATGATGATAAATTCAACGATGGATTGGATTACGTTACGAGGCTAGCAGGATGATGTTATTTTTGCCTTTCGGTAACCGGAGTAACGAACTTAAAACACGGTCATGGCGACCGTGTTTGAGTTCATTTCATTGAAACTTTAGTAGAAATAGTTCTATGGTGTTTTACTAAGTGTAATTATTCGCGTTCTACTTTTTTAGGATAACAAGAAGTGAGTTAGGCTTCGAATGAATCTAATAATCTTAATCTAGTAGCAACACAAGATCATATGTCTCAAGGCATAGTTAACAGAATCCAAGCAATTGTAAAAAAAGCTTCTACGCATTATTGAGTAAGAATTAAGAACTGAGTTATCATTGCGTAGAGCATCTTAGATGGAAAAATAAGCGGATATAATATCTACCAAAGAAAAAGTAAACCTTGAGAGAGCAAGAATTCGCGGGAAATTTTAACCGAGAGTTCCAGTTCCAGGCTTTATCTCTGGGCCAGAGCCTGATCTGTTCTTAAGCATCTGCTTAGCCCATGCTAACTTCATCTACTCGTTGGTGCATGCGCACTCACCTAGGCTGCATAGGAATTTGTATATCGGTGTATGTGTATACACCCAGTTCTAGAGTGCCGATGTAGCTACTGGACGCTACACTGAGTGCATACTCGGATGCCGCAGCTACTTAGTGAATTCTTGGCATCTGCGAAACACGGCTGAGTGATGCGTTAGATCTTGATTGAGCTACATCTATGGCCGAGAATACTACGATTAGAATGGTGGATTCTAGTCCACCGCTAAGTCCGCTACTCTGCTCGATCTCTCTCTCGCTGCACCTCTCGACGAGCCGAGCATCATCAATGCAGTCGCTGACAGGCTCTACAATTATCAAAATTGCGAGAAGTAGGCGAGACGCGACCGTAATTTTGAATGTTTAAAAAATTTACAAGCACTTTTTGAAAATTTTGAAAGTCCGAGTATCTTTTTAACCTAGATATTTTGATATTCTTTTTATTTAAATCGGCGGACAAGGGCTAAAACTATAATAAGTACTTACTGTAATATTTTGCTATACTTAGTCTAAAAACGATAAAACCAAACCGTAGCTGGCTTCGATTTGACTTTTGACTGATTCAAACCAACCAATTAAAGCTTATAAGTAGATATCGCCCAGTGGAGCTAGAGAGGACAAAGAGATGACGACAAGAGACAAGACAGTGGTAGGCTCCTATACACCCAATATGGGGGCAGCAAAGTCAGCAATTACGCGTCCTGATAAACGGGCGAGGCTTACGCGTACCTATAGGCTCTCAGGGATCGAAGGTTAGACGGTATTCACTCGCACAAAAGTCACATAAGACAAATGAAAATGAGGAGCAATTTATCTTTTTTCCATTATTAAGATAGCAACGAAGCACACGCCGCATTCAGGTTAACGGTTATCGTAGCCTATCGTCCAATACCAGAAGTGGTACTTTCGCGTTGCTCCTTGCTGAGGGAACAATCATGAGCCAAATAGAAAGGGAAAAAAAACCAATAGAAATTGTATTATGTCTACGTAACACATTTTCTTGTATAATCCCTTCACGTTTGTGGCATTAGTTGCAGCATCTTACTTATCGATACAGTTAATAAACAAAACCATTGTAATTACTAGCGATTAGAAAACAGTGGCCGTGAGTTATCAGCAGATTCTTTTCCCGCACTAATGCCTTGCGATTCTGGTTGTAATAAACTGCTGAACGATCAGTGTGATTCGCAACACCATTGATTTCAGAAGCTTACTTCAGAAATTCACCGTCAAAAATTATAACCTATCATATCGCTGTTTTGTGTACCGTAATAGATCATAACATGTAACGCCACTAAGCCCACAAGTACAAAGCACTTCCCAAGTCAGACCCCAAATTGAAGGACGCAGCTGGCGCTCTGGCCGGAATGCTGCTCAACTTGAGAGAACTCCCGCAGGAGACTCTATGGAATCGTGCAGTGCATGGCCATATATCGGTGCCCTATCTGGGCGGAGATCCTGAAGGCCTCCGCCGGCTCCGTCCGATGGGGGAGGGTTTAGAATTTACTACCTCTTTCGCCTCGTATTCCGTGTCCATATTCTCTTATTATCCATTCATATAAACCTTTTTAGACCCCATAACACAACGTGTAGGTACTGGTATATTAACGACATTGTACAGCAATCGTTCAAGGGATAGCAAGTGGACGTAAACGGTGAACAATTGCGATCTGGAGGCCCAATGGACCGACAATTGCTTCACACAGCTGTAATTGATGGGTCTCGCCGCTACACTATCATGCAACATACATTAGCGATGTTACGTTTTATGGATGTCAGGAGCGGGATAAGTGGCGCGTCCGGTATTATTGCGAAAAATTAACTTTGTCTTTGGATTCGTGTGTGATTATGGTCTTCGCGAGGATACTGACAATTACGGGGACGTTACGATCTTATCATTCTTTAATAAGTAAGACCTACATCCCTATAAATCGTTTTTAGTTAAACTGCATACAGTCGGTGAAAGAGATAAGTATACTTTTCATATAAAGTTGTATGAAAAGGTGTAAAGATCTTTTGTCGACTGTGCATAGAATTTTTCCAGTTGCCTCCGATGCAACTTAGGACCCCGAGGTCAGCTTACTCCTTATTCCCATTTTTGGATTGGTTTACAATCTTTTTATGGGAGACCGACCCCGAGAGCTACTTTCAATTCTCCGCCAACCACTACCTATTCTATCACGACCTCCGTTTCTATGTAACTAGTAGGTATATCTAGTATTTTCTCGTTCTTAGTTTATAATATCAGCTCTGTTTTTACTGGGTCATGAGTCTTTTGGGGCCGGGACCGCGGTCCTAGATTCCCCAGCGATGGTCATGATTTACATTAGGCTGTGCTTGTATCTTTATTTTATTCTCCTCTTCCTCTATCATTCTAAGGTTTGAGGGTAGAACCTCACCTTTGTAGTCAAGTATTCTTTTATATATCACAAAATAATTATGTGTTGTTCGCAATCCTTTACAATATTCCCTCGGTTTTAAATTAAAAAAACTACCACTTAAGTGACTAAACCACCTGGATATACTTTGAAACTGTCATAACCTTTAATGTCACGGCATTTAGTGCTAGATTGGCATGTGGTTTTGTAAAACGAGATAATTGGTGTTGTGGGGTAACAGAGCTGGTGTGTCTAATGACGGCAAATTGGCCCTTGGGATCATTTCATGATTCCATGAGAATATTCCTGTGTTGTTTTATGAGAACTTGAGATAGGTATCTTCATGCCTCTTTAATCACCTTATCAAAGGGCACCTGGCAGTGTGGGTTTGGCAAAGGTTTTTTTAATATATAGGACACATCAATATACCTTTACCTTACCTGGTGGTAAGCTGAAGGTAAAGTGTCAGGAAAGAGAGGAAAAAGGGTCACTATTACCTCAGCTTGACACCCCATCAGATGCTTTTAGCCATCATTTAATCAATCAATTAGCCTATTGCAGTCCACTGCTGGACGTAGGCCTCTCCCACTCTGTTAGCCATACCTAGATCCTTTCCTTCCCTAAATACGATCGGTGACGTGTCAAATTTCATTTATTTTTTTATAATACTGATGACAGTCTTGCGTTGGATCATTACCTCGCCTGATGCTAACGATGATGCGATATACGATTAAGCACACTTGCATAGTAGAAACTTATTCACTCGCGGTTTGACGACACAAAGCTTGACTAGACCGGTTTCCACTATAGTAAGTTGTACAAAATAACAATTTAAATAAGTATATTAATAAATCTGCAGCTATAAGCCTTTATTCCTGTTTTGCACCACTTATTGTTCATAACTGGGGAAAAAGGAATAAAATGTCGAGCGAATAAGAATAGAATTTTACGTCCTTGGCGAAATTCGTAAGACGAATGCAGAATACACCGTAGTACTTAAGTTATAAAAATATTTTAATCGTTTTGGGCCTCGATTCTGCTAAAGCAAAACCACTGTGATGCCACTGACACTGCAAGAAACTTCCATTCAATTTTAGACTATAAAGTAATACATATAAAGTTTAAAATTAAATGGCTTTTTGTAGAGTGAATGAAAGAGTGTAATCAAACTCTTTTCATTTAATTTTTGACTGTAATTCTATAGAAATAAGGTCTAAAACTTAATGCTACTGTTTGCATTCTCTGCGGTATCTCAGTGGCTGTGCTTTAGCAGAATCGAGGGCCAGATCTATATGAACTTTAGCATTTATAAGAGCAGAGTAAGACTTCATTTCTGTCAACTCTCGACAGCCAACAGTCTATATATTTTTATAAACCTTTATTTTTTTTAATAGTAGATAGTAATACGTATCTATTATGCAATAATAACTTATTAATTAAACTATTTGATCGAAGGTCTCTATCACTCCTCAAATTCGCAATCATTTTAAGACTGATAACAACCGGAAAAACACTATCTTTGTGTAAAAAAAATGTATATTTTCGGTGCAATTTAGGTACCTACGCATATTATTATGTTACACAATAATCTCCGTATCATACATTTGACAATGATAACGGTGATGACAAATTAATTAATGATAGGTTAATTAAGGTCGATGTGCATTTTGTAGCTACAGAAACACTGGTAGATTAAAAAAACATTTAAAATGTCCGGAGCGAAGTAGAGTGAAAATCTGACGACCTGGATGGCAAGATGGTAGAGCATTCGAGGTCCTAGGTTGCGTTTTTGATGACCACTTAGTGCAATTATTTGTATGCATGATTTGTCTATTTGTGTTTTTATGTGAAGACTGTGTAAAATACATATAGGAAAACTATGCCGAAATATCCGCTACTGAATAATAAATTAGATGTTGTTTAAGAAAAAATGGTGATATTCGGGTCAATCGGGTCTGGCGTCCTTATTGACTAGGTAATAATTAAATCAATAAAAAGAAAAAAGAAACATTGTAATCAAACAACAGCAGCGAGATAAAGAACTATCGCTGAAAATACATATAAACTATAAACTATTCTTATTAATTGATAACCTCTTTCTATTGTGAACTCGGTTAATAATCCGAGTTCGCAGCGAGATAAACTATTTCATAAGCTTTTGAACGTAAAACAAGCACATGCAAATCGGTCATAAGTGTGTGCTCATACAAACATACATTTTATAACATTGCAAGCTTCAACATATAAATATAACGAATTTCAAACAAACAAAGGTTTGAAGTAATCTGTTATGATGGGTACACATCAACGGACGAACGCGAATATATAGGCTTCTTTCTGCAATGCATCTCCAGAATTTCGTCAATGTCAAGTGAAAGTTTTTTTATTTTATTTCAAATATAAAGTTATGAAGTGGTCGACTGGCATTTTCTTGCAAAACAAGTTCAAGATCAAAAATGCTGTGGAGCGTACTATAATGTTGTTATCATTACAGCAAATCGCAGCAAGTAAACCAAGTAACTTGCTTTCACCATCACTAATTTACTTCTGACTAATTCCAATTGGGTTCTAAGACAGTTTAACTTTTCCTAGAACTTCCCAAGTATTGACACTCGATATTTGTGGATCTACTATTGATACTGGTTTACAGAGTTCCTATAGTGGGAATGCGGGTCGGATTATTTCGCTGTAACATCCACACTCGGCCAATCGTTAGCTATTGTTCGCCTTCATTCAGTAGGTGTGGACACGGCGTTATGCGAAATACGCATAATTAATTGTAAAGTGACCTAATGACACTTCTAAACGTGTTATTGTCCATATGTAGCACAGCTCCTTACAAGTCGCCTGTTTCATATCAATAGGTTATTCACCCTTCGTATATCTACAAGCAATGATAACATTTGATAATGTTTCTATTTGCAGCGAAATATTAACGACGTATTTTGAGATTAATTTATATGAGATATTATATGGAATTTATAACCGATATAAAATAATAAATCTCATATAAAATAACAATAAAAAAACATATCCTACGTCTTAAAAAATAAATTGCTTATCTAACCTTTATAATGGAGATATCGCAAAATGTGATAAGAATAAAAGATGGACTGTCCGAAATACAGGTTAGCAACAGAAAGTATATGCAACCGTCAAAAATGTTAAAAGTTGATAATAAATAATTACTAACCTAATATTATAAATCTTTTAATTCATTTCATTGGTTGAACGCGCTAACCTCAGGAACTACTGGTTCGAATTGAAAAATTATTTCTGTGTTCAATATTCCGTTTATCGAGGAAGGTTATATATCATCACGATATAGGCTATACATGATCATCACATCACGAAACTACTCAAGAGAGCAAAGCAGTTAATCCTGTTAATCATAAATGTCAAAAATCCGGCAGATTCTCATATTATGTTATTTGAAAATTAAAAAGTTGCGTTTATATATGGCTTAAGGGGTGAGCCGGGGCGGGTCGGCTAGTATACGGTAATATATTTCAGATATTTAGATTATATTTATGTTAGATGTAGCATTATCAGGCTTTGTTTGTGTCAGATAAGCATTGATAATCCTCTCACTGTATTATAGACAACCGGATTACCAATGTAATCCAGATTAACCTCATAGAGATTACAGGTTAATCCGGTTGTTTCGATTAAACGTTACATAGGTACTTATTCTGTTTTGGATAAAGAATGCCTTGGTTGGGCAGGGATACCGGATCCAATTACCGGATAAAGCAAAACTGTGAGCTTTTTTTCATTAGAATGTTTTTAGAATTATTCTATCCTATCTAAATATTCTAGCATTCTATATTTCTATTGACACCAATATTTTACCATTTTCAGGCCTAGCTAATCACCTGATCCTATTTCAGGCTTAATTTTACTGACTCAATACAGTTACTGTAACTGCGACCCTTTGATTTGTACCTAATGCTGCAAACGAATTATCTATCAGAAAAAGTCTTGGGTGGGCTTTGATCAATTAATTAGCCTATCGCGGTTTGCTGCTGGACTTAGGCCTCTCCCAATGTCCGCCATAGCTCCTGATCCTCCACCTTATGCATCCAGTCCACCCCAGGCTCATTTTTCCCCTTTTTTACGGTATTAGCCCCGTAAAAATACTTTATAACACACCTGCTCATAAAAGTGCTATTATTTCACCGCAAATAGGCACGTAATTACACACCTATTATCAAACTGTGACTTTTTCATTCCTATTATTCACAAGTGAGTTATAGATTCTTCTTTAAATTATATAGGTTAAGTTTCTATGTTCTTAAAAAAAAATTCGAAACAAAAAAGAACGTGTTTAATAGTAAGTAAGAATAAATTAATATGCCTATTGTATGTTCATTTCATGCATTTTCGTATTTAAATAAATAATTTCAACTTGTAATACTTGTTTAATAAACAAAATTTTCTCTCAAATCTAACTTTTTTTTTATCTAAGTACAGAAAAAAGAAACAGTAAAAAAAGTTAAATTCAAACCTCATTTTTTTTTAAATATGGCCGACCGCCATTGTTAGATGCGCGCATATAGGAAAACGAATTAATTTGTAGTATTGTTTATTTAGTATTTGTAGTATTATTTTATTCGCAAGTGTGTTGTAAAACGTCGTATGGCGCGCGTGAGTATGATGATTACCGTCCTCCGCTCTCTTAAGACCCTCGCCTAGCGGCTCGGGTCTCAATGGCGCCTCGGCGGTAATCACCAACTTTGCTCACTTGTACCATAATGTACTATTATCGGGTTCAGTTCAGTTCATTAATCGCACTTGCTATCGAGGCAATCATAATTAGGTAGGTACTTAGATATTGTTGATATAAATATTATTTATTCAGTATAATTAAAACAATATTTCGCGTAGCAATATAAATTATAATGACGTCACAGCTGTTTTCTTTCAATAACCCCACGTACCCAGTATTTTGTTTACAGCAATATTCTGATAAGATTATTTTTAATTATCTTAATCTTTACGTATTTACGAGTTTGTTTTGTAAACCTTTGTAATCCACAAGCTAATCAATCAATACTCTAATATTTATTTCAGATCCGGTTAGAAAATGCTCACGCATTATGTTCTATGTTACAACCGCAGAGCAGGTTAGATCAACCTACCTAAGCAGGGTGTTTTTGGAACTGCAAGCTGGTACACATGGGTGTCTTTACCTATGATGCCGGGTGTGCGTTGCAAACGGGTGCGTGGTTTAAGGTAGCGCCGCTGAACTGGTCCATTTTAATCTCGTGCTTAATAAAGGGGGTGCTAGCTAGGGTAACGCTTGCACACGGGCGCTATATGGTCTAGCTAGAGACCCTTCTGCAAGTGCACCTGATTGACTAACAAAGCACTGGTGTAGGCTTTTCTCTCGCGGGACCAAACCAAGAGGAACAGAAGAACTAAGTTGACTCAAAGCTCTAGAGGTAAAGGCCTTAGATGCATCCGGTAACGACGCGAAGATGGTAATGAGCAGGTTATGTTGATTAAACATAAACCTTTTTTTTTGTTCTTTTTTTTTAATTTAAAATTGGCTCGGTCGATGTCAAAGCTTCCACTTTGAGTTACGGGGTTCGCTTTTCCCTCCTTCTTCTTCAATTTTTATTTTGTGTACTGGTTATCTGCAATTTAATCTCACAACATAGATGTTCGGAGGTGTGACTGACGGGTAAAGTTGGCTTGTGCCCCAAATATCTTGGTAGGCCTCCGTACAACCCCATAATCGTTTTGTGTTATATTGTTTTTTATTATAGACAAACGTTAGCGTGTTACTTAGCATAAAATTATACAACCTACAATTATTACCAACATGCAACCTGACCAGTGCCGTAAAAAAGTATCCGCTGCGTTGAACGGGTCCCGGCGGCGTGGGTATCTGTCCACTGTGGATCAGTAGTACTACTGATTAGTACAACCGGTAGTACAAATGATACATTATTGTATTACTATTACTACCAGTAGTACTAGTGAGCGTGTGCAGCGCTGAGTCCTCGCTCGGTGTGATGAAGACCCTGCCTAAGGTGTGAATTATACAGAAACTATACGCCAGAGATATGGCACGGATACCTAAAATTAATAGCGTCCGCATCTTATTCGTGCTGTATCGTTTCTGTGTAATTCACTTGATGAATTTGCATGGACAACCGCCTGAGTCCCGCACAAAGCAATGGACGGTAGGTATATGGTGTGATGCTCGCGTGTGCTCGTATGCAGTTGTCAGTTTTCAATTGTCGTCGACAGTATCGGTGAAAACGCACAGGCTAGGTAGGTATGTCTGACGAATACCATCATCGCTCTACCGTTACTGATAGGTGCACTTATAACTTTTTTATTCTGGCAATGATGCTGCACGACAGGTGATGATACTCGAACTACTGTCACTTTATATAATTTTCTCGTACAGAGTACATATGCACAATGGCTGGTGGGGCCACATAACGGCCATTCCTATTGGCTCTATCTATACGACAGAGTATCCCATAATACAGGAAATTTATTGCTGGAGACATTGGTAACTGTCCAAAGTACATGGAAGGAAGGAAAGAAGAAGAAGCGGAAAGAGAACGGGAGAGAACTAATATTGCTCCGAATTCAGATCAGCCCTAAATAAATTGCAAGTGTGAATGCGAAAGGTAGAGCTCCTCGTTGCTGTAAAAGAGTCAAGTGCTGTCTCTTTGGAAGTAGAAGGGTAAGTCGTAAGTTATAGCACTTCATGGTAAGGTCACTTGTCGCGGTACAGATAGTCAAAACTACTAAGGTTCCAGGGACTTTCTACTTCAATTTTATCAAGACATCTAACAATGAGGAGTTTGATTTCCACATAGTCATTTCCATAGTTAGTCCCTATGAGGTACAGACGGCATCAGATCGATCTTGACTAGCAAAGTAGGTACTCAATATGATTTTAATACCTTGGTATCCCCCCTTCCTGATGACTGATTGTGCTGATATTTGGTACACATCTTTAGTTCAGACGATAATACAATTGAAATCAATAAAACAATTTGGTATTAACATCATTAGTAGGTTTTAAGATTATTTTGAATACTTTGCTGGTCAAGATCGATCTGATGCTGACGGTAGCGTGCATGCGTGAGAGTGAGTTCTCCATACGCTAATAAAAGAAAAAGTAATTTTTTTCGTCACTATAGTGAAATGTAATTAATCTACTGACTTCAGTTGCGGATAAATTACCTACAATTTTTTCCTGTTATTTTTGAAGCCAAACGAGGTTACAAACACAAAATAATACGTTTATCTATGTTTTCCTAGATAAACTACTACTACAAATTGCGGCAGTAAATTCACTCCATTGTCTTTATTCCTTTTTTTTTTTTTCATGAAGTGAATGGATGATAAAATGCTTGTCAATATGACCTCAATTCGTCTGCAAGGTAATCTATAAGTGAAGTCTCAGGAATGAAAGTCATCATTCTAGACAGTGGTGATTTTCAGCTTGATGGCTTCTGTCGACCTGGATCTGGGATTATTTGAAGACGAAAACAAGTGTGCTAAAAATAGCCGAATTTAATTTCCACCAAAAATAGATTGGGATGGGACCCGCAATCGCAAGGCACTTGCGACTGGTCAATACAGTCCCACTCTACTATATTATTGGCTGCATGAAGGAGCCTCCATATGACGCAGCTGGTAACAAACTCGATAGAGTCAGAGGCAGTCTATTCTGGCAGATCCTCTCAACACAATACCTCAGATTTGGAACCAGAATAAAGACTTAAATATGATATCACGTCGCATCTCACCCACATGAGGTTTCTGACGCACAAATAGAGCATGCCAACGCTACGCTGAAATTATCACACATAAAAGTAAGCAAGTATGTTTTTGTTTACAACGAGTGCAAACGCACTGAGGTCGTTTGCTTTTCTTGTTTTTTTTTTAATTACTGTAACTTGTGTATCATAGATACTTCCGACTTCAGGCTATGATTAAATGAGCTTTTCATTTAGACGAGCTCCCCCACTGCAAGATATGATTTATCGAAAGCACTGTAAAAAGTTGCTTCGTCTAAACATTTCCAACAACAATAGCCGCTCGCTCGTCCACGATGGCGAGAATTACCTCGCAATTGAATATTGACGTTGTTCATCTAATAAGAATTTAAAAGCGATAATCGTATTTTGGCATAAGACGATATATCACTTGCGAATCTCGTATGATAATAAACGTAGGTGAGAATCTAGTGACTAGTGTTTGCCTGTGTGTAAACATTTTCATACGATGATGGTATGGCGTTTATTACTAGTGATAGTAGCAGGTACGAGTGCAGAAACGCGAAAACGGTAATTCAATCGCGATAGTATATTTGTTATTATTTACTTTTAACCCGACGTTTCGGCTATTTTTCAGCAGTCATCAGTCCACCCGCTGAATCTGCTGAAAAATAACGTCGGATTAAAAGAAAATAAGAACCAATATCGCGATACAATCCGTTAAAAAGTAGTTTTAGTTCAGTTGTGAATGATAGATAAATTCTTAAGGTGGTGGAAATTTTCCCTATTATGCAGAAGCCACGACTATCAGTAGAGAACAAAGAGCTTTAAATTTGTAAGATAGTAAGCCCTTATCAAGTGTTAATTTCCATATTATAATCATTGGTCTTTGTTGTCACTAGTATGTAGGTCAGACGTATTAACATAAACATATTATTTAGGTGACACAAATGCCTAATTTTGTTGATTGCTTAGTACTTATATTCTTCATTAAGACAATGTAAGTTATGTGTAATTTACTTAATCACCCCACGAGGATGATGATGATGGGTCTCTCATCTAAACTGTATTTAGGGTCGGCGTAACTTGTGTGATTTTTCCATTCATCTCTGGTTGCAGTCATATCAACATTCACTCCCTTCTTAATCGTATCATCATTCACATAGTTCATCCACCTACTTTGTTGTTTAGTAAGTTCCGTTCAATGAGATTAATAACCAATTAAGTAACATTTAAATCAATGGTTCAGTTATACATAATAAACTATACAGGATAAATATCAGGATCTTTGACTTCGCCTTTTCAAAGTATTTCTTTTTATATATTTATTATTTTTGGGATATTTTTAAATGCACATCTGTATAATTTTGCAGCAAACTACGTAACTCCACTAATTTACTGAATGCATACCAGAAACATGAATGCTGTGCAAAAAACTGACTTGCACACTAATTATGCACACTAACTAAATCAAAAGACAGGATTATTGAAAAGTTACGCAATCCGACTTGGATAGATTAGGTTAGGTTAGCGGGAGCGGAGCGAAGCGGAGCTCCCGCTTTTGCCTTCGTGGTTATTTTTTTTATGTAACCAAAGGAATTGTTCTGCAAATTTCATTAAACAGTATATTTAATTTGATTTAGTTAGTGTGCATAATTAGTGTGCAAGTTAGTATTTTTGATATAACTTTGAAATATTTTGTTAGAAAAAAGGGAATATATAAATATCGATTTAAATACATGCCATTATTTTTATATCATGCGACAGCTTATTCTGCTATCTTATTGGACGAAAAGACTCGAGGTACGCAGTACGCTAGAAAAATATTTTTCTATCATAAATGATGAAAAAAAATTTTTTTTTTATGAGACGAGGAAGGATAAGATTATGAAATTATTGCAGTAATCGCTCAGTGAAGTGACGCACAGCGTGCTTAGTGGATGCGTTGTCAGCGTCTCTGCAGCTCAGAGGATTGCCTAACTACACTTCTGAATTAATTTGCAGTTAGATGCCAACAGGTCGGGGCTAATTATCACACTAACAGCACTAATAAGCTATATTCTTTTAGAAGTCTTTACATAAATTTACTTTAAACAGGTAGATCTACATATTTCCAAGAAATATACATTAATATTATAGATGCGACAACTGAACCGATTCCCCCTGTCCCTGTCTAATCTACTTTCATCGTCCGCTACATCTACTGTAGGAAACGATGTAGGCTGTTCTGGTCGCGATAGCCAATACCGACGAGGTGAGCCGCGCTCAGCAGAGTATATTATAAAAAAATATATTATCATTTTACTATTCCTCATTGATATTTCATCTTCTTCTTCGTCTGGTCTTCTCCCATTTCTAATCCGACTCGCCTTATCCTTTCTCTAAACAGACGTTTGGTCTGGGTCATCGTGGGGTCCATTTTCTCCTCCCTGAGGTCTTTCCTTACGGTCGACATTCATGTAGACCGGGGTCTGCCACGGCCTCTTGGTCCCGACTCCATTTGCTGCATTTGCAGCACTTTTTTGGCCATGTGTTCGGCTGGTCGCCGCATGACGTGACCGTACCACCTCAAGCGCATCTCTTTGAGCTTCTTCAGTGTTGGTCCGGGATTCTTCATTAATAAAATCTAAATCATTTACAATAGACAACCGACCTAGTTTATTCATATTCAGTTAGGTCTAAACGTTGACCTGTATGAAGCAACATATAATAATTTATGAGCGAGTTACGTCTGTTTTACATAACTATAATTTACTTCATAACAATAGCAGAACCATCACCATGATTGCTTTTCTATTTGCTGCAATTTATGTTTTTTTTGTGACGTCATTTTATTTGGTTTTAGTACATAGATTGAAGAAATTCTTCAATCGAGGAATGCAGGTGTTTCCACCTAAAGCTATCAGTTGTTATTTCAACTATTAATGGTGCTACTTTTGCAGCTTATCTTCAGAACGTGACACTGTGAAGTAATGGCCAACAATGAAAATTTATCAGTCACCGCCATTAAAATAAACAATATTGTGAAAATTTACAACCTTTACCAGGTTAACCCGTTCAGAATAAAATATAAAAAGGTAGTACCTATTCCATATAGATAAGATAATGGCAAGGGATATGTCTAAGATAACCTCACCTCCGGCAACCGATGGCCACAGATGGCGTGCATTTTAGTCGACACCGGCGGGGGGGATTATTCGCACGATAAAAAAAGATAAGATGCTTGGATACCTAATCGCTGGTTTTACACTTCAACAATAGCAAGTTTATCTTAATTTTCTCCTACTTTAGCATGTGCACGGCCATACCAAGGCAAGGACAGCAAGACATTCAGGCCAAGCCAACCTCACCTGCGCACCGGCACAACTGCTGTGTCGCCTGTGTCCTGAGCACAAAAAGTATTCGATTCGAATTGCATCCTAAAGTATCGAGAGCACGAAGCATTGCGATTGGCCACCTGCCTACTGTGAACCTGTGTGTGTGTAGCTTACCAATCGCAACGCTACGTTCTCTCGATACGTTTACGTTACGAATACGGATATTTTTCGTTATTTTTTCGCTCGGGGCACTGATTGCCGTACGAGGCTCAGGCGCAGGTTTTCCTTTCGGATTTGGAAGGTCAGTCAGACAGCAGTCTCGACCAAAGCCATATAATATAACTCAAACCAAAAGGAGTAAGCAAACTTCGGACTCCGAGATGAAAGTCTCAGATGCAACTGAGAACAACGCTAAAATGTTGAGAATTGTTCTTATAAGATGTTATACAATAGCGCAAAAATCGTAACACAAAACATAATACAAATAAAACAAAACATTATTATATGTGGCAGTGTACGCAAGACGCATTATACTGTACGATAGCGTGTTTCGCAAAGTATCGCGGGCGTTGCGCGTGCACCGCGGTCTTCCGCCCCGAGCATACGTATTGCGACATGCACAAACATATATTACTATCGCGATTTGTATGTCACCTTGCAACAGGGATGCCAGTTTAATAGCCGGAAACAAAATCTAGAATGTTATAAATGTTGTAATCCCTAGTATTTTTTTCTATTAATTAAAGTACACCTGCCGCCTCATAAACATATTAATGATACGGAATACCAATGATACATACATCCCACCATACAAGGAAAGTATGCGAAGAGCCTCGTCCGTCAAATAGCAACAGTACGGACCGGCTTACGAAAAAGAAATATCCCAAAGCCGTTATTCAGGATAAATGAAACGGCTGGAAAGGAACAACTATACCGTAACTTAATTTTATCTTTAAATATCAGAATGCTGCTTTTCCTACGGATTGTGCGAGTGCTTGCGACTACATTTTCAGACTTGTAAGACTTAGGATCGCGTACTGGCAACAGTGGCAACCCTGTAGGTTTCTTTGAAAATAAATACATTTGAGTGGTTTAGATACTGTTCTACAAACGGCTAGTACACAAGTAGCAAATGTCTGGAAATGGCGTCCCCACCGGGTCCAGCTAGAAAGGGTAGGCCTAAGAAGTCCTGGCTAGACATCGTGGAGGGTGATATGCGTGCAAATGGTCTCACTACTATGGACGCACAAGATCGCGCGAAGACCCTGAGCCCCGGGGTCATCTTGGCCACGGATGATGGAATCAGAAAAATGTGTCTCCATAAAGATGATGAGATACTTTTCTATTGAAAGAGATTCTAACAACCCTACATAATATTGTTATGGGAATAGAGTTACGTAAAATGTATGCAAATCGATATAATATGATTAATAATGCTTGTTGACAAAACAATTGGAAACTTGCTCACGTTTATTATTACTAAGTTGCTGTTCGCTCTTGGCGTCACGCGGGAATCTACTATTCACGTGGATTTCCCTGATTTCGACTCTCAAGATGTGGAATGTGGAGTGATATCCCTGCTATGGTTTTCCCAAAGGATTATAATATATGGGGTTCTTCCAGAGTCGGTCGGCCACCTAAATGGTATACGATATCGACAATAATAAACACAACAGAAAACAAAATTAATCTTTAGCAGTCCACTTCTGGACATAGGTCTTTTCCAATGTACGCCATAGCACCCGATCTTCCGATTTCCGTATTCAGTCTTTTCCAGCTATCTTTTTCATGTCGTCCGTCTATCTGGTTAGGTTTTAGTTCTTAGTCAAAGTAAAAAAATCATTTTACCATTAAAACTGCACTTACTTTACGTCAAAAAAATGTAATGAAGCAAGCATAAATGGAAATGAAGCACCACCGGTTCAAAGCACCTCCCTTCCGAGGATACCGGCAAGACTCAGTGAGCTTTTGTTGGTCTATTTACAAACATATATACATACACGCCTTTATCCCCGAAACGTTAGGCAGATGTGAATTAACACCCACATTTCACCGATCATTGTATTAGGTCCCACGTAATAGGAATTCAGCCTATTGCCAATTTTCAAACATGCTTATTTGATCTAATTACATAGTTTTGAGTAGCATAGTAGAGTAGAAATTAACTGCGAATTAGGAATATAAATAAATTAGGGCGAATGCTATCACAAGTCAGTGGGTCTCACTGCAATCATCCAGTAGATTCATTAGATATTAATTTGCGTCATACAAGAAACAAACACTTAAGCTGACACTACGGCTATTAAGCATAGGCATGCTTGACCCGCGATAAAGGACATACGCACTAAGATAGCAACGGAAAATTAATCTAGGCGAATTAGGCTTTATGTCCACCGGAGTGGAGATCGATCGCGTTTTGAATAAAACTTACAGGTCTAAGTGGAAGAGGAAGTACACGTGCAAACATAGGTACACCTATGGGATGTATGGGAATGAGTGCGGAATATGTTTGATTTGGACTGCACGTCTCAAGCGCCGAGCTTGTGAAATCTTTAGAGTCTATGGTTCAGCAGTAGACTTGCTTCGGTAGGAGGATAATTGTTTGAGATTTCGGTGACGCAATTGCAGTAAGTGGTTTTAGATTGGTCGTCCAAATTACTATAATTATTACTATAATCTGGATATTTACCTAGCTAGGTGTTTTTTTGAGTTTCTGCTGTATTTTTGCAAACATCATGATCACGGATGTACTGAATTACTGCGCTAACTAGCGACCGTAGAAGTAGCCAAATCACTTTAAGAACCATACTCGTATAACATGTGTCGGGTCTGGTGGTTTTGAATAGTGGTGGTGGTTTCTGGTGGTGAAGGGAAGGCCTGGGAGCAAAGGAGGTTTCCGGGGGCGAATGGGGAGCGCTACCCTTGGCTCTAGTAGAAACAGGCCCGGAACGGAAGCGTATCGTGTTCTATGTGTACGTGTGGGGTAAGGGCAGGCACCCTGCACTATATGACGGGGCCGCCTTTCTAGTAAGCGCTACCCTCGGCGTTAGTAGAACCAAACCCGGAACGGAAGCGTGTCGTGTTCCATGTGTGCCTGTAGGATAAGGCCCCCTGCACTATACGGTGAGGCCGCCTCTTTAGGCCCTGCGCAGACGACAGACTATCCGTGACGCACTATTTAGTCTGTGAAAATAGAACCTATGCAATTATAAGCAGTAACGCACACGACGCGCAAGAAGTCCGGCGCACAAAAAATCCGAGTAATTCGGGCAGACCGCACCGCGTCGCGGCGCGCCGCTCCGCACAAAAAGTGTGTGAAAAAAATTGAACGTTTGCTTTAACGCGCGCTAACGTAGACGGCGCACACTTTAGTCGGCTGTTGCTAATGTTTAGTATGGAACTGTCCCTTCAGTAATCTTTCCGAAAGTATAGGATGTACCCAAAATTCTCTATTTCTTCTTCTTTTTCTGTACTTCATGTACAAAATAATACTTCGCGATCTCTGCACTATTTCCATAGCGTCTACGTCCCTACAGCTCTGCCGACAAAATGATCGAAGATGTGCGTCGTGTGCGTTGAGTCTGTGAAAAATCCGCGACCGACTTTTTGCGCGCCATGCAGACTTTTTGTGCGCCGCAGAATCGATCGCACAAAAAATGTGCCGTCTGCGCAGGGCCTTAGTAACAATATAATACTATGCCGCCTGTTATTCAAATAGGTGGCTAAAGAATGGCGGAATTTCTGGTCACTACTCTTCCGCATTAGTGAATAAAGACCTCTTTTGCATTAGATATCCATGATCGATAGGGTAATTTATTAATTATATTACTGCATTGTGAAGTTTATTGCACAAAGACCTATCCCAAACACAGGGCAATAACTCATTGCATATCTTTCACGCTCAGTTAGCGCGGGCGCAAGGAATAGATGCGTGGGCTCTTAATTTAGTTGATATGCCTGGGCTTATACAGATTTATTTTTAAGTGGTGTGCGTTTGTACGTCGTAGATTGTTGCGACACCACCGCCACACCCTTCTAACCTAAACTATCTATGTCGGGGCGCCTAGTATCCATGGGTTCGCATCGCTCGCTCCCACGGCCTGTAGTATACCTAAGTCAAAACTCAACTGAACAGTGTTTTCAACGAAAAATACCGAATATCAGTCCCTTAGATAACTGTAGATGGTCCAAGGTCAGCTGCAGTGCGAGGGAAATGCCTTATTGATAACCTTACACCTCGAAAATTGAAACCCGTGACGGCGCGCGTTTTTAGTCAGTCCTACGCCTACCGCTGATGGCCGACGGGGTTGGTACCCATGAGGATTGCCTAAAATATTAAGTGGTGTGATGTGTAACTACTGAAATATTGTGATGATAACTGATGAACTACTACTGCCTTGTCGATTTCTCTTTTTTTAATTCAACATTCAGCCTTGGCCAAACTGATGTACATAATAACTGTATACAATTTGGTAATATTCACTTTTAGGTTTAATTTTGGATTTCCTACTTCCTACTTACATTAGCTTGTGGCTCTATATCCACTAAGGGGTAGGCAGAGATATTATCCTATCCTACTAATACTATAAATGTGAAAGTGTGTGAACATGTTTATTATTCTGTTTATACTGGAGATTGATGGCACTTGGTGGAACTTGCTACACATTTTGAATAAAGCATTTGTACTTTTCCACAATTGGAACCAATTCCACATGTGTGGATAGACATGGACACAGGAATGGAAAATTCCACAGTGGAAAAGTACAAGTTCTTTATTCAATATGTTTATTATTCAATCACCCTCCAACTTCTAAAGGGATCTACCTGAAATTTGGTAAACTAATAGGTTGCAGCTTGCATCCAGGATTTCAAGAGGTCAAAGCTGCAGGCATTGCTTGTCTATAATATAAAATTGAATTGCTTGGTCATGCCATAACTTGAAAATGAGTTACTTAACATTCATCTTTACTTTTTAAGTTTTCAAATACTGAGACGAATGAAATAAACAATGTGAAATGTGTTAAAATTTTTTTTTAACTCTGGCAGAGTTAGGGCAGTTAGGGTGACAGATATAATAAATCACATACATACATTCATACAATCACGCCTTTATCCCGGAGGGTTAGGCAGAGGTGAATTTACACCCACATTTCACCAGTTGTAGTATTAGGCCCGCATAATAGGGGGTGAGCCTATTGCCGTATTCTAGGCACTTTTGTTAACTCGAGCCATGCATCTCAGGCTGAGTCTGGGCTGTATATATCTGTATTGATATGTTTTTATATGTATGTCCTAAGAATAAATTAACCTTTGCGGAAATTAATGAAGTGGCTCACAGAGTTTAAGGTTGATCATCCGTCCAGTTGTTGGTTTGTATAAAGCTGCAACAGCCTTGAATAAGTGAGTTTTATACAATCTGCAGATATTATATGAATCAGTAGAAAGTATTCTTCCAAAGTTGATGTTTTACAAGGTCAAGTTTAACACAAGATAGATAGCTTGCCATACCAAAAATAAAAAAATTAACACAAGATAGGTTGATAGGATTTTGAATGAATTTGAATTTGATTCTGAATTTGGTTCTGATCAAAAAAAAAAGTAATAGTTTTCATACTATGCGTTTTCATGTGAAGAAATATAACTTTGTACGTGCGAAAAGTTAACATCCATCAACAGGTTTTCAGTCAACACAACAAAGCTTTAAAATTCTGTTCTGTATAACCTTAAAGTATTATTAGCGTTTCAAAGTGAAAATAGAAGTACACAGTGTAATAAGAACATTACCGAAGGGAGCCCCGACTGCATTGCATACATTTTTACAAATATAGATCGTCTATAAAAAGACATGCATCTACAAAACCACCGGGTTATTTTGTAAAAACTTACCTGAAATTCTCTTTCTACTGTGCTGCAAATGAATGTATCCTCAGCTCACTTTTCCGCAGATTTCATTCACGTATACTAAATTCTATTTTACTAGCGATTTGTTTATCAAATTAAGAAATGAAAACCGGAAAACGTTTCAAATAACAACAAATCTTTCTGCAACAGAAATATCCAATGTTGCTATAATTAAATTAAGGAATTCCACTATTGCATGTAGTTAATTTATACGAAAGCAAAGTTACACCTCATTTTATAACTATTTAAACATATCAAAATAATAAGAAATACACTTTATAGCTCAAAGACTACAAAAAGCACATTAAAAAAAAAACAATAAAAATTTCATGGATATACAACTACCGTGTACAGAAACTATTAAATTAATATAGTAACATTGAGAAAATGTCAAAACAAACGAGAACCATTGAACCATTTAATTCCACGTACCGATATACGCATAATATTGCGAATTAATGAGTTAATAACTTTGAGTATGGAAGTACCTGTAATCGATGGTATATTATTATTTATTCTATTTCAATAATAATTGAATATTAATTCCTTAATAAAAATGAGTGCAATATAACACATTATAGAATATTCAACTGGGATTATTATAAGACAACAGTTTTTGGCTAATTCGAATTGTTTAATATTCTGCGTATAATCAAAAATACGCTTCAACGTTTTATTTTATGCAGAATAAACCACAATGGCATAACCTAACGTAAATCTTTTAATTGTTAAGGGATTAAGTACGTAAAAATATTTTATAACCTTCATCATATTAATTGATACTTTTTAATTAATTTTCACAAAAGTATTTCAAATGAAGTGCGAATTCATCATTTAACATTAAGTAATATTTTATGTTACGTGTAAAGAAAAGACTTCTGGATGAGGTCATCGTCGTTGTCACATTTGTCTATTTTTCCGATGTATTACTTTACTCTATGCTATTTTATGTCAAAACAAATTTGTTGAGAAGATTTCACCTAAAATACTTTAATTTTAATTATCCAACAATGGGTCTATTTGGAAAAACTCCAGAGAAGAATCCAAAGGAAATGGTCTGTCTTATTTCGTTGCTTGATATCGCTATTTGTGGTACTTAGAATTTGGACAAACCTATCATTAAATGTTGCAGGTGAATGAGTGGTCTCATAAACTACGAAAAGAAGGATACAACTTGGACAGACAAATAAGAGGTAATACTGATTATTTACCTATCCATCACCATCAGTTGTATTTGTAGTAAATTAAGTTGTAAAGCAAACTATTGTTTACAAAGTCAAGGTCAGGAACTAATTTAGGTCAATTGCACTGTTTATCTATCTGCAGATTCGATTATCGCCTTGAGGCTTAGTTGATCTTTACTGGTGATTCATGCACACCTAGTATTGTGGTCCTATTATGTAAGCTCACATTTAAAGCAGCTTTATGTATGATATTACTTTTCCCTTTTTTCTTCTCCAATATAGGCAAAGACAACAGCCTAGAATTCATTTTCTGTGAGGAAAGAAGCTTGTTAAGTTACACACCACACAAGCTTCTTCTACTATGCTTTCCTTAAATGCAAGCATAATTTGCATATAAAGTCAAAAAAAATGCGTTTCAGGCATACAGAGAGAAGAGGAAAAAATTAAAAGGTCACTAAAAGAAGCTGCAACAAAAGGCGACAAGCAAGTGTGCACTATTTTAGCTAAAGAGGTCATCAGATCAAGAAAGGCAATCAGTAAAATATACACAAGCAAAGCACATCTGAACTCAGTGCAACTACAAATGAAGAATCAATTAGGTTGGTGTTTTTTTTATTTTAAGCCACTTTTTACACATGTGTCTGCATCTTCCGGTCTCTCTTAATCTTTCTGGGGTCAAATGGGGTGTGAAAAAGTATCTGAGATGACTGTCCAGGCAGGGACAACGATTCCAGGGGGAACATCTATAAGTATTCAAAACAGGAACACCAGAAGCCGAACTAATGGTCCGCTTGGGACGTCTTCAAGCCATTTCATCGATGAACATCTATAATGGTGCCCCTTTAAACATCTCCTCGCGTGCAGTCAAGTTGATGGTTCAAACAAGAAAAAAGAACAAATATGTAGTTGTGGTAGAATCAAATCAGGCCTGCACCTACATGCATGTATGTTAATATTCAATTATCATTGTGCTAATTAACCAGTCTACCCACGTCAACAAACTCTCACCTAACACTCGCGGTGCCCGGGCACCGGTTGATATTTGAGAGGCTAACATATTTTTAGTACTTGACAATCACTTTTAATGATGATAATAGTAGTTAAGGAAGATAAAATAATATATAGATAATTTAATAATTAAAAATCACTATGCAATCAATTTACATTTCTTTAAAGACATTTTTTTAAACATGTCTGACTCACATTGAAATGAATGTATTCCATTAAACTCCTCCAGCAAAGCTAAATTACTTTGTTAGGAGTGGGTTCATGTCGGTTAATGGCTAGGATTTAAATCTGGCAACTCTCAATTGTAATCAGAATTTCTTAACTACTAAGTTACCGACATATTACATAACAAATATAGATTCATCATCATCATTTCGTCCATAGGAAGTCCACTGCTGGACATAAGCCTCCCCTATAGATCTCCATTAAGACCAATAATACATTAGTACGGCAAACGGTATAACGGCACCTGCTTTTTATGGAAAACTTTCTTGAATTGCAATTTCCGGTCTTGCACTCGTCCATAGGCCGGGGTAACCACTTTTCATCAGGTGGGCCGTGTGCTTTGCATTACTATTACTTTTCCCGGTAGTTTCCTTAATAGTCTTTTCCTTAGTCACTATGGGCTCCACACATTTCAGAAGAGATGATACTCTTCAAGTATACATGAGTCTTATTATTTTGTTTTGTTTCCAGCCACTTTGAGAGTTGCTGGGTCATTGGCGAAGTCAACTGAGGTGTGATAAGTATAATTTACATTACAATCTTTCTTATCCCCAGCACTTTGCCTTTGCCACACTAGTAAAAGTGGCTTTCCTGTGCGAGTGCCTGGGGGCTGTCCATTAATCACGTGATGTTTTTTAGCAATTCTCTAACTCCCCCTCCCCCATGGTGATACGTGTTGAGGTTTTTTAGACTCGAGCTAAAATTACGTGTATTTTTTTATTTATTCTATTATATTTTTTTATTATATCGTGACAAAAATCGTAATTAATGGACAGCCGCCTGGCTGACCATCCCTAGAAAGAGTATCTCGGAGCCGCTCAAGTTGGTAACTTTAGAGTAGGTTTGGTCCCATAAACATGGACAAGCAAACAAGCAAATGGTAAAACTTGAACAACAGTCGCAGCTGCAGCAATACATTCTCGCAATACACGCAAATAAATAAATGAATTTGAATTTCACATTGAAAATGACAGAATAGTTCAATACAGACCGACACGCACTGTGGTAAGCCTCTGTGGCGTAGCGGTAGCGACCGCAACTGCTACGCAGTGGGCGCGGGTTCGATTCCCGCTCAGTGTAAATATTTGTTTGAATATGGCTATTTCCATTATTTTGGCCGTGCCACTTTTTGCCGTCGCGTCGGTCTCGAACATCAATAGCAGTCGTTGCGGATAGTTGGAGCCCTTAAAAGTCCAACAACTTGTTTAACTGCAATACTTCGATATCGCCAATAGGTTGTGGAGGTCAGATGGCAGTCGCTTCACTGAAAATATCAAAGTTCAGCGAAACCTGTAGTTAGACTGGAAAAAGTGAACCCCAGACTCTGAGGTGAAATCTTCTGATGCGACTAGGATGAAGAAGACGCACTGTGGAAAGTCATTTATGCGCAATGCCTGGCTGTCTGAATCGTCTACCGTGCTTAATAACGACCAAACAATCGTTTTTATTTCTACAGGTAATGCAAGCAATGCAAGCTCTAATCCGCTTGCCTGAGGTTGCGCAAACGATGCAAGAATTAAGCAAAGAAATGATGAAGGCTGGCATCATCGAGGAGATGTTAGACGACACCATGTCTAGCATGGAGGATGAGGAAGAAATGGAAGAAGCGGCACAGACTGAAGTCGATAAGGTACGACTTTTTAGCGTTTTAGTTTTTTTTTTTAATAGATGAAACTAGTCAGCTGCTGTTCTCAGGGCGCGGCCGCGTTTCTAACCGGTGGTCCATTTACTAAAATAGTCTTTAATATGTACTTTTTAATTTTGACGTTTTGTAAATTCTGTTTTAATGGTCTATACAGAATAAAAGATTTTTGACTTTGAGCCAATTAAACGCGGATAGTGTGGTGGCATTAGTGCTTTTATTCAATACTAGTTGTTGCCCGCGTTTCCGCCTGCTTTCGGTTATCGCGTCCAAACATAGTCCATATCCTTTCTCAGGCTCTAATCTATATTCTGTATACCAAATTTCATCAAGTTACCTTCGATATTACGATATACAAACTTTCATCCCGTATTTAAACTCTTTTTACCCATTTTTTAGCGATAAAAAGTACCCTTTATCATTTCCCTAGGTCTATTTCATCTCTGTACCGAATTTCATCAGTTCAGTGGTTTAGGCGTGAAAGCGTAACAGACATACTGAGTTATTTTCTCATCCTACTAAGATTATAAACGCGAAAGTTTGTAAGGTATGGATCTATGTGAGGATGTTTGTTACGTAAAAACTACTGAATGGATTTAAATTGTTCACTTAACACTACTTAATGGATTTTTATGAAACTTTACAATAATATAGCTTATAAATCAAAATAACATATAGGCTATAATCAGCGATGAACGGGATCAGAATTCCACGTGGGCGGAGCGTCGGCAAGAGCTAATTTATAATATTAGTAGACACATTGGATACTATAATATGAGTAAGAAAATGTCATTATCTCCAGGTCCTGTGGGAGCTCACGCAAGGCAAGCTTGGCGAAGCGCCAGCGCCTCCCACCGCCGTCGGAGCACCTTCCACGAGCAAAGAGGAGGAGCCTGCCACCGAGCCCGACGAGAACGAACTGGACGAGATGCAGTCTAGACTAGAGGCGCTCAGGTCTTAGTGCGTACGGAGTATGGAACGAGGTGAGTTTAGAAGCACAAAGAGGGTTAATGGACTACCCGGTAAGGGTCGATAACGGCCGGTAAGACGTGCACTGATATGTATACAGTGATAAATTGCAAAATGCAAAAACTGCAAAAAAAAAAAAGCAAAATGACAAAAATTTACATTATTGCGAGAAATCCCGATGATTACAAAGAATATATTGATAATGTGACTATTAGTGAACATATATTCAAAATTCTGTCCGTGTATACATTTCATTGCACGTAATCAATCAGAAAATCATTTTTTTTTTAAATTAAAAAGTTATTCAAAATCCTGTCTCGATTTAATCTCAAGCTCCCAAAATACAGGTTGTTAAATTCAAATCCTCCTTTTCCACCTATCCCACCTGGGAGGGTAATGTGGATTAGTTTTTCCACTCTTTCCACCCAGGTGGGATGGCCAAGTGGGAAAGGTGGAATAGCCGATTTTTTCGGATTTCAGTCGGTTCGATTACTGGGTGTAGCAAGCGAATTTTCAAAAATCTGGTGAATGCAGTTTTGTTTCTTTTTAAAAATGAAGGAATGTTTCCTGTAGTATTTAAAGTACTTTCCCTCCAGGTAAGGTTAAACTCTTCCACCCTGTATATGAAAACAACTATTTTTTTTTTTTTTTTTTTTTTTTTTTTCTTTATTTATGGAGCTTAGTCACAATGCTGACTACGTCGCTCCGTCGTAGCCACTTACATATCAAACTTAACTTAGGTACCTATATCAATTATGTTTAAGTACATTGTATACAGTGTTTTTGCAGCATCTGATATTGGATTCGCTAAAACACTGTTTAACTGCCCCAAATTACACGTGTTTAATGCAAATAACTTTGTTCTAATATGGCCGCTCCGCACACACTCCATTATGATATGTTGTATGTCTTCTACTCTATCGCATATTTCGCAATTAGGAGATGGCGATATGCCCATTAGATGGGTAAACTTTCTACATGGAATGTGTCCGGAACGTAGCCTCATAGCAGATACACATTTTTGCCGACTAAGGAGACAGTTAACAATCCAAGGAATCGCTAAAGGTTCAGGTTGTATGGTCTTGTACCAGATGCCCTTTTCCACTGAACGTTCGTCAAAATACTCCTTCCAAATTCGCTGACAATAATCTCGAACTGTGTATAAACACTCCGAATAATAAGGCAAAACTGTGAGAGGAATACCCACTGAACAAGCCTGTTTGGCACATTGGTCGACTATCTCGTTACCGATAATACCTACATGTGAGGGGATCCACTGGAGTTGCACTTCTTTAGAAAGTTCTCCTAACTCTAAAATTTGTTTGATAATTACGTAAGCAATCGGTATTCCTCGAATTGTCGAGGTACAACGAGCCACGTGTTGGAGCGCGCTTTTAGCATCAGTTAGGATTACAAATTTGTTGTGATTAATTGTGCGAATATAAGACAAGGCTTCGCTAATAGCCTGTAATTCAACATGCATGATGGATAATCTTGAACCTATATTGAAAAGTATATGAGTATCTAATTGGGGATCAAAGAATGCGGCTCCAGTGTCACCCCCGTCTTTGGACCCATCTGTATATATTTTGTAGAATTCTGCAAACTCACTATCTAGATAATTGCAACATAGTTCTTTTAGCGCTGCCGGACGATAGTGCTGCTTAGATTTAGTCATGGGCTTAATGTTGATTTTAATATTATATTCAAGATTCACGTAACCAATCCATATCTCGTTCGTAAACATTTCCAAACGTTGACTACATTGAACATGTATTTCTTTTAGTTGATTATATACCACAAAGAGAATGGGTTTTTTATTTCTGCGCCATGAATTAATCCCAACAGAGAACTCATCCAACAATTTTATAATGATGTTATTATCTGACAAGGATTTACTTTTTAATATAAATTTACCAGCTAAGTAGCATCTCCGCACGTGTAACGGCTGTATACTGAGTTCACTGCCCATAACGTGAACCGGTGTTGTTTTAATAAAACCTCCAATAATTCTCATCGCCCGGTTTTGAGATATTTCTAATTTATTGAGGTTGGCTTGGCTACTATCACCGTATAAAAAGCATACATAGTCTAGTCTACTTCTAATAAGTGAAATATACGCTCTTCTTAAGTGCTTAGGGTGGATGCCCCAATTACTACCAGCTAGAAATTTTAAAATGTTTAGCAGTTTGGATATTCTTTCATTTATTTCCTTTATATGTTTGGCCCATCTGAGAGAACGGTCTAACCATAAACCCAAATATTTAACGTTTTGCACAACCGTTAAAACTGTGTTATTCATTTTAATTTTAACTGCCTGTCTGTTGGGGCCCCTTTTGAAAACACATATCTTGCTTTTAGATGACGAAATTTCTAATCCCATGTTCGTTATGTACGCTATAAAATCATTTAGAGATAGCTGTAACTGGTCAGTAGCTTTCTGTAAGTTGCTATTAGTGCAATAAATAACAAAATCATCTGCGTACTGTGACACATGAATTAAATTATTATTAATTTCATTACATAAATCAACAGTCGCTGCATTAAATAATAATGGTGACAAAGGATCGCCCTGGGCCAAGCCACGCCCAGTACTTCGCACGGAGGGCGTGTTATTGGCTTTAATCCTTAAAAAACGCTCTCGGAGAAACTGCCAAAGGTAATTACAGATTTTGTGTCCTACCCCCAAGTCATCCAATTTACGCAACAATTGATTTATATCTATATTATTATAAGCGTTATCTATGTCAATAAAACAACCCACAGTAACGCAATTATTGCAAAAACCGGTTTGTATTCGTGTTACCAGGCGACTTAGATTGTCCGAAGTTGATCGACATTTCCTGAAGCCTATTGTATCAATAGAAAATATGTGATTTCTCTCGAAATACCACTCCATTCGTCTCTGTATGATTGTATGAAATACTTTACATAGACATGATATGAGTGCAATAGGCCTCAAAGCTGTATCAGAATTAGGCTCTCTGCCCGGTTTTGGGATTGGTACTATGGCAATTTCACGCCATTGATAGGGCACAAAACCTGATGAAAATAAAATATTATATAAGTTAACAAGAATTAATTTGGCATTCTGTGGAAGATTTTTTAACATACTATATGAAATGTCATCGCATCCGGGAGCAGTATCTTTATCTTTTATATTTTTATTTAATTCATCTAAAGTAATTTGTTTATTGAGAGATGGATTATTGGATGTAAATGTGGGTTGACAATAAGAAACGTGATCAGGGGTCAAGTTATGCAAAAAACGATCGGCCTGACCCGAGTCGACATACTGTATTTTAGATTTATATCCCTTAATCCATTTAATTTTGCGCCAGAGATCGCTAGCAGAGGTGTTTTCATCTATTGAAGAGCAAAATTTGTGCCAAGAGTCTCTTTGGGCTTGTCTGATGAGTCTCTGTGATTCACTTACACTTTTTTTGTAGTTGATTAAATTTAAAGGGGTAGGATTATGTCTGAATGTGGCTAGAGCTAATCGCCGCCGGGCGACAGCTCTCGATAACTCTGGGGTCCAGTAGGGTTTAGGGCGGAATAATCCAGATGGGTTGGTGCTAAATTTTGTATACGGAATAGATTCCTCAGCAGCCTCGCGTAAAAGGTCTACGTAAACGTCATACGCTAATTGTGGATTTTCAGAGAGAGTAAAGTTATTACTTGAAAACTTCTCTTCCAGATACGTACGATATTTCACCCAGTCTGCCTTTTTAAAATTTCTCTTTTTCTTTAATTGACTAGTTGAATAAAATGTGGTAGAAATTTTTATTATTATGTGATCACTACCAAGTGATTCTTTAGTTACCACCCAATCAAATTTTAACGAGATGTCGGAGGATATTAACGAGATATCAGGCGAGGACTGCCTCAAAACACCGTCCACCCACTGAATGCGAGTAGGTTGACCATCATTCAAAACTATGTAATTGGAATCCAGTATTGAGTCCAATATGTGACGTCCCCTAGTGTCAGTCTTGTAAGACCAATTTGTATGGTGGCCATTAAAGTCCCCTAAGATTAAGCACTTTGTAGTCTCAATTGACATTATGTTATCCCAAGCTTGTGAGTTGGTATAAGCGTTTGGAGCGCAATAAATACCAATAATGTGTTGTAATTGGTTGCAATTAAAAAGTCTCACATGAATTACCTCAATATTAGAGTTATTATTTGGTACCTGGACCATTTGTGCATGAACCGATCTGTGCACGATTATGGCCAACCCTCCGTGCTGGTCGCCTCTGTCATAACGAAAGATATTATAGTTACTTATGTACAAAGGGGCATCTGGTTCAAGCCATGTTTCACTTACAACTGCGACATGTATATGTTCCTGAATTAACAACTGTTCGAACAATCTTAATCTTGGTCTAATACTGCATGCATTCCATTGTATTATGTTTAACTTAATTATATTTTTATTATTATTATCCATTAAAAAGTGTAGGTAAATAAATTATTGATCGACGACATATTATCAGGTATTATATTACTAAGCAATGTACTCAACTTTATTATAAAAGATTTTAACCAGCCCTTGCATTTAATGATGCAATCTTGAATTATATTAGTCATTACCTGTTTTAATTTATTCCATAATCTGTCTAGAGATGTATTTTCCACAAGAGGAGTACCGCGTAATATGTTCTCATTCTCAGGGCCTGCAGTTCCTGGAGAAGGTTCGTTAATTGAATCCTCGGAGTTTGTGACAGACATATCAGCTATAACATTTTCAGCTATGTGTATTGGTATCTTTTTTTTTCTTTTGCGAGACTTTTTTGTAGGCGTTTTCTCCAAAGGCCGGCTTAAGCTCGAATGTCTATTCCGCATCTCAACTTGTGGTGATGAGACAATCGCTGGTTCTTGAAGTGACCACATACTGTAGCTTCTACTAGGAGGAATATAGGTAGTCTTAGCCCTTACGGGAGTTCTATCAGGTCGATTGCGTGGGGTAGGGGGCACATATATAGTGGAGGCTTTTTGATATGTGCACTTAAACTCGACCATGAGTTCTCGGATCCGTTTTTCTTTTTTGAAAATAGGGCATTCTTTTGACAGAGCCATATGCTTACCTGAACAGTTAACACATCTAAAGCTCAATATATCACAATTTGCATGTTGGCCGCTGCATTTTGGGCAAATAACTTTGACTGACGGGCATACTTTTAACGAATGACCATATCTCCAACACTTGGAGCATTGCGTGACAGGGAACTCATATGGCTGGACCTTGATCCTAAGGTTTAATAGATAAACATGTGTGGGTAGACACGATCCTCTGAAACCTATACGAACTGATTCACTTGGGGTCCATCCATCCTCGTTTCTCCTACTTAGGCGTTTAGCGGTGACCACAGTTTTGTCACAAGAAATATGTTTCAAGAGCTCATCTTCTGAAAGGTCTAAATCAATATCTTTGATTATGCCGTAAGAGAGACCCACTTCCCAAGTCTTCTGTCTACGCCATCCCATGCCATTAAATGCAGCACATGACACCAATTTTTCGGCACTATCTTCATTATTGAAGGTTATTGACAATTTATATGGATTGATGTACTTTACTCTAATGATATCGGTTATGTCGTTCTGTTGTAATAACGTGGCTAGTGCAAATTGCTTAGGTAACTTCTCTTTAGAATAAATATTGACCTGTGGCCCACTTTCTTCCCTTCCTGTAATACTTTCAGGACCAGTAGATTTTCTTTTAGATCTTCTCGATACTGTCTGCCAACTTTCATCATCTTCACCATCCATTCTCGAGCGTTTATTTGTTGGTTCAATGGTCGTCTCCATCATATTTTCGTTAGAATGATTTTGTGTTGGTTCGTCTATAATTTGTTGTTCAATTATTGTAGCATCGCAGGTGTTTATCTCTTCCCCATAATTCTGAATGCACTCGTAATCCATTCAGCATATAGTTCACTTTAGCGCAATCGACGGCCGGCCGATGTCGCGCCGGCCGATAACAAACCGGTTTTATGTTTATTATACTGAATACAATAGACGCGTTCTAATCGTACGAGGTGTGATTGAGCACTCGAAAACAACTATGGTAGTAGAAAAAGTAAAAGGTATATAATGCCAGCATCGTAACAGTGGAAAACTAGTCTCTGCCTATTCCATTAAGAAGGAGGCGCAATTATATGTATTAACTAGCCTTCCGCCCGCGGCTCCGCCCGCGTGCATCTCGGTTAACGCGACCTGTGCTCATATCTTCGGTTCTACTCAACCGATTGCGATCAAACAAATGTAAGATTTTAAGTCTGAGTAAGCCCTTTCTAACAAAAAAAAACCGCATCAAAATCCGTCCAGTAGTTTTTGTGTCCATCGCGGACAAACAGACAGACAGACAGGAAATTCAAAAAAAATATTTTCGTGTTCAGTATCGTTAACATAACATAACCCAAGTATTTTTTTTTTAAATATCTCCAATGTACAGACACGACCACTTTACAATTATATAATAGTATAGATATCCTGTATTTGCTTTGTTCCAGCTGTGCTGTTCAAGTTGGAGTTGCCCGGAAGGCGATATTCAAGTCGGTGTGGAGTTTGACAAATGCCTTAAGAGTAGTGTAAATAAATATTTTATTATTGTTGTGCTATTGTGTAAACTAGGATTGCTATAATAGTATTATTTGTTTCAATGGAAATATTGTAATTAACAGAAGTATTTTACTAAGTAGGCATCATCACCCCAAGACGGTTGTGTAGGAGAATTTGGAACGCTTCAGGCGAGGCCCGGTAGCTCAGTGGTCAAAGCATTCCCCCTGTAAGGGACTGGTCGCCGATTCAAGTCCCGCCTGAGTGATTCACTTTTTCCATTCTAAATCGATGGGTCCCTTATTTCTAAATGTGGACTAAAAGAGCAATGCGTGCGAGAGAAAGTCTGTGAAAGTAGTTGAAAATGAGCGCTTTCGTCCGTTCGTTCCTTCGTCCTCGATTCTGCTCTAGCAAAAACACTTTCATACTACAGACAGTGCAAAAAATGGCATTAAATTTTTGACTTTATTTCTGTAGACTTAAAGTTCAAAATTAAATGAAACGAATTTCATTACACTTTATAAACTCTACAAAAAGCCATTTAATTCTCGACTTTAATTGCATTATTTTAAAAATATGGTATTAAAATTTAAAATTAAATGGTATTTTTTTTCAGTGTCCTTTGCATATGGTTTTGCTTCAACAGAATCGAGGGCCTGGTAGCTGCACCCTGGGAAAATAAAATTTGACAGTTGATATGCCATCGATACGGCCGAAAAAGAATGGCTAGTGGCCGCGGGATGGTGTAGCTTTCTATAGCGAGACCACTGGCTGGTCAATGTCTACCAGGGCTCCAGGAAACTTCCGTCATAGGGTACACCTTCTTTTTATCATGCGCAAAATCTCCACGGATATCTCAGAGGAGCCGGTGGGGGAGGTTATGACGGACTTGAAGCGTCTAAAACGCACGCCATCTGTAGGTTGTTGGTTGCCAGAGGTGAGATTGTCTTAGACATATCCCTCGTTCCCCGGCCGACTCAGGGCCATATCTCTCGATTTGGTACTCTTCGGGTTTCTTAGGGTATACCCTGAATTTCTGATCCCATGACAGAACACCACATGACTTTAGTCGATTCGCTAGCCTAGGTAAAAGTCTTGTTGAAGTAATATGCCTGCTGTAAAGTATTCTTTTATACGAAATATAAAATCAAGGCAAGTGCCCTAAAATGAAAACCTGCAGGCCTACCATGAACTTTGAACACGGTAAATTTATTGAGCTGCTATTATACTTCCTGCTGCATAAATAACTTTGTAATCCCATATAAATATAAAGGATTACAAAGTTACTTTTACAGTTGGTAGTATGACAGCCGTTCAATTATTGACTTGTTTTAAGAGATCATGGTATGTGTTTTGGTACGTCGCGGCAACTTCATATATTATGACCAAACACGTCACACAAAACAATGTCATGGTTGGTTACGATATCACTTGATATCCAATTGCGTTGCAAATTTTACTGAACATTTCCACAGCATTCTGACACAGTAGAGTACTTGCCCTTGATTTTATATTCCGTGTTCTATTAGCATTATTTCTTTTATATTGTCTATTAGACTGGTAAAACATTTTAACTATTTATAAATATGCAATAACTTAGACATAGTGAAATCAAGTCGTTAAGGTCGAAATTCGCAATCTATACTGTATCTATATATACATTTTCACATCTCCAGCACCAAAAGCGTGCTTTTTGTGCGTAATAACTCGTAGGTACATTATATTCCTGTGTCGCGAGCGTGAATTAAATTGCTTTTAATCTCGAGCAACCCAAAGAAAAGAAACTAGCCTCCCTAGACAAGTGATAATTCGTTGGTTGGATAATTCGTATTGTAGAATAGAATGAATGAATGAATGAATGACAGACCTTGACGACTGTCATATACGTCAAATCCCATACATTCTACTACAATGCACCGCAATGCAATGCAATGCAATGCAATGGCCAACGAATTGCCACTTGTCTAGGGGACAATGCAGAATAAATTATGAGTTCTTTCAGGAACTCATTTTTTTCATTTTTTAAGTAATTTTGGTTTAGCTCTAGTTTGCCGCCAAAATCTGATTTAGCAGCGAATTGTAAGCACCAAAAGCGCCCTATTCTTACTGAAGATATGAAATTAACTATTACTAAATAAATATAAGCAGTCTGTAGGAAAATGCCTGTTAACTGCATCTCCATACATATTTATTTTTTTCTTATTATAGCGATTATTAATGTACAGGAGCAAGTCAATACTGAATTTATATTTTTATTCGAATTATCGTGTTCTTCCAATAGTCATTATATTTAATTTAGATCTCTTGTTTACAATTTGGAATAACAAAACTGAAACGCAAATGCGATTTATCGAGGTTACCTCGAAAAAATTTACTCGAGGGCCTCGTATCTGGATCAGTTTTGGGACAAACCGGTGTGTTACAGAGCGTAATGTCAATATATCTGTCGGCATATATCTTGACCATACCCTAAAAACGCGTACTGCGAATAAAGAGTACATTTGGTGACGTGATTGGGGTCAAGATATATGCCGCTAAACTATAATGTAATATGCGTAATTCGCAGAGAGCAAGTTGCCACACCATGTATCGTATTGCCACCGTTTCCCCGTGCTGACTGCACTAATGCTTCCCGTGTAACATGTTACAAGTGTGATATGTTACATTATAAGTACCCATTACCGCAAATCAGTAACGTCAGTACGCACCTTAAACTTGGTTATACAGCCCGTATCTAAAATATAGTAGCGCCGTAGTATTCGCTAGACAATACAGTACAAATAAACCAATTTTGCCTATGGAATAATAAAAAAAAACTGAAAGATAACTGAATGTTTTTATTATTCGTTTTTATAACGACTTTTGTCGCTAAGTGTTCTAATGGATAAATTAGGCATACGTTTATACTTATGCCTTTCTCTCTCCAGCGTGGGCAGACATACAACCCACCATCTGCTTCTGTGCTTACATGTTTTACTAGCTTCCTCCACTGTTGATCTTGTATAACACAATGATTAAGGAATCAACCAATCGATTAGCCTATTTACAGTTCACTACTGGACATAAGCCTCATGCAATGTGCGCTGTGCGCCATAGCACCCGAATCACACTGAGCCAATTGGTGATTTATTAAAAAAAAATATGGCAGACTTTTTTAATAAATACTGCTACTGCTAAATATTTTCACACCTTCCATAAATAGAATTGTCAAAAATATACGCGAAGTTATTCCTTGAGATAAAATTTCTATTATGATAATCTATCTTTAAAGCTATTTATTTTGTAACTATAGGTACTATTTCCTGACGTTTCGTTTGTTTTTGTAAGCGGGCCTGGTTCCCCGTGAACTATGTAAATGGTTGGTTTTACTATTCATGCAGAATGAGTTTATAGTGAAGTTTTGTTGTATTTTACTTTTTCTTACAGCCGAAAATCAGTAAATAGTGTAGAAATAACCATATAACGACACAAATCTTTCAAAATTCTTTCAATAAAATCAATACATTTAAGATAACTGGATACTTATCTATCTCAGACTTAAACGGCTTACACACGGCCCTAAAATCAGTGGCGATATCGGGACAGTGGTGGTGGGGATGAAATCGGCTACTAGGGTAAATAATAAAATTCTGATTACGATTTGCCTACACACATTGTACGATCTAGGGTTCTCACCACCACTTCCCCGATATCGCTACTGATTTTAGAGTCGTGTGCCCTAGCGTATAAAAGAATAACAGACGAAACGTATAGAATTAAAGAGTGAAACCGCTTAAAGTAATACTGAATCATTACCATTTCGCTCGCACTCGTAGGTGCACACAAAAAGTGCGAGCGATATGGTACGCCTCTAGTATTACTTTATGCGAATTTACAGTTCTATGCGTTCCGTCTGTTATTCTTTTAATCTGAGTTGACTATAGGTACTATCCATTGGAGTTCTGCTCCGACCACATGAGAATGGGAGAAATGGAAAGGATTGGATCTTTCCTTTTGCCTATTCTCCATAAAAACTGCCACTTTTAAACAATAATTATCAATGAAACTTGTGCATTACTAATATTGTAAGTTCAGGATTGTGATATTTTAATTTTATAGCTTTTTTAAATGCTAGTGTTGTAAAATGTAAAGCCGTGCGCTTTATCGAAGTTTTTATGTCTACTACAGTTAATTATTAAAATGCACTAACTATACTCTGTAGTTTTTTTTTTTTAATTATATTTCTTGAAGGTTACACACTGAGCATTAATGCTGAGGGGTCCCAATAACACGATTCCGAGCGGCTTGTTTTTGCAAATATGATATAGACCAATATGGATCGCACCATGAAACAAACTAGATCACGGTAAAACAAATTCACCAATTTCAAATTTTCTTTTGAAAATTTTCACCTTTCGCCACTGCTCAGCATACCTCTGACGCTCCTACCTAACGTTTACTAGAAAGAGTAAACTTCTCGCACTCCGCTTTCTAAGAGAGTTGTGCCAATTATACCAAAAAATCCTCTATTATTTCTACTTTTTGCCCAGCAATACCTACAGAAGTGAATTTGAGCTCTAATTTTCACAATAAAAATCTGTTTGCAATTCAGTCTCGATCTATTCTGAATCTCCCAAATGTCAAAACTGTATGAATACAGTTTTATACGAGAATTCTCGTATAACAATTTTCAAGGTCGAACATTGATATCATGATCGTTTTTGACATTTGGCAGATTGAGATTACATTGAGACAGAAACTTAAATAGAAGAATTTAAATAGCATAATAAATGCTGTTAGCACCACACTAGTTTAATTGTACATCCCTAGTGGAAGAGTGTCTATGACGACCATAGATACATAAGTTGTAACAAGATGGCGAATTCGGTAATACAGTTTGTGATACAGTACACGAGTGATTTTTATTTATCCGAATGAATACAGTTACATACACAACAGAAGTGGCGACGAGGATCAAAAATGGAAGCCGTGTTGACGGAACTTACCAAAGTATTGAAGATTTTGCAAAAAGAACCTCAACTTCAACATCAAAATCAATCCACGCCGAATACAATACAACCATTCGACGAACACAATGAGACTTTCGATAATTTCTTAGCGCGAATACAAAACTTTATACACCTTAAAGAGTGGACAGATCCGCAAAAATGTACACGCATCTTTCTCAATTTCATCGGGCCGAAATATTTCCAAACGATCTGCAACCTAACGGCACCCGACAAACCTGAAAATAAGACTTAAAGCGCTATTACACCTTCCTAAATTCAGGAAACGATATTTAGGAAACGATTTAGGACGAGAAATTCAGTCGCCGGAGCTCGCGATTACACTTTCACTAAATTAGGATCCTAAATCAGTTTAGGGATGTTAAAAAATAATCGATTTTTAAAAAAATCGATTATTTTTTTCTAATAATCGATTTTTTATTAGCGATTTTTATAGTATCTAATATTAATCGATTTTTAAAAAATTGATTTTTTTAACTTACGCGTTTAAATTGATTTTCATAAATGCGAAATTTTCGTAACATTTATGAACACTTTGTATAATATATGACTTCTAAGTTCTCGAGTCACTCACACACACTATGGTTACGCTAGTACTATTATCTGTTCAGTTTATAGTCTTATTTAATTTATAATTTTCTAAAAGAGTTACGAAGAAGTTTGTTCATATTATTGTGATAATGAAAATATGATACAGACAAAATTGACTTTGTTGATGTTTCTTTGACGACCAACTAACAGTTACACCGCTGCCTGTGTCATTATAACAATGACAGCGAATAGTGTGACGATTATAATTTTCTTCCCTAACCGTCACACCAGTGCCAGTGTGACACAGTGGTGTTACGGACGGTTAGTGGGTCGTCGTTTCTTTTAGTGTTGCCAGTAAAAAAAAAATAGTTTTGCGGAAATCAATTTCTACATTTATAAGAAACTAGCTTTTGCCTGCGGCTCCGCCCGCGTGGATGTCGGTTATCGCGACCAAACATAGCCTATATCCGTTCTCAAGGTGTAATCTACCTCTATACCAAATTTCATCAAAATCGGTTAAGTGGTTTAGGCGTGAAAGCGTAACAGACAGACAGACAGACAGACAGACAGAGTTACTTTCGCATTTATAATATTAGAAAGAGGAAAGAAGAAAGAAAGGAAGAATGGATTGAAATATCTTGAAAGTTTAAAAGAACATTTTCTTTGAGATTTAGTTTTGAATTGGTTATTAATTTTATTAATCATATTATTTTATTTTATTTTTAATCTGATAATTTCGTAATGTCAGTAGGTTTATTATTAGAATACGAAAAGCATGCAGATTTTTAAAAATTAGGAAAAAAATCGATTTTTTCACAGAAATCGATTATTTATTTTTTAAAAATCGATTTTTAAAAAATCGATTTATATTGAGTAAAGAAAAAATCGATTTTTATTTAATCGATTCTTTTCCTTCAATGTCACATCCCTAAATCAGTTTTGTTGGACGAGCGGCAAGCGACGGTCGTGTCGCAGGTGTCGCTGTCGAATAGAGATGGATGATAAATTAGGTTACGATTTTGATATCGATGTTATTGAATATTACTTTGATGATGTTACCGTATGATGTTACTGTTATATATTTCTAACAAATTACATTTCATAATATTGTTATGGTCGACTCTATTTGCTGAGGCTGCTTTTTTAATTCGTTACTTAATTTTTAAGTTAGCAACTTAGTCTGTCAATAATCTCATTGCGCGCATACTTCTGAATAAAAAAGAATCGATAATACATACATACATACCTACATAATTATATACGTACATCATACATACATACATACATACATACGTACGTACGTACGTACGTATACATACATACATACCTACATACATTCGTACATACGGTACATACATACGTACATACATACATACATACGTACATACGATACATACATACGTACATACATACATACATACATACATACATACATACGTACATACGCTACACATACATATATACGTACATCATACATACATACGTACGTACGTACGTACGTATACATACATACATATATACATATATACGTACATACATGCATACATACGTACATACATACATACAAACATACATACGTACATACCCACGTACATACATACATACATACATTATGTCAATATATCGATAGCTTTATTATAAAATTATCAATATCGATATTTATCGATACAATATGTATCGATACTGCGGCAGTGAGCGGCCACTGAGCGTCCTGAATTTAGGAAATGCGATTACACTCATCCGATTTAGCCATTTAGGACGTCGGAAGCAGGCGCGGATCCACTAGGGTGGGCAATATGGGCATGCCCACCACCTTAATAGACCTGTGACGTCACTTTTTTTATGGTTTATTGAAAAAAAAAAACAAAATTAATCATGAATCACGCGTGATTTGGAACACAGTGTATAGTGCAATAGACGATATACCAGCATTTGTTTACACTGTTACAATATCAGAAATTACACACTATTATTGCGGCTTTTATGTACACCTTTATAAGGAGCACACACAGGTCTGAGGTGTACAGTCAATCAATCAATCAGTTAGTATATTGCAGTCCACTGCTTCTCCGAAAATGCGCCACGTCTGCCGATCCTCCGTCTTCCGCATCCAGTCCATCCAGCACCGTAGGTCATAGCAGGCAGGACGCACTGGTTGAAAACCTTTGAGGCATTGTGGTAGGGGGGAGGAGAAAGCCCGACGTAGTTTGCCAAATGCTGCCCACCCCAGTTGGATCTGGCTATTTCTTTCTCGAAGTTGTTTTTACCGAGCTGGATAACCTGCCCCAGGAGATATATTTTTGAACAACTCTGAGTGTCACCCCTTCGATGGAAATCGACTCGATACAACATGTTTGTTGAACATAATGGTGTTGTCCAAGTTTACACCCAGGCCAACTTGTCGAGAAGCTCCATTCAAGCTGTGCCCCTGACTCGAGGAAGCTGACTAGCATTTGCCCCTGCGATTTCTGCACCCTACTCCATAAGGTGTCATAAGGTTCGACGACGACTTCGTCATAGTTGCTTAGTCACTACTAAGCAACTATGACGAAGTCGTCGTCGAACCGAAGATGCGAGATGTACTCTCCGTGGATGTTGGTACCCCGCCAAAGTCCAATCCAGAGTCTTGAAAACGTCCTCCAATGCGTTGGTGAATAGTTTGGGAGATATAACATCTCCTTATCTCACTCCACGCTGGAGGCTAATGGGTTTCGTCTTCTGGTCTTGGAGCAGGATGGACATTGTGGCAGTGTCATACAAACATCTCAGCATCTTGATGTATCGCCAATCTACACGACACTGCTGCAGGGCATCCAGCACTGCCCAAGTTTCGATAGAGTCGAAGACTTTTTCGTTGTCCACAAACGCCATACACAGCGGCTGATTGTACTCCTGCGACTTTTCTACAATCTGCCGAACAGTATAGATGTGGTCCACGCCACGGTACTATAGCCTTTTCGAAACCCGGCTTGCTCAGGTGGCTGGAACTCTTCGAGCTTATCCGCGAGGTGATTTGTGACGACTCTTGAGAACAACTTGTAGACATGGCTAAGGAGTGAGAGAGTCTTATCACCTTCTTTGAAGAACAGTACCACCGCACTCCCGCTCTGTGCCCTAGGTGTTAGCTCTTGCCGGATGATGGAATTAAAGAGACTCGCTAGCTCTTTCAGGATTGGAGCGCCACCTGTTTTCAGCACCTCAGTACTAATTTCCATCATCACCAGGGCATCTGTTGTTCTTCAGTTGCCTGAGAGCCGCCTCTACCTCGCACTACTCGACATTTGGTATCTTCTCGGTGTAATGGCGCGTGAGTGGGGATCTGTGGTCTTCGTCGCTGTGTCCCGTCGGTTTACTCATACGTGCTGCATATAGCTCAGTTGTAAGTTTCGTCAGATGGGCCCAACTGCTGAGCGAACACTTTTGACCCCCTATATCGCTCGATTGCCTCCTGGATGGAGTGAGTGTTGGAGCGTTTAAGGTCGCGTCGTATCGGCTTTTTGATTTATTGGTTTAGGGCTCTCCATCTGACGAAGACGACTGTGTGTATGGTTGTTCAGTGTTCACGCTTCTACCTTATAAGTTCGAGAGTCTCAGGAGAGAGCTTGGACTTTTGCTGTACTTATGCGTTTTCCAGAAAACAACTTTCGAGACACTTCCTGCAATATTTTGACCACTATGTCGGCCTTCTCGTCAATGCCGCTAGGTTTCCAGCATTGCGAAACGATTTTGAAGTTCCAATTGGAACTTTACGGACCCTAGAGCTACTTGGAGCGGTGTAGGTCGGTTGACCTTATCATTCGGAATCTTTCAGCCTTGATGTTGATATTTAGAGAGCATCGGATAAGTCAGTGATCGCTTTCAGTTTGAAACTTGTTGATCACAAAGACATCTCTAAATAATTTATCTTGTTCTTTATCGCAGAGTCCCAGCGTTGCCAAGTCCACTTCCTGTTGGGGTTTTTCTTAAAGGAACTATTAATGAAAAAGAGGCCCTGTGCCCTTGACTCGAGGAAGCTGACTAGCATTTGCCCCTGCGATTTCTGCACCCTACTCCATAAGGTTTGATTTTCGTCTCGCCGCGTTCAATTCAACAGGTCAATGTGAGACCAACTCCACTCCACCAAAGACACCCCCCCCCCCCCCCCGGGCGTATTTAACATGCTTGACATGAGTTCGCACTTTTCACACATTTTCGGGTACCTGTGCCCACAACCTGATTCCGCGCCTGGATCCGCGCCTGGTCGGAAGCCGTCCTTTATCCTAAATCGTTTCCTAATTAGGATGCTACCATCCTAAATGCGATTACACTTTCCTAAATTCAGGACGTCCTAAATATCGGATTCTGAATTTAGGAAGGTGTAATAGCCACTTTACGAAGAACTAGTGGCACTTCTACGGACGCACAGTGTTGCCAACCCCTACATTGCCCCAAACTGTAGATATACTTGAAAAAAACTGTAGAAACCTGTAAATCTCAAATTAAAAAACTGTAAATCTACATCTTTATCTATTTATTGTATTAAATGTAATACACATGATAAAGATAGAATTAAAAACTGTAATTCAAAGGTTTAATAAAAGTTTATGTCAAAAAGTGTCAGACAATCTAGTCTAATAAAACTGGCTAAAGATATAATAGCTGTGAATACGTCTTACATTTAGATAGTGTCACTAGCTAGTGCTTACTATTTCTAAATCTTCTTGATTTCCATTCTCATCTCTATGATTGCTAAAATCGTACATATCTTTATCAATTTTTTTGTAATTATCATTTGTGACATTGAACTCATAATTTTTTTTTCTGATTTTGTGTGCTTGGTCCCTTGTGGTCGTGGAAATTTTATTTCTCAGCTTGGTTTTCATAAAATGAATGCTCGAAAACCAGTGTTCTACCGTAGCAGTACAGCGGCAAACATAGAAATTTTCAGTTTTCATAGTCATTTGAATGATCTGATTTACAGATAATTAACCACAGAAACATAAAGCCCGAGCACCGAAGATATAATTATGTAATGTACGATCGACCCCTAATAACGCCATTAATTAAATCGGTTGACCATTACCACAGTATTTCACAGGGATTCCAAAGAAGAGTACCTATAGTGAACTGTGAACCCGAGTTTCAGTGTACGGTACTGACTTTGTAGCTCGCTAGCATCTTAAATAAAAAACTGTAGATTTGGAGGCCTAAACTAAAAACTGAGAGGATTTCCAAAAAACTGTAGATCTACAGTTAAAACTGTAGGGTTGGCTACACTGCGGACGCACGTCTGCCCAAAACCAAGTGAGATAGCGGAACAACATAAATTTTGCATCCGATTACAAAAAGAAGGTGAGTCAATTGCCAACTATATTGCTGAACTCAAAAATATAGGAGGAAATTGCAATTTTACATGTACACACTGCAAGAAGTCTACATTAGACACCCATTTAAGAGTTCAATTCATTAGAGGTCTAAGATGCAGTGAAACCAAAGAGAGGTTATTACAAGAACCTGATATAGAAAAATTCACAGATGTAGTAAAGGTAGCGCAAGCGATTGAATTATCTAAAAAGGAAAGTCAACAAAAGGGTACAGCCATCTACAAATATAAATAAAATAAATATAAATAATAAGCATTACAAAAGCAGAAATACAAATACACCTAAAATACATAATAACAAAGGGGAAAATACAAATAAAAATACACAAATAAGATGTTACAAATGTGGGAGAAATAACCATAAAGCAAATAAATGCAGAGCGAGGAATTTACAGTGCACTACATGCAATGCAAAAGGGCATGTCACAGAAGTATGTTTCAAGAAGACGGCAATAAAGCAAATGGAGATACATAATGAAGGCTCTGATGAGGAAATATACGAAATAAGAAACATGTGGAGTGATACAGGCTCAAATAATACAGGAAAATTTTACATTACAGTACAAATACAAGAAAAACCATGCAAATTTGAAGTGGACACAGGCGCAGCAGTGTCAGTATGTTCATATGACTTCTACAAAAACAATTTCCCTAATATAAAAATTTCAGCATCATCAGCCAAATTAAGGACATATACAGGAGAGCAGATAAAACCTTTGGGGACATGTACAGTACAATACACATACAAAAATAATACAAGTACAGGCAGAATATTTATTCTACGAAAACCAGTTTCTGCAATCATAGGACGTGAATGGTTACGAACAATGGACTGGAGTTTTCAAAATTTAAACATAAAGGAAATGGAGGTAACAGATACAGGAACCTACAAGGTAAAATTGAACAATTTATTACACAATTACAGCGACTTATTCTCAGAAGAAATAGGTAAAATTCAAAATTACAAAGCTAACTTAAAACTAAAAGATAATGTGAAACCTGTATTCTTACGCCCCAGACCGGTACCATTTGCAATGAGAGAACGAATAGAAGCTGAAATTGACAGGTTAGAAAAGAATGGAATAATTGAAAAAGTTACATATTCACAGTGGGGAACCCCAGTAGTACCAGCCATCAAACCAGATGGAAGAATAAGGTTGTGTGCAGACTACAGAGCCACGCTGAACAGGAATCTACTGGATGACAACTACCCGATACCCCGAATAGAGGAGGTGTTCGCCCGACTCAGTGGAGGTAAATACTTTTGTACACTCGATATTAACCAAGCATACCTTCATATGGAAACAGACGAGGAAACAGCTATGATGCAAGCTATAAGTACTAGTAAAGGTACATACAAGGTTAAACGCTTAATGTTTGGTACGAAAGTAGCACCAAATATTTGGCAGAGATACATGGACCAAACACTCCAAGGTCTTACAGGAGTAGCTTGTTTTTATGATGACATTGCTTTACAAGGCCGCACCTATGAAGAATTATTACACAGATTAAGACTAGTATTTGACAGACTGCGAGACAGTGGACTACACTTGAATAAAAAAAAAGTGTCAATTCTACAGAGATTCTATTACCTATTTAGGACATACAATTGATCAGAATGGGTTACACCCAATGAAAGAAAAACTTGCTGAGATTACGAATACAACTCCACCTACTGATGTCACTACACTACGACATTTTTTAGGTTTGATTAATTATTACCAGCAATACATACCAAATTTATCATCTAAATTACACCCATTATATAAGCTTTTGAGAAAGGATACAAAATACATTTGGACAAAACAATGTCAAGTTGCATTTCAAGAATTAAAGAAGGAAATATGCAGTGACAAGGTATTAGTTCCATTTAATACTGAATTACAAGTCAGTCTAGCTACAGATGCATCACCAACAGGATTTGGAGCAGTTCTATCGAACATCATGCCAGATGGATCAGAGAGACCAGTTGCTTTCGCATCCAAATCGCTGACAAAAGCAGAACTAAACTACAGTCAATTAGACAAAGAAGCAGCAGCTTTAATATGGGGACTAAAGAAATTTTTTCAATTTTGCTACGGAAGAAAAATTCTATTAATAGTAGACAATCAGCCATTAGCTAGAATTCTACACCCAGATAAACCATTACCAGTTACTACAGCATTAAGGTTAGTACACTACGCCAATTTTCTAGGAGGATTCAATTACGAAATTAAAGTCAGAAGGACTCATGAACATGCAAATGCAGACTATTTTTCAAGAATAAAAGGAAATACAGAAAATATAGAAGATCTTACAAATGATGATACTTTTTACATAAGTCAAATACAAGAACTACCTATAACTACAGAAGAAATAAGAAAAGCTACACAAAAAGATGAAGAATGCCGAGAATTATACAATAAAATACAGTCAGGACAAGGCAATAGAAATACACTACATGAGTACACATTACAAAATGGATGCATATTTAATGGAATCAGAATAGTCATACCAAAACAACTACAAAACAAAATACTACAAGAATTACATACAGCACATACAGGAATAGTGAAGATGAAGGCTATTGCAAGAAGCTATGTATGGTGGAATGGAATAGACAAGGATATTGAGAAGACAGTTAAAGAATGTAGAAATTGCAGTTTAATTCAGAAAAATCCAGTGAAAGCACCAATACACCCTTGGGAATACCCAAAAGAACCATGGACTAGAATACATATAGACTATGCGGGACCTATGTACAACTATTATTTTTTAATTATAGTGGATGCTTACACAAAATGGATGGAAGTGATACCAACTAAAACTACTACAGCTACAGCTACAATAAATATACTAAAGCAATTATTCACTACATTTGGTTTACCAGTCACAGTAGTATCAGACAATGGATCTCAATTCAAGTCACAAGAAATGATAAAATTTTTAAGAGAATATGGTATACAAACTAAATACTCCGCACCATACCACCCAGCCTCAAACGGTCAAGCCGAAAGGTATGTACAGACTTTCAAATACAAATTAAGAAAAATTATACATGAACCAGGAGACATACAGGACAAAATAAATACAATACTCATGCAATACAGGAAGACACCTAATAGTACTACCGGTTTGAGCCCAGGAGAAATGATGTTCAAGAGAAATTACAGAACCAAGATTGATACACTAAAAAGAAATCTATACACAGAAAGCTTTGACAAAAAGAAGAAAGAAGAATATACTTTAAACAGAGAATACCAAGCTGGAGATACAGTAGTGGCAAGATTTTATATAAATGAAGAAGAGAAATGGAAAGCAGGGATTATTACAAGAAGACTAGGAACACTTAATTACGAAATATTGATTGATGGAAAGAAACATATTAGACACATAAACCAGATAAAGAAAACAGAGATGGAAATCCCATACAAAAACCCTATACCCATAATAAGGTTCTTTTCAGGTACACAAGCTAAACCTACAGCTACAGGGACCAGAGAAGAGCTGCCCACATACATGGACCAGCCTACTACGAGAGAGGAGAGACCATCTACACCGAGCTCATCCAGCCAGCCCGACGTCCAATCACAGGAGCAGGAGATGTCAAAAGCACATAAGAGTCAACCTACACCGGCAGTTCAACCGCAGCAACTCCGAAGATCAGCAAGAAGCGTTAAAATACCTAACCGTTTAGATCTTTAACTGCTATATATTTTGTTTCATATTTTACTATCAAAATTCAATTCAATTTCTTTCCTTTATATAAATACTTGGTCAACCTAGATTTGTTATACACTTACCCTTCATTCTTTTATACAATCATGTACGTAGTTCAGCTTTTCATATAATAGCGTGGGGGAGTGTTAGCACCACACTAGTTTAATTGTACATCCCTAGTGGAAGAGTGTCTATGACGACCATAGATACATAAGTTGTAACAAGATGGCGAATTCGGTAATACAGTTTGTGATACAGTACACGAGTGATTTTTATTTATCCGAATGAATACAGTTACATACACAACAAATGCTTCAAAATTTCATTCAGAATTTTAAATAGATGTTTATTACGAAAATTGACTCTCAGATAGCAGCCGCTTCACGGATAATATCGAAGTTCATCTTTTGTTGACTGAAACCGACCCAAACTATGTCCCTTCTCTGAGAAGGAATGAAACACGTGTATAAGAATAGTTAATAAATATATGTTTAATAATAGTTTTGTGTATATATATCACAGAGTGTCACAGCATCTTGGACGATAGCTCGAGCTCCAGCTGCATGTCTTGAAGCGACTTCTTCTTCAGCAGCGGCACCCGATCTATCTCCTTTGTCTTTTTTGCGTTTTTCTTTTTCGTTAACCTGTTAACAAAATAACATTGTCACCTCTAAAAATGGTATGGCGACGATATTTTATGTTCTCTGTAATGGAAGGGAAGATTAGGGTGTAGGGACTCCTTCAGCTCCTAACCAGTATATGTGTAGCCGTATGATTGACGATCGAGACCCTTTTATCCGATAAACAAAAATGTACCCTTGAATTCAACATGGCGGAAAACGCAACGAACCGAATACCACGCAAATCGAAATTTAGACTGCCAGTGATCTCCCTCAACGAATTCCGAAAGAAAATTGCTACTAAGAATTTTTCGCGGTTTGCCCCTTAATTGAGCAATCTCTCTTGTGCTATAGCCAGAGAGATAGATCTACCTATGAAAACGCAACGAACTGAATACCACGCAAATCGGAATTTAGACTGCTAGATCTCCCTCAACGAATTCCGAAAGAAAATTGCTACTAAGAATTTTTCGCGGTTTGCCCCTTAATTGAGCAATCTCTCTTGTGCTAAAGCCAAAGAGATAGATCTACCTATAACTGTAGGTAAGTATTGGGAACGGCCCTAAGACTTTCCTATCAGCGGACTGGGCCCAATATACATAAATAGCAGATGACTTATTTGCTGAGAAGTCCTCTATGTTGATGATGATAACACCCCCACACAGATGGGTGTCGGTCAGCGGACCTATGTGATATTAGCGTTAATTCCCAGTCGCATCCGAAGCTTTGACTTCAGAGTCTGGAGTCCGCTTTAGCAGTCTAACTGCGATATTTTCCGTAAAGCGTACCTATTGGTGACTCCGTCGAGGCTGTCCATCATGCGGATGATGTCGGCCTGGTCGGACGAGTCGAGCGGCGCCACGGAGATGTCGCGTACGGCGCGGAACTTGCCGCAGTTGTTCAGGTGCTCGTTCTCCAGCCGGAAGAAGTTCCAGATGAAACGTCTGCCAGTCACAACATTCAAATTCAAATTAATTTATTGCAGAAACATGGTTAAGTATACATCTATGTATACTATTATATAATTGTAAAGTGGTCGTGTCTGTGCATTGGAGATATTAAAAAATTACTAGGGTTATGTTACTGAAAACGAAAACATATTTTTTATGGATGCAAAAACTACTGAACGGATTTTGATGCAGTTTTTTTGTTAGAAAGGGCTTGGTCAGATTTAAAATATCGAGAGAATGGAGCATTGTGATTGGCCGCCTGCCTACTGTGAACCTGTGTGTGTGTGTGAAGCCTGCCAATTGCATTGCTCCGTTCTTTCGATACCTTTACGTAACGAATTCGAATATTTTTTGTGTTCGCGGCACTAAGCACTAATTCGAACGAGTGAGTGATTCAATGACACAAAAAAAATTTATTGCCTCGTTTAAAATATTTTTTTATACACATACCTACATACATATAATTTCGCCTGTAAATCCCTGAGGGGGTAGGCAGAGGCGTATTAACACCCACATTTCGCCAACTATGATTTTTGGTCCCACGCAATGGGGGACGAGCCTATTGCCGTCTAGCGGGCACTTTGTCATGGGCTGTATATTTACTGTCAGATGCAGAACAGCTTTTAGACGCAATTTTTTGTCTACCCGCAAGAAAATTGAATTACCTGAACACTTCCAACGGAGCCGTGATTGATATCATAGTATCCGCGCCGATCACATTGTTTTCAGTCAGTACGAACGCCACGATCCACAGAAAGCGCAGTACGAAGTCCTCCACTATCGCGAAATAGTAGAACTGCCAACAAAGAAGATCAATCATAAAAATCCATGCGAATAAATAGAATTGACGTGTCTGTTTGTAATTAAATAAAAGATTTTTAATAAATGCATATTAGTGCATGCACGATATTAATAACAAACTAAAAATTTTCGAAATGTTAGTCTGTCTGTCGCTTATATGGCTTTTATGGGAGACAGGCGCGGTCCGAAAAAGGGGTCATAGGGGATATTAATCCCCTCCCCCCAGTCGTGCACGTCAAATAGAAACTCTTCTAAAAAGATTTTCTGAAGGTATTTCCGCAATTTTAAAATTGACTCCAAAATCTCAGTCTGCGAGACCGCGCCTGATGGGAGGAGAAGCTACTGCCTTCTGACCCTCCCAACCTCGAGAGAAACGATTAAGCCGAGCCTCATTATTCAATCAGAAGGTATGCCAGTTTCCGTGGCTATACAATATGGATACGACATATAGGCAATAATTGAAACCATATACTTGGTACCCCCTAAGCTTCAAGCAGGAAAAGTTTGAACAAAATTGGTCCAGTATTAAGGGCAGAAACTAGAGTTTTAATTTTATAGAATTTGAACAACTTTGAGCACTCTGTAGAATCGCATGTTGCCGCTTAGCTGTTCAAGTAAGTTACCTACTATGCCTAATTGTTGTGTGTGTGTGTGAAGTTGTTGTGTGTGTGTGTGTGAAGGTGTGTGCGTATTTATTAATGACTTTATGACACAGTCAATGACTTTAAAGCAATGGATGAAACTATTTAACGACTTATACAAGTGGTTGCATTTTCTACACTTATTTTAATAATTATTTTGTTAGAAAATTTCGGATTTTATAAATCACGGAATTTAAGTTTAAATTTAATTTGGTTCTATTCCTACGGACCAGGATGCTTCGCGGTTTCAGTATTTGCACATATGTCGTATCCATATCGTATTAACCTCGTGTTGTGTTCCCGGGCAGTGAGTAAGGTAGCCAAAGCTCACTGGAGAGCTTTTTTACTGTCAGTAGGAAGACCAAGGGCTTTTCCTGCTTGTCTTTTTTTAAAGGGTCGGCAGCACGAGTGTGACTCCCTGGTGTTGCACTCGTCCATATGTCACGGTAACCACTTTCCATCAGGTGGGCCGCGTGCTTCCCTATCCCGTTCAAATCACATCTCCGATATTCACCATTTCTAATCTAAATCAACAGTGATCAACTTACGCCAGGACTATACACGATTTCCTCTCTCAAGAACTTGTTTTCGGCGTTGGGTCCCACGCTGAAGAGTCCCCAATCCATCTTCACGTCCCAGGTATAGGTATAGAAGGAGGAGACCAGCTGGCACGCGAACCAGGCGTATAAGTACGGATTGTCGTATGGATCCTTGAGACCTGGAACGCAAAAGCATAAAAAATTTGACAGTGTTAAGAATACAAGAATAGGGACTGGCAACGAACAAAATAGCTGAACATTAATTACAATTACAATAAACAAAACAAAATGATCTTTTCATAGAAATATTAGCAGTGGAGCGTTCGACTGCCACGTACCACGTGTATTTTTTGAATTATTATTTAATGCTAAAAAACTAAGAATCGTGACAAAAATCGCGAGTTATAAGTAAAACATGTGATATTTCAATATACCCCCTCCCACCCCCTGGTGATATTTCGTGATTTTTTCCGAAACCTCACGTGAGTAATGGACAGCCTCATATTTGGTGGCAGATTTTCATTTTTTTTAGACAGTGGTCTGAAGAAATATCACCAGGGGGTGGGATATTGAGATATCACATGTATTTATTTTTACTTATAATTCGCGATTTTTGTCACGATTCTTAGTTTTTTGGGTGGCACTTGGGTGGCAGACAAGCACACGGCCCATGATGGAAAGTGGTTACTGTGGCCTATGGAAGTATGACCTATGGGCCTATGGACTTAAGCAACACCAAGGGCGTCACACTCGTGCCGCCGAACCCGTAAGAAAACCTCAATTTTTGAAAAACATATTTTAATATCAATTTTTTGACGGCATATTTCTTTTTTTCTTTCTTTCAAAATGTTATTTTAGGTCCTCCTATTCAAAATTCAAAGTTTTTGCAACAAGTGAAATGTAGAACAATATTACTTTTTATTAGAAATCCTGATAGGGTATTAAATAGGTTCCCCCCCCCCCCCCTCCCCCTCCCGTTTCACCGAAATTTTTATGTCATAATTTTGTTTCGCATAACAACGCATAGCATAAACTTCATTTCGCAGAAAAAGGTTTGGCATACACTCATTTGTCATACTTTCATAACGCATAATTTTGTAAGTCAGAATCATCTTTTGGCATAACTTTTAAAGCATAATAATCAAAAAGTAGAACCGTGCATGCAGCAAGCATTAGACATGCAGCATGCATCAGGCATGCAGCATGCAGCAAGCATCAAGCATGCAGCATGCAGCAAGCATCAGGCATGCAGCATGTATCAGGCATGCAGCATGCAGCAAGCATCAGGCATGCAGCATGCATGCAGCAAGTATCATGCAGCAAGTATCATGCAGTAAGCATCATGCAGCAAGCATCATGCAGCAAGTATCAGGCAGTAAACATGCAGCAAGCATCGTTTCTGTCACAGCTCCGGCGCTGCGGGGCTCCGGCGGCCCCACACGAGCTTATCGTCGCAGATGGTTGTAACTCCCACCACCGCAGCTTCGGCTTGCTGGCGTCAGCCTCAGCCGTGGCGGCGGCCATTAAAACCACCTGCTCCTCAGCTCGTGGGCCGCCCCGCCCCTCCGCGCCTACGCGGGCTTAAATAACACTCTAGGGGTAGGGCAAACAAGACTACGTGAAGTCGGATTTGCAGCAATTCATTTCTGTCACTAACTTTTTTGTAACAAATTTTAACTTTTCTGCCAACTGAAGAGTTGGCAGAAAAGTTAAAATTCGGATATAATTATGACCATTCTGCCAAAATACGATTCTATTAAATAAATCGTTATGCCTTGAAAATGTTCGATTAAATAAAATTGTGCCAAATAAGTTATGCCAAATGAATTTCGGAGTATTAAGTTTCTGCCAGATGGAGGGAACCCTATTAAATAAGGTATTTTTTATTACAAGTAAGTCTTTACCTATTCCTTGTATATTTTTAGCTAGAAGGATTAAAAAATCTCTAGACAGTTTTGAATTGTGTACTTACCGCCATTACCATAAGTAGCCTTTAACGTTGAGAATAATACGACAAAGAATGTCGTAGAGTACTTCCCCGCGTTGACTAAATGTGGGAACGCCTCTCGGCTATCCCGGTACCGGCGGAGGCACTGGAAGAAACGGGTCCACGCCGGGATTATGTTCACTAGAGACCTGCTGATTATGAACCAGTGTGCCCTTTCGAATTCATCTGAAACAAATAAACACATAACTTTTATCACAATTCCTTGAGACATTTGAATGAAATTTTAACTTTGACTTTGACTTTCTTTTTTTTAATACTACTTAGGTCGCAGACAAGCACACGGGCCTGATGGTAAGAGGTTACTGTGGCCTATGGGCGAGTGCAACACCAGGGGAGTCACACTCGTGCTGCCTGTAAGAACAAAGAGATTCTGTGCCGTCAGCGCAAAATATAAGGACAAAGCCTTTGGTTCTTCTGTTTCTGAATCTTAATCGATCTTTGAGACATGTCTACTCCTTTCAGTTAGATACTTAACCAAACATAAATAATCTTGATGTGTCTGTCGCAGCCAACTAACATAATCAGCCGTTCAATTAACTGCCTAGGCTGTAACTAAACGGCGCTGTTCAATACGACCTGAATGATATTCAGCCGTATTTTTTGTTACAAAATTTAACAAACTAGTTGGCTATTGCTTGGGCTATTCATACGATGAGGTAATATACCCAGAAATAAGACGGTAAGTTAGAGATAGGTTTATTGAGAAAAGCAACGTAATCCGACTTGGATAGGTTAGGTTAGAAGGCTAATGCGGGAGCGGAGCCGAGCAGGTAAAAGTTAATAGAGTGCGTGAGAGAAAATGATCGTATGACACTGAGTAATCCTATAATTACGTTTAACTAGCCTTTCGCCCGCGTGGAACTCTTATCTACTCAACCGATTGCAATAAAACAAACGTAAGTTTTGCGTCCATCGCGGAAAAACATTTTCAATTTACAATTATAATTATAATAGTATAAATAGGTCCATTCCCACTTTATCACCTACCAAACGAACATTTATGAAAGGAGTACTACTTTTGTTAGTCATAAATACGTACTATCGACAGAGAACCAGTCGCTTCCCGCCACATAGAAACATATGAGATAGTGGAAGTCGATGAAGGCGGCCGCAAAGGAGTTCCACTGATCAGCCAGCCAGAAGTCCGCGAATAACACGGGCATAAACGGTGCAGCTAGGATACGGCCCTAAAACAAAAAATAAAGCTTGTAGTATCGTAGGGTTAAAGACTAGAAATGTAAATTCGAACCCGTTCTTGCTCATTTTTCGGGTTAAATTTTGTTTATAACTAATATTGTGACATATGAAGGTGATAGTAGAACTCCTTAATAATGAACGCGGCCGCTAAGCAGGAGGCGCGGGTTAGACCACCGCTCAGTGCAAATATTTGTATGCATGAATATAGGTATTTATATTGGTCTGGTCGTGCCACGGAGAGCACGTTAAGCCATCGGTCCCGGTTGTCATACTAACATCTATGGCAGTCGTTACGGGTAGTTGGAGCCCTAAAAAGTCTAACAACTGGTCTCGCTGCGATGCTTCGATATCGCCCAATATCGTTATTGGGCTGTGGAGTTCAGATGGCAGTCGCTTCACGAAAAAGTCCAGCCAAGCAGTTAGACTGGTAAAGCGGACTCCAGACTCCAAGAAAGCTTCGGGTGCAACTGGGATTAACGCTAGGATGAAGATGAAGAAGAAAATAAACCTTTGCGGAAGACAGGAGTGGGAGAGGGAACCCTGGACTCCAGGTTACAAGCAAAACTGGTACCTACTCGGGGGAAAAAGACAGATTTTATACCTTGATGAATACATAATATGGCACTGAATTACGTGTTCTAAAAACCACTTATGCAACTGCGCAGCAAAACCGAAACCTGTTTGTCTAGTCTATTTATATTACGAAAATAAAAATGAAGAAAGGGCCGAAAGTTCGGACCACAAATAATAATAAACCAGGCCTTGAGACAAAAAAATATAGATCTAGGAACGGGGTGATTAACGATTAGGACGATAACGTCCCGTTTTTGAAACGGCTGCTTTTTCAAAATGGCCCGTTTTCAAAACGGCCCATTTCATCTCTGCCAACACCTTCGAAGAAAACAGGCATAAATAAAAAATATACGAGTTATACGACGCTACATCAGCTACATGTAATTCGCCGGCAACAGGACAGAACATACATGTAGGTACTAGAAAACTAAAAAGACAAGCGTATAAAATATTTGACATTTTAAACAAGTCATCATCATCATCTGCATATAGACGTATTCTCTTGATTGCATCCGTTTTCATCTGATTGCATTTTAAACAAGTATCTTTAAATCTTTACTGATATTATTATGAAGCCATGTGTTTGTTTGGCTGAACGCACTATCCTCAGGAACTGGTTGGAATTGAAAAACTATTCGTGTTGAATAGTCCATTTATCGAGGAAGGTTATAGGCTATAATCATCACGCTACTAAAGGAGCGTATATAATAACGGAGCATGGAAAGGCTTCCCAATATGCTGAATGTTGATTGAATTATAAATGTCAACAAATTATAATAAATGTCTGTAAATTGCGGGTACATTATGTATGTGGCTGCGTGGTACACGACAGAGTAGAATTTGGGCCACCCCATCTCTTCCCATGCGGTGTCGTACAAGGCGACTAAGGGATAGGGCTGTTTAACATCAGAGAGATATAACTATACAGCACAGGCTCTACCTCAGATGCATGGTTCGAGTCAACAATAGTGCCCTGAAAACTGCAATAGGCCCTTATTACGTGGGACCTAATACAATGATTGGTGAAAAGTGGGTGTTAAGTTAATTCACCTCTGTCTAGCCCTCCAGGGATAAAGGCGTGATTATATATTATGTATATAAATACATTATGTATGAGTTAAAGGGGTGAAATGGGGTTTCAAAGTATCCCAGGCGAGACTAGGGCAAGCCGGCCAGTTAGAAATAAAATGGTGACATTTAGTTTTAATCTTGGAGGTTTTTCTAGCAAAATAATAAACAAAACATCCCAATTGATTATAAATAAAGCCAGTACCATTGACATATTGGCATTGAACACATAATATATCGTCGCTTATCTTGTCTATCCACTTGAAGACCAGATTGTGTATGCAAATCTGGTTATGATTTCATAATAAGAATGTTGTAGTCACATGTCGTCTTCGCTAAGCCCTAAAAAGTCTGACAACTGGTCTAAATGCTATGGAGGTCAGATGGCAGTCGCTTCAAGGAAAATATTGAAGTTCAGTTGCTTCGCAGTTATACATTCTGTGGTTATACCAGTTATACACCGGACTCCGAAGTGAGGGCCTCGGATGAGAGTGCTACCTAACGCAGGGAAGATGATGATTGTTTTCATACATGCTCGCCGGTTGCAGAGCGTTTGAACAGGCTATCCTTATTTTGGGTCTAGATAATGCTTCATTGTATGTGTAGAATGTTATTATTTTCATAGAGACAATAACAAATAAACGACTGTGCGACTACTGGGAAAAGGTTATTTTTATGATAAGTAATAAGCGGTTCACGCGTGACTCACATATCGATCACCAGACGAAAATAAAAAACTACAAGGTCAAACAATATCACCTGCAGGTTTCGTGTGATAACCCGAGCAATAAGAAAAAAAAAACAGGCACTACATACAAGCGATATTATGTTTGAAAGAATTTAGTTCCTTTTTTTTAATAAAGAATATTAGCAACCGAAATTACTAATATTCCCGTTAACCCCTCCAACTAGGTAAGCTAAATAATACCGACGTGAACTCACTCCTAGCACAAACAATTATTGCATGTGGTAGGAGTGAGTTCACGTCGGTAGTGTAATGGCCAGGATTCGAACCTGGGACCTCTCGATCGTTAGGCCGACTCTTTAACCATTAAACTACCGACGCTTCTTCGCTTCGCGATGTATAAGAAAACTTATGTTAACGTCAATCGAAATTTAAAAAAATGGTTGACTGAATGGAAAGCTGGTTGCGGAAGGAGGAAGGAGCAATGGCGCAGATTGGGAGAAACCTATGTCCAACATTGGTTGATAGCACAGGTAGGAAAAGGGACCTTGGTCTCGAAAGTGCTATGGGTTCAACTGAAGATTAATATTAGACGTTGTATCAGTTTGACTCTTCCATTTCTCTACTTTATGGTAGAGAAATAGAATAAAAAGGAGCTGAAAGCCCTGCCTGACTCTGTGTTTCCAGATAGCTATAGCATGGGAGTCTTCAAGACAAGAGTGCAGTGTCGAGGGGTCTTTATAAACCGATCTTTTAATCTATCTTTTAAATTGCTTGCCAATGGGTCGCATGATGCATGAGAAACTAGATCGATTTTTTGTTTTTGTTTTTTTTCTTCAGTATTATTTCACGAGTGAATACCTTAAGTACTTCTAGGCGAGCGTGTTCTACCATCAGTACATCATTGGTTACTATCAGGCGAGACAGTGGTCCAAGACCATTAATGAGCCTAAACCTAAACTTAATGGGAGATTTCGGCAGAAAATAAGCCATAAGCAGCAGCATCTTCCCGAAAGAAAAGTTATAGCCATTTTCTGAATTTAAAATTGCAGTCGAATCTTGTCAACGCTTACATACTGAATGTGAATTTCTCAAAATAAGACCAACTGGGGGATCACTAAGACCTTCGGAACCAGTAACCCTCACCTAGAATTTGGTACACCAGCTAATTAACGGACGAAGCCTTAGCGCAGGCTTTTCTTCCCAGTTTGGGAAGGGTCAGACGGCAGTCGCTCTCGCAAAAGTCAAGGTAAGTCAAATCAAGAGAAACGAGTAGAAGAGCAGACCTCTAAATTGCACGCTTTGGTTGCTACCGAGACTGATGATGATGAGAAACTGGTCAAGAGAGGAGACGAAAGGTAAGGCCATTTCCTTCACCCACCAAAAGGAGCCCTTTTAAACGCTCTAATACGTACTGAATGTACAGTCAACGATAAAAGTAAATAACAAAATCTAATTTATTGATCACTGTGGCCCCTAAATAGCACATAAAGTAATTAACACAGCTGTATTGTAAAGACAGAGAAAGCACAAACTCCCTCTTTCTTTACTAACCTGAGAAATTAAAAAACAATTAAAAAAAATTACTTACACATATCCTTAGAAACCAAAATCTGGCTTCATGTCTAAACACCTTCAGGGGGTTCACCAAAAACGCCACCATTATTATCACAAGCGCCAACGGGTTCACATACGGCGGTATACTCAAACTGGCACTGTACACAAAACTTAATATACTAAGGGCCCATATGACCCCAAATATGGCCGCTAGTTCCATCAAATCTTGTTCCGATAAATGGTTTCTTGGGTCCAATTCGAATATGAGGACGTGGTTCACCCCTGAAGATCTCCATCCGTACACGTTGATACCGATTAAGAATATAAATTCGACTAATAAAAACGGCCCTCTATATAATCTGAAGGCTGTTCTGAAGTACTCTGTGCCGCCCTCGTGGAATAATACTGAAAAGAAAATTTTAGAATTAGTTATAAGCATAAATTACAAAGCGTCGCGTCGGTAGCTTCCTGGTTAAGGAGTTTTCCTTACGATCGAGAGGTCACGGGTTCGAATCCTGGCCATTACACTACCAACGTGAACCGACTCCTAACACAAACAATTTAGCTTAGCTGGAGGGGTTAGCGGGAATAGTAGGAATTTCGGTAACTAATTTTCTTTAAAAAATATTGATGTATGAGGCATTGAGGCCCTAACAAGGTCTTCACCTACTAGTCAAAGTCATAATCAAATATCATTTATTACCTTACCAAACGTCATTAAGTGCATCTGGTGATTAACAGGGAAGCTTTGGCGCAGACTTCTCTTTAAGAGTTGGATCTGACCCCCAAATCAATAAAGAAGTAGGGGAACGGACCCCAAGATCCTCAGGTACGCTAACGAGTCCGATCCTCTACTTTGGGTGTTCAGAGCGTTCGGACGAAAAGCACATACAAGTGATTTCTCTATCAGAAATTTCTCAGTAGCAGCTAACCAACCCGTATGGTCAATCTGTCATAAGGGGTGTATTCCTAACCAGTGATACTCAAACTAATAACACTGTTACTGGTTGGCAAAAAAAAATCCCGGGAGCTGATGCCCGAAAACCAGCGTTACGGATGCTACTGCCACTCTCCGCAATAAGAATGAAGCCAGAAAGAGGCTTGACAACGCAAGAGTAAATTATATTATTTATTTTTTAAGTATTTATACATATCTACAGCCCACGTCCATGCTTGACGGCAATAGGGTCACACTTCGGTCTATGATTTTCAATCATAGACAATCATAGACCGAAGTGTGGGTGTTAATACACCTCTGCCTACCCCTTCGAGGATTTACAGGCTTGAGTATATGTATGTGTTATATTATAAGCGTCGGTTTCTGAACTGAGATGGGTTGACTGACCGTAATATCTACTAAATTCACGTGACGAAAGACGTTTTCGTCCGTATCGCATATTTTTACATAATACATATTATTGATTGCCATTGGCACGAAGTTGCGGTCAAGGTCAGCGTATTCAGGGTTGTTTACTAACAAATGGTAATAATATAACGGATTTGAAAGAGCCGCTTAATGGCAAATGCCAATTTATCGTATGAGAATTTGTTTTCTAAAGTCTAAAGTTTTGTCCATAATTAAGAGTAGTTATTAGATCCATAAATGGCAAGGACAGATAAGATTCATCCTATTGCATTCTACCTCTATAATAATCTGCGGTCAGTTTATGATAAGACTTCGCGGTTTACTCTTCATAAAAAAAGTTATTATGTTTGCCATGTTATAAAGGAGGATTCTCCCATTATCTCTTACGAAAATATTGCACAGTGTATCTAATAAAAGATTATTGTGTCTACTTAGTTTATATTGTGCAATAAATTGGTGACAACATAAGGATTAGATATATATCATGTTTGCCAATGGTTATTTATACTATTTCTACTCGTCGTCATCCTACCGATTTCCCGGTTGCTTCCAAGGTTAAAACTATTATGGAAGCCACTGTCCTCTGACCTCCTAACCCTGAAAAGAAAGCTTTGAAGTCTGAAAGGCTTGTAAGGCAAAAAAGAACGGACAAAAGTATATAAAACCGGCACAGCCGTATAAAATATATCGCCATAGAATCTGTTAAAAAGTATTTTTATTTCAATGAATGTGATTCGCGTAAACTTCATACAGTATCGTATCGTAAGCGTAACGTATGAAATGTATTAAGACAGAATTGTTGGTAATGGATTTATTGTCTCTGCATACACTAGAGGGGAAAGACACGCACACAAACATTCACGAGTACACACGCACGGGAACTCCATGTGGCCAGCTCGGAAGAGCCCTGAATCGACCCGTGTGCGAAAGATATTTCTCGGCTAATCTTATATCCGGCAACCTACGACCCACAGACGGTGTGCGTTTTAGTCGGTTCAAGTTCGACATAACCAACCCCACCGGCTGCGGCAAATCCGTGGGGATTCTGCGCAAGTTAAAAAAAACACGCGCGCGCGCACGCACAGTTATATACAAAGTCAGAAAACGTGCCTAAATCATATTTATATTCCACTAACTACGAATAAACATAATTCCATAACCACTATACTAAGAATCGGTTACAATGATGAATCATGCGAGTTGCGAGTCAATTAAACCGCTTTTATTGATGTTTTAAGTAGTATAGTCACGACTCAAATGTAACAATCGCTGATCAAGTCATTATAAACGCAGTTTTCATGAGTTTATTGTTTTGTTTTTCAAATTATGGAGTGCCAATACTAAAATTATCAGGGTATCCTAACCGCCGTTTGACTCCCAAACCCCGAAAAAAGACCCTGCACCTGAGCTTTGTCTGTTAAAAAGCAATTGCACTTCACCTGAAGCTAGGTTGAGGCCCAAAAATCTCACACTGGATCTCACAGATCCTCTGGTAAAGGGGGAACATACGAAGGCCTTCACCTCGGCGACGAACGGCTCTTCGCCGCCTCCTTCTCGAGCTTTATTTACTTGCAGAATGGAATGAGGCAGCAGCAGCACATGTGCTCGCACTTCGCACCATAGCTGTGAGTATGGCGCCGAGCGAAAGAGAGGACTACCACTCCGAGGCCTGCTATGAGGGCCCGCCTCAGCATCTCCCACCTGATACCAAGACGGGCCCTCATTTACCTATTGATAAACCTCAGCATAACAAATGCTTAATAGGTATGTATTTAATCAAAAATGCAAGGCTTCTCAAACAAGTTTATACCTATTACACTGTTTACTTAGCTAGCTATACAAGTAGGTATGCTCTATTTTACCTTGCAGATAACACCTTCAGATACACTTTATTAATATCTAATACTTAATGGCGATGCTAATAATTCCGCGAATGCTAAATATGTGTACTGTATGTTTAAAGATAAAAAGGGACATGTTGCATTGGAATCGATACAATGAAATTCAAAGACGGCAATGCAATCTTTTATACGACTTCTGTGGAGCGGTGATTAATCGTTTAATGCAAAAAAATGTGCGCATGAACATACTGGCTGGTATTCACAAAAAGTATTTTTGTGTCGTGTGTGCGTGTGTGTGTTCAATGTGCGTGAGCACAATGCACTAAACGGTAAACTCGACCAGCTGGATATCTTTCACGACGCGTTTGGAGATTTCAGGACAAAGTTATCGAGATCGATTTTATAGAATTTGCGAATTTTCTTTGTTTACTTATTAACTAGTTCTTAATCGTACGTACCGTTTCCGGTACTCATATTGAAGTGATAGTTATAAAAAAGATATTGCTCGGGTCATATATCTTGGACCTAAAATGTGCTTTATATGCGCAGTACAAGTTTCTTGGTTGTCTTTTGAGAATAGCACGGGGTGCGGTGGACGAGTTCAAATTCACCAAGCATAGATTATTACAAAACAATTCGCGCGCGCCAGGACCTCGTTTGTCTCGTTTAGGTCCAAGATACGTATCCCGAGGTATATTATACATGAAATGGTACTCACTAGACAACACCACAGTGATCAGCAACACAATAAACGACCCAGAAAACAATCCAACTTTGAATGTCGTCCACGGACTCTGCTGTTCCCCTAGCGGTGGAACTCTCAGCTTCTTCATAGCCTTCTGCCGGTCACCGCCTTCGAGCTCGTTGGTGACGGTAGCCTCTGTGTCGCTGATCAGTCTGTCTATGTCCTTGTTCGTGTAGAAGTGTGATGTTTCTACGTGTTCCGCCCGCCATTGAGCTCCGTTGCTGACGTTTAATAGCTGTTGAGAAATTGATATCTATTAAGATAGGAAAAAGGGAAACGACTTAGGCGCGACTTGAATGTGCGATCAGTCACTTACAGGGAGAATGCTCCGACCAATGAGCTAGCGAGTCACGCTTTCAGTGCTCCAAAGAGCACATCCACGCGGGCGGAGCCGCGGGCAACAGCTAGTAATTTCTATAATAGTTATTTTAGTTGTAGTTTCATTTTAATGTTTTAATATTGTACATATAGAGCTTAGATTAATTTTATATTTTATTGGACAATTTAAATATTTTAAATAAATGTTATTTGCAACACACCTGCTCATAAAATTGATATTATTTCACCACAATTAGGCACGTAATGACACCTATTATCAAACTGTGACTTTTTCATTGCTATTATTCATTTTTTATATCTATTATATTTATAGTAAATAAATATCTCCATTCATTATTCAATCATCATCTTTATTGATTTACGACACTGGAATTAATCGATCATTTATTTTGACAAATAAATTACCTATAAATATAATTAATCAGATCATTAACTTCATCGTCGAGATATAAGCATTCATGTCACAATATTTGCAATTTGATTGATTGATACAGGACGTTCATTTCATACCAGCCTATACTGTTTCAAAAACATCCTCACATTTACTTGGTAAGTATACCTATACAGTATACATTCAGACATGCGTACATGCGGACCGAATAACAGACAGTTAATTGACTGTCTATCTGTTTGTTACGCTTTCACGCCTAAACCACTAAACCGATATTGATGAAATTTATTTTAATGAAATTTGGTATATGGGTAGATTAGACCTTTAGACAGAATGTATGCTATGTTTGGTCACGATAACCGACATCCACGCGGACGGAGCCGCGGGCAACAGCAAGTATAATAAAAAACCAACAATTCCGTGAACAGAAGGAGATCGCCACTTTCCCTTCAATAACGTCAAATTGTGCTAAATTGTATTTGATTAGCAGTGAAACAGTATGACAGTGACAACCGTAGTTCCTACTCGCCACTTTTCACCATTTCACGCAATCGTTGGTTTCAATATAATATGGTTCAAATTTCGTGCAAAAAATACATAAGATTTTGTACGAAACTGACATGCGTGATACGCATAGAACAACAGACACTGTTAAGTCATTTGTAGGACAATATTACTTACTAAGTGAAGTTGATTACTATTTAAATAATATTAAGATTACTTCACTTTTAAAGTCACTTATCTTTACTCCTCTATAAGCAAACACAAATATTTGGCAGTGATATCGTCCGATCACGGTGAATACAGGATAATCCCTATAAATAGTAATAAAGATACCAAATCTTATCAGAATTAAACAAAACATACCTTATCGTGTTTCTTTAATATTTTTCTGAAGCCTGTATAATTTAGATTCTGGTAGTTTTGTAATAAAATGAGACTCAAATAGAATTCGCTGAATGCTAATTTTAGTTCTTGGACTTTCCGTCGTGGTATTGCTTTTTTATCGCCACCTCCTTTGGGCTTTATGGTTTCGAATTGTGATTTGAGTTCGCTTTGCAGCGTGGCAAATTTACGCGTGGCTTCGGCTAGTTTTTCTGCAATAGAAAATAGAAATATAGATATGACATTTAAAAAATATACTATACATACTGGTGTAGGGACCATTTCAACCTCATCTTTTAGTCAGTGCTAAATATCTATCGTAAGCTATCCTCTCGGTATTGGGCGGTCAACCTCGGGCTCCAAAGTGCAACTTTGGACGCAATTGGGAAATCGTCATGGGAATGATGTTCTATTAAAAACAGCTCGTGTCACTTGGCGGGCATATATTGTGTACAAAATGCAACCTAATGAGAGTAAGGAGAGGCCAACACCAAAGCAGCAACTTAACTGCTGCGCACACAGCAAATGCTGCTTTCATGTCCTACATTTACGCAGCAAATTCTTCTTGACATCTCTTGTCAAGAAGCATTTCTTTTTTTGGATCTTGCTGTGTGCACACATGCATTTTACCGCCACTGTTCCTGTACAACCTGTGTATGGGTACTGTTCCTTGTCTGTGTCGGTGTAGCGCCTTATCAATCTGAAGGTTTGTAAGTAAATCGATGCATTTCCGGTCATCGTTCGTTTAGTTAACTCCAATACTACAAATGACGGAACAAACAAAGATAATATCTTTGTTGATATCTTATCATTACTTTTTACTACTACATATTGAACGCACAGGTGCCAGACCGAGTTTCCCGCTTTGAAAAATTTTGACATAGCGAACATGCTCGACCTCTCGCCGTTCCTCTACTGTGCTTTTTGCTGATTAAAGGGACATGGGGAGAAACTAAGCGATCCGCTATGTCGGATACTCTCTCCTTGACAGCCTTGAGTAGCATCATCTCCCTAAATAAGAGAGGGGTGCACCGAGAGGCCAAAATTCATCATAACTCCAGTAATGACGAAAAAATATAGATAACATCTTTGTTGACAATCTTATCTTTACTCTTAAGTCTTAACTGCTGTTGCAAAGTTGCACGCGATGCCGTACACGTGGAATTTTAATATTCGAGTTTGTTTACCACAGAGACAGATTACAACGATTATAATCCAGGACCGATGACCTAAACAAAACAGCGGTTAAATACAAAAGTTCAAGAGAAACTGAAGGATGAAGAATGGTTGGGCATACTCGTCAAGATTTAGGAGCCCAAGATAATCTCATTTGCAAGTCGGTACACCTGCTGGTTGACAGGTCAATCGGCAGAGATGGTGGATGAGAGTGGGAGGTGGAGCAGGCGAGCGGCCGGCCCCGGGATCCTAAGTACAAGCTTTGGGTACAACCGGAGAGAAGCAAAATAATGTAATCATTGATAACATTTTTCGCCCAAACTAGAGCACTCGGCAGTTTTTTTTTTATACAACTTAGGTGGCAAACAAGTACACGGCCCACCACGATACGATATACGATAAAAATATCAAGACGTGTATCCATGCTGGTGCAGAATAGAAATGTAATTTTGCCGGCCGCACACGTAATGATATAAAATAGGCCCCATAAAAACTAAAAAGCGTTAGTGCAACAATCAATGAGCAGTTTTCCAGTAGGTATTTATAGGGTTCCTAAAGACAAGCTAGATGGCGCAGCCGGCACTTTTGGTAACTAATTTATGGAAAAAATGATCTTCGGTTTTGTATTGATTTACTTTACATAGATGTTTTGACATGTTTTCTGATTAAATTATTTTAAATTATAATATTATTATTTTAAATTACAGACCGACGCGAAAAGAACAACAACAAACCACAGATTACATTAAAATTACCAAAAGTTATGCTAGCGCCATCTCTTGATGAATTAAAAACCAACTGATTATTATACCTACTGGAAAACTGCTCATTGTTGCTAACGCTTATCGTCGTAATCGTTTCGTCGTTGTCGTTGTAATCTGTTTCTGTGGTAAACAAACTCGAATATTAAAATTCCACGTGTACGGAATCGCGTACAACTTTGCAACAGCAGTTAGTAAAGATAATATGTATGTAAAATCAATAATCACTGAATTGTGTTTATTCAAACAAACACAATTCAGTGATTATTGATTTTACATACTACATATTTATAACTTTTTCCTTAACCTCGTCATCGTACTGCGATTACAACCACGGAACATAAAGTCAAGGAAACGTACCCTCGTGGTTATGGCTATTGATTGACTGCAAGTACCTACTGCAACCCTTCTATGAAGATGGTAGCGCCGCGGGCAACAACAACACATTAAAATATTTTGGCGACACTACTTTCATTACGAACGAGGTGTAAGCACTTCCTCTTGATTTTATATTCTGTGGTTAGAACATAATAATTGGTGTTTCTCAAAAACTATTATGCTTGCACTACATTCTCGTCGAAGTTAGGCGAGGTAGCACGAGCACGAGAGTGTGGTGGGAGCCCTCGCGTCACTTCGTCGGGCCTCGCGTCGCCTCGCCTGGCCTCGCGCGAGGAGACGCGAGGTGCGAGGATAGACGAGGCGAGGTGCAGCCTCCACATTCTCGCGTTCGTTCAATCAGAATGCCATAGTCTTGTGCTTAATCGAACATTTGCCGGTATGCACCGTACTAGTACAATAAAGAAAATTACGGTATTTACTTCGTCAAACCTCGCCTCGCCTAACATCGACGAGAGTGAAGTGCTAGCAAACCTCGTGTCACCTCGCCTCGCATAACCTCGCCTAACTTCGTCAAACCTCGCCTCGCCTAACTTCGACGAGAATGTAGTGCAAGCATTAGAGCTTGGAAAATATACCTAACGGAAAAACCAGGAGGCAAAGTTTTTATGTGTAGATTGTATGTTCGCGCGAATATCGGAAACGAATAAATCATTGAATATTATGTATATTGTGCAGATATGACTTAAGGCTGGTTTACATTACACAGTGCGAGCTAGCGTAATAACTTACGAGTAACTCGTACGTGCGAGTTGGTCAGTAGCTCGCATCCGAGTAACTTCAACATTTTTTGTTTTCACTCGCCTGCTCGCCCGGCAACAACTCGCACATGACAGCGGATCGGTCGTCGCTCGCATCATTTGGACGTGTTCTGCAGTACCTCGCCAGTGCCAGCCCGATAGTTGTGAGTGGAACTCGTATTTTTTTGTGTGCTACGCCTACGTACGAAATTGAGTTCAAAATGGCTGCGGATAGATGGTCTTCTGACACTAATATTTCATTCATGGAACTCTACAGAGAACAAGAAAACCTATGGAATTCGCGACTCGACTAGGACTGGGCAGTAGCTCGTAAGCGAGCTACTGACCAACTCGCACGTACGAGTCACTCGTAAGTTACGTCCAAACAGTGCGAGTTACTGCAGTGCAGCTACTCGGCAGGCTGACTCGTACGCTAGCTCGCACTGTGTAAACCAGCCTTATTAGACAGCAAAGGCGAGCCGAGCTACTGGCGTACGAGTAGACAAATCGAGTAGCTGTCTACTGGCCAGGCAGCAGCTCGCACTGTGTAAACCAGCCTTATATCTCGTATAACTATCGGTGTGAGCACATGAGTTATAGTACTATACAATACACATACATAGTATTCCTCTGTGCAGTAGGTCACTGACACACAGTAATCACATATTTGCAATAGCTTAGGCGAGATAATTATCACGATTTAGTAATTCTATACCTGTTGTAAATGCATTAAGAAATAAAATCAATGACCATCAGCCAATGATGTGTAAATACTGATATATTAACACAGCACTGACATTTTTGGACTTATTTTTTAGAGCTCCAACCCTCCAACTACATGTAACTGTCAGCATTCATCACAATGCGACTATACCTGAGTAAAATGTGTTGATTTTCTTTAGCTCCTGATCACAATAATGGAAGAATGACTCGTCAAAGTTAGCAAAGTGTCGTGACAAAACCTCGGGTTCAACATTCTCTGCAGACGGAGCTTCCTCCACAGTGGTGTACAGCATTGCTTTCATTTCCTGCAATTAAGTTTTTTATTAGTAAAAGTTCACATTTTTATGTCAGTCAATGTGTTATCGCTATCTGGCCCAAGCCACTACAATATGGGGTTCTACAAGGTTTCTTCAGGGTCGGCGGCACGAGCGTGACGCCCCTGGTGTTGCATACGTCCATAGGCCACGGTAACCACTTTCCATCAGGTGGGCCGTGAAAAAAAAATCTGGACTGACATCTCTCTCAGGTGCAGGTATTGCTCTACCTGGATACCCTGGAAGGGGGTTCAACCACTATGGTGTGGCGTTATGCAGGGGGCGCGATTTAATTTCCCACTCAGCGCAAAAAATCGTTTCCGTGCCTTATAGAGCACATTAAGCTGATAGTATGGCCCATGGTGCTAAGAAGGAAGTCAATCTTTTTTTCTTGTCATTTCAAACTGTGATAGATCAATTTGGTATGTGACCCTAAAATGCCGACCCTGTAAAAACAGGGACTTTCTGTGCTGTCAGTGCAGAAGACAAAGCAGGACAAGCCTTTCATCTTCCCACTAACAGCACTAAAACTCTCCAGTGAGCTCTGGCTGGTAGATAAATCTTTATTGTACATCAATATCAGTTACAAACATAATAATATGGCTTACAAGGTATAGTTAAATGTACAATGTACAGATGTTTACACTACATCTCTTTAGGGTGGGCTTAATTAGCCCTGACATTAAAACAGTCATTAAGTAATGTGACTATTAATCACATACAATGTCATATGTAATGTTGTTTTGTTACAATAATAAATTCACACACAAGGCATTACTCTCTTACATGTTATTCAATAATAAAATAACAATGGAATATTTGTTTTAAAAACTACGATGTATTATATGCATAGCAAATCTATACTAATATTGTAAATGTGAAAGAAACTGTCTGTCTGTATGCTACGCTTTCAGACCTAAATCACTGAACTTATTTTGATGAAATCTGGCACAGGGGCAGATTAGACCTTGGGATAGGTTATAGGCTAGGTTTGGTTGTGATAACTAACATCCACACTGACAGGGTCACGGGCAATATCTAGTTATACATGAAGATGTAGTTTTTGTGAGTTTATTTAGGTATCGTAGAGAACAAGTTTAATAAACGTAGAATCACAAAACCCATTTTAAATAACAAATAATTGTGCATGGAACTATTAAACAGAGACAAAAAATAGAGTATTGTAATTATTGATATGACCTCAGAATTGTTATTATTTTTAATCATGTTGATTGTGATTTTAGTTTTAAGGTTATATGTAGAACTATAATAACAATAAAACTTATTGCCAATTCGATTCTATAATTTGTGAAATATACAAATAAATGCTTTGTTAAGACTTTACAATGAATAAAAAAAAATTATTTGTACCTATTGACTATAATAATATTGTGATAAATTAATAAAAGCTCTTAAAGTCGACTCAGAAGAGTAAAAGTAATACAAAAAGCGGGTAGTAGTTATATCTATTATTGTGTTTTAAATTTTAATATATAAATAGCATGTTTGTAAGGTCAGTGATGTATATTTGGTTGAATACTTACCTCATAGTTGATATATTGTTTACGCCACTCCGGCGTTATGTGGGCACTCAAGTGCTCTGCGAACTTCATCTTTGGACGCCTCCAATACGACTTTGTCTTTAGAATATCTCTTACAGACTAAAAGGTTCACTATTTTATCGTCATGAACAAAGTTAAATTTACTTTGTGATAACTGGTAATGGTGACCTCATTGCATTAAGTACACATATATATTAAGTACACAGTGGAATGATACGTTATTACTTCTTATGAGCAAACTATTTACTATCTTTAATCTTTACCGTTGCAAATTTTTACACAAATAAAGACATCTGATTCTGATCATCTGAAATGAATGAAGTTGAAGTTGGACAATGAATGAATGAACAAGAACAAGTACCAGTGTAGTGATGTACACTCATATCGACTAAATAGTTTTTACTGTTTTTAGTTTCTTAGTTGATTCATTGATGTGTAGTGGGTAAGATTTTTAGTTGGGTATATTCTGTGGGTACCTATATTAGTAATTTAAAGTAAAATATTGCTGTCTTTAGGCTTGAAAAGGATAGAATTTTTCTCGGTTAATAGAACGCAATAATCAATAGTTATTTACTTGGTTTTAATTCTTTATTTCTAAAATGGCTTATCTCCTGTGTTAGAAGAAATGTGAAAGAGGAATCCTGTAATAGCAGTTAGTAGATTTTTATGTCCGAGTCCGATTCATCTCTAATCATAACGGTAACCCCTGGTTGCATTTGGTTTGGATTTCGATCATCGTGGTTTAAAAAATGTAAAAACCACTTAAACTATTTATGTACCTACGCATAATAATACTTTATTTCTGTATTGCTCTCAAAACAATATTTGAATTTTATTTTAGTCGATAATCATGTTGACATACCTACCTATTGGCCATCAGCAGTGTAGCCAACCCTACAGTTTTAACTGTAGATCTACAGTTTTTTGGAAATCCTCTCAGTTTTTAGTTTAGGCCTCCAAATCTACAGTTTTTTATTTAAGATGCTAGCGAGCTACAAAGTCAGTACCGTACACTGAAACTCGGGTTCAGTAAACCCTATAGGTACTCTTCTTTGGAATCCCTGTGAAATACTGTGGTAATGGTCAACCGATTTAATTAATGGCGTTATTAGGGGTCGATCGTACATTACATAATTACATCTTCGGTGCTCGGGCTTTATGTTTCTGTGGTTAATTATCTGTAAATCAGATCATTCAAATGACTATGAAAACTGAAAACTTCTATGTTTGCCGCTGTACTGCTACGGTAGAACACTTGTTTTCGAGCATTCATTTTATGAAAACCAAGCTGAGAAATAAAGTTTCCACGACCACAAGGGATCAAGTACAAAAATCAGAAAAAAAAAATTATGAGTTCAATGTCACAAATGATCATTACAAAAAAATTTATAAAGATATGTACGATTTCAGCAATCATAGAGATGAGAATGAAAATCAAGAAGATTTAGAAATAGTAAGCACTAGCTAGTGACACTATCTAAATGTAAGACGTATTCACAGCTATTATATCTTTAGCCAGTTTTATTAGACTAGATTGTCTGACACTTTTTGACATAAACTTTTATTAAACCTTTGATAATTACACGATATTTTTCTGGTTTTTAATTCCATCTTTATCATATGTGTATTACATTTAATACAATAAATAGATAAAGATGTAGATTTACAGTTTTTAATTTGAGATTTACAGGTTTCTACAGTTTTTTTCAAGTATATCTACAGTTTGGGGCAATGTAGGGGTTGGCAACACTGGCCATCAGTCAATTTTATGAAGTATGAACTTTAACATTAAACGATTCGTTTGAAAATATTTATACGACATAAAATCTTGATGGTAAATAAAATTGACGAAAAGAGTACATTGTATAGAAAATGGGAATATAATCACAGTATAGATATAATGCTCTTTTGTAAATCTTCAAGTACTTACCTATAATTAATTTCTCGTATCTTTTTTTTCGTGCGGAAATCCTCGCGGGTGTCATACCGCCTTAATATCGGACTCTAACCGACTAAAACCGCACGTTATCTCGGGTCTCAGTTACCGAAGCGTAGGCATTTTATGGGCTATCTTCATTTTTGAGATGACCTCTGTGAGCTGGGTAGCATGGTGTCCCCATCTAATCCAATAGCACCACTATGCCAAATAAAACAAAATACTATAAAAAAATTAAATAGTTTTAATCTTTTTCCGTTTCAAGATTGCTTGTGTTATTGTCTCCAAGTGGGAACAATGTCTGATTGATGTATTCCGGTATTAGCCTGGCCACTTTCCTTGGTTCTTTTAATAAAGTTTTTGGGCACTGCATCTCAGACCAACTTAATGGCAACATGCTGACACCTTGCGGAGAACCTTCTGCTGTGGCTACAGCAACTCCTAGTTCATTTTCTGCTGTTGATAGATGGTACCAATGGATTTCTGTCATAGGAAGCTGAAGTTTATGATAAGGATTTTTTTTTTAAATTTAATTTTATTATGTACTTCTGCACAGACATGGCACACATTGGGAGAGGCCTATGTTCAGCAGTGGACTGCAATAGGCTAATCTAATAATTGATTGATTGATTGATGTACTTCTGCACAGATATACATATCTGTCTATCCCTTTGGTTATTTAAAAAGATTGAAAAACATTTCAAATTTTATTAATGAGTTTGTGATCCAAACTAATATTATAAATGCGAAAGTAACTCTGTCTGTCTGTCTGTCTGTCTGTCTTTCTGTCTGTCTGTCTGTCTGTCTTTGCTTCACGCCTAAACTACTGAACCGATTTGTGTGAAATTTGGTACAGACATAGTTTGGAACTTGAGAAAGGACATAGGATAGTTTTTATTACAAAAAATTAAATAAAAAATAAAATTTATTCCGGACACACAGCGCCATCTATTGGTCAAGAGTCGGCATCAATTCAGTACTGAAAATTAATCGGAAAAAGGCTATGTTTGGTCGCGATAACCGACATCCACGCGGGCGGAGCCGCGGGCAAAAGCTAGTACACAATAAATAAACACTAGACATAAAACCACCCTGAGAGGCATATGGCGAACTCATAACGGAGTAGGTTAGCAGATCACAAGGTTAAGCAATAGAAAGCTGAACAATATGCAGATGGGTGACCAATAACCAACCATTCTTAACACAGTGGGACCCCAATAGAAGGTTTTAGGATGGTTCAGTTACTGAAGACACTGAATAAATTTTTTATCAGATCAATACTATTATTATAAGTGCGAAAGTAACTGTCTGTCTGTTAGACTTTCAGGCCTAAACCACTGAACTGATTTTGAAGAAATTTGGTATAGGGGTAGATCAGACCTTAAGAAAGGACAAAGTCCATATTTGGTTGTGATAACAGCATCCATGCGGGCGGAGGCGTGGGCAATAGCTAGTGGTTACCTGTATTATAGATCTGATTAAGTTTGTATTCCGGATATGCCTGTTCCATATATCAAAATTTGAACTAAAAAGGATACAACTCTTGCCAAAATGACATCACCAGGTCTATAGCACTTATAAGGATCCACTCTATCTTTCTCTGATGCTTTTATATCTTCTTTCTTTATTACACCCCTGTATGGTCTAACTAGGACTGAAGAGCCAACACACAGGATGACACATTGAACCATCCGTGGATTAACAACGGTGACTTTGGCCGTCACTATGTCTCCGGCTTTGGGCAGAATGCTAGGCGTTTTTGGGCTGTCTACTGACACTACTGTGAACTGAAAATAAAAAAATGTAGATTTAGTATATAATGATAAGTTTTTATTATAACAATATCAAAGCATTGCAGCTAGAGCAGTTGTTGTACTTTTCAGGGGTCCAACTACCCATAACAATTGCCACTACCAACTGATCCTTCCAAACCCTAGAGGGAAGCTAAAGCCAGAGCCACTTCCGACAAACAGCAGGTGTAAGTAGGTACCGGCTAGCAGGTAAGGTTGACTAGGGCCCCGATGATTTTGGTTGAACCTCATACACCTTACAATGTTATTATCCGTTTGGGTTTAGTGCAACTCACCAAAGGAACCTTAGAATGAAACCAAATACACGAAACACTTACATTATTTTCGTTTTTCTCCATCTTCAACACACCTGCTAAAGATGCGTAAATATAACCTCTGAGCTCGTAAGTTCCTGGACCAGCTATATGTTCCTTATTTAATAAACTTAATCGCATGCCCGGGATACAAATTTTGCCCATTTCCTTCATCTTGTCTTTAACTTGATAACAAAAGTTTTGAGAAGAGGTTATGTTTCACACAACTTTATAAATATACTTAGAACCGTAATTTTACTCAGATCTGAATTATTATAGTACCGATAAGACTGTAATAATATAGTAGCTAAGAAATTAACGAAATAACGTATGTTTAACTCTTTGTTTATATCAACGATTTCAAATTCATAGCCTAAAAAAACCTTAATGTCAGGTTGACATATTTACACATATTTTAGTAATCGGTATTATTCTTCGGTAGTTTTTCACAACTTGATTAATATAGAATGTTTCTGAACTGAAGGTCTCCTAAAAATCTTTAACATCTTCCTTTGGAGTTCAAACACACAGAAGTGACCCTTTGTATCCGAAAATGCGATAAAATAAAACACAATTTTACTTCAAAGTGTATAAAATTGATTTTTATATATACTTTCATTTACTAAAGATGTTTAGTAATAATCGAAGTTGGTTGCCCCCCTCTTGTTTCGTGTTTCGCTAGACGTGTCACGTCAGCCGGTTGTCTGACGTTTTATTGTGTGGAGCGATTCTATTTAAAAGGATTTTTCTAATATATCTTTATAGTTTGTTAAAGATATGCTTACAAAGTTTGAAACCAAGTCGGCGAGGGTGAAAGGTATATCCTTTCATGCCAAGCGGCCATGGGTTCTCGCGAGTTTGCACAACGGCGTGATACAGCTTTGGGATTATCGTATGTGTACATTACTGGAAAAATTTGATGATCATGACGGTCCTGTGCGTGGAATCTGCTTCCACCAACAACAACCGCTTTTTGTATCCGGTGGCGATGACTATAAGATAAAGGTTTGTAGTATAAAGTATGAGTAAAGTCATGTATTCTATACTAAAATGTTTCATCATGTAAATGACACGTATCTCGTTATAGCAGAATCAAACTGAATTGTTAGCGATTACTTACATGTACCAGGTTCACGGGCCCTGAAATATCCAAAATAATGTGATAGGCAGTGCCATATTCTTAATATTTAACTTTTCTCAATGTACTAGTATACTCCAAAATCCAATTGGAATATTTTATTATTGTTTATTTGATTGAAAACCGAAAAACAGTCGATAATTATTGATCATGTTTACTGAATATCGTCTACTACTCCATGTTTCTATTGTAATGCATTTGGCTAGCCATTCATAATTGAGCCAAATCAGTATCACTCACAATCAGTATGCTACCAGATCTACCCTTATTTAGAATTTTCATAAATCTACTTTTCAGTGTCACATCTTGCATGACACTAACTTCTTCTTCTTCTGTCGAGTCGACGGCATATCATGTCATATTTTGTTTGCCCAGTATGTAGCCAGTCTGATAGCGTTCTCAGAGGCACTCATAAGTTCCTCCCGAGTGCACATGCTTGGACAGGCAGCACAAGTTAACAGGTGGGACATAGACACTGTAACTGAAATAGTATAGATATAAATTAAAGTACATAAATATGTACAAATGGCAGCCTTATCACTGCAAGCAATCTCTTACAAGCAACCTTTAATCTGTGAGCATGAAAAATATGTCATTTAATTTATATTCTTTTATGCATCCTATTTCACTTATAATTTTTATATTACAGGTCTGGAATTATAAACAGAGGCGGTGTCTCTTTACACTACTGGGCCATTTGGATTATGTCCGCACCACATATTTCCACCATGAGTATCCATGGATATTGAGTGCTTCTGATGATCAGGTTAATATTTCTTTTTCATAGTCTTTAAAAACAAATTTGACAAAATCTCCAGAACACAGGACACACATGCATCAGCTCAATAGCTGCTAGTGTGTTCAACATAAATAATAATAATAGTGGTTGCACCACACCACATATTTATGTTGTAATAAGACACATCTCTAAGTGGCATCACATCTTCTGTCAGGACAAGATGTGATGCCACTTAGAGATGATAGCAGTGAATGTCCATCTTACCTAATATGTGAATAATGTTTATATTGTTATTAAAAACCTTTGTAAGGTGCTTTGAAATAAATGAAAAATAAAATGCCATACTTTATACAACTATTAAAAAAATATAGTATTGTTGTTATCATCTGAGTCATTATGTCAGAAATCTTTTTGGTACCCATCTTAGCACACCCAGAATGATCTGCTGTCATTATTAGGTGATATAACTTTACTACAGCACCTGAGGAAGGTCAAATAGTACTTGTTGGATGACGTCTACATTTAATTCAACTTGAAATCATGCATTAGTACTCTCTTAGGGCATTTTAATGGGTTAATAACTTAAGTGTTAATTTCAGACAATTCGAATTTGGAACTGGCAATCCAGGCAATGCATAAGTGTACTCACCGGTCACAATCATTATGTGATGTGCGCACAATTCCACCCCACCGAGGACCTACTGGTGTCAGCCTCCTTGGACCAGTCTGTACGTGTATGGGACTTCTCAGGTCTTAGGAAGAAGAGTGTGGCACCAGGACCTACGGGATTGGCGGAGCATCTGAGGAATCCGCAAGCTACAGATCTGTTTGGACAGGTATAATATTGATGTTTGTTAAGAATTTACTTAGGTAAATGTATTTACTTATTAAAATACTGCCAGCATCAAAGTAAATGTAGGTAGGATATTAAAATATCGAAAGTCTTCATTTTAATCAATAAATTCACCATGTAGTTTTTTTTTTAAATAGATTTTGATATATCCAGTGATACTTGTGTCATAATGACAAATAATATTAGGTACCTACTCATCAAAATTGCTTCAATCATTTAGTAGTTACGAGAGTCAAATACACAACCTACCTTGGTCGGGAAAAAATTGACAATAATAATAAATGATTGATTGAATTTGAATTGAAATTGAATGATTTTATTATTGCATTTACTTGATATTAACATGGAAGATTGAGTTAAGTCCTTATTTCATGTAAAATTTACAAAATAGAATAAATTTTTATATTTATTATATTATGTATGCTAGCGAATATTTCATAAATAATTATATTTTTATTTATATTTAGATAATTTTAATATATGGTAGTATTAGTCCAGTCATTTGGTATTTTTACCTGGAAAGTTTTCCGGCAGTTTTGAAAATTGGCAATTTTATAGATTTTGATATGCTCTTTCCAAATTTGAACTTTGCCACCTCGTATTATATATATATATATTATCACAAATTGTAGGAAATTTTCTCTACTTTTATTTTGTGTAATACGTTTTTCCTGTAAAATGCGCCGGAAAGGAGTTATTATCTAAAAACTGCTTTTGGGCGCCATTTTTTCAAAATGGCGGCGCGAGCGGAAACATACGAGGTGGCAAAGTTCAAATTTGGAAAGAGCATATCAAAATCTATATAATTGCCAATTTTCAAAACTCCCGGAAAACTTTCCAGGTAATGTTCTAGGTTTTCGCCCAAATGACTGGACTATATAGTTAGTTATTAATATTAATTATTTTTAACTGGGATGCCAACAATCTTATGGACTATGCAATTTCTGCAGGCCTCTTCTTCTGTTGTCCCAAAATATTTTGTTTGCTGCATGTTTGTATATGCATGTATTGTTGTGTGTATTTGCCACCTCTACCAATGCATTCCCACTGACAAAGCGTTGGAACAGAACCAAATTATTACGAATTTGTGAGAAAACCACAGAAATAGATTTTTATGACATTCAATTAAGTTATTTTTTCACAAACTATAAAATAAATTTAAATCGTCAATTTTAAAGTCTTTGGAACCGAAAACAATGCTAAGATGATGATAAAATTAGCAGTGAGCATGTCCTTATACTGTGTGTTGAAATATATGGGAGCCCCTTGTTTCGCAGACAGAAATTTCATAGAATTTCGTTTCACAGAAAATGTTTCACATAACATTTGGTACTTATATTTTTATTTCGAATATTATTGTTTCAAAGACAATTTACCAGAATGAAACATATTTCACAGAGAAACTATTTAATGAATTTTTATTTACATTTTTTTGTTTAATAAACTTATCAAACAGTAGAATTATTTTTTAAGGAATATTAAACCACCACCATAATCGAAAATGATTTGGTCTAACGTTTAATAAATTAGAACACGTCATTATAGTTTACACCCCGACTCAGAGTACCCCGACTTGGATAGGTTAGGTTAGAAGGCTAAGGCGGGAGCGAAGCGGAGCGGAGCTCCCGCCTTAGGCCTTCGTGGTTATTTTTTTTAAAACCACCCAGAAATAGGAGCCCCGCGGAGCGGGGCTCCGTCGAATTATCTTAGCGCAACTATGTTTTATATCTTTTGAGTGGTATGTCAAACGATTTTATATTTAATGTATGTTATGATAATAAAGAATATTTAATTTGTTATTCTATGATATGATTATTCTAACATTAAACTTTATGTGAAACAAAAATCAATGATTTAAAAATCTTCAAAGTAAGTATTCTGTGTATTAATTATTCTATGAAACGAAAATATGAGAAAAAATTTATGTGAAACGAAATTCTATAAAACAATTAGCTATAAAACAACGCACACCCGAAATATATATTGTTATACGGCTTGTAGCTCGCCTGTTTTGTCGTAGTTACCGTCTGTTTTCTCATATAGACTGCACGAATGTTCGCTTTGTAACATGTTACACCCTCTGTTTTCTCATACAGACTGCACGAATGTTCGCTTTGTAACATGTTACATTACGCCCTATACGCCAGTCAGTACGCACTTTACGCTTCGACCGTTTTAGATTTTTGTTGCTTTTCGTATATCCTCTGGGATTTATAAGCGGTGTTTCTTTTAAATAGTAATTAGAAGCGGAAGGCTTATGAGTTATAATATGGACCTATTCAACCATTAAAAAAAAACAGACTATTTATACTGTTGATTGATGCACTTGGTGCATTTGGTGGAACTTATTGTTACACATAATTATAGATATCACACTTGTACTTATCCACGATATTTATTATTGAACCTAATCAGTTTCGCCTTACGGCATTCTCAAAGGTTTATATTGATAGTTCCGTGGAAAAGTACTAGTGTGTTATCAATATGTGAAAAAACAAAGAACTACCCCCCTTATAGCACCACTATATCTGTTTTTTTATTGTGTGCAATATCCTCATGGATACCCTCCCTCCTCCCCCCTGTCGGAAGCCGGCAGGGGAGGTTATACCTGGCCATTAATGTTACTACACGTTATGCAAGCTATAAATAAACAATGTTTAATCACAATCCGTTAAATAATACGGTAGCGCATAAAATACGAATAAGCAAATATCGATTTTTGATATATTACGTTATTCACATTTGATTCGGTTAATAGCTCCATGTAAAACTAATAAAGGTATTGGCTGACTGTTTGCGATATATGCACTATAGGTTTGCATGTTAGTATATATTTAATAGCATAAATATCTATGTATTTATAGATATTATAACACATCACCAATGTTGCTGAAAGCAACTGATTTTACAGGCGGACGCTGTAGTGAAACACGTGTTGGAGGGCCACGACCGAGGAGTGAACTGGGCCTCTTTCCACCCCACACTGCCCCTCATCGTGTCCGGAGCCGACGACCGGCAGGTCAAACTATGGAGAATGAACGACGCCAAGGTATCACACATCTATGGGCTCTTGGGTAACTGCCAATAACTTCAGTGCTTGGTTTTGGATGGAATCAAAAGGGTTATTGAACTCTTGTACATTTTTTTCTGCTGTCAAATTTCCTTCCCGTGGCGAAGGGTGATCATTTTCAAATGGGAAGACGGTGGAAAAATTCTTACCTCTTATAGAATGACCATATCTGGATGTCAGATACTTTTTCTTCATCTTAGCATTAATTCCAGTCGCATCCGAAGCTTTCAGCTCGGAGTCTGGGGTCAACTTTACCAGTCTAACTGCGGATTTGGCTGGACTTCGATATGTTTCGTGAAGCGATTGCCATCTGCACTCAAAAATCCAATGGCGACCTTGGGTGATATCGAAGCATTGTAGCTAGACCTGGTTATCAGATATTAAATATCTTTAAACATCTCTAACACGGTTACCCTTTTGTAGGGTAAGCCGGCAATCGGTAATCGGTTTAGGGATCTCTCGCAACTGTTCCCTTCATCATACTGTCTCGGACATTCACATTTGTATATATTCTGTACCGCAAAAAAAAACATGGTGTGGTCTATGATCATAATAACTTGTCTATGGATTTATGACCTGCATGTTATTATACTTTGTTGTTCTCCATATTAACAGGGTGTTAACTTGTCATAAAATTGTACATAATCATTTATACAGGTTGTATAATTTTAAGCTTGGTAAGTATGTTTTTTTTATTCATACCTGTACAAACTTAAGGGTGGCAGGTGTGTGTACTTGTACATACATCCGGATTTTACAATGGTTGTGTGAGAAAAATACTCTCATTATGATTTGGATTTGTAGATCGAATGAGTACTGAATTGAATGTCTTACATCTTTTCCTTTGGGGTAGGCAGAGAAGACCTTTCTAATATACTTCCTGTGCTATGTATATAAAGCGATTAGTGATCAAGTGAAAACATGCTAAATTCGTGGGTAATATCCGAAATCGGTAAGCCTGCTAGGACACAAGCAGATGCTTTTAGTTTTTCTGATTAAAGCCGTAAGACATTTTTTTTTATGTTATTCTTTGGCAAAATTTGTGGCACGGAAAGTATTTAATCAAGTGCTGCTACACTATACAGCATTATAGCACGCAAATGATAGTTGTACTCTTCATTCAATATTCCGTGGCATATAGTATACGTAAAATAACGCCTGGAAATCCCCGAAGAGGTAGGCAGAGGTATATTAACACCTACATTTCGCCAGCCATATATTTACGGTAATGCTATATTTAGCTATGCTGGAGGGGTAAACAGGAATATTAGTAACTGGCTGTTGCCCGCGGCTCCGCCCGCGTGGATGTCGGTTATCGCGACCAAACATAGCCTATGTCCTTTCTCAAGGTCTAATCTACCCCTATACCAAATTTCATCAAAATCGGCTCAGCGGTTTAGTCATAAAAGCGAGACAGACAGACAGACAGGCAGACAGACAGACAGACAGAGTTCCTTTCGCATTTATAATATTAATATTATAAATATATAATATAAGTAGGGATAACTCTACCCATCTACAATTTTATTTATACATATTGAATTGAGCACTTGTACTTCACCACAATTTTATTTTTTATTTTTGAATCTTACCGGTTTCGCCTCACGGCATTCAAATTCAAATTCTTTATTTTTCAAAATAGTGCAACACTATTACAGCTTTTTGACGTCAGTTACAGCTTTTTGACGTCAATTTCAGCTTTTTGACGTCAATTTCAGCTTTTTGACGTCAATTTCAGCTTTTTGACGTCAATTTCAGCTTTTTGACGTCAATACTCTTTATACAATGTTGTCCATTACATCACTGTTTTGTACTAACATGTCGTGTCGTCCAGGCTTGGGAAGTGGACACGTGCCGTGGCCATTACAACAACGTGTCGTGCGTGTTGTTTCACGCTCGCCACGAGCTCATCCTGTCGAACGGCGAGGACAGGTTCATTAGAGTCTGGGACCTGACCAAGAGGACCTGCCTGCAATCCTTCAAGAGAGAAGATGAGAGGTACGTCTTCTAATATTGTTCTTCTTCTTTTGTGTCAATGATCCACTTTTTCACTACTTTAATTATTCGTAAATAAAATTCTACCATCTCGACTGCGCTGTCAGTGGCTTTGTTTAAATCGTCTTTAGTGCAGGAGGCAGGAGACACGAAACCAAGTACGCCATGGACTGCACAAGGGCTCCGCAATCATATGCGGTTAAGTCCGGGTCTCGCATTCCCCACCTGCATAGATTTTGTCTCGATCGGCCGACTAGTGTACATAGTCGATTCAGAGACCTCCAAGCCAGCAGGTGATGGGCGTTTCTCTTCCCATAATAGTGTTATTAAGATTGTATGGGTTTAAGTCAACCTGTAAGTGGTTTTCCCAAGCGACTACAATATGGGGTTCTTCAAGAAGGGCATTAGAAGGATTCTTGAGGGTCGACAGCGCGAGTGTGACACCCCTGGTGTTGCATACGTCCATAGGCCACGGTAACCACTTCCCATCAGGTGGGCCGTGTGCTTGTCTGCCACCTAAGTGGTCTAAAAAAAACCTTGCCTGCTGTATAATTCTCTAAGCATACAAACAGCGTCAAGCACCGCTGTTTGTATGCTTAGAGAACCTCTAAACTTTACCTGAAATTTCAACTTTCTCTTACAGGTACTGGGTACTCGCGGCACACCCATCTCTGAACCTATTCGCGGCTGGCCACGACGCTGGCATGATACTATTCAAGCTGCAGCGAGAGCGCCCTGCCTATGCCGTGCATAACAATATGCTCTTCTATATTAAGGACAAGTAATAAGCTTATTTTGAGTAACTTCTTAATTGAATTTTAAAGCGCTTTTAAATGTATTTAGATTAGAAAAAGTGAATGTTTAGTCTGTGCGTACCTAATTTGTAAAAAACATGAACTTCTCAGAATAACCCCGTTTTTTATGTTCACAGGCAACTACGCAAGTTAGATATGACCACCAACCGCGTCACACCCGTTATGCAGATCAAGGGTAGTGGCAGAAACCAGCCTTATAGGTAACTACTTATTTTATTTTAGCCGATGTACCGAGTTTGTGCAAAAATAACTGAACAATCCAAAACAATTGTGAGTGATACTTTAAATTTAATATCGGGTGTCGTGAACTTGTGTATAGTGGTAACCCGTCCCCAAACTGTACTGTGCTGCAAGGGTAACCAGGCCAAGGCTAGGTGATGCGGAGTCTTGAGGAGCGGTGAAAAATAATTTAGGCGTTGACTGAGTTTTAAATTTGATAACTTATGAATATTGCGAAATAAAATAAAGTACAAGAATTAATACAATGTTTCGGTTAAAAGTTTTTTTTTTTTGCGGTTTTGGGGTGCTACATGACCAAGCTCCCTCCTCGCGTCCCATTGGTGCGCAAAATAACATCACGCCATATAACAGCGACTAATCAGTGCGATCGCACTATGACGTGATGCGAGCAGCTGGTGCGCCAACATTAAGATATCGTCATCTTCAAATGATAAGCAGTTTTGTGTACTATCAGAGTAACATCATACAATCTCTTCTACAGCATGTCTCTGAACCACGCCGAATGGTGTGTACTCGTAAACTGGCGAGTGGGAGACAACAGTTCGTACGAGTTGTACCAGGCGCCCAGAGATGGCGGTAGTGAAGCACCCACTGCGGAACCTGCTAGGGGTACTGGCACCACGGCGGTGTGGGTCGCGAGGAACAGGTTCGCTTCCTTGGAGAAGAACAATCAGGTAATCATATCGTCGATATACACAAATGTCATTGTCATTATACTAGCATGCAATTCTAATGGATCTTTTAAACACTATGCTTCTCTGCATTCTGCGTGCCTCCGCACATCTATTGCAGCATATTCCTTTAAGAAGTTTGTATCAACGTAGCATATTAGAAATATTGGACTAACGATAAAAGTTGTTGGTATAATATATTTCATGCTGCAAAACGTGACCTAATCTGAGATGCAAATATCTAGAATTGAAGGGAAAAATCACATTTTGTCTGAACATACTCTTAATTAAAACCGAATCATCTCTCTCTCTCTCTCTCTCTCTCTCACACACTCTCTCTCTCTCTCTCTGCCACATACACTCTCACTCTCTCTCTCTCTCTCTCTCTCTCTCTCTCTCTCGCTCTCTCTCTCTCTCTCTCTCTCTCTCTCTCTCTCTCTCTCTCTCTCTGCGATCTCTCTCTGATTTTTGCTTAAGCAGCAGAATACTAAAAACATCACTCCCTTTTAGCTGGTCATAAAGAACTTGAAGAATGAAGTGTCCAAGAAGATATCGACGCCCACCTGCGAAGAAATCATGTACGCAGGCACTGGCATGCTTCTACTCCGAGAACCAGATTGCGTGCAGTTGCTGGATGTCCAGCAGAAACGTACCATTGCTTCCGTAAGTACACATCACCATCTTAGCCTGGTTGCCGGTGGCATCCAGGCTTAAACCTCGGAGACAGGGGCTGGGGTACGCCTTTCGACTTGTTGTGCATGGGACTGGCGTCTGACCTCTCTACCTAATCAGTAAGGGGGTTGACTTGGCCCCCAACATTTTGGTGGAACCCCATTCATGCGTAAATTTCGCGAAAATATAAATTACTTGTTGTTTGATGTTTGTTTAGCAACCAGGCCGACGACTTAATGTGCTATCCGATTGTCCGAGGCACTCATCTGAATTTTTATGAAATCCTACGATATTCAACACAGTGCTACTAACACCAGTATTCACAAACAACACTGTGAGGTCTCATAGTGTGCTCGAGCGCATAAGGCTGGTAAAATTAATTCACAAACATCACGGAGCAGTATCTAACGCATTGCGTTCCCTCAACGAAGTATTACTTAAGTGTTATCAATGAATAAAAAGGCTTGCCAAAACGAACGCACTGAGAATTTGTCGTTCTTTGCACAGTTTTTGTAGTACGCATAGCGAAGTATTGTTTGTGAATACGGGTGTTAGACTCAAAGTAAGCTTAACTTAACTAGCTTGTGTTATGGGAGCTATTTTATTAATTGATATGGAATTTATTTGCAGGTAAAAGTAGCAAAATGCCGCTATGCAATCTGGAACGCCGACATGTCTCTGGTAGCCCTTTTGGGCAAACACACCGTGACGCTATGCACCAAGAAGTTGGAACAGCTGTGCTGTGTGACAGAGGGAGCGAGGGTGAAATCGGGGGCATTCGACGACTCGACACCACAACCCGTTTTCATATACACTACGGCTAATCATATTAAATACTGTTGTAAGGACGGGTGAGTTTAATAATGTTTTATGAATATTTATCTACTATCATACTGAAATGGAAACATTAAAAACAATACATAAATGTCGGTCTTTACGCACAGAATATAAAAAAATTTAAAAAAAAATCCTTACGATACAGCTCTTCTATGGGCCACTGTATCGTAATGTAACTTTTTTGCATTGTGAGACGCGGCGCAACACGCATGTGCGATCAGCAAATGGATTTTGTAGTACAATGTTTCTATCATTTCACGCAAATTATGTTAATTATTTCATGAGATTAGATAAAGTAGTGTAAGAAGCTGCACTTGATTTGATCTTAAAACACTCGTGTGATTCGCACTCGTATATTAAGAACCAGCTCCTATATAAACAGGTGCACGGAAAAATGTACACCTTGTAACGTTTAGTCCACAGGCCTGCACTCATGGAGGACGGAGATTGTTTTGCGATCTCCGCCGCCCGTACGCCTTCTTCGGCACGGAGGATTGCTAGATCTCAATCGTGGCCACCCTATTCCTTGATAATAAATAGTTGTACTTATATAAAACTAGCTGACCCGGCGAACTTCGTACCGCCATTTTTTCCGCCCGCGTGGCATTATCTCTAAATTTATCAGTGTTTATTTGCAATATTATGCATGTATTAGGTATACATATAAACCTTCCTCTTGATTCACTCTATCTATAAAAAAAAACCGCTTCAAAATCCGTTGCGTAGTTTTGAAGATTTAAGCATACGTAGGGACGGACAGACAGCGACAGTGACTTTGTTTTATAATATGTAGTGATAGTGATGAGCTGCGACAGCCTCCGTGGCGTAGCGGTAGTGAACGCGGCCGCTACGCAGGAGGCGCGGGTTCGATCCCCGCTCTGTGCAAATATTTGTGTGCATTAAATATGGGTATTTGCATTGGTCTGGTCGTGCCTCGGAGAGCATGTTAAGCCGTCGGTCCCGGTTGCCATAAGAACATCTATGGCAGTCGTTACGGGTAGTTGTTGCCCTAAAAAGTCCAAAAACAACCGTCTAGCTGCAAAGTTTCGGTATCGCCTAATGTTAACATTGGGTCGTGGAGGTCAGATGGCAATCGCTTCACGGAAAATATCGAGGTCTAGCCAAATCTGTAGCTATGACTGGTAAAAGCGGACCCTAGACTCCGAGCTGAAAGCTTCGGATGCGACTGGGAATTAACGCTAGGAGGAAGAAGAAGTGATGAGCTGTATTGTTGTCTGCCAGTGACTTCGGCATCATCCGCACGCTGGACGTGCCGGTGTACTGCGTGAAGGTGCTGGCGAGCGAGGCGGGCGCGCGCGTGGTGTGCCTGGACCGCGAGTGCAAGCCCAAGGTGCTCAACATCGACCCCACGGAGTACAGGTACGCCATACTTCCATTGGGAAACGCCCACATTTACACCCGTATTCACAAACAATACTTCGCTATACGTACTACCAAAACTGTGCAAAGAACGACAAATTCTCAGTGCGTTCGTTTTTGCAAGCCTTTTTATTCATAGATAACACTTAAGTAATACTTCGTTGAGGAAACGCACTGCGTTAGATACTGCTCCGTGATGTTTGTGAATTAATTTTACCAGCCCTATGCGCTCGAGCACACTATGAGACCTCACAGTATTGTTTGTGAATACGGGTGTTAGGCCCGTATTCTAGAATGACGCTTAACTCAAACTCGATTTACCTGAGGATAGATTGTATAGAACTATAGACAATCTGGCCCTTGATTCTGCTAAGCATTTTTTGTAAATAGACCAAAAAAAAAAAGCCCGCTGAGTTTCTTGCCGGAGTCTTCTCAGGCCGGGGCCGCGTTTCGAACCGGTGGTCCATTTGCTAAGCTAGTCTTTAGTACATACAACGTGTTACAGAAAGGTGTGGTCATATTTAAGGGTCGTTACACATGTCTGATAAGGAACTCCTGTGCACCGACTAAAGTACAAATAGTAATAAAGTGATGGCATCGTTATTCATCGTACAAAATTTTTAAATTCCTTAAATTAATCGATACATTAGTAAACGGGGTAGGTGACATCACTATTGTATTTTGTCCTTTTGCGATAAGTTCACTCAGCTGTTCACCTGGTAGCCGAACAGTAGTTTGGCTATCAGGCGAACAGCTGCGTAGAGGTGTAGTGTAGGTACCTACAATGGAGCTTACGAATACATCGGAGATATTTTGATTATCACATACCGGGGTCTACTTTCAGCGAAGCGGTGATATACCTAATCAGGTAAGTGTACATGCAACCACAGGAATGCACTAATTTATCACTTCACGAGCACGAATCAAGGAGTTTTAACTATCACTCACAAGTACTGAAGAGTTCATGACGCCACAGCATGCTTAAAACTCCACGGCATGCGGCATACGTTTTTAAAATGACATACTATGTTTGCTATTTATTTGACTTTGATGACACAAAATTGTCACTAAATCCGACCGGGTAGGTACCACCGTGCACTTTGCGAAAAGCCCTTAAATAGTAACCCAATTTCGGTTGGATTGCGTTCAGGGTTCAGCAGGTGCATAGCCGGGCTGAGGTGATCGTGGTCGCAGCATTAGTGTGACCAGTGGGTCTTGGCGGAGTCTAGTGGGGATGGCACGGGGCGACACGCCGGGCAGGGAGACCCGTAGAAACGGTGGTGCCGCTGGCCGCCCGCGGCATAGTACAGGGGCCCAACTGGGGCTAACCACCCCGGGAGGCTGCCTCACCAGGCCGCGCATAATCCCGATATGGCTCGTCGTGCCGGTTGGTGACCGGATACGGGAACCCGGCGACCATATTCGGGGGGGTACGGGGGCCCTTCCGTTCGGCGTGTCGGCTCTCGCCATGCCTCACGTTAATAGACGAAACCAAAATCCCGCGCTTTGTCACGCTGTGCTGCGACGACAATCACCTCTTCTTCACGCCCTCTCCTTTCCGTTCTCATTATGGCAGCGCAGAACAAAGAGCATAGACTCACAGCGGCTCTTCAATTTCCCGTAAGCTCGCTTTTTGAGGTGGAGTCCACTAACATCTGTGGGCTCCATACAAACCTCAACGCCGTCCACCAACACCTCGAGACGGCGAATCCAGCTATGCTTTTTCTGACGGAGACGCAAATACGCCGCCCTGACGACACGTCTTACTTGCTCTACCCCGGCTACGTTATGGAGGAAAATTTCCGTGCAAAGGCCGGGGTGTGTGTGTTTGTTAGGGCGGATGTTTGTTGTCGCCGTCTGCGCTGCCTAGAGGACCCATCCTTTTCAACCCTTTGGGTTCACGTAGACCATGGCTCAACGAGTCAGATCTATGTGTGCCTCTACCGTTCCCATACAGGAGATACCGAGACAACTCGACTCTTCGATTATCTGAGTCAGGCAGCAGATGATGCGCAGGAGCGGTTTCCGAACGCTGAATTGGTTTTTTTGGGGGATTTTAACGCCCACCACGAGATCTGGTTGGGCTCCGCCAAAACAGACCATGCGGGAAGAGCCGCCCATGCATTTGCTCTGGCGCACGGCCTGACCCAACTGGTACACGAGGTCACCAGGATACCAAGAAGGTCGGGCCTAGCACCCTCTCTGCTGGACCTTCTGCTGACGAGTCAACCAGACCAGTACAGTGTTTCGGTGCGAGCCGCCTTAGGCAACTCCGACCATTGTCTGGTTTGTTCCAAGGTGCCAACTATAGCGCCCCCACGACCCGAACAGGGAAAGCGGCGTCTCTGGCACTACTCGTCAGCGGACTGGGATGGGATGCGTGAGTATTTTGCATCCATCCCGTGGGTTGCACGTTGCTTTGAAGGTAAGAACCCCTCGGATAGTGCTACTGCTGTCGCCGGTGAGATCAGCTTGGGTATGGAATACTATATCCCCTACACTGATGTCACCGGTGCCCGCAGAGCGCGCCCTTGGTTCGGCCGCGAGTGCGCGGAGGCTGTTAATCAAAAGCAGTCTGCGTACCGCGCCTGGGTAAGGGCGCGCGCCACGCGCGATCCTAACGTGGGTCACTTCAAGGCAGCGTACAACAAAGCCACAAAGGTCTGCAAGAGGGCTTGCGTTAGAGCGGACGCCCAGCGCATAGCGCGGCTTGGCCAAGAGCTTGCGGCGCATCCCACGGGTAGCCGTGGCTACTGGCGATTGGCCAAAGCCGTGCAAGCCAACTTTTGCCAGCCTTCGCTGCCCCCGTTGCGCAAACTTGATGGATCCCTGGCCCATGAGCCGCAGGAGAAAGCTAATTTGTTGGTTAATCTCTTTGCGGCCAACTCCCGGATCGATGATTGCGGTATGCAGCCACCGACACTGCCCTTTTGTGGCCATGCGATGCCTGATATCCGTATCAGGCAACGCGATGTCCGTGCTGTATTGCGGTCACTCGATGTCCGGAAAGCCAGCGGACCGGATGGTATTCCAGCGGTGGTTCTTCAAAAATGTGCAGCGGAGTTGTCTCCAATGCTGGCGCGGTTGTACCGGATGTCGTACATCTCGGGTACAGTGCCTTCGGCTTGGAGGGAGGCGAATGTACAGCCGATCCCCAAGAAGGGTGATCGCTCGGACCCTACCAACTATAGGCCCATAGCCGTCACCTCAGTACTGTGCAAAGTACTTGAGCACATTATCAACAAACAGCTCATGCGTTACCTAGAGGATCACTCCTTAATCAACGACCGGCAATATGGTTTTAGACCGAAGCGGTCAACGGGTGATCTTCTAGCGTACGTTACCCATCTTTGGGGTGAGGCTATGGACAAGCATGGCGAGTCGCTGGCTATAAGTCTTGACATCGCCAAAGCGTTTGATAGGGTCTGGCACAAATCGCTTCTTTCCAAGTTACCAGCCTTTGGTCTGCCTCCTAGACTGTGCGACTGGGTGGCTAGCTTCCTGCAGGGGCGCCGTATTCGCGTCCTATGTGATGGTCGAACTTCGGAGTTCTTGCAGGTAAATGCTGGCGTGCCGCAGGGGTCCGTCTTATCACCCACTCTCTTTCTTCTGCATATCAACGACATGCTGTCCACTGGCAGCATTCACTGCTATGCAGACGATAGCACCTTACACGGGAGTTATCACGGACATCCTGCGGCCAAGCAGTCTGATATCGCGGAAAGGAGGCAGCTTCTTGTTAGTGAACTTGACCAGACCCTGAACCTCGTTTCTCAATGGGGCTCTGAAAACCTGGTTGAGTTCAATGCCAAGAAGACGCAGGCATGCGCGTTTACAGCAAAGGTATCTTCTTTCCTTCCCCTTCCAACTCTTCAGAGCACGCCACTGCCACTACAGGACAATCTCAATATCCTAGGTATGGATGTTCGCTGCAAACTGAACAACAAAAACTACATCGAGAGTATCATCAAAACAGCATCGCGTAAACTCGGAGTCCTGAACAAAGTGAGACGTTTTTTCACGCCGGAGCAGCGGTGTCTTCTCTACAAGACACAAATTCGCTCTTGCGTGGAATACTGCTCGCATCTCTGGGATGGCTCCGCAAAGTACTTACTAGATGCTCTCGACAGGTTGCAGCGACGTGCGGTCCGCATTATTGGGAATCCTGAGATCACTTACACCCTTGAGCCTTTGCAGTTGCGTAGAGATGTGGCATCTTTGGCGGTATTTTACCGTCTCTACCAAGGTGAATGTTCTGATGAGCTCTTCCAAGTAATCCCACCCTCTCCTTTCCTATATAGGACAACACGTGCAGGACTCAGATGCCACCCGCATACGGTGCAAAATATTCCATCAAGAACCAAGCGATTCGGCGACTCCTTCTTCTGCCGCACTATTAAGACTTGGAATTCCTTACCAGCTCACGTGTTTCCCTCCTCCTATAGTCCCGGGTCCTTTAAGCGGGGCGTGAAAAAGCATCTGATGAGGCCGTCAAGCTGAGTGCCACCATTGTAACATGGTACATGTCTGTAATGGTGACCCTCTTTTCAGAGACTTTGCCTTTAGCTTACCATCAGGCGAGGCAAAGTCAAATTGACGTGTCCTATATAAAAAAAAAAAAAAAAAAAAAAGATAGAATAGCTATGTTTACCCTTTTTTTCGTAATATTTTTATAAACTTTAGATACACTGACTAAACAACGTGGTTGCTAAGAAACCACGTCCAAAAAGGTAAATCTTACCAGGATTGCAGAAAAAGTTTTTATTGTCAATTATTTTAGGGTACCGTAGCATTTGTTATTTCAAAAACTTTGACGAAATCGCTCTTACATGTTATGTTATCCTGGTATTTGAATATGCTTTTTGTTCTATTTTTGCGTAACATTTTGCAAAAAAAACGTAAATAATGGATGCAAAAAATTTAAATTGGGTACAGAACCAATTTTAAATAGTATAATATTAATGGGCGTGGCTGGAAATTCGGTGGTCCACGGCTCCTGGTATTGAATGTAGGTTAACCTTAAGTAAAGGCAGCGTTTGAGACAGTCTCACATTCAGCATGAATGATTTCAGACACATAAAAATGTTTTCTTATTAATTAAGTGAATTTTATTATCATTTTGAGACTATTTAATAAGTTAGAAGCTGCTCCAGAATTTTTTTGCCCGATAACATCATAAAATTAACTTACCTGGAAATCGAGTAGGACGATATTGAGACTGTCTCACCAATTCAGATCGTTTGGTAAACCTACTCGGGTTCAAATGGTAGTTTATTTGTAAACAGCTCTTAACAGCGTGCTGTAGCCCCGGTTATTTTGTAGTGCGGTACGTTTATCGGCAATTTTCACCAGTTTACAAATGGTCGATAAAAAAGAAAAGCATTTTTCTACGTCATAGCAAGTAAATCGGATTTGTGCCCCACGCCAATATGTTATTTATATGACACTTAATGCGTCCCCCGAATATGACCACACCTTTCTGTAACACGTTGTACTTGTATATCATTGACGTTTTGTAAGTGCCGTTTTGATGGTCTATACAGAATAAATGATTTTTACTTTGACAACCACTGTCGCACCACAGAGACTGCAAAAAAATGCCATTAAATTTTAGACCTTCATTTTATGATTTACAGTCATAAAATTAAATGAACAGATTTTCATTACACTCTTTCATTCACTCTACAAAAAGCCGTTTAATTTTAAACGTTAACTGCATTACTTTAAAGGCTAATATCAAATGGAATTTTCTCGCGGTCTCTGTGGTGTGACAGTGGTTGTGCTTTAGCAGAATCAAGGGCCTGTTTGACAGCCTGTCAAATCTGTGGAATCTTTGCATACAATCTTGCCCCAGGTAAATCGACATTCAGCTGAGTGGCATTCTAGAATACGAGCCTTATAGTGTTTTCCCATTGTCCGATATCCGATATCGGTGTCGGACGACGATAGCCGACATTCGATACAGTGCTGTTTTTACACATATCCGATAAAACGGGTCTGATTTGCCATTTCCTAGTGCAAGCAATTTTCGACCTTATTTACATGACATAGAATCGATTTTTTATCTTTTATTCGTGATCAGCGTCATCTATTAACGCGAAAATACACGTAATTAGGAAAATGTCATTCAGGTCGAAAGTCGCTTGCAGTCGCTGTTTTAGTTCTCTGTGAAACTTGTAGTTGATTTGAGTCATATTCAATGATCCGATATCGGGCTACCACAGCGGTGTCGGCTCCGATACCCGATATCGGGCCGGACAATGTGAAAGACGAATACATAATAATGTCATACATTTGACTAACTCCGATATCGAATATCGGACAATGTGAAAACGCTTTTATGCTGGTTTTAATGTCATGCGGACTGTCAGTACGGATCGTTCCGCACAGACCGATCTGTATTAAGCTTAGGGAGGGGAGCGTTTTAGAGCAATGCGGACGGGTCTATACGGACAACCGTCCGCGCGGACAGTTGATTGTACGGATGATTGTACTGCGCTGATGCGTGTTCTCCGCCCGATACTAAAACGCTTACTGCAGACAGGTGAGCGAGCAGTGGTCCGCGTGGATAGTTCCGCAGGCGGACGACTGCGGAACTATCCGCGCGGACGGTCGTCCGTACGGACGGACGGATTACTCTAAAACGCTCCCTAAGCTTAATACAGATCGATCTGTGCAGAGCGATCCATACGTCCGGTCAGCGTGACACTAAAACTAAACTACTAACCAACTAAAACCTAGGGCCGTACTTGTGACGGGATGGTGACATCATTCATTGTTAAATTTCTGCTCAATGCATTTACAATAAACATAATTATAGTTTCTAGAGTGTGGTTATTCGCTCTTTAGAATCCATAATACAAGCATATTTTTTTGCTTACAGGTTCAAGTTGGCTCTGGTGACACGCCAGTACGACCAGGTGTTGCACATGGTACGAACAGCTAAGCTGGTGGGACAGAGTATCATCGCATATCTTCAAGAGAAAGGTAAGAAAGCTGATGGTAGACATCTTCCTCTCAGAAAATAAAGCTTCCTCTTACTTAATATTGATTTTGAGTAGAGATTTGTTGCTCTTCTTCATCGGACTCCAATACCGGTTCCATTCAAAGCTTCCATTCTGGAGCCCTGAATCCGTTCTGTTTCCGAATTTACTTTAAAATCTAGAGTGACTACCGTATGACCCTACAACCGAAAACCTACTCTCTCTGACCTCTGCTCTCGACTCTGGGCCTTATTCATCAATCATCAGATATAAACAGCCCAGGCTCAGCTTCAGATACATGGCTCGAGTCAACAATAGTGCCCGGAATACGGCAATAGGCTCACCCCCTATAACGTGGGACCTAATACAATGATTGGTGAAATGTGGGTGTTAATTCACCTCTGCCTAACCACCCAGGGATAAAGGCGTGATTGTATGTATGTATCAGGGATACTGACTTGCAGGAAATATTCGATTTACCCTATTTGAAGCCAGCCATATCATCTCCACTTCTTTTTCCTCCAGGATATCCTGAAGTGGCTCTCCACTTCGTGAAAGACGCTCGCACTCGCTTGGCCTTAGCCCTGCAGTGTGGCAACATCGACGTGGCCTTGGAAGCCGCCAAGAGTCTAGATGAACCGGCCGCTTGGGACAAACTGGCTCAGGCAGCTTTGTCTACTGGCAATCACCAGGTATGTTTAGTTTGGTGATAGGATACCTACCTAACAACAGTACCTTCGTGGCTACGGGGCTGTCCATTAATTACGTAATGTTTTTTAGCAATTTTCTAACCCCCCCTCTCCCATGGTGATACGTGGTGAGGTTTTAGACTAACCCCCCGCCCCTAGCCAAATTCACGTGTATTTTTTATTTATTATTCAATGCTAGAAAACTAAGAATCGTGACTAAAATCACGAGTTACAAGAAAAAATAAATACATGTGATATCCCAATATACCTTTCCATCCCCCCAGGTTATATATCGTGATTTTTCCGAACATTTACCTGATGCAAGATTGTATGCACAGATTCCACAGATTTGATAGGCTGTCAGAATAGTTCTATACAATCTGTCTTCAGGTAAATCGAGTTTGAGTTGAGCGTCATTCTAGAATACGGGCCTTATTCTGTCTCACTTTCAGATCATCCAAGTTTTTTTATGTCTGGTCTATCCTAATTATCATCATCGAGTAAATCAGTCAGTGATCAACCGGAAATGGTTTTTTGCTGTCCATGCAATTCGGTCGTACGTATGGGGTTGGTTGTCACACCTTGCATCTGGGCTTGGTTGTCACTTCTATAACTGCCAAGTGCTTATTCAATCAACAGTATCGCTCATGCTCTACCCTAGAGCTTGATCAATAATTATTATATGACCAACTTTCTATTTTCTCTTTCAGATAGTAGAGATGTGCTACCAGCGTACGAAGAACTTCGACAAGCTCTCCTTCCTATACCTGATCACGGGCAACCTGGACAAGCTGCGGAAGATGATGAAGATTGCAGAGATCCGCAAGGATGTGTCTGCGCAGTTCCAGGGGGCTCTGCTACTGGGTGACGTCAACGAGAGCATACGGCTCTTGAAGAACGCTGGACAGGTTCGTTGATGGATATGGTGATGGGAAAGAGTGGTGATGATGAAGCCTTGCGCTGCTTGATAGTATATTCGACTATGCTTCTCAACTATTGTAATTAGATTACGTAAACATGTTTGAAAATAGACGGAAAAAAGACCGCTGAGTTTTTTGCCTGAGAAGTCTCAGGACTGGGCCGCGTTGTGATCCAGTGGTCCATTTATTAAATATTAGTCGAGTTTTTTTTGTTGCTTTGTCAGGGTCAGTGATTTAGAAATCAATTATTTTTTACTTAGACTAAATATAAAAGGTGAAATGACTGAATCCAGATTAAACAAATTTAGTAATTACGATTTGCTAATTGATTGTTTTGTTACAAAGCCGATTTGCCACTTAGGCATATTACTGAATAGACGTTCTAGATATTTGGACGTTTTGGATACTAAGACATATTGAATAGAATAGAAAGACGAAAAGCGAATAACTTAGTACAGTACCCAGCTTTTTGTTTGGACATCGCAGAAGTGCTATAAAACCGGGGCACGCCCTTTTTAGCCGGACTCTCACCCTTTTTCCGACATGGCAATTCAAACCTGAACTGAATATTACAGTGCTAAAGAAATAATAATAATATGTAAAATATCATTACAGCTGTCCCTGGCCTACCTAACAGCCATCAACCACAAGCAACTAGACGAAGCAGAGCAGCTAAAGGCAATGCTAGAAGCAGCCGAGCTTCCTATTCCTGAAGCCAATCCTGAGGCAGAACTCCTAAGGCCTCCGCTACCAGTCCACACGGCTCAACCCAATTGGCCACTACTAGCTGTGTCTAAGTGAGTTTTTGAGCAAGAATTTGGTTACTACTAGCTTTTGCCCGCGGCTCCGCCCGCGTGGATGTCGGTTATCGCGACTGAACATAGCCTATGTCCATTCCCAAGGTCTAATCTACCCCTGTACCAATTATCATCAAAATCGGTTCAGTGGTTTAGGCGTGAAAGCGTAACTGACAGACAGAGTTACTTTCGCATTTATAATATTAGTATGGATTACGGTATTTATCGCCAGGGGTGGTTTGGTATCGATACGCAGCATTAATAATTTTGAAAGCACACAACACAAAACCGTAATTTAACTTTTACAGAATCAAACAACTTGCGCTATAGGTAGGAATATTTTGATACCCGTTGTTGGCAATACTAGTTAGCTCAATCTTAGTATGGATAACCATCTTTAACGTAATGAGACCATTGCATATCCACATTCTAGCAGCCATAACACAAGCTAGATAAGCTATGCTTACTTTGGATCTAGATAGCGTTGTGTAGAATGTCCTACAGCATTTATATCAATCAATCAATCAATTAGCCTATTGCAGTCCACTGCTGGACATAGGCCTCTCCCAATATGCGCCGTTTGCCGATCCTCCGCCTTCCGCATACATTTATATATTATTTATATAATTTGTCTATTATTGCGCAGGAGTTTCTTCGAAGTGGCAGGCGGCGCTCGCGCAGCGGCTGAAGCAACAGGTGTAGGTGCCGCGGTACTTGGCGACGAGCCCTTAGAAGCGGCGGGAGCTTGGGGAGATGATGACGACGTGCTCGGAGACGAAAAGGTACCTTCTATACATTAAACTAGTTGTTGCTTACGGATCTGCCCGTTGTCGCGACCTATAGGAACGCTAATCATCAACTTAGAGCATTGAATCCATGTTTGTACCTTAGAGCCTGAGGTCTACTCTTCTACTATTTTCTTGATTGAAAGTTTAGTCGGTAGTCTTTCCCGACGTCAAGATACAGATTGGTGATGACAAGATGTCATTAAATCCGCCTTTGTACATCTTGTTTCTGTATTTTTTGAAGAATATTAGTAACTGAAACTACTAATATTCCCTCTAACCCCTCCAGCTAAGCTAAATTGTTTGTATTAGTGGGTTCACGGAGGCAGTGAAATAGCCAGGATTCGAATCCGCGACCATTCGATCGTAAGTCCGACTCCTTAATCACTAAGCTACCGACGCGTCTATCTTATATTTTGTTCGCATCTGTTTTATATTTATGCAAAAAGTTTAAATTATAAATACTTTGCCGGAAGCGACTGCCGTCTGAGAGAAAAAATCTGCACCAAAATCAAATTCCGTTATTCAGCAACAGCTATCAGAAGAGATTGGCTTGGGCTCCGAAGAACTTAGATCTCATTCTCCCTCACATGATATGGTATACTGATATCTTCCATTGTCTTTATCAGCCTGAAGAAGGGGAAGGCGAAGGGGAAGTCATGGAGGACGCTTGTGATGACGGAGGCTGGGACGTGGGAGACGAAGACTTGGAACTGCCTGAGGAGTTAGTGCCGGTGTCTGGTGAGTGGTTACGTCTGTGTTGGATAGAATGAAGGGGAAAGGTGCATTTGTGATGTTTCTATACAGAATATCTGTTACTCCGTTATATCTGTTAGTTAATCTAGGTTTATTTTAGGTGTAAATAGCGGCATGCCCCCTTTTAAACGATTTCATCTCAGGAGAAGATTATCCATCATTATGTTCAGTGGATTTTGTAAGAAGGATTGAAAAATAAAACTCAATAACATGGATAATTCACGGCTGGTAATAACAAGCTATATATCCATATTAATGAGCCTCAAAAAAGGCCCACAGAAATGATTAAGAACATGCATATTGAAATATTAAAAAGATGCTTCACTATGTGATTTTTTGGTCACCAATCATGTTATTGTATACATTCACTTCAAATGGTTTTCCGTATTATATACAGGGCGGCTATAAGGGAGGAGGGGGAGAAGGGTACGAAATACATAGAATTTAGCCATGTAGGTGCCATAAAGTCACTTCGGTTTTCTTACGGTTGGGTTTAAGCTGAACCAGTGTCACATACCATCTTCGGATCCGATTTTGGGATAAATGTATTCTGTCAAACTGGCCCTCAATTCTGCTAAAGCAAAACCACTGTCAGCCACTGACACTGCAAGAATTTAATTTTAGCCTTTAAAGTAATGCAGGTAAAGTTTAAAATTAAATGGCTTTTTGTAGAGTGAATGAGAGAGTGTAATGAAACACTTTTCATTTAATTTTGGACTTTGATTCTATAGAAATAAAGTCTAAAATTTAATACCATTTTTTTCAGTCTCTGTGGTCAGCCACCCTTTGTACTAATCTTCTTAATTTCTGTATCAAAAATATTGTAATTTGGCGTACAATAAAGTATAAAATAAATAAATAAATATGACCTATAAACCCTAGATACTAGGTAAAACATATCCCTTGTCGTACAGCGGACATCGACGGCGGAGAAGAGTCCGCGCAGTACTTCGTGGCGCCTACTCGCGGACCGAGCGCTGCACTCAGCGGGAAACTGCGGACAGCTCACGACTACGTCGCCACCGGCCAGTTCGAGATAGCGCTCAGGTAATGTTCGCGACATATATCTTGGACCTAAAATGAGCTCTATACGCGCAGTACTCAGTTCTTACTACCACATTACTTCGCGGACTTTTTTATCGCGGGTTATACATTTACCAAATTCTATAATGTTAACTTTCATGTTGTATAACACAATGTATAACTGTTTTGCGTATGTATGTATATAAAGAAAATAAAAAGAAATAAAAAAAGTACACGTTTCTTGGGTGTCTTTTGAGGATAGCACGGGGTGCTACTGCAGTGGACAATCTCAAATTCACCAAGCATTATAGATTACTAGTTGTTGTCCTCGGTTCCGCCCGTGTGGATGTCGGTTATCGCGACCAAATATACCAAGGTCTAATCTATCTCTATATCAAATTTGATCAAAATCGGTTCAGTGGTGATGGTGGTGCGTGAAAGCGTAACAGACAGACAGAGTTAGTTACCAATGAAAACTGTCGCGATTGTTACTCAAGAGTATCTAAAAAATTAGATTTACTTAAAGTTTTCACTTCGGAGTCTGGGGTCCGCTTTGTTAGTGTTAACTGCGGATTTGGCTGGACCACAATATTTTCCGTGAAGCGACTTCCATCTGACCTCTACAACCGAATGGTAATATTAGGCGATATCGAAGCTTTGCAGCTAGACCAGTTGTTGGACTTTTTAGGGCTCCAACTACCCGTAACGACTGCCATAGATGTTCTTATGGCAACCGGGACTGATGGCTTAACGTGCTGTCCGAGGCACGATCAGACCAATGCAAATACCCATATTCATGCACACAAATATTTGCACTGAGCGGGATTGAACCCGCGCCTCCTGCGTAGCGGCCGCGTTCATTACCGCCACGCCTCACAGAAACTGTCACACATACTTTACACTGACAACACAATAAATATTATCACAAATTTTTGTCCAAATTTTCCAATACATCCATCTTAGGGCGATGGTGGGAGCCATCTACCGATATTCGTACGAACTATCGGAACCAATGAATGATGTTGCAATCATTTTTAAACATTGATTTTTGATAACTCCGCCCAACCAAGTGAGATAATTTTAAAGCATTTAGTATGCTAAACTAAACAAATTATTTTAAATTAGAAAAAGCGAAATCAATACTCGGGCAGGACTCGAACCCGCGTGTCGTAAAAATGATTGCAACATCATTCATTGATTCCGATAGTTCGTACGAATATCGGTAGATGGCTCCCACCATCGTCCTAAGATGGATGTATTGGAAAATTTGGATCAATCTCGGGCGAAGCTCGGTGGCTCAGTGGTCAGAGCATTCCCCCTGTAAGCGAAAGATCGCGGGTTCGAGTCCTGCCCGAGTATTGATTTCGCTTTTTCCAATTTAAAATAATTTGTTTAGTTTAGCATACTAAATGCTTTAAAATTATCTCAACAAATTTTCGTGTTATTTCTAGGTTACTGAACGAACAAGTAGGCATAGTAAACTTCGAGCCGTACTTAGAGCTGTTCGTGTCAATGTTCGGCCGCGCTCGGCTCACCTTCGGCGCTCTGACGTCACTGCCGCCCTTGGACGCGCATCTCCACCGCAACTGGAAGGAAGCCAGTGGAAAAGAACTATTACCTGTTATAAGTAAGTATAGAATAAAGGTCCAACCCCACCAAACGGACGGCATCGGCCCGGATTTTACAATCTTTAAACAAAATTAAATCTTATTATCACAGTGTTTGAGTTTATATTACCAAGTCACGCACGACAGCTTAACAGCGACGTGCGGCGGCATGACGCACGTCAAGCTGTCATGCGTGACTTGGTAATATAAACTTTAATTGCTGTGATATAAGATTTATTTTGTTTAAAGATTGTAAAATCCGTTCCGATGCCGTCCGTTTGGTGGGGTTGGACCTTAAGTGGTTCCAGACAGAGTAGAATTTGGGCCACCCCATCTCCTCCCATGCGGTGTCGTACAAGGCGACTAAGGGATAGGGCTGTTTAACATCAGACAGATATATACAGCCACGACTCAGCCTATACATGGCTCGAGCCAACAATAGTGCCCGGAAAACGGCAATAGGCTCACTCCCTGTTACGTGGGTCCTAATGCAATGATTGGTGAAATGTGGGTGTTAATTCACCTCTGCCTAACCCTCCGGGGATAAAGGCGTGATTGTATGTATGTATGTATGTATGTAGAATAAGAACATTTTTGAATCGATTATAAAGAAAAAAGAGAATCGACTTCGGGTGAGACTCGAACCCGCGATATTTCCCTTACAGCCACCGGAGCCTGCACGAAATTCATCTATACTTCCGTCTTTGGGGCGACGGTGGAGCCATTCTCTTTCTCTTTCTAATCGATTTGAATAGTCACCATAATAAATGCTTCAAAATTTCATTCAAACATTTTTGAAGTAAAACTTCTTGGCAGTATTGGTTCCCGGTGGAGTAGAATAAGGCCACCCCATCTCTTCCTGTGGGTGTTGTAGAAGGCGACTAAGGGATAGGGCTGTTCTACATCCGACAGTAAACATACAACCTATGAATAAGTGCTCGCTTACCGGCAATAGGCTCGCCCTCTATTACGTGGGACCATAGTTCGCGAAATGTGGGTGATGATAATACACCTCTGCCTACCCCTTCGGGGATTGACAGACGCGAGTGTATGTATGTAAAACTTCTTGACGCAAGCTTGACTTGGAGAATAAGTTCGTGAATGTGTGACGAGAGCGTTACGAAAAGTGTGATCGGGCGAAGCGAACGGAAGTTGAAAGGCAGATATTGAAAGATGAATGTCGTGAAGATATTTATAGATATTGATATTCACGGTTTTCAATTTTTTTTCCTTTATTTGTGCTATAAGACCTTGTTTCATCCCAAATTTCATGATTCATTCCGATTTTAGGGTACATTCCGATGTACCCTAAAATCAAACTTTTACATGGATATTTTTATGATAAAACTTACCATTTTTCTAAAAATCACGAAAGACCCGTTTTTGGGACTTTTGGCCCCAAATAAAAAAAATTCCAAGTGTTTGATCGTTGAGGACTTTTTAGATTGAACAATCCTACCAACTTTCAGCTGGGTGCGAATTATTGTACTCTCACTCCTACATTTTTGTTTACCAGACTCTTATATCCAGCCATATTTTAATAGTGTCACGTGACAATCAAGTATTTTATCAGCAACTGTTATTTCCAGCTGTGAAACTGAACGAGCTGGTAGCATCCTTACAACAGTGCTACGGGCTGACTACAACGGGCAAGTTCACCGAAGCCACAGATCGTCTGCAGCGTCTGGCCCAGGCAGTTCCTCTCCTGCACGTGGCCACCAAGCCAGAGCTGGCTGAGGCACAACAACTGCTGGCCATCGCTCGTGACTACCTGCTTGGCCTGCAGATGGAGACGGCAAGGAAAGGTACCACTATCTGACCCCTTTTTTTATGTAGGACAAGTCAAATTGACTCTAGCTGCTTCGATATCGCCTATTGGGTTGTGAAAGTCAGATGTGAGTCGCTTCACGGAAAATATCAAGTTCTAGCCAAATCTGCAGTTAAGATTGTCAAAGCGGACCCCAGATTCCGAGGCGAAAGCTTCGGATGCGACTGGGAATTAACGCTAGGATGAAGAAGAAGTCAAAGTGACTTCTGAGCCTGATGGTAAACTGAACGCAAAGTCTCAGGAAACCTTTGCACGACTTATGTCCAATTATGAAAAATGACCACTAGTCTATAATTGTCCAATCATAGAAATTGTCCAATCATAAAAATGTCCAATCATAAAAATTGACCAATCATAAAATTGTCCAACCATAGAAATTGACCAATCATAAAATTGTCCAATCACAAAATTGATCAATCATAAAAACGTCCAATCATAAAATTTCACGCCCCGTATTCCCGTCCCAACTGGAGAAATACTTTCGCCTACAGAATACCGCGGTTATAATGACCTCATATTGTGTTCCCGGTGGGTAGGGTAGCCAGAGCTCAATGGAGAGGTTTTGTGCTGTCAGTGGGAAGACTAAAGGCTTGTCCTGCTCGTCTTTGACGTGACGACACAGAATCTCTCTGTTCTTATAGGATCGGCAGCACCAGTGTAAATCCACTGGTGTTGCACTCGACCATAGGCCACGGTAACCACTTTCCATCAGGTGGGCCGTGTGCTTGTCTGCCACCTAAGTGGTATAAAATAAAAAGCTAGTTGTTATCATCATCTGAACAATCCTGAGTTTGCAATTTTTTTTATTTGGGAGTCTACAGCTAAAATTACAGCAAAATACACATTTGAAATGCCTGCATGACAGATAGTCAAAACAAAATAAGCAAAAAAATAGGTGTTAAATGTCAATGTCATCAAAGCTTGTGCCTTAGAGCCTGGAATACACTCTTTCTGATTTATGTATAAGTTTTATTTAAAACTTGTCCAAACCCCTATCCCCAAAGAAAAACTTGTACCAGAGCCTCCTCCATCAATCAGAAGGTGATCAGAAGTTGGAGGTTTCTGAAACCTACTATCATCATCTGCTATTAAAACTATTTAATTTTCAATTCCAGATCCATGTAAGTGGTTCCTAAATCTTACTATCTCTTTCGAATACTCACTGTTCTTGATGGATACATTTAAAGTCTATATGTACTGGAATATCGCTCGGAACATAATATCTTGAACCTAAAATGTGCTCAAAATGGGCTCTATATGCGCAGTATACGTTTCTTGAATGTCTTTTGGGGATAGCACGGGTTGCTACTGCGGTGGACAAGCTCAAATTCACCAAGCATAGATTATTACAAAACAATCTACGCGCGCCAGTGCCTCGTTTGTCTCACGATTTAGGTCCAAGATACGTGTCCCAAGGTATACCTTTACCTTGTCCTTCTGTTTTCATATAGTACTTGTATCTACCAAAGCTATTCATCATCATCATTGTCTTGCTCATGTCCCAATTACTTGGGGTCGGCGCAAAATGTAACTCACTTTCGTACATTCCTGTGGGATGATATTTTCTCAGTCACTCCCTTCTTTCATGGACTGCGTGAAAGAATATAATTTTGCTGTTTCACGCAATCCATTCATCTTTTCTTGGGGCCTATCTCTAAAATCTCTTCTTACTTCTACTTCTAAATCACTCTACATTCATACTTTAGACCTTTTTTACAACATTACTGTCATCTCTTCTCATAGTATGTCGAATAGTAAAATCCTACCAAAACTATCCAAAAAAATCTCTAATTTTTCTGTCTACAGCCATGCCAAAAACGACACTTGAAGAACAGAAGCGCACATGTGAAATGGCCGCATACTTCACACACTGCAAACTCCAGCCAGTCCACCAGATCCTCACCTTAAGAACAGCCCTCAACATGTTCTTCAAGCTGAAAAACTTCAGAACAGCCGCCTCCTTTGCACGAAGACTCCTCGAACTAGGACCCAGGCCAGAAGTCGCTCAACAAGCGAGAAAAATCCTCCAAGCTTGTGAAAAATCGCTCACAGACGAACACCAGCTACTCTACGATGAACATAATCCATTCAATATCTGTGGCATAAGTTATAAACCTATTTATAGAGGGAAGCCAGAAGAAAAGTGCTCGCTATGTGGAGCCAGTTTTCTGCCTGAACATAAAGGAAAACTTTGCCCAGTTTGCGGGGTAGCGGAAATAGGCAAAGATGTATTGGGACTTAGAATTTGCCCGCTACAGTTCCAGAGATAAATTATAATTGTAAATTACGGTTTATATTAATGAAATTATTGTATAAGATTATAGAATTAAAGTATTGTATCACGTTTTTGGTAATAATTTATTTTTTATATGATTGTTACAAAGTTAAGAGTATAATATTTTCCTTATAAACTAAACGTCTACTGGTTTCACTTCCCGTGTCCTGAAAATTAAAGAAGAGAAGATTTGACATTTGATTTTAGTTAGGCTATAATAAAATTGTTATCATCTTAGCGGTTGCAGAGTACTATCGATGTAGATGAAATTTGGTACAGAGATAGTTTAGATCTTGGAAAGGACATAGGCTATGTTTGGTCGCGATAACCGACATCCACACGGGCGGAGCCGCGGGCAACAGCTAGTTCCTAATATTCCTGTCTACCCCTCCAGCTAAACTAAATTGCTAGTATTAGGAGTAGGTTCGAACCCGGGGCAAATCGATCGTTAGGCCGCCTTCTTGATCACTAAGCTACCGACGCTTTGTTAAAAGAACATTGAGGAAAAGGTGCAGAGGGGGCGGGATCAGAATAATACGCGGGTGGAGGCGCGGACAAAGCAGCTAGTAACAAAATAGAAGATTCCTCACCTATTATTAAGTAGGTCCTGTATTTCATCGAAGGTCTTCCCCTTGGTCTCCGGGAGCAACGTGGCAGAGAATATGAACCCGATGCCGCAGCAGACGGCTAGGATCCAGAATGCTGTATAGATTCCGTACGATGCTGCTACCTCTCGGAAGAATCTGAGATATTTTCGAATAAGTATAATGAGGTAAAATGGGGTGAATAGGGATCAAAGGGTGAATAGGGATAAAATGGTCGTTAGATGTTTTTAATAATTTCTCTCCTGAATTCCAAGTATCTAACCAGATATTATTGATAACTCTGCTCATTATCATATTGAACTAATCCACAATTTCACTTGAAAGAAAGTAACTACAGAATTCAGCTGACCATTTTATCCCTATTCACCCATTGATCCCTATTCACCCCATAGTACCGGTACCAAAACTAAAACACCTACTGGCCACCTTATATCTGTCAGTTGTAAAATTGTTTTTGAATTCGAATAAATTCGTTCAGTTATTCGCATGGAATTATTAAGTATTATGTACGTAGTACTTAATAATTCCATGGTTATTCGTTGTCCAACCATAGCATCTATCAGTTGAAATAATTTAATAGAATTTTGACGTTTATAGTTTAGGGTTGGAGTGTCTCAAATCAATTGTCAGAAAAATCGATTCAGGTGACAATCGATTAATGGACAGCCACTTTCACTGTATACTTGAACGTAGAAGCCATAATAATTACCTTGTCCATACGAAACCAGCTAGCCAGCACATGAAAGAGCAGATACCACCGGCGAGGCACTTGGTCTTCACCGGAAACATCTCCGCTACGAGGATCCATGGCACAGGGCCCACGCCGAGGGTGAAGAGTATCATGTATACGATGAGACACAGCAGAGGCAGGAAGGCGATGGACGACATGTCCGCCTTGTAGTACGAGTCGTACAATGCGTACACGCCGATCAGGGTCTGTTGAGTTATTAAGTAATTTAAAAAAATTGTGGCGCTCTGGGTGCCGCCAGAAGTGGGAAGATCAAAAACTGGCCCGGCTTTGTCTTCTGCACTGACAGCACAGAAGCTCTCTGTTCTTACAGGGTCGGCAGCACGAGTGTGACTCCCCTGGTGTTGCATCGTCCATAGGCCACGGTAACCACTTTTCATCAGGTGGACCATGTGCTTGTCTGCCACCTAAGTGGCATAAAAAAGGGTGCCACTCAGTGCAAATATTTGTGCATGAATTATCTATTTGTATTAATCACTTACCAAGAATATAGTGAGGCCAAGAGACGTAGTCCACATCAACAGCTTCCTTCCCAAACGGTCCACGACCAGAGGCGTGATACAGCTGGTCACCACCTGGAAGACGTTGGAAAAAATGTATTTAGGCTGATTACCTTTATACCAAGATAGACTGAGATATTCTTTTTCTTGCTATCAATTTGGTTTATATCGACATTTAAAGGGAGCGACTATACCGTTTACCTCCCAACCTTGAAAGGAATGCCTTGCTGGCGCGGTCCGAGGGGGGGGGGGGGGTCACAGGGGACATGACCCCCCCCAAAACCATGCACGTCATATTGAAAAGTCCCAGTACGAGGGGAGGGGGGTTAAATTTCTTAAGGAATTTCTGAAGTGACCCCCCCCAAAACTTCAAGCTGGGACCGCGCCTGATGCCTTGTCCATTAAAATCAGTAATTATAACTGTTAGCAGATTCGATTGGTTAGGGCTCTGAAGATATTGTTAGAGGTTGGAGCCGTATTACACCGGACGCCCTAGGCCTACCGATCGTGTACCTAATTACCTATAACATATTTTACTATTCAGAATAGTCAGATATGTAAGTACCTGTACAACACCCATGATGATGGTGCCGTCTGATGGCGACAGGGTGGTGCCGACCTTCGCAAGCAGTTCCTCCATGTAGAACAGCAACACGTCTATGCCCGACAACTGGAGCAACATCGCCAGGAATATGCAGATACCTGCAATTGTAGTAAGTTCTATTTGTTGAGATCCCTAATTTTAATTTTGTGTTAGGTATCAGGCTCATAGATTGCAGATAGATGGCACTGGTTGTCTGGAAGAGATCGCAGATCTGCGATAAGACCGCCCATTGTACAACTCTCTATCATGTTAAATCACTGTATGTATCCTATGTTTGGTGTGCAATAAAGCGTATTTATCTTATCTTATCTTATCATAGATGTCCAAAAGTTTAAATAAAAATAACCCGGAATAAGCACTCGAAACCGATAACCTTTTTTTTTTTTTTTTTTTTTATATAGGACACGTCAATTTGACTTCGCCTCGCCTGATGGTAAGCTGAAGGCAAAGTCTCTGAAAAGAGGGCCACCATCACAACACGTACCATGTTACAATGGTGGCACTCAGCTTGACGGCCTCATCAGATGCTTTTTCACGCCCCGCTTAAAGGACCCGGGACTATAGGAGGAAGGAAACACGTGAGCTGGCAAGGAATTCCAAGTCTTAATAGTGCGGCAGAAGAAGGAGTCGCCGAATCGCTTGGTTCTTGATGGAATATTCTGCACCGTATGCGGGTGGCATCTAAGTCCTGCACGTGTTGTCCTATATAGGAATGGAGAGGGTGGGATTACTTGGAAGAGCTCATCAGAACATTCACCATGGTAGAGACGGTAAAAAACCGCCAAAGATGCCACATCTCTACGCAACTGCAAAGGCTCGAGGGTGTTAGTGACCTCAGGATTCCCAATAATGCGGACCGCACGTCGCTGCAACCTGTCGAGAGCATCTAGTAAGTACTTTGCGGAGCCATCCCAGAGATGCGAGATTGTATGAAAGGTAGATAGTAGGGGTGCGGTGCAGCCTGAAATTTGGGGAGCAATTCCTTCAGAAAATACCTCTTTGGAAAACTTTTCAATTAGATGTGCACGATTTTGGGGAGGGTCATGTCCCCTATGAGCCCCCCCCCCTCGGACCGCGCATGGTAGATAGCAAGGCAGAGGAAGCTCATGAAGGTGTGTAAAGGATAAAGAATAATGGCGGGAAGTTATCTCTGCCTACCCCAAAGGGAAAAGGGTATGAAACGCACCTCGCATACGGAGACCGAAGGTTCTGCACATATTTTAATTATGGTAATTCATCCATTACGGGAATCGAATCTCGAAAATAATCTTAAGTTCAAAAAGTACCAAATATTGTTTTACGAAACTTAACAGATAAACAGCAAAACTTGTTTTTGAAGTTCCCATAAGTTCCTGTATTTATAATCACATTTTTTTATATAGGTAATAATAATTATAACAAAATAACTACAACATATTTATTACCGTTTCCGGGTTGTCGCCGTAACTGACCTCGTAAGGGCTTGCTTCCTTGACGTTTAAAAACATGGTTACTTGATAAAATAACATAGAATTTATTAACAAATAGCTGTTGCCAATGGCTCCGCCCGCATAGATGTTAGTTATCGCGACCATAACCTTCCCCAAGCTCTCTTCCATCTCTGTGAGCCAAAATCGGTTGAGTGGTTTAGGCGTGAAAGCTAACACATAGATAGAGTTTGATACCTACTTTTGCATTTTGATGAATTATTGTATTGTAAAACTATACAAATTACCACCGTCAACCGTTGGGCCGTGTCAACAGGCTTGATGACCCTCCCTGGTCGAAGGACCCTTTGTATCAGAAGAATTTCTTACCCCGTTCCTTCATATACAAAATGTTCTTACCTAGAGCCTTAACATTGCCCCTGGTGGCCCACAGGTCCTGTATCTTCGGCTCCTCCTTGAATTCCCTGGCAACCACCGCTTGCAGTCCAGCCAGTTCTGCCTGGACACCTTCCTTAGTGGTGCCGCGAAGGCTTTGCAATGTGGTGGACGCGGTTTGGATGTCACCTGATGAGTAGGCATTGTATTGATATAAATCTGGTTATCAGACTAAACATCAACAGTCTCAACAGACCATGACTGCCTCTGTGGCGTAGCGGTAGTGAACGCGGCCGCTACGCAGGAGGCGCGGGTTCGATCCCCGCTCAGTGCAAATATTTGTGTGCATGAATATGAATATTTGCATTGGTCTGGGTGTTTCTATGTATAATATGTATGTATTTACAAAAAAAAAATGTATCTAAGTATGTTTATCAGCATTCTAGAACCCATAACACAAGCTAGTTAAGCTATGCTTACTTTGGGTCTAGATAGCGTTGTGTAGAATGTCCTACAATATTTATTTATTTATTTAACAGACCATCTATTATATGAGATTACAAGGCTTCACACATACATACATACATAGGTACATACATACATACATACATACATACATACATACATACATACATACATACATACATACATACATACATATAATCACGCGTTTATCCCTGGAGGGTTTAGCAGAGGTGAATTAACACCCACGTTTCACCAACCATTGTATCTATTCGGTCCCTGGTTATAGGGGGTGAGCCTATTGCCGTAATCCGGACACTATTGTTAACTCGAGCCATGCAACTGAAGCCGAGTCTGGGCTGTAATAATCTGACTGATGTTAAACAGACCTATCCCTTAATCGCCTTGTACGACACCGCATGGGAAGAGAGGAAAAAATATGTAAACGCATGGGAATTATCCATAAATGACTCAAGATCCTATCCTGACAAACTCTCTCTACTTTTACCTTTATAGACCAGATAGAACGGCGTCTCCGGTATGAACCAGGTACAGGGTATGTAGAACAGCGACAGGATTCCACCAGTGGCTGTCAGTCCCCAGTACGTGCTGAAGGGGCCTATGGCGTACGCCAGCAGGAAACCAACGTTGATGAACAGCAAGAAGAAGGCGCTTAGAGCGCCGCGGATCTTGTCCTGGGGGAGACATTTCTTTCAATTTTATTTTATTTCTATATCAATTAGGTGGCAGAGAAGCACACGACCTATCTGATAGGAAGCGGTTACCGCGGACTATAGAAGAAAGATCTAATTTCATCTCAAGAGGACCTAAGTAAAGGCGCCGAGGTAAGAGCCTCGAATGCAACCGGGACTGTCATCGAAGCTCAGATAATCATAACCTTCACTTACTCCCTCTCTTTTATTTGGTTTGAACTACTGTCCGACCTCCTAATCCCCACAGGAAAGCCTGCGCCAGCATAGCAGGAGCTAATCTGTCTTACCTCAGCGATTTCCCCTATATAAATGGGCACCGTAGCGAACTGCATGCCCGTGGCGCATCCCCACATAATCCTGGCGGCGTACAGCGTCTCCAGGTTAGTGGCGACGCCGGCCAGCAGCCACCCCAGCAGCAAAGGAATGTTGGAGCCCATGATGATCCAGCGCCGCCCGATGTGACGCGACAGAGGCACTGTGATTAGAGGACCTGGCAACGAAGATTGGAGCAGTTGGAGTTTCTTGTAAGTACTGAGTAAATTATACTAAAGAGATGTAATGCATCTGGCATTATAGTGAACGCGGCCGCTACGCAGGAGACGCGGGTTCAATCCTCGCTCAGTGCAAATATTTGTATCCATGAATATGGGTACTTGGATCTATGGCAGTCGTTACGCTATAGCAACTGGTGTAGCTGCAATGCTTCGATATTGCCTAATATTGTTAGTGGGTTGTGGAGGTCAGATGGGAATCGCTTCACGAAAAATATCGTGGTGCAGCCAAATCCAAAGTTAGAATATGGAGGACCCCATCCTTGGAGAAGTCGAATTGGATGAATTTTCATTATCATTGCACTTTGAAGTCCGAAGTTCACTCTTGTTGTGCTATCTTTGCTTTTAATTTTTGCTACGTCATGGAGTGTATGTATTAAAAGCTGCATACCCAATAACCCTCCTAGAACGAGCAGCGAGGCTATCCAGGACTCCTCTTGGAGCGTTGGCTCCCGCGGCAGAGGCGAGTTGGTGTGCAGTTGGGGCAGCACTGGGGACGTCCATCCCATCGACATGCCCGTACACAGGCTGCCGTAACTTGCTGCAATGGAAACAGAAAAAAGTTTGTTGTGAGCAATGACTTCTTATAAATAGGTTATACAAACTGTTTGGAACAAAAATTCTAAGTGGTTCGGTAACTCTTTTCTTTGCCCACCATTACTCTTTACCAGCACACGTGTTTCCTTCCTCCTACGGTCCTGGATGGGAGCGGTGCGTTAAAAAACATCTGTTGTGGCTATCAAAGCAGAGACCGCCATTCTAGGGAAAGTGTTTGTAATGGCGGTAACTATTCTTTGGATTGCACCCCAACTTACCATCAGGGTGCAGTCAATTTGATAGCATAAGTGAAAACAAAAAAATTGTGTCTCTGTACGGTAGTGAGGTGGGAATAAGTAAGGGTACGGGTCGTATGAGAAGTAGAGCTTAGATTTTTGACACCAATCTGTAGATATAAGTACTGCGCGTGGTTGACAATCGGTTTATGACATGTTCATGACCTTAGTGGACTTGCAACCTGAAAAGGTGACTGGAACAGACCTAATGCGGAAGGCAGAGGATCGGGAGAAATCACGCATTGGTAGAGTCCCACGTCCAGCAGTGGACTGAGGCTGATTGATTGATGAAATTGAAATTGATTGATTGATATGACTTTCGCGATACTAATTTCTTTGTTCCATACAGGCAGTCTAGTAGATAGGTAGTATTTTTTTTATACCACTTAGGTGGCCTATGGACGTATGCAACACCAGGGGCGTCACACTCGTGCTGCCGACCCTGAAGAAACCTTCTAGGAATGCCCTTCTTGAAAAACCCCATATTGCAGTTGCTTGAGTGTGCGTGGGATGAAGTTATTAATACCACTTGATGGGAAGTGGTTACCGTATACTTTACTCACCATCATTCTCATAGCGATCTCCATAGTACCTATTGATACTATACATAGATTTGATTGGTAAGTACTTACCTACGTACCTAATGACTGATTTCCTACTCAGCGTTGTGATTCGTTCTGTGATAATGGAGCTTGTTGTTTATTAGTTTGTAATTGCAAACAAGGTCGCCCTCCGCGTGGACTTACAATAAAACGATTTGTTAGGACGACCACTGACTTGAAGACAATACTTGCTTGACGACAGGATGTTTAATTAAAACTATTTTAACGGATTCTATCGTGATTTATTTATTATTTGGTTGATTTATTAATAAATATTGATCAATGTAATAATTCACACTAAGTTCGATCTCAACACAATCATCTTAGTGTCATACAGAGAGGCGATTCGAGAGAGGAGAATTTTGTAAACTTACCTACCTGGAGGGAAAATACTGGAGATAGTAAATTTTACTAAATATCTTTCAGTAAAATTTATTATTACAAAGATAATCTGTATTCAAAGGTTTGCAAAAACTCGTTTGCCACACTCGGTACCTAATCGAACTGACTAAAATTCGAGAAATAACGTCCCGTACTTTTATGGCATCAATTGATAGGGTCAATCATCATGATCAAATCTTTATAAGTATGTTAAACTAAACAAAAGGAAATACATTAATGCCACACCGCGATAATGTATAGAGTTCATATATTGTGGTGTACAAGAATGTGTATGATGTCTGGGACCACCTTTATTTAGTTGTATGAACCATAGTCACGATAAAATGCGGTTCCTACAGGTGTCAACCCACGCAGTTCCGTGCCTATTTATAATGCGATTAAAACGTAGCTTTTTAATTATGAAAACAATTATGCATCAAGATTTTTTTTTGCCGGTAACGAGCTCAGTTAGCGCTGTGGTAATAATTTAAATACCGACAAAAAAATACATTTCTCATCACGTGCTATTATGCTGAAATACATTTATAAATCATTGTTATATTAATTATGTTAACGTGGTGCCCAGCAGCATCCAAGACCTCGAATGAAATAATGAAAAGCTCTCCTCTCAGTTTACAACTCTACATTAGTTATTATTTTCCAAGCCGTTTTCCTAACTCACTTGGGGTCGGCTTTCTAATCTAACTGTGAAGAGGCTGTACTTCGATATTTTCCGTGAAGCGACCTTCACAACCAATTATTGGTTATATCGAAATTCTTTAGTCACACTCCCGTTATCTAGTGATCCTGGTTTTATGGTAGTCCATACAAACGGGACCGACGGCTTAACTTGCTTTCCGAGGTACCCAGACCAATGCAAATAGATATATATCCACGCATACAAATATTTGCACTGAGCGGGAAGGGAACCCGCGCCCCCTGTGTAGAAGTCGCCACAGAGGTTTTTTTTTGTAAATAATTTAAGCATCTACCGTCATCGTTAAATTAATGTTTATTTTAATGTTCGCGGAAGGAGCAACAACTCGACTCTACAATAAATAAGACAATGATCATTATTATATGTAGTGTTATTCCTTTGTTATTTGTTAATTAAAAGAATGACTTAATTCAAACTTAGTAAAAGAACGAGATTATTTATTTGATAACTAATTACTTAGACTACGAAATATGAAAATATTTAATAGTAGTGCTTAGGTAAATATTTTTTCCTGAAACCTCATAATAAATTTTATTTATTTATTCGTCGCGAGCCTCATCATGTTTTGTTCAGTTGTTTTTGCGTCCATCGCGAATAAATAGCCAAGCAAACGAGAATTCAAAAAAATATATTTTTGCAACAAAATCGTTAATTTATTCGGCTGCAAGTGTATGTATGTAACGCCCTTGTTACTGCAAAGTCAAACATCCATAGGCCACGATAACCGCTACCCATCAAGTGGGCCATGAACTTGTCGGCCACAAGTGATATTAAAAAAAATACACACACTTTCTAATTTTTAATTTTTATTTTGTTTTTTGCTTTTTTGTCTAGTATCTGATTGAGTAAATCCCCACTTCTGAATTCGGTAAAAATAATTCAAACGATTCCAGATCATAAATATAACGTTAAAAAAATTAACTTCGAAAAAAAAAAATACTTGCCTAAAGATGCTGCTAAGTATTGGCGCCATTTCACTTTTAAATGTGCTTTCAAATTATCGAACATAATACGAACACTTTTAAAAAAGCGTTTTCCCGCCTATTTTTATAAAAAAAAACACTGCGTACACTTCTCAAAGACAATGAATTTATGTTTTAATTAACGTAAGACGTCTTAACGGACAGCCATATCGATTAAGTGTGGTTTAGCGACCACTTGCCGAGATTTCCCTTCACATATTTTTTTTGTTTAAATAAAAAATAACTGCGTCAGTAATTGTCTTTTAATTTAGTGACAGTGAGATAGTCATCTAACTAAAAGGATTGTTTATAGTAAGGTCAAGATGAAGGCCATCATTGAGAAAGGTTTTCTTACTGTGTTAAATCAATCATTAAATTTTAGATAAAAAAAATTTTTTAAATGCCCTATAATTAGAGGAAATGGCTTTTTGCATAAATTCTATGGAAAATCCCGAGTCCTTAAGTGGGCGTGAAAAAGTATCTATCGCGGTTGACCACCTCCATCCATGAGTAGGACTTCTGATTTCTGAAGACCACCGTGTTTGATTTCATTGATCATTATTGTCATCTAGAAAGCCACTGTGGCGTGGCGGTATTGAACGCGATAGTTACGTACGCAGGGGGCGCGGATTCGATTCCTGCTCAGTGCAAATATTTGTATGCATGAATATGGCTATTTGTGTTGGTCTGATCGAACTTTGGCGAGCAAGTTAAACCCGGTTAAGTTAAGGTCGATCCCGGTCCGTTGTTATACGAACATTTATGGCAGCCGTTACGGGTAGCCCGCAAAAGTCCTATTAGTCTACAGAACTTTCATATCGCCAATTGGCACCATTGGTTGTGGAGGTCCGTGGGCAGTCGCTTCACGGACAATATGGAAGTTCAGCCGCATCACCGTTTGACTGGAAAAGCGACCCCAACATTGGGAAAAGGCTCTAACTATACCTACTGTCATCTAGAAATAATGAATAACTTTTGGCATTATATTAGCAGTTTACCTTCAAACTTAGATTGCACCCACACCACCCATCGATAGGGCCTAAACGGTTTGTCAATGGAAGTAATTATTGTCTGAAAATAAATAGGTAGGTACCTAGTCCCATTCTAAAAGTAGATTGGTTCTTATTAAGTTAGTATAAATCATTAAGTATTCGTGATCTAACTTATGCGATAACTAACTTACAATTGAAAATATACTTTGTTAGTTAAGTTTAAAGTTGGGTTTTGGAAAACAGAGTAGGTATTAATAGTACACAAATACTTACAATAAGTACGGTCTACTGAACACTAATTGTTTTTACTTTTTTTTTGCTAAACATCATTAACTTATTTGAACAACAAATTGAACAATTGAATGACAAACAGCCTGCGTATAAGTAGATATCTACAATAGGCAGGTAGGCCAGATAAATTAAAGTGTAATTAATTGCTGTAATCCATATCCATATAATAATTAGTTAATTAATATTAATATTTAATATTAATTTTATTAAGTATTAAGTAATATTAATACTTTAATATTAATATTAATTTAATATTTCATCCAACTAATCCATCCATACTATACTAATATTATTTACTAGCTTTTGCCCGCGACTCCGCCCGCGTGGATGTCGGTTATCGCGACCAAATATAGCCTATGTCCTTTCTCAAGGTCTAATCTACCCCTATACAAAATTTCATCAAAATCGGTTCAGAGGTTTGGGCGTGAAAGCGAGACAGACAGACAGACAGACAGACAGACAGACAGACAGACAGACAGACAGACAGACAGACAGACAGACAGACAGAGTTACTTTCACATTTATAATATTAGTAGGGATTAGTAGGGATATTATTATAAATGCGAAAGTAACTCTGTCTGTCTGTCTGTCACGCCTATACTACTGAACCGATTTTAGGGTTGCCACCTTTTTTTGATGAAAAAATAGTATTTTTCTTCTTCAAGTCGTAAAAATATAGTACTTTTGAGAAATTTAGGGAAAAATATAGTACCGTACCAACACATTTATTTGTCATCTATTTTTCATATTTTTATTTATTTTTCATGCGTTTATTTGGTCATCCGAATGAACGAGAAATGATCGATCTGAACACTTTTTTTAAAGTCAAATGTTCGAAATTACTAAAAATACATATCTCGCCGGAGACATATCTCTCGCTCTTTCGAGCTGGTTGGAAGACGGTGTCTCCATATAGCCCTCGGGTATGGGGAGTCACACATTGCACTGCCGCCTCTGCCTGCTTCTCCTAAGGTGACAGGCGGTTCCATCCGTCACCCTCAGAACCGCTCTCATGGGGGACGGAGATCGTTCTGCAACCGACACCTGACTTGCTTTAAACATTCGATACACGTTCAGATACGGTTGCGCTTTTACATACAACTTTATATGAAAAAGTGCAATCATATCTCCTTTGTCGACTAAACATTCCGTGATCGTATCGAGGGAAACCTTTGTTTCCCTCAGCTAGCCAAATTAAAGAAGTATCTTTAAAGTGATGGCAGTAGCCATGCTGTCGTGTTGTCTCTTAGCGACTCTCTAATAACTGCAGCAAAGTATATGGCAAAAAGTGTAGGCGCGAGCACACACCCCTGCTTAACACAACAATGTGACTGAGGAAATCTGAATCCTGTTCACTTTTACATAGCAAGTCATGCGATCGTAGAGGAGCTTTATAAAAAAAAAAAGTTCTTTTCTATAACATTCCTTCTAATCTAATGAAGCATTCACCTAAGTCAATAATCATTGCAGTGAACCATCTGATATTACGTTTAATTTTGTTCGAAAAAAAAATCACGACATTTGATTTAGCCATGAAAATATAGTACATTTGCGTACTATATTATTTTTATATAGCATATAGTACAACGGGCTCAAATATAGTACAATACTATATAATATAGTACAGGTGGCAACCCTAACCGATTTTGATGATGATGTCTGGTGGCGATATCCGACATCCACGCGGGCGGAGCCGCGGGTAACAGCTAGTAAACTATAAGAATATATGGCGTCCACTTCAAGACAATCTCACCCCCTAGCTACTGATTAACGGACTATTCTCTGGTGCAGACTTTCTTCTCGATGTTGGGAAGTCAGACGGCAGTTGCTTCCATAAAAGCCATATCAATACAGACTGTCTACTGATATTACAAGTGGGAAAGTAACTCGGTCTGTCTGTCTGTCTTTCTGTCTGTCTATGTGCTTTATAAGCTAGCCTAACCGCGTAAAAAACAGTAACAATCTTTAACATTAACAACTTTTCTTACCATTACAGGCTCAGAATAAAGAACAAACCTAACTATTACTAAACTCTTATTAACTTAATAATATATCTGAACAACAACTTAATAATCCTAACTTAACTTACTTAAACCTAAGTACCGTTTAATTAGAATATAACTAGGTACCTAAGTTAACCTTAGAATTAGATATCAATTAAGTACTTAAAAGAAGATACATTTAGATAGTTGCACAACAGGTTTCATAAACAGATACCTACCTACCTACTGTAGTAATACTGTACGATTTATACCTTAAAGCAGTACTATATTATCACTAGCTGATGCCCGCGGCTTCGCGCGCGTAGAGGTCGGTTATCGCGACTTTAGTCATATTATCTCCGGTTCTACTCAACCAGTTATTACAATTAACATTAGGCAGATTTTAAGACTCTAATAAAAAAACCGCATCAAAATCCATTCCGTACCTACCTACCTAGTTTTTACGTCCGTAGTCCATCCTAAGAAGCTATTAGGCACAACTTATTATGCCATTTAAAAGTTTGAAGCGTCGGTAGCTTAGTCAGTGGTTAAGGAGTCGGCCTTACGATCGAGAGGTCCCGGGTTCGAATCCTGGCCATTACACTACCGACGTGAACCCACACCTAGCACAAGCAATTTAGCTTAGTTGGAGGGGTTAACGGGAATATTAGTAATTTCGGTTGCATATTCTTAAAAAAAAAAAAGTAAAAGCTACCATTTATTTACATTACTCAAGCCTTAAAGTAAGTACTAGTACTTATATAGTCATGATACATGAATAATTCATTAAAATGAGTTCTGTTACAATCTACAGTGAACTTGGAATAACTTGTTTGAAGTAATCCATGGCCTCGAAGTGAACTAACTGAGAGCTTCATATAACTATGTAAGTATCTATGGTAGAATCAGGAAATACCACCTGTTACCATGGAGCTCATAGGGCATATAAAGAGGCCTCAGCCCCACTAAGATCTCTTTAGGGTCCAAGCTGATAAGGTGCTGATTCTGCTGAAATGGATGAAGCTCTGGTGTACCTAAGCTTTCTTTTCGAAGTTGCGTGTTTCAGTAGAAACCAAGATAAGCCACATCAGAAAGGGGAGAAAGGGTAGGAAAGTGTACCTTGGGCTATAAAGTGCATGTGGCAAGCTTCGTATGCATGCAGGATAACCGCTAAAAAGAGAATTATTCAATTTGGTGCAGTCGTTTGCAAAGTTAAGATGTTAGCTGCACTAGTGCCATCTATCCAAAATCTTGCGTGAGAACTGTTGTCACTAAGTTTAATAGGTAGGTACCTGCCAACGGGTAACTTTAATTTTCTAACATATCGATAGATGTCGCTACTTGCTTTTAACATGAGGCTAACCAAATTTTCTGAAGGCTTTATTAACATGGTTTTAATAATTAACCTTGATTAAATTACCACAAGAGAGAACTCGTGTTGTGTAGGTACTGGTTAAGAATTCGAAGCTGGGTTACCTCGCTCGATTGGTTACCTATAGAATTAAATACCTGCATTGCTGCGAATCTATCACCAAATTGTAGATGGTCATTCATAATGAGCATTGCGGCACCCGTCGTACCGTATGCACCATTGACCTGCACCATCAATGGTGCAGATGAGACTAATTAGTTTCATTTGCACCATTAATATTGATACAACTACCTCACCATACTTTTCTTGTCCCCGTGCGGCAGTGTAATTCAAATTCGTCTAGCTAGAGTAGGTATACTTAGATTCAGATTACTAACTTAAAAAAATCTTCATGTAAGGGGTAAATGCAGCCTTTCAGGGTTCGGTGGTCAGGCGTTAGTCGCTCTCGTAAAAATCAAAATAAGTCATTGGATTGCAAGATTTGAATGCAACCGGGATTGGCGCTCAAATGATGAAGAAGGAACATAAAATCACATACCTACCTACAGTTTTTGGATTCAGAAAGAAAAAGAAGATAAGACACATTGAAACAATACAATATTATTAATATACAAAGTTATTATAATAAAATTGACTAGGTAACTAACTAATAAACGTGGTATTTGGATTAGATAAAGATAAATACCTATTTTAGATATTTTTCAGGAAAAGTGATCTTTAATAGGTAATGTTAACGGAAACAGAAAAAAATAAAAGTGATCTTATTGAAATTGAAAATACAGACATATTTTTTGGGATTTTTTACGTCTTTATTGTACACCAAGGATTTTACAATAGGTAGGTAGGTCCTACATGAACAATTGCAAGTTTCAGTGGGGCTTTTGCTTTTTCATAACTTTTTTTAATTGTTATGAATGAATGAATAAAAATGCGAAAGTAACTCTGTCTGTCTGTCTGTCTGTCTGTTACGCTTTCACGCCTAAACCACTGAACCGATTTTTATGAAATTTGGTATAGGGGTAGATTAGACCTTGAGAAAGGACATAGGCTATGTTTGGTCGCGATAACCGACATCCACGCGGGCGAAGCCGCGGGCAAAAGCTAGTAAGTAATAAATTACGAACATATTTAACTGAGCAATCGTCAATAGCATGTTTTGTAACTTCATACGTTTAAAAACGACTACAACTGCTAAAGTTGACATCCCTGAAGGAGCGCCGTGAACGAGGAGATTTGATAGAAACATACAAAATCTTACACGGGCACTATGATGTGCCGGATCTCCACAAAATGCTTGTGTTTAACACCAATGATCGGCTGAGGGGTCACCACCTTAAACTCTGCACCAGACTATCCAATAATAACCCCCACAAGCACTTCTTTAGCAACAGAGTGGTTGGAATAAGCTGCCCAATGACGTTATTTCAGCACAAACCATTAACCAATTTAAGAACAGGCTGGATACACACTTGAACAAAAAGAAAGAAATCAAGTGTTAGAAACTGGATACAGGCAACTATCAGTTGTAGCAACTGCCTGCCTGATTAAACGATAATAATAATAATAATAAAAAAAACGAACAAACGTTTGCTATCAATTCGATGTAACGATTTCCGGACGTATCCTTTTTTTTATCACCAAGCGATCGCGCTCCTTCCTAGTTTTGTTACGTATCGGTTCCAAAGCCGTGTGTTTGAAAAAAGAACTTGCTGTAGCTGTCAGAGTATTCACTAATTGATGTACGGGTGCGGAATACTGCGATTCGTCGCGGTGCGTTTGTGAGCTGGGAGCGGATTAAAAAACGCTAGCTATGCGTATATTGAACGTCATTTGGTTGAGAATATGTTAGATACTGTTTTTAAATGTTATTTTAGTCTTTTAATGTTTTTTATAGCCCTTAGGTCGCAGACAAGCACACGGCCCTCCTGATGGTAAGTGGTTACCGTGGCCTATGGGCGAGTGAAACACCAGGGGAGACCGGAAATATCAGGACGCTACATCATCATCTACTTTTGTCGCTAACTAATTCTCGGCCCTAGTGGAGCCCCGTTATTTTTTCAGTGCAGAATCCTTATGCATGATGGCGATGAGTCGAATTATCTAGACAAAATAACTACAAATATACGAAGACGCCGAAATATAGTCCTATTGTTGAAATAATGAGCCCACGGAAGGTAATTCCCTCAATCACCATAAGGTGGTCACATCCTGGTCACTGTTATAATCTTTTTGTGGGAGAAGAGAAGCCAGGTCATGTCAAGAGAGATAGAAGGAAAAGGATTCTTAAACCTACAAGGAGAGTGACAACTGTTATGAAAAAAGAAACAGTGCCTGCTCCCTGGCTATATATTCTCCACTGTACTTTTGTTAAGCAGAGAGACAGGCGGAAAAACCGAGCAAAATCCCTACTTCCCTACTAATATTATAAATGCGAAAGTAACTCTGTCTGTCTGTCTGTCTCACTTTTACGACTAAACCGCTGAACCGATTTTGATGAAATTTGGTATAGAGGTAGGTTAGACCTTGAGAAAGGATATAGGCTATGTTTGGTCGCGATAACCGACATCCACGCGGGCGGAGCCGCGGGCAAAAGCTAGTAATATAATATGTTGCAGCCTACTAGCTTAATCAGTCGATGAATTAACTACATAGGCCTAGCCTAGGCAGTGAATTGAACAGTTGATTAAGCTACTTGGCTGCGACATATCTATACGAGTATATACCCTCCGGCTCCGACCTAAGTATTCCCAACTCTATTGAGTTGAGGTCAACTTTCAGTCTTAACTACTAAACGGCTGAACTCCGACATTTTCCGGGAAGCGACCGACCATCTGACCTCCATAACCCAATTCTGTAGTTAGACAAGTTGGCGTACTTTTAAGGCTTACTCACGAATGTTACAAATGTACGTAGGACCAATAGCACAGCGTGCTCTCCAAGAGAGCAATTGAGCAATAAGCTTTATGAATGTTCCCCATCCTAAGAGCGCCCTAGCTAATAAGTACCTAAGTAATAAGCAGGTATTGCGTAAGATTGTAATGTACTATTTAACCTAATCGCTTACCACTTAATAACGAGCCCCTATAGATTGGTAAATCACAAAAGAAATTACATTTAAGTGAGTAGAAAAAGCACTAACTACCTAACTATATTATCAAAAATCGAGAATCGAAATACTTCGTTCCATTCTGAGCACAAATTAATCGATTCGTTTTCACAACAATCGAGAGCTCTACAAAAAGTCGATGCATCGAATCGATTTGTACGGTTGCCAACAGTCGATCTCGGGCTGTTCACAGATGGCACTGGCAGGGAATCGACACGGGAATCGATCATTGACGCTTACTGATTAGTTGGGCGATAACATGTGTTGGGATTGACTTCATTTAAAACCATTATTGTGTTTTAATTAGATTTGGATGTGTAAACATGGGAATTTGTATGGGGCTGTGGAATAACGAAGTGTTTTTGTGGTAGGAGGTAGGAAATATCACGATTTTGGACTGAATGTTGGAATAACAGATTTATAAGAATTTAAAGCTTGTGTTATAGTTTCTTGTTTATACTTAGGTATTGGATTGTTTTTTCTTACCAACCATTCCCTTATTTTTCACTAATGGTGGCACTTTACCTGGCTATTTGTGTTCGCTATTGGACGTTTGTTATTTTTTGGTAAAATAATTAAAATACACGCAATCATGCAAATAACAGATAAATATTTGACCGAAGATGCCTTCTTTTCGTTACTGCCATTTTGATATTGGCCATATTGCCAAATAGGCATATATGATATAAGCCCAATACTTTGTCAAAGATACAATCTACACGTGGTCATTGATAACCAAATTCAAAAGCGTCGATAGATTTGTAGTTAAGGAGTCGACCTTACGATCGAAAGGTCCCGGATTCGAATTTACACTACCGACGTAAACCCACCCCACACAAGAAATTTAGCTTAGCTGGAGGGGTTAGCGTTAGAGGAACTATTAGTAATTGCGGTTGCTTATATTCTTATAAATAAAAATATTTCAAATAGGTACGCAAATAGTCATGCGAAGTGCCACCAGCTACAATTAAACGTAGGTCGTAATCCGTATCCGTATGTAAGAAATTCTATATGAATTTAAAGGCCTAAGTAGTAATTTTTAAATTTCACGTGTCTAATTTTATTTACAACTACATTGATATTAAAACAACTCTTATCAAAACGTAAAAAATATTTTTATGTATAATGAAAACAGCTTGTGTTAATAGTTCTGTTTGAAACGATCTATCTATTTCTGTATAACATAATCAATTTTTAACCCAAATCCCCATTTAAAAGATAGCTTTTTGATGTCCGGAAAACGAAACTGTCGTCACGACGACAGTAAAATTTATCAGTGTCCTAAAGAAACATGAAAACAAATCATAGGTTAGTAATCAGTTAGGCATGACACCTAATTTGTGTTCAATTTGAAATCTTAATAAGCCGTCAAAGCGTTCCCGAAATAGTTCACTAACTAATTATGTTCTGTTATAAGGGAGGCCGGCGACAATTGACAAATGTGTTCGGTGCGGTGCGATAGATACAATTAGCTGAGGAATGTATCCGAACGCAGCCGTACTCGTTGACAGCACGGGCTTTCGTAAAACGTTTTGGCGGGAAAATAATCTTTTTGCACGTCTATTTTAGAGGTTATTTTCCTGTACTAATTATTGTTAAATTGAGTGTTTGCTTTACGAGGGGGGCCTATTTGGAGAAATCTTTGTCTGTTCGACGGCGATAAATCATTTGGGTCCGTGACGCGTCTGGTCGGGAAGGTGTATCTGACAAATTACCCTCGTTGGTACTATCTAGTGGGAGAAATGGTAACGAAGTGCTACTCTTGTATTGAACTGAATCACGATCGTCGCGTCGTAGTAAATTGTCAAATTAATAGAGATACAGTAAGGACTCTAGATAGTAAACTGCAATGGGGTTCTCATATCACAGCCTTGGCAGGAAAACTTAGCTCAGCTGCCAATGCGGTTAGAAAGATAAGGTCACTAACTGATGAGGAAACGGCACGATTAGTTTATTTTAGCTACTTTCATAGCGTTATGTCATATTATGGTCTGTTGCTGTGAGGCTCAGCTGCCGATATTGAGACTGTTTTCATATTACAGAAACGCGCGATACGAGCAATCTACGGCCTCAGACCCCGTGACTCGCTGAGAGAAACATTTAAAGAAATTAATATATTAACGGTTGCTTGTCAATATATTTACGATAATATTTTATACATACGGAAGAACTTAAATCTTTTAAAAAAGAACTCGGACACACATGATTATAATACGAGAAATAAAGATAAACTAGCAGTGCCAATACTCAGGCTTCATAAGGTTGGTAATTCATTTGTAGGCAACAGTATAAAAATATTCAATAAAATTCCTCAGGATTTGGTTGACATGCCACTTAATATTTTTAAAATAAACGTGAAAAAAAGTCTAATGGAAAAAGCTTATTATAAAGTAGAAGAATATCTTAATGATAAAAATGCATGGTCAACCTAATCACTTTCTTGCCCGCACATTGTAAATTGTATAAAAACCGTATTAAAAAATAAATAAATAAATAAAAAGGATAATTGAGTTCTCTGAGTTTCTTGCTGGTATCTTCTCAGTAGAACCAACTACCGAACCAGCGAAAGAATCATTTTCAAATGGTTTACAATAATTTATTTAATATTTTATTTTTTGTTCACATACTTCTTGACACAATTGTAATATTTTGACGTTCATTATGTGCTCTATATGTGCCTAAATTGAATAAACGAAATTGATTCTTTGATTCTTTGATTCTTTGACTCAGTGGACTATTCTGTTGGACCCAATCCAATTTGATCTATAGCACTCGGTCCTCGCCTATCGCATCCAGTCAGTCCCAGGTACCTTTTTCAGAGCATCAGTCACTGCTTTTGGAGAACGTCCTATCTTCAGTTCACCGACTCGCAGTCTTCAATCAAAGATTTTCTTCTTCCAATATTCCGGTATCAGTCACACTTTACCAAGTATGTTTATCACTCCCACGTAAAATGAGGCGATCTTTGCCCAATCATCATTATGATGCTAATAATTTAATTTTACCTTTTTTTGTGCGAAAAATCCCCACGGATACCCCTCCGCCGGAGCCTGTGGAGGAGGTTATGTCGGACTTGAACCGACTAAAACGCACGCCATTTGTGGGCCGTCGATTGCCAGAGGTGAGGTAGTCGTAGACATTATCCCTCGCACCCCGGCCGTAATTTAATTTTACCGTCGCGTCGTCGTGACGGATGGTCTTTGGAACTCGGTGGACACATATTTTCACCACACAAGTGAACACATTCAATAAGGAATTATTAAATTACCTATATACATAATCTATAGGGGAGGCCTATGTCCAGCCGTGGACTTCCTATGGCTGAAATGATGATGATGATGATACATAATCTAAGGAGAAATTATAACGAATACCTACAAAGAAAATAATTTTAAACAACGTTAATAACGTCATTGAATCACTAGACTAGGCCCATATTCTAGAACGACACGCAGTCCTGAATCTCAATTTATCTGAGGACAGATTGTATTGACAGAGTGTCCTGAGATAAATCTAGATTCAGAACTGACCAGCATTTTTGAATACACGCTTTAAACTTGATAAATAAACTAGACGGCGAAATAATTGAACAAAACATTATAAATTACCTTCATTGACGCAGTCGGGTATAACAAAAGCACACAAAAGTACAGCAAGCTCCTAAAAAAAGTTACAAATTGCCATATTTGCGGCGTACGCGCACGCTTGCGTTCCATTACTCAAACGCATCAAAGCCACTAACAGAGCAATAACAATCCAATCCGGTTGGAGAACGCGCATATTAATTCAGATTTATCCGGGAACATTCAATTAGCTCAGGAAGACATCGTTTGTAATTTAGTCTCCGGCTTGTGAATGAAGCCGGGTGCCATTATAAAGCAATGGTTCCGTAGCAAATCATCACTACCATCATCACTTCACTACATATTATAAAACAAAGTCGCTGTCGCTGTCTGTATGTATGCTTAAATCTTCAAAACTACGCATCGGATTTTGAAGCGGATTTTTTTAATAGATAGAGTGATTCAAGAGGATGGTTTATATGGATAATACATGACAGCGGGAATGGGATCAGATGGCGGTACGAAGTTCGCCGGGTCAGCTAGTATTTTTATAATGGCCAAATTTTGCAAAAATCTAGTCGGTAACCAGAGTAGTAGTAGTTCGTAGAGTCCGCGACTGTAACTACTTAGGTAGTCAACTTTTAAGTTTCTTGGAGGTTAAGCTTTGTGAGGAGAACACATTTAGAATTTTGCGGTTTTAAATGGTTTTTGGCATTTTAAATAACATACGGATACCTCATCTGCAAGCCAGTGTATACCTAATGTTGACTAACGGATGAGGTTTTGCCGCTATTTTCCTCTTGAGGTCAGAGTCAGACAGTTGAGACAGTACCTAGTTGCTTCCTTAAAATTTAAATACTTAGGTAGATACGTCAAATCAAGAGAAAGAATGTGCAGTGCGAAGTGGAGGAGGAAGAACCGGAAGGCGGACCATGAGCTCCGAGGTCGTCTTGGCCACGGATGCAATCAGGAAAATGCGTCTACATGAAGATGATGATGAGCGAACCCGAGGCTCTAAAACTCTAAAGTACAAGTTTAAGGTGCAACCGGGCCAGCGGAACCCTAAATCGGCCTTGTCTCAAGATAGATTTGTTAAATACAAATTGGTTATTAAAATTCTTGGCGTGCGTTACCCCATGACAATCTGAAGCTTCGGCATTTTGTGGCTGCAACTAAATTACGCATATTTATGGCTTTTTCTTTCGCTACATTTGTTCTTATAATTCCAGTCTGTTATATGTATATGTATTAATATATTTTGAAAATAAATAAATAAAAGTAAATTTAATTATGTATAATTGTATATATTTAGCCATATTTTAGAAGCGAAAAAGTTGTAGAGTTTTGTCTGTGTCAGCTTAGAAATCTACTCTGATGTCCTGCTTTTCTTGGGCATGTAATTTATATTAGGATTGTGTTTTATTTATGGGTAAGTATTAGGATTTGGCAGTAAGTTCTTATGCTATAGTGGCAATTTTCGCACTCTTGTTTACCATCATCATCATCATTCGAGCGGCAATCCCTGTAGTATCCAAAGCTTATACTTTTGAGTCCGGGCCCGTTTTCTTACTCTTTTTCTTTGTTTGATGACGGATAAGTAAAGTATTTGACTATTGAAGGAGCGACTGTTGTGGAACCTTGAATCCCGAGACGACAGCCTGTACCTGAACCTTTTTTATACCGCCTAGGTGGCACACAAGCACACGGCCCACCTGATGGGAAGTGGTTACCGTGGCCTGTGGACGTGTGCAATACCAGGGGGGTCACACTCGTGCTGCCGACCGTGTAAGAACAGAGTTTTTATGCTGTCAGTGCAGTGCAGAAGACAAAGCAGGACAACGCTTTGGTCTTCCCATTTACACCGAGACTACTCACCACCGAGAACACAATATGAGGTTATTATGGCCACGGTATTCTATAAGACGGAGGTACTTCCTCAGTCGAATTGGGCCTCATCAGTCATCTGTCAGTCGGCAAGCGGACCTACTGGCTGGCTGTTAAGGTTGAATTGTACCTACCCTGAAAATGATAAACGATCGGAACTCGCTTACTTCTTCCTAATTCGATTGACCAGTGGATCATTTATTTAAGTTTATGAATAAATAAAGAAAATAAAAATGCAAAAAGATCACTGCAATTTATCAGCGACATCTGAAATGATATGTTTCGTTGTGGGACGTTGAACAGATCTTTTAAACCGCACTAAACCTGTAATATATTTTATTGGAGACGTCTTGATCTCACTGCGCTAGTTCAAAGTGATAGACTATAATTCATTCTAATAGAACCACTGAACAATCTTTAAAGAATGCGTAAATAGTACATTCAATATAATATATGCGTCGTTTTGTTGATTGGCTTCGAAAATTACAAGATACAAATATGTAGACCTCGTATTTGTTAGGAAATCGCGCGTGTAAAATTGACGGTAAATTTTGCGAACAAAGATATTATATAAAAAGAAGTCATTGTTTGCGAACAATCTACTTGTTTTGAAGTATTTTTGGGTTCGTATTATTATAATTAAAGGGAATTTGATGAGTTTAGAATTTATGAAGATGTAGATAGCTATATTATGATTATGACGGGTATCTATTGTTGAAACTTTAATTTTTTATTATTATCGTGGACATGACTGCTGAAAAGTAACTAAATCGTAGAGATATCGAGATTTGTACACAAACTAAATAAGACGTAACAAATCACTGCGTTAAATTTTTTTTTACGAGTAGGTATATAAACGATATAGCAGGCCACAATTCTGAAAAACTTTCGGAAAACTATCGAATTTTACTTTTCGAATTCCTTTAGTAGACTCAATTCCCTCTCCTTCGGAGTCACATACCCATGTACTACCTTTTAATTTTTCACCCAAGACTTGACGTTAACTCTATTCTTGATATGATTTCTTTCACTACATCTAAACTAATCTAAAGCCTCGTCCAGAGCTCAAACAAATATTTATTAATATTTAGTATTTTTAGTGAAAATTTTGCGAAAAACATGAGCTGTAGCCGCACCTTAAAAGTATGATTTTATTAACTATTTTTGTTTTGCTGTTCTATACAATTTATTTTTTATTAGTTGCCACGAGTTAACAGAGACATTCGAAAATAATATATTAACGATAAACTATACGATTTTACCTTCCAACATTATTTTCGATAACAAAAACTGACGATAACTGCTGAAACTTCAAAGAAATTTTGATAGCATATTTAAATTAATTCACATTTGTTTTGACAGAATTCGTTAACGAACACTTATAAAATAAAGTGCTGTAATGAATCCAGCTAGAATTTTAATTGGACCGGAGGCATGGTCCCGCGTTCCTTCAATTTTTTTTTCACATAAAAAACTTTTTAATTAATATCTCCAGTGAAACGGACAGCTGTTTTACGGTGTCGCTTGTTTATGCTATTAATGATGAAGATTTTTGAAATTGGAAAAGTATTGCGAGATATATTTTTTAAAGAATTCTAGATTACTTTTAAACTTTTTTATTTCTGCTTGGAAAATCCAAATCGTTATGAATTTTTATAATATTTTGTTTATAGTAAGTAGATATAGTACATTTATATCTGTGGTGGTTACCACAGATAACATTTAATAGGTATCTGATAGATCTATTAACTTCTATAAAGAGAGTATGATATCGCCTCTTTCTGCAAAACGGGGTCACTATGGTTTTCACATACGAAGGTGAGAGGCTCATCTCAAGACCGGAGATGGCTCAGGAAAAGCTGTGGGGGAAAGAGTGCTAGAGAAATGTTATGGCCTGGGCAACCTTACACACCGGTTCTCGAGACCCGAAAAAAAGGAAAAGGTATTAATTCTACGTACCCAATTAATTCATTTTCACCATTGACACTCGAAAAAGGGCCCGTGATTCATCAAAAACAGTGAATAAAACGCTCTTTGTTTCACCGAGTGAATAAAAAAATTTGAATTTGGAACATGCGCGAATGTACGGATTCTAGTGAAACATACAAAGAGGTTGCACACTCTCACTATAAAAACGTACTAAATGCCACCTAAATGTAATCACTGGCTGGATGGAATGTGGCTCAGTTTAAATTAAGAAAAAAAAAATGCCGCCATTTTCTGTGTAATTTTCCTTGTAAAAGTTTATGTTTGTCTCATAATCATAAAATGACTTCATCTAGTGATGAAAATGAAACTCATATTCTCGAACGCGAAAAGACTCCTGAGTCTTTTCGCGCTAAAGCGGTAGCTATTACTGATAATTTGCTGCTTCTTTTGTGTACTATCCATAACAAAATGTAATTCATAATCACAGAGTAATCGTTTTCTCGTAGTCAATGGTGAAAAGTTGAGTACCTAACACGTGAAAAAAGAATTCATCTCGGCTCTTGTATCCCTCGATCCACTCAGGTTTCTCTCTAGAACCCCTCGCTACGCTCGGGATTCTACCGGAGAAACCTTCACTCCTCTCGGGATACAACTTGGTGCCTCGAAAAGAATTCACCTTTTTTTCACTTGTTGGGTAATCTACTATTATTTTTCTACATCTACTTACTTATTTCAAGCCGCACCCCCTTTATCTCCGCATTCTTTTTATTACCGACGAATCTACATCTTGACACATTGATTTTACTTTCTTTGTTCCACTGCCTTATCAACCTTTCACTATCACACATCAAGATGAGATTAACACTAATTATACCTCGGGACACGTATCTTGGACCTAAATCCTAAAGAAGAAGAAGAAGCGTCGTCGGTAGCTTAGTGGTTAGTGGTTAAGGAGTCGGCCTAACGATCGAGAGGTCCCGGGTTCGAATCCTGGTCATTACACTACCGACGTGAACCCACTCCTAACACAAGCAATTTAGCTTAGCTGGAGGGGTTAACGGGAATATTAGTAATTTCGGTTGCTAATATTCTTTAAAAAAAAAAAACAAAAAAAAAATCGTAAGACTAACGAGGATTGTTTTGTAATATTAAATGCTTGGTGAATCTGAGCTCGTCCACCGCAGTAGCGCCCCGCGCTATCCTCAAAACACACCCAAGAAACGTGTACTGCGCGTACCTATAAATAACATTTTGAGCACATTTCAGGTCCGAGATATAAGCCCCGAGCAATATAACTGGTATTAATACTAGCCTTTGAAACGTCAATATAGTTTTAAAAAGTCAAATAGTCCATTAGAATCTTAAAATTTGATCCATTCAAGCACACAATACGCGGCCATTCTGCGTTTTATATCTAGTAGAAAGTAGTACTTAGCCGTGGGCATCATGGCCAGTTCTGTAGCCATTACATAAGTGGTAGATGAGATGATATAAAAGTAAAACCCTCATTATACCCGTTAATACATTCTTTAGTCTAAATCTTTGCCACTGCTGTGATGCTATTATGTTGTATAACTAGCGACTCTCGCGCAGCTCCTAGTGAATAGTCCGGACTACAAGAGACTGTTTTTTAGCTAAATTACAACTATGTGTTGTAATTTAGAGTGTAGGTACGGTATTTACGTGTAGGCACACGTAGATTCTTTACGATATGATAACAAATCTCTACATCAGTGTTACCAACTTTTAAAATATTTGCTGCTTTGGGGCTTCTAACTCTAGTTAGAAGCCCCAAAAAATCGACCAGCTACCTTCCTGGAATCCACTCTAAAATTAAACTTTTTAGGTATTACTATTAGGATATGCAATCTCGATCTCGCGAGATCTCGGCCTTTTTTAGCGAGATTGATCTCGGCCGAAAAAAGGGCGAGATCTCGCGAGATTAACGAGATTGCACTCGAGCATAAAAAAGTTTTATTCGAAGCGCGGACTGACACGGACGGAGTTGCGTTACTATCTGTCGGTTTGCTGCTGACTGCTACGGACTGCTGCGTTCAAAGAACCTATGAGAAAATTAACTACGAAATTATCTGGGAGCATTAAACAATAAGGAAATGAATTTATACGAGTCTCGAACCCCCGTTCTAAAGGTGAACTTTTACAGTTCGTGGATAACTAACTGCCTGAGATTTGTGGTTCCAACTAGTGTTGAATCCGAATGAGCCTTCTCAGCGGCTGGTTATCTGGCCAACAAAATAAGAAGGTGTTTAGCAGACGATTCTTGATCGCGATAACCGACATCCATACGGGCATTCTAATAGTCTGACTAATTGGTATATTTTGTTAATTAATCTGTAATATCTAATGGATCTACTGAGTAGATATAGTTTTATTTAATTAATATTAATATCTCAGTTCAATAGTCAACTCAACTTAGATAATAAGTATCATTTATAATTGACTTCTCGTTGTTTTTTTTATTTTACTGTTTTTTTTTGCGTCACTGTTTTATTACTAAAAGATTCTTGTTTGATATTAGGAGAAAAGATTGGTTACTTCTTTCATTTGCTATTTGTTTTACGTGCGACAAAGTTTACCACTTAGAAGTTTCTTAAAAAATAAAAAATAAAGAATAATAAAGATACGTCAAACAATGTTTGATGCTTAAGGTCTATTGAAATTCGTGAAAATAAATGTCTTATAATAGGTAGGTATATACTTATACCTTTTTTTCCCTAATTTATTTAAATATTGTGATTATTTGTGAAAAAAAACACACAAAACTGCCAATCTCGCGAGATCTCCAAATTGACGAGATCTCGCGGTATTGGTATTCATAATCTCGCAAGATCTCGCTTGACCCCCAATCTCGCGAGATTTGCATTCCCTAATTATTATACCTAAAAATACTTTCATTTATTTAAAAATTATTTAATATTTCAAATGATTCTAGATTTTTTAAATCTATTTTTAGAAGTTAACTTAATGAAACGTGATATTTTAATGAGTTTCCCCTCTATATGTATTACCTATTCGTAAAAAGAAAAATCCTGCAAGTTTAAATGTTGTATCTCTGCAGTCTGCATCACCCAACTAAGGTTTACTGCTTTGAATATCTATGTGTCTAGAAGGACAGTCAAAGCGTTGAAAGCGGCCCAAAAAATAGTGTCCAACTGTTGGGCGCTAAACGATTTTCTTGCTTTCAGTGTCAGATGCACTGTCAGCGGACACGGACAAAAATTTGAAATTTTAAAAATGACTGTTTGTGTAGTGAAAGTGTGCAGAAACTATAAAGGACGCACTAAATCAATAAAAAAAATTACCTATTATCGGTAAGTACCATTGTATCGTACAAATTTTAGCAAAATAAGCCATAATCTTTTTTCTAAAATAATTTAATATTGCCGTCGCCATTTTGTACTTAACAGGTGTGTTGCTAATTACTTAAGTCAAAACTCCCATAAAAAAACGTGGCGGGTATATTATGCAATATAATGTACAGTATCGTATGAGGGGTTTTTCGGCATACTGAGTACGAATTTGATGTCATTATTACAAGACAAAATATGGGCAGTAGTGCGTCGTAGTGCTTCATGAAATTTCAGAATGGACTCACGATATCATGGGTTTTTGGTTATATTTTTTCAGAATACCAAGCGATCTAATACTAAAGCGCCCCACACACTAACAGTTTATCGAATGACAACCGGATGATATTAGTCTATCAGTTCATCGCAATAGCCCATACACTTACAGTTTCGTATACGATTTTGGACTGACCGCTAATACCATCTGAAGAAACTGTGGGCGGACTGTTGGTGTGTGGCCGCTTGACGATTCCGGTCAGCGCCGGCAGATGTCGTCGGCAGGTAGTCGGCCGGCGGCCTGTCGACCGTTGGAAGGCTCTACGCCTACAGATTGAATATTATGACTAGTGCAAGCAATTTTCGACCTTATTGGCATCACATAGTACATAGTTTTTTTTCTTCGTGATCAGCGGCATCTATTATTGCGAAAACACATGTAATTAAGAAAATGTCAATAAGGTCGAAAATCGTTTTTCTGTTCTTAGTAGTCTCTGTGTGTAACGTGTAGTCGGTACAAGTCCCAAATAACACATTCACCTCCTTAATTACCTCCTGTGAGGTGATGCAAGAGGTTTCTGCACGAAAAAAGAAAGTTTTTGAATTGCTTCCATATAGATAAATAAAGTAATTATTAGTTTTAATTGTTTTTAAGAACAATTCAACAAATTTTTTTGAGGCTGAAAGTACATTTATCAATCTATGACTGACTTGGAAGCATCAGATGATCGTACGGTGGGAAACTGTCGACTCCCAACTGCTCGTGTGTAGTCGCAAAAGTGGCAGCAGGGCACTGCCGGCAGGCCAAAATCGCTTTAGTGTGTTGGCGCTATCGGCTTAGGACTGCAGGCCGCCCGATAGGACCAGAAACTGCAGGCGGACTGTTAGTGGGTGGCCGCCTTAAGAAGTCTAGACCAGTCTATAATTAATATTACGATAGTACTTCATACCTAATGTTGTATCCTCATATTTTTCAAATTAAGAGTATTATTTTTCTCATCTGAATATACATACAATATTATTAAATAATACATAAAATTTTCCCTAATTTTGAGGCAGTTTTCAACAACTGGTATCAATTTATACACGCACACTAAAAAAGAAAACTGACAAACGCGAGTGTAAGACGAAGCTGTCACGCACACTAAGAAGGAAAAGTCGTCCCATTTCTTTTTATTCTTTTGCAGCGCCATACTCCATCTAGACATATAGTTAATCAAAGGTTTACTGGTAGATAATGCCTTTGGCATTAAGTTCGTCTGCGTACAATGAGCAGTTTTCCAGTAGGTATTTATAGGGTTCCTAAAGACAAGCTAGATGGCGCAGCCGGCACTTTTGGTAACTAATTTATGGAAAAAATTATCTTCGGTTTTGTATTGATTTACTTTACATAGATGTTTTGACATGTTTTCTGATGAAATTATTTTAAATTATAATATTATTATTTTAAATTACAGACCGACGCGAAAAGAACAACAACAAACCACAGATTACATTAAAATTACCAAAAGTTATGCTAGCGCCATCTCTTGATGCATTAAAAACCAACTGATTATTATACCTACTGGAAAACTGCTCATTGTTATGTGCATAAAGTTTAAATAAATAAATATTGTACTAGTTTTGGTTCATCAGGATATTCTTACAGGGTCGGCAGCACGAGTGTGACGCCTGTTGCACACGTCCATAGGCTACGGTACCCACATTCCATCAGGTGGATCGTGTGTTTATGTGGTATAAAAATACCTCTATTTGTGTAAAATCCCTTACATACCCTAAAAGTAAATCTTAAAAATCCCAAGCCACATATTTCTCCCCAAATTTTGGGAAAAAGCTCCTTAGTTGACAACACTGACTAAAAACCCAACAATTCTTGCAATATCGGACATAATTAGTCATTTACATCTGTGTAATAGTCATTTAAATCTCCCAAATAGCGCCACCGTATCGAGCAGTACCCCGCAGAGTTACCAACGAGGTTTAAGTTCCTCACAGCAGGGTGACACAGAGTTGACACAGACACACAATAAACACCCGTGAAGCTCACAAATCTAATAAATTTGAGTGTTTTTACACTTGAAGAGTGGTTTGTTTTCCAACTGTGATACTGTGTTTTGTGTTGATTAATTCTAACTAGTATTATAAACGCGAAAGTTAGTTTGTTTATTTGTTAGTTTGTTAGTTATACAAGCATTATATAGATGCAACTGGAGGGGTTGGGCTGAAATTCTACACAAGTAGAAAAGGTACATAATTATACTACTTTCAATCCTTTGACAGCCTCTGTGGCGTAGCGGTAGTGAACGCGGCCGCTACGCAGGAGGCGTGGGTTAGATCCCTGCTCTGTGCAAATATTTGTATGCATAAATATGGGCGATTTGCATTGGTCTGGTCGTAACTCGGAGAGTACGTTAAGCCGTTGGTCCCGGTTGCCATACGAACATCTATCATGCCAGTCATTACGGGTAGTTGAAGCCCTAAAAAGTCTAACAACTGGCCTAGCTGCACTGATTCGATATCGCCTAATATCGTTATTGGTTTGTGTGCAGGTCAGATGGCAGTCGCTTCGCAAAAAATATTGAAGTCCAGCCAAATCTGCAGTTGGACTGGTAAAGCGGACCCCAGACTCCGAGGTGAAAGCTTCGGATGCGACTGGGATTAACGCTAGGATGAAGAAGAAGATACTTGCTACTTTCAATCCCGGGAATGGGTTCTTGTGAGTTGCGCGTTGAGTAGAGTGGTGCTGGGAATTTTTTTATACCACTTAGGTGGCAGACAAGCACACGGCTCACCTGACGAAAAGTGGTTACCGTGGCCTATAGACGTATGCAACACCAGGGGCGTCACACTCGTGCTGCCGACCCTGAAGAAACCTTCTAATGCCCTTCTTGAAGAACCCCATATTGTAGTCGCTTGAAAAACCACTGCGGGGAGTTCATTCCACAGCTTGAGCGTGCGAGGGATGAAGTTCCTTTCGGTATACCGCCGTTTGCATTAACAAACGGGCAAATGAAATTCGGATAAATGAAATTCGGGAATATGATGATTATGGCATATAATCTTCGGGTAAACAATAGACAACCGTTCCTTTCAGAACGCACCGTTTCATACCTAATTTTTAAATATTCCGAGTATCTAATCGAAGACTCAATTTCTATACGAGTCATTGTATCGCCATACACCTAATACCAATTAGTCTACCTGTCAATAAAACTATTAGATTCTAATTTATTCAATCCCAAGTTTAACACTATTGCCCAATTCCTAAACTAACCACACAAAAGCTAAAATATTCAAAAAAAGTATAAGGTATCTAAACGCAGTAGTTGTTGTCGACGCCCGTAATGAGGGGGGCGGCGGGGGTCAATTGTGGACACAATGGGCCCCCGCCGCGCCTCTATCATTCACAGAACCAACTCTACGAGTTGGAATTTGACAGTTTTTTGTCGAGATTTCGACACGTATACAGCGTGATACAGTTTAAAATTGTAGGTAGGTAAGTGTGTTGTCTAGTCGTGTCAAGTGATATAAAATTAAGCTGGCACTGGTGTGGAATATTTCTGTGGAGATGATCGGTATAATTTTACGACGTGCAGCAAAAATGTATCTAAATATTTACCTGCATTCTAAAACCCAGAATGCAATGTTATGGGTTTTAGAATGCAGGTTCCTTTAGTTTAGATAACACTGTGTAGAATATCCTAGAATATTATTTACAACACACCTGCTTATAAAAGTGATATTATTTTACCGCAATTAAGCACGGAATGACACCTATTATAAAACTGTGACTTTTTCATTGCTATTATTCACAAAAGTGAGTTATAGATTCTTTTTTAAATTTTATAGGAAGTGTCTATAATTGTCTATGTTCTTAAAAAAGTTTTGATACAAAAAATAACGTGTTTAATAGTACGAATAAATTAATACGCCCTATTGTATGGTCATTTGATGCATTTTCGTATTTAAATAAATAATTTCAACTTGTAATACTTGTGTAATAAACAAAATTTTCACTCAAATTTAACTTTTTTTTTTCTCTAAGTACAGAAAAAAAAAACAAAGTAAAAAAAAGTTAAGTTCAAACCTCATTTTTTTTTAAATATGGTCGACCGCCATTGTTAAATGCGCGCGCATAGGAAAACGAATTAATTTGTAGTATTGTTTATTTAGTATTTGTAGTATTATTTTATTCGCAAGTGTGTTGTAAAACGTCGTATGGCACGTGTGAGCATGATGATTACCGTCCTCGGCTGTCTTAAGACCCTCGCCTGGCGGCTCGGGTCTCAATGACGCCTCGGCGGTAATCACCAACGTTGCTCACTTGTACCATAATGTACTATTATTCATTAATACTAATAATAAAATAATGAAAAGAAATTATAAATGACATACATACAATACAATTTGGCGACGAATTACAGAATTTGAATAAAAATTAAACAAATAATATAGATACTTATTAAAAGCACTGCTCATTGTTACATAAAAAAATATTTTATTCCTTTTACTGGTTTCATATAGCAAATTTTGGAAAAAAAAAACATTCTATAACACTATTTCACCATGCATACATAATTATGATACATACATAAGTGCAAGCAAGAAATTGACAAACTTACATCGCAATCACGAACAGACAAACATCACTTTTTATATTAGATCTCTAATAAAACCACACCCTGTAAACCAATCTCGATAGGAGAAAAACCGTGACGAAAGGCGTAGATCGTGCATATCATTGGTGGGTCTAAATGTCAGATCTTTTGCTGCGATTAGCCGTGTAAATAGAAAAACGAAGAGAAATAAACCGGTGACTGATTGACGCTGAACTTCGGCGATCAACGCGATGTACATGATCATAGATATCTAGATATAGGTAGGTATGTCATTCGCGTTGCATGCCTCCCCACACCCGGAGGCGAGTTGGGGACTCTGTGGTCCCCACACCGGAAGAGGGCCAGATAGAAAGATATGGCCCTGGGTCGGCCGGTGTGCGAGGGTTATGTCTACGTCAATCTCACCTCCGGCAACCGACGGCTCACAGATGGCGTGCGTTTTAGTCGGTTCAAGTCCGTCATAACCTCCTCCACCGGCTCCGGTGGAGAGGTATCCGTGGGGGTTTTTCGCATGATAAAAAAAAAGTATGTCATTCGCGCCACAAAGCGCTTGGTTCCCGCCAGAGTAGAATTTGGGCCACCCCATCTCCTCCCATGCGGTGTCGTACAAGGCGAGTAAGGGATAGGGCTGTTTAACATCAGACAGATATAATACAGTCCAGACTCAGCCTCAGATACATGGCTTGAGTTAATAATTGTGCCCAGAAAATGGCAATAGGCTCACTTCCTATTACGTGGGACAGAATACAATGATATTGGTGAAATATGGGTGTTAATTCACCTCTGCCTAACCCTCCGGGGTATTGTATGTATGCATATAACATCTTTTTTATATTTGGTCCGTCAATTGACTGCACCCCGCTAGATATCTAGTAAAAAGCTGAGATGCAGTCCAGAAGATGCGCACCACCATTTCAGCTGGTATTGACCTTAAAATGGTAGTCCCTAACTTGACGGTATTGATAAATGCTTTTTCACTGTAGGGAAAGGTAAATACGTGCCCAGGTAGAGCACAGGAAGAAGTTCTTCGCACTCAATTTCAAAAAGATTGTTTCCAAACCCACATATATATCTCCCACTATACCTACATAATATTGGACCCAAAATGTGCTCAAAGTGTGCTCTATATTAAGTAAGTAGTACTCGTCTTTGGGAGTCTATCGAGGGTATAACACGGGGTGCTACGGCGATGGACGAGCTCAAATCCGCCTATCACATATTATATCAATCAATCAAAACAATCTGCGCGCGTCAGGGCCCCCTTGTTTCTTTTGCACTGAACGGGGATCGAATCCGCGCCTCCTACGTAACGGCCATGTTCACTACCAATACGTGGCGTAGAGGCAGTCCATTACAACAGACCGTAAGTACCACGTACCATGAAAAAAAATTACTTACCCTATTAGTTCACTAAATAAATGTAATTCCGTCGCTTCAAAAACAAGTGTAAACCAACTTAATCGAGCCCTATGACTCAGGCTATGAATAGTCAACCCTGCCGCTACCCGAGGGTGTCGTGAAGGCGACTAAGGGGCAGATTTGCAAAACTTCCGCGATGGAGAACTTGTGACCGTGTTTCATATGTAATAAGTGGTAGGCACGTTCAGTTGTCGTAAAATGAAGTACAGTCGCCTTCAGAAGTTGCTAACAAATCTACAGGCAATAAATAAATTGATGCGGTTTTTGTAATTTTCAGAGGATTTTAATATTTAAAGCTGTAGGGTTTAAAGCTTTAAGGTGGTCAGTAATTGGAATGTGTTAAACTAAAACCGATGGCGACTGTACTTAATTGTTACTTTTAATATTATGCTATCTGTGCTTTTAATGTTGAATCTCTATCCTATAGCTTAGCTTACATATTCATAATCGTCTTCAGATGCAGTCCAAATGAAAGCCAAAATGTTAACGCTAGTAATTATATAAAATATCCGACACACAGACATTTCTTTAATTAAATATATTTAGAATTGTGAAAGCTATCTATTACCGGAGCGAATAAAATGTTAATAAAAACATGTTATCTTTTATCTCGATTTAATTTTGATTGTAATTACATTTTGGAAATAAAACAGTAGCAATATAGAGAGGTAATATTTCAAAAAGCGCTACACGAAAAGTCGTTACGTAACCGACTACACAAACAGAGCTAATGGCGCAAATGGCCCGCGGCTCGCGCCCAAACCCATTAAGTTCAAAACTCAATAAACATCATTGTTCCAACGCTTAACTAGGAAAATAAGCGCGGAGCCGCCCGGGGCCGCTTTAGCCCGATCTTCAACTCGCCACGACCTCTAATATTCATAAGTCAATTTCCTGGCCCATTAATACGTAACGAAGTAGCGCAAATGGCCTTATCGCTTGTGCGCGATTACTTGCCCGCCGCTCTCTTACATAATTCAACGTATTAAACGAAATTGTTTAAACCTTATTGCTCGATTACGTTTCTCCACCCCGGGCACGCCTCGTTTCCCGCCGCCAATCCGCTGACGAGATTCCGTCCCCCACTACGGCCCGTCCCCTCCTTTTCGGTCCCCGCCCGTTTCCACACACCCGGTATCAGTTGATATCGAGTTGTGATAATCGGATGTTGGGCTGGGACAAACGTCTCGTGCGGACAGTGCGAATTGATACGTGTGCTATAAACACATTCAAACCGAGAAAATAAATCAATTTTTTGAACTAAATTCGAACTAAAAAACTGTCGTGTGCAGTGAAAGTGTTAACTCAATATGTTTGACGTTTGTTTTATATAAGGAAAATTATAAAAGAGGCTTTGATATGACGATGCTTGCGATGGCGCGAGGATCGGAGGAGCGAAGGGAAAAGGCTGAGGAGGAAACGGAAGGGGAAGGGGAGGCGAATGGGGAGGTCGATGTTGTAGGTGTTGAAGAGGCCGCGCCTGTAGACCTGACGAGGAGATTGGGGCTCACGAGACCGCCTGATAGGCCGGCGATAGCATTCTCTGTGGAGAACATCCTAGACCCCACGAAGTTCACTGGGCGGTCTGAGGTACCGTTGAGGTTTGACGAGCAGTACTGGAGGCCACATTACGATAGGGATGACAGTGATTCTGGTGAGTAGATTTTTAAGGTACTTTTATTAGTTTGGTGTGTATAGTTGTTTGTTATAGAATAAAATATTTAACTTAATTTTGGAGCATTTTAAAACTTCAGATTAATTTTAAAATATGCAGTTATTTTTTTACCCAACTGCCAAGAAGGGTTATGTTTATTTCTTTTATTAATGATTTCTCTATACGTTTGCGTGTGAGGGCGACTATGCTGTGCATAGGCTCCTGGGAAGGGTAAACAGTGTTTTGGGTTTACAAGGAAATTCTCAGTAGGTACTTTGCGGTTATAAATATCCGATTGATGGCAATATGGGTTCCAAAACCTTCAGGGCCAAGCCAACTTCTCCTGCTATCCATTGCAATACTAATTGACACAAGAGGTTCTGATGTAGAGTTTCCTCTAGGGGATGGGAGGTCAGGCAGTCACTTGAGGTAATACAGAAAACGTATCTATATAGGTATAGGCGAATCAGGCGAATTATGTGCATTTTTGCTGACTGAATATTAGGATATTTAGTCAGCAAAATGCACATAATTCGCCTGATGTTAAACAGCAGTGTTGATAAGCAGTACCTATGTATAAATGGTTAAAAGTGCTGTATCACCCAGAGGTATACCTCGGGATATATATCTTGGACATAAAATTTGATCAAAATGTGCTCTGCTCTATATCTGCTCTGCTCTGCTCTGCTCTATATGCGCAGTACACGCTTCTTCGGTGTCTTTTGAGGATAGCACGGGGTGTTACGGCGGTGGACGAGCTCAAATTCACCAAGCATAGATTATTACAAAACAATCCGCGCTCGTCAGGGTCTTGTTTGTCTCTTGATTTAGGTCCAGGATACATCTCCCGAGATATACACCGGTTTTACCCTCCTTACCATGGAGAGAGTGCAATCCTATTTAATACAATAGGGTGGGTGTAAAATTCGCACCGTACATATGCATATCAATCAATCAATTAGCCTATTGCTGTCCACTGCTGGACATAGGCCTCTCCCAATATGCGCCACGTTTGCCGATCCTCCGCGCATCCAGTCCGTCACAGCCACCTTTCGCAGGAATCGCAGGTCGTCAGTCCATCTGGCTAGGGGGTGTCCCACTTTACGTTTTCCTTCTCGCGGTCTCCACTCTAGGACTCGTCTGCTCCAACGGCCATCAGTCCTTCGGTAATGGTGGACAGCCCACTATGTATAACTGTACACGATTTAAGAAAAGATTACTGTTAATCTTTTTTTATACCTCGGTCATTCTCAGGGAGTGAGATTTTCGAACGTCCATTCAATTATCTACTTCATTTTTAAAATTTTGGGATTAATTCTTTTTCTGGGGGCTAGTTTTGGCAATTATCTAATAAGGAATGATATTATATACATCTACTTTGGTACAAAAATACCTCAGAATAATTGTTTTTGATTCATTCTCCTAATTTCCGTTCACTGTCCAGAACCCAGAATAATACTTTCTGAGCCTAAAAAGTGCAAGACAAGCTTTGATTTATACATTTATTGCCCTTTATTTATAAATTAGATAGATTAATCGAGCTATACTAAAAATATAATAACGTTAACATGGCTACTTATTTAGTTACAACGTAAAATATGTTTGTCCTTTCATTATACCTAATTTCTGTCACCCACTACAAATTCGTGAAAACAACCCTAGATATGTAAATTGTACCTATCCCTATCGCATGTACGGCAAGCGTTAGTAGTGCCACAGACATCCAGCGAACTGCACGCGTACTACATGTTCTCCGGGCGTCCCAGTGAGGTAAGTACCTAATTTCCGTTCGCATGGTTTACAAGTCTTCTAATTTCTGTTCGCTCATTTAATTAATTACTTCTTGCTCGAAATAACTATCAATCAAACAATTCTTACGTAATTATGTATCTTTTATGTATGAAAAGAAATAGTTGTTAAAATTATGTTCTAATTACTTTTTAAATTAAAAAAAATCCCATTTTCCCTAATTTCAGTCACACATTTCCGTCATGCTAAAAGTGACCGAAATTATAAAACTCCCTGTAATTGTTGTTTCTACCCACCGAACAAAATTATAATTCTAAATGTATGTTTTTGAACAATAAACTCGATTATTTTCAGATATTATGGGTAAACCGAAGAAGAGCCGAGAGGATATTTTGGAGCAACTAAAACTTAGACAGCAACGGAGAAGACAAAGGTCAGGAATGATCCTGCTTTATACGCGGCATGCAAAGAAAAAGATCGTCTAAGATATTACAAGAGAAAGGATTTACTCATTTTTATCACCGCAAACCTAATTTCCGTCACCCTCAAAAATATATCACTCCATAAATAAAAAACTAAGTGTTTAAATGCAGTGCCAAATATACCAATTCGTAAAGAATGACGTGTTCTTTCAATTAAATTACTAATTTATAGAATTTAATCAAAATTAAAAATCGTGACGGAAATTATACGAAGAACACCATTTCGTGAGAATGACCGACCTATAGGTAGTGCGGGCCCTTAATTTTTTTATAAGATTTCTTATATTTTGGAATTTTTTTTTCAAAAGAGAAGCCGGTGGAAATAAAAATCTTACTAAAAAATATATTTAGGTACCCAGTATGCACTATGCAAACCATTGGCCAGCCCTTGCCATTGCTACATATTAGTATTTTTACAGCAAAATTTCTTGAAAAATTTTAAATTTATGAGTTTTGGAAAATATTTAAAGATTTAACATAATGAAAATACTAAGTAAAGGATTAAAAGAGTGATTAATTTGTCATTTTAATAATTTTTAAGTTATCTATTACGATTTTTTACGGATTTTTGGATGCTGCCGGGGCTGAAACTGAAAGCAATGATATCTACCAGTGGTGCACATTTTCAAATGGTAAGCCGGTAAAAAAAACCTTTACGTTTTATAGAATAACTAGTTATACCATAGCAATGTTGTACGGAATTCTGAGTGTTCTGATTTCAGATACTGAACACAGATCAGATTTTGAATTTCAATGTAACTATATTGAAATTCAAAATATGATCTGTGTTCATGTTGTTAGAGTTTACTTTCACCATGTTTGTTAGAGAGATTTGATTCTTATGATTGACACCATCAGTTGATGTTAAAAATACAGGATGTTATTTTTTCGGATTTTAGTCGGTTCGATTACCGGGTGTGGCAAGCAAGTTTTCGAAAATCTTTGAATGCAGTTTTGTTTCTTTTTAAAAATAAAGGAATGTCTCCTTTAAGTAAAATGAGCCAACATAAGGATTTAAGGTAGTTTTCCTTCAGGGCCCGACTTATTTTTCCACCCTACAGGGTGGAAAAATAAGTCGGGCCCTGAAGTAATCGCCGGCAAGTAGGTAATCGGGACCCCTCGCTACTGATCTACTGGTAACCTGCTGTACCTATTTATCTAACTTATTATTAATCTAATAATACCTAGAATTATTTGTTACTCTCATAATCTGAAACTTTAGCTTACCTTCTGGGGAGGTGAAGTCATATTAACGTATCCGTTATAAAAAAAAACAATTACCCTTTCAACAAAATTTGGCGATATTTTCATACTAACAAGGTTTTAAAAGTACATCTCAATGATTTTATATTCTGTGACTCTAACCCTGTAGCTGCATAGGTAGTATAGGGTGCGGAAGGGTTGGACTATCGAGTTAAGCCTCGACAGGCCGACGGCTTAGGGTTGGTTGGTTGTCTCACCACTGTGGCTTCGTTGGGATATAAATGGAACTAGGTAGGTTGTATGGCGGAGTTTGTTCTGAAAAGAGGCCTTTTATTTGTGTTAGGTCGTGGTTTTAATAACCTTTCATAGTTTTATGGTATTTTCATATTATACTTTTTGTTGTCGAAGGTATAAAATTCAATTTTTAGCAAGGCAATACTTTAAAAAATATTGTTATGAGAAATATGAGGTTATAACTTTTAGGGATGAGACATGTATTTGGTATTTGTATTTGGAACAAAAAACAGTAAGATACAATTTAAAATAGTACAACTATTAGCTATAATCTATGAATACAATTTGTAAACATACATCCATATCTATACTTCCATACTAATACATATCCATACTTAATATTATAAATGCGAAAGTAACTCTGTCTGTCTGTCTGATACGCTTTCACGTCTAAACCACTGAACCGATTTTGATAAAATTTGGTATTGGGGTAGATTAGACCTTGAGAAAGGACATAGGCTATGTTTGGTCACGATAGCTGACATCTACGCGGGCGGAGCAAAAGCTGGTATCGCATTAAAAATGGTGTAAAATGAACTTCCTGTTATTTCTTCATCCGTAGGTAAGTATCTCAGTACCTACCATAATACAACATCACAGCCTTCAATATGCCGAGTAATGTCTATTCGTGTTTAGGTAGGTAGGTAGGTAACTACCTACTTGGCGCTAAAAATTACATATTAAGCATGACAAGTCAAAATTTAGCTTAGATCGAAAGATTATTTTTCAAATTCACTGTTTCACTGTATTTCATGAACGTTTCGTTTTTACGCGAAACCAATTGCCGAAAATACGTTGACCTTTTTTTTGTTTGCAACTCCGCGCAATACGTGTTAGGTTAGGTTATACCTACCTCTGTAAAAAGCTTTACAAAAAAAAAAAAAAAAAATTGAACAAATGGAGTAAAAACTCTTTTAAAGTCTTTATCTATTCTTAGGCTTTTTGCAGTACATGTACTAAAAGGTGGTGTTTCAAATAAGAAAATACCTATTAGCACAGAATGTACTAGGTAGTACTACTACTGGTAGGTGTTAAGTTAAGTAGGTACCTATTTATTATACCTACTGAGCTCCAAACACAATTTTACAATAATTAAGTAAGTATATCCAATCACATGGTACCTAATGATTAACTGTCAAATTGACACTTTGTCGAGCCCGGGGTTGGCTTTTAAGGCTTCCCTTCGCAATAGGAACGCCTGTATTCAGCAGATCTAAAAAGGTCACTTGATTGGAATCTTATTAGCATAATATTTTGTCATGTGGCGATATTTCACGAATCTGTTCAGAAAATGCATTATTGTGATTCTGTTCATATGACTGATCATTTATTGTAGCTATTGAGATCTGAGATCTTCTGGGAATTCATTAAGTTACTCGTTTTCAGCAGAATCGCTCAATGTGGCTTTTTTAGACCCACTGATCTCAATGATCTCATTAGTCAGCAGGTAGTACCTAGCTTGCAGAAAAGGTCGGCTTGAACCCTGAAGATCTTAGTGGGGCTCTAGATAGAAGACTAGATGAAAGAGTTATGGAATTTTGACTTCTCTTGCCATATACCTACCGTGTCTTTTTTAATACTATCTGCATAGAAATACATATATTCGAAATACATACGTACATACATACAATCACGCCTTTATCCCCGGAGGGTTAGGCACAGGTGAATTAACATCCACATTTCACCAATCATTGTATTAGTTCTCACGTAATTGGGGGTGAGACTATTGCCGTATTTCGGGCACTATTGTTGGCTCGAGCCATGTATAGGCTGAGTCTGGGCTGTATATATCTGTCTGATGTTAAACAGCCCTTAGTCGCCTTGTACGACACCGCATGGGAGGAGATGGGGTGGCCCAAATTCGACTCTGCCAGGAACCACGTATTAGAAATACTTAATTATATTAACTTATTCTGCGAGCCGGAGTGGCAGTGGGCTGGTCACATCTGCGCAACGACTGACCGACTGTTGGCCGTTGGAGCAAACGAGTCCTAAAGTGGAGACCTCGAGAAGGCAATCGGAAGGTAGGACGCCCCCTAGCCAGATGGACTGACGACCTGAATAAGGTGGCTGGGACAGACTGGATGCTGGAGGCGGACGATCGGGAGAAATGGCGCATATGAGGAGAGACTTATGTCCAGCTGTGGACTGCAATAGGCTAATTGAATTGATTGATTAAGTTATATTAGAAATCTTAAATGGTTTTAAATAATGTTCACCTTAATGTTACAAGTGGTGATTTATTCATTATAAAGAAAATTATCTCTTCTCCCTTGTCATTTCTATGGTTGGAAATAGCACAGTATGGCTTTTCCACAGTGTTTTTAATGATGTTATCATTGTTTTCACAAGCTTAGTCAAGCGCGGTCCAAATCGTGCACGTCAAATTAAAAAATCTTCTAATTAATAATAAATTCGTAATAATAATAAAATTATTCATACAAATTAATATGATTCATAAAAATTAATAATAATGACGTAATAATTCTTCATTTGGTGCTTGCGCCATTTTTGATGAATTAACTAAGTATATCTACTCGTATTAATTTGTATTAATAATATTATGTCGTCGTGTTCCTGCATGGCGTGTCTTAATACGCAATGAACATAGCGTGGTTGAGGTCCTAAAGACATCCGTCCTGTCCTGACGAATGTCTAAGTCAGCATCTAAACTGTAAACCGCATGTGGTAGGACATAGCGCACATAACATAGCTTATAAGACCTTTATATCTAACCTATGATCCACAGAATGAATAAATAAATAAATCTCATCAACCATAATAAACCCTACAGAATACCGTGGCTAAATAACCTCGTGTTGTATTCCGGCGGTGAGTAGGGTAACCAGAGCCTGGAGAGGTTTTGGGCTGTCAGTGGGAAAACCAAAGGCTTGTCCTACTTATCTTTTGCGCTAACGGCACTGATTCTCTCTATTCCTGCAAGGTTGCCAGCACGAGTGTGACTTCGGTGTTGCACTCGCCCATAGGAGGTCATGGTAACCACTTACCATCAGGTGAGCCGTATGCTTATCTGTGACCTAAGTTGTATAAAAAAAGAATACAGCGAAAGAGAAGATACCTAGTTACTATCTCAAGTTGGCCAATGCATACTGGAAAAAATATAACTTTTCAACTTTCACTCAAATTATTATATCAAATGATCGAATCGAAGGTTTTTTGCAGCATCTAATGTTAGGTTGCCAATGTTGCCATATATCTAAAAAGCTTGTTCGAAAAACTCTATGATTTAAAAAAGTGATGTGTTGTTGATAGTTTTTTTATGTTACTGGTTGTTTGAAAACTAAAATAAATATTATAAAGTGTTCAGTGCTTGGCCGCTCCGTAATTTATAGCTAGGGAATTATTTATATAAACACTTAAAAGAAATGGACGCCGTAAATTATATTTTTATGAAATTAAACCTGAATATTCGTACAAAATCTACGATACCCTATTTAATATTCATAGATATTTATATATACCTATAATGACATGCCGCATAAAATATTATGTCGTGCTAAACAACTACGCTGTCACTAACTTTTAAACTCTCGCGTTCCATGATATACAATAATGTTAACGGGAATTAACGCGATCATGGTATAGGTACATACATACCTTTGATTTGCCTGACGTTTCGACCAGGTTACACCGGCCGTGGTCACAGTGGCAGTCACGGCCACGGCCGGTGTAACCTGGTCGAAACGTCAGGCAAATCAAAGGTATGTATGTACCTATACCATGATCGCGTTAATTCCCGTTAACATTATTGTATAACTACGCTGTCAGCCAAGATCATGCGATTTAACACCATGTACTTTCTTACTTTGGGTTTTTGTGAAATTTTGCATTTATGCGAATAAATCAGAAACAATTCCGTAGTTCAAAGGTCGACCATACGCATTGCTAGGGAGATCCATCTATATATTTGTGAAAAAAGTCATCGAATTTTTTTTATAAAGAGTTGGTAGAATAGCTTGTCATCAGGGTCGAGAGGTCATTTGCCGATTATTTTTCTATTCTATAAATAACCGGAAATGTCTTCTTTATAATGCAATATAAATGTTTTCACCATTGACACTCGAAAAAGGGCCCGTGATTCATCAAAAACAGTGAATAAAACGCTCTTTATTTCACTGAGTGAATAAAAAAAATTGAATTTGGAACATGCGCAAATGTATGTATTGTAGTAAAACATGCAAAGAGGTTGCACGGTTGCACACTCTCACTATAGAAATGTACTAAAAGCCACCTAAATGTAATCACTGGCTGGATGGAATGTGGCTCAGTTTAAATTAAGAAAAAAAAAGCCGCCATTTTTCTGTGCAATTTTTCTTGTAAAAGTTTCTGTTCGTTTCTTAATCTTAAAATGACTTCATCCAGTGATGAAAATGAAATTTTCGAACGCGAAAAGACTCCGGAGTCTTTTCGCGCTAAAGCGGTAGCTATTACTGATAATTTGCTGCTTCTTTTATGTACTATCCATAACAAATTTTAATTCATGATCACAGAGTAATTGTTTTCTCGTAGTCAATGATGAAAAGTAGCGTACCTAACACGTGAAAAAAGAATTCATCTCGGCTCTTGTATCCCTCGATCCGTTCAGTTTTCTTTCTAGAATCCCTCGCTACGCTCGGGATTCTACCCCAGAAACCTTTCGCTCCTCTCGGGATACAACTTAGTGCCTCGAAAAGAATTCATCTTTTTTTCACTTGTTGGGTAATCTACTATTATATAAATATCTTGTTAAAGAAATACTTAATTGTTTTTAATTTTAAAAGAAATAGGTAGGGCACTCGTATTGAGACAATAATTATAGTGACGCTTATATGCGATGGATATACGAACAGATTTACAAGTTTATATGTTTCGTATTCAACATTAAACATTTTCTTACAAACGTTTTGAAAGTTCTCTCATCCTATAAGCCTATCAGTAAACATAATTTTATGGTACTTACTCGTTAAGAATGATTCACCACGGGAGAGATTCAAAAACGAATACTTTGTTCTAACAGTACCTACCTACATATTAATGACTATGTGGTATGTCTATCCGCATTCTAGAACCCATAACACAAGCTATAAATAGTTAAGCTATGCTTACTTCGGGTCTAGATAGCGTTGTGTAGAATGTCCTACAATATTTATTTACTTATTATAAATTGTATTATCGTCTGAACTAAAGGTGTGTACCAAATATCAGCACAATCAGTCAATATGAAGGGGAGATACCGAGGTATTAAGATCATTTTGAGTATTTTGCTAGTCAAGATCGATCTGATGCTGACTGTAGGTGACCTACCTTCATTGTCAAGATGTTTGCTGATCAATATCAAGAGTTGTATGTAGGTCCTAAGTACATATAACTCAAAAGTACTTAGCTTAATAGCAGATGGTCGAAAACGAAATCAAATACGAGCTCTTAGGCACAACACGGTCACGGAACACAATGATGAACCTCTTATAAACTTTTTATGTAAATAATACTTACAGAACGTGACTCAAAACCTAACGGTAAGCTTTTTGTTCAAAAATCATATCACAATTCAAGGAACTAAAGTGCTATCAATTCGGCAGCTATTTTCAGCCATTTTCTGCGTTAATATGTTTTAGATTGGAGTACGTGACTAAATTTTCCATTCGACTTTAAATTTACCACTCACGAAAAGCATTTTAAACTGTAATACCGCGTAATAAAACATACAATCAATGTTTTCCTGCCAAAAGGTCCGCCATTTTAAGTTTGTGCTCGATGACAGCTGACGTCTATATTGGCTATGTCACGTGGCACATCGTTTATCAATTTATAGACCGTCCGTTTATTGTGATTGAAAGTCAAATTAATATGTTAGATCCGGTGTATTGTTGGTTGAAATTAATTTAAAGTTGGCCGCTACAATAGTACCAGGTAATTGTGTAGAAATTAATAACATGTCGGCAGCAAAAACGGGTTGGTACTTATACATACATATTGATTTTTTTCCTTCAAAGTAGTTTATTACTTTTAAGCGTAGGTACTTCTTCTTCCTCTTAGCGTTAATTCCCAGTCGCATCCGAAGCTTTCAGCTTCGGAGTCTGGGGTCCGCTTTTGCCAGTCTTAACTACGGATTTGGCTAGACCTCGATATTTTCTGTGAAGCGATTGCCATCTGACCTCCACATCCCAATGGCAACATTAGGCGATATCGAAGCTTTGCAGCTAGACTGTTGTTTTTGGATTTTTGAGGGCTCCAACTACCCGTAACGACTGCCATAGATGTTCTTATGGCAACCGGGACCGACGGCTTAACGTGCTCTCCGAGGCACGACCAGACCAATGCAAATACCCATATTTCATGAACACAAATATTTGCACTGAGCGGGGATCGAACCCACGCCTCCTGCGTAGCGGCCGCGTTCACTACCGCTACGCCACGGAGGCTGTCTGGAGGGTAGGTGTGGTTATATGGTGGTTTATTGTGAATAAATAAGGACTTCTAAGTGTAAGATGCGACTTTTAAGCGTAGGTACATGCCGTATAAATGCTACTAATAGGCGAACATAATGCCACGGATATTGAGGTGTAGGTAGGGGCACAGTATAAACAGGGCCTTATATCGGTTGATATAAGGCCCATGTTATACTGTGCCCCTATAATGAGGTTTCTTTTGGATTAAATTGTCGGGGAGTTACTACCGTCTTACCTTCTAACTCTGAGAAGAAAATCTGCACCAAAGTCTCGTTTGATGTTTAGTCGGTGTACATGCACCGACTAGCACACCGTGCGGTTGGCTTGAGTCCCTGAGGCGTAGGTAGGGCTCTGTATGCCCTGTACCCTATGACCTAAGTATTTTTTTTTAATAACCAGATGAGACATCTGGCAAACTGCCACTGGCACAGTATTTAGTTACTATACAGTACACGGCTTTTGATTTGGCACGTTATCGGTTATAAAAGTGAGAGTTCAGTTTTGTAGAGCGTTCTCTCTATCGCCCATTAGACAGATAGATTGATACCTTCATAGAGTAGTTAAAACCGTTTGTGGTTATAAAATATTAAAACTGTAGCTTCGTTTTTAACTACTCTAAAAAGAAACAAACACCATAACAAAGATTGATTAAAATTTTTGTTGTCCACGACTCCTTGTTTCATCATAAATTACCAAATTTCGTCAAAATTAGTTCAGTGGTTTAGGCAGACGTGAAACTATACTGTAACAGATGGAAAGACAGATAGAGTTACTTTATATTTATTATGAATATATTAAAAAGAGTGTAGGTATTTGAAACGCATTACAATTAAATACCAGTTACAAAAATCTAAATCAAAACGTCAGCAGTGAGCTGGTCACTCCGCCCGGAAGCAGTGTAGCTGTCATCGCCTTGCAGCTGTGGCGACCTCTAGCGGACAGGCTGATTTATTAGCACTAGAGGGGCTCCGTCAATCGGAGTTATGTTTGGCCGAAAAATATTGCTTCCTTTGCTTTACGGCCGAGTTAATAGATGTGTTTATAAAATATGAAATAGGGGTTTTAAATAGACATGTTTGTGAGAAAAATTATTATCAACAGATACTTTATATCGTTTGTAATTTGTTTATAACGGTAAAATGGGGTAACGAAATATCTATGAAGTAAGTGGATTTCCAGTAAATCCTACCTCGGTAGTAACTACATAACAGTGGCAAAGGGCGAAAATTTTCAAAACGGAAGCCGTTGGAAAAACGTCTTACTTCTTAAAGAACGACCATTACAATTTTGTATCGAATTCTATATGTTCTAATTTTAGATTCTGAATTACTGAATTTCAGTTACTTACTAAATTTCAGATACTGAATTTTTTAAACATTCTACCACGGCATTATACCTAAATGCAAACACAGCATACACAGCAGTCCGCCTTTTGATTGAGAGGATTTTCAAAAGTAATCTGTATAAAAAATATCAAAAACTGTCAACGTTTCCACACACAGTGTAAAACCCAACCCAGCTTACTTGTAGAGACTCCTCTCATATTGCGATACGATCTGATGCTCTCGCGATAGCGATTGATCCATTACGCGCTTAGACCGGCTCTTGCGCGATTTGGACGCCGTAAATAACGGACAATAACCATTACTTTCGCTAAAGTGGACGGACAGTGTGAGCTTTAGCCGGCTTTGTAGGGTTTTAAGGAAAATTTGTATGATAAATCTCAATATGTTATGTGTCCATCCATAATTTAATTAACATTTCAAAGAAACATACCGTATACGTTACATATAACCCAAACTTTAACAAAGTACAAACCACAAAATAAAATATTCAACTTCGACAAAACTTGTTAAAATGAATTCTCCGATGTATAGCAAAACATTTTCACCGCGGAAAAAACTTCATACAAGCCCGCAAACAGGGAAAAATAAGAATAACAACTCTGAAACTTGCGCTACTCGCTCCCGTCGATTGGACGGCGAGGGACAGAGACGGCAGTACCCCCTCACACGGGTAAGAGGGCGACAGAATCAACCCTACACTACCACCGTCCCTTTGCGCACCAATCCGTGAAATTAGAGTCGTCTAAACGAATCTAACGATTATTTTATTATCCCTTTTACGCTAAGATTTGTTCCTTGCTCACTCAAATAAAAATAAAAGGTGAATAAGGCGTTGCAAGGGTCAAAGGCGGACATAAATTTGGCACCGTTTAGGGTCCAGATTGGCTTATTTTTCGGCCCTTTAAGTCCGGCCGGGCGGCCTGGAGGATACGCACTGTGCACTCGAACGCGTCCGGTTATACTGTCGGGTTTGATTTATTTTAAAGGATTCGTTTTTTATGAGTAGGAAAACTAGTTTCAAGTAGAAGTTTAGATGCAAGGGTAGACTGAGGGGGTATATACCTACGTAGATCTTTCAAGCCCAAGCCAACCTAACCTGAAACCAAACCTGAAAGCTGATACATTTCCTGATTGACTGACGAGGCTCTGACGTACGCTCTTCGAGGGGTTAAAAGGTCAGCCAGTAGTAAAAGCAAGATAAAACCAATGTCGGGAATCTAGTACTTAAGCTTATTAGATACAGCATGATATTGAGAAATTGCAATTGAGAAATTCAACTAGGGATTCTCTGAGGGGCTAGAGAAGGGACCACTGCTCTATACCTATTTATAATAGAGGCTAAGAAATAAAAAGGATGTGCGAAAACAAATATTGCAAAAAATATGACAAGTGTTAACTGGCGAAAGCTGACTTCGCACTTACACGTCATTCTGCTTTTTTAGTTGTGCAAATAACGCGTTCCCCTTCCCCATGGGGGCAGTGCGTATTGTACCTAGAGTTAAATTCTATATTGATAAAATTTTTGGTGAGACCGTAAAGTTCATCGTCGTCCGTCCCGGTCGCATACGAGGCTTCCACCTCAACAACAGTGAGTCGGATCTCTATTTGAACACTCCACGTAAAAGGCTCAAAGGCTTTAACAAAAGTTTAATAATAATATTGTGAATATGGGTAAAAATAACTTAGCGTCTCCAAGCGACGAAATACATACTTACATATACTCGCGCTTGTAAATCACCGATGGGTTAGGCAGAAGTTATTACCACCCAAATGTGTATGATAACTGTCGGATGGAGAACAACCCTAATATATCGATTTAGAAAGAGAAAAGAGAATCGACCTCGGGCGGGACTCGAACCTGCGATCTTTCCCTTACAGTACTTACAAATTGATTTGAATAGTTAGCATAATAAATGCTTCAAAATTGCATTCAACCCTAATATAATCAAAGATATTAATTTTTGTTTTCACCAACTGGACACAGGTGTGTCTAGTCTCTGGTGTCGAGATGATAAAGAAACCTTTTATACGATTAGCACGCATGTCATCTTCTACGACGTCTACAAAGATCAAACCTCTTTATCCAAAATTTCCCTTGCGACACCCGAGCGGAGCTGCTAGTCGTTTAATAAAATCAGTTAATATTATAAGAATCTAAAAGTAAAACCATCACCACCGGAATATTTTTCCCCAAAAATCAATTATTTCACTGAGCGGAACTGGAAATTATTATCGCAGCCATCCTTCCGGTGTTGCCGGAAGTGTCGCGGCGTGTTAACGAGCGGCTTAATGTTGGTAACACTGTTGCCGCTGACTTTTTAATTACAGCCCTGAAATTGCGTGAAAACGCCCCCAAGCCTGTTGTGAATGCAAATTAATGAAAATGACTCCCTTTATTATTGCAAAATGATGTTTTGTTGGGAATGTTAGGTTTTATGTAAAACTAGCTACTGTTAATTTGTTAATTCACCTCTGCCTAACCACCCGTGGATAAAGGCGTGATTATAGGTATGTATTTAGCTACTGAGAGGATAGTCTACGCTAGAGCCTCGACCTTCAAGTAGCCGGTGTTTGGGTGATAGGTGAGGATGGCTTGGGCTCCAAAGATCTTGGTTTAAACCTCAAAGATTTCGGTTTGGACCCCAAAGAGTTTTGGACTGGTATAAAGGAAAGAAGAGAACAGGTACACACCATTTCCTTCTTGCCTTCTTAAGCATATCCATTAGAAAAGAAATAATACTAATGACTGTGAAATTTAAATGGACGGCGGTGAGTTTTCGCGACGATTGTTCCATTCCAATTCTACTAATATTATAAACGCGAAAGTTTGTAAGTATGGATGGATGTTTGTCACTCTATCACCTAAAATCTACTGAACGGATTTTAATAAAAATTTACAATAATAATAGGTAGCTTATACATCAGAATAACACACAGGCTACGTGTGGTCGCGATAACCGACATCCAAGAGGGCTTGCCGCGGGCAACGGCTAGTGATTAAATATTCGAAAGAGCTGTGTCATATTAAGTAATATGACGCCGTGCAAGACGAGAGAAATTTTTCACCTAGTTTTCATACCACTATTGAAAACTACTTAAATAACAAAAAATAATAGCAGTTTCCTCAATTCGATCATAGAACATAAGCTCTTCTAAGCAATAGTGCTATTAGCTACCGATGGAGCATCGGGTAGACAGTTCTGAAAGTAACTTCGTAATACCAACTTGCACAATCAAAATTAACAAGATCATCGAGCTTCATAGCTGAAAATCCGTTAAAATCCTTTCAGAACACTCTACCTACCTATAAATGTCTACAAGCCCGTGAACACGGTACACATTACCCGAGCCAGCCGACCAAGAATACTTCGTAAATTACACATCTCCATTTTCTTCATTTAACAAATTGATAGGCTTCCCAACACACCCAAAAACGTACTTAAAATCCAAGTAACTAAGTTCAAAATCCTTCACAACAATTCACTGTTGACGCTTACGCCCTAGAGATAAGATTGGGTTGGGTTAATGGAGATACGTCAAGAGATTTTTAACCTTCGTAAACAGGAATTAGAGATGATAATAGCTTGGTTTCGGATGTAGGGGTGTATGTAGTGGGGTGGTTGCGGTTCAAGTTTGTAATTAATAAAGCCCTCTCGATTACAAGTGCCTTTCCTCGGCGGATTTGGGAGGAGGGAGGATATGCCCTATTCATTTGTGCGAGTTGCGATTGATATTATTAGACTGTATTAGAATAAGTGGGTAGTAATTATTTCCAGTTAACGTAAGGATTTTTTAATTGAGTACATTTCTTCTGCCTCTGTTTGTTTACTTAGAATTCTGCTTCACTCAGTATTATGTACTTCCCTTTATAAACTGGAGATACGATCATAATTCGTATCTCCGTGGGGATTTTCACATGATAAAAAAAAGAGAATCATGTTCCAACACAGCGGCATCTAGACAGAAAGTAGGTAAGCAAAAATTAGCTCATCTCGGAGGAGTCGGTGTTCAATACACCACACAGGCTCATGCAATTTTATAGTTATTCTGTGGTGCCAAATAAACACACCAGTCTACGAGGCATGGGCGTAACCAGCTTTCTTTACAGCGATGGGGCAAATCAGGATACTGGGTTGTTGTTGAGTATTCGGGCAAAGCCTTGCTTCAAACGGAACGATCTTTATTAGGCAGGATTTCATCATATTATTGGTGGACAGTCAGCATCAGATCAATCTTGACGAAGAAAGTACCTACTCAAAACGATCTTACCTAGGTTTTCCCCACTTCCTGTAGACTAATTGTTCTGATATTTAGTACACACCTTTAGTTCGGACAATAAAGCAATCTGCGAAACATGTCGGACCTCATTTTGTAACACCACTGTAACATATCGTGTTTCGAGCAATAAATGATTTACTTACTTACTTACTTAAATCTTTAAATCAGTTTGATTTGCATTTAATACCTTGATATTAAGATCATTTGGAGACTTTGCAGTCAAGATCGTTTTGACACTGACTGTACCGGGGCCCCGTCTAACCCCCTTCACTTACAACCTCCGCCATATTTGTCCCGTTCATCCTGGTTGTAAGTACGCCCTGGGGTCGTAAGCCTACGAAAGTATGTGTGTAAATCCACTTGTCGTATAAGTAACACCTTCTACGAGGTGTAAGTACGAAGAATTTTCACGTCATCGATGTCTTGTCCCGTGTGTAGGGAACGTATTTCTTAGTAGATAGATTCTATTGACGAGAGGTCCCTAGAACCCGATTCTTGCCGGCTTGCCCTGCGAAGGGAAGCCGTCGTAGAGATATTTAATTTATACTCTAATACTAAATTAAGAAACTGAAGGTATCTGAAATTCAGTATCTTAGATTAAAATTGTAAATCCGAAGTACCTAAATCAGAACGCCAGAACATCAGAGTTCCATACAAGACAGCTATGGTCCTTCTGTAAGAGGTATTATAAGATTGTTTTCCACCGCATTGTTTTTCAGAATTTTCACCCTTGGCCACTAGTACGTAAATGGAGTGCTTCAGGAAGTCGAACCACCCTAATTCTTTGCAACTAAGATAGATATGTATGTGATGTAGACTATTCAATATATTGAATAAAGCACTTCTATTTTTCCACAATTATGCAAATTAAATAATTGTGGAAAAGTACAAGTGCTTTATTCAATACTAGCTTCCGCCCGCGGCTTCGCCCGCGTGGTGTGTTGACCGGGATAAAAAGTAGCCTATATGTTAATCCAGGGTATAACCTATATACATACCAAATTTCAACCAAATCGGTCCAGCCGTTTATGCGTGAAAGAGTAACAAACATCCACACATCCACACATCCATTCTCACAAACTTTCACATTTATAATATTAGTAGGATGTGTAGCAAGTTCCACCAAGCGCCATCAATCTTCACTATAAACAGTAGACTATTCAATATTGAATGTAGATTAAACAATATTGAAAGTCGAGTTGTCATTGCAGATAATGACCTTACACACACATACCTCGCCGTTAGTGTCTGGTACTTTTTGTGTGGCACAATTAACAAGGTATGCAGTGCACATTACTGACTGCTACGAAGTACGGACAGATAAATGATAGCGTATTGCGTTTTATTTGTTGCAACTAAATTTAGGTCCGTCTTCCAGTGTTAGATCAAAGCGATGTTAGGCGATACGTTTTTTAGTCTTTTGGAAGCAGATTCAGACCAGTTTTCAGGATATTTGGGCATCATATTGTTATTGGTATTCCTGATTTTACTTGTTCAAATGTACCAGGGGCGTCACACTCGCGCTGCCGACCCTGAAGAAACCTTCTAATGCCCTTCTTGAAGAACCCCATATTGTAGTCGCTTGGGAAAATCACCGCGGGGAGTTCATTCCACAGCTTGAGAGTGCGTGGGATGAAGTGCCTTTCAAACCGCACAGTGCGCACCATTTCCGGAATGTGTGAGGATGCCCGTGACATATATCTTGAGCTTAAAATGTGTTAAAAATGTACTCTATACGTGCAGTACACGTTTCTTGGGTATCTTTTGAGGATAGCACTGGGTGCTATGGCGGTAGACGAGCTCAAATTCACTAAGCATAGATTTATAAATTGGTTAACAAAGTTTTATTCGATGGGCTTTAATTTGTAGCTACCGGTATAAAAGTGGCTGTCCTAATATTGTTATTGAAATTATTTTATTGTTTATTTTACTTACAGATAAAAAAAACATAATATACAAAATCTATCCCCAACCTCTATTACTGCAACTGTTTTCACCGAATGAGCAGTTTTCCAGTAGGTATAATAATCAGTTGGTTTTTAAGTCATCAGGAGATGGCGCTAGCATAGCTTTTGGTAATTTTAATATACTCTGTGGTTTGTTTGTGGTATTTTTTCATGAATTTGCGATGTTGCCAAAGTTTAATTTCGTTTACCCATATTATAATAGATAAAATATAATAAAACACTTAATTCTTTTCGCGTCACTGTCTGTAATTTAAAATAATAATATTATATTTAAAATGATTGTATCAGAAAAAATAACAGAATATTTAAGTAAAGTAAATCATTACAAAACCGAAGAATTTTTTTTCCATAAATTAGGGAACACTAGATGTGAGTATGTGACACCACACTCTTCTTACCAAAAGTGCCGGTTGCGCCATCTAGAGCGTCTTTAGGAACCCTATAAATACCTACTGGAAAACTGCTCATTCTATCTTTAATTCACGTTATTCTATACTCACTCTGTTCCCGACATATCAGTCGTTTTTCAGCAATTTCCCCAATTAAAATATATGTCTACAGTTGCAAAACAAAAACCACCTAAATCAATAGCTATAATTTAAATCATTTGTCTGGTTAAACTGCACATTCGTTACAAACGTGTTTAATTCAAACAGCGCGGCGCATGCGACCCATAATATATCCATCGTCACCACATCTGCTCCTCATTTTATCTCGCTAATTCGTACTGCTTGTCCTGGACGGTATACCTTACCAGCAATGTCTTAAGCGACATCATAACACAACTAAATAAGAACTTTATTCTAAAAAGAAAAGGTTTATAATCAAGTGTAGTTTTATGGTTACTTCTGGTTGTGTTTCAGTTTTCTTCAAAGTATATTTTCCAATAGGGTGTTATACTACTCTTTGGATGTAAGAATGATGTTGTATTTAGTTGTTGTTGAGAGGGAGGATTAAAATAGCGAATGCTGAAATAATAAGTTTTAGATGTTTAGGAGGCAATTGTAGAAATTTTCGAAGTCGTAAATTTTGATATGTCTAGAGACGCCATGTTAACAGATAGGTACATCTTTATTATTCTGACGGTGTCTGTGGCGTAGCGGTAGAGCGTCGACTGCTACGAAGGGGGCACGGGTTTGATTCCCGTTCAGTGCAAAAATTTGTATGCATGAATATGTATATTTGCATTGATTTGAGTGTTTTTATGTATAATATTTAGGTACGTAGGATTTACAAAAAAATATATCAAGTATTTGCGTTCTAGAACCTAAAACACAAGTTAGTTATTACCTAAGCTATGTTTACTTTGGTTTTTTTATATATAGGACACGTCAATTTGACTTCGCCTCGCCTGATGGTAAGCTGAAGGCAAAGTCTCTGAAAAGAGGGTCACCATTACAGACACGTATCATGTTACAATGGTGGCACTCAGCTTGACGGCCCCATCAGATGCTTTTTTTTCATCAGATCAGAGGTTTTAGATAGCGCCGTGAAGAATCTTCTTCTTCATAGTAGCGTTGATCCCAGTCGCATCCAAAGCTTTCACCTCGAAGTCTGGGTTCCACTTTCCAGTTTAACTGCGAATTTGGTTGAACTTCGATATTTTCCATGAAGCGACGGGCATCTGACCTCCACAACCCGTTGGCGATCGTAGGAGTTGTTGGACTTTTTAGGGTTTCACACACACCCAGGTTCACAGTAGGCAGGCGGCCAATCGCAACGCTCAGTTCTCTCGATACGTTTACGTTACGATTACTTACGAATTCGAATTTCGAATGTCTTTCGTGCTTAGGGCGCTGGCCGCGTTGCGTTAGTTGCTTTCGTAGCCGACCGCATACGACAACAGCTGTCGACGCACGCAGCACATGCGCGTCATTCATTACGGCTTTTCAATGGTCTCCTTTATCCGTATCGGAGTTTGACAAGTAAGTGCGGGAGCACACGGTGCGTTGCGTCGCCGCACCGCAGAAATTTCGGCCAATCGGCGGCCATACGAGCGGCCCCGCTCCGGTTCTGTGGCCGCCGATTGGCCGAAATTTCTGCGGTGCGGCGACGCAACGCATCGTGTGCCCCCGCTGTAATGAGTACGCTGTATCTACCGCATGCGTCTGTCGGTGTCGAATGCGCTCGGCTTCGGAATCATAAATTACCTTTAAATTCGAAAACGATGAAGTCGCGTTGTCGTGAAAAACTACTAACAGCTAAAGATATTCTGAGCACCGGATAACTAAGTACGAAATAAATTTCAAAAATATACCGCCATTTGCATATCATAACAGCCGTTTAATGCTTTTAGTTGTCTTCGTAATTTAGCCACCAGAAACCACTAAATATATTAACAGTATAACTGTTATATCGCGTTTATAGCATATAATTTCACATATAAATCGAGGGTATCGCCACCGTTTAACGCGAGTCTTAACGCCATTTTGTATTTCCGAAACTGAAAATTAAACGTTATAAAACACGGAGCCAATTTCGCTAATATTTATACATCCTGTCCACCATTAAAATTCGCATTTTAGTAATTTTACTAAACACAAAACTGTCCCATCGTAAATTATCTTTTAATGTTTCCGGGCTTGAATTCGTTACCGATGTTACCACATTAAAAATTAATAGCTGTTTTAAAACTATTTCGCATTGGCAACACTAGCCACGCGCGGCGACTGAGAAGGAAACGGAAATGTCCATTATATCATCTGAAAAACATGATTTTTTTGATGAAAACTGTGTTGTGAGGAAACTATAAAACTGTTATATTTATAAAACGTACTTAATAGAGTTCAGAGCCAAACAAACTGATATTAGGTAGTAATTAACTGTGACAAAATATTCGAAGTTTTTGTGAGTAGTCCTATTGAAATATACCTAATGTAATCGTATAATACTTTTATTGTGTGGAATAACTCCACATTCTCTAGGATGATTTTACAAAGTACTTATTAGACGCTCTTGATAGATTGCAGCAGCTTGCTCCCCACTTACTTCTCATTTCCATACCGGCTAAAGGTTGAGTTCGACTAGGTCTCACTAATAGTCATCATTCTACCGTTGGTCCTATCCAAGGCGTTTACCTCGGGGAGAGAGAGAGACTGGAAAAGTGGACTCCTCCGGTTTTCAAGTCCAACTTCGACGCACTTGAACTTCAATATTTTCCGTGAAGCAACTATCATCTTATTTCAACATCCTATTGGCGAATTATACCTGTTATCGGAACCACTACCAGTAACGACTGCCATAGATGTTGGCATGGCAACTGGGCGTGCTCTCCGAGTCACGGAGGGAATCAATGTCTTACAAATGGTTACCCATCCTGAGACTTGACTAGTGTTGCTTATCCTTGCAATGTGTTAACATTTAACCATAGTCCCTCCATGATCGGGCCAATAATATTTGAGTTTATTTGTTACAATCAGTGCTACAAACATAAAAATTGTACATACATACATATACTCACGCCTGTAAATCCCTGAAGGGGTAGGCAGAGGTGTATTAACACCCACATTTCGCCAACTATGATTTTCACTCTCACGTAATAGGGGGCGAGCCTATTGGTGTCTAACGGGCATTTTGTCATGGGCTGTATTCCGCTGTATGTTTACTGGCGGACGGAGAAAAGCCTTAGTAGCCTTTTACAACACCCACAGAAAGAAATGGGGTGAGCCTATTCTACTCCACCGGGACCAACACGGCTATCTATAATATAAAAATGAATACCTAAATGTGTTGCTAAGCGCAAATCTCGAGAACGGCTGAACCGATTTCGCTAATTATTTTTTTAGAATATTCCTTGAAATACAAGGATGGTTTTTACGGCGAGAAAAATTAAAAAAAAATGCGGTACGAAGTTCGCGGGGTCAGCTAGTAATACTATAAAAATTGTAACTCTTTATAATTATTATTTTCTCCTTTGTTACAGTAAAAGACCATCTCCAACACTCAGACTTAGAAAACGAAGAAGTTGAAACTGATGACCAGACTTCTAACTTAGACGATGACATCCTCACACAATCAGATTTGGACGAGAACGGAGACCCAAAGAGTCCTACCAGTTCTAGTTCAAAGAAAGGGAAGGGGAGCTGTTCGAGGGATTCTAAAGGTGGAACGAAGCCTAGAAGGGCTAGGACAGCTTTCACGTACGAGCAGCTGGTGTCTTTAGAGAACAAATTCAAGACTACGAGATACCTGTCGGTGTGTGAGCGGCTGAATTTGGCTCTTAGTTTGAGTTTAACGGAAACTCAGGTGTGTATTGCAGTTTTCACTACCGTCGCTTTAAGATTTTATATTGATGATGATCTACCTCATTTGTCAACTTAGAAGCTATGAGTTTGTTTGGTTCCCGGGGTGGAGAAAAGTGATAGGTGTTTGGGTTCTCAGTTGTTCACCTGATTGTAGTAAAGACTACAATGGCGGAGTTATTGGTTTTCAAAATGCATCTTTTCATAACTGCTCTGTCACAAACAATAGGGAAAAATGACCTTCGTCACAAACTTTGCTCCTGCCTGCTTTCTTAATTTTTATGATATGACTGCAATAACAACAGTGTTGACAAAAAATACAATAAGTAGTCAACTACTTATTGTAGATATTATAGAATATTTCTTCTTCTGAAATTAACGTTCTATTCGTATAAAGTAGAAATATGTATTATGATTTAATTATAAAGATATTCCAAAACATAAATTGACCCGTAACTAAGTAGATTTCCTCCGGTAGGGTCTAGATTTAAATTATAGAACAGCGACTAAGAGAATTTCTAGATTGTACTCACCAACAATTTTTCAACAGGTCAAAATCTGGTTCCAAAATCGCAGAACGAAGTGGAAAAAGCAGAATCCTGGTATGGACGTCAACAGCCCTACAGTTCCACCTCCACCAGCAGGCGGATTCCCATCAGGGCCCTACCCTGGAGGTCTCCTCTACTCGCACGGGGTCCCGTATCCGTTCACAGGCCCGGGACCTTACGCCCCATACTTCCACCACTTGGCGGCTAATCACCACCACTCTCACGGGAGTTTAGGGCACTCCCACACGTGATTGTGGCAACGACCTGGGACCCAGGATCCCAGGGTCAACAAAGAGAATGAAAACAGCTGTGGACTACCAAATTAGTGATGTACAGTGATGTGAGGTGATTTTTAAACGTTTTGTGAGTATGATAAATAGTAGTGATAAAGATGATTGTGAAAAACTTTTTTCTTTTTTTAAAAGATCGAGTAAATTGGGTTATGGTACGGAAAATATAATCAAGAGGTTGTGTTCGAAGCTAATAGATACCGCAAAATGCTTATGAATCCCAGAAGGGGCAGGTAAAGATGTGTTGGCCCTTGATTCTGCTAAATCACAACCACTGTCGCACCACAGAGACTGTAAAAAATGTCATTAAATTTTAGACCTTATTTCTATAGATTTACAGTCATAAAATTAAATGAACAGAGTTTCATTACACTCTTTCATTCACTCTACAAAAAGCCGTTTAATTTTAAACGTTAACCGCATTACTTTAAAGGCTAAAATCAAATGAAATTTTCTTGCAGTCATTGTGGTGTGACAGTGGTTGTGTTTTAGCAGAATTGAAGGCCTGTTCGGTTGTATAGAGCGCTCTCTCTGTCGTACATGGAACAGATCAAACCTTTATAGAGTTGATAAAACCATTTGTATTTATATTATTTAAATTATAACTTCGATTTCAAGTACTTCAAAAAATACTATTGACATACAATGTGCAATAGAGACATCGCTTTACAAAACCGAAACAAGTCGATCTTAGCCGAACTCTCCCTCTTGTTCCCGAACGCGCCGAGTAAAGCTGTGTACCTACTGGTACTGTATTTGTGAATGAATGTATGAATGAAAAAAAAACTGTATTATAACATTAATATACTAGTGCAATTTGTTTAAGCTAATATTATGAATCGATTGTGATACATATTTTATAAGTTAATTAAGTAATGTTTAAGAAAAATATCGCTTTATATTGATTTTATTATTTGTGATTGAACTTTCTAAAATATACTCGAAATACAGAGGTGCATCAACACCAACGTTTCGCTCACTTTGATTTTCAATCCCACGTAATAAGGGCCTCTTGCCATCAAGTGGGCATATAGCTTAGTAAATTTAAATAACCTTATCAGCTACCTTCTTGAGGTGATTTTCCTGATGCTAGTACAATTTTAATGTTAGAAAGTTCAATCCGAATATTTAAATAATGTAAATGATTATATACCTACCTGCGCCATGTAAATTGATTTGTATAAAAACTTATTATTTAAGGATACTATTACTCTGTAAATATATCTACTATGAGTCTAATACCGGGTACACACTAACTGAATGAAAGCGAACGAATGCAACCGAATGAGATTAAAGAGATTAAAAAGATACATTAACTAGTTATTTATTTACCAAAATAATAGTCTTATATGGATACTATTCTGTTGCAAAATCAATTCTAGAACAAAATTAAGCGACGAGGCTAAAATTCGTGAATTGGGGTTTCTTTACACTGATAGACAGTGCCGTAATGATAAAATGACCAACCCCCGATGGCTTACTTTCACCGTGGCGTTCATACCTACTTGTACATTCGCGTACGCAGTTAGCTTTCAGTTTCATTCGCTTGGTGTATACCCAGCTTAACAGTCAGACCAATAATTCTATGATTTTCTTACTTTATACGTACTTTATTCAATTTTTACTTGATAATTTCATCAATTTTACTATTATGCAGTCTGTTTTGCTAACGTCTACAGTTCATAAAATAACTTTCTGAACCTTTATAAATATGTAAGTTATGTTGTGACTCTATTATACCTCGGGACACGTATCTTGGACCCAAATCGCGAAACAAACGAGGTTCAGTGCCCGCGGATTGATTTGTAATAATCCATGCTTGGTGAATTTGAGCTCGTCCACCGCAGTAGCACCCCGTGCTATCTTCAAAAGACCCCCACGAAACGTGTATTGCGCGTTTGACCATTTGAGCATATTTTAGCTCCAAGATATATGTCACAAGCAATATTATTATATTTTTATTTATTGTATCAAGAATATTTCAAACCGATGTAGTGCCAGCGGAACAGATTGAGTCTGAAGACGCTTTTTAATAGTTATAGTTATGTACAATGACTTTTATGTACACTATCAGACTGACTGTGACATAAAACTCAAACAAATTAATATCATAATATAACAACCATAACCACGCGCTAAGTCTTAAGGTGCGTACAAATTATATAGCATAACATGTTATATAACATGTTTCAGTAATGTAGACACTGAAGTTAGTACAATGTTGCAAAGTTATAAAACAATGTTAGATAATGTGGACGTGTTATATAACACAGTTATACAACATGTTACATGATCTGTACGCACATTTATAGCTATCATCCCTACTAATATTATAAATGCGAAAGTAACTCTGTCTGTCTGTCTGTCTGTCTGCCTGTCTGTCTGTCTGTCTGTCTGTCTCGCTTTTACGACTAAACCGCTGAACCGATTTTGATGAAATTTGGTATAGGGGTAGATTTGACCTTGAGAAAGGACATAGGCTATGTTTGGTCGCGATAACCGACATCCACGCGGGCGGAGCCGCGGGCAAAAGCTAGTTCATATATAAACTACAAAATACCACGATACGACCTCATAAATAGGTGACAAAATTCAACTACGTACCTTTACGACCTCAAAGTTATGACCCTACTACAAAAACACCCATACGAATATCATTTTAAGACCCATTTATACAAGAGGTCTAAACTTTGAGGTCTTACTGAGTCCTGAATTTTATTCTACGTACCTTAATCCGAAAATTTATCTAGTCTCTGCGTGCTCTTCCAAATTCGAAATTCAAAATTCATTCCCGCCTCACTCACTTTACATTTTTTTTTCTGAGCAACTTGTCTAGTGGTGTACCTAAAAATCATTGATAATGTATAATAAATAATTAAGGTTTTGCTGATGTGATGCTCAATGCTGTAAATATTGTGTAATTAGTTCGGCCATTACATTAACTCGATGTTGACATAAAATAGTTTCAAGTTATAATCTATTTGTTTTATTTATTTTATTAACTGTTGCTCCTGGTACTGCCAGTACCTACCACGGGTGGTCGTGAAATATATCCCTACTGATCCCGTTCCCACAACCCTCAGGAACCTATTTGATTTCTGGGATAAAAAGCGTTTAATGAAATAAGTATTTCAAACTAGTTGTTGTCTAAGCAATCTCTGCTATGTGCACTTTTTTGAGGTTTAAAGATTTTGACTAGGAAGTGTTGTTCATCAAACCTTCGTTAACTTAGTGATTAAAGTGTTGGTTTTCCGATGAAGAGGTCCCGGGTTCGAATCCTGGCGATTACACGACTCGTTTACTAGAACTTCTTATAAAACAATAAATCTTTCGCATTCTAAAAAGTGCAACACACAATCTTATCTTATGTGTCTTTGCTGGAATTCATCCAAATCCGTGTAGCTATTCTATCTAAAATTTCGTATCTGTGATACCTACTTAGTTGGAAGATCTGGCTCTCGATTATGCTATAGCAAAGCCACCATACCATAGACTGCAAAAAATGGCATAATATTTTAGACTTTGACTTACCTAAATGAAAAGTTTCATTAGATTTTTTCCTTCACCCTACAAAAGGCTTGGTTAAAGTTTAGCATTACTTTAAAGTATAAAATCAAATGGAGTTCTTCCAGTGTCCGTGGTATGACAGTGATTTTGCTTTAGCGGAATCGAGGCCCTGTATTTTTGCAAAAAATACCTACAAAGAGAATTCATTGACAGCAGAAAAAGCATAACATAACATACAACACATTTGTACTGAACACATTTGCGATAGGTATCCTGAAAAACGGCTGATCGCAAAAAGCACCTGGGATTGTTAATTTTTTTCCGGTATGAAGGATGGAACGGCGGAAGGAAGGAATGTGTGAGTAAGGAGTGATGACAAAAGGAAACAGTAGAACAATCAAGTTTCGAAGCATTTACACAATTCATTCGAAAGAAAAGAGTCGAATGAATTAAATGACAATAATTGGTAAGTACTTGAGCACTTTGAGCAGGTATTACTTAGTACGAAATTTTATAAAAAGGTACAATTAAAATGTGTACAAATTAGAGCATTATCATTACAGTAAACAGTTCGTATCTCTGCATGCATCACCCTAAGGTTGACTGTTATGCCTTTGGCATTAAATCTGCCTTTGTACAATTTTACTGATCATAACGTTTAATTAAATAAAAATAATATTGAATTAAAATATTTCACAAATTGACCACTAGGTGGCTCTGCTCAATTACATCTCGTGAATACTCGCAGGGAGAAAAACTCGCTTTAGGCATTTCATTCTCACTTTATATCCCTTGCATGAGTTCACGTTTGATTTTGTAACATGGTACTTACGTCTATAATGATGATCCTCTTTTCCGAGACTTTGCCTTCAGTTTACCATCGGGCGAGGTGAAGTAAAATTGGCGTGTCAATAAAAAAATGTTGCTGTATTGTATCTATGTAGTCTTTGCTTTATCTTAGTTTTACTTAACTCTAGTAGGTAACTAGAATAAAATTTATACAAGAGAAGACAGCCATCGCTTAGGTAAAAAACTGATAAGGTGCTAAACCAATCGTTTTATAATTTTGTACAGTATAAATCTTTATTCAATGCTAAAAATAATTGCCGCAGCCAGGTTTTTGTGTTTCTAGGATTTAATGTAAATCAATGGTTTAAGCCCCCCGAAAATGAAAATTATGTATTTTCTGTAAATTAACGTTCTGTCACTTTTCACATGAATAGCAATTTAATTTTTGTTTTATTTTCTTAACACTAGCTGAAAAGTGTCTATCTTAAAATAGACTAATGGATGTAAGCATATTATAACATTAATATAAATATACTAGTTGCAGTCCGCGGCTCTGCACAGGAACTTAATCCGGGGATAAACCATTCACATCCATCCAAAAAAAAACTTGCACATTTATAAAATTAGTAGGATGACTAATAATCTATATTATTTTTATATTGGCAACCACTTCAAAAGATGTCTAGAAAAAAATTTACACACCCAACAATTAGTAATTTCCACGCTACTTACAAAGTTACAAACATGATTGACACAGACCTCCATTCATCCAGATTAACTAGCTAAAAATGTGTTGAGCGATTTTTTCCCGCGCGGCGCGCTTTGACAGGATTCCAAGATGGCGGTCAGTCATCTGTCATTTTTAATTGTATGTCAAACGGCGCGTTCAGGGCGATACGCTATGCCGGCGAGAACGCATTAAGTAGGTATATTTAGTTTATTGCGTTATAAACGAAGCTATTATTAGGGGCCCTAATTTTAATTTGACTACTGTGCTTTTGAGAATATGAATGTTAGGTTAGATTACCATCAATATTCCTATAATTTTACGATTTTACGAATTACGATTTTACGATTTTACGATTTATCATTTATCATAAAGCCTAAACAGGTAAACCAAACAAGCACTTGTTTAGCCAAGTGTTCTGTTTTTTTTGTTCTAATCGAATGAATACGATATGTAAAAGATTATGTACAAAAAATATGTAAACGATAAGTAATTTATGACAGTGACAATTCACACAGTGTTAATTCCGGTTGCATACAAAATTCCTACTTTAGAGCCCGGATTCTGCTCTCAATACTCTTTCCTTCAATTTGGCTTTGATTGGTTTTTAGCAAAGGGACTGCCGTCTGACTTCGCGTTTGAAACTTGTCCGTGTATAATTGGATCATCATTCATTCTGCCTGAATCAAACAAAAAATAAATTGTACTTATTTGCCACAACCCGGGCAAACGCTATTCATACATAAGTAAAATGCTTTCCAACGTAATATCTACTCACTTCCAGCACACAAAATCCTTTCACGGTTAAAATGAAATTGAAAACGTTTAAAATCAATCTTATGGCCGACTAAGTGGCCGGAATAGGATGTCATTTACGTGTTTATAGACCAACGGCGGCTGTTAACGAGCCTATAGAGTTGACATCAAAGGACAAAATCGACACATAAACGGCCATTTTGGAAGCCATGAACTTTTTAGGACTTTTAATGTCTTAATTGGGTTTGAATGCAGTTGTGATAATGTGAATGATCTGACCATCGTGCATCTTACCGAAGTGAGGTCAGACAGTTTTTTTTTATTTTTATTAAAAGTAAGCGGTCACCGTTGTAACATCAAGGATGTCACTTACACGTTGCTGATACCTACTGTAATATTTTTTAGTTACCACAGTATAAAATCATACCGTAAGGCAATTGGGCAAACCATGTCAGTCAGTCAGTCACAATTTCAATTTTCCAATTTGTGCGCTTTGTAGCATCTCCATCGAATATAGAAAAATCTATAGGTATTTCTGTTCTCAGTTCTGTTTCAAATGTTTCAGAAAATAATCTAATGCTACATATTTATAGCAGATACATTGCTAACTGTACACAACCTAAACACCTACTCTACCAGGACCTATTTAAAGTTAATAATTCAATAAACAATTCTCCTGAAAGCTACTGAAGCACCGAAACCGCTCAGCACCGTGCACCGTAGCGTTTCACAATAAACTATTTATATCGCATTTCTTCAGACATTCGACAAGGAACAAGTCGCAATTAAAAGTGACAAATGGTATGAGTTATACACTCGTCTGTCTTGTCCTAACGCCGTGTCGCTCCGACAACCGGCTTCAAAGAGTTCACACCGCTCTCTGATCTTTCCCTGTCCGTACACTACTTGATGACAGTGCTACGACAATTTAAAAAAATATAATATCATAAACACATTATTTGCGTTTTTTAGTCTGTGCTTTGTTTTTTTTTTAATGTAGATTATTGTTTATTCTGGCGGGAAACGCAGAACGAAAATGTAATTCGTGTAATAAAAGGCTGTCTTAAAGTAAAATAATAATTGTTTTAAATTTTATTCTTGGGATTTAATAAGTAAATTGTGATGGAGCAGTTAAATATCTATTAACAGATAATGGAACCTTTTGTATGTGTAACAATAAAATTTTAACTAAGTACTATGACTGTAATAAAAATATTTAAATTAAATATACCTATCTAATGATATAATTTCCTGAAGAATGGACATCCTACAAGATGTCTGATAATAAAAAAATCTAAATACCAACGCGATCAATGTCAACTCCGTCTCTTTACTCTAAATGTGAGGAAAAATAATATAAAAATAAGTTAATAGAACGTCGGCCATTAAAGATTAAACAAATTAACATAACATTAAAAGCAATTGAATTTAGAATTTCACGAATGATCCGTGGTCACTCACCACTTTTCAAACGCTCCGTTCTGAAAGACGACATTAAAAAAAAAGATAAAAGCAAATGTTCAGTAATGTTATGACGTGTGACCGTTGGCTGTATAGTGTGTCGTCTAGTACATTAAAAAACGATAAATGTTCCACAGATATCATAAAAGAGAGTACGAATACAATTTTGTAAATTATTATCACTCGTTTGTGTGACGGAAATATGAAACGTTAATGCAATATTTTTAAATATTTCATCGTCGTTCATTGTGAAGTCATTTCTGAACGGACTGAGTTAATGGTGGAAATATCATAACTATAATATTTTATCTGTGCAGAAGTTCTAGTAGAAACAATTGAAATAAAGCCATGAATTCTACCGTGGTTTACTTAACTAATGTCTTAAGACGATGTTGATTCCGCTGGGACCCGGTAAGAAAATTAGACCCAATAAGTAAATGCTGGCTTGAATATCGAAGATCAGCCAAACCCGCAGTAACACTGAAAAAAGTGGACCCTAGACTCCGAGGTGAAAGCTTCGTTTGCAGCTGGGATTAACGCTAGGATGAAGAAGAAGAATTTCTGGCTTGACAAGAACGGTATACGTGTCAACGTTCTCATTGCTAGGGAAGGTGAAGATCGTTTGAAGTGGAGAAGAAAACAGCAGGCAAGAGGACCTCGGACCCCGCCTGCTTCGGCAGTTCGGCAATTCCTTACCAGTTCACGTGTTTCCATCCTCCTACAAAAAGCATCTGATGAGGCCGTCAAGCTGAGGGCCACCATTGTAACATTGTACATGTCTGTAATGGTGACCCTCTTATCAGAGACTTTGTCTTCAGCTAACCATCAGGCAAAGCGAAGTCAAATTGACGTGTCCTATATAAAAAAAAAAGCAACCGCGACTTTCGCTAGGATGATGTTCATGACTCTTCATATAAACACCAATTTCACTTGCATCCGCACCGCAATGCTTTTTTTTTTTTTTTTTATCGTGCGAAAAATCCCCACGGATACCTCCCCCGCCGGAACCGGAGGAGGAGGTTATGTCGGACTCGAACCGACTAAAACGCACGCCATCTGTGGGTCGTCAGTTGCCGGAGGTGAGATTGTCATAGCCATATCCCTCGCACCCCGGCCGACCCAGGGCCATATCTCTCGATCTGGCCCTCTTCCGGTGTAGGGACCACAGAGTCCCCAACTCGCCCCCGGGTGTGGGGAGGCACGCAATGCGCGCTGCCGCCGCGGCCTGCTTCTGCTAGGGTGACAGGCGGCTCCACCCGTCACCCCCAGGCCAGCGCTCATGGGGGACGGAGGTCATTCTGCGACCTCCGACGCCCGAGTTGCCGCCGCTCTTCGCGGGCCACGCGGTTTGCGATTCTCCTTCGCTCCTCGCGAGCCGCAAGGTCTGCGATTCTCCTTCGCTCCCGCTCCGCCGCCTCCTTCACGAGCATTACTTGCCGCACCGCAATGCTTGCACTTTGGTTCTTCTTTCTGTAATTTGGGTTATGTTAACTTTTGCGGGCGTGACTGCCATCTGACCACCAATCCTGGGGAAAAAGCATGCACTAGAACTAGAACCGTGTTCTTCAATCAGTAGGTGTACCAGTGTGTTGGTAAAATTGGCTTGGGCACTTCAGATCTTTATATGGGGTCCATACACCCGATGATGATGATGATGATGAGAAGGAAGTATACATATTATCAGAAACTCACGGCAATCTTAATAAACGAACGATTAACTCCGAGCATTAACGGTTAAATGAAATGATCCTAATTTGAACCGCTACAGACAGACATAGAGTTTCAACATTTGTCTATGACGGACCGGCAAGATGATCAAAGACAATCGCACGTCGCAGTAATGGACGCCAATTCATGTTTAATTATACGTATCGCGATATTAAGTAGAGTGAGGAGATTTTACCGTCCCAACTTTCAAAAAAGAACGTACTCAATGTCTCGGAATATTAATATAAAATAATATACATATGTACTCACGCCTGTAAATCCCCGAAGGGGTAGGCAGCGGCATATTAACACCCACATTTCGGCGACTATGATTTTCGGTCCCACGTAACGTAGGACGAGCCTATTGCCGTCTAGCGGGCACTTTGTCATGGGCTGCATGTTTACTGTCGGATGGAGAACAGCCCTAACGCTTAGTCGTCTTTTACGACACCCACAGGAAGAGATATAAAATAATAAATAATCTATGATATGTACTGTCTGAAGTTTACGCAAATCTCACTCATTGAAATAATTTCTATGAACGAGTATTCTAGGATATCGCGGATATAGGTTATAGAATATTATATCCCATCAAAATCCGGTCCCAGTCCCGGCCCCAGTCCTAGTCCCAGTCCCGGTCCCGGTCCCGGTCCCGGTCCCGGTCCCGGTCCCGGTCCCGGTCCCGGTCCCGGTCCCGGTCCCAGTCCAGTCCAGTCCCAGTCCCAGTCCCAGTCCCAGTCCCAGTCCCAGTCCCAGTCCCAGTCCCAGTCCCAGTCCCAGTCCCAGTCCCAGTCCCAGTCCCAGTCCCAGTCCCAGTCCCAGTCCCAGTCCCAGTCCCAGTCCCAGTCCCAGTCCCAGTCCCAGTCCCAGTCCCAGTCCCAGTCCCAGTCCCAGTCCCAGTCCCAGTCCCAGTCCCAGTCCCAGTCCCAGTCCCAGTCCCAGTCCCAGTCCCAGTCCCAGTCCCAGTCCCAGTCCCAGTCCCAGTCCCAGTCCCAGTCCCAGTCCCAGTCCCAGTCCCAGTCCCAGTCCCAGTCCCAGTCCCAGTCCCAGTCCCAGTCCCAGTCCCAGTCCCAGTCCCAGTCCCAGTCCCAGTCCCAGTCCCAGTCCCAGTCCCGGTCCCAGTCCCAGTCCCGGTCCCGGTCCCAGTCCCAGTCCCGTTCCCAGTCCTGGTCCCGGTCGCGGCCCCCGTCCCAGTCACGGTCCAGGTCCCGGTCCCAGTCCCGGTCCCGGTCCCAGTCCCGGTCCCGGTCCCAGTCCCGGTCGCGGCCCCAGTCCCAGTCACGGTCCAGGTCCCGGTCCCAGTCCCGGTCGCGACCCCAGTCCCAGTCACGGTCCAGGTCCCAGTCCCAGTCCCGGTCCCGGTCCAGGTCCCGGTCCCGGTCCCAGTCCCAGTCCCGGTCCCGGTCCCAGTCCCGGTCCCGGTCCCGGTCCCGGTCCCGGTCCCGGTCCCGGTCCCGGTCCCAGTCCCGGTCCCAGTCCCGGTCCCAGTCCAAGTCCCAGTCCCGGTCCCGGTCCCGGTCCCGGTCCCGGTCCCGGTCCCGGTCCCAGTCCCAGTCCCGGTCCCGGTCCCAGTCCCGGTCGCGGCCCCAGTCCCGGTCCCGGTCCCAGTCCCAGTCCCAGTCCTAGTCCCAGTCCCAGTCCCGGTCCAGGTCCCGGTCCCGGTCCCGGTCCCAGTCCCGGTCCCAGACCCGGTCCCAGTCCAGGTCCCAGTCCCGGTCCCGGTCCCAGGCCCAGTCCCAGTCCCGGTCCCGGTCCCGGTCCCAGTCCCGGTCGCGGCCCCAGTCCCGGTCCCGGTCCCAGTCCCAGTCCCGGTCCAGGTCCCGGTCCCGGTCCCGGTCCCAGTCCCGGTCCCAGGCCCGGTCCCAGTCCAGGTCCCAGTCCCGGTCCCAGTCCCGGTCCCAGTCCCAGTCGCAGTCCCGTTCCCAGTCCTGGTCCAATCCCAGTCCCGATTGCGGTCCCGATCCCGTTCCCAGTCCCAGTTAATCTACATAATATGTACCAAATTAAGTTCAGTAGTTCAGACGTGAAAGCGTAACGTTACTTTCGCATCAACTAGGTATAATACATATTTCGTTAGAATGGTATTAGTATGGGTGAATTCAGGTACACTGACTCATTCACTGCAAATGTAACTTTGTAATCCTTTATATTTATATGAGATTACAAAGTTATTTATGCAGTTGAGACTGAAATTGTACAATATTTTAATTTTCTCGTGATTTGTACATTAAACACTACTTGTTTTCTAAATTTGAGGCTTCTATGTCTGCTAGAAGTGCCTTAGTTATAATTCTTAAACTACTGGTTCAAATTGAATGAAATTTGAAACATAAAGTGTTTTTACAGTGCCATTTTGGTAACCGAAGATTCAGGCTTCTAGGTTTATCCACAACGAACTTGTAGTTAATGGGAGGTGAATTATTTTGACTGGGATGGACGAATTGACGTAGCGGTATACACGAATACAAATATTTTTATGTATGAATATGAATTTTTGCATTGGTCTGGTCGAGCCTCGGAGAGCACGTTAAGCCGTCGGTCCAGGTTGTTACACGAAAATCTATGGCAGTTGTTATGGGTGTAAGTAATACTTATGGTATATAATAAGTAGGTATGCAATCTTACACGCGAACGTGTATACCACCTTATTCTTTGGCTGTGTGTGTATTTACGCACCAAAAAACTGCCTTCTCGGTTACGGACCAGTCTATGTGTGTCTGTGTATGTACAATTACATATAACACTTAGAGTATACATTATTATATAGAGCGCGCCTATCACTCAGGTCTTTGGCACCGAGTGTTAGCAGATACTTTGCGATGGTATAGCGCACCTATAGTGACGTTTCATGCATTACTGAAAATATTAATAGATGCACTTATTAATGTAGTTTGTTGTTATGAAGTTTTTTTGTTAGATATGATATGCATGGATAAAATTAAAGCCAAAATACAAAAAAATGGCGTCATTTTGCGTTATTTTTGCGTCATTATTACTACAATTAAACGATGTTGTATAAAATTTTGATTTAACATATCGAATTAAATATTATTTGCGAAGTCATTTTGACGGGTATTGTTTTGCTTCTGATTGAGGTTGAGCCAGGAGCCTCGGTACTATTCATACCCGTGATAGCAGTTCATACTTATAAGGCGCGCTCTATAGCAATGTATACTCTAAGCATATAACATCTTTCCTTTTACTCGAATGACAGTAGATGCAGCTCGTGAAGTGTGTAAGGATAGAGTCAAATGACCGGCTGTAGTAGAATGTGTATCTTTCCTTTTATAGCTTTTTATAGCTGGCAATATTTATCCACTGCAGCTTGCATTTCTTCAATGATAGTGTTCTTTCCTCTACATCTGTACATAAAACGCGTTTTATTTACAACTACTACTTCAACATAAATCACCTTTGATTCTAGACAGACGAAAATAAACCTTGCTACCCATACTTTAGGTTTATTTTGGTCCTAAACTGAGGATACAGTGTAAAAGATTCAAGACGGCAGGATAAAACGTTGAGATCATTGTAAAGTACGTAGCTCTAACACTGTAGGGAGAATATTTATGCTTAATTTTGATACGTACATACATATAATCATGCCTTTATCCTCGGAGGGTTAGGCAGAGGTGAATTAACACCCACATTTCTCCAATAATTGTATTCGGTCCATCTGAGGCTGAGTCTGGGCTGTCTACTGTCTATATCTAAGATTAGGGGGTGACTATTGTTGACTCAAGTCATGCATCTGAGGCCGAGTTTGGGCTGTCTATATCTGGCTAATATGAAACAGCCCTAATCCTTAGTCGCCTTGTACCTACGACACCGCATAGGAAGAGATGGGGTGGCCCATATTCTACTCTGCCGGGAACATTGTATTTTTTTTTTACACCAGAGTGACGGCGAAAGTTGTGAATGTAGTTTATTTTTTTAATGATTAAAGTGCTTGATGGCTGCCCGATGCGTGGTCAAATAAAGGAAGATAGGACTTTTTATGTCTAAATTGTCCAACCCAAGAAAAAATAACTGAATGATGACAATAAACGTGCAAACTTTGGTTGGTGCAACGCTGCTGGATAGCGATAATGTAAGAGGAACATGCAGTGTGTACAGGTATTCAACAAGATATTTACACCCGTATTCACAAACAATACTGTGAGGTCTCATAGTGTGCTGGAGCGCATAGGGCTGGTAAAATTAATTCACAAACATCACGGAGCAGTATCTAACGCAGTGCGTTCCCTCAACGAAGTATTACTTAAGTGTTATCAATGAATAAAAAGGCTTACCAAAACGAACGAACTGAGAATTTGTCGTTCTTTGCACAGTTTTGGTCAACTCATGTGGTTTTGGTGGTGCGCATAGTGAAGTATTGTTTGTGAATACGGGTGTTAGAGTCCAAGCTAACCTTACCTACAAATCGTGAAACCTTCTGTCCTTACACCACTTGGGTCTCCACTGTATTCCTTAAAATGTGAGTCAATCCATCCTCGGCAAAATGCTAGCGGGAAGCAACAATGTATCCCAAAGAAAATAGGAGATTTTTCTTTTCCGCCTTCGCGACTGGTGTGCGTATGTATATGGCCAAAGAAATAAGTATGCACTTTTATGCGTGAAGTGAGAGACCTTTTCCTTTTCTCAGAATAGGAAAATTACTCTTTCAACACCCCGCTATCACTAGAGCTCTACTAATTTTATAGTATATCTACCTAAAGGAAAACTTCAATAAAATGTCAAACCGTGAAAGGCGGATTGCCATCCAATGTATTTGGCCCGAAGCTCTGATCTTAAGAGAATTTATCGGCTCGCAATCGGCACTTAAACGTCAGAAATCGTTTCACTTCTTTAATAAATTGCCCCTCAAGTCAGTTCGAGACGTTTGCGGAGGTGTGTGTTCGCGTTATACTACGAATCGTACTTTTTTTAAGAATATTAGCATCCGAAATTACCAATATTTCCTCTAACCCCTCCAGCTAAGATAAATTGCTTGTGTTAAGATTGGGTTCATGCGGGTAGTGTAATGTCGACTCTTTAATCACTAAGCTACCGACGCTTTTACTTACTTTAATATATCACTTAAATATACATTAGATAAATTAAGGATTTAATAATCATTCTAGGACATACTATACAAGGTGGTAAGGGGGCCATTTCAAATCCATAGGTGAACCAAGGTCAGCCAGGATGGACGGGAGGTGCGGTGTTAGTCGGTTCAAGTGCAAAATAACCCTAAAATAAGAAAAAGTGGATTCAAGTGATCTCTACCTCCCAATCAGAAACTCTGTATTAGGTATAATGTAATGTATACACAGTTGAACACTTAACGTCCACGCCACAACAGTGGCGAGGGGTGAATTTTTCAAACTAAGCCCTGGGAATAACAAAATTTACCTCGATCTAGTTTCTCATGCACCTTGCTACCCATTGGTAAACCAGCAGGAATCCGGTTATAGGGACCCCATAGATCGATCGTCAAATTAGTGTCATCATTACTATATTATCTTATCAATAAATACCTATATCTAGATAGCTATTTTATCTCCATCCATGTCCATTATCAACTTATTATTACTAAAAGGAACTAACTCACTCTTATATTAAAACATCGTTTAATTTATAAAAGGTACAGTCCACGCAATAGGACAGTGGAAACGCGAAATATATAAGACTTCATTTAAAAGCTGCATATTTAGGCGAATCCTGAATGAGCTTTAAGCTTTTAAAAAGAATCATAGAGACGGCGATGTACACCAGCTGGTGAAAATAGCTCTAGAAGCAAAAGAAAATTAAAGAAAGAAAGAAAGAAAATATTTTTATTCAACCCAGCTTACATAAACAAAAATATACACAGCTTAGCAACCAGAATAATATTACAACAATTATTGTACATACATAACAATGTTATATGCATCTATATGGTTAGGTAGAATAAAGGCCGCCTCTCAGCTTAATGCTGTCCGCGTTGTAGTGCAAGCGGACAGCGCTGGTTTTCAGAGACGGCCGGACAGTGGGTTTGACTAATATACATTTTTTTTCCATTACGATACAGTTGCAGATAGATTATTAAACACAAAAAATGGCAAACAAAAAATCATTACAATTACGTATCAAAAACTTCTGAGGTTGGATTGTAATAGTAAGAATCTGCAAATAAATAATTTGACTTTGACTTTGACTTTGACTTTGACTTTGAATCATTCAACTAAACTGGGTTCTTGCATAGCGGTGGCGAAAGGTGAAATTTTTGAAAAGGGAAGCCGGCAGAAAAATTTTACCTCGTACAGAACGACCGTAGCAAATTTGTACTGAATTCTGGGTTTTCTCATTTCAGATACTGAATTTCATATAGGTATCTATGAAAGTATGACAAAGGGGGATCGAAAATCTAAGTAGGATTCATTTCGGAGTCTGCGGTCCCTATTTGCCAGTCTATCTGATCGACATTTCGCTATTTTCCGTGAAGCGGCTGCCATCGGACTTTCACAACTCAATGGTGATATCGAAGTAGGCCGATTAGACCAAATGTTAGACTTTTTAGGGCTCCACTACCCGTGACGATTGCCATAGATAGATGTTCATATACATATATGAAAACCGAGAGCGATGGCTTAACATGTTTGTCGAAGCACGGAAATACCCAAACCAATGCAAATTCAACATTGATGATACAAATATTAAGTGTAATGAATGTTAAAGTCTAACAAGTCTCGCCACCACGTGTACACAGCTCGAGCGCAGTAAAATCCAACGCTAAATCCGTAAGAGAAAATTGCTTCCGACGATTTGTTCGAAGTACGTATTTTTTGCACTCCTCCTCCACGCATCTACATAATTCACTAATGTATTTCAAAATAGCCACGCTCTTTATTAATATAAACAGAAGTAAATTGTACGATTCAGTTTATTATTTAACTATTTTATTAGATAGCAGATGTAGGTACTCTGTTATGTATCATTAGAGGGTGAATTTCCCGGGACCAAAAATTGCGTGGCATCGATGATATCGGTACTAAAAATCATAGTTACAATACTCTAATATTTTTTTCTGGTTAGGTGAAATAGTGATCTATGTGTAGCACTAAATATTTTATTAAATAGGATAATAGATTCTCCAAAAAAAAATTTTAAACCTCGAAATTTTTCATTTCCGTGTTTGTCCACACGTCACCTATCGTGTTGTGATGCCTCATTGATAAAAAACTATTGATTTTTTTAATTAAAATCTAGTTTTATTTGATACGTGAATAGTTAAAGTATTGTTACGAAATACATTTATTCAAATATTTAAACAATACAACAAATGGTTAATAAAAGTTCATTTGTCCTAGAATTACCTTTAATCGCCATGTTCTAAACATATATTAGAATATTGCTTTATCTAACGATTTGTGTCCTCCCTCATATGCGCTAAACGTTGCATGGAAGGACGTACACACGTGCCTGCGTTTTGGCACCATAATTAAAAGTATGTCATTTTTTTGTTACTGGACATTTTTTCTTTCATCACCGTGGATAGGTATACTTTCTATTCCAATAAGTTAATCCTCTTGATTAAGCATTCAATAGAACGCAATTTCTCTTGTTCATTTTTGTGAAGTGTTTATTACTTCGAATAATTAATAGATTTTTTGTAATTTTATATTTTTGGCTCGTTTTTCATCATCGTGCTTTCATTGCCATAGTTTCCGTGGTCAAAATTTGCTATGGTAATGAAGAAAAAAATGCGGCAATGAAAAAAAAATCATTACCATGCCTTGTAAAACAATTTAGTCTCATTGCCGTGACCAGATGTTTCATTTCCGTAACTTATGTTTTCATCACCATAGCATATTAACAAAAGTATATTATATTTGTTAATTTATTTTTTGTGTTTATGTGTCTATTATCTTTGTTTAATTGTACTCCTTTTGTAGATTTTTAACCTACGAAAGGGGGTTGGGTAAGATTGGAGTCGTTTTGGAATTGAGCGGCCAGGAATGAAAATGGTATAATATGAAAGTACAGTATATAGTGAGCAAAAGTTACTATGAACAAACTTCTCTAAACCATATCGGGACTTAGATATAATTTTTAGCTATACAGAGTGGTATTTTTTCAACTTTGCTTGGATGGAAAGTACTCTATATACTGGAGATAGCGAATTCCACTCAAAGGAAACGTAACCTTATTTTTAAAAAGGAACAAAACTGCATGGTTACAACGTTTTCCTAAAAATGCCAAACCTTCTCTTTCATGGATTTCCCTTTATTTAATTTACCAGGTTTGTTGGAGAGATTTGAGTCTTATGATTAATTCTATCGATTACTAACGACTAAAATCGGAAAAAATAACATACTGTATTTTTATGGCAATAAAAATACAGTATGTTAGTCGGTTCAATTACAGGATGTGGCAAGCGATTTTTCAGCATTCGTTAAACGCAGTTTTTTTTTTTCTTTTTAAAAATTAAGGAAATGTTTCCTTTGAATGAAATTTGCTATCTCCAGTATTTAGAGTACTTTCCCTCCACATCTCCAACGCAAACGCGGTATCCTTTATCTAATACTAGCTGACCCGGTGAACTTCGTACCGCCATATTTTCTGATACCGTTCCCGCTGCATATGTGTTTCTCTACAATATTATGCATTTAACATAATACATATAAACCTTCCTCTTGAATCACTCTATTAAAAAAACCGCTTCAAAATACGTTGCGTGGTTTTGAAGATTTAAGCATACATTGGGACGGACAGACAGCGACAGCGACTTTGTTTTATAATATGTAGTGATGAAGTGATGTAGTGATAGTGATTATCCTCGGTTCACATTATTCCAATAGCATTCCAGTCCAGTGCTGGAATGCTACTGGAATAATGTGAACCATCACTGGAATGTTCCTATTTTAGTTACTTACTGATCCAGTCCAATTTTCAAGACTGGATTGCCGGTCTATTTTTTCCATCTCGCTCGCTTAATCCAGTGCCACAGCTCTATATTGAATGTTTGATAGTGAAATTCTTGTTTTTTGGGAAAATATTAATTTTAACAATAGAGTTGACTAAAGATCAAACGTATCAATTTGTATCATCAGAGCGCTATTCGTGCAACATACCGATCGGTTGGATCGTCGAAATCGTAACAAATAAAATTATTATTTGGTTTATAATTAATAGTAGTTGATAGCAAAAGCGTAATAAGGATTTCTGAAAAATTGCTTGCCACACCCGATAATTGAACCAACTAAAATCCGGCTAAATCTATATATTTTTATTGAATCAATCGATAGGATCAATCATAAGGATCAAATCTCTCTAACAAATTTGGTAAATTAAATAAAAGGAAACCCATAAAAGAGAAGGTTTAGGAATATTTTAGGCGGTTCGATCATCGGGTGTGGCATTTTCAGAAATCTTTGAATGCGTTTTGTTTCCCTTTAAAAATAAGGTAATGTTTCCTTTAAGTAAAATTTACTATAGTATGAGGGTACTTTCCCTCCAGGTAAAGTAGAAATATTGTGTCACAATACATTTTCGAGAACCTAATGTATGTTAAGAAAAATATTTCCAAATTTCCCAAAATATGTGACAGGCATAACATAAATACGAGACATAAAAACAATCTTGTAGTCTGTGATACCAGACTCCAAAAAATTAGCAGTTCTTTCCAGGGTAACTGTATACGCTTTTTTAACAAGCTCCCTAAGGAAATTAGGGATTTACCTATAAAAAAATTTAAAAATGTAGTTAAGAGGAAATTGTGCCAAAAGGGCTATTATAAAATACAAGAATATTTAGATGATAAACTAGCTTGGAAATGAGCTGTTCACTCATGCATGCTTCTCAAACAAATTATTGTATTTAGACTAAGTAGACTAAGCATTATTTGTAAATAGACCAAAAACAAAAAGCCCGCTGAGTTTCTTGCCGGAGTCTTCTCAGGCCAGGGCCGCGTTTCGAACCGGTGGTCCATTTGCTAAGCTAGTCTTTAGTACATAATTATATATTTTTGACGTTTTGTAAGTGCCGTTTTAATGGTCTATACAGAATAAATGATTTTTGACTTTGACTTTGACATTCCACCCCGTATATCGCAGCTTCGATATTACTTACAATGAAAATAATGACACTCATACGCGTGTTTAACACAATACCGCTGTAAAAATAAATGACGCCACTGTGCATACACAATTGCCTAATCCCCTTTGTATTTATTGTACGAGTATGTACGTATAATTACTCAAGTAGGTATGATAATCTGTCCTTTTGCGAATCTGTTTTTATGAGAATCTGTCCTTATGCGATAAAAGGTATAAAATATTATATTTTATATGTATTTTCATTTCCGTAGTTGATTCTTTCATTCCCTTGGCACATTTCTTTCATGGCCGTGGACGTTTATTTCATTGCCGTGCACGCATGTGTCATCGCTGTGGCGCGTAATTTTTGATCTTGTATAACTCGTTAGTTTTTTTAGTTATCAGCTAGATATTAAGCAAGAAAACATATAGTATTAAAACCTATAATAAACGCGATTTGTTTTAATTATAAAACTTAAGGTAAAAAAAATCCACGGAATGAAAATTTTAATGGACCTGTTGAAATTCACCCTAGAGAAAATGTTTTAAATGTTTTAATATGTACTAAAAAATTTAGTTGGAACGGAATTAGAATCGCGACTGTCCCTATGTAAGGGTATATATACTCTGTAAATTGCATGGTGTATAGGGCCTGCCAAGATCTTTCGGAACCAAAAAAGCTCATCTGCAAGCCGATGGTGTGCCGGCTTGCAGGTGAGGATACTGATTGACGAACGGGCGTGGACGGGGCTCTGCAGGTTTCCCTGCGGTAAAGGGTTGTGGGGAGTCAAACGGTAGTCGTCCCAATAAAAGTCAATATTTTGACGCTCGGATGTAGCAAGTACGTAGTTACTTAATCCATAATTAAACAATGAATTATGTATGCCCAAAGAATTAAAAAAAACTTAACAGTACAAAAAAATAGTTGTAAAAATATTAAAATATATTCGTATCAATTATAAAAATGCAAACCGAATTAAAAAGCTCCAATATAACAAACATACAATCTCACTTATAAACACTGCTCTCAACAATATAATGTCTCCCCTATACCCAATTTACGCCATTATTAGCCGGGCATCGATGCGTGTGATTAAAATATAGATCACGCTGCTTACCATCACAATGGATGGATTAATGGTTGAAACTATGGCGATGTAGCGAGTTTAAAATGCCTCAGTTGAGTCAACTAAGTGTGAAGAACTAATGGTCTGGAATTTTCATCCATATGGTGGATTCCTTAAACGTGTTTTACGAATAACCAAAACTTTGTAAGAAAGAAAGTAGAAAGAAAGAAAAAAGAGGAAGAAAGAAAGAAAGAAAGAGAAAGAAATACACATAAACCTAAGAGATAAACATAACAGAGTAATAAGAAACAAAAACAATAACAAAATACAAACTTAATTGCTTAAGGTGATTACATACGCGAATGACTTTGACCATACAAATGCTCAAGGTCATTCGCTCATATTTGAACCGTAAAAATCAGTAAAACCAATTTTAATAGATAATTTTATAGGTGACGATTAGTAACTAAGAAGATCACGTCACGTAATACACTTATTTAACATATAATATGTGAAATTTTAGATTATTTGGATACATATTGTTGATAAAATTTGGTTTCATAAGAAAGATTAGAGTGATTTTCAGAGCCTCTTTTCAATTATTTCCTCCTTTTTTATTTAATTTATGAAAAGAAGAAGTTATTCTCTATATCCTGTAGTATGCAGGCATGTAAATTCCAGATCTGTAGGTTTCATAGTTAATAAGAAAAACGGTTTCGAAAATACCAATTTTTCGATGCTGACCTGATTCGGGGCCTGATGCTGGCCTGATTTTGAACACATAAAAACCATAAATGATCTTAATACCTTGATATTCCTGCCTTCCTGTAGACTGATTGTTCTAATATTTGGTACACACATTTAGCTCGGACGATAATATCATTTAAATGAATAGGACAGTTTAGTACTAGCATCATTAGTAGGTATTATAGTTAATATATACAAATTTGCCAACGCCCAAGTCAACCTAACTTGCTTTCCGCTACCGATACCGATCCTGCTATAACTCCGGACTCGTATCTTGGACCTAAAATGTGCTCAAAATGTGCCCTATACGGGCATTTCACATTTCTTGGGTGTCTTTTGAGGATAGCATGGGGTGCTACTGCGGTGGACGAACTCAAATTCACCAAGCATAGACTATTACAAAGCAATCCACGGGCGCCAGAGCCTCGTTTGTCTTGCGATTTAGGTCCATGATACGTGTCCGGATTTATACCGATTGACGGGCGAAGGAGTAGAAGTTTTTCAAGCAAGATGATTTGTTTGTCGTACGAAAAATAATCTAATTTTTAATTTTTTTATCCACCAGTTCACGTGTTTCCCTCCTCCTACAGTCCCGGGTCCTTTAAGCGGGGCGTGAAAAAGCATCTGATGAGGCCGTCAAGCTGAGTGCCACCATTGTAACATGATACTTGTCTGTAATGGTGACCCTCTTTTCAGAGACCTTGCCTTCAGCTTACTATCAGGCGAAGCGAAGTCAAATTGACGTGTCCTATATAAAAAATATAAAAAAAAAACAATTTATTAAACAACGCTTAACTAATTTATTGTTATTTAAATATTTTTTTTATTTTGCAACTCCAAAAGAGATTTTGGCTGAGATGTCATACTTTTCAGAATGCTGAATTTTACTGCAACACTCACGACATTGATATCACTAACCACCCAGAACAATATTTTGAAACTTCATAAAAATAAAAAGCAGACTGATCCGTTCCGCTCGCGATGACACGAGCCAATTCCGCTTTGCCGCCATTTAAGCTATAACTACCCCCAATATTTCGTTCTACCGTATTAGCTGCTTACTCGGTCGTGTGATTAAAAATTATGCAATTGCGTGCGAGCGGCCGCCGCGGACGGACGCCCGTGCGCGGAGCGTGCCGCCATTCTTCCTATTATAAGCTATTTAAAACGATTATGATGGGTCAAGAGAGCTTGAATTTGTTGAATTGGTATTGTAAAATTAGATTTCATTAAATACGAGGAGTAAGTTAAGCAATGTTGGCAAAGTCAAGTAGGTTGACCCGGCTACATCTCATTACATTAAAATTAATAGTGGTGTTTGGCAAACTTTTTGCACGACATAATTTTCAATAGATTATGAAGTAAGTATTAAAAGAAGTGCGGCCAGCCGCATCCGACTCACCGCTCACCGCATTGCGTTGTGGGCCATTAGAAACAGCTTAACACATTCCAAGTAGTCTTCATCCTAACGTTGATCCCAGTTGCATCCGAGGCTTTCACTTTAGAGTCCGGGGTCCGCTTTTTCCATTCTAACTTAACACATTCCAAGTTCCAGTTCGGCTGAACTCGAAAACCTATCGCAAAATAATAAATTAAACACGAAACATATTAAACTAGTTCTAAAAAGATTACTTACTCACACATTAATTTATTTCAATATAAAGATCCTATGCCAAATCATTATTCAGCAACTTTTGAGCTTCAACTGTACACTGTACATACATAATATTAAATGCTTATTATGTTCACAAATGGAGTCACAAAGCAACTTCTGAAGCAGCTCACGTAGATCACTTATTTTCCACATATTTTAAAGGCAGATTTACGGGCCCATGCCTCCCGACACGTACAAGTCTATTGCCAAGTTGGTCGCGCGGGTGTTCAGCCGTGAAATGGGCCCCTCTTAGCGCATATCGATTGAGGGTTTGTACCCGGTTTCAATGGAATTAATAGACTCCCTGCAGCATCGGATGACAACGTACGGAGATTTTGTGGAGAACGTATTTTGCTAAGCTCCTTGTTGTGCTTTAGGTAGGTATTTATTACACGCGACGCGACGTAATCTATAATATAATAATGAATCTCTAAATGTGTTGCTAGGCGCAAATCTCGAGAACGGCTGAACCGATTTCGCTAATTCTTTTTTAGAATATTTCTTGAAATACGGGGATGGTTCTTACGGAGAGAAAAATTAAAAACAAAAAGAATCGGCTGTTAGGCGGTACGAAGTTCGCGGGGTCAGCTAGTAATAAATAATTTAACATTTTAGAGTAATATGTATAAAAATGATATGATATGATATGTATAAATGTTAATCAAAATCACAACTAAGATCTTCTACTCGTACTCATTTTTATTATCCGAAAGAGATTTTTTTTTAAGATTATTAGCAACAGGAATTACTAATATTCATTAAAACTACTAATCATTTAGCTACTTTTCAAAATAGTAACTAAATGAATCCATGAGAGAGATCCCAGTGTATCTCATTCCATACACACTCCATTCAAATATGGTCTTTTTGATATTAGACTTGTCAATACACATTTCGATGAGGCCGTAATCATTTTTGACATTTAGAAAACTGAGTTTAGATGGAGATTGTATTTTAACAGATTTTTATTGCAGGATTTTTATTGGCTCTCTGAGTGCCTCGGCGTAGCAGCTACGGCTACGACGTAGCTACGCGTAGACGATGTAATGTAAAGTAATTATGTAAACATTATTTTTTCAGTATCATATTATTCTGTATTGTAGGGATACAAATATTTATATGATACATTTTTATGTATCATATAAATATTTGTATCCCTACAATACATCCAGTACAATACAACCAGTCCAGAGCGAATATGTTTTGCGCGCTGGTTATAGTGTGGAACAGCATTATTGGTGTGGTGGTGGAATAGTACTATAATATACATAGTGCTTTTGAGCTAATTGCTAAAAAAACTGTTTATTTTTGCGGGGGTATGTTCCTGTGTGATACAAGAATGTGATTAATATTTCCCGGAAGCGGACCCGCGGACAACAACCAGTACCAGTATATTAATACAATTAGAATAACGTTAACCGATAGCAATTAACTATTACCTACTCTCTTTTTTACCGTGCAGTGTAATATCAACCTTAATAAAACGAAATACGATACAAAATTCAAATGACATCAAAATTGTAGTTAGAACGTTCTGGTAAATTTCAAAATGTACATTGTGGACGTTTCGGGTATTTGGGATGTCCACTAGAACAACAATTCAATTAAAGACGACGCCTAACAAGCTCCTTCTATATAATAGACCGATCTTGGACGTGCACTGTTTTGGTTAACTACAATTCGGAATAAGGTAACGATCTCTGTGACGTAACGGTAAAGAGTTGTTAAGTCAGAGGTCACTGGTTCGATTTCCGCTCAGTGCGATTATTTGTATGCATGAATATGGGTATTTCTGTTGATCTGATCGTGCCTCAGGGAGCACGTATGAGTGTACACATTTAATAACTGACTATTCGCTAATTAGACGTTCTGCTATATAGACCATCTGATAGTTGGACGTTTTGCTACATGGACTTTGTGCTAGTTAGACTTAATGCTCATTAGACGTTTCGCGATGTTGGTCATTCAGCTGCTTAGACCTTCTGATCAGGAAGCGTTAAGCCATCGGTTCCGGTACGAACATGTATAACAGTCGTTACGGGCAGTTGTAGCCCTAAAAAGTCCGACAACTGTTCTAACTTCAATACTTCGATATCTGCAAAATGGAGGTCAGACCCGCGTTTCCTGTGTAGGTAGCGGTCGCGTTCACATACGCCACAGAGGCTGTCAAGTACAATATCTTTTATATGTATGCGTAAATTAAAATTAGAATCCATGGTAGGTATAAGCTAGATATGGCCCTGGGTCGGCCGGGGTGCGAGGGATATGGCTACGACAATCTCACCTCCGGCAACTGTCGGCCCACAGACAGCGTGCGTTTTAGTCGGTTCGAGTCCGACATAACTTCCTCCTCCGGCTCCGGCGGGGGAGGTATCCGTGGGGACTTTTCGCACGATAAAAAAAAATAGGTAGGTATAAGCTAGTTAAGCTACGCTTACATTGAATCTAGAAAGCGCTGAATAGAATGTCCTAAAATATTTATTTATTACAAAAACCCATCTTTTATCTAAAAACTAACTCCAAAGTATTAGCGCCGTGAACAAAAAGCCGTTGTTCCTATCCGGGAGTGCGAGTATGCGAGTATGCGAGTGAGCGGGTTGTCTAGCAATCGGCGCTATTCCGCGGTGCACGCTTTGTGATGCAGATAACCTTAATCCCTGTCTGACGGCTACGTGTCAACACCAGCCGCAGCCGAACGTTGGATTAAACAGGATACGACGAGGGAAAATATGGAATTTTGAATTTGCTTAAAAATTTAGATGATTAAGGCCTAAAAAGGGCGTTTTAGGACTGAAGTCTGTATTTTAAAATGATACCCAAGAATCGATATGAAACTAGTTTTAAATACAGGTTGTATTCTAGAGCTTAACTTGAGTATTATAAATTGATCTTAGTATCAAACGTAATCAAAACTTGGCACAAAAGGACCTGTGATGAAAATACTAAACAAATTAGAGATTTTATGAAAGCTCAGATGACTTATTATTATCTGCACTTAAGTTTAGTTCTAGAATTTGTTTCACTATTCGAGATTCATGACTGAGTATCGTTCTAGAATATGGGCTTAAGAGAGGATAGTTTGGCAATCATGTGGAGATGCAATAAAACGGGAGCTGTTAATCATGGAGATTAATAGGCTGCAGTGTGGATGTGAATGCATCGGTGGCAGCCTTCATGTCCATGATATCGCGAATAAATTGCATGAAAAGCGCAGGGCGCTGGCAGCCACGTTATGCGGCCACTGCTTGCAGGGGTTGATAATGTCCATGTTTCGAAGTTCTTCAAACAATTCAAAATATTTACTCATTTTGATTATCCAACATATTTTCAAACAAAGACCCTCTTCTTAAATACCTACGCTATAAATGAGTATTTAGTGCACTATTGTTTATTTCCGATCGTGTAGTGAATCTGTCGAGTCTAAGAACCAGCCCAATCTACGAATCTATCCAATCTACGAATCCGTCGTACGAACAATCGGTGTTTCTATACAGGCATATCAATGTTATTCTCATCGTTATTCCGCACCAAGCAACAGTGCGAAAGGATTATGAAGGGCTGAGATAGCAATTTGCGGCGTACTTAATTACAAGATAAATTAGTATGTAAATTAATAGCCATGTTCCTCGCTCCACGGGTGGGTAAATATTACGCCAGGAAATATTACGGCCGGATGCCGGATGTGTTTCGAAGGCGTATATTTTACCTACTTGATGTTGGGTTTATTCTGAGTGTACTAGACGTCAGATAAAATATTATAAATGTGGAAGTTTGTGAAGGCGTTTAGATATTTGGATGATTGTTTGTTACTCGATTATACTAAAACGGCTGAACGGGTCTGGCTGAAATTTGGTACAAGGGTAGATTTATTGTCTACTAGCTTTTTCCCGCGGCTCCGCCCGCGTAGATATCGGTTATAGCGACCAAACATAGCCTATGTCCTTTCTCAAATTCTAATCTACCCCTATACCAAATTTCATCAAAATCGGTTCAGTGGTTTAAGCGTGAAAGCGTAACAGACGTAAGTAAGTATGAATATGGATTTTATCCCTGGAATCAGTTTAGAATTCCAAGGGAGATTTTTTTCATTAGATTCTATTAGGACCTGCCTATATTATGGTAGTTGTGGCCAACCAAATCACTATCGTATAACTTAAAATTTAAACAGAAGTTTAAGAAGTAGTTAAACTCGTTAATTATTATAAAACTTTCAAGCCCAATGGCATATTTTTAATTTAGAAATCGCTTTGAAACTTTGACGATCTGTCAGTAGATATTTAGCAGTAATTAATCAGAGCATTATTTACTAAAGACATCATTTCTACCCTAAAGTTAAATAACAACTTAGAATCTAAAGGGGAGAAAACAAGACCAATTACATAAATTATATTTGCACAATGCCCCACATAAAGAACAATGTGTTTGCTGATATAATATTAATAAAGATTTGATTTTGATACCGCTATCGGGAGCCATGTTTGTTTAGCTGTCAAACTTTGTGTGCCCGACGCATGCGCGACACGTGCCATTCAAATAGAGTAACGTTTTAATCTAATAGGCCTAAAATCGCATGCGATAATGCCAGGGGGTGAAAAAACACATTTTGTTGATTTTATGGGAATTCATCTTTATTAAAAATAACTTTATTATTATGACTGGTGTGTTCTCACGATTTTGAATGGCATGATTAGATAACCGTGTCTATTGGTCATGAGAATCATTTTAAAATATATAATTTTCGACTGCCGGGTCGGGAGTTGAAAATGATTTAGATAGATAAATTGAAGGCTGAAATTGAATTGCTTTAATTTTGTATGTCTATCGCATAGTGTATGCCTACATCAATATATTTTTAAGTAGATAAAACCGAAAATTTTATTTAAATATCTCATGAACATTAACAATTATAGGTAGCAAATTGTCAGTTCTATGTATAATAGAGAAAACGCGCGAGAACCGAATTCTCGATTTTCTTTAACTCCATCACTATATTTGTTTACATGTGACTTAAAAACAACACCTTAATTATTTTTTCTATTATTCTTATTATGACCAGCAACGCCACCATCGACAAATCTAACCAAAATAAATACTTATTAAACTATATTATGACATCCATAGAGTAAATTAATACCGCCAAAAAAGACACCACAGATGATATTGTTATACCAGATTATTATCGTGGCAACACTATGGGGTGATCGTAGCAATGATATAAGATATCAAATCGCAATTTTGGCACAAGATTGCGTCGACAGATCGGCTTCAACGATGTCCCTTATTTATTTGATTAGGACGCTTTTTATCAATACATCTCCCCTTAACAATTTTTGTTTTGTTTGACGTAGAAATTATTTTTGTGGCCGAAAGTTATGATAGGGATATAATGATAGTGAGTGGTTGGATATTCTGTAATATCGTGATGAGCTACACATCACAATGTTTAGTCCCTCATATAACTGTGGATACAAATTATATCTACTTACTCCAATGACATTTCATAACATAGACATGTCATATGCTTACAAATCAACGTAGAAAAATGTGCCGAACTCACACACACACATTTTTAATTCATCTACACTTTTGGTGTATTAACTTTAGAGAAATAGTTCGTGCAGTGTCTATAAACATACGATGGCATTTTCGTTATTTTTTTAAGTCACTGTTGCTTCCGCTCAACGTCCGACCGGCGCCGCTCGGCACGCGGTACTAGAGGCAAACGTTCCAATTGACTCGTTTTCGGATCTTCACGATTTTCGCGCAATAACATATCTACTTCTTTTTATATAATATCTTTGACTTACTCATAAGTTTTTTAGCAAGTGTGATTCTTTTTTCATTGTCTATGTGTTGATGTTTAGTCTGTTAGTATAGTTGTAGAACACTTCAGGATAGTTCAAAGTTAGTAAACTGTTATGTATCAAAACGCTTCGATTACCATAAAGGTAAGCGTGAATGATATTTCCTTTATATGCTTGATTTTAACTTTTCATAGTCATTTACATTCATAGTATGGCACTCACTGGAAAATCATGTGTTTTAATTCACTTGAACTCTGTAAACTTAACTTCTGAATAAAGAAACGTGGCTCAACCACCTTCGATCATATTTTTTATTATTATTTATTCATACATAAACCCACGTAATACACATAACAGAATAAGAAGAAAAAAAAACACAATAACAAAATAGAAACTTATTGCTAGCGCGAACCATCCGTATTTAGGGACAGGCATATACCTCGTAGGCAAGCTGAAATTAAACGCGTGTCAACCTAAGTGTTATTTAATACGATATGATTAATAAATGGATATACTTAAAGTAACTTCCTAATCCTTAATTATTTTACTCCAAACTATTATGATACAGACATACGTCCTGTGTTTCTATTGCACTTGCTCTTATTATATTTATACTAATTAAATCAATAATGAAATTGTAATCCAAACTTCGCCGAGTATTACGAAATTTATTTCAATTAAAAAGCTCCCCAATTAACGATCACCTGTCAGATTGACAGCCAATTTAAAACAAGAACCGGTCAGCCATTATCACGCAATTAAAAGCTGCGTTCGCATTTTGAATCGGTTCTATTATTCGCGCCCTTCGTTAATTCGGTATTTCGGGTGCGTTCCGCGCTGCACTTGGCCGATAGCTATGACATTCTCTTTAAAACATAATGGAATAAAGAAACAGTAAACTGGCCTCGCATGTTGGGGGAGCACTTCGTTATTGGTATACTACGATGAAACAGTGTTGATACTGTGCGTGCTATGATACGATTTCGATGCAAACTGTACCTCATTATGATATTTCTTGTGAAATGGTTTGCCTGTAGTAACTTTGGTTACTATGAATTTTATATTTAGTATAATTATACGTGCGGTTATAAACAAATTGAATGTAGAAGTGTAACTTCTTTTTTAGTTTATTGTCTCAGCACCATGTTGGGCGCCAATGTAATTCATTTAGTCCCTAATTTAACTAGGTACGTACGTACATACATACCTACATATAATTACGACTTTATCCCCAGAGGGTAAGGCAAAGGTGAATAAACACTCGCATTTCACCAATCTATGTATTTAGTCCCACGTAATGGGGGGTGAGCTTATTGCCGCATTCCGGGCACTATTTTTGACTCGAGCCATGCATCTGAGGCTGAGTCTGGGCTTTATATAATCTGTCTGATGTTAAACAGCCTGGAACAGCTATCGGAAACATTATGTGCGTAGAAAAAAAGATAAAACGTCTACATATTAAGTAATAAATAAATTTGTCACGACATTGTGTGTTCTTATAACTTTTTTTAACTTTACCTCAATCTCAAATATGATAAAATAATCAAGACTGTATAATCAAAGTATACGCTAAAACCCATAGGTAGCACCATTCATAACGAATCAGCGTACAAAATGATATTATTTGTAACATAATCCGCGAACAACTACGGCACGAGATTGATATTACGCTAGGGTGATATCGACATTAATTTATATGGATACGGTTTAAAAATGTATAATGGGTGGGTTGCCGACGCTAATAAAGCCCCTGGGGAGCGCCATGTTTCCAATGACAGTTTTTGGCGCGAAATGTAATGTATACCCCACTAGGAAATCGTGTAAGCAATTTTGTAAGTCAATGTTATTATAGGCCGAAGCAATAGGTTCTTAAGTCCCATGAAAAATATTTTTGACAAATGACATGACTTTTGGCGCGAAATTATTTGAATGCATTTTTCACAAATGATTGATCAGCTAATTGTAGAGGATGACGTAAGGAGTTGTATTGCACAATTTATTTTGTTTTTTTTTTTAATTTCACATTTTTTATCTCAACTAAAAAGGCTTGTGACTGTCAATAGAATCAGGGTAGGTCTGTATCTAAATTATTATACCTTACGTAGTTTTAGTTCATAGCTAACCGTAAACGTATGTTTTTTAATATTTTTTCTTACTTTCTTTAAACGAGTAACACTAGAAGAACAACACACCTGTCGCCTGTGTATTGTGTTCATTTATTTATAATTTATAATGTTTTATACCTAAACCGATATCCGGGTAGCCTGCAGCATACGGAGAAAAAATAATTTGGGAACCGAAACGCCATCGACACGACGCAATAGAATAAGAAGAAACAATTGAGCATCCGCGTAAAGATAAGAATGCAATCCGTCCATTGTGTATCAGTAACTGCCAGCTACTTCGGCCTTATAATATTAGAGCCGATAACACTAACTCTAGTAGGTATGATCATATTACCGGATGACATGTATATCATTACACGTGTCTTTAATTGAAGAACACGAAATAGCTATAGGTACTGCAAGGCTCAAATCATCCGATAATCTGATTATCTTGGGTTAGTGTTACATATCGATTCTAATACTATTAGTGCATATTTTATAAAAAGAACTGGCTACGGCTATAACTATTAACTACTGTAATAAATGAATGCAAATAAAATAAATTATTCGTCACATTATTAAACTGTTACATTCAATAACAAATTTAGAGTCTAATAAAGAGATTATGCAAATAATTCCGATTTGTATCACGTGTTCGTATACAAATGTCAAATAATTGTTAAATAGCGTGTAAAATGTACACAGGACTTTCTTTGTATTTCGAACTAGACAAACAGGGATAATTTTATAATTTCATATCTAATGTCCGATTCCATTATTCGAAATCAACTGCGTGTTAAATTTAAATAAACGGTTCCGTGCTAATGCACATTCGAAATTCGAATTTGACTTCGCTGACGTCGCGGTTTCGACGTCTTTATTCAAATTTCGAATAATGAGAAATCAGATGCGCACCAGTGAATGCATTCATATTCAAAATTAGGTCGCAAATGTTTCATATGTGTCGTACTTTTGTGTCAATTAATTACTGTTGCAGTCACATGTGGAAAATTATAATTTAATGGGTGTGTTACACATTTAAATCAGAAAACATATCTATTACATTTGTGTTCTTAAAAAACAAAATATAGGTTACTTATTATACCTTCCAGACTTTTTCGAAACAGGTATACATTTTTATATTTAATTTCATACACAACGGCGGATTTAATGCCATAGGTTCTCTACCAGACAATCATAGGGCTTGTACCACCACTGACCAAATATAAATAATTGCTAAACAAACACAAAGTGAAACTAATTAACAAAACATAAGTCCTGAAATAATTTATCTAGTACTACTTTGAGTTAAGCCCTCCATTTCTCAAACACAACTTTTTATAATCGCGATAAATCTCAAATTAAGCCACAAGCATAACAGCCTAAGCTCAAGTTAACAATTAATGTCATTACCGTCCAAACAACAATCGCTAATTACGTAAGCGTCGGGCAAAAACACCTCGTCCCAAACAGACAATAAATCAAGAAAAGTAAAATATCGGTCCCGCGGGGCCCCTCCCAACTGTCACTTGACATAATAGGGTCTTTTGTCGCGTTTGCGATAACGAGCACGACACAGTGGCGGTGATCGCTGTACTGATGCTTAAAAAAAATAATGTCCTAATGTCCTGTACCTATAGTAAAATTACTAAGTCTATAAACTTAAAAGTTTGGTCAAAATAAGTTACATAGAGAGAATTCTCTTACTTTATGTACTTAGTTACTTTGAATAAAGTATTATGAAATTGTTAGAATTCCCGCTAACTTCTCCACAGCTAAGCTAACTTGCTTGTGTTAGGAGTGGATTTACATCGGTAATGTGTCGGCTAGGAATCCAACCTGCCTGCCCGCCTAGGCAAGTGGCAATTCGTTGCCCAGCGTATTGTAGAATAGAATGACGAATGTATGGGATTTGACGTATATGACAAATGACAACGCATGTGTCACGTCAACGAATTGTCACTTGTCTTGTTTTGGGGCTGAAAATGAAATCGCCCGATCCTAAGACCGACTACCTAACCACTAACCATAATATAATAATAATAAATAAATAAATATTCTACAACATTCTACACAACGCTATCTAGACCCATGGTAAGCTTAATTAGCTTGTGTTATGGAATCTAGAATGCGGATATACATACTTAAATACTTTTTTTTTTTGTAAATACATACATATTATACATAGAAACACCCAGACCAATGCAAATATTAATATTCATGCATATAAATATTGGCACTGAGCGGGGATCGAACCCGCGCCTCCTGCGTAGCAGCCGCGTTCACTACCGCTACGCCACAGAGGCAGTCAATATTAATCTATGCACTAACCCAAATGTCACAAGCTAGTTTAGTTAGGCTTACATTAGTTAGTTTAAGATACGTCACAGTTTAGTACCAATAAGTATAATAATTGAAAGTTTGTAAAGATGTTTGGATGTTTGTTTTTCAATCAAGCCTTTGGTACAGTGATATCTACTGAAATAAAACTGAGAATTTTTATCTTAGAAATAAGTTCCAAAGGATTGCGTTGACGGTATCAAGATTCCACGCGGGTGGAGCCGCAGGCCACGGCTATTATATTATAATTCCTATAAGAAAAAAAAACCATAGTGTAAACAACCGAATGAATCAGGTCGCGTTACAATCAGTAACACTAGAAGTGACACGTGTACATCTAATTTCCTCCCCTGCAACACGGAGCGATGCCATTAAGACTCCCGCAGGATTAGCGGAATCAATGAGCTGATGCTCGTTTGAACACGTCATTGTTGGGTAGTCCCGGTACTGTATTGCATTAGATGTAGAACTTACTATTTTTTTTTTCTTTTTTTTTTAAAAGAATATTAGCAACCGAAATTACTGATATTCCCGTTAACCCCTCCAACTAAGCTAAATTGCTTGTGCTAGGAGTGGGTTCACGTCGGTAGTGTAATGGCCAGGAATCGAACCCAGGACCTCTCGATCGTAAGGCCGACTCCTTAACCACTAAGCTACCGACGCATTTGATAGAATTGTATTAAAAGAACGCTTTGATGAGTGCTGTCTTTCATAATAGATACAGCCGATACAGGGCCTAGAAATGCAATTTTTAGTACGTTCTGTGATCCATTTTGTTTGACTTTAGAGTTATCAATATCATGTTATGTTTGAAATTTTGTTAAGCTATTGCATAGCTTCTATCGCGGGCCTTGAGCGTGGAGACCGAATCCAGAAATTCCGTAACGAAAAAAACCTAACACCACGAAGCTCGCACGAATCGAGCCGAGCTGCTCCGAAGTAGCTCCGCTTAACGTAAGTAATTTATAATTGCATAAGTTGATAAAAAATGCTATGCAATAGCTTTACCGCGGCAGTCCCCGAGTGCCACACGTCTTTTTTTTTAATGAGAAACAGAGTTATTGGTAAATTACGCCATAAGGCCCTTATTGGTAAGAAACTTTAAAACTGTGAGGGGTTAATAGGACCACTACTTAATTCAGTTCAATTCTTGATGTATGACTCTGTGCTTTCAGCATCAATTCCACCAAGATCAAAAAAATATACATAAGTACATGATTACAGACGATACAGATGACAATCAAAGTAAATAAATTCGGCCAAGTGCGAGTCGGACTCGCCCATGAAGGGTTCCGTAGTAGCAAAGGCGAAAATTGCGGTTTATGACGTATTAAAAAAAAACTACTGACTGGATCTCGTTCGAACCAATTTTTAGTGGTAGTTTGCATGGCAATTTACATCATATATTTTTTTTAGATTTATCATTCTCTTATTTTAGAAGTTAGAGGGGGGGACACACATTTTCAAAAGTGACACAATTTTAGTTTTTCTTTATAATAGCATGTCTAGTTAAGTGTAGTATCTACACAATTTGATGTATATAATTTACAAATATACCTACTGAATTATTTAGCTATCGAACAAATATCAAAGCTTTTTTCAGTTTTTAGTGATATTAAAACAAAAGCCCTTGATCTGTCCCATTGAGGGGTGAAACGCGCGAACATTACCAAGAGCAACAACACGAGGGTCCAACACCAACAACAGCGATGCACCCCCACCCACCTGTTAACCCCCATTGCATATCTTACTATAGTGTTTATAATACTATGGTAAAATTGTAAATGACTTATGTCAGTACAACGGAGATATTTAAAAAACTTGAGTTAAGTATGTTAAATTAAAACTATAAAACGGATTTCAATGTCGTTTACATTATTGGAAAGGCCTTGGTCAGACTTAAAAACTGCCGTATGTATGATTGCAATTAGTTGAGGAGATCCGGAAATATGACCAATAACAGCTGAGCAACGGGTATCAGCTGGAAGGAAAATACGACGGCATATAGCCATAGCATTTGAGCCCATCTTACCTGCTGAGGCGGCGGTGCAAACACGCCTCACCATTCCAAGAGGTTAAACGGGTACGGGTCCCCCATATTACGAAGTACGGGTACCCCATACGAAGAGGGCCAGTTCGAAAGAGATGGCCCTGGGTCGGCTGGGATGCGAGAGATATGTCTCCGACAATCTTGCCTCCGGTACCCTACGACACACAGATGGTGTGCGTTTTAGTTGCTTCGAGTCCGATTTAAACCTCGCCGGCTTCGGGTCCGCGGAGATGTCTGTTAAAAGAATCCGGTCTTACCTTACTCCCAAGAAGCTTATTCTTCTTCTTTCGTGTCAATGATCTTCTTTTTCACTGCTCTAAATTGTTCGAGAGTTAGCTAGATATTCTGCCATCTCGACTGCGCTGTCAGTGGCTTTGTTTAGGTCTTCTTTAGTGCAGGAGGCAGGACATAGGGGACACGAAACCAAGTGCGCCATGGACTGCACGGGGGCTCCGCAGTCACATGCGACTTAACCCGGGTCTCGCATTCCCGACCTGCATAGATTTTGCCTCCAGGAACAGAAAGTTGAATTCCTAAAATGTTGAAATCCCAAAATGATTACTTTCCCAAAATAATGCCTTTCGGACCGCAATGTTGAATTTGCAAAATGTTGAATTTGCAAAATGTTGAATTTGCAAAATTTTGAATTTGCAAAATGTTGAATTCCCAAAATGTTGAATTCCAAAAATGTATAACTGAAACTTTGAAACTGGGTTTCAAGAAGTAAAGAAGATATTATGTAAAAGTGTTTAATTTTATGTTATAATTGTCTTATATGTAATACGGTATCTTACGACCCCAAGACACATAGATAATCTAAATAAAAAAAAATAAACAAATCATCTCTACAAGGTAAACTTCTATTTGGTGAAAACCTCATTTGACACTGATACTCGTATAATAGAATCACATTATGCGGCCAGGGCGTAACCCCGTGGGGCGGGCGAACATCGATTGTGTACGCGACTCGAGTAGTCGAATAACTATTCGATTCTCAAACCGATCCCAATCGAGTGTTTGTACAGTCCATGGTAAAGGAGTGTAATTGAAGATGTAGGTTTTTATTTGATTTGTTGTTAGTTGTTTGTAGAGGGAAATTGGTTTTTAAACAGGCTCCGATGACCGTGTCAATATTGCGGGGTAATACTACGTTGTAGAGATTGTGGACATATTTTTTAACTGTGTTGAATCTATAAGATTTTTTAGTGTAACTGCACAAGTTTACTGTATCAAAAGCTCTTGTAAGTATTTTTATAAATATGTCTTAAAGATTTCAAAATAAATTATTGCCATTATCGTCAAGAATATAGAATTTGAAAGAATATTTATACTTATATTTTGGTAAACCGAGAATAACCAATAAATTAATGCGTATAAATATAGCTGCTAATATTCAAGCTAAGTATTGTAACTTGGTACGTGTTTAAAACGGTGACCCTCTTTTTGCCCTCAGCTTACCATCAGGCGAGATGAAATCAAATTGACGTGTCCTATATAAGAAGCTACTTTTTTCATTTTAAATACACACATTTAGACATAGAAACATCGGAATTAGACTTATTCAAACTCAAAAGTATTTGCACTGAGCGGGATTCAAACCCGCAACCTCCGATATACGTAGCAGTCAAATACTCAACCGTCACGCCACACAGGTCGTCATAACATTAACATTTTTCTTTTCTTCACTAATACCATAATACCATAATATTAATACCATAATAATACCGTACCAATAATACCATAATACTTTAGTATTACGTTATCTGTGCTAATACTAATATTCTTAATTTAAAAAAATACACTATTTATTTCATTGATAGTCTGTATCTCCTCATTATACGAAATCGATAAACTACACGACATAACTTATAGAGTTATAGCTACAGTGTCCAGTACGAAGGTCCCACAAGATGCAAGGGGTTGAGGTTCGAAGGGGATCCTGTTAAAACGTTAATCGAATCTGGACGTAATGGGATTTCTTTCTTGAGGGGCGCATTGCCAAAGGATTAATTTATATCAATTTAAATGGGAGCGTTGGTACAGGACGATGTTTTACCGATTTCGAATAATAGGGATGTTTTATTCGAAATCGGAAATTTTACGGAATACATTCTTAATTTTTTATTGTACACACAGTAGAGATAAAACGCGAATTGTGTACAAAGGCTAATTTAACCGTCTCAGCAAACCTCTGAGTATCTTTGAGTATAAATATTTTGTTCTAGTATTGAAAGAATGCATGTAATATTTGCATGACATTGAATGGTAAGTAGATGTGCTGAACTGTAATAAGCGTTATGTAACATCATGTTTGACCACATTTCTGCTAATAAATGAATTTGAATTTGAATTCAAGCCAACCTCACCTGAAATCTGGTAGGTACCTATTTTTACTTATTGCGGATGAGGTCCTCACACAGGTTTGCCTATTGGGGTTGGGATTGTTGGGAGGTTAGAAGGTGGTCGTTCCAGGCTCCAAAGTGAACCTAACGGAAAAATCGCTATGAGCATGACGTTTCAAGTTATACAATTTTCTTCAGAATATCAAAGATTAAATAAGTAATTTAAAACGTACTTGTATCCAAAATTTCTGATCGAATTTCGCATATTGGTACTTTCTTCCTTCTTTACTTTACCGGACCATATAATATAGTCTACATTTCCTTCTCTCTGTAACATTTAAAAAAATCTCTTCCACTTCACACAGGCTTTCAGGCAGCTTAATGCTACAATAAAAATATCCCACGTAGAGTGTTGTCTTTTTGCGAACACCCCGTATACAGCGTTCCCGGGAAGGTCTAATCCTCAGCGTTTGTTTGTGTCACGTAATGTATGTGAGAGCGGCCGCATGCGACAAATTACAAACATCGATACGACTGCGAACATTGCTATAGGAATGCCGTTAACACCGGTTCAAAGCCCGTCCTGGATGAAATCTTTATCCGATTTAAAAAGGAAGTATTACTTCTTCTAGGGTGTTTGGGGTCCCACCACAATGTTTTAGGTATCCTAGCCAACCTGGCATGAAAGCCAATGCACCTGCTGATTGAAGGAAGAGTCGCAGGTGCAGTCTTGTTGGGCTTTCGGATAAGAGTCGCTCCCATAAAAAAAAAAAAAACAATATAAAGCAAACCAGAGGGAGGTGAAGAAGTAAATGATTCCGGGCTCCGAGAATAACACCCGTATTCACAAACAATACTGTGAGGTCTCATAGTGTGCTCGAGCGCATATCTTCCTCCTAGCGTTAAGCCCCAGTCGCATCCGAAGCTTTCAGCTCGGAGTCTGGGGTCCGCTTTTACCAGTCATAGCTACAGATTTGGCTAGACCTCGATATTTTCCGTGAAGCGATTGCCATCTGACCTCCACGACCCAATGTTAACATTAGGCGATATCGAAGCTTTGCAGCTCGAGCGCATAGTGCTGGTAAAATTAATTCACAAACGTCACGGAGTAGTATCTAACGCAGTGCGTTCCCTCAACGAAGTATTACTTAAGTGTTGTCTATGAATAAAAATGCTTGCCAAAACGAACGCACTGAGAATTTGTCGTTCTTTGCACAGTTTTGGAATACGGGTGTAAGGATGCAACTGAGAACAATGCTTAGTAACACCAACGTACTCTAGAAAATAAAAGTAGCCGAAAGATCGCGCTAAAAGTAAATAGTTAATAACAAATACTTAAATCGCGATAAGTAGGATCATTAAAAGTAGTTTTGTTTCAATAAGTGACATTCGCGTAAACTTCACAAAATATCATACTCTAGAAAAGTACCCAAAATGAGTCTGATGTGCAACGAGAGAAAGCTATACAAATCTGAAAGAAGCTAAATCAAACACGGGGTACGTACCTACGAGTAAGTCTCGATAAAAAAACGGCCACGACAAAAAATCCAAATGTTACCAAAATAAAACACCTCAATTCAATTCCACAGTACTGCAGCAATGTGTTTATGACCAAATAAAACTAGTAAGTACTTTGTCGCATCGCAACAATATCGGATGTCTAGCTCAATCCCATACTATGGCGATATTTTTTGCTCCTGTCCAATTCGGAGCTTACAAAGAACGCAATCCGTGTCTTCGTCGACTCGAATCCGAGTATTGCAACACAATTGACGATAATATACTTGTAACGTAGACTTAACATCCACTTTTTATACATTTAGGTAGGTATAGACTATTTTATTTGGGTTTATTCCTCGTTCGTCCCAATGTTTCGTCCCAAATTCCAAAAAAATCCTAGTTTGTCGCGCTTTTAAATAGGCTGATACAAAAAGTGCGCCTTTACATGAACGGTGAACAATATTGTCGAAAGTTGGTGGGAATATTAGACATTTCAATAAAACTAATTATTATTAATGTTATTTGCGACAGCCTCTGTGGTGTGGTGGTACTGAACGCGACTGCTATGAAGGAGGCGCGGGTTCGATTACTGCTCAGTGCAAATATTCGATCCCGATTGTCATACGATATCTATGGCAGCCTTATGGGTACTTGGAGCACGCAAAAGTCCGACTAGTCTAACTGCAGAACTTCAATATCGCCAATTGATTGTGGAGGTTAGTCGCTTCACGGAAAATATTGAAACTAGCCGCATCACAGTTAGACTGGAAATCCGACCCAAACCGAGTTGTGAAAAGGCTCAGAGAATCATGATTTTATCATTGTCACTGCAACCAATTTCAAGTAAAGTCTTTTATAAAATTAACGCAAAATAAACCGCCATAAAAAAGATTAACATTCCAAAAAAAAAAGTTACACCAATCACATTTTGAAATCTACTAAAACGGCGCGAAACTTGCTGCGGGCAATGGCAGCAAAACTGAACAGCCTAGTAAAATATTCACGTGTAGTTATTCCATGCGGCTGCCCGCGGATCACCGCTGCAGATTAAACTATTAACAAAATGGTACCGCCGCGTTTTTGAACCGGATCCCATTTCCGAATAACGTTTTGCATAGTTAAACGCACCGTTAGCGCGCCATGATCGTCGCGTGTAAAGGTTTTATTATGAAAAAAAGTTGAATCTGAGAATTTTGAACGTAGAACGGTTATTTTGGTCATATAGGAGCGTATAGGAGTTTGTAATGACGGAAGAGATTTTGGTAAAGAGATTGGCAAAGAGCTGCTTTTAGTGTTAAGCTATGGTTAAGCTACTTTATATATAAGCATTTATTTTCTGCTCTAGGTTTACAAGAAGTAGAACTTAATAAGGACGATTGATGTTGGAAATGAGAGGAAAGCCCTGGCCTGTATTACATCTAATCAAAGCTGCTAATTGCACTACTATCAATGACTTACCTTCTGTTTTAATACCATCGTGAAGTGAATAGTGATGACAGAAGACATACAGATGAAAACGGAAGCGATACTTCGTTTTTGTTCGCATTTATTGAATTTAAACTCGTACTTGCGTATACCTCGGGACACGTATCTTGGACCTAAATAGGTAGACAAACGGGGCCCTTTTTTTTTTTTAACGTGCGAAAAATCCCCACGGATACCTCCCCCGCCGGAGCCGGAGGAGGAGGTTATGTCGGACTCGAACCGACTAAAACGCACGCCGTCTGTGGGCCGTCGGTTGCCGGAGGTGAGGTTGTCGTAGCCATATCCCTCGCAACAAACGGATTGTTTTGTAATTGTCTTGGTGTCTTCAAAAAACACCCAAGCTCTATACACGCAGTACACGTTAATGCGCGTATACAGCACATTTTTAGCACATTTTGTATTTTTTAATGACCTCACATGGAATGTAATATCCATTTACTACACTGCAATAACCGCTTGTAATAAGGGAATACAAAAGGCCCTGAGTCATATCAGTAGTGTAAAATATTCATAGGTATGAAATGAGTATGTCAGCCATTACAATGCACTAGGGAGAGGGGAACTTTAAAGTTGTGTTAAACAACTGAAAAAGAAACTTTATCAAAATTTCCAGACGGACTGGGTAATGAACGCACTGTTACCCGCTTTTTCTTTGTCCTTCTTTGTTACCTCTGCCTACCCCTTCGGGGATATAGGCGTGAGTTTATGTTATGTTATGTTCTTTGTTTTTTCTTTACCTTTATATAAAGATGAATAAAGGTATGATTAGCCGCAGCCGCATACGACAACTGCCGACTGCAGCAGATACAGCGCACCCATTACTTGATAAACTCCGATACGGATAAAGAGGAGCATTGAGAAGCCGCAATGAATTACGCGTATGTATTAGGTACGTGCGTCAGAAGTTATCGTTATGCAGTCATTTTCGGAATTTTTTCGATAAGAAATACAGTGTAACATTTCAGTACCTATAGTATTTTTTACTAGTATTAGTACTAGTATAATTAATGTGAAACTTTGTAAAGATGATTGGATTTTTGTATGTTTGGATATTTGTTCCTCAATCCCGCTCTAACGACTAAACGGTTCTGCTTGAAAGTTGTTACAGGGATAGATTAAACAGGCGTAGCTCAAGTCTACGCCGTAGCACTATCGCAAAAACATCGTAATAAAAAAATCATACTAAGTAATTACCTACTACTTACCATACCGAGCATTTTTGACCCTAGTTTGAGGCGTAATAATCTTAATTTTCTCTAAGACGGTCAATGTACCCAATCTACCTTCAAGCAATATAAAATAGCAGTCTAAACTGACACCGGGTCTTTCAAATTACAATTAAAAGTCATCCCTACACCGACTTGACACGTGTCTAATCTTTCTGCACGTGCGAACTAATTGTACCCAACCTGTGTACTTATAAGGGTGGATCATATTTATAATCCTTTTACACCTGTCTGTGCCCGTGAATGGAGCCAGTGGTTCAGAACATTTAAATTGGTTTTATAGTGATGCGCTTTTTAAATAGAGTTTCCTGTTTGATCTTTTTATTTATGACACTAGTTTGTTGTACCTGGCGTCTCCTGGACTTTTATTGAATATTTTTGTTAATTTTTTTTATCCGGGGATTGTACACCCGGGTGACGCCCAGGTGAATAGGTAGCTAGTTTTATATAGGCTTGGTATTAGATATTCTTAGCGAACATTGGAGGTAGTACATCATTTTGTTACCCCAACCACAGATAACATAATAGATACTAAAGTACCCAAACTAGCATGTAGGTAAAAGGTGTTACCTACATGCTTACAATTAGATAGGTACTAGCTTTGTGTGTAGATTTATTACTATAAATACAAATACAATATTAAAACGTTAATTTGGTGTGTGTACGCTTTAAAAAAAGATCTGCATTGATTGAGTTTAGATTTAGCAAAACTTATCTACCTACAACCCGCTTCAAAGTTGGTTCTTATCAATTTTTCGCGTTCTTAGATAATACTGTTCGGGTTACAGAATTCAATCATTCATTGGTTAAGCTAAGAACCGGTCCTGGAATGATGATACTAAAATAACAAGGTTAAGGTTTAACTTCCAATTTTCCATAGATATTTCGTGGCTACAACAGTTTTTGACCACTACCATTTTTATCTGTCCTATGCCGCTACTCAACTCACCTTCCTTCATTCTTCATCCTAGAGTTAATCCCAATCGCATCCGAAGCTTTCACCTCGGAGTCTAGGGTCCGCTTTACCAGTCTTAAATGCAGATTTGGCTGCACCTCGATATTTTCCGTCAAGCGTCTGCCATCTGACCTCCACAACCCAATGGTTACATTAGGCGATATCGAAGCATTGTAGCTAGACCGTTGTTGTAGGGCTTTTTAGGGCTCCAACTACCCGTAACGACTGCAATAGATGTTCATATAGCAACTGAGACCGATGGCTTAACATGCTCTCCGAGGCACGACCAGACCAATACAAATACCCATATTCATGCATACAAATATTTGCACTGAGCGGGGATCGAACCCGCGCCTCCTGCGTAGCGGCCGCGTTCACTACCGCTACGCCACAGAGGCTGTCGCCACTAGTCCACTCACCACTATAAACAAACCGTAAAAAATAATTCACTCATGAATTACTAAAACAAACTCATACAAAACGTGTTACATAACATTTATTTACTCATACATACAGGGTGTATTATACCTACCAGTGGGTTTAAATTAACTTGTCTATTAATGCCGGCGCGGCGCGTTATCGGCCAATTATAATTCACCACGCAAATGACACCGTCATTACCGGCCGTTCATAACCGGCTTAACTGTGTAGCCGGATCTCCCGGTACGGTTGGCAAAAACATTTTTACTGAGACGTAAGTACATAACAGTATATATACTAAGTATGTTATGTAAGAGTAAACGCAAAATAGCATACAGCCTGTTCAGAAACTTGGTAGTAAAAATTTACTAGCTGGGTTGAAAGTACCTGAATATTACCGCGCTTCTAAAACCTATATTAACACATATACCAACTTGATTTGGATTGGGAAGTGCTGTTGAATATTTATGGAATATTTAATTTGAAAAAGAATCGTGTTTTCCAGTGAGTTATAATTTTTTAAGCAGCAAGCTATTTTATTCTTTACAGAATGTCAAGGAAAATTTATGAAATGGGTGTTGATAGTTTCTCACGTGAATTTAATACATTATCAACACTATTTCAATCAATTATCAATCAATTATCAATCAATCATCAATCAGTTATCAATCAATTATCAATCAATTATCAATCAATTATCAATCAATTATCAATCAATTATCAATCAATTATCAATCAATTATCAATCAATTAGCCTATCGCAGTACACAGCAGGAAATAGGCCTCTCCCAATGTTGGGAGGCTTTGGTCTACTGTTTCCACGCTGGCCAGACGGGTTGGTACAGGGTTTTATTTCGAGTTTTTCCTTCTCTCGCAGTGATATCATCTGCGTATTTTTCCATTAGTCGCCTCTTACGACACCCTTTGGATGAGATGGGGCAGTGCTCCTTGTATTCTTTCTCCGTCATCGCACGGATCCTATACTATATCAACTATTTAGTGTTATACCAAGAAAATTACAATTTGTTATACCAACATGTATGATGAATCTGCTATCCGTACAGGGTGGCGGCAAGGCGGGCCGCCGCCCGTTAAACAAAGGCAAGCCAATTATTATTAAATATTCGCAGCCCAATTTATATGGTGGTGGTAATCGCAGCGCAGACAATGGCCGTGATAGCTGGCTGGCTAATTAGCCTGCTTTATTAATGTGTTTATGTCATTTTTGGGTAAAAATAGGAGTATGTGAGGGTCATAGTTTTTGAGTATTAAGTACATACTAACTGTTTTCCCCTACTCTGCCTGCATGGATGTCGGTCGGCTAAACCTAGCCTATGTAAAGGACCCGACCGATAAAGCTATGGTTTATCCCTGTATCAAATTTCATCAAAATCGGTTCCGTCGATTAGGCGTGAAAGCATAACAAATAGATTGTTAATTTCGCATTTAAAATATTAATTTGGATTTTTATTTGTACCTGAGTTCGTCCAAGATCTTCAGGGCAAATTAAGGTCACGTACTAGCTAGTACATCTGCAGATTAACTGATTAAGATATTATTCCGTAGCCGACCGCATACGACAACTGCCGACGCATGCAGCAGATACAGCGTACTCATTACTTGTTAAACTCCGATACGGATGAAGGTGACCACTGAGAAGCCGCAATGAATTACGCGCATGTGCTGCATGCGTCGGCAGTTGTCGTATGCGGTTGGCTACGGTATCATACCATTAGACTCTTACGCAAGAGGTCAGATAGCAACCGCTCTCGCAATATAAGTCAATTCAAGAGAAAGAGTAGGAGAATGGACTTCAGTCCTAGACCACTGAAAAACAAGCTTTGAATGCAACTAGGAATATCGATAAAGATGAAGTATTTTTTTTAATTATAATGTTTTTTCATCTACTACGGCTACGCCACGGTCAGCGTAGCCACATGGCGTAGCGGTACTACGCTCGTAGCCATTAGTCACATTCAAATAGGTGTATGAAACAACGCAAATAGGCATATAAAATATTGCATGGAATTTTTTATCATTACCATGTTAACGTTTCTTATAAAATTAAATCTGTAAAGGCCATCCTCATAGTGATATTCAAACTTCGCAACGTTCACACTTCGCAGCCCGAGGTCTGCTTATTGTTTTTGATTGGTATGTCGGTTTTTCTAGCAGTAGCTGCCATCTGACCTCCCAAATATGGGAGGAAAGCCTGCGACAGAGCCTCGCTTGTCGTTTATGTAAAGCAGGTGCAAGAACTTCTTTTTTTTTATATACCTTAGGTGTCACCGTAGGTCACGTAAGTCTATTAGTGAGATGCCTCCTAATGCCCTTATTGATAGCCCGATATTGTAGTCGCCTGGAAAAACCACAGCAGTTCATTCCACAGCTTAAGCGTACATACAATGAAGTTCCTTTGCAGGCAGGTACACCCAAAACCTGTACATACAAAAGTAATTACTTATCATCCAATATCGCTATTGGGTTTTAGAGGTCAGATGGCAGTCGCTTCACGTGAAATATCGAAGTCCAGCCAAATCCACAGTTAGACTGGTAAAGCGGACCCCAGAGGCCGAGGTGAAAGCTTCGGATGCGACTGGGATTAACACTAGGATGAAGAAGACGAAAGTTTTTTTTTTATTTAATTTTTTTTCTTCAATTTTTTTTTTTAAATTACCTTTGTATCCGCCATTTAAAATGCACTTACTTAAATAAATATCCCTAACAATACAACATCACCACAGTCATAATCTAATAACAAATAAACATACTTGTCCCAAAAGTCGCCATATGTGTGCGATGTAAACGCCTGTCATTAAGAATAACTGCAGGGGCGCCGGTTCGATTCCCGGGCAAGTCTCAGAGGAGCAAGGCGTTGTTTTTATGGGAGCTCGTTTATTTTAATGCCTCTAAATAATTCTGAACAATGCAGTGATTTGAGGATTGTAATCTGACGCACATGTGTCAACATTTATGGCACAGGAAGCGTTGGTGTGGTGATATTTGTGTCGTTTTAGTTTATTGTTGGAAAACAATTAATGTTAACAATAGAAAGACTAAATTAAGTCTAATTTGCATTTATATAATTCATAATAATAGTTAATCGCTTACAGCAACAAAGATTGTTTCACGAAAAACCTTTAGGTACTAAACCAGCAACAAAATGCAACTTTTTATAGCCATGACTTGTCTATAATGGTAACCCTCTTTTCCGAGACTTTGCTTTCAGCTTACCATCAGGCGAGGTGTAGTCATATTGACGTGACCTATATAAAAAAATTATATTAGTACAACAACAAAATAATAATTTAAATACCTCCCCTATAATCTACAAGTCGCTTTTTAACAAACAAACAAATCCTTATTAATGATACCAGATTACTTACATATTAACAAATTGGCAGTTAAACTTTTGTAATCTAGATTGATAGTATGTACGAGTATAATAATAACGTTGTTATAAGATTAATATGAAGGTGTGAATTGAAAACAGACGAACCAAGTATCGTAATTTGAAAATATGGATTTAAATAAATAAATAAATAAATATTCTACAACATTCTACACAACGCTATCTAGACCCACTGTAAGCTTAATTAGCATGTGTTATGGAATCTAGAATGCGGATATACATACTTAGATACTTTTTTTTTGTAAATACATACATATTATACACAGAAACACCCAGACCAATGCAAGTATTTATATTCATGCATACAAATATTGGCACTGAGCGGGGTTCGAACCCGCGCCTCCTGCGTAGCAGCCGCGTCCACTACAGCTACATTAGAACATGTTATATTTTTAGGATAATAGATTGCTGAATGGTACACTATGCAATAGCGGTGAAATTAACCATTCAGGTAACATTATCATAATTTACATTTTTACAAAGTGCACCCAATAGCACATTTTAACGATGTACTTATTACGTAAGTATTATATTATTTTTAATTTTTTCGTCATTTTTATGCCATACCATATTATGCATCAAAGGGTGCAGATTTCATATTAGTTTAAAGTATTGGAATATCTTCAAAAAAAAAAGACGGTATAATCGTGTAAGTACAGTAAACATTTCCACCCATCCTTTGTATAGGTACCCAATTACCCATGTACCTACTATACTGAGCGTCTGAGTAACAGCTAAACATGCTCCCAGTTCGATTAAAGATATTTATCTTACCCTGAATTGGAAATAAAAATTAATCACCCCAATTAAATAATTCCTAGAACAAGATTACCTAACAAATCAAAGACCCAAAATGCTCCCCTACCTGAGAACACAACAACGATGATATTCCAAGCTTAGACCTACTACCTGAATACAAACATAACACAACCACTAAAATACTCAACTAGCACCTTTAAAGTTAGGGTGATAAAGTTTAATTTAGCTTGAGTTATATTTACAGATCTGTACAGTAAATTGGCAAGGTGTTCCCGCCACTTCATTTGCGAAAATGTTGGTACCCCTGGCTTAAGTGTTGCTCGTTGTTAAATTAATGAGCCAATCTCAGCCGCCGGGGCTGCCACCTCCATATTTTACAAGGTGGTAATGTGCGTAGTGTGGTGCTTTATTATTGCTATATTTTAACAAGTGAAGTACATTATATTCAGAGCTATTATATTGTAAGCACTTAAGAGCAATTTACTTCATGTTGATTAAGTTAATATTGTATGATGTACTTTATTCCTTTCAAGTTTATTTTTCTTGAATAGTATCTAGGTATATTAAGTCAAAACCCACTTGCTCTGCATTCAATTCATCATTCTTCGAGCGCTAACGCCAGACACCCAAAGTCTGAATTTTGCAGACTAAGATCCACTGTCCAATTGTTCCAAAATTTGGAATTATTTATGTCTCGAGTGAATTGGTTGCATCTAGGTAAACGTGTTCTATCATCAATTCATCAACCACATCATCACTAAGCAGCAATTGAGATAATAGTCACAAAAATACCAATGGATAAAATGACGCGGATCTTAAATCAGAAAAAAATAACAGCAACCTGGTGCATAAATTTGTTTCAGTTTTATAATATCCTTTTTTTTAAGAATTGTTATTTGAATTTGTAAATAACGTCACGTCCCTATTGTCCCAAATTATCTAGTCGATACATAATTCACAATAATAGGCGAGGATCTGAGGACGTACAATGGCTGGGTTTAGAGAAATCTGACCCTTTGCGCCCGACTTGCCGCTGAGTGATGACTTGATGAGCGAAGCGGTGTGGAACACTGATTGATAAACGCTAACTACGGTCAATGCAGGTTTATTATACCAACTTGTATTTTTGTAATAAAATACTTCCTAGATTGGTAATGCATTGAAAATTGAAATTAAAAAAAAAATATTGGGGGCAGGGGTGTATAGATTTCTACAGACATCTTAGGAGCCCAAGTGAACCTCGCCAGCTAACTCATACACCTGCTTATCTACGGATAAGGCACAGGCTTTCCTCTCGAATTTAGAAGGATACACAGAAGTCTGACCACGTAAACTCGAGTCGGTCAAAAGTGTAAATAAAATATATCAGAAGTAAGATTCGGCTTCAAAATATGCTAGGAATGCAACCATGATTGGCGCCCGGACTATAATGATGAGAGGTCAGAACTCGGAGGTATCCCAAACCAATGGATTTGGAAGCTTATGAGATATCTAAGGATGAAATCAAATGGCGGAATGTTGTATCTACCTACACTGGAAAGAAAAAGGCATTCCTAAACTGTTTTCTATTCTCCAATAATATGCTCAAACAACCATCCACCCAAACATCAACAGAATCAGCTTTGAATCAGGTATCGTAAGCGACATATATTATAGCGTCGGTCGATGGCGGGTAGTTTGCGACCTACAAATGTGGCAATTACCCTCACTGACTAATGTTCGCCAGCGCGTGATTAAGACGAACCCGAAGATAACGAATACGCGGACCGTTTTACGTGTTCCGATAGAGAATGGGATAGGTATTGCTGACAGTTGCTATTCGTAGATCTATTACCCCTCGTTTTCACCAAGAAACAAGTTGTAAACTTGTTAATACAAAACTTATAGAACACTTGTTAAGGCCCCGAATCAGATCAGCATCGAAAAATCGTTATTTTCGAAACCGTTTTTCTTCTTAACTATAAAATCTGCAGATCTGGAATTTACATGCCTGCATACTACAGGATATACAAAGTAACTTCACCTTTTCATAAATTAAATAAAAAAGGAGGAAATAGTTTAAAAGAGGCTATGAAAATCACTCTACTCTTTTTTATGAAACCAAATATTTTCTACAATATGTATCCAAATAATCTAAAATTTCACATGTATGTTAAATAAGTGTATAAGCATGACGTGACCTTCTTAGTTTGTAATCGTCGCCTATAAAGTTATCTATTAAAATTAGTTTTACTGATTTTTACGGCTGAAAAACGAGCGAATGACCTTGAGCATTTGTATGGTCAAAGTCATTCGCGTATGTTATCACCTTAACTTTTTCGTTCACACCATATGCGTAGCCTACAAGTTGTATACAAGTTTGAAACACATTTGCGTTCACACTCAAGTCTGTCACATATTGCAACTTGTCAAATACAAGTTCTAAACTTTGGTGAAAACGCGTGGAGATAAGCCACTCTAGACAAGTAGAGTTATAAACATAAACATCAAAATATGCGTCAATCCCATATATGCTGTGGAACTGTAAAAAAAATATCTTATTGAACTAAACGCTCTCTAAACTAAAAGCTCTGCCTCAGGTTGACAGGTAGAGAATGTCATCATCTTCAAGTAGACGCCTTTTCCTGATTGCATCCGTGGCCGAGATGACCGTGGAGGTCAGGGCCCGCCTTCCAGCACTGACTCCTCCATTTCACACGATCTTGGGCGTCCATGGTAGTGAGACCATTTAGAGACAGGTAGAGAATATCTACGACATTAAGTCCGCCATTTGTACTTCGTGCTTATAGCATAAATAAAAAATTCTAAGAATCTAGTAGTTGTGATTTATTAAACGAACAGTTTTTTTGCCTTTACTTGTCCTATAAGACCTTGCCTTTAACCAAACTTGAGGATTTCAGCTCAATAGGAAGTATTCATTACCTTGCGATTGGTAAAAAGAATTTTAACCATTTTCCTAAAGTGATAACAATTCCTTTGCTATCCAAACACGTATTAGGTGCCAAGTGTAAAACATTTAGGGAGCCTCGAGAGGTAACAGTTGATAAGTAGTGTTGTAGTCTTATTTGTTCACTTTGTACAACACTTTGTTTCCCTGCCGACCCTATCAATATTGGCTACCGATATATTAGGTGTTGGGCTAGGAACTTGGTTGAAGATTTTATTATTTTTAAACGTTTTATGAAATCGTTAATCAGTATTTGAATGAAATTTTAAGCATTTAGTATGCTATAATCGTTTTAAGATAGAGTAAGCGAATACCTACAGCCTGGGCGGGACTCCAACCCGCGATCTTTCCTTTACAGGGGGAATGCTCTGACCACTGAGCCACCAAGCCTCGCTCAAAGTTGGTCCAAATTGTATTAACAAAATGTCATTGAGTTGACAGAAGTGTTTTATACCCTTTTCGTCTAAGCCTATGAATACTCTACAGAATGATACCGTGTGCCTTTGCCTTGCCTATATTACTTTCTTTTTCTTTAATTATTTTTTACTTTTTTTACTTACGTTATTAACCAATAAAACCGAATCATTTTTATCTAACACCTAACTTTACTAGCCGCTCGCCGCAGCTCTTTGTCGGAGTTATGTTTCAGACCCAGCTCCAACTGCGTGAAAACCCTTTCCCTTCCATTGGTGTATTCTCCATATTGTTTTCAATTGTTCAATTTAATATCCACTAGCTGTTACCCGCGGCTCCGTCCGCGTGAATGTCGGTTATCGCAACCAAACATAGCCTATGTCCTTTCCCAAGGTCTAATCTATCTCTGTACCAAATTTCATGAAAATTGGCTAAGTGATTTAGACGTGAAAGCTAACAGACAGACAGACAGAGTTACTTTCGCATTTATAATATTAGTATGGATGGATTCATAAGCTATTTATGTATGCCATATTTCAAGAAATACGGTTCAGCAGTCTGTACCTAAAAAGGCAATGAACAGATAGAGCTACTTTCGTATCAGGTTAGTATCAGATGAATCCGTTAGGTACAGAAATCTATATCATATTTATTTTTGTAATTTGTTACTGGATATTATAAGACTCGTTTATAGAGACAGGTCAACAGGGCACGCGGCTTTCAGTTTAATTTGAATGCCCTACCGTTATCCAAGAGGTATTACAAATTCATCTTACAATCTCTCTGAACACCACCTCTTGTAAGAATCAGCTTTATGCCCTTGGTAATAAGGCTCAAAATTGAATAGAAATAGTATGTTTTGCAAGTAAATATAAAATGGTAGGTGATACAGAACTCAATCACTTTACAGTCGTATTTGATTTGATAAGAACTCTTGAATTTGAATCGCATCGAATTTCGTAGAAGTTTATGTAGGTACACGTACAACGTATATTTATATTGAACGTCTACTGGCAATTCTTTAATCTATGGTTACGGTAGTTCCCGGCATTTATCTTGACCCCAATCACGTCACAAAATGTACTCTATGAAAATTTTCATAGAGAAAATTTTCAAGGAGTACAGTGTTTTAAAAAAAAAAAAAAAGAGGGAAAGGGATGGAAAAAATACTTTCCTCGATCTAGTATGTCATGCACCATACGATCCATTGTGAAGCAAGCAGGAATCGGGTTATAGGAACCCCTCGCAACAGATGCCCAGTACCTGCGCGTTTTTAGGTGTCATTGAGTATAGCACAATCCAATCCACCAATCATAGATTATATCAGACCAATCTGCGCGGGCCAGGACTTCGTTTCTCTCGTGACTTGGGGTCAAAATATATGGTGGTAACTATACCTACCAATTGAAGACTATTATAGGAAATACATAAAGTTCCTATCGGACGTCTGCGGTCTGAACTTAATACTACTCCAAAAGCCTGCGCTATCTAGACCCTTGTCTGTCAATAGACAGCTGTACTGACTTACAGGTGTATCGTACCGACTAGGAGGTAAGGTTGGCCTCATAGACCCGAGGTGGGAAATATTATGTCTAAGACATCTGAAGGCCCGATACGACACACGTTCACACGTGCGGTTTTAGTTGGTTAGAGTTTGACATAACCGCTAACGCCTAGTGACGCGGCGGTGGGTGTTTCTGAGGGAATTTCCGGTAGCCTCATAGACCCAACAAAGTGTACCCTATACTAATTACCTAAATTATACTAAACCATAAGCATGAAGATAACAATAATATAAAGGTGATTTGATAACATAGCACTAACTAAAAAGTTCAATCCAAACAACGCATCAAAAACGGTATTGCCAGCACTATAAATTCCAACACATCTCCCAACACTAGGGTACATAAAACATGAAAAGGAAACAGCCGAATCTAGCAGTGTTATCAAAACGCTGCTTAAGGGAGGCTCGCCGTGAAACAGAGCGAGGCGGGATCGCGTAATAATTGATGAGTGCATTAGAGACACGTGTCCGCCATCTTTTATTCAAACGCGCGAACTCGGTTTCTGAACGAGGCAAAGAGCGTGGTACGAAGGAAAGATGTGAATGTTAAACATAATCTGTATGAATTGAGAGGTGGTACCAACTTAACGGGATCAAAATTTAAATAGCGAATTATGGTGACTGGAGGACAAAGTACGGACTCAAGAATGCATAGATATTACCTATTCAAAATGGCAGAAAATATTTTTTTATATATTCTGGGTATTGGCAGTACAATTGTGAGCCTGCTTCTGTGTTTCATGAAAGGAGAATGTTTCATCCTATTTTTTTTCTGCACAGCGATATCTAGACCCAAAAAGGGTTAACTTAACAAGCTTGTGATATGGGATTCAGAATGCGGTTAAAAGATTTCATATCTACATAATAAACATGGAAACACTCAGACCAATGCAAATATATATTTTCAACCTACAAATACACTGAGCGGGAATCGAACCGCGGCGGCGCTGCCTGCGTAGCATTTGAATGTTCTGCCGCTACGCCACAGAGGCCGTTAAAATCATCGAGAACGTGAAATCAACAAGCAAAACCGAGCCAGGTCGCTAGTGTAGGTAGAATCTGCAACACGTACCTATTTTGGACCTAAATCGCGAGATAAACGAGGCTCTAGCGCCCGCGGATTGATTTGTAATAACTTTGTTACCAACTGCTTGTTTAATATGCCTTAAATAATTATTTTTTCCCTTTGTAATGCTACGTTTACATACTCGCGGCAGAGCGAGGGAAGTGGCGAGAGAAGTGGGCAGAGACGTGGTGTGAATGGTATATTCGTCATGCCGCGAGTACTGCCGCGTATGTTGCGCAAATACTAGCGCGATGAACTATACGAGACCGCTAGATGGCGCTAAGCTAAATAAAACACGACTTTCGTTATTGCTCCTCGAATATTTACTTTTAAAAATATTTATATCGATCTACGGAAAGTGTATAGTAGTTGAAAGTGATAGTTTTTATTAATAATCTATTTAATTAATTCGCTATGCTGTAAAAGCTTATTGCGTACACTGCTACAGCGTTGTCCTCCATACGTTTACGTCCGTCTCCGTTGCAGGGCGAATACTGTAATGCGGACCAACGCGATGATGGGAGTGTGTGAATGCTAGGGCATTAATCGCGCGAATATTTCTGGCAACACGATGAGCAATGCGAGCGGCAGTATGTAAACGCGGGGTAAGGAATAAAAGGCATAATGTTGGTTTTATATTGGAATGACAATGTTTGAAACAAAAGAACATGAAATTGTGATAAAAAAGTATTTTAAAAAGAACACAAAAAGGTTGAACTTGGTGAATTTGAGCTCGTCCACCGCAGTATCACCGTGCTATCTTCAAAAGACACCCAAGAAACATGTACTGCGCATATAGAGCACATTTTCAGCAAATTTTAGGTTTAAGATATATATATCCCGAGCAATAGATATACCTACTGGGTGATTTTATAGTCGTTTCGGATAAAAATATTTTGGGCACAGTTTCATTAGCAAAGTCGTCTGAAAGCAATGATGTATTATAAACTATAGATATGTTGTCCACACTCAAAAATTATGCACCAATCTGAATCACGGCAAAGCGCCACCCAAAAAAAAAACGTCTTTAATAATAAATTCGTAATAATCAAATATTATTGTTATAAATATTAATATAATTCATATAAATTAATAACATTGACGTATTTTTAGTAAGCAGTTATATTTTTATTATATTTAGTGTTTGCGCCATTTTTGAATGCCGCCATCTTCTTGTATGACGTATCTATAAATTTAATGGGTGAATTTCCCGGGGCCAAAAATTGCGTGGCATCGATGAAATCGGTACTAAAAATCATTTTTACAATACTCTAACATTTTTTTCTGGTTAGGCGATATAGTGATCTATGTGGAGCACTAAATATTTTATTAAATAGGATTATAGATTCGCCAAAAAAAAATTTAAACCTCGAAATTTTTCATTGCCGTGTTTGTCCACACATCACCTATTGTGTTGTGATACCTCATTGATAAAAATCTATTGGTTTTTTTAATTAAAACCTAGTTTTATTTGATACGTGAATAGTTAAAGTATTGTTACGAAATACATTTATTCAAATATTTAGACAATACAACGAATGGTTAATAAAAGTTCATTTGTCCTAGAGTTACCTTTAATCGCCATGTTCTAAACATATTTTAGAATATCGTTTTATCTAACGACTTGTATCCTCCCTCATATCCGCTAAACGTTGCATATTGGTGCCGCCTAAGTGCTCGACATGGAAGGACGTACACACGTACCTGCGTTTTGGCACCATAAATAAAAGTATATCATTTTTATGTTACTGGACATTTTTTCTTTCATTACTGTGGACAGGTTTAACTGTCTATTCCAATAAGTTTATCCTATTGATTATACATTCAATAGAACGAAATTTATCTTGTTTATTTTAGTGAAGTGTTTATTACTTCGAATAATTAATAGATTTTTTCTTATATTATATTTTTGCCTCGTTTTTCACCACCGTGCTTTCATTTCCATGGTTTCCGTGGTCAAAATTTGCTATGGTAATGAAGAAAAAAACGCGGCAATTAAAAAAAAAATCATTGCCATGCCTTGTAAAACAATTTAGTCTCATTGCCATGACCAGATGTTTCATTTCCGTAACTTATGTTCTCATCGCCATAGCATATTGACAAAAGTATATCATATTAATTTGTTAATTTCCCATTTCTTTTTCATGTAAAAGAATTGGCGTCGTTTTGGAATTGAGCAGCCATGAATGAAAATGGTATAATATGAAAGTACCTGCAGTTTACCAGGTTTCTTAGAGAGATTCGAGTCTTATAATTAATCCTATCGATTAAAGCAATAAAAATACTGGCTGTTATTTTTTCCGATTTTAGTCGGTTCAATTACAGGATGTGGCAAGCGATATTTCAGCATTCGTTAAACGCAGTTTTTTTTTCTTTATAAAAATGAGGAAATGTTTCTTCTGAATGAAATAGCTATCTCCAGTATTTAGAGTACTTTCCCTCCACATCTCCAATGCAAACGCGGTGTCGTTTATCTAATACTAGCTGACCCAGCGAACTTCGTACCGCCATATTTTCTGATCCCATTCGCGCTGCATATCTCTAAATTTATCAATATTTCTCTACAATATTATGCATGTATTATGCATATAAATCTTCCTCTTGAATTACTCTATCTATTAAAAAACCGATTCTAAATCCGTTGCGTAATTTTGAAGATTTAAGCATACACAGGGACAGACAGACAGCCATCGATGGGGTTACACTCGAAGTTGTTCAAGAAAAAATCTGCCTGGGATAAGTTATCCAGCTTGGTAAAAACAACTCCTAGAAAAAAACTAGCCAGGATCCACCTAGGTTGGGCAGCAGCAAAGGAAACACTCTCTTAATCTTAAAAAATACACTGCGTTTAAGGATTTCCAAAAAAATCGCTTGCCACACCCGGTAATCGAACCGAATAAAATCCGGATGAAGCTATATTTTAATTGCATCAATCGATAATAGGGTCAATCTTAGGGATCAAATATCTCTAACAAACTTGGTAAAATAAGTAAAAGGAAACCCATAAAAGAGAAGGTATAGGAAAATTTTAGGCGGTTTGATCATCAGGTGTGTTATTTTTAGAAATCTTTGAATGCAGGTTTGTTTCCCTTTAAAAATAAGGTTATGTTTAATTTAAGTAAAATTCGCTATCTATAGTATGAGGGTACTTTCCCTCCAGGTAAAGTCGAAATGTTCCACCCTGTATGTCGCAGCTCCGACATTACTTACAATAAAAATAACGACACTCATACGCGTGTTTAACAGTGCCACTGAAAAAATAAATGACGCCTAATACACAATTGCCTAATCCCCTTTGTATTTTTATTGTATGTAAGTATAATTTCTCATGTAAGTAGGTACATAAAATATTATGTTTTATATTATGTATTTTCATTTCCATGGTTGATTTTTTCATTCCCTTGGTATATTTATTTCATGCCCGTGGATGCTTGTTTCATTGCCGCGCACGCATGTGTCATTGCCGTGGCGCGTAATTTTTGATCTTGTATATCTTGTTAGCTTTTTTATTTATCTGCTAGATATTAAGCAAGAATACATATAGTATCAAAACCTATAATAAACGCGATTTGTTTTAACTACAAAACTTAAGGTAAAAAAAATCCACGGAATGAAGATTTTAATGGACCTGTTGAAATTCACCCTAATACATCATTGTCTGAAAGTATCAAGTTGGCGGAAAACAAACCTTTTTTTTTTATAATATATGGGAATAATCTACCGGTGAAAAGCATACAGTATGGGGGTTGTAAAAAAAAAGTTTTTTTTTTCGCCAAATAATACTTCCAGACGATTTTGCTATATAACGAAACTGTGACAAAAATCTTTTTATCCGAAACGACTATAAAATCACCCAGTAGGTAAGTATATGATTGTAAGCCAGCCAGCACGAAAAGCCCGTCCAAGTTGTCCTCAAAGCTTTTTAATTCGCACATCCAGTTGCCTGATAGACTGGCAAGACCCTCTTAACTGAAGCACTTAGTAATTTCGTCTAATCCGATATACAAGTTTTAATACCCTGTCCCGCTCGCCCGCGGCTACAAAAAAGGGACTGTGTTAAGTCTCTGAAAAACTGCACATTTTCACACGCTCACACTCTCTCTTATGTAGGGTGACCAAGCGACGCAGTCTTTTAGACTCGCCAACAAGCGTAATAGCTTGGCGAGTATTTAGATTTAAGAATCATGTAAAATTATTGTTAAATCAATAAACAAAAAAAATAAAAAATAACTGAAATTCTTACGATGATGTCCGAGCTACTGTAAACAGAAAATTAAAATGTTTACTTCTATGATAACTGAAAAATAATACCAGCTAAGTTTTTGATAGTGACTGAGACAAAATAGACATAAGTACATGATGATGATGATGACAAGTACATACAAGATCTAAAAAAATAGCATAAACTATTAAAATAAATTAAATCGAAGAGTCTGATTATTAAAAAAAAAAACACTTTTTTTACCTGTGTTTCTGTCTACTTATTTAAGTAATCTCCGATGGCGGACATTGACTGCAGGTAACTGATGCTAATACTTTTCTTGGGCATTATATCGGCGACTAAAGGTAAACGCAGACCTAGCCGCACCGCACTGAACGCAGTCTCCGTATTCTGAATTCTTTATATGAAGTTCTATGGAACCTCGCAGACCTATCCGCGCCGCACTCGCCGCAGTACGCGAAGCGGTCCAATACAAAAGCGATAACTGCGGCGACTGCGGTGAGTGCAGTGCGGCTAGGTCTGCGTTCACCTTAAAAGCACACGGTGTCTACATCTACGGCAGCTTTGCCAGGAAATTCAGCCAGCCGGTCTTCATCAAGCCTCCGGACTTTTTAACTACACAGCAAATAAATATAGCTCTGTTCCTAAAACCATGGTCAACCTACTTCTGAATTACGAATGGAGATTTCGAACATTCATCTCCTATCGCCATCTCATTCACTCGTGCGCTTTATTAAGAGATAACGTATAAAATAATTGAAGTTATTTTCGTGCCGGACCTTCTGTAGGGACGCTTTTAAACGATTTAACATTTAAGAACCTTTCCTGTTCGCAATTAACGAATTCTGAGTACAGGGTCATTAAAAGCAATATTAATTAATAACATTGTCGAAAACTAATATTTATCAAGAGCTATATTTGCACAATATTTGGCACCTCGAGAAAAAAGTGAGAGAATGCTCTACAAAACCGTAGCATGTTGATGTAAATCTGTAGATATACCTATTCATTATAATAACAGTAATTTATAATTCAAACATCACAATATAATTAAAACATTTCGTGACGCCAACGCTCAACTTCAACCAAAAGTATAACAATGTTGTTTTTCGCATCGCTTGAACCAGACCGCAGTGTACAAAAGAAACAAGTACAAACTTGGCGCAGTCAGACTCCGATACAAAAGGGGGACCGAACAGGCTGCTCGTTACCATTCATAATTCACGTGGCTCTTCGTACGTTTTCCTATTAGAAATTTTATAAGGTTTTTATTTCGTCACTCACTTTGCTACAGTTCGCTTTCTCGCGCGCTAAAAGTTCGCGCGCGTTCCACGTTTGAAAATTCGCGATACGTTCTGAAACTCATTTTAGTTGTAAATTTTTGAAATAGGTATGCGTCCTGCATTGAAGTTTATAATTATTTATGTAAAACTGAGTATTTAATTGAATTAGTATAGAAACTAAGTAGTTATGTCTCTTGCATTCTTCTATTGCTGAAAATAATGCGTCTGAATATTATATATTTTGATATTATACTTTCTCCATTTTTTTGAGGTGAATAGGTATATTCTGTATAGTTCATTAGAGAATTAACATTACGTATTACAATTTTATTTTGACAAAATACACTTAACCTAAGAACATTATGTCTTCTCAATTTTATTATAAGCCATGCCATTACATTATCTGTTTTTCAGGCACAATAATAATAACAATAAAAATATACTTAAATACACGTCTCCTTGATACTTCGAGCTTAAGTTGATTGCGGCAACCCCGTCTATTCACAGCAGTTGACTTCAGTGAAAACTTTGATAAGACTGTAGCGAAGTTTCTGAACGGTACAGCGAGCGGTACAGCTAACTTTGGTAATGATCGTTGGAAACATGACCTCGCATTTACAGAGTAGCTGTTGTAATGTTATGTTCTCTCATCTTGAGGTTTAACCCATGGGAACTTTTTTCCGGGATAAAAGTATGATAAAAGTAGCCTTTGTTCTATTCCGGACTTATATCCATGTACCAAATTTCAACCAGATCCTTTCAGTTCCAGCATTATCAATCACGTTTGGATGGTTGGATGTTTGTTATTCAATCAACAAATACCCAACCATCTTCACCAACTTTAATATTTTATAGTAGTAGAAGATACCTACTCCACTTAATGATATCTAAGTTAAAATGAAGTACTGAAATTATAAGAAACTAGCTGTCCCGGCGAACTTCGTACCGCCATATTTTTCCCGTTTCCGCTGCACCTATTTTCTTACCGTTTAAACCTTCCTTGGACATCCACGAACATTTCAAGATCAAGATAAGATAAATACGTTCCGCCGTTTTCGAGTTTTAGCGAGACTAACGAACAGCAATTGATTTTATATATATCTTCATCACCATCATTTCAGCCATAGGAGCCATAGTCCATATATAGATTATCCAAAAAGTAAGAGCCCTTTTTTCAGATTCAGGGACTAAGGACCACTATGTCAGAAAACTAGTGTTCCGTATTCTAACCGCTGCGCTGTTGGTAGCCTAGATAACTATAATTTTAATCTGATTTGTATTTCTGCACAGATTTACTTCCACTCCTCATATTTCGGACACAGAGTCTACGTCAGATTAGGGTTGTGCTGTAGTTTCATAAAACTCGATTAGGATTGGAAAAAATTCTACGACTCATTGCTAAATTTCATTAAATTTTATAAAACTGCAATTGAAGTTAAATCGACGATTCCTACCTCACCGATATTGGTTTTTTTGCACTCATTCTCTAGACTAAAAATTGTAGGTTAGATACAGTTTATAATCCCGTTTATATATAAAATCGGCCAAGTGCGAGTCGGACTCGCCCATGAAGGGTTCCGTAGTAGCAAAGGCGAAAATTGCGGTTTATGACGAATTAAAAAAAAACTACTGACTGGATCTCGTTCGAACCAATTTTTAGTGGAAGTTTGCATGACAATTTACATCATATATTTTTTTTAGATTTATCATTCTCTTATTTTAGAAGTTAGAAGGGACACACATTTTTCCACTTTGGAAGTGTCTCTCGCGCAAACTATTCAATTTAGAAAAAAATTATGTTAGAAACCTCAATAGCATTTTTAAAAACCTATCTATAGATACCCCACACATATGGGTTTGATGAAAAAAAAAATTGAGTTTCAGTTCTAAGTATGGGGACCCCCAAAATTTAATACTTTTTTTATTTTAGGAAAGGAGAGAGTGAGATGGGCATAATAATTATCATCATGGCACATCATAGCCATATCATAGCGTCTTTTGTATGCATATTACAGCGACTTTACAGTTTTACACCTGGTAACCCACTCCTAAGGTAAATCATACAACACGAAGAACAAAACGTAACCTCCCATTGTATCTTAAATAATTTCACAACTCCGTCTAACCGTGCGAGCCAACCCTATCACTAGTAGTAGCCTGACGACCTCTATTAATTAAAACGCTGTGTAAACCGGGCTTTATCGGCGCCCGGCCGCGCCACCCAATTAGGACGAACTGACGAGACTTGCGCCAAAAATTATGCGGCTTATCAACTCCCGCGTAATTTTTACAAACGACCGTTCGTTCGGTAACACGGTTCGGTGGGTAGTGATCGATTATTTGAGGTATTTCTAAATGTTTTGGATTTGAGTTTTAATAGTTGTATTGATGGTATTATTTGATTTGTAATGGTAAAGCAAGCAATGTAGTCTTAAAAAGAATAGTTAGACCTATACTGTATGCTCTATCATATCGTTTCGGATCGACTCTTTAAAAAATACCTACAAAGGAAAATAATAAAACTTTTTATAGGATCTACAGAGGATGTAATTAATGACAGCGCGTAATTTTAAGCTGAAATATAATACTTTAAAATCTTTGTCCACTCTACATAGTCTCGTACATCACTGGATGACTTGACATAATCAGACGCAAATACTTCTCGCTTATCAAATGTCATCAAATTATGTAGTTGAAATCTAATCCCAGACATCTTCATCTTCTATACGTGTCGTAAGGTTCGCCAACGTCACTCTGTAACATCATACCAATATGCTATTCATCAGGCGAGGCGTCGCTAAGCACCGGCGGTCGCACAAGATAACCGCGCAGTAAACCGACAACAATGCCCTGACTCGCACTCAATAAAAGATGATAACACATGAAATATGAACTGACGACACCCCTCTCTGAAAAACAAAGAAAATATAAAACAAACTCTATCGTTTGACTTATAAAGTTCACTTTATGTTAGTCGAAGTTCTAAGTTATGATATTTCAAAAGCGAAGACAGCGTTAGCATAATATACGCGCTCCAATGAAAACAAACCGCATCCAGCTCACGAATACAGCCAAATTTCCCAAAGAAAACATACCAAGTTACAACGTTTCGGAACGAAGCGGTGACGGCGCGAAACAAAAGCGCGGGAATCGCCGCCATTGGCGGAGGAGGTGGGCGGACTCCCGGATAATATGGCGGAAATATTACGAGCCGAGGAGGTATTCAAGGTGCACCGGGAGAACGGGAGAACCCCGGGGAGTGGGAGGCCACCCCAGAGAGGTTAATTACCCGCCGGCCGATAAGGCAGCGGCTCGCTAATTACGTACTTATGGCGGACTGAAATTAAGTTATCGTTGGCGGGAAAACGACGTTCACTTTGTTTGCGTTCCGTTTTACGGATAATATGTATTCTGCGGCGCTCGAGAGTAATGGAACAAAATTGGCGGCTATTCAGTTTATCTTTTATGTCTGAGTTGAGGAAGCGTCGCCTCGTTCTCAGATAATGAAATCATTGTTCAAACAGTGAACGCTCTGGGGGCTCTTCTTTAATCGTTTACTTAATAAGTATTTGCTTTGTTTTATATTTAAAAGGAACTCACTCGCATGCTTTTGTTGAAAACATAAAACCTCAGTACTAATCATCGTATACCGAAGTCAGAGAAGTAAATAACATATTATTTTATGCGAATCTGCCAGCAATTTTATGTTTGAAGAAGTCTTCCATTTTTAAGTAGATATTAGATAGATAGCGAAATATACTCAAGTGTAGCAAACAACACGACTGGCAGCTGAGCTCCCAAATAAAAAGCGATAAAATAAAAAGATGCCGGCGACAAAACGTAGATACTTATACATGAGCCAAATTTCTTGGAGCAACCCACCTTTTTTGCTACTGACTTATGGGGATAAAAATAAGAGCGAAATTTGTTTAACAAAAGTGTGGGTAGGACGCAAAAATAAATTGGTAAGTTTATACATATTTACCACAAAAGCGGCTCAGCGAGAGATCGCGGGATCTGTTCCCCGGTTTTATTTTTCCAAGCTCTAAATGGAGTCGGTGGAGCATTTAAATAAGCTTCGCCGCCTGAAGTATGGTAATGTTAGTAATACGCGGAAAGAAACCGCGCGCCGTTGCTTTCAGTGTCCGCCATTTTGAATTTTCTTTTATTGCGTTCGTTCTCGACATGATCTTTTGTAATATAATTTTTTCCAGTGTTGTGTATTTTGCTTGCTTCATATTGCAGATTATACAACTTCTATAGAATTCTACTTTTCTAGAAGGACTAAAATTCGTGAAAAACTATAAGATACCCAACGACCACCATTTAAGTAGGTAAGCATTATGAATACAGTATGAAAGACTAGGATGATGATGCAAGGAATATACATAGGTACACGGACATATCTCCATTGTGTGCCTTTCCTATTTATGGCCACCCTGGGGCCTGATTGACCCAATTTCACTTTATGTTATTTTTAACTACAGAACAAGGTATGTTCTATAGTTAAAAATCGCTTTCTGCCTATAAGACAACTGTATTTTACAAAAAAAAAACAATCCCTTTTTTTTCTGATACACAGATAAAGGGTAACCTGCTAGCCTACCGGCTGATCGACAGTGGAACAGTTGACAGTTTTCATTGCAAAAAGTAATTTCAGACCTGCCAAGACCTGTTTAGGTAAGTGAATTTTTCCTGCTAAACTTATAAAAAGTCACCTAAAATTAATGACGTTACAATAATTTTTAATGATTTCGTCTCAGTACGTAAATGATTTACTTATCAAGGATATCCTATTTCTTAAACAAAAATTGAAAACTCCACTTCCAGTATTGGAACAGTGACGAGGGGTCTCTAAAACACGATTCCTTGCTTGGCTGAATTGTCTTTGCAGAGATAGGAGAGACCAATGGATCACATGGTGCTTGAAAAACTAGATCACAGTAAAAAAATCAACCGGCTTCCCTTTTGACAATCTTCTCTTCGCCACTGGTAGGTTAGGTAATTAATACAGAATGAGAAGTATGAGTTAACACCAATATTTTGTGGTGTTACTCGTTAGGACAAAAAGTTTTGCATCCAGTAACACCTGTGACTCATTGGGAATTTTTTTCCCAACCAATAACAGTGTTACTCGTTTGAGTGTTACCTATTGCATGGGAATATACTTAAATAAGCACGCCACTATTTAAAAAAATCAACATTTCACTTTACAAAATAAAAATAAAAAAAAATAAAAACAATTCCAATTTTAAAAACTAACCACATTGCACACAAGATTACCGTAACAAACTACTGTAAACAATCCAATTAATTACGAAGAAAATTCCCGAACGCATTCCACTTCCAAGCTCTAATTATTGTTCACGAATTAATTAATATAACATGTAAACGACACATTCTGAGAGGCCACATGTAAGCTGATCAAAGCTGCCGTTGCTTTTTTGTAACATAATTAGTAACAAATTATGTAACAAAAAGTTTGGAGCGCTCTCTGGGAGAATGGCGTGAACTTAGTCACGGGTCGTCTCGCGTAACGCGTCGGAGCTATTTAGTTATAGACTCTTCTCTTATTATTTTTTGGAGTCTGTAGCGGTACGATATTGACTCTGTATGTGTGGTACCGAGAGTTTACTGAACGTCTATTATATTTCTTTGTAGCAGTATTTCTTGATTGATTCGGAAAACGCGGTGCGGTACAGGATACTTCCGTGAATAGGAACGCTACATATTCATGCATTCACAATTATTTGCACTGAGATTCGAACCCATGCCACGCCACGCCGCGGCGCGGCGTGGCCGCGCGCCACGGCCGCCTGCGTAGCATTCGAATGCTCTACCGAGTACCGCTACACCACGGAGGCAGTCCAGTAATAAAAACCTCGCTGTTTTACAATTACCTACTTATAATGAATTATAAATGCGTAAATATTTCGGTAATCTACTCTAAATTTAAACATCATTTAGTTCAAACCTCGTTCTATACGTACCGTCTAATCATTCTCAGTTCTGAAACAGTCACGTTCGGTTGCACGCGCGGCTCTCCAACTGGCCCGTTGCTTGAGCCCTCCTACCTAATTGGCTTCCGTAAGTTGTAAATCTAACGTATACTGCGCCGACGTCAACGAGCCCGCTTTGATCACGCGGCAAGTGAAACGGAACGCGACATGTGAATGAATGAACTGAACGATTTTTGAACGGAGCGTTTAATGTCAAATGTGGCGGGAATTCCGCTGCTGTTAAGTTTTATGACTTTATTCTGCTCAAATGGTGATATATTATACTGCGTGTTATTATGTTTTTAAATAACTTTTTTAACGTAAGTAAAGTTTAAACTTACTACCGGATAGTGTGCGATTCACTATATCCGGTAGTAAGTAAGTAAAATATACGGGTAACATTGCAAATGCGAGGTCACTTAGGTAAGGTTACTATTATTACCTAGATACTTACTTACTATTCTTACTTACATTACTACTACTAATACGACTACTTACTTACATTATTTATCGTTTTTTATATAGGACACGTCATTATGACTTCACTTCGTCTGATGGTACGCTAAAGACAAAGTCTCAGGATTACCATCAGTACTTACAGTTTACCATTACAAACACCAGCAATGTTACAATGGTGACCCTTAACTTAACGGCCTCATCAGACGCTTTTTCACGCCCCGCTTATAGGTGGTAAAGATTTCCAAGACTTTAAGAAAAGAAATGAAATATTGAGAATATAGCTCGATATCGAAACTATCTATCCAAAACTTAATCTGTACAGCCTGCATCTTACACTTAGAAGTCCTTATTTATTCACAATAAACAACCATATAACCACACCTACCCTCCAGACAGCCTCCGTGGCGTAGCGGTAGTGAACGCGGCCGCTACGCAGGAGGCGCGGGTTCGATCCCCGCTCAGTGCAAATATTTGTGTTCATGAAATATGGGTATTTGCATTGGTCTGGTCGTGCCTCGGAGAGCACGTTAAGCCGTCGGTCCCGGTTGCCATAAGAACATCTATGGCAGTCGTTACGGGTAGTTGGAGCCCTAAAAAATCCAAAAAAAAACAACGGTCTAGCTGCAAAGCTTCGATATCGCCTAATGTTATCATTGGACTGTGGAGGTCAGATGGCAATCGCTTCACGAAAAAATATCGAGGTCTAGCCAAATCTGTAGTTAAGACGGTAAAGCGGACCCCAGACTCCGAGCTGAAAAGCTTCGGATACGACTGGGAATTCACGCTAGGATGAGAGAACCACACCTCCCCTATTTATTTTATCGTGCGAAAAATCCCCACGGATACCTCCCCCGCCGGAGCCGGAGGAGGAGGTTATGTCGGACTCGAACCGACTAAAACGCACGCCGTCTGTGGGCCGACAGTTGCCGGAGGTGAGATTGTCGTAGCCATATCCCTCGGACCCCGGCTGACCCAGGGTCATATCTCTCCATCTGGTCCTCTTCCGGTGTGGGGACCACAGAGTCACCACACCTACCTACGGGATTTTAGTAACTTTATGGATTCCCAGTAGATCTCAATAGATTCCTATAAAATTCGTTTAATGGTCACTCATATGAGCAGAATCACAATTATTCATTTACTGAGCAGATTCCAATGTCGTGTGAATATCTTGACAAAATATTACCATACGATTTCAATAAAGTGGCTTTTTTTAGACCTCCTAGAGTAGTAAGTATATCACACCATCACACAAACAGATACAGCTAATGCCGTCAGCAGTCATGCCAGTTAATCGTTCTATCATATCACTCAGTCGGTCAGGAACAATCAATTAGAATCCGATCCCCTTTCAATTATGCCTCGGATCGGTAGATAATTGCCTCGTGGCCCCACCTACAGGCGGCTCGAATTATGTGTGATGGACATTCTATTGCTATAATCACTTTTTGATCGGCGGTTGAGGTAAAAAAATTATATGTGTACAGTATGATATTATACAGCGAAAAGTAAAACTATTTTAATGGGTTCTATCTATCGCGATTTATTTGATGTTATATGGCCACCCCATATATCTTCCCATGCGGTATCATACAAGGCGACTAGGTAAGGGATAGGGCTGTTTAACATCAGACAGATATAGGTACAGCCCAGACTCAGCCTCAGATTTTATGGCTCGAGTCAACAATAGTGCCCGGAATACCGCAATAGGCTCACCCCTATTACTTGGGACCGAATTGGTGAAATGTGGGTGTTAATTCACCTCTGCCTAGTCCTCCGGGGATAAAGGTGTGATTATATGTATTTTATTAGCACTGATCCCAACTTCTCTGACCTTGTATATCAATGATAAAATATGTGACATCATCCTTTGAACACATTGATTTGAGTTCATTTCTAAGCGAACTTCGATTTACTTATTGTTTTTTCAATGTAGGCATTTATTCTGGTTAATCCTACTATAATACAATTTAAATATGTACAATATTAACAATAAAACTAAAAATATATATATAAAAGTACAAATTAAAAACTAAAACCGAACGCGTCGTGGAATTCCTCCGCATCGCATGCCTCTTGTGGTAACGTTCCCAGAAGACTGGCAGCATTGCCACGTTGTATGGCAATGCTTATTCTCTGACCTAAAAAGAGGCCAGCCTTCTGGTCACAGAAGCGTCGACCATACGCTTCGCAATCTCCCTGAAGAGATTGCGCGCGCTCGGACCCCATGGTCCCAACGTTTCGACTCCAAACGGCACAAATTCATAATCGCCAATGAGATTGGAGTATTTGCGCCGCTTGAGAGCCTCTGCAGAATTGTTCGAATGATATTTGATTATATTACCTTAGGTACTATTAATTTATATTCTTATTCTGCATATTGCCTTTAATTGTATCAGTTAATTGATATTTGTTGTCTTTTCTCGTTTTGATGTTAGGAATAAGTTAGATTTAATATATTTTCAACAGAATGTAAATGTTGTTTTGAAATAAATAATTTTATATAATCGATTTCTATTGCTTACATCAGCCGTGGGCAGACTAGGTGATGGTTGTCTCATAGTTTGAAGTAAGCTCCCGAACTATGTTGAATTGTTGGTTTTAATATTTACGAAGAATGAGCTCAAAGTGACGTGGAGTTCTCACCTCATACCCCGCGTTTACATACTGCCGCTCGCATTGCTCATCGCCTTGCCGGCAATATTCACGCGAATAATGCCCTAGCATTCAAACACTCGCATCATCGCGATGTTCATCGCGTTGCCCAACACTCGCATCATCGCGATGTTCATCGCGTTGCCCCGCATACAGTATTCGCCTTGCGATGGAGATGGACGACTTTAGTTAAGTTAAGTGGACACCTAACCGAATGCAGTATAGGCATTTTATTAGGCTAGGCTATCTACTTAGATACTTAGCTAGTAGGTAATCAGGCTAATTTGGTAGGTAGGTAGGTACCTACCTACCTACCTATTCTAGTTTGGTAGGTAGGTACCTACCTACCTACCTATTCTAGTTTGGTAGGTAGGTACCTACCTACCTACCTATTCTAATTTGGTAGGTAGGTACCTACCTACCTACCTATTCTAATTTGGTAGGTAGGTACCTACCTACCTACCTATTCTACTTTAGTAGGTAGAGGTACCTACCTACCTACCTACCTATTCTAATTTGGTAGGTAGGTACCTACCTACCTACCTATTCTAATTTGGTAGGTACCCTAGCTACCTGTTTGGTCGGTATACTTAGGCTAATTTGGTAGGTAGGTAGGTACCTACCTACCTATTTTAATTTGGTAGGTAGGTAGGTACCTACCTACCTACCTATTCTAGTTTGGTAGGTAGGTACCTACCTACCTACCATTTATATACATATGTATTACCTATATTATTTAATTAGATCCGTAGCAAGCATTTCAATAAATTCTATTGATTTTTCGTTGGACCATTCGATTGGTTGCGTCATTGTCATGATAATAAATTCGAAGTAATCCTGTGACTGTGACACGCGCGTACACAACGAGCGCTCGATGCGAAGTGTGCGCGACGCGAGTATGTGAATGCTTCATCGCGCTAGTATTGCCGCTCCTTCTCGCGCCGCCAAGCCGACACTCGCAGCAACATACGCGGCAGTACTCGTGGCATGACGAATATACCATTCACACCACGTCCCTGCCCACTTCTCTCGCCACTTCCCTCGCTCTGCCGCGAGTATGTAAACGAAGCAATGGTTGTAGGGCTCTGCACACCCTCCACTGTTTTACTATTCTTTATTTATTTCTTTTTCTCCTCTGCCTATGTCCAGTAGTGGACAGCAATCGGATTTAGCCCAGGTGGTGCAGGTTCGACTCCTCGATTTGTACGCATGAATATGTCTATTTGCATTTGTTTGGGTGTTTCCATGCCTTGGAGAGCACGTTAAGCAGTCGGTCGCGATTGCCATATGAACATCTATGGCAGTTGTTACTGTAGGTACCTACTTAGAGCCCTCAAAATTCGACTAGTTTAACTACAGAACCTCGATATTGCCAAGTGATTGTGGAGGTCAGACGGCAGTCGCATCACGGATAATATCGAAGTTTTGGCGCACCACAGTTAGACTAGATAACCAACCCCAACTGTGTTAGGAAAAGGTTCAGAAATGATGATTTAAACCATTTATTGAAAGCTATCGGAAGTAATCAATTTATCGTACTTGATACGCTCGGGTCCCGTCTCCATAGCAACACGTATCGCTCACGTCTCGGCACCTGAGCCGCCGACAGCGCGTGATGGATGACGCGCGTCGCCCCTGACCGCCCCTGGGCACAATCCACTCCCTGCGATACCCCTGCGGTACCCAGCGATACCCCTGCGACACCCCGCCGCAATTAAATTCAGATAATGATTATGTAACTGCCGTTCTTATGAGATTTTTTCTGCGGTTAACGTGTGAACTTTGACGGGAACTTCTGAGTTACTAAGTTCGCTTATTCCCTTATATCCACGAAGGGTAGACAGAATTTTATATCCATACTAGATGTCGCCTGTTCCTGCGACCCGTAGGAACCTATTCGTGGGTTAAAATTAGCTTTAGTAGCTACTTCACAGAAATCGTTCTGTGGCTTAGCGGTAGAGTGTTAAAAGTTTCTAAATCAGAAGACGTATGTTCGATTTCCGCTCAGTGCAAATATTTGTATCCATGAATATGTATATTTTGGCCTAGGTGTTTCTATGGAAATGATGTATGTACTTACAAAAAAAATCTACATTCAGTTGTTTACTCGCTAATCTAATATCTACCCATACTAAGTATGTTTCTATAAGTAATAGTTAAATCTTAGTTACAATCTATCCGCTTCGCAATGGACCGGAAAAAGCGGACTTCAAACTTCGAGGTGAAGGAATCGGCTGCAACCAGAGGATGATGATTGATGATCAATTCCACTAATCCTTCAGAAGCGCAAGGTAAGTACCTACAAGCTTACCTTTGAGAAAACTTACACGAAGTAACTGCAAACGGATAATCCCATTTCGCCGGAGCAAGTCAAGACTGCATTACCTACTCATCATTGAACTCACACTAAAAAGTTCTAACTTGAATTACAAAAAAAGTATTCAAACTTTTTACAACACAAAAAAGTAAATAACACCACTCGAAATACAAACGCTTGTCAGTGTCAAGTGTCAACTGGCGCTGTCAGTTGAAAACTCATAAAAAATGATTGTAACGGTTTTTACAAATTTGTGGTAGTGAACACATGGATAATAATATGTTGGTGTTATGATGGACGCAGTGACCGCCGCTGGTTTGGGAGTGGTATTTGTTGCAATACTTCTCATATTTAGATGGAAATGGAGGGGTTTGAAGGTGCGCTCTGAACCATGGATAAGTATCGTTAATTTTTAATAAGTATTTGCAACGATATGCTGATTTTTTTCTTTACATCTTTACCAACAGATTACATATAGGAGTATCATTTCTATATAGAAGTACCTATCGTATATTATAGTACCTTTCTCCCTTCGGGGTAGGTAGAAATCTACCATCTACTTATCTTTACACACTTTATGTACCATTTCGTATCTACTATTATTTGACGTTTGTGATCTGTTCCCGCCGTTTTAGTAATGACACTTCAATATAAGAAACCGGTGAAGAGCGTGTCGGACTCGCACACAGGGTTCTGTACAAAACTGGATTATCTACATAAACCGCAGTATATGTGATATAACTCACATATAGCATGAGTATGTCTCAAAAAAACCCGGGCAATAGATAGTAAGTTATACCTTATTCGGAAATCGGATCTGTTTGTTTATGTTTCTAACTAAAGAAATAAATAAAATAAATAAGTAAATAAATGTTCGTCCACGATTACCGTAGACCCCGCGACCTACGACGTAGTACTCGTGCGCTCTACCGCTACGATAGTATAAGTAAGTAATATAAAAACGTCTTTATTGCAAACCATACAAAACAATACAACATAGAGATCTAAGTTATGTGGTAAGTACAGATGGCGGCCTTATCGCTCTGTGGCAATTTCTTACAGGCAACCTTATAAAATATAGAATCTAAATCTATCTATCTATCTATCTATCTATCTATATTAAATCTATCTAACTACCTATATTATAGATAGATACATAGATTTTGGGAGGCGTAGCGCCCAAATTTCGTCTACTATATTTCTTTCCGCGTAAATTGTAATCCTCGACTAGGGGTATAATAAAAGTAACCCATTGGAGTACTACCTTATAATTATTTAGATACATACATACGCTCACGCCTATTTCCCTCCGTGGCAGGCAGAGACCACAGCCCACCATTTGTCTCTATCCTTATCTCATTTTTGCTGGAGCGCCTGCTTGCCAGCTTGACCCCTTCGACTCGGTACAAAGACGGGCGTTGAGGCTCGTCGGCAATCCCATACTCGCAGGCGATGTGGAACCTCTCAGTCTCAGAAGAGACTTTGCCTCACTGTATGTGTTTTACCGTCTATACAATGGTTTGTGCTCAGAAGAACTATTTGACATGATGCCAACAGCTACATTCTATCATCGCACCTCTCGCCACAGGCAGGGAATTCATCCTCACACATTGCGTCCGGCAATGGTGCGCACTGTGCGGTTTGAAAGGCACTTCATCCCACGCACACTCAAGCTGTGGAATGAACTCCCTGCGGTGGTTTTCCCAAGCGACTACAATATTGGGTTCTTCAAGAAGGGCATTAGAAGGTTTCTTCAGGGTCGGCAGCGCGAGTGTGACGCTCCTGGTGTTGCATACGTCCATAGGCCACGGTGACCGCTTCCCATCAGGTGGGCCGTGTGCTTGTCTGCCACCTAAGTAGTATAAAAAAAAAAGGTACTGCAGGAGTTTCTTCTACTGTCATTTATCCTGTCATGCAAGCCCGCCCGTTTCGAGTGCTCCTGACCTGCCTTTTTTCAAAATTTTAATGCCTTTGCATCATGCAGGTTCATCCAGACATCCCACCTGGCAGTCCGATGCTGGTGCACCGGCTCTGTCCCCACCATAACGTCGTGCAGAGGTACGAAGTGGAAGAGAAGGACTCGCTCGACGAACACCTGGATGTTCTGACTAGGAAGCTTGCTGAGAAGGTGCGTAGTATTTTGAACCTTACTACTAATATGAATAAGAAAGTTTGGATGGTGTAGCAAATATTTGTTACTCAATTACGTCAGAACAGCTTAACGAATCTCGATGAATGGCTACCGCTACTTCCACTACCCTGTCACAGCGTCTACTGCCGGATCTAAAGCCGTCTAGTGTCTCTTTAGTGCTAATATTTTAGCATGAATTTGCACTATGTTATTTGCATAAAATAGGTGCCCGCATGCGTGCAGTCATATAAGACATCATACATGCATGAGCTGGTGACATTCATACTTTTGCTGTATCCCTAAGGGTCATAGCAGACATATCAACTCGAAAAGGGATCGTCACTGTATCGCCTTACGGTTCGCGGGTTTTGCTTACCGCTAGCTGTCACCAGAACTTCGAGTCTAGACTTTATCAATATAGGCGTAAAGTTCAAAATTAAATGAAAAAGAGTTAATTACATATGGCTTTTTTTCGCTGTTGCAGAGACGGAGAGCCGTAAGCGCGTGTTCCTCTGAATATTATTTCATTTATTTTAGCCGACACGGTTATGATCCGTTTCCGACTTATTCCCCTAGACATGCGTTGACGACTATCATATACGTCAAATCCCATATATTTGTCTTTCTATTCTACAATATGCCAGCCAACGAATCGCCACTTGTGGAATGTCTAGGAGGCTTGATATGTGTCTGCTAATGACCCTTTGTCACCGTCAAGACTCCTTACCGTACGCACATAATGTAGTGTGCAGCTCGCCTTACCTTATATAATGTACGACAGCATATAAAGCACAGCTAACATATCTAACATCTCTATAGGAGGGTCGCCTTCGACTCTCAAAATCCAAAATCCGCCAGACTCAAAACGAGATCGAGAACCTCCACGCCATAGACCATGACGTAAGGATGAAGTACAGGGAGATTATGGAGTCCCTGCGCAATGACCTACTCTCCAACGAGAAGGAGTGCAAGAAGCTACAGGAGCAGATTGAGTGGGTCTCCAGAAGACGCGGGGAGCTTAAAGATGAGGTAAGACCTTTTTACTGCTGCTTTTTCTTCTGTGGTTTCGATGGCATATCGACTCCCCAATTTTGTTTTCCCAGAGTAGGTACTGCTACCTACGACCTACGGGCCATCTAGAAACAGGAGATAGGCCTAGGTCAGACAGGGTGCGAGGGAAATCCCTTAGGGCCACCTTACACTTGAGAGCCGATACGACGTCGACGTGTGGTTTCAATCGTTTTGGGTCCGATATAATCGCCCCCGCCAGTCGGCCCGTGTGCCTGTATCGTTACAACTCTGCAGAGTGCTAATCTCATCATCATAGCGTGGCTCACGGCTATCGAAGGCTTTCGCCCTGGAGTCTGGGATCCGCTTTACCTGCTCCTGCTTTAGATTTATATTATGCTATTTCTATTGGAATGATTGCCATCTAACCTTCTCGTGCATTAGACTTATTGTACTTTGAACCTCAAGGTCGTCTTTTGATTGGTATGTTGACGACTCTGGAAGTGACAGCTACCGAACCTCATAACCACAAGAGGAAAGCCTGCGCCAGAACCTCGTCTGTTGTTCATCATCATCATCATCATTTCAGCCATAGGAAGTCCACTGCTGGACATAGGCCTCCCCTATAGATCTCCAATAGGACCGGTTGGAAGCGGCTCGCATCCAGCGCGTTCCCGCGGCCTTAATGAGGTCGTCTGTCCACCTTGTGGGTGGATGTCCTACGCTGCGCTTGCCGATACGTGGCCTCCACTCGAGGACTTTTCGACCCCATCGGTCATCAGTCCTCCGTGCTATGTGCCCTGCCCACTGCCATTTCAACTTGCTAATCCTCTGGGCTATGTCGGTAACCTTGGTTCTTCTACGGATCTCCTCGTTTCTGATTCGTCTGTTGTTAAGCAGGTGCATCGACCAGCAGGAGGTAAACTTCGTCCCCGAAGGGTACTATTTTTATATTGGACATGTCAATATGACGTCACCTCCCTTGATAGTAAGCTCAAGGCAAAGTCTCAGGGAAGAGGTTCACCATTATAGACACACAGTTACAATGGTGGCCCTCAGCTTTCTCATTACTACAACTCAATAACAAATGTATATAACCCTGTCTCCAGGTACGTCGTGGACAGAGGTTATACGGGGAAGCGGCTGCAGAACTAGCAAGCAATTTAGCTGAACTTCAACGCGGACGGGTCCCGGAGCACCGAATCATAGACAAACCTCAGGCGCAGCACTCGTTGACATCCCTTAGGCTTCGTAAAGAACCTCTTTTGCCACGATTTAGTCCTTGCGAGTCACCTAACGTAAAAAAATCGCCGATTAGGACACCCCAGGTACTTGCCCGAGCTGAAATATAATCTGCTTCGGGTTGCCAAGTAGAAAATCAAAATCATGATTAATATTTTTTGCCAAAATTTCTTCGCCTTCTCCTGAATTCTGTAGTCAAGAAATGGAGATACTTTTATTTAAATGAAGTTTCTATTTATCACTTCTGATATTTAATTTTATAATATTTATTTTTGAATATTGTTTTCATTATAATTATACAATATATACTTTTACTGTACCTAAATATGGAAGTATTATTTATTTCTTTAAAGATGAGTTTCAGAGGCTCATAAAGCGGCGTTAATAAAATATTTTTGAAGGCATTTTGTAGGTCTTCAAGTCAGGTGGATTTGTCAAAAAGTCAAAAGTCAAAAATCATTTATTCTGTATAGACCATCAAAACGGCACTTACAAAAAAGGAGTGTTCAGGGTAGGACTGAATTTTAACTAGGTATCTTTCCTTTTCCGGTACCAAATTAAGTTGACGAGTCAGGTTGGAAATAAAACCATTATTATAAAAGTACTCAACTCGCGTAAATTAAAAAAAAAGAAAACAAATCTATCGACACAACAAAACGCAATAAAAATGACTTCAATCGACGCATCCAAAACAATGACAAACCACCGCAGCACTCGGAACTGGGCCCCCTTTTATTTTATATCTCTCGTTAATTCCGAGGGTTAAAATCCCCGAAAAAGTGAGCACTTGCCTTGTTTACAAGGTTTTAGATTTTAATTTAGATTGGGGTTGATTCCATGGGGTAACAAAACGTCATATACGTCACTTTTTTGGCGGGAGAATTGGGCTCTTTTTACTTGCACGTTTCGGTCGTTAGGCGCTTCATGAGGGGAGCTCTGGACGTATCCATTAAAATCGCATTCGTGTGTGATCACCTAATACAATATCATCAAGTCCGTGCCGGGGGTGCTTTGTGAATAATTTCGCGGCAATCTGCTCCCGTTTGTATCGGATTTGTATAATTTCATAATTGGTAAGGTATGAGTAGGTATGTGACGTTATAATAAATGCGGCTACACATTTTATTAATATGATAGGTACTATTGATATGTTATGATAAATATGAACTATAATTAACCCGTTCGTAATAAATAGTAGATATAAAAACGGCATCTATTTGCCATACTATAATCGATGAAATAAGATGAAAATGTAACTAAATTTACCAATCATAGACTTAACCGAATCCTGAACTTCAGACAGTCCAGTCGAAGTGTCGAACACTCCCGCTAGGCAGAGCGTTCGACTTTAATTTTGAGACTGACTTGGCTTAATTCGAAACTTTAATTCGAGATAATCGAGATTAAAAGGCTGCTAGCCCAGACTCAGTAGGTATCCGCCTTTAAGAAACAGGCTGTTTCTTATAATAGAACACCAAAATGGATTTTAGACGATTCCTAATCTGACATTCCAGTTAGGTTAAAGTTTACCTACTTTAACCTAACTGGAATGTCAGATTAGGAATCGTCTAAAAAAAATAAAAAGGTTGTTAAAAGCTGGACCCCATTTAAACAGAAGGGTAACTATATAAACATTAATTGAGGTACTTACGTAATTAATTAAATACCAACATTCAATTATGAAGCGAATACATCTGTCGCTATTAGCGGCGTGAGTGACAGCTCTGGCTGTCTATTTGTAATCCTTTGCCTAACATTTGTTCGCCGGGGGCAAGTGTTTATTCAGCCACTACTGCCGGTACATTAATGTGGCAATCAATAGCGCAATGATGCATGTGTTGATATAATTTGTGGTTGTTTTGGTATAAAGTTTTGAGAAACTGTTGACCGCTTTATGTGGGTTAGTGCACTACTCGTCACTTTCTCTGATTCGCCATAATTCGTCAATTTCATCAAAATATTTGATTAGTCAATTTCCCTAGCTAGTCATTTTCTTTAGTTCGTCAATTTCCCTAACTGGTCATTTCTTTAGTTCGTCAATTTCCCTAACTGGTCATATATCATTTTACTTTTGGTATTCCCACTTACCCCACCTGACCTACTATATTTATAAGCTACATCCATATAGTTGGTACACTGTACTGTACACTGCTGGCACAACACAAATGCAGCGAATCTTTTGTCGTTCGCTTCTAATTTGACGGTCCACTTGCTCGCGACACCGGCGACACTGACTCCCTATAATAGTCCCTACCACTTGTTTTCTCAAGCTCCTTACTTTGATAGTATCTTCTATTGTCTTCGAATTACGCGTATAATACTTACAATGCATTCCATTTAAATGAAAAAAAAAAGAACTAAGTACCTACCTACTTAGAACTAAAATGACATCCTACTAATACAATTAAAATTTGTAGGTAGGTATACCTATTTGGATTTTTGTCACACAAACTACATTCAAAACTTACTAAGTATAATAGGTAGGTACTTGGGGATATTGGGTAGTTACTTCGTATACCTACCTACAGCTGAAAAAAAATCTTCATTTATTTTTTAACATAAGACTGAAGATCATCATCTTCCTAGAGATTTATCAGTTGCCTCCAGTATGCACTTTGAGGCCGACGACGTCCCCCTTAGTAATTATTGGTTTTGATTTTTTTTTTTATAAATGCCACGTCAATTTGACTTCGCCTCACCGGATGGTAAGCTGAAGGCAAAGTCTCCGAAAAGAGGGTCACCATTACAGACACGTATCATGTTACAATGGTGGCACTCAGCTTGACGGCCTCATCAGCACAATATTATCGGCTTTAACAATCCAGCACTGAGCTTTGCCGGAAGCGACTACCGTCTGACCTCTCAATCCTGAGAAGAAAGCCTGGCCCTTGATTCTGCTAAAGCACAACCACTGTCGCACCATAGAGACTGCAAAAAATGCCATTAAATTTTAAACCTTATTTCTATAGGCTTAGTCATAAAATTAAATGAACAGAGTTTCATTACACTCTACAAAAAGCCGCTTAATTTTAAACGTTAACTGCATTACTTTAAAGGCTAAAATCAAATGGAATTTTCTTGCAGTCATTGTGGTGTGACAGTGGTTGTGCTTTAGCAGAATCGAGGCCTGCACTTGAGCCTCGTCCATTGTTTAGCAGGTTCGCTGACTAGCAGGTGAGGAACTAATGCTATCGAAGCCGTCACGAATAGGTAGGTAGGTGTAGGTACACATCATAGATATTATCAACCGGAAACGGCGCGCACTGTGCGGTATGAATACCTCGCACACCCAAGCTGTGGAATGAACTCCCTGCGGTGGTTTTCCCAAGCGACTACAATATGGGGTTCTTCAAGAAGGGCATTATAAGGTTTCTTCAAGGTCGGCAGCACGAGTGTGACGCCCCTGGTGTTGCATACGTCCGTAGGCTACGATAACCACTTTCCATTAGGTGGACCGTGTGCTTGTCTGCCACCTAAGTGGTATAAAAAAACTACGGAGGACAGAACATGATATCATTTCCTTCTCCATGCTATCAACCTAATGCCACCTAAATACAATGTTAAACTGAAAGCTCATTAAAGCGTTGGCTTGGCACCAAAGGGTAAAATTTAACAAGCCATAAAAATTCAACCGAGCTTTATCTTAGTGAATTAAGATCCTAATTGTAAAACGCTTTACAAGCAAAATTATGTTAGCGTTAACGGATTTTTGCATACTTTGACTACTTACGCCATCTGTGTTTTGTTAGCGTAAATTGAGATTTTTAATTTGATGGCAAAGCGATCACACTCACTGAGCATTTTTAATTTAAGCAAAGAGCCCACCCTGGACTAGTTTTTTTTTTTTATGAACCTACTATGTTACAGTTATCTTATATGAAATTCGTCGGGCTCAGAAAATAAGGGGCTGCAAAATAATTTATTTCAAAAATACTTGCACTATGTACTTGCTCAATTTTTAATTTATGAGTTTGTTTAATATTTAAATAATAATGTAAATAATGTAATACAGATTTTAGGAGAGAGAAGTAAGTAAGAAACATGTTTCATTCGCTGTTTTTCAAAATTTCACTACTAAGATCGTAAAATAGGCGACGAACGGTTGTACCTAAAGAAGGTTAGATTCTTTTACAATTTTATCCCCGGACGACGACGCTGGGAGCCTAGCCGGTAGTCTTGTCTTATATGTGTGAATGAAATAGATACACAATACATATCCAGTTCTAATGCCTAGAGTGAAAATATATCTATCTATCTATAACTCTTCATTAGTTAGGAACATTCCGGTTCTTTTCCACCGATCACTTTCCCAGACCACCTGGGTGTACGGTGGTAATTTTATTTTAACTACGGTTCACCTTTCCAGTATATCATCTTCTATACTATTATATAATTGTAAAGTGGTCGTGTCTGTACATTGGAGATATTTAAAAAAAAATACTTGGGCTAAGTTATGTTAACGATACTGAACACGAAAATATTTTTTTTGAATTTCCTGTCTGTTTGTCTGTTTGTCCGCGATGGACGCAAAAACTACTCGACGGATTTTGATGCGGTTTTTTTTTGTTAGAAAGGGCTTACTCAGACTTAAAATCTTACGTTTGTTTGATCGCAATCGGTTGAGTAGAACCGAAGATATGAGCAAAGGTCGCGTTAACCGAGATGCACGCGGGCGGAGCCGCGGGCGGAAAGCTAGTTAATAGATATTGGTGACGGTCCACCTCATTTACCTACTGCTGGCTGGATTATATTTTTTTAATTGTATTTAAGACTTATATAATAGATAGATACCTAGTTATCTACGCGCAGAGACAGAGTCCTGTTTCCCGCAGTCCCAATATCTTCTAACAACAACAAGGTAGACACAAATAAGGATAGATGATTATACGATCTTCTCATTATACTCTACTGAGTAGATAATATGCCTTTACAAAGTTTACATAAAAGTGCATGAAGAGTAAAACACTCCCTCGCGAGTTAGTCCCCATCAGTTTCAAATTCGCTAAGCACCACACACGTACCGTCTTTACGTTAAACAAACCAATTACTATTTTCTTTTCGAAGTAGTCTTGCTATTCAACTATCAACCTTATTTCCATAGAAATAAGACGTTGTTATCATTTTCGGAGAATCGTAGTTCGTAGTGTTAAATCTAAAGAATATTAAAAGTTACGCCACCCTTCTAAGTAGAAGCTTTTTTTTTTCTTTTGTCCTTAATGTAAAAAGAAAACGCGAAAAGTTTCGGGACGCGACGAGTTTAAATTTTTCCACCCCTAATGCGCTTATTACGAGTGGGGAAAAATTGACGGTTCTCAAACTTTTCAAATATGCACGAGTTTTTATTGGTTATAGTTAATAAGTTTTTTATTGTTATTCTTTGGGCAGCGATGGATGTAAAACGTGAATCATATTAACCAGAGGAAAGGAAAGCATCGGTTTAAAGGCAGGACTTAATAAATAGTTATTTGTTAGCGAGTGATTCACATATTAGAATCTTGAGCGTTAGCGAGGGAATCAAAAGAGCACAAGGTGAAAAATCTTTGCACTTGAGTGCAACACGTAACTTTTCATCCCACCTCAGCGAGGAAATAATGAAATGCTTCTCCTTCCTAGCGTTAATTCCCAGTCGCATCCGAAGCTTTCGCCTCGGAGTCCGGGGTCCGCTTTACCAGTCTTAACTGCGGATTTGGCTGGACCTCGATATTTTCCGTGAAGCGACTGCCATCTGACCTCCACAACCCAATGGTGACATTAGGCGATATCGAAGCATTGCAGCTTGACCGTTGTTGTTGAACTTGTTAGGGCTCCAACTACCCGTAACGACTGCCATAGATGTTCGTATGGCATCCGTGACCGACGGCTTAACGTGCTCTCCAAGGCACGCCCAAACCAATGCAAATACCCATTTTCATGCATAAAAAATATTTGCACTGAGCGGGGATGGAACCCGTGCCTCCTGCGTAGCGGCCGCGTTCACTACCACTACGCCACGGAGGCTGTATAATATGTGTATTAATACTAATAATAGAATATAAAAAAATAGAAATTCAACAACAATGTTCAACGATATGACGTGATAAAAATTGATGCGCGCAAAGCAAATTTAAAAAAAAAAAGTGCACCAAGGAGGTGCTGAGTCTGAGTTTTTCATAAATTAAAAAAAAAGTTGTTTGATAAATTCGGCACCATAGAGGTAGAAGTAAATAGGTTTAATGATGTTTTGACTTCACAAACCTAGTACACACGATGTTCTAAATTCAAATTTACTTTATCCTCTAGAGGATAAAAACGACTTTTACGCTCAGTTATCGAAGAGCAAAATAGTTATTTGTTATACAAGAGTGCAAAGTTGCTTTTTAACCGCGTGCTCAGTTTTGATGACCGAGCAAGCGAAAGATTCTAAATTTGAATCACGAGCATAGCGAGTGATTCACAAATTAGAATCTTGAGCGTTAGTGAGGGAATCAAAAGAGCACAAGGTGAAAAATCTTTGCACTCGAGTGCAACACGTAACTTTTCATCCCACCTCAGCGAGGAAATAATGAAATGCTTCTGCTTCCTAGCGTTAATTCCCAGTCGCATACGAAGCTTTCACCTCGGAGTCCGGGGTTCGCTTTACCAGTGTTAACTGCGGATTTGGCTGGAGCTCGATATTTTCCGTGAAGCGACTGCCATCTGACCTCCACAACCCAATGGTGACATTAGGCGATATCGAAATTGCAGCCGTTGTCGTTGAACTTTTTGGGGCTCCAACTGCCCGTAACGACTGCCATAGATGTTTGTAGGGCATCCGTGACCGACGGCTTAACGTGCTCTCCAAGGCACGACCAGACCAATGCAAATACCCATTTTCATGCATACAAAATATTTGCACTGAGCAGGGATCAAACCCGTGCCTCCTGCGTAGCGGCCGCGTTCACTACCACTACGCCACGGAGGCTGTATAATATGTGTATTAATACTAATAAGAAAATACAAAATAATAAAAATTTAACAACAATATTCAACAATATGACGTGAAAAAAAATGATGCGCGTAAAGCAAATTAAAAAAAAAAAGTACACCAAGGAGGTTCCGAGTCTGAGTTTTTCATAAATTAAAAAAAAGTTGTACGATAAATTCGGCACCATAGAGGTAGAAGTAAATAGGTTTAATGATATTTTGAGCCATAGTCACCATAGAGGTAGAAGTAAATAGGTTTAATGATTCGGCACCATAGAGGTAGAAGTAAATAGGTTTAATGATGTTTTGAGTTCACAAACCTAGTACACACGATGTTCTAAATTCAAATTTACTTTATCCTCTAGAGGATAAAAACGACTTTTGCGCTCAGATATCGAAGAGAAAAAATACTCTTTCCGAGATGGTGGGATGAAAATACTCTTTCCGAGATAGTGGGATTAAAAAGTATATAATTCCCTACCTAGCTTTGAAATTTACAACATTGCTAGTTTTAGGAATTTGTGGTAGACGTAATCAGGTCTACTTAACAACAAAAATACAAACGATACATGTATTCTTGCCTGTAAATTTCCAAAAGGGTAGGCAGAGGTGAGATTTTCAGTCCCACGTAATCAGGGGCGTGTCTATGGGCCGTAAAGCCAGCAATAAACTGTCGGAAGGAAAATAGCACTATTCTTTAGTCTTCTTCTATGACTCCCACGGGAAGAAATGGGGTGTCCTATCCTACTCCACCGGGATCCAACACGGCGAACTAAAATAATCCTTGAAAAACTGTATAAAATCTTTGAGATTCACTGTCCTTCGTAGTAAAATCATCCACAGCACAGAGGGCGCGTCGTCATTTACATTTTTATTTTATTTACAGCTAGCAATCGCAAGGCACAGATAATTTCGCTCTCGAGCCTCGGATAGAATAAATTGAGAAGTTACAATAAAGCTTTACAACACGACCCCGAGTTAAGTAGACAATCAAATAGGAACGGTAAATATGTATAATTGAGGTGTTGGGCTATAATAGAAAGTCTCCTATAGCACCTGGAAATAGCATATTTGCCATAAGACTGACTAGATTCGAACCTAGGGCGGCCAGACTTCTTAAGATCTAACTACAGAATCAATTTCGAATAAAGTTTTCAAGAACGTAACTTCATATTATGTATCCTATGTTTCAGTATATGATCTGAGGAGTGACCAGAATCCATACTTCCATACCTACTATGTAATATCATAAATCCGATAGTAACTCTGTTACGCTTTCACGCCTAAACCACTGAACCGATTTTGATAAAATTTGGTACAGAACATAGGCTATGTTTGGTAGCGATAGCAGAAATCCACGCGAACGGAGCCGCAGGCAACAGCTAGTATACAATATAGGGATAGCAATCCCGCTAGTCTGCCTTCTTGGGCTCCCCTAAAATAGTGTTAACATTTTTGTTAGGTAAGGTTAGATACCTATGGCCAACTATGAAGGAGTATATAAAGATATACCTACTATAGGTATCTACTTATATCCTTGGTCATACATACGTGCAAGGACTGATGTTCCCCTGATCTAAAAAAGCAGGATCAAAATGTAACTAGGGCATAGCCTGCGGCGCGGCGTTAAAAACTTGTTTAATCTTTTTTCGGAACCACCGTTGGGATACAATGGCATATATTTTCGATAAGGACATTTTTTTTTATACCACTTAGGTGGCCGACAAGCACACGGCCCACCTGATGGAAAGTGATTACCGTGGCCTATGGATTATTGTTAAGTAAAAATAACCCAAAAATATATAGATTCTATAAAACGATCGATCGATTCAACTATAAAGTAATTAAATCGATTGATTGATAAGTGATTAATTCAATATAATCTGTGATTGGTGGATTCGCAATACTCCGTGCTTTCGTTACGTTTACGATAAGATTACGATAGATTTTCGTGCTCACCCCACTGAAATGCACGTGTAAACCTGTCTAAAGTTGACATTACCTAAACCACATAATTAAGGAAGAAATAAAATTCATAATACATGTTACATGATCTTTATTTATATTCCTATTTCTGACATGAGCATCTATAGTTGTTGCAAATTACGAACGCGCGTGTTAAGTTGTGTTCATGTCGTGTTTGTACACGTGTGAATGTGTGCGTGTACACACACAGTACAATGTCACACACACTGACGTAATGCGTGTGTACAGTTGAAAAAGGAGATACAGTCGCACTTTTGTCATAAAGTTGTATGTAAAAGTGCAACCGTATATCATTTTGTCGACTGTACACACGAACACTTCAACTAAAGGTGGATTTAGACTAAACGAACATAGAGAAACCTTATTTTCAGCGTTTACATAAGAACGAACAACGAACGAATGTTCTGTCACTGTTTACATTAATAGAATTTGACGTAAAACTGATATATTGAGCGTTAGCGCGTCTGATGTAAATCAACTTTAAGGCACGCGCGCGTCCGTGAATTGCAAGTACTTTAATAATAACATTGTTTTGAACGTTGTGTACCTTTAGGATAATTCAATAAATCGTCACAAATCGTCATTGATAGTCAACTACCAAACCAGCTGCTTATCGAGGAGTTAGTTTGCAATCAGCCTGTAGTCGTTGGAACAGTACGCTGTTTGCAATTAGGCTGCATGGTTGTCTTGCAGTTTAATGCGAATATGCAGTCGTAATGCAATTGAAATGCAGTCTATCTAGTATAAGTCCAACACGATATTTTGACTATCATAGACGATTGTAGCTATAGTGGTCCATATATTCTGATTACTTAAAGTTAGGTATATACAAAGTCAATGAAGTAGGTATGATACGATGAGCTAATCCATCAAGTATGTAAAAAAAACATAACCCTTTTTAGGCAGTCGGGTAAAAAAATACCTCGAATCTATATAAAATTTACATGTAGACAGATTGTTATGAATATCTTTAGCTTCTGTATATTATTATCGCGTAGAGGATAGCTGAAATGTTTAATAGTTTTTTTGGTTTCACACTATCTTTGACACCATTCTATGTAATTACAGAAATACATACATACATACATACAATCACGCCTTTATCCCCGGAGGCTTAGGCAGAGGTGAATTAACACCCACATTTCACCAATCATTACAGAAACACGGCTCTAATATCTTTTATAACTAATAAAACATCAAATCTATTATATCCTTTGAGGATTACAAAAATACTAATACATACATTTTAGAACCCACATTACTAGTATTTTTATTTTGGGTCTAAACAGCGCTAGTGCATCGTAGAATTTTATTGATACAATTTAATCAAAAAAAATACAAAACTTGATCTACGTGTGAATATTTACAATGTGATTACTTTCCACTCCACTATAATATGTATCCTATGTTTGGTGTGCAAAAAAGTGTATTTATCTTATCTTATCTTACTTTCACACGCTAGTTCTATGCATTCCATCTATATTATTTTTTTAGTCTGAGCAGCAAATTATGAGTGTGTCCATCCTATAAGAATTTGTCAGGATATAATAATGACGAACACGAAATAAACTGTCCAATTTTTATATTTCCTTAAATTTAAAGTTCATAAACCAATCAGTCGTATATAGTTTTAAAGAAATAATATAGCACAAGCTATAAAAATTAAAGCATACAATATACTTTAAAATTTCCTTTTAATAAATTTGTTACAATTTTACAGATTTTTTGCTGTACAATGTAAAATTTAAAAGCGAGAGAGTTACAAAGTCTAAAGTAAAGAGGTAATAGACAGTTGACCATTGAATATAAAAATAAGCGCAAGTACCTTGAAGCTATCGCACGTCCATAACGCTGTGAACATGTTCAATGTAACACACACGCGATAGGCTATCGCTCGGGACATATATCTTGAACCTAAAATGTGCTCAAAATGTGAATACGTTTCTTGGGTGTCTTTTGAGGATATTACGAGATGCTACGGCGGTAGACGAGCTCAAATTCACCAATCATAGATTATTACAAAATCAATCCCGGGAGCCAGGACCTCGTTTGTATCGCGATTTACGTCCAAGATACGTGTCCCGAGGTATACTAATTGATATTTACTTGTTCTCTGTTAAAAATAATAACCAATCACGTCACTGGGCTATGTGACGTCACTCACGTGACCATGACCATCGGTCTAGTAACCAATAGATTATGACCAACAAGATTGGTCACGTGACCAATATTGACTGGTCATACATAACCAATAATAAATGGTCACGTGAGTCACTGCGTATGCGAAATTTAGACGACACTAGTCTCCATATTAGAGTTTGCGCCAAAAAATTAAAATAAGGCCGTGGCGTCGGCGTAGCAATCTCAACTGCTGTCGCCATACTGTGTGTTGATTGGTTCAGGCCATGACAGTAACATGGCCTGAACCAATCAACACACAGTATGGCGGCGATGACATTTTAGTTCCTAGTTTTGCCGCGGGACTTATTAGCTGGCGCTGACTTTAGCTTGGTATAAGGGCACTTCCTCTAGTTTTTACGTTCCATGATAATAACATTACAACTGCCATATTACATTACATAGCCCATATTACATATATTACAAGAATCTACACATTAATTTTCACTATGGGATGTAATATATATTACATCTTGAGATATATATTACATCCCGCGATTGCTGTTTACACTGTAAGATATATATTTGGGATAGTTCAGTAGCTTTACCATGAGTTGACACCAAAATTTGACAACTTCGTTACCCTATCGAACTGCGTACGCGAATCTGATTGGTCTGTGTAGAATGCATGCGCGAATTCCCTGACTTCTGATTGCTCAGTTTAAAATGACAACTTGATTTCGCATGCGCGATCAAACGTCGCCATTCAAACGGGCGAGACAGGGGGAGGCGTGGTGTCCGGGGACGTGAGGTAAAATATACACCTTCAAATATCGCTCGAAAAAATATTTATAGTTTGGGATGTAATATATATTATAGCGTAGTGTAAACGGTCTCGTACAAAATGTATGACGAGCGATATGTCAAGATGTAATATATATTACATTACATCCCATAGTCAAAAGCCACCTTTACAGTAATAATAGGTACCCGGCTTTTGATGTGAACGTCAGGAAAAATTGAGAATTCGATTAAGTTCGGCTTTATTCGGATTTAAATAGCGTTCTCTCTTTCACACAGCATGATATCTATATAGAGTTGTTAAAACAGAAGTCTTAATATGATATTGTCTGAAGCTTACGCGAATATCACCCATCGAAATAAAAGTACTTTTAACGGATTCTATCGCGATATATTTGTTATTATTTACTTTTATCTAGTCTTGCAACAATATATCGAACTATCGATAGTATCGATTGTAATGGTAATAGTCACAATATCGATAGACCTATCGATAGTATCGATACAATCGATATCGATATCCAGTAGTATTGAGTTGCAGAACCAATACTATCGATAGTATTGGTTCTGCAACACTGCTTTTAACTCGATGGTTCGGCTACTTTTCAGCAGCCATGGTCCCGGGGTGACTAAGAGACCATCTCTAGTCCCCTCGCGACCATGGTTTATTTCAACATAAGTTATAGTTATAATATTTTATAAAGACAAACAATTTTAACCACTCTGTAAAGGAGAGGCCACACCGCCAGATCACTCATTCGCTCTTTAGTTGACGTTGTGGCCCCACTATATAGATATTAAACTGTCAGTCAGAACTCTATAAAACTGAGACAAGTCGAGATCAGTCAGATTCTCTACCTACTTCTCGACGTATCAAATAAAAAGCCAGTTACAGTAGTTTACACTAATTTATTTTCTACATACATAAATATAATCTACTTGTAGTAGTTGCGAGTTGTTAAGATAACCACAATTCTGAAGAATATTTAGGTACATAGTAAGTTATTGCTAATAATATCAGTTATTTACTAGACTGAATGCTGGCACAATCGGCATAGCTACTTTGGGGATTAACCGGAACAAACAAACAAACAAAAAGACAGACTTCAGCTTTGAAAAAGGTTTTCTTTCTTAAGTTTTCAACTGAACATTACAAACAGACACTAAAATTTTATTTATTTGTATGGATATAGATTACTAAATTAGAAATCCATACTAATATTATAAATGGAAAAGTAACTCTGTCTTTCTGTCTGTCTGACTGTTACGCTTTCACACCTAAACCACTGAACCGGTTTCGATGAAATTTAGTACAGAGATAGATTAGACCTTGGGAAAGGACATAGGCTATTTTTGGTCACGATTACCGACATACACGCGGGTGGAACCGGGGACAAAAGCTAGTTACAAATGATTACAAAATTTTAGTTAGATTACAAATTGAGTTTCGAAAAGGCTCAGAGGATGATATGTATGTATTTACAAAAAAAAAATGTATCTAAGTATGTTTATCCGCATTCTAGAACCCATAACACAAGCTAGTTAAGCTATGCTTACTTTGGGTCTAGATAGCGTTGTGTAGAACGTCCTACAATATTTAAAAAAAAAAAAAAAAATGATAGATTACCAATACTAGCCCTACCTGAATACCGAATTGTAGTCTTCTTAACCGCGATTCGCAGTTTCATAAAGTAACTTACAATAACATTGGTATAACATAATCAAATATACAATCTTCAAGTTAAATTACTGTCCTTTGTCATCGTCCATACAAAACTCTGCGTCTAACACAACCTGAAAAGAGAATTATTGATTATAAAATTGTTTTATTAGTCAGCAGTCCCCTAGTTTTCACCAAGATGCCATTTGAAAACTTGTTTTATAGAAAACTTGTAGAAGACTTGTCAAAACACAATTACTTGTTTTATATTTTTCGTTCACATAATAATTATGTATAGCCAACAAGATGTATACAAGTTCAAAATACATTTGGGTTCACAATGAAGCCTGTGACATATTGCAACTTGTCAAATGCATGTATTAAAATTAAGAGAAAACAAGGGGTTAGTATCAGGCTGTCTTATACGGCTTTTGTAGGAGCGACTGGCGTCTGTCCCTTCGACTATGAGAGAAAGGCTTACGCCTGAGCCTCGTCTGTTACTCAGCAGGTATACAGGCTAACAGGTGCACCTGCATGCAGGTACCGCTTCCAGGTGCACCTGCATACAGGTTCACCAGCTTCCAGGTGTACCGGCTTGCAGGTGAGAATACCTTGGGTCCATGGGCCTAATACTAAATTCAATTTTCTATACTGACCGCTTGCATCCCAGCGACGGCTCTGTCTGTCTCCTTCTCGGAATCATCACCAGCATCTTCGTCTTGTTCTTCCACTACCTCCATTTGAGTTTCTTGCATCTCGCCATCTATTTATAAAAGTAATGTTTTTATCAGTACCGTCATAACAGAACATCGTCACCGTCATACAGAACACAATCTAACCTAGGACTCGTAATTTCATCAGTCTGACCAAGGACACAAGAATGGACTTGGGTTAAATCAGTCTGAACAAGGACACAAAAGAGTGGACGTGGTTAGACTGATCTAACAATGCTATCTGACCACGGATACAGAAGGGTACGTAAATGAAGGGGTAAAATCCGGTAAGCGTACCCCGAAATCCGCGGTAATTCGATTCCGTAAGATGATAATGATGACAGCGACTGCCGTCTGACCCAAAAACTTCGAGAGGAAAGCCAACACCAAGAATCCCGTACGTCAATCAGCACGTGAAATCCCAAAAATCTCCAAATCCTTCACAGGAGGCGCTCCAAAGAGGCTTTTGATGGCCCAGGGTCAGCCGAGAAGTGAGAGATATGCCAAAGGTCAGAGTCTACCTCACCCTCGGTAACTGATATCCAGAGATGGCCATGCGGTTTTGGTCGGTTTAAGTCTGATATAACCACCGCTACTGGCTCCGGCGGGAGGTATCCGTGAGGATTTCCGCACGTTTTGCCTGTGTTGGTTCTGTGGTTGGAGGGCCACCCCATCTCTTCCTGTGGATGTCGTAGAAGGTGACTAAGGGATAGGGCTGTTCTCCATCCGACACTAAACATACAGCCCATGAATAAGTGCCCGCTTGACGGCAATAGGCTCGCCCACTATTACGTGAGACCGAAAATCATAGTGGTAGGGATTTTTTGCACGATAATACAAAAACTTGGTATGTATGTATGTAAAAAAATATCCTTCACAATGCCTTCTGACGGACGGACATAATAGCAGTTTTAGTAAATCGATTGCGTAAGTTCTAGTCTTACTATAGACCTCTAAAACCTACCTTCATTAGCCGCATGAATCAGCTGTAGTGTCCCATCCACGATCTGGCCAGAGATGACCCCGGAGAGGCCAGTCACGTTGATCTGCTGGCGAACCTTCTTAGCCTCGAGCTCCAGCTGTTGTTGAAGGTACAGCTCTTTGTGGTGCACCTTGTTGTGGTATTTTAGGTGATGCGCCTTTGTGAATTTCTTGTTGCATGGGCCGCAGCTATGGATGAATGGAATTTTTATAGTACTATTATCTAGTATAACTCCGGACACGTATCTTGGACCTAAATCGCGAGACAAACGAGGCTCTGGCGCCCGCGGATTGCTTTGTAATAGTCTATGCTTGGTGAATTTGAGCTCGTCTACCGCAGTAGCACCCTGTGCTACAAAGACACCCAAGAAATGTGTACAGCGCGTATAGGGCTCATTTTGAATACATTTTAGGTCCAAGATTAGACACGTGTCCGGAGTTATAGTGTTTTATGGCACTATCGGATAGACTCCGTCCTGCGTTTTGCATTTTATATTTAACCAGCGGCTGCCCGCGAATTCGATCGCGTGGAGTTCGTTTTCCCTCCTTAGGGGTGAAGTTTCGTAGAATTCGTTCTTAGCGGATGTCTACACCCTAAGAACTTACCTGCCAAATTTCAAGTTTGTAGGTGTTATAGTTTCTGAGTTTTCGTGATTAATCAGTGAGTGGTATTTCGCTTTTATACATATAGATTTATAATGCGTAAATATAAACTGCTAAATGATAATAAAAACTGCATTAAAATATGTTACGTAGTTTAAAAGACCCGAGGTTACAGGGGGATAGACAGAAATGCATAAACACAATGAGTATTCTACGCGGGCCGAGTCGTGTGCATAAATAGTATATAATACAATGTAGATGGTATAACTATAAAATATACTTACGCATACTTCTTCTCTCCGGTGTGTGTCAACATGTGATTTGCAAGTACATACGAGTAGGTGAATGACTTGCCACATAGCGAACACTGGTACGGACGGACGCCCATGTGCAACCTGTTTAGAGAAAGGTACATTAGTCAGACTATGCTCCTGTTTTATTGTGAATATTTTACACAATCGAATGAACTATTGGTTGACAATTGTCCTAGAGTAAGAGAAATTACTAAAGAGATCTATACAATCAATTGTATAGTGGATGTTTTTAAAAGGTTTTAATTTAGAATGCTTCGCGAAATAGCTGTATCAAAAATCGTATATAGTTGTTACTGAGAGAAAAGTCATAGATTGGAAATTTTAACATAGGAGTATTGCTACCCGAACGTAACTCGTATGACTTACGTTACGGGTTGTTAGACCCTTAAAAGTCCAACTAGTCTAACTACAGAACTCTGATATCGTTAACTGGTCGTCAAGGTCAGATGGCAGTCGCTTCACGGAAAGCCGACCCGAATGAAGATGTTAATCCTGCAAGCAGAGAATCTGACAATATATCTGACTATTCTTTTTTAATTGCTAGTGATTACATTGCTTGTTAACAAATTGTATTGTAGGCCGTAGGAAGGGATATTCCTAGCCTTTCGGGTTATAATAACCCACATTTCATTGCCATCAGTTAAATTAAAACCTTTCTACTAACCTTTTCAAGGATTCTTATAAGAAGCCAGCAACTCATTGTTCTATTTCCACATAGTAGTATCTATATGGATCTTAGAAGACATTCTCCTTTTACTTAAAGCAATTAGCAGCATCAATGAAAATCGGCCAAAATTAATAATCCAAATACTCAATAATACATTTCAAACTTAATTTAGAGTTTGAAAACTTCAAATTCAATTCTAGAACTTTATATTATTTGAAAATTCTACTTTTCAGACTCGATTATGAATTTTGGCCTTGACTAGACTAGCCTAGAACATACCTCTCATGCTTCTGCCTCGTACCGTAGTCTCCGAAGCGTCGGTCACAGATCCGACACTTGTAAGGCCTCTCGCCGGTATGACGCTGCATGTGACGCTTCAGAGCTTCACGCATCACGGACGCGAACCCGCATACGCTGAGTACCGACCATTTATACTACTAACTACCGAACCTAAGGTGCAATCTCACTTCGAAGTTATAGTTTGACGATTGTATCTTGAGTAGGTAGTTGAATGAGTGGGTAGTTACGGGAAAAATGTCTTGTTAGAATGATTTCAAAAAATAAAGATTGAATCACACATAGTCACATCAATTATCGCAATTTAAGGATCATCATTTCATCATCATCATCATTTCAGCCATAGGAAGTCCACTGCTGGACATAGGCCTCCCCTATAGATCTCCAGTAGGACCGGTTGGAAGCGTCTCGCATCCAGCGCGTTCCCGCGGCCTTTATGAGGTCGTCTGTCCACCTTGTGGGTGGATGTCCTACGCTGCGCTTGCCGATACGTGGCCTCCACTCGAGGACTTTTCGACCCCATCGGTCATCAGTCCTCCGTGCTATGTGCCCTGCCCATTGCCATTTCAACTTGCTAATCCGCTGGGCTATGTCGGTAACCTTGGTTCTTCTACGGATCTCCTCATTTCTGATTCGATCTCGCAGAGAGACTCCGAGCATAGCCCTCTCCATAGCTCGTTGGGCTACTTTGAGCTTACTCATAAGGCCCATAGTGAGGGACAACGTTTCAGTGCCATAAGTCATCACTGGTAACACACACTGGTCGAAAACCTTCGACTTGAGACACTGAGGTATGTCGGACGAGAAGACATTGCGTAATTTTCCGAACGCTGCCCAGCCGAGTTGGATTCGGCGATTGACCTCTTTCTTAAAGTTGGACCTACCTAACTGGACTACTTGTCCTAGGTAGACGTACGAGTCAACAACTTCAAGAACCGAGCTCTCAACAGATATCGGGTTAGGTACAACATGGGCATTGCACATCACCTTTGTCTTGTCCATGTTCACTTTAAGACCCACCTGTTGAGAAACTCGGTTGAGGCCTTCGAGCATCGTGTTGAGATCTTCCATCGATTCTGCCATGACTACAATATCGTCGGCAAACCGGAGGTGAGTGATGTATTCGCCATTAATATTGATGCCGAATCCTTTCCATTCCAGGAGCTCGAAGGCATTCTCCAAAGTGGCCGTAAACAGTTTCGGAGATATCACGTCTCCCTGTCTTACGCCTCTTTTCAAAGGGATCGCCCTCGAACTCCGTTCCTGTACTCGAACCGACATGGTGGCGTTATTATACAAACACTTCAACACTTCGATGTACCGATAGTCAATACGGCACCGCTGGAGAGACTCAAGCACAGCCCATGTCTCGACCGAATCAAAGGCTTTCTCATAGTCCACAAACGCTAAGCAAAGTGGTAAATTATACTCTTCGGTCTTCTGTATAACTTGCCGCAGCGTATGGATGTGGTCTATGGTACTGTAGCCTCTACGGAAACCGGCTTGTTCGGGAGGCTGGAAGTCATCAAGCCTGCGCTCGAGACGGTTCGTAATGACCCTTGAAAACAGCTTGTAAACATGGCTCAGAAGCGAGATGGGTCTGTAATTCTTCAGTAAGGTATTGTCACCTTTCTTAAAGAACAGCACCACCACGCCTCTGTTCCACGCTTCTGGCGTTATGCCCTCGAGGACGACGGTGTTAAAAAGCCTCTGAAGGACTTTAAGTACCGGTGTTCCACCCGCTTTCAGAAGCTCTGAAGTGATTCCATCGTCACCCGGTGCCTTGTTGTTCTTAAGCTGATTCAGAGCCATTCTAATCTCGTACAGGCTGATGTCCGGGATATCCTCGGTGAAGTGTCGGGTCAACTTGGCTCTTGGGTCGGTCGCCATGTTGCCAGCAGGATTAGCGACCGAAGCGTATAGCTGTCCATAGAACCTTTCGATCTCCTCCAAAACCTCAGCCTTGGTCGACGCTATACTGCCATCTTCTGTCTTCAGCTTAGTCAACTGGCTTTGCCCAACAGACAGATTTCTTGCGAACACTTTGGAGCCTTTGTTCCGCTCGATTGTCTCTTTAATATGTTCAGTATTAAAGAGACGTATGTCGTGTCGCAGAGATTTGGAAATCTGTCTGTTGAGCTGCCTATATGACTCTGCATCATCGGAAGACTGCAGTCGAAGTGAGCGTCGTTTAGCCATGAGTTTTTGGGTGTGATCGGAGAGTTTTTGAGGTCTATTTGAACGGCGGGGTCTGAAGTGCTTAGAGCCCACCGTTTGGACAGTTTCTACGAGCCTGTTGTTTATCTCGTCCACCGACGCAAAGTTCTCTAGGCAATCAAAGCGACTTGAAAGCTCAAGCTGAAAGTTCTCGGGGTTTTGGATTTGGACACGAGTAGGTCGGAGTGTAGACTTCATCAGGCGGGACCTTTCGAGTTTAACGTTAATACCCAATGTGCCTCTTACGATTCTGTGATCACTACCGGTTTTCACCCTGTGGATCACGGAGACATCACTGAATATTCGTTTCTCGTTGGTCATGATGAAGTCTATCTCATTCCTCGTGGAATCATCAGGGCTCATCCAGGTCCATTTCCTGTGCGGCGGCTTCTGAAAGAAAGAGTTCATCATGAAGAGTCCCTCTTTCTCCAGAAAGGCAGCCAGCCTCTGTCCCCGTGGGTTCCGTTGTCCATATCCAAATTGCCCTACTCTCAACTCATCATCGCTTTTCTTACCCAACTTTGCGTTGAAATCTCCCATAACAACAGTGAAGTGGGTCTTAGACGTATGTATGGCCCTACTTACGTCCTCATACATAGTCTCCACTTCATCATCTGGGCGTTTCGAGGTCGGTGCGTACACCTGAATGACCTTCAGCGAATACCTCTTGGATATTCTGAGTATTAGGTATACAACCCTGCTCGACACACTTTCGATGGTAATGATGTTGTTAATGAGGGATCTGTGAACGAGAAAACCGACACCACCTTGCGACTGCTGGTCGCCTTCCCGGTGGTAGAGCAGGTTGCCGGATCCCAGGGTTATCGTGTCCTCGCCCTCTCTACGGACTTCAGACAACCCTACAATATCCCAGCGCAACTTACTCAACTCTTCTTCCAGCTCAGCAAGCCTCTCGTCAGTCCTCATCGTGCGTACGTTGTGCGTTACCAGGGCCAGTCGTCGTTTGGGGTGGTAGCCGGATCTCTGCCGGGGATTCTTAGCACCCCCTGCTCCGCTGTTTCCCTGGCCGCTACCGGAGCCAGGTCTAGCGGAGCTGCCGGGGACTAGGGGCCTGGTCCTATTTGTGCCTGTCATAGGGGGAGTTTGCCCATAATCGCCACGCTGGGCAGGCGTGTTGGCAATCGCAGGACGTAGCTTCGCGGCGAGGATGCTGCTGCCCATCCTCGCCCTGTGCCATTTTTAACTACGCCGATTTGATATGGTTATACCGCCATTGGTCGGTTCCGCTGTACCTCAGTCGGCTCCTACGACACCTGGTACTAGAGGGGGGTACTATTCTACTCTGCCGGTACCCCACGGCTAAGAATTTAAGGATTGGGTTATTGAATTGATTTAATTTGATTTTACATGATACTATCGGATTTTTACGTATAATTATCAATCTTTGAAATAAAACTACTTTTTAAATGATTCTATCATGATTTATTTGGTATTATTTAAATTTAACCCGACGTTACGACTACTTTTCAGCAGTCACTGTCGCGAAATGACAAAAAATGGTAGTTGTCAAATGCTAAATGTATATAATACCACTTAAATCGCGATAGAATCCTTTAAAAAGTGGTTCTATTTCAATATATAATATTGAAGAAATTCGGTATTTATTATTTCAATGATAACTGCCTAAGGCATTTACAATCAAATTCACTACCGCTATGAAAATACGGTTTCTATAAAAAAAAAGCCAGTTCCAAAAATTGCGACTGTCGACGATGAAAATCCTCGATAAAATGTCGCACATCCTTATCAAGAACATTTTTCACGTAACACATTACCTTATATCAGCTTTCATGTTTAATACGCAGAACGACGAACCGCCTTCCAAGCCGCACACACTGTTTAAATTATTTTTTCGGACTATTGGATGACTGAGACGCACACAGTAAAACAATATTTTGTAAACGGAATATGATTTGCATAAGAAAGTAACCCATATTTCACTATAGCGAAATATCCGTCAGTTTCTCTTATCAGATGGTAATCAATTAACAATTTACAAGGCGTCAAATTCACCCACAAGAGCAGTAAGTCTCGGTCATCCAATAGTTCCGTGTCCGTCAGCGACCAAACTCGCCTTTCATGCTTCTGGCGACTGCCGAAGTCCCCGAAGCGTCGGTCACAAACTCGGCACTTGTAGGGGCGTACTCCCGTGTGCCGCATCATGTGTCGCCGAAGCTCCATGTTCAGAACGCACGCGTACCCGCACACACTACCGACAATATCATCAGTTATACCTCGTCTTAACACAAAGTTTTGCTATTACTGCAATTTTTGCGAGAATATTACGCTATTGTTGCAATTTTTGCGAGAATATTATGCTATTATTGCCATTTTTGCGACAATTTTACGCTATTGTTGCAATTTTTGCACGGCCAGGTTTTAGTTTCGGGGGGATTTTAAGAAAAATAAAACAATAATGATTTAAAGATATTCGATAAATATTTGAAAAAGCGCTATCTAGACCCAAATTAAGCCGTAACAGCATATATCTAGCTTCTGTTATGAGTGCAATTATTCCTCTGATTATGATAATGTTTTTCATATTCAGGGGAGATCTGAAACCCAAAGCTCTGGCTATGCCCATGTCTTAATTTTTGTTGGAGGAATGTAATTCTCGCGATCACTATGTGTTAGACGACGTTTTAGGGTTAACTATACACGACATATAATAAAAAAATGCTTAGAAAAACATGCTTTTCTAACTTGCATATACAAGCAGCAACCAATATTTAGCATGATAATGTAAAACTATTTTTAAATTTAATCACGGGTGCGAGTGCGTTCTTTAATTTTTTAATAGAAGTTTTTTTTATTCAAACAGTGTGTACGGCCGTTTTTTATGGGCGCAGGTGTATTTTTTTATTTATAAAATAAAATTAACTAACAGATTAAAGATCCCACCGGCACCCATATAATTTTGACGAAAACATAAAACTGATATAAAAATTGATTGCAAGATAAAATATGTATACACTAAAATATTTATTATAATGATGATGATATGATGTGATGATGATCAATTAGGTAACTCTTGAAATTAATTAAAATTCACAAAGTCAAGCTAATTTTGAGATCTCTACAGTTAATTTTATTACTAAACTAGCTGTTGCCCGCATCTCCGCCTGCGTGGATGTCGGTTATCCCGAACAAACATAGCCTTTGTCCTTTCCCAAGGTCTAATCCATCTCTGTACCAAATTTCATCAAAATCGGTTCAGTGGTTTAGGCGTGACCCGTTAAAGGCGTAACAGACAGACAGTTACTTTCCCATTTATAATATTAGTTTGAATTAGTTCTGTTGGGAAGATATCTCAAACAATTATCTTCAAATTGTATCATAAATCGACTGAATCTAGAGGTTTTTCTAATAAAAATGCTTGACATTGTCGTTTCGTCATAAATAGTAATTTCATTGGCGAAATTGCAGTGATTTTACTGTAAGAGTAATTAAAGAAAAAGTTAATCTACAAATGAAGCCGCGAGCGCTAGAATAGCCTCGAATAAAAAGTCGACGCTAGGCTAGGCCGCTCTTCTTGCGGCCTCGTTTGTACTTTTTTTCTTTGCAATACTAAATGATTAAAGATATATTATGAAGATGGTATGGACGAAGAAAAATGTTCAGAAACATACCTGCATACAAATGGTTTGATGCCTAAATGTCGTCTTATATGAGCCTGCAGCGAAGCATTGGAAGTGAAAGACGCGCCGCATGTTTCACACGTATGCCTGAAACATGAATGAAAGATGATTTCTTTCCACATTTCTGCACAAGTGAACTATTGATTCAGTTCCAGTGACGGGATATATATTCCTGGGATGAACAGCTTGTATGCCCTTCTTGACTATGTGTCAAATTTCATCCAGATATTTGTGATTAGTCCATACATAAGATCACGCTTGATATATCGCTAATGATTAGGCAAAAAAACCCACATTGCACCCTCTGTATTCGATTCATTTTACGCCCTTTGGACTTTTTGTGAAAATTTAACTTTGAAAGCAATAAGTATGCTGACTTTTCCTGTCGTTTTATAAAAAGTGAATGTCCAAGATGGGATTTTTTATACCACTTAGGTCGCAAGCGTGCTGCCGACCTTTAAAGAACAGAGAGATTCTGTGCCGTCAACGAAGAAAACAAGCAGGACAATCCTTTGGTCTTCCCACTGACAACACAAAACCTTGCCAGTAATATCTGACTACCCTACTCACCGCCCGAATACTAAACGAGGTTATTATACCCGCGGTATTATATTCTATGCCTCCCCAGTCGGACTGCTTAGGACGGATATACCGTGATGTCCTACCTACCTCCTCTGGCTCTCGCTTCCAGTCCCTTACATCATAATATCAGTGCCATCAGTGATACTCACGTCTTTTCGTAAATGTACTTCTTCTTACTCACTCCCTTCTTCTTAGGCTTGGGATTCAGGATGTGTTCAGGTATGGGCTCCGAGAACGCCAGGATGGTCTCCTTGAGAAGCATGTCTTCTCCATCCTCACTCTTGGCCTTGGTCTTCACATCTGAGGTCTTGCGGGGACGGCCACGTTTGCGGGCTGGTTGCTGATTGGGGTTAGAAAAGTGTTTATTATTTGTTTATACTGGAGAATGATGGCGCTTGGTGGAACTTGAATAAAGCACCTTGTACTTTTCCACAATTATTTTACGGCATTCTCAAAAGTTTACAATGGTTTAAACTGGTTAGGTAACAAAAAATAAAATATTTGTGGAAAAGTCCAAGTACGTACTTTATTCAATATGTTTATTATTTATTTATTGAAATACATCTTCGTAACTAATTCAAAAATCAATGTTTAAAAATGATTGCAACATCATTCAGTGATTCCGATAGTTCGTACGAATATCGGTAGATTACTCCTACCATCGCCGTAAGATGGATGTATTGGAAAAACTGGGTCACTCTCGGGCGAAGCTCGGTGGCTCAGTGGTCAGAGCGTTCCCCCTGTAAGGGAAAGATCGCGGGTTCGAGTCCCGCCCGAGAATTGATTTCGCTTTTTCCAATTTATTATAATTTGTTTAGTCTAGCAAACTAATTGCTTTAAAATTATCTTAATTGATTGTGCGGAGTTATCAAAAATCAATGTTTAAAAATGATTGCAACATCATTCATTGATTCCGATAGTTCGTACGAATATCGGTAGATTACTCCTACCATCGCCGTAAGATGGATGTATTGGAAAAATTGGGTCACTCTCGGGCGAAGCTCGGTGGCTCAGTGGTCAGAGCGTTCCCCCTGTAAGGGAAAGATCGCGGGTTCGAGTCCCGCCCGAGAATTGATTTCGCTTTTTCCAATTTATTATAATTCATATGAATTGGTTGGGACAGCTGGGAAAACCTGGACTTGACTGGTAAAGAAAAGACAAGACTGGAGTGTTCAGGGAGGCCTTTGCCAAAAGGCACACAAAGTAAATTATGTGCAATTCAAATGAAGCATTGGTAGCTTAGTGGTTAAGGAGGAGTCAGCCTCACGATCGAGAGGTCTCGAGTTCGAATCGAACGACGCGACGCGAACCTAAATTCTAACACAAGCTACTTACCTTCTTTGGAGGTGTTAGAGGGATTATTAATAATTTCGGTTACTAATATTTTTCTATGAAAAAAATCTGAAGGAAGGCTGTAATTAATAAATCAAATTATTTATCATTCTCTGAGTTTTTCCCAACCTGGCGGGGTTGGCTTCCTAGTCTAAGATGTGGCTGAACTTCTATATTTCCCATGAAGCAACTGCCATCTGACCTCCCAAACCAATTCGGGATATCAAAGTTAGTCACAAAAACAAACACAGTGTCCTACATAAACACACAGTTGGGCTGTAGTCAATGTAGCCTTGTGTGTCAATAAGATGGAATAAAAATCAAGGCAGCATCTTTACAGCGCTGTAAAGATGTTCAATAATTATATACATTGTATAGATGTACAAAAATACTTACTGGTTCTGGAATTTCGGGCTCCGATTCGGGATCGTCTCCTCCCGGCATGAAGTTAGGGTCATCATCTACACTCCCATATTCTAAAACAAGTTTTATTTTCGTATTTTACTTACTACTATATTCTCTCTCTATCTATACAATATGAACCTTTATATTAATGTTACAAACGGACACTCTAATTTTGTTTATTTGTTCTATTCTCTACATTAAGTTCTTAAAAATCTGTCAATAATAGAATAGATTTATCAATGTATGGGATTGACATAAGGGGCTGTCCATTAATCACGTGATGTTTTTTTTAGCAATTTTCAGCCCCCCCTCCCCCATGGTGATACGTGGTGAGGTTTTGGACTACCCCCCCTCCCTAGCCAAAATCACATGTATTTTTTTATTCATTGTTTAATGCAAAAAAACTAAGAATCCTGACAAAATCGCGAGTTATAAGAAATAATAAACACACGTGATATCTCAATATACCCCTCCCTTCCCCCTGGTGATGTTTCGTGATTTTTTCCGAACCCCCCCCCCCCCCCCTCCCCCCTTTTGAGCCTAACGTGATTAATGGACAGCCCCTAAGTAGATGACTGTCATAAACGTCGTGTCGTGTACGTGTCAGTCTCATACATTTATCTTTCTATTCTGAAGAATTGTCACTTGTCTAGGAAGAGCTGTTAAGTTATATTACACAATTCCTTACCATCCCCACCAAAAGTATCTTCGTCTTCCGGTTCCTCTTTTAAATCAAGAGACCCAGTTGCCAGCAGTGTGGTTAAAGCCTCTGGTTCCTTTTCATGACTTTTCGGCTTCTTACGTTGATATGGAGACAACTCTGAAATTAAAATTGGATATTACTTACTTTGCCTCTTTATAATATAACCCACGCCACGTATCTTGGACCTAAATCGTAAGACATACGGGGCTCTGGCACCCGCGGATTGCTTTGTAATAGTATATGCTTGGCGAATTTGAGTTCGCCTACCGCAGTAGCATCCCGTGCTATCCTCAAAAGACACCCAAGCAATGTGTACTGCGGGTAAAGGGCATTTTAGGTCCAAGATACGTGGCGCGGGTTATACTACATGAAATATCTTAAACTTTATGTACCAGTCGCAGTCCTCTGACAGACCTTTGGCTTTGGTCAACGGTTCCCACGTTGGCCAGATGGGTTGGTACAGTTTTATTTTGAGTTTTCCTTCTCTCAGTGTCTTTGTCTCCTCTTATGACACCCTTTGGGTGAGATGGGGTGGTCATACTTGTATTCTTTCTCTATCTTCATACAGATATAAGATGGTATATGTATGCATAGGCATACACAATATTATAATACATATACCATGGTTTACAATAATGATATCGTGTATGTTTATTGATAACATTATTATGGCAATCATTATGGGTAGTTTGAGTCCTAAAAGTCTAACATCTTCTCTAACTGCAACACTTCAATATTGGCATTGGGTTGTGGAGGTCAGATGGCAGTTGCATCACAGAAAACATCAAAGTTCAGCCAACACCTAAGTTAGACTAGAAAATGCAGATTGCAGACCTAAGACTTTGAGGTCAAAGTCTAGGGTCTAGGGACCAGGATTAACACCAGAAGGATGATCATGATTCAATGAAACATATTACAACTGTACTCATACATAACATAAGACCTACCAATTTGTCCTTGTTCATTAGGATATTTCCTAGGGCGACCCCTTTTCCGAGGTCCAGGTGCTTTAGTTACAACTGCACTGCTAGGAGTCTTCACCAGGGTTCTAGTCCACTGGCCTTGTGGATCATGTTCTACGGGCAATTCATACTGTAGAAGCAACCCATTCTCCTGCTTTATAGTGATGGTCTCCGTCTCTGTGGGAGCTGAAAGTTGTTCAATATTTAGATTAAATCCATCTAAGCATATCATGGTGAGTATGTTCTGAGGTTTTTATTAGCTAAGAGTTACTTCAAGTGACCAAAAAGTAATAATTTTAATCAATATCAATTATTTTGGGTCTATATTTATATTTTCTGACATACATTGCTTTATCAAAGTGCCTGTTTATAAAAAAGCCACGCCACAGAAATTTTGGCGGGAACATTATTATTGTGATGAGTTAATATTTACAACAAAAAAACTAACCTTTGGACGAACTCCCTGCTGATACGATTTCGGAGCTTTTCTTGAATTCCTCCAAGCATTCTTTCAATGTTTCGTTGGAAGTCAAACATTGTTGTTTGAACTGGTATGAAAAAGTTAGACGATCCACACAGTTCAAGCAGATTAGCGTCGGTAAATTATCATTTTTAGATACCTAAAATATAAATCATTAGAGCGTTGAATAACTAGTTAACCAAACAAATAATAAAATTGAACATCTCCTGGGATGTCAGTAGAAAATCACAAATTCGCTACAAATTACAAAATCTACAAATAAACCAATATAGCAACATTATTGTAGTAAAAAATCAAATAGGGTGGCCATCGCAACCATTTTGGTGTGGTAATTTTTACGTACCTCCACGCCACAGCAGTAGGTGTACTTGTCGCCAAGTTGTTCATTATTTTCGTCCCAATCGAAGAGGGAAACCATATCCCCGGTTTCCAGACATACTCGGCATGTTAATTGCCAATCCATTTTAGATTAAATAACCCAAAACGAGCACAAGAAACGCTATAAACATGAGAAAATGCAGCGTATTCTCCGACCGGAAGCTTAGCATTGACAGTGGTGCCAACACTCTGAACCTAATAGTTTATTTTATTGTCAATACGGCAATGAGTTCGTTCCTTTTAGCCAAAATGGACAAGTAAAATAATAATATTGTACTTTAAGTATATTGTATTGATAAGGTATTGATTAACTGGAATATTAACATAAAATTATAAATATAACATAAGTTTACTTGAAAAATGGTTGATGAAGTAGTATGTAATATCTATAAGGTTGAGTCACAGTGGAACGTATAATATGTTTCTTTTTGGACTTCAGACTTCGTTTCTTCGTTACATTCTTGAAGTGATTTGGATGAAATAGTAAGTAAATATGTACCTACTACATGCATACATGTATTTCTTTCTTTCTTTCTTGTAAAATGCAAAGAGTATACTAATAAATAGGAGGTAAAATGTGAGGACCGCCGACGGAATTCCACCAATGGCCACCCGATCTTTGAGTAGGTATTTGAGTATGAAAAATGAGAGGACCAGTAACTCGTACCGAAAAAAAAAACCGCAAATTATGGGAGAGCTACACTACACCCTGGTTGACGAATCCGTCATTTCTCAAAAACACATTTCCATGAAACAATTTTTGCAACATGAATTAGTAATTGATTGATTTAAATGAAATATTACTTAGACGTTAAGTTTATACGTTTTGGGACTTCCCCTCAGAGGTTGCATGAACCGATTTATGTTACCCACGTAGTCAGGTGGTTATCGCATTGTACCGTACCGTTGGCTTTGACGGCAGTCATCAACCAGTACCCAGACTGCCGTCTTTCAACCTCTCTAAGCTCGAGACTCTCGAGAGGAAAGTCAGCACCAGAGTCGAGCACAGCACAGAAATAGATTTTTTTTTTCTACCTACAGTAGTGTTCCCAAAAGACAAGTTCACCTATGTTGGGAGTTTTGGGTTATGATAGTACCAACTTGCCAGAGCTAACACTCTGCCCCTTCCCCTTTTACGAAACGTCAGATTCAGATTATAGTGCAAATGCAAAATACAACAACAATAAACACGATGAAATTAAATCTGAACTCAGTGTGCGTATAATAAAGTAAATCAAAATGGAATTATTCAGATCGGAGCTGTTTTATATATTCGTTAGAAACGAATCAAGTCTATGGTGGAATAGGCTAACAGGGGCATTTTCAGTCCGATCAGGTAATGATTAAAAATCTATTAATTTTTTGCAACTGCAAGGGTCTTTGACCTAGATCTTTTATAAACATTATTTTAGCTAATCGCCCTAAACACTTAAAACTACCTTTACACGTAACAAGCGTATTTATTTATACCTTCGAATGTGACGTGTTACCCTGTAAGTACAATCTATTGTTTTAGCATGGGACCTCTCAGACATAGAAGACATCGAGTGCTTAGGCATCACAGACGGGATATTAGGCAAGGTAGAGCATTCCAATGTATTCGAACCACGTCTGATGATAATAAAAGAAAGTGCTCCAGTAGGCACCATATATTTCCATCATACTATATATAAAATCAAATCAATATGCTTTCTGAACATGGGGTGTACGAATCAAGAAGTGGATCTGTCCCCTTGCACTAAGCACGGTTCCTTGAATAGTGTAACCAGTTCCAATAAGTCCTTGAATAAGAAAATGGGGGCTAGGCTGTTTGAGAATTCAGCATTTTTGAATAAGACCGTTGGTGCTGTGAAGAATGTAAGCAACACGATCAAGACTACGACTCAACAGGCTGCTACACAGGTAATAATATCTTTAGTAAATATGGTAAGAACTATTTTCAGATAAACTTATTTAAGTACTTTTAATTCAATGTTAGTAGGACTAACATTGAATTAAAAGTTAGTTAAATAATTTTTATTGGTCTCACTCTCTACACTTTTGTTCATATAAATTCTAAACTATGTTTGATGATGGTGTAATTATGTACATAAAATTAGACAATGTTTTAGAAACACAACTGAAATATTTTGGAAAAAGTGTAGATCTAACTAAATTATCACAAAATTAAAATTCAATTGAGTCCTCAATGAATTCTGGATTGGGTTAGGCAGAGGACACACATATTTCCATCTGCTACAATCCCTGCACATGCAGTGCTTCCCCTTTCATTACTGTTTTCATACATGCTGGTGGTTATTGCTACATTTCTTCATTAACATAAATGGATGCGCTATCTAAGCAAGTTACGATACTTTTAATTTAAAATAAAATAAAAATTAAACAAGTAAATAAAATGCAAGCGCCTCATAAATTTTCAAATGAAGGTTCATTTTGTGGTACATTTTTTAATAGAGGAGATTCCAAGGAATAAGAGACCTTACATTCTGTACTATATAATGAACCTTGAAAATTATTATTTTTTAATCTTTAGTAAAATATAAACGTACATTGTGATAGGATGGTTCAAAATAATAATATATTATCTTAATTGGGTACTTAAAAAATGCAATTTTTTTTACATTTATGGTGTCATGTAAAAATAATGTATGTATAGGCTTACAGACTAATAACAATTTCATATATTACAGTGTGAGTCAGTGTGCCAAAGAGAATCCTATTTGTTTGTCTGAAAATGTTATGTTGAATCATATACATATTAATCATAAGATAACATTATATTTCTCTGTATTCAGCTCTTATGGGTTAAGGAAATTTGTCTTACATTATGATTCATGCATTATAAGTTATTTATAAAATGGCAACTACTCCATGAGCTATAGCTTTGGCCAGTCAATATTATGAAACTGAAATTTTTAACATTATTATTATTATTATTATTTGGATTATGGACGAGCAGCAAACTGCTGATGTGTCCACGTCACTGGTGTTGGAGTATAGTTCGATCATTGTTAACAGTCCATAACACTTTTATTGTTTTTGATTCACCAAAAGCCACTTATCCAGGCGACACTTAAAAGAGTTTAGTGTTGCAGCTGACACTACCTCTTCAGGCAACTTGTTCCACTGTTGCACAACTCGGTTGTTGAGGGAATGGTAAGCTGTCAAGGAATGTGCGCGTGAGCGTGCTAGAGTGAGGCTGTGTCCACGAGATGAGTAGGTTTTCTGCTGCCGAACAAAAATGTCACCAATATTGGGTAGATTATACTTATTGGTTAAGATTTTGTAGCATTCAATGAGGTCACCTCTCGCCCTTCGATCCTTGAGCGTTGGTAATTTCAATAGTCTCAGCCGTTCCTCATACGTCTTCCGCCGGAAACCATACGGTATTTTTGTGGCTTTTCGTTGTACACTTTCCAACAGATCAATGTCTTTAATAAAGTATGGGCTCCATATTTGGTAACCATATTCCAGAAGCGGTCTTATGTATGTTTTGTAGATCTTCACGAAAACATCAGGTGACAAGAACTGAAAGGACCTGCGTATGACGTATATGAAAGAGTTCGCTTTTTTTACTATATTGCTTATGTGTTCCGCCCACTTCAAGTCACTGGTCATTGTTACTCCCAGGTCCCTTTGTGTAGTAACAGTAGTAATTGTTGTGGTTCCTATGGTGTATTGTTTGTTGGGATTATTTCTGCCCAGGCGCAGAATCGTACATTTATCAGCATTTAGTTTAGCAATCCAATCTGTAGTCCAGGCTTGCAACCTATCCAGATCAGATTGTAGCCTTCCAGTCTGAGTCAGTGGATCGCCGAAGAACTTGCCATCGTCGGCAAAGAAACATGATTCTGATTCTATCACCGCTATAAGGTCAGTGGTGTATATATTAAACAGAGTTGGAGAAAGCACCGAACCTTGAGGAACACCACTCAGTACATCTTGTTTGTCTGACAGTGCACTTCCCACCCTAACCTGATACGTTCTATTAAGTAGATAGTTTTCAAGCCACTTCAGTAATTTGCCTCGAATACCAAAATGTTCCAGCTTCAGTAGAAGGCGACCATGTGGGACCTTATCAAAAGCACGCTCAAAATCAAGGTAGATGATGTCCAGAGGTTGTTTACTGTCCAGTTGCTTTGACCACTCAGGCACAGAAGACAGCAAGTTTGTGACAGTTGATCTTTTCTCAACAAATCCATGCTGTCTTATGGAGATAATGTTGTGTCGATTCAGAAACTGCTTGATATGCTGGCATATGATTTTCTCCATGCATTTTCCTATAGTACTGGTGAGACTGATCGGCCTAAATCTGGATGGGTCTGTCTTATCGCCACTTTTGTAAACTGGTGTCACAATGGCATGTTTCCAATCATGGGGAAGTAGACTATTTGTAAATGATGATTGCATAAGATTCGCTAACACAGGTGCCAGGGTTTCTGTGCTGTTCCTTAATACCATATTGGGTATGTCATCTGGTCCAGCCGATGAATTCACATTAAGACTCTTAAGGATTTTCTTTATGTCGTCTGTAGAGAATTTTACATCGCATAAGGATTCATTGATACGAGGACTACAGATATTTGGTGAGTAGTTTAATGGTGGCTCCGTGGTGTAGGCCTTATGAAACTCTTCTGCAAATGCATTAGCAATATCAGCTGGGTCCGTTATTAGATCACCCCTTGAATTCCTAATAGCAGGTGGGATTGTAACTTTAGATGATATACAGCTACGGATGTAGGAATAGAAATTACTTGACGGTGTGTGCGGAATCATGTTGCACCACTGGATCACTTTCTGCTAAGGCTATGCGGGCTCTAGCCTAGTGTAATTATGTGATTAGCTGTTGGTAGTAGAGAAAATCATTTAATAAATTTTAATGGAATAAATCCACATCCAGGAAGGAACCTAAATCCACAACCAGTCAGTTTCTAAGGGGATATTTTGATATTTGACTTTGTGAACATAAAGTTTTTTTTATTATCTGGACACATTGGAGAACGCTGGAATCTTCCTATGCACATATTTGCGGAGAGTATACTTAATGTGCCTATGTAAAAGGCCCTTAAATTGACCTGGGTCAACCAGGGCTTGAGGGATATGCCAGATGCTGCCTCACCCTCTATAACTGATGAGCCCAGACGGAGTGTGCTTTTAGTCGGATCGCGGCCGACCACCCCTAGGGGTATGCATGGAGATTTCTGCACTTGATAAACGTCATGGATTTTTATTTTATCCGATTTAAATTTATAGCAAAAACCACTAAGTAGCAACCTTTACCCAATGACATTTCATAACAATCTTTGCCTTTACCAGAATGTTTGCATTATTATGTATTATTTGTATAATTATTTGTATTACTTCAAAAACTCATTATTTTCATTCTTTTCCAATGCAGGTGAAGCAGACAGTGAAAAAGCAAAAAGACCCGAAACTCTCAGAACGTTTTGAAAAACGATTAGCAGATGAACTTACGAAAATCTTTGACGATTCCGATAGCTTTTTCTACTCCCGAACCTTGGATTTGACTAACAGTCTCCAAAGACAGTACGAGATAGAGAAGATTCTAGAAACTGCTGAAGGTGTTGGCAAACCAGTTGTGGATATTACTAAATGGTGGAAGCATGTCGATGATCGCTTCTTCTGGAATAAGCATATGTTAAAGGACATTATTGCACTGGGGGTAAGTTGATGAACTTAACAATATGTTTGTGTAATAGTTTTCAAATATAAAAGAGCTTTGCTCTACCAACCTCATCTACCATTTGGTACACCTACAGCATAACGGATAAAGCTCTGGCGCAGGCTTTCCTCTCGGGGTTGGGGTTTGTCCTGTCATTCTCATGCTAACCAATACGCCAAACAAAATGCTTAAAAGGAGGAAAGCTAATATTCTTAAAAAAAAACTACCATACGACCGGAAACGGCGTGCAATGACTCTAGACGACGTGCGGTTTTAGTCGGCCGGCGTGGGTGTCCATGGTGATAGTGTAATGCCGAAGTTGGACCCTGCGATATATCGATCGCCAGTCCGACACTTTAACCACCTCTACTATCGCCGCTCCATTGTAATATATTCAGTATTTGTAATTTTTTTAAATATAAAATAATGTTACATTCTTAATTAAAATGCGCTAACAAACCACGATAACAATAATTCTATTTGTACAGGAATTTTAAATATTTATCAGTTACTTATCATATAATTTAGTAGTTCAAACGAAAATCGACCTTGTGAATTACGAAACTGCATCGCCACATATTTTATCATGCAGTTCTTCACGCTTGCTAATCGCTAAGTTTATGTATGTAACATGTATTATTTCTTAACAATGTCAATGCCAAAATTACATGCACATAATTTGAGTAAGTACTTATGTAGGTTCGGGATGAACTGTAGCGCTCCCTGGGAGGTTCTAGCATTATTACACCTGTGATATATGTAGGAAACCAGATTAATGGAAACTAGGCGATATAATCACTTTTTATTCGAACTGATTTTCAGTGGTGAAATAAAGCCGTTATGTAAGCCGGCGGTGAGTAGGGTAGCCAGAGCTCACTAGACAGGTTTTGTGCTGTCAGTAGGAAGACCAAAGGCCTGGTGACGCCCTTAGTGTTGTACACAGGCTACGGTAACCACTTCCCATCAGGTGGGCCGTATGCTTGTCTGCGACCTAAATTGTAGATAGATAGATACATAGATAGAGAATTCTTTATTGTACACCAATAGATTTACAGTAATACAAGTAGGTAGCATGTTACGGTTCAATGTACAATGGGCGGCCTTATCGCTAGAAGCGATTTCTGCCAGGCAACCTTAGAATTGTCTAAGTGGTATTCACAAAGACTTCATTTCCTTCTATTACCAGAGCCCAGACTGCGACCAATGGATCCTTCCCGTGATCCAGGGTTACGTCCACCTATCACAGATAGCAGTAGAACCGCCAGACGCCAACCCTCTGAACACTGATCACTCTGGCAACGCGAGCTCTTGCGATGAAACCTTTACTCTTGGCCTTATATCTAGGCGGTCGAGGTACCAGGCTGGAACTAGGTGAGTGCTAGTTAGTGATAAAGGAAGCTCTGATTTGAGACTTTGAGTTTAGTATACTGTCAAAAGTTTATGCGAATAGTAGATATTAAGAAATAGAACAATTTTTAGCGGATTCTATCGCGATCGAATATCATTTGCATCGGAATTCGAAATGGATTGCAATAAATCGGGATAGAATCCTTTAAATATTTCTTATTTCAACATTGAATTTAATCTTCGATTGCCTGTGACTACCTGCGGAGGGAGAAAGGCGTGAGCGTTATGAATGTATGAATTTAATTTTAACGCCTTTCACTAATTAGATTTTTTAATCTTCACGTCTGTATTATACCAATCCTGGCAATCAAACCCTGGACTTCACAATCGTAGTTTATGCTACGGGATTAGCAATGCATCCTGTCTGCCTGTCTGTTACGATTCATGCATAAACCACTGACCCGATTTTAAGGAAATTTGGCACAGAGGTAGATTAGACCTCGGGACTATAGGACATAGGCTACGTTTGATCACGATAACCGACATCCACGTAGGTGGAGCCGCTGGTATTCTAATATAATTTCATATATTTTCAAGGTACAACCGTCGCGGTATCGAGCCGGGAGGCAAAGTCGCCAACTATGTGGAAACAGAACAAATCGTGTCCATTATATGCACGGACAGCATACACAGAGCCTCCTTTGTTCAGGTAAGTGTACATCACTTTCATACTTAACAGTGTTGGTGTCATTACTGGTCCTGATATGAAGGTAGGCCCAAGAAGCACTGGTCTAACGTCGTAGAAGATGTCATGCGTGCCAATGATCTCACTATAATCCGCCTTGTCATAGAAAAGTAAATTGAACTCGTCCAGAAATCTAGTCGCACTGAAAACCCAACATCTTCTCGTGAGCTTCGACATGAGTTTGCCGACGCTACTGCTGGCCCGCGGACCACATACATACGTATCAGTTCCGTGTTTTACCGCCTGTACAATGGTGTATGTTCAAATGCCGGTGATGCCCATGGCTACATTCTATCATCACACCTCTCACCACATACAGGGAATCTATCCTCACACGTTTCGACTGGAAACAGTACGCACAGTCAGGTATGAAAGGAACTACATCCCCCACACGCTTGAACTGTGGAATGAACTCACTATCGTGGCCTTCTTGAAAGGTTCTTACGGGGTCGGCAGCGCGAGTGTGACGCCCCTGGTGTTGCATACGTCCATAGGCCACGGTAATCACTTTCCATCAGATGGGCAGTGTGCTTGTCTGCCACCTAAGTGGAAACTTGCTTGCCTGCCACCTAAAAGCCGGAAGGCGGTTCCGGGACTTCGATGTGAAAGTCCCGGACCCGACCGGGTCTAACGCAAAGATGATATTGTTGATGTTTTAATTGAATTAACTACAATGTTTAGCCTAATTTAGATGGTACACCGTTACTGTACTAAAATACGTCACGCTGTGGTGATTTAGGGTCAGATCACATTGACACTGAGCCAAAGAGCGTCGAAGCGACGCGAAGCGACGCGAAGCGATTTCTTCTTTATGTTGTGGAAATAGAGATCATTATGCTATGTAAGAATCAAGAACTCGATTTGATGTGCTGCGCTTGTCAAAGTTGACTAATAGCCTACACTATGCTTTAGACTTGCGTGGTTTTTTTTTAACTGGGATCGTATAAGAGAATGCGAAGCCATAATAGATACAACAGTGTCTTAAAAATAACTAAATTGGGTCGAACCACATAAATCATTTTTTTATAACTCCCGCTTGTACATAAAAAGTATACCTCGGGACGGGACACGTATCTTGGACCTAAATGACGGGACAAACTAGACCCTGGCGCCCACGAACTGTTTTATAATAATCTATTCTTGGTGAATTTGAGCTCGTCCACCGCAGTAGCACCCCGTGCTATCCTCAAAAGATACCCAAGAAACGTGTACTACGCGTATGTATAGAGCACATTCGCCTCTCTCTCATAGTTCTCCTGTATCTGTCATGGTTTCGGATTCCGTCGCTTCTTGAACACTATTCATTCGTTTATTTTTTTTTTGTACAGGTGCGCGGATCAGTGCCAATATTTTGGAGTCAACCCGATTTGAAATTCAGGCCCCCACCTCGATTAGACAAAAGTTAGTATTATTATTAAGTGTTCTGTTTAGGCCTCCTAATTTCGAATATGGTGTGTACCATATTCGAAATTAGGAGGCCTACCATGACGTGATGTAAACGCTCGTTGCCTGCGCGAAAAAGAGGGATAGAGCTATACACCCTTTATCGCACAAAAAATGAGCGGTTAAAGTTTTTGTCAGTGAAAAATATTTTGCTAAAAATAAATAACACTAATCCGTCTGGTGACGGAAAAAGAATGCATGTATCACCACCCCATCTCATTCGAAGGGTGTCGTAAGAGGCGACTAACGGAAAAACACACAGACGATATCACTGCGAGAGAAAGAAAACTCGAAATAAAACCTTGTACCAACCCGTCTGGCTAGCGTGGTAACATTAGACCAAAGCCTCCCAACATTGGAAGATGTTTATGTCTAGCAGTGGACTGCGATAGGCTAATTTATTGATTGTTTGAAGCATCACTTGTATACTGTTTCTACCACAGTACATTATATCCGCGTGCGGTAATAGAAATAGCATAATACTTTAAATTCTCTAATCACTAGGTGACCAGGAATCTCACACAGCTTTCAAGAAGCACTTCGCAGAAGAGCTTCAGCTATACAAGCAGGTGTGCATCGTGAACTTGGTAGAGCAGCAGGGAAGGGAGCGAGTGATATGGGAAGCGTATGGCAACCATGTGCTGCAGTACAATAGCCCCGATATCATATATGCTACCTTCGATTTTCACGAGTATTGGTGAGTTATGTCATGTTTTTGAAGACGGTAGAATAATTCAAATCGATTTACAAAGAGAAAAGAGAATCAACTTCGGGCGGGATTCGGACCCGCGATCTTTCCCTTACAGGGGGAATTCTCTGACCGCTAAGCCACCGAAGCCCGCACGAAGCCGATCCAAATTCCTTTATACTTTCCGTCGCCCCAAAGACGGAAATTATAGAGGAATTTGGACAATTATTTTAATTAGACAATAGACAAGAATTTGGCATAATAAATCCTTCAAAATTTCATTCAAAGCTAGAATTATTATTAGCTTGTTATGAGTTCTCTTTTTTGGTGAGCCTTTGTGGCGTGGTGGTTGTGAACGGGTTCGATTCCCGCTCAGTGCAAATATTTGTATGTAAGTATATGAGTATTTACATTGGTTTGGGTGTGCCTCGGAGAGCACGTTAAGCCGTCGGTCCTGGTTGCCAGAGCACTAAAAAGTCCAACAACTGGTCTAACTGTAATACTTCGATATCGCCAATGGGTTGTGGAAGGCCGATGGCAGTCGCTTCACGGAATATGTCGAAGTTCAGCCAAATCCGCAGATAGACTGGAAAAATGAACCTCAGACTTCAAGGTTAGCCTCGGATACGACTGGGATGAAGAAAAACAAGTTCTGAGAACTATTTGATTGATGATTACTTTCCCTGTCGAGCCAACTATTTCGTACCGGATAAGGTCGTCCGCTGCCTTAAGCGTATCACGCATGCCCGACTTTGTTCAAATTATTTGCACAAAATATGCTCCACTACATGCCTGACTACTTGAAGGATAATTCTAGTATCTAAGGAATGTTACACTGAAAAAAAAAACTTGAAAAGATGCCTACCTTTTCAGCCGAGGCATGCACTACGAGAATGTCAGTATTCTTATCAATGCGATAGCTGACGTCATAACCGAGATGCGATTCTGTTGGCGAGATGACAAGGGACTGATATGCACACAGAATGGCGTGTTCAGAGTCAACTGCATCGATTGTCTTGATAGAACTAATGTTGTGCAGGTAAGTTTTTGTCATCATTTTGGGAAGAAGGTAGGAAGTAGGATCACGGTCCGGTTTCGTGGGTTATGATAAGCCAAAGCCATAGTATATATGTGCGAGTTTGGCTATACCAGTTTATACCATTCGATTTAATAGGCGTTTCGGATAAAAAGATTTTCGACACAGATTCGGTAGTAAAAAAAAAAAAATTGGGCAAAAAGAAAAACAAATTTTTGCAACCCCATACATTATTCCTTTCACCCGTATATTATTACCCTACATTTTTTTTTTCATTAAATTAATATTTCCAAACGATTTTGCTATCGAAACTGTGTCCAAAATCTTTTTATCCAATCTAAGTATGATTTGCACGAAACAAGCGGCCTTATGCGTGGACATGCACGACGCAGCACATGTCCTTACTTCCTCTTAATTTTACATCGAGCTTCAACTGATACTAAAAATGTTCATGTCACGGCGCGTCGTGTATATCTTATAAATTTTGCACAGTTTTGTGCAAATTATCTGCACGATATAAACTCAGTATTATTTGCACGAAACAAATGACCGTATCCGTACACATGCACGACGCAGCGCAGGCCCTTAGTTCCTGTTAATTTTACCTTCAACTAATACTAAACATATTTCGATTCCTCCAGACGGCTATCGCGAAGTACGTACTAGAGTTGCAGCTGTGTCGACTGGGCCTGGGCACACCCGGTAGTGGCCTACCACCCGCCCTTCGCCAGGCCTTCCTCACCATGTGGGCTGACAATGGCGACGTGGTCTCCCGTCAGTACGCCGGTACCAAGGCGCTCAAGGTAAACTGCAGTGGTCAACTGAACCCACGGGCTGAGTTGACCCTAAGTAATCAATAGAGGTCAACGGAGCCCGTGGGTTTGGTTACCGAATATTGGATAGAGACAACCAATAAAAAACTCTCAGTAGTCTATTGAGTCCGCGGACTGAGTTGACCCTGATGGATTAATAAGGGTCAACGAGCCTGCAAGCTGAGTTATGAAATAGTTGGTTGGGTGAACTAATAAAAAAAGTCTGCGATAAACTGAGTCCGCGAGTTGAGTGGATCCTAAGTGATCAACTGAACCCGCGGGCTTATTACTAAATAGTGAGTCGAGTCAACCAATATAATACTGTTGTGGTCAACTGAACCCACGAGCTGAGTTAACCATCTCGCCATAGATAACGTCATATAAAGTATCAAGTTTATTAATAAAAAAAAAAACACTAGAAAACAAAAACGCATGGTCACCGAGTATTTAAAAACATTTAATCTCTTCACCAGGGTGACTACACAAGAACCGGTGAGCGGAAATTCACTGGTTTAATGAGAGACGGAGTTGCATCTGCTAACAGGTAACATAACATTTTCTATTTATTATTTTAAGTCAGGATACAGACTGACAACATTCTTTTCAGATTTCTCATCTGTCATTTCAACGACGCCATTACACAGTGTGCCATAGACATTTTACTAGGACAAGAAATCAATATGGCGACTGTAGAGGAGTTTAGTCTATGGCGGGATGTTAAAACAGCGTCTATGATTTTGTATGAGAATGTGGACACTGACCAGCCAAAGTTAGAAATGATGCCTTATTACTTTGGGAGTGTTTTGACGTCAGAAATGGCGGGAGCTGAAATCGTTTATGGATTGGGGAGGTCAGTTTTAAATTACAGTTGAAAATATTTAAAAGATACGATTTGACGTTTATAGTCTAGGGATGGAGCTTCTTAAATCAATTGTCAGAATAATCGATTCAAGTAACAAAAGATTAATCGCATAGCTGCCAAAATGTAACTTTTGTACATTGTAAATAAATAAAACTATTCATCATAACCGCGCAATATAATAATTATCCGACAAGATTTCCATACCATAAAACAACGTTACTTTTTCCCTGTTAAGTAACTTTTTAAGCTATCTTGTTTACATTTACACTTGACTATCTGGCTCTGGCAACACTGATTAATCATGTAATATATCTAGTATTGATATTTGGATTAGTACCTATATGTGTTAGGCTTAATGAAAACATTGCAATAATATGCGATTGCAGCAATCGCGGCTGATTTCCTGGTACTTTTTGAAGAGTTCCTTGGTCTAATCTCGGAAACCCATCATCAGATCTTTACAAAATTTAAATGGGACCATTTCGAAATAATCTACTTACGAACAAAAAAAGAATTTTCAAAATCCGTCTAGAATTGGCTTCACAATCGCATAACAAACATACAAAAAAAATAGATAAATAGGTTAAAAATAATAGATAAATAGGTATTTGTAGTTATTCGGTCCCACGTAATAGGGGGTGAGCCTATTGCCATATTCCTGGCACTATTGTTGACTCGAGGTATGCATCTGAGGCTAAGTTGTGGCTGTACCTATATAACTGTCTGGTGATAAACAGCCCTATCCCTTAGTCGCCTGGTACGACACCGCATAGGAAGAGATGGGGAGGCCCAAGTTCTACTCTGCCGGGAACCACGCGGCTCCTACGGGAAACCTAAAAACCTAAAAATTATAGCTTTGGCAAGCTTTGGCCTCAGATGCAATTAGGAAAATACGTCTCCATGCGCATGATGATGCTGGTAGGCAAAATAATCTAACAGGTGCATTTTTACAATCAATTTAATATTTATCTAGTATTGATATTAGGTTCAGGATATATAATGTTAATAAAGCAGGGTAAATGAAAATACGAAATGGGTATTTATAATTTTTATATATTCACTGTCTGAGCTACTTTCGATTTCAGTATCAGAAAAAAAATAAAAAAAATTCGTTGTCTCTAGTATGCGATACGATAAAAGAAAAATCTAAGCAATATTTTCATTTGTATTACTTAGAAGAAACATGAGAGGGTAAAAAGAAATACATAATATTACAAAAGTTACATTCTGGCAACGCCGACCATAAACGTAACGAGTTGACATAAACTCCATACGATTAAAATGTAACAACCATAGAGAACACAGCCGCAACACTCAAATGAAAAAATAAGAACGATATGACGTAGCTGTCACACGAGATTTCGAAAAATGAAGAATCACGTCTTATTTTAAATTATTTGTAGCAATTCTTAAAATATTTGTAGTAATTTAAAGTGAAATATGTCACACCATATTTTTTATACTTACTATTATAAGTTATTACGTATTTAGAAATGGTTTAACTTAATTTATAACAGTTTCATGTATCCTTTCAATAGTGCCTAGTTACCTACCATGAATCCAGACATCTGTCAAATCGTATCTCTTAAATATTTTCAAGTGTAATACCCATTCTGTTGTTGCAAATACTGAATTAACTTTGATGCTTGATCCGGGAATCGAACCTCGGATCTTATTTATCACACTATCTTTCACTACACCATTATTATCCTTGACAAAATGTTTTTCTGCTTGATATTCTAACTATATTTTAGACCAAGAATCCGTCTTGGTCTAAAATATAGTTAGAGGAATTTGGATCTGTAATGGACGGGTCTCGGTGGTTTAGTGGTCAGAGCATTCCCCTTGTAAGGGAAAGTTCGCGGGTTCGAGTCCCGCCCGGGGTCGATTCTCTTTTCTCTTTCTTAATCGATTCTAACCATATATGTCTGCAATTTATTAATTTTAAAATAATGTGTGGGATTGCCGAATTTGTTGCCATTTACGATTACTGCTCCCGCTCCCTTGGGTAATAGCGTGATTTTATGTAGCCTTCCTTGATAACCAGCCTATTCAATACAATACAATTAACATACCATACGATCAGACCAAACATACCATAAGAATAAGAGTACTTATAGGGTACGAATTGAAAAAGGGTCCCGAGGCTTACGCCTTTTCAACTAACCAACCAAACAAACTCTTGAGCTTTATAATATCCGTATCGATTTTTAAACTGTAACGGATAAAAAAAACGCTCACAGATAAGAAAACGACTTAAATTTCATTTTATTTCAATGTCGTTTTACTTAACTAACTTTTAAACTCTCACGTTCCATGTAATACAAATCAAAGGTATGTATGTACTATCGTAATTAAAAGTGCATTAGCACCGTAATGTTTATAATGGCTTGTCCGTTTAAACGCGTATCTATGTGTATGTAATGTTTAACGCATACATTTATACGTCACACAGTATCGATATGAGAAAATATAAATGTGTGTGATGCGAAACAAAGAAAACGTTTGCTCGCCTTTTCATACTATTATGTTCGAAGCATGCATCTATATAAAGTAATGCAAAAATTCGTGATTCTACGTAAGGCAGTGCGTAGCCTGGTCGGTAACAAGGCTGCTAAGGATAGTGTTGAAATCGGATGTTGTGGGTTCGGATCTTAGTTTTTCCACTTTTTGTTGTTTTGTTTTCATGAAATTTTAGGAACAAGTTAACAGAATTAGAAATAATTATTTACAAATAGAAAAATATTATACTTAATTTACAATAGATTATAAATAAAACAATAGTTTAAAAAAAAAAGTTTATTAAAAGAATTATCCAATGTTAATTTGTGGTTATAATAATTTCATCCAAAAAATATACTTTTATAAGTAATAAAATTAATATTGCATATTGAGGTTATAGCTTAATTATTCATTTTCTCGAAAGTTTTTTTTCGGAAAAGAGGATTGAAACTTAACCTCAACCATACAGTCTTATACTAATTACAGGCCAGCACGTCCCTATAATATACGATATGGATACGACATAATATGTGCAAATACTGAAACCGCGAAGCATCCTGGTCCGTAGGAATAGAACCAAATTAACTTTAAACTTAAATTCCCTGATTTATGAAATCCGAAATTTTCTAACAAAATAATTATTAAAATAAATGTAGAAAATGCAACCACTTGTATAAGTCATTAAATACTTTCATCCATTGCTTTAAAGTCATTGACTGTGTCATAAGTCATTAATAAATACGCACACACCTTCACACACACACAACAACTTCACACACACACACAACAATAGGCATAGTAGGTAACTTACTTGAACAGCTAAGCGGCAACATGCGATTCTACAGAGTGCTCAAAGTTGTTCAAATTCTATAAAATTAAAACTCTAGTTTCTGCCCTTAATACTGGACCAATTTTGTTCAAACTTGTCCTGCTTGAAGCTTAGGGGGTACCAAGTATATGGTTTCAATTATTGCCTATATGTCGTATCCATATTGTATAATAACAATAACTTTTATCTCTCTTTGCACCATTAAACCCCATATATTCTCAATCGGGTTCAAATCAGGGGATCGTGCTGGCCAAGGAAATTCAGTGGCGAGGAGTACTCATAACACGATTCCTGCCGGCTTGCTCTGCAAAGGGAAGTCATGGTAGAGATGCTTAAGTTTAATGCATTATTACATGTATTACACCTAAAACTCAGTACCTATCTAAAATTTGAGAGAATTTCATACAAAATTGCCATGGTTGTTCTTTGGGATTTGCCACCGGCTTCCCTTTTGAACATTTTCACCCTTCGCCAGAGCAAGGAATAACTTTACGTTCACTAAACCATTCGCGAAGTATGGTGGCTCGATGGATGGGACAATTATCGTGCACATTTTTTATACCACTTAGGTGGGAGACAAGCACACGGCCCGCCTGATAGAAAGTGATTACCGTGGCCTTTGGACGTATGCAACACCAGGGGCGTCACACTCATGCTGCCGACCCTGAAGAAACCTTCTAATGCCCTTAAAGCTTCATTTATATCTGGATAGACATTTCGCACTGTGGGCAACATTATATCTTCTAACACTTCCACATAATTTGCACGCACTATTTGCACTATTTGCACGCGTAGATATTGGGTCTAATTCACCCGGCCCTTGCGCTCTAATCCACCCCCACATAATTTACACTTAGATTCAGTGTTCGGTACTATGTTGTTTTCACACCACCGTTTTTTATCCTTATGCCATAAATGTAATCTTCCTTTTTGAGATGATTCAAACGATTTTCATCAGAAAATATTGTTGATTCCCAGTTAAAGTAAATACTCTTCGTTATTCGTTTCATATTCTGCTACCATATAACGCCGCTTCAGCAGGTCTTCCACTTCTCCTCCAACTCTGCAACTCTTCTTCCTCAAATTGTTTCACGCAACGACTCCCAGTATTTCTCTAAAAAAACAACAACCATATTACACAATTGCAACCAATGAACAAAATTGCACTACAACAATATTAATTAATTAATTAACTTACAGATAAGCCCGTCTCATTAGAAATTTGAGATATATTCAGACCATTCGAATATGGCCACAATATTAGCTTTTGCTTCAATACTTATATTTGACATATTGATTTATTAAAAAAGAAATGTAATCGCTCGAACAGTAATTAACACAAACAGTCGTAACCATAGATGATATAATATATAAATAGGGTAGTCGTAACTGACTTCACCAACCAACAACTTCACTCATAGCCAATGAATCCATTTTATTTCAAATGCACCCTCAAATAATTATTTTCTCGCTAAGTTTAAAATTCTACCTAAGAAACATTTTTATATTCGTATCAACATTATATCATAACTTTTAAATATAAAACACAAAAAGTTTATATTAGTTCCGGTAGGTTCGAACCATCACCGACAGGTTTTATACTATTCATCAAGCCGCACATTAAACCACTCAGCTACGGGGCGGCTTACGTATGATATTGAAATTAACAATATCAATCAACGAGTGAACAATATTAATGTGTGTGTATGTGTGTGTGTGAATTATCTTCAAAGATTAAGGTCATAACTTCAAAAGTTTAGTAAGAGTACTGTACGACTAGGTTGACGTGTATGTGTGTGTGAATTGTCTTCAAAGAATAAGGTCATAAGTACGACTAATGTTGCCGCGCTATAGTTGCGTCAGATTGGTACTGCACTTATGATCGCGATAGTACCTATACCATGATCGCGTTAGAAAGAAAGAAAGAAAGAAACCATTTATTCATATACCTACGAGATACACAGAATAATAGCAAAAAGCAAATGACAGGGAATACACAAAAACAATAACAAAAAATATAAACTTATTAGCTATCCGGCATACATCTCGCAGGCATGCTGAATAGGGCCTGGTTCAGCATATGTCAGACAGGTGCCTGACGCTGGTTTTCAACCAGGTCCTTTGTGACCCACAAATGCCAATCAAATAATGAGATATTTAACAAAACAAATAACTAAAACAACACATAAATACGTAAAAAGGAAAAAGAAAAAAACGCCACCCACACACCACGCACACACCACGCACACAGCAAGCACAAAATATAAATAAAGGTGGTATGCCATGAGAACTCGGTACAGTACACACGTCCACAGCTAGGCACAAGCACCATACAAGCACATAATACAACTAAAGGGAACACTCACACAGTACATCACAGTACACATCCACAGGTAGGACAGGATACTATCAGGATCGCGTTAATTCCCGTTAACATTATTGTATGTCGTTTTACTTGTTTCAGGTATTACCTCTCAACGTTCAAGGACGCTCTCCGTCAGATAGCTATCGACGTGATGACGGGCGAGTCTCGCGCCATCCCCGAACAGCTGATCGGACAAGACTGCGGACGATGCACCTCTGTCAAGTTACTCATGTATAATGTATGTAGCTCAACATCGAAGCGTTGTTATTGCTCGGGACAGATATCTTGGACCTAAAATGTGCTCAAAATGTACTCTATACGTGCAGTACACGTTTCTTGGGTGTCTTTTGAGGATAGTAGGGGGTGCTACTGCTGTGTACGAGCTCAAATTCACCAAACATAGATTATTACAAAACAATCCACACGGGTTAGGGTCTCGTAGGGTCGAGTAGTAGTATTCCTTCCTCAATAAACGGACACAAAGTGAATTTTTCAAATAAAACCAGTAGTTCCTGAGATTAGCGCGTTCAACCAAACAAACTTTTCAGCTTTATAATTATTGTGTAGATGTGAGCGCTGCCATCTGACCTCTCAATCTCGAGAGGAAAGCCTGCGTTAATACCTCGCAGGTTTGCAGGTGATGTTGGCTTATTCTTGGAAGGTCTTTGTGGGATCTCGGCCCTCCATCACGAAGAGCTATAGTACCAGTGCTGATGTTAAATATGTATTTGTTCTTACAGGAAGTAGACACAGCTGCGATGGCGCAACACGTTAAGTCACTGATAGACGACTGCAAGAAGCTGTTGGTTGATTCGGAACCTGTGCTTGGCTCCTGGGGACTCATAGATGCTGATCCTAAGTAAGATATGATACTGTACATAGGTACATAGTAGTCACCGTAACATGAATGTCTAAGACCGTGCGAAGTAGAGGAGTAAAAGTCGGAAAGCTGATGACAACACTGATTATGATAATCCTTCCTTAGCAAGAAAGACAAAAGGACAGCATAAAATGTTCTGGTATTTAGAGATATATTGGTACAATCAATCAATCAACTGCATCAGAATGTGTATTACCTTTAGCAAGCAAGAAAATGGAAACAATTTAAAGCACTCTGGTATATAAAGATTTATTGAGACATTTTGGTAATTTCCCTTTAACAGAACGTGGCCTTTAGCAAGCTAGACAATTTTAAGGTATTTGAATGACCCCATACCCGGGGGCGAGTTGGGGACTCCGTGGTCCCCACACCGGATAAGGGCCAGTTCGAGAGATATGGCCCTGGGTCGGCCGGGGTGCGAGGGATATGGCTACGACAATCTCACCTCCGGCAACCGACGGCCCACAGTCGGCGTGCGTTTTAGTCGGTTCGAGTCCGACATAACCTCCTCCTCCGGTTCCGGCGGGGGAGGTATCCGTGGGGATTTTTCGCATGATAAAAAAAAAAAAAGGTATTTGAATGAAATTTTGAAGCATTTATTATGGTGACTATTCAAATCGATTAAGAAAGAGAAAAGAGAATCGACCTCGGGCGGGACTTGAACCCGCGATCTTTCCCTTACAGGGGGAATGCTCTGACCACTAAGCCACCGAAGCTCGCACGAATCCGATCTAAATCTTTCTAAATCGATTTGAATTTTAAGGTATTTCGATTTGAAGTATAAAATATTCTGGTATTCAGACATTTATTGGTACCCATTGGTAGAATAACCTTTTCGATGACCAATAATAACACTTGTATTGTCTCCCCGTCCCCAGTACTGGTGACCCTCAAGAGACAGAAATGGACAGTGTCCTCGTACTGAGCGGTGACGCGTACTACGTTGCGGATTACGACGAGACGTCCGACCGACTGCTTGCCGTACAGAGGGTCCCGCTCGCTGACGTCACGCATGTGGAACTGGGACCTTTTGATGCTAATTCGTCGGTAGGTTTAGTTATAATTCATTTGAGATATATCTAGCTAAGTTAAATAAAGAAATCCTGTGATATATGTAAATAAAAGCGTAATATAATAATAGTAACATGCAAATAAATATTTGCACTGAGCGGGCATTGAATTAGCGATGTTCTAGTCTTTTGTTGTTGGTTCGAAACGATTAACGCGTTGGCTATTTTAAACATTATCTTAGCTAGGTTAAGTTTTTTAGAATAGCAGTCTTGGCATGGCGGCATAGACGGAGACCTACAAAGTCCAGGAGATATGTCTACATCTGACGTTTTGTTCACGTGACACTTTTCTTCTGCGATTTTATTCTATAACGTTGTCAGCTATCCATTTAAATAATTTCATGCATATTCCTTATTAATCTGTTTTCTCCTTTCCTAATGCCCTCTACTATAACTTTATTCAATTAACTTTGTCCAGCTTTTCGGCGTAAGTCGGAAGAGCGGTATCGACCCCGTGTACTGTATCCGCATCAACTACACGTACAACTGCGAGACGGGCTACTTCCACATGTTCAGATCCACGACGCTCAGATTCTTCAACAATATGGCCGTGGTCATCAATACTAAGGACGAGATGATCGGTGAGTATTGCCAAATGAAGTATTGTTCGTTCAACACTTAAAAATTCCGAAATATTTAATTCCGAATTTCAGTAATCCGATTTTTGAAAATTTCGAATTTTATAATTCCTAAAAAAACAAAACTGACTATTCAAAAGCACTATATAATTTTTCCGAAAGTCATAATATACGAATTGTTATTCTTCCGAATTTCATTGGTCAAAAACTCCGTAATGTTATTGGTCTGAAAAACTTTGTGGTATCTATTTGAATATATTATATTTTTGTTACAGAATCTTTGCACGCCATTTGCGAGTCGATATTGGTAGCCCGAGACGTGGCCAAGCTACCGCCTATACCGTTCCACGACGGGCAGAAATTAGAGAAAAGGAAATCTAAGGTAAGCATTCAACTTTACTATTAGAGCTATCGGGATATTTACCATGTATTGTTTGGACTTTCCGATATTTAGTAAATTTTTAGGAGTAAATATATCGATATACCCTGCTTCGAGTTCTCACTACGCATATCAGTACTACCACTGGTTTCACTCTCACTACTGGAGTATCCAACCAATGAAAGGCGTGGTTTTGAGGTAACTGATTTATTCATTCATTCGTTCCATAGTGACGTATCTATGACCTAGTGATGTATGCATATACTACACAACTACAAACGCATTTTTATTGTGTGAAAAGTTTATATCAGACTTAAAATCTGGTTTACTAGAACCGTGGCTATACGCAAAAGTCGCGTTAACCGAGTCCACGCAGTCGCTGCGGGCATTGTCTAGTATATTATAAGTTTAACTATAAAATACAATAAGCAATGTAGGTATGAAGGCATATACAGGTAACATCTTAAATATTAATTGTATCTGACACATTTACTACTTTTTAAACTCGATATGCTCAAACAGGATTTGATTAAATACTGTGACATCTATCTAGGCTTATTTTAGAGGATTCTAATTGCGACATTAACATTTAAAACATAATAAATATGTTGTTATAGATCCACCCCGTACATGGCTTGTCCGGCGGCGCTAGATCGTCTCTATACCTCGACTTATCGCGCCTGCCATCACTTACTCGCAACGTGAGTGAAACACAACTGGTTGCGGATATCAGAAGCGTTGGTAAGAATAGCTTCTCTTCATATTATCTCTATTTAAATCTCTCGCTCAGCGTCTCATCTTGTGTGTACCTATCTACTGCCAGCTTTGACATTAGAAAGGATAAAAACGTCATCAATCTCTATGGTAACGCAATTAATAGGGGATATAATAAACCGTGCGACAAAAATAATAAATGAACGACTGATAATGAGTTACTTTATATACTGAGTGGGCGACTAAAATACTGGGTGACCCGTGTGTTGCTAAATTGTGAAGTTATGAGGATTCGAGTACAGCGCGCCCCAACTTGGATAGGTTAGGTTAGAAAGGTAACGCGGGAGCAGAGCTCCCGCTTTAGCCTTCGTGGTTATTTTTTTATAACCATCCATAAATAGTGGCTCACTAAGTATTTTTGTAAGCCAGATTCAGTAATTTTGACACCCATAAATTGAATAAAATGATTCTTCACTATAGCTACCAACCTATTATTTTTACTACCTGTTTTTCTGATTCATTTGTGACCGCGTTAAATACAACCCAATTAATAGTAGTAAAATAACAATAGGATTTGACAAAGGAACTACCTCTACCTTTACTTTAAACTGTTGTATGTTATTGGGAATGGCCGTTAGATAATAACGGCCGTACTATAGCTCTGATTAGGTAAACAGTTACTGCGTAACAAATACATAACTTCTAAACAAGAGCGACATAGCTCTCTTAACAGTGAAAGCTCTAAGGAGAAATATGCCTTCAGCGTACCATCAGAAGAGTTAATTGACGTGAACTACATAAAAAAAGTTGAAAACTACGCGACTGCGTTATCCAGCCAACGCGCAACGCACCAATGTTTATTGTGCGTTTTATAGATGAAAATACTCGAAAACTAAATAAAAGACGATTTTGACATCCCTTTTTATTTTTTGTCGTGTCCTATAGTACGGACGTTAGCATCTTAAGGTATGATTCCGAAGTCGACCGCATACGACAGCTGCCGACGCACGCAGCAGATACGCGTAATTCACTGCGACTTCGCAATGGCCCACTTTATCTGTATCTGAGTTTAACAAGTAATTAGTACGCAGTATCGGCTGCCTGCGTCTGCAGTTGTCGGTCGGCTTCGGCATCATACCTCTAATCGTTCGACCAAGTTTCTCCCCACCTTTTTCCTCTGTGTAGATATACCTTACCTACCACCACCTAATCCTTTCTCCCTCGATGCTAGGTCCCTCCTTGGCTGGGACAAGTGCGGTGTTGGACCAGATTCTAAATATAGTGCAACCACAAGCTCGCTTCATTGTAGCGTCTCCCAGTGGCAACCCATTCCACAGCACTAAAGGCGTTAGTTAGTTCTTTGCACACTATTATCAATATAGATAGATACATAGACATTACATCGACTCCTGTATCCAGATTGTACTATGGGATGTACCTGTGCTAAGCCGCAGTGGAACAAACTAAGTTAGTTAAAAAAGTACATCAAATTAAGTTCCAAATTAAGTATTGACCGCAGAGAAGAAAGTCGGTTGATGTTTGTCGCACTATCTGAACCCCAACTTATTCGAAGGGTGTCGTAAGTGGCGACTAACGGAAACATACGCAGACTGCTATCTGACCTCCACAACCCATTGATGATATCGAAGTATTGTACTTAGATCACTTGTTGAACTTCTTTGGGCTCCGAGTACCCGTAACGACTGCCATAGGTGTTCGTATGGCAACCGATATCGACGGCTTAACGTGCTCTCCGAGGCACGACCAGACCAATGCAAATATTTGCACTCCTCCTGCGTAGCAGTCGCGTTCGCTACCACCACGCCATAGAGGTTGTCAAATATCAAATCGATTTACAAAGAGAAAAGAGAATCGACCTCGGGCGGTATTCGAACCCGCGATATTTCCCTTACAGGGAGAATGCTCTGACCGCTAAGCCACCGAAGCCCGCACGAAGTTGATCCAAATTCCTCTAAACTAAACTTCCGTCTTTGGGGCAACAGTGGAGCCATCTACCGTTACTTATACGAGCTATCAGGACCAATGAATCGTAAATGAATCGGTGGCTTAGCGGTCAGAGCATTCCCCCTGTAAGGAAAATATCGCGGGAAGTCGATTCTCTTTTCTCTTTGTAAATCGATTTGAACAATCAGCATAATATATGCTTCAAAATTTCATTCAAATATCAAATAATTTCTTTACTATATATTTCATTCAATTCCCATCTATAATTTCAGGATCCAAAGCCTTGACCAACATGACGGAACAATTCAGCAAGTTGAACAAACTTAGTCACTCGCTGAACGCGCGCGCTCGTCCTAGCTTACAACTCAAATTCGACCAAGGCACCTCTCGGACCAAGAAAGTATTCGCTCTTGGCCAAAACAAGAACGACAATAAGAAAAAAGGCAGCCTGTCCGACGGCATGAGCTCCGATTACTCTTCAGATGACGAAAACAGGACAAACATATTCGAACCAACATTGGACAACTTTGAAAATACACAACATTATATTGGAAAATCACAAAAAAGTGAAGCAGAAAACGACTGTGAATTAATAGAAAATCCTTTATATTCGTCCAAAATTGAACCAAATGACGAGAATAAAACTGAAACAGTATTCATACCATCTGATATAGTAACAAATTCTGATAAGTCGACATCAAAAACGCCGGTTACAGTGAACAAAATTAATCCTTTCAACAATCCCTTCAATACAGAAGCTTCTAAGGCGCCGGAAATTCAAGTTGACAGTGATTTCGCTAAACCGGCTCCTCCTAACTCTTTGTTGCTCACTCAGAAGTTATCTCACAGTTCGAATGAGTTGAATTTAAACGATTCTCAGTCTGAGAGTGTGAATTTCCATGTGAGATCGAACTCTCAACATGAGATTACTCTGAATATAGCTCAATCTCATAGCGAATCGGCTCTAAGGCAGTTGAAGAGTATCGCTAGTCCTGCTTCAGTATCTACTAAGGATATGGTTTTGTCGCCGCTGACTAAGTTTGCTAAAGGCGTGCAAAATTTAGGGGCTAATTTGGATCCGAGGAAAATAAAGGTAAATATATATGTTTTTTGTTACTAAGAAATGTATTTTTACGCAAAGCTCTTACGATTATCGTAATTCGGTATCATCATCTTCGGTGCCTTTTTACCCACGGCTCAACGGAGTCCGTATAAGCGTTTGGGGTGAGATGATGTTGATCCATATTGCCATTTTTCTCCAAAAATACTAGTCCGATTTTGATGCAGTTTTCAGGTAAAGGTTTGGGTTTGATTGGTGCATGTTGTTAGATAGGTGTTACGGTGATAACTCAACAACATCCCAACATAATAATGTCAAATTTTCAATCTGCTTACGATACTTTTAAAGTTTAATATTTCCAGTGAAGCTGTAGTGAAACTGCCTAAGTTGAGGTTTGTAGTTAGACCAGTTATTGGACTTTTTAGGGCTACAAATATCCGTAACGTCTGCCATAGATGTTCGTATAGCAACCGAGATCGACAACATAACGTTTTTCTACAAAAACGACGATGAAATACCCCAAACCTCAGATATTATTCCTTTCATTTGAAATATTCTTCACTTACAAGACCTGTATTTTGTTGTAGGGCAACAACGCAACAACAGTAAAGCACATCACCGAACAACAATACGAAGAGCATAGAAAACTACAAGAGAAATGGCAGGGGTGCAACACGCGCCTTGTGGCGCTCTAATGGCGTACTCCAACAAATGATTACGAGGTGATATGAGGACACTAGAATTTACACTTTGATCACCTGGGTGATGTTTCCACTTTGTTCTCCTGTGAGTTAATTCCACTCTGTTTATTTGGGAGTTAATTCCACTACATTTTATTTTAGTGATAACTTCACTCTGTTTATTTGGGAGATAATTCCACTGTGTTTATTTGGGAAATATTTCTACTTTGTTCACCTGAGAGATATTTCCTCTTTGTTCACCTGGATGAACAAAGTTGAATAATCTATCAGAAGGAGATGTTATATTATAATGTTCGTCCACGAAACTACTTGCCCAGTGATATTTTTTGTTCATAAATTGCACAATACGAGAGGTGAGAGAGGTAAAGTGAACGACAAAAGTTGTTTCATACTAAATTTTTTTATACCACTTGGCCGACAAGCACAATTTACAAACCTTGCTGGGTGCGAATTACTATACCTTCACTCCTTTTATTTGGTTTATATTGAACGGAGTAGGAATTCGTAAATATGCCAATAATTTATGTATGAGATTGTCATTATGATTTTATAATGCCAAAGGAGTATGCTAATGAACTCGTTATTGTGAGCCTAAATGTATATTTCCCGTCTCGTTTATTATTTTTAACTCCGCCATTAATTTTATAAACATTCTTTTATTAGATTTTACTGGCGAAATTGCAGCGATTCTTTCGATAGCAGAAGCTATTAATTTAAAAGAAGAAGAAAAGATGCAATAGGTTTAAATTTTTCGAGCTACTTTTGTCGTTGACTGTACATTTAAATAAGATTTTTGTATTAAATTGACTGTTAAATTCGAATATTTCCAACCGTTCAGTATTTAGTATTATTAAATTACAGTACCCGGCTTTTGATTTGATACGTCGGGTATAAGAAAGAGACAGCTAACATTGGATTTCTTCAGATTTGTAAAGCATTCTTTCTATCACACACCGCATGTCTACATCTTGATATTTTTATAAGTAGTTAAAACCGAAACTATAGTTTTATTATATTATAAACACCTACGGTTTTAACTACTCTATGAAGGTATCAAACTGTCAGTCCGATGTGCGATAGAGAGAACGCTCTACAAAACTGAAGAAAATCGATCTTAGATGGAATCTCACTCTTTTCCCGACGTGCTAATTCAAAAGTGTACTATGCGCTGTAGGCAGGGTTATAAAATGTGGTCGTATAGCCTTAGGACATCACTATTACTTCATATTCATAAAAATTCTCGATTAATCGCTATAATTGACTTCCTAATAATATACTCCAATCGATATTGTCGTTCTTGATTTCATAATCGAATATAATCTTAATCGCTTCCGCCGAGCGTTCTTTTTTTGAACTTCGATCTATAAACTATCAGCTACCTTAAAACTTCTGACTTAAGGCTGTAAGCTTATATAGCACTTATATATAGCTCAATAAAAGTGAAATTAGCGTGAAGTGTATATTCGTAATCGGTTTTAGAATAATTTTGTTGTTTGGTGAAAATATTTTTGTCTTTCTTCATCACACGGCCTCGATTCTACTTAAGCAAAACCACTATCATACAATTACAGAGTTTACAGACACAGTAAAAAAAAATACTTACAGTATTGTCATTCAGGTCTAAATAAATGGCTTTTCGTAGAGTGAATGAAAAAGTGTAATGTAAAAAAAGCATTAGGGAGTCAATATACATCACGATCTAGTATTGTGATCCGGTATCATTTGAACTAATGGCGATTGGACATCAGTAATATATTATATCGGCAGAATCGCGAAGATCGCGATGTATATTGAGAAGATTGCGATGTATAATGAGGAGATCGCGATGTATATTGAGAAGATTGCGAGTTATATTAAGAAGATCACGATGTATATTGGGAAAATCGCTATGTACATTGAGAGTCGCATTGTATATTGAGAAGATCGTGGTGTATACTGAGAAGATCGCGATGTATATTGAGAAGATCGCTATGTATATTGAGAAGATTGCTATGTATATTGAGAAGATCGCGATGTATATTGAGAAGATCACGATGTATACTGACGATACAGTGTCTAATCATTCCCAGTAAATATTTTCACCAAATAAGAAAATTACATAGCTGATGGTTTTTAGCGTACCATAATAAAAAGTTGACTCCAATTTTAAATAGTTTTAATAGTATGATGATAAATTGATGTTGTAGTTTTATATAATGAAATGACATTCCTGTAGTATTAATAATAAAATTAGGGCCTTTAGTGTAGCGGTATTATTATAGTATTTTGTTGCCCAGGACGTATTATTAATAGTATTTTTGTGGATGATAAAGCGCATACAAGACATTTTTTGTTGTTATAATCCGTGTAAAAAGTATTTTAATTTAGCTTGTGATTACAACTAGCCCTTATTTATTTTATTATTATTTATTATTTTGATAAAATCACAAAAAAATATATTTTGTTTTATAGGCGTATTTAAGAATTGGTTTATATGTGTAGAATATTTATATCTGTTCATTGAATTCTGACTTATATGTATGTTACAAAATTTTTAGATATTTTTAACATATAAATCCTTTTTATTTTCGTAACACATTTCTAACAGCATGAGTACATTTGTCACTTTGTAAATAATTGCTATAGTTTAAACATAAATCCCCAGCAACCATTATAAAAGTACCGAAATTATATGTTGGATTTTTAAGCAATGTATAATTATCACGCCTGTTATCCGAGACGGACTAGGTAGAGGTGAATCAACACCAAAATTTACCAATTTGTTTACTCACTTCCACGTAGTAATGAGTTAGTTTATTACCTTTTACGGGGCACTTTTCTTGACCCACGTCTCTGAGACTTCTTTTAGTCTGTATAAAGAATAAATTAGGTCCAGATTTATATTTTATTAATTCATTATTTATCACCTATCTATGTATTTTTGGAAGCACAAAATATATCCAGAAATTTTATTATATATTCGAGCTAAGCTGCAATTTCAATAGACCATTTGATACTTTTTTTAAATACATACGATTTCTAACTATTTACTCTTTAAAGCCTCTACTGCCACGACAACTAAAAATGCAAAATCTATGTATCTTAATAATAATATTGTCTCAAATATCTTAAATATAAATGAAAAGTGAGAGTAAAATAGTGATTTAGTGAATTAATTTCTTGTTAAAATTATATTTCATAATTAATTTTAGCATATTTGTAGTAAAAAAATCTTATTAGAGGATTTTCGTGATTGATTCCATGTCTCGACAATACGTGTAGAAATTAAAAAGCTTTAGTATCCATTCCTTTTTTAACAGTATTATTTAAAATTAGAATTTTGAAAAACTTTTTTATATTATTTGGCTATTCCGATATTTGGCTTTCCATTAATTATTTTGTGCTGAAATTGAAGCAAGAGACGATTTTGTGCGATAACTAGAATATCAGGCTATTTATAAGCCTGAATTTGAAAGAAAGAAAGAAAGAAAAATTGTAAAGTAGATTTTTGTAGGTTTGTGTTCGTGTTAGGAAAGGCGTATATAAATATATAAATAATATAGTATAGTATAATAAATATAATCCAAGCTACGCATAGTCAATTGCCACCAATATTATCAACTTATAGTTATTTGTCGCAAATACTCCGTATGGACAATTATTTTTCAAGTAAATTAAATACTATTTTATAAATTAAACAGTAACATATAGCCAAAATTATAATATTAGATGACAATGTATTGCAGAATGGTATTATTCTATATTCTGTCAATTCAATGTTATAAAAGCTTTAAATTTTTAAATATCACGCTGCTAGTAATGAAATATTTATATATTGTTGATGTTAGAAACGTAGCAGGTATTATGGAGCAACGCAGTTGGCAAATTAATCTGTGCAATTCTCTAACGGCCGTTCCCAATAACCTGTCTACTGCCAGTTTTGACATTAGAAAAGATAAAAACGTCATCAATCTCTATGGTAACGCAATTACCTAATAGTAGCAAAATAACAATAGGATTTGACAAAGGAACTACCTCTACCTTTACTTTATTTAACTGTAAGTATGTTATTGGGAACGGCCGTAAGCATACAGCGTCGAGCACAGCGCTGTGACAGTCTTAATAGAGATTGTCTTTGGTCGATCTCTAGTGACGTCAGCAAGCCCGAACAATAACGATGTCTATCAATCGGACGCAGCGCTGTGCTTGACGTTGTGTGATTACAGAATCACACAGCAGGTCTACAGTATTTGTCATCTGTGATGGATCTAAATATTAAGGAAGGGCTTCTTTAGAAATTATCTGTCTATGTATCAAAGGCAGATAATGTACAGACCGTGAAGTTAAATTAGAACTAGTAATGCTGCTCAATATACTGTCAATATCGATAGGGCACCGTGTAAATATCGATAGCGCTATGGATAGCATACCTCGCTACACGTATCTTGGACCTAAATTGCGGGAGAAACGAAGCCCTGGCGCACGCAGATTGTTTTGTGATAATCTATGCTTAGTGAATTTGAGCTCGTCCCCCGCCATAACACCCCGTGCTATCCTCAAAAGACACCCAAGAAACGTGTACTCCGCGTATAGAGTACTTTTTGTGCTCATTTTAGGTCCAAGATATTATGTCACAGCAATAGTATCGAATATCGATGGCGGGACTATCGAACATAATTTATATTGGTGTGAAGAATCTAATAGTTATAGTATTATTATGTGTTTAATGTTACTTATTTTGTTTTTGTATTATTTTTATATAGTTTGACAGTATGATGTATTTAATTTTTTTGTTCGTCCAATAACCGAAACTCGTTTAAAATTTTCCTGTTGTATTTTTTTGTATGATAGTAATGTTTATAGAAATTGTGTATTATGAAAAATGCTAAGAGAATTCCTGTATGATGAATATTTAAAAATGGTTTCCATAAGGTAGTATGTTTTGCTAGTACAAATTGTTAGATCATTTCCACATTATAATTAGATCATTTTCAAGTGCATGTAGCACTTGAACATTTGTTAGTTATTATTTTTTATATTTTGATCAGTGAAATAATATTGGAAAAATTCGCACACTATATTACACTTTGGTTTTAATTCATCCTACTGATATTCTAATTAAAGGAGTGCTTGAACAGCTTAATTCTATATGCCTTCTCCAGAATCTTCGGTATGACGGGTAAGTCGTATGTTTAGACTATATTCGACCAATGATACCTATAGCAGCAAAATCTGTCACGTTTTTGACCTTTATTATTTTTATTTTCTTTTTTTGTCAATCATTTTCGTACAGTATCATATCTTTCTATACCAGTAAGAGATCATACGGCCCAAGATATTTATACGAAATAGAGCCCAAGTGGTTATATTATTTTATTATTTTTCTGGTCAACCTGTATTTTAATTTTAGTATTGTAAATGGAAATTAACATCAATGAGTTACGTCTGTGATTTATTTACGTACACAAAGAACGTTTTATTTATTATTTATTTTCTGAATAAAAATAATAATAATGCTTTTGTGTTTATTCGTTTTATTTGACAGTAACGCCCCTTATTCAGAACACAGTGTGCCTTTTCAGCCTTTTTGAAGCCTAAAGCGCACTGCGAAATATCATTGAAGAAATTATTTCCGCTCAATTTTGCTACATATGGGAATTGTATGAAACCGCGTACAAACCGCGCGGAAACTACGATTCAATACGCGGATATTAAACCGCCAGAAAAATAATCGCGCGATGAAATTTCGCTGTGCGGCCATACCATACCTACTTGTTATGAAGTTACCTGTAAAAAATAAAGGTATCATTAAAAATACAGCAGGATTTAAATAAAAGTCAATACGTAGCAATAATCAATTTCCTTTATTCAATATCTCGATTAGCACAATATCTGGTAATAAGTGGGTTTGTCGAAGAGGGTAGGTAATTTATATAAACACGTGGAAAAGTGAAAAAATAGGTTCAAAAGATGTTACATTCACTATTATTGTCACATCAAACGGTACGGTGTCGGTATTTAGTCTTTGGTTCTATCTCCAAGGGTTCTTCAAGCGATCTTAGCTTTATAAAATATTTTTAATTTTAACAATTCGTAGAAGAACATTGTAATTGCTATGGTGTCTCTAATCTAAAGGGAGGGAGGGGGATGTTTCTGAAATGAAAATAAGGACAACAATGCATAAGATGCAAGTGAATATCATAATTAACGTAAATATATACTTATATTCTACTTAGCTCAATATATTTGGTGCTTAAAATATATTTTTTGATTATTATTGATTTTTGAACTTAGGATTATGGAAAGAAGAGTTAAGTTTAAGGATATCATGAAAGAGCCTCACACTTTAGTAAAGAAATAATCTATTCAACATCCTAAGAAGAAATAGGATATATTTATATATTTTAGTTGAAGTGTAGTAAATATATTTTAATGCATAAACTATATGAACATAGTATAGTAAAAGAAAGGACAGAATATTATATCTAAAATAAGTTCAGTACCTACCTCGTAATGTTGCCAGATGATTGTGATTTGATTGGGTTCTCCCCAGTTCTCCCGGGCTTTTGCAAGAAAAGTATAGGTACGTTAAATCTTGCCTGAGTTTTTGAGTACAGTCATAGACAAAATAATAATTAGGCATTTGTCATTTTAGCTCGTAAACTTTCCATGAAATAAGAATTCATGAGGCTACAAAAAATATCAGATATTTATTTTCATCTGGCAACCCTAAGAAGTTCAGTTGATTTTTAGGTAGGTAAGAATTACCACACTGGGATGCCTTACCCCGCGAATTTGTATCTAGCTTTAAATAAATAGGATACCAACGCAACGGTATGGACCAGCGACCGTTGCGACAATCCGCATCACACCTACATATGACACGCATAGGTGAATTCAAAACACTTAATTATGAAATTCATCTCTCGTAGTATCTCCTCGATCTTCTTCCTCTTAGCGTTAATTCCCAGTCGCATCCGAAGCTTTCAGCTCGGAGTCTGGGGTCCGCTTTTACCAGTCTTAACCACGGATTTGACTAGACCTCGATATTTTCCGTGAAGCGATTGTCATCTGACCTCCACAACCCAATGTTAACACTAGGCGATATCGAAGTTTAGCAGTTAGACCGTTGTTTTTGGATTTTTGAGGGCTCCAACTACCCGTAACGACTGCCATAGATGTTCTCATGGCAACCGGGACCGACGGCTTAACGTGCTCTCCGAGGCACGACCAGACCAATGCAAATACTCGTATTTCATTCACACAAATATTTGCACTATTCACAGCGGGGATCGAACCCGCGCCTCCTGCGTAGCGGCCGCGTTCACTACCGCTACGCCACGGAGGCTGTCAATGCTGCTGATGCTGGTATCTCCTCGATGTTCAACGGTAAAGAGACACGCAAGAGATGCCTAAGAGAGGAGTTCTTCATAATCTATACACACAACATATTTACTACACTTTTACCCAAGTACCTTTAACAATTACAAGTTTGAAATAGGTAAAATGGTTGTGCAAATCACTACAGTATACAAATACAGTATAAATGCACTATTTACAGGGACGCTAGTAGGTAAGTAGATTATTAAGAGCTAACTGTACATTAGTAAGAAGGATAAAAGGTACATGCTAATCGAATAATCAAAACCAATATATTTGTACTTGTAAAACAGGTGATTTTATGAAGATTTTGAAAATCTACCACTCTGGTGAAAAATTACAAATACCTTTTTCTACTTATTTCTAATTTTATTGACTCCTCAGATCGGACCGGCTTATATCTTGGCCCCAGTGACGTCATAACGTGTGCTCTATATGCGCAGTAGGTACGCGCTTTTGGGTGTCTGTTGAGGATAGCACTACGGCGGCCGAGAAGCAAAACAATCCGAATGCGCCAGTCAGCCACAACGTCGTTTCTCTCGCGACTTTTAGTCAAGATATATATGCAGGGAACTATAGTAATAAATAACTTACCTAGATTATCAATTTTGTTGTTTATTGTATGAGTTACACCCATAAAAATAAAGTCCTTGAAAAAAATGGTAAAGGTATTTTTTCACCTGAATGTGTATGATATCTACAATGGGAAGGTTAAAGCTATTATTTCACAGCCTTCTTCACTAAGGAGTGCGTTTAAGGTACTCGTTATTATGGATAGCGATATATGAAGAAATTTGAATATATTTTTATATACCTAAATGTTTTGATAAATACTGTAGTTTATGATATTTGATATAAGTAAGCAAAAGTTAGGCAGTACTTGTATCCCCACAAGTGGGCCAAATCGAGCATGCGCACTCATCTTTTCCACTTTCTATTGAATAAGACCGGAAATGACGATACGTTGGGGCGAATGTGACCTCTATTCCACTAAGTTCAAGTATAAGTTCAACCAGTTGAACTAATAGCACCAAAAAATTCCAATTATTTCAACTTTGTTTCTTTTTTGTAAAAGTTGAACTTTCTGGACTGTACCAAAAACGGAATGCCTTTTGGAATGTAATACCTACATATGTATTACATTCCAAAAGGCATTTTACATTACAAAAGTCCTTTAATTCCTTTAGACATAGGTACAGGCGTGTATACAGGGGGTTACAAAAAGGTGTAGTGTATGGGTAATGCATGTATGCCTAACTCAAGCCTAATATTACAACTTATAATGACCTAAAGCTTATTTTGTAGTTAGTCATATCATTTATAGTTTCATAGTTTAGTAAATGAGTTTAATTCTGAAAAATGTTGGACAATAGTTGATTATAGACACTTGCAGTTATATTAAGAAGTGTATCGAATGTGATACATGCGCAATATGTAATAATTTAGAGATAATTTCATCACTCCTTTACTAAGTTATACCAAGTTAGTTGTAGGTACTAACTAGTTAGTAGCAGCATACTGGGAAAATAAAATTTGAGAGTGGAGGCGCCATCTATCCGACGGAAGAAGAAGTAGGTACAAAGTATTTATTGTATTGTGCTTTCAAGCTTTAGATTCGGTTCATACAAAAACACTTTTCAACAAGCAATTATGAAATTACCTCTAACATAATATATCTATAGAATAATTATATATTTATATTTACGTTCTATTACGAGTAAATACTTCTCTGGTTTTTTTTCTAACACTATATGGCAATTTTCAATATTCTCTTTATTGTCATCGGATTATGTATTTCATAAAGTGTTCTTACATTTTAATTGTAATAACGCTATAAAAACAATCGAGTTCTAACTATTAAACTTTCGCGGTCCATCATATAAACATGGCAGTCGTGTGTATTCAATGCAATGCGCGAGAATTCACCAGTATATTCAGTAGAATTTGCGTGAATTCGCGTATATTCAGTAAAATGCACGTGAATTCGCGCGTACATTCAGTGGAATGTGGGTGAATTCGCGCATATTTAGTAGGATACGCATAAATTCGCGCGTATTTTTCATCTTAGAGATAAAGAGCATTACCGTAGTTCAGATGAGGATAAATTTGCTATATTAAATTTTATATTTTTGCTTCGATATTATGGTAGTATGAATTTGACCCTGAATCTTACATTTTGCTGAAGTTTCCTTTTAAAATACTAACATAATAACGTAAGAACGTTATTACAATTCTCATGAAAAATATTAATAATAAAATGGACTTTTGTCTAAACAATAAAATATATAAATATATGCAAATAATAAACTTCTCTTATGTCTACGCAGTGAAATTAATGGAAGATGGATAAGGCACCAGGGTATTAGATCGATCTACGTTTTTATATTGTGAACTGAAAATCTTTCTCGGGTGATCGATCGACAGTGTCAGCTAAAACTATAGATATACCTAATGATAATTAACCTATTATAACCTAAACTGCGTACTAAGTGTCGAATGTAAGCCGCTAAAGCCGATGTATGGGCGCACTCGAGTTGACGACCAGAGAATCCACTGGCATACTTATTCTGATTCGAAGCTTTAAACTGACAGTAATCTCAACCTTTTAAGCAGCCTTTTAGGCTGGCCGCTGCTTTATGCGTGCTGTATAACATCAATTGCTCCACGTACTGTGCACGCATTAGACAGTGAACGACCTAAGGCTTAAATTTTCTTGCACATCATGTCATAGCTATGTCAAATTATATATTCAATTCAGAAATTAGTACACAGTTTGATTGTTTTGACGTTCAGTGACATACTACATGTATTTTATCTATACAGGGATAGGATAAGAATGAAAAAAAATAAAAAATAAAAAAAAACATTTACTATCAAATAAATAGCAGCTAACAAATGTCATGAATGGGATTAATACATAAAATCTGCACACGTAAAATTAATGCAGCATATTATTTGGTAATATAAATGTGTAAAAAAATTGAAAATTGGCTTATGATGTCAATGAAACTATTAACAGAATGGCAACTATTGTTGCCAATAACATGTATACAGAATAGGGTAAAGAATACCATTCACATCAATAATCTCATATTAAAAAGAGGTATATAGATACGGCCCTGCTGCTGGACCGGTCAACGGCAAAGCACGAGTGCAACAGGACATGCGCTAATCAGTGAGTGTGACAAGAACAACGTATGACTTATATCGTACAACGCAATACACTTGACATCGCAATAATAATGAAATATTATATAATAATATGCCTCATTTTAATAGAAGATTATTGATTCACATGCCATAGTGCCAGGTCGACGTCAAAGTAAGCCTCTTTTATTCACTGTGCAATAAATTGTTTTTTTTTTTTTACTATGGTCTGCCTGACAGACTAATACATTTTAAAATTTCAAAATAAAAATGGTTTATTTAAGGCCAGCTTACCCGAAATTACTAGAATCTGCCCCATAAACACCTAGAGACCTCTATAAACCATTAAACCTACTCCCCACCGTGAGGTTGGCAGAATCATCGGTACCTATATATCCGACGCAAGGAGCCATTTGAATAAAATAAGAAAAGGCCAGCTTGACAGGTGTGACCTATTTTTTTATGATTAGAGAGGGTACTTTGACTTTTAGACCCTATGATATGATGTCGTTTGATTACAAAATTGTATTAAGTTTGCGTTGGTTATTATCCATCCAACCAAGCAACCCTTTACAAAAATTATAAAAGTGTTTAATAAAAAACATGACTACTTAATACAATAAAGGGAATGTCTTGTTCTTACCAGTCATTATATCGTAATTTGAATATGCCTTGTACATAATATTATCTTATTTGAAATTCAACTTTCCACATTTACAGAGCAAAATATCTTGTGTAATAATTTTATTCATGTATTAGACCGTATACAAACCATATAGACACAGTAATTGCCACTACAACGCGGCGTACAAAACAGCTACTATTTTTGTACAAGTATCTATGATATACATCACATAAATCTGGGTCCACATTTGTAGCATTCCTGTGTATCGTATCACCATCGCGTGGCCTCAACGCGTATCATGATCGCTAGTTTGGATACAAGATGATACCCGTTAACAATACACGCCGTATCTGATACAGCCCGATCCGCACTAAACGCGTATCTTGATACACCTCGTATTATGGACGCGTTATTTACGAAATAAGCCTTAATGATACGATATGGACAAAATTAGCGTCCATATTTATGATACAAATACTCGAAACCATACGACTAATCGTGATACGTCGAGGTGCTACAAATGTGGACCCAGCTTAACATGCACACTTTGATAGTTAAAAAACAATATTGACATTGACTTACTCACACATAACGCGTATTTTAAGTCAAATTTTGTTAGAAAAACTGTGTCTACACAGTATATAGTCAGTTATTAAATTATTTTAGTATGTATGTCATCAGAATCATGAGTGGTTGGTTCAGAATCTTGCAATTGAAAAAAGGTATTTCCTGAAAGAACTTCCGCCCTAAAATTTCAATCTGCGACCACACCCGATCAGAATAAAACATGTTAAAAAGAAATTCAGTTAATAATTCTCTACCTAAAACAATGTTAGTGTTTCAGTCTGTAAAACATACTACGTTACTATTAATAATAATATATTATAAATTAGTCGAATGATATATCTTTCTAATTAACATTTATGTAGTCACATCACAACCAGCGCGGTACTATAACATAACATGTGAAGTCATACGTTAAAATGCCGTGCCGTGAGACGTTACCGTGTCGTGAGACGTTAGTGTGCCGTGAGACGTTATCGTGCCGTGAGACGTTACAGCACGAAATGATGATGAAATGATGTGTTATAGGCATTTGTAAATAGAACTTCAATCACTTAGTTTTATGGTAATGGTGCCGCACGGATTATGACTTGACCAATCCCTCAGGATTTATACATATTATTTCAATAGCTTCACAATTTTGTGCGTTTTTAATATATATTTTAAATAAAAAGGTTTGTTAACTTAAACACGTATCAGATTACTGTGTAGAAAACTATAATAAAGTAAGAAACACATAACAATACAATATTGGCCGCAGGCGCAAAAACGGCGTCATTTTATCAGAAAGTTGGACCAGCCATTTGGCGCTCGCGACCTCAATAAAAATCAAGAAAATACCACACAAAATCATAAATAAAATACGTAATACATAATAAAGGAGACGTGAGTGGATGAAGGGGGTATCTGAAAATCGCAAAATATTGACATAGTGAACTTCAAAGCTTTAATACTTCATTTACAGATAACTATGAAGTTTTCTGACTGTTTATACAATTATGGTGTCAAATTATTGTGCAAACAGTCATAAAACGTTCGAAGCTTCGTAGTTCACTATGACAATATTTTGAGATTGTCAGATACCTCCTTCATCCAGTCACGTCTTTTATAATCTTATGACGAATAATGATACCTTTATATCATATGCCTGTTCCTAACAACTACATAAATTTTATACAAACTTACAACTTTTAACATATAACTTTCTTAGTATCTAAATTTCATTTTTGTTATACATATACATAATATTACTTACCTATATATTTTAACAAAACATTAATGTTCTGACGAAAAGTAATGTAATGGAGTAATATCTATAAAAATGTCGATTTTGATAATGCATTTTTCTATATACACATTTAAGCAGTCGTTTTATGTAAAATAAATTCTACATTTTTGTAAATTCCTCAATATATGAATATCATTAGGAACTTAGGATTGTTTTAATGGCATAGGAAGTATGAAATTGCTATATTTGATATTTTTGGTACGCGTATATTATGTGCAACTCAATGGCATAGCTGCAAATATGTTTTTACAATTTTACAGGAGAGTGTAAACTCTTTTTTCTTATTTTGAAAATGTCGCGCGTTAATTCGGTACAACAGAATGAAATATATTACTTGTTTTGAAATACTCTAATAGCCTCAGAGAAAGATATTTGTAATACCTTTCTTTGTTATAAAAAATACTGGCCCATATTTTAGAATAGTACTCAGATCTCAATCTTGATTTATCTGAGGATATATTGTATAGAAGACAATCTGTCGAATCTGTCAACCTGTCAATCTGTCCTCAGATAAATCGAGATTTAGGACTGTCGTTCTTGAATATGGGCTTACTCTCAACACGTGTTCTGATATAGCACTTTACAACCAAACAATAAATTATATTTTATAACAACGTAAAAATATAAGCACCAACTTGGTATATCTTACGCTTAATAGTTAGCAGTACCAACTTCCTTCTATAGGCGGTCAATATATATTGCGATCCAATACCGTGATCCGGTGTAGGTGATTTGTATATTGTTATGCGCAAACAAAGACGATTGGACCCTACGATACGATCAATTATATTGCGATCCCGTCAATGATATTGATAATATTAACACTATGTTGATTTGCGAAGATGATATATTATTGGATCACAATATTTAAAGACTGTTCTAATCATGGTCTATTTTATAATAGGAAGCACAGAACGAGGTTTTATCTTAAAATTTGGAACCTGTCAGGGGAAATAACTTTGGGTGGTGTTTTTGATGATAATTATATTTAATAAGGATATGCGAGACAACTATTTGGTGTCAACTTAATTCCTAAGAAATCACTTAACCTGAGTCACAAAAACCTTAGTAGACTAGTCTTATAGCAATACCACATAAGACTAATCGGTCGCAAATGATAAAAAAAAAATCACTTAAATGCAGTTTACTAGAAATGGCAAATATCTCTATGTTCATAAGAATTCAACTAACAATATAAATGTCAACTTGCAAACGATAGTAAACCTAATTATATGTATACAGAACACATTTTTCAAATACCTTGATATCAATAACTTCACTTAACATTTGAAGAAGTGAGTGGATAAAGGGGGTATCTGACAATCTCAAAATATTTACAGATAACTATGAATATTTTTGACTGTATGCACAATAATTTAAAAACTAATATTATTGTTTATACAATTATGATTGTCATGTTATGAACGTCATAGTTATTTGTAAACGAAGTAGTATTTGTATTCGAAGTTCACTATGTCAATATTTTCCCCCTTGCTCCAATCACCTCTTCATTTCAGCTTCAAACAAAACACCTACGTCACCAGTTCCTTAGCGCGTCTTCTATCAACGATGACGTCATCACGAGTCAGAATACTTGGTCACACACTGTTACACTTTTATACACTTCACTGTTTTATCCTTGGGTATTTACGAGGTTCTAGCACTCAAAGATTCAAAATATTATCTACAAATGAACTTTTTGTTACAGGTAGTTAAACTTTCATGATCTTTCATATTACTATTAGAGCTATCGGGATATTTACCAAGTATTGTATTGAGTATCCGATATTTCGGCGCTGTTGCAGCCACTATAATACTGGCGGTAAATGATGAAAAAGTATTTACGAATAAATATATCGATCTACCCTCTTTCGAGTTCTCTTGCTACGTATGAACACTACCACTGGTTTCACTCTCACTACAAACTCGAACTCGATCACGTTCACGAATATCGGGTACTCAATAAAATACATGGTAAATATCCCGATAGCTCTGATAGAACCTTGTTATTTTTAAAACCCCATCTCCCAAAATTAAAACTGACTACACCCAAGATCTTGTTGGATATATTATGTAAGTGCGGCAAGTTAAAACGCGGTAAGTCCAAGCGCGGCAAGTTCGAGCGCGGCAATTTAGAGTGCGGCAATTCGCGGCAAACCCTATGGGCTTCGTGCCAGCGCGTCCCATAGTGCCAGGCCGGCGGATAGCACTCGCTACGTGGAGCCAAAGGCAGTCAGGGCCGAGCTGACGAGCAGAGGGGCCAACCGCCCGGCGGATATGCCCGCCACGATGCCTGTTACCAACATGGCGGCACCAATCATGCCGGAAGTTGCTGCGTGTTCAGGGGCTACGTGCCTGGAAGGATAGCAATAATTTCATTATGTTTAACAGTTACAGTTGGAGGTCAGACGGTATGTGCTCTTATAAAAACATTAGGGATGGCATAAATAGACCCCAGGCTGCGATGTGAAAACACTGAATGCGCCCGAGAACAAGATAATTTAATTGCGTCCATAAGGCCGTTTGAGCCCCTTTAGACAAGTGGCAATTTTATGAATGAACTAGCTTTTGCCCGCGGCTTCGCCCGCGTGGATGTCGGTTATCGCGACCAAACATAACCTATGTCATTTCTCAAGGTCTAACCTACCTCTATACCAAATTTCATCAAAATCGGTTCAGCGGTTTAGTCGTAAAAGTGAGACAGACAGACAGACAGACAGAGTTACTTTCGCATTTATAATATTAGTAGGGATGACACCTAAATGCATACTATAAGTAAACCGATATAGCAATAAAAAAAACCAAAGTACTGACCTTGAAACATACATCATGCCTAACGAACTGGCATGTCCAGAACTCCACCCCAAGAGCGCAGACCCGGCCCAGTAGACCCAGTCGTTGGTGATCAGCACGGGTAGTTGGCGGCCTTTCACTTGGTAGTTGCAGAGCAGGAAGAAAGGAATGAACACCAGGCGGAGGGTTGTGAACACTGTGAGAAGGCGGGGACCAGGCTGAAATAAGAAAATGAATTACCCCGCGTTTACATACTGCCGCTCGCATTGCTCATCGTGTTGCCGGAAATATTCGCGCGATTAATGCCCTAGCGTTCATACACGTGCATCATCGTGTTGGTCCGCATTACAGTATTCGCCCTGCAACGGAGACGGACGTAAACGTATGGAGGACAACGCTGTAGCAGTGTACGCATTATGCTTTTACAGCATAGCGAATTAATTAAATAGATTATTAATAAAAACTATCACTTTCAACTACTATACACTTTCCGTAGATCGATATATAAATATTTCTAAAAGTAAATATTCGAGGAGCAATAACGAAAGTCGTGTTTACTGATAAGCGCCATCTAGCGGTCTCGTATAGTTCATCGCGCTAGTATTGCCGCTCCTTTGACTCGCGCCGCCAAGCCGACATTCGCAGCAACATACGCGGCAGTACTCGTGGCATGACGAATATACCATTCACACCACGTTTCTTTCTGCCCACTTCTCTCACCACTTCCCTCGCTCTGCCGCGAGTATGTAAACGCAGCTTTAAATTTTGAAGCATATAGTATGCTATATAACTATTCTAATCGATTTAGAAAGAGAAAAGAGAATAGACTTCGGGCGGGACTCGAACACGCGATCTTTCTCTTACAGGGGGAATGCTTTGGCCGCTAAGCCACCGAAGCCCGCCGAAGCCAATCCAAATTCCTCTATACAACCGTCTTTGGGGCGAGCTATCGGAACCAATGAATGATGTTACAATCATTTTTAAACATTGATTCTTTTTCTTTCTTTTATTTTTGTTTTTTTTTCTTTCTCTATCTATCGATTTGAAATAAGAAATGTTATGATGTAAAAGTGGTATACCTTGAGACACGTATCTTGGACCTAAATCGCCACAAACAAGGCTCTAATGCGCGCGATTGTTTTGTAATAATCTGCTTCGTGAATTTGAGTTTGTCCACCGCAGTAGCACCTTGTGCTATCCTCAGGTACCAAAAAACACGCGTACTGCGCGTATAGAGCACATTTTAGGTCCAAGATATACCTATCTTCTTCCTCCTAGCGTTAATTCCCAGTCGCATGCGAAGCTTTCAGCTCAGAGTCTGGGGTCCGCTTTTACCAGTCATAGCTACAGATTTGGCTAGACCTCGATATTTTCCGTGAAGCGATTGCCATCTGACCTCCACGACCCAATGTTAACATTAGGCGATATCGAAGCTTTGCAGCTAGACCGTTCTTTTTGAACTTTTTAGGGCACCAACTACCCGTAACGACTGCCATAGATGTTCTTATGGCAACCGGGACCGACGGCTTAACGTGCTCTCCGAGGCACGACCAGACCAATGCAAATACCCATATTTAATGCACACAAATATTTGCACTGAGCGGGGATCGAACCCGCGCCTCCTGCGTGGCGGCCGCGTTCACTACCGCTACGCCACGGAGGCTGTCGATATGTCCAAGATATACCTATGTCCCGAGCAAATACCCAGCCACTATTAGGGTGTTCTTTCTGAGGCCCAAAGTCAGCCTTGCTTGCATGCCGGCTGATTGACAGACGAGGCTCTTCAACTTATTCATCCTAGAGTTAATCCCAGTCGCATCCGAAGCTTTTACCTCGGAGTCGGGTCCGCAGTCTAACCGTGGATTAGGCTAGACTTCTATATTTTCCGTGAAGCGACAGCCATGCCATCTGACCTCCACAACCCAATAGCGATATAGAAGCATTGCAGTTAGACCAGTTGTTGAACTTTTTAGGGCTCCAATTATCCGTAACGACTGTCATATGACATATTCGTATTACAACCGGGACCGACAGCTTAACGTGCTCTCCGAGACACGAGCAGTCCAATGCAGATAGCCATATTCATGTATTCAATTATTTGCACTGAGCGGGGATCGAACCCGCGTAGTGGTCGTTCGCGCCATATAAGCTGCCAACCAGGTTAGGCGCAGGATTTAGATGAATAAAACACTTACGAATTGCCATAAGCTAGCAGTAATGTTGCCAACCATCGCTGTCAAGTTGAATGTTAGGTAGCATGTTATTGACACGAAGATGTCGCCTAGGAAATCTCCGTTTACCGACTTGATAACTAGAAACATGAGAGAAGGGATATTATTATTAACAGTTCGTTTAATAATCCATACTAATCCATATCCATACTAATATTATAAATGCGAAAGTAACTCTGTCTGTCTGTCTGTCTGTAACGCTTTCACGCCTAAACCACTGAACGGATTTTGATGAAATTTGGTATAGGGGTAGATTAGACCTTGAGAAAGGACATAGGCTATGTTTGGTCGCGATAACCGACATCCACGCGGGCGGAGCCGCGGGCAAAAGCTAGTATATAATAATAATAATAAGTAGACAATATAAGAATGTCCATATGTCATTGTATAATACAGGGTGTTTTGGAGTAATCGTGGCGGATCCTGGGTCCCTATAGGACACATGTCGCAAGACTTAGGTGCACACAAATTTATTAAAAAAATATGCGTGTGTTTTAGTAGAGCGGTACTTTACCCACTATTATATGCGTTAACGTCACTTTTTAACGTTCACACAGCGTTGAGTGGGTTAAGACTATTTCTTTTTTCAATTATCATGTTAAATTGATCATTCTTCCCAAGTTTATTTGGGGTCGGGGCAACATATAATCTGATTTTTCCATTCATCTCTAGTTACAGTCATCTCAACATTCACTCTCTTCTTAACCATGTCATCTTTCACACAGTCCATCCACCTCCTTTTAGCTCTTCCTCTCCCCTTATAGCTACGATTTCCTCTACGATTAATGCTACTTTCAACGGGATCAGAATTTTACGCGGGCGAAGCCGCGGGCAACAGCTAGTAGGGACATATTATGAAAATAGGATAATATTGTTTTTTTTACCTTCCATCACAGCAGGGAACACGGTGAGTGAGACAAAGAAGGTGATGAAAATGTTGTACAACTGCAGTGCCGACTGCAAGAATATCGTTCCGTATGGGGTGCGTTGCTTGCCGGGGCTAGCGTTTGGATTGGTGGCCGCCAGCGCTGGGTTGACGTGCATCGTGCGTTGTTGTAATGTATCGTGGTAGCGGTAGAATCTCTGAAATATAGTAGTTAGTTTCTTAATATTTTCATGTATACAAAATGATTAAGAAAAGGCGAAACTAAGCTCAAGCGCTCGAACCCGCGATCTTTCCCTTACAGGGGGAATGCTCTGACCACTGAGCCACCGAGCTTCGCCCGAGGTTGATCCAAATTTTTCTAAACATCCGTATGGGGGCCTCGGTGGGAGATCTACCGATATTCTTACGAACTATCGGAATGTTACAATCATTTTTAAACATTAATTTTTGATAACTCCGCCCAAACAATTGAATGAATGAGTGAATTTTAAAGCATTTGGTATACTAACTATACAAATTGATTAAGATAAGAAAAAAGCGAAATCAAGCTCAGGCGGGACGCGAACCCATGATGTTTCCCTTACAGGGGAATGCTCTCACCTCTGAGGCACCGAGCTTCGCCCGAGATCACCCGATTCGTTAGACCCAAATTTTCTTCTACATCCGTCTCCATAAGATCGGCAGTACGAATATGACGTCTCTAGTGTTGCAAACGCCAATAGTTCACGGTAACCACTTACCTTCAAGTAACCGTCTGCTTGAGTACCACCTAAGTGTCTAAACACACTATGCCGGAGTTACGCGACCGAAGTTCGGCGGCTGATTTGACGTTCCGACGTATTCGGGTGATAGGACACACCATAAGTTCCGAACTGACGCGGCGGAAATTCAGTTCCGAAACTTTGTGTGTGTATTCAGCGTCGCGGGGCGCGGGTGGACGAACTTACGCCCGACCGAAGTTAGGCCGTACGCTATGACGCGACGTAATTTCGGCCTAGTGTGTCGTCAGTAATTCAAATAGCTATACTAATTCAAATAAATGTACTAGATATAAGTCCACAAAACCTGTTATTTAAGTTTGAAATGTAATATACACAATCTGTTGATGTGTCTAACAAAAAAAAAAAAAAAATAGCATTGCAGGCGTAATTGTGCTGAACTTTGGTCGTGTAACTTCGGCATAGTGTGTTTAGACTAGAGATTTGTCAATTTGTTAAATGGTGATTGATTTGATTGATTTGATACCCATATTGAGGGAGTTGACGAGTTGTAAATTAATATGTAATCCACTATTTTTGTGGTGGCAGTCATCTTGAACCCATTTTCCAACTTAGATAAGAACACTCCTGACCCGACTAATTCACCTTTCAAACAAAAAGTTAAATCAAATTGTTTCGTCCGTTTGGGAGTTACGATTCCACAGAGAGAGACACACACGATAAGATGATTTCTTTTAAAATTTTACTATCCGGTATCCGGCCGGATACTGCATCACAATCCGGTATCCGGCCGGATAGTGAAAACAAGGCCGGATAGTGAAAACAAGGCCGGATAGTGAAAACAAGGCCGTAAAGGCCTGATACCGGATAGTTACCGAATATCCGTTTCATCTCTAGTTTAGACACTCAGTGTTATAAAACAGCGACTAATACTAAAAACTCACATTAAGCGGCAACGCGAAGAACGTATCGAAGCATATCAACAGCACGAACATGCCACCGATGAAGTAGTAGATCGCGGAAGTGCGATGGTTGTGGAACGTACGCGCGGCCAGGGACAGGAGAGACACCAATGTGCCGCACACGTTGGAGCCGAGCACCACCGCACCCGTGTAGCTGGGAGGCAGCCGGGCCGCCATGCCGTACACTGAGTTTTGGAAGATCGCGTTGCATGCTGGAAAACAAGTGTAATTCATTTGAATGAAATTTTAAAGAATCCATTATGGTTACTATTCAAATCGATTCTTCTTCTAAGCTTTAATTCCCAGTCGCATCCGAAGCTTTCACCTCGGAGTCTGGGGACCCCAGACTCCGAGGTTCATCAATATAATATTACTTCGTCTACAGGCCCCTGCTGCATTCGTGCTTTCAAATATCTTTTATTGGCTATCGTAATCTTCTTCTTCATCCTAGTGTTAATTCCCAGTCGCATCCGAAGCTTTCACCTCGGAGTCTGGGGTCCGCTTTACCAGTCTTAACTACAGATTTGGCTAGAGCTCGATATTATCCGTGAAGCGATTGCCATCTGACCTCCACAACCCAATGGTAACATTAGGCGATATCGAAGCTTTGCAGCTAGACCGTTGTTGTTGTACTTTTTAGGGCTCCAACTACCCGTAACGACTGCCATAGTTGTTCGTATGGCAACCGTGACCGACGGCTTAACGTGCTCTCCGAGGCACGCCTAGATCAATGCAAATACCCATATTCATGCATATAAATATTTGCACTGTGGGCCTACCATGAATTCTTAAACAGGTCAAATAATTGAACGGCTGTCATACTACCAAATGCATAAATAACTTTGTAATCCCTAATAATAATAATTATAAATGTGAAAGTAACTCTGTCTGTCTGTCTGTCTCGCTTTCACGCCCAAACCACTGAACCGATTTTGATGAAATTTGGTATAGGGGTAGATTAGACCTCGAGAAAGGACATAGGCTATGTTTGGTAGCGATAACCGACATCCACGCGGGCGGAGCCGCGGGCAAAAGCTAGTTTCATATAAATATAATATTTTATCCAATATCAATATCTTTAAGATAATAAATATTTATCATCATTATACAAGTACCTGAAGGGCTGGCCTCTATTTTGCCCAAAGGATTAGCATTGCCATCATACGGGGCAATGCCGCCAGTCATTTGGGTACATTACCAGTCGACATTGACGGGGAATTTTTTTTCCGCTCTTGCAGTAAAGCTCCTATACAACTCATATGTGAGAAGCAAGTTGGAGTACAATGTTATTGTCTGGAGCCCATACGAAACCACTTATGCCTTAATGATAGAGAGAATACAACGCAAGTTCGCCCGGTATCTCTACAAGCGCTCATACGGATATTGTTTGTCACAGGGATGATAGGTCTAGAAACCTTAGAGCTGAGACGTAATTGTTTACATGTAATGCATTATTACCTATTATTAAATAATAAGATAGATAACCCATCCGTCTTGGCATGTATTAATTTCTTTGTCCCAAATAATAGGCTTGTGTCCTAAATTTGAAAAAATGGTTAATACAATACTTCTATACCTAAATGACCCCAAAAATATATTATTTTGATATAAAACAATCATTTACATGGTTTATTTTGAGATTTAATAAGTCGATTTGAATTTATGTCAAAAACACTCCAAACTGTAATGGCGACTTTTGTTACGTCACGCCGTGTCCCCGTGTCAAAACTGTCAAACAAGTTCATGTGTAGTGCATAGATTAATACTGGGTGGCGCAAAAGTAAAGACCCTATTTGGTTCGGCTATAACATTTTTTCTAAATTAGAAAACTAGATTTAGGTTTTTTTAAATGTATATTTGTACCATTAAATTTCGTACCATTAGGATTTAAAGATGATGTCTTTTAAATGGTGACCTCCAGAGTTGATACATTTGAGCCCTATTTATGACATTTTGCATAACTTGCCGTAACACTACCTGCGATATGTTCGTTATTTCTTGACGAATGTTTTCTTTTAGAGCTGCGAGAGTCTGTGGCTTGTTCACATACACCCGAGATTTCAAAAAACCCCAAAGAAAGAAGTCTGGACTGGTCAGATCGGGTGATCTTGCAGGCCAAGGCAAATCGCCAAAACGAGAGATAACTCGGCCTGGAAAAGCGTTTGACACAATTATTCCACGTTCTTGGGGAGTAAAACGGTCCATGTTTATTTTCAGTGTATTTTACATTTGTTCACTACACAATTTTCAACAACAGAATGACAGAAAATTTCATATAAAAAAAATAAAGGTATTTTCTTTGGTGCCACTACTTTTGCGCCACCCAGTATATATACAGGTACGTACTACGTATCGTAAACAAAAACAATAACGCAAACGCAAGCAGTGTTGTGTTGCCAACCACGCTTGGCCTAATATCGCCGTTTTTCATTCCCAAAGTAGCCTAAAGTAGCCCAAACGCCAAAATATCAGTATATTAATATAAAACGTTTTTTTTTTTCAAGTTATCATCACAATTTGTTATTTTACAGTTAAAAACTGTAAAAAATAACTAAAAACTTAGTTTTATTTTTTTTACTTTGACTTAGTATTATAGATTATTTTATGTATTATAATTTAAGTTTATAGGTATTGTTTTGACTTCACTCCAGTTATAAATTTATTAATTTAAAGAACTGTTTTCCAATTTTCGTCTAGGCCTACATGGCGAAAAATCACCTACGTTGTCAACACAGGGCGCAAGGCGTGACGTCACGCTCTCTGATTGGTGTTTGATGTCACGTGACTGAATGTCTAATTTCTCTAAATTTATTTTATAAAAATAAAAGTAATCCTTATTTTATATACCAAACTATTATGCTTTTTGCTATCTTTATAACAAGAATAGTCGCTAGGAACATACATCAACCCGATTTATTCTTAGTGGACACAAGCCTATTATATGCGTGCCACCGGGCGTCGACAGCATCGCCTTTTTACCCGACTGCGCCAGCGAGAGGGTAATGTGTTTCGCGCGTATGTATGTATGTGTCTATGTATGTATGTAGTTTTCTTTGTTCCCCTCTACAGGCCTAAGTTAGGCCGCCTAACGCCTGGACGGATTTTGATGAATAGGGTCTCAAATGAAAGGTATTCATCTCCCGAGTGTCATAGGGTACATAAAATACCAACAAAAACTATACGGTAGATTTTTGATGCTAAAATATGTGTTGGCAAAAATTTTTTTTCATTCAAATTTATCGAGTAGGGTATCAAAATGAAGAGAATTAAAAGGAGATTACAAAAATATATAGATGTCATATCCTAACTAAAAAGGTTAAAATAAAATTAATTATTAAAAAATAAAAAAACCCGACTGCTGTCTAAAATATTGAAACAAGCTTGATAGCAGGCGGTACCCATTAAATTTCTTTCGGTTTATGATTTATGATTGGCAAATTGGTACCGCCTGCTATCAAGCTTGTTTCAATCTTTTAGACAGCAGTCGGGTTTTTTAATTTTTTAATAATTAATTTTATTGTAACGCCACCAGCATGGCGCGTGCCTCAGGCAGCCACTTGCCCCACCGCTAGGGCGGTGGAGTTATTAAATCGTCTAGTGCGATCGAACCCTGATGTCGATGTGTTCTCCGACAATATACATCAAATGACAAGAAACGTCTTAACGTACCTGGATGCACCCTCGTGAGACGTGCATCAGAATGTCAATTGTTAAGACTTTATTATTGGCATGTACCTAGTAGATTAAGTTAGCTGTTAGCTATTTAGTAAGTAGTATAACATTATAAGCGCTTTGGTGTTACACTGTTAGCTTATATTGTTTGTAAACCAATAAATAAATAAATAAATAAATAAATACAAACAAACATCCTCACATACATACATCCTCACATACCTACATCCTCACATACTTACAAACTTTCGCGTTCATAATATTAGTAGGATTTTTATAGAAATAAAAATATGAAGTCACATACTCGCAACGTAATAAAACAGAAAATATTACCTATTGAGTGCCTATATATATATATTGAGGGCATATATATCAATAATAAATTTCATACCTATAATCTGTACCTATAATCATTATTTTCACTTCACTTCCATACTTCGCTTGAATGAATGAGTCAAGGTTACTGGTAACACTGTAGGTATCTAATAACAGAATGACGAAAAAACTGTTTAAAATAACAGCGATCAAAAACGCAGAAAACACTGCTATATAATGTCGTCTCGTCGGCGACGTAAGATAACGGCGTTTTTGAGCGCAGTGTTAAATAACGTTATTGAGAATACACGGGAACGATAGCAGCGTTCTTATAAAAGAGCCGTTATTGCCATCGCTAATAATGAGTGTATGTACGATACTGATAGCAAAAAAGTTACTTACAATTCAATAAAAATACGGTGACAATGGTGAGCCAAAAGAAAGTTATGGTCCAATCAGTGCTGTCCATCATCGCCAGGACGATGGTGATAACAAATAAGAGGACTTCTATCGTTAACGACCACACGATGCGAGTTGTCAAGCTACCACTGAAACAAACAAACATAACTTGCAATTAGTTTCACATCTATACTATTATATAATTGTAAAGTGGTCGTGTCTGTACATTGGAGATATTTAAAAAAAAATACTTGGGTTATGTTATGTTAACGATACTGAACACGAAAATATTTTTTTTGAATTTCCTGTCTGTTTGTCTGTTTGTTCGCGATGGACGCAAAAACTACTGGACGGATTTTGATGCGGTTTTTTTGTTAGAAAGGGCTTGATCAGACTTAAAATCTTACGTTTGTTTGATCGCAATCGGTTGAGTAGAACCGAAGATATGAGCAAAGGTCGCGTTACCCGAGATGCACGCGGGCGGAAGGCTAGTTAGGTATAACTTCGAAAATATTCGAATTCGTAACGTAAACGTATCAAGAGAATGGAGCATTGCGATTGGCAGGCTTCACACAAGTTCACAGTAGGCAGGCGGCCAATCGCACAGCTCCGCTCTCTCGATACGTTTTTTAACGATATTTTTTTTTAACGTGCGGAGCCGCGGAAAACTGCTAATACATTATTATAAAGACGAAAGATTTGATTCGATTAAAGGTATGATTTCGTAGCCGACCGCATACGACAACGACAGACGCATGCAGCAGATACAGCGTACCCATTACTTGTTAAACTCCTATACGGATAAAGAGGACCATTGAGAAGCCGCAATGAATTACGCGCAACTGCTGCGTGTTTCAGCAGTTGTCGTATGCGGTCGGCTAAGGAATCATACCTTAGTACCAATATAGGTTATATCTCATCTCATTACTATAAGCGATGAATGGGATCAGAATTCCACGCGGGTGGAGTCGCGAGCAACAGCTAGTTTATAAAATTAATAGGATTTAACTTACCCAATTTTAACAAACACATTCAACCAGTTGAAGATTAGGTTGGGTATTTGGGAAGCCCATCCCACATACGTCAAGAAATTGGCTGACAGATCAGCCTCGGAAACTAACTTATGTTGTTTGAAGTAATCTGTAGCTGTTATGAACATATTCCATCCAATTAAGGTTCCCAAGCCGTGGACAATCAACGTCATGTATATTAGGTTCCATTTGTCTTTGGGTGGTGCCAGGTCCATGGTTATACCTGAAAAGATAAGAAATAATGATTAGTTACTACTATAGACCGATTGTGGGCGCTTTACCGGGCCCGAGGACGAGGTAAAAATAGAGAAAGAAAGATTCGAAAAGAGTCGAGAGCGAACGAGATATCGCCCTGAGCGTTGGCGGCGGACTGACCAAATCCGGTCGACTGATCGATATTTCCCTGTCTCGCCGCATACATACCCAAGGCGCGGTTAAGTGGTCATGGTTTATAAATAAATCAGTCTACAGGATTCGAACTATTTAAAAATAGTAAAAGTATTGAAAGCTCCTGCACTAAGGGATACTCACATTACTCACGCTACGACACTACTGGGCCTCTAGACAAAGCGACATAGTAATTTAAGATTGTGAAAGTTTTAATGAAACTTAAGTGAGTCTTGGTAATTAATAAATGATCTAGTATATTATTACTATAACCACCGCAGTATCACCGTTCATTGATAACTAATAGAAAATTCATCAATATAATATTACTTCGTCTACAGGCCCCTGCTGCATTCGTGCTTTCAAATATCTTTTATTGGCTATCGTAATCTTCTTCTTCATCCTAGCGTTAATTCCCAGTCGCATCCGAAGCTTTCAGCTCGGAGTCTGGGTTCTGCTTTACCAGTCTTTACTACGGATTTGGCTAGACCTCGATATTTTTCGTGAAGCGATTGCCATCTGACTTCCACAACCCAATGGTAACATTAGGCGATATCGAAGCTTTGCAGCTAGACCGTTGTTTTTTTGGACTTTTTAGGGCTCCAACTACCCGTAACGACTGCCATAGATGTTCTTATGGCAACCGGAATTGACGGCTTAACGTGCTCTCCGAAGCACGACCAGACCAATGCAAATACCCATATTTTATGCACACAAATATTTGCACTGAGCGGGGATCGAACCCGCGCCTCCTGCGTAGCGGCCGCGTGCACTACCGCTGCGCCAAGTCGTAATATAGGTAAGTATCGGGATAAAATTAGTCTAAATAAAAGGAATGTAGCAATACTTAGGTGCACACAAATTTACAGAAACATGCGTGTGTTTTAGTGAAGCGTTACTTTGCCCACTTTGTGTGAATGTGACATACAGCTATGTGAACTGTCGACACTGCGTTGGGTAGTGGGGTAAACAAACTCCTAAAACATGGCCTAACAAACATAAGAGGTTTATTGCTTTCGTAATGTATTCGCGTAAAATTTTTAATTCATAATTTCAGGTTTGGAGAACAGTAAACAGTGTGTATATCAGAAACGTCAAACAATTTCAATACAAAATTCTTAAAAAATCAAAAGGAAAGCTTACAGGAATGTGTGGCAAATGAAAATTCGTTGGCAATTCGTCATTATATTCTATGATACGCCGGTATTGGAGAATAGAATGACGAATGTATGGGATTTGACGTATATGACTGTCTTCAAGTATGTTATAAATTTACCTTCGTCATTCTAATCTACAATATAGCCGGCCAACGAATTGCCACTTGTCTAGGGGGACAATACACAGTGGACAGTGATGGGCTACGCTCTGCAATGTGCAACTGTAGACCATCACATAGGTGTCACACAATAGCGGATAGCTTATTTCTACATGATGCCTTTGAAGTGTGCCAGGAAACTAACACCCAGTGTACTGACAACTGCGCCACTGCGGCCCTGAATACAACGACGATGGCTTGCCGAATCTTGGACCATTGTCTACTGCAACACAGCGCCAACAAGAGAACAGCACTGCAATTCAGTTAGCGAGCACGAGAGTCGCAACGTTGTGCTCGATAGAGATTGCCATTGGTCGGATTGGGTCACGTCACTGGAGATCGACCAATTACAATCTCTATCGAGCACAACGTTGCGACCCGCATCGTTGTGCTTGCTTAGTGAATTGCACAGCAGTAGGCACATGCTGTAAGAACATTTCGAACTATCGAACGAACTCGACAGCTGAATCCGAGGTGATATTTACCATTCTGCATGCTGTAAATTTGGTGTCGTCACGTTGTCGAGCTTGAGTGTGATGTGTGTTTATGTGCTCGCCAACGTGACATCACCAAAACAGCATGAGATTTTGAAATATCACCGCGGATTCCGATGTCGAGTTCATTCGATAGTTTGAAATGTTCTTACAGCATGTGCCTACAGATGCACCGTCCGCCACAGCAAGAGAGGTTGGAATATAGGCACTCTGGACTGGACGCATTATATGCACCCTTCGTCAAAGTTCATCATCATCATCATCATTTCAGCCATAGGAAGTCCACTGCTGGACATAGGCCTCCCCTATAGATCTCCAATAGGACCGGTTGGAAGCGGCTCGCATCCAACGCGTTCCCGCGGCCTTAATGAGGTCATCTGTCCACCTTGTGGGTGGACGTCCTACGCTGCGCTTGCCGATACGTGGCCTCCACTCGAGGACTTTTCGACCCCATCGGTCATCAGTCCTCCGTGCTATGTGCCCTGCCCACTGCCATTTCAACTTGCTAATCCGCTGGGCTATGTCGGTAACCTTGGTTCTTCTGCGGATCTCCTCATTTCTGATTCGATCTCGCAGAGAGACTCCGAGCATAGCCCTCTCCATAGCTCGTTGGGCTACTTTGAGCTTACTCATAAGGCCCATAGTGAGGGACCACGTTTCAGTGCCATAAGTCATCACTGGTAACACACACTGGTCGAAAACCTTCGACTTGAGACACTGAGGTATGTCGGACGAGAAGACATTGCGCAATTTTCCGAACGCTGCCCAGCCGAGTTGGATTCGGCGATTGACCTCTTTCTTGAAGTCGGACCTACCTAACTGGACTACTTGTCCTAGGTAGACGTACGAGTCAACAACTTCAAGAACCGAGCTCTCAACAGATATTGGGGTAGGTACAACATGGGCATTGCACATCACCTTTGTCTTGTCCATGTTCATTTTAAGACCCACCTGTTGAGAAACTCGGTTGAGGCCTTCGAGCATCGTGTTGAGATCTTCCATCGATTCTGCCATGACTACAATATCGTCGGCAAACCGGAGGTGAGTGATGTATTCGCCATTAATATTGATGCCGAATCCTTTCCAGTCCAGGAGCTTGAAGGCATTCTCCAAAGTGGCCGTAAACAGTTTCGGAGATATCACGTCTCCCTGTCTTACGCCTCTTTTCAAAGGGATCGCCCTCGAACTCTGTTCCTGTACTCGAACCGACATGGTGGCGTTATTATACAAACACTTCAACACTTCGATGTACCGATAGTCAATACGGCACCGCTGGAGAGACTCAAGCACAGCCCATGTCTCGACCGAATCAAAGGCTTTCTCATAGTCCACAAACGCTAAGCAAAGTGGCAAATTATACTCTTCGGTCTTCTGTATAACTTGCCTCAGCGTATGGATGTGGTCTATGGTACTGTAGCCTCTTCGGAAACCGGCTTGTTCGGAAGGCTGGAAGTCATCAAGCCTGCGCTCGAGACGGTTCGTAATGACCCTTGAAAACAGCTTGTAAACATGGCTCAGAAGCGAGATGGGTCTGTAATTCTTCAATAAGGTATTGTCACCTTTCTTAAAGAACAGCACCACCACGCCCCTGTTCCACGCTTCTGGCGTTATGCCCTCGAGGACGACGGTGTTAAAAAGCCTCTGAAGGACTTTAAGTACCGGTGTTCCACCCGCTTTCAGAAGCTCTGAAGTGATTCCGTCGTCACCCGGTGCCTTGTTGTTCTTAAGCTGATTCAGGGCCATTCTAATCTCGTACAGGCTGATGTCCGGGATATCCTCGGTGAAATGTCGGGTCAACTTGGCTCTTGGGTCGGTCGCCATGTTGCCAGCAGGATTAGCGACCGAAGATTATAGCTGTCCATAGAACCTTTCGATCTCCTCCAAAACCTCAGCCTTGGTCGACGCTATACTGCCATCTTCTCTCTTCAGCTTAGTCAACTGGCTTTGCCCAACAGACAGGTTTCTTGTGAACACTTTGGAGCCTTTGTTCCGCTCGATTGTCTCTTTAATATGTTCAGTATTAAAGAGACGTATGTCGTGTCGCAGAGATTTGGAAATCTGTCTGTTGAGCTGCTTATATGACTCTGCATCATCGGAAGACTGCAGTCGAAGTGAGCGTCGTTTAGCCATGAGTTTTTGGGTGTGATCGGAGAGTCTCTGAGGTCCATTTGAACGGCGGGGTCTGAAGTGCTTAGAGCCCACCGTTTGGACAGTTTCTACGAGCCTGTTGTTGATCTCGTCCACCGACGCAAAGTTTTCTAGGCAATCAAAGCGATTCGAAAGCTCAAGTTGAAAGTTCTCGGGGTTTTGGATTTGGGCACGAGTAGGTCGGAGTGTAGACTTCATCAGGCGGGACCTTTCGAGTTTAACGTTAATACCCAATGTGCCTCTTACGATTCTGTGATCACTACCGGTTTTCACCCTGTGGATCACGGAGACATCACTGAATATCCGTTTCTCGTTGGTCATGATGAAGTCTATCTCATTCCTCGTGGAACCATCAGGGCTCATCCAGGTCCATTTCCTGTGCGGCGGCTTCTGAAAGAAAGAGTTCATCATAAAGAGTCCCTCTTTCTCCAGAAAGTCAGCCAGCCTCTGTCCCCGCGGGCTCCGTTGTCCATGTCCAAATTGCCCCACTCTCAACTCATCATCGCTTTTCTTACCCAACTTTGCGTTGAAGTCCCCCATAACAACTGTGAAGTGGGTCTTAGACGTATGTATGGCCCTACTTACGTCCTCATACATAGTCTCCACTTCATCATCTGGGCGTGCCGAGGTCGGTGCGTACACCTGAATGACCTTCAGCGAATACCTCTTGGATATTCTGAGTATTAGGTATACAACCCTGCTCGACACACTTTCGATGGTAATGATGTTGTTAATGAGGGATCTGTGAACGAGAAAGCCGACACCACCTTGCGACTGCTGGTCGCCTTCCCGGTAGTAGAGCAGGTTGCCGGATCCTAGGGTTATCGTGTCCTCACCCTCTCTACGGACTTCAGACAACCCCACAATATCCCAGTGCAACCTACTCAACTCTTCTTCCAGCTCAGCAATCCTCTCGTCAGTCCTCATCGTGCGTACGTTGTGTGTTACCAGGGCCAGTCGTCGTTTGGGGTGGTAGCCGGATCTCTGCCGGGGATTCTTAGCACCCCCTGCTCCGCCGTTACCCTGGCCGCTACCGGAGCCAGGGCTAGCGGAGCTGCCGGGGACTAGGGGCCTGGTCCTATTTGTGCCTATCATTGGGGGAGTTTGCCCATAATCGCCACGCTGGGCAGGCGTGTTGGCAATCGCAGGACGTAGCTTCGCGGCGAGGATGCTGCTGCCCATCCTCGCCCTGTGCCATTTTAGCTACGCCGATTTGAAATGGTTATACCGCCATTGGTCGGTTCCGCTGTACCTCAGTCGGCTCCTACGACACCTGGTACTAGAGGGGGGTACTATTCTACTCTGCCGGTACCCCACCCCTCGTCAAAGTTATGTACAGCTAATCGGAAAAGTATGAATATGAAATTACCCTTCAAGTTGAGCGTGTCATTGGGAAGATTGGCACCTTCCCACGCGGGCGTCAACTTCACCGGCTCGTTGCGGAGGAATGGCGCCTTCTCTTCCGCACCATCCCAACCTGGAAAGAAAGAGATTGAAATTTTATTTGTAAACCTAATGTGACGTCACACTAAATTAATACTAACTGAATCCGCAAGCCTGGCATTCTGATCCCGTGTTCACAACCCACAGGAACCTATTTGTGGGATAAAAAGTTGCCTATACGATATTCCAGTGTGAAATCTGAATCCATCCCTGTACGAGTATCAAACCTCAGCCTGATCTGTTCCGGATTTGAATCTTGGTTTCACGAGAATATGATTTTCCCGTGTCTGATTTCCCAAAAAAGGAGATTTTATTGTCCACATGCCTACTATTAATTTTAAAACCATTCACGAGATATAATATAACACATTACATATTCCCATTTGAGTAAGCAGAGACAGCAACTCACTTGCTGCAATCTATGCTAATATTATAAAGCTGAAAAATTTGATCGTTCGTTTGGTTGAACGCGCTAAGCTCTGGAACTACTGGTTCGAAACAAATAATTATTTTTGTGATTAATAATCCATATCTTGGACTTGAATCGCGAGGCAAACGGGGACCTGTGGCGCGCGTTGATTGTTTTGTAATAATCAATGCTTGGTGAATTTGAGCTCGTCCACAGCAGTAGCACCCCGTGCTATCCTCAAAAGACACTCAAGAAACGTGCACTGCGCGTATAGAGCACATTTTAGGTCCAAAATATATGTCCTCCTGAGCAATAATATAATAACGTTTTAAATACGTGTTAATCTACGTGCAACATATATTCAATGTTGTAGAAAATAAACACGGCATATTTAACGACAGTTTAAGTTAATTTTTAGTGTACAGGAGTAAAATTGTGGAGTGGCGTGCAATTTACGATGCTTAGCGACGTACAGAGGGGGGTTGCAGTGGCTCGTTCATTCCACCCGCTTTGGCACAGAGCGATGCAACATTTTTAATACTAAAATCTCTAAAGGATTTTGTGCACATTTTTACTTTGCTGGACAGTAAAGCCGTTGTTTAAAATCATCTAGAGTAAGCTCTTGGTCTTTATAAAAATCGTGAAAAAGTAGGTTTATATTATTTTGATTTAGTGCCAAACGTTTAAGTAGACACCCATCCACTCACAGTTGGATGGGTGGGACACTCAGCACCTACATATAAGATTGATAAATTCATAATACTATATGACGGATCACCTTCAAAATTAGCACAGCGAAGATTCAATCATGAATCATGAGCGGTTTAGTTCATTAACAGCATTTTCCTATTTAAAATTGAATGAGGCTGTGATGCTCCCAAGCTCATTCAGCATATCATCAAAATTCATAAGGAATGAACGAGGAACACCTGTGTAGTTTATAAGTTTCCATGCACTTAAAGGAAACTGTGGACCTAAGTACCATGGTGTGCTGTTTCCTTTGATTTCAGTTTTCAGGGCGAGAAAGAGAGATGGAGGTAGGTATTTACAAAAATCGAACGCCTATAGTACGTCATGGATTTGACTTGACAGTCAATACCTTATTATTCAAAGTGGGTCAACAGCATACAATGTGCCGGTTACAGAATGTTAAACACTGCATCAGACTAATTTCCTTCGCAGTAATTACTCATGTTATACTTCAGACGTATTAAAATTACACTGCGTTTATTTTTAACGTTTCCGTGCATATTTTAATACATAGTACAATTTTTCTTTTATTTGACTTTTTATTATTCACTAGCCTTCCGCCCACGTGGATGTCGGTTATTAACACTTTTCGGTCATATCTCCGGTTCTACTTAACCAATTGCAATCAAACAAACCCTAAGATTTTGAGTCTGACCAAGACCTTTCACATAAAATAGCCGCATTGAAATCCGTTCAGTCGTTTTTGCGTCCATGTCTAGGTCTATCAAGAACCACGCTTGAGTAGAAGTCTCTAAGTGAAGTGAATAGGTGCTTTCTAGGCAAACGTGTTTCATCATAGACCAGATCATCACTTACCACGAGTTCATATAGGGGTCAAACATGAGCTATCAATGATAAAAAAATAACATATTCACGTGAAACTTAGAGATTTCCAGGTTTTCAGGTAACACAGACAAAACAAACGTATTTACTTGAAACTTGAAGATGAGCAACACAGGCTGGAGGAGTTCCACTCACAAACAGAATTAATTGATTTTATCACAAATTCTTCACGTAATCCACGCAACACCGAACGTCCTGTGCACATAAGTTCCAGTTTCTATTAAAACAACAATGGCTATTATCGCGCCTACATTTTGTAATAAAAATTTTATCGTTTACAAATTGTAGATTTCCATACAGAATGTTTATTAGATTTTTCATGGTGATGGAAGTTATTGAAGATGAAAATAAACTCTTATTTTTTTTTTCAATATGGTAAAAACAATCATCATCCTCTTGGCGATATCCTAGTTACGTTCAATTATAACTCAGTGGTTACGTCCTAAGATATTCGGAGACCGACGCCATCGATGAACGCCCAACATCGTACGAAGTGGAGGAGGAAGAATCGGAAGGCGGACCCTGAGCTCCGAGGTCATCTTAGCCACAGATGCAATCAGGTAAATGCGTCTCCATGAAGATGATGATGATATTTGGAGCCCGAAGTCCGCTTGTTTTAGATCAGTATGTCGGTTTTTCGGGAGCGATTATTACATGTGCCCTGATTACGAAAAATATTCGAATTCGTAACGTATTGTGACAACGGAGCATTGCGATTGGCCGCCTGTCCTACCTATGAACCTGTGCGTGGGAAGCCTGCCAATCGGAATGCTCCGTTCTTTCGATACGTTAACGTTACGAATTCGAATATTATATTCGTGCTCGGGGCACTGAACTACCAACCCTGACAGAAAAGCCTTGTTATTTAGCAGTTGCACCGACTAGCAGACAATTTAAATCTGTCTTAATTTTTTTTAATGGTTTAGTACCTAGTCTGATTGTGAAGAGTAACTAGTAACCACGGTAGAGTATGTAGATTACCTTGTTAACTATCATGTTATTAATTCTACCGCCTAACCGTGAGATTAAATTCTTGTAGCTCGCTTTAATTAGACGTACATAATACAAACATGTAGATATATTCTTTTGTGTACGATTAATCGTTTCTTATTCTTGAGACTATGTTATTTATTGTTCTTTTTAGCTCATTACACTACGAGTTAAGCTAAGGAGCTTAGGACTCGTTCGCACGTGAGTTAAGGCCGTCCCCTGCTTGTACGTTTGCACGTTGCAGGCGCCTTGTTTCACGCAGATTGTATTTTCCACGAATATTGTGCAAATAATTTGCATCATATTTTGTTCCATATTATATGCACGATATTGGTGCCCGCATGCGTACATACGCGTGAACCAGGGACTTAAAAACACATTCATAAAGGGTACAGAAATATACGGGGTACACTTTTAAAAGGTTACACATTGAATGTGTAACCCTTATAAAAGTGTTTTTGAAACTGTTAACCATTACCACGGACAATTGTGTAACCGTTACAGAACCCTAACCGGTATCAAACTGTTAACCGGTTTATAAGGGTGCACCGAAATAGCTACGTTGCCACTCTTACTATTCTATCATTTAGCTAACAAATTTTTGAAATGATGGCATTTTGTTGTACACCTCGCTTGGCCTCGCCGCGTGTTATTCGATGAAGAGAGGTTTTTAGCTGAACTGAGAGTTTGATGACACGTTATTGTTATTATAATATTACTAGCTGTTGCCCGCGGCTCCACCCACGTCGATGTCGGTTATCCGATCAAACATAGCCTATGTCCTTTTAAAGTTCATCAAAATCTGTTCAGTGGTTTAGGCGTGAAAGCGTAACAGACAGACGTACAGACAGAGTTACTTTCGCATTTATAGTATTAGTATGGACATGGATATGGAAGTATGGATAAGTATCCAAGTATCCACCTTTTTTTAAAATAGATAAGTACTAAATGACTGAACTTTGATTCCTGTTTACAACGTGACGTTATTGGGTAACTGCATGAGTTACGACCAAGTACCTACATACCCCAAATTACAAGTAATTTGGGGTAGGCAGGTACTTGATCGGAAACCTTCGCGTGGTACACAGCACCGTACCTTGGGCAACATTTGATTCTTATGATTGACACTATCAATTGGTGCTATAAAAATACAGGGTGCTGCCTGGGTGAGCCAAGCTAGTTTTAGAAAATCTTTGAATGCAGTTTTATTTCTTTTTGAAAATAAAGGAATGTCTTCTTTAAGTAAAATGAGCCAACTTAAGGATTTATGGTAGTTTCCATCCAGGGCCCGACTTATTTTTCCACCCTGTATATGTTCAAACTAATTGGTATGCATTTTTTTATCGTGTGAAAAGTCCCCATGGATAACCCCCGCCGGAGCCGGTGAAGGAGATCATGTCGGACTTGAACCGACTAAAACGCACGCTGTCTCTGGGCCGTTGGTTGCCGGAGGTGAGGTAATCGTAATCATAACTATCCCTCGCACCCCGGCCGACCCTGGGACCATTTATCTCTCCAGCTGGCCCTCTCCCGGAGTGGGGCCACGGAGTCCCCACCTCGCCCCCAAGTATGGGGAGGCACGCAATGCGCGCCGCCGCTGTGGCCTGCTTCTGTTAGGGTCACAGGCGGCCTCACCCGTCACACCCAGGCTCATGGGGGACGTAGGTAATTTTGTGACCTCCCACGACCGAGTTGCCTCTGCTCGTCACGGGCCACGCAGTTTGCGTCTCTCCTCCACTCGGCCCTCACACCCAGGGCCGCGACCAACTCCAGTCTCGGCGTCTCCCATGCCGGACACTCGGTGAGCGTATGTAGCACCAAGTCCTCGCTCGGGTCGCATTGATGGCACTCGGACGTTGGCTCTTTCTCGACGATCCTATGCAGATATCGCCCGGAGTTCACAGAGCCGGGATCTCACGGCCCGAAGTTTTTCAGGATCGGGATCGTGTCCCCTTTCCCGCGCCGCTTTTCGGAACCGATATAGCGCCGAAAGGGTTCTTGCTTCCAGGATCCACGTTGGCGATCCAGCGAGAAGACTCGCTGCTGCAAAGGATATCGCGCGGTACCCTCTGATGGCCCTAGAGGCCATTATCCCCTGCGGTTTACGCAGTAGGTCCATGTGTCTGTAGATTGTAACATATTAGTATACAGCGAGACATATCTATATCTTGAACGCTCAAAATGTGCTCAATACGCGTTTCTTGGGTGTCTTTTGAGGATAGTACGAATTGCTTCGGCGGCGGACGAGCTCAAATTCACCAATCATAGATATTATTAGTACAAAACAATCCGTGCGCGCCAACGATTCGTTTTTCTCGTGACTTAGGTCCAAGATATATGTCCCCATATATCAACGCTTTCGAGTATTTAGTACGGGAGATGAATTCACGCGCGTTACCCTCTCGCCATCATTTTAAGACATCTAGGTATGCCTAGTAGGTGCGTAGTAGGCGACGATATACGAAACGAATACATGAATACGAAATTTTGTGAATAAGTGTGCGTAATAACTTTGTATTAATCCATATCCATACTAATATTATAAATGTGAAAGTAACTCTGTCTATCTGTCTGTTGCGCTTTTAGCCTAAACCACTGAACCGATTTTGATGAAATTTGGTACAGGGGTAGTTTAGACCTTAAGAAAGGATAAGGTCCTGCCGAGCGCAGATTATTTTGTAATAGTCTACGTTTGATGAAGCTCTTCCACCGCAGTAGCACCCCGTGCTATCCTCAAAAGTCACCCATAAAATTAGTACCTACTTCGCGTATAGAGGACATTTTGAGCACATTTTGAGCACATTTTAGGCCCAAGATATAATTTCCTGAGCAATATGTATCTAGTAATGTGCCTTGCTATATGATTGATATTTATATGTATATAGGTATCCTATAATATAGCTACGCGTGTGACGGCGTGTGACGGACTTAAAGCGGCCATAAAGTTCAGTGTGAGTATTTTTTCTGTGGTGTGATATGTGGTGCCTACATAGAAGAACGCGACGTGTTGTTGCCATTCCGTGCAGATACTTAAATCATTACGTTATAACGTTATAAATCTATAACGGTTACACTTATTAACCGTTATTAACAGTAATAAACCCTTAACACTTTCAACCGGTTACACTTTCGTTTCGGTTACACTTTTAAAAGGTTTTCTTCTGAAACAGTTTCAAAAAACAGTGTTAAAACACTTTATAGTGGTTACTGTTTCGGTCCCTGGCGTGAACAACGGACGCGGACGGTTCAAAAGTGTTCAAAAGCGAATTCATCAGGGAGTATACCAATGCTTCTCGCGCAGAGCGCTCAAACGCAATCATAATTCAATATCATTCGTTAAAAACATCAAACCCGTTATTCATTGAATTTTCAATACGTTTATTAACGTAACGAATAACATTTAGCCGAATCAAAGGATCGAACACATCTGTTGTTTATTTTGATATCTATAGATTTATTGATAGTAACGATTTACTTTTGTCTGATTGGTAACACATTGTAATCGCGATCCTGCAGCCTCAGTATGAAGACTAGTGTGTCTGTCGAGTGTCCTTAAACAACGAAGTACTGAACAGTAAATCTGTAGGTATGTTTTAAAACGACTCATTATCACTTAACTCATTCATCATAACGCATATTATGATCACTATTTATTGTTTTAAAACGACTCATTATCACTTAACTCATTCATCATAACGCAAATTATGATCACTATTTATAAGTGTCATATAGATGATGTTGGTTGTGACTTGTGAGTTGTGACCCATGTAATTAAATTATTTATTTATATTTTATGTTATAAATACAACAAAATGTCTAGATATGCATTCGACTCATTATGTTTATGATCAATACATATTGTGATGTCCCGTCTCTGTGTAGTATCAAGGGGAGACAATAAAACACAATACGTATTCGGTATCGTACGACAGCGCCGCGCTCGTCCGCCCGCTCGCAGGGTCGTAAGCCGTCTGACAACAGTGACAACCTCCCGCCCCTGCGCTCTGCGGAGAGCGCCACCTGGCGTATATTTATTACAACATCATGACGTCACATCTCTCCTTTTTTCTTAAGAAATCAAATAGGTATCATATACATTTTCAAATCAATTTAACCTATATGTAAATAGCAATTACAATAAACAGTCTCATTACAATAACTCAAACTTAACCAAAGTTTATCAATAAATTACAACAGATAACTTTATGTACTTCGAAATGTCAGGCTTAATATGCAATTATGTGCTTTTAATAAATCATTCTAAATCTGCTTCAACGTTTCTATTTAATACCTCTTCATCAGCGTCTGTACTTTGATCTGGATTACATATTCTCCAATTTCCTTCTATCTTTTTCAAATGGATTATATTCCGGCGATATTCTTGCCCAGTATCGTCATTTTTTACATTATATTCACTTCCATTTGAACTAACGACTGTATGGGTGACTGGACTGAAAGGGGTAGTGAGTTTATTCTCTTTTATAAAATTTTTTACATATACCTTTTCTCCGACTGATAATTCGTTATCTTGTGCCCTTCTTTTTAAATCCTCATGCCTTTTCCCTTTATCCTTCATTTCTTGATCGCGATCTCTAATTTCCGAATCATCTAAAATCAAGCCTGGAGCCAATGAAGGGATTTTGTCTCTAAATTTCCTGTAAAAAAAAATTTCCGATGGCGTTTTACCTGTAGTGGTGTGGGGAGTGCCATTGTACATCATGAGGTAGTCTAACAGGTCTTTTTGCCAATCAGATTTTTGAATTTGACTAATTTTAAGCCTTTTTAAAATGTCTCTATTTTGGCGCTCCACCTCACCATTTTGTTGAGGACAATATGGGGTTGTAAAGTTTATTTGTATACCTAATTCATTGCAAAACATTTTGAATTCGTCACTCGTAAATTGTCTGCCATTATCGGCTGTAATAGACAGCGGAAATCCTAATCTAGAAAATATTTCACGTAAAACTGTTACTGTGTCTTTGGTAGTAATTGATTTCATTGGTTTTATCTCCTTGTAGCGACTGTAATAGTCGATGACAACTAACAGATAATGTCCTGAAGGCAAGGGACCAAGGAAATCAATTGCTATGTCTTGCCAGGGTTGAGTTGGCAATAGACGTCTTTTTAAAGGGATTGGCGGATTACCCGCAGAAACTAACGTGCAACCCTTACAACTTTTGACTCTGTTTTCGGCATCTTTGTCAATTTTTGGCCACCAGACCTTAGTACGTAAACGTCCCTTCATGGCAACTATGCCAGGGTGTCCCTCATGCGCGGCATCTAGTACCCGTTGTCTTAATATTAGGGGTATGACGATTTTATCGCCGCGTAGTAAGAGGCCGTCGTGAGTCCATAACTCAGATTGAAATACTCTATAGTTGTTAATTTTGGAGTCCCAATCATTGCCTTGTAATGCACCTATTACCATTTGAGTTTCTTCATCAGTTTGGGAAGTTTCTAATAATGTGTGCATTGGTATTGCGATTGGTCTTGCATACTCGACAATCTTAAGGACGTGATGTTCATCGTCATACGATGAAGATTTGGTTTCTAAACATAAACGAGACAATGGGTCTGCTATGTTGGTTTTGCCCGGCCTATAAACGACTTTGAAATTGTATGACTGAAGTCGTAGAACCCAACGCTCGACCCTAGCAGATGGCTTGGATCGTGCCCCAAAAATCACCTCAAGTGGTTTGTGGTCGGTTACCAGATCGAAACATTCCTTTCCATACAAATACATATGGAAGTGTTCGACAGCCCACACTAAAGCCAAAGCTTCTTTTTCAGTCTGACAATAGCGCTTTTCGACTTCCGATAAACTCTTATTCCCATAAGCAATCACCCGAGGTCCCGAAGGTCCGTGTTGTACGAGAACTGCCCCTAAACCTACTGGGCTTGCATCCGCCATAACTTGTGTTTTAGCATTAGGATCGTAAAATCCCAAGGATTTAATGTTTTTAAGACAAGCTTTAAGCCCCACAAAAACCGCTGCTTGTTCTGACTTCCAATGTTCAGTTATATCAGATTTTTGATTGAATTTTAAAGACAGTAATCTCCGGATGGGTTCTGTTAAAGTTGAAAAATTTGGTATCCATTTATTGACGTAGTTTACCAACCCTAAGAAACTTTGGACTTCTTCCACGGTTCTTGGGGGCCTGAAAGTCTCTATGACCTTTACATAAGAATCAAGGGGCCTAATCCCTTCCCAAGATAATTCGTGACCCAAAAATTGAATTCGCTTGACATTAAATATGCACTTCTTCTCGTTCAAAAGAACATTGGAATCTCTCAAAACACTCAGAACGTGATTAAGTCGGGTGCGATGTTCTACCTCATCTTTTCCAAAGACCACTATGTCGTCAATGAAATTTACTACACCTTCACAAGGCAAGAGAATCCGCTCTAACGTTTTTTGGAAAAGTTCTGGTGCGCAAGATATTCCGAACATTAATCGCTTATAGCGAAATAGACCTCGATTGGTTATAAAAGTTGTGATATCTCTGCTATTTTCATCTATCTCAATTTGGTGAAATGCATCTTTAATGTCAAGCTTCGAAAATATTTTTGCGGACGCGAACCGTGGTAAAAGTTGGTCCATGGTTGGAAGAGGGTGATTTTCACGAACAATGGCCTTATTCGCGCATCTCATGTCCACGCAAAGCCGGACATTGCCATCGCTCTTTAGTACCGGTACTATGGGAGAAACCCATCCCGAAGGTTTATCCACGGGTTCAATGATGTCAAGGTTGATTAACTCGTCGATTTTTTTAATAACTTTTTCTTCTATTGGTATCGGTATCCTGCGGCAAGGTTGACTGACCGGTGTTACAGATTTATCTATGGAAATATTTAATTTTACGTTGTTGAATTTAGGAAATTTGTCATCATTACTTACCGAGTTGATATTGATACCTAGTTTTAACACTCTTAGGGCCATAGCAGAGGTTTTTCCCAAAAGATCACGATTTCCGTCCTTTATAACATAAAAAGTGTCAGGTCTCTTTTCCGGTCCTAGAGATATTTCAGCTTCAAACGATCCTAACACAGTTAGAGGTGTGTTACTGCCATAGGCCATAAAAGTCTTGTCTGGGTTAGCGATCTGATTAGTAATTTGCACCCTGTTTTGCTTTAGGTATGACCAAGTTTTGTCACTAATAATATTACATGTACTGCCTGAATCAATAAGTAATTCTAAGTCAACGCCCCCAACAGTGCAATTAACCTTAGTATCATCGTTCATGTAAAAAATGTAGTTTATGTCTTGATTTGACTTATGATGTAGTTGCCGGTTAGGTTGGGATTCGCGTGTTTCGTTTTCACGTTTATTTTTCTTAACCGCAAGGTTTTCACTGCGGTCAGTGTTTTTCCTTTTACTGGCGCGAGTTCTGCATTGCGACTTAAAATGCCCGATGTACCCACATTTGAGGCAGTCTTTATCCTTGGCAGGACATTGCTTATCGATTTTATGCTTAAGTCCCCCGCATCGAGAGCATTTTGTGTCACTATTAGCATTTTTTTTGAAATCGATTTTGTTGACAGTATGCGTGCTACTGCTACCACTACTGAATTCAGTCATTTGTCTCTGGACCGACTCAAGAACATTTGCCTCGGTTATTATTTTGTCTAAAGTAACAGTGTCGCCTAATGTCAAAATTTTTTTACGCAAATCATTTGACTCGCATTTTTCACAAATTTGATCAATCAAATTTTCATCGTCTGCACTAAATTTGCATCTGGCGCTTTGGGTACGTAGCCTTAAAACAAATCTTTCGAATTTCTCTCCCTGCTCCTGTTTTATTAAGCGGAATAAATGGCGTTCGTAGACCTTACTCTGCTTAGGTAAGAAATACTCATCGAGTTTAGTTAAAGCTGTTTCATAAACATCTATTGGTTCGGCTTCGGGGGAAGACTGATTAGACTCGATCGGAATATGAGCACCTGGGATATTGAAGTAAATCTCTTGGAACGCAGGTCCCCCCATGTGAAGAAGGGTGGCCCTTTTTTTCTCGGGGTCTACTATATTTGCGGCCAAAAGGTAAATACTTAGGGCCCGCTTCCATTTTTCCCAACGAACTCCTAACGATGCAGGGTCAGTTTCACATTCAAAATGGTCTAGTGGGGGTAATTGGGACATTGTGGGGCTACCTAAAACAATGGAAATTATCCTTAAAAATATGAGTTGAGTACCTACTTACATAATATACTTCCTTTAGCAATATTATAAATCAATAGATGTCAAATGTAGATATGTACCTATTTCATATATTATTTGCGATTTGTTTTATGGCCACCAATACAGACTAAGTTTTGGTTTAAGGCGACACTATTTACTCTTGAGACTTTGTACCCGCTTATACTGATACCCACCAATTTAATCAGTATGAAACTTGTTTATTTTATATTTTATTTATTTATCGTGCGGGTACTTATCTTGTACTGGGTTCGAAAATCAAACTTTATTCAACCAGTATGACACCTAATATTGTATTGTATGTATCACAGATTGTTTATTTTCCATCACTAAATCAATTGTTTACTCGTTAATACATAACTAACGACGGATAATTATTACCATGTAAACATCAATGACTCACAATCACAGTCAGAAGTTACTTATATGAGCCAATTTAGTTGAGTGAATATTGTACCTACTACGGAGTACGGACACAACGGACACACGGTAAGTAGCTAAGTACCTAAATTGTTGTTTATCATTAGGTATTTATCCTGTCGGTAAAGTGCTAGGCTTGGTCATAATGGTAGGTAACGTAGCCCGGCACCCTCCGACGAAATGAATATCCACCACAATTGTTTTTTCTTTTATGAAAATTTTAGAAAGTCGAAGCATAATTACATACCTGGTAGGTACTTAAGTTTAACGATAACCAATGTAGTAACTTATAAATTTAATAATGTTCTTATAAGCAGTATATGTAGGTAGGTAACGAATAAACAATTGATTTATAGTGTTTTCACATTTTCATACATTTTGTGGGTTCTTCATGACTTTATTGCACAATACAAGTAGGTATTTGATGCAGATAACTTAGTCATTGTCTGGTCCGATAATTCTTTTCCCCTTTTTACACATTTTGGACGGAATTTTCACTTACTTGGTAACTCGTCGCCACATGTGATGTCCCGTCTCTGTGTAGTATCAAGGGGAGACAATAAAACACAATACGTATTCGGTATCGTACGACAGCGCCGCGCTCGTCCGCCCGCTCGCAGGGTCGTAAGCCGTCTGACAACAGTGACAACCTCCCGCCCCTGCGCTCTGCGGAGAGCGCCACCTGGCGTATATTTATTACAACATCATGACGTCACACATATTATTTACTTTTCTTTTCCCAGTTCTGTAAATTTTGACAATTTTGTGGAATGATCGATAGAATAAAATTTAACAAACGAACGTCTTCTACTCAATTTTCCCAGGAACATAACTTTGAGAAAACAAAATAGCCTGGATCATCTTTTGGACTTAGCTGTATTATGTATTGTGATTTGAGTGTATATTAAGATCAGTATCAAGTATAGCATGTGGATTATCGTATGTGAATATCCCACTATAATATCAGAATATTATACTGAAACGTATACATGGTTTAACATAATCATTGAGGTAGATATATTTATTGGCAAAAATAACTATACAACACGTGCAATATATTGTACGTTGAAGTATAACTAATTCAGACAATGCGACTAAATGACATTGTTTTCAGTGCGAAGTACTATTTTAAAATAAGATACGGTGGTAAAACAATACATTTTTAACTTACTTAATTTATATTCTTTACGGAATGTTCCATAGGTATTCTCGCTCATGTTCGGGTAATAAGTTTTCTTACGTTCACAAAAATAACACTCTTTATTTTGTTTTACATGATGGCACTTTTTCACAAAATATACATTTTAATCGGCGGGTACAAGTACGAAATTGTACTGTACCGTTTAAAATAAAAAAGCTTTATAGTTTTTATCACATGTAATTTATAGTTACAATACGTATTTTTCAATCACTTGGTTATATTTTTATCAGTCTTATTATTTTATGAAAGGTTCAATAAAATTTATAAATAATTGATAAGTAATAAAACTATCTGCTACAATACATAACTGATACGCGTATGCCCCTAAAGAACTACAATAGATACTAGTTGAACTTTGTTTTGATACTAGTGCTATTAACTAATTAGTATACTATGTAATGTGTTGGGTCTGATAATATTTAACAGTTGCTAATAGTGGGTATACAACATTATGAATGTTTAAGATTACTTATCAGTTAAGGAGCTTAGTGTACACAAACGAACACAATCATCATCAGTGCTATAGCCATATCTGCCACCCCATCCATAGCCGGTGGGGTGGTATGAATGCTGATCCATACCACCCACCGCACCGGTTCGAAACGCGGCCAAACCTGAGAAGACTCCGGCAAGAAACTCAGCGGGAATTTTTTTTTGTGTTTACACTTACAATTACTACTACAAATACAATTAATACTTCGGGATATCGTACTAATATTATAAACGCGAAAGTTTGTAAGTATGTTACTCTTTCAAGTAAAAACTACTGAATGGTTTTTAATGAAACTTTACAATAATATAGGCTACGTTTGGTCGCGATAACCGACATCCACGCGGGCGGAGCCGCGGGCAACATCTAGTAATTGATATAAAGACGAATGTTAATGACATTAATAAATATTATGCAATTATACATAATGAATACGCACGTATCTATTATTACAATGCTGTAATTTGAGATAATGTTCTCTTAATGCTAATAGGTAATCAATATTGTTGATGGAATGTTAGAATTTGATTAACTGTGGATGAGAACATCGCTAATGGCACATTAATTAGCGATGTTCGCGCTGACACTTCCAAAGATACGAGATGTCATTAGCAAGAAAGGTAGGAATGACAAGACTGAATGAATAGCACCCGTAGAACACCTAGTACCTACTTATATAGTACCTAGGTATTGCGTGTTTAAATGAAAATGTTGTGAAAAACATGAGCTCTAGACGCACCTTAATAGCACACTAGTTCTCTAGTAGGTCGGTACCTACATGTGTGTCTAACAATCGCTAAAGACAAATTACTCAAACTTCTTGTGACTAACCAGCTAATTTCGAACACCCATTAGGGTACTTTCCTAATTAACAAAGAGTCGCTACGTTATCGCAAGTGATTACGAAAAGGAACCATCCACTTATCTCAACTAAGTGCAGTAAGCAAACATGTAAAGGTGAGTACTGACTGCAGCGATGCTACGCTACGCAGCATCGTGTAACATTCGCAGAGTATAATAATTATGCTGCTAAGCTGTGTGCTAAAATCTGTGCAGAGCTAGGAGAATGGGGTTACTAGTGATTTCAAGAAATTTCTAGGGTAAGGGTATTTACGTCTTACGATTCGAGGACCAACATAGGCGCGATCTCGATACGAAGAGGGAACATAATAAATAAAATTAAGCTTTCAAACGTTCCCTATAATATAATTCTGTAAACGACGTTAACTGCCGGCTTCCCAACAGATCGCATAGCCATAGTGCATGACAAGCTAGATCGAGGTAAGTCTTTTCCACCAGCTTCCCCTTTGAAAAAGTTCACCCTTCGCTTCCTACTGATAATTTAGTATATTAGCCATGTGTGGACGCATCAATAATCACGTCAGCTCAATAACTGAAAATGGTGACCGTAGCCAAAGCAGTCGAAAGCATCATCATCATCACACAAGCGACTTGTTGCTCGCTTTTTCACTAGCTGCAGTAATGCTTGCTTTGTAAATATTACATTACATTAAGCTCCATAACGCTAGTCAGTACCCGCCTTAACGCTAAGAGGAACTCCTGTTGTCATATTTACGAACAATGTGTGAAGTCTCATGTAGGTTTACGTGTGCTTGGTTTGACATACAAACGATGCTTTTAGAACGACTCCATTTTAACTTGTATTAAGAATTTAGGAGCTTTCAAGTTTTTTTTAACTGACAATCATGTTTGATTGGGTGATTAAAAATTAATAAAAGCGGATGGTATTTAAATTACAGCTATTTATTATTATTTATATAAGTTACTCGGTAAGTTAATTCATTTTAATTATAGGAAACTACCACAACAAAATTACGCTGTCTGTACTTTAGCATAATGAAATTTTAAGTAATTAGTAGGTATCTATGCTAGCTTTTCATAGATTTATTATTATTATTATATACTTTATTGTACGCCAAATTACAATATTGTGATACAGAAATTAAGAAAACAGGAGCAGTACAAAGGGCGCGATCGCTTTACGCAGTTTCTTCCAAGCAAATTTTTAGATCGGAAAAAGTCTACCTCGTGGAACTAAACCCGCAACCAGGGTGTATTCAATTGACGAGCTAAATATAAAAAAGATTAGTCTCATAAATGAGGGCATAAACACCACAGGCAAAGGTATCATAAAAATGGTACTCTTAAGAAATGTCTAGTATGTCTACACTATGAGCACATAGCATCTGCGAAAGCTCTTTGACTTACTCCCCTAGTTTCAAAGCAAAGCGCTCGAGCTTAGAATTCACTTTACAGAGATATGCGTGCTCGCTAAGCATATAATAACATTAAAATTTCATATTATACGACTGCAGCTGATTCTGTTATGAATACTTTCGCACGTAGTACTTTCTTAGGACAACACTGACGGCAATAGGCTCGTTCCATATTTCGTGATACCGAAGATTTTGGCAAAATGTGGGTGTTACATTCGGGGATTTACAGGCGCGAATATATTATGTAAAACCGATATGAAATTTAAATAATATCAAAGTGGCCAAGGGTGAAAATTTTCAAAAGGGCAGCCAGTGGAAAAAGCCTCTCTACATCTAGTTCATCATGCACCATGCGATCCATGGAGAAAAACCCTCTATAAACAATTTTAATGAGGTTGTTTCCTACATAAATTAACTAACCAAGTAACTTAAATAAATATTAGTAAATAGCTGTAATTAAAATTCCTTTTTTTGTTTTATTTTATCGATTCCATTCATTTTTAATCACCCACCCAATCAATAAATGATTGGGATCCCTCGCCACTGCTAAAGTTTGTTGTTAACATTTTTTTTAAAGAATATTAGTAAAGGTGCTTCAAAACGGGCGATGTTTTACCGCAATTAGTGGCTGCAACACTGTGGCCCGGCAACATTGCAACTATTGCAAGCAATACCGGCCAGTATTGCAGTAATGTCCCGGCCATAAGCCAAACATGTTTTGTGTTGCCACATATAGCCGATGTTGCCGCGATGGGATGCCGGACGATCGCTAGGCGATCGATTTTACTGCAATATTGCTCGGCCAGTTCTATTGCTGTTTCAGTCGCTCTCTTTGTTATAGCACAGTCCATCCTTTTCTACGCGAATTGTTAAATAATTTACTATCAAGGCTTTTTTCTAGACTTAAATTATCTAAAGTTTCACGCCTATTTAAGTAAGGTCCAATCCACAATCTCTTCTTTTTTTTCTGTTTATTAAGCTATTGCATAGCTTTTATCGCGGGCCTTGAGCGTGGAGACCGAATCCAGAAATTTCGTAACGAAAAATGGTAACACCTCCGAGCTCGCACGAACAGAGCCGAGCTGCTCCGAAGTAGCTTCGCTTAACGTAAGTAATTATAATTGCATAAGTTGTTAGTTTTCAAATTCAAATTCAGACTCGGACTCGGACTCGAAGTCAGAAGTCAGAAGTCAGAAGTCGAAGGCCGAAGTCCGATGTCCGAAGTCCGAAATCCGAAATTCGAAATTCGAAATTCGAAATTCGAAATTCGAAATCCGAAATTCGAAATCCAAATTCAAATTCAAATTCAAATTCAAATTATTATTTATTATAATTATAATTGCATAAGTACATAAGAAATGCTATGCAATAGCTTTACCGCGGCAGTCCCCGAGTGCCACACGTCTTTTTTTTTTAATAAAACAATTTATGCTGCTGCAACAAGTGTGATTTCGTCAGCCATTGTTGCCGGTTTGTGTAACCCGTTTATGAATCTGCATCAAGAGCCATACTATTGCAGACATATTTGCAACACATTGCCCAGCCATTGATTGTTCGCCCATCAGTTGCAATGAAATATTTTTGAGATTGCCGGGCAATCAGTTGTCAATAGTGCAGCCACATATTGCAGAAAAACATGGCCCGTTTAGAAGGGCACTAACCGAAATTACTCAGATTGCGTTAATCCCTCCAGCTAAAGAAATTGATGATCAAAGATGATATTGCGACAAAGCATCGCTCTCATTACATTACAAGTATAAAGAGCCCATAGAATCAAAAGAACAAATTGCACAAGTGATAATAAGACTTCTCAATATAGCGCAAGTTAATTAATTTGCCGATGCCGCCTCGACGAGCGCTATAGTGTCGTGGAGTCAATCGGATCAATCAGCTGTGATTTGATTACCAGTCATTTAATTGAACTGAATTGATAAGTGTTACATTCACGAGTAATATAGTTGTCGACTTGCAGGCGAGTTGTTTGGTAGTTAATTCTTAAAGTGGATTTTAACGATGATAGAAGCGAGATTCGGTAAAACTAAAATAAATCGTATTTTTAATGTATGAGAAGTGAGTAACCCAGTTTAGTTGAGTTTAAACGTAGTGAACTCCGACCTCGGATATTAGACTTATTAAAGAGTGGAAATCCCATCGATGACAGCGCAGTAACTCACTCAATTAGCTTGTCGCTACACTCTCGTCCAATGCTGGACATAGACCTCTCCCAATGTTGGGAAGATTTGGCCTGTTTCCACGCTGGCCAGCCGAGTTGGCAGTTTGGCACAGGGTTTTATTTCGAGTTTCCCTTCTCTCGCAGTGATACCGTCTGCATATTTTTGCTTTAGTCGCCTCCTACGACACCCTTCGGATGAGATGGAGTGGTGATACTTGTATTCTTTATCCGTCACCACACGGATAGTCGGTAATTAGATGGATAGTACAATGGAGAGCTTTCTTACGGCAAAGAGGAAAAAAATGGACACAATCTAAATTTATTACAAACTTAACAAAATACATAATTTTGAAGAATATCAACGAAATCAGTGAAATTTAATCTATGGTAGCCAAGATTGGCGACACAAGAGTAAATTAAAATGATTCCTCATTAGGCTAATTACTTACAATGAAGCAGCGACTTGACTTTAATCAACGTTGAGTACTAATTATGAATTAATTTAATTACGAGATGAATATTACATTTATCGAAAACATACAAAAGCTCACATAGAAACTACATTGTGAGTTGTGGTTGTGACGCATTTAGTAGACGGACATCACACAGATGGATGATAGATAAGAGACAGAAACAATGGTACAAAGATGTCTGTCTGTGGTAACTTCGGCCTCGGAAACAGGGACAGTAAAGAATGAATGAAATTGGAGTATCGAAGTTAAAAAAATAATGTGAACATGGGAAAGGAAATACAAAATTATGGCGAGCAAAATGTTTAAAAAATATGCTACGAATCAATCAATTTTAGCCACTGCTGGACATAAATCTCACCCAATGTGAGCCACAGCACCCAATTTATCAGAATAAGCAAGCTGAAGTGGCTGTGAACTGGCCACATCTACTGAAGCACTAATAGTCGTTGGTCCAGGTGAAAGCTTCAGTTGCGACTGGGATTAACGCTAGGATGAAGAAGACACAAGGTTGTATTGAAAGTAGGAAAATATTCTTGTTATCTACGCGGCATATATTGACAATTCTTGCTTCATTAAAATTCCAACAGTTAACGCGATGAGAGGCGACGGGGGTCTAGAGATGACAACAAGCGATGATTGATGGGATGACAGCCACTTGTATCCCAACAGGATCATATACTTTAATAAATTTATCTGCTGCGTGGGTGCGCACAACCAACAATATTGTTATCTTTATAATATTCTTCGTAATATTACGTACACGTTTACGTTGCAGTTAGAATGGATAATTTCACTCTAAAAAAAAAAGTAAAATCATCATTGTCCTTGCGTTAATTTCTCGGTGATCTCCGAATTTAATAAACAAAATTCCATTAAAAATATATGAATCGGTCAAAATGAAAAGTCTGTTAGTTAGTTTTGGGGGGTATCTAAAGCTCATACTTTCGAACCTAGGGTGCGCTGTTGTCTTTCTCTTGATTTGGCTTAACTTGGCTTTCGCGGATTCGACTGCCATCTAACCCCACAACCCCAAGAAGAAAACTTGTACCAGTTTCTACTTCTTCAATTAACAGGGGTATTGTATCGACTTGCCGAGGCTGGCTTGACTGTGGCCTCTGAGGATTCTGGTGGGGCCCTTATGCACACCATTATACCTCAAAAATATAGCTTGTTCATATTTTTTACAAATAACGAATAGATTTAAAAAAAAAAGAGTCGTTTTCTTGGAGACGGGCCTAAACCCAGAAATCTAAATGTGGCGTTCAGCAGTCGCCATTATTTTAAAGTGTCATTAACATTTCTAACTAAAGCCCTCACATGTTGTCATTAATTATTTATTGTAGTCTGATATAAAGATATAGGATTTGATAGCCTTGGTCTCGTTATATGCTGCAGCGATACGCGAATTTGGGTCATTGACTGAATAAAAATATATCGCCGATAATCTTAACAAGTTTCACTAAACGCGTGAAGGCATTAACTCCTAACGATGTATTGTAATATTGTTGCCAATATACCGATTATAATATATTATATAGTGTAGTATACTACAATATACTTACAAAATACCTACCGACAGTACCGACTAGGTATTGTCAAGTCATAAGACCTACGGTCATATCACTAGCAAAGAGGATTCTCGAGTGCAAAATAATAAGCCCTTATACATTATAGTATAATCTGTATATTATACTTTATACAGTGTATACAATCAAAGGCCTAGCTAACGAAAAACCAATATTTTCCTATGCGACAATAATAGGTACATGTATCCTGTTCCTAGCCTAGCAAACAAAACAACCAAGAAATTTATATTCTGTTAGTATCTGCTAGGATGTTGTGTGAAACGGGTATATTTGGGCCATCCAGATCTTCGGGGCCCTAGCCAACATAACCTACAAGCCGGTACACCTGCTCAGATAGCCATTACACCCGCAAAAACCATAATTAGGCACCTCAGGAGTAGGAGAACGGACCCCCCAGTTCCAGGGTATAAGCTTTTATCCGCTAGGATGATATCAAATAACTAGTGTAAAACTGCTGACTTTTAATTTGATTAATTAATTGGTTTCAAACCTCTCAATATAATAATATAGCCGGCCTAAAGGTGCGAAAATGAAAAGACAAATCCCTTGAGAACATTAAAATATTATGATGGTATTTTACTACGAATATTGCGTGCGAGCGCACGCAGGCAGTAAATCCTAGAAACAAAGTTACGAGTTACGGCCAGTAAAAATATATTGCCGTTGATATTTATGGTTAAAAGGTGAAGCACGACTAAAATATAAGGTAACTGTTCATTACAGCCTTCAAAGAATATCAATGAAATGTTTTAAGTGCTTTGAAAAAGCTTTGAGTAAAACTTCATTACAATTTGACAGATTTTTGGAAATATAACTTCGACTGTAACCTAAAGGTGTCATTTTAGGAATTAAGATCGTCATTATAGGCGTCATTAATGCTGCAATGTTGGCCTGTAGTTTGATGGCCTCGTCAGATGCTTACTCAAGGTCAGCTTAAACAACCCGGGATTGTAAAAGAAAGAAGTCTTTACAGAGCGGCAAAGAAAATAGATGCTGAAGCGCTAGGTACCAAAAAATCACAAGGGAATAAATAAGAGGAGGAATATGAAAGCTCTTTTAGGTTCAGTAAATTGGATCAACTGGGGGCCGACCACAACCGTTTACAAAACATTCTTATTGCCGGAGAGTTTTGTGTCAAACTTAAAGTAATCTTGTTTATATCCGTACCACAACCGTACATTTTACATGCCATGTATTCCTGCTTAGCGCTTTTGTGACGTCACTTTAGGTTTAGTTCACTCAATTGGTACCATGACGAGATTTTAAAGCAGTATTTGTTTTGAACAATAATGTTCATATGTCAAATTTAGCAATTTTGAAAATTCGCTTTTTGGCGACCGACCTATTATTGTTTTATAAAATACTATTCGAAAAATCATTTTCCTTACCCAAAAAGCAAGGAAACCGTATTTATTTATGTAAACTTATAGAATACATTGTGTAGCTAGAAATTTAGCACCGTTTTTTCGTGTTCTGCGGATACAGTGAGAGTGTTCTGAGTTCGACATAACGGTCTCGCTGGCTAGGCAAGGGCCTAGCCAGCGAGACCGTTATGTCGAACTCAAACCGACTAAAACCACACGCGGTCTCATCAAGGTGGATCAATAAGGCATTTCCGTCACCCACGCTATGCTCCGGCTTATAACTAGCTCCCTCGAATGTGGAAACCAAGGTTTTCCGTCATGTCACTACTTTTGTTAGGGTGGCAGGCGTTAATCCCAGGCCCGCGTTCACAGGGGACGGAGGTCATTGAGCTAACTCCTACGCCTAAGTCGCCTCTACTGCACCGAATGCATTCAGCGGGCTCGGCAGATGGAATAGTCTTAAGATTCTCCCGGACCCGTTCCGTCGTCTGCTTCTCGAGCATTGGGTGCATTCTCGTAGAAGAAGGCAGCAATAGACTATGAGCTCGCACTTCGTACCATAACTGTGAGCATGGCGCGAAATGAGAGGACTAGTACCCTGAGATATGCCTATAAATGCAAGTATAAATTGTAGAAAAGAACTCACAGAAATTACTTCGTTATTTAGCAAACAAATAGTATTTAAAAAATAAAGTACCTAACAATATATTTTTCTTCAAAGTAAAAACTTCTTGTAAAAGAACTTTTTTATGAAAATATTCTGTATTCTTTTAAAAAGAAATCACTGACATTAGGTATCTAGGGCTTGACTCCAGAGAAGATTTTCGAATCCGGTGATTTTCCTCCGGTTATAGTAAGCCTTTGGAATTTCACCGGAGATGATCCGGTAACGCCGAAGTTAAATTTAAATGTAAAAATAGCCACTTTCATGAATATTTTAATTACTTATTTGAAACAATGCGTTACTATTGTTATCATAATCACCTTATTAGGAAAATGTAACACCCAAAAAAATGGCAAAGTCCGTAATTTTTAAGTGTACCAAGGTACGAATTCAATCAAAAATATATAAGAAGTATTTAATCAAATCTTCTTCAATGATCATTGCACCAATAAATTCAAGTTACTAACTACTTATTAATAAATGTAGGAATATCTATCAATATGTCGATAAAATAAGACATATAATAAAATATCTTCGTTGATAAAATCGTATCGAGATCGAATCTATGTATGTAACAAAATATTATAATTGTATGGAATGAAAGAAAGACAAATATTTAACTTTAGGTAAGTAAAATGTCCGGAGGTTTTGAAAAAGAAAACCGGTTATTCGCAAAATCTATTAACGCCGGCAGTGCTCCGACTTTTCTGTCTCCCAAGCACATCCCTAACATTGTACGATTCATTAATCGTAATGCAGGGAATAGACAACTATTCTATATCGTTCATTCATTTGCGGTTATAGGCAGGAACAATAATGTAAGGTCATGGTACGAATAGGAGTAAGGTTATTTTTGAGCTTTTATTCAAGGAAAAGTAAGAATGCGTGTGAAAGAGACGGTGCTATACGTACTCTATAGCGCCATCTCTCTCACACACCCTGGCGAAATATTTATGTAATTTGTAAAACTTTTTTGAAGAAATACTTACCTTTTTTAAATAACTGGCAGGATATAAATTTGAAAACCATAAAAAGAAGAAAAATATCGAACAGAAAATAATATATACCTAACAGAAAATGAGAATGTCAGGGAAACTGCCGTCCGTACAGAAGCGGGACACGATGATCACGCCTGAATTTTTGGCACCGCGAAAAATATCTACCTACTTATTTGCTAACGCTGGTTCCCCGTGGACTTAAATAGCGCCACCCCATCTCTTCCTCTCGGCGTCATAAAGGGCGACTAAGATATTGAGCTAATCGGGTTCTCCATCTAATCAGACAGTAAACATGTAGCCCAAGATATAGAGCCCGCTTGACGGCAATAGGCATTCCCATTATACCATACTATACACCCACCTATTACTAAAAAGATGTTTGGTAGCAATTGCAAATCTTAAACCGAATGAACATTAATCGGTCCCGCCTACTATAAAACTTGCTTCAAACTTTTCGGTGCGCCTCCCACTGTCTGAGGCCAGATGGGAATACAGTAGGCCCACACCTGAGGGGGCCCTTTCGATGGACGTGGGTCAGCCGGAGCGTATTATGCCATAGTCAATCTCACCCTCGGTAATTAATGGCGTGCGGTTATAGTCGGTTCGAATTCGACATAACCATGTCGGGTTTTTATTTCATTAATAAAAAACTCGGATCATTTTATTATGAATTCATTATTCTCAGGGCAAGGTTTGTGTGATGTTTCTTTTTTTTAAAGTCTGCTTGTACCGCACCAGGGCGAAGTCAAGGCGCGCAGCTAGTTTTGTATATTGTTATTATAAGAAGATAGTTGCCATGGTAATCAATGTCACTTAGATGACGTTATAATATTCATGCGCACTGCGGCTCTGTCACATCAACCGCCTTGAGACCATGCTTAACAGTCAAATGACAATGGTATTTTAGATCCCTGTTTTCTCGTGGTCCCAGGATTTTGTACCATTAATGGGACCACGAGGGAGGATTGGCTTCTTAAGGTGGGTCTACTCTAGAAGAGCCGAGTACGAGCGGAGCACGAGCCGAGTCAAAATTCTTGTACTTATAGTGTGGTAGCTGAGGTACCTGAGGCAGCTATCTACTGCCTCATCATCACATTTTTTTGTCTAAAACTGCAATTTAAAACTGCAATTCCGATACAATGCTAGCATAGGCTCGTGCTCGACTCGTCTAGCGTAGACCCACCTTTAGATCGAACGCAATTAATGAATTAGCCTATTGCAGCCCACTGCTAGACATAGCCTCTCCTAATAAATAAATAAATATAGTAGGACATTCTACACAACGCTATCTAGTGCGTGCGCCACGTCTGCCGAACCTCCACTTCCCGCATCCAGTCTGTCCCAGCCATCTTTTTTTAGCGGGTACGTCCCACCTTCCTTCTTGCGGTCTCCACTCTAGGGCTCATCTACTCCAACGGCCATCAGTCCTTCGACAGATGTGGCCAGTCCAATGCCTCTTCAACTTGCTTAATCTGTGAGCTATGTCGGTAACATTGCCGCCGATATAATAGGTACCTCTAACTCTAAATGAGCCTGATGCTTAGGAACACATTCTGGGAGGGCATAACTAGTTGCGCATACATAGTTGGTCCATGAGGAAAACCTGATTTATACTGAGCGGTAATCGAAACCGCGGCTGGATCACAGCGGACGTTACTGTAGGTACTTGTCGGTATATAGTAGTACTTACGGTAATTATTGGTTTAAAAAATCTTGATACATATAATCACGCATGCACACGGATAAAAGGAGGGTAAGGCATAGGAAGGTGAATTAACACCCATATTTCACCAATTCGGTCCCACATAATAGGGCACCCACTATTACGTGGTACCGAATACAAGAATTGATGAAATGGATGGTGTACGGCAATAGGCTCACTAGACTATTGCCGTATTCCGGGTACTATTGTTGATTCGAGCCATGGATCTGAGACTAAGGTCATAGGTGTATAACTGTCTGATGTTAAACAGCCTCGACTGAAACAAACTAGATAAGTATTTAAAACAAATAAAAGTCAATTATATTCTTGAAATAGTTAATTTTGTGTCTGGATTCTGGTTCCTGGAACCGCTGTACTCTTGAATATGGCGCGCATGAATATGGCATGCAAGTTATTATTTGTGCGTAGTTGTTCCCTCGGCTTGCTCGGCTCTCGACTCTGAATGAATCGGACTTCTTTAATCATATTGATAACTTCGAATCAGTTGCATATCAAAAATGGTAACGCAATCAACACCTAGAACAAAATAACTATGTTACATTATATATTTACCAAAGCAATAATGGTTATTCACACATTACAATTCTTAAGTGTGTAGGTACTTAATGTATGATAAATATGGGTTTACCCTTGGCTTACCTTTGGTCTCTTCAGAGAACTATAGGTATTTTCATTAGTGTGGTCTCTATTCATCATTCCTCTGTAGGAGTCTGTTTCGCTTATGAACCAGCATCATACAATGGAAGGAGTCTCATTCCTCTCATAACTGCATACGACTCGATTTCGTGAATGGGCATTAGAATTATCAGCTTTTGGAAGCTGATAATATCCTCATTATCCTCGAATATATTTTTTTCTATAATATTTTCTTTGTATTGTATTGTAACGATTGACTTTTTGAAGAATGTCATATTTGACGTTGAATGAACTAAAATATCAAAATCGATGGTGACGTCACAAAACTGCTGGGTTAAACTGACATTATTGCAATACTGTTTTAAGAGGTTGTGGTACCAAAACACGAAATAAGACTGAATAAGTCCTGCTTTAAGAGGTGGTGGTTGGGCCCCTGATCACCAGTAATAATCCATTAACCTAAAACAAAGAAGACGGAAATGTCTGAATATAATAGAAATTATCAAACGTCTTCCAATGACCCTTGGCCTACAGCGCGATAGGCCTAACGTTTCGACATACCAAACAGCGAGAGCCACACAAGTGTTTATCTAATAACTGCATGTACTACACACGTGCCTGTACATAACTCACGTGTAGGGTTGCCTAACGACTGGGGAGTATTGATAATAGACACTTTGTCTATTTCATTTGTTTTTGAAGAAGCAGAAATCAGAGGAATTTTACAATATCTAATGGTCTGGTTGGGTGTAGCTGCATGGTTTATTCTTTCACTGAGAATAATGAGCTTACTGGCATTCTAGTCTAACATAGGCTACAATGTCAGTCACGACCAGATCACGACGGATAATGATCATCTTCCTTGCGGAGTTCGGAATCCGCTTTTTCCAGGCTAATTGCGTACCAGCTGAATTTCGATGTAAGAGTACGACGAATGACATTATTAATGAGCCTTGCCCTTACACTGCTATTGTGGCTTATATGCTGCTATTCAGTCTTCTAAAAAGTTTTGAATACCTACATAATATCGATTGGCCAAATGTTGGATATTAGCTTGTATTGTTGCTAATAACACGATTTTATTTAATTAGTGGCTATCTAAATGGCGTTTTGGTAAATACGTACTAAAAAGATAAAAAAATATTAGTGTTTTCAAGCGGTGAAGGTTTTGACAACCTCATTCCCGTATCGTATGTTTGCATTTTCGTGCGTGGGAATAAAAAAATACATAGCAATTCCCCTTGCTTCTTCGTGGATATACAGATATTTCACATGTTGGGCATAGGCTTCTCCAAATGGGTGCCATAGCATTCAGTATATTCAGGCTACCTTTTTATGATTCCATAAGTCCATCTGGTCGGAGGCCGTTCGACCTTCCGTATATCAAATCGTGGTCTTTACTCTAGGACTCGTTAGCTAAAGAATTATCCTATTTTGAGCAATATTGTTAGAAGAAGCAACCCTAATGCTAGTTATGAATAACGTCAATGCATCCATATCTTTTGATTTACTGTTAAGAGTCGCCTTTGACTCTCTGCGTTCTAAGATTGCAGTGTTACTAATAAATTAAACCCATGACCTATTTCTACCTATTAAGTTATACAAATTATTATATTGTACGATATTCAACTGTATATCTTTAATTTTAAATTTGTATAACAATGGTGAATTGCAACCATAAGGAAAACAGTTTAGATTTTATATTTCCCTCTAATGTTGATGATTATGGTTGTTCAAACGTGTTTTTATTATCAATTTGAAAATAATTGGTGTATTTATTTTTCAATTTGCTTGTCTGTCGGTCTGATTTCCGGTGCATCATTAGCATCTACCGATAGTCGCCTATATTCCTTAACTTATTTTATCTAGACTCAGCATCCTGCTCACCCCTCTCACATTCTCTTAGTCCCGGAGCAGCGACACCATTTTTTATTTGTTTTGACGCTTTTTGAAACAATTTTTGTTCCCAATAATTTTTGCAGTGTGCAATACTTCGATATCGTCAATGTGTTGTGGAGGATAGATGGCAGTTGCTCTACGGAAAATGTCGATGTCCAGGCAACCCCGCAGTTTGGACCTGACAAACCGAAACCCGGACTCCGAGACGAAAGCTTCGGATGCTGGATTAATGCTAGGATGAAGAAGAACAAAAGCCATAATTGCAAAGTAAGCTTAGTAATATACATAGAAGTCGATGATTGTATTATGTAGGTATCTGTTTTCTTGACATGGACCATCTATTGAGCATCTCTTCAGCGAGCAAACATTCGGTACTTCGGTGCTAGTTGCTTTCTTGTCAGCGAACGGTGAGAAAGGTACCGTAAATAGAGTTTGTTACAAATGTCAAGATTTCATTTAAATTTCAAATGGCGTCGAGTGATTTAAGAATATTTAGCATTCCAAATGTCAAGAGACAAATCTTCAGACGATGTTTTCAGATACCTATTATATATATATATTTATCATTATTTTGTACTGTTTATACTGGAGATTGATGGCACTTGGTGGAACTTGCTACACATATTGAATAAATCACTTGTACTTTTCCACAATTATTTATTTATTTGAACCTTACCGGTTTCACCTTACGGCATTATCAAAGGTTATCTCGTTTGCGATTTTGTTAGAGGTCGAGGTTAGAACAAAATGATATGAATTCTGTATCCGTTTTTGACGACGTAAAACCGTTCTTTGGACCTGTGATCGTTTAAAATATCGACGCGGAATCTTAAGTTTTAAATCCCGTACTTGATTTTTTTATACCATTTAGGTGGCAGACAAGCACACGGTCCACCTTTTCGGAAGTGGTCACCGTGGCCTATGGACGTAAGCAACACCAAGGGCGTCACACTCGCGCTGCCGACCCTGAAGATACCTTCTAATACCCTTCTTGAAGAACCCGTATTGTAGTCGCTTGGGAAAACCACCGCAGGGAGTTCATTCCACAACTTGAGTGTGCGTGGGATGAAGTGCCTTTCATACCGCACAGTGCGCACCGTCTCCGGACGCAATAATATGTGAAGATGGATTCCCTGTCTGTGGCGAGAGGTGCGATGAAGGATCGTGGTGGTAGGTGTGTTGGTTCTATTGACACCTTCCCAAGGCCCAGTCAACCCCACCTGCATACTTTTCTAGGGATTGGGAAATCAGACAGTACTGTATTAGCCAAATTACCCAAATTACCCAAAGGTAAAAGATAAAACGGAGGATAACTGGGATATTGATAACAAAAATATTGTGAACCTCGCTCATTATACCAATTTTCCTTCACTGCAAGCGCGTATCTTGTAAATGGTCAAGTGCAATAATAATACACGACCGATCAGGGATAAAATATGTGGAAATAGGTTTTACTCAGTTTCACATAGTATTAAATTTACAGTAATCGCCTCGGAGTCTGGGGTCCGCTTTACCAGTCTTAACCGCGGATTTGGCTAGACCTCGATAGCCTGCCATCTGACCTCCATAACCCAATGGTGACATTAGGCGATATCGAAGCATTGGAGCTAGAACTAGCCGTAATGACTGCCATAGATGTTCGTATGGCAACCGGGACCGACGGCTTAACGTGCTCTACGAGGAACGATTCTAGCATATAGGCCCTAAAATAAATAGTTTCGAGACTTTCAGGATCATATTAAATTAAACAGATAATAATAAAAATAACGTCCTTCCTTACTTTCCCGTTTTTATTACCATCTTATCATCCACCCAACCACTAACAATCAATTTATTACCACAATACGGGTATGACGTCATCATTATTACTTCACACTAGTATCCACGGCACTCAACTACCCTAATAACATTATTTTTATTGTGATATTGCTCATAACCTGACCTACCTTGTCTAGAGGGTTATATCAGAATATTTGCTCTAAACACGTTGTCTCGAACAAAAGGTGCTCGGTGACAGCGGTGAGCGTCAAGAGCCTTCCACCCACGCAGATGGATCATCGACCCACGAAGCACAGTATATTATTTTGCCTCAGTAGCGGTCATCCTCTTTTTTTTGTGTTTTAAGATGGAAAACAACCAAACTAGATTTGTAGTGAAACTCCCAAATTTTTATCTCTCATGGTTTAAGAGAAATTGGGAAAATCGAGAAAAGTCCATAGAAACCATAGAAACCATTAATCTCCGTTGTTATTCGTTCTTTTTCATGGAATTTTTTTTATATGATCCTGTTATAATTTAGGCACCGATTTATAAAAAAAAAGTGAAATAATCTTGTCTAATTTAGGCAGAATATTTTATTTTTCAATTATTTCATTTATTTTTTTAAAGACGTATCTCTGGACGGTCGCACGTTTTTTTAATCACAAATTGTTAATTGCAGTTATTACTACTACCAAAAAAAAAACTAGACGTTACGAGCTTAGGACAGCTGCGATATTCAGTTTTAAAGTTTTTAGTTAGGGTTGTCTCTCAAGTCTATGGTATAGTTTAGTTGTCATTATATATTCTTTTTGTTATTATTTTGAATCAAAACTGAATGATAGCCTCTGAGACGTGGTGGTAGTGAATGCGGCTGCTATGCAGGAGACGCGGGTACGATCCCCGCTTAGTGCAAATAATATGTATGAACATTGGGTATTTTCATTGGTCTGGTCGAGCCTCGAAGAGCATGTTAAGCCGTCAGTCCCGGTTGCCATACGAAGATCTACGTTACGGGGATTTGGAACCCTAATAAGTCCTCAACTAGTTGAATGGCAGTCGCTTCACGGAAAATATTGAAGTTCAGCCAAATCTGCAGTAGGTATAGCGGACCCCAGACTCCGAGGCACAGTGTATTATTTTGCCTCAGTAGCGATCATCCTCTTCTTATTATGTTTTAAGATGTATAACAACCATATTTAATTTGTAGTAAAACTCTTAAATTTTTATCTCTCATGGTTTCAGAGAAATTTGGGAAATCGAGAAAAGTCCATAGAAACCATTCATCTCTGTTGTTATTCGTTCTTTTTCATGGATTTTTTTAATATGATCCTGTTATAATTTAGGCACCGATTTATAAAATAAACAGTGAAATCATCTTGTCTAATTTAGGGAAAATATATTTTTTTTTTTTCAATTATTTCATTTATTTTTTTAATGACATATCTCTGCTCTGTTGCGTATTTTTTTAATAACAAATTGTTAACTGCAGTTATTACTACTACTACTAAAAAAAATTAAACACTACGAGCTCAGGAGAGCTGCGTTATTCAGTTTTAAAGTTTTTAGTTAGGGTTCAAGTCTATGGTATACATAGTTCAGTTATCATTAGGTATATTTTTTATTTGTTATTAATTTGAATCAAAACTGAGACGTGGCGGTAGTGAATGTAGCTGCTATGCAAGAGACACGGGTTCGATCCCCGCTTAGTGCAATTATTTATATGCATAAACATTGGGTATTTGCATTGGTCTGGTCGTACCTCGAAGAGCACGTTATGCCGTTAGTCCCGGTTGCCTTATGAACATCTTCGTTACGGGTAGTTGGAACCCTAATAAGTCCTTAACTAGTCAGATGGCAGTTGCTCTACGGAAAATATCGAAGTTCAGCCTAATCCGCGGTACGTAAAGTGGATCCCAGACTTCGAGGTGAAAGCTTCGAATGCGACTGGGATTAACACTAAGATAATGAAGAAGAGCATTATGAAATAATATGAATTAATATCGGCTTACTAATATGATAAGTAAATTACAAGTAATCTATCAAATTAATAATAATGATAAATAAACTCTAAATTAAAATGAAAATTAAAAAGTGAAAAATGTTTATCAAAAGAAACCAAATAGTAACGTTTTTAATTGCATACCTATGTATTTTTGTCTTTACCTCAAACAAGTAGTGCTGAATCATTTTTGATGAAATTTAATATACTACCTCTATTACACGACTTAATAAACCGCAAAGAAACATCACAATCACGCTTTAATTAGTTGAATGACGGCTATCCGCGACTGACATTATATCTGAAACGTCTTACGAACTTAAAGCGAAAATTAAAGAGTTCCGCTTATATATATCTTAAGTTAAAAATAGGGCTGTGTCACTAAATCATGCTAAAATTTAAGCCAGTCTAACTTTATCTTTTTATTTTTTTGTACCGTCAATCTGAATATTATAAATTTTGGATACCTATAATTTTTTTGTGACAACCCTATTTCCATAGAAACTCATAAAAAACTTAGAAACGTCATACCTCAGCTGTCCTACATCGAAAAAAAACGAAAGTTTGTAAAAAGGAAGCTACATTGCTGGAGTATATTTTGCCAGCAAAAAAGCATGCGACAATCTTCTAGAAAATTTACTATTATTATTTTTCTGAAATTTGCTAAATATTTTTTTTTTCTTATTTCAGAGTAGTTACAGACTTGTGATCTTTACAGTCAATTACATATATATTCCTCCATTATTTGGTAATTTTAACTAAGATATTTATTTATTATTTCGCGCTAAATCTGTAAAATTCTTTTTGTCAAAGTTCAATGACCTTTCAAAAGAAGCTGTATATTTTAAAAACTAAGCCATATTTTTTTTTTGGTGTGTCATATTATGATGTATTACGATTATATCTATCGAAATTGGCTATAAAAGGAGGATGACCGCTACTGAGGCAAAATAATATACTGTGCGAAGGTCAGAAATAAATTGTTCGAGGTCTATATTTGTGAGATCAAGTTCGTCCACAGTATACCTACATTTTGTAAAGCGGCAAAGTATGTCTTCGATCGTTTTAAGTCTTAAGGTTTAGGATAACCTTTAGACCAAAATCATACTAATACTTATTATAATATGTGAAAGTTTGATGATGTACGCTCTAACGGAATGAATGAATCTAGCTGAAGGTACAGGGAGAGTACAAATTATAGGCTAGCTTTTTATTCCGGAAGTAGGATTAAATTTCCTCGCGGACGGAATAGCGGGCAACAGCTAGTGTGCAACATATTTGTCTAAACAAAAATATTTTCAAGAGAAGTAAGTGCCTTGTCCGCACGGCAATGGCGTGTAGCGGTTTCAAGCAAAACCAAAACATCGGTTATATTATTGCAAGTGAAAATGCCTAACCTGCAGTATAACGTACAAAATCACTGCAAGCTTAAACCATTCAAAGAGAAAACAAAACTTTTCACTTGCATAGAAACATGCACTTCAAAGATGAAACTATTTGTCGAAGTTATCAAAGCATTCAATTTCTGCAAGTCAAGCTAGCGGTTTCGTAGAAAACATTACATGTCAAACGAGTACCTACACAGACGACTTAAATCTCGATGGATATGTAATCGTCATCTCATTTTATAAGTGTAAATGATTTCTCTCATGTACACTTTGTATGAAATGATCGTGTAATCAGTAAAATAATTAATTATAAGCAATTAGTAATTACTGATTGGTGAATGAATGAACGACACTTATTATATTTAGGTAGTAAAGTTTTAATGGCATTTAATAACAATTACCCCGCGTGGTTCCCGGCAGAGTAGAATTTGGGAATGAGCTTCAGATTGCAACGCAGTGGAGTTTGTTGCGCCGTTTCTTCTCCATTAGCGCTTAGGAAGCGGTGGTAAACTTAGTTTTAAGGAGTTTTTGACGTCAAAAAGCTGTAACTGTGTTGCACTATTTTGAGAAATAAAGACTTTGACTTTGACTTTGAATGAATGTTCGACGCTGTGAGTTCCAATGAATGTGTCAGCAGGTACAATAAAAGCGTTGATACACGATGCATTTCATATTCATTCTGTCAATTCAATTCTCGAATTTATCCGTGTGATGACGGAGAACAAATAAGTACAAGTGTCACCACCCCATCTCATACGAAGGGTGTCGTAAGAGGCGACTAAAGAAAACTACGCAGACGATAAAATGATATCGTGAGCCTATAAGAGGAAGAGAAGGAAAACTCGAAATAAAACCCTGTCAACAACCCGTCTGGCTAGCGTGGAGACAGTAGGCCAAAGCCAAAATTGGTTGATTGATTGAATATGAATTTGTATTGAGCGGGATGGATTCGTGAGAAGAGTGCGGTACGGACAAGGGGCGGCTACTGTACTGGACAATCTTGACATGAATGCTGTCGCGGATCTTTCGCATCAGAACACCAACACATGTAATCGCATATAAATGACTAATAACGGGTTAACGACGTGAGTGATGGATCCTCCGCTTGGTGTGGAAGAAAATGCTAACACGGGAGATCCGCAAAGGCATTTCCATCAAGTGCGGCGTAGGCCACACTTATCTCGACTCCAACAGATTGATTCAACAGATGGAATATGATGTTGCGGAGTGTGTAAGACACATTAACAGATACACAACCTTTATTAAAAATTCGTGAATGACGACAGACGATGATGATATGATGATATCGTGTGTCATACAGTAATATTAGATCGTGTCATCGGTAAAAAGTGTAAAGGCAGTGCTAATTCAAGAAGATGTGACTTGGCCTTGGATATTGGATTGAATAATAGATGCCTACTGCGTGTTTGCGTTTAGTAAGTATCCCCAGAGGCGAGACGCGAATCAAAGTTGAGCACTTATGTCATTTTTGTTATATCATTTTTCTGCTTAAGTGTGTTTACGACTGAAATAATATTTTCGGTGAACGATGTAAAATTCGTAGGTACCGAACATACAGACAAGAATGCTATAGTCTATGGTTACAGACCGACCGCGACTGCTGTACCGCACCCTGTCCGAGTGGCATGGCGGGGGACGAAGTAAAGAAAGAGAACGAAAGAGTGAGTCGAGACTCGAGAGCAAGCGAGATACCGCCATGAGCGTTGGCGGTGGCTTGATCAAATCTGATGTTCGATTGAAAGACAACGGCATTCATTTTAAGGGACAATCTGAAAAATCGAAATGCGTCGAAATTCAGAGGTTTTTTTAAAAAAATGCATGTAAAATTTGAATAACCACCACTATAACCAGTTCTTACATGTTCAATTGTGTGAGGGTATGTGCGCGAGTGTGTGTGAGCGCTGTGTGCGAATACACCTTAACACGTCATGTCAAGTGTCTTTATAACATTTACATATCCTGCGGTACATAGAATTCAAATATTTTGCATTACTCTTTGTAAACATGTTCATATAATATGAGATAATCCTATAACACTTGATACATTCACGATGCATTGTTCGCCGGAGGCCGCGCCCGACCATCATCATGAAGTATTCAACGTGTGCGTGCTTGACTATAATTTTGAACCCTAATGAACATTTCAAATTATAGCCTTTATTAAGTCGCTCACGGTATTTCTCTGTCACCTGCCATTTTTTACATCGAACTCTTTACATAACATTAACCAAAAGCAATTATGTGGGTAGAAGAAGCAAGAGGCAAATGCTAGGCTCGTAGTGTGTAAAAATATATTGTTCTGCCTATCATGTCCTACATATTTATAATAATTGTATTGGGCCTAAAACCTAAACAAAAAAACACCGTTTTTGTAATAAATCGAAAAAACAGGAAAAAACATTAAATGACCGAGAAAGTATATTGTCGCCATAAAAAAATCTCGTTTCCATTGTCGTGAACTTCTGTTAGCTCTATTATAGATGACCCGCTTTCCTTTTTTTTTTTTTTTTTTTTTTTTTTTTTTTTTTTTTTTTTTTTTATCGTGCGCAAAATCCCCACGGATACCTCCCCCACCGTAGCCGGAGGAGGAGGTTATGTCGGACTCGAACCGACTAAAACGCACGCCGTCTGTGGGCCGTCAGTTGCCGGAGGTGAGATTGTCGTAGCCATATCCCTCGCACCCCGGCCGACCCAGGACCATATCTCTCGATCTGGCCCTCTTCCGGTGGATGACCCGCTTTCCTTGCACTTTCCAATTTAAAATCAAAATTTCACGATCATTTTATCACATCGACTCGTATATTCTAATAAAATTAGAATGGAAAAAGGCAATCAGAATGGAAACTGAACCCGCGTAGTTTTCTCTATAGTATACTAATTACTTCAGAAGGATAAAGGCATTAGATAGAAGGGATAGTAGAGCAACAGAGGGTGATGTTGCTGTGGCTGAGTATTGGGCAGACAAAATTTAAGCAAAAAATAAACTAGTCACTGTATGGCAGATCCAGCCATTGACTCGAAGAAGAAGAAGAAAGGCATGACTCCATACACTTCTGGAGAATGGTATATGCTGCATACCATATTTAATCATTTCCTTCAGAAAAAAATAGATTAGAATCATAACGTCAAACCAGGTCAAAGCATAAAATGATAATGGACTGCGAATTGTCAAAACCTTACTACATAATCAAAAGCGCACATCGTTGAAAGCACACAACTAACAATAATATTTGATACTAATACCAATCAATTAAAATAAGGACCCAACTGCCGTTTTCCTTTCATTAATATAATATTCTAATATTCAGTGTATGTAAAGAGATTACCTTGAGCGATACGACCGCCATTTGTACCATAAATTTTAAGTGTCTATTAAATGTACAATTCCTTGGTGTACAATAAAGAATACCTATGTTATGTTACAGTTTCATTCGTTTTCTTGTATTGAAAATGCCGTTTTTTATTATTACATAGTAAGGTAGTGTCGGTTATAAAAAGAACGTTTATGATCCCTTTCTTGAGATTCCTTTTAAAGATCCGTATTGTCGAGGGCTTGCCCTGGTAAACGAAACCTGACTCAGCTATTACGCGCAAGAAACATCTGTGGGTGACAGGCCAGTGCTTTGTAATTACTCTACAAATAAACAATAATATCATATTTATATGCATCCAAAAATAGCTGTCTTATGAACAGACAAGTAATGGGAACTCCAAGGTGGAAGATGACGCCATTTTATGCTACTACGAGGATTATATATGACTTATACAGTACACAAATAGCTGAATCGATAAACAAACAGTTACAATAAACATTAGTTTTGTATCGATGAACAATTTTGCCTTGCACTTTTGTTTTCTAGATCATCGGTGAAGCATTCGCTGGCCCCACCACCCTTACCTGCAAGTCCTGCAACCCGATAGAATAATGGACAAGGTCCAGGCAGAGGCTTTACTCACAGAGTTGAGGGTAGAACGGTAGTCTCTCCCGCAAAAGATAAGCCAAATTAACATCATCACCATTATCATCACAGTATTAGTTCCGGTTGCATCTAAATCCTGGAGATTTGGGGACTTTGAACCTTTTATACTACTGCCGCCTGACTTCCCAACCTCGAGAAGAACGTCTTCGCCGTAACCTTCTTCATTGTAGCAGAAGCATCGACTAGCATGTAGGGTGGGCCCAGACGATTTTGGTAGAGTCCTGTTACATCTACCTATTTAATGATATACACATGTGTTTCTTTAGGTTACTTTTTTAATATTGCCGGAAAGTCCGAGTCTTCTGAACACCGCAAAAGTACACATCGTAAAATATTAGCAAACTTCGCACAGTTCGCAAGTACATACGCGCACACAAATATTTAATTAAACAACTTCAGACTCTTAAGAGTCCACAAGAGGAACGAAACACACACTGCGGAATTAATTGAAGGTCATAACTAAAAGGTCCGGGCAGGCGGGTATCGGGGTACAGCCAATTAGGAGAGACACAATCAACATGAGGTTTTCTTCTATTTCCGACTAAATAATGCATTCAAATATCCAGACTTGATAAGTCGAAGTTCAAATCGACCGTTTCGCAATTAGACTGAAAGCCAACGTCAACTGATTTGGAAAAAGACTCGGAAAATGAGCCTCTGGACTGGCTCAAGGAGTCCTGGATTGACGTCGTGGAGTGTCATGCGTGCAAATGGTCTCACTACCATGGACGCCTAAGATCGTGCGAAGTGGAGGAGGAAGAGCCGGAAGGTGGACCCTGAGCTCCGAGGTCATTTCGGCCACGGATGCAATCAGGAAAATGCGTCTCCATGAAGATGACGAATGCGCCTCTGGACTAATGGCCTTTTCTTGTGGAACTTCACCCAACTTTCTCATCAGGTGTTCAAATAAAAATCACAGAAAATAGAAAATTATAACTATCACTTACGTCCTTGTCTGTGTCCAGGCATCACGACGGCGCTCCTCTGGTCCGGCCTCAACAGGCTCTCGGCCTCAGCTCCTGACTGGTGCGACATCTCCATAGCTCAGGAGGCGTGGTGGAGAACCAATATCATAAAACTGGTGCGGGCATCTGTGCACTTTGTTCGTGGGATCAACGACTGCGTCTGTAGAACAAAATTAGAATTCAGTCATATTTTCAAGTGGTATGTTGCAAGATGTGCAGATTGTACAGAGATTTTATTGGTTTGTTGCACATGAATGTATGTGGTGCTTCAGTATTTAAATCCAGTATAACTCCGAACACGTATCTTGGACCTAAAATGTGCTCAAAGTACAAGTCGAAAATTAATACGGAAAATTCGTCGCTTAGTAGGAAGCATCACGAAATTACGTTTTGAAAAGGAAGACCTTATGAAGACATTTCTTTTGGAATATTGTTAAGTCGTCCCTACTGCTGTTTTGCACCCGGAGCTGGCGGCCACATAGATAGCCACTACTACTGCGGCCACATAGGTACTACTAACCATAAATCATCACCATCATCATCATAAATATGCGTAAAAATTTGGTTTTTAGCAAATACTCGAGTGCACTAATCTGTAGCCGGATCGTACTATTTATCGGTATAGTCGGTTTTACTTCTTTTTTTCGTAGATTATTTATTAATCAAGGATTCCAAGCGATAATTTACAGTTATCGAGCAATAAAATCAAAATCTTTTAACCTATTGATTTATATCGTTGCAATTAGATATTATTATAAGTAGTATTAGGTATGTAATCTTTGAGAACAATTGCTGTTCATGTAACGTTATCTTAATTCCTTATACCTAATAGCTGCAAGTTCCTGTTTGGGTATTGCCACGCAGTTTCTGGCGAAGAACACAAGGGTGACTAATCCCCTTTACTTCTTTTTATTGCGAGCTTTAAATGCAATCGAGGTTTAGTTAGAGTTAACTTTCTTACTCCTTCTTGATTGGTTCCAAGTTCCAATCCAACAGACAGAGCGACTGAAGCCTGACCGCATCAAGAGAGAACTTTTTTTTAATAATGTAGTTTTACCACTAGAATAATAAATTTCTATTGTATACCTACCTAGTAGCATTGGCAACCCCTCAGTTTTATTTCACGTATTTTCACTACCGAAATCCAGCTTTAGCCATAAGTAAATTTAGTAAAGTCAAATTGCTAAGACTCTTGTCCTCCTCACAAGTATCTGTCCCAATCCCAACCAATTATTTTGAACCGTCAACGCTTTCGCCGGTTATTGTATGCAAAACAATATGGAAACAATTATTTAGGCGCGAAATTATTCATGAGTCCGTCGAGAATTCGGAACGAAATTATAAAGTTGAGAAGTTTCCTTATGCAATTAAACTTCTGGAGATTATAAATAACCTACCAACGTGAATGCTTTGCAGGATGATGAGGACGTCCGCTGCCTCACGCGGGTGCCCCATACTAAGCACGGAGCCGGGGCCCCGTGCACGAAAAATATTCATATTCGTAACGTAAACGTATCGAAGGAACGGAGCATTGCGATTGGCCGCCTGCCTACTGTGAACCTGTGTATGTGAAGCCTGAAGCCTGCCAATAGTGCCAATCGCAATGCTCGTTTCTCTCGATACGTTTACGTTACGAAAATACGAATATTTTTCGAACTCGGGGCACTGTTTCGTGAAAATCTGTATGTATTTATTGCCCGAAATTAGCTAACAGGTGGGAGCCCTATTCTACTCCATTAGGAAGGTCGCAGTGGGCGACTAAGCGCTATTCTCCATCCAACACTAAACATACAGCTCATGATAAACTGCACGATTGACGGTAATAAAATATTATATTGGACCGAAAATGAGTTGGCGAGATGTGGATGTTAATACAACTTGGGGATTTAAAGGCGTGAATACATGTATGCAAGTATATGAAATTAACTTAATATTATTTGCACGAAACAGACGTCCACATGCTTGTACAATTGTACATAACTGCATAGCAAACGCATGAGGCCGGTTATAACTCATTTGATTTATTTCAACAATACGATCAATTGATAACAATTATCTCTTATATCAAAATCTAAATAGTTTTGATATGGGAATTGCTGAGGGGGAGGCTGTTCGTAGCATCTCTATGCGTTCTTAAACCATTGATCAATTGTGATGAGCTTATAACTAGCACTTGCGCGTAGGCTTTATAAAAGGCAGTCTGTACCATAGTGTGTCTGTACGCACTGCAAGAGCAAGCAAAAAAAATTGTCACGATGGATAATTTCTTGAAGAATGTCCTCAATGTGGTTCTGAGCTTCAGTTTCAAATATCTGCACGTTTGGCACGAGTAGGCTAGGCTTATTTGCTATTCGATGCAAATTAATTTGTGTGAAGAGTATCTGTGATGTCGGTTCAGCCGATAACCATTGATTCAGATGATAAGAGAATTTGCGGTTCGGTTTAATTTAACTTATAATGGACAAAAAATAATTTGAACCAATGAAATTTTCAAGAATACAATATATTTTTTTTATAAATTGAAATAGGAAATCGTTAAGATTTCGATAGTTGGTTCCTGCATCAGGATTTCAGGAATCCTACTCATTTTAGGTTCAAATGTTCAGATGGCAGACATCGCGAATTCAATCTTGGGTTGTCGGTTTAAATTTATAGTCCTTTAAAAGTTTAGATTTCAGGTAACAAGTTAATATTTAAACAAGTTAATTTTATAGTTTAAGATTGTACGGAGTTAGGTACCATATCCTAGTTGTACGCGAATCCAACTAACAGGATAATAAATAGCGATAAGAGACCGAAACTTTTCTGGTAAAACCTAATGATCATTAATTTTCCTTTATTTGTGGATATGGAAATATTTAATTAACTACAAATGTGTCTGCAAATGCACATATATAACCCTCTAATCTACATTTATTAAACCACAAACTGTACTGCCGAGCTGTTTCCTCTGTGTGACATTATATTGTCATTGTCATGCGGTAACACATGAACGAGGCAGTCTAAAGAGATAACTACCGTCACCGGTTCTTGTTATCAAACACAGACATCCGTTTTGGCGTCTTTCGATATGCCGGCTGTACACGTTGGGCCAACGTGAACAACTACACAGTCTGGGTTTCGACGTTGACTCCTACAGTCAACGTCTAACTCTAGAAATTCGGGAAAAATTTTGTTAAACCAATTTTCATCCTTGAAATACAAACTTAGTGAATTGATGAACCCCATATTGAAGTCGCCTGGGAAATGTAAAAACCCAGTTTCTTGAAACGATTGAAACTCAGATTGAAACAATTGGTTGTTTCTTGAAACTCAGTTGAGCTGGGTGTAGGCACGGGATCGCACCAAGCAAACAGGGATGCGGATGGCTTGATCCTCGGAGACATTTTGGATACTTTGATTAGGTTAGTAATTAAGGAAGCGACTGACGTCAAGATAAATAAACCATTCCATAAGAAAGGAGCAGTAGGAGAGCAAATCGACTCCAAAGGTAAGGCGTGATGTTGCTCGGAGCTCGGATGGTATTGGACCAAAGTGTACAAGCGGCTTTACACGATTCACGTTTGTACGTACGTAGAAGATGGAAGATATAGTAGCTCATTATGTACGTACCTAAATTGAAACAATAACAACTTTATCACAATTTGATAACGCTCACTCGTACCAAAAATGTTCAGAATATAAGACATATATAAATTTGAATAGGTACCTAATATAATACAACATACACATCCATTACGTCTACCTTTGTAGTTATTTACTCTGTATAACTGGTGAACAGTACCTCGAGGAGTAAAGAGTATTTTACTCTACTCCTAAATTAGTTTTACTTCGATGTCTGTTCATGCATTAAATATCATCATAGCGGTGCTTGTCAATAGAACCGTAGTAGCGTAGGCGCAGCAGGTTCTCTTAGGCGTAGGCCAATTCATTCGTATCCATTTAGGTTGTCCTACTAATTATATAACCCGCGCCACGTATCTTGGACCTAAAATGTGCTCAAAATGTGCCCTATACGCGCAGTACTCATTTCTTGGGTGTATTTTGAGGATAGCACGGGGTGCTACTGCAGTAGACGAATTCAAATTCATCAAGCATAGATTATTACAAAGCAATCCGCGGGCACCAGAGCCTCGTATGTCTTACGATTTACGTCCAAGATACGTGGCGCGGGTTATACACATGTTTAAGCTGAGAATTTCTCTGCTTTTAGTTCATTTACAGTTTGTCAGAGGTAAGACACGACGGCATTGCCGTCCGTCCGTATTGAGCAGTGCGACCGGGGAAGTACCTACGCCCTACAGAATACCGCGGTCGTGCTGTGTTCGGTAGCCAGAACTCACTGGAGAGTTTTTATGCTGTTAGTGGTGGTGGGAAGTGGGAAGACCGAAGGTATTCGTGCTTTGTCTTCTGCACTGACGGTACAGAAAGTCTCTGTTCTTACAGGGCTGCAGGGTCGGCAGCACGAGTGGTATGAAAAATGAACTAAAAGGACTCTGTTTTAAGATTTTAATAGGCTCTTAGTATTTACATCTCCGTGATTATTATCAATTTACTATATTTATAACTAGCTGACCCGGCGAACTTCGTACCGCCATATTTTCTGATCCCGTTCCCGCTGCATATATCTAAATTTATAGAATAGAATAGAATAGAATGTATCAGTCTTTCTCTACAATATTATGCATGTATTATACATATAAACCTTCCTCTTGAATCATTCTATCTATTAAAAAAAACCGCGTCAAAATCCGTTGCGTAGTTTTGAAGATTTAAGCATACATAGGGACGGACAGACAGTGACAGCGAATTTGTTTTATAATATGTAGTGAAGTGATAGTGATGATGATGATAGTGAAGTGATAGTGAAGCGCTAAAATGTATCGCTTATTTCAAACAGATTGCCATGATAAAATATTTTTATCAAACACCCAATAATAGGCTGGCTGATAAATATTGAATGTGATAATGATAAAGCAATTAAGAATTAGTTTACATAAATTATATTATCAGCTTCTGTTTGACCTTGGGTTCGTGATAAATCTGTTGATATACGGGGAACTAAACTGTATTATATAACTATACTATTATTTTATAGACGTAAGCAGAAACTACTGGACCGATTTCAAACATTCTTTCGCCCTTAGAAAGCTACGTTATCATACCAACATGGGCTATTTATATCATCACGCTACTATTAGTGATGAATGGGATCACCTTCGATTACAAGGTGCACTTATTTTCGCGTGGAACTCGCATGGACACTACCCTAGTCCCCTTTCAGCCATAGAGGGGGGTTTTATCGGACTCTGACCGAATAAATCCACGCGCCCTCTCAGGTTTCACTCATCGAGGTGTAAGGTTACCCAATAAGGTATATTTTAATCGCATCCCGGCTGCCCATGGGCCATCTACGATAATAAGATGGCTCACTTAGGTGTGGGAAGGACAGTGTCCCCAGCGAATACCGGAAATGCGTGTGTCGCGTTACTGAGGGAGAAGGGGTGATAGGCGGACACACACAGCCTTACACTCGAAGAACTAGCCCGCCCTATACCTGCTCTCTCACGTGGAAAGCCTCCGAGCTGAAATTTACCATAGGAGGCAGCGTCACCCGTGCTGGGGAGAAGCGCTGCCGTCTCTGTTGCCCAGGGTACACCGCATGGAGGTTTTCAGAACTTGCAAAAGACACAGCGCCCTAATTTTGATGAGACACTACAATTATATGCAAACACAAAGGCACGCGTATCAGTGTAGGGCAAAGTCAATATAACAAAAACCAGAATGGTGATGCATAATGTGTTTATCTTTGTTCATTCAAAGGAATGTTTCTTTGTTTGTTTTTCCCATAGGTTCTCATACCCCCATCATCTTCTAAGTATGGTTCCCGGTTGCATCAAAGGTTTTACCGCTTACTCTTACTCTTTTTTTTATTACTTAAGTACCTACACGAGTTTTATGGCAGCTACTGCCCTCTCAATCTTGAGAGGAAATCGAAGCTAAAGCCTCGTTCGTATATCAGTAAATGTATCAGCTTGCAAATCAGGTTAAATTGGCCTTGCAGATCCTATTAGGGCACATAGACCCCAATCAGGACCAAGGCAATACGTTCGAGGGGTCCCGGGTACGAATCCAGGCCATTACTGACGTGAACCCATTTCTAATTGTACAAGCAATTTACTGAATTCAATTTAGCGTAGCTGGAAGGGTTAGGAGAATACTAAACTACAATGATTTTTTTTGTAAAAACCAGAATCATGATGCGTATAAATAACGGGTATCTTTGTTTATTCAAGTGTATGTTTGTTTTTCCCATGTGTTCTCATACCAATGAATAGAAATAGACACGTTGGATGGTTGTGGTGCACAATGTGCACATGTCGAAAAAACGATAAAACCGACATTGCAGCGCATGCCAGGCGTGAGCTAACAATATCATTATACGTACAGACGTAACCCACTGGGGTTATCTGTGGGTCAGCTTTCAATATATGATATGATAATATATGATATATGATAATATATGATCACGGAATATGCTATCATCAGAGGCGATTCATTAAGAAAATTAATTAAACACCTTTATCTATATTACTTTACGATTACGATTAATGCTCTTGACAATTACTAGTGGTGTCATCGGAATGGACACTACCGGTAGTGTCACGGGGATTGAATAATACCCTTGACATTACGGGTGGTGCCATTAGGTGATATCTCGGGTCTGCGGTTATTTTTTTGTAGAGATGTCTCTTCGATTCCGTACATTACAACTAACAAATAAGACAACAAATGTAGCGACAGTACGATATGGTCGACTTGTCGACCAATCAGTTGCATTTCGAGTCGAGCTGATGTTTTGCCGCACTACTTATAGCTATAGTCGGCAAAACCGTACAGTAGCTCTAACACTTGGCGTGTTAAGGTTGCACTTGGAAGTACGGGATTTGGTGAACTGCTTTCTTTTTTAGCTTTTATGGGTGCGACTGCCTCCAACCCCGAGGGAAAGCCGACGCCAGAGGCTCACCGCAGGTGCGGTTGCTGCCTGAAATTTTTGGGCACATGTGGAAATTCTTTCAGAAAATACCTTTTTGAAAGACTTTTAAATTTGACCCTGTGACCTGTGGAATGTTCACGCTCAAAATGGCCATAATACAATCCAATGCCTTTCTACATACTTTTGATTGATCTATTTCTAAAATATTTGTTTGAAAAAAAAGAAAACAAAAGCATTGAAACATTTAGTTTTTCAAACTTATTCCAGGTTCAAAATACTGATATAAATGCACAGATATCCATGTATAAATGCCTATTCAACTGTGCTTTTGCTTCAAAAGACTGAGTGTCAATGCTACAAAGAAAACTATTACATGAATCACTTAATTCTTTGTGTCAAATGAAACATAATGGGCAGGATGTACAGCGGACCGTGGCACTGCATAATGGAGATATTATTTATCTTTTTATTTGATGGTGATTATTAATTATTATTAGGATGGGTGTGTATAGACTGGTCCATTTAGTTCTGTTAGTATAGTTTGTAGTAGAGTTCCCTTTTAAAAAAAATATTTATCATATCATACTATTAAAAAAATCATACAAAACCAAAACATATATTTTTTACAGAAAAAAAATATTTTTGTTTTGTTTACCTAAATATTGTTCATTATGTGCTGTCAAAAAAATTGCTTGGAGTTTGTTTTACATTTTAATTAATGATATTGGTTGCCAACTAACAAAATTTATTATGTGATGTGTGTGTGATATAATATAATATTTGTTACTCCTTCTTCATGCTAATTTATGGCTTCATTTTATTACAATTTATATAGAGATAACTCATGTTAGTTCAACTTTAATTTAAATTATAATGTTTGTAGAAATGTGAATATCATGAAGATGCTGTCTACAGGTACACATTTCAAACTTCAAACATCAAAGCGGGAAGAAAAATTAATTATTAAAAGTATTATCTTATATAGGCTCTAAGTAGGTAAGTTTGAAAATAGTGTTAACTATTATTTAACAACTAATTTACTTGACGAAAGAACTCATAATACTACCTAACATGGTTACAGCCATAGAAAACAAAATACAAGAGTACAAAAAATCTATTTCAGGTGCTCAATGAAAATAGACCAAAATAATAGAAACCAATAAGAATTGAACTTTCCAAACCTTTTAAACTGTGTGCATTGACCCACATGGAGAAAATAGTCAACCGTTAAGTTCATAAAAAAAGAAACTGTGACATAGTAGTACCGCATTCCTACTATGATAAGAGGAAACATGACTGCGATCTATCCAAGTCAGTTAGGCTATCAACATAAAATATAAATTAAGTTATGACATAACAGATAGATGTTTTACCACTTCAATAATAACAAAGGTGTAGTCAAAATAAAACAAAATATGAATATCATCCCGCTTTTACACACCTATGAACTATCAACGTGCTTCACAGAGCGCGTGGTCGTCAAAACACATGGTCTAAAACACTCACCAAATCATACTATGCTGGATCAACATAAATAAACTTTAAATTTGTTCGTAACACTTTCTTCTGCTTACTTAAACTTTTTTATTCATATTAACTGAATTAAGTATAAATCCAAAGAATGTGCAACACAACCGCCCCCGCTGGCTTCGTTCGTTGCACTTAGATATGTGTTGCTATATAAAAACTAAAAATAATTTTGAGTGATGTTTCCATATTCTTTTATAATTCACTTATCTTGGTAAAGATAAAGATTAATATTTTTATGTTCTATTTAAGTATAATATATCAAAGGTAATAATGGATGGATAAGAAAAAATGAATAAGAAAAAGCATACTTTTCGCGAATATTGTAATTTTATTTCTGGTAATTAAATACAATATTTATTTCCGGCTGACTGTCATCTGTCATACTTATGTCATTAATGTCATGTCAGATCTGACGTCATGTCATTATCATTTCATGAATTTTCATTTGTTCTATTTTTAAAATTATTGATGATTTGAGAGTCAATTTAATATTTTTAATCTAGTCTCAACTGCTGACTAAGAAAGTTCCTTTGTTTTTCTTTAATTAGATTTTATCACTCCGTTCATTTCTACTGATAAATAATGGTCAACTCAAGCTTAGCATATGAAATTCTGTTGTACATTAATTCATTTTATTTCGGGCTATTTTCGACATGTGAACTCGGCACTCTCATCCTGAAATCAGTTTTAATTTACGGCAAGTATGAAGTGGAGAAAGATCCCACCAAGCTAGGACGGGACTATGGAGTCCTTATAGCACTGTTTATTGTGGAAGCCACCCGCCTAATATTAGGGCGGAAAGGTAGCCTAAGCGAAAAAGGTGAGTACTTATAGACTTAACATTTCTTAAAACTTGGTATTTTACTACAGTTCAATAAAATTAAATAATTTTTTAGAATAATTAAAAAAGTACAAGGAAGGAAATAGAATTTAATGTACTGTAGGTATATTTAATAAAAATAATATAATATATATATTATATTTCACAATACTGTTTGTCCTCACAGATCTGCCAGTATTGTTCTCAGTATTGCTGACAGTGCCTTCAATAATGGGTGTGCTGTACCTTCTCATATTCCAAGTGGTGGTGCTCAGAATAGAAATTATCTGGTGTACGCTTATGTTATGTATTCAAACTGTAGAGTTTGTATTTGCATCCATGTTTATAGTTAGTCTTTGCCGGGGACCTTCATATGATTAAAAAAAATCACAACTTTTTTATTGTTGTCTATGATTTAAGTGGTTAAGTGCCTTTAGCACACAATATTTGCACTGGTTTATAAGTGTGGTTTTGCAAAACATTACTTATTTTATTATTATAGATTTTTTACTGAAATTCAAAATGTTGATATACTTCATATTTAGAAACCCCATTAATAGTGGCATCAGGGTTTGCATGCTGGTTACAACCTGACAAGCCTTAGTTGTATATACAAGGTAATGATTGCCTAGTAGTCAAAGCTTCTAAGGTTTAAACTATCATGCAAACTAATATGTATCGCCAGCATTATAGCAAAAGATTATTCAAATAATTCTAGTCTCCAAAAATGCAGTTTACTGGCCAATGTTAACTGTTCCTATTTTGAAAATTTTAATGTTAGTTTAAGTATATAGCAATTTATGACGTACAACCAATTAATCTTTATAATCGGAGTCCTGGGACACAAATACGGCTGATAAGTACAGTCTAGTTTTAAGTATTTTGACTTGTGGTATTTTTAACTTGTGGCTTTCATGATATATTTTAGTCTTAACTTTGATCTTTTATACTAGTCATATTTATTAACAATTTTTAGATCAAGACTTTGATACTGATTTTAATATAAATTAAACAATATTTACTTCCATGTGTTACAAAATAATCTACTGTGTCAGATAACGAAACTAATAAATTTAGATGGAGTTAATAAACCTTGATTATCTAATATTAAAAATAAACTTGTACTAATGTTAACTTTAACAATATTTTGTAGCACAAATGTATGATAAATAGTATTTTTGTTACTTATATTACAAGACTATGTTGCCATATGATCAACTTAAAATAAAATTTAAAAATAAATAAATGAAGACCAATAAAACAAGGTCCATCCATTTTATTAAAACACTGTAAGTGATTCAATTTAGACCTGTTATGACATATATTGTGTAACAGTTATTTATGTTAATTGAATAATGCATAATGTATAATCATGAAGCATCACTGTAATGAATATGTGTGAATAAAAATTAGCATTTTAAATTGAACTATGTATACCTAACCATTTCAGTCATTCATAATATGGATAGTGGAAATTAGTGTTTGAATAATAATGACAAATTAGGGTTATATTCGGCATAAAAAAATTGTAACAGTATTGTAACATAAGAAACATTGCTATGTAATTCATGACACCATAGTAGCCTTTAGCTCCTGTCCTTTGTATCCATCCGTTAAATGTAACATAAGTGATAATGTGGCCTTTATAAGATATTTATGTCATAGTTACTACTATCAAAATCTTCCATTGTTCAGTAGATACCAAAGAGTATATCAATAAGTGTGTGTGTCTCTATTAAAAATGTATTTAATGTTGTATTTTCTTAAATTATAAGCCAAAATATATTATAAACTATTTATTGGAAATATTCTAGTCTATATAAAGCCAACTTGGAAACCAAAAATAAATGTTTTACAACAATATTCTAAATATAATAATGTGCATTGTTTTATATTACACTTATTAAAAATGTTATAGGAATAAATATTTGAGTGAGCAATACCTGTTTTATTTAGCAAAATGTATACAATCTAATGTAAAATGTATACAATTTTATGAAAAATGTATACAATTTTACCTGTCTCATTGAAAATGACTGTGCTTACGATTGACTACTCAATGGCGTTACTTAGGTGTAATGTAACATTCACAATAAGCATAATATTATTACAAGGTGTACAGAAATTCATGTGTGAACATCTCATTGTTGCTTGTTATTCATACTGACAGCACAAATGCTTTGTAACATATTATATACACACTGTGCAACCAGGGTCATCACATAATTTGATGTATACTATAGAATACATAGGTAGAATACTACAGATATCAAGTATGTATATTTTTTAATGTTCTACAAGAGTAGCATTATAAAATATTTATATCTGTTAATCATCTGGCTTCTGGTACTGGTACTCAGCTTGCAAATACAGAGGCACTCTACCTTTTGCCATTTTATTTCTTTTATGCACCCTCAACTCATGCCTCATCAGAGCCTTTCTAGTTCCATATTTATTCCCACACATCCTACAATTAAAATCTTTAAGACCAGCATGATCAGCCTTAAAATGAGAATCCATATCCCTTTTAGTGTAGAAACCTCTGCCACATTCAACACATTTGTAAGGCCTCTCTTTTTTATGAGTCAAAAGATGTCTATTCAAGTTACTTCTTGTTAGGAACCGTAGCTCGCATTTATCACAAGAGAATGGTTTGTCTCCAGTGTGTGTTCGCATGTGGATTTTGAGGGACTCCATAAAGCGACCCCTGTATGGACATACTTGACATTGGAACGGCAACTCATAATTGTGAAGCTGCAAGTGTCGAACTAAGTTATCTTTCCGGTAAAGTTTTCCACAAATGTCACACACTAAGTGGGATGCTGACTGATGTCTAGCTAAGTGCCTTTTATACAACTGAGCTGTTAGCAACCGAAGACATATAGGGCATTGAACACGAACAGATTTGTGAGCTTTGGAACTCCTGTGTGTAACAAGTTCATCAAAGGAATCAAAGAATACCTTGCATAGTTTACAATTATAAGATTTTATGCTAGATTCGTTTTTGTAATTGGCTTCATCATCAGCAACATCACTTACAGTTTCAAAATCGTCGTATTCCTGAGTAGAAGTTTGTCTTAGTAGTTTATCAGTATCTTGAGCTGATTTTCTAAATAAGACAGCATTCCGTAAGAAAGTATGGCAAGTTACGCAGATATATTTCGAATAATCATCACCTTCATCCAATTCTATACCACCAAATGTGTGTATTGCTTCGCAAATATCAAAGGAGCTTTGCTGATTATAGATTAAAATATTAGCATCTTTCATACAAACTCTACACTTGGCATCGGAATTACTTTCGGTGCTGTTGACACAATTTTTCAGATCTGTTTCAATAATTTTCCTTTTAATATTCTTTCGAAGACGTCGTTTTTCTAAAAACCTCTTCATAAAATACACAGAGGACATGTTTCATGTGTTTTGTTAATTGATTTTTGTAGTTTTAAGTGAGAAAAACAATAAAAAAACAAAATAACAAAGACAAAGACAAACAGCTGTTTTTGACAATTTTGACATACCGGTTAAACTTTTAAAAACTAACCAAGACATCAAATCTATACCGCTTATACCTATCTGTGATTTAATTGTTTTGGCTATTTCTCTCTACAATAAAATAAAATATGTGTTTTGAAAGAGAAAATAAAACAAGAAATGCGAGTCTTAGATATAGAGCAATTTGTGTTTATTTATTTTCATCAAATAATTGGCATATTAATTTCTTCAAAAAAACAGAAATGCGAGTCTTAGGGTGGCCGCACATGTACGGTTTCCGGAGACGGTTTCCGTCCACGGTTTCCTGATTTGGAATTCCGTGTGCCGAGCGCACACGTTCGGTTTTTTGCATTAGGTTTTTTTATTATTAGTTCGAAGCGAGCAGTGTTGCCAGTGCCAAATTGTCAAATGTAACACAAGCTGGCTTAAAAGTTGCATTTTCGGGGGAAAAGTATTCTTGTTTTTTTATATAGTAGAGACAAATCCTCTCGGTTTATCTCGGGTATCCGCCCAATTTAGGAGCCGGCCTTCCGAGATGCTCCTTGAAATCCCACTGGCCATTGAGTACGAGCCCCAGCTATTTCGTCTGGGACTCAATGCAGCTGAGAGCGTCTACCACTATGGGGCTGGGTCGTAAGAGAGTCAAAAGTTACGCAAAATGTAACAAAAGTTATAATACAATCTGGCAACCCCGGAAGCGAGATATAGATGTAAGGCCGGAATAATTCCAAATATTCCGATGAGGATAAAACGAAAAATCCCGAATAATTCCCAAATGACCCGGAATAATTCGGAATTATTCCGGTCGATATTTATATAGATAGATGTAGTAGGTATTGAAAGTCTTGACTCTTTTTGATAGTCTTGTGACTCGAAATGCAGTTATGATTCGCGTTTTATACGATTATAGATATCTAAATATATATAACTCAAAGGTGACTGACTGACTGACTGACTGACATAGTGATCTATTAACGCACAGCCCAAACCACTGGACGGATCGGGCTGAAATTTGGCATGCAGGTAGATGTTATGACTTAGGCATCCGCTAAGAAAGGATTTTGATTAATTCTACCCCCAAGGGGATAAAATAGGGGATGAACAACATTCCTAACTTAACGCGGACGAAGTCGCGGGCAACAGCTAGTTGGTGTATATACCTATCGGTATAATTAAGAAAATACAGTCTAAGACTTATGTTTTCCTGAGTACCTACTTATACACTTTTAAACTCTTTATGAGTGTTTTCACACCATCCATATCCGTATCGGACGACGATGGCCGGCATCCGATATCCGACACCATATTATTATGTTGTTTTCATATAGATATCCGATAAGATCGGTCCGATTTGGCTATTTGCTACATAGCACAGACTAGTTAAGGATGCTGGGGATAAAAAACCTTAAAAAACGTAGTGCAAGCAATTTTCGACCTTATTGACATGACATAGAATCGAGTTTTTTTTCTTATATTCGTAATCAGTGTCATATATTAGCGCAAAAAGACACGTAATTAAGATAATGTCATTAAGGTCGAAAGTCGCTTACAGTCGCTGTTTTAGTATCTGTGTGAAAGTTGTAGTCATATTATACAATATTACCTACATATTATAATAAAATGAGTAGGTACTTACCGTACATCTTGACTTGACCGCAAGTCGCGAGAGATGCTCGAATTGGTTTGATATGGTCTATGATTGGTGGATTTGAGCTTCTCCGTCACCTTGGTACCCCGTGTACCATGGTGGCGGAGAAGCTCAAATCTACCTAATCCACAAAAGACATCCAAAAACGCGTACTGTTACTCGTACTGCGCATATATACATACATATAAGTAGGTCCATTTTGTGACGTCACTGAGGTCAAGATTTATATAATATTCCGGTATCTACCTACCTATATACCAATACCTACATAGGTCTGTACTTAAGTTTTCGTTTAGTAGGTAGGTGGAAGCACAAATAATTCATTTTTTGTTGGTGAGTTTAGCGGGAATAATTCCGGAATATTTGAGAATATTTGGGAATAATTCCGAATAATATGGAATAATTCGGAATTATTCGGGATTTTTACATCTATAAGCGAGACACAATCAGTGTTGCCAATTACTGATGATCTGAATTCCCCACAAACCCAACAGAAAGGCCCCAATATTAGACATTGATAACTACATTACTTCTCTTGAAGTTTCCCCTATATTTACCACTTGCGATGTTTATTGCGGCTCGTGTACATATATTCCAATAAAGAGTTAAATAGTACCTTAATGTCGGATATTTTGCTTTAGTAATTTATCAATATGTATAATACTTGCCACTTATTACTTCTGAGTTTAGGTCTAGTGTGAATGTCTAAATGCCCCACATAAGCACAATCCCCACAAATTCCCTAATCGGCTTGAAAGTCCCCACTCTCTTGGGAATTGACAACGCTGGACACAATTTAAGCGCGATTCCGGATGGAAATTTCCTGACGTGTGCGGCGATTAGTACAAAATGTATGCGAGTGCTGCGTTCGGTAATGGTTCGGTATGACGTCATTAGGTTTTTTCCATTCTGAACCGAACGTCAGGTTTTTTCCGTTCTGCAAAAAGTAAGGACGTGTGCGGCTAGTAGAACATTTTGTATGAAAATGGAGCATTCGGTTTTTTGAATCTGACTTTTTGATCAGGAAACCGTGGACGGAAACCGTACGTTTGCGCAGAGCCTTAGATATAGAGCAATTTGTGTTTATTTATTTTCATCAAATAATTGGCATATTAATTTCTTCAAAAAATCGTACGAATTAACAAAAAAAACATTTAATATTTCTGTATAGTTCGTAAGAATTTCGGTAGATAGCTCCTTGCTCCTTCCTACATCGTTCCAGACTTCCTGAGACTTATTTTTAGACGAGAATTTCCAGAAGTCCAGCCAGATGGTTCAAATGGCAGACAGAGTATAGTATAGTATTCTCCATTCTTTATGAGTATAAACATACTCAGATATTATCAATATGGTATGAGTAGGCAAAGTGGAAATCTATTCTTTTCACCTGAACCTAGGTGTTTGTAGAAAGCAAGCAGTCCCTGTATTTGTACCTATATCACTGCTCTCTTTATTAGTGACTTTTAATTTTAGTTACTTTGATATAAATCTTGTAGGTGTAATATACCAAACAGTTATTTAAAAAAAACTACATATTAATGTTATTTAATATTTACAAAATAAATACACAGGTAGGTACACTAGGTACAACATAATATTTAGAGTTAATATTCATAATTATAACTAAACTATAATAGTATATTATTACATAATACTGTTTTGATTTTCTAAGTACAGTGAACACAATAAATACTTGAATAAAATATTTTCTAATGTGACTACAGTTTTTTTTATTGGTCATTCTCATTTCTATGTTGAGCTTCCAAGTAAGCAGGCATTCTCCCAAATAGCAGCTTCTCTCTTTTATGCACATGCCTTTGGTGTTTCATCATAGCATTTCTGTACCCAAAAGCTTTGCCACATAGATTACAGACATGGTTTTTAATCCCCAAATGATCTGCTTCAAAATGCCTCTGAAGCATCAGCTTTGTATGAAAAGCCCTTTTACAAGCCTCACATTTGAACTGTGGCTCCTTATGTTTAAGCATATGACTGTTTAAATTACTCTTAAATAAGAATCTAGCTGGACATTCTGTACACATATATCTGTAGTCTCCTGTATGTGTTCTCATATGAGTTTTCAACAATTCCGAATATCGTGCTTTATATGGACAAAATTGGCATTTGTAAGGAAAATCATTTCGGTGTCGTAGGCTGTGATTATGATAAGCGCATCTTAGTCTAAATGACTTTCCACAGACATCACAAACATATTTTTTGTGGTCAGGGTCATGCATTGTCATGTGTTCTTTATAATAGGATCTGTTAATTACTTTATTACATATATTACAGGTAACTTTGGTGACATATTTAATCTTTAACTTTTTCTCTTTTTTAACTTGACAGTTGCTTTCATTATCCCATTTTTCTGCTGGTTTTGTATCATACACACTGCCATCACTAAAATCTTGATCATTATTTTGATCAGATATGCTCTCTTGTTTCACTGGCTTTTTAAGAATCTCGTCAGATTGTTTTGCTAGTTTTTTAAATAATATAGCGCTTTGCACAAATTCATGGCACATATCACATAAGAATTTTGGGTATTCATCACTTTCATTGATGTGTATATCACCAACCATCTGAAGAGTTTCTAGTATTAAATCGGTATCTTCGTTCCCGTATATTGAAATAGAACCATTTTGTAAACATACTCGACATTTAGATTTCATATCTTCGTTAGTTTTTACATGTTTGTTTACATTTAGTTTGCTGTAATACTCCTTGGGTCTTAATTTAATTTTGCGGTTCGATTTCTTCATTAAATAATACAAAGTCAACATGATAATAGATAAACGCTGACCTCACTATATTGTTATATACTTATCACCGCATATATTCAATGATAAATTGATAAATTTCAATTCAATTCAGCAATCAGAATATTAAAAAAAAGTAAACTTGACTGTTTATTGTATTGATTGATTAGTTTAGTTAGACAGCTCTCAAAATGTCATTGAACTCGAGCGAGGCGCGAGGGCCTGCGAGGGTATGTTTGGGAAGCTAGCTTTTAGCGTTTTTTTTTTTTTTTTTTTTTCTCTTCTGGCGATTACGCAGTTTCCGCCAATGACTTAAGTATGCGATTGATGTACCCGCGGAATAAAACTTTGTGAATGTACAAGAGAAGGTGTATAAAAAATACAATAAAGGCCGAAAGTGTTGCAGCTCGCTGGAGTACCTGAGTCAAAGCAAAAAACACAGGTTAGTGGTTATAGCAGACAAACACAATTCTACAGGTTAATATTATTTGAGTTAATATAGTTACATATCAGATATATAAGGGGAGAATTAGTATAGGTGAGAAGGGAGTTAAAGTTTATGGGTCGGGGAATACGATTGGTGGGTAGGATATCATAAAGAGAACCATTCCTTCTTGGGCACTCAAAGAAGATGTGGTCAGTAGAGTGTTCATCCAAGCCACACTCACAGAGAGAGCTGTCCCTGACCCTGATCTTAGCGAGAAATACATTAGTGCAGACATGACCTAAACGCAGACGACAGATTACCGATGTCGCTCTTTTAGTAGCTTCGCGAAATTGGTAAAACCAGGGTTTAGTTGGTATGTCAGGCTGAATGGATGCATAATGTCTTCCCTTCACCTTGTTGGATTTCTCCCAAAGGGCGGTCCATTTTGAAAGTAGACAAGGTCTGGCAAGTAAAAGGAGGTCATGAGCATAGACTTTATATTGGTCGAGAGTACCATTATGTATTGCTTCCTTGGCAAGGGAGTCCACAAAAGTGTTACCCACTATGCCAGCATGACCCGGGATCCACACCAATGAAACCTCGAGTCCCCTAGACTGACACCTGAACAATGACTGTTTTATTAAAAGGATCAAAGGGAACTTTGTTTTACTGGTGAATTGATTAGCTAGGATGGCCATTAAGCAGCTCCTGGAATCTGTAAATATTACTGCCTTGCTTATATTATGTGATTCAATATACAGTAATGCCTCAAGTATAGCTATCGATTCACCAGTAAAAATGGAATTGATATTTGGCGATTTAAATGATAGTACAATTTTGTATTTTGGAATCCAAACCGCAGAACCCACACAAGTAGAGTCAGATAATTTAGATGAATCCGTGTAAATTGCTAGCCAGTCCTGCCAATGCCGGCTGATCAAATAGCCTAGCTCCTTATTAGCGTCCACAGAATCCTTGCTGATACCACAGTATAGGACAACATTAGGGTTGTAGATAATGGCATCAAATGGGGTTTCAAAAAGGGGGTTAGTTTTACACTGGAAACAAGGGAAAGGGAGGCGAACATAATTCACAAAGCTATTAAACAAGCATGGATGGCTCTTATGCGTCCAATATCCACCTGAAGAAATATATTCTGATAGTTTGTGTAATTTGGGAATCAGAGGATGGAAGGACAGTTGGGAAGATTTATATAGATACCTATCAGACAGGTACTGCCTTCTTAAAAATAAAGGGGGGTCTACACATTCCAATTGTAACGCGTTAATTGGCGAAGATCTCATAGCACCCACAATAAGGCGCATGCTTTTGGCCTGGATCTTATCCAACATGCTTAAGGCTGCTTTATTGCATGGCTCCAAAAGGAAACAACCATAGTCTAAATGGCTACGAATAAGGGCGTTATACATTAATTTTTGGCAATAAGGGTGAGCACCCCACCAAACTCCTGACACAGCCCTTAAGATATTAATGTTTTGCTCACATTTATGGGTGATATAATTAATGTGCTCTACCCCAGATAGTTTTGAATCCAAAACCATTCCCAAAAACCTAACGGTGTCTCTTACAGGGAAATTTTGATCATCTAGAGAGATTAGACAATCAGGGATGGATCTGCGGCGGCTGAAAATTACTACAGAGCTTTTGGGGACTGAAAGTGATAGACCATGGTCAGTAAGCCAATTAGAGAGATAGGAGATTGCTGAGTTCAATCTGGACACAGCATCCGTCATATTGTCCGCTGCCACATAAAGAGCAAGATCATCCGCGTATTGTAGAATGTTGCAGAAGGAAGTGACTGAGAGATCTAAATCGGCGGTATAGATGCTATAGAGGAGGGGGCTTAAAACAGAGCCCTGCGGAAGGCCTCTCCAAATTATTCTGGGAGAAAGGATTGAATTTTGAACTCTGAGACTAATGGTTCTCCCAGACAGGGAATTGGAAATGAAATTTACTATCTTCTCTGGAACACTCAGATTAAGCAGTTTTTGCCTGAGCACAGGAAGTAGTACATTGTCATATGCGGATGCTATGTCCAAGAATACACCCACGCAATACTGATTTTTTGATAGAGCTATTCTAACGTCAGTGGTAAATATACTGAGATTATCCATAGTCCCCAATCCCTTGCGGAACCCGAACTGAGTTTTTGAGAGCAAACCCTGGCTTTCCACCAGCCACTCTAGACGATTTTTTATTAAGTGCTCTAAGATTTTGGACATAGTACAAGAGAGCGCAATAGGGCGGTAGCTGGAAGGATCATCGCTACGTTTACCTGGTTTCAGGATTGGAATTATAATTTGTGACTTCCACTCTTCTGGGGGGAAACCAGAGTAAAAAATTAAGTTGAGCAAACTTAAAAAAAATTTTTGGGTTGTTGTGCTGCTCTTGAAAATAAATGAGTAAGGAATGCCATCCACACCAGGAGAAGAATCCTTAAGTGACCCTAAGACATTCGAAAGTTCTTCAAAGGAAAAAGATGAATCCAAAGGGTGTGAAGTCTGAGAGCTAGAGGGAAAGTACTTTGAGGACTCGGCAGCAGTGGGAGCTGTCGGGGGAGCAAGTTTTTGTTCAAATTTCTGTAGCCATTGAGAGGGGTCATTTGAGGTAATGTTGTTGTTGGTTGTGGAAAATCTAAACCGTCTAACATCTCTCCATACACACGATGCAGGGGTACGCGGGGCCAGAGCTTCACAAAACTTGCGCCATCCATCTTTTTTCTTTTGGGACAAATGTCAGCTTTTAGCGTTACTTGCGGTAAGTATGAGCAGTTTTCCAGTAGGTATTTATAGGGTTCCTAAAGACAAGCTAGATGGCGCAGCCGGCACTTTTGGTAACTAATTTATGGAAAAAATGATCTTCGGTTTTGTATTGATTTACTTTACATAGATGTCTTGACATGTTTTCTGATGAAATTATTTTAAATTATAATATTATTATTTTAAATTACAGACCGACGCGAAAAGAACAACTACAAACCACAGATTACATTAAAATTACCAAAAGTTATGCTAGCGCCATCTCTTGATGAATTAAAAACCAACTGATTATTATACCTACTGGAAAACTGCTCATTGGTGAACGGAGTAAAAAAAATATTAATTATAATAACACCCTCTCTTTGAGTAAATATTTAACACGAGATGCCTTGCGTGTGCATGTTGAAATAGTAAATTTACCATAATCTCAACCACGTAATCTCTCCTGAAATAAAAAATAATACACGCATTCTACAGGGACTTAAAGTCTACTTTATCAAAATGCCTACTTTCTAAAATGTCTACTTTAACAAGTATACTTTCACTCTAAAAATATATTCCCTGAACATACCCCATGAATTCAGGCTTCAGGGGCTGAGGCTTTGAACATTATGAAACATCTGCCTCTGCTACATGTCCCTCAGCGAAAAAAGGAGGTAGGTGTTACCAGTTTCATTGTTAAGGAAGCATCATCATCATCATCATCATCAAAGGTTCCCTAAGATGTCCGAGTATCTTTCCGAGGCCTTTTCTTTCCCTATTGTAGGTTTTGTTTTTGTTTCGGTTGTTTAAAGGTACAATTTCGTGGCCGATGGCAAACCGCATTGTCAGATACAGATACAGCCTACCGTGAATTTGACTTGATTATAATTATTGTTTTAATTCATTGCGCCTTCAAAGCTGCCATTATCCGTATCGAATTTTAAAAGTAATGTAGGCAGTTAGTGAGGTGTTCACCTGATGACTTATGTTTGAGCGATTTATTTGAATCCATTTAGGAGTATGGTAGTAGTGTGTAGGTGGTGTAAGTCTTTAGAATAAATAATTTCGTTTTCATGTTAAGTTGCAATTTTTGGAAATAAAATATCCTTTTTTTGAATTCGATTAAAAAGGTTTCTAAGCTATATTATGGGTATGTTATGGATACATATAAATGTAAATATCTACGTATGTTAATCCAATGTTTTTATTTTATGTAGGTAAGTAGGTACATTTATAATATTATTATAATTACTTATTTACCTATAATACATATACACTAGGTTTGTTTAGTTAGTACTAATAAGAATTTTAATATATTATCATAATAAATCATTCTTACAACTGTTTCATCTATGTATGTACATATTATAAATATTACATGTTTAAACAATACACTATTAATTAAAACATATTATGACTAAGTCTTTTTCTTATGCTTCTCAGTTAGGTACGATGGGAGACGACCTCTTTTATCTGAGATTTTTTCTCTTTTATGCACTTTAAGCTGATGGCTTAACATATTGTCTCTGTGACCGAATCCTTTGCCACATATATCACAAATAGTATTCTTCAAGCCCAAGTGAACAGTTTTAATATGTTTATCAACATCCCGTTTGCTGTAAAAGCCTTTATTGCATGAGTCACATTTAAATTTACATAGCCCTTTATGCCTTTGACAGTGTTTAGTTAAATTACTCTTCGTTATGAATTTTGCAGGGCATTCTGAACATTTGTAGTTATAATCACCTGTGTGGGTCCTCACATGAATTTTAAGAAGCCCTAAGTGTAAACCACGGTATGGACAGAACTGGCATTGGTATTTCAGGTCACTACCGTGGATTAGGGTGTGAGTTTTAAATGCTGATGGATGTTTAAATACCTTTCCACATTGATCACATATATACTGCTTTGTCCTGCCACCATGCTTTGCTAAATGCTCTTTATATATCGCTTCTTTTACGTTTTTATCACAAATCGGGCATTTTATTAATATTTTGGAATGTTTGTCATCTGTTTTTTCTTTTGTCTGTCCTTTGGTTTTGAATTTAACTTTATCGTGTACCCGTTTCATATGGTCGCTAAAGTAATGAGTGCTAAAGGTCTTATTACATAGCGTACAGTCTACAAATCTTTCCGCTTGTTCTTCAGCAGTACCGTGGAGTTTCAAATGGGTTTTATGATATGATTTATTGACTTGTTTTCCACAAATTTCACATTCCACTTTGCCATATTTTTTTTCATGCTTCTCTTTATATTTTTCTCTGTGTTGCCTTATATGTGAATTGTAATTTTTTTTATTTATTGCCTTTTGACAGATGTCACATTGCTTATGATTAGGTGGTATTATTGGGTGTTTTTCGGTATTATGTTTTTCAAGTTCTTGTTCATTATCAAAAGCAATGTCACATTTTTCGCATTTTTTTGGTTCAGACACAATTATCATTACCATCTCACTGTCATCAGCATTCTCATCTTTGATTGACTCTATTTCAATGTCTTCTTTACCCATATTCTCTTCTGTAACAGCATCAAGGACTGACTCAGGTTCATATAATAATATATTCTGGTCAAGGTCATGGTCTGATTCCGAAGAATCTTTATATACATCATACAGATACTCTTCTTCCATAACGGGTTCATTAGATAATGAGTCCCTTGGCTCTATAGACTTTTCTTTTTCCTTACCAACAGTATCTTGAGCACTTGTGTAGATATTTGGGTCACTTTCCGAGGCAGGTTCACATTTTAAAATCAGTTCATTATCTGACCCCGAAGAATCCTTATATTCAAGATATTCTCTTCTAATAGAGGATTCATTATCTGTATCATTATCTATAACATAATCATTATCCAGAACATTATCATTATCCAGAACATAATCATTATCATCAGAAAATTCTGAGGAATCATCTTTGAAACCTTTTTTAAGTATTTTATCAGATGTTTTGGCTGTGTTTCGAAATGTCATTGCGGCTTCCAAGAGCGAGAGACAAGGATGGCATATATGCTGTGGGTGTTCATCACCATAGCTGATTTCTATACCTCCAAACTCCATCACATTTTTTGACTTGTCATCCTGCCCGAAAATAGGAACGTTCCCTTGTTTCAAACAAATTCGACATGTTTCTGGAGGTAAAGACTGTTGTGCAAATTTCTCAGTCACTATTGATTTTTCTTGTCTGCTTACTTTACGGGTTTTCATTTTTTACCTTTAGATTATACAGTTTGACGGGGAACGGAAAAAATGTTACAAGTATACTAGCCAGTAGTACCACTGTAGATGCAGTTAACCTGAGTTAGTCGAATGAGTAGAGTTATAAGTATTTTTGCAGTAAAAATTTTGATAAGCTTGTTTACGCCGAGTAGAACACACAACATAACAGAAACAGAAACTCAGATTTGATTTGATCATTGATTATTGATTATAACTTTGACATTGACATTGACGTAAACAAACAAAAATAGTTTTCTTTTTATAGTAATGGTCATGGATAAAAGTCTTTAAAGCCTAACTTAAGTTCGTTGACAATGATACTTGATGCTGTTGCTAGATGGCATGAGCATATTATTAAACTAATTTCATATAAGCAATGAGTACTTTTTATATGTATTTAAAAAATAAAGTGAGAATCCATCTTTCGTTAGCCAAACTACATAACTCACTCGTAGATTTTAGGTATGTGGTGTAAAAATTGTTTTTTCATGCTTACTGCTCATAATACTCTTTTATTTTGGAAAGTGCACATGAAAAGAGTGGCTGTACAATCGCATTAAAACCTCTTCTTCTGGATATCTTTCTATTGTCATTTCTATTTTATTGTGAAAGAATTAATCAAATAGAAATGTTTGTTATCGTGACTTAACTGTTTGGAGAAATATCTTGAAAAACTTGACATTGGCGTTTCGCCATTATTAATTTTATAAACATTTACAATTTACTTGACATTGGCGAAATTGCGGCGATTTGCTGCAGAAGCCATTAAGAAGAAGAAGTAGTTAGTTAACTGTTTGTTGTTTTTTCGCTAAAAGTATTATATTCTGGGGTAAATGTCGATTGAGTTTGTGTGTACCTACTATCAAAGCAAAAAGACGACTGCTTCTCATATTTCATAGAGATTCTTAGTCATAAGAAAAAATTGAATTTGTTCACAACTTTATCAAGGTAGGTAACCTACCTTGTACCTACGTGTATCTTAGTCACACGCACCTCTATTGTTTGTGTCCGTGAGGTGTAGTCTGTAGACTGGGGTGGGACGTGGGATGGACCAAACGATCTATACTGCCTATTAGGAGGCTGCCACTTTATTGTAATTAATACGGTTACATAAATGGTAACAATACTGCCACTTTGAAAAACCCTTATGGAAAGATAATATTATTATTTATCATCACATCATTTCACCGTAGAGTGATTGCTAACAATGTTTTTGCAGGCGCTTAAGAACTTGTTTCATGAAATCCGTAGTCTCCGTAGACAGCTACGAACAGCTACGTCCGTAGTAAAATTCTATACATTTACTAGCGGCCTGAAACTGGCACCCAGCTTCACCTATCTAAATTCGTAAAAAACGAATTCTATTCTATGACTTATTGCAAAACCACCGATCGAGTCTAAAAAGTCGCCTACCTACGTATTTTTAATATCACCTACATTTTTCTATAAACAGTAAAAGGCCATGCATGGAGCTTTCAAATTTTCTTGATTTCGCTACTATTATGAAAAATGATTTCTCTAAAATAAAATATTTTTTATAACGCCATCTATCAGAACTTAAAGGAATTATATAAGTTCTGAATTGCGCCACAGTATTTACGCGCGCTGTAAGATACAGTCGGCTATTTGAACGTGACGTAACACAGCGCCCACTACCCAACGCAGTGTCGACAGTTCACATAGCTGTTCGTCACATTCACACAAAGTGGGCAAAGTAACGCTTCACTAAAACACACGCATGTTTCTGTAAATTTGTGTGCACCTAAGTATTGCTACATTCTTTTTAATTAATTGTGTTTAGTTTTAAAATCTGTACTGAGGTTTATTAGGAAATAATGTCGCAACGACGCGACGCGGGTTCGAACCCCGTGTAAGGAAATTATTTTTGTATTCTCTTTTTCCCAATTTTTTAATTTTTTTAAGATTAAGGTAATTTAGATTTTTTAACTATTATAAAGGCTTTAAATAAAAATCTATAGATACGTAAGCACAGATTACCTAATAGTTGACGTAAGTAGATAAGTGAGAGTCTCCGTAGCATCCGAACTGGGTGAACCGATTAAAGGGTTTGGACGGAATTTTCATTGTCTACTCACTCGTTTCTTTTATTTTTATTAAAGTAAAAGTATTAGTGTGCTGCGTGAAAAAAGCCAAATCTAATTCCTCTAGTTCGACTTCGCGTGCACAGCTAGTAACTAGTAAGTAATATACGTACAAGTAATTGTAATTATGTACCTGGATACACAAACGTTCAACTTACCTAGGTACCTATCTAATAATGACACTCAAAAATTGTTACAGGTAAAAAAATAATAGTCAAGAATCAATTGTTTATTAAAAAAAGAAAACGAAAGAACAAACGAGAGATACAAAACTGTCGCAAGGTAGCGAGTTCAGTCCTATGTTATACTTACTTACCTAACTTACATTTTCGTTTAGTCAAATGATTATTGATTATCTATAGGTCACAGTACAGATTATGCAAAAATAATAATAGGTAGGTGGGCAGCTACAGTGAAGGACCATTTTTTTAATTTAGAAAGTAACAAGCCTTATAAATCAGCTTTGTTTGAATTTAACCTGACATTCGAAAATGGTTTGCCATTCTTTTTTTAAAATAACCACGAAAAGAAAGCGGAAAGAGAAGCAGAGTCTCGTCCGTTGGTCGGCAGATGTACTCACAGGTGAGATTGGCTCGGGCGAAGATGTTCATAGGATTCCATAGAGAAGTGTGACGTGATTGGGGCCCAGATGTACTCGTATATGTTGTAGCTAACTAGTTTAATCAGTCTATTAACCGCCTAGTCTCTTTACTAAACGGCGGCGCCGTTCAATTAAGGGCTTGAAGGATATTCAGCCAATTGATCAAACAGCTAGGCAAATGGCTTGGATCGATGACGTTTGATATGTTCCCTAACTATTTGATCACACAGCTAGGCAAATGATTAATTTCAGCATGGTTAAAAAAATAATTATGTAATTTATGTGTATCGGCAAGCGCAGCGGAGGACGTCCACCCACAAGGTGGACAGACGACCTTAAGGCCGCGGGAACGCGCTGGATGCGAGCCGCTTCCAACCGGTCTTATTGGAGATCTATAGGGGAGGCCTATGTCCAGCAGTGGACTTCCTATGGCAGAAATGATGATGATGAAATTATCTGTTCATTTCTACATATTTTTCAGACACAGTGATGGAATCAAAACCTCCTCAAGACACGAAGCACTTGGTATACCTTACCCTAGTCTTACATGGCCTGGGGATATTGACATCCTGGAACATGTTTATCACAGCGAAAGACTATTTCGTTGATTACAAGCTGAGCAATGCGCCAGAATATTCTGCAAACTTCCTGGTCTACGTGGGGTGGGCGTCGCAGATACCGAACCTATTCTTCAATTGGTTGAATGTGTTTATTAAGATTGGGTAAGACTAGTTTATAATTTTAACCAGAGTTTAAGGCATCGCTACCTACCAGTATCCAGTAGAGTCAGGGGCGTATTTAAAGATTTGGCGCCCCGGGCCACTTAGGTTTGCCGCCCCCTATGCAGGCGCGGTCCGAGGGGGGGGGGTCACAGGGGACATGACCCCCCCCCCCCAAACCATGCACGTTATATTGAAAAGTCCCAGTACGAGGGGAGGGGGGGGTTAAATTTCTTAAGGAATTTCCGAAGTGACCCCCCCCCTCCCCCCCAAAACTTCAAGCTGCGACCGCGCCCGCCCCTATGTGACGTTCGCGTTCACCGTTAGCCTGCGCCCAAGGGGCTGATACAAAATAGGGGTCCGTCAGAAATTGCTGGAGATTTTCAAGCCTGATTCGTGAGATCTCTATCTTATGGTGCGAGGGAAGTGACATCCATCGATCTCTCCACTAACCCAGGCTCCCAACCAGAATCCCTTCAAGAGGAAATATTTGCATTTCATTCCATTAAAGCGCCCTACGTAGAAGACGATATCGCAACCAAAAATCACTTGAGTACAGCAATAGCTTGTAAAGAATGATGTTTTATGGCTCAAAGGCAACAGCAAAAGCACCGCTTTGGGACCTGGCAGCACTCTAGGCTCTAAAGGCACTCGGATCCCGTTTTGAAGGGCTCTATAACATATGCCTCAAGTAGAGACGGATTCCGAAAATTTGAAAGACAGGAAAACTGATCCTCTTCTGCAAAGTTACCGTCCGCCTATCGGCTCATTGTATTGATGGACTGCACACCTTGTGCAGTCATGCAGGTGTTTTAAACGAATTATTCCTCGTGAAGTGCCACATCGAGCGCCTTACAGGAGTGAGGCCGAATTTGGTAGACAATAAATTTGGTTATAGTCGGGAGCACCGTGGATGCCAACACGCGCTTGAGGGCCCTGGTGGAAGAAGCAGTGGCACGGCGAGTTGATGCTGGCAGTGTCTGTTGTTGCCTACGTCTTTAACACCTTGCCATGGAGCTGCATCAGAGCTGCACTCTTTCAGCACGGTTTGCCTCTCTATCATCGCGTCATTGTCGGGGCTTACTTAAAGGTGAAAGCCAGTATCTACCCATGTAGGACAGGGCTTGGTAAGTGTGATATGTAGCGGGGTGTTCCGTCTGGCGCGGATCTGGGGCCGCTTCCGTGGAACATCGGCTAGGACTGGATGGTGACGGCACGAAATCAGAAGCAACCAAGTAAGCCACAGCTGGAGTTATCCAAGTCCTTGGACGTATTTGGTGACTGGATCTGAAGTGGGCATACCTGGTTCTCTTACTTACGAACCCTTTCTGGCCAATTGATGTGTGGGGAGCACAGGGGCTGCCCATGCAATGCCACCTCTGCCTGGGCTCCTCCATGTATATGCCACTTCACGCGTTGTATTCTTTAAGCAACCGTCAGAGCGGGAAACCTCTCGCTGCAGGTCCTGGTGTTAGTTATGGCCGTCTGCGAAGGGTGATTATTCCTCGTGAAGTGCCACATGCGGTCTCGGTTTAAAACCGCACACCGTCTCTGTCGGGTCTCAATTATCGGGTGTAAAGTTACCCAATTAGATATTTCCCTCGCAACCCGGCTGACCTTTTAAGATAGCTCCTTTGGGTGTGGGTAGTCAGTGTCCCCATTGAACCCCGGAAAGGTACGGGTTTCACCGCCGCGTTACCGGTCTGAACATATTGGAGTAACAGGCGACCGCACCTGTCGCCCCCAGGTCTCGGGGAACCAGCCGCCCCTTAGCTGCTCTTATCTGTGCTCTTGCTAGTCATAAGGCTACGTGGAAACCCTATGAGTAGCCATTTACAGCGCCGCTACCACCTCGGCCGGAATTGACCGTAGGCGGTAGCGTCTCCCTGCGAGAGAAAGGCGCTGCCGTCTTCGGCGCCCAAGCTGCTTGGCCCCAGTTACACCGTACTTGAACGCAAATGTTATTTAGGGTTTTCTAATTTGAATGCAATTAAAATAATGAGTGACATAGTCATATTGCAACTAAGTAAGCTCCGAAAAATTAAAATAAAAAAAATATACGTAATATTTACTTTAATAGGCGCCTTTTAGAGTCAAGATTAAGGCGCCCAGAGATATAGACATTCGGGACGGCAGGTTGCAAGGGGCGGCGGAACCACCCCGAGCGTCTATCTCTGGGCGCCTTTTAGAGCAAGATTAAGGCGCCAAAGAGATAGACGTTCGGGGCGGCATTTTGCGAGGGGCGGCGGAACCGCCCCGAGCGTCTATCTCTGGGCGCCTTTTAGAGTCAAGATTAAGGCGCCCAGAGATAGAAGTTCGGGGCGGCACGTTGCGAGGGGCGGCAGAGCCGCCCCGAGCGTCTATCTCCGGGCGCCTTTTAGAGCAAGATTAAGGCGCCCAGAGATAGACGTTCGGGGCGGCAGGTTGCGAAGGGCGGCGGAACCGCCCCGAGCGTCTATCTCTGGGCGCCTTTTAGAGCAAAATTAAAGCGCCCAGAGATAGACGTTCGGGGTGGCAGGGTGCGAGGGGCGGCAGAGCTGCCCCGAGCGTTTATCTCCGGGCGCCTTTTAGAGCAAGATTAAGGCGCCCAGAGATAGACGTTCGGGGTGGCAGGTTACGAGGGGCGGCAGAGCCGCCTCGAGCGTTTATCTCCGGGCGCCTTTTAGAGCAAGATTAAGGCGCCCAGAGATAGACGATCTCTGGGCGGCAGGTTACGAGGGGCGGCGGAACCGCCCCGAGCGTCTATCTCTGGGCGCCTTTTAGAGTCAAGATTAAGGCGCTCAGAGATAGACGTTCGGGGCGGCGGTACCGCCCCGAGCGTCTATCTCTGGGCGCCTTTTAGAGCAAAATTAAAGCGCCCAGAGATAGACGTTCGGGGCGGCAGGTTGCGAGGGGCGGCAGAGCCGCCCCGAGCGTTTATCTCCGGGCGCCTTTTAGAGCAAGATTAAGGCGCCCAGAGATAGACGTTCGGGGCGGCAGGGTGCGAGGGGCGGCAGAGCCGCCCCGAGCGTTTATCTCCGGGCGCCTTTTAGAGCAAGATTAAGGCGCCCAGAGATAGACGTTCGGGGTGGCAGGTTGCGAGGGGCGGCAGAGCCGCCTCGAGCGTTTATCTCCGGGCGCCTTTTAGAGCAAGATTAAGGCGCCCAGAGATAGACGATCTCTGGGCGGCAGGTTGCGAGGGGCGGCGGAACCGCCCCGAGCGTCTATCTCTGGGCGCCTTTTAGAGTCAAGATTAAGGCGCTCAGAGATAGACGTTCGGGGCGGCACGTTGCGAGGGGCGGCGGAACCGCCCCGAGCGTCTATCTCTGGGCGCCTTTTAGGGTCAAGATTAAGGCGCCCAGAGATAGACGTTCGGGGCGGCACGTTGCTCGGGGCGGCTCCGCCGCCCCGAGCGTCTATCTCCGGGCGCCTTTTAGAGCAAGATTAAGGCGCCCCGAGATAGACGTTCGGGGCGGCTGGTTGCGAGGGGCGGTGAAACCGCCCCGAGCGTCTTTCTCTGGGCGCCTTTTAGAGTCAAGATTAAAGTGCCCAGATCAGATCTTCAGGGTCGGCCGCACGAGTGTGACGCCCCTGGTGTTGCATACGTCCATAGGCCACGGTAACCACTTTCCATCAGGTGGGCCGCACCGTGTGCTTGTCTGCAACCTAAGTGGTATAAAAAAAAAATTAGACGCTCGGGGCGGCTCCGCCCAGAGATAGACGTTCGGGGCGGCAGGTTGCGAGGGGCGGCAGAGCCGCCCCGAGCGTTTATCTCCGGGCGCCTTTTAGAGCAAGATTAAGGCGCCCAGAGATAGACGTTCGGGGCGGCAGGTTGCGAAGGGCGGCGGAACCGCCCCGAGCGTCTATCTCCGGGCGCCTTTTAGAGCAAGATTAAGGCGCCCCGAGATAGACGTTCGGGGCGGCTGGTTGCGAGGGGCGGTGAAACCGCCCCGAGCGTCTATCTCTGGGCGCCTTTTAGAGTCAAGATTAAAGTGCCCAGATCAGATCTTCAGGGTCGGCCGCACGAGTGTGACGCCCCTGGTGTTGCATACGTCCATAGGCCACGGTAACCACTTTCCATCAGGTGGGCCGCACCGTGTGCTTGTCTGCAACCTAAGTGGTATAAAAAAAAAATTTGACGCTCGGGGCGGCTCCGCCGCCCCTCGCAGCCTGCCGCCCCGGGCCATGGCCCCCTTGGCCCTAGGGTAAATACGCCCCTGAGTAGAGTTTAAGGATAGGTGGCAGACGGTCCACCTGATGGGAATTTTTAACCGTGACCTATGGACGTATGCAACACCAGGGGTGTCACTCTCGCGCCGCCGATCCTGTAAAAACCTTTTTGAGCCCATCTTGATGAACCCCATTATTGTAGGATAGGAACATGGGGAAACCGTTAATTGGATATTGACGTAAATATAAATAACTAACAATAGGCAATGGTTTCACTATCGGGATTCGGGATGCTGAAATCTGGGCTTAATGGAAGAGGAAAAGTAGGAAAGCGGTCCCCAAATTTTCAGGCAAAGGCAAAAAGGTGCACGTAATCGAATGTTCAAAGAGAAAAGATCCTAAACCACTTCGTATACATTTTACTACAAAGCGAATTTCTTTTGAACTGTTATCGTAGCTTCACACCTTTCAGCAGTCGTAATATTTATTTACATTTATTTTGTTCTAGAGGTAGCTTAACTACTCGTATATCGCTGGCATTGATATCGGAATCCTTGATATTCGTGGTCACGGTTGTCTTAGCAATGGTGGACAGTTCAGGGTGGCCTATTGTGTTTTTTTGGATCACCATGATCACTGTATTTTTCTTGAACAGTAAGAGTTTCCTGTATTATTTGTAATTTTTTTGAACCTCTTACAAAAAGTAACTAGAAATGTTACAAAGCTACGTGCCTACAGAGGGCGACTGGCTTCATTCCCGTACGACTATAAAATTTCGACCCTATAACGAATTACAAAAACACCCCTTCGACCTCATTTTAAGATCCACTTGTATCTACAAGTCCAAACATTCAGGTGTGAATAAATTATCATTCATTTATTCATTCATTCATTCTTTCATTAATTACTTCTTTCTTTCCTTCATTCATACATTCATTCATTCATTCGTTTATTCATTCATTCGTATGGAGGCGTGGCCGTTTGGCTTTTCACGTTGGACCCGGCTAAGAAAGTAGGTATTGCTTCCGGTTTGTAGAGCGATAATTTCCACACGTTCACATGCGAAGTCACGGGCTAAATCTAGCAACTTTTCAAAAAAGTTCACACTTTTTCAGCCTTGAACGCCATCTACCAAAATTCAATTTATGGCATTGGAGCTCAACTGCCTCCGAAGTACCTTGGGGCCATAGTGCTAGGCCACAACGTCTGCGGAACGCTGGTGGTGCTCCTATCCTGGGCTACCAGCGGCTTTGAGAATATCCGTACTTCGGCCATATACTACTTCATAGGCGGTGCTTTTGTGCTACTTGTCTGTTTTGACACTTTCTTCGCACTACCGTTAAATGTGAGTTTCTTTACAATGATATCCAGGTACTAGTAGACTGGGGGAACTTGGCCCGGAAGGTCCTAGCGGTGAACTCCTGGTAATGGAGACGGCAGCTTCTCTCTCACGCAAGGGAAACGCTGCCTATGGCCAATCCGGCTGAGTTAACAGCGGTCCTTTAAATCGTTGCTCGGTGGATCTCCGCGTCTCTCTCTGAAGTCTCCCTAGCAGAGGACCCAGTGGAGAGCAGCCAAGGGGCGGGCTGGTTAACAATGCTTACCCATTTTAAAACTGACCTGACTAGTAATACTTATCCTTGCGATGTGCTGCTTACCAGCTCCTTTCATTTATCCAGATCTATCACCAAAGAGAATCATCGTATGTTAACATTTTGGACACTAATTGCTATTGTATTTCAGAGATTCTATCGTTACTACACTTTAGGTCGTAACCAAAAGAAAGATAACAAGAAGCTGGGCCCCACTCCGTACTGTGTGATCTTCAAGAAAGCGAGGTTCCAGTTATACAACATATTCATGGCATTCTTCGTATCCCTTTCTGTATTCCCGTCTGTGATATCAGGTAAAGTTGCTACGTTAAATTTCTTTTTGTTTCATTTCTTTTTTGTGTCGCGAACTTAACTCGAAATTATCCTAATAAAAATATGTTCAAAATTCAGTCTTGATCGAATCTCAATCTCTTGAATGTCAAAAACGACAATGATTCCAATGAAAAGAGGGCCTATTCTCGTAATAACATTTTTTTTTACAAAGTTAAAACACATAAAATGCAAGAGAGCCGCCTTCGCGGAGGTGGCCACATCTTGCGGCAACCGCCAGGCTGGAGGAGGAGGAAGAGCCGGAAGGTGGAAGACCCTAATCTCCGAGGTCACCTTGGCCTCGGATGCAATCAGAAAAATACGCCGCCATGAAGAAGATGATGACGATCACAATGTCTTTTTTTTAAATTGTGTTACGAACGAAAAGCAATGCAAATATTAACCACATCCAGAAAAATTGCGTAAAAGACATCCATCTTCTGAAACATTCGCATTTGTAAAACCAGTAAGATTTGATTCCAGATATCCAGCCAATACAGAGTGGTTTCCTTGGCAATGATTTTGTTCGAGTCACTTGCTTCCTGACATTCAATTTCATGGCTATGCTTGGCAGTATGACAGCCAGCTTTAAGCAATTTGTAAGTTTGCTTTTTACTGTACTCGTAGATATATCTTCTTCAAAAATCCTATCCTACAAAACTTCATTAATGCAGGTAATATAATCATCACCAATCGAAATACTTGTTTGTTCTAGCCTGGGCCTCGTGTACTGACGGTGTACACCACGATCCGCCTGGTGTTCATTCCATTCTTCTTACTGTGCAACTACCAGGCCCCAGGGCGTACTCTAACGGTGCTGTTCAATAATGACTGGATCTATTGGCTCGGTTCTGCTATTATGGCTTTTACTTCAGGGCACGCAAGTTCACTGGGTTTTATCTATATTGGCCGGTTGGTATTTTGTTAAATTCTATAGTATTTTTTGATCTTTTTACCATTTTTGGATCGATAGCATCTGGAACAGCGGCCAGTATGTTCTGAACTTCATCCTAACTTTTTACAATCCAACGGAGTGAGCTTTGGGTCTAGATAGCGATGTGTAGAATGTCCTACAATATTTATTTATTTAAAAGTCGACTCTAGTACATTACATTTATGCTCACATTGGAATGCACTATTCAATTAATTTAGAACCTAAACCTAAATACCCAATGCACAAGAACTGTTGACTTTCAGGACGGTATCTTTCGAGCATGCACCGACAGCCGGCATGTTGGGCTCGGCGATCATGGTGACAGGCATCATGACTGGCATAACATTTGCACGACTCGCCCCCATCTTGGTTGCGCTTTAGCAAGCAATGGATTTATGCAGAGATTGCCACGATCTCCGTAAGAAAGTGTTTCTTTAGCCAGTGGAAAGTAGGTACTTACATTAGTTAATAGTACAATCAAGCTTTACTAGTGCTTTAATTTATTATTATATTTTTTAAATTTTTATTTGTTTGTTATTGTATACCGTTCCTATTCTACGCCTCCGAGCAGGAATAATATTCGAATTCATAAGGTAAACGTATCGAGAGAACGTATGCGTTTTCTCGATTCTCGCGATTTTCGTGCTCGGGGCAGAGATCTTCTTCGATATTCAAATATCAACTTTTACGTTACTTATTGACTTGTGACTCTGACTTACATTCGGCCAGAAATGTGGTCCTGAGAATGTGTCCCGATCCCGAGGTATATTGACATCATTCCCTTCCACTTCCATTCAGTCTCATTCCGACCTCTACGCTAGACGGCTAACTTTTATTTTTTATCATGTACTTATGTGCTACATAAAGTGGTGCAATGTTGCTGGTCCTAAATTGATATTAAATTATTTGTTCCATACATCCAGTCTGCTCGTATAATAGAACTCATTGGAAATGTGTGTGTTTAAGTATGTGACATACTAACGTCCATTAACATTTAACAGGCAGGATGAGAATCGCATTAGGAGACATTAAAAGAAAGTGACGTTTCACGCTTGGCAATACAATTAGCTTTGTTATATCTACATACGCTCAGTAGATTTTATTGTAGGCTTTGTGATTCTGAAGTTATTGTCATCCTCATAGTGATAGCAGGTAGGTAGGTACATTTGTTTATCAATTGAATTTCTTATTTTGACGAGTTTTTATCTAAAATTGCGTAGTGCCATTATTATTTATTTTCATATACCTAACAATGTAAGTATTTTACATTATGATGTCCGTGTGGTGACGGAGAACGAATACAAGTATCACAACCCCATCTCATCTGAACGGTGTCGTAAGTGGCGACTTACGGGAAAATACGCAGACGATATCACTGCGAGAGAAGGGTAACTCGATAAAAAACCATGTAGGTACGTGGAAACAGTAGGCCATAGATAATATTCCATTTTATATTTTGTTTGCTTTTGCTGTTACGGAAGCGACTGCCGTTTGACCCCCCTACCCTTAGGGAAGCTTGCGTCAGGGCCTCGGCCTCGACTGTTGATCGGCAGGTGTGTCAGCCGATCTGACGCATGCTAGCAGGTGAGATTAGCTTGGCCCTCGAAGATGTTATAGGGATAACACATAGTCGTGAATATAGTGGTCTATTTATTTTTAGAGTAGCAATTGTATTTTTAAGTCTTTCCTTGTTAACAAGTGATGATGAGCAAAAAAGTTAATTACTCCTATACATTTTTGACAATTGTGACTGCCTGATTCTCTCATATTTTACTTATCTTTAATTTGATTCCTACGTAAGTAACTGAAAGGGAAAGTATGAAGAACATTTAGTGAGTGAATGACAGCTGTTTGAGAACCAAGAATCCTGTACACCAGCGCTAGGTTTCTGGTGAATTCACTACGAATGAAACTAGAAAAAGATTCCAATCAGTTTTGGAGCGCAAATAGTAAATGATAAAACATAGTAGTAATAAATTAATAACAAACTCACTAGCTAAAAAACAAAGGGATGATGTTAGGATTCTAACGATTCCCCTTAGCTCCAAATCTTAGATAAAGATACGTGAATACTAAAAATAGTCGCAGGTAGTCATGTAGGGAATCGACTACCTTTTCAAATCTGCTATCAGCTGTAATCGGTTCAATGCTCAGTCATTTGTTCAGCGCCGTAAAAACTGTAGATGGTTCCAACGTGCAACATCGCTCTAAGAAGTATGTAGAGGAGTCTTTGAATATCCAGGGTGTGATCACGTAGCTTGGTTGGTCCGAGTAGGTCCGAGTCTTAGAGTATCTATCTTTAGATACTCTAGGGTCCGAGTAGTCAGAGCTATGAACAATAACATGTCATATTCTATAACCTCCTTGGTCTACATTCTATGCTGTAGGGCAAGGACTACTTATGACACTACGTCTACGTGGTAGACCAGGATGTAGGACAATATTTATTGGAAGTTTATTGGACTCCTTATAACAAATGGTCACGATGAAAGTGTAATAGAAATGTCATTGTTTGATTTTGTAGGTTCATAGTTCCGCTATTTAAAGCCCTAGGGAATTTTTATGGGTTGATATGTAGGTTGATTTCACACAGACCCATTTTGGGATCTTACCATTACTTCCAATCACTAATTCTTCAATAAAGTTCTGTACGTTGTTATTTCTAGGTAATTTTAGGGATGTAATTAATATTCATTATCAAAACGTCAGGTTTTTATTGTTTTCAATAAATAAAAAATAAATATCTTCAATAAATAACTCTTCTAGACCCTATCCGTTTCCGGTGCGTGCATCAAAACACTATATACATTGCGTTTCCGTGCGTATTTACATGAGGTTCTCGATTCAATAGGTGGATGATGATGATGGAGAAAGCGAAGATGAGATAGAAGACACGCTGGAGTAGCTCGGAGATGGGTTCGAAGCTGCAGAAGAGCTGGAGTCACTGGGGTAGTGTGAACTGTAGGCAAGCTGGGAAGGATCCCATACTCTGGCGTAAGGACCTCCGTTGTCGGGCTGCCAACCTAGGCTGTAGGAGTCTTGGGGAGCTGATGGGGCGGCAGTTGATGGAGGTCCGTATTGCGAGGCCGGGGGACCGTATTGGAGTGCAGGAGGGTCTGTCGGCATCATCATCGGCATCGCTGCATACAAAACAGAAAAATCATTATTACATAAGGTAGTCAGTTTTAATTAGATTTGCTTCAAAAATTAAGATCTAACCTCCTTTTTTCATAACTAGATTGTAGATAAGGAAACCAAGAACAAGAGTAATGGCCAGCTTGCTGAGAATGAGGGCCTTGATGGATTTGATGCCGATGATGGCTACCAAGATAGGCATCAACGCCTTCATCTTCAGTTTGAGGAGCAGGAGAACAGGCAGCAGCAGCTTCTTCTTCAAGATGCCACGAGCTGTAACAAAAAAATAATTTAGTCTATTTCGTAACATAATGACCTAAGTCTTACCGAATTAGTTCATTACCTGAGCCGTTTTCGTTCTCAGTTGTAGGGAAGGCCACATCTAGACCTCTATCAGCTCTGTAGGTAACTTCAGCACTGTCAAACATGAATTCAGGCAGCTGGAACTTAATCTCCTGGTTGTTTAGCACCTTGCCAACGCGGTCAAAGATCACTTTGTCGATGTTTTTCTCGTCGAAGGCTCTTGCAGATTCTGAGCTCATGCCGAGCTTCGTGTCCAGGAACGAAAGAACTTTCACTTTGAGACATGTCATCGGTGACTCGGCCTCGAAACAATCACTCATCACACTCTGGATCAACTCATCACTTGTCCGTAACCGAGACGTCTGAATTTCATTGTCCTTTATGGAGTAACCGTGCACGATGGCCACCGTAACCAGGATTAGGCACAAACACTTCATTTTGAGTTAACACTTTGTCATTAGATTTTATTAATTGACGTTCGGCGCGGCCGGTTAATGGAGCAACAATGATTTAATTTTTCAATGGGCTTGGTTTTTATACGTGGTCCTTTGGGCGGCAAGGCACGCGGCGCGCGCGCATGCTTTGCATTATAAATGATTTCATACTTATACTTGGCAAACTATTTATTTTCAATTGAAGAAAGTTCAGATGGTGAGAGTGACTATTTTGGTTATGATATTAAATTATGTTATTAATAATTTAACACAATTTTATTTTGGTATTTTATCAGACGAGATTACGAAGTTACCTACTTACTTATGAAATAAGTAACATGGGAGTTACGGATTCTTGTTTTAAAATATTAAGTATTATATTTTTCTCTTTTTATTCGAAATAAATAGTATAAATAGAAGAGAAAAGAAAGAAGGAAATTACATTAGATATTTTTTTATTTATTTAAACTTTTTGCACGGTTACAAAATTATAGTACAAAGGTGGACTTAATGCCATAGGCATTTTCTGCCACTCAACCTTAGGTCACCCTTTTTTTTTTTGACATAAATATCTCTGCATCACTGCAGAGATATTTATGTCAAAAAAATATCACATCATGTATTTAAATACAGTTTTTTTTCAGAAGCGATTTATTATAACCATCATCATCATCATCTCAGCGTTGAGTCGCGGTTGTAGCTGAACCCTCGGAGCCTCAGGATCGCTTACCGCCTTTGATGTTTTCGGCATCCCTGGCTGGTAGGTATTTATGTAATACATTTTTTTGTTATTCCGGCCTTGTCCCTACCAAATGACGCAATTCCATATTACATAACGTCAAAGTACATGGAAAAACGCATCTTCCAGACAAAATTATGTTAGCGAAGGTACAAGGTTGTATTTAAAGGAGCAGCCGTATCTCCTTGGTTGACTGTACCAATAACCACCATGGACTTGAAAAATTGTACAGCAATATATGGCGGTGTCTATAACTAGGTGAATTTAAATTTCTGCCAACACAAGATTTTATATAGAATTATAGGTATGGCTATAAATTGAAAAATCATTTTTTTTATTTGATGACTATTTTGATAATGAAATTTATTCATTATCATAGTGTAACATTTTTGGACATTATTCTTGTATTAGGTACTAACTATCCAGGTGATGTCACAGAAAGAATACAAGTATAAAGACCCCATCTCATCTGAAGGTTGTTGTATTAGAGGGGCCAGCGTGGAAACAGTGAGCCAAAGCCTCCCACATTGGGAGAGGCCTATGTCCAGCAGTGGACTGCGATAGGCTAATTGATTGATTGATATTATATTATATTATCTTAGATATTAATTATAACTAGGTATTTGATATTAGTATTTGACATTAGATTGACTCATTATTTTATTAGGACATTATGGTTATTTTATATTGCTATGATGAAATTCAAACTTGACATTATCTGTTTATTATTTTTACTATAAATAGGACTATAGTATTTTAGGTATTTTATTGAGTATGCCTATAACTGGTAAATTTCTTGCGAGTAACTTCTTTTTTAAGCACGTCTTAAGCTGCTTTTCCACCGGAGATGTGCTATGGTTACGTTGCTATTGATGCGTTTGATATCCACCAGTCATATTTGTTAGTCCATATAGCATGGCACTGGTGGAAAGAGATTCAGCTAAGCTATGTTTCAATATAGAAAGATGCGTGCTATGGATGTATGTGGGATGCCTATGAACTAGATTCGAATTTTGAAAATTTGTAGGAGAAATAGTTCGAGCTGCACATCTTCATAGTACACCAGTACCTACACCTTACTCGCTTAGCTACACATCATGGAAACGGTCTTATAGTTTCATAGCTTAGCTTTTACATAGCATAACTACTATAGTACATTTCCGGTGGAAAGGCAGCTTAATGGTAGAAAATGAAAATGAAAATCATTATGTCACAGCCCATTGTACCTATATTCAAGCAAATAAACGATTATTATTATTATTATAACGTTGTACCTAACAATAGACAGGGAAAGCGGCTGGTAATAATTAGGGTCAAATAATGACTTCAACATAGAAGTCATTGGGGACAAAATTATGGTGCCTTACCGCCCTCATACTTTTTACAACGGTTCGGGACTATTATCGCGATTAATTATGAATCTTTTTTTGCTGAAGTTTCGGATTGATTTATAGATGGCACCCGTTGTCACGGCTTGACTAGCGTCGAGAGGTGTGCGGTGCGGAGAACATTTTTTACCCTTCATTACTTTCATAATGAATGGTAAGACTGGTGTCACACCTCCTTGTAGTACCTTATAACCTGGTAATACAATCCTGGTTACATCTGAAGCTTGCACTTTAAACCGGCCCGGTCTCCCTCTCTTATTTTTTTCTTTTAAAATAATATTAGCAACCGTAATTATTAATATTCGCTCTAACCCCTTAGAAGCGGGTTCAAGGTAGTAGTGAAATGGCCAGGATTCGAACCCGGGATCTTTCGATCGTAAGGCCGACTCCTTAACCACTAAGCCACCGACGCTTCTTCTTTTATTTGGTTTATCTTTCTAAATTTATTTCCTCATGGTCATCTATGCGTTAGTTCCTATCGCATCCGAGCCAAACTCTTAAATTAAACTGTAAATGGGCTGCAAGTAAATTTTATTTGATGGTCGCTTTGTATTGTGGTTTCTTGAATACTTTTCTTAATAATTGAGAACCCGGATCATATTAAAACATTTGCACTAAACGGAAATTGAACTGCGACCTCTGTAGCAGTCGAGCGCTCTACCGCTACGACACAGAGATTAGGTCTATAGCTCGAAACCGATCTAAATCCAGGTACCGGGAATCCAGACCAACAGTTCGTTATAGCTCTGCAAAGACTGCAAAGATCAGGCGAATGATATCGCTTATCAGCTCGATTCTAGACGCAATCGGACGACTCTATGTAGCGATGCCATTTGCGTCATTGGGTCGTCACTTGCTCTCATTCCTATTTAATGTTTCGCTTATTCTTTTATCGCTGTTCTAGATTCCAGACTGTCGCGGTCGTGAGGCGCTTCTTGAAGGCTCTCAGCACGAGTCTTGGCGAGAGGAGGCCGCAGGAATGCCACTGCACTCTTAATTTATTTAGTTGCCCGCTACGTGTACAATCCCGCGCCAAGGAAGGCGAGAGGACACGAGCGCACCGTCCTCACTCTCGCATTCGCGATCCCTCGTGTAGCCTCGTGGAGAGTATGGAGATGCCTTCATGGGACGACTACGCTTGCACCAAAGCCTTGCAAAAACTTTGGTTTAGGTCCCAAAAATGTCAATAGGACCTCATGCACTCAAATTCCATCATGTCGAAGTACTACTACGTAATACTTCACACATTTCGGTGGTCGACTTCAACATTGACAGCTTGTTAATCAACAGTTCGATTGATATGCGGTGTCGCCCCGATGCTCTCACCGTGCGCTTGCGCATCCTACATACAAATCATTTACACTTCTTCAACAAAGTTGTATGTTTACTATCGGACATTAGTATGAGTCTCTCAGACTACGTTCTTTGTAGTCATAACGTGGATGTCTGCCTTGATTAATGCTTTTTCTATTTAATTAGGGTCCGTCAGATCTATGAATAGAATTATTTCATTCTTGTGTATGTCGTAGTCGCGTAGCCATTCGTAGCAAGAAAACATGTTCTTGTTTTATCTGACTTCAAAAAGGAGGAGTTTTATGATCGTCTGTATTTATGTCATTAGGTTGCTGATTAACTCGAAGATTTAAGGGGAATAAAGTTAAGTTGGTTTTTCTTTTTTACTATAACATGAAAATCCTTTATATCTTTTAATAGAGTTGTTTGCTATCACCTGGAAGTCATTAACTTCTTAGATGACGCGGACTCATGGGCCACGGTGTGAATGTTGATCATAGACTATGACCCTCCTGCTAATATAACGTATGCTACCTGACCACACAAAACGATATGCCGTCAACTCAAAAGAAGAAGAAGACACTATTTTAAGGGAATATTGCATTATGGCTTTAGAATTAAGCACAGTTATTACAGAAGATTTTATAGACTTTTAAGAAGTTATATTACTTTAATTTTTTTTTTAAATATTCTACAACATTCTACACAACGCTATCTAGACCCATGGTAAGCTTAATTAGTTTGTGTTATGGAATCTAGAATGCGGATATACATACTTAAATACTTTTTTTTTTGTAAATACATACATAATTATACATAGAAACACCCAGACTAATGCAAATATTTATATACATGCATGCAAATATTGGCACTGAGCGGGGATCGAACCCGCGCCTCCTGCGTAGCGGCCGCGTTCACTACCGCTACGCCACAGAGGCAGTCTCATTCGCAGGAGCAAGTTACGATATCTTACAATTCTTACAAAACAATAGTTGTCCCAAGAAAGTGAAAACTGCTCTGCTTTAGCAAAAAGTTTGCGTGCACTCTACGTTATGTAATAAGGGATGGTGATCGCGAATGCGGCGCGTGCGCACATTTACATGTACGAGTGCGACTGCGCCGCCATGTCCGGATTGTGAAATTGCTGTTTCACTTCCGTTCTATTTTGTACGAAAATCTTTTTTGATTTTTTTTTCTTCTAATGATCGTTCCTGATCATCATCATCATAATCTTATATTGTCCTGATAGTTACGAACATATTGCTCAGGACATATAGCTTGGACTTAAAATAGAGCACATTACGCGCAGTCACGTTTCTTGGGTGCCTTCTGAGGATAGCACGGGGTGCTACGGGGTGATGAGCTCAAGTTCACCAAGCATGGATTATTACAAAACAATCTGCGGGCACCAGACCTTCGTTTGTCTCGCGATTTAGGTCCAAGATACTCGTACGTGTTTCCAGGTTTAACAATGAAGGGTTGAAATAGAAAATAGTGGTCTGCTGAAATATGTCAAGCAGGCATATTCTTATGTAATGTATAACGCAGCGATTGTTAAATAATAATGAGTCGTTTTCGTAACCCAAAATTATTCAAATATTCATTTGGGGTTACGAATTTGTAGTCTGAATATTGACTGTATAAGTACTAGTAAGTACCTCGTATACTATTTGTCTATTCTATGATTGTAGTATAGTTATAGTGATTGACAGTATGGAATCCCTGCAATAATTTAATTTTACTATTTTCCTGTCATTTATTTAAAACTCTGTCTGGGATATCAAATGTGACTATATTATTCTGGATTTATATAATCTGTCCAGCCGTTGTAGTAACATAGAGTAACAAACATCAATTGTTATCCAAACATTTTCACAAAATATTCACATATATTAGTGGGACTACTTTCTGAGCATTAGAACTTATTAAACCTCTATAAGTCTATAGAAATAAATAGACTATAGAGGTAGAATACGACGGTATTTCCGTCCCAATCGAGCAGTCCGACTGGGGTAGTATCTCCTCTCTACAGAATGCCGCGGGTATAACTCACTGCAGAGGTTATGTGCTGTCAGTGGGAAGATCAAAGGCTTGTCCTGCTTGTCTTCTTCGCTGACGGCACAGAATCTCCCTGTTCTTAAAGGGTCGGCAGCACGAGTGTGACTCTCCTGATGTTGCACTGTAACCACTTTCCATCACGGTGGCCCGTGTGCTGGTCTGCTACCTACTATTTCTTTTTTTATACCTTGTCTGGTATAAAAAAAAGAATAAGTGGTTGTATACTAAAGTTTCTTTACCCTTCAACGAGTTTGAAATCAAAAAGCAATATTATTCTGAAACGGTACAACCCGTATTAGGTAACACCTAATACACATAACAGCGTACTATGAGCGCCGTGACAGCCATACTAAGTATAAATACTACCAAAAAGATAGCGTGAATTTCTAAACAAATAGCTGAATTAACCTTAACTATAACACAACTATTTGCCACAGAAAATACAACCTTAAATCCATGAAAATTAAAACAGACTATCACTATTTTCGCTTGTAAATCTATTTAACCACGTTTGCTGTAGGACTTTCAACTCTATTTAAATACAATACGAATGGTTTTCATTAAAATATAACTGTTATGGAGCCTATAGTAAGGTAGTCCTGCTATAAATATCATTGCAATTTTGAACTCTATGTCAACTGGATATGAATGCTTTTGGTTTAAAATCTAAATCAAGAGAAGCCTACAGTAAGGTGGATCGGCTCTATACATGCCAATAGATTGAAATATTGTTATGGATTTGTGCTAATGTGTCTGCAGTAGGTTAGGAGGGTAGGCCAACGTATCCTGAGTTGGGATCTTGCATTATAATGAGGAGAGGAGTTGAGGATTCCTTGGCGGGCCTCCTTACCCGAATTGGAGTCAGCACTGATGGTACGGATTACTATTTTAATAAGCATGTATTGGTTTATGTATTACAAAAAAATACTATTTTAATATGTTTCTAGAATTGACAGAGACAGTATATTGTCCCGGGTATTTCACCGCGAAATATTTATGTCCCAGATTTGTGTATATATTATTTGAAAAAAAGAACGGAAAACGAAGAAATACGGGGGCTTCGTAGTACGCCTGCTATTCCCAACTACCACAAGAAACAGTGCCGTCTCTTATGGGAGTTGTTACGAACGACTCATGACAGTCCTCGGTACGGGAAGCCTCTCGCTTGAAACTATGATTTTCTCAATGGTACGAAGCGGGTGAGAGCATTGGATTCTTCCACTTCTTTTTATGACGAGGTGATGAACGTAAAAGAGACCGTGGAATGAGTATGGAATAGGACCAGCATTTCTGTTCCGCAGAAGAGGCACTGGAAGTCGGAGAGCGTTTAACGATTTTTAAGGGGTACCCATCGCCCTAGCAGAAGAGGAGAGGGGGTTCTCCCTGTCGGAGAGACTTTGCTTGAACCCCTAAAACGTCCCTTGACTACGAACTGGATGAGTTGGTTTGATTCTCCTATCCACGTCTGTTTATATTAATCGTTTAAATATTTTCTATCGCTACCCATGAAACTAGCAGGGTCCAGTACTACAGATTTTCAGACATCTGTAATGTCAACACTAAAGATCAAGTTATCAGGAAGTCATCAAATACGCCCAAGCTTTAGATTCAATTTCTCATGTCCCTTCGATGCAATTCCCTGATCAGTATAACTGGATCGGATTCTTCCGTCAGAAAATCTTCTACCCGAATTGGTTTAGGGAAAGAATATTGGAAAAGGTTACCAGATACACAGAACATTTCTATTTATTATATAAACTTCAGAAGTTATATTCGATATAATAATAGATATGAAAAGATTATAATAATGTAGTTAATAGAGGATTTGGAGAGTAGAAAATATGTTCGCACATCACCCATTTTGATTCAAATTCAAAAGTGCCCAACGAGAAAAATGCAATACTGTTAGAATTTATCTTCCTTAGCATTTTTACTTGGGCATCTCTAACCATTTCATTTGTCGAATTACTTAAGTATAACATGTTGTAACAATCAAAAAACAATAAACAAATAAACGAAAATCAACAGTGTCATTTTATCTGGATTATGCGCTATGTGACTGCTTGAGTGAGGCTTCACTACGTGACTACCCTAGCTGATGAGGTGTGAAAGCGATTGGCACTCGGTCAGCAACATAATGTGTCAAATACCTACTCGTATTGAATTTTCTTCCCCTGGAGAAAGTCCTGCTTTGACTGCCTACATAGTTTAGCGTATGTACTGTCACTTTTATGGGCCTTTGATTTCTTTTAGCTGAATTTATTGTGTAATTGGGCCTTCATTATATTTAAATCACTGAAGAAAACTGTAAATGTGCTATTTAAAAAATGCTAGGCGTAGATTTCGTTTAGAAATGGCGGCAAGAGGAATGATTACTTTCTTAATTTAAATCAGGTACTGAGTAAAATTGTCTATTGCAATGTAAAAAACTTTGTCCGTTCATAGGTAAATTCGTGAACAATTATCGATTAAATTAATACATTAAAATTTACTTAACATCCCATATAGGACTCATGTTCGGTTGATTACGATTTTATTTTTATTGGACAAACGATTTTTGTTAGCAATATATTGTTTATTGTAATACTATTTAATTTAATATTTATGTTTCAAGACGGAAGCAAATGGCAGGCTAACCTGCTTCTAACTTCCTGGGATAGAGAAAGATGGGAATATTGTGTATGCAATGAAAACCGGAAACCTATAGGGAAGTCTGGTAATTTCAATCATTGTTTGTGTTATTTGTACTACATAGATGTACAAGAAGGTATAAATAAAATATTACTTATTCATCATTGATTTATTATAATAGAAATAAATAACATTATCAGTCATACATCACAGTCACACACGCATTCACATTTTATTTTAATAAATAAGTCGCAGTAAGTACATAGTATTTACACAGTTACGATTTCTGAACGAAACCGTTTTATTTGGTCTATAGGTTATCTGTCCTCGTTCATAGCTGTCAAAAACGGCGGGATAAACGAGATCGGATACGCGGTCGTGAGGTTGTTGAGGATTCGTTCGGATATTTAGTGATAAGCGTTGTAGGCGAGTTCCTGGGCTAGTTCTTCAGGTTCAGCGTCCCTCCTGCGACGAGTGGCAGCATAGGCGGCGTCCCAGGGTCCATGGGCGGAGATCTGGGGGTGTGAGTTGTCCGCGGCAATCTGGGTAAACTACAATGTTAGGCTTTGGATGGTTTTGTAAAAGAATTTGGTGCAGATTATACATAAATTAAGGCAGTGCGGTGTCAAGCATTTATGGAGAATGTGATTTGGTAATTTTGTGAAAAATGTGCAAAAAGATTTCAATCGAAGTTTAGGTTCGTGGGGTTAGTTTAACTTTGTTAGTAAATTTTTTTTATGGTTAGGTATACTTAGTTAAGTTCAACTCACCTTCTTGCAAAGTTGGAAAATGGCCAGAGCAACGGAGACCACGAAGGAGAAGAAAGACAGCTGCAGAGCGTTCCAGGCCTTCAGACCAAGGACTCCGATAGCCAAGGGGATGAGGGTCATAGCCTTCAGGAGCACGAACACGAGGATGGGCACAATGATCTTCTTTAGCTTGGCCTTGCGGGCTTCTCCCACAGAGCGGGCACCTTCCTTGTTGAACTTGACGTTGAGAGACAGCTCATCATTGTCAAGGTTCCTCGGACTCACAGTGATCTTGGTATCAGCAATGGGCAGTTTGAAAGTCACATCGTGAGACTGGATGTAGTTTTCAATGCTGTCGAAGAAATCACCAGTGGACCGCCCTGTGACGTCATTTGCAGCGCTATTTTTCGTCACCTCAACGGCTTCGGAGATCTGCAATGAGAAAATAATTTGATTAAACTTTTTCTTTTTTCCTTTCAAGCAAAATTTTAATGAAAGGTAAAGTAGGATACCTGGAAGGTGTCCTTCTTGAAAATGGAGTCCAGTAACGACATAACCTTGTACTTGATGCAGGCGGTGGGATCAGATCCTTCGGCGCAGCCAGATCTCATCTCTTCGACCATGCTGTCCATGGGCGTGCCTTTCCAGAAGGCATCCTTGGCAGGCTGAGCAGCCACGCTCCCGAAAAGGGCCAAAGCCAAAACGCACACTACTTTACTGGACACCATTTTGCTACGCTCCTGTGGTGCTCACCGAACGATGGTTAGATTGGTTGTGATAGCTCCAACAAGGATCCCGCGGTTTTTATACAGCTATTTCAAATTCAGAACGTAGTCTGCAGTTCCGGTAGGCATTGTGTTTCAATGTACGAGTTGGACGTGCACATGCGACCTTCTGGCACGGGCGAGCCCAAGTGTAAGGGAAAGCTATCTAATACGAATCCTCCTTAAGATATGGAGTAGAAAACGTCTTAAGTTCTAATATTGATATTCGTTCATCGTACATTTTAAAGTCGCTATTTTGTAGCACCTTTTCTGTTGTTTGTGACACCATTCCCTGGTTCGTAGACGCGTGAACCAGTTCTCGTGTCTCTGTCTGTCTAGCAGCTCATCGGTGAAGAGAGAGCGAGAAAAGCAATGCATCGAGTAGCGAAGTGTTTGATATGGAGGAAGAGATGTGCGTACACGCGTCTTTGCATACAGAATGGCGGTTAAGTGGATATCATTGAACTTCAACGTCTGAGAGAGTATTTTATCGATCTTTCAAGTTTATCAGCTGATAGTTCAGGGTGATTGTCCTGTCAGGTAGGCTATTTGTAATTTTTTTGCTAAATATATAAAAATACAATTTAGATGTAGATTGACACTTTCTTTCTGATTTTTGCAGGATTTTCAAAAACTAGGTCAGTATAGTTTGAAAGGAAAGGGAAAGTTGAAATGGAATCTTTGCTTTCTTTCTTCCTAGCCTAAAGGTTTATCCACACTCGATCAGCTACGGCTATGTTCCTACCCCGGCCGTGACACTGTACGGACGTGTGTGAATAGGCATTTATTATTCTCAAGGATGTTGGGGCCTTTAACCCTTATGCAAACTAGATACATTTCAGTCTGAACTGGAAATAGCATTTCCCTTTGGATAAAGACCTCCTATATGGATGTAGGGTAGTTAGGTTTTATCAATATCTTTGGAACTGAAGCTATCCCCTTCTGCAAGCTGATACATCTCTTCTCAAGCTTTTCCCAAGAGAAATCTGTCAAGGCAGGTGTATGGGCTTGATCGTGAGCTTGGTTTTGGCCACAGGGTGGAGATTGAATCTACGAATGTTATTATATATCTACGAGATTTAATATCCACGTCTCTTTCCAGATAAAGAACAATAGTCTACTGTTTTCTTCTATCCCAAAGTATTTCAAAAGTTCCTTTACTGCACATTACTGCATTGCACGTGCCGATTGTGCTCCTCAGCATCAAAGTATCAGCCCCTCTCGACAAGTGGTAATACGTTTGTAGAATAGAATATTATTATATTGATCAATGTATGGGCACAAAACAGATAATTAGTACTAGCGGTATGGAATTGATATGCGTTGAGTCATGAACTTCAAAATACGTGTCAATCATCATTCATCATTCTATTTTATAATACGCCGGCCAAGGAAATGCCACTTGGCTAGGCCCCCCTTGTTGTTGAGTTGAGTTATATTTTTTTTATTAGGTCCTTACGTATGAAATTGGCGTTTTGTACGGGAGGAATAAAAAGTCGATTATGCACCGTTGTTATCTATGCACTTTTGCCATCTTATGGGTAGTTCATTGATCCCTTTACTATAAAAACCATGGGGGCGAGAATCAATAAATTCTTTGAAGGCGGTTTGGACTGCTGCATCGGAGTGGAATTTTTTTCCTTGTAAGAAGTTGTCCAAATTCTTGAAAAAATGGTAATCTGTTGGAGCAAGGTCCGGGGAGTACGGTGGATGTCGCAGAAATTCCAATTGTAGCTCAGCTAACTTAGTGGTTGTTTGTTGTGCAGTGTGTGGTCTTGCGTTGTCGTGAAGCAGCAGTGGCCTAGAGCGATTGACCAATCTCGGTTGTTTAACAGCTAGTTCTTCCTTCATGGTTTGCAGTTGCTGACAATAGATATCTGCCGTAATCGTTTGGTCAGATTTAAGAAAGCTGTAGTGAACGACACCGGCGCTAGTCCACCAAACACTTACAAGTAACTTTTTCTGAGTCAATTTTCGTTTAGGGCAGGATTTGGCTGGGTCTCCAGGGATCAGCCATTGCGATGAGCGCTTTCGATTATCGTACAATATCCACGTTTCATCACAAGTAATGATTCGATTTAAAAACCGAGAGTGAAGGAATAGACGTGAGATGAGGTTATGTGAAAAATATTTGATACGTAAAATTATAATCCAGTATAAGCTTACTGCAAAGCTAGATTATAACTTTATCTAAGCAACACACACATATACCGATATAAAAACATAATACAAGAACCAGGGAACACAATTTTTTGCTATCGCCTCTCGATGCGTAGATATTAGAAATGAGAACCAACTTAAAAAAATTTAGTAAATCAATATCCTATCTCAAAATATGATAGCCTCCTTTATAAATGCCTTTATCATTCGCGTCGCGTCGTAATGAACCAATCCTCTTAGTTGGTACTTGTATTTTCTTTACTGCACGATGAAGACCTAGTATTTTTTAACTGCACATAATGTTTCTTACGTCCTATAATCGTGGGGGCCCTTTAAGGGTAGGACCAACGTTTTAGAATGAATAGCACCTGGCACATTCAACTTCATTATCTTAGTGGTGCTCTCAGTTGTATCCGAGGTTTTCACCTCTGAGATTTCGTCCGCCATTTACTTTCATTTTTTAGGGATAGGCCCAAGATTGTGCAACGTAGCGGAGGAAGAGCCAGAAGGCGGACCCTGAGCTCCGAGGTCGCACCTGGGCTTTGAGGATGATGATGATGACTTTAGTTATTATGGGAGCAGCTGCCGTTTGATCTCTCATTTACGAGAGGAAAACCTCGTCAGAGCCTTGTTCGTCAATTTCAAATTCATTTTATTGCTTAAAACAGTCGGGTAAAGAGATATAATTTTAGAATGTAATCCAATAAGTGACACAAATACTTGTCGCATTGTTAACGGGCGATATTCAATTATTATTGATCCCGCGTTTCATACCCATATATAGAATACCAATATGGCGCCCATAGTTCCGCCATGGTGAAAGTGATACCAGGCGAACTATTAATTTGTATACACATATTAATGAGTTAAAAATTTCAAAAGGTGTGAGTATAGGAATAGTTTATAAGGATTTGGTTGACTGGTTGCGTGTACAGTCGTAAAAAGCTGCAGGTTGCTAAGTAGCATGTAATGTGAACGGTGTACAGGGACGGATTTAAAAATTTGGAAGTTTATAAACTGCGCAAAATATTTTTTCACAGTTTTCAATGAAATCTAAAGTATTCAAATAGGCTTATATTACATCATTACCTACTAATACATCTATTCTTTACTTTCACGTCTTTTTTTATCCAATGGCCTATTCCTTATGGAAATTATGAAGGCGTCTTGAACGAGGAGATCCATTTTCTTTTTTTTTATCGTGTGCAAAATACCCACGAATAAGGAACCGGCAGGGGTAGTTATGTTGGACATGAACCAACTAAAACGCACGTCGTCTGTGGGTCGTTGGTTACCGGAGGTGAGATTGGTATAGACATATCTCTCGCACCTTGTCCAACCAAGGGTCTCCCTTCTTTAAGGATGCACTATCCTTACAGAAGCAGCTTTCTTATTTGTGGAGGCCCTTTTTATGGGAATTCCTTCTTTGTGAAAGCCTCTTCTTTGGAATAAAACCACTTTTTAACGGATTTATTTATTATTATCTACTTTTAAGGTCCAACCCCACCAAACGGACGGCATAGGCCCGGATTTTACAATCTTTAAACAAAATTAAGTCTTATTATCACAGTGTTTGAAGTTTATATTACCAAGTCACGCACTATTCAGTAGCCATGTTCGCGGGGTGACTAGTGATGGTAGTTGTCACATAGTTTCGATCCTCTTCTTTGTAAAATATTTTTGTTTTATTTCTTGTTGAAACTCTTCCCAGAAGCGAGCCCAGGGCCTCGACCTCCGAACCCTGCTCTAAGGCCGGCCCTGGCGGTGCAGTTCGCAATTTGAATGTACTATTATTTTACTCGTTTGTCTGCATAGATGGTGCACCGGTTGAAACGATCACCTGCGTGTCATTTGCGTGCCTGTTGCGTGCTGTATGCTTGATGGACGTTGACTACACGAACGCGTTTATACTAATGCAATGGGATGAATCGTACCGCACCACTTAATACAAATAAATATTTATATACATTTTCATTTACATAAAAAAGAATATTAGTAACCGATAATACTAGATTCCCGCTAAACCCTCCAGCTAAGCTAAATTGCTTAGGTTAAGTGTGGGTTTGCATCAGTAGTGTAATGGCAAGGATTTGAATCCGGAATCTCTCGATCGTAAGGCCGATTCTTTAACCCTAAACTATCGACTTGTATACCAATATATCTATTATGTGCTTTATTAGGTTTTTACTTTGCACAGTAGCTTCTAAGTGCTCTATAAAGACAGTTATGGCCATTACAACGCGGCGTAATTTAAATAGCTAAGTACTACTTTGGTACAAGTTTCATATACAACTATACAGGTCATAACATTCACATATTGGCAGTTTAAATCGAAATTAGCTTACTAATACTTAACGCGTATTTTGAGCCGTATTTTGTGACGGCTTTTGTTAGCACTACTGTGTCTATCAAGTATATGTATTAGAAATGAAACGGATATTCGGTAACTATCCGGTATCCGGCCTATCCGCCCTTGTATTCACTTTCCAGCCTATCCGCCCTTGTTTTCACTATCCGGCCGGATACCGGATTGTAGTCCAGTATCCGGCCGGATACCGGATAGCAATATTTTAAAAGACATCATCTTATCGTGTGTCTCTCTCTGTGGCATCGTAGCTTCCAAACGTACGAACCAATGTGTTTTAGCTTTTTGTTTGAAAGGTAAATTAGTCGGGTCAGGAGTTTTCTTAGCTAAGTTGGAAAATGGGTTCAAGATGGCTGCCACCACAAAAATAACATATTTATTTCACAACTCCGTCAATATGGGTATCAAATCAAAGGGCTTGACAAGTGGAATACTACATAGAATGACAAATTTCGAATCCTAGGCTTCGTATACCAGACCAGCTTCTGATAATAGCCTTCCACAGTAACTGTTCCCACCAGGTGCTGAAAGATAAATTCTAGCAAACCTTTCCAAGTCTGGCCGAATATCCGGTAGCCGGATATCCGGCGCTCCGGCCTCGTAACTTGCCGAATATCCGGTATCCGCCCAAACCAATATCCGTTTCATCTCTAATATGTATAGTCAAAGGTCTTTACCAAAATACCGCTTTATTGACGTCACATTCATACTGAACGTTCAATGAAGTCACTGGTAGCGACTAGACAGATAAAACGTCATAACTTCGTAGCTGTACCTACAGCCATCCTACAGCTTACAACGACATTAGAATGTGTGTCTGCTTGTCATTCAGCACTACCCATCACTTTTGAGCCAAGCGGGTTATTAGAATGTAGTCAGTGGGTCATGTTCGTAACACGCAGGACTATCCTACAGCCGCCATTCATTACATTACATTCTTGAACTTAAAGTTACCTTTGTATAGTTATTGCTCGGGACATATATCTTGGACTCAAAATGTGCTCAAAATGTGCTCAAAATGTGGTCAAAATGTGCTTTATACGCGCAGTACACGTATTTTGGGTGTCTATTGACGATAGCACGGGGTGCTACTGCGGCTGCGGTGGACGAGCTCAAATTCACCAAGCATAGGTTATTACGAAGCAATCTACGGGCGCTACATCCTAGTTTGACTCGCGATTTAGGTCCAAGATACGTTTCCTGAGGTAACTATACCGACATATATTTTGATCCCCATGACGTTACAAAATGAACTCTATATGCGCAGTACGCGTTTTTTGGGTGTCTTTTGAGGATAGTGCGGGGTGCAGAAGAAGCTCAAATCCACCAATCATAGATTATAACAAACCAATCCGCGTGCGTCAGGGCCTTTTTTCTCTCACAACCACTACAGTGACAGTAGGGGTGGAAAAGGCCATGCGTGTCTATGTAAGTATCCCTGCCTCTGTGGCGTAGCAGTAGTGAACGCGGCTGCTACGCAGGAGGCGCGGGTTCGATCCCCGCTCAGTGCAAATATTTGTGTGCATGAATATGAATATTTGCATTGGTCTGGGTGTTTCTATGTATAATATGTATGTATTTACAAAAAAAAAAAATGTTCACACATTCTAGAACCCATAACACAAGCTAGTTAAACTTGTAACGTTGTGGATTTTATTCAAAATTTTATTTAATTAGTTCCACAACTTACTCAATTAATTCTAGTATTTCGATATTAAATCGACTAATTGTCTATGGTAGCGCGAGCGAGACTGGACATCACTAGTACACTACCTCAAGTGTCAAAACTATGGCACTTGATCGTCCCTTTCTTTTGGCGAACTCCGCCAAGGCAGGTCGCATTTGACCCCGGGCCTACTGCTGTCGGCTACGGGTAAGTCCTTGAGATCAACATTTCCAACTTCTTCCTATAGGTGAAGCCTTCTCAGCGGTCCAGCTTATTGCCTGCTAAAATGCATGGCCTTATTATTTTAATTAATATTTTTTGTATGTGCTTTTACAGCCTACCCTACTTAGCGCCACGAGCCGATGACCTCTACGGTCAGAGGTCGCGTCGCCTGCTTGCACTCTGCTGCATTATTTTTCTTTTATTATAGCTTTAGCTACTGCTGTCTTGCCGCTGAGGAGAATCTCTTCACCTGCTTTATTTTAGCGGGTCACTTGGACGAAATTACCTAGTGACAAACTGACCCGCACTTTATTCGTTTTCCAGGGTCTTCGCACCGGGCTTCACGCCATCATTCGGTCGTGAGGCACACCAGCGAGGACCCTGGCACGCCGTCAACAACTCCAGCTCCGGTGTCCCCAGCTAAGTGCTACTACCATCTTGCACAACGGATCAAGCAACGCCACGGCAGAATATTTTTTATACCGAACCTACCCCTGAGGTTCCCTTCTTAATTACCTTCATACAAATTCATGTAACGCCCTTTTTATCATCAAGATTATAATTATTTAATTGTAATCATATTTTATTTATCTCTTGCGTCTCCAATAGCTAGCCAGGTAGACCCAATTACATTCACTTTCTATAATTAATTTTTAGGCTCGTATAGCCATTTTTTTTAATTACATTATTTAGGTTACATTAAAACCCTAACAACAAATTTTTTTCGTTACATTGGCGCCCAACGTGGGGCCACTTTTTAATCACATTTAGGTTTCATACTAACCTAACTAAACTCATTTTTTTACGTTACATTGGCGCCCTTCAAAGGTATTATTCTGCCGTAGGTATTGTGTGTTTGATCCGTAAGTACTTAGTTTCTTATTTCTCTCTTTACTTTACCAGTGTGGTGAATTTTTCACCAATTTTATTGATATTTTATTTTTCACCCAAATGTGGGTAGTTGAACATTTTTATAATTTCAACTTTATTTTTGTATAAACTGAATAGTGAACATTCAATTCCATTATATCAGTGATATTACATTATAATATGCATCATAATACCTTTGTTAAATATAATAACAAGGTTTATTAACATTACTTTTACATTTTTTGCATTAACTCATTTGGTTAAAGAAAACTAGGTTCTAGTTAATCTAGACAAGTTTATCACTTTTTACAGTAAGTTCTATTGAATACTACTATATTATACCACTGGTAAAGTAAAGACCTATTTTCTTCTTTTTCTCTGGACTTGTTGATCTCACTGTACTGTACTTCTTTTTACTTACCTTTTTATAATTTTTGTGCAAATGTGTTTATTGTACACAATTGTACCCCGTCAGTGAATTTTATTATTTACTTACCTTTTTATGTGCATATTATTATATGCATAGTAATAACTTTTATAGTTATTATGACTCAACCTATTGCTGGTTGAAATTTTTATTTTGATACTATTTTGTTGTAATGTACACAAATAGCTTACTGTTCACTGACAGGATACTTTTATTCTAATTGTTGCTATCATATAGGCATAGTTCCTTATATAGCAGTACATTACAATTTTTTTTGTACAGCCTCGCTCGCACCATAGTTTTCAATATTACTTTCTTTGGGTTAATTTACCTTTTAAATTCTATACTTAACTGTTTTGTAGTCAGCGTCGCTTTTTGTTGGATCTCTGTATCTGATTAGCTTGTTTATAAAAAAAAAAAAAAAAAATATCCTAACATTCTTTGAAAAGAAAAACAAAGAATAATAAAAGATCTCTAAATATATTATGTATCTTTGAAAAGAACAGCAAAGATTATTCAAATGTTTAAATTGTAGTCATCGTCTGGTTCTGCATATGGATTGTTGAGTCTGGCATATTTTCAAGTCGTTGAGAGCAATTCCCTTAATATATAATTATTATCCCTTCAAACTAAAATAAATACAAGTTAATTAAATTTCAACTTTTCCCCGAGTCCTCTTAAATGACTGGTGTCAAAATATATAGCAGTGTCACTTAAAATAATCAATATTCAATAAAATATTAAACAAACATAAAATAAAACAATGTTCCAACTTAGTTATTTAATAAATTTAAAGTTTAACCTACAACTTAACTTCTTATGTATGAACAACAATTGTCTTGTTCCAATTACCACAATTGATTAAAATGAACTCCTTTTCCAAGACTTGCTTTCAGCTTACCATCAGGCGAGGTGAAGTCAAAAACAAATGTACACATACAAATATTTGTAAATTATAACAAACCTTGTATTTTGCACTAACATTATTTGCATTTGTTGTTATTGCACCTTGGTAATACACTGCCTATACCACAACACTACAATGGTCGTAATGATATTCTTTTACCTGTGAAAGGGTTATCATTAAAAACTTTTATTCTATGTACCCAACTTTGTACAGTTGTTGGTGAAAACTTTTAACACTTGAATTAACTCATGTATCCTGTTGTAGACATGGTCTACAGGTCAATTGTCTTCTTAAGTACTAATGTACTAACTTTTCAGTTGTTTTCGTTCGTTTAATTTAAACATTAAATTATTTCTTTCAAGTTTGTTTTGAATGTTCTGAAAGAAAAATATAACTGCAACTTGTCAAACGTCATATGGTTTTGACAATCAAAAGTGTTGCCAGTGTTGTAATTTAAATTACTACTAAATATTTTTTTTAAAATTACTTTGTTTTTTTCAAAACAAAATAATATTATTATTATTCTTTTAAGAATAAAATCTTTCGGACCTTTTAATTAAATTTCAAATATTTTTTTTAACCTTATGGTTATATCCGTACTTACACTTGTATGACTTTTCCTGGGATGATTGTTTCATTATCTTGGTCCTGTTTGTTGTAAACAACATTCACTGTTTTATTGGTGAACAATAATATTAAATATGTTGGACTTGTTCCAAAAAATAAATAAAAATAAAAATTAAATATTTTTTTAAATTCTGGTTCTCGATTCATTGAGACTTAAAAAAAATTCATAAATAAAAATGTTAAATGTTTTGCCTTGTTGCAAACAGTTTATTGATCCGTTGGGTTAACCCTAAAATGCCTTCATGGTGTTATTTTTAAATAATTTTTTTTGGAACTTTTTGCCACTAAACATTTCAACATAATACAAAACGACTACAAAACATTAAATAAATTGCTTTCTATGTTGAACCTTGGGTTCGTTAATTTTTTGATGTTCAACTTTGTTGAAACTTTTGAATTTTTTTAAAAACTTTTTGGAACATTAGTGTTGTCCCAATTGCAACTGATGTTTGCTATATACTCACAGTATGTGGGTCAAATATTATACTAATTTAACATAAATAATAACTCTTTTAATAATAAATTGACTTGGTCATTACCTTTAAAAGTTATTAATTACACTTTTTGACAATTTGATTGTCTTTAATATTTTTAAACCTTATTACCCTACCGCTGCTATATATTTTCTTCTTCTCCTTCCTCTCTTTGAGAGGGAACTTTGAACTTAGGTTCTTTTTCCTTTATTATTAGGCTTTGCCTAGTAATGGTTGTTGTGGGTCGGTTGGCGTTTTAAACCAACCGACGTGTTTTTGGGTCCGTTGGCGTTTTAAACCAACGGATACCGTATCTTGGCGCTGGGATACTAAACCAGTCGCCGGGAGTTTTTATGGTTTTATACCATTATTCTTGTTATGTCTTCTTCCGAGCGGTTTGCAAACTCGTAAAATAAGCCTTATTGCAGATGCGGTAATGTATACATCTAAAATAAGCCCTATACTAAAAACATAACACTTTCTCTTCTTTTAAGTCGAAAATATATAGTGGTATTTCATTGCTCTCTTTCTTCCCATTGAAGTTGTTGTCTATGACACTTCAATGTTTACCATCTTGTTCGATTTACGTATGAGTCTCCAGTGCCTATTATCCTGGAAACTCTTTTCGAAAGGAACGCGTGTGCTACAATATATAAGTGGTAACCGCAAAGTATGGATGAACATGATTGGGGAGGTATGTAAGGTGGTATGTTTGTGTAAGCGTATGTCAGGCATTTTCTTGAGCAATCCAGTATCGGGTTTTTGGGTAACAAAAACCCAGAACTAATTGGGGGGGTATTGTAACGTTGTGGATTTTATTCAAAATTTTATTTAATTAGTTCCACAACTTACTCAATTAATTCTAGTATTTCGATATTAAATCGACTAATTGTCTATGGTAGCGCGAGCGAGACTGGACATCACTAGTACACTACCTCAAGTGTCAAAACTATGGCACTTGATCGTCCCTTTCTTTTGGCGAACTCCGCCAAGGCAGGTCGCATTTGACCCCGGGCCTACTGCTGTCGGCTACGGGTAAGTCCTTGAGATCAACATTTCCAACTTCTTCCTATAGGTGAAGCCTTCTCAGCGGTCCAGCTTATTGCCTGCTAAAATGCATGGCCTTATTATTTTAATTAATATTTTTTGTATGTGCTTTTACAGCCTACCCTACTTAGCGCCACGAGCCGATGACCTCTACGGTCAGAGGTCGCGTCGCCTGCTTGCACTCTGCTGCATTATTTTTCTTTTATTATAGCTTTAGCTACTGCTGTCTTGCCGCTGAGGAGAATCTCTTCACCTGCTTTATTTTAGCGGGTCACTTGGACGAAATTACCTAGTGACAAACTGACCCGCACTTTATTCGTTTTCCAGGGTCTTCGCACCGGGCTTCACGCCATCATTCGGTCGTGAGGCACACCAGCGAGGACCCTGGCACGCCGTCAACAACTCCAGCTCCGGTGTCCCCAGCTAAGTGCTACTACCATCTTGCACAACGGATCAAGCAACGCCACGGCAGAATATTTTTTATACCGAACCTACCCCTGAGGTTCCCTTCTTAATTACCTTCATACAAATTCATGTAACGCCCTTTTTATCATCAAGATTATAATTATTTAATTGTAATCATATTTTATTTATCTCTTGCGTCTCCAATAGCTAGCCAGGTAGACCCAATTACATTCACTTTCTATAATTAATTTTTAGGCTCGTATAGCCATTTTTTTTAATTACATTATTTAGGTTACATTAAAACCCTAACAACAAATTTTTTTCGTTACAAACTATGCTTACTTTGGGTCTAGATAGCGTTGTGTAGAATGTCTTGCAATATTTATTATTATTATTATTTGTTTCTCCGATCCTTAACTCTCGGGACTATGGAGTCCCGGGCCTTTGGAAGGCGTGCGTCGGGCCGAAGCCAAGACGTAGAGGCCCATTTAAGAGAATTTACTATGCTAGGGATACACACATGACGGATACCATCCCCGAGTGCACAATATGATACACCCGGAGATGGTCCCCGCCAGGTGCAGAGACTATTGCTGTACGATGGAAACTAGGTAATGGGCTATGGGGTTGAGTATTGGATGGACTGGTAAATGGGCTATGGGAGGGAGACTAACAGACGCCTGCCGTGACAATAAGTCTCAAAATTGTAAAAAAGGCAGGCGGTGACTTGCCAACTCATTGCATGGGCCCCATTAAAATAGCCACACATAGTGCGGCCATGGGGCAACACCCGTTGAGCGGCTAAGGTTGTCGAGAGGTGAGTCTGCGGGGCGCGTCCCCGGCGTTATGACATTTTACACTTCCAACCTGGAGCATAGGTTCCGCTCTTGCGACTCCACTCATGGCCGGCCAATAAAGGCAAGCACATGAGGTGAGGGGGAATAAATCCGAGCCTCGGGAGAATCAGGGTTCGTGGTGTCGCCACTCACCAACAGCTCGCCACAAGCTGCCCCTGCGGGGTTATTATTATTATTATTAGGCGGTCTATGTATTTCACATGGAAACACTCAATCCAATGCAAAAAGACATTTTTATGTGTACAAATATTTGCACTGAGCGTGAATTGACCAAGCTACCGCTCGCTCTACTACTACTGTAACTAGACACGTCTTTAAACGGCGTCTCTCAGTTAGAAAGATCTTAGGGTATACTAGCCTTCCGCCCGCGGCTCCGCCCGCGTGCATCTCGGTTAACGCGACCTTGGCTCATATCTTCGGTTCTACTCCACCGATTGCGATCAAACAAACGTAAGATTTTAAGTCTGAGTAAGCCCTTTCTAACAAAAAAAAACCGCATCAAAATCCGTCCAGTAGTTTTTGCGTCCATCGCGGACAAACAGACAAAAAAAAATAGTATCGTTAACATAACATAACTAGGGATGTGACATTGAAGGAAAAAAATCGATTAAATAAAAATCGATTTTTTCTTTACTCAATATAAATCGATTTGTCAAAAATCGATTTTATGAAAATAAATAATCGATTTTTTTGAAAAAATCGATTTTTTTCCTAAAATTTTAAAAATCTGCATGCTTTTCGTATTCTAATAATAAACCTACTGACATTACGAAATTATCAGATTAAAAATAAAATAAAATAATATGATTAATAAAAATAATAACCAATTATAACTAAATCTCAAAGAAAATGTTCTTTTAAACTTTCAATTTCATAAAAATGTAGAAATTGATTTCCGCAAAACTATTTTTTTTACTGGCAACACTAAAAGAAACGACGACCGCTCCGTAACACCGCTGCCGCCGTGTCATACTGGCACTGGTGTGACGGTTAGGGAAGAAAATTATAATCGTCACACTATTCGCTGTCATTGTTATAATGACACAGGCAGCGGTGTAAAGGTCCAACCCCACCAAACGGATGGCATCGGCCCGGATTTTACAATCTTTAAACAAAATTAAATCTTATTATCACAGTGTTTGAAGTTTATATTACCAAGTCACGCACAACAGCTTGACAGCGACGTGCGGCCGCATGACGCACGTCAAGCTGTCATGCGTGACTTGGTAATATAAACTTTAAATGCTGTGATATAAGATTTATTTTGTTTAAAGATTGTAAAATCCGTTCCGATGCCGTCCGTTTGGTGGGGTTGGACCTTTACTGTCAGTTTGTCGTCAAAGATAAGTCAACGAAGTCAATTTTGTCCGTATCATATTTTCATTATCACAACAATATGAACAAACTTTTTTGTAACTCTTTTAGAAAATTATAAATTAAATAAAACTATAAACTGAACAGATAATAGTACTAGCGTAACCATAGTGTGAGTGATTCGAGAACCGAGAAGTCATATATCATACAAAGTGTTCATAAAATGTTACGAAAATTTCGCATTTACGAAAATCGATTTAAACGTGTAAGCTAAAAAATCGATTTTTTAAAAATCGATTAATATATTTAAAAAAATCGCGTTTAAAAAATCGATTATAAGAAAAAAATAATCGATTTTTTTAAAAATCGATTATTTTTTAACATCCCTAAACATAACCCAAGTATTTTTTTTTAATATCTCCAATGTACCGACACGACCACTTTACAATTACATAATAGTATATATATACATATATATATAGATAGATAGATCATATTCTTTCCTCCGTGGTATATACTGAAGCAGGGTATATGCTGGAGCAGTGTATATACTGGAGTAGAGTATTTATTGGAATAAGGTATATAAAATACTGGTGCAGGAAATTTCTAATCACTGCACTATTTAAATATTTATCAATCGTAGATCTGTAGTGATCAATGCCAAAACACTTTCCCATCAATTCTGTAGCATTCACACGATTCATTACGTACCTTAACGTACTCTTTGCGGTTCAACGGTCTCATTGCCAAGGATACCGAAGACTGTGCGAAATGGAGGAGTAAAAGTCGGACAGTAGACCTCAGACTCCGAGATGAAAGATGAAAGCCTCGGGGACAACACATAGTTGATGCAGATTAAATGACAATTACTCTCTCCTCTACTCTAGAGGAAGCTCCTGAAGAATATAAGGATAGAAGCAGCTGCAACAGCAACTGTTGGGTCTGCCTACCCCGCGGCGCCCGAGGGAAATATGCATAAGGCATAAAGGCGACTGGGGAAGTACCTCCGCCCTACAGAATACCGCGGGTATAATAATCTCGTGTTGTGTTCCCGGCGGTGAGTAGGGTAGTCAGAGCTCAGCTGTAGAGGTTTTGTGCTGTCAGTGGGAAGGCCAAAAGCTTGTCCTGCTTGTCTTCCTCGCTGACGGCACATAATCTCTCTGTTCTTAAAGAGTCGACAGCACGAGCGTAACTCCCCTGGTGTTGCACCATAGGCCACGGTAACCACATTCCATCAGGTGGGTCGTGTGCTAGCCTAACTGCTATAAAAAAAAAGTTTGTATGTATATTGGCACAGGCTTTAATTGAGTTTTAAACGCAACCGGGACTGGCGCAATGAAGTGAAGAGGTAATTCCAATAAGCCACGCCAGGAGGTAATTTTTAATCAACAGAAATATGGCTAGCATTATTAGCAAATAGTTCATTCTTATCTGCGTCCTAGTTAGCCTAACCTTGGCCAGGCTAATGTCTTCGTTTGCTTTATTAGATCAGTCTGTTGATCTAACGTCTGTATGACATAATTGCTTTACTACTTAATATTAAATTTGTGTGTGTGTGGCCTTCTGTATTAGCAGAGCTGTCTAATTCGTTTGCTTTATGTCCAGCTGTGGACTGCACTAGGCTAATTGATGATTGACGAGTGACGAATTTCGTCCCGGTTTCTTCTCTTTACGGTTATTCTACTCTTAACTTTTGATTTGACTTATCTTGACTTTTACGAGACTGACTGTCATCTGACTCATCTTAACTCCGAGAAGAAAATCTGCGTTGCCTTAATCAGCAATGTAGCTCGCAGGTGTAGTTAAGAGTGGACTGATCTGCCTCTGACTATGTGTTTTCGAAAACTTGGGAGTCTTCAAGAGTGAACAGGCTACTTCTAGGTGACCGTGCTCCAATGTCGACCACATGATCACACACCAACAGGTGAGATAGTGGTCAAACGCGAGCCTATTAATAATAGTTAGGTACTCCTCGACACGGCCGGGTGCGAGGGTATGTCTACGATAATATCACCTCCGGCAACCAACGACGGCCCACAGACGGCGTGCGTTTTAGTCGGTTCGAGTTCGAGATAACCTCCTCCACGCGACAGCGCATTTTGCGAGAAGGTGCACCGACAGGTGGCTCCAAGGAGAGGGACCTTGGCCCCTGTACCCGATGCCGGTAAAGCAAACAAGATAAACTATTATATTTTATTATAATTATTATATTTTTCTTTTTGTAGATGTATTTAAAAATGTAATCTGTATGTATATAAATGGGAATAAATCTGTATAGATAAATAATAACAAAAAAGGTTGACTTTGAACCCGAAGATTTTGGGGAAGCTCCATACACCCCAATTATATTAAAATTTACTCAAACCAAGACACCGTTATCTCAAACGTTTGCGCAGTACTAATATCAACATTACAATGCAAACTGCATTGCGCCCACGCGAGCCAATCAATTCCGATTATTAATTCATTGCCACGCCTAGGAAGCGCTGGCAAACCAAAACTAAGGAGCGAAACCCACACTTGGCGAGCTGAGGCCACCGTCAACTTATCATATGACCAATAGTTAGTGGCATTAGTGTCATCATAGTGGACACAAGCGTCAGTGAAAAAATCCAGTTCAGTGATACAAATTTTCATTACCATATACAGACTACAGCCTTCTACGGACATGTCTAAATTAACTGTTACGAATTTTAGCAAGAAATCTGGCAGCCCTTTTCAGAAAGGCAATACAGAGACGAGAATAGTTCACGAAGAGGTGCTAGAGAAGAGTGCTTTTGAGAAGCAGAAGGATAAACAGAATGAATTGTTGCAGAAAGTGAATAAGAAAGCTGCGGAATATCAATCTAGTAAGCCAAGTTCAGGTGTGTTTACTGAAGTTGTGACTCATGGTGCGTTTACATCAAAGGCAGTTAATAAAACACAAAACGTTGATACGGCATCTCCTTCGAAGTCTAACGGCAATGGATCTAAATCTTTTCTTGGTTTTCCATCATCAGCCAATGATTTAGCTTTGGATGCGAAATCCGATCTAGAATCCGATCCAAACTTGTCGATAGCAGTGAAGGAAAAAGTAATTCAGAAGCTGTTTACGCTAGTATCGATGGTGCAACATGTTTATGAATCAAAGGTGAGAATAATGACGGAATTCGAGAAATATAAAGACACACACATGAAGAATGAAACAAGAAGAGAAAAGGAACATTCAGAACAGTTGTACAAATTAAATATGAGTTTTCAGAATGAGGTTGTGCAATCGATTCAGAGGTTAAAGAGTGAGCTGGATATATCCAGGAATGTTAGCATAAATGTAGAAGGAAGTAATAGGGGGAATATTCAAAAAGATACTTCAATTGATTTTAATACTACAGAGGAAAATAAACCTTATGAGAGTTATGAAAAAGGTGTAGATACTGTTGAAGGAAGAGGAGCATTAAATTCTGATTTGAATACACATGAAGATGAAGAAAATACACAAAATGATGTAGATAAATGTCAGGAACTTTAATTTTTAAGTCCCCTTACATTATTTATACCTACAGTAAAGTACATACCTACCACTGGACGTGGATAAACGAACGTGAATTTTCGTTACAATTTCCATTCATCAACACACACTTGATATCGTATGGTAATGAGCGATGAATTCCTATCGATGCGTTTGATCGTTGCCGTTCGGTTTGTGCGTCCCCAGCATAAGATAGTGAGCTAGGGATAGACTAGACTGGTTGTGAATTCGAAGTCATTTGCATTTCACTTCCGTACCCACATTGCATCCCCTCTTAATATTTGCATGTAATTTATTTGTAGCTGGTAGGGATAGCAAGAATTTTATTAATGTGAGGCCCAAATAGTCTTTAAAAATAAAACGTGTATATAATTTATTTATATAAAACATAACTACGCCTACAAATCTGTGTTTTATTTACCAATTAACATATAGAATGCCTTCCTGTATACGTTAATAAATTAGTGCAGTGGTTTATGGGTGTGTGAGGCCCCGCCAAGTCCTTTGAGTCCAAGACAATCTCAACTGTCGGTAGGTACACTTGCTTTCTTCTAGTAGACGGCTGTCTTTTGCAAAAGTCGTGGGATTTTAACCAGCGTGGACGTGCGAGCGGCAACTGTTTTTGCGAATATTTAGCTGTAGCAACTTTTTTCTGTTTTTTCGATAAACGTATTTTGCAAGCGAGGAACTCTCCTCGTATAATAATCACCAAATTAAAAATTTAAAAAACCGACTTCAACCGATTTTTGTTGATATTTCATAAATTGCTTGACCGATTTTGATAAAATTTACCTGGGAAGTATAACCTATCAAACAAAAAAATAATTTTGCAAATCGGTCCAGGCGTCTTTGAGTAATCGGTGAACATACATAAAATAATACAGGACTACCTCAAAAGTAAACCAAAACATCCGAATTGAGAACCTCCTCCTTTTTTGAAGTCGGTTAATAAATGAGCTTAAAGTCAAATAAACGGAGGAGCAGGAAAACGGACACTGAGCTATAAAATGCTAGCTTTGGATGCCACTGTGACCGGCCCGTGGATGAAGAACTTGTTCTCTAGAGTGGATGAAGAATGTGGCCGCCGTTAAGTACCAAGCGGTTCACAACTTCTTTCCTTTGCTGCACTAAATGCAATTCAGTCGTGCAATTTTATAACAGCACACAGGTTTCCTTCTTCCAACAGTCAGAGGATACATGTTTGCTTTGGTAGTATGAATAACGGTGTACCTATTACGTTTAGAGATGGCACTTACACCTCTTCTTACCAAAAGCATACCCTAACATCACAAGGAGAAATCGAAGTCGTAAATTCAGATAAAGGAAGGATGGCCTATACATAGTTAGGCAAAGTATAAATGAAGCAATTATGTAGTACCTAAGGAGTTTTTATTTAGCATGAAATTTTTTTTTATCTGTATGATGTCACTTCTCTTAGTAGGTAGGTACCTAATTATTATTTTACTATATCAATAATACCAGTATACCTACAACCTACAGGTGCTTCACTTATAGGTCAAGGAAATCTTGTGTTAAGTGCGAGTGGGTGCAATACAAACAATATAGGAATGTAATCTTAGTAAATATTAAATACAGTGATTTGCGCCATCTAGTAATTTTTGACTGAACTACAACAATAGCAGAGCAATATTTTGTTAGTAAATCATTCATGCTATTCTAGGTATTTGTTTTTTATTTTTATTTATGACGATTATAACGTTAATCATCTTAATTATCCTAAAATATAAAACTAAATAAAATTATTTTACATACCTACGTATTTGTAAGACATATTGATGTCATCTTTCAAGATGAATTGCAGTTTAAAGAACTAATTAAATAATTACTAGTAAAAATGATATGACGGAGTTTGTTGATGACGAAATATTTATTTATATTGTCTATGCTATGATATTCTGCACTACAAGAGGGAAAACCCAACTAACTGGAGTCTAATCATTTTTAAGAACTGACGAACTTCATTTGGGTTCCGATGTTCATTTCTGTGGCACGTAAATTGTAAATAGATTTGTGTTTACCAATAAATTGTACAAATTTTAAGTGTCATTCAGTAAAAGTGTATTGATTATGTTTTAAGATACGTTGTGATTCTCAGAAGAAGTCAGTGTCATTGACTTTTGACCTGTGGGTGGTGCTTAAACGATAAAGGTAACTGAATGCTTTATTTTGTTATTTTTTATTGATTGTACTTGCTTATATTTTATTTGAGATTATAGGTATTAAAATCATTGAGAGTAATTTGCATTTTATAAGCTTCTTTTGGAAATTAGTATTTTTTCCCGACCGACGACGGAAGATAATGTTTTTAATATACTTAATTTCTTGTAGACACAGAAAAACTTAGTGTATTTATGTAATTTTAGTGATTCATTGAAAAATAATCTCAGCCTCCGAAATTTAAGGCCCTATTTTCGATGCAACCGTGAAACGATGCGGTAATTGGAACTGGCTAACCGGTTTGTGTAAGCACTAAGGACAGATTCCATTTCACATTCACGTTTCAGAGAATATGATAACTACGTTCAAATTAAATTAAATCAGTTTAACTTGAATGCAATTATTTTCAGGGCCTATGTTCTTACATTTCACTCAATCAAGTTCATTGAAAAAATGTGTTAAGTAATTAATACCTTAGTTGAGCTTGAATTGATCGAATGATTGTCATGGTTCCGTATTCGCACAAGGCATTAAGTCAATCAAGACAAAAGCCTTGTTACTCTTGTTAGGTACTACTTTAGTACATAGTATCGAGCTTGAAATTTACCTTGTAATAAAAAAGTTTGTACTAAAATACTACTAATACACGACAATAATAGATGTGGGTCTCTACCATGTTTGTCAGGAGTTCAGGACCCAAGCTGCAAGCCAGTATACCTACTGTTAGAATGTCGAAGCTCTGGCACAGGTGTTCTCGGAGTCGCGGAATCAAGCGGCAGTCGTTTCCATATAAAAACCCTAACATATTAAACCCTGTGAAACTTAAACTCTTTTTAATGGTTAGGTATGAGAAGAGAACCCGGCCATTTAAGTGCCAGCTTTGGATCCAAACAAGTTTGGTTCATAAGAAAAGATGACGAGAGTTCAAAATGCGTTGTTTCTAATATCTTATACTGTTTTATTTCAGAGATGGCGTTACTACACAAGTTAATTACTGTCCTAGCGGTGTTTTTTGCAATTGATGCAGCACCAGACTGCAAAACTCTTAACAACAAGGATGTCCTATGTACGGCTGGCAGAGAAGATTACGAGTTAGCAAGAGGCCTTGTGTCTGACAATAACAAAACAACTAAAATTATATTACAGTCTTGTAGAATAATTGACGTTGAATATGAGTCTTTTAACGATCTCACGTCACTAAAATATTTAGACTTGTCACAGAACAAAATATCGAAACTAAAACTCGGCGTTTTGGACGAACCAAAACAACTAACATATCTAAACCTCTCACACAACATGCTGACAGAATTCCCACTGGGTTTTTTCGATCAAACAACAAATATAGACACTTTAGATCTGAAAGGAAATAAAATAAACAACTTGGAATTGGGAATATTTGATCCTTTAACTAAATTGAAATACATAGATCTATCAAGCAATGATCTTACTGGAAGAAATCTGAACGCGTACATTTTTGATCAGAGTGCACATATAACATTTATTGATTATTCTAGAAACGATATGACTGGAGCTCCTGAAAATTTGCTGGGTGCATTTGAGTCTTTAGAGACCCTTAATCTAGATAAAACTTTTCTAAGAGAAGTACCTGAGTTTGCAACAAAACCGAATCTAAAAACAGTTAAACAGGTGGTGATGTCTAACAATCAAATATCATCTTTGGATAATCCTGCAATATTCATCAATTTAGATAATTTGGAAGCATTAGATTTGTCTTACAATGCTATTGAAAGCATAAACGGTAATGTACTATCCCCATTGAAGAAACTACAGAAAATTGTGTTAAGAAACAACAAACTGAAAGTTATCCCCGACAATCTTTTTAGAAATATGCCGAGACTTATAACGATAAATTTATTAGGAAACCAAATAGCAGATGTACCGGTGAATGCGTTCAGAGGTTCTCCAGTGAAGAATTTAAATTTATCTCATAATAAGATTACGTATCTAGCAGACAATTTCTGTTTAGAACTACAAAATTCAGGAGGTCGTTTGAAGAAGTTTCTGTTTCATCCGAATCCATGGCAATGTGCTTGCCTGAACGATTTAATTAAAGAAGTGAAAAGACTAGGTATAGAATACAACAGTTCTAAATATAATGGAGCAGACCCCGTATGCGTGACCACTACTGAATTTAATTGTAAAAGACAGCAAGTATTTAATGATTTTTATGTCGATATGTATAATGATGTTGTAAAAGCGTAACGCCATCTGCTAGCTATTCTATGAATTTCTTGAACCAGACTATATTGTACTGATAACGCTAGTTTTTAGTTGCGTCATTGCCACAGAGATGTCTCTGCTGAAATATTGCAATCGTTTTCTTATTAGTTTCATGTGCCACTATATTTTTACTGTATATCCCTAGTACCTATAGTCATAATATAAATTAATGTTTGTGTTAACTAAAATATGTCTAGTCTTCTGTCTCATTTGAGATATTCAACAAAAGCACCTTTTAAAATGTAAGTAAGTGTTCATTATTTGATATTTTTAGTAATTAAACAACACTGTTACAATACAATTACTGTATACGCAAATTATTTCATTCACTCATCATCTTAATAAAACAAAAATTATATAATACGTAATCAGTGATGTTTTATTAACATAATGTACATACATAAGAATTATCTAAATAAATAATTATTTTTAAGAATTTTCTGTCCACGTTTATAAGTACAAAAAATAGTTACGCATGATATTTTTACAGTATTTGAAGTGCAAGAAGTGTACAATTTTCTTTGTTAAATTGTAGATCAATTTAATAATATCTGTAGTAGGTATAGACATTATTAAATTCCTTATCAAACTTCTTACATATCATCTAGAAATACCGTGGATAAAGTAAAATAACATATGAGAGTTATGGTATAATTTAATATGACTTATTTAGACAAGCATTTTCTATCATTCTATGGAACCCTAAAATTTCAAAACACGTGCAAGAAATTTATAAAACCAACATCTGCGAAATCGTAATTTTTTCGACAGTTTCTTTCGGAGTTTTCGGTAAAAAAGTTGAGGGCTCCGCTGTTTTTTAGCGCTAACATATCGGATAGATTCGGCGCACGTATGCAACGGCCCTTATGATGTACAGGATGGTGTCATTTTGTAAAGATGTGTTATAGATTTTTAGATAGATACGGATTTCGTACGGTCTTATTAATGACCTACCCAGAAATAATAATATTTTAGAAATAATGTTACTTCTGGGTAGGTGTCATAATAACATGGAAATATTATTTTTAATATAGATTTCAGATAAAAAATCTGATTTATAAATATTAGATATTTAATTTAAGTTTAATAAAATCCGTGTAAAACCTTTCATTTAATTACTCATAAGTATATTCACTAATATTCAGGTCTGTAAGACCCAGATTATGCAAATTAAAAAACGACGTTTTAGCCTGTAAATAGCAAAATACAGCAACAAGACTTAACGACAGAAGTAATGAGCAGTTTTCCAGTAGGTATAATAATCAGCTCATTCTCCGTAAATAGTAACACCAACAATTGATCATGTTTCGGGTACTTTGAGTTAACTTATACCTACCTACGTACATCAAACTATGTGACAACTGTCATCTTTAAATTAGTCACCCCGCGACCATGGCTGCTGAAAAGTAGCCGAAACGTTCGGGCTAAAAGTAAATAATAATGAATAAATCGCGACAGCATCCGTTAAAAGTAATGAGTGGTATGGGTAATGGACTGCTGAGATGAGGTCTCGGGTTCGATCCCAGGTTTTACCATGGCACACACCAATGACTTTTCGATGCTTTTCGAAGTTATGTGTGTATTTATCGCAGGTTTATAAGTGCCCGGTTAATGGCAATAGGCTCGCCACCTATTACATTGGGACCTAAACATAAACGGCGAAATGTGGGTGCTAGCACCTCTGCCTACCCCTTCGGGGATACAGGCGTGAGTTTATGTTATGTTATGAGTAATATTCGCGTTATGAAAGTATCACGACATAAATTATTTTGTAAAAAACACGAGTGTTAAGAAGATATTAACCACAGACATCAACATTAACGTCGTAAAACCTATTCTAAATTCGAATTTATTGATCTAACACATTCTAAAAAAAGTTTTATCAGTCTAAAACACTACCTGTACATGCACAGAATTTTGATAGCTCAGGTAAGCAACCTTTTTTCATATTATAACAAAATCTTTAATTATCTAACACGAGATCGCAATGTTTTTTACCAATCGCGGTCCATTCCACGCCATTTGGCTGCACATAACATTATTCGTTCTTCGAATATTACGTTTTGGTATTATGTATGAAATTGAGGTTATAATACGTATAATGAAAGGTGGGCTGACGTCGCCTATTGTTTTGTTTTTATTCCAATAAATTTATTATGTTTTGTTTTATGTCTATTTTGTGACTTTGATTTGTGGTTATTCTGTATTGGATATTATAAGCTGTTCCCCATCTAGTAAACATATATAACTCATGACAACGTGCCCGCTTGATGGCAAGAAGCACGTTCTCTATTACGTGGGACTGAAAATCACAGTTGGCGGTAAGTGTTAATACACTTCTGCCTACCCATTTGGGAATTTACAGGCGTGAATATATGTATTTGTGGTTATGAGGTTTAAGTACCTATTCTATTCATTCTAGTCCTACTCTATTTTATTCATAATAACTATGAGTAGCGTGAAGTTTTATCCAGGAAGTAAGTAGGTAGGTATCTGTGTGAAAAAATACCTAAATGAAATTAGTTTTTGGTACTACCCAACAAATCTGTGAACTGAAGATGGCGCCACCATCCCTTCAATGTTGTGAAATCGTGCTAATAGCCGCTGATGGGCAATAAAACCCATACTCCTATTCATTTAACAGTGGCAACCGTAGTTCCGAATTTAGTCATTTAAACGGATTCGTTGGTATACATCTAAAGGTGGATTTAGACCAAATCCTCCAGTCTCAGTAGTTCGGTTGCTAGTCCGGTTGATCGGACTACTGCAACTCTTCAGTTGCATTAGTTCAGTAGTGAAACAGCATCGAACTATTGCTACTTTTGTGTAACTGTAGTCCGGTGAGTAGTTCGGTTGACCGGACTACTGCAACTCTTCAGTTGCATTAGTTCAGTTGTCAAACAGCATGGAACTATTGCTACTTTTGTGTAGCTGTAGTCCGATGGGTAGTTGAACATAGAGCTAGGGTTAGAACAAGAGCATTCTTTCTTAATATTTTAGTGTAAACGAAACCTTGTTTTCAGCGTTTATATAAGAAAGAACAACGAACTAATGTTCTGTCACTGTTTACACTAATATAGTTTGACGTAGAGGGGACAGTGGGGTGAGCACGAACAACTATCGTAATCGTATCGTGAACGTAACGATAGCACGGAGCATTGCGATTGGCCGCCTGCCTGAAGCCTGCCAATCGCAATGCTCCGTGCTATCGTTACGTTCACGATACGATTACGATAGTAGTTCGTGCTCACCCCACAGATTGAGCATTCGCTCGTGACGTAAGTCAAAATACAATCCACCCAATAGAATATTCATTGCAATTACCGGTGTGGTGTATTGCTATTGCAACTTTGAAGTAAGTAAATACGTATAAGTATACCTATATCTATTGTTTTTTTAGGCATGTATTTAGTATGTAAATAAATAAATGATAAATATTTTACGACATTTTACACAGTGCTATCTAGAATCTAGACAGTGGCAGTGCAGTGTACAATGTCGTAGATAGAGTCTAGATTTTAGATACCTACAAGTATAGCTTATTTAACTTGTAGGCTACATAGCTACATTTTTTTCTTACATATTATACATAGAAGCTTCCAGACCAATGCAAATATATATAAATTCATGAATGCAAATATTTGCACTTAGCGGGAATCGAACCCGCGACCTCCGAGTGCGCAGCATGAGTGTGACGCCCCTGGTGTTGCCACGAAAACCATTTTCCACCAGGTTGGCCAAGCGCTTGTCTATCACCTAAGTGGTATAAAAAGCTAGGCTACAAAATACATAAGCCTGTGTTAGAGGCACAACCGACTAGCAGACTTCTTGACGATTTAGCACTACTCATAAACTTGACAAATTACAACGATTAAATACTTTGACGAAACGAAAATTACCGGTAGTGGTATCTAACGATACAGCACCGGTATTTCTTACGAGGGCTTGCTATCTAACATCTTCCGAAAACACCGGAAGACAAATATCTTTTTGCAACTGTCAAATATTAAAATATAAATAGTAGAAATTAGGTTTCCGGTTCCCGATAGGACTTTGCTGTTTTCCTAAGGGACGTAGAGTTTAATCCTCATGGGTGACCGTGAGACTATTCATATAGATATTTCCTATTAATAGGTCCTGTCTATTTGCATAAGTCTGGGTGTTTTGATGTAAAACTTTATCAATTACTCAACCTTTAAATATTTCCCAGATCGCTCATGTCCACAGCATTCAGTTTACTTTCACGCTCTTTCTATCACATCCAATATTCACATTCACTTCCAAAACAAGTGTGGGGACGAAAATCCCTCTATGTCTAGATGTAGGGTTTAAAATTTCATGAAAAAGATCGACTCCACCTGTAGTATCTTTTAGAATATTTTGATTCATTTGCAAACACGCTTTCAAAAAAGATCTAAAACATAAATGTGGCCTTTTAGACCTTCAGTTCTCGAGTTAGACGAATGGTGTTTCTATTCTAAGCATACACGGTATAAGGGAATCACTTATTTTATTGCATCAAACAAAAAATTTATAAAATTATACTAATTCGATCGGCAGTTGTCATGTAGATGTTACCACAGATGTTGATATAAAACTATAATAGATACTTTCTACGCTAAAACGCAGCGCGAAATCGCAAAGAAAGCAAGAGTATGGCGGAGCAGCTGGTTGGGCACGAGCCGTGCTCCATCCGTCTTAATTGTTGGCGAGATGATAAAAAATAGTAAAAAAGTTTGATAAAAAAGGCACAATTTGGCAAGGAAGGTAAAAAGACAGGAAGAGGCGGCATGTTGCGGCTACTTCCGCGGTTTGTGTACAGTGATATCTTAGTGTGGATATGTCTTCATTTTTAATATGCTGTTTAGTTGTGTTCTTCTATTTTTCGGCGTGGCAAGCAATTCTGTCAATGTCTGATTTACGAGTTCGTTGATTTTTTTTAGACATTATTGATATATTTATTTTTATAAATAGTGTTCTCATATGTGAAAACTGTTCAAAAACTGTTAAAATTGAGTGTATTAATCATGTGAACGTATCAGCATCAGCAACCATGCCTGCCGAATACAGAAGAACCGAAATCGGCTCGGAATTATTCATTTTCATCTAGAATATCTATGTATTAAGCAATATAAAAATATTTCTTAGCTATACCTACTCAGGAAGGAAAATTACAATTTGAATTTAAGCGTCGCGTTCCATAACTGACATGTTATTCACATTAAACATAGCATTGACATTATCTTATCCACACTAACATAACGGCAACACAAGGACCACACTTTTTTCTTAATTTGATCAGCAATTGTTCAGATCATAATAACACACTCATAGGAAGAGAAATTATAAAAAAATATGGCTCGTGCTCCGACCGTAGCCATCTTTTTTATCACAGTGCCATTTAGTTTTTATCCTTTTGTGTTTCGGCGCAATGTAGTGAAATTAATTATGGTAGCATGTGTTTAATGACAAGATGAATAGTCGGGCAGATGCAGACGTAAATTTTGCTAGTGTAAATGAAAATGAAAGTTAGTAAAAAGTTTTTAGCAAAAAAAAACTGAGTGTAGCTAGGTACCTAATCTTTAGTCCATGTTATAGACAAGTGATGTTATGTTATTGGAGAAATAGTGAAGATATGTAGGAGCCATAGGCCCTTCTAGAATGAGTACTTGTTCTGAATCTCGATTTATCCAAGAACAGATTCTGATTGTATCAATCTGTCTCTACAATACAAAAGTCTCGTTCTAGAATGTTTTTTTAGGATAGCACGGAGTGCTACGGTAGCGAAGGAGCTCAATCCACACGCGCCCAAGGGCCGCGTTTCTAGCATTAATTCCCTTTGATCTCGGAGTCTGGGGTCCGCTTTACCAGTCTTAACTGCGGATTTGGCTGGACCTTGATGTTTCCGTGAAGTGAAAGTCATCTCACCTCCACAACCCAATGGTGACATTAGGCGATATCGAAACATTGCAGCTAGAACAACCTAGAACTGTGATGATGATTAATCATTGAGAGAACCTTTTCACGTTGTCAAGTCAGCGCGAGGGAAATTTTTCGTTAGTTGAATCTGAGCTTGTTTAGCATTTTCCAATTCATTTATAAATGAAGGACAGCGCAATAAAAAAATCACGCCTGCTCAAATACCATTATGTTGGTTATACCCATAGAAGTTACCTACTTCCGTCAATATTGACACAAAATGTTGTGGTCAAAACAGCGTACCTATAGAACAAAAAAAAATTAAGTGCACTTCATAGATCGATATTCAAATAATATTAAAAAATCAAGCGTCATACCGAACAGCGGAAGTTTGGCACATGCCGCGCTCACCGTCAGCGCCTTTAAAAAAAAAAACTATAGTTTTTAAACTTTTTTGTACACCGCGCGCTTTTTAGCAAGTATTTTTTATCTGTAGGCACAAAGCGTTTTTATAGTGACCAGATGTTGTATGCAGATGACAATTTTTTTACTTCTTAGTGCAATTTTTAGTGGTTTGTCGGTAGATCGAACTTTTTTGAGGGCAGATGGTTTGCATATTTATATTTTTTTGTTTAATAGGCTGTATGGATAAAAAATAAACGCGTGTCCTATCAGCTGCCTGTTATAGAATTTGCATAATGTGCTTGCCTATAACGTCAATCGTAGTGATGAATAACAAGCTGTAACAACCTTTTTGTAGTTACTAGGTACTATTTTGAACGCTAAAAGATACGTTATCTATCTATTACTATTACGAAAATTGTATAGTCGTGTCTGTACATTGGAGATATATAAAAAATACTTGGGTTATGTTAAGTTAACGATTCTGAATTCCAAAATACTTATTTTTTTGGAATTCTTGTCTGTTTATGCGTTCGCGATAGACACAAAAGCTACTGAACGAGGTTTGATGTGATTTTTTTAGAAAGGTCTTGATTATATTATAAGAACTGTTTATGTTTGATCGTAATTGATTGAGTGGAACCGGAGATATAATCAAAAACATAAGAGTGTCTAATAAGGTTTATCGGCCTTTTAGAACCTTACTTAAGGTCTAGATAGCGCTTTTTTTTACTTCATTGCCCTGAAATCTTTTGATGTCTTGGTGTCTGTCAGGTCACTTCAATCAATCAATTAGCCTATTGCAGTCCACTGCTGGATATATGCTTCTTCTAATGTGCGCCACTTCTGTCAGGTCACTTAGTTTCAGAGCTTTCTATAATGGTAAAAGTAGCCCTTTATGTTTTTTGATAACCAAGTTTTTTTTATACTTCTTAGGTCGCAGAAAAGTACACGGCCCACCTGCCGGCAAGTGGTCACCGTGGCCTATGTATGGGCGAGTGCAACATCAGGGGAGTCACACTCGTGCTGCCGACCCTATAAGAACAAAGAGATTCTATGCTATGCCGTCAGCGCAAAAGTAGGACAAGCTTTTGGTTCTCATTACGATACAAATACAGAAATAAATCTATTCCACCTAATGCTATTGCGTGATACTTTATAACATCCAACTCTTTATAAGTATACAATTAACTTATGATTGTGCATCAAAATCATTTTGTTACCAGCCTCCGAGACGAATTTCGCGGAAACATTAGACATTAAGCGATACAGGGATCATGCGAGGATGCGTTTATAATAAAATAAAATATAATTGCTATTCAAAAACAAATAAGTTGTGCCAGGCCCGCGGCACGGCCGACAATCAAAAGGTTTTTGGATTTGAATAAATCAATCCCTTATAGAAATGCATCGATATACAGGCTGGTTTAGTTTTTCAATGTTTGTTGCTTAAATATGTTTCTGAAAGTAAATTAAAACCCTTATAAATTGGGGATGTATGGGATCACTCCAAGAAACGCAGCGCCAAGGACGTCTTCTACGCTGACTGCACAAAAACTCTTGGTTCTTACAGGGCACACGTCCATAGGTCACGGTAGCCACTATCTATCAGGCGCCACCTAAGTGGTATAAAAAAAGAGCTTCACACACCGGCTAATTTCTCCAGTATGTTAATTACTTGCTTGAATTTCATCAGTGAAAATCCTAATGCCATTCATAGATAGATTCTAACATTATTTTAGCGATTTTTCCATTTAGGTACATCCGAGACGCTAATTTCCGAGTTCGAAGATCACCAGCTGTTACTAGTTCACTTCATACAGTCTTGGGCATCCATGGTAGTGAGACCATTGGCATATATATGTGGGAACTCTAATCTTCAAATTGTATTTGATAGTAAAAGTAGCAAATTAAGTAAGTACTTTATACCGCAAGGCAACAGACAAGTACATGAACTATCTGATGAATGATAAGCGCTTACCGTGATCTATAAACGAGTGTAGCAAGCATGGCACACGCGCGTTGCTAGTTGTTTTCGGGAAGTAGATCATTTTCCAAAATTTTTACCATGTTTTTTACTAGTTAATTTTATTACTAGTGCATTTTGCTTGATTAATTTCACTTTAAATTTTGGCTAATCATAAATTTAACGCGTTTTTTGTTTTAGTATTCGTTATTATACTGTACGGTTGTAAGTATTTTGTTATCTGGTGTAAAATCATCAAATAATAAACATTATACGGCTTGTCATTAATGATATATGTGAGCAATAGTTTTAATAAGTTGCAAAATAATACGAGCATGGGTATTTGCCGCACCCAAGCTCTGCTCTGCCCGAAGTAAAAATTTTAAAACACGACAATACCCCCCGATCCAATTTGACTTTTGCCCCATGCCTTAAAGATGCCTGGGTACGTCCATGAGTAGGTACATATTCTACTTTAAAAGTCACAAAACAACATCCTGTATCTGTGCACTTTTTCGTAGCGCTTAGAGGTCGAGTTTTTGAGGGGTTTTTTCTCCATTTCGATGCCAATTATGCACATTTTTGCCGTCGCGGCCCGTTTCGGACGTTCCATCTCTTCTCATACTCGCTTCGACGGATTCCATCAAATAAAAATCGCGTAGGACTCTTTTTGTGACGGTTTTTGTCCGTATATTGATGAGTCTTCCAGGTTTGAAGGAATTCTTGAGAGGGCATCGGGGACAGACGCTATTGTATCGGATAACCTGATTTCTGTAAGTCCTGTAATATAGCTATGGTTATATAAACAGCGTGAATGTTGCTTTAAGATGGTTAGAAGATTGATGTTGAAATTTAATTTGAACTCTTAGTAGGTACTTACCTACTTAACCTTGTAAATCCAGTTGATTTTTCAACTTCTTCTTCTTAATGGCTTCTGCAGCAAATCGCCGCAATTTCGTCAATGTCAAGTAAATTGTAAATGTTTATAAAATTAATAATGGCGAAACGCCAGTGTCAAGTTTTTCAAGATATTCTACCAGAGCCACGTTAGCCACGGCAGTAACTTTGTTTCCGGGTTTATACGAGTAATGGACATATTATTTCGGGGGCAACTAAAGAAGAACACGAGGAACTTTTGTCAACACTCAACTCTATAAACTCTTGGGTTACATTTTGATACCCTACTCGATTTTTTGACAACATATATTTTGGTGCCAAACATCCACCATATAGGTAACTTTTGTACACATTTTATGTAGGTACCCTAGAACACTTGGTAGAAGAATAACTTTCATTTCAGATATCAAAAATTGAAATTCGTACAGTGGTTCAGAAGATATGAGGTACTAAAGAATATTACAAGATTACATAATAATACAAGATACGCGCGAAAAATAATCTTTCTGGCAGTCCAGTAAAAAGCAATAACCTGTCAAAATTTCAAGTCAATCCAACAACTACTTTGCAAGTTTTGCAATCACAAATATACGGATGCTGTATTTTTATTTACATATATAAATATACTTATAGAACTAAGGATTATAATATTACAGACTACCAATCCTCTATTTACATAGTAAATAAATACTGGCAAACAAAAAGAAACTTGACTCTAGAACAGTATCTACAATTAAAACCAAGCGCACTTCGAAACAGGTATGCGCACAATAATCCTATGTGACAATAGGTAACCCACCTGTCAAAACAAGACTTAACGCACAGGTGATTCAGCACCTGACTAAAAAGGGGCAGGGGGGACAGGGGACTAGGGTTGCCAACCATACTGTTTAAAACAGTATTATACTGTTTTACACCCAATTATACTGTTTACTGTTCAACAAACAAACAGTATCCAAAATACTGTTTTCAGCATCAAAATGCATAACACTACAAAAATGTGCAGCAATTGATACAATTTTAATTAATTGGGCACCAATTTGCAATTATTTTATAAGTTTAGGTGTTGATGATAATCCAAAATTTATTAAATGATAAATCATAATATAGAAAATAATACAGTTTACTTATCGCATACAGCTATCTTCTATTTACCAGCCATATATTAAAGCTTTTAATTTATCCATTTTTAGGGTGGCACACACCAATGACTTTTCGATGCTTTTCTAAGTTATATGTGTATTTATCGCAAGTTTATAAGTGCCCGGTTAATGGCAATAGGCTCGCCACCTATTACATTGGGACCTAAACATAAACGGCTAAATGTGGGTGCTAGCCCTTCGGGGATATAGGCGTGAGTTTATGTTATGTTATGTTTAATTTATCCATAAAAAAATTGATGGGAACCATATTACCATTTTAGATGTTTACGAAACCATGCTTTCTTTTAAGACAGACAGACCTAAGGGGGCAAAATAGGTGACAAACCGTTGTATGTAAAACCGTATTTTATGAAACGGATTTTTATGATCTTTGTTTTGATTCAGGGAGCCAGAATAGGATGACAGGATCAAGGGAGTTAGGATTGGATAACAGGATCTAGGGAAATCCTCAAAATGATGGCAAAACACTGTTTCTGCTGTTTTAACATAATTTAATTTCAGTATTTGCATTTAAAAATTATCTGCTCGTGATTTTAAGCTGCTGATGATAGGAACCTAAGCAAAGGATGGACGATGGATCGATTATAACTCACTAAAAAGAGAAAAATAAATTAAAAGCCTCTCGGGCTAGGCACCGCAGTTATTTTTCGCTTTTTAATGCCTCTTTTTCGTTTCTTGAAGTCGGTTAAACTTTTTTGTTAAAATTAATTTAAGTAATTGTAAAATACTGTTCTATTTTCCAGAATACTGTTCAATTTTCTTCTCAGACCTAAATATACTTTTTTTCTCGAAAAAAGAGTTGGCAACCCTACAGGGGACTGTCCAGGTGAGTAAATTGAAATAACCCATTAATGCAAACTGGATGATGGAATGATTCCCTAGATGCGATTATGGGCTCGTTGGTATAAACTAAAGATGACCTATGTGACTTATGCATACCAGATAAGCCGTTTAGAATTAAAATTGGGTCATTAAATTAAAGTCAAAAATCATTTATTCTGTATAGACCATTAAAACGGAATTTACAAAATGTCAAAATTAAAAAAAATATTAAGGACTTATGTACTAAATGGACCACCAAGTGTATTAAATGGACCATCGTCGGTTCATTCGTGGACGATGGTCCACAGCCGAAAGCTAGTTACACCTGAATGAAACCTTCCTTATGTATTTGCAGGTACATTTTTAGCACTCACTTTGAACGCTGTCAATTTTAACTGTCATAAAAATTATAATAGACAGTTTTCGCGCCATGAGCGATGACTGCAAAATTATTGTAAGGTATTGCCACAATGTTTTTTTTCGTACATACATACGAGTCTTTGAGAATAACTAAATACCTAGATAAAATAAACTGTTTCAATTCTCATAAGTATAACGTCTTTAGTGCTAGATAAGGCGGGATTCCTAACCCAGGAATCACCAATTTCAGTTCAGTTTGAGTTGCCAATCACTTAAAACCACACAGCTAAAAGTTTGTTCATTACGGATTTACTTTAGAAGTAGGTACCTTCTATTATCTTTTCTGTGCTCTTGGTAAAGCTACTTAACTTTTATACATACGAGTATAAAATAATAACCAACGGCCATTAATCGGTTGACACAAAAATAAATAATATGTCAATATTGGTATAGTTGTCATCCTTTTTGCAAACAAAAACATTTGATCCGATTGCAGCGACCGTTGCTAATCAAATACAACACGGATAAAAAAAAAACTATATTGCATTATTTTAGGCAGCAAAATTTTTAATTTAGAATTCGGTGCGAATTTTGAATTTAAGCTGACATAGCCGTAACCGAACCAATCAGACGTGTAATCGTGTTCTTGATTAATACCGGTAATAATTTATAATGAGAATACAATTTTGTGTTGTGTTTTATAATAGTTATTTGTTATACAAGAGTGCAAAGTTGCTTTTTAACCGCGTGCTCATTTTTGATGACCGAGCAAGCGAAAGATTCTAATCACAAATTAGAATCTTGAGCGTTAGCGAGGGAATCAAAAGAGCACAAGGTGAAAAATCTTTGCACTCGAGTGCAACACGTAACTTTTCATCCCACCTCAGCGAGGAAATAATGAAATGCTTCTCCTTCCTAGCGTTAATTCCCAGTCAGCATCCGAAGCTTTCACCTCGGAGTCCGGGGTCCGCTTTACCAGTCTTAACTGCGGATTTGGCTGGACCTCGATATTTGCCGTGAAGCGACTGCCATCTGACCTCCACAACCCAATGATGACATTAGGCGATATCGGAGCATTGCAGCCAGACCGTTGTTGTTGAACTTTTTAGGGCTCCAACTACCCGTAACGACTGCCATAGATGTTCGTATGGCATCCGTGACCGACGGCTTAACGTGCTCTCCAAGGCACGACCAGACCAATGCAAATACCCATTTTCATGCATAAAAAATATTTGCACTGAGCGGGGATCGAGCCCGTGCCTTCTGGGTAGCGGCCGCGTTCAATACCACTACGCCATGGAGGCTGTATAATATGTGTATTAATACTAGTAATAAAATACAACAAAATAAAAATTCAACAACAATGTCAACAATATGACGTGAAAAAAATTGATGCGCGCAAAGCAAATTAAAAAAAAAGTACACCAAGGAGGTTACGAGTCTGAGCTTTTCATGAATTAAAAAAAAGTTGTATGATAAATTCGGCACCATAGAGGTGAAGTAAATAGGTTTAATGATGTTTTGAGTCCACAAACCTAGTACACACGATGTTCTAAATTCAAATTTACTTTACCTCTCTAGAGGATAAAAACGACTTTTACGCTCAGTTATCGAAGAGCAAAAATAGTCTTTCCGAGATGGTGGGATGAAAAATTAATTACAATGTATGTAATATAAAATTTTTCATAAATGGCATACTTTGTATAATTATATATTGTATACCTAATTTATAAATAATTTATTGTATAAGGCAAGCTTGTGCAAAGGTTTGCTATAAGAAAACTCAGTTACGAGTTAGGTACCTATAAGTGAGTTTTTTACCAGGGAGTATAGAAGGGATTAAAAAATATTTAGATTTCTTGTGAACGTATTATATAAATTTGAGTATATAAAACTACGTAAACGAATATACTAACGACAAAACTTGAGATGCATCTTATTTTTGACGATAGTAGGTTGGTGTTGCAATATTTTGCATTTTTGTCTTTTCTTTTGCTAAGTTACCTATAGGATCTTTTCAAGTTACTTCTGATTAAACTCATTAAAGGTTTTAAGAGAGATTACGGTTTTTTTATGTTTTATGATAATTATTTTACCTATTGTCTATAAGAATTATTACCAAACAGTCTACATCTGATTTGAAAGAGCAAAAGGCCAGCGTTTACCTCCGTGCAGCTAATTTAATGTTAGCTATACTGAACTGGCTCAGAAATATTCTGTAATAGGCCAATTGAGTGCCGAGCTTTGATATTACCCTAATAAGTTACTTCCTCTTTCCTGGCACCATTCTAACCATAGGGTTAGATCATGCACAGATCAAAATAATCTAGGAATTGTTAAAATTTTTATTATATTCATTGAAATAAAATCACTTTTAGCTGATGCCAAATAAATCGCGATAGAATCCGTTAAAAATGAGCGTTTATTTCGATGAGCGATATTCCGTAAAAAATAATTCAAAAAGCGGTAAAAACCATTTCAAAATCAGCTAAGTGGTTAAAAAGTTGGCGGGAAAATTGACAGATGTATAAAAGTAACTTTATTAGAAGTACAATAATCACAGCATAGATATTCAAAGAATCACAGTGATAATGATGATGAATATAAAGCATCATTATATGGCTTGAAACTAAAAATCATTGAGATATACCTACTCGTAGATACGCATCACTGCTAAAAACTTAATTAAACCAAAATAGTAAACGATTCAACGCTTTGCTCGTCGATATTTACATACAGATGACTCCACCTGGCTTAATATACTCGTTTATTACCAATATTAAGACGATTAAGATACGGAAAAGTGGTTTCCAATGCGTTTTATCAGCTGAACTAGACTATAGTATTACTTACAAAAGGTGTTCACTCCTCTCCAATGTTAATTATATTTTTTTAACAATTCCACGATAGGAAACTCAATAAAAACGTTGTAAAACCCTTTTATTACATCGTGGCATGTGCTGAGATATCAATAAAACGTAAGTGACTGCTTACAATAGACTCGTGCCCATTTTTTTTTTGCGGAAGACGATAGGCGAAAGCAAACAGTTGACAGCCACAAAAGACTGGCACACTCCACTCAAGATCGAGTTTCTTATAAAAAAAAACGAGAAAAAAAGATAGCACATGCCGAAATCTGATTACACCACCATATTTGATCAAAGGGTTGCCGTTTTGCCAAACATTGTGAATCACAAAAACTATCGGAACGTAGTAGGTACCTTTTTGCACCCGTGTTTTTTTTTTCTGTAAAAAAATGCAAAATCGATTTCGGCAGATGTCCACAAATAGAAAGGGTTTGATAGGGTTTTTTAAACAAAAAATGGCGGACGTATCAGTTGTAGACAATGGATTGCGATCGGACCGTTATGGATCGACTGTCAAAATTCGCCATTATGAGATAAAGAGTTATTTTGTTGGATCATTAATGTGATGTGTTAAATAGATGTTTTTGTACCTTAAAACTGTATATTTAGTTAGTAATCGGAAGAGGATGTTCGGTGTTTTGCTAATCAGTTTTCATTTATCTTTTTTAAACGCATCTGTTATTTTTTGGCTTGATTAGATGTTAGTTGGTAGTTGCTTCACGGAAAATATTGTTTTTTTTTTGTTTTATAGCAAGACCTAAAGCCGATCCCACCTGAGGTGTGGTGGGAAAGTTTTGTAGAGCAATCTCTATATCATTTTAACCTTTTTTCCGTATTAACTCATAATTCGGTGCAAATAAAAAAAAATGCTGAGTGGGAATCATTCTAATTTGATTTGGTACTGCGTTACTTTAACTAACCTAAATTACTTAGTAGAAAATAAAAAATTAAAAATAAACCCTTTAAACAACAAAAATGTGACTATTTTATAAAATAAAGAAATTAAAATTTTCACCATTCGCCCCACTAATTGCTGTTTACCAATGGTTAATTCTGATTTTTCAGTTGTAGGATTTTAGTTTTTGAACTTATTTTTTGTGTATAGGTAATTAATTAGCGTTAATCCCAGTCGCATCCGAAGTTTTCAGCTCAGAGTCTGGAATCCGCTTTTTCCAGTCTAACTGCGAGTTTAGCTGGGAAATATTGTTTGTTAACATATTGGTTTGTTTAATTTCATTCAAATATTGGTTTGTGGTGAGAAATACTTAAATGCTTATTAATATTCCAGGAAATGCACTCTTATACCTATTTCTTGCATTGTACCCGGATGTAGTATGATCATATTGCATAATTATTGTTCTTTTTGTTTCTAGGAAGTAACAAGGGTAGATAAAAATTGTGGTTACACTTAAGTACCACTTCGGTTTTGGTTTCTGAACAAAATGTCTGTTAATTTCGTAAATTTAGCGACTACGATTTCTGTGAATTATTTATAAGTAGGTATGTCTTAGTATATTATATTTGTTTTTTATATAGCGGTCTTTATGACATCAAGAACGTTTAGCTTCGAGGACCTTCTGCTCAGCAATGATGTATTCATACCTACTAATATTTCTAGTGCGAAAGTAACTCTATCTGTCTGTCTGTCTGCACGCGGAAACTACTGAACATATTATCTTGATGAAATGAAACTGAGTATAATAGTTCATCTTTTGGAAGATAACCTCATGAAATTTGGTACATAAGCAGATAGAATAATTAGAGCTTGGGATAAGACATGGGCTATGTTTGGTCACGATAACCAACATCCAGGTGGTAGGAGTCGCGGGTAACAACTAGCAATCTATAAAAACCATAATGACAAAAAGTGACGTTTAAAAATGTCACCAAATAAATCTTCCTAAGATATTTTGTGCCTACAAATATGTAATATCTAAACGTAATTAATAATATAATAAGGCATAAGATTAAATGGCGTGCGATTATTTACTAAAACCCTAAACATATTATCGAGCTTCAGAAGAAAATAATGTTTAGCACTACAAAAACTAATCAAACCATCGTACACTCGATCGGCAATCTTGACCAATCATCATTGACCCTCACCTCTAGTACACCATATATTATGAAGCTTATTTCTTTAGTGATAAGGTTGATAAAACTTGACGGAGTACGAAGCAAGGTCAAATTGTCTGGTAATTCCTTACTATGGCACGCGACGTAAATTCTATCTTGAGTCTTACCTTGTAAGGAGATGAAAGGGAAAGCCCTCCGCATCGAAATAAAACTTTTTGTATTTTTGTCATTGAGAAAAAAAAAGAATTCATAGGAATTTCTTTTTTATTTTTAAAAAATAGAATAGAATTTTTAATTGAATGTGTTCATACTAAAAAAAAAAGAACGCTACTGTAAAAATACATTCGTATTTTTTTTATTATTCAAATAAAGAATTGGAAATGTCAACATACGCGAGCTAAGTCAGCCAGCAGCAATGGTACTTATTTTGTAAACAAAAAAAAAACTTAATATGAGAGGTAAAATTCCGACATTCTTTTAAATCTACTAACCTCATACATTCTATTATATTGTAAGTCATTGCAAATTCCCATTGTATTTTAAGCGGCGATTTCAAAACGGAGACATGTTGGTGATTCCGTCGCCATGTCGTTCAAAAATGCAGAGGCAGGATGTGAGGAATCTTTGCCTCGTCCTTATATAGCGAGTTTAGACTAACAAGGGCAGAATCGAACGATGTGCAAAATCGATTAAACGAATTAATTGATTATAAATTGAAACTCGTTTGCTGGATCTAAATGAGAAGACAATATTTTTTTTTACTTTTTGTTATTTGTGTACTGAAAAAAAATGTTGGGAATAATACTAAATTGTTCGAAATATTTAGTCCATATTATGTTATTTGAAATTCACTATTCCCTTGGAGATCTTTTAATAGCTAAAAACAAACAAGTTGGATTTGCAACTGCAATATCATATCATTTTTGTCACTGAATTTCAGTTCAGTAATTTCATAGAATAAGAGGTAAGAACCTTTGAAATAACACCACTATTCGGCGGCGAAACGTTTGTCGGAGTTATGTTGCAGACTCACTTTCGCAATGTTTTTGTTATTATCCCTACTTCCCTACTAATATTATAAATGCGAAAGTAACTCTGTCTGTCTGTCTCACTTTTACGACTAAACCGCTGAACCGATTTTGATGAAATTTGGTATAGAGGTAGGTTAAACCTTGAGAAAGGACATAGGCTATGTTTGGTCGCGATAACCGACATCCACGCGGGCGGAGCCGCGGGCAAAAGCTAGTTTACCTATATTTGGCCGGTGCTTTTGGCTACATTTCAGCAGCCATCATCTCGCGGTGATATACATAAGTAGTAACATCAACAATTCATTATGATTCGGGGTACTTTGAGATAACTTAAACTTCAAACTATGCGACAGCTCAGCTACCATCTTTAATCATCCCATGAGATCCCATCAGACCATGGCTGCTGAAAAGTAGCCGAACGTTCGGGCTAAAAGTAAATAATAACAAATACATCGCGATAGAATCTGTTAAAAAAAGACGTGTGGCAATCGGGGACTGCCGCGGTAAAGCTATTGCATAGCATTTTTTATCAAGTTATGCAATTATCCCCCCACTCCGACTCTATTTATACTATGACTCCGAGCTCGCACGAATCGAGCCGAGCTGCTCCGAAATCGGCTTGATTCGTGCGAGCTCGGAGTGTCAGCTTAGGTTTGGACCTGACCTGACCTGACCTGACCTTGACCTTGACTTTGACCTTGACATTGACCTTGACTTGTGGCACTCGGGGACTGCCGCGGTAAAGCTATTGCATAGCATTCGGAGCAGCTCGGCTCGATTCGTGCGAGCTCGGAGTTGGGGGTGTTACCATTTTTCGTTACGGAATTTCTGGATTCGGTCTCCACGCTCAAGGCCCGCGATAGAAGCTATGCAATAGCTTAAAAAGTGTTTTTTTTTTCAATGAGTGAGATTCGCGTAAATTTCAGACAGTGTCACGAAAGAACCTACTTTAATGTCACTTGAACTCGATTCGATTTAGAAAGAGAAAAGAGAATCGACCTCGGGCGGGACTCGAACCCGCGATCTTTCCCTTACAGGGGTAAAGCTTTGACCACTAAGCCACCGAGACCGCACTAATGCTTCCAAACTTCATTCAAGTGAACTCGATTATTTTTACTGTTTTTTTATACACCCTGTCTATTGACTACACTCAGTTGGATGGTAAAGAACCCAAACTCGCTCTAAAAACCCGTGATTGTAAGAAACTAGAACGTGAAGTGACCGTTTACCGCCAGTAGGTACTCCGGCCCCCCTAGACAAGTGGCAATTCGTTGCTTGGCGTATGATGGAATAGAATGACAAATGTATAGGATTTGACGTTTTTGACATTCGTTGACGCCTGTTATATACGTCAAATCCCATACATTTGGCATTCTATTCCATCATACGCCGAGCAATGAATTGCCTCTTGTCTAGAGGGCAGTTCCTCCGTGATCAATGTGATCATGGTGCTTGCAACAGCGCCGAAATATAGGATACTCGAAACAGTAACGTGCTGAAATAAGTAATTCCCGGTGAATTGAATGTCTAAGAAATTTGTTTAAAGACAGACATTTAAAATTATAAAGTCAATATTTTGAATCACTGTATCAAAAGCCATGAGGACACAGCGTATAAATCTAACACATCCGGGTGAATCTTCGAGGGTGGTCAACGAGCGTGTAACCTTTGTCAAAAAATATACCTTTATTACGTTATGATACCTTTATATCGTGACATTTATATTCTAAACTATATGTTCGTCGCTGGCGTGCCCTGTGACTTTTCTATAATTTTCTTTGTATTATAGATCTTGCCCACATGCGTGCCAATGGTCTCACTACCATGGATGCTCAAAACCGTGCTAATTGGAGAAGCAAAAGCGGACTTCGGGCTCAAGCTCCGCTTTTCTTGTACAGACATTTTTACAATACTGTCAAGGTCGTCGTTGTTCCCAAGGTCTAATCTATCTCTGTACAAAATTTCATCAAAATTGGTTCAGTGGTTTAGGTGTGAAAACGTAACAGACAGAAAGACAAACATACAGACAGAGTTACTTTCGCATTTATATAATTAACTATGGATAAAGTTTGGATAATGAGATGGCTAATGTATAAAGGCGAGCTTAACTCAAAGACGATTTTTCATCCAGCAAACCCAGGAGTGCATTGAGGAATTGCAGTACAATGAGAGGCAAAGTCTTTCGAGGTCAAAGATGATGATGATGATCATGCCCTGACTAACTACAAAATGATTCATTTTCATTTACACAGATAATGTATTTTCAAATTGGGGAGTGTATGGGGCCTCACAAAGGTCTTTGGGGCCCAACCTAACCTTCAAAGATGAAAAACAAGAAAGCTTTTAATTTGATGGTCACGTCAGATACTTTTTCCCTTCTAGAAAAGAGGAATCTACCCATCTTTTGCCAAAATTATTGTGGAATATAATAATCACCAAATAAAAAATTAAAAAAACGGACTTCTACCGGTTTTTGTTGATATTTCATAAGCTGCTTGACCAATTTTAATGAAATTTACATGGGAAACTGGGAAGTATAACCTATCAAACAAAAAAATAATTTTGCAAATCGATCCAGGCGTCTTTGAGTAATCGGTGAACATACATAAAAAAAAAATATTCCGACGGATTGAGAACCTCCTCCTTTTTTGAAGTCGGTTAATAAAATTAATATCTGTCGATTGTACAACTAATGTTCTATATAAATGGGTCGACATTTTTTACTTTACGACATAGTGATTGCAAAATGGCTTCATTCTTAAAATGTCTGTATCGAGTTCAGTAGCATTGACTTGTCTTGATTTAAATTCGCGTTTCCTAGTACAGTCGCGGACACAATGTTTTTGGTACAATATTAATTTACGATATTGTCGAAAGCTCGTGAACTACTCTACCGACGTGAACTCCTAACATAAGCAATTTAGATTACTTGGAGGGGTTCGCGGGAATATTAGTAATTTCGGTTACTAGTATCTAGCTTCAAAAAAATTAACAACAATAACTAAATTCAACGGTTTCTGTAGCGATAATAAGTAAAGTGTACAGAATTATAAATATAAATCACAATGGAATCCGTTATAATCAGTTTTATTTCAACTTATTTTATTTTGAAAACAGTAACATAGTATTGTTATAAATGGTAAAATTTTATTTTCTGTTTCAGTGGCGTAACAATAGCTAATGGAAAATGCAGTACTTGAGATTTTCGGATTGAATCCAGAGTTTTTATCCAACCCTGTTATGGGTGATAGCCTGATAGGTTGCTTCTTTTTTCTGGTAGTAGTAAAGTGCTGTTATCTGGGTTGGGAAAATAACTTAAAGCCGGTCGTAAGTAACAGGCCAAAGTAAAACATAAAGGGATGCTAAAAGTTAAAACTATTGCTTCCAATTTATGCTCATGTTGGCATAGTGGCGCTCCACTTGCGTGCAAGAGTCGTTCACACCGAGTACGCATCTTTAGGCGTCGAGAGAGTCCGCCATTTCCTTATTAACAATCGAGACTTGATGTTGGTTTAATTAATTCCAACTACAGATTGTGGAGGGTAAGGCCAGTTATTGTGAACTTCTGTGATAGCACAGAAGACAAAAATATTATCTTGGTAAAAATCGGTATTAACTAGAGACTATTTTTAAATTACATAACCTGTAAAGTTAGATGTATGTATGGAAAAGTAAATAAATAAAAAATAATGAAACTTATAATAATTGAAGAAGTAATGATTGAAAAAAAATCTATCTTGATTTGTTTATTATTATTTACATTTAGCTCGGAGTTTCGGTTACTTTTCCGTTAAAAAGTAGTTTTATTGCAATAATATTCGCGTGCAGTTCCGACAGTATCAACAGCCAATAATAGGTTATCAATTGTGCACACTTTTGTTGATGGATAAAGCCCAAAAACGGAAAATCGCTCCAAAATTGTAAATAAAATAAACCAAGAGAATAAAAAGGAGAAGGGACCCCGGGCTCTTAAGTACAAGCTTTGGATGCAACCGGGACTAACTCGGTGATAAAGATGACACGGAGAGAGATGTGATGGACCTGAACCTCAGTAGAGAAAGCATTCTTATTCTACTGTGCCTGAACAGTGGCACCACACAGTAAATGAATTGAATCAAGTATTCATAGTCTGAATGACTCTAGTTATACGATGTATTATCATGTTCCAATGTTATCTCGTATGTTATGTCGCACCAAGTTGAATACCCTGTAATCAGCAGTAGTAACCGGCGAATAAATCGAAGAACTATTTAAAAACGGTTCATTGACTCCATCCAATGTCTTGTTTGTGTGTAGACTAGTTTGTTTTTAAGTGAATTTTATATGAGTATAAGTTTTTTGAGGTTCACCTGCTATTTTATTTGTGTCACAAACTCACAATCTATGTAAATAAAAATGAATGATCAAATGCAATAGTGCCCAGTCTAATGTACCAAATTAGATAATCATGTTTCCTTTTTTTATAAAACTTATATGGCAGACAAGCACACAGCCCACCTGATGTAAAGTAGTCATCGTGGTCTATGGACGTGTGCAAGACCAGGGGAGTCACACTCATGCTGCCGACCCTGCAGGAAGAACTTTTGTTAAAAAGTTACTGTCGTGGCTAACGTGGCTCTGGTAGAATTTCTTGAAAAACTCGCCACTCGCCATTAATAATTTTATCAACATTTACAATTGACGTGAGCAAAATTGCGGCGATTCGCTGCTGAAGCCACTAAGAAGAAGAACATTGAACATCTTAACTTGACAGAAACCTCTTAAAACCACAGAAATTCATAATTTCGGTAAAGTTTTACACCCGTATTCACAAACAATACTGTGAGGTCTCATAGTGTGCTCGAGCGCATAGGGTTGGTAAAATTAATTCACAAACATCACGAAGCAGTATCTAACTCAGTGCGTTCCCTCAAAGAAGTATTACTTAAGTGTTATCAATGAGTAAAAAGGCTTGCCAAAACGAACGCACTGAGAATTTGTCGTTCTTTGCACAGTTTTGGTAGTACGCATAGCGAAGTATTGTTTGTGAATACGGGTGTTAATCTCGGCATTAAAATCGAAAGCACCGTTGTGTCCGACAGTACTCCGAAATAAGGTTATGGATACATTTCGTCGCAAGAAGTTGACGAGTGTAAACTGCATCGCAAATGTCATGGCCGGCTTTATCACTGCGTTATGAAAATTAACAACTGACTGTATATTGTGCACTATATGCCTTAGGTATTTGGCGGTTGACAGACGATTAATTAAGAAAAAAACTACTTGTTGTTGCTTAAGAAAATATTTGCAGGTAATTTAGCGGTTTTGAGAGGTCCCGGATTTGGATCCGATGAGAACCCACTCTTTTTTTAGTTAATTTTTTGTTACTTATTAGTTACTAGCTTTCGCCCGCGGCTCCGCCGGTCGGTTATTGCGGTCAAACATAGCCTATGTCCTTTTCCAAGGTCTAATCTATCTCTGTACCAAATTGCATTGAAATCGGTTCAGTGGTTTAGGCGTGAAAGCGTAGACAGACAGACAGAGTTACAATGGATTAGTTAACTTTGTTCCGCACCAAAAACAGTAAAACGCATCGAGAATAAAATCCACGCGGGTGGGTGACACGGATAGCTAGCTAATTGTTATCTAAGGAGTAATTCCAATCAGGTGGAAAATACCTCGAGCAGTTTTTACCCGACTACGGCGAAGCCAAAGGAGGGTTATGATTTTGACAGGCTATGTATGTATGTATGTATGTATGTTCGTTTGTTCCCTCATAGCTGCTCAACTACTTATTAAAACTGGACATATAGCATATCGTTAGAATCGTCTTGATCGTCCGATGGTTATAGGCTATATGACGTGTCACTAAATCTGATGTGGCGCCCTCTAGCGGCCATAAAGTACTGTGTTGAAAAAATAATTTGAGATAAATATGCCGTGTATGGTATCAAATTAAAGAGCTCAATTAGCACATTTCAAATATGCATAAATTATAGTTGTTGGGTGCCCCAAAAAAAAAAAAAAGTTTAAAACTAAAACCCGACTACTTAATAAAACCCGACTACTGCAAAATCACGCTCTAAAAAGTATTAAACAAGAAAATATCAAGAATAGCCGTGGTCGTATGCCACTTTTTCCTAGAATGTATTGTTCTGTTAGAGTGGCATACGACCACGGCTATTCTTGATATTTTCTTGTTTAATACTTTGTAGAGCGTGATTTTGCAGTAGTCGGGTTTTCCAATATTAATTAAATATGAATCATATTCCATTTGCATATTTGATTTGATGTTGCATAGGTACTATGCAACACTAAATCATATTCGAAAAGACTGTAACTCGTTGTAGCTTACAATTTTAAGCTTTGTCTTAACTGTATAAGTTTGATATTTAAGTAATACTCAAAAACTGCTAGTCCATTTTCCGCCTGATTTGAAATGACCCATAGTTGTAAATTATAAAAAAAGAGACGGGCTAGAGGCGACCGAGACACGAGAGCGAGCGCGAACTTGGAGCAAAATCGTACTTTTTTATAGGTACTACTTACATAGCTCGCAGACAAGCACACGGCCCACCTGATGGTTTCCGTGGCCTATGGGCGAGTGCAACATCAGAGGAGTCACACTCATACTGCCAAACCTGTAATAATAGAGAGATTCTGTGCCGTCAGCGCAAAAGATAAGTAGGACAAGCCTTTGGTTTTCCCACTGACAGCACAAAACCTCTCCAGTGAGCTCTGGCTACCCTACTCACCGCCGCGATTTTGCTTTGATTATGCCTTACGCCTTTACCTTATGCCTCTTGCCTCTTCTGTATATTTCACGCCTTATAAGTTTGATTTACCAAAAAAGGGTGAGCTCTCATGCGTCTAGTGGTCACCGTCGAAGCGGTTCATTGCCACCGTTACAAAATTATAGGCGCAGAAGTCCAGGTCCAAACAAGACACGAAGTGCCAAAGTCCAGCTGTGGGGTGAGCACGAACAACTATCGTAATCGTATCGTAAACGTAACGAGAACACGGAGCATTGCGATTGGCCGCCTGCCTACTATGAGCGTATGTGGGGGTGAAGCCTGCCAATCGCAATACTATTTCATTTACGCAAATATCAATTTAGTTTAAAACTCTACTTAAAACCAGGAATAAGTTAGTTTTAACGAGAGTTTAAGTACCAGGGCTGCATAAGTTCAGGGTGCCAAATTCAACTTCATCAGAAACTAAAAGAGTCTGAAGTCATCTATATTTTTATATAGATTATTACTTTAGACTCTTTTATTTTCTGATATGAACCCTATGTCTTTTTATATCATTAAATAGAAACATACTCATTATATATCGAATAGTAAATGAAAAAAAAAACTAATGAACAACAAGATTTTCCTCAACGTTTCGGCCGCGAGTCGGCCTAACTTCTATCGACTTATGTGGCCCTGGTACTTAGACTCTCGCTAAAACTAACTTAATCCTGGTTTAAGTAGAGTGTAAACTAACTTTAACTTAACTGGTGTTTATTGGCTCTTTGCGTTTATGCAGTCTTAGTTATTTGAGTATAATGGCTACAGCTATGCTACAAAGGAGACGGGGACTTCTGGGCCAAAATTGTAATGAGTTGAGATATGACTTAAAAAAAGCGGTATTTTTTTCTATTTCAAAATATTAAAAAACCAGCTCAATTGAAAATCTTGAAGACGAGAAATCTTATAACTAAATTTATTTCACTAGCAAAATAAAATATCGATTACTAAAAATTATTTAAACAATATTGCGTATTATAACACTTGCATCACAATTTGATATTAAATCAATCAGAGTGAACAAAACTTAATCATAATAATAATAATAACCATTTAAAATACCAAATAATAGTGTAATAAAAATAAATTCTGAATCGATTTCCGTTAATCGATTAATTATTTCTTGTGTTTATCAACTTTATTTTTAAGCTGTGACAGCTGACAGCTCCATTTTCTGTCAATCAGGCCCACGAATGTATGGAAGAGTATCCATCTCCTTTAGCATTATTATATTGTTTGTTATATTATTAAGCGGACTCCGGACTTCGAGGTGAAGGTCTTGGATACGAACAACGGGGCTACAAAGCAAAGATGATTATTTTTATTATTGTTTGTTACACATAGTATAAGAGTGTGAGCGTAGCCAGGGTGAGGGATTTGTACCAAAATCTGCCATTACCATGTTGTGAAAGAAAGGCAGGTAGACCCTAGACTGATTTCTTTATTCAAATATAACTAGCAAATAGGTACAATTTACCACATGGTATTACTTTTTACACCCACTTTTAATACTTTTACCGTAAGTTATTTGACCCATATTTTTTGTTTTACCATTAATCCACTCAAAGTAGACGAAATAAGTTGGTAAGCTTCCATAAATTCGCATAGAGCCGAAAATTAGTTGGGGTCTTAAATACACCATCATGAAAGAAATATCAAAAGTCCCCATCAATTGGACTTCTGCGTTTTTTTTAAATTCAAGGTTAGAGGTCAAATATATTGGAGTCTAAAAATATATTTACTAGTAAACAACAAGATATTATGTTATCGCAAAAGTGGTTTAGACAAAGTTGTAGATCATGTAATAGTTTATATCTTAGAGTAGGTTTATATAGAAAGGCCGCTAGTAGTTTATATAGAAAGGCCGCTAGTAGTTTATATAGAAAGGCCGCTAGTAGTTTATATAGAAAGCATTGGATCACAAATAATAGTCCATTATTACTAAAGTTATTAATATACTTCCGTTTTTAAATCATATTTTTTTTTCTGACAATCGCATTCAATAAATCAAACGTAACGGACACACACACACATTTTTTAATTTTTCGCGTTAGCCGGAGAAAAGATGTTTATCTACTCGGGATGCGTTCAAAAACGCGATGATTAACGATTAAAAAGGTGGCAGATGATATTTGTGTTAAAAAATCGGTTTACAAACGAAACGTGACATTGGGTGATTCTTTTTTTAGAATCTACAATTTTATTTTCATCCCACCATCTCGGAAAGACTATTTTTGCTCTTCGATAACTGAGCGTAAAAGTCGTTTTTATCCTCTAGAGAGGTAAAGTAAATTTGAATTTAGAACATCGTGTGTACTAGGTTTGTGGACTCAAAACATCATTAAACCTATTTACTTCTACCTCTATGGTGCCGAATTTATCATACAACTTTTTTTTAATTTATGAAAAACTCAACTCGGAACCTCCTTGGTGTACCACTTTTTTTTTTAAATTTGCTTTGCGCGCATAATTTTTTTTTCACGTCCTATGGTTGAACATTGTTGTTGAATTTTATTTGTTGATATTTTATTATTAGTATTATTACACATAATTATTATATTCGTGGCGTAGTGGTAGTGAACGTGGCCGCAACGCAGGAGGCGCGGGTCCGATCCCCGCTCAGTGCAAATATTTGTATGCATAAAAAGTTCAACAACAACGGTCTAGCTGCAATGCTTCGATATCGCCTAATGTCACCATTGGGTTGTGGAGGTCACATGGCAGTCGCTTTACGGAAAATATCGAGGTCCAGCCAAATCCGCAGTTAAGACTGGTAAAGCGGACCCCGAACTCCGAGGTGAAAGCTTCGGATGCGACTGGGAATTAACGCTAGGAAGAAGAAGCATTTAATTATTTCCTCGCTGAGGTGGGATGAAAAGTTACGTGTTGCACTCGAGTGCAAAGATTTTACACCTTGTGCTCTTTTGATTCCCTCGCTAACGCTCAAGATTCTAATTTATGAATCACTCGCTATGCTCGTGATTCAAATTTAGAATCTTTCGCTTGCTCGGTCATCAAAACTGAGCACGCGGTTAAAAAGCAACTTTGCACTCTTGTATAACAAATAACTATTAAATCGAGATGAGAATAGATAATAAAATATACGTCAATATAAACTAGGATTATTTATTTATTTGTTATTTACTTATTTACTACGCTTTTTATTCTAATTTTAAATGATTCTAAGGTGACGGAAATATGAATGAAATTAACTGTTACGCATATTCTTCAATAACAATAATATTATAATGTCGGTGTGCTCAAAATATGCTCTATACGCTACACGTATCTTGAGTGTCTTTTGAGGATAGCACTGCGGTGGACGAGCTCAAATTTACCAAGCACAGATTATTACAAAACAGTCCAAGATTATGTGTCCCGTGGTTCGGTCACGCATATCTAAATAACACGTCAAAAATTGTATAAAGTAAAGAAGTATGACGTCAGACTATTAGTGGATATAGTGGTTGAGTGGATAAGTAGTATTGATGTACATATTATGTATTCTCTGAATTTTCATACAAATTACATTACTATAACATAGTTGGTGTAAATATGTTAATACACCTCTGCCTACATCTTCACGAATATACAATAAAGCGAGAGCATATTTATGTATATACCTGAATCATAAATATAAGAGCAACAGATGATATCTTGTATGTAGGAAGTAGACAGCCTTATTAGAATACAAGATGCATTTCTCACGGGCCCTGTGTATGTATGTGATACTCATATCTGAAGCAAAAACTCTTGGCGGTTACACGGAAACGTTTACGATTATGTAACCAATTTAGGGTTCCGTGGGTGATGAAGATGTTAAATCCCAACGAATTAACTCTCGTAATATATCTCCAACTTCAAATAAGAAGATCCTAACCACCAGATCCTGCCAACAGCAACGCCTAGAAACGTCAAACGTCAATATAATCTGATAGTGATTAAAATTCAAAGACCAAAAAGGATACACCCGCATTATAATCTTGTAGTATTATCAACTAGACCTGTAATGAATTTTTTTTAATAATTTAGTTATAGTTGATTCTGTTTAAGGAGATAATGTCTAAGGTGGAGGGAGATTCTGCAACAAAAGATGAAAGAAGTAGCTAGCGGTAGCTCTTTGCTTTATAGATTTATATTGAATTACGTCTATTTTCCTCAGGGGTAGGCACAGACAACATCCCGCCATCATTCTGCTTCTCTCCTTACATACCTACTCCACGAGCTTCGTATACCTACTGTCTTTAAACCTTTCATGCAAGTCAGAATACAATATAATTCAATACAGAATTAATTGAACTCAATTATTTCTTACGGAATCCCTTCTACATGTAAACTTCGATCTTAGCCAAATTACTTTTTCTACCGCCAAATGCGTCCAGAAACCAAATGGGCCGACCACATTTCACACCCGGAAACACATCAAACTTTTTTGCCGCGAACCTCTTTTGACTGTTATTCAAAAATAGAATGTCAACATACCACAAGAGACACAAAGTCTAATAATCTAAAAACAAGATGGCCGTCGTAAATGTTTATTGTAAGGTGTGAACTTAAGTACAATAAATTATGCAAATTTAATTAAAAAGAGGTATGAACTACGTAGTAAGTAGTAATTATAGTAATTAGCTAACTGCTGGCAACTTACAATGGTTGTGATTTCGCTTTGGTAGATTCTGTTTCCTTTGTTTTCGTTTAGATGTCATCTATAAAGCCCTATTAGATATGGCAACGTAACTATAATCCTTTTCTTCCAGACATATTTTAGGAAATTTGTGGAAGGCGAGTAACTGCATTTGTACTCTCTCTCTGGCAACTCTGACTTACAAGTGCACTTCACGTCGTGTCTTCACGTGAAAAATAATAAATGGTTGATTTGTACCTAGATAATAATTTTAATTTGGGTGGTGGATGAAGTCTAAAAACCCTAGGGTGGCTAGACAGACGCGGTTATACAGATGACAGCGTCACGTATCCTTCCACTATTCCCGCCATATCTAGGATTCGTGACACAATTTTTGTCCTAAACAATTTGTCTTCTAGTAGCGACTAAATAGAAGTTTTTGATTGTAACATAACAATGTTTTGCTTCAATCGGCTTTTGTTCTTTTTATCGATGAGTTCGTTGCTATTAAAAAAGTGGTCATTACAGCGTAAATTATTAGGTGAATTGTAGATTTAAGTATTACCTATACTCTATGGTGAGACGGTATCATGTGTGTTTGAACAATAAACTAATTTATTATGTTTCTGACTGTTTCATAATTTTTGTTTTACAAAATTATCATTTGTTATTCACATTAATATCTTAATCAGTGGTTGCTTGTGTTAGGAGTGGTTTACGTTGGTAGTGTAATGGCAAGGATACGTACCGGGGTCCTTTCGATCGTAAGGTCAGCTCCTTGACCACTAAGCTACCGATGCTTCAATCTTCAATCTGTGTTCTAAAAACCTAGGAATTTGAACTAACTCTAGATGCCTAGGTTTAGGCCCTACGTTCATTTATATGTGTGATATTTCACAGATTATTATTATAGGCAAACTCTTACAAAATAATGAACTAAAATACTATCTTAGTTCATAATAAATTATGATCAGTAACAAAACGAACCCATAACTTTAAAAAAATGTGATGCATTCAATATTTAAAGAAACATTCTAGACATCTAATTTGAATTTTTAAATTGCGAACCATTACATCATAATATATTACGTAACATCCAAGATACAAGAACTAAATTCATCAAACCGAAATTGTGTGGAATACGGATACATTCATAAAACATGTCGCATCCTTTAAATTTAAAACCTCCTCCTTAGAATTATAGTCCTCATTCCAGAGAGGAATGACTCTAAAACTAGATGTTATCACGCGCAGGATGGTCATTCGTCCGAGCCGCGCACTAAGTAATGCCCGACTCAGTATCCTGTACCGAGAGTACATACGAGTTGGGCAATTTAAACATGGAAGTACTTATGAACTGCCCTGACTACTCCTCAGATTTAGGGGAGCAATGACCTATATCCTAGTCGGACTTTACGCGCACTATAACGATTCAAGTACACGTACACTCAACATTTATAGTAAACTCTATTTTTTGTGTATTAGAATCGAGTTCTAATCATAGATTTCAGGACGTGGATCCGAACTAAAAAGTCCCACGTTAATTTTGGCGGCAATTCCAATTTGATTCGTATTCGATAGAAAGTGTATTCCTAATTTAAAAATGGAGTGTGTCATTATAAGCTGTTTGGACATTGCGTGTTGCCAGTGAAGTTTATGTTTTTTAAGAATTTATACTCTGGCGACCGGCGGTAGTGCGCTGCCTCGGTTATTTTTAACCAATCCAAAAGTTTATTACATGTGCTTACGCAATTAATAGGAGTTTTTATTGGACCGGTAAAGGACTAAAACGTTTGATCGAAATAGTGATGCGTTCAATGGTATTATTTCGGGACCGTTCGGATACATTGCGCTCGTTAAAGGAATGCTCGAGCATCGTTGTATGTGCATCTCATAAACCTGTAATTGTTTGGCTTTCGATGCAGGGACCAAAGTTCCAAAGTTCATTGCTCACAAGTACTTACGACTATTAAAGACTTGTGCCCTTAAAAAATGTTTCTCAAACATTAAAATATGTGTCTTTAATACTTTTTTTTAGATCAGTAAGTGATACTAGAAAATGTTTACTTCAAACTTCAATTGGTTTTGGGTTCACTCTTCTCCAAAAGGTTGGGGTTGCCCAATCTCTAGTACGTAACGTACTAAGTACTTATCTATCACATACATAATTATGTTCCTTTTTTACACAATCCCCGGGGGTGAAAAAGCATCTGTCAAGGCTGTCAAGTTATAGACCACCATTTCTTCTTGACTTCACATTAGCTTCTGACGATCTGATCGATCAAAACCATAGCCATACCACCGAAACTCTAAAAATTGTCATAAAATTTTAGACTTTATCTCTATAGATTTAAAGAACCAAATTAAATTAAAAGAATTTCATTACACTCTTCCACTCACTCTGCAAAAAGTCATTTAACTTTTTTTTACACTTTTACGGCATTACTTTAAAATTCTTTAATGGATTATTTTTGCAATGTCCTTAGAATCGAGCCCTTGGCGTAGTGCAGTCAAATGACCACCAAAATGTAGAGTCAGTGACAAAAGTAGCACTAGTAGCAGTAGACGATGCTCTGGCTCAGTCTTCCCTCTCAAAGTAAGGGGTTATACAACGAATCTTGGAAAAAAGGACTAGGATTTCGGACCCCTGTCTCCATCAAACTTTGATGCAACCAGGATTAGCATTCAGATTGAGAAGACAGGTGTAATCTTAGGATTTTGAAATCTCGTAAAAAACAAGAGAATCTGCCATAATCCGCTGACTCCAAATTAACTTCACGGTAGCTAAATTCTCCGTCTTTCGTTTCGAAGTTTCGTTTCCTATTTTATGGTTCATGTATGGCCTCCCAATTTCTTGGGTCGTCGTCACCGCAACATTATCATAACAAATGAAACATCTTATTAAGTTCAGTTCTAATTCGTAATAAAGTAACGTAATTTTAGTACATTATCTATCCCCATCTCCTCCCATGCGGTGTCGTACAAGGCGACTAAGGGATAGGGCTGTTTATCATCAGACAGATATATACAGCCCAGACTCAGCCTATACATGGCTCGAGTCAACAATAGTGCTCGAAAAACGGCAATAGGCTCACCCCCTATTACGTGGGACCTAATACAATGATTGGTGAAATGTGGGTGTTAATTCACCTCTGCCTAACCCTCCGGGATAAAGGCGTGATTGTATGTATGTATGTAATTAGTACCTACGTTGATTATGAATTATGATTTATTATTACTTAAGCACCTAGTAAAATGTGGACATAATATTTTTTTACAAGGAAATTACATTATCTGTGGCTAACCATAGTGACTCACATTGCTTCTTGTTAGACCTATAAACAATAAAATATAAATGTGAAATGAATTAATTCATTACTTTCAGTAAGTATGTCATATACTCGTAGTTAAGGATTAACTGTCCGTCTGAATCACTATTTATTCATTTATTTATCAGACTTTCATTCATTTGCCTTCGCTCATTCATTCAACGTTGTCATTTTTCGTTACGTAACTCGTTATTCATTCATTTAAATAATACCCGGTCATTTTCACTCAGTAGTTTTCTTAAGTTTTAAATATAATGTTTACCACCAAAATTACTTGTTGTAAAAATCCAGCAACATTTTCATTTAATTATAAAGAAAAAATAATTTGAAATATTAAAAAGTAACTTCTTCCCAGTAACCATTTTTTACCCGTGAAATGAGGATAGGTTACGTACTAGTTGTCTAGTTATCGATCTAAGCAATAAACCCGATTTCCAAACAAACATTATATTATGTTGATGCAAAAAATTTAACAATTTTATTTAAGACGCATTTTTTCTTAAGACCTATTTCCACAACATTAAGCAATGGTTAAATGAGTTAAATAATTACATAATTGTAAAAAAACTTTTACGTGATTTTCAGACAAAATGTAGACAACCCAATACAGAGCTTTTTATGTATGTATGCAATGACGTATTATATTAATAAATACGTCATACAAGAACATGGCGGCTTTCAAAAATGGCGCTAACGCTAAGTATAATTTTTTTGTATGTTATTAATTTATATGAATTATATTATTATTTCGAAGTTATGTGTGTATTTATCGCAGGTTTATAAGTGCCCGGTTAATGGCAATAGGCTCGCCACCTATTACATTGGGACCTAAACATAAACGGCGAAATGTGGGTGCTAGCACCTCTACCTATCCCTTCGGGGATATAGTTTATGTTATATGTTATGTTATTATTATTTAAATCACTAACATTATTTTCGTTACGAATTTATTATTAAAAACATTTTTTTGGGTAGCGTAATGCGTAATAAAATGATGACCAGTCTCCATTTTATTGTCGCCATTTTAGAGTGTTGACAACACATCTATTATTTAGTAATATATCATTGGGTGAACCCAAACAAAGAGATTTTATATGTATGTATGTAATTAGGTCATAATGTCAAATTTGTTATGGCGGAAACTGGGTTTCTCATACGGATATTTTTGGAACTCTTGAGATTTTTATGGACAAAAACAAAATGGCAGATCTCTGTCTACTTTGAGTATTAATTGCTCGGGACATATATCTAGAACCTAAAATGTACTCAAAATGTGCTCTATATGCACAGTTCACGTGTCTTGGGTTCCTTTTGAGGATAGTACGAATATAGCTCGAATTTTCCAAGCATAGGTTTATTAGTGTTACAAAATAAACCGCGCGCGCCAGGTCCTCGTTTGTCTCGCGCTTTTGGTCCAAGATAAGTAGGTACCTACGTGTCCCGAGGTATATGATTGATCACATGAATATACATAATCTGTATAATTCGTAGACAGATAATGTATAATTTAATAATTGACTGACAGTTTTACCGCGCATATCGCCAAGTGACAGAACTTTTTTTTTTCAGCACAGGCGATGCAGTCTACGGCCGGAATGCACATTATACAAAATAAAATATCGATTACTTATATCTTTATTTATCTTACATAACTCGACTACAGTGCAGGTGTTGAGTTATTTTAGTAACATTTAACATGTCCTAGTGTACACTTTTTGTTTTTTTTTCTGATCGATATACTGTGTGCTAGCTGTAGCCATATTTAATGCAAAAAAATAAGTGCGGAATATAATTATGTATTATTATTATTGTTGATGAATTTGCATCCTTTCAGTAATGGCTATGCCCGAAGGGATAGGCACAGGTGTATTATACATTCACGTTTCCTAGCTATATGTTTTGGTCGCACTGCGCACGTAATACCTACTTATAATTGGTGAATCTATTACCGTCTATCGGGTACGTTTGTAGAATTGTAGTTTAACTGAGAGTTTCAATCAATTAGCCTGAGAATTTACTTACAGGCAAAATGAAATAATATTTTTACCATTGACTTGCGATTTTTTTTATTCTTCTATTTTCTCGTAGTCAATGATAAAAAATAGAGTAAGTACCTAACACGTGAAAAAAAAAAACCATCTGAGCTTTTGTATCCCTTGATCTGCTCAGGATTCTATGCTAGAACCCTTCGATCCTCTCGGGTTGTATAACTTAGTGCCTCAAAAAGAATTCACCTTTTTTCACTTGTTGGGTGGGTAATCTACTATTTTCAGTCTAAGTCCGCGGAGCTCGGTGTACCCATATTTTCATTATTTACACGTTACCCCGATTCCTCGGAGCTTACGCACTGACATTAGGCAGATTGGTTTTTAGTGCTGTAAAGTTTTACTGTAATTTACTTTTTTTTTTTGGTTTTATTAAGTGAATGACAGGATTCCAATCTGATGGTACATTCAAATCGGCATCTCCGCTAATAATAGATTTATTTCAAATATCTATATTCGTATAGGTCAATCAATAACTTATGAACGTAAAGATCAATGTCTCCACATTAACATTTACGGTCAGATTCGCAAGGCAATAGGTAAAGCCTGTGAGAAAAGAATCTGGAAGTAAAAAGTCACGGCCATTCTTTTTTAATCACCTGTAATTGTAATGACCGTTAACAAAATTATATCAGCAAACAAGATAAAAGAATGACGGCACACGGTACCTTACTATTAAGCTATTCGAGATTTTTACCTACTTGGTAGTTGTTTGAAGTTTCCGATATGTATTTCCTTTTTCACCGTTTACAGCTTAAAGTATACACATTATACCTAATATATAGAGCGCGCCTATCACTCAGGTCTTTGGCGCCGTGTTAGCAGATACTTTGCGATGGTATAGCGCACTTATAGTGACGTTTCATGCATTACCGAAAATATCAATAGATGCACTTATTAATGTAGTTTGTTGTTATGAAGTTTTTTGTTCGATTGGATATGCATGGATAAAATTAAAGCCAGAATACAAAAAAATGGCGTCATTTTGCTTTATTTTTGCGTCATTATTACTACAAATATACGATGTTGTATAAAATTTTGCTTTAATAACATATTGAATTAAATATTATTTGCGAAGTCATTTTGATGGGTATTGTTTTGCTACTGATTGAGGTTGAGCCAGGAGCCTCGGTACTGTTCATACCCGTGATAGCAATGTATACTCTAAGGTTTACAGCCATTACTCCAGTTCATTCGTGATCATAGGGCTTGCAATATCGGATACTCCAAATTATACATGGTAAATATCCCAATAGCTCTAATAGTAATGTGAACGACCATGGTTGTTTAAATATCTAAACATCATTAGAATGGACAGTAGGATAGGATAGGAAGTAGGAAGTACGAACAATATTTTAATATACTAACCTAGACATTAGTGTTCCTAAAAATAAGAGCTAGGTATTATTGTTTTTCTTCATTATAAATTATTCATTAATTAATACTAATTACTTCGGCATGTTAATGTCATCATATTTTTTTTTTTTTGTATTTTATTTTTATGAGAATATTAGCAACCGAAATTACTAATATTCCTGTTGACCCCTCCAACTAAGCTAAATTGCTTGTGCTAGGAGTGGGTTCACGTCGTTAGTGTAATGGCCAGGATTCGAACCCGGGACCTCTCAATCGTAAGGCCGACTCCTTAACCACTAAGCTACCGACGCTAATTGTGTTATTATTTTGTTAAACTATGACATAGGCACATATTTAATGTAACCAAATGATCCCGTGGCATCCATATTTACCCGACTGTTTTGTTTAAAGCACTTAGGTGGTAGACAAGCACATGGCCCACCTTATGGAAAGTGGTTACCGTGGCCTATGGACGTATACAACACCAGGGGCGTCACACTCGCTCTACCGACCGTGAAGAAACCTTCTAATGCCCTTCTTGAAGAACCCCATACTGTAGTCGTCGGAAAAACTACGACAGGGAGTTTATTCCACAACTTAAGCGTGTGGGGGGAGGAGGGGGGGGATGAAGTTCCATACCTGACTGTGCGGTACTGTTTCCAGTAGCAACGTGTGAGGATGGATTCCCTGACTGTGGTGAGAGGTGCGATGATAGAATGTAGCCGTGGGCAGCATGTCGAACAATTCATCTGAACACACTGCAATGCAAAGTATATTAGTTACTGAAACTACTAGAATTCCCCTAACCTCTCGAGCCGTATTGCTTGTGTTAGGAGTCATGTGGGTAATGTAATAGCCAGGATTCGAACTCAATACCGTCCATCGTAAGGTCTATTCCCACTAAACAACCGCGACGCGGGCCGCAGGCGAACGTTTCGCACATTCAATAAATGAAAGTGAGTCAAACCACAAAATATAATGTGCCAAATTCATGACCTACGCAACACGATTTAAGTTCCCTGCATAATATCTTAACCCCAAGTCACGAGAGAAACGGAGCCCTGATGAGTTTGGTTAGATATAATTTATGATTGGTAAAATTAAGCTTCTCCGCCGTAGCACCCCGCACTGTCCTTTTAATTAAATGCCACCCAAAAAACGCGTACCTACTGTGCGTAAAGAGTAACTATGTAAACCAGGTAATTATTTACATTCCATATCTTTTTGTTATTCACATAATCATCATTGGTGTGATAGTCCCTCCCTATAAGCTTGTGGGGGTAGCTCACAAGTTATTGAGCATATTAAATCTCCCGAACAACTGTCACGGGCAGTCTATTGTATCGCGGAGCTCGTTCGAGGCATAGAGGGCAGTATTTGTTATGATTAAACACTCATCTTCAAACTTGACCTTCCAATGTTGCTTACCCTCACTGATCACTTCCACCGCCGTTAAGTCTACGTCACAGAACCGCTTATTAGAACGTTCCTATATCATAACAAGGTATAATATTTCTTATCCAATCTTAATAAATAAAAAAAAATCCAAACTCATAGAAAAAAAAACCCTTACCATCGGGTAATGACCGTTCTACCTAAATAGGTCATTCCACCCTCAAGGGTCAGTACCCGTTAACAGGACTATAGTTTTTTACGTGGCAACACCGACAGGCTCCATTTTTTATCGGCCGCCCTAGCGAAGCGACTGATTTTAGTTATATAGATACCGTTAAATGTGGCAACACATGAGAGGAATCCTCCGGGATATATGTGGAGATATAACTAGGAAAGAATTTTTAGAAGAAAGAAAATTAGATTTTTAAACTCTTTCAAAATGGATTTTCAAATTCTATAAAAATTAAATTTGAGTCATATTTTATTTTACTCAATGAATAAGTAAACTTGAAATTGTATCTATCTACTAGGTTTGGTGTAGACGTAGAAACAGAATTAGTTATTGCTGTCTGTTGAAAGCTTTCTTAGACTTCCTAGCGTACGGGGATTTTTTTGTAATAATCTATGCTTGATGAATTTGATCTCGCCCACTGCCGTAGCACCTCATGCTATCCTCAAAAGACACACAAGAAACGTGTACTGCTGCAGATATATGCCTCGAGGTATACTCGCCAGTGCATCATCGAAACAGTCTATAGTCTGCCAGTAATATCAATTAATAACAATACTTAGAATATCAATTTGACAAACCTTCACACATTAATTTGATTGTTCGATACACGCGTGAAGTAAGCATCATGGTTTACATTTTTGAATAATAATCAAAGGTCAGACTGTTGTTATTGACACGACATTCATGTACTGACATTAAATCACGTATTTACCAAATATGGCGTCTGAACAATTTAAATGTACATTTACGAACTCGTTCACTTAAAATATGTTGTGAATTATTTTAATTAACTAAAATCTTACCTACAAAATACTGTATTCGAAAAGCCATTATAAAAATGACATACTTCCATTACTCATGATCGTTTGCCAACCCAGTTGGGGCTAGCTTTCCAGTCTAACTGCAAAATGGGTGAACCTTCAAAACCTATGGATGATATCTGAGATCTATAGTTAGACGAGTCATTGGACTTTTTAGGGCTCCTAGCTCCTACTATATACGTAACGACTGCATAATTCATATAAAAATCGGGATCAACAGCTTCACGAGCTCTCCGAGACATGGAGGGGTCTCAATATCTTAAGAATGGTCACCCATCCTTAGATCTACCTGGCTAGTATTGCTTAACCCTCTCAGCCACCTGCGTCATATAATTATTGCTACGTTTAAAAACTTTTAAAGGGCGAGGGTCAAAGGTATCAAGCTCAGGGAGATTTCGACTTGCGAACTTCACCTTTTTAAAATTTATGTACAGATTAAACTTGAATTTAATTGTAACAGTTTTATATGAACCATAAAAAGGGTGTTCATAAATTTAACGTTTCATTTTAAATTAATATTGACAACAATCTCGATATTTTTTAATTGGAACGTGTTGCAACAAAAATAATTTTACGAATTCTATCGAGATTTTACAACAAATTTTACATTGTTACCGATGTTTCGATTACCTTCAACAATCGATCTTTTATTCTATTTACAAATTAGAATTTCAAACGGTCAATTCAAACTTCGAACTAGTAATGCAATTAGATCTGTTCTCCTATCTCAAGACAAATCTCTAGTTAACGGGCGGTGTGTACCGCGGGATGGGGCCCTTCCGCATTCCAGTCGGCCGGCGACCCACTGAGCCACTGGCCGCGTATCCCTGATCCTGGCGCGGGGTGCGCACGCGTCAATATCGATAGTCGATAGTTTGTTCTATTGTGATTGTGATTTTGTTTGTTATCCTAGTAGGATTAACTGTTTAAAGTTGAATAGTACCTGCCTAAAATTTTAAAATGAAATAAACTTGGTCGTTCTTTTAATTGCTAATTTAGATGTTTATTCAGGGAGGAATAAATTAGGAATTTAGGAATGGGGTAAGTGATACATATTTATGGTGATGAGTAAGGAGACCAGAATTTCTTGGAGAGGAATGTAGAGTTTATTGTGTTTTTAATTTTTTCACTAATTTGTAGTCGTTTACTCAACCAGGAATTGTAAATAATTTGACAATAGCGCTATGTGACGTTACTGTACAGTCAAATTGATGGATCAAAAACAAAAATAGCTTGCAAGCATTCTAAGTTTAAAAGTTAAAATTTTCATTTTTACAACATGTCAATGTGTCTTCCATGATTCCATTTATCAAATTCAAGTGCACCAAAAAAAAACGACAACGAAATTCTCTATTCAAATTCCTAATCTCGAATCGATGTTACGTAACAAGAGCCGTCCCACCACTAGCGGTGTTTAACGGGTCCCAGCCCTACATAGTCGGCTAGCTTACATGGGTACCGCTAAACGATTCATCAAAGGCTAGTACTTCGGTTATAGCTTATTATATCGTGGTATCTCGTCGCGATTATACAGCGCCATGGAATTTAGGACTAACGGTCTAACCTTTATCGCTCTCCTATGATATATGCGGCCCTAGTACCCGTTTCTAATTTACATTTGTTGGTTGTGTTGCATGGTTGATGGGTGGCTTGTGACAGGGGCTTTTTATCATGTATGTGTTGGGCGAAGATTGAACGAATGGTGATAATGTACAGTTGTCTTTGGTTCTCATTGTTGATTAAAAAAAAAGTAGAATTGTGTCATCGTATCAAGATTTAGGGATAATAATGACTTAATAGACTGAAGTCCTTTAAAAGTGTATTATGTATTAACTTAATATAACATAATAAGCGCTAGGAGAATTGAAACTTTACATTGATTTCTGTTTTGAAATTGTAAATTGTGTCTGCACATTGCAGATGTTCAAAAAAAAAGTATATGCACACATTTTTTTTTTGGAAAGCGTGGCTGTTTGTTAGCTAAGGACGCAAACACTTCTGAACGGATTAGGGATAAGATTTTTTATTGGTTCCAATTGGTTGAGTAGAACCAGAACCTTTTAGGGTTAGATTACAACCGAAATCGATGCTTATGACATACGTTGACGACTGTCGTATTATATGTCAAATCCTATGAATTCGTCAGTCTATTCTAGAATACGCCGGCCTAACAAATTGCCACTTGTCTAGGGGAGCAGCGCGGCTGTTAAAGCTCTACTACTTGTAGCCTTTTTTTATTTCACAAATAAATAGTACCAAATAAAAATACTATACGCACTGGACTCTAACCAAGCATAGTTAGTAACATGCGTTCTAGAATATTGATAAACATCTTTATCATACTGCAAAGCAAAGCAGTCGAACGCTATACCGCTACCTACGCCACACAGAGCTTCACTTAGCGTTCGTGTTTCGAACAAAAAAGGGAAGAAGGATACTAGTATTTTTCGTGTGGAAATCCATTTTTTTATACCACTTAGTTGGCAGATAAGCACACGACCCACCTGATGGAAAGTGGTACCGTGACCTAAGGGCGTATGCAACACCAGGGGCGTCACACTCGTGCTGCCGACCCTGAAGAGTCCTTGCACGCCCTTCTTGAAGAACCCCATATTGTAGTCGCTTGGGAAAACCACCGCAGGGAGTTCATACCACAGCTTGAGTGTGCGAGGGATGAAGTTCCTTTATACTGCACATTGCGCACCATATGAATAATTTTATAGAATCAAAGAATCAAAGAATCAATTTCATTTATTCAATTTAGGCACATAAAGAGCACATATGAACGTCAAATATTACAATTATTATTATGTCAAGTTAAAAAAAATTTGATATATTATTAAATAAAGTAAAATGCATAAATAGTACCAAACTGCCCGAAAACTTTCTTTTTCCTATTTTTGTCTATCCATCCTATGGTTGCCTGTAAGAAATTGCCACCGAGCGATAAGGCCGCCAACTGTACTTACCACGAACCTGTAACATTATGTAACATTTTGAAATCCTTGGTGTACAATAAAGACGTTTTATTATTATTATTCTCTCTTTATTAATTAAAATTACTTATAAATTACATTTTTAAATACATTCATAAAAAAAAATATATTTAAAAATATAAAAAATAGTGCCCCACCGGCATCGGGTACAGGGACCAAGCTGCCGGTGGTTAGGGCTCCAGGGAGAGGAACCTCCTCACAATACGTGCCGTGTCGAGGAGTACCGCCTTCTGCATCAGGCCCTTGACCCAACTATCTAACGCGAGCCTCTTGAGGTGTTGGTCGAGGCTCTTGGCAATCAACCCGTGAGCCGACACGACTATCGGAACAATAATCGCCGAATCCACACTCCACATGTCGACAACCTCGCGAGCCAAATCCAAATATTTTATTTGTTTATCTTTTTCGGCTTTCACGAGATTGTCGTCATGCGGAATGGTGATATCGACAATTATTGCGCGGCGCTCTAATCGATCTATCACCACTATATCAGGCTTATTGGCTACAATAGTCCTGTCAGTGATGACAGATCGATCCCAGTACAATGTGACGCGACCATCGTCAAGAACTGGGTCGGGCACATACCTGTAATACGGCACTTCTGAATCTACAAGCCTATATTTAAGAGCAAGTTGCTGATGGATAATCCTGGCTACTAGGTTGTGTCTATGCAAATACTCACCGTTGGCTAGACGAGAACAACCAGAAATTATATGCCTGAGGGATTCTCCGGGACGGTGGCATGCCCGACAGATGTCAACCGTACCATCCTTCAGGATATATCTCCGATAGTTGTTCGTCATTACAACTTCATCAGTAATTGCACAGACAAAACCTTCGGTTTCTCCAAAGAGATCACCGAAACGTAACCAGGAAACAGATGCTTTTAAATCTATATCGGGCCCATGTAAAGCCCGATAAAATCGTCCATGCAGCTCTTTGCTCCTCCATACCTCCTTGCGATCATCAATGCTGAGTATTGTAGGTTTGCGCCAGTTCTCTTTCGCAAGAGCGAGTGGGGTAAGTCCGTTATCCACTGCCACTACATCCCGATGCACATCCACATCCACCATGAGAAAATATTCTCTAAGGTTGCATATCTCGCGGTTGTGTAGATTCTTAACGTTTAAAAAACCACGACCTCCACACTTCCGCGGGATATACAACCTCATTACTGAGGAACGTGGATGGTGCATTCGATATGCAGTAAGCAGTGTACGAACTCTTCTATCCAGGGCTTCCAACTCAGTTTGAGTCCATCTGAGTATACCAAAGGAGTAAGTTAGGACTGGTATGACCCAATCGTTATAGGCACGCACCTTGTTACCGCCCGACAAAAGACTGTTTAGTACTTTTTTCAGGCGGCAGAAAAAGCGTTCCCGCAACGATTGTTTCATACCCGTCTCATTAACACCTAATGCCTGTGACATACCCAGATACTTGTAGGTATCGCTTGCAGAAAGGGATCTAAGTTTTGTGGAATCTGAGAGTTCTATCCCATCAGATTCCACAATCCCACCACGTTTTACATGCATGACCGCACACTTATCCACACCAAACTCCATCCTGATGGAGTTACTAAAAGTTTCCGTTACTTTCAATAACTCCATCAGTCGGAGGCTATTGGGAGCATACAATTTTAGGTCATCCATGTAAAGGAGGTGAGATATAACCTGACCACCTCTCCGCAAACAATAGCCTAGCCCTGAATCCTCTAATATAGTACTTAGAGGATTCAGAGCCAAACAGAACCACAAGGGACTCAAACTGTCACCCTGGAATATACCCCGCTCAATCTTTATAAGCTCGCCGTCATCCCGAATATGTCGACACCCTGGATAGCGAAGAGCCGTTCTCCATTGCCCCATACATGCCTTCAAGAAGGTGCAAAGAGTTGTATCAACTTTATACAACTCAAGCACCCTCAAGAGCCATGTATGTGGCACAGAGTCATAGGCCTTCTTATAATCTATCCAGCATGTCGCCATATCCTTTCGATTACGGCGAACCTGCTGATTGATGGCCGCGTCAATAATAAGGTGCTCTTTAGTACCGCGAGCCCCACTTCTACATCCGTTCTGAGAGTAGGATAGGATAGAGTTTCCAGTGATGTGGTTAGTAATTTTGACTCTCAGGACGGATGTAAGAAGTTTGTAAACTGTAGGCAGACAAGTAATCGGCCTATAATTCCTGGGGTCCGCAGCACTACCAGATTTAAAGAGCAGATGGGTGACACCGGTAGTCATAAAATTTGGAAGCGATCCAGATTCTAAAGCTGACTGGAATTGAGAAGCCAAACGAACGTGTGAGCTTCGGAGCCATTTTAACCAGAAGTTGTGTAGTCCGTCCGGTCCCGCAGCTTTCCAGTTCGGCAGCAAACGGACCACACAAGCGATGTCGTCTTCTGTTATTATTACTGGCTCCATTGTTTCAATCGCTTCACACGATCGCTTGACCTCTCGCATCCAATCACCTTCTGTGTGAGCGACGGGAACCGACCAGATATTGCGCCAAAATGTATTATTATTATTAATAAATAATTTGAAAATGATTCTTTCGCTGGTTCGGTAGTTCGTTCTACTGAGAAGATATCACCAATAAGTAATACAAAAGATAACCCTCCTAGTTTTACAACATTTTCTATACGCACTAGGTATAATAAGTATGCCACAAATTCCATCATTATCATCATCCAAGCGCCAATTCCAGTTGCATTCAAAACTTGCTCTTTGGAGCCCGATGTCCATTCTCTTACTGTTTCTCTCCATAACAAAATTTCATCAAAATCGTTCAGTAGTATAGGCGTGAAAGCGTAACGGACAGATAAAGTTACTTTTGTATTTATAATATTATTATGGGTATAGGTACAATACCTATTAAACCCAATCAAAGTTTTTCTTGGTTTTTACAGGGCCGCCTGCCGTCTTATCCCCCAAAAGCCGGTGCTAGAATCTATCTCGCAGGTGACACCCTGAACGTGTTATTAGAGTATTAGAGTATAATGAATAACTTTTCATCTCATTTCTATGAGAAAATATTTTTTTGCTTTACTCAGGAACACAATTTTGGTTCAAAACAGCTTGTTTAGTATAATCATGGTCATTACCAATCATATTCTGTCCTCCGTGTTACCAATACACGTATTTCCTTCTCTTTATAATACTGTGTTCATTGGATGGCTCATAAAGAAGCATTTCTCGAGATTAGAGGCCCTCAAGCTGCCCCCCTAGACAAGTGGCAATTCGTTGCTCTGCGTTTGATGGAATAGAATGACGAATGTATAGGCTTTGACGTTTTTGACATTCGTTGACGCCTGTCATATACGTCAAATCCCATACATTTGGCAATCGATTCTACAAAACGCCGGCTGACGAATTGTCACTTGTCTAGAGGGGCTGAACACCACTGTTTAAGCATTGTTTGCATCTAACTCATTGTGAAGTATTCACTCACATCTTACCATCAGTCATCAGGAAGTTGTAAATAAAACTGGTAAGCTGTGTAGGGAAAATAATGTAATTGTAAAAGGAAATAAAAGTTTCAGTATAAAATAAACATCTTTATTATACCCTATATTTTAACTTTATTTTTGCTTACATAGATATATATTTTATATATTCTAGGGTGGGATCCTTTCTGAGCCTTTTTAAGAAAGAAGGTTGAAAGAGAATTATTACATTTATAAATTTTTATGAATTCAGTCTTTATTGGCAACACTGAATTAAAAAAATAGCCGCTTATTATAACGCAGTCTTATCTACATAATATTCTAGGTATATAATAATAATATATACTAATGTTATAAGTCAAAATTATTATACATATCTATTTGAGTAGCCAACAAGAAGCTTAGGAAAGCTTCGCAATTTTATTTACATTTCATCAAGCAAAGGTAATATGGTAACTCGAATTGTGTTGGAAGTTACGTATTCAAGGGGCCAAATATTATAAAAAACTAAATACTTAACACTAATAATGTTTTTTTCTATATATAGATTACATTTTTGAAGGTTCCTCTAAATAATATACAGTCTGAATAAAGAAAACCATTCAAAAAATCCTTTGCCTCTTTTTGCTTGTCATTTCAATTTTCTTATCCTAAATTTAATCAATAATGATGCTATTTTATTGACACAAAAGTCCGGAGAGAAAATCAGTATTGGAAATACATATATCAACAAAATAACACCAGGGGCTTTACGATCATCTCTTAAAAATAATATATTATTTCTATCTTACTTTACTGTCATAATGTGAATCGTAATCAGACCGTTGTCGTCCGTTTTTGTGTACTGTATCTTGTAAGAAAAGTGTGAAATATAATATATTTTACAAATTACAAATGAATATATTCACTACATTAAATTATACTGTTTGACCCAGATTGACCATAATATATAAAAAAGTATCCTGAGTATCCTGACGAAGACGGTCGGATTCACATTACGAAAGTAACAAAGTAAGACTAAAATAATATTGGCTAGAGATGGTAGCCCCCCTACTTATATTAAAGTTACAATAATTTAAATAAAAAATACAAATGCATGAAGGATATGTGCAATTACTCCTTGGGAATTAATATCAGTCATATAACATCTTAGTACTAATGAGTATTAATTACGATGAAGTATAACTAATAGATGTGATGAGAGGATGATGGTGATGGAAGTGATGAAGGCGATGAGATGAACGGAGAGGGTGATGAAGTGTGTTGTGGAGCTGAAGACCGACGTAGAATCAGCATCTGGAAAGAAGAAGAAAGAATTGTAAATATATATGATAGTCAAAATAGATAAATTGCTGATAAACAATTTGGATTATTTGGTAGGACTATTGTTCTTGACAGGCACATAGCTTGATAATGTAATAGGTTTTGAAATAGGTCTCTTTGGTAATTGGCATAATTAACCAATCTTAGGCACGGCCCTAAAATAATGAATGAGTATCGTTAAAGAATACGGATTCTTGAACGATACTCATTCCTGAATTTAAATTTATAACTAGATCTTAGACAAATTGTATTCTTCTAGGTGATAGTTCTATAATAAAATTAGCTTCATTGACCCCAATTCTGTCTTGTCACAAGCTAACTAAAATAAGCTAAAAATCTCTAAATGTCAGTTTAGTCCTGTCAAAATGTAATTTCGTATTCTGAGAACACACAACTAACTTAAAATTAGCTTGACACAACTAAAATTAGAGAAAGTACTCAACTATCATTTTTGGTTAAACGGTATTCTGTTGTACGTATATGCACTAAAATAAGTAATGTCAAACTAAAATTAGACATCATCTAAAATAATGCCAATTGTCGTTCTTTATACGATTAAAGCCTTTATAAAGCTCTATAAATCGTCGATTGATTTGGATTTTATAAATAACTAGCGGACCCCGCGAACTTGCCAGGTACGTGGACCGAGAAAAACTGTATTTGCTTGGTTAAGACTGAGAAATATCACAGTTTGTTTACTATTTGATCAATAATATGCACTAATTATCATTTGTCGGCATTCTAAAGACTTATTAAGATAAGTTTTTACAGATTTTATGAAAATCTTTATCGTTCATTCTTAATTTTTTAATAGTTGTAACACTCGTTTTAGCGACTTCATATTCAAATTTAGTGCTGTCTTGTGCTTAGCAAACACTAAATTTAGTTTGACATAACAACAGAATACGGTAAGAATGTCAATCGCTTATCTAAAATAAGAAAATTTTAGAGAAATTTAAGTTTAGAGATGGTAACGGCAGAATTGGGGTCATTGAGTTATTTGTTTTGTGGTGCTTGTGTTTAAATTGAATTCACTAGGCATAATAATAGTATTTAACAAAACTGGGTAGATTCCCTTCTACAACTCTTAAAGATGTTCTAACAACCTAATATAAAATTATCGATTGGGAGGAATTTTTCGACGCCTGAACTTTCGATCCCTCTTTTTATTCTTGTAAATATTTTGTTTATTACTTCAGTATTAGTTTATTTGTAATTAAGTTATTGTGAATTAAACAACTATTAAGTACATAGAATAATCGTCTAATAGTAAAGTTTTAATCCCAACAAGTTTCAATATTATGGTATCTTCCTACCTAATTTAAGATGGATATATCTGGATCTTTTTTCTGTTCGAGTTTGTGATTATACAATACTTATCACCTGCTTTGCATTCTTTATGAGACTTCTATAACCACATTCCGTTAATTATTTATCATATGCCATCCCATTGTGTTCGCTGCGTTAATAATCTACATAACATCATCTAGTTGAACAACTTCAACTCTAGTTTTAATTCGATGTTCACCTAATAATGGTATTACTTGACACACTGAATGGACACAATTGTGACCAGTCTTCTTAAATACCTGTTATAAATTAATAGTCTTACTAAACTCGACTACTTCATTGGTGAATGTTTTAAAACATATGCCGTCAGGTGGTGGGTATAGACACGGACTTTTTGTTTTTTATTTTAGCGTGCACTAGTTGATGTGTCAGGGCGTAAATGTTTTGTAATTAAGGAGTAATTTACTCTAGTTTTAATAGACTTATAACTTTATATTTTAATAGTATATTATCCTCATTTGTATCTATTGATCTTTTTTTTATTAACGCTCTTTTGAAAGTATTTGCGGTGAGTTAGAACTCACCTCTGCTTGAAAGGTGAATATGGATTCACGCTGTGTGTGACTCTATTTCTTTCTTCCTCGTATATTTTAACTTTTAATTGTATAAACTTTTCTCTCACTCAATATCTGCATGTTCAAATAAAGAACTGTGAACATCGATCAGTACTAAAGCAATTTCAAATATTTTTCAGAACCATCGTAAGGAAATTGTTTCTTACACCTTTATGGATTCAAGTTCGAAATAAATATCATATTATTAAGTTGAATTCCAAGTTTATCGTTCCGAAAAATATTTGAAATCGCTTTAGCGGTTACTGATCGATGTTCACAGTTCTTTATATAAACATGCAGATATTTTGTGTCACCAAATTTTACAAAAAAGTATGACACAATAGGCGGCGTGTTTCTTTGCTATGTATAAGTACAATTGGTCAAAACTCATAAAAATATTTTTTTGCAAGCATTCCTGAGACCACCTAGGTCAGTTCCGAGTCCGACGCGTTGCGTTACGTTGTTTATTACAAGGTTGTAACGATACCTTTTTTTAAAAAGACAAACTCATTTTTTAACATTCCGCAGTGCAAAAAGTGGTCATTTGTTTTGCTCTTTTCATCTATTTGCGTAACTTAGTTGTTAGCGAATGATTTTTTTAATATTTTGTTCCCTAAACTATTTTTATGTAAAGATCTTCTTTCAATCGCACCGCTCAGCATGAAATCGGTCAGCAATAAAAAAGATTTAATGGCTTTGTAACAAATATTGACTTTACGACAATTGACAAAATCCATAATTTACCATTTACCAATTCACTAATAATAATTCCATCTCATTATTAATAATTTATGAAACTAAACCATTTTTATCAGATTCTTTTGCGATTCATTTGGTATTATTTATTGTTTAACCTCAGTGTTTAACCCTATCAATATATTTTAATTGTTTTCACGGGATTAGAATGGTGGTTGCTGAAAAGCAGCCGGATAAATAATAAAATAGCACCAGATAAATCGCTATAGAATCCATTCAAAATAATTTTAATTCAATATGTAATATTCGCGTAACCGACAATATCGTCTGAATTGTTCAATATATTTCCAGCTAGTTTGAAGAAAATGGCCGATCACCTGGCCATTATGTATATTTCATATTTTAATTGAGCAGCAGGAACAAGTGCTTATGTGCACTATTTATTAATGACTGCAACAGTTGTACGTATATTTTAAATTCAGAATTTCTGTACATTCTGGACACAACGGCAACGGGTCTAGTTTTTAACGCCACGCATCCAATTACAATCTACTGATAAAGCCACTAATTATAATAGGAGTGCTACAACATGTCCCACTCATGTCTGCAGGCAAAAAGAAGTCAATATTTGCCGCCATTTGCCCCAATGTGCACCGGCCAGTAGTCATCCTTGGCTAGAGCAGGCTCCATGCACCTGTCATTGTTCAATTAAACCTGGCGACACATTGCCTTATATAATTCCTTAAATTGTACGCTCACATACTTTGTGTATCCATGTTATTATATGAAAAAAATACTGCTGGCTATTTATAAACATTTGTTCGACTAGTCGGTAACAGATGGCGGCACATGACACGTTGCTGTTTTTGGATGTAGTTACAGGTTGCTTTTTTATATTTTTTTTTATTAAAACACTAGGCATATCATACGGACATCATTGATCTCGTCTCATTAATGGTAAGTATGGCATCGATTAAAGTTCTCAAAATACAATCGTCATCTCGCGACTGTTTGGATCGTCAACTAGAACACTCGGTACCAGGACCACAGAAGCGGTAAAGAGTTTCTACGTTAGCATTACGTACATTTCAAGGCAAGCATCGCCTAAGCAGTTATGAATACCGAGTGTAAGTGTAAGCCATATAAAAGGACTTGCAGGTTTCGTCGACCTGTCTGTATGGGAAACTGGGATTAATATTTTTGAATTTAAATGATTATTATTTATATGTGTCTCTTTATTTTTTTATGAATTTAGCACAATCACTTTGCTTAACTAAAACTGCCTACTCTTTGAGCATATTTTTGTCCCGTTCCTATTTCTAATACTCATTTTGAAAACATTATTTGAGATTGTCAATAATCCGAATCTAAAAAAAGAACACGGAAGCTGTAGTAATAATGCCTTCCTTTATTGTAAGATCAAGAAAAGCGAGTTATCTTCAGCTTATTACGGGGAGACGAGGTACCAGGCGCACAGAGATTGTGGGAGGCCGACTTGTGACGTACGAAGTTTCAATGTTGTAGCTACCTACACAGACGTGAATACGTGGGCACGTTTGTAAGTGTGCGTGAGCGCGTGTAGGCGCGTCACAATCACAGCGACTGACGACACTTCAACGCATTTTCTGTTTCTTTAAAAATCTATTGTTTACTTCTCCCAATTTTGCTAACTTATATATTATCTACAAAGTTTTTAAAATAGCAATAAATTATAAAAAAAAAACAAATCTAAACAGATTCTATTTTAAGGAAAAACATCTAAAACTAAAATTAACAAATTAAATCACCCAGGCCATGCGTCAAGGCGAAGCGTATAGCCACCTTTTTTCTAATTCGTAAGGTTGACGCTCTCGTGTTCACACGGGGGCAAGCCTTCACACGTTCGTGTTCGTTGCCTCTACGAACTGCCTATGCGGAAACACAACTTTGCTATTAACACGCGTTCCTTTACTATGAGATACTGCCACTTATGCACGTACATACGTATTATAGTGTTGGACGAGGAAAGCGTTTTCACTACACACAATTCAACACAGGCATCCGTCCAAATAGAAGTAAAATGAGAGCATGCGGTGTGTACGTATAGATTTTGCATTTGTGTACGATTTTCCCCACATGTGAAAGTTGCGTTTATGTTGTGTTTCAGATTCATTCGTGAGCTGTTTTCTATGTTTCGGGTACTAGGCTCTCAGATTATCCGAGGAGTAATTGTCGAATTTTTTGTTGATGTGTGCGTTATCGTTCTTATCTAATAGACACGAACTCGCATGTTGATATATTTTGATTAGCGAACGATGTAAATTGTTGGTGATTTCGTTCGAATTTTGTTTTTAGAACGTATTAGTCGGTCGAATGTCTTGATAAGGTGGATGCACCGCAAAAGTTGATTGAACGCTTGCGATCTCATCATGTCCTAGTATATCGGCGTTTGCTGCAGCCGTGTCAATGACTTGATCTATGACGAATCCACGAAGTAAGTAGTTACGTTAGAAAAATATATGTGAGAAAAGATTATCATGAGTGAATTCAAAAATATCATCAACATTTTTACCCTGCAATGCATTTACAATGTTTTGTGACATTGTATGAATATTAAGTGATCCTAATCTACTATTTATTATTTCAGACGGCAAATTACCTACTTGTTCGTCTACTCGGAAAATATTTATAATGCTGATGTTAACCTCACAATATTTATGACAAATTTATAAAACAGGTTGTCTGTTTACCTGTTAGGTAAAGTCAACGTAACTAGACAAGACGGGTCTTAATAAGAGTTCAGGCTAGTAGTTATTATATTAAGCAAGTTTTTAATAATTATCATGATATCGATTAGTTGTTTTTATACGAGAAGTTAGACAAAGTTAAACCTTCCGGATAAAACTACTATAAAAAAATAAAAACGCAGTCAAAATGGAAACATGTTAGTATTTTTAATTAAACATTGACCCCAATTCTGTCTTGTCACAAGCTAACTAAAATAAGCTAAAAATATCTAAATGTCAGTTTAGTCCTGTCAATATGTAATTTCGTATTCTGAGAACACACAACTAACTTAAAATTAGCTTGACACAACTAAAATTAGAGAAAGTACTCAACTGTCATTTTTGGTTAAACGGTATTCTGTTGTACGTATATGCACTAAAATAAGAAATGTCAAACTAAAATTAGACATCATCTAAAATAATGCCAATTGTCGTTCTATATACGCTTAAAGCCTTTATAAAGCTCTATAAATCGTCGATTGATTTGGATTTTATAAATAACTAGCGGACCCCGCGAACTTGCCAGGTACGTGGACCGAGAAAAACTGTATTTGCTTGGTTAAGACTGAGAAATATCACAGTTTGTTTACTATTTGATCAATAATATGCACTAATTATCATTTGTCGGCATTCTAAAGACTTATTAAGATAAGTTTTTACAGATTTTATGAAAATCTTTATCGTTCATTCTTAATTTTTTAATAGTTGTAACACTCGTTTTAGCGACGTCATATTCAAATTTAGTGCTGTCTTGTGCTTAGCAAACACTAAATTTAGTTTGACATAACAACAGAATACGGTTAGAAATGTCAATCGCTTAACTAAAATAAGAAAATTTTAGAGAAATTTAAGTTTAGAGATGGTAACGTCAGAATTGGGGTCATTAAGAACATACGACTGTTTTGCCAATAAACAAGTTCAAGTAGCTAATGTCATGATGTTAACATTCTAGATCAAAACGTTATATTTCTACATTATTATTTAAAAATTGATTAGATATGTTTAGCCGCATTCTAGAATCCAAAACACAAGCTTACTTTGGATTTAGATAGAGCTGTGTAGAATATTCTCGATTCCAAAAACTTATTTATTTATTTTTATGTAATTATCTGGGTATATCTTGGGATACGTATCTTGGACCTAAATCGCGAGACAAACTAGGCTTTGGAGCCCGCGGATTGATTTGTTTAATCTATGCTTGGTGAATTTGAGCTCGTCCACCGCAGTAACACCCCGTGCTAACGTATAGAACACACTTTAAGATATGCAACCGAACAATATATGGGTCATTTTAGGTCACTTTGCAAAACCTTTTCATCTCTCTTTTTGCACAGTCGTGTAAAAATAGGTCATCATTTTATAGAAGGTAACACTAATAAATTAAAATTGGAGCCAATTCGATCAATGGAAAAGGCGCATTCGCGCATTATTGCGCCAGCCGCGTTATGCAAGTACTCTGATGCAACTAAACTTGTATTGTAAGCAAAGTTGCAGATAAATATATATTTTTAGGTGTCTGTCGGTCGATATTTGACCTACTGACTGCATTCACTGACCGATTCTTTGACGTATGTATATTCGATCCGGGTGAGGTAAATGTCAAATTAATACTAAGAATGTGAAACTATAAAATATGGTTAATGTGATTTCATAAAACGATTGAAGAACTGAGGAATAAAGGTTAGAGTTATAAAAGCGTATTAATGCAATCAAAGCTTCAATAAGACATATGCCGTCGACTCGACAGAAGAAGAAGAATAAGACATTTACAAATATTGTAAGAAAATGAAGGCAGAATTTATAGAAAGATGGAAAAAACCTAAGGACATTTTTTGACCTCCTTGGGGAAAAAATAACAATGAGGTATGTATAAATATGACAGGTCAGAAGGAAAAATCGGAGGTAAGCGAAAATCGGGCTCCATAAGGAGCACACAGTCATTGGAAATTTTCAAAGGCTTATGTATCGAAACTTCTAGAAAGGTTGTACTTAAGAAAATTGGCAATTTACATTTGTTAAATTCCCTGTTTGATGAACTGTATTCAAAAAGGCGCGAAAATTCATTTCTTTGTTATCAGTTTGTGACACATTTTTTTTAAATCGCTTATGTAAAGGTAATAAAATATAATTATAAATACTACAGTTAATTAAAAAATGTTTTAATAAAGGTTTAGGTTTCCTCATAATAGTTAAATTAAGAAGTAAATCGACTATTGCAAGGTAATCTGCACGCATTTTTAACAAGCCTGTTAAACACAAACTAAGTGGTTGGAGCATAAATTAGTACTTTTCGGTATCGTAAGACCAAAATTGCACATGATAATACACTTACTCGAGGTCAACTTATTGAGAAATGGTTCCAAGTATTATTTCATAAAAGTACCTCAAGCTTTTACAAGTTGTATTTTTAAAATTGGATGGTTTTAGTGAGAGGTTTTCGTTTAAAACTATAATACCTACAATACCTACATGTTAAGATAATATAATAGGTATATGAAGTTGTCTGAAGTCATATAAATAAGATTGTCAAGTGATTCTTAGCGAGAGGTCAATTATTTATTTGTATGTATACTACTACATTATGTATTATGTGTAGTACATATGCTACTAAACTAACAGTTACTAGAAAACTTCAGACATTGTTCGGGAGTGCTGTATGCATTTAACAATTGATACTTTCCAATAACTTTAATAAATATGTATCATTGACTCCAATAAATACTCTCTAGTAAATACAATAAAAACTTTTATAAATGGCCCAATTTTAAGTTTTGGTGAGTTTTTTATTTTTATTTTGTCCATTATTCCCGGTTGCATCCGAGGCTTTAAGTTAAGGTCTGCTTATTCCTTCTCTTTTTGCAGACTGTTTAACCTTCCAACTACGAGAGACAAATCTATACCAGAGTATCATCTGTTAAGCAGCATAAGCAGACTATCGTTGACCTGGGCCTAGATATTGATGGGCCCCATATACGCCATTAGTCTAACATAATACCTTGACAAAATGTCTACACTTTTAGTACCAGAAGCAGGTCAAGTAAGTATTTGGGAGAGGTGTGAATATCTTTTTATCTTCATAATCTAATAAGTTTACAATATCAAAATCTCAATACTTCCCGAAGTGTGCTCATAATATCATTCTATCTATTTAATAATTGTTTCGTGTGCAATAACAAACGTTTTTTGGTCAATAAAAACTCCAATTAAAGTCGATTCCAGTATAAAACTCATTGATACCTAATTAAGCGTCATTTCATTCGACAATATTGTATTATCTTTTTTCTTATGTTTGGTCAAAGATATTTGTGTTCAAACAAATAGGAACCAGTTCTTTTAAGTTTATTGACTCCATAGAAATACTATACATTCCTTGTCTTTAAGGTTTTAATAGAAAAATGAAACATTGGATGATATAGATGTTAGTTAGACATGTTCTAACTAAAGCTATGTTTTCGTTGGATGCTTTTGGTAATGTCTACATAAACAGAGTTATAGGTACTAATTATTACAATTACTTCGTCATATTTTTCCATAATATACTTATGGGGAGGACATTATAAGCGCCTTTGAGAACGAAATCCAGGTAGCACACTGGGAAAACAGAATTTGAGAGTAAAAGAGAAAAAGAGAGACGAAGATTATGTCCAGTATAAATGTGGCAATGCAGTAGAATATCCAATATTCTACGGACCCAAGACAACCAAATGTAAGCTGAACCAGCTGTGGATTAGTAGACGAGGCTCTGATGGACATTTTATTCTCGGTGTTAGGAATTCACACACCAGTTTCTCCAGCAATTAAAAAAAAATATGCAAAAGAGAAGTTGAAGAACAAATTCCAGGAGGCACATGCTGTAAGAACTTTTCGAACGATCGAACCAACTCGATAACTGAATTCAAACAGCTCAAGTCGACAGTGACAGTTTATGTGCTCGACAACGTGACGTCACCAAATTTACAGCATGCGAAATTGATTCGAATTCAGCTGTCGATGTCGTTCGATCGTTCGAAAAGTTCTCACAGCATGTGCTTACAGCTCTATAATGCAAGATCGGGATTCAACCAGGGTTATTATAACTTCAGACACGTATCTTGGACCTAAAATGTGCTCAAAATGTGCCCTATACGCGCACTACACATTTCTTGGGTGTCTTTTGAGGATAGCACGGGGTGCTACTGCGGTGGACGAACTCAAATTCACCAAGCATAGATTGAAGCAATCCGCTGGCGCCAGAGCCTCGTTTGTCTTGTGATTAAGGTCCAAGATACGTATCCGAAGTTATACTCGTAGTAAAAAGCGAGGAAACTAGACTAACTATGCATCTATTCGTATAAAACTTAAGATTAATATTCTCGATTATTTTGACTGCGCAGTTAGCTGTGCGGTCAGACTGTCCCGTATTTCCGACCTCAGTCCATTCCCAAACATCTGAAGCATGACGTTATGCTAGACACAACTCGTTACGTTGTAAATGTGGCATTCAATGTCTGTTTATAGTCCTTAGTGATTAACAGTGAGTAAATTACAACAACCCAAAGAAAGAAAAGATAATGAGTACTGAATTTTTAAAACCGATACCAGCATAATGTTTAGCGAGAGATAACATTTAAAGGACAAAGAATTAATAAGCGAGAACTTGAGGCATTCTCTAGTTATAAAAAAAACTGACGACCTGGAGTTTATGATGGGATAATAGATTAGGAATAGGTATTCTGAGGTGAGAACCTCAGATACGACGGGGATTAATCATGATAATACTAACCAATCCCGGTTGTATCCAAATTATTCACTTTGAGTCTAGGGTCCATCCTCTTAAGCCTTCATTCTTTATTTATTTTGACTTCAGCAACTGCCGTCTGAAAGTCTGCCTATGAACCTCGTCTATCAATCAACAGGTGTAACAACTTGCAGGTGAGGTTTTCCTCAACCCAAAGATCTAGATGGGTCCCCAGGAACACAAAGAACCATTGTATATTCAAATGAACAATTTCCAATCATTAATATTATCTATGCATCGCATTAATAATCGCCAGCGCAAAATTATTAATGCACGCAATTTGGCATACGCCTAAATAATGATTTTGTGCTAGCAAACAAACTACACCTGCCGTAGAACATTGTGGCTTGGCTTCGCCTACTTAATTATTTAATAAAACCTTTAATTAGAGTTACCAGCTGTCCTGTGACCTTGTAAACCACCTTTGTAATACGACAAGCAGTATTTTACATAGCAAAAAGTATACATATTTAGCTGCAATTCACTTGTAGCAAAAAATTGCGATCTTAGTCGCTCTTTGTTGATATTTTAAGAGTCGATATTGGTCTAATTTGCATGTTTTACATACACCCAGCCGTGTAATAGTTGCATGAAGAATGCATCTGCTAGTTTGAAACGACTTGGCATGCAATAATTTGCTTCTATACATATTTCTGAGGATATCTTGAACTCCTCATCAGTTATGTTCACCTGGTATAAATCAACTAATGTTTTGTAATATTTTGTAACTATTTTGGCGTTGAATAACAGAATATTGTAAGTATGACTGGATTCCACAAGTACTGCATATTTATGCTTGCTTTGGGTCTACATAGCGCCTTGTAGAATGTGATAATATTATTCATAAATCGTTTTTATATATTACGAGTAAAAGAAATGTCCCATATTGTAAATGCTCTACTATAAATCAATGGAGATATTGTCGGGAATTAGTTACTAAAAACTATAATTGCAATACATTTTATTCTTGTATTAGGTAATGCAGGAACAGGCCCTTTACAATAAAGATAAAATTACACGTATAAAGGCTGATGTAATTGACTCGCTAAATGATTTAACGATTACTTTAAAAGCTGCATATTAAACCGCTCGATATTCTTTTTTAGTACCTATTTCAGAAACCTGTAATTCGACGTTCAGTTAAACCTATAATTTAGTTATTGGAGGCTTGTTTGAACGATTTTCAAATAAAATTTTATTATTACATCACTATGTTGCAAACATTTGCACGTTGCCGCTGTCGCAACACTAATTGTTTAAGTATGTGTGTCGTACTTGCTTAATTTCATGTTTTTACATAATGTTGTGAAGTCTGTAGCAAATATCTGAAGTAACAGATAAATGTATACCTTTGATTTCATTACATACATCGGTAATTAACCTGGCATCGGAATTTGTGAAAGAACGAACTATTTTACTGTTGAATGAACATAATGTGGGCACTCACACAACAAAGACGTTAAACGAGGTGCGTATGAGCAGGTGGCGCCGTGCCACAACATTAGTGTAATTTTTATCGCACATCAAACTCGTGAAGAAACATTTTTTTATGTTTATTCTACTGCCATTATCTATTTACACATCGCATTTTTAGGAAACTTAAAATTAAACTTCATATGTCCATAACGCGTTTTATGACTCCTATTTACCCTAAAAAGTGAAACAAAATGACTTTTCTCGACTCGAGTTTTATCACAATCAAATTACGCCACATTAAGTTACGAGGCGACCAGACCCGACTATATTTAGTTACCAAAATATATGGCATGAGTTTAAATGGACTAACAAAGGAAGAAACCAACGTGCGGAGAATATTATGAGCAAAAAATATGGTTGGCTAGGGTGGTAGTGACCTATGATGACGCAATGCCAAAAACAGGCCACACTGCAGCCGGTAGAGGCTCGCTGCCGGCCGCAGGGGTCAAGGAAGTTCATCGCGGATTGCTCAATCTCATATAGACATGTGCGATCCTAAATACCACGTCCCCGTGATTCACCGTGTCATCGTTGACCGCCGAGAAAAAAATAAATCAGTTTCCAAATCTGAATTTCGAAGTAGGTATGTTTACGTAACGAGTCTTCCGCGTTGCGTTTATCGAGTCCAATGTTGCAATTGTATAGAATATGTGTAAAAAATACTTTTTGTCTACTAAATTGGTATTAGCGTGATGTCCGCGCGACATTTTTTGACGTTGCCGGGGAGCGTGGTGGAGTCGTGTCCGCGTCTATTTTGAACTCCCGATCGGACGTTCGCCCGGTTGTTGAACTGGAATAATTCGGCAAACACAACCATATTACGCGCTTGTTAATCTTGTGATTATATGATACGTGTTGGGCCGTGTGCCGATTATAAAATACCTTTCCGCGTACTCATCTATACCAATCTACCTACAACTCAAGTACATCTAATAAATTTACAATGTAATAAAGGAAGTCGATACTGAAACAATTTTAATAACAGATTGGTATCAGATAATTGAGTATCAACCTACCAATAAGCTTTAAAACCTCGTTTTTAAAAGTTGTTTTGACTGCTCTCGAATTATATGACACAATAATGATAATTAATTGTAGCAACGATTACATTCGCAACACAAATGAGCGAGTGTTGTGTTTACGCGAGGTGGACGCCAACATGCAGAGGTGTGTCGCTGTGTGCGTGCGCGCGCGCTGTGTGGGTGTGTAGTCTCTGTGTGTGTACGTGGAAGCGCGCGATGAAATAAAATATGTCCGGTCAATGAACTCGCGGTCGGTGCCATAAAAATCGCGATACTCGCCGAAATTTGGACAGAAACCCCAATATACATCCTTATCATCGTTTTAAAACCTTAAATTCATGGTACCCTACTGTCCTTGCATGAGTTCTAATTTAGTATGTAACGATTTTGGCGTCCAAATTGTCCGAATATGGCCGGCGGGGAATAGGAAGGATTACAGCTGTGCAACGAACTTTAATATGCAGCGGGCGACTCTCGTGTCCGCCACGACGGCAGCTGTCCAGTCTGCTCTTTGTCTCACTGCAGCCACTACTGAATCCTAATTTCACACAACCCTTAATACGAAGATATCAGTCAAAGATCTATAAAATTCCATTTTTAAATTCAAAATCTGACTGTCACCTTCATGGTAAAAAAAAAAGAATAAAAAAAAAAAATACTTACGTAAAACAAAATTTGAGTGATGTCCAATTGGAAACCGCGTTCCGCAGGATCGTTTTTCTCTTCGTAATGTAGATGTTGTTTCTATGGGTGTACATTTCCGGATTGCACGCGGCGTGCGAGTCAGCTGATTTCCATCCAATGACCTTGCGGACACGTCCCCTCTTCATTATATTCATAGTATTTACAAGCGATGAGTCGTTTATTATTGAACAGTCACGATATCACGTAAACCTTCTCTTTCTGCAAGAGGACGTCTCCTGCGGACTGGTGCCGGTGAAAATCCTTCGTCTTCCGCAACACATCTTGTCTCATCGGAGATAGGGTTTAGTATATTTCTGTGGGGTCTAAACCGATCATTTTCTTTGCTTAGTATTGTCCGGTAGGATCGAGTACTCTGATGTCCATTTCTAATAAGATTCTTATAAGGATTCAGAACGGGTAATAAGAATTTCTTGAGGATTAGTACTGACCGGTGGGATCCAGGGTGGAGTCCATCTTGAGGGTTGTTTTTTTTTAATAAAGTCCAGTAGGGTCGAGAGTTAGAATATCCATGTTAACACAATGAACACTACGTATCGGGAGGTGCGCGGTTCGCGACGTGAGCGGTGTAGCACAGTGGAGTGAACGCGCGTGCGGCTTGCCGGCCAATGAGAGGAGCGCTGCGGGTGCGCACTTATATGATAGAAGCGCGCTATACAGGCGACATCGTGCGGTGAGTGGACGCAACAGGTGGAAATATAATTTTCCCATTGACGTTAGGAAATTTCAAGAATTTTCTTTGTTGCTCGTCCGTGAATCTAGATGGCCTATGACATTGTGTTATTGCTAATAAGAACTAAGGTCTCGTGTTTATCAATATGTACAATGTATACATCAAATTTTTTTACCACTAATTTGATATGTATTTTTTTACCATTACGAAAGATTATCTACCTTGAACAGGTGGCTTGAATAAAAGACATCAACGATCCAAATTTTTCCGGAAAATTCTGTATGAACTGCGGGTCTAAAAAGGTCACATTGAGCGATTCCGCTAAGTAACTTTATGAATTCCCAGTAGATCTCAATAGATTCCTATGAAATTTTTATAATGATCACTATATGAGCAGAATCACAACAATTAATTTACTAAGCAGATTCCAATTTCGTTCAAATGTCGCCACATCACAAAACATTATCCTAATACGATTACAATAAAGTGGCCCTCTGAGACCTACTGCAGCTCATCTGTATGATTGTGGGTGAATTGGTCCACGAGTATAATCTATAGAATACACAAAATTGTCGAATCCGGATGTTTTATTACCCTATTTGATGATATTTTATTCATCCCATCCACTTCGGTCCTTAAACATACCTCTTCCCTTACAAACTACATGCATGGGACGAACTGCGAATGGGACCAACCGCGAATGGGACGAACTGCGAATGGGACCAACCGCGAATGGGACTAACTGCGAATGGGACCAACTGCGAATGGGACTAACCGCGAATGGGACCATTTGCGAATGGAGGACGAAGTACGAATGGGACGAAGCGCGCATAACCAAGTACCATCCCAGTCCATGTCACCCCTTCACTTGTGCTACCGACGACCTTTGTACAGCAACTAGACGCTTTTGCTGTGGCCAAGTTTTGGACTGACAAAATTTAAAAATCTAGATCTAGTTATTGACTCAAATAAGAAGAAGTTCTAGTACAGTTTTATCTTACAAGCTCTCCTCTACCGTGATAATATATGTAGATGTCTTAGCACAATAACCCTGGACTGGCCACACTCCTTGTTTCATTTTTCGCGGTTCATTCCTTACGTTCACGTTACGCACATTCATTATACGATAGTACCTACTTTGACAGTATATACTATCAATTTTTATCACCCCCTATAAGAACAAGGAAACACAAATGTAAGTAAGTAAGTAAAAACTTCTTTAATTACGGCATAGGTATAACAATATAACATTGAATAGAGATCTAAGATATAAGTACAGATGGCGGCCCTATGCTCGGTGGCAATTTCTTACAAGCAACCGTAAGTTAAAGAGAAAAAATAGGAGAAGAATGTTTTCGGGTAGTTTGATGTGCATAGAGAATATACAGGTGAATTTTTGAAACGGGGCAATAAGGGCAAGTACCTTAACCGTTGTAGTTACAGCAAAACGTTCTTAGGAGACCTTCCCTAACTTTTTGAGATATTTTGAACTGCATTCACAGATTTTGCAAAAATCTTACAGTTAGCAAAAACAATGCAAAAAGTCCAAAATTTTTTTTTTATGCTAATCGATTCTATTTCATGTGGGGATCAAAAGACTCTATTGGACCATTTTAGCTTTGAGTACTAGGAAAGACAGAAATCGCCTAAAATATTTCCCATACATTTCGTGCGGAAATACGGTTACAAAAATACACCCTGTATAAAGAAAAGAAAACTATAATAATCAAAAAGAAAAATGCACGACTAGATTCCAGTTGGCAGTCCCGAACCGCTTTGTTTAAGACATTGTTTGTATTGTATGTGGGTGACACCGTAGTCAAGCACCTGTTGTTCTGGGTACCTTCATCTTGATTCACTCTATCTATTGCTGAAACATACATACATACAATCATGCCTTTATCCCCGGAGGGTTAGGCAGAGGTGAATTAACAATCATTGTATTTTAGGTCCCACATAATAGGGGGTGAGCCTATTGCCGTATTCCGGGCACTATTGTTGACTCGAGCCATGTATATCAGACTGAGCCTAGGCTGTATATATCTGTCTGATGTTAAACAGCCCTATCCCTTAGTCGCCTTGTACGAGGGAGGAGATGGGGTGGCCCGAATTCTACTCTGCCGGGATCTGCGGCTGATTGCTGAAAACTGCATTAAAATCCAAGTTATATATATATATATATATATATATATAATAAGTAGTTCAAAAGATCTTAGCGAACAGATAGCGGCAGTCATTTTATACTATGTCAATAAATCAATTAGGGCCTATCACAGTCCACTGCTGGACATAGGCCTCTCCCAATGTTGGCAGGCTTTGGCCTACTGTTTCCACGCCGGCCAGACGGGTTGGTACAGGGTTTTATTTCGAGCTTTCCTTCTCTCGCAGTGATATCGTCTGCGTATTTTCCGTTAGTCGCCTCTTACGATACCCTTCGGATGAGATGGGGTGGTGATACTTTTATTCTTTTCCCGTCACCACACGGGTAATTAAATAAATTAAACTATCCCTCTCATCCTAGCGTTAATTCCCAGTCGCATCCGAAGCTTTTCAGCTCGGGGTCTGGGCTCCGCTTTACCAGTCTTAACTACAGATTTGGCTAGACCTCGATATTTTTTTTGCCATCTGACCTCCACAGCCCAATGATAACATTAGGCGATATCGAAGCTTTGCAGCTAGACCGTTGTTTTTGGATTTTTTAGGGCCATAGATGTTCTTATGGCAACCGGGACCGACGGCTTAACGTGCTCTCCGAGGCACGACCAGACCAATGCAAATACCCATATTTCATGAACACAAATATTTGCACTGAGCGGGGATTCACTACCGCTACGCCACGGAGGCTGTCTGTAAATAAATTAAACTTTGTAAAGAAGTATAAAAGATGCTTAGATTTTTGAAAATTTCACCCCTAAAATGGCAAAATATCAAAATTATTCGTGTGGAGTCGGGAAGTGTTGCTAGTGTAATAAATACGAGTATAAAGATAAACACACAATTTATGTAAATATATTAGAATATAACCTGGTTTCAAACGAGTATTGAAATATATTAGTGATAAGAAAACATGTCTATGTACGAACTGACGACAATTAACAAGGCATTGCTCACGTGAGAAGGGCAAGCACGATATATACACTTATTATATATTCAAACATATATAGTGTGATGACATTGATATATATAAACAAATTTATTATTTATAGAACTTGTAAAGTTTGTTTTTTTTATTAGACGATGATATTGCCAATTAGGTGGCAGACTAGCACACGGCCCACCTGATGAAAAGTGGTTACCGTGGCCTATGCACGAGTGCAACAGCAGAGGCATCATATTCGTGTTGCCGACCCCTGATTGGTTGTAAAATACCTATACATTAAAACCTGTGGGTGTCGTAGAAGGCGATAAAGGGATAGGGCTGTTGGCCATGACTAAGTACCCGCTTGACTTAACGAAATGTGGGTGTTAATAAACCTCTGCCTACCCCTTCCGGGATTTACAGTCCTTAGTATATGTATGTATACTAAAGGTTATTTTTAAGTTGTTTACCTCAATTATATATTTTTGTAAGTAGGTATTTCGGCTGGTAGAATTTTAACTAAGTATAGCGACAAAATAATTAGTGACTGGTTGGAATACCGAACGAATGGGGCCCATAAAGATCTGGAGGCCCTATAACCTCACCAGTGAACTGGTACACCTGCGATTGAGAGAGGATAGGATCTGGCGTAGGCTGTCCTCTCAAAAAGCTCCTGCAAAAACTACAAACTTAGAATAAATTAATATAACTATTTACATACATCGAGGCTTACATGGGTAACATTGATTGATACAGTTGATGTCTTTTATTTTGTGAATTATTTTATTCGAGTGGTGACGGAGAAAGAATACACGTATCACCACCCCATCTCATCCGAAGGGTGTCGTAAGAGGCGACTAACGGTAAAATACGCAGACGATATCACTGCGAGAGAAGGAAAACTCGAAATAAACCCCTGTACCAACCCGCCTTACCAGCGTGGAAACAGTAGGCCAAAACCACCCAACATTGCGAGAGGCGTATGTCCAGCAGTGGACTGCGATAGGCTAATTGATTTCGTGAATTTCACATAGGAGACAAGATTCTAATAGTTTCCTTGCAAACTGCGCAGGCGCTGGCCATTTATATAAAATCAAACATGTCCTGTAGATCAATGTTGCAATTAAATACAAAAAATATTAGAAGACCACTATGCAGAGCAAACGCATACCGAGAAATAACTAGTTATTAATAATTATTAATAAATAAACAGATCTGGTGTTGAAGGCCATACGATTTTAAACCAACTTGTATTATGAAAACCAGACTCGATAATGAACACGTAAAAAAGTTTATACCTTTATAAATTAGATGAAAAATTTTCGAGTGTTTTGAATAAACTTTATTGTACAAAGAGTTCCATACATACATACGTACAATCACGCCTTTATCCCCGGAGGGTTAGGCAGAAGTGAATTAACACCCACATTTCACCAATCATTGTATTAGGTCACACGTAATAGGGGGTGAGCCTATTGCCGTATTCCGGCCCTATTGTTGACTCGATCCATGTATCTAGGGCTGAGCCTGGGCTGTATATATCTGTCTGTTTTTATACAGCCCTATTCCTTAAGGCGGCCACTCACAAACAGTCCGCCTGCAGTTTCTGGTCGTATAGGGCGGCCTGCAGTCCTTATGTCATCAATGTCATCATCATTTTATTACCTCAGACTAAAGTAATAACATTATTTTATTATTTTAGTCTGATGTTATTACGTAAAAAATGCCGACGACCATAGACTGTCCAGAATTTTTCCGGAATCGTCAAGCGGCCACACACATATTAGCCGTCAGTCCAAAATCGTATACGAAACTGTAAGTGTGTGGGCTATTGCGATGAACTGACAGACCGATATCATCCGGTTGTTGTTCGATAAACTGTTAGTGGGTGGCCGCCTTTAGTCGCCTTATATGACACCGGAAGGGAGGAGATGGGGTGGCCCAAATTCTACTCTACCGGGAAACACGGGAACAAGAAAATACACAGACGATATTACTACGAGAGAAGTAACACCTGTACCAAACCGTCTGGACTGGACAATCGTGGAAACAGCAGTGGACTGCGATAGGATATAAATTGTACAAAGATTCAATCTGCTAACTTTATATGCACTACCACTATAATTACAATACCTAAAGCCTAAAGTAATAACTAGTTTAACCTCAGTTAACCTAATTTTAACCTAAAATGTGTCATGGAATTCCTCCGCACCGCATGCCTCTTGTGGTTACGTTCTCAGAAGAGTGGCAGCATTGCCACGTTGTATGGCAATACTAATTCCCAATGCAAAAAAGATGCCAGTCTTCTGACCGTGAGTGTTGATATTATGTTTAAAGTTATAGGCGACATTAATTAACCAACGATCATACAGACCTGAAAACCGTTGTTTTATTTAATGCATATTTAGTATAATAACGGTTTTCGGAAAACGTTGTTCTGTATAACGGTAACGTAAAAAGTCATTTAATTATGAAAAGGTTACAATACTCGTAATTTCAAACAATATATGTTTTTAACCTAGTTATTTGTAAAACCGTTATTATTTCGTTAATAACCGCTATGGTATTCGGTATTTATTTCATGTCAATATACCTAAATTTCTGTACGTTATTAAGTAAAAAAAGAAATAAATAAATTTACTATGACAGGAAGGAATCACGCGGCATGCTCTCCTACGCTTTCTTTTGCTGATATGACTTTTCTGAGAGCGACCGCCGTCTGATCTCTCAAGCCTTTTTCTGAAAGAAAGAAAGAAAGAAAAATCGTTTTATTGCGGATCACGCATGTACACATATAAAAAATAATAAACATCAACAAAAAAAGAAATAAACAAAAATTAGCAATAGTTGCAATCAGGCAACCACAGAGTAAGTGGTGGGATTACAGATAATGTGGCATAAATACTATTATATCTTATCTGTGATCGCCGAGTCAAGCAAGCGTGACACCGTGTGACATCTGTCAGTCATATTATATATTATAAAGTTGACAATTGACATTGACGTTAATGACATGTTCCCATCATCAACGTGTCATGTCCTACGTGGCAGAAATCTCACACGGTCCCACATAACCTTTTACACGTGTACCCTATATTGTAAAAGATTGTAAATTGCATTGCAATACATCCAAATCTTAAGATAAAATGTACGCTATGTCCGCAATTTGGGCTAAACACTCAGCATATACTGAGGTGGGTGTTAGCCACCACAGAACTGATTTTCAGTGTAAGTTTTTATGGTTGACTAGCTGACCCGGCGAACTTCGTACCGCTATATTTTCCACCCGCGTGGTATTCAGATCCCATTCCCGCTGTACCTTCTATTCAAATTTCCATATTAATTCTGATCCTGTTCCCACTGCACCGTTCCCGACCCGTGAACATGCCACATATAATTGACTATGAGAAAAACATGGATTTTCTAGATTCAGCACACAAACTTTTAAGAATTGGCCTAGTGATTTATGGTCATGGTGAATGCAAGGTGGATCGGAAATTGCAGTCGTTTAAACTCAAACGGCATGTCGGTTAGGATCACCGGGATCCTTGGAATACGGACTTCTTCACCTCAGAATTTTCCTTTGAGTAAAAAAAAAAATTAAAAAGTATCCTATGTCCTTCTCCTGGTTCTTAGCTACCTCCCCACCAGTTTCAGTTCAGCCATTCTTGACGATGTGGCCGACGGTGGAGCACGCTTGCCTATAAGTCCACTCTAGTTGCGAAGACACCCAAGTTGTAGCTATCCGGAAACATGGATTCGGGCAGGGCATTCCACTTCTTGGCAGTACGCATGATGAACGTATACTAGAGAGGAAAGCCTTCACCTGAGTGTCGTCCTTCAAGCCGCAGGTGTACTGGCTTGCAGGTGATTTTAGTTGGACCCTATACACCCACTGAATAATAAATTTAAGGGGTTCAACTACATAATAATGTATTCTTTAAAATGTGATAACTGTAATTTAAAATTATAAATTATTCTAATAATTTTGTCTAATGTAATTTAAAGTTAATTATTGTAGTTAATGTAATTAATTCAACGATTAATTCAACGTCTGCATACCAATCAAGTGTAAATTGTGATGTTATAAGTTCCAACGTTTTTATACAAAGTAAACATACGCTCATTTAACGTCTACATACCTACATACATACAAACATACATACCTACATCTACAGCCGCGCCATCCATCCATTCTTGTAATTTTAGTATCTCCATTTATGCACTAAACTGAGATATAAAATAACACCCTTACTATATACTGAATTAAATTATGTAGATAAATTAAAATAAACCAATAATTGAAGCATAAATTTAACTATAACACATATCCGTATGATTCACTCACGCAAAAGACTTCAACGCGTCGCACATTTAACTAATCAGACTTTATTTCTTCGACTTAAAGCCTAAAATCGCTTGAGAACTTTGATTTTGTAGTTTTTAGGGTTCAGTATCACAAGAGGAAAAAATCGGAACCCTTAAACGACCCGTCTAGCGTCTGTCAAGACCTTTTTTTCAGGAATGCGTTGAGGGATCCAGTTAATATTTATATAGGTCTGTAACGTCAAGACGTTAATTTCAAGTTTCAGTCAAGTTAGTGTCAAGACACTGTACAAAAATTAAACTTCGTGACCCAACGCAATCAAAATATATTGCAGTTTGTTTACCATAAGTTCATCACTCAATTCAATTTTGTACGGTACCATCATCATCATGTCGTATGGCTTTTGCTCGAGTCCTCATACGTCAACGTCCAGTTGCCGAAGCCAGTCTATTGCTGCCGGTGTGAGGTCATGTAGCTCACGTATTCCTCCGGGGAAACGACGGAGTGGACACTCCTCTGCTATATGCATCGTTGTCTGCTTTGGAGCTCCACAACCATCAGTACGCGAGTCCGACACGCACTTAACCGGCTTTTGAAAAAAGTAATACGTACATACATATAATCACGCCATTATCCTCGGGGGGTTAGGCAGAGGTGTATTAAAAACCACATTTCACCAATCATTGTATTAGGTCCTACGTAAGTTACGTTAGGGCTAAGTCTGTGCTGGATATATCTGTCTGATTGTTGTTAAACAGCCTAGCCCTAAAAAATAATACAAATATGGGTTTTAAATGCTTTACGTTTTATTGTTAAGTTCTTAAAATTAAATCACGATCAATTTACATTTTGATATAATTACTATGTTAACCACACAAGATTTTATGCGTGTGGAAGCCAAAGAAAAGAGTAAAAAAGTAGCTACTGTAGTTTTATTTCTCAACTTAAGAATAAATTGGTAGGTATTGGCGAGAATAATCTATACTATGTCATAATATGGATGTTGGTAGTACAAAACTCGAGAATAGCTCAACCGATCGGCTAATCCTTTTTTCATATTATTATGTACCAAAAATTTCACGGAAGGTCTAAAATATATAAATATTATTATTATATAATAATATTTATTTATTTTAGACTTGAGTCCATAAATTTGTTATAGTCGAACTTTTAATTAGCTGCAGTAAAATGACGTTTTGTGGGATACCGCTTTTTGAAGAAAAATAAATAGGGATGTAGCTAAGTGAGTAAGTGAATCATTCAATAAATGAATGAACAGTTTGGTTTTGTTTTAGAGATTTAATATTAAATTTTAATGTATTTTTTTATTCTATTATTATGACTATGGTAAAAAAATTATCTTTTTCAGTGAAAGTATAGAAATGTACATTCAAAACAAATCAAAAATGTCATAATAATGTTATTTAATCAATATTTTTCGGAATCGCTGTCGCTGTCGCTTTCGGTCATACTAATGACAAATCTGTCTGTCTATTCATCTATAATATGATCGAGGTTGTACATATTGTCTTCCTCTTTTATAGTGTGAGACACCCAGTCACTCCACTTAGCCGGTGTCACTTTGTTGATTAATTACTTCTTGGAAAAAAGTTTTCATTTCTTGCATTTCATCCGTCTTATTATTATCCGCCATGTGCCCCTTTACCTGAGACCAAACCAACTCATCGGTTTATTCACAGTAATAAGGGGGCAGTCTAAGAAGTCTGATACCTTTTTGTGCAGCCATCTCGAGTGGCCTTCACCATTTTGGTTCAAATGCAATATTTTTAGTGGTCAGCCACTCTTGAATTCATGCTTTCGTCCACGACATATTCGGGATTGTTTCGATCGAGAGTGATAGAGCGCGTTAATAATTGAGCGTTGCGAATAATTAATAATCATGTAAACTAAGCTGAATACTTATTGGAAGTGTCTCAAACTGAACCGAAGAAATGTTGACCGTCGTGGCACCCACACAAAACACAACTATTAAGTTTGAAACTTATTTGATACTAGCACTTTTGAAATGGGTGTTAGGCAATGTAAACGTTATTTTTCTATTACAAGAAGTGAAAAAAATCCTCGTGAAATAGTTTTAGCCGTGTCAAAATCGACATGTCCGGAAGATACCACTTTTTATTTGAGTTTAAACTCTACTTACTGTACGTACTGCATTTATAAGACTCGAATCAGAAACTTAGGACGCTGGCAGGTGACTATGAGTTCTTTCAAATGGGACCTACAACTCATGCTAACCTAGTACAAAAAAATTCAGTATCGCTTCTACATAATATTCCATAACTTGAGCACGCCAAAAACCGATGTCTCGGTATATAAAAATCGTCATAATTAAAATATTACGGCAAATAGAGTAAAAAAAATGAATGGATTTGACTACTTTAGAGTATGTTTATATTTTAAAAAATATTAAAATCATTACACACACACAGGGGACAGCTCAAAAGTGGAGGGTACACTATTTTTGGAAAGCGCTCCATTACGACTACTGCATTCGGCTTGAGTTTGGGTAGAATGCCGGCGGACCACACCTCGAAACACTCAAAAAGGAAATGTGTAAAAAGATCAATGTTTATACAGCCTTTTATTTCTATGAATAATGAATAATAAATAGAATTAAGTATGATCATGAGTTAGATAAGGAACGATTAGATCGTCAGCATTATTTAACGCAATGACATTTTGAAATGTCATTTTACTGCATCTAATAAAAAGTCGAAGTATAGTAACAATTTTCCTTATAATCTAATGTTAGTAAACAGGTACATAAAATTAAAATATACGGGGTGGAGACAGATTTCACACCTTTATGGCCTGTATCTGTATCCACCTCGTAAGCAAAGGTGAGTCCCACCTCGCCGCAAATACATCCAGGAGCGTGTTCGGGCTGCCGTGGCGGCGCTCGAGAGCCGACGTGCAGCGCTTGCGCATAATACACGCGAAACTGTCCACGTTGTAGTTCGCGAACATGCCGTCTTTAAAAGAAGAAAATTATAATTACTGCAGAAATTTCAGAAAATCGTCTACCATGTTCAGTGAAAAAAGGATCAGATTTCAAATTCGGATTCAAAGTCAATAAGGACGAAATTTCTTACACCTGCATCTGGTTAGAAATAGAAATACACAACTGTTTGTAAAAATTTACCTATAAGAACGGTTATAGTAACCATTACTGACTGAGAACTGAAAACTGACTGACTGCTGCTTTGATGATATGCTGAGCATAATAATATCTGCGTTAATGATTCAGTCAGGCAATTAGGATTACACACTATCACAGGCGCATACCTAGATATTAATACTGTGCTATTACTTCGTTATTATATATGTATTGATAGAAATATCTTGGAATATTCAGTTGTATGTCGTTGGATAGTGACGTGATATAATCACAGGATTACATACAAGTACATTCATAGACACGCGCGAAGTAACCCTTCTTTACAGTCGGGTAAAAATTAATATTAATACATTCCCATTGGTCACGGGAACGGAAACAAAATTCCACAAATTTGCCGTGTTGGTTCCCGATGAAGTAGAATAGGTTCACCCCATCTCTTCCTATGGGTGTCGTAGAAGGTGACTAAGGAATAGGGCTGTTCTCCATCCGACAGTAAACATACAGCCCATGACTAAGTGCCCGCTAGACGGCAATAGGCTCCCTATCCGAAAATCATATTTGGCAAAATGTGGGTGTTAATACTCCTCTGTTTACCCCTTCGGGGATTTACAGGAGTGAGTATATGTATATAATATGTACATATATTCACGCCCGTAACCTCTCACTATTAAAGGAAATATAATACGCATAGGAAATTACAACAAAACAACATTTATGTGTAGAAAAGGGAACAAGGCTACCTATATATACGCGTATACTAATTTTATATGAAGAAGAAGTGGAAGGTTATTTATAAATGAACGCATAATAATACATTCATCCTCATCGGAATGTTATCAATTAGCCTATCGCAGTCCACTGCTGGACATAGGCCTCTCCCAATGTCGGGAGGCTTTGGCCTACTGTTCCCACGCTGGTCAGACGGGTTGGTACAGGGTTTTATTTAGAGTTTTCCTTCTATTTTAGTAGTATTAGTATAATTTTCTTTCAACATAAAAAAATAAAACATTGCCGCGTGGTTCCCGGCAGAGAAGAATTTGGGCCAACCCATCTCCTCCCTTGCGGTGTCGTACAAGGCGACTTAGGGATAGGGCTGTTTAACATCAGACAGATATATACAGCCTAGCCTCAGATAGATACATGGCTCGAGTCAACAACAGCGCCCGGAATACGGCAATAGGCTCACACCCTATTACGTGGGACCTAATACAAAGATTAGCGAAATGTGGGTGTTAATTCACCTCTGCCTAACCCTCCGGGGATAAAGTCGTGATTGTATGTATGTATGTAAAAAACTGTGACTCTCGCAGTGATATCGTCTGCGTATTTTTCCGTTAGTCGCCTTTTACGACACCCTTCGGATGAGATGGTATGGTGAGACTTCTATTCTTTCTCCCTCACCATACGGATAACGATAAAGGTATGATTTCGAAGGTGACCGCATACGACAACTGAAGACACGCAGCAGATGCGCGTAATTCATTGCGGCTTCTCATCATCATCCTCATGTAGACGCATTATCCTGATTGCATCCGTGGCCAAGATGACCTCGGAGCTCAGGGTTCGCCTTCCGGCTCTTCCTCCTCCACTTCGCACGATCTTGGGCATCCATAGTAGTGAGACCATTTGCACGCATGTCACCCTCCACGACGTCAAGCCAGGACTTCTTGGGCCTACCCCTTTTACCTGGACCCGGCGGGAGCGCCATTGCCAGGCATTTATTCCCCACGTAGCCTGGCGGTTGCCGCAAGACGTGGCCGCACCAGCGAAGGCGACTCTCTAGCATTTTATCTGCGATGTCACGGACATGAAGGCTGCCGCGGATGCGAGAGTTCCTCACGCGATCTTTACGTGACGCCGCACATCCACCGCGGCACATTGCGGCTTCTCAATGGTCCCCTTTATCCGTATCGGAGTTTAACAAGTAATGGGTACGCTGTATCTGTTGCAGTCTGTCGTTGTCGTATGCGGTCGGCTTTGGAATCATACCTTAAGGAGTTTTATGCCCAGTTTCCGAAAGAAAGATCAATGTCAAATTAACTAATCGGCTGTTTTTTTTTTTTCAAGTAGCAATTGGGTTGCTAGAAGCATGGTTAAATAGTATAATTTGATCATCGTATTGGTTAATCAGCTATTATAACACGATGATCAAATTTAACTATTTTACCATGATTCTAGCAACCCAATTGCTACTTGACAAGAGATTTGACAGCCGATTAGTTGATTTGACGTTGATCAGCCTTTCGGAAACTGGGCGTTAATCTCAGTTGTATCCAGAGCTTGGACTTAGAGTCCGGGGTCTGATCAAATATAAATGCTCGGTTCGCATAAAAATACATTTGATTTGCCATACAACGAGGTAATGCTGCCAGTCTTCTGAGAACGTTACCGCAAGAGGCGTGCCATACAGAGGAATTCCACAACGCGTTTTAACTTTAGTTTGTAATGGGTACAGTAATAGTTCTTTTATTTTTAGTTTTATTGTTAATTTTATGTACATTGTATACATATGCTTGATAAATGAATTAAAAAAAATGATTTTATTAATTCGTGTTCAACATAATTACTGACAATAACTTATATGAGAATTGTTTCTCAATGGTTCCGGCTTTTGCGGTCGAAACGAACTCTGAAGGACAGATTTTAATATAATAAAAATACTAACCTTATATTTTTCAGCAATCATTGCATTCCGTCCCTTGTAATAGGGGTGAGCCTATTGCCGTATTCCGGCACTATTATTGACTCGATCCATTTATCTGAGGCTGAGTCGGGGCTGTATATATCTGTCTGATGTTAAACAGCCCTATCCCTTAGTCGCCTTGTACGTCACCGCATGGGAAGAGATGGGGTGGCCCAAATTCTACTCTACCGAAACCACGCGGCTTTACGCACTACGCACCGGGAAAAGAGGCTCATCCGTGATATTGCAGGTATCTTTGTCAAAGTAAATGAGCTTGATTAAAGTCCATTACACATTTCCCAGTCCGGGTTGACACCGGAGCTTCAGTGAAAGACGTTGTTGGGAAGTGCGAAGTGACGTGGAAAGAGGAGTCACACTCGTGCTGCCGACTCTGTAAGAACACAGGGATTCTGTGCGGTCCGCGCGAAAGACAAGTTAGACAAGCCTTTGGTTTTCCCACTGACAGCACAAAACCACTCTGGTAACCTTGGCTACTTTACTCATCGCCGGGAACACAACACGAGGTTATTTAACCGCAGTATTCTGTAGGGCAGAGGTACTTTCCCAGTCGGATTGCTCGATTGGGACCGTCGTATCCTACCTCCTACAAATAGAGGCTTGTCGATATTACTGTAGATACGTTTTTCATAGTAAATGCGTTCGTGTCTGCGTGCACGTTCTACAAACCTCGTACCGTGGAAATACGAAATATAACGTACTATAAATTGTAATACTAGACATTAACATCAAGATATTGTTGCGTTACGTATTTTAAAAACCATTTTTCATTTTGAAAATGTGTGTTTTTGTGTACGTATAGGAAATTTGTCGATGTGTGTGTATGGGTGTAGTGCACCCGTCGCAGGCGCCACCTGCTGGTACCTGTTCTATAGTTAAATGAATTATAAATGAAACAATTAAGTTTTAATGACTTTAACTATGACTACTTTTGACTGTATGTATGGAACAAAATTGTATGGATTTGTGACCTAACATCACAACTATAGTCTATTCACTGCAGTCTGTCATTTATTGGGACATAACTAACTACATGAAAATGTCAAAAGTTAACTTATACCTTTTTTTACCTTGTGAATTATCCCAGTCTCAAAATGCTCTTAATACTGAGGTATTAGGAGCAAATCAAACTGTTTTTAAAAAAATTTAAATTGTCCTATTGTGAATTTATTGGTGTACAAGTACAATAAAGATTTTTTCTAATCTATCTTTCTATCTTGAATTGTATTATTGTTCGAACTAAACGTGGTATCTCACTATGGGCCTCATGAGTAAGCTCAAAGTAGCCCAACGAGCTATGGAGAGGGCTATGCTCGGAGTCTCTCTGCGAGATCGAATCAGAAATGAGGAGACCGTAGAAGAAAAAAGGTTACCGACATAGCCCAGCGGATAAGCAAGTTGAAATGGCAGTGGGCAGGGCACATAGCACGGAGGACTGATGACCGATGGGGTCGAAAAGTTCTCGAGTGGAGGCCACGTATCGGCAAGCGCAGCGTAGGACGTCCACCCACAAGGTGGACATACGACCTCATTAAGGCCGCGGGAACGCGCTGGATGCGAGCCGCTTTCAACCGGTTTTATTGGAGATCTATAGGGGAGGCCTATGTCCAGCAGTGGACTTCCTATGGCTGAAATAATGATGATGAAAGGTGTGTCCCAAATATCAGAACGATCAGTCAACTGCCCCCCTAGGCTAGTGGCAATTGCTGTGTGACAATAGCAAAATGTATGGGATTTGACGTATATGACAGTCGTCAACGTATGTCATAAACGTCAAATCCCATACATTCATTGCCTCGATTCTGCTAAAGCACAACCACTGTCACACCACAGAGACTGCGAGAAAATTCCATTTGATTTTAGCGTATAAAGTAATGCAGTTAAAGTTTAAAATTAAATGACTTTTGTAGAGTGAATGAAAGAGTGTAATGAAACTCATTTCATTTAATTTTGTGACTGTAAGTCTATAGAAATAAGGTCTAGTGCCATTTTTTGCAGTCTCTGTTGTGTGATAGTGGTTGTGCTTTAGCAAAATCGCGGGCCAAGTGGGGTATCAAAGCATTAAGAACATTTTGAGTATTTTGTCGTCAAGATCGTTTTGATGTTGACTGTACACGAGGGTCACCCATCTTATATTTTTATAAGAATATTCAATGACTCGCTTATTAGTGAGTCACACGACTCATGTTTTCCGTGTCGCGAGTCTAATTATATTTGGATTCATTATTATAATTATAATTAACACTTCGCTAATACATACAATATGTAATAACCATGTTTGGTATATTATATTTACATATATTTTGTATTATTCAATTTTGTTCGTGATTCTTGGTCGAGTTTAATACAAGGGAAGCCTATGGCTGAGATACTGGCACAGACATTTTTCTAAAGGTTAGGAGGTCAAACGGCAGTCACTCTTTGAAAAGCTGACATGCCAATCAAAAGCAATAAACGGACTTGAGCTCCAAAGAAGATGCAAACGTTATGAGGTTAATGAATAAACAAATATTATTTTTTAAACTACACACGGCTCACCTGATGGAAAGTGATTACCGTGGCCTATGGACGAGTGCAACACCAGGGGAGTCACGCTCGTGCTGCCGAACCTGTCATAGGGGGAATACTCGTATTGCGCATGATAAAAAAAGTACAGGCAGGGAATTCATCCTCACACATTGCGTCCGGAAACGGTGCGCACTGTATGTACGGTTTGAAAGGCACTTCATCCCACGCACACTCAGGCTGTGGAATGAACTCCCTGCGGTGGTTTTCCCAAGCGACTACAATATGAGGTTCTTCAAGAAGGGCATTAGAAGGTTTCTTCAGGGTCGGCAGCGCGAGTGTGACGCCCCTGGTGTTGCATACGTCCATAGGCCACAGTAACCGCTTCCCATCAGGTGGGCCGTGTGCTTGTCTGCCAACTAAGTGGTATAAAAAAAACGTACTAAGATGGTAAGTAACTTGGAAAGTGTCAAGCTAACACCGATGGCGACTGTTCTTGAAAATCACAACGGTATCTCCAAAATGTGCATTATATGGGACAGGTGATTAAATACAAAAGTAGGCTAACTTTAAATTAAACCACTATGTAATAAAACTTTACGAGTTCCAACATAATTAACATTTCGTTCAGAAATACAATTTTATTAATTATTTATAACTTATAGCTTAATATCGAGGAGAACTTACAAAATATATTAAAATAAAAAAATATCTGCAAAATTTCGTAATGTCATTTTTTGGAGTCGAAGACGTTTGGGACACAAATTCTACGGACACTGTGTCCCTAAGTGTACTTTCAAATTTATTTATTTTTTCGAAGACGTTACGGACACAAAATATAAAACGATAGTTTTGTACAGTCGACATGGAAAACTTATTCAATATTGGATAGGTTGTACAAAAGAAAGTGTTAATATGTTGTTGGAGGAAGTGCCTGGAATAAGGGAAATTCGGAGGGGCCCATTGGGCTTCTGGTGGTTTTATTAAAACTAAGGACAGGTGATTCTGATGAAAGAATATATACATTTTAGTTAATGTGCCTAGGCGAACTTTAGAAGTTCTTTAACAGGATTTGTGCCAGCCCAGCTAGGGATTAGCCATATTCAGTGATGCCAACTTAGGGGTTTTCCCCCTAAATTTAGGGGGAAAGAACATGTTTAGGGGATTTTCTAGGGGGTAAATTTATTTAGGGGGATTTTTAGGGGTAGATTATTCAAGGATTATCGTTGTTTTTTTTAAGTGTCCGCCATTGGTGCTTTACTATTAATTTGTTTAATCATCCAAATAATGTTGTGACGTATCTTAGTCACGAAATAAAAAATCACGAAATCTCACCAGGGGGGAGGTATAATAAGATATCACGTGTATTTATTTCTTCTTATAATGCGCGATTTTTAGGATAGATAGATAGATAACACTTTATTGTACACCAATAGATGTACAGTAGAGACAAGTAGGTATCATGTATACAAGGACCATCAGGGGGTACCGCACGATATCCTTTGAAGCGGCGAGTCTCCTCGCCGGATCGCTACCGTGGATCCTGGAAGCGAGATCCCTTTCGGCGCTATACCGCTTCCGAAAGGCGGCGCGGGAGCGGGGACACGATCCTGAGCCTGAAGAAATTCGGGCCGTGAGATCCCGGCCCCACAGGGACATGGTGGCGGAGTGGGAGCTACAACTTGGGCAACCACGCGCAGGGCACGCCGTAGTAGCGGCGGTAAGACCCATCATGGGGGAGTGGCTAGAGAGGCCACACGGCGGCCTCTCGTTCTGGCTGACGCAGATCATCACCAATCATGGGTGTTTTGGGCGGTATCTGCATCGGATCGCGCAGAAAGAGCCAACGTCCGAGTGCCATCACTGCGACGCGAGCGAGGACTCGGCGCTGCACACGCTCACTGAGTGTCCGGCGTGGGAGACGCCGAGACGGGAGCTGGTGGCGACCCTAGGAGTGAGAGTTCTCACGCTCGCCACTTTGCTCGCAGCGATGGTTCGCTGCGCAGATTCGTGGGCCGCCGGCGACTCCTTCTGCGAGCAAGTAATGCTCGTGAAGGAGGCGGCGGAGCGGGAGCGCGAGGAGCGAAGGAGAATCGCAAACCTCGCGGCTCGCATCGAGCAGTGGCAACTCGGGCGTCGGAGGTCGCAGAATGACCTCCGTCCCCCATGAGCGCGGGCCTGGGGGTGACGGGTAGAGCCGCCTGTCACCCTAGCAGAAGCAGGCCGCGGCGGTGGCGGGTTGGGGACTCTGTGGTCCCCTCACCGGAAGAGGGCCAGATCGAGAGATATGGTCCTGGGTCGGCTGGGGTGCGAGGGATATGGCTACGACAATCTCACCTCCGGTAACTGACGGCCCTCAGACGGCGTGCGTTTTAGTCGGTTCTAGTCCGACATAACCTCCTCCTCCGGCTACGGTGGGGGAGGTATCCGTGGGGATTTTGCGCACGATAAAAAAAAATTAAAAAAAAGGTATCATGTATACAGCTAGATTCGATTTTTATCATGTTTCTTAATTATCAAGCATTCAAAAAAATATTAAAAAATACACATGATCTTGGTTAAGGGATAGGGGGAGGGGGGTAGTCTAAAATCTCACCAGGTATCACCATGGGGGAGGGAGGGTTAAAAAATTGGTAAAAAAGTTTAGGGGTAAAAACCCCTGTTTCTGTACTTGCATAAGTACTGGCACAATTGATTAATTGTTCCCTGGCCATATTGCCAGGGAACAAGTAATCAATCGTACTTTGTTAATACCTAATGGGCTGTATGGTAAAAGACATAATAGTATAGTTATCTGTGATGGCAGATGTATTAATATTAATAAAAAGCGCAAACTATAATGTTTCAAAAACAAACATCATGTCTCTCTCCAATCGCTACAATCATGAATGGTTTTAATGCGTCCGGTCCATAAGAGCTTAATCCCAAAATGTCTAGCTAATCAATAGGACTGCATCTCATAATGCCGGAAATTGAATACGCATGAATTTTGTAACAACTGAAGGTCATTCAAGTGCAGAAACAGGGGTTTTTACCCCTAAACTTTTTTACTAATTTTTTAACCCTCCCTCCCCCATGGTGATACCTGGTGAGATTTTAGACTACCCCCCTCCCCCTATCCCTTAACCAAGATCATGTGTATTTTTTAATATTTTTTTGAATGCTAGATAATTAAGAAACATGATAAAAATCGACTCTAGCTGTATACATGATACCTACTTGTCTCTACTGTACATCTATTGGTGTAAAATAAAGTGTTATCTATCTATCTATCCTAAAAATCGCGCGTTATAAGAAGAAATAAATACACGTAATATCTTATTATACCTCCCCCCTGGTGATTTTTTATTTCGTGACTAAGATACGGCACAACATTATTTGAGTGATTAAACAAATTTATAATAAAGCACCAATGGCGGACACTTAAAAAAAACAACGATAATCCTTGAATAATCTACCCCTAAAAATCCCCCTAATTAAATTTACCCCCTAGAAAATCCCCTAGACATGTTCTTTCCCCCTAAATTTAGGGGGAAAACCCCTAAGTTGGCATCACTGAATATGGCTAATCCCAAGCTGGGCTGGCACAAATCCTGTTAAAGAACTTCTAAAGTTCGCCTAGGCACATTAACTAATGTATATATTCTTTCATCAGAATCACCTGTCCTTAGTTTTAATAAAACCACCAGAAGCCCAATGGGCCCCTCCGAATTTCCCTTATTCCAGGCACTTCCTCCAACAACATATTAACACTTTCTTTTGTACAACCTATCCAATATTGAATAAGTTTTCCATGTCGACTGTACAAAACTATCGTTTTATATTGGTGTCCGTAACGTCTTCGAAAAAATAAATAAATTTGAAAGTACACTTAGGGACACAGTGTCCGTAGAATTTGTGTCCCAAACGTCTTCGACTCATTTTTTGTGCGAATGCTATAAATGTCGCCCTCTATTACGTGGGACCGAAAATCACAGTTGGCGAATTGTGGGTGTTAATACACCTCTACCTATACCCTTTTGAGTATAGGCGTGAGTATATGTATGTATTATGTACTACAGAAAGTAGCGTCTAACTGGTCAAATAGCGGTCCGGTAGGTAGGTAGGTTCCGCTAAGAACGGATTGTACCCCTGAGGAGGTAAAACGAATGCCACGCGTACGAAATCGCAGGCGACTGCTAGTATCTTGGATCTTAATCTCGAGATAAATGAGGCTCTGGCGCACGCTGATTGTTTTGTAACAATCTATGCTTGGTGAATTTGAGCTCGTCCACCGCATTATCACCCCGTGCTATCCTCAAAAGACACCCAATAAACGTGTATAGAGCACATTGTAGGTCCAAGATATATTTCCCGAACAACATATAGAAACAATCTATACTACTATTATATAATTGTAAAGTGGTCGTGTCTGTACATTGGCTAAATTTAAAAAAAAATACTTGGGTTAAGTTATGTTAACGATACTGAACACGAAAATATTTTTTTTGAATTTCCTGTCTGTTTGTCCGCGATGGACGCAAAAACTACTGGACGGATTTTGATGCGGTTTTTTTTTGTTAGAAAGGGCTTACTCAGACTTAAAATCTTACGTTTGTTTGATCGCAATCGGTTGAGTAGAACCGAAGATATGAGCAAAGGTCGCGTTAACCGAGATGCACGCGGGCGGAGCCGCGGGCGGAGCCGCGGGCGGAATGCTAGTCTACTATAAAATCCAGCTGCAGCATGGTTACAGTGTAAGTGCCGGTAGCTATCACGTCACCTGGGGTCGAGACAGCGTTTCCTTTTCCCTGTCCGAGTGAAAACTGCTTTCGTATCGACGATATCCAATACGTTAGTAGTAAGATGTACTTCCATACGTGTGTACTGGCGAGCACAAAATGTTTATTGAATATTTTACGGAGGAAAAAAAAGAAAACGTAAAAAAAAACAAAATTACGAATACAAAAAATCGAAAAGGTGTCATTGTTATTTTTGAAAAGAAATTTAAAATGTATTCAATTTTGTGTGAGGAACCATAGGTTAAAACATTAACTAAATTACGATAACATGTATTTTTGAACGGCATATTCAAATACGAGCCATAGTTGTGACTCGACAGGCGACAATAAAGGATGAGCATACATACCCCAGATTTTATGGCACCCGCATTGCCTTTTTAAATTATTTGCAATTATGGATTTTTGTTTGTGTCTTTGACGCCTTTGTGAATGAGCTACCTGTCATAATGGACGAACAGAATATTTTTTTTTATCCACAAAACGGTTGCTACTCCAATTGTTTGCAAAAACAGGTGTTTTACGACCATACTTACCGTTATGTTTTACAGTTAATTAAGTGCTTACCTGAACGGTTAGGGTCAGACCTGAACCGGTGACTAGTCCCGTTCTGATGGAAATATTCTGACTAACTGAGAATAGATATCCAAAAATTTTTCAAAGTTCAGTCATTGTATTTTATGTGTAGCGGGTTGTTAGATACTCGTAGCTTATGTTGCTACCTGAAAATGAAGAGTTTTTGAAATCGGTCTAGTAGTTTTTGAGTTTTCATTACATACCAAAATACAAATCTCTCCTCTTTTTAATATTAGTATAGACTACACAGAAATATTAGAATAAAAATTATAATTATTACGGTTCGTGGATGAGGCGGGAATGAATTTTGAATTTTGGAAAGTGGTGCAGAATCCATATAAAAGACTAATGATTCTAACCATATATTTCTGAAAATATAATAATATGGCCAGCATCTTAGTTTTTTTTTTGTATTATTTAAAAAGCTTCTTAACAATTACGTGTGTGACTGTACGCTACACAAATATTTACTGTACTAAGAGGTCAGCTAAGATGTCGTTGTATCTGTTCAGTACATTTTCAAACACAAGTGAGCAGGTTTGCTGAACAACCTACTCGCTTTTCACTGTAAATATTGACTCAAACAGCCACGCTACAGTCTTAAAGGGGTCGGCACTGACCACTTAAATATCCACTTCTTGTTACATTCGTGACATACACCTTTCGCTTCATACCGGGTGTGGGTTTTTTTACGTCTAGGGGGGCAGAAGGGTGAGCACGAACAACTATTGTAATCGTATCGTGAACGTAACGAGAGCACGGAGCATTGCGATTGGCCGCCTGCCTGAAGCCTGCCAATCGCAATGCTCCGTGCTATCGTTACGTTCACGATACGATTACGATAGTAGTTCGTGCTCACCCCACAGATATAGTTTAGAAAGCGAGCCCTGGGGTTACAAAGCGCATACCTCTTCCCACAATCCCAGATTCTTTATGCGGGGTGTGAAAAAGCATCTGATGAGGCCGTCAAGTTGAGTGCCACGGCCACCATTGTAACATGCTACGTGTTTATAATAGTGACCGTCTTTTTCGAGACTTTGCCTTCAGCTTATCATCAGGCGAGGTGTAGACAAATTGACGTAACCTAAAAAAAAAATTGAAGCTTGTAGGTCTGATGATAATGATGAAAATACAGCGGCATAACTGCGGTAACATTATTACCGTCGCCTGTTATGGACTCGGCCATAAATAAACGTGAAACTGTTTGATCGAAGAATTACAATTTGTAAACTTGCTGTAACATTTTGTAAACACGCTGTATACATGCTGTAACAGTTTGTGAACACAAACATTGTTTGAAAAAGTGACCGTGAGTTGATAGCGCGCTTCACGTGTAATAAGGGTACGCGCGCACTGCGATACTTTAGCGTTGCGAATAATAATCGCGTATTTTTGACGGCCTCCGTAGCGTAGCGGTAGATCCTTCAATTGTCACGCAGGGGGTATGGGTTCGATCCCCGCTATGCATTTTTTTTTAATATTTACAATTTTATTTCCAGCTACATATACCTACACACACATACACACAGCAAATATTTGTATGCATAAATATGTATAATAGCATTGGACTGGATGTTTCCTTGTATAATATGTATTGCATGTATTTACAAAAAAAAAAAGTATCTATGCATGTTTATCCGTATCCTAGATTCCATCGCATAAGCTAGTTGAGCTAAGCTTACCATTGGTCCAGATAGCGTTGATTAGAATGTTTTAAAATATTTATTTATATTTATAAACTGCTAGCTTCTGCCCGCGACTCCACCCGCGTGGATGTCGGTTATCGCAACCAAACATAGCCTATGTCCTTTCTCAAGGTCTAATCTACCACAGTACCAAATTTCATCAAAATCGGTTCAGTGGTTTAGGTATGAAAGCGTAACAGACAGACAGACAGAAAGACAGAGTTACTTTCGCATTTATAATATTATAGTATGAAGTATGGTACACCTACATGTGTTAATGCATATCTACTTACCCTTTCGAGGATTTACAGATATATCGGCAACATATAACATGCATTGTGAGAAAAATAACAAGGTGAGGCCGTATCGTGGCAGTCGGCTATATGCAACATACCAAATTGTGTCGTAGGATCACATGTGGCCATTGCCACTGCCAATGGCCGACGATGGTCCAAATGTAGCCAATCTATGGACTGGCTACATTTGGACCATTGGCCTATTCAGGAAGATAAGTATGATGTGGTGTTGACGTACTTTCTGTCGTCATTATTTCGCAAGCGATAACAAATCTTCGTGATTTCGTTATATGTTTTAAAATGGCGACGATTTGATACGTAGTGTGCGTATAGCCTTATGTGAATCTGAAATGGAAATTCTGACATTCGTGAATTATGTGTACTAGAAAAGTGATAAATAAACAGGGGTCACGGAAGGTCAAGTGGCTACCGTCTGTAAGCGTTAAGAGCTGTATACCTATCATGAATCTCCCGAAGATGCGGATTGAAGTTTCGAGCAATCGGCAAACACGTTTATCCCAAAATCGGATCTAAAGACGATATGTGACACTTAAGCCCCCGTAGACAAGTGGCAACTCTTTGACCGGCGTATTGTTGATTGATCAATGTATGGGATTGACACACGTTGACGACTGTCAAAATACATGTGAATCCCATACATATATACAATCACGCTTTTATCCCCGGAGGGTTAGGCAGATGTGAATTAACATCCACATTTCACCAATCATTGTATTAGGTCCTACGTAATAGGGGGTGTGCCTATTGCCGTATTACGGGCACTATTGTTGACTCGAGCCAAGTATCTGAGGCTGAGTCTGGGCTGTATTTAACTGTCTGATGTTAAACAGCCCTATCCCTTAGTCGCCTTGTACGACACCGCATGGGAGGAGATGGGGTGGCCCAAATTCTACTCTGCCGGGAACCACGCGGCACCATCCCATGTCCATCATTCTATTCCATAATACTTTGTTTAAACTAAGAAAACTGAATTGGTTTCCTGGTGCCTACATAGTTGAACGTCTTTTCATTCGTGTTTCTCAAGGCCCCGAAGTTTCTAAAGTTTCATGGTAGCCCCCCAGATGGATGACTCACTATAGGTCACCACACTCTCGAAGGTAAAAAGTTCTCTTGAGTATTTACTAACACAAACATGACACTAAACAAGCTAGGCTTCTGTTGCTTACCTAATAATCATAGAAAATCATTCAGAGAATGTTATAAATAAACAGATCGGTGACAGGAAAATGCTAGTTAAAACTATGATATACCTAGAAAGGTAGGAAAAGAAATTATAGCCGTCGAGAAGACCGCCTCCGCCAGCTATTAGAGAGGACTCAAACCGCCACGACTAAAACTACCACGTCTCGGGTCTTAATTACCCTGGGTGTATGGTTACCCAAAAAGGTATATCTTTTGTTTGCCACTATGTGAGGCAAAACATGACCGACCATGACTGCACTACCCACCTATATGTTACTTACTTACTGCATGCATGCGTACACGGACTTACTTATTGCATGGTTTTTTAAGTACACACGAGTTTTAAACAAATAGGAATGATTCTATTTTACCCCATCTGATGATCAGCCGGGTTGCGAGAGATATATCTAGGGCCATCTACGGTTTGAAATGGGCCCCGCCTTACCCCGGATAGGGAGGAGGAGGGGACAACTGTGCAGACCTACTGGGATAATGGGGCTCAACCGGGATTAATGCTCGAATGAAGTAAGAAGGTAAGTAATTAAAAAGTAAATAAGTATTTTTCAAACACTTTTGCTGTTCAGCATACAGCTGTTATTAGAAAACAAGTCTGTAGTATAAGCTAGATTTCTAGTTCCTCGTTTTCTAATCTATAAAATGCGGTTTTTACGGCTCACCAACTGCCTACTTTGTGGTTACGCCAATCACATATGAAGATGCTTTATATATAGGACATGTCAATTTGACTTCAACTCACCTGATGGTAGGCTGAAGGCAAAGTCTTAGGAAAGCGGGCCACCATTACAGACACGTACCATGTTACAATAATAGTTTTATTTAGTTTTATTTTATTTATTTCTCTCAGTAAGGTACAAAATTAATCTTAAACTGCAATAAATATCTATTTATCTACATATGTATCTACATAATTCATGCCTTAGCGAGAGCTGGAGTCTGTACTAGGTACGGGACCTGTGTTACGGATCTCCAGAATGAAACAATGGTGGCACTTAGCTTGACGGCCTCATCAGATACTTTTTCACGCCGCGCTTAAAGGACCCGGGACTGTAGGAAGGAAACACGTCAGCTGGTAAGGAATTCTATGCTACTCGTATGATTGTTTGGCTTGTATCAGAGTCTTACTAGTCTAAAATACGCAACTCAAAACTATCTAGGGATATTTTAATCCTTCATGGATAACTAAAAATATACAATGAATGCTAGAACTTGGATTCAGTTGCTTGGGGATTTATGGTGCCCCTGCAAAGATCTGCAAACAAGTACAGCCTCCTTAGACAAGTGGCAATTCGTTAACCGGCGTATTGTAGAATAGAATGAACACATGAAGTTTGACGTATGTGACAGATGTCAACGTATGTCATATACGTCAAATCCTATACATTCGTCATTCCATGATACGCCGAGCAACGAATTGCCACTTGTCTAGGGGACTTAACTGCTTACTGATTGACAATCAATGATCTGGAATAGGCTTTCCTGGATAACTATTCTTTCTTTATTCCGGAGTCTTTGCAAAAACAACCGGGAGCAAGTCAAAACAAAATCGCGAGAGGTTACAGTAAGCAAAGTGTGTCGTTCACTCGAGTTTGTAGTGAGAGTGAAACAAGTAGTAGTGCTCATACGCGTAGCTAGAGAACTAGAAAGAGGGTAGATCGATATATTTACTCCTAAAAACTTTTTCACCGTGTACCGCCAATAAGTACCTCCGTGATAATGATGCTTGCATTAAGAATAATAATAATTTATTTGCCTTTAAACATGGTAGTAACATGGATCTCACAATATGTATAAGCATAGAATGTTTAGCTGCAGACTGCAGCATGCAAATTTCATCAGTTATTATAGCGCTGAAATATCGGAAACTCCAAATAATACATGTTAAATATCCCGATAGCTCTAATAGATTGATCCCCGCTCAGTGCAAATATTTGTATGCATGAATATGGGTATTTGCATTGGTCTGGTCGTGCCTTGGAGAGCACGTTAAGCCGTCGGTCCCGGTTGCCATGCGAACATCTATGGCAGTCGTTACGGGTAGTTGAAGCCCTCAAAAGTCCAACGACAACGGTCTAGTTGCAATGCTTCGATATCGCCTAATGTCACCAATGGGTTGTGGAGGTCAGATGGCAGTCGCTTCACGGAAAATATCGAGGTCTAGCCAAATCCGCAGATAAGACTGGTAAGGCCGTCCCCAGACTCCGAGGTGAAAGCTTCGGATGCGACTGGGAGTTAACGCTAGGATGAAGAAGCTCTAATAGTAAGAAATTGTATTTTAGTTTAGCTTGTTTCCAACAAGATTGGTATAAAAATAGTTTAGTTGAGTGGTACAGTCAACATCAATAGTAGCGTAGTATCTGAATTGTCCAAAAGAAATGCATTGCAAGATATATCACAATTGTCTGACAAAACCGCGTCGCAAAAGTGTTTGGTACATGAATATTTTCATAATGCAAAAAAAAACTATCCACCAAAAGTAAAGCAGTATCAGAAATTTTCAAAAGTATTACATACAATGGTTCTATAAAAAGTTTCAAAAGTACCTGAAATAAGAATAAAACTTTGGTCGAACATAAACCTTTTTTAGAATGCTGATTTTTATTTTTATTTAAATATTGTGTTCTGCCTTTTGTTTTATGTGTCAAGAGAATTTTGTAGTGGCTACTTACATAGTTTCTATTACTGATTATTCCTAACTAGCTGTTGCCCGCGGCTTCGCCCGCGTGGAATTCGTATTCCGTTCCAACTTTTTTTTCGTGATAAAGTTCACTGGGACACTACTCCCATCCATCAGCCGGACTCGAATCCATTAAAATCGCTTGCCGTCGCGGGTCTTTAGTTGTGAGATTGGGCATATTCCGCGTTTTTCGACTGACTATATTATTGTTATTCCTCATCCAATTAAATACTTTAGATACGTTGTACATTTAATGTAGATCAAAATTGCCATTCACACTATATAATTATAATGAATACTTTGGGAGCTATCGCAATATGAAAGTAACGCATGGCAAAATAAATTCAAGCAGAAATCCCGATTAACATTAGAAACCTCTAAATTTAGCAGTGTTTCTCTACAATATTATGCATGTATTATATAAACCTTCCTCTTGAATCACTCTATCTACTAAAAAATAACCGCTTCAAAATCCGTTGCGTAGTTTTAAAGATTTAAGCATACATAGGGACGGACAGACAGCGACAGCGACTTTGTTTTATAATATTATGTAGTGATGATGATACAGCCCGGTGCAGATAGCGTCAAAAATAAGGGAATTGGAAAATAATTGATAACAGCATGAGACCGGTTCTAAATGAAAAGAAATATGGTAAGAACAATAGGATCCCATCAAAAACAATACTTGTAAAAAGATACCAAGTCTCGCCGCTCTCGCTTCTTTTACCGCAAAAAGTTATGAGATCCATGTAATACCAAGTCGGTTAATTTATTCAGTCCCTACTTCAGGGACCTTCTGTCTGACGAAGTTATTACGTAATGAACTTTTATGTTTTCTTTCCTTCCCCTTCCAACTCTTCAGAGCACGCCACTGCCACTACAGGACAATCTCAATATCCTAGGTATGGATGTTCGCTGCAAACTGAACAACAAAAACTACATCGAGAGTATCATCAAAAGAGCATCGCGTAAACTCGGAGTCCTGAACAAAGTGAGACGTTTTTTCACGCCGGAGCAGCGGTGTCTTCTCTACAAGACACAAATTCGCTCTTGCGTGGAATACTGCTCGCATCTCTGGGATGGCTCTGCAAAGTACTTACTAGATGCTCTCGACAGGTTGCAGCGACGTGCGGTCCGCATTATTGGGAATCCTGAGATCACTTACACCCTTGAGCCATTGCAGTTGCGTAGAGATGTGGCATCTTTGGCGGTATTTTACCGTCTCTACCATGGTGAATGTTCTGATGAGCTCTTCCAAGAAATCCCACCCTCTCCTTTCCTATATAGGACAACACGTGCAGGACTCAGATGCCACCCGCATACGGTGCAAAATATTCCATCAAGAACCAAGCGATTCGGCAACTCCTTCTTCTGCCGCACTATTAAGACTTGGAATTCCTTACCAGCTCACGTGTTTCCCTCCTCCTATAGTCCCGGGTCCTTTAAGCGGGGCGTGAAAAAGCATCTGATGAGGCCGTCAAGCTGAGTGCCACCATTGTAACATGGTACATGTCTGTAATGGTGACCCTCTTTTCAGAGACTTTGCCTTCAGCTTACCATCAGGCGAGGCAAAGTCAAATTGACGTGTCCTATATAAAAAAAAAAAAAATCTGCTACAAAAAATACTTTTTTTTAACATAATATTATTGAAATTGTACCTCTTTATGTTTCAAACACGATCAAATACCTTTTTATTCAATATATTTATATTTACATACTTTGATGCTTAAACAAAAAAGCGACCTCATTTTCAAATAAAAGTCTAAAAATGAGATGATTGAATAGTCTTTTTTTTTAACATGTGGGGATTGATGGTGCAAAACTAGCTTATGGTTTTTTTTTTATTATAGCATCGGTTGCTATTGTAGTTAAAATTAATTGCTTTTTAAAATTCCCAAATAATATGTGATTAATCCATTAAGGGCCCGTGGTCCTACTACTTTGACCATCAGTGCTATTCTCTAACTTTCGCTCGTCGACAAGCACAGCGCTGCTGGCTCCCCGTAGAGCCATCGACCAATCCCATCATAGAATCGTCGGCGAGCACAACCTTTTTCTTTAATATGATTGATCGATTGCTGCGGGCTCGTCGAATAGTAAAAGTTAGAGAATAGTACTTTTTTTATACCACTTAAGTGGCAGTCAAGCGCACGGCCCACCTAATGGGAAGTGGTTACCGTGGCCTATAGACATGTGCAACACCAGGGGCGTCACACTTTTTTTTTATCGTGCGAAAAATCGCCACGGAGACCTCCCCCGCCGGAGCCGGAGGAGGAGGCTATGTCGGACTCGAACCGACTAAAACGCGCGCCGTCTGTGGGCCGTCGGTTGCCGGAGGTGAGATTGTCGTAGCCATATACCTCGCACCCCAACCGACCCAGGCCCATATCTCTGGATCTGGCCCTCTTCCGGTGTGGGGACCACGGAGTCCCCAACTCGCCCCTGGGTATGGGGAGGCACACAATGCGCGCCGCCTCACGGCTTGCTTCTGCTAGGGTGACAGGCGGCTCCATCCGGTACCCCCAGGCCCGCGCCCTGCGGGGACGGAGGTCGTCGCGAACCGCAAGGTCTGCGATTCTCCTTCGCTCGAGCTGCCGATCCTGCTGCTGCACGCACTGGTAATAATTGTATAATACCACTTCTCTTTTTGTCTGACTATTTTGATTCAGTTAAATATCAGTCACTTTAAAAACACAATATAGTTAAGAGTATTGAAATAAAAACGAATCAGCTTATTTTGAAAATCGTTATTTTTGATTATTTTGAAACCTTAACGCAAGTGATTAATATTAAACAGAAGTAAGTCAGGTTATTAAAAAAAATTATAGAGTCAATACTTTTGGAACTCAGTTTTTGATCAGCTACTATTGACGCTGACTGTACGATACGCGATCCGTTTTCACTGCGTGATCGCACGCGGACAGTTTAGTAATGCATCGACTATATTAAGTGTATGTAATGCACGCACATTATTCTCCTTGACAATGACTTCCAAACGCGATCATAATATGAGTAGAAGGCGGATTTCAATAGGTTAACATACAAGAGTGAACTGGTGTAACACTAAACCAACTTAAATGGGTTGGGTAATACGAATGTACGTATGGTTTGTCAAGTCCAATAAGGGTACAGAGTTGCTATTCACCATGCGTCGGCAGTTGCGCAACGCTCTGATATCCTCGACGTTTGATTACGATAGGTGAACAGTGTTGGTGTTTTTGTTGTTTTTTTTTTTATATAAAAAACAATACACATGTTGATCCACCGCGTGGTTCCCGGCACAGTAAAATTTGGCCACCCCATGGTGTCGTATAAGGCGACTAAGGGATAGGACTGTTCTCCTTCCGTCAGTAAACATACAGTCCATTACAAAATGTCCGCTAGGTGGTAATAGGCTCACCCCTATTACGTGGGACCGAAAATCATAGATGGCGAAATGTGGGAGATAATACACCTCTGCCTACCCCTTCGGGGATTTAGAAGCGTGAGTATATGTATGTATATTTACCACTACTTCCCTTTGCAAACCAAGCTTGTCTTGTAAAGAAGTGAATTCATGGGTTCGAAGTGACGGCTATAGCTGCTTTCGCTATGTTCGCATCTACCTAGGCGTCTGTTTCTGAGAATGTCTACAGATATAGGTTTGACGTAAGTCTAGCCATTCTGTCGAGGAGAGAGTGAGCTTACTTAGGATGCGACGCATTACTTTGTTTAGATGCATTCGTGAGCGTACGAAGGGAATGGAATAGCATGTTTGTAAATAATTTAGAGGTGTGATAGAAACGGTTTTAGATTTGATAAGTTTTCACAACAACCTGTAAGGAACCGTGTCTTTGATATTTCGGCCAAAATTAACATAATCCGTTCATAAACAACGCGACAGCAAATCTTTCCGCAAGTAAGCATTTCTCCCCCATTTCCCTCCTATCAAAAAAAGCTCTCGATGAAAGTTAAGATTGAAATAAAAAACGTGTGTGCCAAGTTTGGTAAAAATCAGTTAAGAAATGCGTCCTATAGATCGGAACTGACAAACAGACATACGGATAACAGCAAAATCGGTCACTTTGTCTAAACGGAGGCTCTGGCTCGCTTCGTTCGCTCGGTCAATTATATTAATTTTAACCTGCATGTGTGTACTATACTTAATAGTGGTCTATCAGACTCACTATAAGCATAATTATGTTTGCGTGGAAAAGGTTTTGGAATCCTACATTATTTCAGCTAGGTGAAATTGACCGGTTTATACCTACATATTGGAAGGAACCATACATTTTGTAGGATACAGATTTTTTCTGTATCTAAGTATGTTTATCCGCATTCTAGATTCTATACTAGAATGCAACAGGTATAAACTGGTCAATTTCACCAAGCTGAAATAAGGTAGGATTCCACAAGCTAGTTAAGCTATGCTTACCATGAGTCTAGATAGCGTTGTGGGGGATGTTGTGGAATATTAATTTATTATTATTTTCAAATAACTTAGACATTTTAGATAATTATCTTAAGATTTAACAAAAAGATATCCACTCGACATTATTTCACCTTTGCTACCTCTGTTAGCTACCAAAATCGAGATTTTCGTACAGGCAATCGTTGGGCTTCTCATAACTACTCACGGAAAATTACCTTGATACTAATCAAGTTGAAAAATGAACTTGGTAGGTACTTGGTAGGTACCTACATCAATGATAAAAACAACTACACACCAATTTTTTTAACTACGTGTCCATATATGTCTATTTTAACCCGGTAATGTCTAGTGGGTCCCTAGACATTACCGGGTTAAAATAGGTCGAGCCATTATGCCATATCTCTCAAAATAAAGGCGAAAAAGAAAATAAACAGTCCTAAAGCTTATAATAGATGCAGCGACTCGACGCGTGCGCTGCGCTAAAAGTGGGTTAGCACAAGAAAGCGTCGCGCGGACAACGCATGCGCGTCCCACCTGCGCCGGCGCAAGTGCGCGACGATCGTCATCTGGTATTTTTGTTTTATTTGTATACTATATAGTAATAACAGCTTTGCATTGAGTATATTTATATTGTTCTAGCGAATCGGATCGCATACTGCAAATGAGCTATATAATTTTTAACCGACTTCAAAAAGGAGAGGAAAAGTTGCCAAATTAATATTTGACCAAGTGATTAAAATGCGAAATATAAAGCTAAGGATTCTTTTGGGAAATGAAACTTTGAACTTTGCGATATTTTTGACGAAAAACTAGTTTGCCAAACGGCAGGATCCCGGTAATTATAGCAGAGATCAATTTTCGTAGATCGATCGATTTTTTACGATCTTGGGATAGATTTGGCTAGCTTTTAATAACAAGAATAGATAAAAAAATATAAGTAAAAGTTTTCACCTTGATTTTATTTGATAGAACTATTAAAATTGCCGGGGGGAATCGGTAAAAGGGGGAAACAGAACTAACCCCTCAGTTCGATCCTACCTCGGTAGGTATATTTTGTTTATGTACGGTTATTGCGGCTGCACCTTTACATACAACTTTATATATGAAAAAGGGCAACAAAGTTTGCACCGACTGCTAACAGAATAGTTAATCTGTAAATTCAAATTATTTTCCTCTTATCCTTATCCATACATACTTATCCACGTGCGTAAGTAACTCTGTCATTCTGTCTGTCTGTCTGTTACGCATTCACACCTAAACTACTGAACAAATTTTGATGAAATTTGGTACAGAGATTGATCTGATACTGACTGTAGGTACTAATTGTTTTAGAATTTTTTAAGTAAAAAGTAGGTATATAGGAGGGAAATCTAATTTCCCATTGGAATTATCTCTACGTCAAGAGGACATCACGCCCACTTTGACGTTTTATTAGGTTTAACCACTCCTGCGGTTTTCCTTCCCCTTAGACCTTTTGTTCGTTATAGTCATAATAAAGATGCGTTTTTTAGTTTGCGTAATATTATGATACCTACTGTATTAATTGTTGTAGATTGACGTAAGATCAGTCGTCATCATTCGAACCTTATCCCAACTCTCTTTGTTGTGTTGTGGTTAACTTTCTGTACAGCTGATGTTTGCGTGAAGCGACTGTCATCCGACCTCCACAATCCGATGACGATATTGAAGCTATGATGTTAGACCAGCCCACCTAGACAACTGGCAATTCGTTGCTCGGCGTATGATGGAATAGAATGACGAATGTATAGGATTTGACGTTTTTGACATTCGTTGACGCCTGTCATATACGTCAAATCCCATACATTTGGCACTCTATTCTATAAAACGCCGGCCGACGAATTGCCACTTGTCAAGAGAGGCTGGGCCCTAGACAAAGTGACATTCCACTGGCGTTCACGTCTACGGAATGTCACTTTTTTATGAAATTAAAGTCTTTGTGACTTGAAATAATATTATTTCACATATTTATTATTATAACCACCGCAGTATCACGTAATCCACTGTTAAAAAATTGAAAACGGTTTGCTTCAACGCGATAACATCAATAGAATGTCACTTTGTCTAGAGACCCAGAGGATTTTTCTTCTTTTCTTCATCCTAGCGTTAATCCCAGTCGCATCTAAAGCTTTCACCTTGGAGTCTGGGGTCTACTTTTTCCAGTCTAACTCCGGGTTTGGCTGATTTTCGATCTTCGGTATTTTACGTGAAGTGACTGCCATTGGCGATATCGAAGTTAGACCAGTTGTTGGACTTTTTAGGGATCCCATAACGACTGCTGTAGATCTCTGTGTGACAGCTGGGATTAGCGGCTCAATGTGTTCGCCGAGGCACAACCAGACCAATGCAAATACCCATAATCATGCATACAAATATTTGCACTGAGCGGGAATCGAACACGCGCCCTGTGTGCGTTCATTACCGCCACGCCACAGAGACTGACCCCAATTCTGTCTTGTCACAAGCTAACTAAAATAAGCTAAAAATCTCTAAATGTCAGTTTAGTCCTGTCAAAATGTAATTTCGTATTCTGAGAACACACAACTAACTTAAAATTAGCTTGACACAACTAAAATTAGAGAAAGTACTCAACTGTCATTTTTGGTTAAACGGTATTCTGTTGTACGTATATGCACTAAAATAAGAAATGTCAAACTAAAATTAGACATCATCTAAAATAATGCCAATTGTCGTTCTATATACGCTTAAAGCCTTTAAAGCTCTATAAATCGTCGATTGATTTGGATTTTATAAATAACTAGCGGACCCCGCGAACTTGCCAGGTACGTGGACCGAGAAAAACTGTATTTGCTTGGTTAAGACTGAGAAATATCACAGTTTGTTTACTATTTGATCAATAATATGCACTAATTATCATTTGTCGGCATTCTAAAGACTTATTAAGATAAGTTTTTACAGATTTTATGAAAATCTTTATCGTTCATTCTTAATTTTTTAATAGTTGTAACACTCGTTTTAGCGACGTCATATTCAAATTTAGTGCTGTCTTGTGCTTAGCAAACACTAAATTTAGTTTGACATAACAACAGAATACGGTTAGAAATGTCAATTGCTTAACTAAAATAAGAAAATTTTAGAGAAATTTAGTTTAGAGATGGTAACGTCAGAATTGGGGTCACTGTCTATATTTTACTGTCAATTAAATTTATATTAGTAACTAGCTGACCCGACGAACTTCGTACCGCCGTATTTTCTGATCCCGTTCCCGCTGCAAGTGCATATATCTCTAAATTTATCAGTGTTCCTTTACAATATTATGCATGTATTATACATATAAACCTTTCTCTTGAATCACTCTATCTATTTAAAAAATCGCTTCAAAATCCGTTACGTAGTTTTGAAGGTTTAAGCATACATAGGGACGGACAGACAGCGACAGCGACTTTGTTTTATAATATGTAGTGAAGAAAGAAGTACAGAGGCTCTGCATGTATGTCTGTATGTTGGCACAGTTTGTATAGTTTAATGAATTGAGTTATTAATAACATAAACAGGTGTATTGTATATAAGACCGTCGTTAAAATAACTACGATTCCTTCGTAGTGCGGTGGGCTTAATCAACTCGTTGCCAAGGTCACAAACCGGTTCCCAATAATTACATAATAGCGATGAAAATGATGGAAGACACGAGCCCTTTTAGTGATTTGCCAAATTTTGCTTTTGATGTAGGTACTGATGACGTAAGCCTGTGGCTACGAGAATGACCGTGATAAGAAGCAATCATGGATTTATAAACTTTATAGAAAGAACCCTTTTTAAAGTATTATAATCCTCACGAATACCTGCCGCTGGAGCCAGCAGGGGTGGTTTTTGTATATATGGTCCGCCGCGTGGTTCCCGGTAGAGTAGAATTTGGGCCACCCCATCTCCTCCCATATGGTGTCGTACAAGGCGACTAAGAGATAGGGCTGTTTAACATCAGACAGATATATACAGCCACGACTCAGCCTATACATGGCTCGAGCCAACAATAGTGTCCGGAAAACGGTGATAGGCTCACCCCCTATTACGTGGGACCTAATACAATGATTGAGGAAATGTGGGTGTTTATTCACCTCTGCCTAACCCTCTGGGGATAAAGGCGTGTTTGTATGTATGTATGTATGGTTAGTCAATTTACTGCACCCCGCTAGATGGTAAAAAGCTGAGGTGCAGTCCAGAAGATACGGACCACCGTTTCTGATGCTATTGGTTTAAAAATGGTGGTCCCTAATTTGACGGACTTGATATATGCTTTTTCACACCCCGCTTGAAGGACTTGGGACTGTAGGAAGAGGGAAACACGTGCGCGGGCAGAGTTATGTTGGATTCGAACCGACTAAAACCACACGCTGCCTTGGGTCATTTGTTGCCGGAGATTAAGTAGCCACTGGTATATCCTTACACCCCGGCTGACCCAGAGCTATCAAGATGGTCTCCTCAGGTATGGGACCACGGTGTGACCTCGCCTTGTGAGGGTAACAGGCGGCTCCCCTCTGTCACCCACAGGCCTGCCCATTCATGGAAGACGGTGGGATTTGAGAGAGTCCTTAAACTTGGCTAATATGGAAATTACCCGGCAGAGTAGCATTTGGGCCACCTCATCTCCTCTCATGCGGTGTAGTACAAGGTGACTAAGGGCTAGGGCTGTTTAATATAAGACAGATAATAAACAGCCCAGACTCAGCCTCAGATGCATGGCCCGAGTCAACAATAGTGCCCGGAATACGGGAATTAGCTTACTCCCTATTACGTGGGACCTAATACAATGATTGGTGAAATGTGGGTGTTCATTCACCTCTGCCTACCCCTTCGGGGATAAAGGCGTGAGTTTATGTTAGGTTATGTTATATTTATTTCATTATTCTATCTACACATATATTACTTGACCTATAATAGGAAAGTAATAATTTGGCTAAATAAATTCCTATTTGACTACCATATCCTGGATACAATGTTTCGACAAACCAGTTGTAGTCAAGTAGTCATATCTTCGACAGTGTAACTTTATTACCCCATCATGTCCACCATTAATCTATGTCTTACAAGAGCTGCTCACGATGAGACCAAGCAAATGGATCCTGTTCATAATAACTCAAGAATGGGGGCCGATCAGCAAAAATATGTTTATAAAATGTGTGATTTCAAAATTATTAGTGATTCTGAAGGGTTAATAAACTCATGAAAACGTAGGTAGGTTTTGTTTTAATATCTTATAGATAACTAGCTGTTACCCGCGTTACCCCGTTATGTCCTGTCCCAATGTCTAATATACCCCTGTACCAAATTTCATCAAAATCGGTTCAGTGGTTTAGGCGTGAAAGCGTAACAGACAGAGTTACTTTCGCATTTATAATATTAGTATAGAGTATGGACGGAAGTATGGGTTAGTATGGATATCAAAGTTTATAGCGTTCGTGTGCTCACTATTCGGTAAACGATCAGTGGGTTAAGCTACTTAGGCTCGGCGGCCATTTAGATGGGTGACCGCTTAGTGGTATTTCATCTGTGAGCTTCCATGCTTCGGAGGATGCGTTATAAATCGGTCCCGGCTATCAATAGCTAGTCGCTCCCTCCTCCTACAGTCCCGGGTCCTTTAAGCGGGGCGTGAAAAAGCATCTGATGAAGCCGTCAAGCTGAGTGCCACCATTGTAACATGGTACGTGTCTGTAATGGTGACCCTCTTTTCAGAGACTTTGCCTTCAGCTTACCATCAGGCGAGGCGAAGTTAAATTATATATCTATATAAAAAAAAGATCAAGACAGAGGCCTATATGGGCGACCTGTACGACTCTGTCAATGGTTGTCCACTAACCAGAACTCAGGCCGGGCAGTCAGATGGCAGTCGCTCCAACATAGCCGAAAAAATAAACAACGCCCCTGGTTTTGCATACGTCCATAGGCCACGGTAACCACTTTTCATCAGGTGGGCCATGTGCTTGTCTGTCACCTAAGTGGTATAAAAAAACAATATCATACTTAAGCGAACCCTGGACTCAGAGGCGAAGGCCTCGGATGCGACTGGGACTAACGAAGGGTGGTGATGATGACAGAAAAGTAAAGAACATACATACATATACAGACGTCTGTAAATCTCTGAAGGGGTAGGCAGATGTGTATTAACACCCACATTTCGCCAACTGTGATTTTCGGTCCCACGTAATAGGGGCGAGCCTATTGCCGTCAAGCGGGCACTTAGATATGGGCTGTATGTTGATGTTGATGGAGAATAGCCCAATCCCTTAGTCGGCTTCTACGACACCCACAGAAAGAGATGGGGTTGCCCTATTCTACTTCACCGGGATCAACACGGCTAACTAAAGTTCTTAATCGAAATCGAATTGAAATCACACATTTTGTGGCTTTACAGAATCGGGCCCCTATATAAATCGCGATAAAATTGGCTCATATATTATGTTTGTTATTGTTTTGAAACACCTGTTTCCTGTGATTTTAGCTATGGTTAAAATACATCTCTTGACACTTGGTTTTCCCGCTTTGTGACGTAAGAAATGATTTTATTCGCCTATTACATACATCATATGTGGCTATTCTTAAAGTTTGCGAATCTTTCTTTTCAAAGTCACTGTCGATTCATTTTAATCCGCTCGTTATCTAAAATCTTACAAACATAAGGTTATAATTAATGAGATAAGCCAATCAAATCAATTGTTGTAAATTATCGTATCCACTGCAACAATATCCTTCCCTTCAATTTGGATTTCCATATTGAAAGTTCTAATGTAATCGACTTTATATACATACATATATCACGCTCGCAAATTACCGAAGTGGTAAGCATAGGCGTATTCAACGCCCACATTGCTCCTCCAATTATGATTTTCGGCGTAAAAGCCCATCAAATCAAAACAATCGGTGTAAATCTATTTCATCCACTGCAACAAATCCGTCTTCTGGATTTGGATTGCCATCTTGATAATGTTAATATATTGGACTTTACAAAAGCATTTAATTCGGTGTGTCATGATTTACATTTATTATTCCACTCTCAATCCATGTCTCCCGAAGATTAAATGATTATATTCTAATTTTCAAGGCCACCAGCACTCGATTTGCTAAGATAATCATTTTCGAAAATTATTGGGTAAATCGTATGTGCCACACGAAGGTGTGTCCATTATGAAGGTGGAAGTTGGTCTGGGCCTCCAAGACCTTCATCTTCGACGCTTTGGTGCAGGTTTTCTTCTAGGGAGATAAGACGACATTCACTGAAATCAAAGAAAATTAAAGTGTACCACAAGGCACCGTACTGGGCCCCCTTCAATTTTATATTATCAAACGACGTATGACGTAGGACTTTATTACCAGTATAGTTTGAAGGCGGATGACCTGCAAATGTACTCGCAAGTTAATGTAGATTGATTTATCTGAGTTAAGTGATAATGTATACCGGGTTTCAGAATATTTATGTAAAGTTGACGATTAGCATACGATTGAGCGTTTGACTAAGGATCTTGTACAATCGTTTATATTTATTGAATGCGGTGTGATGCCAGCGCTTTGTATTTTTTAATTCATGAACGTTATCGTGCATTACTTATTCTTGAATTTCATGTATTTTTCGCCAGCTGGAGAGTGAAGGGGGAGACAGATGGAATAAAATGTTTGTCTGATTTTTTTATTACTTTTATTCCTAGTAAGTGTAGCACGGGGTGCTACTGCGGTGGACTAGTTCAAATCCACCAAGCATAGATTGTCACAAAACAATCCGCGGGCCCCAGGGCCTCGTTTTTCTCGCGATTTAGGTCCAAGATACGTGTCCCGAGGCATATACTACTGAAGTGAACCCACTCCTAACATAAGCAATTTAGCTTAGCAGTAGGGGGTATTTATTTTACAACACACCTGCTTATAAAAGTGATATTATTTTACCGCAATTAGGCACGTAATGACACCTATTATCAAACTGTGACTTTTTCATTGCTATTATTCACAAGTGAGTTATAGATTCTTTTTTAAATTTTATAGGAAGTGTCTATAATTGTCTATGTTCTTAAAAAAGTTTTGATACAAAAAATAACGTGTTTAATAGTACGAATAAATTAATACGCCTATTGTATGGTCATTTGATGCATTTTCGTATTTAAATAAATAATTTCAACTTGTAATACTTGTATAATAAACAAAATTTTCACTCAAATTTAACTTTTTTTTTTCTCTAAGTACTTACAGAAAAAAAACAGAGTAAAAAAAAGTTAAGTTCAAACCTCATTTTTTTTAAATATGGTCGACCGCCATTGTTAAATGCGCGCGCATAGGAAAACGAATTAATTTGTAGTATCGTTTATTTAGTATTTGTAGTATTATTTTATTCGCAAGTGTGTTGTAAAACGTCGTATGGCACGTGTGAGCATGATGATTACCGTCCTCGGCTGTCTTAAGACCCTCGCCTGGCGGCTCGGGTCTCAATGGCGCCTCGGCGGTAATCACCAACGTTGCTCACTTGTACCATAATGTACTATTATTTTTTATTTTATTGGCTTCTTGCTTAGCATTTAGCCATTATCAAGTAGTTTATAATAATCTTATTTGGATGGGTGGATGGATGGATGGATGGATGGATGATGATGATGGTGAGTTGATGGCGATGACGATGATGATGATGACTGCCTCAGTAAAGTGGTGTAAACTTTACTACAGGCTTCTACGGAGATTTGAAACCAACACGAGAAGTCACAATTCACTGTAATATTTCACTTACCTACTCTTGTGCGCGTTTTCCAAGACGTTATGTCTAAAAATCCACCATTTTTACACATAAAAACTCGAACTCACACTAATTTTCTAAAATAAAATAACACCGCGACCGTTCATTCTCATTTTGGCGGCAAAACTCTCGCAGTAGGGGTTAGGGAATGTAATTTCATTTACTATTTTTTTTTAATTTATTGGACTACGTCGATTCTAAGTTATATCAAAGAGACGACACCATCCGCTTCTAATTCACAACAGTAGGTGCCTAAAAGACCTTGGTACCTTAAAGAACTATCACATGTATAGATCCGCGACCGGTACCGGGTGCGGAATATAGGCGTGGTGTTCTTGGAAACATTCATTCGAATTAATAGTTTAATTTTAACTAATAATGGCTTAAAGTAAATGGCAGAAATAGTGCGTACTTAAAGTTGTCAGCTTTGGGTCGCTCCCGTAAAAGCTGTTATACATAATTTTTAACTGCCTTCTAAACAAGGACCTCCTCCTTGTTCTTAATTCGGATGTTTATATTCTTATTAAGGTTTCGTACCTCAAAAGGAAAAAACGGAATCCATATAGGCTCACTTCATTGTCTGTTTGTCTGTCCGTCTTTTTCTCAGCAATGCGTGGAGCCATTAAGTTGAAATTCACACCACATATCCGAGTCTATAACGTCTTATTACTGTGCAAATATCAAAGTTTTATGTCAACGCAATTAAAATATATTTCCGTTTATGTAGCTTATGTTCGTCCCTGAATGCAATTTTGTACGGGACCCTTGGCACTCGAGTCCGACTCGCACTTATTCGACTTTTTTTATAGACGTAGTTACGCTCACTGGAGAGTTTTTGTGAAGACCAAAGGCTTGTCCTGTCTTGTCTTTTGCACTTACCAACAACCACTTTCCATCAGGTGGATAGCCCACCTTGTCTGCCACCTAAGTGCTATAAAAAAGGAAGTTAAGCATGACTAAGTCTACATGCACTGAACTAATCTCAAAATATTAGCGCGCACGAGACTCACTGTCTGTCCGTTTTTCCTTCCTCATAAATTACATTATATTACTTGTATTACCACACTATGACGACTATTGTATTTCCCTTTCTGACGTAAGAAGACGACAGTCTTATAGTATTGTGCAGTTTGTTGTTAGGACAACGGTTTTTCTTCAACATTTTGTTCATAATATCCTTATTTTTAGGGTTCCGTTTGGAATCGGACTGATTAAAATTGCACGCCATCTTGGGTCCCCCGGCATTTGGATGGTGAGATTACCTACTACATATTCCGTAACCCTGGCTGGACCCTAACCCTGGATCACCAGGGCCATCCCCGGCTTCGAGATGGCCCTGGGAAAAACGAAACCCTCAAGGGTTTCGTTTCGGTTCTCGTTCACTTGGTGGTTCGTCTATCTGTTTGTCATAGCTGTTGGTATGGGTTGTATTGGATGTTGGTTAAAATTTATATACAATAATCAAATCCATAATCTCTTGGCTGTAAAAAAAAACTTTTAAGTCAGCACAATGAAAAGATACGAAAGTTTGTGCAGCATGTTTAAAAAATCGCAAGGGAAATAAAACCATAGGTTTCATGATTCTAGTTCAGTGAGGTATTTCCCATTTTGAAGGAAGCAAGGTCTTATAGCACAAATAAAAGGAAAAGTTCGGTAACCGTAAATACATATCACAAAAATGTGATTAAAATCTTATTTAATTAATCAAATTTAGCCCATTGCAGTTAACTACATTATGTCTATGTTGTACTCGATCTTTGTATACAGAACCCTCAAATCGCCATTCCGACTCACACTTGGCTGATTGTTTATAAGAGTTGTGTGTTTTCTTTATTGTTGAACGTAGGTGGTATTTACGATTGTTTTTACGTAGATATAGTTCGTCACAGTGGGCACCTTGTGACGTTAATAGGTAGTCATAGCACGTGTCCGATGGTAGATCTGTATTACATCTTAGTTGTGCAATTTTTATGTAACTGCCCAAAAAGGAGTGTAATATTTTCAGGGGGTTTAATGTGAGATTGTTTATAACATCATAGATTTTAAATTGAGAGTTTTAGTGTTTGGAGTATCGGTGCCAGTTAAGGAAGAAAATTCTTTGAAATTAATTAGTAATCAAAATTAATTTGTTCTAACCCCTTCAGTTAAGCCTGTGTTATAAGTGGGTTCATGTTAGTGATGTAATGACCCGGATTCGAACCTGGACCAACTCTTGAACCTCTGAACCACCGCAGATCATAATCTCGAAACTAGATGGATGGTTTGTTGGGATGAGAGAGATATATTTGTGGCGATAGCCTTGAAAGAGATAGTGCGGTTTTAGTCTGTTCAATTTCGACATAACCACCCCACTGGTTCCGGCGGAGGGTATCCTTTCGCACTAAAAACTACTCACGTAGGCATTAACAACTGTCAGCTAGTAACAAGCCATCTTATCAATTTTATACACATTAATATTATATTAAATTCTGACAGGACCAATTTTCCTTACATCTGTTCCTGAAATACGTGGGTCGATGAAGGACAATGTGTTATAATACTTTTGTAATATAATTTATTAGCTAATAAATTCGGTTAAATACTTAACTTTATTTGGTATTGGTGTTTGAAGTTTACAGGAATAATGTATTCTTTGAATTGAAGATAGGCTGTTTCATGACTCATGATGATCTACTCTGCGGCGTCCACGAGAACGGATCTGAGGGTGGCTGTTAACCGCTTCTTACATTAGTTTTTTTTATATAGGACACGTCAATTTGACTTCCCCTCGCCTGATGGTAAGCTGAAGGCAATGTCTTGGAAAAGAGGCTCACCATTATTGACACGTACCATGTTACAATGGTGGCACTCAGCTTGACGGCCTCATCAGATGCTTTTTCACGTCCCGCCTAAAGGACCCGGGACTGTAGGAAGAGGGAACACGGATCAGGGAACTATTTAAAATAAAAAGTTATAAATAAATAAATAAAATATTAGAATTTTACAGCAATTAGTATGCTTGACTATTTAAATCAATTCCCGCCTGGGCGATTCTTTTTTTCCATTTTTAATCGATAAAAAATTACTACTGTAACTTCACAACTTCCTTGCTGATAAGTTTCCTGGATATACCAATCATACCAAAGCTATCTTATTGGGCTAAAACCATATTAGCAGTTGTGGTCAACTAAATTATTATATTAATTCGAGGAATTACCTACAGGCACATGGCAACGCTTTACGCAATGGATATAACATATATGTTTCAGATCTTCCCGTATTGCTCATGGTGTAGGTCATAATTATGTAAGTGGGTACCCTAAAGTTGCCGTGAGCTCATGGTTCGATAGCCGTGTCATAAGAGCGCCAATCCGGGTGACACTGACATCCTGTGTCATTCCAGTACTTGATTTAATGTATTTCCTCTTTGCATCCGGGCGCATCCGACACCTTCACTTTGAAACCCGGGTTCGCTTAATAAAGTCCGCGGCAAAGTCAAGTCAGGTGTCAAAGAATTCCTCCTCATCGATGTCAGCCGAAAATGTGGCCAGAAGATTGGCTAGAAGGACTGGCCAGTCCTTCTAGTCAATCTTCTTTCTTCACAAACTTTCACATTGCTTAGTTGGCTGAATAGATTTTGGCTAACCTACATTTCTTTTATACCACTTAGGTGGCAGACAAGCACACGGCCCACCTGATGGAAAGTGGTTACCGTGGCCTATGGACGTATGCAACACCAGGGGCGTCACACTCGTGCTGCCGACCCTGAAGAAAATTTCTAATGCCCTTCTTGAAGAACCCATATTGTAGTCGCTTGGGAAAACCACCGCGGGGAGTTCATTCCACTGCTTGAGTGTGCGAGGGATGAAGTTTCTTTCATACCGCACAGTGCGTCATGTCATAATGAGGGTTTCATTTAACTTAGTTTTGATATTCCGTGATTTTAGACAATACTTGTCTGAAAACTTTTTTGTATGACATAATGAATCACTATAATTCTGTATACATAACAAACATCAAAAACATTATAAATAATATTATTAGATTCATTTGATTCATGGGTATTTTGTTCTCGCAATTGTAGTAATAAACAAGCGAACAAACAATAATATTATGTATTATTATAACATCTTTACTCACTATTATTATCGAGACTTTTGTCTTTGTTTGTTTTAATAATATATTGTGAATCCTATCATGTATTCACGTCGTACTCGGTACGTTAAGGTTTACCATTATACTATTTTTTTATCTACTTACTAGCGGTAAGCCCGCGTAGAATTCTGATCCTGTTCTCGTAACTTCTCTTCCTCCTAGCGTTAATTCCCAGTCGCATTCTTTCAGCTCGGAGTCTGGGGTCCGCTTTATCAGTCTTAACTGCGGATTTGGCTAGACCTCGATATTTTCCGTGGAGCGATTGCCATCAGACCTCCACAACCCAATGGTGACAGTAGGCGATATCGAAGCATTGCAGCTAGAACTACCCGTAACGACTGCCATAGATGTTCCTGTTCTCGTAACCTATAGGAACCTATTCCGGGAATAAAGAGTGCCATATATGTTGTTTCATAGTATAATCTATCTCTGTTCCTATATCAGATTTTTTTGTACAGAATATTTTCTTTTTCTTTCTTTCTTTCTGTTGCAAATTTCAGTCAGATCATTCAGCCCACGGAGGTGCGCTCGTCTTTCCTTATTCCCGTATTCTTTTCCTTTTTCCTTTAGTACCTTGTCCCTGTCCATGACTTCTTTTTTTTTATAGTACACGTCAACTTGATCTCGCCTCGCCCTATGGTAAGCTGAAGGCAAAGTCTCTGAAAAGAGTGTCCCCATTACAGACATGTAACCATGCCACAATGGTGGCTTTCCCTCATGAAATGCTTTTACATGCTCCGCTTAAAGGACTGTAGGAGGATCACTTCGGAATCATCAATTTTGTTACCTATGTCCTGTAAAGCTGGTATTTTATCCTTATTCACTCTTTTAAAAAACAATTCCGAAGGTGTTCTGCCAGTTACGGAGTGCGGTTCGTTCTCCATGGTTCAGCCATTTGAGCGTGATAGTCAATTCACGCTCAAAGGAAGAAGTTAGTTACGTTACTCAACTAACATCCAAACTTCTTCAAAAACTATCACATTTTTTATAATATTAGTAGGATTAGTAGGAGTGAGATAGTAGGATTATGTTTTATGATATAATATTCTCAGTGGGGTGTGGGATCTAGCGTTTATTTTGTAACATACTGTATGTTAGGCTCGATATTTCAGTTATTTATTGTCTAATGTAAACCAGTCTCCCTAGACAAGTGGTAATTCGTTGGCTGGTGTATTGTAGAATAGAATGTATGGGATTTGACGTTTATGACATTAGTTTTTTTTAATATAGGACACGTCAATTTACCTTAGCCTCGCCTGATGGTAAGCTGAAGGCAAAATCTCGGAGAGGGTCACCATTATAGACACATTGGTATGTATCTAAAAGATAAGTGCTACCATTGTAAGATGGTTCTTACAATGGTGACATTCATCTTGACGGCCTCTTCAGATGCTTTTCACGCCCCGCTCGGGACTGTATGAAGAGGGAAACACGTGAACTGTAAAGAATTCCAGGTCTTAGTGACGACTGTCAACGTCAAATCTCATACATTCGTCATTTTATTCTACAATACACCAGCCAACGAATTGACACTTATGTAGGGGAACAGTCTGTATAGTAATTACCGTAAATATATTTGTAACCAATATAGTGAGTACTAAAGGCAATGACTAAACTATTTATTTGAGCATGACGGCGTGACGCCAAAAGAGAGCATCGCACTTGTAGGACAGCGAACCGAGCTCAGCAGATGTGGGTCATGTATGAAACGTCAAGTGCCCAGTGTGATTGTAACATAACAATACAGGTTAGTCACTACCTTTATGGTCTGGCGTCGGTCAAGGTCTGTCTACGTCATAGATTCTAGATTAGGAGGATAGCGTCGGTGATATTTTTAGTGCTATGTTTAAAGACTGGTAACCTCCGTGGCCTAGCGGTGGTGAACGCGGCCGCTGCGCAGGAGGCGCGGGATCGATCCCCACTCAGTGCAAATATTTGTGTGCATGAAAGTATTTGCATTGGTCTGGTCGTGCTTCGGAGAGCACGTTAAGCCGTCGGTCCCGGTTGCCAAACGAACATCTATGGCAGTCGTTACGGGTAGTTGGAGCCCTAAAAAGTGCAACAACAACGGTCTAGCTGCAATGCTTCGATATCGCCTAATGTCACCATTGGGTTGTGGAGGTCATATGGCAGTCGCTTCACGGAAAATATCGAGGTCCAGCCAAATCCGCAGTTAAGACATGGTAAAGCGGACTCCAGACTACGAGGTGAAAGCTTCGGATGCGACTGGGAGTTAACGCTAGGATGAAGAAGAAGTTTATGGACTGGTAACCGCTTACTATCTATATTCCATCATCGTAGTATTAGTGCTGATGGCAACCAAGGCTTGTGTCTTAGAGTCCAGGAATCGGTCTCCAACTTTTTATCTTATTTGGTTTTAGCAAGAACCAATACCGTATTTACTACTATGGATTCCCATGATCGTGCTAAATGGAGGAGAAAACACCGGAAAGTGGCTTCAAGGCAACCCATGGGAGCCTAGTCCCGGGATAAAAGGGAGTATACGTGTTATCTATACATTCTAGACTATAATCTATCCCTGTAATCTGTAACCTACAAACTTTCACACTTATAATGTTAGTAGGATAGGACATTAATATATAAATAGGAGTAGGATATTAGTAGGATAGTTAGACTTATTGTTTTATGGTAATTTCCACATCACCACGTGGGTTTACAATCTTTCACATTGATAATATTAGTAGGTTAGTAGTGGGATATTAATATATAAGTAGAAGTGGGATATTAGTAGGATAGTTAGACTTATTATTATTGTTATAAGGTAACTTCCACATCACCACGTGGGTTCCTTAAATGTCACAAGCGACTGTAGTGACGTGGTTTGTGTTTTTAGAATCAGCGTTGAAACATTTGCAATGCTAAAGTTATCTTGTGAATTTCAATGGGATATTCCATTGAAATTCACAACACCCCACCCTGAGTGTTGCCTTTAATATGAATATATATCGGAGCGTTTAGTCGATATAGAACGTTTAAGGCAATTTTGACTTTGTACGGCCCCAAATTTTGTACCTGTACCCCTAGCACGAAAAACTATCGTAATCTTATCGTAAACGTAACGTGAGCACGGAGTATTGCGATTGGCAGGCTTCACTCGCACACACGCTCACAGTAGGTAGGCGGCCAATCGCAATGCTCCGTGCTCTCGTTACGTTAACGATACGATAACGATAGTTGTTCGTGCTCACCCCTCTGATCTTTAGAGTTATTATTCTTTTTTTTAAAGATAGTTACTAACCGAAATTACTAATATTCCCGTTAACCCCTCCAGCTAAGCTAAATTGCTTGTGTTAGGAGTGGGTTCACGGGGATAGTGTAATAGCCAGGATTCGAACTCAAGACTTTTCGATCGTAAGAACGACTCCTTAACCACTAAGTTACCGACGCTTCTTCATCTGTTTATAAAGGTCTCAAAATAAGGTCGTACGGGTGTTTTTGTGATAGGGTCCAAACTAGGAGGTTATAAGTGTGCGTCAACCATTTTAACTTCTCTTCTTCATCCGTTATGTCATTACTGGAGGACCACTCTATTTATTCGCTTGGGTGTCGTAGAAGACGGCTAAGGGATACGACTGTTCTCCATCCGACAGTAAACATGTAGCATCTTTCGCACTGTCTTCTTTTGCACTGGCGGCACAGAGTATCTCTGTTCTTACAGGGTCGGCAGCACTTGTGTGACTCCCTTGTTGTTGCTCTCGCCCATAGGCTTAACCACTTATAACCCGCGCCACGTATCTTGGACCTAAAATGTGCTCAAAATGTGCCCTATACGCGCAGTACACAGTTCTTGGGTGTCTTTTGAGGATAGCACGGGATGCTACTGCGGTAGACGAACTCAAATTCACCAAGAATAGACTATTACAAAGCAATCCGCGGGCGCCAGAGCCTCGTATGTCTTACGATTTAGGTCCAAGATACATGGCGCGGGTTGTACCATCAGGAGGGCCGTGTGCTTGTCTGCGACGTAAGAAGTATAAAAAAAAGCATACATCCCATGATGAAAGTGGCCGCTTGAAGACAATAGGCTCGCTACTATTACGTGGGACCGAAAATGATAGTTGGCGTTTTAGGTAATACACTTCTGCCTACCCCTTTCGGATATTTACAGGCATGAATATATAGAATAGAATAGAATATGATGGATAATTTCAGGTCTTCTGGAAAGCAACCTTGCTCCAGCGATAAATTTATGATGTAAGCTAATGGTTCATGTATTGCGATATAGGTTTAATTAGTTCCGTGGTGAGGTTATCGTAACCTGATGATTTGGTATTTTTCAGTGACTTTATAAGGTTACAAATCTCTATGTCGTTCGTTGGTTCCAGAAATGAGCTATGATTTATATTATTAAATTTATTACTTATATTTAGATAATTTTGTTTATTCATTCCAGTGCCAAACTCGGTTGCATCTAAAGCTTATAGTTTGGAATTCAGAGTCCGATTTTTGTTGGTTGACTTTTACGGGGGTGACTGAGGTGAGTTCTTCAACACTTAGAGGGCAATCAGCAGGTATAATGGCAGATGACGTTTGTTTTCGCCTCGAAGATCTTCAAGAGTGGGAATTTCTATCGGAATGTTACTGAGAACTGTAATTCAGTTAATTCTAATAGGAAAACCCAGTAAGTTTGCCTAACTTGGGCATAACCCAAGACTTTTCGAGGTAATTAGTTCCAACATATTAGTTAATAATTAGATTATTTTATATTTCTTTGTAGTGTAAATATATGAATAAGTAACCAGAGACCTTGAGCCAGGTTTCAACCTGGAATATATTCGTAAAATGTCCTATAACCCTATTACAGTGCCATCTACCGACGCGGATAAAAAAGTAGCTAAGAACCACCTCTGAAGCGGGTTGTATGTAGTGTTAAAATTTGATCACAATCGATGCAGAAGTTTTTGAAATTAATGAAGCGTATCAAATTAACATTTTTATATTTGAACATCATTTTTTATATTTTTATTATTTTTCTTCCTAGCGATAATTCCCAGTCGCATCCGAAGCTTTCTCCTCGGAGTCTGGGGTCCGCTTTACCAGTCTTAACTACGGATTATATAAAATATTTTATTTTGTTTTTCTTATTAAGATTCGAACTTAGTCCTTGAGTTCAGAGTTCACGAATTTCGATTGAAATTTGCACAACTGGTATTTGAAACGCTAATACTGTATTATACAGTATAAATATATATTTATTTATATTTATTTAGGTATATTTCAATTATATATTCATTTAAATTTTATATAAATAAATATATTATATTTATATTGTATACATTAAGCTAAAAACTTACGTCAAAGACTTCTATTTATACCAGCTGCGTGAAACAAAAAATCTTCGATTAAGAATGGAATAGTCGCGTGGTTCCCGGCAGAGTAGAATTGGGCTACCCCATCTCTTCCCATGCGGTGTCGTACAAGGCGACTAAGGGATAGGGCTGTTTAATATCAGATAGATATATATTATACAGCCTAAACTCAGCCTCAGATGCATGGCTATATGGTGCCCAAAATACTGCAATAGGCTCATCTCCTGTTACGTGGGACCTTGTAATGGGCTGCATGTTTGCTGTCGGATGTTGAACAGCCCTATCCCTGATGATGAATGAAAATTGCATAAAAATCGGACTGGTAGTTATGGAGAAAAATGGCAACATGAATTTGCAAACAAACAAACAGATACTCACTTCAAACGTCATATAGTCGTCGTGGGAAATAAGCGACTTTCCTAAGACATATTACTGACATATACCTGATGTAATACCGTTAGTGCGTTGCATGCGTTTATTTTTCCTAACATTTCATTAACAAGGTCAGATTTCGACATGCGAGTAAGGTAAGATCAGTAGCATGTCCACCATGTTTTTTATCGCTTACTTTTACTTCGAGGTACTGCAGAGAAAATATTTAGGGCAGCCGTTGACTTTGGGATCGTCAATGTCTTGCCATTGGCAGTTAAAACTAATATTTAAAAAAAAGAAAGGAAATATCCACGATGTATGTAGTAATTCAAATACACAAAAATTCTTGCCTTCCATTTTCAAATTTCTAAATGTTCTTGTTACATCTATTCGGCCAAGTTTATGCATATAATTTTATTTGTATTAAAATTCTATATTTAAATGTATAAACTTCCTGAATAATAGTTTCTGCTGTGTAATTTTATACATGTCTACAGCCATTTTCATGAGTAAAACTTTTATTGTTAATGTGTGGTTCTAAATGTTTTTTTAATTAAAATGTTCGCTTCAATGGCATTATATCTTTGAACTACGTTCTCCAGCCGTTGTAACATTACGTGCAACTGGCTGATGCAACAAATCTAATGTATTTGCAAGGGATTATATAAAATATAGCCATGTATTATATAAAATTGATTTAACTTTGATGTTTAGTAATTTTGCTTGTTTCTCATAAATAAATATTGTGGTATTTTTATTTTTCCAAATAAGTGTTAGTTTAGTCGTTGTATGAAAATATTTTAAAATAAAGTATGAATTTTGCTATGGATGTTTCTTGTAAACTTACAAAAAGTGCAAGTAAAATTCTTCATCTCTATCTCCACAAGTATAAGTGTAAAATTTAATTTTGTAAGATTTAAATTTCTAGTTTTACACAATATTGTAAATCTAGATATTTCTCTGAATAATGTGTTGTGTGGTGTGTATATTGGGGTAAATTTAAAATTAAAAAAATCAGTTTAAATTTTTATCAAATTTATATTTTCTACATTTTCAAATCAGCAACAATTAGCTAGAGTATTCATCTAACAGTCTTATTATTTTACAAGAGTATAAAATCACTGCCATAGTCGAAAAGAAATGCAATGGGTACAAGAAATGCATGAAATACAAGTTTGGTTGACAACTTAAGAACACATCAGAAGTTAAACATAACGATAACAAAGATAGTCACCATTCTTGATATTCCAACGAATTTATTCTATTTACCTACTGTTAGTCAATAAATAATCACTTACTCTAAAGGTAACTTCAAATAAATTAATTTACTCACGTAAAGTCTTCGACCAGACAAACATACAGTTTGTCAGCTGATAGGCAGTAACAGTCTTTGGTTCCCTATATACATAATTACAAAATTAATTTACTTTTACAAACATATTGTTTACTTCATTTTTTTTAATATGTTGAAAATGCACTTCATTTAAACAAAATTATTTTATGACAGTTGATGAACATGATATTAATGACATTTTAATGAAATATTGTTATGAAATGTTTCTAAAATGGAATTTGCAGTAAAAGTAGCATTAACGTAGATAAGTGGGCTTGTGCTCACTCCGGTAGGATCTAAACCGAAAGCCATTTCGAAACAGTTAAAAAATGGCAAAAACTACAGAATAATTAAACCTAACACATTTAAGGATCAAAAACAAACATAACACATTGAACAGTTTTTGACTCCCTATTTACATAATTAAGTACAAATATTAATTTGCATTTACAAATTTACAAATGAATTTTCCTTTTTTTTCTATTTGATGAAAACGCCGTTCGGCTAAATGAAATTAATTTATGACGGATTGATGAAGTACATATTGTTGACATTTTACAAAAAATTCGTAATTATTAAAAACTTAACCTAAAATAGGAGGGGACATAGCCCTAAGGGCTAGTACACTCCAGTAGGGTCTAATACACAAGCCATTTTGGACAAAATGGTAAAAAACGAATAACTAACAATTAACACTAAAACAGTTTTTCAATACACTCCGGTCGGGTCTAAGACGAACATTTTGAAGCACTTGATTTTATCTTCACACTTGATAAGTCCAAAATCTTCAATACACTCCCGTGGGATCGAGCACGAACATTTTGATGATAATATGATTTTCTATTCGAATGAAGAAGAAACCGTCACAGTCTTCGAGAACTAAGTCTCCTATCAGTAGACTCCAGTGGGGTCCAGAACAAACATCTTGAATGATTTTTTGATCACAGTATTGTCGTAGTGACGAAATGCCGAAATATTGTAGCCGAAAATCAATAAACACCAGTAGGGTCTAACACGAACATTTTGGCTGATATTTAGTTAAATACTGGATAAATCTTCAACCCGAACTTGAACTTGGGCTTGGCTTCAATAGATGCCGGTGGGATCCAAAACTTTGATATCCATGTTAAATGAACTTCAAAATATCGATCTTATTTACGATGTAGTAGCGCGCGCGAGTTTTAGCTACGTGCGATCACTTCTGAGGCTGTCTCACGACTGGTGGCTGCGCGTCCACGTGCCTTACTTTTATAGCCAGCTCTCCGCGCACTCGCGCATTTTTTTTTGCGATTTGAATTTGGAAGCTTTCAGCCGGGTGGGCGTCTGCGCCCCCGCCCTTGCAATATTTTTTTTTTGCAATTTTTTTAATGCCACGCTGTTACTTAGCACATGCTGCAACAGACACATCCACGATTTGGAATTAAGAGAACTTGAAAATTTGTATAAATTATTTGCATTTATTGGGATATTGATTTTTTCATTTTTTATCTATAATTTATCAAAATAATGAAGTACATAAATATATCTCAGAGGGGTAGGTGGGGGTAGGGGTAGGACCAAAAATGAAGCGAGCCTATTTATCGTCAGGAGGGCGCTTTTTCAGGCTGCCAGAATTGATATGCATTTTTGTAGGTGTCTCCGCGAAGAAAGTGTGCAGCAATTAATATTTAAATCTGTGTATAAAAATTCCCGTGAATTGACCGATTTTAATGAAATTTTTGGTATATCATGTGTATATCGTAGGCTATTTTTATACCCTTAAGTGATAAGAGTTAATTCATTCCAAATGTTATTTAATTTTTTTGGATATTTTTTAATTAAGTACCTATTTGGCATTTAAAAATACATAATAATATAACCCTTAATTTTCATCCTTCATTTGTATTAAATTTATTACTATATTTAATTATTTAATGTAAATTTAAAATACCATTTTTGCTGGATCAACAAATATCATACAAAATTATAGTTTTAAATAAATGTCTAATCTTGCCCCAATTTAATAATGAGAAAATGCTACGCAGACTGTTTTTATCTTCTGTACGTGATGCAAAAGATAATAAATATTTGAAAAAAATTAAACATTATTCTTTATATTTCGAATTAAATCATTATGGCACGTTCTTCAGAGGAAATTTATAAAATCTCTAATTTAGTATTTTGTTTAAATGGCATTCGACATTTGAAGCATCTTATCTTAGTTTCTGTGAAAAATATAAAAAATGAGCTGGTAATATTTTCTGGAATACATACGTCTAATACCTATGTATTTCACAGGCATTTCTCAAAAAAAATCTAAATTTTCAAAATTATTTTTTTAATAATTGTTACCTGCTATTTTCAATGCAAGTATAGTACATAAATTTTAATTATTATTTAGGTGTAATTCCAAATAAATGTATCATATTTTTGATATTTTTTATGATTAAATGGCATTTACGCTTTCATTCCATCTGACGTTATCGTGACGTTGACAACTTAGTAAAAACCGTTTAGAATAGGAAAGTTGAACTTTCCTGGAAAAAACCATATCAAAGAGGTGACATATTCGTACTTTCCCATAAATCATATTGCAATGTCCTTTCCCATTTAATATGGTAACACATATGTCATATTTTCGAAATAAATGAAATTATGGAATTATTATGAGTGATATTCAATATCCTTAAAAGGAATTAAGTTAGTCTGACCTGTGTGACCATATTAAGTCAAAAATACCATGTAGTCTAATGATTAATTGGGTACTAGGATCTAAAGATCAAAAAATGAGTTTGTAAATGTACTACATGATAGATATACATATAATCATGCCTTTATCACCAGCAGGTTAGGCAGAGGTGTATTAACACCCACATTTCGCTAACTGTGATCTTCGTTAAACGGGCAGTTAGTCAGGGGCTGTATTATGTTTACTGTCTCTAGTGAAAAGGCAGCCTAAAAACACATGCACGAATTTTCACCAAATCACCGCCATTAGGATGTTCATAACATTTCACATAAAGTTAGTTTATGAATGTTCTAGGTCACCGACTGACTAAGTACCGACTTCATTTGAGGACTTTGAACTAGTAACCCTGAGAGAAATCGCGTCTACAGTCGTGATAGCTCAATTTCAGCTTTTGTCGGTAACTCGCATGTACTAGTTAAGCTTACTCCGTAGTGGTATACTATTGTGTTCGAAGTCTGCAGTATTTTTTAACCTACTTCAAAATAAAAAAATCTACAATCTATAGTAACTTTCGGTCATGACGCTATAGAATATCCTAATTTAAATTACTTGTGTTAGAAGCGGGTTCACGTTGGTTGCAAAAGCCAGGATTCGAATCCGGGACCTCTCGATCGTAAAGCCGACTCCTTAAACTACAACTATAATATAAATAAATACCAATTAACACTAATTCCGTGCCCCCGGTTTCACCCGTTCACTCTAATCTATTCACCCGCCCGCCCATATCTTAATTTCATATTTCCGAGCGTATAATAGCTTAATTATAAAAGCGTATAAAAGCTATTTATTAGCTTAATACCTTCTCCAAGATCTTCTCTACTATATGGAAAAAAAATATCATATCACGCTACAGTTCTAGAGATTAGCTTTTATCTATTAAAGATGAATAAAGTACTAAGTATACTAGATTTTATTGGACTAAATACTAAATAGGTATATTTAGTTCAATAAAATCTTAGTTCAAAACCGCTATGCACGGAAATTCCGGGAGCGAATGCCGGCTGACCGGAATCTTGAAAACCTTGGTCTAAAGCCTCAACCGTTGGTTTAGCAGGTACAGTGACTTGCAGGTGAGGCTAGTTTGGGCCTCAAGCTTGTTGGTAACACCCTATACATCCAAGAGGTGGTCTCATGTCTTTCAAAATCGGTTTTTTGAAATTGTTTTTGAGATAATGTTTTATGACGGCGGCATTACAAAGTGTTTCTTTGCAAAATTCTCATTGTTTATCGTCACTAGACTATTACTGATATTCACATTTCTATTGCTTCTGAAAATATCATGAAACAAAACCTACCCTTATAATCCCCATATCAGTGCCACCTTTGTTTGTGCCGCCATAAAAATGTGTGACTATCGCAGATATAATAAAATATTTTTATATGTTTACAACCTGATAATAGTTGGAAGCCTCCGTTGACGGATTTGGATACCTTTAGTAGGATTAAAAATTTTAGAATAATAGACTGGTTTGAGAACAATACTAATTGTTCTTAGTGACAGGTTAGAAGTTCTGCCGACATAATTTTAATCCTTTACCTTTTTCTTTTTAAACATGCCGGCAGTAATAAATGCAATAATGAATCTATAGAAATGGTAGCTCTTTGAATGCGGTTGTTATAACCGTCGTATTTGCATTTTTTTTACTTTCGTGCCTACTGGGTTGTTTTGTTTCAGGTAATGGTGTTTGATATGGTGTCGTTTGTTATGTCAGTTAGTAAGCGTGTTATTTATTTATTTTTGCAGGGTAAAATCCGTGTTGGTTCCCGGTGAAGTAGAGGCCACCCCATCTCTTACTGTGGGTGTCGTACAAGGCGACTAAGGGATAGGGCTGTTGTCCATCCGACAGTAAAACAGCCCATGACAAAGTGCCTGCTAGACAGCAATAGGTTCACCCGAGACCGGGTTAGGGACCGAAAGCAATGATTGGTGAAATGTGGGTGTTAATTCCCCTCTGCCTAACCCTCCGGGGATAAAGGCGTGATTATATGTAGGTATGTAGGTATTTCACAAATTTGACTTTTGTGGAGAATCGGTAGAGCGTCCAACAAATATGCTGGAGGTTGTAGGTTCGAACCTAACTCATTGCAAATATAATTAGGTATGTCTGAATATATCTATTTACATGGTTATACATTGATGCGTACAGGTATGGTATGTGTAAAGGTATATAGTAGGTAATAAATTTAATTATAGCGGTAAATTATGCACAACCAAATATATAGCAGCCATGTTTAATGAGTGCCTTTGTTGTAATATACTGTGTAGATTTATTTTTCAAATTATTTGATGTCATAAATTATTATCTAAAATAAGAAGGTCTTAAGTATAATAATAAAATTAATATTTTTTTATGAAATATAAAAAACTGCATTCGAAAACAACCACGCATAAAAATTAGACAATAATAATTTGTTAACTTCAACTTTATAATACCTAATTAATTAGGTACCTACCTATTTATTTTTTGAAGTCGACTAATTAAAAAGAATCCACCTAATTTATACCTCACGACAGTAGACATTGTTTATGACAATATCCACTGTCTACTAACTAATATCGACTAACTAATATCTCCTATAAAATTTAATGCGAGTTCAAATTTCAAATTACTCGGAAGTCAGGAAGTTGGAGAAAATTGAAATGTTAAAGTCCGTTACATTGCTACAGGTTTTAATAAAGCGCATATTATTAATTAAATCTTTATTTACTACTATATATAAAAACCGCTACATATAATCCTATAACGTGTGCATAAATTGAGGAAGCCATAAAATCATTTAACCGGGTATACAAATTGAAATCAAGATTTCAAAAATCGTCGCTACGTTCAAAAGTTGCTGTTATTTTTTGTTATTTACTGTTCGCTTTTTTAATCGTTATTTCTATATGCACATATTGTAGAACAGCTATCTGTAGAAGTAATATTTTATAAGTTAGCGAATACAGATAAACTTGATCCAATATCATGATCCGTTAGCGTTAATAAAATGATGATTAAAATTACGTGAAACGACGAAGTAGGTAAATGGCGAAAAACTGCGTGAAACTGCGTAAACTTACAAAAAACTGCGTGAAACTGCGTGAAACTGCGTATAACTACGAAAAACTGCGTAAAACTGCGTAAAACTGCAACAATAACCAAAAATCACACAGCCACTTTTACACGCGCTACAAAGAAATTGTCTCTATATAAAGTAGGTTATATTCTGTCAGCCTCACACGGCTATTTCGCCGCACCATTGACAAAAGTTCAATGTTCGACAAACCGTGTTTCATATAGCGACTCTTCGTATAACTTTGACCTTAATACCTGTTATTGTGAACCATTGTCAACTGCTGTTGAAAATCAGCTTCATTATATACTATATTTGGTTTAGAATTTTGAGAAATGCTTGTATACGCGTATATTTTACTTCTAGAAGCTGCCTACCTCTTTTTTATAGTGCGAAAAATCCCCACGTATACCTCCCCCGTGGAGGTTATGTCGGACTCGGACCGACTAAAACGTACGCCGTCTGTGGGCCGACAGTTGCCGGAGGTAAGATTCTCGTAGCCATATGCCATATCCCTCGCACCCTGGCCGACCCAGGGCCATATCTCTCGATCTGGCCCTCTTCCGGTGTGGGGACCACAGAGTCCCCAAAGAAGCAGCCTACCTAGGTATTGTAGAATAGAATGTAAGGGATTGATACATTTGACACGTTTGACGTTAATCACGTTTATGACAGTTGTCAACGTATGTCTTATACTCCAAGAAACGTTGAAATAAAACTCCTTTTTTAAATTCTGGGCCACTCTATCTCCTGCGTTAGTAACTCTACTACGCTACGGGACCTTGGCGAAATTCATGCTAAAAGCACAGAGCCCTTCATTATGAATTGAATTGAATTGAAAACTACTTTTTAACGGATTCTATATTTGTTATTATTTACTTTCAGCCCTTCGTTTCGGCTACTTCTCAGCAGCCGTGGTCGTGGGTTGTCTATCTATCTTTCTGTTGTTGCGGGTTATTTCAATGAGATTCGCGTTAACTTCAGACAGTATCGTCAAGCAAGATACATGCCAATTCCATACATTCGTCCAATGACGTATTATATTCATAGATACGTCATAGGTACAAGAAGATGACGGCTTTCAAAAATGGCCCAAACACTAAGTTTAAAAAAAAAAATTAGGTATTTATTTATTTATTTTTCCTTAATAACTATTACTAATAAACCTACGTCAATTTTATTATTTATATGAATTATATTAATATTTATACTGATAATATTTCATTATTACGAATTTATTATAAAAATTGTTTTTCTTTTGGTTGCGCAATATCGCGTCTCTGAATAAAATGATGACCAAAGTCATCATTTTTTGTCGCCATTTTAGAGTGTGAACGTTAATCATATATCATTGCATCCATCATTCTATTCCACAATACACCCGCCAACTAATCGCCACTTGTCTAGAGGGCAGGAGGTAGGTAGGTATATGAAATACTAGCTTGTAGCCCTCCGTTCCGTCCACGTGGAATTTACCAAGCATAAAAAGTATGTATCGACCTCGAACGCAATCAGGAAAATACGTCATCATGATGATGACAATGAAAAAGCCTGTGTGCCTTAATCTAAATTTCAACTAGTTCCTAAACCCATTTGCGCATGCTTGAGTACCTACCAGACATCCTAAACACATATTTATAACTAGCTTTTGCACGCGGAGCCGCGTGGATATCGGTAATCGCGACCAAACATAGGCTATGTCTTTTCCCAATGTCTAATCTAATCTCTGTATCAAAATCGGTTCAGTGTCTCAGGCGTGAAAGCGTAACAAACAGACAGACAGAGTTACTTTCGCATTTATAATATTAGTATGGATATGGATGGTCAATGTTCGGTGAACAACACCGTACAAATAATAACTTAGAAGCATGTCATTTTAAATTAATCAGAAGAGTAGGAAAAAAAAAAAACCAAACATAATTCATTTCATTGAAGTATTACAACGAGATGCAGCATTTTATGCAGTCAGGTATCAATCAGTCAGTGAGTCGTCTTCTAATTGAAACATCCACGACTTTATTGGTACCTAAACTGATTTCTCAAATGTCACTAGTAAATTAAATGGGGGATATTACAGTTGGACATTTCCTGGAATAGGTTAATGTTTTAAGTATTTATTAATCTCTTTTTGGAATGTAATTAATTAATGAATTATTGAGATAACATTGTTTTTTATCGTATGGTTTAGAGTTTATTGACTAAACATTTTAACTATAAAATCATTGACAGTATGTAGGTAAGTATTTATACTTACTAAATTCGAGAACCACTGAACCGATTGAGCTGAAATTAAGTATGGTACGATAGAGTATGTTTGACACGTGGCTGGAAAATATGCAAGCTGCGTGGGACAACCTATAAAAGAAATCATCCAAGGTATTAAATGGTTTATGGTGGAATGACCAGCCCCCCTAGACAAGTGTCAATTCGTTGCTCGGCATATGATGGAATAGAATGCCAAATGTATGGGATTTGACGTATATGACAGGCGTCAACGAATTTCAAAAACGTCAAATCCTATACATTTGTCATTCTATTCCATCATACGCCGAGCAACGAATTGCCACTTGTCTAGAGGGGCAGTAGAATCTAATCCACCAACGGATTAGAGTGGAAATGAATCCACTGGTGGATTTTCTTAGTGGATTAGAGTGACATAGGCCAATTATTTCTAGAAGTGTAATACATAATATATCATGTTAATTCTTATAATAGGGATACCTAAAGACACCTATTATTAAAAAAACCGGTATAAAAAGATCTTGTTCTAGATATAAGCGCGTTATTACCTGTACCATTATAAAATCTAATAAACTAAATAGTTTTTATTAAAACAAGGTACCTATAATACAACAATACTAATACTGTAAATGAAAAAGTACCTTTGTATGTCTGTTACGCTTTCACACCTAAACGACTGAATCTATTTTGATGCAATTTGTTACAGAAAAGAACTGGAGTTTAGAAAAAGACATGTGTTATGTTTTATCGCGATGATAAAACATAACACATTGATGTCTGTTAAGGGCCTAATCTATTTCTGTACTCAATGTTATCAAAATCGGTTAAGTGCAGGCGTGAAAGCGTAACAGACAGACAGAGTTACTTTCGCATTTATAATATTACTAGCTGTTGGCTACAGCTCCGCCCGCGTGGATTCCGATTTTCACGATCAAACATAGCCTACATACTTTCCCAAGGTCTCATCTATCTTTGTATAAAATTTCATCAAAATCAGTTAAGTGGTTTAGGCGTGAAAGCGTAACATACAGACAGAGTTACTTTCGCATTTATAATATTACTAGCTGTTGCCCGCGGCTCCACCCTGCATCTCCTCACATCTCTGTTCCAAATTTCATCAAAATTCGTTCACTGGTTTAGGCGTGAAAGCGTAACAGACAGACAGACAGACAGAAAGACAGACAGACAGAGCTACTTTCGCATTTAATATTAGTATGGATATAGAAATATGAATGTAGGTATGTAGTCGCGATAACCGACATCCAAGCAAGCAAAGCCGCGGGCTACAACTAACACAACAATATATATTACTGACCCAGTTCCGGTTCGAACGGGCGGCCACACTGTACGAGTATATTAACTTTAATGGCTGATCATTTGTGGTTTTTTATGTGTGCACCGGCATTCCAACAATACGAGAAACGAGACAAGTGTACGTTCGATTTTATTGATTTATTTACATACTGTTAGATGAATTATTGATCATTGTTTTATACAATTTTCTGATGACACTACGTCACTCTTATACAATTATAAGTACTGTCGTCATCTGCCCCGGGGGTGAGTTGGCGGCTTCGTGGTTTCCACACCGGAAGAGAGCCAGATCGAGGCTCTGGACCGGCCGGTGTGCGAGGGAAATGTCTACAATAATCTCACCTCTGGCAACCGACGGCCCACAGACAGCGTGCGTTTTAGTCGGTTCCAGACCTCCTCCGGCACCGGCGAGGGAGGTATCCGTAGGAATTTTTCGCACGTTAAAAAAAGTACTGTCGTCATCATTATACAAACGTAAATACTAATAACTAGCCAATACCGGCGCCTCCGCCTGCGTGGATGTCGGTCATTTTTCTAGTTCTACTCGATCCATGGCAATACCTAGTTTTTTTTCCACTGGCTACCATTTCGACAATTTTTCCCTTCGCCACTAAGTAGTATTTATATACTATTCCTATATTAACAATGGGTTGTATTTAACGCGGCCACAAATTAATCCGAAAAGCTGGTAGTAAAAATAACAGGTTGGCAGCTATAGTGAAGAATCATTTTATTCAATTTATGGGTGTCAAAATTACTGAATGTGGCGTACAAAAATACTAAGAGAGCCACTATTTATGGATGGTTATTAAAAAAATAATCACGAAGGCTAAAGCGGGAGCTCCGCTCCGCTCCCGCGTTAGCCTTCTAACCTAACCTATCAAAGTTGGGGCACGCTTTACTCGAATCCTCATAACTTCACAATTAAGCAACACACTGGTCACTCAGTATTTTAGTCGCCCACTCAGTATTTTAGTCGCCCACTCAGTATTTAAAGTAACTCATTATCGGTCGTCCATTAATTATTTTTGTCGCACGGATTATTATATCCCTTAAACAATCTCATAAAAAGGTGCAGGTTTTTCTGCATTTGGGTGTTATATTTTATATTTTTTTACCACGTGTGTCTATTTTGACAGGTGTGGTCTCATTGCCACTTGGTTAAGATATAATGATGGACTTGACTTGAAAAACCGTCGTCGGCACAAGAACTGGACCATAATGCTATATTTGGCATATGGGTTTTAATGAGCTATGCTTGGAGTTTCCTTGAAGATTAATTCGTAATGAAGTCATTCGTACTTAAATACGTCATAGAATGAGCAAATTTAAAGTCTCGATGATATTCGGCAATTTAATTTTAGGCTAGGCTAATTTATTGTTAGTATGGAAAATTTGGCGTGATGAATAAGTCGCGAATGATAAATTTTCGCATGCCCATACTCATTTTTAAAATAAGATTTACACAGATAGACAGACAATTGCTTTCGCATTTATAATTTTATTTTATCGTGCGATGAATCCCCACGGATACCGACTAAAACGCACGCCGTCTCTATGGGCCGTTGCCGGAGGTGAGATTTTCGTAGCCATCTCTCGATCTGGCCTTCTTCCGGTATGGGGACCACAGAGTTTGCAACTCGCCCCCGGGTATGGGGAGGCACGCAATGCATGCCGCCGGCGCCGCGGCCTGTTTCTGCTGAGTTCTGCTAGGGTGAAAGGCAGCTCCACCCGGCACCTCCCGCGCTCATGGGGGACGGAGGTCCTCGTTCGCGTCGCAATGATGGCACTCGGACGTCGGCTCTTTCTCGATCCTATGCAGATACCGCCCGAAGCACCCGTGCCCGGTGATAATCTGCGTCAGCCAGAACGAGAGGCCGCCGTGTAGCCTCTCTAGCCACTCCCCCATTATGGGTCTTACCGCCGCCGCTACTACGGCGCGCCTTTATAATTATTAGTACCTATAGATACATATAGGTAATTCAGAAGTAACAAAATAACTAGCGATTATAATCATTATATAATGTTATAAATATGTATAATAATTATTAATTATGCAACAAGACACTAGTTTATTTAGTAGTTTATCTTATCTTAGTTTTGCGCAAAAAATCAGTTGATTCAGGCTTTACTGGTTCTTCCACAACAATAAGGCCATTATTGTACTCCAATATATGTTATTGTATAATAATATGTATAAAAACATACATGAGAATTAACAAAGTTATAATTATAATTATAACTATAAACGGTTAATGGTAAATTGCTTATATATTCTAGACATAGGTAGTTCTTTTTGTTTTCAAATTAATCAACTTAATTTGATTAAACAAATTCAAATAAATTGAAACTCAATAATTTTAAACACTTATTTATTACTCAATACTGGTATGATGAGTACATTGTTAAACAGGTATTATTGGTATCAAACGATGTGTTAAGACTTTGTTTGGTAATGTTGAATATTATAAAATACTACCTGCCCTGTAAATGTTGTTTTATTATACAATAATAAGAGTACATAATAAAACCCACTCTGTCCAAAGCCAAATCATAAAAATATCAAAAAATGGCCAAGAGCTAAAAAGTTTTGGGGTGACTCAATATTATCAAGAGATGAGGTTGGGCCACCCTAAACTCCAGTAGCTTAGAGAGGTATAAAAGATTGCCTGTAACCTATTCTTAGACCATGTACCTACTTATATATTAGCAAATATATGTATCGCTCCATTCACACACAACACTTGACCGCAATATTTATTAATATTGCGATCAAGTATCGGATCCAATAATATCGGCAATATTATCAATATCATCAATATTCATTGACAGAATCGCAATATAATATTGACTACCTATACGCGCCCTATGTTTATGGGATATTTTTAAATGCACATCTGTATAATTTTTCAGAAAACTACGTAACTCCACTAATTTACTGAATGCATACCAGAAACATGAATGCTGTGCAAAAAAATTGACTTGCACACTAACTAAATCAAATGATAGATTTATTGAAAAAGGTGTGCAAATCCGACTTGGATAGATTAGGTTAGAAGGCTAATGCTCCCGCTTTTGCCTTCGTGGTTATTTTTTTTATTTAACCAAAGGAATTGGTCTGCAAATTTCATTAAGCAGTATTTTTAATTTGATTTAGTTAGTGCGCATAATTAGTGTGCAAGTCAGTATTTTTGATATAGCTTTGAAATATTTTGTTAGAAAAAAGGGACTATACAAATATCGATTTAAATACATGCCTATGTTTATCATAATTCTCAACTATGAATTTTTTGTTTAAATAAAATAGTAGCATAGAGCCTTTTTCAAAAAATAATAGGATGTCGCTACGTACCCTTACGATCTCCTAGTTTGAACCCTGTCACAAAAACACCTTGGGACCTTTTACAAAATATAATAATCAATTGGACCTCTCGGCTCTTCAGGGGGCTTCAATTTAATATTAAGATAATTATGTTTTATATTATTTAGGGTTCTATGATTCGCTCAGTGCAAATATTTGTATCTTTGTATTGGACTGGGTGTTTCTATGTATAATATGTATGTACAAAAAAAAGTACTTAAGTATGTTTATCCGCATTCTAGATTAAATAACACAAGCTAGTTAAGCTATACTTACCATGGGTCTAGATAGCATTGTGTGGGATGTTGTGGAATATTTATTTATTATTATTATGATTCACAAAATAAATTAGGTATTAGCCCTGACGTAGCAATCAGATGCTCGAACGTCATGAAACAGGGTGATCTACGATTTAGTGAACAGGCTAGTTACACGTTATCGCAGCATAATTAATGTACACAATATTTCCTCTTACCTTTATCCTATTAGTCATTTATAGTCGCAATGATTATGACGTAAAACAATGGATTGATAAATTTTGAACGATTAATTAAAATATTTGCCCTATTTTTAATGTTGCTATGGTATTAGGTCTCGCTAAGCTAGGATTAAGTGAACTAATATTACACTTAGGTAGTTACACGTTATCGCGACATAATTAATGTATACGATGTTTCCTCTTACATTTATCCTTTTATTCATTTATAGTCATAATGATTATGACGAAGAACAATGGTTTGATATAATTTTTATTACTTAATTGAAATGTTTTCCTTCATTAAACATGTTGCTATGCTAAATAATATAGTTTCGCTAACATAATGTCATTATATATCATCATAATTCTCTGTATCTTTTTCCTAACTCGGTTGGGATCGGTTTTCCATTCTAATTGTGATGACTGAACTGATGGTGTCACTCTTAACATATAAAGAGAAGTGTTGGGAGAGGTCAGTTAGTTCATCAATTGACTGCACCATGGTGTTAACAAGCTAGGCAACCATTCCATATGCTGACCATCCTAAATGGTAGTCTCTCTCATAACGGCCTTGACAATTTTTTTTTCATCCCACCATCTCGGAAAGAGTACTTTTTTTCTTCGATATCTGAGTGTAAAAGTCGCTTTTATCCTCTAGAGTGGTAAAGCAAATTTGAATTTAGAACATCGTGTGTACTAGGTTTGTGAACTCAAAACATCATTAAGGTAACTGTACCAATGCTCGACACTGTACCAATGCTAGACACTTTCGAACAAAACCCAGTATTTTGAGAAAATTATCCATTTATTTTATAAGACTATTGACTTAAAAGATGCCTTATGGTATCTATAAGATATGTTCAAATATTCGCAACACCATCCGAAGTAAATTTAGAAAGAATGTTGACAGCAAATAATGTGACTCCGTGAACACGGTCGTGTTATTTCTTAAGATTTTTGCCAAGGGTACTGATTTTTATAGGTGTGATTTTTTTGTTTATAAGTTATGATTATTACTAATTTTAGTATAAACGTTATAAATATTGAAGTTATTGACATACTTGGACCATTGGGACAATGATGTCTAGCATTGGTGTTTTCGACCAAGTGCATAATAATTTAATTTAAAGTAAAAGTATGATAGATTTTAAAGATTTTATGGGCAAAAGTTAATGTCTAATTGTTGCTGTAACAGTTAAAAAAGAATGTAACGACCATGCTGTAATTAATTTGTTAAATTTTTTAGATTGAAATTTTATTTTTCCTTAAAGTGTCGAGCATTGGTACAGTTACCTTAAACCTATTTACTTCTACCTCTATGGTGCCGATTTATCATACAACTTTTTTTTAATTTATGAAAAACTCAACTCGGAACCTCCTTGGTGTACCTACTTTTTTTTTTAAATTTGCTTTGCGCGCATAATTTTTTTTTCACGTCCTATGGTTGAACATTGTTGTTGAATTTTATTTGTTGATATTTTATTATTAGTATTATTACACATAATTATTATACAGCCTCCGTGGCGTAGTGGTAGTGAACGTGGCCGCAACGCAGGAGGCGCGGGTCCGATCCCCGCTCAGTGCAAATATTTGTATGCATAAAAAGTTCAACAACAACGGTCTAGCTGCAATGCTTCGATATCGCCTAATGTCACCATTGGGTTGTGGAGGTCACATGGCAGTCGCTTTACGAAAAATATCGAGGTCCAGCCAAATCCGCAGTTGAGACTGGTAAAGCGGACCCCGAACTCCGAGGTGAAAGCTTCGGATGCGACTGGGAATTAACGCTAGGAAGAAGAAGCATTTCATTATTTCCTCGCTGAGGTGGGATGAAAAGTTACGTGTTGCACTCGAGTGCAAAGATTTTACACCTTGTGCTCTTTTGATTCCCTCGCTAACGCTCAAGATTCTAATTTATGAATCACTCGCTATGCTCGTGATTCAAATTTAGAATCTTTCGCTTGCTCGGTCATCAAAACTGAGCACGCGGTTAAAAAGCAACTTTGCACTCTTGTATAACAAATAACTATTACACCCTACTGAAAGAATCCAGGATTGCAAGATAAAGGAAACACGTGAGCCGGTAAAACATTCCAGTTATTTACCGTGCGACAAAGAAAAGATGTACCGTACCGTGACGAATTAAGATGCCAAATACTGAACGCTGATTTGTTGTCAGTCCATCACCAATTGTCTTCAACCAATGGGCGTTGAGTATTTAACGTGTATTATATACGCAACCCTTCCTCTGCCTATCTAAGTTACAGAACAGATAATACTAGTGGGTTAAGTTTAAATACTGGCTTGAGTCACGATCTCAAATTATAAAATTGTATGCTGAGTACTTTTTTCTAGAAAAGAAAAGTTTAAAAAAGAAGTTTTTTTTCCTTCCGTCAGCGGCCCTCTTATCTACAGTTCTACTTGACCTGTAAATCTTGCAATCAAATAAACGTAAGATTTTAAAGACCCTGATCAAGACATTTCTAATAAAGAAAACCGAATCAAAATCCGTTCTATAGTTTTTGAATTTATCGCGAACAAACACTTGCAATGTGCAATTATTTAATGGTATAGATAGATAGAAGTATATAATGTAGCAAAAATAGGTTCGTGTGCAAAATACCAAATAAAATTTTTGTACCCAAATAAGGGTTTATTGCAACAGCTTGCAATAACATTGCAATTTACGTCATTCTTTATGGATTTTTTAAGTAATAGTTTTATAACCCCGTAGGTACATTGTGCATTTATTTTTTAAAGTCGCCATCCAGTAAAAAAGCACACGAATTGCACCGAACAATGCATTTTAATTGCTATTTTATTGCTAAAAAACAGATTTACATTGTGTTTTTTTTATGTTGCGCAATATTGCAATTTTTACGGATTTTTTGTGATTAGAAAGTGGGTAAAGCAAGGGAAAACTTTCATCTGTTCTAGGAATGGATGGGAGTAATAATTAATGTTTTTGACGCCAAAACCTTTAAAAAATACAAAAAAATCACACGCTTTGACAAGAATGCGAAAAAGGGCAGAAAGAAAGTTTTTAATGGCATTTAAGAGTCCTGTAGGCCTTCCAGGATTCGTAAAAGTCATAAAAACTTATTATCACTTAAAGTGCCGCGTGGTTCCCGGCAGAGTAGAATTTGGGCCACCCCGTCTCTTTCCATGCGGTGTTAACATCAGACAGATATTTATACAGTCAAAGAATTAGCCTCACATGCAAGGCTCGATACAACAATAAGTTTACGGAATACGGCAATAGGCGCACCCCGTATTACGTGGGATAATAATGATTGGTGAGGTGTGGGTGCACCTCTGCCTAACCCTCCGGGCATAAAGGCGTTATATGTATGTACTTAGTCATTACATATTAAATTCAAGGAAGTACCATCGAAATCCAGCTAGTTTTCCGCTATGCTTACTTTGGATGTTTATACAGCGCTACCTAAAATGTCCTACAAAAAATATTCTAGGACGTTTTACACAGCTTTGCACTTTGAATAGAATTAGTGTCCAATAATTTTGGCGCCTTTACAGCACATGAAAGCTGAACCGTGGGGATTTTACTCACACTAAAAAAAGTATACATAGTAGTCATTATACATATTTTTTTTCATAACTGCAGTCTACATTGTTCACATCGGGTTTTTCTACGAGAAAGTTGTCTTTCCGTAAACGAATGAAAATAGTCTGCATAAAGGTATTTTCGTTATTTCAAACTAGTTTACAAAATTATCTGTCACTTCCACCATGGACCGCATTCCTGTTTCCGACTCTCCCATTTCCGAAGCTGACACGCATTTTTCTGTTTTATATACCTGCCATGCATTTTTGTGTGTATGTTGCCGGCAATGTATATAATCCGGTATTCTATACAATGCCTAGGCAATGTGTGACAATGACGACTGCGGGCATTGTATGAAATGTTATCATAAAATATAAATATTGGTTATAAAAATAACAACCACGATGGCTAACGCGGGAGCTCCGCTTCCGCCTTAACCTTCTAACCTATATCAGTCAGGGCGCAGTGTCCACACAGCGCAATTTGACTTAGATAGATTAGGTTAGAAGGCTCATTCAAGAGCGCGGAGCGGAGCAAAACTGTCTCATTAGCCTTCGCAGTTTTTTTTTATAACCATCCAGAAATAGAAGTTCTGCAAATCCTTCCGCAAATATAAGCCAATATCTATTTATTTCCCACATTACCGGTGGAGCAGCAGGCTTTCAATATATAATAGCTGAGGCATTGTATATATTACCTGAATTATAAAGATTGCTGATTACATATTATTATTTGACTGATAAAAGCGTTTAAAGCTGCGATATGTGTTTCAGCGGTTCACCCTTGTTTGACAAAAAAACGTATGACAAAACATCATTTGACAAACAACGTTTGAAAAACTAATCATTTGACAAACTTTCATTTCGCAAACATATGTATTACTTTAAAAAGAATAATTTGTCATAATACAGGGTTCGCAAATGTATTACTTAGAAAACATTTCGGTTGCTAAAATTTTATTTTAAAAATGTTCATTTGACCAAATAAAGTTCTGCATGGTTATAAAAAAAAATAACCTTTAGACTTCTAACCTAACCTATCCAAGTCGGAATGAGCAGCTTGCTCAATAATCTATCACTAAGGGTCTGTTTGTCAACTAACATGTTTTAAAAATAATCAATTTGTTAGCAGCAGCAGTTATTTACACAATTTACCGGTGACTCCATCGAGGTTCACTGAAACTCAGTAGATTTGTTTATTTTATTTTTATAAAGACATTTTGACATAAAGCAAGTACCTAAATAGACGAGAGTTTGACATAGACTTGCGGTGGGGCACGACCCTGCTTCCATAAAAGGCAGTACGTACATAGTTATGGCATTTAGTATTTATTTTAGTACTACTCCATATATTTTTAGTTGGTAGGTAATGTCCCAATACTTTTTGTTCTTTAGTCATGGGGATATCCCAATTTATACTTAGGTACAGCTGTTTTCCCTAACTGAATTTCGGTTAAGTTACACTATAGCAATGTGGACAAAAAACCTGACTTGACAAAATTTAGTTTAGACTTTAGGACAATACTAACCTTATGTCCGCTCTACACGTTGGCGAACACAGTGGCGAACGCATTGGCCCACACAAACATGTTGGCGAACGCGTTGACCAACAAGGTTGGTGAACGTGTGGAGCAGGGGTTTGTGTCATTCTTGATGTGTTACGGGGTGTCGTGAACGTGCATAATAGTGAGAAAATTAGAGAATTAATACCATTACCGAATGAAGTAATACCAGAACAGTAAATATAAATGTTGATTAATCAATAAACAAATACATTGGATACTAGCTGTTGCCCGCGGCTCCGCCCGCGTGGATGTCGGTTATCGTGACCAAACATAGCCTATGTTCTTCCTCTAATCCATCTCTGTACCAAATTAAATGAAAATCGGTTCAGTTGTTTAGGTGTGAAAGCGTCACAGACAGACAGAGCAGAATTTTTTCGCATTTATAATTGAGAAAGAATGGAGTATGGATATGGATTACATTCGCGCCTGTAAATTATAATTATTTTTTAAATTTTAATATTAAATACTTTTACTTTAAAAAGTCGCCAATTTCTAGACCTTCTGTTCTGTTGTTTGTTTCCCTCGGACTGGTCTTGTACCCGTCAAATAATACATTTTATTGTTTCACTTGCTACTTCAAAAAAAAGTTAACTTCTTGTAAGTAGTTCTATATTAAAATTTTGTGAAAGGCGGGAATTATTTATAGACAAATGCAGTTTTTTTGGGACTTTCAAAGTATTTTAGAATGAAGTCACCAAAATGGTGGATCTAATATAGGTATATAGGTACCTTATTCAACCTTTATGTAGATACTGGCTAGATACATAGAACAAAAATGATAGAGAGAAAATAATTTAGAGACTATAACATAAAAAATTAAAATGTTGTGTGATGGTGAATCTACTAGACCTACGGCTTTTTGACGTTTTGACAAAATTGATAATATTCTTGAAGATTTCGAAAAATCACAATCTATATGTATAAAATGTATATGCTAACTTAATATACAATTATTGGTTTCACTACAGACAAATTTGAATAAAAGAAAGCAGACAGTGAACACGAATGGAGAATGTTTTTCGCGGATAACCTAGCTAAATGAAATTGCACCTAGTATCGTATGTAAAGTAGGACGATAGTGTTCTTTTGAAATCAGTTCGGCTATACGAGGCCTAAATTAGAAATGTCAAAGTCAATGAACTGAGACCGCCATGATGCGAGGGTCACAGATTAGATAATTGCTTTTAGGTTATAGATATACTGTGGGAGAAAATGTTTGTTTAGAAACTGGCCATTGCTTGAGTTTGTTTTATCTATTTTTAGACATACGTACGAATTTAACTACGAACTAATATTTAATTTAAATATATAATTAACTAGCCGCGGCTCCGCCCTCGTGAATTATGGATTTCGTTGCCGCGAGCCACAGAAATCTAGTCCCAAAATAAACAAAGCCTATTCCAGACTTTATCTGTGCTAAATTTCATTCAGATCCGATCATTCATTATAAACTCATTTCATTCAACTCATTCATTCATATTCACAAACAGCCACATTTATGTATAATATTAGGTTGCTAGGAGTAGTAGGACATTGAAATACCCAGATTTTGCTTGTTATGGAAAAGAGGTGCATACCGTAGTAACTTGTCATGGTTTCATATGCAGTATTAGCGATCATTAAACTTAGAATGTATCTAATATGTAGTCCAATGAACGCCACATCTAAATAGTAGTTGCTCAAATTACACGATTTTAGTTTATAAAATTATGTAAAAAAAATAAGATTATTAATTTCTATGGTATTGAAATGAAAAAAAAGGGTAGGTCAGAAGTACTCGAAACCAACGGACTTGCATGAAATGTTTACTGACAGTAAAGGAAGCTCATGAAGTATGTAAGGGTGGGCTATTTCTGCCTTACCTACCAGGAAGGAAATAGGCGTGAGCAATGTGAGCATGTATGTATGTAAAAAAAACTATAACCACAAACCACTGTGAAATAATATCATTTATTAAATAGCAACACTGAAAACCACAATGAATAATTTCACATTCGAAATTCGAATGATCAAAAACAGCTTAATTTGAGTTCAAAGTACGTACGCGGAAAATTGGAGCGTATCGTTTTCCCGTATCTTGAACTCTTGGGTGTCAAGGAACAATGCCCCGTAGATAAATGATTCTGCACCTCTATGGATGGCGTTCCAAATACAAAATGTATGCAATAACATTTTGCGTCAGCTAACAACGCAGTCATGTCAGAATGTTGAATCACTGGTTGCCTTTGCGTGTTTTTTTTTTCTTTATTCGCCATATTGTTCTTGTTTTAAATTTTATGAATACGTGTTGAATAATTTATTTAAAGAATAGAATGAATATAATTGAAATAATAAGTCTATAATAATAGAAATTAATGATAAAAGTAATAGCGGTATGTAATATTTTAATATTTTTATAGGTACACTGTCATGTGTTTTTTATCAAAGATAATATTAATTGAATGGAATTGAAAAAAAAAAAGTAGTTTGAAACTATATGCAGCGTGTAATATATCTAATTTAAAAAAATCAATGCCTCTTTTCGTTGTTAGTTTATAACTCAAGAACGGCTGAACCGATTTGGCTAATTTTAGTCTTAAAATGCTCGTGGATGTCCAGGAAAGGTTTAAACGGTGAGAAAATAGGTGCAGCGGGAATGGGAAAAATATGGCGGTACGAAGTTCGCCGGGACAGCTAGTCTAGTAGGTTATAAAAACGATAATATACTTTTTGTTTAACATTTAAAACCAGCGCATAAAAATATATTCATGCATAAAATCTCACAAAGTGGGAATCGATCACGCGAACTCCGTCGTAGTAGTCGTATACGCTACTGCTACGCCACAAACGCCGTCTATCTACCTCACTTTATTGATTTCGCAATGGGTTAATGAACTTAGTAGGGGTCAAACAGAAAAAATATAAACATTTGTAGGTATTGCTCGGGATCTTGAACCTAAAATGTGCTCTACACGCGTGGTCACGTTTCTTGGGTGTCTTTTGAAGAGGAATTGCAGTGGACGAGCTCAAATTCACCAAGCATAGATTATTACAAAACAATCTGCGGGCGCCAGGGCCTGTCCAACGCAGTAACACTCCATGCTATACTCAAAAGACATCCAAAAAACGTGTACTTCGCGTATAGAGCACATTTTAGGTTCAATAATATTGTCCCGAGCAATACCAGCCCCCCTAGATAAGTGGCAATTCGTTGCTCGGCGTATGATGGAATAGAATGCCAAATGTATGGGATTTGACGTATATGACAGGCGTCAACGAATGTCAAAAATGTCAAAACGCCGAGCAATTTTGTATTATAACTTAAGTCATTTAATTACCTACCTTATTAGGTTATGACGTCTACGTCTATCTGACGTCATTCTCAAACCGTCAATCGGAATATTTGTTAATTAAAGCGCTAACCTTAATAATAAATAGATTTATTACAATGAATGGTAACATGACTTATATTTTATATCATTAAAATTTTAATACATACATACATTTTGTAGGTTATTAATTTATTTAATTGTTATTACAAAAGTCAATTTTTAACAGTACTTACATATAAAAACATACCTACATAATAATACTAATGTTTTAGTCTGTTTTAACGAAGTTATAATGAAATACCAATATTATTACCATGTTATACTATGGATTATTCAATAGTAGGTAATAGTATGACTACCAATTAAGTAAACTGTGGTAAGACTCGGACTATGTAGCCATACCACGAATTGATAAATAATTTATGAATGATATCTAAAAAATCCATAATAGTTTGATACAATTTATAATTAAATTCATAATTTGTACTAATACATACATACATCCATATAATCACGCCTTTATCCCCGGAGGGTTAGGCAGAAGTGAATTAACGCCCACATTTCACCAATCATTGTATTAGGTCCCAGGTAATAGAGGGTGAGCCTATTGCTGTATTCCGGGCACTATTGTTGACTTGAGCTATGCTTTTGAGGCTGACTACATACACTGGCTGAATACATTTTTTTTTGTTTATTTGGATATATGGTGATTTTCCTATACATTGGTTTACAGACCTACGCTACGAAAGAATGCTGCTTTGACGTATCCTCAAATCTCAATGACAGCGTGGTTGTAGAGCCGCTTTCTGCTGTTAGGGGGTCGATTCCCGCTCTGCGCAATTTTTTTTTTGCTTTTTTAGGGATCTAAAGTTTTTGCTTTGCTACTTTAGCGGCGTCTCTTTAGCGAATAAATTTTTAAAGGATTTTAGAATTTTATTTCAACCTGGCAAATAAAAGTATTTTTTTAAAACAACCTAACAGTAAAATGGCGAACAATTTAACTCCAATACTTGAAACAATGTTTTATCGTTTTTTAACTTTTTTACGAGGCCCACAACATTTGCTGTTTTTTACTTTTTACCGCGTGTTATTAAAATATGGCGGATAGCATTCAAAATTGCAACATTTCGTAAATTTTTATGATTAGAAAGTGCGTAGGGGCACACCTTTCTTGAAACTTTTCAATGCTTAATAATTTAGAGAGTATTGTAAATATTTTAACATAGCAAGTCATTTACAAGTTATATTACAACAAACAGACATCGCAAAATCTTTGTAGAAAGACTTCTATGTATGTATTGTACACTATCTCATGGGAAGGGAATGGGACCTCACTAAAGTCTTCGAGGTCCAAAGCACTCATCTGCAAGCCTATAATAATAAAAGCTAGCAATTAAATCGTCATAGAATCTATTTTAATCTTTATAATTTAACTAAATTAGCTAAAGGATCAAATTTTAATGATTATTACAAAAGATGAGTACAGCGGCTTTTATACACAGCCACGTTCTCATATTTCTTTTTTTCTTTTTTTTTTCTTTGTTGTGTTACCATTACTTTATATAACCGCTGTTAAATGTCAAAAACATTAAAAACAAACAACCCTTTTATATTATTGACAAATATAGTTTCAGTCCAAAAATGACAAATTTGGTCACAGCTCTTACAAATGCAGGGACAAACATTAAAAATGCAATAATGTTATGCAAATACAATTTTATAATATGAACCATGTACATTTTTTAAATGGTATTTATATTGTAAAACTGTTTTGGCGGTAAACGAACCGCCTATTTTTTTTGGCGGAACAAAAAGATGCGTTCGACTTTTTTGGTGCGCAAAGGGCAAACTTACGACTATTGTAAAATACGTGTAGTGCGGGTTACTTTGACCAGGTATGAAATCGTAGACCAATAACTTCTACTTATACATACTACACAAGCTGATTAGATTGAAAACGGGGTCATGGTTTTAGGGGATGCGAGAAGGAATTTTGAATTTCGAATGTGGAAGATGTTGAAGTAATTTAATTAAATAATTACCTAGTTTTTGTAAATTTGGTAATAGTTATAATAGTTTTCCATTTTTAAGTTTTGTTATTATGTTTTTTAAGAAATTGCAACACAAGAAACTAAAACACCTAACTAAATAAAATAATAGATAAAGGTCAAGGTCAATGAATTTTGACACCTGTCAGTTATAGATATGAACACATCTTTTTATAATGTCATTTGAATGACAGCTACAGAAAGTTAGTCGTCGGGTTGGGGTCTTTTGCGATTCCAATTTTTCCAAACAACCAGACCCCCTAGAAAAGTGAAGAAGAATAGAATTACGAATGTATGGGATTTGACGTTTATTACATACGTTGACGGCTGTCATATATATTATGTCAAATCCCATTCATTTGTCATTCTATTCTACCTACTATACGCCGGTCAACGAATTGCCAATTGTCTAGAGGGGCGGGTTAGTATAGTATGTAGTACTCGGGACTCTACTTCCGCGTAAGTTCTCGAGGAAAAATAGAGAATTAATTTATGAAACATAAAAATAGATTATAATAATGACCAATGACCATTAGGTACCTGTATTAAAAAAAATTGTGATGTAACCTCTTAAAGATGTTCGAAATATCAGAGTCACAATATATGTCATCGTTTTTTTATTGAGTTTTTATTCTGAATCATAGTTTTTGTTTCCACAGTGTTTTTTACTGTAATTTCTTGAGGTATTTCGATGGGTTGAGTATTGGCAGAGTAACAAATGATCTTATAATCGCAATAAAACAGAATCCAAAGTTGGTACGCTCGCAGCTTAACTAGGTTATAAAAGAATATGCTTACTTTGAGTCTAGGACTATGTGGTATATTATATGTAATAATAATTATCATTATTGTAATCCAAAAATTCTGCCAGATTGAAAAATGCTATCCGAAATTTTGAGACTGTGCCTTATATGAAGTTGAAACATAGTGTAGTAGGGGAGCCGACGATGCTAAAAGTGTAGTTACTCGAGCGTCGCGGAAACCTATTAAAATTGTTCCCCCACTCTTTCTATTTAATTTTTTTCAGTTATTCTGGTATGATTACCTCTGAAATAAATACAAAAAGCAACCGCGCTCATTTAAATTCAGACTTCGTTTTATGTAACTTTGCTAACTTCCCACGCCCTTAGGTTACGCTTAAATCATCAGATTAGCAAAATTGACAATTTTAGTTAGTGAATTTATCCAGTCCAATAGTTGGTTTTTTTTTTGCGCACACACCCATATTAAACGCTCATACTGGCTGGAGGATCTTTTCAATATTATGTAAGGTATCCTCTTACTAACCTATCTTAAACTATCGAATTTCCTTCTACGCCTCCCCTACTACTGGGAATCAGGCTTCTCCTTTCAAGCCTAGATGTGAAGCTATTAAAAATCTTAATCTAACTATCCAAAAACCAAATACATGATTTGTATTCGCAAGCCTCGATTTCACTAGTTATTCATACTGACCAAGCATTTTTTACCGTCATTAATTACTCGGTTCATTGATTATATAGTATACTAGCCTTCCGCCCGCGGCTCCGCCCGCGTGCATCTCGGTTAACGCGACCTTTGCTCATATCTTCGGTTCTACTCAACCGATTGCGATCAAACAAACGTAAGATTTTAAGTCTGAGTAAGTCCTTTCTAACAAAAAAAACCGCATCAAAATCCGTCCAGTAGTTTTTGCGTCCATCGCGGACAAACAAACAAACAGACAGGTAATTCAAATAAAATATTTTCGTGTTCAGTATCGTTAACATAACATAACCCAAGTATTTTTTTTTTAATATCTTCAATGTACAGACACAACCACTTTACAATTATATAATAGTATAGATTAAGCTATACATTTCGGCAATTATCTTTTTTGTCTCAGTTAATAGGCAATGAGTATAGAGCATGATCTTCTCCATCATCTTCCTTAGCGTCATTTTGTATTCTATCTGACGCTTTCACTTCTGAGCTGGGTGTCCGTTTGCTCATTCTTCTCCTTTTAGTTTGGATTATACGGTCTTTATGGGAGCGACTGTCGTCTGACCTCTCAATACAGAGAGGAAAGCATGCGTAAGAGTTCAGTTTGTCAATCAGCTTGTAACTTGTGACAAATACCTGTCTAATGTGAAGTCTCTGACCAACTGATTCAACTGGATACTTCCATGAAAACCGCAGTTCTCCAATACATACATTTTAGGGTCAAATTCATACATCTAGTCAAATTAGTTACTTTTTTCTAAACATCAAAACGGTAAGTTATAAGGAAACCTGTACGAAATAAAATAAAATGACGTCATAATTTTTAATTGTCAAATAATTTACTAATATGGGTTCGATGGATGATTAAAAATAAATAAAAAAGATATATAAGTACAATGCAACCTACCCATGGGTATCTACTAAAAAAATCTTTATGATACCTGACCCCCCAACCCCGAAAATAAAGCCTACGCCAGATGCCAGCACGTTTTCGGACCCTGTACCTATTTCTACAGCGCGTTATCACACGCAAACATAAGCACAAACTTCAGGCACGTGACCATTCATAATATACTCCAAAATTATTATAATCTAATGTTTCACAGATTCTCAACTACTCATAAAGATCCATGGTATATTCATAACATTCATTCGAATATTCAATGACCTATTGAAGTCACGTGACCCGTTCATTAGTGAGTCACTCCGGTCACTCGTACATCCACGTTTTGCGAGTTACGAGTTTGGTGGTTTGGATACATAATTATAATTACTTCGCTAATAAACACCTACGTATATTAATAAATGATACATGTTGGTCAAGTAAGTGTGTTCATATTTGGAAGTCCTATTCTATTTTGGGCGTGGGTGTACACTTGTTAAGCAATATAAATGGTTCATCCTCACACATTGCGACCGGAAACGGTGCGGTCTGTGCGGTATGAAAGAAACTTCATCCTGCACACGCCCAAGTTGTGGAATGAACTCCCTGCTGTGGTTTTCCCAAGCGACTACAGTTTGGGGTTCTTCAAGAAGGGCATTAGAATGTTTCTTCAGGGTCGGTAGCACGAGTGTAACGTCCCTGGTGTTGTCCCAGGCGGGCCGTGTACTTGTCTGCCACCGTGGTATAATTTTTTTTAATGTAAACTATTCCAAATTCAAAATAGATTTCTTACAAAAAACTTATGTCAAACAAAAAAACTTAACATTGCGCCATTACATAACTTTCAAAAATGTTCGCACTCCGTAACGAACATACAAACAATTATTATACAAAAACAAAGTGAACTATTTGTATTCAATTTAATTAATTAATTTTATACAAAATTATTACAATTACTAACAGAATGAAACAGAGTAACCGCGATTTTTTAGTTCTAAATTCTTTTCTCACAGGCTCTGCTTAACAATTATACATTATCTTGTGAATCTGGCTATGTTGATGTCATGTCATAAGTTTTGATGTTAATATATGATTAAAAATCGTTATATTTTGTTCAACAAGTGAACTATCATTTTTTTCACATATCTGGTAAATAAAAAATCTGAAGTTGACATTTGAATTTCGAATAACTTTACCGTTACTTTTATTCAAACTTGCTGCGAGGACGGTTTTGCTACGCGTTTGAAAGTTCAAAAATCAGTTTTTTTATTTGATCAGATGAGAGAAAAACTGTTTTTTAATTAGAATTAGAAAATCCCTTAAGCCGCAGCGTAGTTAGGAAATAAGTGTCACCACCAATGACATTTTGATTAAACAATTATCTCTGGAACAGTGAGTTCCAAATTTGAAATAACTTTCTAACCTAACCTATCTAAATCGGATTGCGCTGATTTTCTCAATAAACTTATCACAAACTTTCTGTCTTATTTCTGAGTGGTAGCCCATCGTAAGAATGGCCTAAGCATTGGCCAGCCAGTTTGTTAAAGGTTATTACAAACGATACGGCTGAATATCATTCAGGCCGTTAATTGAACGGTGCCTTTTAATTAAGATAATTTTAAAGCAATTAGTTTGCTAGACTAAACAAATTATAATAAATTGGAAAAAGCGAAATCAATTCTCGGGCGGGACTCGAACCCGCGATCTTTCCCTTACAGGGGGAACGCTCTGACCACTGAGCCACCGAGCTTCGCCCGAGAGTGACCCAATTTTTCCAATACATCCATCTTACGGCGATGGTAGGAGTAATCTACCGATATTCGTACGAACTATCGGAATCAATGAATGATGTTGCAATCATTTTTAAACATTGATTTTTGATAACTCCGCACAATCAATTAAGATAATTTTAAAGCAATTAGTTTGCTAGACTAAACAAATTATAATAAATTGGAAAAAGCGAAATCAATTCTCGGGCGGGACTCGAACCCGCGATCTTTCCCTTACAGGGTGCCTTTTAGTTAGCAGTCTTGGTAGTTAATTGAACGACGGCTGATTAAGCTAGCTGGCTGCGACATTATATACTCAATTTATGATTGCTCGGGACGGGACATGTGTTTTCGACCTAAAATGTACTCTGTGCGAGTAGTATACGTTTCTTGGGTGTCTTTTGAGGATAGTACGGGGTACCACCACCAAGCATAGATTATTATAAAACATTCCGGGTGCGCCAGGGACTTGTTCGTCTCGCAATTTAGGTCCAAGATACGTATCCCGGGGCTCCGGGGTATATTCTGAAATAATCCTGAAATGTCAACCGTTATTTTGAAAAAAAAAAGAAAATATTTAAATGCCCGTTAGTGTCATATATTATATAGAATGTATTATTTTTTATAACTGGCTATGTAACTTACTTCAATGTATGCTAATTGTCTGACACTAAGTATTTATTGAATTATGTTATCTCGGTCAATGCCTCAGCTATCTATTTATAAATTATAATTAATTTATTCTTTCACGCGTTTCGCGACTTTAATAGAGGAAATTGATATTCCGTTTCTTTTTTACAGAGAAAGCTAGTTGTTCGGAACAAAAAAAGACGACTTATAAATCGCTAATAATACGCAACTTTTTGTTGCTATCATACAGATAACATAATAATAAAAAGGTGCGCTAAGATACCTACTGATGGGCTTCAACATTCATTAACTCATTCATGTAGTTTCTGAGTTCCGTTCTAAATTCGAAATTAAAAATAAATTATCGCTTCATCCAGGAACCGTGACACTTTTTTTTTCTTAACAATTTGTCTAGTAGTAGAAGTCAATGAGAGATTTTTTTATGATGTTTTGACTTCAATGTATCATTTTAAGTACTTAGTGAAATATGAAAATTTACAATATACAATAAGTATCCATTGTAGTCTGGGTTGTGGTAATGAAACGGGGTGAAAAACATTCACAGCGTTGCGACTTGCGAGTTAAATTAAACTATTTTATTTTTTTAATTTTATGAAAATTTTACCAGTGATAACTCGTAATTGAGGGATATGTGAGTGACTCCACCTCACGGACCTCACCTGTAACCCGGCACCTGCTGATTAACGAAAGAGGCGCTGGTACTGTAGGTAGGCTTTCCTTCAGAGCTTGAGGGGGTCAGACAGCAGTCCCGTAAAAGCCAAGATCAACCAATAATGGAGAAGAAAGAGAGCGGACCCTGTGCTCCAAAATATAACCTTTACTACAACGGATTGCACCTGGACTGATGTGATGACGAATAAAACACTCAAGTATAATAAATTCATAAAACATTCCAACGCAATATAGGCCAAAAGTTCATACGAATGATATAACATTTCAAATAATCAAACAATTACAGTTCTAGAATAAACTCAATAAATTACTTTACACCACAAATACTCCCGTTTATAATAAAAAAAAATGGCGGAATAGACTATCGTAATATTCTTAATTTACCGGGAGTTTATACATTCGAGGAACACACGTGACTGTTAGATAAACGTGAGGAACTCCTAATGTGGCGTTGATTCGATATTCGAATAATTTGAATTCATTTCCGTTTTGGCGCGAACCGAGAGGTCAAGTCCGTTGACACAGAATTCATGAACTTCGTTTGTGTTAACAAAGATCAGATTATCGCATGCTAATACATGAATCGTGTTTAGAAAGACAGTAATCGTTGTAATTTTATGTTCAGGTGATATTGAACCATATTACTACAGCAGTAGATTTGACAATAACTCTGCATGGAATCGAGATATTCATGATGGCTGTCGCGGGAGAGTGTATGCTTATGTCGGGAAAGTTTAACATTATATTAAATCTAAATTTATAGACTGTTATAAAAGATCATTCATAATAATTTTATTTAGCGGCTAAATAATTCTTAGTTTAACGGATTCTCATCAACGTAGTGTGGTTCCTGGGTGCAATAGAGGTTTTCATCAAGGAACTCAGGGTCCGATAACTTATTCTCTTCCTTTAGAATTGACTTAAGCGACTTATGAGAGTGTCTGTCATTTGATCTTTCAAACCCGGGAAAGTCTGCGCTGGAGCCTCACTCGTTGCTTAACAGGTCCATTAAGAACCAAAGCGTGGAACGCCTCTTTTCTTTGCCGAACTATAATAGTCTTGGACTGTAAATGTTTTTCCTTCTTCCCACAGTCCCGGGTCTTTTAAGGGCGGCGTCAAAAAGCATCTGATGAGACCTTCAAGCTGAGGGCCACCATTGTAACATTCTAAAATCTTTCCTGAGACTATACCTTCAGCTTATTATCAAGTGAGGTGAAGTCAATTTGACGTGTCCTATATAATAAGGTGTACCGGTTTGTAGAAACGAAAAATGAATTGAATAAAGGTAAGCACTAGAACATTTTCAATTCCTATTTCGGATGTCACCTATAAAAACGAAAGGGAACAAAATATTCATAGAGGTCTATAAATGCAAGGGCATATAGTATGATGCAGAATGAAAACCCGTCAATGTCACTATGACGAATTTATAACAGATTGATATCAGAAACAATATTGCTTTGCTACATTCTTGAAGTATGACTCAAAAGGCACAGATTGAGATATGTTATGAATGTGACATTTAGAGGAGAGATGCCAATACCAATGATTTGGCTCATATTTATAAAATTGCAGATGATGTCATTAGAATGGTATCGTTAATATTTTCTCAATTTACATAAATAACTCACGAGTTAACCAAAAACGGCTACGTGGTTAAACTCTGCGCCGTAGAAGTAGGAGCAAGGGGAATTCCAGCTAAATCCCTGTACAACTTACTTAAAGACCTCGGATTGTCAAGAGCTTCAGTAAGCTCTTTACTAAATCGAATATCAAAAGCGGCATTGATAAGATCAAGGGGATCAAGGGATTCAAGGGGGGGGGAACACTACTGACGGTGGAGGTGAGCGCTGATGCATCACAAGGTGGCCACCCTAAACCTACATCTGGGTCGTAAGTCCCAGTCGCCGTCACGGTGTTCCTCTCTGTATCACGCTATGGACCCGGCGACCGCACGGTGAATCCATGGAGTGCTGAGAATCGGATCTCATACATACATACATCTTACATTATAATCACGCCTTTATCACAACACCTTTATTTCACGAACGTAATATGAGCCTATTGCCGTAAAATAACGCACAATGGCCAAAAAGGAGGCTAAGTGCGGGTAAAAATAGTCCCCTTTCCATCCATATTGCCGTATTCAGGGCACTATTGTTGATTTGGTGTTTTTATGCCACTTCGGTGGCAGACAAGCATACGGCCCACTTAATGAAAAGTGGTCATAATACCGTTACCTACGTACGGGTGTATCACGACCGTCAAAATCGCGCTACCGAGCCTGTAAAAACCTTCTACCAATAAAATCCACTGAAAGTTCCTCAAATCTCAGTGGTAAGTTAGGTATATCGCTCAAATCTCAATCTTCTCAGTGGTAAGTTAGGTATATCGCGTTGCAAAATCGGTAGCTTAGTGGTTAATGAGTCGGCCTTACGATTGCAAGGTCCCGGGTTCGAATCCTGACCATTATACTACCGACGTGCACTCACTCCTAACACAAGCAATTTAGCTTAGCTTTAATTTAGCTTAGGTTAGAGGGAATAATTAGTAATTTCTTTTAAGATAAATTCTTTAAAAAAAATCTCTAACCTACAACAGGTATTACTGAATGTACCCATATTTCCTACGTCACACAACATGCATAAACAACACCCCAATATTTTAAAACGTTAACTTCTTAGAAATAATGGTTTTATAGCCCACAAACTGATTTAGTATACTCTGGGCAAAAAGACATAAAACTTAGCCACTACACCGTTCCATCCTTTCTCTTTGATTTACTGTCAGTTTACAACCAACCCTTACACTACCGTTAGGTTGTGAAAGGGTTATTTAATTTTAATATTCATGAAATTTTGAAAAGTGAGCCATAAACACGAAGCGAAACTTTTATTTGTGCGTCAATTGCTACCGCTACCGTAAAACTTATTGTCTATTGGTTTCTTTCTTTGAGAAATACGGTAAGATAGTTGTGTCTCTTTACGCCATTCTTTAAACATAAATTGCTTTGGTTTTTACACTATTTATGGTCCTACTGTATATTCAAAATAATGGTGTCCAGATATCGGTAAATATTATGCTGACGGCACAGAATCTCTCTGTTCTCACAGGGTCAGCAGCACGAGTGTGGGAGCCACACTAGTGTTGCACTCGTCCATAGGCCACGGTAACCACTTTCCTTTAGGTAGTAATCAAAGGTCTATGTGGTATAATAAAATGTTTTAGAACTAGGCATTAGTAACACCCTAACTGTGACTTCTAAACACACTAAGATCGATAATGGAAACCTAAGAAAACCCCAGATATAGCTTTCAGCTAGCTACAGCTGAATATCGGTCTAGTTTTCCGCCCATAAAACTTAGGAATTCCAACTTTTAACCTTCACACGCGTTTCCTTCTTCCTACAACCCCAAGAAAGTTGCAAAAAGGGCAAATGGGTATAGGTACTCGTATGCCAAATTTTGTGTAGGTACAAGACATATTTATGCGATCGTCATACACAGACTATATTGAATTTATAATAAAACCATACCAATACCAATCTTTCTTCTTTCTATCTTTCAAATTGTTGTTTTTTCCAAGTATTGCAGATCTTAGGCCCGTATTCCAGAACGACACTCAATGCTGGATCTCGATTTATTTGAGGACAGATTGTATAGACAGATTGACAGATTCTAGAATATGGGCCTTATTGAATGTATAAGTGCAGTGCCTAATCGTGAAAGAAACATAACTCAAGCTTATTTGTGTTGCGATTCTGTAGGGTGACAGTATTTCCAAACATAACTAGAAGCTTCATCAATTGTTAAAATATTAACCACCGTTCACGGCAAGAAAGTCGTATAAAAACTAAATATTGTCACACTTACTGACAATAACTGTCTAACGGAATTACTTGTTGAAATAACCAAAAGACAAATGTTCCAAACACATAACACTGTTTCCTAACAATTTAATTAAAAACCAATCTTATTTAAAAGTAATAAAGTCGAAAATTATTTGAAAGGAATTGTTCAAAATATTTTGCTACGTCATCGCCGTTACTGGATCTGTCATTAAAAAAAAAATGTACAGTTTCACAAATGGTCCCGTTCATTATTTTGAATTTAGAATTTATGGCGTGCGGGCGCACAGTGCGCTTAGCGTCAAACAAACACCGCTACCGGCAGGATGGGGAACAAAACCTTTTTGTCAATTTTTTCGTAAAACAACACGATATTGGGCAGTTTTATTGCATGAAGCATCGACAGTGGTCATTTCTGGCAATTCTTTACAATTTTTGTATATCATTATCCTTTATTTGAAATAGCTGAGAACTTTAAATCATAACAGAACGGTTTTTGGCATTTTTTTTAGGTATATGCAGATTCGGTTGAAGACAATGTTTTGAAATTTTTCGGTACTTTTTTGTACTTTGTTATTGCTTACGTTCGCCACCTACCTTGTATTTAAAATCCTTTGATGTAATGGGATAGCAGTTATAGTATGTTTCCTATGGATAAAAAAACGTAGTACTTACCTATCTAAACCAAGAAATGGGTTAAAAATACAAGTCTCTTCAGACGTTTGTATGATTTCTAAACGTTTTCAAAACCAAGGTTTTGATTTGACAAAGTCAGTCAGTCCATACATCAAAGCGAACTCTTTATTTATAAAGTAGGTACATACCTATTATCTTTTGAATGAAATTTTAAAGCATCAAGTCCTTTAAAGCACCAGGAGAGTCACTCGTGCTGCCGCCCCTGCAAGAACAGAGATTCTGTGCCGTCAGCGCGAAAGGTAAGTAGGACAAACCTTTGGTCTTCCCACTGGCACTCTCCACTCACCGCCGGGAACACAACACAAGATTATTTAGCCGCGGTATTCTGTAGGGCGGGGCGGAGGTATTTCCCCAGACGGACTGCTCGATTGGCATGGAAATACCGTCGTGTCCTACCTCCTACTATTTGCATCTACCGATATTCATCGCGGACTCAATCGCGGGCTTAAATCCCGCCTGACCATTTCACTTTTTCCAATCTTAATCGAAAAGTATATTTATTTTTACTATTACTTTTATTAAGTAGGTATAGCAGCGACTTCAAGAATCTGGATGAAAACAATATTCATCAAGGAGGTAAGTATGGGTCACCCAAGAGACACGTAAATATAACTTGCACCTATTTGCGTACGTCACACCTTTTTTACGGGATTAATCCCCTGCATCTACACTACATCTCCAGTAAATTTTCACCCTTCGCCACACAAGGATGAAAATTTATTTTTAAAAGGAAAGCCGGTGGAAAAAATCTTACCTTTTTTAAATGGATTTCAAGGCGTTCTGAATTCACATACTGAATTTCAGTTACTTAATTTCAGATACTAATGCATACTATTTTCAGCCTTAACCAAATGGAATAAGGTTCATAACTATTAATTTACGTACATTCAAAAACTGCTCGAGCACTTTTCCACCTGAACTGACCCTTAGACTGCATCGCGATTCAGCTATAGCATCGATGATGCATTGTCGCGTGGATACACGTTAGATGTGCTAATATGGGCAATATAGCATTCAATCGCTACATCAAGCAGTCAAGCGATTTGATGGCCGTGAGTGGAGTGTAAAATGTGCTTAAGACCTGTTACGACATCCGGCTTCCGACTAACCACTAAATCACTGCCGTTAAAATTAGCATGTGTGTTTCGGCCCTTATACCGTATTCTATATTAAAATTTTATTTTAAAATCATTTAACTATTGTACCGTCCAACTGGATATTTATTTCATAAGATTCCAGTTTTTCTGTTCACGTATTTCAAGTTTGTTGTATGAAAAATTAATGTCGTACCAACTAAATGTCAGATGTACGAATATAATTTACTTATATTAATAATATCAAGTTTGCTTATTGTTTTTTTTAACATTAGTTTTTGTATAAGCACCAAAATGAGTTAAAGCGATTGTCGGCACTGCCCAAAAGTTAACACTTCGTGTGTTCTTCGGAGGTCTTTTAATTCACTAAGTACCTATAATATAAATATTGAAACTGATTTAGTTATGTGTGCAAACTATCATTAGAATCTATTCATCATTCTGAATCACACTTTATTATACATACATCCATAGGCGGGCCGTGTGCTTGTCTGTGGTAGTGGTATAAAAAAAATTCACTAGATGGTACGAAGTTCTAATAAGCCTCTTTCACATTAGATATTTTTATTATTGATGAATGATTGATGTCTTTGGTCTTTGTTTACGAGAACATGAATATATTATAAAAAAAATTGAAATTGACTTTTTGATTTTGACTTCACTGATACCCGGGGCTAGATGGGGACATCGTGGTCCCCACCGAGAAGACCCTGGTTCGGCCGGGGTCCAAGAGATATGTTCCGGCAATCTCACCTCCGGCAACCAGAGACCCAAAGACGGCGTGCGTTTTAGTCGGTTCGAGTACCAAATAACCACCCCTAATGGGTCCTTCATCAATAAAAGAAAATGTATCAATTCTCATCTATTTTACAAGCTTTTTATTAACTTGCACTGTACCTATGTATGTATGTATGTAATTTGTTCTGGTAGAATCTTGCAACTCGATTGTGAAGCAGATATCTTCAAATTTTTCAGATGAAATTTTTTGTTTATATTCTCGTAGAATACACTTCTTTTTGATAAAAATACATTATCGCTGTGAACGAAATCATCATACTAGAACACAATTAGTTTTAATTTTTAATATGAGGACCAGAGGACATAGGCTCATACCACACTATTTTATCTGCGCCTCATTCGGACGCTGCAAAGTGTGTTTATGAGATGTGTAGAGATACAATGATAAAATATAGTTTCTACACATCTCATAAACACACTACCTTTCCTAGGTTTAGCTTGTAGTTGATGTTCTTCTTCCTCTTAGCGTTAATTCCCAGTCGCATCCGAAGCTTTCAGCTCGGAGTCTGGGGTCCGCTTTTACCAGTCTTAACCACGGATTTGGCTAGACCTCTATATTTTCCGTAAAGCGATTGTCATTTGACCTCCACGACCCAATGTTAACATTAGGCGATATCGAAGTTTTGCAGTTAGACCGTTGTTTTTGGATTTTTGAGGGCTCCAACTACCCGTAACGACTGCCATAGATGTTCTCATGGCAACCGGGACCGACGGCTTAACGTGCTCTCCGAGGCACGACCAGACCAATGCAAATACTCATATTTCATTCACACAAATATTTGCACTGAGCGGGGATCGAACCCGCGCCTCCTGCGTTGCGGCCGCGTTCACTACCGCTACGCCACGGAGGCTGTCCGTAGTTGATGTTGTTTTGTTACAATAGGACTGACATACCTATCCTATAAATAAATAAAGAATAAAAAAAAATCGACAAAATTGAATATCTGTTTTTAGATATCTTGCTGTTGAATACAAAGGGGGTTCAAAGAACGGGCATTTCGGTTTAATGTAACTAAATGAAGATATTGCTGAATATGAAGTAATCGATTGCGTAAGTGTGCGGCATTCGTTTGAATATTTTGTGTATAACCACGTATTTGCTTGCTTTTTCACGGGAGACAGCTAGGGTTTGAGTTAGGTTATAAATAAATGTTTTAAAGAAATCGGTTTGGTGTTTATTAGTGTTTTTCTTGACAACCTCTGTGGCGGTAGTGAACGCGGCCGCTACGCAGGAGGTTCGATCCCTACTCAGTGCAAATATTTGTATGCATGACAGTGGTGAGGGGTCCCTATAACCCGATTCCTGAAAGCTTGTTCTACAAAGAGAAACCGTGGTAGAATTCCATACTAAATTGCTATGGTTGTTATGTTGAAGATTTTTTCCACCGGCTTCAATTTTGAAAATTTTCGTCCTTCACCACTGATGCATGAATAAGGATGGGTATTTGCATTGGTCTGGTCGGAGAGCACGTTCAGCCGTCGGTCCCGGTTGCCATACGAACATCTATTATGGCAGTCGTTACGGGTAGTTAGAACCCTAAAAAGTCCAATCGCTTCACGGAAAATATCGAATATTTTTTTTTTTTTTATATAGGACACGTCAATTTGACTTCGCCTCGCCTGATGGTAAGCTGAAGGCAAAGTCTCTGAAAAGAGGGTCACCATTACAGACACGTATCATGTTACAATGGTGGCACTCAGCTTGACGGCCTCATCAGATGCTTTTTCACGCCCTGCTTAAAGGATCCGGGACTGTAGGAGGAGGGAAACACGTGAACTGGTAAGGCATTCCAAGACTTAATGGTGCGGCAGAAGAAGGAGTCGCCGAACCGCTTGGTTCTCGATGGAATATTCTGCACCGTATGCGGGTGGCATCTAAGCCCTGCACGTGTTGTCCTATAGGTATAGGAAAGGAGAGGGTGGGATTAATTGGAAGAGCTCATCAGAACAGTCACCATGGTAGAGACGGTAAAATACCGCCAAAGATGCCACATATCTACGCAATTGCAAAGGCTCGAGGGTTTTAGTGATCTCAGGATTCCCAATAATGCGGACCGCACGTCGCTGCAACCTGTCGAGAGCATCTAGTAAGTACTTTGCGGAGCCATCCCAGAGATGAGAGCAGTATTCCACGCAAGAGCGAATTTGTGTCTTGTAGAGAAGGCACCGCTGCTCCGGCGCGAAAAAACGTCTCACTCTGTTCAGGACTCCACGTTTACGCGAGGCTGTTTTGATGATGCTCTCAATGTAGTTTTTGTTGTTCAGTTTGCAGAATATCAGCCAAATCCGCAGTTAGACTGGAAAAAGCGTACCCTAGACTCCGAGGTGAAAGCTTTGGATGCGACTGGGATTAACTCTAGGATGAAGAAGTGTGTTTTTCGTTCGGTTGTAATTTACATATAGATCTAGAAGAGATATTGAAACGTCGGGCAAGTCGGACTAGTTATTTGGAGTTTCTACATCCTGTAAATACTGCCTTAGATGTTCCTATGGCAACCAGAACCGACGATTTAATGTGTTATATGAGGCACGGGTGTGTAATCACTATACCGAAAATTAATAAAACTATCACATATGGTATTGAAACTTTTTTAATATTAAACAAATCCAATACAAGTAACACCCATATCGATTGCGTTAAATCAATTTTTATCTCCGAACATATTAAACTTAAATTAATAAGAATACAACTCACTCTTTTACGCAAATGAAAATAGACTAGAGTAAGAACGGGATGCAATTAAAAAATTCCGTCACGTAATGTATGAGAGCTAGCCAAAAGTGTGGATGCGCCGGCGCAGGGTCAACGACCTAGTGCAAACATTGAATCTCTGATAAGTGGGGGGTGTGGTGAGTTGAGGATGGATGGCGATTAAGTTAATGCGTTAAGCGCGGTCGTAACGCGAAAAAGTTGGCAAGGTCAGGGTTATTATCAGGTTAATTTGCGTTAGGCGTAGTGGAGATAAGACGTACAGACGTACGATTGAATTCAATTAATTGTATTGATTGTGTAGTTTGATTGGAAAGGGAAAGGGTGGAACTATTGTTGCACTCATGATACATACAAGCCCCCGTTCCCACCAGCCAGGTCTGCACCTTTGTGTTCAGGTATAACAGGAGAGCTGTCTGACCAGTTTCCAGCTTGCCTCAAGAACGTACTCAAAAAATCTAATCTAAGCACGCCTTTTTCCCCGGAGGGTTAGGCAGAGGTGAATTATTAACATTCGCATTTCACCAATCATTATATTCGGTGCCGCGTAATAGGGGTGAGCCTATTGCCGTATTCCGGGCACTATTGTTGACTTGAGCCATACATCTGAGATAGAGTCTGGGCTGTATATACATGGATGCACTTATATGAGGTGAAGGCCACAAGAACTGACAAAGACAATGGTGATTTTTTTTATCGTGAGTAAAATTCCCACCGATACCCCAGCTGTAAACGAGGGGGATGGGGAGGGAAATGGCCCTGTCGAGCTGGCCTTCCACGGGTGTAGGCACCACGGAGTCCCAATCTAATGCCCGGGTATTTATCGTCACCTGGTATACCTATTTCGTAAATCTTTCGTCCATGCTCTATTGATCTCTACATCATTATTCATTATCATACAACACATTATATATCGCGATATTAATCCTATAAAATTAGTTCAATTTCATTAAGTTGTAATATTCGCGTAAATTTCCGGCATCAAATCTAATTCATATCAGTCAACAGTAAAAATTCTTACATTAGGCGTACGCTACACTGATGGGAAAAGCATGGTTTTACGACTATAATGATTTAATTAGAACATTAACTTATTAATGAAATTACCATTATTATGATAAAGAATTAAGACACCAGAGGGAAGCATATAATCTATACTGATATTATAAAGCTGAAGACTTGTTTGTTTAATTGAACACGCTAATCTCAGGAACTACTCGTTCGAATTGGAAAATTCTTTTTGTGTTGAATAGCCCGTTTATTGAGGATTAGCTATTAGCTAAGCATCATCACGCTACTACTCCAGCGAGTGGAGCAGTATCTATAAACGTCAACATATCCAGCAAATTCTCATACATTTTATTGGAAACTTAATAAATTGCGGGCATACTCGTTTATGGTTTCAAGTATGCCACTACTTGAAACCATAAACGAGGGTTTTGAAGTATGCCACAAGCGAAGCCGCGGTGGATCAGCTAGTGGTTTATACATGGAATACAAATAGAAAAATGTTGCAGTAGTGAACTAACTCCAAACTATAACCAAGCGAAGTCATATGGGGTAACTTGCCTAGACGGTGATAATACTGTAATTATACAATACTAGATTGTTACGTACGCGTTAGGTACGCAGTGTTTTTGCCCATAATATGATCACTGGAAGCATAGCGTAGCGCAGTGTAGCATAGTGCAGGGCAGTGTAGCCGTAATACAGAGTACTGTAGGCTTGTAGCATAATGAAACGTAGCATAGCGTAGCGTAATGTAGCGTACCGTGTACAGTTTGAAACTTTAACCCCCTAATTCTTAATAATCAATGTTAAAATCTACTTAGAAACGTTTCTTACTTTTCTTTTACATAAAATGATATCAATGTTTATTATCTTTCGAGAGGTTCCGGGTTCTAATTCTGGCCATGACACTGCTGACGTGAACCCACTCCTAACACAAGCAATTTAGCTTAGTTGGATGGGTTAAAGGGAATATTAGTAATGTCGGTTGCTAATATTCTTAAAAAAAATACTTCCCATCTGTCAGGCGCCTCCTTACAACTCAATTATATACATAGCTATTAAAATACTTATCGTACGGCAAATCCATAATAAAATCGATACTCCCCACGTTTCTAAACGAACTGAACCGTCGACTTCCGATCTCATACGGAGGTCGTTAGCACCTTCGAATCTCAACTACGATATCCCGCTACTCTGCGCGAACTCTGATGGAGGTTCTGAGAATCATTATAGTAGATTTTTGGACATTTCTGCGCATGAATACTTAATTTTTCGATAATTTTTATAACTTTCTCTAGCATGTTGTCTGATGGACTTCGATACGGTGGAGTTCGATGGCCGGGTGAAGTGAATTGTGACTGGATTTTGATTTGTTTAAGGCAATTACTCAGTAGTAAAATTGAAGTGGACGATTTGGGCAGTAGACGAATTAAGGGTCGGCGCTAAAGCTGGAAGAATGTGGATGTACGTCTTGTTTACCTCTTCCGGGATATACAAGCAAGACTGACTCTTGCTTGTTTGTTTGACCCATCTGACCCCTGAAGCTCGAGAGCATGCACATGCACATGAATTTCAGCAAGGAACGTATATTTTTCCAGCTCTTCCACGCCTTAATTTAAAATTTGATCCCGTTATCCCTTCTTCTTTTCCATACCCATTCATAATTTACAGTTCATTGACAGGTCACAGACTGAAAATCTACCGTTAATTAATTCTTTCAGATCGAACTATATGTTTCTAATTTTAAATTTTCCAATTCTTGTAATCAATAACCTCTACTGCCTTAATATTGGATCGAATTTGCAACTTCCGTTGGCCAAGACTATCTAACAGTGATAATCCCCGAATGATGTAAGCTGGGGAGCAGCATTGTGGACCCCATTACCGATGCTGTCCCTGGGTGATGGTGAAAACTGATGCCTAAATGACGACCTTGACTTATGCTTTTCACTCCCTGCTTAAAGGACCCGGGACTGTATGAAGAAGGAAACTTGTGTGCTGGTAAAGAGTTCCTAGGCTTTATTGAATCAAGTGAGATAAAATTGTGATTATTTCAGGTTCAAGAATGAAGAATCTTGTGAATGGGAATGAATGTTCTTACTAAGCCATGTACAATTTGCAGCTCCTGTTGACCTATGTTGTTTGAGCAGTCAAGAACAGTGACTTTACTAGCTTGAACTCGATTGTGACTTGTGACTAAGAGACAAGATTCTTTCTTAGTTTCAAGAATTAGTAACACCAACAGTTAAACATAGCATAGATCCTTAGGCATCAGTATTTTAGTACTTAAGAACTCGGCCTTACAATCAAGAGGTCCTGTTCGGATCCTGGTTATTACACTGCGTGTGATTGTCGATCGTATCACACGTCGAGGGTTCGTTGACCCCAAGCCGCATCCGAACACTTTCGTAGCGGTTAGAGACAATGCAGAAACTTTGACTATTAGGGGGTCGTTGTCCGGTAGCACTGGCCAAAATGCACGTACTGCAGTTGCCACGCAACATTCGCGAGAATTTGTACGGACGTGGTCGCTTGAGGAGATTTGGAATTGCTAGGATATTGAAATACTGGCTGGTTGTTGATAATTGATTTTGGTTTTTTTTATGTTAGACTGAAAAAATATAGTCGGTGAAATACTAATTCTCAATTAGTATAAAATTTTATGATATATTCGGTGGTCGGCGCTGTATATTTCATTCCCATTGCGGTGGAGACTTTGGTCAGTTGGGCCCATTGCGGTGGAGGCTTTGGTCAGTTGGGCCCATTGCGCTGGAGATTTTGGGCAGTTGAAGGCTCATTGCGATGGGGTCTTTGGGCAGTTAGGCCCATTGCGCTGGAGACTTTGGGCATTTGGGCCCATTCCGGTGGAGACTTAAGGTAGTTGGGCCCATTGCGCTAGACACTTCAGCGGTTGGGCCCATTGCGGTGGCAACTTTGAGCAATTGGGGGTCGGAGGCAAAGGGCTCAATTACCGAAATTGGCAGCCGTATCCACGAACAAGCCCGTGACTCCCGCTCCGGCTCGTTCCTGGGGCAAAGGATGGCCATTGCGATTCGCACTTTTGCATCGGGAACGATATAGTGCAGTTATTTGATGTGTCATGTCATGTCATACTCACGACTGCGCTGTGTGTACCTATGTGTGTAATTAAAATAGGAAATTATATTGACTTTATTCAATTAAAATTGTGTAAATTATTCCATTCAATGAGTAACTTGTGTAACTCCGTCTCGTCGTAAATAAATTTAACTTCTCGGAAGTGCGTCTAAATTCATGTTAAACGGAAATTCCGAACCACAATTCATGAAATACGACAGTAAGTCATTTTCAAACAATATTGAAAATTTATTTATTTACTAGCTGTTGCACGCGGCTCCGCCCGCGTTGGTGTAGGTTAACGCGTCCAAGTATAACCTATGTTCTTTCCCAAGGTTTAATCTATATCTGTACCAAATATCATCAACATCGTTTCAGTGGTTTAGCCGTGATAGCGTAACAGACCGAGTTAATTTCACATTTTAAAAAATTTGTACGGATTATGGATTATGAATTTACTTTTGCTTATATGGGTAGTCCCAGTCCACACACTCGATTTAAAACAAATCGTAGTAAATACTTACTTATATTGCAAACATGCTAAATAATTTATTTGATTGCTACCTTGGTAATAAGAAATATTAAAACTTTTACATAATTTGTGACTATCCTTAAGTGATAAATTAATGTTATGCTCTTTTAGGTTATTTTTTTTAGTTTAGCAACTCTACCATGACAGGTATAAGCAGTCCTGTTCTGGGCGCGACTTTTTCTGCTCAGTCATTTTAGACAAAAAATCCTTGAAACCTAGGACTAATTCCGGCGGAAGGTTTCTTTGTTTTAAAATGTTCCTTAGGTCCCCCTGAACATATCTGGAAAGTTCCCCATAGATCCCATGTACGCTCCCCCCTCCCCCCCCCTCAAACGTCTCCCTAAATCCAGTTTTTTCTATTTTTCTCAGAAACGGTGAAAGCTATAAGAAAGTTGTCCAGGTACCATATAATTGCTATAAAATTACCTACCAAACGACAGTTCATTCATTTCAATGTGAGCTATAGTCTCTGAAATATACCAACAGAAATTTCACCCAAAAAAAAAATTTGGCGTAAAATTATTCTTTGTACTAAATTTGAAGAAAAATTACTGGAGTTGTGGCAAAATGATGTAGGCACAAGTAAATCTTCATACATTTAGGAATAAAATGACGTATAATTCATTGTTATAGCAGCATTGGTTCTCGAGTTACAGCGAATAGTGTCAAACACCACAATATAATTTTCTGGTGTGAAGAAAGTAGGAACTTAGAAAATGATGATGCCTAAGGGTCAAATTATGGTTCAATCAATCAATTAGCCTATTGCAGTCCACTGCTGGACATAGATTAACATAACATAACATAAACTCACGCCTTTGTCCCCGAGGGGGTAGGCAAAGGTGCTAGCACCCACATTTCGCCGTTTATGTTTAGGTCCCAATGTAATAGGTGGCGAGCCTATTGCCATTAACCGGGCACTTATAAACCTGCGATAAACACACACATAACTTCGAAAATCATCGAAAAGTCATTGGTGTGTGCCATGGTAAACCTGGGATCGAACCCGTGACCTCGTCTCAGCAGTCCATTACCCATACCACTAGGCTACCGCGGTACTTACATAGGCCTGGACATAGGCCTCCCTCAATACGCGCCACGTTTGCCGATCCTCCGCCTTCCGCATCCAGTGTGTCCCTGCCACTCTACGTAGGTCGTCAGTCCACCTTATGGTTATAAAATTTAAATAAACGGACCACGGATATGCCACATTAAGAATAAGGCCATTGAGCGCTAGGGGTCTCCCTCGACATCTCAGAGGCCTTTGACAGGGTCTAGCACGATAACTTATTCAACAAACTTCCTTCCTTCGGCTGTCTTGTATGCCTGGATTGCAATCTTTCTGGGAACTCGGTCATTCCGTATCATTGGCGGTCGTTCGTTGGACCATTTGCAAATAAACGCTGGGGTCCCTTAGGGGTCGGTACTTTCTGTCACACTTTTCCATATCAACGATCTGCTCAAGCCCGGAACCATTGAGTGCGCAGACGACATCACAATGGTAGAGAGTTACGAGACGGCCGTACGCTGGCATGGTTGAGATCCGGTCTCTTAAGGAAACCATGGTTGAGCGGTTGAACTTTCCTTTGCAGGCATCCTCCGATTGGGGAGATGCCAACTTGGTCAACTTCAACGCAACCAAAACCCAGTCAGGCGTGTCTCTTCTCTGCGAAGCTGCTAAAAAGCTGAGAATGCTATCAAAAGTAAGATTAGTACTTCACACTGGAACAACTTCTCATTCTCTACCAAGCGCAAGTTCGATCGTGCATAAAATACTGCTCGCACCTTTGTGACGGTTTAGCCAAATACCAGCTTGAATCCCTTGAGTCAATAGAGAAACAAGCCTCTTGGAGGCTCATCAATAACGACGCTCTAGTTGAAAATAGGCTTCAGAGCCTAGAACATCAGCTAAGAGTTGCATGACTCTCGATTTTTTATCGGATGCACTTCATGGAGTGTGCACAAGATTTGCACAACTTAATTCCGCCAAACCCTTTCCACCATCGAACGACCATACGCACGGTGACTCGCCACTGATACACCATGGACTTTCCACTTATACGCACCAAACGGCCTTGCCCGAATCTGTGTTGCCGAATAGCTATAACTTGGGTGTATTTAAATTAAGACTAGAGTGAATAGGTTAGTTAATTCGTTTTTCAGGAACAGCTTATCAGTTTCATAAGCTTGTCAGAAGCGGGGAAGGCTTCCATGGGGACTAGTTATTATTCATTTTTTTAATAAACAGATAGTTTTTGATATAGTTAAAGCTTTTATTTTTTTATAATAAAACATGACAAGAAGTAGGTATTATTTGACACCTCATATATTAAAATCGGAGTAACGGTTTTGCATATTTTTTTCCCATTATTTTTATAATGTGGCGCTACATCGTTACTGAAAGGATAAATCGTTTAGTATTTCAGGGGAAATGATTTTATTAAGTCCGTTTATTTAAACTTAATTGCGGCGTGGTTCCCGGCAGAGAAGAATTTGGGCCACTCCATCTCCTGCCATGCGGTGTCGTACAAGGTGACTAAAGAATAGAGATGTTTAACATCAGAGAGATATAAACAGCCCAGGCTCAGCCACAGATACATGGCTGGAGTCAACAATAGTGCCCGAAAAACGGCAATAGGCTATTACTTATTGCCTGAGACCTTATACCATGATTGGTGAAATGTGGGTGTTAATTCACCTCTGCCTAACCCTCCAGGGATAGAGGCGTGATCATATGTATGGATATTTAATTGCCATAATTTAAACCTTAGGCATCATCATCTTCAAATTTTCTACAGTCTTCGTACTATAAAATTATATTTTGTTGTTTTTTGACACTATTCGCTGTAACTCGAGAACCAATGCTGCCATAACAATGAATCATACATCATTTTATTCCTTAATGTATGAAGATTTACTTGTGCCTACATCATTTTGCAACAACTCCAGTAATTTTTCTTCAAATTTAGTACAAAGAATAATTTTGGGCCAATTTTTTTTTTTGGTGAAATTTCTGTAGGTATATTTCAGAGACTATAGCTCACATTGAAATGAATGAACTGTCGTTTGATAGGTAATTTTATAGCAATTATATGGTACCTGGACAACTTTCTTATAGCTTTCACCGTTTCTGAGAAAAATAGAAAAAACTGGATTTAGGGAGACGTTTGAGGGGGGGGAGGGGGGAGCGTACATGGGATCTATGGGGAACTTTCCAGATATGTTCAGGGGAACCCAAGGAACATTTTAAAACAAAGAAACCTTCCGCCGGAATTAGTCCGACCTTTTTGCTTAAAATGACTGGCGTATAAGGCGGACTTAATGCCATAGCCATATTCTGTTTGTCAATCTTAGGGTGTTGCAGAGATCTTTATGTCAAAAGCGTGTCTACATACGCTCTATATTATGTAGCTCCATCCCTCTTTATAGCCCGGAACACGAGTACTTAGCTCGTCACGGTAGGCGAACTGCTGCAGATATTTACTGCAACGACCATCACTTTTATAAACACAAGGTTCACTCTAGCATGTAGGACCACTTACATACTAATTGCAGACTGTCACTTTCATCTCTCTTACTAGGTTCTGAGCTCGCGATGTGCACGCAGCGCAGCGGAGGCGACTAACCTCCGTCTTCTATAAGCGCAGGCCGGGGGTGACATGTGAAGCCGGCTGTCACCCTAACGGAAACAGGTCGGGGCGGGCGCGATGCGCGTCCCCCTTTCCGGGGCAAGATAGCAGACGGAAATCCATGGGGATTTCCACACGAAAAAAAGGTATCCATCACGTCAAAAAGTATAGTCAGCACACAAACCTTTACTCAAATAGTATATTTTAAGTTTATGGGTAAAACACTCTGCACTGGGCCCTTATTAGCATTGACCAACCATATCGTAAGTACGCCCGTTCATATTAGTCGACATTCCACCACTATCTTCTATGTTAACCAATTGAAATGTAGTTTACTCACGTTACAACTCCGTTTGAAACTCGCTGTCAAGTAGAATAATGCCCTGGTACTGATCTATCTCTACAATTGTCGTAATTGTACTGATTATAACACTTCGTAGACATCCTTACCTAAGAGCCGCATGAATGGCCGGCAATTCCAAGGAAACCTGACGTACACTGAGCACCAGTGAGTCAGTCAGCCGTCTCGAGAGAACTTTCGCAACGCGGACGTAAACAAACCGAAAATTCGATACTTTCGCGAATGAATACGGATTCATATCTATAATGAATGAGTCATGAATGGGGTTACTAGTTACTCTTGTTTATTTTTCGCTTTTTTGTGTCATAGGATTTATGTAATGGGAGCAGCAGAGATCCGGCACTCAAAAGCTGCTTACCTCTTAGGCCTACAATATAATTATAGAAACAGCGCACGGAAAAGGCGAGGGACAGACTCAGAGCAGACGTGAAACTGATAAGGCAGGCGCGATTAAAATTATATAGAGACTATGATGCGTCATTAGGTGTATATGCTGACATTTTTGCATTTCATATGAAAATATTATAGGCATCAGTGGTGTTTGCGCGATGCCTTTTCTGTTTAAGTTCACGCCTTTTTAGCAACGTAAGGATTGCAGGCGTTACGAGTGCAAGTCAGTGAGCCAGTTCTTGATCGTTAACTCTGTGAGTTGTGTGATGTGAACGATTGAAGTTACTTGTAGCTTAGCTCCTGCTGCGATATACGACTCAGCCATAAGTTACGTTAAACAAACATCCGTTTGTGTTGTCCGGTTGTTTCTGACCTTAGAATGATTCATAACATGTAGATAACATAATGTACAAAGCTCCTCTTTAGGTTGTGAAGAAAGAGTTCAAATCTCATAAAGAGGAATAGGGGAGCGGACCTCTGGTGCCGCAACAACTCCTCCGTCCCCCATGAGCGCGGGCCTGGGGGTGACGGATGGAGCCACCTTTCACCCTAGCAGAAGCAGGCCTCCCCATACCCCGGGTATGGGGAGGCACGCGGCGAGGCGCACGAGGCGAGTTGGGGACTATTTGGTTCCCACCGGAAGAGGGCCAGATCGAGAGATATGGCCCTGGGTTGGCTTGAGTGCGAGGGATATGGTTACGACAATCTCACCTCCGGCAACCGACAGCCCACAGACGGCGTGCGTTTTAGTCGGTTCGAGTCCGACATAACCTCCTCCTCCGGCGCCGGCGAGGAAGGTATCCGTGGGGATTTTTCACACGATAAAAAAAAAGGTTCCGCAACAACTGCGATTCGCTAGTGTGATCTCAACCTTTTTGTAGGCACATAGATAAATATTACAAATTTATACCTTCTCATAGAACAAATTACATTAATTTGAAAAAGAACACCAATAAAAGAAAAAGTTTTGTTCTCATGATCATTCAATAATTTCTGCTTCCGTCGATGTTTCGATCAGAATGCGCCGGCGCAACGGCCGCCGAACATTCGCGATCGCCTGTTTGACAAGCGCGACCACTTTCATCAACATCGGACCTCGTAGAAAGTTAGGGAATCGACTATTTGACACGGCGAAAGCTCCAACTTTTGTGCCACTTCACACAGTTATAATAATCATGATTTGAGGCCATGTCTGTATGAAACAGCACTCGAAGTCAGGCTTGCATGAAAGTTTTGATACAGTGGATGAAGCTTGAAGCTCGTGAAGTATAGAAACAGAAGCAGGTGGTGGATTGTCCCTGCCCTATAGGAAAAAAAAGAGGGTGGGCAGTATGGGGTTCTTCAAGAAGGGTACGTAGAAGGTTCTTACGCGGTCGGCAGCGCGAGTGTGACGCCCCTGGTGTTGCATTCGCCCATAGGTCTCGGTAACGATTTCCCATCAGGTGACGGACAAGCACGAGCTTGTCAACCACCTTGGTATAAAAGAAATTAGCAGCTTCTGTCGTACAGTATTTTTTTTAAACCCGAACTAAAGCATAGCCTGTGTGTGATTATAGAAAGTGGATAAACAGATACTTAAATTTGTTATATTTTTTGCAAACACATACTATTATTCAAACATATAACTATCAATCAATTAGCCTATCACAGTCCACTGCTGGACATAAGGTTCTCCCAATATTAGGAGACTTTGGCCTACTATATCCACGCTGGCCAGACGGGTTGCTACAGGGTTTAATTTCGAATTTTCCTTCTCTCGCAGCGATGTGCATTTTTCCGTTAGTCACTTAACAACACCACTCTTCGGATGGGATGGGGTGGTGATACTTGTATTCTTTTTCACCACCACACGGATTACATACTACATATATCACATAATACTCACACCTGTAAATCCCCGAACGGGTAGGCAGAGGTGTATTGATCCACATTTCGAGAACTATGATTTTCGGTCCCACGTAATAGGGGTGTGAGCCTATTGCCGTCAAGCGGACAATTAGGCATGGGCTGTATGTTTACTGTCGGATGGAGAACAGCCGTATCCCGTAGTCGCCTTCTACGACACCCACAAGAAGAGATGGGGTAAATATTATACTATTACAAATGTACACTGATTGGGAATCGAACGTGGACCTTACCAGTCACGCGTCATGCCACTCGTACCATAGTTTCACAGCTTTCAATCGTCTTTTAAACGTAAACCAGCTTGTATGCAAAATCCTTTCGAATGCAAAGCCGAACTCATTCATGTGAGTTTCATACGAAACGAGTGTATCTAGGTCATTACTGGTCAGTGACCAGTCGTCGCATGAGTCGCATGACACTCGAAAATGACTCGTTTGAATTTTTGGCCCAAACTTAGCCTCAGGCAGCGGCGAACAAATTGTTGAATACTGTTTTCTATTAGTCTTAATTTCAAGCTCCAATACCACATTTTGAATTGAGAACGTTGGTTTTTTTTTTTTCGAAATTGACTTAGGGGTATTTTTAGCCATAACATAATGCCAACTCGTTAATTTACTTGTGTTTTCTGAGGTGCAAGTAAACATTTTTTTTTATTTTAATGCCAAAGGAATAAAAATATCCAGGATGGGACTTGAACTCGCGACCAGATCTTTTCTAGGGAATACTCTGACTAAATGAAAATGCTCTGATCCTTCTGAAACGCCGGATAACCGAAATTCTTCTCTACCATACTTTGGGGACCGTTTGGAGCTATGTAACGCAATCGTATGATGCATACGATAACTGCCGACGCATGCAGCAGATACATCGTATCCATTCCTTGTTAAACTCCGATACGGATAAAGAAGACCATTGAGAAGCCGCAATGAATTACACATAGCTGCTACGAGCTACGTGTGTAGTTGACGTATACGGCCGGCTACGGAATCATACCTAATGGCTCTATTATCGGGTACCTAGTCCCTAATGGGGTGTGTGGGGTCCCACCAAGATCTTCGTCAAAAGCCAATCTCAACTGCAAGCCACCTGCGGATTGACGGAAGAGGCTCTATAGTACGCGCCAGTTAGTGTGGCAATACGAGTCATTTACATTCCCCCATACAGTGGTGTAGGTATACGAAATTTGCAAAAACGACAGTTTCAATGTTAAAAGTTAATGTAATAATTCTTATTTCTTAATATTTTTGATTTACCTTTCTTGTTACTTCGTATTCGTAAGACTTTGTTCCACTCGTATTGCCACACTAACTGGCGCGTACTATAACATAAGTGTCCTGCCCCCCTAGACAAGTGGCAATTCGTTGCTTGGCGTATGATGGAATAGAATGACAAATGTATAGGATTTGACGTTTTTGACATTCGTTGACACCTGTCATATACGTCAAATCCCATACATTTGGAATGGAGGGGCTGTCAGGAATGGGGGTCAGATTGTCCTCAGTCTCGTAGAAGTCAAGATAAAATGATCCACAAATAAAAGAGAAATATTTAGGACTCAAAAATGTAAGCTTTGTATACAACCGGGATTAAAGAGGAAGAAAATCAAACGAATAAATACATACAAATTATTATTACACAAACATAATTACCCCAATTACATTTATTATTATAGATTTATATTTATTTTCCTACTAATATAGCAATAAACAAAGTGGTTGAATGAAACAAAATACGTAAGTACTGACGTATGTTCATTCATGTTTTTACCACACGACTATAATGTGTTTCTTTGTTTACAAAAACAGGTAATGTGTGTTTGTGTTTCAAACTATTTTCCTCATAGATCTTTGAGAAAAACAAAATCTAGAATATATAACTTATAGATGTAGGTACAGTCGATAAAGGAGATACGGTTGCACCTTTTCATAGAATTTTCATGAAAAATAAACTAGGTAAGTATGTATGTATGTTTGTACTTAAGATATGATTCCGTAGCCGACCGCATACGACAACTGCCGACGCACGCAGCACATGCGCGTAATTCATTGCGGCTTCTCAATGGGCTATAGCCGTATCGAAGTTAAACAAATCTATGCAGGTGGAGAATGCGAGACCCGGACGTAATCGCATGTGACTGCGAAGCCCCCGTGCAGTCCATGGCGCACTTGGTTTCGTGTCCCTTATGTCCTACCTCCTGCACTAAAGAAGATCTCAATAATGCCACTGACAGCGCGGTCGAGATGGCGAGATTTTATTCTCGAATAATTTAAAGGAATGAAAAAGAGGATCTAAAGAAGAAGAAGGAGTTTTACAAGTAATGGGTACGCTGTATCTGTCTGCTGTATGCGTCTGCCGTTGTCGTATGCAGTAGGGATGCACGTTACGATGCGATTTTTGTGAAGATCGATTCAAGGGAATACGATCTAGCGATTTTTTGAATCGATTCACTTCAATACGATCTTCATTCGAATCGATTCAAAAGTATAGTGAATCGAATCCTTTGGATCGTATTACCGACAATGTATTACTGTGAAGATTTATTATTTTTAATAAACAAAGTTCGATTATAAAGTAATGCCGACACCTTAAATTTATTTATGTTTCGCCATTCGTTTGTAATTTATCTTAATCATCATAGTCTGCAATGTTTATTTTATGACGGTACGAAGCGAAGCAAGCAAATCGATAGGCAAAATAATGAAATATGATGAAGGTGGTTCAGAAAAGTCATCGTTGATTTTATTTTGCTTTGGTCATGGTCATTTATGCCGTACTAATTACCACCTATCGCCGTATTATTTGTGCTATTGTGCTTTACCGATGGCTCCACCTATCAAATCCAGTGTGTGATCTAATTTTGTCAAGACTGATAATGTTGGAAAATGCAAAATATGTCAATGTGTCGTAAAAACAAAAGGTAACATGACAAACCTTTCCAACCACATGAAAAGGCATCATCCTTTGTCTTCGCAAAATAATGAAACGAGAAATATAAACGTGAATGCAATGAATAATTTGGATACTACTTCTACGTTAACCTACGTTAGTCTAAGCGCGCACTGCTATTTTTTTTCGTTGTGATTTAAAAGTGCCTTAAAAATAAAATCGTAAACGATTCATACGCGCATTTTTTAACGATTTATTTTCGCGCTGAAAAAATATTCATATTAAGTGCATTTAAATAGGTAGATATATATAGGTACCTTATTTTATGTTTAAAAAAGTAAAATTTTTGTTTTTTTTTTTTCTCTTTTTTAGACTTCACTAAAGTTTAAATTTGTGTAAAAATAATGTTTTATTTGTTAAATCTAATGCATATTTTGATTCGATTTTTGAATCGATTTTCATGAAATCGATTCAAGACAATACGATCCGATCCACGAATCGATTCAAGGGCTTACGATCCATTACGATCCAAAAAATCGATTCAAAGAGAAAAATCGTGCATCCCTAGTATGCAGTCGGCTTCGGAATCATACCTTTATACTTATTATAATATTTAGAATTAGATACATATACGTAATCTTCACATTTAATGAAAAACTGTATACTTATTAAGTATAGGTACACGTTTTGATATAAAGTTGTATGTAAAGGTATATAGGTACGTATCTAACTATAGTAATAATAATAATAATAAATATTCCACAACATTTTACACAACGCTTTCTAGACCCATGGTAAGCTTAATTAGCTTGTGTTATGGAATCTAGAATGCGGATATACATACTTAGATACTTTTTTTTTGTAAATACATACATATTATACATAGAAACACCCAGACCAATGCAAATATTTATATTCATGCATACAAATATTGGCACTGAGCGGGGATCGAACCCGCGCCTCCTGCGTAGCAGCCGCGTTCACTACCGCTACGCCACAGAGGCAGTCGAGTACGAGTTTACTTTTTTCACGTAAAGCTGTAACCGTATCTTTTTTGTCGATTTTACCACTGACTCCAACAACGAATCCGTGAAATGGCTAAAATCGGAACTACGGTAGTCACTATAGATATTCGTATGGAAACCGGGACCGCTGAACGTGCTTTCTAAGTCACGGAAAAGTCTTAATCTATCATGGGGCCCGATGCGCTAACGCCACGTTTTGTATACGCGTGACTTGTGATCGAAATGGATTCGATAACTTAAAAACGTGGTAGTCTGTAAGATCTGTCAAAGTAAAACTTAGCAGAACTTTGGTATATGTCATTTTGACAACTTGCGTCACCCATACAAATGGCTCTACGTCAAAATTTACTTACACCACGTTTCTTCAAAGCGTGATTTCCATTTCGATAACTTATTAACGTGGTAGTCAGTACGATATGTCAAAGCAGAAGTTAGGTTTTTATGCTTCAAATCATGGTTTTCAAATCGCCAATAATTTTTTCACGATTTGTAAAACGCATTTAGGTTTACAACAATTGGGAGAGGCCTATGTCCAGCAGTGGACTGCAATAGGCTAATTGATTGATTGATTACTAAAATTATGAATATTGAATTGGTATCAATCACAGAAAAATCATTTGGTTAGTAATTCTATTCATTTTGACTATAGCATAAGTGATTGCTAAAGTCATGACATAAAATCAGAGAAATAAATATTCTACGACAATCTACATAGCGCTATCTAGACCCAAAGCAAGCAAAGCTTGTGTTTTGGGATCTAGAATGCGGATAAAAAAAAAAAAAAAATATTTTTTGCAAATACATACAGTCAGCATCATTTTGACTAGCAGTTACATTTTTCCTACACATCAATACCACCGTGTTTGTACAGTCAGCATCAAATCGATGGAAGGAAATAATTTGAATACCAAGGTATTAAGATAATTTTCAGTACTATGCTAGTCAAGATCGATCGATGCGGACTGTACTTTATGATATACCGAAGAACCCAGACCAATGCAAATATATCATGCATGCAAATTTTTGTACAGAGTGGGCATTGAACCATACTATGCTTTACTAAATCCCTTCGGATGATCCCGCCGGGTGATGAGGGTGGTCATATCGGCTTTGAACCGACTGAAACAGCAGCGCTTTGGGTTTAAGATTGCCTAAAACATATTCCTTGTACCCCGACAGACCCAGGGACATCTCCAGTTTCGAGATGCTCCCCTCGTGTGTGGGAACCACGATGTCTCCATATTGCCTCTAGAAAGGGCGGCGAGGGGTGCGCATCGCATTGCAACGCATCCTAGCGTTAAATTCCAGTCGCATCCGAAGCTTTCACCTCGAAGTCTGGGGTCCGCTTTACCAGTCTAGACCCAAGTTTCTCCACCTCTAACGATGCCTCATTTGTCCAGTTGTAATAAGTAGTTCAAGAGGAAACAGATGATCATACATAGGTCCATTAATCACGTGATTTTTTTTAACAATTTTTAACCCCCCTCCCCCTTCCCACTATGGTGATACGTCGTGAGGTTTAAGACCAACCCTCCTTCCCCCTAGACATTTTTAAGAAAATTAATCACCGTGACCAAAATCGCGCATTATAAGAAAAAATAAATACAAGTGATATCTCAATATACTGGGGGTAGTTTTAATTTTTTCCTCCCCTTGGTGATATTTCGTGATTTTTTCCGTACAATCCCTGATCCTTACGTGATTAATGGGCAGCCCCATATACACATATCTATACTCACGCCTGTGAATCCCTGAAGGGGTAAGCAGAGGTGTATTACCCACATTTCGCCAACTGATTTTCCATCTTACGTATTAGGGGCCGAGCCTATTGCCGTCAAGCGGGTACTTGTAACTATTAATAAATAAAGCACAACCCCCAATTATGGGGTTCTACAAGAAGGGCATTAGAAGGTTTCTTCAGGGTCGGCCGTGCGAGTGTGACGCCCCTGGTGTTGCATACGTCCGTAGGCCACGGTGACCGCTTCCCATCAGATGGGCCGTGTGCTTGTCTGCCAACTAAGTGGTTTAAAAAAAAAATGGAAGAGTCATTGGTGTTACCATTACCTAGGCTGCGCCAAGCGCCATATTATGTTAGTTTCTGTACGTAGTACTATTGTTTAATGAATAAATGATGAATAATTCATAGTACTACAGTAACTATTTATTATTCTGTGGTACTACCCCGTCTTCCACTCCGATCAATTGAACGAATCAACCAGTTGATCAGAGTGGAAGTCGATTCAGGCATATGTTCTTATCTTCTGTCGATTTAGGCATATAATTTTTCTACTAAAGTTTCTTTCAAATGTGTTCCTACCGAATCAATTTTTATTTAAAAAAAAAACGTTTTGATGAATTAATTATTATTCTCTCTTTATTAATTAAAATCACATATAAATTGCATTTTTAAATACATCCATAATTATTATTATTAATATTGTAGGACATTCTACACAACGCTATCTAGACCCAAAGTAAGCATAGCTTAACTACCTAGCTTGTGTTATGGGTTCTAGAATGCGGATAAACATACTTAGATTCATTTTTTTTTGTAAAAACATACATATTATACATATAAACACCCAGACCAATGCAAATATTCATATTAATATGCATACAAATATTTGCACTGAGCGGGGATCGAACCCGCGCCTCCTGCGTAGCGGCGGCTTTCACTACCGCTACACCACGGAGGCCGTCTTCAGATCTTTGATTTTTTAACTGTCAAATGTCAAAAAGAAAATAGCTCTGATTGATAATAACCATAGAAGATAAAAACCGGCCAAGTGCGAGTCGGACTGCACAAAGGGTTCCGTACAAAATTGTTAGCAATAAAAGAAGACCATTTGACGTTTATCGTTTATTCTGAGGGAAAAGGCTCATTTAAAGAAAAAAGTATGTATTTACAGTATCCATAACACAAGTTCTTAAATGAAACTTACTTTGGGCTGTATAATTAGTGTGTACGTGAAAAGATATTTATTATTATTATTTTCTAACTGATTTTTTGTTTTATCAACCTCTTGGATCGTTAATCAGGGACGGGCTGATGCCAAGTTTCCTGATCCTGGTGTATGAATGGTGATTGGCGTTTTCATGCGTGTGTGTGCGTTATGTGTAGATGAATTTATTTGGGTGAATGTCTTGGTTAGTGAATTGTAGTGCAGTGCATCATAGAGTAAAGTAATACATCGGAAACAGTGTATTCTCTTTGTTGTAGTGAGTCAAGAAAATCAGGAAATGAATGTTTGAGGAACTAATATTTTCTTTTTGACGCAAAATGACCAATGCCTTATATTTGCAACACTCATCAACTGCCAAACAGTCAGCTGTCAATTCCTTGTTCTGTTGTAGATGCTTCGTATATCTTTTGCGTTCATTTAATATATTACATAGTCTAGAGTTCAAGAATTTATTGACATGTACATAATAATTGTGCGGGTCAAGTCGTAGCAAAAGTATTTCAGGGATTTATTGCGATATATGGCCCAATTTCAGGCCGGCAAGCTGCTTGCCGAGTTGGACGATGTTATGGTCAAATTAACCGGTACGTACATATACTTAATGTTAAACACAATATGGAAAGTGTAATCTATTAAAAACTATTAGTGTTAAGTGAATATTCTTTGTTTCAAAGCATTATTTCAATTTTTGTGGTTGTCATTTACCTACGATTTTGTAAAAAAACCTACAACAATTAAACGTTTTTGAACATTCTTGATCCATTTTTAAGTACTTACGTTTATATTTCTTTCAGATGTTTTCAGAAATACCATGCCATATCATTTAAGTATATCGGAAAAGATCGAAGAGGATCAAATAAATTAAGCAGGAGTTTCAAGCAGCATTTCGGGTACCTCGACTTAGACCATTACTTTATTGTTGTGAATACATTATTCTTATAAAAGAATATAATGTAACATTTATTAAATTATATCATACTTATATTATACTTTCTTTCATTCTTTCATAATTTCATTACTTCTATTGATTTCATTTTTATAAATGTTAAACAACATCATCATCCTCCTTGCGTTAGTCTCAGTCTTCTTTTACATCCTTGGAATCCGGGGTATGCATTTGATGAAACCTCGGTTTTAAAGAAAAAAAGGTTTAAAGAAAAAAAGGTTTAAAGAAAAAAAGGTTTTTATGCAGAGGTGTATTAACAGCCACATTCTAATATAAATCATTATGCGTTGATGATACACTAAACAAACAAACAAGTATATTGATAACACCTGAAGAAATTCGGGCCGTGAGATCCCGGCTCCACAGGGACATGGTGGCGGAGTGGGAGCTACAACTTGGGCAACCACGCGCAGGGCGCGCCTTAGTAGCGGCGGTAAGACCCATCATGGGGGAGTGGCTAGAGAGGCCACATGGCGGCCTCTCGTTCTGGCTGACGCAGATTATCACCGAGCATGGATGCTTCGGGCGGTATCTGCATCGGACCGCGAAGAAAGAACCAACGTCCGAGTGCCATCACTGCGACGCGAGCGAGGATTCGGCGCTACACACGCTCACCGAGTGTCCGGCGTGGGAGACGCCGAGACGGGAGCTAGTGGCGACCCTGGGAGTGAGAGTTCTCACGCTCGCCACTTTGCTCGCAGCGATGGTTCGCTGCGCGGATGCGTGGGCTGCCGGCGCCTCCTACTGCGAGCAAGTAATGCTCGTGAAGGAGGCGGCGGAGCGGGAGCGAAGGAGAATCGCAGACCTTGCGGCCCGCGAGGAGCGAAGGAGAATCGCAAACCGCGTGGCCCGCGCCTATGATATTTATTATACACCTAACCGGTTTCGCCTTACGGCATTCACAAAAAATAAGAGGTCAAGTCGCGATATTACAGGGATACCATGTTAATCGTAGCAGCGCCACCCTCAATCGTCACAACTTTCTCGACGGACTAACGTATGTAAAGCAGCGCCACCCTCAATCGTCACAACTTTCTCGACGGACTAACGTATGTAATTATTGCAAAAAAAAAAATTGTAGTTATTTTTTTGGTCTGGCATGTTTGTCATGTCATATATGACATATGACAAGCATGTCAATATATACTTACGTTTTCTTTTTACCGAAAACCCACAAAGAAAACTACAGTTTTACTCATCGAAATGTTACGTTACGTCTTAGTAAGTTACCAAAACTACAAAAACTAAAACGTAAAATTAGCGCATCGGGCCCCTGACTGATCTGACTAGTATTCTTCAATCTTTTAATGGGCTAACCTTCTCAGTAATCACTAATCACTTAGCTACTGTTAGGTACTGTTAAAAGCTACATTTTTCGCAGTTTATAGCCCTCGGTAGTTTATCGTTTGAGGTAATTTGGCTAAGTGGTAAAATACCATAATTGACACATCGATAAAATTACTATTTTAATGTAAACATGAGATATGGTCACACTAATTAGTAGTTTAACATATTTAAAAGCTAATTATTTAAAGAAATAAATTCAGAATAGATCTGAATTAAGAAAGTCGGTTAATTTAAGAAAGGAAATCCGTAAAAAGATAAGGGAAATAATTGAGGCATTCCATTTAGCTTAAATTGACGACGGCTTAACGTGCTCTCCGAGGCACGACCAGATCAATGCAAATACCCATATTCATGCATACAAATATTTAACTATTATATAGTAATAAATAGTTAATTAATATGGTAAATAAATAGCTGATAAAGAAACAGGAATGAAGGAAAATAATTATTTGAATATCCGCCAATCCTGTCATTCAATAATTTCAATCAAAATATAAAATTGTGTGACACTAAATGAATCACATAAGTAACAATATAAAGTGAATCAGCTGTATTGACGTAAGGCAGACCACAGCCAAGGGTAGTGGTTGCCTAAAATTAGTGCACTGGTAGGGAAGTACCACCTTCTCACTAGGAACTTTAAGTACCTACCACCTTCTCATTTGAGCTATAAGTACCACCTGTTTTTTTATCGTGCCAAAAATCCCCACGGATACCCCCCCGCGCCAGAGCCGGTGGAGGAGATTATGTCGGACTAAAACGCACGCCGTCTGTGGGTCGTCGGTTGCCGGAGAAGGAAATATATCCCTCACACTCCGGCCGACCCAGGGCCATATCTCTCGATCTGGCCCTCTTCCGGTGTGGGGACCACGGAGTCCCCAACTCGCCCCGGGTATGGGGAGGCACGCAATGCGCGCCGCCAGTACCACCTGTCGTACAGCGGGTGAGCGGCTATCGAGATACCAGTGAGTCAATACTGGTTTTGGACAATGATTTTTATTTGAATGAAATTTTAAAGCATTTAGTATGCTAACCATTGAAATCGATTAAGATAGAAAAAAGGGAATACAGCTCAGGCGGGACTCGAACCCGTGATCTTTCCCTTACAGGGGGAATGCTCTCAACTAGGAACAAAGACAACTTAGCTCAATTTGACTGTTGTAGGAGCAAAACTCAGACTAACTCTTTCACTCTGAGAAGCAAAACTATGTGGCGACTATCATCTCTAGCTGTGTCTCTAGTCACCCCGCGAACATGGCTACTGAAAAGTGGACAAAACGTCGGACTAAAAGTAAATAATAAATAACAAATAGCGATAGATTACATTAAATAGTGATAGATTTACAATAACACAGCCTCCGTGGCGTAGCGGTAGTGAACGCGGCCGCTACGCAGGAGGCGCGGGTTCGATCCCCGCTCAGTGCAAATATTTGTGTGAATTAAATATGAGTATTTGCATTGGTCTGGTCGTGCCTCGGAGAGCACGTTAAGCCGTCGGTCCCGGTTGCCATGAGAACATCTATGGCAGTCGTTACGGGGTAGTTGGAGCCCTCAAAAATCCAAAAACAACGGTCTAACTGCAAAGCTTCGATATCGCCTAATGTTAACATTGGGTTGTGGAGGTCAGATGACAATCGCTTCACGGAAAATATCGAGGTCTAGCCAAATTCGTGGTTAAGACTGGTAAAAGCGGACCCCAGACTCCGAGCTGAAAGCTTCGGATGCGACTGGGAATTAACGCTAAGAGGAAGAAGAAGATTTACAATAAAATTAATTTTGACGATAATCTGCGTAGGCATAGGATTTTTTCCGCCATTTGTATTGTCATTAGCACGACAGCTGTAAAATGTTAGTGGTCAAATTGTGGATACGAAATTTTATGATCCGTACTGCCAGTCTAGTAGTTTTTATAGTTTTCTATTTTGTTTGTGAAAAAATTATTTACTTTCCTATTTTACAAAATAACCTTTAGTAGTCAATGGTAATAGATATTCATTGATAAAAATATAAAATAATACTAAAGTCTAATCGACATGAAACATTATGCGAACATAAAATTTAATTGTATAATTTAATTCTAGTTTAAATGACACCACACCTAAAACTTGTACCTATTTTATCTCGCATAAATTATTTCCAAAAAGCCACAGTTCCAAAATTTAAAAAAAAACTGAACTAAACATTTTTAAATATCGAGCGAAAATTCGGCCAGTAATGATAGCACTGTAATCGCCACGATGAGTCAACGGCCGGTGAAATGACTTCGGAGTTCGTTCACCTTTCACCCAATTTGCCTAAATACACTGCGACCGCGAACGGTTGGCACTGTATCGCGATCAATGTCATATGGAGATATGTACATTACAATTTCGCAGGTTGTTATCTATAGTACGTTAAGTACTGAACGTAGTACTTTTTGTTCAGAAAATATTCCATTATATTTTTAGTCACGTGTGCTAGAAAATAATTTGAATTTGGAACCTAATTGTCTCTGTGGTTTTCACTTAAATGTTTGACAGTTCATTAGTTTGGCGCCCATTTATAGATGATGTTTTTTAAGCTATTGCATAGCTTCTATCGCGGGCCTTGAGCGTGGAGACCAAATCCAGAAATTCCGTAACGAAAAAAACCTAACACCCCCCGAGCTCGCACGAATCGAGCCGAGCTGCTCCGAAGTAGCTCCGCTTATTAACGCAAGTAATTATGATTGCATAAGTTGATAAAAAATGCTATGCAATAGCTTTACCGTGGCAGTCCCCGAGTGCCACACGTCTTTCTTTTACTCTATGACTTCTATGCATAGGCTCTACAAGACTTGATGACGGAATAAAAATCTGGTATTACGAGAGACTACTAATGGACCACTAACAATATGCAACTTTTTGTTGCTGACGCACGACATTGCGAAAAAGCGCGCTATGCCCATGATAATAGGATGCAGAGTTATACCTAACTGAACCCGTGGGCCAAGGGTTTGGGTACAAGGTATCTAAGTGCTCGATCTAACAGTATATAACATACCGAGTTGGGAGGTTAAAAGCTCAATAAGTCATGGCCTCCCCGTACCGACCGCAGCCAGCAGTCTTTTCCTATCGAGAATAGGTACTCAACCAACGTAATTGCCTAGACCCTGAATATTTTAAATTCTACTCTGCGACTCAGAGTGACGCATGTGCCATCTCTTGGAATCTCTAGAATGACGAAACAACGAAAATAATTACAATAATTCTTAAAAAAGAAAAAATAATTGCACGCTCTCTATTTAAGAGAGATTGTAAACGACTGACCAAGGCACTTCCCGTGACCATAGGACTGGTCATTACCTCGTTCAAAGAATGCCATAGTGACGCTAGTCTTCTGAGCACGGTACCAGTAGACCAGTACCTACCAATAGTCGATCTTCAATGCCATATATATTTGGGTCTGAAACATAATTCCAACAAACGTTTCTCCTATGACTATATGATGACTATGAATACAAAGTTTAATGTTATGTGTTTAGTATCATTTAACCTTTCAAAACGTATCATCCTTAAAGATTTAGTAATTACTTGTGACAATCCATGCCTAATGTTTGTCGACGAATTATTGTTTGGTTGAAAGGAAGTTGAAAGGTTCTGTCGGTGAACAACTGATAATCGAAACGTTCTGTCGGCGGGTCATTCGGCGGAGAAACGTTTGTCGGAGTTATGTTTCAGAAGTTATGTTTGACACCTTTGTCAATTTTTTTCCTCAGTTCCGCCGTGATCACTGGAACTGAAAAAATCCTTCTATTATAATTTTTCCAAAAAAAAAACCTTCTATTATAATTTTTCCAAAAAAAAATCCTATTATATTTTTTTAATTCAAGGTAATTTTTTTAGTAAATCATTAGGTAATTAATTAGTAGAAATAAAAAAAGACGTGTGGCACTCGGGGACTGCCGCGGTAAAGCTATTGCATAGCATTTTTTATCAACTTATGCAATTATCCCCCCACTCCGAGCTCGCATAAATCAAGCCGAGCTGCTCCGAAATCGGCAGCTTAGGTTTATTCGTTACAGAATTTCTGGATTCGGTCTCCACGCTCAAGGCCCGCGATAGAAGCTATGCAATAGCTTAAAATTTACCCCTTTTTGTACTTCCTCATAATTGCTGATGGTATCTCACCATTCACGACTCTATATTTATTTTGTAGGTATGTTCATAGGCTTATAATAAATAATCAGCAAGGTAAAAATAAATTCGCACTATACTAAAGTAGGGCAAACCATCGGTCAAAAACAAACGACATAGACAATCGTAAAACAATCATGTTCGAAAATAGAAAATTTTATTTTTTTTCTTTTAAGTACACGAGAATATTTTATATCAAAAGAAAACAGCCAGTGTGAGATTTACATTCATTCAAAGAGGCTTCAAACGTTTCTTTAACATAAAAGTTACACGTATACAAGTGACACTTTACACAGACCACTGCGATTTTTTCTTTTTCGATCTTTCTCGACTGAAGCCGCCCGCGAATGAAACTCTCCGGTTATCGTTCTACATTCAAACACCTACTAAATAATTTGACAGTTTATCGTTTCACCATTTCACTCTTTTTTTGAATGTCGAATGTAAACAAACATTCACTGAGCTTTCTACTAGCACCGCGCCATTACAATGACTCGCACACTCGCGAACCTTTCAACTGTAAGCACACGCACGAACGCACACATACAAACACTCGAAAAACGACCTTTCTCTAGCTCATTTTCCCCTGGTACAGCCGTTGGCGATATTTTTTTTTTCACCACGAGTCTAAATGCCAAATTCGGCGGTCATTGTGCTACTTTCAGAGTTCATTGCCGGTTACCGTTTGCCGACCTACCTTCACATTTTGCTGGTATTTATTTTGGACAGACAGTTAGGTTTTATGCGGCATTAAAATGCTGTGCAAGATGAGATCGGCCGGTACGATAAAGGCGCCGTTTATTGATCAGGACGTGACGTGGCGGCACGTGAGGGACACATGTTCATTCATAAACGTAATATTTCACAACAAAACGAAAAGAGCCTTGGATGACGTGGATAGGATGGTTACGTAGTATTACGGAGCGGCACTCACTATTTAGAACTGCGGAACTTAAAGGAAGGCGGCGATTGTGATTGAGAATCTTTTTTGGCTTAAGTACTTCTTGGCAACCGACGACCTACAGACGGCGTGCGTTTTAGTCGGTTCGAGTCGGACTTAGCCTCCTTCATCGGTTCCGGTGGGGGTGTATCCGTGGGGGTCTTTCGCATGATTAGAAAAAATACTTCTTCAAATTTGCTTCCACAGTGAAAGGCAATTCGAGAGGATATATTGAGACTCATCAAGACTTTTGGGGACATCTTAGCGTTTAAGGCCTGCACGACGGTGTCTCTTTACTCCTTTTCCTCCTTTTAGTTTGGCTTTTACAGAAGCGACCTCCCAACCTTGAGAGGAAAGTTTGCGCTAGTGCCTCAGCCGTAGGTGTACCGGCTTGCAGATGAGGTTGGATTGGGCCCTAATTTTAGTGACACTCCTAAAATACACTACGACACGTATTTGCACGTATTTGCTCTCTTGCTCACTGTACCTCTCCACCTATACTACCGAGGATCTTTGTTCAGCAACAGAAAACCCAGTATAGCTATAGCCAAGTTTCGAGCTATGAGAATTTAAAAACCTAGTCACTATATACTAAATCTAGCCACTATATACCAGATCTATCCATTGACTCGAAGAAGGAGACAAAAGTACGTATTATCATTAACCTCTTTGTAAACTACTAGCCTGTCACCCTAGAGCAGAAGCAGGCCGCGGCGGCGACGCGCATTGCGTGCCTCCCCACTCGGGAGCGAGTTGGGGACTCTATGGTCCCCACACCGGAAGAGGGCCAGATCGAGAGGATGGCTCTGGGTCGGCCGGGGTGCGAGGGATATGGCTACGACAATCTCACCTCCGGCAACTGACGGCCCACAGACGGCGTGCGTTTTAGTCGGTTCGAGTCCGACATAACCTCCTCCTCCGGCTCTGGCGGGGGAGGTATCCGTGGGGATTTTTCGCACGATAAAAAAAAAGCCAATAGTACATAAAATCATTGTACTATTATTTTATTCCTCTTTACCTCCTATCAGCTCCAAAACAATCATTTTATACGTACGCTAAACTTCTTCACGCGTGATTACATCCACGATAGCACAATACCGTACATGTATTTATATCAAGAAACGGCATAGAGTGATCTAATTATACGCGCCATTGCTCAAACTGAATGTAAACAACATTATATACATGTCCGGTGTATATTTATCTCGTATGCACCGCGGCTACCGCGAGAAAGCAGCTCATTTGGTTATGTTACAACCAGTTGTTCATTACGGCTTCGTAAACAAATAGGTTATGTTTTTCTTTGCGCTAGACTTACATATCGTTAGTTAAGATTGCTATCTGTGACTGATGGTAGACCAGCAGACACTGACATCAAAGCAATTAATAATTTGTGGATATTTTTACGCATTTCCATACAAAATTGTCAACCACTTGAATTACAGGGTCGGTAGCACGAGTGAACCATAACAGGTTCTACTACAGATGAAATAGCTGAGACTCCTTGGTATTATTAAAACTTTTTGTTAATTAAATAAAAATGAAAATCAAAGTTGAAAATACAGGTAAGTAATGTTTTGCTCAAATCGAGAGTTGAATTCAAAACTTTGGGCAGAGTATTCGCAGTGTCTGCCACTGCCACTGCTGCAAACACGGTTAAGCCATTGGTTAAGCCTGTGAACTAAAATAATAAAAAATATATAAAAAAGTAATAAAAAACACGTCGTTTTTGTAGTCTAAGTAGAAAGTGTCCCACGCTTTTCTATATTTATTTTTAGATTTTTATTTATTTTCAGTTTTTGGAAATATTTCCAAAAAGAAAGAATTAGAAGTTTTCTAAAACTATTATGGAAATCTGATTTATATTTTATTAATTTATTTTATTATCATATGACAGTGTCACTGTCATATGATAATAAAATAAATCGTGGTCGTGGTCGATTTTACTGACTTTAGCCACTTCTCGAAATCGTTGGTTTTACTCACGGAGGACAGAATATTTTTCCTTCTTTATGGTTTTACTATACCTAGGTAACATAATGCCACTTTTCTATAACATCAGTCTATATAACAGCTGTAAAAAGTTAGTGGTCGAGTTGTGGTCATCCACGATACGAATTTTTAGCTGAGCAGTCTACTAGTATATATAGAAGTCATTGATTTAACGAGAAAACCCATAGATTGAAATGATCACCATTCCTATCACAAGTGAAATTCGCACTTAGACAAAATGTTGACCGAATCAGAACCGATCGCCTGGTAGGCGTAACCTAACCGACAACCGACATTATAATGGTACTATAATGCAGTTTATTACACTTTCATTAGTTTAGCAATTTCTTTTTAATAATATCTATGAGTGTAACTATAATAAAAAAGATGCCTGATTCGAAGAAATAATTCACCGGTCTATACTTTCTTTATAAGCAAACATTGGTAATACCACCGCACACATCGGAGGCATGCGAACATCGCATGGTATGGGCAATGAGCACGCATTCAAATAAATGCGTGCGTCTAATTCGTGCCTACATTTCGTTTCAACTCTTTGCTTTTCTGTTGCCCTGGTACCTCGTAGCAATTGTATATTATTTTTTTATATAGATATTTATATATAAAGCAGCATAGAATAGGCAACAGTGACTTTTGAGAAACGTGGTTAGGGAACTCTTCATACAGGAAAATCTACTAACATATAAATTACGAGTTTATATGAGGTATGGTTAGGTTAATATTGATATCATAAAAAATATACCTAAAGCAGTATCAGATTTATTTTATATTTAACGAATACTGAGTGATTATTATTTCGTAGCACTGCAATTAATTAGCGGCTTTGCTAATTAATTGCTAACTCATTGGATTTCGATGGAAAATTAAAAGTATTGTATACAGATTTAGGCATAGTGTCGTAGCAACTATTACTTAAGGTAATCTGTGGCCATAGTCTAATTCAACTATTTAAAATTCATATACATACATATACAAACACATAGCTAGGATATCCTCAAGACTAGAGTGAAGAGGCTACTTCTAGACAAGCGTGCTCCACCGTCGTCGACCACATTGTCACTTATCAATAGGAACAGATGAGATAGTGATCAAACGCGAGCCTATCAACCTCTTGACACGTATCTTGGACCTAAACACGAGGTCCTGGCGCGCGGATGACAAAACATGTAATAATCTATGTTTGGTGAATTTGAGCTCGTCCACCACCGTAGTACCCCGTGCTATCCTCAAAAGACACCAAAGACGCGGGTCTGCGCGTATAGAACACATTTTGAGCACCTTTTAGGTTCAAGATATATGGATAAGGAATCTAGTTCCAAACTCGGAATTTAAATATTACCCAACAAGTGAAAAAAGGTGAATTCTTTTCGAGGCACTAAGTTGTATCCCGAGAGGAGCGAAGGTTTCTACGGTAGAATCCCGAGCGTAGAGAGAGATTCTAGATAGAAATCTGAGCGGATCAAGGGATACAAGAGCCGAGATGAATTCTTTTCTCACGTGTTAGGTACTCTACTTTTTATCATTGACTCGCTACGCTCGGGATTCTACCGTAGAAACCTTAACTCCTCTCGGGATACAACTTAGTGCCTCGAAAAGAATTCACCTTTTTTTCACTTGTTGGGTAATATACTATTTCACCCTCATTCATTATCTGGCATTGTAGTCATAGGTTTTTTACTCCCCCTCATCAGTGGGTTTCCACTATGAGTGAATATTCAAAGAAATTCACAATTACATAAAATATTAGGTACTTATTTATAAGCTGTATGTGGCGTGATATCAACGGTATTTTGCGGTTTTCGTTCCCATTAATTATTTTACCTTAGTTAGAAATGGTGTTTGTGGTTTCATTATCTACTGTCCTGCGCGTGCCGGGTGTCACCAACCGTACCGTAACCGTATATAAACCGGGATTTTACCGAATCATATAAAAGGTTTAATAAATCCCTATAAAAGTAATTATTCTAATCGGGGATTCTCCAGTTTTACGCTTGGTGATTCATTACTATTTTGCGCTAATTATTTATTTATGCATTATGAATCCCTTTTCAAAATTCTATAGAAATTACTTTTTTTAATACATCTATAAAAACACTCAATATATCTAAAAATATCGCACCGGCATCAGCATCGGATACAGGGACCTAGCTACCGGTGGTTAGGATTAGGACTCCGGAGAGAGGAACTTCATTATTATTATTTATTTGTTTTTTTTTATTAATTATTATTATTTATTTATTGATCAGCAGTGGACTGCAATAGACTAATTGATTTATTATCATTATTATTCGCGGTTGCGCTTCAAGAGAACATTAAACAGAATTGCTAAAAAGCAAGAAAAGTGGTGCTACTGACATCGCCCGGAATGCACAACGAAGACATTTCTAGCCTTTATGTGCTTATGATATCCTAATACATACACTTAGTTACTTAATATAAATAAATATGGCTCCCAACAGTTCCAATTAGTACTATCAACTTCTTATCTAGCATTAGCAACTGCAACCAATCAGTCAGTACCAAAATTATCTATAAGACGGATAAAGCAATTATTTTAATTATTTGCACATGCTGGTCTTGATGTGTTCCTAGTAAATTATGTTAATAGTACATTATGGTACAAGTGAGTAAAGTTGGTGATTACCGCCGAGGCACCATTAAGACCCGAGCCGTCAGGCGAGGGTCTTAAGAGCGCCGAGGAACCTATTAAAATACGAAAATGCATCAAATGACCATACAATAGGCATATTAATTTATTCGTACTATTTATTAAACACGTTCCTTTTTGTATCGAAACTTTTTTAAGAACATAAAAACTTAACCTATAAAATTTAAAAAAGAATCTATAACTCACTTGTGAATAACAGCAATAGAAAAGTCACAGTTTAGGTGTCATTACCACAATTAGGCACGTATATAATCCTTTTTGATTAAGAATACCGCGTAGTTCCCGGCAGAGTAGAATTTGGGCCACCCCATTTAGGTCCATTTCCTCCAATGCGGTGTCGTACAAGGCGAATAAGGGATAGGACTGTTCAACACCAGACAGATATATACAGCCCAGACTCAGCCTCAGATACATGACTTGAGTCAACAGTAGTGCCCGGAATACGACAATAGGCTCACCCACTATTACGTTAGACATAATACAATTGGTGAAATGTGGTGTTAATTCACCTCTGCCTAACCCTCCGGGGATAAAGGCGTTGTTGATTAAGAAGATGCTTTTATGTTACCGATTATTTTCGGCCAGGTAGGTACAGTCACCGTCAAAAGTGAATCATGATTGCATAGGTTACAAATTTAAAAAAATAAAAATGAATTACTGAATTAAAAAACATTTTTATTAAAATCAGAATATATTTTAACATAGCCCAATTAGGCAAACAGCATTATCATTAACACATATTTATTACTTTTCTCAAAAATTGATTTTTAAGTCTGAAGGTGGACATTCAATTTTAAAGCCTACCACATTGTTCTATTTTTTAATTTCTTGCCCGCCCTATGATGATAAGCAGTGTTCTGTTCACTCCCTGCTCGAATTAATTGTATATTATATTATTATTTTCCTTGTAGGTATGATAAAATATAAAAAATAAATAAAAATTAATCGCAGCAATAAATGCATGCGCATAACTTTCAAACGACTGCACCGAAATGGATTATTATGTTCGTTATTTTCCGGGCAAGGTGCTATAATACCTTGAAGCGAAGCCAGGGCACACAGCTAATGAAAACTAAATGCCACCGCAATACCGCGTTGAAAACACGTAGAACAGTCGATATCATGATAACGACTATTTTTAACATTCGACCTAATTACAAAAAAATATCGAACACAGTGACACACTCTTATCGTTTCATGTACGCCTGGTATCAAAGTAATTAAAATTGATTATTCCTAATTAGAGAATGTTTAAATTAACTGAAATGGGCTAATTATTTTACTCATTATCGCATAAATAACACATAAGTATTACTGGGACATTATTCTGCTTGACAATCAGTTTTAACCACAGTTCTGTTGTGTTGTGAGTAGCCGATGAATTTCAATTGGTTAATATAGAAGATAGAACTGGCGTAAAAGTAAACCCACTTAATTATGTCGGTTTTATTTCAGTTGGTCAATATGAAAAGGAATCCTGTACGTGGTAATGTATTAGGTACATAAATGTACTTAATGACCAAATTTTGATTAAGTCTTTCTACGATTTTGAGAATAATACAGTTGAAGTTATGATGTACTGGTACATTATATGTTGCATTGTTTACATTGTAGGCATATAATATAAATACATGCATATACTCACCTGTAAATCCCCGAAGGCAGAGGTGTAATAACAAATTTCGCCAAAAAATATTTTCGGTCTCACGTAATAGGGGGCGAGTCTATTGACGTCGAACGGGCACTTACTCATGGGCTGTAATGTTTACTGTCTTTACATGTGTAAGAATGTATATAATTTTTTACTAAACTCCAACAGGAGATCCGTAGAAGAACCAAGATTACCGACATAGCCCAGCGGATTAGCAAGTTGAAATGGCAGTGGGCAGGGCACATAGCACGGAGCACTGAATGATGACCGATGGGGTTGAAAAGTTCTCGAGTGGAGGCCACGTATTGGCAAGCGCAGCTTAGGACGTCCACCCACAAGGTGGACAGACGATCTTATTAAGGCCGCGGGAACGCGCTGGATGCGAGCCGCTACCAACCGGTCTTATTGGAGATCTATAGGGGAGGCCTATGTCCAGCAGTGGACTTCCTATGGCATCATAGGGCATCAATAAAGTAATTGTCCTTTGAATTCTGGGAATTGCACGTAGGTAAGTACCTTATATATCCTTGTATATGGATATATCCTTGTACTTAATTAAAATTATTTTTAAGGATTCCTTGTTAAATAGGTACCTATTTGGTTCATTGGATGTTTCTATGCATTATTATTTTTTCATACCAGGTATATACAGTCAACGACAGAAGTGACTAAGCACTGAAATATTTACAAACCTTTCAACTTCAACTCAATATTTTTATACCATTGTAGCAGCTGATGGAAAATGACTGGCCTATGGACGCGGGACGTGAGCAACACCAGGGACGTCATACTCGTGCTGCTGTACGAACAATCTAATTCTCTTCTTGAAGTACCCCCATATTTAACGTATTAGTAGTTTTATAATAATCGCAGACAAGCACATGGCCCACCTGATGGAAAGTGGTTACCGTGGTCTATGGATGAGTGGTACACTATAGGAGTCACACTCGTGCCGCCGACCCTGCAAGAACAGAGAGACTCTGTGCCGTCAGCGCTGAAGATAAGTAGGACAAGCCTTTGGTCTTCCCACTGACAGCACAAATCCTCTTCAGTAAGATAATAATTTTGAACACAACGTAAAACAAATCATCCAAGAAAAGCCGGTTTCAAATTGAAAAAAAAAATAGAATTGCGCTTAGCAATAAAATTAATAATTCATTTTTGTTTATATACCAGTTAGTAAATGAATGATTGTAAATTGAAGAGCTAAAGCGAACAATTAATTTTAAATTGATGACCTACCTATTTCTGTCGAAGACTGTACCTGATATTAATTTTACCTAGAAGAACATTTAATTTTGAAATAGTAATTTCCTTCCAATTACAAACCGCAAGAATAGGGAAATATCTTTACAAAATTAATTAACTGAAATAATTATTTCATTAGATTTATGGGTTGTCTATTGTTTAACCGAAGATTATATGCCATAATCATCATATTCCCGAATTTCATTTACCCGAATTTCATTTGCCCGAATGTTTTGTTTGACCTAAAAGACATATGACATACTTTTAATTGCCCGAAACTTAGATACCATAACATACGAGTGCCATACGTATTGTTTTACATATTTTTATTTGCCATAATAATTATTAGACATAATATTTAAACGCCATAATGATTATTAGACATAATATTTATACGCCATAATGATTATTAGACATAATATTTAAACGCCATAATGATTATTAGACATAATATTTTCTTCTTGCTCTTTCTGGCTGTCGATGTCGATGGGTGTGATGGCTTCGCTCGCTCAAACGACCCCGCCATCCCCTTCTAACCTAACCTATCTGAGTCGGGGTGCCCTAAAGTCCCGATTACATCCAGTTTCACCTGATATAACCGTTACACACTGTCACTGTTACACAATGTCGATGGCAGTTGATGTTATGGCATATGATAATTATGACATGTGATAATTATGGCATGTGAAAATTATGGCATGTGATAGTTAGGGCATGTGATAATTATGGCATGTGATAATTATGGCATGTGATAATTAGGGCTTACAATGATTCTGACAAATGATGTTATGGTAAGTGATTTTATGGGAAACAAAGATTCTAGCACGTGATTAATATAGCAAATAAGAGTAGGGCAAATGAATATTATGTCTGTTAATATTATGGCTGTTGACTATTATGGCTAATGATATTAGGGTAAATAAAATTCGGGCAAACGGCGGTATACCAGATTTATGCTTTTGCTAAAGAGGGAACCTTCCTGCTGAGGTGAAAATGGGAAAGAGGTAGAAATTAAAAGATATAAAGGAAAGAGAGAAGCAGTTATACCTAAGGACATGTATTTTGGGCCTAAATCGCGAAACAAACGCGCGGATTGTTTTGTAATATAAAGACAAAAGACATCCAGGGCCCTTACCATGAACTCTTAAAATAGGTCAATATTGAACTGCTGTCATTCTACCAACCGCAAATGTCACTTTATATATTATAACTAGTTAACAGATAAGAATAAATAATAATAAAAAATATGTTGAGCATCGTTAATATAACATATCACCGGTTTATTTTTATTAACTCCAATGTACAGAGTACAGACACGTCGACTTTACAATAATTGTATAATAGTATAGATAGATATTGTTCTCTAGCTAGTGCTTTTTTCGGTAGGTAACCTTTATGTTGTCGGTGATATCAAACATCGTGGTGCGACCACGTTTCGTATCGATTATTCGTAATAATTAAAAAAAAACTAATTAAAACCATTCTATTTCTCAATCATGATAGTGTTGAGGTTCTATCGAACTAGTATCGATAAAAAAAGATCGAAAGAACAGTCAAATACTTCCTCCAAAAAAAAAGTTGCATTTTATAACATAATATAATCCCACGAACCTCCGGCACGTGATTATAACAGTTACATAACCCCATTCTGACAACCTTCTCCAATACCAACCACACAGATATGACCCCTCTAACACCATGGTTGTGAAACAATTCTATTTAGAATAAGGCTGTACTAAGAGGTCATACTTCACTGGCCGACTGACACTAATGTAGGCGGTTTGATCTTACGGCTAACGGTATGCACGTTACGATGATATTAGCGAAGCCTTGTGACCCAGTTAAGAGTTTACAGTTATCGGACATCGAACCTGCACCCCAAGTTTCACATTTATGCGAGGAATTAAGGCAGGTCGGTTATTTCGATGTGGATCAGTAGTACTACTGAATAGTACAACCGGTAGTACAAATGATACATTATTGTATCACTAGTACTACTAAAAAAAATATAAGCAGATTTGTTATCAATAGTTGTTTGGTTGCTGAACTGAGTTTACCGTTGGTGATAGTAGCGATTAAGGCCTGTTTTAGAACGATACTCAGTCCTGAAACTCTATTTATTTGAGCACAGATTTTATGGACAGATTAACAGATTTGTCACATTGTCTATAAACGTGGATACTGTCTATGCCGCGTGGTTCCCGGCAGAGTAGAATATGGGCCACCTTCATCTCTTCACATGCAGGTGTCGTACAAAGCGACTAAGACATCAAACAAATATATTTTACAGCCCAGACTCAGACTCAGCTTCAGATGTATGACTTGAGTCAAAAATAGTGCCCGAAATACGGCAATAGACCGGCAAAAAACCAACCTACACGACGTCCGTTTACTTGTTCTCCTACCTTTGGTTGAACTTTTACAGCTTTCACGGGAACGACCTTCCGGCTGATAATTTAGGGCCAGATTCTCAAGATAATAGTTAAAGCCTTTGAAAAAGGAACCTGACAATAAAAAACTAAATGCCACTTTTCCAGCCTCCATTAATTAAATTGGTTTGGTAACAAAATGCTACATTCCTTGTTATATGAACAAATATCGATTCATTATTTTCAAAGCTGGTACCCAACATGTCTACAAATCAATTAGTTATAAATGAACAACTGATAAAGTAAATCTTTATTAGTATTTAATCGCATATAAACCGCTGCGACCACCAGTCGCTCCCTCAAGAAGTAATCACGATGATTGATTGATGCTAAAGTAAGTACTATCATCCAATCAATTACCGGGAGCTTTGCTTTTATCAATAGCTGTTATAAATACTAGGTATGTACTCGTATTATTATCCGCTCTGTTCCTATTACTATAGTTATGTAGATAACCTGCAAATATGGTACTAGTGCATGACAACACCAAACCGAATTGCCTTAAAAAATATAGTTGAAAAAAATATAATGATTGCGGGAAGCGGAGAGGCATATTGGATATATTGCAGGTTCAATGTTCAATCAATAAAGTGTACAATTTTTATATCTTACTAGCTGACCCTTCGAACTTCGTACCGGGGTGAATTTCAACAGGTCCATTAAAATCTTCATTCCGTGGATTTTTTTTACCTTAAGTTTTGTAGTTAAAACAAATCGCGTTTATTATAGGTTTTGATACTATATGTATTCTTGCTTAATATCTAGCAGATAAATAAAAAAGCTAACGAGATATACAAGATCAAAAATTACGCGCCACGGCGATGACACATGCGTGCGCGGCAATGAAACAAGCATCCACGGGCATGAAATAAATATACCAAGGGAATGAAAAAATCAACCATGGAAATGAAAATACACAATATTTATGTACCTACTTACATGAGAAATTATACTTACATACAATAAAAATACAAAGGGGATTAGGCAATTGTGTATGGACATTGACGTCATTTATTTTTTCAGTGGCACTGTGTTAAACACGCGTATGAGTGTCGTTATTTTTATTGTAAGTAATATCGGAGCTGCGATATACAGGGTGGAACATTTCGACTTTACCTGGAGGGAAAGTACCCTCATACTAGAGATAGCGAATTTTACTTAAATTAAACATAACCTTATTTTTAAAGGGAAACAAACCTGCATTCAAAGATTTCTAAAAAATAACACACCTGATGATCAAACCGCCTAAAATCTTCCTATACCTTCTCTTTTATGGGTTTCCTTTTACTTATTTTACCAAGTTTGTTAGAGATATTTGATCCCTAAGATTGACCCTATCGATTGATGCAATTAAAATATAGCTTCATCCGGATTTTATTCGGTTCGATTACCGGGTGTGGCAAGCGATTTTTTTGGAAATCCTTAAACGCAGTGTATTTTTTAAGATTAAGAGAGTGTTTCCTTTGCTGCTGCCCAACCTAGGTGGATCCTGGCTAGTTTTTTCTAGGAGTTGTTTTTACCAAGCTGGATAACTTATCCCAGGCAGATTTTTTCTTGAACAACTTCGAGTGTAACCCCATCGATGGCTGTCTGTCTGTCCCTGTGTATGCTTAAATCTTCAAAATTACGCAACGGATTTAGAATCGGTTTTTTTAATAGATAGAGTAATTCAAGAGGAAGATTTATATGCATAATACATGCATAATATTGTAGAGAAATATTGATAAATTTAGAGATATGCAGCGGGAATGGGATCAGAAAATATTGCGGTACGAAGTTCGCTGGGTCAGCTAGTATTAGATAAACGATACCGCGTTTGCATTGGAGATGTGGAGGGAAAGTACTCTAAATACTGGAGATAGCTAATTTCATTCAGAAGAAACATTTCCTCATTTTTAAAAAGAAAAAAAAAACTGCGTTTAACGAATGCTGAAAAATCGCTTGCCACATTCTGTAATTGAACCGACTAAAATCGGAAAAAATAACAGCCAGTATTTTTATTGCTTTAATCGATAGGATTAATTATAAGACTCGAATCTCTCTAAGAAACCTGGTAAACTGCAGGTACTTTCATATTATACCATTTTCATTCATGGTTGCTCAATTCCAAAACGACGCCAATTCTTTTACACGAAAAAGAAATGGGAAATTAACAAATTAATATGATATACTTTTGTCAATATGCTATGGCGATGAGAACATAAGTTACGGAAATGAAACATCTGGTCATGGCAATGAGACTAAATTGTTTTACAAGGCATGGCAATGATTTTTTTTTCATTGCCGCGTTTTTTTCTTCATTACCATAGCAAATTTTGACCACGGAAACCATGGAAATGAAAGCACGGTGGTGAAAAACGAGCCAAAAATATAATATAAGAAAAAATCCATTAATTATTCGAAGTAATAAACACTTCACTAAAATAAACAAGATAAATTTCGTTCTATTGAATGTATAATCAAGAGGATAAACTTATTGGAATAGACAGTTATACCTATCCACAGTAATGAAAGAAAAAATGTCCAGTAACATAAAAATGATATACTTTTATTTATGGTGCCAAAACGCAGGTACGTGTGTACGTCCTTCCATGTTGAGCACTTAGGCGACACCAATATGCAATGTTTAGCGGATATGAGGGAGGATACAAGTCGTTAGATAAAACGATATTCTAAAATATGTTTAGAACATGGCGATTAAAGGTAACTCTAGGACAAATGAACTTCTATTAACCATTTGTTGTATTGTCTAAATATTTGAATAAATGTATTTCGTAACAATACTTTAACTATTCACGTATCGAATAAAAATAGGTTTTAATTAAAAAAACCAATAGATTTTTATCAATGAGGTATCACAACACAATAGGTGATGTGTGGACAAACACGGCAATGAAAAATTTCGAGGTTTAAATTTTTTTTTTGGCGAATCTATAATCCTATTTAATAAAATATTTAGTGCTCCACATAGATCACTATATCGCCTAACCAGAAAAAAATGTTAGAGTATTGTAAAAATGATTTTTAGTACCGATTTCATCGATGCCACGCAATTTTTGGCACCGGGAAATTCACCCTCCGCCTAACAGTCGATTCTTTAATTTTATAGTTTTTTTTTGTAGACTTTTTCGCGCTATTTTTCTATATTTTCTCACCGTTTAAACCTTCCCTGGACATCCACGAATATTTCAAGACCAAAATTAGTGAAATTGGTTCAGCTATTCTCGAGTTTTAGCGAGACTAACGAACAGCAATTGATTTTTATATAGATAGATATAGATTGACTGAAATTCTACTTACTTAACCTAATTTGACCACTGCTTCCAAGCGCTGGTGAAGAAAAAATGGTGCAACAAACTCTACAACAAACCTACAGCCTAATTCTTTTTCTGTCGAATCGATCGCGCTTCTAATCTCAAACTCTATTTTCACAGTATGCTGCTGCCTGCACCGCGTTCTCGGAGGCACTGATAAGGTCCTCTGGTGTACAGACAGTCTAATAAAGTTTGTTATTGAATACAGGAATAGGCTAACATGCATAGATAAAACAGATTTATGAGGAGATGGTTATTGGCAACCCGGTGAAGGTCGACGTAAATTCTCCCTCGAGGTTCCACCAGTGAGACAAATTAGTGGATTAATAAGTAGTGGGTCCACGAGAAATAACTGTCCCTCGTGGTCCCACTAGTGGAACAAATTCGTGGGTCCACGAGAAAACAGCCGTATGCCAATCAAATCGAGGACGTTTTAAGGAAAGGCCAGGCCAATAGCACCTGTAACCATGTATGTATGAAATCAGTTATGAAAGTAGAAGCTAAGGGCATATGCCAGGGTCCCAGCTAGTGGAAAAACATTTCTTAACATTACTTCAATAAGAAAGAGGCGACATGTATCTAAGACTACAATGGTGTGTAGGTGTGACTACATGTATGTATGTTATATGCATAATGCATAATTTCATGCAGCCATGCAATGCTGGAAAAGTTGCATTTTGTTGATTTGGACAGCTTCTCCACTAACACTGCATCATTATTTAGCACCGCTTTCCTGCTATTCTTCTACGCTTCATTTTCTATCATTATGCACAACACACTATCATTAGTCAACTCAAAGATATAAAATATACAGTTACATCATTATAACCAGTGTGTCAAACTGTGTAACGGGACAAGATTGACGCATCCTCTCGCTTTGACCCAAATTTGAATAAAGCCAAAATTTTATAAAACCTTTTTGATTTTGGCTGTTTGGTTTTATGTCGAATAACGGTTATCGTTGCGGTATATCGTTATGCGTCAGTTAGCATTTAAATGTTATAATTGAACTCATTTTGAACTTAGGACTAACTAAGTGTTAAGGTAAAACTAGTTTATTATACAGTTTATTATGCATCCATATCCGGCAGAATCGATATAGTTTTAAAAAGGATATTTAGTTAGTAGAATAATTGAAAAAAATGCATACATACATATGCTCACACCTGTAAATCCCCGAAGGGGCAGGCAGATGCGTATTAACACCCACATATCGCCAACGATGATTTTCGGTCCGTACGTAATAGAGGGTGGGCTGGGTGGTGGTAGCTGGTTGTCCTCACTGCCCGGGCCTAGATATTTAGGTCAATCATAAAAAAATAGCAAATTGAAATGATTTTTTTTTTTTCAGATTCTTTCGCGATATATTTGTTCTTATTTTGTTAGCCCGACATTTCGGCTACTTTTCAGCAGCTAGCTTAACACCTTCAATCATGATCCGGATACTGTGAGATAATTTATATTTCAAACTATGTGATAACAACTATCTTTAGTCACCCCGTGTAATAAACCCAGCTATTTTTTTACTAAACTTCATAGCCTAACTAAATAAGGAATTGACATAGGAAAAATTCCTAGTAGCAATTTAATTCTAAGCAACTTTTTTAAAACTGAACGACTTATTCGGTAAACAAAATTGTACCCTTAAATTCAAGATGGCGGAGAACGCAACGAACCGAATACCACGCAAATCGAAATTTAGACTACTAGTGACCTCCCCGTCAAGTAATTCCGAAAGAAAATTGCTACTAGGATTTTTTTCTTTGTTTGGCCCTTAATTGAGCTAAATCAGTTGTACTATCATGCTAGTTACAAGAACCTCTCAAACTGTAATACCGAACAGGCTTTACAACTAATTCCTATTCAATATCTCAGCAGAATCGTATCACTTCCTTGCCTACACGACACGGCATGGCACGGCATGGCATAAAGCTCTAACGGTTGCCCCAGAAACTCTCTGATCTTAAGTAACAAGACGCAACAAGTAACTGTCCCACCGCTTGATATGCGACGCAAGTAATGGAATGCCGCTTGTATATAATCAAGTTGCATTCGCCCGTGACTTTGTCTGCGAGAAATTCGGTTCGGTTTTTGTGGGTTAAAATTATCTACATGTGAAACTTCACATTTTCAAACTATTGGATTTATGAAGCGTACACATATTAACTGCCCCCCTAGACAAGCGCTTCATGTTGACCTATTTTGTTGTTCTCTGAGTGAATTCACAGTTATGATACCTATATCATTTATGTATGATATGTTAGTGCATGCTTAGATTGCCTACTCTGTCGCATTAGGATGTACCCTGTAAAGATGGATGTAGAAGAGATTAACAATAAATAAATAAATAAATTTGTTGGCCGGCGTATTGTCGAATATAAAGGTATGATTCCGAAGTCGACCGCATATGACAACTGCCGACGCATGCAGCACTTACAGCGTACCCATTACTTGTCAAACTCCGATACGGATATATGGGACCATTGAGAAGCCGCAATGAATTCTGCGCATAAGCTGCGTGCGACGGTAGTAATTGTCGTATGCGATCGGCTACGGAATCATATTATCTTAAAGTATAACACCCGTATTCACAAACAATACTTCGCTATGCGTACTACCAAAACTGTGCAAAAAACGAAAAATTCTCAGTGCGTTCGTTTTGGCAAGCCTTTTTATTCATTGATAACACTTAAGTAATAGTTCGTTGAGGGAACGCACTGCGTTAGGTACTGCTCCGTGATGTTTGTGAATTAATTTTACCAGCCCTATGCGCTCGAGCACACTATGAGACCTCATAGTGTTGTTTGTGAATACGGGTGTAAGAATTCTTTCCAGTCCACCTGTTTCCTTCTTCTTACAATCCTAGGTCCTTTAATCGGTGCGAACATTCGCCATCTCTACGTATCTGCAAAGGCTCGAGAAGATTCCTCCAGCACTATTATAATGTGATGGAATTTCCAATTATCGAACTTGTATTAAACACATTACTATTATTTGAAACTAACTATTTAGTGTATAATTACGATAAACAAATTGTATGTGGACGTATGGAGGTATATGTTTAAGAGTATATAGGTAAGTATTATGTAAGGGTGGGTTTGTGTGATGGCTTTTTCGTCGATTGTTTTTATTTTTATTTTTATTATGTAAATAGTTGCACAATAAGTAAATAAATAAGCCTATTTCAGTTTGTTTCAAGTGTTCTTCGTAGAAATGACTACATATAAGCCCAATCGTAGGTACCTATTGTTAAAACAGGAAAAGGAATAAAGTGAAGAGGATAGGTGTATAAATACAGTTGATAATAATTATAATAATCCCACTTTGACCACAAAATGTAATGCCATGGAGAGGCGAATCATTTTACATAGTTTCTATTAATTAATAATTAACAACGCATACGTACCTACCAAACTAAAGTATGTAATATACTAATTATATTGTATGATTCAATTAAACATCAGGTGAGGTGAATTCATAATTACGCACCCTTTTTTTCGTGCGGGAATTGCCGGTGGGTTTGTTATGTATGTCGGACTCGAACCACCATAGTCCTACCTCTTCCCATGGCCCTACCAACCATCTGGGTTATAACGGGCCAAATCTTGGGAGATGCACGCCTTATAGTCGGACTCGAATCGTCTAAAACCACACGCAATCTCGGATTCGCAATGCAGTGTAAAGTGCCTCAATAAGGCATTTCTCTTTTACCCCAGCTTACTCTGAGCCATCTCCGGTAAGGACATGTCCCCTTCTAGTGTGGGCACCAAGGGATTCTGATTTTGCCCCGGGATTTAACGCACATTAACGTTAAAAAATGCCTTTTTTTCATGTCATCTATGTGACAGTGTTAAAAAATTCGGCTTATTCTGAATTCCCTTCTTACCGAGTCCTCCTGAAAATTATTTGTTCTCGATTCCCCTCGAAATATAAAAGCTCATACAGTCAAGCACACAAGTCTCTCTAATGGTAGTTCTTTCGCGATACTAAATTGTTTATTCCATACACCCAATCTAGCACACAGATAGAAATCATTTATGTATCTATGTAGACTAAACGATTTTTGACTTCGACTATAATTATTTCTAACCAAAAAACCCAGCATCTAAATTATTCTGCCTATCAACAATCATTGTTCGTCCAAAATATTCCTGTCAGACCCGCCCAGAGCCATAACTTCGTACCTAACGGTTGACCCACATCAGACCACGTCGTTAGCCATGCCGCAGTTACAGCCAGATATGGTAGGTACCTCTCGGAACTCGGATGGTGAGATAACGGGTGTGCCACTACTCCTATGCTGTTATGGGATCCTGGTAATCTGGATGTGGCTTGCGGTTATTATTAATTATAATAATTTATCAATAAAATTCATTATCACAGTGTTAGAGCCCGGGCTTTTCTACTGTCTTGATATAGTTTATCTTGATTTTTGCGGAAGCGACTGCCATCTGACCCTACAATTGCGGGAGGAAAGCCTGCGCTACAGTCTCTTCCGTCAATCAGCAGATCCACTGGTAGCAGGTAAGGTAGTTAAAGCCCAGGTTCCACTCTATTACTTTTGTAGAAGCGACTAACGTGTGACTCTACACCCTAATTTCGAAAGAAAAGCCTGCACCACAGCGTCTTTCATTAATTACCAAGTGTATCAGTTAGCAGATGAGGTTGGCATCCGCTCCAAAGGTCTTAGTGTTCTCCCAATAGAACTTCATCATTCAAAATATGTATATCATTCAAGGACAATGGATTAATTAAAAGATAACAATAGGGATTACGTACTTTAACCACCTCTGCTGCCTCATGCATGTATGTATTCCCGAATCCTTCAGGATCACTCATCATCATCACTTATTTGGTAAGTTTTGAAATCACACATTTTAGAAACGTAATTATACTAAATCGAACCCATGCCCTTCTAAACAAGTGGCCATTCGCTGGCCGGTATATTGTAAAATAGAATGATGGATGTATGGTATTGACACGTATTTTGCCGTTTATGACAGTCACCAACGTATGTCAATCCCTTGCAATGATCAATCTATCCTGTTCTACGAATGTATTGTCACTTGTCTAAAGGGGATGGTTGGTTTACCTTGGCTTCAGCGGGAGTGGTTGCTGACCTCCAATCTCGAGAAAGCCAGTGTACTGACTGACCTTAGGCAATCTCATATCCCAAGTAGACCCAAGATGGCGTGCGGTTTTAGTCGTTTCAAGTAAGATATAACCGCCCCGCCAATATCCAAGGGGGGGTGAAGTTAACTTGGTCCGCGAAGATCTTGGTGCACCCCATACTAGTTAGTATACAGCTACTAGTTATATACCAGCTAATAAAATAAATATGGCCGTCTTATCTAGCATCTGTATAGCTCGTTCATTTTCTCATCGATCTTATTGGAACAGTTTGCGGATCTTACACCAACATGGCGATATATTTTCTTTGGATCTAAACTAATTACGGCGGACAGTCCGAGGATATCTTTATATAGAAGACTATTAGACGTACGATTGTGATCGGTACCCAACATGGGGTGCAACGGTATAGACATTTTGTCATCTGATACATGGTCTTACTGTTTTACTTTAGATGTGAAATAATGAGAAAAAGGCGCGATATCTACGTGTTACAATTTTATTTTTGTTTTTTTTTAAATATAATATGTAGTTTTGCATCCCACTCCAAATTCGAAATTCAAAATTCATTCTGTTTGGAAAAAAATCACAGTTTCTGGGTGAGGCAGCAAGAATTAATTTTGAATTTCGAATTTGGAGATAGCGCGCCCTTTTCATTTAAAAAACCATTACTTATCATGTTTTATTTTTATCTTTTTTTTTAACAGCTACGAAAAGTTAGTGAACAAAATTAAATTATGGTCTTTCGCGATACCAAAATTAAATTATTGACGACCTCTGTGGCGTAGCGGTAGAAGAGCGATCAACTGCTACGTCGTAGGTCGTGGGTTCGATTCCCGCTAAGTTCATAATCATGCAAGAATAATATTATGTCTATTTGCATTAGTCTGTGTATTTCTATGTATCATAGTATTTACAAAAGAAATACAAAATAATAACTAAGCCTAAATGTAATGTTATACATAATATTATGCTTAATTTAGGTCTAGATATCGTTGTGCAAAATGTTCTAGATTTTTTTTTTTAATTACTATACTCCGATACTTTAACTATATAAAAATAAAATATCCAATTATAATATATATTATATCAGGATTAAAATACTACTGAAAATTAAAGGAATTTTTAAAATCAGTTCAGTACATTCACATTTAAAACCAAATCAAAGAATTCGGTACCAACTAATTAGCATAATCACCATTAAGTTGGTATCGTGTGACACCCACAGTACACCAAAGCCACCGTTGACCACTTACCAACAACCGGGCATTGTGCCAGATTACCACCAAAAAAAAACTGCCATACGAATTTATATAATTGCAACATTATCTCATATCCGGGTCGGAATACAAGACACTACCTGTTACTCGTATCTGTGGTGCTAAGATCTGAATTGTTTATGTGTGCGTGTATTGGCAATAAACTTGAGGAGGTCGAACCCCGGTATGTGGGTCGACCGTTGTACCCTGCGACTAACACGCACAGAACGCGGCCGTATTCTGAACTCCTCGGCCATTTTGGTTTTTGTTCAGTGTTCTATAATTGAAATTTGTTTTTTAAGTTTTAAATAAAGAATTGTAAAAAGAGCGGGAAAATTATGTCTTTTATTATTTTAATTTTGTTTAAATTGATCATAAATGTAACAATGGCTCTGATTGACATCATAGAATAGGAACCATCGATTCCGTGAAGCGGCTAAAATCGGAACTATGATTGTCACTGTCAAATGCATATTGTTTTATTGCAAATCATAGACAAATTTAGCACTATTTGACACATTTTTCCACTTTGGAAGTGCCTCTCGCGCAAACTATTCAGTTTAGAAAAAAATGATGTTATAAACCTCAATAGCATTTTTAAAGACCTATCTATAGATACCCCACACGTATGGGTTTGATGAAAAAAAAATGTTGGGATTCAGTTTTAAGTATGGGGACCCCCAAAATTTAAAGCTTTTTTCTATTTTTGTGTGAAATTCTTAATGCAGCTCACAGAATACATCTACTTACCAAGTTTCAACAGCATAGGCCTTATAGTTTTGGAGAATGGTGGCTGTGACATACGGACGGATACACAGACGGACAGACATGAATCTATAAGGGGTCCGTTTTTTGCCATTTGGCTACGGAACCCTAAAAAGTGCAATCGTGTCACCTTTGTCGACTGTGCATACAGCGTAAATGTTATGCTCCGTTTACATACTCGCGACAGAGCGAGGGAAGTGGCGAGAGAAGTGGGCAGAGACGTGGTGTGAATGGTATATTCGTCATGGCGCGAGTACTGCCGCGTATGTTGCTGTGAATGTCGGCTTAGCGGCGCGAGTCAAAGGAGCGGCAATACTAGCGCGATGAACTATACGAGACCGCTAGATGGCGCTAATCAGTAAACACGGCTTTCGTTATTGCTCCTCGAATATTTACTTTTAAAATTATTTGTATCCATCTACGGACAGTGTATAGGTAGTTGAAAGTGATAGTTTTTATTATTAATCTATTTAATCAATTCGCTATGCTGTAAAAGCATAATGCGTACACTGCTACAGCGTTGTTCTCCATACGTTTACGTCCGTCTCCGTTGCAGGGCGAATACTGTAATGCGGACCAACACGATGATGCGTACGTGTGAATGCTAGGGCATTATTCGTGGGAATACTTCCGGCAACACGATGAGCAATGCGATGGGCAGCGTGTAAACGCGGGGTTACATGTAAGAACTAATATTTTACTATTAATTTGAAATTAGTTGTTCATCTTCTGTACATGGACATTGTTCATTTGGTTTGGAGCCACGAAGAACTTGGCGGGGCCCATAAACAAAGTACGCGTATCATGAATCTAAATAAACCCAATATCAGATAGTTATCGAAATTTATAGTCTCATAATTGAAAGAATCAAATTCAAATCAATTAGAATCCAAACAAAAACATAATCACCTGCCAATAAAATTTTACGATCGACTTTTTATAGCTTACGAACAAAATTTTCATTGATTTATTTTCAATTAGCTTTTTTTTTCTGTAACTCTCAGATTATAGGCATAGACTATTATGTATACTCATCTACTTCTCTTTATTACATACTTTATCAGAATCGTTCTTTATTCGAATTTTAATAAAAGGGTCAATCTCCTTACTTTTTAACAAGTCATTGCAAGAAAACCTTGTATCATTGACCATCCATCAATAAATGTTCTTAAAATAAACTGGAATTCCACATTCATAATTAGTAAGTATAGTCTGTATTTCAATTTGGCTTATTCTGTGTTTATTTATGCTTCCTGTGTCCTTTGCCTGATGCTCTTAAAGTAAAATCATGACTAATAAATAGTACAATAATTATTGTTCTCATAGTAACATAAATAAAGATTGAGGGTTATTAATAGCAAAAGGTAAAACATAAAACAAGACAATAGACTGACGTTCGAACATCTTATGTATGAGTGCAATTTATGAACATACTCGAATAAACAAATCATATTATATTATGTACATACTAAATAAACTTTAAAATACACCTGGCATGTGTACTGGGTATGTACATCGTTTGACATTTAATTTATAGGACCAGAATATACCTAAAATTAAACTATAAGAAGAAAGAATAATCTAAGGGCATGGTAGTGTCTCTGCCAAGCAAGGCAAAGGGGCACTTGCCTTCATAACTTCTGAGATCTGTGAATAAAATTCATTAGCCTTTATTCTATTGATACAAAAATTCAAATGATAAAAACAATGTTGCTAATTTTAATCCCACAAGTAAAATCTTTAACAATGGAGAGTGGACTATGAAAAAGAAATCATAAAAGTGCATGAAATTCTAAAAATACAACTAGTGCATCTTACAAAGAGAAAGAAACAACCACTTAAATATATTTCATGAGAAGTAGGTTATTAAAACTCACAAGCTCATAATGCTTTCACTGTGAAAGACTTATCAGATCTCAAAGAACCAAGCCTTAATTTTATAAATGACGCGCTATATTTATCTAGTTTCTGCGTCCGAAACAAAATCGAAATTCAAAAGTTCATTCCCGCACGACTCTCGAATTGTGTCAAAATTTATTATAGTAGGTAAATTCAATCAATTAGCCTATTGCATTCCATTGCTGGACTGCCTCTCCCAATGTGCGCAAGTAGTAAATTATTCTTATGGAAATCACTGTACGCAGAGATCGCTCAGTGTTACGATTACGATTGAAAAAAAAAAACAATCATAACTACCTATGTCCATACTTAAAATCGTTTTGATTCGTTTGTGTTCCTCTCTTTTCCCCAAAGTATGTAAAGCATAGAAAAAAAGAGAGGTGCACATAGGTCACAATAATCGCTTGTAGGTTATACTTTATTAATGAAAGCAAAAAAAAAACTATCGTAGAATAAAACTAGTCATCGTCCATTTATATCGTGTACAGAATACGCCCGCAAGCCATTTTATGCACGAAACGACATTTTGAGTGTTTGAACACTACTTAGAAGCTTTTCAAAGAAATTAGTCTCTGACAAAGAATACACACATAATAATAAACTTAAGTAGGTCAAGCCTTTCTTTCGTTCCTTGAACCATAGACAATAATATACTCTTGAACTTAGCACTCATTATAAAACTAGGCGAGTCTAAACTGTTTGTCTATGAGCTATTGTGCTTTTTCGCGGTTAAATTTGTTTTTAATGTGACAGCAATTTAGTTTTGTAGGTATGTTTTGGTTTTTTTTTAATACGAACGTCCATAATGTGATGTTATTTATTAAATTAAACTAGGGCACTAAAGTCTGTGGAACATTCAAGAGTGCTTTTTTTGTATTTTTATGTGTAAGTACTTGTTTTATGAGTCATACTTTCAATTGCTTTTAAACATGCTTCATGCAAATGTGTTTTCTTTTGATACAATGATTCATATTACATTTAGCATTCCTCTTTAATGATTGTAATTTGTCAGTCATCGACCAAAGGTAAAGAAACTTGGTTGTTGTTATATCATTAAGAGTAAATACTCCTATGTACTTGTATGTACACAAATTGATTCTGTATGTACACAGATATGTACGGTCGGTTGCAGAAGTTCATAGTACATTACATACAGAATGAAATTAAAATTGTATGGAGTGACGTCATTCATAAGTCATACAATAAGTAAGTAATGTACCTATTCTTCTTCTTCGTCCTAGCGTTAATCTCAGTCGCATCCGAAGCTTTTATCTCGGAGTCTGGGGCCTGGGGTCGACTTTATCAGACTAACTACGGATTTGGCTGCACTTGGATAGTTTACGTGAAGCGACTGCTGTCTGACCTCCACAACCCAATAGCGATATTGGGTGATATCGAAGCATTTCAGCTGGACCAGTTGTTGAACTTTTTAGGGTTCCAACCTCCAACTCCAATTGATGTTCACTATCTCTGCCTGTGGGTGTCGTAAAAGGTGACTAAGAGATAGGGCTGTTCTCCATCCGACAGTAAACACAGCCCATGACAAAGTGCCCCCTAGACAATAGGTTCGTTCCCTATTAAGGTATGATTCCGTAGCCGACCGCATACGACAACTGCCGACGCACGCAGCACATGCGCGTAATTCATTGCGGTTTCTCAATGGTCTCCTTTATCCGTATCGGAGTTTGACAAGTAATGGGAACGCTGTAGGTGCTGCATGCGATGGCAGTTGTCGTATGCGGTCGGCTACGGAATCATACCTTTACGTGGGACCGAAAGTCATAGTTGACGAAATGTGGGTGTTATTGCACCTTTGCATACGCCTTAGGGGATTCACAGGCGTGAGTGTATGTATATGTATGTAGGCTTATAGATCTAGTGGTATCTGGACTTCTGCAGCCCACTGTACCATCGAGTAGCCTACTAAGGGCGTAAATCTCTCCCAATATACGCCATAGCACCCGGTCTTCCGCCTTGCGCAATCAAAGAATCAGAATCAAAGAATAAATTTCATTTATTCAGTTTAGGCACATAAAGAGCACATATATGAACGTCAAAATATTACAATTATATCAAGAAGTTAAAAAAATAAAATATATTTATTAAATAAAGTTAATATTTTATTTATTTTCATTTAACATTAATATAGGGTTATAGTCTAAATATATACAGATAAACAAAACTAAATAAATAAATAAAAATATTTACAAGATTAAAAAAAAGAAAGGGAAAGGAAAAAGGGGTCAGGTGTCGAAGAATTCCTCCCCATCGATGTCGACTGGTAACGTACCCAAAAGGCTGGCGGCATTACCCTGTTGGATGGCAAAGCCAATCCAATCCAATTAAATAAAGTAAAATAAATCATTTGAAAATTATTCTTTCACTGGTTCGTTGCACGTAGTCTATCCCAAACAATCCCAACCACCTTCTCCAGGTGGTTTCTTTCCAGGTTGCGGGGGGGCTTCTCACCTTTAATAGTACAACATACGTACCTGTCCGGTTTTTGATTTGGCACATAATCGGTAAGAGTGATAAGGGGTTGTTCTGATTTCAAAAGCTTGTAGCGCAATCAGAAAACAGGGAAAGGACTTGTGCGATACAAACTTTTGAAATAAGTAGGTAGGTATACCTCTTGCATAAAATAACTATTTTCCTTTTTCTACAACAGATTTTTAAATAAAGGTTGTTTTTTGCAAGTTTTTTTTATTAATATATAATAATTTTCTATAAGTGTATGTGAACGTGAGTGTATGTAAAGATGAGAGTGTGTCTGTGTGTTATAGTTTAAATTAATGCACACACCCACTCACATAATTATGTGAATATTTTAATTAATTCAAATTAAGAATAGATACCTACCTATTTACAAGAGCTTCAGTTGCTTCTTTTAAACTCTTAAATATGACTGCTATTATTAGAGGTCAATACTCATTTCATAATCTCTATATTTGCTCTATATTAAAAAGAAAAAGTGTTTATAGGAAACCACATCCTTTACTTTAAATAGAATTCTAAGAAGTAAATGTACGCGTTCTAATAGTAAAGCGCACGATTCTTTGAAATAATATGGGACAATATCCGTACTATAACAAAAAGGAACCTTGAACGTTGTATTAAATCATCGCGAACCGAGGCCGCGAGCTGCGCGGGCGCACCTCCTGACGTCACATTCGCCACGTCACGCACGCTACGTCACACCGGGTCAACACGCCAGGGTCAACGAACGACCGCCAGTTTATTTTGGCGCGCATCGAGTAAAAAAGCCAGCGCCATTTTGTTTTTAAAATTTCGCAATGTATCTTACTCAGTGGCAACTTTTCAACTTTTTATTTGATTACTGCTCAATTAAAATAATATGTTTTTATTGAAATTGATTGTTTTGCAGCGAAACTTCGCTTGAATTTAAAGGTTAAGCTTTAGTAAGTGTATATTATTAATTGAAATACATATTTTATGTTTTAACGAAGCGATGATATGATGTTTTTCTTGCGTAACTGCCGCCAAAAATAGAAACAAACCCGTTTGCCCCTTAAATTGTTATTCTCGGATTGTTATGCAAACGAACTTGATGAACATGTAAAAAATAATTACGCGTAAAAAAAGTCCTTGCGAAACTTGCCAAACGAGATATGACATCATAATAGGAGTTGCAGTTTTTTTTATAGTCACCGAAAATATTTGACCGGGCAACGAACTCTTGCTCGTGAACAACCCTGACCATGGAGGCACTGGTGACGAAATGTGACGAAACGTGAATATTGTGACGTGTGACGAATCGTAATTATCATTGTCTACGTGATAAGGGAACGGTAGGCTTTTATTTTAAATGTTATGGAACTATTCCGTTCTGGAATTTCCATTAGCTACATACTTAACCTTAAATTTGAGGCACATGGATTCTTTATTAGACTCCTGAGCATTGGATTACGTAAGTTAATAATTCCCTATAGAGTAGATACGTCTTAGGTTATAAAACCATTATTTGCAAATGATAGTTTTCAGCAGCATACACTTTTTGCATCTTCTTGCCTCTGTGCTAGACAGATAAAAACAGGCGATTTGATATATCCTGAGTTTCCTGTACCCCTTTTTATTTTAAAGAATATTAGCAACCGAAATTACTAATATTTCCGTTAACCCCTCCAACTAAGCTAAATTGCTTCTGCTAGGAGTGGGATCACGTCGGTAGTGTAATGGCCAGGATTCGAACCCGGGACCTCTCGATCATAAGGCCGACTCTTTAACCATTAAGCTACCGACGCTTTAACCTTACACAAACCCTTATACTTTAGGCGCTACCGACTTGCCACCCCATCTCTTCCTGTGGGTGACGTAAATGGCGACTAAGGTTTAGGGCTGTTCTCCATCCGACAGTAAACTTACAGCCCATGACTTAGTGCCCGCTTGACGCCAATAGGCTCGCCCTCTATTACATGGGACCGAAAATCATACCCAGTTGGCAAAATGTGGATGATACTGATGATCTATCACTTCTACCTACCGCTATATGTAATTTTTGAGTCTATTGATGTCATCATCGTCATTCGAACGATAAACCCTGGATAAATCGAGAGCTTACTTTTCAATGACCGCTCAATGGCATGTAATCTATTCAAACCATTCACTCTCTTCTCAATATGTCCTTCGCATATTTCGTCTCTTGACAGCGTACTGCCCAAGTACGAACTCTGACACTTGTTCTACACTTTCGTTTTCAATAACAACATTACGTTCAGTCAGATAACGATCTCGTTCACAATCGGAAATATTCTTAAAATGTCTTTTATTACATTCTTATATTACACTAGCTGACCCACCCCGGCTTAGCCCAACATACTCGTATTATATGCCCACAACTCAGAATACAGAACAATGTATTCTGAGGCCCACAATTGATTCATTTTCAAATAATGTATGGGAATTTGCTGGATTTGTTAACGTTTGTATTTACTACTCGGTTCCCTTGAGTAGTAGCGTGTTGATATTTAGATACCTTCCTCGATAAACGGGTTGTTCAAAAGAAAAATATTTTTTCAATTCGAGCCAGTATGTCAACGCCACACGGCAGAATATGCTGTACTTACAAATATTATAATACCTGATGCTGTAACCATATTCTTTGAAATGAAGCTGAATTTGAATTTGACATACACACATACATACAATCACACCTTTATCCCCGAAGGGTTAGGCAGAGGTGAATAACATCCACATTCCCCCAATCATTGTATTAGGCCCCACGTATTACGGGGTGAGCCTATTGCCGTTTTCCGGGCATTATTGTTGGCTCGAGCCATGTATAGGCTGTATATATCTTTCTGATGTTAAACAGCCCGGGTCCTTTAAGCGGGGCGTGAAAAAGCATCTGATGAGGCCGTCAAGCTGAGTGCCACCATTGTAGCATGGTACGTGTCTATAATGGTGACCCTCTTTCCAAGACTTTGCCCTCAGCTTACCATCAGGCAAGGCGAAGTTAAATTGACGTATCCTATATAAAAAAAGCCCTATCCCTTAGTCGCCTTGTACGACACCGCATGGGAGGAAATGGGGTGGCCCATGTCTCTGTGTAACATAGTATGTCACAACCTTACGTAATATATTAAATGATTACTACGTCACGAAAATGAAGCTAAAAAAATTGCCATTAACGTTTAAATCATGTTCTATAATTAGAAAATTTATCAGAATACTCGAGGCCACTGACTTCCCAGCAACTCTCAGAGGTGTTTTGGCCTCGTAAAACCATTTTTCTATCAGTTGACGCTTGGTGTCATGCACCCCTCTAGTACGACCTTAGAGTAGTAGATACTCTAAGAGTACGACTTAAATGACATTTAAAAAAAGAACGAAGAAGAAATAGTTATTTGTTATACAAGAGTGCAAAGTTGCTTTTTAACCGCGTGCTCAGTTTTGATGACCGAGCAAGCGAAAGATTCTAAATTTGAATCACGAGCATAGCGAGTGATTCATAAATTAGAATCTTGAGCGTTAGCGAGGGAATCAAAAGAGCACAAGGTGTAAAATCTTTGCACTCGAGTGCAACACGTAACTTTTCATCCCACCTCAGCGAGGAAATAATGAAATGCTTCTTCTTCCTAGCGTTAATTCCTAGTGGCATCCGAAGCTTTCACCTCGGAGTTCGGGGTCCGCTTTACCAGTCTTAACTGCGGATTTGGCTGGACCTCGATATTTTTCGTAAAGCGACTGCCATGTGACCTCCACAACCCAATGGTGACATTAGGCGATATCGAAGCATTGCAGCTAGACCGTTGTTGTTGAACTTTTTATGCATACAAATATTTGCACTGAGCGGGGATCGGACCCGCGCCTCCTGCGTTGCGGCCACGTTCACTACCACTACGCCACGGAGGCTGTATAATAATTATGTGTAATAATACTAATAATAAAATATCAACAAATAAAATTCAACAACAATGTTCAACCATAGGACGTGAAAAAAAAATTATGCGCGCAAAGCAAATTTAAAAAAAAAAGTAGGTACACCAAGAGGTTCCGAGTTGAGTTTTTCATAAATTAAAAAAAAGTTGTATGATAAATCGGCACCATAGAGGTAGAAGTAAATAGGTTTAATGATGTTTTGAGTTCACAAACCTAGTACACACGATGTTCTAAATTCAAATTTACTTTACCACTCTAGAGGATAAAAGCGACTTTTACACTCAGATATCGAAGAAAAAAAGTACTCTTTCCGAGATGGTGGGATGAAAAATAACTTTTGTTCTTTATTTTGAATTTTGATAATTGTCACCTTCATCGTAATTTGGAATCTAGTTGAACTGTAAAATTCTTCAAAACCTTTTTGGTTTGTCAAAAAGTCTAATATCCTGGCTCACATGATGAAAATATCCATCTTCTTCCTCATTCTACATCTTCTGGTTCTAAAGAATGTGTGCAACTTCTATAGAAGTGTGAGGAATTTTAGGTTTTAGAGTATTATAGGTGACTCTTCCGTTGTTTCTTGGCGAATATGACTTAAATATAGTCATAGAATATAATGTAGAAGTCTACCATCATGCATCTGTGTTATTAACAGAAGAGCTGTTGTTAATTTTAATTTTATACCTAGCAGACGTGACAGACGCTGCCTTGACATCAACAAAGAAGAATTTAGGGAACACTAAAACATCGAGTGACGTATTAAAAACGCACTTTTCACTGAAATCGGATCAGTCGTTTGGGAGTTCACTGACACACTTAAATAAAGTTTTTATATCTAGCAAATTTTATAAAACATAAATTTAAAAAAGTCGAATAATATTGCCTCCAATCGTATCTTTACAAAATACCACCAAACGCTAGTTCCATACATCAGAGTTCAATGAACTAAATATATGACGATCTAAGCGCGTAGATACAAAGTGATAAACACATATTATCGTGATCTATTTACGCAATACGTAAACATGAATAAATATAGCTATTTGTGAATTTAATTTATTGTAACTTTCCATCTTCATAGTAGAGTTCAATCGACTTGCTTCGAGTTCAATCGAATAGATTCGAGTTCAATCACGTGAGTTTAAAAATAATCGGTTGAACACGGATACTCAATTGACGCTTAATGTTTTTTTCGTATTCATAATTTGTTAATGTGTTTATATAGTGACGAAACATCACATCTTTTCGTCATTATAATGACGTCTACCAGCGTCAGTTTAAAAAAATCAACTACACTGAGTGCTACGGATAATCGTAGAGTTAACGAGACCATTACGAGGTTTAGAAAAAATAAGGCGAAACGTAGCAGCTGTTTAAAGAAAACTCAATTTCATCAGTTATTTCATCGTTATTTTTATTTAGTTGAGAGTATAGGGCTTACCAAGATCATCGCGGCTCTTACCTCACCTGCAAGCCGGTACACCATTGATTAGTGGACGGGGTTTTACTGCAGACTTTCCTCAGGGTTGGCACTGTCATCACATTTTTCGCCTAGTATCATACAAGGTGACTTAGGGATAGGTTTAATCTACACCCAACACTAAGCAACAAAAAAACTTACCTAATTAACAGCAAAAAGTACCCATACAGTTGAAAAAGTAGGTACGTGAAGTCGTGAACCCAAAAAAGCCATTGAATGTGTGTATGTGTGTTTAAGACCGTAATGTACTTCCAGCACTACCGGAATTTATTACATTCATAATACTTAATTACTTACCCATACCACAGATAAAATAATAATATATCCTAAACATGCATCAACATTAAATATAATTAGCTGAGTGTAATGACATGACAAGAACCTACATAGAATGTCACCAGACACTCGTTTTACTCAAGATCGAAATTATTTACTAGTTTCTGATATAATTTGGTGTGTACGTATCTGTGGGTGCGTGCGTGTGTGTGTTTTTGTGTGTATGAGTGAGAGAGTGTGTGTATCACTGATGAAAGACTTAAACGCAGGGCGTAATGGCTTAAGGCCTTTACATGACTGAACAAGAGCCTACATAGAATGTCACTAGACACTCGTAATACACTAGATCGAAATTATTTACTAGTTTCTGATAAAATTTGGTGTGTAGGTACGTATCTGTGGGTGCGTGCGTGTATGTATGAGTGAGAGGGTGTGTGTATATGATGAAAGAATTAAGCGCAGGGCGTAATGGCTTAAGGACCTAACAAATAAAAAATTGCACATATGACACGGTATGAAGGCATGAAATATCATATACCATCACAACTGTGAGTCCGTTTAAAAAAGCGTGCCAATTATATTTTAAGTCAAAATTAATAAGATTAAGATAATAGCCTACTGGATTATTAGCAGAGGTCATCAATCTTCCTAGCAGCTTCAGTACAATTAAGCGCTCGTAGCTATGAAGGTATTGGGCACATACAACACGAATAGGTTCACTGACCTTCACCTGTATTACCCAAATTATCCAAGTACAGTACTAGGATTTTGAAGAGTCTCTATGTATACCTCAGGACACTTATCTTGGACCTAAATCGCGAGATCTGGATTGTTTTGTAGTAAGTAATCTATGCTTGGTGAATTTGAACTCGTCCACCGCAGTAGCATCTCGTACTATATTCACGCCCAAAACTGCTGCTACTGCTACCGTATAAAGCATATTTTAGCACATTTTAGGTCCAAGATTTATGTCCGGAACAATAGTAGGCTTACCGCCTCTCTCAGTAATATGTCTGATGACGGAGACCCGGGTTATAATCAGTTCGTGTCCATTATAACCGCATCGTCATGTTTACGAAGGCTACAAAGTCGGCATACGTCACAGGCTATCGAACTCAATTTTAATAATCTGACACAGAAGTCAGAGGTAGATAACCTCTTTTCGTGCAGGAATCCCCTTACCGCCCGGCGAGGATGGTTTTATAGAACTCGAACCGACTAAAACCGCACCATTTCGGGTCTTCAAATATCAGGGTATAAGATTGTGTAAGATTGTGATATTCCTCGATGGTTTGTGATTTAAAAATAATATATGCATAACTATAGTGATGTCACTATAATATACATAGTACAAAATAGGAAAGTATGGGTTGATACAGTCAGCGCCAAAAGTGTTTACACATACAGAACTTCTTAGCACTAAACCCTTTCGTCTTTGCTGATTGAACTTTTCTCGCCTAGATCTTGCAACTAGAAGTGCAACCTTTGTAAGTATATAAGCGAGATAGGCTCACGAATGAACAAGACTGATTTAATTAATAAATTCAGCAGTCAGTAATAAACGGAGGCAGGAATAGGCATGAACCTAATATCAGTTCTAGAAAACAGAGAAACATATTTTAAATAACTTTTTTTGTAAACTCATTCATATTACACACAGAAACATGCAAACCAATACAAATAGACACTATTTCATGCGTGCAAACATCATCAGAAGCACCAAAAAATATTTACCTGCCACTGGTCATATATTACGACATTTTAATAATACCCATCATTACTATTATTGTCAATCTTTTTGTTTATTTAGATTTTTATATATGTACTGTATGCGTGATCCGTAATAATAACAATGTTCTTTCTATCTTTCTTGCTATTTATCGGAGAAACCGAAGTGCCTAGCAACTTCTGTCGCCGACAGTACATTTCCTAGTTCTCTAGTTCCGCGGCCGCTCCAATTTAGCGTTCATTCCCCCTCGCGATTTCTCCGTCACTTGAGAAGCAAACATATTAATTTATTCAGCCTTGTCTCGCATACGACAATGCGCTCTATGTTGAGCTATAATTTTTGCTATTCAACCTGCTTTATGTCTTTGTTCCTGTGTGTTATGTAACTCTATGGTGTTCTTTTTTTAAAGATAGAAGTATAAGAAAGATTTTGAGTTATGTTTTCAGTTGCAATGTAAATTAGAACGTACGTTATGTATTGTAAAAGATAATTATTTATTTTGAACACCAGACTGGAAAAACTTTCTTAAAGTAAGCACCTACATCGTCAAAAAGAATATGCTAGTTTCAGGCAATGTCTGGGATATTCTGAACCAGGAAAGCCCTAGTACCTACACACATAAACTTAATATTGCCAATAATTTGAGGAGATCAGGTAGTCGTTTCACGGAAAATATCGAAATTCAGCCCAGTTGCAGTTGGACCTGAAAAAGCAGACCCTAGAGTTTAACTTTCGGTATTATGTACGAAACCCAGACTAAGTGATGTCCTCGGATGCTATTGGAATTAACGAAAGCAGGATAATGATGACACACACGCACACATAAACTTAGACATTGAAATACATAAATGTATGTATACATGCGTAAACGTAGAGGCCTACGAAATATTCCTATTTTTTTCTTTCTTAGCTTGCGTCCTTCGTTCCTCTGACTTTCATACTGCCTTTCTTTCTTATTGTCTAATTTAAAATTTAGTCTATCCTACCAAAAATCATAACAGGAAAAGTCAACATACTACAACCAAAAGATAATTAAGTAGTTCATTGACGATCAAACCGCGATCCAAACACCTGCAAAAAGTTATTCAATCCAAAACACACAATTCATTCCGACAAACTACACAACGATTTTTAAATTTCCTTTACATTTCAATTAACTTTTTCGTGAAAGACAATCTGTCAAATTAACGGCCATATTTATGATCTGTTTATATTTTTGCCTGAATTCAATTTATTGCTACGAATCGTCATTGTAACTTGATATTCTGTCGACGACCATCGATTTAAAATAATATCCTAGTTCTCATAATTCATTAACACGATTTACTTATTTATTATTCTGACTCCTGAAAATTACGAGCTCTTCATCTACAGACATTTCTATGATTCAGTCAGTATCAGATCGATTGACTCGCAAAGTACTTCAAATGATCTTAATACCTACTAATGATGTTAATACTAAACTGTTTTATTGATTTAAATTGTATTAGCGTCCGAACTAAAGGTACCAAATATCAGAACAATCAGTCAACAGACAGGGGGAAAATCCAAGGAATTAAGGTCATTTTGTGTACTTTGCTAGTCAAGATCGATGTGATGCTGACTCTACATCTAAACAAATCTGAAATTCCTGTAATAGGTTCAAAAACTTACTGCTTTTTAATTCTTTATCTCTTATGATATTGTCGGAAGGTTACACGAATGTTACTCGTAATCGCGATTTATTTGCTGCTGTTAATACTAATCCCGACATTTCAGTTGCTTTTCAGCAGCCACGGTCACGAGCCCCAATAGTTTTTTTATACTACTTAGGTGGCAGACAAGCACACGGCCCACCTGATGGGAAATGGTCACCGTGGCCTATGGACGTATGCAACACCAGGGGCGTCATACGCGCTACCGACCCTGAAGAAACCTTCTAATGCCCTTCTAACCCCATAATGTAATCGCTTGGGAAAACCACTGTTAGATTGATTTTACCCTATCAGTATTATATCTCATCCAATGCCCTCGCCGCTGAATCATTGCCAGGAAACCTGACCTTCGCCTGTCCAAGTCAACGATCCCCGACGTATATAATTATATTTCTAATTAGTACTCTGGCAATGTGACATAGTCTATTATTAAATATCTTTAGACTCTCGATACGTTGAACTATTTCCCAATAATTATTAATCTATATTTACTAATAGCTACCCGCTGTCCCCGACGGACCCTGAGCTCCGAGTTCACCTTCTCCTCGGATGCAATCAGGAAAATACGTCTCCAGGATAATGCTGGGCTGTCACCATGACTTTATCTGACTGGACATAGATGTCAGTTTTTTTATAGAGGGTCGATCTTATGGTAAAGAGGGTGAGCGTTTACCGGGCACTTTTCTTGACCCAAGCCGCTGAGGCTAAGTCTAGTCTGTATATTGTCGCATATAGAACCAGTTCTATCCTTAGAGAATACATTTCTTCTTTCTCTTCTTCTAGTTTCTAACCCTTCTGGATTCTAACTCTTAGTCACCTTGTACCTAGGATATGTTCTCACGCGTAGAGTTGGCTGTATGTATTATACGTAATTATGTGTGTCTGTATGTATGTATGAATCACAAATCAAACCTACTACAGACATATTTACGAATCAGTATCAATTGATGGGAGTGTTCATTCCGCGTGTGGGGTCAACGGCCTGCGCGTAAGTTCGCGCGGCGCTCGCGCACCACGTGGCGGCAAATGTTTGTTTATGTTTGCATGCGCGGGAAAATGTACATTATTGTTTTGTTTTACTGTTCCAAAAACAAAGATTTTGAATAATATAAATATTGGAAATCTTTATTTGGAAGGATTCATTTTTTTTAAGGACGTAGGTATATTGTATTGTTTTAATTTTTTTGCAGCTTTGCTAATTGCCTTTTAAACATAAACCTAATTACTAAGTATGCTTTTAAAGCACGATTTATGTGCCCTATAATACTAGGAAGAAGAATATCTTTAATTTAAGACCTACTTATGCGCGCATTAAATTTTGAAGCATAATTTGTACTGGAAGGTGGTAGGTAGAGCTATGTTTTTACTACGAGTATGTTTGGCATGGCGTGGTTTCCTATTTCAGTAGTACGAGAAAATTCCAACAATACTTATTCCATTATTTCTGTACTCTATTTATTGCCATCTTTAGAGATAAAAATCTATTTTCTAAATCTAGCGCCATCAGGCAGCAGGTGAAACAGTTTGTATCTAAGGTTAACTTCGCTCTTTAAAATCTTGATAGAGCTCCATACATTATTAGCTGTCCCAGTAGTATAACATAATCCATAGGCCATAAATATAACACCTTCAGACCACACACAAACACATGTATTTCAAATGAAAATGAAAAATCATAGCAAAGTAAATAGCATAAGTTCCGTGAACAGAATCCGCGCAAAAACAACATGTCTGCCATACCTCTGAGTCCTTCAAATGGCTCTTAATTCGAACTTGACATGTCCGATGCCTTTACTGATCCGTTTCGTATATAAAAACGACGATAGAATGTGCTTTTCCGACATTTGTGTGGGGTGAAACGAACAATTATCGTCCATTAGATATGACATTTATTTTTCGTGATACCTTTAGTTGATGGCTATTGATCAAAGTTGCATAACTGTATTGTTCCAAATTATTTGGCTTGTCTCCATTACATATTTATTTTATTTGTCTATGCCATTATCATTATCCAAGGTACAGCTTTCAACCTAATTTAAGTTCAGGGCGTTTTACCGTCAGTATTTTTGTCATAATCAATCTTAAACTGAAAATTTCTGTGAACTTTATTTTGGGTGTAAAGGCCTCTACACACCAAACCCGCCGGCCTTCATACCGCAAAAACCAACCCGCCAGGCAATGCCGGCGGGCCGGCGGGTTTGGTGTGTAGACCGCTTCATGCACTTCTAGCACATATCCGAATAGCAACTGCGCGATACTTGACTTTTAAGCTTTGAATACTTATACTTTGAATACGTATTAACATTCCCATCTTAAAAAAATATTTCGGTTTAGTGAAATTTTGAAGCATTTAGTGTGCTATTCGAATCGATTAAGATAGAAAAATCTCAGACGGGACACGAACCCGCGATCTTTCCCTTGCCGTCCCGCCAGCTGTATTCGCTTTTTTCTATCTTAATCGATACATTTTCGACCTTCAGCGTACTTGTACGCTCAAAACCAATAAAATACTATAACTGAATATCAAACCACACAGCCGAGAATAGTACCCTCTACCTCACAACCACACATAGTATTCCTTTAGGAGATGTGTGCCGGGTTCGTTGGCCGAGAGCACGTGGCGCGAGCAACACCCTGGCCGCTCGCAAAAACACAGGGAACACGGCACTGAATCACTGCCACCCGACGTACGCTTGTAGGGTTGGCAGGTCATAGGAAAATTATAAAATAAAATATTCAAAACATCGGTTCCACCCGCGTGGATATCGGTTATCGCGAATTTTTGGTCATATCTCCAATTCATCAATTGCAATAAATATACACCAAATTTAAAATCTGCTCAAGAGCCAGGGGCGAGAGATCCCTATAACGAGTAGAAAACCAGATTGGAGGTTAAAAATAAAATTCACCAGCTTCACTTTTGAAAATATTCACCCCACGCTACTGACAAGATATTTCAAATAATAAAGCCTCATCAAAATCCGTTTTATGTGTCCATGGCGATCAAACGGACAAGAATTTAAAAAAATAATATTATTGGGCTCAGAATCGTTAATATTACATAACTTAAGAGTTTTTAAAAGTATCTTCAACTTGTTGTTGCCCGCGGCATCGCCCGCGTGACATGTGATCCCGTTCGCGCAACCCATGGGAACCTATTCCATATGGATAAGCCTATGTATTGTGCCAGATTTTAATCTATCCCTGTATTAAATTTCAGCCTGATCCGTTCAGCTGTTAAAACGTGATTGAGTAACAAACATATAAACATCCAAACATCTTTCACATTTAAAAATTAATAGGAAGCTGGACGTACAGACATTACTGATTAAGATTTTCATAATAGTAGGTATGGAAGTTAAAATTATTTTTCCTAGCAACTTAAGTGGCAACCCTGTCCGTACACAGCTCGTTGGCTAATGAATAGTATTTATGTAATGAGAATAGGAAACACATTGTGTATCTCACACTCAATTATAATAATTATAACCTTCATTATAATACTGTGTAAAAATATAACAAGTGAAATAGTAAATTAAGACAGATAGATGATGGGTCTATGGAGCCTCAATAAGATCTTGGGAACCCATACCTTCCGCTAGTGGGTACACCTGCCGATAGATGAACGAAACTCTAACGCAGGTTTTCCTTTCGGGGTTGGGAGGTCGTTAGTACTCCGAGAGATCATAATGTACATTAAAATTATAGGCTGTACCTATCTGCACCATGAGAAAATTATCGTTTAATGGTAATATAAGCTCATACTCTATTACATGGGACCGAAAATCATTGTTGACGTAGTGTATTAATTTCTGGGTATTTGCAATATCATCATCAAGTTCATATTTGAATAGAAATCAAACCAAATTTTCAATTTAAAAGAAGAAAATTCTAAAGTCTATCTGTAAATCTATGTACACGTTTATAGACAGAAACAGGAAAAGTAATGCGTTACCTACTATTGCAATTCATAATAAGATTAGTCAACAAGAGAAGCCGCAAATCATAGCCCTCCCAGTGCTTAGAATTCGCGGCAAATAACTGGCAAATTGCTCTTACCTAACTATTAGTTATTATATGCCAATACTACATTGCATACGCTGTTTACACTTTTACACACTAATTTTACACACACAAAGTTACACACTATTACAATTCCCAGAGAAAGCCATCTCAAGTAGATATAAGTTGTTGAGTTAAATCCGTCAACTGGGAAAACTCCGAAAATCCTATTCCCTATCACTAAGTCGCTGTGTATGACATCATAGTACACAGCGACTAATTATTAGGAAAAATAATATAAGTTGTCGAATCAAGTCCGTTAACTTGGAAAACTCCGTTAATGTCGTGCAAATCGATAATAGGGCAGAGAATATAAGTTGTTGAGTAGGCGCGGTCGCAGCTTGAAGTTTTGGGGGGGGGTCACTTCGGAAATTCCTTAAGAAATTTAACCCCCCCTCCTCTCGTACTGGGACTTTTCAATATGACGTGCATGGTTTTGGGGGGGGGGGGGAGTCATGCCCCTGTGACCCCTCCCCCCATCGGACCGCGCCTGGTTGAGTCAAGTTCGTCAACTGGGAAAACTACGTTGGTGTCGTACTGTAAAGATAACAGTCTATTCCCAATCGATAGACTCACCCTATATTGTGTGTATGGTGACCTTATAGAACATAATTCTGTCTGCCTTTTTGTGGATAAGACATGGAAAAGTCTAGGATAGAGCATGAAGAGAAATAATCGAGGCAAATAGTTACTATCTGTTCTACAACAGGCGATTTTACCTTGGAGTCTTGGCCCTTTCGAGAAGAAACACGCGCAGATTGCTTCACCCTGTCTTTCGCCTTCAGTTGATCTCCTACTGATGCATCTTCTGCAGGATGCTAAGAACTTGAAACCATCTTTTATCATTTTCCCGGCCGCCCATGTCAACTCTCTGAACTAAAAGTAAAATAAAAACTTTTCTTTTCTTTTCTGTGGCAATAGAAGCAAAATCGCAGCATACGACGCACTGACACTCCATACCAAGAAGTCTTGACTTAAGTAGTCTCTGAGTACTTAGGTCTTCAGCTTCAACACATTATAATATTATCTCTCTTTGATAAATCTTCTGATTCTTTTCACATTTTATATAACAGGAAAAAATCGTATAAGACAAAATTTGTACTAACGTCACTTGTTGATTAAAATTTTAAATAGATAAACCCTCCCTCATAAATGCAAATATTATAATGTCCACTTGAATAATATATTAGTTAATACATTTATTCAAAACTTACGTTGATTTTCAATTTAATAGTCGGCCACACTAGCCTAAATTACGGATATATGATAGTAGAGACAGAGTATATTTTAATTGAAAAAATGGATGGAAATCGTTTTCTTTTGTCTTTTGTTAATAAAACACTAGGTACTTTTACCTCTTAGTCTCCAGTCAATTAAAACAGTATCCCGCTCACTAATTAAATTAGAAATCAACTCATTCACAAATATTAAATGTTGAATTTAAACGACACTTGACCAAAAAGTCAATTCAATGTCAATTAGCCTATATGCCTTATGTCCAGCATAAGGCATAAGGCTGTCCCAATGTTGGGAGGCTTGGCCTACCGTTTCCGCGCTGGCCAGACGGGTTGGTACAGGGTTTTATTTCGAGTTGCCTTCTCTCGCAGCGATAAATATCGTCTGCATATTTTTCCGTTAGTCGCTCAGAGATGGGATGAAGAGCCTCATCGGTCAATTAGCTAGTATACCAACATGTAAGCTTGGCTGCTAGGGTATAGGTTCTTGTGGGTTGCAAGAAAATGAAAATTCGCGCGAATGTGGTAAAAAAATCTGTAATATTGGCAAGCGTGGCCTGACCTTTTTTTGAGCCAACATAATATCTTTAAATATGCTAGTTGAAAAATGTTTTGTTATGCAATGAAATGGATAGACGTTCAGTATTCACGGATATTACGCTCCGAATTGTAATCAACTTTGATTTATATTTTTTTCATGAGTTTTTTTTCCAGTTATATCTAGTTAATGCCGTGGTAACTGTATGGAATACATAAAATGAGCGTAGATACGATTTCCATATTGAAAATGTGGCCGATCACGTGATTTGACCATATATTTTGCGAAAAGATTAAAAAATATTTTGAAGCTCAGGGTTACGGCGAAGCTAGAATTTGAATATGAATGATGTTGTTAGAAGTATTCTTGAATATTAAATTTTTATATTTTTTTAATAATAAATAAGTGTTAGGCTTTAGCCTCGAGTACTAATTATTTGTTGCCTATACCTAGGTTTGTAAGATATACCTGTAAAATCTTATACACTGTTTTAATAGCATTATATTCGTTAAAATAAATAATAAAACGAGTCTGTTATACATATAAATTAAGAATAGAACGTGGATAACCAATTGAAATCACTTTTTTTTTAAAACGAAACACAATACGAATTGGGTTCCTGATAGGACGCTACCTACCTACCGGGGCAGTAATTCATAATATTTTTACCCTTTCTCGTTCGCTGCATCAGTAAGCGCAAGCTATTAGTTTACAAAGTTTTATCGTAATCAGATAAACAGTACCATAGCGTATTAAAACGAACAATCAAACAAACAAACATTTATTTTTATATATTAATCTGCTGCAGAATTATATAATAGTTGTTTCCCTACACTTTCAAACACTCATCTAGACAATTTACTTTCTCGTCCCTAGAAACCCTCAAGGACATCAAAAACGTTTCTAGCAAACCTAGAAGGCTGCCAAGTAGTCACAACATTGTTGATTCCAAAAGTAGGTGCTGAGCAATCGCTTGGTGCCAGTAGATGTGATGGAGGCAACATGAATGACAATGCGACCTCGAATGAAAGTACTTTTACTATGCACATGCGTGACCAGGATATCGCATACAGCATAGAGTATGTTGAACTAGAGAATTTCGCAATAGTTTACTATTATATAGTGAAAATATGCGAAAGAAATTGATGTTGCATGCAGTGAAAGAAATACAAGTTATTAAATATTTGCGTCGCAAAAAAGGGAGAGAATTTTGATCCCCACAACATGTTAGGTTCGCCTATGACCCTAGCCAACCCTCTTTAGGGCACACCAGATTCCCTGGGAATACATCAATGCGATGAAACACTATGTGGTTTTAATCTGTTCGAGTCCGACATATCCACCTTATCGTTGGCATAAGCATTCTGTGTGCATAAAAAAGTATCTATGATCTCGTTCCAGGTGTTATTTTCGACAAGTTGTTGATGGCCTGAGAATTCTCAATAATGCGCCTGTGCCTACCTCATTGCAATCTGTCGGGAGCATCTAGTATGTTCCGCGCAGAGTCATCCCGACAGTAAAAATTACTGGAATTGGACATCTAGACGTAATTTTAACACCAACATAAAATTTATGTGAAATAAATTCATTTTTAACAAAAAAGTTTAACCGACTTCAAGAAACGAAAAAGAGGCACTGAAAAGCGAAAAATAACTTAATTTACAGACTTACTGATTTATTAGAAGTCGGTACCTACCTAGCCCAAGAGAGGCCATATTTCAATTGATTGCATCATAGTAGTTCAAACACAACAAAGTTGGCTGGCACCGACTTCTAATAAATCAGTAAGTCTGTAAATTAAGTTATTTTTCGCTTTTCAGTGCCTCTTTTTCGTTTCTTGAAGTCGGTTAAACTTTTTTGTTAAAAATGAATTTATTTTTCTCTTTTTAGTGAGTTTGTACAGTCTCACGACTGTACATCGCATGTATAGTGACCTGACTGTACATGCGCTGCTGACGGTGCAATACAGACCGAACCGACCACGCTACAAAAAAAAATATTAAATCATTATTCAAAAAGATCTTTTAAAATCAATGCATATACACCGGAAATATAGCTGAATATTCTAAACACTTCTGCATACCCCTTCAAAGGACTCAGGCGTGATGTTATGATGTGTAATGGCAGAAACATTGCAATAATATGCCATTGCAGCAATCGCGGCTGATTTCCTGGTACTTTTTGAAGAGTTCCTTGGTCTAATCTCGGAAACCCATTATCAGATCTTTACGAAATTAAAATGGGACCACTTCGGAATAATCTACTTACGAACACAAGAAGAATTTTCAAAATCCGTCTAGAATTGGCTTCACAATCGCGTAACAAACATACAAAAAAAAAAAAAAAAATTGGGTACGAATTGAGAACCTCCTTTTTTGAAGTCGGTTAAAAAAGGATGCCAGTTTCGTCCCAATATGGAAGAAATCTCAAAACTTCAAATATTATATTTCAGTCATTAATTCACCCCTTCATTTTTTAACCAAAAAATGGTTACAATGTTACATTTAAATTACAGCAATAGGCTCGTCCTCGATTACGTGGGACCGAAAATCATCGTTTTTTTTTTTTTTTTAATAATAATAATATTTATTTATTCGCAAAAATGCGGAATGTCAGTGATAATACACCTCTGCCTACCCTTTGGGGATTTACAGTCGTGAGTATTTAAACTATGCAAACGAATTCTATAACAACTATCCCTGAACTACTATTTTATAAAAAATATGAATCCTAGAATCCTAGACAATGAAAGCCTCTAAACCTTTACCATGCTCTATGGTTATTCATTAGCAGTTGGCAAGGTGCCTGCGAGCGGACGCGACTTAGTCCACTGCACCATTGACCTGCAGCGTAGGGTAGCTATGAACACGGACTCCATCTGATTATACATCACCCCATTGCCCCATTTCCTATATAAGTAATCTTATTCCTATTATACATGTACAGCCCATGACAGAGTGCCCGCTATACAGCAATAAACTCATCCCTATTACGTGGGACCCAAAATCATAGTAAACGGAATGAAGGTGTCAACTATTAATTGTTAATACACCTCTGCGTACCCCTTTGGAGATCCACAGGTATGAATATATATATGTATGAATGTAGGAAATAATATTTTATTCGTGAGTAATGTATGTAGTAACAAAAAAATATGTATCTAAGTATAAGGGGGGACGCGCATTCCGCTGACATGGCATACTTCTCTGCTAGGGTGAACTTTTTATTTCGAATTCTTACTTCATTCCCAAAGACATTCTAACCCTCAGACCTCAGAGAGCACATTAGGCAGTTGTCTCACCGGCAACGATGAACGAGTAACGAGTAGAGCTAGAACGAGAAACGAGTTGGCGAGCGGCGGGGAGCGAGTGCGTTGTTCCGATAGTTGTGTAGCTCAGCTATAAGCGAGTGTGCGAGTGAGGCGAGCGATTACTCGCATCACTCGCTCGCGGCAGCCAAGCGTACAGTCCTAGCTTTACCATTAGTTGACACTGAAATTAGCGATACTCGCTAATCGCTTAGCGAGTATCGCTGAGCGAATGCTATCTTTCATAGCTCTTGTCGTTCAGCGACAAACTAGTGAAGCGAGTGCTCGCCGGCAGTATGAACAGTCAGCGATCAACTATTTGTATATGCATCTCTTTTTTTTACACGGAATGTATATCTATTGTACGTTTCTTAAGCGAGAAAATAGTCGATAGTTTTATTTTATTTTATTTTATTCTTTTAAAAAAAACTTACAGCTAATACAATGAATTTATACAACAAAAATAGGTACAAGAAGGCCAATTACAAGTTTTTACGAGTAGGTAAATACAGATATATCTTATCCAGGCATACAAGGTACACATAAGTTAATGAAAGACGAAAGACACACGAATCTCATTCACCCCTCAAAGAAGGCATCGCTAATAATCCTCTTAAGTTTAAGTTCTCTTAAGTTACTCGTTTTCTTGCGTCGGTGGGACAAGTGCCTTAAGCTGTCGATCCTGATTGCCGTGCGAACATCTATGGCATTCGCTACGGGTAGTAGAAGCCCTAAAAATTCGATGAACTGGTCTAACAGTCTAATGGCAGTCGCTTCGCGGAAAATATCAAATCTCGACCGCTTCATAGTTAGATTTAAAATAGACCCCAACTGGGTTGGGGAAGATGAGGATAGATTTCACCAAATTAGCCAACAGGTGACACCCAAGACGGTGTGCGATCCGAGTCTGACGCCCTCCGGCCGGGACACGTGTCCCGTCCCATCTTGGACCTAAATCGCGACACTAACGAGACCCTGGCGTCCGCTGTTTGTTTTTTAATAATCTATGCTTGGTGAATTTGAGCTCGTCCACCGCAAAAGCACCCTGCACTATCCTCAAAAAACACCCAAGAAACGCGCACTGCGCGTATAGAACACATTCTTAGCACATTTTAGGTCCAAGATAATAATATATATCCCGAGCAATATCCGTGGCAATTTTCGCACGAAAAAGTGAAGAACTTATAGCTGAATTGCATCCAAACCTGGCGAAATATGACTATATAACAAGATTCTATCGACAATACAGGTAGGAGAACAAATTCTAAAGTCTAAGTAAAAAGAAATCTGCATCGGTAAATAATTTGTTGGATAATATTGTAATCATAGTGTTCCTACACCGTCTCTAGGCTAGGTGCGTTTGCGCAGCACTGCGCGCATAGCCAATGAGCTATAGACGTGCCTTGTGTACTAATCGCTGATTGGTCTGTTGGCACCTCGACTGACCTCGAGTGAAATGCGATTATCCAAGTTCTAGTAATCCCATGACATAATCTAGATTATGTAAATTTCTTGCATGCTATGTTATGCCTCGCATGGCATGATATAAGTGTCATGTTTTATGATATATTATTATACAATATGTATTGGGAATGAGTTATACCTATGTTAGTAATGGTTACATATCAAAATCCTGGATCTCAAAGTCGCGAAATTCAAAATCCGGAATTACTCGTACTTTCGGTGTTTTGAAGATTCGGTCAAAGAAAGACAAAGAAAATCCTGAATATTCGATTCAGGATTTTCTTTGTCTTTCGTACATTGGTATTATGAAATTCGGTATTATGAACTTCGGAGTTCATTCTTTAGGTCCGATTCCTACTCCATGCAAATACCCATGGTCTGATTTGTGTATACGTAATCATTTATGTACCTATAAACAAAAACTAGAACCCTTATCACAAGCCAGGCTTAATTTAGGTCTAGACAGCGGTATGTAGTGTGATGTATAATTTAGATTTAGTTAAGATTAACAGCTACTCGAAAAGATAATAAATAGGTAGTTAGTACCCTGAAACCCCAGCGTTTTAGATCCAAAACGACTTTTTCGGTTTTAGTCCGTCCGAGTCTGATATAGCCGCCCCCGAAAGCCGACAGGATGGTATCCGTGGGGTTTTCCGCATAAAAAGAGGTACCTAGTCAATACTATTTAGCTTAGTTATTATTGTTAGGGTTGTTCAATAGGTAGGGCGGTTTAACATCAGACAGATATATACAGCCCAGATTCAGATGCCTGGCTTGAGTCAACAATAGTGCCCAGAATACGACAATAGGCTCACCCCCCATTTATGTGGGACGGAATACAATAATTGGTGAAATGTGGGCGTTCATCCAGGAATTAAAGAATGATTATGTATTTTATTATTTAGTTTAAACTATATAATTATCATTTATAAAGTTACCCTACTTCGTGAGTGCATGCATCAATTAAGATATAACAGAGGCTACATTTGAGAGTCAGAGAGGTTAGAAAACCTATTAAAGTGTCACGTATATCTACCGTCAAGTGGTCTAACAGCTAACAGCTTGCGAAGTTTGCACACCACTTTGTAAACTTTTAAATAAATGAATAGTAAAAATATTTTTTTAAATACATATACGAATATATACCATATATTTCTATAATCTCGCCTGTTATCCTGATAGATGTTAGGCAGATTTGAAGAAAGACCTTCATCAATTTGTGTTTGCTCCTTTTTATTACTTTGTGTTAGCTAGTTTTAGCATTTGTGGGAGTGACTGCCACCTGTCCTCCTAACCTAGAGAACCAACCTGTAGGTGAGGTTGGCTTGGGTCCCGATCTATTTAGGGTAATAGGTACAATACCCAAGTATAAGCAGGAATGCTGTTCGATATCATTTAAGTTTGAATGGTAAGTATACCTCGGGACACGTATCTTGGACCTAAATCCTGAGACGAATAAGGACTTGGCGCGCGTGGATTGTTGTGTAATGATCTGTCTTTCATGAATTTGAGCTCGACCACCGTACTAGTACCTCGTGCTACCCTCAAAAAGCACCCAAAGAACGTGTACTGCACGTATAGAGCACATTTTAGGGCAAGATATAATTATGTCCTGAGCAATATGTATCACAGTTATAAATAAATGCAATTTATTACTTAATAGCATTTCATGGCACTCCGTGTCTGACCTTCGCGTGAATAAAACTTAACTGAAAATTTTATAATAAATTGAAAAACGACTTTATAATTCGAATTAGATAATCATTAATTTAATGAATCATCATTTTGTACACAACTGTAATTTTTTCATTATTGAAGATATTTTGAAACTAAAACTATATCCGTATGTTACAAAAGCTTTTTATACCAGTAATGTTTATCATAGCATTTCCATTGACACTTTCGTAAGCTTCGTCGCGCCCTGGGTATTTCCCTTCGACAAAACTAGACTTGCAAATGGTATTAAATACTAACAACGCCGCTAGGATCACCATTCATTCTGTAATTTATAGACTGTCCTTTAAGATTGCTGGTTATCTTATTTATTTATTTTCGTTTAATAACATATAATTGTTATTAAAAACTATACTATAAATTGTTTAGAAAAAATTAACAACTCTATATACTTTATTTATTATATACCTACTTTATAGTACGCCAGTAATTTTTTGATACAGAAATTCAGAAGACAGTAGCAGTACAAAGGGTGAACTTATCGCTCTACGCAATTTCTGCCAGGTAACTTACAACACTGTTTACATTATATAAGTATAACCATGTTTTACTGAAAGCTTTACAAAAGATCGTGAATTTTTGTTTATTTTCCGAAAAGTTTCTGGATTTTTTTACCAATAATCTACAGCCGCCATCGGTATTAACTTAACATATTCCAAGTAACCAATACTTTAACCCTAAAACTCTGAAGATTAGAGGGGGGGGATCCATCCCTAGACTCAAAATGAGGTAAGGAATGAATACTCAATTGGGCCAGAACGGCTGAACAGATTTTTATGAAATTTTGTACAGGGATACTATATATTTTGTAATAGAACATGAGCTGCTACCTGTGCTGTGAGACCGGGATTAATAGATACTATACGCGGGTAGAGCCGCGTGTTTGTTATTAAGTTGAACTTTACAATTAAATAAAAGTTGTACTGAATAGTTCACAAACTTCAATCATAGTTACAGTCGGGTTTTTTAGATTATAGATAATTATCTTTTTTAATCAGGTTTTGGACACGCAACGCGTGGGCGCAGCAGCAAGTTACCGCACACGTAATAAAATCCGCCAATTTATGACTGGGATTCGGAGGATATTAAGATTACAGATCTTTATCCAAAGATACGGTAAAAAACTTCTTAATTTAAAGAAAAAGTTATAGTTTTGCAAGCCGCTTTGCGGTTTATAACAAGTATTTAAAACGTGCAGTTTTAATAGATTTTCTAACTTTCGAGACCCTAATTAGGTCTATTTTTTTTTCATCCGAGATGCATCTAAAGTTTTCAATATGAATCCGTCCAATCTCCTCCTCCCGCTCTTTTTCGGGTGATGAACGGGTGTAAGCGACAATGTAATTTCACAAGACAATCACTTTTAAAATAAAGCTTCGTTAGAGGTATCTTTTTCTTTGGAACATTTGATGTCGTCAAAAATTCAAATTAAATAATATAATTTTGGTGCGATTCAAAGTTAATACACTCTTAGTACGAGCCTTCTTCTCCTCTCTGCTTATCCTTTAAAAATCTAAGGGAATTAATTCATCGTGTGCACCAGACTTCGGTCGTAAAAGTAACCTTGGCCTAGAGCCATAGGTCTGTCCCATAGACAATCGTTGTGACTAGAATACCTTCATAATAGCGTCCTTTGTATTCACAAAGCTGCTAACAGTGGTTTATTGCTAGAAGGGAGCTAAGTGCACTTACTATATGTGCCAGTTCATGTAAAAGTGCCCGATCATGGCAATGTCTTGCTTCTGTTTTAGGTGGGATTGAAGAACATAACAAAAAGCGAGTGGTAGCACACTGTAGTCCTTCTGCCTGCTTATCACCTCGGACAGAAGTAAGCTATAGTATACGTACGCACGGGAAGAATTAGCAACAAAGTGACGCCGAGGACGTAGACGTTCAGCTAGATTTGTAATGTTCCATGTTGATGAACACACAGCGTTGAATTTTAGCAGAGAATTTCCATAATTCTAGTGTGTATTCAGATAACTGCTTTGGTCACTGCTATACTAATAGACACACTAGCATATTACACTTTAGTTGCTAGTATGTCTGTCTCCTTAATCTTAATAAGTAGTAAACAAGTCCTAGAGTGGAGACCGCGAGAAAGCAAACGAAAGATAGGACGCACTTTAGCCAGATAGATTGACGACCTGAAAAGGTGTCTAGGATAGATTGGATGCGGATGGCGATGGATCAGAAGAGGCCTATGTCTAGCAGTGCACTACAATAGTTAAATTGATTGATTGAGTGTATTAATAGCTTCAATATTTTAGTAATTGTCCCACATAACACAAAGAGTTGGTGACACTACGCTAAGCGGATGTCCCACGTCGAAACGACGTGGATTGCATCGCCCAACTCATAGCATTCGTGAGAATGGTACACCATACTAAAATTACCTATTTACTTCCATTACTCATTATCAAATTAACGATTATAATTATCGCATGATTTTTTTATGAAAATTTTGAATATTCGGTCTTCAGAGAATAAAATACATAATCTCTTCATCCCAATCGCATTCGAAGCTTTCACCTCCGCTTTTTCTAGTATAATTGCTGATTTGGCTGAACTTCGATATTTTCCGTGAAGCGAGTGCCATCTGACCTCCATAACCCAATGGTGACATTAGGCGATATCGAAGCATTGCAGCCAGACCGTTGTTGAACTTTTAGCATATTTCGTATGTAGCATAGTTCATCACTCTTCTTCACGGGGTCCGTTCCTTTACACCTTAATTGGGCTTTTTTGACTTTTACGAGAAAAACTACCGTCTCTCCACACCCTGTGACTGGACTTTGACACAATTTTTGTTCCGAAAAACTGCCCCTCTAGACAAGTGGCAATTCAATGGCCAGCCTATTGAAGAAAGTATTGGATTTGACGTATAGGACTGTCGTCAAACGTATGTGATATTGCCACTTGTTTATGAGGGCTGGTCTTGTAGTAGTTATATAGGTACAGTCAGCATCAGATCGATCTTGGCTTCTTCTTTCTCTTAGCGTTAATTCCCAGTCGCATCCAAAGCTTTCAGCTCGGAGTCTGGGGTCCGCTTTAGCAGTTTAACTATGAATTTGGCTAGACCTCGATATTTTCCGTGAAACGATTGTCATCTGACCTCCGCAACCTATCTTGACTTGCCAAGTACTCAAAATGATCTCAATACCCCGCTACCTGTTGACTGATTGTTCTGATATTTGGTACACACCTTTAATTCGGACGATTTAAATTTAAATTGTATTAATTTAAATTTTCTTCTTTTTTAGAAGGTCAGCACGAGTGTGACTACCCTGGTGTTACACTTGTTCATAGGCCACGGTAACCACTTTTCATCAGGTGAGCCGTGTGCTTGTCTGCGACTTAAGTAGTAAAAAAAAAAATAGGTATTAGGATTATTTTGAGTACTTTGGTAGTCAAGATCAATCTGATTCTGACTGTACAGAATTAAATGATGTTCAAATATTAAATTAAGCTGGATGCAATAGGCTAATTGCTGAAGTTTAATTGATTACATTTATAATGAATATAATGATATGAATAATATCATTAATGGTATTTCTATTTAATGATTAGATGGGTAATTTCACGATGCCAAATTTTTTGCTAATTTCGGTGGCAGTTTTCAATCATAGGTTTTCCGATGAAAAAATTTAATGGAGTTCTTTTAGAATATCTAGTAGTATCTAGTTTTCTAAAAGAACATTGAAAATTTGAGACCAGAAGCTCAAAGTAACCAATCTGTGCCGAAAGGTGTCAAACGGCACATCCCAGATGGCAGTATTGTACCAATCCCTAAAGCAAAAAACTATTCAGGCCCATGATCGGATTCAGTACTTGCAGAGTCAACAGGACACGACGAAATCATTGGACCAACTTAAGCAGGTCGTTGAGACTCAAATGAAACCAGCTGAACCGGCTTCATATGCAGGCATGGTGAAAAAAGGAGCAGATAGCCTCGTCCGTCCAGCAAATCTGAGTGCCGTTGCCATTTATCCCAGCGACAAAACAAAAACTAGCGACGAGACCAAGGCTTTGGTTCAGAAAATTATATCACCAGAAGAGCTGAAACTGCAAGTCCGTGGCCTCAGGAAAGTGAGAAATGGAGGAGTGTTAATTAGCACAGAAGGTAAAGGAGATATTGACAAACTAAGAAATTCAGGCCAGCTAGCTTCCTCGGGCCTTACAGTCGAAGAACCTTCCAAGCGCCAACCAAGAATTACAATAATAGGAGTCCCTCTAGCCCTTACTGAAAAGGAGGTCTTTGATTGTGTCTACGAACAGAACCTCTCAGGTAAGGTGCCGAATTATACCCGTGAGTCCTTTGCAAATACAACTAAACTTAGCCATAAATCGGGCAAGAAAAACCTTCCCTGCTGTAACTACATCATAGAAGTTCCTCCAGCCATCAGAAAGGTTTTGATAAACCAGGGCCGCATATTTATTAACTGGACATCGTGTCCTGTGAGGGATTTCACCATTGTAACCAGGTGTTTTAATTGCCAAATGTTCGGACATGCAGCGAAATATTGCCGCGAAAAAACTCCCACTTGCAATCACTGCGGAGAGGCTGGACACTCCCACAAGGAGTGTATTAAGAAATCATCTCCCCCAGTATGTGCGACGTGCAAACGTTTTAATAGGAAATGCGACCATCAAACAGGAGATGAAACCTGCCCAGCAAGAAAATACGCCGAAGCTAGGTACATAAACTCTATAGACTATGAAGGCGCCTAAGAGCGTCACCGTTAACCTATTTTGTAAGCTCTTTAGAGGTACTATTATTATTAGTCTATTTTAAATTCTATTATTTGTTTTATAAGTAGTAATGACAACTAATCAACTAGTAAGTGATCTAGACAGTTTTTCCGTGTCAGAAATGAATATCTGTAATGTGACGGACTGTAAAAAATTCCTCCCTATGGGTGGAAATTTGCTAACACTACTAACACAAAATATTCGTAGTATTAACTCTAACATGAATGCCCTTGAAGTAGTGTTGTATGATTTGGACTTATGTTGCGATATCATAGTGCTAACAGAATGTTGGCTAGAGAGCCAAGGAAATAATTTACCATTCCGTGATGGGTATTCGTCATATGCTTCCAGTACATACTTTAACCAAAATGATGGAGTAGTTGTATATGTAAAAAATAATTTGAATGCAGTAGTTGAGGAACCGATATTTCAAGGGTGTAGCTGTCTCGCAATTGAAATAAATTGCGATACAGTCGTCTTTGCCATCTATCGGCCCCCTAAGCAAAATATAGACATGTTCCTGGACTCACTTGATATGAACTTGAAAAGGTTTCAATCTTATAAAAATATAATAATCATAGGTGACATCAACATTAACATTGTCCCTGAGCAAGCCGATAAAGAGGCTCATAATTACTTGAACATCTGTTCATTTCATGGCCTGTTACCAACTCATTACTGCCCAACATTTCAAAAGGGATTTTGTTTGGACCATCTTATTATAAAAAGTAAACTACTAACTAAAACATTAATAACTAACTCGTGGATTACTGATCATCGAGCTATTTTATTAATCCTACAAACATATTTACCTAGAAGCCCCTGTACAAGCCACTTTACCAAAGTCAACATGCGCGGCCTCGAAAATGACATACGCAGCATTAATTTTGACCCAGTTTACACCTCAAACGATGCAAATAATTCTTTAGACTATTTTATACAATCTTTACAATCAGCAATATCAGAAAACACCTACACTAAAATAATACCTAGAAAGTATAATAATATTAAGCCATGGATCACACCTGGGCTTGTCCGTTGTATAAGACATAGAGATAGACTACATCTTAACTTGAAAAATGCGCCAGACAATATAACACTGGCTGTAATATATAAAAGGTACAGGAATTTTTGCAATAAACTATTAAAAAAATTAAAAATTCAACACGATAGAAATGAATTACAAAAGGCTGGAAACAATAGTAAGCAGATTTGGAAATTCATAAAAAAACATACGTTTAGGTCAAAACCCACCGAACCACCATTAGATTTAGTATCTAAGGAGAACCCTCTTGATTCAATGAATAAAATAAACACCTTTTTTGCAAACGTCGGCAAAAATTTGGCAGAAAGATCACTAAAAACTGGTCGTTCTAGTGAGAGTTATCCTAACGCTGAATCCCATAACTTACGACTAGCCTCGTCTTCTACCTTAAAATCTTTTGTATTATTAAATACTGACACTGAGGAAATACTTAGAATAATAACGAGTCTGAAAGATAACTGTTCAACTGGGTGGGATAACATACCTAATAATATACTTAAAAAATTCAAATATATACTTGCTCCCCCCTTAACCCATATTTTCAAATTGTGCTTAACTAATGGCATATTTCCGAAGTCACTTAAAAGAGCTGTCGTCATACCGGTATTTAAATCTGGGGATAAAAACTGCGTTAATAACTATAGACCTATTTCTATATTAACGGGCCTATCCAAAATACTAGAAAAAATTATACACACTAGATTAATAAAATATCTGGAAGATAACAAGTTACTCTCAGAGTGTCAATTTGGTTTTAGGCCAAATAGGTCAACTTGCCAAGCTGTACATACGCTAACAGATTATATCGCTACCAATCTGGATAACAATATGCACACCATGGGGATCTTCCTGGACCTCGCCAAGGCCTTTGATTCTATTTCTTGTACTATACTTTTAAAAAAGCTTGAGACATTTGGTGTAAGAGGGACTCAACTACTATTGTTTTCAGACTATCTTAGTGATCGTCAGCAATGTGTAAAAATAGGACAGTATAAGAGTGCTGAAATCAAAAATAGTAGCTACGGAATCCCACAAGGCAGTGTATTAGGTACAACCCTTTTCTTAATATACATCAATGACCTTTGCAGTGCAGCCCTTCAAAACGGCATTATCATATCATATGCTGATGATACAGTTCTCTTGTTCGCAGCGAAATCACGAGACGAGGTATTTAAACACGCGCAAAATGGTTTTAATTTTGTGTCGACGTGGCTTCAAAAAAACCTCTTATCGCTTAATACTGATAAGACAAAATACATGTTATTTACAATGAGAAATACAAATAAACCGACTACTAACCTAACCATCAATGCCCATATTGCACATAGTTGTAGAATCGCTGATGTTGCATGCGCTTGTCCCACATTAAATAATACTAACAACATAAAATATCTTGGTGTAACGATTGACACAAATCTAAACTTCCGGAAACACATCGATTTGCTTTGTACTAGAGTACGCAAATTAATGTACATCTTTAAGAACTTACGCGCAATAGCTGACTACAAGTTAATTAAACAGGTATATTTAGCTCTGTGTCAATCAATCCTCACTTACTGCATAACGTCCTGGGGTGGTGCTGCAAGATCAATCTTACTCCCACTAGAACGAGCCCAAAGAGCCATCCTAAAGCTAGCCACATTTCATCCATTTAGGTTTCCTACACATGAACTTTACCAGTCATGTAAGGTGTTAACAGTACGTCAATTATTTATCTTGAACATCATTCTATACCAACATACTAAACTCCCTATGTCTGCTATACCTCCAGACAAGAGACGGAAAGATATCGTTTGCATAACTTCACAAACCAAGCATGCTTTTGTAAATAAATTTTACGTGTTTTTGGGTCCTTTTTTGTACAGTAAGCTTCAGAGAAAAGGGACCCCCCTTGATAATGACATGAAAACATTGAAGTTTTTTGAAACTTTGTGTAAATGTCATGTTGGTCTAGTGGTTATGACCTATGCTTTGTGAATACGGTAACCGGGGGTTCAAATCCTCGGACACAAACTTCTTTTTTTATTTCGTATAATTATTTTTTTATTCTCATAAGCACTTTTGTTAATTATTATTTAATGAATCAAATTTCATAGTAGGTATGAGGTTTGTAAGAAAAGATAGGCTTGTTGTATAAACAATATTAATTTATTTCTCGAATTACATTTCTAGGACTACATGGAGTCCATTTCCTGGTTGAGTATACAGTTTTTCTATCTGAGTTAAATTGGGGTTACTTATTTTTAGATTTACTTATTTTTAGAACGTAAATTTATTGACAAAACACAATACCCCAAGAATAAAATGTTTACTTCACTTAGGGTCTAAGTGAAGTATAAAATGTTTAATATTATACATAGTTCTAGAAACATAACTACAATATTTATTTACTTATTTATTTAAAGTTGCAAACATTAATTTTTTACACTCTGTATAATCTTTGAATATAAAAGAATGGTTGAAAAATGAAATGTTATTTATGCCTATGAACCACAAAGAAAGAACCAACATGCTAAACTATAACAGTATAGCAATATACATCTTCCTCTTTGATCACATTTTCTGATAAGTAACCCTTTTAACACAACATTAGAAAAATATGTGAGGTCAGATGGTGCATCGTTAACACATTAGAAGATTACTAAACTTGTAAACAAGAGTAATGGGATTAGGTATTAATTATTATTATTATGAATGTTAGGACACTATTTCGCATTAGTTCCCAAGTTCTGTTTACCTTAGTTCCAGTTTAAAACCATCTGACCCCACAAGTTTTTTATAGGATTAAGATCCGGGCTTTTAGCCGGCCACTCAAACACCGTTATATCTTCTTGTGCATTTAGCCAGTCTTGCATAATTCGGGATGCACTAAAGGGTTATCCTGAACCAGGTAAATTTGTCCTTCTGGATATGCGACCCGCACTGATTATGCGCAGCATTACGTCTTTCAACACTTCAAGGTATCGCTCACTGTTCATGCGGCCACCTATTTCCACTAGCTCGCCTGGGCCCATTGAAGACATCCATATCCAGTAACCTAAAATAATAAACCTTTTCAAATCTGTTTTTTTTTTGTGATTTTATTTTAAAGAATATTGTTATAATCATTTACTTACCTACCTAATGTTAACCGCCGCTTGTTCTTAAGTCTTATATGTTTTTAGGGTTGAAGGGTGCCACTGAGTGAACTTCCACAATATCATGGTGCCGTTCTGATTCATGAGTTTATGCAACTAGGCGAGGTCCTTGGCGTTCACATTTTTTATATCACCCGTCGCTTGATACCTTCGAATCCATCTACGCACTGTATTTCTCTGTAATGAAAATGATAATAAATAAAAGAAACTCCAAAAATCTAACTAGTAAATGAAAAGGTAACATGATTAAGCAATAAATAGGTATATAATATATTTTTATCGTAACTCTTACCGTTATGCCTCTATTCTTGCTCCCAGAGAATAACAATTTTAGCTTTCAAAAATGTTGTTATTCGAACCATACTTTCAATTTGCTCAAAAAACTGATCAACAACTTAATAAATTGAATAATATTACGAGGAGGATTAACACCAATGCAAATTACCACGAATTATAAAGTTACCTTCAATCACAGTTTAGTAATTATGACAAAGAAGTATTCTAATTGCAACCTTAGCGCGCTGTCACAGATATTAAAATACTATAGCCGCAGCTCATACAGCAGATAAGTTTTTGAAGTAAAAAACAAAATGACGGTAGTGCAATAAGCTGTATCAAGCGTAATCTATTGAACTAAACGAGAAATCTATACTAATTTCAACCTTATCTTTCAGTCAATTGAGCAGTTATTATTATCATATATGGTGTAGTTGAAATTTAAACCTTAACATCTACAAAATAACACCGTAATCAACTTTGTTCGATAATAGGAGTAGGAATGTTATTCATTTTTTCGCCATTATTATCAAGTGAACCGTAGCCTAGTGGAGTAAGGCGCGGTCTAAGTAATCGGCTGGCGCTGGAGATGCGGGTTCGTATCCTCAAACGCCACATAAATTAATGTGGCATCTTTTTGTGAGTATGTTGTATCTTGGTATACAATTGAGCCGAAAGACGAAAAATATCAGAAAATTACAAATATGAACATGCAAATAAAAGGCAAATGAAGCTGTTTGCAGTTCAGCGACGATCGCATCGCGTGACGTCATTCGTGAGTCATGTGACGCGGCCGGCCGGCGCAGGCGGCGATATTCTTTAAGTATTGAGGGGGTCTGTTTTCTCTGACGCTGACTGTACAATAAATTTAACAAAATACTAACCATATATAGTGTAAGTTATTGGAACTGTAAGGTCTTATGTACAGAATACTTAGAGATGTTAAATTACATAGACACGGAGAAACTGCTAGAAATCTTGAAGTGAGGAGAGAGTGTCAGGCGTTTGTCTTTCTAGCTATAAAAATATTTTTTGTTTTTACTGTTATATTCCTTATACCCTAGAAAATTAACCTTGAAAAGACATGGCCTGAAACACAGGTTTGCATAAACCTAGATCAGGCAGGTCGTAAGAAATATGTAAAGTAGATATATTTATTTTTTAAATTTCACATATACCTGTAAACGTTATCCTATTGCAATTATACACCTACCTAGTGTGTATGGTATTAATAAACGTAGCACCATAATAAGTTTATGGCCATAAATATAAGACTATTGATAATATATAATGTAAAGCCTTCTTTGATAAATAAATAAATTATTATTATAAATTATTATTATTATTATTATTCAATTTAAATGATATTTAGATAGTGATCAATCGTGCTTTTTAATATCCGCTAATGAGAGATTTAGCGCCATATTTTCTGTTCTCTCTGTTTCATAAGAAACAGGGTTTAAGCTATACTAGCCTAAAAATTGGGGTTAAGCTATACTAGCCAGGTCAGTCCTATGATGGGTGACTATTGTAACACCATTGAGACCTCTTCATGCTTCGGAGAACATGTGGTTCCGTCGGCCGCTGTTGCCATACGAACTTCTGTTATCGTTACGGGCAATAATTGGGGCCCAAAAAAGTCCGATATTCAGTCTGTCTACAGAACTTCGATTGTGCTGGTAAAATGTGAAAGTTAGATGGCAGTCGCTTCTATAATAGTTGTATAAGCCAAACTAAAAGGACAATCTTTTCATCTTAGCTTCATCCCAGTCGCATCTAAAGTTTTCGCCTCAAAGTCTGGGGATCGCTTTACCAGTCTAACTGCGGATTTAGCTGAACCTCAATATTTTCCATGAATCAACTGACATCTGACCAGACCAGACCAGACTGGACCAGTTGATGAACTTTTTAAGGCTCCAACTAACAGTAACGACTGCCGTAAATGTTCGTATGGCAACCGTGATCGACGGCTTACCATGCTCTTCGAAGTACTACCAGACCAATGCAAATAGCCATATTAATGCATACAAATATTTGCATCGAGCAGAGATCGAACTCGCGCCTCTAGGGCCGCTAGGCCGCGTTAATTACCACCACGCCACAGAGGCTCGGTTGCCTCCGAGGCCTTCATCTCGGAGTCCAGGGTTCGCTTAAATGTAAAATGGCTTGGTCTTTTGGGAGCGACGGCCGTTGGACCTCCTAGCCTGAGTTGTGGTTTAATCATCACCTTAAACCTCAAGACAAGGGTTCAATAATACAGTCATTTACATACAACTATGAGACATTAACTTCCTACCAGTGATTCATATTTTAATGTATATTAATTTAATTACTATACCTCTGTTTATAAATCGTAAAGAGTTTGTTTACCTTTATAAAAAAAAAAGAAATCTCGTCTGGGCGTCTGTCCACACCTAGGTTTGAAGACGAGAATTCATTACATTATTATGAGTATATATTATTTTTATGATTTCAGCTCAATTAAAACATTTAGAAATTAATTACGCCATTAATATTATCTGTGGTACATAGATAAGTTTATGAAAATAGAATTATGTAAATAATTATGTAGTTTTAATGTTTCACTTTTTGATGATTTTGAGCAACAACTTCTTGCTTTTATTTCAGAGTTTTATTTTTTCATTTTATTACTTTTTTAAACTGGGAAAACCACATTGTTGGAATTAAATCGAGTAATCTATTTACAAAAGCGAAACACCATTGACTGATTAATCACGAAATCTCTGAAACTAAAACACCTATGAACTTGAAATTTGGTAGGTAGGTTCCTTATAGGGTGTAGATATCCACTTAGAACGGATTTTACGAAACTCCACCCCTAAGGGGGCAAAACGAACTCCACTCGTACGAAGGCGCAGACAGTGAGTCAGCAGAGTGATTTGTTCACAATTTTAGGTATGTATGAAGTCGACAAAGATCTCCGGAGCCAAGTCAATCTGATCTACATGCCGGTATACTACTGATTGGCTGATGACACTCTGGCGAAGGTTTTTCTCTCGGTGTTGGAGTAAAAACAAAATAAACGAAGATCGGAAATCCAGAGCTTCCACCTTTGAGTTTGAGGTTTGTTTTTCTTCTCTTTCTTCTTTACCGCTTCTAAGGTATACCTTGGGACACATAATCTTATAAAAATGTGCTCAAAATGTGCTCTAAACATGCTGTACATGTTTCTTGGGTGTCTTTTGAGGATAGCACGAGGTGCTGCTGCGGTGGGCGAGCTCAAATTCACCTAGCATAGATTGTTACATAACAATCCGCAGGCTCCAGAGCCTTGTTTATCTCGCGAATTAAGTCCAAGATATGTGTCCTGAGGTATACGTTATACTGCATGACATTAATAAGTGGGGTTCTTCAAGAAGGACATTAGAAGGTTCCTACGGGGTCGGCAGCACAAGTTTGACGCCCATGGTGTTACACATGTCCATAAGGCCACGGTCACCACTTTCTAAGGTGGGCCCGTATGCTTGTCTAACATCCAAGTGGTAGATATAATTAAAAAAACATATTTTTTTCTAGTATTGTCATTAGTTTATTTTGCTCTATGACAAGAGATCAATGACCTCTGTGACCGTAACTGACTCGTGATTCGTGATATGTGTTCTATATTAATGCTTTTAGTATTTCATGCTAAAATGGACGTAATAGTGTACCCAAATTATAAAATAACATAACAAAAAATTGCAATAATACCTAATCCGTTTACTCTAAAATTGAACTCTCTAAACTAATTCTAAAAATTTGCAATAAAATGGGGTCCGCTTTCCCAATCGAACTCTATTTGGCTGGACTTCGATATTTTTCGTGAAGCGACTGCCATCTGACCTCCACACCTCAATAGCAATACTTATTAGGCGATAGAAGCATTGCAGCCAATCTAGTTGTTGGACGTGGCGTTAGCGTTCAAAACCGCCATGCCACAGAGGTTTTCGTATTACAGTGTTTAATTATCTCAGTTCCTATCTGAATCTGCCATCCTTGGCTGATATTTTTAAATGCACATCTGTATATTTTTTCAGCAAACTACATAACTCCACTAATTTACTGACTTGCACACTAATTAAATCAAATGATAGGTTTATTGAAAAAGGTGCGCAATCCGTTGAAAAAGGTGCGCAATCCGACTTGGATAGATAAGGTTAGAAGGCTAATGCGGGAGTGGAGCTAAGCGGAGCTCCCGCATTTGCCTTCGTGGTTATTTTTTTTATTTAACCAAAGGAATTGTTCCGCAAATTTCATTAAACAGTATATTTAATTTGATTAAGTTAGTGTACATAATTAGTGTGCAAGTCAGTATTTTTTTGATATAACTTTGGAATATTTTGTTAGAAAAAAGGGAATATATAAATATCGATTTAAATACATGCCGTTTAAAATCCACTTAAACGTTAGCCATGTTAACAATGTCTGCGTATTTATCTAAAAATTAAGGTTATAACTTGTTAGAAGCATTCGATTTTCACAATTGTAATTCACTATCGTTGGCGACGAGTACGTAAAGTGGGTTATTATGGTGTTGTTGCAGCTTGGCGAAGGTAAAATATGCAGACTCGTGAGGTTCAAACCTATCACTTGCTTATATAAATCTAGTTGTTTAACTAGTAGTTGTGTAGTAACTTTCTTTCCACGGCTTATTTGCAAAGATAAGTTTTAGTGTTAATAATAAATTTTGTGTGTTGAAACTCATTAGGGCTTCTCCGAGTTCGACATACACACCTCATCGGAGCTATAAGGTGTGCATATTGAATTCGACCCAACTAAAACAGCACGGTACTTTTGAGGAAAAAGGGTCCAGGTAAAAGGGGTAGGCCAAAGAAGTCCTGGCTTGACGTCGTGGAGGGTGATATGCGTGCTAATGGTCTCACTACCATGGACGCCCAAGATCGTGCCAAGGGGAGGAAGAGCCGGAAGGCGGACCCTGAGCTCCGAGGTCATCTTGGCCACGGATGCAATCAGGAGAATACGTCTATATGCAGATGATGATGACTTTTGAGGAACCAGGAGGTGCCTTAGAAGGACATCCATGAGACTCACTTCATACAAACGATTCAATATTTTGCCAATCAGCTAAATAGCGAAAATGCTTCACAAACCTTTCTGAATGTTCTAATTTGTATAATATTCAATTCTGTATCAAATTCCTACATAGGGAATGGGCAAATTTATCCTTCTTTCCCCTTAATCTTAATTACACCTTGATAACGAAACAAAACCTAGTTTATCAATTCAAAGAAAGTGCATTGGAACTAGTTTAGCATATCGCAGACATGCTTCGTAATAATACATTAGAGAACATTACTCATAGACGGGCTAGGCAGTGAGCAGAATACTAAAACCCCTGACATTGCAATGTTCTGTAGGTACATCCTGTCCTACTTTCTATGTATAGCCTGGAGTACAGGACACTGTTACACCATGCGTGAGTATTCGATGTTTTGTACCTCTTATTACATACTTTCTTAAAAAAAAGAAATATTAGTAACCGAAACTACTGATATTCCCGTTCCCACTAAGCTAAATTGCTTGTGTTAGGAGTGGGTTCACGTCGGTAGTGTAATGGCCAGGATTCGAACCCGGGGCCTCTCGATCGTAAGACCGACTCCTTAACCACTAAGCTACCGACGCTATCATACTAGTTATTGACCGCGGCTCTACCTACATGGATATAGTTATTGCGACTAAACATTGTCTATATCCTTTTCTGATACCTATAATGTCATCGTAATCTTTAAAAATTCGGAACTTTTATACATACTTCCATCCCCAATTTAACCCCATTTTTGCGATTAAAGTCTCTAGTCCATCACTGTACCAAAATTTCATCAAGATCAGTTCAATGGTTTAGGCGTGAAAACGTAGCAGACAGACCGACAGAGTTACTTTCGCATTTATGATTATATTCGGTTATAATTACCCGCATATATTTTGACCCCAGTCACGACACAAATGTACGCAGTACGTGTTTTTTGGGTCTCTTTTGAGGATAGCGCGGGCTGCTATGACGGCGGAGGCGCTCAAATCCACCAACCAATCCGCGCCGTGTTTCCTTAAAGCATACATTATACATATAGGTACTCTATGGCTAAGCGTATAAACTCCAGACACGTATCTTGGACCTAAAATGTGATCTAAATGTGCCCTATACGCGCAGTACCCATTTCTTGGGTATCTTTTGAGGATAGCACGGGGTGCTACTGCGGTGGACGAACTCAAATTCACAAAGCATAGATTATTACAAAGCAACCCGCAGGCGCCAGAGCCTCGTTTGTCTTGCGATTTAGGTCCAAGATACGTTTCCGGAGTTACCCTACCTTACACATCACTATAGTGAACGCTCCCAAGTGCCAAAGGTATTTATTGTGAACGAATAGTGAATGAGTACTGAACGAGTACATTTACGTTCCAGCTCACATTCGTTCAGGTGAAGCAATAAAAGTTTTACGAGGTTGTTTATGTCATGATTGCACCGGCGGCGCTGGAAAATAATGTTAACTTTCAGTAAACTATTTGTAGATGACGATGTGTAACATACAATTATTACATGCATACATACATACAATCGCGCCTTTATCCCCGGAGGGTTAGCCAAAGGTGAATTAACAATCAATTCGATCACTTAGTCACCTTGTAAGACACTCACAGGAAGAGATGGTCTTCCTGTGAGTGTTGTAGAAAACGACTAAGGGATAGGGATGTTCTCCATCCGAAAATAAACATACAGCTCATGACTAAGTGCCCGTTTAACGGTAATAGGCTCACCCGTTAGTGACAGCCTCCGTGGCGTAGCGGTAGTGAACGCGGCCGCTACGCAGGAGGCGCGGGTTCGATCCCCGCTCAGTGCAAATATTTGTGTTCATGAAATATGGGTATTTGCATTGGTCTGGTCGTGCCTCGGAGAGCACGTTAAGCCGTCGGTCCCGGTTGCCATAAGAACATCTATGGCAGTCGTTACGGGTAGTTGGGAGCCCTAAAAAATCCAAAAACAACGATCTAGCTGCAAAGCTTCGATATCGCTTAATGTTACCATTGGGCTGTGGAGGTCAGATGGCAATCGCTTCACGAAAAAATATCGAGGTCTAGCCAAATCTGTAGTTAAGACTGGTAAAAGCGGACCCCAGACTCCGAGCTAAAAAAAAAAAAAAAGCTTCGGATGCGACTGGGAATTAACGCTAGGATGAGAGATGAGAGGCTCACCCCCTATTACGTGAGACCGAAAATCATAGTTGGCGGAATGTGGGTGATGTTATACTCTATCGGGTATTTACAGTCATGAGCATACAGGGTGGAAAAATAATCGATTGATGCTATAAAAATACAGGATGTTATTTTTTCGTATTTTAGTCGGTTCGATTACCGGGTGTAGTAAGCGAATCCTTGAATGCAGTTTTGTTTCTTTTTAAAAATAAGGGAATGTTTCCTTTAAGTAAAATGAGCTAACTTAAGGATTTAAAGTAGTTTCCCTCAAGGGCCCGACTTATTTTTCCACCCTGTATATAGTATGAACTTTTTTACTTATTGCTAAGCTCATATCGATAAGCATAACCACGAGAAATAGCATTTACATGTAAATATTGATCTAACAAAGTCAATCAAAATACTAGTACCTACATTATCTCGAAGCAGCTATTCCCGGCATGTTATTACGTTCCCGAACCGGAAGTACTTAAATACTGCAGACTTTCACTTCCGCACATGCGCATAAAACTGCATGCTTCCCGGACAGCGGCCATTTTCCAACTATAATAACTAAATTAAATATTATTGATTGAAATCAGCTGATTACTTTCGATTATCTAGGAATTGATTTTTGTTATAAAGCTCGTTTGATGAAGAACCAGCTGTAGCTCTTGGCTTTGTCTGGTTAGGGAATTCAACTCAGGGTTTGATGCCTAGGATACACTGTCTGTCATTATGGCATAGAGGAGTCAGAAACCACGAAAGGAAATGGTCTGAGGCACCTCGTACTCCGTGGCGTAACGGTAGTGAACGCGGCCGATACGCAGGAGGTGCGGGTTCGATCCCCGCTCAGTCCAAATATTTGTGTGCATGAAATATGGGTATTTGCATTGGTCTGGTCGTACCTCGGAGAGCATGTTAAGCCGTCGGTCCCGGTTGCCATAAGAACATCTATGGCAGTCGTTACGGGTAGTTGGAGCCCTAAAAAGTTCAAAAACAACAATCTAGCTGCAAAGCTTCGATATCGCCTAATATTACCATTGGGTTGTAGGGGTTAGATCGCAATCGCTTCACGGAAAAATATCGAGGTCTAGCCAAATCCGTAGTAAAGACTGGTAAAGCGGACCCCAGACTCCGAGCTGAAAGCTTCTGATGCGACTGGGAATTAACGCTAGGATGAAGAAGTAGAAAGAACGAGCCCTTCGTTCTGCATAGTATATATTCGTCACGGGTGACATTCGCCCGGGACCCGGCATTTGACAGATAAATTCACAATGTCTATCATAAACCGCATCACATCACACTTTTCCATCGTCTTAAACAGTACATTTAATACACAGTATAGGAAGTATTTAGTTGGTCATAGTCGGAAGGAGGAAGGCGCGCGCGGGCACCGAACCCGCACCGTTTCCCCTTTCACTCAGCTCGTTACTACTGGTAATGGCTGGTAGCCATTAACTACTGTGTAGTTCATAGAAATTTCACGACAGTACAGTGGCGAGAAGATTAATACTTTTGTTTATTACATAGGTTTTATAATTAACTAGCTATACCTGCGACTTTGTACGCATGTAGTTAAATTTAGTTTTTTTTTCTGCGCCGCATCCTTATACTCTTTCTGAAATAAATGTAGGCTTAGTTATGTCTTATAACATCAGTAATTTACATTAAAAATTCCGTCTAAATCAGTCAAGCCACTTATGAGAACTTTTTAGGGCTCCGACTACCCGTAACGACTGCCATAGAGGTTGGTATGGCATCCGGGACCAACGGCTTAACATGCTCCGAGGCACGAGCAGACCAATGCAAATACCCATATTCATGAATACAAATATTTGCGGGGACCGCTACGCTACAGAATCTGTATAGTAGACCATCTCTTTCACTCTTATTTCAAAACAAAGTCTGAAAAGTAAAAAGAAGATTCATTATCTGCAGACAATACACGTTCAATCCTGCTAACCCGCTTAGAAAAGTGTTTCTTTGTTGCTCTGACACAGATAGTCAAGGCGGAAAAATACAAACTGCTCATTTGCATAATAAAGAGACGCTAAATGGCAATGATTCACGTGTTGGAGAAAAATGAAGCGTTTATGGGACGACGACCGGGCGACCGATTAGGTAAATAATACCGTACTTGTAGCTCTTGTGTTGTGGTTAGAAATAAGAAAGAAAGAACATACCTAGGTACATAATAAGCACGCCTTTATCCCCGGATGGTTAGTCAGAGGTGAATTAACACCCACATTTCACCACAAGAGGTAGGAGACTACGGTATTTCCGTACCAATCGAGCAGTCCGACTGGGGAAGCACCTCCGCTCTACAGAATACCACGGCTATATAACCTTGTGTTCCCGGCGATGAGTAGGGTCACCAGAGCTTACTGTAGTGGTTTTGTGCTCTCAGCGGGAAAATTAAAGGCTTGTCCCACTTATCTTCTGCGCTAACGGCGCAGAATCTCTCTGTTCTTACAGGGTCGGCAGCGCGAGTGTGACTCCCTTGGTGTTGCACTCGTCCATAGGCCACGGAAACCACTTTCCATCAGATGGGACATGTGCTCGTCTGTGACCTAAGTGGAAAGAAGAAGAAAGAAAGAACATACATACATAATCACGCCTTTATCCCCAGACGGTTGAGCTTAGGCAGAGGCGAATTAACACCCACATTTTGCCAATCATTTCATTAGCTCCCACGTAATAGCGGGTGAGCCTATTGCCGTATTCCGGGCACTATTGTTGGCTTGAGCCATGCATCTGAGGCTGAGTCTGTGCTATGTATATCTGTCTGATGTTAAACAGCCCTCTTTGTCGCCTTGTACGATACCGCATAGAAAAAATGGGATAGCCTAAATTCTACCCTGCCGAATACCACGCAGGAAAGAATGAAAAGATTATTATATTTTAATGCAGAACTAAAATATAATAATATATCTTTTCATTTTCTTAATTTTCGATATTTTAGTCCCGGTTACCATATGAACATCTACTGCAGTCGTTTCGGGTAGTTAGAGCTCTAAAAAATCTAACAACTGGTATAACTGTAATACTTCGATATCACCAGTTGGTTGTGGAGGTCATATGGCAGTCGCTTTACGGAAACGCGGACCCCGAACTCTGAAGTAGTTAAAGACCACAGATGCAACCGAGACTAACGCAAGGATGATGATTATTAATTTCTCAAAATGGAAATGTTAATGCATCTCTGCCTACCCCCTTTGTGATATGTAGGCGTGGTTAAGTATAAACACTGTCCTTAAATCCAGTCTTGAATTCATAATTCCCTTCTTACATTGCACTTTCTTAAATCAATATGTATGCGATGACCAATAGACCGTGGACAATTGAACTCAATAGCTTCCTGTAAGTTACGGCCGCACAATGGGCCCATTCAACTACTCGGCTGGACAAAAAAAATGTCCGCGAACCACTGAAGGGTTACAATTCCACTGGGATTATCCTACTCCTTTAGCGCCGCTTCCTTTCATTTTTTTGCTAAACCTACACAATTGTCGCAACCCCCAATAAATCTTCGTTATGAAAAATAATACATTTAAGAAAAAAAATATCTAGTAAACAATAACAGTGGATTTAAATTAGAAAATGTCCCCTAGGAATCAGCTGGAGACTAGTGAAACTATAGAAAATAACTTGCACGTGTATTTTTTTATTATTTTATGCTGTAAAGTTATGTTTTATTCTGAAATAATAACAACTAATAAAAGCACAAACTTCCTTGTCATTGATTGATGTTCATATGACAGCATAAAGATATTCGTTCCTTTTTTTCTCCACAAAATGTACATCATTGTTATTCAAAATTTGGTTTCAAATATTTGAGCCTCCATAACGTAAGTAAATAATTATGAAGAGGAAGCTTTCTCGTAACAAAACATGTTTAACAATAGCGTTCTTTGCTTTGGCTGTCGTAACGTACGTAATCCTTTAGATAAATACTTGAAAAGGCCACTCGAACGATTATTCATCTCCTTACCTTACCACCCAAGCTAAATACTTAATACGCTCACCCAATTTTGCACTAATAATTTTAAATATGACGACAATTGCGAAGTGAAATACCCCGTTAATAATGTATTTTGGGTGGCATTTTCCTTGTTAATTTTGTCCATAACAATAGCTTTTATGCTCACTGTGCGGCATTTGAAGTGGTATATTAGTACATGGCCTTTTCGGGTAATTAGTATCATTACGTTACAATACACGCAAGTTCGGTTTTAATGCCTTTGTTAAATGCGATGGAGTAATATGAAGCACATATTTAGAAGGTAGTGATGAGTCAAGAAGGATGTGTACTTGGAGAGCTAGAAAGACGTCATTACGGAAAATCCGGATTCAGTGAAAGGACAGAAGCTACAAGTATAATCCTTATTTTACTAAATCTAAAAGTTTGTGATGATGTTTGAATGTTTGTTATTCAATCACTCGCTAACGGCTGAACGAATTCAGCCGAAATTTTGGTACAGAGATAGATTATTTATAGTTTGGAATAACACAGGCTACCTAATGAGTTTACGCTTACTATGTACAAGATCTATTTATAGAAGCTACTAAGTACCTACTTGTTATTTTATATCAAAACCGAACAATATTTGCCAAAATATTCCAGCATTTTTGGCTAAATACGGCGACCCTGGATATTACTTGCCAAAATATTCCAAATATTCCAATAATTCTTGCCATATAAATCAAACCAAACATCAGATCGGCCAGTGTTATTAACGATCTTACTTACAGTATTAAATATAAACTTTAAATATTTATGAATAGAGTTTATTTTTGGTTAGCGGACAGGTTTAATTTTTGCCAAGTGCTTAAATAAATCGTTTATTATCGTTTTCCGCACGCGTCCATTGAAGCGAATACCGATCAAAAGTTTGAACCGATGTCTGAATCGATTCGGAACATCATTTATTATATTTCGCATGAATCTTTTATTGTTTTGTTTGTATTACGGCAGCGGCCATGACAGTTTGAGTCGAAATATTATGTAAATGTTGAGTATTATTGTGTAAAGGACATTATTGGTTTTGATTTTTAAGATCAACGTTCTCGTGAAGATATTATGTATGGATTACAATTATTTATTGCAAGAAAGTCACATCTAATCTGTAAATAATATTTAGCAAATAAGTTAGTTAGTAAGTGAGTAAAGTAATGACAAGTTGCGAATCTAAGCTAAATAAAACCAAAACCCGACTACTGCAAAATCACGTCCTAAAAAAGAATTAAACAAGAAAATATCAACAATAGCCGTGTTCGTATGCCACTTTTCCCTAGAATGTATTTGTTGTGGCGGGTGCTTATCGATCCGATAGTTTGTCCGGGCGAAACTTATGGAATATGAGGGTACTTGCGACGACATGGTATGCGGGTATTTCGAGAAAGAGAGATTGGCAGTGCCGCGCGCGCCACCTCTCGACCGCACCAGTCTCGCTTCGACATTCGTATTAATTGGAGGTCTGAGCAGCTCACCGCATCACGAGCATACTATAGTGCAAGTGCTACAAGCATCCCGACACCTGGACCAGTTGGTGGCCACCAACAAATCACCAGAAGAGCAGCGCGCGGTAAGTGACTTCTCTTTACCCGTGTACCTAAGTGTTGTAGTGTGCCCATATTGTTCCTTAGGGATTGCTTCGGATAGACAAGTTGGATCGATACGCACTCCACGTATTCATCGTAATTGTACTCCACCCCGCGAAAAAGGGGGCAATTATCCTACACATTGCCACCCCATTTAATGGTCCCTTCGAACCTAGGATAGGTTATCAGCTACATACCTACTTAGTGCATCAAATTTCCCAACCGCGTTTATTAAATTCCGCATTTAATAAAAAAATTCATATTGATTAATATAGAAATTTTCTACCCGCATTATAAATTTCGCATTTAAGCAAAAATTTCATATTATTTTATTTAATATCAAATTAAATTATTTAGTACCTAATCCAATTCTAATTTTTAAAATGCCTACTGCTAAACTTCAAAGCAAGCTATTACAGCTAACGGCTAAAAAAGAAGCGATTTTCGAACGAATTAATCGGATATATATATTATGCAAAAATATTTCCAATTATGATTCCCGTTCTAATGAACTATTCCTTTCGCAATCTGAATCCGTTACTGAGCAATACAGCAGATTTGAAGAAATAGTTGATGAAATTAATGAGGTAAAATTTACAATTGATGGTACCCCGCCAGACTATTCCAGCTTGAGCTCTATTGAGGACTTATATTCAACGATCAAATATAAGCGGAATCTCATTAGGTCAAATAATACAACGGCATCTACAGCCGATAATAAAAAATCTAAGATACACTTGCCGCCAATTCCCATACGTACCTTTGACGGAAAGACAGAGAACTGGCCAATATTTTTTGAGATATTTCGTAGTAATGTGCACCTTAATGCCGATCTCACGGATGCACAGCGCGTACAATACCTAATAAGCAATTTAACGCACGATGCGTTAAAAATAACGGCAGGTATTGTTCCATCGGGGGATACCTATAGGATACTTTGGGATAGTCTTGTAAAAAAGTATCAGGACAATCGCAGTTTAGGGGAGCATTACCTTAATAACATTTTTAATATTAAAGGTTGCACCGGTAATGCTACCAGTTTGAATAACTATATAGAAAAATATTCGGCGTCTGTCGCGGCATTGAAACAATTAAACATACCTGACTTATTAGATTTTATTCTATTATATTGTGGGTTGCGAAAGCTTGATTCGCAAACAATACAGCAATTTGAAAATAGCGTAAGCAAGAAGGAATTCCCTTCCTACCTAGAATTAATCTCATTTATGCAGGATTATGTCAAAGTACTTGAAAGGTCGAATAAAAATAATTCACAAGTCGAGCCGCGCGCAAGAGCTAGTGTTAGTAATTCTAAAGCTTTCATCGCGAGTAACGAACCGGTTTCCGAGACGGCTTCAATGTGTCCTTTGTGCAATATAGATAGGCATCCGCTGTTTAATTGTTTACATTTTAAAAACTTAGAATCACCGCAAGCCCGGTTTGACTTTATTAAATCGAAACGTGGTTGTGTGAACTGTCTGAGCCTATCTCATTCCATAACCAAATGTAAATCGCGTAATGTTTGCAAGTATTGTAAAAAGCAACATCATTCGTTATTGCATTTTTCAAATGATAATAATACGGATTCCTCGAGCAAGAAGCGGTCCGCGCCCGCGGCGCAGCCGGTTCGAATCCCGGCCGCTGAAAAAGATGACACACTAGCCAAGACGCAATCGATTGCCTTGACGTCCGGTAGCCATCCACATAATTACACTATACTGCTAGCTACCGCTCAAGTATACGCGCATTGTAATAATCGAGATAATAATCGAATGACGCTTAGATGTTTGATTGATAACGGATCTCAAAATAATTTGATTACCATGGATTGTTGTAAGCGTTTGAACATTCCGGTTATTAAGTTGTGTAATTCGTCGTTGCAAGGTGTTGGTATGACCACGCGACCCGTACATGGATTTATTCATTTTACAATTGAGTCTCGAATTAATCCTAACAATAGATATTATATTCATGCGCTGGTAGTTGACTGCATTACGGACAAACTACCCTCTAATTACATTAAAATAAATGATGATTTGTCCTACTTGAATAATTTACCGCTTGCCGATTTAACCTGGAATTTACCGGGTGAAATTGATTTAGTTCTTGGTGTTCAACTATTTCCGTATATTTACTTGGGAGATAGGGTCGATTCGGGTAATCGCGCACCGCCCGCCATATTGACTAGTTTCGGTTACGTACTCATGGGGGACATTCCATATCTAAATGATACAAAACCTACCTTTTCGTCATTTACCTCGCTTACTGATATTGATTCGAGTTTGCAAAGATTTTTCGAATTAGAGGAAATCCCAACACAACGAATCATCAGTCCAGAAGACTTGGAATGCGAAAATAGTTTTAATTCTTCAGTTTTATTTAGGGACGGTAGATATTTTATCGATTTACCTTTCTCGCGAGACCCTTCTGAGCTAGGCAATTCTCGCGGAGTGGCTCATCGGCGTCTGCTTGCACTCGAGCGAAAATTTGCTCAAGTACCTACCCTACGCGAAAATTATAATAAGACCATCGCCGATTATATAGCTCAGGGCTACTTGGCGGAGGTACCCGATACTGAAGTAACTGAGGAAGGCTACTACATGCCGCATCACGCCGTTATTAGGCCGGATAAGGACACCATTCGGGTGGTCTTAGACGCTAGTGCGAAAACTCACTCAGGGTTGTCACTCAATGATATTTTGCATGTCGGACCTAATTTACAGGCTGATTTATTTTTATTATTACTTGATTTTCGCACGTTCCCGGTAGCTATGACCGCAGACATTAAACAGATGTTTTTGAGGGTAGGTGTAAATAGCACCATAGGAAATACTTACGAATTTTATTTCGTTTCAATAAAACCGAACAGGTACGCACCTTTAGTTTCAAGCATTTACCTTTCGGATTAAAGCCTAGTCCTTATTTAGCTATGCGCACTTTACGTCATTTAGCGGGTGAGCATAGTGACCGCTTCCCTGAGGCTTCTAAATTAATAGAAACTCAGTTTTACATGGATGATTATGTTTATTCAGTTCCCGATATACCTTTGGCAAAGGAATTATCTCGCGAACTAATTGACTTACTTAAAATAGGTTCATTTGATCTGATCAAATGGGCAAGTAATAAGCCCGCTGTATTAGAGACGTTGCCTGAATCTCATCGCTCGCCGGTATGTTTCTCGCCCGTAGACAACAATTCGAATAATTTCAAGATCCTTGGCTTATCCTGGGAACCCGCTGACGATCAGTTTTTTCTGACTACCGTCATAATGGAAAATAAATGTACGAAACGTACCATTTTATCGCTGGTAGCCCGCTTGTTTGACGTGCTGGGTCTTGTGGCTCCGGTCGTTTTGTACGCTAAAATCCTCATCAAGGAACTTTGGTTGGCTAAGATAGATTGGGATGAGGAACCTCCGGCACATATCGTCAGTCGTTTCACCGCCTTTACCAGGGATTTTACGGCACTCTCTTCTTTAAAAATACCGCGACATATTGGAGTTTTTAAGGACTCTGTGATAAATATTGTAGCCTTTTGCGACGCCAGCTTCAGTGGTTATGGTTGTTGTATCTATCTACACATAACTGACCTTGATGGTAATATCACTGTCCGACTCCTATGTGCTAAGTCTAAAGTTTCCCCTGCCAAGATTACGACGCTGGCGCGATTGGAACTTGTCGCAGCTTTGCTTCTATCCAAGCTTGTTCGCGTGGTTAAAGAGAAGCTTTCCGTTCGCGTACCTATTCAGGGTGTTTACGCTTTTTCGGATTCCACCATAGCTCTCTCGTGGATTCACTCATCTCCCCATAGATGGTCTGTTTTCGTAAGCAACCGTATCGCTAGAATTCAGGAAAATTTACCTGCGGCTTGTTTTACCCACGTATCGGGGAAAACGAACCCTAGCGATTGTCTTTCACGCGGAATGCTGCCATCAGATTTGATTGCACATTCGCTCTGGTGGGACGGCCCTACTTGGCTTCATCAGCCGATAAATGAATGGCCCTTAAAATTCATCCCAACTGAGTGGGATACATTACCAGAGTTGAAATCCAAGGCATTTGTGGCCGAAACTTCAAAGACTGAACCGCACGCTCTAGCTGCCATAGCTGATCGCATCAGCTCATGGAATAAGCTATTGCGGACATTCATTTGTATTCTTAAATTTACGAATAGATTAGGTAGTCAGGACTCTATTCAAAATATTCAAACCGCTGAAAAATTTGTTATTCGAATTGTTCAAAGTATCCATTTCTCTAATGAAGTGAACCTGATTAAGGCCGGCGAACTCCCCTCTAAAAAATTACGCAGTCTGTCTGTTTTTCTGGACGATTACGGAATCCTACGAATCGGGGGTAGACTTTCAAAGTCTGACCTACCCTACGAAGCTAAACATCCCGCACTACTACCTAAACATGACCGTGTAGTTGATTTAATAATTGATCACTACCCTACCATAATACGTACTGTCATACGGGCCCTGGACTATTGATGTCCATTATTAGGCAACGGTTTTGGATATTGGATGGTAGGACCGTTATTCGTTCGCGCTGCCGCAAATGCAACACTTGCTTTCATTTAAATCCTGTGCACCCGACGCCCAAAATGGCTGATCTGCCTGGATACCGGGTCCGCGATGCCAAGGCCTTTGTGCATACTGGGGTGGATTTAGCTGGTCCTATTGCGTATGTACCTACTCGCCGCAGAGGACAACGCTCGCAGAAGGTCTATATATGTTTATTTATATGCTTGGTCACTAAGGCCATACATATAGAACTCGTTTCGGATCTCACCTCAGAAGCTTTTCTTTCCGCTTTCAAAAGATTTATTGCGCGCCGGGGTCCAGTGTCCGTTATGTACTCGGACAATGGTACAAATTTTATAGGTGCGAAAGCACAGCTAAATGAAATATACTCATTTTTATTAAATTCAGCCGTTCAGTTGGACATTAAGCGGGAACTACTCAAAACTCAAATTAAGTGGACTATGATCCCACCGCGAGCTCCGCACTTCGGAGGTCTGTGGGAGTCCAATATTAAAAGCGTTAAGACTCATTTGTTCCGAGTCATTGGTAAGCAGCTTCTCACGTATGAGGAACTTTTGACCGTATTGGTGCAGATAGAATGCCTTTTGAATTCGCGACCGCTTAGTGTTTTGTCATCGGACCCACACCCCGAGGTGCTCACACCGGCACATTTTTTAATGTCCAGTCCGCTTACATACTTGCCTTCTTCTGAACTGACAGAGGAAGGTATTAATCTAAAAAACCGCAAGAGGCTTCTGGATCAGTTGGTATTGGGTTATTGGAAAAAATGGCGCGTGGAATACTTAAATACGTTACAAACTCGACAGAAGTGGTGTACGCCTGATCGTCCGATAGAGATCGGCATTATTGTCCTCTTGGGTCAAGATAACGTACCACCTTTATCGTGGCCACTCGGCATTATAACCGAAGTTTTCCCGGGTACAGATGGCATAGTTCGAGTCGCGTCTGTCAAAACCGCGTCCGGAATTTATAAACGTCCTGTAACTAAGCTGTATCCGTTGCCAACCCAATAAAATTTATTTAAATTTCCTTAATACTTATTTTTCAACCGCATTTTAATTTAATATTTATTGAAATAATTTCGTGATTAAGCCTCAATCGGTCTCCCTATGGGTATCTGCTTGGGTTATAATAATAATATACATTCTACGCTATTTACTGTTTCATCTGCTGTAACGGTTCATTAATATTATCAGAGTGCCTTACATTTATGAAACTTAACCGCTTAGATCGGAATTACCTCATTACCTAGCTCCCCCTATTTAGCTATGGACCTTGTCAAGGCGGGGAGCGTGTTGTGGCGGGTGCTTATCGATCCGATAGTTTGTCCGGGCGAAACTTATGGAATATGAGGGTACTTGCGACGACATGGTATGCGGGTATTTCGAGAAAGAGAGATTGGCAGTGCCGCGCGCGCCACCTCTCGACCGCACCAGTCTCGCTTCGACATTCGTATTAATTGGAGGTCTGAGCAGCTCACCGCATCACGAGCATACTATAGTGCAAGTGCTACAAGCATCCCGACACCTGGACCAGTTGGTGGCCACCAACAAATCACCAGAAGAGCAGCGCGCGGTAAGTGACTTCTCTTTACCCGTGTACCTAAGTGTTGTAGTGTGCCCATATTGTTCCTTAGGGATTGCTTCGGATAGACAAGTTGGATCGATACGCACTCCACGTATTCATCGTAATTGTACTCCACCCCGCGAAAAAGGGGGCAATTATCCTACACATTGCCACCCCAGTATTGTTTTCGGATTTTAGTCGGTTCGATTACCGGGTGGTGAAAGCGAATTTTCAAAAATCTATAAATGCAGTTTTGTTTCTTTTAAAAAATAAAGGAATGTTTCCTTTGAGTGAAATTCGCTATCTTCAGTATTTAAATTACTTTCTCTTCAGGTAAGGGTAAAATCTTCCACCCTGTATATTGGTCACTCATATAATGAATAATTGTGAGTCTGTTCCAATCACAATAATTTATTTACTAAGCAGGTTTCAATTTTGTGTAAATATCGCCGCATAACAAAATAATATCCTAATACGATTCAAATAAAGTGACCTTTTTAGACCTGCAGATGGCCAGTAACTACCGTAGATATTAGCTTATATGGAGGAGAAAGGTTCTCTCTGGGCCGCGGGTCTACTCTGGACCAGGGTTCCAAGGTGAAGGTCAGATACGAAACACGCTAAGATGATGATGATGATGAAATTCGAAAGAGTGGCAATTACCGGGGTGGTCGCATTCGCAGCTTATCCAACAAATAAACAGAAAACATCACAATGATCTTAATACATGAGTAAAGTCGGTCTTTTGTGCATATTAAACCATAAAAATGATTCAACAAGGTCGATGTTTGACCGCAATTTACATGTCAAAACCCTCCGCACTTCTCGGAACAAGCTATCGTCATGGAGCTGCATTTGTGCAGAACTTTCCCGGAAAAAAGCTGAACTGATATCCTACTAACATCCTAATAATATTATCCGTGTAGTGACGGAGAAAGAATACGTGTATCACCATCACATCTCATCCGAAGGGTGTCGTAAGGGGCGATTAACGAAAATACGCAGACGATATCACTGCGAGAGAAGGAAAACTCGAAATAAAACCCTGTACCAACCCGTCTGGCCAGTGTGGAAACAGTAGGCCAAAACCTCCCAACATTCGGAGACGCCTATGTCCAGCAGTGGACTGCGATAGGCTAATTGATTGATTATGAATGCAGGACGCCCCTGAAGGTGGACCTAGAAAAGATTGCCGGGATACAAAAAGCGGAGTATCGGGTGTTATGACGCTCATTAGAAGAAGTCTATGTCCAGCAGTAGACTGCGATATGCTTGATTATAAATACGAAATAAATAAAATTATGAGGATGGATAGATGTTTGTTACTCTCTCACTCAAAATTTACTTAATGGATCTGGAAGAAGTATGAGATACTACCCACTAGTGCTACTCTGTAAATCTATTGGTGTACATTGTACAATGAAAAATTGATAGATGATAATTGAAATAGTATAATTTTTATCCATGGAATAGTGCCTATAGGTGGTGAGAGGTTCATGATGAGATCCAAATGATTTAAAACAAAAATACATTTTGTCTGTCATCTATTCATATATCTGTCTATTTATCCGGGTAATATGCGAAGAGGCTATGCCAATTTTGGTAAGATTAATTGCAGAAAGTTGAGGTTAGATAAATGTAAAGCCGTAACTTGGACTGCCTTATTCTAGAAAAAAATATTAGCGGTCCGTACAAGTATTTTAGTACATTTTCTGTTCCTGTCCATCCTATTGAAGGTGTGTGCACAAATTGACAGTCAACGAGTGATGGGCACATGGACAATCCATCATCGTATGCAATTGTATGCTCATTTTGAGCTCCAAACTTTTTTCGCTGACAGAGTACCGGTGGTCATCCAACACCTTGCTTTTCGATATTGCGAGATTTCCGCAGTTTTTGCGCTCTAGTGATGGACACTTTTGGTCAGTTATCGATAGTAAAGGGTTGAGAGAGAGAGTTATTTTCTTTGAATTTTAATGTGACTTGTCAGGGTTTTAATGTGATTTTTTTTTTGTCGACATGTAATGAACAGAGATCTTTATAAGTATTGTCAAAAATTAGAATGATAGTATTGAAAGTTTACGCTAATAAGACAGATTACTTTTTATATTACTTTTTTTTTTACAGAGTAGAATTTGGGTCACCCCATCTCTTCCCATGCGGTGTCGTACATGGCGACTATGGGGAAAGGACTGTTAGTTTAACATAAGCCCCGATAAATACAACCCAGACTCAGCCGCAGATGCATGGCTCGAGTCAACAATAGTGCATACGCCAATAGGCTCACCCCCTATTACTTGGGAACTAATACAATAATCTCCTGTGCCTAACCCTCCGGGGATAAAGGTGAATAAGGGATATTTTTTTCATCCTACTAGGTAACCAGTTTCCAAAATTGGCGCACAGTAGGTTATTTCAATATCGATATATCGACAATAATATATGTAAATCCAAACTTAATCAACCCTATAAAATCGCCTCAAGCCCACTTACCCTTCATTTTCGTAAGAAAAAAACATGTTAAACGTCCGAGAGTGTATTACAAGATTATAATCCATATTTTTTTGTATCGCACAATGTGGTCAACTTTGTCACAATGTACTCTATTGAGCATTGAAGGATCTATTTGGGATCTCCGGGTACGGAGGCAAAAATAAGTGGCAATGGATTAATTTTATTTTTTGAATATAATATATTTTTTAATAAACGAATTGATACCCGCGATTTCGCACGCGTGGTGGATATCGGTTATCGACTTTTAGTCATAATCTCCTAGAACATTATTTTCATCTTTTCTCATAATAATTTACCATACCACGCTCGCATCTAAATTTTCTCTCACTGCTGCACTGGTGCAACTTTCAAACTTCCTCTAATAAACTTATTTTTTAAACTTTCCAGTCTCGTCACACCACACAACCATCTTTACATTAGTATCTCCGTTACATGTAAGTAGTAGTCTTTCATTCAACACTTTTAAGGCCAAAAATATGATAAATCCCCTAATGAAAAGATTTTGAAAATTCAGTCTCGATCTACGATTTCATTGAAAAGAGGGCCAATTCTTGTAATAAAAAATTATTCATTGACCTTCCGATCTTGATAATAAATTACTTATGGCAAGTTTACTGGGCACCATATGTGCATATGATGTAAGAGCGGTTAGTGCACATTCCGAGAATCCTATATCTAGCAGTGGACTGCAATATTTCAATTGTTTGATATAAACCACTATCAATCAGTCAATCAATCAATTAACCTATTGCAGTCCACTGCTGGACTGCCTCTCCCAATATGCGCCACGTTTGCCGATCCTCCGCTTACCGCATCCAGTCCGTCCCAACCACCCTTCGTAGGTCGTCAGTCCACCTGGCTTGGAGGTGTCCCAACAGTTCATCAGTAAACCACTATCATCAGTTCTTAATTCAAAAAATTAAACCAGTTGTCAAACTTGACAAGCCCGTACTTCCTGCCAGCCGTACACGATCGACTCGTGCGGTCGAGGACGTGCGAATTACGTCCACTGTCCACGTCGCTTTGTACGCACCACAGCTTGTAGCTTGCTGGCCGACACCGCCTGCTGCCACCATACATGCTATATACAGCATGATGTCTTTATAGACAGCCGACATAGCTCGCAGAATAAGCAAGCTGAAGTGGCAGCGAGCTGGCCATAACTGTCGAAGAACTGACGCCACTGACGGCCGTTGGTGCAGACGAGTCCTAGAGTGGAGACCGTGAGAAGGAAAATTGAAGGTGGGACGCCCCCAAGGACAGACGACCTACAAAAGGTGGTTGGGACAGACTGGATGCGGAAGCCAGCTTTGTCCAGTAGTGGACTGCAATAGGCTAATTGATTGGTTTGCTTGATGTCTTTATTTTGGTAATAAATCGAAATAAACTATTCGAAATAAAGCCTGACAATTTAATTCATCTATTAATAATTGATACTTATTTTTATTATTAGAAGTGTACGTCTGTCTAATAAGCAATTAAAAATGTCTTTTGATTCTGTGGTTAAGTTATTTTTAGACCTTAAAAATGTTTCTCATGGTAACTATCTAATGTTTAACAGTGTATGTTTTTAATACTTGGCTATTTTCTCGCAGACTCTTGAGAACCTGCCCTATACGGTGATAGGTATACCTTGGGATACGTATCTTGGACCTAAATCGCGAGACACGCCTGACACGTCCCTGGCGCGTGCGGATTGTTTTGTAATAATCTATGCTTGGTGAATTTGAGCTCATCCTCCGCATTATCACCCCGTGCTATCCTCAAAAGACACCCAAGAAACGTGTACTGCGCGAATGGAACACATTTTGAGCACCCTCGATGAATTCTCCTACTAGCTGCTGCAGAAACCTCTTTAGTGTGACGACTTTATGACCAACCTACATAAATAACGAGGTCTAGCCAAATCCGTAGTTAAGACTGGTGAAGCCAACCCCAGACTCCGAGCTGAAAACTTCGGATGCGACTGGGAATTAACGCTAGGAGGAAGAAGATATAAATAACATTCTTTAGTTTAAAATCTAGTCTATATTAAAACATCCTGTACACAAATACATCGGTCATTCATATCTAAAGTCCGAACATATTTTTTTGCACCTTGTCTTGTCCACGCAGACACAAAACGCAGGCCGCTTGAAACGCCACACTATATTAACTAATCACAAAAGGATTATACCAACAATACATTACAATAGTCTAAATGTGTATTACAAGCCCACAAATCGTTACAGATAATATTAATGACGCATAGTTTATTTTTCTAGCATTTGTCATAACCTCCTTACTGAATGAAAAATTATATTTTTAATATTAATAGTCTGTGGAGGTGAGCAAATAAATATTCTGAGTGTTTTTATTACCATAAATAATGTTATCCATTATGTTTTTTCTCTATAAATCGCTTAATTATCTATGATTAATTATGTCACTTTCAATTTCCTTTCGACTACTTTTTTTAGATAAAATATTATGTAGGTATGTATTCTGTGCTTACTGTAGTAATTTATTTGGATGTCTTATTTTTAAGACGATATTTATTTTTGAATATTGGGTGAGCATATTCTTACGAACAGTACGTAGTTTTATTACATACATACATATTATCACGCCTTTATCTCCGGAGGGCTAGGCAGAGGGGAATTAACACCCACATTTCACCAATCACTGTCGTATTCAGGCCATTATTGTTGACTCGAGACATACATCTGAAGCTGAGTCTGGGCTGTTTATATCAGTCGCCTTGTACGACACCGTATGGGAAGAGATGGGGTCACCCAAATTCTACGTTCGTTCTGCAACTGCATCCGACAGTTAACATACAGCCCATGACAAAGTTCCCGCTAGACGGCAATAGGGGGCGATCCTATTGCGTGAGAGCGAAAATCATAGTTACCCCTTCGAAAGAAAATTTTATTAGAATTTTAAATATTTAAAAGCTTTTCATGCCATACCGAGCAACGAAAAAAAAAACTGAACTTAGCCAAACGCAGACGCCATTTTGATTTAAATTAGAATTTAAAAACATTTATCCACGTAATCCCAGCTTATAATAATACAACTATTACCATAGACAACTACGGGTGCTATGTTAATAATTGCATAATAGAACTCCGACCCTAATTGTAAATTTAAAAAAGTTGAGTTTAATCTTTATGGTGATCTTTTTATTCCTCTTTGACATTTTTTTATTGATGTATTTTATGTATCATTTCATTCATTTATTATTCGCGGGTTAATAAAACACGTCGCCATGTGAAGTGAACTGGGCAGTTTTTTACATATTATATTTTGTATGTACATATTCTACACATCACATTCTAGAACTTACTATTACGATTGATGCTTAGTTTCGTAGACCCTACGATTTTCGTAATATATTTTCTCTCTTTTTACACCACTTATGCAGTAGACAGGCAAACGGCCCACCTGATGGAAAGTGGTTACTGTGGCCTATGGACGTGGGCAATACCAGGAGATTTACACTCGTGCTGCCGACCCTTTAATAACCTTCTAATAACCTAATAATACCCTTCTTCATGTTGATGTTCTTCTTCTTAATGGCCTCTGCAGCAAATCGCCTTTGAAGAACTCCAAACTCCATAACTCCCTTGGGAAAACCACAGCAGGGAGTTCATTCCTCACTTGAGCGTGCGCGGGATGAAGTTCCTTTCACACCACACAGTGTGCACCGTTTCCGGTCGCTATGTGTGAGGATGAACTCCCCGCCTATAGTAGGTGGTGCGATAGTAAAATGTAGCCGTGGGCTGTAGCTCTCTAGTTGTGAATGACAATGCTCAAAATAGACATCGTATTGCAAACTTTCTTAAGGTATGATTCTGTTTTCTATTATTTGAGATCTACAATTTGATACCTTACTATACTCGTAGTAGTAGGTATACCAAACTTTCGTACAATCCCTACTAATATTATAAATGTGAAAGTAACTCTGTCTGTCTGTCTGTCTGTCTGTCTGTCTGTCTGTCTGTCTGTCTGGCTTTCACGCCCAAACCAATGAACCGATTTTGATGAAATTTGATAAAGCGGTAGATTAGACGTTGAGAAAGGACATAGGCTATGTTTAGTCGCGATAACCGACATCCACGCGGGCGGAGCCGCGGGCAAAAGCTAGTATTATATATGTGAATAAATCAGTTTTTTTTTCTGTTCAGTTCCTCAATAACAATTAGTCAACACGTGGCCAAGGTATTAATAAAACATGATGCATACATATTAAAATGAAAAGTTTCCTCCAAAATACGCTCCGTCACAGTGTACCTACTGGGATCCGTAGCTTTTCTTAGTCTTGTCTTTTATATCTACATCATCCCTCTTTTCAAGCAAAGCTTACACCTCAAACTCCCGGGCGCACTTTTGGAGAATCAAAGGAACTAAAAGGCACAGTGGGAAACAGGCTAGGGATAAGAGCACCCGCCTTGTCTGTTTTCCACTATGCCCTCTGCTCTCTCTCAGAAGGGCTCCGAGTAACCCTCTACAGGGCCGCTCCCACCTCGGACAGAATTGGCTGCAGGCGGCAGGCGTCTCGCCTTGGAGAGAGAAGTGTGTCTCCGTAGCCTAGTGTACATCATGTGGAGGTTACTGATCAAGCAAGATGGCACGGTACCCCAAAAAATTTGTTGTATGTTATCTAACACTTCCAAAAACTCGTGGTTGTTTTGTAAGTCAATCGTCGCCAGTCGCCATGACACTGCGTATCACATTAAAACTTATGAATTACACATTGAGGAGTGTTGACAAACCATTTTGAAAAAAAATGCTCCAAATGTATGCAAAAATTGTGTGTGAAAAAACAAGCAATGGCGTTTAGGCTACGGAAATTTTTGAAAAAATTGCGCTGATGATTCGTGATGGCCGCTGGAGCAGCCTGCCGGCATAGTAAAGCTGCCTTTACTATGCCGACGGGCTACTCACCAGAGATGTGCTATGCAGCTATGCTACGAGGATGTAAAAGCTGAGCTAAAGTAATCGCTATGTAAAAAGCCCGTTTGGACATTTCAAGTCCATGAAGTTCTCAATTTTGAGAACGTAAAACAATGATATTTTTCAAACGTAGAATGACATTTTTCATTGATGGGTACCGCCCACTCCGCTCAGTGCTGTCCATAACGAGTTTTTGATACTCTCCACAGACTAATAATAAATTGGTTATGGTAAAAATAAATCGATTAAGATATATTTTTTAATTTTATCATAAAAATGTCTAAGACAAAGTTAAAGATCGTACACTTATCTGCGGGTCAGAATAAATATATTTTTCTTTCTTTCTTTCTTTCTTTTCTTTCTAAAAATCCGGTCAAGTGCAAAACGTGTGTTAATGCGCAAACACGACTCGTGTTTGCGCATAAAAGATTCCTCACGAAACTGAATTGTGGTGCGAACTAATGCTACATGACCGGCAATATACCTACTACATGACCGGCAATATGCTACAGTACTGGCAATATGCTACATGGCCGGCAATATACTACAAGACCGGCAATACTTTGATTGCGTTGAATTAGAAGTTTGATTTTAGGGTACCTATAGGGATATTGGGCGATATCGAAGCACTGCAGCTAGACTAGATTGTACTTATAGGGTTCCAACTGGGAGCCCCTTGTTTCGCAGACAGAAATTTCATAGAATTTCATTTCCCAGAAAATGTTTCACATAATATTTGGTACTTATATTTTTATTTCGAATATTATTGTTTCAAAGACAATTTACCAGAATGAAACATATTTCACAGAAAAACCATTTAATGAATTTTTATTTACATTTTTTTGTTTAATAAACTTATCAAACAGTAGAATTATTTTTTAAAGTATATTAAACCACCACCATAATCGAAAATAATTTGGTCTAACGTTTAATAATTTAGAACACGTCATTATAGTTTACACCTCGACTCAGAGTACCCCGACTTGGATAGGTTAGGTTAGAAGGCTAAGGCGGGAGCGAAGCGGAGCGGAGCTCCCGCCTTAGCCTTCGTGGTTATTTTTATTAAAACCACCCAGAAATAGGAGCCCCGCGGAGCGGGGCTCCGTCGAATTATCTTAGCGCAAATAAGTTTTATATCTTTTGAGTGGTAGGTATGCCAAACGATTTTATATTTAATGTATGTTATGATAATAAAGAATATTTGATTTGTTATTCTATGATATGATTATTCTAACATTAAACTTTATGTGAAACAAAAATCAATGATTTAAAAATCTTCAAAGCAAGTATTCTGTGTATTGATTATTCTATGAAACGAAAATATGAGAAAAATTTTATGTGAAACGAAATTCTATAAAACAATTAGCTATAAAACAACATAATTAATAACAGGTTTAATTTTTTTACCAGTTACAGCAATTCAGCTCTTAACTATTTCGTATCAGCTTCAACGCCTGATCTTTGTATCCATGCTACTAAATCGGCCTTTTTGTTTGCTTGAGTAGGTGCTTTATTTATTTGAACTGAGTGGTCACGGTGCATTGTACACAATAATTTTATTATGCACTGTTCAGAGAGGTTTGCTAACAGGTTAGTAAACCACTCTGTGATATTATTTTGTACTTTTAGACTCAAATGCGAGCAAGGTATCATTCACAAAACCACCACTAGCTGACCCGACGACGTGGCAGATGATTAAGCGTCCACCTTTTCCTATTGGCACTTTTGAGCAAGAGGCCTTGGTATCATCTGTCCATGACTGCAGCACGGTATGATTCGAGTTCAGCCAAGTCTCATCGACAAATATGACATTATCCCAATTTGTGACTTTGTTGTGTTTGCTGTTATCTAGGTTTTTTTATTCCTAGGCTTCAAATATCATCTTAAGTCACCCCGGGACCAGGGCTGCTAGAAAGTAGCCGACGTAGGGTTAAAAGTAAATAGTGACAGATAAATCGCGATAAAAAGTGGTTTCATTTCAATAAGTGATATAAGCGTAAACTTCAGACAGTACCTAGGTATCAAGAAAATGATTTACTAAAGATTCATTTTCATGCGATTTCTATTGGTTATTATTGAGTGAATATTATTGTAATAAAAATGTTAAATGAAAGAAAATTGACTTTTTGCAGTATTGTATTGTTTAAAAATACCTACAATATCAAAGTTTAGATTAAATTTTCTAATTAGAACTTTAAGCCAATGAACTTTACACTACAATACAATACATATTCTAATCGATCAAATACGCATACAAACTTGAATCGATTTATCTTGAGTATCGTGTACCGAGTGGTGTGGTTACATCCCTAGTTACGTCCAAATGACAAATGTCATAGTGGGCCTCTTACGTTGAGACTACTTTAGGAAACTATGAGACCGTTTCTACTGTGCTATGTCATGTAGCGTAGCGAGTAAAATGTGCTATGATGCTTCCTACAAATATTCAAAATTCGAATCTATTCTCCATTCATAGCACACATCCATAGCATGCATCTTTCTGTATAAAAACATAGCTTAGCTGAACTCCTTGCCACCAGTTCTATGCTATATGGACCAATGAATATGATCGATATCAAACGCACCCATAGCAATGTAGCATAGCTCATTTCTATGATGCTAAAGTGCCCTATGGGGCCCACCAAGATCTTTAGTCCAAACTAACCCACCTTCAAGCTAGTACACCTGTTGATCAACGGATGAGGCTCTAGTACAGGCTTCCCGTTTTCTGGGAACTTCAAATTTGTTCTCCTTCTTCATACAAGCGTTTATTCCTAGTCGCATCCGAAGCTTTCACTTCGGAGTCTGGGGTCCGCTTTACCAGTCTTGACTGCGGATTTGGCTGGACCTCGATATTTTTATTTGTTAACTCCTTTTGTAATGTTATCTTTGCGACAGCAATAAAAAGCGGCACATTATTTCTGGTCACCTGACCAGGGACATTCCTGGTCAAAAAAAAATTGGTTAGTGTTTCTTACCGATTTTTTTTTTGTTCCATGCAGCCAGTCTCGTAGAATCCTAATTACGTTATTTTAATGGACATACTCATACCCGATACCCTATAAAATATACAATACCTAAGCATATAAAGGGTCTTTCAAAATGGAGGGTCGATGTTCACAGTTTGTGGCGGCCATGTTATTTTGGCGGCATCTGTCAAATCTGGTGTTCCTTGTTCAATCACTGATGTCAAATCATGTTCACTGTCATTGATGTCCAATCACTAAGAAAAGTTTCACGTTTACTTATAGCATGGTGATCTTTAATGAGATCATTAACTTATCAAAAAAAATTCAATTCAATAAATGAGTCATCGCAAGAACTACGTGACCTGCGATGCATATGCCAGTCGTCGGCAACTGCCTTACCCCCCTCTAACATAATGTTATGATTGAGGGAAGTTAGTGACCCGAAACTCATGACGGTGATCGAAATAAAAAAAAACATTATCACTGATAGGCTCACGTTCACCTGCTGATAAGTAATGATTTGGTATTCGATAAAGCACGGTTGCCTGCAACTTAGTTACTCGAGATTTGAATGCCCAGAAGGTCAACTTCTTCTTCTTCATCCTAGCGTTAATCCCATTCGCATCCAAAGCTTTCACCTCGGAGTCAAGAGTCCACTTTTCCCAGTCTAACTACGGGTTTAGCTGAACTTCGTTATTTTCCGTGAAGCGACTGCTATCTGACCTCCACAACCAATGGTGATATCGAAGCATTGCATTTAGAACAGTTGTTGGACATTTTAGGACTCCAACTACCCGCCACCTGAACCTCTTTTCCGAGACTTTGCCTTCAGCTTACCATCAGGCGAGGTGAGGCGTGTTCTTTATAAAAAAAAAAAAAAAAAAAAAATTCCACTGAGCAGATATCAAACCCGCGCCTCCTGCGTAGCGGTCGCATTCACTACCGCTACGCCACAGAGGCTGTTAAACACTATTTAGTAATCTGTGGTTAAACTGCCATGAATATGTGGTAGGTAAAGTGCAATGAATTATAGGTATCATAACATGCTCCAAATGTAAATAACATAACCTCGCTGAACATTTACCGTAAATTGAATGCAATTTGTTTCTAATAACAACAGGAGATAGTGAGCCAATAACATTTAGTTATACAAAAATCCGAAGGGCTTCGAAATAAAACATGGAGTGCGTTTCGCAAGGAACTCTTTATTCAGCCTTCTCACGAATATATGAGAATAATCTGCTCACTTATATATTAATATCATGAATGGTAAGTTATTTTATGCGATGCACTAGGTGACAGTAAACTTTATAGAATAAACTTTAATCATTTATTCGTAAGAAGTCAAAATAATAAATACAGAGTCACATTCGTTTTAATCTAGTTGTCGTAGAAGCACAGGTAGGTTTCCGCGCCACCATGCTCTCAACGACATACTCCGGAGAGCATTCGTATCGGCAGATATCCCGTGCCTAATGGAACCGCCTGGCCTCAGCAGATCCGACGGCAAAAGACCGGACGGTATGACTCTGGTACCGTGGAAAAATGGCAAATGCCTTTTGTGGAATGCCACGTGCGTCAGCACTCCCAGCCTTCTGAGTCGTACCGTCTCCAGCAGCCGCTGCCAAAGACGCGGCGGAAAAAAATCCGGCAAATATGCGACCTTGACAGAGCGGTACCTACATATTCGCTCCCTTTGCGGTCGAGACGATGGGTAGTTGGGGTGTGGACGCCAAGAATTTAGTAACTGAATTGGGGCGCAAGTTGAGGAACAAAACTGGTGACTCTCGCTCCACCTCGTACCTGGGGCAAAGGTGATGCTAGCTAGGCTAGCTAGGCTAGCGTGATGGGCACTTTTGCGCCTGGTACGGTGAGGGGCGGGTTATTACATTAAAACGAATGTGACTCTGTATTGATTATTTTGACTTCTATAGAATAAACTATATAGAATAGTAGATTTTTCTTTGCATAAGAAAAAATTGTTACCATATTGGTTCCCGGTGGAGAGGAATAAGACCATCCTGTGGGGTGGTCAGTCTTGCCGTAGGTGTCGTATACGGTGACGAAAGTTGTTCTCCATCCGACATCCGAACTTTCGCATAATATAATTAACTAGCTGACCCGGCGAACTTCGTACCGCCATATATTTTCTGATCCCGTTCCCGCTGCATATCTCTAAAGTTATCAGTGTTTCTCTACAATACTCGTATTATGCATGTATTATACATATAAACCTTCCTCTTGGATCATTCTATCTATTAAAAAAAACCGCTTCAAAATCCGTTGCGTAGTTTTGAAGATTTAAGCATACATAGGGACAGACATACAGCGACAGCGACTTTGTTTTATAATATGTAGTGATGATGATGATGAAGTGATGAAGTGATGATGATAGTGATAACAAAACGAAAATTTTGATACTAAATCAAAATAAGCAACATCCTATCCTACTAACATTATAAATGTTAATGTTTGTTATTCAATCACGCTCTGACGGCTGAAAGATTTTGGTTGTTTGGTACCGAGATAGATTATAATCTGGAATAACACATAGGCCACTTTTTATCCCGGAAATAAATTCCCATGGGTGCCGGGCACCGGATCAAAATTCCTCGATGTTCGTCGTCAGGATAATAGAATCATGTGCACTAGTACAGGTAGGTCTAAAAATTTGAATATATCTTGCGAAATAAACCTTCATGAAGTCATATTTATTCAGTTCCCTGGTGAAGTCATCGGCCGGAGTAATGGGGCCATGGGTTGTGGGCAATGTACGACGTCACGTGGTGGGCTGTATGCTCGCCTGGCGCCTTCGTACTTGTGACTTGAAGATATTGATTATTAATAGATCTCGGTCAGTGCATGCCTGCAATACACATAACCTATGTGTTTCTGTATATGTTTATATTTCAATGAGATGAGTGTGACAGTGTTTACATATTATACTATTTTTTTTATATACCACTTAGGTGGCAGACAAGCACACGGCCCACCTGATGGAAAGTGGTTACCGTGGCCTATGGACGTTTGCAACACCAGTGGCGTCACATTTGTGCTGCTGACCCTGAAGAAACCTTCTAATGCCCTTTTTGAAGAACCTCATATTATACTATACTCGTAACTTAGGCTGACTGTTTTCTTCTCATCATCATCATCACCTTAGCAAATTTCCTAGCTGCGTTCGAAATTCGTCTTTTCCGAGAGCGACTGTCATCTGACCTTCTAACTCCGAGGAGAAAGCCTACACCAGATCCTCGTCCCTAGTTTATCTATCAGATGCGCTGACGGACTCAGTTCAGCTATTGACTTCCATGCTTACAAATTGCAAGCTTCCTAAACTGCCTTTTTTTTTTTTTTTTTTTATCGTGCGCAAAATCCCCACGGATACCTCCCCCACCGTAGCCGGAGGAGGAGGTTATGTCGGACTCGAACCGACTAAAACGCACGCCGTCTGTGGGCCGTCAGTTGCCGGAGGTGAGATTGTCGTAGCCATATCCCTCGCACCCCGGCCGACCCAGGACCATATCTCTCGATCTGGCCCTCTTCCGGTGAGGGGACCACAGAGTCCCCAACCCGCCCCCGGGTATGGGGAGGCACGCAATGCGTGCCGCCGCCGCGGCCTGCTTCTGCTAGGGTGACAGGCGGCTCTACCCGTCACCCCCAGGCCCAGCTTCCTAAACTGCCATTGAACCTTAACAGAAAGTCGTTAAGATACTTCTGCCTGCCCCTTCGGTGACTTACAGTCGTGAATATTTATGTACACATGTATGAACGGTGTAAATAAATCCAAACAAATAGTCCCAAGATACATAATCCATGACATAAAATAACAAAAATATGGGCATTCGGCGCACGCGCACACAAATAGCCAATAAATAATATATGACCCTTGTCAACGACCGGGCTAAATATGCGGGTACGTCACACACTAGGAGGTTATTCAGACCTAGGCAGAATGTATGACGCGCGAGATAATACCATGCGTTGTTTTATACAGAAGGCGGTCTTTTCACATTCTAGAAACTGAGAATGAGCCGCTTCACAGAAAATATCGAGGTCTAGCCAAATCCGCAGTTAGACTGGTAAAGCGGTCCCATACTCCGAGCTAAAAGCTTCGGATGCGACTGGGAATTAACACTAGGAGGAAGAAGAAACTGAGAATGAGAAGTTCCAAAAGGTACTAAAAGTTTTTAGAAGCTTTTGATTTTTTAAAGTCTAATGGGTAAAAAGAACGGGTGTTTTTGTGATAGGGTCCAACTAGAAAGTCCTACCGGTATGTGGCCAGGAATAGCCGTCATGGTTACTCCATAAAAAAGCCTTAAATGTCACTGTTACCTTTTTATCGTTGCGCACAATAAAAAAAAGGTAACAGACAACAGTCCCCATGAATACCCGTCCCGCCGGTGCCGGTAGGGGAGGTTATGTCGGGCTAGAACCGACTAAAACGCACGCCATCTGTGGGCCGTTGGTTGCTGAAGTTGATATTATCTTAGACATATCCTTCGCACTCTGGCCGACCCAGAGCCACCTCTCTCGATCTGGCCCTCAATCTCACTACTTACCGGTTGCTTCCAGAGGTTTCATTTTTTTTATGGTCGGTAGGCTACCGTTTGACCACTATCTAACCTGTTGGTAAGTGACGATGTGGTGGAGCACCCTTGACTTCATTCTAGACTTGAAGACATCCAAGTTGTAGCTTTCCGGAAACACAAAGTCAGGTAGGACATTTCACTCCTTGGCAACACGCATTATGAACGTCGGTTCCGTTACTCACTACTCTCGTTTACTCACTTACCTACTCCTTATGAATTTTATGGAAGCGTCTGCCGTCTGAACCCCAACCGAAAGGAAAGCCTGCGGCGTACAACAAGTCATTGTTTATGACCTCTTTACAGCACGAGACACCGCCAAAGTCATACCCAAACAAAATTGAACCAACTCCATTATTTACTCATGATACCTACTAGTTAATTGAACATAAACCATTAAATAGATTACATCTCATTTATTTTGATTAGCGAACAATGTGCTATGCTCAATGTGTTGGCAGGAGTCATTTGTTTAAATTATGGTAATTTAGCATAGTAGGTAAGTATGCCTCGGGACACGTATCTTGGACCTAAATCGGAAGACAAACGAGGACCTGGTGCCTGCGGATTGTTTTGTAATATGCTATGCTATGCTTGGGATTTTGACCTCGTCCACCGCAGTAGCACCTCGTGCTGTCCTCAAAAGACACCCAAGAAACGCATGTAGAGCACATTTTGAGCACATTTTAGGTCTAAGATATATAATGTCCCGAGCAATACCTAACTGGTATAACCCGCGCCACGTATCTTGGATCTAAAATGTGCTCAAAATGTGCCCTATATGCTCAGTACACATATCTTGGGTGTCTTTTGAGGATAGCACGGGGTGCTACTGCGGTAGACGAACTCAAATTCACCAAGCATAGATTATTACAAAGCAATCCGCGGGCGTCAGAGCCTCGTATGTCTTACGATTTAGGTCCAAGACACGTGGCGCGGGTTATACAGAAAGTCTGTTTTGAAAGAGGAAAGAATTCGCACGCACACATTGATACGATCTAGTTACAAGGATCTGAGCATAGTTCGGTATACGCACCAATAAAAATTGTTTGTGCGAATTAGTAATTTACAAAATTAAGGATTAGTAGATGGCAGTAGGACACAATGGTATTTCCGTCCCAATTGAGCAATATTCCGACTGGAGAAGTACGGAAGTACCTCCGCCCTACAGAATACCGCGGCTATAATAACCTCGAATTGTGTTCCCGGCGGCGGCGGTGAGTAGGGTACCCAGAGCTCACTGGAGAGTTTTTCTGCTATCAGTGGAAAGACCAAAGGCTTGACCTGCTCATTATTCTGCACTGACGGCACATAAACTCGCATTTACTTGTACGCTATATAAGTAAATATATTTCAATAAAAAAAAAATTAAAAAAAAGTGGTGTAAAAAAGACGTAAGTCAAAGTTAAAAGTCATTATTTTCCGATCTGCTAGTTTATATGACAAAAAGTAATGATAGATTAATTCGCGGTGAATTTGTATGTGAGAGAGCGTGATTTGCAGCGTGGTCCAACACCTTTGCCAACTAACCAACCACATCTGTTATAGAACAGGCTTTTCTCTCCGGGTTGGGAGGTCAGACAGTAGTCGGTAAAACATTAAACGGGTAAAACCTGCTATGGGGATGAGGATGAAAGACCTAGATTTACACAAATCGTGTGAACTTGGTCTTCTGTATTTATTTATTTTGCGCTGACAGTATGAGTCACCACAATACATAGTAAGTTGTATGGGTCAACTAAAGTTCGAATAATATATATTTTTATTATTAGATTGGTTTCCTGTTTTTTCTCAAATTTCCAATCTGGTCGAACTTCGACCACTTTGCGAACCGTAATTTGTATGTAATGAAAAAACTCTAAAACTACTGGACCGATTTAAAAAATTCTTACGCTTTCAGAAAGCTACATTATCAGGTATATAATATCATCACGCTACTATCAGCAATGAACGGGATCGGAAGTCCACGCGGGCAGAGCCGCGAGTAACAGATAGTATGGTCAATATAAATGGTGTTGTTTTTCAAAATCTTTATCCTCGATCTGAACACAATAATAAAGCCCAATTTAACATATATACCACCAATTAAAAAGCTTTTTACTTTCATTGCGAATTCGTTTGAATTTGTCCGCAATGCGGATATTTTTACTTTTTCAGTCGAACCGGTTAGATGCGGATACAACCAGAAACAAAGGCGAATTCGCTATGGTATTTCCAGTTATAAATGGGGCTAAAAAATAATTACAATGGTGAAAACCAAAAAGGTAATGTTTTAATGGGTGTGGGGAAATGCGTAGGAACTTCCTGTTAGCGAAAGGAACTGGTATAGATAGGAATTTTTGAAATGGTATTATGTTGGGTGATTGTAGAAAAATAAAGAGTTATAATAATTTTGCCCATGACTAATAATGCCAAACAATACTGTGATGTCTCATAGTGTGCTCGAGCGCATAGGGCTGGTAAAATTAATTCACAAACATTACGGAGCAGTATCTAACGCAGTGCGTTCCCTCAACGAAGTATTTACTTAAGTGTTATCCATGAATAAATAGGCTTTCCAAAACGAATGCACTGAGAATTTGTCGTTCTTTGCACAGTTTTGTTAGTACGCATAGCGAAGTATTGTTTTGTGAATACGGGTGTAAGTGCCCGCTTAACGGCAATAGGCTCACCCCCTATTACATAGGATCGAAATCATAGTTGGCGAAAGGTATTAATACACCTCTGCCTACCCCTTCAGGAATACTGTGTATACGGTATGTAATATATAGTAAGTGGTATAAATAAAAAAAATGTTTTTTTTAGATGTTTTTTTCTTTAGACTAAAAGTTTTAGTCATTTAAACAGGAAAAGAGACCAAATAAAAGGTAACATTGTTTAGAATCTATAAATAAGAAAACATACGACAACAGATAGATGGTAGGTAAACTAAGAATCTAAAAATAGGAGAACAAAACAAGAAAAATAGTAGAGCTATTGCTTTAATAAAATTTGCATGGCGGGTCAGAGACTCGTTGTTTTGAGGGTAATACTGAATATATACCTACATTAGTCAGGCACTAAGAATATCATGAAAGATCAATTTTGAAAAACATTGCGTAAGCGAGCTTATTTTTATACTAGCCGACCCGCCCCGGCTTTGTTTTAAAACCTCGTATTTGAAAATTTCCAATTTGTTGTGTTTTAAACAAAGATATTTATAAAAAGAAGTAGATTCGTTATTGCGCGAAAATCGTGAAGATTCGAAAACGAGTCAATTGGAACGTTTGCCTCTAGTACCGCGTGCCGAGCGGCGCCGGCCGGACGTTGAGCGGAAGCATCAGTGACTTATAAAAATAACGAAAATGCCATCGTATGTTTATAGACACTGCACGAACTATTACTCTAAAGTTAATACATCGAAAGGGAGTTCATATCACATGGAAATAATACATATTTCGACTGATAAAGACCAAATTTCTGACTTTCATAATATTCAAGTTAAAATTGTTAAAAAGAGACAGTATGATATAATTTGGTGCGTGAGCGACAAGGACGTGTGTGATCCGAACATAGATTAAAGTACAGATGAGAATATCGTAGGCATTAAACTCACTACATACTACCTCCCAATTTTAATTTGTTGTTTTTTATAATTGCCTACTAATACTATGTGGTTCAAGTAAGTTAATAAGTGCGAACTTCACTTCACTGGCAAGTATCTACTTAGGTAAGTACCTACTTGTTAAAATTTGTAGGTACTATTGGCAGCAACAAAATAATGAAATAGAATAAACATACCTAGCTTTTTTATACTTAACTAGCTGCCCCGGCGAACTTCGTACCGCCATATTTTCGGCCCGCGTGGTATTCAAATCCCGTTCCCGCTGCACCCTTATCACTTAGGGGGATTCTCATAGATACCGGATAAGCACAAAAAATTTCATCAAAATCGGTCGAGCCGTTTCGGAGGAGTTCGATTACGCACCCCGTGACAGAAGAATTTTATATATTAGAAGATACAATAACAATGACAAACAAACATCTTTGTCTAAACAAAATTACGCAATTATCTCAAACTTCACTTTACTGGCAAGTACCTACTTAGGTACTTGTTAAAATTGTACTACTGACAGCAACAAAATAATGAAATTTAAAAATTATACCTAGCTTTTTCATAATACATTAACAAAGTTAAACAAACATCTTTGTCTAAACAAAATTAGGCAATAACCTCAATTCAGAGAGCTCTGTACCTTCTTTTTCAATAATTTTGTTAGCCTATGTCACCGACTAGCAACCGCACTGTGATTGGTACATTGTTATCATTAAAGTACAAGTGACAAACAATAGCTGTCTTCTTCTTTTATATTGTATTTTTCATGTCCTCTCTTTTCAATCCATTGGTTATGTAGGGAAGTGTAGATGAATTAAAAATGTGTGTGTGTGAGTTCGGCACATTTTTCTACGTTGATTTGTAAGCATATGACATGTCTATGTTATGAAATGTCTTTGGTTTTAAATCAAACGAGCCTTTTCAAAACCACTTTGTATTAATTTTAGATAACTTTCACATTATTATTGTGTTATGTGCTATGTACTGTGATTTATGATTCGCACCATCAACAATAACAACGATGTTCATAAAAAAAAATATACGAAAGATACCACTGCTCCACCGTGGAAAACCGTCTGATTTTACCTAGGGCTTCGAATTTTCGTAACTCTATTTTCATAACGGTCTCGATGTAGTTTAATTTGTTCAATTCGCAGTGAACTTCTGTTATATGTTCTCAAGAGTTTGAAGAAGAAAGGATACCTAAATCGTTAACTGATATATAAATGATTATGCTTTCAACAAAAGGTTGAGTATTTAAATCCTTTCTCAGCGCTTGCTTAAGCCATAGAATAAGCCTGTCTAGTTTTCGTAGTTCTCGATAGTTTAGTCCTGCATTTATTAAAACTTTTATCAATAAAAATAGTTGAAAAATTAACGATGATATATTATAAACTATAGATAATTATGTTGTCCACGCTCTAAAATGGCGACAAAAAATGATAACTTTGGTCATTTGGGTAATCAGAATCGCGACAGTGCGTCATTAAAAAAAAAATTAATGATTAATTCGTAATTATAAAATTTTATTAATATTTTTTTTTTCTGACTAACAAGTCATTTATTCAGTCACAGAATGATTATTAATATAAACAATAATATACTTAATTCATATAAATTAATAAAATTAACGTATTATTAGTAAGCAGCTATAATTTTTATGTAGGTAGGTACTTCTTACTTAGTATTTGCGCCATTTTTAGGGTTCCGTAGCCAAATGGCAAAAAACGGAACCCTTATAGATTCGTCATGTCTGTCCGTCCGTCTGTCTGTCTGTCCGTCCGTATGTCACAGCCACTTTTCTCCGAAACTATAAGGCCTATGCTGTTGAAACTTGGTAAGAAGATGTATTCTGTGAACCGCATTAAGAATTTCACACAAAAATAAAAAAAATGCATAAAATTTTGGGGGTCCCCATACTTAGAACTGAAACTCAAAATTTTTTTTTTTCATCATACCCATACGTGTGGGGTATCTATAGATAGGTCTTTTAAAATGCTATTGAGATTTCTAACATAATTTTTTTCTAAACTGAATAGTTTGCGCGAGAGACACTTCCAAAGAGGAAAAATGTTTGTCTCCCCCCCCCCCCTCTAACTTCTAAAATAAGAGAATGACAAATCTAAAAAAAATATATGATGTAAATTGCTATGCAAACTACCACTAAAAATTGGTTCGAACGAGATCCAGTCAGTAGTTTTTTTTTAATACGTCATAAACCGCAATTTTCGCCTTTGCTACTACGGAACCCTTCATGGGCGAGTCCGACTCGCACTTGGCCGATTTTATTGAAAGTCGGCATCGTCATGTATGACGTATTATAGTATAAATATAATACGTCATTAGAAATGTAATAACTCCGTACATGGTAGGTTTGCGTTCGACCTACAGAAATAAACATACCTCATACTTCGCGGACGAATAGGTACATTGCTCAAAAAAACGACAAATTTAAAAATATTGAACAGGCAACACTGAAACGTCGTTTTTCAGTGGTTATTTTGACAGCGATATGGTTCAACGTACTCGACTGCAAGTTACAACGCAAATGCAATGTGGCGTCTGCAAAACAAATGCATCAGAATAATTCTGCATAAATAGGATGTTCTTGAACAAAACCTATCAATATTAATTGTTTTTTTTGCGATTCGGATTAGTTGACTTTCTATTGTGACGTCATTTTAACTAGTAAATGTCCTCATATTTTAATTTTTTGGATCCCATACCTATTCACAGAGTAGCGTAACACTAAGCCTTTTAGGCCCACCATGAACTTCGAGTTTCGAGTCAACCTTACTCCTGATATATGGATGAGTCTCGGGAACAGGCTTTCTTTTTAGTCAGACGTCGACGACAGTTGCTTCCAAACCAAAAGAAAAACTATTTAGGAAAGCGAACTCCAGGCTCTAGGGTGCAAGGTTAATATGGAGCTGTGCTACTGAATGATAACGTTTTGGTGGCAAACGAGCAGACGGCCCACGTAATGGGAAGCGGTTACCACAGCTTATGAACATGTGCAACACAACTCGACGTCACACTCGCACTGTCGACCCTGTAAAAACCTTCTCATCACCCTTCTTGAAGAACCGCATAGTATTTGAACGTGCGCGGTAGGTATGAAGTTCCTTTCATATCTCATCGTGCGTTGTTGCGTGAGTTCCCTGTCTAATGGTGCGATGATAAAATGCAACCCCTAATTCTAAATCCAACATCCAACCAATACATGATCATCTTAAACCTTCACAAATTATACCAAGAACTTCACTTATTCTAAACAAAACAAACCCTCAAGTTTTGTGTCATGCAGAATTCACATAACCCAAATAATGCGTTGCAAGTGTCGCAACGCAACGCAACCCGTCACGTTGTTCCACATGAGAATACGTTTTGATAGAACACCCGTTATTTTAAGTGAAGCACTGCGTTTTGCACTCAATTTGAATACCAATTCGCAATGTTTTATTTATTGCGTGCGTTTTGATATTGATCAGCCTACTTATTGAAAAGTGCACCTTTGGAACGTTTACAGAATGGGTAGGCAGAGGTGTATCAATACCTTCCTACATTCCGCTAATTACGATTGTCGGTCCCACTTAAATAAAGGGCGTGCCGAAAGCTGACAAGCGGGCACCTTTTCATGGGCTCTATGGTTACCGTCGGGTGGAGATCAGTCCTATCCCTTAGTCGCCTTCTACGACCCCCACAGAACTTTCTATGATATCTACGAGAAAAAATAGGGTGGCCCTATTCTATTCAATCTGGAACATACGAGTAGGTACAACGGGGTACACTTTTGACATTGCTTTAGTATTGAAATAAGATTTCTCTCTAGCTCATTTTACAAGATTATTGATATAGGTAGCGTATTATTACAAGTTCATATTGAAACATTATTATCTATTTATTACTTTCTTCGCAATAAATCATTTACAGGAAGGAAACGCTATTATTACAGTGTTAATATCTGTAATGAATTATATCAGTGAACTATTAGGTATAGGACGACGACGACGATATTCGACGCAAAAATAATTGTAAAACCATCTGTACGTTAAATCAGTAGTTTTATGTGTAGTTTTTAGCTATGCTTACTTTGGGTCTAGACAGCGTTGTGTAGAATGTCCTACAATACTTATTTATTTATAAATTAGAATGCGACAAATAAGTAGGTTCTTGTGTCGTTGACTGTATCTATTCTTATAATATAAAACAAGCCAAAAACACTCTATTCTCTATCTTCATCCGAGCATCAAACCCGGTTGCATACAAACCCTACACTTGGAACCTGGAGCCCACTATCCTACTCCTACATGATTTGGTTTGGTGAGCTTCTATTGCACTGATATCGTCTGCGTGTTTTTCCGTCAATCGCTTCTTACGACACCCTCCGGATGAGATGGGGTGGTGATACTTGTATTCTTTCACCGACACCCCACACAGATTCATTGTTCACCACCTAACTGACAGAAAAATGGCATATTCATGTTCTCCAACTATGAATCACAAAAATGAATAAACATAATAGGAGTCATATTAATTCAATGCATGAATGAACTGCCCTGATTACTTCATAAATTAGCTAACCCATACACTTAATTGATATGATATGTACCAGGAAGACACGACGACCTTACCACTTTCACTCACAGCGCAAAACGGTATCTTATTACCTAGACTTAAAGTTGAACATCGTGCAAAATGATTAAACTTCACTTACAACTTTTTGTTGTGCTAACCATAAATTGCTACGAAGCTCAATGATCCCGCTTGACTATCATAGCTAAAAGCGCCATTATTACCATAGCTTTAAGGATGAAAATCTCTTGAAAGGAATTTTGCGATGTACGTCTTTATAGACAGTAGATTGATCTGGCGTTTGCGAAGTTCATCGGCCGTCCTAGCCCCTCGTCCCTCTTCCCCTGGCAACGTCTGCATTTGATAAAATTAGCAAAAAAAAGTTTGTTACAGGAAACTATAAATTATAAAAAAGTATCGTATGTTGAGTTCCAAATTCAAAGTGTTTTAGAAAAGGCGGCAAGTGTATAACTTATTTTTGTAAAAAAAAAATGTTGGTACATATTTCCTAGAACTGCTTATTTATTTTTCTTTGAAGTTTGGTGCTTTTGATGATGATGATTATTATTCCGCCATCGTCAGGGTGGGAGAATCGTCGACAAAAGATGGAGAGGATCTCACCAACCTCAGCTGTAACTACACCGGCGGATGAGGCTCTAATGCGAACTTCCGTCTCAAGTTTGGGGGATCAAATGGTAGTCACTTCTATAAAGTCCAAAACAAACAAAAGAAGGAGTTTCAAAAGTATTTCAAAAGTAAGAGCTTTGAATGCAACTAGGATTTAGAAGAAGAGTATTAATATTCTATTGCTGTGCTGGTCAAAATTACACCACTCCTCCCTTACCATGTCTCACAATATAATCTGTTACTGGCTGACATTATCTTTTTCATTTTGTTTACTTTGTCAAACCATACTCTTATTTTGAATTACGAACGTTGTTTTCGTAATTCAAAATAAGATTTAGGTACATGACACTCTCGTGACCTCACATCGAATAGGTACCTACTGCTGTCAATAGTGTCAATTTTGCGTCAGGCTTAAAACTTTTGAATCGATTCAATTCATATCGATTGTGGCTGACCCTAAATTTAATAAGCGGTTTTCGCTCGACCAACTTCGAAGTTCAAATACGGATAAGCCTGTAGTCGAAGACATGGCTTCCATTACTCAACTACGCGTTTAGCGCGGCAGGAAGTACGTACCTATGTATGAAATTTGCCCATAATGTACTGTAGCTGGATTGTAAAATTTTCTTATATGGAAGTTAAGAACGCTGATGAATTTATTTCTAAGACTTCTCATCGAAGTGATTTGATTTTATCGCTTGTAGTTCGGTCGTTTATAAGAATTTACAAAAAGAAAACGACATGTAATTTGTCAATTACTAATCCGACTACAGTTTTCCAGGGAAGATATCATTTTATTTACAAACTGAACCTGCGAACTTCATACCGCCTAACAGTCGATTCTTTTTTTTTTACTTTTCTCTCCGTAAGAACCATCCTCGTACTTCAAGGAATATTCTAAAAAAAATTTAGCGAAATCGGTTCAGCCGTTCTCAAGATTTGCGCTTAGCAACACATTTAGGGATTCATTTTTATACTATAGATAGTAGGAACCAAAATTATGTTCCTTACTTTCCGACCGACTTTTAGTCAGACAAGTCGAACTTTTGTGGGCTCCAACTACCTTTATCGACTTTTAATAATTATCGAAACTAAAAATCTATTAATATTTACACTGGTATGTTTAATGTAGGTGTGTATGTAGTGTGTACTACAAGAGAAATGTATACCTACGTTAGATTTCTAAATGTATGTTCTTAAACCTACTACATTTATGACCGCTCAATAATTTTATATCCTTTTATCGCAGATATTTTACCATAAGCGCCATTATACGAAAGTTGCCATGTAAACGAACATGTTCTACCATACATCAAAAAATCAGGTCGACAATTTAGCTCCTGTATTTTTTTGACTAATAGCCACTTACTGCCTTTTTAAGAAAGTAATAGGAAGACGGCGCGTATAAATCAAGTTGTCTATAGTTGAGTCTAGACATTTCGATTGTCCATGCCACAGTCGTACGACCGCCGAAACTTCGGTCGATGACCCCGACACCCCTATTCTATACTAATTAATATCGAAGTATCGAACTATCGACTGGCGATCGATTCGCGATCGATTCGTAGCGTTCCTATTTCAAATTTTGTTTGTGGCTAAACTGATTGTTTACAATTATGTCATTCGTTTTTTTTTAAATTAGAACTGAGGTGTATGAAAATATTCTCTATAACTTCTTCAGGTAGGCAGAGGTATATTAATATTTCGCCAATTATGTTTTCGATCCGAGGGAGCAACCTATTGCCGTAAAGCGGGCACCTTGTCACGGGCTGCGTGTCGAATGGAAAACTTACAGCCATTTCTATCACTTCTCTTTTTTTTATCGTGCGAAATATCCCCACGGATACCTCCCCCGCCGGAACCGGGGGAGGAGGTTATGTTGGACTCGAACCGACTAAAACGCACGCCATCTGTGGGCCGTCAGTTGCCGGAGGTGAGATTGTCGTAGCCATATCCCTCGCACCCCGGCCGACCCAGGGCCATATCTCTCGATCTGGCCCTCTTCCGGTATAGGGACCACAGAGTCCCCAACTCGCCCCCACAGAGTCCCCAACTCTCTACGGGACAACTACGGGAACTTTTTATTTTCTTTTTTTTATACTATTTTTAAAAGTTTACAAATAAGTCATCAACATAAAAATAAGCTTACAAGTGACTTCGTATCAAAACAGAATAAAGGTGAACGATTTAAAAAGCAAATCAAGGCAAACTAATAAACTCGATACATTATTGCTTGCCTCTTAAGTTGGCCAATTTAATGATTTTATTACTTGCCGAAGATAGCACTTTGTGGGAACAGTTTTGTGAGCAGTTGTGAATCTACTACTCAACAACAGATGGCTCTGTATAGCGTTGCCATTAGAAAAAATATAAAAGCTTTCTGTTTTATTGCGAATTGGTTTGTTATTTCGGTTATTTAATCAATGAAAATTATTCATTCTGTACAACATTTTATCATATAGGTACTAGCTGCTGCCTGTAGTTCCGCCCGTTCGGGATTTTGATTCCGTTGCCGCAACCCATTGGAACCTAATGGAATAAAACACCAACAGTCTATATGTTCCAACAACCACCAACAGACTATAATCTATCCCTGTACCAAATTTCAGCCAAATTCGTTCAGCCGTTAGACCATGATTGAATAACAAACATGCAAACATACAAATAACTTCACAAATTTTCACATTTTTTATAATATTAGTAGGAGGATAGGATAGGATTCTAGATAATAGACTACATTTTATACCTGAAAGTCCTAAAACGCCTTCTTACTGCCATAAAGTTTTGTATGCTTTTTTATATAGGACACGTCAATCTGACTTCACCTCGCCTGATAGTATACTGAAGGGAAAGTCACAGGTCTCAACAAGAGACTATGGTTGACAACCATTAGAGACACGAGGCGTGAAAAAGCATCTGATGAGGCCGTCAAGCTGAGTGCCACCATTGTAACATAGTGCGTGTCTCTAATGGTGACCCTCTTTTCAGAGACTTGGCCTTCAGCTTACCATCAGGCGAGGCGAAGTCAATTTGACGTGTCCTAAATATTAAAAAAAATACGTGCCATGTTACAACGGTGGCACTCAGCTTGACGGCCTCATCAGATGCTTTTTTACGTCCCGCTTAAAGGACCCGGGACTGTAAGAAGAAGGAAACCTGTGATGTGTGCTGTCAAGGAATTCCAGGTCTTTATGGTGCGGCAAAGGAAGGAGTCACCGAACCGCTTGGTTCTCGATGAAATATTCTGCACACGTTTTATACTAGATACGAAAAACAAACAAATTGTAGACAATCGATTAACTTCTTTTAATATTCTATCGGCATCAAGAGATCTCACTTAAAAAAACAGCTAATGGGAGTTATTCATGGGAAGAATAATAAAATACCCTGTTACTAAGTAGTTATAGTTCCCGGCATGTATCTTGATCCCAGTGATACAACATTCCTATTTTCCATTCAGCCAAACATTCATACACATACCATACATACATATAATCACTGGCGTAGCTATGGGTGGGCAAAGTGGTGCGGTGCACCAGGGCCGCCAGGCTCAGGGGGCCCCCCAAGCCCGAGTCTGAACTAGCAAATATCATATTGAACTACCAAAAAGTCTTAATTTTGGAATGCGAAAATGGATTGTCGTGTAGCACAACTGCACAACTCTAATCAGTGCAACTCATTTGTTGGGAATTTTGTGCAGTACTGTCTCGTTGAAATATTCGCCATCACATTTACAGCTAGCTTGGAGGCCCCCTGAGCCCAGTACATAACTCTGATTAGCAACTGTCGTAGTGGAAAACAAGTAACGGGGTGGGATGGTTCTGGGCCAGATGGAGATATCGTGGTGCCCATATTTGAAGATGCCATCTCAAAGTCGTATATGGCCCAGGGTCTGTCGAGGTGCAATGGAATTTTCTTATTGGTCCCTCTTACACTCCGGCGCTCGAGACCCGAGACTGCATGCAGTTTTAGTTGGTTCGATTCCGGCCTAAACACCTTCACTGAATGTTTATGTCGATTCGACATAAACACGAACACGAAATCATCATCATCTGCATATAGATGCATTTTCCTGATTGCATCCGTGGCCAAGATGACCTCGGAGCTCAGGGTCCGCCTTCCGGCTCTTCCTCCTCCACTTCGCACGATCTTGGGCGTCCATGAAAGTGAGAAAAATTCGCACGCATATCACCCTCCACGACATCAAGTCAAGACCTACCCCTTTTACCTGGACTCGGCGGGGGCGCCATTGCCATGCATTTGTTACCCACGTAGCCTGGCGGTTGCCGCAAGACGTGGCCGCACTAGAGAAGGCGGCTCTCTTGCATTTTATCCACCATATCACGGACATGAAGGCTGCTGCGGATGCGAGAGTTCGTCACGCGATCTTTACGCGTAACGCCGCATAGCATTTTTATCTCCATGACCACCATGGCCTAATGACCTCCCCCTAATTGTGTATTGTGTAATGTGCGTTGTGTTTTGCAATAAATGTATTTTCTTTTCGTTCTTTCTTTTCCTGACTGGCAACCTCCAACCTGACTGGCATTTTGGGATCACACGTGATGCCAGCGTATATCTGGCGTATATCTTATATATCTATCTCTAGATTGTTTCCACGCGCCTCTCTACAAGGGAAGGAGGATTGGGGTGCGGGTCTGCAGTCACCACGCGGTGCACCCTGGGCAACGGAGACGGCAGCGCTCCTCTCTCGCGGATCTGTTGAAAGCTGGTCGGAGACTTTTCACATGTCCCACTGACTAGCAATGGGCACAAAGAGCAGGCAAGGAGCGGACCGGTTACCGAGTGCAGGCGTGGGGGTTACATGTGCGGCCGCCTGTCACCCTTTCACCCCCACTGGCGCCGCGGTTTGATGTTCGTCTCTCTTTTCACAGTTCTATAGGGACACCGTGCTTCTCACACCCGAGGAGGCCATTTTAAAAACGTAGATGGCCCAGAATCAGCCAGTGATATGCTCTCGGTAACCTTACACCCCGGCAGCTCTGGTATCTGAAGATCCGAGACGGCGTGTAGTATTAAGCGGTCCGAGTCCGACATAGCTACCCCCGATGGCCAACGACGGGGGTGGTATCTGAGGGGATTTCCGCACTAAAAAGAGGGAGAGATTTGATCCACAACAGCACGTTAGCGACCGGTAGGGGAGTTGCCTACCTCATCGTTTACTTCGGTAAGTCGACGTGCGACGCCCGAAGGAATTTTCAGAACCAAAAAAAAATAGGGGGGCCCCCTGTTTCTTTTTGCACCGGGGCCCTTGGTCACCTAGCTACGCCACTGCATATAATCACGCCTTTATCCCAAGATAGGGTGTAAATTCACCTCTGCCTGACACGATAGAGGTGAATTTACACCCACATTTCACCAATCATTGTATTCCGTCCCACGAAAAAGGGGGTGAGCCTTATGCCGTATTCCGGGCACTCGAACCATGCATCTGTGGCTGTATAATACCTATGTATGTACATGTACCTATGTGCTACTGCTGCGGTGGAGGAGCTCAAATCTACGGTCCTTTGCACATTATAAGACTGGTGTCTGACAAGCATTTAAGACATTTCCATTCTTAGGCATTAAACATTGTTGTCAAAGTACATTGTAGGCAAATTAAGTTTTTAGGCATCTTGCAATTTAGGTACTTCGAGTTTCAGGTATTTCGCGTTTTAGGCACTTTGCTTCATAGGCATCGTGAAATTTAGGTACTTCGCTCAAAAGGGGAAATTTCTTACAAGAAATGCAGTCGCCTTTGTTGTTATATGAGACCGTGCACATTGTAAGAAATTATTTCTTTTATCTGATAAGACAAGACGCTAATCATCCATACTTACTTAATATTATAAATGCGAAAGTAACTCTGTCTGTCTGTCTTTCTGTATGTCTGTAACGCTTTCACGCCTAAACCACTGAAGTGACTTTGATGAAATTTGTTACAGAGATAGATTAGACCTTGGTAAAGGACATAGGCACGTTTGGTTGCGATAACCGACATCAACGCGAGCGGAACCGCGGGCAACAGCTAGTGATAGAATATGTGAGTTAAAGAGATACTTAATTCAGATGGTGCTACCTTTGTGGTGTGTGGCGTAGCGGCAGACGAAGACGGTAGGCGTAGCGGTCAGCGCAAATAAAAAAAAATAAAAAAAGCTCTTAAATAAAAGTAGAATTTAAATAATAATCTCGATTTTTTTGTACTGGCAATCAATTACCAAGACCATTATCATTTCAATAGCGACTATTGATTTCCAAAAAGCGTGTGGACGTGACTTGAATATCGTTCACATTCTTGTAAAAATGCCCACCTCGAAGGTGAATTGTCCTAAGTAATAAAAAGATGTTAAAAATTGAGTGTCGATCTGTCAAAATCAAAAGTAGATATGTGTCAAAAACGACATCTTCATAATACAATTTTTAAGAAAGAACATTGACATCGTGATCGTTTGTAACATTAAATGGAGGCAAAATTAATGAGTATTATACACTTTTATTACGAAAATTGAACCTCTTTTCATCGAAATCGTGTTCGTTTTTGACATTTGGGAGACTGGGAGTAGATCGAGACTAAATTTTGAACATATTTTTATTAGCGTTCTGGTGTATTAATTAGGTGATGGGTGTCAGAAACGGGTGCCCTTTTTTTTCGTATAACATTTTCTATCCTAATGTCGAATGGCATAAAATGTTTAGCATAATAGTCACTTCGCATAATGGTTTTTTGGCATAATGGTCTTTACGCATAACGTATTCTTTGGCATAATTATCAATTTCCCTAATTGTCTTGACCATAACTTTGTTAACTATAAATTTCAAAGTCATAATAATCTTAACGCATAAATGAAACAAATACGATAAATCAAAGTATGTAATGTCATTCATTATTGATTGATTAATGATTAATAATAAGGAATATTTTTCATAATCTAATTGTCCTAATATAATTGCAATAGCTTTGGTTTAGGTTAAATAAAAGTTAGGTAGGTTAGGTTAGGTTAGAACATGACAAACAACGCACGAGCCGAGCGAGCGAAGCGAGCGTGCCGCGGTAGCGGCCGGCGAAGTGCCAGAAGCGAATCGCACTCATCGAGTTAATTATTTTTATACAAATTTACCTGCTTCTTCAGATATATTTGTTTATTTTGTTTGAAATGTAATTAAAATTTAAGGAGTTAAATTATGTTTAAATATCGTTATACGATAAACCATTATGCTCAATAATTTTATGGTTAAAGATGATTATGACTAAAGTACATGTACGAAAGAAATTATGCGTGAAAATTTTATGCCGAAACAGCGTTATGCGAAAAGATGATTATGCTAAAACCAGTTATGCATTTCGAAATTAGGACTTTCAATTTTATGCAACCCAATATGGACCCGTCAGAAACACGTCACAACTTTGCAATAAGCACTTATTATGATAAGACTCTCGTGAGGAATTCCGCGCCCGCGGCAGCCTTCACGTTCGTGACATCGCAGATAAAAGGCAGGAAAGTCGCCTTCGCTGGTGCGGCCATGTTTTGCGGCAACCGCCAGGCTAAGTGTGGGTAACAAATGTCTGGCCTTACCAACTCCGGCTTGTCCATGTCTTTATGATTCCGTAGCCGACCGCATACGACAACTGTCGACGCACGCAGCAGAAGTGCGTAGTTCATTGCGGCTTCTCAATGGTCCCCTTTATTCATATCGGAGTTTAACAAGTAATGGGTACGCTGTATCTGTTGCATGCGTCGGCAGTTTTCGTATGCAGTCGGCTACGGAATCATACCTTAGACTACGTATGTTAAAAATTAAGATTGCCCTGTTAGCGATCTAGAGGTCATGGCATGGATCTAGAGCCCCGGGATGAGCAACATGTCATAGATTTTTTCTACGTAGGACGAAACAGCATAACTCTCTAACCGTGTCTGGCATTAAATTTTAATCATCATCATCGACTGGGTTAGTTCAGGTTGTATCCGAAACTTATACTTTGAAGCCCGAGGTCAGCTCTCCTACTCTTTCTCTTCATTTGGCTTATCCTGGCTTGCTCGGCAGCGGTTACCGTCTGACCTCAAAACCTCGAATGGAAAATCTGCTGCAAAACCCCATCCGTTTTTTGGCAGGTATCAGTTAAACCAGCTAGCAGATGAGGCTTGGTTCTCCATCACCTAGGTAGGACCCCACACACTTTACCACAATAGCTAGTAAAACATTAAAGTACCATACTTTACATAAATTACACATTTTATGTCCAAGAATTCCTGTCGCCTCAGGAATCCTGAAGAATCTTTATTAAACTAGTCAATGTTTAAACCAAATAGAATTGCAAATGACAGTATAAAGCGCTTAGAACAAAGGGACAGTGTAAACATCGCATTAAATGCGCGCCACTATGCAGCCTACCCCATTGTAAGTACACCATAGATACTGGCAACACAGCCACAGCTAAGTATAGTCAGTCGCCCAGAGTTTACTGGGCTAAAAGTTGAACGAACCTAGGAAGCGCTTGCGTCTCATTGCTCTCAGCTCTCGCACACACAGCCATCCAGATAACATACATACACATTACACCAGTGCAACGAAACAAAGATGGACTCGACACACACCGATGGAAACGAACCGTGAGAAATGTTGATAACTCACTTGCGTTAGTGAGCCCGATCGTCACTTCCGAGTTTGAATAGAATCAACACGTTCCAAATGCTTTTCGAAAATCGAATTCTTTGTTTAAATTTTTAACGTGTGAACGAACTTTATATTAGTGTGCATGTGTTTTTGGGCCAGAAAGAGACGGCTATAACCAATCAACTGTATTGAATTCACGACACGTTTGCACGCAATCGAAGCGCAGACAAATTGATATTAAAAATTTATAATTTATATCATCTGATTGGCGACACCTGCGCGATAAGTATCACCTAAGTAATTGGTCGTACATTAAGTTTAAAGAAAGAGATGGGCTTACAATTAACAATACAGTTTGTGTACGAGTGAGTGCGTAGGCGATATGTTTAATGAGGCATGCTTGTAGTTGTTAGCGGCTAGTACGACTGTGCGAGCTCCATCATCTTATGTAAGCCTGGTATCTGGGATCTCGTTTGCGCATACATTTTAGTACGTGTTTTTTACAATCAGTTTAAAATAACACAACCGGCTTGACAGGGCCATTTCTTAAAAATGTCTTTGCGTTTCCGCGTTGAGAAAAGTAAAAAGGGCATTCGCGCCTAAAATCGGTATTTTTTTTTAAATAAGCACATGTTTCACGCCATAAGAATATGTGCTTATTACAAAAGAGGTAGTAGAGTGATACATTTGGAACATAATTGTTTCATGTAATTAATAAAATTAAAAAATCCACAGAAAGGATTCTTTGAATTGGGATTCAGTCCCAATAAATAGTATCTTTTATATTGTCAACCATCGACTCTTAGAGTGGAGAGGGAGACCACGAATATTTACACGGAAGGTGGAAGTGACGACGGAAGATAGAGCCAGATATAGTGACGTCTCAAGAAATGCAGCCGGAATGGACTGGATGCGATAGGTGAAGGATCAGGTTCTACAGCGCACTTTTGGAGAGGCCTTCGTCCAGCAGTGACCTGCAATACGCTTTAATTGATTGATGAGAAGTACGAATATGTTGATCCATCGAGGAGATCCCGGGCAAGTGATACCAAGTACAAGCATTCTGGGCCTAAACACGGCAAACTGGAGTAGAGTAGACACATTTTTTGTGATTTATCAAAAGCTTTTGATTGTGTTGATCATGAGACTTTGTTATTGAAATTAGGTTATTATGGTGTTTCTAATGGCTCACTTAGCTTAATAAAGTCTTACCTCAATGGCAGAGTACAAAAAGTCAACATTAATGGCACCGACTCTTCTGGCGCCCCTTTAGTCATGGGAGTACCCCAGGGCTCGATATTAGGACCCCTTTTATTCTTGATATTATGTAAATGATCTTCCTTACTTCACTAAAAATCTTTGTGAAACAGTATTATTTGCAGATGACACATCATTAATTTTTAAAACTGATAGACAAAAAGTAGTACTTGACGATGTGAATAATACCCTTTCCGAAATATTGCGTTGGTTCACAAGTTCACAACTTGTTACTCAATGCAAAAAAAAACAAAATGTGTAAAGTTTGCTATGCCCAATGTAAGACAGATAGATACTCATATTGTAATGAACAATGAATCAATTCAAGTAGTTAATACCACAGTTTTTCTGGGAATAACTCTAGATAGTAAACTGCAATGGGGTTCTCATATCACAGCCTTGGCAGGAAAACTTAGCTCAGCTGCCTATGCGGTTAGAAAGATAAGGTCACTAACTGATGAGGAAACGGCACGATTAGTTTATTTTAGCTACTTTCATAGCGTTATGTCATATGGTCTGTTGCTGTGGGGCTCAGCTGCCGATATTGAGACTGTTTTCATATTACAGAAACGCGCGATACGAGCAATCTACGGCCTCAGACCCCGTGACTCGCTGAGAGAAACATTTAAAGAAATTAATATATTAACGGTTGCTTGTCAGTATATTTACAATAATATTTTATACATACGGCAGAACTTAAATCTTTAAAAAAAAAAACTCGGACACACATGATTAAAATACGAGAAATAAAGATAAACTAGCAGTGCCAATACTCAGGCTTCATAAGGTTGGTAATTCATTTGTAGGCAACAGTATAAAAATATTCAATAAAATTCCTCAGGATTTGGTTGACATGCCACTTAATATTTTTAAAATAAACGTGAAAAAAAGTCTAATGGAAAAAGCTTATTATAAAGTAGAAGAATATCTTAATGATAAAAATGCATGGTCAACCTAATCACTTTCTTGCACATTGTAAATTGTATAAAAACCGTATTAAAAAATAAATAAATAAATAAAAAGGATAATTGAGTTCTCTGAGTTTCTTGCTGGTATCTTCTCAGTAGAACCAACTACCGAACCAGCGAAAGAATCAGTTTCAAATGGTTTACTTTAATTTATTTCATATTTTATTTTTTGTTCACATACTTCTTGACACAATTGTAATATTTTGACGTTCATATGTGCTCTATATGTGCCTAAATTGAATAAACGAAATTGATTCTTTGATTCTTTGACATACTTATTTCAAAATTTAAAACGACTATTACACTGATTTTTTCCAAATTGCCTGTGACCAACTATATTTTTTGAAACACACCTGGGCCGCACGGATCTTTCCCCTGCAGCTGCGACAAAAGATGCAGCTAGCAGAAAGCACGAAAAGTACGCAGCCGCAATATATCGTGGTGCCAGTCGCGGTCGAGACCATGGGCAGTTGGGGTATAGAAGCAAAAAAACTTGTGGCAGATAGGCCGAAGAATAAGGGAGAAAACTGGTGACTCTCGCTCCAGTTCGTACCTGATGCAAAGGTTAGCTATTGCAATCCAGTGCGGAAATGCGGCAAGTGTTCTGGGCTACTTTGCACCAGATACGACCCGGGTCGGGTTATTCAGCTAACAAAGGCTTACAAAGTTTTACTTGACATGTTTTTTATTTTGATATTTTATTTTTTGGGCATTGTATTGAGTATAGTTTTCATTTGATCAGACTATATTATATTTTTGTGGCATTACCTAAGTATAATAAATGCTCAGATGAATTTAGACAATTTTATTGGCACACTCGTTACTATTTTAGAGTAGGATCTATGACTAGGATAGAATATCAATGAATGGATTTGACATATCATAAGTCGTAAACATATTATGTCAATCTCATTCATTGATTATTCTTTCTATTCTACTAACGATTGTGCCACTTGTCTATTCTATTAGGGGTCCTCCTCGACCTGTATGTATTTTTTCTGAATAAATAATTAATATTCTGAAAAAATAAAAATAGAAATTTCGTGGGACCGAAATGTATTAGTGTTGGTAAAATATGGGTGTTAAGTTAATCTTGCCTACCCCTTCGGGGATTTACAGGCGTGTGTGTATGTATGTATTGTATGTAAATAAAAATAAAATTATGTAATTCGCCGCTACATAGAATAAAATAGAGAGAGCACATCGCCTTAAAATGGAAAATAGTGGAAGAAGAAATCTTTTTTCTTTTCGAATTATGAACGCGTTTTTTTTTTAAGAAAAAAGGAAATTGGGACCGATTAAGATAGGTCGTTCCCTAGCTATTATGAAGGGCTACGATTCTATACGCTACGCAAAGTTGCCCCGTTTTAGGTTTTAGTATCCATTCGCCCCGTGAATAATCTGGCAACACACGTGCCGTTTATCGCTGCCTTAAAATACAGTCGGCAGAAAAACAAAATAGTTTATGAATAATCTGAAAAAAGTTGTTGGCAGACATATATCAATTTACGTAAGCATCATTGCTTTTCAATTTTTAGGACTCTTCTTTGTCTTGCAATCTTGTAAAATTATAATTATCATTCAACGAAAACATCAGCAATAGTGTAGGGTCAAAGTTCAAAAACTGTACGAAAGCACATTTTCTTTCACATAAAAATACTAGCTCCTACATTTTTATGCTCGCCTAGTCATTTGATGTCCAAATGAACGTATAAAAAGTTAAAGAGTAAAAACATGTGATGTTTTTTTCTTTTTAGTAGGTTATTTTTGGGAGTAATCTACTTGCTTTTTTATCAGTTTACGGATTTGAAACGATACTATGTTAGTACTTGTAACTTGTAAGTAAATAGGTATGTTTTTATGTAAGTAGATAGGTAAATATATGTTTTTGTAACAAGACAAGTTTCTGTACAGTTTTGTATGTTTAGTTCCGTATTTGGAGTCATTGGAGACGCAGAAATGATAATTTTATGGTTCACACTGCTGTTTATTAGGGTTAGGCCATAGGCTATGTTTACCATTTTATTTTCATTTATTAGCTTTGGTCAAAGATATTATAATAAGTTTATGTAACGACAAATTATAAGTTTTCATGTATACTCATCAAAATTGATAAGAAAAGAATAATCTAGGATCTAGGGGCAGTCCCACTTGCGAGTTTATAAATGTGCTGTATGATGGAGGAGGCTCTGGCACAGGTTATACTCTCAAGATTCGGGGGTCTGACTGTATTTTCGTAATGATAAATCACATCAAGAGGATAGGTGTTGGCTGAAAGGAATACGAAAGAAAACTTGTTTAAAAAACTGACTGTTCCTCATTTTCCTCCTAGCGTTAATTCCCAGTCGCATCCGAAGCTTTTCAGCTCGGAGTCTGGGGTCCGCCTTACTAGTCTTAACTACTCCGTAATCCGTGAAGCGATTGCCATCTGACCTCCACAACCCAATATTAACATTAGGCGATGTCGAAGCTATGCAGTTAGACCGTTGTTTTTTGGACTTTTTAGGGTTTCAACTACCCGTAACGACTGCCATAGATGTTCTTATGGCAACAAAGACCGACGGCTTAACGTGCTCTCCGAGGCACGACCAGACCAATGCAAATACTCATATTTCACGCACACAAATATTTGCACTGAGCGGGGTACGAACCCGCGCCTCCTGCGTAGCGGCCGCGTTCACCACCGCTACGCCACGGAGGCTGTGACTGTTCCTCATCAAATGGTTTTAAATTCACCGCGTCAAACTCAATGACCAATCATCAACCAATGATATTACTAAATACCTTTTATTACCTTACATCTATGCAAATTAGCACATCGTATATTTATAACGCTATAATATAAAATATCAAATGATTGGAGTATTGGAGTAATTTACAACTAATCAGCTAACAGGATGTATCGCTGGCTATCAGAAGACACAATCGGGTAGATATCATTAGAATTTATCATCGGTATCTTTGTACGCGCGATACGGCTTGGATACTCTAGTCTTTAGCTAACAAGGGATGGCAGTTGAATACTAACAGTACCTATGGGTATCCCGTCTAGTAAAATATTAGTTCTGTGAAAGTAGCCTAGTATTTTCGCTTCATATTACAAAAATGTAACTCTTTTTCTTCCTACATATATTATGAAAAACTGCAACTTCTTTCCAGATATAAAAAGAAAGATAGGGTTGGGTTGACTTTTGACTTCATAAAAGTTAACAAACGCGGCAATGTTAGTCTCTTTGCCGGGGATACCCAAGCCGAAATGGAGAAAGACAAGCTGGATGACAGACTCCGAGGTGAAGGCATTGGCTGCAATTCTGACACAACGCGTTTTGTCGATGATGATGATAATGATGAGAGATAAAAAACTGTTTTCACGAATCTCATCCTTACATTTTATGCACTTACTCCGAATACTTTTCTACTAATCCTACCAGGCGTACATAATCTTTAGACAGTCTCCCTGCACCCGTTTGATTTGATTGCATTCCGTGTTTGCCTGCGTAGATGTTTCAAATTGCTCTTGCCTTGCTTGCTACGGATACTACGACTACGAGTGCATGATCTTTATCGAATGCTGCGATAAAAATGAAATAGGTAATTCACTATAAAATAACCGAAATAAAAGATCCTTGTAATAAAACTAAATTAAGTCATAAATAAGGATACTAATATTGTTTTTTAATTTGAAATAAGAAACTTAATTTTTAAAAATAATTTCACACAGAAAAACTAAGAGTCTTCAAGAAAATAACACTAAAAGAAGCTTGAAAATATTAACGTATTCTGCGATTGAAGTTAGATGGTGAATACAATACGTAAAATCCTATCCTTCAAATGAATAATCCCCGTAGCTGATAGTAACTCACCGCTGATACTAGGAACACAGAAGTGTGAACATATCCTCGTACTTGTCGTAGTTGCAGTTCAAATAGAAGTCAAATCAAAGAGCAATAGATGGGAATGTATACTAGAATAGCACCAGCATCACTATTGCCACTTACCATCCATCACTGAACGTGTAATATTTCTTTTGTTTCATGAGCAGAAATGGACCACTGTCACCTGTCACTTAGACATTTTGCAAGTCTCGATTTGAACAAAGTAATCGCGATTTGCTGCAGACGCCATTAAGAAGAAGTTGAAGTTGTTGAACGGAGTGATCATTATTTGGCCCTTCTCTATCGATCACCCATAATTATTATCACACATCATGTGGGCCAGTGAGGGCCGATTAGTTAACCTTGTTCAATACCATGTTTATTTTTGGAGTAAATTCATAAACAAAAAAAAGTGTCGATACTCTTCGTCATCGAGCAACCCTACCAGGAGCGCATCAATCTAAACACGTTCTTCCTGCACCCGTCTAACTTGCACGTCTGCCAGCAGTGGGCTAAAAGATCAACGACCGCACAAGTGACATGATGCTATCGCGACTTCTTATATTGTTGCATAAACCTGTCGGGGGCGGAAATTGGATGGGCGGGTGTGTTGCAATGCAACGTGTCTTGGGTACTTGACTATTTTGTTAATTCAATAGTTGCAGCGAACGCTGTAGCAATTCTTTAGAATTGGTAAATACGATGAAGTAAAGAACGCCCAAGAAAAAGTATACCAATTAGAAAAACACTGCATGAAATTAGCTTTAAATCGACACAGAACCTTCCTTTTCTTGGTTTGAGAGGAGATTCTTTTCCATCCTCTTAAGAACATATTCATTTGCAGCAAAAATAATAGTGACCCTAAAAAGCCCTGAGTTTATGGGACCCTACCAAGACCTTATGGATCAAGCTAACCTTACCTGCAAGCCGGTACATCTGCTAATTGAACTACGTCGTTGCTCTACCGCTGTCGTTCATTTCGAGGTTGGGCGGTGAGACAAAGGTCGATTCCGCAAAAGGAGTATTCAAACCCTGGGCTATGAAGTGCGAGCCTTGAATGCAACTGGAAAAAATGTAGATGTTTAAAACTTATGATGAAATAAATAACTTACTTAGTTATTACCACAGAGTACTAGTTATTACTTATCCTGGAAACGTAGGTAATGTGCAGTCGTGTAAAAAAAAATTGCAACAGTTCCATAATGACTTCATTGCACTACGACCAAAGTTCATTGACTCGGTTCCAAAATGTTGTCAGAGGTTCATCACATTTTTCAACTTAACTCAGTGTGACTAAATATTAAAAATATTTACCCCTAAAGCTAAGACAATATACGTGAAATTGTAATGTATGACTTATACTATTGTACTATCTAGGTTTATAAACATAAGGAATTTTAAGTTAGTAAATTGGTAGTACCAGAATTACTCTCTGAAATACCCCTAAAAATATAACATAATAAAACCCCTAAAAATCTCAATCCTCTTATAATCTCCCTTAAATTTGGGAAAAACTTGAACACCGTGACTTAACTGCCATACATCATACTTAAACATGAGCTTACTTGAACGCAGTCACGTGATTCGTAAGGTCACGATTTCGCGTCTTGTTTTTTGGGAAGGCCCAATGAGGTACGTGCTGCTCGACGAGGTACGCAAGCTCTTAAAGCGAATTATGTATAACAAACCATCTCATCGAGCACATTACGAAAGCTACGAACTCGTACGGCCTCAAAGTTTTGACCTTATATACATAAAGGGGTCTTTAATGCTCCTTACCTTAGACGTTTCGCGATGTTGGTCATTCAGCTACGTAGACCTTCTGATCAGGAGGGTTAAAATAAGTCGTGCGGTTGTTTTTGTGATAAGTCCACGCTTTCTAGCAAAGCCGATTTGACAGACAACTAAATTGAAGAAAAACATCAAGGAAGCAATGGCAGAGAGCAAAGTGGTGCTAAAAGTGTCTCTTGATATTGTCAACGCATTCGACATACTACTGCTGCATAAAAGAGCTCGTTTATCACAAAGCGTCTCCCAACTCAGAGCTTATAGAAGAGAACCACTATCTACTCAAATAGAGCGGCGCTCGGTTGACGAGAAATAAATACCTTGTGGTGTTCCGCAGGGTTCAGTACTGGGGCCACTCCTGTAGAACATACTTCGGTGCCTTTTTGAGGGACCTAATGGTGATGTCTGACTTATGCATGATCGTAGAGGAAGTATACACATATTATGTACCGAATCTAACTCTAGTTGATCTCGTCATCTCGTGGCACAAGTTGCAAGTGATTGTGACTTCCCATGTTCGATGATTTCAGAATCGGGTAAAGTGTTATTGGATATTGTAAATGTCTTTCTTTCTTTCTTCTTCTTTCATATTTGTGTTAAGAAATTCTCAATAGCAGCACAAAGCCAGGAAACTTGCAAAGTGGACGGTAATAGGCATCCCTCTATTGCATCAAGATATAAAAAAAAATATATGGTATTCTTCGGAAATATAGAGATTTGAGTAAGAAATGAAGAGTGAGAATGAGGACAGTTAGCATATGGCAGGCTGCCAACTGCCTCTCCCGAAAGGATGCTTGAATAATATACTTGATAACTAACTAACAAACTAAAGGAAACCACGTTCTTAAGTCTTCTTTCTTTCACAAACATTCCTTTATTTGTTCAAAAGCACTTTAACACTTAATCGCTAAAACCAACAATTACTGGCCGGCCACCGCAGTATCCGCAAAACCATACATGTAAAAGCCTTCACGGCGTACTTAGACAACCAACATACGTTTACCGTCGTAACAAACCCTATCCAAAAGAAAATTAAACAGAAATACAGTTTATCAACCGCATTGCAGAACTTTGCACCAGCACTTGCAACAACAACCATAAATCCTTAGTAACTACAAAATTAAATTCTAATGCGGTAGCATAAAATCTATTTTTAGTTGAAAAGCTGTTATTTAAACAACCATCTACGTCGATTGTAAAAGAAAGCAGAGACCAACATTAGTCAGCAAGGTACTAGGAATACATAGATTTAAAGAGATATTCTGATCGTAGCGATTCGTTGATACACTTGCACCTCCGCTGTATTCGGCTTCAGCATTACGTATTTTTTAGATTTGACACTCGAATTTTAGGCGGGATTTAAAATTCAAACATCGAATACTAAATTGACACACGACCACGACTCACACAGATTATATTAAAACAAACCTAACCGGTTGGTCACACTCACTAAAAAAAATATGAGTTTAGTGATATATTAGGCAATTCACGATATAAAAACAGATCACGAACAAATCTGGAGTTTTATAGCATTTTATTTTCAAACAATACAAGGCATAACTGGCTTTCGAGAAACCATGGCCATGAAATCTGCTGCCCATTCATAATAAGGTGGCTACGGGCTACGAACCACAAAATATTAGGTTTGTTCGTACAATTGTGTCGTCAAAAGGTGACCAAACCACAGTCAGTGCTTGAATGAATCGGACAGCTACTAAAAAAACCGGTACACCCACCTAGTAAACATAGACAATGCAGCATTTACACAACCAGAACCATATGAGCTTCAGAAGTACAAACTTCCGCCCGTAAATCGTTCAATTTGTGGTGGAATGCGGAAAAGAGGAGAGTTCATGCTACATTAGTGGGTGTAGACATGATTTCGTGTGGGCAACATTTCTCAATTTGGTGTTTCTTTGGATATGTGACCCTCTGTTACATTCATTCAACATTAATACCTTTTTAACCGACTTCAAAAAAAGTAAACGCAAATTTGAAATTCGAATATCATATGAGTTCCAAGAAGTGATATTCATTATGTATGAATCAATACAACCCGGTACATACACTGACCAAATAAATAAAGTTTTGAGAAAAGGGTAGGTCAGAAGTACTCAAAACCGGTGGGTTTGCATGAAAGCCTTAAAATAGTAGATAAACCTCGTGAAGTATGTAAGGATAGATTCAAATGACGGACTGTAGTATCTGCCTACACCGAAGGGAAATACGCGTGAGCGTATGTATATATGAATTACGAATCAAGGCAAAATATTGTATTTTCTTTACATAAATATTTCACAGAGGCTTTGTATTAAGTTATTGAAACGTGTCAAGCGTGAGAAACCAGTATGTTAGAACAAATTCTAGAAACCAATAATATACATCCAGGAACTGAAATCTAAATAAAAGCATGCAAAAGAAAATATATATACGAGTATTATATCACAAAAAGGTTAAAATGATTTTGATACCAACATAACAAAGAAAATGGATTTTTAAAAAAATATGGGTAAAACCCATATTTTTAGAATCTTATATAAATTCCAATTCTTTAATATGTGACATGTTTATTTCTACCTCTTTGAACGCTTGTATTATGTTGCTATAATATAACTTGTAGAGTTTGTAGAAAAGAAAATTCAAAGTCATCCAACCCGTCATTGATCCAAATCCTGGTGCAGCCTGAAATTTTGTCCAAATCCCCTTAGTCAAAACCCAAAATCGAAATTTGTTTTGGATAGAAATGAAATTTAAGCCCAGGGAAGCAATTAAACAGATTTATCATGCGAAACGATATTAATACTGAAAGTCTATTTCTTTTCTCAAAAAATCGGCCAAGTGCGAGTCGGACTCGCCCATGAAGGGTTCCGTAGTAGCAAAGGCAAAAATTGCGGTTTATGACGTATTAAGAAAAAACTACTGACTGGATCTCGTTCGAACCAATTTTTAGTGGAAGTTTGCATGGCAATTTACATCATATATTATATTTTTTTGATATTTATCATTCTCTTATTTGGACACACATTTTTCCACTTTGGAAGTGTCTCTCGCGTAAACTATTCAGTTTAGAAAAAAATATATCTTAGAAACCTCAAGAGCATTTTTAAAGACCTATCTATAGATACCCCACACGTATGGGTTTGATGAAAAAAAAATTTTTGAGGTTCAGTTCTAAGTATGGGGACCCCCAAAATTTAATGCTTTTTTTTTATTTTTGTGTGAAATTCTTAATGCGGTTCACAGAATACATCTTCTTACCAAGTTTCAACAGCATAGGCCTTATAGTTTCGGAGAAAAGTGGCTGTGACATACGGACGGACAGACAGACAGACGGACTGACAGACATGACAAATCTATAAGGGTTCCGTTTTTTGCCATTTGGCTACGGAACCCTAAAAAGACCTCAATATGAGATTCCAAACAGCATCTTTGCAAAACATTTAATTACTTAACTATTTTATTAGGCAAGTACAATGCTAAGTTTCTTTTTTTTCTAATAAGATAAGTTTTCAAGTTGGAAAATTTCTTATTGGAATCCAGAAATTACTGAAACAAAGAGAGCGATCCTATAATATACCTATTGCCTACAGCATAGACATAGACCTAGATAGGCACAATCAGTAATTAAGCCTTTATTGCTTTATTTATAAGAAATTTGAAATCATTTTTCTCAACAGTTTTTCTCTTTGTGCAGGTCGTGTGAACAAACCATCGATAAGTAATAACGTGACGCAAACTCATCATAGTCACGTTATCTATCGATACAACGAACGTAAACCGTCAAATGTACCAGGAGAGCATAACCAAAACAAAAGTAAACTATTTCGACAGCCGTACGCTCAATAAAAACTTCTAAACTTGAACATTGCGTGCGATAGAGACGTCGCTATCTCTCGCTTCTCCCGTCTCGCTCTCTTTACGTCAGTTGACAAGCAGTGGGTGAACGAACTCCGAGAGTTTACTGGGCTAAAAGTTGAATGTACCTCCGTTCGCGGACATTACGAACAAGATAGCAACTTTACCATACGCATCGTGTTAATGAAAAGACGCGAACACGTTTTATATAGGTAGCGAATTTAACCGGTATTGCTAACAGATAGAGCTCATTTTATTTCTCACAGCGCTTATTTATACGCCATTTTGGTATAGAACGGCAAGTTTCTCACGACTACCACTACATTCGCACGTTAGTAGTGAGACGTGTGTGCAGATGGATGTCGTTGTACGTTTGTGTGCGCTCGAGGTTGGTGTAGTCTTGAAAATAATTTCGCGGTCACACCAAGCCGGCGGGTTCATATAACCTGAACCACCTGTCTGTGTTGTGCGCCTGGTTATTTATATCTATGCGCGAACCTATGTAACATAGCTATATATAAGAAATATATGTATATCTTAGAAATAAACCAACATTACTTGACACGCGAGATGCTATAAGAGCGTACGGATTCTGTGTATGTCTTTTTTTCTGTAATTTATTATCTCGATAAGATTGAAGTAAATTTATCTACAAAGACTGCTAATTTGTCTTATGAGCGAACATGATAGGAAAAAATTAAATGAAATCGAAAGTATGCCTTTATGAGAGGCAGGCACCTGCTTCGTCTTACAACAATGTGTCAGCTGCTGAGACCATTATCCTTAAATACTTTGCAGTCCAATGAAATGAAAAATATTTAAAAAGTTAGACTTAGTCCATGACAGACGTTTTTATGAGCTTTGTGTGCTTATTATAAGTCAAATATAAGGTAACTGTACCAATGCTCGACACTTTAAGGAAAAATAAAATTTCAATCTAAAAAATTTAACAAATTAATTACAGCATGGTCGTTACATTCTTTTTTAACTGTTACAGCAACAATTAGACATTAACTTTTGCCCATAAAATCTTTAAAATCTATCATACTTTTACTTTAAATTAAATTATTATGCACTTGGTCGAAAACACCAATGCTAGACATCATTGTCCCAATGGTCCAAGTATGTCAATAACTTCAATATTTATAACGTTTATACTAAAATTAGTAATAATCATAACTTATAAACAAAAAAATCACACCTATAAAAATCAGTACCCTTGGCAAAAATCTTAAGAAATAACACGACCGTGTTCACGGAGTCACATTATTTGCTGTCAACAGTCTTTCTAAATTTACTTCGGATGGTGTTGCGAATATTTGAACATATCTTATAGATACCATTAGGCATCTTTTAAGTCAATAGTCTTATAAAACAAATGGATAATTTTCTCAAAATACTGGGTTTTGTTTGAAAGTGTCTAGCATTGGTACAGTGTCGAGCATTGGTACAGTTACCTTAAGTATAAATAAAAAAAGAAATTGCATGAGAACCAATGAGAACAGAAAAGTGTGAAGCTCATTGTCTTTGTGTCAATGTCAATGTCAATAGTGTCAATGTCACTGTCAGTAGTGTCAATGTTACTGTCAATAGTGACAATCAAATCGGTACTTTCGGTTACAGATAAAAGAAATTATTGTAAGAGCTCGTTAAATAAAGAGCGCTTATCATTTTTTTTTAATTTTTAATCATCAACCCAACCACTAATATTACTTTTTCATAATAACGAACTGTGACGTCACATCTCTTTATTACAGACACTTGACATTTGACTTGATTGTTTAGAACTGCTGCACTCTACATACTACATACATACGATTATGTACATACCACCTTACCATAGTGGTAGGCGAACACAGCATCTCTCTCCACTATTCACTTTTTATACCACTTAGATGACAGACGAGCACACGGCCCACCTGATGGAAAGTGATTACGTGGCCTATGGTCGTGTGCAACACCAAGGGAGTCACACTCATGCTGCCGACTCTGTAAGAACAAAGGGTTTCTGTGCCGTCTGCCCAGAAGAAACAGGACAAGCCTTTGGTCTTCCCGCTGACAGTACAAAAGCTCTGGCTACCCTACTCGCCGCCGGGAACACAACACGAGGTTATTATTTTGTGGGGCGGAGGTTTTTCCCCAGTCGGAGGTAAGTTCTTATTTTTCTCCGGAATAGGCAGAAACAACTGCCTGCCTGGTTCTATCAACACATACCTCATGAATTTCTAAACCTATTTATAAATGACTAGCTGTTGCCCGCGGCTCCGCCCGCGTGGAATTCGGATTCCGGTCCAACTTTAATGTATGGAAATCTGCCCGATTTATTGACATTTATGCTCACTGCTCCGCTCCCTTTAGTAGTAGCGTGATGTTATATAGCCTATGTTACTCCCAGATAGTGTAGCTTTCTATAGGTGAAAGAATTATTGAAATCGGTACAGTAGTTCCGGAGCCTATTCATTACAAACATACAAACATACAAAAATAGGTACAAATCTTTCCTCTTTATAATATTAGTGTAGATTCAATGCAAAAATCTCTAAGTTAGTAAGAATAAAGCGCCTCTGTAATAATTTCCTTGCCTCCTACGATACATACTTAAGCCTTCCTTACTGAGCAACCCGTGGGAGAATGCGACGGCCACCTTACAGTAATGCCATGATTTATTGACCATCTCCTACCTACACGAAATATATTCATCAACTTCGCACTTTCATTGATTTATGTCCATTCAAATTGATCGTAAAACCACTGCCATATGTTGAGCGGACGTTTGCTGTAATATAGATAATGTTTCGTATTATAATTATCTTTGCAAGGCTCGTGGCGAAGGGGTAAAGAGTTAAAATATTAGAAGGTTAAACTATACTAGCCACAACAGGATGGGTGACCATTTTTAACATAGTGAGATGTCTCATTGCCTCGAAGCACGTTAAGTCACATCGGTCGCGATTGCCATGAGCACATTTTGTGGCATTCGTTACTGATACTCGGAGCAAATAGGTCCGACAACTGGGTCTAAATAAGGACCTTCGATATCGTCAATGGGTTGTGGAGGTCGGATGGCAGTCGCTTCTCGGAAAATTATGTAATTTCGACGGTAGTTAGACTGAGAATCGACCGAAACTAAGTTGAGAAAAGTCTTGATATCAGGTAGCTTCAGCACAAAACGTTGATAATTTTTTGGAAAGACGTCTTATCACCAAAACAACTGCTTTTTAAATTATATAAGTATTAATATCTTTACAGTAAAAAAATACGCGCGTGGTTCCCAGTAGAGTAGAATTTAGGCCACCCCATCTTCTCCCATGCAGTGTCGTACAAGGCGACTAAGTGATAGAGCTGTTTAACATCAGACAAATAAACACAGTCCAGACTCAACCTATACATGGCTCGAGTCAACAATAGTGCCCGGAAAACGGCAATAGCCTCACCCCCTATTACGTGGGAAATGTGGGTGTTAATTCACCTCTCCCTAAAGGTATGATTTCGAATTTTATTGGTATGATTTCGACCGCATTTGACAACTGCAGAGACGCACGTGGCATGGTCCCCTTTATCGGAGTTTAACAAGTAGGTAATGGCCTAATGGGTAGGCTGTATTAATGCGTCTGAAGTTGTCGTATGTGGTCGGCTTCGGAATCAAGAACATAATCCTTTAGAAACAAGCATACACTTATCCTTATCATCCTCACAGTGACGTATTTTCCTGATTGCTTCTGAGATCAAGGTGAACTCGGATCTCAGGATCCGCCTTCCGGCTCCTCCTCTCCCACTTCGCACGATGTCACCCTCCACGTCGTCAAGTCTGGTTAATAGGGCTTTTTAGTATTTTCTTCACATTTACAGTGCATTTAAATAATATCAAATTCCTATAAAGGATTATTAATTTTATTATCACTTTTATTAGCAGAGTTATTCATTCATATATCTATTCCAAAAGCTTATTATACGTATTCATTATGTATTGGTTTACTTGCTAATAAAACGCCACACCATACATTCCCGCATACGACTGCCATCTGTCTGCCCAGACCCTCATTCCTCGATCAGCAGTTGTAACTCACAGGCAAAGTTGACTTTTAAGACCTCATATAGTTGACTGAAATCCCTTGGATGGAATATCCCTTTGTTAAATAACTCATATTTAAAAAAACAAAGTCATGGTTCCGTCCTTGTTACCGGACAGAAGAGTTCACTGACCGACCAAAATTGCCAATTACAAATCGACTAATGGCAAATACAGGTCGATTAATGACACAACTTTAGTCGTAAACGTTCAACACATTTCCGCAATAACCACAGGTGATATCAACACTTGATTTATGACAGTTTTTAGGCTTTTTCTGACAGTGACGTATAAAGTGATAAAATTCTATTGTGTGATTTAGGATTTGTGGTCGGTATTAAATTACTATTACAGCAAACACCTCTGTATGCTAATAGGTTCGGCAGTGTGGTGGAAGGTGCTGAAAAACGATACTACAATAAAAAAATACCAAGGGACCGATTCAGTTAAGTTGTTTGTAATTGATAGTACCTATGATTTAAAAACTTATTAGAACAAAAAATTATCAATCAGGCGTTTCGTAAACTTGACGATTCCGAATCGGGCCCAGGCCTGTGTAGTGTGTACCATGAAACATCCGAAACTTCGGATAAGCATAAAACATGAAAAAAAGACGTAGCATTTAGCCATGTATCAGCCGACACCGTTTACTTACGGTAATGTTTAAAACTTTATATGAAACCGAAGTGTCACATACCGTCTTTGGATCCGATTTCGGGGTACATGTGTTCCATGGAAGTGATTGCTCGAAACTTCAATCCGCAACTGTAGATGCTTCTTGGTAGGCCTACAGATCTGAAGACTCTACTATCTTGGGACTGACAAGCTCTCCGAGGTACGGAAGACTCTCAAAGTGTTAAGAATCCACCCATCTAGAAACGAAACTGACTTAACAAAAAGACGATATTGAGTATTAAGTATAAATAGATACAATGTAATATACAAATAGGTTATCAATATGCAAGCAAAGGTGTGGCCGTCATCAGTTCAATAAACTAAACTGCAATAAGTCCAGATATCGGAAAAATATACATAGCCTGCATTCATTGAATAAAGATTGCATCATCACAACCCACTACCCACTATACAGTATAGAACCACTCGAGAAAACTGCACACTGACTTCCCATGTAAATCTTTAAGGAATGCAATAGACCATTCAAATATTAACGATACAGGAAATGAATAGTCTTGGCCATTCCAGGGCCCATACCATGAACTCTTAAAACAGGTCAATAATTATTATTGAACTGCTGTCATTCTACCAACTGCAAATGTCACTTTGTAATCCTTTGTTTTTCTAAATATATATTTGACATTAGAATGGTGGTAATCAGCTTTACGGCCTCATCAGATGCTTTTTCACGCCCCGCTTCATGGACCCGGAAATGCAACGAAGATAGAAAGACGTGAGCTGGTAAGGTAAGGAAAAAGTCACCAAACCGCTGGGTTCTTGATGGAATATTCTGCACGGTATGCGGGTGACATCTAAATCCTGCACGTGTTGTCCTTTTCAAAGGAGACTATGGAACTGATTGGTAGAGCTCATCAGAACATGAACCATGGTAGAGATACACTACTCTACTATTATTAAATACACTAATATTGTCCAATTTTCAGTTCTGTGTATCATTGTCAAATCCATATTCAATATTCAGATCAATATATAAATAATAAATTATAGCAGGTGTTATTATACTAATTAGTTCGCCCATATTCGTTGCAAAACTGCCGAGTGCCGTCTGCTTAGCATTCAAGAATATAGCTAGTTTGTTTTAATTTTTTTTAAGTTTTGAAGTATCAAGATTCATTCTTGAGACTTCAAAACTTTAAAAAAAACCGTCATTACAAATGCCAAGAACGCTTCAATGTACCCATTGATGTATTATTGACGTTTCGACGATCCTTCTTCAGGACACCACGAAATTATAGGAAGAAGGGAATAATGTGGTTTGTCCAAAAATTTCGTATGTGAAAATTAAAAAGCTGAAGCCGTTAAGCCCTTGTAGTATGCCCCTTATGGAAGCGACTCCTCAACCCCGTATGTTTTTTTTTCTGGATAGGGAAGAAGGAGAGTATAGGATTAATTGAAATGACCTATCGGATTGCCTTATTTTATTTCTGTTTGCACACTTAAAGCTGTTCACACTAATGACGTCGCGAACAGAGCAGGTGTTCGCCTGTCGCATTACGTAGACCCAGCTTAAAAACTCATAGGTACTAGGAGTACAGCAATGTGTCGAAACCCGAATGTAGTCCGCGCGTACAATATTACGAACAGACATTTTGAATCCGAGAATGGTCATCGACCTCTGCTTTGATTGCATTTCAGAACTCAATTGATAAAATAAATTAATTTTATTGGAAGCAATCAAATTCTTATACATAGTCTGTGTATTTATTGAAGGAGGTCGACTTAAATGGTAAACGGCGCTACTAAGTATAGTATAGTGTCAATTTCAATAATAGAAGTCTTTAGTCACAGACTTCTAACTAGTAGACTAGGTTTCTATAAGCCCGATAGAGCCTGCCTCCATGGCCATATGAGCCTCTGCATTATTTTGTTCATCGATTCTTGTTCTAAATAACTTCTTAGTTGCGCCGTTCCTTCTCCACCAGTGCCTTGGAAGCGGTGGTTAACTTATTTTAAGTAGAATTATTATTGACGTCAATCAAAAAAAATTGCATTATTCTATATTGAAAATAAAAAAACATGATTGTGTTATGTATACGCCGAAGTCATTGTATAACTGAGTTTAGTTCAATTTGATCACAGTTCCGAACATTAGTGAAATACGCTTCTGAAATCGAAGGAAACACGAAAATCAAATGAAGATTCTCACGTACTTACATATACTCACGCCTTTTTCCCTCTGGTGTAGGTAGAGACAACAGCCCACCATCATTCTGCTCCTACACTCTTCACGAGCTTTCTGTCATTAAAGATTTCATACCTGGTTTCGAGTTCTTTCGAAGAAGATTCTACGTATCGTAACACCTGGAGTGGCAAGCGACCATAGATTGGTTTTGCTCGCACCTATTTTAATGTGTCTTCAAAATTATGTACCTGTCCCTCCAGCCAGGCAACCTCTGATGACGTCAGCCATTTTGGTGGCAGTCAACGAAAATTTAATGAAATTTTGAAGCATTCACTATGCTAACTATCCTACTAATATTATAAATGTGAAAGTTTGTGAGAATGGATGTGTGGATGTGTGGATGTTTGTTACTCTTTCACGCATAAACGGCTGTACCGATTTGGTTGAAATTTGGTATGTATATAGGTTATACCCTGGATTAACATATAGGCTATATATCAGCGATGAATGGGATCAGAATTCCACGCGGGCGGAGCCGCGGGCAACAGCTAGTTAACTATATAACCGTCGCCCTAAGACGGTTGTAGGTATATGAGAATTTGGATCAACTTCGTGCAGGCCTCGGTGGCTTAGTTGTCAGAGCATTCCCCCTGTAAGGGAAAGGTCGCGGGTTCGAGTCCCGCCCGAGGTCGATTCTCTTTTCTCTTTCTTAATCGAGTCAATTTGTGAAAGAGAGCATGCCAGGGTAAAGGATAAGGTGAACTGTGAAGACAGTTTCAAATATCAAAGGGGCCACTAGATTTTAATATATTCATTTCTAGTACAGGGTACGGAGTGTCCGTACCCGGAAATAGCCAACTAATGGCCTGGTAGGTCCAGATAATTATTTATATCTTTAGCTATGCACTTACAATGTTGCGAACACTTTGACATAGAAAGGGTGGGTAGACTGCTGTACTAAAGTTATGGACAACCAGTTCTGTTCCCGGTTGCGTTAGTGTTGGGTATATCCTCTTTATGATAACGAGGAAATGTGAAAATACCTACAGTGCTTTGGAGAAAAAAGTTAGTTGAGGAATCCGCATAGTGATAGCTCAGTTACTTCCATAATTTCAACTACCCAGGGACCGCTTGTTGCTATTGATTTATATAGTTGATTTATTTAGCGACCATGATTTGTGGAACAGTAACGTTGGAATGCGACTGGGATTATAGGATGAAAAAGATAGATACCGGCATATATCTTGACCCCAATTATGTCACAAATAGTACTCTTTAAGCGCAGTACGCGTTTTTTGGGTGTCTTTAGAGGATTGTTAGAGGTGCTACGGCGGCAGACGAGCTCACATCCACTAATCATAAATTATTTATATTAAACCCATCCGCGCGGCAGGGCCTCGCTTATCTCGCGACTTGGGGTCTAAATATCGGTTTGTCAGCTTTTCCGAGAGTGACTCTTGTCTGATTGCCCAACACTACCAGGAAAGCCAGCGCTTGGACCTCATTTAGCTAGTGTACCTACTACAAGGTGGGGTTGGTTTGGACCCCAAAGGTTAGTACGACCCTGCACACCCATGCATGAGAGATAATGATTACAGAAAAAACTGACGTGGTATTCTAAATCATGGTACTTTAGTGATGTCAACAGTGTGGCGATACCACATGCATCTAACGTCACCTAGCGATAGTAATCTGTACTACTTCGAAACTTATCGTGCAATTGAAATTCCGGTACCGGTTAAGAATAAATATTTAAAAAATTTCAAAATCACGTCAAATAGGATGACAGTAGGACATGTCATCGAAATGTCAGCGAGTCAAATCGAGATATTATGAACAAATGAATAAAAACAAAAATGAATACTTACTGGAAGTAAAAAAAATGTATCACGAAAATCACACTTAGTTTTAATTCAATATTTTGTAAAAACATACTCGCATGCCTTGTTGTTCCTAAAGGGTATTTCAACTCTGGCAATCCCGTGGACTCTTAAAGATACGAGTAGTTTCGTTAACGTAATTACTTAACTCATTATGCGCCGCGGCTTAACTTCGATGTTTTCCGTGAAGCAACTGCAATCTGATCTCCACAACCCATTGGCGATATCGAACCAGCTTTCGGACTTTTTAGGGGTCCAACTACCCGTAATAACTGCCATAGATATTCTTATCGGAACTGGGATTGACGGCTTAAGAATGTTCTTTGAGACTTCTTCTTCTGTCGAGTCGACGACGTTGGATTGCCATCGTGATGTAGTAATTGGTTTCACGGCGGTGCCGCTACTCACGGAGAGGGCCCGAGCATAGGTATCGCTCTTCGAGAAGACTTAGTACTACGTCCCATTCTTTGAGACTAAGAGCGGTTTTCACTTATCATAGGAACCTATGAATTTCATTGAATAAAAAAATAGTAGTACCGAATTAATTAATTAGTGAACCGATGCACCATTTTTGGATATTAGCAACTAGTATCTTTCACTCCTACTCCGATTGAACGTGACATGAACGTTGATGAAATGAGTCAACGTTCAATCGGGTTCGGCCATGGTCACAAACTAATTCCAACTTACTTTATTCCAATATCATATTAAAAGAAAAGAATAATGAATACTCTTTCCTATAATAATCATTAAGTCATAAAGGAAAAATGAAGCATTCATCCGAATGAATAATCACTGGAGTGAACCGTCTGATATCAACTTCACGACCATCGCAATTCTATCCCAATGATACGAGCAACCAATCGTATCACCATCTATTATCGTACAGTTACAAACAAAACCACTAACACTTTTCCTCCTAATGTTACCTTGTAAACAAGCACTGAGTCAGACTTCCGATAGCTGATGCTATAGTCGTTTTGTCTGTCTGTATGTACCTGGTGCCTCGGAAGTGAAAGTGTAGAAAGCGTAGTGAAAATCTCGACGAGCTCACGATCTTTCCAGCAACCCGCCGCGCTAGACATTATTGCACCTATGCAGTTCTACCTGCCTCGTATTGTTCGGTTTACGACCGAACACAAATAGAAATCTAGCTGAGAACTGAAATCTTTGTCCTGATGTTGATTATTTTAATCATTACAACGAGCAAATAAGTTTTAACTTTCGTTTATTTCAACATGATAGTATTAGATTTGATGAAAAACAAAATAGTAAGGAATGAATGTTGAGATGACTGCATCTGTCATTGGATGAATCACATTAGCTACTTTTAGTGACAAAGAAGTCGATATCGTCCAATCAGCATTTCCTCGGCCGACCAGGCTTCTGCCTCCCATCGTTTGGCTTGCAAGGGTGTAACTGATTGAACCGACTTTTCAGGTAACATTCTTCAGACCTGGCCCTCCTAATTTCATTTCAGTTTAGTGGTTTTTGCCCCACATCTGAAATCGTGGTTAGTGAGCGTAGCTTGTAGTTTGGCAAGTGCGTCCTTTTAAAGCACAGAATGCTACGTTCCATTGCTCTTTTGCAAATTTTGATCCTAGGGATCTGTGCCCCGGAAAAAGATCATGTCATTTGACACCATCGATATGATCTGATGATGGAGACATGATGTGTATAGTGGCACTTTTGTACTAGTGCTACGAAACCCTTCATAAATCGGCACAAAAATTTGCTGAGTGTATGAAATTTTCAAGACATGAAGCGACCAGCAACCTCCATCTAGTTTCCCCACGTTCATCTGTACGTGAGTAAATCGAAAAATTTTCAAAAATTAAATCATAATCAACAGCTCGTAAGGAGACGTTCAAGATTGACTTTTTTTTTCAACTCGATACACAGATTTGACCTACGTCACTCCATCTAACAAACTCCAATACCGTCGTTACCCGTGCATTAACATGAACAACAATCTCAGTGCTATGAATTACTGCGTACTCATTAAAAATCAAAAAGAAATCATCATCAAAATACAATCATACGAACATTGTTTTTGACCTACATTTCGAACGCGCAATTCTAACATTAACTACCTCAAAAATAGAGTTTAAATTCGTATGTAAGATGAGAAAAAAGTGAATGGGGAATGTCAAGAACGCGATAAAAATATCTAGGGAGAGTTAAGAATAGTAGCTCATGGTCAAATATAGACTTTCACCACTTTCTCTGACCTAAATTTTTGTTATTGTCGTAGGTCTGTCTACTGGCTGGCCTTCAGGGTGCACTTTTGGTTTTATCTATCACTTTCATTGATCTATGAATGTGTCTATAGAAAGTTGTGACGTCACATTTTAGGGCGTAGAAGGTAAAAGCGCCGGGAGTGAGTCGGGAATTGGGTCACGAGATCTTTGAAGTTGAACTCACGGTGCGGTACGATTAGTTCAATACGATACTGACGTAAGATAAATATTTTTTTTTTCTTACTGAAATGATAAACACTGCATATTATGAAGGTCAATTCGCTTAATTTAATGATCTGAAATCGTTGAACCGAGAAAAAAACTTGGTTACAATCTTAAATCATCGAACCGCGCGTAAGCTGCGTAGTGTGAATTTCGCTTCAACCTAGGTACGTCTGAACTAAAAAAAAAAGAAATTATTACTAACAATTTTTTGTTGTAATTATTTAGATAGATTCACAGAAAATATTAATCATTGTATGCTATAAAAAACTATAAACTGATCGATATAACTACCTTATCACATTACAACCGATATGATGTTAAAAGCTTTGTTAAGATTTAGTAATGTTATCTGTCTGTGGTTAGGAGAATATCTTTTATGATTTGTAAGATTAATTCGGAAATTAGGTAACTTTGCTAATTTCAAATAAGCGAATTGATTTTCTGAACTTCTTTATCATATTACAAGGGTTTACTCAATGGTTTTGATTCCTACCTAGTAAAACGTGAGAGCAGAATTTAGTTAAACGGATTTTCACTAGTGAAATCAGAACACAGAAAGAGAAAATACAAGTTTGATAATTGGATTAACCATAAATCACAATTCCACTTCAATCTGTCACTAAACATCATTTAAGATATGCAACGCGTCGTCGAACTCACATCTGGGATCAACTTTCTATCGGAAAATTGTAAAAGTTTGCATTTTATTATGCGTTTCTAATTTTGAATGTGCCAAGTTGTAAATTGGTTGTAAATCAATCGCTAATGACCCGGCACGCGATGCAATTCAAGAGACTCTTTTCATAAGCAAAGGCGTAAATTACAATGTGTGTCCTAATTTTGCTATAAAACGTGGTCACATCAAAGACAGGGAAGCGAAACATAGGCACATGATGTCATTCATCAAGGTCTTAAGTTTGTAGTTCAAAATTTATATTGGGCATCACCAACTACATTTTTGTATAGCTTTTTGGCTTGGGCCAATCATCGAGGAGTTTTTCAAAATATCAACATAATTTTAAATCAGGAACAGTGGAATTACATCTTCTATAATATAAAAATGAATCCCTAAATGTGTTGCTAAGCGCAAATCTCGAGAACGGCTGACCCGATTTCGCTAATTCTTTTTTAGAATATTCCTTGAAGTACGAGGATGGTTCTTACGAAGAGAAAATTAAAAAAAAATAAGAATCGACTGTTAGACGGTACGAAGTTCGCGGGGTCAGCTAGTTTTAAATATTTTCATTTCAAAAAAAGCTACAGAATCGACAGATATCTACCAGAACCATAGATAAAACAAAAATTTTAAAAACAAATTAGACCCCAATTTTACAAACAACACTAAAACTTATTGAAAAAGTATCAATAGCTTAGTAAAAGCTGTAGGTATAAAAATGTATTCAAATCCTTTATTAGCTAGAATATGGTATAGCTACAATGATTTACAATCGAATTCAATAAAATACTGCCATATTTTGTTTTTTCTGTTTTTAATTATTTTTCTTTAAAATTCACTGAATAGAATTGTGAAATTTGTCATTTAGATGTCCAAGCACAGTATTACAATCGTTATTTTATCCAATTTGAACAATAATCTACCATCTCCACAAACCGCAAGCAACATCGTTCGTGCAGACACGTGCAAACCACCAAAATTCACGACCTGTGTGCAGTAAAAGTTGCCGAGAAAAGGTCAATGACCGCAGCATGTGCGGTTTTGACCTTAGCTGAGGTTTATGTAGCAAACTTGAGTGAAAGTAGGTGCATCCATCATTCACCTGAGCGAAAGTGACCCTTCGATTTTGACGCGGTAGGGCCGCGTATTGACAAACTTCGTTGATTAACACGTTTTAAGTAAACAATGGAATGAAATTGAGAAAATTCAGTTTTAACGAGTTGAAGTGTGTAAATTTTCATACATTAGAGAGAAGTGTAGTGTCATATACCTAACTAACTTAGCGTTATTAATAATATATGTCCTGTAATAAATTACTGTGTTGATGCCCGGTGGAGTAAAATAGAGCCACCCCATTTCTTCTCGTGGGTGTCGTAGAAGGCGACTAACCGATAGTATTATTTTATTTTCCTGCTTCATTGGATTTAATCAATTTAGGCTGGATTTCACCATGAGAGGCACGTGGTTAAGTCGTAAAAGAGTTGGTTAACGAATTGCATAGTTTGGCGATATTATAGCCTTAGGTTCATCATCAGTCTTAGGACTCTTTGGATGATTTGTAAACCATTAAGAAACCTTCGGGCCTCGGAGAGCATCATGGCAGAGTTCCAGTTGCAATATGAACATCAACGACAGTCGTTACGGGTTGTTGCAGTCGGAGCCGACAACTCGTTTATCTACAGAACTTCGATATCGCCATTAGATGTAGAGATTGGATGACAGTCGTTTCACGGAAAAAGGAAACAGTGGTACTTCGGAAGTGGTAACAGAAGTGAAGACTTGGCCAATAATATGTTGAAACTAGCGGCCGCCCGCGACTTCGTACGCGTGGAGTTAGTTAACCCCCGTTTTACCGCCTTAGGGGTGGAGTTTTGTAAAATCCATACTTAGCGGATGTCTACACCCTATAAGGAACCAACTTGCCAAATTTCAAGTTTGTAGGTGCTATAGTTTGTGAGATTTCACGATTAATCAGTGAGTGATATTTTGCTTTTGTACTATGTAATAATTATCATCATCATCTTCATGTAGACGCATTTTCCTGATTGCATCCGTGGCCAAGATGACCTCGGAGCTCAGGGTCCGCCTTCTGGCTCTTTCTCCTCCACTTCGCACGATATATGTAGAATATTGTTGACAATACAGGAGTGGCGGTCACATGTGAATGGTCACAATCTGTCACAAGAGGTGTCGGTAACGGTGTCTCAAGTTCAATAGTTTTTTCACATCTCACTAAACATTCTACGCAAAATGCCGCGCATTAAGAAGTTTTGACTTAAAAAAAAAACACGATTTTGAAGAGAAGACTGCTCAGTCAGCTGCCGATGACTGTCATTGACCCATAGCCAACGGGCCCGGTGAGATAAATGCTCACTGCCAACGGATGTACCACTCGTTGAGGAGTTAATGAGAGTGCTTGCAATGTGCGAAGCGTCACACGTTACAAGTGCAACTTAACTTTTTTTAAACTCTTACCATGTAGATACAGTCAACTTCAGACCAATCTTGACCGCAAAGTCTCAAAATGATATAAATACAAAGGTATTAAGAGCAAATTTTATTGATTTAAATTTTATACTTGTCCGAACTAAAGGTGTGTACCAAATACCAGAACAATTAGTCAACAGGAAAGAGGGAAACCCAAGGTATTAAGATCATTTTGAGTTCTTTGTTCGTCAAGATCGATCTGATGCTGACTGTTCACACCTACCTACCTAACCTACTACATACTAGTAATTAAGTATCCAATGACTTCTTGTGAGAGTATATTGCAGTGGCATATATGACAGTCGTCAACGCATGTTATATTAGTCAAATCCCATACATTCGTCATTCTATTTTACAATACGCTGGCCAACGAATTGCCACTTGTCTTATCAATCCCTTGATTTGACTTATCTTGACTTTTCCGGACGGGAATGACGTTTGACTTCCCAACGCGAAGCCTGCGCCAACGTCTCGTCCATTGATCAGCAGGTGTACCGACTAGCAGCCTAGCAGGTGGATTGGCTTGGTCCCCAAAGTCTTGGTAGTGCCCTCATGCAATTTTACTTCTTGCAACTTTACAGTAGGCTTAGCGTATACTTATCTTTATAGACGACTTGATCGCAAACAAACGCATGTCCAAACTGATGGAAAGGGAATACCATGGCCTATCGCCGTTTTTAACGGTTTCGCAGGCCGCAGACATGCTGCCGACCCTTTAAGCACCTTCTGCTGACTTCTACATAGGTAGCTACTTGATTATTATTCATAAGACGTATTGAATTGTTAAAATTACCTCATAACCATCCCGTAAAACACAGTTAGTTAATTTAAATGACCGATAACGGCAGTTTGTCATTTGTCATGGCTACTCGTTCATGTTATTCGCTTGATCGCATGCAATATTTTGCCTCAGGTGTAATTTGCCCATGCGATTTCCCGAGCATGTCGATTTACAATTCATGATTTTATTATCGCATTTCACGAAACGCTTCGTAAATTTGACGAATGTAACTTCTGTTTTGTGCTTGCTTTATTTAATTGATAATTTATAAGCAGGTTATTAAACTTTAAACGATGTGTATATTTTTATTTGTATTGCACTCCTCTCTTCACTAGATGGCTCTGAAAAGTTTTAACAGCGCCATCTTGTAGTTTATTGTTACATTAATTAGAATATTAGCAAAATATTAATAACACTGTTTTACCGACAGCAGCAAGTAGCTGTCAGGGAGACGTTTTAAAAATTGTTACCAGTTACCTTACCTAACACCTCAACTATTGCTTATATTATAATTATTTTTAATTAAATGAGAATCGAACATAATATTCACAATACTGTAATTTCTATGATTTAGATTTTTTTTAATATGAACGTTTTTTAAAACCATTTCATAATTTTGACAAATAATTTGTAAAAGATAGCAACACTGTCAAGCGGCTGCCATGATTTGGCGTTTGTCTTGTCATCGGTTAGTGTGTCTAGAAAATTACAAAAATGTTTTATGAAAGACTGTATTGGGTGCAAATCTTTTTAATATCAGTGCTAGTGAACTCCATTTTAGCAGAATGGAACACGAGAGACTACATAAGACGAGAGCACTCTCTAACAAAACCTTACCAAGGTGAGTGACCCGTACCCGGTGTTGATAGTGATCTTATTGCCTTAAATTTTCGCTAACAATAAATTTGTTAATTAACTACAGGGAGTGGAATGTCGGTGCCTTACTGGGACTTCCTAGGTAGCACTATAGTGACGTCAAATTATGTGCGCTTGACACCCGATTTGCAGTCGAAGTCAGGAGCTATATGGAACACAGTGGTAAGCTTGCGATAATATTGTTTAGCTACGTGATAATGTGCAGTACTCGTTTCTATTATTAGTATATTCAGTACCAGTCAGTAACTCTCTACATTTTCTGAACGGCACTCTTTTTAAGGACATCTTTTTTAGTTTCAAAATTCATTTTTTTAAACTAACCTATTAGGATTCTGCTCTTTCTATTGATGATACTGACTGTGTACTTATGGTACAATAATAGTGTCCTAACATTTTGACCAGAAACCTAATACACTTTGAAATAAACATTAAAGCCGAGCCCAAAACTGCAGAGGACGGATTCCATAGGAAATGCAAGCACAGATCTAATCTTATATCTGGTATTCATTGATGTTAGTAATCCATCTAGCTAGAATATACTAGAATTCTTGCTTACAAGAGTGTAGATCTGCTTTACAAGAGTCTATGACAAATTTTTGGTGTAGCCATACTGAAGAATTATACCAATAATCTAGGTATTTTTCTCTAGTCATTCTAATAATAATAATATTCTACAACATTCTACACAACGCTATCTAGACCCATGGTAAGCTTAATTAATTAGCTTGTGTTATGGAATCTAGAATGTGGATATACATACTTAGATACTTTTTTTTTGTTTGTAAATACATACATATTATACATAGAAACACCCAGACCAATGCAAATGAGGCAATTTATAATTATGTTGCTAATACACTCCAAGGTCTGAGTGATTATAGCCATATCTACAATCCGTAATTTGCATGACTATCATTTCAGACTACAGTTTCAGTTTACCCAATACTCTTGTAGTTAATTCATTTGTTTCATATGTATCCGTGCATATTTGCTGTCTGCCTATCCATGAACCTCGCAACCATAAGTGTTACTAAATTTCAGCATGTAATGTAATACTCTAATAACATGCAGTAATTTTTTTTTATTCCATCCATATCTATTTTTCTTTAAGTTAACATACATGTGATTATATTGTAGAAATGGATCCTCTTTGGGTAAAAGCGTCCACCAATTTGGGCCATCATTCCCTGTCTTGCTTTTATATAGTCTTAATCACTCACATAATTGACCATTTCCCGGTAATTTTTTAAAGTTGTGTAACTATTAAAATAAGTTACATTGCATTAATTACATCATTATTGTTAATTAGTAACTAGTTCATAATATAATTTTTATTATATAATTTATTTAAAACTGTTTAATTATTATGTGGTCAACTTACTTATTTACTTAAGTAAGTGGTATGGTTATAAAAAATGGACACTGCCCACCCCAACTCGGATAGGTTAGGTTAGAAGGCTAAGGCGGGAGCGGAGCGGAGCTCCCGCATTAGCCTTCGTGGTTATTTTTTTTTTATAACCGCACATACATAGATTTTGAACTTCAGGATTTTAATATAGTAAAGAAAACACAAAATAACGTTAAATCATGGGGGTGACCCAAATCATGTTTATTTACGTAATTAAATTGAACTCAAAATGTGAATTAAAACACAATAACTGCATATTTGAAGCTATAGAGGAGCAGAAAAACCACGAAGGCTAATGCGGGAGCTCCGCTCCGCTCCCGCCTTAGCCTTCTAACCTAACCTATCCGAGTTGGGGTGGACAGTGTCCATTTTTTATAACCCATACCACATACACATGGGACAATTTGCGAATGGGACGTTTTGAGAATGGGACATTATGCGAATGGGACGGTTTGCGAATAGGACGTTTTTTTTCCGTGGGACATTTTGCGAATGGGACAGTTTGCGACTAAACCCCCCATAATAAGCATGAAATCCATCCATCTCTTTTATGTACAGGTAAGACAAAGATGACAACACATTTTACTTGTGTTATACCCATTTCGTGAAGTTTTTTAAACAACAGTATCTATGTACATATAGGCTATAACTTTATCCTGCTTCTCATTTAATTCTGTATTTGGCATTATGTTGACTCGAATTATCACAAATATTTATTGCCTATAATATTTTTGTTAAACTTCCTTGAAACATTATGATTAAATGCCCAGAGTAGTAAGCTGAGGTACATTGGACTAGGAGCTGTTCTGAAAAAATTTTTACCCAATTTATCGTAAAGGTGGTTTACCCAACTGACTACAATATAGGGTTCTTCAAGAACGGAATTAGAAGGTTTCTTTAGGGTCGGCAGCACGAGTGTAACGCCCCTGGTGTTGCATATGCGGTATGCCATAGGTCACGGTAACCACTTTCCATCAGGTAAACCGTGGGCTTGTCTGTGTGTAAAAAAAAGGATGAGCTCATTAGTAGCGTGGGGTGGCTATAACCATGCCTGCTGATTTCCCAATGGTTCACATGGTCCATAATGAACTAGATCAAGAAAGGAAGGTTTGCCACCATTGTGAAAATTTTCACTTTTCATCACTGGAGCCATAGACCTTTTAACTGATATCTGTGATACATTTGAATGAAATTTTAAAGCAATTAGCTAACTATTCCAATCGATTATTTATACAAGGAAAAAGAAAAACGACTCAGGCGGGACTTGAAGCCATGACCAGTCGCTTACAGGGGAAATGCCCTGACCATTGAGCTACTTATTCACGCCTTGAGTGTCCCAAATTCTTCTTAACAACCATCTGTGATGAACTATCAGATAAACCAAAAAGTTAGTCATCATCTTCATGGAGACGTATTTTCCTGATTATATCCGTGGCCAAGATGACTACGGAGCTCAGGGTCCGCCTTCCGGCTTTCCCTCGCACGATCTTGGGTTTTCATGGTTGTGAGATCATTTGCTCGTATGTCACCCTCCACGACGTCAAGCCCAGGACTTACCCCTTCTACCTAAACCAAAAATTTTGTATCGAGAAGTAACTAGAAAAGTAAAAATAAGTATTATTTCTGTTTTAATCAAAGTTAAGTCATAAAACAATAGTGAAACTCATTTGGAAACGCATTTTAATTGCCAAACAACTGTAAAAGAGTAATTTTATGGGTTTACTTCATGCATAATTGATTACAAAAAAAGTCAAATTCATCGATTATTATGATTATGGCTAGTCGCACCGAATTAGCTCCCATATAATAGAAAGAAAGAGTCGTGGGGGGTCAGGTGGCAGTGGGAATCCTCACTGTAGAAGCTCCTTATCACATCCTTGCATTAATCCCGGTCGCGGCCGAGGTCCGCCTTTTCCAGTTTAACTGCGGCTAACTTTAAAATTTTCCGTGAAGCCACTGCTATCTGACCACCACAACTCAAAAATGCAAGTTCATGCATACAAATATTTGCACTGAATGGGGAACGAACCCGCGCCTCCTGCATAACGATCGCGTTCACTACCGCCACGCTATAGAGGCTGTCCCTCTAGACTAGAACAATTTATGTATTAGTATAATACTTGTACTTATAGTATTTGTAATTATCTATGCTTGGTGAATTTGAGCTCATCCACCACAGTAGCACCCCGTGCTACCCTTTAAAGACACCCAAGAAACGTGTACTGCGCTTATAGAGCACATTTTTAGGTCCGAGATATAAATATGTGCCGAGCAATAATAAATACTATAGTTTTTGTACCATATCCTAGAGCGCTAGAACCTGTATTTCTTTAATCCATACTAATATTATAAATGCGAAAGTAACTCTGTCTGTCTGTTACGCTTTCACGCCTGAACCACTGAACCGATTTTAATGAAATTTGGTATAGGGGTAGTTTGAACCTTGAGAAAGGACATAGGCTATGTTTGGTCGCGATAACCGACATCCACGCGGGCGGAGCCGCGGGCAAAAGCTAGTTTATCATAATACCAGATATGAGTCAGTACTTTACTGTCTGTAATCCACCTATTGTCCTCTGCAAAGTGCAAACAAATTATAATATTGTTTGATAATGTTCTTATTAGTTTTAGTTATCTGAGCTCATTAACTTCATGCAAAAACATTGGATTAAGCCTTATCTCTTACTACATGCCTCAGACATACTCGGTTTAGTGAAAAACTATTAATATAAACAATGATCTTAACCATACAATGACGTAGATATTATATCAGATATACATACATACAATTACAATCACGCCTTTATCCCTGGAGGGTTAGGCAGAGGTGAATTAACACCCACATTTCACCAATCAATAAATTAGGTCCCACGTAATAGGGGGTGAGCCTATTGCCGCATGCCGGGCACCATTGTTGACTCGAGCCATGTATCCGAGGCTGAGTCTGGGCTGTATAAATCTGTCTGATGTAAAACAGCCTTATCCCTTAGTCGCCTTGTACGACACCGCATGGGAGGAGATGGGGTGGTCCAAATTCTACTCTGCCGGGAACCACGCGGCGAGGGATCATATCAGATATAGTTATTATTATATTATCTACTAATGTCAACAAGTGGCAATTCGTCGGCCGGCGTCTTTTAGAATAGAATGATGAATATATGGGATTGACACGTATTTTTACGTTTATAACAGTCGTCAACGTATGTAGAACATCACTTTTATTCTTTCTCTGTCACCACTCACCGCGAGACCTATCACATGGTATAACCCGCGCCACGTATCTTGGACCTAAATTGTAAGACATACGAGGCTCTGGCGCCCGCGAATTGCTTTGTAATAGTCTATGCTTGGTGAATTTGAGTTCGTCCACCGCAGTAGCACCCCGTACTATCCTGAAAAGACACCCAAGAAGTGCGTACAGGGCACATTTTAGGTCCAAGATACGTGGCGCGGGTTATATGATTTCGTAGCCGACCGCATACGACAACTACTGACGCACGCAGTAAATGCACGTAATTCATTGCGCCTGCCCAATGGCATCCTTTATCCGTATCGCAGTTTGACAAGTAATGAGTACGCTGTATGTGCTGCATGCGTCGGCAGTTGTATGCTGTCGGCTATGGAATCATATCTTTAGGGGTATAAAAATAGCTTACAGCCTGGCCATTCATGTTATTGAGACCATTGGCACGCATGTCCCCTACTACGTCAGTAACATATTTATTTAATAGGTACCTACGATGAAACTTGCGTAAAATAATATGAATATTATTCGTTACGAAACTTTATTCAGGTGTTAAAAACACTTGTTAATAGTTGTTATTCAAAAATATAATGTCATCATTGCAATACATAAATTGCCGTGGGTATCTAGTATGTCCGAACGCCAATCCGGGTTTGCACTTTGGAGCCTGAGATCCTCTCTCCCTATCCTTTCTCTTAGCATAGCTTGGCTTTTACGGGAGTGACTGCCTTCTGCCCTAATAAGATCCACAGCACGAAAACCTGCGCCAAAGCCGTCCAATAATTTGCAAGTGACTGACTTACGGACTACGGGTCAGGCCGTGTTTGCAGTGTGACCTAACATCTATGTAATGTTTTTCTGTTGTTAATGTAGATTTTTTATAAATCGCTCACGCTGTGCTCTTTAATTCTGTAGGTATCGTCACGGCTCTTAGACACGCTGCAACCGCAGTGGGGGACAAGTTTACGACACTAGCATTATTAATAGCTATTTAGAATCATTAACGCTTCCATGTTGAAAATATAAAATCTTTTCTAGTACGTACTACCCAGCGAATTTATAATTTTCTTTCTATCTTCTTATATAAAAATCTATTTATGTTTATCTGTTCAAAATTCAGTCTATCCGTTTATTCAAGGTGGTGATGGGCCAATTATACTTCCTTGCGGTACTCCAAAAGTTGTAATTTCTAAGTTGCAATTATTTCCAAATATATCTGTAGAAATTGAACACAATCACGAATCAAGTATATAAAATAAATATACAGTAGACAATAATAAATGCATTTATTTTTATTATTGTACAATGTAGTGATATCAGTGGCCAAGACATGCGCGCCTATGCACACATGCGCGCTGTCCGCATACACAAGCCGCGTCGTTAAACAAACTAATGGACAGCATTATAGATTTAGGACGACACGTGTATTTGTTGAGAGCGAAAGAGACAATTATACATATTTAAAACTAGGCAAGACCCGACCAACGCGTGCAAATATTTGCACTGAGTGCGAATCGAACCCACGCCTCTTGCGCATTGCGTGGCGGTCACGTTCACTACTTATTCTATGACTGAGGCTGCCCGTTGTGAACCTTATTACTCGTAGTTTTAGTTATAAAATAATATGTGAAGTCATTCTGAAGTCGACCGCATACGATAACGACAGACGCATGCAGCACATACAGCGTACCCATTACTTGTTAAACCCCGATACGGATAAAAGGGACCATTGAGAAGCCGCAATGAATTACGCGCATGTGCTGCGTGCGTCGACAGTTGTCGTATGCGGTCGGCTACGGAATCATACCTTTATTTATTTATTTATTTATTATAATACTTTATTGTACGCCAATTACAATATTCATGATACAGAAATTAAGAAAGAAAGAAAGAAAGAAAGAAAGAAAGAAACCATTTATTCATATACCTACGAGATACACAATTAAGAAGACAAGGGGGTCTAAAAAGGCCATTTCATAAAACGAATCGGATTCCATTTCGTCATCCAGTTCGTCCGGCGAAGCGCTTTACAATTCATCTTGGGTCGTAAAATGATACACATGAAAGACGATTCGTCTACAATGCGGTTCATCCGACGATTCGTATTTAGATAAAATGTTGCAATTCTAAAAATATAAAAACCGGTAACTTTTAAATGCAAGATATTAAAGTAAAAAAGAGTATTTTAAGTGAAAAGATTGCAATTTATTTATTTTTAATCAGCAAATAGACTTTAAAAACCATTTTAAGCCATTAATAATTGTTAAATAACATTCAGATTATTTCAATAATTGTTAATTTACTGGCAACAAACTGTGTTCTGTCAACTCAACTAATGTAAATATTTGATTGTCTGAGCTGAGAAATTAAAATGTTTTTCGTATTTATTCAATCCATTCATCAAGTTCACTTGAAAAAATCCACTTATGAGAATGTTTAAGTGTTGTGCTGTGTGTTCCACTTCAAATTTTATTCTCGCTACGTCGCGTCAGGCGGAATACCGACCAAATATAGTGTTTGTGTTTACTGTGCATATAAAACAATCATGCCAAATCGGGTCAGTGAGGCGCAGTGGGAGATGATTATGAAGTTCATGACAAGGCATCCTCAGTTGGCAAAAACTGCCTACAATAATACCGCTCGAAGAAGAGACTAAAGCCGGCGGCTATGGGCAGAGGTTACACTCATTCTCAACGCAGAAGAGAGAGGTTACGCTACTAAAGACGCCCAAGGATGATCTAAAGTAAGCTAGACATTTACCAACGGAGTGTCTGATGAACCGGAGCACTAATATCAAGTAGTTGTGATTGTCGCGTAAGTATAACTCTCTATAGTAATAAGTGCTAACATTATAATATAAACTATGATAAGAAAGGACTTCTTCCCAAAGTGAGGTGTTAAGTTTAGTAATTATTGCTTATCTTGTGTCTTTCACAGATATCCTATTCTAAATATTGTAATATCTCATCCCTCTTCCAAGCTCCACATATTATAAATGTATCGAGAGCATTGTTCAAACTGAATTACATCTCTAGATAGATAGATAATACTTTATTGTACACCAATAAATTTACAGTAGAGACAAGTAGGTATCATGTATACTCTCCATCTCTACATTTGACCGTGGAGAGAGAAACAAACATTAAATTTTTTAACATTATATAGTTATTTACTTAGCACATAAGAAAGATCATAAGTAGGTAAATGTGATTAAAATAAAAGAATATAATTATTGTTTCAGCACAGCGCCTCCAGCTCCATTGGAAGAGGCTAGGCGGATCTTGTCTCAAATAGAAAGATAGAGGCTGCAATCTGATGCAGCGACTGCAGCAGCCTCCGCATAGTTAGCTCAACACAATAGGGAACTAGCGAGGCACCATGGTTGTGTTGATTAGATGGACTGCGTAATATTATACTGATTATGGAAAAACAACTTACTTAACAATTAAGTTTCTGGATGTATAATATGTGTGTATTAATACGAACAAACTATAGAATATGTAGTATACCTGTTGTCTAGTACTTATAGTACAAGCTTAGAGCCCCAACGACAGCTCAAACTAAGCATGATTTTGTGTGCAATGTTGTTATTTTATTAAAATTAAATTGCCTTTCCAAATCCAGATTAGTTAAGTATGATTAATGGGCACTGTTTAATAATATTGATTGTTATTAAACTTTTCAAAACAAACAAAAATACATAATCTACATTATGTATGTTTATTAGTTCTTTTTGTGTTTAGGATATTGTATTGTTTAGATTGTGTACATTGTCTCCTTTATTTTTAATTGAAATTGACATTCGTATTTATAATATTAATAAGTTTCTGTAATTAGATTTAATTAAACATTATGCCATATATGTTGGTAATTAAACTTCATTTTCTCAACTAGGATATATTATTAATATATGTTGTTATGTTTATATTAATGTAAACCTTATATGCTTAAATAAATTACATATAATACAAACATGTTGCAAAATTTATTCCACCTCGTCCTGATCCTGATAAACAGGGCTCAATTTCTTGGATGAGATCTAAAACAACTGGTCATCAGTGACGGTGAGTCCCTATAACCCAATTCCTGTGGGCTTGCTCTGCAAAGTGAAGCCGTGGTAGATATGTTTGTTTAAATTTGTACTTAGTAACTGAAATTCAGAAGAAAAAAAAATTGCCATGATCATACTATAAGAGGTATCTAAGCTTTTTTCCACCGGCTTACCTTTTGAAATTTTTGACCCTTCACCGCTGCTATTCCAGCCCACAAACTCGTCCTCCGGCATTTAGAATGCAACCTCCTGGTTTCGTGAGGCCGCAAAAGCCTTTCTAGGGCTATTGCATGTTTCAATAAATTATGATTAAGAAATAAATCAGCCATATTTAGGCTAAATTTATATAATTGAGGCAAACAAATAAATTACTACGAACGACGAATTGTAAGACGCGATGTTCGAGTTGCGTCTTTCAATGCTGACATTTGACATTTCAGCGATTCGGATTTGGTGAGCCGTTTTACGACTTCTCATACAAACTTGTCAAAAAGGCGAATTGCTAAAAGCGAATCGCGCCGCGTTTCGCGCTGTGTGTACCCATTTTACGAAATGAAATCCGCTTCGTATTTCAATGCGGATACGATTCGTCGAATGTGACCTTTTTAGACCTAAAGAGCAGTACAAAGGGCGGCCTTATCGCTTTACGCAATTTCTTCCACTTTTTCCATCATTTCTTCCATTTTCTACCTTTAGACCAAATTTATCTTTGTCACCAGTCAACATTTGGCTATAATAAACTCTCAAGAAGCCAATCCAGCTCTTGCGTAGGAGACATATGTTTTTCAACTAGTTTTATACTACTTATCTACAATTCTAATGTGATACATTGTGACTTGCCTGTATTGACATTGTAAGATTGTTAATGACTCGACCTCTGTTTACAAAGTTGGCGAAATTTAGGTGTCGATACACTTTCAAGGTTATATCAAATTACAAAGCAATGTGCGTAAATATGATCTAGTACTTTTTTTTTTTATCGTGCGAAAAAACCCCACGGATACCTCCCCCGCCGGGGTCGGAGGAGGAGGTTATGTCGGACTCGAACCGACTAAAACGCACGCCTTCTGTGGGCCGTCAGTTACCGGAGGTGAGATTGTCATAGCCATATCCCTCGCACCCCGGCCGACCCAGGGCCATATCTCTCGATCTGGCCCTCTTCCGGTGTGGGGACCACGGAGTCGTAAATATGATATACTAGCTGTTGCCCGCGACTCCGCCCGCGTGGATGTCGGTTATTGCGACCAAACATAGCCTATGTCCTTTCTCAACCCCTATACCAAATTTCATCAAAATCAGTTCAGTGGTTTATGCGTGAAAGCGTAATAGACAGATATAGTTACTCTCGCATTTATGATATTAACATGGATTAATATGGATTTCGATCCAGTACCATTTTTCTAATACCACGTGGTACCTGTTTTTTTATCATATTAATATTCTGTTCCGAAAGAATACCACTGATAAAACTAATACCAAAACGTGTTTCTCATAGAATTACTAAAGGCTCGGTCAAACCAACGCGCCTTATTTAATTACTAATTACGGTTATGTAGTAAAAAATTAACCTATTACTTGGGTGGTTGGTGACTGAAGTACGTTAGTAAGCGCATTACAAAGTTAAACAAAGTCCAGTTAAATGTTACATAGCTGGATTCTGGGGTATTATTCTGCTTGGTAACGAGTTTAATCACAGTGTAACGTGAGTGCATTGGTTAATATAGAATTCTGTAGGTACATTATCTTATCATCAAAGAAACTCCGTGCCGGTCACATATTAAGCTATATTGTGATATCGATATTGCCTTTTTTTTTTTTTATCGTGCGAAAAATCCCCACGGATACCTCCCCCGCCGGAGTCGGAGGAGGAGGTTATGTCGGACTCGAACCGACTAAAACGCACGCCTTCTGTGGGCCGTCAGTTGCCGGAGGTGAGATTGTCATAGCCATATCCCTCGCACCCCGGCCGACCCAGGGCCATATCTCTCGATATGGCCCTCTTCCGGTGTGGGGACCACGGAGTCCCCAACTCGCCCCCGGGTATGGGGATATCGATATTGCCGATTGATGTTTAAAAAAATCCACTTAAATTGAATGACATAGCTCATCTTTATCTAGTACTAGCTGGTTGCTTGCGGTTTTTCCCACGTGGAATACTGATCCCGTTCGCACAACCCACGGGTTCTGTTCCCGGAACAAAATGTAGCCTATAGTTATTCCAGACATGTCCTCTACAGCTAGGCTAGTTATCCCGAAACGTAAAATATTGTGGTTTCTAAGATGTTGTTCACGATATTTTACGTACCAAGAAGCCTGATGTGATCACTTAACCTGGCTATGGGCCTTTCAAATCGCAGGATCTAATGACTATCTCGAGATAGGAGGGAGGATCCTTGGACTAGGTTAAAAGGTGTGATTTTGGAATGCTCAGGCATAAGCTCTATTTATAAGCTATATTTATAAGCTATATTTGAATCCATAGGTTGCACATAAAATTTTGCTTTTGAGCAGTAAGGCCGCCATTTGATCATACAATTATTATGTTAATTGTGTGCTCCACATATCCACTATTTTCATTGTTATACAAGAAACATTCCTATTCTATTCTAACTCTTGCTTTCTCCCACCAGCCATGCCAAACACGGAACTGGGAGCTCCAAGTCCAGTTCAAGGTGCACGGCCGAGGGAAGGACCTGTTCGGTGACGGCTTTGCGATATGGTACGTCAAGGACCGCATGCAGAGCGGACCCGTCTTCGGCAGCAAGGACTACTTCCAAGGGCTCGCGATCATACTAGACACTTATAGCAACCATAATGGTGCACACAATGTAAGTTAGACTGTAACTTTACTTTTATTTACATGTTATGTTATGTTTTATTTTTAATTATTGAAGCTTTTGAGGGGTCAGACAGTAGTCGCCTCTGTAAGTTAGATAAATAAAATTTTAATAAGTTAAAAATATCAATTAATATTATAATGAAAAGGAGAAGTATGCGCCGAGGTGATAGGATGTAATTGGGCACAATGCTAAGATGTTGAGGGGGAGGGCATATCAACATAGCTTCACCTTACCCGGTGGAAAGTTTAAAAGGAAGCCTCAGGAATGGGCGTCACTATTATAGATATCAGTACCCTATTGGTATTACACCAATGCCCGAGATGCTATTTCAAACGATCCGGGCTTGTAGAAAGAAGGTAACAGATGTGTTTGTTTGTAAAGAATTCGAAGTCTTTATAGTGGGCAAATAATCCTACAAGCCACAAGCCAGCGTCATAGACTACAAAAGCAAAGATATAAAACCTATTTCCTCTGCAGCATCAGCACCCGTACATATCAGCAATGATAAACAACGGCACGCTGCATTACGACCATGATCGCGACGGCACGCACACGCAGATCTCCGGCTGCGAAGCCAAGTTCCGGAACTACAACCACGACTCTCACCTTTCCATCACTTACATGGACGATACGCTCACAGGTATGTATACCGATAGGTTAGGTAAGAAGGGTATGCTGGAGGTCTTGTTCATTAAGACCATGATCGCGACGGCACGCACACGCAGATCTCCGGCTGCGAAGCCAAGTTCCGAAACTAACCATGACTCACACCTTTCCATCACTTACATGGATGATACGCTCACAGGTATGTATACCGATAGGTTAGGTTAGAAGGGTATGTGGGTCTTGTTCATTAAGACCATGATTGCGACGGCACGCACACGCAGATCTCCGGTTGCGAAGCCAAGTTTCGCAACTACAACCACGGCTCACACCTTTCCATCACTTACATGGATGATACGCTCACAGGTGTGTATACCGATAGGTTAGGTTAGAAGGGTATGGTGGAGGTCTTGTTCATTAAGACCATGATTGCGACGGCACGCACACGCATATCTCCGGCTGCGAAGCCAAATTCCGAAACTACAACCACGACTCGCGCCTTTCCATCACTTACATGGATGATACGCTCAACGCTCACGGCACGGGTATGTATGCTACGCACTCCGGTACCGATAGGTTAGGTTAGAAGGGTATGGCGGAGGTCTGCGGGGGGTGTTAGGTTTCTGCCTTACATAATTACTGAACGCCTTTTTTCTCATTATCATAAACTTCCCTGTGTTTCTGTATATAATTTGTATTTTCAAAAAAATAATACACATTTATGTGCTTTCTAGTACCAATATTACGAGCTATGCTTAGTTTGGGCTAGATGACGTTGTATAATATGCCTTAAAATATTCATAACTCCTGTGTTTTATCAATCTAATGGAATAATCAACTTTCTGTACGCCTATGATAAATACCATTTTGCAATCAAGATTCATACATAACAGCTACTGTAATATTATGCGATTCGTTTAGCAATAGCCTGATAGTAGAGCTATATAACATCCAGCAAAACCTCGGGCTGGAACGAGAAAGTATTTTCAAACTTTATATCAATATTGAGTATAGGCTACACCACGCTCATAGGGCTTACGATAACCACATGAGATAGATGAAACACTGGCAATGAGCCGAAAAGTTAACCAAACATGTCAATACAACTCAATCCCTTCGGGAGAAATTTGGTCATGCAAATAGGTATTTTAGAGTAATATTTTTTTAACCTTATTTATGCAGTCGACGAGTGTATCGTGTGTATAGCGATAAAAAATACATTACTTAGATACCTACATACGAACGAAGTCATAGTCATTACTGTATCAGGTATCTAGTACTAGGCAAAGATAAGGTATACACGCTTCGAATTGGATAGTAAGCTAATTTAAAAGTGTATGGCCCTTATTAAAATCTTCGGAGCCCAGGCCAACCTCCTGAATGAGTCAGGCTCTGGCACTGGCTTTCTTCGGAGAAAGGGGTAGAGGTGGGAGAGGTCAGGTGGCTATGACTCTTGCAAAAGCCAAGATAAGCCAAATCAGGGTAGAGTGTAAGTTAGTGGACTGCAGTCTCTAGAGACCAAACTTGGGATACAACCGATACCGGGACTAACACTGTAATGATTGTTAGTTAGTATATTTATCGCAGCCACTAGTTTAATCAGCCGTTTAATTAACAGCCTAGCCAGTTTAATAAACAGCGCCGTTCAACTTACTTCCTGGGTGGGTGGGTAATTCTAAGATTCACTAACTAATGTGAAGGTAATCCTCCCAACCTACATTAGCTATTTACTATACTCCCTCTTTCTTAAGACTTTGCCTTTAGCTTACCATCAGGCGAGGCGAATCATATTGATGTGTCCTATATAAAAAATCTGTAAAATGTACATAGCTTCGAATAGTTTAAAAGTTAGCAAGACATAATTCTGTTACGAAGTGCGTCTAACCACTCATCCACAGTTATTACTCAATCTTCTTCATCCTAGCGTTAATCCCAGTCGCATCCGAAGCTTTCTACTCGAAGTCTGGTATCCGCTTAAACAGTTTTACTGCAGATTTGGCTAGACTTCGATATTACTCAGTAAAGGAGCTAAATATTATAATTCTTTCACAGTATCAACGGACCTGGAGGGCAAGAACGCCTGGAAAGAATGCTTGAAGGTGGAGAATGTGCTGCTCCCCACTGGGTACTACTTCGGAGCGTCTTCCACAACGGGCGACCTCAGCGACAACCACGACATCATCGCGATCAAAATGTACGAGCTGGACCTCTTAGAAGCGGTGAGTTGGCTAATGCAACTTTATGTCAAGGGTATAAGGACGATTATTGACCACAGATTTGCATTAAAATTAATATATACTAGCAGCTCTGTCCACGCAGACTTCGGTTATCACCAAACGTAGCCTATGTCCTTTCCCAAAGACTACTCTACCTCTGTACAAATTCCATCAAAATCAGTTCAGTGGTTTCGGCGTATTAGCGTTAGAGACAGACAGAGAAACATATTTGAATGCTTTTTCCTACAATTTCATCGATAGTTAATCAATCAATCAATTAGCCCATCGCAGGCTTCTCCCAATATTGGGAGGCTTTGGCCTACCGTTTCCATGCTGGCCTGACGGGTTGCTACAGGGTTTTATTTCGAGTTTTCCTTCTCTCGCAGTGATATCGTCTGCGTATTTTTCCGTTAGCCGCCTCCTACGACACCCTTCGGATGAAATGGAGGGTGATACTTGTTCTTTCTTCGTCACCACACGGATAATGCTGTGACATTATGTCAGCTGTCAAAACTGACATCTAACATTTCGTTCGATAATTATATTTTTATCTTTATTCCAGCAAAACAAAGATGAAGACCGATCAAAGATAATCCCTTCAGCAGCATCGTTCGAAGCCCCACGGGAAAGGATCGAAGACTCAAAACCCGCCATGTCTGGCGTCAAAACATTCTTATACATGATGTGTATAGCCATCGTCATTATAGTCCTAGTTGTACTAGGCATCATGTGGTACCAGAAACGTCAAGAACAATCTAGAAAAAGATTGTACTGATGGCGCCAAATTCGAAAACCGAACGTGTATTGGCGCGAATATTCAAAATACGTGTTCGATTGTTTGATCAGTGTAAAGACATTCCTGTTTTAAAAAAGTTCGGTACTCTTTTGTTTCAAGTCTATGGTACGTTCTTGATTTAGATTTAAATGTTAGGGCTGGCTATAGACAATATTGAAGGATTTCGGTTCGGGTGCTTTGTATTTTTTTAGAATAAATCGTTTGTGTTACAAGAATAATTAAATTATTTTCGAGTTCAAAATACAGTGCGCCCGAGGAAATTTAATTTTTGTGAACGAAAGCGATGTATAGAATAACAATAAGTTTTCGTTATTAAATGGGATGGCATTCTCGATAACAAATATAAATGAAAACAATATCAATAATTTATTCATAAGAGCTTGAAGACTATTCTTGATTGATATTTCTAATTTAGTACATGTTTGTGTAGAAATGTATGTGAGTACGGTCAGCAAAGAAAATATATGAACATGACCAAATTTACAATTGCGTAGCTAAAAGTACTGAAACCTTATAAGAGATATACTACACAGATACCATGAAAAGATTGTAAATTTCGATGTGTTCAGCTAATTTTGTTTCTGATTTTAACTATTTTCTGTGTTAAATTAGTCTCGATAGTGAAGTGCGTTGGAATTGATTTAATGTGAATGTATGGTATAATTTATTTCTTGGCTAAGCCTTCTGTTATAATATGCCTCATCCCTACTTGGGTACTTTTTTTTAATAGCAAACGCCAATGTGACTTCTCCACGCCTGATGGTAAGCTGAGGGCAAAGTCTCTGTAAAAAGAGTATCCCTTTATCCTCCTTTATCCCTGACCTATACGCCCTATTTAAATTGGCGCACTGTACACTATTCACAGGTTTTCATAAGCGCCAAGAAATAAATTGTATCTCTTACACAAGCAACACGTATATAATTTTGAATGAAGTCAAACAATAATCTTCGAATAAAGACTAGCTATCAAAGACTAATATACGTTAAGCTATACATATATAAATAATATATTGTATACACCGCCTTGTTTTAATCACATCTTTATACATTTTACACTCAGCTAATTTTCACATTTAAATCTTATGACATGCATACAATCTCGCCTGTTTCTGACATCGATACTAGCCGTTACGGGTAGTTGGAGCCCAAAAAGGTCCGACTAGTCATCGCCAATTGGTTGTGGAGGAGATGGCAGTTGCTTCACGAAAAATATTGAAGTTCAGCCGCATCACGGTTAATATTATTATTAGTATGGATGGGTTGGCTTAGATTCCGCACTAGTCTGAATTGAGCCTTATCAGTTCCGTATCCCGATAAGAAAGAGCCGTGAATGTATGTATGTAGAACTTATTTGTACTAAATAATATTTGTTGGTAATGAAATCTCACTTCGTTATACGCTTGAAGCACCTTCTTAGGTTAAAGCATAGTCATACATGGCTCACGTGGGACATAGTGAAATGAAAATTAAACTGCATTGACTATTTAGAAACAAATGCCTGAAGCAAACTGTTTGTAGCTGACTGACAGCCTGTAGTCATAAAAAGTACAGCGACAAAAGTAGGTCAACAAATTTTAATACATAGATCACCTAAAATTCCGCGAATATAATGGAATGTTTTGAATCATAATGCAGTTGAATTTTCATAATAATGGACGTAACATTACCTGTAAATACATATACAAAACATGTATACAAACTTTATACATTTATGTTTCTCGCTCATATAAATGTAACAAACTTTGACGTTGAAGAGTTTGTTACGAATAAAAATGTTTATATCAAATTGTGGTTTGATATTACACTGGCTACCTATCAACTGAGACTAGGCATTTTGAATAGGTAAGGCCAGATGTAGTTCCCTTTAAAATATTTAATTCTAAAACCGCTTTTGCGGCAGCCTTCATGTCTATGAAATCACAGACTAAATGCAAGGGAATCGCCTTCGCTGGCGTTCGCCAAATTTACTGCGACCGCCAGCCTACATCTGTAACAAATGTCTGGCCATGGAACTGCCCAGCCCCGATAAGAAGGAAATGAATGCCTAATAATAGTTGTCAGATTATTTTGAAAGGTATTTTAGCCGAAGTTGATTCGGTCTAATATCTTTATTTATATTAATTTAGTACCATCAAATTATGACAATATGTTAAGTAGGTATAACCACTAAATTTTTCAGTGATTTGAAGCTTTTTTACATCAGTCGTAATCACTTGCATCACAACATAATTCAAAATTAATACTTATTTCTTACGTTATGCAATAAACAAATAATAATTATATTATTATTTTTTCTGTATTATGTAATATCGCATAATTAAAGTTTGTTATCATTAATTTAATAATTTAATCGTTAAGTCAGTTATATTTGAACGATTTTTTCCTAGATTTGATAGTAATGTTAAATATTTATTTGAATTAGTTCCTCTTTATATTATTAACAGTAATAAAAATCGTTCAATTATAACGTAATCATGTGAATGAGTGTTGTATGTATTTGTGTGTTTAAATAAAATGATTTATAAACTTTTTATCGTCTTTTTCACTTGTCTAAGTGCTTTCACACGGTTAAAACTATCCTACACATCATCATACATCCTACTATCCTACATATCTACACCTGCTAAGAAAAACGATTAACTCAGTTTTTGCTGATTTCAACTAAGAGGATGTCTGATAAAAACAAACAAAACATTCAAGAAGTCTGAAAAATCAAGGCAATATTCTTATGCAGCGGCTACAATATGGGGTTCTTCAAGAAGGGCATTAGAAAGTTTCTTCAGGGTCGGCAGCGCGAGTGTGACGCTCCTGGTGTTGCATACGTCCATAGGCCACGGTAACCACTTCCCATCAGGTGGGCCGTGTGCTTGTCTGCCACCTAAGTGGTATAAAAAAAAGATGCAAGTACCGAGTATCGATATGTTCAATAAAAAAGTGACTAGCATTTTTTTCCTATGAGTCCCATGATCCGTGCTGATATGCATAGAAACCATTTAACAGAAAGATAGCCCCGGGCTCCTTGAAACGATAAGATGTGGAATGAGGACAACCCATTATTCAGAAAGATGCGTACTATGGATTTAGAACAGATTCGAGTTTTGAATATTTGTAGGAAGTTTCATAGCACATCTTACCCCGCGTTTACATACTGCCGCTCGCATTGCTCATCGTGTTGCCAGAAATATTCGCGCGATTAATGCACTAGTGTTCACACACTCCCATCATCGCGTTGGGCCGCATTACAGTATTCGCCCTGCAACGGAGACGGACGTAAACGTATGGAGGACAACGCTGTAGCAGTGTACGCATTATGCTTTTACAGCATAGCGAATTAATTAAATAAATTATTAATAAAAACTATCACTTTCAACTACTATACACTTTCCGTAGATCGATATAAATATTTTTAAAAGTAAATATTCGAGGAGCAATAACAAAAGCCGTGTTTACTGATTAGCGCCATCTAGCGGTCTCGTATAAGTCATCGCGCTAGTATTGCCGCTCCTTTGACTCGCGCCGCCAAGCCGACATTCGCAGCAACATACGCGGCAGTACTCGCGGCATGACGAATATACCATTCACACCACGTCTCTGCCCACTTCTCTCGCCACTTCCCTCGCTCTGCCGCGAGTATGTAAATGCACTATTACTTGCTAAGCTACATAGCATAGCAAAGTGGAAACTGTCACATAGTTTCATAGCTTAGCTTTTACATCCTCTTAGCATAGCTGCAAAACACATTAATATCTGATGGAAGCAGTATACTTGTAAGAAATAATTATCTTTACAACACACCTGCTCATAACAGTGATATTATTTTACCGCAATTAAGCACGGAATGACACCTATTAATAAAACTGTGACTTTTTCATTACTATTATTCACAAAAGTGAGTTATAGATTCTTTTTTAAATTTTATAGGAAGTGTCTATAATTGTCTATGTTCTTAAAAAAGTTTTGATACAAAAAATAACGTGTTTAATAGTACGAATAAATTAACCCATTATGGACTGAGTTTTTTTGAGGTCCCCGATTTTTTTTTCCTCTTAGTATGTTTTTGATTAGGGCCTAATTAACATGATACAAGCATTTAAAATTTGATCTAAGGCTTAGTTCACACGGAATATGCTGGTACCATATGGGATCGCTAGTCTCTTACCGTAGCAACATTCTAATTTTAACATTGGCATTTATTGGTAAACTATTAAGTATATTCTGCAAGAATGAAAATAAAATACACAGTATAAGGTAAAAAATGTGTTATTTATTATATTTTTACAATAACATAGTATGGAATTGATAGTTATAGGCAGCACATAGCCCTACATCGCACTTCACGCAATGCTATCTTCTTCGCGATGAGCAATTTTCTAAAGCGCACTTTTCACATTTCCTTCAGAAAATGCAGGTAACTCCTTTGATAGACCTCCTTTCACTCAGGTACGCGCTGGTAGTCTTGCGTTTTTCGGGCAGGTTCATCAACCGATCTATCTGTATCATCACCGGAGCAACTGGAGCTTGATGACTTAGCCCTAGAACTGCTCCACGTCCAGTAACACGTGAACTAATACGACCACGTCCTCGCCCCCAGAAGTATTTTGATCTGAGATCTTGTTTCGAGGCTGAATTTCAGGTGAATATACATTACGTGGTCGACATTCACGACGAGGTCTTTTTCATGTACTTTTCGCTAACAATACCAACAAGGCGCGCTGAGCTGCCGACCACTCAGATTGTTGCTGAATGCACCAGTGTATTCATCTTCTGAATCCTCGTCTAAGCGCACGGCGGGCTCTGAAGCTGCTATGTAGATCTGGTGAAACTCAAGCTCTTTATAATCTTCTAAAATAGCAGCAAAATAGTTTTGTGTATACTCGAATTGCAGCTAAATAACAACAAAAAATAATTTACTTTGGAAAACATTCACATTATGTTTATTGTTACGTATTTATAATGATGTTATAAAAATATAACTACAACATTATACCCTTTTACGACACTAACTTCCAAAAAAGTGAAAAATTCGAAAGCCACGGTAAGCGACTAGCGGTACCATATGGTACCAGCAACTTTAGCAAACCATATTACCACCATTTTTTTAAACTGGCCTAATGTAGCTGATTCACACAATCGAAGCACTCTTATAGAATATATAATCATAATAAAATGATCGCATAACTACAAAACTAAAGAAATATAGGTACTTACTTGAAAAGCTTATCCATTTTTGGGAAAAAAAATTGACACATCCACTTCTGCAATCAATTACACTCAAATGAAGACAATAACTGTCAAACACCGGTCATCGAATAATAGCGCACACTTTCTCGCTTCGATTGCACCAATTTAAGTGTATCTATCGCATCATCCGTTGGTTCAGGATGACAAAACAAAACGCGCGAAAAAGTGGTACCGTACGGGATCGCTAGTCCATAATGGGTTAATACGCCTATTGTATGGTCATTTGATGCATTTTCGTATTTAAATAAATAATTTCAACTTGTAATACTTGTGTAATAAACAAAATTTTCGCTCAAATTTAACTTTTTTTTCTCTCTAAGTACAGAAAAAAAAACAGAGTAAAAAAAAGTTAAGTTCAAACCTCATTTTTTTTTAAATATGGTCGACCGCCATTGTTAAATGCGCGCGCATAGGAAAACGAATTAATTTGTAGTATTGTTTATTTAGTATTTGTAGTATTATTTTATTCGCAAGTGTGTTGTAAAACGTCGTATGGCACGTGTGAGCATGATGATTACCGTCCTCGGCTGTCTTAAGACCCTCGCCTGGCGGCTCGGGTCTCAATGGCGCCTCGGCGGTAATCACCAACGTTGCTCACTTGTACCATAATGTACTATTATCAAACACTTTCATAACCAAATATGATAGTAAATACGTTAATATTAAAACCTATTTGTACTGAGGTAGGAACTGACAAAACTTGAAACTGAACTATCCCCTGTGACTTTTATTCAAAATTAGAATTCGTTTCTGTCAGATTTACCACAAGTAGATTTATCAATCAATCAAATATTTTATTGTGTAAACTTGTATTTATCACGAAAATACAGCGGCTAAGATAAAATACAGTGCTTAAAAGTTTTTTTAACACTTGCTATTCCAATAAATGGCAAACGAGGCCGAAGAAACTGTTCGTAAGCTATCCATGCACAAAGGCGTCGCTGGTGTTATTGTCGTCAACGGAGAGGGCATACCTATAAAAACTACGTTGGACAACCACGTGTCAGTGCAGTACGCAGGGCTATTGAGTGCTCTAGTCGACAAAGCGAAGTCTGTAGTGCGAGATTTAGACCCAGCCAATGATTTAGCATTCCTCAGAATACGGAGTAAGAAAAGTGAAGTGATGGTCGCGCCAGATAAAGACTTTATACTGATAGTCGTACAAAACCCGGTTGAATGACGAAGGCTTTGGCTTATTAGCCAACTTTTTTATGTTTTAATTCTGACATCGTATTGAGAATCTACAGATAGGCACCTAGAGTAACTAGGTTTAGATATATTGTAGTTATTATTAGTTATTTTCTGTGTGTTTTAAACCTAGTATCGGCTAGGCAATATTTTGCGTTCGTCGTGTTTCACACGACTCACAATTTTATGTTTTCGATGTGCAACTGATGTTGCACGGAAACAAACCTCGCGTCGACTTATGTGCCGCGATGTTGTGCGATCTATTTTATCACTAGTATTTTAATAATTTATTTTAGTTCCCTAAAGTTTCATAACTGTACGTAGTTTAAAAAATATTACTAATTAATTATTATTGTAATTATTTTACTCTTGAATTTTAATAAATAAAACAACATGTTATCAGCATTATTAATTTATTTAATTATAAATAAAGATCTTATTCAACAATAGGATCTTAAAAAAACACAATTTACTAAATATTTAGTAGGAATGAAATACTAATTAATACTATTATTAATTACGCCAAGGCGCCCGCCCGCGACCGCCTCGACCAAATCCTCGACCGCCGCCGAAACTATTTCCATTGCCATATCCTTGATTCCCACCGAAACCGCCTCGATTCCCGCGAAAACCGCCTTGGTTACCACCAAAACCGCCTTGATTTCCACCAAAACCGCCTCGGTTACCACCAAATCCGCCTTGATTTCCGCCAAAACCGCCTCTGTTGCCGCCAAACCCGCTTTGATTGCCACCGAATCCACCCTGACTGCTACTGAATCCGCTTCCATTGCCGCCAAACCCTAGGTTGCCGCCAAATCCACCGCGGGGTCCATTGGTACCCCAGCCTCTGTTGCTACCCCCTCGTTTAGCCCCGTCTGGTCGGTTGTACATAGGGGTGCCGGCTTCGCGTTGAATGTTATAATCACCAGCGTTCATAACGCAGAGAGCTTTCAAGCAGTTTAGGACCTGTAAGCATAAAATATGCATTAATACCGAGAATATTTAGCAAGTGGCAATAGTGTGACACACAAGTGCGACAGTTACAAATAAGAGGTGATGAATAAAACGAGTATATGTATAGGAGAATATTGAATTGGACAGCCTCCGTGGCGTAGCGGTAGTGAACGCGGCCGCTACGCAGGAGGCGCGGGTTCGATCCCCGCTCAGTGCAAATATTTGTGTTCATGAAATATGGGTATTTGCATTGGTCTGGTCGTGCCTCGGAGAGCACGTTAAGCCGTCGCCGCGTCGGTCCCGGTTGCCATAAGAACATCTATGGCAGTCGTTACAGGTAGTTGGAGCCCTAAAAAAACCAAAAACAACGGTCTAGCTGCAAAGCTTCGATATCGCCTAATGTTATCATTGGGCTGTGGAGGCAATCGCTTCACGAAAAAATATCGAGGTCTAGCCAAATCTGTAGTTAAGACGGTAAAGCGGACCCCAGACTCCGAGCTGAAAAGCTTCGGATGCGACTGGGAATTAACGCTAGGATGAGAGATGTATAGGAGAATTTTGAATATCCTCTTCATGTGGAGCCGAAAGCGCTGATGATTGAGACGGCTATCCATTCGACCCAAGTGTGTCGTGAAGACGCTTCTAACGCAAGAAATTTTGTTTGTTTCAGTTTATGCAATTTTTTCCCACCGGTTTCCCTTTTGACACGTTGATTTTATAATCGTTTCAGAGCATATTTCGAGTCTAGTTTCGATAGCAAAATCGTCTGGAAGTACAGTATGTGGCGAAAAAAAATTTTTTTTTGCATATCTCTGCCTTCATTGGGAATATTCCGTTCACCTGTATATTATAAAATAATCTAAACTATACAACAATATTCCGTTATTCCATTGGTACATTAACCCCATAAATCATAAAAAAAAAACACTATATTAATACTTCCACACAATTCCGCTATCGAAACTGCGCCCAAAATCTTTCTCTCCAGAATAGCGGAACCGCTACATGAATTCAGCTGTGTTCAAATGTGGCTTGAGCAGCGGAACAGAGAAAGATTAGCCTTAACTTTGCCTTTGACTTAAATTTCGCTCTGTATTTTTTGTCGATTTCCACAAACACAACGCGGCACCGACAAAATGGCGGCCGAAGCGCGGAGGTATGACTGGCGTAGGAACAGATCGGCGAAACCGCGCGGAGAAAGAGATAGAAGATAGTTAAATCTATGCATTAGAACAGGCCGTTTCGCTAGAGTTCCGCTCCTCGTACACTTGACAAATCTTGGCAAAATGACTGCGGTTCCGCTATGACAGGCGTAAACGCATATAACATATCCCGGTGTAGAAGTGGCTCTGTCGGTAGCCATTACCTTCTGCTCGGTGGGCGTGAAGTCTAACGCCGAGTCAGGTTCTGCCGCGGCTCTCTCCACGATCTTCTCGACAGCGGGCCGAAGTGCCGTGACGAGCGCCGCCGTACGCGGAGACATCTCGAAGTTTAGCCAGTTGTCTAGACGGACCACGTTGTCGATCTGGGGAACAACAATGAAATGAAATGAAATCTTTATTTGCAAGAAACATGGTTTTCTGTAAGAGATGCGTTTTCACATATCCGATTACTGACGCTGATCGGATATCGGGAGGAGTGTCAAATGCCCGTTTTTCACATTGTCAGGCCCAGTATCGGAGCCAACACCGCTGTGGTAGCCCGATATCGGATCATTGAATATGACTCAGAGACTAAAATAGCGACATTTTCCTAATTACTTGTCTTTTCGCGCTAATAGACGACGCTAATCACGAATATAAGAAAGAAAAAAACGTGTGGCACTCGGGGACTGCCGCGGTAAAGCTATTGCACAGCATTTTTTATCAACTTATGCAATTATCCCCCCACTCCGAGCTCGCACGAATCGAGCCGAGCTGCTCCGAAATCGGCCGATTTTGGAGCAGCTCGGCTTGATTCGTGCGAGCTCGGAGTGTCAGCTTAGGTTTTTTCGTTACGGAATTTCTGGATTCGGTCTCCACGCTCAAGGCCCGCGATAGAAGCTATGCAATAGCTTAAAAATTTCGATACATGTAATGTCAATAAGGTTAAAAATGCTTGCACTAGGAAATCGCCAAATCACACCGATTTTATCAGGATATGTGTGAAAATAGCACAGTATCGGATGTCGGCTAACCTAACCTAACCACATCAGTATACATACCCATTCCACCTTCCTACAGGCGAAGAGTAGCAGGTGTAGCGGTGCCACCATGGTGGTCTGCTTGCAGCTGATGGCACGAGTGCGCACTTTCTCTCCGAACACGAACAGGGGCGATGAGAACCGCTGCTCCTGGTTACTGCAGTTGACCGACGTCTTGTGGAATAAGGCTGGCTTGCCTTCCGTGGTTAACACCTAGGAATTATAGTTTCTTATATAGTCACGCTGCTTTTTCAAAGAGGTAGGTAGAGATGTTTTTGCCACGTGCCCCGTATACAGCTGTCGTTTCCTCTACTTTCATGTTTTCTCTACTGTAATTTATCTTGAGCGTCTTTATGACTAGAGTGAAAAGTTTACTTCTATGCAAGCGTGCTCCACTGTCGATCACATCGTCACTTACCAACAAGTGCGATGTGGTCAAACGCGAGCTTAAATAGCAACCATAAAAAAAATCTGCTATTTATGAATTGCAGAACGGGGACTATCGTAATCCTATCACGATTTTTTTATAATAGTCATGTCAATATGACTTCACCTCACCTGATAGTAAGCTAAATGTAAAGTCTAACAAATGGTGGTCACCATTACATACACCAATAATGCTACAATGGTGAACCTGGTGAACTTGAAACCCACAAATATCACTGCTATACATAATATTCGTACAATGGATGTGTGTGTATGTATATATTTATTTTAAGAACTTAGGCCCGTATTCTAGAATGGTACTCAGATCTGAATCCCGATTTATCAATATGTATAAACAATCTATGAAATCTGTCAATCTGTCCTCAGATAGATCAAGATTCAGGACTGAGTATCATTCTAAAATACGGACCTTAGCTTCGGCTCCAAAATGGCTAGTCAATCATGATGTAAACGCCTAAAATGATGTGTACGATAGTTACCTTCCTCTTCCCCTGGTGCAGACACACGTTGGGGTACAGTCCGTAGCACATGAGCGCCACCACCAGGTCCAATATAGGATCTTCGCCCGTTGGCACCCAACGCTGTGGGATGCTACACTCCTCGGAGAAACCTATGGCCGTGGTCAGGATATCTGGCGGGACACAAGGATAAGATAAGATAACTTTATTGACAAATAAAAGAAAACATTTTTTTACATAACATCCATCAAGCAACACTTTGAACACTTCAAGCTTAACATGTCTAGCCGCAATGGCCATCAAGACTAGCCCCGCCCGTTCCCGTGCTAGTAAAATAACTGTGTTACAGGTAGGTTATAGATAATCGCAATAAATAAAGGAATATGTTAAAATTGGTACTTAATTTTTTTTGGATTTTGATCTTTGAGGTTGTGACACTATGGTATAAAGGATATATGCTAGAGGCAATATTACACTCATAACTAATGACTCAAGAAAGACAGCATGCGGTTTTAGTCGGTTCGAGTTTGACATAACCGCCGAAGGGGGATTCCATTCGGATTTACGCTCTTTAAAAAATACTTTTGAGGTTTTAAAAGCCTTCTGAAGTCTTCAAGTTGAAGTCGCTTGAAATCGAGTGAACTCCAAAATAATGATCTTAACTACACTTCGTTCGTCGTCAGTGGACACGCACCTTTATCATTTTCACCTATTTTAGTACGTAATAGGGATACAGTAGTGAGGACAATCAATTGACTGAATGGTACCTCCCAGTAGAGTCCTGACAACAGTAAGGCCCGTATTCAATCTGTCCTCAGGTAAATCGTGATTCAGCTGAGTGGCATTCTAGAATATGGGCCTAAGAATAAGAAGAGTGTTTAGCTAAAAAGAAGATTAAGCAGGTACTCACTGACTAGTTGGTATTTAGCCTCCGAAGTGACCCGCATCGTGGTTTGTTGTATTCCCTTCCACTCGCACCAACGTATTTCTGCATCATCGCCCTTAGAGTGCTCTCTCTCCCACATCTGTTGAAAAAAAAAAGTAAAAAGTACGTCATTAGTAATGGATATTATTTAAATGAAATCTTATAGCATTTAGCATATTAACTTTTCTTATAGATTTAGATCAAAAAAAGTGAACATCCAAGTTACTGAATGAAATTTTGAAGCATTTACATATTATGCTAACTTTTCAAATCGGTTTAGAAAGGAAAAAGTCGCCCCAAAGACGGTAGTATAGAGGAATTTGGATTGGCTTCGTGCGGGCTTCGGTGGCTTAGCGGTCAGAGCATTCCCCCTGTAAGGGAAAGATCGCGGGTTCGAGTCCCGCCCGAGGTCAATTCTTTTTCCTTTCTAAATCGATCTAAGTTATTAATAAGAATATAGGTAGCTCCAATGTCACCCCAGGACGAACGTACAGGCGATTTTCGATAATCCAAGACGTGTCCATGTTGCTCAGTTGATTAGAGTATTTCCCCTGTAAGGGATTGGTCGCGGGTGCCATCTTAGATGTTCTCTTTTGCCGATCTAAATCTATTAGTATTGGAGGCCTACACAGTAATCGAACTGTGTGACGTGGTGTATAACACCCGTATTCACAAACAATACTTCGCTATGCGTACTACCAAAACTGTGCAAAGAACGACAAATTCTCAGTGCGTTCGTTTTGGCAAGCCTTTTTATTCATTGATAATGATAACACTTAAGTAATACTTCGTTGAGGGAACGCACTGCGTTAGATACTGCTCCGTGATGTTTGTGAATTAATTTTACCAGCCCTATGCGCTCGAGCACACTATGAGACCTCACAGTATCGTTTGTGAATACGGGTGTAAGTATAAGTAAGATATATTTTGTCTTTATAAAAACTTACCTGGAAAGCGTTCAACATAGCCACGTGGTCGGAAGCGCGGTCTCCCGCCAACGCCCTTTGGTGCATAGACAACCGTCTCCGTCCCTCAACCACAAATATTTCGGGGAAGGTTGTAGAGTTGGCCGCCATTGTGGTCAGCGCGTCTCCCACGCCGAGCACGAAGCCGAGAACCATCATCTTGCCGAGACGGGGTTCTGAGAAGCAATATTGTATTGGTATAATAATCTGTACCAATGTTTGAGGGGTTAGTGATTAACTAGGTGGCAAACGATTTAGCTCATAGCCAGGTTAAACAATGTACTAGCCAGGTTAGTCCATATCCATTCTTATCATCCATAGCATCTTAAATGCGAAAGTAACTCTGTGTCTGTTACGCTTTCACTCTAAATCACTGAACCGATTTTTACGAAATTTGGTACAACGATAGATAAGCCCTTGGGAATGGACATAGGTTTGGTCGCGATAATCAACATCCACGTGGGAGGAGCCGCGAGCCACCGGTAGTTCTTAATAATTGAGACAGGGTAGAATAGGGCCACCTCATCTCTTTCTGTGGGTGTCTACTAAGGGATAGGATTGTTCCTGATCGACAGTAAACATACAGCCCATGACAAAGTGCCCATTTGACGGCTATAAGCTCACCCCCTATTACGTGGGACCTAATATAATGATTGGTGAAATGTGGGTGTTATCACCTCTGCCTAACCCTCCAGGGATAAAGGCGTGATTGTATGTATGTATGATCTCCTTTTCATGAATATCGTAATGAGTTGTGAGAAAGATGGTGTACTAACCGATGGGTAGCTTGGCCAGTATAGCGCCAAGCGGTGTGAGTGCATCCTGCGCGTCGAGACAACCCAGCTCTCTCAACAGCGCCTCGGCTTCGATGACGGCGTCTAGTGGGGGAGGCTCAGGAGCCTTGGACAGGAAGTGGCCGATACTGCCCAGGCGGAGTAGCTTGATGCTGGACACAGGGAGAGAATAAGATAAGATATCAAGATAGATAGAGGTCCCGGGAAAGCAAAACAATTGAGTGACGTTAGTATCGTATGAATATTGACATAGAACACAACTTGGCCGGTACGAAGTTCGCGGGGTCGGCTAGTCCCTACTAATATTATAAATGCGAAAGTAACTCTGTCTGTCTGTCTGTCTCACTTTTACGACTAAACCGCTGAACCGATTTTGATGAAATTTGGTATAGAGGTAGGTTAGACCTTGAGAAAGGACATAGGCTATGTTTGGTCGCGATAACCGACATCCACGCGGGCGGAGCCGCGGGCAAAAGCTAGTTTTTCATAAAAGTATTATAAGATTGACAATATTTATACATAATGCACAATGTTAGCGATAAGGCCGCCCACCTTATCGCTAACAGCTATTTCTTCCAGGCAGCCTTTGGATGGATAGAAGCATAAGAGATGATAGGGTATTGTAAAATTATTTTATCTAATATATAAAATTCTCGTGTCACAGTTTTCGTTGCCATACTCCTCCGAAACGGCTTGACCGATTTTGATGAAATTTTTTGTGCTTATCCGGTATCTATGAGAACCGGCCAACATCTATTTTTCATCCCCCTCTAAGTGATAAGGGTGCAGCGGGAACGGGATTTGAATACCACGCGGGCCGAAAATATGGCGGTACGAAGTTCGCCGGGGCAGCTAGTTATTAATAAAGAGCTCACTGAAGCTCTTGGCAATCCGAGGTGTTTAGGTAAGTTGTACAGGGATTTAGCTGGAATTCCCCTTGCTCCTACTTCTACGGCTTAGAGTACTCGTCCCCATAAAAGCCGTATAAGTAAATCGAAATGAGGAGAAATTTCAAAAAGTGTATATTGTATACCTGAGTGCCAACTCGTGTAGAGGTGTGCGGAACATTTCTGCGGTTTGATGTTCTTCTAGCCGGTCGAACCGCGCCCTTGAACATAACGTGAAGCACACTCCTGGACGGACTCTACCCGCGCGGCCTTTACGCTGTAAACATCATAATAAGGGTTAAAAAATTTAAATACAGTCCCCGGGCATACCGGGAAGAAAAATGAAAGTCAAACTAATATTGGCTTGCCTCTGTTTTGTAGAGCGCTGTCTCTATCGTACATCGGACTACTCTATAACGATAGAGTAGTTAAAACCACAAAGCATATTATGCAGAAAGGAGGTATTATCATTAGATTTCTTTACGAAAGAACGTGTGATCCTTTTTGGGGGAGAGGTTAGATCCCACCCACTTCTTTATTTTCCATTTTACCATTTACAGATCAATATCAAAATTACTCACATAATTTAACGTCGTACACACACTAGATTTGACTAAATGTCGTATTTGGTGACACTAAGGTTTAGCTTTGGGTTAGGTTTTAACTACTCTACAAATATATCAAGCTGGCACGACGCCGATAGGCTTGCAAACGTTACTGGTAAGTTACCAGGAGGAGATAATTTAAGATAATAAATAAATAAACAAACAAACAAACAAACAAATAAACAAACAAACAAATGAACAAACAATATATTATATTAATATTTAATATTAATATTTATAATATTTTTTTATTTTATTTTTACACAAAGAGGTAGGTAACAAAAATATACAATTATTAGGTACTAGATACAATACAATTTCATCCTATGAGAAACTATGATACCTACACACAGAAATCCGCTTTATAATGACATGGAAACAAACTGGCAAACTTCTCATAATAAGCGGACTTCACAAGAAGCATTGCATATACCTACTTACCTACTTATCTTTTTTTTATTTTTTTATTTCCACACATTTCACACATGTAGCTTTTTGGTCGACAGTACCTAGACTTAAACTCAAACTAACACACTCTAGGGTAAATTAAAACTTATAAGCGATCGCCGAAAGAATTATTCAACTAATTAATTTTATAATTATTTTATAGTCGGCGGTAAGTCGAGAAAATAAGATCTTTACCTCCCGTGCTAGTCGCAACTGTGTTACGGCGAGGTAAGATTCTCATTGGATCAATATCCGCTTTGGGTTAGTTGAAATAAGGACTATAATTTAATGTGCACAGTGATTTGAATAGGACAATACGAGCGATGAGTCCATCATAAACACATAGTATATGTGTAAGATTAAGATAAATAGTTCTTCACAGTTTATTTAGATTTAAATTAGAAATTATACACTAGTAAACAAGGACACAATCCTTAGACTATAAACTATGACATTTTTTATATTTCCTTTTTAGGTATCAGGTATTATTCATGTAAGTATACCTACCATAATATAAATATACATATATATGTTTGAAAAATAAAGACGATATATAATTTATTATAGTTTAGTATATATGTAAGAATACTATTTTTAGTATTTATGTTTAATATATTGTGTATATAATGAAATTTATGTATAAATGTTAAATGTATACGAGTATATATAAATGTGTCACATAATTCACTGTAGATTTAGTTTATTGTATTTTGAGTAGATATATAATTAACTTATTTAGTGTCAATGCAAACTTTATAAGTTGTGATATAAATAATATAAATATAAAGAATAATATAAAGCTTTTATGTAATATAATATATATTTTTTTAATTAGTATATACAGTTTATTGGCAAACTTGTATTAATGATTCTGTCTGTTCAAAATCCAAACCACCCAGGTACTCATTCAGAACTCCCCTACAAGCAAAACCTGTTAGATCTTTGAGACAATAATTTTTACTTAAGCGGTTGTACAGAAATGGGGCCAAGAAATAGAAGAAACACTGGGCAAAGGTAGTTTTGCACGCAGGGACCCTGTATACTTCATGTTGTCTCCTTGCAGATGTGATGGTAAGATTCGGAAACGCGTGTTGTTTTAGAACTATGGCTTTGATGAAGAGTTGACGTATATTTAGGACGCCAAATTCCTTGTACAGGTCGGTGGTAGGATATCTGTATGGTTTGAAGTTGATTACCTTTATGACGCAACGCAATGCCCTTTCCATTGTTATGAGTGTACTTTTTCTAGCGCCGCCCCACACCGATATACCATATGCAGCTATTGATTGGCATAAAGTCAGATAGACAATTTTATTCGTTTTGCTGTCTTTTAAGTGTTTCAATTTTTTGAAAATGGGTATAAGTTTTCTTATTCTAGTTCTAAGCTTATTTATATGTTCCTTCCAATTTAAGTTTTTGTCTATTTCTATGCCCAAGTATCGGACACTGTCAGTTGCACACATAGTATAACAGCCACATCTGGTGGCGTCTACACAATCAAAAGAATGCGCCTTTAATGAGAAATCCGGTAGGGGTTGTGTATTTGACCTTATACTGAATGTTATATATTTGGTTTTATCAAGATTTAACGTCAGCAAACTGTGATCAAGCCATTGTATTACACTGCGAAGACCTGATTCTGCTGATAATTTTACGTTTTCCCATGATGTGTTTTGGAAGAGTATTACAGTATCATCTGCAAATGTAACTATTTTAGCATTTTCTAATTGCATATTACAGAGATTATTTACATAGATAAGGAACAATGTAGGCCCTAGCACTGAACCTTGGGGCACGCCAAAGTCAACTTGTAATTTGGAACTAATATAATCCCCCAATTTTACGGTTTGGAATCTATTACGAAGGTAGTCCTTAAAGAATTCAAGCGGAACACCTCGTATACCTATGGACTCAAGCTTACGTATCAGTAGAGGAACAGAAACCGTATCGAACGCCTTGGCGAGATCGAGGAAAATCCCAATGCATTTCTTTTTACGATCTAAATTCTGTGCTACCTCAGCTACCAAAGTTTCGATGGCATCGGTTGTAGATTTTTTTTTCCTAAAACCGAACTGGTTACGTGAGAGAATATCATTATGTTCCAAATAGTTAACCAGGCGCACATTAACAATTTTTTCAAGTACTTTCGCAATCGTGGGTAAGAGGGAGATTGGGCGGTAGTTTGTGATGTTATTTTTATCCCCTGATTTAAAGACTGGTACAACAATAGATTTTTTCAGCATATTTGGAAAAATACCTGAAGATAATGATATATTGAATATATGGGTTAAGGGCTTTGCGAGAACATTAATACATTTTTTTAATAACATGGAAGATATACCGTCCCATCCAGAAGATTTGCTATTTTTTAATGACTTGACAATATTAGATACTTCCAGCTCGTCCGTATCCAATAACACCAACGACTTTACAGGAGATTTTTTAACTTTAAAATTTTGCACAATATCTTGCTCTGACATTTTTAATTTTTGAAAAATTTGTGCTGATAGATTCCCACCTACCCTAACAAAGGAATCATTGATGAAATTAATTGATTCTTGAGGTGTTGATTTTATTTTTAATAACTCATGCTGATCTTGAGGTTTATTTGTTTTGTTTAAATTGCATACACGTTTTATCACGTCCCAAGTTCTTTTTATATCACTTTTGCTTTCATTTAAATCTAATTTATCATATTCATTTTTGAGATTATGTAGAATTTTGTTGCAATGATTTCTATAGCGCAGATATGTGAGTTCAAGATCATGGTTGGCAGGTGACTTTAAATGTCTTCTATGTAGGACATCCCTAAATCTCATGCAACGTAGCAATCCTGGAGTTACCCAAGGCTGCAAAATTTGTTTTCTGTTAGGAATTAGCTTTAGGAAAGTACTTTCTTGAATAATGTCTTTTATAATGGTAATAAATTTTGCTGTAGCTATGTTTGGATCTGTTTCTAACAATATATTAGTCCAGTCTATTAGTTTAGTCATATTATATATCTTTTCATAATTAATTGACGGTATCGGCATTTTTTTGCGGTTGTTATTACACGGATTATCCACTGGTATAAAGAAACAAACACATCTATGATCAGTAATACATGAATCACAAACTAAGGTCAGAGTTTTAGAAGTCGTTTTAAGAATACAGTGATCGTAGCATTTATCAGCACGAGTATTTATAAGATGACTTGGTAACATACAGTGGGTAGCAAGAACATCTAAGAAGTTATTAGATCTAGAATCCATATTATTTATGGCAATATCAATGTTTAGGTCCCCTGTCAGATAAATATTAGGCACATGCCTAAGATCCCATAGAAGTTGGTCCAGTGTATTGAGGAAGTTAGTGATTACACGAAAAGATGGTGATCTATAGACACAAACAAATGCGTGGCTATTACCCAGTTTCACAACTAGACAGTCTGCATCTGCAATGATTGGTTCGGTTACCATAACATCCGATATGTTATTATTCACATAAACAACCACCCCACTATTTTGATTGATATGATCTCGTGTAAAGTAGTGACTATATCCATCGATTTCCGGTATAGATATCAAGTCAGGAAGCCAGCATTCTGTAAGAATGATCATGTCATAACTCAAGTTACTACTTCCCAGATATACCCCAAAAGCCTCTAGGTTTCTATTTATACTTCGTATATTCTGCACAGCTATTTTAAGAGAAGGTCCACTAGCAAGTTCATACTCAGAGAAAGCTTCTGGATTCTCAACCAAAAATGAGTCACCGGCGTTGATAATGCTATCAACGTCAGCAACTACGTCATGCAAGTTATTAGCCATACCAATACCATTTGTAATATAATATGATATGCTGTGATTGGTCAAGAATAAGAGTCTCCCGAGTTAATGAGTTTGGACCATGAAAGACAGACAAGTGGTTAGAATAATACGTTGGTTTGCCAGAATAATATAAATATGATAAAAATTTGGTTTCGTGAGGAGATATAAATAATGACATACATAAATTACTAAATATGAATACTGTTAGTGCTATAGTGCTAGAATAATAATGTATTTTAAGGTATGTTTTTACGTAATAGAATCGGTTGTTAGTTAAGGGTCTGTAATAAGTGATTTGATACCATAAGGAAGAGCAATTTTTCCCAGTAGATAGTCAATCCAAGGCAAGAGTTTTGATTTGACCTAGTGTTTTAACAACCACAGCAGGCTCTCCTTCTCCTTTGCGCAGTAGAACGTTCCCTCGTGATGTCCAACAATACTTGTATTTACCACATTTGACCAGTTCTCGAGCAGCTGTGAGTATTTTCTGTGTAAGTGGCGTTAGCGACTCCGATATGTAGATCCGAGAGACAACTCCAGGCAGGCCTAAGGTTTCTGTGGATAGTGGTCGATCCTTATTTTCATGGTTATATTTTTTGGCAGCTTTTAACAATGATTCCTTGTTCTTGATGTCATGATATTCTATTATAATGGGACCATTAGTTCTGCCTCTGCGATAAATATTTTTGGGGCTTTGGGTAAGCTCGATTTCTAAGGTTTTGTATATATCCCTTACTATCGCATTTACACTTTCATTATCATCTCGAGGAATATTTCTAATTTCTACATTTTGTTTAATTTGCTGCTTCTGCATACTATTCAGTTGATTTTCTAGATATTCTATACGTTCCAATGCTGACTTCTGCTCAGTTTCAAGAGTTTGCATTTTGTTAGAGATTTCCTTATAGTTTGAGGCATTCATTTTGAGTAGCTGTATGATCTCTGTGTTAGCTTCAAGTATTTGACTGTTTTGTTGTTTTATCTCAGCCATCTGAAGATCAATCATTTCTTTAAGCGACTTCATGAGATCCTGTTTTAGCTCCATCATATTTTCCTCTTCAGGATATTTCCTCTTCTTTTTTATGTTAATATTCCGTATGACGTCCTGTTCATATGAATCCATAGGTAGATCAGGTTGTGAAGAAAATCTTATTAACTGACTTGATGTTGGTGTATGATTCATTTTATCTGATTTTTTTCCGTATACTATAAATCAATTAACACCACTCCAGTCTAAATTGTCATAAGCGTAATTCAAGATACAAGCACAAATGAACTCTTTTTACTTAAACAGAAAGACTAGTATCGAATAATTACTGATTATTATTAGAGTGTATAACGTCTAGCTTTCACAGTGATCCGGACGAGAATGACAAATAAATAAATAAATAAATTTCAGATGCTTACCTGCTCCAAATTGGTTCTACTGGCCCACACGGTCGCATATGACGTCATGTTGTTGTGTGAGGTGAACAGCTTCACCTTCGCTTTACAGGAGTCTATGACGTACACCACGTCATTGATAGTGATGGAAGTTTCGGCTATGTTCGTTGAGAGAATCACCTGAAATTAACGTTTAGTATTGAGTTTATGTATTTTAGGATATATTAGACAGCGCTATTTAGATTCGAACTAAACATACCTAGTAATATGGGTTGTATCTTCTATTATATAAAAATGAATCCCTAAATGTGTTGCTTAGCGCAAATATCGAGAACGGCTGAACCGATTTCGCTAATTCTTTTTTTAGAATATTCCTTGAAGTACGAGGATGGTTCGTACGGAGAGAAAAATTTAAAAAAAAGAATTGACTGTTAGGCGGTACGAAGTTCGCAGGGTCAGCTAGTAAAAAATAAAAAAAAAGGCTGAACTGATATTTTAAGTAAAGCTATTTCTTTCTGACCTCCAGAACCCAATGATGAAATCGAAGCATTGCAGCTAGGCCAGTTGTTGGACTTTTAAGGCTCCAACTACCCGTAACAACTGCCATAGATGTTCATATAGCAACCGAGACCAACGGCTAAACGTGCTCTCCGAGGCACGACCAGACCAATGCGAATACACATAGTCATGCATGCAAATATTTGTACTGAGCGGGAAATGAACCAGCGCCTCCTGCTTGGCGGTCGCATTCATTACCGAGAGGCGAACATACTATTGCTTTTTTTTTTCTTAAATGCTGCAAATTGCAAATGCAAATTGCATATTGCAAAAATGCATAAAAAAAATTGCAAATTCATTTAATGAATGAATAAGCTTACCTTAGTCAACCCGGGTTGTGGTGTCACAAACACCTTTTTCTGGTCTTCTCTAGGTATTTGGCTGTGAAGAGGTAGAATGATGTACTGCGAGGTGTCTCCGAAGACTCGGTGCTGAGACAGATGCTTCATCAGCGCGAAGATCAGGTTCCAACCGGGTAAGAACACCAGTACCGCACCATCGCCGCCTAAGTCTCGGATGTACAGGAGTATAGCCTCGATGAGTTCGAAGCTCAGCTAAAAAAGAAAGGAATGGTTAGAGAGAAATTTTAGGTTATGGGTCGATTAAAATTAGGCGGGAAAATGCTGGAGAATAACTTAACTTTATTCCATTTGAATGTTTGACTTGTAGGCTGGTGCAGATAACGTCAAAAACCTCATATTTGGGAAACCTTTAGGTTTAGTTTCGCTGCAAATCTCGGAAAAGAATTTTTCACCCTTAAAATGAACCCCATTTAACCCCCGGTACTTCGTATCGAGTTTAATTTATTTTTTGCATTGTTTTAACGATATTTCCTTTCATTTCCAACAGGGCTCATCCTGTTATTAATTGTTTCTCCAATTTTTGTATCTGCACCGGTCTATTGCTTCATTTTGAGACTTTATAATCAATATAGATCTGATGCTGACTGTACTTAAATATTCATCATCAGTATTGTTCTTGGTTGCATCCGAGGCTTTGACCCTCGAGTTTGTGCCACAAAAATACCCTATATCTCATACAAATACTTACATCTTTCTCAGGGATCTGCGCCATGGCATGTGCAGTCTGTTGCGAATAGTTATCACTAAGTTGACAGTTCTTGTTCAGGTCTTCGTCTTGTTCGTCCACTGCTACGCCTGTGTAACAACACTTAGATTAGACTAGTGATTCCAAAATTTGCGCTTTGGAGATAGGGAGACTTACGCCCAGTTTCCGAAAGGCCAATCAACGTCAAATTAACTAATCGGATATTTTTTGTCAAGTAGCAATTGGGTTGCTAGAAGCATGGTTAAATTTGATCATCGTGTTGATTAACCAGCTATTTTAACCGACACAATGATCAAATTAAACTGTACCATGATTCTAGCAACCCAATTGCTAATTGACAAGAGATTTAACAGCCGATTAGTTTTGACGTTGATCATCCTTTCGGAAACTGGGCGTTAAGGTGCCGAAACGTGTGTCATGCCTGACAGTGCGGTTAGTCCACGATCTGAACGAGCAGTGGGCTAAGGAGCGAGCTATGCTTGGAGTATCTTTGAAGGATACAATTGGAACCAAGTCATCGTACAAAAAAACTAAAGTTGAGACACGTATGTAAATAATGATGAAATTATACTATAGGAGACTACAGGGACGGACACGCTTAACATAGAAGACATGGAGGATCTATCGTGACCATTGGAAGTGAATCCGCCCTTGACCAAGGTGTAATATTTAGGTCGTAAAATTTTGCAAGAAAACAGGGAGAATGGACGTGATTGCCGGAGTAGCCACACAGAAGGGAATATCACCCACCAGGTCGCAAGCGTCTCTGCTAAAATTAATTACTATACCTTCGTCATCATCTTCTTCATCATCCTTATTGTTAGCTCTCTTGCCAGACGACTTTCGCTTACGCGTGTCGGGGGGAGGCGTGAACTTGCATATCTCTATGCTGTCTTCGAGGAAATACTGCTGTACTGGATATGTGCGGCCCGGCACCTGTTGACGACAATAATATACTGAATGATAGTAAACATGCGATATGTGGGTGTTAATATACCTCTGCTTACCCCTTCGGGAAGTTACAGGAGTGAGTATATGTATGATAGTAAACAAGAACATGACTCGAGTAATGGAAAAAGTGAATCGCCGAGGCGGGACTGGGACCCGAATATCGGTAGATGGCTCCCAACGTCGTCGCCCCAAGACGGTAGTATAGGAGACTAGTTGTTGCCTGCGGCTCAGCCCGCGTGGATGTCGGTTATCGCAACCAAACATAGCCTATGTCCTTTCCCAAGGTCTAATCTAACCATGTACCAAATTTCATCAAAATCGGTTCAGTGGTTTGAGCGTGAAAGCGTAACAGACAGAGTTACTTTCGCATTTATAATACATATAAGGATGGAAGTATAGAAGTATAGAAGTATGGATTTTGGAATGCTTTAGGTAGGGCCGGAAGCTCAGTGGTCAGAGCATTATCACTGTAAGGGACTGGGCGCGGGTTTGAGTCCCGCCTGGGCAATTTAATTTTTCCATTCTTGATTGATTTGAAGTTAGCATAGTAATTGCTTTAAAATTTCATTTAAGTGACTCAAGTAGCTTAGTTGCGATTTGCCTATTAGTAGAAAAAAAAACATTTTTTTTCTACTAATAGGGAATACATGCGGAAACCTCCTAGCCACCAGAGCTAATGAGGTAGGTATGTCGGACTCGAACCGATTAAAACCGCGCGGTGTTACGTCACATGGATATGTGTGGCTGGGTTATTTGGTGTGCCCTACAAAGGATATAGTATAGACCCTAACCGATCTTGGCCACTAAAATAGGCGACCCCAACCTATTGTTGACGATCAAAATCCCCCCTCCCCTAAGGCCATTTAAGGCCAGCTTCTAATAGGGCGACAGCTAGCTGATAGAAACCCTTGCCTTCAACTCACAGGGTCAAATCAAATATGCAGGGGAATAGAAATCAAACAGTTTGGTCTATTGGCGATCTATATTTACCTCTATGACGGGGCAGTTCCCGAAGTATTTAGTGAAGAGTGTGGTGTCCACAGTGGCTGACATGAGAATCACTCTCAAGTCAGGGTACGTATGCGCCATGTCTCGGAGAAGAATCAGGGCGAAATCTGTGTCGGCGTCACGTTCGTGCACCTGGTTGAGACAAAAAAGAAAATATAATATATGAGAGACTCGATCAATTTGGCAAATTTTTTTTGTATATTCCATAAATTCCACAGAATGTTTTTATATGAAAAAAAAAAGGCACAAAGAGAGAGCGGGAACAGAATTCCAAGCGGGCGAATGAAACCAATTTTCCCAGCGAGTGAACGGGAATAGGAACAGAATTTCACGCAGGCAAACTATACTCTGATAATAAAATCAACACCATCTAGCAGAACTGTTAAGACACTAATAAACTTGCATCGCACAATGAGTTTTCTCACGTCGATACAAGATACTATGGCAAATCATTTTATTATTTACATATTTATATTTCAACCAACGTTTCTTTTTGCCACTCGTGACCATGACCGCTGAAAAGTAACTGAAACTTCAGGATCAGTGTAAATAACACCGACTAAATCGCTGAAAGAATGCATTAAAAAGTTTTATTTCAACCAAGAGCTTACCTCATCAACGAGCACATGGCTGACACCTCGCAGACCACCTTCCAGCTTCCTCAGCAGTACTCCGACGGTGCAGAACAAGATGGATCCATACGGGCGAGGTAGCACGGACTCGAAACGTACGGAATACCTGTTTCGTCAAACACAAATAATATAATCCTACTTAATATTGTAAACGTGAAAAATTGTCAAGAAGTTTGGATATTTGTTATACAACCACACTCTAACGACGGAATGGATTTGGCTAAAATTTTGTACAGGGATTGATTACAGTCGAGAATAACATATAGGCTTTTCTTTATCCAGAGAATAAGTTCCTTGCGAGGACGGGATCAAATTTCCACGCAGCTGTAATCTCTGACCTCAGCTGTCTGACCTCCCAACTCCAAGGACTCAATTCTGTTGAAGCAAAACCATTATCATACCACGGACACTGCAAAAATATTCGAATTAATTTTAAACTTTAAAATAATGCTGTAAAATGGCGTTTTGTAAAATGAAAAACTGTAATTAAACTCTCTACATTTAATTTTTGGACTTTAAATCTATACACAAAGTCTATTTAATGCCATTGTTTGCAGTGTCTGTGGTATGACACTGGTTTTGTGATGGTGTGAAAATTGCAACCTTAATAGCATACGTTTTTTACAGGGTTGGCTTTTACGAGTGTGCTACTCCTGATGTTGCATACGTCCATAGGCCACGGTACCCGCTTCCCAACAGGTGAGATGTGTGCTTCTCTGCTAGCTAAGTGGTATAAAAAATAATAAGTACGTACCCAATACTATTGCCGAGATCCTCGCAGCGTTCGTTGGCGACCCTCTCGGCCACGCTGACCGCAGAGATACGCCGCGGCTGGGTCACGCAGATGTTGGCCCAGGCACCTTGCCCACTCGCTATGTAGTCGTCCAGGATGAATTGGCACACCTGACATCAGAATATAGCTATATTATGTCTGAATGTGGCGAAATGTGGGTGCTAGCACCTCTGCCTACCCCTTCGGGGATATAGGCGTGAGTTTATGTTATGTTATGTTATGTCTGAATCGCAGTAAATGTGTATGCAAAGGATTTTTATTACAAACTAGGTGACCCGGCGAATTTCGTATCGCCAAATTTTATTCCACCCACGTGGTATTCAGATCCCGTTCCCGCTGCACCTGCTATTAAATTTTGTTTATACAAACCTTGGCCAAACAACAACGAACACAAAACAAAAAGAATTATCCAATTTGGTGCAGTCATTTGGAAGATAAGCGCGTACATACATTTGAGGGGTTTCAAGGACATGTCAAGAGTACCTAAAACCAGTGAGCATGTATGAACACAATTATAAAAGTAGAAGAAGCGCAAAGACGTATGTTAGGATGGTAGCAAATGGAAAACTGTGGTCTTTGCCTACCCCACCTGGAAAGAGGTGTGACTGTATGTATGCATTAACCAATCTTTAACGATAAGAAGAAGATTGTGAAGTATACAGGGCGTCCCACGGCGATGCCACATGGAGGGAAAGTACCTTAAATCCTTAAGTTAGCTCATTTTGTTTAAAGGAGACATCATTTTATTTTTTTAAAGAAACAAAACTGCATTCAAAGATTTTTAAAAATTCGCTTGCCACACCCGGTAATCGAACTGACTAAAATCCGAAAAAGTAACATCCTGTATTTTTATGGCATCAATCGATAGTGTCAATCATAAGGATCAAATCTCTCTAAGAAACATGGTAAATTAAACGAAAGGAAGTCCTTGAAATCTAAAATTATAAATTCAATTTGGCAAAATAAAACACTTGGGACGCCCTGTATAAGGACAGACACAAAATCGATGACGGGCTATTGTCTCTGCCTACTCCAAAACGATAGACGTAAAGTTTCTTTCATTACGCAGAAACAATTAAACAATAACAACAAATTTTAAAACTAATCTCACCTGAGTAGTCTTGCCGCATCCAGTGTTGCCTCTGATGATAATAACAGGGTTCTCATTGATAGCCTCCATGATCGTTGACCTCATTGCGAAGACTGGCAACTGTTCACGCTCACGTAAACTCTCCTAATTAATTAGAAAATAGTATCAATCAATCCACCAATCAATAAAAAAATAGAAAAAATATATTAAAAGTAGATAATATACAAAAGTTTAGGGGTTCACTTTAATATTAACATTTTTCTTTACTATTTATTTATCATCTCACAAAAACATAATGTACATTAATTATTGACATACATAAATAAATATTTAATTGACATTTTAAATGTAAAGATTCTTTTGTCACTGACTATACACGCGAATGGCGACAAAGTAAAGGTGTCAAATAGTTTATTGGTAGGTACTATTTAAATGTCTTTAATATGGACCCTCACCTGGTATAGTGTACTATTTTGATTAACATCTCTGTAGTGCTTCTCCATGTCGGTACTAATTTCTTCTAAGCTTGTTGTAGCCAGGGGACCTTCATCTATAGAAATACAGAACGCATTTATAGAAAGCAGGTTTAAGAGGAACTCATAAAACAATAAATATTACTGAAAATTTCCAAATATTATGCATACCATAAAGATTAAAAGAACAAAAATTTAAATGAAATAACATTATTTTTGTAAAAATATAATTCTGAATATCGGGAGAGGAGAAGGGGGGTTGAAACATAAAATTCGCCCTCCCCCTTCCACAGGTAACACCCAGGACAAAATATTGCTAGGACTTGGACACATTGGACACTCCTCTGACCGAGATTTTCTTTTATAGCACTTAGGTGGCAGACAAGCACACGGCCCACCTGATGGAAATTTGGTTACCGTGGCCTATGGACATATGCAACACCAGGGGCGTCACACTCGCGCTGCCGACCCTGAAGAAACCTTCTAATGCCCTTCTTGAAGAACCCTATATTGTAGTCGCTTGGGAAAACCATCAACCATAAACAACCAGTTATTAAGTTCTAAGATTGGTGGGATAAGGCATATCATATCAATTCTCAACCATTTTAAAAAAAATTTAAATTTTAAAATTTTTAAAATTGGATTATTTTTTTTTTTTTTTTTAATTTATAAAAGAATATTAGGTACCATTCTGAATGATTCTTGATAATTTTGAATTATTTGACTCCAAGAATATTTTTATAGGTAAATTCCAAGAATATTTTTATAGGTAAATTATTATGTACCAAAAGGTAATAGTACGTTATATCTTACCAATATTACACTGCGTCCAGGTATTCCAATTAGTCTGTGGCGGTGACCACGACACTACCCCGCTAGGCATGGGCCTCGCTTCTCTCATAGCCCTCACACGGTCTACTTGCAATAGAGTCACGGCTCCAGTCCCATCACTATTTTCTGTTGGAGCCGTCTCTACGTTCACTGGCTCGATGTTTAGTTCTATAAAAAATGAGATGTTTAGATGGTTTGGACATGTAGAAGGATGAATGAAAGGAAGTTGATGTAAGAGATTAGAGATCTGCCCCTCTAGACAAGTGGCAATTCGTTGCTCGGCGTATGATGAAATAGAATGCCAAATGTATGGGATTTGACGTATATGACATAACAGGCGTCAACGAAAGTCAAAAACGTCAAATCCTATACATTTGTCATTCTATTCCATCATACGCCGAGCAACGAATTGGCACTTGTCTAGGGGGGGCTGAGACATGGGTGAATGGGCAACCCGCTACGAACGTATGTTATCACTATCAGACACACGACGAAAAAGCATGTGCGAAAACAAATATGAAGGTAGAAGAAGCGAAAGGTAATCGCGAATTGGACCAATCGCACCTAAATTTTAATTTTAATTGTGATTTTCAATTGATTTTAATTTTGTATTTCATTTTAATTTTGATTTTGCTTTTAATTTTAATTGTGATTTTTTATTTTGATTCTAATTGTATTGTATATGGAGAAATCTGAAATAAACGATTATTATAAAGGGTATCCAGGTTTGTAGCAAATGTAAAGATGTGTTTTTTGCCTACCCCAATGGAAAATGTAGCTTATTGATTTTTAGGGTTCCGTAGCCAAATGGCAAAAAACGGAACCCTTATATTTTAACAAGCAGATGGCTCGTCAGATGTTGTGTGCCCACGTTAACCAGTTTAACTGATCACCTAATATGGTCGTAAAATTAATAAAATATAAATTGGAATAAGAAATACTTACCACGCAAAGCGTCTTCTATTTGTTCCTCAAGCTCAGGGCTAATGGCTACTGGAAGTGGTTTCATAATACCTTCCGCTGACCTGAAACACAAAACAAAAATTGAAACTATCTTCTTAAGCTCTAAACAGTAGTGGAGCTTCTTCTAGCATTTAGTAAGTAAAAATATTATCTTGCCTGTCTTTCTTCAATGTTCCGCTGAAGGGCTCAATCACACCGAGATGGTACAACTGTCTTACTATAGAGAGAGCGCATGATTTGCTCGCTGTCTGCTTGTTCGATGCGGTCTCACGGCCGGTCACATTACGTCCCAATTGCCGAACGAAAATCGACATCTCGCAGCAAAAACTCCTACAAATATAAATTTTTAATTCAAATAAAAGTGATTAAAAAGGCGGCGATATGCCATCTCATTAGCGCTTCTAATTATTATATTTTATTTGAAATGAGCAGTAAACTAAAAATGTTAAGACTAATGAGGTATAAGAATTTAAGCACGTTACTATATTGAGCCACCTATATGTGCAAACTAAGACTGCAATACATTTCTTTTGGTTGGTAAATGCTAATCATAAAAGACAAAACCTGAATTAAACCTAGAACTATCAAAAATTTATCTGAATTAAGTTATGGCCTTTTCTTTTATAATTCATGCCTTATGTACTACACGCACAAGTGTGGTTGCATGGTTGGTGAAACTGTACACCGCGCAAGCCCCACGGCCGGCCTCACGATGTGTTAAAGCTTCACCACAGTCTTACCTACGTGGGCATAACTGTGGTGAAGCGCGGGTATAACTGTGGTGAAGCGCGGGCATAACTGTGGTGAAGCGCGGCCATAGCTGTGGTGAATCTTGTGCGTGTGGTAACCGCATAAGGTTGAATTTGTTACCTCAAGCATAATGAACTAACATTCAGACTTTAGTTTTAATATTTCATCATTTATTCAAGAATCATGTGTATATATCACAGCCAACTAGCTTAATCAGTCGTTCAATTAACTGCGACATATGAGTTAGGCTTGACTTACACATGCTGTATCTTATAAAAACTATAAAATACACACAAAAAAACTTACCATATTTAAGTAGAGTGTGAACCGAGGCTCATTCTGGAACTGAGGCCAAGTTCAGTCAGATTAAAGAGCTCAAACACACCTGTATGGAGAACAAAACCCAAGACTATCAATATCATATTTTATACAACACATTATATAACAATATAAAATAGATCGAACATATTTAACTAACTTGGAAGCTATATTATACAAACTGTATAATATTTATTTACAAAATAGGTAAGTAATATAATTTATATTTAGAATTATTTTATTTTTTTGATATTGAATGATGGTTTACTTTCGTCTTGGGTTTGTTCTCTGTGGTAAAACATTTAGCTCTTTAAAATAACTGAGAATGTTGAGGCCAACTTTGCTCTATCCTGTTGCAAAAATGGCTTCATAGTAATGTTTACTGGATATTGACAGTATTCATTTTATTAAGCCGGTTTAACACTAAATGATTCAGCTGCATATAAGGCTGTCCACTGCTTCATGCATCTGCACGCAGCAGGCGCCCGCTCTGCGTGCTTGCTTACGGTTAAATTACGCGTAGCGGGCGCCCGACGATATGTGGATAATGTCCGAAGATACTCGTTGCAGGCTCCCCTGCATGCACATGCATGTAGCAATAGACGGCCTAAGTATAAAAGTAGTTTTACGCCGAGGCAACATCACATAGCATTGGGTCATGCTAAAGTGCGTCTTATTGTAACTTCTATAGAACATAGAATAGGATGTCTTTAGTTTCAAGGAGCTCTTAAGCAGTACACCAAATGTTATTGCCCATTCGTAAAACCACCTTATGCAGCATGAGGACCTGGCCTCAGTTCCAGATTCTCTATGTTTATACCATTAGCCAATGATTTGTCAAGTATTATGAATAATCAGTGGCTTATTGTAAGCATTTACGTCAAGGATCTACAGAAATAAGGGTAACACATAATAATTTGAATATAGAACACTTTAAATTGTTATGTTACCCTTATTTCTTGCTGATTATAATTAGAGCCAAGAGTCAAAGTACACTGAGTAGACTATGTGCCAACTTAATTAACAGACTAGGTGACTCATACTGGCTGACATATGCATGCAATATGCAAAATTTTGCATCATTTGATGCCATTCAGCTCCATCTTAGCATATACATTGACCCTTAACATGATACACGGTAAAAATGGTTATGTGTGAAGCTAATGCAAAATGTTTAATAAACTGGAAGGTGTTATTTACAGAAGAATTTCTATTTAATAAACTCGCATTATGACTAGGTCATTCTCATAGCACAAGGTTATGATTACTATGACTAGATCGACTTAATTTTGCATCTCTATGAATAGCAGGAAGATAATATTATGGTGTTAAGTCTGATGTTACTTTGATGAGATATAGAAAATAAATAACCTATTATATGTATGATAAGCCTTCCGCCCGCGTTCATCTCGGTTAACGCGACCTTTGCTCATATCTTCGGTTCTACTCAACCAATTCCGATCTAACAAACGTAAGATTTTAAGTCTGAGCAAGCCCTTTTAACAAAAAAATATTGCAACAAAATCCGTCCAGAAGTTTTTGTGTCCATCGCGGACAAACAGACAAACAGACAGGAAATTAAAAAAAAAAAAATTTCGTGTTCAGTATCGTTAACATAACATAACCCAAGTATTTTTTTTTAAATATCTCCAATGTACAGACACAACCACTTTACAATTATAATAATAGTAATAGATAGAAGATAATTGTTACTGTGCATAGTACTGTACTCCAGCATTTAAGGTATTGTTGCTGAGGCATTTATGGTGAAGGTATGATTCCGAATCCGACCGCACACTTCAACTACAGACGCATGCGGTAGATACAGCGTACCCATTACTTGTCAAACTCCAATACGGATAAAGGAGAGCATTGAGAAGCTACAATGAATTACGCGCATGTGCTGCGTGCGTCGACAGTTGTCGTATGCGGTCGGCTACGGAACCATATCTTTAGAGTTGCAGTTTAATATTATTCTGCCTGAAAGTGTTATTCATTAACACAGACATGAACATACAAGCTGGATATGGATGAATGCATAAATTTACACTTCATAAGATGTTTTGCCAGTGTAAGTAGTAAATACTACTGTCTTGCCCGACTAATATGAAAAGTCTGTACGTGATTGATATAAAATTATGTGAATAGACTACAGTTTCGTGAACGTATATATCAGTGAATTTGTTGGTATTAATTTATTTATAATATTGACAAAAAATAATGTTGATGATTTGTAGGTAAAATCAATCCAAACTTCATATTCATACATATTGTATGAATGATAGAAAAAGTGCATGCATGATCCAAAAGTGGACATTTTTGATATTTGCAATTTCATAAGATCGTATATGAAACCGCAAACATCAAAAATGACCATAATACAAGTATAAAATAGTGTAAAACAAACCGTGTATGATCCGGACCAACAGCTTTATAAGCATAATCAGTGTTTATCTTATTGACTTGTAGAAACTGGTGCAATTTGGACTTGGCATTTTCCATAGTCCAATTGCCGTGCAGACTAGCATTCACATCGAGATCTTCAGCTTCTTCGACATTCTTTTGCTGCTGCATACGGTCCATGTATGTGAAGTTCTGACTCTGACCACCATAAGCTTGGTATGCTTGTCCCATGCTTTGTGGCCCCATTCCCTCCTGTAATGGATAAATATGAAAATATTTTTTTGCCGTTTTGGTCTAACATGGATAGTATTCTTGTTTATTTCTCCAACAGACTAAGATAAATTGCTTGAAATCTATAGGCACAGGTATAGGGTAAGTAGGAAAAGTGGTAGTAGCATACTGATATCAAATTCTTATTCTGTTAATGACATTTTATAGTGCTACTTTTAGGGCCGGCGCCCACTGCCGGCATGGCACGGCATGGAATTTATTACTAATCAAGTTATTTTGAACATTGAAAATTTTGACTTTATTCGTCAAACGATGCCGCGGCAGGCTGTGGCATGCCGCAGCATCGGTTTGACGTAAAGTAAAATTAATTATAAAGCATATGAGATAAGGTTCAAAACAGGGAGATCATAAAAAGTTTATTTCAAACAAGTTGCTTTACAATTTCATTAAATAAATTGATAGAGTTAATATATTGGGTAGGTACACAGTAGTATCCTTGGTAACGCTCATTTAGATGGAAAGAGTTTCTTGCATGTTTCGGTCCGAAAAATCTTATGCGACTATCACTAGTAATAATTGCCAAGTGTTTACACACAAGCAAAAACAAAATTCTCGCCTATGATTATATCATACGAGATTCGCAAGTGACATATCGCCTATGTCAAAATACGAATATTGCTTGAAAATTCTGTTTAGATGGACACTACCAAAATATCAAATGCGAGGTAATTCTCACTAGGCATGGACGAGTGAGTGGCAATTATTTCTGCAAATGTTTAGATGAAGCAACTTTTTTCAGTCATTTAAATAAAATTGTATCTTGCAGGGGATAAACTTCCCCGTGTAAATGACCCTTTACCCGAGGCCTTTGTCAAGAGACACACGGATAATTAAAAACTGCTAGAAATGTAATTATATTGTAAATGTAATACTGTCCGAAAATAAAGGCTATTATTATATACCTGAAATACGGATCGTGGTTGTTGGAATCCTCCATTTCCTTGGTCTTGTGCTCCATCATCTTCTGCCTTGACCCTGGTCTCAGCGGGTACTTCAGATGACTGCACCTGCCCGCTCCTCACGAGAAAGCTTATAAAGTCCTTAGACGCGTTAATCTGAGCCTCCTTCTTTGTGGTAGAATTACCCACACCTGCATAGGTGATGCCATCGACGCGAACCTCACAGAGAAACCGCTGCCTGTGTTTTGGCCCTAAAGGTTATTTGATAATTTTGATATTAATAAAATTTTAGTTAATAAAGCTTAGTAGCAACATATAAGTATGACTCCGGACAGGTATTTTAGAAATAAATCGCAAGAGAAACAAAGCTCTGGCGCCCGCTGATCGCTTTGTAATAATCTATGCTTGGTGAATTTGAGTTCGTCCACTGCAGAAGCACCCCGTGCTATCCTCAAAAGACACCCAAAAAATGTGTACTGTGTGTATGGGATACATGATACATGTCCGGAGTTATACCGATATTTAGATGATATCGACACCTCTGGGTTCAATTGGCGTATAAACCATTTTGGCCAAAATGAGTTATATACACCGTTTAGTTCAGAATTTTTTTCTCTATCGATCTGTATATTTAAAATGTTAAAATTCGCAAAAAAAATGCTTTTACGACCCAAAAAATTTAGATCATCCTACCACAAAAAAGATAAAATGTTAATGTAACAGCCAAATTTTTCTTTTTTAAATTTTTAGTAAGACGTTATGACCAAGATTTTTACCAACCCGGGGCGTAAGATCTGCCTTGATTGTAAATGGTTTTTACACCGTGACGAATGAATATATTTCTTAAACGTAATTTAAAATTGAGGTCGTAAATCCAAACATTTAAATAACATATGGACGTATAAACCATATCCATTGCAAAAAATGGTATTCAATTTTAGACTTTATTGCTATAGACTTAAAGTCCAAAATTAAATGACAATATTTTTACTACACGCTTTCGTTCACTCTACAATAGGCCATTTAATTTTAGATTTTACATACATTGCTTTAAAGTCTCAAATTAAATGGTAAAAATTCAAAAAATTATTAGTGTCCGTGTTATGACGGTACACACTGCACGAACAGTCATGTGGGTGACAGGTGTGAGGAGTTTGGACATGCCCACGGCGGTTTTGAACACGGTAGCCGTAACCCAGAGGGTGAGCACATCCTAAAAACGTGTACGGCCACCGAACTGCCGTCGTGAACAGGTTCTTCAAAAAGAAAGCCGAACTTCTTGTCACCTGCAAGAGCGGAGAGCACGTTACCCAGATCGGTTTCCTACTCACTAAGAGGCATAGCATCAGCAGGGTGGCCAACTGCAAGGTAATACCCGGAGAGAGTCTCACTAGCCAACACTGTCTCCTTGTCATGGACCTCCGCGTGAAACTCAAAGACAAACGTGCCGAGCGTGGCCAACGCAGAATCAGGTGGTGGTAAAGCCAAGTCCCAAAGTCTCGTCTCAGCTATCGGTGACAAGTGCGCTGATGCTGTAGACGAACCAGTACAGGTTTGCTGGGACAGGATTCAGGCAGCTATCCTTGAGGCGGGGAGGGCGGTGCTCGGTACGTCTAAGGGTGGACGCATCTATGACAGGGACACTTGGTGGTGGAACGACACAGTGCAGAGAGAGATCAGGGTGAAGAAAGCCCTCCTTAAAAAAGTGGCAAGCGTCCAAATCTTTCGATGACCGCGACGCGTACAAAGATGCAAAACGCGCCACCCGGAGAGCGGTAGCCAGGGCCAAACGAGACCACTTGCAACCGCTATATAACAAGTTGGAATCGTCTGAGGGGCAAAAGCTTATCTATAAGTTGGCGCGTTCCACGGCCAGAATGGCGCAGGCTCTGTTCAAGTGCCGCTGAATTAAAGACAAAGACCCTGAGGACAATCTGTTGTACGAGGAAGTCGCGGTGAAGGAGAGATGGCTGTGAAAGAGCTACAGATTTAAATAATTGCCTTTATTAGTTTGGTAATCTGATCATGACTGATAATGTGTGCCATAATTATCTGTTTTATTTAATAAAACTAAGTTAATTTCGTTTCTGGTAGTTTAATTTCGTTTAGATCGACCACAATTCTGTAGTTAGACTAATATTAATGTAATTCTGCCACATTCTAACAGTATCGAGATTGTTTTTATTAATTATAATTCTATTGACGTGCCAAGTAAATAGTTTTTACAGCAAAAAAATCTACAGTTACGTGCTTTAACAGCAGTAAATGTGAACTTAATTTTACCAAATATGGATATAAGTACAGCTTATATCCATATTTGGTTTTTCATCCAATTTTCATGGGGTGTATACACCATAAATTGGTATTTTCTAAGACGTATATCCATGCTAACTTCCAAACCAAAGAAGATAGATATGATTGAATGATTTAGCCTTCTTCATCCCCAAATTCTAAGAATCTTTCTCCTTGGAATTTTTTATGTAGCTTCTAAAATAAAAAAGTTATGATTTTTTTTCTGTAAATAAAATCGTTTTTTTGCTCTCCTGAAAAGTCGTGTTTTGGTTTATACGCCAATTGAACCCAGAGGTGTCGATATATAGGTATGTTACCGGCAATGTGTATAATGCAGGCATTCTATACAATGCCTAGGCAATGTATGCTACTATATAGAATGCTTGCTGTTCCACAAGCAAGGTGTGAAATAAATAGATTTTGCTCTATATTTGCCTTTGCAAGAGCTATGTTTCTGGATGGTTATAAAAAAAATACCACAAACTTCCTTCTAACCTAATCTATACCATTTAAATTGCTCGGTGTGGACACTGCGCTTCGACTTGGATAGACATAAGTTAGACTTATCCTTAGATTATTATTAGATTATAGTAAGTTAGGCTAGGCTCTCATTAGCCTTCGTGGTTGTTTGTTTTATAACCACCATTTATATTACTTGATACATTGCCGATGCGCATTCGGTATTCTAAGGCATTGTAAGAATACCGAATTACACACATTAACGGTAACATAATATATAAAAAAGATATTTGTAAGGATTTCTTACCAGTAGCACGAATGTCGAACACCGGATTCAATCCTTTTTTAGCACACCAGGAATGGAAAAACGATTTTACGTCCATAGTAGACATCTTAAGATGTAATATTCCACTACAGCTATCTTATGCTAATATAAAAACTATTACAATTATAATAATATACCACGCCAATGGAAAATTTATCACAAATTCACAATATAATTATTGGAAATGGCAAAGGAAACGTCACTCAGCGAAATGCCGACTCGGAAATAGAGGGCCCTCTCGTGAGTTTTTTATGTCACCCACTCAACTTCTATCAGAACAGAATCTACCGCCATCTATTAATCATATTCCGACAACTGCTGTTATTATACCATACATACCTATATTGTGCATACCTACATACATACTACATGCATTGGATATATGGATATATAACCCAAAACCGTTAGGCCTGTTCCTTTACGTTGAATTCATTAAAATTCAACGTAAAGGCCGCGCCGGTTTTAAGTTATGAATTATGACCATAAATTTATAATAGAACAGATGGGTTATACCTACAGAATTAACGTGTATTACCTACGTTCCATTTTTATGAATGAACGTTTGCCGACGGTTACTATGCTAGGGATTACCTTCTATTATCGTAACATTTGTCGATATCTTTCTATACTACCTGTTAAAGTGTACTAACCATAACTTTAAAACTAAAACCCGACTACTGCAAAATCACGAATCTCTAGAATGTATTGTTTTATTAGAGTAAATGGTATACGACCACGGCTATTCTTGATATTTTCTTGCTTAATACTTCTTAGCGCGAGATTTGAAGTAGTCGGATTTTAGTTTGAAACTTGATTTTTATTTGTATTATTTTGGTGCAAGCAACACCTAATAATGTATACATGTTTTTAATGTGCTAATTGAGCCCTTTAATTTCATACCAAACACGGTCGATATATCTCAAGTTTTTTTCATTAGTCAGAGTTTCAGAGAGTCATTCACACGTCATATTGCCTATAACCAGCGGATGATCAAGACGTTTCTAACAATACCACAATTGCCCAGTTCTAATACGGAAAAACAGAAGACATTACAATTTTGTCAATTCGTATTTCTTCAAAAGAGTACATTTTTGTAAAGAAGAATAGTTTCGTCGTCAAATCTTTTATTGGAGTACATCACTATTATGCTTGTAGTAGTATGTTCTAGAAAAATTCAACAATGGCTGTCGCAAATCATTCATAATGTTGGCGCAAATCATTCATAAATGTTGGCACCGTCGGCAGGCTGTCAAATTCTCATACTCATTTTCCCAAGTGAGCAATAACTTAAATTTTTTGTCTCTTTTTAGCAGACACAACTGTATATTGGAAAAAAAGAGACAAAGTGATATAATCAAGGTTCAATTCATGTTTGCCTCATATTTGTATAACTAGAATTTCTATATGTTGAACGGGGCCCCCCTGTGATTATGACATACTAACTGACATTTTGTGTAAATGACAGCAGGTCTGTTTTACCGACTCAACATGCGGCGCCATCTATCGATCTTTGGAACCAGAGCCACAATTTATAATGACAGCTGGTCTGTTTTATCCGTTTAGTATAGGAAGAAATGGTGTAGATGTCCCTTTTAAACTACTACCACAGATAACATAATACTAAAGTACTATGTAGTGAAGTTTCCGAGGGCTGAATGCCATAAGCTGATGCCGACCGAAAATGTCAAAACAAAATGCCGCTCAGAACAGTGTTGCTAGAGTAGAAAGTTAAGAAACTGGAAATTAGCCACCGAAAAGTCAGGAGAATTTTTACGGAATAAATTAACAAGATTATTTATACAATAATTACGCAATCATAATTTTATTAATCTAGATTTATATCATTGATGCATTTATTATTTATTTATTTTAGTTGATTTTAGTAATAGTCTTATTTTAATTTAGTATTATTTTGAACGTATTTTTTCTGTCATGTATTTTGCAAAATCGTAGATTGATTATTACATTTCGTGGTAAGTGTTTCAGATAAATCAAATTGTCAATTACTTATCTAATCGACAGTATTCAGTTCAACCACCCTAAATTACAATAACCCTTTTGATATAATATACGTATACTTACCTTAGAATAGGAGTCAGACAAAACCTCCTTTAAATTACTATACTCTTTGGTCAGAACACATAATATTATCTTTAGACCTAAGTCGCGAGACATACGAGGCCCTGGTGCACGCGGATAGTTTTGTAATAATAACACACCCAAGAAACGTGTAGGTACAACGCGTATAGAGCACTTTTAGGTTCAAGATTATAAGTCCTGTCCCGAGGTATTTCCCGGTAGGTCACCGAGATAGGTCCCGTTGTACCGACACGACAGCAAGTTCTACTACGATATTGTCGATAGTAGGTATAATTTTTCAATATTAAACGGGACAATGACCAAGACCAATATTAGTAGACGTCCCAATAGTACGGATAAATTATAAACGTTAGCAACATTGCCCGTCGCCAACCAACTGATGTTTTTTTTATTCGACAGTAATTGCCATCACTAAAATCAAAATAAAAGTTGCCAAAAGAGAGAAGAAAAAATATACACAATTTTTTTTTCCTTACATTTAATGTATTGTATTCTTTGTTTTTCCTATACTGAATTTTATGAGAAGTTCTTTATTCACCTTTCTCAGACAGCACCATACATGAACTAATAAAATCTATCAAAAAAAATGTGGGAGAACGGGGTGAAATCACTGATCTTCTGATCCTTTGTTCTGATCTAATACAGTGAGTGAAATGCTCTTCCGACTATGCTGAACACGCCTGGCGTGGTGGCGTGGCTCAAATTAAAGTTGAGCCGTTGCGAATATTTGCTATCTCTGTATATTTGTCTAATATAATATCACGTTCAAATACTAGGGATAGCTAATTTCACTCAACCAACCTGCCTCTAGGTAACTTAATATCGCACGATTGGCAATCTGATGACTGACCAGACTGACGACTGACTATGAGTGATGAGTACTATGACTGACTCGCCCACAGTTCAGCCCAGAGAGGGGCGAGTCAGCCAACTATAATTCTCTCTCTAAAAAATCATTTCTGCGAAATTTCTCTGTTCAATTTTATTTCTTATAGGAATTCACAATAAGAAAACAATTAGAGTATGTAATATATTATAATTATTATGTTATATTATACCTAATTCTAATATTAGTATTAACAATCAACAAAAACACTACTGTTTGAATACTTATAAGACTAAGTATCTAATTGTAATCTGGCTTCAACTTAACATTTTTATTTTTTAGACAATCAAAACATTATTTTAAATAGCTTCATCCAAGTACCAATCTCAGTTTCATATGAAGCTTTACTTCTTCTATAAGCCAGAAGCAGGAGAAAAAGCTACTCTAAAATATCTGGAAGAGCCCCATACACCCACCCCAATGACCAATTAAGGTGTCAAATATTTTGATGCATAGATATATCTATTCTCTTAGCTAGAGCTCTTAAAAAATTAGCAACTGCATTGTCCAACTTGTTAGTTTTCAGTTCACTTCTAAAAGTAAACACCGCAATCAAAAGTTTAACTCTCGGTTACAATCTTCTCGCCCTGTTGCTGCATACTCTCCACCTTAAGATAGATTGGTGTCCTACCACTTCTCAGCTTTGCCCGTTTATGGACTTTAAGCTCATGTTTCATCATCTGTTTCCGATACCCAAATGCTTTACCACAAACTTTACAAATATGATCTTTAGCCCCACCATGGTCTACTTTGTAATGTAGTTCTAACTCACGTTTAGTGTAAAACCCTCGACCACAGGAATCGCACTTATAATCTTGTTCTTCTTTATGAGTCAACATGTGTTTATTTAAATTACTTTTATTAATAAATCTGGATGGACACTCGGTGCACTGGTAAGGTCTTTCTCCCGTGTGCGAACGCATGTGCATTTTCAATGACTCACTGAACCTCCCTTTGTATGGACACAGTGTACATTTATAAGGTAGTTTATAGAAATGTGTTAGCCGATGGCGTGTGAATGAACCTTGCATTACAAATTCCTTTCCACAAACATCACACACATATGAGGGGAGTTTTGAGTGCAACGCTAAGTGTTTCTTGTAGTACAGTGGTGCATATGTTTTATGACAAATGGGGCACACATGCCTCATATTCTCATGTTCGTCGGTTAACTTGTGTTCATCAAGCTCCTTAAATGTATCAAACCTTATGTCACACCTCTTGCAGAGGTACTCATCCTGCTTTTTAACTTTAACCTCTTGATGGCTGAGAGGAATATCGTCATCCGAGCAGTCCATTGTATCAGAGTGTTCAAATGAATCTTCAGTTTTCGGGTGTTTGAGTAACTCGTCCGTTTGCTGTGCAGTTTTTCTGAATAATATTGCACCTTGTAACAGTGAGTTACATAGCTGACATAGATATTTCGGATGTGGGTCATCAAATCTTACATCTACACCACCAAACATGTTTAATGCTTTGGAGGTCTCCTCATTGCCATCTTCTCCATAAATAGGTATGCTACCTTCTTTCAGACACACTCTACACACAGTTTCGTTATATTCTTTCTTCACAGCAATTGTTGGTGAGTTCCCTGAGATCCTGTCACCTGGACTAGTTCTTCTATTTTCTTTCTTCACAACCACTTTTGTCCGTGGGCTGTCGTCATGTGAAGGCCTCCCACGGGTAGTCTTGTCATCATTATTTTTTCTTCTAGCACCCAAACGTTTGCAATGTAGCATTTTTAAGAGTAATAACGATCCAACCATTTTTATTGTATACCTATTTATACAAAACACTACTGAAACTTAAGGATGTGTGATTGTGTGTACTGTGTACATGAATGGAATATTGTTGCAGCATGTAGGTAGTAAGACTACAAGTATTATTTTAGGCAATTAGAGATGTTGGTATATGTCTATATAACGTAGAATAAAGCAAAATACTCTAAAATAGAAATAGAAAGTGTTCGTGAAAATGCTATTGAATTGACACTTTTGACAGCATTTTTACTCGTCGTGATCGTGAAACAGTTGGTGTATTTGTAGAGTAAGTTCCATTGAAATCTATCTGAAATGAAGAATACTTGTGAATTACATGCTTCACTGCATGAAATTCCTGATATCAAAGCCTGAGACGTTGGAAAAAATCAATTATATATAGTTTAAGTAATTTGCTAATTTAATGGTCTTATTTAGGATAGCAGGTTCTGTAAAATACTGGACGAGCTTTCTGAACGTGCCAATAGTGTCAATCAACTGACAGTCGACACTGTCGACAGATAAATATACGGAAATTGAGGTTATCATAAAATTATTATTGTATGTAAAATATTATAAAATTATGTATTGCATTCTTAGCGTAAATTAAACATACATTTTTTTTTGCACCAGGAAATTCTCAATTTATTCTTTAAAAATGAACGTCCTCCGAGTAAGTATAATCGTTTATTGTATAGAGACTTAACCTTTACGCAAACCATATCATAATTTATTTGTTTTCCATTTTTAGAATATATGGCGAACATCGCCACTGATCCGGAGTACTGCTGCTAACAGTTCTTCAACAGTAGTTAATATAAACAAACCAACTGAACAAGTACCATCTCTTGTAGAACTGGACAAGTTATATAAAAGAGTGGAGTTAGAGATGCGAGGGATTGATCCCGCGGTACTTTTAAGTTATTCATGGTTCTGTGTGGCGGCGGCGTCACATTTGGGAATTGAAGTCACCAAGAGGTTAGTATAGTGACCGGTAAACTTCGTACTGTTGAAGACCTACAGCTTGTAAATTAAAAATAATACTGTTTATTGACAGTGTAAAAATAAAAGTAATTCATTTTTTTTTCTTTCAAAATAAATGTCTCTCGGTTAGTCCATATCCTATTGCCTGGTTTCATTTCTAAATTTCACCTAAACTTCTTATTGGAATTACAATTAAATCTTATTGCTATTAAAAATGCAAAAGTTTCTATAGTTGTTGCCATACAAAAGAATAAAGTTAGATGAAAGTTTATTTTTATAGCAACCCTCCTTTTTTTTTTATTGTAGCCACAGCACTACCCACGTTTTATTCCAGCCATGTGTTCATGACTTACTGATCATTCTTTCTTTCCAGTTGGGCACTAAGGAAAGCAGAGAAAGAGAGGCATACCTTACTCCGTGCAGTCCACATTTACAAGAAGCACCGAGTACAATACGAAGTTAGGACATACTTTAGATTTGTGCACCTGCAAAGATTAACAGGCTCAACTTGTGACACCTATCTCGAATATATTGAGAGGAATCTACCTGAAGGATGTGCCCTAAAGGTCACAAAGGTTGAGTGTTTGAAACTGCCAGAACATTTAATACCGCCTGCTAACGAATAAGATTGTATGTTATATTGTAGAATTAGAATAAAATATTATAATTATTGTGTATGATTTTATTCTTGTGTACAGTTTTAATATCAAATGAAGCTCTAATAATAATACTGAAGGCTAAGAGAAATTTATGACTAGGTCATTATATTCTTAAGTTTAATTTGGATTTACTAGGTAATGAATAAAAACACATTTTATTCAATTTAAGCTGCATTAGCACATTATAGTCAATCATTTAGTAAAACGTAAAAATAGTTTAGTTAGGTAAGATTCCACCTAAGAATACATACAAATAGTCACACCTGGAAATCCCAAAGTGGTAGGCAGAGGTCATCAGAGGTGTATGAATGCCATAATTTCGTCATAAATATGATTTTCTGTCCCACATAATAGGGAGCAAGCCTGATGTCCTCAAGCAGGCACTTAGTCAAACGAGAATAATTAGGTATGACATGACAACATAAAATTTCTGGACTATCTCATTCTCCTGCCCTTAATTAATATTAATTTGAATTTCTGAACTATCTAATATTATAAATTTAAATCAGAAAAAGTCAACAGACAGGACTTAATCCCATGACTAGTCCGTGTCTAGAGGTAATAATTTTGATCAACTCAGTTACCAAGGTAACTCATACATCTTAGGGTTAGAGTGTTTGTCCTGAATGTTAACTTTAAACTAAATTTTTACTGACTTTAAGCAAAGTTGCATACTACAATGCTTCAAAATTTCATTTATCTAATATTAATTTTTAACAACAATTTTTTAAGCAACAATTAATTATGTTTTACACATTTTGTAATATAATTAGTAGGTACATTTATTTAGTCATAATAGAATTGGATAATGGACCCAAACAGTAGGCCAAACTAGCACTATAAAGATTATTCATTTAACTAATGACAAAAATACACATAGTTCTAATATCATAAAATATACTAGGATATATCAGGAGTATATTCTAATCATAAAATATATCTAATGGAGATACACTTATAACTGTCAGTCCACATATTTGGCATCAATATCTTTTTGGCAAAGATGTGCTTTTAAATTTGTTCTAGTCGTACTGTTGATCTTTACACACAGTGAAGATGAAGAGGATGGCGAAGGCAAGCTCCAATGCATGGAACATGAGCATTACGGCGCACCAGATATATTCCAACCGGAGGATGTATGTCTGGTATATGAGGAAGTAACATACTCCAACTGCTGACGGTATTGTTAATATCACAGAGAAGAATACAGGCACTTCTGCAAAAAAGAAAATCTTTACTGTAAACTGGTTTTTTCATATTTGATATGACTTTTCTGTAAAAAAAAAATTAGTAAGCCTATCATTCGATTGATTTGTTGGGCTGATTGATAAAATGAACGATTTGATGAGGAGGTCCGCGATCTTTTTAAATTACATTTACATTTAACATTTAACGCGAAATTTTGTATGTAATATTTTTGCATGAAGGACATACAAAAGAAGAAAGAAGTCTCTCATGGTTTTAAAGCAATGCTCGTGACCAAAAAGTGTGTGGAAACATTATTTTTTAAACTGATTGCTAAATATTTAGGAGACACTGAAAAAGAAATTCAAAACATAAAAACCATTACTTACTCTTACTAGCTAGGTTTCCCCTTCGTCCTAAGAAAATACGGATAACTTCAACGACACATAAGGCACAAAATATGCCGGCTTCGGTCAGTAAAGCATTCTCGGGGTAAGACACATTTATCGCTTTTAGAATACCCATGGCCACTTCACATACAAAAAACATTCCTAAATAAAAACTATTTAGGTATAGCAGTATTTCATACGCCAAACTAGAATTCACATTAGTTACTTTTGACATTTTTAAGTCTTGAAGATATAAAATTGTTATTGTTTACAATTTCTAGTTGACGTTTTTGTCGATTCGATCGACCGCCTTCAACGAAAACTACCGGAAGTCAAACGGGTGGGGTTAGGGAGACAGGATACGGAAATCAGTGATGCGTCACATACTGTCGTAGTCGTAAGGCATGTCGATAATCGATGTATAATCGAAAACTTTTAAAATGTTTTGATAATTTTTAATGTACATAAAGGTATTTAATTCTGATTTGATTGCGTATACATTTTTACTTAATGATTTTCATTCAGTTAAGCGTAACAACTTTTTTTAGTAAAACGGATTTTAATTGGTGAAATTGGTGAACCTTTAATATTGATAAGGCTCCGCGCAAACGTACGGTTTCTGTTAAGAAGGTTGCTCTATGATATACTTCTTTTATGTTACCTTGACAACTGTTATTAGTTACCATAGAGTAAAGTAATACATCGGAAATAGAGGGCCCTCTCGTGAGTTTTTTATGTCACCCACTCAACTTCTATCAGAACAGAATCTACCGCCATCTATTAATCATATTCCGACAACTGCTGTTATTATACCATACATACCTATATTGTGCATACCTACATACATACTACATGCATTGGATATATGGATATATAACCCAAAACCGTTAGGCCTGTTCCTTTACGTTGAATTCATTAAAATTCAACGTAAAGGCCGCGCCGGTTTTAAGTTATGAATTATGACATACTAACTGACATTTTGTGTAAATGACAGCAGGTCTGTTTTACCGACTCAACATGCGGCGCCATCTATCGATCTTTGGAACCAGAGCCACAATTTATAATGACAGCTGGTCTGTTTTATCCGTTTAGTATAGGAAGAAATGGTGTAGATGTCCCTTTTAAACTACTACCACAGATAACATAATACTAAAGTACTATGTAGTGAAGTTTCCGAGGGCTGTTAGTTACTACGAAAACATTCTATATATTTTGTCATGAAATAAATAATTATACTCGTTTATATTTATTTCTTAAAGTGGTAGCAGAGCGTGGTTTCCATAATCATGGAAAACGCAGTATTAAACGCCAGCAAAATTCAAATTGGCAATTTGAATGCAAATAATTACAAAACATGGAAGTTCAAAATTCTCATTGTGCTAAAGGCAATGCCGGGAGGTTTAGACATTCTTGAAGGGAGGATAAGAAGACCATCCTTGGCGTCTACGGCAAATAGTGAAGATAAGAAATCTTATGAGAATGATCTTCGCAGTTTTGAAAATTTAAATAGCGCTGTTTTAATACTGTTAACGACAAATATGTCCGATGATATCATACAAAAAGTTGTGCGTTTTGATAACGGAAAAGACATGTGGGATGAGTTAGAGCGAATTTATGGAGGTACGTGTGTCGACAAAACATATGACCTATGCCTAAAGTTTTTTAGCTACAAGAAGGACCATGATCATGACATTATAACTCATGTGTCAATTTTAAAGAATATCTGGAGTGAAATGTGTACGGAGTTGAACGAGGCAAAATTACCAGAAATATTGCTTATGTGCAAAATCCTGGATACTTTACCTCCAGAATATCTAGGATTTAAGTCCAGTTGGCTATTAATTTCAAAAAACGAACGCTCTATCGAGAACCTGACAAGTCAGTTATGCGCACATGAAAGAGTTCTTTGTCAAAATAAGACACAGGTCAGTGTCACAGAAGACGAGACTAATGCAGAAACTTTGTATGCAAATACGAGTAAGGGTAAGAAAAAGAATTCCAAGGAGCTTACATGCAATTATTGTAAGAGAAAGGGCCACAGAGTTAGAAGTTGTAAGCAGTGGATTCAAGACGGAAGACCGCCCAAAGAATCCAAGACTGTAAACATGAATTTAACAGTGATGACCACACATTCCGTTGATTTTGGAGAGATGAAGGATTTAGAGAATTGGTACGTCGATAACGGGGCAACAAGTCACGTGACCAACAGAAGCGACCTGTTCCAGACCTTCAAATACTTCAAAAGCCAACATACTGTGACTGGTGCAAATGGCCAATGTATAGAAGCTCTAGGTATTGGAAATATTCTTGCGGAGGCTGAGATAGACGGCAAACCAGTGCCGATACTGCTTAAAGATGTCTGGTACGTGCCCAGCATCAGCAGAAATTTATTTTCAGTACTTGCTACCCATGACATATCGGACAAGAGTGTTTTTGAGTCTACTACAATGAAATGCACTCTCAGAATAGATGGACATTTGAAACTGATTGGCACCCGCAGCAAATTTGGAGGACTGTTCAAACTAAATATGAGATGTCTGCAACCAAATGTACGAGTGAATCAGGTGTCCACACCATCAAATCTGTTACAGCTATATCATGAAAGATTTGGACATCAAAATAAAAGCCATGTGAAGAATTTAATAAAGAGGGAGTTTGATATAAATGTGCAAAACACAAAAGAACTGTGTGAAGGGTGCGTTTATGGCAAATCTCACAGAGTTAAGTTCGGGAGAAGGGAGAAATGCACAAGACCTGGAGAACTAGTATATGCGGACGTCTGTGGACCTTTTCCAGAATCTATCACTAAGCTAAGATATTTTGTCCTCTTCAAAGACGATTATACGAGGTACAGATTTGTATACTTTCTGAAAGAGAAAAGTGAAGTGCATGAAAAGCTACTTCTCATGCTCGCTGAAGCAAAAGCTTCGGGAATTGTCATCAAGGAACTTCTTAGTGACAATGGTGGAGAGTTTGTAAATGCAAGAGTAGAAGCTACTCTCAAGAAGGAAGGCATTAAGCAAAGATTGACAATGCCTTACACGCCGCAACAAAATCCTACTGAGAGAGACAACAGGACAGTTGTGGAAATGGCGCGAAGTTTAATGTATGCACATGCTAAAATTCCTCCTGCACTGTGGGCTGAAATGGTATCAGCATCGGTGTATATCTTAAATAGGACAGGTCCTACCTGTGAAGATGAGAAATCACCGTATGAGCTATGGTATCACAAGAAGCCCAGATTGAGTCATTTAAGAATAATTGGATCTCATTGTTATCCACACATTCCGAAGCAAAGACGAAAGAAGTTGGATAAGAAGGCACAAAAGGGCATACTGATCGGCTATGACTCTGATGATGGCTACCGTATATGGGACAGCAACTCGTTCAAACTGATCCGTTCAAGAGATGTCACTTTTGATGAAAAACCTCTACTTGGTAATTTTGAACAGAGTGAAGAACCTGTTGCCACACAGATCAAAAAAGCTGATAAAAGCGCCGACAATCGATTTGATTTCGTCATACCTCGATGTAAGTGTCAAACCCCGGTCAATATGAATAGTAAGCAGCAGCCACTGGCTAATGATATTGCATTGCAGTACCAACAAGGTCAAAATGTTGCTGAATCATCATGTGCAGCAAATGGCACTGAGTCTGAAGCTGAAATGCTAGAGGATGATACATTTTTAGAGGCGGAACAATCTTTTGATGAACCTGAGGACGAGGTTAACGATGTGATTGAGGCAGATCGTCAAGTCAATGAACCAACTGAGGCAGAAAGACAAAATGATACGTCACTATCTGCATCAGAGATCGAGGCTGAAGGCAGGATGACACTACGAGAGCGGTCAAATCTCAAGCCACCAGCTAGATATAAGGACTATGTCTGCAATGTTTGTCTCAACGTCAATAATGTAACGAATAGACCTCACATAGAGCCAGCAACGTATCAGGAGGCGATGATGTCTGAGGACGCTGAGGAATGGAGAGGAGCGATGGAAAACGAGATTGGCTCATTGAAAGAAAATAAAACCTGGGAAATGGTAAATTTGCCCAAAGGTAGAAAGGCCATAACAAGCAAGTGGCTTTATAAAATCAAGACTAACCCGGATGGTTCGGTGGATAAATATAAAGCTCGACTTGTGATACGAGGTTTTTCTCAAAAGAAGGGTTTAGATTATTACGAAACCTTTAGCCCTGTTGCAAGGACAAGTACGATAAGAGCGCTCCTTAGTACAGCTGCTCAAGAAAATCTTTCTTTGTCTCAATTTGATGTGACAACAGCTTTTCTCTACGGTACTCTGAGAGAAGAAATCTACATGAAGCCTCCAGAAGGATATTCTAACAGTGATGGAAAAGTATGCAAGCTGAAACGGAGTCTTTATGGGCTTAAACAAGCTCCGCGCTGCTGGAATAACACAATTACGGAATATATCCTCAAACTTGGCTTCACACAGAGTGACAGCGATCCGTGCTTGTTTAAACGTGGAGAGGGAAAGCACAAGCTATTAATAGTCCTACATGTTGACGATGGGCTCATAGCATCTGCAAGCGTAGAAGGAACCGAGAAATTTTTGAATGAGATGCGTCAAAGATTCAAAATTACAACCAAATGCGGTTCTTATTTTCTTGGAATAGAAATTGAACGCAAAGCAGACGGAGCGATTAAAATCGATCAAAAGAGTTACGCGAAAAAACTGCTACAAAGATTCGGTATGCAGGACTGTAAGGCCGCAGTAACTCCTATTGTTAAAGATAGCGTGCTAGACTTGAAAGACAGCACTACTAATTTCCCATATCGACAAGCAGTCGGAGCACTCTCTTACTTAATGGTTGGCACTAGACCAGATATTGCGTTTGCAGTTGGAGTAGTGTCACGCAAACTTGATAGTCCAACATTAGAAGACGTAATGAGAGTAAAGCGGATCTTACGCTATGTTAAAGGCACCCTAGAGTACGGAATCACGTACAAGTCATCTACTGTACACCATGGCTTAAGGTGTTACAGCGATGCTGACCTTGGAGGCGATAGTGTTACAGGAAGATCTACCAGTGGTATGATTTGCATTCACGGTAATGGTGCCATTGCATGGCAAAGCAAGTGCCAAAACACTGTTGCAATATCGTCCACAGAAGCAGAAGTTATTGCAGCAAGTGAGGCAGCCCGGGAGATAATATGGCTTAAAAGGATTTTAAATTTTATGCAGAATGATATCGGAAAGGAGATCACACTCTACATAGATAGTGAATCTGCTTTAAGGTTAGCGTATGATCCACCATATGAAATCCATCACCGGACAAAACATATGAAATTGAAACATTTCTTCATAAGACAATGTGTCCTACAAAAGGATTTTAAAGTTGAAAAAGTTAATACAAAATATCAACTAGCGGACTTCCTAACAAAGCCCTTATATAAACCAAGGCTTCAAGAACTGTATAAACTGGCTGGAGCCTATCTACCTAACAACTAACAACAGTTGATAAAAGACCGGACGGGATGTTAAGAAGGTTGCTCTATGATATACTTCTTTTATGTTACCTTGACAACTGTTATTAGTTACTACGAAAACATTCTATATATTTTGTCATGAAATAAATAATTATACTCGTTTATATTTATTTCTTAAAGGTTTCCGTCCACGGTTTCCTGATCAAAAAGTCAGATTCAAAAAACCGAATGCTCCATTTTCATACAAAATGTTCTACTAGCCGCACACGTCCTTACTTTTTGCAGAACGGAAAAAACCTGACGTTCGGTTCAGAATGGAAAAAACCGAACGCAGCACTCGCATACATTTTGTACTAATCGCCGCACACGTCAGGAAATTTCCATCCGGAATCGCGCTTAAATTGTGTCCAGCGTTGTCAATTCCCAAGAGAGTGGGGACTTTCAAGCCGATTAGGGAATTTGTGGGGATTGTGCTTATGTGGGGCATTTAGACATTCACACTAGACCTAAACTCAGAAGTAATAAGTGGCAAGTATTATACATATTGATAAATTATTAAAGCAAAATATCCGACATTAAGGTACTATTTAACTCTTTATTGGCAATATATGTACACGAGCCGCAATAAACATCGCAAGTGGTGAATATAGCGGGAAACTTCAAGAGAAGTAATGTAGTTATCAATGTCTAATATTGGGGCCTTTCTGTTGGGTTTGTCGGGAATTCAGATCATCAGTAATTGGCAACACTGATTGTGTCTCGCTTCCGGGGTTGCCAGATTGTATTGTAACGTTTGTTACATTTTGCGTAACTCTTGACTCTCTTACGACCCAGCCCCATAGTGGTAGACGCTCTCAGCTGCATTAAGTCCCAGATGAAATAGCTGGGGCTCGTACTCAATGGCCAGTGGGATTTCAAGGAGCATCTCGGAAGGCCGGCTCCTAAATTGGGCGGATACCCGAGATAAACCGAGAGGATTTGTAAAAAACAAGAAACACTATATAAAAAAACAAGATTATGTAACTTTTCCCCCGATAATGCAACTTATAAGCCAGCTTGTGTTACATTTGATAATTTAGCACTGGCAACACTGCTCGCTTCGAACTAATAATAAAAAAACCTAATGCAAAAAACCTGACGTGTGCGCTCGGCACACGGAATTCCAAATCAGGAAACCGTGGACGGAAACCGTCTCCGGAAACCGTACATGTGCGGCCACCCTAAATGGAAATTATTTCCTAGTGCGGATACGGTTGTAGGCATCGATCTAAAAATTATTTAACACTAAGGTGGTAAATAAGTTGACTGGTAGGAGTGATAGGAATAGGAAGTCCTTACTGCTGTCACAGAACAGATATAATAATAGCTGCTGTCGTACAGGCAGGTTTCCTCTTGGAGTCGGGGGGATTTCATAAGGCAGTCACTCGCAGAAAAGCCGAGGCAGTCAGTCGCAGAAAAGCCGATAAACTTACTACTTAATTAAAAACAATATTAGGTAAATTGACTTCGGGCTTCAAAGTATCTATAAACTTTGAAGGCAACCAGAAAATAGCTAAAAGGCTGATAGTAGGTAGGTATATTATGTCATTCTAACTAAATGCACTGATGCATCGACGCACGCGCCGTGTAATGGTGTTGAGTGCGCAAGAATGCAACGTTACGTCACAGCCGCAGTTAGGTACCTAGCTATCAGACGCGTAACGTTACCGGATAGGAAAGGAAAAGCGTTGCGGAAATATTATGCGATTGTGATATTTTACGGTTAGTTGATAGGTGCCTACTTGGCTACTCATTTCACCTTATTTTGTGGTCGTATATAAAGGATGAATTCAAATTGGCTAATCGAGAAGGGGTACATAAATACCTACATACATATAATCACGCCTTTATCCCCGGAGGGTTAGGTAGAGGTGAATTAACACCCACGTTTCACCAATCATTATATTAGGTCCCACGTAATACCTAAGGGGTGAGCTTATTGCCGTTTTCCGGGCACTATTGTTGGCTTGAGTCATGTACAGGCTGAGTCTGGGCTGTATATATCCGTCTGATGTTAAACAGCCCTATATAGGTAGGTATTGCTCGGGACATATTATATCTTGGACCTAAAATGTGCCCAAAATGTCTTCTATACGCGCAGTACACGTTTTTGGGGCTGTCAATTAATCACGTGAGGCTCAACAGGGGAGGGGGGGGGGGGGTGTTCGGAAAAATCACGAAATATCACCAGGGGGGAGGTAGGGGTATATTGAGATATCACGTGTATTTATTTTTTCTTATAACTCGTGATTTTTGTCACGATTCTTAGTTTTCTAGGATTAAATAATAAATTAAAAAATACACGTGATTTTGGCTAGGGGGGAGGGGGGTTGTCTAAAACCTCACCACGTATCACCATGGGGGTGGGGGGGGGGGGGGGGGTGTTAGAAAATTGCTAAAAAAAACGTCACGTGATTAATGCACAGCCCCTTTTGGGTGTCTTTTGAGGATAGCACGGGGCGCTACATGCGGTGGACGAGCTAAAATTAACCAAGCACAGTACATTAAACAATCCGCGGGCGCCATTGCCTTTCCCGAGGGTATACCTATGTATGTGAAAGAAAGAAAGAATTTGGTAGGTACAGGGATAGTTTATAAGTAGGTATATATATATATAATTTATTCGTACTATTAAACACGTTATTTTTTGTATCAAAACTTTTTTAAGAACATAGACAATTATAGACACTTCCTATAAAATTTAAAAAAGAATCTATAACTAGTGATGTACAAGCCTCGAGGCGTCGAGTCCTATTTCTGAAGCCTCGAGGCGGAATGGCAAGACTCAGTGAGCTCGGTAAGCTCGGAGTCCCGAGCCTAGCCAAGCCGCGAGTTTTATGAGCCATGGCTCGAGGCTTCAAAAGAGTTCGAGCCTTCAAAAGAGCTTGAACCTATCAAAAGAGCTCGATACTTCAAAAGAGCTCGAGCCTTTCAAAAGAGCTCGAGCCTTCAAACAACTCGAGTCTTCAAAAGAGTCGTAAAACAAGCTCGAGTCTTAAAATATCTATCTATCTATATTTATCTTATCTTGCTCTTGAAACTTATTTATATATTCTTCTTATTCTTATTCTTCTTATTTTACAGTCCAGAGAGAGATCAGGGTGAAGAAAGCCCTCTTTAAAAAGTGGCAAGCGTCCAAATCTTCCGACGACCGCGATGCGTACAAAGATGCAAAACGCGCCACCAGGAGAGCCGTAGCCAGGGCCAAACGAGACCACTTGCAACCTCTATATACCAAGTTGGAATCGTCTGAGGGGCAAAAGCTCATATATAAGTTGGCGCGTTCCAGGGCCAAAGCGGCGCAGGGTCTATCCAAGTGCCGCTGCATTAAAGACCCTGGGGGCAATTTGTTGTACGAGAAAGTCGCGGTGAAGAAGAGATGGCGCTCATACTTCCACGAGCTGCTGAATAAGCAGCATAAAGAGGTGCAGCCACCAGACCTCCCTCCGAATCAAGGACTAGTGCCACCGATAACGCCTGCGGAAGTCCAGACTGCCATTCGCCGCATGAAGAACCGGAAAGCTGTCGGACCCGACGAAGTCCCCATCGAGGCTTGGAAGGCAATGGGCGCCCGTGGTGTGGGCATTCTAGCAAATCTTTATAACCGCGTACTCCTCACCGGCGAGATCCCGAGCCAGTGGAGGCTGAGCATCATCACGCCAGTCTTCAAAGGCAAGGGATCGGTGCAGGAGTGTGGTAGTTACCGCGGTATAAAGATAATGTCCCACACCATGAAGCTCTATGAGCGGATAATCGACTCCCGGATCCGACAGGAAAGTACACTCTCGGAGTGCCAGTACGGGTTCCGTCCCGGGCACGGGACCATGGACCCAGTGTTCGCCCTAAGGGTTGTGGCGGGGAAATACAGGGCGAAGAACACGCCCCTGCACTGCCTATTCTTAGACATGCAGAAGGCCTTCGACTGTGTTCCTCGCGAGGTGATCTGGTGGGCACTGCGGGCCAAGGGTGTCCCAGAGACTTACATTGACACCATCCGAGACATGTACTACGATTCCGGTTCCGTGGTTCGGACTGCTGTTGGCGACTCGAAAGCCTTCCCCATCACCGTCGGGGTACACCAAGGATCCGTCCTTAGTTCTTACCTGTTCAGCGTGGTATTAGATGTTTTGTCGGACAGCATTAGAAACTCACATGAGCAGCCTCCGTGGTTGCTCATGTATGCTGATGATATTGCGCTCATGGACGCGGACAGGAGCAGATTGGTGCGACGCGTGAAAGGATGGAAAGAAGCGCTTGAGAACGGCGGTCTGAAGCTAAATGTAGCGAAGACAGAATACTTAGCGTTAAACTCCACAGATCCCACACCCGTCCGCATAGGCGATGATTTGGTCGAGCGCACGGACCAGGTTAAGTACCTGGGATCTGTACTTCATGTGACCGGTGAGATCGACCACGACGTCAAGGCACGCATTGCTGCCGCGTGGGCCAAGTGGCGAGAAATGACTGGCGTGACCTGTGATCCTAAAATGCCAGTCAGGTTGAAGGGGCAGGTCTATAAGACGATCATTAGGCCTGTTCTCTTGTATGGTTGTGAGGCGTGGCCGCTGCTCGAGCGACACAAGCAAGAGCTGCGTGTCACGGAGATGAAAATGTTGCGGTGGATTTCCGGCGTTACGCGTAAAGATCGCGTGCGGAACTCTCGCATCCGCGGCAGCCTCCATGTCCGTGACATCGCGGATAAAATGCAAGAGAGCCGCCTTCGCTGGTGCGGCCACGTCTTGCGGCAACCGCCAGGCTACGTGGGGAACAAATGCCTGGCAATGGTACCCCCGCCGGGTCCAGGTAAAAGGGGTAGGCCAAAGAAGTCCTGGCTTGACGTCGTGGAGGGTGATATGCGTGCAAATAGTCTCACTACCATGGACGCCCAAGATCGTGCGAAGTGGAGGAGGAAGAGCCGGAAGGCGGACCCTGAGCTTCGAGGTCATCTTGGCCACGGATGCAATCAGGAGAATGCGTCTATATGCAGATGATGAGTACATTAAACAATCCGCGGGCGCCATTGCCTTTCCCGAGGGTATACCTATGTATGTGAAAGAAAGAAAGAATTTGGTAGGTACAGGGATAGTTTATAAGTAGGTATATATATATATAATTTATTCGTACTATTAAACACGTTATTTTTTGTATCAAAACTTTTTTAAGAACATAGACAATTATAGACACTTCCTATAAAATTTAAAAAAGAATCTATAAGTATAACTCACTTTTGTGAATAATAGTAATGAAAAAGTCACAGTTTTATAATAGGTGTCATTCCGTGCTTAATTGCGGTAAAATAATATCACTGTTATGAGCAGGTGTGTTGTAAAAATTATTTTCGTTTTGCTACAACAGATTTTTAAGCTTTTTTAACTGTTCGTGGCGTAGGCGTAGCGGTAGTGAACGCGGCTGCTACGCAGGAGGCGCGACTTCGATCCCCGCTCAGTGCAAATATTTGTATGGATGAACTATCTGACCCCGCGAACTTAGTACCGCTTTTTTTTAAATTTTTCTCGCCGTAAGAACCATCCTCGTAGGTACTTTTAGGAATATTCTAAAAAAAGAATTAGCGAAATCGGTTCAGCCGTTCTCGAGATTTGCGCTTAGCAACACATTTAGGGATTCATTTTTACATTATATATATGAATACTTGCATTGGTTTGGGTGTTTCTATGTATAATATATATTTATTTAAATAAAAATGTATCTAAGTATGTTTATCCGCATTCTAGAACCCATAACACAAGCTAGGTTAGCTATGCTTTACTTTGGGCCTAGAAAGCGTTGTATAGAATGTCCTATAATATTTAATTATATTTATTTATTTAATCATTATAATTTTTCTTCAAGTTTTTACTTTTAATATAGCAGCAAGATGCTTGCTAATACAAGTTCAAGGACATTACTTAAATTTAACTAAAAGCTTATAAAAGGAAAGTTACTGGTAATCACTTCAAGTTTTCGCTTCGCCATTGCAGGAAGGGCAGGATTCACAATGCAAGGCGACCTTATTGAAGCTCAACTCGCTTAGCAGGTTCTGCAGTGATGCAGTAATAGGGTGACCAACTTCAAGGATGAAAATTGATAAGTGCATACTTACGTGTTTATTTTAATAATATTGTGAGCGTATCTTGCAGTCCTGGTTCGATTAGCTAGTCAATTGGACGGGTAAAATATAACAATTAGGTCAGCCTTTAAATGAAACGTTTCACTGTATTACTCGTATTATATAGGTAAGTAGTCATCGGAATAGTCTCGGTGAGGGTAATCTACAGTCTACCAATTGAAGATAGATTTGATAGGTAAACAAATATCTACACATAGGTAGTTGCTCAACTTTTAAAAGCAGTAGGTAAACTTGGCTATGGTGAGATCTTTGTATCCATATTATGCAAATTATATAGTTTTTTTAGTTACTTAGATATTAATAACAGTTATACGTTGTGATTTTCCAAGATCTCTTCTTTATCCTAGCATTAATTCCCAGTCGCATCCGTAGCTTTCATCTCGGCGTCGTGGGTCCGCTTTACCAGTCTAACTGCGGATTTGGCTGGACCTTTTCTTTTGGATATTTTCCGTGAAGCGACTGCCATCTAACCTCAACAACCCAATACTGACATTAGGGGATATCGAAGCATTGCAGCTGTAACTACCCGTGGCTCCAACTACCCGTAACGACTGCCATAGATGTTTGTATGGCAACCGGGACCGATGGCTCAACGTGCTCTCCAAGGCACGACCAGACCAATGCAAATATCCAAAAGAAGCAAAAGGTGTAATTTATTACCTTAGTTCTCCAACGAACTTACTAAAAAGAATAGTTAGAAGCATACCCTGAATAACATGTATTTATAATATTGTGTGTCCTGCTAGTCGTGCAAAATACCTAATAGTTGGTTATCCTATTCAAGAAAGTCAACGACTATAGCAAAAAGCGGGAAGGAAAACACTCCGCGGGTGAAGCTCGCGAGCACAATACTTCCGTACAACACCAAGACCGGACGTCTAAAGAAACGTTCTATTTTCAAAAAGTTTTTTTTTCTCATCGACAATGAGAACTAGGCCAGTGTTGACATTTTCAAAATTAGACCCCGAAACTGGGGAGGTTTTAGACCGAATGTTTGACAAAAAAGATTGTATGCTTGAGATAAATCCAGGGAGAGTGATCTTGCCTACAGACTATATGACTATAGGACAGGATATATTGGAAATGGAGGTGAAGGATACCGATGTCTGGATGTGTTCTTATCCCCGGACCGGTAAGTATATTAAAGTTTTACTTACGTTTTACGACGTCTAGTGTGGCGTGTCAGTAGAGCAGTCAATCATTTTTGTAGTCAGAGTCGGCAGTTCCATTTCCACTTATAGTTTACTAGCTGACCCGGCCAACTTCGTACCGCCATATTTTCTGATCCCGTTCTCACTGCATATCTCTAAATTTATCAGTGTTTCTCTACAATATTATCCATGTATTATACATATAAACCTTCCTCTTGAATCACTCTATCCATTAAAAAACCGTTTCAAAATCAGTTTCGTAGTTTTGAAGATTTAAGCATAGGTACATAGGGACGGACAGACAGCGTCCGCGACTTTGTCTTATAATATATAGTGAAGTGATGATGATGATGACACAAACTGTGGTAGGTATGTTCTGAAAACTTTAGATATCAAAACTACATAACCTAAAACTATGAACAAACAATTTAATTATGATATTTTATCTTGGTTTTTGGTATTTTTAAGGTAGGGCATTATGATTTCAAGGTAGGGCATTGCCCCACAAATCCCACAATGCCCCCCCTCCCCCCTAGCTACGGCCCTGTCGCGACTTTGTTTTATAATAAGTAGTGATAGTGATAGTGATGATATTATAGAGATAGATAGAAGTACAAATACGAGTAGGTATACGACCAGTCAAATCCCATACATTCGTCATACTATTCTACAATACGCCAGCCAACGAATTGCGAGACTTAAGTTGGTCTAGTTTTACGCCAGTTTTCAATTTAACCAATTGTAATCCACGTTACGACTGCGTTCGAAACTCGATGTCAATCAGAATAATGTCCCAGGTTATGAATAATAATATGTCATGCATATACACAGTATGTTACACTGAGCGGGATTCGAACCCAAATGAATATTTGGTCAATGTTTTTCTGTTTTAGGTTCGACATGGTGCCAGGAAATGGTGTGGCTTATTGGACATGACTTAGATTACGAAGGAGCTAAGTCTTTGCAGCAAGTATGAGATTATTTTTTTATTATGACAAGTATAGGCGTCATGAAAACTTTCGGGGAATCCTTCATAGGTTGCTGGTTCATATCCGGCTCGAAGGACCAATCTCTGAAGATCTTGCTGAAGCTACCCATGTAGCTTTTAAGAATAATGTGTCTATAGCTATATTTTTTTCTCTATCATAATAAGTATGGTGTCTCATCAAGACCTTCGGAGAATCATCCATAGTTACTATTCAATCCGGCTCGAAGGACCAACTTTTGAAAATTTTGGAAGAGCCTCCCTTTTAAGAATCATGTATCTATCGCTAGGCAATGTCAAATTTACATTTATTATTCTAGATCCGATGTCCTCTAGTAGAACTATCCTGCATCATGGTGGCAGGCCACTCGACATGGCACAAGGAGTCACTAGAAGGCACATCCGTGGACCTGGTGAAGCACCGTCTTCCATACCCTCGATACATCCGCAGTCATTTACCCTGGGATCTGCTTCCATTTGATATTGAAAGAGCAGATGGAACTGCTAAACCCAAGGTATGTGCTCGTATAAGTTCACATAATATTTCGGTCTGAACAAAATACACACATACTCATACTCACGCCTATTTCCTTCCAATCCGGGGTAGGCAGAGACCTCCCGACGTCCAAAAATAGACTTTTCAGTGAAGGTTTCATTGTCAAAAGTCCAACAAATTGTCTAACTACAGAACTTTGATATCACCGCAATGGGTTTTGGAGGTCAGATGGCAGTCGCTTCACGGAAAGCTTCGTGGTTAGGTTGCAAGTCGTCCAATTGAGTAGGAAATGGTCTAGGATTATGATTATATTTAGTGTTATAAACCACCTTTCCCTTTTGTGAAAGTAACCGGATAGCTAGTGGTAGAATAGCTGAAGCCAGTAGGTACCTATGCAACAATGTATGTACTTACAGTATGTATATGGCACAGCCAACTAGCTTAATCAGCAGTTCAATTAATCGCCTAGGCTGTTAACTGAACGCCGCCGTTGAATTAACGGCCTGAATGATATTCAGCCGTATCGTTTGTTGCAACATTTAACAAACTAGCTGGCTAATGCTTAGGCTTAATGGCATTCATACGATGGGGTGCCACCCCACAAGTAAGATACTTTAGTAACTACTGCAATTTATTTAAGCTGATTTAAAAAAGAAGGTTTCTTTATTGCGCGATAAAGAAGTGAAATGTTCTGCTCACGTGTTTTCCCGGGGTAACAATCCCGAATTCTTCAAGCTGGTTGAAAAAAAGCATCTGTCAAGTCTGTCAAAGTTTACCATTTTGGGATGTTTTAGCGTCTGGAATCGTGGTCCACATCATCCAGCTAGACTTTGCACTTGCTTCTTACCATCCAGCAGGGTGTAGGCAATTGATGTGCTGAATATATAAAAACATTTTTTCAATATGCAGCCGCATTGGAAACTTCAATGGAACATATACTTAACCATGGATTTATTATCATTGGTTGTAATCATTATTTATAAATTTATTATACTTTGTAGGTAATATACACATCACGCAACCCAAAGGACATGGTGGTGTCTTATTACCACTATTGCACCCTGGTACATGGGCTCAAGGGCACCTTTGAAGAATTCTGTGATATTTTCATGAAGGACCGCGCGCCGTTTGGACCAGTCTGGAATCATATACTGGGTGAGTTTGCCATCTTCATCACAGCTTGTTCTTCTAATTATCCTGGCTTTTTTGGAGGAACTACCATCTGACCCCTTAATGCTGAGAAGAAAGCCTGCAGCCTCGTTTGTTAGTCAGCAAGTGAGGCTGACTTGGGCCCAAAAATCTTGATGTAACTCCCATTTATACCTGGATGAGTTCGCCATATTCTAAAATATGCGACAATTCATGGTATTCAGCCTATATAATAGTATCTGTACCTTCCTTGCGCAGGTTTTTGGAGCCGACGTCATGACCCTAACATCCTCTTCATCAAATTTGAAGAGATGAAACACGACCTACCTTCCGTAGTGAGGAAAACTGCGGCATTTCTCAACAAGGACTTGAGCGACATTCAAGTTGAAAAGCTGTGTGAGCATCTCTCCTTCCAAAACATGAAGACTAATAGAGCCGTAAACTTGGAAGCTATCCTCGAGAAATCCTTTGGCACAAGTTATTTAGAGTCTACCGATCTTAGATTTATAAGAAAAGGTGAGATAGGCGATTGGAAGAATCATATGCCAGAAGATCTCTCCCGGAGGTTTGACGAGTGGGCTGAGGAACACTTAAAAGGTACAGAATTGAGTTTTGAATAGGAGAAGAATAAGAGAAGCTACTTTAAAAAATCTAATACTAAAGATATGTGGAAAATATTTTCCGATTTAAAGGTGCAGTATGAAGTTAAATTCGTGATAAACTTAGCGTGTTTATCGACTTATTGCTACGTGAAGGCGGCTTTTCACTGTGTGTATTTTTGCGGACAGATGCCAGTCAGCCTGCACAGACACGACGTTTCCTGAAAATAAATTAATACGTGGTTGTCCGTAGTTATCTGCTGGGCATGATAAAGTCCAATAAAATAAAATAATCGGCTAAAAATTCCTTTCTTTCTCGTACGATAAAGAATTGGAATGCTTTGCTGAAGATTTTATCACGCACGTCAAACAACCATCAATCAATAGACTTCCACGGTGCGTATCGTATCGTGTTGCATTGCACTTATGTTTTAAAGTCGCGGAACTGACGCACCGCTAGTCCGTTCTTTTTGCACACCCACAGGCGACACTGTTTCCAGTTTTCCACAGTGCGTCTGTGCGACTAACTCGCGTCTGTCTTCCGAATCACACACTGTGAAGAGCTGAATCTTCCATGATTTTTTTTTAAATTTTATTCTGGTGTTAAGTATAATGTTATGGTTTATTATATAATAGATGTAAGTAAGTATAGTTACTACAGTTTTCACCAGCTAAGTAGTTGCTCCAGGAACCGTTGCGTTTACGTAACTTCGTTTAGTTTGGTGATCGTATAATCGCTTTACGTGATGAGGAAATCCATTTGTGTGGTAAAAGTTTGTTTACGTAAACCTCTGCTTGTATTTATAGGAATTTATTATTATAATAAACATTGGTTAACTATATCAGAGTATTTATTGATTGACTAATTATTTCCACCCGCACGCAACTCACAGGAAAAAATGAGGAAGTGTTTTATCTATGTGCCAATTAAATCGTAGTCCTGACTTGATTGAGTTTCTATAGATAGAGATTCATTAATTGGTAGATTAATCTATTCATTCATCCATTCATACTTTCGCATTTATTCTCTGTAAGTAATAATATTAATGTTGCTCCCTTTCAGATTTAATTATAGGTATTTATGTTGGTAGCATTCTAACTGAATGAGATGATGGTCATTCACCTATTGAACCAGCCCGGTCATCGTATCATAAGTATCGGGCTGGTTCAATAGGTGAATGATCATCATTTCACTTAGTATTAACATAAGTAGATTTTTTTTCATTGATATGATCACGGTTCACGGTTGACCTCTATCACACCTGCTGTGTGATGATGTGTTCTACGATGTTTACCTTGAAGGGCTTAATGACTCGAGACTTGATGATTACTCAGGTTATAGAGCTTTCCAAAAACGCAGACTAAGGCAGGGAGTTCCAACTTTCGGCTGACTCCAACTTAACAGAGTTGGAGTCAGCTGGAAAAGGTTTGGAGGATGCTCATAAAACACACACGTAAACGTTTTGATGTATTTTTAATACCATAAAAGTGAGATTCACAAATTTGGCAATGAAGTCAAAACAGTAAGTTTTAAGCACTGCTTGTACAATGTTATAATAACAATAATATAATATAAATAATAATGAACAATTTACAATCGTCCGCAATAACGAACAGGTAACGTGATTAAGGTGAAGTTATAAAATCATTTATCCTGACCCTAGATTCTGCTAAAGCAAAATCACTGTTATACTACAGTCACTGCACAGGAGACAAGGACAAGGAGAGGGGATCAGAGGAACACGACAGAAGATGACAAACTGTGTGAAAGATGAAATGGCTGGGAAGAATATCGATTTGATTTCAAGTAGAGATGAATGGAAAAGGCACACAAGTTGCGCCGACTTCGAATAAATATGGAATAAGGGCAGGGCTGGATGACGATGATGAAATATAATAAACTTTCTGATTTGTATTATTACTAATACCGAATGTGAAACTAGTAAAGACTAGCTATGTGGTTGTCTAGAGCATGAACATAATAATTTTAAAACTATGTGTGACTGTGATGTTTAGAAAATTACTATACTAATAAAGATCTATTTAATTTCTGTACATAACTCTTCAAATATGCAACATTTCATATGAGCAAGGGAGTTCACAAAATATTTCACAGTCAAATAATTTTACAACTTCACATTTGGAATAAAAACAATAAAATATAAAAAAGACATAAAATATAATACTAAATATCAACATGGATAATCTCAAAACGACTAGACTTACAATTTAATTGACTCACAACACTGAACTACCGGTGAAATTCTGCTAAAATTTAACATCTATTGTTCAAAATACATTTAAAAACTTACAGCTAAGTTGTGGCTCTTGTAAAAATAATATTTGAATTATAAATTGTGCCTATATCAGAGCGTAGCAGGCTATTTATGTATTGATAAGTGATTGTACTTATTTTGGTAATCTTTACGAGCATACAATGTCAATCCATAAGGAGTAACATGGAGTAATCGTGATGAAATACAAGATGACAGAAAATCTTGGCAATTATCTCTTTATTCAAGCATAAAGTTCGATTAAAGGACCATAATTATTCCATAACAACGCTCAGTGTGAATCAATTCTCACAATGGCATTAGAAATGTCATCTAGAATAGAATCTGTCCTCAGCTCTCGTTTAACTCGAGATTCACGACTACGTTATATTCATGTTTGTAAATGTATCACAAAAATGTCGCTAAAGGGGGCTTTAAACCATATTTGCGCAGTAAACTTACTCTCAGCAAATTTCCTACATTTACGCAGCAAATGCTTTTTGATATATCTTGTCGAGAAGCATTTACGTAGCAAATGCTTCTTGATATATCTTGTCAAGAAGTAAAACGTAGGGCAATTTACTCTGTGCTTGTTGCTTGCTGCTTTCGTTGTGATTCCCTGAGTCTGCTCAGCTGTGCAATTTCTAAGCATACAGCGTCGAGCACAGCGCTGCGAAGGACCTTGATAGTGATTTTCATTGGTCGTACTGGTTGACATCACTGGAGACCATTGCAGGACTCGATTCAGTGAAACTAAATTAATTACATACTGTAATTTCCCTCTGCCGTTTATAAGTTCCGATTAAATATGGTCTATCCAGAATAAACAATATAATATGTATCACCTTGACTTCAAAACATCAAAACAACTTTTGACCTTACGTAGGTATTATCCAAATCTTCGAAATTATATTTATTAATATCTTAGAAATTATAGTTATATACAAGGAGCTAGATAACTGTGCATTAGAAAAAAAATCAGTCTCATTGGTTCTCTATCTCTGTTATGGTCCAGTATCTAATTTCTATATATTGAAACTTTTCAATTTTATATTAAAATGTAGTTAAATTCAAATTGCTGTAGTAAACATTACGGATTCCTTTAAATTTCATATTTATTTAAATGATTTTTCTTTCTAGTATTATGCAATTTTATAGGCTGTACAGAAGACGGTTTTCATTTTAAACTGAAAGCGAGTTTTAAAATTGCAGTTTCAATGTACTTAATTCTGGTATAGTTATTACGATTACAGTTAACCACATTAAAACTGACAATCTGCGCAGTATAAATACTGTTTGATTTCATTAACACATTATCGATTAATGGATTTTGTTTCGCTTTCATAGTTTCACTATTTCCTCATAAATTTGTAGCTACCAGTTATCTACGTAAGTACTACACCTCGATAACTGAGCGTAACAAACACCACTTCCACTTACACCTATACGTTCTCGTATACAATTCTATTTCATAACTTATTAGTACATATCCTATCTAATTCCATCATTTTCTATTCTTTTTTATTTTATTCTCATCCATATTCTTTATTTCAGTATTCAAAATTCAGAGTATACTAACTACTGTCGTGTATTTTAGTTACTTTCGATTCTCTATATAGGTGTCCTACAGGGTATGAATTTAGGACCTTTTTGTTTAGTATGGAGAGTAACACCAATAAAATAGTAAATAGGTAGCTATTGTGTAGGTACATTTTGTGTTTGTGACAAAATAAGTTATCGTATAATTTACTCATTGTAGTCAAAATTACATAAGTTTACAAGGCAATATGTCTACGTATATTGAATTAGACTTATAAGGGAACATAAAAATAAGTTCTTTTATTATAGAAATTACAAATGAAGTAATTCAATTACGATTATCTGAAAAGAACGAAGGAATACCTGCTACACTCGTCTAACTAAAGTAAAAAAATCTAAGTAGCCTTAAAACCACAGTGTTTTTTCTATCTATCTATATAAGTACAATAAAAATATTTTCTATGTATCGTGTCACTCGTGTACAAGAAAATATATTCTATAATTAATACATTCTATAGAAACCACCGTCACACGGCGTCAAAATTTTGATATATTTTTAACATTTATGTTTATTTTCTATTGTCATCATGTAAAGCTCATAACTTGATTTAGTTTTCATAATCGTAATCTTTGGAATTATTTTTGGGATGTATTCGTCTGAGATCTATACTAAAAATTTAAATAATTGCGACAAATATGTACAGTACATATCCCTTCATTTTTTGCTTTTTAGAATCATAATAACAAATTCAATCTAGAAAACTAAAAATGATTAGATAAAACGTTCATCGCAGGATATATTTCTTACAAAATAATTAAGTACTAATTATAATATTATGTTTAAATAACTATTTATTAATTAAATTATTATAAAATATGTATTTATGGACTAGAGTGAGTTTGTAAAAGTACCGAGGCCGAGTTATACAGTTAAATAATAACTACGAACAAAGTAGATATAGAAAATACTGATACTAACGATTCTAATGTCTTTAATAATATACAATAAAACCCCGATGATATTTTCTACTAACAGGATATGCAAGTACCTATAATGGTCAAAAATGGATTTTGAAGAAGAGACGTTAGTATACTAAACAAAAATCATAAAAGATATAAAAATAAAATCGTGAAGTCTTTAGACAGTCAAGATAGTGAAACAGGGTTATTACCACGAAATATAGAATCAATAACCCCATTATCTTCGTTATTATGGATACTAGTGTCAGTCACTAATCTCTCATATTAAAAGTTAAGTCTAAGTTAAAAGTTATGACCAATCGCGTTCTGTAAAGATTTTGAATATATTTTAGAACACCTGTTGAAAGATAAGACCACTCGCATCACTGTGTTGTATGATTGGTCAGATTTGTCACATTCTACTGGCTCGTCTACACGTAGACATATTCATCTACAGATGTCAGATCGTTAAAAATACGTATCTACCACAGACGAGGCAGTCCCTCGTCTGCACATCGGCGGACGCGTACCCCGATGACATCTGTAAATGAATCTGTCTACGTGTAGAGGAGCCATTAGAATGTGACAAATCTGACCAATCATACAACACAGTGATGCGAGTGGCCTTAACTTTCAACAGGTGTTCTAAATTATATTCAAAATCTTTACAGAATTATAGTACCCGAACGATAGCTGCAAGATCCTTGATTTTATTTATCGTGGTTATACAACCTATTCTGAATTTAAGTGAACAATTTTAAATAAGATGACAACTGGAATTACTAGATTTATGTCTCACATGCGGATTACCAAAAGCTCCGCAGCATTGATGATGATTCACGTTCTTCGAGTGGTGATGTCCATGTGGATGGACGTTGCTCGTTACTTGTTTCTCTTTTATGGAATGTTTGTTGAATGGTTTGTTTGTACATTGTTTATTGTGTCCGGGCGCTATCTTTGCCTTGAAACGCGTTACTTTACCAGGTTTTGAGTGACTGTCTACGTTTTCTGTTGCATTTGCATTGCACGTGTGAGAAACTTGATTTATATCTGCATGTGCGTCTTGATATTCTGTATCAGTTTCTGTGGAAATATTTGTTTATTAGGAAATATGGACAATAGTGAATAATACCTGATATGCTGTCTGAATTGTTTTTGTTACTTTGATAATAAATTAGAGCAGGTTGCTTAATAACACTATTATTAGTAATATTAATAATGAAAGTTACATAATATATCTGGATGATTCATCGTCAAGAATTTTCGTTTCAGCATGAGATATTTTTTTTAACCTAAGTATACATATTTCGGAGCTTTTGGTCAAAATAACCATGCCAGCTTCATTGTACCCTAAGTTTAAATTAGTCAGATTACAAATTATACACTATAAATGTAGGTAGGATTGGCTTCGGCCACGTACGAAACCAGTTTCAAAAGGAGAATCTTTGTTCTTTCGAAACTGGTTTCGATAAAAGAATAATCTTAGTGCAACTATTCTTTTAGTGCAGTTATTAAAATTTCACATATCATTTCATAAATTTTAAAGGCAGCTTTAGAAACAGTATATTAAAGTCTTCCATCAGAGCCGCTCTCAATCCCGTGTTCAGGCGCACTCCATCAACAGATGATGTACATCCTCAAGAGTGCCGCACTTGCTTCAGGCTTGAGATAAGTTTGAGACCTTTATTTTATTAAGTAGTTTCAAAAAACTTACCTATCTCATCTCCACTATGCTTAGCAGTAGACGAGTCAGTTTCAGGTCTAAGCAGCGAGCACGAGTCTCCAAGAGCAGGTGGGGCAGACCTCGCCGGCGACATTTTTGTTACGCACTGTTGGATTAGCGTGAAGCATCCAAACGTTAGCCGAGGACTATTTACCGATATCTAGAAAAATATTGGACTCTCGCATTTTGAAATTAAAAGTCTTTTACCATCACCATTATTCTCATGCTAGATTAGAAAAGTGAAATACGTTAGCCACACGGGAACACCCAACAATTCCGAAATACTTAATTCCGAATTTCAATATTCCGATTTTCAAAATTCCGAATATTATAATTCCTAAGAAACAAAACTCCGAGTATTCAAAAACACGATAGTTATTTATCCGAAAGTTATAAATACGAATGTTCATTCTTCCGAATTTCATTTTTACGAATAATTAAAAATCCGTAGTATTATTGGCCCGAAAAACGTTATTCCGAATTTCAAATTTCCGAAAATTCATTGCTCAAATTGAAAATTTGTATCAAAAATAGGTAAAAGTTAAAATTGATTCGACATGTTGCGCATTTTAGAGTTGATTTATAATATAACTAGCTTTTGCCCGCGGCTCCGCCCGCGTGGATGTCGGTTATCGCGACCAAACATAGCCTATGTCCTTTCCCAAGGTCTAATCTACCTCTATACCAAATTTCATCAAAATCGGTTCAGCGGTTTAGTTGTAAAAGTGAGACAGACAGACAGACAGACAGAGTTACTTTCGCATTTATAATATTAGTAGGGATAATAAATTAATTTTCTCGCCAATTATTATCGTATAAAAATTAAGCCAAACCCGACTTGCCGTGGTCCTACTGCCGTGGTACTTGTTTGCCCTACACTAGAGTGTTATTTAAAAACCGGAGGCGCGGAGGGAGGGCAGTCCTCGCCCGCAGTAACGAAGCTCAGGCGCCCGGGCGAAGCTGCGGAAGCGAGCATGGGTGCCCGAACTTTGTTACGCAAGGGCGGAAGGACTGCACATCCCGTAGCGCCGGAGAAGGGCGAAACTAATGCATGCCTGCATGCTTGCCTGCATGCATGTTTGCCTGAATGCATGCTTGCCTGCATGCATGCTTGCCTGCATGCATGCTTGCCTGCATGCTTGCCTGCATGCATGCTTGTTACTGAAAGTTGTATGGCAACGTGTTTTTTGTAATCATTAGCATAAATATATTAAAATAATAGTTAAATAATTCTATTTTCTGTTTATCGCGTGTACCCCGAAAATAGCAACTATCCTACTTACCTAATGCAGGTTTACAAGGCGCTTGATTGTCGGGTTTGTGTTGTTTCGGAGTTTTGATAATCGGAATTCGTATTTATGATATTTCGGATTATTAATAATTCGGAATTGTAATGGTTCGGTATCTTCAAATTCGGAATTTTAATATTCGCAGTTATAATCGTTAGGAATTTTGAAATTCGGGTTTTCAATAAATAGGATTTATGATATATCGGATATCTGACTTTCGGAATTTTGAATGATTCAGAATTATGAAATTCGGAATTTTGAAATTCGTGATTGTAACTTTCGGAATAAGGCTTTTCGTATTTATGTAGTGTACCCTAGCCACACACAAATATTTAATATGTTTCTTTTGGTTGCAATTATCATTAGATATCTTTCTATCTCCTTTGTTCCTTTCTAACTTTCATACTCTATTCATAATATGATATTTCATTCATTTCTTATCATTTATTTAGCAAAATTTAAATGAAACATATACCAAATCAAGATTATTTTGGTTTATTCCTGATATACGCACGATTCAGTTTTCATTATGTTGATTCAGAGGCAAATAGACTACAATTCTAATTTAAATAGACACTAAGTTCACTATTATTACACGTAGATAATGGAATAGAAGATTGTAATAAGGATTTTTGGGAATGTGAACGATAGTAGGCAGTAGAGGTGCGAATAGGTGTTAATTTTTATGTATAGGTGCATCATTTTTACTTACAGTGTCGATGATATTATCTTGGTCTTTCTCTATAACCTGTGGTGCAGTTCCAACTCGGCATGGAGATGTAATGAAACTAAACATTTTAAGGAATTTGGTTTTAAATTGGAAGAGGAAAATCATCATTATACCAATAAGGCAGTTAAAAACCTCACGTGTATATAATATTATGTTTTCTGACATTGACTGAATTATATGCTTACCGGAGTGAGGAGTTAAGACTGTCAATCGTACTTGGTCGTTCTATGGATTCTGCGTCCGTCCACATCCCCGGCACGCTTGTAGAATTTGATCTTGATACTAACAATTATAAGACATAATTGAAATTAACACATTTTTATGGCGCTTAGAAGGATTTGTATTCCAAAATGTTTTGGTTATTGAATCTTAAACTCATCTGAATGCTTGTAGTTTCACATCTGTAGAATATTAAGTTGGGTTCGGACTTGTCTTCATAAGTATGTACTTTACTTGTATGCTAGGATAAATATCTACTACTACTAGTTTTAACCAATAACTAGTTGAATTTTTATCGAGACCCGAAACTCGTCTTTGATGTTATTTACAATATGAACCACAATGAAACAAAACATTTACCTGCTTCTTTCTCTGCTCTATTTGGTGAATTAGCAGTGCTTCTTCTAGCAACATCTTCAAAAGTGACAGGAGAATATTTGCGTCTGTCTTCTACAGGTGATGTCATAGTGGTTGTTGGACCATTTGAGGGTATTTGAGAATTTCTAACGCTCGAACATGAAGTTTGTACTGCTATTAGATTTCCTGCACTATTCACTAATTCAGGTCCAGAATTGATTACAGAATTCGGTAAATATACTTCAGAACTTTGGACTTTGCAAGGATGGTTTTCTTTATTGTTTAGTTGCTGTGCGGAATGTTCTGCGATGCTGTCTCTGGCGTCAGCAGCTCGCTCCCACTCGAGTTCGGTTCCAGGTCGAAGTTGTGGTGATATTAGTTTGGTGAGCGATGGTCGACATTCGCGACCTTCGAGCCAATAGGTTTTCATTGCACCTGTAACATGTATGACTTTTAGGATTACAAATTCTATTTTGAAGAGGATTTTATATCCTATCATCACATAAACGTTTTATATTCTAGTGAAGTCTAGTACCTATACGTCCCAAGTTGATATATGAGGTTATCTCATACAGAACTGCGGTGACTGGACGTGACGTAGAGTAGAGAAATACCATAATTACCTCTGGAATATTACATTTTAGAGTCTCTTAAACTCGTATAAGGCGTGTATGTATAGCTAGCCTAGCCAGCCAGCCAGCTAGCTTCTCCTTTCTTTCATTGCTAGCTTTACCTTGCGCACTAGGCGCGAGCAGGAAAAAGATGAATGGGTAAAATCATTGGGTAAAATCCATTCCTCCCTATTCCTGCAGACTGGCACTCTCACAAACTATGATGAATGCAGTATACTATACTTGCTATCGAGTGTGAGAGTGGTACTTGCCTAGTGAACGAAGTTCAATTATGCTGCGTTTGTATACATACCTTTCCCTTTAACTTGTATTTCGCCTCTCTCTGTTACCCTATATGCTGGTGACAGCAGTTCTTGTGTGGTCTGCGAGATGTGTATCCTCATGGCTTCAGAAGTGGATTCCATTCTGGAAGCTGTATTAACCGAGTCCCCAAATAGACAGTACCGAGGCATCTTTAGGCCGACGATACCAGCGACTACTGCGCCTGAGTGGACGCCCACACGGATTGATAAATGGGAACCTGTAAAATTAAAAAAAGTTCTATAATCAGTGCCTATTGATCAACAGTCCCAGTGATACTAGTTTTTTTACAGTAAGAGGAGTTAGGCTATTCCTTATATAAATTACTAGCTGACCCGGCGAACTTCGTACCGCCATAGTCTCTGATCCCGTTCCCGCTGCATATCTCAAAATTTATCAGTATTTCCCTACAATATTATGCATGTATTATACATATAAACCTTCCTCTTGAATCACCCTATCTATTAAAAGAAACCGCTTCAAAATCCGTTGCGTAGTTTTGAAGATTTAAGCATACATAGGGACGGACAGACAGCGAAAGCGACTTTGTTTTATAATATGTAGTGATGATGATGATGATGATGATAGGGATATATCAAAAAATGTTTGTGTATACCATGAAGTTCTGTATCTCGACGAACAAATTCTGGTTTTATTATCCTTTGAATATTAAGAAAATGAATATAAAGCATACCTGTGCTTGGATCCTTGAGATCAGTGATAGCGTCTACCATATCGAGAGCCATGTCGCAGACTTTCTCAGCGTGATTGTCTTCCTTCTCAGGAGCCCCGGATACCACCATGTAGGCGTCTCCGATTGTTTCTACCTGTTAAAGAATTAGAACGTTACTCAAGACACACAGTTCACATCTAAGTAAGCTTCACAAGTGCACTAGTCGCAAACCTGTAAATCCTACTAGATGTTATGTGTCAGATGGAAATAAAGAAAGAAATCGATATAGGAAAGAAATTATTTATTTATACATACATAGGCCAACGAAATACACCTAAGTACAAGGAAAAAACAAAATATCCAAGGTGCTTTTAAACTTGAGGATTCACTTGTAATAGGCATTAATTACAGAAAAATAAACGAGAGTGAGCATTCTAACGAGCGTTCTGGCGAGCATTCTCGCGAAAGGACAGTAAATTTGCATCTACTAGAGCGGTCTAGGCTAGGCTAGGAAAATGCTCATGATCTTTCTAGAAAGATCATGAGCATTTTTCTAGCCATGTTTAGCTCTATGCTTGACACAGGTCGATGTTTAGTTCCACACATTTAAAAACGGTAAATGCTCGATGTCCTGTTTCAAGTGAATGCTCAAGTATATCATTCTTCTTTTTTTAGCTTCCTTATACTATAAAATAGTACATAGTACCTATAGCAGTCAAAGCCGCGTGGTTCCCAGCAGATTAGAATTTGGGCAACCCTATCTCCTCCCATGCGGTGTCGTACAAGGCGACCAAGGGATGGGGATACAGTCCAGACTCAGCCTATACATGGCACGAGTCGACAATAGTGCCCGGAAAACGGCAATAGGCTCACCCCCTATTACGTGGGACCTAATACAATGATTGGTGAAATGTAGGTGTTAATTCACCTCTGCCTAACCCTCCAGGGATAAAGGCGTGATTGTTGATGTATGTATGTATAGTGTAGTCAACAAACCTTATAGACACGGTTCCTCTCCGTCAGCGTGTCGAATATGGAGTACATGGCGTTCAACATAGACACCACTTCCATGGGAGTGATGCGGGAACAGATCTCCGTGAAGGTCACGACGTCGGAGAACAGGATCGAGACGCTGTTGAACATCTGCAATTGGAGAATGAAGTCATCATTATTATCACCATCATCTCCGCGTTGTTAGAATAAATTATAGTGAGTATATCTGGGGAAACGTCTCTTGGACCTAAATTACGAGATGAACTAGGCCCTGGCGCGCGCAGATTGTTTTGTAATAATCTACTTATGCTTGGTGAATTTCACCTCGTCCACCGCAGTAGCACCCCAAGCTATCCTCAAAAGACATAGAGCGTATAGAGCAAAGTTTGAGCACATTTTAGGTTCACGATATTTAATTTTGTCCTGAGCAATATTGTAATTTAATGATTGCCTCAGAGAGCGGGTCTCTCAAGATACAGGCTTCTTCAGTACTATTATCTGTTCTGTGCTTCTGCCTAGTTTGAGAGACAGCGGAGTATGTTTTTATGGTTTTGTGTACCTGCTTTAGTGTTTTATGTAAATCATTCAAATTGTACTTTTGATGTGTGTGACAATAAACTTATTATTACTATTACTTATCGGTACTGGTTGCCATCCGAATATCTATGGCAGTCGTTACGGCTAGTTGGAGCCCTCAAAAGTCCGACTAGTCTAACTACAGAACTTATATCGCTAATTGTTTGTAGAGATCAGATAGTAATCGCTTCATGGAAAACGTCGCAGTTGAGTTGAGACTCGAGTTCGGGAAATGGCTCTCAGAATGATGATTGTACCTAATGATTGGGTGGGATTCTACAAAACTAATTTATTATATACCAGTGAAGTAGATTGATAGAGATTAATTTTACCCAGAGTTCTTTCGTTGTTAAAAGGTAATATATCGTTTTTCGATACCAGGCATCGACAAGCGTTAGCTCTCAGCTTCAATAGTGATAAAATATAACTATAAATCGAAATCAGATCCTTATTTTGTGACGTTATGGTACCTATTACTATTTTATACCACTTAGGTCGCAGACAGGTACATGACCCACCTGATGGAAAGTGGTTACCGTAGCCTATGGACGAGTGTAATACCAGCGGAGGCACACTCGTACTGACGTTATCTTACCGTTGTTATTGGCTAATTTAGAATATTATCTAGCAAGTCGCGGGAACGGGATCAGTATTTCGCAGGCGGAGCATCGCGCAATCGCTAGCTAGAAAGGAATAAATCCGGCTAATAGCAAAGGTTATGAACAAACAAAACTTTCCTACGGTAGTGTCAATAACGGTATCGCTCATCTCATCAGGGTGGGAATGAACACGCCCGTGTGTTTACTTGACGGCTTTGTACCGGGAAGCGCGGGAATTGAGTGGCATGGGGTTAAAGTTGAAGGTCAAGGACGAATAGTTTCAAAGTGTTATCCCGAAGCCACTTACTCCTTGGTATGGTTTATACCGCTTCACGAGAGCGATTGCCGTCTAACCCTCAAGTTCGAGTTGCAGGTGAGGTTGGCTTGGGCGCATTAACGATTTAGGTAAAATTTAGTGCCCAAAATCAGCCATGTTGAAGTTGGAAATAACACCTATTTAAGGACACGTAGGCGCTTATCCCAGAACGATACTAGTCCTTCTTGAATCTTGATTGCCGGAAACTAGATCTGAGGACAGTTTGTATTCTAAATGACAGTTCTAATTTCACAGTGAGAGTCCATTCACAACTGAGTGTTTTTCTGGAAAATGCGCGAAAAATACACATCGTTGGCATTCCGGGTAAAAAGAATGTGAGTACAAACGATCATGAATAATGAGAATATGTCATGTTCCCATCATTAATAACATCACGACACAAACAGCCTCATGTATGTGAGAAACATTATCTTCCTACAGGAACAGGTAACAGGGTGGAAATTTTCTACACGGTTCGTGGAAATTATTGAAATTTATCCGAGGTATCTTTTGCAATAAACAATGTTATATATTATAGAAGTGTCATCAATTTATTTTATTAATGGGTTTTGGTGAATTGGTTGAAGGTGCTTATAAATCAGAAAACAAGAAGAAAAGGCTTTTGGTTTGTTTGCATCATCAGGTTTGCATGGGAAATTATATCTTAGACCTAAATTGCTTTATACGCGCTGTACACATTTCTTGGGTGTCTTTTCCGGATAGCACGGGGTGCTACTACGGTGCATGACCTATAATTCACCAAGCATGGATTTACAAAGCAATCCGCGCGCACCAGGGCCTGTTTGTCTCGCGATATAAGTCAACATACGTGTCCCGATTCCCGAGGTATAGGTACTATAGGTAATCCAGTATACGGTAACATAAAGTGAAATTCGAGTTATTTTTTGTTTAACTTATAATTAGACTACTTTCCTAGGTAGAGGGGTAGATCCAAAAAGAGATTGGTGTCGTCGAGGATGATATACCTACGTGCTAAGGGTGACCAAAACCGTTCAAAGTAGGTATATAAATAAAAACCGGAAGACGCACCACGAACTCCGAAGTCTCGGTTGCCACCGGGACTAACTCAAAGAATCATCTTTGAGTTTTCATTTGACCGAACGATTTTTTCGACCATTCATCATCAGATGATGATGACTTTTCGTTCGTTCGAGACCGGTTTTCACTAGTGAAAATCCATTTACTGAAATCCCTACTAATATTATAAATGTGAAAGTAACTCTGTCTGTCTGTCTGTCTGTCTGTCTGTTTGTCTGTTTGTCTGTCTGTCTGTCTGTCTGTCTGTCTGTCTGTCTGTCTGTCACGCCCAAACCACTGTACCGATTTTGATGAAATTTGGTATAGGGGTAGATTAGACCTCGAGAAAGGACATAGGCTATGTTTGGTCGCGATAACCGACATCCACGCGGGTGGAGCCGCGGGCTAAAGCTAGTTGATAATATCTCGTCTAAGCACTCACCTCACAGGTATCTATCGGATTCTCTCCGTTTCTCAACCTATCAGCTACTTGTTTCGGTATCATCTGATACAGGAGCTCATCAGTCCTCCTCATCTCCGCGTCCAGTTTCCTCATGGACTCCTCCAGCTTCTTGCTCTTCTGTTGTTCCTGGTCTAGGGCTAATTTCAATTCCACTGACTGCTGAGTACCAGCTAACATGAGATCTCTAAAATGGTGAAGAAAATTTTATAAAAGTTCATTTAGTATCGAGCATGGACTTGGATTGGAAGAATTCTCAAAGCGGACCGCGGGTTCCCAGGTGAGAACCTCAAATGCGACTTGCACTCAATGTAGATGATCATGATTGGCTTAGTAAGCAGTTTAGGGTGTTGTAAAAAAGTTAACTGTAGGACACCGGGGTGGACCACGGATACATAAAGTTGATCGTGGAACACCTAGGTAGACCAGGGGTACATAAAGTTAATCGTGGAACACCTAGGTGAACCAAGGGTACAAAAAGTTAACCGTGGAACACCTAGATGAACCACAGAGGTGTACCATGGGTCAGAAAGGCAATTATGGAGGCAAACAGTTTTTCAAGAACGAAAAGGAAAATTCTTTTTTTTTTACTGATGCCCTTTACCTGCTGAAGTCGTGCATCGACAAATCATTGATGTACAGTCCAGTGGACACGAGGGCGGCCAGGTCCGGCATGACAGGTGTGCCCAGGTACATCATCATTCGCCAATTGTCCATGTAGATCATTTGACCTGGGTAAACATTTCAACGTTCTAATAAAATAGAAAATGAAACAGATCAAATAAAACATATCAAAGACAAAATTGAAAATTCTCATCTTAGTGCATTAAGGCTTGAGTTACAAAGAAAAGAGTTATATACATTTGCTTTGATTGTGCCTTATGAGTATGACACGACTAATGTCCAATTCTTTTTCGGTATAATTTACGCCATAAATCTTAGTACTTATACTCTGTAGATAGGTACATATTATATAGTGCATTTTATTCGCAGTCTAGCTAGGTGACCAAAGTGCTTAGTGATTACATGTGAATTGTTTTTGACTGTACAAAAAAAATGTTAGACTGTAGTGCTCAGGAGTTAACCAATTGGCACTCCTTGCTTTAATACTTATACACCTATTGGTCCTGTCGTTTTGCAAAAAATAAGCCGAGTGACCGTCTTACACCGTCTGTATAATAAATTCAAAGAGATGCCATAACTTCCTCATCAAACATTTGCAAAGTGGATTGGTGAATAAAACTGGGTAGGAAAGTGTTGCATAAACTTAAAAGTTTTACTTAAACGTGTTTGTACAGTGCTGCTTAAAAATAATTATTAACAAATGCTGTGCATTTCGAGAAAAATATATAAATTCTATTCATTATCCAAAAATATATTTTCATATCATACGAACAATAGTGATCAACTGATCACCTAATATAGCGAGCTGCGGGAGCTGCCTACAGAATTATAGTAAATCCAGGATTAATTGCTACGAAGCATTTATTCTGTAGATTGTACTTAGTGTGAATAGAAGAAGAGTGGGAGCAGCACATTCGAATAACAATAACTTTGACGGTATTGTCAAAGTTATTCGTATGTGTAGGTAATATTTGCATGAACGAAACCTAGCATTTTTTGAGACCTTCCGCATCAGCGCCAAACATTTACAGAAATTATTAATAAGGCAGAATTATTAATAAAGTAGTAAATAACTTACGATCTAATTAGTACTAAAAGTGGTTGAAGATTAACTGCCAAAATAAAACATTTCAGTGAAAAATTTAGGGTTCCGTAAAGAAAGAGTGCAACAATAAAATAATTACGTTCAACTAAAAATTTTTTTTGTATTTACATCACATAATTCATATATTGCAACTATGTGCGGTGGTTGTATATACTCTGGTGCTATTCAAAAGGTGACAGCTGATACAAAAGTTGTATCTTGTATACCTTTAAGATGTAAATTAATGACGTCAGGCAAACGTCTTCCGTCATATGCAAAGCGCTTCTTCGGTATCATGCCTGAAAATTTCCACCGAATAAGTCAGCATTACTACTTGGTAATCCATATTCTGAGCTGTGTCATCACAAATTTTCACAGAATCCTACGCGTAAAAGGCTCGGACGATGACTAAATATAGGGTATGGGTAAACGATAAAGTTTGATACGGAACCCGGTGCGTGAACCAGAATCGCACTTGGCCGGTTTTAAATTAACATCTAAAATAAGAAATAAATAAATATTGTACAACATTCTACACACCGCTATCTACACCCATGGTAAGCATAGCTCAACTAGCTTGTGTTATGGAATCTAGAATGCGGATAAACATACTTAGATAGGTAGGTACTTTTTTTGGAAATACATAAAAATTCAATAGGTTATTTCTTGAATAATCTGTTTATAACACTATCATGTGAGAATACCTATAAAATATGCGTCATTTCCATGTCATTTCTTTTCCCCTATCCTGAGTTTCAAAACTTTCAAACTGACAATCTTTCTGTGACACTTATTATCTACGTGTGACGTCACATCTCAGCAATTCTTTGACGTGACAGTTCTGTTATTTTCATTTTGATGGAACCTCATATCGCACCCTTGTTATTTATTTCGAGAAACTTATGCTTGTACCGACGCTATACTACGAGTTAGCGAGCGATTAGCGATTTTCGTATTTTTGTACAAATATTGGTGGTTTCTTACAGCTAAAATGAATAAATATTAATAAATAAATATTGTACGACAATCTACACAACGCTATCTAGACCCAAAGTAAGCTTAGCTTAACTAGCTTGTGTTATGGGTTCTAGAATGCGGATGAACATACATAGATACATTTTTTTTTTGTAAATACATACATATTATACATAGAAAACACTCAGACCAATGCAAATATTCATATTCATGCGTAAAAATATTTGCACTGAGCGGGGATCGAACCCGCGCCTCCTGCGTAGCAGCCGCGTTCACTACCGCTACGCCACAGAGGCAGTCAAATAAATATATTATGTTTTGGTTTTTGTTACTTCAATAATATATATATATATATATATTATATATAAAAAGTACAAATTAAAAACTAAAATCGAACGCGTCGTGAAATTCCTCCGCATCGCATGCCTCTTGTGGTAACGTTCCCAGAAGACTGGCAGCATTGCCACGTTGTATGGCAATGCTTATTCTCTGGCGTAAAAAGAGGCCAGCCTTAATTATTATTTCAATCATTTAAAACAAATGAAATGTTTGACGTCATACCTTGTCCTTGCATAGATCTGTGTGTGTAAATTTTTAAACTGTTGAAATATTATAATTGTTGAAGATAGCTATAGGTATGTTAGAGTCTAGATATAGCTGTGAATATTTTATTTTTTAATCCTATGAAGAATCGATCGTCTAAAGCCGCTTATAGCTAACCGCTAATCGTCGGATCGCTATTCCATTCCATTGAGACCTTTACTTTACATTGTCTACGTAATAAGATCACATGGTATCTTGCGCAGTAAAATGTGAGTTAAGCAAGTTCGGATGTTAACGAGCCTTCATTTTACAGCCCCTGGTGGGCACTAGAGGTCTCATTACCTTCCCCAGTAGGTTTTACGGCGTGGGTGTATATGAGATCTGTTCGCTGTGTATTACCATTTTCCGAAGATCAAGTGGTCGTAAAAAGTTGACCTTTCTTTCGTATTATTGACCTTTCATGACCTATAGACGACAGACAAATAGACTTTTTAAATATTATATTTTTAGGAAATACGAGGGGCTCGTGGAAACCGAGCAGATTAGCACATTACAAGGTTAAACAATACTAGCCAGCTCAGTTTGTGACTATTCACTAGTTTGTGAATATGTTAATCTTATCTGGACCTAGGTTTTAATAAAGAATCAAAACCTATGAAGTGCTTCTCGTTGAATAATGGAAGAAGCAATGTCATATTTCACAGAGTAAAGGAAAATATATGAAGACCGTAAATCCTACGTCCTATTAATATTATAGGTCCTAAATGTGAAAGTTTGTGAAGATATTTGGATGTTCGATTTTTGGATATTTGTTTTTCAATCACGCTCTAACAGCTGAATGGATATGACCAAAATCCGGTAAAGGTATAGATTATAGACAAGAATAACAAATAGGCTACTTTTATCATAGGAAAAGGATCCCATGGGTTAAGAGAACTGGATAAAACTCCACACGAAATGTGGTTTGAAAAAGGAAAAAAAACATATTTCAGTAAATTCATTTTAGCTGATTTACACTCTATTCTTGGATACCTATACCTAGGCGTCTTGGTCCTTCAACTTTCGCAACCAGTCTATCACACCTACGTAATGGTGTGTGAGTGTATTGCCTCCAATAGATTATAAGTTACCTGTAGGTATTAGAAGTGCGTGAGAACAAAAATAAAAATACTTTTCCATCGAACGAAATCCTGATACTTTCAGTAAACTATTTATCATCCCGGGAGGCCATAATATCATGTTATGTGAATTATATTCCATTTCATTAACACTAATGTCACATTCTGTTATAAATGGTGCCACGGAGGATGATAGCCACCGGTTTTAGGGTACGTAGGCGGGAGAAGAGAGGTACATACAGGTACGGATTTCTATTTACTAAATTCTAGAGATATGCAATGACTTCGCAGAATATTATCTGTTAGGTCTGAAGGGCTAGGCACGCGTCTACAGACATTGTAAAATTTTGAGACTTTATTGCTATAGAGTTGAGGTCCAAAATTAAAAGATAAGAGTTTTTCATTCGCTCTACAAACTTTATTTTACCATTTAATTTACTTTAATGGCATTAGTTTACAGTCTAAAATTAAAAGGATTTTTTTGGAGTGTCTGTGGTCATACAATCGGTTTTACTTTAGCAGAATCGTGGTCCAGGAGTGTCGCCTTCGTTAGTGCAGTCCACATATTATTTCACGGTTAGTTTTTGCCTGAAACCATGCTGAATGGTATAGGCACAGATAGCATAATACTAAAGTAGTAACGTCAACATGGATAAAGGGGTTTAACCACAACCGAAGACATGGAAATGACAAATAAAGTTGAGAACCTCTGGATAGATAGATACTTAGTTTCAAAAATACCTGCAAAAATACTATAATACCTAAAACCGAGTACCTATTTGTCATCTCTGAAGTACCTTCCTGCCGGGAATCCCGGTGCTTTAGACACCAATAAATTACGGGTCACATCCTAGTACTAACGTCAACTTAGTAGAACTGTTCAGTGGGTCGGGTCACATTCAGATTACGTCAAAACTAATTTCCACATAAATTTTCTTTTACCTAAAGACAGAAAATTTATTTTTCGGGTGAAGAATTGTTGCGGAGAAATATTTTGTTTACTTAATTTACTAGGCTGTCTATATTTTTGACATCACTACATATTATAAAAACAAAGTCGCTGTCGCTGTCTGTCCGTCCCTATGTATGCTTAAATCTTCAAAACTACGCAACGAATTTTGAAGCGGTTTTTATAATAGATAGAGTGATTCAAGAGGAAGGTTTATATGTATAATACATGCATAATATTTTAGAGAAACACTGATAAATTTAGAGATATGCAGCGGGAACGGGATCAGAATATATGGCGGTACGAAGTTCGCCAGGTCAGCTAGTAAATAATATGGTGTAGGTACCTACTAGCTGTTGCCCGCGGCTTCACCCGTGGAATTCTGCTGTACAATTCTCTAAGCATTCAGCGTCGAGCACACGCTGAGACAACCCTGATCGAGATTGTCATTGGTTAGACAGGGTGACGTCACTGTATATGGACCAATGACAATCTTGAACAAGGATGTCTCAGCGTTTGCTCGACGCTGAACTCTTAGAGAATTGCACAGCTGTTCTCGTTTGTCCGCGTCTAATTTTTTCCCGTTTCCGTGACCCGAGGGACCTTTTATTTATGAAAATCTTCCATACCCGTGGGCCTTAAGGAAATTAGCCGACTAGGTCGAGCCGTTCTTCTTTTAAGTTTTGCGCTTATAGTCCAGTCATTTGGGCGAAAACCTAGAACATTACCTGGAAAGTTTTCCGGGAGTTTTGAAAATTGGCAATTTTATAGATTTTGATATGCTCTTTCCAAATTTGAACTTTGCCACCTCGTATGTTTGCCGCTCGCGCCGCCATTTTGAAAAAATGGCGCCCAAAAGCAGTTTTTAGATAATAACTCTTTTCTGGCGCATTTTACAGGAAAAACTTATTACACAAAATAAAAGTAGAGAAAATTTCCTACAATTTATGTCAAACCTTTTCTTTCCTAAAATCAATAGTTTCGGCGTACGAGCGCCGTAAACCATTATACATCCACACCAACGTGTAATATTTACTTTAAACTGCTCATACTATGATTTGTAAATTATAAAAATTATACGAAGGTTATCTATAGTAATTATAGGTAACTATAGTCTGTCATGTCTCCGCAGGTATAAAGAAATGCGCCCCTTCTGTGTCAGGCCCCTTCTTTCCCTTCTAAGAAACATGTAGCCCCGGCTGAGCTCAACAGAAATATTTAGTCTGAGTCATCAGTATACGTTTATCATTTCACAGTGTCGTTTGCATTTACAGAGCCATGGCTTCTAATGAAGTAGATAGAAGGGATACCACGATAAAAAAACGCGCCGATTTCTCTACCTCATGGTGGTGTGGAAATGAGTATTTCTGCCGAAACGTGTATTGAATTACACTTTACGGCGCTCCTACACCGAAACTATTAATTTTAGGGAAAAAAAAATTATCACAAATTGTAGGAAATTTCCTTACTTTTATTTTGTTAAATATGTTTTTCCTGTAAAATGCGTCGGAAAGGAGTAATTATCAAAAAACTGCTTTTGGGCGCCCTTTTTTCAAAATGGCGGTGCGAGCGGCAAACATACGAGGTGGCAAAGTTCAAATTTGGAAAGAGCATATCAAAATCTATAAAATTGCCAATTTTCAAAACTCCCGGAAAACTTTCCAGGTAAATGACTGGATATTAGCAACATACATTTTTATTTTTAAATCAAGTGGAAGATATAAGGTATCGTATTCAATTACCTACTAGACTAGGTAATTGAATAAATACGATACGAAGATACTTTTCGAATGAGCTCTGTGAAAATTTACAGCTTATATTATCGAAATAAATCGAATTAGGAATCGTGACACGCTCGTGATGTGGGTTCAGCTCCAGCCCATGCTCAGGACTGTTCAGCTGTGAAATTGAAATATTGGTTTTGGATGTGATTTGGTACTGTTACACAATACAATACAAAATTTAGAAAGAATAGATATGTGTTATATGAAATATATTCGAACGGGTATTATTTTTCTTCAAGATGGGTTTATGGAGCCCGCCAATATCCGGTCTAGCCGTTACACAAGTAGGTACACACAGAATTTTACTTCCGCGGTGCTTAAACGCATCCGGGATAGTATTCCTACATCATGGTCACTCATGTAGGTATCTACTTCGATTGAAAGACCCTTACCTTTGAGTCTAAGATTCTTGTCAGTGGCGCCATCTGTTTCGTCTGACAGTCGGAGGAGCTCGTTCCTCTTGTCTGGTGCCTTCTCGTGCATCACGGCGTCCACTGTCACCAGCTCGAAGATGTTGTTCGTGCGGTTTAGGATCTGTGGAATGGTAGAAGAATAGGTGATCTGTGGTCTTTCGGAGTATCGATTCTGTATGGTGAGCGATAAACTGATTGTTTTTCATTTGGTTGAACCAATATTGGAAATAAAGGGATCATTGCAATCACTCAAACACGCTCAATCGGCTGAATTAATACTGTCGCTGAATGGTTCTATCTGAAATTTGTACCTGAACCTTTGTGTTATCCCAGACTATATTTATAATCTATCCCTGTATAAAATTTCAGCCAGATCCTTTAAGCCGTTTGAGTATGATTGAACAAACATCCAAATAATTTGAATATATAGGTATCTAATTCTAAGTACCTAGTACCTAAGTAAGTTTTTGCCATCTTAGTGGCACAAAAGTATCTCCTTAATCTTAATTCTACATCCATTCGGTTAAACGGGTTAGTCGCGATTTCCCCCGATTTAATTTCGGTTTTAAAATAGCATTTTACCACGAAAGGGAGGAATCGGGACTATCCCGTTGAAAGACGGGCAACATTTCATTCAATTAAATTTTTGGGGGGGAAACAAAAAAGGGAGGAATCGGCTGTACCTAACCCATTTAAAGACGAGAAACATTCCAACAAAACAATATACACTCACAGTTTGAAACTTGAAGGCGATGAGCGGTCGAACGAGGTCAAACCAGTTCGTTATTTTCTTCCCAACCAAGTCCGGTAGTATTACCATGAGGGAGTTGCCGATACTACGAACGATCATGTCTGATCTGAAACATATTGTAGGTAAAATAATTATATTGACATAACTTAAACTTTCCCTTTAAAGGTTCCCGGCTGAGTAGAATTTGGGCCACCCCATCTTCTCCCATGCGGTGTCGTAAAAGGCGACTAAGAGATAGGGCTGTTTAACATCAGACAGATATTTAAAGCCCAAACTCAGCCTATACATGGCTCGAGGCAACAATAGTGCCCGGAAAACGGCAATAGGCTCACCCCCTATTACGTGGGACCTAATACAGTGATTGGTGAAATGTGGGTGTTAATTCGCCTCTGTCTAACCCTCCGGGGATAAAGGCGTGATTGTATGTATGTATGTATGTGTGTATGTTAAGCTTAGTAATTAACAAAATAACTGCATTCTTCTTCTTTTTTAAAACCACTTAGGGGGCACCATTAGTGGTTACCATGGCCTATCCTATGAAGTATTGACGTGTGCAACACCAGGGGCTTCAGATCCGTCCTGACTACTTCTCTTTTTATGGTTTTGTTTTGACTTTTATGAAAGTGATCGCCATAATATGGTAGTCACCTGGTACCTCCGTTATTTTATTAATAAGGAGGTACCACAAGGAAAACTAGAAACATCTCATAATCGCTGTAAGGAAACTTACCCAAAAACTATACAAAAAGGGAATATTTCGAAGAGAACTGACGCGCTGATGGGTAGATGTTTCTCTTCCCTAGTCATCGCCAAAGACGCGAGCGTGAAGGCGCGGTTGTCGAATGTTAGTTGAAAAGTCACATGAACAGTGTCAAATAATAATTCTTCTCTTAATAACTCTATTCGCATATCTTTGTGATAAAAATGCCGAGCTACCTGAAAAGAAACATTGTAATAATTACGTGTTCTTGAAAATTACGAGGCTGTAAAAATGTTGTATACCGCCATCTCTTAGACGTTTATGAATACTAAATGAAAGATGTAGATGTTATTTTACATCAACAGGTGGCGTTGTGTTAAAACTTTTTGATAAATTGCATTTTGTTTGTTCGTAATGTTTTTAATCGTAAGTGCAAAAAATATTTTAAACAAACTGATGCATATTTTATAAAATATGTAATTTTATGAAAATAAATATAAGTTATATGTTATAAAATGATTCACGAACAAAACAAAGTGAAACTTTATTGAGTGTTCATTTGTTTCCAAGCATATTATGTAAATAAAAAAGTTTATTTTTAATGCCATCCCGATCCGAAACAGTAATTTCGACTCACTTATTACAGGGGGCGTAGCTCAGATGGTAGAGCGCTCGCTTAGCATGCGAGAGGTACCGGGATCGATACCCGGCGCCTCCAAAGACTTCTTTTTGGAGAATGTTTCTTTTTGGCCTAATTATTTTAATTAATATAGTTTTCGTCTTTGTAAGTCATTCCAAAATTAAAAAATGCCAAAATGTCATTACAATCTAGGAATAAAATAAAATTATTTTGATGACATGTTTAGCAAAATCCAATTATAACTTTGCTTACCAGTGTCGGTCGCATAAATAACTTTCACAAAGTTGTATTTCATTATTAGTCATGTTATGTTCTTCTTTGGTTCTCAACTTTGGGGGCATTCTTAATAACCCGACATATTGAGAATCAGTACATTCTTGCAACTTTCGTCAAGAAATAAATTGACAGATCGGCGACTGGTTTCAAATTTTAATGACAACGATGGTCGTGGGTAAAATAGGTACAATAATTATAATTAAACTACTATAACAATTATTGTTCAGTAACTCACCTCTCGAATTTGTCCCATAGCGTAATAAACAAAACCTCTTCTTTTAGACCTATAATGTAACGTCAATCCTTGTCTTGTCTCATTTTCACAAATAAAACTAGGCGCCCTCATTCGTGGATAACTGAATTTTAAGTACTCATGAAGATTGTCCAGTCCGTTGAGAAAATCCCTCATATGTCGACCGAGCACTGACAGGACTCGGTCGTAACCGTATTGTGATACAAATCCAACGAAATATACTCCCATTTGATCCATGAACTCCCGTTCTGATATGCCTAAGACCTGTGAAAGAAAACGCCTGTTAAAAATTATGTAGCAATTTTGTTTTCGACGTAGTTTAGTCAGCGTCAGGCATCAAGATCAAATTATTAATTTTATATCTGATTTGAAAAGTAATACATTACATAAAAGTAATTATATTTTAATTAAAAAAAAAATTGCGTACGAATTGAGAACCTCCTTTTTTGAAGTCGGTTAAAAATACTGTATAATATTGGAGCCCATTGAATAGTAAAATAGTTCCTGAATAGTTAGCATAGGATTATGTTATCTGTGGCATAGGTAGATACTGTCCGCGTGCGTATCATTTCGAAATGAGTCAGTCAGACGCAGACCGTCATAATTTCGATTTAAAAAAAAAAACATTTCAACAACGACAACGGAATGTACTTCTAAATTTCGACACTTTCATCATCGGGGATGTAACTCAGTGGTAGAGTGTCTGCTTCGCATGCTGAAAGTCCTGGGTTCAAATCCCAGCATCTCCAAAGCTTTCTTTTTTCGATTTGATTATTTTTTTACAATTCATCAAAATGAAGTGGCGAAATGTTGATTATTTTTCTACCATTTTAGTTAAAATAATTAATTAAGGTTCTTTATTTTAATAAATATTTAAATATAAAAAAATCGTTAAAAATTATGCTTATTCTTTTGAGCTCTTGAGAAATATTTTTCAAATTCTTTATTTAACGCCCCTGGGTGACCACACTGACCACTTCCCATCAGGTGGGCTTGTCTGCCACCTAAGCGGTATATAAAAAACAAACATTTACAATATTTTGTTTAAAACACAAGATGGATTACGTGATTTCAAAAGTAATTGCAGGTATGATTTCAAAAAGATATTGTGGCCCATGAGGGGATCGAACCCGCGACCTTCGCGTTATTAGCACGACGCTCTAACCAACTGAGCTAATGGGCCGATGGGAACCATGGCGAAATAGAGTAATACGTTCTCAACTTGATATAATATGACCGATTGGTTTACGTTTTTAATAATAATAATCAAAGTGTCGTTGTTATTATTTCTTACTTATGTAAAATAGCCCTTTTGAGTAGGTATGGTATTGTTTTTTCTGATATTTTATTTATTTCATTGTCATTGTAGTTTTAATAATTTATATAGGACCTGAGACTATAAGAAAGTAGGAAAAAACGTCTTTTGCTCGGGACGGGATATTACATATTTCAACTCAGTAGGGACACATAATCTTGGACCTAAAATGTGTTTGTTTCTTGGGTGTCTTTTGAAGATAGCACGCGGTGCTATCTTCAAAAGATACAAAAAAAGGGGTGCTGTGTCGGTGGACAGCCCAGATTATTACAAAACCAACCGCGAGCCGAGCGTCGTTAGTCGAGTCTAGTATAATAAAAATAACGCTATTAAAAGTAAAACGGGTGACATAAAGGTGTTTACTCGCTTCTTCAAGTCAAGTAGAGATAGATAATTTGATCCCACCGTTTCTCGCGGCATTCTATTTGTACAAGTCTCCCGAAACAAGGGACGACAAGGCCAACCTTACTTCTCGAACGAAACAAATCAGCTGTTATTTGCAAATATCGGCGTAGTACTTATATTGTTACGTAGGGCATAATGAAGGTTTTGTGTAGCTATCTTACAATTATTAATCTTCTTTAAAAACGTATAATAGGTAAGTATTACATACAAAGACATTTCATAACATAGACGTGTCATATGCTTACAAATCAACGTAGAAAAATGTGCCGAACTCACACACACACATTTTTAATTCATCTACACTTCCCTACATAACCAATGGATTGAAAAGAGAGGACATGAAAAATAAAATATAAAAGAAGAAGACAGCTATTGTTTGTCACTTGGACTTTAATGATAACAATGTACCAATCACAGTGCGGTTGTTAGTCGGTGACATAGGCTAACAAAATTATTGAAAAAGAAGGTACAGAGCTCTCTGAATTGAGGTTATTGCCTAATTTTGTTTAGACAAAGATGTTTGTTTAACTTTGTTAATGTATTATGAAAAAGCTAGGTATAATTTTTAAATTTCATTATTTTGTTGCTGTCAGTAGTACAATTTTAACAAGTACCTAAGTAGGTACTTGCCAGTAAAGTGAAATTTGAGATAATTGCGTAATTTTGTTTAGACAAAGATGTTTGTTTGTCATTGTTATTGTATCTTCTAATATATAAAATTCTTCTGTCACGGGGTGCGTAATCGAACTCCTCCGAAACGGCTCGACCGATTTTGATGAAATTTTTTGTGCTTATCCGGTATCTATGAGAATCGGCCAACATCTATTTTTCATCCCCCTAAGTGATAAGGGTGCAGCGGGAACGGGATTTGAATACCACGCGGGCCGAAAATATGGCGGTACGAAGTTCGCCGGGGCAGCTAGTCAAGTATAAAAAAGCTAGGTATGTTTATTCTATTTCATTATTTTGTTGCTGCCAATAGTACCTACAAATTTTAACAAGTAGGTACTTACCTAAGTAGATACTTGCCAGTGAAGTGAAGTTCGCACTTATTAACTTACTTGAATCACATAGTATTAGTAGGCAATTATAAAAAACAACAAATTAAAATTGGGAGGTAGTATGTAGTGAGTTTAATGCCTACGATATTCTCATCTGTACTTTAATCTATGTTCGGATCACACACGTCCTTGTCGCTCACGCACCAAATGATATCATACTGTCTCTTTTTAACAACTTTAACTTGAATATTATGAAAGTCAGAAATTTGGTCTTTATCAGTCGAAATATGTATTATTTCCATGTGATATGAACTCCCTTTCGATGTATTAACTTTAGAGTAATAGTTCGTGCAGTGTCTATAAACATACGATGGCATTTTCGTTATTTTTATAAGTCACTGATGCTTCCGCTCAACGTCCGGCCGGCGCCGCTCGGCACGCGGTACTAGAGGCAAACGTTCCAATTGACTCGTTTTCGAATCTTCACGATTTTCGCGCAATAACGAATCTACTTCTTTTTATATATAATATCTTTGATTACATATTAATTTATCAACAATAAAACTTAAACTTAAAAAAAAAACTTAATTTTTTTTTTTAAAATACTTATTATTAATTATTAAACGAAATTATGAAACAATTAAATCAAAGTGTTAGGTATCTACGTACTTATTATTATTTAGTTTACTTTATTAATTACACAATTAAATTATAGTATTGGGTTAAAGGGGTTCCTTTAACTCGATTCTTGCCGGCTTCTCAATGAGTCGCATGGTTCATGAAAAACTAGATCGAGGTAAGATTCCGGCATATAAAGAAAGTCTCCGGCTTCGTTCTTGAATATAAACTTATCAAAAGAATGAAGTACTTGGTGTGCGCGCCGACCCCGGCCGTTTCGGTTATGAAGATTTTGGACACAGTTTCGATAGCAAATTCTGAAAGTACCTATTGATGATATGGTGAAAAAAAAAGGTTTTTTTATTTGTACAGGAATAATGTACAGGGTGAAAGGAATAATGTATGGGGATTGTAATTTTTTTCCCCGCCATATTAACACTTCCAGGCATCAACCAAAGCGGGTAAAGACGCGAGTATACATTACTTTTCTTTTTCATGTTTTCTTTGATCCTTTTTTAGATAACTGTACTTTAGCATACGCGCGAGATGACGACGAAAAAATAATTCGAAATCGAAAATTGCCATTTCGCGCTCGCGAATTTGACGATCGCGAGATGGTGAATGACCCATCAAAACTGTGTCCAAAATCTTTTTATGTGAAATGACTATAAAAATTCACCCGGTATAATAGTAGTAAATACAACTGGCAGGGTGCTCAAAAAGTGCTTGATACCATGGTATTAAGATCTTTTTGTGTACTTTGCTAGTCAATATTCATCTGATGCTGACTGTACCTACCTAGTAAAGTACCTATTACCTACCTAATAGAAGTCATTCTTCGTAAGATAGGTACATTAAATAGGAACTAAGTACACTGGATATATTACTTGTACAGTGACTAAAGACCACTATTTCGTATTCTGCAACTGTTCGTACAGTTTCTCTGAGTGTTTGTGTCTCCTGCATATTAGTGCACGGGCTTGGAATATCAAACAGACGGCACCAGATGCTATGCGTGATGGTGGCTTACTGGTGTTTAAAAATGAATCGTGAATACTCGTGTCCTATGAAAAGTTTCTAGAGAATGGTTTGAAGACCTATGGTTCGTTTCAAGGACTGCACAAAACGAGACATGGTAGCAGTGGCAAAGGATGAACATTTTCAAAAGGGAAGCTGGTGGAAAAAAAATCCTCGATCTAATTTGTCATACAACATGCGAGCCATCGGGAAACCGGTAGGAATCGAGTTATAGGGATCTCTCGCTACTGCGTGTCCTTCGACTTCGAGATCAGAATGGGAAAACCTGGCTGACGATCGCATCAAGTAAAGGAAATCTTTGGCTGATGGATGTAAAACGCATGATTATTGCTTGTTCAAAAGCTAGGTATTGCTCGGCAGGCGCGGTAAGAGGGGGGGGGGGGTGTCACAGGGGACATGACCCCCCCTCCCCCTCCCAAACCATGCACGTCATATTGAAAAGTCCCAGTACGAGGGGAGGGGGGGTTAAATTTCTTAAGGAATTTTCGAAGTGACCTCCCTCAAAACTTCAAGCTGCGACCGCGCCTGTTGCTCGGGGGATTGCATATATCTTGGACCTAAAATGTGCTCAAAACGTGCTCTGTACACGCATTATGCGTTTCTTGGGTGTCTTTTGAATAGCACGGGGTGCTAAGGCGATGAATGAGCTCAAATTCACCAAGCATGGATTATTAAAAAACAATCCGCGCTCGCCAGGGTCTCGTTTGTCTCGCGACTTAGGTCCCAGGGCCGGTCGCAGCTTGAAGTTTTGGGGGGGGGGTCACTTGGGTAATTCCTTAAGAAATTACCCCCCCCCCCTCGGACCGCGCCTGTTAGGTCCAAGATATGTGTCCAGAGGTATAGGCCTTTATAAAGACAGATAGCGTGCGTGTACTACAAAAATATCTCAAGTACCTAAAAATTCATGCTTCTAACCATAAAAATCATCTGATGCAGACAGCAGACGTATATGATGAAGTTTTACGATGATGCAAAAGTGGATGAGTATGTAAAGAGACATCGAGTAAAAATAAGGCAAATTTATGTTGATAGGATGCGCGACGCGACGACGCTATGATGATGATTGAATATTGAGATAGTAATGAAAGAAACTGTGCTTCGTTAAATTATTGTTTATTATTCAGTTTGTTTTACAAGTCTTCTGCACCCTAGCGTTATTCCCAGTCGCTTCCAAAGTTTTCACCTCGGAGTCTGATTTGGCCCGGATTTGGCTTCTTGACGATTTGTTTTACAGGTCATGTAAATAAAATATAAACATAATAAAATATAGTCAAGAATAACAATCAGGGAAGCCTATAACTTATGACTGAACAGATGGACATAAATATATACATAGCCTGACAAAATCATAACCCTCCTTTAACTTTGCTGTAGTCGGGGTATAAAAAGAAGAGCCTTAGATTTATCTTGGTTTTTTTTATATAGGACATATAAATCTGAAAGCAAAGTAGCGGCAAAGAGGGTCACCATTATAGACACGTACCATGTTACAATGGTGGCACTCAGCTTGACGGTCTCATCAGATTTCACGCCCCGCTTAAAAAACCTGAGATTGTAGGAAGAAGGAAATACGTGTACAGGTGATAAATTCCAGGTCTTAATGGTCCAGCAAAAGATGGAGGTTTGTACCTACGATTGGCCTATTTTTTTTTTCTACTGGTGTAATACAAATCGACACCTCTGGGTTCAATTGGCGTATAAACCATTTTGGCCAAAATGAGTTATATATACCGTTTAGTTCAAAAAATTTTTCTCTATCGATCTGTATACTTAAAATGTTCAAATTCGCAAAAAAAATGCTTTTACGACCCAAAAAATTTAGATCATCCTACCACAAAAAAGATAAAATGTTAATGTAACAGCCAAATTTTTCTTTTTTAAATTTTCAGTACGACGTTATGACCAAGATTTTTACCAACCCGGGGCGTAAGATCTGCCTTGATTGTAAATGGATTTTACGCCGTGAGGAATAAATATATTTCATAAACGTAATTAAAAATTGAGGTCGTAAATCCAAACATTTAAATAACATATGGTCGTATAAACCATATCCATTGCAAAAAATGGTATTCAATTTTCGACTTTATTGCTATAGAATTAAAATCCAAAATTAAATGACAATATTTTTACTACACGCTTTCGTTCACTCTAAAATAGGCCATTTAATTTTAGATTTTACAGTCATTGCTTTAAAGTCTTAAATTAAATGGTAAAAATTCTAAAAAATATTACAGTGTCCGTGTTATGACGGTGGTTTTGCTTTAGCAGAATCGATGCCCTGGCCCTCGATTCTGCTAAAGTAAAACCACTGCACGAACGGTCATGTGGGTGACAGGTGTGAGGAGTTTGGACATGCCCACGGCGGTTTTGGATACGGTAGCCGTAACCCAGAGGGTGAGCACATCCTTAAAACGTGTACGGCTACTGATCTTGCCGTCGTGAACAGGTTCTTCAAAAAGAAAGCCGAACTTCTTGTCACCTGCAAGAGCGGAGAGCACGCTACCCAGATCGATTTCCTACTCACTAAGAGGCATAGCATCAGCAGGGTGGCCAACTGCAAGGTAATACCCGGAGAGAGTCTCACTAGCCAACAGCGTCTCCTTGTCATGGACCTCCGCGTGAAACCCAAAGGCCAACGCAGAATCAGGTGGTGGTGAAGCCAAGTCCCAAAGTCTCGTCTCAGCCATCGGGTGGTGCTCGGTACGTCTAAGGGTGGACGCATTTATGACAGAGACACTTAGTGGTGGAACGACACAGTCTAGAGAGAGAGATCAGGGTGAAGAAAGCCCTCCTTAAAAAAGTGGCAAGCGTCCAAATCTTTCGATGACCGCGACGCGTACAAAGATGCAAAACGCGCCACCAGGAGAGCGGTAACCAGGGCCAAACGAGACCACTTGCAACCGCTATATAACAAGTTGGAATCGTTTGAGGGGCAAAAGCTTATCTATAAGTTGGCGCGTTCCACGGCCAAAACGGCGCAGGCTCTGTCCAAGTGCCGCTGAATTAAAGACAAAGACCCTGAGGACAATCTGTTGTACCAGGAAGTCGAGGTGAAGGAGAGATGGCTGTGTGTAGAGCGACTAAAGATTTAAATAATTGCCTTTTTTAGTTTGATAATCTGATCATGACTGATAATGTGTGCCATAATTATCTGTTTTATTTAATAAAACTAAGTTAATTTCGTTTCTGGTAGTTTAATTTCGTATATATCGACCACAATTCTGTAGTAAGACTAATATTAATATAATTCTGCCACATTCTAACAGTATCGATATTGTTTTTATTAATTATAATTCTATTGATGTGCAAAGTAAATAGTTTTTACAGCAAAAAAATCTACAGTTACGTGCTTTTACATCAGTAAATGTGAACTTAATTTTACTAAATATGGATATAAGTACAGCTTATATCCATATTTGGTTTTTCATCCAATTTTCATGGGGTGTATACACCATAAATTGGTATTTTCTAAGACGTATATCCAAGCTAACTTCCAAACCAAAGAAGATAGATATGATTGAATGATTTAGCCTTCTTCATCCCCAAATTCTAAGAATATTTCTCCTTGGAATTTTTTATGTAGCTTCTAAAATAAAAAACTTATGATTTTTTTTCTGAAAATAAAATCGTTTTTTTGCTCTCCTGAAAAGTCGTGTTTTGGTTTATACGCCAATTGAACCCAGAGGTGTCGAAATACTTCCAAGGTCATTCTTTTCTCCAAAATGCCACGTAATGGGGTTACAATAACTAATTCCCAACATCTCGTCTAAACGACAAATCTATTACACACATCAAAGACTCATAACATAATTTATAACGAAACGAATACATAAATAGTACTTAATAAATTAGTCAACGCTTGATGACCAATGTTCTTTTAAATTTCTTTATTCATTGGCTGATAAGTACCTACTTAAGAATTTTTTGGATTACTTCCAAATTCCAATCATCTATGAATTGTGAGTTGTATGTGTGAGACTATTTGTCGGAGTCATTGAATCTAATCTAAGTTCATTTTTGATTCATGACGTAAAAACGACTTAAACAATTCAAGTTTATATTGACATCGATTCCTATAAAAACTTAGGTTTGTCAGGACTAAAATGTACTATCATAATTTATTTTATAGCTTTGCCCTAATAGGTGCTATCTTTGCCCTAAATTTTGTACGCGTGGCTAAAGTCTACGTTAGTAAAGTGCTACGGTAGTAAAAACACAAGCATGTTTTCAAAATGTGCTCTATACGCGCAGTACACATTTCTTGGGTGTCTTTTGAGGATAGCACGGGGTGCTATGACGATGGACGATCTCAAATTCACCAGGCATAGATTATTACAAAACAATCCAGCGCGCCAGGGCCTCGTTTGTATCGCGATTAAGGTCCAAGATACGTGTCCCGAGGTATACAGCCGAAAAGTACATAACACTGTAGGCCTCAAATAAAATAATGAATAGACATTAAAATAATAAGGATAATAAATTGGTCCTGTGAGGATCATAAAACTACTACTAGGTACATGAATTATTCAGGCATGTATTTCAGTTCAAGAAAAGGTTTGTAATTAGTTTAGTGTTAATCAACTTATGTCCTCAAACTGCACGCAGTATCTACAGTTTGAGGCATGGAGAAGGAAATCATATTCTTTCCCCCGTGAGTTTGAGGATATAAGTTGTACCTCAAACTGTACTGCGTGATGCGAGGCAATGTGCGAGGTGGTCTTCTAAAGGCAGTTCAAAAAAGCAACCAAAACATCCATACTAATATTATAAATGCGAAAGTAACTCTGTCTGTTTGTCTTTCTGTCTGTTTGTTAGGCTTCCACGCCTAAACCACTAAACCGATGTTGGTGAAATTTGGTACAGAGATAGATTAGACCTTGAGAAAGGATATGGGCTATATTTGGTTGCGATAACCGACATTCACGCGGGCGGAACCGCGGGCAACAGCTACTGTTGAATATAGCTAAGCGTCCACCGGTCTATCTATTGGTAAAATTACCTCTTGTGCTTTCTTCGCTAGCCTAGCGATGAGATTCTCTGGGTACACCTGGTGTACTGAGAAGGAGGGCTGTTGCACACCCGCCTGCCTTCTGATGTCCTCCCACCGCTCTTCTCCGTAGGTCTGGCGGATGTACTCCGCCATATTCTCCAGGAGAAGACCATACATTTTGGAGGCTGGGGAAGATGAGAAATACACATTAGTACCTACTTAGTTTAAGTTACTTATAGGGCAAAAATATAGCAAAGTTTTGTCGAGAGACGAAGAATAAATAACCTGGCTGAATAGCCTCGTGTTGTGTTCCCGGCGGTGAATAGGGTAGTCAGAGCTCACTGGAGAGATTATGTGCTGTCAGTGGGAAGACCAAAGGCTTTTCCTACTTATCTTCTACGCTGACAGCACAGAGTCTCTCTGTTCTTAGTCCCTGGAGTTGCACTCGCCCATAGGCACAGTAACCGCTTTCCATCAGGTGAAATATCGTCAAAAATCCCTTCGGCCGTCTACGAAACCTGAGCTACGTAACTAGTTACTTCTTCTTCTTCCTCCTAGCGTTATTTCCCAGTCGCATCCGAAGAATTTCAGCTCGGAGTCTGGGGTCCGCTTTTACCAGTCATAGCTACAGATTTGGCTAGACCTCGATATTACTACTACTAATATTACTACGTAACTAGTTACTAACTAAACATAATTCATAATAATAATATTGTCTATTGGAATTTTTTTTTTCTTTTAGAAAAATATTATCTTCTGCGAAAAGTTATGAAAATAATACGGCTCAAGAGAGAAATCGACCTCACCAAAAAATATTTTAAGTGAAACCTGACATTTACTAAAAACTTCCACACTCCTAACTTTCTTATAATTACAGTCAGCGTTAAAAACCGACCGGCCCGTATTCCATTTTTAGGGTTCCGTAGCCAAATGGCAAAAAACGGAACCCTTATAGATTCGTCATGTCTGTCCGTCCGTCTGTCTGTCTGTCTGTCTGTCTGTCTGTCTGTCTGTCCGTCCGTATGTCACAGCCACTTTTCTCCGAAACTATAAGGCCTATGATGTTGAAACTTGGTAAGTAGATGTATTCTGTGAACCGCATTAAGAATTTCATACAAAAATAGAAAAAAAGCATTAAATTTTGGGGGTCCCGATACTTAGAACTGAAACTCAAAATTTTTTTTTTCATCACACCCATACGTGTGGGGTATGTATAGATAGGTCTTTAAAAATGCTATTGAGGTTTCTAACATATTTTTTTTCTAAACTGAATAGTTTGCGCCAGAGACACTTCCAAAGTGGAAAAATGTGTGTCCCCCCCCTCTAACTTCTAAAATAAGAGAATGAAAAATCTAAAAAAAATATGTGATGTAAATTGCCATGCAAACTTCCACTAAAAATTGGTTCGAACGAGATCCAGTCAGTAGTTTTTTTTTAATACGTCATAAACCACAATTTTCCGCCTTTGCTACTACGGAACCCTTCATGGGCGAGTCCGATTCGCACTTGGCTGAATTTATTATTTAATAAAGGATACCTTACAAGACTCCACTCAAACTTCTACCAAAGGATCACAAACAAATATAAAAAATCCAATAAAAAAGTCTACCTTACTTCTAATCTTATTTTTAATTTACATTGAATGTCTGTACTTCCCAACTCTCAGCTCACTGCCTTTAAACCCTGCTCAAATAAAACTGTTCCAGGGACAGTTCCTAAATAAATAAATACTTTCTCGTAATGAGTGTTTATGGTATAGATATTGGACGTTATTGGTAGAAGGAATCGTTTATTTACATGGCATTTAATAACGTCTTCTTTCGTCTCGAAGGTTTTTGGATACTAGATACTAGTTGACTGTACGAAACTTGGACGGACCGTTAGTTATAAATAGTTTTATGTATGTACTCACAGGAGGTCATTTTCATCATACATACATACATACATGCTCACGCCTTTTTCCCCCGTTGTGAGGCAGAAATAATAGCTCCCTATTTGATGCAGATGGTGGGCTGCCATTGTCAACTTCTTCATCTGAGCACCAATCACGGTTGCATCTAAAGTCCAGAAACCGCTCTCCAAAGCCTTCTCCTCTATTCACGTATGATCCCGGATGGGACCCCTCTATGCTGATAGGAAAGCTTGCATCCAGGATCTCGTCTATTCACCGGTGAGGTTAACTTAGGCCATAAAAATCTTGGTGGTGCTCGTGCTAGCAAGCTCCAATTTAAGGTAGGATTCACATTTGCATCAAATGAGACCATTCTGCTCTAAAATACCCGTTTAAACCCTAGGCACGTTAGCACCAGACCTAATCAGGATCACTGACGTAAAATCTCAAGCGGTTTAATGGATGAACATCCATAATATAGCCATAATATCGTCCAATGAATGGCGATCTTATCGGTTCGGGTTTTGCAATTAAGGCTCATCAATCAGTGGCGTGTTGGCTGTTTGTCCTTTGTTGAACATTGTGATTTGTGAAACTTTTCAGCTTTTAATACCGTGTTAAGAGTCAAAGGTTAATGGTGTTGGAAAATTTGCTGATTGTGTGTAGAAATTAGTAAAATTCAGTGTACCTGTAACATGTTCCGTATGTGTGTATTTAGTGCGGTCAATACGGCAAATTCATTTGCCAAAATTTCGTAAAAGTCATCATCATTGCAGCTCCAGTCTCGGTTGTATCGAAAGCTTGAACTTTGGTTTTATTCTCATATAAATATTTTCCTCCTTTTCCTATATAAGTAAGTAGTTTATCTCAAAAAATAGCCTCAGCTGAGACACATTCGTCATTCAGCAGTGTACCACCTTGCAGGTGAGGTTAATTTGGGCCCTGAAGATCTTAGTAGCACCCAGGGACCTAGTGGAACAGCCCAAAATTTCTCAGTAGTAAGCTCAATAAAATCTACAAGTACTTACTATTATGTATAACTTTAGCTTTTCACGAATATTGTAGGTTAAGTGTTTTGTTCGAGAAATAAAAATATTTATAGTGTTGTTGTCAATAAAATCATGGTCAAAGTCAATAAAACAGTTACTAACTGGCCCTCAAAGGCTTTATCATCGGTACAATAGTCACCAAGTCTAATATTAGCCACACAATGTGACAATGCGCTCTTGCGTCCGTGCCGAAAAAGGCGCGCCAAAACCGACATGCCCGATATGGCTGCCATTCTGCCGGTAAAATCTAATTCATGCAACGTTTACCGCTTGTTAATGGTGGCACAGTGATTATATTATAAGTTTTTATTGTGTCTGCAATTCTAGAAAGGTTTTAGTGTTGTCTGTGAAACTGAAACGAACGGGTCAAATCACCATTTTATTGGAGATGGCCGCGGCAAAATGACGAAGCTTCAGCAGAACTTTCTTAAATAGTTACATAGCCTCACAAATAACTTTCTTCTCTTACAAGTGTCAATCTTTGGGGTATAAAAGGCCGTACTTTTTATGGACTTACTACTTGATTTCGAATGTCATTTGCCCGATGACTAATTGTCCGAAGTCATTAAGCTCGAGCTCAATGTCTTTTTCTACTATGGCTCGTGTCCGATTAGCAGAAATTCTATAACATCAAAGTCAAAGTCTTTATTTGCATTTATGTGTATGTTAGAGATCTTTGGTAGTTTTAGATCTCAACATGAAACCATGTGATCTATGTTACAAGTACCATAATTGCGACTAGTCATTAGTTCTAGCGTCCATTTCGCCGAAAAATCCTTGCAACGGTAGTCCTATGAGTTCGATACAATCGTGTACTTACCTACTATCCCATGAATGCCTATTGGCTTGACATGCCAATTCTTTACTATTCCTATTAAGTTTTCATTATGGATGTTCCTTATTTTTGTTACTTCATCAACGTAACATTTATTATCATGCAAGTGCTGTTTACCAAGGATAAAAAAGAAATTTTTAGGCGGTCGTATATTATCGCCAGTAAAAGCGCTTTCTTCTCCTTCGCTTTATCGAATTTGTCTCCTTTGACTTTGCACTTTACTTTGCTTAAGCTTCTGTCCAGGCTTTCTGTGTTCTCATAATATAGTCCTCAGGAGAGGAAATTTCCCTAAAATGCTTTGATACAGAAAAGTCAAGACTAAAATGTTTCGTCTTTTCGTTGTAATACACTGAGGTCGTGGATACAAAATTTGTTTTCAGAAACAGTTATGCTCATACACTCAGTTTGAGTCATGAGGAATATTTTTCACTAAAAAAAATCATTATACAGATCTTTATAAATTTAGAATGTACCCCATTCTCAAAGATCTATGTAATGATTATAATAACAATTTGGAAGTAATTTTCTTTACGAGTTTTCACCTGAAAAGTTTGTGCTAGGTTCGTGGACTACAAGTTTATCTTTAAACATACTCGTAGTTACCCTTTCCTCAAAAACATAAAATACCTACAAGAAGCTAGGACATCTAGGCAAATGCCTTAATCCTAAAGAATGCTATGTATAATTGAACACATAACTTATACCTACACACACTTATACAACATAACACATTTGGCCTTCAAATTGGCACATCCTTGACATTGTTTACCAGGAACTACGTCCAAAAAATTATCATTGTTATTGCAATATACATCGCATTGTCCGTTACCCCTGGTGTATTTTTAGACCCTCGGCCTCGCTAACCCTGTTTTAAATTCCGTCGCTTTCACTATTGTCTCAAAAAGGAATTCGTACGTGACGGTTTTCTGAATAGCTAAACACAATTTAGAATATCGATAACAGAATAAAGATTACGTTGGAAAATTTTTGATTTATGTTTTGGGTAAGAAAGTGAATTGGTGTCGGTTAAAGCATAACTTACTAGCATTGGCGAGGGGTCCCTATAACCCGACTTCTACCGGCTTGCTTTGCAAAGAATTCCTTCAGAGAATTTCATACAAAATCCCTATGGTCGTTCTATAACAGGTACCTACTTAAGGCTTTTTTCCATTGGTTTCCATTTTCAAAATTTTCCCACTTTGTCACTGCTTACTAGTGGGCCTAACATCGGATCACGATATTTATTTGATTGTCTGATCGCGTCGTTCATTTCACATTCGTTTTACTATTAGAGTATCCGGAAAATTCAGCATGTAGCTATTTTTTGGAGTTTCCATGATAGATTAAATAGCATCAGTTTCGCGGTTATCAAAATATCATAATCAAAATAATATCATAATTGTATCTTATCGCATATACAGTTGACAAAGGAGATACAGTTACACCTTTACGTACAACTTTATATGAAAAAGTGCCACCGTAATCTCAGTCGACTTTTTACATCCTCATTTTTTTAGTGCTTTCTGGTTTCATCTTGTGATTTTGGAATTCTCATACTTGCCTCTGTGGCGTAGTGTAGTGGTACAGCGATCCACTTCTAGATTGGAGGCTACCGGCCTCCCTAGACAAGTGGCCATTCGAGATTTGACGTATATGACAGTGGCCAACATGTCATAAAAACCACAACCCATACATTCATCAATCTATTCTACAATACGCTAACCAACGAATTGCCACTTGTCTAGAGGGTCAGGACAGTATTGAAAAAAAAAAAAACTAAATATTTTTCGAATTTGGAGCCCAACACTAATCTAGTATCCATAGATCTGTGTGAGACTATTTACAAAAGGTCGTATAAGTCCTGTTAAATCACAGTTAGAGGTGAAAATCTTGCTTTTATGGATTTGTTTGTTTTCTCAAGGCTGTAAGTAGGACACTGGTGACATCAATGTGTCGATATATCAGCTCGGGTTACGTGTCTGGGTCATTTATATTGTTTTTAGAAATGATTGCGAAAGAATGGTGTTAGTACTAGTTAGTTTTTGATTCTGAAAATGACTACCTAATATTCTCTCCTTCGACATTTTCCGTGAAGCGGTGCTATCTGACCTCCACAACCCAATAACGATATTGGGCGATTTCGAAGTATTGCTTCATTGCATATTCATGCATACAAATATTTGCTCTGAGCGGGGATTGAACTCGCGTCTCCTGCGTAACACCTAACATTGTAAATGCAAAAGTAGCTCTCCGTATCTGTTACGCTTTCACGCCTAAAACACTGGACCGATTTTAATGAAAGTTGGTACATAGATGGATTAGACCTTGGGAAAGGACATAGACAATGTTTGGTCGCGATCGCAACATAGACAACAGCCCACAATGTGGTTCTGTCCTTACATACCACGAGCTTGTACGACCTGCCTTGCACCTTGGATCCAACCGGGATTTTTTATACTACTTAGATGGCAAATAAATTAAATACAGATTTTTTCAGTGATATAATCAAGTAGGATGTAAGATTTAGAACAGTCTTAGACTTTAATTGGCAACTGTAGGATACTGAAGGAAAACGAAGGGGTTGCGTAATTTGTTTATTGCTTGAGGGGTGATTAAAACTTAATACCTAGTTAAGAGCGCTTTAGCAGTCATTAAGATCTTAACAGATTGATAATACTCTTTTAAGTTTAAGGGCGCTTGAAACACATTCTGATATTATACGAGTATTTTTATATTTATTAGGTAGATAGAGAGAATTATAATATGGCGTGGAAGATTATGACCTTGAATAAATAAATAAATAAATATTGTAGGACATTCTACACAACGCTATCTAGACCGAAAGTAAGCATAGCTTAACTAGCTTGTGTTATGGGTTCTAGAATGCGGATAAACATACTTAGATTCCTTTTTTTTCGTAAATACATACATATTATACATAGAAATACCCAGACCAATGCAAAATTCATATTCATACACACAAATATTTGCACTGAGCGGGGATCGAACCCGCGCCTCCTGCGTAGCGGCCGTAAATTGAGGGAAAGTACCTACACTAAATACTGGAGATAAAAAAAAACATCCTAGATTTAAACAGTAGGTTCTCACTATCAAAAGCTCGATCATTTTTATAACGCTCACAAAAATATATAAAAAATTCAACGCGATAATTAACTTTCCGCTCGTATTGAAATTGCTAGAAGCCACGCTTTGACAGCGAACTTTTTTAATATCTGCACATTCTGCACCCTTTGGAATGGCACATAGATTTAACGCTATAAGTTTTTATTGACCTCGTGTTTTTAATAAAAATACTGACCTTAGTTTTTACACTACCGACGGAAACCCACTCCTAACACAAGCAATATAATATGTATAGCTTACCACTGCGGCCTTACCATAAACCTTAAAACAGGTCAATAATTGAACTGCTGTCATTCTGCCAACTGCAAATGTCACTTTGTAATGTCATATAAATATATTGGATTTCAAAGTGACATTTGCAGTTGGTAGAATGACAGCAGTTCAATTATTGACCTGTTTTAAGAGTTCATGGTATGGGCCCTGGAGGTATTAGAGCGAATATTAGTAATTTCGGTTACTGTATACTCGTAGTATTTTTTTCAAATCTCTAATTGTAATTTATCGTGGGTTCCTCCAGGGGGTTTCCTCGAGATCTTTAGAGCTAAGTCAACCTCGCCTGTAAGTCAGTTTACCTGCTAATTGACGGATAAGGTTCTGGTGGCTTTCCAACCTATCTATCGCCAGTTTTGACATTAGAAAGGATCAATCTCTATAACGCAATTCATAGTAGGAAAATAACAATAGGATTTGACATAAGAACTATCTCTAATCTGTAGATTATGTTATTGGGAACGTTCGGAGGAAATGCCTTAAAGACCCGAGATGGCTTGTGGTTTAAGTCAGTTTGAGACCGATATAAACGCCCTCACCGGTTACGGAAGGGGGAGGAGATATCAGAGAGGATTTCAGCACGGAAAAAGGCTCGGGAGGTCAGACGGAAGTCATATTAGCCAAACCAAAAGGAGTACAAAAGTTTACATCTAGCTCTAAGGTAAATACCTCGGATGCAACCGCGAACAATCATTATAAACTAAAAACTGATTATGATAAACTAAAGTGATTGATTTTAGTTTAATCAAAGTGTTTATTTACTAATATAATGTCCATACTCGTGTTTATTATCCACTTAGGCGCTTCCATTGGGGTCGCCTCGTCAATAAGCAAGTAATAAAACGGCAATAAAAGCAGCATGTGAACGCGTCGCCATTAGCGAAATAAAAAATCAATACCAATACAGAGTAAGCCAAGCTTCTGTATAAATCATGGACAAATTGATATGATTCTATGAAGTACTTATTGGTAGTATTTGTGCTGACATTACTTTTATTTTGTAGTAAGGAGCACAAAACTTATGTTAGTTAGGTTTTTTATACCACTTAGGTCGTAGACTAGCACAGGCCCACCTGATGCAAAGTGGTTACCGTGTCCTATGGACGTATGCAACACTAGGGGAGTCACACTCGCGCTGCCGACCCTGTAAGAATAGAGAAATTCTGTCCCGTCAGCACAGAAGATAAGTAGGAAAAGCCTTTGACTTTCCCACTGACAGCCAAAACGTCTCCAGTGAGCTCTGGCTACCCTACTCACCGCTGGGAACACAACACAAGGTTATTTAGCCGCGGTATTCTGTAGGGCGGAGGCACTTCTCCAGTCGGACTGCTGCCTGTATCTCACCAGGCTGTATCTCATACATGTATCTATCTACTATCTATCTATCTATCTGATAGCTAGATAGTAGATAGTCGATCACAGATGACGTATTTCTGTTGCCACTATAAGTAACGGCAAATACTCAAAACTGAATGATGTTCCCATGAGCTCCCATATAACAAACGTTATTTTAAGGGTGCTAGATACTGGTATGGAGGGTTCCGTACCAGTATCGTTGTGGTCGGTTTTCTTTATTAATAACTAGCTGACCCCGCGAACTTCGTACCGCCTAACAGTCGATTCTTTTTTTTTTTTTTCTCTCCGTAAGAACCATCACCGTACTTCAAGGAATATTCTAAAAAAATAATTAGAAAAATCGGTTCAGCCGTTCTCGAGATTTGCGTCTAGCAACACATTTAGGGATTCATTTTTATATTATACTAGCTGTTGCCCGCGGCTCCGCCCGCGTGGAATTCGGATTCCGTACAAACTTTTCTTTCGTGCTAAAATTGCCTCGGATACCATCCCCGTCAGCCATCAGGAGTGCCATGTGGAATTCGGACCCACTAAACAGCATGCCGTCGCGGGTCTTCAGTTGCTGGAGTGTAAAATTGCCTAGGGCATTTTCCGCACCCCCCGGCTGACCCTGGGCCATCTACAATTTTAAGATGGCCCTCTCAGAAGTGGGAAGCACGATGTCCCATCGAATTCCGAAAAGGGAGGAGACGGGCGTGAAGGGATGACAGGAGGCCGGACCTATAATCCTCACGTCCGCGCTCGGTGACCAGCCATTCCCTTTCCTGCTCTCTACTGGGCCTCCTCGTAGTCAGAGGGACATGTGGGAAGCCTTTGAGCAGCCCTCTATAGAGCTGCTCCCGTTGCTTGCCGTATTTGCCGTAGGCGGTAGCGCCTACCCTGGGTGAGGGGCGTTAATGCCTCCGTTACCCAGGATGCATCACATGGTGGTTCCAATCCCGCATTCGGATCCCGTTACCGTTGCATCTTGTGTTCAGCTGACCTTCCCTGTCTTCGCTCGTGAAATACTTCGAACACCCGTGGTTGCACCCTTTTAGCCCATGCCCGTAATAATAATTAGTTTTCAAATAATGTATGGTAATTTACCGGATTTATTGACATTATAATTTCGTAATATCTTTTGAATAGAACGTCCGATTTCAATAATTCAAAAAGTAATCAACAGGTATTGAAACAATCTTAAATACCAAACGATTTATTTAGATAAGAATTAATATAAAGGTATAGATTCCGTGGTCTGACTTTGATCGGCATTTCGGCTTGAATTTATATCGTCGCGCGTTACTTTCATACTGCAATAGATTCTAAAATATTCATTATAATTATACAGTGTAAAGGGCAATTTTGATCTACATTAAATGTACAATGTATCTAACGTATTTAGTCAGATAAGGCTTAACACTATATTGTTAAAAATAGCTTCGAAAATGACACATATTTTTTTTATAATTTGTAAAAGATAAAAATGGTTATTGTGAGCTACCCTTATTAGATAGACATATGCTGTCGCGGACTTTTATGTAGACCTTTTTAAGTTATACATTTCTACAGTACATTATTTTGTTCTATCTTCAATAGTTTTCGCAGCGTACGCGATGTAAGGAATTTTTTAGGTCATTTTTTTTACACCTTGGGTTACATTATTGAAGTTTTATCCAGGATCCCTATTTTTTTGAAAATTAATTATAGCCTATGTTAGTCAGTGATAGTGCAGCTTTCTAATGATAAAAGAATTTTTCAAATCGCTTCAGTAGTTCTTGAGTTTACTCGAATACAAAAATACAAATCTAATATTAGTAAAGAATGTATGGAAATCTGCCCGATTTATTGACATTTATGCTCACTGCTCCGCTCCCTTTAGTAGTAGCGTGATGTTATATAGCCTATGTTACTCCCAGATAGTGTAGCTTTCTATAAGTGAAAGAATTATTGAAATCGGTCCAGTAGTTTCGGAGCCTATTCGTTACAAACAAAAAAACAAACAAACAAACAAACAAACAAACAAAAAAACAAATCTTTCCTCTTTATAATATTAGTATAGATATAGATAGAAGAAGATTATAGATAAGGTAAACGCTTCTAATTCCGTGGTATTTTCACCAAATCTCGAAAGAACCTCAAAAATTAAGTATTCATTGTAACTTTTTCTACATAAGGCTATTTTTATAAGAAGTGTAATCTATCTTATTTTTGAAAATACCATCAATTTGACTCTAAAAGTTCATTTAAACTGTTAAATTAATAAAAAAACAAAAAAGTTAGATGCGACTAATTCCGTGGTAAATATTCTAATTCCGTGGTATTTGGTTTCTAATTCCGTGGTATTTGGTTTCTAATTCCGTGTGTAAACAGTATGAACGTAATGACGTGGAGAGAATGATACATGGTGTTCAAAAATGGAATGTACTTATTTTAGCTTTGTATTTCAAATCAGTCTCTTTTATGTCTAACAAAATAGAATCACAATTGGCAAGCATATTTATTTGTATTAACAATAATATAATATAGAACATAATATATTATAATAGGGCGGTACTCCTCGACACGGCACGTATTGTGAGGAGGTTCCTCTCCCTGGAGCCCTAACCACCGGTAGCTTGGTCCCTGTACCCGATGCCGGTGGGACACTATTTTTTATATTTATAAATATATGTTTTTATTAGATAATAATATTTAGGTATTTAAAAATGTAATTTACAGGCTTTTAAAATGAATAAAGAGGGGATAATAATAAAATATAGATATATTTTTTTAATTCATATTTTTAAGTATATATATTTTTTAGATAATATATGTATTTATCCAAGTCTATACTTAGGTAAGCTACCGTTTTAAATACCCACTAGCCACCGCTAGTGGTAGTAATATCTTTACAATTTACTAATAATACTAACACGTCGAGTAAAATAATGAACAGGCTGTATATAACAGGTGTCAATACCACGGAATTGGTCCCCATGTAATCTAATTACCGTTGTAAATACCACGGAATTAGTTTTTATGACACAAAAACAAGTTTTCTAATTCCGAGGTATAAAAACTAGAAGATTTTTTAATATTATACATCTAAGTTAACGTTTAATTGCAATATCATCGACATAATATATAAAACATACTCAAGGAAATATCAGAACACATCAAAAATCTCGTTTTCTGTACTTAGAAAGAAATTAAGAAAGTACCTAAGTATACAATGTTTGACCGGCTATAATTAGTAAATGCGACTTCAAAGTATGCCACGGAATTAGTTTTTTGTATTTATTGGTTATTCAAGTTATTAGAACTGAAATATGAAGTTTGTAATAGAAAAACTACCACTAAAATTTTCAAATAAGATAAACTCTATAAAATTGTAATTCCGTGGTATACAACGGTAATGAGCAGTTTTCCAGTAGGTATGAAAATCAGTTGGTTTTTAAGTCATCAGGAGATGGCGCTAGCATAGCTTTTGGTAATTTTAATGTACTCTGTGGTTTGTTTGTAGTATTTTTTCATGAATTTACGATGTAGCCAAAGTTTAATTTAATTTACCCATATAATAATAGATAAAATATAATAAAAAGCTTAATTCTTAGGGAACACTAGATGTAACACCACACTCTTCTTACCAAAAGTGCCGGCTGCGCCATCTAGCGCGTCTTTGGGAACCCTATAAATACCTACTGGAAAACTGCTCATTAGAAACACACAAAAATATTTGACACCTAATGCCGTGGTATTTTTAACACTTATTTTCTCCTCAATTTGTTAATAGAATACTCATTGGAGTATTTGATTAAGTGTATTCGATACAACGTATTACCCTTTCAATATTTTACCCAAAACCGAATCTCTTGTAGTATAAAAATATCGTATAAAATACTATTTAGCAAATGGTAGTACTTACGCGCATAAGGTCCGAAATGTATGGAGCGTGTGTTCGACTCAGGTGGTAGTGGCAAACTAATCGATTATTTTAAAATATACACACACCAAGGTACTTTTGTCTTCACATAAATATGAACAGATAAATTATTATTTGATTAATGGGTCTTGCAGTCAAAAATAATTAGTAATTTGCTTTATAAAGCTGTTTTTCTAAATACCACGGAATTAGTAGCGGATTTCTGCACCCCACGGAATTAGACGCGTTTACCTTAGATAGATTATTTATCAATTCTAGCGTAATTAACAAGCACTTTTTTAATTAAAAAATCAATGAAACGCCACAAAATGTCTCCAGCGGAAGTTACTTGATTAACCCAACCCCTGGCCTACATTTTAATCGTCTGCTAAATATTCATGATCTCCGTGTTTTATTAATTTCAGCTTTGATCCGTACTTCTTTAGAAATAATTACTGCTGCAGTGAAATGAACAGATTTTGGTATAAAACTATGCCCAGGGTTCGCTCGCCGTGAGTGATTTTTCAGTAGTCGGGTTTTAGTTTTAAAATTATTTTTTTATTTATATTATTTTGGGGCAAGTAACAGCTATAATATATACATATTTGAAATGTACTAATTGAGTTCTTTAATTTGATACCAAACATGACATATTTATCTTAAATTGATTTTTTAACACAGTACTTTATGACCCCTAGAGGGCACCACGTTGGATTTAGTGACACGTCATATAGCCTATAACCAGCGGACAACCACGACGCCGACGCTTCTAACGATGCCTCATGTGTCTAGTTCTAATAAGATAGATAGATAGATAGATAATTCTTTATTGTACACCAATAGATTTACAGTATGTCAAGTAGGTAACCATTTATATAGTTGAATGTACAATGGGCGGCCTTATCGCTTAAAGCGATTTCTTCCAGGCAACCTTGGGATGGACAGTAATGTGATAAAAATAGGATATTATGGTGTAGTTATGAAATAAGCTAGATGCATCAAGTACCTAGTTGAGGCGCTATGAGGGAACAAATGAACATACATGAATACATAACCTGTCCAAATCATAACCCTCCCTTGGCTTTGCCGTAGTCGGGTAAAAATTACATACCAAAGTTTCAGGCAATTGGTTTTTGACGGTACTGGTACACCAACTGATTGATGGATGAGTCTCCAGTGCAGGCATCAGAGGCGAAGGTTCCCTATAACCCGATCTCTGTCGGCTTCCCAATAGGTCGCATGATGTATGACAAACTAGATCCAGGTAAGTTTCTTTTTTCACCAGCTTCCCTTTTGGAATTTTTTACCTTTCGCCACTGGCAGGCATTCGTCTCGGGGTCAAGGAGTCAGACGGCACTCTCGTAAAACCTTCATTAATTCTCAGAACCTTTTTCCCAATTCAGTTGGGTTCGGTTTTCCAGTCTAACTGTGATGGCTGAACTTTGATATTTTACGTGAAGCGACCGCCATCTGACCTTCACTATCAATTGACGATATATCGTTAAATCTTATTCAACCAAATTATAAAGAGGAGTAGGAGAACGAACACCAGAATTCAGAGTAAAAGCTTTAGATGCTTCACGCTCCAAAGAAGAAGATAACAATAAAACTCTAAGTACCCCTTCAGTGATGTTAAGTCGCGACTCGCGAGCATATACAAAAAGAAATATACAGGGCGTCCCACGGCGATGCCACATGGAGGGAAAGTACCTTAAATCCTTAATTTAGCTAATTTTACTTAAAGGAGACATCATTTAAAAAAAAAAGAAACAAAACTGAATTCAAAGATTTTTAAAAATTCGCTTGCCACACCCGGTAATCGAACCGACTAAAATCCGAAAATGTAACATCCTATTTTTATGACATCAATCGATAGTGTCAATCAAAAGGATCAAATCTCTATAAGAAACATGGTAAATTAAATGAAAGGAAGTTCACAAAATCTTAACTTATAAATTCAATGCAAACATCTTAAAAGGTATCAACACTAGAGATATCTTAGATAAAATTTATTTAGTATAAATGAGTACTAAATGAATGAACTGGGACACCCTGTATAACGATATATTGCGATGAACAATGAAAGCCCATTTTCCGTATCCTAATATTGAACGTCCAAAAACAGGGAAAATGTATACAAGGATAATTTCAGTATGGAGTTATTGGAGATTCTTGAGTCCTGCCTGTTTACTTTGTGAACATAACAGATTAAATAAGTCTGATACCAGTATCCTTCTTTTTTATACCACTTAGGTGGCAGATAAGCACACGGCCTACCCGATGGAAAGTGGTTACCGTGGCCTATGGAAGTATGCAACACCAGAGGCGATACACACGTGCTGCCGCCCCTGAAGAAACCTTCTAATGCCCTTCTTGAAGAACCCCATATTGTAGTCGCTTGGGAAAACCACATCAGGGAGTTAATTCCACAACTGGAGCGTGCGTGGAAAGAAGTTTCAATCTCCACATTTACCTTAAAATATTAAATAACATGTCACCTTTTTTTTTCTCGATCTAAATACATGTAACATAGCTGTATATACTTTCTCGCCAGGCAAGGAGATTATTCTACAAGCGATCTAGGCATTTATTACTGAATGAGATGAACATCAGATGATATACGCTGAAAAATGTTGATAAAGGTAATAAATTCACAAAAGAATTGAATTGACAGAATTTATTTATTGCTCGCAGGAAACCCTGCCCGTAATGGTGGCACCCTACTTGCTGATGCATTGAAAAAGAACGTCATTTCCTTTTCGTAGAACTGTACCTATTTTAAATATTTTAGCAAACTCAGCAGTGAATTTTGAGGCAATATTATTGCCTGACTTCAAGGCGATTGTCTTCAGACTGGGTTGAAAAAAATAATAATTAAAAATAAATAATAGTTAAATAATAGTTAGAGACTAGGATCGGCAAACGTGGCGTATATTGGGAGAGGCCTATGTCCAGCAGTGGACTGCAAATTGCAATAGGCTAATTGATTGATTGATTAATAGAGACTACAAAACATGATTTACTGGAAAAGTAGGTACATAAATAAATAATTGTTAACGAGATTGAGAAACATTAATTTTTATTTACTGTGAGCATACCTACCACACTTTTTAACAATAATAAATAAATAATTATTATTTGTTAACAATATTTATTATTCACCCTTTTTCTTTTCTAATTTTTCAAACTAAGTCGCATGTTTCTAAAATTATTGCTAACAGCAATAATTTCAGAAACATATGCGACTACAATATACGGATTCTTCAAGAAGGGCATACGCCCCTGGGGTTGCATACGCTCCTAGGCCCCGGTAACCACTTCCCATCTGGTGGGCCGTGTGCTTGTCTGCCACCGAGTGGTATAAAAAACAACGTAAATATTCGTTAATTCTATTAACAGCTGATCATGTCCTTCTAATGTCAATTTAAAATCATTTACAACAGAGAAAATAATTAATTTTCCCTCTAAGGTTCTGAAATAATTCATATTTGAACAAAACGAATGTTAAAAAGATATTGAAAGCCAAGACCCGAGACGGTCTAGCGATGAAAGGCGTGAGCGTTGTCATCAAAAATTAATGACCTAAGAGTTAGCGCCGAAACTGCCTAGATCGCTTGTAGAATAATCTCCTTGCCTGGCGAGAAAGTATCTAGGTACTTATTAAAAATTTACTCTCTCCAATTTTACTGAGCAGACAAGTTTGTATTCGCTGACATTCAAGAAATAGTAAAATTTAGATCTCTTTAGAATATAACTGAAAGTTTGGATGGATGTTTGACATTTAATCAAGACAAATGATACGTGAGTACATCTCAGTACATCTCATCAGGTATGTGAGGTTACATTGTGTATTTTTGTGTAAAAAATAAATATTCTAGGGCAATCCATAGGGATTTCCGTAAGCACAAAAAAGAGGATAAGTAAACATCGTCCTCTAGGCATAAAAGGCTCTATCTATACACTTTTGGAGTCCAAGTCAACCCCACCTGCAAGCTGGTGTAGGTCACACGATAGTTCTGTCGCTCTTGTATAAGCCAAGATAAGCCTTACTAGGCATATATCCACGCGGGCGGAGTCACGGGCAATGCCCAGTCATTTAATGTAAATGTGCACGGAACGTTCATGAACATACAAATAATGTTCTTTTGCATTTGATTTATTTTGCACGATTTTGTGCAAACTACATATTTGCCCGAAATAGGTAAGTACTGTTTGCACGATGCTTACGTGGTGGGTACATCTACATTGATAAAAAGCGTGGATGGTTCTTTGTACAGAATGAAAGTTTCAATATCGACGGCTTTGCACTATAATGAATTTCTATATGGCACCGAGGTGGATTACTCGCTACGTGCCCTGTTCATGTTTACAAAGTTTACATCTACATACTGTATAAATATTCAGTTGGTTTGTGTACGCTAAAAAAATTCACGGAATTTTGTATGAGTTTAGCTCAAATTGTGACACGATATTTAAATCTTGAAAGGCGCTTTTCATCTATTTTCCCCGTGGCAGTAGATGGCCTGTGAACGGGTTGTAAGATATTTTTACGAATTTATTCACTTCTTCTTCTTCGTGTCAATGGCAGCAATATAAAATAAAAATTAGATGTGCCCAGCCCACGGAGGAAAGAATATCATTTCCTTCTCCATGGCCCAGCCCAAAACTCGGCGACATTAGCTGCACCTTCCGTCGCTTCATTTAGGTCGGCAATTGTGCAGGTGTAGGGGCACAACGGGCACAACAGTCCATCGACTGCAGAGGTGTACCACAGTCACAACCACCACCCCCACTGATAAAACAAGATTGAAGACTGTCGAAATAGATTGTGAAACGAGAGTAAAGGGGCAACAAAAGGGGGGAGTATGCCAATTAGATTAAAGGCATTTTAAAGAAAGACATTAAAAACAATATGTCAAGAATACCCGGCGAACATGTATGAAAACAATTAATAAAGTAGAAGAAGCCAAAGATGTATCCCAGGATCGTACCAAGTGGAAAGATTTTGTCTCTGCCTAACCCAATGGGAAGAGGTGTGACTGTATGTATGACATGTTTAGACCAGGAGAAAAAACTACTTTTTATGCGTAAAATGTTCTATATTATCACACAAGTGGGGCTAACTCCATCTAATTTCTCTACATGCGCAAGTTACATAATAAATAACATTAATTAACCAAAGGTGAACAAGATGATGTTTGTTTGTTCATCTTATTATTTAGTAGTGTCAGTGCGTAATGCGGCTAATCTTGTTAACCCTCCGCAGATGGGATCAGGTATACCAAATAACATGATCTGATTAGCCAATTTATTCTATTTGAATGAGGACGTTTGTGAGATATCTTGTTTTATTGAGTTAATGTATTTTAGAGGCTCGTCTGTATAATTGAGGTGTCTTTTGTAATGTCAATAGTGCAATATTGCCCGGAATATGGCAATAGGCTCCCCCCTATTACGTGGGACCGAATTCAGTAATTGGTGAAATGTGGGTATTAGTTAAACCTCTGCATAACCCTCCGGTAGGGATGTTAAAAAATAATTGATTTTTAAAAAAATCGATTATTTTTTTCTTATAATCGATTTTTTATTAGCGATTTTTATAGTAATATTAATCGATTTTTAAAAAATCGATTTTATTATCTTACGCGTTTAAATCGATTTTCATAAATGCGAAATTTTCGTAACATTTTATGAATACTTTGTATGATATATGATTTCTCGGTTCTCGAATCACTCACACTATGGTTACGCTAGTACTATTATCTGTTCAGTTTATAGTTTTATTTAATTTATAATTTTCTAAAAGAGTTACAAAAAAGTTTGTTCATATTGTTGTGATAATGAAAATATGATACGGACAAAATTGACTTCGTTGACTTATCTTTGACGACAAACCAACAGTTACACCGCTGCCTGTGTCATTATAACAATGACAGCGAATAGTGTGACGATTATAATTTTCTTCCCTAACCGTCACACCAGTGCCAGTATTACACAGCGGCAGCGGTGTTACGGAGCGGTCGTCGTTTCTTTTAGTGTTGCCAGTAAAAAAAATTGTTTTGCGGAAATCAATTTCTACATTTTTATGAAATTGAAATAGTTACCTTGAAAGTTTAAAAGAACATTTTCTTTGAGATTTAGTTATAATTGGTTATTATTTTTATTAATCATATTATTTTATTTTATTTTTAATCTGATAATTTCGTAATGTCAGTAGGTTTATTATTAGAATACGAAAAGCATGCAGATTTTTAAAAATTAGGAAAAAAAATCGATTTTTTCACAAAAATCGATTATTTATTTTCATAAAATCGATTTTTGACAAATCGATTTATATTGAGTAAAGAAAAAATCGATTTTTATTTAATCGATTTTTTTCCTTCAATGTCACATCCCTACCCTCCGGGGTAAAGGTGTGATTATGTGTGTATGTGTGTGTTTTGTAATGTTAAAATTGTCGGTGGCTTAGTGGTCCAGGAGTTCATCTTATGATTGAGTAGTCTTGGGTTTGAATCCTGACTACTACACTATTGACATGAACCCATACGTAAGTAGTTTAGCTTAACTGTATGGGGTTAGGGGGAATACTAGTAATTACGGTCACTAATATTCTTTAAAATAAACAAAAAAAACATTTTAGCTCGTTTTCTTTCAATTTGTTTATTTTCTGAAATCGTCCTATTTCTCGGTTATTGACTGCTATGAAAGGAATCTTTAATTTCGAATAAATTGAATATTAAATTCGAATAGATTACCAGCATTTTGATCTTTCAATGCGATAGATCATTTTAGAAAATCTAGGAGAAAAAGTCAGCACCTTGGTATTGCAGAGTGCGAATATCAAGTACCGTAAACTGGGGTTACTTTGTGACATCTGGGTAACATTGGGACAGTTTAAAATTAGTTTTTTTTTTTAATAATAAAAACTAACATAATAATACTAATTCGCCACTTTCTTCAGAAGTGAAAATGCTAAGTTATTCTGTGGTCACAGTTTACGGTAACTAAAAACATAAATGAATACCTGACCCCGCGAACTTCGTACCGCCTAAATGAAAAACCGCTTGACCGATTTTGTGCAAACTTCACATAAATCATCTACTACATAGTCCGAACAAAGCCTATACATTTGGTTTGGATAGGTGAGCCTGTTCTTCAGTTATAAAATTACAACGAAAAGTGGCATTGATTTTTATTTAAATTAATGTCAATTTATCAATGGACATTAAAAATACTATGCAAAAGTTCGAAGACCGAGATTTATATTTCGAAACATCCATACGCTCCCGTTTCCATAACGATTTCGAAATTAATCGATTTTGTTGATCAATTATTGTCGTTTGTCATCACATGGACGCCGCGGTCAATATTTACCGGCTTTGAAGTACTGACGTTACCCGGTTGAGTAAATAAACATTACGATTCGATGTCTCCGTATCTCGATATAAAACCGAGTGGGCGTTGAGCAGCTAGTGAGCTCGGCTAATGTGTGTTCGGTTATTAGAAAGGAATAGAATCTAATTCAGTGGCGAGGGGTCCCTATAACACGATTCCTGCCGGCTTACCAATGGCTCGCATGATGTATGATAAACTAGATCGATATAAGGTTTTTTATATCTATGAAGATTCAACTTTCGTTACTGATTTAATCTAACCCACATAATCTAATATATAAAATTCTCGTGTCACAAAATGTGCGTAATCGAACTCCTCCGAAACGGTTTGACCGATTTTGATGAAATTTTTTGTGCTTATCCGGTATCTATGAGAATCGGCCAACATCTATTTTTCATCCCCCTAAATGTTAAGGGTGGTCCACCCCTTAATTATTTTTTTTTATTTTTCACACAAAATTTTTTGTTTTTATTTTTTTATGATACATCATCAGGCTTCCGTCACTCGCTCAAGGCCACGCGATAAACACCTACAGCTTGGCGTACAGTCGACTGTACAAACTGGCAGAGGGCTGCCGAACGCGCGCCTATAATATTAACCTATGCGCGCGCCTGAGCGCTCGCATCACACTGCACCGCACGTTTCCCGCGCTTACGCTTCGAAATGCCGAAACCACGTAATTAATGTGCAGTGGATGGGTATATATCTAAGTCTATTTCTTTGAACATAAGTACCTAAGTAATAAGTATGTAGGTACCTAAATCGTAAATGAAGACTTTTTTGATTCAGGTATTATATAAATGTTTTTTTATAGGTAATTCTAATACCGTAGTTACCTAGTACTTACGTAATAGAATAGTAGGTAATGTCCGTTATTTTAAGGGTAGGAATAAGCGTCTATAAGCTATACCTACTGTAAATTATTTCGTAATTTTATACCAATGGTTGAACAAACTGATTTGAACAAAATAATTAATCTAAATGCATTAAAATTGGAAAAAATCTAATGAGAAAACTGTAAATACAGTAGGTATACCTTACTGTATACCTATAGGTACAGGAAGGCCTATAAAGTAGCACCGTATTACAAATGTTATAAACCGTTGATTTTCTGTCGCTTTCCATATGATTATATTATTTATTAAAATTATTTACGCGATTTAAGATATTTTTGACTAGTTAGGTATAAAATGTAATAAATGCCGAGAAGAGAAAAAAATATGAATAATGATTCATATTTTTTATTATTATTTTTTTTATTATTCATAAAACTAAAACATATTGTATTGACTAATAAAAAATGTGGTTAATTCGTTTTATTACAATAATCATCATAGATATAACCCTAGCGCATTCTTACGATGACGTCACCCGCACGGCGGGCAACACAGTCTCGACTCTATGAGTGCGGGTTTAAGGTACAATTCTTCTCGTTCTGAGCAGCAGGTATTATTATTAAAAATTTGTAGGTGAATATAGCGTAGATATTTTCACTTTTGTATGGGAGTGATGTATCTGTTACGTAGTAACTATTTATTAATCTGTGACATCATACAGAAATACATGCAACCCTAAATTTTCACCCCTCTACGATCAACCCTTATTTTTTATTTGGTAATTAAAAAGTTTTATTTTCTAATATATAAAATTCTTCTGTCACGGGATGCGTAATCGAACTCCTCCGAAACGGCTTGACCGATTTTGATGAAATTTTTTGTGCTTATCCGGCATCTATGAGAATCGGCCAACATCTATTTTTCATCCCCCTAAGTGATAAGGGTGCAGCGGGAACGGGATTTGAATACCACGCGGGCCGAAAATATGGCGGTACGAAGTTCGCTGGGGCAGCTAGTCTAATATATAAAATTCTTCTGTCACGGGGTGCGTAATCGAACTCCTCCGAAACGGCTCGACCGATTTTGATGAAATTTTTTGTGCTTATCCGGTATCTATGAGAATCGGCCAACATCTATTTTTCATACCCCTAAGTGATAAGGGTGCAGTGGGAACGGGATTTGAATACCACGCGGGCCGAAAATATGGCGGTACGAAGTTCGCCGGGGCAGCTAGTAATCATTATAAAATCAAGTGTCACAGTATTTCTTATCAAACTCCGAAACGGCTTGACCGATTCTTATGAAACTTTTTGTATAATGAGGTTAAGGGAATAGGGAATTAGTCTGTACTTAATGGCTTTTTATATTTTTTTTAAATACTGAAAAAAAAGGCCTTTGCCTGTTAAGTACCTACCTACTGAATTCCTGTTTACTTTATTTGATTGATTTTGATATTAATTTGATTGATATTAAATTGATTGATATTAAATTGATTGATATTAAATTGATTTTAATTTAGTTTATGTATAACAATGATAATAATGATACCTACTTGTGTATTTAGGTTCTGACTGATTATATACAAAAGGAGAAAGATCACTATAATATAATCCAAAATAACATTTTTTGTACCAGTTGGTATTTTGGACATACCCTTAAATATTTTAACATTTTAAATAACACATTTTTTCCGTCAGGTACAATAAGTGAACAAAGTGTCTGAGCATTTTGCTTTTTGAAATCTAAGTCACTGTGGAATGTTTAATTTCAAAGAAAAGGAGATTCTAAACCTGTGGAAAATTGGCGAGATTTTGCTAGAATTCTATGAGGTTTCGGTTGAATTCTCTTGAAAATTTTAACTAAACGAGAAATGTATCACATACCGCCACAACTATGCGCCTGACCTACTTTAGAAAGTGCTGACATTTCCTCGCAATATGTTCTCAGTCTTCTAATATTTAGATTAGGAAATTTTACTGTGTATTTAAAGTTTCAAATCTTAGTATACCGTAGCAGCTAAACAAGTCTGTGTACCAGAAATATTACAGAAGAAAACAGCCTATAGGATATTGTGCGTATGGGGTTCTGACCCCATTTACATTTACTAACCGAAACAGCTGCTGTCTGACCCCCTAATCCACAGGAGAAAACTTTTATCAGAGTGTCGTCTGATAATCGGCAGGTGTACCGGCTTACTAGTGAAGTTCGCAAGTCAACCAACTGACCTTATACCGAGTACGGCGGGTGAAACAGCGAGGTTTAGCTAGTGCGTAAAGCTTTCAGCTGCGATAAAGCCACCGCCACTCGTTGTACAGTGGGTTGCAGAAATCCGTATGTAGGTGCAATATGAAACTAAAATTGTATGAAGTGATGCACCATCCGGTAAGTAATACACTGACAGCCTCCGTGGCGCGGCGTAGCGGTAGTGAACGCGGCCGCTACGTAGGAGGCGCGGGTTCAATCCCCGCTCAGTGCAAATATTTGTGTTAATGAAATATGGGTATTTGCATTGGTCTGGTCCTGCCTCGGAGAGCACGTTAAGCCATCGGTCCCGGTTGCCATAAAAACATCTATGGCAGTCGTTACGGGTAGTTGGAGCCCTAAAAATTCCAAAAACAACGGTGTAGCTGCAAAGCTTGGATATACCTAATGTTACCATTGGGTCGTGGAGGTCAGATGGCAATCGCTTCACGGAAAATATCGAGGTATAGCCAAATCTGTAGTTAACACTGGTAAAGTGGACCCAGACTTTGAACTGAAAAAAAGCTTCGGATGCGACTGGGAATTAACGCTAGGAGGAAGAAAAAGCCAATATATTAACTGCCAATAAATATATTTTCTCTTCTTTTAACTGTGTGTAACTGTGTACTTCATAGTTTTGATAACAAATTAAAAGTAAGCTCATTTACATTTCATTCTGTTAGACTTAAGAGCTCAAAGGATTATAGTTCTTAAGGTGTACATATACGGACTTAAGCAGCCCACTGTACAATGTGTACATTCAACTGTTCACGTTCAACCTAATTATTTAGATGTCTCTACTTTTTTTATTGTACAATTAAGAGTTATCTATCCATCTATCTATCTAAATTAATGGATTCTAAATATTTGTTGAGCATATAACGATAAATGAAAGATCTTAATCACCTTTTCTACCTAACACTTCTATCTCCACGCAATCTTGGGAATGTAAATAAGCCACAATATCAAATGAAGTACGTTTTATCACTTCGTTCAGTAGATATATTTCATACTGCTTAATTGAACTGCCAAGCCCTTACTTCTAATTAAAATTTGATAGCCCCCCTCCCTTATGGTGGGAGATAATGGTTTTTTGTAATGGAAATATTACGTATTTTCTTTTATTGGTTGTGAACAATATACCTTACTACCTAGGTAGGGTCAGTTCGCCGGTTAGCGACCAGTTAGCTGCATTGCTCACTTTAGACGTGCCAAAAATAGTCTATCTATTTCCAAAATTGCTGATACTGGTCAACAGTGGTTTTGATGCCAAGAAGCTGTAATACTTTATTTAGGACCCTATACTAATTACATTAATAGCAAAAATATTGAGTTTCAAAAATTCATCAAAAACAACATTTATTAAAGTCTTATTGTGTATAAAAACATTCTGTGACGTGATTTTCTTGAATGAAGTGCAGCAGGACAATCAAGTTGCATTCCCCTACTAGTCAGTCATCATATGCTGGTTCCATTGGCCTTGGTACCTCTCATCCATAGTTTTTAGGTCCTGGTGAAACCGTTCCCCTTGTTCCTCGCTATAGGAACCAAGATGAAAAGGCACATCCGAACAAAAAATTAAGATCATTTTCCGAATTAAAAAATGGTAGCAAGTCTTGCTCCCTTGTACGATAGAAAGCCACTTTGGTATCTGTCACCAACAAGTTATTTTCTTAACCTAGAAGCCAACACCTCTGCAGATCCTTTAAGTAGTTCAAGATCCTTCATTAAATCGTTTAATTGGGTAAAAGGTTTTGGCTCTGCAGATGCTATTTCTTCGATATCACTATCGGTAGACATTTTACTATGGATTTCTCCAAATGATGGTTCACGGGCAGAACATAATATTTGAACAGCTACTTCCTCTGAATGTGGTATAGGTTTTCTAGCCGATTGTGTCTGGATAAATCATTTTTTTTAACATTAACACCACGCAAATCGACACAACAGAAGTAACAGTGTCATTAAAGCACTTTTTTGTTTTCTCCATCGCATAGACACTTCGAACCACATACGACTTCTTTTACCATTGTCCCACTGTCTTGAGCGTTTATAGCACATTTTGCAAACAATTTGAGGTATCCACGGCCCGTTTTCGTCTACAATTTGCGACTTAAAATACGAATAAAAACACTTTTTACAAAATCTGTTTTAGATTTCCTGAACTTTTTGGCTGTTTATTCCTCATAAATGTAACAAAACACATTTGGATCATTGAGACAACTTCTTCGCGATAAAGACATGATATCAAAATCGATTTATTTGTAGAAAGATACTAATAAGACGTGAAATCATGTTCCCGAAAGTACTAATTACCTACAGCAAATTTAAAAAACAGAGTATAGAAAAAAAAACTACACGTACACAGTAAAAATATTTTTTGTGTTACCAATTATACCTAATACAAAACCACTAACGAGACCTCGGCACCAAAACATTTTTTTTCATTTGTTGACCTGTTGTTTTCAGTAGTTTAATTGGTCGTGAGTGTAGTCTGGTTATATAAAAACAATAAACCACTGGACTTTCGTCCACAATTACATATTATATAATTGAAGTTACCGAGTCTCCTAAATGGTCGCTAATTGAAGGTGGTCGCGAAACCGGCGAACTGACCCTACCTGCATATGAAGAATGATGATCAAAGAGGGAATGCTGTAAAATATGATTGGAATATATCCTGTATTATAGGAATAAATAATCTATAGGTATTATTATTGTAATAATTATTGTAAAGTGGTCGTGTCTGTACTTTGAAAATATAAAAAACTTGCTGTCGGTTTGTCCGCGAGGGATATAAAAGCTACTGAACGGATTTTGAAGGGGGTTATTTATTTTTTTCAGTATTCCAGAATGGTACTCAGTTCTGAATCTTGATTTTCTGAGGATAGATTGTGTAGACAATTTATCAAATGCTTGATTGATTCTTGATTCTTCTTTTCAGCACTGAGATTCGGATTGTGTGTCGTTCTGAGTGCCAAGTTTTTCATAAGACATAAATTATGTCTTATTTAATATCCAATACTCTATGTTCAATGACGGGCCATGGTTCAGCATGGCGACCTCTGAGTGAGCCGCGTGGTCAAATATCTAAATGCTCAAGGTCATTCGCCTAGGTAATCACCTTAAAATCATGCGTAAGTTTGATCTCAATCGGTTGAGTAGAACCGGAGATATGACCAAAAGTAGCAAGAACCGACATCCACGCGAGCAGAGCCGCGGTCATAGGCTAGTTGTATAATAAATCAATTTTCTTAGTAACAGCCAATTAAATTTCTTAAAAAATAATGTTGCTTGTATACTCAAGAGCCCTTTAGTACAGGGAGTAGCTTCAGCTCTCTATAGCAACGTAATCGGATTAAATATGGCTCCATTCCATGTTCCTATCAAGACGGGGAATGTGTAGGTACTATAAGTAATATACATAAATCGATCGCTTATTGATATAGTTATATGAGTCCCTTAGATGTGTTTGAGGGAACATTTGATACAGCAGTAGTTAGTAAAGAAATTGTAATTATTTGATTTGTGATAAACGTACAGTTATTGGTGGTGTCTCGGAGAACACGTTAGTCGGTCTCGGTCGTCATGCGAACATCTATGGCAGCCGTTACGAGTAGTTGGATTCAACTACAGAACTTGCATATCGCCAATTGGTTGTGGAGGTCAGATGGCAGTGGCTTCACGGAAAATATCGAAGTTCAGTCGCATCACAGTTAGCCTGCTTCCGTGCCTTAAATAATTGTACGTATATCTATGGCACGTTATAGTACTGACAGCACCCCAGAACTTAGGTGCTAAGCTACGGACATACGCACAGAAACTATAAAGGTATCATTCCGTAGCCTACCGCATACGACAACTGCCGACGCACGCAGCAGGCTTCGGAATCATACCTCAAGGGTTCCGTATTGACTATGGAACTCGAAAAACGATAGGATAACAAACAGACTCTACATAATACTTGCGACAGTTTACACGAATATTACAGATTGCAATGGTTAGATACTTATATAGGAATTATAGGATTATTCTCCGTATTCGTACTTGTTATATTTGTATTTATATTTTTTCTGCCGTTGCGGTGGCTTGTGAGCAGCCATTATTATAGAGAGACAAATATCTACTGTATATTTTGTGTTGAAATGGTGGTTGTATCTGTGATGTATGGGTCATTTTTATTAGTTGTAATATGTAGGTAGTTAAGACGGAATTGTAAGGTAGGCCGAACAGCCGCTTGTTTGGTCTTTGATTATACGTGTTACTGGATGAATGTGTTTTATTGTGATCCGCCTAAAGTGAACCCTAGACAGTGCTGATACCTAAATATCTTACAGTGGCGACGAGCGAATTACGCGCGTGTGTATACCTAAGTGTTATTTTACGTAAAAGCACGGAAAAATATAATTAAAATGGCTGTGGGCAAGATCGGGCCGTTTGACCTCGACAAGGACAGTTGGGAGAATTACATCGACCGTTTAGAACAATATTTTATTGCCAATGAAGTGAAACCCGAGTTAAAAGTGGCTACGTTAATAACTGTTGTAGGCAATGACGCTTATGAACTTATGGTTAGCCTGTGTACGCCGGCGAAACCCGCCTCGAAAACGTATACCGAGTTAGTGACGGTCGTTAAAGGTCATTTGAATCCAAAGCCTAGTATGCTTGCAGAACGGTTCAAATTTAGACAACGTATACAAAGGACTGGTGAAAGTTTAGCGTGCTACGTGAAAGAACTAAAAAAGTTAAGCAAAGATTGTGGGTTTACGGCGGCGGACAGTTTAAAAGAAAACTTACGAGACCAGTTCGTGTGTGGTATAGCTAACGACAATATTAGAGAAAAAATATTCACAGAAGAGGACACGATATCTTTCGACAAGGCATACAAGCTGGCAGTGTCGATGGAGGCGGCCGAAACGAACGCGGCTTTGGTTGAAGGTTGTGTCAGGAACCAGAACGCAGATAGTAAGCCCAGCAACATTGCAGAGTCGGTGCATCGGGTGGCGGTTAGCGGTTCGAGCGGAGGCTCGCGGCCGGCCGGGTTGGCGCGCGGCGCCGGCGGCACGGCGCGCGGCACCGGCGGCACGGCGCGCGGGCACAGCTTCCGCGCACACCGCGGCGCCTCAGCTGGCGGGAGCAGCGCAGGCGGGGCGCGCGGTGTCTACAGAAAGGAACAACATGGCGGTGGCAGTCCCGAGTGCGCGGTCTGTGGCGGCAATCACCCAGCGGACACGTGCAAGTTCAGGTTGTATGTGTGTCGAGTCTGCAATCGGGCGGGACATTTAAAGAAGATGTGTCCACAACTACGGAGAGCCCCAGTGCATTTTTTGGAAGAAAAAAGAGGGTATGGAAGCAACGATGATGTAAACAGTGACGAGGTAAATAACTATTCCTTACGCATTAGTGACTGTCAAAGTGTTAGACCGTATACAATAGATATTTGCATTGAAGGTGTTATGTTAAATATGGAAATAGATACGGGGAGCGCTATTTCATGCATAAGTCTAGATTGTTATGAAAAATTTTTTGGACATTGTAAGCTACTAGAAAGCAACCTGATTTTACGATATTATACCGGAGAAAGTATTAAACCGATAGGAAAAATTACTCCGACGGTCAAGTATAAATCTACGTGTAAACAATTAGATTTGTATGTTATTGACAATGCAAAGACTAATTTATTAGGGAGATCATGGCTTAACCATTTAGAAATTAAAATACCAGTTTTTGATTGTCTTAAAGTAAATAGCTATGAAAGTTCTTTCAATATCGATAAATTCAGTTCCAGATATTGTGATGTATTCGCGGACGGCCTCGGACGTTTCACCGGTGGGACAGTGGGCTTCCACCTGCGGGAGGGAGCGCGGCCGGTGTTCATGCGCGCGCGGCCCCTCGCCTACGCGCTGCGCGAGCCGGTGGAGCGCGCGCTCGACCAGATGGTGCGGGACGGAATCATCACGCCGGTGACCACGTCGGACTGGGCCACGCCGATCGTGCCGGTCATGAAAAAAGATGGCACAATACGGGTATGCGCGGATTTTAAGTTAACTTTAAATAAATGCCTGGAGGTGGACCATTACCCTTTGCCAAAAGTTGAAGATTTGCTTACCAAATTGCACGGGGGAGAGAAATTCACGAAGCTCGACTTGTCTCAAGCGTACGCCCAATTTGAGCTTGACGAGTCAAAGAAATGTACTGTTATAAATACACATAGAGGTCTTTTCATGTACAATAGGCTCATCTACGGTCTGGCCTCGAGTCCAGGCATTTTCCAAAGGAAACTAGAGCAACTATTTGCTGATATGCCGCGGGTAGGGGTATTTTTGGATGACCTGATTGTAACTGGGGTTGATGACAGCTCGCATTTAGCAACATTACATGAAGTATTCAGTAGGTTAAAAAAATATGGACTGAAAATAAAGAAAGAGAAGTGCACCTTCTTTGCCGAGTCGGTATCATACTTAGGATTCATTATCAGTAAGCAAGGTATCCATACTTGTCCGGAAAAAATTAAAGCAATAAATAAGGCGCCGACACCGACGAATGTGACAGAATTAAGGTCGTTTCTAGGCTTAGTGATGTACTATGCCAAATTTGTTCCTAATCTAAGTACACTTTTGGCACCCCTATATACGTTGTTAAAGAAAGATGTTAAATTTGAGTGGAGTGAACATTGTACGCAGGCATTTAACAAAGTTAAACGTGTGTTGGTGTCCAGTGAAATCTTGGCACATTACTCGCCCGACTTACCACTGGTCCTGACGACAGACGCCAGTGGGGTGGGCGTCGGTGCAGTCATCTCCCACCTGATGCCTGGGGGAGAGGAGAGGCCGATCGCGTACGCTTCCCGTGTTCTGAACGTAGCTGAGAAGTCCTATTCACAAATCGAAAGAGAAGCACTGGCGATTATATACGGTGTTAGAAAATTTCACCAGTACTTATATGGTAGGAAATTTATTTTGAGAACAGACCATAAACCATTGGTAACAATTTTTGGTGATAAGACGGGTATTCCCGTGATGGCCGCGAGTCGAATGCAACGGTGGGCGGTCATATTAGCCGGGTATCACTATAGTATCGAGTACGTGCGCAGTGAAAATAATGCCGCCGACGCCCTGTCGCGGTTACCTGCGGTAGAAAAAAATGACGGTCAGCGTGCACAAACAGAGGTCACCTACCTAAATTTTATTCAGAATTTCTTACCAATAACTAGGAATACAGTTCAGAATCACGTTAATAAGGATAATATTTTAAAAAAAGTATTTCTTTTCTTGCAGTCAGGATGGCCGAATGAGTGCAATGATGAAAATTTAAAACCATATTTCGTTCGCAGAAATGAGTTATATTTAGATAGGGATTGCATAGTATGGGGCTATCGATTAGTTATACCGGAAGCTTTACGAGCTGAGTTGTTAAAAGAATTACACACAGGGCACTTAGGCATCGTTAAGATGAAAAGTATTGCCCGCAGTATCATGTGGTGGCCGGGCATAGATGCCGACATCGAAAGCGCGTGCCGGCACTGTGACACGTGTGCGCGCGAAAGCAGCGCGCCGCCGCGCGCGCCGCCGCAGCCCTGGCCCCACCTCACGGAGCCCTGGTCGCGGCTGCACGTCGATTTCTTGGGACCGATGCACGGTAAAACATTTTTAGTCCTTATCGATTCGACTTCTAAATGGATAGAGGCATTCGATATGCAGCGGACCACGACTGGTGCGGTGATAAAAGCTTTACGTGAAACATTTGCCCGTTTCGGACTACCGAAAGAAATAGTATCCGATAATGGACCGCCTTTTTCGAGTAGGGAGTATGCAGATTTTATGACTAAAAATGGAATTAAAGTTACCTTTAGTCCAGTGTACCATCCAGCATCGAACGGGGCGGCAGAGGGCGCTGTTAAACTGTGTAAACGGGCTATTAAGAAATCAATACGCGATAACTGTGACCTAGACGCAGCGTTACAGAGTTACCTCATGATGTACAGGAACGTGGTGCACAGTACGACTGGTGTATCACCGGCTATGCTGTTGTTACGTAGGAATTTACGAACCAGACTTGATTTGTTAAGGAGTGATAGGCAATTAGATTCCAGGGTAAATGAAGTACAACAGAAACAAATTGGTAGTGCAGGAGGAATATTGCGAGATTTTAACATTGGTGATAAGGTCTGGGCTCGAGATTATGCAGGGGGGAAGTGGTTTGGAGGTCTAGTAGAACATAAGGTGGGTTCACGAAACTACGTAATTGGTAAAGAGGGTGGTCCATCTGTTAAAAGGCATGTCGATCAGTTAAGGAAAAAACGCTGTAGTTACGGTGTGCCATCTTTGGAGCCGGAGATCACTTTACCCGGAGCTACAGAATGTAAGGATGATTCCGTGTCGCCCCCTGTTCGGTTACAAACCGAGCAAAGCCAGACCGATGTCGAGGGGCCGGGCTCGTCTGACCAACTGGTAACTTCTGGATCGTCAGTGATAGTCACTGAGGCGCCAGAGGAACGTACGCAAGAGCCGGTAGTTCAGGGCGAAGTCAGTGCTGACGCCTCGCCTGGGGCCCGCGCAAAAAGAGTTAGGAAACCGGTGAAACGTTTTGGGCTTAACTTAGAATTTGATTAAGTTTATTTAAGTAAATGTTTTTTTTAGTGTGTACGTTTATATAATTTGGTTTTGTTAGATTTAATTTGTTAAATAAGGGTGGAGGTGTGATGTATGGGTCATTTTTATTAGTTGTAATATGTAGGTAGTTAAGACGGAATTGTAAGGTAGGCCGAACAGCCGCTTGTTTGGTCTTTGATTATACGTGTTACTGGATGAATGTGTTTTATTGTGATCCGCCTAAAGTGAACCCTAGACAGTGCTGATACCTAAATATCTTACAGTATCATTTCTTCATCCTAGCGTTAATTCCCAGTCGCATCCGAAGCTTTCACCTCTGAGTCTGGGGTTCGCTTTACCAGTCTTAACTGCGGCTTTGGCTAGACCTCGATATTTTCCGTGAAGCGACTGCCATCTGACCTCTACAACCATTAAGTGACATTAGGCGATATAGAAGCAGCTAGACCGTTTTGCTGTTGGACTTTTTTAGGGCTCCAACTACCCGTAACGACTACCACAGATGTTCGTATGGCAACCGGGACTGACGGCTTAACGTGCTTTCCGAGGCACGACCAGTTCAATGCAAACCGCAAAAGACCGCTAAGCGATCTCCGTCCTCCATGATCGCTGACACAGATTACCTATGTACTCGTAATAGTTGGCGCGGGTCTGGAGGCGATAGCAGCAAAGTACTTATTTTGAACTTTAATTGATGTTTGGGTCATAAAAATGTTACAATGATTGGTTCTGTGACCTATATATGAAAGTATCATGACTTCACGAGATCTTGAGCTGACCTTCTAGGCTGCGGTTTTATAGATAATAAATAAACGATGGAGGAATGTGTTTAGAGATAGTGTTGATAATGTCGAAAGTTTACCTACGTTAATTTTATGAATCCTTTATATCTATACTATTATATAATTAACTTTACAATAAGTTGTGTCTATACATTAGAGATATTTAAAAAAGACTTGGGTGTGCTAATAATATGCTATTTTCTTTTCGAATTCTTGTCTGTTTGTCCGCGATGAAAAAAGAATTAAAATGCGTTCGGTAGTTTTTGTACCGATCGGATTTTTTTTAATTATGTACTATCGCGATCATAAGTGCAGTACCAATCTGACGCAACTATTGCGCGTCAACAATAGTCGTACTTATGACCTTATTCTTTGAAGACAATTCACACACACATACACGTCAACACTACGTCGTACAGTACTCTTACTAAACTTTTGAAGTTATGACCTTAATCTTTGAAGATAATTCACACATACACATACACACAAATTAATATTGTTCACTCGTTGATTGATATTGTTAATTTCAATATCATACGTAAGCCGCCCCGTAGCTGAGTGGTTTAAGGTGCGGCTTGATGAATAGTTTGAAACCTGTCGGTGATGGTTCGAACCTACCGGAACTAATATAACTTTTTGTGTTTTATATTTAAAAGTTATGATATATAAATGTTGATATGAATATAAAAATGTTTCTTAGGTAGAATTTTAAACTTAGCGAGAAAATAATTATTTGAGGGTGCATTTGAAATAAAATGGATTCATTGGCTATGAGTGAAGTTGTTGGTTGGTGAAGTCAGTTACGACTACCCTATTTATATATTATATCATCTATGGTTAAGACTGTTTGTGTTAATTACTGTTCGAGCGATTACATTTCTTTTTTAATAAATCAATAATGTCAAATATAAGTATTGAAGCAAAAGCTAATATTGTGGCCATATTCGAATGGTCTGAATATATCTCAAATTTCTAATGAGACGGGCTTATCTGTAAGTTAATTAATTAATTAATATTGTTGTAGTGCAATTTTGTTCATTGGTTGCAATTGTGTAATATGGTTGTTGTTTTTTTAGAGAAATACTGGGAGTCATTGCGTGAAACAATTTGAGGAAGAAGAGTTGCAGAGTTGGAGGAGAAATGGAAGACCTGCTGAAGCGGCGTTATATGGTAGCAGAATATGAAACGAATAACGAAGAGTATTTACTTTAACTGGGAATCAACAATATTTTCTGATGAAAAAACGTTTAAATCATCTCAAAAAGGAAGATTACATTTATGGCATAAGGATAAAACACGGTGGTGTGAAAACAACATAGTACCGAACACTGAATCTAAGTGTAAATTATGTGGGGGTGGATTAGAGCGCAAGGGCCGGGTGAATTAGACCCAATATCTACGCGTGCAAATAGTGCAAATTATGTGAAAGTGTTAGAAGATATAATGTTGCCCACAGTGCGAAATGTCTATCCAGATATAAATGAGGGTTTAAGGGCATTAGAAGGTTTCTTCAGGGTCGGCAGCATGAGTGTGAGGCCCCTGGTGTTGCATACGTCCAAAGGCCACGGTAATCACTTTCTATCAGGTGGGCCGTGTGCTTGTCTCCCACCTAAGTGGTATAAAAAAATGATATAAGTTTTGTGCACGATAATTGTCCCATTCATCGAGCCACCATACTTCGCGAATGGTTTAGTGAACGTAAAGTTATTCCTTGCTGTGGCGAAGGGTGAAAATGTTCAAAAGGGAAGCCGGTGGCAAATCCCAAAGAACAACCATTGCAATTTTGTATGAAATTCTCTCAAATTTTAGATAGGTACTGAATTTTAGGTGTAATACATGTAATAATGCATTAAACTTAAGCATCTTTCATGACTTCCCTTTGCAGAGCAAGCCGGCAGGAATCGTGTTATGAGTACTCCTCGCCACTGAATTTCCTTGGCCAGCACGATCCCTTGATTTGAACCCGATTGAGAATATATGGGGTTTAATGGTGCAAAGAGAGATAAAAGTTATTGTTATTATATATTATATTTTATATAAAATAGTTAGGCTCAATTTAAAGTGAAAGCTCTCGTGATATTGTTACTCCGTGCTAAGCTATTCTGTTTAAATATTTTTGTTATTTAATTTCAGTTGAGCCTATTGAGACTACTGAGCCTATCAAGGGACGTGCTGGCCTGTAATTAGTATAAGACTGTATGGTTGAGGTTAAGTTTCAATCCTCTTTTCCGAAAAAAAACTTTCGAGAAAATGAATAATTAAGCTATAACCTCAATATGCAATATTAATTTTATTATAAAAGTATATTTTTTGGATGAAATTATTATAACCACAAATTAACATTGGATAATTCTTTTAATAAACTTTTTTTTTAAACTATTGTTTTATTTATAATCTATTGTAAATTAAGTATAATATTTTTCTATTTGTAAATAATTATTTCTAATTCTGTTAACTTGTTCCTAAAATTTCATGAAAACAAAACAACAAAAAGTGGAAAAACTAAGATCCGAACCCACAACATCCAATTTCAACACTATCCATAGCAGCCTTGTTACCGACCAGGCTACGCACTGCCTTACGTAAAATAACGAATTTTTGCATTACTTTATATAGATGCATGCTTCGAACATAATAGTATGAAAAGGCAAGCATAACGTTTTCTTTGTTTCGCATCACACACATTTATATTTTCTCATATCGATACTGTGTGACGTATAAATGTATGCGTTAAACATTACATACACATAGATACGTGTTTAACCGGACAAGCGATTATAAACATTACGGTGCTAATGCACTTTTAATTACGATAGTACCTACATAGTAGGTAAGTTTTTGGTCTTAAAATCCTACGTAACTGATCGCAATCAGTTGAGTTTAACCGAAGATATGACCAAAAGTTGCGATTACCGACACTGGACCAACCTAACATGACAACAAGTAGTTAAAATCAATAAAATAACATAAGTACTCGTATTTTTATTTCGTAGTATTGATAAGTTATTTATACCACACATCCGAACATTAGACTATGGATATTAAGGGAAAACAGAACATTAATAAGATTCTGACTTCAATTACATAGTTATGACAACTTATATGAGGCAGTTCCACAACACCCTCGTGTATGGTGAGCCCAAAGGCGTTCTGTTTCAGACATTAACCGCTCATCTGCGGTTCTTTAAGGCGTTCGTATTACGTACGACGTTGGTACAGTCAGCATCAAAAGTATATGACGTAATTAGTTTTCGTGTATTGTGTAATATACTGTGATTTATATTTTGTAGTGAAAATACTATTTAGCTTCGCAGAGGGCTCTATAAAATTATGTAAGAAAGAAAGAAATAAATAAAAAGAGTCTAAAATAAATTTTATGACGAGATACTGAAATAAGATAAAACTGTATTGACGAATACAACATCGGCAACCCCCTATTGTTACACAAGTCCATAGGCTACGGTGATCACTTCTCATCAGGTAGGCCGTACGCTTATCTGCCACCTAAGTGCTGTAAAATAATAATCATGCTTACATCGAATTACCCATACTCACACAGTGTGACTACGGTTAAATAAAAATTATCCCTAGTCACACTAGTGTGAGTACGGATAAATTAAAATGATCCTTAGTCACACTAGTCATCACTAGTGTTACTACGGATAAATAAAAATGAACCATAGTCACACAGTGTGACTACGGATAAATAAATTCATCCATAGTCACACCAGTGTGGCAATTTGGCGTGACTACGGATCGGTCGTCCATATTATCCGTACTATGTTATATAGTGGTAGCTTAACCACTTTAACTACGTTTAGCAGCCACAGCCATCTAAAGTACTTAGCTCTTTCCATTTCCATGCTAAGAACTGTACCTATTACAGGTAGGAAATTTATAATATAGATGGGAAGCCAGATAGACTGACGACTTGAAAAAGGTGACTGGGACAGACTGAACGCGGAAGGCGAAGGATCGGCAGAACTGGCGTATATTGACCTATTTTCAGCAGTGGACAGGCTAATTCTAATTGATTGATTGATGGAATTGGGGATATAATAGATCACTGACACAGCGCGGCGGCGTTGTGATCAATCATTATTTTTAATATCAAAATCTGTGCGATCGTCATCCACTTTCGATGCTGACTGTACATGGGTACATACGTATGTTCTAAGCGCTATAATGCGTATGTACTTATGGAAGCACTCAAAGTGCTAGGGGCCCTATTATCCCAAGTTCATTTACTTCGGTGTTTGCACACAATTAACGGATTTGAAGTTTATCCGCACTTAGACCAGCTGCTGTCGGGTACCTACGTAATCAACTCAACTCGTTACGGGAATCAAATCATCAATCCATTTAGGTAAAAAAGTAATACTTCTGAACGTCAAGATTAATACAGATTTAGATCGGAAAAGTCGACATCCAAGACGGGACTTGAACCCGCGATTAAACCTGACAGAATCTGAATATTCAAGATAATGTCCTACTTGGACATATCTTGGATATTTAGATTGTGTCTCTGTCTCACGTCAGTCTCAGACTCACTCAGTCAAGGACTGGTCGCAGGATCGAGACCCGTCTTGAATATTATTTTTTCTGATCTAAATCTACAGAAAACCTTAGCATACTTATTGCTTTAAAAAATTCATTGCAATCAAGATTCGAGAGTCAAGAGTTTACACGTTTAATCACTACTACTGCCACTACTGCAACTGTAATTCATCATCAACTTCACAGCATTAGTGTCGATTATATCCGAAGCTTTACTAAAGCTATACCATATGTGGTTATAATTCAAATTATAGGTCAGGGTTCGTACTATTACATCAATCTTGAATTAGGCTAACTTTAAAAAACAAAGGTTATTACTCGTAGATAGTAACCAAAATTACTAATATTCCCGTTAATCCCTCCAGCTAAGCTAAATAGCTTGTGTTAGAAGTGGGTTCACGTAGGACATATCCCGGGTTCGAATCCTACTGCCTCTTTTCTTCGGAGTAGCAAACAAAAACCCTCTATCTGCTTCTTCCACGAACTTTTCATTACATGCTCTCCCGCAGGTTTCGAATAAATAAAAACTCATGCTTCTTATAAAATTCTTTCAACATAATTGTATACCGGAGACGAAGGCCTTAAGACCTAAGCTACCGATGCTTTTGAGGGAACAACCATTGCCATTTGACCTCCTAACCCCGAGAGGAAACCCAGCATGTCCAGTTCAGACAGCTTCTAACTTGGGGACAAACAAAATCAATGAAGGAGTAAACTTAACACAGGTCTTCAAACACAGCTAAGTAATACCTAGAAAATGGAATCCGACCGTAAAAGTAAGTAACCGATACTTACCGGATTCAATTACGTGTCACACCGTTATCCCTACACCGGTGGTATAAGGAGATTGCGTGGGAATTGCGAACGATATTCCCCAACTATATAATGTCTTACTATCTATATACTATGATAGCCTGATCAGCTCGTCTTCGGTAGATGATTATGTTGGAAGGATTTTATAAGAAGGATGGCTTTAGACAGCCTCCGTGGCGTAGCGGTAGTGAACGCAGCCGCTACGCAAGAGACGCGGGTTCGATCCCCGCTCAGTGCAAATATTTGTGTGAATGAAATATGAGTATTTGCATTGGTCTGGTCGTGCCTCGGAGAGCATGTTAAGCCGTTGGTCCCGGTTCATAAGAACATCTATGGCAGTCGTTACTGGTAGTTGGAGCCCTAAAAAAAAGATTCCAAAAACAACGGTCTAACTGCAAAGCTTCGACATCGCCTAATGTTAACATTGGGTTGTGGAGGTCAGATGACAATCGCTTCACGGAATATGTCGAGGTCTAGCCAAATCCGTAGTTAAGACTGGTAAAGCTACCCCAGACGCCGAGCTGAAAGCTTCGGATGCGACTGGGAATTAACGCTAAGAGGAAGAAGATGGTTTTTTTTTTTAAAGAATATTAGCAACCGAAATTACTAATATTCTTGTTAACCCCTCCAACTAAGCTAAATTGCTTGTGCTAGGAGTGGGTTCACGTCGGTAGTGTAATGGCCAGGATTCGAACCCGGGACCTCTCGATCGTAAGGCCGACTCCTTAACCACTAAGCTACCGACGCTTATTATTCGAAACCTGCGGGGGAGCAAATGTTTAATGATAGTAGAGGAAGCTTGTGGAAGAAGCAGATAGCGTGTTTCTGTTTGCTACTCCGGAGAAAATGTAGGATACGGAGATCCAGGAATGGACATATCACATTCCTGTGGTCTGATATGAGGATGACTCATCTGTCATGTCACACCACCACCATAGTAACATGGTACGTGTCTGTAATGCTGACTCTCTTTCCTGGGATTTTGCCTTCAGCTTACCATCGGACGAAGTGAAGTCAAATTGGCGTGTTCTACATAAAAAAAGAATAAACAAAGAAAAATAACACTAAAACGCCGCGCTTTGTCTGTTGATCCTAATTCAGCTCTGTAGAATTTGTTGAGACTGCCCTTACAAGGTTATTGTCTTGTGTTCAGTAACGGAACAGTAATTACCGTGGTAATGCCTTCAAGCAAGTATGTTTCTTGCCCACGCTTAGGTTGTCCCCAAGTAAGTAGGCGGCTGTAGACAGTCTATACTTTTGACCAAACTCTTTAATAAATGAAAGCTATCAAAGAACTAAACGAACGAGCAAACAACACAAATAAAATTTTATGATCACCTTTAAAACGTCTCACGTTGAAGTTAGTACATAAAAGTTTATTAGGTCGAAGTTATTTAAAACTTACACTGCTGGGTCAATCAATCAGTCAATAACCTGTTGCAGTCCGCTGCTCGACATAGGCCTCTATAGGCCTCTCCCAATGTGCGCCACGTCTGCCGATCCTCTGCTTTCCGCATCCAGTCCGTCCCAGCTACCATTTTCAGGTCGTCAGTCCATCTGGTTAGGGGGCGTCTCACTTTCTGCTCTAGGATTCGTCTACTCCAACGGCCATTAATCCTTCGACAGATGTGTCCAGCCCACTGCCACTTCAGCTTGCTTATTTTGCGAGCTGGGTACTAGACTTAATTTAGCTCTGACTTAATGTGTAAAATACGTATTAATAGAAGAACTTTTTGTAATGTTATTTAGATACGAAAGGTGGATGTTCTGACAGTAACGTACAAACCTACATATACTAACATTAACCATGGTTACGGCAAGTCAAGAGTACCTAACCATTTTACTTGCCATGTAACTCGTCAGAGCGCGATGCTGAATTTTCAAAGGTATGTAATAAAAAAATAAAAAAATAATGTTTAAAGTAGATGAAGTCGAGTAGTATGTAAGAATAGAGACAAATGGCGGACTCTTATCTCTGCCAACCTACCCCGGAGGGAAATAAAGGTGAACGTATGTATGTATGTAAAACCTATTCTACAACACCAGCTTTAAACACTTTTCAGTATCTTTTTCCAACTCAGTCGGGGTCAGCTTTCAATCTAACTACGCAGCTGACAAACTACAAGGCAACCAGTACCATAGCATAACGAGCTCCCAGAGGCACAAATATAAAAACCTTGTACACAATCATTATGTAAATCGACAAATGATAATACACTTTACCTACAAATAAGTTTATCGATATATCGTTCCTTATACCTTTTTACCTCATCACTACCATACATATTTACTCATGTGTGCGAAAGACTAGGTTGAATACGAACGAGCATAAATGAGGGTGTTTGTAAAGGCTACAAAAAGGCTACAAATTAAGGCCATCTTACACACCACTAGGTATGGTTCAAACATAGTTTCTTCTCAATACACTTTTTTCGCAAGAGTTTTGTGTACGTTGAATTAATATTACGCTACAGAAAACATTATGTAAAGTAGTCTCAGTACTTATTCATCAACATGTTTACTGTTGTTGAGTTTTAGTTGTATAAACGCTTGGGGTAGTAAGAACTAGGATAATGTGTTTCTGAGAACCAGGAGGAACAACATTTTACTTGAATTGAAACTGCTATTTGATCATCTTTTTCACTTTTTATTTCCTCTTGCGTTTATCCTGAGATGAGTGTAGTCTTCATTATTACGAGTATTCAGTCCCTACCTTGATGGCCTCGACAGATGCTTTAAGAACCCGAAATTGTGAGATGAAGGAAGGGAAGGGGTGTGCGTTTATACCGTGTGACAAGTAAAGGAAGTACTGAGGTTTCAGGCGATAATCAGAAACTTTTTTATGGGTTTTCAAAATCTCACCAGAGTGCTAGTTTTAAAAGCGAAAAAGAAACCCTGAAATGTATAGCAAAGGCTAAAACTTAGGGCACTGGGTAACCTACATCCCTGGTTCTGAAGATGGAACAGATGTAAGGTTTTTCAAAGAAACAGGTAGGTTTGACGAAACGCTGTGATTGCCGAATATCCCGCATCCTACCCAGGGGAGGATCAGTAGAAATGAGTGAAATGACCTATTAAGGAAAGGCAGATCACCCACCCGGTCGAAGCGTCTCCACTGGAAGTAAATAAGTAGGTAACATACAGCCCCATGACCAACAAAAAGGCGTCGTAAGCTTGGGAAGGGTTCCCATTTAAATTCAGTCATAAAAAATAAGTTTGTAGGGACAGATATTCACAAATGAATCTCGGATATGTTGTCGTATACTGCCATTCAAAGGAAGAGGGGCGGATCTATCGGTTCATTCAATATTGTACTGTTATGTATGTATATTCGCCGAATATTATTCAGCATCGGGGAAAAAAGAGCGCATTTGGCAATATGTATAACTGTGTTGAATATTGCTCGGGAAATATATCTTGGACTCAAAATGTGCGCAGTACACGTTTCTTAGGTGTCTTTTGAGGATAGCACGAGTTGCTACTGCGGTAGACAAGTTCGTTTATCTCGCGATTTTGGTCCAAGATACATGTCCCGAGGTATAAAAAAGTTGTGTCACCGTTCCTGTGTGAGGCGGGCTTTAATTTTGAATATCAAATTTGGAACAGAACAGGACACTGAGACTAGATAAATGAGCTAATGAATTTTGACATCTATTTATATAAGCGTACCGCAGCTTTTTGTATGGCATAGATACTGTTGTTACTAGTCCATACTTTCGGGATATATTTTCTTTTTGTTTCGTTGGTAAGTACATACATTAGAAGTTCTAATAGATTCCCACCTATCATAACAGTAATATATCACTGAATAACGGTTACTAACGACCGCATAAACCCTGCTAACGATAAAAAAGAACGTATTGGCGGCAAATAAAATCAATGGAATTGGGAGGGTTAACCAATTAGCCGATTAAATCAACCTTGTGCTGTTCTATTTACGCACTTAAGGGTATGATGTCGACTAATATTATTGAGCCAATCGTCGGCAAGTTTCTCTTATTTTTTTATTTACTCGTTTTATGCCGTATAAGGCCTTGTGAGTCTAGCTTAGCTGATAGATTTTATATAGCCCGACAAGTGTTAGTAATAGTGCTTAGTAGCACTATTTATATATGAAGTGAATCAAGGGAAAGTAACTAAACAAGAAATACTTTTTAAAACCGCGTGTCAACTTTTTAAACAATTTCTGCCCCATGAGATAGGAACTTTCGAACGCTCACTTAGTACTGTTATGACTAGCATGTAATAACATATAATATATAATCACGTTCTTATCCCCGGTGGGTTAGGCAGAGGTGAATAAACACCCACAATTCACCAATCATAGTATTCGGTCCCACGGAGTGTCGTATTCCGGGCACTATTGTTGACTCGAGCCATACATCTGATGCTGAGTCTGGGCTGTATACGATATGGATACGACATATGTGCAAATACTGAAACCGCGAAGCATCCTGGTCCGTAGGAATAGAACCAAATTAAATTTAAACTTAAATTCCCTGATTTATAAAATCCGAAATTTTCTAACAAACTAATTATTAAAATAAATGTAGAAAATGCAACCACTTGTATAAGTCATTAAATAGTTTCATCCATTGCTTTAAAGTCATTGACTGTGTCATAAGTCATTAATAAATACGCACACACCTTCACACACACACACAACAACTTCACACACACACACAACAATAGGCATAGTAGGTAAAGCCCGACCAGTAAAATAAAAAACCTCGCCATATTGCGGTAAACTATTGGAACTAATTTCTTCATATGGTAACAATCTATACAATGTCATTATGGTGATTATGGTCATCTGTCAGTGTGGTGTCAATTGTGCGTGTTGTTCACAGGGGGGCCCCGTTCAACATATAGAAATTCTAGTTATACAAATATGAGGCAAACATGAATTGAACCTTGATTATATCACTTTGTCTCTTTTTTTCCAATATACAGTTGTGTCTGCTAAAAAGAGACAAAAAATTTAAGTTATTGCTCACTTGGGAAAATGAGTATGAGAATTTGACAGCGTGCCGACGGTGCCAACATTTATGAATGATTTGCGCCAACATTATGAATGATTTGCGCCAACATTATGAATGATTTGCGACAGCCATTGTTGAATTTTTCTAGAACATACTACTACAAGCATAATAGTGATGTACTCCAATAAAAGATTTGACGACGAAACTATTCTTGCTTTACAAAAATGTACTCTTTTGAAGAAATACGAATCGACAAAATTGTAATGTCTTCTGTTTTTCCGTATTAGAACTGGGCATTTGTGGTATTGTTAGAAACGTCTTGATCATCCGCTGGTTATAGGCAATATGACGTGTGAATGACTCTCTGAAACTCTGACTATAATGAAAAAACACTTGAGATATATAGACTGTGTTTGGTATGAAATTAAAGGGCTCTATTAGCACATTAAAAACATGTATACATTATTGGGTGTTGCTTGCACCAAAACAATACAAATAAAAATCAAGTCTAAAACTAAAATCCGACTACTGCAAATCACGCCCTAAGAAGTATTAAGCAAGAAAATATCAAGAATAACCGTGGTCGCATACCATTTACTCTAACAAAACAATACATTCTAGGGATTCGTGATTCTGCAGTAGTCGGGTTTTAGTTTTATAGTTGCGCCACGTATCTTAAACCTAAATCATAAGACATACGAGGCTCTGGCTGGCGCCCGCGGAATGCTTTGTAATATTCTATGCTGGGTGAATTTGAGTTCGTCTACCGCAGTAGCATCCCGTGCTATCCTCAATAGACACCCAAGGAATGTGTACTGCGCGTATAGGGCACGTTTTGAGCACATTTTAGGTCCAAGATACGTGGCGCGGGTTATAGTATAAATAGATATCGACAAATATTACGATAGTAGAAGGTGCATCCCTAGCATAGTAACCGTCGTCAAACGTTCATTCATAAAAATGGAACATAGGTATACACGTCAATTCTGTAGGTATACCCTGTCTATAGTATCTAAGTCTATGGTGTTGTTGAGTTTGAGAGCGCTACAAAACTACAAAACTATAGTAATATGCCGAAAACTATTAAAAGCCAGTTAAGAAAAGTAATTTATAATATAACAAAGTATTTGTCGGATAAAAAGTAGGAAGGATTGGACTCTGTTCCTCTAAATAACATCACGGACCTTGTTGTCAACATGACGGGTAGGACATCATAGAGTACGTGCCACTGAAATTGGCCTAATCTACTGATTTTACTGTGACTAATTATTATTCACATTTTTAGGTATATCCCGATCTTCTGTAATAAAAATACGAAGAGAAGGTCAAACGTCAAATGTATTTTCTACGCCTAAGAAAAATAAGCCTAACGCAAAAAAGAAAATCATGCTCGATTATTTTGATCTCTGTGCTGTTAGGCATAAAATACAAGAATTTTATGCAGTCCGAAAAACAATATCGCGTGGTCCCTGTTCTATACATGGTGTAACTGTATGTCTAACTTGTATTTACCATTCCAAGCAGTAAACTATTATACGGATACTACTGTGTTGTGATTTGTGCCCAGTCCTTGTAACCAGTATAACACGCCGCGTCTATTTTTCTATTTTAACCAGAAAACTTAACAGAGAAAAACTTAACTTTTTAACAGAGAAAAAAAAAATACATTTTAGTGAAAGTTTTGTATATTAAACACGTACTACAAGTTCTTTCTTTTTCTTTTCTTTCTATATTAATTCGTTTGTAATATTGGACACGATCTTTTTTGTATCGAAACTTAAGAACAAAGCAACTTAATGAAATTAAAAAAAAGAAGTCTATAACTCACTTTTGTGAATAATAGCAATGAAAAACATGACAGCCTCCGTGGCGTAGCGGTAGTGAACGCGGCCGCTACGCAGGAGGCGCGGGTTCGATCCCCGCTCAGTGCAAATATTTGTGTGCATTAAATATGGGTATTTGCATTGGTCTGGTCGTGCCTCGGAGAGCACGTTAAGCCGTCGGTCCCGGTTGCCATAAGGACATCTATGGCAGTCGTTACGGGTAGTTGGTGCCCTAAAAAGTCCAAAAACAACGGTCTAGCTGCAAAGTTTCGATATCGCCTAATGTTAACATTGGGTCGTGGAGGTCAGGTGGCAATCGCTTCACGGAAAATATCGAGGTCTAGCCAAATCTGTAGCTATGACTGGTAAAAGCGGACCCCAGACTCCAAGCTGAAAGCTTCGGATGCGACTGGGAATAACGCTAGGAGGAAGAAGAAGCAATGAAAAAGTCACAGTTTTATATTAGGTGTCATTCCGTGCTTAATTGCGGGGAAATAAAAGCCTGTTCATAAGCAAGTGTGTTGAAAAATATTGGCATTTTACATGTGTATCACTATACTTGGTGTTGTCATATCATAGATGTTTTTGGCGCCCCCAGTACGGGTTTTTTATTTTATTGGTCGGACTTTAACTTACTTGAACAGCTAAGCGGCAACATGCGATTCTACAGAGTGCTCAAAGTTGTTCAAATTCTATAAAATTAAAACTCTAGTTTCTGCCCTTAATACTGGACCAATTTTGTTCAAACTTTTCCTGCTTGAAGCTTAGGGGGTACCAAGTATATGGTTTCAATTATTGCCTATATGTCGTATCCATATTGTACGTATATCTGTCTGATGTTAACATCCCTATTCCTTAGTCGCCTTGTACGACACTGCATGTGAAGAGAACGGGTGGCCCAAATTCTACTGTACCGGGAACCACGTGGTGGCACTTGTATATCTGACATCGTGAAAATGCCATAGTGTGCTATTTCCAACCGTAGAATAATAATGGAGTAAATTTGGAAAACAGAGGCATTTCTTATCACTTGTGAGTATTTAATTACAGTAAAAAAGTCGCCACGCGCGACATGCAAACACTGCTTAAGGCCGTTCTATCCTAATATAATATTTCTGTGGTTTCTACCGTGGCGGGTGGGTGACACCGCAGTCCGTACGTTTTATTCTAATGGAAGTCCAACCAGAATCGTCTTAAAAAAGTGAATGATTCAAACTGAAAATAATTTATAATTATTTCTGAATCGTTTCATAAAGATGCCACAATTCATTGAACTGTATTGAAATAGAAATGATTTCAATTTGATTAATTTCCGTTTTGGCACTGTCGAGATTGGAATTTCATATTCTTTTATTAGATTGCTATATAAATACAATTTTGACATTACTGGTATTTCAATAAAGGTTTGGTCACGATACTATTAATATATTGGATCGTTATTAATAAAATCTCTTACTTATTAAAAAAAAATTTTCTTCATTCTAGCGTTAAGCTTCTTGTTGCATCTGTGAGTTTGGAATGAGGAGTCCACACTCTTACTCTTTCTCTTCTATCTACAAAATTTATTATCTTGGCATTTATAGAACAGCTGTCTGACTCCCGAAACCCTGCGTCACACCTCATCAATTTTTATGTAGGTGCGCTGGCTCGCAGATAAAGTTGATTCTTGATGGTTTCTATGCACCACTTACACTTACATACGTACTCGTATATGTAAATTTGTGTATATGAACTATGAAACGTAAAAAAAATCTATATCTACAGCTTCGATTTCAATATTTTGAAAAACAAACGTCATCTATTCTACAAATCTGTCTGCAAAGATTAAGCTCAATATTTTATAAACAGAACAGACTAACCTACCATTAGTTATCCCGTTTTTATGAAAGCATTCGTATTCTAGACTTTTTACCACGTCACATCAATCGCCGTTTGCTTACGTCACCAGAATACCCTTCAAACTGTATTGGTGCAAACAAAAAGTGCTGATTTACGACCGAAACAAGACCCACTCAGGATTTTCAGTTGACAAACAGAAATAATGAATGTGTCTGCTTGAACGCCATATTTCAACAATATTATTATCTTTGTTCTGAACTTATTGTTTTTGTTTTATCAGTTTGAAAGAAATATTGAATAACTAAAACCTTTCACCGACTCCAATAATTTATTCTGTTATTTTCACCGACTTCTATGTCTAGACGAGCTGTGATAGCAAAAATTGTGTTGCGTTTCCTAGCTGAGATAGGAATGAATTTAGAATTTATGTTATGAATTTATAATAATTAAATTTAATGGTTACATATCAAAATCACGAAGCTCAAAATCCCGAAAATTAAATTGTTTGGTGGTTTTCATTAGGTGCTCTTAAAAATTTGTGTGGTTTGAAACGTAACCGACTTGAAATTGACCGAATATCTATTTGAAATTTTAAAAAGGTGAGTAAAACATTATTTTACTTTTTAATTTTCTCGAGTGTTGGAGCCTTAACCCCTATAATCGTTCCAATTCTCCTTCCTATATACTACTCTTCGGAGACTTCATAAGGTAACTCAGAATTTATTATCAGAAAAACTTATTAACAATTTTCGAGACTCAGAAACTCATGCCTATAATTCACCCTCACAACCGATGCACCAAAAAATCTAAAATAGTCCCAAAAATCCAGTACCTTCATCTAAAGTTACAATTAATTAATTAATTATAAATAATAAATAGAACTGGGACGCGTGCGAGTGACATTAGTAGACCGTATTAGTTGGGGCGGAAACGCTCAGAGAGTCATTCAATGTTATAATTAAATTGGGCTGTTTTTGAAATGGCAACATTAAGGGAATGACAATGAACATACCACATTTTGGGTGTTATGGACCAGATTGGGCATTTTTAAATGTGTTTCGTGACTGGTTTCTACATTTCATGGTATTTACAGATCTTGCTGTTAGGTATAAATGGTAATTAAACTAAAGTATTTTGCAACTAAAGACTTTTATGCCCCGTGGGAATTTTTAATGTGCTTTTCCAATGCGTTTTAAATAAAAAAATAAGTTATGTCGCGGTTCCTGACTGAGTTGGGAATGAATTTTGAATATTTAATGTAGAACGTGACACAGAAGTTAGATAAATGAGGTAATGAATTTTGACACATATCCGTGTATATAGGTACATACATAGGGTGCCTTTTGTAATGTCATCTGTATGACGATAACAAAGGTGACCCTATGTTACTGGCACCTTGCGGCCATGGTACCCAAATAGTTTATCATGCTTTCATGTCAACTTAACTGAATTGTCATTGCGCGAAAAAAACATTATGCTAGTAACCCATCTTAAAATGATACGAATTTTTGTTCCATACAGTATACAGCCAGTATATTAGTATAAATACATAGAATTCATTAAGTATACTAATAAAATTCTGATTTATTTCTGAAAACCAAAACAAACATCTCAACCATTTTGGCAATTTCGGCTGACAAACATAATAAACGCCAGTGTTCCCTAACTTCCATATTTCAACGATGCCTCTCATCCCTCACTTATTGTTCCTATTTTACCTTTTATTTTTTTCATATTTCCTCTTCGCGTCGAACAATTGGGTTGTTCAAACTAAATAGGAAACAATGTGATGTGCGTCCTTTTGGTAGCCTGATGAATATAATGTATCTGTATCATGTTAAAAAAATCACAGACGGCTGTCGATAACAATATGTTACCCGATTCAGTGAAAGACAATAGAGTTTCGGAATTCTGCGCTGGCATATCACAACCCTTACATTGTATACAGTATATTAGTGTTTTTCTATCCTGACTTAGGTTATAAGCGACACAATACCGAATAATAATAGTATCGATTCTACTGTTAGGTATATCCTTACCATCTCTAACTTTTTTTTAACTTGAAATCCACTTAGATACGTCCCTATAGGAACCAGCAGTTATTGTGCCTTTTTGTAATATCATCTGTGTGACAGCAATAAAGAATATAGAGGGCCTGTAAATTAGAGGCGTGAAAAAACACTGCAGTGGCACTTTGTGGTGTAGCTGCACCATTACTAATTTTCATATAATTATTAGAAGCGCAGTTGCAGAGCCACTCAGCGCCACTAGCATTAATGCCAGTGGCGCTGCAACTGTGCTTCTAGAAATTGTATGAATATTAGTAACGGCGGCGCGGCTAGCGCACCATAAAGTGCCACCTGCGCCACTAAAGCGTTTCCTCCCGGGGCCCTTAGAGGTCAGGTTAGGTTACAACTTAGTTACAAGTAATCAATATCTTCTTGTTCAAACAATCAGTCTATTAGTTTGTTCTTTATTACAATTATAAATCATTATCGCCTCATAGAACTCTTGGTACCAATAATTAAATGAGTTATCAAAGTAAAAAAGTGCTCACGAAAATTAAATTAAAACTATCATAATCTCTCATTAAATTAAATCGGAAAACGCCAACATCCAGGGTGGGGCTTGGACCGTAATTTGTCCGTAATTTGTTGAACAAATGAGTCCCATTAATGTCCGGGTCAGTGAATTTGTGCCCACCCTACTAGATATACTATTCTCGTTATGAATGTCACATAATTTGCTTCCTTTGTACTTAGAAAATAAGTGTAAAAACGCTTGTTCCCAAATGTATAGGACTTTTAGATGAAAAACTATTTAAGTCCCAATTCAAAGGGCCCCGTGACAACTTCAGTAGTATGTAGCGTGGCAATTGTGAACGCGACTACGCGTGGCTACGCAGGGGTGCGGGTTCGGTTCCCATATTTGTAGGCAAGAATATGTCTGAGTATTTCCATGCGTCGGAGGCTGAGTCTGGGATGTATATGGATATCTGTCTGATGTAATTTTTTTTACACACGGCGTATATTTCTTTGGGGATGACACTTATTTCAATAAAATTTTCAAGTAAAACGTATTATGAATACAAAATTCTACCAAAATCGATTGAGTCGTTTCTGAAAACTGAGTCTATAAAATTACGAGATGAATGTCAATGCTGTCCTTCTATAAATAAGTTGGTAAATTTCTCGACGACATTTTCTTTATAGCAATAATAATGGATGTTTCAAAGACTTTGCCACAAAGGGATTATTCTTCGTTGAAAAGTAAAAGTACTTTGTAGGCAAAATATTGCTTACGAAACAATGTACGTCAATTCATAGATAAGCTTTATCTAAAGTATGTAACTGTTAAAGTATATACATTTACTCATGCCTTTCTAGTAAATAAGCCTTCTCACCAAGGTCTTCATCGTTCAGGTCAAACTTATCCAGAAGAACCAGCAACACAACCTGTTAAATGATGGACGATATTTAGGCACTGGTTTTCTCCCGGGTTTGGGTTCTTTGGGTTATTGGAAGATTCGCACGAATTGAACTCGCACGAAACGTGCGAATCGACTCTTTTAATTTTTTATTTTATTTCTGTAGGCGATTCGCACTAAGTTAATTTATTGGTGTGCGAATCGCCACCTCCAAAATTATGTAGTAGGCTATTGGCACACCTTTTATTTTGAATTAAAAAATTAAAAAACTGACCAAGCGCGAGTCGGTCTCACGCATGAAGGGCTCCATATCATTTTATTTTTAGTATTTGTTGTTATAGCAGCAAGAGAAAGACTGGTAAAGCGGACCCCAGACTTCGAGATGAAAGCTTCGGATGCGACTGAGAATTAACGCTAGGATGAAGAAGCAGCAACAGAAAGTAAATGTATCTGTGATAATCTAGTTATGATGGTTCATAAGATACGGCCTGGTGTTAGACAGACAGACAGGGCGACAGATGGTCAGTGGAGTCTTAGTAATAGGGTTCCGTCTTTACTTTTATTGAATTGGACTAAGAGCTCGTTCACACGAAGACGAATCGTGTTTTTTCACGAGTCGTTTTTTTTCCGCAATGCCCGCCGCCGCCGCGGCCTGCTTCTGCTAGGGTGACAGGCGGCTCCACCCGTCACCCCCAGGCCCGCGCTATACTATACCTACATACTACTAAGTAATAGCTACCTGTAACCCGAATTGCAATTATTTTAATTAATAAATTTAAAAAGGGTCTTGTCTTCTTATTTCAAGCGTATTTTGTTCTTCATTGAAGTATAAAACACAAATATTAATATCAAACTTTATAAAAGTAGAACATAATAAGTCTAGACCCAACTTATATTAAACCTTTATTAAATTTTCGTTTAAGGCTTTGTTATCTGTAAAGAAAATAACCAACCCAAAATTGGGTACGACCTATAATGAAAACTTTGTTTAGTAAAAATAATAAAGTCTTTTTAGGACATATTAAACAGAAAGTTATGCGGCTTACATACATACATATAATCACGCCTTTGTCCTCGGAGGGTTAGGCAGGGGAGAATTAACATCCACATTTCAATAATAATCATTGTATCGGGTCCTACGTAATAAGGGGTGAGCCTATTGCCGTATTCTGGGCATTCTTGGAGTATGAAAGTGTATATGAAGATCGCAAAGGAGACCCATTGTACTAGTTCATGATATCGACAAATGATTTTTCACGCTCTATTTAAAAAAAACCCGGCATTGTAAAAAGAAGGAAACACGTATGCTGGCGAACTAAATATTCGTAAATGAAGACATTTGTTATTGGAACTGGATGATAATAAATATCCTGCATTACACCGACATTTCAGTAAATTTTATCAGTAAAACAGACAATGTTCTATTTGTATTACACTGTATGGATTTACTGACAGCGTACCGAGCTATTATCCATTATCGTATTACTTCATGCAATTTCAATGTCAAATATTGAATTGCTGCAGTGAATTGCTAAAATGTTTGAAATTGAATATGGTAAACATACCTACTCGTAAACGTCATGCGAAAATTTTCAAAAAGGATTTATAGTTATATTTATTATACAAGAGTGCAAAGTTGCTTTTTAACCACGTGCTCAATTTTGATGACCAAGCGAAGGATTCTAGAATTGAATTACGAGCGTAGCGAGTGATTCACAAATTAGAATCCTGAGCGTAGCGAGGGAATCATAAGAGCACAAGATGAAAAATCTTTGCACTCAGTGCAACACGTAACTTTTCATCTCACCTCAACGAGAAAACAACTAAATTATGGAAAAAAAAATAACAAAATTATGTAAAAAGCGGGTAAAGCAAATTAAAAAAAGTACACCAAGGAGGTTCCAAATCTGACATAAAATGAATTCGGCACCAAAGAGGTAGAAATAAAAATGATGTTTTGTATTCACAAAGTACATGATGGTATAAATTCAGTTTACTTTATTCTCTAGAGGATAAAAATGACTTTTGCACTCAGATATCAAAGAGCAAAAATACTCTTTACGAAATTGATTTACCTCGATCTAGTTCGTCATGCATCGTGCGACCCATCGGGAAGTCAGCTGGAATCGAGTTATAGGGACTCCTCGCCATTCCTACAAATACCTTTCGGGCCCAAGTCAACCTCTCCTGCTAGTTGGAGCACCTATTAAACAGACGAGGTTTTCCTCTTAGGGCTGTAAGTTCAGACGAAAGTAGCTCTAGAAAAGTTGACATACCAATCAGAAACAATAAGGGAACTTGCGAATCTTAACTTTGTCTTTTCCTGCTTGTCAGCTTCACAGACGGCACCTAATCTCTTTGTCCTAAAAGGGTCGGTAACATGAGTGTCACTCCCCTGATGTTGCACTCGTCCATAGGCCACGGTAACCACTTTCCATCAGGTGGGCCGTGTGCTTATCTGCGACCTAAGTGGTATAAAAATAATTACGAATAAATTCACTTGGTAAAAGTTAAATCCAATGGAAGAAATTCTCCCAAACTTCATATTACAAGTTTTCATATAAAAATTAATAATAATGCCGGTCCCTGGATACAGTGAAAAGAACACCATCGTACTGATTAACTTATAATGGGTGTTTTTTTTAGAGGTATAGAACTTTAAATTGCAATAAAACAACGATGGATTATTCGATTGACATGAATTTTATTTATCCGCAAGATAATCTTGTGGCATTACATTTTAAATATGATTTCTGGCATATGACCGCCACGGCTGCCTCGGATGTAGTCCAATCACAAAAAAGACACGCTTGGTGACCGCCCAATTTCACGTTTTGGACCTGTGAATTGGCCTCCAAGATCTTGTGATTTAACACCGCTAGACTACTTTCTGTGGGGCTATGTAAAGTCATTGGTCTATGCGGATAAGCCACAAACCCTTGACCATTTGGAAGACAACATTCGCCGTGTTATTGCCGATATACGGCCACAAATGTAGGAAAAGTCATCGAAAATTGGACGTCCAGATTGGACTACATCCGAGCCAGCCGTGGCGGTCATATGCCAGAAATCATATTTAAAATGTATTGCCACAAGATTATCTTGCTGATAAATAAAATTCATGTCAATCGAATAATCCATTGTTGTTTTATTGCAATTTAAAGTTCTATACCTCTAAAAAAAACACCCTATACATATAAATACTTACTGAGTCGCATCATAAATCATCACTGTGTACAATATGAATGCTAACTCTGAAACAGCATTTTGCACTTTCGTACTGAGGTAAAGTAGGTATAGCTAAATTATGAGTTAATACTGTTTATACTATTGTAAATATAAAAACAGGGTGATGTTGTGTACAGTTAAATCAGTTGAACTCTGTTTTGATGTGTCTTTGTTTTTCATTATTTTTAATGAGAATGACGGGAATACATCTATTTTATTTCCGTCGTGGAAGAATGGGAAGTGAGAGATCTTCTAATTACAAAACGTTTGGTGGAGAAAATAGCGTGACAATTTTGGGAGCGTTCCTAAATCTGTAGGTGCAGTGGGCTACAGAAGTGCATGGACAGCTTAAGATCTAGAATCCTATGAGCAAGTAAGTGTAATTTAATTTAACAGCATGAAATGTAGATAAAGCTATAAAAGTAAAAAGCACCTATTACAAGAAGCATTTTTCGTAACTGGTGTTGCATATGTCCATAGGCCACGGTAACCACTTTCCATCAGGTGGGCCGTGTGCTTGTCTGCCACCTAAGTGGTATAAAAAAAAAAAAAACATAAGGAGAAAGAAATGCATTTATTTACAGTTAATACTTTGATTACAATACGTAAAACGCACAGCCTTATGCATGACCGTATTTTTTTTTAGAACAGGACTTCTATGTAGAGATAAATCATAAAATAGGGCGCGTTCTAGATAAATATTATACAGACATGATGCTATGGAATATAAATCTTTTATTTAGCCCTTTCATATGCGAAATATCATACATTTTACGGTATAATATTGTGTCGTTACAAAAGATATGTTTACTACAGAGATAATATTGAATGGAGTGCATACTATAATGATTTGAAACTGAAAAATACGTTCTTTGAGAAAAATATAGTAATTTAATATACTCGTATTTATGCTCTTCGAATCCAATATAATACTAGTAAAATAAATATTATTGCATCGTAAGTTATAACGATAAAAGTATACTTTTGCTAGTTAAATACGATCATGTTGAATACATAATATCTTTATTATGATTTGAAAGCAATTGATATCGATAGATATTTTTGAACCAAAACATACACTGAGTAAAGTATTTATGTAACATCTAGATTTGAGGTTACTTAACATATCATGGAGTTTTATTTCAACTTACTACTTATCTCTATATTTAAAACTAGCTGACCCGGCGAACTTCGTACCTTACCTTCCTCTTAAATCGCTCTATCTATTAAAAAAACCGCTTCAAAATCCGTTGCGTAGTTTTGAAAATTTAAGCATGCATAGGGACCACGGAGGACAGAATATGATTATGATAGGGACGGACAGACAGCGACAGTGACTTTGTTTTATAATATGTAGTGATTCTCTTGAGACGACGGCTACGAAACGCACTAAGGCGACAATAATGGCGCAATAGAACACGTTTTTATCGTATTAACGCTTCCGGTATTATCGACTATAATATCGCTGCTGTATGGCGGAGCCTTCAGAGTACACATAATATATTAGGCACTTGAAACAGTGCCTTTTGGACTATTTATATTGTATCCTAGAACCTCGTACATCAAAGCTTTATCACAACCAATCCCTCTCGTAAGAGGATTACTCTAAGGAAGGCCTGGGGTACCTTCGCTATTATTTCAGGATACATAATATTAATGGCGGAACATAACGCAGTGTTGTCTTAATATGTGATTATTATAATACAGATTATGGCTTTACTAAAATTTTAGTAGGAAATTTATTATGGGTTTTTTTAGTCGGTTCCAGTCCGACATAACCACTCCCGCCGGCTCCGGGGGGCAGGGGGAGGTAATCTGCGGGATAATGCGCACATTAAAAAAGAAAAAAATAAAATGATTTTAAAGTCGAATATAATAATAATTTCCCTTATAGTGTTTACTGGAATCATTTTACTCTTTTCTAGGAAAAGCCAGAATGGGTTATGAGAAGCAACCACGGCTTCTCTAGCTTTTTCCTTTATACTTTTAAATGTTGTTTACGATGTTAGCATAATAAGCGCCTTTGCTGCTACGGAACCCTTCATGGGCGAGTGCGACTCGCACTTGGCTGATTTTTTTCTTTATACTTTTAAATGGTGTTTACGATGTAAGCATAATAAGAAATATATCTTTGTACAGATAATGACGAAGGTTCAAAGAGCCTCCACACAAGAAAGTCACACACACGTAAATATCGCTTTGACTTTGTACTTGATTGATCAGGATCCTAAAGAGAATTTCTTTTTACGAAATCATTAGATAGACAGACAGTCTATTTACGTATATATAGATACAAAAGCGTATCAGATCGTCGGATTAAAGTCAAAGTCAATATCCTTTTAATCTACACTAGTATCACCCCGCAGTTTCTCTCGCGTATCCTGTTGGAATAATAGGATAGCCATATAAAGTAGCCTCTTTATACGGGACTTCTGAAACGTTAGAAAAAAACATAACTATAGAAATTAAAGTGTGGTTCGAACAGATTATGGATAAATGTCGGTTTTATTATTAAACACACACATTTTCCAGGCTATCTTAAGATGGACTGGAATGATTTTCACAATCTTTTCACGATTCAATCATTCATCAGTCTCTGACCTTAAATCTTTTTGGTCCTTCGAGCCGGATATTATATAAAATCACTGTCTGTACGGTGTATAACGAAGTCGCCTACTTAGTATCTCCTTCATTTGAGGGCAAAATTATAATCTACAACTAAATCTTAAGGTCATGAAGGATCTCTATCTTAATTTTATAACGTTTGAGGTCACTAGACAGAGCTATTTTTGGAATAACTATCCCAAAATAGCCCTGTCTAGTCCAATAATTGCAAACGACCTATCCTTAGACTGTTGTGGACTTTAATCTTCTAGGCCTCCAAATATATCTACCTAAGGTTTACAAATCTTTCGATCGTTTGACCGATTGGTTGTATAAGTTTGACGAAAGGATATTCACATAGTTACACTGACATGTGAATTCATAGTAACTATTTTTTTCACTGACCTTTCCGATTTTTAGTTTTCTACACCGGAAATTAAAACTCCGATAATAATTTAAAAACTAGCTAACAAGTATTTGAATGTGACTAATACTTAGTTCAATATAATATAACATATTGCAAACTCCTAAGTCTAGAACAAAACGAAAGCATAGTAATTATTAGAGAATCGCAGAATTGCATTCCATTCTACAATTAGTAGTTCGTAGCAAACAAGAGTAGATTCGTAGAGGCATTGGCGCAGAAAGCTACGAGCCGCTACGAGAGCGTAGTATAACAAAGCAAGTGCTACGCCAAATACTGCGAAGTAATCTTACATGTTCAGTTTGAATACTGCTACGTTTTTGGGTGTAGTTGAATTCTGTGTGCTGATTTCGTTAGGGTATATAAATGGAGGTTCTATACGTTTGTTGGCGGTACTTACTAAAAGTTAATAATAACCTTTGATCGATCTTTGATGAAAAATCGATTGATTATCCAATTCTAGAGGCAGAATAGGGTCACCCCATTTTTTCTCTATTGTGTTGTAAAAGGCGACTAAGATATAGCAATACTATTTATCAGTAACATAATGCAGTGAATAAATGTCCGGTTGACGACAATAGGCTAGTTTTCTACAACGTTGGACCAAAATACATAATAGACGAAATTATCTTTCATCTCACCTACCAACTTTTAGAGATATATCTGAAATAATTAAAAACAATCTTCAATAGCATTTCGATAGACGATCAATAGTTTTACATCCCATTACAAAAATAAATTACCAACACTCCTGCTCACCCATTCAAAAAAAAAACAAGCGTGATTCTCGATTAAGAAAGAGAAAAGAGAATCGACCTCGGACGGGACCACACGTCGAACGACATGTCGGTAGATGGTTTCATCGTCGCCCTTAAGACGGTTGTATAGAATTGGATCGGAATTTGGATCGATTTCGTACGTGTCTCGGTGGCTTGGTCAGAGCATTCCCCCTGTAAGGTAAAGATCGCGGGTTCGAGTCCCGTCCGAGGTCGATTCTCTTATCTCTTTCTTAATCGATTTGAACAGTTAGCATAATAAATGCTCAAAATTTCATTCAAGCGTGATTCTGATTATATCTCAGTGTCATTTATAAATTCGGGCTCGCTTTAAAACAACAGACAAATGGCTCTTCAATTTATGGAACTCGCGTTTATGACACAAACAAGATAGCTGATTCCAACATGGCGGCCGTGCTCGTAAAACTGGATGAACAGTTTATTTTTATTATAATATTATAAAATGGAGACGATATATTATGGCTTTGATATACTGTACTGTGTCCCATTCGATGATATTGAAAAGATGTATAGGTGAATGTATAACGCTATGGTGAGAATGTTAAATTCAATGTACAAAACAGTAGACATGGTAAAGACCATGGTACAGTTACAGTCTATTAATATGGAACTTACAAATCATCAAAATTAGACTATATCCTACTAATATTATAAATGTGAAAGTTTGTGAGAATGGATGTGTGGATGTGTGGATGTTTGTTACTCTTTCACGCATAAACGGCTGGACCGATTTGGTTGAAATTTGGTATGTAGGTATATAGATTATACCCTGGATTAACATATAGGCTATATGTCAGCGATGAACGGGATCAGAATTCCACGCGGGCGGAGCCGCGGGCAACAGCTAGTACATACATACATACGAGTATAATTACGCCTTTATTCCCGTAGGATTAGGTAGAGATGAAATAACACACACATTTCACCAATCATTGTATTCAGTCACACCTAATAGGGGGGGGGGGGGGGTAAATTAGACTAATGTTCAGCAAATTGATTACCGCCGCCGCGCCGGTTCGCAACGCGGTACCTACTACAGTCCTGGAAAGTTTATCCGTGTTCTAGAACCCATAACACAAGTTATGCTCAGTTTGGGTCTAGATAGCGCTTGTATTTTGATCTGGTTTCAAATATAACAATAAGAAGTAAGATCACCAATACTTTTAAGTATGTTGATCCGTATTCTAGAATTATATCTTATTTCAAATGTTACATTAAGAAGAAAAATCGCCATTACTTTTTAGTCTATGACCTCTCTCTGCTCAATGCTCTCTGCCTATCTTTATTGTACACCAAAAACCAAAATGCACAGATATTTTAACAAATAAAATCTCCGACAATGGGCGACCATATCGCAATCCACAATCTCTTCTATATTTGCTGCGAATAACGCGGTTATTGCTCCTCAACTTATATAGCTGCTGTTACCCGTGACTCCGCCCGCATGGAATTTAATCATGTTCCCGCAACCCATGGTTTCACTATTCCCGGGATAAAAAGTAGTCTATATTTTATTTTAAAATATAATTTGTCCCTACCCCAGTTCTCTGAGTTTCTTGCTGGTATGTTCTCAGTAGAACCAACTACCGAACCAGCGAAAGAATCATTTTCAAATGATTTATTAATTTACTTTATTTAATAACTAGCTTTTGCCCGCGGCTCCGCCCGCGTGGATGTCGGTTATCGCGACCAAACATAGCCTATGTCCTTTCTCAAGGTCTAACCTACCTCTATACTAAATTTCATCAAAATCGGTTCAGCGGTTTAGTCGTAAAAGTGAGACAGACAGACAGACAGACAGACAGACAGACAGAGTTACTTTCGCATATTAGTAGGGATATATCTTTTTTTTTTTAACTTGACATGATATTGTAATATTTTGACGTTCATATGTGCTCTTTATGTGCCTTAATTGAATAAATGAAATTGATTCTTTGATTCTTTCAGCATGATTCTTTTCTACAGTACGCCAATGAAATGCCACTTGTCTAGGGGGACAGGTGTTTCGGAAAGGTTACCGTGACATATGGACGTGTTTGGGAGTGATTAAGTGAAAAAAAACATACAAAAAGCTTTAGAAATATTCACAATCATAACTACAGTCGGATAGGGTAAGGGGGTAGGCTATACATACATATTCTACTCCTTTTGATTACGTACCTACTTAACTATGGGTAAACAATCTTTCTGTGTTTTTTAACATTTTTAACGCGACTAAAAACCGAAATTGAACCTCGAGTTTAAACAACAGCTTATTTATTTAATATGTGTTTATGGAAAATTCTTTTTCGTGATTTTGCTTTTAGCCTACCATCAGGCGAGGTGAAGTCAAATTGACGTGTCCTATATAAAAAAATAATGATTAAAAAATAAAAAACCCGACTGCGGTCTAAACACGGAGGACAGAACTCCATGGGTCTAAAAGATCAAAACAAGTCTGATCCACGCCTTTTAGCACAAAAAGTCCACCCTAAAGTTTTTGTTAATATCCGTTACCTAGTTTTTGCGTCAATCACGAACAAACATTTCCAATTTACTTTATATAATAGTCTCATCAAGATTGTTTACCTAACTAAATGGAGTTTAAATGAGAACGACTGGCAACCCACTGATACCAATATTGCACATACGATTTAAATGCCACACAGTCCACATGAAGTAATCTGGAATTCGAACTTATCCCAAACGTGTGGGGAGTGCTGATAGCGGTTGCTAGTTGCATTCACCAAAATAATAGCTAACAAAATGTCCGCTTTTCTCCTATTGTTGGACATATAGTGGAACTCAGTGGTTGTAATGTTATTTAAATGATATTTCGAGAATTTGTAAGCGTTACCTATTAATTCATCAAGTGTACATTATTCAAATACTAAAATTCTACAAATAATGATGTTATAATTATGTATGTTTTAATCCATTCTAAAAAATTATAACTGCGAAAGTAACTCTGTCTGTCTGTCTGTTACGCTTTCACGCCTAAACCACTGAATCGATTTAGATGAAATTTGGTATAGAGGAACATTAGACCTTGAGAAAGGACATAGGCTATGTTTTGTCGCGATGAAGGTTGGTTTGACTCTTTCTTCTACCTTTAGTCACATAGCAGCCAGTCCGTTTTCTTGAAGCTCTTGTTTGACTGACCAACTGACAGAAGTATTTTTACCTGAAACAAATAAATAGAAAAGTAAAATCCCCCAGAAAGATGGACTGATGACCTGCAAAACGTAGCTGGGACAGACATGATGCGAAAGACGGTGGAACGGGTACTATGGTGTGATAGGCTAATTGACTGATTGATTAATTAAAAATAATATTTAAACTAATCTTAGAAGTCTTTTCAAAATTTCAATATTATTATAGACATAAATGTAGACGGTATAAGAGTAATTCTATTCTATAATTTCACAATAAATCTTAGATCTATCAGCGCAAAAGATCCAATAAAAAGAAATTGAATTGAAATCGTATTTATTTGTCCAAATGTGGTTTGTCAATAGCTGTAGTTCATGTTATTTGGTACATTTACCATCAGATTTATATAATAGACTCTTTGATCTCTCTCTTCGCTTTCAAAGCCATATATGTATTTTCTGTTACGATATTATAATAGCTGTTACCAGGGAATTTATTTGTATTTTCTTTGAACATTGCTGAAAGAAAATCTAAGCACGTAACATGTAGGACCAATTATGAGACCGGTAAGTTGAAATTGAACTGACTATGACCAATAACCTAGCAAGCATGGGCCACTGTTACAAGAACCGTAGTCATACGCGAATCGTCAAGCAATTCATAGGCATGAATATTGCTACAGTTACTGTCTCTGTGGTCTGTCGAAGGACCGATTTCCGTTGGAGCAAACGAGTCCTAGAATAGAGACAGCACGAAGGGAAACGGAAGGTGGAACGCCTCCCTGACTGACGATCTGGAAAAGGTGGCTGAGATTGACTGGATGCGGAAGGCAGCAATGTCGCAATTATTTAAATTTACAGAGCCCTATGTCCATAGGCTAGTTGATTGATTGAATATACCATGATCTCGTCAACTAGGTGATCCGTTGCGTCATTGTACGGGAAAATGCTAAAAAACGCTACAGCATCGCGTAAATTACGAACAAATATACATTAATAAAGAAATTATCTGAGTGAATTCTATACAACTATTCTAAAAGGTATCATCATTCAAACTAATCTCCACAAGACGAGACTGCAGGGGCTCATAATGTAACGATATAAAGAGCTATTATTTGATTCGCTCATTTTGTTTTACGATTATGTTACCCACACAAGTGATTATTACCAACCATCTGTGCTATAAAGCCGATGATTCAATCTAATGTTACTTACTAGCTAAGCCCCACGTTTTCATTCCCCCTTTAGATTCTATGTTTCTTATCTTTGCAGTTTACAGCTGTCCTTGGTATGATTTGGTTTGGTCGGCTTTAACGTAAGCGACTGCCATTTGACACCCTGATACCTGGAAAACCTGCTCCTTAGAGCCTTGTCAGTAAATTATCACGTGTACTATTTGCAGATGATTTTGGTTTGACCCCGAAAACCTTGATAGCAGTTGCAGCTGCCTATATGACTTTTTATTATTACACCATTGTATAGTAAAATGGTCCCTTTCAAATATAATAATATAAAATACCGCACAGTTTTATGTAAAATGAGAATGACGGATGGTAAGGCCGACGCCGAGAATAATAAGGGTTCCGCCGTTTTTGTAATTTTGACTTCAGAATGTTACAAATTATGAACCTGTGTGTATGAATATGAAAGAATGAAGTTTAAAAAAAAAAAAAAAAAAATTACAAACGTAATCTCACGGTCTAATAACTTGTTAATTTCGGTTTTCAGATAAATATATTCCAACCGTTACCTGCACCTACCTCAATGTATTTCTGCATCACCCTAAGGATGACTGGTAGATAATGCCTTTGGCATTAAGTCCGCCTTTGCACATTTTTTTTAATGCATAAAGTTTAAAAATAAATAAATAAATACCGGGTGATTTTATATTCGTTTCAGATAAAAAGATTTAAGACGCATTTTCGACGAAAAAGAACGATATTTTTCGCGAAGCGACTGCCATCTGACTTACACAACCCATTGGTGATATTGAAGTATTCTATGTACGCAAATTGTATTTGTGAATGGTAATAAATTACCTGTAATGACTGCCGTAGATGTGTCGTATCGTATGGCAACCGGGACCGACGGCTTAACGTACTCTTTGAAGCACGACCAGACCAATCCAAATAGCCATATTCATGCATAAAAATATTTACACTGAGCGGGGATCGAACCCGCACCTCTTGCGTAGCGGTCGCGTTCGCTATCGCCACGCCACAGAGGTTTTTTTTTATTTTATTTTTTATACCACTTAGTTGGCAGACAAGCACACGGCCCACCTGATGGGAAGCGGTCACCGTGGCCTATGGACGTATGCAACACCAGGGGCTGTCTATTCATAAGTTTTAGCAATGAGTTTTAGTGTAAAAGTAAAATTATTGAGAACAGATTTTACCCCGCCAGTACTTTTGGATTAATGGACTTACGCCAAGTTTCCGAAAGGCTGATCAATGTCAAATTAACTAATCAGCTGTTAATTATTTTTTTCAATTAGCAATTGGGTTGCTAAATGCATGGTTAAATAGTATAATTTGATCATCGTGTTGGTTAATCAGCTATTTTAACCGACACGATGATCAAATTAAACTATTTAACCATGATTCTAGCAACCCAATTGCTACTTGACAAGAGATTTGACAGCCGATTAGTTAATTTGACGATGATCAGCCTTTCGGAAACAGGGCGTAAGTCCATATAACAAAAGGTGACAGTTGAATTCGAAGTTTTGCCTTTCCAATTTACATGAAAGCAACTTACTTAAACGCAGGTTTAGTTTAATTAAAACGCGTTCAGTTTCAATCCAACTTTAGCTGGACACTCTGGAAAGTATGGGTGCAATGCAACTAGAATTTATTAGCAGCTGAGTCAGCTGCTTGACTCGCTCACTCTTCACTATTTAGTTAGGTCCTAGTTCGCTAACGAAATGCAAGATGCAGCATACATTTCTAGATAAGGTATTGTAGAAGTCACTGTACTTCGAACGACTGCTATAAAGCTCAGTGTAGCTGTAATATTTTCAACTATGTGATATTGAGATGACAATACATTATACTGTTGGAAGTTAACACGAATGATACACATTAAAATAAAAACCATTTTAAACGGATTTCGAGAGAGACTTTTTCGATGCTTTTCGAGGTTATTGTGTGTATTTATCGCAGGTTTATAAGTGCCCGGTTAGTGGCAATAGGCTCGCCACCTATTACATTGGGACCTAAACATAAACGGCGAAGTGTGGGTGCTAGCACCTCTGCCTACCCCTTCAGGGATATAGGCGTGAGTTTATGTTATGTTATGTTTTATCGAGATTTATTTGGTGTTATTTTATTATTTATACTACTTCTATATGTACTTATCTCGAAGATGTGGTTGCTTTTCAGTACACATATTCATGGAGAGTATCGAGACTATGTTTGTTTCATAGTCTGAAGTGTGGGGTATTTCAAAGTACCACACACAGAATGAACTCGCAGTGCCAAAAAATATTGTACTTCGACCGTAAAAATGCAAAATACTTGCATTTTTACGGTCGAAGTCGCAGGCACAGCTAATTCAACCTATAAGGGGCAAAAAAAACTTTTATCAAAGCTATATCTAATCTATTTTATCAAGTCAGACTTTAACTATGTGAACGCTCTAGCATCATATCACGAATTTTATAACTGAATACAGACTTGGATTTCGTGTCACGTACGAACTGGAAGTGAATGCAAATGAAAGAAAAAACAAGATTACAAGCTGGCCATCCTTCATTCACTCCCCGATAGGCACTTCATTCACTGTAGAATACAAATTTTTACTACCCACGCCGATTTCCAAGCGACCTTACATGAATCATCCATTAGTTCTATTCCATTTATTTTAATATTAACTATTGCCCGCGGCTCCACCTGCATGGAAATCTGATTCCGTTCTCGCAACCCATAGGTACCGGTTCCAGACTATACTTATATACATGAAATGAGCAAGCAATATGTATGTTAATTCTTTTGTACTATTAAACACGATCTTTTTGTATCTAAACTTTTTTAAGAACAAAGCAAGTCAACCAATAATATTTCTAAAAAATCTATAACTCACTTGTGAATAATAGCAATGAAAAAGTCACAGTTTGACAATAGGTGTCATTACGTGCCTAATTGCGGTGAATTAATACCAACATTATGAGCAAGTGTTGTAAAAGTATTATTGTAACTTCTCTTTTACGCGAGACTTAAAATATAAAATAAATGGGCTAAATATACAATACACTTGCACTTAACGTTCTACTGGTTAATATAATATGTGCTGGTATATACACCATCATCTTCTTTGAATGCAGCAGATGTAACTTTGCAAAATACAATGAGACTTACAATTATTCATCGATTTTTGACATCATCGTCGTCGAATTATTATGAGCCTGGAATTTCATATAAACTAAGAGCGGAAACACACGATGCGTTGCGGCGACGCACCGCAGAAATTTCGCCGCAGTAGCGGGCACACGAGCGGTGCGACGCCGCTGCGTTGTTATGACGCAGCGGCGCCGCGTGCGCCCCAGCTGCGTTGTAATGTCTGTTAATAATAGTGCAAGCGCTAGAGGTAGTTGAGTATGCAAAATCCGAGTGACGGCAACTATGAGTACTATGACCGGATTCTTATACCTGATCCTCTAAATAATGACAAAGAAATCTTGCCGCCGCCGGGTGTGATGGTCCCTTCCCGCTCCCTTCACATCCCCTCTACGCCCTTAAAGTAAGCATAGCGCGCGTATGCGTTTAGTGTGTTTCTACATCTATTGACGTAAAGAAGTTGCTTTATTAAGTCGTGTTTTTGTATCCATTTTTATTTTATACTACTTAGGTGGCAAACAAGCACACGGCCCATCTGATGGGAAGTGGTCACCGTGGCCTATGGACGTATGCAACACCAGGGGCATCACACTCGTGCTGCCGACTGCCAACCCTGAATCCATATTTCCATACTAATATTATAAATGCGAAAGTAACTGTCTGTCTGTCAGTCACGCTTTCACGCCTTAACCACTGAACCGATTTTGATGAAATTTAGTATAGGGGTAGATTAGACCTTGAGAAAGGACATAGGCTATGTTTGGTCGCGATAACCGACATCCACGCGGGCGGAGCCGCGGGCAAAAGCTAATATAATATATATCGATGATTAAATATAATAACATTTTGCTGACAACAGTAATATCATTAATGCTACAAAATATAGGTAGGTACCTACCTAGGCATATATAAAAGTACACTTTTACGAAAAGCTCAACAGTGACTTACGTCCACGACAAAATGACTATACAAGCCGTCTTTACCAGAGTTATTAATTCCCCCCATGAAAATGAACTGTAAATTGTCGCACAAGGTCTTGTAATTGCAATAAATCTGAATTGGTTTGTATTTCATTATGTAAATGCATCAATAACAAATGTCAAAATTAAAAATAAGTATTTTTTACCTACTTTAAGAAAAATTATGCTTGAATTCGCTGGTTGTTCGAATAACTTTTTTTTTTTAAATATTACTTTTATTTTCGTTTTTTTTTTTATTAAGTACCTATTTAAGAATCCATCCTCACTTTTACCATTAGAACAAACTATAAATTATAACGGAAATATTCATTAAAATGATTTTATATCATGTACCTACTCAATACATTTCCTTTACGAATAAGACAAGAGGGGGTAAAAAAAAATGGACCAGAAAATAGACCGGCAAGATCCACATTATCATTCTTGGACCTTTTCTTCACTTAAATCCGTTGGCGAAATTCGGTACTCACATTTTGCATACTCATACCTCTAGCGCCCGGTCTATAATCATAAACAACTACGCGGCGGGCGGTGCGGCGCGCGCCGGAGCGGTGCCGCTCCGGCGGCGTCGCAACGCATTCACCCCTCCCCGCCTCGTCTCGGTGGTTACAAGTCCGGTGCGGCGACGCAGCGCATCGTGTGACATGCTACAGATATTTCTATGTAAAACGACGCAGCGACACCGCTCCGGCGTCGCGCCGCCGCCGCAACGCATCGTGTGTTTCCGCTCATACTTACTACTCGCCGATTTTTATGGTTCTCCCTTGTTTGGTATAACAGCGTTTGGTCGAATATCACTTGAACTAATTTCAGTTACAATAAAGTCATTTCACATAATTATTCATTTGACCGAATATTTAATTGGTAGAATTTTATTTAGCATAATCATTTAGTTGGAATAATATCATTTCACCGAGTTTTCATTTGCACTAATTTTATTTAAACTAATGCTTCATTAGACTAATAATGATTTAGTCGAGCGAGAGATCATACCGAATCACTCGGCGGCCGCTACCGCGGCACGCTCGCTTCGCTCGCTCGCCTCGTGCTTGTTGTGGTCACAGTTCTAACCTAACCTAACCCTGCCGATTGCACTGAGAGTTTTTCAATTTTACTTGTATTGTTTTTCATGAAACATACTCTTAGTGATTTTCTTACATCACGGAAAGCGGCCGCCGAGGGCCAGACAAATAAATTTCTACACTACATTAACATTATACCAATGAGCAGTTTTCCAGTAGGTATAATAATCAGTTGCTTTTTAAATCATCAAGAGATGGCGCTAGCATAGCTTTTGGTAATTTTAATGTACTCTGTGGTTTATTTGTGCGATGTTGCCAAAGTTTAATTTCATTTACCCATATTACAATAGATAAAATATGATAAAACGCTTAATTCTTTTCGCGTCACTGTGTGTAATTAAAATAATTTTATCAAAAAAAAATGTCAAAACATTTATGTAAAGTAAATCATTACAAAACCGAAGAACATTTTTTCCATAAATTAGGGAACACTAGATGTGAGACCACACTCTACTTACCAAAAGTGCCGGCTGCGCCATCTAGCTTGTCTTTAGGAACGCTATAAATACCTACTGGAAAACTGCTCATTGAATATTCGATGAAATACATAATAATATCAACTGAACATTACATGAAATGAGCATTATACTTTTTGATCAATATCGCAAGGGTTGTTATCGCAAATAAATATTCGATGAAATGAAAATTATGTCAATCGATATTATGCAAAGCAATTATTTTCTCAAACGTTGTTCGAATTAGTAACATTCGACCAAACGTTGTTATACCAAACAAGGGAGAACCGATTTTTATACCGAGAATAGGTTCCTAAATAAAACGCAAATTTTATACATAATTTGATGTTTACGTTACAATATTAATCAACTACACCATTAGAACTCACGCCTTTAAATCCCCGGAAGGCAGAGGTGAATTAACACCCTTTCACGAACTATGATTTTCGGTCCTATGTAATAGGGGGCGAGCCAATTGCCGTCAAGCGGGTACTAAAATTATTAGCCTACAGATTTTAACAGAGGATTAGAGTTTAACGTGATTTTTAACAAGCCTGCAAATAGCAATCATTCATGTTCACGTGGGAACATTCGTGAAATTGCTCACGCACGTGGCGAGGGCCTCTCCCTACCCATATTGACCTTTCAGCCGTTGTAATTCGAAGATTGTTTCCACTCCTAAATCTTATACAATTCTACTAATGCGAATTCCATGTCGGTAGACACTTTGCGGTATCTGCGTAAGATTGGTCGCTGTGATTTATGGAATGCCAGCTATTGAATTAGTTTTAGGTGTTTTATTAGTTTAAAGTAGAAATGTGGTTTAATATACCTTGTGTCTAGTATTTTTTTTAAATATTAGCAATCGAATTTTTTTTTTATATAGGACACGTCAATTTGACTTCGCCTCGCCTGATGGTAAGCTGAAGGCAAAGTCTCTGAAAAGAGGGTCACCATTCTACTATTCCTAATAATAATATTCCCTCTAACCCCTCCAGCTAAGCTAAATTTCTTGTGTTAGGAGTGGGTTCACGTCGTCGGTAGTGTAATGGCCAGGATTCGTACCCGGGACCTTCCGATCGTAAGGCCGACTCCTTAACCGCTAAGCTACCGGCGCTTTTATTTGCTAACAACACCATATCTTTAGTTTTTGTCACATTACTGTCCATCCCAAGGTTGCCTGGAAGAAATCGCTTCTAGTGATAAGGCCGCCCATTGTACATTAAACTGTAGGCATGTATAGTCCTACTGTAAATATATTGGTGTATAATAAAGAATTATCTATCTTTACATGGTAGCCTTTTACCAACAGGGTTATTTTAGTGGTAAAGATAGCAAATAAGCATATGAAAGTAATTAATCACCATGATATAACGTAGGCAAAATCAGAAGTCTACTCGCGTATTGTAAGAAGCCATCATAGATAAACCATGTTGCAAAAGATATCACGCGAACATACGTATTGAATTGATATTAAGATCTTCTTTTATGGAATCGATTAAAAAAGAATAGAGGGCTACAGTGGTGAGGGGTCCTTATAATTTGACTTCTGTCGGCTTCTCAATGGGCTGCATAAATAAATAAATAAATAAATAAATATTGTAGGACATTCTACACAACGCTATCTAGACCCAAAGTAAGCATAGCTTAACTAGCTTGTGTTATGGGTTCTAGAATGCGGATAAACATACTTAGATATATATTTTTTTTTTTTGTAAATACATACATATTATACATGGAAACACCCAGACCAATGCAAATATTCATATTTCATGCACACAAATATTTGCACTGAGCGGGGATCGAACCCGCGCCTCCTGCGTAGCGGCCGCGTTCACTACCGCTACGCCACAGAGGCAGTCAGACAAACTAGATCGAGGTAGATTTTTTTTCTAACGGCTTATCTTCGCAAATTTCCACCCTTCGCCACTCGAGAACTATTATCTAATTGCATGAAGGCGATCTCAACTGTAAGTAATATTAATCAAAAGATATGTACTAACTCGTTCTAGTCAACCCATCCATGATATAAGTATCTAAATCATGATGGCTCTGTATCAACATTTTGAGGCTTGTAATCCTTATCGAATTATTCAGGTCAGTCATCCGTTACAAATCACTTATCGCCTTAGGGCGAAGTCTCATTTATTGGTATCGATTCTCATTCAGCTGGATTATATTGAGCACACTTCTACGCAGCTTCAGTTAAATGCTACTTTAGGGGTTTAGAATGCATTCAATGGTCATAACGTTCTTGTGTAATTATATCGGTTTCTACTTCGTCCTATTTCTTTGATATAAAGTGATCTTGTAAATAAAGCCTCTATTTATTTATAGGCTTTAGTACGCGCCAGTTAGTGTGGCAATACGAGTGGAACAAAGTCTTACGAATACGAAGTAACAAAAAAAGGCAAATCAAAAATATAAAGAATTAAGAATTTTAAGAATTACAGAATTACTTTATCTTTTAACATTGAAACTGTCGTTTTTGCAAATTTCGTATACCTACACCACTGTATGGGGGAATGTAAATGGCTCGTATTGCCACACTAACTGGCGCGTACATAGGTACACGGTAAGAGAAAAAAAACCATCATCGGATGCTTTCTACTACCGTTGCATAATGCTGTCGTTTCCTATGCTATACCTATCCACTTCAAAATTAAAAACTCGTGTTCTCACACAGCATTCGGTTTATGAAATTCGCCAGTCACCGATGCCAATTCTGGAATGTGTGATGTTGCCGGAAGTTTACGCGGATATAACTCATTGCAATAAAACCACTTTCTAACGGATTCTATCGCGATTTATTTGGTATTCATATTTCGGTTACTTTTTAACAGCCATTAAAAGTGGTTTTTTTTTATGTGCGACGGTTGCGGGCCGCAGTGTACTGGCATCTGTCCGACTGAATTTAGTAAAAATAACTTAGTCACGCGACACCGCACTGTCATTTTAGGTATAGTGAAATTACTTTTATTTACAAATAGAAACATAATATGTAAGCAATCTTGGGTCTCGAATAAAATACTTATAAAGTATAAGTTTTAACTATTTCAACCTTGAAAGTGTTTTGGCCCATAAGATTCTCTTACTTGCGTAAGCATCTGTTCTTATAAGCTCGCACAAATAAGCATCTGTTCTCATAACTTAATTTATGTAAGCGACACTTATACGCATTTTACTCGAATCTAAATCACATTCGAAGCAAATTGGAAAATTGATGCTAACAAATGTGATTTCGCCCTTAGGTATCTGCACACATTCTCAGTCCAAAACCCTAAATAAGGTATTATGTACAGCTGGATGGGTTCTCACATTATTTCTGGTATATGGATGCATACGGGATGAGTTGTAACGTAAGTTATATCATTTACAAGTTGTAATAGAATAAACGCAAGAATTGAAAGTATTTTGTTCAGAATTGTCTTCTGAATGAGATTTCATTGGAAAAATATGAGAAAAATATCTAAAAGTTCCTCGATGCAAACGGAAATATTTTCGTGCAGCAGTGGTCTTTAAATCAAAAGCTAACTCATCCGGCCAATGATGTTCTGCCAATTATAAATGATCAATGAACTCGTATATAAGTATCAAAATATAGAACGAAAAGTCTGACTTCACGTCAATGAAACGTTTGGCTTAAGTTTTTAGTGCAAAATTCTAAAATTGCTATTTCAAAATGAGGGTTGGTGATAAGGTATTCTTACCTACCAAATATTTCAAAACATTAAAATCGGTCTAGCCATTTCGACCACAAACACCACACAAGATTTTTATCTACTATCGAAACTGTGCCCAAAATCTTTTTATCCAATCGCTCGAATAGAAAGAAGATTTTTGTGTTGTATTCAACATAAAAATCTTTTGTCGAGAAAGGGAATGGAGCAGTAACCACAATACATGTACTTACTGGGTTTCCAAATATGCCACAAGCGAAGCCAGGGTGGCTCGGCCAGCATTAGATAACATATAAACCAAATTGTAATATATAAATTCTAGGTCTAAACTAGCAATCCAATCCATTAGCCCATTGCAGCTGGACAACGGACATAGGTCTCTCCCAATGTTTGGGAGACTATGGCCTACTGTTTCCACGCTGGCCAGACGGGTTGATACAGGGTTTTATTTCGAGTTTTTTTCTTTCACATAGATATCGTCTGCATATTTTTCCGTTAGTCATCTCTTACGAAACTCTTCGAATGAGATGGGGTGGTGATACATTGTATTCTTTCTCCATCACCACACGGACACTACACAAAAGTAGCAATAGTTCGATTCCGTTTGACAACCGGACTAGCAACCGGACTAGAGGAGCAAAACAGTGAAAACTAAAACCAGAACAAACAGAACATAAACTCTAACCGCCGTCACCGCCTCTCGACTTATAAAGATGTTCATACTCAGTTTACGACTCGCCATATTACTTTTCGAGTTCTTTCACGACTAACTCGGGTAATGTATGTTTACTACCTATTGTTAGCGAGAAGGCTTTATTACAACGGATGTACGCTATGAACTAAGTTAGTGCTCAACATGACGGAGGAGATCCATGTTTAGATAGATGCCCAACAAGACGGTTGTGGTTGATGAATGTTTTCAACAAGATTTTAAACTTTAAACCATATTTTATACGAAAAAGAGAGCTGCAAGAAAAAAATTACCTATCTTTTCGTAAGAGTTTAAACCATACTAATTGATTATTCTTCTAGTTCCAATCAATTAACTCACGCGTTAGGGTCATTTTAAATCAGGTGGAAACATGCTCGAGCAGTTTTTATGTGGTAATTTAATGTAGACCTTATTCCATTAAGACAAAACTTAAAATAGTATGCAACAACGCGCTACAGTCTTATCTTACTACTGCATACTATTTTCAGCCTTGTGCAGAAAGAACAAGGTTGATATTTAATATTGCCACTTGATCTGAATCTTACGAACAAGACCATGTTTCATCATATAGAACGCATCCGTAAGCAATCTTTCTTAAATCACTGTGCTGTTGTAAGCGACTACAATATGGGGTTCTTCAAGAAGGGCATTAGAAGGTTTCTTCAGGGTCGGCAGCGCGAGTGTGACGCCCCTGGTGTTGCATACGTCCATAGGCCACGGTAACCACTTTCCATCAGGTGGGCCGTGTGCTTGTCTGCCACCTAAGTGGTATAAAAACAAAAAAAGTGTGAACACGCTCTTATGAAGCTGTTAGAAACTATTGTTGCAAAAAGCTTCTATCGAAAATTGCTAGTTTACAACATCTTAGTTGCATCTTTTAAAATACTATGTAAGTATCCCTTTTCATTAGTTACATAGATTCATCTTTGTAACTAATCAAAAGGTTATTTTATAAAACCACTTAAATCTATCTTTTAAAAAATAAAGTTTGTGTTCGAAGAACTCTAACATGCTAGGTACACACCAAGCGTCCAACGACAAATGATGGACCTACATCACGGAGGACAGACCTACATCGATTAACTGCTGTGAACGTCATGGTAGAAGTAAGCTTCGTTAACATTATTATTTCGTCAATAATAACCCACTTCGTACCAAAATAAGAGCATTCCGGCTCTTTAACGTGCGGCAGAGTAAAGAGGCCTCAAACCGTTTGGTTCGGGACGGAATTGAGTCCACTCGTAGTATCCACACCGTACGTTCGTTGATCTACGTTCAGTTGGTCTGTAACGAGAAATAGATTCAACCCACGATTACAAAATGATCATAGTTACATGGACATATAATATTAAGCTTCTAAATTAGTTCTCCCTTTTCAAAGTGATACTTTGAAGCTTCCAGTATCACATTCAGAACTCATAGCTTACTTATTTTAAGGGGCAATTGGAAACTCCCATCGCGATCTAATTAGAGCTCAAGTTGTTGCTCACTGATCGATTCCATTAAATTTAACTTTGACTTTATATACTAGCAGACGCGGCGAACTTCGTACCGCCATATTTTCCGCCCGCGTGGTATTTTGATCCCGTTCCCGCTGCATATCTCAAAATTTATCAGTGTTTCTCTACAATACTATGCATGTATTATACATATAACCCTTTCTCTTAAAACTCTATCTATCAAAAGAAACCGCTTCAAAATCCGTTGCGTGGTTGTGAAGAGTTAAGCATACATAGGGACGGACAGACAGCGACAGCGACTTTGTTTTATAATATGTAGTGATGATAGTGATATGTCACAGTAAACTAGCTTAATCAGCCGTTCAATTAACTGCCTAGGCTGTTAACTAAACGGCGCCGTTCAATTGACAGCCTGAATGATATTCAGCCAAATCGTTTGTTACCACATTTAACAAACTGGCTGGTTAATGCTTAGGTCATTTGTACCACCCAGAAATAAGACAAAAAGTTAGTGATAGGTTTATTGAGAGAAGCAGCGCAATCCGATTTGGATAGGTTAGGTTAGAAGACTGATGCGATAGCTCTAATATAGTTAGAGCTATCGGGATATTTACCATAATAATATATTGATTGGAATTCAGTTCTTCCGTGATCATGGTGCTTGCAACAGCACCGAAATATCGGAAACTGCGAACAATACAAAGTAAATATCCCGATTGCTCTAACAGAAAAGAAGTAAAGCATCACTTTTACTGAGTAGATCTCGCGACATAAACGTCTGAATGTGTGTGAATACTTATCATCTCATTTTCACATTCGTCAAAACACATTATAATGTGGACTGGTATTCCAATATCATTATATTCCACCTGGAGACGTCCTAATCACCATAACTCCTGTACGATATAAGGAAACGGTTACTAATGAGTGTTTTATGTTTCCAGATTACCATTTTTATGTCGTCTGCCTTTACTTAGGAGGTTTTCTACAGGGTTTTTTTTGTAAAGGCTTTAGTATTTATGAGAATTATGGGAATAGACCAACAAACTGAGGGCCATAATTTGTAGTATTATTTGTATCTAGAATGGTGACCTAGTAAAGAAGGTAGGTCCTTTATCTATAATAATCTGTTTATTATAATATTTGTGTCTGTTTGAAATATTACAATAACAGCTTTTTTAATAAATGCATATTAATAATTATTAAAATTCCTGTCCATCTTTCTGCCTGTTTAACTTGATTGACAATCATTAAAAGTTATATAAAACAAACTTTATTAATCCCTATACAGCGTCGGATTATCCTTCTTAACGCTGAATAATGAGCATTTGTAAGAGATATTTGTAATAAGCAAGACAAAGACCTGCCAAGCCAACGGAACATGACGAGTAAGGACACTGCGTTAATTAAAATTTTGTAAGTCTCGCGTCTCATTAGCAACTTCACTCGAAATAATCTGGCAATTTTATACTCATCTAGGAGAGATGGCGCACCATCTACTCATCTCAGTGTAGGCAATTTGTGTATTGTGTAGGTATGCTGATTTTAAAGCCAATTTAGTTGTTGTTTTATGTCTAAAATTGAAAAAAAGACTATCAGGTGAAAGCCATAACGTAACCACTTCCCATTAGGTGTGCCATGTGCTTGTTTTCCACTTAAGTGAGGTACACAAACGCCGCGTGGTTCCCGCAGAGTAGAATTTGGGTCACCCCATCTCTTTCTACGCGATGTTGTAAAACTGTGTGTGACAGCCTCCGTGGCGTAGCGGTAGTGAACGCGGCCGCTACGCAGGAGGCGCGGGTTCGATCCCCGCTCAGTGCAAATATTTGTGTTCATGAAATATGGGTATTTGCATTGGTCTGGTCGTGCCTCGGAGAGCACGTTAAGCCGTCGCGGTTGCCATAAGAACATCTATGGCAGTCGTTACGGGTAGTTGGAGCCCTAAAAAAATCCAAAAACAACGGTCTAGCTGCAAAGCTTCGATATCGCCTAATGTTATCATTGGGCTGTGGAGGTCAGATGGCAATCGCTTCACGAAAAAATATCGAGGTCTAGCCAAATCTGTAGTTAAGACGGTAAAGCGGACCCCAGATTCCGAGCTGAAAAGCTTCGGATGCGACTGGGAATTAACGCTAGGATGAGAGTTGTAAAAGGCGACTAAGGGATAGTCCAGACTCAACCTCAGATGCATGGCTCGAATCAGCAATAGTGACTGAAATACGGCAATAGGGTCTCGCCCTAATATGTGCCTCAGGCATGCCTTAGGAAGGATTTTCACAGGAGCCATTATAGTCTTTAACCACCAGTAATATTACAGGTGGTCTAGAATTTAAACTTCTGGCCGCAGTAAGCATATCTCACCTTACTCTGGCGATTTAATGTATAAAACTCAGTGCAAATGAACTACCTATTTATATAACGTAGACAGAGTGCAAAGGTATGCTAAAGTCACCTCATAAATTACAAATCCTGCAAATCTAAATATACCAAAATGGAGTTTACCTTAGCTGAGAGCTAGTATGTTTCACAGTTTAGATGAAAGGTTTTTACATTTACTCGCCTGTCTTGTTGCAGAGAATAATGTGTCTGATCTTCTTAATATAGTATGTATAAAACAAAGTTCTTGTGTGCTCTTTGTGTGCTTAAACCTTCTAAATAACGCAACGTTTTTGGATATGATTTTCAGCAATGGAAAGCGTAATTCAAGAGGAAGGTTAATAAGCGTAGTTTTATATTAATTAAATAAACTTCTTGCCCCCATGTACATCATGACGAAATATAACGTAAAGCCTTCCTCGAAAAAACGTATTGTTTATCGAGGAAGGCTATGTTTGATAACACACAAAGAATGTTTCTATTCGAACGTAGTCCTGAGATTAGCGCTTTCAACCAAAACAAACCAAAAACAAACTCTTTCACTAAATGTAAAGTATGGCGAAAGAAATCAAGCAAACTGAGAGCTTCAATCAAATACGCTGCCTAATTCACCAAAGCTTCACGTCCTTTTCCCAAACGGACAAAGACAGAAGCATATATACGAGTATATATGTACGCATGAAATAAAGCTAGCTAAGTATCGTATCGATTTAAAACTTTAACCATGTGACGCGGCTACCCGGGTGACAATGATGGATGTGCATAGAAGAACTCTTCAACGATTAACAGTGAAATGCACGAGGGACTTATCGACTTTGTTTTTAACAAGTTCCATACTGTACCTACCGTAATGTTATGAATTTGAAAGTTCGTAAAGCTGTTTGAATGTTTGTTATTCAATCACGCTCGAACGACTGAACACAACTGTTATATCTGTGGTATAGTGATATAATACTAAGCATTTTTTTCTTTATATCGCGGATACCACCGGCTACCCCTTCGCCGGAGCAAGCGGAGATGGTAATATCGGACTCAAACCGACTACAGCAATGGGTGGGATCGGCTGAGCTGTGAGCATCAGCTAACATTATTTTCTTATCTTTATCTTCACTATTATTCATCAATCAGCAACACTACACTAGAATATATCACATTAAACATTTCGTACAAACACGAAAATGCAACTGAATTAAACATCGTCTGACGGTCCAACCTAATTTCAGTAGAACGTAAATTACGCGACTCAAGAAACGTAAATCACAACTCAAAATTACGTTCGTTTATCTTCAGCCTTAACAATTGAAATAGAAAATTGACTTTGAATATTCCGAAACTCCGAAATTCCGAATACTTTCACTAACTGATTTATTCTGAAGACTTTCTCTTCATTAGTTTCAAACATAACATAACATAACATAAACTCACGCCTATATCCCCGAAGGGGTAGGCAGAGGTGTTAGTTTCAAATTAGATAATTTACGAGTAGGTTGGTTCGTGGGTTGAGGTGTGCAGCGCCCTCACCTGCTAAACAATGGGTATTTTACTAGGTCAGATTTTTAGCTAATCGAAAGCAGTATGTGGACCTCGAGCTCCAAAGTGCAAACGGCGGATGCGACTGAGGAATCGTCATGAGGATGATGATGAATACTTGGCCAATTTTTCTAGTACAAATCCTCTAATTAATTCGGGGAATATCGTCTCCCTCGTCTGATAGTACAATGTATTTCTTCCAGAATGTGTTCGTACAGTTTTATATATTTTTTTATAATTGTAACTCTGCAGCTAACACTTTTCCCACCCCGCTATGACAAATGCTCCACTTGAATATATATAAATCTCTATTATGCTGACGTATAGCTAATACACTACAAGAAATCCTTTCTATGAATTACTATAACAATATATCGTCCTTTTTACGTATAATAACTACACTGAAAAAATATTGCTTATTGACTGTGTTGTTCTGAGAAATTCAGACAAAATAACAAAACAGTAGTAAAAAGGTAGACTGGATTACTTAAGGGGTGGGATTCTCGTTACGTTCACTGTTTATGGGTTTAGGCTGGCTAGAAGGGGTTTTATCGCTGGTAACGCTACTTTGAAATGCTACCTTAATTTGTATCGTTACTGAGAATTCCAGATTTATTTTACACCTTGGAGCCTAACTGGCGCAGGAAATTTATTTTTGTTATTTACATAGAGATTGGAACAGTACATTAGAAGTGTTTATTTTTTTAACTTAAGTATTGTTGTAATCTAGTTGTAGTCCGCAACTTTATCTAACAATATGGTTCCTTGAAACAAGTGGTAATACGTTTGTTGAATAATATAGATAACTAGCTGTCCCGGCGAACTTCGTACCGCCATACTTTTTCCGTTCCCGCTGCACCTATTTTCTTATCCTTTAAACCTTCCCTGGACACCCACAAATATTTCAAGACTAAAATTAGCCAAATCGGTTCAGCCGTTCTTGAGTTATAAACTAACAACGAAATGTGGCATTGATTCTTATATATTAGACTAGCTGTCCCGGCGAACTTTGTACCGCCATATTTTTCCCGTGCCGGCTGCACCCATTTTCTCATCTTTTAAACCTTCCCTGGACAGCCACGAATATTTCAAGACTAAAATAAGCCAAATCGGTTCAGCCGTTCTTGAGTTTTAAAATAACAACGAAAAGTGGCATTGATTTTTATATATTAGATATAGAATACATTACATCTCTCAAACTGAAACCTCATATCTTCCTGTGGGTGTCGTAAAACGCAACTAAGGGATAGGGCTGTTCTCAACCCGACAGTAAACATACAGGCTATGATTAAGTGCCCGCTTGACGGCAATAAGCTCGCAGCCTATTACGTGGGACCGAAAATTTATAGTTGGCGAAATGTGGGTGTTTATACACCTCTGCCTACCCCTTCGGGAATTCACATGCGTGTATATGTGTATGTGTGTATCATCGATGTATAGAATTGGCATAAGTTGACGATTGTCAACTTATGTCAATCCAATAGATAAGACTTAGGATTGACTTATGTCAATCCTATACATAAGATTGACTTATGTCAAAATTCGTGTCAATCCTATTCATTCATCATTCTATTCTAAAATAGGCCGGCCAACGAATTAATATTTGTCTATGGGGCTGTTAAAAATATTGTTTGTACATGACACTGTAATCAAGTACTATTATCTGTTCTGTGCTGTAATGCAAGCCAAAATGTTATTGACAGTATGTATTTTATTGTCAGTATTATTGCGTGTGTGCGGTATAATGGGTTATTCCTGTTGATCAACACCCCGTTCTCAACACTGTTGACTACTGGGAATGTTTTGTTCTACTGGTTAACAGTGTTAACCTTCGCGACATTTTATTCCCACTGGTACACACTTTCACTCTCCGGGCTCATTCCCGCTGGTCAATACTATTAACCACTTGAACGTGTTATCAAAACGTTTAGTCGAAAGAAAACAAAATGGCCGCTAAAATTAATGATTTATTTTGACGTTGGGTTTCATTTGAATTTAGTTATTATTTTAAAATAAAATATAGAAAAGATAAAGGATTACGATACTATTTGATCTAAAAGTAATCTCGATTCTAATTTACCCTCTATTTTAAGTTTTACCCAAACCAAACATTCTCAAAAACGAATGAGCTCAATCCTTTGTCTCTCAACGTATTCAGCATACATAATGTAATACAGAATAAACACATCATTATTACAGGTTTATATTGAATATATTATGAAAATGATTATAGCCTCTGTCGCTTACAATTAATTTGGCTTTCTATTTGTAAAATAATTTTTAAATCGGTCCAGTAGTTTTGGAGCTAGTTAGTTTTTTCAAACACACCAACAATAATAAGTATAGAAAACTGCGGCTAATCCAGAGAGTAGCAGTTTATGAGCAAAGCTATTAATGAAGGTAAACAAATACATGATTGATGACCTAATCTATGAACATCAAATGTGTTAGTGCCCTTACATAGTAATGTTACATTTTGGAACATTTCGTAGCACGCGTAGACTCTGTAGCAATTTGCTACGTGTAGCGCTACGAAATCTTACAGGCATGTATTTATTTTATTTATGTCTGTATATTGGGGACAATGTATAGATGATGATGATGATCTATTCTATCCTAGCTCTTCTTTATTGTGCACGAAATATAATTGGTACATCATTACGTTGCTTGGGTTCATTTTTTATTTTTTCGGAAGTCATTTCCTTTCCTTGACCACTTCCGAATGCGTGGGAAGAATTGTAGGAAAATAAATATGTTGGTACTGGGTATCATAATTATATCTACCTAGTTTTTGAAACGTTTTATTTAGTTTGGCCTATTTATTCGGCTTTATTCTTGTGAGATTCAAAAATCCTCAAAACAAATTCAATCAATCAACATCTAACAGTGAACTGCAATAGGCTACTATTGCAGTTCACTGCTAGATATTGACCTCTCCCAATGTGCGCCACGTCTGCCGATCCTCCGTGTTCCGCATCCTGTCTGTCCCAGCTACCTTTATCAGGTCGTCAGTCCATCTGCTTTTCGTTTTCCTTCTCGCAGTCTCCACTCTAGGACTCGTAGGAAAAACAAATTAAATAAACTAAAATTGTGGATACCTTAATTGTTCAACTAAATAACAATAAATATGAAATATCAATAGAAATACCTGTAGAATGTACATATAATTAGAATTGTATTTGCGGAAATATATAAACTTTGAATTAGCCCGGGGATATTGGACCACAATTTGTGTACACTGAACAAAAGTATTAACTGGAAAACTTATATGTATTAGGGTCACCGCATACGGGCCACCAGCCACAACCACAAAACGCCACCACCGGCATATTTCTTTTAGATTTCATACATTTTATATAGACCCGCCGCACACGGTTGACGCCGGTGGCCGCCACACGCTACAAATCGTCGCTACTCGCTTATGGTGGCCCCAGGGTGGCCCACACCTGCCACTAAACGCCAAAACAAAACACTGCCATACGCCACTCACACGATTCCCCACTCTAAACCCTTAACATCAGAGTTTATTGTACGGGATAAAAAAATAGTAACTTCTGACTGCAAGTGTCAACCACCGGAAACAAGTGACTGTTGCGCGCTTCAGCCACTTTTATAGCCCCTTCGAGCTTCTTGTGGCGGCGATTGTGGCTGACGCGTGTAGCCCTCGTGTAGTGACCCCTATAGTCAATGTACGCTTGCTACAGCTAAATACAAAAATGTGTCCTCTCGCCCCTTTATTCCGCCTTCGTGCTATCGGATGAATACTCTCTGCCAATTAGTAACCCAAGATATGAGTCACATCCTCCTCGGTACAAAATCATCGAGACGTATGAACATTTCCCCCAATTTCTTTCTAGGAAAAGAGCCGTTACCGTTATCATTGCTCAGGGTGAACCTCCAGATCAGCACAGCATCCCATCCCTTTCATTTGATTATAAACACTGTTAGTCAACCGATTGATTCCTATGATAATTGAAAATATTATCATCTTGTTTTTGCCACAACTTTCTCCAAAAAACTAATAACAAAATGTGGAATCGTCTGAATAATGAGAATAATAATAATCTACACTCTGGTACTAAAATAGCATCGTCTGATTAAGCGACCACCATTTTCCCAAACGTATTTTATGAATCTAAAAATATCTTCATCGAATAATAATTGAGGTGGATAAGTTATAAACCGTTGCCTACGAATGTGTAACCTGTGGTAACTGAAACGTGTCAGCAATTTTACAATCGGCTGCGTCATATACAAGTGTATATTCGGCTAAGGAAAAATGCTGACATGAAACTATGATAAAAATCCTTTCTTACTCTATACTTGATATTATAAAGCTGGATGCGAGCCGCTTCCAACCGGTCTTATTGGAGTTCTATAGGGGAGGCCTATGCAGCAGTGGACTTCCTATGGCTGAAATGATGAAGATGATTATAAAGCTGAAGAGTTCGTTTGTATGTTTGGTTCAACGCGTTGAAAAGTCTGTTTATTGCAGAAGACCATAGGTTTTATAACATCACGTTAGTATAAAAGGGAGCGGAGCAGTAATTATAAATGTCAACAATTCCGGCAGATTCCCATACATTATTTGTAAATTATGAAATTGCCGGCCTTATGCTTCGAAATGCCATGGGCGAAGCTCGTGTCGTTTAGTAAATGTATAAAATCTACGAAGTGTACGTACTTGTACTGTGGATGGTAACTGGTAATCCCCTCGGGCTTAACATCATTGAAATCTTATCGAAAAGAGGGAAGTTTTGTTGCTTAGGTAATAAAATGTTGAGGAAGAAAAAGTTGTGCCTCAAAATTTTAATAAATATTACGAGATATTTATTTAAACTTCTAGGAGGAAAAACTTACAGTAATAACATTTTGGAACAAGTTTTTCGTTCTTAACAACGGAACTTTCCACTTCACGAGAATATTTAAATTGATAACGTATAATTTTACAATTATATAATGAAATGAACTCGCACATAATATTTACATTAAATTGTGACCATGTAATACTCGCCAACGTCCTCAGCGCTTAGGTTATTAAGCCTCAGCGGTTGCACCGCGGTCCATTATACGTTATTTTCTTTACTTAGTCGTAGGATCTTTCCTTTCATCGAAAATCATACCACATTCCTTCATATCTCTTACTGCTTTTATTTCTCGCTATAATGAAATTATTTTTTACACTACCACCACGCCACAGGCTGTGTAATGTATATTTCATGTTCATCAAATAATTGAAATGGAAATGATGCTTCAAAACTTTTCAAATTTGATAAAGTTTAAATGGCGGACTTGTTTATCGTTTACGTTAAGGCTTTATTAAGCGATCTAAATATAGTCGGTTCGTTGTTTATCAATTAAAACTTATCGATTTTACAAAATTAAAACTTTTATATAGGCTACTAGCTGACCCTGCTAACTTCGTACCGCCTAAATGAAGAATGTTTATCTATCTATCTATAGCCAAACTTCTCAAAATAGACCACTAGTTTTGTTGATTTTAGACAATTTCGTTCACATAAGTTAGGATAAGTAATATTTCACTTCTAGAAACAATGTAAGTAAGTTATCAACTTTGACTAGCTATTTCTCGCATGGCCGCAACCTGTTGGCGTTTTGGTTGAAACTTGAAAATTTCAATTTAATTTAATTTGTGTGTTCACATATTTTAATCCATATCCATACTAATATTATAAATGCGAAAGTAACTCTGTCTGTCTGTCTGTCTGTCTGTCTGTCTGACGCTTTCACGCCTAAACCACTGAACCGATTTTAATGAAATTTGGTATAGGGGTAGATTAGACCTTGAGAAAGGACATAGGCTATGTTTGGTCGCGATAACCGACATCCATGCGGGCGGAGCCGCGGGCAAAAGCTAGTAAGTTATATATCAAGAGAAATCTATTTGTGTTCTGTGGGTGTTGAAATAACAATGAATCAGCAAAAAAATTGTCCTTGCAAAATTTCGAACTCCCATGCAACCGTTTCGCCCCTCATTGTGTCCCCATAGTTATGAAATATGTGCCCTTTGTTCCGTAGTGGTAGTGAACGCGGCCACTACGCAGGAGGCGCGGGTTCAATCCCCGCTCAGTGCAAATATTTGTGTACATGAATATGGGTATTTGCATTGGTCTGTTAGTCCCTCGTAGAGCACGATATGCCGTCGGTCCCGGTTGCCATACGAACATCTATGGCAGTCGTTACGGGGTAGTTGGAGTCCTAAAAAGTTCAACAACTGGTCTCGCTGCAATGCTTTCGATATCACCTAATGTCACCATTGGGTTGTGGAGGTCAGATGGCAGTCGCTTCACGGAATATATCGAAGTCCAGCCAAATCCGCAGACATTATAAAGCGGACCCCAGACTCCGAGGTGAAAGCTTCGGATGCGACTGGGATTAACGCTAGGATGAAGAAGAAGAAAAAGAAGCCATGTCTTTTTTCGTTAACCCTTCAAATTTCGCTGGTCTGATCAACCCTCTCAAAAACAAATACTCAGTAGCATCTGTTGGAAATAGAATAAATAAACATTAATTTATTTGGGTAGAACGCTACGAAGATTGATTATATAGTCTGGTCCCGGAATAAACTATTGGTAAGATTAAATTTGGTAGTGACAGCTAAGGATTTGGCGAAGCAAAGTTTATTTTGACAAGCGGAATTAATTAAAAATGTTTTTAAGACTTGTCAGTGTTGAAACAAATTTTCTACTGGCAATATTGATACTCGTTTTAAATGAACTTCAAAAAGGATGGAGATTCTTAATTTTAAATATATAATTCTCTATTCTGCAACATTTTTATTACAGACTAGCTTTTGCCCCGGGCTTAGCTCGCGTGGATGTCGGTCATCGCGACCAAACATAGCCTATGTCCTTTCCCAAGGTCTAATCTATCTCTGTACCAAATTTCACCAAAATCGGTTCAGTGGGCAGGAAAGCGAACAGATGGACAGACAGAATTACCTTCGCATTTATAATATTAAGTATGGATGGAAATACATAATGGGGGCCCTATCACTAAAAGTAATTTCTTTCAGGCAACCTTAGGATGGACTGGAATGAAAATTATGTAACTTAAGTGAGCGTTGGCGTAATTTGCTAAACATATAAAAGAGTTTTCTAACCGACTTCAAAAAAGGAGGAGGTTTACAATTCGATCGGTATGTTTATTTTTATGATGAACTTAGTGGATATATTATGATGATTGTTTTATGCGCCAATATTTTTTTATCTTATCTAGTAACTTACTTACTTAACATACTTTTTTGATACAATCATAAAAAAAAAAGCATAATATGATTATTGATGATGTTGCCTCGTTGGCCAAGTGATAGCAATTGAGTGGCAAGTAAAAATTAGGCAGTTTTCAGACGCAGTACCTACATCTTATATCTAAAGCACGAGCAATTTTTTTATGAGTCTGACTTCAATCTAGTTTCAGTCATACCGAATGTAACATAGTTTCATAGCTTAGCTTTAACATCTTCGTAACATTAGCTGCAAAGCACATCTCCGGTGGAAAGGCAACCTTATGCCTACTCCTGTCAGAATAAAAACTCTGTCATGCATGAGTATAAAAATGAGGATAATATCCTAAACAAACACAAAACAAAACACTCGACAACTTTTTCAATTATCAAACTCAATAAAGCTTTTGATTTAAGAATTTTTCAAACACCCACACTTTCTGTCAGGATTTACGTCATATTAGTTATACTTTTTATGATTATGGATAAAGTTAACTTTAAAGACCTGAAAAAATACTTTTCACTACAGTTAATCCGTGCCCAGACGTAGAAAGAACACAAGTATCACCACCCCATCTCATCCGAAGGGTGTCGTAAGAGGCGACTAACGGTAAAATACGCAGATGATATCACTGCGAGAGAAGGAAAACTCGAAACAAACCTCTGTACCGCAACCCGTCTCCAGCGTGGAAACAGTAGGCTAACACCCGTATTCACAAACAATACTTCGCTATGCGTACCACCAAAACTGTGCAAAGAACGACAAATTCTCAGTGCGTTCGTTTTGGCAAGCCTTTTTATTCATTGATAACACTTAAGTAATACTTTGTTGAGGGAACGCACTGCGTTAGATACTGCTCCGTGATGTTTGTGAATTAATTTTACCAGCTCTATGCGCTCGAGCACACTATGAGACCTCACAGTATTGTTTGTGAATACGGGTGTAAAGCCTCCAAACATTGGGAGAGGTCTTGTCCAGCAGTTGATTGCGATAGGCTAATTGATTGATAATACAGTTAATGAACAAAAGTAAGTGACGTCCAGTCGATAGTGTTTCAAGTGTGGAGCACAAAGCCATTTGTTGACCATACCTTCATCACTCAGCCCGTCTACAATGAATCTAATTAATGAAGATATCCGGTCTGTCGGACCTACTTCACCACATTCCTCTGCGGGATGGTTTCCTCGTAGAAACTTATAATCGCAGTACAACAGGATAACCTTTCATGGATAACGACTGGAATCCGAAATCATGGTTACATCTAAGTGTCGTTTAGATGGGTGATGTAGGAACTACTAGTCTTCCTAAGATTACTAGTCTTCCTAATAAGGTACAGTCAGCATCAGATCGATCTTGACTACCAAAGTCTCAAAAATGATCTTAATACCAAGGGATTCAGAGCTGAAAGTAAATACTAACAAATATATCGCGATAGAATCCGTTAAAAAGTAGTTTTATTTCAATGAGTGAAATGCGTGTAAACTTCAGACAGTATCATATTAAGAGCACGTCATACTTTTTTATTGATTCAAATTGTATTATCTTCCGAAGTAAAGGTGTGTACCAAATATCAGAACAATCTGTCAACAGGAAGGGGGGAATACCAAGGCATTAAGATAATTTTGAGTACTTTGTTATTCAAGATAGTTCTGACGCTGGCTGTACTTGATGAAAACAGGTGATCAAATATTGATATTTAATCCCTCTGTCTAGGTATTCCTTCGATGATATGTATGCTTGAGTATATAACTCTACTCAATTATATAACACAACAATATAACACTAGGTGTACAATTATAACACTAGATAATTATATAATCTTGTTTCATGTGACATGCTCGTCTGCTATGTAATAAAAAAAAGGTATAAGCTGATGACGTATTTACCAGTCACATGAACCCAAACCAACCCCACTGCTCCCAGGGGTGCTGTGCAATCTAAAAGAGATTATTCGCCCTATATGCGTGTAGGGATCTCAATATATGTACAGTTAGGTTCATAATGCCCTCCCTACCTAAAGGTCTATAATCCTTTGCAAACCTAGGTAGGTATAATTTATTTACTACTAGCTGACCCGGCGAACTTTGTACCGCCACATTATTACCTATATTTTCTCACCGTTTAAACTTTCCCTGGACATCCACGAATATTTCAAGACTAATTAAGCCAAATCGGTCCAGCCGTTCTCGAATTTTAGCGAGACTAACGAACAGCAATTGATTTTTATATAATACTAGCTGACCTCGCGAACTTCGTACCGTCTAACAGTCAATTCTTTTTTTTTTCAATTTTTCTCTCCGTAAGAACCATCGTCGTACCTCAAGGAATATTCTAAAAAAAGAATTATCGAAATTAGTCCAGCCGTTTTCATGCTATGTCGTGACAACGGAAAACGGGTTTCATTTTTATATATATATAGATAGATATAAAAGAGAGAAGAGAAGATAAGAAAATTATTAAGATATGCACATATTAACTTTAACACTAGATGTGTGGCGTCACTTTATACAATTTTAGTTTCAAATATTGTCCAGGCACTTCTGGAGCCCACTGATAATATTATTTTCCTACATTTCCCACATCTACCGGATTGTTAAGTCATATTGACGTGCGTTGCATGAAAAAGAAGAGACACATCTACCGAGTATGTTTAAAAGCTACCGAAAATGTCTTACCAGATAAGTCTAACAACTAATAACATCAGGAAATCTAACTCCGAAGGCCTAACGCAAACTTATACCCTTGTGACACAAGTTTGCGTTACCGTCCTTCAGACAGACCAAACAGGTTGTCCACTACATAACTTTAACTTATTAACACACTAAAGTGAATGTCGATCAAAACTTTATTCAGTTCAAAGAGAAAAGCCGGTGTTTCACATAAATTAGATTGTATCGGAACGCGTCAGATGTGTATCGATTCTAGCCATCTCGGAAGATAAAGGGTGAAACCTTTTCTTGTAATGTAAGCAACTTTAGATACAAGGTTTGTTTTAGATATCAATTGGAAACAAGTGATGTGGAACTATGTAATAGTACATTATTGCAAAGGTCGTGAAATAGGCAGCGATGGTTCGCTGCGCGGATGCGTGGGCCGCCGGCGCCTCCTTCTGCGAGCAAGTGATGCTCGTGAAGTGGGCGGCGGAGCGCGAGCGAAGGAGAATCGCAGCCCTTGCGGCCCGCGAGGAGCGAAGGAGAATCGCAGATCGCGCGGCCCGCGACGACCGGCGGCAACTCGGGCGTCGGAGGTCGCAGAATGACCTCCGCCCCCCATGAGCGCGGGCCTGGGGGTGACGGGTGGGGTCGCCTGTCACCCTAGCAGAAGCAGGCCACGGCGGTGGCACGCATTGCGTGCCCCCCCATACCCGGGGGCGAGTTGGGGACACCGTGGTCCTCACACCGGAAGAGGGCCATATCAAGAGATATGGCCCTGGGTCGGCCGGGGTGCGAGGGATATGGCTATGACAATCTCACCTCCGGCAACTGACGGCCCACAGAAGGCGTGCGTTTTAGTCGGTTCGAGTCCGACATAACCTCCTCCTCCGACTCCGGCGGGGGTATCCGTGGGGATTTTTCGCAAGATAAAAAAAAAAAAAAAAAGGTCGTGAAATAGGCAATTGCAGGTCGAGTATGAGTTTGAAGTCCAAGGCATATAATGTAGTGCTTTTCTCAAAATAATACAGGGAAATACAATATTTTTTTTGAATTTAGAACTTTACAACGCTCTAGCAAACAGCGGGCTAGGGTCAATGATGTTATAATAAAAAAGAGGTACTTAAATATCATTGGCTACGGTTCTTAAAATGTGTAAATTCAAAAAACGATCCTGCAAAAGGTTTGATTTTCTTTGTCCGTTAAATTCGATACTTCGCGTGTTCTTTTTTCGAAAAAAATGACAATGCATGTCTTGAACCCCCCGGACCCATAGAAATATGAAATGATCGCACAAATAGTTGTGCTATCAAGTTGGTCTATGGGTCCGGAAGGATTGGTACCGACCATTGTCTTTGTGTACAACTTTTATTAAAAAAAGTAACAATAGATAATTAAATTACATTTAGTACTTATAAATATTATTTGCGAAAAATGTTAAAAGACTATTAATTATTACTTTCAAAAACTTAAAAAGGAAACAGTAACTTTATTCAAACTTTATAAGATAATACTGAAGGCTAAAGTTAACTTTTGGGCCCTGTTTCATCAGGTGAGGCTGAATGATTTAGCAGCGAAAATTTGGCAATGGTGCCAACTTGAACGGCCAATAAAATTAAGCAGCGTCCTTTTTTGAAGTTAGAATATAATTTGTTGATGTTTTTTTTTTAATAGAAAATTTGTTTTTGCCGCGTGTAAAAGTTAAGTGCTAAGTGCTTTTTTCATTTCAAAATGGTGCAAAAATCAAGCTGCATTAACCAGTTAATCAAAGACTTTTTCTTACCCTTGTCAATAAGATTTTATGGATTTGTAGTTAGTTACTAAAAGACTTACTTAGACTATACTTAAAGAATTACTCTTAACACTGCTGTATCAAACAATCTGACAGTAAACATACAGAGAATAATAAAGAGCCCGCTTCACGGCGATAAGCTTTAGCCCCCGTGGGACCGGAAATCATAGTTAACGAAATGTGGATGTTTTTTCACCTCTGCACCTCTTTGGAGAATTACAAGCGTGGGCCTAAATGTAATGTATGTAATGTTCTTCTTAGCCGTATTATACCGCCTCTATTATAGTGACTGTTCTGATGAGCTCTTCTAATTAATCACCCTCTTCATTCCTATAGGTACAGAACAACATGTGCAGGACTGAAATATCAAATTCATAATTATGAAACTTAATAATACCATTCCCAGGCTTTAGAGACCAACCACACTGTTTAGCAATAAAAATTTGCAGGTCAATACAGTACTCATCAGATCAATTCACGTTTGCAACTTTGCACATAAATCACGTTCGACGCGTCCCTATTATCATTTACTTCTAAGTATTAATATATCAATCTTTATAAATAAACATTAAACTCCCCAAATGTATGTACGCGCATAACTTCCAAATGACTGCACCAAATTGGATAATTCTTTTTGTTTTGTGTTCGTTGTAAACAACAAAGAACACAAGGTTTGTATAAAAAAAATTAATAGAAGGTGCAGCCGGAACGGGATCTGAATACGACGTGAGTAGAATAAAATTTGGCGATACGAAGTTCGTCGGGTCAGCTAGTATTAAATAAACTCTATCAATTACTATCAACCTCTTGTGTCTCATACATCGTTTTGGTCCTTCGAACCGGAGCCGGAGCTATATGCTAAAGCAAAGTGTCTGTGAAAACACGATAAAGTAATAAAAAGGAACGAGATTTAATTTTACGACCCCTAGAACTATGCGGATCGTTCCGGGTAAATATTTGCTTGGCTTTCCATTGCAGCTTCCTAATAACTTTAGTATGCTTATCTTGAAGAAAGCCAAGAAAGGTGTGTAATATAACAAGTCAATCATACGCTTTATTGTTCTGTTAGGGGTGACTAAAGATGCTAGTTATCACATATAAAAAGTACTTTGAGATAACTTACACATCAAACTGTATGGCAACTACCATCTTTAGTCACCCCGTGACCATGGCAAAAGGATCGGCAAACGTGGTGCGTATTGGGAGAGGCCTATGTCCAGCAGTGGACTGCAGTAGACTAATTGATTAATTGATTGATTGACCATGACAGCTCAAAAGTAACCGAAACGTCGAGCTAAAAGAAAATAATAACAATTATATTGCGATAGAATCCGCTAAAAAACCGTTTTATTTCAATGATTAGTGGTGATAAAAATATTACGATAAACGTTTTGGATTAGCCGCGATTCCCTTTGAAATTTTTTGTTTGATAATAACATGCTAAAATGCAATTTAAAACAGAAAAATGTTCCGGGGAAATCCAGAACGGGGTGAATCTCGACTAACTCAATTTTTGTACAAATAAGTATTATACGCACATAGAAACACCCAGACCTACGCACAGCACATATCCACACATACTTACAAATATTAGCACCGAGATCTCATTAGTAGAATATTAACCAGCTGTACAAATACGAGTAAATAACTAAGCGTCATTTCTCAGCCGATCGGAAAATAAGGCCGAAATCGGTTTCCTTAGTCACGTTCTATATAATCTATGCATTTAAACGCGGGAATTTGACCTTGGCGCTACTGAAAGTGATGGACAACTGTCCATTATCCTTTACGATGTGACGTCAGATAATAAAAATAATTAACTAACAATACAATGAAACCATATAAATGTAACTCACCTTTTATTAGAAGTATTGTTTTCATAGATGATTAAAACAATATTTTATGTATTTGTTTTCTTATTTTCCTAATCAATCAATTTTCAAATTAATAATTTTTGCTTTGAGAATGTTATTCTTCGGTGGAGGTTCTATTCTATTTTATTTATTGCCAAAGGTCCAGGCTTAAAGGGCCTACCTTTAAAAAAAACTACATAAAATATTGTCTTTGACTATCAAGTCAAATCAGTTTTTTTTTTAATTAAACGTCAAAACGGTACGGTTTTGGAAGCTATGACGTCAGAATTAATTATTGTAAAAATTTATTTACTAATACTACATAGGTACTGGTTGCGTGAATGATTAAAAATAAAAAAAATGATAAAATAGCAATAGATATATTTTTTACAGCTCTCTTGTTATTCTTTAATTAATAAATACAGTTTTAATTGTTTTACGTACCCATTTATAGATTGGTAAACGTTAATTCTTCTTTATACATACGTGGATGTCCTTCGTTTTCTCCTATTAAGTAGGAAGGTATATTCTTTTATATTGGAATTTTTGGAAACCAAACAATAAAAACTTTTATTCTGTTACTTTAACATTACAATTTAGTTATAATATTTAGAACTAGAAACATACCTTTTAATTCGCTCCTTTAAAAACAAAATCTGCTGTATTATTTCGCATAAACAACACAATCACCACTACAGTAAAAAAACCAGAGATAAATTCTTTTATTTGCATTCAAAACACTTGAACCACAGTTCACTCATTCTTTATTCGAATTTCGCGCGTACACGATATCAGCCGCAAATATGGCGGAGGCGGGAGCGGGCTATCGCGTTTCGCGTCTAGCGTTCGACTGACGCGTGACAATCGGATGGCAAAGTTTGCGGTCCATGACATTGCAAGCGGTGTATTGGATATGAAGTGAATAGGTGAATATTGTTGCGGAGGAAGAAATAATAACAAATTATAATTAATGGAACAATAAATTTGAAATTAATAGTAACGAGCATTTCAACAAAAAAAGTGTTACCATCAAAATAATTGAGTGTTACAGGCACTGAACGCGGTCACATACATCCGGCTCCCCGTCTTGATTTTACGATAAAGTTACTTACGATTGGAAGAAAATATTAAATCAAAATATGGGATAAGTTTATGAGCCGTTGCCGTTTGGCATGGCGGAAATTGAAAAGATTTTGAGTAATACCACGCTATGTGGAGGGTGTGGAATTGTGTTTGTGGTGACGAGCGCGTTTCCTGATCAATTTGTGTCAGTTTAGGCTGGCTCAGCAAAGTTTATAAGTGTGTCGCGCAGATATGTTTCATTCATAAGTGTCCCAGATAGGAGCAGACAGAGAGTAATGAAGAAATGGGGATATTTATTCAACTCCTAGTTAATCAGCATAATGCTATCCTATCCTACTTCCTAGTAATATTATGAAAGTGGAAGTTTGTGAAGATGTTTGCATGCTCTAACGACTGAAAGGATCTGGCTGAAATATGGTACGGGGATAAATTCAAGTCTGGAATAACAGATAGACTTTTTAACCCTTGGGTTGCGGGATCAGGATCAAAATGCCTCGCGGGCTAAGCCGCGAGCACCAGTTAGTAGTTACATAGAATTGAACCCCTGTTCCCCTTGACCTACGACGCTATAACTGTTCTCGATAACTACTAAATACTTTTCTTTCTAATACTTTGTTGGAGATTGTTGACTGAGAGCAATTAGACAGGGAACTGGGACCGAACAGTTTCCGGTTTCCGGTCCAGTATCTTTGGCATTCATTACGGAGACCGCCACGAGTTTTGGAGAAAATAATCTTTCATTCGGTTCACCCTTGTTTGACCAAAAAACGTATGACAAAACATCATTTGACAAACTTTCATTTCGCAAACATATTACATACTTTAAAAATAATCATTTGACATAATACACGTTTCGCAAATGTATTACTTTGGATACAAGTCGAAAATAACTTTGCGCCAAAGTCACTTGCATAACATAACACTTTTTATAACTTGCATTACAACAAGTACAATAATTGATAAATCACACTAATCTAAACAATTACCTACACGAATTTATTAGATTTCAATCAACGAACCACATAATCTAAAATAAGATTTACTTACTAATATAATATAATAAGTATAATATGTATGTATTTACAAAAAAAAAAGGATCTAAGTATGTATATCCGCATTCTAGATTCCATAACACAAGCTAATTAAGCTTACCATGGGTCTAGATAGCGTTGTGTAGAATGTTGTAGAATTTATATATTACTAATAAAATTTAAACTTGAAAATGGTTGCCCTAATAAATAAGATTTTAACAAAAAGTTAAAAAACAATCAGGAAACAAAAAAGATGCACTGAAATCGAAAAATAACTGAATTTACAGATTTACTGATCTGTAATCCCAATCGAAATGAAAACCTCCTCGTTTTTAGAAGTCGGTTAAAAAGTGTGTTCATACCTTGTACGTAATCATCGACGAAGGTTCCATTCTATATCCTTCGAGCACTCCTTGAACCATAAACAACGAACTCTCTCAAGTTGGACTCGAGCTAAAAGCAATACCCCATATTTTTCACTTAGACACTTCGGCCAACCTCCATTTTAACTTTAGTTTTTAGCCTCGCCGTTCTGCCTCATATTAAGATATACAAGCCAAACTAGAAAACAAATAAAGTTTTATTTAGAAATAAAGTACTTAAGGTTAAAATGTTCGTCTTAAGAAATTTTTATACTAAAAGCACAGATAACATAATACTAAAGTACTAAAAGTCACTGTTGTTTGTGTTATGCGATTAAGGGTATTACCACAGAATAAGTAATAGTACTACGTGTGTAAATTCATGGCAGTGGCATTACACTCACTCTATGATATTAACTTAAAAACTAAATTTATTTTATGACTGTTGTCATTATCATAAAATAACAATAACACGTACTTCACGTCAAAAACAACAAATAATCATATGACTATCGAATTTAATAAAAAAAAGCAAAATCGAAATTGGTTCATCCGTTCGTAAGCACAGATAGACAGTGACACACACACTCACACTAGTCCAACTTATAAAAACAGTCCGTCAGCATTGGGGGGGTTAAAAATAGATCTCATAGTAAGTTAAGGTATGATTCTGAAGCCGACAGCATACGACAACTGCCGACGCACGCAGCACATGCGCGTAATTCATTGCGGCTTCTCAATGGTCCCCTTTACCCGTATCAGAGTTTGACAAGTAATGGTTACGCTCTATCTGCTGCATGCGTCTGTCTGTCGTGGTCGGTTTCGGAATCATACCTTTAAACAAACGTCTCAATAGAAAATAATAGTAGGTTTTGAGACTACCCTTTCGATTTTTTTTTGTATAGGACACGTCAATTTGACTTCGCATCGCCTGATGGTAAGCTGAAGGCAAAGTCTCTGAACTGAACTGAACTGAACGATTGCACTTTTATGTAATTTTTGTTTCTTAAAAAATTGCCTTACAAATAATTTTTCATGCCCGTAGCACATCTCCGCCGTTTCGCGGCGGACAGCGGAACTGCTAGTTGAGTTTCGCTGTGTTCAAGTGTAGCTGGAGCAGCGGAACATGAGCGGAACTTGACACTTGTTATCTAATATGGAGCGCGTACCCGAATCTAACTGGTCCGTGTAGAACGCATGCGCCAACTACCTGACTTCTGATTGCTCCGTTCAACATGATAACGTCTTTTTCGCATGCGCGAACTTGATACCGTGCGTCAAGAACTTTCAAAATCAACAGGGCCGAAATTGGGTAATTGGCTGTCTAGTTAAATTATTATTAGTTACTTTATGGTGAGTGATAGGGAAAGGAGATGTTCACTTTTTGTATGAACAATGGGGACACTAATTTGCACAAATATAATATATATAAATTAGTTTTATATTTGGTACCATTATACGTTAACATTACATTTAGATAAATATAATATTAATACAAATAAAAGTCTATTATTATAATAAAAAGCGTACCTTCCACATTTAATTCTCTCTAAATTTCTAGCCATGCTTGCAATTTTTTCGCGTTATTTTTATAATGTGGATGGCTTATTAAATAAATAACGGTCTGATCTCTATGAGAAGCTTTTCGGTATATTCCACGTCCATCATTTAAAAAAATGTAGTTACGCTCAGTAGCTTTACCATGAATTGACACCAAAATTTGACAACTTCGTTACCAAATCGAACTGTGTATGCGAATCTGATTGGTATGTGTAGAACGCATGCGCGAATTTTCTGACTTCTGATTGCTCCGTTTAAATGACAACGTGATTTCGCATGCGCGATCCTTCGCAACCGTGTGTAGATTTCGAATCGTCGTCACCTGTCAAAATCCAGGGCCGTATAGGGTATTTGGCTGTCAAGTCAAATTAAATACTTTTTACTAAACGTAACAGTAAGTTATAAATATGTATACAAATATAATCGATGATTAATAATTATTAATTATATTGACCAATTATTATTTATATAATGATTGGACAATTTCTATGGTTGGACAATTAAAGAGTGATTGTCATTTTTCATAATTGGACATATAAGTCGTGCAAAGGACACATTTGACGTTATTGCTGGACTGGTCGCCGAGTGCAGACCGAGGGTTCAGATTCAGCCACCTGTCACCGCTTCAACCCGCTGGCGAAGTGGTGTGACATTCATATCCTTCCTTTCCGGAGTACAATGGGGACACCGTGCTTTTCACACCTGAGGGCTCTTAAATTATGGCCTAGAATCAGTCGGGGAGTGCGTAATAGGAGGCGTGCGGTTTTGAGTAGGTGCGATGGCCGACCGGAGTGGTATTTGAAGGGACTACCGAAAAAAAGTAGGAGCGTGATCAGAATTCGACGTGTGTGGAGCCGTGGGCAGCAGCTATGTATAATACCAGCAGTTGCCCGCGGCTCGGCCCGCGTGGAATTCGGATTCCGTTCCCACTTTTTTTTCGTGCTAAAGTTCCCTCGGATATGGTCAGGAGTGATTGTCGAACTGAACTGAACTCTGAACCACTAAAAACGCATGCCGTCGCGGGTCTTTATTTGCTAGCCTATGTTACTCCCATTATTGAAATCAGTCAACAACAAACAAAAAAAAACAAGAAAAGGACTTTCCTCTTTAGAATATTAGTGTACCTAGATGTAGGTAATACCATCCTGTACAAAAAACTGTAGACGGCGAAAAAATAATCAAAGTAAAACTTTTTTACTGATCTTGATTCATTTGGAATTTAAAAGACCCCTAATGCGGCCCTGCAATTTACGTGTTACGTAAAATTGTCACGTGACAACACTGACAAAATAGCGGACGAAGCGCGGAGGTGTGAACGGCATAGGCGAAACTGCGCGGCGAAAGAGATAGAAGATAGGTAAATCTATGCATTAGAACATGCCGTTTCGCTAGAGTTTCGCTCCTCGTACAACTGACAGAACATGGCGAAACAACCGCGGTTCCGCTATACGCGGTTTCGCGGCGGAGATGTGCTACAGGCGTCAGTGATGAATCTCTCAATAGCCAATAATAGGTAGGCAAGCAGCTTTAAATCCTTTAAATACTCTCACACACACACACTCACATACACTCACACGTACACTTCACTCACTCACAATCGTGAATGAAAAATACGTTTAGCAAAAATACTTGAGAACTTAAAGTTACAGTCTGACGAATATTACAAAAGAGGTGACGTATCCGTCTCATGCCTCGCGCACTCGCTACATTTGCATATGAATAGTAAATCAAAATATACCAAATGCTTATTTCAATTATGTGGCACATAATTTAGTATGTAAATTTGTCTATTAGGCACGCATACCACATTTGCTATAGATCTAATATAGATCGAATGAGACATGAGACTATGTAACAATTTCAATACATGACGATCCTATTTTAGCATATAAAATAATTCTAAATAGGCAGACTCGGTTGGTGTAGTAGTTAAGTAGTATATTTTATGGGTTAACGCGTGGTTCCCGGCAGAGTAGAATTTGAGCCACCCCATCTCCTCCCATGCGGTGTCGTACAAATCGACTAAGGGATAGGGCTGTTTAACATCAGACAGATATATACAGCCCAGGTTTAGCCGCAGATATATGGCTCAAGTCAACAATAGTGCCCGGAATGCGGCAATAGGCTCACCCCCTATTACGTGGGACCTAATATAATGATTGGTGAAATGTGGGTGTTAATTCACCTCTGCCTAACCCTCCGTGGATAAAGGTGTGATTGTATGTACTCGTATGTATGTTACCTATATTAAGTTGTAGATAGACATCACAGTGCTGAGAGAAGAGAAGGCTCTGTAAAACTGAAAGAAGCTGATCTTAGCTAGACTCTTAGGCCCGTATTCTAGAACTGACTCTTAATCCTTAAGAACGCGTGAGTATATGTATGTATGTAATAATAACAAACATCTTCACAAACTTAAAGATAGAAAATCACTTCAGTAATTACACCGAGATGGCCCCGTGTCATCCGGGATGCAAGGAATATGTCAGTGGCACTCTCCTTTCACAGAATGATCCAAGAAAGCGTGCGGTTTTAGTTGGTCTGGCATAACCGCCCCCGCCGACTCCAACTTGGGTATCCAAAGAGATTTCCGCACTATGAAAAAGTATAATTACATCAACGTTTCTTTCATACCTCACTAGCTTTTGCCCGCGGCTCCGCCCGCGTGGATGTCGGTTATCGCGACCAAACATAGCCTATGTCCTTTCTCAAGGTCTAATCTACTCCTATACCAAATTTCATCAAAATTGGTTCAGTGGTTTAGGCGTGAAAGCGTAACAGACAGACAGACAGAAAGAGTTACTTTCGCATTTATAATATTAGTATGGATTATCTTTTATAGTGACACTGTAAAGCTGGCTTTCTACCAGAGATGTGCTGTGCACCTATGCTACGAAGATGTAAACTTAAGCTATGAAACAATGTGACTGTTTCCATTGTGCTGTGCTACGTAGCGTAGCGACTAGCGAGTAAGATGTGCTATCATATGACACTCTCCTAAAATATTCAAAATTCGAATCTATTCTCCATCTTTCTCTCTCTCATCCTAGCGTTTATTCCCAGTCGCATCCGAAGCTTTTCAGCTCGGAGTCTGGGGTCCGCTTTACCAGTCTTAACTACAGATTTGGCTAGACCTCGATATTTTTTCGTGAAGCGATTGCCATCTCACCTCCACAGCCCAATGATAACATTAGGCGATATCGAAGCTTTGCAGCTAAATCGTTGTTTTTGGATTTTTTAGGGCTCCAACTACCCGTAACGACTGCCATAGATGATCTTATGGCAACCGGGACCGACGGCTTAACGTGCTCTCCGAGGCACGATCAGACCAATGCAAATACCCATATTTCACGAACACAAATATTTGCACTGAGCGGGGATCGAACCCGCGCCTCCTGCGTAGCGGTCGCGTTCACTACCGCTACGCCACGGAGGCTGTCAACGCACGCATCTTTCTATATAAAAAAAAACATAGTAAGCTATGTTTTTGTTTTATATAGAACTAGCCTTCCGCCCGCGGCTCCGCCCACGTGCATCTCGGTTAACGCGACCTTTGCTCATATCTCCGGTTCTACTCAACCGATTGCGATCAAACAAACGTAAGATTTTAAGTCTGAGCAAGCCCTTTCTAACAAAAAAAACCGCATCAAAATCCGTCCAGTAGTTTTTGCGTCCATCGCGGACAAACAGACAAACAGACAAACAGACAAACAGACAAACAGACAAACAGACAAACAGACAAACAGACAAACAGACAAACAGACAAACAGACAAACAGACAAACAGACAAACAGACAAACAGACAAACAGACAAACAGACAAACAGACAAACAGACAAACAGACAAACAGACAAACAGACAAACAGACAAACAGACAAACAGACAAACAGACAAACAGACAAACAGACAAACAGACAAACAGACAAACAGACAAACAGACAAACAGACAAACAGACAAACAGACAAACAGACAAACAGACAAACAGACAAACAGACAAACAGACAAACAGACAAACAGACAAACAGACAAACAGACAAACAGACAAACAGACAAACAGACAAACAGACAAACAGACAAACAGACAAACAGACAAACAGACAAACAGACAAACAGACAAACAGACAAACAGACAAACAGACAAACAGACAAACAGACAAACAGACAAACAGACAAACAGACAAACAGACAAACAGACAAACTGACAAACAGACAAACAGACAAACAGACAAACAGACAAACAGACAAACAGACAAACAGACAAACAGACAAACAGACAAACAGACAAACAGACAAACAGACAAACAGACAAACAGACAAACAGACAAACAGACAAACAGACAAACAGACAAACAGACAAACAGACAAACAGACAAACAGACAAACAGACAAACAGACAAACAGACAAACAGACAAACAGACAAACAGACAAACAGACAAACAGACAAACAGACAAACAGACAAACAGACAAACAGACAAACAGACAAACAGACAAACAGACAAACAGACAAACAGACAAACAGACAAACAGACAAACAGACAAACAGACAAACAGACAAACAGACAAACAGACAAACAGACAAACAGACAAACAGACAAACAGACAAACAGACAAACAGACAAACAGACAAACAGACAAACAGACAAACAGACAAACAGACAAACAGACAAACAGACAAACAGACAAACAGACAAACTGACAAACAGACAAACAGACAAACAGACAAACAGACAAACAGACAAACAGACAAACAGACAAACAGACAAACAGACAAACAGACAAACTGACAAACTGACAAACAGACAAACAGACAAACAGACAAACAGACAAACAGACAAACAGACAAACAGACAAACAGACAAACAGACAAACTGACAAACAGACAAACAGACAAACTGACAAACAGACAAACAGACAGGAAATTAAAAAAAAATATTTTCGTGTTCAGTATCGTTAACATAACATAACCCAAGTATTTTTTTTTAAATATCTCCAATGTACAGACACGACCACTTTACAATTATATAATAGTATAGATATAGAAGATGCGTGCAAGCATATCTCATAATAATATAAGCACAAGAGATATGCCTTGTGGACAAATGATTATGATTGGTGGATATCAAACGCATTCATAGCAACGTAGCGTAAAGGTCTCTGCATACGTAACGGGTTTTTTCGTGGACGGGACGGGGACGTGAAGTTTTGGAAATATCGTTTCATACAAAATGTATGCGGCAATGCATATGTCACGGGGCTACGGACGGGACGGGATGGGATGGGCCGCATACATTTTGCTTCACGTCCCGTCCCGTCCGTGAAAAAACCCGTTACGTATGCAGAGACCTTAACACATCTACGGTGGAAAGGCAGCCTTATAAATGTTTTAATACATTTCCCGCGGTTAGGAAATAGAAGGAAATATGTACAACAAGCTATTCACCACTGTTTAGTGTCTTTTTATGATACTTTGAAATAAGGAAAACATGTAGATATAATGAATTTAAACCTTTCATTGTTAAGTATATTTTTATGATGCTTTAAAAAAAAAACCATAAACTCTGGTGTTTGAATGCATTATTGTTTGTAATCCTTCACGTTTAATTATTGTGTCATCTACATAATCTGTACTAATAATAAAGATGATTTGAGTGAGTTTCTTTCATTTGTTTGTTACTTACTTGTTAATGAAACAAACCAACATACGGATTCTTCACCGTTTGTTTGTTTGTTTGAATACGCTCAACTTAAAGGTACAGCAATAAGAAAAATAACGAGAAAATGGAGTTCTTATTGACATGAGTCGTGACTCGTAACTCATGACCCACATTAAAAAAGACGAAGACTTTCAGCAAATTCTGTACTCGTCTATCACGAACAATATCTTAAGTTTGGTTGTAAATTGAGCAGAAAATCTTCCTACAATATAATGATTGCATGCTCCCGAGTCCCGGTTGAAAATTCTACGTTTTACAATGCTACGTGAGCAGCATATGGAATTGCAATCCGTCTTTATGCCTCAAGATGTCATTTTGTAATATCGAACGTTCGTTCTAGAAATATTTTCAACATTTAACATGAAAGAATCGGTTTCAAAGATTTTTTTTTCTGTAAATATACTTACTTTCCGTGTACCCGGTGAAGTAGAATAGAGCCACCCCATCTCTTCCTGTTGGTGTTATAAACGAGGGCTGTTCTCTTGTAGTTAGTATCTGCATTAAACATACATTGATACCTACGTTTTTTTGTAAATACATAGGTCATCAATCAATTAGCCTACTGCAGTCCACTGCCGAACATAGGCCTCTCCCAATGTGCGGCACGTTTGCCGATCCTCCGCCTTCCGCATCCAATCCGTCCCAGCCGCCTTTCGCAGGTCGTCGGTCCACCTTGCTAGGGGATGTCCCACCTTCCGTTTTCCTACGCGCGGTCTCCACTCTAGGACTCGTTTGCTCCAACGGCCATTGGTCCTTCGGCAGATGTGGCCAGCCCACTGCCACTTCAGCTTACTTATTCTGCGAGCTATGTCGGTAACTTTGGTTCTATGTCGGATAACCTCGTTACGAATTTTATCCTTCAAAGAGACTCCAAGCATAGCTCGCTCCATAGCCCGCTGCGCGACTTTTAGGTCACGGACTAACCCTACCGTCAGTGGCCATACATAGGTACCTATATACATATTCTCTCTTTGATCTCTTACGCCTGTAGCACATCTCCGCCGCGAAACCGCGTATAGCGGAACCGCGGTCGTTTCGCCATGTTCTGTCAGTTGTACGAGGAGCGAAACTCTAGCGAAACGGCATGTTCTAATGCATAGATTTACCTATCTTCTATCTCTTTCGCCGCGCAGTTTCGCCTTATGCCGTTCACACCTCCGCGCTTCGTCCGCTATTTTGTCAGTGTTGTCACGTGACAATTTTACGTAACACGTAAATTGCAGGGCCGCATTAGGGGTCTTTTAAATTCCAAATGAATCAAGATCAGTAAAAAAGTTTTACTTTGATTATTTTTTCGCCGTCTACAGTTTTTTGTACAGGATGGTATTACCTACATCTAGGTACACTAATATTCTAAAGAGGAAAGTCCTTTTCTTGTTTTTTTTTGTTTGTTGTTGACTGATTTCAATAATGGGAGTAACATAGGCTAGCAAATAAAGACCCGCGACGGCATGCGTTTTTAGTGGGTCAGAGTTCAGTTCAGTTCGACAATCACTCCTGACCATATCCGAGGGAACTTTAGCACGAAAAATAAGCCGCGGGCAACTGCTAGTATTATACATAGCTGCTGCCCACGGCTCTTCCCATGTCAAATTCTGATTCCGTTCCAACTTTTTATTCGTGCGGCAGTCCCCTCAGATACCTACCACTCCGGTCGATCATCGCACCCACTGAAAACCGCACGTCGCGCGCCGTCTTGGGTCCTCAGGGTGTAAGATTGCCTAGAGCATATCTCGCGCTCCCCGGACGATCCTGGGCTATCATTTAAAATGGCCCCTCAGGTGTGCAAAACTGTTAGTCATCCACATTATAAAAATAACGTGAAAAAATTGCAAGCATGGCTAGAAATTCAGAGAAAATTAAATGTGGAAGGTACGCTTTTTATTATAATAATAGACTTTTAATTGTATTAATATTATATTTATCTAAATGTAATGTTAACGTATAATGGTACCAAATATAAAACTAATTTATATATATTATATTTGTGCAAATTAGTGTCCCCATTGTCCATACAAAAAGTGAACATCTCCTTTCCCTATCACTCACCATAAAGTAACTAATAATTTAACTAGACAGCCAATTACCCAATTTCGGCCCTGTTGATTTTGAAAGTTCTTGACGCACGGTATCAAGTTCGCGCATGCGAAAAAGACGTTATCATGTTGAACGGAGCAATCAGAAGTCAGGTAGTTGGCGCATGCGTTCTACACGGACCAGTTAGATTCGGGTACGCGCTCCATATTAGATAACAATTGTCAAGTTTCGCTCATGTTCCGCTGCTCCAGCTACACTTGAACACAGCGAAACTCAACTAGCAGTTCCGCTGTTCGCCGCGAAACGGCGGAGATGTGCTACGGGCGTTAGCATTCGGTCTACCGAACGCCACAGAAGTCTTCAAACATGTAATTGCAAAAATTAACTCCGCAGGGAGCTAATTTTGTTCAATTACATCTCACATTATGCTTGCTAGTGCTTGCTTGAAAGAGAGGTTTCTTTTTCCTCGTAATTTGTCTCATTCACATAACTGGTTCAATAATTTTATATGTAACTAGCTGACGCTCGCGGCTCCACCCGCGTGGACATCAGTTATTGCGACTTTTGATCATATCTCCATTTCTATTGAACCAATTGGATTCAACACATAAGGCAGATTTTAAATATGGCCAAGACTTTTTTCGCTCGTAAAAAAACCACAATAAATACGATCTGTAGCTTTTGCGTCCATTGCTAACAAACGGACAAGAATCCCATGAAAAGTAAGGTAGCCAGAGCTCACTGTAGAGGTTTTGTGCTGTCAGTGGCAAGACCAAAGGCTGTCTTCTTCGCTGACGGCGCATAATCTCTACGGTCGGCAGCACGAGTGTGACTGCCCTGGTTTTGGCCTCGTTCATAGGCCACGGTAACCACTTTCCATCAGGTGGGCCGTATGCTTGTCTGCAACCTAAGTGGTATAAAAAAATACTTAAGTTACATATTTACGCAAGTATTTTATATATCCACAATGTACAGACACGACTAATTTACAATTTTATAACAGTATAGATAAACATCTACGACAAATATTGCGGTATCATTTTCCTCTAGAAAAGCTATAAAATTAATAAACCATTTCTTGGAATGGAATCGCTACCTACTGCAGATTTATTAGCCTATCTCGGTAAACAAATTACGCTACATTCTTCGTAGCTGCAATTTGCGTTTAATCTAATAAAATAAATCCCATATAGGTAGGTAATCATTTCTATTCTATTATAAGAAAAAACATGAATATATCTCATGGTAATTTAGAGCAACCTCTCCAATTATTCTTTTTATTTTATACTAGCCTTCCGCCCGCGTGGATCTCTTATCTCTGGTTCTACTCAACCGATTCTCATCTATAGGTAGGTACTATTAGATAGTTGTAAATTTGCGGCCCGCGAGGAGCGAAGGAGAATCGCAAACCGCGTGGCCCGCGAAGAGCGGCGGCAACTCGGGCTTCGGAGGTCGCAGAATGACCTCCGTCCCCCATGAGCGCGGGCCTGGGGGTGACGGGTGGAGCCGCCTGTCACCCTAGCAGAAGCAGGCTGCGGCGGCAGCACGCATTGCGTGCTTCCCCACACCCGGGGGCGAGTCGGGGACTCTGTGGTCCCCACACCGGAAGAGGACCAGATCGAGAGATATGGTCCTGGGTCGGCCGGGGTGCGAGGGATATGGCTACGACAATCTCACCTCCGGCAACTGATGGCCCACAGACGGCGTGCGTTTTAGTCGGTTCGAGTCCGACATAACCTCCTCCTCCGGCTCCGGCGGGGGAAGTATCCGTGGGGATTTTTCGCACGATAAAAAAAAAAAAAAGATAGTTGTAAATTGTAGATGTTTATTCGCGATGGACGCAAAAATTATTGAATGGATTTAGTTGTGATTTTTCTTATTGAAAGGTCTTAGTCAGACTTAAAATATTACGTTTGTTTGATAGCAATTGGTTGAGTAGAACCGGAGATATGACCAAAAGTTGCAATAACCGACATCCACGTGGGAGGTTATTTAGATTATTCAGATGAGTATATCTTTATCCAGGTTTCAAGCTGCCACTTGGCAGTTCTCTGGTCTTCGCAGGCTATAACGACTTGTAATTACAAAATGAAGAACATTATAAATAGCCGACACGGTGTGCGCGTCCAAGTACAGCGGTGCGCGTGCGTCGTTAACTCTAGATGGGTGTCGTGCAATTGTGTCGTTTTTGGCGCACGATATTAATTGACAATGGACTCGCGCGGTAATACAATACCTACTTAAGATTAGCACACATTTGCGTTTTATAGAATACGATTTCGTTCTTTTTTTATACTACTTAGATCGCAGACAAGCAAACGGCCCTCCTGATGGTAAGTGGTGACCGTGGCCTATGGGCGAGTGCAACACCAGGGGATGCACACTCGTGTTTTTGGGTTTGCCGCCCGGCAGATTAGAATTTGGGCCACCAAGGCGACTAAGGGATAGGGCTGTTTAACATCACACAGGTATACAGCCCAGACTCAGCTTCAGATGCATGGCTCGAGTCAACAATAGTGCCCGGAATAGGTACAGCAATAGGCTCACCACCTATTACGAGGGACCTAATACAATAATTGGTGAAATGTGGGTGTTAATTCATCTCTGCCTTACCCTCCAAGGATAGACGCGTGATTGTATGTGCAATCTATATTCTACATCTAAATATGAAACAGTCACATATTTTTTATGAACGTATATGGAAGGGACCAGCCGTCCCTGTACATTCATAAAAAGGTATTTACGATAGGTACTTACACTACTTACTTCTTTTAGGTAATATATGTTTACTTTCATATTATTATCGTAAAAATATTTTTCAAGTCGCAATTCTTTTATATACCTAGGGTGTATTATTGAGATTAGATTGTAAGATTAAGCCAAAATCTGTGAATCAAAATAATCTTAAAAGCCTCTTATGAATGTTTTGTGTAAATTAACGGCTTAAAAAATGATATTAAGTAATTTGATTAGGCAAATGACTTGGATCGATGATATTTAATTATTTGCCTAGCCATTTAACAGCTAAGTAAATCTCTTGATTCTGAATATCATTCAGGCCGTTAATTGAAGGACGCCGTTTAGTTAACAGCCTAGGCCTAGCGGCTACTGCGACGTGCCCTAAAAAGTCTAACAACAACGGTCTAGCTGCAATGCTTTGATATCGCCTAATGTCACCATTGGGTTGTGGAGGTTATATTGCAGTCGCTTCACAGAAAATATCGAGGTCTAGCCAAATCCGCAGTTAAAACTGGTAAAACGGACCCCAAACTCCGAGGTGAAAGCTTCGGATGCGACTGGGAATTAATGCTAAGAAGAAGTTGAATGCGACATTTACGAGTACATCATTCAAATCATTCAAAGAAACGCAAGTGTGCACCAGACCTTCAGCCAGTAGTCGAGTTGATTAAGGAAGTCGTTATCGGCAGCCAAGACAATACCAACAATAGAAGCCCCGAACGAACGAGAAATAATATACATTAAGACAATATTTACTTGTTGCTAATGCTCCAATATTGGTCCTTGGACGTCAAGCTATGTCCAACCGGGTCGGCGCGGGCAACCGTTCAATAAATATATATAGGTTATTATACAACCTTCTCCTTTTAGAAGGAAAAAGAAAAAGAGTATCTAATTTTTTTTATACTGCTTAGGTTGCCGACAAGCACACGGCCCTCCTGATGGTAAGAGGTTACCGTGGCCTATGGGTGAGTGCAACACCAGGGGAGCCACATTTGTGCTACCGACCCTGTAAGAACAGAGAGATTCTGTGCCGTCAGCGCAAAAGATAAGTAGGGCAAAGCCTTGGTTTTCCCACTGACAGCACAAAATCTCTACAGTGAGCTCTGGCTACCCTACTTACCGTCGGAAACACAACACGAGATTATTAAGCCGCGGTCTTCTGTAGGGCGGAGGTACTTCCCCAGTCGGACTGCTCGATTGGGACGGATATACCGTTGCGTCTCGTTTTTATGGTTTATAGGCTCGCGCTCGTGATTTGACCACTATATCACCTGTTGGTAAGCCACGATGTGGTCGACGGTGGAATAGACTTGCCAAGAAGTAACCACTCTAGTCTTGAAGACATCCAAGTTATAGCTATCCAGAAACAGTGATTGACAGAACGCATGATGAACGTATCGCCGAAACGTTTAGTACGAGTACCTATCTATCTATTTATTACTATTTGTATAATATTGTAAAGTGGTCGTGTCTGTACATTGGAGATTTTTAAAAAAATACTTGGATTATGTTATGTTAACGATACTGAACACGAAAATATTTTTTTTTTAATTTCCTGTCTGTTTGTCTGTTTGTTCGCGATAGACGCAAAAACTTCTGAACGGATTTTCATGCGGTTTTTTTTTGTTAGAAAGGGCTTGCTCAGACTTAAAACCTTAAAACTTACGTTTGTTTGATCACATCGCAATCGGTTGAGTAGAACCGAACATACGATATGGATACGACATATGTGCAAATACTGAAACCGCGAAGCATCCTGGTCCATAGGAATACAACCTAATTAAATTTAAACTTAAATTCCCTGATTTATAAAATCTGAAATTTTCTACTGCTTGAAGCTTAGGGGGTACCAAGTATATGGTTTCAATTATTGCCTATATGTCGTATCCATATTGTATATGAGCAAAGGTCGCGTTATCCGAGATGCACGCGGGCGGAGCCGCGGGCGGAAGGCTAGTTGTATAAGTGGAGTGTTCACGGTGAATCGGTGGCGTTTTGCCGTGCGTTTGATCGTTCGGTGATAGGAAGGGCTTGGAGGAATTAGGTTGTGAAACTTCAGCGCACACTCTCCGAAGTGCATCCGATAAAACACCGAGAGACAAGCAACTTTTCGCCGATTTTCTAGGCTCTGAAGCCTATTCGGCCTATTCCCTTCTAACTTACACTTCAAACTGTGACACTTACCACTATCTGTAGTCTCCCTGTGACCATGCTAAAAGAAACTAATAACAAAATATGGAATAAAAGTCAGGAGAATACGAAAGATTATTTTCACGCCAAAAATAAACCGCAAATCAAATCCAGTCCCAGGGATACTTTCAATGTAACAATAAAAGGACTTTGAGATTTAAAACCTCCGTGAAACCTTCATGGGGCATTTAAGAGCCATTACTATTTGATGTGCGTACCCGTGAAAAATAGCTTTTTATATAATTTATTCTGAAGTTAATAGCTTTCGTCTTTGGCCACAGACTAAAGAGCGACTACTGAGACTAAAACACTGGGCAATATTCTTTTGGCTTATTTTGATTTATATAAAATCAACTTTTGAAAAACTTGCGACCAGTCAATTTTCTTACGAATTTTTTTGGGGTCTTATTATAATAGGAATAGTCGATAAAAACAGCGGAGGAGCGGATGGATTCACCGTGTCTGAATTCTTTCTGGTGAAGTTAAAAAGCAAATAATCATAGTCATATATTATGGCTACAACGCAACGCGACGTATTGTTGTTACATGTTATTTGAACAATAGCCACGAAATAGCCAAAAAGTAGAAATGCCTTTTTGGAGAGACCCAAGACAGAGTGCGGTTCTACCTGTTTCGAGTCCTATATAACCGCCCCTCCGGCTAGTGGGGAAGTATCCATGGCGATTTCCGAACGAAAAAAAGGCACCTAAGCCTAAAAATATAAAAAGTAGAACTCTCAAAAGTATTCTCAAGTCTGCACACTTTGTGATATCTAGTTGTTTAATGCTTACTGGAATGCAAATCAGTATCGGAACAAGAAAAGTCCATCGCGCTCGGAGTGACGGCTGACGTGACCACGTTCCGAATGGCGAGCTGCACTGACCTCACAATCTGACGAAGAAAAAGAAATAAAGAAATAAATGATGAATAACATAGTACCTACTTTCTACAAGTAGCATCAGTTAAATAATTACCTACTTGACTGTTATTCATTTATTTATTTATTTATTTAATTTTATTTATAAATCTATATTCACTGTGACCACGTGATACTCAAACCCAGACCTGTATTCTAGAACGACACTCAGTCTTGAATCTCAATTTATCTGAGAATTGATTGTATAGACAGCTTGATAGATTTAACAAATTGTATAAACAATCTGTCCTCAAATAAACCAAGATTCAGAACTAAGTAACATCAGTCATCTTAGTCAATCTTTCAAACCATCATCTATCATCCTGATTGACTTTCACCTAGGAGCCCGGGGTCTTGCTTCTATTTAGTTTGACTGTGTTTCGTAGTGACTGCCCTATGACTATCCAACCTCGAAAGGGAACCCTGCGCCAGAGTCACATCCCTCAATCTGTAATTTTGTGCTCTCATACACCTCCAGTACCTGCACCCATTCATACTTTCAAATATTTGCATTGATTTCATTACTGAAATTAGAACAATTATTTGAAGACCTTGTATGGTACTTAGTAAGTAGATGGTAATCATTTTGTGTGATGAACAAACATTAATTTATTACAAAAACAGACAAAACAACTTTCCAACAATGGAACCCAAAACTGCTGACAAATTTTCCGAGAAACACCTATCCAACTTCCAACCAACTAGAAAACTTTCTTTTCCACTCACTTTTTGTAAAACATACGTTTTACAAAAAGGAATATTAAATTTCAAAAATTGTTTTTTAGAGAACTTTGTCGAGAAAATCAAGGTCTCTTCAACTTTTAAGTATGCCCGCCATCTCGTGAGCTCGGAGGGATTCCGTAACCAAATTAATTTACATAATTCTCTTCGTAGAGTTATTTTTATTCAAATTTGACTCATGTAAATAGTTTTCGAATTATCCATCGGGCTCGATGGCGACTTTACATTGTGATAAATTAATATTTTGGTATTTTTATCTCAAATATAATTAATCTGGTTATAAGTGGGTGAATTTAGAGGCATTTAGAGGATATTAAATACTATTGTCTTTTATATGAAGAAAAATAGATGTGTAAAGTCGCCAAAATGTCATATTTACGATCAAGAGGTGGCAGTATTATATGAAATAGCAAATAGCAACTCTATTATTGAAATTATAGGTAAAAACTAACGATACAATATGATGTTAAAAGATTTTTATATGTCTGTCTTGCACAAACATAATGTTAGTAATTCAATGTCCTCTCATAGTATCCGATACATATTTTTGTAACATTCAGCAAATGTTTAATTACCATCGTATTTATTATGATACCTATACCTAGGTACCTAAATCATCGCACAATATAATTTCGAGGGTGATCTGAGTTAAATCTAATGATACTTTCCCAGCGAGAAGGATTCAATTTGTATGGGAAGTTTTCTACATATATCTCTAAATACATTTTTTGTAAATACCAGCCTAGAAACACCCAGATCAACTGCAAATAATACATTATTCATGCATACAAAATTACAAATATTTGTACTGCGTGGGAATTGAACCAGCGCCTCCTGCGTAGCAGTCGAATGCTCTACCATTACGTCACAAAGGCCGATTTTAATAAATATTCGTCTTTATTGCGCGCCTGAGCATAAAGCCTCTAATCGAAATGGCATCTATTATAATGTTTTGAAATAGTAACGCAATGGGGATTTCTAATTTTCGTAATGATTACTCGTTATCCCTAACTATAAAGTGAGTCAGTGTTTAGAACAGTTGCTAAGCTTCTCACAAAGCGTATAAATATTAGAAAAATGGTGTGTGTGAGAACTAAGCGAGTAAAGGCAAATATGACACTTCGAAAACTGTGATTGAGGCAACATGACGAACCTCTTAAAGAAGTTCTACTCTAGGCACGGTGAGAGGGAAAAATTGAAACGACTGTCTAAGGTTTGATATTTTATTAGTATTTTATTTACAACATCCAAAATCTATGTAATATCCATGAAAAGGAAAAATGCTAGGGCCAACAAAGTTGAAATTCTGATAATTTCACACTTAAATCGAAGTGGGAACACAAAATTTTCATGTCCCTAAATGGGAACAGGCCGTAATAAACTTTTAAAACATTGTTGCTTTGGGATAAAACCTGATGACAAACACATTGTTTAGGTCGTGCCGCGTGGTTCCCGGCAGAGTAGAATTTGGGCCACCCCATCTCCTCCCATGTGGTGTCGTACAAGGCGACTAAGGAATAGGGCTGTTTAACATCAGACAGATATATACAGCCCAGACTCAGCCTATACATGGCTCGAATCAACAATGGTGCCCGGAAAACGGCAATAGGCTCACCCCCTATTACGTGGGACCTAATACAGTGATTAGTGAAATGTGGGTTTCATTCGCCTCTGCCTAACCCTCGGGGGATAAAAGCGTGATTGTATGTATGTAATCGTGGTTATAGAACATTACGGTACAGGCGATAACGATTACATTGTTATGTGTATGTATGAGTGAAAGTAAATTAAATGGTATATTTCGTCATTCCACAGCCTCTGTGGCTTGGAGATTCCCGCTTAGTGCAAATAAGTATTTGTTTGCATGAATATGTCTATTTACATTGGTTTGCATGCACGTTAAGCCGTCGGTCCCGCTTGCCATAAGAACATGTATGGTAGTCATTACGGGTAGGTTAGTTGGAGTCCTTAAATATCCAACTTTTCTAACTGCAGAACTTTGATATCGCAAATTGTATGTGGAGGTTATATAGATGGCAGTTGCTTCACGGAAAATATCGAATCTCAGCCGCAACAGTAAGACCGGAAAGCCGACCTCAACTGAGTTGGGATAAGATTCATAGAATGATGATGTTTTCGTTCCACAGGTGTACGATGTAAGCGACTATGAAGCCACGTTCAGCATAACAAGAGCCGTGCTCCGACTCGTCGGACTTAGGCTCACTCGAAATGATCCTTTTTACATCAGGTTTGATAAAAAACAAATCTTTCTCTCTGTATCTATCAATCTATCTCTGTATCAAATTTCATTAAAAACGGTTCAGTGGTTTAAGCGTAAAAGCGTAACAGACAGACAGAAAGGCAGACAGAGTTACTTTCGCATTTAAAATAGTAGTATGGATGCTTTGTAGGAATACCTACAACTTAAATTAAATTAAATTAAATTAAATTAAATAATCATTTATTTCATACCATAGTTCTAGTCCATAGTATTAGTGTATTAGTAACAATGTGCCTAAAATTATGTTAGTATTGTTAGTATCAATTATATAAAATTTAAATATTGCCATTCACTACCCTTACCCAATGTTTTTGGGTAGGGCAGTCAAACCTTTGAGCAATGATTTTCAGAATGCTGTTGTTCGCGTTCCGCAAGCGCTGCAGCAGGGAAGCAGCTTTTTTGCGGATTATCGCCTTAAACCCGTCTGTTTGCATTTCGGCAAACATTCCAGAGGCACTACAGCGCCGCGACAGCCCCAACAACATTCTGAAAGCATTGTTATACTGAACACGCAGGGTGTTGTAGGATCGCCGCGTATAACTCACCCACAGGCCACTCGAGTAAAAAGATTGACAGAACGCCTTAGTACTTCCTTAGCTTACTTAACTTAGGAGCAGTCTTTTTATTGAATAATATTTATAGCTTTAAGGTTAACTGTATACACAATATTTATTATGAAAAAGTACCTGAAGAACGGAGGGATAATATATTACAAATAATAAAGTACCAACTCACATACGTTCGAAATAGCGATTTCAATGTGTAAACCGTGCGTCGTCGGCTCCGGATAAACATAAAATATTTTATTTAGGTCAAAAATTACGCTTATACCGAGTCTTCGTGTGAAAAATGATGTGTACCGGTTATATGTAAAATTATAGTACTTAATTCGACATTAAATTACTGTAGTCCTGACAGAAATGGTACCGTATGGATACTTACTCAATCTATATTTACAGTAAACAGACAGATAATACAATACATGACTTGAGTCAACAATAGTGCTCAGAAAACGGCAATAGTGTGCCTATTACGTGGGACCTAATACAATGATTGGTGAAATGTGGGTGTTACTTCACCTCTGCCTAACCCTCCGGGGATAAAGGCGTGATTGTATGTATGTATGTATATATTTTCTTGATTTTCTTTATATAAAATTTTTAAATTGCGCAGAGTTAGGAACTAATTTGAAACCTCATAATTTTGGACCCTCCCCTAATTGTAGTCAAACGCAATATGTAAGTTATGGTCTATGTTATTAGCTGTCATGTCATGTGTAAGTTATTAGCAGTACCTACTAATTTATCTATTACGTTTTTTAAATACCTATTTAGGAGCAAATTCAATGATTGTTGAAATGTGGGTGTTAATTCACCTCTGCCTAAATCTCCGGGGATAAAGGCGTGATTATATGTATGTATGTATGTCCATTTAAATTGGTTCTAACTATAGAATTATTAACTCTACAGTATACACCTATCCACCATATTACAATTTATTATATCCATTTTGTTTCAATCAATTAATCAATTATCCTATTGCAAAACCACTGCTGGACATTAGTCACTCAACGTCACTCAAAGTGCTCCCGATCCTTCGATTTCCGCATCCAGTCTGTCCCAGCTACCTTTTTCGGGACGTCAGTCCATCCTTTTCCTGTCAAGAATACCTTTTATTCCAGGTTATTCTGGAGCATGTTCTACTGGTTCGAGTTCGCGAACCTGTTCATAGTGACGTGGCTGGAGCTGGTGAACATCGCGCAGGCGGCCAAAGGGGGCACGTTCCAGGACGCTGTTCAGATCTTCAGCATGATGCCGTGCGTGGGATACTTGTTGCTTGGTTAGTTACTATACTTGTGTCACTATAAAACTACAGGGATTAGGATGTATAAAATCTAGAGGTCGAGACGGCCCTGGGTCAGCCGGGATGTGAGGCAAATGCCTTATGTCACCTCACACCAGCTACAACTCAGCATCTGAAGATACGAGATGGCGTGTGATTTCAGTCGGTTCGAGTCCGACAGAACTGCTCTCGCCGGCCGGCGGTGGGGTATCCGAAGGAAGTTCCACACGAAATGGGAAGGTCCTGTCTACATCTTTCAGACTTTCTTTCTTTCTTTCTTTCAAAACTAACTCACTTACCTACTAGTTGATGCACCTGCTTAATAACAGACGAGGCTCTTGCGAGGGCTTTACTGTCGAGGTTAAGAGGTTAGATTGCAGTTTTTCCCATAAAAGGCAATAAAGCAACCCAAAATAATAAGCAGATCTCGGACTCCAGAAAAGCAAATTTTCCCAATAAAAGTTTCATCGAGCAGGCTGAAATGAAATTTTAATAAAAATAAAAAAGTAGAGAAGTACCTAAACAATTTTAAAATACATCACGCTGAACTGAATAAACATCAATTATGATGAGAGTACTTACTGTACTTAGTACTCTTCAACTTCTATTTTTCCTTCCTTTACTTTTTATACATATTATATTTTAATCGCATAAGCCTCTTATAGAAACGGAGAAAAATAACAAAGCTTGTATAATTGGCATCAAATGTACCGTCTGTATCTTGAAAGGCATTTTATTTTTACAAAGCCACTCCAGGAGTGCTGGCAGAAATGAAAACTTAGCCTATTCAATTCAATTCAATTTATTTTTATTTCTGAACAAACATAGTTTGTGTTGAAATGTCAATTACAAAAATGATAAATATCTATGTAGGTAGATACAAGCTGTTGCCCACGGCTTCGCCTGTGTGGATGTCGGTTTCGCGAAAAACATAGCCTTTCCCAAGCTTTATCTGTGTACCGGTTCGGTTCAAAGTGAAAGCGTGACAGGCAGACAAACAGACAGTCAGACAGAGCTACTTTCACAATTATAATATTAATATGATGGAATTATATACAGAGGTGTCACATGTGAATTGTCACAAATGGTGTCGGTAACGGTGTCGCGAGTACAATGATTCTGTTTCATCTCAAAACCATGTTCTACGGAAAATCCCCCCCGCGCAGGGCGAAGAGGTTTCAGAGTCGTTGTTGTGAAAAAAGCAAAGATATGCAAAGCACGTATTTTCTTTATTTTGTTCCACTTTGCACGGATTGTTATTTTTGAACAGAGGCCACTCGTATTTTGTTACATTTCAAAATGTATTAAAGGTTTTATACGTTTTTGAAATATTCTAGTTACCAGTCAGTGATATGTTGGCCCTACTAGAGGGACCAACGTCCTTGCAGTTCTAGCGAGCCTTACTGGCCTTACTGGCCTTATATCCTATAGGATCTGTACCTGCATCAGAGATGCAGGTACAGATCCTATAGGCGCAGGTTGTCCTCTCACGGTTGGTAGGTCAGGAAAAGTATACCTACTTGCCAATCAAAAACAATAAAATTTTAGCGGCTCCATCTGAAAACCAGCGCTGCGTATACTAATGATGTACGCAGCATTCATGCTGAGATGGGGCCCTATTTGGGTCTGCGCGATGATTAAATGTTCATGTATTATTATTATTTATTATTGTATTGCTGTATTATTTCACATTGTGCAGATAACTCAAATAATACTTTTTCTTTCTTTCTTTCTTTCTTTCTTTCTTTCTAAAGGACCTCAGTTTCCAAATTCCAGAACAACTGGGAATTGATGATGATTGTAGATATTAATAATTAATTAAATAGTAAAAGGACATTAGAAGGTTCCTAACATATCAGCAGCATGAGTAGTTACCACGCTACTACCCATTGCTATAGACTCAAACTCCAAAATTAAATGAAAAGTGTTTCATTACACTCTCATTCACTCTACAAAAAGCCATCTAATTTTAAAGTTTAACGGCATAACTTTAAAGGCTAAAATTAAATGGAAATTTCTTGCAGTGTCAGTGGCATGACAGTGGTTTTACTTAGCAGAATCGAGACCAGGTGGGCCGCATGTTTGTCTACCACCTAAGTAAAATAAACTGTTGCAACCTTTCGCAGCGATGTCCAAATCATACATGATTGAAGTCCACCGCCCTGTGTACGAGAACTTGGTGAGTGAGCTCCGTGACATGTGGCCCAGGGGAGAAGTGCCTGATGAGGAGCATGAAGTCATCAGCTCGGCACTGCGGCAACTCAATTATGTAATACAAGGTAAGATTAGAATGGAATTCTCCTACTAGAGACGCAGACAGATAAAAGCCTGCGTTAGAGATTCGTCCCTCAAGCAGCAGGATATCTTGATCAAAGACTATTCGAGAAATCATGATGAGAATGAGTATACTGATAATATAATAAGCGGGGTGCGAAGGATATGGCTACGTCAATCTCACCTCCGGCAACCGACGGCCCACAGACGGCGTGCGTTATAGTCGGTTCGAGTCCGACATAACCTCCTCCACCGGCTCCTGGCGGGGGAGGTATCCGTGGGGATTTTTTGCACGATAAAAAAAAAGATAATAAAATAAAAGTTGAATGAAATTTTAAAGCATTTAGTTAATATGCTAAATATTCAAATTGATTATGATATAGAAAAGAAAATCGACCTCGGGCGGGACTCGAACGCGTTATAAAAGGTTTAATGACAGTAAAGGAAGCTCGTGAAGAGTGTATGTACCTACCTATACGAGTAGAAGTGGATGGCGGGTTGTTAGCTCTGTTTACCCCAGAGGTAAAAAGGCGTGAGCATATGTATGAATTAGTTCTGTGGAACACCTCAACACCTTTTAGCCGGCTTATTCTACAATATTCTTGAAAGTGTTTCGCGATCAAGAAATCTGCCTTATAATCGGTCCAAGGGTTTAATTTTGGCCAATCCACCACCATTCTAGGTACACTACTGCCGACATAAACTCACTCCAAACATAACTAGGTAATTTAGATTAGCTGGAAGCATTCATGAGAATACTAATAATTCTGGTCACTAAGAGATCCGATTCTCTGCACTCCATGGATTCACCGTGCGGTCGCCGGGTCCATAGCGTGATACAGAGAGGAACACCGTGACGGCGACTGGGACTTGCGAATCAGATGTAGGTTTAGGGTGGCCACCTTGTGATGCATCACCTCCACAGTCAGTAGTGTCCCCCCCCCCCCCCCTACCTATCCTTTGGTAAGATCCTATCAAGCTTACTGAAGTTCTTGGCAATCCGAGGTCTTTAAGTAAGTTGTACAGGGATTTAGCTGGAATTCCCCTTGGTCCTACTTCTACTGCGTAGAGTTTAACCACGTAGCCGTTTTTGGTTAACACGTTAGTCAAGTCAAAGTATTTGTTTGTCATTATAGCGAGGTTTTTAGGTATATTAGTTTCCCACGGTACTGTGAGTTTTACAACTTGTTGTGTTTCAGAAACACAATATAACAACAAAGCTTTGATTTGAATGACGAATTTGTTAATGAATAGATTAGATTTGATGGTGAATAGAATTTCGACCGTACCTATTTGATAGCTATTTATAGAATACTAGCTGTCCCGGCGAACTTCGTACCGCCAATTATTTTTCAGCCCCCGTGAATTTTTGATTGCCCCGCTGCACCTATTTTCTCACCCTTTAAACCTTCCCTGGGCATCCACAAATATTTCAAGACTAAAATTAGACAAATCGGTTCAGCCGTTCTTGAGTTATAAACTAACAACGAAAAGTGGCATTGATTTTTATATACATATATAGATAGTAGAGCTGAGAGCTGCATAAATTTTCCAACCTTACCTCAGACTAGTCTGGTATAGTCTAGCCGGAGCCCAAACAGTTATTATTTAGATTAAATAGAAACGGAGCTCTGCGAAATGATGTTCTGACAGACTAAAGTAATCTATAGCTGCGTAAATTATCCTAATAACTTTCCTTATCGATAACCTTAATCTCAGAATAGTTATTGGAATTCTTTTCTATCAGCCATCATGGATATTGTACGTAGGTACCTACTCGAATACCGACTATACCGAGTACCTATTTCATTACAGACTTTCATTGCTGCTATAATAAATGGTGACGTTATTACTGTTGCTAGATATTGTCCAAGTCCTAATTGCAATAGCAATTAGGACTTGGACAATATATCTAATAAACTTATTTTGCTTATTTCTATTACACTAGTACGTATTAGCTAGCTGCTAGATACTTGTAGTCCGTACATCATCATCATCTGCATATAGACGTATTCTCCTGATTGCATCCGTGGCCAAGATGACCTCGAAGCTCAGGGTCCGCCTTCCGGCTCTTCCTTCTCCACTTGTTTGTAGTCCGTACATGGGTGGATATTAGGTAGATAAGTGTAGATTAATAAAGGAAAATAAATAGTAGTTATTCATGCGATTCGTTTATTTTTGGGCACTGAAGAAAAAAAGCACGAAGCTAATTTTATATGCTCAACTCTTAGCGATCTGGATTTAGTAAAACTACCTATGTTTTCAAAGCGCATTTTTTATCTACCACTTAGGTCGCAGACAAGCACACGGCCTACTTGATGGGAGGTGGTCACCGTGGCCTATAGTCGTATTCAACACCAGAGGCGTCACACTCGTGCTGCCGACCCTGAAGAAACCTTCTAATGCCCTTCTTGAAGAACCCCATATTGTAGTCGCTTGGGAAAACCACCGCAGGGAGTTCATTCCACAGCTCACAGCGCATGATAGCAAAACTGACAAGACTTATGTGATTATTACAATTTAAAGATGTTCCCTAATTGAAAACGAATCAAATTACGAGGGATTCTGAAGATTTATAGGTTTTATTTTGATAGCTCATACGGAATACCTACCAAAGTTTTTACAATTATTGATCTTTTCTTTTTTAATCTTCTAACATCCTTCTATCTTCGATCTTTCTAATCAAATTGAAACCACGCGTTTTAAAAAGGTGGTTTTATAGTTATTAAATTAGCCCCAGTCCCTGTCTGTGATGCGAGGCAATTTTCAACCCACAAGTAATATTTCATTTGCAATATTTTTTCTTGCAGGTTACTACTGGTGCAACAACGCTCTCTGTGTGATATTCCTGAGCCCTCCATTCGTGATCATCGTCAAGGTGTGGCTGGGGTACGAGGACAGCTATATCCTGTCGTTCTTCTACTGGTTTCCCTTTGATCCATTTGAACATGGATATGTAGTAATTCTCATAGCGCAGACTTGGCATGGTAATTAAATAGAACTATATTTCGTACGCGCTAGAGACATTTCTAGTAACTTAACTAGCCCTTATAACCTATCGATTTAGATTTGAAAAAGTGAATGTCTAAGACGGAACTTGAACCCGCGACCAGTCTCTTACGGGGGGGAATGCTCTGAACACTGTGACACAAGTACATGTCTTGGATCTAAATCGAAAGGAATAGCATAGATACTAATTGCTACAAAAAATCAACAAATGAATGAATGCGGAAAAATGTTCTTAGATAGCTAATTTTGGTATGGTAAATTCATGTTTAATATACTGGAATCATTAGTAGGTAGGTATATGTATAATTTATTTTTTATTTACAATCATTTTATAAATTGTTTAAGTACAAAGTTATCAATAAAACTAAAAATAAAAAGGTAAATTAAAAACTAAAATTAGAACCCATCATGGAATTCCTCCGCAGCGCATGGCTCTACTGGGATTATTTTTTAAATCATCAAATTTAAGAATACAACTACCACCTAGTCTAAAAAAGGAGCTATTCTACTGGATCCACTTTTCACAGTAAACTTTCATACCTGTTTCACAGTTTAGGCTCACCAAAACACAATTGCCACGAAACTGTGATAATTATGATGAAGATCTCCTCAGGCGCGTTCGCAAACAACGGTACCCTATAGGAACTATAATGATCCTTTGAACGCACCGAACTATTTCAACAAACTGAACAAAAGATATTAATTAACGCCAAAGTTCTGAACAAAGCTATTTACAGAGGATTAACTTTTATTTACATAACACTATAGACGACATTGTCTTGAAGAACATTTTCTAATTACTCTGAATAATCTACTGTACAGCCTCTGCGGTGTAGCGGTAGTGAAAGCGGCCGATACGCAGGAGGCATGGGTTCGATCCTCGCTCAGTACAAATATTTGTATGCATGAATATGGGTATTTGCGTTAGTCTGGTCGTGCCTCGGAGAGCACGTTAAGCCTTCGGTCCCGGTTCCCGGTTGCCATAAGAACATCTAAGGCAGTCATTACGACTAGTTGGAGTCCTAAAAAGTTCAACATCCTAGCTGCAATGCTTCGATATCGCCAAATATCGTCATTGGGTTTTGGAGATGGCAGATGGCAGTCGCTTCACGGAAAATATCGAAGTCAAGCTAAATCTGCAGTTAAACTGGTAAAGCAGAACCCAGACTCCGAGGTGAAAGCTTTGGATGCGACTGGGATTAATGCTAGAATGAAGAAGAAGAATTTGATGTACAAAATGTACCTTTTGTGTTTAGGACCCAAAAAGATCTTCTGGTCCTAGCCAGTAGCCAACCATTCAATGTTAGTGACTGAAACCAGTCGGAGTCTCCTCTCCAGGACACATAAGATTCCCTGGGCACACGGGTTGATCCCGATGAGACGAAACACCGTTACAGTTTTAGTCGGTTCGTATCCGATATATCAACTTTAGCTCCGAGGGGTTGCCGTACGCAAATTAAAGGGGGTTAGTATATGACATACAACAACAACAGCGCGGGCTGCCCCGAGTCACGCTATCACGCGTAGGATCTCTCTTAACGAAACGAAAAAAGTGCCCCTCTGTAGCCTAACGAAACAAAAAAGACTTCTTCTGTGAAGCTTGTTCGACTCTTCGTGCTTCCAGTTTGTTCCAGCTACATTTATTAAGCTATCAGTATAAGGATTCATATTTTTTTCTACAGGGCTAATAACGATATGGTTCATGTTGTGTGGCGACTTGCTGTTCTGCATATTCCTCAGTCACATCACGACGCAGTTCGACCTGCTGTCGGTCAGGATCCGACGGCTGGTGTACGTCCCCGTCGATAAACAACTTGTCGATGCGTATCCATTAGGTAAGTTAATAATATTGTAACTGTAAAAAGTAAAAATAAATTGTTTTTTTTTGGTTTGCGTTGGCTTATTTGGGAGCAACTGAAGTCTGATCCCCCAACCCCGTAAGGAAATCAACACTTAGTAGATTCTAGTTCGTCAATGAGCAATTGTTACCTCTTGCTGGTGAGTTTGGTTTGGTGCCAAAAATCTTAGTGGGGCTTAGGGCCTACGGGCCCTATGCCTTTATAACAGTTAAGCGTTAGACTGATGGACGAAACATGGTACAAAATATAAAGTTCTAGACGGCAGGTTAGAGCAGGTTAAGAGCACTCGAAACCGGTGGATTTGCATTAAAGCTTTATTACAGTTTGAGGAGATGATGTTTTGTTTTACATGGTTTGACATAACAAATAAGTAATCTACTCGTGTCGCCGCTATACATAGAATTCCTTGGTCTTAAAACAATCGTTACCCACTTTATTGTTCTTGCTCCTTAGTCTTAATCCATTACATTGTTCCAGGCGAATACTCTAAACGATACGCAAAAATACATACGAATGTAGTAGACTCCTTCAATGATAACGATTGGGAGGCCTCTCAGCAGCAGGAACTCAAGGACATCATTTTAAGGCACAGGGCATTGATAAGGTAGATATAGCTAGTATTTTTTTAATTTGGTTAGTCTATCTGATTGTCCCGGGTAGTCCCCGAAGTAGCTGGCCCGACTTTGACGTGGTTTTTATCCACGGCATAGAGTCACAGACCATGGCCTTAGTAACAGCTTCGGTAGGAAGGTATTACCGTAGCATATGGACATGTACAACATTAGAGGCGTCACACACTCACACTCACACTGCCGACCCTGTCAAGACCTTCTAGTGCCCTTCTTGAACAATCCCATTTTGTAGTCGCTTGGAAAAACCACAGCAGGGGCATCATTATGAAGCTTAAACCTGCGTCAAATGAAGTTTTTTTTATTTTTTTTTTATTTTTATACCACTTAGGTGGCAGACAAGCACACGGCCCACCTGATCGAAAGTGGTTACCGTAGCCTATGGACGTATGCAACACCAGGGGCGTCACACTCGCGCTGCCGACCCTGAAGAAACCTTCTAATGCCCTTCTTGAAGAACCCCATATTGTAGTCGCTTGGGAAAACCATCGCGGGGAGTTCATTCCACAGCTTGAGTGTGCGAGGGATGAAGTTCCTTTCATACCGCACAGTGCGCACCGTTTCCGGTCGCAATGTGTGAGGATGAACTCCCCGCCTATGACGAGAAGTGCGATGATAGAATGTAGCTTTTCTGAGCGCTGGTAATATCCTTCTATGGCCCGTCGGCCGGGGTGCGAGGGATATGGCTACGAAAATCTCACCTCCGGCAACCGACGACGGCCCACAGACGGCGTTCGTTTTAGTCGGTTCGAGTCCGATATAACCTCCTCCTCCGGCTTCGGCGGGGGAGGTATCCGTGGGGATTTTTCGCACGATAAAAAAAAGGTAATATCCTTCTTTAATTTTTGCATTTGTATCTATCTTCTCAGGCTTGCAGGAGACGTAGAAAACATGTTCAGCTTCGCTCTCCTCGTGAACTTCTTCAACAGTTCTATCATCATATGCTTCTGTGGATTTTGTTGTGTCGTGAGTATCCTGTGATGAAGCGTTAGTATGTATGTTGCGACCGATGTTTCGGGTAATATCCCGTACCTTATTGGTCCCGAAGACTCGTTTAGAATAAACTCTACCGAAATAGTTCTCAATAATAATATAAAAAAAGCAAAAAAATAAATAAACTTAGGTAATTAACTAATAAATAAATAAACTTTATAGTACACTGTACTTTGGACTGGATTTTGTAAGAAGAAAATGTTGTAATACCTCACAATTGTTTTTTTTTTTTTCAGATAGTTGAAAAATGGAACGAATTGGTTTACAAGTCCTTTTTAACAACCGCGTTGTCACAAACATGGCTCCTGTGCTGGTACGGACAGAGGTTGCTGGAGTCTGTGAGTAAATAATTAGAAAAAAGCCGCGCTAGAGCGAGTCGGACTTGTAAATAAAATAAAATAGTTAATAATAAAAAATATTAAATAAATTTTATACAAAATAGATTAGACCTTGGGAAAGAACATAGGCTACGTTTGGTCGTGGATGGAACCGCGGGTAACAGCTAGTATTTTATATATAGAAACGGTTTTAACTAGGTACTCCAAAAGTTATCAAACTGACTTCTATTTATGTAAGTAATTTAAATAGATTCCCTTTAAAAAAAAAACTGGCGCGTACTATCACAGTACTATACTTATGTACCTACATAGAAGTCAGTACAGTCAGTCAGCCAGTGCAGTCAATTGTTATAATGCTTGCACTACATTCTCGTCGAAGTTAGGCGAGGCGAGGTTTGACGAAGTTAGGCGAGGTTATGCGAGGCGAGGTGACACGACGTTTGCTAGCACTTCACTCTCGTCGAGGTTAGACGAGGCGAGGTTTGACGAAGAAAATACCGTAATTTTCTTTATTGTACTAGTACGGTGCATACCGGCAAATATCCGATTAAGCACAAGACTATGGCATACTGATTGAACGAACGCGAGAATGTGGAGGCTGCACCTCGCCTCGTCTATCCTCGCACCTAGCGTCTCCTCGCGCGAGGTCTGGCGAGGCGACGCGAGGCGCGGTGATGTGACGCGAGGGCTCCCACCACACTCTCGTGCTCGCGCTACCTCGCCTAACTTCGACGACAATGTAGTGCAAGCATAAGACTTTTCTGTTCGCAGAGTGCGCGAGTTGCAGACGCCTTGTACGAATGCGGATGGTACAAGGCTTCTCAAAATATTAAGAGTTCTATATTCATCATGTTGCACAGGTGAATAACCATCCAGTATTATAGCTTTATCACCCAAAATAATGCCATTATTAATAAACCCTGAGCCTCAGCCATGAGGTGTACATTCTCGTAAATATGTAGTTAAAGGACTCTACCAAATACTTTTTTTTTTGAGTTTATTTATTTATTTATTTGTTTATTTATTTAGTTGCCTTGTGGAGGTAATGTTCCTCCAACCAACGGGAGGATCCTCCGACCAGGCAAGGTGATCACGCCTGGCGGGCCGCGGCCCAACGATTGTCGTTGGGATGTTGTATATAGCTTGTACCAGCGCTGGAACTTCACTTTCGCGATGCAGGATTCGTAGTGACGTAGTAGTTCGGCTTGCTGTCGCTAGATGGCGCTGTGTACATGTGGTATCGCCACAGCCTTATTAAGCAATTTTAGTGTCAGGTATCCATAAAAATATGTAAACAGATCTATCTCAGTACATTCAAAAATTCAGTTGATATTGGAAGTGTGGTTGAACTGGATGGGATGAACTGGATGCGGAAGAGGATCGGGAGCAATGGCTTAGGTACATTGAGAGAGGCATATGTCCAGTGGACTGCAAAAGGCTAATTCATTAATTGACTATTATTATATAAACTCCGTTTTAGTATTTTGCATTAATTTTACATATTCCTTTACAGATCTCAAAAAAATATTTACGTGACTACGTACGGATTTTCAGTAATTTCGTTAGCGAGTTACACTACGGTAGGTTGTAAAAAAAGATCATTGTTAACATCATACCATGGTGTACCTAGAAGTTGATCAAAAAGTGGTTTTCTTTTCAGATAATCAAAACTTCTTGGTCGTACTTCACTCTGCTGCTGAATATTTATAAAAATTAATTGGTCGCTTAATTAGGTACTACGAGTAGGTAATTAAGTAGAACCACTGAACATAATCATGTAGAACCACTGAACTCTAATAACTATAAGATATCTATGTGTAGAACAGAGTCATGCTAGTGTTTATATTATAAATCAAACCCAACCAATAACGTATAGTTAATAATAACTAATAAATATCATTCGTAGATGTATAGGTATGTTAAGTTGAAACCGTTGTTTTAATATACATACATAAGTATAACTATAGGTACCTACCCATACATAACGCATTAGATTTTTAAAGGTACTGTTGAAATTTTATGCTTGCACTACATTCTCGTCGTAGTTAGGCGAGGCGAGGTTTGACGAAGTAAATACCGTAATTTTCTTTATTGTACTAGTACGGTGCATACCGGCAAATGTCCGATTAAGCACAAGACTATGGCATACTGATTGAACGAACGCGAGAATGTGGAGGCTGCACCTTGCCTCGTCTATCCTCGCACCTCGCGTCTCCTCGCGCGAGGCCAGGCGAGGCGCGGCGATGTGACGCGAGGGCTCCCACCACACTCTCGTGCTCGCGCTACCTCGCCTAACTTCGACGAGAATGTAGTGCAAGCATTTAGACTTACCGTAACGTGTTATAGCGTTAGTAGTCCGTGCAAATAAGAGGGATGAAGCTATTCATGGCATAGGGGCCATAGGGTGTATTACTTCCGACTATTATTTTTGAAGTAATCTGCGGTAGGTATATCTCCATTCCTCTTTCACCTATGTACCTAATCCATTTGGGTGGACTATGGGTAACATTTTCCGTTTGAATAAGTAGCGCAATTTGGAGTAAAGCAATTTATTGTTACTGCGTCGTAAATCGCTGCTAATATTCATGTCGTAGACACGCTGATTTTGACGTCACCGGTGAGTCGCTGTCGATTTGTAAGTCACTGCCGAGTGCACCAATCTTTAAAAATATTGATGAACATACGTATTTGGACTAAAATGAGTATTATGTGGGACAAGAGATCTTATTTGTAAAAAGTAACTCGATGTCAGATTATACTTGACTAAAAATACTACTTAATTCCATCCATTTCCCACCACTAATTCCGTCAAACTAAAGTCAAGTTGTCATTGTCACTAGTGTCATATATGTCAGACTGTGTGAAGTGGAAGTGTCAGAGTCGCACACATTTATTTCGATTCTAGATTCAATTAATAATTCTATTGTACGACTGTGAAGATTGTTGTTTCGCGTTTACGTGGTTATTATAACAAATAAAATGTCTAACAAGAAGAATAAAGATATCCACAGCAGTGAGAGTGAAGAGGAGCAGGACTCGGGCAGCGAACAAGACTCCGACTTGGATTCCGATGGGAACTATGTTGGCGACAAGGTATACCATAACATAACCTATAAAACACATGGCATGCCGCTGTTTCTATTGTGAATATTGTAAAAAAGTATTTTTACAGTAGTTTGATAGTGAATACTTCATTAATTTCTTGTTTTTTAAATGTTAAATTATTAAGTTTGTAACATTTGTCTTTTGATTACTTATAATTTATTATTGTTATTGTTCGAATTTCAAAATATTATGAAATAGAGATACAATGTTTCTTCAATATCCTAATAGAAACTACATATTTGTAGGAATTGCAAGCTGACTTCGAAGGTCGTAACCCTGAGGATTGTGACGCCCATGGCATCAAGCAGCTGTTGCGTCAACTTTTCCTGAAATCCAATGTGGAATTGGGTGGACTTGCACAGATTATTATCTGTAAGTTTTAAAAATAGTTATCTAATTCAGTAATTAGGTACCAGTTGATTTACCCAAAAAACAATTTTGCATATATTATATGAAATGCATAATATAAATACTATAACCACAATGCTTTTCTTATACTATTTATACTGCTGATTGATGGCACTTGGTGGAACTTGTTGTTACACATATTGATAACCCACTATGGTTTAGGACAATAATAAATATCATGGAAAAGTACAAGTGTGTTATCAATATGTGCTTTTCTTATAATTCATAACTGCTTCTATTTCAATTGTCTTCATCAACACATTACATTTGAGACCCTCAAATCAGGGCCTGAGGGTGAAACAAATTATTATTATTCTAAAGACAATAATAAATGTATATTTAAAAAAAATTGAAGTTCCAATATTAAATAACATAGTGAAATAGGTTTTATAGTATGGATATAAGATATCCCTAAGGACAATATTACTACAAAATCAATTTTTAGCAGTAACCATACTAAAGATTAGATGATAGCAGATCGAGATCCCCAGGTCAATTTCCTATTCAAGGTATTGGATTTCCTACTTTTTTTCTTCTGTTCTATTCCAATATGCCATCAGTAGTTAAGCTATTAAGAAAATTTCATTAGCAGGCTTCATGCCTGAAAAAATGTGATGGCATTTTTTCCATCACATTTTTCCACAAGGTTCTATGTCTGGCAGTGATGGAAATGGTTAATACAATGTACATAGAGTAACTAGAATCAGTTAATAAATTTGGTATTAATTTCAGCACAAAACTATGTGGGCAGTGTTGTGAAGCAATGTTTGGATGATGCCCAAGATGAGGATGATGACGAAGATGATGGTAGCGATGGAGTATTTGGTATCACCACAGTTATTAATATCACGAAAAGAAAGGTATGTTTTGAACTGTTAAACAATCCGTAACACCAATCTATATTATAATAAAATCGGCCAAGTGCGAGTCGGACTCGCCCATGAAAGGTTCCGTAGTAGCAAAGGCGAAAATTGCGGTTTATGATGTATTAAAAAAAAAACTACTGATTAGATCTTGTTCAAACCAATTTTCAGTGGAAACTATTCAGTTTAGAAAAAAATGATGTTAGAAACCTCAATAGCAATTTTAAAGACCTATCTATAGATACCCCACCCCACACATAATGGGTTTGATGAAAAAAAATTTTTTGAGTTTCAATTCTAAGTATGGGGATGGGGACCCCTAAAATTTAATGCTTTTTTTTCTATTTTTGTGTGAAATTCTTAATGCGGTTAACAGAATACATCTTCTTACCAAGTTTCAACAGCATAGGCTAAGGCCTCTCCGAAACTATAAGTAGTTTCGGAGAAAAGTGGCTGTGACATATGGGCGGACAGACGTGACGAATCTATAAGGGTTCCGTTTCTTGCCATTTGGCTATGAAACCCTAAAAATGAACAGGTTGTGTATGATATACTCTACATAATTATTGTTTATGTTTCAGGATGACCCCTGCATACAACAGATTAGGACCTTACTAACTACTCTAGCAGACGAAAATGCAGACGATAGAACTAAAGCATTCATTAAAAAAATATTGGCAAATGATGCAGAACATGTAGGACTTGTTATTAATGAGAGGTAAGTTCTTTTTTAAATATGTCATACCAAGATTGCCAATGAGTGCTCTACTTATGCTGAAAAGTGAGTTGTTGAGTTGAGCTAAGTGTCCTATGATATAAAAGGAACTTCATCCCACACACGCTCAAGCTCTGAAACAAACTCAAATTTTTCCAAGCAACTTCTGTATGGGGTTCTTCAAGAAGATTTCTACAGGGTTGGCAGCATGAGTGAGACGCCCCTAGCCAATGTCCATAGGCTGGGTGGACTGGTGGGCTGTGTGCTTATCTGCCGCCTATGTAATATATAAAAATCAATGCCACTTTTCATTGTGGAAAAATATGGCGGTACGAAGTTCCCCGGGACAGCTAGTATGGTATAAAAAACAACATATTTGGCAACAACCTTTTGAATAAGTAAAGAAAAATAATAGCTCTACAGTCATACTGAATGTTGAATTATATCAATTGAAGTTACTCTCACATACTCAAATTATTTAAATGACATGTTTCCAGGATCTTAAACATTCCTGCTGCTATCAGCGTGCCCCTATTCTCATCCCTGCAGACAGAACTAGAGAAGGCAGTAAAGAAGAACATGCCATACACGTTTAGCTACCTCATCTGGATATGCAAGACATACAACACTGGAGGTATGTTGTTTTGTAAACAGTTCTTGTGAATGTTTAAACAGTCTTTGTGATGACGATGATTGTTTACAAGCTATTATGATTTAAATTTTGAAGGTTTTTGAACCTACAGAATATGGTTCCCAGTAGAGTAGAATTTGGACCACCCCATCTCAATCAATGGTGTCGTACAAGGCGACTAAGGGATACGGCTATTTAACATCCGACAGATATCTACAGCCCAGATACATGGCTCGAGTCAACAATAGTGCCCAGAATATGGCAGTAGGCAGTATATGGGACCAAAATCATAATTGGCGAAATTTAGTTGATAATTCACCTCTACCTATCCCTTCGAGGATTTACAGGTGTGAGTATATGTATGTAGAATATAAAATCAACAGGAAATCCCTAAGTAATACCTTTTATGTGTAAATGTTGTGAAGATGTTCAACATAATTCACAATATCAGACATTTTACTCGGCAGCGAGAGTGTGACGCCCCTGGTGTTGCACACGTGCATAGCCCACGGTAGCCATTTCCCATCAGGTGGGCCATGTGTTTGTCTGCCACCTAAGTTGTATAAAAAAAGGTTCAATGATCCTGTTTTAAAAAAGAGGTTAATTCAAGACGGCTAAAAATGGTCACTGAAAATGAAACTAATTAGCCTACCTTAACTTGAAGAGTGCAAGAAAAAATACAACATGTTTAAAACAAATAATTTAAATATTAGTAATGAATCAAGATAATACATGACCTCATTCCAAGTCTGAATCAACTCAATAAACAAAACAATTGTGTATGTTTATTGTTGAACACATTCCGATAGTATAAATATGACTATTTCATTGCAGAAGAATCCTCAGAAGTGCTATTCGCTAACCAAGAAGAGAAGCCGCTAGCGGACGTAGCACGGGCGAGTTTCGACGTCGACGTGACGGAACAGGCCGAGCTGTCGCAGTGGGACGAGGGATGTGCACTTACGCCTTGTAGAAAGGTACCTACTAACATTCATTAATTCACTGGATTATTACCCCTTTACTCTAGAAGGGGTGTATGGGACAAATATCGTTAGGGCCAAAACCAATCAACGTAGGTAATTAATAGTACGAGTGTGTTAGTGTTAGTAATACGCCATAATTTGATGTCTTCTGCACCCTAGCGTTAATTCCCAGTCGCATTCGAAGCTTTCACCTCGGAGTCTGGGGTCCGCTTTACCAGTCGTAACTGCGATTAGGCTAGACCTCGATGTTTGATGTATTTTGGCTTTTACGGATGTGACTGCAGTCAAAATTAATCAAATTAATTATTGGGGAGGAGAATGAGATGCCACCGGAATTGATGAGGACTTCCACTAACACAACATTTTGTAGCACTCTTATAGATAGCATATAAGTGGTCGCCATGGCCGAAATCGGTCGGAGGTCATCATCATAGATAGCATTACAAAAAAGCATGGTATGCTACAGATAGGCATCTCCCTCATTCCCACATTACCTCCGAAACGAAAATCAGTGTGCAACTCACCAACGTGTATGTTTGACACGCCCCGCTACCATAACTAGCCTCTAAAATACCAACCGGTGCCCGGGCACCGCGAGTGTTAGGTGAGAGTTTGTTGACGTGGGTAGACTGGCTAGTATCAAACATTAACAATACCATTCGTTTGTTGCAGGTCCTTATATTCGACGGCAGTAAATTCAACACGCTAGTGAGGCTTATCAAAGAGGAGGTAGAGGCGATCTAAACTTGCTTTCATTGTACGACTGTGACATTTATATTTATGCCATACACGCGCTGTATACATATTTATATTTTTATTATTACTAATTAAACTAAGCTTTACTCATTTTGTTGTTTCATTGTTACTATTTCGCAATATTTGTCGCAAGTCCCAGTCGCCGTCACGGTGTTCCTCTCTGTATCACGCTATGGACCCGGCGACCGCACGGTGAATCCATGGAGTGCTGAGAATCGGATCTCCAGTTCAATTATACGGTGGACTCGTCTAAGAATCAAGCACACCAGGCACCTTCTGTGTGCTTGATTCTTAGGGCCGGCATGACAATGGAGATTAGTGGCCGGCGCTCAGTGCCGGCATGGCATGGCAGGTAGTGCCGCGGCATCCCGTGGCATACGGCGGCCTTCCGTGGTATCCCGTGACAGCCTGCTGAAAGCCCAGCTAGTCTAGCATCAATTTTGCTCTTCGCGGATTCGAAGTTGGTTGGTGTCGTCATGGTTGACTGGGCTTTAGTATTAAGCACTTTTAGCTGAAGATGAAGAGACAAATAAGAACTGCTAATTTGATGAAAAGACAACTCTGGGTGCATAATTTGTGGAAAATATATAACTTTCAGGGTACTACCACATACACAAGCTACACCAGTTTTACCTACGTAGGCCGGTTTGTATACGGAACGCCGCGCGTAAGAGCGCTTGTAGACGTCCGTTTTTTTCACCGGATAACGGACCGTGTTTCTTGTCGGATGCGCGGTGGTGTATGATTTGTAATGGATGTGTGTACATGCACCGGACAATGGACAAGAAACACGGTCCGTTATCCGGTGAAAAAAACGGACGTCTACAAGCGCTCTTACTGTATAAGTTTTACCAACCACACGCACGGTATTCCGTGCTCAGACAAAACTGGTGAAGTTTGTGTGTGTGATAGGCCCATTAGCGCGAGCACAAAGGAACACAGACGCGCATTTGAACAAGATCCGAACTTCAGGTTATATTAAACGTTATCTTACATTAGTGTGCATAAATAGAGAAATAGGTTACCGGTACCGGCTACCTGTTTCTCCATGACATTCAAAGGGGTACCTAATCAGAAAAAAAAACCGCATGTTATTTTAAGAATAATTTTATTTCGACAGTCACAGATCTTGTCATATATATTAGTACTTAGTAATACAACTTGACCTGACCTCGTTCCTTATACGACTTAATTTTTTAAACATGATAGCATTATACAAAACTAAAGATCCTTAAACATTTTAAGTAATTAATTGATGTACGTGCTTTGAGATTTTCACTTATTTAAATCTACAATAAATCGGATGAAGGAGACATTTCAACCGATTGGTATTTAAACTATCATGGTTACTCATATTACTATAACCCCTTGTTTTCTCCAAGGTTTAATACAGGCATGTTTTTGACAAGTTGCAAAATGTCACAGACTTCAGTGTGAACGCAAATTAATATGTTTTAAACTTGTATACAACTTGTTGACAATACATGCAGCGTGAACGAAAAAGTATTTGAGACAGTCTCAATACATGGTTAAAACAAGTAATTGTGTTTTGACACCGTTTTGTTGCGCCGTTTCTTCTCCATTAGCGCTTAGGAAGCGGTGGTAAACTTAGTTTTAAGGAGTTTTTGACGTCAAAAAGCTGTAACAATGTTGCACTATTTTGAGAAATAAAGACTTTGACTTTGACAAGTTATCTACAAGTTTTGTATCAAATAAGTGTTGGGGAATACGTGGGATAAGAGACTATAGAAACGTGATCGAGTTCGAGTTGTAGTGAAACCAGTGGTAGTGCTGTTACTCGTAGCAAAAGAACTCGAAAGAGGGTAGATCGATTATATGTACTCCTAAAACCGCCAGTATTTCAGTTCCTCATGGCGCTTGCAATAGCACCGAAATATCGGAAACTCCAAACATGGTTAATGCCTGATATCTCTTATAGTAATATCAAACTATTTTTCCATAATGAGAGATAAGATAACTTAGTACTTAAATTATTCCAACATGATTACAATTTTGATGGCGACATAGAATGGTGTTGCCACAAAAACATCTTTTAGAAATAATATTATATAAAGATTTGTCGTATTTTCTGGAAGCTTTTTATTATATTGCAAAAACTATTGCTAGGAGACACATTTTTCTGATTTTTTGAAACCTAACTAAAAAGATACGTCTTACATATTTAATGTCCTAATCTTATAATTTAGACAGTAAATAAGCATACAAAAGAGAATTTGAACATAATTATTTTCTAAAGTAGGTACTTATTACATTGTAAAAAGCGCTAAAAGTGTTATTAGCTTTTGATCTACGATCCGATATAAGACATACACCCTTATCTACCGACTGAAACAACGGCATAATGTTAGAAAAATAGCAAAAATATTTGATGTTTTTTTGACTCCAAATGACAGACAGAGATGTAGAGTTCTTCTGTCCTTTTTTGCAATCGCGTGAGTGCGTACTAATAATCAAATGCTGAAAACAAGTCAGGTTAAATACTTTTTTTACACTACATACTTAGATCGCAGACAAGCACATGGCCCACCTGATGGTAAGTGGTTACCGTATCTTATACTAATTATATTTGCTTTACACACGATCGAAAGAAAATATCTTTCAGTAGAAATGCGTCCCTGTTCGGTTGACTTTTGCGGTATTTTATTTTTACTTCGTGCAGTCTAGTGGTACGTTTTTGGATTAGGGTATGGTTTTCTTATACCGGTACTAGTACGATTTGTAACATTCGTGTAGTCAGTCACCTTTCACCTCTATAGTTGTAACTTTACTGCACAAGATTAACAAATCATTTAATAGAAAACTCAATGCAATGAATACAAAATTTTAATAATCTTCATTTTTAAGATATCATGTTCTTATTGCATTCTACAAGTTATTCGTTTCGTTATACCACAAAGGTGGAAAAGTAGTAAGCTGCTTGTTTACAATCGAGGTTTATAGGGCGCGATAAGACAATCAATACCTACATATCGCAATCCAAAATCGTGATCAGTGGTGTTTATTTTCACATCAATATCAATAATCGGCAGAATCGCGATTAATATTGACAAGATCGCGATATTATGTATTGAAAGTCTAATCGCGACTGTAGTGTCAAGTAACATTTTCAACTTCCAATTTATTTTTCATTCAATCTTAAAAATATATATTGTATGCCTTATTGACAGTCACAGCATCCTTCATCATGAAATCTCTCAAAGCGCACAATCCCTTCAGAATCTTGGAATTCTGGTCCATTTTCTGGATGTCGGGTTCTGATAGACTCTTGTCTTGAGCTAGATAGCCGTTGATGGATTCCTCCGTCATCCAATGTGCCGGTACCTTGTGCATATTGTGTTGGGCCGGGTCTGGGTTAACCGGCATGGGCGTAAGAGATTTCTCCCATGGGGTTATGTATTTTTGCTCAGAATGCAGGCCTTCGATGTATCTGTAGAGGAATAGGATATGACAGTAAAGCTGGTTAAAAATTGTACTATACGAGGATGTGAAGTTTTAGGCACTAGATGCTTCTCCTCTTTTTTTTTAGTCTAAAAACACATATATATCCAGTGCCATCTTGCGGTAGTAAGCCGACTACCTACTTAGATCGTTGCTGATTCAGTATCGTGCTGTGTAAGTTTTTTTTTATTGACACTGAATAAAAAAGAACAACATTCTAATGATATCAGCCATTTCATAGTTAGACTGCAATTTTTGCAATGGACTGGACTACCTGGCAGTCCTTAAATAGACTTCGGACGCAGGTCGGTTGAAGTGACGAAAACCGGATTAGGTGGAGTCTTTCAGACGAGGTGGACCCACAGTGTGAATGCGTAGCTACGCCGCACACTATGACCCACCTGCTAACGTGTACTGCCTGCTCAAGCACGTGTACACCGGAGGACTCATTAGTGCCTTTGAGAACACTATCGGAGTGGCCGCACACTGGGCAAACAAAATATGACACGATATGCCGTCGATTCGGCAGAAGAAGAAGAATACTGCAATTCGACCCTAAGTTGAGAAAAGATAAAGAAACCAACCATGAGCCCAAAAGGCTAGCCACATTACTCGATCTATCCTTTTATTAGCTTTTTTGATTGATCCGTGCACATACTTGAACTTTGTGACGTGTGCTCAAGATATCACCCGGCACTGATACATACCTGATGTACGCCTCGGAGTGCGTCAGCCTCTGAGCGCGGGGAGGCGCCGCCACGAAGATGGGGTCGAGCGCCACGCGCCCCACCACCGCGGGGGCCAGCGCCGGCGCCGCCGAGCCCGACGCCTCGCCCGCGCCCGGGGACGGCGTGTTGCGGGCCAGCGGGGACATGCCCGACAGGGACGCTGCAATGGTACATACATTATTACACCAACAGCATTCTGGGGCCTTAGACAAAGTGACATTCTATTGGCGAAAACGCCAGTGGAATCGCTAATTGTAGTATGAAATTGACATAAATCATTAATATAACTATATTTTTTTTATGAAATTTGAGTCTTTGTAACTCGAAATACATTATTTAACTTATCATTATTACTATAACCACCGCAATGTCCCGAAATCCATTGTTAAAACCTCAAAAATGTCAACAATAGAATGTCACTTTGTCTAGGGCCCCTGGGAATATTTACGGAGAGGATGGATGGGCCCGCCTTTGGTAGATTCATCAAGCTACATGTGGCTTGATGAATCTATCGAGTGATGCGGCCCATCTGTGGATACCTACCTAGGTACCTTATAATTATGTATTACTAACATAGACATTAAGAATAAGTATGTACTAACAAAATATGGGCCTTTGTTGTCTGCAATAAAAGTTTTTTTTTATTATTATTACGATACGATCTGTTATACGCCTGCCTTGGAGGCCTACTATCATCTCTCAAGTTTGCTTTACTTTCATAGGTTTTAACGTGAATGGGAGGTAGACTTTCGTCATCCGTCGGAATTTTAAACTTGACAAATTCAACCAAATAAATTTATCTTAGTAAGGGTTCTTATATAAAGGAACTGGTTACCGGTATCGTCTATCGGTTGGCATCATGTCAATTCGTCGTTTTTAATAAAAAAAAATCACGAAGTATTTCGCCCATGTTGTGTTTTTAAATATGGGCGCGAATGCGTTGGATTGTTTTTTTTTACCATATGTAGAACGTAAACGACGAACCTGTGATCTAAAATTTAAAAAAACTATTTTCTTTCTTTTCTTTCTTTCTTTTCTTAACTATCATAATTTTTGATGGCAGTTAAGACCATGCGTAATAAAATTAAAGGTTATAGTACATACCTCCGGGTGACATCACACCACTGCGGACATTGGACGATTGCTTCGGCGGTTTCCTAGTTGATGGTACGAAGTTCCTGTTCAAAAGAAAATAATAACAGTCCCATTAATTTTGATACTGAGATTACCCGGAGACTTGTTTTCTTCTTTATGGTTTAAAACCAGTTTGAAAAAAGTTGGTCGTACAAAAATACTCCATAGGCTCGATTCATAACTTATCGCATAAGGTAAGCAATAAATTTTATTTTTGTAAAATAGCCAAATAAAATTTCTTAATAAGCTACAATGATTTTTCGGTTCTCACATTTTGTAAACTCAAGTCCTTGTAGCGCCTGCACTAGTTATTTTTTTCGTTTTGTTTTTAATTACATCTCGTAAAGCTTTGAGGTGCTACTGTGCTAAAACTAAGAACAATACCTCAAAAACGAAAAAAGAAAAAAAAGAAATCGTGTTTTTTTGCGACAGATTAAGAAGCCGCTTGGTAGCTAAGGACCAGCACCTGGTCTTTGAGGTCCTGGTCCTGGGTGTGTCAGTAGAAGATACGTACCTGGAGCGTTCATGCACAGCCATCAGGCGGCCGTTGCCCTTGTTGACGTGCAGATCACGCACGTGACGCAGCAGTCGCGGCAGGTTGGGGAAGGGCGCCTGGCCCTTGCGCACTCGCGCACAATTGCGCCAAACGCACGGATATTCCGCGAACGAGCCGCGGTAGTGTTGTTGCACGTGGCCCGCTGCCGACACGTATGTAATACGACGGATAGGTTAGACTGGTGTGTAGGTAACGTTGTTATTTATTCATTTATTACTTATTGCACGAATAAAATAGATGTACAAAGGCGGACTTAATGCCATGGGCATTTTCATCCAGTCAACCTTAGAGTGATACAAGAGAGTCAAGGTAGGTGCTTGATGTTTAGTTGTGAAAATTAGATCTAGTGGTATAAATAGTGAACGCACGTTGACGGACACAATCCGGGAGCCAAGTGCCACAATTGTTAGTAAAATTGATTAAAATACTAATACATAATATTATGTTAATACCATACATTGATTAATCGGCCTTCTATTCTACTAACGCGTATGCCACTTGTCTAGGCTAGTAGGCAGTTTTTCCCCCATGGACTTGTGAGCTACAATTTCTGGTTTTTCGTTCACTTATTTTGTAGTTTCGCCTTAACATTGTGAGATTTGATATTATACTTTTATTTCGCATTGTTCCTTCACTCTTTCTACTTTTCCATTTGCACCTACTAATAGACTTTAGAATTTATAAATTTTAAATGCAATCCTAAACTAATAGGCTACTTACGTTCGAGCTTCGGCTTTTTAGTCTCAATAAATGTACCGATCACTGGCAGCGTTAAAGAAACACAAGATATTAATATCAATAGAACAATACAATGCAGAAAAAAATCTATATGAATACATTATCGTGCGATAAATCCCCACGGATACCCCCCGCCGGAGCCGGTGGAGGAGGTTATGTCGGACTCGAACCGACTAAAACGCACGCCGTCTGTGGGACGTCGGTTGCCGGAGGTGAGGTAGTCGTAGCCATATCCCTCGCACCCCGGCCGACCCAGGGCCATATCTCTTGATCTGGCCCTCTTCCGGTGTGGGACCACAGAGTCCCCACCTCTATACTGGGTGATTTTATAGTCGCTTCGTATAAAAAGATGTTGGGCACAGTTTCGTTAGCAAAATCGCCTGGAAGTATTATTTTGGTGAAAAAAAAAACTTTTTTTTTACAACCCTACAGTATGCCTTTCACTACATTAATGTCATACATTATAAAAGGAAAAAAAACCGCTAACTTAATACTTTTTATCCGAAACGACTATAATATCATCCAGTATAAATACATAGGTACTAGAATGAAATTTTAAAGCATTAAGAACTGTATTCTAGAATAACGCTCAACTGAAACTCGATTTACCTGGGGCCCTAGACAAAGTGACATTCTATTGATGGAATCGCGCTGAAGCGAACCATTTTTAAGGTTTTAACCATGGATTTCGGGACATTGCGGTGGTTATAGTAATAATGATAAGTTAAATAATGTACTTAGACAAAGTTACAAAGACTCAAATTTCATTAAAAAAATATAGTTATATTAGTGATTTAAGTCAATTTCATACTACAATTAGCGATTCCACTGGCGTTTTCGCCAATAGAATGTCACTTTGTCTAAGGCCCCTGAGGACACATTCTATAGAACTATATACAATCTGTCTGACAGCCTGTAAAATCTGTGGAATCGGTGCATACAATCTTGCCTCAGGTAAATCGAGATTCAGCTGAGTGGCATTCTAGAATACGGGCCTTAGTATGCTAACTCACTATGCTACCTCAGGGTTAAGAGCATTCCCCCTGTAAGGGAAAGATTGCGGGTTCGATTCCCGCCTGAGTTGGATTCGCTTTTTTCTATCTTAATAGATTAGATACATACTGTTTCCTCCGTCGCCGATGCAGTGCTCCATGCAATCGGATAGTTCTTCAAATTGATAGTCGCACGTGTCCCACGCACACTCATAAGTCGTTTCCATAGGGGTCTGTGGTCAAATAAAAATATTAAGTACATATAGTAATGCTTATAACGTTACTAAGGTGCTGATAAACTTGAGCATTCACTTGTAATGAGCATTCTTACGAATGTTACATTATAGAAAAATAAACGAGAGCGTTTTAGTGAGCTTTCTATCAAGCGTTCTGGCGAGCATGCTTGCAAAACGACTGTCAATTTGCTTCGACTAGAGCGTTCGCTAGAAAGATCATGTAAATGTTCGTAGCATTATTTGGCTCTACACTTGGCTCGGTTCGTTGTTCGGTTCGACAAATTTAAAAACGGCGAATGCTCGATGTTTTGTTACAAGTGAATGCTCAAGTCTATCAGCACCTTAAAACGAATTTAAAACTTACGCTACTGGGCCATATGGCATGTGTACCCGATTGACTCGAGGCAAAGAGACTAGATTGCTTTTTTTTTACAAGAATATTGTATTGTCCATCCTGGCGATTATTTCGTAAAGTTTAAAATTAAATTACCTACCTAAATCACCTAAATTTTATATTTAAAGACTTTCATTTGATATGAACTCTGACATTTTGACAACTAACATTATTGAAGAAATTGCCATGTGCTCACAATTCCCGGTACATTCTCTATTAAATATTGAAGTTAAAGACTAGTCAAGATATTAAATAAACCATTTGTACTTTACCCCACTTCCTCGTAACCTTACCGGTTTCGCCTCACGGCATTCTCAAAGGCTTTGACAGTTTTCTTTTTCTGTCATTATACGCCTTTGAAAATCGCATACAAGGATTGGTGAAATGTGGGTGTTAGATCACCTCTGCGGCAGAGGTGATCTAACACCCACATTTCTCTTTGTCCCCGTGAGATTAGGCAGAGGCTCTGCCTAATCTCACGGGGACAAAGACGTGATTATAATGTATGTTCGTACGCGTGTATGTATGTACGCATCTATGTATGTAGGCATGTATGTATGTATGTATGTATGTATGTATGTATGTATGTATGTATGTATGTATGTATGTATGTATGTATGTATGATATACTAACGTGCTGCGCCAGTTCCCGCATCTCCTCTGCCAACTTAGCCGCGGTCTCCTCGTTGCATCTTGCGGCCCTCTCCTCCCAGCTCTGCTTGGTGGAGGCCGGCAGCGAGCGCCACTCGTTGCCCACTATCCTCGATATCTCGCCTGGCAACACACACTACGTATACATACGTATTATACGTACCTTACGGGACATTGTCTTTCTTGTGTCTGGTCCAGTTTGCGGTAAAAAGATAAGAGTTCGTCACGATAACGTGGTGCTTGAGAGGTGGCGTATGTTGTTGTGTATGAATATTATTTTTAAAAAATCATAGATTTACACATACCTTTCATATTTAACTTTTACTTAGTGTAAAAAAAAAATTTGTTTATGGTTTTTTCCTAATTAATAAATACGCTGAGCTCATCCTTAGATAAAGCCGTTAAATAATGACTTTAATTTAATAACTATTTACTTTTCGCGCTATAAGGAATGTGAATATTAAATTAAAATAGATACAAAATTGTGAAGTGAAATTGCCTTATGTTTTGCCTGTTTTTATTTCACCTCACCTACAATTTTCACCGAATTTTAATCATAGAATAAAAGATTTTTTCTGAATATACTATGGAACACGATCTAAAACACACAACCGTTTCCGTTTCCGTTAAACAAGCTCATTTATTACCTACACAGTACAATAAAATAAATAAAGGTGATCAAGAATAATATAAAACATTCTTGTGAAGTCATACACAACAACACGCCTTGTACGGTGTGGAAGGGCGCAGTAAGGACAAGAGAGCGTGCACAGTATGAGAAAGCCACTACAACGTATAGAGGAGACACCTACCTAATCTCTGAGATTTGTCCTTGCTAGCTAAAGTTACACACAGGTGACGTTAGGATCAAGTACACAGGACACTTTATAAGCTGTGGTCGACACAGAAAAAATGAAAGATAGATAAGTTATATTTCATTCAATTCTACTTTTAAAATATAGTGTTCGTTTTTTAAAATAAGTATAGTCAGTAGTTAAAAAGTTGGAACAGATTTTAGTATACAGAATAGAATACTTTGTAAGTATTCTGGCAACTTACATAGTAGTTAAGACAGTATAGAGAAATCTATCAAAAAATATGTTTATGTCATTGTATGATATGAGTCATTAAGCTTTTTTTTGGTCATACAGAAAAAAAATAACAGGTAAACAGAACGTCGCGTCGTCATAGTCGCCATATTCTTTATCCGTACTACACTTTTATGAATGAAAAATACATTTTTCAAACTCAATATTCATAAAAAAAATGCATGCCTTTTAATTTTATTATGTTCCGTTTTATTTCTCTCTTGTATCTCAAGAGAGAAAGTTAAGGAAAACAGAAGGGGACTAAACATGCTTGAAATAAAATATTAGTAGGAAACGTTTAAGAAATTATCTACGTGTGCCGTTTAGTAAAAAAAAAAATAGGAAGCTTGGAGCTAGGCTAAATTGAGGGATACGTGACATGACGATATCGATATAATAATGACACCGCGACCTCAAGAAGGCCTATCCATCATTTTATCAGAAAAATTGTTAGATGGTTCATTCGAAAATCGGCAACACTCGAAAAAATATCCATGTTAGGAAATTTCGTTTCTATAGCAAACCATTTTCAGATGACTTATGGAAACCATAGATTACCAGATCCCAGGTAGGTATGTTACCAGGCGCGGTCGCAGCTTGAAGTTTTGGGGGGGGGGGGGTCACTTCGAAAATTCCTTAAGAAATTTAACCCCCCTCCCCTCGTACTGGGACTTTTCAATATGACGTGCATGGCTTGGGGGGGGGGGGGGGTCATGTCCCCTGTGACCCCCCCCCCCCCCCCCCCTCGGACCGCGCCTGCGATTTATCGTGAGTATTGAGTACCGAGTCGTATGGTTACATCACTAGTTACGTCGCGAAGGCAAATTGAGATAATTCTAAAGCATTTAGTATGCTAAACTAAATAGCTTTTTCCAATTTATAATAATTTGTTTAGCGAAGGCAAATGTCAAAACGGGCCTTTTATTTTGTGATAAGTTTAGAAACTATATTTTGCTGACCGGTAAATCAAGTAGAATTGAACGAAAGTATATCCATCTGCATGATTAGATATATAATCCGCGCGCAATCAAATAGGTAAGGAAGCTTGTCAAAGAAAATAGAAAATGACAGTTCTCAAGTAGCGTTAGTAAAATAAGTGAGCCGATAATTACCTAATTTAAAAAAATTTGAACCGATTTTAAAAATTGTTTTACTGATAGAAGGCTAGGTACATTATTTGTGAATGTCATAGGCTATAAATGGGTAGTGGGAAATATTATATTATGTAAAGGACATCATTCACGCTGCATTGGACCAAAAAGGTCCAAAATTGAATTGACCAAAAAAAAAAATATTTCGTTAGAGCTTCTTCTTACTAGCATTTTTTTATTACAGCTTCAAAATTGAGGGACCACTTCCCTCGGTTTTATTTGAGTTCAAAAATCTTGAAAACATAAATTTTTTATGTTGCGAGTATTGAAAATGAATGAAAAATATTGTTCTACATTGGAAAAATAGTCAATAAAAGCAATACAATTAAACCCCATACTGCATATCGATCTTTTTCGTCCATTTATTTAGGTCCAAAATTGAAAGTGACGGTGTAAGAAAAAAATGTAATATTCTGTTATCTTTATCATTATCTTTATCTTTATCATTATGTCTTCATTAGCATTTTTTATTATGGCGTCGAAGCAGAGGGACCATTGCTCTCGGTTTTATTTGAGTTCAAAAATCTTGGTGCATTTATGTTATTGAAAATGTACCCAACATTTTCAATAACATAAATGAATGAAAATGAATGAAAAATATCGCATAATATTGGAAGAATAGTTGATAAAAGCAATAAATAATAAAGTAATAAAACGCTAAATAATAACGCTACGGCTGGCCGACGGACCACATACGTATCTCCAAAAGGTCACATCCCATTCTCATCGACCAAATGCTATCAAACTTGTTTCGATCTTTTTAGTATCAGTCGGGTCTGTTTCGATCTTTTTAGTACCAGTCGGGTCTTTTCAAAATAATAAAATATTAAAAATATTTTAATAATTTATTTCCACTCGTTCTTAGTTATTCACTAAAACAATCATAAAATATTATATAAATCTCGCATTTAAAAGAAAAAACGCGTCATGAAATCCAGTCGCATTGACACAACTTCGTCTCGTTAACTTCGACATGAGTTTGCCGACGCTACCGGACCACATACGTCTCAGTTCCAAAACGTCAATCCCATTCTGATCGCGCGCGGATTATACACACAATGATACAGTTAACAGCCATAATGAAGATCAACATGATATGAGAGAAAACTTACCTGTGGATTTACAAAAAAAGCTGTCAAATGCGAGTCGGTCTCGCGCACAGAGGATTCCGTAACTTAAGTTACATAAACCGTAATTTTGATCGTGTTGACTTCGAAGTATTTGTACAGTTTCAAGACGTTACAGACCTGAGTATGTGGTATGAATTTCAACTTGATACTTCCAGGCATTCCAGAGAAAAACGTCTTGACAGACAGACAACGAAGCGATCCTATAAGGGTTCTTTACGAGCAAGCTTCGTACAATAGTCACTATGGTTTCCTATTTTGTTTATACAAGCGCGGCGGTCCCGTATGTATTCAGTACAAATAAAGACGTTGAACCAGTAACATCGTTTGTCGAATCATTTAGACGCATAGTACTCATGGTGTATGATAGAACAAATCATACACCACAACCTTCCTATCAAACATTCATATTATCAAATGTGTGGTAGTACAAACCGTATTTTCCTTTTATGGTATAGAACCTTAAAAATATCCAGCCATATAAGGGGCTATCCATTATTCACGTGGTGTGATGTTTCTTTAGCAATTTTTTAACCCATCCATGGTGATACGTTTTTACGACTATCCCTCCCCCCCTAATATCTCACTATACCCCTACCCCCTACCTGGTATTTTTTGGGGATTTTTCCGAACTACCCTCCCCTGCCCCCCAGACAAGTGACAATTCCTTGCTCGGCGTATCATGGAATAGAATAACGAATGTATAGAATTTGACGTTTTTGACATTCGTTGACGCCTGTCATATACGTCAAATCCCACACATTAGGCATTCGTCTTCTACAAAACGCCGGCTGATGAATTGCCGCTTGTCTAGAGGGGCTGGTGAGCCTAACGTGATTAATGGACAGGCCCTAACCTTCAAATAGTGTCTAACAGTCTTACCGAACGTCGACTCAGGGTTGTTGGCCACGATAGCCCGTCGCACCTCACTGGAGTACAGGATGTACCCAGTGACGATCTTCTGTTTGGAAGAGTCCTTCTTCTTCTTGCTGCTGGTGGGGGCGGCTGTCGTGGTTCGCTCTTGGGTCGGCGTCGCCGTCATAGAAGGGTTGTAGGGGTTGCTGTTGCCACCTAGGTAGTTAAGTATGAGTATGAGTATCAGTTTTGTTTATCAATTTGATAGAGGATTTCATCAATTGGAGATACGGCAGGATTTACGAAATTAATTAATTGGGTAAGTAAATAAAAAACTTCAATGAATCAATTAGCCTATCGCAGTCCACTGCTGGACATAGGCCTCTCCCAATGTTGGTAGGCGTTGGCGTTGGTTTTATTTCGAGTTTTCCTTCTCTTGCAGTGACATCGTCTGTCGTCGCGTCTAAAAGTCAGAATCACTCACGATTTGATTGCATTTTCAATTAGATTTTGAAATTTATTCATTCTATAAGTAGTTGAGGTGTTAAAATCCGTTTATTCCCATGTGCCACCCCTAGGCTTGCCATTAGGGGCGGTGGTTGGCACTATTTTAATCCCATCTGCCACCCCTGTGGTGGTGGTGATCATTCTTAACTAATGGTTACATAATAAAACATCCGTTTTGGATAGATTAGGTTAGAAGGCTAAGGCTTTTTTATTTATAACCGCCAAAAAATCACTTAATGCCATTGACCATCGGGGTGGTAAACGACACCAATAGGTGCACTAATAAGTGCCAACCACCACCCCGGTGGTCAGCCTAGGGGTGGCAGATGGGAATAAAGGTTAAAATCACACGTTTTAGAAACGTAATTTTAAAAGAGTTCGGGTTGAAATGCATACCTATTGATAAGGGTGTGGCAGGCGAAGCGAGAGATGAATCATCTAACGAGTTCTCCAGTATCATCTCAACGTCCTGACTCCCGATCGTGGTGTTGATCAGATTTGTGAACTGCGGTTTGCTGTCCTGTAACAAAAAAGAGAAATAACCATATTAACTATATCTCGACGATATAACATGCGAATTGTCCATAAGAATCTATTCCACGGATAAAAACTGGCCCATGTTCTATTACAGACTACAAATTCATCTCTGAACCAAATTTTAAGTCAGATTCGTTGAGCCCTTTGAGCATGATTGAATTATTATTTGTAACATTGGCGGTGTGTCGTACTTGTATCCATACTAATATTATAAATGCGAAAGTAACTATCTGTCTGCCTTTCTGTTACGCTTTCGTCGTCTAAACCACTGAACCGATTTTGATAAAATTTAGTACTGAGATACTTTAGATATTAGGACATAGGGTGTGTTTGGTCGCAATAACCGATATCCACGCGTGCGAAACTGCGGGCAACAGTTTGTATTATAATATTAGTAGGATAATCACATAAATACAAAATTTGTTTATACATGTACATACTAATGTGGGTAGAACTACGCGTCCTTTCTTTGACACATTTATAACTTCGTGGACAATTGGTGTGGGTTGTGCGTTCTTATTTTGTATACCTAGTTTTTAAGAATTATCTGTAACGCATAACTGTTTTTTTGTCCCTAATAAATAAAAGATGAGTAGCTGTCAAGCTGTCAACCCACGCAAATACGCTGCCGTAAAATAAAAACATATTTCGTGATAAACAGTGATTTAACATCTCAAAGTTGCATCAAAGTGAAGTGGAACACTTATACTCTTTGTGACAGTGTTATCTAAAACAAACTTACAATATTTCTACTAAAATTCTGTGTTTATAATCTGAAATTGACAGTTACGAAATTCGTCAATTGAAAATCTACCCTCAACAAATTTATAATCTTAAAATTCATTCAACCTGACATTTCAATGTCATCTGACATCTGGAAAAGTGTTGCCGCATAATTAAATTACCCCAATGGAAGGGGAAAATTCAACAATGCTTGGCGGTGATCCCCAGAACCCCAATGAAGAAAATATTACTAGAGCAACAAGTGAATCCCAGTCACCAAAGACCCTAGTGCATCTTAAAACCAACTCCCAAGACCCAAATCGAAAAGTCTATACCCAACAAATTTTCCACAAGGGTTTATTCCAAACAAGACCAAGAGCAGCTTCTCATTCTGAAACACAAAGTTCTACACCAATTATTGATTTAGATGAAGATGAAAATTCAACCCAGACATCAACACCTTTAAATGCCGCTATAGCTATCAGACCTACCTGGCAGAAAGTCCCAATGCCTAGAACCAACAAACGCAAGAGAATTTCTGATTCACCACCTAAACAAGTAGCTACAGAAACACGAAACATGTTCTCTATCCTACCAACCGATACTACTGGAGACAACAAAAACCCAGCTAAAGTCACCAGACCCCCACCACTCATACTGTATGGTATAGAAGATGTGAACAAGCTAACCGAAGCCATAGAAACAGTTCTAGAAAGGAGAGAATATTCCTTAAAAATCATCACTAGAAACCAATTAAGAGTGAACTGCATCTCCGTTGACCCATACAAAAAACTCCTAAGCCTTGTCAGGGAAATGGGTCTTATTGGCCACACCTTCACAAGAAAGGAAGAAAGGTGTTACAGAATCGTAGTAAGAAACCTCCATCATACCACACCACATGATGCCATCATTGAAGCATTTGAGAATACAGGCAACAAAGTTCGTGGAGAAATAATTAATGCCAGAGGAGGACCGGACAAAAAGCCTACCTCAACATTCTTCATTAATCTAGAGCCTAGTCCAAATAACATTACCGCTAAAGACATCAAATACATCTACAACACTGCAGTCATCATCGAGGATCCTAAAAAGAAAAATACAATTGTCCAATGCACCAAATGCCAGCAATACGGCCATTCCAAAAACAATTGTATGAGGCCATACCGCTGCGTTAAATGCGCAGAGCAACATAAAACAAGTGACTGTACTAAAAAAGATCGCAGCACCCCAGCGAAGTGCGCGCTTTGTTTTGGAGAGCATCCCGCAAATTATAAAGGGTGTGAAGTTTACCGCGAAATCCTTAAAAGACGAAATAGTCAGTTCTCACACGCTAGAAGACAGAACCCGGCTCCAGTCCCTTCGGCTCCAGTCCCATCGGACACTAAGTCATACCCAGAGATAACTACGGAAAAACAGACAAGAAACCAAAAGACCTACAGTGAAAAAGATACGCAAAATCAATACACCGGACCAAAACAAACATATCATCGAACCTACTCGGAAGTCGCAGGTTCCCGAAATACCAAAAAACCTGAGCAGCATGCGGAAATCAACCAATACTCTGAGCCTAGATCACACACACAACACCCCTCGTGGAAATCTTCTGCGCGAACACCTCACACTACAAACGATGGATCCCTGGAGCTGACACAAGTCATCCAAGAACTAATGACCAGGCAAACAGAAAAAATGGACATGCTCTTCACCCTAATGAGCTCACTTATGGGACTCATTACGACCCTCGCCGAAAAACTGAAGTAATGCCTTCATTGAATATTGCGACATGGAACATTGATGGACTTGCACCAAAGATTAACGAAGTGGAAGTCTTTCTTGATACCCATAAGATTGACATCCTCCTAATATCGGAATCACATTTTACCGCTAGAAGCTCAGTCAAAATAAAAAACTACACAATTTACGACACTAAACATCCGGAAGGAGCAGCGCGGGCCAATGGAGGAACAGCTCTGATCATACGATCATCCCTAAAACACTACGAGCTGGCGGAATATCGGACAGAACACATACAGGCGACCACAATTGCAGTAGAGGGTAAGGCAGGCAACTTCAACATCTCCTCAGTTTATTGTCCACCTAAGCACAAACTTAAAGAAGACCAATGGACGCACTACCTCCAAACCCTTGGCCCTAGATTTATCGCTGGAGGTGACTGGAATGCCAAACATCCTCACTGGGGCTCAAGACTAACAAGTCCACGAGGGCGACAACTGAAATTAGCAATTGAATGCAACAGTCTAACAACACTATCTACGGCTGAACCAACACACTGGCCCACCGACGAAAGCAGACTACCCGATGTCATAGACTTCTTCATCTGTAAGGGCATGTCACAATACTTCACTTCAACCAGCTCATGTCTGGATGGATCCACAGTACACACTCCTGTACTCCTAACAATAAGTACAGTCCTATTAGAGTACGAAAGGACACCAAAGCTGTACAACAAGTATACTGATTGGGATTCGTTCCGTGAGATCATCGACAAAAAACTTAACCTCAGAATTTCTCTAAAATCACCTGAAGACATAGAGACAGCTGCAACCCAGTTTACAAATTTAATTCAAGTCGCATGCTGGTCGACCACACCCGATAAACCGTGCATAAAACCCAGACATAACTCAGTCCCATGGGAAATAAGAAATAAAATCCAAGAAAAAAGACGACTGCGCAGAGTATGGCACAGCACTAGACACCGTGAAGATAAACTAGTATATAACAGGGCGATTAAGGAACTGAAGGAACTGTTAAGAAACGCCAAAAACGAAACCTTAGCCCGGCGGCTGGAATCATTAACAGCAACCAAGTCTACAAATTATTCACTGTGGAAGGCAACGTCAGACTTGGATCAGCCAAAATACACCAGGCCACCCCTCAAACTACAAAGTGGTAAGTGGGCTAGAACCCCACAGCAAAGAATAGATACCTTTGCAAACCACCTAGCTGAGGTATTCCAACCCAATGAAGGCAATGGCAATGACTCTGACATAGATGACATACTGAATCAGGACTTCCAGTTAGACATTCCCATAAAATATACAACCCCACAAGAGGTATATAAACTCCTATCTCGACTCGACAACAGAAAATCTCCGGGATTTGATTATATTACCAAAGAGGTTCTTCTCCAGCTGCCAAAAAAAGGGATAGTCTTCCTTACAACCCTTTTCAATAGTATTATGAGAGTAGGTTACTATCCAACCATATGGAAAATCTCCCAAATCATAATGATCCCCAAAGACGGAAAACCGATTCACGAAGTTGGCTCTTATAGACCAATTAGCCTGCTACCAGTTACCTCTAAGCTCTTTGAAAAAGTTCTGCTGGTGCGAATACTTAGAACTATGCAGGAAAAATATGTGATCCCGGACCACCAATTTGGATTCAGGCAGAAGCACGGCACTGTAGAACAGGTGCACAGAGTCGTTGACCATATAAGGAAGACCCTAGAACATAAGGAATATTGCTCGGCAGCTTTCCTAGATATCCAACAGGCGTTTGACAAGGTCTGGCATAAGGGACTACTCTGCAAGATCAAAACCCTACTACCCCATGCATACTTCGAGCTACTAAAATCTTACATCTCTGGAAGGACATTCCAAGTTAAAGATGGCGAATACACATCCAGGTTCCACGAAATAGAAGCGGGAGTACCACAGGGATCTGTACTGGGGCCAGTGCTGTATACTATCTTCACATGTGACCTACCAGAATCATCAGCCGTAGTAACTGCTACATTTGCAGACGACACTGCCATCCTTACAAGCAGTACTAATCCCAACACCGCCTCTCAAATCCTACAACAAGAGCTAGATAAAATAGAGCAGTGGTTAAAAAAGTGGCGAATAAAACCCAGTGCCACAAAGTCTAATCACATCACGTTTGCACTGCGCACAGGAGATTGTCCTCCCGTACACCTAGGAAACACTACATTGCCGCACAAGGACTCAGTGAAGTATCTGGGTATGCACCTGGATCGGAGACTCACCTGGAGAACACACATACAAAAAAAAAGGGAAGAACTGAACTTGAAAACTCGAAACCTCCATTGGTTGCTCGGAAAAAACTCAGTTCTGAGTATAGACAACAAACTCCTTATATATAAGGTTATACTCAAGCCTGTTTGGACTTATGGCATCCAGCTCTGGGGATCAGCGTGCAACTCCAATGTTGCAATCATACAGAGAGCTCAGAATGGCATTCTGAGAAATTTGGCAAATGCTGCATGGTTCTTGAGGAATAGTGAACTGCACGAAGAGCTCAAAATAAGTACAGTCAGCGAAGAAATAAAAATATTCTCAACCTCATATAAACAAAGAATAGCTATGCATCCAAACCCCCTGGCTGCAAAACTTACAAACATCAGTTACACCAAGCGGTTAAAAAGGAACCACATAATTCATGACTAAAGGAGAAAGGGGTCAAAGGACCCCTTTTCCCACAAACCTGCTGAACATACACATCTGCTCATAGTTGATAAAAAAAAGGACTGATCGCAGATTAAAGTGGAACATAAAAAAAAAAAAAAAAAAAAAAAAAAAAAAAAAAAAAAAAATAACTACCATGGACGCCCAAGATCGTGCGAAGTGGAGAAGGAAGAGCCGGAAGGCGGACCCTGAGCTTCGAGGTCATCTTGGCCACGGATGCAATCAGGAGAATACGTCTATATGCAGATGATGATGAAATAAAATAAAAATAAATAAAAATAAACTATCACTTACCATAGAGTCCATATTGACGTTAGGGTTGAACGGCTTCTGTGTGAAGGCACTAGACGTGGATTGTACGTCTTGAGCCGTGGCCAACGCCGGCGGACCCAGGGGCTTCGGGAAGAAGTAAATCTGGAATGGCGACACAAATACTGATTAAAAACTTGCTGCGTCTAGGTAAAGTTTGTATAAATTGAGATAATTTTAATGCAGTTAGTATGCTAAACTAAACAAATTATTTTAAATTGGAAAAAGCGAAATCAATACTCGGGCAGGACTCGAACCCGCGATCTTTCCCTTACAGGGGGAATGCCCTGACCACTGAGCCACCGAGCTTCGTCCGACATTGATCCAAATTTTCCAATACATCCATCTTAGGGCGATGGTGGCAGCCATCTACCGATATTCGTACGAACTATCGGAATCAATGAATGATGTTGCAATCATTTTTAAACATTGATTTTTGATAACTCCGCCCAACCAATTGATTATATAATAATAAGTTTGTAAAAAGTCTAAGCGTATCGCCTTTCACCTCGTTGTAAATATACAAAGTAATAAACTAAATTAATAGGCGCTTTCGGCTGTACGTCGCCGCAACAGTGCATTTTTTTTTAAATAATCATTTCATTTTGAACTTTTCAGAATCGTGAAACCGAGTCGATATGTCTGCTATTGACCTTAATAAGGGCCCAAAGCCTGTTGACTTAGCAGTAGCCCTACCGTTAAGCCACTGTTGTATAGATACCCGTCATGACGGAATTCTTACTGGAATTAATCCGCAGTTGCTGCACCATAAAAATCTGTCCCCTATATTAATTAATATTATGTACCTTTTATTAAAATAGAGAAAAGTGAAACGATTCAGGCGGGACTTGCATCGCCCCAAGATGGTTGTATAGGAGAATTTGGAACACTCAAGGCGTGACTTGCTAGCTCAGTGGTCAGAGCATTCCCTGTAAGGGACTGGTCACGAGTTCAACTCCCGCCTGAGTCGTTTCTCTTTTTCCTATCTAATTTTTTTTTTTTTAGAATATTAGCAACCGAAATTACTAAGGAGTGGGTTCACGTCGGTAGTGTAATGGCCAGGATTCGAACCCGGGACCTCTCGATCGTAAGGCCGACTCCGACCACTAAGCTACCGACGCTACCGACCAAATAGGAAAAAGTTTATAGTTAGCATACTAATTGCTTTAAATTTTCATTCAATTATCTGTTATTACCTCATCAATAGTGACATCCTTGGTGTGTTCAAACTTGCGCAGCCCCGACTTCAGTTTGCGTGCCACTCGATTAGACTCGTCGTACACCGACTCGCATACGAAAATATCGTTCTCGGCTATCTCTGTCGGGCGAGCTGGGAGTGCAAGAAACGTGTATTATGTTAGTTACTTCTTCCTCTTAGCGTTATTTCCCAGTCGCATCCGAAGCTTTCAGCTCGAAGTCTGGGGTCCGCTTTTACCAGTCTTAACCACGGATTTGACTAGACCTCGATATTTTCCGTGAAGCGATTGTCATCTGAACTCCACAACCCAATGTTAACATTAGGCGATATCGAAGTTTTGCAGTTAGACCGTTGTATTTTTTTTTTTTTTGGATTTTTGAGGGCTCCAAGTACCCGTAACGACTGCCATAGATGTTCTCATGGCAACCGGGACCGACGGCTTAACGTGCTCTCCGAGGCACGACCATTATGTTAGTTACTATCATCTCAAAAGAGGCCTAAGCAAACCTCAACTGCTAATCTGTTTACCTACTAAACGCAAACGGAGTTCTGGTGCAGGTTTCCCTCTCAGGGTTGGGATGTCAGATGGCAGTCGCTCCCAGAAAAGCCGACATACCAATCGAACAAGCAATACTTAAATAAATCTTTTAAATTGAACTGTATTGAAATTCTATTGTCATTCCAACTAAAAGTGTGTTCTAAATATCAAACCAATCAGTAAACAGAAAGGGGATAAAGGCTCTTTTATGTGGAAAAGAGCAGCGGCGAGAATTTGTTACCAGAAATGATTGCGCAGCCGCGCAACGTCTCTCAAGGATCCCATGGGAATAAAGGCATAGGATCCAAGTGGCCACAGGGCGCCGTATTGCCCCTTCTTCGCCTTCAAATAACTATGATCTTTTTCTTCCGAACCTCATCGGTTCAAAATGGTTTATAATAATTTTGTCTGAAAAAGCAGTGGGTATTGACCCAAAAAGTCCAATTACTAGATTTGAAAATAAGCTGTTTCGGACGTCAAACTACAAAACAGACGCAGCTGGAAAACGCTATGAGGATAATGATAAAGACCTCAATTCAAAATGTTCATGAGTTTTAGAATAATGATACTCAAAAAACTCAAATACTTACATTTGAGATAATCATCATAGTCCAACACGGAGCACTTGCCCACGATGCCCACCAGTGGGCTAGTGTCGTGCATCGTGGTCAACAGCACCTCTTGCTTGTAGAAGGGCTGGAAATCAAACATACTCTATGTTAGACCTTACACTATTATTCTATTGCGTTTCCATTTTAGTAAGCCCAAAGCACACAGCACCATGTTAAAGAAATAGGTTTTTAATGAAACACTTAAAAACTATAGCTAATATTATTAAAATGTGTGTGTGAATGTTTGTTAGTATGTACGTATCTTCGTAATAACTAAATTACTGAAATATGGAGAAGGAATGTCGGCAAGAAGAGTGAGTCAGACTAAGAGCGGAGGCACACGATGCGTTGCGGCGGCGGCCCGGCGCCGGAGCGTTGTCGCTGCGTCGTTTTACATAGAAATATGTGTAGCATGTCACACGATGCGCTGCGTCGCCGCACCGGACTTGCAACCACCGAGACGAGGCGGGGAGGGGTGAATGCGTTGCGACGCCGGAGCGGCACCGCTCATTTGTTTGATAACAACGCGCCGGCGCCGCACCGCTCGTATGCCCGCCAATGCGGCGAAATTTCTGCGGTGCGTCGCCGCAACGCATCATGTGCTCTCTTACTAAGATCGATTTAGAGTTGCTCTCTATAGCATATCGGACTGACAGTTGAATATTTTTATAGAGTAGGTAAAACCGTTTATCTTCATAAAATAATAAAACGATAACTTCGGTTTTAACTACTCTAAGAATCAAGTTGTAGACATGCAATGCAAAACGCTCTATAAGTTCGACGCAGCAGATATTAGCCGGACCCCACTTTTCATCTCATTGTGCAAGCTCAAAAGCCGGACATATATCTTGACCCTAAGTCGCGAGAGAAACGAGGACTTAGCGTACGTGGATTGGTTTGACATAATCTTTGATTAGTGGATTAGACATTACGCGCCGTAGCACCCCATGCTATCGTCAAAAACACCCAAAAAACGCGTACTACGCATATAGAATACATGCTGTGACGTCACTGGGGCCAAGATATATGCCGGCTAAGGTTCTGGAACAACAAACAGGATAATCAACCCCTAAAGGGGTCAAACAGGGTGGCAATCTCTAAGGAAAGTTATTTTAGTTCAAGTGTTAAAAGAACAGTGTGATTTGGGCTTAAGAATATTTCGACAATTTATTTGTTATACCTTGTTTATGATGTTGGCCACCTCCGATGGGAAGATCAGGAAGGGACCACGGAAGTAGCACTTGTTACTGTAAAAGGAAATTATAAATTACAACTTTAGATCTGGCAGATAAAGCTGAGCAGATAATTTTGCCACCAATGCCGATGAGTCACAATTGTGTAGTTATAATGCTCATTGTAGTTAACCAATTAGTTATAATGCTCATTGTAGTTAACCAATTAGTTATAATACTCATCGTAGTTTGTTAATTTGTTTTAAACAATATTCACAATGTACCCAATTCAGCATTTGACTATCGTCCGATAAGGTTCAACATAAGCTTGTGCGTTGCACAATTTCGAGATAAGCTAGCAAGTCGTCCCTTGCGATATTTAGTCTACTTCGAATCTGTGAACTGACTACGGAGCAGAATCGAACTTGTTGACTAAGTAAGAGGAAATCTTCTGACTTAATCGTGGAAATGTCAGAACTACTATAACATCGTTAGTTAGGGACTCCCTTTCTTTTTTTTTTTGATCAGGCAGTAAACAATTAGCCTCCGAATCAGAAGGTCCATAAGGGAAAAAGTCAATACCAGATCCGCGCGGTTATGTGGGAGCTCTCACCACAGTAAAACGACCTGCCGTGTGCCATACACCTGACTTACTGATTGAGCCGTCAGTGATATTGCTCGGGACAGATATCTTGGACCTAAAATGTGCTCTGTACGCGCAGTATACGTTTCTTGGGTGTCTTTTGAGGATAGCACGGGGTGCTACTGCGGTGGACGAGCTCAAATACACCAAGCATAGATTATTACAAAACAATCCGCGCGCGCCAGCGCCTCGTTTGTCTCGCGATTTAGGTCCAAGATACGTTTCCCGAGGTACTGTTATCCTAAAATAACCTTTATCTAAGTTTCAAAGATACTCACTCTCCAGTCTCCCATATAGTGTCGACTTGCGCGATCATCTGCTTACCCCCGTCGGTCACCACGTACACATAGTCTCCGGTCTTGATCACACCGGAACACACTGTGTTGTACTGCTCATAGTACGTATTCTCGTCGTCTGTTCCCAATGGGTTGTACATCACTACATCCTGTTTAGAAGGTTGTGTATAGTAACTATTGTGAATACAAGTGTTATTTTAATATTAGTGTGGGAATAGAAGACTCAATGTTTAACGCAAGTAGAAAGACTACAAGATGATATACAGTTTTTTACAGAACTAGCTCAGGAACCAGGGATTCTTTCACACAAATGTATTTCTATTTGTCAATAAAGATATACAAGTAAGAGTTAGAGAGTAGGATCAATCGTAATCGGTAATGATGCTGAAGGAAGTGAGAGGAGAGAGGAGGACAGATAAAGGACCTCCGTCCTCCATCAGCGCAGGTCCGGCCTGCTTCTGCTGGGGTGACAAGTGGCTCCACCTGTCGCCCTAGCAGAAGCAGGCCAGAGCAACGGTGATATACGCGTCTCCCAATATAGGGACACCGTGGTTCCCACAAACAAGGTGGCCATCTCAAAACTGGAGGGTCAGCCGGGGTGCGAGGCTTTGGTAATCGCTTTTTGGAGAAGAAAGCGTGACAACGTATGAACTCGCCAGGCACAGGCACAGGCTACTTTTCAGTCTAAGATGTAAATTCCTGTAAATTCTAACTGACAATAGTTTGGAAAGCTGGACTTCAGTAATGGAGACGATATTATTTCTATGAGAGTTCTTATTTAAATGGAGCTAACTCAGATATTTTCTACTTGACCTCAAAATTGATCTCTACCTATCTGAAGACCCAAGACGACATGCAATGTGAGGTTTTAGTCGGTCCGAGTCCGACATAACTGCCGATGCCGCCGTCAGGCAGCGAGGGTCGAGGTGTATCTAAGAGGATTTTCTTCTATAAATTTAGTTTTGCCTAATTTCGATACGGGTTCCAATACTGTTTAACATCCCTGGGTCTTCCCGAGTGCCATAACTCCATGAGTTTGTGAGTCACAAATACAGTATTTAGGTGTTCGAGCCTTCGGCTTGACCCACTGTGAGATAACCCTTTTGAAACATCAGCGCCATCTAGTAGTCTAAGCTGCAATCATAGTAGGTATCTTGCGTATTGGTGGGGGTCAGTGCATCGGCGGGGGGAGTGTCATTGTGCTTCTTCAGTACGCTTTTGAATCTCGGCGTCGTCGGTAGTGAAATTTTCATTCGCAAGACGACACCAAAATATCACAGGTAATTACTTTATAATATTCATATACACATTTTACGTCACGTGGGTGTCCCTAGTTGTTAGGGAAAACCTACAAATGACTATAATCTCGTGCATCACACATGTCGCCCGGGCACATGTAGGCCTCATATTCGGCCAACGTTGTCGTCTCGCAATGAACGACAACCTGCTTATGATTCCCAAAAATCATAGCAGAATGCACATTACGACGTAAACAACTATTGTGGGTCGCATCAAACGGCGGTGCCCCGACAAAGCGACCAGTCACATCAAACGTCGTCCGGTTGAGGCGACCGGTCGCATCGAGCTATGCTCTACGTCGCGCCAGCGACGCGACTAGACGCATTGTTGATGCGACCGGTCGTATCAACTGATACAGCCAGACGCACCAATTGATCCGACAAACACATCGATCAACAACTGAATTGCAGCGCACACTCGCTGACACTCTGACAGCACATCAATTGATTCAACAACATATTGAACCAATTGATGAGCCAATTGTTGGCAGCAGTAACTGAACTACAAAGATGTTTCATCTGGTTCCCAGATCATGGCACTGACAACAATGGGCGCCCTTTGTGAGCTGGTCCCACAAAACCACGAGGACTTCTTCCTACGAATAGTGGACATTCTCGACGACACATACCCGGGTGAATGGCGATCGTGGGCAGTTGTAAATTTTGCCTATTCGGACCTCTTCGGGGAGACGTTGTCCCCGAATGAGGAAGCAAAGCTGCGCTTTGCAGTCCCTACTAGAAGTCTAGCCATAGCTTACACACCGGATGATCCTTCCCTCTCCGAGAAAAAAATACCGACTCATCAAACGAGTAATGCTCCAGTGGCCTCTTGGACGAGCAGTATTGTATGCCCCACATAGAATCATGGAGAAAATTCACCAAAAGTCATATGAAGAATTTATGCACACAGTAAAAGTTCTGAAGCCACAACTCATCTCCGTAAGAGGGAGCTCACCAAAAAAACGCAGCTCGCTGTCCCCTATAGCCTCCACGGCGCCTAAAACTCCACGTCGCGAGCCGACCCCGGGCGATCCACAGATCTCACTATTTGAGAAGATGATCAGCCTTCTCACAAACCAAACACAGGCAATAGAAAGCGTTGCCACCCAGATTTCAGCGCTAGCATCAAAAAGTGAGCAGGGGGATACAGAGGACTCTGAATCAGAAGCCGAAAGCGCACAATCCTATGACGCTTTCCAGGCACCTTCGCTTAACCTCACCCCCGAGGACACCCTGGATTCTGAGGAGGCAAATGGAGGACCACTTAAATATCAAATTGCGGAAGCTGAGAAAAAACTAGCAACACTGAAAGCAGCTAACAGTGCAAACAATTTGACTAATTGCGACTTCACACCTTCAACGATTGAAGCGGAACCCAAACTGGCAAAGGCAGATGCGCAGATAGCCGAACAGGGACGACGATGCCAACGCCTCGGTGATGATGGCTGGAAGAACGTACGCTACGCAGACGTACAGAAAACATTCCACGCTACGCCGGTGTTTGGGGCACTTAAAGTCAATAATGTCCTTGCCACGTCAACTCCATCCTGGAACTCGATGACACAGCTAGAAAAAACTGACCTTACTCTAGGGGCCATAACGCACGGATTACTCCTTCAGCGGAAAGCATTCCAAGAAATCTGCAAAAATCTTGACACAAAGGCCCAACAGGACATACAGAAGAACCTTCTCTCTCCAGAAAGCCCCTTTCGCAAAATCTCTGACGGCCTCCTACAATATACATGTGGCCGAAGAGCCGAAATAATTCAGCTTCGACGCGAGACCTACAAATGTCCGAACAAGATCCTAAGTGAAGTCCTACACGACATCCCCCCTTCAGACACGCACCTTTTCGACGACGAAAAACTATCAGAGGTGGTAAAAAATCAAGGGGGGGCACACAAGTTCTTCCCAAAGAAAACTACGTCCGGAGTAAAAACCGGAAAGAAACCGTATAAGGGTCCTAACAAGCCTTACCAAGGAAAACCCCATACTAATAAAAAACCACCGATGAAGAATTTTCGTCACAACAAAGAGCTTTCAACCAACAACAACAAGCCTAGAACAGGTCAAAACTCCGCAAAAAAACCCTAAATCCAAGGTATTTTGTCCAGGTCAACTCGGGGAAAACATCAGTCTGTGGAAGTCGTTGGGAGCTCCAGAAACTATTCTAAGTGTTCTTAAAGGTTACCGCATCCCTTTCATTCGTAAACCGCCTCACACGACACTATCATTAAAAAAGGGGAGAAAATTTGAACCTAAATTTTCGCGATGAATGAACAAATTTCCCAGTTAATCGAAATGCGAGCTATATCCCCAAACACATTTGACAGTGGCTACTTATCACCTACATTTCTGAGAGAGAAATCTAACGGATCCCACAGACTGATATTTAATCTGAGATGCCAAAATTTTTTTGTGTACCCACCAAAATTTCGATTAATAAGCCTAAAGAAAATCTCTCACATAATTGAAAAGGGCGATTTTCTAGTGAAACTAGATATTTCAAATGCTTATTATCACATTCCGATTTTAAAATCGCACAGAAGGTACCTATCCTTAGCGTTCAATGGTAAAATTTACAATATGAATTGCTTACCTTTTGGCTTGTCGAGCGCTCCATCTATCTTCAGCAAAGTTACCAATTGGGTAGCTTCGGTGCTTCGCAAAAAAGGAATAAGGGTCATTGTGTACCTCGATGATTTTTTACTCATGCACAGTGATGCCGCAATATTGGCAAATCAAGCAAAGTGGACCGTCCAGTTTTTAAAAGATCTTGGTTGGCACATTAACATCGATAAAACCGATCTACAACCTAAAACCCAAATAGAATACTTAGGCCTATTGTGGGATACATCGTCAAATCTAAAGATCTTACCAAAATCTAAGATTAAGAACGTAAAGTCATCCATATTAAACCTTTTGCGGAAAGACCAATGGAGCTGGATGGAGGCAAAACAGTTGCTAGGCAAACTAAACTTTGCATCAAATGTAATCCCACTTGGTCTCCTTCACTGCAGACTCATCCAGATCGCAGCAAAACCACTCCCGGACACGGAAAAATACAGGAAATTTCAATTGCCAAATCAAGTAAAAGAAGAGTTACGTTGGTGGCTCCAAAACATGACAAAAACATCAACCTTACAAAGTGCCCCGCCATCTGCTTTTGTAGCCACCGATGCCTCAGACATCGGGTGGGGCGCGATAGTAAAACGGCAAAAAGCTCTCAGGTCGTCGGAGTACCTCGCAAAATCATTGGCATTGCAATCGAAAGGAATTATGGACACTGTTAGAAGTACTGCAAAAAGAACCGGCACAGCTTCAAGGGAAAACACTATTGTTTCAAACCGACAACAGGACGGCAGTCTCATACATTCGGAAACAGGGTGGTACAAAATCCAAGAAACTTTTGAGCATAGCATCGAAAATCCTAAACCTAGCCCAGCTGCACGAAATAACAATAGTGCCAAAATATCTGCCCGGCAGATACAACGGGCTGGCCGACAGCTTGTCCAGACTGAAATCTCAACAGGAATGGCATCTCGATCTAACGACCCAAGAAGCCATTTTTCGGAGGATGGGAATTCCAACAATCGATCTATTTGCATCGAATGCGTCCGCAGTAGTCCCAACATATGTAAGCGAGGACCACAAAGACCACCTGAGTACCTTCACGGACGCTTTCAGCAGACCGTGGAATTACAGCCTGGGGTGGATTTTCCCACCCCCAGCCCTAATTCCACGAGTCCTGCAACATCTGAACGCCTCTCACGGACACTATATCCTAATAGCACCGATGTGGGAGAAGGCATTTTGGAAACCAGAGGTGAAGAAACCAGCAGGTTGCCCCTCATACCAAATCCGGAACCTCGAAGCCCACCTAACAGACCTCCAAACCAACCTGCCACCTCGCAACATACAGAACTTACGTTTGGAGGCCTGGAAAATACGGGCTGGGCCGATGAGATAGCACACTGGAATGACAAGGAACGCGACTTCCTGCAAACAGCATGGAGAGCATCCACCATGAAAACATATCGCCCAACATGGAATAACTGGCGCCAGTGGTGCGCAAAAAACAGAATATCACCATCAGCCCCTAATCCGAGTGACTTAGCTCGATATCTGATCTTCTTACACGAGGTGCAGAAACTTGCCCCCAGAACCATACTGGTTCACAAGTCCACTGTGGCCACCTTTACTAAACCTAGCTTTAAAGAATCGCTGAGCGCCCATCCACTTGTGAAAAAGACAATCAAAGCAATTTTCTTACACAAACCACCCGAAAGAAAACCGTCGATATGGAACGTAGAGGATCTATTGCAGTGGATTTCACACAGACATATTGATGACCCGAACCTGTTTCAGGTCTCTCAACATGTAGCCACCTTATTACTACTAGCACCAGGACGTCGCGCCCATGACCTGACTCTGCTGCACATAGATGCAGAACATTGTCAAATCACAGAAAGCCAAACTGTATTTTGGCCGCTATTTGGCTCGAAGACCGATAGTGCCAATTTTCGCCAATCGGGCTGGAATATCTCAAAGAACAATGACCTCAAATTCAATCTCTGTCACTGGATACCAATACTTATAAGAATATCCAAACAGCGCCGCTGCGCCGATTCGACCCTTACGAATTTATTTATTACGACAAGAGGCAGAGTAAAAGCAGCTTCGAGATCAGTCATTGCGGGCTGGCTGAGGTTAATTCTTAGAGCTGCCCAAATCAAGGGCTCTCCAGGTAGTTTCAGATCGGCTGTTGCTACAGACAACTGGACAAACAGAAATCTAGATATAGACGAGGTCCTACGCAAAGGAAACTGGCGCAGCGCACAAACCTTCTTGAAACACTATTTCAAAATCATTGAACCTAGAAGAGGTTTGGACCCTATCCCGTCCACTAGTATGTCACAATCGTTTTCTCCTATAGAATAAGATCGACTGATTAACTTAAGTTTAACAATAATTAGTGATACACGTTTCATGTGATTTCGTAACTATGTAGTACAAATTAGGAAGTACCTACTTACACCTAATAAGAAACATTATTATTCTGTCTATATCGATTAATTAAACGTTAAGATATAATTAACTAAACGCCTTATTTTCTTATCCTCACCAACGGAGCTTACAGAAAAACTATTTTGAATTACAAGTCACAGTACGCTGGGTCAGCGCCGGCAGATAATAAACATCTCACAGTGGGTCAAGCCGAAGGCTCGAACACCTAAATAGAAACGTTTTTCCCCCGAAGGGTAAAAAACGTATATTTAGGTTTCAGCCGAAAGGCTTGACCCACATAGAAATGGCTTGCCGGCTTATCAGCCTTCTCGCCTCAATTCAACTTCGTACTGAAGAAGCACAATGACACTCCCCCCGCCGATGCACTGACCCCCACCAATACGCAAGATACCTACTATGATTGCAGCTTAGACTACTAGATGGCGCTGATGTTTCAAAAGGGTTATCTCACAGTGGGTCAAGCCTTTCGGCTGAAACCTAAATATACGTTTTTTACCCTTCGGGGGAAAAACGTTTCTAATTGGAATCTGGGTGGGATTAGTCTCATAAAAAAGGACCTTGCACCTGCAAGTTGAATCCATGGAATTCTCTACAGTGAATAAAGAGAAACTTACCGGCCTTTCCTTCTCGTGGACATTTTCTAATACTTCCAACTCTGCGAGCTCATCCTTGTGCTTTTCAATACGTTCGCGGAACACTGAAACTGTGCGCTTTGGCTCCAATGGGATCTGAAAGAAAGAACAATTTGTACGAAAATTTCGAATGTCTAAGGCGTGTCTGAGTAGCTCAGTTTGTCAAAGTATGTGCCCCTGTAAGGGACTAACCGCGGGTTCAAAATTCCACTTAGGCCCTGCGCAGACGGCACACTTTTTGTGCGATCGAGTCTGCGGCGCACAAAAAGTCTGCATGGCGCGCAAAAAGTCGGTCGCGGATTTTTCACAGACTCAACGCACACGACGCACATCTTCGATCATTTTGTCGGCAGAGCTGTAGGGACGTAGACGCTATGGAAATCGTGCAGAGATCGCGAAGTATTATTTTGTACATGAAGTACAGAAAAAGAAGAAGAAATAGAGAATTTTGGGTACATCCTATACTTTTGAGATAATTTTAAAGCAATTAGTTTGCTAGACTAAACAAATTATAATAAATTGGAAAAAGCGAAATCAATTCTCGGGCGGGACTCGAGGGGTTCCCCCTGTAAGGGAAAGATCGCGGGTTCGAGTCCCGCCCGAGAATTGATTTCGCTTTTTCCAATTTATTATTATAATTTACATCCTATACTTTCGGAAAGATTACTGAAGGGACAGTTCCACCCCTAGCAAATGCAGATTGCCGACTAAAGTGTGCGCCGTCTGCGTTAGCGCGCGTTGAAGCAAACGTTTAATTTTTTTCACACGGTGCGGTCTGCCCGAATTACACGGATTTTTTGTGCGCCGGACTTTTTGCGCGTCGTGTGCGTTACTGCTTATAATTGCATAGGTTCTATTTTCACAGACTAAAAAGTGCGTCACGGATAGTCTGTCGTCTGCGCAGGGCCTAAGACGTTCACTTTTTCCGATAGGAAAAGCTCGCATATTAAGCTTCAAAATTTCATTAGATCTCCTACGCCCTACATTTTTTGTTTCTTTTTATGCAGGGCACGTCAAAATTACTTCACACCTCGCTTGATGGTAAAAATATGATTCCGTAGCCGACCGCATACGACAACTGCCCACGCATGCAGCACATACAGCGTACCCATTACTTGTCAAACTCCGATACGGATAAAGGGGACCATTGAGAAGCCGCAATGAATAACTTCTGCTGCGTGAGTCGTACGTTGTCGTATGCGGTCGGCTACGGAATCATAACTTAAAGGTGTAGTCTCTGCTCAATATAAAATAAATGCTCAAGTTAAATAGGCTTGTGTCCTATTTTTTTATTATTATCGTAAACTGTACATTTTACAATAATATAATGAACTGCTAAAGTGAAATATTCTTACGACAAATAGTTTTAAAAATTCATCTTTTTTTCACTTGTTGGGTAATCTACTATTGATTATGCAAATTCAATTTCACCAGCCGCAGCCGCCCAGAAACGCTCCATAGAAAATCGTCGCACGTGGTGACGTCACAGCGTGATAGTGCATAGTGCAAAATGTATGGAGTGCAAGAGAATATCGCATTTATTTTGGTCCACATTGCGTTTACACGTATACAATGCATAAAAAGGGAATACCTATTTTGGGAATTAAGTTTACTTAGGCAATATCTTAGTTTACTACGCGTATTTTTTGAGAAAAATCTAAAATATTAAGTAGTATTGGTAAGCATCTGATGACCCAGGACACTACCCTATTATGATGTGGTTTTAGTCACCTCTCTTGGCACAAGCGTGGCCTCTTTCTCGGCCCCCTCCCACACTTTGATCTTTTTGAAGCAGCGCAGTTTTGAGTTGTAACGGCTCTCACATACGTATACGTGCTTATCTATGAAACCTGAAGCATGGAAATAAATATTTGATTATAGGATAGAGTTTTGCATAACTAATGAAACTGAAAGATATTTCTATAATATTTTTAACTAGCTGACCCGGCGAACTTCATACCGCCATTTTTTCTGATCCCGTTCCCGCTGCATATCTCTAAATTTATCAGTGTTTCTCTACAATATTATGCATGTATTATACAGGGTGGCCCAAAATAACGTTGACAAAATGTTTTTACATTTTTTTATTTAATAACAATTATAAACAGAATTATGTTTAATAAAACGTAACTAGGTCTCATTGGGCACCATATTTTCTATTTATCTTCAAAATAGCCCCCTTTAGCACTGATACAGAGCGATAAACGCTTCGTGAAATTTAATACAATTTTCCGCAATTCCTCGACGGATATTTTGTCCCACTCCCGCTTGAGGGAGGACTTCAGCTCGTCGACACTTTGGTGACGCTTAGCACAGGCCCTTGCCTCTAAGATGGACCATAAACTATAATCCATTGGATTAAGATCTGGCGAGTAAGGTGGCCATTCTTTTGAGCTAATGAACCCTGGTAAATTGGCCATGCACCACTGCTGAACACTTGAAGCCCTGTGAGCTGGCGCAGAGTCCTGTTGGAATATCCATGGTTGGTTGCCGAAGTGTTGTTGTCTCCAGGGAAGCAGCACAGTTTCGAGGATGTCTTGTCGGTAATATTCTTGATTGATTTTTATGCCTTTATCTTTGAAAACTAAGGGAGTTTTGCCAGTGGAACATATTCCTCCCCAAACCATAACTTTTTGTGCGTTTTGACGATACGGAACAACCGCAGTAGCTCCAGGACGAGTTGCTGACCAGATCCTGTCATTTTGGTGATTGTGGGCTTGCTCAATCGAAAATAATTTTTCATCAGAAAAAACGATATGTTCCCAATTTGAAGCTACGGAACGCTGTTTAAGCAATCTGCACCTCTCAAGACGAACTTTTTTGTCTTTATCTGTTAGCAATTGAGCTTTTCTAATTTTATAAGGGATCAATTGGAGGTCATGTTTCACTATACGTTGCACGGTGGAGCGACTAATCCCCAAGTCTCGTGACATTTTTCTCACCTTTGTCTGTGGATTGCGTAGTAACCTTTGTTTGATGATGTGTCTATTCCTAGAAGTTCGAACAGTCCTCTTACGTCCTCTTCCAGGACGGTCCTCAATGCTGCCCAACTCATTATAACGTCTAATTGTCGCAGAAACTAACTGACGAGTTACACCAAGAATGCTTGCTATCTCACACTGCCTTTTTCCACGCTCATGCAAAGTAAGTATGGACACTCGTTTCGCTGACATTGCGAAATAAATTAATTGCAACAAGTTTTCAACCGAAAAACAATATAGATTTGGCGCCAAGGAACTAGCAAAATAATATAAAAAAACAAAAGAGAACAAATCGCGTTCCATTATTAAATTTGCTTTTTTTTAATTTTGTCAACGTTATTTTGGGCCACGGTGTACATATAAACCTTTCTCTTGAACCACTCTATCTATTAAAAAAACCGCTTCAAAATCCGTTGCGTAGTTTTGAAGATTTAAGCATACATAGGGACGGACAGACAGCGACAGCGACTTTGTTTTATAATATGTAGTGATAGTGATACAGTAAAATGCACTTACTTATCGGTCTGAACTTGAAATACTCCTTGACATTCATAACGTAGCATAGTGGGCCAACGATCTGGTCGAGCGGAACGACGCGATGCAACTCAGTCTTGAACACCTCTTGTTGTAGAAACTTGCGAGTACGCACGTGGAAAGTGTCTTGTGGCCTGTTGAACAGATGCAGAAAAAAGTATGAACTACTATCATAGAATTATGTATTTAATATTACACAATTTTGTAATAGTAAACCCGGAAAACGAGATAAAAACCGGATGCGATCGAGACTAACGCACAGATGATGATAATCAATGCCCCGAGTACGAAAAGCATTCGAATTCGTAACTTAAATGTATCGAAAGAATGGAACATTGCGATTGGCAGGCTTCACACACAAACAGGTTCACAGGAGGCAAGCGACCAATCGCAATGCTCCGTTCTTTCAATACGTTTACGTTACGAATTCGAATATTTTTCGTGCTCGGGGCACAGAAATCTGATTATATCAACCTAAATATGTACTACTTTCTTATTATTCCTCGCGTTTTTTTTTTTCGAGAAAATTATGAAAACAAAGCCTTTAAAAAATAAGACTAAAGATTTTCGTTTTCAATCCCTAATAGTAAGTAAAACACAACACCGCAAAAAAAAATATATTGAAAATCTAATAATTACAAATTATTGAGTTAATAAACGTTTAAAACGAAATCCTATAGCTCTTCAATATAGAAATAATGAGAAAACCAGCAAAAAGAATTCGCCCAACGTGGGGCTCGAACCCACGACCCTGAGATTAAGAGTCTCATGCTCTACCGACTGAGCTAGCCGGGCTGGTAGTAGGCAATCTAAAATACATGACTACACTCGTTTATGCCATGACCTTCATTATTTTTACATCATGGCCCGCGCAAAAAAAATTATAATTTTTTTAGTAAATATTTAATGAAAAAACCACCCATTCGTTAGATCGTTTTTACCTATTTTTCGGCTTATAGATGGCGCTGCAATCGAGTTATAATTAGAATATTTTATTCCCGAGCGAAGAAGATACCCGAGCCAAACATTTTGTAGTAAGCGACTAGAGTGAGACCGTCGCCGGTTCATGCCCTAACTTTGCATAATTTATATGAAAATTTAGCATATTAAAGATTTTTTAAATATTCAAAATAATGTTTAACACTTACCTGAAGTACACATTGCAGGTTATCATAGGCGTTCCATCCTTGTTAGTCCAGATACGCTCCACCTATACACAGAGAAAAGTTTAACAATAAAATCGTTTATCATTTATGATGTGAGGTGTATTGAACATACCTCCAAATCTTTGCATTGAAAAAATTGCATTTTCGTAATAAATGTACGAAAACTGAAAAGCTATAGAACAAAGAAGATACGACATTTCAGTGATGATACTGCCTTCAATAGTTTTCCAAAATAATTTGACATCATCGCATAATTTAAAAAAAAGAATCATGATATTGTAGTACAAACCTGCACTATAGGGTACTCCTTGTTGCCTTTTTCTGGTTGTATGTACACAAAGTCACCTTTTTTGTACCCGGTCTGTTGATATGGAGCTCCACTAGAGTCGTCTGTGCTCGACCTGTGAACATAGAAGCAAGGAATCGGTACTTTTGAGATAGGATTTGTTAGGGGAAATAATTCGAACAAACTGATTATCATGTGAATGAATAAAAATAAAGTGTCGCATAATGCCTAGGTAAGCATTATTGATTAGCGTAATCTTTATATAAAATACTAGCTGTCCCGGCGAACTTCGCACCGCCATATTTTTTTCAGTCCGCGTGAATTTTTGATCCCATTCCCGCTGCACCTATTTTCTCACCGTTTAAACCTTCCCTGGACATCCACGAACATTTCAAGACCAAAATTAGCCAAATCGGTTCAGCCGTTCTTGAGTTATAAACTAACAACGAAAAGTGGCATTGATTTTTATATATTAGAGATAGATATGAAAATAAATTTAGATTTGAACTGAATCTAATGTCTCATTTATATTGGTCATATAATCAGCACATCACATACTATTATAATGTCATCTCATCGAGGGAAAGAAAAACAACCTAATCAATACTTACCATTAGCACAATATAATTGTAAACACCCCTCGCACACTCAAGCTGTGGAATGAACTCCCTGCGGTGGTTTTCCCAAGCGACTACAATATGGGGTTCTTCAAGAAGGGCATTAGAAGGTTTCTTCAGGGTCGGCAGCGCGAGTGTAACGCCCCTGGTGTTGCATACGTCCATAGACCACGGTGACCACTTCCCATCAGGTGGGCCGTGTGCTTGTCTGCCACCTAAGTGGTATAAAAAAGACATAGTTACCTAGTTTCATCCTCATCTTCATGCTCTTGCAGCATCTTGCACTGTTTCACCAGTTCTATGCTGGTCACCATAGTATCCCTTGTAAAGGCCAGAGCCGGCGACTGCAACGTACCACGACATAGATAGTCTCTCTGGTCTATGTAATACGACATTAGTTCTAGAGAATCTTCGAATATTTGACTGTCAGTGCGAGATAGGCGCCGAGCTCTGCAAATATAAATGAAAACGTTACATATCGTTATATTACAACTACAGGACTGTGAAGAAATGTTTAAAGATATTAAAAGCGAATACAGCTTAGGCGGGACTCGAACCCGCGATCTTTGAGCCACCAAACCGCGCCCAAAGCAGATCTAAATTTTTCTATATATTCGTTTTACGGCGTCTGGGGAAATGGTACACAAAAGAGCTGATCACCTGTCCAATCATTGGCGTCCCTAGTGGCCAGTGGCTAGTATTACTAGAGGACCCCTGGATCCCAAAAATATGGCTGGATATAGGCCTCTACCAATGTGCGCCATAACACCCAATCTGTGGTTTTACGCAGTCTATCCCAGCTACATGTAGTTTGTAGGAGCCCGAGGTCTCTATTTAGCTTAAATGTTGACTTCTACGGGAGCGACTGCCGTCTGACTTCCCAACCCCGAGAGGAAAACCTGCGCTAGCGGCTCGTCCGTTAATCAGCAGGTGCACCTGGTAGGGTTCACTATCCATTTGCATAAAAAAATAACTGTAACCTATTTTGGTATATGGTAATTTAGACTAATGATCTTTTGGCATAATTACATAGTAAAATTATGCCAACTATAAATGCCAAATTCATTATGCCAAAACATTTTAGGACAAAACATTTTATGTTAACGAAAGGGATCCTACCTGGCAGGTGAGGTAGACTTACACCCGTATTCACAAACAATACTTCGCTATGCGTACCACCAAAACTGTGCAAAGAACGACAAATTCTCAGTGCGTTCGTTTTGGCAAGCCTTTTTATTCATTGATAACATTTAAGTAATACTTCGTTGAGGGAACGCACTGCGTTAGATACTGCTCCGTGATGTTTGTGAATTAATTTTACCAGCCCTATGCGCTCGAGCACACTATGAGACCTCACAGTATCGTTTGTGAATACGGGTGTTAGATCCCTAAGGTTTCAACGGGGCCTAATGGGTTGCAATGTTTTACTCGTTATTCTATCATCAATTGCATATCTCACCTCTCGAAAATGGCGAACATGTCCTGTTGGAAGTGATCGAGCCTCTTATACAAGCCCTTGTCCAGTCGTCGCTTCACCAAGTCTAAAGATATCGCTCGCACTTTCTCGCCGTTGGCTGTCTCGTCGTGTTCCGGCAGTTCCGCCATACTATCCGAGTAACATCTGAAAATAATCCAAAAAGCAATATAATAATGACATGATTTTTACAATGACATGGCGTCGTCACAAAAAAAACACTAAATATGAATCGAACTCCAAACGCCAAAGCACAAAAGATTGTTCAATATGCTGTGGGAATATAATCGGAGCTTAGGGCTAAAAAAATTCGACCTTACGATTGAGAGGCCCGGGTTATGTAGTTACTGGCACTACTGACGTTAACCCACTCGTAAAACAAGCAATTTAGCTTAGCTGGAGAAGTTAACGGGAATACTAGTAATTACGGTTACTGATACTCTTAAAACCAACTAAACTGTGTCTTACCTGCCCTCCTCGTCTTGATGATTATACACGCTGGTGAAGAGATTGAGCAGCAGCTCCTGTACCGCCGCTGGTACGTCTGGCACCGCATCATCGTCTTCCCGGCTACATTATTACAGATATACATGAGAAGAAGTTCTAATAATACCATATATTCAAGAGAATAAAGGTCCAACCCCACCAAACGGACGGCATCGGCCCGGATTTTACAATCTTTAAACATAATTAAATCTTATTATCACAGTGTTTGAAATTTATATTATCAAGTCACGCACAACAGCTTGACAGCGACGTGCGGCGGCATGACGCACGTCAAGCTGTCATGCGTGACTTGGTAATATAAACTTTAAATGCTGTAATATAAGATTTATTTTGTTTAAAGATTGTAAAATCCGTTCCAATGCCGTCCGTTTGGTGGGGTTGAACCTTAACTCGATCTATTTCGACAGAAAAGTGTAACGTAACAAAGGCCCAATGTTCGCACCTTGTAAGTGGCATTTTAATAGGCTTTGTCGTGTAGGATCAAAAAATCACGCAATTTAGCGCTTTTAGCGATAACGCAGTCCATTGTTCATGTGACCAATAAAATTGTGATCTACGCTACTGTATAATTATAACGAATGCTGGTATACAATTTCTATAGGCCGACCACTCTCTCTCTCAGAGAAAGATAAAACGCTAAACAATTAAACATTTGCCTACTGAACTAGTTGTGATACGAAACCTCTTATGCACAGGTCCAACCGTCACTTGGCTGGTTTTTTTTATTAAAGCTATAAGTGCATAGCTGAACAATACATGCGCTTTAGAGGTGTGATTCATTAGTCATTCAGTTTCCAAATGATTTTGTACTTTTATACCAATGCAGTGTCATTTGCCTAACAAACGCACCTTAAGTTGGTGTTCCTCGATGGCTTGCTGTCCATCAATCAGGTGCATGAATATAAAAGAAATAAATATAAACATTACATGAAACATTTTTGTTAATGATTTAGGCAAATCCATTCAGTCGTTTTCATGCAATTGATTAACACAAAGAAACTAAATTTAGAGTTAATAATATTTATAGGATTACTATTTATAAAGCTAAGGAGAACCTCATAAACCTACATAAAATACAATAGGGTTTATAACCCCTAAAAACCTGTTGAAGACTATGTGATAATTATTTTTCACATATGCCAGGATTGTAGCAAGTAGAAAGATCGATTAAGAAAGAGAAAATAGAATCGACCTCGGGCGGGACTCGACCTCGGCCGGACTCGAACCCGCGATCTTTCCCTTACAGGGGAAATGCTCTGACCACTAAGCCACCGAGACCCGCACGAAGGCGATCCAAATTCCTCTATACATCTGTCTTAGGTCGACCGACGCACGGTGGGAGCCATCTACTAATTGTCGTACGAGCTATCAGACCCAATGAATGATGTTACAATCATTTTTAAACATTGATTTTTGATGACTCCGCCCAAACAAACAATAGGCTATTTGACTTATTTTCAAAAACCATTTTAAATTATTGCTTATTACAGTATAAACATATCACATTAATATTTCTGTAAAAAAACAATGCATTATGTTAAAAAATCAATGCTTAAGTTAAAATTTTCAAAAGTGCGCGAAAAACGCTAGGATATTTAAACATGGCGATGCGTGTGAGTTGTGACGTCACTCTTATTGTAGGTAAGTTGCTGTTATCATCGGCTCGCACAAAATTTGTATCCATTTCGAACTTAGTCACAAAATATGTCCATAAAACTCGCGATAATCAAGGAAAAAGCAAATAATAACACCGAAACAAACAATAATAGCTCATACAACTGGAGATATTTTGAAGCAATGACGTCACCCAGAGCTCTGACAAATCACGAGCGTTTTTGTCATAGACAATAAATCAACAAAATATAACATTTTTATATTTGAAATTCTCATAAAATACACATATTTGTGAGTAAATTGTAGTCTCGTAGGTCTTTTAACGTTATTTTCTAATAGGATGGCCATAATTTGTAGTATATTTTTAATGTTGTCAAATAGCCTATTGAATGAAATTTTAAAGCATTCAAAAGTAGAAAGATGTTGTCCCTGCCTACCCCAATGGTGAACAAGCGTAACTGTACGTGACATTAAAACCTTCTTACCTCAACATTTGCTTAGTCTGTAAGCACACGCGATGGAGAATCAACGCGTCCTTATATATCTGCGAATCTGGTTCGTTATATTTGCACGCATTGTCGAACATGAGTATGAAGTCTGAAGCTAGTTCATTCACGGAACTGTAGGCGTTGTTCTTCAGTTTGTGGGCGATTTTCTCCATGTCTATAGGGTTCTTTATTAGTTCGTAGTAATCTGGGTATTCGACTTTGCTCGGTAGCTTCATGAAGATTAGTGCGTATTGGCGGTTAACTATAAAAAAAATATGATTTTTAGACATTTTTTGGAAATCTAATTAGTTGTTGTAATAAAAAGTACAGTGGTGGTATGAAGAAATATAGCTAAACCGAGGCGTAAAATAGAATTGAGGTATGGCAGTGAAATTGGGTGAATTTTAAAAGTGAAATTGGTTCTTCACATTGCTAACTCATCATCATCATGAAGATGATGACATTGCTAACTAACTAAACTTCCTATCGAAAAAAGTAAAATGTGAAAGTTAGATAATGCTAAGGTCTAAGGCCTGTATTCTAGAACGACACTCAGTCTTGAAACCCGATTTATCTGAAGACATTGTATTATACAGATTGACAGATTGTAATTTATAATATAGACAATCTGTCTATACAATGTAGTCAGATAAATCAAGATTCAGAATTGAGTACTATTCTAAAATACGGGCCTTAAACTTTTGTGTGAAATATTTTTCACATTCCCTACACAATTTTTTTTACCTCCTGAAATAAAAATAATAATGTAGTTCAATTGAAGTTAGTTATAATAAAATACACACCTTTAGGATCCCTATAATCTCTTATAGCATCATACAAAGTTCTCAACTTCTGTTCGAACGGTGACAGCTGTCTGGACTTAGCTGACTTGAAGGTCTTCAGCGGAGTCTTCCTCTCGAAGTTAATGTTCACTTCTTTGAGCTTCTCATTCATCACTCGTTGTAGAAGAATCGCATCCTCATATATCATAGAACCTTCTTCATTGAACTGACGGCAGTTGGAGAACATCAAACGGAAATCCGCTACCATCTCCTCGACGGAGTTGTATCTATCAGCCTATAGGGCAAACGATAGAAAGTTTAATACATACATCAAACATATACTCACGCCTGTATATCCCCGAAGGGATAGGCAGAAGTAATAGAGAGTGAGCCTATTGCCGTCAAGCGGGCTCTTAGTCATCGGCTGTATGTTTAACTAGCTTTTGCCCGCGGCTCCGCCCGCGTGGATGTCGGCTATCGCGACCAAACATAGCCTATGTCCTTTCTCAAGGTCTAACCTACCTCTATACCAAATTTCATCAAAATCGGTTCAGCGGTTTAGTCGTAAAAGTGAGACAGACAGAGAGACAGAGTTACTTTCGCATTTATAATATTAGTAGGGATGTCGGATGGAAAACAGCGCTATCTATCCCTTAATCGCCTTCTACGACACCCTCAGGAAGAGATGGGGTAGCCCTATTCTACCCCACCGGGAACCAATATGACCTCAGATAGTTTAGTCATTTAGTGTAATAAAATAATGGGACATTTTGATATCATCGAAGATTTTTGCATCTAAAATGGCTGGTGTGTAATTTGTGAATTTCTTTTGGAATTCCATTTTCTCTATGGCACATAAGATTGAAAAGAATTAAACTCTCAGTACAATTTTGCGTGTTATATCCGTATAGAGAGAACACTTCACAAAAATGAACCAAGCCAATCTTAATCAGAATGATTGCACTGCATTAGTCTAGGTGTTACCGTGCCTCAGAGAGCACGTTAAGCTGTCGGTCCCGGTTGTAATACGAACATCTATGACAATCGTTACATATGGGAAATGGGTGAATTGGCCTACACAAAAGGGCTGATTACCTGCCTGGTCAACTGCGTCCCCACTGGATGAGAAAGTCTATAGCGACCGGACTAGACTGGGTGCTATGGCGCACATTTGATAGCCTAATTGATATTTCATAATTGACTCACCTTAATATTAGCTTCAATCGTGATCATGTCAATAGGTTTATCAATCACGTTATAATACTCCGGATACAGTTTCTTGCTAGGCTTCTCCATGAAGAGTAGCATAGGCTGTCGGCCATCTGAACAGGTGAACTCCAACAGCTGTTTGGATATGTAGTGGAGTTTCTTCTTCAGAGGCAGATTGGACTTGGAGACTGTAGGAGTACTGATTGGAGATGGTGCTGAGTTCTGTGGCGGATTCAGTCGTGGACGTCCTGTGCAACGAAATTGATTGCAGATTTGAAAAGAAGAAATAAGAGAGGGTTATCGGCAATATTATTGTAGGCATATGCCATGATCATAGTAAGGTGTAAAGATGTCCCTGCCTACGCTAACGAGAATGAAGCGTATTTCTATATAATTTGAGCAAAGAACTCATATTTAATATACTACAAAAGTTTCTGATTTAGCCAACGGCCACTTCAAAAATTCACCGTTTTTAGGTTACTTTATTTTTCAGGTAACTTATAATATAATTATTAACCAAAAATTCTTATAATGGGTCCAAATCCCATCTTAGATTTTGATTTTGTATGGCCTATTCAAATTTACAAGAAAAAGAAGCCTTATTATCTTCACTAGACAAGTTATAATATAATAAAATCGGTCAAGTGCGAGTCGGACTCGCCCATGAACGGTTCCGTAGTAGCAAATTCGAAAATTGCTGTTTATGACGTATTAAAAAAATCTACTGACTGGATCTCGTTCGAACCAATTTTTAGTGGTATGCATGGCAATTTACATCATATATTTTTTTAGATTTATCATTCTATTATTTTAGTAGTTAGAGGGGGGGGGGGGGGACATTTTTCCACTTTGGAAGTGTCTCTCGCGCAAACTATTCAGTTTAGAAAAAAATATGTTAGAAACCTCAATAGCATTTTTAAAGACCTATCTATAGATACCCCACACGTATGGGTTTGATGAAAAAAAAAATTTTGAGTTTCAGTTCTAAGTATGGGGACCCCCAAAATTTAATGCTTTTTTTTATTTTTGTGTGAAATTCTTAATGCGGTTCACAGAATACATCTTCTTACCAAGTTTCAACAGCATAGGCTTTATAGTTTCGGAGAAAAGTGGCTGTGACATACGGACGGACAGACACAGACAGACAGACAGATAGATAGACAGACAGACAGACAGACGGACGGACAGACATGACGAATCTATAAGGGTTCCGTTTTTTGCCATTTGGCTACGGAACCCTAAAAATGAATCAAAAATAATATAAAGCTGAACCAATTTCACTAATTCTTTTTTTATATTGTAAAAAATTGTGTCCTTGAAGTATGTACGAGTTGATATCTATGGATATAGTCGAGTTAGGCGGTACTAAGTTCGCGGGGTCAGCTAGTCTAATCTAATATATAAAAATCAATGCCACTTTTCGTTGTTATTTTATAACTCAAGAACGGCTGAACCGATTTGGCTAATTTTAGTCTTGAAATATTCGTGGATGTCCAGGGAAGGTTTAAAGGGTGGGAAACGGGCTGAAAAAAATATGGCGGTACGAAGTTCGCCGGGACAGCTGATTCTAAATAATTATGTCGTACCTCTAGGCCTGGGCGTCTGAACTTGAGCTTGGCTCTTGACAGACGAGAGACTTTCATCGTCGCTAGAAGAACTTTGTATGATATCTAGTAGTTCCTGGACACGCTGCTGCATCAACCTGCAATGACCAATGATTATTGTTTGTACAAAGTGCACAGCTTAGAGTATACATTAATATAGAGCGCGCGTATCCCCCGGGTCCGTTGTGTCGAGCGTAGGCACGGGTATGAACAGCACCGGGGCAGATGCTTAGCGATGGTATAAGCGCACCTATAGTGACGTTTCATGCATTACCGAAAATATCTATAGTTAATCTGTATAATGTTATGATTTTTTTTGTTCGATTTGCTAGGGATGGATAATATAAAAACCAAGATACAAAATAATGGCAGCATTTTATGTATTACAAAAACAGTAAATACTACACAAATATACGATGTAATATAAAAGACTGATATAAAATATCGAATTAAATATTATTTGCGAAGTCACTAGCAAAACAAGGTTGAGCCAGAATACTCGGTACTGTTCATACTCGTGACTACGTTTCATACTTATTAAGGCGCTCTCTATAGCAATGTATACTCTAAGGTTCGAAAGTTCCTGTCTCATAGCGCAGGAATTGCCTAAAAAGTTGCCACACGTTTCCCACTCAGATGGACGTTCCATCCTCATATATTTCCATTATCCATCCCAACTTACCTCTGCAATTTTACTGCATCCTTATACAATCTTGAGGATGGTACATTGTACAGTTTAGCGTTCTCAAACATGATGTTCATATCGCCAGCTACTTCTGACAGAGTGCCATAGTTCCCGCGTCGGATTTTGTTCTTGATTTGATTCAATGATACAGGGTTTTTGATCTCCTTGTAGTAATCTGGGTACTCGCGACGAGATGGTAGCTTCGCGAATGGATCCGCCATTGGTGTACCTAGAAAAAATTTATGTTAGAAAGAGAAATCACTGCCCTAGCGTTGTCTCTTGAACAGAGTACTGAAATTCTGATACCTTTATAGAGTAGTTAAAACCGTATTTTGTACCGAATCGCCTGTACCGAATACTGGTATTGCCCGCGACTCCACCAACCGCGACTCTGGCTATCGGTTATCGCGACCAAACATAGCCTATGTTCTTTCCCAAGTTCTAATCAGAGTTACTTTCGCATTTATAATATAGTATGGACTCGAATTAGCTTAAGTTTTAACTACTCTTAAGAGATATTCGCTATGAGATAGAGCGAGTCGATGCAAGCCGAACTATCACTCATCCCCTTGACATGTGCCAAATCGAAAGTAAAGAAAGAAAGGTACTGTGCTGGAAATTGAGAAATAAGACTATGGAGGTTTGATTACCGTTAGGTCCCAAGTGATTTTTGACAGTCTCCAGCAGTTTCCACTGCGGCGAATCTTCATTTTCATTCTTTTCTTCGTCACTCTCACCAGCACTATCTTCTGAATGCTACAGAAAATAAATAAATGTTTAAACATAGATAATGACACCATCACACGCAATCCTCGTATCTCCATTCGACCTTTGGGGGAGTTACGAGGTTTTTTCAGGGCATTACACCCGTGTGTTTATGCATTTTTTTTATATTATATTCACGCCTGTATATCACAAAAGTCAGAATTAGGATCAGAAAATAAAAGGAAATGCCTAAGTTGGAAGCAATCACGTCAAAAAATTGAGTATAATTTTCATCAAGACACAACCCACAACCAGCATACTTGAGAATCATTAGAGTTGCAAGCATTTCATACAGTTGTTATCTGGAATAAAATATTTTTTTTATTATTACCTTAACAATCTCCGTGTCGGAGCCGGGCGGCTCCATGATGGCGAGCGCTCTGCTCGACGGCACGGGACCGACACGAGACGTGCGCTTGCTGCGAATACGCTCCGAAGTCTTCGCAGGGCCCGACCGGCCGTGCTGGTCTATTTCCTGTTTGCGCATTTGTATCACCTGGGACATACACACTAAATTGTTATTATTATAGATTAATGGACAAGCAGCAACTTGCTAATATGTCCATATCATTCTGTGCTTTGTGTTCTTAAATATGTTCAATGCCTGTCGAGTTTCAGGCATTGTCAAGCATTCACACTAGGAGCACTTATTACATGTTCCATATTCATGTGGTTTGGCAGGCGGGAATTATTTGGTGGTTTCCAGGGCCAAAGCTAACTGCACCTGCATACCGGGGCAAACAAGTCAAAATAAAAACAACATTTACAGAGAGGGAAGCGGAATCCTGACTCCAAAGTGTCTTGGAACTCACTGTTACATAGGCCAGTAGTAAATGGGAGGAGAGGCAAACAGTGCACAAGGTGATCGGACAACCTGAGAAAGTCTAGAGGCCCTTTGTGGCAGAGGCTGGCGAGAAGCAGGGATACTGAGGAATGTGCTGCAGAGGAAGTTTGATTGGAAGGACTGCAACACCTACTATCTCAACACTGTATTCACTATGTCTCTTATTCAGTTAATAAAAGGCTTGAATTAGAAATGGAAGGAATTGGATTTTTTAGAATAAAATTTTCAGCAATAAATAACAATATACCTTTTTCAAAGTTTTTGCATCCTTATAGATCTGGCTACCTGGTTCATTGAAATGGCAGGCATTTCTAACCATCAGCAAAAGATCTCTTTCCAGCTCATTCAGGGTGGTGTACTCCCCACCCTGGATTTTCTGGGCAATAGTCTTCAGATCTATAGGTGCGTCGATGACACCGAAGTACTCTGGATAGCGCCGTTTAGAAGGTAAGAATTGGAAGGCTGGGTAGATTGGACGCCCCTCGTTATTTGCTGTCATTACCTGTAGCAACATCAGAAAATGAAAAGTAAATTATGGAGCCATCAATATCCTCATAAACGAGAGACTGCCAACCCGGAAAGGAGAGCCTACGCCAGAGCCTTATCTGTTGTTAAGCAGATGGGTCAACTAGTTTTTGAAAATGACTTGGGCCCGAAAGGTGTTCGTAGGAACCCAAATATTGTCACACTTACATATTAGAATATACAACCTGACACATAGGTGTATGCTTCTGTAAACACAGAAGACGGATTGTGACAGATTGTAAGATTTTATAAGAAGGCTAGAAGGGTCACAGTGACGCACAATGGCCCAAGAATTAAAGAGGATATGTGCGGATAAAAGGGTCCCCTTTCCAGGGTCACAGTGATGGATATATGGACTTCTCCCCAGGAGAGCAGATGAGGGGAAACATTCAGATGTTGTGGGTGAATCGTCCATCTGGCTCCTGATTGAAAAAATATGTTTAATATTGTCAAACTTACAGCACTGAACAATTCTTCAAAAATATTGTCCTCTTCATTGTTGGTAGAGGTTTCTGACAAGTCTTCAGCTACATCAGAACGTCTGCTTGATGAACCAGTACGTGATAACTTTGGGATTTTCATGTCATCGCCTACAAATGTTAAGATTGGTTATCAACACACAATTGGTTATCAAAGTCAAAAGTTTTTTTTTTTTTTTTTTTTTTTTCTTTAAAAGAATATTAGCAACCGAAATTACTAATATTCCCGTTAACCCCTCCAGCTAAGCTAAATTGCTTGTGTTAGGAGTGGGTTCACGTCGGTAGTGTAATGGCCAGGATTCGAACCCGGGACCTCTCGATCGTTAGGCCGACTCCTTAACCACTAAGCTACGACGATCTTGAAATGTATTAAGCAACTTCTGAGCATGACTATTCATTCACATATTATGAAAAAAAAACTAACCATTCTCAAGTGCCTGTTTTGTCTGCATATACAGTTTCCATAGATCAATAGCATCCCTGTATTCTATGGTATCGGGTTTATAGAATGCTTTAGCATTGTTCACCAGAAGTTCTATATCTGCTGACAACTCTTCTATGTCCTCATATGTATCTGTTTTTAGCTTTTGTTGAACCTGTAATAAAAAGTATAATTATCATTTTTATGGGACATTATTCAGAATATTATTCTATTTTAGATCATGATTCAGAAATATATAAGGCAACTAAGGGATAGGGCTGTTTAACGTCAGACAGATATAACAGCCTAGACTCAGCCTCAGATGCATGGCCCGAGTCAATAATAGTTTGGAATACAGAAATAGGCTCACCCCCTATTACATGGGATGGAATACAATGATTGGTGAAATGTTATTTTACCTATGCCTTACCCCTCCAGATGTGATTACTATGTATGTTCAAAATATATTTTATTATTTTTGTTTTGAAAAGCATTCTCATACCTACATAGACTAATGCAAATATACATACACACATACTTACCCTCAACAAATCAATTGGTTGTGAAACAACTTCATAATACTGTGGTTCCTGCCGTCTTTTCGGAGCTCTTATGAACGAGTCACATAGCAACGTACCATCTTCCTTCTTGTATGATCTGATTGTGTCATATAGTTGCTGACAGATTTCGCTCTGATGATAAAACAATACAATATTTTAATAAGTTTAAGGATATCTTAAGTTCTGCTGTGCGTTTTTGTAAGAATGCAGCATCAAGCACAGAGCTGCACAGATTATCATTTGTCAGACTGGGTGACTTAACTGGAGATTGACCGACAATCGCTATCAAGGTTGTAGCAGCATTCTGCTCCATGCCGTGTACTTTGAGAATTGCACAGCTGGAATGATATACCAAAACATATAGGTACCACTGCTGATTATGAAGGTAACTACATATTGTAATTTGGTCAATCCCTTCTAATATTATAAATGCGAAAGTAACTCTGTCTGTCTGTCTCACTTTTACAACTAAACCGCTGAACCGATTTTGATGAAATTTGGTATAGAGGTAGATTAGACCTTGAGAAAGGACATAGGCTATGTTTGGTCGCGATAACCGACATCCACGCGGGCGGAGCCGCGGGCAAAAGCTAGTAGTAAATAAAACAGAAAGTAAGACTTGATTATTTCATTCAAATACTTAGAATATGTTTAGTTCTACATGTAATAGCAGACAAACACTAATAGAGAGCTAAAAAATATAGTTGATGAAAATAGTCCAACCAGTTGGAAAAATTATAGGTGTTATTAGACCTCTGCCTACCTCTTCAGAGTTTAATCTGATGAGGTTAACAATTTAATAACTGCCCATTTGTGTAGAGGCCTAAGCTGTTCAAAGGCCGCCGGTTAGAACGAAGTAGCCGGTAGTTTGCAGTCGCGAATTACTTACCGGGTCTAACTTCTTGCGCTTGCGAGCCGATGGCGGAGGCCCAGGGTTGCTTAACTCTGTCCCATCATCGCTCTCATCACCTTCGGCGCCACGGGAGGCCGCCGAAGATGCACGGCGTCTCTTGCTCATGTTGTGTTGTCAAATGAATCGTAACAATGTCAATGCAAATTCTCATCAATATGTGTATTGTTACATTATTTTCGCTATATCAAATAGGTACACTGGTTATACACAATCAATGACAAACGTAGACGTATGCTCTTCTTTTACTTTATTTCTATAATCCTGAAATGAAATTCTAACATAAAATTATTGTTGTCAGTGAAGTGAAGCGCACAGACAGACAGACACAGACTCAGCTAGTGATGATCAACTCGAGTAAGTAACTCAAGTTAACTCGAGTTGGGCTTGACTCGAATCAACCCGAGTTGAATTCTCTCTGACTTGAGTTCAAAAATCGATTAGGTACTGCTTTGGACTTGCCTACTCGAATACCAATTTATTTTCGTTTGAGTACGCTGGATTCGATTCTGAGTCAGGAAGAATCAATTTTGTACCCGTTGACTCGATTCTATTATGCTAGTTCAACTGACTCGAGTCAATTATTCGAGTTAGGTTGACTCGCTCGTACTCGAGTCTCTGTTTGCTTATGCAATGATGTGACGCCTTCTAAATCTTATAACTTATATTATATAATACAAGATATTTTCTGAAGTTTACGCGAATACCACTCATTGAAATAAAACCACATATCAATATAATCTACTTAATCAAACACAGTATAAAGCAAGACTTAACGACACAGCGAGCTCATTCTGCGCAAATGGTAACACCAACAATTTATCATGATTCGGGTACTTTGAGAAAACTTATACTTCAAACTATGTGACACTGACAACCACCATCTCTAGTCACCCCACGACAAGTAGTCGAAACGTCGGGCTAAAAGTAAATACAATGCCGCCAACCAACGAATTGCCATAATGTCTAGGGGGCCGGACTCGAATTTCTTGACTCGCGTTCTAGAGTCGAGTCAACATTCGAATAAAAACTCGAATATTGTGCTCGAATCGAATCGAATTGAATCATGATTAGAATACCGTATAAACCGAAATAATTTTCTTTTTTACTTTAATATAACTTCCAATACCTTATAAATAAAATAATATAAAGGATGAAAGAATTGAAACAGATAAAAAAACAAAATTTGCCTGTTTTGATTTTTTTAAATCATCCACTCTTCCATCCAGTTAACTCGAGTTACGTAACTCGAGTTCAACCCGAGTTACGTTAATTTTAACTCGAGTTAAATTGAGTTGTGTTTTTTTCCTGTTTTTTCCGAGTTGGCACATCACTAGTGATGCAGATGCGGTAGTAAAACAGAGTAAACAGACGTAAAACAGCATATCACAACATGCGTTATTATTCGATTCTATCCGATCAATACCATTATCTATACATAATAATGGGTTCTACGAATAATGTATCCTACATTATTCGTAGAATGGGTTATATGAATTATCTATACTTTAAACTAATATTTTATAAAGGAAAGATTTGTATTTTTGTTTGTAAAAAATTTCTTTACTTTTCAGCAGCTAGCAATAACTAAAGTTAAAGTAACTATTTTCAACTGATTATGGTACACAATCATATTGGTCGATTGTCGATTCGATTATTGTTTCATTTACTTAATTTGGTTTTGATTAGCTAAAATGAATTGCATTGAAGAACGAATAATATTGTTTTAAAATATATTAGTTTAGTTTTCTTAATGATTCTACTATCACATCACTAAATTGAAATATAAATTTATTACGATTTACAAAAATGATGCGTCGATCTGAATCTAGGCGTATGATCTTGGCTAGGCCATTATAAAGTAAACATGATTTACAAAGAGAGCAATAGGACATACGTACATCAACATGGAATAACTAAAGGAAGGTCGTTCAACTCGATCGACGAAAGTGATTGGTGATTGACCCTTGACCCCAAAATATCGAAGTTCCCCTGCATCACAGTTAGACTGGAAAGAAAAGAAAGAAACGAGATGAAAGGAAATCCCAAATAAAGTTAGGAAATGTTGAAACAATGATGTGTAAAAATGGAATTATAAATTTTCACTCATAACGTCTTATGGTAAAGTAGGAAAGTAGCATACCTATTACAGGGAATTGCGATTTTCGTGTTGGTTCCAAAGAAATTAAGTATTATTCCTCATTATCATCTTCATCTTCAACCATTCCCACTCGAATAATGTGAATGTAGGTAGTGTAGGTAACACAAAATAAGACTTGACTAAAAGGGCTTAGTTACCAGGTCATAAAATCCCCAAAAAAGAAAACATTCATGAAACAATTTTTTGAAATGAAAAACTACCCACTATTTTCAATATCACCTCGACTTGGTTCGCTTTTGTCTACTACACCATTTGTGAATAACTACTTTTGAGTTTAAAAACATCAAAATGAACAGATATTTCAAGAACTTTATACTTTGTGGTGATATTGATCAATATTGCTTGTTGTGCAAAGAAACGTTCCAACGCATACCGGATATTGAAAAACATATACGATGGGAGCAACACAGAAAATTCGCAAAAAATCAGACCTATTTCAAGAAATTTCAAAAGGATTTTATTTATAAGGTAATGTCTAAAACATTAAATTAATCAGTAAAATGGACCGGCGTGGCTTGATGCTTGATCGATCGCAAGTGGTAGCTAGGTAGTAGATTTATCAATGGGATGAGTAGACTAGAACCTACGGTGCCTATACATGGACACGTATCATAGGCCTAAATGACGTCCTGGCACCGTGGATTGTTTTGTAATCATAAATATAATGCTTGGGTAAGACCTAAAACGCGCTCTATACCTACGTGCAGTATACACGTTTCTTGGGTGTCTTTTGAGATAGCACGGGGTGCTACTGCGGTGGATAAGCTCAAATTCACCAAGCATAGATTATTACAAAACAATTCACGCGCGCTAGGGCCTTGTTTGTCTCAAGATTTAGGTCCAAGATACGTGTCCTGAGGTATATATACCTACCCGGTATACCAGCGAGAAAGTTGAGGTTGAGACGTTTTAGTAATGGGCGAAGTCAAGAGAACCTAGCTACCTACCCGCAACGCAAGCATGTAATGATAATTACTTGCTTGCCTGTTGTGGGAAGATTCTTCTATTTGCATTAGTGATGAAACTAGAAGAACCTACTAGTAGATGCGAAAGTTTTATTTCAGGATCGTAGCAAGTGGAGTTAAGGGGTCTTTGTCTACTACATAGGTAAACGTAAATACGCGTGAAAAACAACCCTTGTTGGCAGTCGGGTAAAACGGGTCAACTGTAGGTAGTATTATCTGAATATTTTGTAAGATCTACATATTATGTTTGTGTTGCTTACTGGCTACTAGATAACAACAGACGCTCTTGCCGGGGTAGGTACAGATACGGAAGTGTCCGAATTATTAGGTAGGTAGGTATTAAAAAAAAATTACCCGCATTCTATATCCCATAACGAGCCCATAACAAGCATTCCCAAGAATTATCTCCAATATTTATTTATTTATTGGCTAATAGTGTGACTTACGCAAAAGAACATATATATTACTAGCTTTTGCCTGCGGCTCCGCCCGCGTGTATGTCGGTTATCGCAACCAAACATAGCCTATGTCCTTTCTCAAGGTCTAACCTACCTCTATACCAAATTTCATCAAAATCGGTTCAGCGGTTTAGTCGTAAAAGTGAGACAGACAGACAGACAGACAGACAGACAGACAGACAGAGTTACTTTCGCATTTATAATATTAAGTAGGGATTATTGCTGTTAAGCGGAGACTTTCCCATGGGCTGTATGTTTTCTGTCGGATGGAGAACAGCCCTATTCCTTAATCACCTTCGACACTTACGTGAAGAGATGCGGTGACCCTATTCTACTCCACCGAGAACCATTAATTAACCAAATACATTATTTCAGATGGGAAATAAATTTTATTGCGAGGTCTGCAATAAAGTGGTGCCGCATATTAGTTCAGTAAAAGATCACATCAAGACTGAAAGGCACCAACTACTGAAAAGGAATCCTGAAGCTGAAATAAAGAAACCTGTCGGGATGTACATCGCTGGTGATATAGTGATAAATAAAACAGTATTACTACTTAAGTCAGAGTGGCATACTATTGCGAATAGTATATGCCTTCTTTGTAATGTGGAAGTGACAGATATGGATAAACACATAGCCTTAGAAGATCATATAGTCGATCTTATCCAAACCGAAACCAGTTATACTGACAATAGGTATTATAGAAAGGTATGTATGAGTTCGAACTTAACTCATTTTTTTTGGCAGATTCTGAGTTCGTACCATGAACCTTAAAGGGGTCATCCGTGGGGAATAAACTAATGGAAGAGGGCCAGATCGAGAGATATGGCCGTGGGTCAGCCGGGGGCCGGGGTGCTAGTATATGTCCACGATAATCTCACCTCCGGCAAACGGCGGCGGCCCACAGACGGCGTGCGTTTTAGTCGGTTCGAGTCCGGCATAGCCCCCCCTCCACCGGATCCGGCGGGGGAGTTATCCTTGGGGACGTTTCGCACGATAAAAAGACAATAAACTACTAAAAAAGGGATTTCCAAATTGGGCAAATTGTTTTTAATATTCCTGGTCGTAGCATGGGATTCAACTGCATAAATAACTTTGTAATCCCATATAAATATATAGGAAAGTTACATTTTGCAGTTGATAGTACTTATAAGAGCCGTTCAATTAGGTAGGTATTATTTATTGGCCTGTTCCAAGAGTTCATGGTAGGCTCTCTGGTACTGACTCACAGCCGAGGGGGCTACTCATTTCGGAGTCGGGGTGCGAGGGAAATGCCTTATAGGGCCACCTTACTCCCGGCATTCGAGATCCAAGAAAGCGCGCACGCCATCGGACTCGAACCGACTGAAACCGCAGTTTCAGTCGGTTCAAGTCCGATAAAACCATGAAAAAACATTCTAGGTGTGTAATTGACTTCAAAAACTCCCCCAGAATGTTTTTTTCGTAGAATTTCGATTAACGATTAATCGATTTCAGATTAACGAAGACTCATATCACTGTTTTTCTTGTAAGACGGTTTTCTCGCCCTTCGACATGGCAAAGCATTGGAGCCATTGCGTAAATACCGACGAAATAACAGTCCAAAAGTTTAAAGAACCTAAAAGTATCAAGGAGATTGAGGAGGTGATGGCTCGGATAGCCGCGAAGTCGAGAGCAGAAAAAGAGATTTTCCAAACATTCGAAGAGTACTATCTTATGGACCACGACAATCATATTTGTATCTGCAGGTTCTGTTATAGCTCATTAGTTATTGATTATAAATTTAAAACCATGGTACAACATCTGAAAACACACATTTTGAACCAATGGAGTAAAAATGCCGATAGTAGTTCAGATGAATCAACTTCTGGGGATATATCATCAAAATTAGTGGTAGATCATGGCAAGTTAAGAGCCGAATGTGCAGAATATGGAAGGTCCCACTTTATTAAATTGAACTATAACGGTAGCAAAGGATATTGCTATATGTGCGATAAATATTTAACCCTAAGCAAAATCACATTCAGACAACATTGTAGGGGATTGATTCACTCGGGTCATAAAGAGCTTTTCGGGTACAAGAAATCAACCGAGCGAAATAATGCCGAGTATACGTCCCAAAGTATCCAGAATTATATGACTCGGATGCAATTTGCACCAGAAAATAGATCAGTCTTGGTAAATGGTGAAATGTTTATAAATATGAATGGTTTTTTTTTTCTTCACCCTATCAAAGACAATCCACATTGGATGAAGACTAAATGTTATTGCTGTAACATAGTTATCAAGCAAGGAAAAGAGCGTGAACATTGCATGACAGTGGAACATAAAGATAATTTCTTAGGTGCTAAAGTAATATCGAAAAAAGGCGAACTCATTAGAGAGGTAAGAATATGAATAAATATACACCACACTCCACCTACTATTCTCCCACAGACACTAACTTAGGTACCTACATCTACTTAACAGCACACTCATGTGTACCTACAGTCGGAGTAGTCGGAGTTCTGCGAGTTTTCTCAAATTCCTTCCTGCAATGCTTTGATATCGCCTAATGTCACCATAACCGTCCATCCACACCGAGGAGATCCGTAGAAGAACCAAGATTACCGACATAGCATAGCCCAGCGGATTAGCAAGTTGAAATGGCAGTGGGCAGGGCACATAGCACGGGTCGAAAAGTTCTCGAGTGGAGGCCACGTATCGGCAAGCGCAGCGTAGGACGTCCACCCACAAGGTGGACAGACGACCTTATTAAGGCCGCGGAAACGCGCTGGATGCGAGCCGCTTACAACTGGTCTTATTGGAGATCTATAGGGGAGGCTTATGTCCAGCAGTGGACTTCCTATGGCTGAAATGATGATGATGAATGTCAGGTTGAGGAGGTCAGATGATGGTGTGGATGGACGGTTATTTGCTCGTCACCGGTAAAATCCGCCGTCAGGCACTCTGAACAAGGTGATTTGGACATAAGCTTTGTTCCTGCGTGAAATATTACCTACTTTATTTCTTTCACCGCTTCATTGGTACCGATATACCTATACCGTACCGGATTTTTTTGAACCTACCCTCTAACTTGCTATTTAAAAGTTCAAAACAACATGCGCAGGCTGAAGAATGGCCCCGTTACGATGCAACCCATATAAATATCTTAACTACTTAATAAGTTCTATGGTGCAAAGAATGCAGTGTTACCTATTTTCTTAACCAAAAAAATCGTGTTCTTTGCAATCGACAATTTTAACAGTTTTTTTTATTTTTCAGATACGTCCAAATCTATTCCACTGCGCTTTCTGTAATGTTACATTGCCGTTTGCGAACCTGTTAGAGCGACATCTACAAACTAAGCAGCACAAGTTTTCTAGGGTCAGAGATATACCGATACTAGGTCTGCTAACTTATTGGCGGGAACTTGACCTAGCAAAGGCGAGTGCTGTTGATGACGTTAATCTGTATATTGAACTGTTGCATAGTTTCTATGAATAAGTATGAAACAAATGGACAATTTATGACAAAAATATTGTTGGCTAGTAGGCATAGACAAAGATGTGTGGCGCTTAGCGCCTGCATTTAACGAAAGTGGGTGCTAAAAAACCAAAGCAGATTTATAAAAAAATCTAGTCACTTAACTAATTAAATTAGTTACTTGACACCAAGTGCAATAAATTTTTTATTAACCCTATAATATATGTAATATGAATATGTATTTATCCACATTTATTATGTAGGTATTTGCCTAATATAAAAAAAATACTAGTCATTTATTTATAAGTTAGTTATTGACACCAAGTGTAATAAATATTTATTAGAGTAGATAATTTAAAACCCTTTTAATTATGCAAGACGGATCGAAAATTGAAGTCGTTTAAATTCAAACGGCATGTTGGTTGGGATCATCGGGATCCTTGGAATGAGAACTTCCTCACCTTCAAATTTTCCTTTGAGTGAAAAAAAAAAATAGATAAAAATAAATAAAAAGTATCCTATGTCCTTCTCCTGGTTCTAAGCTACCTCCCCACCAATTTTCAGCCAAATCAGTTCAGCCGTTCTTGACTTATAAGTGGTGTAACTAACACGACTTTCTTTTATATATTATATAGATAGATAGAAGAAGATGTATTTATCCACACTTATTATAAATATTATTTAAAAATACTAGTCATTTATAAGTAAGTTATTGACACCAAGTGTAATTTTATTAGTTATTGACACCAAGTGCAATAAATATTTATATTGGAGTGGGTCATTTAAACCCTCCTAATAAAATATGTATTAAGTAATCCACATTTATTAGGAATGAGCGTTGAAACTTGAAACCAATGATGTAAAATATCTACTACTACTACGAAAGTATTTTAAAAAATCTGAACAAAGAAAAAGTTGACAAAAATTAAAATCAAAAATATTGCGTCAAAATTAGACCATTTAAAAAATGTTTTTCAGCAAAGTAATTTATATTTTTCTTAATGAAAATGTTGTTTAACTAGATAACGGCTTTATTTATTGTTAATTATTATATGTAGGTATGTAATTAATAATATCCATTCGGTTTACAATTTTAAAATCTATATGCTATTATCATTTACTTTTGACGCTGACTACCTATACGTAGCTACTAAGCGTATTTTTTTCTATGAATAATTTGATTGTAAATCCTGAAAGGATTTAAAGACAATTAGATAGGTAGGTACAAAGGTTTTATCAATCCTGCAAAAATTACAACTAAGTACATCTTGACTACAACAGTGCCTGTGGACTATATAAACAGACAGTTATGTAACTGTAAGAGCATCTTAAACAATAGGCATATTGACATTTGTGTAAAAGATGAATAGGTTACCATCCATACCCACGCACATTACCCCTTCATACACCAATCACTCCTATTCGCTATCATTCCTAAGTAGTATATTACTTATTCTATGGCTATCATACAATGCTAAGGTTGGTGGGCACTAACCTATCATTACCCTTCACCCCCACCCCCACCGATGTAAGTAGGTATTAAGTGTTTGCAAGTTAGTGATATCTCAACATTATTTAAATAAAAATTCATGGAAAAATCGTTGTTATTGATGACTTCAAATAAGGAAATAATATTGTGCATACCTAGTACCTACATTGAGAGTTACTTGAAAAAGCTTAATCCTTTTATTTGGAGGGGGAGGGGGGTGTACTTACACTTATTAGATACCTATAGCCGTTTTCATTACTTTTGTTTTGATATTGAACTAGGTAGATACGATAAACTTTCTTTTGTCCTAGTATTCAAGCCAACACACTGCCTATATCATAACTACCTCAATAATTATGTTCAGGTACGATCTTCATTTAAAAATTGTGTGGAAATTACTATATTAACTAATTACCTACTTAATTGTTTAAGTACCTAATACCAACTTTACTATCTAAATTTTTATTTTGGTCTCATTTGTATTTGACTAGACTACATTAATAAAAAAAACAGACTATCATGTCAAATAGGCAAAGAGGAGAGAGGATCAAATGGTTTTAGGTACCTAATTAGGTCTACATCAATAAACATGCAATATTATCATTATAAAATGTTGATCATCATTATTGGTTTTGTATGCAACAGTGTATAGAGGGCGTTACGGGATCCATGGTCCTATGGTATTAAAATTAGACAAGATATAAAATACACTCTTTATTGATTAAAAAAAATCATCGAAATATTCAATTCATACTTTTGGCGATATTTAAAGTATTTTTATAAGGTAAGTAGGTAATTCAGTAGGAATCCATTATACATAAACATAACTATTTATACTATAGAGGCTTCCATTATTTTTAAAATCAAAGAATTAAGATACTTCATTTTAATGGTATACTATTTTATCTATGATGTCACTAATAATTGGACTTATGTAACTCATGTATAAACAGGTACTATTGATTCTACAAGTAAGTATGTATTGCATTACGATTTCAATTATGTATCCAATTCAGAATTAGCAGATTCTTAGACGGCAACGGCGTTAAAAGCACGCTGCACTGAGATAACCCAGTATGGGGGTAGTTGTAAACATAATTTTTAAAATCATTATAGAATGTGTTGACCAAGTGATTATTTTTTATATTGTAAAATTTTTGTTTCATGACAAATGAATTTATTGTAACTATTTCTATTTTAATTCACATAAATTAATCTGATCCAATAGATGGATCTTCCTTGGTAGGTATGTATCGGTGGTTTAATTATTATGAGAATTATTACATGCGAAAAGAAAGAGATATTTTTAAATGCACATCTGTATATTTTTTTCAGCAAACTACGTAACTCCACTAATTTACTGACTTGCACACTAATTAAATCAAATGATAGGTTTATTGAAAAAGGTGCGCAATCCGACTTGGATAGATTAGGTTAGAAGGCTAATGCGGGAGTGGAGCGAAGCGGAGCTCCCGCATTTGCCTTCGTGGTTATTTTTTTTATTTAACCAAAGGAATTGTTCTGCAAATTTCATTAAACAGTATATTTAATTTGATTTAGTTAGTGTACATAATTAGTGTGCAAGTCAGTATTTTTGATATACTTAACTTTGAAATATTTTGTTAGAAAAAAGGGAATATATAAATATCGATTTAAATACATGCCGAAAAGAAATCTTATTTGCTAATACAGACTAATACCCGTAATATAGTACTTATTATGTAGTAATTTGAGAGCCAAAAATAATTTGTCTGTTAGCAACATTTATTTCAACTTTTGAACACATTTGGTAAAATATAATTGAATTTTATTTTAAACTACAGATAAATTATTATTTTCTCTACAAATTCAAATACTATCTAACTAATAAAGCTAAGTATAACTAATAAGTCTTTTCAGTCAGTCTCGATAACTATAGCATAATTTATAAAATCAGATCACCGAATAGTAGGGAGACATCTTATTTATATAGGCTTCTTGCGCTACAAGTTTTGAAAGTTTGTACCCATGATTTTGTAAAATTTTAATAATGAAACTATTTGTATTTGGTAATCTAGGTTTAATGAATGTGTGGATATCCCTAATCTGTATGTTCCCGGACACATCCAGCATCTCTCACTACTAGGTACTAAAAACAGTCTTTTAATATGTATTATATTATAATTTATGTTACAAAATGCTAATTTAGTAAATAAATATTTTTACAATGATCTGTATATGATTTTTATTTCAATATAATGATTTGTGATCTAAGACAGAACCTTAGATTATCTATTATTATTTCTGAACATTATTACAATCATATGATCGCTATTTGTTGAGTATACTTAATTTACAATTAATTAAACTTATTTTCCAATTAAGAAACTTAATTAGTAAAAATTACACAATAAAACATGAAAAAATAAATGATAAAAATATGATAAAATATGGCCAATATAGTTTGGTTACCATCGCAGATTCAAGAGTAGACAGGCATGACACAATGTGTGCATTGAATTGTATGAAAACCAAACACATCATGCAAGTCATTTAGTTTAATAGCAACACATTAGGCATGAATAACAAGGTTGATCGTAGGTTAATGAAAAGTGAGAAAAGTATTTGCACTACACTGGTTGGTGACCTGTTGGGATGGACGGGATGTTGTATCTAGCCTACTCTGAATCTGGGAATGGCAAATTCTATGCACATGAAGAACACCAGAGCCACTATGATATTTGCTGAAGAGAAAAGACCTATCTTATTGACCTGAAATTTTGACTGCATCCAAGAGATCTACGAAAAGTGTAGGACTCTAATCTCTCTCATCTCTATTTGCGTAGATATCGATCCACTGGGGATAATGACTGAGTAACATTATGATATCAAAGTCCGATTTTGATTGCACTTCGGACAGCTCTCGAATAAGTTCCTGTGTATAACGTGTTTGTGCAATTTCAGGGAATTGTTCTACATCAAAATCTAGGGAAAGTGCTGCAACTGTGAAATTTTGTGGGTATAACATGGAAATTGTTACGTCTTTGTAATGTAGTTTTACATTATTGACAAATGTTTTAATGACATCTAGTACTCTTGGCGTAAAGTTTGTCCATATGAATATAGAATTCATTATAGCGCTGCACATCTGGAAACAACTGGAGGACTCAGCACTTCTTATTGCTATATTTTGAAGATCAATATTGGATGTAAACAGATCTTCTATGCTCAACTCAGTATCGGTCAATGCATTAAGGCATAGGTTAAGAAGGATTAACTCTAGTTGCGGCTTCAATTTAATACAAACCTCATTTACGAAAGTACCATTAGTCAAAAAGTCTCTAAAAATGTTAATGTTCTGGATATTCTCATTACTCCAGTGGATAATATCTTTACATATAACTTTTAAATGTACTCCATTTTCATTTAAATTTATCAATGCTTTCAAGATTTGTGGATTCAATGATTGGTCATGATTGCTGTTGATGTTCAAATCCTTCATATTTCGTATCAAAAATTCATCAAGAATTTTGCTTGTGCCATTAAGCTCCATTTGCTGGTACGCTTCTGATAATAATGAGGTTACGTCTTCATCAACTGTCATGTGGTTCTCAGGCTCGACTTGGCACATTTTTCGTATGTTCTCCAATATTGATAGCCGTAGCTGGTAGTTTAGTTTAGGGTTTTGATTTGGTTGCCGTGATAATTTGTAAACTTTCACAAAACTCTTAGAAACTGCGTCAGCTACTTTTTTATCAATTAGGGGATTGTCAAAGGTAAATTGCGGGCACGGCATGTTGCTCGATCTAATAATTTTCTCAATTAACTGTTGTTTAGTAGTCATTGTGTAGTTGTTGCTATAATTCACGAACAGTAATGTAAAGAATTCAATACCTACTTATTTTGATCACTTCTTTTATGCACTAGCTTCTAGCACAGCAACAAACGTAGTTATGCTTATGAATATTCTCTTTACAAACAAACAGATAAATCAGGAAAGGAAAGTACGAAAGTCGTCGAAAATTTGTATTATTGTATTATTGTATTACCCAGTTACCCAGTTACCCACCTAACCTACTATTGTTTAGTTTTTTTTTTCTCGGAACAGGCTAAGGTTCTATGACCATGCTGCCTTGTCATCAGTTATTTTTATACTTATTGTACATTTACTTTTTTATACTTTGTATTTGGATGATGATGAGGATGAGGATGAGGATGATGATGATGATAATGGTGAGTTGATGATGATGACGATGATGATGATTGCTGCCTCAGTAAAGTGGTGGAAACTTTACTAAAGGCTTCTTACGGAGATTTGAAACCAACACGAGAAGTCACAATCCACTGTAATATTTCACTTTCTTATTCTTGTGCGCGTTTTCCAAGACGTTATGTCTAAAATTCCACCATAGTTACACAATTACACATAAAAACTCGAACTCACACTAATTTTGGAAAGTAAAATACAACCGCTTATGTTTCTTTTAACGTGTTCGCGCCAAAACTCCTATTGTTTAGTTTACAAAGAAGATTTTTTTTATAATTTATAAAACGGCCATGCATACAGGTCCTTGAAGCCAAGTGACATAGAGTGACTGACAGTCAGTCCATTAAAAGAGTTTAGCTGGATTTTATGCCTTTGTATAATCAAGTCCTAAAAATATTTATAATTTTCTTTGATGGTCTTAAATTTTATTTAAAGTCCGACCAATAAAATAAAAAACCCGTACTGGGGGCGCCAAAAACATCTATGATATGACAACACCAAGTATAGTGATACACATGTAAAATGCCAATATTTTTTCAACACACTTGCTTATGAACAGGCTTTTATTTCCCCGCAATTAAGCACGGAATGACACCTAATATAAAACTGTGACTTTTTCATTGCTTCTTCTTCCTCCTAGCGTTATTCCCAGTCGCATCCGAAGCTTTCAGCTTGGAGTCTGGGGTCCGCTTTTACCAGTCATAGCTACAGATTTGGCTAGACCTCGATATTTTCCGTGAAGCGATTGCCACCTGACCTCCACGACCCAATGTTAACATTAGGCGATATCGAAGCTTTGCAGCTAGACCGTTGTTTTTGGACTTTTTAGGGCACCAACTACCCGTAACGACTGCCATAGATGTTCTTATGGCAACCGGGACCGACGGCTTAACGTGCTGTCCGAGGCACGACCAGACCAATGCAAATACCCATATTTAATGCACACAAATATTTGCACTGAGCGGGGATCGAACCCGCGCCTCCTGCGTAGCGGCCGCGTTCACTACCGCTACGCCACGGAGGCTGTCATGTTTATCATTGCTATTATTCACAAAAGTGAGTTATAGACTTCTTTTTTTTAATTTCATTGATTAAGTTGCTTTGTTCTTATATAAGGTTTTATTTTTATTTTTTATATACCTACTTGACGCGAGACAAATGTACATACGTTCATACTTAGTCTTAAGAAACCCTTTTATTTTTTGTAAACTGACGTCCTTAAAATGCCGCAGTGGAGTTTGTTGCGCCGTTTCTTCTCCATTAGCGCTTAGGAAGCGGTACTTAGTTTTAAGGAGTTTTTGACGTCAAAAAGCTGTAACAGTGTTGCACTATTTTGAGAAATAAAGACTTTGACTTTGACTTAAAAAAGTTTCGATACAAAAAAGATCGTGTCCAATATTACAAACGAATTAATATACCTATTGCTTGCTCATTTCATGCAGCTTCGTATTTTAAAAGATAATTTCAACTTGTAGCACGTGTTTAATATACAAAACTTTCACTAAAATGTATTTTTTTTTCTCTGTTAAAAAGTTAAGTTTTTCTCTGTTAAGTTTTCTGGTTAAAATAGAAAAATAGACGCGGCGTGTTATACTGGTTACAAGGACTGGGCACAAATCAAAACACAGTAGTATCCGTATAATAGTTTACTGCTTGGAATGGTAAATACAAGTTAGACATACAGTTACATTACACTATGTATAGAACAGGGACCACGCGATATTGGTTTTTGGACTGCATAAAATTCTTGTATTTTATGCCTAACAGCACAGAGATCAAAATAATCGAGCATGATTTTCTTTTTTGCGTTAGGCTTATTTTTCTTAGGCGTAGAAAATACATTTGACGTTTGACCTTCTCTTCGTATTTTTATTACAGAAGATCGGGATATACCTAAAAATGTGAATAATAATTAGTCACAGTAAAATCAGTAGTTTAGGCCAATTTCATTGCACGTACTCTATGATGGACCTACCCGTCATATTGACAACAAGGTCTGTGATGTTATTTAGAGGAACAGAGTCCAATCCTTCCTACTTTTTATCCGACAAATACTTTGTTATATTATAAATTACTTTTCTTAACTGGCTTTTAATAGTTTTCGGCATATTACTATAGTTTTGTAGTTTTGTAGCGCTCTCAAACTCAACAACACGCACAATTGACACCACACTGACAGATGACCATAATGACATTGTATAGATTGTTACCATATGAAGAAATTAGTTCCAATAGTTTACCGCAATATGGCGAGGTATTTTATTTTCCTGGTCGGGCTTTATATTAACTACCTAATGACAAAGATTATTAGTGCGACATCTAGTGCTGAATTATTATTATTGGGATCGCCATAAAACAAAAAAAAAAAGAAGTATTTTGTTTTATCATGTTGCTATTGGATAATAGGTGACGCTAGTAGTACTCTCACAAACGACAATAATCTTTTTTGACATTTGGAAGCATGAGGCGGAATCGAAACTGAATTTCAACTTTATTCGTCCTAACGTTAATCCCAGTCGCATACGAAGCTTCACCTCGGAGTCTGGGATCCGCTTTACCAGTATAACTGCGAATTTGGGTGGACCTGTAATGGTAGTAGTTAAGGTTAAATAAATAAATAATTTTTTTTCGGTAAAGCGATTGCTATAGATATGACCTTCACAATGATGATGATGATGATGACCTCCACTCCACAAGCCAATGGCGATATTGTGCGATATCGAATCATTGCTCCTAGACGTGTTGTTGGACTTTTTAGAGCTCCAACTGGGGCCGACGGCTTAACGTGCTCTCCTAGGTACGACCCCAATGCAAATTCTTACCCATATTCATGCATACAAATCTTTGCACTGGGCGGGAATCGAACCCGCGCTTCCTACGTAGCTAGCGGCCGCGTTCATTATCGCCACGCCACAGAGGCCTTCTAGATTAGCAGAATTGGCCATCCTGCAATACTTCAATATCGTCATTGGGTTGTGGAGGCCAGTTTATTTCGAGTTAGGAGGCAACTCGCCCCTGGGCCGTGGCCCAATGTACACACTCTGGTAACAGTAGGGGGAAAGTGGTCCAAACGAGCGGCCAAGATTTTTCACGGGAAATAACGAAGCACTGCGCACTGTCGCATTGCGGTTGGTCTGAGAGAGGCGGATCTTGTACTCCGAGCAGTAATATAAACAGGACTTGACTTAGAATCATAGGTTATGTAGCATCAGAAATTATAATTAAACTAGCTGACCCGGCGAACTTCGTACCGCCATATTATTTTTTGATCCCGTTCCCGCTGCATATCTCTAAATTTATCAGTGTTCCTTTACAATATTATGCATGTATTATACATATAAACCTTCCTCTTGAATCACTCTATCTGTTAAAAAAAACCGCTTCAAAATCCGTTGCGTAGTTTTGAAGATTTAAGCATACATAGGGACGGACAGACAGCGACAGCGACTTTGTTTTATAATGTAGTGATGATGATGATAAACAGTAAATTGGGGCATTTAGAAAAGTTACACCATTTTCATCCTTCATACAACTGTCATATCCTATATGAGGGGCGTGAAAAAGCATCTGATGAGGCCGTCAAGCTGAGTGCCACCATTGTAATATAGGTAGTACGTGTCCGTAATGGTGACCCTCTTTGGTGAGATTTTGCCTTCAGTTTACCATCACACGAGGTGAAGTCAAATTGACGTGCCTACTATAAAAAAGTGATTTCCCAGTTGCGTCCAAAATAAGCACTTTGAAGCATTGACCCGCTTATCGTTTTTGATTGGCATATCGGCAGCGACCTTACTGGGAGCGACTGCCGTCCGACCTCTCAACCCCGAAAGGAAAGCTAGAGCTAGATCCTCCTCTAGTGTTTAGCTTAGCAGGTTTGGTTTTGGCTGATCATATAGAATACCAATCTTTTTACGTTTCTTTGTAAGTAATCGAATTGAAAGCAAGGGCTTTGAAAATGTGGTGTGGTGTTACTAAAGGTGAACGCAGACCTAGCCGCATCGCACTTACCGTAGTCGCCACAGTCATCAAATCAATCAAATCAAATCAAAAAGCGTCGGTAGCTTAGTGGTTAAGGAGTCGGACTTACGATCGAGAGGTCCCGGGTTCGAATCCTGGCCATTACACTACCGACGCGAACCCACTCCTAGCACAAGCAATTTAGCTTAGTTGGAGGGGTTAACGGGAATATTAGTAATTTCGGTTGCTAATAGTCTTTTAAAAAAAAAAAAAGGTATTACAGTAGTAGGTAAGTATTTAGTACATTTAGAACATCGCTTTTGTATTCGCCCACTTCGGGTACTGCGGCGACTGCGGCGCGGCTGAGTGTGCGAGGTTGCATAGAACTTCATATAAATAACTAGCTGTCCCGGCGAACTTCGTACCGCCATATTTTTCCCGTTCCCGCTGCACCTATTTTCTCATCCTTTAAACCTTCTCTGGACACCCACGAATATTTCAAGACTAAAATGAGCCAAATCAGTTCAGCCGTTCTTGAGTTATAAGCTAACAACGAAAAGTGGCATTGATTTTTATATATTAGACCAGCTGTCCCGGCGAACTTCGTACCGCCATATTTTTCCCGTTCCCGCTGCACCTATTTTATCATCCTTTAAACCTCTCCTGGACACCCACGAATATTTCAAGACTAAAATTAGCCAAATCGGTTCAGCCGTTCTTGAGTTATAAAATAACAACGAAAAGTGGCATTGATTTTTATATATTAGAAGATTGCGGTGCTAGGTCTGCGTTCACCTATCGTATCCTGGTTTTGTAGAACTTTTTTCATATTTGATCCATCAATTGACTGCACCCCGCTAGATGGTAAAAAGCTGAGGTGCAGTCCAGAAGATGCGGATCACCATTTCTGATGCTATTAACCTTAAAATGGTGGTCCCTTATTAAGGAACAATTTTAATCAATGGGTGGTCCCTAACTTGACAACCTTGACAGATGCTTTTTCACGCCCCTCTTGAAGGACCCGGGACTGTAGGAAGAGGGAAACACGTGTGCAGGCAGAGGACACATTTACCTAACAGTTATCATCTTCTTCCTCCTAGCGTTAATTCCCAGTCGCATCCGAAGCTTTCACCTCGGAGTCTGGGGTCCGCTTTACCAGTCTTAACTACGGATTTGGCTAGACCTCGATATTTTCCGTGAAGCGATTGCCATCTGACCTCCACAACCCAATGGTAACATTAGGCGATATCGAAGCTTTGCAGCTAGACCGTTGTTTTTGGACTTTTTAGGGCTCCAACTACCCGTAATGACTGCCATTGATGTTCTTATGGCAACCGGGACCGACGGCTTAACGTGCTCGCCGAGGCACGACCAGACCAATGCAAATACCCATATTTCATGCACACAAATATTTGCACTGAGCGGGGATCGAACCCGCGCCTCCTGCGTAGCGGCCGCGTTCACTACCGCTACGCCACGGAGGCTGTCTGATGATGATCACTACCGTCTGATTATTCAGGTCGCCCATATGAGCCTCCGTCTTGACCAACGATTATTGACAGCCGGGACAGACTTTTAACGTGTCTTCTGAAGTACAGAAGCGCTCAGATGAAATACCAGGTAAGCCGTGTGCTTGACTGCCACCTAAGGTGTATAGAAAAAAATACCACAAAAAAATTCGTCCAAATGGCAACCGCACGTAGGTAGGTAGCTTAACCTACTGATAGTTTACCCAACACCTGACTAACGATTTTTTTAAACCACTTAGGTCGCAGACAAGCACGGCCCACCTGATGGAAAGTGGTAACCGCGGCCTATGGATGAGAGCAACACCAGGGGAGTCACTCGTACTGCACGATATTATTATTGTTATCATAGTATCTTGTGGAACCTACAACCATTATGTATGACCCTCCAAAGGTTGCCTGGCAGAAATCGCTGAAAGCGATAAGGTCGCCCTTGTACTGTTTCCGTAGTCAAATATTTTAATTATTTATTTTTAAATGGTGTACAATAAAGTGTGTAATAAAAAAATAAAAACTCTAAATCATTCAAAAACTCGCGTTACTTATTTGGTTAAGTGTATAAAAAATATCTGTTTGCTACCTACATAAAAAAAAAATACCTGAACAAAGTCTCCCATGGAAAAGCTGGAAAGTTGAGCTTGGGTTAGAGGACATTAGGGATATGCCAAAAAAGGCTCACCATCGTCCCGAGACGGCCGTGTGGCTTTGATCGGTTAGCCTTTAGCCTAGTTTGGGAGTCAGTTACAGTACCTATTGTGAAATTATTGCTACACCTTAGTTCTAAGACTTTTGCTGTTGTATTTATTTCTGAGACAATAAACAATTTTAATGTTTTAAAATGTTTAATTGGTTCGAATCTGACACTACCCGAGCTGGCTCCGGGCGGGAGAGAGGGGTATCCGAGAAAAGCTAGAGGGTCACCAGCACGGAGGACAGAATATGATTTTCCTTCTCCATGGTCACCAGTAACAACCATTCTGACCTTTATGGCGTGAAGGTATAGCTTTTGACGACCAGCCCCCCTAGACAAGTGGCAATTCATTGCTCGGCGTATGATGGAATAGAATGACAAATGTATAGGATTTGACGTTTTTGACATTCGTTGACGGCTGTCATATACGTCAAATCCCATACTAGAGGGCCATGTCTAGAGGGCCTGCCCCTCTAGACAAGTGGCATGATACGTTGCTCGGCGTATGATGGAATAGTATGCCAAATGTATGGGATTTGACGTATATGACAGGCGTCATTGCGTCAACGAATGTTAAAAATGTCAATCCTAATTCCTATACATTCATCATTCTATTCCATGATACGCCGAGCAAAGAATAGGCTTGTGTCCTAAATTTGAAAAAATGGTTAATACAATACTTCTATACCTAAATGACCCCAAAAATATATTATTTTGATATAAAACAATCATTTACATGGTTTATTTTGAGATTTAATAAGTCGATTTGAATTTATGTCAAAAATACTCCAAACTGTAATGGCGACTTTTGTTACGTCACGCCGTGTCCCCGTGTCAAAACTGTCAAACAAGTTCATGTGTAGTGCCATAGATTAATATATATATACTGGTACGTACTACGTATCGTAAACAAAAACAATAACGCAAACGCAAGCAGTGTTGTGTTGCCAACCACGCTTGGCCTAATATCGCCGTTTTTCATTCCCAAAGTAGCCTAAAGTAGCCCAAACGTCAAAATATCAGTATATTAGTATAAAACGTTTTTTTTTTTTTCAAGTTATCATCACAATTTGTTATTTTACAGTTAAAAACTGTAAAAAATAACTAAAAACTTAGTTTTTTTTTTACTTGGACTTAGTATTATAGATTATTTTATGTATTATAATTTAAGTTTATAGGTATTGTTTTGACTTCACTCCAGTTATAAATTTATTAATTTAAAGAACTGTTTTCCAATTTTCGTCTAGGCCTACATGGCGAAAAATCACCTACGTTGTCAACACAGGGCGCAAGGCGTGACGTCACGCTCTCTGATTGGTGTTTGATGTCACGTGACTGAATGTCTAATTTCTCTAAATTTATTTTATAAAAATAAAAGTAATCCTTATTTTATATACCAAACTATTATGCTTTTTGCTATCTTTATAACAAGAATAGTCGCTAGGAACATACATCAACCCGATTTATTCTTAGTGGACACAAGCCTATTACCACTTGTCTAGGGGGGCAGGGCAGAGGTCTGGCTCCATACCAGCACTGCACATGTTTACGTGTATGAATATGTATTCAGTCACTGTCACAGCAGTGATTGATTATGAATATTCATCATTGTTTTATCGGTGATTTACATCAGACGAGCGTTTGCTCATTCTATATCCTCTACACTAAATTCTATTATGTAGTGTAAACAGTGAAGAACATTCGTTCATTTACACAGAAATATTAAGAAATAATGCTCTAAGAATGCTCTTTTTTTAGCTCTAGCTAGCGACTTTTTCATACATACAAATACGTAAGCCTGTAAATCCCTGAAAGGGGTAGGCAGAGTTGTATTGACACCCACATTTCGCCAACTATGATTTCGGTCCCACGTAATAGGGGGCGAGCCTATTGCCGTCTAGCAGGCTTGCCCTATCCCTTAGTCGCTTTTTACGACACCCACAAGAAGAGATGGGGTGGCCCTATTCTACTCCACCGGGAACCAACACGGCCTTTTTTAACCGACTTCAAAAAAGGAGGAGGTTCTCAATTCGGATGTTTATATTTTTTGGTTAGTTGTGCGTTTAGTAGTTATTGACAAACTCGTTATTCAAATATTATTGGTAACTTGTAGTGTGTGTGTACTTATTGACATTTTGACTGTGCTAGATGGGCATATACCTACCCCTATGACTCGAGGGGCCCGATTCACTAACGCCACGTTTCGTATACGCGTGACTTCCATTTCGATAACGTAAAACGTGGTATTCAGTAAGATCTGTCAAAGTAAATCTTGGCGACTAAAAAAAAATGAGTATAGTTTTTTTTTTATCGGGCATGCTTGTCATCACTATCATCATCACTACATATCACTATCACTTCACCACTATCATCACTACATATTATAAAACAAAGTCGCTGTCGCTGTCTGTTCGTCCCTATGAAACTACGCAACGGATTTCGAAGCGGTTTTTTTTTTTTTTTTTTTTTTAAGATAATTTGAAAGCAATTAATTTGCTAAACTAAACAAATTATAATAAATTGGAAAAAGCGAAATCAATTCTCGGGCGGGACTCGAACCCGCGATCTTTCCCTTACAGGGGGAACGCTCTGACCACTGAGCCACCGAGCTTCGCCCGAGAGTGATCCAATTTTTCCAATACATCCATCTTACGGCGATGGTGGGAGTAATCTACCGATATTCGTACGAACTATCGGAATCAATGAATGATGTTGCAATCATTTTTAAACATTGATTTTTGATAACTCCGCCCAATCAATTAAGATAATTTGAAAGCAATTAATTTGCTAAACTAAACAAATTATAATAAATTGGAAAAAGCGAAATCAATTCTCGGGCGGGACTCGAACCCGCGATCTTTCCCTTACAGGGGGAACGCTCTGACCACTGAGCCACCGAGTTTCGCCCGAGAGTGATCCAATTTTTCCAATACATCCATCTTACGGCGATGGTGGGAGTAATCTACCGATATTCGTACGAACTATCGGAATCAATGAATGATGTTGCAATCATTTTTAAACATTGATTTTTGATAACTCCGCCCAATCAATTAAGATAATTTGAAAGCAATTAATTTGCTAAACTAAACAAATTATAATAAATTGGAAAAAGCGAAATCAATTCTCGGGCGGGACTCGAACCCGCGATCTTTCCCTTACAGGGGGAACGCTCTGACCACTGAGCCACCGAGCTTCGCCCGAGAGTGATCCAATTTTTCCAATACATCCATCTTACGGCGATGGTGGGAGTAATCTACCGATATTCGTACGAACTATCGGAATCAATGAATGATGTTGCAATCATTTTTAAACATTGATTTTTGATAACTCCGCCCAATCAATTAAGATAATTTGAAAGCAATTAATTAATTTAATTTTTATCGGTAGATTAATATCGGTAGATTACTCCCACCATCGCCGTAAGATGGATGTATTGGAAAAATTGGATCACTCTCGGGCGAAGCTCGGTGGCTCAGTGGTCAGAGCGTTCCCCCTGTAAGGGAAAGATCGCGGGTTCGAGTCCCGCCCGAGAATTGATTTCGCTTTTTCCAATTTATTATAATTTGTTTAGTTTAGCAAATTAATTGCTTTCAAATTATCTTAATTGATTGGGCGGAGTTATCAAAAATCAATGTTTAAAAATGATTGCAACATCATTCATTGATTCCGATAGTTCGTACGAATATCGGTAGATTACTCCCACCATCGCCGTAAGATGGATGTATTGGAAAAATTGGATCACTCTCGGGCGAAGCTCGGTGGCTCAGTGGTCAGAGCGTTCCCCCTGTAAGGGAAAGATCGCGGGTTCGAGTCCCGCCCGAGAATTGATTTCGCTTTTTCCAATTTATTATAATTTGTTTAGTTTAGCAAATTAATTGCTTTCAAATTATCTTAATTGATTGGGCGGAGTTATCAAAAATCAATGTTTAAAAATGATTGCAACATCATTCATTGATTCCGATAGTTCGTACGAATATCGGTAGATTACTCCCACCATCGCCGTAAGATGGATGTATTGGAAAAATTGGATCACTCTCGGGCGAAGCTCGGTGGCTCAGTGGTCAGAGCGTTCCCCCTGTAAGGGAAAGATCGCGGGTTCGAGTCCCGCCCGAGAATTGATTTCGCTTTTTCCAATTTATTATAATTTGTTTAGTTTAGCAAATTAATTGCTTTCAAATTATCTTAATTGATTGGGCGGAGTTATCAAAAATCAATGTTTAAAAATGATTGCAACATCATTCATTGATTCCGATAGTTCGTACGAATATCGGTAGATTACTCCCACCATCGCCGTAAGATGGATGTATTGGAAAAATTGGATCACTCTCGGGCGAAGCTCGGTGGCTCAGTGGTCAGAGCGTTCCCCCTGTAAGGGAAAGATCGCGGGTTCGAGTCCCGCCCGAGAATTGATTTCGCTTTTTCCAATTTATTATAATCGGTTTTTTTTTAATAGATAGAGTGATTCAAGAGGAAGGTTTGTATGTATAATACATGCGTAATATTGTAGAGAAACACTAATAAATTTAGAGATACTCGTAATACCACGCGGGTTGCCACCCGCGTGGTATTATGAGTATCAGGTGAGGAGTAATAATATGGCGGTACAACAAAGTTCGCCGGGTCAGCTAGTATGTCAAGGTTTTCTTCTTTACCGAAAACCCACAAAGAAAAATATAGTTTTACTCATCGAAATGGTACGTTACGTTTTAGAAGTCACAAACGCTCAAAAACTTAAACGTAAAGTTAGTGAATCGGGCCCCAGTAACAGTGTTACTCGTTTGGGTGTTATTGGATTATTGGATGGGCAAAATTATTTGGTTAGCTTGTCTGCCACGATATACATCTGATGGTGACTGTATAAGTACTGTCTCGTATAGGAACTTCTTGTTCTTCATCATCCTAGCGTTAATTCCCAGTCGCATCCGAAGCTTTCACCTTGGAGTCTGGGGTCCGCTTCACCAGTCTTAACTGCGGATTTGGCTGAACCTCGATATTTTCCGTAAAGCCCATGCCTCCACAACCCAATGGTGATATTAGACGTTATCAAAGCATTGCAGCTAGACCGTTCTTGTTTAAATTTTTAGAGCTCCAACTACCAGTAACGACTCCCATAGATGTTCATATGGCAACCGGGACTGACGGCTTAACGTGCTCTCAGCGGCAAGACCAGACAAATGCAAATACAAATATTTGCACTGAGCGGGGATCGAACCTGCGCCTCCTGCGTAGCGCCCGCGTTCACTACCGCTACGCCACGGAGGCTGGCTCGTACAGGAACTATTGTGTATATTTGCATTGATCTGGGTGTTTCTATGTCAGAAGATAGAAATTGAATGTCTAATATTCATTACTTATTACGATTATTGTGGCGTAGCGGCTCTACGACGTTCGACTGCTACGTCGGAGGTCGCTGGTTTGATTCCCGCTTAGATCAATTAGTCTATTTACGTGGTATTGGATGTTTCTATGTTTAATATGTAGGTATAATCCGCGCCACGTATCTTGGACCTAAATCGTAAGAAATAAGAGGATCTGGCACCCGCGGATTGCTTTGTAATAGTCTATGCTTGGTGAATTTAAGTTCGTCTACCGCAGAAGCATCCCGTGCTATCCTCAAAAGACATCCAAGAAATGTGTACTGCGCGTATAGAGCACATTTTGAGCACATTTTAGCTCCAAGATACGTGGCGCGGGTTATATAGCGCGGGTTTCTCCTAATATTTTGTTACAACTAAATGTTCACTAAGCACTCGACTATACTCGTACAAAAAAATCTAACTATACCTACACACAATCAAAATAATACAACTAAGTACCCACTCATATTTCTGAAAAATATATAAAATGATTATAATGTTAGATTTTTTTATTGAATTTGATTTGATTTTTAAAAAAATCTTAAGGAATAGAGTCCTGTACCTATGCATGTACTGCTTCCTAACAATTTTTACGTAGGTACCAAGTAGGTAGGTACACCATGGATCAGGATACCTATCTAATAAGAAGAAAACAATTCTGAGACTCTATTCTAAGCGGCATATAATAGCTTAAAACCATAATTTTATTAAAACATAATTTCGACCACCCGTAGACATTCAAATGAAAGCATGAGAGTAATGTTAATATTTATTATCATGATTCATTAAACTATAACACCATCAAGGTAAAAGTAATGACTATATTTCTGGACGTACCGTGAACTCTAAATCTTTCACAAGTGCACTTTGACACGCCTAACACCCATCAAACGCTTTCACACACAATTATTGCTTCAGAACAATATTAAAATATCACGAAAACGCAATAAAATTAGTAGCCGAAACAAACAGTTCAAAAACGCGCCATTATAACCCGCCCGCCATAGATAATAGGTGAAAGCCGAACTTTTTAAATTCGTGTGTAAATTAAAAAAAAAATGAGATCACTCATCAACATGAATAATAGGAGATTCGAATATCTTAATTAGCATGAATTTACACCGTTATAAACCGTGTAAGATGTTAAAAAAGTTTAATGATAATTCATCTCGCGATTTCTCGAGTTTAATTCTGTGGGGCCCAGTTAATAAATTATGTTCGAGACCTCACATAGAGTCCCCTAACTACGTGGGTATACCATACCAGGCTCCGCCCGAGATAGAGAGAGATTATATCATTGTCTCATTCTTACGTATGGTATGGTTTGTGCCAACAATGCTTATCTTAAATGTATAAAACCGGGAATGTAGGTATGTTTACTTAAGCCTGACTCGTATTTGGCGTAATTTAATTAAATTTTCTAATTGGAAACGGCTCTGTTTGTAGTAAACTATTTCTTTTACTTTTGTTATATTGAAGGTTCTTAATGAGTGTTTAAATACCGGAACTTGGGTTGGTACAATAGTTACAATACTTTATTATAAAGTACGGTTGGCAACCCTAACCGGAACGTGATTTTGGTTTATGTTGGCTGGAACTATTTAGGCAAGTAGCATTCTTATTCAACTAATACGGCGGCGTCGCGTTGAGGTACCTACCTATGTGATTTTTGTAATTTATTGTGGTACTTAAAGCGTTGGTACCTAATAGGAACACTTTGGTACCTATGACCGACAGTTTATATATCGTAGTAAATTAATGATTCTTCGTTTGACATAATTATAAATTTGTTCGTCTGAGTATGGTACGCACAGTGATTCGTAACTATTAGAAGAGATTTGTGCTTACATATTTGCTGTAGTGATTATAGGGTGTAAACCAAGTTCAACAGTAATTAGTAATGGTGACGCATATATGCGCTTCCGGGTAGTTAGTACAATTCCTAATTTGTACAACGATTACTGAAGTGTTAATTCGATGACACTCGGGAGTTCCTAGAAACAGTTAAACAGGCTTGGAACACAACATGTCAGTATCTACTATTTCTTTTTAGTTTTTAGTCGCCTACAGGACGAGCCCTTATTTTTCCAAGTGTGGCTGCAGTTCCATGAGACGAGATGTACTCTCAGGCCACACCGAGTATGTTGCTGATGATGTTACGCTTCAGTTTCTGTGGCCCTGGGACAGTATGACGAAGGTAACACGTGCGTTGGTAAGGAGTTTCAAATTTTTATAGTGCGGTAAAGAAAAGAGGTGCCGCACAGCTTTTTTCTTGATGGAATACCCAGTTTGCACAAGTTGTGAAACGGATCCGGCGGCTGGGTCTCGAGGTGGCTCCGCAGAAAACCGAGGCCATGTTCTTTCATGGACCTCGCCGCGGGCTACCGGCGGGATCCAGCATCACAGTGGGAGACACTCTCATCGACATCGAAATATCTGGGACTCGTGCTCGACGGTCGGTGGGACTTCGGGGAGCATTTCCGAAGTCTGGTCCCCAAATTGGTGCTCACAGCTGACGCTCTGACGCAGCTGCTGCCCAGTTTGAGGGGCCCGGAGGACTCCTGCAGGAGACTCTACGCGGGTGTCGTGCAGTCCATGGCTCTATACGGGTGCCCCGTTTGGGCGGATAACCTGAAGGCCAGGCACGTGGAACGGCTGCATAAACCGAATGACCTCATGACCCCATGAGCGCGGGCCTGGGGTTGACGGGTGAAGCCGCCTGTCACCCTAGCAGAAGCAGGCCGCGGCGGCGGCGCGCATTGCGTGCCTCCCCATAACCGGAAGAGGACCGGATCGAAAGATATGGCACTGGGTCGGCCGGGGTGCGAGGCATATGTCTACGACTACCTCACCTCCGGCAACCAACGCCCCACAGATCGCGTGCGTTTTAGTCGGTTCAAGTCTGACATAACCTCCTCCACCGACTCCAGCGGAGGGGTATCCGTGGGGATTTTTCGTACGATAAAAAAAGGACATATAAGTCATAAGTCATTCAATCAATCAATTAGAGCCTATTGCAGTCCACTGCTGGACATAGGCCTCTATCAATGTGCGCCATTTTTCCCGATCTTCCGCCTTCCGTATTCATTCTGTCCCAGGCCCCTTTTTTTTAAGTCGTCATGTCCCTTTGACTAGGGGCGTCCCACCTTCCGTTTGCCTTCTCGCGGTCTTCACTCTAGGACTCGTTTGCTCTAATGGTCATCGCTCCTTCGATAGATGTGGGCAGCCCACTGCCACTTCGGCTTGCTTATTCTGCGAGCTTATTTTAACTTTAGTTCTTTATCGGTTGACCTCGTTGCGAATCTATCTATCCTTCAAAGAGACGCCAAGCATACCTCGCACCATGGCCCGCTGTGCGACATTTAGGTCATGAACTAACCCCACTGTCAGTGTCTATATCATAGGTCATTCATTACCTATACATTTTAATAGATTCACTAAGTCCCAATATCTTCTTCAATCATGGACAAGCTTAGATTATCCTGCTAAGTTCAAACGTGGTGCGACAATACTGAAGACATGTCTATGATTGATCGCTAACCCATCGTGACTTTGCCACCATTATACACACTTATCAAACAAAAGAATCGGCCCCAATCACGGAGGACAGAATATTTCCTTCTCCATGGCCCCAATGATCAGACATCAGACGAGGCGTGCGAAAGGTGACGGCGCGAAGATTGCCGACGTTGGCCGACCATTACCGAAGAAGTGTTGACGCCACAGTGTTACCAACTTAGGGCGTTTACCCCTAAATGTAGGGGGTAAATAAGTGGGTTGGATTTCTAGAGGTTTTATTATTATGTTTATGGGTATTTTTTGTATAGATCATGGGATAACCAAGTAAAATAATTTTTAATTTCGTATGTAATGTTTTTAGTCTATTTTTAAGCCATCCATGTAAATAGTAAGGTATAAAGGTTTCGTAAATAGATAATTTTATTATAGTGATTTTAGGAGCTTTTGACTTCAGCTTTAGGGACAAATATTTTTAAGAATTGGTAACACCGTGGCGCCATGAAAACGTGATGTGCCAAGACTTATGGCATTGTTATTGTCTTTGTTCCACGTTTTATGTTGCATCATCATGGGTGGTAATATAAAATAAATATTAAATTACATAAAATTTGAATAAATGGAAGACGCCATGACGATGACGGCAAGATGTCTTTACGTAGTCTTGTAGTAAGATGTGTCCAACGTTAAAATTCGTTAATTTGGGTTTGAGCAGGCATTTTTAGGGTTCCGTAGCCAAATGGCAAAAAACGGAACCCTTATAGATTCGTCATGTCTGTCCGTCCGTCTGTCTGTCTGTTTGTCCGTCCGTATGTCACAGCCACTTTTCTCCGAAACTATAAGGCCTATGTTGTTGAAACTTGGTAAGTAGATGTATTCTGTGAACCGCATTAAGAATTTCATACAAAAATAGAAAAAATGCATTAAATTTTGGGGGTCCCTATACTTAGAACTGAAACTCAAAAATTTTTTTTTCATCACAACCATACATGTGGGGTATCTATAAATAGGTCTTTAAAAATGCTATTTAGGTTTCTTACATATTCTTTTTCTAAACTGAATAGTTTGCGCGAGAGACACTTCCAAAGTGGAAAAATGTGTCCCCCCCCCTCTAACTTCTAAAATAAGAGAATGACAAATCTAAAAAAAATATATGATGTAAATTGCCATGCAAATTTCCACAAAAAATTGGTTCGAACGAGATCCAGTTGGTAGTTTTTTTTTAATATGTCATAAACCGCAATTTTCGCCTTTGCTACTACGGAACCCTTCATGGGCGAGTCCGACTCGCACTTGGCCGAATTTATTAATTATACATAATACTAGCTGCCCCGGCGAACTTCGCACCGCCATATTTTCGGCCCGCGTGGTATTCAAATCCCGTTCCCGCTGCACCCTTATCACTTAGGGGTATGAAAAATAGATGTTGGCCGATTCTCATAGATACGGGATAAGCACAAAAAATTTCATCAAAATCGGTCAAGCCGTTTCGGAGGAGTATGGCAACGAAAACTGTGACACGAGAATTTTATATATTAGATATTACCCCGCGTTTACATACTGCCGCTCGCATTGCTCATCGTGTTGCCAGAAATATTCACGCGATTAATGCCCTAGCATTCACACACTCCCATCATCGCGTTGGTCCGCATTACAGTATTCGCCCTGCAACGGAGACGGACGTAAACGTATGGAGGACAACGCTGTAGCAGTGTACGCAATAAGCTTTTACAGCATAGCGAATTAATTAAATAGATTATTAATAAAAACTATCACTTTCAACTACTACACACTTTCCGTAGATCGATATAAATATTTTTTAAAGTAAATATTCGAGGAGCAATAACGAAAGTCGTGTTTTATTTAGCTTAGCGCCATCTAGCGGTCTCGTATAGTTCATCGCGCTAGTATTTGCGCAACATACGCGGCAGTACTCGTGGCATGACGAATATACCATTCACACCACGTCTCTGCCCACTTCTCTCGCCACTTCCCTCGCTCTGCCGCGAGTATGTAAACGAAGCATTACTTAGGTACACTGGAGGGGTTTTGTGCTGTCAGTGGGAAAACCGAAGGCTTTGGGCTGCTACTCATCTTTTGCGCTGACGGCACAGAATCTCTCTGTTCTTACAGGGTCGGCAGTACGAATGTGATTCCCCTGGTGTTGCATACGCCCGGTTGCATAGACCACGGCAACCACTTACCATCAGGAGGGCCGTGTGCTGTATACGACTGGCGTATAGACCTTAAAATGGTTAAATAGGGAATTTGAATAACACCCAGCCTTCAAACTGTTAAATAATATCGTAAGATCTGTCCGATATTGCAGATCTCATCGATTCATGCTCATTCTTTTCTTTGTTTTTCTTCGACCCCCGCCACGCCGCGCGCACCATGGAGACGGTACAGACGGTCAGACTATATTTAGACTCAAAGCTAATTAGCTTGTAATTTGGATTGGATTGGATTTAGAATACGCTAGCATAAAACTGTACTGCCAATGCAAATCCAATAGCGGCGTTTACACGTGCAGTTTTGGACCGCGCATTGGGACTGCGTTCCAAACCGCCGCGCCGCCGAATCTGTCGGTTTTGGTCTGCGGATCAAACTGTTCTGATATTTTGCGTCTAAAAATGACCACAGTTCAGAACGCATGGCAGATCTTTCACGTTCCTCTTTCAGTTTCAGTTATGTTGGCTGGGTTCGTAGTCGGTTTGAACAGCACCAAAAGACTTCGAATATATGTAAAAGATTTTAGAGAAAATTACCCAGAAAATTACGTATATTTTTATTTGAATATTCAGAGCTTTTTATTTTCATGAACATGGGTGCTGGCAGTACGAGTTTATGAAATGTATAATGGCATTCCGCTGCAATATTTATTTACAGGTGACCGCGGATGAACCTGTGGACTGTGATGCGATGCGTACGCGCCGATCGACAGATCGAACTGTCGCCATATCGTTCCCGGACTTCCCGGCGCGTCGCTAGCATTTACACGCTCGTTCCGTTCCGAACCGACAGTTTTGGACTGGTGATGGCGCGTGGTAAATCCTTCGTTCCGAACTACACGTGTAAACTACCTTTAAATACATGCTAGACTTTTAGCATGATTATAAATATCCCTTGTTTGTCTATCTATGGTATGACCATAACGCCATTACATAAAGTACTCATAAGCTTGATTGGGTATCTTAATTGTTCTCATAAATATGGTCATGTGACCATATTAGTATAAAATACTAATATGGTCATATGAGATATTAACAGTTAATCAAGTTTATGAGTACTTTATATGTCATATTAGATATTAAATTTTAATTTAGGTATTGTATTACCTACTAATATGAGTGAATTTCTCAAGCGTAAAATTTGAGCGGCGTGGCTAGGGCATGCAATATTCCCCTCATGATCAGAAGGTCTAAGTAGCTGAATGACCAACATCGCGAAACGTCTAAGGTCGTTTAATTTTGGTATTCGACTTTTTCGAATAATTATTATAAAACATACCTACTTAAACTGGAATTTTGAAAGAAATAACACGTCTTGACGACTTAACTCTCGATTTTTTATCTTTAGTAGTTCTCAAGTAACAATCATTTGCCATTTTTCATTTCATATGTAAATAAGGAGTTGTTTATCTCACACCGGTACGAATCCGACACGATCTAGCGACGCGACGTACTATTGAAGAGCCACCAAAAATCCGACATCAGACACCAGGCAATATTATCAGCATGGGAGGTTTACTCGCGTATTTGAAATACCATGACAATCTATGGAATAAAATGAAGATGTCGGATTTCTGGCTTTTCTAAAACAGTTTGTGGCGTGGCTTTTTATTTTATGATAAAGGACCTAATCCTATGCATTCGCCCTCAAACTAAAGGAACTCCCGTACACCAGGATTATTGGTAGTGATGTCACTCGGGAAGTCCCAAGGAACTTTATACCATCTTGGAATCGGCATCGTAAATAATCAGAAGTAAATTGGAGGAGTGAGCATGAGCATCCCTAGGGTCCTATAACCGTTCCTGCCGGCTTGCTCTGTAAAGGGAAGACCTGGTATATCAGAATACCTAGAATCGCATACATGCTATGGTCGTTCTATGAGAGGTAAGATATTTTTCCACCGGCTTCCCTTTTGAAAATGTTTACCTTTCGCGTGTTACAGCATGTTTACATTTTGAGTATCCTCGCCAACTTACGTAAATTAGTCGTCAAGTATAAATGACTTCAACTGCATTACAACGAAAGGGATTGGTTTTAAAATGTTCATTATAAGTGGGACCACCAAGCCGAGAGACGGCCACATGAAATGAACTCAAAAAGTAAAACAGTGCATACCACCTTATAGTAATGTGCTTATTACTTGAAAAGTAGGGGCCACAGATTTGCAATGAGCAGTTTTCCAGTAGGTATTTATAGCGTTCCTAAAGACTAGCTAGATGGCGCAGCCGGCACTTTTGGAAAGTAGAGTGTGGTCTCACATCTAGTGTTCCCTAATTTATGGAAAAAATGTTCTTCGGTTTTGTAATGATTTACTTTACATAAATGTTTTGACATTTTTTTTTTGATAAAATTATTTAAATATAATATTATTTTAAATTACAGACAGTGACGCGAAAAGAATTAAGCGTTTTATCATATTTTATCTATTATAATATGGGTAAACGAAATTAAACTTTGGCAACATCGCAAATTCATGAAAAAATACAACAAACAAACCACAGAGTACATTAAAATTACTAAAAGTTATGCTAGCGCCATCTCTTGATGATTTAAAAACCAACTGATTTATTATAACTACTGGAAAACTGCTCATTGGCTAGATTTCACAGGGTTAGGGTTTATGGCTTCTATTTCTCAACATTCTTTTCGATTGCGTCAAAAGCTTTCACTTGATGTTGATCGGGACTTAAAATGTGCTCAAAATGGGATCTATACGCGCAGTACACGTTTCTTGGGTGTCTTTTGAGAATAGCACAGAGTGCTACGGTGGTAGGGTTACCATTTAGGAATCTGAAAAGTCCTGACAAAAAGCCTGACATTTCGATAAAAGTCCGGACACTTAGTTATATACAATGGCATGGTATTGCTCGGGACATAATATAGGTATATCTTAGACCTAATGTGCTCTAAAGGCGCAATACACGTTTCTTGGGTGTCTATTGAGGATAGCAAGGGGTGCTACTGCGGTGGACGAGCTCAAATTCACCAAACATAGATTATTACAAAACCATCCGTGCTCGTCAGGGCTTCATTTGTCTCGCGATTTAGGTCCAAGATACGTGTCCCGGGGTATAGGCTAGCACCCGCGGATTGTTGTAGTACTAATCTGTACTTGGCACTTTAGTTTTTTTTTTACATAGGTCACGTCCAGGGCCTGATTAACCCTTAGGCTAATTAGGCTGTAGCCTAGGGCGCGAGGATCGGGGGGGCGCGAGAATCGGGGCGGGGCGCAGGGTCAGGGGCACGCGCGCTGAAATCGTGTCTTCGCATGCACTATTCATCTAACATCATTGCATCCACCCTACATATTTCAAATAGACACTTAAACTAAATGCGCTATGAACTGATTAATAGAGTCCCTGATTTTAAAAAATATTAAAAAGTGCGCACAAAACCAACACCGACTCGAATCGAGTCACTTGAATTAAATAGTTTGCAAAAAATTACTTTCTATGGTAGCCGCCCTCCCTGGAATTCTGGCAGAAGATGTATGACTCGCGTTAATCACTATAATACTGCTTAATCGAGTTATAAACGGGGCCATCCAAGCTGACTTTCGAATAAACCCCTTACTGGCGAAATGTTGCATGGTACCTATTTTTAGGCAAGTTGTCCGTTCAAAATAAGCAAATCATTTTTCGGACGCTTCGTTTGTCTACCGGCTCTTCTTCCTCCACTTTGCACGCGTATTGTGCGTGATAGTAGTGAGACTATTCGCACGCGCATTTCACCCTCCACGACGCCAATCCAGGACTTCTTGGTCCTACCTCTTCTATCTGGATCCGGTGGGGGCGCTATTGCCATTAGCCTGGCAGTTTTCGTAAAACGTCACCGCACTTTTTTATCGTGTGATAAACCACCACGGATATCCCTCCGCTCCACCCGTCACCCCCAGGCCCGCACTCATAGGGGACAGAGGTCATCTGCGACCTCCGACACCCGAGTTGCCGCCGCTCGTCGCGGGCCGTGCGGTTTGCGATTCTCCTCCGCTTATCGCGGGCCGCAAGGTCTGCGATTCTCCTTCGCTCCCGCTCCGCTGCCGCCTCCTTCACGAGCATTACTTGCTCGCAGAAGGAGGCGCCGGCAGCCCACGCATCCCAGAGAGAACTCTCACTTCCAGGGTCACTACCAGCTCCCGTTTCGTCGTCTCCCACGCAGGACACTCGGTGAGCGTGTGCAGCGCCGAGTCCTCGCTCGCGTCGCAGTGATGGCACTCGTTGACTCTTCTTTCGTCGCGATCATAAGCAGATACCACCCGAAGTACCCGTGTCCGGTGATAATCTGCGTCAGCCAGAACGATAGGCCGCCGTGTGGCCTCTCTAGCCACTCCCCCATGATGGGTCTTTCCGCCACTACTACGGCACGCCCTGCGCGTGGTCGCCCAAGTTGTAGCTCCACCTCCGCCACCTTGTGGAGCCGGGATCTCACGGTCCGAATTTCTTCAGGCTCAGGATCGTGTCCCCGCTCCCGCACCTCCTTTCCAAACCGATATAGCGCCGAAAGGGTTCTCGCTTCCAGGATCCACGGTCTCGATCTAGCAAGGAGACTCGCTGTTTCAAAGGATATCGTGCGGGGTACTCCCTGATGGCCCTGTAGGCCATTTTCCGCTGTGGTTTACGCCGCCGGTCCACGTGCCTGGCCTTTAGGTTGTCCGCCCATGCTGTTCACCCATATAGAGCCATGGGCCGCACGACACCCACGTAGAGTCTCCTGCAGGAGTCCTCCGGGCTCCTCGAATTGGGCAGCAGACGCGTCAAAAAGTTAGCTGTGAGCACCAATTTTGGGACTAGACTTCGGAAATGCTCCCCGAAGTGCCACCGACCGTCGAGTATGAGCCCCAGATATTTCATTTGGGCCTAGATGTCTATGGGAGAGTCTCCCACTGTGATGCTGGACCCCGCCGGCGGTGGTCTGCACCGGGGTCCATGAAAGAACATGGCCTCGGTTTTCTGCGGAGCCACCTCAAGACCTAGCCGCCGGATTCGCTCCACGACTTGGGCAACCGCGGTTGTGGCGTCGCTTCGCGGTGTGTTGCCCCGCTCGCCGTCACAAGCGTGTCGTCTGCATAGCACGTCACGGCGGCACCATCCACGAGCTCACGGCGAAGCACCCAGTCGTATCCGATGTTCCACAGGAGAGGCCCCAGGACCGATCCCTGCGGAACACCGCACGACATCTCTCTCCGACCGACACCGGTCGTACTTGGGTAGATAACGGAACGTGACCGCACTAGCGACGGCGACTTTGTTGCCATTTATCTGCCATGTCACAGACATGAGGGCTGCAGTGGATGCGAGAGTTCCTCTCGCAATCTTTACGCGTATGTGCGGAGACACGCACCACCACCATCCACCGCAGCATTTTCATGTCCGTGACACGTGGCTCCTGCATAAGTCGCTCCAGCAGCGGTCACGCTTCACTGCACTGTAAAAGGACATGGTCGTTTTATAGACGTGTCCCTTCAATCTAAATAGCATTTTAGGGTTGCTTATGACGACAGTCGTTTTGCGCTTGACCCACGCGGCGACAAAACGTGCCCTGATGTCGTAATCGATTTCACAAGTTACATGAAGTCAGGTAATCAGCCTGGTTCATGCACTCGACTAAGTGATCGTCTATGCGGACGGGTGTGAGATCCGTTGAGTTTAACGCCAAGTATTATGTCTTCTCCACATATAGCTTCAGACTGCCGTTCTCAAGCGCTTCCTTCCATACTTTCACATGTTGCACCAATCTGCTCATGTCCGTGTCCATTAGCGCGATATCATCACCATTGAGGATACATGAGCATCCTGATGCTGAAGAGTGTAGTAGTAAGTAAGGATTAAGGAAGGATCCTTAGTGTACCACGACAGTGATGGATGCGGTTTCCATGTCGCCGACAGGGATCCGAACCACATAACCGGAATCGTGGTATATGTCTCGGATGGTGTCAATGTAAGCCTCTGAAACGCCTTTACACCGCAGTGCCCACTAGATCATCGCACGAGGAATAGGCAATGTAGAGGCGTATTCTTCGCCTTGTATTTCACTCCGTGAGTGCACTCTCCTGTCAGATCCGGGAGTCGATTATCCTCTGGTAGAGTTTCATGGTGTGAAACATTACCTTTAAAACGCGATAGCTGCCATATTCCTGCGCCAATCCCTTGCCTTTGAAAACTGGTGGATATTATTCAGCCTCCACTAACTCGGGATCTTAAGGAACTCCTAAACGAATCAAGATAAATCCATCGAGTTTGGGCTCATTTGTGTTGTCTTGGCAAACACTCTATTTACATTGTATTCAGGGTCAGAAAATGGAATCAGAAGGTGGCCATAGGAACTCCCAAACTACACAAGATAAATTCAATCAGTATGGTATGGGCCCATTTGTTTTGACATAAAAGAACTGTCTTTTGTTACATTCATGACTGTCAGGTTTTGAAGATGGAGTAGAAAAGTGGCTGTAGTAACTATTGAACTAAAGAAGATAAACTTATCGAGATTGGGCTTATTTGCGATGTCTTGGAAAATTATTTGATGTTACTATGGCACCTTGGAGCTGGTCTGATGATGGAAAAAAGGTGCTTTGCCTTTATGTACAGTCAGCCTAAAAAAATGGTTTGCCACCCTAGGTTGAACGTCGAGTAAATTAAAGAATAACGCTAGTTTTGCTTTCAGATCGATCTGGAAACTTCTATAGTATTATGAATATGAACCATGTTAAAGTTTTCACACTTGTAAACAAAGTCAAAACTGCTTTATTACTCTTCAAGGTGACCGTAACGGTAGACACACTTGATGGGGCGCGTCTTCAAAATTAGCCTAGGGCGGTCAGAACTCTTGATCAGTCCCTGGTCACGTCAATTTGCTTTCGCCTCGCCAGATGGTAAGCTGAAGGTAAAGTCTCTGAAAAGAGGGTCACCATTACAGACACGTACCATGTTACAATGGTGGCACTCAGCTTGACGGCCTCATCAGATGCTTTTTCACGCCCCGCTTAAAGGACCCGGGACTGTAGGAGGAGGGAAACACGTAAACTGGTAAGGAATTCCAAGACTTAATGGTGCGGCAGAAGAAGTAGTCGCCGAACCGCTTGGTTCTTGATGGAATATTCTGCACCGTATGCGGGTGGCATCTGAGCCCTGCACGTGTTGTCCTATATAGGAAAGGAGAGGGTGGGATTAATTGGAATAGCTCATCAGAACATTCACCATGGTAGAGACGGTAAAATACCGCAAAAGATGTCAAATTCTCTTATAGTAGTGTCTTCTCTTTCTTTATTTGGTTTTTAAAATTATGTACGTAGATAATCCCGCAGGGGAGAGGCACTATCCTCCGTCGTCCAGGTTCTGGACCTAGCACCCCGAAAAAGGAGAAGATAAGAACTTTTACGTACTTGCAGGTGAAACCTGCCCGCCCCTGGTGTTGCATACGTCCATAGGCCACGGTAACCACTTCCCATCATGTGGGCCGTGTGCTTGTCTGCCACCTAAGTGGTATAAAAAAAAACCGCAGACAACAGTTCGTACAGTATTTATCAAGAGAAGTCATCAAGAGTCTTGAGAATTATTGTAATTTATTAGTCATGTACAAATAACCAAAGTTATTACATATTCATAGCATAATGCATCCTATTGTATTAACTCGACCACCATCTTTAATCGAATTGGCAGACGACAACACCTCCCGCCTCTTTATAACGTTACTAGCTGTTGCCCGCGGCTCCGCCCGCGTTAATGTCAGCTATCGCGACCAAACATAGCCTATGTACTTTCCTAAGCTCTATCTGTGGCCCAAAATCCATCAGGTAATCTTCAAAAAGGAGGAACTAGTCTTCTTTTTACTAAAGTTCTTCAAGATCGGTCTAGTGATTTAGGCATGAAAGCGTACCAGATAGAGAGACAGAATTAGTTACTTTCGCTTTTTTAAATAAGTATGGAAGTATGGATGGATTGCTGAAAGCGACTACAATATGGGGTTCTTCAAGAAGGGCATTAGAAGGTTTCTTCAGGGTCGGCAGCACGAGTGTGACGCCCCTGGTGTTGCATACGTCCATAGGCCACGGTAACCACTTTCCATCAGGTAGGCCGTGTGCTTGTCTGCCACCGAAGTGGTATAAAAAAAAAAAAAAAAAAATTTCCTCGTAATTACCGAAGACAACATGTTTCTTCTTCATCTTAGCTTTAATCCCAGTCACATCCGAAGCTTTCATCTCGGAGTCTGGGTCCGCTTTACTAGTCTAACTGCGGATTTGGCTGGACTTCCATCTGACCTCCAAAACCTATTGGCGATATCTGAGTAAGAATGCACTCTAACTCCGTTAATCGCATGCAATAATCATATTACCATTTCATATAAATAAATTTATCATAGCAACCGACCGACCGGTTCGGTGGACCGGAGGACCGAAAATATGCTGAAAAGCATAGTTGGCGAAATAAGACTAATAAGATAATACAGCTCTGCCTACCCCTTCGGGGATTTACAGGCGTGGGTATATATATTCTACATATATATTCTACAACATATTCTACAACATATTCTACAACATTCTACACAACGCTATCTAGACCCATGGTAAGCTTAATTAGCTTGTGTTATGGAATCTAGAATGCGGATATACATACTTAGATACTTTTTTTTTTGTAAATACATACATATTATACATAGAAATACCCAGACCAATGCAAATATTTATATTCATGCATACAAATATTGGCACTGAGCGGGGATCGAACCCGCGCCTCCTGCGTAGCAGCCGCGTTCACTACCGCTACGCCACAGAGGCAGTCAGTATATTTATGTGTGTATGTATCGTAGCGACTCTTGACCTTCGGGAATAAAATAACCCATAAACCAGGGAAACGTGCACTCTGGCATGCGCCACGGGCATCGGTGGCGTATGCGCGTGCGCGTATGTGCGAGCGAGATACGCACGCTGGGTGGCCTCGTGCGCGGTAATCACGGCAAACAATGATCTATTATTGCGCAAAACGCGCAGAAAATGCGCGGCGATCCCTCGTCTCATTGGTAGTTTGCTTTCATAGTACGAGTATATATTTTTAATGAAATTTTAAAGCAATTAGCGGGCTAATTATTCAAATCAAGTAAGATTGGAAAAAGTGAAACTAACTTTTTTTTTATCGTGCGAAATATACCCACGGATACCTCCCCCGCCGGAGCCGGTGAGGGGGGGGGGGAAGGGGTTATGTCGGACTCGAACCGACTAAATCGCACGCCCGCCGTCTGTGGGTCGGTTAACGGAAGTGAGATTATCGTAGACATATCCCTTAGACCCCGGCCGATCGAGTGTCGATCTGGCCCTCTTCCGGTGTGGAGACCACAGAGTCCCCAACTCGCTCCCGGGTATGGGGAGGCACGCAATGCACGCCGCGGCCTGCTTCTGCTAGGGTGACAGGCGGCTCCACCCGTCATCCCCAGGCCCGCGCTCATAGGGAACGGAGGTTATTCTCGACCTCCGATCCGACGCCCGAGTTGCCGCCGCTCGTCGCGAGCCGCGCGGTTTGCGATTCTCCTCCGCTCAGAAAAGCTATACCTACCTATTTACTTAACTGTAAGGAAAAATATTTTTTAAACAGTAGCTACGGACTGCGCTACGGATTGGAAAGCGTATTGTTCGATGTTTATCAGAAGACATCGTCAAAATGGCAAGCGTGATTAAAAAAAACATATTTCGCTACCGTATATTTCGCTATCGATCTCAACGGGTTGCCAGCGACGAATAAACTGTTTCGAATTGTAATTACAAAAAGAGGCTGTGTCGAGTCAATTTCATACATTTATATTACGATTTCTAAAATTCATTATGTTTTTTTTCTTGCAATAAGTTATTTCTGCTTTTTACTTGAAGCCACAGTTCAGTGAACATTTAAATTGGCCCTCGGTAAAATCACTCAATTAAACACGTACAAACCTGCCAACCATATAATCAACAAATTTAGATAGAACCGTAAATATTCTGCACTTGTAATTGTAACTGCGAAACAGAATTGTCATCATCATCATTGTCCTAGCAATTTGCTAGTTGCGCCCAAAAATTTCACTTGCACCTGGGAGCCGTTAATTATTTCGTATTGGTATGTCTGTTTTCCGTGAGAGCCTGCCGACTAACCTCCCAACGTAAGAGGAAAACCTGCACCAGAGTTCCGTCCGTTGTTTAGCAGGTGCACTGACTTTCAGTTTCAAGGGTCAGAGGGCTCTGCCTAAATTACCACTAGCCTAAAGGAGCTGGCGCTTTGCTTCAGATTCGCGGTTATGCGAAGAGACTCACTAAAACCACGAATCTAAATAATATTCTAACACGTAATAATATTTTTGCATTATACTACACGACTTGCAGCGATATCTCGTGTAGTTTGTACGGGTGTTTGTTTGACCGGGAATTGAACCCACGACCCCTGACGTACCAGTCGAACGCTCTACAAGTAACCTCGTTAGTAATAAGGGCACATCTTGCCTTATCCCGCCTAATCAATTTAGAAACTCAATATTATTATCAGCCCTTTATCATCGCTGGCGTTAGTCTCTATTTTCGGACTCGATTAAACTTAATCGACTAATTCGATCGTGATGGTGCACCTCTACTCGTAATGAGCTTCGTGTGAGGCGCGTTGGCCGATCGATGCTCAAATTATATGCGCTTATATGCGTAACGTATGCCATATGATAGCTTATTGTTAAAAACAAACAGAATATGGATAAATAGCTTTTTGAAGCACACCTTGAAGGAAAATGCGGTCGTTTATTTTTTGAATTGTAATTTTGAGGTGAGACTAATTGAAGTGGTGTTTCTGTGTAGTTTTGAGTAAAAAGTAGGGAAATTAAACAATGCCATATAGAGAAACACCTTGACACGTGTTGGTAGGTGAGCATCAGCATAATATGTGCATTTTATTTTTTAAGATTTTTTTTACATATGCAATACATGGCTCGAGCCAACAATAGTGCCCGGAAATCGGCAATAGGCTCACCCCCTATTACGTGGGGCTTAATACAATGATTGGTGAAATGTGGGTGTTAATTCACCTCTGCCTAACCCTCCGGGGATAAAGGCGTGATTGTATGTATGTATGTATACTTATGTATGTATGTATACTTATGTATGTATGTATGTTACATATATCGAACAAATACTCACGCTTTTAAATCCCTGGAGGGGTAGGTGCATTAACACTCACATTTCACCAAACATTGTATTAGGTCCCACATAATAGAGGGTGAGCCTATTGCCGTATTCCGGGCACTATTGTTGACTCGAACCATGTATCTGAGGCTGAGTCTGGGTTTTATATATATCTGTCTGATGTTAAATAACATCTAAATCAATGCAAATAGACATTATTCATGAACTAATTATTTACACTGAGCGGGAATTGAACCCGCGACCTCTGACGTAGGGACGTAGCAGTCGAAAGCTCTATCTAATAATTTTGCTCTACATGTAGGTACGTGTGGTTCCAAAGGTCTGCGGAATTAATTACACACAAGAGGAAATACTGCTAAACAAATCTATTTGTTTACTATAATAAGTATACCGTAGTGGCAAATGGTCCCTATAACCCGTTCCTGCCGGCTTGCTCTGCAAAGGGGAGCCATGGTAGAGATGTTTAAATTAAAAATGTATACTCTAATAAATATCATATATCAGAACGCCCAGAATTCCATAAAAATAAATGCTATAGTCGTTCTATAAGAGGTAGATTTCACCGGCTTCCCTTCTGAAAATATTCATCATTCACAGCTGGTATACCGGAAGGGCATCTAAATTACAAAGTACCTACTTTGAAACTTGGAGCACGCTCTCCCTTCTTTCTCCTCCTGATGTAGATTATATATTGCCTTCTAACCCCCAACCCCAAGAGGAAAACCTGTGCCAGATCCTCGTCCAATAGGTGGACCATTGGTTGACTGCCTCTGTGGCGTAGCGGTAGTGAACGCGGCTGCTACGCAGGAGGCGCGGGTTCGATCCCCGCTCAGTGCCCATATTTGTATGCATGAATATGAATATTTGCATTGGTCTGGGTGTTTCTATGTATAATATGTATGTATTTACAAAAAAAAAATAGTATCTAAGTATGTATATCCGCATTCTAGATTCCATAACACAAGCTAATTAAGCTTACCATGGGTCTAGAAAGCGTTGTGTGGAATGTTGTGGAATATTTATTTATTTATTTATTTATTTATTTATTTACCAGCTTGCAGGTCAGCTTGGCTTCGGTCACTTTCTTGATGGGGTCACACACATAAGTAAGTACCTACATCCAGTGTTACATAATATTTTAAGATATAGGCATATATCGGTTAAGATTAGTAACTCATGAGTCATGAGAAATGTATCTTATGGTCATCATCATCTTCGAATTAGCCTCGGGTCGCATCCAAGGCTCTCACCTCCAAGACCGGGGTCCGCCTCGAGAAGACACCTACTGCTATACCTATAACTCTTTTAGTCCGAAACTTATGTCTACTCTGTCCTCTGTCTGTCCGGTTCAGACCTAATTAATACAAAATTTGCAAAGAAAAAAGGGGTTATTTGACGCCCACACAAATCCATGGCATCACATACCGTAATAGCCTGTTAAGGACATCAATCATTGTATCAAACGGCGAGCACACTAACATACGAACATTACGAATGACCTAATTCGACTCAACCCGTGCGGTCTCTCATTTACAATGGCTATAAAACCTCTTTTTGACATATCCGTGGCAAAATCCCTAACAGATATGACCCTTCATAACGCTAAGGTGTTAAGAAAACCTTCAGCTTACACATAAAAATAAACCCTAACTCTAGGATATAAAGTTCCTTTTTTACTGTGTGAATGTTCTCGTTTATTAGAGTACAAAGACACCGCCTGCGCAGGCGGCTCCTTTGAAGCGGCCGGCAGTAATTACGTAAGAGCGAGTGGCTTCAGTTCGATATGAATACAGGACACCTAGGATTTACATTCACAATGAAAAGTAATTGATTTTTTATACTTTGCTTTTGACTGTACGTACTTGAATGGTGTCTGCTGGAAGCTTTTTAAGATACTGATTGCAGCGAAAATTCTCCTTAGAGAGCGCTGAATGATAGGTAGAAATTAGACCACATACTGAATTGATTTCATTGATGAAATTACACGCGGTTAATTCAATTTATACTGCTCTAACTGTTTAGTTAACCCATGTCGTCCCTTCCAGTTCCTGACTGAGAGGAAAGCCTTCACCCTTCACCAGAGCTTTGCTGGTCAACCATCAAGTTTACCTTGCAAATAATCTTATTGAGGCTTAGGCCCTATACAACATCAATCGTATGTATGCTACAATACGCTTTTTTTACCACAGAATAAGCTTTTTTTATATAAATGCAAAGTCTCGGATAAGAGGGTCACGAAAATATGTTACAATGGTGGCACTCAACTTGACGGCCTCATCAGATGCCGGGACTGTAGGAACAGGGTAACAAGTGAGATGGTAAGGAATTCCAGGACTTAATGGTGCGGTAAAAGAAGAAGAGGGAGTTAACCTCACCTGCAAGCCGGTACACCTGCTGATTGATGGAAAATGTTTTAGTGTAGGGTGTAGGTATTCCTCCGGGGTTGGGAGGTCGAACCCTTTATTTTAAGTATGGAAAGTCTTTAGATGGCGGGTTGTGAGATTGCGTAAGACATATCCGTCACACGCAACCCCGGGTGAACCAGGACCATTTCCTGTTGTGAGATAGCTCCCTCGAGTGTGGGAACCAAGGTGTCTCCAACTTGCCATGAGAAAAGGGGGGTTGCAACGCGCCGCCAACGTCCCGACCAGCTGCTTCCGATGCCTGAGTTCTCCAGGCCTCGTGAGTTCTGTGGATTGATAGTCTCCCCCAGATCTGCTCTACTCCGTCGTGTCCTTGCCGAGCATTACTTGCTCACAGACTTACTCTGGCTTCTAAATTACAATCATAAAATAAATAAATTATATAACTATTTCACAAAATTCTACATACTTAACTCTACATAGACCCAAATTAAGCATAGCGCAACTAATTTGTGTTATGGGATTTAGAACCCAGACCAATGCAAACATAGACACTTATCGAACTGGCGCCCTCTGCGTAGCAGTCGATTATTCTGCCGCTACGCCACAGAGCCCGTCGTCTCTAGAATGCACCGGCACTCACGCTGATGATGATGGATGCAGACGCACCTAGGTAAGTACTTAGATATTTGTTATTTGCAATGCACAGCACATTAAACGAATATTTGCACAAAGTGGGAATCGAACCCGCAAGCAGCAGACTAACACTCTACCAATTACCGCTACGCCACACACTAGTTCACCTTCTACAACATTGAACCCAAAATACACTTCACAAAATATGTTATTTAGTATACCTCTGCGTACCCTTTTAAAGATAAACAAGCGTGAATATAGCTGGCGCCATCACCATTAAACACGCCACTCGTTAAAACAAATATTGCCATAAAAAACACTAAATACGTATTATTCTGTAATCTCTTCACACATATCTGTAATCTGTTAAGTATTTCTGTATCATATTTTTCTGTTTATAATTAAAAGCATTGTAATTATTCTGTGACGAATTAACTACAGCAAGGGGGAGCGGCAGGCGGGGTCGCGGGGCGTGGCCTACCAACATCAAAGGAGCCGCCGCTATACCGCAAAAGGGAATGCTTATTGCGTGCGAGTGAGTTAGGTCATATTTTTGTATGGGAAAGAAAGAGAAGGAGAATACTGTGTTTGTAGTAGTAATCCTTATGAACGGGTTGATTCAAGATTGTGAGAATGGTGTGTAGTGTTGTGCCTTAATGTGTATCTGTCGATAAAATTGTAAAAGGGTTTTTAAAGTGTCTGTAACTGCAAAAATATTCAAGTCCTGTTGTCCTACGCTGAATCTAAATAAGTAGGACAAACCAGATTGGGGATATCGACATTGTAATTTATTGATATTTATTGTAATCTATGGACGAATATTTGTATAGTGACTTAATGTACATTAGTATATTAATCTGTATTATTATTTAACAATAACATATTTTCTAAACTGCTTGACGTTATTTCACTCTTCTTCTTCTATCGTGTCGACGGCGATAAGTGATAGTCCAAGGATGTATGGTCTGCTCTGGCCAACATTTCTGAGTTTCCTGCACGCACAGGATATCATAGCGGGTGTTCTGGCAGAGACTAGAAAGTATCTCTGCCTTGTCCCGAGAGAAGCGTTCAATGTTTATGGAGATGATGCGCAGAGCTGACTTAAGTATGATATGCGCAATTAACAGTCATTTGATCTTGGTAATGAGGGGGTGAGGAGTATATGGGGCCTCCACCAAGATTTGCGGAGACCAAGCCATTCTCACCTACCATTAATAATAATAATAATAATAATAACATCTTTATTGGAACCATAAAACACAGGAATGATAACATAATAGTGTGATAGTGTCTGCATTAGTTAACAACTGTGTCGCAGACACTAACGCCACCTCCAGGCCGGACTGGGCACCAGAGTTCCGTCACAAACACGAGTGCAATGAAAATAACAGATATTAAAGAAAAAATAAAATAATATACAAAATTGAAATAGCAGAGCAAAACTTACATATTTTTAAAATTCAAATTCATAATAAATAAAATTCACTTAATAATTATGTTAGTGTGTGTTTGTGTATACTATGTGTGTGGGAAGGTGTGTTCTGTGTGTAGGTAATGTAATGTGACATGATAGTGTAAGATTGAATGTAAGTATTTAAGTGTAACTTTGTAAAGTAGTGAACAAATGAGGAGGAGTATAAAGCTATATTCTGTATAAAAATGGTTGAGCCACATCTTCCAGCTCATCATAGTTAAGGGTTTGCAGCCATTTGTCAGTGACCTGTTTGCAAGCCCTCAAAGTGAGAGGATAAATATTTAAAATACTGTTGACTCGACATTATAATATACCTTCTGATTCATGCAGGCTGATGCAGGCTTTTATTTTGGGATTGGAAAGTAAGACGGTTGTCGCTCCCATAGAAGTCGTATTGACATATACCAAAAGGAGGAGAAGGAATAATTGGAACTTAGATGCAACTGGGAACAATGCTAAAATGCTGATTATATTGGTAACGGTAATTGAAAACCTTCGAGCTTTTTATTGTTCTTGATGAGAAACAGTTCTTTTTTATTTCGACAAATGAATATCGACTCGATATTCATTTATCGAAAACAAAAATTCACAATTTTATTGGATTGTTTTAAGTAGATACTTATTAACAAGACAGTTAAATTATATTGTAACCCTAAAGATATGATTCAGAAGCCGACCGCATACGACAACAATCGACGCATTCAGCAGATACCCATTACTTGTTAAACTCCAATACGAATAAAAGGGACCATTGAGAAGCCGCATTGAACTACGCGCATCTGCTGCGTGTGTCGGCAGTTGTCGTATGCGGTCGGCTACGGAATCATATCTTTATACTTAAATTAATTTTCACATTATGCTAGAGGACCACAGGCCAAAGCAGCAAGCACTCAGCAAATTGCCCTATATTAACGCAGCAAATGCTTCTTGACAAGATACATGCAAGGCAAGAAGTGGGTTCATGTTGCTTCGCGGTATAATTTTGAAGCCTCAACTGCTTAATTGCAACAACAAAATTCAACGGACCCTGGAATTCGCGGTGAAATTTTATTAATTGTATTAAATTTTATCGATATCGATAAAATATACCACCGCAGCATCCGTGTCCCATCCCTAGCGATAAATCTGTGCCGCTAAAGAAGCTTACGTCATTGACGTATTGTTTATAAATCAGACGCCGCCTCGGACGAAATATCTACCCGACAATGTTAACCGATCGAACTAAATAGCACTTCACTTTGCAATACGCTTTTGAAGTAGGGTGACTTTGCATATAAAACCGGTGGGCTTGCAGGGTTAAGTACCTACTGCTGTGGAGTGGGATGTCCTGCCCGAATCTGTCGTCATCATCATTATTGTGTTCGTCCCGGCATCAGAGGTCTTCCATCTTCCAGACTTTCTTCTTCGACTGTCATCTGGACTCCACAACCCTTGGCAATATCGAAGTTCTGTAGTTAGACTAGTTATTAGACTTTTTAGGGCTCCGGTACCCGTAACGACTGCCATAGATGTTCGTAACCGGGCTGGGTCCGACACGAGACGGCTTAAGGCGAAGGCAAAGAAGGGTCTTAATCTTAATGTCTTAAGAATCCATCCTAAGACCGACTTGGTTAGTGTTGCTTAACCAGGATATGGCCTAAATATCGGTGTAGCGACGGAGAAAGAATGTGCAATGGGATACCACTTAGCTACGATTCTCAGTCTGAATTTGTATTTTCGGAAAGTTATCACTTCGGTGTCTTCAAGTCTAGAGTATAGGTTGCTTCTAGGCAAGCTTGCATGGTCTACAATAGACCACGCCATCAATTACTAACAGGTGAGATAGTGACCAGACCAAAGTAAATATAATACATATTTGCACTGCACAACCCAAGCTGCAACCTCTGACTTAGCGGTTTAATTCACCATCGCTACGCCACAGGGGCAATTTTAGATATGAATTCACCAATGATAAAAACCGAGATCCATTAAAACTAAACGTTAGACCTACTCAAATAAATTAACTTAATAAAACGTTAGAACTCAGTTTAGAGGAATTTCATTATCGAAGCCTTAGTACCTATTAAAAACGTCAACAAACCCCTACAATTAACACAATACCAGTGAATAATTGATAATAATTAAAGAAACGAACGACAACATATCATTATAATTTAAAAACCATTAACTCAAGCCACAAATTATTCAATTACTCAACATAATAATCACCAAAATATCGCACAATCACTTCACAATAAAAAAACGAACCAAGGCCTACCGATACATTTCATATTTCAATTTCAACAATATTCTTATCGATTTCGCGATCGTGGGAAACTATTATGAGCATTACCACTTTAAGACTCGTCGACAGTCCATGACTCAGCATACTCTCTATCTCATATCTCCAACATATCTTGAACTCCCCTGCCCCTCTTACAGAGAGGATTACTACCAAGATGAAAGGCAGTCGGAAATGCAGTCAGGGTTCAAAGTAAGCCGGTCGTATTACATCTAATGAGTAGTTAGCTTTTCTCGGTCGATGTTAACGTGTCATAGTCGTCTTAGATAATTCGGTTTAATGGGACCTGTAAATAATTATTGAATTAGGGATCTTTGTGACTTGTTTTGTGGATGGGAATCTGCTGTTGGTTTGTTAAAACAGTTCATAACCATACTAGTGGTGCGGCTGAAAAGTTCTGAGCCTAAGTACCTTAGAATATTACTAATGACTCGCGCTGCATACTACTAATTGCAAGTACCTACCCTTAGTAATATAAATGTTAAGTTTCATGTCATTAGCGTCATTACGTTTTTAGTAATTGAACGGTAAACATCACCATGTCCGAGTCATCCGCAGTTTGCATGAAATTGGAGTACAGAGCCGTCATCAAATTCCTCACAAAGAAGAACTTAACATCGACGGAAATCCTTGAGGAGATGTCAACAGTCTATGGGGTGTCTGCTCCTTCATTTGCGACCATAAAACGTTGGAGTCATGAATTCAAACACGGCAGGGAGTCGCTCGAAGTCGTCGGTCGGGACCCCAGGTCGGGCGCCCGACCACGGCCATTACCGAAGAAAAATCGAAGAAGTAAACGAATATTTGGATGTTGGCGGAAAGGATCTGACTGAAATTGCTAATACCTATTGCTAATATTCTTTAAATATAAAATTACAGGTCGGTAATTCTTCTGTCCGTTTTCTTATGCCAAAAAGGAGTAGGTACATAGTATTTAAAACCAGGGTAACTATCCATCTGGAGCATCTATCCCTGTTTTATCCTAGGCCAACCCAAAAGGAGTAAGTGGATCCCGAATTTCGAGATGAAAACTTCGGGCGCTTCGGGAACAACGTTAAGAAGATGAAAATAATAATTTTCTAGGACATCCAGCTTTATGATATCTAAATACTCTCTCTCTCTCTCTAAACTTAAGAGCAGCGCTCTTGTCGGTGGAGTAATCGCCACTCTTCTCTCTCCTCCGCCAAACCCTTGACCTCCTGGTATGAAAATACAAATTTACAACGTTATCGAAATTCAAAATACGGTAGATGGGGTCTTTGGTGGTGTCTCATACATACCTACACCCACGCAAGCAAAGTATTCCTCAGAAATATTTCAGGTATTCTTATTTTTATTCAGTCCCGTAATTGAATCTAATTGAGAAGGCTAGAAGACACGGACCAGCTGTAATACAGTTCCTACGACGAAGAAGTAGATGCAGTTGGCCATCGCCATCGGTAAATTGCGAATGAAGTCGATAAAATGAGAAATAAGGGCGAGAAAATAAAACTAGTCTAAATGAAGTGACGATTTCATTGTATGGCTGAGCAAGCAATGGCCACATTTGTTACTGTGTTACTTATTTCAATTTTGACGTAAACAAATTGTAAATAATATTCGCGTGGTTCCCGGCAAAGTAGAATTTGGGCCACCCCATCACTCCGTGTCGTACAAGGCGACTAAGGGATAGGGTTGTTTAACATCAGACAGATATATGCAGCCCAGACTCAGCCTCAGATGCCCGGAATCAGTGCCCGGAATACGGTAATAGGCTCACCCTCTATTAAGTGGGACCTAATACAATGATTGGTGAAATGTGGGTGTTAATTCACCTCTGCCTAAACCTCCGGGGATAAAGGCGTGATTGTATGTATGTATGTGTGTAATATTATTATTAAAGGCGAAATTGAGGTTATTTGTTTGTAGTAAACTACACCTGCTAGTCGATACACCTGTTGATGAAAGAGGCATTGGTGTAGGCTTTCTACAAGCACTCGAGACTACTCGAGAGGATAGTTACATACATACAAACATTTTGCCTCTTTGCTTCAATACTGTGTTATCTCGAAAACTGTAATTTTACAGGAGAGTGATTTTTCACTTACAAATTACAATTGTGGCGAAACAAAGAACTTTTTTACTGTCGATCCTTACTTTATTATTTAATATAACAAATAAGCTGTCTGAAAAGTTTTAAAAATCTTGTCAATTTGAACGTTTAACTACAAATTAGCTTCAATTTAAAAAAAGGGGAAAATATATCACGTTATTCTTGCAAATAATCAGTAATATAAATGTTACAACCTAAGTTGTCACGGTGTTGATGATATTACATTTGTTATGACACTGAGTTATGTCATAAACAAATATAGTTAAAATGAAAACTTTTGGATTTGAAAACCAATTTTTATTAGAAAAGGGGGAACTGCAAACTGCAACTGCACTTATTATAATTTCTATGACTAAAATCAATTCATTACAGCAAATGTTCACAATTTGTATTGTCACTTAATGAGTATAACTCCGGACACGTATCTTGGACCTAAATCGCAAAACAAACGAGGCTCTGGCGCCCGCGGATTGCTTTGTAATAATATATGCTTGGTGAATTTGAGTTCGTCCACCGCAGGAGCACCCCGTGCTGTCCTCAAAAGACACTCAAGAAATGTGTACTGCGCGTATAGGGCACATTTTGAGCACATTTTAGGTCCAAGATACGTGTCCGGAGTTATATCACAAGTTATATCATATCAAGCTTAAAATAAAGAAAGTATCCTTATAAACAATAACAATTGTTTGACAAATTGAGCAACATTATTATAATTATTATTTTAATGAAGAACAACAGAAGTCCTGGTGATGACGGAAATACTACTGAGCTCTTGAAAGTAGGTGGCCAATCCTGAAAGAGCTAGCGAGTCTCTATGATTCCGTCATCTAGCAAGGGCTAACACCTAGGGCATGGAGCGAGAGTGCGGTGGTACTGTTCTTTAAAAAAGGTGATAAGACCTTGCTGAAGAACTACAGGCCCATCTCATTCCTGTGCCATGTCTACAAGTAAAGTCGTCACAAATCGCCTCTCGGGTAAGCTCGACGAGCTCCAGCCACCTGAGCAAGCCGGATTCGAAAAGGCTATAGCACCGTGGACCACATCCATACTGTTCAGCAGATTGTAGAAAAGACCCGAGAGTACAATCAGCCGCCGTGTATGGCGTTTGTAAACTACGTAAAAACCTTCGACTCTATAGAAACCTGGGCAGTGTGGGGTGCCCTACAGCGGTGTCGTGTCGATTGGTGATACATCGAAGTGCTGAGATGCTTGTATGACACTGCCACAATGTCCGTCCAGCTCCAAGACCAGAAGACGAAACCCATTATCCTCCAGCGTGGAGTGCGACAGGAAGATGTTATATCTCCCAATCTATTCACCAACGCATTGGATTGGACGGCATCAAGACTCTGTATTGGACTGGGCAGGGCATTAACATCAACAGTGAGTACATCTCGCACCTTCGGTTCGCCGACGACATCGTCATAGTTGCGGAGTCGCTGGAACAACTGGGCGGAATGCTGCACAGCCTGAATGGAGCTTCTCGACAAGTCAGCCTCGGTGTAAAAGTGGATAAAACCAAGCATTATTATGTTCATGTTGAACTGAGATCGATTGCCATCGAATGGGCGACAAAAATATGTCTGTCTACCTGGGGCAAGTTATCCAGCTCGGTAAAAACAACTTCAAGAAAGAAATAGCCAGAAGGGCAGCATTTGCCAAACTACGTCGGGTCTTCTCTTCGCCCCCAAAGCAATGCCTCAAAATAAAGGTTTTGGACCAGTGCGTCCTGCCTGTTATGACTTACGGTGCCGAAACGTGGCCACTGAAGGTAGGGTTAGTTCACGACCTAAAAGTTGTGCTGCGGGGCTATGGAGGGGGCAATGCTTGGAGTTTGTTTGAAAGGTAGAATTCGCATAGAAGTCATCCGACATAGAACATAAGTTACCGACATAGCTCGCAGAATAAGCAAGCTAACAAGCTAATAAAGTGGCAGTGGGCTGGCCACATCTGTCAAAGGACTGATGACCGTTGGAGCAGACGAGTCCTAGAATGGACACCGCGAGAAGGAAAACGGAAGGTGGGACACCCCTTAGCCAGGTGGACTGACGACCTGCGAAGGGTGGCTGGGACTGAAAAATTAAGTACAAAATGGCTATTATTTTTAGTATTAACAACGTACTATTTGGGAATATTACCAAGTAAATACATTCCTGTTCGTTCAAAAACGGAACATCTACTATTTATCTACAGCTTAAGTTTTGTATTAGAAAAAGTTTCATCACCTACAATGTTACATCTTAAGTCGACACAACACAAAACTTACATTCTTTTGGCAACAGTGTGACATAAACAAAATACAACAATTAACTTCTGTACAATTTTTCAACATCAGTGTGTCAAAATCACAGAACGCATTATAAATTTAAAAATCATAATTAAATTGAACCTTACCTTTGCAACCAAAACGCGATATCGCCGTTATGTCATGTTTTTGTAGAAATTTGAGAGCACCTTCCTCTGCAATTGCGTAGTGGATACTGTTAAGTTACGTTTTCGCAGAAAACCTCTCCGCAGTAAGAGACAACGTGATATTGCGATCTGACACAGTGGCGCTATCTCTTTCACTCACAGATTAGCTATTTCACGCGTAAAATTTACCACGTTTTTTGAGAAAATAAAATCGGACACGGCGGTTTTAATTATCAAATAAAAAAAAAATGATTTTTCGGATATGTCACGTTATTGAAGCAAAGAGGCGATTTATATTCACGCCTGTGCATCCCCAAAGGAGTAGGCAGAGGTGTAAGTATTAACACTGGCTCACACTTCGCCAACTATTATTTTCAGTCCCACGTTCTAGGGGCTACCCTATTGCCGTCAAACGGACACTTAGTAATAACCTTTCGGATGGAGAACAGCCCTCTATCCCTTAGCCGCCTTCTACGACATCCACTGGAAGAGATGGGGTGGCAATATTCTACTCCAACAGAACCAAAAAGGCACCAAATTTTAACTGACTTTGTTAAAGGGGAAATTATTTTATATATTTGTTTAAGTCACACCTGCTAGTCGATACACCTGTTGATGAAAGAGGCTTGGCATAGGCTTCCTTCAAGCACTTGACGATAAGTAACTACATACATACATACATACATATAATCACGCCTTTATCCTCGGAGGGTCAGGCAGAGGTGAATTAACACCCACATTTCACCAATCATTATATTCGGTTCCACGTAATAAGGGGTGAGCCTATTGCCATATTCCGGGCACTATTGTAGACTCGAGCTATACATCTCAGGATGAGTCTGGGCTGTATTATGGTTACCTATCTTAATCCCGAATTTTAATATTCCGAATATCATAATCCCGAAAACGTTTGGCCATTTTTTCATAATCCCGTTTTTTCAAATTCCGAAGTTTTATTTGCCATATAATCGCAACTCCGAATTTCATTTGCCCAATTATTCATTTGTACGACGTTTTATAATCCAGACGAACGAGTTCCAGACACACGAAATCTAAATGCACAAAATCCAGATGACCGTAATCCATATGCATGAATGCCCAAATTTTAAAACACAATTTTTTGAAATGCATTTAATTGATAACCAGACAAACAATATCCAGATTTTTAAAACTAGCTAGCATCAGGCATGCAGCATGCAGCAAGCATCAGGAATTTAGCATGCAGCAAGCATCAGGCATGCAACATGCAGTAAGCATTTAGCATGCAGCAAGCATCAGGCATGCAGCATGCATCAGGCATGCAGCATGCATAATGCATGCAGCAAGCATCAGGCATTTACCATGCAGCAAGCATCAGGCATTTAGCATGTAGCAAGCATCAGGCATTTAGCATGCAGCAAACATCAGGCATTTACCATGCAGCAAGTATCAGGCATGCAGCATGCAGCAAGCATCGTTTCTGTCACAGCTCCGGTGCTGCGGGGCTCCAGCGGCCCCACACGAGCTTATCGTCGCAGATGGTTGTAACGCCCACCACCGCAGCTTCGGCTTGCTGGCCGGCTGTGCCGGCCAGCCTCAGCCGCGGCGGCGGCCATTGTAACCACCTGCTCCTCAGCTCGTGGGCCGCCTCGCCCCTCCGCGCCTACGCGGGCTTAAATAACACTCTAGGGGTAGGGCAAACAAGACTACGTGAAGTCGGATTTGCGGCAATTCATTTCTTTCACTAACTTTTTTGTGTCAATTTTTGACTTTTCAAACCAATAATTTAAGGGTTAAACTGTTAATTTTTCCGTATAAAATTCCGTACAGGGATAAATAAAAAATATAAAAAAAACCTAACCTATCCGAATCGGATTGCACTGAGTCGCACCCCGACTCAGTGCATAATTTTAATAATTTCGACATTGAAATTTCTAAATTAATGTACCTTAATTTCTAAATTACTCACTGTACCTAATAAATGAATCATATAAATTTACAGAATTTTACTATACTTGTATATAGTTTAGCTGGAATACGATTGTATGGGAACCAAATAAAACGATTATGAAAATTTGGTAAATGGTACGATGGGAAACAAAAAAAAATATTTTGAGAATCTGGTATAACTATATTTGGATTATGACAATATGGGAAACAAAAAAAAGGTTTTTGAAAATTTGGTTTTAGTGCACCTGGTAATTGATTTATCTGGGAAATGAAAAACGGAATTATAGAAAGTTGTCATTCATTACATCTGTCTTTTAAAAGTTCTACCAACCGTTTTCGGGGTTTTAAGATTCGGGTAACAGAAATTCGATATTTCAATAGGTTACCCTGTATTATATATCTGTCTGATGTTAAACAGCCCTATCCCTTAGTCGCCTTATACGACACCGCATGGGAAGAGATGGGGTGGCCCAAATTCTACTCTGCCGGGAACCACGCGGCAATGAATAACTAGGTATGTCGAAAGCTTGTTTTGTAAACAAAGATATATTGTAATGTACGACATTGATCTACAACCGTCAAGACCATTGACTGATGGTTTTTAATAAAAAATAATTAATAAAAAATGTTGTTATGATGACATAACGTTTTGTTTAACGCAAAATATGAGAGGTTAATATTTCAATATTAATAAATAGAGGTGCGCCGAGGACACTTTGTCACGCCTCTAGTAATTACATAATTGCTTTAAATAATTAATCATTTTGGTACCTTTTAGTGTTATAATAATATGAATTTATCATATTTCCGTGGATAGGAAGTAGGTCAAGTAGACAGATTTAAATTGTTTCCTTAGTACAGCTGGATGTTGCCATTTTCTCGAAGAAGAGAGAATTGTATGTAAACTACATACCTACAATCCTTATATTTCATTGCTAACAATATCATGTATTGATGACAGCCTCCGTGGCGTAGCGGTAGTCAACGCGGCCGCTACGCAGGAGGCGCGGGTTCGATCCCCGCTCAGTGCAAATATTTGTGTGCATTAAATATGGGTATTTGCATTGGTCTGGTCGTGCCTCGGAGAGCACGTTAAGCCGTCGGTCCCGGTTGCCATAAGAACATCTATGGCAGTCGTTACGGGTAGTTGGTGTCGTAAAAGTCCAAAAACAACGGTCTAGCTGCAAAGCTTCGACATCGCCTAATGTTAACATTGGGTCGTGGAGGTCAGATGGCAATCACTTCACGGAAAATATCGAGGTCTAGCCAAATCTGTAGCTATGACTGGTAAAAGCGGACCCCAGACTCCGAGCTGAAAGCTTCGGATGCGACTGGGAATTAACGCTAGGAGGAAGAAGAACAATATCATGTATTGGAACCTGGAACCCTCTATAAAATATGACGACAACTATTAATTTAAGTGGGTACTTAAACTTAAACTTTTTTTGGACATAAAACTGATAAAAATATATAGTCCTTTAAATCCCGTTTTCACTCTAAGGTTCTAAGAGCATAATCAGCCTGGCTTGACGTCGTTTAGGGTGACATGCGTGCAAATGGTCTCACTACCATGGACGGCCAAGATCGTGCGAAGTGGAGGAGGAAGAGCCGGAAGGCGGACCCTGAGCTCCGAGGTCATCTTGGCCACGGATGCAATCAGGAAAATGCGTCTACATGAAGATGATGATGTTCTAAGGGCATATCAAATTCATCAGGATGTACAAATATTTTCTTAATCCCCAAACGAACATCATTGGGGTTTGATTTTGAGTTTCCGTTCAATTACGAAAGTGCCGAATTTCGATTTTTTCTTTCAATGAACTTGAATCGCATATAAAAATGTTGCAGATCAGATTCCCTTCTCTCACAATGATATTGTCTGCGTATTTACCTATCTGTTAGTCGCCTCTTACGACACCCTTCAGATGAGATGGGGTGAAAATGTATCTTAATATATATAGCCGCATTCTGGGACCCATATTACAAGTTAATTAAGCTAGTCCTTACTTAGGGTCTAGATATCGCTGTGAGAATAGCCCTAGAATATTAAAATATAATTCCAAATACCCTTCAAACCTAAGTTGGGTTCTTCAAGAAGGGCATTAGAAGGTTTCTTCACGATCGGCAGCACGATTGTGACTCCCCTGGTGTTGCATACGTCCATAGGTCACGGTAACCACTTTCTATCAGGTGGGTCGTGTGCTTGTCTGCCACCTAAGTGGTATAAAAAAGCTTGGGGTGGAGGCTCCACTTACCGGTTTAACAGTAAGTTTAAAAGTAGAGTCAGTTGTCCGACTAGTTTCGGACAGCAGTTGCGGCTGAACGTTAGACGGACCGAGTGCGGATTCGAACCACGCCCCCTACCGGACTGTTTGGTAATTAGCGATCATTTATCTTAGCACCTCTGTCAAAATGGTGTCGTTGTAACGAAAACATTTTAAAATATGCCATCATTAGCCCACGGTGTGATTAATTTGACCACAGGATACGGTGTGGTCATACTTAAAATTTGTATTTCGTTAAAAGTTATGGAATAATTTTGTTTGGATTTTCATCCATAATATAAAAAAGCGAAAACAACTCTGTCTGTCTGATATGTCTGCTGATATGTACTTTCCATCAGGTGGGCCATGTGCTTGTCTGCCACTTAAGTGGTATAAAAAAAATGTACTTATTTGACGTGTAATATTTTTATGAATAAATGAGTTATGAGTTGAACCGATTTTGATGAAAATTGGTACAGATATATATTAGACTTTGGGAAAGGAGATAGGCTATGTTTGGTCGCGATAACCGACATCCATATGGGCGGAACCAAGGGCAACGGTCAGTATATAAATAAATGATATGTACCTATTGCTTATAATAAAATTGTAATTATTTTTTATATTGATTGAAGTTAGACTTGACTTTAGACTTGACTGCCTCGTTCTAGCTATACACCATTAATTGGTTGACTGGTAGAGAAAGCTTACGGTACGAGCCATCAATGTGCTATGTGCTCTGGCAGTAAAAAAAAATAAACAAAATAAAGGGTGTATGGAAGGAAACCTTCGAAACTCAAACTATTAGCTGGTACAGTTCGTACAGTCACTGCCTTAAAAACCAAGATAAGGGAGAGGAAGAAGTAAGCGGGTAAAAAAACAGTTTTCTAATCAAGGCCTTATTGAGTAGAGTAGACTATGAAAACAACCGACCTAAATTATGACCCCCGTTTTCTCAATACAATTAAATTACCCAAAAATTTTACAAAAACTCTATACCTGGCAACACCAATAAAAATAAGTCCTTCTTGCATCAAACGCGGGTCGTTCCAAGGTGTGAATTAGACGATTTTTCTCCTTGATAAAGGTTGACGGATGGACGGAAAATGTGCCTTTGTTACATAATTATTCACGGTAATCTGTTAAAATTTATTTAATAATACGCCCGGCCGTAAGTTTATCTGATTGATGAGTTGGATACGAACCTTTTGTGTATTCGTCTTATTAATATTCCTTGTTAGCTAAAATATTATGATGTATGTCGGGTGTTACTGTCGTACTGGGGACGTTAATTGGGTTAGGTCACAGATAACATAATACTAAAGTTGGGTATGATCTGTTGATGAGTTTATATGAGTATTGCTCGGGAAATATATCTTGGATTTAAAATGTGTCCAAAATATGCTCTATAGGCGCAGTACAGTACGTTTCTTGGATGTCTTTTGACGATAGTATGTGGGGCTACGGCTAGAAGAGCTCAAATTCACCAAGCATAAACAAAACAATCCGCGATCGCCAGAATCTCCGGCCCTCGGCGCGAGAATTGTTTTGTAATAAGATAATGCTTGGCGAATTTGAACTCATTCACGCCGTAGCACCCCGTCACAGATTACCTAATAGCTGGAAACCCCGTGCTATCCTCAAAAGACACACAAGAAACGTGTACTGCGCGTATAGATAGTGTCCAAGATATGTTTCCCCAGCAATACAAAGATAGGAAGTGATCTATGGTTTGCTGGATTGTACCGCAGTCGCAGTCAGTACCTGAATTAGAATCAGATTCAGAAACAGTACCAGTGGGACCAGCGGGTCTAAAAAGGTCACATTAAGCGATTTCGTTACAAACGAGTAACTATATGAATTCCCAGTAGATCTCAATAGATTCCTATAAAATTCTTATAATGGTCACTCATACGAGCAGAATTACAATAATCCATTTACCTACTAAGCAGATTCCAATTTCGTGTAAATATCGTCGCATGACAAAATATTATCCTAATATGATTCCAATAAATGAAGTAGCCTCTTTAGACCTACAGGTATTCTCATTCTACCTGATTTGACCTGCAATTACTCTTTTTCCCATGCTGTAAACTTGTAGACAATTAGGATTGTAAACTTGCAATTTTCTATAAAATGAAAATATCCGGTTGGCCAATATACAAATAGGAATCATTAAGCTATGTAATGTAATCACGTCCTATAACATTAAAAAATAAGATTACGACTTACGAAACATTGGTTCATGATTTGTCACTTAAGCCATTTCAACACTGCACATCGAACAATGGCCGCAGTTCTGAAAGGCCACAAAAAGAAAATTATATGTTATACATAAGGGGTATTGTGGACGATAATTTGGACATGGGCTGCCTTTTCCACATGCTTCGGTGTGGATCTTTTTATACTCAGATAACAAAAGATGCCTGCCATTGATAACATTAGGAGCTTAAGGGTCAGGCATGAGTTTCACTGACCCATCGCATGTGAAGGTGAAGGCATTTTTTGGAAGAATAAAAAATACTGGCAACTGAAGTTTTTGAAATCGTACAGGTGTGTTAGATTAAAAAAATGTATTAATAGTGTAAGACCGGGATATTATATACGATGTTACTAGCTGTCCCGGCGAACTTCTTACCGCCATATTTTTTTCAACCCCGCGTGAATTTTTGATCTCGTTCCCGCTGCACCTATTTTCTCATCTTTAAACCTTCCCATGGACATCCACAAATATTTCAAGACTAAAATTAGCCAAATCGGTTCAGCCGTTCTTGAATTATAAACTAACATCGAAAAGTGGCATTGATTTTTATATATATTATAGATTACCGGTAATACGGCGCTGTTACAAGCGCCGTGGCCACGGTAATATGTACCTAAATGACCATGTCAATCTAAAAAAAAGTTGTAACTTATTCTGTAATTAACTTACTTATATTTAGATGGGAAAGTTGAAATGCAACCCTGTAGGGACCACCAAACCACCGAACCTTCTGTTTCCAACAGAAGGCCCTTTGGCCTTAAAAAAATACGTGATACGTCTCCCAATGTTAAGAGGCTTTCCTCTCAACATTGGGCGACGTATTACGTATTTTCTTTAAGTTGTATCATACCTACTCCTTCTTCTTTTTGCCATCCGAATTGAGCAGTCCGACAAGGGAAGTACCTCCGCCCTACAGAATACCATGGCTATAATAACTTGTGGTGTGTTCCCAGCGCCGGTGAGTAGGGTAGCCAGAGCTCACTGGAGAGTTTTTTGTGCTGTCAGTGGAAAAATCAAAATCTAGTTCTGCTTTGTCTTCTGCACTGATCACACAGAATTTTTCTGTTCTTACAGGCTTGGCAGCACGACTGTGACTCTCCTGGTGTTGCATACGTCCATAGGTCAAGGTCACCATATTCCATCAGGTGGGCGTTTGCTTGTCTGCCACCTAAGTTGTATAAAAAAAAACTTCAGACTGTTATATTCTAGTATATTCTGTAAGTTTAGTATGTAAGCACAGCCGCGGGCAATTGCTAGCATACCGTAAGTACATGACGAATGGTTGAGATGAGCACCGCGGCTTCGTTCAAATTTAGACCACCCATGAGTTCCCATGGACGTACTATGCGCTTAAAGACGATTTACATCAGCGTGTGAGCGTAGTATATTACTGCTTTTACCAATATTATAGTAAGGCATGATGATTTTTCTACGATCTGAATGTAGTAAAAGAGGTTTGTTAGTTTCTAAGTGATAAAAAGGTCACTGCATTTCAAGTTTATCGATATATTGTTGAGAATCAAATAATAAAATTTGATATTATGCATAAAATTAAAAAACATTGAAAGATAATTCAAAAGAATGCTTTTTTTTTAAAGATCAAATTCTAATGAGTAATTTTCTTTAAATATCTTAACACTGTCCGTTAGTTATTAATAAACAGAGCCATATATTTAGTTAATAATACATAGGTATTATATTATCGAAACGTCTATGAACGTAAATTAGAAAATTCTGTACTGTAAAATTTAATATCATACATAATTAATAAAATTTCGCTCATGAGTTTCACATCCATATTCTAAACACGATTGCGTCCTAAAACCATTAATTTCTCACTTTCTCTTATAAAAACACACGCTAAAATTATCAGCCATCAATTTCACTAATTGAAATCATCCATTAATCAGCTGACAACCGCCTATCGACGTTACGACCGTCAAGAACGACACTAAAGTGGACGTTCAAAAGCGAACTCAGTATTAAACTGACTTGTCAATTTTATATTGTCTTGTAAGTAATTCCACATTCCCGAGGCCGATTGTGAGGCGTTATAATGACAGCAGGATGACGTATGGATTTGTCGCTTACGGCGTTTGGCGGCGCGCGCCATCGGCCACATCAAAGAGGTGGCCTCCTTTGATGTTGCCGCCGCGCCGGCTTTAGGGATGTGACGGTGGGAGAGTTGATTTGTTGATGTCGATATTTTGAAATTTAAGTATTTTGTTGAATTGTAATCGTATCGGCAAGCTCAGCGTAGGACGTCCACCCACAAGCTACCTTAATGAGGTCGTCTGTCTACACAGACGACCTCATTAAGGCCGCGGGAACGCGCTGGATGCGAGCCGCTTCCGTGCTCTCGTTACGTTTAAGTTACGATACGATTACGATATTTTTTCGTGCAAGGGGTACTGAACTCAATGTAAGTATAACTTAACTATTTGTAATGTGAGCTTCAGAATAACGTTAAACATAGATACTTGGACACTATATTCGTTTATATACATTACACATACATGAACACACAGACTTATGCAAATAGACATATTTGTACAAACAAATATTGGTAAAGAGCGGAAATAGAAACTACAAACTCCGTCGTAGCAGTCTAATGTTGTATGCTACGCCGTAGCTACATTTTTAGAACTTATTTATTAGATTCTACGCTTTTTGATTCTGCATTATATTTTAAATCAAATTCTACAAAACGTCTGCCGTACAAAAAATAGTAAATTCTTCTTCATCATCCTAGCGTTAATCCCAGTCGGATCCGAAGCTTTCATCTCGGAGTCTAAGGTCCGCTTTACCAGTTTAACTCTGGATTTTTTTTAATACCACTTAGGTGGCAGACAAGCACACGGCCCACCTGATGGGAAGTGGTTACCGTGGCCTATGGACGTATGCAACACCAGGGGCGTCACACTCGTGCTGCCGACCCTGAAAAAACCTTCTAATGTCCTTGAAGAACCCCTTATTGTAGTCGCTTGGGAAAACCACCGCAGGGAGTTCATTCCACTGATATTTTCCGTGAACCGACTGCCATCTGACCTCCACAACCCAATGGCGATATCGAAGCATTGCTAGACCAATTTTTGGACTTTTTTTTCCAAAATTAATAACTAAACTATCGATATCGATACCGACCTCAACGAACCGCGCCACCGCAAGGTAATAAAACGAATGGAGCACGTATTTTGACGTGGAGCGGCGCTTCTGGTCTTGTGTCCCCCTCTAACTAATACATCCGTCCCGTTCCCCCACGCAAAGGTGTCTGAGAAGCTATTATAGCGTATAGCTCGGTTGGTCTTCACTATAAATTATGGTGCAATAGTAGTACCATCTTTTGGCCATACCTTCAAAGCGATATGACAGAATGTTCTGTTCAGCACTGTTCTACTTGATAGCTTTGTACTAAGTTCATCAAGCTTGACATGGAATTCTTATTGGGGATTTTTTTTGTGAATATTTTATAGTACTGAAGTGGTAAACAAATGAATTAATGGTGACTCTGATGCTAAGTGGTTACGGTAGCTGCAGCTTGCTATTCTCGTGTCTCCCGAGTCTCTTCAACCCATAAAGTACCTATTAAATAATCGGCCATTTTCTTCTGGGTATCAATGCCTGTTGCCCGGAATAAGAGTTGCATGCAACACTTCATCTTAATTTGGTTACCGTTAAATCATCTTTTTTTTATTTTATTTAATAAGAATATTAGCAACCGAAATTACTAATATTCCCGCTAACCCCTCCAGCTAAGCTAAGCTAAATTGCTTGTGTTAGGAGTGGGTTCACGTCATTAGTGTAATGGCCAGGATTCGAACCCGGGACCTCTCGATCGTAAGGCCGACTCCTTAACCACTAAGCTACCGACGATCATCCTTGTGTTCCCCCCGGTCGCATCCGAGGCCTTCACCTCGGATTATTTCTTGATTAGACTTCAATCTATCAATTAGCCTATTGCAGTCCCCTGCTGGATATAGGCCTCTCCCAATATGCGCCACGTTTGCCGATCCTCCGCCGTCCGCATCCAGTCTGTCCTAGCCACCTTTCGTAGGTCGTTAGTCCACCTGGCTAAGGGGCGTCCCACCTTCCGTTTTCCTTCTCGCGGTCTCTATTCTAGGACTCGTCTGCTCCAACGGCCATCAGTCCTTCGGCAGATATGGCCAGCCCACTGCCACTTCAGCTGGCTTATTGAGGCCTTTATGGGAGTGACTGCTATTCATGTGATCTTCGGGGCCCAGATTAACTTCACCTACAATCATTCATCCATTACCATCTGCTAATGAATGGATGAGGTTCTGACGCAGGTTATTCTCTTGAGTTAGAGGCGTCACCATGTGATGACGAAGAAAGAATACCAGTATTACCACCCCATCTCATCCGAAGGGTGTCCTAACAGGCGACTAACAGAAAATTCAGCAGACGATATCACTGCGAGAGTAGGAAAATTCGAAATAAAACCCTGTACCAATTCGTCTGGTCAGCGGAGAAACAGTAGGCCAAAGCCCCCTAATATTGGGGGAGGCCTATGTTCAGCAGTGGACTGCGATAGGCTGAATGACCGAGTGGTGTCAAACGGCGGCCGTTCCTGTAAAAGTCAAACAAACATAATTTGTTTTAAACTGACGTTTGTATATCCCCTGAGGGGTTTGCTAACATGTTATTCGGCGACGATTTCCACCGGAAGTACCCCTGGACGAGAGGACTGTGCCCCTTCATTTTTCAATAATTTTATGATGGTTTTACCTCTCTTGTACTTGAAAATACCATCCATCATAGGAAGATAACGGATAAAATATTGCCATCAATATTTTATCCGTTATCTTCCTATTCATATTATATACTAGACATAGGCAGGCTATTTAGAACAAAAATATGTCACAGTTCTTGGGTAAGACGAGGTTGAATTTTGAATTTCAAATGTGAAATGGAAAGCAGAAAATCACAGAAATGTACAGACATTGCGCGCCTTTTAGTCGAGTCATCTGGACCCTGATTCTTTTAATGTCATTTAGACTTTTATAATATATCGATTTAAAGTCAAAAATTAAATGAAAAGAGTTCATTATATTTTTTCATTGACTCTACAAGACTGACTGACGAGCATACGTAGACGTCTCTGATTACCGTCAACCGCGCACAGGCACAGGATTAGCCAAGAAAATTCTGTAGTTGCACCAGGATATAACCTAAAAAAATATATAAACCATGCGTCAATTATGAAAATACCTCCAATATTTTTTCAAAAAAGGAACGTTCAAATTGACGGATTGAATTCTCAGTTCGGAAACTGTTTACATAAAAACTTAGATTGGGACAGAAAAAAAGAGTAATAAACAGTACGGGAGGCTTTGACGGCGCGTTCGAGTCGTAAAAGAGACCATTAGGTTGCCTATTAACGCCTATTTCGACATAATTAGGATCAATTCACTCCTAAAACGGCCTGAGTTATATAATTGTTTATGTTTTATGTGTGTGTTAATATTAATAGAAAGGGTACGGGGTTTGTATCGGGGTATCGATTAGCTTAATTCAATTTAGACGGGGTGGGTGGTTTTTGCTAATATTCGGCTATTGATTGATCTTGGGTAGAGCCTCGGGGCGTAGCGGTAGCGAGTGTTGGTAACTGCTGCAGCTGGCTGTGCTTGAAGGCATGGATTCGAGTCCGGTATAGGCTGGAACTTCTAAGAAAGAAAGAAAAAATGCGTTTGTTTTGAATACAAGTTGCACAGTATATAAAACCATTCACTCAGTTTAGATACCAAAAATCAAAAACTCAAACCTAATATATCAAAAACTCAAACCTAATTTAAAAAAACAACAAAACAAATTCTATAGTGGCAACACTGTGGTTGAGTAGCTTTTAATTTAGATTCAAAGGTGATAGAATTACCAACCTTATCACATGGGAACGAAAACATATTGAAACGTAAATACTGACTGAAATTCACCGATACATAGTCACGCCTCTTTCCCAGTGGGGTAGGCAGAGACCACAGTTTTCCACTTGCTACGATCTTGGCATACATCTTTTGCTTCTTCTACTTTCATAATTGTTTTCATACATGCTCGCCGGTTTCGGGTACTCTTGACATGTCCTTTCTTTAATATGTCTTCAATCTGTCTGACATACGTATGTCTAGGTCGATCTCTACCGGGTTGTCCATTAAAATTCACCGATGTGACAAAAAAAATTTAACACTGCTGTTGTGGTGATCGTAGAAAAAATTGCATCAATACGTACGATTTTTCTTTGATTATGCTTCTTGGGACTGATGCTGATGATGGCTATGGCTAAGAGCGCAGCTGAGAGGAGAGTATCGAGTCGATATAATCCATTTCTGAGCGTGATAGAGCTTATTTCTACTCTTCAGTGTCAAAAGCCGATGTACAAAAATCTTACCTGTTATAGAACGATTATAGCAATTTTGTATGGAATTCTCTTATGGAATTCTTTGTATAGCAAGCCGGCAGAAATCGGGTTATAGGGACCCCTCGCCAGTACTGTTGCGACTGGAAATTACGTAGCAGAAAGCGCCCTCAACCATTTACCCGACCAAGGAATCAAACACCAGACCTCACAACCGCACCGTAAACGCCACAGTGCCAACGACGCATTTATTTTAATGAGTAATTTAATCCGAACCAGGGGACGGAGGGCATAACGGGAGTTCCCGTTTGAATTAGGAGCCGTCAGAGAAGTACCGCGGAAGTACCTGAAGTGAAGAAAACCGCAACTGAATTACTCTACTCGGTTAGTGTTGTATTCCTACTGTGAGTAGGGGAGGGTGGGTGAAGAATACCCGGTTTACGGCTTGGCTAGGCTCCTCATTTTTTTTTATATCAGGTGGCAGACGAACATACCGCCCACCTGCGGCCTTACCATAAACCTTAAAACAGGTCAATAATTGAACTGCTGTCATTCTACCAACTGCAAATGTCACTTTGTAATGTCATATAAATATATAGGACTACAAAGGGATTACAAAGTGACATTTGCAGTTGGTAGAATGACAGCAGTTCAATTATTGACCTGTTTTAAGAGCTCATGGTAAGGGCCCTGAATGGAAGTGGTACCTACCGTGGTGTATCGAAATGTGTGCAACATCTACCCCCCTAGACAAGTGGCAATTCGTTGAATAGAATGACCAATGTAGGGAATTTGATGTTTATCACAGTAGTCAACGTATGTGAAATGCGATTTCTCCTAAAAATATAAACGAAATTGAGGAAAAGGATTCTTTTCTCTTCATGTATGCTAAAAGACATTGCTTCTTGCCCAATTTCCTAATTATAGGTCCGTACATTTCCTAACAATTTATCATTCTCATAGCATTTCCCAGTTGCGTCTCTTTGCACTTTGGATTGGTATGTTGGCTTTTCTGGAAGTGATAACCGGTGTGACCCTCCAACCCCGAGACGCAAGCCTTTACCAGAGCCTCGTCTGTTGTTTAGTAGGTGCATCGACTAGCAGGTGAGGTTGTTTAAGCCCTCAAAGGAATTGATAGGGCCTGTACACTATACACCTGACTTACAAACCTGATTTTTTTATATGTATTATTTTAACTTGATCTACACCTTTCAAAAAAGGTCTGGACATACAGAAAGATAGCCAGACAAGGGTTCCTTCGTTTATTTCCAGGTGCGGAACTCTGAAAACTAGTTACAGTTGATCACATCAGCAGTAAAGTCAGCCATGATCAATTACGAATGACAAGAGGAGCAAAAACGTCATAGAAAGCGACCAATAAAAACTGTAATAAGTAACTTATTGGACAATTTATTACAGCCATTACTGGGTAATACTTTCTATGTAATTTTAACTATACTTAATGGAAGTGTGGGTAAAAAATTCTATTCAATACTGTGGAGCGCTGATTTCGTATTGGGTGGCAATTATTATGTATTTGTAAGATGGTCACTGGCTTCGCTTAATTTATTTAATGGACGCCTTACTTAAAGCTCGTTTTATTCGTTAATATATTTTTTTGATTTTTCAGGTATATGGCGCCCCACAAAATCTTCGAGGCTCAAATCAACCTCACTTGCAAGCCATCTGCTGATTGGCGAATTAAGCTCTGTTGTAAGTTTTGCTCTCGGGGTTGAGGGTCATACGGCAGTAGCTTCAGTAAAAATAAATGAAATATGGTATGGGTTTATAGGGGTATATAACAGATGCTGAACTCCAAACGCTGTAAAGAAAACCATTTCCAAATATCAATCAATCAATTCATCAATTAGCCTATCGCAGTCCACTACTGGACATAGGCATCTTTCAATACTGTTTTCTGCGCAGGCTGACGGGTTGGTACAAGGTTTAATTTCGAGTTTTCCATCTCTCACAGTGATATCGTCTGTGATAATGAGACGGGGTGGTGATACTTGTATTCTTTCTCCATCACCACACAGATTCTTTCAAATATAGTCATCATCATTGTCCTTTCGTTAGTCCCACTGGGAGAGGCCTATGTCCACCAGTAGACTGCAATAGGCTAATTAATTGACTGATTTGGTTATAGTCCCAGTCGCATTTGCGGCCTTCACTTCGACGTCCGAGATTCGCTTAGTCCGCTATAGCAACAGTACAAAGCCTGGGAGCAATTTGATCGATCTATTTCTTAACCATAATGTTACAAAACGTTAGTTTTACACTTTTTTTTTACGTAGGACATGCTTGAGATAATCTGATCGGCACAAGAACAAGTGAGAAATCCGAGTTGTGGGTTCAGCTCTATTAGGCATGATTGTCTATGTTTAGTGTGGTTTACGGATGAGAACAAAACCGTGTAACTCTTCCCATGGACGTTTTATGAAAAAATTTAAGTACTTACCTTTTTTTTTTCATAAAACCGCTATTTTTTTAAATCTGTTTTCCCTTTTCGTACTAATATTAAAAATATGAAGAAGGGCATATTTACCTGTGCAGTCGGGGTGCGAGTGGGATGCCATATACAGGCGCCTAAAGACTCGAGAAGGTACGGTTTTAGTCGGTTGGTACTACTATCATATAACCACGCCTGTAAATCCCCGAAGGGGTAGCCAGAGGTATATTTTACACCCACATTTCACCAATTATGATTTTCGCTCGGTTGGAGAACAGCCCTATCCCTTAGTCGCCTTCTACAACACCCACCGGAAGTGATGGGGTGGCTCTATTCTACGCCACTGGGAACCAACACGGTTCGAAATTTATATACACTTTTCGTATTTAATAGTAACATATATAACATAAACTCACCCCTATATCCCCGAAGGGGTAGGCAGAGGTGCTAGCACCCACATTTCGCCGTTTATGTTTAGGTCCCAATGTAATAGGTGGCGAGCCTATTGCCATTAACCGGGCACTTATAAACCTGCGATAAATACACACATAACTTCGAAAAGCATCGAAAGCTCATTGATGTGTGCCATGGTAAAACCTGGGATCGAACCCGAGACCTCGTCTCAGCAGTCCATTAACCATACCACTAGGCTAACGCGGCTCTAGTACTAAGTAGTATCGCTATTTAATAGTATTATTTTATAAAGTAACTACTTGGGTCTGCCGGGGCGCGAGATTAATGCCTTATTATACCAGCATCTGAAGACTCCGAAGGTACGATTTTAGTCGGTTCTAGTTGGGACAACAAGCAAATAATTTTGCTGAAGCAGCCATTTTTGTACTCTTAGTGGCTATTGATACCGATGATGACAAACCATATTTGTAAGCTTGGCACACTAGATGTTTTCATTCAAATTTCATTCCTAATAATTAGAATAAACTTCGCAAAATGTAATTTATCTCTTAGCAATAGGTACAGGAAAAAGTTGGTCATATCGAAAGATAAATCTGTCTACAGTGTTTCGTTTTAATGATAAATATGATTTATAGAACATGACTTGTGAAACTTTAGAATAACTCAATCAATGAATTGATGACTGACTTTAATAATCTCATTTACCTACTTATACTGAAGGAGAAATCTAGTTTCTAGTCTGACGAATATGAAAATCCAAACTCAATCGAACAAATTTTTCCTTATTTGTTAAAAAAAAATTGGGAAAAAACTGTGATTGACCCAACCCCGCTGGTTAAGCTTAGGGTAGGATTCCTTTCGATTTTAAGCCGACTCTTTAACTACGAGGTCCATAAAATGTATGATGATGTAGTCAATTATCTATATCTGCTGCCATATTTACTTTCATCTAAAAAAGATTCCAGGTAATGTATTTCAGACCCAGGCCTGAACATCGCCTACCGGCTAACGCCGTAGATATCGACCACCCCTTCCGATGATATTGGCTCTACTGTTTCAAACGCATTAGCTAGAAAGCGGTTTCTCTCTCTCCGTTCCTATATATGTACCGAGTCTCTTCTTTGCCCATCTTCTTGGTACAGGTACAACGCGGCAGTAACAATATCTGGAATTAAAAGCATTCATTGGTACCGTAGCCACTTACCGCTAGATGAGTCTAGTTGCAGGTACTTGTTCATTACCTTTGTTAGGTACGTACAATTAATTACTTCTAGCTACTTATGTAGGGAAGTACCAGTAGCCCTCACAGCAAAAAAATTAACAAATGATTTCGAAGTCAACGTCAGCGATTGTATAATCGAATTTCAAGTAATGCCAAACGTTGAGATTCAATTAATGTAAGAATAAAGAGGAAATCAAGTTACATGAGGTAATCAAGTCAGCCACGGGAGTTCTACCGGTAGACACCTCTCGGAAGCTAATACTCATTAATAAATTATTTGGGCAACAAAACGTTCGAGATTAAAGTAGTACCTTCATTATTCGCTATTTTTGTATTGTACGAGAAGTACCTATTACAAATTAAGTAAATTAATGAACCTACGTATGATAGGGCCAATTTGTAACCGATTCGACACTTACTTTATTGGCACAAGGTAAAGAACTAGAAAGTTCTACCGTAAACGTGCTTCCTTCTTCAAACAATCACAAGTTCCTTATAGAAGGGCGTGAAAAAGTACGTGTCGATGCCGTTAAGGTCATCATCTGGAATGGATGCTCGTATCTTCTGGATTTCACCCTTTGTGGATTTCACTGTCCAACTGGGTGTAGTCAATTGACGGACTTCTCCTCCAAAAAATTCCAATGGATACACTCACGCCGGAACCAGCGGGAGTGGTTATGTTGGACTCGAACCGACCAAAACCGCACGGCCATCAGTTGCTGGGGGTGAAATCAATTTACGGACTAAATATAAAAGAATCTACAAACATGGCAGTTAATTTCAACTTTTCGATACCATTAGTAATTCTCCTACTTTTTCTCTTGCATTGGCGTATTTTGACTTTTGTAGGAATGATTTTCGTCTAAATCAGCAGGTGTACCGACTAGCTTCTGCTTGTGTCCCTTAGTCCCCCCAATATCTATCTGGGGACTAAAGTAATCGCAATATAAAAAGCCCGCTTGGACAGTTCAAGTCCATGAAGTTCTCAATGAGTATTGTTTTACGTCTGCGCCAGGACGTTAGGTCCTGCCCCCCTTAGACAAGTGGAAATTCTTCAACCGGCAGAGTTTTAGTATTGCAGAATTTAATGAAGAATTTATGGGTTGGGTATAGGAATATGTTGAGCAGTCTCAGGGGCTAGGTTCTGTTCATTAATTTCCCTACTGATATTGACCACCTTGTGACCAACCTCCATACACCTTGACTGTGAATATAAAAATGATTTAATTAACATATAATTTCCTATGTAGTTACGTCTTTTACAATCTCAGCATTCGCAGAACCTGAAAGTTACCTGTCCCGAGTTACTAGGCTAGCATAAAGCTTAAGATTTATATCTTATTTATCGAATCAAAGGAACGAAGCGTAATTTCAAAGGAATATCATAATCTCAGTTTGTTCTACTTTGATGGTAGTGTTTGTTATATTTTGATAAACACATAATTACGTCAAAAATGACTGTGATACAACGCACGTACGTTGGAACAGTTTTATGAGTGATGTCGGGGCTTTGATTGTAGTTTAAACATCCTTTCATGAGTTTAATGTGGTTTTAATGTCAATAAATTTAGGTGCATAGATGGTGGTGAGACGACCGATTGATTACTGTATACTGTATACAAGTACTTTCCAACATATCGGTCTGTATTGATTTTTCGCCAATTTTTTGAGTTTTGAGAGTTTTGCATGAAACAGTAGGATTTTATTTTTCAAAAAGTGTAAGTAACTGAAATTACTAAAATTCCTGTTAACCCTTAAGCTATATTGTTAGATTAGGAGTGGGGAACCTATACGGACACCTAACGATCAGGATCAGTACGCGGGACCTCTCGATAGCAAGCCTGACCTATTATAACCACTAAGCTGCCAAAGGTTTCATTATTTTATGTCCAAGAATATTTACTTCGTTTATATAAATACCTTCCTGTAAAATAAAGGTGGATTTTGACCAAACGATCATAGAGCTAGAACTAAAACAAGAGCATTCTTTCTTAACATTTTATTGTAAACGAAACCTTGTTTTCAGCGTTTACATAAGAAAGAACAACGACGAATGTTTTGTCACTGTTTACATTAATGGAAACGGTTGCCCACGTAGTCCTGGTATGCGAGGCAGTAGCCCCCCAACGCTCTCAAATCCTCGGCACAGTGAGGTCGCTTCGCGAAGCCTGTGAAGTCCCCAGGAAGGACCCCCCAGGAGCCCAAAAAGGAGGCTAAGTGCAGACGAACGAGTCTTCCTTATATTCCATTCCATTAACTAAGGTCCACTTGCACGTACTTGGGTTAGCTATGCTAACTCGAGTTAATTGCTAACCCAAGGTTAAATAAATAATTTGGTCAAAATTAATTAAACCCCGGGTTATTTTTAAAATATTTAACCCAGCCATGTGGAAGATTAAATATTTTAAAAAATAACACGGGGTTTGCTTCTAACTTTTGACCGCGCAAGACAAATTATTTATTTAACCCTGGGTTAGCAGTTAACTCGAGTTAGCATAGTGTTAACCCAGGTACGCGCAAGTGGGCCTAATAGAATTTGACGTAGAAGGAATAGATTGAGCACTCGCTCCTCTGATGTAAATCGGCCTTAAGACACTTCATTCAAGCTGGAGTAGAACAGCCCCCATAGACAAGTGGCAATTGGTCGGCCGGCGTTTTGTAGAATAGAATGCTAAATGTAGGGGATTTGACGTATATGACAGGCGTCAACGAATGTCAAAAACGTCAAATCCTATACATTCGTCATTCTATTCCATAATACGCCGAGCAACGAATTGCCACTTGTCTAGGGGGGCAGGCTATTTCTGTGTGAGTGGGAGTTCGAAGTAAATTGAGAAGCTTTACATATAGATCTAAATGAAATGTTTTTTCTATTTATATAAATGTATGCCATTTGTCATTATTTGTTTTCATTACTATACTACGTGAGTTAACTTGGTGTAATGGGAAAATTTGTGAAAATACTTGGATGTTTGTTATTTAAGATCAAACAGCTGTACGAATCTGGCTGTAATTTGGTACAGGGATAGATTATTATAGTCTGGCAATAGGATTTACGCAACGACGGTGAAGCGCCGGGCTTCAGCTAGTAGGGGTAGGCAGAGGTGTATTAACACCCACATTTCGCGAACTATGATTTTCAGTTCCACTTAATAAGGTGCGAGCCAATTGCCGTCAAGCGGATACTTAGGCTGTACATCTCCTGTCGGATAGAGAACAGCCCTACCTCTAACTTTACTTAGGTAACCTTAAACAATCTCTATCTCTTTTTCTGCTGAATGTATAACAAAGATGAAAAGACTTTTAGTCCTTTCAAACTCCACAGAACAGATTTGACACTATTTTATTATCAGAAACCTGTCATACACCCTAATCAAATATATTACACATAATCGTAACATGGCAACACACGTTTTAAAGTACGCCGGTGTTGCCATCATACGGACCGACGTTATTAAATCTGTTTTAATCCTCATATCAAAGACGACGTTAAATAGATCCGAATAATATTATTATCGGCTTATAATATTACGAACTTGCTACCCAGAAATTTTGAGAAATTTGAACCTTATGGCTGAAGAAATAAAGGTGGTATTCCTCCGGGTTGGGTGGAGAATTGTTTAATTCAAATGTGTCGCTACAACATGGCCGTTTCGAAGGAACCATGGCTCATTAGTACTTATAGCAGGAATCAATTGATATCGATACTATTTATAAGCGCGTTGATCAATCCTATGGGTGTGGTGGTAGTGCCAGCGAGTTATATAAAAGCTAGATTTAATATAGGTTATAAGGACCATCTTGTGATATGTAAATTCCATCATTTTTTATACCGTCTGACCTTTCAAGCCAGCACCAGAGCCTTACACAAGAATGTATTGCGTAGGTAGGTACAAATCTTAACATTTTAAATTTTAGTAATATATGTTAGGTTTACACAATTCATTTTTTGTTAAGTTTTACCAAAAGATTGTGTTCTCCATATTCCTAATGACCATTACAAAATCCTAAAAGACATAAATAGTCTTTTAGGATTTTGTAATGGTTTTATATCAGTTAAAATAATCATTCCGATCGAATTCCGAAGTCCGTAGACTCCTAGCTATTGCGAACTCCTTTGTTGTGCTTTCTAGTTATCGGCATAGCTTATCTTTGAAACGCATATACGACCACATACGTTACAAGTCAGCATCCCTCCGACGTAATTAATAATCCGACGCAAGTTTCGTTTTGTATCGAGTTCTTCGATACGTATCCTCTTAAACTCACACTCTGATCTGAACCTAGGACCTAGAATCTGAAAATAACAATATATTACTATTATACCATCAGTATCACCAAATCACACATCTCCTTCACCCATGTAAAGATTGAAAACCAAGCGTTATCGCCCGCTCTCACTGACACCCCACCTCGCGCTCAAACCACTGGGTCCCTCACACGAGAGATTAAGCACACGACAACAATACACCGGTGTCTTTGATCTGTACGCCTTGTTAGAGTTGTCTTACACTCGACGTTAGACCAATGTTAAACAGATTATATCATTGGACAGGCTTGCTCGAGGGAGTGACGGGTCGTTGGTACCAAAACTCAATGTTGGATATTACAATTGTAATTAATTGTCATTGAGGACTCACCAATACATTTTTTGTTTACCTTGACCTTAAGTTTGGACCTCTTTTTTATATAGGACACGTCAACTTGAGTTCACCTCGCCTGATGGTAGCTGAAGGCAAAGTCTCGGATAGGGCCACTATTATAGACACGTACCATGTTACAATAGTGGCACTCTGTTTGACGGCCTCATCAGATGCTTTTTCACGCCCTGCTTAACCGGACTCAGAATTGTAGGAAGAGGGAAATACGTGTACTGGTAAGGAATTCCAGGTCTTAATGGTGCGGCAGAGGAAGGAGTCACCGAACCGCTTGGTTCTTGATGGAACTACTCGTAGATACTACCTATATACAGGGCGTCACACGGCAATGCCACATGGAGGGAAAATGCCTTATATTCTTAAGTTGGCTCATTACACTTATTAGACATACCTTTATTTTTAAAAAGAAACAAAACTGCATTTAAAGGTTTTAAAAAATTCCCGTGCCACACCCGGTAATCGATCCGACTAAAATCCGAAAAAGTAACATCCTGTATTTTTATAGCATCAATCGATAGTATCAATCATAAGGATCAAATCTCTCTAAGAAACATGGTAAATTAAATGAAAGGAAGTCCTTTAAGTCAAATGAGCCAACTTAAGGATTTATGGTACTTTCCCTCCATGTGGCATTGGGACGCCCGGTATAAATAGACCTCATCTATACTTCTTCCTCCTAGCGTTAATTCCCAGTCGCATCCGAAGCTTTCAGCTCGGAGTCTGGGGTCCGCTTTTACCAGTCATAGCTACAGATTTGGCTAGACCTCGATATTTTCCGTGAAGCGATTGCCATCTGACCTCCACGACCCAATGTTAACATTAGGCGATATCGAAGCTTTGCAGCTAGACCGTTGTTTTTGGATTTTTGAGGGCTCCAACTACCCGTAACGACTGCCATAGATGTTCTTATGGCAACCGGGACCGACGGCTTAACGTGCTCTCCGAGGCACGACCAGACCAATGCAAATACCCATATTTCATGCACACAAATATTTGCACTGAGCGGGGATCGAACCCGCGCCTCCTGCGTAGCGGCCGCGTTCACTACCGCTACGCCACGGAGGCTGTCAAAAATAGACCTCATCTATAATGGGTCTTAAAATGGGTACTTTTATGATGGGGTCTAAACTTTGGGGTCGTAAGTACGGGAAGATCCGTAGCCGGTGTAGGTATTCGAGTTCCAATGCTGGTTGCAACTAAAGCTTGCACTTTGAAGCCCGCGGTCTGCTTTACTATAACTGCATTATTTGGTTTATTTTGATTTTATAGAAGCATCTGTGAAAAAAGCCTGCAGTAGTATCAACCATATTTTCAACACTATTTTCTTTAAGAAATATAAATTCCTTTACCCGAAAACCATTTTACTAAATCTTAAAGGATCTATTTTTGATGCTACATTAACTTAATAAGTCGCTTCAAAGTAACTTCGTTCACATTAATTAGTAAGTAAGTATATTTAAAAACAACAAACAGCAACACTGTAACACAAATTACCAACATAACAACGACGTAATTAAAACTAAAAAAAAAATGAATTGTCAACAACACCACAATTACCGCACGAAATCATTTAAGATGTCATCTAGTGCGATTTGTTCATAACGATTATAACAATGGCGTATACATACAGCGATAATTACATAACACAGCTTATAGCTTATAATGACGGGCGTTGTTCTTGTGTGAGTGTCATCTTGACATTTACTGTCAGTTGCGTATGCGCATGTGACGGTAAACAACGGTGGTTATTATCGGTGTCAGATGAATCATTAAAGTGATTTTTTTTTGTAGTAGGTTGGTCGCGGAGTCATGGTTTTTGTATAATGCTTGATAGCGGAAGGGCAGAGTAGTGCCTCTGCTTGCCCCTTTAAAGATTACTAGGTACTTTAAATACGTATAAAAGGCAAGAATCTTCTTACTCTTCAACGTCTAAATTACCCAATATTACCATTATCCCTTAATAATCAACAGAAGTCACTGCTTATTAAGCCAGTATCTGTTGTACTGTCGATAATATAAAATTATTCAACTTATTTTTATTACACGTGTCACCCAGGTGTCACAAGTACTATAAAAGACGTCAATGCCTTTAACAATACACAGTTCGGAAACCTCGATTTCAAAACGTTATTTCACAACAGCGTACGCCTCCTCGATCCGTCGTCGACGCTAATCGTCCAATAAACGTCCATTTATAACATAATTGTACTTTAATTTACCCACACGCGGCGAAACGCCTAAAAACATGACAAAACCACTTCATTATAGTCTATTGTCGCGATTTCACTCCACTCCAAATCTCCATTGTGTACTTCGCACAACTTTTACCGACCATGTTTATTTTTTCACGACACTATAAAGTTCCGAGTCGCATGTTCGTGTTCCATTTTTGAATTTACACATGCTGTTGACTGCATCTCCAGTAAAATAGCTAATTCTAATTTTATCTTTACCTAAACGACTTAAGGACTAAAATAGACTGTTAGCTTGTGACAGTTGTTTTTCGGGCTGTGTGGCTGTGCTTAGGATACTGGCAGTCAGTAAGCAGTTTTGAAAGATAATAGGGAAGCGAATGTGCGAATCAATTTATCATTCAACTGAATTCTCTCGTTGATTCGATACAGTGTATGCTGGATTTTTGGGTCAATTCTTTTGCCTCGGGGAGCGCGATGTGAAAAAACTTTATTATAGTCATATAGGGGTTTTAAGGTGATGAATTATATTGAATATTATTTATTACGTTGCAATATGGTGTAGCACAATAAATTAACAATATAGCTGTTGTTTTCCTTTACTTTCTAATATTTTGTGGAATTAATTCCAAATTTCAAAGTTTAACCAAAATTTAAATTTCGTAAAAAGTGAAATATCTGCCACATCACTCGTTTATTATTTTGTTCCATTTATATTTAAAGTAAGTAGGTTTTTATTTTACCTGCTTTATATTTACAAAGACATCAATGTCATAATTAAACTATAAAACGTAAAAGTTGTGTAGTGTTCTCGCTAGGTTGATTTTTACTGACTTTTTTTACCTACCCATGAAGTGTAAAACCGTTGTCCGTTAATATCGCACAATAATTAATAGGCCAAAGAATAATATAAATACCTATTTAGATAAGTATATGAACAACGGAATACCGATTTAACGAATTTGTTACATTCTTTAATTATGAGAGATTCTGACGTGACTTTGTTAAAGAGATCGCGGTTTCATCCACAGCATTCTGGAACCAGAAGTTCTCTCTCCTAGTATTTCTATAAAAAATCTGTTTATCTTCGTAAAGTAGAGTGTCCGTCCAACCCCAAGAGAAATCCTATATCAGAACCTCGTCTATCAATCAACTGATGTACCAGCTACAGCTGTGGCCACATACATCCTTAATTAACACCCAAATCGATTCTGTAGTAGTGTAGTAATCTGTTATACAAAAAACATCATCATAACGGTGGGTGGGAAGTTGTTCTGTTAAAAAAGTCACAACTGTCAACGCCTAAGGCGGCGCGTGCCGTTCAAATTAATTATAATGACGCTTTAATTATAATTAAGGTGACGTTTTCATTATAGAACCTATTATTTATAAATGACGTACCCGTGTTACTAACAGCTAACTGTTTCTGCTAAAAATAAAGAAATAATAAAAAAAAATAGAAGGTTCGATATTTGAAAATTTTCAACTGTCAGTAAAAAAATAAATTGCCGCTGTAGTTACAAAATATCAATAGCATGTAATAATATTTAGTAATTTATTTAAAACAGGCTACTTTAAATAAACATGCTGGCAACATATTATTAAAACCAAACTCCGAACACTCATTATGATTCCAAAAACAAATGCAGAGTAATAACATCCTATGATTGTGTGTAGTAATTATATTGAATTTCGAACTGTTGCATTCGAAATCAACAACTGTTATAATACTGCCAGTGTAAGGAGAACCCTGCTGTCTTTGAAAAGATGACTCAGTAGGAGGAGCGACGCCGGCGGGAGGGTGTATTTTTAAATTGGTCACATTTTACAAAAGAACATTACACCCTGCCATCACGCGCGTTGACCTCAAAAATTATGGCATTAAATTTTGAACAAAGAGGCCGAAAGCTGCATGTTTTGAGAATGGCTTGCAAAATCAATATAGAGTCGAGCCAGTATTAATTACGCTACAATAGGTAACACAAATTAACAGCCCATGGCTGTGTTATTATTGGTTTTTCTTCACAAAAGTATATTTTTATTATAATTGTAAGGTTTGCTCAATTTTGTAATGCTTTATTTAGTTTTGTGATGAGTTGTATCGACCGCAATGCGGTTAAAAACAGGTAAAATTTAATAAAAAAATATCTTTGGCAAACGGAACCTTCACAGCGAAGGAAATTGTCTGTAGTTATAAAACGTTTGGTGTGGGTCTTAGAAGGTATTTAAGCAATTATTTATTGTTTACGGTTCATCATATCACGCTTGTGCAAGAATAGTGACCATAGTTAACGTATTAACAACCACGAATTAATATTTAAAATGTGACCGAAACCTTCGTGCGTGCTAACATACAGACCAGCTTAAAAAAACCTAAGACACGTTACTGATGTGAAACAAAGTGAGGTCTGGTTATTCTGGTGATTACGGCTAGTGGGCGACCAATTAACGTTTAACAAACTTTTGTCCGTAACAAATTCTCGTACAGTTTTAACAATTTGAGTTTGGAACGTCCGTCGGTGTAATTTGACAACGGTTGTGTTAGGCTTGGTGTACATTTTTTAAGAACTCATTCTTTTTTTTCCCAAATATAATCTGATCAACATAACAAAATCTTTATTTATATACCTACTTATCTAATAATCCACAGATAATTATTATAAACGAAACAAAAATTTCAAGACCAAAGAATGGAAAACCAGGTACTAGGATCTCAGAAGAGCCTCTGTGAAGAGGATGAAGCAACCTTATCTGTACCATCTGTACCATTTAGATAATTTTGTACCCGTACCCATATTGAGGAAAGAGATTGGATACGATAAGCAGTAGGTGCGCCTTCTGCAAAATAAGGTTCTACTTATCTCTCGTCGTCTTTCCACTGTCTTCGATAAGTATATTTGAAAGAGCATGAGTGTCGACGACTCCCACACAAAGTACCTTTTAATCATTTGACTTACATGATCGTTAAATTTTAAAGACACTCATCTTCATATGTTTCACACTGATTGACTTGACTTCGCCTTGCCTGATGGTAAGCTGAGGGCAAAGTCTTGGAAAGAGATATTAATAATAATAATATTATCATCATTATAATCTTCGTATTAGTACCAGTGGCATAGCCTTCACTTCAGCGACCCCGGACGGTCTTACTAATACCTAAGTCTCCGCTGCATGATATAATCAAAAACAGCTTCGGGGTTATCTTCATATAAAACAATATTGACAAAATAATGAGCGGCAAATAACTTGACAATGGACTCTAGCTGCGCAAAAAGCACTTTTTAGATCACTTTGAAGTACTTACGTGCGTGGCGCGACTACCAAGACGTACCAATCAACCTATTATAGATCATATTATACCATTTACGGGCTTAAATGGGCGTCATTTCTTGATCGTCCTTTTCTTTCAGTTGCACCGTGTATTGCACACCGCGAATTTTCCGAATTTTCTTCAAGATGTTGGCCAGCACTTATACCGCTAGAACTCTAGCATTACAAAACAATGTATGCTATTCCCACTCTAAAAGTTTAAAAGCTTCATGTGTCGTTTGTTACCTTTTTACATTGCATTAGGTATAAGCATAGCTTTATGTGGAGAGTCTAGTTAGTACTGCTAGTGCTAAGAGAATGTCATCGGCGGTAATCCGACATTGTAGTCCCGACTTGCTGCGTTCGGCACGCGACGCCTACGTCAAACACTCATAAGCTCAAACAAAGCTCTATATTATGTACTTGTGTTCCACTTTGAGCTATACTTACGATCTCTCTGCTGCGATTTTTCCAAGCCTCTACAATATGATGATCGACAGCGCTATTTTGTAGTTTTGAGTCTGATATCCCTGGTGTTGCATACGTCCATAGGCCACGGTCAATCGGGACGTGTGCTTGCCTGTTACCTAAGTGGTATAAAAAAGATAGATATTTTATGTATAAGAAATCGGAAAAGATTAAAGAACACAAGAATGTGCATTAATTGACGTCATCATGTGTGCGTCACATGTTTTTCCCACATAACAGAAGGTTGATTTGTAAGAAATAATCCATGGTAAAAGGCAACAGGATATTGACATCGACTTCAAAGGGAAAAGATTCCAAAATACATCATAAACACTTTACTGAAAAGCGATTTTTCAGTGACCTGTTACTGTTGCTTATATCCTTTAGCCTTCCAATCGTCCGTATAATCATCATCATCCGAGCGCCAATCCAGGTTGCATCCAAAGCTTGCACTATAGAGGACCACGCTTCCTTTCCAAAATTGGGTTCCTATTAACTTTTACGGGAGCGATTACCGTCAAACTGTCCAATCCTGAGAGTAAAATCTGCGCGAGAGCCTCATCCGTCAATGAGCAGGTATATAAGCAGGTGAGCGTCTTTTTTTATCGTGCGCAAAATATCCACGAATCTCCCCCCCAACGTCGGAGCCGGTGGAGGTGGTTTTGTCGGACTCCAACCGATTAAAAAGTTCCCGAGAGGAGGTGTCTGGCTGCTTCTGCTGAGCAGCAGGTGAGCGTGAGCTCAGCTTGGATCCGGAAGATCTTGATGAAGCACCTTAGATCCTTCGTCACTGTAGGTTAAACTTGGTTGTTTGGAGTCACATTTATCGATATAACGAATTTAGACTCTGGTGCTAATAACTGTGTAAATGTGAATGCTTTCCAAAAAAACTTCTAGCTTAACACTATTTTTGAATCCCTATTTTTTCTGTTCCATGATTATATTGCCCATTCATCGGCACAAGTCCGTGCCATAAAACGGGATGACTAAAAAGCGTATCTCTAGTGAGGTGCACGCACGTTAGACAAAGCACGATGTATGCCGAATCGATTTCGACGTCGAGACTCAAGAATACGTGTTTGTGTTATGAACGTTGTCTTGCACGGCACATTTCTGATTAGGTAATAGTACTAATAGTTTGTTTTACGCCAGTTCCGGTATTTCAAAATATTCTTTTTGGTTATACAAATATATTAAAAACGCCAAATTATAAGAAATAATTGATGAGCAATTGGGATTTCCTGTTTTGATTCCGAGAATAATATTTTTGTGTAAGCGTAGTGATGGCGGATTTGGTATTTGTGAAGAATGTACGTTTGGATAATGAGTGTGACGCATAAAGGTATAGATAGCATATAAGTTTAATGACTAATCCCGATTCGTATTCGTCCAACTTGAATTAAACTTAGCTAATATATAATATATAAGCCCTTGAGTCCTTGCTATAGTCAGTTAGACCAGCCTAAATTTTTAATTACTGGGGTCGAAAGAGTGGTTGGGAATGTTGGGATAAACCAGCTGGTGTAAAATATCCATAAGTAAACCGTCAAAAATGACTTGAAAACAAATGTTCAAATCTTAAGATATGATTCCGTAGCCGACTGCATACGACAACTGCCGACGCACGCAGCACATGCGCGTAATTCATTGCGGCTTCTCAATCGTCACCTTTAACCGTGTCGGAGTTTATCAAGTAATGGGTACGCTGTGTCTGCTGCATGCGTCAGCAGTTGGCGTATGCGGTCGGCTACGGAATCATACCTTTATGCATGATACAGACAAAGAGATTTAGCTGATTTGAATTCTGAATATAGCTGAACTTCAATCGCTACGCTTTGTTTTATCGATAATTCGATCAATTTGAACTGCGAATACTTATTTGTTTTGATATAATTTTTGATAGCCTCTGTGGCGTGGCGGTGCAAATATTTGTATGCATGAATATGGCTATCTGCATTGGTCTGGTCGTAAGTACCTCGGAGACATCAAGCTGTCGATGTCGGTTGCGTACGGCAACTGAACGTTGCGAACATCTATGACAGTCGCTACGGGTAGTTCGAGCCCTAAAAAGTCTAACAACTGGTCTAACAGCAATACTTCGATATCACTGTACTGTACTACATTATGGATGCAATAAATGTATTGAGTATTGAGTATTGAGTATCATAATAATATAGAATTATTTTTCTTTTTAATACGTATTATAAATACTCACGCTTGTAGTTATATAGTACATTCCTACCTATTAGATTCTCTGGACAGGCCGCAGCTACAGTGACGTGCAGCATGTACACCGGGAGTCATGAGGTCACCAACATTGTCGAACCGCTGCAGTTGCGTAGAGCCAACTGCAGCAGCTGTACCGCTTCGTCCATGGCTACTATTCCGATGTAGTTAATGAAAGGGTAGACGCCCTCTCATTTTCTATCCAGGGGCCTTAGACAAAGTGACATTATATTGGCGAAAACGCTAGTGGAATCGCTAATTGTATTATGAAATTGACATAAATTTGCCTGGAAGAAATTGCGTAAAGCGATAAGGCCGCCCTTTGTACTGCTTCTGTTTTCATAATTCCTGTATCACAATATTGTAATTTGGCGTACCTACAATAAAGTATATAATAAATAAATAAATAAATATATTTTTTTTATGAAATTTGAGTCTTTGTAACTCGAAATACATTATTTAACTTATCATTATTACTATAACCACCGCAATGTCCCGAAAAAATCAGAGCGATTCCATCAATAGAATGTCACTTTGTCTAGGGCCCCAGAACAACTCGTGTATTCGTTGATGCACCTTATAGACTTGGATTTCTGTACCAACACACGTGTTTCATTCTTACAATCCTGGGTTCTTTAAGCGTGATATGTAAAAGCATGAGGTCGTTAAGGTAAGGATGACCATTGTAGCATTGCTAAGGGTGGTTTTATCATTAGCTTACCATGAGGCAGAAAAAGGGGTAGGCTAAGCATATCCTACGTTGCAAATACCATACTGACAATATTTCATAAAGTAAAAACTAATAAAATTTTGTTCGAACAGGGAATTGAACCCAATATATCATGTACACACTCTGCATGCCACATGAAATTTTGGAAATATATTAAGCATTTATGAGAGCCGTGACGCTGGAACATTTAGCTATACTGTTGTTTCATGTGTCTGATGTTTAGGCACTGTTATCTTCTAATTCCATTATTATTAATGAATCCTCATAGCGATTTTTCAGTTACTTCCAAAGGTACTTATAATTTTTTCATTGGTGTGTCGGCTTTTCTAAGAGTGACTGCAGTCTGACCTCTACCAACCACGTAAAGCAGCAGTTGAGTGCTTACAGGTAAGTCTAAAGATCTTGGTAAAGCTTCAAGAACACGTGCAGTTGGTATTTGCAAATGTCAGATTAAACTCTTTTCTACTTTTATGCTATCATCATTTCTAGCCTTAAGGATTATTGGGAGGCGAGTGATAAGGTCAAAGATACAAGTATGTTAGAACACATAATGTTTATTTACACTAAGTAATATTCACATAGTTTATGAAGCACGATTTATGTGCCGCTATTGTAAAATCGTTACATTAAGTCGTAAGTAATCATAGTAGGAACGAGAAGTCGTTTTTTCGTGATCATTTTCACTATTCTCAAGTAAAACAGTTGGTACAAGAATTCTAATTTTAATTTGAATGCATAGTCGATTCTTTATTCGATTAAACGACAGCAGGGGTTAATTCGACTAAAAATCGAGAAATGGAAAAGTTTTATTTTCTTAAAGGCCGTGTGATGACAGAGAAATCATACAAGTAGGTACTACCCTCATCCGAAGGGTGTCGTACGAGGCAACTAACGGAAAAATACGCAGATGATATCACTGTGAGAGAAGGAAACCTTGAAAGAAAACTCGGTACCAACCCATCTGGCATTAGGAGAGGCCTATGTCCAATGTCCAGCGGTGGACAGCAATGGGCTAATTGATTGATTGATTATGAAAATATAACTTTTCCAATAATAACAAGGTTTCTAAATTTGAATTTACTTGAAATCGTAAACATGATCACGGTATTAAGTAAATAACAAATAACTAAAGAAATATATTTGTTTTAAATATAGAACATGTGGTACATTTATTTTAAACTGTACAAATTCAGTATAATATAATTACAAAGATTAAATTCATTAAGCTTTTCAATGACTACAGACATAAGACTGTTAGATGATTTCGATTAGAGATCGATTTCTACTGGTTTTATTAAAATTTGCCATTCTTTCTATATTTTACATTAACGTTAATAATTGGAAATTTGTTTTGGACAACATTCAGAGATTTTCAAACGTTATGGAATATTGGACAATAGAAAGAATGATTGATACAACTTCACTTCAATTTTAATGACTAATTTTCACTAAGCATACAAAATTGTAAAACTGGAAAGTAATTTGTAAGGTTTCGCTTTAATATCATTGTAACTTTTACGACGGGCTTCATTATTTTGCACGTAACAGTGGTAAAATCACATGAAATTACTTAGTCATTACCATTAATATTCGTTCTCTATATTGTTGGTAGTTAATTATTAGAAATATTCAATTTGTACTAATTTTAAATTAGTAATTACTTTACTAATTAAAAATTAGATCAGATTACTATACACTTCATTACTCCGCACTTTCAGTAAGATTATAAAACTACGATTTAAGACGTTAATCTAAACAAACTAACTTTACATTTTATATTTACAATCGTAACATATATTGGGTATGTAACTGGCTCGTTGATTGTGTAATATTTTATTATAATTATTGCACATTTAATTGGAAAATATAACCCAGTATCTACATGATTTTAAAGGGCTTACTGACAAGCTTCGTCGTTTAATAAAATTATTTCTGTCCAACAAGCCAGTTAACAACCCAATCAAATAAATAATTTAGGAATATCTCTATAAAATATTAAGTACTTAAATAATAAAATCAACTATCACATTTATTTCGAACGAAGCTTTATAAGTTTTGTACAACGATACACTACAGTCAACTAATACTATTTACAGACATATTAAATAGTGATGTACTTTACGAAATACTATTAATAGTGAAGATAAAACATCTAACGTCACTAAAACGTCCATTTTGAAATTTCAATAGCGTTACGCAAGAGTCACTTTAGTCGAATAGATTATTCGATTACTCGATTAATAGTCGAGTACGCGCCGATCGTAGTTGACATCACTCGCAATCGTGCGCGTAGCCTCGTTTCATTTGGACGCGTTCACAACAAGATTCGTCGCTGCCTCCTCACTTGCGCCTATGCTCATAGCCTTCTTCTTCAGAATACCCAAATCAGTCACATTTTCTAAGAAACTTTTGTGGGCTGATAATACTTTTGCACTTTCCACATCTTTCTTCAACTCTTCCATGTCGCGCTTCAGTTTTGCTCGCCTGTTTTGAAACCACGTGATGACTTGAGCGTTAGAGAGACCTAACGAACTCGCTATTTCGTCTCTGTCCGCCGGCGATAAGTACTTTTGGTACAGAAACCGTTTTTCCAGCTCGAAGATTTGGTGGTTCGTGAAAGCAGTTCTGGATTTTCGTTTCTTTTTTGGTTGTGGCCTTGAGTTGAAGAGATTTAGGTGATTAGACTGACCATCTGTAACAAAAAATCAACGAATTAGTTACGGTTATTAAGTTATTAACTATGTGTAAAAAAGAATTTAGTAAGTGGCCAATTGACAAGGTATTTAAAGGAAAAACGTTGCGTTAAAAGATTGAAACAAACTCGTTTATTGATTAAACGAATTTCCATGTTTTTTTGTTGCTAACGAAGTTTGCCTTTCTCTAAGGTCAACGTAATAGTCGTCTTCTATAATCGAGAAGTGGTGTTGTAAATGACAGAAAACATGTTTTTGATTTTACAAAATAGGTACACTAAAATCAAATCATAGGTTTATATTATAAATCTAAGGTCTCAAAAGCAGAAATCATAACAAGAAGGTCATTTAAAAATTCTACACCATAAACAAGTATAAAACCAAACTTTTTTAAACAATTAAATAAAAGTGAAACACGAGGCAATGGAAGCAGCTCTAAACTGATAAGAACTGGCTTCAGAGGTGTCATAGAAATAAGGTTTCAAATAAAAAGATTAGAAAGAAAAAGTCGGGTTATTATGGCATAGAGATAAACTCCATCGTTCTCAGGCACTAAAACATCAGTGTCTATGACACTGCAATAAAGAGCCCGCAGCGCTAAAATGTTACTCTCTCGTAAAAACTACTATAAAACACACCCAGGTATCGTTTCAATTTAACGAGCAGACAATCATATATACGGGCGTACATAAAACAGTTTTATAATGATGAAAAAACAATCAATACTACAAAGTTACAAATTAAATGTGCGTATTAACGCCTATAATCTAATAAGTAAGATGTCGGAGTCTGAAAGTATACAATTTGTAAATGAAAACGATGTGTTTAATGATAAATTGCTTAATTTTAGCTACCTAATGGGTATGAGCGTAATAAATTTTACGACACGGACACAATCACCGAGAGAAATTTAGAGTTCTCTGGACGTGTCACAAAAAATGGAGACAGTGTTTATGGTCAACACGCAACTGTAGACGGACGCAAGGCATGTTTAACTAATTACTAAGAAGTACATGTAATTATTACAAAATTTGAATAATATCATCTATCACTTTTTAACAATGTTCGAGTTATTGTTACCTACTCAAAAATTTACGTAAAATCTGAAGAAAATAAAAAAGGAAAATTTATAGTTAACAATAATTTAACACTTAAGATAACTGGCTGCCGAGTTTTCAGTTAAAATTATATTTAAAAATAGAAGCTACCGACACTTTTCATAAATATTTTTCATGCCCGTTAAAAATCCATTTTCCATTTATTGCCCTGGCACTAAACGGAAAGGAAATGAAGACAACAATGGCGCTATCTCTGCATCCGGCACATTTGTATTATCTACTTTCAAATTGCACACATTGTAATTATTTTTTTCAAAATTAACTTGTTAATGTTTATTGTTATTTACGGTTAATATTTTTTATTGTTTTTAGGCGTAGTTCTTAATGTAATAATGGCTGATGATAATATCAATGGAATTACGTTTGTGGGATAAATACAAACGAAACAATAATAGTCTTTTTTTGAAACATGTATAGTATTTTCGTTCAATAACACATTAGATGATGGTCATTAAAAAGATGCGACCTCCGCGGAGATTTTACGCGGAAATTTACGCGGTTCACCACAGATATTTAATAAAAATGGCCGTCTCTTTAACGTCTCGTCGTTAAGCATAACTGCCTATGCATTGTCGGATCATTGGAATTCACAACATCGAAGTTATTGCACAAATTATGCTAACCACATGCTAAAAAGGGCTCGTTTTATTATTTCTCAACAATATTAATGTGTTTGGAAGAAAAGAATTCGTCATTAAAGTTGTGCTCAACAATTTAAGCAGTTGATGTGAGTCACATTGTCACACAAGCAACCATTTTTCTACATAAAAACGATTATTTTTCTTTTTCTTCTTTTATTCTTTCAATTCATTTCCTAAACGCAACTAACTACCTACATCATATTTCACAGATATTGTTGCGTATAAGTTGGGTTTATTCACGTAATCCTATCAATTTTTTTCCTGAATGTTTGTCTGGTTATGTAGGCAAGTACCTAATTCTCCTCTAAAGAGTCGATTCCCTCGTGCCGAGGGTAATACCATCAACGACTTCTTTTACAGACCTATTCACCCCACCTGACAGAAAAACTAGAGTGGGATACTTACTGAGGGCTTTTTGAGTAAGCAATCTATAAATTAGACAGAAATGCTGATTGTGGTCTATGGCGAAAAGTCTCTATCGTAATTGCACTCAAACCAGTTAAGTACTCATATAAAGAAAAGATAAATGTGACAACCTATGTATGTAGAACAGATGGTATGATAGTAAATAATGGATGAAAGTCTGCACACGTTTCACTTCAAAGCATCTGATGGATGATCAACAACAATGTAATGTAACTATCAAAACATTTATCAAACAGCATTCTTTATTTTAGTACCGACATAATTATAAGATTTTTTGTTGATGCAGAAAACAAGTTGGCTAATTATTTAAAACAGAATGGTTGCAAAGATCAAAGGAATCAATTAGCACAAATTCGGCTTGAAGTAGTTAATTTGATAAATCCCTTCGAATTTATAACTGACAAGCCGGTCACCGTCACATCGTATTATGAAACCCGAAATTATTTATAAGTATTTTATTTTGTAGCTATGTTATGTACAGTCGACAAAGGAGTTACGGTTGCACTTTTACATACAAGTTTATATGAATAAGTGCAACCGTATCTATTTTGTCGACTGTTCATTATTATGATGTACCCAGTTCTTGTCTGTACAATTCAATTCAAAGACATTTCATATTATAATATCTTTGGTACAATTATGTACTTATTTTTAATCTATATGTATTTATTTTAATTATTATATAATTTGATTGTATATCGAGCTAGAAAACCTCCTTGGTGTATCCTGGGCAACGGAACTGGCGACGATGCTTTTTTGTTTTGGATTAGTTAAAGATTACCAGCCGGAACCCGTTTAAAGTAGATAGATTTAGATTAGAAATAAAGGATTTACAATTTTATTAGTCTCAACAAAAAAATTACATATTCAAAAACGGATAAAATAAACTATATTTTTATGAGACTTCCTTTTCAGAATAACGGTTACTAAGTAGTTTTAATATTAAGCCAAGCTTAGGCAACATCTAGAAAGCACAATCGTAATGTGCTCTAGATATAAGCTTACTTAGAAACCAAATCAAACAGAAAAAAAAAACAGAATTAAACGTAATAAAGTAAGTAATATAACTTTTATGGAATCGTAGCTCAATGGACGTCCGATAACATTCCAATTTGCTCGAAAAGACTTTATACCAGCTATATTAATCATCGGCTAATCGCATCCTTAGTGAATTCGGACCTCAAATGACGTGTGACCAAAACAGGGCAAAAGCGAAAAAAGCCGACTCAAAAGACATCGTCAAGCGCGCACAAAAAGATGGAATCAGTCACGGCGTTGTCGCTGTTCGTTCTGTTCACCTTGTGAAACGTATGATTTAAGATTTTTGTTTCAATGTAATAAATTAATATATTCTAGGACATGCACAGAGATGTTTGGACACAAACTGAGCATAGCATGGTGGCTGGGATAGGCTGGATGCGCGAGATGGAGGTAAGGGAACAATAGCGTACATTAGGAGAAGCTTATGTCCAACAGGGGGCAGCAATAAAAGCTAATTGTTTGATAGATGGTTGGTTGGAACAGTCATAAACAGTCTGGACGTCTATCCAGACTGTTCATCCATATAGGTCCATCCAGAAGAAGGTGCCCGTAGATTTTGTATTTTTTTTACCAAATGCCCTGTGGCGTCTGACTCTTTTTCCTCGGAGTCTTCTCCTCGCGATTAGATGAGATAACAGAACTTTATACCTACATACATAAAGTAGAACGGTTTCAATTACATGTGTAATTTCTAAAGAAACCCTTACTTTGGGTGTCAGCTGGTTACGAAAGATCGCTACGATTGTATTACCAGTAAAACCTGCGTCTATGACCTGCTCTTTCATTTCAATAGGTTGCTAAACTAGTAATTGTTGAATAAAACTAAATTCAGTATATTGCATCTACACAAATTCTATACAAAACTAATTGATTTTTTAAACGGCATCAATAAAAACTCAAACAATGTTCAACAAAATTGCAAAGGTCGATGCACAATTACAGCAACCGCATCATTTATCAGATTTAATCCGATTCTTAATTCTGATGCTGCATCAAAAGCTGTAGAGAATCGAAACTTCCTTCAACGTTTTATTTTGTCATGCCTGTTTCTTTAGGTACTTAATTAATTCTTCAATAACATCACGTAGAGGCTTGTGTGTGAGGGGCATCGTACTGACCGTTTTCGAAAAAAAAAAAGTTAATAGAACAGTCACATTGTTTCGAGTTCCATCGATCTTTCAAAGTCAATGAGTCGACAAAAGTTTTTGGGTGAGCGCGCAATCGATATCATTTAATCGGGTGTATCGTTAGTGTCGTTATGTATATTGGAGTCGTAATCAATGGAGTTGCGAGTGGCGAACGGATCGATACGCACGTAATGGTGCGTTTAAAGGTCGGTTTTGTTTTGCAGCGAACTAGGGTTAAGTATATTTCGGTAGCGCGCGTAACGAGACGGCAAGGCGGAGCCGTCCAGTCGTATCGAACAAAATCAAAATTTTTATGCCATTTATTCAGTTACCGTGAACATCTGATTACGCTTTAAATATGACTTTGTCTATTGTTCTTTTGTTTGCAGTTATTACCTACATACTGATGGTGTAAGACGGCTTACCCTAATCTCTATCTCATCCATTAATCTTAAGTACTAATATTGTAAATATAAAAGTTCGTGAAATTGTTCAGATGTTTCTTGAACGTTCAAAGGGTTGAAATGAATCTGGTTGAACTCTAAAATGACAACTAACACATTTCTGGCATTCCCTGGGTTGCAGGAATAGTGTCAATTTCACACATTACTCTCAAAACTTTCTTCTTTCATCTTGCATCTTTCATTCTAGAACACAAACATATTGCAAACATTCGATACTTTGCTCGCACAAAACAACATGCCTTATTACTTCTCCAATCGTGATGTTTGAACAATAGTCCTGGACAGCTCTTTAACGATCACAAATTGAATGTCCTGCCTTACCTTTTTTATTGGACAGCTTGTTATGCGGAACCTCGGGCACAAAAGGATACCTTCTTTTTCTTAGATTCTATCTCGTTTGTACTTGTGTGCGAAAAAAGCGTATCTAAGTAGGCTTGTACGTGGTGTCCATTGATTTTTGTACCTTGATTGATTAGGGTTTAGGAGTTGTTAATGTATTGATTGATTCAAATATTTCAAGCGCTTAAAGGATCAACTTGTTTAAGCGGTAAAACTAGTCAATCTACCTTAAGAATTGCATGATAAGATTTTTTAAACCACTTAGGAGGTAGACGAGTACACGGACGCCCCAGCCGCCGACCCTGTAAGAACTGTCTGATGTCCTTCTTGAAGAATCTTTTTTGTAGTCACTTGGGAAAATTACAGTAGCAAGATCATTCAATAAAGTTCCTTTCGGACCTCACTGTGTGCACCGTTTTCGGACACAATGTGTGAGTATGAATCCCTGCCTGTGGTGAGCTGTGCGATGCAGCTGTGAAGCTGAATGTAGCTATGGGGATCATGTCAAACAATTTACTCTGAACACAAACCATTGTGCAGACGGAAAAACACACACATGTGACAAAGTCCTTCCTGAGGCTGAGAGGTTCCACGCCACCTGTGAGTTTAGGATTGTCGACGATGCTTAGCGCCCTTCTTTGCACAAGAACCTTTAACCCTTTTTTTTTCTTTGTAGTCAAGATGTCAAATACTTATTGTTATGAAGCTTATCTGGTTAACTGAGAATATTGGTAACTAATGTGGTGATGAACTTCCAGTGCTTGATGCCTGAGACGCAAGCAAAAAAGCTAGTCTTTTCTTTAGTGTGATATTGTCCAAAACATGGGTCCTTAAAATGATTCAATCGATCGATCGCGATCGACCAAAATTTGGCCACTTGCCAGTCGGGGAAATATTTTATGTGGCCAATCTATGGTCGGTTGTCGGTCCAGGGGAAATAGAAACTACTTTTGTTCATTTCTTAACCCGTAGATAGGTACTTATAATAAGTACATCAACCTATGTAGATTCAACCAAGTTATATTTTAATCATGTTCGTTTTTGTGATGCGATACCTAGATGTAAATAAAATCTTCATATACGTATTTGTAATCTAAATGTAAATTAGTTTTTTTTTCAAAATGCTGCTTCTGTCCGGTAGTTACAGCTCTGTTATTTAAAGATACTTATATTAAAGTGTTATTAAAATGAATGAGAGCTTCCTTTTTTGCAACAAGAGCTAGGTATAACTCTGGATCACATATCTTGGACCTAAATCGCAAGATAAACGAGGCTCTGGCACCCGCGGATTGCTTTATAATAATCTATGCTTGGTGAATTTGAGCCCGTCCACCGCAGTAGCACCCCGTGCTATCCTCAAAAGACACCCAAGAAATGTGTACTGCGCGCATTGGGCACATTTTGAGCACAATTTAGGACCAAGTGCTCCGAGTTATATACCTACCAAATTGCATATAATAAACTAGATAAACATAATTCATCATTACCAACCCAGTCCTGCCCCCCTAGACAAGTGCCAATTCGTTGGCCGTAGTATTGTAGAATATAATGATGAATGGATTTGACATTTATGACATACGTTGACAACTGTCATATACATCAAATTCCATACATTTATCATTCTATTCTATAATACGTCAGCCAGCGAATTGCCATTTGTGTGTTGCAGGTTACACCGGCCGTGGTCACGCTGAGTGTTGGATATTAGCCTAAAGCATTAACCGACAATATCCTTTTACCACTATTAGTATGCTAAACGCATTTGAAAACGCAATTACGAATAGTATGCATAATAACTGGGTATCAAACAAAAATATAAATAAGAAAACAAAACGTAACGCGATCGACGTTGTTTGATTACATGAATACGAATGAGCTTACTATAATGACTGTTATTTGATATTGTTTTATAAAAGAACTATTCTTGTAGCACAGTTTTTGTACTGAATAATCATGTTAATTTGAAAATGCTGTGACTTGTGAGCGATTAGCGTTTAGAGAAATGTAGTTTTTGTTTCTACTAGTAATAAGTACTTCTACTTATTACGAGTACATTATTTTTACCTCTTAATATTCTCGTCGATATTTACCTGAAGGTATAGAGTTCTAGGAAGAAGAAAGTGAATGAAAGTAGAAGTGTATATAAACTAACATTGCACCAATATTTTTGGTTCCGTTTAAGCTGAATTTGTTGCATATGACTATGAATACGTTTGCACTGTGTCTGTGGTCTACCTACTTACTGTAACGCCATTTTTTGGTTGACTCTGATTTTTAGTATTGGTTTTATTTTGGTTTTAATAAATTTCCAGTAGATCTCATAGATTCCTGTAAAATTTGTAAAATGGCCACTCAAAAGTTAGTATTGATATTGTGTGTAAATAACACCGCATGACAAAATATTATCCTAATACGACTCCAATAAAGTGGCCTTTTTAGACCTGCTGGTTACAATTTGTTACACAGCATTTTAATTCCTAATCGAACGACATAACCATTCTTTTTCAGCGCTTTCTAGTTTCTACATATTTACAGCACAATCTTTAATTAAGCCTTTCTACATTTTAAGATGTAATTAGTGTCCAAGGCTCTAATTCTATTACCAACATTACCACCTATTATTAACACTACGGTTGTAATGATCAATCGATCCATTAAATGTCTTTAGATTTTAATCACGCTAGAGATATCATGTTTTAATTTATGTTCAGAAGGTCACCAAATCGTATGACGAATAAAATAACTATATTTCAAAATTCATAACAGACTAGCTGTTGCCCGCGGCTCCACCCGCGTGGAATTCTGATCCCGTTCATGGCTGATATATAGCCTATGTGTTATTCTGATGTATAAGCTATATTATTGCAAAGTTTCATCAAATACCATTCAGCAGTTTTTACGTGAAAGAGTAACAAACATCCACACATCCACACATCCATTCTCACAAACTTTCACATTTATAATATTAGTAGGATATCTCTAACTGGGTTGATACAAATATTTCGTTCTTGAAGAATTTCATCGTGGAAAGCACATTTTCAATGTCATCTGAAAAGGTTTCAGGTACCGTGAAGCGTACAGAAAAATCGACGTGATCGCAACGTAAAAACGCGTCAATAGGCACGATTTTGCTGTGATTATGTCTTAAACCTTATCCTTGTTTATTTGTTTTTTTCTGTTATGTTATAATTCATGCCTTAGTCTTTTTGAGTTATATCTCTGTTGATAAGTAGATTCACTAGAGATTCATTGGAGGGTAGATAGAGTAGGATAAAACCGACTGATAGCTCTGAAGGCCAGGAGTGATATTCTTGGAATGTTCTTGGTATCCGAGTGGATTTCAGTTATCTTGGGAGTATATGAGGAATTGAGGAAGAGGTGGGCTAAAAAAAGCCAAGTTTCAGAATGATCAGTTCAGAGATACCTACCTACAGATAGATAGACACACCGAGTTACTTTATGTCATTTTGGCACATGAATATCTAGAAAAATCATTGTAATAAAAATAATCTTCAATCTGATTACCTCTGTATAAAAGCCCTATCTTCGTGTCACTCAATTAAAAACATACGAGATTCTAATTAGTTGATATCTCCTTCTTCTTCTTAAAGGCTTCTACAGCAAATCACTTAAATTTTGTCAATGTCCAGTGTTTATAAAGTTATTTATGACGAGACGCCAATGTTTAAGCGCTTTAAAACTTTTAATAGTTGATAGAATAAAGCATTTAAATCCAACTGACACATTTTAGATACAACATCAAAAACGTCAAAATACTCCCGCCATTATCAAAACAGGGTACAAAGGCGTTCCGTATGAACGGTCGAGTTCTTACCACGGACAATTTCAACTGGCTTTCTGACGTGCCGCCCGTGCCTCGCGTATACTGCACCGATGTACCTACTGACAGACAGTCTATGGTGCCGCGGTAAAATGGTGCGTGACATGTAACGATGTTTTTGCTTCTTAAAATTAAGGATAAGTATCCGGTTAAAGACTTTTTTTTGCTGAACTAAGATTAGGGCAGTGTTTGTTTATGAAAATAACTAAGCGAGTCAAGTGGTTTCAGTCGTCGTTAAACATTTATATAGGAAGATAGTTTGAATGTGGCGCCAATGAAGGAAAAGTTGAGAAGCGAGTAGTGAGACATTATGAGAAGAGGTTCTTTTTTATGGATAGGATAGGTCAATTCTTCACCTCGCCTGGCTCGCGTGCCAAGTAACTAACAACATAGGAAAAGATCAGATTGAAGAAATCGTGTGCACTTAAATGGAGAAAATCAATGGTGATCGCACTCTTGAACTTTTTCATAACACTTACCTCTTTGAAATTTTTACAAAATTGGTCTAACGGTTTCAGCCTGAAAAGGTTACAGATAGACAGACAGTCACAATTCGTATTTATATAGTATCGCGTTATCTATGGTAATACGGATCTGGCACAATTTCAATGATCATGCATTACGATATCGACTCGCGAATTGATGTAATAAACTCGATGTTTATAGTAAGATCCATCATTTTAATGAGTTTATGTGGGGCTATTAAGATTGCAACCATTATTAGTTAAATGTGTTAGTTTAACAGCAGCCCTTCTTGCAGTGGAACTAATAATTCACTGCTATCAAGCCCAACATAAATTTAACATTTAAATGTTAATGTTATACAAAACTATCCGTGAGGTGACGGAGAATGAATACAAAAATCACCACCCCATCTTATTCGAAGGGTGTCGTAAGAAGCGACCAACGGAAAAATACGCAGACGATATCACTGCGAGAGAAGGAAAACTCGAAATGAAACGCTATACCAACCCGTCTGGCCAGGTAGCGTGGGAACAGTAGGCCAAAGCCTCCCAACATTGGGCGAGGCCATACATAGTCCAGCAGTGGACTGTGATAATTGATTGATACAGAATAGAACTGTCACTATTATCTAAATCTTAATATTCTTCATCATCCTCTTAGCGGTCTTCCATTTCTTCATAATATCATCACAACTCAATTTTTTAAAGTTGGTAACCCAAAGATACTATTTAGTGCAATGGTAGATCATATAGCCACCAATAATCATTTAAAACTTGACGGCACGTATTTTGTGCTTATGCCTCCTTAGTAGTGTAAAGCAATAAAAAATAAGATCAACCATAGCTTGCTCTGAAGACTAATCTAATAAAACAATCTTAGTTTTTAACCACATTCTCACGGGCACTGTTCATTGTTCTGCTGTTCACACGAATGGACATTTGGGTGGTGCACGTAGGACCTTTTGGTTTCATGGCCCGTTGCCCACCAGATTGAGGAAAAAATCAAATCGTTCACAGTTCGAAATTCGAATTATATCTCTATTTGCAGTTGTTATTTTGTACGATATCGGTTAGTTGCTGAGAAAAACTCAATAAAACTCATTGGTCTGTCACTTCTGAATGAGTACTGTTTCTTTTTTTTATCGTAACGGTGTTTTTAAAATTAGAAATTGGTTGACGGTTTTATATGAATAATTCCAATCGCAATACTTCGGAACGATACTTTATTTTGAACACTCATAATATTCATTTATGAGTGTTCTATTTTTATAGTAATTTAAATGTTGTGGTATCTCATGTTATGTATTTTACTTATAGGAGGGGAAGAAGAGGGGACCGAAAAAGTGACAAGGATGACATACGTGCCAAAGGTTACGCCAGGTCCAGGAAGAAGGGGTAGGCCCAAGAAGTCCTGGCTTGACTTTGTGGAGGCTGACATCTGACATGCGTGCAAATGGTCTCACTACCATGGATGGCCAAGATTATGCATACCTAACTGGTTACGAAGAAGTCATTACATTATATAAATCAATAATATTGAATGAGTAGGTATACATTATATCGTCGTGTAACAAACTATGGAGTACAAAGGCTGTTTGGGCCCACGCCAGAATGCCAACGTCTCATTAGTGGCAATTAGTATGGAATAAATTATATGAAATTGTCTTTGTCGCGTTGGCGTTCGTTATTGTCTATGATACAAGATAATTCGTTGAGATAAATGATTTGATGATGTGATGTTTGACGTATTAATCTACAAGATGGAATCGAGTTGTCTGCTAAGTAGCTACTTAATCGATGCAAAAAAAATATGAGTTCAGCTGTCTTGAAGGGTGAAAATAGGTGAATTGGCCCACATAGTGTCCTCCTGTACTTACCCTGCTGGCATTAAGTAAAAGTCATGAATGGTATATTATCCAATCTGCGCATCGAACTCGGATCGAACGAATAGTAAATTAGCCATATACCTACTGTGGCATTTCTTAACTTCAATTAGGTACCTACTGTGCATGAAATTATTTTAGAACTTTAAAATAACGAAAGAGGCCATTACCCAATTAGTTTCAGACACAACAAAATTTAAATGCTAATTCTAAAAATATTTGAATCTAAATAGTAGCTATGTAAATAATATCTTTGAAGTTATTGTTCAATTAAATTTGCTCTTGAAAAAACCCTGAGACGAACTCTAATTATTATCTACTGTAACCACGGTCTGAAAACACTCCTGTCGAAATCAGCGGCATCATTAGCGGGAGACATCAAAGATGGCGATTGGCGCCAAAATGTCAACACAGATACAAAATCAATTATCTATGAAACTTTTTCGAATGCATAAATCATAGGCGCTTACTAATTGTGCGTATTACGTGTATATTTAAATTTAGAATTTTGAAAACACAGTGGTACAAAAAGGCGGCACGTCAGACAAAAACTTTGCACGCGTGGTGTACTCCGGCAGTTAGTGCATCGCCCGTGACTGCATAACGACCGATCTTTATCGTAACATCAGCGTCTAAGTCAAGATATTCGACTTGCTTAAATATTGCCATAGCTAAATTGACTTGATTTAAACTCTGTGTTTTTAGACAAACATAATTTTTAGACCACTCACTTATTTTAAGATGAATGCTTTTTTGTTGCAAAAATTTTTGGCCACCAAAGAAACATGATTGCATGGATCTTATGGATCTATAATAATAGCAGTAGGTATTGCGAGAATTTATGCTAATGTGGTAGTAACATACAGTCTAAGTGGGGATGTGTTATATGCGTAGATATATTTGACATTAACTGTATTATAAATTGGGAATATAGGTACCTTTATAGTTAGAGTAGAAAGAACTTTGACCCCCAATTTATTAATACCTAATGATTGACAGTATACATAAATCCTTTAACATTTGATGTGAGTGGGGGCGTTGAGGCCACGCAGTTCTCATTATAACGATATAAATACATACACAGTACTAAATGCATACATTAAGGTTTATGTACACCATTCAGATGCATATCTTCACGGTCCTGGGTTCACCGTACTTTGTCTTTGTGCTTTAGACTATTATTTATATGTACTTAAATGATTATTCAAAATTGCTCGACTTTTCTCTGTAAATTGTGGTAAACAAAGGGTGGTAAAAATCCAAGTTTGCAAGTCAGGTAATTGTTTATGCTCATCATTGATTTGTTTTTTCATTTAGGGTACTAATAACTAATACGACAATGAAATAAATAAAGTAAGTAGTGTCGTTTTTGTTTTATTATAATTTTAGTAATGAAAAAAAAAATACAATTAAATGTAAGTCATTTAAGTAGATAACTCAGCTAAAACACTCTTTGAAGATTCACTGAACTGATATAGTTTTTTACTACCTCTTCAGCGCGGGATAGTCAAAACAAACCGTTTGGAGATCATTCAAGACGCCACTTGAGTTTATTACCTCCCTTGTTTTTATTTTCTATTTGTTACTTTTTGTCCCTCTTGACGACCGCTTCTAACCACTGTGCGGCTGTCAAGTGTTTAGTGCACGTGACAATATTTTACGTTTTGACTGGTTAGTAAATTAAATTGAATATTCCAGCAAGAATACACTGGAGTTATTATCTCAGTGTAAGAATAGTTACTTACATTTTATTATGTTAATGAGTTAGTGGTATCTAAATTATTTAGCGGAAAAAATTGGTTTGGACATAGGTACAGACGGCTAAAGACTATGTTATGCTCGCAGTGGACCTGCAGCAGTTATTATTATTTGAGCAAATACTAATATATAATTTATGAATAAATTAAATCTTTACACTTTTTACGTTTTTGATCCATTCCGATTTCACATTTTATGTTTTACACAATGAAATTTTAATCGATTTGGACTGGAAAAGAGAAAGCTCAAAGATAGGACTTAGTTACATAAAACAATGAATTCAATTCAGTAAACTATGTTAACGCAATTTAAATTGGATTAAAGTAAACTCCGGTCAAAATTTAACAACTTTTTCCATAACAACATCATTCCATAATCCACATAATCATGACCGACTACTAATACGCAAATTTTGTATCGAAGGCAAAGAAAAAAAAAAAGAATCGGGGCCCGGTAGCGTTGCTTATAAATCACCGCTGAGGCAATAAATGTGGGCTTGATGCCCCAGGGAGCTTCGCCCTCCGAGAGAAATGCACCGACGAAAACACTTCCTTTTGTCACATAATTGCCTAAATTGTTATTAGACGGAATAAAGACATATTGGTGTGGGATAAGGGATCGTTCTACACGGATATTTATAGACTGTGAGCCTGGCTGCTGTGAGAGATGATCTTTTAATAGTGTGATTCGGTACTGTTCGGTAATAATTCCCTGGATAAGGGTGAGCTTCAGTGATAAATGGTGCGTTTAGGATTTTTAGGTTATGGATTTGTTACAGTTTTTACCCGACTGCACCAGCGATTTGCAAATGGGTACCACCTTCTATCAAACTTGTTTCGGTATTTTAAACAGCAGTGGGGTTTTTTTAATTCTAGGTAAGTTTGTGGCATACAAAAAAGCATGGAATTCGTGTTATTAAATTGTAAAAAGGAGTTACTTAGATAGTAAAACAAAAAAAAAAGATCCAATGTGCTTTTGTTTTTAATTGTTTCTTAAATTATTTCTTAATAATCTTGCTACGGATCTTACAAATTGTGATAAATACTAATAACGACAGTTTCTCAAATTATATTTACGATCCACTCCAACATATTTTTTTAGTTAAAAGATCAACAATATAAAATATCCACACAGTTTCTCCGTCCACAATTGTACTACCAAACGACGCATGTTGGTTGACAATGAAATGCGCTCCTAATAGTTTTACGACATTCAAATGAAGTGATACTTTAAAAATGTATTACAAACATTTCGACGGCCAATAACAATAATGAGATGTATATGTGTGCGGTCCAAACAAATCACTGCCATGTGTGCGACACTAAAACTACAACAAAGCGCCACACTGACAGATATATTAGTGGCATTGCATTCACACACAAACCACACAACCGCTTCACATCAAAACCACCCGCCAAATAACATTCAACCATATCTCAAAGAAATAAAACACAGTTTTGTTTCTTCGACCGCATGCTCTCATACATCTTAATTCACAACAGTACATTCAACAGATAGGCAGAAATTGGATATTTCGTCGGTTAGTACTCAAAATATCTTTAATAATGTCCGTTTGACATATTTATGGAAATCCTATTTTTTACGGAAAAGGGACATTTTGTGCCTTAAATTGGTTAAAGATACTGAAATAGACTGTGAGCAGATGTTGGGGAACTCTTGTATGAGATGGATGACTTACGTCGAGTGTCTGATATGAACTGTTATTGATATTGGTTTGGCATTTAGAAATGGGTGGTCTGTTGCACACAAATATGCCAAATTAAAAAAAAAACATCTTGGCGGGATTTACTTTGTCAAATATTTTCACTTTTTTAGGTTAGTTTGTGTTTATGGTAATAGATAAAGTTTTTAAGATCAAAATTTGAAGTACCTATCAATTTTGTTTATTCATTTTCACTACTAATCAAATTAATAAAAATTGACTATTTTTGTTGAATTTTATAATTAAACATTAAACACGTATGAAAGTTCAGCCGTATGTTTTTCATTAAACGATTTGGTCCCCTCGCTGGCGCATTTGTCGCACTGTGCGTATCTAATTGAGACACATTGCAACGTGTGGCATTGTCCCGCCACATTAAACAACGCCGGGTCACTTTGTAAACATTATAGACTAACATACGTTTTGTTTTTTTGTGTCGCCCAGATAAATTACAGGATATAGACTAGGCAACGAATAGAGTAGATCTAAAGTACCTTTAGATCTTTTGGTTCATTTTAATTTCAGTCTTTTCGTACAAAAATTTAAATGGCAATTTGATGTATTGTGCTTTTTATGAGTATAATTTAATATATATTTTTTGTCCTCCACTTTTTGGTTTGGCTAATGTGGCTTTTCGAAGCGACTGCCGTATGACCACCCAACTTCTAGTAGAAAGCATGCACGAGAGCCTCGTCTAAAGATTAAAAAATATAGATATGAAAAATATCCTTAATCTTTGTCAAAATAACATTCAGGTAAGTTTCTAATCCGTATTCAAATTCAAAAAGCCGTCGTTAATCTTAGCATTCCGAATTTAATAAACAACTCTTATCTAATTCCCGATGAATTTCAATTTTCGCGAATTCCGCTGCAAATAATCTCGTAAATAACGCGAGCGAGAACAAATGGCTACTATTTGGAGCCCACAATCGGTGACAATTTAAACGTCGGCGCCGAATTAGATTTATTCCCTCCAACGATTTATTGCTTCGGGAGCCATCGGGATTTGTCGGGCGTACTCGGTTTTCTGGTGAGCTTTGATTTAAAAGAAAAATATGTGATTACGATTACTTAAGCGCGTAAAGGCGTAAGTACCTAAGTATTTGTAACTCAGGTGAAAAGGAATTAGAATTGTGAACTGGGAGCCACCATGAAAAGGCCCGCTCATGCCCGCTTTAGGGTCCTAGACAAGCGGTAATTCGTTGGCCGGTACGTAACACGCATTTTGACGTTTATGGCATGGGTACTTATTTTATTCTATAGGTAACTAGCTGCCCCGCGAACTTCGTACCGCCTAACAGTCGATTCTTTTTTTTAAATTTTTCTCTACGTAAGAACCATCCTTGGCCTTCAAGGAATATTCTAAAAAAAGAATTTGCGAAATCGGTCCTGCCATTCTCGAGATTTGCGCTTAGCAACACATTTAGGGATTCATTTTTTATATTATAGATACGAATTGCCACTTGTCTAGGGAGGCAGGCCCACACAAAACACGAACGAAAGACTTAGTAAATATTGAAAATTACGTTGATCATAAAGTTTATTTCGTACCTACCTATTTCTATGATAGAGTTCAGGCCGACCGGATTTTCACGTGTCGCCTTCGCTGCATTTTTAGGGTTCCGTAGCCAAATGGCAAAAAACGGAACCCTTATAGATTCGTCATGTCTGTCCGTCTGTCTGTCTGTCTGTCTGTCCGTCCGTATGTCACAGCCACTTTTCTCCGAAACTATAAGGCCTATGCTGTTGAAACTTGGTAAGAAGATGTATTCTGTGAACCGCATTAAGAATTTTACACAAAAATAAAAAAAAGCATTAAATTTTGGGGGTCCCCATACTTAGAACTGAAACTCAAAATTTTTTTTTTCATCAAACCCATCATACCTGTGGGGTATCTATAGATAGGTCTTTAAAAATGCTATTGAGGTTTCTAACATACTTTTTTTCTAAACTGAATAGTTTGCGCGAGAGACACATCCAAAGTGGAAAAAATTGTGTGTCCCCCCCCCCCCCCCCCTCTAACTTCTAAACTAAGAGAATGATAAATCTAAAAAAAATATATGATGTAAATTGCCATGAAAACTACCACTAAAAATTGGTTCGAACGAGATCCAGTCAGTAGTTTTTTTTTTAATACGTCATAAACCGCAATTTTCGCCTTTGCTACTACGGATCCCTTCATGGGCGAGTCCGACTCGCACTTGGCCGATTTTATTTTTTTTGGTACAGTTAGCTCGAAACTTCGGAAGGTACTTTTAATAGTAAGTAGTTTGTCCTTTGAAAAATTGTAATAAAATCACTCTTATTCAGAATGAAAACTAAGATGACAGCAACTATGTAGAAGAGTCTTTTCAATCTCCTGAATTGATTCAGGTAGCTCTGATGATCAGGTTTTCCTAGAATGAAATTGGTCGCAGGTTCAATTCTTGTTCTGGGTAATGACAATTATCTAAAAGTACCTACCTAACAATGAACCAAGGAAAAGTCATCATCCTCCTGCCCTTATATCAAGTTTATTTGGGGTCGGCGCAACATGATGTGCTTATGGCATTCATATCTAGTTGCAGTCATCTCAACATACACTCACACCAACTTAACCATTATCATCTTTCACAGTCCATCCTCCTTTTAGGTCTTCCTTTTCCCTTATAGTCAATCAATCAATGATAATAAATCAGGGGAAGTATACAAGAACATCAGAAATATAGAAGGCAATGAAAATATACAAAAGATTAGGCTATAAATAGCTTCAAAATCATTTAAAAACAGCTTTAAACATCATTTTGAAAATATAACTATCTAGTGTAGTGTACGTACGTCACACTATCATTTATCTAGTGCGCAATTCCAACTATTCCAACATCACTAGGGATGTCCAGTAACGGGGTTCGCTCGTTCGAATCGATTTGCGGCTGGTTGTTGATAAATTGATAGTCGATTGTCCCTTAGCAACGAATGATCAAGGGAGCAAGCGAATGGAAATTAACTTTTGGAAACGGCGTTTTGTTAGTAAAAAGGAGAATATAGAATTGAGTGGTAGATTTTGGTTTATCGATTGTGTAAAATTGTGTGATACTTCATTGACTAGAACGCCTGAAATTCTCGTATCATCATTATTATTTAGCGATGAGGCTAGCTATCTTAAAGAATATTAGTTTTAAAGTATATTGGCTGGATTTGGTTATTATGGGAGTGGTTGCCTTCGGACTCCGAGAAAAAAAAACCTGTTCAGCTATCAAAAGAGGTTAGCTTGTACTCTAAATATATTAATATACGGTGGTGGGTGGTGATGGTGGACTCAGACTGACTAAAATCACACGGCGTCGCCGTCGTCTTGGATCTTTAGATGTCGGGTTGTACGGTTGCCCAGAGCATATCCCTCGCACCCGGGCGACCCTGGGCCATCTACAGATTTAAGATGGGTCCACGGAGGACAGAATATGATAGCACCACGTACACCCTGCCTCCCTGCTACCATTAGAGGTTACTAATAACAGAGAAATTCATTTTCTTTAACTATAAAAGAACTTGTTTCATTTGAGCAGAAAACAAAACGATGATTTAAATATATCTAAGTGACAATTTTTCAACAAACTATTATATGTAAGTCACGTTGTCCCGGGACCCCTTTAGCAAACAAATAGTGCCGATCCCGGGATTAGGGTGACAATTTGAGCGGATAACGCGGGACTACGACTTGAGAGCTGCCCCGCTATTTGTAACAATTACTTCCCGGGGAAATGATTGTGGAACTGAATTGTTTTGTTTTTATTAGTGCAGTGTTTTTGGTTTGAGATTGTTTTAAAATGTTTTAGTAATTATAATACTGATGATGTATTAAACTGGGGACAACCCCAGTTTAATACATCATCAGTATCACAAGTGAAATCTGGGTTGTATATTACCTACCGTCAAATAATTTTCCTCCAATATTATGCATTTTTTTATACCACTTTGGTGGCAGACAAGCACACGGCCGACCTGATGGGAAGTGGTTACCGTGGCCTATGGTATGCAACACCAGGGGCGTTACACTCGTGCTGCCGACCCTGAAGAAACCTTCTAATGCGCTTCTTGAAGAACCCCGTATGTCGCTTGGGAAAACCACCACAGGGAGTTAGTTCCACATCAAAGATATATTACGACCAAACATAACCTATGTCCTTTCCCAAGGTCTAATCTATCTTGTATCAAATTTCATCGAAATAGGTTCAGTGGTTTAGGCGTGAAAGCATAACAGACAGACAGACAGACAGACAGAGTTACTTTCGCATTTATACTTTTATACTTAATTATATATTCACAAGACAATGGATGAATATAAGATATTTTAATGTTAGTGTTAACCAATTAATTTTGCAATAACATTTATCATTCATTTCATGAATAAAATTATTCTTCTTCGACAAACACTTAATTTACGACATCTTATTAACAAATTTGTAATTGTAGGTAACTTCAACTCTCACTAATTATATTCTCTAAGTAGGTAGTAGGTACCTACCTCTACCTACTTGGAGAATAAAACATAATTATTATGTTTAATAAACAAACAGACAATGTAAACTGACATAAAACTTTGATTAACATTACGAGTACATCTATAGAGTAATTAACTACGTACATAATTTGAAATGAATATTCTCGGAATTGGGAATGAGTATTCTCAGGATTGGGAATGAATATTCTCGGGATTGGAGGCTTAAAAGCATAAAAGTCTTAACAACAGGACAGCTCAAGAAAGGTCAGCAAGATGTTAGCTTTAGATGCGATTGGGATTGCCATTAGGATGACTAGGTAGAAACATACAGACATTCATTTTTAATTACTATAAATATGACTTTATTGAAAATCGGTATTTTTACAAAAAGCGGTTATCGCATTTCCTTAGTTCATTTCCCCATAAATAAATTCAACTTTGGGAAACTATGTGAAACTTAAAGGCTTCATGAAATACAGGCATGAAAAATTATGAATTCTATTTCCGTGCAACCGATTTGACCGTAGTTATTTAACACACTGGTCCAACATCGCATTTAAGCGGAACAAAATTCACTCGACAAAGTGAAATTTCGTTAGCGCGTTAGCAATAGAGGGGGTAGCAGGGAGGTTGTCACTACAGGGGCGTTTTCCATTTCACGCTCCGTTCGCTGCTGATGACACCGCATTCCGGCGAGCAAATGGCTCGACAAATGAAGTGAGGGCGCAGTCGCGGACACGCCCTGTGTCGTCATAAACGTCACTTCTACTAAAGGGACGACTTTCCTCCCATTTCCAAAGATTTGCTAACAAATTGATTCGATTTAGCCCCTTGCACTTGTCGTGTTAGTGACTCCTTCAATTAACTCTTGTGGGATTAATGTTTATGTAGACTAAAAGATGGCGGGTCTTGATTGTGTTTTGTTTGTCCAGTGAGTTTAACGAATTTAGACTTTCTATGTCGTTGTACAAATTCGGAATAGTACCAACTGTCTAGAAATGGTGAAATATTGTCATTGGATTCCCTCTTTTGATAATTTTAAGGTTTTAAGTTGTTTATAACGTCAATATCTTTATAACCGTTATTGGAAATTTACATGATGTTTAACAAAGTTATGTTCAATAGTATTAAATGCTCAAATAATTAGAAACAACGAGATTAAAAATGATATTTCCGCGTATTTCTGTCAACAATATTATAGGAAAACAATCAATTTTGTTGATTCTGTGTAATGTACCTTCCAAACTCTATTAAATACTTACGTACAACATACAATACAAAATCTGTTGTATGGTTCACAGAATAGTTATAATCTCTCCCCAGACCAAATATATAATGTAGTATGTACTGAACATTAACAGAACAATAAATAAACATAAATAGAAAGCACAATTAAGTGCTGTTTTCGTTGTGAACCAAAACAACGTAGCATTATTTCCCTCACACAATCATACTTTCAGCTTTTAATTGTTACCAATAAGCATTTTTTATAACGTGAAAAAACTGACTATCTAATTGTGTGTAATTATTTATAGGAAAGAAATGTTAATTTTTATTCACGAGTCGTGCTATTCACTGTATTAACGTGGCCGTTTATTTTGAGTCGGAGGTGTCGTTCATGGCTCTAATTTGTTTCTTTGACTGCAACTAATGATTAAACGCAAGGTAATTAGAAACTGAGGTAAATTATCATAATTGTGTTCTAAACATGGTATAACGTTATTTGCGATGTGTAACACTAAATAATTGGATTAACAAGTTGGCGTTTGTCTTGAAAGTTAATCGTTTAGTAGGTTTTATATTTTTTTACAAATTACAGATCGGATTTACGAGCTCTTGAAACATGAATTGATATTTTTAGGTTTTCATATGCAAATATCAAAATTACTGCAAAAATATTCTAAAAGTGTGCTGAAGAAATTCTAAAAGATACCAGTACCTACTTAGCCATCATGATACCAGATACAGACATTTTATTTATTCCATGGTCAAATACTTGCTTGCCTGATAAATGATCAGATAGAAAAAATACCGTGTAATATTAAACCAACCTAACCATTTATTTTGTAGTTCTTAAGTATAAAACAGAATATAAGTTCCCATACATAATATGAAACAAAAAATACAAGAATAAAATCAATAACTGTATTTGTCAACAATTTAATTTTCAAACAAATTATCTCTCAATAGGTTTGAAATTTGAAAAGTTTAACTTTCATGACTTTTATGTGCTCGCTTTAAAAGTGGCCTATTTCTACAATGTCTATAACTGTTATAGTTATTCTTTCTCAGTAACAAGCCGAGAATTTCTAATAAGACATTCCATCGTCGAGTTGAAGTCACAATTACGTGATATCGTAACATTTTCTTGTGTCTTCAACAATTGTTAGTCATTCGTGACAAGTGACAAGACACCTTGCGATGCAACCGGTTGAGAGAAAAAAAAACTTTTTTTGTCCACCTGAGCGGGATTATTACCCACTATGCGCGTGCCTGTACAAGGTACCTATAGTTAGCGGTATATATTTTGATCCAAAATCGCGAGAGAAACAAGGCGTTGCTGGGCGCGGATTGTTTTAATATAATTTATGATTGGTGGATTTGAGCTGTTTCGCCGCCGTACTATTCTCAAAAGACACGCAAAAACCACGAACTGAGCGTGAGTACATTTTGTGATGTCACTGGGATCAAGAGATATGCCGGGGGCTATACCTATGTACTAAATCAAAAGTATAAGTCAAGTTTGAGCTTTACGACATATTTAAACAATTCGCCTCCAGGTGTTTCTCTGCTGTAAAATATTTTTATGAACTAAACCTCTCGCTATAATATTATTGTATTTATGTATGTAAGCATACAGAACGCCATTAAAGGTCCGCTGATGATAATCGGTCTGTTCTATCGGTATATGTAGGTATTGTTTTTAGATGATTCATTCCCTAATACAAATTGAAAGTGAAGGGTACAAAATTAAGTCAAGTAAATGGCCAATCTGTAGTACCACTAATGGTACCACGGCAAATATAAATGCCACAGTACCATCGATGGTATTGTCTAATGGTACCACGGTAAACAAATCAAATAATTTACAACTTTTTGCTGAAAAGCTGAAGAGTTTGTTTGTTTGAACGCGTGAATCTCAGGAAGCGCTCATCCGAATTGAAAAATTATTTTTGCATTGAATAGCCCATTTATCTACAAAGGTTATAGGCTTCAAATCATCACGCTACCACCAAAGGGAGCGGAGCAATGATCATAAATATCAACAAATCCGGCAGATTTTCAAACATTATTTTGAAGACTAAAAATTATGGGCACAAAGGGGTGGTAAATAAGCCACGGGCAAAGCCGGGGCGGGTCAGCTATACTAATATTGTAAAGAGGAAAGATTTGGTTTTTTGTACGTAACGAATAAACTCAAAAACTACTGGACTGATTTCAAAAATTCTGTCGCCATTAGAAAGTTACATTATCAGGTACCAACAAAGGCTATATACATCATCACGGTACTGGGGAACAGGGTCAGAATTCCACGCGGGCAGAGCCGCGGGTAACAGCTAATGTTCTATAAATTCCTGTTCCTCCAGTTGCTGGAGTCCAGTAATAGATCTACCATCTATTGAGGTGTTTCAAGGATCATTCAAACAGGTGCGTTCCGTTCCGCGTTTTATGTAAAACCACATTCCATAGTCAATCGCGTTGTCCCATGACATGCGTCATTGTGCGACTGATCGAAGCCGCGGGTGTGCCTGCCGTGACGCACAGGTGCGACAAAATGACGCTGCGGCAAAACCATTCGTCATTTTCCTCCGATTTGTGACGCTCTGTTTTATTGGCATCAGGATTCCGAGATTTATATAACTGCTTTTCTGTGTTATGTATCTACAACTTATACGGGGCATTGGGGTAATTTAGAAGTCGATTTGATTTCTATACCTTGTTGAAAATAAATGGTTTTTAGCCGGACAGCGTAATCAAGATAGTAACATTCAAGTCTGTACCTACCTATTTACAAAAATAAAGCGTGACAAAAATCACTAGACTGATTTAATGAAACTTTTTGTGTTTGAATCTTTTGACAACCCTATTCGCCAGTAACTCATATTATGTTAAACACAGTAAATAAATATCGTGCACTGTAGATATATATTTGATTTTTAAAATATTTTATCAAAATTAACACATCCGTTTCGGAGATCGCTTATAAAGCAACATACACATCATTCTAAGTAAATGTTTCTAATTTTAAAATATGTATGTGCGTGTTGTATTGTAACTGCAAAAACCAATCTTCTAATTACAATTAATCCAATGTGTTTCAATCCTAACTCATACACATTTATTTCAGTATATTTTCAGTTCATCGTTGAAAAATGTCGCCCGACATCGACATACATTACAACTGGAGCAAGTGACAGCTAGTTAAGTGTCGTTTAAGAACGCACCATTTGTTTGACGTATGGCGCAAATGTCAAGAAAAATGTCATATCAAAAGGTTTGGCGGGAAAGATGTTCTTTCATGTTAAAAGTGTCGTTATTGTATCCAAGGTTAATCACAGGATGTATTTTATCATTGTTTTTTGTTTAAACTGCTGTTTTGTTGATTAATTTTGTTTAATTCTGTTGGGAAATGAAGATTTGTGTGACGATTGATTGTACGGAAACATATGGTCCACTTCACTAACCGACTGCGTCTATAAAGTAGTGTTGGTTTTTTAGAGTAGGTACAGCTGTTCTATATATAAAATAATTAATTGTATGTCTACAATATATGTATACAGGGGCAGTAGTTTTCAATGCACTATGTCATCGGATAATTTTTTACCATAAAGGTCCCTGGGGCCTTCGAAATGCCATCACACCAACCTTATACCTACCGTATAATAATGTCGTCATACCTATCTAAGTACTCAAATAGGATAAAGAATAAAGACAAGTAAATTTTTTTGTTCAAATCTAGCTTATATTGTGTGTATTTTTTATTTATTGCAAATTAGAATATGACGCTAGACGGTAATAGGCTTGCCCCCTGTTAGTACGTGGGATCGAAAATCAAAGTTGGCGAAATGTGGGTGTTAATGAACCTCTGCCTAACCCTTCAGGGATTTACAGGCTTGAGTATATAAATAAAAATTGCAAATAAATTTTCAATAAAAAACTTTTCCTAAAATTATTGTGTGTCCGTAATCCCCCTTATTCCCCTTAAACGGCCCTGAATATCACATAGATTGTATACACATGGTTTATTTTTTCCCGATTCGAGATCAAAATCGTGAGTTAAGTTCGATTTATCCAGCAGTTCTTAATAGCCGTGACGTCACTGCACAGTCTGCACACGTTAATAAATTGCAGCCATGTAAAAGAGCGCAAATGGACGCTAATTAAACAGGCCAGTTTGTGCCTGGATATGCGCCAGAGTGCCAGAGATCATAGGGCTGCCACGACTCAGATGGATAAGATTATTTTGAGAGGATTTAACCGCTAAGGATGTGTTCACAAGTTTTGGAGATTTGGTAAAAAATACGGTATACCTACTTAAATAGATTAGTGTTATATGAATTAATTAGTGTACACTTATTGTTAGTAGGTACTGTAGCCCAATATCGTTGTTGGGTTGTGTAGGTCAAATGACAGTCGCTTCACGAAAAATATCGAAATCCAGCCAAATCCGTAGTTAGACTGGTAAAGCAGACCCCAGACTCCGAGGTGAAAGCTTCGGATGCGACTGGAAATTAACGCTAGGATGAAGAAGACTGTAGATATACCAGTAACGAATATGTATAGGATATCTATCATTAACGATTATCATGGAGTCACGCGATCACAGTTCAGAAATCATACTTAGCAATGAAATGTATGATTATACGACAAAATATGTGCCTATCCCTTTAGGGATTTACTAGGGTGAATAAAATGTATGTATGTATAGTAACGAGTGCGACAACTACAAAAAGTTAGTGTTCGCGTTGTGATATACCTACATATTGCATGAAGTCACCTAGTAACTAGTTCCTAGTTCAATATAGTGACTGTTAAAATATAAAATCAGATAATTCAATAATAAGTGACAACCCTAATCAACGAGTAAAGCTGTCGAGATCATTTCACCAAGATAACACGGATAGACAGATTCAGACGTGAGATTTGTAACGAACAATCTGTTAGCTCGCGTATTTTTGGATTCGAGTCGAATATAAAATGTGAATGTACCTATAAATAACAAAACGGTCATTACTGCGCCCTAGACAAGTGGCAGTTCGTGGGCCGACATATTGTAGAATAGAATGATGAATGAATGAGATATGACGTACATGACAGTCGTCAACGTATGTCATAATTGTCATTAACGTCAAAATACGTGGCATATACGTCAAATTCCATACATTCTTCATTCTACATTTATTCTACTACTAGCTTTTGCCCGCGGCTCCGCCCGCGTGGATGTCGGTTATCGCGACCAAACATAGCCTATGTCCTTTCTCAAGGTCTAATCTACCCCTATACCAAATTTCATCAAAATCGGTTCAGCGGTTTAGTCGTAAACAGACAGACAGACAGACAGACAGACAGACAGACAGACAGGCAGACAGACAGACAGACAGACAGAGTTACTTTCGCATTTATAATATTAGTAGGGATATACCTACGCCAGCCAACGAATTTCCACTTGTCTAGAGAGGCTGATGTCACTATAATCACGATAGCTAAGTATATTATAACGGAATAAAACAAAGACTTCTCTAATTTCTTCCTCTACTTTTATGAGCCCGGCTTTTGGCTTGGCTAGAAGAAGCAATAATCCGACTAGCTTCCATTTTGTATATTGTAGTAAAGTCAGTACCTACATAGAATATACTTTTCTGAAAACTGCATCTAAATCGGTTCAACTAAACGCTCAAATTATGTACGTCTTCTCTTGAAGGGACATTTAAACAATAATAAAATTAACCAACTCAATAAAAATGACGAAGCACAAACTTAGAATTTAAATTTCGAACCCGTTCAATATCGTTTATGATTTGTTCGTCGAATTTGAATTTCGTAAACAAACTTTTTTTTTTTTCAACTTTTTTAACCTGTAATAAAATTGGCGTCGCTTGCACAAGTGGTCGGACTTAAAACTCGTAGCGAATTTGTACGACTATTTGTCTAAAAAGCATATTTTCTTCATTGATGGTGCAATAAAAACACCATGAAGAGACTTCGCCCTCGTAAAGTCTGTCCCCTCGGCACGTGAGTGTGGCCAATACAATATTTTACGAGACACTGCTCGTGTACTTATGCAGAGTAAATCAAATGAAAACTGATTTTTATCGTCGGTCATCGACTCGATAGCATCCATGATGGGAATATATGACGCGAATAATATAGAATATTATTGATTTGCCTTAGTAGTGCAGTGGTGGCAAGGGACTGTACCTACTAGTACCTATATATTATAAGGTTCCAACTTCGATGCCCAGATCAGACAAATAGTAGGTACAGTGTTAGTCAGATTTTCTGTAAGAATTTATTGAGTTGTAGCTCGGAGTCTGAAAAAGGAGTCCGAATGATGGCGATAGACTCAATCTCTGTTGTATGTAAGGAGTGGGGACCGAAAACAGTTGGCGAAGGATCAGTATTTAATTTTATAATAATAATATAATAATAATAATAAATCTTTATTGCAGGCAACATGAGTAAAGTTACAGATGTAATAAACTTATACTACGGCCCATAGACATATACCTTAAAACTAGAAATACATACAAGTAGTAGTAGTTGTTAGTAAATAACAGTTAACCTATGTTAGTAAGCACTTCCTATGCACTAAGTCTATGTGCGTTCCTGTGGCACTGGTCCGCGGAAGCGACGGAAAACCACGTCCTGTGGCCAAAAGTCTTCCTTCATAACGCGGTCCAGGTAACAATTGGGTACTCGCACCACGAACGATAAAAAGTTGACGTTGCGGCGTGACTCCAACAGCTGGACTCTCGGCGTGTAGTTGATCTTATGGCGCACGTACTCCACGATACTCTTTGCCGTCGTCGTGTAGTGCAGACGGGAGATATACACCGGAGTGTTCGGCTTAGCGGCATGCAGCGAAAGTTTGGGTATCGCAGGTGCAGTGCCGCATCGGTTCTGATTGACTTTGCGTTTCTTTTTATGAACCGTTACAAAGCCATCTGAAGCCCCCTTACCGTCCGGTTCTACCAGTGGCTTTGGGGTCACAGTCGGCGCGCTTTGGGCGACGCTGGCGAAACTTCGGCGAGGTGGTGGTTGAAGTTTCACCTGGGCTGATGTCACAGGCTTCGGTGCTGGACGTGGACTTCGCGCTGCTTCACTAGTAGGCGTCGCGGAGGCGGGGGCAGAGCAGGGGGGCGCTTGTGTAGCACGTTCCTCAGGCTCAGCTGTTAGCGACAGCCTTCCCCTTGTAGTATTCCTATTCTCGTCAATTGAGTACTTTTTCAGGCGATGTCCGTTTCTTCCGCCTCTTATATTCTACTTCAGATGGGACCATGCGGTTGCATGATTGTAATTTTTATCCAAAATATGCTCAAAAGATTTATTTAAACAACTAAATTCGACTGTCACAAGTCTCATATACTTTAATAGAACCAACAATGGTTATCTGTGCCATTTTATAAATCAAAACAAAACACATTTCACACAGCTATTCATTTACCCACCGCAACCGATTCCCGAGAAGAAATTCACCGTAGAAAAAGATCATCCAAGCAATTTATGAGGTTAATAAATTTCCCATTGACAAAGTTCTTTCGGCACAGAATTCCTGGCTGAAAATAAAGCGTACGACACACAGAGCGCATTATGCCGCGCTGCTGCGCGCGAACAACCGCGCTATTGTGAACACCCTGTGTTATTCCGTCATTTTCCAAACCACTACACCATATTGACGGGTTTATTCGCAATCCGCAATCACTACTGTGATTCTTTTACCGGTTATAGTATTTTCAACTTTATTTATAGTAAGAGAGTGTTATTTTTTCTTTGGCGCTTGTTGATGACCCTTTCGTCCTTTCTTTTCTGGCTTTTGTTAGGATGTAATAGTTTTATGTTTGTTTTAGTAGCTGCGGAGGTTTTTTCTTTTAAATAAACTGCCAATACTGTGGTATTTGTTAGAATAGGGGGATTACCCGAACTTCGAAGTTTTATGTTATAAAATGGAATCTAGAGAGAACTTACCTATTTTTGAATGTTAGTAGTTAGTTATGTAATGCTTAATGTAATGTAGTGCTTACAGCACTCAAACAAAATTTGCTTCCCTTTCAAGATTAATTGTATCGACTTAATATTTAAGGTGAAAAAAATAATAATTTTAAATCTTAATTGCTACGTATAAAATTAGTCATACGACCATATTTCACTGAACAATTACCAATGATTTACTAATTATAACCTAAAAACAAACCAACAAAAGCTGTCAGACATGACAGTTGATACTTGTCAACACGACAGCCATATGCAAACGGCACACAGTCAACGCTCAGATGTAATAACTGATAAGCAGAACCATTATCTTGTCCACAATGGCCGGTAATTGATAGAGGCACACAACCATCGCCATTTTATAAGTGATGTGAATCAAGTGTATGTGTAATTTGGATAAAAAATGGCATGGTAAGTATTTTATTATATGGCTGATGAGTGTTGCCAGCTGATTTGAATCATGCTAAAATAATCTATGTATGTTTATTTATACAGGATCCGGATCCTACAGGATCGATTAATATAAGCAACGCTTAGTTTATTATTAACCTAATAATAAATAATATGGTATTTCAGCCAAATATTTTTCGGTTACTGTGTAACAAATAACTAAACTAATTAATTTTCGCATTTTTGAGAAAACATCCTATAACATAATAAATGCGAAAGTGAGTCTATCTAAAAGTGTGTGTAATCTAGATACCTAATTAAATATCATATCTACCATGTATCTTTAATAAATATAACGGTATCTAATAGCAGGTATCCCTCAACACAAACGTGTTCCGAATTCAACCAAATTTTCGAACCATTCATTCATTAATTCAAAATTTTTGAACCCTTCTAATACTACGAGTATCGATTATTATTAAAGAAGCACTGCATTTTATATATTTTACAAAAACAGTCATGTGTAAATTTTCCATTAGTTTGACAAAAAAAAAACAAAGCAATTAAACGCATCCAATTTTCAAACAAGAAATCACAACTGGTCCCCAACGCGAATAGAATCACAAAATGCGCAATCGCGCTGAAGCGGACCGAATCACCCCTTTACAAAGAAACATTACCAACAGATTAGGGGCACAATATTATCTTTAATTTAACTAAACGCATTCTTGCAACACCCTTTATATTGCGAAGGGCTCATCTCAATGTTGACACAAGCGTTAGAGTTGAAAAGCTCATAAACCTTCGTAAATATGTTAATGATTTTGCTAAATAATAAGATTGGGATGGTGGCCCTAACTTTTTGGACCTCACCCTAGCTTACCATAGGGTGCAGTCAAATGATGGAATAATCAAAAAAGTGTCCTTTGAGGCATAAAATAGAATTCCAGTCAATATCATTATAGGGTGTTTTCTAACGATTTCATTTCATAAATTTTAATTAAAGTGATTTCCCTAATTATGTAAAGGTTTGATTTATTGGTAATTTTGGTTATGTAGTAGCACCACTATACATAATATTGTCATCAACCTTTGCAACAAGTACAATACAATATAGGTAACGTACTAACAGCAAAGTTGTAGGTCCTACACCTACAGTTTTCAAAACTATTCGCTTGCAGCAAGTAGGTACTTGCTAATATACGCATAATGAAATTTTATACATTTAAAACTTCTAATATAACCAGACATACAACAAACATACAAATTTTCATCCAAATCGTTAGAGCAGTTTCCGAGATATGGTACTTCTTATCTATCAATAATAAATAGACATAAAAGAATTATTGCTAGTCCAATAATACATGTAATGTTAGCTTATAAGTGACATAATAACTCGGTAGCGGCTAGTGCTACTCGCACTGAAGTGTGCAAGAACCTTTAACAATTTGTAATAAATGAAGTAATCATCATCACAAGAGCTCTTTATAGCCTTTCTAAATAAGAACATAAATTACCTACTAAAGACCCCTTTAACAGTGTTTGCAACTTCAGAAATATGTTATTAGCCTGCAAGTTAATCTGGTAACCATTATTGGAGTTAAAAGAACTATAAACCTTTATAAGTTCTTAATTCAGATGTTTATGACTCAGTAAGTAAGCGCGACATCAGGTTCCTGCATGCTATGGTATTCCTTCATGCCCTTTGAAGTATGTTAGTATTGAAAGCAGTTGATTATGACTTTGTACAATAAACAAGAATTCATTCGATTCTGAAAGGATATTGAACAATTAATAAAGTAGACTAGAGCTGAATGAGAGCTAGAGAGAGAGAGTTTAGTTGGTCAATATTTTTAGCATGGTTCTATTCATTGGGAATTGTATCATCGCATCCAGGGTTGGACTGAGGCGTAAGGTCAAAGGGATTTTTTCTTTTTCACTGATTATCGATTTTTTTTCATGTAGTTCGTATTCAGGAGTTAGGTAGAAATCAGATCGGGATAGAGAGGTAGGTATGTAAAAATCAAGATGGCAAAAGAGTTCATTTTGTATAATATTTGTCCGTCAAACAATGAAGTCGTGTCTTCGTCTAGAAATAATATCACCGTTTTTCTCCTCATACACAGTGTTTGTATACCACTTAGGTGGTAGACTTATGCAACACCTGGGGCGTTACACTCGTGCTGCCGACCTTGAGGAAACCTTCTAATGCCATTTTTGATGAACCCCACATTGAAGTCCCTTGGCAAAACAACTTGAGCGTGCGGTGGATGAAGTTTCTTTCACACCGCACAGTGAGCACCTTTACTTAACAAATAACTATATCTACAATTACACCTGTATGCTATAAACAAATTCACATTGAAAACCAAATATGAATTAGTTCCGTGCATAATCAAAATCCGCCGCACAATTACAGCGGGTTGCGGGTACGCGCGGGTGTCGCGTGCCGCGTTATCGCGCGGCGATCGCCCGTCCGCACGACACCGCGCGACAAATCACTGGAATTACGAACGAGCCCTCATTAACGATGTATATTTCAGTCATTGAGTGACCGAATGAAGCGAGCACGGATCTTTTTACAAATTACAGATACTGGACAATAATTACCCACTGTGTATTTGTTATTATAATAATTAGGAACATGCTGTATTTTTTTTCGTGTTCGATTTTTCAACGTTATTTTTTTCCAATGAATTACCAAGGTCAATATTTGTTTTGTGTATCTTTTGTGTGGTGACTGGTGCTGATGGTTCAATGTTCTTTTGAATGCGACAAAACTGTCGAATTTGGCTTGCACTAGCGCGAAAGACATAGTTTGAACTTTGTTGGTGCTACTGCAATCGGTTTGTAAGATTTTTGCTGTTTCGAAATTGGGATGGATCAGTTAAGTACGTATTTTGTAAATATTACTTATTTTGTATTAAGTAGGTATCTAAAATAATTAAGTAGCCCAATAAATTAGGCAACGAAAAACACAATAAATAGTGTTTATTATTCACCTGTAGTTATAGTTACAGGTATCTAAGTAGAGTTACTTATATCTAACTTGCTTTTATGTGTGAAGAACCAGCACCTACTATTAAATTAAATAAAGTAGGACCCAAGATTATCTTTTTATTTCAGTAGTTTCAAATAAAGTAAGTAGACAAAGCTTTAAAATTTTATGTGTCAAATAAAACCCGAGAGCCGCCGCGCCAGTGCGGAGCAACCGTTGCATATATTGTCTGATTAACGCTCCACAGCGGTATAGCCGGCAATAAACGGAACAACAACACATTGTACACCTCCCACTGTACACAAAACGACTTTTTCAACGTCCTACACAAATATTAGGCCGGACACACACCGCCCGACGAAAAAACAGATAACGAGTTGCACCGCTACCGGTCAAAGCAGCCGCCCGTGCCGGCGACCGAGAGTAGGCGGGGCGCGTCACGCGTAAAACAAACTAACGCGACGCGCGCGACCGAGAGCGCAATACGCCGCGCCCGCGCACACGAGCGAGACGCCACCAGCCCGGTGTACACACGGCTAATTTAAAACTCCAAAATAAATTGATGGTGAGCTCAAAACAAACAGATATGGCTGACAAAAAAGGACGGGCGCATACGAAATCTTCATTAGCGAGCGAGCTAGAACAAGGGCGCCGGCAATATGAAAATATCGAAAGCAATCGCGAACGTGATTCGACATTAAATACTTTTGGAAAAAATCTAATTTCTAACTGATACACCGGCGATGATTTTCATAAAAAGAAAACAAAACAGTATGACTGTACGATTCGTTCGTTTGAGCCGCGGTTATTAGCAAATTGAGGCCGTTAAAATGAAATTATCTCACAGTTAGTCTTAGTATGTTCATTTCCAAGATAATTAATGGTGTAATAAATCTGTAGGAATCTAGTGAAGGGTTAAATGAGCTTCAATAGTGGCGTTGTATCGATGAACTTGTATTTTTACGACGGCTATAACGGGCGGCTTAGGGTTATGAACTGACGCTGATCATAACGGTGAACGCAACATTAAATTTAGATTGAACATTGAATGCAATCACACAATCTAGCTTTCTAAAGACTGAAGGGATACCTTTACTAGAAACGGCTGCAAGGAACTAAAAATTGCACCTAAGTTCGTTTATTCAATTGCGTTCAAATTAATTGTGGAACTGTGTCTTAAAGGTTTCAATAACAATAAAAGAATATTCAAAATTAATTCCATACATATTTTCTAATTTTATATTAATTTTAATCATCAACAGTATCTAAGTGAATAATTAATAGGCAGGTATCAAAGAACTTTTCGTTTTTACGTTAAAAAGTAATTTGACTTAACAAATATTTGCAAAATCTTTTAGTTTTAATTCTTACCAATATGGAACACGAATTTGGTTTTAAAACGTGGGTGATTTATATAACCAGTGCCGAATTTATACCAACCTCAAGTGTAGGCCACCCAGCTCGCTCTGCCCCGATGTAATACATCCTTTTATAACTCATAGCAAGGCAAAGTGCCCTAAGAACCTATGAATAAGACCTAAATCTACTTACCACTTAGCATTCATTTCATTCCTAGATGCTTTTTTTTTTACGCAACTGAGAGATCGTTTTAAGGTGGATGATATTATAATCTATGGCGATTGCCAATTCGTTTTTCAAAGCTTATACATATTTATTCAGATACCATGCGGTGTCTTACTAATAGATTTGATAAGCGTGAAGACAGATCTCTTATTTAAATTGTGATAAACTCAAAACCTGGCAAATGTATAAAACTTAATTTCACCAATAATTATTTACAAGTTTAGTATTACAATATTTAATGGTGTTTTGACTCCATACCAAAATATAAAAAGGACCTTTCTACTTAGTTCCTACGTGCACGGCCTTTTTTTGGAATCTTACTTCATTCGACGACACAAAAAAATGCTGATAACTTTTTCCCTCCATTTTTTGCTCGTGTATGGCGCCAATATTTTGACAGACGCCCAACGAGGCAACACTAAACAGACATCAATGTTGCTATGTTATGAAACATTGCTAAGTGGTGGTTCAGATAAGAGGCCTTTTGCCCGCCCGCCTGTGTGATCTCCCTTGATCTTTACGTAATGGCCATTATTTGATTTATTTGAGTATTATTGTGTAATGTAATTTGATTTATGGGCTTAAAGTGAAGATTAAGTAAAACAAAGTTACATGGCTGTACTTAAAATGCAATTACATTTTGAAATAAGAAATCTGAGTTTAAGTATAATAGAAAATTAAATGTAATAAACCAAACAAAATGAAAAATAAGTATGCATCGAGGTCTGATTATGAAATTGGAATAGGGCACTTTTAAAGCCATGTTCCCAATACCTATCAGGAAGTGGGACTAAGTACTGTATTTATACTATATTAGGGGAAACATAATATCGATGGGTGATACAGTATTAATATTTATTGTAGTATTGCCAAGATCTACGGGGTTCAAGTCAACCTCACCTGCAAGGTGCACCTGCTGATCGATAGACGAGGCTCTGGTGCAGGCTTTCCTCTTAGGGTTAAAGCATCAAGCCATCCGTAAAACTCAACCGAAACAAATTATGGAGAGGAATAAGATAGTCAACCCCAGGCTTCAAAGTCTAGCTCTGTAAGCAAGTGAGATTGGCGCTCGAAAGGAGTACAATAGCAATAGTAGGTCCTAGTAATACATGCATTTTAAGTTTAATAATTATTTAATGAGGTTAAAAGACTTAACAACATTATTAACCAAGCTTCTCAGAAATGATAACCATATAATTTATATAATTTATTGCTTTCACAAAAAAAAAACGTGCGAAAACAAAACAATTTATTTCAACATTTTATTTGACCTATTCGCCTGGGACCCGCCACCCACTGCAATGGGACAAAAAATCCGGAAACAATATGTCCTAATGTCACGACAATTGCATAACTATGTTTACTTTAAAACAAAAATAATGCCCAAGGGTCACGACCACACGTAAGCGACCAAATACCCAGAAGTTCAAATGTTGTACAACATGTTTTTGCCGGTAAAAAATTTGGTCACAGACTTTTTTTGCATAATTTTCGTCATTTTCGTAATACGCTGTGACTAATAAATGCATGGTAGATTAAATAAATCGGTAATGTCCATGACGTTCCTCTTTTAACAATTGAGAAGTTTTGAAGATTTGTTTTGAGCGCGAAATACCTACTCTTTTGATGTTCGTGTTTAATTGTGCGCGTTATAATAGCTTTATATTGTGGTGGTAAGAAATAAAATATATCTCATACACATATAGGTATGTAGACAGGATAATAATGATTATGGAGTTATTAGATACGTCTAGAACATAGGTAAGTTTTTTATATGTGTTAGGTAGGTTAATGTATTGATTTTTTTCTAGATTTTAAAAAAATCTACTTGAAAACTATATGTTAGTCATAATCTTGTGTTATTTATGCTAAGAAAGTAGCGACACTAGATATAGCAATTAACTGCAATCTAAAAGTGTCGCCAGCTTCAGTTATGTCATTACAAAATTGATATACAGTATCTAAATACATATCTCTAAACAAAGCATAGATTAATAAACAATTCTTCATGCAACCTTGCCAGCAAAATATCAGTCAACATTAAATTTAACTCATAAACTTATTAAAGACGAAAAAGGATAACAAAATTGAGCACACATAAAATCTGTTAGCCCACACGGGGACCTGAGTGGAGCCCCAAGTGCGCAGTAATAAAGAGGTATTTGCGTTTAATGATGGAACATCTTGTTCTACCGGTAAATTGGTAACCCGACCCCGCGACCCGTGTGTGGGCACGTCGGAGAGGGCACTAAGAGTGTTCTAAATTTAAATGTAGATTTGATATTAACGATTCGAATTTTGATTTATGTTTTTAAAAAAGTATTTTAATTTAAATTGTAGAAAATAGAATTATTCGCCAACTAGTGATGGATTGCGGAGACGTGTGACTGCTGAACGAATTTCGTGTTTGATTGGATATAGATTGTGAGCCGTTTTGTTTGTTAGAAAGATATTCTTTAAACTAAAAATCTTTCTTATCTAAAAATCAGTTTGATCACAATCGGTTCAGTAGAACCGGAAAGACTTATAGCCAAAAGTCGCGATACCTAATCTGCGGACATCAGTGCATCAATGATGACATTAATAATCATGATGACAAAACTCTTTCTAAAGAAATAATTAGGTAGGCATCCTCAGTCTGATTGAGTTAAAAAAAAAACATAAAAAAACAGCACAGTTAAAAAAGACCAAATCTAATGAGACACAGATATCCCAACCATAATTCCTTTACTTTCCCTAACAACACAAAGTATCGTGATACATTTCCACATTAGTATCACATATAGCCGCCGTAGTAGGTGAACCAAACGTCGTGTAAGAAAACTCTCGGGATCAATTAGAGGCATACGTATTACGAGTAATGAAGGTAGAACTTGTAGTAATGAGGTACAACTTGATACTTCGCGGTTGTACGAAATCCTCGGGCTTGGTGCGAGATATAGGAAGATGGCGGGAGAGTAATAGCGGTAATTTTGATTTAGAATTTCGTAAAGCTAAATGTCGTTGAAACTAAATTTGATGTAACAACGTTACTTTTCAAAATATTATAATAGTTTATGCGTGACTATTGAAAACCACTAAAATGACGCAAAAACCAGATAAAAACCACCAAAATAGAGAATATTGTAATTTGGTGTACAATAAAGTATCTAATAAATAAAAAAATATCTACATAGAATTCGTTGGAATTTGGTTTCGATATTTCAGTATGTATCTAAAATTCGCGTAAACTTAAATATCTACATAATTATATTTTCATATTTTCATGTTGACCATCTAGACAAAGATTAAGCACTAAGGAAGGATAGGTGCCCGTCGATCAGTCATTAATTGATATTGATAATGATCAATCAATTAATATTGCGTAATTTTTTACGCAACATTTTTTTTTCCTTGAATATTATGAGCATCAATACGTAAATCGCTCTTCTTCCATCAATTGCACACTACACACACGATAATTTATGCAAAACTAGGATAACCTTTACAAACGGGGGGCACCGTTATCCCACATCCAGCTAACGATTATCCGATTGGGGTAAGTAAATTGGATTTGTTAGCAACACACAACACTACAATAGGATTGTACAGGTAAGAAATGAAACCTAAGTGGGGTAGCAAGCAAGAGATGAGCAAGGCATATCAGTAGGGTTTTTTAAGTAAGTAATGCAAATAATGAATTATTGGTATGTAAATATGGGGCAAATGAACAACTTGTAAAGGATTACACGTAAAATATTGTTCTAGAAATTATTTAGTTAAGTTTTTTTTTTATTAATCACATAACATACATAACATAAACTCACGCCTATATTCCCCGAAGGGGTAGGCAGAGGTGCTAGCACCCACATTTCGCCGTTTATGTTTAGGTCCCAATCAATCAATCAATAAAAAATTAGCCTATAGCAGTCTGCTGCTGAACGTAGCCCTCTCTCAATGTGCACCACGTCTGCCGATCCTCCGCCTTCCCCATCCAGTCCTTCCCAGCCACTTTTTTCAGTTCCTGAGGACCTGAAAAGGTGACTGGCTCCATTTGGCTAGGGAGCGTTCCACCTTCCGTTTACCTTATCGCGGTCTCCACTATAGGACTATATTTATAGTAGAAGGTAAATTATTTTCATTGGGATAATAGACCTTACACCTTCACAAATACACTAGTGATGACATGGCCAATAACCTAGTTAATAATAAAAAAGTTGATCGCAATAACGATAAATTTCTATAACGAGTATGTTTCACTACACATAAAAACAAAAAGAAAAGCGCGAACAATGTTTTTCCTAACAAAAAATTCTCATTAAATTAATTAAAAATTCCAGTTTTTTTTTCATAGCCTGTCATTGCCCTCGTTAACAAGTTGCATTAAAAACAGCGACATTCAACCGCAATAAAAATGGCGTTATTCTTTCCTTGTTTTTATTAAAAATTATAGGTATTAAAGAGAGCATAGTTTATGCGAAACGATCAAGACCGTGTGGCCGCCATCTTTTCAACTGTCAAGTTATGTGACGTAGGCACGCGACTGCGACTGTATGCTAGCGTCTATGGTTTAAAAAGTATTTTAGGGCGTAGACGAAATTGGCTTGAGGACATTTTTTACCTGCCATGTTTGGCGCGTTTTTTTGTATATGGGAGGGTTTTACCTTAACCTACCTAACTATAGAGGGCAAAATTTAAACTGCTACTACTGCTACGCCCCTATGGGGAAGACGGAGGATCGGCAACGTAGTGCTTATTGGGAGAGGCCTATGTCCAGCAGTGGACTGCAATAGGCTAATTGATTGATTGATGCCCCTCACTACTGCTACGCTAAATTTAGTTCAGATTGGGTTTACATCGGTAGTGTAATAGCCAGGATTCGAAGTCATAACCTCTTAATCATTAGGCTGATTCCTTAACCACTGAACTGCCAACGTTCGTCATGTCAGAACGCAACAATAACACAACTTAATATGAAACTAACTCATCCTATCTACTATATAGACACAGCAACAATAAAATTCATCGCAAAAACTGGGTTAAACGAGTTTTGTGTGAGCAAGGTATTAATCAATATTGTTCTTTAAACTGTCAATGTATGCATGATGTCATGGCACGTTTGTGTTAGCCAACTTATACCGAAGTAGTAGCCTAGCTGTGGAATGAACTCCCTGCAGTGGTTTCCCAAGCGACTACAATATGGGGTTCTTCAAGAAGGGCATTAGATGGTTTCTTCAGGGTCGGCAGCGCGAGTGTGACGCCCCTGGTGTTGCATACGTCCATAGGCCACGGAAGTGGTCAACTTCCCATCAGGTGGGCCGTGTGCTTGTCTGACACCTAAGTGGACGTATAAAAAAAAGTAGTCATTTTTTGCGCTGCGTTGAAATGACACTTGCTCCGTCTAGGTATAGAGTTTGTAAATAGTCTAACACTCGTATTCACAAACAAGACTGTGAGGTCTCATTGTGTGCTCGAGCGCATAGTGCTGGTAAAATTCATTCACAAACATCACGGAGCAGTATCTAACGCAGTGCGTTCCCTCAACGAAGTATTATTTAAGTGTTGTCTATGAATAAAAAGGCTTGCCAAAACGAACGCACTGAGAATTTGTCGTTCTTTGCACAGTTTTTTGTGGTACGCATAGCGAAGTATTGTTTGTGAATACGGGTGTAAGTATCCATATGATGATAAGTCGACATCACTTTTCGACGTACTCAGTGTCTAAAACTGGTTTCATGCATGAAATCCTGATTAATCACGTTTCCTTTATAGTTTATTAATATTTTGTGATGCTAAATGGTCGTTATTTCATAAAACCGTGTTGTAATATACCTAGGTAGGTACTTAATAAGGTTTGATTACATCGTTTTGATATTGTACTCATGTAATAACGTTTCAATAACTTATTAATTCAAGTAGAATATTGTTATTAGCGGTAATGTAGAGACGGATACTGGCAATACCTAAAAGTAAAATGTTGCTACTTTATAAAATCAAAACATGTCCTATGTACCTATACCTCGGGACAAATATCTTGGACCTAAAAGATGCTCAAAATGTGTACACGCGTAGTTCGCGATTCTTGGGTGTCTTTTGAGGATAGCACGGGGTGCTACTGCGGTGGACGAGCTCAAATTCACCAAGCATACATTATTTCAAAACAATCTAATTGCTTGTCTCGTTACTTAGGCCCAAGACATGTGTCCCGAGGCGTACCCACTACTGCTGGAGGAAAAATATGAAATACCTACAATATTTCTTAATTTTTTTTTTTCAGAAAAGTTGTTTCTGTGTGGTCTAACTGCAAATTAATCGTCAATTTCAAATCAAATCGTTAAAATTTTACGACTTTTGTATGGGTCAATCAATTTTACTATCGTCAAAGATTTTTAATACCGGCAACCCAATGAGATAAACAGTTGAAACCCTGGGTTGCCAACACTAAAAAGAGAAGTATTAATGGTAGATCTAAGTATAGGCATACAGGACCAATAGGGAATCATGATTACGAGCTTTATGGCATTTATGGGTAAAGAGGTATTTTATTAAGTCAAAAGCCTTTTATGGCCGTTAAATTACTTTGGTATTGGCGTCAGCCGTTATGTTTTGTTATTTTTACTAACGCTTGTTAATGGTAGGTAATTGATAGATTAATTTTAGATAATAAGTGAATTGAACGCTCTTATAGGAAAAAAAGACGTGTGGCACTCGGGGACTGCCGCGGTAAAGCTATTGCATAGCATTTTTTATCAACTTATGCAATTATCCCCCCACTCCGAGCTCGCACCAATCAAGCCGAGCTGTTTCGAAATCGGCCGATTTCGGAGCAGCTCGGCTTGATTCGTGCGAGCTCGAAGTGTCAGCTTAGGTTTTTTCGTTATGGAATTTCTGGATTCGGTCTGGCCACGCTCAAGACCCGCGATAGAAGCTATGCAATAGCTTAAAAATCGTTGTGTATAAAGTGCTATGTTCAGTACAGTCAGCGTCAGACTTTGCAGTCAACGTCAGACAACGTCAGAGACAATGACCATAATACCAAGATAAATATTACGAGCAAATCAAACTTTTTTATTTATTTAAATTGTATTTTTGTCCGAAATAAAGGTGTGTAGGTACCAAACAATCAATCAACAGGAAAAACCAAGGTATTAAGATAATTTTGGGTACTTTGTTCGTCATGATTAATCTGATGCTGACTGTACCAGCTGTTCATAAGTAGCTAGTTAATCTTCTACACAAATAAATGATGTACCATAGTACAAATAGAAGTGGTTGTACTGTCTGTTTGTAACGTTAAAATAGCTAGCTTTTTATTTAATGCATACAATACCTATAAAAAAGAAGAAATTTATCGAATTATTGTCTGTCTGTTTAACAGACAATCTCTGAAGTTACTGAGTGACAAAAATCTCATCAAAATCGACTATGGCATAAATTAGGCAACTTTTATTTCCGAAAAAGTATTGGGTTCCGCGTAAATAAACGCAGATTAGTCCACGTAGCAATACGGTCACAGTCACAGCTTGTTTGTAATATGCTGAGCCATTTGACTGTTTGATCCGCCTTCCTCACAGATGTGTCACGTCACTTGAATAGTAGCTATTAACACAATGATTTTTAATAGCCACTATTCAAGTGACGCGACATTCCAGAATATAATTTGTTCACTAGTATCTGCATCAACTAAGTTAGTAGATACACTGTTTACTTTGTACTTTATAGGTTCTAATAAGTAGAAAGGTGTTTAGTCTAGCAAACTAATTGCTTTAAAATTATCTCAAGTAGAAAGGAGGTTATATTGTTTGCTAATATTTTTTCGTAATACTTTGTATGAGTGTTAAATTTTTCTGCATCTCTAAAAATATTATATATCAGATTTCACTTTAAGGTAATTAACAATAGATTTAGTTAGTACTAGATTGCGGTAGATGTCGTGAGTATCGGCATTAAGTGATCTAGTGCGCTGGAGATCATGATCGACCCCTCAGGCCTCCTTATTAAAGTGAACTAACGATGTAATTGCCGCAGTTGTTGTTACAGCTAAACTATCAATTTGGATAATCATGGAAGTGTCTAGCCGTTTGTACTTAGTGCAGACATGTTAGATCGATATGTTTAGCATGAGCTACGTAATCTTAGGCCTGTTATCCACAGTAACACTCAATTGGGAATCGACTCTCTTATTGACATTAGAGCTGCCATTTAGAATTTAGTGAAGTTCGTTGCGCCGTTTCTTCTACACTAGCGCCTAGGAAGCGATGGTGAACTTAGTTTTAAGTAGAATTTGACGTCAAAAAGCTGTTACAGTGTTGCACTATTTTGAGAAATAAAGAATTTGAATACAACCTACCCTCAGATCTAGTTATAAATCTAGATTCAGGACTGAGTAGCGTTATGAAATACGGACCTTAATGCAGTAACCAACTTTGCGTTTAGAACGTCTGGAAGAAGTGGAGTCTGGCTAAAATCGATTTGCTTTGGTTTTGTAGAGCGATCTTTGACATGAACTGAAATCTAAATAGCCCTATCTCCCTTGTATATCATTTAATAAAGAGCTAAATATTTCTACGTCGTTTCAAATAATTCCTAATTCAAAAGTATCACATTATTGCCACACTAACAAGATAAAACCAGTAATTTCAAACACTGTCCATTTTACAATTGGACAGCGACATAATGACATTTAACTCGTGCAATCACGCAAGCCTCACTCCTAGCAACTGCAATAGCACCGTGTGTAAGATAATAACCGAGTGTTAGTCTCAAATGAGTTGAACTGAGTTGAACACAAACGGTGATATTAAATTTAGTAAAAGGTTCTTATTACTCTAGTAATTTTCTGAAGCAACTTTGTCTAGAGGTATTCAAATGTGTGTCATGTATAAAGTTTGAAGTATTGTCTGTTGGATAAGTTTTGAATGGAGCGTTGAAATGTGTTACTATTTTAAATAATTTTACTTCCTACTAATATTATAAAATGTGACTGTTTATTGGGACCAATGGTTACTTTCGTTAAGTTACTACGTAACTTTGTTAAGCAAAATCAGTTGAAAGGATCTGGATTCAATTTTAGCAAAGTTTGTTGCTATCTTTCACCCAAGTGAATGTTTATTCTTGCTGTACAGAGTGTTAGTCTAAGTAACTCTTTAATTTTCATAAGAAAGAAAGAAATAAAGAAAAATATGTCCCCGTTCCCGTGGCCCATGGGACCTTTCGTGGCACTTAAGGAACATATGAAAAAAAAATTAGCCAATTTGGTCCAGCCGTTCTCGAATAGCAATATCTATTTTTATTTATAAGAAGAAGATTTACCATTCTAATTTTAGAATTAGATGTTTTAAAGCCATTACAATTTCACACTTTAACCGTAACATTAACTACGTGCACCGGAGTCACGCTAAGCGGTACAATGTCGCTGCACAACGCCGAGTCGCCCATGGCCTGATGTGATTGAACCGACTTGTACTAAATTATACGACCTGTCATGTCATATTATGTAGAATAAGGAGTAAAACACCTACTCAACATTACTTTGAAATTGATCAGACTTTGAATTTTATCTCTTTTTGAAATAAATTCCACATTTTAACAGAGTCTATCGCGATTTATTTGTTATTATTTACTTTTGGCCCGACGTTTCGGCTACTTTTCAGCAACCATAGACGTGTTGTGAATTCGTTCTTCTTTTTCTTGAAGTCAATAGCGAGATTTGGTAAATAGGGACAACATTTTTAAATTTTGTCGGCCCAAAAGTGGTTTATTTTCAATGAGGGATATTCGCGTAAACTTCAGACAGTTCTATCGTTTATCTCTTTTGTCAAAAGGCTTCAAAGAAACGATCATATAATGAGACGAGATGATAGTTTCTCCGTAAAACAGCTTGAAATTATAATTTTCTTGTGAAAAGTATTTAAAAAGCATAAATTGTTAAAATCTTCGGTAATACGGAACTCTTAGACCATAATATACATACTGTATAGACACGACACAGCCTTTCTAACAAAATTCATCGGAAAAACGGCATGAAAAACGTGTTTTGTGTGAGTAAGCTAATGTATATATTGTTTTTTAAACTGTCAATGTGTGCATGTCAAGGGATTTATATATAAATGTCAACTTACACCGAAGTAGTAGCCATTTTTTATGCCGCGTTGTAATGATACTTGCTGCGTCTATAGAGTTCGTAGGTATATAGTCTAACACAGAACCCTTCGAGTGCAAATCAGTCTTATATCTGACCGGTTTTTACCTTTAAACGTTGTCTAGTTTGATCAGGTAAATATAAAACCTGTTTCGAAGCCATTCCTAACGAACTCTTTATTACCATAAAGAGATAAAAAAGTGAAATGTAATTACAGATCGCTTAGCCAAAATTTAAAAACTAAAAGGTCTCAAAATAAAACACACAAGTCAAGCTCACATTGTTAAGTTTAAATAAATTTTGTAATAGTTACCTAATAAACATTTTACTAATAGAATAGTACCAAAACTTTTCCAGTTTGACAAATTAAATATCGATTATAGTTTGAGAGTTAGAACCAGTATTCTTTTTTACAAAATCTTAGAAAGATACAGTACATCTACGTACATAACTACAATACACATAAATTCAAAATCCTCCTTTATACCTACAAAATGATTAAAGTGCAGAGTGGTGCGATTTAGTGCACATTAAATTATAATTAATTTTAGAGAGTACTAATTACATCATTTGATAATCCACCGGAAATTAAAACTGCTTCGTCGGACTATTAATGGAAAAATAACAATTTAAGACCACACATATTGTAAAACAGAAAAATAAGATATACATGGTGTTCATAAGTCTGTGAAAGCATTAATTACGTAATGTTTTGAATAGGATCGCGAATCTTGAGTTATTAGTTGCCAATTATGTTAACGCCAAACAAGCCTTCGAGCAATCACCATAATTACCGCATTAGTGGTGAAACCGACACCATGCCATGTCCGCTTTCTAATCACAGAGATGTGTACACTGCAATTATTGATAACCCATAAAAACTAGCTTAAACGCCGTCGTGCAACACATGCAGTCTTAATTTAGATGTTTTTTGAAATGTCGTGTTTTGTTATTGACACGTAACTAGCTTTCTTATTTTGAATGTTGAATTTGTAGTGGCAGTTTCTAGAGGTTCAAATTGTCACTTTGCAAACTGTCAATGACGAAGAATCCGTACAACACAATCCACCCTCTCCTTGACAACACGTTTAGAGTTTAGATGTCAGCCGCATACGCCGTACCTACCACCCTGTGTTATGCTCAAAAGACATCTAAGAAACGTGTAGGTAGGTACTGCGCGTATAGAGCACATATTTAAGCAGATTTTAGGTTCAAGAAATATATCATATAGATTACAATATATTATTGCTAATTACTACTATTGCTTGCTATAAATTATATAATACACTTAACAAATATAAACAGTTTAATATCTTGACCCGGCTCCTGTAGATACATTTTAATAACATCCATTAAAAAATTCAAAGTGACAGTTAGGCCTAATTAAAAAAAAGTAAAATATAAAATACGGTTTGTCTATGATCAATTTGCAAGAACTGCTTTCGAAATAACTCTTTATAGTCGATTAAGAGTTCAAACTCAATAATTATGATTATACAACCGTAAAATTAAGTAATTATACATAAATTCCGGCTAAGCCGTTAGATCGAATCTTGTACAAGTGTTGGATTTAGATTTAACTTTTGAAACTACTATTTTATACATTAATTGGGCATTCCTAGCCGTTTAGAATGTTGAGATAGCTTCAAAAGAGCATCTAATACCAACACATTTTAATCGAAATGCTAGAAATATGTTGATTCTTCATCATTTTTGATAATTGAGTAGATTTTTAGTCAGGTATTGAGACAGATTCAGTTTCAGTTCAGGGATTCAGACCATCTATTTAGGTGATTTTATTACCTAAGTACGAACAAAAATATTTTGATAAAACTGCCAATTTAACTGAAAATTGGTACGTTACCACAGGACTGGTATTGACAATATATTTTTATTTTCAATAAAGTTCAAAATAATAGCGATAATTGCGACGGGCTGCGCCTGTGCTGCTGCGGCATCTGCGGAGACCCTCAAACGGCGCAAATATGATAATATAACCAACAATTATTGCCGTATAGAAGCCGTGGGGTACCGGCAGAGTAGAATAGTACCCCCCTCTAGTACCAGGTGTCGTAGGAGCCGACTGAGGTACAGCGGAACCGACCAATGGCGGTATAACCATATCAAATCGGCGTAGCTAAAAATGGCACAGGGCGAGGATGGGCAGCAGCATCCTCGCCGCGAAGCTACGTCCTGCGATTGCCAACACGCCTGCCCAGCGTGGCGATTATGGGCAAACTCCCCCTATGACAGGCACAAATGGGACCAGGCCCCTAGTCCCCGGCAGCTCCGCTAGACCTGGCTCCGGTAGCGGCCAGGGAAACAGCGGAGCAGGGGGTGCTAAGAATCCCCGGCAGAGATCCGGCTACCACCCCAAACGACGACTGGCCCTGGTAACGCACAACGTACGCACGATGAGGACTGACGAGAGGCTTGCTGAGCTGGAAGAAGAGTTGAGTAAGTTGCGCTGGGATATTGTAGGGTTGTCTGAAGTCCGTAGAGAGGGCGAGGACACGATAACCCTGGGATCCGGCAACCTGCTCTACCACCGGGAAGGCGACCAGCAGTCGCAAGGTGGTGTCGGTTTTCTCGTTCACAGATCCCTCATTAACAACATCATTACCATCGAAAGTGTGTCGAGCAGGGTTGTATACCTAATACTCAGAATATCCAAGAGGTATTCGCTGAAGGTCATTCAGGTGTACGCACCGACCTCGAAACGCCCAGATGATGAAGTGGAGACTATGTATGAGGACGTAAGTAGGGCCATACATACGTCTAAGACCCACTTCACTGTTGTTATGGGAGATTTCAACGCAAAGTTGGGTAAGAAAAGCGATGATGAGTTGAGAGTAGGGCAATTTGGATATGGACAACGGAACCCACGGGGACAGAGGCTGGCTGCCTTTCTGGAGAAAGAGGGACTCTTCATGATGAACTCTTTCTTTCAGAAGCCGCCGCACAGGAAATGGACCTGGATGAGCCCTGATGATTCCACGAGGAATGAGATAGACTTCATCATGACCAACGAGAAACGAATATTCAGTGATGTCTCCGTGATCCACAGGGTGAAAACCGGTAGTGATCACAGAATCGTAAGAGGCACATTGGGTATTAACGTTAAACTCGAAAGGTCCCGCCTGATGAAGTCTACACTCCGACCTACTCGTGTCCAAATCCAAAACCCCGAGAACTTTCAGCTTGAGCTTTCAAGTCGCTTTGATTGCCTAGAGAACTTTGCGTCGGTGGACGAGATAAACAACAGGCTCGTAGAAACTGTCCAAACGGTGGGCTCTAAGCACTTCAGACCCCGCCGTTCAAATAGACCTCAAAAACTCTCCGATCACACCCAAAAACTCATGGCTAAACGACGCTCACTTCGACTGCAGTCTTCCGATGATGCAGAGTCATATAGGCAGCTCAACAGACAGATTTCCAAATCTCTGCGACACGACATACGTCTCTTTAATACTGAACATATTAAAGAGACAATCGAGCGGAACAAAGGCTCCAAAGTGTTCGCAAGAAATCTGTCTGTTGGGCAAAGCCAGTTGACTAAGCTGAAGAGAGAAGATGGCAGTATAGCGTCGACCAAGGCTGAGGTTTTGGAGGAGATCGAAAGGTTCTATGGACAGCTATACGCTTCGGTCGCTAATCCTGCTGGCAACATGGCGACCGACCCAAGAGCCAAGTTGACCCGACACTTCACCGAGGATATCCCGGACATCAGCCTGTACGAGATTAGAATGGCTCTGAATCAGCTTAAGAACAACAAGGCACCGGGTGACGACGGAATCACTTCAGAGCTTCTGAAAGCGGGTGGAACACCGGTACTTAAAGTCCTTCAGAGGCTTTTTAACACCGTCGTCCTCGAGGGCATAACGCCAGAAGCGTGGAACAGAGGCGTGGTGGTGCTGTTCTTTAAGAAAGGTGACAATACCTTACTGAAGAATTACAGACCCATCTCGCTTCTGAGCCATGTTTACAAGCTGTTTTCAAGGGTCATTACGAACCGTCTCGAGCGCAGGCTTGATGACTTCCAGCCTCCCGAACAAGCCGGTTTCCGTAGAGGCTACAGTACCATAGACCACATCCATACGCTGCGGCAAGTTATACAGAAGACCGAAGAGTATAATTTACCACTTTGCTTAGCGTTTGTGGACTATGAGAAAGCCTTTGATTCGGTCGAGACATGGGCTGTGTTTGAGTCTCTCCAGCGGTGCCGTATTGACTATCGGTACATCGAAGTGTTGAAGTGTTTGTATAATAACGCCACCATGTCGGTTCGAGTACAGGAACGGAGTTCGAGGGCGATCCCTTTGAAAAGAGGCGTAAGACAGGGAGACGTGATATCTCCGAAACTGTTTACGGCCACTTTGGAGAATGCCTTCAAGCTCCTGGAATGGAAAGGATTCGGCATCAATATTAATGGCGAATACATCACTCACCTCCGGTTTGCCGACGATATTGTAGTCATGGCAGAATCGATGGAAGATCTCAACACGATGCTCGAAGGCCTCAACCGAGTTTTTCATCAGGTGGGTCTTAAAGTGAACATGGACAAGACAAAGGTGATGTGCAATGCCCATGTTGTACCTACCCCGATATCTGTTGAGAGCTCGGTTCTTGAAGTTGTTGACTCGTACGTCTACCTAGGACAAGTAGTCCAGTTAGGTAGGTCCAACTTTAAGAAAGAGGTCAATCGCCGAATCCAACTCGGCTGGGCAGCGTTCGGAAAATTACGCAATGTCTTCTCGTCCGACATACCTCAGTGTCTCAAGTCGAAGGTTTTCGACCAGTGTGTGTTACCAGTGATGACTTATGGCACTGAAACGTGGTCCCTCACTATGGGCCTTATGAGTAAGCTCAAAGTAGCCCAACGAGCTATGGAGAGGGCTATGCTCGGAGTCTCTCTGCGAGATCGAATCAGAAATGAGGAGATCCGTAGAAGAACCAAGGTTACCGACATAGCCCAGCGGATTAGCAAGTTGAAATGGCAGTGGGCAGGGCACATAGCACGGAGGACTGATGACCGATGGGGTCGAAAAGTCCTCGAGTGGAGGCCACGTATCGGCAAGCGCAGCGTAGGACATCCACCCACAAGGTGGACAGACGACCTCATAAAGGCCGCGGGAACGCGCTGGATGCGAGACGCTTCCAACCGGTCCTATTGGAGATCTATAGGGGAGGCCTATGTCCAGCAGTGGACTTCCTATGGCTGAAATGATGATGATGATGATGAACCAACAATTATATATTTGAGCCGTTTGGGGTCGAAACGTTGGGTTCGTGGGGTCCGAGCGCACGGTCGCTTTACACGGAAATTGCAAAGCGACTGGTCGATGCTTCGCGTGACCAAAGGGCTGGCCTGTATTTTGCCCAAAGGATTGGCATTGCCATCCAACGGGGTAATGCTGCCAGCCTTTTGGGTACGTTACCAGTCGACATCGATGGGGAGGAATTCTTCGACACCTGACCCCTTTTTCCTTTCCCTTTCTTTTTTTTTGATCTTGTAAATATTTTTATTTATTAATTTAATAAAATATAATAGTTAATTGTAAACCATTTGTTGACTTTTTGACTCAATTAAGACAACAGCTCCTAATACTGCATTATTGAAAGCACGGACCATTGCTTTGCTTGCTTGTATTATAGGTACATTAATTTCAAATAACCAGATTCACATTAATATCATCATCGTTAACCTCATTGACATAAAATATAGATTACTTATCCAAATTAATTTGACCGTATCGAAAGATAATTTTCGCTGAACCCGTCCCGTATTTTGCAAACATTATTGATACATTAATATTATAATCTTCCCCGTGCCGTGTTGAGAGATTCATTTTTGAGGCATCCCCGGGGCTAATAACCATATTATCGTTTTTAAACTAGCCCCAATCATGCGGTAATGTGTTTTAAATATGTTAAATATGACCAACATGGTGTAACGTGTCCGACATTACTAATAGTGATGATTTTTGAGCGGCGTCTTTGAGAGCGATATTATCCGGGTTGTGGGGTTCCGTTGTTTTTGAATTTGAAATATTCGAATAGATAAAAAAAAAGAAAAATGGATTATTAAAAATGTAATAAACAAACAAAAAGAAATATTTTTTATAATCTCTCACGTCGTTTTAGAGAATATCTAGTAATTTATACATATATCGATAACTAGGTACCTAGGTAGAGTTATCTGTGGATTTATTTAAGTTAATTTAACTCTATTAATCTACGATTACGATCTACGAATATATAGGCATAATATTAATGAAAGCCAAAACGAAACATATAACAATATATTGAATTATCTCCAATAGTCATTATAAATAACATCAATAATGCTCATTTTCACTAAAATAAAAGATTAGAAACATTTTTTTATAATAACGTTAAAATAAAAAGAATAACAAATGCCACATCTTTATTCAAATTACAAACCAGTCTATAGATCACTGGTGATTAGGACCAATTTAAAAAACCAATATGGCACCACATTCACATAAAATACAGTTAACAATTAGCAACTGTTTATGAGATGAGATTACTTAAAGAATGAAGCAAGGAATAATTAATTGTGGAATATAAATCGTTTACAATTTTGTGAATCGCTCCAAATCCAGATTTAGATCTAATAAAAGTTGCTAGATCTACGCGGCTTATTCCTGTCTGTTAGATACAATGAAACCTATCTACATTAGAGGGTTAAGAGCTAACTTGGGGACAGATCAAACCATTATTCAATCTATCTTCTAATTGGGAACTGATAGGTACAAAATAATAAGTTTGAACTATCCACGTAAATAATTTTTGGGAAGCCTTAAAACCGGTTAGAGCAAATTAATCTTTTATTTTATTCCTACACTAACTCATCTATTGTATCGTTTTAGTTTTTAATACCACTTTTGGTTTAAAAGGCTACATAAAGATGTCCAAGTAAAGAGAAGTTGCTCAATTACTTCGGATAAAATTCGTTTCGGGTTCCAAACTAACTTTCCCATTGACTCACTGAGTGTCATGCTTAGCGTTTTCGTGGCTTATTTCTATCGATCAAGCTAAGGAACGCATAGATAGAATAGAATAGAAGCATTAAAAAGGTAAGTACTAGATTGTCATCAATAGAAAGAGATACTGAAGTCAACGGTCTAATAAGTGTAACGAGTAATAAACAAAGGTGAATACAGTTATGAGTACTTTTTTCTAAACTAGTCATAATTAATCTGTGCTTTAAATATCACAATTAACAAAGAAACATCCGCTAAGTTTTTATACGCGGAAAAAACACACCTTTTTATACTAAAAATATTATAATGGCCGCTGTCAAGTTAATATTCGCTCAGTTAACGTTAGAGAAGACATAATTAAAAGAAATAAAGTTGCCACGGTGAAAACTGACGGTAATTACGCATAATAATAACCATAAAGACGAGTTAAGCATCAAAAATTAAATTATAAATAGCATAGTTATCTTAACATCGCCATCGCTAATAAGATTTTTGTACAAAAACTTTTTGTAGATAGCGATGACTTCTATAGACTAGCACTTCTTTCTACTAGACAGACAAACTGTTTGGAGGAAAAAATTGGGAATGGGAGAAGGTATGAAACTCAGAGAACCCGATGGGCTAATTTCTTGCTCGATTTGCAAATTGGCTATAAAGATATGACCGATTGTCGTCAAATCTCCCAAAAACCAGTGCCAAGGTCTTAACCCTGTTACATAGTGAAATATGCTGATATACTTTTATAATATAATGTGTCTCATAAACATACATACCTACACCCCTCATAGTCTTAATTGACTCGAAATGTATGTCAGGTTACTCAGGTTATTCATTTTTCTCATATCTCAAAGTGTTTATTATTAATCAAAACTTCTTAACTTTGTATTAACTAAAATGTTTATTTACGGAATACCTTATTACCATTTTTATTGCAGTGCAAAATGAATTGAAGTTCGTATCCAGTTATCAAAATCATTATCTATACGTTATATGATATTCTGTAACCCGGACTCTAGTTAATAATATAATTTTAGTAAGTAGCCACGATGAGCTATAAAATGTCCAGAATACGACATAAATAGTCGTATTAAAGTATTACATAATGAGGTCGGCTCCTTTGAAGTGAGCTTGCAAAACCGTCTGGTTTCTTTAAAGAATGCTAATTTTATTAAATTAATGCTCAGATCTTATTTGACATGGTGGGATTATTGACAGCACGATTTAAAAACTGATGTATACAGTTACGACTTGGACTGTGTTGACGGGAAATATAATAAATACGTCTTAAAATTCTATTAGATTTATAAGAGCTGAGCGCACTAATAAAAATAGCACCAATTTTGTGTAGCACCAAAATTATTCCTTATCTGTATGGAATTTGGTGCGAATCAAAATTGGTGCAAAATAAAGTGCGATTTGTGATGAAATTTGGTATAGGTAAGAATTTAATGACACCGTTTTCATACCCTTTATGAACACTGCCTCTTGCTTTAACATACCATACTAGCTATTGTTTATTTTGGTTAAATGGTTTAGGTGTGAAAACGTAACAGACAGACAGACAGAGTTAGGTACTTTCTCATTTATTATATTAGTATGGATTCTAGTCTACTATTATGAAGTTCATCTTCTACTCCTTTAACACCAAGACACGAACATTTTAATACACGTTTCCTTATTCACGTTGATTACGAGTCAAGTGTCAGGTTCGATTTTAGACAGTTGTAAAATCGAAAGTGGGAGCCACGTAGTCTCCGGGCCCTGGTTAATCGCACTTTAATAGCCGCGGCGTTTTACAAAGGACGGGCGCTTCGCCACTGCAGCCCCGTGTCGGACGGACCTACGGAAGAATGCTTCAGTGTTCTAATTGCTTAATACCGTCTCTGTTCTTTTTTTGAAATTTCTGAAGTGTTAGTCATAACTTTGGAGATGGAGGTCTGGATTAATTTTGTTGTAAATCATTTTAATTAATTATGAGGAGAGAGGGGTAACTTTTTAGATACTACAAAATCTTTCACTTAATTGAGAAGATAAAATCTAATTCTTAATAACAAGAAAACTTTGATTGATATTTTTCAGATGTAGTTTATTATTTAGCAAATATTAGAATGATTTATTGTTATTGAAACAATTTCGTATATGTATGAAATTCGCGCCTTAGTTACCTACTTTCCTTCATGTCAATTCGACGACTTCTACTTTTCTAGACGTTCTATTGACTTTTTTTCTGATTTAATCGTGTGTCGGCATGAATGGACATCGCTCAGACGAGTGGGCGGGTACTTGAATAGCCGACACAAAGGTGTTATGGGGGCCACCGCGCGCGATCGAACGGTGGACATTGACAGACAATATGTCTCTTTCAAAAGATCTTGTTGGTTAACACGGGTAATAAATGAGAATACTTTATTCCCTAAACTACAATTATCTTGATTATAACAAAATCATTACATATACAATTTATAAATTTCAGAATATTCGAAGTAAAAGCGTACCTATTAATAAATTAACAACCAAATTCTTATTAGTCATTACTCTTTTGGATTGTAACTTCAAAAACTTAGTAGGTATTTTTTCCAGTCTCCTTACATGTTTTTGTACCTAAAAAGGTTCCAATGTAAAACAACACTCTCGTAGCCCTTTTGCTAACATGTTCTATTTTTAAATATAGAACGTGTGTCGATGACATTGGAAAACTGGTCTTTAATGAATTGATACCGTGAATGGTTCTATAATAGAATCGAGGCATTCAAGTCTCTCCGACTGTTAGAGCACATCAGACTCCGACACAAGCGTCGGGTTCGACACATAATAATAAAATCGAAAGTTACAATCTTCTAATTAACACAAAAACAATGTACAGTTATTTTTAGTTTAGTAGGAATTGACGTATTAGCAAATTATGTCATAAATTAGACTTATAACCGTTCGATCTTGATTTTTTATGAGAACGATTAACGATGTTCAATCACAGAACGCACAAGTCCAGTAGCGATGAATTATATGACATTTATTACATTGTTCATAAATTTTTATTGTTAATAGGTTAATGGGACACGCAACTCATAAATTACTTAACGCAATAAGGATTAATGGAGTTTAGAACTGCCGCCATAACAGTCCGCGTCAGGCAAAGATTAGCGAATTCGTTCTACTTTTTATCGAATTTAAATCTCGTAAATCTATTCGATTACATTCGAATTATAATCGAGCATTTTTTTTTAATTTCTCGCCAGACAGAGGCACTAACACCCGCTGTTCGTCATAACGTGGCTCTACGTGACCGCGGCTTTGCTTTGATATACATCCTTTTTTCTTTTAACATTAACACTTTTTCTGATTTTTATTTTTGTTATTGGTTACAATATTATCTGGCGGCTACCGGTCGATGCAAAGGGCTGTTATAATTTAGTTTTATTTATGCAAAATAAAAGTGATACCCGAGAGATTTATAAGCCGCGGGGTGGGCCGTACGCCAGTTACTTTAATATTATGTCGGAATGTCATTTGTTTGCAGCGTTTAACGCGCGTGAATAGACATTTTGTTTTCATTTTTGCTTATCTGTAATGCCTATAATAAGTCTTTATTTTTAGCTTTTTTTTATTTTTAGCTCGATGATAAAACATGCGTGAAATCAATTAGAATGAGACGTTGAAGGATATACGGCTTTATGCCTATTATCTGTTACCTACTTACAAATGCATGTAATTTATTACATAATTTGTAATTTGCCGACGCCGCCGATACGCCGACGGAAGTTTTTAATGAAATGAAAAATGTTATACCTAAGTAGGCAACATAGGTAGGCTACAGAAATTATACTTGTTGAAAATCTATTATCAATGGCATTCGATATGGCATAGTTAGTAAATCTAACCTAATTTTTTTTATGTAGGACACGTCAATTTGACTTATTCACCTCGCCATTTATAATTTTGGCCATATGGCTATTTTATCATACTTTTTCACGTTTTCTTGTGAGTGCACTTAGAACAAACATATCTACAAGTCACAAAGCTGCAAAATGATTAATGATGGACAAGCTTAAGCCCTTATGCCAGACTTTCAAATATTACCATAGACTAACTAGTAATTTCCAACAGTTCGAATTATGAAATGTTTCTGTGTGCTTTATGCCATGACATGAAATATATTGAATTTATTATTACTGGAAAATGGCTTTCTTTAGAATTTTGATGCTTCCAGTAGTTTCTTTTGAAATTTTTAGTGGTGGAAGACGTGTTTTGGTAAGTCTCGTGTTCTGTGAACTACTTAAAGAGCCGTAAGGACATAAGGAAGGCAGACGATGGGGGCTAAACGCCTACATCATAAACTGAAGAACGAATGACTTTTAAAATGTTCTTGTAACCGTTATTTTGTGTCTTCGTTTGAAGGTGCCCGAAACTAAACGATTATGGATTCTTTTGCGATTTTTTTTTGTAAATTTGCATGAAGGTCGTTTGTTAGTGCGAATTATACGATCGGCTGTTATGAGTGGTTACATATTATTTGCTGTGGTCGTTGGTGATTGTTTATAAGGCACTCATTTAAGTCGCTAGCTTAGTGGTTATAGAGTCGGTCTTACGATCGAGAAAAACCGGGTTCGAATCATGGCAACTGGGCTATTACATTTTAAACGCGAACCCTAACACAGGCAGGAGGGGTTAGATGGAATACCTACTAATAATTTCAATCACTAGTAGGTAGGTACTTGTTTTACAATAAACAAATAAAACACATAATTTTCGAATAACTTTGAAAGCTTGCCATTTTTTTTTTTCAAACATTGTGTTGTGCTAGATTATTTGTTTACAATTGAAAAGCCATCGGTATTATATAATATTCTTTTAGTCTGAGATTCTATTATATGGTAGAACATAGCCTAAGGATGTAAAGTAACAAATTAAATAGAACTGTTTATGTTGGTACATATACTAAACTACTAACCTATGATTCACAAATAAGTAATTAATAACTGATTGATCTCTACATTGATCTGTGCGGCGCGGCGCGGCGTAGCGGTAGAGCGTTCGACAGCTACGCCAGAGGTTGCGGGTTCCATTCCCACTCGTTACAAAGAAGGTGTTCTGTCCTGAGACTTTACTTACAGCTTACCATCAAGCGAAGTGAAGTCATATTAACGTGTAATCAAAAAAGGTATAACATAACTCTTAAACAATAAGTTCCACAAGGGTGGTCCCCACCGCGGTATAAACTTAGTTCACAATAAACTAACGAACAAATGAGTTTTAAGAGATTGCTATAACGGCTGTTCGGTATCAGGTATTAGGACTCCGAAACTAATGGCCACACGTTACAGATTCGTCGTGGTTGCTCGCGTAAAACAACGGACGGACGAATGGGAAGGGCGAGGGTATCTATTGCAGCTCCATTCATGAGTTGGGATAATAACTTTGATTGTTGATTTCTTTTATATGGGAAACGTCAAATGACATCACTTCACCTAATGGTAGCTGAAGCTTCTTCAGATTTTTCCTTCATCAGTAAGCTGAAAGAAAAATCTGAAGAGTGTCACCATTACGTCCATTACAGACATGTAAGTACCATGTTACAATGGTGGCACTCAGCTTTTTTTTTTTTTTTTTTATACCACTAGGTGGCAGACAAGCACACGGCCCACCTGATGGAAAGTGGTTACCGTGGCCTATGGACGTATGCAACACCAGGGGCGTCACACTCGTGCTGCCGACCCTGAAGAAACCTTCTAAGCTTGATGACTTCATTAGAATAACTTTTAAACTGTCGCGTTCCATGATATACTTGATACATGATACCTATACATGATGCACTTCATTAGATGCTTTTTCACGCCCCGCTTAAAGGACCCGGGATTTTAGGACTGTAGTGGGTGGTGTAGAGAGAGCTAAATAATTATCCTACTAATATTAGTAAGGGTAGAGGTGAGCAGCTAGCTGCTAGAGTATAGTAGAGTCATTTTGGTCAAGTTTGAAACTATTATATCTAATTAGGTACTTATGTAGAGATGTTCTAGGCTTATGGCAAGATGGGGATACCGTAATTCTCACATCAGAGGGAGCCATTTCAAAACCGTAGATGGCCTAGTGTCAGCTGGGGCTGCTGCGAATTGAGACCTGAGACAGCGTGCGGTTTTAGTCGATTTGAGTCCGACATAACTGCCCTATTCCGGTCGGCAAGAATACGTGGCGTTCCTATAAGAAAAAAAAGTACACAGCTACCGCTTTAATGGAATTAAACAAGAAATAAAAAATTCAACTATAGAATTTCAATTACCAACTGGCCTACTTCTGAATATTCGTTAAAAAGTAAGTAAGTAGGTATGAGGAAAATTCGCATTTGTAGAAAAAAAAACAACAATGATTAAAGCACTATTGCTAACATCATTACCTTCAATTTGATTGTACTACACAAAAAAGAAAACTTAACCTAATCTATCCGAAACCAACACAGCCAGCGTAAAAAAGCATTTTTAAAACCTGTAGCAAATCTAAAGGCTTCATAAAACAAGTAAAACGAACCAAATGGCATCGGCTGACGGGAGGGGTGTGGGAGTAAGACGCGCGATGTGCGAGCGAGAGGCCGAAAAGCGGCCGGCACAAAGCAGGCGGCGAGCGCCAAAGGCGTCGGCGATCGCTAATTGGAGAGCGCACAAGTTCAAAGCGCGCCGCCCGCGACGTTTATATTAGGCAGGTACACACCCGCGCGGCGATTGATTAATTTCACCGCTACACCGCGAGATCGCGCGGCAATTAGTACACCTTTGTTCGACTCGCGATACGCTTTTTTACTTATAGGATGTAATTTCTGTGATTCTTATTGGAATGTTCTAAGGTGTGGTGTGTGGACTGTGCATGACTCCAGGGCCCGACGACAATGTTACGTCAACAGTAATGCCTACAGGACCCGGTTCTTGATTTGGCGCGACGGGAGATGAGGGCAGTCGGCTAAGTTCGGCTTATTTCGGTTTTGTGGGGCATAATCTTTGAATAGGTTGTAGATGCAAGGTAGAGTCATGACCACATCCCTTCCTTTAGTATGTTTTGCCTTCTATTTATTCTGTACTAGCTTTTGCCCGCGGCTCCGCCCGCGTGGATGTCGGTTATCGCGACCAAACATAGCCTATGTCCTTTTTCAAGGTCTAACCTACCTCTATACCAAATTTCATCAAAATCGGTTCAGCGGTTTAGTCGTAAAAGTGAGACAGACAAACAGACAGACAGACAGACAGAGTTACTTTCGCATTTATAATATTAGTAGGGATTGGACTCTGTGTCCGCGATGTGTTAGATCCTTACATCTATTTAGTCTGGCTCGTGGCAAGTGGCAAACAAGTTTTGTAGGTGTTAAATTCACTCGAGATAAAGTAAATTGACTTACAACATCGTCGTTTTCACTTGCAGCATTTGTAGTTTATAGGCGACCACGATGCGCATCAACGATTCAATTGCGATTCAGAGGTAGAGAGATGACACTGCTCTCGAGTATACTTTAGAGCTCTATTTCTCAACTCTATAGTGTATAGGTACACAGTGTGGTAAGCTAGCAGATCTTTTCAGTTATTTCAACTTTCATTAGTTGAAATAACTGAAAAGATCTGCGAGTTCTTATAAATTAGAAGGTTAGGTATACATCTTACAGTAAGGCCATTACAATATTATTTTTTTGCAATTTAACGTAGAATGTTATGCACTTTGGTAGACAGACCAGCAATTTATATTTATTTTTACTTACCTATACTGACAGTTAATCTGATTTTAGCTGGCTTGTTGGGTAATTTATATTAAATGCCATTTCAAATGCAAAACCACAACACACTATACACAATCAATAAACAACTAACCAAAATTAAATGCCCACAAACTAACTAAACGCAACTTTAAAACAAACAATTTCCTTGTCCATGACACCCGAAAACTGTGTCAAACATCACAAAGAAAGTCCGATATTGTCGATGGTAACGCGTGTAACTTCGTTCTAAAGAACAAAGCTTGCCGCCCTCACCGACTTCACCACAATCACCGTAAACAGTTGACACTAAGTCCGATTTCCTACTCATTCGTCACAGCTTCTCTCATCTCCTTCACAAATTTAAATCTAGACTTCACATAAACCGTAAGACAAAGAGTTAAAGTTGAAATTCGCGTGCTAAGCGTACCAATAAATTTGTATTTGGTTTCTTTCGGAGCTTTTGATAGGGTGAAGGGATTGAACTGAGCCGATACGAAGTGTAAATCACGATAATAGCGGTGATGATAGTGTGTAGATCAATCTTAGTAGTCATATGGTAGTTCATTTCTTTTAATCTTCTGTGCAGAATTTAAAATACATAACATATTTGCACAGAAAATTGACCTCTGTAGCATTCAACTGCTACGCTGGAGGTTGAAGGTTGATTTTCGTTTAAATTAGTGAAAATATTTGTATGCATGCCTGTCTACTGATTATGTCTGCATTGGGATGGGTGCTTCTATCCATGTATTTCCAAAAAAAAAGTATTTTTATACACACTATACGTAACACCCATATTCGATACATACATACTATACTTACAGTTAAGTTGGGCTCTAGATCGCGCTGTTTAGTTTATCCTAGAATATGTATTTAATATAACGTTTTATGCGCTATTGGACTGCTCATTTGATTGTATTAAAACGTTGTCATTTTATAACACTTGCGCGAAGGTTATAGGCGTTGCACCTACAATTATTTATTAGACCGAATATGGGGCGCTACGAACAGATTATACAGACTTTTTGGCTACATACCCTACGATGAGTTACGACCTCCTAGTGTGGATACTATCACAAAAACCTCCTACGACCTTATTTAAAGGTCCCTTTATAGATGAGGTCCAAATTTAGTCGTCCGTAGTCATTTTTGCTACAAAATCTTCCCGTGCGAAACCGCAACGATCAGCAAGTGGTCAGAGATAGTCTACCAATACTCTTAAGAAGTGCTTATCAAAGCTGTATTTACATCACAAAAGAGTTTTTATTTCGTATCTATGAGTTCTTTTTTACTTCGGCTTTGGAGTGTCGGTAACAAAGCTCATAGTGTAGAACCGGATGTTTTTTTTTCGAAGAAATCTACGTAGGTTATATCAGAGAGCGTTGGTTAATTAAATGTCTGTCCATACTCAGCCTGGATACCTACTTACATTATGGAGTAACAGGGACGTTTGGACTCTTTTGCTCGTATTATAATAGGAATAATGAAGAAGATATTTTTTTTTTACTTTATTGATTTAATAAATAAAAATATTTACAAGATCAAAAAAAGAAAGGGAAAGGAAAAAGGGGTCAGGTGTCGAAGAATTCCTCCCCATCGATGTCGACTGGTAACGTACCCAAAAGGCTGGCAGCATTACCCCGTTGGATGGCAATGCCAATCCTTTGGGCAAAATACAGGCCAGCCCTTTGGTCACGCGAAGCATCGACCAGTCGCTTTGCAATTTCCGTGTAAAGCGACCGTGCGCTCGGACCCCACGAACCCAACGTTTCGACCCCCCTTTATTGATTTGTAATGAGTTGCTGGAGGAACAGTAGTGCTGAAATTACTTCTAAAATTTTGAAATAAAGTGACTTACTTTATCTTAGCGTTGTTCCTAGTTGTATTAAAGACCCGGGGTGCGCCCGGAGTCTCCAGCTTTTGGTTTAGCTTCTACGACCTCTTATGGAGTGACTGCTGTCTGACCTCCAAACCCCGAGAGAAAAACCTGCACCAGAGCCTCTCCCGTCCCGACATTAACTTGGGCTGTAAAGCTGTTGGTAGAGCTCTTGAGATAAATCTGTGACTATACACCCTGTACATATATTGGCTGTAAAATGAAATTTATAAAGAAAAGTACCTATACCGAGGGAAATACTACTGAAACCGAAGGCACCTAATGGTACTCCGGGTACACTACATATTGGCATGAAAAAAAATACGATTTGGTAATTTTTTTTAATTTCTTTTTTTATTTTTAATGAAAAATTTATATTGTAAATATCAAATACCTACATAATTTACATATGAGCTAAACACTTAGAGCTATTAAGACAAAATACTTTACAAAACGCAACAATTACATCGAATTTATGTTCGTACGGGCTAATCAGTAATGAGAGGTTATGTTTAAAATAAGTGAGGAAACAAGAGAGTTCCTGATAACATCGGACCTCGGGCGGCGATGAAATGGCTCAATCGGGATCAAGGGAGGACGGAGGACGGAGGAGAGCTGCCTCAGGGATCGGTGTGGAGCGCACTCGATTTGTAACACCGGTTCATTAGAGTACTACTTGTCTTTTTATACCTGTGCGAAGGTAGATTTAAAAAATGAGAACTAATTAAAAACCTTATTATTAGAACTATCGGGATATTTACCATGTATTGTTTGGAGTTTCCGATATTTCGGCGCTGTTGCAAGCACCATGATCACGGAGGATCCGGAAACTCCAAACAATACATGGTAAATATCCCGATAGTTCTAATAATAATGTGAACGACCATGAAAGTTTAAATACCTAATTAAAAACCTTTTTTTTTTTTTTTTTTAATAAGAATATTAGCAACCGAAATTACTAATATTCCCGTTAACCCCTCCAACTAAGCTAAATTGCTTGTGCTAGGAGTGGGTTCACGTTGGTAGTGTAATGGCCAGGATTCGAACCCGGGACCTCTCGATCGTAAGGCCGACTCCCTAACCACTAAGCTTTTTACTAGTATTTTCATTTCATTAAGGTAAGTACAGACAGCATCAGATCGATCTTGTCGATCTGATCCCCCTTCTTGTTGACTGATTGTCCTGAAATTACACCTTTAATTCAGAACAAAATACATTTTAAATCAATTAAACCGTTTGGTATTAATATCACTACTAATAATTGATTGTTTGGTCAATGATAAACGTAAATAATAACATATAAAAGCTATTCTTTATTAAAAAGCTCAGTTTAAATAATTTATTTTCACTAGGTATAGGAAAATCCTTAATTAGACATCAACGAAGCGTGCATTTTTTTTAAATTTAAATCGTCACATTGACTGCACCCCGCCTAATAGTAAGCTGAGGTGCAGTCCAATGTTTAGTGACTGCCATTGAAGATGCTGTCCCTAAATAAAATGACAGTCTCTACCTTGACGGGTGCACTAGATTAAAAGTGAAATGATTTTGGATCTCAAAGATGCTGATGCGGCTGTTATTTATACATACATATTCAAATTCAAATTCAAATTAATTTATTCGCAAGAATATGGTAGGTACAATTGGTGTTACAATTCATTAGTTCGTTCATATTCTGCCAAATGATGGCATGCAAAATACATTTTGTCAATTTCAATTTACATTTACATTTATAATCAAAATCATAATCAGTTACATTTATAATCGTTAAGTTCTTAACATCTTTGTTTTTATTTTATTTAACTGTCATTCTATACATTTGTCATTCAAGTTTGTCATACAATCATACCTTAGTCACCGGAGGGTTAGGCAGAAGTGAAATAACACCCAAATTTCACCAATCATTGTATTAGGTCCCACGTAATAGAAGGTGAGCCTATTGCCGTATTTCAGGCACTATTGTTGACTCGAGCCATGTTTAGCCGGGCACTATTGTGGACTGTTATTAATACTCCCGTATTAAATTCCGGATAACTCCCGGATTAAAAGTAATAAATGTTAATTAAATTTAATTTGTAATGTTCATTAATACTTTTACTATCTATTAATGAACCAAGACGGATCACAATCTTCCACAACAGTATCGATTGTGCGAATGATCGAATATGATCATTTATCGATTAAGCTCCGTGGCCGAGCGTTAATCGATTCGCCAAAATAGGCACTCTATTACAATGTATCGGCTACTGTTCTGTAAAAATATAAATTCTTAGTTTAAAAATAATCAAACATTTTTAACCGACTTCAAAAAAGAGGAAGGTTTTCAATTCGTCTTTTCTTTTGTACTTATTGTTCTTACGTCCAGTTTTCTTCCTCTTCCGAGTGCCAATCCCAGTTGTGTTGGAGCCAGGGGTTTAGTTTCCTATTCCCCTGTTCTTCAGGCTTTTACGGGAGCGATTACCATTGCACCCTAGAACCCCGAGATCAAAACCTTCACTACAACCTCGTCGGTCAATCAACAAATAATGCCTTAAATATTTCTATAAAAAGAAATTTCTCTATAATGAATACGATGATTGGTGAAAAGCGGGTGTTAATTCACTTCTGCCTTACCCTCCGGTGATAAAGGCGTGATTATGTGTATGTATGTAGGTATATTAGTGTTGTGTGTGTGTGAAAAAAAAGAGTGTAAGAAAAAAGTTTCAGAATGTAATGTGTTTTTTTTATATTACTTAGGTCGCAGACAATCACACGGCCCTCTTGATGGTAAGAGGTTACCGTGGCCTATGTGCGAGTGCAACACCAGTGTTAAGCAAACCGCTGTCCTTAAAGTAGAGATCTTTCAAAAGTACCTTTATTTGATGTATAGGTCCAGACTGTACCACTGCTGGTAAAAAATGTACACCATAGTACAGTACAGACTACAGGTTTAATCAATTACATTCTCATATCGCAGTACTAAATCGTTTCTATTCCCGTCCCTAATGCGCTTTGGCAACTTACCTATCTAGATTCAGTCAGGCTAATTATGGGTTTAAAGGGGATACAAACCAACAATCTTAACTTTACATCTATTAAGACGGGTAACCCAACATACTGTTGGCGAGCCAATCGGTTAATGAACTGCTCTAAAGTAATGACATATCTATGTCTCTCTAAAGACAAGCTCTTTACAAAAAAAAAAAAAGGATTGTGTTACGGTTGCTGGGTGTGGAGGGAATGAAATTTGAATTTGGAATGAGACGCAGAAAGACTGTAGGAGGCCGCCACTTTCCCTTCATTAATGTCAAATTGTTTTCAATTGTCTTTGATTTGCAATAAACCCCATTAATAGAGTTCAGTGAATAAAACCGTATGAATTTGACAGTGACATACCTACATTTTGTGCATAAATAACAATATGCCAGTGCTACCAATATTCAACGTGTCAAAACAAAACTCTTAGCTAAAACGCCCCGGTTTGGTTCAGTGGGCTTTGTCGAAATTCACGCGTGAGAAAAACTCTCTCATTTTCAGTAATTATGTACAATCACTTAAGCAAACCTATTCATCATTTGCAATAATTAATGAGGTGATCTTCTCTTCAAGCATTAAACTCAACAATAATGATACATCTCATAGATTTAAGTTTAGATATTACAGTGTAAAAGAATATAATGAGGGTAATGGCAGTAATGGCGTACAATTAGTACCGACACCGACCACCGGCAGCGCCACTTGTGAGGTGACCGGTTCGGAAAGATTTTAAAAATGGAAGTCAAGACCTACATGCGGATAAAAAAAAGAAAATTGGAATTTCATGTTTCGAATAGCTTGGAATAAGAGCCATGTTGGTTGTTTGTCTTTAGGCGGCAAATCAAAAACAATTCAGCACGATTTGACAATATTGAAGAGGATGGTGGTATATAACAATATTTAGTTCACGTAATTGTTGGTTTTACTATACGAAGATTATACTTTTGATAGGCAGGTTGTCGGAACTAAGAGTAAGAGGTCGGCTAAGATCGGCTTACTTCGTTTCGGATTGCTATCTCTCTTTCGCCCATTAAAGTTTTACTCTTTGAGTTTCATTGACTTACATTACTTTCAACACAAGAAATCTAGACGCTATATTTATACACATTTGTAATAATTTGATTGCTTTTCTGAAGCAATCAAAGTCTGATGTCTATATTGACCTCATAACAAATAGCAATAAAGTTGAAATTCGTTTTCAACATTTTCAGCACTTCTTAATATAATTAATCGCGATAAGTCCCGAAACATAAAAACTATGATGTTCTTACCAAACGTTTGTAAACAGAAAGGACAGGTATGGATTGAAATGGAATGCTCACCGAGTCCATACTAATATTATAAATGCGAGGCGGTCTGTCTGTTACGCTTTCACGACTAAAGTACTAAACAGATTTTGATAAAATTTGGTACAGAGATAGATTAGATCTTGGGAAAGGACATAGGCTATGTTTGGTCGCGGTAACCGACATCCACGCGGGTAGAGCTGCTTGCAATAACTAGTGTAAAATAAATTCTCTGCGGTGGTTTTCGCAAGCGACTACAATATGGGGTTCTTCAAGAAGGGCATTAGAAGGTTTCTTCAGGGTCGGCAGCGCGAGTGTGACGCCCCTGGTGTTCCTTTCCACGGTTCCTTGGCCACGGTGACCGCTTCCCATCGGGTGGGCCGTGTGCTTGTCTGCCAACTAAGTGGTATAAAAAAATTCACTATGATTTTATTAACTCTTTTTATACGACTACAAGGTGGACAGACGACCTCATTAAGGCTGCGGGAACGCGCTGGATGCGACCCGCTTCCAACCGGTCCTATTGGAGATCTATAGGGGAGGCCTATGTCCAGCAATGAACTTCCTATGGCTGAAATGATGATGATGATGATGATGATACGACTACATATAAAAGGCGTGTAATGACTTCAGTGTTCATAATATACGTACGTGAATTTCATTATTCCACCATAACTTTTAAATTGCTGAACAGCTTTTGATATAACTTTTACGTCATCCTGAGTGACACTGTTTAAATAATTTTTGATGAAAATTAATTTTAGCAAGGTTACCATATTTTTTTAAAATTATTATTTTGTTTATTTGAATCCCTACTATCCAATCTATCCATGTCAATATACTTCCAATTACAAACAGTCCGCCAATCAAATCCTTATAGTATAAGTATAATAAGTGAATCCCTTTCAAGTGAATGTTGTATGGATTCTGTGTCAATTAGGATGAATTACTTATACTTAAGTCCTAATGATTAATGACGCCGCGATGATTTACCATTTTCCATAGACTCGCTGTATATTCTGAATGGTTTATTACCTAATTTGCTAGTTAGCAGGTGGATCTTATCTATTACAGGTATAGTCAACAACACAGTTGGGACTCCGTGGTCCACACACCGGAAGAGGGGTGCGAGGGATATTTCTACGACTACCTCACCTCCGGCAATCGACGGCCCACAGATGGCGTGCGTTTTAGTCGGTTCAAGTCCGATATAACCTCCTCCACCGGCTCCGGCAGAGGGGCATCCGTGGGGATTTTTCGCACGATAAAAAAAAGAAGTATAGTCAACAACAGATATACCTAAGTGTACGTACGTACAAGGATGGACGAGGATATATTCCGATCCAGTACCAGACGAAGCCATGGTACACGCTTTTCACTGGGGGTTTGAAAGTCAGAGGGCTGTCACTCCCATAATCTTCTAATATATAAAAATCAATGCCACTTTTCGTTGTTATTTTATAACTCAAGAACTGCTGAACCGATTTGGCTAATTTTAGTCTTGAAATATTCGTGGGTGTCCAGAAAAGGTTTAAAGGATGAGAAAATAGGTGCAGCGGGAACGGGAAAAATATGGCGGTACGAAGTTCGCCGGGACAGCTAGTAAGTGAATAAAAGGAAACGATAAAGTAACGAACTATACACTCCGTTCACCTAGGATGTAATTGAAAACAGGGCTATAATGATCATGATTTCGGTATATCCATACTAATATTATAAATGCGAAAGTAACTCGGTCTGTCTGTTACGCTTTCACGCCTAAACCACTGATTCGATTTCGATGAAATTTGGTTCTGTACAGAGACAGACTAGCTAGAGCTTGGGAAAGAACCTGGGCTATATTCAGTCGCGATAACCGACAGGCAGGCAGGTTTGCCGCAAGCAGCAACAGCTAATCTTCTTATAAAAAAAATATCGAATTCTACACAGCAGCCCTAGTCACAAGCTCTCTATACACACACTAGTTACTCCACCTATTAATACCGGCACAAACACTGGACGAAACGGTCGGTAGCAACTAGCACCATGTTTAATTAAAGTTTAAAACCCCGGCTATTATTACCGCTGATTACCCTGCGCGGGCGCAGAGTGCGGCCGTTCGATTAGTCAACTCGGGATTAGAACAACAATGGCGTATTTATAGTTGGAATGCTGAGCAGTTATTGTATCAAGCAAATCGACTGTTTATTGTGATTTGTGCGACTGTTTACTTATTATTTTTGTGTGTGTGTGTGTTTTGGAGTGACGTTTTTGTGTGTGTGTAGAAATTAATGTGTTGTATGTGTTTTTAGTTTGTTCAATAATGGGTTTATGGAATGAGAACTTGGATATGTGCATATATTTACTTCAGCAATATGTAGGTATCTTCGGTACCCGACTTTTGATTTGTAGCGTCGTTGGAAGGAAGAGTGAAGCTTCAGGTAAAACAGTCAAGGAAATGAAAAAAAAACTAATCGTTTTTGCCCTGTTTCCCTGAAATTTTCTTCTCTACAGGTAGCTAGCGATATCACTAGTATTGCATTGCCTTAACTGCTTACCATCAGATGGCCTGTTTCTTTGTTACCCTAATATTCGTTATCGTATCATACCTAGCGCTAATCCTGGTCACATCTTAAGCTTGTACTTTGAAGCCACTTTCCAAGTCGTTACGGGATACGGGTTGTGGTCTAAGTAACCCCAAGAGAAAAACTTTCACCAGAGTTGTCTTATATCAGCAGTTGTACCGGCTTGCAATTAGTTTTGGCCCTTATCCAACTGTCGATATTATGCTACCGTAGTATTGTAAAGTAAAAAATGTCCAAAAACGAAATCCCTAATGAGATCTTACCCAAGTGAGATGTTCAGCTAATTCACAAACTAATAGCCTGTCAAATATTTAAATTGCCGCAGCTTCCTACTCTAAGATTGAATGCGGTTTACGTTATGAAACGAAATAGCCCTACAACACAGCCTTCCAACAACACATAATTACTTAACACTGTGTTTGAAATTACCAAGTCTTTTGCATCACTGTGTAACACAGTGTTTGCGTTACAAACGGTTAGATAGAGCTTTGATTTCGCAAGACCATTTTTGCTGTTATTCGAAATCGCATAGCGTACGGAATAGGCTGTAACTTGATGCGATTGTAACTTTATTAAGTTCTGACTTTAAGCGTGATGAGATGATTTGATTTTATTACTATTAGAACTATCGGGATATTTACCATGTATTGTTTGGAGTTTTCACCGTTTACCGCCAGTACTACAGTTCCTCCGTGATCATGGTGCTTGCAGCAGCGCTGAAATATCGGAAACTCCAAACAATACATGATAAATATCCCGATAGTTCTAATAGTAATGTGAACGACAATGAAAGTTTAAATACCTAGATTTGATTTTAGCTTTTTTTCTAATGGCTTTATCTCTTAGATATTTACAAATTAATCCAGAATCGGCTTTTACCGTATTACTGGGAAATTACTCTATTTAGAGTAGTCTATGATTCAAGTATGTTACTTAGTTATGTATTTGTTTGTAGAAAATGACTAGTTGTTTCCCATGGCTCTACCCGCTTACGTACTAATCGCGTTTATGCAAAACTACGGTGCCACCCACCGTATCGGTTTTTTTTTCTTGAGGTCACCTGCCCCGCATCTTAGTATCTTATTTTTCCTATGTCAGACAGGCTACATAGGATCGTAGTATGAAGTGAAATAGCCTAAAACCTTCCCTACAAACTGGGTTATCGAACGTAAAAATGAAGCCGCATGTGCAATTTCTGAACCGCAATAATATTGGAATGATGTAACGTATTTTGTGAATTTTCATGTAGCTAACAGCATAGATATAAGCGCTTTGGTGCAAACTGTAAGCTTATATTGCTAAATAATAATAAATGAATAAATACCTGAGATTAATTAACGCGATCAAACATACAATCAAACAAACAATAGAAACGGTCAAACTACTCCAAAATGAATTATACAGAATATTTGCATAGATCGGAATCGAACCCGCGATGTCTAACGTAGCAGTTGAACGCTTTACCGCCACGCTACACAGGTCGTTCAGTTTTTAATTAATACCGATAAATCTATTGGCCATAGGCACTACACCTTATCAGCAACCATGTTCTAATTAACGACTTTCCTACATATAACCGATATAACCGTCACATGTCAGCCATTGTTCTAAATACGAACGAGCCAATCACAGCGTCGGATCCACGTTCCACTGTGACGTCACACATGTAAACATAATTCAATTAAGTGGATTGCGCACGCGTTATCGCCTGTTATCGTGTGTGAAAAATTGTACCTAATAGATTGCTTTTATCAGTACCGTAACGGTAGCACAGTGTAAACTAATACAGCAGTGGATAGAATTAATGGTGTTTTCATGTTTTTAATTAATATTAAACCTAGTTTCATTATAGGTTATGTGGTAGGAAGTATTTTATGTCGTTATTGTGTAATGCATACAATATGCAAGCTTAGTAGCTGTGGTCGTTGTGACCACAGGAACTGTGGAGTTGGAATATTATTTTGCGAATTAATGTTATAATTTTCGTGGTGGTCTGGGGGTGCGGTAGTGTCCCCGCCAAGATGACAAATAATGTAGAAATTATTTATATTTTCGTAAATTTTGCTCTTAGTTTCTAGCTTTGGTCTAAATCTAAATACCCATAATAAAGCTGGTGAGTATGTTTCAACGTAATAATCTCTAGAAGTATAAGTTGGATTTTAAAAAATTACTTTAGCATCTGGCAACCTAATTACAAAGTACAATTCCTAATTATTAAACACACACAAAACACCGTACACTGATTGATTGAAGATGATTAATGATGATTAACCAACAACCAATGAGCGTTCACTATTTAGTGCGTTACATTGACACGACTATCCAATTACAGTTTAAAAAGAACGGCCAATATTTTCAGCTTTAAAAAAAGAAACACTCATCTTCACTGACAGTTATAGACATCAAACAGAGTTATTGTCCTTTAGTTCATCTTAGTTGTCAAAGTCAGGGTAGAGATACTTCTCTAATAGATCGACTCTGAATTTCTCTTATATACTTGCTTTGGTGAAGGTATATTGCAAATAGGTACATTTATCTTAAGAACAGCTTGTATTCTTGGGTGGGCTCACCATAAATGTCCTTCAATAAAATCTTATTGCAATCTTTACGGCTACAATGCTACTGACGTATTAAAAGTCTCGCACAGAACCCAATTCACTCTAGCAAATAATTATTTCTTGGAGTTTTTCACACTCAAAAACATAATTAAAGTAATTATTAAATGTCGTGACTTCAGCGTCTACAATTAAAGTAAGAAGACAATGATATGTCGATATTCATACAATTGATTCATCTTTTGTTCGATAATACCTTTTATCAACAACTTAAACTGCTACCGTGAAACGCTTTTCGACGGCAGAATCTCATTTTGTATTTCATGAACAAAAGTATTGTTGCGTGGTTATTAATGGTGGTTGGTGGTTCGTGACCACGGACTCAGAGATATGCTATAGATCCTTTGGAAAGTGAAGATTTCCATTTATAATGATCTTTTCTTAATTAGGACGAGTGTAGCAGTACTCGTGATCTTTTAATACAAGGATATGTATTATCAAGTGTAATTATTTTGTGAAAAGTTTCACACATTGTGGAATATAAAAGAAACTTCGTGAATTCGAAGAACAATTGTATTTACCGTGTGTTGTAAGCGTTTATAGGTTTTTGTAATATCTGATTATTTAGTTTCATTCATTTTATCATTTGTTCGTGAAAAGAGAAACTATTGAGTATGAAAAGGAACAGTCCGTTGAGTGCTGTGAAAATTGGTTGTGTTCATTTTTACTTTTATTGTGAAATGTTAAATATAAAATTAAATAGAACATGTACACCCTACATTAGTAATGTTAGAACATACACATATTCAGGCATTCAGTGGTTTGTGTTTCTACATATTTAGTTACTATTTATCAACTATAAAATAGCACACAATCACATTGTTGATATAGAAAATCACAATCAAATAGAATATAGCATTTTACCTTTAGTTGACACTAACTGAAAGTATATAAACATATTTTTCACATTTTATGATCAACTTATAGCTCGCGTTAATTCCCGGTAGAGTAGAATTCACATCTGCCTACCCCTTTGGAGATTTACAGGCGTGAATATGTATTTTTGACTAACTTACAGGCATCAAAGTCTTTTTCCTTCTATTAATATCACTAACGGTACAGACATAAAACAACATTCAAAACGTAATACATAACTCTTTCACTCTTTGGAACAATGGCGACGGATTCATGCTAATTAACCGTATCTTATATACCCACGTTTATTTACCAAAATATCTTTCTTTTTATCTGGGAGTCAACGACTTAGAACGGAAGCCACTACATTATAAATCTTGGGAACTACGTATTCACATATTTTATCTATATTAATTAAGCATGTAAGTTCCTGCCCCTCTAGACAAGTGGCAATTCGTTGCTCGGCGTATGATGGAATAGAATGCCAAATGTATGGGATTTGACGTATATGACAGGCGTCAACGATTTTTTTTTAATTTTTTTTTTCTTGTTTAGGGTTTTAAGGTTAGTTTTACCATTATAATTTAACTGCTGTCACTTCCTATCTCTAGTGCCTATACGAATGTCATGAAACTCTGTAATTAGCTTATGCCACTGTTATATACCATGTAAAATGTAAATAAGCTGTTGAGTTTCTAAATAAATAAATCTACAATATGCCGGCCAACGGATTGCCATTTGTCTAGGGGGCAAGGAACTTATATGCTTTGTCGTTTATGACATATTATGTTGACGACTGTCATATACGTCAAATCCCATACATTCATCATTCTATTCTACAATACGCCGGCCAACGGATTGCCATTTGTCTAGGGGACAAGGAACTTATATGCTTTGACGTTAATTACATACTAGCTTTCGGATGTCGGTTATCGCGAGCAAACATAGCCTAGTCCTTTCTCAAGGTTTAAACTACCACTATACCAAATTTCATTAAAATCGGTTCAGTGGTTTAGGTGTGAAAGCGTAACAGACAGACAGACAGACAGAGTTACTTTCGCATTTATAATATTAAGTATGGATGGATATGGATTATGTTTACGACTGTCATATACGTCAAATCCCATACATTCATCATTCTATTCTACAATACGCCGACCGACGGATTGACACTTGTCTAGGGGGGCTGGTCCATCTAGTTGTAGAAAAAAGAATGTGGTCTGTATCTGAAAGGCAACGACTTAGAACGGAAACCACTGTGTGATAAATCTTGGGAACTAAGTATGCCCATATTTTTTGTATATTAATTAAGCATATAAATTCCTGATCTATCTAGTTGTAGTAAAAATAATGCGGTCTGTATCTGGAAGGCAACGGCTTAGAACGGAACTCACATATTTTATGTTTATTAATTAAGCATATAAGGTCTTAGCCAATCTTGTTGGAGCTAAATAATGCTGCAATAAAGTTCCATACACAGATACAAGTACATCGTTCTATGAAAACGTTATAAATAATTGTCTTTATTTTCTGTGCTAAAATTATAAAGAAGAAAAATTTTATGGTTTGTTCGTTTGTGTTAAACAGGCTCTGAAACTGCTGGCCTGATTTGAAAAAATATTTTAGAAGTAGAAAGCCACACTATGTAAGTGACATGGGTTATCTATCATCACGATACTATCCAAGGGATTGGAGCAGTAATCATGAATATAAATAAATGCGCTATTTGAAATTTATAAAATTACGGTCATATTATGTATATAAGTTAAAGGGATGCAACGTGGGTTCAAAATATGTCACGAGTGAAAGAGGGTCAGCTGAACAGAAGACACAGCGTGAACGGGATCAGAATCACATACGGGTGGAGCCGCGAGCAACAGCTACTAAATAATTTTTTTTATACAACTTAGGTGGCAGACAAGCATACGGCCCACCTGGTGGAAAGTGGTTACCGTGGCCTATGGACGTATGCAACACCAGGGGCGTCACACTCGTGCTGCCGACCCTGAAGAAACCTTCTAATACCATTCTTGAAGAACCCCATATTGTAGTCGCTTGGGAAAACCATCGCGAGGAGTTGATTCCACAGCTTGAGTGTGCGTGGGATGAAGTTCCTTTCATACAGCACAATCTCTATAGCATAAAATCTATATAGAATTTGTTAAACTCACTGATTAATCACGAAATTTCAGAAACCATAGGGTAAAACCGGGATAGATGCCCCAGTGGGATAGTTGCCCCAGTTTTTAATTCTATTTGTTAGGGTCGTTAATGACGTTAACAATTTACTATAATTGTAAGAGGTCCTCATGTAGACTGTAGTGTCATAAAAAATATCAGTGCAACTCAACCCTAACTTATAGAATTTAAAACTGGGGCAACTATCCCACTGGGGCATCTATCTCGGTTTTACCCTAACACCTACAAACTTGAAATTTGACAGCTAGGTTATTTATAGGATGTCCTAGACATCCTATAACGGATTTTACGAAAATCCACCCCTAAGGAGGTAAACTATCTTCACGCGTACGAAGTCGCGGACGGCCACTAGTAATACGAGATAATTATGTAGCTAAGTTAAAACAGGTATTAAAATTGTAAAGACATTCAATGTTATTAGGCATTGCCATTTTATAACGAGTAATTTGTATTTGCGCATGCTTTGAACAGTCGAAGTTATGGCAGTTTACGTCTGAGGAGTGTCGTAACTAGTAGACGTATACTGCTGAATAGCTACTGCAATTAACAGATATATTTATGGAAATAAATAGACGTATTTAATGTTTTCTTAGTAATATGACGCCTTATAAGTACTGATGCACAATGATGGAATAAACTGTAAGATTTACCTAATATGTATCTTTTACTTTGAAAGCATTCAAACTGTATGCAGTTACTGTTGTTAGGCTATCATTTTTAATAAGGTATTACAACTTTTACTGTAAAGGTATGAATCCGAAGCTTACCGGATACGGCAACTACAGACGCATGCAGCAGATACGCGTAATTCATTGCGGCTTCTCAATGGTCCTCTTTATCCGTATCGGAGTTTAACAAGTAATGGATACGCTGTAGTTGCAGTTGTCGTATGCGGTCGACTTAGTCATCCAACAGAGAAAGTAGCAGTAATAATTATCACCTTTGTATAGTTCCCTCTAACCTCGGAACCCGGGTCCTTGTTTTTATTTAGCTTATACGCTTTTTATAGGAGCGATTGCTGCTGACCTCCCAACCCTGAGAGGATGGGTGCCCTATTTGATTTCGAAAGTTGATGATTCGATTTTTATTATATCGAACACACTGTCGCGATAATTCAGTTGTACGATGTTTTATTCCATCGATGCTTTATTGGTGCGATGTAACATTTGTGCGAAAAATCCTGCTGCGAAAAATCTTATAGCGATTGCTCGTTAGTTCGGTAATTTATTAGTTCGATAGTATATGGGTTCGAATGCCTATAATGTTCTGTGACATATAATTTTTAACTTTATTATGCATTATGAACGTGGAAATATATTATTATACTATAAATATATTATTAATAGCTACAACGAAGCCTCGTCCATTAATCAGCAGGTGTACTACGTGGACGTAGGATCGAAAATCATAGTTGACGAAATCTGGGTAATAAGATAATACACCTCTGCCCTATCCCTTCGGGGATTTAGGTACAGGCGTGAGTATATGTACTCGTATATATATTGTGCTGTTGGAGCAGACGGGTCCTAGAGTGGAGACCGCGAGAAGGAAAACGTAAAGTGGGACACCCCCAAGCCAGGTGGACTGACGACCTACGAACGGTGGCTGGGACGGACTGGATGCGGAGGGCGGAGGATCGGCAAACGTGGCGCATATTGGGAGAGGCCTATGTCCAGCAGTGGACTGCAATAGGCTAGTTGATTGATTGTGTGTACTGCCTTGCAAGTTAGGTCGGTTCAGCCACAATGCTATGAACTCAATTTTTCAATAGGTTTTTAATTTTCACACATTTCTCAACTATTCGGTTGTTTTTCAGCCCCCCTAGACAAGTAGGTACAAGCAATTATTTGGTCGTCGTATTGTAGAATAGAATGATGAATGTAAGGAATTTGACGTATATGACACGTAGTTTGACGTATTTGACATATGCTGACGACATTCATATACGTCAAATCCTATACGAATTAATAATTAAAACGTGGGGCAGTTGCAAAATGTTAAAATTTAGCATTTTAAGGTCGGTTTTAAACACCTTAACCCCTAAAACAACCCTTTAGTATTTTTAAACTTATTTTAAATTAAATTGAACCACGTATTTAATAGAAAACCATTACAATAAGTAATTCGTACCAATTGTAACCTTAATTGTATAACCATAAATGCGTATCAAAGTCCAATAAATCATATGTGTGAATACAAACCCTTATAACTTTCATACCCGCCATTATACTATTCCCTTGAGAATTATTCAGCCCCATACATACACACTATATACTATTAAATACAATTAACACGTATATAATAAAAAGGGCCCCACCCTTCGGAGGTCCACAATAGCAAAAAAGCCAAACACCTTTTATATAACCAGTACCAATTAAAAACAGCCACCTGACCCTAAAACATACAGGACTTGGCCCTTTTTACAAAACACATAATTATTTTCGAGTCCGTTAAAAGGGAACAAAAAAGTAATTCGATTGATTTTGGAATCGATTAGTTTATCTAAATCAATATCTAAAAATCTAAATAGATGTTAGGGGATGTTATGGAGTTTTTAAATGGTATGGCGTTGAAAGTATTGATGTAGAACGAGTAGGTGGTACTTAGATAGATTCATACTTAATACTAAGCGAAAGTAACTCTGTCTGTCTGTCTGTTACGCTTTTACGCCTAAACCACTAAACTGATTTTGATAACATATGATACAGAAATACATTATATTAGACCTTGGGAAAGGATATTAACTATGTATGACTAAACCGACATCCATGAAGGCGGAACCTGAATGCTTAGAACGACTGTCATCTAACCTCCACATCCCCAGTATGAAAGGTATGGCAAGAAAGTGCGAGAGGTATAAATGAGAGAACTGCCCCCCTAGACAAGTGGCAATTCATTGCTCGGCGTATGATGGAATAGAATGACGAATGTATAGGATTTGACGTTTTTGACATCTGTTGTTGACGCCTGTCATATACGTCAAATCCTATACATTTGGCCATCATAATGCCGAGTAACGAATTGCCACTTGTCTAGAGGGCCAGGAGTGATAAAGAGGCTAGAATGAAAGCGAGATCTATACATGAACTAGTCGATAAGATATACAGAAAGTTGAACCCTGTGAGGGTTTCATAAATTAGAAGACTAGTTAAGCAAAACAAGCGAGAATAGGCTCCGACTCCGAGTCGGAGGCGTCAGTATTTTTTAAATAAAAAAAAATCTAACCTAACCTAACCTAAAAAAAAACCTCCACATCCACAACCCATTGGTGCAATCGAAGTTCTGTAGTTAGTGTAGACCAGTTGTTGGACTATAAAGTGCTCCAACTACTCTTTACGACTGCCATAGATGTTCGTATGACAACCGGGACCGACCTATTGAATGTCTTAAGAATGATCTTCTAATGCGCTTTCACGCCTAAAACACTGAACCGATTTTGGTGAAAATTCTTACAGAGATAGATTAGACCTTGGGAACGGACATAGGTTATGTTTGGTCGCGATGAAAGACATCCACGCGAGCGGAGCCGAGAGTTACTGCTAGTAATTCTATAAAAAAGCGAAAAAGTATAATTATTAGACGAGTCATAAACAATTTAAACTTAAAACAGGCAGATACATAGGTAGGTTAAGTTATGTGCATGAGCGCGCATGTACAGTACAATGCACAGATCATAAATGTGTTGTAATTTATAACATACTGTTTGAACAAAGGGAAAGGCTAAGTGTCGGTAACAATTAACAATATTAATTGATTACCTATATTTTACATGTTTGTATAGGCAGTTTTAGTGCCTGTGGGCAATGACTTCTATGCACAGTTGACAAAGAAGACACGTATACAACTTTCATATAAAGGTGTACATGTCGGAACCAACTAGCTTAATCAGTTGTTCAATTAACTGCATAGGTTAACTTAAAGGCGGCGCCAATGATATTCAGCCATTTGATTAAACAGCTAGGTAAATGATTAGAATCGATGACGTTTAATTACTTACCTAGCCGTTTAATCAAACAGCTAGGCAAATATTTTCTTTACAGCCTTTCACGACACTAATTTTCATCCATTCAGCCAATCTAATAGTATACAAGACGAAAGTTCTAATCCATATCTGCCGCCCTAGACAAGTGGCAATTCGTTGCTCGGGGTATCTTGGAATAGAATGACGAATGTATAGGATTTGACGTTTTGACATTCATTGACACCTGTCATATACGTCAAATCCCATACATTTGGCATTCTATTCTACAAAACGCCGGCCGAAGAATTGCCACTTGTCTAGAGGGGCTGTACTAAATTTACAGTGGTTTAGGCATGAAAGTGTAACAGACAGACATAGTTACTTTGTTGTTGTTAGTTGTTCTGATATTTTTAAACAGCTACCTCACATTTTTTCATGATTCTGCACACCCTTTAATTTTTTTTTTTTTAAATTGAATATACTAGAACACTTCACACCTTGCTAATTCGTTAAAATAGATCTAAAAACACCAAGTCATTGCAATCATCTACATAATGACAAGGCGCTCAACATTTTTGCTAACACTAAAATGCGATAGGTCGGTCGCTAAGACCGCCAATTTAATTTGAAATAACATCGCCTACAGCCGGCGGTTTATTTAAAAAAAGAGGCCTATAATTCTGCAGCCGGGGTGTCCGGGACCCCGGCAAATATAGGGTTATTACGTAATGACCCGCTGCCGGTGATGTTAGGGGGTCGAATTTGAGTAATCAGAAATGTTTGGAGAATTGGATTGCGGTTTTGTGTGCATTGGTATAACTAATACTGATTATTCAACTGAATTAAGTTTATGCGTATACCAATGGCAATAACTAGACTAGCATAGAACAAAGATTTGGTAGGTATTGAGAAAGATCATTAGATAATAGACCATTTTTTTTCTGTAGATACAGTTCGGTGTCAAAAATCACGAACGCATTCTACGTTCCAATAATTCGGAATTTAAAATTCATTCCCGCCTCCCCCAAGAACCGTGGTCCGTGATATTATATTTTTTGTTCTAAAATGCTTGTCTAGTTATGTAAGTATATACCTATCTACTGGTTGGTAGCATTTAATATACAAACTATTATTATTATATGTATTCTTTAATTATCTACATACCAGTGGTGTACTGTAAACAATTGCTCCACAATTCCTAAGTATTATCAGGCTCTAACACACTTTGATAGAGTAGCTTTCCAAATTCACAAGACGCTGGACTGCATTGTTCAAATCATCACAAGTCAGATCTTATCGCGATATATTGGGTAAGCCCATTACTCTATTAGGCAAGGGTAAAAATATTCTGTTCGCATAAAACATAACACGACTGCCTCCATCACAGATGGGCACAAGATACAACTCGGCTAATATAATTAAATTAACTACCCAGATCAGCTGTCTTTCTCTGAACCCACGCGAGAGACAAGGATGTAAAATACACACCTTGCAACTTTTAGAATTAGATGCTTAATTTGAGGGTTAAAATTAATACTTAGGTGGCATTTTAAACGATTTTATCGTAATTATGTCGAGATGTGTAGGTTTTGTTTAAAAAAAAAAGATGATTGTCATTGGTCGGCACATCTGTTTGTAGATAATGATATCGTAATGTAAGGGTTGATATCGACTTTCAATCTTTTATATAGACGTTTCGAAGAAAGAGGGAGGAAATGTAGATACCTATATAATATTATGTAGGTATAATATAGTAGGTACCTAAAAGGTGGGTAGCAAATGCCTGGCAATAGCGCCTCCGCCTCGTCCAGGTAGAAGGGGTAGGCCCAAGAAGTCCTGGCTTGACGTCGTGGAGGGTGACATGGTCTCACTACCATGGACGCCCAAGATCGTGCGAAGTGGAGCAGGAAGAGCCGGAAGGCGGACCCTGAGTTCCGAGGTCACCTTGGCCTCGGATGTAATCAGGAAAATACGTCTCCATGAAGAGGATGATGATGATGAGGTAAAAGGTAAGTGTCTATTAGGAATCATTATTATATTACGCGTTTAAACATTATCATCATTGCTTATCTTTGTCTTTTATTATTTGGGACTGAGGCTAATAAGCATCTTTGCTACTAACTACTTGGTCTTATAGATAGATTCTCGCTATATTTTATTAGTCAGAAGACAGATGTCATCTAATAAGTTAGTGCATTGTATTATGTATGTTATTGCTATCTTCCCTTTCACGCAATATAACTACCTATATAATCGACCTTTTAAGGAAACTACTCGTATAAAATTTCCTTCACTCCATTAAAATTGTGATACCGGGAACCTGGCTTTAACCAGGAAGAAATTAAATAAATAATTAATTTCAATCCTTGTCGTAACTCTAAGAAGTGAAATTAATGTTACACCTTATATAGACTGGTACCTACATACTTAATTATTTTTTCCGACTATTAACTAAAACTAATCAACGATTACTTCCCAATATGGCGAATCAACCATAGACACCCCATCGATTCCAATTTAATAAAGCCGGCCATTCACAATCAATTAGTCAGCGAATTCGTTTTGAAACTCGTATTATTCGTGTAAAAGCTTACTGTGCTCGCCCTCAACGACGGGTGCCTTTTGAGCTTTATTTTTTTTATGTATTTTTTTCATAATGGGGGTAATATAAACGTGTCGGGCCTGACACCTTTGCGGACCCCACAGGCCGCCGCATAATTTGTGGGATAATAAAATATAATAATTCTCTTGGACCCCGCTCTAAGTGCAGCCCCGGATCTTCAATTTTTTTTAGGCGGGGCAAAAACTGAAAATGCCGCCCCCGGCTGCTTTTTTGCCCTACGTAAATTCTCTTGAATGCCGGCGGGGGGGGGGGGGGGGGGGGATGTCTATCCGATAGGATTTTATTTTCAGTCAAAAGTATAACCCATCTTTCCCTCATCCCACCTTGAATCCTCGCTCGCATCACACAGACGTGGACTCCTATCTGATCCGAAACAGGTGGTCCACGAGACACCCTCTCCCGGAGATCGTCTGCATCAGCCGGTACGGCAGGCTCCGTCCGTGTCGCCTCTCTAGCCAGTCCTCCATGATAACACGGCTTGCCCTGCGCTCGGTCGCCCAAGTCATTCCTTCTACTCCATCATGATGTCCGGATGGAGCTGGACTTCTCGAGGCTCGGGTTCCCGTCCCTGCTCCCACGTCAACTTTCACCACTAATATTGCAATTTCCCAGACCAGAGAGACTTGGGAGATGCACCCTGAAGCACCTGAACCTTATTGCGAAGCACACAGTCGTATCCGATGTTCCACAGGAGTCACTCCTTTGACAGGGTTACTCCTGTCAAATGAGTGACCCCAAGACCAATTTCTGCGGAGTACCGCATGATATTTGATGACGACCAAGGCCGGTCACTGTTAGGTAGATGATGGCTCTCTCCGTCAAATACACCCCGACTAGGCGGCAAAGGTAGAGATGCACTTCATGGTACAAGAGCGCCTCCCTGGAAGTCATAGTAAGTCTAGGGCAAGGTGTTGAACGCATTGGCGATGTGATGTCCAAGGACACCGCTAACATTACCTCGCCCCGGGCAAACTCATCCTTCACCAGAGCCCTCATGAGCATGGAATGGACTGGAATGGAAAGAGGACTCTTTTGTCCGCACTTAGCCTCATTTTTTGGGCCATTGTGCATGGACCTCATGAGCATGATGGCATCTACGGTGGAGCACCTCTGGCCATTCGCCATCTCCGGCCACAACCTGGAGCGGCGTCCGATGAGGCACTTCCCTATAACTCTTTCAAAGAGTTTGCGCACCTCGTCAAGCACCACTATGGGTTGGTAGGCTAACGGTGAGTCCACCGGGCGCCCTTTCGAACGGGGACCATTTACCTCGTCTTCCATGATTGTGGAAATTGGCTCCGCTAATAAACATGCGTTAAGAAGCTCTGTCACTTGGGGACTTGGAGATCTTCGACTAGAGTAAGGACCCACTCTCGTCCTGGAATGACGTCGGGTCCCGGGGCGGTTTTGTTACTTCTTGGCTCTGATCATTGCACCGCCAGCCCTAGTTCTACCTCAAGTGACCTCGAGTCATCGTCGTCATCCACACTGGGCGCCAAAGGCGACCGAGGCTCAGTAGTCTGCGGTGGAACGTGTTTCGTCAGCTGCGCTGGGAACAGGGAGCCATCAACTCCTCTGAATAGAACTGGTGGAGACACCTAGTCAACGGGGTCCAGGGGTGCAGCTTGCCGCTTTCCATAAGGCAAGGCCGCCCCCAAGGGGGCGGTCTTTCATCTGCAAAGTTTGATTTTGCCGCCCCCTGATGCTGCCGCCCGGGGCACGTGCCCCGGCTTGCCCCCCCCTAGATCCGGCCCTGTCTAAGTGTCGACGGAGTCAGATTCGATGGCTTTTTTGTTTGTAGTCTATCTAATGATTATAGAACGAGTTATATTTATGTTTTAATTTGAAGTGTGTTTGATGGCTATGGGAAGATGAGATTTCAACATTTTTAATGTACAAACTAGTTTGGTATTGTGATTACGGAAGTTTTTGACGAATTAATGAAGTGTCAAGTATCTCATATATCGATATCGATTGGTTACAAATTGACATGATCGATTAAAGAAATGGTGCAATTATAATTAGCAGCCATACACCTGCAGTAACTTTCACACACGGAGTTTCAGAACGAAATGTTCCTATACCAAGTTCATGAGTCATTCACCATCTCGCGATCGTCAAATTCTCGAGCGCGCGCGAGTTGGCAATTTTTGATTTCGAATTATTTTTTCGTCATCATCTCGCGCGCATGCTAAAATACAGTCAGATAAAAAAGGGTCAAAGAAAACATGAAAAGAAAACTAATGTATACTCGCGTCTTTACCTGCATTGGTTGATGCGCTGCGAATGTTTTTTTTTTTCATCTTAGATTTCGATATAGACTTGCGAAGTGAGACTACGCCACTAGGGGGACACGGCCGATATTATGATATCTGTTATGAGTAGCTATGTCATCTTAATATGCGTCGTATGAAATTAGATTTTTTTTTTTGCTTATCTTTTACTTTAGGCTGTATTTAAGATAAATTTCATAATGTTTCACATATTAAACTAGTTAAAATATTTACAAGAATAAAAAAAAGTATTTATTGCAATTTTTATTTCATTACATATATTTTTTATGATATTTGTAATTCATTTTAAATTAGTATAGTGTTTTAATGTATATATTTATTATAAAAATATTAAATAAAGCTATTATTTTTGTTCGAATAATTCCTCCTCAACGATTTTTACTGGTAAAGTGCCCAAAAGACGGGCGGCATTGCGCCGTCGGATGGTAAGCTTTTTTTATGCCAAACTAATTTCGTATCTTTTTCAAGGATCGTATATTTTCCACAACCTTTTTTTTATTAGACAGTTTTTATTATTATTTAAGCATCGTGTTGTAAAATATAATTCAAGAATAAAATATACCTAATCGATTAGGTACTATAAAAAACGATTATTTATTTCCCACGCTTCCCCAAAAGCGATTTCAGGAGTATTTTTTACTGTGAATCCCTTAAAGTAGGTATATATGTTACGGGCAACTTGAGAAATCTGGTCCCTGTGAATAGTGACCGGCCTGTATACATAATGCTCTTCTCACATGGGAAATTTGATAAAATTTCATTTCTAATTACTTTTCCCGGTCAGTATGAATCCTCAATATTATGCCCTTGCTTTGGGCAAAATGATAAAAAAATTTAATGAAGCGTTTTTGTTTATTAACGTTAAAAAAATACCTAACCTAACCTGGGGTGTGGGATATATACCAGTACAGTGCAGTAAAATTTTATGCATTTAAGTTAAGATTGCCGTTTAGTAAAAATGTGGCAGCCTTTTGTGCTTTTTATGTATTGTGGAGGTAAGTTTTACGTTTAGCTTAGGTATAAAAGCTGTACAAATAAAGAAAATTGAATGTCTGTAACTTTAAAATAACAGCTTTTTAACTGAAATTGTAACACACAAAAAGAAGGATAGACAGAGTTACTTTCGCATTTATATTATTAGTATGTATACGAGATACCTACCTATAACAAAATAGTTTTTTTTTTAATTTTGTGATCTGTCTACGGATTGTTGGCTACGGATAGTCTCCAAAGTGGCTGAACCGATTCTGGAAGGACGTCTCGTAATATATTATCTCGTAGTATTTATAACATATAATACATTTCTTTATAACATACAAAATAATAGCTTCTTCCACGTCCATTTTCTAAGCTCTGCCGAAACAAACTGACAAACTCTCGCAAAACGCGGTAGCGCTTATACCTAGGGATCGGGACCCGTATCTTAGACCTGAATCACGAGACTAACGAGGTCCTGGCTCCCGCCGTAGCACCTCATGCTATCCTCAAAAGACACATTTTAGGTGCAAGATATAATGTTCCGAGTAACCACTGACCTCCGTTAACGCGCGTTACATGTGAAGCTAGCCTAAAATATCCTGTACATTTAAAATAGGTACCTAATTTAATCTATTACAACGTTTTAGTAGCTGACTGTACACAAATACGTCATATTTTCACAAACGCGCGAGTTGATGACACAAAAATAATTCAAAATCGAAACTTGCCAACTCGCGCGCGCTCGCGAATTTGACGATCGCGAGATGGTGAATGACTCAAGTTCATATAAGTAGGTACTACTGTCGCCAAACTCTCACTTTTAAAAAATAAATATGATCAATCACATCACACAGTAGTGTGACACTGACACGATCGATCCTTTTAATAAGTATTTTAAATGTGAAAAATAGTTAAGTTGTTGGCTGAACGGATCTGACCAAAATAAATAAAATAAATAAATATTGTAGGACATTCTACACAACGAATTTAGCGAAGGGATACATCTTAGTGTAGAATGATACAAAGGCTACACGTTTATCCCTTTATTAGGATCTTATGGATGGTTGGAATGGAATCAGAATTCATGCAGAAGGACCTGCGGGAGCGGGAAACAACTACGCTACGTTGTTTATAATTCTCAACAGATACCAATACTAAAAATAAAATGTCAATTGTTTTGCATTCTCGTTGCGATTTATGTTGAATAGTTTTACAGTCTTGTGACAGACACAGGCGATAGCTTCGGGCACTTATTTTATATTCAGGGCTTTCACACCACTTGCGAATTCTAGCAATCAAAATAAACTTCTTACATTCATAACAAATTTGCATTTTGTCGTTTATGTAATTACTTAAGTGATTTATTTTGAAACTTGAATGGCGCTGAAGATATTTTATTACCTTTTCTAAGAGTGTCTGTACGATAGAAGTATTGTATGCGTAGGTATTATAAAATTAATAGACCGGTACAGTTCAATGGTGTTTCAAATACAGAATATCTCCTATTGTTGTCATAAGTGTTCTCTTTTGATGTTAGACTCAAAAAATGCTGGATTTACGTTGTGGAAGACGGTGTCAATGGTCACATAGGCGGAAAAGTAAAGCCGGAATACGGATTCCAGACTCCGATGTAAGAACTTCAGTTGCAAACGGGATTCAATGCCATTTGATGATCAAAGTGTTCTCGTTTGGGGAGCTCAAAAGGCTGTTACTAATAAAATGATGGTTTTATATATTTCAAGCTTAAAAGCTACGTGGCGCATTGACATAACTGCCCCCTAGACAAGTGGCAATTCGTTGCTCGGCGTATCATAGAATAGAATGACGAATGTATAGGATTTGACGTTTGTGACATTCGTTGACGCCTGTCATATACGTCAAATCCCATACATTTGGCATTCTATTCTACAGAACGCTGGCCGACGAATTGCCACTTGTCTAGAGGGGCTGGTTACCATAGGTACTTTTACCCTTTTCAGCTAGTACCTAAGTACCCATACGAAGTTACGGATAGCCCAAATGGCTTCGATATAATAACATATAACATAACATAAACTCACGCCTTTATCCCCGAAGGAGTAGGCAGTGGTGCTAGCACCCACATTTCCCCGTTTATGTTTAGGTCCCAATGTAATAGGTGGCGAGCCTATTGCCATTATCCGGGCACACAATACACACATAACTTCGAAAAGCATCGAAAAGTCATTGGTGTGTGCCATGGTAAAACCTGGGATCGAACCCGAGACCTCGTCTCAGCAGTCCATTACCCATACCACTAGGCTACCGCGGATTTTTTCGATATAATAATGGTCTGATTATGCCCGTTACGTCCTGTGCTCCAGCTTGAGCTCTGTCGCGACTGCAGATAAAGCTTGTGAGCACCTATATTATATACCTATCTTGAATTATATATTATAAATCTACATATTACCGCCGACCTTGGGTTTGTACTTATTTACTATACTGAACATAATTTAAAAATTCAATGATGACTAAATCCGTTGTAAGTAATTACATATTTACATTGTAGATACCACTTAGGTACTTGGCAATAGATTGATTGACACAGATATATTATGCTCCAAATGGCCTGTAATTGTATATATTTTACTAAGTATTTAATAGTGTTTTTGAAGCAACTATAACTACATACATTTCTAAATTTTACATAAAGTAATTATTCGTATTATTATGGTACATAAGTAGTTAATTATTATATTATTTGTATACCTATTAGAGCTGGGGGCTCCATAGGTGCAGGGGCTCCACTGCTCCAGCGACCTATTAGTGTTGGAGGCTCCATTGGTGTATGGCCTCCGGTAACCTAATTAGGCCCCTAACCCCTAAAAAGCTCCTAACTCTAATTAATGTTAGGGGCTCTTTTTCTAACTAGGTATATAGGTACCCATCAATGTTTTTAGGTCCCATAGTCCGATATTTTTTTTAATATTAGCCCATTTTTAATACCCACTAATAGTCTGACTTTGTTAATCGGTCCTAGCCAGGTTTCTCCTATTGTGACAATTATTTTCGACCTAGCTGATTTTATTAAGGTATCTACATATTAAACATGGTTGAACTTGACATAACGATAATAAAAACCATTCATTTCATCATATATGAATTAAATGACACTCATATCCCATATTATTCTCTCTAATAATGATACGGACATTTCCCAACTCTTCTAATGTCCCGCGGCGCAAGGGTTGTAAAAAATATTATTTCCGTTCATAGAGAAGAAATGACTTCCTCAATCAAGCGCTCAATGTTGCCATTGACAAATGACCATTTGTTACATGTTAATCTCATAACATATGGAGCATAAACAATCCCGCCTTTCTTATTTTGAATTTCGAATGTTTTTTTTTTTTCGCTTATAATCGTGATGTCTTCCTTTGTGCCCTAACAATAAGGTTTTTTGCAAAGTCCGTGTAAATTACTTCCATAGTGCAGTTTTTTATATAGGTTGAATTTGGGTGAATGACGGTGTATAACTTTGGGGTGTCTAGAGCTCATTGGTTCTTCTGTTGCTTTATTAAGTGGTTAATTCACATAATTGGCGTTCATTATTAATGAATGGGCGTTAATTTAAAATGCATTTTAGGGAAATAAAAGTTTATCTTTAAAGGTCGGTTCTCAAGCTTTCTGTGCCCACAATATTTTGTGAGATTTGAGTCACAATTTTGAGCATATAAATGCATATAAAAACTCTGTAGGTAGACACCTATTCCTAGTAAGTACCTAATGGTAACTTAGAAAATAATTGACTCATATTTAATCGCACATAAATGTGGTTTCACCAACCCATTCCAACATTATAGTCTGTAGGCATATTCGTTGAATAATACCTACCTAATAACAATGCATCGTTACATTATTGAAATATTTCACAACCAGCTATTACATCCTTCGCAGATTCATCAATACTAAAGACGAATTAAAAAAAAACAAAACGCACGCACACACACACTCTAATGACAGAGCACGAGGCGCGCTCGGTTCAGGGATCATTCAATTACAAGACACCGCTCTGTAATCATAACACAATCATCTATTTCGGCATAACACCCGCCATGTTTACCGATAGCCGACATCTTCATCGATAACGATCGACAAATCGATATTGCATTGTTGATTTCATACATCTATTGCAACATCTTTTTTTTTTGTTTTTAATCCAAGAATACTACAATTAATTTCTGAATCACACCAGAAGTGTTTTATATATTTTTGTGGAATTGTTTTTTAAATTGAAATAATAAAATATTATTGAATGTAATAAATCTGTACAAAACTAATTGGAATAGATTTAATCTGTTCATTAATCGATATAACATTATAAATGGCAACTATAACAAAAACCATAGACAATAATATATAAAAAAAAGAAATGCTAGAGCCGCGTTAGTTCGAAGTTCGAACATTCTAAATTCGAAAAGTTTGTTTGGTATATTTGCATACTCGATTGTTACGAGTTGTAATTTAGGTGTTATTCTTCCAATTAAGTCATTAACAGTGAATCGATTATAGATAATAAAACAATAGTGTCAGTGACATAAATACTTATTCCGCTTTTTTGAAGGTGAGTATTATGGAGGCCAAATTCGTTGCATTGCGGAACCTTTTCAGTTTTGGAATTTGTGAACATGCACAAAAAATAAATAAAAGAGTAAAAAGTCCTTATTTTCCGGCACCCAGAGCCCCAAGATTTGCTGATTTTGAAGAGCAATAATGAGTATCTATGAAAATATAAGAATTAAAGGACACCATCAAGCCTACCCCATTCCAAAAGAGGCGTTTCTAACTGTCTGTATGCATTTATGGTACTTACATCATTATAAAAAAAAAACCATTATGTCCGTTGGAACTGTCAAGAGTAGATTTATAATTGGAACGTCATCAAATTATAAAAGTTAAAACAATACGTTTCAATTGTTAGAACTGTAGATTTGAGATTCTATTGTTAAAGTTTTATAATAAGTCACTAATTTAGTGATCAGTTAGCATCCATTGTTTTAAATATAACGTGGGTAGGTACCTATTACTCGGGTCATTATAATATCTTAGACCTAAAATGTGCTTTATACGCGCAGTAGACATTTCACGTGTGTGTCTTTTGAGGATAGCACGGGGTGGTACTGTGGTGGATAAGCTCAAATTCACCAAGCATAGGTTAATAGAAAACAATCCGCGCACCAGCCCCTCTAGACAAGTAACAATTCGTTGCTCGGCGTATGATGGAATAGAATGACAAATGTATAGGATTTGACGTTTTTGACATTCGTTGACGCCTGTCATATACGTCAAATCCCATACATTTGGCATTCTATTCCATCATACGCCGAGCAACGAATTGTTACTTGTCTAGAGGGGCAGGGCCTCTTTTATTTCGTGATTTAGGTCCAAGATACATGTCCCGAAGTATATGGCTCTAAAACATTAAGGCTCAAGCCAGGTTACAGTTTAGAGAAAGGAAAAGTCTGAGAAGTTAAAAAAATAAAACGACAAACAAAAATGTACATGAAAAGATCTAAGGTGTCCTGGTATCTATGTATCAAAGAATCAATTTCGTTTATTCGGTTTAAGCAAGCATATACATAAAGAGCACATGAACATCAAAAGCTCAGTTTTTCAAAGTTGTCTGTTTTTCAGAGAATTTTTCCTAGGAAGTAGCGGGATCAAGTTCTGTTCTATTTGTTTTTTGACCTTAATTTATAGGAAAAGTTAGCGCTATAGTGTTTCAATATTTTACCTATTAGGTTTATATTACAAAATTGCAAATAAAGCACCTAAAGCACAAAAAAAATAAACAAAAGAATTTCAGGCATTACAGACGTGAATATAATGTATGTACGAGTATGTAGTTAGAAGTGTGTGTAGAACATACAATGTTTCATAGTACCTAATGCATGCGATTACATGGCCCCAACATGGTAGGTTTTATATACCTACCTTAGATATATAATGTATGTTTACCTATTTTATCATGCATTAGTAAATGACATTTGACATGTAAGTACACATTTGTTTTGCAATAAATATGCATAGTTACGTCACTGTTTGTTAAGTGCACAATAATCAAATACGTATTACGTACATAGGTATATCGCTAATGTCGTTTCAATCAAAAACGAATAAATAAAACGTTGTTTACCCAGACTTTTGATTCGTTCATTAACTATTGACCATGGCTGCAAGATCAATAAAGTGGCCATTAATGTATTTGAGACTTTGCCGTGTAGCTGCGTGGTTCCCGGCAGAGTAGAATTTGGGCCACCCCATCTCCTCCCATGCGATGTCCGTACAAGGCGACTAAGGGTTAGGGCTGTTAAGCATCAGAAAGATATATAAAGCCTAGACTCAGACTCAGATGCATGGCTCGAGTTAACAATAGTGCTCGGAATATGGCAATAGGCTCACCTTGTATTACGTTGGACCCAATACAATGATTGGTGAAATGTTCTACAATATTCGCAACGTTATAGACTGCTAGCTGACATTATTCTCTTTTGAAAATCATAGTCATAAGTCATAACCAATCATGTTAATATTTTCTGTATCGTAATTAGTTCATCCGACGGGGTAATAACCAATACCTATAAAAACTTTGATATTTGTGGAGGAATTTAATTACCAAATTGTAAATAAACTACAATAAATTTATAATTGAAACCAATAAACAGCAGTTCAATATTTTAAAGCTAAATTATTGCTGAAAAATATTAACACTATTTCACCTATTTTACACTTATATATTTTGGGATAGTTTTCGTGATAAAATACTGATGGTACCGAAAATGCCGTTATTCAAATACCGGTACAAAGATACCGTTACAGCAATAACGATACAGAAATATATAGGTAGGTACAGTATGTACAATTAAAATCAGTTGAACATTCGGCTTTTTTCGGGTATAATCGCCTAAATTCGGAGACGGAAATGACACGACATACATTACCGCGATTTCTTTTATGCAGCATTCAATTTGAAGTATCCTAAACGCAATGTATACCATCTGCCAAGATGACACTACCAACCACAGACCTAAGAAAATTATAGAGAAGCGACATGAATTTGAAAATTCATTATTTATTGAAGCTTCAATAATTAATGAATATCTTCAATAAAAGAAATCGCGGTAATGTCCGCGATATTTTTTATTTAATGTATACAAGTATAGCTATACTTGTATACATTAAATAAAAAATACATAGATATGTTACGGAGAGTGATTATTCCTTTCCCATTTCCTTCTACATTTTTAGCCAAGGGCCTGCGGTTAGACTTAAGTTTAGCCGGCTAAAGATAGAAGAAACTAACATTAACACCTCGTCGAAGATAAACCTAAGTTCAGCCGGCTAATCTTAAGTTTATGTTCACACCTACCTTTAGCCGTAACAGATACAAGTCCATATTTTACTGTTTGATGTACATAAGTAACAGTACGATATTACATCGGATTAATAATAATTGATAATAATCACCAAATTAAAAATTTAAGAAACCGACTTCTACCGATTTTTGTTGATAATTTATCAATTAAAAAAGTAGAAAGTAAATTTTCTTCTTTTTTAAATAAATTATATCTATTCTTTATTAAAATAGTTACATGCATTATTTACAATTTCACGAGACTGAGCAACAATTATTTTACCACGCTTTAAAGTTAACCATGATACATAACTACTGTAAGTTAATTTTGATAAAATTTGATAGAATCGAATATGTTCACGAATGAAATTAGCGTTCATAATCATAAATGTATCATATACGTCAAATAAATCAATTATTTTTCTTATATTTCAATATTTTTGTGTTTTGAGCTACAAAGGAGGTTTTGTTGCTCATATCGTACTTGTATTGTATTCATTATGACAACGGGTAATATAATTATATCTGTAAATTGATAACTCTATGTAAGAGACGAGGGATTCACGACAATTACCGAGGTTCACCGAATGTTCAACTGATTTTAATCGTACTGTACCGAAATAGAAATAATAACGTAGACCGGTATTTGTGTCAGTTCAGCATCAGCAGCGGTCGGTCGATCAGCAGAGATGCTAAGCTGACATAAATCTAAGTCAAATGGAAACCTATAAGGAAATCAAATAGGTAGGTATATTTATTTTCTTCTAGCACTCATCATCAATAAATGCAATCAATTAGCCTATCGCCACTGCTGGATATAATTTAAGCCTCTTCCAAAGTTGGGAGGCTTTGGCCTACTATTTCCACGCAGACCAGACCGGGTTGGTACCGGGCTTTATTTCGAGTTTGCCTTCTCTCGCTGTGATATCCTCTGCGTATGTATCGTAAGTCGCCTCTTATCGGCACCCTTCGGATGAGATGGGGTGATGATACTTGTTACATAATTATTCTGTTTTCGTGATCAACGTCTCACCATCATCCTTCCGCATCCGAACCTTTCTCCTCAGAGACTTTTTTTTTTATCGTGCGAAAAATTCCCACGGATACCTCCCCCGCCGGAACCGGAGGAGGAGGTTATGTCGGACTCGAACCGACTACAACGCACGCCGTCTGTGAGCCATCAGTTGCCGGAGGTGAGATTTTCGTAGCCATATCCCTCGCACCCCGGCCAACGCAGGGCCATATCTCTCGATCTGGCTCTCTTCCGGTGTGGGGACCACGGAGTCCCCAACTCGCCCCCGGGTATGGGGAGGCCGTGAAGTGACTGCCATTGTCCTCTACAACACATTGGCGATATCGAAGTATTGCAGTTTGACCAGTTGTCAGACTTTTAAGGGTTCCAACTACCCGTAACAACAGCCATAGATGTTCGTACGAGTTACATACATACATATTGTTTTAATTTATTTCGCCATTGTTGGGCAGTATATTCTCTACTTTATTGTGCATTGTTTGTCAAATCAAAATTCTTGTTTTCTTTGTTCTTTCACTTTATTTGCTATACCTTGATTATAAATTAAATGTATTGAAGCCCCTTAGCTATACCTACGGATGATATGTAAAAAAAAAAGCTGGGATAGAGGAAGGAGGAAAACTAGGAACATATATGTCCAGCAGTGGACTGAAATAGGCTATTGATTTAATCAAACATTGCAGTGAGGAAAATCTCAGAGTTATCTGATATATTTTTAATACAATCTTGTTACAATTGGATTTTCTAGAACTCATAACGCTTGCTACGCGCTATGCCAGCGCTATCTAGAACCAGATTTAAAATAGAGAACCGATATATGACATGCGGAGGAATAGAACCGAATGCCTACGGTGCGGTGGTTTAAAACAGGCAGAACCTGAATAGCTAGGTAGTATGTTATAGTGGCGAAGGGAGGATATTTTTAAAAGGGAAGCCGGTGAACCAAAAGTCTTTCATGAGAGATAGAGATTGTACGGTTCACTATCCATTTGCATAAAAATAATAACTATAACCTATTTTGGCATATGATAATAATGATCTTTAAGCATTTTTTTAGCATAATTACATAGTAAAATTATGCCAAGTATAATTATGCCAAAACATTTTAAGACAAAACATTTTATGTTAACGAAAGGGATCCCAGATTGCACATAATATCTGCCATCTCTGCAAAGAAAAGCCGAAAGGAATCGGTTTATATGGACCCTTTACCACTGGTAGGTACTTAATGTATAAATATAGGTATTATACAAATAAATGTATTTATTAAGTAGTGGTGGCTATTTGGTCTCGGCCTATTAGGCACCAACGGCCACTAATTAGTGCAATTAATTAGGCTAATAAACAATAGATCACAATCGCAACGGTCTGCCTATTTCTGCTCGGCGTGTAATGGCCACGGGTGCCAGCAGAACTATTTTGTATTTATTGTTTATTACTTACTAAGAATTTTAGTTCAGGGGCGGACTTAGATTTCGAGAGTATAAAATAAATAGATAAATAAAAAATAAAATGGACAAGTACAAATAATTATATTATGTATCTGTACTTTGGTGATCTTAATTTTTGTGAGCGAGTTTATCTACGGTGGAATTCATTACCAGGGAAATGAGTTGAAAAATAACGAAATGAGGGATAATTAATAATAATAATAACAACAAGATGACAGAGAAATTGTGAATAATTCATTTTTACCTGTTGTAAAACGACTGCTTTATCTATCAAGCTTTTGGTTTGAATATTTGGCCATTTTGATAGAGACTTTTTCCGAAGCTATCTCCGAAGATGAAAACAAAGAAATATTACCGAGCTAATTTATACTAACGAATAAATTATAACTTATACAGTTTTACATTGGAAATCTATTTATATTTCACTGTTCAATAGTAATAAATAGGATAAAGTAAACAACTAGAAACTTATTAGATATTCAAGTTAGAAAGTTATTGTTTGTCAACTATCGTTAAATATTTAATGTCTACATTTAGTATAATTGATTTACCTATGTAAATAATTACTTTACACCTCAATGGGACTAAAAATTTATTGCCAACAACATAAAATGTGCAAATACGATGGAAAAGCTCGAGTGATTCATAAATACTTAGGCAGTTGTATTTTATATTCTTGCCTAACGCGTTTTTGCCGGCATTTTCTTCGCGTCTTAATATCTTTCATATTAGACATTTTATACATCTAATTAAACGTTTTACGATATAAGGCTATGTAGGTAATTAATGTGTACTAATTAGATATTCCGTTATATGAGAAACAACACCAGAATACTAAGTATTTTGGTGGAGAAAGGCAAACTTCCATTAAGTACTATTTAAATTAATAAAAATGGCCAGAATTAAACAAGAATATGACTTACCTCCGTTGTCAGGATTATTTGCTTCGAAGGTCTTGCTGGTCATGTGGAAAAGAGCATCCAGCGGTGTGTGAGGAGCCGCCGATCCTTGTTGAGGCGCTCGCCTAGGCTCCGAACAGCAGTCGGAGGCCGACGACGACCGCTCGCTCGCGGAGTCACAGCATTCGGCAGACCCTAAGTCACGAGGCCGAAGTAGACCGAGTGCTGCCAAACGCCACCGTTCCCCGTCTAACAACGCCGCACCGGCAAGTCTCTGAAGCCGCTGCAACCGCTCCAACCCTGACGCATCCCAGGGACGCACTATACGCGGTGGAGTACGCGGGCTATGACTCAGAATGTCCAAAATCGAAAAACTCTTCACTCCTTCACCTCTACGCTCTTCACCAGGCTCTGATGCCATCTTTAACCGCTTTAGAGGTCTGAAGTAATCGTGCGGTGACGGCGATCGCGACGGTGCTGGTGAAGGACGCCCCACACTGATATCGTCTTCCGAACAGCTGTGTCCTGACATCGACTCCTCCTCCATCGTTCACAAATCCATCACACAACAGTCACAAAAATATCGAAGTTCAATCGTTTGGTTCACAGATACGGGCAACGCGAGATACGGCTGACGGGTCGACGCGCCTCGGTCAACTGACGTGGCGGGTGACAGCCCTGGTCCGGGCGGTGAAGATGGGCGGGGCTTATTAGCAGCCAGCCAATTGGAGCGCGCGGTTTTATTGCGGGCGTGTTCTGATTCGTCGGCGGTATCGTTAGAGGCGCGCCGGAGTGTCACACTTGGCTCTCCAATAAAACTTTTTAATCCGAACCTGGATTGGGGGCGAGATTCGTGGTGTGATTAATTTAGGTGTGCGCGGGGGGAGACGTCTGTGCGGAGCGTGGGGTGTGGGCCTGTGGGGTGAGGGAGGGGAGGACGTCGGTTAATTACCGGGATGAAGACGCAAGTCTAACTACTCGCTCCATTATTTAGCGTCGATAAGGCCGGCGTTTGTCACTGTAGAAATTGCCACTTTCCTTCTGTATTAGTTCTTTGATTTTAGTTCGCTATCTAGTAATTTCAGGTCTTATGATAATTAGGGGGGTTAATAGAAGGGTTAATTACCTGCTAGGAATAAATTTAATATGCTGAATGTCCTGCAGAGTCGATTCATAGATTTTATAGTATTGATGGATAAATGTCGGATTGGTTATTAAGAAAATCATCATAGGTGTTTAGTTCTCCATTTATATGAATATCTAATTATGTAGATAGGTTCTACCTATAATAAGTTATGTTCTCGTATCATAATTTAGATATAGCGGTAAAGTGCGCTATATAATAAAGTCAAAATATGAGAATTCCTGCGAAGACGAATTGGGAGCCACTTGAGTCTATTCCGGAATTCAGAGACGTGATCATATTTACGTAAGCCGAATATGAATCTAATGCAAAAATTTTGAAGACGCTCAAGCTTATCAAGTTGCTCCTCAGTGAGATCAGGATAGCTTACATCGGTGTATAGGAAGTAGGAGGGATTGACCAAAATAGGTGACGAATCATCCACAAGATATTTCATCCTCGGAGAAACGTCACTGTTTCAAACTTTAAGGTGCCAATTGAGCCGAAAATCTTTAAATCTAAAGGTGGATTTAGACCAAACGAACATAGACATAGTGACATAGTGGATAATTTTATCCAAAATAAGTGACAGGACTTCTTGACAACAGATAGAAAATCTAGCAACTTTTTTTACAATATGTCCCAATGTACCGGACATGGTCATACGGCCTTTGAGACAGTTGAGTCTCCCGTATGCAATTTAAATAGTAAAAATAAGATATTAAACCTGGTGCACCAGAATGTTGAGGGCTTGATAAAGGGCAAAGAATTGGAATTGGAGTTGCACATGACCCTTAAAAATATCGATATTTTTTGTGTAACGGAGCATTGGTTGAAAGACCATGAGGTCATGTTCAACTTCAAAAAGCACCAGGTCGCAAGCTCGTTCAGTAGAAGAAATTTCAAACGTGGAGGCAGCCTAATAATTATCAATAAGAATATAAAATTTAAAGAACGTAAAGACTTAGTAAGCCTCTCTATTGAGCGAGTTATTGAGATAGCGAGTATTGAGTTTGAGCAGTTCATTGTATTAAGCGTATACAGCCCCCCGGACGCGCCCTATGCAAGATTTGAAGAAAGGATGGAAGAAGCGCTTTTTAAATGCCGTTACTCCAAAAAGTCAATAATAGTTTGTGGAGACTTTAATGTAAATATTTTAGAAAACACCCTAGTGCCAGTAGAAAGAAAAAAAATGTTAAATCTGTTCAAGTCTTTTAATCTTATTAATATGTTCTTGGAACCCACTAGAGTAACTGCAACTAGTGCCACATGTATTGATAATATTTTCACGGACATTAAACCAATTGATAAATGTATTGTTGATGCTGTAGGCTCGGATCACCGTGGACAATTAATAACCTGTGAGAGAATTAATTGTAAAGTTAAAAGTAAAAAGGAAATAAAATTTGTACCGATTAACCAGCATCGTTTAGACGCTTTTAAAGAAAGTATAGTCAATAAACTACCTGACTTGCCCTCGTACACTAGTGTAGAAAATTCTTATGCAGATCTAATTAACCTAATCAATAGTGAGTTTGGGAGAATTTTTACCTCAAAAACAATATCGATTGGCGAGCGTCCTATTTTCAGTGACTGGGCAACGACGGGAATCTATAGAAGTAGAAGGAGATTGTTTGATCTGTATTCTGAAAAATCATACAATTTCAACCCTGCTTTTCAGAATTATGTTAAAAACTACTCTAAAGTATTTAAGCGAGCCTGTTCCTTTGCGAAGTCAAACTACATTAAAAAGAAAATAGCGAATTCTGTCAACAAAATTAAGACTACTTGGAATATAATAAATTCTGAATGTGGGAAATCTTCATCAGTTGCAAGAGATTTCCATTTAAAAATAGAAGATCGCCATGTCACGGAGGACATGGAAGTTGCGACAGAGTTTGAAAATTTTTTTACAAACATTCCCATTATGGTAACCAAAACTCTCCAGTCGTCTTCCACTTCCGCCGAATCATTACTTATGGAATCAATAGAAAAATGTGAGGACACTTTCGTATTCTCAGCTGTTAATAGCAAGGACATCACCAAAGCGTTTAAATCTATTGATATTAAAAAGACCGCGGATCTATGGGGATTATCAGTCAAAACTGTGTCATGTATTATTGATGTCATTGCTCCCCATCTAGCAGCTGTGTTTAATGACTGTGTCAGCAACGGTATATTTCCGGATTTAATGAAACATAGCAAAGTCATACCTTTGTTCAAGGCTGGCAGCACCACAGATCCTTCTAATTTCCGACCCGTTTCTGTGTTGCCGACCTTGAGTAAGGTATTTGAGAAACTAATTCTGGGACAGTTGTTAACCCATTTTGGTGAAAACAAATTGTTTCATGATAAACAGTTTGGGTTTACTAAAGGACGTTCGACCACCGATGCTGGTGTAGAATTGTTAAATTGTATTTACGAAGCCTGGGAAGATAAGCATGATGCATTGGGTGTCTTCTGTGATCTATCCAAGGCTTTCGATTGCGTCCACCATGATACATTAATCAAGAAATTAGAACATTACGGAATAAGGAACAGGGCTCTCGATCTTCTGACTTCATATTTGAATAATAGAATTCAGAGGGTCGATGTTAACGGTACACGCTCAGTAGGATCCGTGGTTTCGATGGGCGTTCCACAGGGTTCGATACTAGGACCATTTTTATTCTTAATTTATATAAATGACCTCCCTTACTACGTAAGGGACAAACATAGTATTATTTTATTTGCTGACGATACTTCGTTAATATTTAAAATTAAGAGGCAACTAAACAATTATGACGAAGTGAATGGTGCAATAACAAGAGTGGTCCATTGGTTTAGTACAAACAATCTTTGCCTAAATGGGAATAAAACTAAATGTATTAAATTTACCCTACCTAATGTTGCACAGGTGGAAACCAATGTACAACTCAATGGTCAGGTGTTGAACCTTGTGGAATCAACAGTGTTCTTAGGTTTGAGTATTGATGCCAAACTGCAGTGGGGATCACATATTGAAAAAATAGCCAATAGATTAAGTTCAGCTTCCTACGCTGTAAAAAAGATTAGGACTCTGACAGATGTGGATACGGCTAGAATAGTTTATTTCAGTTATTTTCATAGTATTTTGAGCTACGGAATTCTCCTTTGGGGTAGTTCCGCGGATTTGAATACAATATTTATATTACAAAAGCGGGCTGTGAGAGCTATTTATAATTTGGGCCCAAGAGTCTCCCTCAGAGAAAAGTTTAAAGAAATAGACATTCTGACCGTAGTGTCACAATACATTTTCGAGAACCTAATGTATGTTAAGAAAAATATTTCCAAATTTCCCAAAATATGTGACAGGCATAACATAAATACGAGACATAAAAACAATCTTGTAGTCTGCGACACCAGACTCCAAAAAATTAGCAGTTCTTTCCAGGGTAACTGTATACGCTTTTTTAACAAGCTCCCTAAGGAAATTAGGGATTTACCTATAAATAAATTTAAAAATGTAGTTAAGAGGAAATTGTGCCAAAAGGGCTATTATAAAATACAAGAATATTTAGATGATAAACTAGCTTGGAAATGAGCTGTTCACTCATGCATGCTTCTCAAACAAATTATTGTATTTAGACTAAGTAGACTAAGCATTATTTGTAAATAGACCAAAAAAAAAAAAAAAGCCCGCTGAGTTTCTTGCCGGAGTCTTCTCAGGCCAGGGCCGCGTTTCGAACCGGTGGTCCATTTGCTAAGCTAGTCTTTAGTACATAATTATATATTTTTGACGTTTTGTAAGTGCCGTTTTAATGGTCTATACAGAATAAATGATTTTTGACTTTGACTTTGACTTTGACTTAGAGGTAGAGCTAGAACAAAAGCATTTTAAGAGCAATCTTTCTTAATATTTTAGTTTAAATGAAACCTTATTTTCAGCATTTACATACAAGGAACGAATCACTGTTTACACCTTAGAGTAATGAATACTCTAAGGTTTACACTAATAGAATTTGACGTAGAGAGTATAGAATGAACATTCGCTCGTTTGGTGTAAATCAACCTTAATTGAATACCAATAATGGAAGACAAAGGTAAGAATCGAATTTATTTTCATAATTAGATAGGTATATATTGTTCCGTTGATATCTTTTGGTAGTTACATCGAAATATTGTAAGAAATGTAGATCTCTTTTATTTTGAACTAGCCTTCCGCCCGCGACTCAGCCCACGTGGATCTTCTATCTCCGGTTCTACTCAACCGATTGCAATCAAACAAACGTAAGATTTTAAGTCAGATCAAGACCTTTTTAACAAGAAATAACCGCATCATAATCCGTTCAGTAGTTTTTGCGTCCATCGCGGACAAACATTTCCAATTTACAATTAAATAATAATATAGGTACCTAGATATAGATAAATAAAAGTGACATAAAAATCTCAATATTAAAATATCCCGTCGTACAGTCAAGTCGGCCATCTTGTATGACGTATAGTTTCCGCACAACTTCACGCACCGCGGCTCGGGGGACCCGCGTGGAAAAAGTAATCTAATTTGACATTGAGTTTAGTTTTTATGAGGCGGCTGACTGACACTCGTTCGGCCTGTCAAGTGGGGTGGCCAGTGTTTGTTGTTGGGGCTTGTAATTAAATAACGCAGTTGGTTTTTTTTTTAAGAACAATGATGCGTAAGTAGTGGTTTGAATTTTTGAATGGAGGGTATAACGGAATTTTACTTTTTAATTGAGTCACATGAAGTAGGTTATCAATAGGGAGGTAACCGTTATTGTGAATACATTCTTGGAGTATTAGTATTGTAGGATATCTGCTAGGGATTTAGGTCCAAGATACGTGCTTGGACTTAAGGCGCGCGCGGATTGTTTTGTAGTCTAATGCGTGAATTTGAGCTCGTCCACCGTAGCACCCCATGCAGTCCTCAAAAGACCCCAAAGGAACGTATACTACGCGCGTATAGAGCACATTTTGAGCACATTTTTACAATGTCCCGAGCAATATGTTTCTGTTAATGAGTAGATTAACCAAATAAGATGCCTAGAGTCGAACAAACAAAACAAATCATAATAAATTACCACAAGAGGCATGCGATGCGGAGGAATTCTACGACGCGTTTTAATTTTTAGTTGTATAATAGTCCTTTTGTTTGTTGTTTCATTAATTTTAATTTAGGTTTAATTCATTTATATTTAATTCATGATAAATGAAATTATTCATCCATTTTTTTCGTGATAGATATTTTTAACGCAATTTTTTGACGGGTAAAACACTGTCGTCGCTCCCCCAACTTAGGGTTGCCATCCGTCCGGGTTTCCCCGGATTTGTCCTAGTTTAGAAGGCGTCCGGGGGGCGTCCGGCCGGGGTTTTATTTGTAGTCCGGGTTTTTATTTGTAGTCCGGGTTTTGATTCAAATACGCGCGCGGTTCGGGACGCTCGTCTCGACTCGCACTCACCCCGCGGACTTTTGTGAAACAGCTGATGTCGAATACAAACAGCTTCTCTATCACACAAAGACACGATGGCTAAGTCTGTTTCCAGCTATCGAACGACTTCTGAAGCTCTACCGTCCATTAAAGGCTTATTTTGAAAGCGTTGAAAGGCCACCTATTTTAATTAAACAGTTTTTTGAAAATCCCCTCCGGAGGCGTATTTGTTTCTAATACACTCTATTATGCACATCACTCACTCAAAAATAGAGAAGCTAGAAAAAAGTGATAATTCTGCCCTTGAAACAAGATCCATACTTACATCCATCACAAAAAGTTTAGATGACCGAATTAAAGAAAGTTTCTTGCCGTTGAATATTCAGAGCATTTTGAGCAAAGAAGATGAGAACACAAAAGAAGAGATTAAAAAATGTATTCTAAAATTCTATAACGAAATAAAATCGTACATTGAACGTTGGATAGAGCCTTTTAAACAATTCGATAAGTTTGACTGAATGTTTTTGCCAAATATAAATGAGAATACTCAATGGAGTATTATTGAAGAAACTATTATTTACTTAAAAGCCAAAAACATAGAAATTGACGATAAGAAAATGATAGACGAGTGGGTGAATTTAAAATCTTTCAGTAAAAATTTGAGCCAGCAAGATAAACTTCTAAATGCAAATGAACTTTGGTTAAAATTTTTTAGAACACCGAATGCTAATTTATGTACGGAGTTATTAAAAATTGCCCTCTGCATCTCCCTAATTACTCAGCAATGGACGAAAGAGAGAAATTTATTAAAAATAGAGACAGTATCGTCCATTATTAAAATAAAATATAATTTCAAAGAATACCTACTGTATTGATTTTTATGAATTTATTTTAAGCAAGGAGGATATTTTAAAGGCTATTGGAAAGAGTGATAAATACCAAAAAGAAGAATACAGTAGTAGTAGTAGTAGAACAGGCGAATTAAACACAAATGTCAGATCATTAAAGTTGATTTTTTAAAGTTTATTTCGTAAGAAAAGTTTATGTGAAATATGTTGATTTTTATTTACAGACAATTAAAATGTAAGATATAGTTCCTTAAAGTTTGTTTAAAAGGCTGATTTGAAAAAGTAGTTTGTAAAGCGTGCTGGATTCTGCAACTCAATGCAAACTAGTAGTTTAAATATGTTTTGTTTAAAAAGTCTAATTTTGTTTAATTTTTTTTAGGGAATGTAAGAGTATAATTTTTATTTACAGACAATTACAATGTAAGACATAGTTCCTTTAAGTTTGTTTTAAAGACTGATTAAAAATAGTAGTTTGTAAACCGGGCTGGTTTCTCCCCAACTCAATGCAAAATAGTAGTTTAAATATGTTTTTCATCCCACCATCTCGGAAAGAGTACTTTTTTTCTTCGATATCTGAGTGTAAAAGTCGCTTTTATCCTCTAGAGTGGTAAAGTAAATTTGAATTTAGAACATCGTGTGTACTAGGTTTGTGAACTCAAAACATCATTAAACCTATTTACTTCTACCTCTATGGTGCCGATTTATCATACAACTTTTTTTTAATTTATGAAAAACTCAACTCGGAAGCTCCTTGGTGTACCTACTTTTTTTTTTAAATTTGCTTTGCGCGCATAATTTTTTTTTCACGTCCTATGGTTGAACATTGTTGTTGAATTTTATTTGTTGATATTTTATTATTAGTATTATTACACATAATTATTATACAGCCTCCGTGGCGTAGTGGTAGTGAACGTGGCCGCAACGCAGGAGGCGCGGGTCCGATCCCCGCTCATTGCAAATATTTGTATGCATAAAAAGTTCAACAACAGCGGTCTAGCTGCAATGCTTCGATATCGCCTAATGTCACCATTGGGTTGTGGAGGTCACATGGCAGTCGCTTTACGAAAAATATCGAGGTCCAGCCAAATCCGCAGTTAAGACTGGTAAAGCGGACCCCGAACTCCGAGGTGAAAGCTTCGGATGCGACTGGGAATTAACGCTAGGAAGAAGAAGCATTTCATTATTTCCTCGCTGAGGTGGGATGAAAAGTTACGTGTTGCACTCGAGTGCAAAGATTTTACACCTTGTGCTCTTTTGATTCCCTCGCTAACGCTCAAGATTCTAATTTATGAATCACTCGCTATGCTCGTGATTCAAATTTAGAATCTTTCGCTTGCTCGGTCATCAAAACTGAGCACGCGGTTAAAAAGCAACTTTGCACTCTTGTATAACAAATAACTATTGTTTAAAAAGTCTAATTTTGTTTATTTATTTTTTAAGGAATGTAAGCGTATAATTTTTATTTACAGACAATTACAATGTAAGATATAGTTCCTAAAAGTTTGTTTTAAAGACTGATTTAAAAATAGTAGTTTGTAAAGCGGGCTGGTATCTCCAACTCAATGCAAAATAGTAGTTTAAATATGTTTAGTTTAAAAAGTCTAAATGTCTAATTTATTTTTTTAAGGAATGTAAGAGTATAATTTTTATATACAGACAATTAAAATGTAAGATATAGTTCCTTAAAGTTTGTTTCAAAGACTGATTTAAAAATAGTAGTTTGTAAAGCGGCCTGGTTTTTGCAAATCAATGCAAAACAGTAGTTTACATAATATATTTTGTTTAAAAAGTCAATTTTTTTAAGGAATGTAAGAAGACTTTAAAACATTAAGAATATTTTTTTTTTTTTACCAAATTACAATTGTAAGTATCTATTAAAATGAATACAAGTTGATTTATATCCATAAAAACTGTATTTTATTCTATTGAGTAACTTAGAAAAAATACCCTGTTCGATGTTCAAACGTCCGGGTTTCGAGCTCCGAAATCCGGGGATTTCACGTTTCTTGTCCTGGTTCATAGATTTTTGAGATGGCAACCCTACCCCAACTCGTAAAGGAATGCTCATCAAAGTCTCGTTCGTCAATCATTTAGGTCTAGCAGCTGGGGTTGACTAGGACCCCTTCAGTCTTATTACAAAAAACAGAACAAAGTCTGGTTTAGACCCGAACTACAGAGTCCAGGCTTAATCTCAAGACCATGGTTTACACCTCTCCTTATTACAAAAGCTGAATAATCCGGAGACTACTTGGTACCTGGTTTAGACCTTGGCCTAGATAAATCAAGGTTGCCTGGAAGAAATCGCTTCCAGCGATAAGGTCGCCCATTGTACATTGAACTGTAACATGCTACCTACTTGTACTACTGTAAATCTATTGGTGTACAATAAAGAATTATCTATCTATCTATCTAAATAACAACCACAGATAACTCCAACTATTGTTCGTTCATTATGATATCATTCGGTCGCAACGTGTCTTTTCTAAAATTTCTGAAATCACTAATAAATAATATTTACTAAAAATGCTGAAAAAAATATTATACATAAATATTTTCATTAAATTCAATTGCATGAATAATAGTTATACTTTATTTTATAATATAATATCATTATTATGCTATTATTTAGCAATCATTGTTATAATATTGTTATCATTGTTATAAGACGATAAATGGAACGAAACGTAGTTTGCCGGAGTTCGCGCGTTCTGTTCTAAAAATTTTCCAATTTTTATACCCAAATTTAGTTTAGTATACATAATATACCTATTGCAAGTTATTTTACGAGTTGGAACGAGAAAAGAAAAAGAGAGCCGAAAATTGGACTTCAGAAAAAAAAGTACCTATGCCAAATATGACGTATGTCAAGTCTGATGTATTATTATTGTGATTTATACTTTAGACCAACGTTAAACTAGGGGTCACGCAGGTTTATCTTTAGACCAGAGATAGTCCTAGGCTTAGTACTAAAACGCTTTCAATAATAATCTTAATTATTATTGCTAGCTTCCAAAGTTTCGAATATAAATAAAAAAATGTTACACTGAATTTCAAACATTTTATGCAAATACTAATTGGGTAGGTACGTCAGACGGACGTGTGGGCACTCTTCGCATGCTATTGCAGCTTGCAGCGGAGGGCAGGGGAGGCATACTTGGTACTTCATTATATTTAAGTACCTACGGCCCATTGTAATATTTGCACTAGTGCCAAGTACAACCGCCAACAGTATTAGTTTAACTCATTACAAGTTATTGCCAATATTACCTCTAAAACTTCACATAATATTGAACAAAAGTTAAAAAAGTTACATTTTTGTGGTCTGAAGATTACAATCCATTTAGCTCTTCTGATGTGATTGAGTGGTAGTTAGTAGGTCGTTAGGGACTCTTCGGTCCCCACACCGGAAGAGGGCCAGATCGAGAGACATGGCCCTGGGTAGGCCGGGGTGCGAGGGATATGACTACGACAATCTCACCTCCGGCACCTGACGACCCACAGACGGCATGCGTTTTAGTCGGTTCAAGTTCGAGTCCGACATAACCTCCTCCACCGGCTCCAGCGGGGGAGGTATCCGTCAGGATTTTTTACACGATAAAAAAGATAGTGGTAGTCAGTAAGTCTGTAGGTATGCAATTGCAATTTGCAATTTCCCAACTAAGTATTTCAGTAATCTATGATAGGGCCGCTAAAAAGCGACTCCTCATGATAAGGCGGAAGCAAGAAGTTCCTTGCTTCCGCAATCGAAAACGAGTCGACAACACGATTTAAATGCAAACCCAATGTGGCGTGGTGGTGACGTGGCCTCTGGCGTGTGAAATACTAAGTAGGCTTACTTACTAGCAACTTACTTTACTTATACAATCTTCAGCAACCATTTTACCCACATAAACATTCTTTATGTAGGTTCTATGTATTGTATGTCACTGAGCTGCCAATTATCTGAATTGATTTTGATGTCCTAATAAAATAAAATACACACAAAGTTTCGTGTGTGTATTTATATTGTGATTTTGATTTTTTTTTTTTCTCTCTTTATTTATTATTGGGGACTTTTATACAATGTACATGCCAGTCCCATCGTACCTTTTATACAGACTTCAATCCCTTACAAATCGTAACATAACTAATTGAAATAGGCTATAGGCAGCTTCAGAGTTAGGTGTACACAATATTTGTTGAAATATACCTACATCATACAAATTTAAGTCTAGCTCCCTAAATAGCTCGTCTCTAGCAGCCTGAAATCTAGCACACTCCGCCAATAAGTGAAGGACATCTTCAACAGTACCTACCACAAACTTCACAGTTTGGTGAATCATTTTTTTTCATTAAGAACCCAAACTTATTGAGCGGCATGTGTCCAGACCTCAGTCTGTGGGCGATAACAACCAATTTTCTGCTTAATATTGTGTTAAGAAACCAGGGTATATGAGGAGGCTCCGCCACTATTTGCAATTAAAACCTGTACTTGCCGCTGCAATTATTTTAGGTCATACAAACCTTTTTATATAGGTTAACCTTAACTGAAGTACCTAGGTATTAAATATAAATGGACCTATGCTATGATTATGATGGCTGACTAAATGCCCGCTTGACATCAGTTAGGCTCGCCCCCTATTACCTACATGGGATCGATAATATAAATCATGATTGGCGAAATGTGGGTGTTAAAACACCTCTGCCTACCCCTTCAGGGATTTACAGGCGTGAGTATATGTATGTATGGATCTATTTCCATCATATCATAGAGTAAATATAATAGTAGAAACTCTTTGTCATATACCTTACTACCTATATAATTTATCATAATTAACTCACAAAGAACATCTCTCCTCTTTTATCAATTCACCCTATAGGAAATGAAATAAATTACAATAAAGACACATTAAAACCAATAATTCAATAGTTTAATCCATGTCATTAGTTCCGATGTTATTTCCCATAAATCGGGACCGGAACCGGCGCCATTTTGGACGCTTTCCCGCGCGCGCCAACGACCACTCGCGCCCAATTTCCGCCGGCCATAGTCATCGAGTAATTATTGATAATATTTTTCTGTTATTTCTATTATTGCGTACCGTGACATTATTATTTTATCCATTATTTATGGTTTCGGTTGAATTAGATTATCGTAATAGATAGTTAGGCTATAAAGTTATTATAGAAAATGCGTCGCAACGATTAACTTGATCAAAATTATGTTACGACATTTTAGTAGGTATAGGCAAGGGCGTCTATTCTGGTATTTCAATCAATTTTAGAGTTCAATATAAATTAGACTAAGTAATATCTTTTAATTATAAATAATAATAAAAATTTGTTTATTTTCTCACCACAAGCCAGAATAAAATACTAATTACATTGTTCTATTAGTAATTGCTACTTTATATAATAAAATTCTGTCTGTGGGTCGCTGGTGCCTGTGGTAGGTAGATAACAAGAACCTGAATTACAGGTCACCAGGTTTTGAAATATAACTAAGTTAGATAACTCAGACACTCTTCTTCTTCTTCCTATAATTCTGTCGCATCCAATGCTTGCACTTTGGAGCCAGAAGTCCGCTCTCCTAGCAATACTATAATCTGATTCTCAGTATCACGATCTCGTGAAATATTTTTTCAGGCACCGCGTCAGTAATCTGGTATTAAGGAAATGGGAAAGAGTTACAGAGTTCCAAGTATTTAATTTTTGGCGAACTGACAATTACATAATATAAATATATCATCATCATCATCATCTGACTGCCATTGTCTCAATTATTTGAGTTGAATGACATATTTGTCATTCTCCTCCATAGATACATTCCTTCAATGATATTAATTTATATTTAATATCATTACATTCCTTTCAGATATTATTTCCATAGTCACTCCTTTCCTTGTCATACCTATCATCCTTTACACATTGCATTCTATCTATCTTATTTTTACCTCTACCATCATACTTTGAATCTTTTTCAAAACGTTACTTTCATTTCTTCTCATAATAATTATTTCCATACCAGTCCAGACAGTCGTTTGCTTCATAATTTAGGTATCATTCACTAGTACAATTTTCAAACTTGCTCTAGTATTCCTCCTTCTAACCGTTCTCATCTGTTACCAAAGACCCGGATATACCATAGGAAATACCTCCCCAGCGAATTTTAGTTTCTAAAGTCGTGACAAACTAATATGTGTGTGGATGACATAATAGACACCCAGTATTACAATCTATTAAAACATTTATGTAGGTACAATTAAGTCGAACATTGCTAATGGCCGACTATGCCAGATATTTTGTACGAGCCTGTACTAAAAGGCTAATTATCTAAGCCGTGTTCTGTCTATTACCTGCCATTGTTTATAGCTTTAGCTTGACTTTTATTGGCTCTATGGTAACTGTTGCCAATGCGATTATGTGAGACGGCGGCCCTGTACCATAGACAAAGATATATTATTATTTAAATACCACATCATTCGTGATTATTTATTTAATTAAATAGTAACGAGTATGTAGTAACAGGTGTTACATATTATCAAATCATTTATTTGTATAAACACGTGTCAATATACACCCCTAGAATACAACCCTTCTCTTTCTGTGTATGTTTAAGAAGGCGACTAAGCGACTAAGGGTAAGGGATGTTCTCCATCCGACTTCGGGCATCCGAGTTCGGACAGTTAAACTTCAAAAAATTCTGAAAACCCAAAACCTTCATCTAACTTCAGAACTTCTATCTACCTATCGCCAGTGCAGTCCTTATGGTGGTCGCACTGCTCGAAGCTAGAAGTACCCGATTTCGTTTCGTAGTTACACTGAAAACTGACCCAAACTCAGTTACCACTTGAATACCACGGCAGTCAAAGTCAAAGTCAAAGTCAAAGTCTTTATTTCTCAAAATAGTGCAACATTGTTACAGCTTTTTGACGTCAAAAACTCCTTAAAAGTAAGTTTACCACCGCTTCCTAAGCGCTAATGGAGAAGAAACGGCGCAACAAACTCCACTGCGGCATTTTAAGGACGTCAGTTTACAAAAAATAAAAGGGTTTCTTAAGACTAACTAGTACTTAAAATCTTATTGAACTCTTCGTTTTCATCCTAGCGTTAATCCCCAGTCGCATCCGAAGCTTTCACGTCAGAGTTTGGGATCCGCTTTACCAGTCTAACTGCGAATTTGGCTGGACTTCGATATTTTTCGTGAAGCGACTGCCATCTGACCTCCATAACCCAAAAACGGTATTGGGCGAAATGGAAGCATAGCAGCAAGACCAGTTGTTAGACTTTTTTGAGCTCCAACTACCCGTAACGTCTAACATAGATGTTAGTATGGCAACCGGGACGGACGGCTTAACGTGCTCTCCGAGGCACGACCAGACCAATGCAAATACGCATTTATTCAAATACAAATATTTGCACTGAGCGGGTATCAAACTTGCGCCTCCTGCGTAGCGGCCGCGTTCACTACCGAACCGATACGCCACAGAGGCTTTTTAAACTCATATGGAATTGTTCCTATATTAATAAAAGACACATACACATGTAACACATAATAGCAAAAAATCCTATGATTTATGAAATAGCAGGACGTCCTGCCTCGCCATAAGGTGTTAGAAAACAATTTTCCATCGCTTCCTATCACCGCCCACTTCCTTGCACATTACGATAATGTTCCAAAGACAAAACGCAAAGAGTATACAACTCTAAAGACTATAGAGAAGAGTAATTGCATCCGTTTGTGTGATCGATATAGGGTCGTCATTAGTAATATCACGCTCGTGGTGGGAGTTTGGACCACCTAGGTGATTTTCTTGGAGCGATTGGGACTGTTTGAAAGGAATCAAAGGAATCAAAAAATCAGTCCTATATGACGCTGTGGTTTCAACTTTGACTTCACATTAGTATGGATATCTAAAGGTTCATTTAGACGAGTAGTTTCTCGTCTCCAAGATATGATTATTGAAAGGACAGAAAAAAGTTGCTTCGTCTAAACTCTAAACATTCACAGAAACAATAGCCGCTCGCTCGTCCACGCCTGGCGAGAATTGCCTCACAATTGAATATTGCTAGTATCCGTCTAAACAGAATTTTCAAGTAATAATCGTAAAGGTGCTTCTAAACGGGCGATGTTTTAGTGCAATTAGTGGCTGCATCACTGTGGCCCGGCAAAATTGGAACTATTGCAAGCAATACCGGCCAGTATTGCAGTAATGTCCCGGCTATATAGCCAAACATGTTTTGTGTTGCCACATATGGCCGATGTTGCCGCGATGGGTTGCCGGACGATCGCTAGGCGGTCGATTTTACTGCAATATTGCTTGGCCAATTCTATTGTTGTTTCAGTCGCTCTCTTTGTTACAGCACAGTCTATCCTTTTCTACGCGAATTGTTAAATAATTTACTATCAAGGCTTATTTCTAGACTTAAATTATCTAAAGTTTCACGCCTATATAAGTAAGGTCGAATCCACAATCTCTTCTTTTTCTGTTTATTTTTTTAATAAAACAATATAAGCTGCTGCAACAAATGTGATTTAGTCAGCTATTGTTGCCGGTTTGTGTAGCCCGTTTATGAATCTGCATCAAGAGCCATACTATTGCAGACATATTTGCAATACATTGCCCAGCCATTGATTGTTCGGCCTTCAGTTGCAATGAAATATTTTTGAGATTGCCGGGCAATCAGTTGCCAATAGTGCAGCCACATATTACAGAAAAACATGGCCCGTTTAGAAGGGCACTAAGTCAAACATAGGCGATAATGTCACTTGCGAGTCTCGTATAATATAATTAATTGTAGGCGAGAATTTAAATCGAATACGAATCAAATTATTAATATTATAATTAATAATGTATTTATATTAGTATTTCATATTAGATCCACAGATATTATAGGTGCCAGTTAGAAGATTTCTACGATTTTTTATATGTGATTGATAAGTGATAACTAAAAATCAAACATCAAACTCAAAATCTAACATCAAAACATATATTTGTTAAAAATCAATGTTAATGAAACGTTTCTGTTGTAGGAACGAGTTTTTTTTTTACGAAGAAAAAATCATTTTTTATTATCGAACTTCCTCCTTTAAGTACCTATCTATAAAATTGTTGTAATTAATACTCTTACCTACTTAAAACGTGCGAACTCTGAGACACACATACATCTCTATTAGAACTTAATTGAGTACTTAATTAGAAACTAGTTCTAAGTTAATAATTATTACTTTGGTATAATAAAGTACTACACATTTTATACTTATACGACTTTATACACATTCGTGATTTTGTCCGCGCGTTCCCACGATCCATGGAAATCTATAGGTACGTGGTCATATTTAAAAAATGGTTCTTATATCCTATTCCTGGCTGTGGTTAATCTATTTGTGTCTAGAATTTCAGAAGATCTAATATACTACCCTTTTAGCGTGATTTAGTAACAAACAACCCCATATTCACATAAAATTGCGTATGACTTTCAACCACACTCACACTATATACTACGCTAGTACCTACTTTTATCTGTTCTGTGACTAGTGACTATATGTTACTTTTTTCGTGCGGAAATCCCATCAGTTACCGCAGAACAGAAGCAGTTATGTCGCACTCGAACCAACTAATTTCGAGTGTTTTGGTGGTAAGTATCTTTGGATTTAACAATGGACCATGTAAAAATAAAACAGACAACAAAATTAGCAAAAAGTTTTTTGCTGCTACAAAATTCGCATAAAAAAGTTACTTTTCCGCAACATTTATATTTATAACAACCATCAATTAAATAGCCCAATTTTAATGAATGATATCTCCATCGGGTGGCACGATACCCTGTGGTTAAAGGTGGCGAACTATTTGGTATAAATTGATAACGGAAGCTACCCCCGTGCCATTACAGTCGCTGTCATTAGGGGCTCTAGTACCCATAGACACGGAACACGGACTCGCGTTAACGTCAGAGACTTAGCTACGCATTTAATTTTACAGTTGCCCTTAGAAGTTGCTGTAAACTAACAAACGATATTGAAAAAAATCTATAGTTGTAATTTGTAAATTTCATAGGATAGGTACATTTACATTTTTCAATTTTTCAAAGCACCTCCCAAAATTGATTTATTGAGCTCTCTGCTAATCAGACGGTTACGTGGAAAAAATCCCTAAATAGAAATCACTGCGGCCTTGACGTAACAATAATTCAAATTTTCAAGGTACCAATGCTACCTTCCAAAAATGGAGGGTTGAATTGAAGTGTCAACTTTAATTGATACATAGTGCGCTGAGGCTGAGTTTAGCCAAATCCGTAGTTAAGACTGGCAAAAGCGGACCCCAGACTCCGAGCTGAAAGCTTCGGATGCGACTAGGAATTAACGCTAAGAGGAAGAAGAAGTGCGCTGAGGAACAGATTTTTTAGGCCAACAGGCACCCCCAGTTTTCCTTTGTCTAATCCTTCTGGGATACAAAGAGGTAAGTACTTATTGAAATAACTAACTATTAGACCTAGTCGAAAACTCTATCAAGATAGGAATTGCCCGTTATCCTTTTTACTACAAATTATTCACAATTATTCACTCTGGGTCGAACGCATCGACCTCAACGGGAGCACATCAAACTTATAGTTTGTAATTTCGGGTGCGGTCATTATGACACATCTTAATTTAGTTTCAACACATAAATAGTAATAAGTAGATGGTCGAATGCGGGTGGGCTAAGAGCCACATTAATGCGACTGTACAATGGCGAGGATGATTGACTTCTTGTCGTAATTTCCAAGAATTTTACTAAATATCGTAGTAATGACGTGGGGTACTTGATACTACTTAATTTTGTTGAGAAGTTTTAAGTATACGATGAATGAGGGAGTTTTTATATTCTTGATTGGTTAAGTTATCGACTCAAACAGAGTTATTAAAAAGTACGATTATTCCGACTTTATATAACAGCTTAGGGTAATTTAATCATATTTAATTTAGATAAAATGAACGGGAGATTAGAAGAAATACAAAGAATGGAACTTTGTACTTCTTAGGTCGGATTTCAGCAGTGAAAATCCATATTTAAGTTCTAGTTTAACTAAACTGGGTTTTCATGTTTTAGCATTAGATTTTTTTATTTATCAAAACGTGATAGTGATAACATGGTTTGGTTTTAATTTATCTCCTTTCAAAATCGGTTTTCCAGCCCAGTTTGGGCTGCCTTATCAGGCACAAACGCATTTTCTTGTCTTTCTCATTTAAATAGTTCATTTATGTACTGTTAAGTATATTTCACATAAAATATTTTCATGAAATCAATAACTTAACGTCCTTTTTCAGCAAAATACCTACTTTAAGTGTCTCTTTCAGTCTTCAACATATTTTTTTTCTGTAAACACAATACATACACAACAGAAACCAAATTTAGTGGGCGTACGGCCCGCCATAACCGTGGGTGTAATTCCAAATCGTTCCAATTTCGTCATTACATCTCTATTTGTGTTCGGCACATAACGCGATGTGTGGCCACTAATCGATTATCATAAGTGCTGGCCGGTGGAACAGGAAATAAATTTTGTTCCTTTTTTGTATTTGAAATTGGAATGTCAAATGTTTTTGTTTGAAAGTGTGACATTTGGCGCCAGAAGCGAAAAGAACCGATTTTGATGAAATTTCGTATAGGGGTAGATTAGACCTTGAGAAAGGCCATAGGCTATGTTTGGTCGCGATAACCAACATTCACGCCGGCAGAGCCACGGGCAAAAGCTAGTTCTATGTAATAGCATACATTGCTTAGGCATTGTAAAGAATGCCTGCATTATACAGATGGCCAGTAACAGATACATTACATCTCAATAGTACTTATAAGTATTCGCTCTGTGACTAAAGCGGTTCATTTCAAATACATTACCGTTCTCGAGTATTGACTTTACACGCTTCTGCAGTAGCGGAGCAAAGGGCAAATTACCACAGATTGCATTCAATCCGATGGTCTGTAGTGTTGCCAGCGTTGCGCTAGTCTGATTGCGTTCGCTGTGTTGCAATATGTATGGGGTGAGAGCACCAGTTACTGGCCACGTAGGCAAATAATACGGTTATAGAAATAGGGAAGTGTTTGAGAATGTGTTGTGGAGTTTGAGTAGTTTATTTTATTAGAATACTAGCTGACCCGGCGAACTTCGTACTGCCATATTTTCTGATCGTAAATTTATCAGTATTTCTCTACAATATTATGCATATGACAGCCTCCGTGGCGTAGCGGTAGTGAACGCGGCCGCTACGCAGGAGGCGTGGGTTCGATCCCCGCTCAGTGCAAATATTTGTGTTCATGAAATATGGGTATTTGCATTGGTCTGGTCGTGCCTCGGAGAGCACGTTAAGCCATCGGTCCCGGTTGCCATAAAAACATCTATGGCAGTCGTTACGGGTAGTTGGAGCCCTCAAAAATCCAAAAACAGCAGTCTAGCTGCAAAGCTTCGATATCGCCTAATGTTACCATTGGGATGTGGAGGTCAGATGGCAATCTCTTCACAGAAAATATCGAGGTCTAGCCAAATCCGTAGTTAAGACTGGCAAAAGCGGACCCCAGACTCCGAGCTGAAAGCTTCGGATGCGACTGGGAATTAACGCTAAGAGGAAGAAGATTATGCATGTATTATACATAATTATAAACCTTCCTCTTGAATCACTCTATCTATTAAAAAAAACCGCTTCACAATCCGTTGCGTAGTTTTGAAGATTTAATAGGGACGGACAGACAGCGACAGCGACTTTGTTTTATAATATGTAGTGATGATGATTATTTTGGTTTTCTTGTGAGAATGAGTCAGTAGATGATAACAGTAATATTGGGGCATATTCTTACCTGTAAAACCCCGAAGTCAAATATGAATAATCCCTTACCTATGATGAGACCGTCAGGCTGAGGGCCACCATTGTAAAATATTTGGTGTCTATAATGGTGACCTTCTTTCCTGAGAATTTGCCTTCAGCTTACCATCAGGCAAAGCGTTACCTCTTAAAGGTGCTCTCTTGATGGCAATAGACTCGCTCCCTGTTACGTGGGACCAAAAATCATAGTTGGCAAAATATTACTGTTCATACACCTTAGCGTACCGCGTCCGGCTTCGTCCGTGTCCGTGTAATTTAAGTGTCCGTGAAGAGGTATAGAGCACAACTGGTACATTTACCCTACATTGTAGTTATACAAACTCATAAACTATTCACTGATTGAATGTTGAACTGTACCGATTACAGTTTCATTATTTTGCATAATGCAACACTCTTAATATACTAATGTAAATAGTTTACTAAGGGTAGGTAGGTAACTGTTGGCGGAATCTTCTAAGTTCAGCTGTGCTATTCTCTAAAGACTGATTTACATCAGCCCCTCTAGACAAGACGCATGTAGTAAACGTCAAAACCCATACATTTGTCATTCTTTGTCATTCTATTCTAGAATACGCCGGCCGACGAATTGCCACTTGTCTAGAGGGGCAGGAGAGCGCATGCTCGATCTATCTCCTCTACATCAGATTCTATTAGTGTAAACAGTGACAGAACATTCGGTCGTTGTTCTTTCTTATGTAGACGCTGAAAACAAGGTTTCGTTTACACTAAAATATTATGAAAGAATGCTCTTACACCCGTATTCACAAACAATACTGTGAGGTCTCATAGTGTGCCCGAGCGCATAGGGCTGGTAAAATTAATTCACAAACATCACGGAGCAGTCAGTATCTAACGCAGTGCGTTCCCTCAACGAAGTATTACTTAAGTGTTATCAATGAATAAAAAGGCTTGCCAAAACGAACGCACTGAGAATTTGTCGTTCTTTGCACAGTTTTGGTGGTACGCATAGCGAAGTATTGTTTGTGAATACGGGTGTGATTCTAGCTCTAGCTCTATTGAATGAAATTTTAAAGCATTTATTAAGTTAACTATTCAAATCGATAAAGAAAGAGAAAAAAGAATCGACCAGTATGTTCGTTTGGTCTAAATCCACCTTAAGCACACAGCGTCGAGCACAGCGCTACAAAAGCCTTGATAGAGACTGTCATTGGTCGATCGTCAGTGACGTCACCCAGTCCGACCAATGACAATTCTATCAAGACTGTTGCAACGCTCGCTGTGCTCGACGCTGTGGGCGTAGAGAATTCCATAGCTGTATGTAAGCAGGGATGTAGATGTATAATCTTTCTATAGAGGAATCATTGTCGTCATCTTAGTGTTTCCTGTTAAATCCTTTCACCTCGGAGCCTGGCTCTGGTACAGGCCTTTCTCTCGGGGATTGGGAGAACAGATCACAGGCTTTCCCATCGAAGCCACGTGAGCCAAATCTAGTGGAGGAGAAGGAGTAGGTACGGCAAACCCGGGCTGCGAAGTGCGAAGTGAACCAGGAACCACACTAAGATGATAATGACACAAAAAGAACACAATACAAGGTTATTGGTGTTGCAATCTTAAAAAACCGTTAAATTTTCCCACACGTAAATCTATGGTTATACACCTACGTACTGACTCACCCTTGACCACACGTCAAAATCGTTTAAAAAATACCCTTTCAAAAAAGTCATCAATAATAATCTCGAAATCTTTTAAAAATCGGACATCTCACCGACAATCTCGCTAACCAATCGTCAAACCAAATTGGTCAAGGTTCGGCTGTCATCGTGTGACATCGGGCGTAGTCGGGTGACGTCGTTGACGCGACACGTCGACGAATTGACATGACGGTATAGTCTGTGGCGCAGTCGATAGAGTCGTCGCGATATGGCTAATCACTTGTATTGTTGTTGCGCAGATGTTGGACGGTGTAGGGTGACAATGATTATGAAGAATCATTTTCATCATAATTTAATTAACAATATTTAAGCTAGGTAGGTACTTAGATATTTTGTCGTTTAACGCAGCCTGTATTCAGCTATACCTCGGGATACGTATCTTGGACCTAAATCGCGAGACAAACGAGGCCTTGGTGCCACCCAGATCCCCAAGAAACGCATATTGCGCGTATTGAGTGCATTTTAGGTAGGTATGCTAACATCAAAAACAAATAATAAGATGGCGATTAGCGATATACAAAATAGATAGATACATTTCCTGTCCTCCTCTCTCCTCCCCCTTTCATCGTCGTGTTCGGTATAACCCTTTTTCTCTAAAATAACGTAGAATCAATCCAACATGAATTCTCTTATTCTAGGTAGATAAGCATAAGCTATTTTACTCGTAGGCTCTCTGAAAATTATAACACTAAAGGTGGGTTTGCACATAGATCAATAGACATACATATTAACTAGTTTACTTACCATTTAAGTATCCTTATCCGCCTTTTAAGAACTCTTATTACCAACAAACTACTTGCATAATTTAGGCTATGTAGGTAATAATCAATCAAATAGCCTATTGTAGTCCACTGCTGGACATAGGCCTCTCCCCACGTTTGTCGATCTTCCGCTTTCTGCATCCAGTCCGTCCCAGCCACCCTTCGTAGGTCGTCAGTCCACCTGGCTTGGGGGTAATAGGTAATAAATCCTTCAACATTTATTTCATTTATCTATATTAGAATATCTATCTATGTTCGATATTCCATATGGAATGATGATGCCACAGAGTTTTATTCTGTGATGATGATGAAATATTCAAACAAGAATATCTTACATCCACAAAAAGCATGGTCACTCTCCACTCTACAATAATATGTGCCGTTTAATTATCTGTGACCGATGTACTCGACTTATTTAGTGTCACCATTCAACTTGTGATAGATACCTCGCTCAACACCCATACAAATTGGGTTTCAATAGCTCATACACAATAACCTTTAATATGCTCCAATCTGAATGTAATGGGGTTTATGAATTGATGATTTGGGTAATAACTTTTGGGGGTTTATAGACATTATTAGAGGTGGGCTGTGAATATGATGAGAAAGGAACCTTGGGTAGTGCAGTTATAATTTATTATTTGCAATACAGAACTGAATGATGTCCGAAAAATGTAAAGAACTATGTAAAAAAACACATGAATATTTATATTTCGGAGTAGGTACTAAACTGAGCTTGCCTAGGTAAGTAAGTTTTTGTTAAATTTTGTTGTATGTCAACGATAAAAAATATTTAAATCGAATAATGGTACAATCGATATCGCTAATAGATCGTAACTCTTGCAAATTATCGATTATCGAATTACCTACCTCACAAACTTTGCTTACACTGAAAAAAAAAACTGTTTACTTTTTGTCTATTCGCAAAAAAAAAACTGTTTACTTTTTGTCTATTCGCAAATTAAGGCATATTTGCATTAAACTACCATAAACAATCTAGTAAAGAAATATAGGCACTTATTTTTTTAACTGAATTCAAAAAGGAGGAGCTTCTTAATAGTTTAAGTTTAGTTTAGTTTAGTTCTTTCTTAAGCGTTGGGGTTTAGCTCCGTCATAAACAGATGGATATGCAAATTTTTTCTTGAAAAAGGTCGCCAGACAGCTACTTCAAACTTGTTAATTTTAGTCTGATGATAAGAGAATTCAAAATACTTAAAGCATGACGTGTCATCAGCAATATACCTACCTACCTCATTTAGAACCCAGTTCAGTGCAGGGCCTCGCTAAATTTCACATTGGAACATGAAAAAGAGCCAAAAGAGTCCAAACATCTTTATCTCAAAGTCAACATCATACAATATATTAACATGGACCACCTTTTAGCGCCTCTGTATTCAAACAAACCTTTTTGCAAACAAAACTAATTTAAAAACACAAAGCAATTTAAACCTTATTCCACAAGCACTAAAGTATATTTTTGTAATGTTGAAATGTGAATAATCTTGTCGCTTTAGTCATCTGTCATCAACGGATGTCACATTTAAGTCTCTTTTGGACCACAAAAGACTCGGGCTTCTTTCTAATCAGTTGTATTATGTAATTCTTTTCAATACCCTTTTTTTGGTGATACGACGCATACATTGCCGGTTTGGTTGTACATCGTTGTTTTTTTCATATAGATAGCTTGTAATGGACGTGTGATGACAGAGTTGTCACAGTCATTTGTTACCGGTTCAAATAGATGATCAATAACTTTTTTTCTGGTTGAAGGTGTAAAGTGACATTGAAATAGAGTTTAATCGATGGTCGGCCTATTTGAAAGAGGTTTTAAATGTATATTTTAGTTCATTTTGGTAGCATATTGTCAAAGAACCCTTCTTAGGTAGTTCAGATTGGAATATTTGGAATGGAAGATGTGTGAATGTAAACGTGTAGCTCAGTATTGACGCCCTTTTGTATAAAAGTGCATAGGTACTTACCGTAATTTGGAGGTATACAATACCTACATACCTACTTAGATGTAAGTAGAGACCAACGAGATCTATTTTGCTTTTTCTATTGTTACGTAGCTTGACTATTAGCTGACTGATCCTGTATGTTATTCCAGACTATCTAGTATCCATGTTACCAAATTTCAGCCAGATCCATTCAGCCGTTTGTAACAATAATTCAGACATCTTCACTTTCACATTTCTATTCCTTCCCTACATTTCCTTCCCCACATTTCTAATATTAGTAGGAAAGTCTACTAATAGGCATTAGAAATGTGAAATTCAGTCGTAGATTTATTTTCATTTCGAGATATAAAATTAGTTGTATGAACAAAAAATGTTACATTTCCTCTGTCTTCAGTCATAAACCAGGGGACCACAATTTATTCATTACACATTCAACACTTTAATAAATACTCAGTCAAAATAATTCCCGTAAATAATTGCAAGAAATAACCAAACCAAAAGCAATACTATCCATATCATTTCAAACAGCTATCACAAAAAGCCTCCCAAAAAAAGGTCCCACAGACATTCCTATGACTAAAACATTTATTTTGGTCTATTCGGCATCACACCAGCATCCTAATCAAAGGCTATAAAGTGATCCGCTTCTGATGCCCCGCTCGGAGGTGGCGTTCTAAAGCGCAGGCCGATTAGTGGCTGTGTCGCTCCTCTCATTACTGAGGGCCCTAATTGCGCCGCTCGCTGTGCAAGCCTCAAAAGCGCCGACCGCTTTCATCTCGCCGACATCGGGTGCGGTCAAGTTAGAGGAGCGAGCGATTTTTTGGATGAGAACGCCTGTAGTGTTTGTGTGTGTGGAGTAATGCATGGAGAAGGAATCATATTCTGTCCTCCGTTGTGGAGTGGTATATTGATAAATTGTACATTTCTGTGTTCTACCTTTCGACTAAATAATCAATCTAACCTGCACCTCCTGCGTTGCGGCTGCGTTCACAACGGCAACGCCACAGATACTGTCTGTCATGACAGGACACCAGTAGCGAAGGGTGACAATTTTCAAAAGGGAAGCCGAAGGAAAAAAATACTTACCTAGATCTAGTTTGTCATACACCATGCGCCCTTATGGCAAGCTGGTAGGAATCGAGTTATCAGGACCCCTCGCAACTGCAGGACACAATTATGAAACATAACTGTGAATGTGAGCACAAACACTTATATTCTGTCCTCCGTGACACACAGTTAAAATCGAAATCTAAGTTAAATAAACCTTTTCACCACCCTATAACGGTAACTCAGTCCATACTAATAATATTATGTGCCGTTTAACGTTTAACAGTCCAATGTAAGTTGAATAGATAGAACGCTGCGCTTTACATACCTACTCAGAAGCAAGCCGATTTTAGCTGGACCAAAGGCCAAGCTCTCACCACTCTTCTTTCCGACGAGGACGTACCAAATCAAAAGCTAGTTAAGTATGTAAATGATGTTGCAACTAAACTCCTCCCATCATTAATATTGCGACAATTCAGGCCCTCAATTCCGCTAAAGCAAAACCACTGTCATACCACAGTCACTGTAAAAAATGGTATAGCCCTCGCCTCGGACTCCGAGGCTATACTCACTCAAAATTAAAAGGCATTTATAGTAAATTATATTTAGTTAAACAGCTGGCACTATAGGTTTGTTTCAATCTAAGTTATGAAGAAAAGTAGATTTTTATTTTCGAAAACCGTAACGTATGCATATTGATCATAAATCTTAAGTTAACCTCGTAACAAAGATACCTATGATTATTACTTACATTTATTTATTACATATCAAATTATGCATTATTTCAATGTTTTTAATTTTTTTTCAGTGTTCAGTAGTTTATGAGGGTGACTGTACCTGTCCAAATTCTTGCACTAGAACTACGTCAGTCTCAGTACTAATGTACTATTATCTAAATGGATGTGTTGTGTATGTTACCAATAACTTCTTAGGATCTGTTCAAGTAACCCACATTATAATCTAATAAAACTAAATACCAATGCACAAAGTAGCCTACTTAGTGTAAACATTTCATCTAAATACATCCTGTACATTCAACTTAAACCAGGAAGTACCGTGCCGATTAAAAAAGCAATACAACCACTAAAATATATCACCAGTAATCCCAAAATAATAAATACACCATACAAAAATTGATTTATCACAACTGCTTCATGTTTTCTAATTAAAACTCTGATAGATTTATTTATTAAGCACACATAATTGATGTTATATGGCAATTATTAAAACTATCTACCTGGCACTAATGAACCTTGCAAAAACTGTAGCATCTATATTCTATAATCGAAAAACACTCGTTACGACCATAAAAACGCTATCGCATCCGCTTATACCGTGCCCGCTATCTTTTCACACAACCATCACCGCCTAAAATTATTATGCATTCGGTAAAAGTAACCTCTAATTTATATGGAAGAATTTGAACTTTATTGCCTTGAGATAGGGGTTACAAAAATGCGTGATAGAAAATTTGAATGCATAAACAATATGGTGATAGAGTAATTGTTTTTATTCATTTATTGCTCCCCATAGAGTGTCTGTAAGGTGGGCTTTATATCTATCTATTAGCAGTCGAATAGTTATCATCAACTTATAGTGGATTTGTACTAATTTTATTATATTCTTAACTTTATTGGTATCTACAATGTTTTTAATAAAAACGGATGCAATGGAGTATTAATTAAAGTTTAAAAAGGCGAATGAAATTAACTAGCTATAAAGTGTGTCCATACGTATGAGTTTGTAATCAAAATCACTGTGATAAAAAATGTCAGTAAATTGATAGTTTGATTGATTGATTAGTGATAGTCCGTTTTGAATAAAATATTAGCTCGTAAAGTGTGGTAGCGCGGCAACTGTTAATTTTGTTACGTTGGTAATGTTTAAAAGTTTATGGAATGTTATGGAACAACTAAATATTCGTCCAATTACTTTTCCTGTAGGTCTAATTGTTGTATATAAATCTTTATTAAAATTTGGTAGCAAATATATTAATTACAAGAATGAAAGCCAAACAAAACCAACTGTCGCTCACGGCTGCACTATCGTGCACAGGAACCTATTCCCGGGATAGAATAAATTTGAAATATTTACACTAATTTTATTTAAATAAACGTACTATATCAGAACTTAAACCCTAGATTCCATCTATAATAAAATCAAAACCATAGGATATTCATAGATACAAACAAATAAAAAAAAAACATTATTTTTTAATTATTATTTTGAATTCAGAACGCAAAACGTGCAACCACAATTTATTTTTTTATACAGCCTGTTACATAGAGTAGTATGTTCACAGACCACCACGAGGCATTCATACAAAATCGTAATGTGATATGAGCATTAAATAAATGGCTACACGGGCATTCATTTATGGCATTTACCCTCTGAGTGTAGGCGTAAGAGAAAGTCTGTCTGTTTGTTTGTTCGTTTCAATTTAACGAATCGTTGAATGGAAATAAGATGTTCGGTTATTTGGGATACGGGCAACGTGGGTGCATATAATTCACACGTTATAATGTGACCAGCATAAAAATTTAGTCCTGTTATAATGGTTTCGGAAAAATGAAATTGATTTGTGCAGTACCTGTATAAAATCTGCCCTTCCTATGCTTCTTCTTAGATAAAATATCAGAAACTTTAAAAAAAAGCCCAGGTATGCAAATTTTCTCACGATGGCTTCAGCTTTTTTTTTTGGATTGTAGTAATCAATCAATGACGCGAGACTTTCATGCCATTGCTTAGTTTAATATACCTACCTACTTACATACTTATTTCGTTTTGAACAATAACGTCAATAACATACGTCTTCGGTTGCTCGACGCATCTCCACCAATGAGACCTCTGTCTGCCTACATTGTCAGGATGTTTGCCGATAACTGTATGTAATACCTACTAAATGCTTCACAGTTTCACTGAACAAAATCTATCTGAAGATACCACCAGTATGTCAAAAGAATAGAGCCGCTCCGACGTAATTCATTAGATCTCGTGTCGGATAGCTTCCGGCTGTATCGGTGGGTGGCACGCCTTTTGTATTAGATACGTTCGTTCCTATTGAACGTGAAATACCACAACCCTTCCACCATTACTACCAGTATTTAGTTGATGATGATTAGAGAGGTTATCATCCTTTGAAACCACATTCAAAGAGTTTCTCAAATAAGTACGGCCGACCTGATAGTAACTTTGCTACGGGGCTATGGGGTTTCGGGGCTACAGGTATGCACCTATGAGGCTACGGGGCTACGTGGCTATTGGGCTGCAGTGCTATGGGGCTACGGGGCTTCTGGGTATTGACCTATGGGGCTACGGGGATGGGGCTACGAGGCTATGAGCCTACGAGGCTATAAAGTTACGCGGTTATGGGCCTACGGGGCTATGGGACTCCAGGACTACGGGGTTACCTATCTAAGATGGAGCTCTAAGCATCATCATCGCAGCTTTAGTCCCGGTTGCATCCCAACTTTATCCGCACTTTAGAACCCGGATCTGCTCTCTTACTCTTTCTCTTGATTTGGATTATCTTGAATCTTCCAGGCTTATTTATAACCTAAAAGGATCTCAATAGGGTCCTATACCCACAAACTAATTCATAAACCGACCACGATAAACATACACCTTTACCTACATACTAAGTACTACCTACTTGATATGAAAAGGTACAATATGTTTTCATGTGCAGTAGGTAAAAGAGCTACGTTTACGTATGCATCTTTCTATGCAACGTTCTATGAAAAAGTGTTATCTAATCTCCTTTCTTGACTGTACACAGCACTTGCATATAAGTACATACCTACACTATCCTTTGAAACGTGTATTTAAAAAACTTTGCAACATCATCAACTCAAATGAAAATTCCAAAGAAAATTTTAAAGCGGAAACCTAAATATAACCTCTTATTACCAATGATATTATTAATGTCTTCATAAAAATCACGTAAAAAGATTGTTAGCTTAATAAATCATAGTGAAAGCCGAGAATTAGAGGTTTTACAAACAGTTCCCATAGAGTCATAGACTACGGCACAATAGAGCCCGTCTAATTGTACCATAGACCACACACCGCACCATAGATGATAGATGTATCTACGTAGTCGATGGAAGTATTTTATTATTGGTTAACCAGATTTTTGTTGGAATTTATGGCTAACTGGTACATACTTATAAATTATGAAACTTGTTTATTTAATAATTAAGTTTTAGAAGGGGAAACGGTTGATTTAGTAGTTTTTCTTCGTACGAAAATCCCCACGAATAAACCCTGCTTGCTGGCAGGGTGATTATGTCGGACTCGAACCGACTAAAATCGCCATTCCGGGTCTTGAATGCCAGGATTTTTAGGGATATACAGTTACTCACATACACTAACTGTAGGTATATATTCATGGATAGACAGAGGGTGGAACAACACCCACTTTCACCAGCCATGTTTGTCAGACCCATGCAACAGGATGTGAAGAATGAGCTTAACTATATTCATTTTCTGACATTTTCAACACACTCCTTATTAATACTGAGATTCGATCGATTTTGTCGAAAAAGCATTCTCTCTCGGAAATCGATCGCAATACCTCATAAACTGATGTTACTAGTTCCACAGACAATATAATTGCTACTCCCCATTCTACCCTTTCTGTCGAAGGAAGGGAAGGGAATCAATTTTAATCGGTTATTAAAATTGATTCCCTTACCTTCCTTTTTCAGGAAGATACAAGTGTAGGTACTTAATGTCTACAATCCTAACCACAGATATCGGAGTCCAAATGCCACCTACCTCAAACCATTAAATGGTGATAAATAAAAAAACAAACAAACTGTAACACGATATATAGCAAAGAATTGATTTCAAAAGGATCTAATAGTTAATAGCGAAATTGCTAGCGTATAGCTAAATAACTTAATGTCTTAGACCACCACAATAACAAGACCTCTCCCAATGTATTAATACTTCCCCCTTTCACCACAAAAACTATTCTAACGTATTCAGTTGTTATTCAAAATTCAACTATATCGGTTATAAAATAAGAGTCATAACAAGTTCTAAAATTTAATCGTAGTTGTGTACCGCGAGGGGTATGGAAGATCTAAGTATAATGGTAATAAATGCCAAAGTGTTCCCATTAAAGTACTCTATTACCGCAATGATATTACCTACAATTTGGTATCATATCAGTAATAATACATTTATGAGTTACTCCGCCATTATACGAACATTTACTGTTTCGGTACATACAGGAACGTGGTTGAAGGTATTGGTTGGGCGCTTTTGGGGTTCTGTAGAACCTATAGACAGGAATAGTAGGCTCACAACCCCTATACCGAAGGAATAGTAGGTTATCCTAAGTAGAAAATCCCCCTCCTCCAAGTGTTTTTCAATTCAGTTGGGGTAGTCTTTCAGCCAATTACGAAACGGCCCGACTTTGTTATTTTTCATGAAGTGACTGCCTATTGACCTCTACAACCCACCGGCGAGCTACGATTAATCATAATCTTCCCCCTAAATAGAAAAATTTCAGTCGCAACGCGTCGTCGGTAGGAACATTTTGGCATTTTATATCGACTATCGGTTAACTGGGCGATAGCCGATATAAAACGTTGAAAATAGGCTAAAAGAGGAGCGTTCTTCGTCGAGCTGATGGTCATATTCAGAGGGATTTTATATTTTCAGCCTGAAATTTGGCAACGTATACAGCCTCCGCAGTCATCTGGCTCAAGTCCTCAATTGTGCAAGTATAAAGGTCCAACCCCACCAAACGGACGGCATCGGCCCGGATTTTACAATCTTTAAACAAAATTAAATCTTATTATCACAGTGTTTGAAGTTTATATTACCAAGTCACGCACAACAGCTTGACAGCGACGTGCGGCGGCATGACGCACGTCAAGCTGTCATGCGTGACTTGGTAATATAAACTTTAAATGCTGTGATATAAGATTTATTTTGTTTAAAGATTATAAAATCCGTTCCGATGCCGTCCGTTTGGTGGGGTTGGACCTTTAAGGTATGATTCCGAAGCCGCAGCACATACAGCGTAATCAGCGTATCCATTATTTGTTAAACTCCGATACAGATAAAAGGGACCATTGAGAAGCCGCAATGAATTACGCGTTTGTCGTATGCAAAGGTATAATTCTGTTGCCGACCGATACGGAATGATACCTTTAGTAAAAATGGGAATCCTCAAATGCACGGAAAGCTTTTGCGGCACCAGCAGTTTGGCGATACGCTGGGTCAGACGGTTTCTAATATCCTAGCGTATTCTAAATCCATTGTGATCCTTAATCCACCCACGGAACCCTAAACCGGGCATCGGATAATAGGTATATGGAACCGCACTTACGCATTCAGTACTAATTCAATTAGATACATGTTTTGATATTCAGTAGGTGGCCGGTATGGATCAAGAATGAATAAATATAACGGTAACATGTAACGGTTTGGTATTTATAAGCAGACATATCCATTTATTTAGTTGTAAAAATGCCACCAGTTAGACTTACTTACGACTTCACCGGAGGTCTGTGCCAGATCAATGTCCAACTTTACACAAACATTCAGATACACTGTACCTACCTATTGCTAATCAGAGAGACACGTGGAGAAATTAATTACACTTTCCTATGGCACTATCGCAAGCGATTCACGAAGAAATAGAAGCTCTGCGAATCCTCTAGTTCAGATCCGGTCCTATTTTACTGAAAAAAAAAGAGAAAAGGAAATTATTCTTATTTTGAAAAACCTTGGAAAAAACATTCGACAAATACATTTTGTGTTTTATAATGACAGCCAGCCTCCGTAGCGTAGCGGTAGTGAACGCGGCCGCTACGCAGGAGGCGCGGGTTCGATCCCCGCTCAGTGCAAATATTTGTGTGCATGAAATATGAGTATTTGCGTTGGTCTGGTCGTGCCTCGGAGAGCACGTTAAGCCGTCGGTCCCGGTTGCCATAAGAACATCTATGGCAGTCGTTACGGGTGGTTTGGAGCCCTCAAAAGTTCAATAACAACGGTCTAGCTGCAATGCTTCGATATCACCTAATGTTACCATTAGGTTGTGGAGGTTAGATGGCAATCGCTTCACGGAAAATATCGAGTTCTAGCCAAAATCCGTACGGACCCCAGACTCCGAGCTGAAAAAAAAGGCTTCGGATGCGACTTGGAATTAACGCTAGGAGGAAGAGAAGAGATAATGACAGCCACTTTTCCAGCCAGCCTTGAAAAATAAAAATATAACTAGTTTCATTTATAGTTAGTACCCAACTATGTACCTACTTACCCATATATTATTCATAGAACAACATGCTATAACAACCAAACAGATAGAGTGGTTACCATATTAACCAGGGACATTAGCCGTGTGTCATAAAAGCACCATTAGTGGACACCTAACCCTTTATTAAATGCTCATTAGAGCTGTTCTTTTCACCTAAGACGAGGCTTGAGAAATGTCGACGATCCCAATCTCACAGGCGGTATTGGAACTCTTTGATTATATCTGTGTGTGTTCTACCAATTACTTGATCAGTAGAGATGCGACTTTTGACTCTGCACGTCGGGAAAAAGAGTGAGACATACATTCATATGTTCACGCCTGTAAATTACCGAAGGGGTAGGCAGAGGTGTAATAACGCATATATTTGTCCAACTATGACTTTCGGTAATGGGGGGTGAGCCTATTGCCGTTAAGTGGACACTGTCATGGGCTGTAATTTTACTATCAGGAGGCCAGCCTATCCCTTACGCCCAGTTTCCGAAAGGCTGATCAATGTCAAATTAACTAATCGGCTGTTAAATTTTTTTTCAAGTAGCAATTGGGTTGCTAAAAGCATGGTTAAATAGTATAACCGACACGATCAAATTAAACTATTTAACCATGATTCTAGCAACCCAATTGCTACTTGACAAGAGATTTGGAGGTTTTGCCGCCAAAGCGAGAATGAACGATCGCGGTGTTATTTTATTTTCCAAAATTAGTGTGAGTTCGAGTTTTTATGTTTAAAAATGGTGAATTTTTAGACATAACGTCTTGGAAAACGCGCACAAGATTGTGACTTCTCGTGGTGGTTTCAAATCTCCGTAGAAGCCTTTAGTAAAGTTTCCACCACTTTACTGAGGCAGCAATCATCATCATCTTCATCATCATCGTCATCAACTCACCATCATCATCAACATCATCCTCATCCTCATCCAAATAATGATAATAAAATATCAAAAAATGAAGACATGGCTCAAAGGTCTTTGAAACCAAGCCAAAATCATTCCAAAAAAAAAAACAAGATATTTGAAAGCCGATTAGTTAATTTGACGTTGATCAGCCTTCCGGAAACTGGGCGTTAGTCGCTTTCTACGACACCCACGGAAAGAGATGAGATGACTCTATTCTAGTCCACCGAGAATCAACATGGCAAAAAGCGAGTCTTTACAGCATATTTCATAATTGGAATCGAAGTAATTACTGATGGAGCACTTCAAAATTTAATTAATGAATTATAAAATAATATCGATAGCAAAATTAAAACTGTTAGTGCAATTAAAGTGGGGTGAAAGATTCCACTCCGATTAATGGCAGTAATTAATATGTAAAAAAAAACAATCGAACATATTTGACTTTCAAATAATGACGTTTGAATTGCATTTCTTAAGGCTGATGTACACGTTAGGTTAATGTGCTTGGTAAGCATATTGAGATATCGGGTACCAAAGGTTACCCACCGTTTACAGATTTTATATTTTGTTCGTCAGTTGACTACACCCCGCTAGATGGTAAAAAGCTGATGTGCAGACCAAAAGATACGGACCACGATTTTCTGATGCTATTTACCTTAAAAAAGCATTTATCAATGCTGTCAAATTAGATACCGCTAGTATCTAATTTGACAGCCTTGATAGCTTGAAGAATATCATAGAGAAGAACCTATATAGGCAATTGATAAACGACGAAGTGGCGAAGAGTGAAAATTTTCAAAAAGTAAGCCGGTGGAAAAAAAACCGGCTCGGTTATAGAACGATCAAAACAATTTTGTATAGCATTACCTTATGGAATCCTTTGAAGAGCAAGCTGGCAGGAATCAGTTTATAGGGTTCCCTCGTCCCCCCGACGAACTGAATAAAACATCTACGTACCTATGAACATTATTGTCTATATACCCCAACATTTCCTCATAAACGACTTCCGAGCACCGTTTGTGATCAAGAAGATGTTGAACGATCTATAAACTGATCTCATTAGTTGAAAATCGCGCAATTAATTAGAGTGCGTGTGTTGCGGGAGCGGCGTGACCGGGCCGGGACAGGCTCGTAATAGCTGGGGACACCATCTTTTGTAATAATCTAGGACATTTTATTACCGGAGACTGTTCCTTTCTATTCTGAATTCGTTTCTATTCTAGTGACCATGTAAAACTCGTATACTTAGGTACCACTATTTGTGAAGCGGCATCGTGTGGTTTGAAAATATAAAATCTGGTCTATACAGTCTATACAGAATAAATGATTTTTGACTTTGACTTTGAAAAAAACTAATAGCTTTGTTTCAAGATAAGATAAGATAAAGGTGGCTAGGACGGACTGGATGCGGAAGGCGGAGGATCGGCTAACGTGGCGCATATTGCGAGAGGCCTATGTCCAGCAGTGGAATGCAATAGGCTAATGGATTGATTGACTGATTGGACAGGTACCTATGGTATAATTTAATCAAAACAAAAAGGCACACACTAGTTTACTAAACATGTTTTGCAAATGTCTATCTAGGTAAGTATAGGCTACGGTAACCGCTTTTCAACAAACAAGTACAATTTAGCCCGCCTGTTTTATGTGCTGAAACCCCCGGGGACAAGCTTTGAAGTGTCTATGTCGGAATCGAAACGACTAAAACCACACAACGTTCCACCATGAGAGCCTAGCGTAGGAGACCCCGGCTATAGGCACTTAAGGAAGGAAATCCCCAGGAAAACACACATCCTGCCTGGGCTTACGTACCCTAAATCTATATTTAAACTAGCTGATGCCCGCGGCTCCGCCCGCGTGGAATTCTGATCCCGTTCATCGCTAATATAAATAGCCTATGTGTTATTCTGATGTATAAGCTATATTATTGTAAAGTTTCATTAAACTCCATTCAGTGGTTTTTACGTGAAAGAGTAACAAATATTCATACATCCGTACATACATTCATATCCATCCATACTTACAAACTTTCGTGTTTATAATACTAGTAGCATATTTTGAAGCCGAGTAAACTCATTATCCTATTTTTTACAAGTAATCATGGTGTGCCTACTAATAACGGGCGCTCGTTTGTTGTTTTAATTTAGCTCTAAATACACACATGTGTTACTGTCATTCATAAATAGATATAAATTAGGTGGGGAACGTTTTTCCTTAGTATTTTGCTTAATTAGACTTAGCCCGCTTCGCTGTCAGGGTCCGTTGCACTTGGAAAGATGTAATTGGTATAAAATCATTTGCCGTTGCTTTAGGAATATGTAAAAATAATATAATAACAATAAATATTCTATAATATTCTAACAAAAACAAGCAGCCATTCACACTTCCACAATATTAAGCAAAGTTTTAGGGGACACAGTTTTCGTAAATTCAGGGGAATCCGAACCTCCTCTTCCCTGAGAGTCTCAGGGCAGGAGTTAGGAAAAAATACCAAAATTAATCTTGTAAAAAAATCTTTTTTTAAACCTCTAACACAGCGCTATCTGGAGCTTATGTTATGGGATATAGAATGCGGATAAACATACTTAGATACAACATTATACTTTTTTTTTGTAAATATGTATATGTTATAGGCAATGTGTATAATCCGGCATTGTATAGAATGCCTAGGCATTCTATACAATGCCTAAAACGTTCAGGCAATGTGTATAATACGATTAATTTCATACATTGCCTAGGTATTGTATACAATGCCCGAAGCGCGTCAGGCAATGTGTATAATGGACGGGTTGTTGTAAATTCGTCTCTTCAAAATGATATTTCATGTGCGAAAATTCGTCTCACCTTGATAAATAAGTACTGTTAGCAAAAAAAATTTGAAAAATGGATATTACTGCTGAAAGAAAAATTGTTCATTCCGACTTGGATAGATTAGGTTAGAAGGCTAATGCGGGAGCGGAGCGGAGCGGAGCGGAGCGGAGCTCCAGCATTAGCCTTCGTGGTTATTTTTTTTTTAACCATGCAGAACTATAGGCCACGGTAAGAACTCTCTTTCCATCAGGTTAGTTGGCTGACCAGCACAGGGATGATGGTAAGAGAGTGGTTGCCGTGGCTTATAGAAATTCTGTATGGTAATAAAAAAAAATAACCACGAAGGCTAATGCGGGAGCTCCGCTCCGCTCCGCTCCCGCATTAGCCTTCTAACCTAATCTATCCAAGTCGGAATGTGCAGCTTTTCTTTCACTACTATGTGAGAAACATTCTACGCAAAAAACACGTAGGTACTTAGGCATACCTACCAATAGAACACAATACATGTCTTATCAGCACTGTCTACTGGTGGAAGTTGAAATTAGGATTAGCTCTCAAAAGATTAGTATCTATCTAACTAAATCATAAAGAAGAAAAATATATTACATACATTGCCTATGCTTCGACCGGCATTCTATACAATGCCTAGGTATTCTATACATTACCTAGGCAAAGTATAAAATAGTTTAAAAATTGAATTTCATTTCATACATTGCCTGAACGACCCCGGCATTCTATACATTGCCTAGGTATTGTATAGAATGCCTGCATTATACACATTGCCTATAACATATATAATGTTACAGGTAATGTATATAATCCGGTATTCTATAAAATACTTGTATGAAAATCAGATTTCTCTGTATAGCCATATTTGTCCCATATTGAGTCTATCAAATGGTATTTAACCAGGTATACCTCGAGGCATTATCTTTGACCTAAAATATGTTCTAAACGCGCAGTATATGTTTCTTCGGTGCCTTTTGAGAATAACCACAGATTATTAATAGTTACTACGTAACTACTGGAATAACACAGGATACCTACTACGGCGGTTGACGAGTTCAAATTCACCAAGCATACTATAATACATAATACCGAGACCGATTTCCATCGAAGGGGCGACACTCGAAGTTGTTCAAAAATATATTTACCTGGGACAAGTTATCCAGCTCGGTAAAATCGAGAAAGAAGTAGCCAGAAGAATCCAACTAGGGTGGATAGCATTTGGCAAATTACGCCGGGTCTTCTCCTCCCTGCCGCAATGCCTCAAAACAAAGGTTTTCGACCAGTGCGTCCTGCCTGTTATGACCTACGGTGCCGAAACGTGGCCACTGACGGTGGGGTTAGTCCGTGACCTAAAAGTCGCGCAGCGGGCTATGGAGCGAGCTATGCTTGGAGTTTCTTTGAAGGATAGAATTCGTAACAAGGTTATCCGACAAAGAACCAAAGTTACCGACATAGCTCGCAGAATAAGCAAGCTGAAGTGGCAGTGGGCTGGCCACATCTGCCGAAGGACTGATGGCCGTTGGAGCAAACGAGTCCTAGAGTGGAGACCGCGCGTAGGAAAACGGAGGGTGGGACATCCCCTAGCCAGATGGACCGACGACCTGCGAAAGGTGGCTGGGACGGACTGGATGCGGAAGACGGAGGATCGGCAAACGTGGCGCATATTGGGGGAGGCTTATGTCCAGCAGTGGACTGCGGTAGGCTGATTGATTGATTGATTGACAATAATACAAAACAATCCGCGCGTGCCAGAGCCTCGCTTATCACGCGACTTATGTCCAAAATATATATGTCCCGAGGTATAGGAAGGTACTAACAAACAGAGCGTGCTGTAATTACTCTCGTTAATTAGTGACCGCTGTTTACGACATAACTATCATGTCATACAACTTGTTCTGATAACCACTTGACGAACATATGTCCGTGTAGACACAGCTGTCCTCAGCTTAACATGTTGCCCTTCCTCTAAGTGTTCAACCTGGGTGGTAAAACTAGTTTGTCCAACAGGAATATTTTTTCCAGATTTGCCATCATCTTAACTCTGAAACTTTTTATCCATCTATCTTTCTAGAAATTAGATTTCTTCAGGGTCGGTAGCACGAGTGTAACGTCCCCTGTATTGCATACGTAATCACGGTAATCATTTTCCATCGGGTGGGCTGTGCGCTTGTCTGCCTCCTAAGTGGTATAAAAAATATATAAAACTAGCTTTTGCCCGCGGCTCCGCCCGCGTGGATGTCGGTTATCGCGACCAAACATAGCCTATGTCCTTTCTCAAGGTCTAATCTACCCCTAGACCAAATTTCATCAAAATCGGCTCAATAGTTTAGGCGTGAAAGCGTAACAGACAGACAGACAGACAAACAGACAGAGTTACTTTCGCATTTATAATATTAGTATGGATATGGATGGAAGTATGGATTAGGTAGGTACTTGTTCTAACTTATTCATTAACGCAGAGCCTGAACTGCGGGATCCACAAACTTAAAGTTTTGGTAGGTGAGGCCGTATGCATCCACTAAGAAAGGATTTTTGGAAATTTCACTACTAAAGGGGTGAAATAGCAACGACCGGTTTAAGGAAATTAGAAAGAATTTATTCCAGGGTTAAGCCGGGATCCTGGACGCTAATGAAAGTATATAGGTAGGTATACCTATTTATACCTGAATAAAACATGTCCTCATGACATTGCCTTCTGAAGATCGAAACCTCAACTCACGCACACTCAAGCTGTTAAATTAAGATTTTTAAAGCAATTAACAAAGAATTAGCAAAGCGCCATCTAGTACGCGATAGTACAACCGCTGAGTACTGTACTTATTTCTACTTGGTTATAAGCCATCTAGCGTTGAATAGCTGAACTTTAGCACCACTGTCTACTTCTGCAACTTTATTTTGTCAGGAACATGATGGCAAAAAGCTTTTGATTCTGTGCTATAATAAAATAAAAGTGTTCTAGTTAAGTTTAGTTGGTTTTATATGCTGTCCAGCGGTTACAGTAGTCTGTACAATCTGTAGCATGCAGCGATTTGCGGCACTATATTTGATTACTCGTGCTCCACCTTCCACGAACGGCCGGATAGTACTTCAAGCTTTGAGTATGGAAGTATATGGAGATGAAATACCTACGAAAAAAAACTGTATACCTAAACTTGGATGAGAACGGAAAATGGCGTCTATAATAGGGAAGCCCAGTAAACTGTCGATAACCACCTTATCGATATAAAAGAAGCACAGACTAAAAATGTAAACAAGGGTTTAAACTATTAATCTATCTTCTATCTATCTATACTATTATATAATTGTAAATTGAAAATGTTTGTCCGCGATGGACGCAAAAACTACTAAATGGATTTTGATGCAGTTTTTCTGTTAAAAAGGTCTTGTTGGAATTTAAAATCTTACGTCTGTTTTACTGCAATCGGTTGAGTAGAACCGAAGATAAGAGATCCACGCGGGCGGAGCCGCGGGCGAAAGGCTAGTATTTAGCATATATTTGCTAAATATAATAGTTTGAACCATTGTAAACCTTTGAGAATGCCGTAAGGCGAAACCAGTTAGGCAACAAAAAATAAAACAATTGTGGAAGAGTACAAGTTTAGTTCTTTATTCAATATGTCCTTTATATTAATATATATCCATCAACAAAGGAGAACGGGCCGTTCGTTACATAATATTGTAATACTTTTTACCTATATTATCACAATTGTTTCGTTAAAATGATAATTATTGTATGTTTAAATACATATTTTTCAGTGCATGGTTATTAATACTGTCTGAAAATAATTATTACTGTTATTTTAATAAATGTAACATTCAGTAATGTAACATTTATTAAATGTAGAGCTTATTTTTGCTAAAATATATTTTTCAACACACTCATAATGTAGCTTCATCATCATACTGAAATGTACACATTAAAAAATTAAAAATAAAACTTTAATGAAGGATAATAATATGATCTTTATGCCCAGAGTATCAAAATAAATTTAAAAATAGTACATTATGGTACAAGTGAGTAAAGTTGGTAATTATCATACTCATGCGTGGCATACGACGTTTTACAACACACTTGCGAATAAAATAAAACTAAATAAACAACACTACAATTCGTTTTCCTATGCGCGCGCATCTAACAATGGCGATCGGCCATATTTAAAAGTGAGGTTTGAATTTGACTTTTTTTTACTCTGTTTTTTTCTGTACTTGAGAAAAAAAAAGTTAAATTTGAGTGATAATTTTGTTTATTATACAAGTATTACAAGTTGGTTTTCGTTCTATTAAACACGTTCTTTTTTGTATCGAAACTTTTTTAAGAACATAGAAACTTAACCTGTAAGATTTAAAAAAGAATCTATAACTCACTTGTGAATAATAGCAATGAAAAAGTCACAGTTTGATAAAAAACCGGACAAGTGCGAGTCAGACTCGCGCACTGTACAGAACTAAATTAAAGAACAAACTCGAGATGGCAAGAAGAAGGCAAAGAGCAAAGATATGCGTATCATAATCGTGGAACCTATAAAAAACTTTGAAAAAGTTTCAATATTCAAGTCGCCGACACCAACACGAAATAGAATCCATGACACTTAACACGTTCATTAATTTCATTCAGAACACATAATTCCATCACATACGTTGTAGGTAGACCATTCACTTCGTCATAATTATTTAGTTGTCTTTTAATTTTAAATATTAACAAAGTACCATCACACAAAAATCGTGAGGAAAACACGAGATTAGAATAAAAAAAATTATGCATGTCAATATGGACCCTTGCCTTGTACTACAAAATTTAAATTACGTTCCAATCTACTAATATCAGAACCCATGACACTCAACTTAGTTGGCAGATGGCAGCCGCTTCACGGAAAATATCGAGGTCCAGTCAAATCCGCTGTTAAGACTGGTAAAGCGGACAGACTCCGAGGTGAAAGCTTCAGATGCGACGGGGAGTTAACACTAGGATGAAGAAGAAATAAATATACTTCGTTTATGGTATATAAATGATACTAACCATACAAAATTCCCTCCTACAGTCCCGGGTCCTTTAAGCGGGGCATAAAAAGCATCTGATGAGGCCTTCTTAGTTCTTAGATATTAAATTTTATTATCAATCATATTTAGAAATAATCATTTATTTTATTGTCGCTATAACTCACATAAACCATAAAATTATCATTATCATTTATCATAATATCATGAGCTTAGCATTTTTCCGCTCTCTTTTGGTTAATACACATTAGATGACAGGATAGATAGATATCGACAAATATTACGATAATAGAGATACATGATACATCCCTAACATAGTAACCGTCTACAATCTAAGTCTATGGTCTACACACGTTCATTCATGAAAATAGAAGTATATGAGAACGAAAGATGGCGATTTGGCGTCAAGCTTGATTCGATTTTATGAATGAAATCGTAGTTGTTGCTACTCTTTAATACTCTAAGACTTCAAGTCGATTGACAGTTTTGACGTCTGAATTCATTGTGATTGAAACTGGTAGGTATCGGAGCGGGAATGTGGAAATCTCGTTTGTTGATACTAAGTGATTGTAACTGAGTGTTTCGCGGGCATATAAATAAATTTCGCTAAGCAGAATGCCGCCAAGTAGCTTACGGGTCGTGTACGCGTTCGCCAGAGAAATGCATCCAAAAACCAGTGATGTTTTTATAGAATACGGGACAGCCGGATTTCGCACAAAGTGAGTAATTATATACCTGTATCTATTAAAATTCCTTTTCTGTCACAAATTAAGGTCACGGCAAAACAAAACAAATACATTTTCATTGCACCTTTCTCTCATGTGATGTTAAAATTGTCACGTAAGCAAACGGTCATGTACATAAGTATTTAGTTCCGATGCAGTCAGTACAATTTTGTGAGTCATCAAGCTCATCTGCATTATCATTTATAGCGAATACATAACGGGAAGTCGCCGACACGACTGTCTGTGATTATGGTCAATGACTTCAAGTAATTTATAAGATGAAACATTGGAATAGGTTAGTGATCAAATTGTTCCACTGGCCCAAATATTACGTGTGACTAATTATTTAACATCAAGTACGAAAAGGTGCAATGAAAAGGACCTTGTTGGTAATTAAAAAGTCCATAGTCATGACCTATTGCAGTTATAAAACTATGATAATGTATGTAATTATTAGTTGAATATTTCAATGTTGGTTACTCTGCTCTGTGGGGGGTCTAGCATGTATGATTAAAAAGTTTAGTCACACTATTATGACTGCGTTAAATTAAATAATGAATATTACTTTGTTTGTCTTCCGCTATTCTTATAGTTGAATCTGATAATACATTGTATCTACAGCAATTTTATAAATTGGCAATTGATAAACTCACTGCCCTGAACTAAAAAAAATAAAGAATCGTCACAGTATTCTGTCGTCTATTGTACCTTATATGTAGAAAGTATACATAGCACTTTATTGAACAATAAAAATTATGACACCTTTTGAAACAAGGTATCAGTGGTGAAGGGTGAAAGTTTTCAAAAGGGAAGCGATGGACTTACTCTTTTAAAGTTAACTTACCTCAATCTACTTTGTTATCCGATCCTGGCTGGAATCGGGTTACTAGAACCTCTCGCCACTGCAGAGTATGCCTTTTCAGTGTTTACATTATTTTTCTCAAAAGGCATTAATAATATGTGAAAGTTTCAAGGCTATTAACTATAGTAAATAAAATAAAACTGTTATGTGTTGCTCTAGTTATTCTGTTGCACAATGACCGTTACATGTGAACAATATGAAATACTGCTCCTTTTATGTTGCCATTTCTAATAGAAAATGTTATTTCACTATTAAAACTATCTGTTTCAAACATGTATTGTTTGGAGTTTCCGATATTTTGGCGCTGTTGCAGGCAAGAATATTTTAGGATATTGTAGTGCTCTCTAGACCCAAGTTAAGCATAAGTCAAATAAACATGTAATCACCTCATTACAAGTAGTAGACTACTACCTACCTCATGCATTGTTATCCTACATTTTTATTTAGCTATGGAAGCTTGTTAGCAATTCAAGTTAATTTATTGCCTTAAACATAGTCATATCAATAATTATGTTCATTTATTATTACAATTACCAATACAGGTGTTTTGTTAATATATTTATGTAACACACATGTAATGTTTTGTCAATAGACATTAAGGAAAACTAATTAAAATAATACAACATGTCAATATGGGAGTCAACACAAGATAAATAGTACATGTCAATAAAGTAGTTCTCTACCACTGATTCTTATACAAAATCTCTATTATAAAAATGAATCCCTATTTCCCTTGGTAACACCATCACGTGTGAACGGCTGGACCGATTTCGCTAATTCTTTTTTTTAGAACATTCCTTAAAGTACAGGGATGGTTCTTACGGAGGAAAAAATTGAAAAAAATAAATTGACTGTTAGGCGGTACGAAGTTCGCGGGGTCAGCTAGTAAATTATAAAAAAGCTGATCACATAAATTATTCTCCACAGAATAATTACACTTCTATAAAAATATTTCAATATTGATAGACACATTGTTCTTACTATACAACAAAAATTATTAGCCTTAACGAAGAAGGCTAATAATTAAAAAAAGTAAATATTCTTCAAAAGTAAATAAATAAATAAATACGGCCCCATCAAACCCTCAGTGTCGTCAACCTCACTTGCTAGCTTTTAGGAGGGTTAAGTCTAGATGGAGCTTGAATTTACTAACTCTACCAAGTGAAAAATAAAACTATTTCAAAGAAAGTAACAATGATAGCTGAAAGTTGCAAAAACTAGTTTATTTTAGAACAGAATGCTGGCAAAATTAATTAAAAATGTTCAGTACATTGTTTTTTTTAATTAGCCTAGCAATCACAACTTACATAGTTGTGCAGTTAGCAGTTAGCACTACATTCTTCATTCCTTCTCCATGGTGTAACCAAGTATCTGTGATCAGTCCCCTTGGCTATTAGTGGATCCGTTGTGGGTCTAGTGTCTAGCCAAAGGTGCTCCACAGCCGTAGCACCCTTCTTAATACATAGTTTTAGGTCTTGGATGTCAAATCAATAGACATGTTTGTGGTAACTAATATTCTGGTATTAAAAGGGGCTCTTTCGAATCCTGGAATTCCTTTATATTAATACTAGCTTTTGCCCACGGCTCCGCCCGCGTGGATGTCGGTTATCGCGACCAGACATAGCCTATGTCCTTTCCCAAGGTCTAATCTATCTCCATACCACATTTCAATACAATCGGTTCAGTGGTTTAGGCGTGAAAGCGTAACAGACAAACAGAGTTACTTCCGCATTTATAATATTAGTATGGATATGGATATGGAAGTATGGATTACCTTTTATACAAATATTTATCTAATAAAGAAATTGCATAACAGATTTTGATACTGTTCTCACTGTTAATGACACATATTTCTTACAGAAGCATTTCATATTATTTGAGATGAATTACACATACAAAATGCAAAAATCTTAAACCCAGATCTAACTCCACGAGGCCGAAATCGCGGGCATTTTCTAGTCATAAATATCTTTTGAAGAACAGGAAATCTAATGGCTTATGTCATTCTGTGCATTGCGAGTAGGTCGCTACAGCATTATAATAGATATTCCGCATTTAGAAATGGTATTTAGATCTATCTGTATTCCGCTATAGATCTACAAACAATTTCATCCATCTCCAGATTTCCCGCCGTGTTGGTTCCTCCTGATGGAGTAGAATAGGGCCACACCATCTCTTCCCGTGGTTCTCCTGGAAGGCGACTAAGGGATAGGGCTGTTCTCCAACTGACATAATACATACAGCCCATGACAAATTGCCTATCCCTTCGGGGATTTACTGAAATGATTGTATAATATGTATGTGTGTTTCTAGCATTGACTGCATTACCTGAACCCCTTTTTGAAAGAGAAATAAAGTTAGGTGGCCTAAAACATCTCCCATCGATCGGCGCCGAGGAAAAGGCCGCCAACTTAATACTGGAATGCGAAACAGTAGATCCCCAACGTTCTCAAATCCTCGGCACAATGAGGTCGCTACGTGAAGCCTGTGAAGCTCCCAGTAGACTTCTGGGCGGAGCTAGGCTGGCTACTCTAGACGGCACTCTTCACGCCCAATGGCCTAAAAAGAGGCTAAGTGCGGACAAAAGAGTCCTCTTTCCATTCCATTCCAACATCTCCCATCAACTCCCATGACGCATAGATAATTAATATCGGCGTAATATTTTTCTTTCCGTACTTTTCAATCATACGTAGTAATCCATGGCTAATATCCAATATTAGTAATAGATACTGATACGAGCTACTTATCTATAACTGTAGATAACATTGTTCCTACTAGCTATCGATTAGTAAGTATATCGATGGTTGAAACGCTAAAGGGCGTAAGAGACAACAACGTTTCAGTAAAGTGATATTGATATTATTGTTGATGTCATTAGGAATCTTTTTTCTATCGACATTCGATGACGCTTGCATCCTTTTGTCTTTGACCGTCGATATAAAAGGCAATGTCCTGATTCATTCGCCTGATTGACTCACCGCCTTGCCCAAATCGCCATAGTTGAAATTAGAACACATTATTTACACTTCAATACATAAGATAATTGCAATAATAAAAGTCTAGGACATCTTAAATAGCGCTATCTAGACCATGGTGGTGATATAGATTATGATGGCCCTTACGGAAGCGCCAGACCCTCAACCTTGAAAAAAAAACCTGCACCATTATATTGATGGGGCCCTAAATAGTCCGAGAGCTGGTACGATTTTTTGAGTACGTTCTTGAGGCAAGCTGGAAACTTGTCAGACAACTCTCCTGTTATAACCTCAACACGAAGGTGAAGACAAATATAATTTTTGAGGCAGTATGCTATTTTTATAATGTTGTAGTTTAATGTATAAGGAATACATAAAAAAGACAGGCGATTTGGTGGGGGATTTACCATTGCCAGGCTTTTTGAAATTACCTTTGAACCCAAAGGTAATTTTAAAAAAAAATGTAATAATCTATGCTTAATGAATATGAGCTCGTCCACCACAGTAGCACCGTACTATGCTCAAAAGACACCTAAGAAACGTGTTCTGCGTGTATAGAGCTCATTTTAGGTCTAAGATATGTCCGAAGCAATAACTGAGTAATCACTTTCTTTTTCATAAAAAGTCATATTAAAAACGACTGACACTGCCTAAGGATTAGTGAAATAAAACGTAGTGTCAATTTGTTATTGATAAAAGTGCCTACAGGTACATAGTGAAACGTCACAGTCTAAAATAGGGATTCCCCGTAATTACTATCTACTATTTATGCTGCTACATACTGTGCACAACGAAAGGGAGTGCTTGGTGACGTCACTGCAGTGGTTTTTCCATGTAACTACCTACTGGGTATCCGCGTGTCGATCCCACGAGCCTAAAAGACGTCGACTGGTCCCATTTTCCAAACACTGTATTGCCACTGAGAAAAAAACTTTGCTGGACTCTAACAATTAAGGCATAGGTAGCTTAGTGGTTAAGAAGTCTGAATGTTAGAGCTCCCAAGGTTGAGAATATGGGTCATTACTCCACCAACGTTCGTGAATCCATTCCTAACACAAGCAATTTAGCCTAGCTAGAAGGTTTAACCGGAATACCGAGGCCATAATAACCTCATGTAGTGTTCCCAGCAGCGAGTAGAGTAGCCAGAGCTCAAAGGAGAGTTTTGTGTTATCAGTGAGAAGACCAAAGGCTTGTCCTACTTTATCTTCTGCACTGACGTCACAGAAAATCTCTGTTCTTACAGGGTCGGTGTGACTCCCCTGGTGTTGTACACTTCCGTAGACCACGGTAACCACTTTCCGTTAGGTGGGCCATGTCCTTGTCTACTACCTAAGTTGTAGAAAAACATTTCAAAAAGAACACCCACAACTACGAAGTAACTATTATCTAAAAAATCTAATCTGTGCCTAACCACTGGTCTTCTGTCTATTCAGACAGAAGATCAGTCAACTTAATCTTGGTTAGGCTAGGGTAGTCTTTCGCCAATCTACTGAAATGACAATTAGCTATCTACACCTTTAAATAATACCGTACTGTAATATTTATTCACATAGATACAGAACTGCAGACATTGACTCAAATACCTGTGCGAAATATCACTGTATCGATCTATTTTCGTACAAGTTAACATTCCCCAGACTGCACAAACACATATCATCGATGCAAATGTCTAAAATAATAAAAAAATACACTTTGATCCACACACCTTAACCAATATATTAGTTTTGGCGGGAAGCCAAACACTTAAGATGGAATCCCTTTATCGTTTGTTATCCATACACTCCGAGTTCTCCCGGTTTATTATGAATTTATGTTTTACTAGACTAATATTTCATATAGTAGGCAAAGAAAATTATTTGTATTTCAGATTCCATTTCTAAAGTTACACGTTCCTTTGAAATTTTATTTATTTTATGTGACGTTAATTGCGGACCTGACACTTATCTGTGGTGCTAATATCGGCCAGTGTTTTAAAGCATCCAGGACCGAAGTTATCACCATCTGGGTGAGATGAGAAAGGGCGGCACAGCTTTTTTGTAAAGACTTCTATGTCTACGGCTAGACTGTACGGCTGATACCGCTATGGTCTCATGCAAAGTGAAACCCAGATTTAGGTCCAAGACATCTAGTTGATAATATTTTTGGCACCGAAAATGAGTAGGTACAAAAATGATAAGTGCCGTGTCCCATATGAACTAAACACCACAAGGCGCTGATATGTATTGGCTAGATTTAGGTGACCACAAAAGATATCGGTTTTCCGTTTGGTACCTAACTTTTGTCACAATTTTCCCAAGGTACTTACTGCCCGCAGGACCTACCACATGGAAGCGTTTTTTACCTTTTTTAAGGAAAAAATTTACAACTTGGAAGTCTTTAAACCGCCTGCGGATCCAAGTTGGCCGCTGCAGCGAAAACATGGCAAAATGGGACTTTATCGACCGGTCGCAAGAGTCCTGCGATTGCGGGATCCAATCCCAGTCCATGTCACATTTGCTCTCCTGCTCGCTGTGCCCCTCCACCTATACCACTGACGACTTTTGTAGAACAACTGAAAAAGCTATTGCTGTAGCCAAGTTTTGGGCCTACAAAATTTAAAAATCCAGATCTAGGCATTGACTCAAAGAAGAAAAAGACTTTTCAGACACAGTTTTTTGTTTTATGACTTGCAATAATACTAAAGTAGTTTTATATCGTTGAGTTATTTCATTGGGTAAGTAATATTGGCGCAACTTTCGACACTATTAAGTTTATGAAGTTTCTCAAGAAACTAATATTAAAATGCAATGAAAATATGACGAGAACTGATGTGGATCTATAAAAATTGTAAAGATAGAGACCTTTTAACGTTTAATTAATGCCACTGACTGCGACATTGCTTCAAGCAATGCACGAAAAAACTTTACCATCTGTGAATTTTCTCAAAGACTTATTGACTTCGGAATGGAATCGATGTTATTCAAGCTGACTCCAGTATGAAGTTCATCGCTCGACCAGGTCAGGGTTGGACTCAGCCAACTCGGCCATCGACCGACGATGACTCAGTCAATTTATTAATATTTAAAACTACCGGAACAGGTTAGGAACAACTGCATCGGGTCAGGCTAGGGAATTGTCAGGTTAGATATGAATTTTTAATAATATTTTGCTTTTTCTGACCTAATTTGTTACGGGGTTAGCTGACCATCATTCTATTAGAGCAGACTAACTTCTGGTTCTGATTTGTTGGGCGATTCTAGTTCCTGATTCGCCTAGCATCTGCGAGACGTCTGATGAAAATGCGGCATAAGGTAGATAATAATTATGCCTTTTCTGTCTGCGGGTCGTAAGCAAAAAAAAACAATGTTTTACTGCAATATAGCGAGATTCATTTAACTGTTATAACTTAGATAACATACTGACACAAAATCATGGAGCTGATTGCTTTATCAATATTAAATGAATGATAACGCTATATGAGTATCAAGCCATTGTTTTCTATTGTACTGGCTGAAACAACCAAGAATGCACGCTAACCTAATCAGGAATCTGTAATACAAAAATGACTATAATATAATGTATCATTGCTATACGCAGAGAGAACACTCTAGATTCCCACCAAGATTTCCAGGGCCTAAGCCATCCTCATCTGCCAGCCGATACATATGCTGATTGACGGGTGAGGATGAGGCTCTGGTGCAGGCTGACCCCTCGATCTTGGGAATCAGACGGCAGTTATAATATATACATGGCAGTTACTCCCTTAAAACCCAAAATATGGAAAGGAGCATACTGAAGTGCAAATTTTGGATACAATTTTGGATTGGCGCTCGGATGAAGGTGTGAGGAAACTCGTAAAGTAAGGACTAAGAACAGAAGCAAATGACGGGCTCTGTCTACCCCGAATGGAGAAAGGCATGTTCCGTTTTTCCTACAGTCCCGAGTCCATTAAACGAGGCGTGCAAAAGCATCCGATGAAGCCTTCATGGTAACATTGTAGGCATCTGTAATAGTGACCCTCTGCCCTGAGACTTGGCGTAGGACATCAATAGTTATGCGTCACGTCATCAGGCGACGCGAAGTCATATAAACGTCCTATACAATAAATATTACGCCCATTGAAATAGATGTAATATAACACAGTGTATCGACACACTGGCTTTTATTTGGAATTGCTAGAAATTGGCACGCGTCGTATTCGGACGGACTGGTGAAGGCGTATCTCTATTATAATAGAGTACATAAATCAGGCTCGTCATTCCTATGAGTGATTTATGTTTGAGCAGTGATAATATACAAAAAGAACTATCCGATAGTAGGTATATTTAGAATATTCAACTTCCAGAGTGGATATAGCTTACTTGAGTTGTGCTGTGTAATATGATGATTATTTGATTTGCTCCCCACATACGTTTGGTCTCCACGTAATAAGGTGCGAAGCAATTGCCGTCACTTAGGCACTTTTAAATGGTGTGACTTATACAGAAAAAGCAACCTTAGGGGTCATATCTAACGGCAAATGCATCGCGATGATCGGTCGCATTACGCCAGAACAGACAAATTCAATCGTCAAACATTCAATCGTTTACGCTTAAAGAAAGAAAGAAAGAAAGAAAGAAACATTTATTTAGTGCAAAGTGGCCACACAATAACAAGCAATTAAACAAGCAGACAATAATGACATTTGAAGTTTTGGAAGCATGTTCACGCAGTAGTAATGAACGTACTTCCAAACTCCAAACGCAACATACCCGAAATCAGTAGCAATTAGCAATGCGACACACTAGTGCACCAAATGGGTGTCCAGTTCAGCATGTCCTTAACCTATAATGCTTAAGATACCGAATGAAAACTTAATATCTTCCAGGGAATTTTAAAATGCGGGAAATAAACTGTTATTGTGATTTATAAATTATTTTATCTTTCCGACAATCTAGAAATGTCAGTGAGAGTTCGTTGATTGGTTGATTGTCTATAAAGAGCACTATCCTGTCCCGACCCCTTTAGGTCAGTCTTGATCTCAGCGCAAATATTATTATACTTGAAGATTAAAATTTATCCACAGCACGTGAGATGGCCATGCCATAGGTCAAATATCTAGTTGGTAGGCGAGTAGAGTCAGGAATTCGTATACGATGCTTGAGCTTACTAATTTGTGCAGCAAATATCTGCAAGAACAGAAACAAAATAGATAGGTAACTTAAAAATCACATCACTATTAAAAATTTATCACAAAATAAGCATAAAACTGTTACGTATTTCTAACAAAAATATCAACAACGAAGGTAGATTCTGATGTCTAAACTCTTAAGAACTGCACATTATGTCACGTCAAGCGCGCAATAAAACTATTTGTTTCAAATTGATTGTGTGACACTGGGACTCGTTTAAATTGGTGCTAATGGCATATCTCTTTATTTACATATCTATCTTGATATATCTATATTTAGAAATTCAAACTGACGATATGGCCGTTACTTTGAATACAATAACTGTACGTACGCAGTTCTACCAAAGGCAGTAATGGCGTATGTCGCATTCACACAACGGTGCAATGCACGCAACCTGCCACTTCCTTTGTCTCTTTGGATGGGGGACTATATTGGTTGATAGTGATTTGGTTCGGAAGCATATGAAAGTAGAGAGTCTAATATTAGCGTGAATAGTATTCTGAAGCTTCCTATTAATATCACGCGGCTCAAGCTAACCTTACCTGCTCGCTGTTACACCTGCCGATCATGGGCGACACTCCGACGCAAGCTTTCCGCCGCAGTTTGGGTGCTCGGCATTCGCTACTGCAATAGGTAGTAAAAATAATGGAATGAAAAGTGGATTCTGGGCTCTGAAGTATCTGATACAACCAGTATCATAGTTGAGACTTGAGATACTTATGATTAGACATAGCGATCGCTGTTGCTCCTAACTATCTGCACATATTGCACAAAAGTTCTGCTAATACATCTGCGGCCGAACTCTCTTGGTGACAGAAGGCTGGAAGATTCCATCCCCGTAGTAGGAGTCCGACCCTCCATTACCTATACTGTGGTCGTTTTTGTGCCGTTTTTGGCAATACACTTTAATACTGAATTTGTATCATGTTTTCAATTTAGGGGTAGCCTGTCAACAAATGTAGGCGCAGCCAGACCGCGTGTTCCGACTGCTTTGTCAGTCATCGGATGACGCAGTCTTTTTTTACTGTTGGTCCAACCTATCGGACGACGATTAAGTTTTTACTGTCATACGAGTTTTATATTGTCCACACCCACGGAAAGAGATGGGAACCCTTGTGTTCTGCCTCGTGTGGAGCTCTGCGATTCGAGTATTGCTTCCTATTAAATATTCATAAATGTAAATTATGTTTACCAACCGCCTCGACTCAGGCGCGACTGCAGATTACCTAACAGTTGTGCAACTGGCATTTTATTATCAATATTATACGTATACCGTCTAGCTATGAATATGCAAGAAAACGAAACCAAAACATATACATACAGCCACACCTCTTTCCCATTGGGGTTTGAGAAGACCTCAAGCAAAGACAACTTCATTTGCAAAGGTCGCTTTCGCTTCTTCTGCTTTCATAGTGATTTTCATACATGCTCGCATCTAACTAGCCTGTACTCTTGACCTAGCCTTTACTTAAAATACTTAGATTAGGTACTTACCTTATAAGACTGCTAAGAAGGGTGCTTGTAATAAATAATATTATTTACTAACTCATATCTTCTGAACCACTCCACGGATTTCAATTATTGATGTCTCAAATTAAAGGTATTCGTCGCCCAAGTATTCTTTTAATAATATATACATACTCACGCCTGTATATCCCCGAAGGGGTAGCCAGAAGTGTAATTTTTTTTTTTTTATCGCCAAGTATGATTTTCGTTCCCACGTGAGCCTATTGCCGTCTAGCGGGCACTTTGTCATGGGCTGTGTGTTTACTATCGGATGGAGAACAGCTTCTCCTTTATAATTTATTTTATTGGATATAAATATATAAGTACTCTACCACCTTCAGTTCTTCTGTTAATTAATCTGACCGTCAACGATGCACTTCTATTAACTCCGAAGTCAACAGCGCAATACTTGTTCGCAACTATAACGTTAAAAGAAAGTCGTTTCTCTGACAGTAACTTTTACATAACAGTTAAAGCTAAAATTAGGTTTCGGTAATACAATTCGATTCGGTGTTTTATTTCAGCGTATATTTAGACACATCCTCGTCTTGTTTCAGAGCCAATTTGCTTGAACATGTGGTGTACCGCATGGGTCTGCTGGCCGTCATCCGCTCCAGGGTAAAGAACGGTAAGATATTATGCCACTAGTCTAATAATAATCAATTAGTTCTTCTAGGTACTGTTTGGCAAGATCAAAAGAAATTGTATCCGTGAATGAGAATAGCTCGCGCGTGGAAATGGCTACATCATATCCGTGAACTAACGAGAATAGCTTGCGTACAGTCAGCTGCAGATCGATCTTGACGAACAAAGTACTCAAAATGATCTTAATGCCTTGGTACCCCCTTTCTGTTGACTGTTCATGATACAATGAATGAATTAAATTAATAAAACAGTTTGATTTGCTGTTAATTCCTTGGTATTAAAATCATTTTCAGACTTTGTAGTCGTTCTGACGTTGATGTCTGTACAAGATGGGATTGAATACGTAGATTTCTCAATAGGATGGATTTTTTTATATATTATCTTGCCTGTGTATAACTGAAAGGGTAGACAGAGCTGACACCCACGTACCTCTTGCTTTATTTTTTGGGTACTGTACGGGTATATACACAGATATCCGAACACAGATACCAGATATCCAGATATCTGTGGGTAATATTATGGAAACGAGCTTAGACTATAAGTATACAACTCTATACCTAGCCGCAGCAAGTGGCACTTCAACGCGGCGTAAAATTATTTCGGTATAAGTTACAAAAACATATAAGCCAATTCTGCATAAACTTTTTTGTACCAAACTAGGTCAAACTCTCACCACAATACATCGTGCACCTACTTGTGACGTATCTCTGCATCACCCTAAGGTTGACTGGCAGAAAATGCCTTGGGCATTAAGTCCGCCTTTGTACAATTATTTTGTATTTGTGCAAAAAGTTTAAAATAAATAAATAAATAAGCTTACACAAAAACGTTTTTCACGCCGTTTTGTTAGAAAGGCTGTGTCTATCTGTCTGTCTATACTACACAGCATATATGTGTCTAAGAATACGAGTTTACAAGAAACTGTAAACTTTATACATAAATATAAAGTTAGATGAACTGAAATACAATAAAACAAACACTGAACTGAACTCAATAACATCTTACCATCCACCAAAATAACACGATGCGGTACTAAAATTATTACAGACAGACGTATTACTTTACTGTTTCAATATGTGTTTCCAGGTCGCACGATAGGTATGATGATCACTGCCTCGCACAATCTCGAACCTGACAATGGGGTGAAGTTGGTAGATCCTGATGGGGAGATGCTGGAGCAGAGCTGGGAGGAGATCGCCACTAGACTTGCTAATGTCAGGTATGTCTTGCTGAAGGGGAATGGGGCTAATCCCTTCCATGCGATGGCGATACCCTACTCCTACACCAAGATCAGTACCCCTAGCACGTAAAGGTATCGTAATCGAAAGATGTACCTACTATTCAACAAGTAAACAATTTTTCAATTCGATCCAGCAATTTCTGAGATTAGCACTCAAGCGCCAAACAAACAAATTCTGCAGCTCTCTCTTTTTTTTTTAAATATTAGGAACTGAAAATTACTAATATTCCCGTTAATCCCTCCAGCTAACCTAAATTGCTTATGTTAGGAGTGGGTCCACGTAAGTAAGATAATGATCAGGATTCGAACCAGGGGCATTAGCACCGGTCGTAAGGCCGACTCCTTAAGCACTAAGCTACCGACGCTTCTAACACTAGTATACAGATTAATTTTCCCTATTATGTATTATGTTCACAGTGACAACGACTTAGAATCAACTACAGAGCAAGTGATAAAGCAAGTCAACGCCGACATGGCGCTCAAGGCGAGCGTGTTCATCGGTATGGATACCAGGTACGCGGTACTGACTACTATTTATACATTTTATACCACTGATCATGTGTAAATATGGTAATTTATTCTATCTATACATATACTATTGTACTGCCTTCAATAAAAACGATATTATCTTGTTTTATTGAATGATACTTACACCCTTTTTTGCATATAGTTCAAATTTTTTCTCATTATTTGGGTCATCATTATCCCATTGTTCCAACTCAGTTGGTATCGGATTTTCAGTCTCACGGCCGATCTTCAATATTTTCTGTGAAGCGACTGTCATCTGACCTTCACAACTCACTGACAATATCGAAGTTATATAAGTTAACAAGTTGTTGGACCTCTCCTATTACAGCGTCTCACCACGAAACGACGAATTTCGATATTTTTCATGAGGCGACTGCCATCTGACCTTCACAACTCACTGGCGATATCGAAGCCTTGATCATGGCTGCTGAAAAGCAACCATAACATCGGATAAATAATAAAATAATATTAAATAAATCGCGATAGAATCCGTTAAAAATAGTTTTATTTCCAAATTTCCAGGTACACAAGTCCTCGGCTAGCGGCAGCCGCTGCCAATGGCGTGATTGCGCTGAAGGGTACCCCCAAAGAGTTCGGCATAGTCACCACTCCGATGTTGCACTACTGCGTGAAATGCCGCAACGACAACACTTATGGAACACCTACAGAAGAAGGTAGGTTATGTCAACCTCCATACATACATATAATCACGCCTTTATCCCCGGAGGGTTAGGCAGAGGTGAATTAACACTCACATTTCACCAATCATTGTATTAGTCCCACGTAATAGGGGGTGAGCCTATTGCCGCATTCCGGGCACTATTGTTGACTCAAGCCACGTATCTGAGGCTGAGTCTGGGCTGTATAATTATGTCTGATGTTAAACAGCCCTATCCCTTAGTCGCCTTGTACGACACCGCATGGGAGGAGATGGGGCGGCCCAATTTCTACTCTGTCGGAACCACGCGGCCATCAATATTTATTTTTGCTTGGGGATAGAAGGCTATTTGCCTGTTTTCTGAAAACTTTTGCCCGTGACTCTACCGCGTGGAATATTGATCCCGTTTCTGTTACCTACAGGAAACTATTTCCGATATGAGAAGTTTGCCACAAGACTATAGTAATCTATCTTTGCCAAATTTTATCCAGATGCAACCAGCTGTTCTGGTATGATTGAGTAACAGACGGTATTCATCCAAACTTTCGCATTTATAACAGTAGACAAATTAGTAATTACTAATTACTAATGAACTTCAAAAAATGAGTTGCATGAACTAAAACAGATACACAGAAATTTCGTACTATATCGTCACCTGATTGGTCGCTTTATTGATTATAATAGATGGTGGATTTATAGATGACCAACATGTATGACCAAAATGTCATTCATTCATTGAAAATTGAAATCACTCTTTGAAATAAAACCACTTTTTACGCACTCTATAGGGTTTTTTAAACCGACGATTATTACCAAATAATTCGCGATAGAATCCGTTAAAAAGTTGTTTTATTTCAAAGACCAGAATGTATCAAAATTTTGGCGAAACGGGAATGCGCGTGCGTGGCATCTCCCGTACTAAAACTCAGCTTAAAACACCAGGCCGTTAATGTGTGTACAGTGGCTATACTGAATTAAAACTAATATTAGACCAATTATTCCAGGTTACTACGAAAAAATAGTCGGTGCTTTCAAGAACATTCGTCAGAAACTCCCCGTGTGTGGTGATTACAACACTACGTTATATGTGGACGGGGCGAATGGCGTCGGGGGCAAAAAGCTCAATATTATCAAGAAGACGTTAGACGGAGAACTCGACCTAAATCTATACAACCTTGGAGGAAATGGGGGGAAACTTAACTTGAATGTAAGTCGGTACAGATGTAATAAATACAAATTCCAATACTAGAATAACACTTATACCTAGGGACCCATATCTTGGACCTAAATCGCGAGTAAAACGAGGCCTTGGCGCGAGCGGATTGTTTTGTAATAATCTGTGATTGGTGAATTTGAGCTCGTTGAGCAGTAGCACCCCGTGCTGTCCTCAAAAAACACGCAAGAAACGTTTAATAAGCGTAGAGCACATTTTGACAACATTTTCAAAATGTGCTCTATGCAAAATGTGGTCCAAGATATTATTATATGTATGTCCCGAGCACCATTTATAATAATATATTATATGTATGCTTTTGGTTTGAAAGGTCTTGGTCAGACTTAAAATCTTACCTGTGTTTGAACGCTGAGTTGAGTAGAACTACTGTTGGTTGGGTAGAACCGGAGATATGAGCAAAAGTCGCGGTAATCTACATCTGCGTGGGTGGAGCCGCGGGCATAAGCTAGTGTATTTATGATATTTAAATACCTCTATCTGTTGACAAAAAATTATGAAATAACATGGTACCTATTCTATCATATTGTAGTGTGGAGCAGACTTCGTGAAAGTATCCCAGAAGCCACCGGTGGGAATCGAACACGTGCCCTTCCAGCGAGTGGCGTCTCTCGACGGAGATGGTGATAGACTCGTCTATTACTATATCGATGACAAGTTAGTATACTTTTTCTTTTTTTTAGTAAGCAGTTACTAGTAACTTAATTTTAAAAAAAAAGTTTTCCCGTTAACGCCTCCAATTAAGCTAAAATGCTTTTTTTTATAACACTTAGGTGATGAGAAGCACACGGCCCACCTGATGGAAAGTGGTAACCGTTGACTTTTATTAGGATTGGGTTCACGTCGGTAGTGTAATGGCCAGGATTCGAAACCGGGACCGTAAGCCCAAGTGCAGTGTATACGATTCTATCGTGAAATTAACGGTTTAGTATCTTCAAAAAGTTAAGTGTGATTTTAAGGTAAAAAAAAAACTACAACATCTAATCATCTTCTGGCCTTTTTTTCCAACTCATTTGGGGTCAGCTATCCAGCCTAACTGTGCTCAGCATCGTAATATCCTACTGCGATCTGAATTCCACGCGGACGGAGCCACGGGCAATAGCTAGTATATTATTAAAAATACTTTTTTATTATACATTTTGTACACGTATACTCATAAATAAACCAGATTATCTACAAACATAATCTCAAGCTCGAAGTACGTCATTCGAATTCATTCACATTAGTCACACTTTGAAAGCGGTCTGCTATTTCGCCAATCATTTCAGCTGTCAGGATGGCCGAGCGGTCTAAGGCGCCAGACTCAAGGTAACCTTGCTCACTAAACGTGAGTCCGAGTTGTTCTGGTCCTCTCTGAGGGCGTGGGTTCGAATCCCACTTCTGACAAAAACTTTTTGTGAATTTTTAATGTGTTTTTGACTATATTAGACTATTATTTTTCTTTTTTATTATTATTTTGATAAGATTTACCATTAATATGTTTTTTTTTTTGTTTTTTTTTTTTTCATTTAAAAAAATCTGATAAATCAAGTTGACTTCCTGAGTTCGACTCAAGTCAACAACAATGAACGATTACTTTTTAATCTTTCATACATAAGAATAGAAGCTTAAAGTGAAGACTTTTTATACTACTAAGGTAGCAAATAAACACAGTCCACCTTATTTTAAATTACCTTTTTGGCGCAGAAATTACCACGGATACCACTACCGCCAAATACCAAGGGTGGTTATACATGTTTGTTTGTACCTATATAAAAAAAACAGATATTCCCCATTTTTAAACTCAAAACTACTTATCACACTCATTTGCTTGATCAAATAGCTGACAATATTTTAGGAAAAGTTTCATACAATAATAGCAATGGCGCACCCGCCGGGTCCAGGTAGAAGGGGTAGGCCCAAGAAGTAGGCTTCCTTTACGCCATGTATGCCTAATACGCAGTTCACCTACCTCGCATTATGACTAGTCAAAAGAATAAATAGGCATAACGCTAGTTAGACTTACTTCGATATAGACCAACAGCTGTAAAGGCCAAATAATAACCAGACCAACTGAGATTTAGTCTTTTAGCTCAACACTTGGATTTGGTTAACCGGCTATTAGCATGACAAAGATTAAGTATTGCTATTTGACCATGCTGCCAGTCTTCTGGGCACGTTTCACACGCAAAATTCGACCGGGTTGGTAAAACGCTATGTACCTATGCCTAATACGCATACGCAGTTCACCTAACTCGCGTTATGACTAAATGTATCTAATAAATGGATGCTATTACCATTACTCAAAAGCGGTATTCAAAAAAGCTGAAAAGCTTGGAATCTTGAGTTCAAATATTGGGTATAAAAAAACTGTTCTCTGTTCTTTACTACCTTTACTACCAAGTAATTAGGTATATAACTGAGGTTTGGCCAGAAATCAAAATATTAGCAGATGACGAAAATACCGAAAATACAGACAAGTTCAACAAGTACATGGAAAATCAGTGGATATCAAAATTAAATTAAATAATTAGTTGTGCCAGCGAAATTCATCGCACCAACAATAGTCTGGAAGGTTGGCATAAACGAATGAATGCTCGAATGGGCTATAAACTGTCTTTAATTCATTTTCTATACAAATTAAAAAAAGAATGCCGTTGGCAAAACTTAAAACTTAAACAAAATCTGTTTGAAGGCAACACAAGAAGAAGAATAGATATAATTTTCAATAAAAAACACAAAACGGAACTAGAAAAACTAAAAAATAATGAAATAAATGCGTTATATTTCTTAAAAAATATTAACAAAATTAAAAAGGATCTCATTAATATTCACGGTCATTAAATATGCATGTCCAAAACCTTTTCAAAATGTGTTTAGTGAGCATTTACCTATTTTACATTTAATTTTGGCAAAGTGAATCTTATTATTTTGTTTTTTTATTATTTGTTGTCCTAGTAAGAGTAGGTATAAGATTACTACTACCGGTGGTTCGTTTAAGTTTAGTTTTCAATATCAACATATTTTTTAAAGAACTAGTGTTTTACTCTTTTCATCACCTTCCTTTTAGACCAAGAGCCAAGGACATCCAGACCAAGCAAGACATACGTCGCGACACACCTGCCAGAAACCTTAATAAATTAGGGACGTATACCTATGTCCTATAGCAACCACAAACTTGTTTCTCTCTCTATGTCCTCGCTGTTGAACTGTAATGCAGTAGGTCTGACTCTTTTTGCCTTCCTCTGTTGTAACCTATATCGAAGTAGGTCTAACTAGCGTTATGCCTACTTATTCTTTTGACTATTCATAACGCGAGGTAGGTGAACTGCGTATTAGGCCTACATAGCGTAAAGGTTAGGCATAACGCGATAAAGACCATGTAAGATTAAGGCATAAAGCGAAGTAGTCCTCATCCGAAGTAAGCAAATGGCGACCTAGGCAAACATATACTTAGGCTAAAAGCTATCGAAAATGACATTTAGTCATAACGCGAGGTAGGTGAACTGCGTATTAGGCATACATGGCGTAAAGGGTAGGCTTGACGTCGTGGAAGGAATCAGGAAAATGCGTCTTTATGATGATGATGATAATGATTAAGTATGTTGTTTCCAGGGACAATATGAATCTATTAGACGGCGACCGCATAGCGACGTTACTCGCGTCATACATCGCCGAGCTTCTACGGGCGTGCGAGGCGTCCGAACTACAGATAGGGCTGGTACAGACTGCGTACGCGAACGGCGCGAGCACCAAATATATCACTGAGGACTTGGTGAGTAACAGTTAGATAGGTAGATGATACTTTATTGTACACTAATTGATTTATAGTAGAGACAAGCTTACTTGTCTCTACTATAAATCAATTAGTGTACAATAAGTGTAGTCAGTATACATGATACTTATATCACTGTTTAATGTACAATGGGCGGCCTTATCTATCCCGGAAGCGATTTCTTTCAAGCAACCTTGGGATGGACTTGGACAGTAATGTAATTGGAACAGTTTTTTTTCTTCTCATGATTCTGGTCATGATTAGCATCATCTTAGATATTTTTTTTCTTTGGAGCCCGGACCCTCCAAAAACGGGCTTATTCCTGCTTTTATACTGCTATGGGAGCGAATACCGCCTGACCTCTTAATCCCGAGACGAAAGCTTGCATGCAATGTCCGGTACATTATGCTGTTTGACGAACGACTCGGGCAGGAGTGGTTGGCACCGTAGATTAGCAGACTATGATTTCAAAATAAAAATCCAAATAGACAACCCAATATCACTATTCATTTTCAACCCGGAGTCGTACCTGGAACTTCATGTAGGTATATTTGTCGCATTCACTGCCGTTGACAGTCCCGAAAGTTAAGTGGCATCGATCGAAGATTTGACTTGTATTTATTTTTTTGTTTCAAACCCATTCCATGTATTTTCGTTCAAAGCTTATCAATTCACATACCAAACCTTCTATAATCCTTCCAGAAAGTTCCAGTAAGTTGTGTCAAAACGGGAGTCAAACACCTGCACCACGCGGCGCTATCGTACGATATCGGCGTGTACTTCGAGGCGAACGGCCACGGCACCGTCGTGTACAGCGAAAAGGCTAAAAAGCTCATCGCAAAAACTGCACAGGAAGGGTAAGTGGTCTTCCTGTACACGATAAACATCTATAGGACTGTAGGTTATTGAAATTAGCTTTTTATTTCACGTATTAGTTCATAATGAAAGTAATTTGAAATTTAATGAGGAATCTAACAAGTTCTAACTGAATTTGTTTATAACTTAATTTTGGAATTGAATTTTAGTGTTGTTGTGATATAATATATCTCTGATGATTAATAAATGTTTTCTTTGGGAATTAAAAACAGTGAAAAATCAAAGCTTCGATTTAGTAAGGCAATATCTTATTTTGAAAGGCATATTGTTTCAGAACAAACTAACACACAAACAGCCTATTCATTATAACAACATCGTGTTAACCTATATTTCCTAAAATAAATTATTAATTTATATTCCAGTGAACCCGAACAGCGGAAAGCAGCCCAGCTATTACAAAACTTCATCGACATGACGAACGAAACGGTCGGCGATGCTATATCAGACCTATTTTTGGTGGAGACGGTGTTGTGTGCTAGAGGACACGGCGTCCGGCAATGGATGACGGCATACACAGACCTGCCGTGTCGACAACTTAAAGTTACAGTCCAGGTCAGTTCTTTGTTATAATAGTCATTCTAGCTCCAATCCAGTTTGCACAAATGGGTAAAATTAATTCACAAACATCACGGAGCAGTATCTAACGCAGTGCGTCAACCAGATTTATCAGGAAGAATGGGCAGAGAAAATCAAATTATTTGTAGTAAATCAGTTTATTTGTTGTTGCTCCATAGAATGTGAATTTATTACCTTTTTTTTATCGACATTCTCGTTTTATTTTAATAGGCGCCATCTAGTGTCTATGATAATGGAATTAGGTAAGTAATCAATGATAGTACGCGACACATGATGTTGTATTTAGTAGATTAGTAAATAGCCACTAGATGGAGCTATTTTACAAATACTTTTTATAATTATGGTTTTGTCTTGTGACAAGTTGCTTGTTTTAGGAGTGTTTTCATACCGGTAGTGTAATGACCAGGATTCTAACCCGGGACTTCTCGATCTCGAAGCCGACTCCTGTATATTCAGAACAACTTTCCTACCCACAGGACCGCAACGCGATATCAACAGCGGACGCCGAACGTCAATGTACGGCTCCCGAAGGTCTACAGACGCGAGTCAACGAGCTCGTGAGCACTTATAACAGTGGGAGGGCCTTCGTACGACCCTCGGGGACTGAGGATGTCGTCAGAGTGTACGCAGAGGCTGACACACAACCGGTGGGTATTCGATCGTTGTATTACTCCATTTGGTTAGGTGCTTAACTAGGCAAACTATCTTTATACACATATATTATTAAACAAATAAACTACTGCTTAAACTAGTAGTTTGATTTCAGGTTTTAGTCGCGTTTTATTTTCCAAAATAATATACTGAGTTTTTAAACAGAAAGTATATCAATATCTTTTACCTTTAGTTACGTACATAACCAAATAAAGTATAGTTGTAAAATGAGTTTATGCACAGGGGATCAGAATATTTGACCCTGGCAGAGATTGTGATTTATTTATTTATTTTTATTTATTTATTACCATTCACGATATACAATTTGAGTACATAAAAAGCAAACCATAAGCTACTTGAGCTTGTCTGGAGTGCTGTACCTTTACTATAGGTTTATAAGAATACTATAGTGAAATATAAATAGGAGGTATTCTGGTATAACATACGAGATCGACTGCCGTCTGACCCTCCAACCTAGCAAAATAGCCTGCGCTAGAACTGGGCTTCGATTCTGCTAAAGAAAAACCACTGGTAAACATACCACGAACAAAGCAAAAAATAAGCCATAAAATCAAAAATTAAATACCTATTTTACTGTGTCGTAGCAGTGGTTTTGCTTTAGCAGAATCGAGCGCCAGGTGTGCCTGTCCTGAATATCTTTATTCCCCTCTATTGCAAATTACTTGTCTATCAGTAACCTAATTTAATATATTGTCCACAGTCGGCCGACAAATTAGCAGCTGAAGTAGCTCAAGCAGTGTTCGACCTCGCCGGTGGAGTGGGCACCCGCCCTGAATTACCTGCCTAGGCATCACGCCGGTGGATACCTGCCTTTAGTCTCTGAACAGCTCCATCCACGTACAATAACAAACAAATATACATTATAAATATATCAATTAACCATCTATTTAATATCGCAACTAATTACATAAATATCTGAACTATGATACAAGTTTGAAAGATGGACGCTTCACCCAATATTGGGCCAACAATAATAAAATAATTGGTTTATTATGACCAACAACCAACATGTTGGGTCTAGGAAACTTATATCACACTAGAAGTTTATAATTTTCATTGTCAATAGACACAAAATTTATCTATATTGTACTGCTTTTTATAAGTTGCATATATTATTATACCTGTAGGAAGTGAAGCCACTCGATATAGTCGATTATCGATTTATTAGTATATCGATATGATCTGTATCGTCAATAGTAGTTTATGGATAATCGAGTATTGATATCGTATTCAATAGTAAATGTGATGCTATCGATGATATTCTCGAAAGTGCAAAATATCCTCGCTACTATTTCACTAATATTGTAACTTGTTACCGGCGGACAGACACTTATATTTAACAGATATAATATTCACTATATACTGTCCAACTGTTCCTTATTGGACGATAAACCATATCGATATAATACTAATCGATTTCTAAAGTCGACAGCTATCGATAACTGAACTTCAAATCGTTTGGTTTTACTACCTAGTATACAACAAAATAATCGAATAACTATCATTTTCAAGAGTTTACGATCAAAATTATGAATATATCGCATAGCGATTATATAAATATGACATTAATCTAATCTAAATATATAATCTATACATTTAATTTTATTAATTACTTAGCTTTTAATCGTGAGTCAATAACAGTACAACGCCCTACTAGTCTCGTAATCGGTTTTAAATACTTAGGTGCGTGTTTTGGACCATTTTTTAATAGTTTTACTTATGACATTATGCCTCAGACACACTTCTGCACTACAAGCAAAATGTACGAAACGCAATTTTATTACTTTTTAAATTTTCTTAATAAAATTTCGTGCTTCAATCTTCAAGGTGCCTCGAGTATATTTGCAATGCAAATCTATATTATATAAATTTGGTTTCAACAAAAGAGAATTAAATGCATAAAGCTTCTCTCCCGTCAGGCGTCCCCTGACATCTTATTTTTTATTATTAAGCTCTCTTGCTCATAACAGTACCTAGGTGCTACCAATTGTTGTTCGTAAAGTATAAAAAAGGTATAAATTCTGCTCATTTTGTATCTACTAAAATATTAAATACGATCGATAATAATTTCATTTTTAACGAATTTAATTAATCCAAAGTCTATTTTACAATTATTTACATACAAAAATATTATTTAATTCGGTTTCTGAATTGGGAATTTTAAGTCCCGTCGCCTTACGTACAGTGCCGTACTACGCTCTATATAAGTAGGCATTGACGTGAATCAACTTCAATTTCTCAATTCAGAATTCGACTGTTACTGAATTAATATTTTAAAAAACATACTAAATAAAAAAATATGTATCAAAAGCAAAATATATTGCTCAGTTAACAAATAATATAAGTCCAACATAAAAAGGCGTATAGAAAGTATCCAACGTACTGGGACGAGCCTTAACTACGTTGGTTCACGTCTCAAAGTTGATTTTTACTTTTTAACCTATAAATATAAGATACAGTCCCGTAGAAATAATATTATAATAATAATAACACGCATGTTATGTCCCTATTCACTGCCTGTATTTGTATAGCATAGGATTATAAATAAATTACGTATTAAAAGTAGAGTTCGTGTAATTAAATTAAAATATATTTACTGAAAGTGTAATTTTACTTTGTAATTCGTGGGGTTGAAAGCGTAAGTGACATTGACTTTTGATAGAGAAAATGGTGTAGGTATGGGGACTATCGAAAGCCGATACACCTACTGATTGGGCAGGCTTTCCTTTCGAGATTTGGGGGTCAGAAGGCACTTGTAAAAGTCAAGATAACCCACATCAAGAGGGGAAAGCATAGAAGATCTGAGCCCGGTTACCAAAGTAAATTTCTTGAATGCAGGAATAATATTTTTTGAGAGAGAAATATCCCTATTGTCGTCATAAACACTTAACACCAAAATTGTCACTTACGCCCTTTTGGCTTTGAACCGCCGAAGAAATTTAAAATATTGTATTAACATCTTAACTTCATTTGTTACATTTTTTAAGTTAGTTTACATGATGTATTTAAAAAATATTTTGCATGTAACGACTGTTATACGTTAGGCTGAATTTTAGCACTTATTTTATTAATCTTGACTTTAATAGTTCAATAATAAATTAACAAAGATAATTTTAATACAAAAACGTAGAAAAAGACTATATATTTTATATTTGTCGAATGCAAACCGCATGAAAATTAGCTATCTATAAATCACATAATATGCTATATTTTTAATTAGAAAGAATGTATGCTTAAAATACGGACCAAAATAATTTTATTTGAGTTTGAAAATGTCCTGTTAGGATGCGATTGCGATGTGTAGTGCTCTAAAATGGTCTATTGCGAGTGGTTGACAATTATTTACTTATCTCTTCTTAAAAATATGCATAGAAAATTCATTTTAGCACCTTCTTTTTAATAATAATAATCAATAATTGATAGTAATTCATTTTACAGGTATAAATTTAATGGTACATTTTCTAGTGGGTACAAAATATTGAGTGCTATCCACCGAACTAGGCATAGTCTGTATTTCGGAGGATATTATTGGCCGTGAGGTAAAAGGTACAATCATTATTGTACTTTAGCACCTTCAATAAGATCCCAATAAAATATCTAGAACGAAATAAAGATATAACGTCCCATAAAAAATCATTTGATTTTTTCATTGATTGCTATGACCATGCCCAGGGGTGTCCGGGTGCGTTAGATATGTCTCAACCAATCTCACCTCCGGCAACCAAATAGCCAAAGACGGCGTGCGTTTTAGTCGGTTCAAGTCCGACATAACCTCCCCTGCTGACTGCAGCGGGGATGTATCCGTGGGAATTTTGGGTACAAAAAAAAGGTGTGTCCATCGACGTCATCCACTCGAATAGACCTTGTGTAAACTATTATCCATTATAAGTTTTAAGCACAATTTGTGCTTGAAATCGCTATATGTGAGCAGCAATTGTACCCTTATGTACCACGTGTATAAGAGGGATGCCTCGTTAACAGTAGGTGATGGTTTTACTGGGTGCACAATTAAAAAAAAACTATTTTTTGTGCTCAATACTTATAACGGTGATTAGACTCATGGAATATAAAATCAAAAGGAAGTGACACAGCTATCGTATGCCACAAAGCTGTTTGTATTTGTATGCATTTTAATGGATAATATTCGCGTAAACCGCACGCAGTTTGTGACCGGCTCTATTTCGAAGAAATACCATATAATAAATCCATGATACATGTCCCAAGCAATACTACAATATGAGGTTCTTCAAAAAGGACATTAGAAGGTTCTCTCTGGGTCGGCAGCACGAGTGTGATGTCACAAATCTTTCTTATTGATTTTATATTCTAAAATTATACGTTTTATTGTATAGAAATATCTAAAGAGTTGTGAAATTTCGGAATTGAAATTTAAGGACTGATTGAAAGAATGTTAAAAAAGTGTCTCAATATTGTATTGTATTACTTACGCATTTATCAAGTAGATTTGTTCAATCAGCAACGTTTACTGTTTAGATTAAGTATATTGATCTTTATGTGTATTGCGATAAAGCTTATATTGGAACTGCTCAAACGTTATCATAATCAAATCATATTTTGAAGTGATTTTTCATGTTATCATTGCTATTTTTTTTCTATTTGCTAATCAATCAATACTTTGAGCTGTTGAAATCGTATTTTTGTTGTGATTGTATTAAATATAGATACGTTTTATGTATGTTTGTATGAAAAATATATAACCTAATTATGAAACTCCTTTTTTGAAGTCGGTTAATAAACCTTATATTCCTGAAGGGGTAGGCTGAAGTATTTTGTACACCCACTACACCAGTAGTGTCATTGGGTAGTGTCACGGGGCCTTCACTATGTTATATAGGTCAACAGGGGTACCTACTATTACATGAGCTGCATATATGATTACCTTCGCGTTAGTCCCGGGTTCGAATCGTTAACCTAATGGCTAAATTACTTGACTGGCTTCAATTAATTACTATGGGAGTGGGTTCACGTCGTCTTCTAACACAAGCAAATTAGCTTAACTGGGCTGGATTAGGGGAATATTAATATAATATTCTTTAAAATAAGGTATGATTCCGTAGCCGACCGCATACGACAACTACCGACGCACGCAGCAGATGCATGTAATTCATTGCGGCTTCTCAATGGCCCCCTTTATCCGTATCGGAGTTAAACAAGTAATAGGTACACTGCATGTGCTGCATGCGTCTATCGTTGTCGTATGCGGTCGGGTCGGCTTTAGAATCATACCTTTAAAAGCGCTTCAACTTGATTTACTATTCCGTGCGCGATACCATGCACCGTTACGTTCTATGTTATCTCCTCTCATATCTTACACGTTCGTCCTACCGCCTCAAGGTCGACAGCGTGCAAACCTTGGTTTTGAGATAAAACAACACAAACAGATAAACAGCACAATATTTTGATGATAAGTATCGATAAGGAATATCTCTATCTTGTACCGGATAGTGATATAACGAGATATTTTATTATCGGATGTGTATTTTCTATAACTCTCGGTCAGTAATCTCCGTTTTGTAATCTATTAGCTTAGTGTTCCGCGAAGTTTTTGTTTTCAAAGTACATAAGCTACTGAAATGCAATACATCAATCAATCAATGATAAGGAATAAATGAAAAAAAAATGGCCTATCGCAGTCCTCTCCTCCTTTACCCATTTGACTTGGCGCCGACATCTAAAAGCCTCCCTTTATTTTTCACTTTTAGTGCCTGCAGTTTTGAAGTCGGTTCAATTTATTATTGAAATTATTTTTACACTAGCTGACCCGTCCCGACTTCACATAGGAGAATTTTGTAAAAAAAACACTTATAAACACATACAGCGCCACCTGAGTTCAATAATCGCAGGTACTACGTTCATAGCCTTCGCGGAAGTGCAAGCAATAATAATTGGCAGTTTTATCGCAATCTGATGAACGGTAGGTGCGGGAGCGCATAAAATACAAACATGCTAGTAGTGATTGTTATAGGAAAGGCATACTAGCTACTGCTAACTGAAATAGCCCATAGCAGTAGCTAGTATGCCTCCTGCAGGTCTAGAAAGGCCACTTTATTGAAATCGTATTAGGATAATATTTTGTCATGCGACGATATTTACACGAAATTGGAATCCGCTTAGTACGTAAATGAATTATTGTGATTCTACCCCATATGAGTGACCATTATAAGAATTTTATAGGAATCTATTGAGATCTACTGGGAATTCATAAAGTTACCTACTCGTTTTCAGCGGAATCGCTCAATGTGACCTTTTTAGACCCGCTGAATTTCTGATTTAGTTCCCCCAATTCATTCCAGACTATAAGATTAGTTCATTAATCTGATAATACAGGAATAATATAGTATTTTCCGGATTAGGTATTATTATTCAAAATTGTAGTTAGGAATGATAAGGAATGGCTGAAGAGTTTGCAAGTCAGTGTTAATTAAATTAAGACGTCGGTAGCTTAGCGGTTAAGGAGTCGGCCTTACGATCGAAAGGTCCCCGGTTCGAATCCTAGCCATTACACTAACGACGTGAACCCAATCCTAACACAAGCACTTTACCTTACTTCGAAGGGTTGGAGGGAATATTAGTAATTTCGGTTCAAATATTCTTTAAAAAAAATGTTCATACTCAGATTTAATTTAAAGAAAAAAAAGAAAAGGACTTTCAGCAGTAAATATTAGAGAACAAAATGGGTGCTGGTAAATAAATGCCTTATCGAAATATAACCCATAATGTAACCTTCTTGCATGTCGTATGCCCACAAATATCTATGTTTGATAATGAGATTTGTCCTGTGTGCAATTATTGTTATAATGTGTGATTATTATTTAGTTTATGCTACTGTTATAATTCAATAAATCATTAATTACTTTTACGTTTTTTAATGTTTATCCCCATAGTTTATCTCTTCACAAATACGTTTTTTATGCCAGACAAGCAAACGGCCCACTTGATTGAAAGTGGTTACGTTACATGTGCAACACCAGTGGCGTTACACTTGTGCTGCCGATCCTGTAGAAACCTAATGCCTTTCTTGAAGAACCCTAGGTATATTGTAGTCGCTAGGAAAAGCCACCGCAGGGAGTACATTCCACAGCTTGAGCGTGCGTGGGATGAAGTTACTTTCATATCGCATTGTGTTCGCCGTTTGTATTTACAGAAAAATACAAATACCACATATTGTGTATTTTATTATACTAACCACCCTGATTTGTCAACCTCTGAACGAAATCCTGTATGTTTGTTTGCTACCTCAGCATTAAAAAGTACCTTTAACATTTACAAACATACACGTATCTGGCGTTTATGTGGCAAAATATTTTTTATTTGCCATTAACTTACTGTGCGTAGCTAGGTATAAAGTACCTCACACGATACGCAATTACCGACACAAACGAGTTTTCTGCAGCTGGGCCTATTGTTGCATCATAATTATGTTATACAAATGCGTCAATCAGTCCTCGCAGTCCATAGAACTATATCTCAACCGATATAGTACATACCTAACTTACTGGTTCCTTCGCCTTCCGCATGCCGTCCTTCTATTAAATAGGTACTACTTAGGTGGCAGACAAGCACACGACCTACCTAATGGCAAGCTGTTACCGCGGCCAATGGACGTTCGTAATACACGGGTCATCCATGGGGTGATTCAATTCAATTTTTTGGTGTGGCAAGCTATGCCGAAATTGATGTTGTCGTGTGTTATGAAGAACCCCATATTCCAGTCGCTCGGGAAAATCGCAGCAGAGGTCACTTCCATCACCAGAGCGTGCGTGGAATGACTTTTTCAGGTGGCGAGCGGCGCGATGTTAGAAACTAATTGTATAATGATAAATTCACATTGTGGCTTAGCGGTAGAGTATTCGACTGCTACGCACGAGGCGCGGGTTCGATTCCCGCTCAATTTCAATTCTTTATTTTCAAAATAGTGCAACACTGTTACAGCTTTTTGACGTCAAAATTATTATCCTTAAAACTAAGTTTACCACTGAGTGCATTGGTATGGGTGTTGCTATGTAAACGATGTAGGTATAATATTTACAAATAAAACATATGTCTAAGTATGTTTATCCGCATTCTAGATCCCATAACACAAGCTGAAGCTAGATATGTTATGCTTACCTACTTTGGATCTAGATAGCGCTGCCACATTATAAGTGGCCCGTATCAGTGTGCTTTTCCAGGGTGTAGATACACATCAAGGCGCCTTGGTGAATCATTAATACATCTAAAGTAGGTCCTTGTTTCCACATGCCGATATGATTCCGAAGTTGACCGCATACAACAACTGCAGACGCATGCAGCAGATACCGCGTAACCATTACTTGTTTAACTCCGAAACGGATAAAGGGGATCATTGAAAGGCCGCAATGAATAACCTGTGTGCTGATGAATTAAGGTTTCTGCATACGTAACGGGTTTTTTCACGGACGGGACGGGACGTGAAGCAAAATGTATGCGGCCCATCCCGTCCCGTCCCGTCCGTGGCCCCGTGACATATGCATTGCCGCATACATTTTGTATGAAACGATATTTCCAAAACTTCACGTCCCCGTCCCGTCCGTGAAAAAACCCCTTTACGTATGCAGAGACCTTTACCTGTACCTTCAGAATCATACCTTAACGTAAATAAAAGATAAAAATAACAAATTCAAGGTTTTATTAACAAATAAAACATCAATACTATTTCTGGGGAACAAAACTTACTTCTAATAAAAATTCCTTAGGTACATAATATGTATCCACAGATACATTACAATTTAGATCAAGAATTGAAATCTTATTTATCACCAACATAAGGAAACCATGTTTCATTTTTTGACTAAGTGATAATAGAGTGTATGTACAATATTAATAATGATGTTATTAGAAGTAATATTAGAGATCAGGTGTAAATTCATGCTTTTATGAAAATATTCATTAAACATAATAATAATTAGCAATGAAAAAAAGTTTGGAATGTCATTATAGTCCACTTTAATCTTAAAAAGAAAAAAATAAAACATTAAAATTAAACCAATCGTATGACAGCTTGTAAAAATACATCAAAAATTTAAACCGAAATAATATTTTTTGTAATATCAAAAAAAATGCGTTACTAAGCCTCAAGTCTGTTTGTCTGAAAAATATAACATCAATAACTTCAATCCTAATAGACTAGCTGTACAGAACAAAAATGTTAAGGCAATAATAGACATCAACCAATCATCAACTGCAAGCAACTATTTGTAGCTATCATACTGATGATGCTATTACAAAAAGGCGCGCTTCTTCTTAATCCCATCGTTAATCCTAGTCGCATCCGAAGCTTCCACCTCAGAGTCTGGGGTCCGCTTTACCAGTCTAACTGCGGATTTGGCTGGATTTCGATATTTTCCGTGAAGCGACTGACCTCCATAACCCAATGGCGATATTGGGCGATATCGATGCATTGCAGCTAGAACAGTTGTTGAACTTTTTAGGGCTCAAACTGTAACGTCTAGGTAGGTACCATAGATGTTTGTATGGCAACCGGAACTGACGGGTTGACATGCTCTCCGAGGCACGACCAGACCAATGCAAATAAATATTTGCGCTGACCGGGGATCGATCCCGCGCCTCCCGCGTAGCGGCCGCGTTCACTACCGTCACGGCACAGAGACTGTAGGCGCTATGACTATAAAAATAGACTTCAAAAACTACATTAACTTACTAGTTCCTGCCTTATAGATCTTGTTCTGAACAGCTAATCTATTATCATAAAGTTATTACATTAAATAATAATAATTACATAATTGTGATGATTGAACATCAAGGCCCACCATGGCAGCCGTCTAAACAATGACTTCTAACTATGACATATGCAAATATTATGACTGCTCCGTGCACAATAGTCCGTCATAATTCATAACTTTATAGTTGTATGTTTATATTAACAAGAACTATTCAATCTGTGGGTAATTGTAAAGCGTTGAACGAATTTTGAAATATTTATATTTATCCCATTATTATATGGTATAGTTTGAGGCACATATCTAAGTCCCAAGTCGCGAGAGTGGAGTATTTTGATATAATCTCCTCCAGCATCCCGCGCTATCCTTAAAAGGTATCCAGAAAACACGCATTTTGGGTTCAAGATATATGGCCTAAGATATAGCAAGAATAGTGAAGATTTTAGGGTATGCAGCACACCATTTAATGTGCCAATTTTGGATTGATCCATATTTATTGTACATAGCTATAGGATACCTTGTGTGCTCATGCTGAATTGGTGTAGGAGTTCACAGATAAAGAAAATAGAAGTATATTAAAAATCCAAAGACTAGTATAGGTAATAGTTATAAATTTTGACTGTAAGCGAGAAGTCATAATTTAAATAATGTAATAGATTAAACAATAAATGTCTCACTCTCGTCTATCGGTGGATAGAGATAGGAACCCCATTTATTATTATAATGTATTTATTGCATCTACAAGAAAGATGTCAAGTTCTATTTGTCATTAAAACTATTTCATAATACAGCATTTAATAACCATAGAGTACACTAACTTGGTATTGTAATATTTTAAAACTTGTAAATACTGAAACCTGACTATCCCATAATTATCATAATATATTAGGACTATATTATATCTGAAATTGGGTGATTATTCAATAGCACTAGTAGTGATGAAACAATTCAATCCCTTCAGCAGTCAATCTTTTTAAATGACTTAAAAGCTATGAGTCTTTTTTTAGCATAGAAAAGACTTGTAAACCAACTAACATAATGATAGCTCTTTATAAGACTCATCTAGACAATGACATAATTTCAGTGAGAAACAACAAAATAAATTGACAGAAGGAAATAAAGAAAAATTTTGTAAAACAGAAGCAAGCCTTATTTTAAACAACACCATTCTATTTCATCAGTACTAGTATTAAGATCTGCTATAAAAGTTTTATTTAATGGTAACTAATTGCAGTAATATACAGTGACAAACACACACACATATCAAGTCATACATAGAATCTAACAATAGTGTTTAGACATACTTTATCATAATTTAATAGAAAAGAAGGCACAAACATATTTGAACTACGAAAATTTACATCTGAAGTAAATCTGTGGTATAGGAGTTATTTTTTAGTACTTGATTAAATTTTAATCTGTATCTTGTATGAGTTAGAATAAACTCAGCACTGTTTGTACGATTCAAATTTGTGCTGAGTTTTCATACAAGAAACTAAAGATGGCTCTTGTAAAATCTACTTAATAAAGTTTTATATAAGCCAACTTCTTAAAAACCCCTTATTATCACGTTTAGTAAGCTCATATGGATCTTACCAATAAATTCTCTCCATCATACCACAAGGTGGTAAGGAATCATATGGCCTTTTAGAAATTAAATAGCTACCTAATACTACACAACAGTACCTACCCTAACACTGGACCTAAGTATGGTGACTGATCACAATAAAAACATTTTGGCACTTCAGTCTCTTGTAGTTCAACTAAATTACTGCTTATCGTGTTAGCTACATGGTAATAACGACATCGCCGTGGTCCAATTTCTTCTATTAAGGTGTCATAAGGTGGTGAGAGAATGTCAAAAAACGCTGCGGGCGTCTCTAGCGCTTCTATTTCATGATAGTTAGATATTGTGGGTGTTAATATACAGGCTTCGGCATTCTCCCGACACACACGATTACTCGTCACCTCTGCAAACAGTCTCCGCCGTTTATGAATGCCATGAGCGAGCCGCGCTGCTTCATGTTTCGCACGAGTTTGAAAGTCTATCACTTTAATAGCTTCTTTCAACGGATATTCCGTGAAAGCCCTAATGTTCACAGCACCCGATATAACTTTAAGAAGTCCGTGCATATGCGGGTGGTCGTGGAGCGGCATCTTAAAACCAGGTTGTAGCACGAAAATACTCATATTTATTTTGCTATTTTGAAACACTTCTATATACGTACATGGAGCCTTGTTGGGTTTCCTCCACGTTTCAGGATTGTTTAGAGATTTGTCGAAGCCCAGGTCGTCAGCTTTTAGCACATCCATCATACGCTTTAGTTTACTCAAGTTGGTCGGCAAATCATTTTTCTGATTGTCATCGAAGGTGCGTAAGGCCTGCCGGTAAGTCGACACGATCGGAGGGACATTGACGACTTCCATGGTTAGCCTCGCGTCATGTCTGATATCCATATGAGGTCTGCCTGGTTTACACAAAAATTTTGTTCCAATAAAATGTGTGGAAGTATAAAATAATCTGGACGATAACAAAGCGAAACTGTCAAGAAACGTCATTTTGTTGTTTTTACTTTTTAAAATTACGTTTCATTCTTCCAGTAAGTATATCGCATTACATGTTTCCGATTCTGATGATTTAAAATTATAATTAACATAACATACCGTCCATAATGAATAGATAAGATAAGATAGAATTAATTTCGGCCTGTATAATCTTTCTGCGGTAATCCTATGTTATTTTTGAAGTTAGCGTACATACCGCAGACCTTTCAGTCAGGTTGTAGTTGTAGGAGTACGTCGTTCCTAGTGCAGACTTTTATAGTATTTTTATAGGGTTTCCTCTAGTCTTGTAACTGTAAACTGTAACATATTACCAGATTATTGCTTAATCAACTTATCTGTAGTTAGCACTACTTTTAAACGCGTAGCGGGTATTATTATGCCTAGCCTACCTAGGTAGGTAGGTATTTACTCAAAGACTGCCTAACCTTCTGTTATAAACTTATTATAAAATAGAATATAAAATGTATGAATTATGTAGTGTTAGAAGTTTGTTAGTCAACAAATAAAATCTAGTATATAATATATTAATCTATGAATAAAATTCTATGAAGTGGCACATTTTAAGCTTTAGATTTATTACTTTAGATATCAGAGTCCTCTATTCGAGAGTAGCATAATTATTAATATGGAAGTGACTGTGCAACGACACCACACTACGCTAAAGCTAAACGCATTTTTATTTCTATACCGTACCGATAGATGGCGCTAACATGAAAATAATGTATGCGTGTGAAAAGTGGTACAGCTCATCAGCTTACAGAATGATAAACTACCTAGATATTAATACAAAAGCTTATGAAACTTACCACCGACGAGTAATAATAAAAGGCATAGGTAGATACCATAGTCAGTGATGGAAGTGATGCACCCACTCTTAGGTAGGCAACTACTAGGCTAGGCTTCCTAGATCCTGTTTGAAAAGTTTCACCCATTTTATTTTCATTATATTTTTCTCTAGTAAAACCTAACAGCCAGCATCACAACATTCACAACACACGAGCGAAAGCTGTGAGGCACTTCTTCTTGATTTTATATTCCGTGGTCGTTATATTATATGTATATGTACAAGGGCATACTTAGGTACATACAGTAGGTACCTATATACCCATGCCCATAGGCAGCCATCCTTTCCACTAACCACGCACTTTTTCCTTCTCTTACCGAATACCTAACTCAGCTTAATCCGGTAATCAAACACAAAAAAGCTAACGAAATCAACAATTTCCTTTCCTCATCACACATTAGCATAACCTACATTATAACAAGACAATACAGCTCAACATCAACACAATAAACGGCAATATTCCCTCACAAAACAACGAGGCATTTCTATTTACGACGAGTTGATGAATTTATCTATGTTTATATACTGTCGGTTAATCGATCTGTTTGTTTCGTTCTCGATAAAACGCAGACAGAGTTGGAAACTCAATAAAATCGAATAGAATATAAACGGCGAGTATTTATTTAAGTGGTGTTACCGCCACCCGCGGCTCCCAACGCCATTTTGTGGATGGGCAGACCACACATTAAAGTTCTGGTGTTACGAGTTTTATTGTAAGTAAAGTATTGGGTTTTATTTGTATTGTGATGTATAAATAGGTTGATTTTTGGTTGGAGTACTGGATTTTAATTTTATTGAGAGGATTTCTTTATCAGGTGTTTTTGGAGCCCCACATACACGGGCGTGATGGTGATACGTGATGGTTGACGAGGCTCTGCAGGTTTCCTGTAATGGTAGGGAGCTCAGACGCCGCCACCTGTAACTGGTTATGAAAGCAAGAAAATAATTCCACGTTCGTAGCTGGTTATGAAAATGACAGTTACGAAAATGGACGAACCCCTTTTGCGACAAGTATTATACATATAGCTCGCGACGAACGGAGGCGACTCGGGCGTCGGATGTCGCAGAATGACCTCCGTCTCCCATGAGCGCGGGCCTGGGGTGACGGGGTGAGACACCTGTCACCCTTCCTAAATAAAGCAGGCCGAGGCAACTGGTATGGGGAGACGCGCAATGAGAGGCTATATGGGGACTGGAATTCGCGATCCCCACGCTCTAAAAGGGCCAGCTCGGCCAAAAATGGCCTAAGGTCGACCGGGGTACGAGATATATACCCCAGACAATCTCATCTCCGGCAACCTACGATCCTCAGACGGCGTGCGTTTTAGTCGAGTCAAGTTCAAGTCCAACATATCCTCCCCCTCCCCCCATGAATTGGATTTAAAGGGTGATTTTTCGCACAATAAAAAAGTGGAGCTTAGACGGCAGTCGCTTTCAAAAACGCCGTATTAACCAAACTTAAAGTAAGAGATCCATCTCTTCCTTTAGGTTCGGTATTCCGGTTGCCCAGGGTCCGCTTATTCCTCCTACTATCGATTTAACTTTCATGGCTTGTATGGAAACGACTGCCGACCCCGAGAGCCAAGCCTATACTACAGCTTCGACCGTAAATTTGCAGGTAAAACGACTTGCAGGTGACCTCAACCTCAAGGCTTAACACTTTCAGAACGGAGAAAACAATCTTATCTCGATCTAATTTGTCATGCACCATACGACTCATCGTAAAGCCGACAGAAATCGAATTATTGGGATCCCTCGCCACTGAACCCTATTAGTTCTATAACTACAACAATCAGTTTTCTCACCAGGGGCCAGGGGTCCCTATAACCCGATTGCTACCGGTTTCCCTTTGCAAAGACGGTAGTAGAGATAGAGATGTTTAAAGTTGAGAAACTCGATCGAGGCAAGAACATTTTTCCATCGATCTCTTGTGAAAACTTTGACCCTTAGCTACTGTTTCTCACAGTACATTGACCATTATTAAGAGATTCCTTGCTTACAGAATCCAGGAACTCACTGCACGAAGCATTTAACACTTTTACAGGGAATTGTAAGTAGGTACCCGTGTTGGAAGTGCGATGCTACCGTGTTCTGCTGTGTGTCAGGTGTGTCTCGGTGGGTGGCCTTCTGAGAACTCTTTGTGAGGCTGGCGCTGGCGAGTGCGTAGATGGAAAACCGATGTCAGGTCAAAGTGTTTAATGTTCTTGGTACCTATTTGATGTAGGTATGAGTAGACAGGTAGGTACTTATGTAGGAGGTGAGATTGGGCAATCATTGGGACTATAAACGGCTATAGTACGCGCCAGTTAGAGCGGAAACACACGATGCGTTGCGGCGACGCACCGCAGAAATTTCGCCGCAGTAGCGGGCACACGAGCGGTGCGACGCCGCTGCGTTGTTATGACGCAGCGGCGCCGCGTGCGCCCCAGCTGCGTTGTAATGTCTGTTAATAATAGTGCAAGCGCTAGAGGTAGTTGAGTATGCAAAATCCGAGTAACGGCAACTATGACCGGATTCTTATACCTGATCCTCTAAATAATGACAAAGAAATCTTGCTGCCGGGTGTGATGGTCCCTTCCCGCTCCCTTCATATCCCCTCTGCGCCCTTAAAGTAAGCATAGCGCGCGTATGCGTTTAGTGTGTTTCTACATCTATTGACGTAAAGAAGTTGCTTTATTAAGTCGTGTTTTTGTATCCATTTTTATTTTATACTACTTAGGTGGTAAACAAGCACACGGCCCATCTGATGGGAAGTGGTCACCGTGGCCTATGGACGTATGCAACACCAGGGGCATCACACTCGTGCTGCCGACTGCCAACCCTGAATCCATATTTCCATACTAATATTATAAATGCGAAAGTAACTGTCTGTCTGTCAGTCACGCTTTCACGCCTTAACCACTGAACCGATTTTGATGAAATTTAGTATAGGGGTAGATTAGACCTTGAGAAAGGACATAGGCTATGTTTGGTCGCGATAACCGACATCCACGCGGGCGGAGCCGCGGGCAAAAGCTAATATAATATATATCGATGATTAAATATAATAACATTTTGCTGACAACATTAGTATCATTAATGCTACAAAATATAGATAGGTACCTACCTAGGCATATATAAAAGTACACTTTTACGAAAAACTCAACAGTGACTTACGTCCACGTCAAAATGACTATACAAGCCGTCTTTACCAGAGTTATTAATTCCCCCCATGTAAATGAACTGTAAATTGTCGCACATGGTCTTGTAATTGCAATAAATCTGAATTGGTTTGTATTTCATTATGTAAATGCATCAATAACAAATGTCAAAATTAAAAATAAGTATTTTTTACCTACTTTAAGAAAATTTATGCTTGAATTCGCTGGTTGTTCGAATAACTTTTTTTTTTTTAAATATTACTTTTATTTTCGTTTTTTTTTATTAAGTACCTATTTAAGAATCCATCCTCACTTTTACCATTAGAACAAACTATAAATTATAACGGAAATATTCATTAAAATGATTTTATATCATGTACCTACTCAATATATTTCCTTTACGAATAAGACAAGAGGGGGTAAAAAAATGGACCAGAAAATAGACCGGCAAGATCCACATTATCATTCTTGGACCTTTTCTTCACTTAAATCCGTTGGCGAAATTCGGTACTCACATTTTGCATACTCATGCCTCTAGCGCCCGGTCTATAAATCATAAACAACTACGCGGCGGCGGTGCGGCGCGCGCCGGAGCGGTGCCGCTCCGGCGTCGCAACGCATTCACCCCTCCCCGCCTCGTCTCGGTGGTTGCAAGTCCGGTGCGGCGACGCAGCGCATCGTGTGACATGCTACAGATATTTCTATGTAAAACGACGCAGCGACACCGCTCCGGCGTCGCGCCGCCGCCGCAACGCATCGTGTGTTTCCGCTCTTAGTGTGTCAATACCAGTCATTTACATTCCCCCATACAGTGGTGTAGGTATACGAAATTTGCAAAAACGACAGTTTCAATGTTAAAAGATAATGTAATAATTCTTAATTCTTAATATTTTTGATTTACCTTTCTTGTTACTTCGTATTCGTAAGACTTTGTTCCACTCGTATTGCCACACTAACTGGCGCGTACTATATGTAGTCCGCGACTTCAACCAATCAATTAGCCAATTGCAGTCCATTTTTTTTGAAAAAATATTCTCGTAGGTAGGTTAGGTAGTCATAGTAAATGCGGATCATTATTTTTGCAGATAATCTTCAGAGAATAAATGAACATTTTTCATTTTTTATTTATTACTAGCTGGTAGCTGGTGCTGGGGCTTTGTCTTCGTAGATTTCTGATCCCGTTACCGCTGCTCCTTCTGTTTAATTTTTCTTGTATGCAAATGCAAACTTTTTCTTGACAATAACGAATACAAAACAAAAAGAATTATCCCATTTGGTGCAGTCGTTCGACAGTTATTTCAGTAATTATTTTTTCCTTTAAATATGTATGACATAACAAGATATACCTATAGGTTTTATGAAAAGTTAAAGTGGTCACGTTAAAATAAAACCTTCAATTGAAATCCAGGACATACATTCCTGCTTTTCCTTATTACTACACATGATGCGTATTGAGCATCAATGGTAATCAAACCAGCACTTCGCAATCGCAACTCTTAGAGCGGAAACACACGATGCGTTGCGGCGTCGCACCGCAAAAATTTCGCCGCAGTAGCGGGCACACGAGCGGTGCGACGCCGCTGCGTTGTTATGACGCAGCGGCGCCGCGTGCGCCCCAGCTGCGTTGTAATGTCTGTTAATAATAGTGCAAGCGCTAGAGGTAGTTGAGTATGCAAAATCCGAGTGACGGCAACTATGACCGGATTCTTATACCTGATCCTCTAAATAATGACAAAGAAATCTTGCCGCCGGGTGATATGATTCCCGCTCCCTTCACATCCCCTCTGCGCCCTTAAAGTAAGCATAGCGCGCGTATGCGTTTAGTGTGTTTCTACATCTATTGACGTAAAGAAGTTGCTTTATTAAGTCGTGTTTTTGTATCCATTTTTATTTTATACTACTTAGGTGGCAAACAAGCACACGGCCCATCTGATGGGAAGTGGTCACCGTGGTCTATGGACGTATGCAACACCAGGGGCATCACACTCGTGCTGCCGACTGCCAACCCTGAATCCATATTTCCATACTAATATTATAAATGCGAAAGTAACTGTCTGTCTGTCAGTCACGCTTTCACGCCATAATGACATACAAACCAATTCAGATTTATTGCAATTACAAGACCTTGTGCGACAATTTACAGTTCATTTACATGAGGGGAATTAATAACTCTGGTAAAGACGGCTTGTAATAGTCATTTTGTCGTGGACGTAAGTCACTGTTGAGCTTTTCGTAAAAGTGTACTTTTATACCATATATATATACATATATATATACTACCTAGTAGGTACCTACCTATATTTTGTAGCATTAATGATACTAATATTGACAGCAAAATGTTATTATATTTATCATCGATATATATTATATTAGCTTTTGCCCGCAGCTCCGCCCGCGTGGATGACGGTTATCGCGATCAAACATAGCCTATGTCCTTTCTCAAGGTCTAATCTACTCCTATACTAAATTTCATCAAAATCGGTTCAGTGGTTATGTAAATGCATCAATAACAAATGTCAAAATTAAAAATAAGTATTTTTTACCTACTTTAAGAAAATTTATGCTTGAATTCGCTGGTTGTTTGAATAACTTTTTTTTTTTTTAAATATTACTTTTATTTTCGTTTTTTTTTATTAAGTACCTATTTAAGAATCCATCCTCACTTTTACCATTAGAACAAACTATAAATTATAACGGAAATATTCATTAAAACGATTTTATATCATGTACCTACTCAATACATTTCCTTTACGAATAAGACAAGAGAGGGTAAAAAAAATGGACCAGAAAATAGACCGGCAAGATCCACATTATCATTCTTGGACCTTTTCTTCACTTCAATCCGTTGGCGAAATTCGGTACTCACATTTTGCATACTCATACCTCTAGCGCCCGGTCTATAAATCATAAACAACTACGCGGCGGCGGTGCGGCGCGCGCCGGAGCGGTGCCGCTCCGGCGTCGCAACGCATTCACCCCTCCCCGCCTCGTCTCGGTGGTTGCAAGTCCGGTGCGGCGACGCAGCGCATCGTGTGACATGCTACAGATATTTCTATGTAAAACGACGCAGCGACACCGCTCCGGCGTCGCGCCGCCGCCGCAACGCATCGTGTGTTTCTGCTCTTACTTGCACACAATATTATTGAGTTCAAACTTTGTGAAGTTTGCCAGTACCGAACACCGCACCGATTAGGCCAATATTGTTCAATAACAACCCACCAATGTTTCCCTAAACTCATAAAAACTAGCTAATAATTTCGTGAAAAATCTATGGTTTTATAGTTTTAAATTTATAGGCTGTATGCTATGTAGAGCTAATGAACCGGAAGTGCCGCCATTAAACGATGATGAGCGTATAACGTTCACTTGTCGTAAAAAAATTGTTAATTTCAAAACGAGGTTGGTGTAAAAATAGTAGTAGTTTACGTACAACGTATGCGGTGGATGGGAGATTGAGGCGCAGATTAGATAAAACGGGTTAGGTTAAAGGTGCTGATAAACTTGAACATTCACTTGTAATGAGCGAGCATTTTACGAATGTTACATTACAGGAAAAATAAACGAGAGCGTTTTAGTGAGCTTTCTATCAAGCGTTCTGGCGAGCATTCTGGCGAGCATGCTTGCAAAACGACTGTAAATTTGCATCGACTCGCGAACGCGACTAGCGAATGCTTTCGCTAGAAAGTTCATAGAAATGTTCGTAGCTTTGTTTGGCTCTAAGCTTGGCTCGGCTCGTTGTTCAGTTCGGCCAATTTCAAAACGGCAAATGCTCGATGTTCTGTTACAAGTGAATGCTCAAGTCTATCAGCACCTTAACATAGAATCTTCTTCTTCATTCTAGCGTTTATTCCAGTCGTATCCGAAGCTTTCACCTCGGAGTGTGAGGTCCGCTTTACCAGTATAACTGCAGATTTGACTGAATTTCGATATTTTCTGTGAAGTGGCTGCCATCTGACTTCCATAATCCAACGGCGATATCGAAGCATTGCAGCTAGACCAGTCTTTGAACTTTTTAGAGCTCCAACTATCCGTAACGACTGCCATAGATGTTCTTATGTCAACGGGGACCGTGCTCTCCGACGCACGATCAGACCAATGCAAATATCTACCCATATTCATACATACAAATATTTGCACTGAGTGGGGATCGAACCCGCGCATCCTGCGTAGCGGCCGCGTTCACTACCGAAGTACCGACACTCCACAGAGGCTGCCAGGTATACCTACATAGAATGTCCATGTAAGGTCGTAGACAAGCACATGGCCCTCATGATGGAAAGTGGTTACCGTGGCCTATGGACGAGTGTAACACCAGGGGAGTCACACTTGTGTTGCCGACCCTTTTGATTTTTTGAAAGCGGTCCAGTAGTTTTTGAGTTTATTCGTGACAATCGTTACATACAAAAATCCAAATCTTTCCTCTTTTTAGGGTTCCGTAGCCAAATGGCAAAAACAGGAACCTTTATAGATTCGTCATGTCTGTCCGTCCGTCCGTCCGTCTGTCTGTCTGTCCGTCCGTATTTAATATTAGCACAGTCTAACGAACTTTTTCATTTTTATATTAGTATAGTACCATCAATGGTACTGGCTAATGGTACCACGGCAAACAAAGGACTAGGTTAGGTACGTGTCCGTTATAAGTGATTCTGCGTGGGCGCGTGCTCCAGTAAAAGCTATCGTTGATCCATCATCCTATCCATTCACATGTAAAACCATTTATTTCAGTTCGACTCTACAGCTGCAATTAGTGCAGCTCAGGTTACAACACGTGGACGGGCTTGGCTGAAAGGGAACCAAGATTGAAACCATTTTTGACGAAGTAAATCTCCATCCGATAGTAAACATACAGCCCGTAACTAAGTGCCCGCTTGATGGCAATAGGCTCGCCCCCAATTACGTGGGATCGAAATTATAGTTGGCGAAATGTGAGTGTTAATTAGAGTTGCCAGTTGTCCTGATTTGTTGCTTGATTTCCCGATTTTCAGGGGTCTGATGACGCTAGGGTTGCCAACTTTTTTTAGAAGAAATAGAGTATTTCTGATTTCAAAAGGGGTAAAAATAAAGTACAGACTTACAAAAAAGAATACATTTTATTTACAGTAGTAAAAATTGTAATTTTTAGTACCTTTGACGGCACACAAGACGTTTTAATTATTTTAAAAATAATTGTGAGTCCATACTAAATTTAAGTAGATCGAGCTCACTTTGAGTCACTTTCTTCCTGCCACTTCACATTCATGATTGAAAACACTCTCTACGAATACAAAAGTGGCGGGAACATACAAAATATGCCCAATATATATTTTTTTTATCAAATAAAATCCTCAGAATATTTTTTTATTTTTAATCCCCGACAAAAAAGACGGGTGTTTAAGTTTGAAGGGTGTATGTATGTGTGTGTGTGTCAGTTTGTCTGTGGCATCGTAGCTCCTAAACGGCTGAACCGATATCGATTCTGTTTCTTTTGTTTGAAAGATGGTTTAGTCGAGATTGTTCTTAGCTATGTTTCATAAAAATCGGTTCAGCCATTTGAAAGATATGAGGAGTGAAAGTGGCAATGCAAAATCTAATATTTTCAAATATACCCGTGCTGGGTATCAAATGAAAGGTCATAATTTATACATCACTATACAGCAGGTGTTACTGAGATCGGTTAAGCGGTTACCTATAAAAAGAATGCAATAAAAAAATCTGAAAATTTAAATAACCCGTTAGGTATCGAAAAGAACCTTGGTATGCCCTATTCCGCCCGACACGACGGTCAGACGGCGGTCCCCCGAAGAGACAAATGACAAAAGGGTTAATACTTAGGGTAGGTCATAATGTAATAGTTATTATTTTACTTTTTATATATTATGTCCTTTTTGGGTCGGGGGTTTTTAAATTTTTTTATTATTTTTACATCAAATTTTAAAAAGCTATTTATGTATGTATATCGTATTCCCGCTTCGCACAATACAAGAAATTGTGACAAGGCACCTGACTATTAGGTATCGATGTATTTTTAATTTCCTGTCTGTTTGTCTGTTTGTTCGCGATGGACGCAAAAACTACTGAACGGATTTTGATGCGGTTTTTTTTTAAGAAAGGGCTTGGTCAGACTTAAAATCTTACGTTTGTTTGATCGCAATCGGTTAAGAAGAACAGGAGATATGAGCAAAGGTCGCGTTAACTGAGATGCACGCGGGCGGAGCGCGAATGGAAGGCTAGTCTGACAATACAAATTGACACCGTTGACATTGGACGTTAGAATGTGTTCAGAAAGTGAGTGCTAAGTACAGTAGATATATCGATAAATTCCGTTTAACGAAAAAATGCTTTTAGAGTAAACTTTTCAAAATTTGTACCAAAAAAATTAAATCATGCGAAATTAAAGTCTTTTCGCGTACTTTATTGTTCTCATAAAATATAAAGTACAACTACCGGAAATAAAGTACAATACTTTATTATAAAGTACGGTTGGCAACCCTAGATGACGCGTCCCGATTTGCACCTGATCGGGACCCTAAATGTGCCGATAAATCAATCATCATCTACCGGCTCTTGTTTCAATTATTTAGTGTCGACGCAACATGTCACCTTCATATATTTCTATCAGATGTCATCGGTCCAAGTTTGGTTTCTTCGCCTATAATATTAGTAAATTACTTGTATTTAGGGTGAAGCACAGAACGTTCGCACAAATCCCACCGGTTTGGTTGGGTGGTGTAGCCCTGGAAAGGGTAATGTCTTTCAAATACCTGGGACACATAGTCACTGAGGATTTGAAAGATGATGCCGATATGGAGAGAGAACGGAGGGCGTTGGCTGTCCGATGCAATATGCTGGCCCGCAGGTTTGCGCGTTGTACACCGGCAGTTAAAATAGCTCTCTTTAAAGCTTTCTGCCAGTCCATGTACACGTGTACTCTGTGGGTTCGATATACGCAAAAGTCATTCAACGCTCTCCGAATACAGTATAATAATACTTTCCAAATGCTGTTGGGGCTGCCACGATACTGCAGTGCATCGGGAATGTTTGCCGAAGCGCGCACCGATAATTTCAGCACCATCCTGCGAAAGAGGATGGCATCTATGATGCACAGGGTGCGTGGCAGCGTCAACGGCATTTATTTATTTATTTATTTATTTAAAACTTTATGCACACTTGTACAAAGGCGGACTTAATGCCAAAGGCATTATCTACCAGTCTACCTTAGGGTGATGCAGAGATACATTCTGAAAGTTATCAGCGAGAAGCCGTGTTGTGCAATCATGGCGCATTGGGTACATGTCCATATGCAGGTGCCCACTGCGTCAGGTGGGCGCGGCCGGTATATGAATTGATTTGTGTTCTTTTTTGTTTACTTTTTGTGTGTTTTGTTACTAACATATTTCTTAAGTTGTGCATTACTAACATTTTTATGGATCAAAGGTCTGAAATAAAGATTATTATTATTATTATTATTATTATTATTATAATAGGAGCAATTACCGTCTGACCTACCAGCCTGAGTTGTGGGTTGTGGTTAGTTACTTATCACTGACTGAGTTGTTCAGATCGCCTATATAGGCCTCCATCGACTTTTAACGTATATATTTAATTCATCCTACTAATAACAAATGAGAAAGTATGTAAAGATGTTTAGATGTTTGTTCTTCATCAGATCTGGACCTAATTTGGAACACCTAATTTTTTATGTTATATTACTTATTCCTTGCTTTTATTTTTATTTCTATTTAATTTCAGAACTTCTATGGGACGTAACCGGAAAATGGAGAGTTTATAGAGGTAATTATTGTTATAGCTACTAGATATTATTTGCTCTCACAGCAATGTTGCATACCATCATCCGTTTTAGTTCAAGGAGCTTACAGAGTACCGTGAACACATTTAGGCCATTAGTGACGATTTATTTAATTATAGGTGCAGTAGGTGTATCCTGTTTGGACGCCGATGATTACTGCGTGATGAGATGTCAGTAGATTTCTGAACGATGCTTTTAAGAATCATCATTATCCCCATAGTGATTTCCCAGTAGGTAACGTTTATTTGATTGGTATGTCGGTTTTTCCGGGAGCGCACGACCGAGAGCACTCCGACCTCCCAATCTCTCTATATCGCAAGGGTCGAGATTCAGGGGGCGAGCGGGGCCTAAGCCGATATTTACTTTTATAAAGAGTGTTAGGCAGATTTGAATATTTAAGTAGGTACCTACTTATATCTTCATGCCTAAACACAATGTCGCAAGTAGGTAATAGATGTCATCCAGGAACATTTCGAAGTTCTGATTTTTTATGTCATAGGGGTGACTGTTACCTGACCTCCCAACCCCGACAGGAAGGCCTGCGCTAGCGCCTCATCCGTCAATCGGTGGCAACGATAAAAAAACGAATGTTTTAGGTGTCTATAATATATAGTTCCATCTTTTTGATGATGATGATGAGTCTTGCTATTAGATTAAGCGATCAAACATTTAAAACATATGTTAGTTCAGATTTTTTATAAGCTTCAGTGGGGTCACATTTCATACTTAGATACTTTACTTAGGTACTTAGATACATCAGGTACGGACGTACGGTGCAGTCAATTTCACGGATTAAGTTAAACATTTAGAAAAAACCAAGTTTACCTCTCCAACCTGCAAATATCATAAAAATATCATTATCTTACTAATATCGGATATTAGCAACATATTTCAGTTCATCAGTCCACTACGTGACGGACAGACGGACAGGCCGCGTGTTACAAAGCTCGCATCCGCCGCCCGGTGCCGCCTGTTTGTGTAACGCCACACATTAGCGCTGTTGAGGCGAGTCCGGCTCGCACATAATACTAAGAAGTACACTAAATTACGCCTTTGTGTGTATAGGGTAGTTTTTAACAGAGATTGCACTTTATTTCTTTAGGATTTTTTAAGTGGGGCCTTTCAGTTTAACTATGTACCTACTTAGGTAACATAACATAAACTCACGCCTATATCCCCGAAGGGGTAGGCAGAGGTGCTAGCTACTTAGGTACGAAAGGTGGAATTTTGATCTTTTCCGTGAAACTGCAAGGAACTGGTAACTGACCTCGGACCTCTGGTTATAATACCGATATCAAATTCGTATTAAGTAAAACAATTAGTAACTTTTGTAATCGTATTAAGTACCTACCTAGTTGTGGTGTTTTCACAACTTCAAGGAATTATGAATAGAATAGTTATTATTACTGAGAAGGCATTTTTAATAGACAGAGAGATGGACAACGAAGTGAGTATTGTCCATTTTACTAGATAAATAATTATGTACTGAAAAGGGTACCTACTTAGTACTTACATAATATTTCTGTATTTGCTTCAAGAAACTCGGGTTACTCTACCTAGTTGAATTATCTACAAGTAGGTAGGTAGTTAAAAGAAAATATATGTCAAAACATTTTAGCATCTTCTAAAACAGCTGTCAGTTCTCAAACACCAGTTCTCATGAAAAACTATCTAAATATTTTTCCTTTATGAAGGTAAACCACGTACAAAAAATCTTTTGAGTTAATCTGTGTGCACACTACTCTACGCCCATAAGAATCAAAGCTCTGGCGTGCTTCCAGGTTGGCAGCCAGAGACAACTAAATCTGTCTTTTGATCAATTGTTGTCCACTAGTGGGCAAAGTTGTAAACTGTTGTTAATAAGGCCCACTTTGATGTACAGCGCATCGATTTTGAAACAGTAGTCCGTGGGGAATATGATTTTCATTGATCATTCTGTTAATGATAGTTGCTTTGAGAATTACAGGAAACGTTTTAACTAAATGTTTAGAATTGGTTCGTAAGTTTTTTCGAGACTTAATTGTGGTTATAATGACTTATTATACCTATATTTCTTAAGGTTTCATTGTCGTTTAGCCGTCAAGCAGGCGCTTTATAATAGGGTTGTATATTTACTGTCGGGAGGAGAACAGCCCCCCTAGACAAGTGGCAATGCGTTGCTCGGCGTATGATGGAATAGAATGACGAATGTATAGGATTTGACGTTTTTGACATTCGTTGACGCCTGTCATATACGTCAAATCCCATACATTTGACATTCTATTCCACCAAACGCCGGCCGACGAATTGCCACTTGTCTAGAGGGCCAGACTAGTCGCCTTCTACGATACCCACAGGAAGCAGTAGGGGCCTTATTTCACTAGGGACCAACGGGGACGTTGCTATTTATCACAAGAACATAACTATTCTGTATCCCGTGGCCCGTGGGTGTCGTAGAAGGCGACTTAGGGTTGCTCTTCATCCGACAGTAAACATTCAGCCCATGACTCGCCCCCTATTACGTGGGACCGAAACCCATAGTTGGCGAAATGTGGGTGTAAATACACCTCTGCCTACCCCTTCGGGGATTTACAGGCGTGAGAATATATATATGTATGCATGTATAAAATAACATTCTTCTCTACACTCGGTTTAAAAACATAAAAAGCTCCCTAAACCCTCCAGTCACACTCGCGAGCTATCCGCAACACCATATTCCTTCATAACAACATTTTATTAGTTTACAACGCGTAATCAACTAGTTTCCGAGAAGCCACACGTGACGGTATTCCTATTAATTTTATTTTAAATGCTTTTTGTCGTCCAAACTGAGACATTGTTTACGTTACCCTTTCAGGTAAAAAGATAAAAATCTATCGCTGTGTTTAACTTACATGGCTGGTTTTGATCGAGTTTGAAAAATACAGTCTGAACTAAAGAAGCAATGTATTTTGATACTTGATGTGAAGTTGTGAGGTGTTTCTTTCGAAGTAGAGGGTGTAGGGCGGATTCGTTAATAGGTGTTTTAAGTTTTTTTTTTAAGGTGTTATGTTTAAAATGGTGGAACCACGTCTTTAGGGGTGTTGGAGCGGTAATAATATTTTTTTCTGTTTGTTTTCTTTAGATTGTTACGATTGCAAGAGCTGTGTAGGTATAAGTTACGTTTGAAAATGCTTCAGAACGTTGTAAAACGTAAAAAATGTAACTGAGTGTAACTTATTCTGCTTTAACTTACTGAACATTTAAACTGTTTTAGCTTATTTTTGACTGCCTGTGTGAGATTCTGGGAATTTCAATGTTTGAAAAGTTTCCGTAGCTACAAGAATCTTCGTAGCACCACAAATACTACCAGAAGACTTTAGTTTTATGTTACCTGTGCCAGAAGTAAGCGTGGGAAGAATATACATAAAATAATTATATTTCTAAATTAAATTAAAATTCGCAAACACACAAGAAAAACAAACTTAAAGGACGAGGAAACAAATTTAAAGGCACATTATTTAATTTTCAATTTAATCTAAATAAATACTCCAAAGCTGATTTCCTTTTTTTATACTACTTAGGTCGCAGATAAGCACATGTCCCACCTGATGCAAAGTGGTTACTACTGGTTGGCCTATGGACGAGTGCAACACCAGGTGAGTCACACTCGTGCTACCAACCCTGAAATAACAGAGATTCTGTGACGTCAGCGCAGAAGATAAGTAGGACAAGCCTTTGGTCTTTCCACTAACAGCTTATAACCTCTCCAGTGAGCTCTGGCTATCCCACTTACACTTCTTAAAATGCACAGATAATTTTTGGTTGCATAGCATAAAAACTAATAAGAATGACAAATTGTGTATTTAAAAACAAAGATGAGTGAAGCAATGAGCATCTCGCTCTCTGGTCATTTTCGTTGTTCATTTACATTTCAGTAGCATAAACTCGTGATATGTTTCCCCCTACCTGTTTACTGAGGTCGGAAGTACGCGATGCCTCGTTTAGTTGCATACTCAGGACAGTCGGCGATATAAGTGTACACTTTTTCATTCAAAATTGTCTGAAAAGGTGTAGTAATACTTATATCCTTTGTCGACTGTAAGTACTTGAATTTTTTAATTGTTTAGTTCAGTGTTTAAACCGTAATTTTCCATCATATTATATTTATACTTAGTATGTTTTTCATGTATCCTGGTTTTGTTATGCTATTCTTAAATACACTAATCGGGTGAATTTTTGTTTCAGCCCCTTTATGTCATCACAGAAATGAATATTCCAGAATTAAGAATGATACATCGAATCAGATGACCAATTACCAATTAATCTATACTGGTAAAGATTTAGAAAATACCGGGCGACTTCACTTAATATTTAGGCTACCCAACAGGTAGCACATAGCTAGTATGTACCTAGATAGTGCCTTCTTAGCATGCAACTAAGAACTTTGTGTTGAATTTATGATATTTATATTACTTATTGAATATACAATTATGTTTACGGTACTAAACTATTGAACTTGGAACGTTTCAACCAAAACAACACAAATTGTATCTTCTATATTCAAGTTAACAGCAAGTTTACTCGCCCACTCCATTAAAGATACTAAACGCTCCATCCATCCTTTCAAACATTGCATCGTAGTCGGTTTTATTTTTAATCAAACGGCACACGTGTGGATTGTTTTGTGCCAGCTAAAATTGAAGCTCTGTGCGGCTAATTGATTTCTAAACGAGCGGCTTGAGTCTCTTGTTTTTTTTTTACCTTTGATGACGATTGAGCCGTTTATCTAAGTTTTATTTTTGTTACAGATATTTAAAAATAGAACCATTTTTTTTTTCTAAGAACAGCACAGAATAAATATGGACTTTACAAGCGTCAGTGAATTTGCTAATAAAGAAAATAGTTTCACATTTTTTAAATAGAATAGTGAGATCATTTTCTTTACAGTTTGATGATTTTCTTTGAAGTCAAATGAAACAACGAGGTTCTGGTTAATTAAACAATTACAATATGGGTCATTTTTGTAAACATTTTAGATTTCTGTCATTGGCATATGTAACTATTATAAGTATGTATGTTCAGTCAGTGTCAAAAGTGGATGACGATTGCACAGATTTACAAGATTGTTTTAATTGAAATAAAATTTAAAAGCATTGTATTAGATATCTAAATGGTTGAAATCATGTTCATTGAGAAACATAAATTATATTGAACAAAAACATTTATTTATTTTAAAACCCACAAATGATCATTTACTGTATCTAATAATGTCGTAAAATTAGGAAAGTAAGTAGATAACTACCTCCTTATAGTACAGTATCAGTTTATATGCTCCTCAATAGGTGCACCTCAATAAACTTAAATAGTAATAAAACCAATGCAAATAACTCTAAAAAGAAGGTCATCAGTAGTCTCTTCGGCTTACTCCAGGCACGAGTACCACGCACATATCGGGCGCAATAAAAGTCAGTTGATGGAAACCCGACTCGAATAAAAATAGCGACGGTGTAGTAATGTGCTAATATTTTATTTGAAAACCTCGCGAATCATCTTATCACGTAAATTCCACGTTTTAGTGAACTTCTGTTTTAATTAAAACAATGTTTGGCTGTTTGGCCGGTCTATTTGTGGTTTATTGGGTTTCTCATTTAAAAATATGTACTGATTTGTATTATTTTTATTGTAATTGTATCTACCTAACTGGCATTTGCTTCTGTAGAATATGATACATTAAAATTAAAATTCATTAGTTTCGAATTGTACATTCACACAGATGTTAATTGGGTACCTGATGGTCTTGAAAACCATTATTCTTGGACATAAGTAAGAGTATATAAGTAGATGTCACATTATTAGTATAAGGAAAACTACCTATTGCTTATTATAATATGTTGCATTGTTCGTCTTAATACAAAAGTAAAATATTATGATTGGCACTACTTAGGCCCGTATTCTAGAATGGCACTCCGTCCTGAATTTTTGATTTATCCGAGGATAGATTGTATACACAATCTATTAAATCATCGACGTTTCGCGTGTGGCAAAAACTTAAAGTAGGGGAGAGCGGGGTTGGTAGTAACGGAGGTAAGTATTAACAAGCTTATTCCTGCCAAACGTGAAGTCTTAAAAATATGAGACTCGGTTTACAATATCTCTAGACACAGCCGAACATAACCTGACTTGTCAGTTATCGACCGGCCGTCAGTAGTGATAGTTGTGCGCAGTGCCCTCGGATTGACAGGTAAACCAACATTTCGTACTTCGTGATAAATTGATTTAAGACTTATTTTTTCGCTAAAACGAATCAAAGTTTATCCTAAGTGAAAATGTATTTTATTGACCTTAAAACCAATATACTTGTATGAGATTATTTTGACTATATTTTTTTTTGTGATTGATAAAGTATAAAAAGTGGCCTTGGGGCTAAAAGTAACAAATTGAGTGGGGTAAGTATTAACATGTTAATACTTGCCCCACTCAATTTGTTATGCAGGTATTTGCTATTAAGTTATGTCTATTAAGTTTGCCATTAATTGTTTTTTGCAATAAGTATGTTTTTTTTTTATAGAATGAGAACTTACAAAAGAAAGAGCACAAGGGGGTGTACGTCTCAAGAAGTGTATGAGCTGGCTGCTACAGAAGTTTTAGTGAACAACAGGAAATATAGAGATGTTGCTGCAGAATACGGTATACGAGATTTTAAGACTGTTGATACTAAAAAGTTTATTTGATTAATAACTACCTAATTATTAAGTTATACAGATAAATGTATAAGTTGTAGGTTAAAAAGGCTTTACTTCTTGATAATGGTTGTTCATTAGTGCAGATTTATAAGTAATTACTATTTTTTCTTACGTAAAACTATGTAAGCTGTACCAATGTTTGTTATTAAGAATAGATTTGAAAGAATCTCGTATAATTTTTCAATTCCTATGATAAAAATGACTGATTTGTTTGAAATTAAACACAATAAAACTTTTTCATCAGTAAAAGTGACTTTTTATTCAAGTATTTGATAAAATTTTAATCTCTGTTAATAATTGCCCCTTACGTTAATACTTGCCCCAGCTCTGTTAATATTTGCCCCGCTTGCGGGGTATGTATTAACAAATGACTTTTTTTGTTTTCTAGGCTCTCTTTCGGAAAACACTTACTTATTTGATAGTTTTTGTTACTAATATTATAGCTGAATAACCAAAGCATGTTTACAATAAAAAATAAAACCAAAAAATTCACTTTATACGAAGATATAAATCATAATACAAAATTTGTTAGTACCAACCCCGCCCTCCCCTACCTAATATTGGAAGCTGTACCTACTGCAAATCCCCGAAAGGGTAGGCAGAGGTGTATTACCATACATTTTCAGTCCTGTTTAGACTACACAGTAGGTACACTCTAGAAACAGAAGAAGATGAATATTTCACGAATTCCTGAAAATTATTTCTTTATCTAATAGTTCCCATTTTACATCTAACTAACTCGTTAACGACAAACAAAAATACATATGGGAGAAACAAGGTTGTTAACTTAAAAAAATATATTACCGAAACCTAAGGTAAATCACATGTGTGCCCGACTGTTTATTTTTCTACCAAGTATGTGTGTGTGTCACTAAACGGCCAGTATTTTTTATTGTATTTTACGACATGACAGTAAACTCGACGCGTTTATTTAATCTGTGCGTTGCGGTGCGATTGCGCGCAATTAAAAAAGTTAATAACAGAGTCTGTTGCTTATGGTTGCGAGAATAATGTCGGTTTATTATTGTAAATTAATTTCGTTACTGTGTTTTGGATAGAGTACATAATTATGTGGCTTCAGCATGGGGGTTGTTATAGAAAAACTTCCGGGTTAGTTCCCAGTGGAGTAGAGGCTCACACCATCAGTATCTTCCCCTGGGTGCCGTAGAAGTCGACTAAGGGATAGGAATTTTTTTTCAGATATTCAGACATTAGGAATTTTATTTCAGACCTTTTCTGACAGAGAAAAGAAAGAAAACTCAATGCCCCTCGCATAGAGTTTTCTTTTTTTTTTTTTATATATCTGACCCAAACATGAAATTCCAAGAATTTGGAAATTTTCGAACGAGAGCCGATAATATTCAATTAAATCATTCCTAACTTTACCCAAACCATAGAAATAAGTATAAAAAATGACGATTTAACCTTAATTAGATATTTTATGGAAACGTTGCGATTAGGAAACACAAATTAAGTTTTGGCGTATTCATTGCACAAATAAAAATAGTTCACATTATCTATGCCAAATAGTTTGAAATATGCCGTACAGTAAAATTTGGTGGGATATTGACAGAAAATAGGTAGGTAAAATACAATAAATTATAATAATAAAATAATGATTGCGTATCTAGACAAATCCCACTTTAGTTCAGGCTACTAAGTTCGAACTTTATAGTTCACTAAGTTTACTGAAGATACAAACTATAAAAAACCTTTCCTAAAAAGTACTTTTCTAAAAAAAAACAGGGAACCTCGGAAAACCATTATCAAAATCCATAGAGCAGTTTAAAAAGTTAGCTGAGCAACTAGACAGAACCAGATGCTTAATAGGTTTCAGGTAAAAGGCTACATGTTTCAGGATTTGATGATAATTACCCTAAAAACACGATTTTTCTTAAGAATGATCTGCAGTTTTACTATCACGTTTTAAAAATAGTCCCACATTTTTTTTTAAATAAGCACAGGGAACCTACTATACCGCCATTATGTTATCTGAGTGACTGTTTGTTGACAATTAAAACCTATTCTCCCGATTCTCCGACAACATATAAACGTAAAGACATTGATGTATGTTTCGCGGCATATTTACTGTATAATATACTGATCCGTGTACACAAAATTGTTAACAAAACTAGAATAACTGAAGTGAATTAGTAATCAGGCGGCCATTAAAGCAGTTAGGAGAAATTGGGTGTTTGTATGATCTAGTTTTCAACATTAGCAGTATTTTTATTAAAATAAATTTTCGTGACTATGTTCTGTAAATATTTTAGGATATCATTTCATACAAGTTATTTTATATCAATGACTGATATTTCGCGGAAACTACCGATAGTAGGTACCCATAATTTATTTTCTTTCAAGACTAAGTAAATTTGAATATTGCATGCCACTCGGCGCTGTTCGTTTTTTACCCGACTGCTAAGAAGGGTTATGTTTTTTTTAATACGCAGGCCCCGTAACGCATCTAAAAGTGTGGTTCCCAGCTAAGTGGTAACGAAGTAATTCAGCACATTCTGAGGTTAAGCAGGTATTAGCTAGGTCACTTGTGATCAGTCGGCCGCTAAACCTTTATTATAGAGGAAGGCCTGCGACCTGCGACAGAGCCTCGATCGTTAATCAGAAGCTGTACTGCACTGGAGATGGAATTGGACCCCTAAGATCACGAAGAACGCCCCAAGAACACCCACTGATCTGAGTGACTGCTACCGTTGTTGATGTTTTGATATTTCCCTCTTTTTATTTATCTCTCAATGTATTCTTGAGAACCTACCTATCTAGATATTGTTGGTGGCCATACGAACATCTATGGCAGTCGTTTCGGGTAGTTGGAACCTTAAAAGTCCAACAACAAGTCTAGCTGCAATGCTTGGATATCGCCAGAGGGCTGTAGAGGTCAGATGGCAGTTAGACTGGTAAAGCGGACCCTAGACTCCGAGGTGAAAGCTTCGGATGGGACTGGGATTAAGAGGGGGTATAAAGCTAAATTGCCGATCGTAGATTTGATGTTTATACCCGAAAGTAAGCCACAAATGAGCTGGGTTTTTTTTAATAGAAAATACGTTATATTTGTAAGGGACTGCTCATGGTGGAAACATAAAATAATAATATTTTTTCGATAGAATAAAATCACAAAGTTATGCCTTATTTACTACTAAAATCAATTTATTTCCAATATTATGCACACAACTGAGTCAATATTTGAATACAAAGTGTAAAATGATGTAACCCAGTGACTCTATTTTCACTTTGAAAAAATTGTGTGGATTTTACGAGTAATTAAAAAAAAATGAATTTGGCGCTTACGACGGTCTTATTCCGCGCATAACGCTCTCTTTCTATCGCACCTGACCCGAGGTATCGGCCATCTGTTGTTTCATCATTTAGTCGGGCTCGCCCCGTTGAGACGGGAGGACTGTATTTCTGTTTTCCGTGTCAAGAAAGTTCGTAAAAAATGAGCCAATTAAAAAAATATAAAAGAAACACTCTAAAAGAGAATATAAGAAACTAAGAATTCAACTCATGGCTAATTTTCGAAGGTAATGTATCTATATTATTTTACTTTCTTTAGTTTGTTACCAAATATCCACCGTTGCTAGGTAACTCTGGAGTAACGTCGGCTCGGGTATAGTATATGCAAATCAAATAGATGTTTTTGACTACTCGCGTGTTTTTTGTATAATATTATTTATATAGCACTAATATAAATTATTAAATATATTGCGAAAGTATTTATACATTGTATTATCAATTTTAATGCATTTCAGAGTTGCTTCAGCTCGTAATATCACACAAGCTGATGAATCCGATCCGGTCGAATCGCTTAGTAAAAAACTTTCGTCAACTTTGTAAGCTTATTGCAATTGTTTTTTCTCACATTCAGAAAACATGAACAAGTAGAATGATATGATTTGAGATTAACATGGTCATTCACATTAGTACCGAATGTTCACACATTCAAACAGCATGGTAAATACGAGTATCCCGGTGATTTTAATAAAAAAAATTGACCACACGGAAAGCGGATGACTGCCCGTGGAAGGATAGCTCAGAGTAAGAGCGTTGGAACGCCAAGGTTCGCGACCCTGGCATTCAAGTCCTATTGTGGGTTTGATTTTTTCCATTATGTACTTATTTAGCATTTATATCAAATTATCTACAAGTAGATTAAAATAGCAATGCAATGCTTATGTGATTGATTTGTCATTAATTTGCAATTATTTTAACAGATCTCCCATTAAACATTTAGAGAAAGTTGAAGTTTTGAGAGAACTAGATCCAAATTGTGATGGAAATTTTGCACCAGAGTGGAATGAGCGGTATATTTTAGCCAGCCTCGATTCAATATGTCAGGGCCCTAGCTTCTTATACGTAATGATAAAATAGGGCAACCATATATTATACACAATGTTCATCAGTAATATTGAACCACTATTTGGACTATTTGGATGACCCGACTCAGGATTAGTATTAAATTAATTGAATTCGCAAAAAAAAAAATATTTGGGTAATTTATCACATATAGTTAGACGAACATCGCTAGATGTTAAATTAAAGTAAAAGCATTGTTTTTCCCAAATCGTCAAATCGTCAGTGCGCCTGCCAAAGTCATTATGTGCATTTTTTCGTTTTTTTTTTATTCGCTAGATGGCCTTAAAAAAATGCGCATCGACTGAAAAAACAACCAAGTGTTAATTCCTTCTAGAAATAGATTTGACAAAATATACATGTGCAATTCTGACACTGCAAAATTGGTTATGTGTTCACATCAAGAGTTTTTCATCCTCATGTTGCACATGTCAGAATTGGTTTGCACATAGACAATTTGACAGCTTGTATTCTTCGGTTTGTTGGTTGTAAAATTGGTGTTCTACCTTTGTAACAACGTAAATAATCTTATAATAGTAAACAAAACGAGACAGATGATTAAATCAAAACAGCCTCACGTAAGGTCGAAGTCCTGAATAAAGTAAGACGTTTTTACACCATTTGTGTGAGAATAAATTCACTGTCTATGGCAAGCGGAGCGGCGATATAAAGTAAAAATATTCTAGGCATTATATCAAACAATTCTTCTGAATACAAACCATCATACAGGCGGTAAAACAACCACAGCAAGTGCCTTCTGAGGTTGAGAGGGACTACTACCCCGCCTGTGAGTATGGGATGGTCGACGATCCTCAGCGCCCGTCTTTGCACCAAGTCGAAGAGGTCTAGCTCGCCCAGGCAAAACTTTGACAGCAGTACTCCATGTGGGGCAGAACGAGAGCGTTTTAAAGAAGGAGTATTTGCCCCGCAGTGATGTACTACCTTGTTTCTTTGATACCAGCTTGACTTAGTCTTCCAAGTGACTACGGCGGTGATCGTCGCTGACGATAGCGACACAGAGGATCCCTATACTCGAAAAGATGTTAAACGGTGTGTCTAGAAACTTGCGGCGCTATGCTATGCAGACGATAGCACCTTACACGGAGGCTATCACGGACATCCTGCGGCCAAGCAGTCTGATATCGCGGAAAAAAGAAGTCCGGACCCTGAGCCACGTTTCTCAATGGGGCTCGGAAAACCTGGTCGAGTTCAACGCCAGGAAGACGCAGGCATGCGCGTTCACAGCAAAGGTACCTATCTTCTTTCCTTCCCCTTCCAACTCTTCAGAGCACGCCACTGCCACTACAGGACAATCTTAATATCCTAGGTATGGATGTTCGCTGCAAACTGAACAACAAAAACTACATTGAGAGTATCATCAAAACAGCCTCGCGTAAACTCGGTGTCCTGAACAGAGTGAGACGTTTTTTCACGCCGGAGCAGCGGTGCCTTCTCTATAAGACACAAATTCGCTCTTGCGTGGAATACTGCTCTCATCTCTGGGATGGCTCCGCAAAGTACTTACTAGATGCTCTCGACAGGCTGCAGCGACGTGCGGTCCATATTATTGGGAATCCTGAGGTCACCAAAACCCTCGAGCCTTTGCAGTTGCGTAGAGATATGGCATCTTTGGCGGTATTTTATCGTCTCTACCATGGTGAATGTTCTGATGAGCTCTTCCAACTAATCCCACCCTCTCCTTTCCTATATAGGACAACACGTGCAGGACTTAGATGCCTCCCGCATACGGTGCAGAATATTCCATCAAGAACCAAGCGGTTCGGCGACTCCTTCTTCTGCCGCACTATTAAGTCTTGGAATTCCTTACCAGTTCACGTGTTTCCCTCTTCCTACAGTCACGGGTCCTTCAAGCGGGGCGTGAAAAAGCATATTCTGATGAGGCCGGCAGGCTGAGTGTCACCATTGTAACATGGTACATGTCTGTAATGGTGACCCTCTTTGCAGAGACTTTGCTTACCATCAGGCGAGGCGAAGTCAATTTGACGTGTCCTATATTAAAAAAAAGACTGGAATAGCGCACCCCGGACTCCGAGGGGAAGGGCTCAGATGCAACTAAAGTTTATAACTAATTGGCAGCATAATGTGCACCTCGGAACTCGGAGATTTGCTCTTCTTTTCTGATTATCGTATTATCGGCTATTCCAGGAAGGATCAGCAATTAGTTCCCAACTCCGAGAGGAAAATCGGCACCAGAACCTCGTCCGTTGTTTAACATGTGCACCGACTAGCAAGTGAGGTTGGCTTGGGTCTCAAAGGTGTTAGTAGGACCCTGTACACGGAACAGTTGTACTACTTTTATTTTTTTTTACTTGTATGCCTTAATAAAGTTTATAGTGGGTATTTACTTACTTCGTATGTTATGTACCTTGCCATCTGTCAGTATTTATCCCTTATATAAATCCTATTGAGGTCCATAACAAATCTGATATGTATATATTTTTCACTTGTAAGAAATGGCGCTAGGAAGATAATTCTAATATGTGTATCAAAATGGAAAAAAATTATTGTGGATGGATAGTACCGTTTATAATTTTCACTTATATCTCAGTTCATGCAAAATATTTTTTGGCATCATACTACATTTTTAGTTTTTTGATACGCTCATCAATTATTTAATAAAACAGTTTAATGTCTCTCCTGAAAACTTGACCAAAAACACATAGAGGTTTTGGCAAGCGCAACGACGACATATTCCTTTACTTACTTACTTACCTTTTCATTTTATCAGAAATATTTTTTTTACCAAAAAGAAATTTATTGTGTTTCCAAAGTAGATAGTTAATGATGCAACTCGTATGTTGACAATTTTATCTGAGTATTTTGGGTATACTGTGCGCCTTCAAACTATACATGGCGGGTCGCTGCCACACAAAATAGGTGGCGGACTTGCCGGAGCGACGACAGGCGAGAGCGGGACGTGCGAGGGGTGCGGGTGAAATCTGTTTTTTTTCTAGCTTTATGCGCACTCTTAACACTAAGATGGAGAAGAAGTACCTATCTACATATGGGTTCCAATGTGTGTAATGTGATCATTAATAAAAACAAGTTTTCCTAATTCCTTCATTCTTTCAAAAAATGACCACTATTACTTAGGGTGAAGTCTCCTTTTATCGGCCACGTCCTAATATCGGCCTTTTCGAGAAAATGGAACATAACTATGAAAATAATCCTGAAATTATTATAGTTTTTATGCAAAAAGCGACTCTATATCCATACGAATACCATTCCATATTTTGGTGCGGGTACCTCCACTTTTGAACGTTCAGGTGGCAATAGAGCACGCGCAGGTACCGACGTATGTGATTTGGTGGCAATTCCGAGTCAAATCCCGGAGTCGACGCACTGAGTGGGATAGTATTTGAAAGGAATTAAATATACCTATGGTATTTTATATTATTTTTTATTAAAGAAAAACAGTCGAAGTACCGTTTAGGTAGTGTGTTTTTAATTTTATTTGTACTTTTTATGAAATAATCGCGGGGTCGAGGTTAGGGATCTTTATTTTGGATAAATCTCAATATCGGCCACCTGGTCGATTTTAGGGAAATGCATGAAAACACTAAACTATATGTTTAGCTATTTTGTATATTAGCAGTAACATTAATAAGGTTAAAAATGAAATAACAGCTCTGTTTGATGACTAGATCCTAACATCGGCCGCCTAAAAACTTTTTTTGCCAGCTACGGCCGATATCTAGAGAATCGATGCGTAATAACGGCCACCTTATTTTGTACAGGGTACTTACTGTCCTACAACCTTTGAACTTTATAATAAACAGGGACGTGGTGCAAACTGAACAAATACTTAGGTATCTTAATTTTAGTCAACAAGTATGCCATAATCATGTCGTCCCAACAAAAAGAGAAAGGTTTCAAACCTATGGTTATATGATCATAGGTTCCATAAACCGTATAGATTATATGACCCATATAGGTTCTATGACCCCTATAGGATCTATGACCCCTATAGGTTCTATGATCCTTATAGGTTCTATGACCCCTATAAGTTCTATGACCCCTATAGGTTCTATGACCCCTATAGGTTCTATGACCCCTTTAGGTTCTTTGACCCCTATAGGTTCTATGACCCCTATAGTTTCTAATGTTTCTATGACCGTAGTAGAATAAGGGATGGAGTAAATGCTGTTCAAAGAAGCAGGCAGTAATGCAATGCTTCGATGTTACCATTGGGGTTGTAGAGGACAGATGGAAGTCGTTTCGCGGAAAATATCGAGGTCTAGCCTCGGTGCAAGCTTCGGTTGCGACTAGGAATTAATAATAGGATGAAGTAGAAGAAGAGTAGCATTTCGACAACACGAAATTCCCAGGATCACTTTACAAGACAGACTTCCTGGAAGAATAGATACAGAGGGTTATTATTCCCGTTGGTCAAGAAAGAAAAATCTGGAAAATGGAATATAAAACATAAACCAGTCAAATAAAATAAAACTAGTAGTTAGAAGAAGAACAGTATGAATAGAAGAAGAGAATATTAAAGGACAGCGTAACTGACCTCATGATTTACCTTCTCAAGAAGAAAAGTAGAAAATTCTTTGTGGTGCCTGTGAAATAGAATTAGTGATTTCGAAGAAGATGAAGCCAAAAATATTAACTGTGACATAATGCCCCAAATGGTTCCACTTAAAGTGTACAGTTCATCGTGGGCGAAATTATATTGATGTGGCTAAAGAAGATTTTACTTGCCGTCACTGTTTAGTGCATTTAAATTGAAAAGCCCTTAAAGAAATTCAAGTTTTCTGTTGACTTTATTTAATAATATTTTTCCTTTATAATAATATATTTTGGAAATCTTTATTTCTCTTAATTTTTTTTAATCATTGTGATCATTAGTTTATAATAACAGCAATTACTGTAATTTTTAAGGCTGAGATTAGACAAATTAATGATAGATAAGCGTTAAAAAAAAATTTCAACCTGAATTGGAATATACCTAAAACGTTATAATTTTTTACTTTACTTAGTTTTATTGACCTAAATTCACGTTGGAAAAGGTATGACGATATTAGGGTCACAGGCGGCAGAAATTAGGGTGTTAGAGGCCGATATTAAGGGAAATCGACATACTCGGAAAAAAACCTCTGTATTTTAAAAAATAACAAAGAATTGGTAATTTTGCGAATGTAGTAATGGAGTTTCAGTATCCCTCTATCCAAAAAAGGCATTACAAGAAAGCAAATGCTATAAACCAAAAAATTACAATTAATCAAAGGTCAAAAAATGTTGACATGGCCGATAATTGGTGCCACCACCCTACGTAATATAAATATTTGTACACAATACAAAAAACCACCCACAGACTCTTCCATTCACTTATCCATTCACAGACTCACATTCCCATACAAATACAGTGAAAAGTTTAACTTAGAATCAGTTTACATGTCAAAATAAACCATAGTTACTCGTTGGATGGTCATAATATTTATTTTACTATGGGATCTGAAGGGATCATATCGTTTAGTGCATTAGCAATCAATTCGTCAATAATTGATTGATTGATTGACGTGATTGTTGTTATAGCTGGTTCAATGTTCTTTTATGAAAATAGTGGAATGCATCTTGACGAAGGAATCCTACTTTCTTTGAATGTGGGCTGGAGATTTATTTTGATTACTGTTATCTAAGAAGCTTATGGTATAACACTGCAAAGCAATAGGGCAACAGATTTAAAAAGTTGTATAGTTGGGGGCCCATATCTTTTGGACCCACCTTTACTCTTCACCCTTCTTAGCCTCCAGCGGGTTGCCATGAATTGACGGGCTGAATACCTATTAAAAAAAAAACGAATCATGAATTTATTTCGATTAAGAAAGAGAATAGAGAATTGACCTCGGACGGGACTCGAACCCGCGATCTGTCCCTTACAGGGGGAATGCTCTGACCACTAAGCCATCGAGATCCATACGAAGTCATAAGGGGCATTTATTAGAATATGTACCTACGCACTATTAAGACTTGGAATTCCTTGCCAGCTCACGTGTTTCCTTCCTCCTATAGTCCCGGGTCCTTTAAGCGGGGCGTGAAAAAGCATCTGATGAGGCCGTCAAGCTGAGTGCCACCATTGTAACATGGTACGTGTTGTAATGGTGGCCCTCTTTTCAGAGACTTTGCCTTCAGCTTACCATCAGGCGAGGCGAAGTCAAATTGACGTGTCCTATATATATAAAAAAAAAAAAAAAAAAAAAAAATCTAGTTGAATGAAATTTTGAAGTAGGTGTGAATCTATGAATTTACTAGGAAAACCTTTGAGAAGCGTGTTACACGAAGTCTTCACCACTGGTACAGTTAGCAACGAAATAACTGAAGTTAGTTTTCAGTTATTTCGTTGCTAACTGTACCAGTGGTGAAGAACTAGAAACGTGCTTTCTAAGTAGGTATTGGGTTTTTCAAGACAGGTATTAGAAGGTTCTTGCGGGGTCGGCAGCGCGAGTGTGACGCCCCTGGTGTTGCATACGTCCATAGGCCACGGTAACCACTTTCCATCAGGTGGGCCGTGTGCTTGTCTGCCACCTAAGTGGTATAAAAAATGTTCTAATGCTCATATCTACTAGAATACTTTCGTTGCCGACCCCAACTGAGTTAGGAAAAGGGTCGGAAGATGTTGATTTTCATTGCTGACCCTACTCTACTTGAATTAGATTTTTCTAAGCTGTTCGAGTGAACACAGTCGTAGATAGAGCAAGGTGGACACGTCGCAAGCACCCGTAGAGCACCGACAAATAAAAAGCTGAATTGTACCCACCAATGGTGACCGTTCAAGTCGAACCTACAGCGTGTTCACAAATAAAAAAACAAAATATTTAATTTCAAAATTATTGTTAGCGCAATAGATGGATAAATCGAAATACACATAATCAGGTTTATATAGGTTGTATAACTCCGGACACGTATCTTGGACCTAAATCGCAAGACAAACGAGGCACTGGCACCCGCGGATTGCTTTGTAATAATCTATGCTTGGTGAATAATTTGATTCGTTCACCGCAGTAGCACTCCGTGCTATCCTTAAAAGACACCTAAGAAATGTGTACTGCGCGTATAGGGCACGTTTTGAGCACATTTTAGGTCCAAGATGTCCGGAGTTATTATACCTATGGTTTCACCGTTTACTCGTACTCCTTTTGATTTGGCTTTTAAGAGAGATTGTGCCCTTCAGAGCCTGGCCTGTTAATTATTTTTGATTGATATATTGACTTTTCCGGCAGCGACTTCGAAAGGAAAGCCTACGCCAAAGTGTCGTCCCTTGTTAGCAGATGCACCGGCTGCAGGTGAGGTTGACATTGGGACCCGAAGGCGTTCGTAGGGCCCTGTACATCCATTTTCATTACTAAACAGTCACATAAAGTATTGTTGACTCGAGCTATGCATTTGAGGCTGAGTCTGGGCTGTAATATATTATTATCTGTCTGATGAGTAGACTTGTGCGACACTGCATGGGAAAAGATAGAGTAGCCCAAATTCTACTCTGCCAGGAACCATGCTGGGAATCGGAACATGTCCTAGAGAATATTTAATTATATTATTTTACGTTGATAATATAATTTTTAATCAACCTGTGAACAAAAAGTGCTCACCAATAGCCAATGATAAACGACGCGGTCAGGTGTGACGATGTCCGGTGGAGCGCACCGCAGAGGTGAGGGCGTGGGGCACGCTCCCGGGGGAGGGGGGACTGTGGAGTGCGGGGGAGGGGACGACAATCGCACCCTAATGAGTCGCGCTCTAATAATAATTATCTACCTACACTTTCTGTTCGACGACAAGACTTAACGGTAGGGTTGGCAGTTTGAGAAAGCTTTTTAATGTGAATCAAAGCAAATTTTATTTTGTGGAATGTGGATTCACAGGATGTTGTTATAATGACCTGTGAAATATCTTTTAGTAAGTGACCCTGTTCGTAAAATTGATTAGTAAGGTGTAACGTACCAGAATAAATTAAAAATTGTTTATACTTATTAGGTACTGGAATTCTATCTTCATCCGATTTGGATGCAAATCCTGGTTGCATTCAAAGCTTGCATTTTCGAGCTCGGAGTGTGGTCTTTTCCTTCTTTCTATAATTTGATTTGCTTAACTTTTAAGGGAGGACTACCATCTGTCCCCCAACCCCGAGATGATAGCTTACGCAGGTGAGCCACAAATGTTTTTTTTTAAAGTCCCCCTGACCTAATCGCTCCAGCTATGCCGAATTGTCTATGGAAGACGGTTCACGTCGGTAGGGATTTGTTTCCAACTTGGGACCTCTCGTTCGGAAGGCTGACTCCTTTACCAATAAACGACGCCATAAGAAAAAATGAAAAAAAAAAAAAAACAGACTCATCAATCATCCAGTAAAACTTCATATAAAGTTATGAGTGCCAACCCTGTCCAGCAATAATAGGAAATTTGTTTTCCGGTTCGGTAGCGCGCTCCAATTACGGGATTAACGAATTATTTCCACTTTTTTCCTCTGATCGGCTCCTCCCACCTCTCCCCCCTCCTCCCGCACTCCTCGTAATTCCTTCGGGCGGTTTCCGCCTATTGAATCCCTTTTGATTAGCCTTCTTTCCCGTTTGAGGCTAAATTGCGCTCGCTCCGTCACGTCCGAACGGAACCAATTGACTCAGTATTGAGTTTTTACCGAGTGTCGTCAAGTCTTATTTCAACGATTGATTTTATTTTACTAACGCGGTTTCATCGGGTTACTGAATGTGCGAATCTTATCTTATCTTATCTTATATCTTATACTATTATATAATTGTAAAGTGGTCGTGTCTGTGCATTGGAGATATTTAAAAAAAAATGCTTGGGTTATGTTATGTTAACGATACTGAACACGAAAATATTTTTTTTAATTTCCTGTCTGTTTGTCTGTTTGTTCGCGATGGACGCAAAAACTACTGGACGGATTTTGATGCGGTTTTTTTTGTTAGAAAGGCCTTGATCAGACTTAAAATCTTACGTTTGTTTGATCACAATCGGTTCAGTAGAACCGAAGATATGACCAAAGGTCGCGTTATCCGAGATGCACGCGGGCGGAGCCGCGGGCGGAAGGCTAGTAAAAAATAAAAAGGGTCTTTGTGTGAAGTATGAATTTCTAAACTATTGACTCACACATCAGACACATACATAGTCACGCCTCTTTCCAGTAGGGTGGGCAGAGAGAGATCCTGGCATACAGTTTTCGCTTCTTCTACTTTCATAATTGTTTTCATACAGGCTCGCCAGTTTCGGGTACCTAGGTGCTTATGCTTCTATTGACTATATAATAAATATCATTAATTTAAAAATAGCAAATAAACTAAAAGTAAAAAAATATTTACAATAATTACACTCATATGGATTACACCCAGTGGATGTCAGGACCCAGCACCCACTAGGGTAAAACTATGGCAAAGGGCCGGTAAAGAAACATAATTATTCAGCCCGAAGAACTAATACCTAGGTTTAGGTAGAAACGTATTTTAAAGTATATGGATTAGAATCCTATTGAAAAGGTTCTGACATAATGATTTCCTATCGAGATTAGGGGTCAGACGGTAGTCCCTCCTGTAAAAGTCTAAACAAATCGTAGGAGATTTGACTCCAAAGCTTTGAAAGCAACCGTTTATAAGTTAAAATGATAATGAAGAACTAATATTAAATTTAAACCGTCAAATCTAATAAGAGTTCTACCGCGAACTCCTAGAAACTACTTGAAACTTTAGGTACAGTCGTGTACATACACGGTATAGGTGTATTCTGCCATTAACCCGAATGCACGAGTGTGGGCTAAATGTGGGCCTAATAGACCACTTGAGTTTCGCTTGCCCAATTCAACGGCACTTCTTTAACGTACAGTAGTGAACAAAAGTGTTTTCATTATATTTTTAAACTAGTTCGTACTTTTATTGTTTTTTAACAGCGATCTCACCTATTCAGTGATGAAGTGATTCGTGAATTGAAGATCACCAGGGTATAAAACTTCCCAGAAACATAGGCTCAGGCAAGGAGATTCAGTTTTATCGCCTTGCAGATGCGGTTACGAGGATCTTGGTGGGCTCTATACTCTCAGCTTTGTGATATAGGAACTCTGTTTAAAAGGTTAGTCGTGATACCCCCCGTTCTCGATTATTTCGGGGGAACCGAAAATCGGTGGGATCGCGACTAACCCGTTTAAAACGTGTGAGCTGTTAATATTACATTTTTAAGATATCTATGGCCCACTATCGTCATTAAGCGGAAGTTTACAGCCAAACACGAACATCTCTAATGGTCCAAAGCAATCTTTATAAATAAAAATCCATTAATTTGTGAAATATTTTGTCAGATGATTATTTGAACTATCTAAATGAATTTAATATAGCTTAGTAACTCCATACTTTAATTGGTTCTATGATTGGTAGATTCCAACATGTGTTTTTTAAAATATTACGAGAATACATCGGTCATCGAATGAGTATGCCAATCTTGCGCACTAAATAGTGAACCGTTCTATTTATAAAATTGTAAACAGAAAGATATTTTATGTACAGGGTGACTTTCAAACTTTAATAAACTTACTGCTAATGTGAGGTAATAGGAAACGGATTGTGATGGCACCACTGCTAATGTAAAGAAATAGTGGTGGAACGAGGTGAGATAAATTGGAGCCGTGATGCAACCGTGATGATGGTGTTCGGATGATGATCATGACTTACCTACAACACACAACAACAAAACACAAACTTCCAGGTTCACTAGTACCTAGGTAGTGTTCTTCTCTAATTAGCTAATAACGAAAAGGAAAATATTGGTCATAGCGTATTGGCGACCCAATCGTGTGGGCGTGTACAAAATTCTAAGTTATTCAAAATTATCGACTGCATGTCTAAAAGAAAGATATTTTTTTCCGAAAACAGTTCTGTAAGCGACAGTACCTTGCTGATTCTTTTGGCAACTGGAGTGGTCTGACCGCGTACTTATGAGTTTTTCCGACGCACTTACTGTGTAGTTATCATAAATCATTCGGTAGACGTATAAAACAGACCATCATTGACTCGATGGACGCCAAACGGTTTGGCTTCCAAGTCTTCGTAATCATGTACCGATTTAAGTTATTTGCGAATTGGTAAATGGTTTTTTTGTTGGTGGTACGGTAGAATAAGATTTCCTTGGAGTTGCCTCTGAGGGAGATAAATGAATGAAATCTCTGTACCTATCCGTAACACGGCTTTGTAGATTCATATAAATCTTAAGGAGACCTTACGGTCGAGAGGTTGAAGGTCCATTTAAGCTTGTTTACTTATATTACATAACCTGTGACAAAATTAAAACACCTTATATAATTTCGAATATTATTTAAAAAAAAAACAAATCTTTTACGCGTCAAAATCCGTAAAAGATTACGTTTTTTTTAAATATCAATCAATCAATTGCAGTCCACGGCTGGACCTATTAGGCTAATTGATTGATTGATTGATTGATACCATGTTAACAAATTAATTGTCATTGCATAATTTTCTGTATGCTCCTACGATTTGAACAAGACTCACTTCACTAAAAACTTTCTCTCCATATTCAAATAAATAACAGAAAAATCAAAGTGAAGTGGCAAGTACAAAAAACGTGGTACAACATGTTATCGATAACCGTACGATGTATTTCGCCACCGAGCCTTCTGTGCAATGTCACACAGATAACCGAACGCACTGTAACAGGTGAAGTGCTACCTACTTAGCCAAGGAGTTGCAAGAGGATGCTACGAGTTTTGACGAATAGTGCTGTCCATAATACTAACATTGTATGTCGATATACATTTTTTTAAATTTTTTTTTTATTTTTATCGTGCGAAAAATCCCCACGGATACCACCCCCGCCGGGGTCGGAGGAGGAGGTTATGTCGGACTCGAACCGACTAAAACGCACGCCTTCTGTGGGCCGTCAGTTGCCGGAGGTGAGATTGTCATAGCCATATCCCTCGCACCCCGGCCGACCCAGGGCCATATCTCTCGATCTGGCCCTCTTCCGGTGTGGGGACCACGGAGTCCCCAACTCGCCCCCGGGTATGGGGGGGGGGGGGGGCACGCAATGCGCGCCACCGCTGTGGCCTGCTTCTGCTAGGGTGACAGGTGACCCCACCCGTCACCCCCAGTCCCGCGCTCATGGGGGACGGAGGTCATTCTGCGAACTCCGACGCCCGAGTTGCCGCCGCTCGTCGCGGGCCGCGCGGTTTGCGATTCTCCTTCGCTCCTCGCGGGCCGCAAGGTCTGCGATTCTCCTTCGCTCCCGCTCCGCCGCCTCCTTCACGAGCATCACTTGCTCGCAGAAGGAGGCGCCGCGCCGGCGGCCCACGCATCCGCGCAGCGAACCATCGCTGCGAGCAAAGTGGCGAGCGTGAGAGCTCTCACTCCCAGGGTCGCCACCAGCTCTCGTCTCGGCGTCTCCCACGCCGGACACTCAGTGAGCGTGTGCAGCGCCGAGTCCTCGCTCGCGTCGCAGTGATGGCACTCGGACCGCCCGAAGCATCCATGATCGGTGATGATCTGCGTCAGTCAGAACGAGAGGCCGCCGTGTGGCCTCTCTAGCCACTCCCCCATGATGGGTCTTACCGCCGCTACTATGGCGCGCCCTGCGCGTGGTTGCCCAAGTTGTAGCTACCACTCCGCCACCATGTTCCCGTGAAGCCGGGATCTCACGGCCCGAATTTCTTCAGGTGTATATCGATATACCTAAATCTTTAGTCTCTTTTTGAACCAATTTTTTTGAGTTTTTCCATTAATTTTATACATTGCGTTTATTTCCCACTAGCTGTTGCCCGCGGCTCCGCCCGCGTGGAATTCGGATTCCGTTCCAACTTTTATTTCGTGCTAAAGTTCGGACACCACCCCCGTCGGCCATCAGGAGTGATTATGTCGGACTCGGACCCACTAAAACGCATGCCTTCGCCTATCTTCAGTGGCTAGGGTGTAAGATTGCCTAGGGCATATTGCGCGCTCCCCGGCACACCCTGGGCCATCTACAATTTTAAGATGGCCCCCTCAGGCAGGAGTGGTAAGATCGGTGTCCCTATTGAATCCCGTAAACCTCACGCCTACGCTCGGTGACCAGTCCTCCCACTGCCTGCTCTCCACTGTGCCTTCGGATCCCGTTCCCAATGTATCTTCTGTTCAGCTGACCCGCCCCGTCCCCGATCGCTGAGTACTCGTGACATAGATACTTCGAACGCCAGTTGCACCCTTTTAGCCCATGCCCGTAATAAAATTAAATAGTTTTCATAATACATATTAAAATGTATGGGAATGTACCGGATTTAATGCCATTTATATTTTCGTAATATCTTTTGAATTAAACGTCCGATTTCAATAATTCAAAAAGTTATCAATAGGTATCGAAACAATCTTTAATACCAAACAATTTAGTTAGATAAGAATTAATACAAAGGTATAGATTCCGTGGTCTGACTTTGATCGGCATTTCAGCTTGAATTTATTTCGCTGCGTTTTTTTTTCATATTGCGATAACTCTTAAAATATTCATTGTAATTATATAGTGTACACGGCAATTTTGATCTACATTAAACATACAACGTATCTAACGTATTTAATTGGATAAGGAATAACACTGTATTGTTAAAAATAGCTTCGAAAATGTTTTTTTTTTTTAAATTTGTAAAAAATAAAAATGGTTACTGTGGGCTACCCTTATTAGATAGACATATGCTATCGCGGACTTTTATATAGACCTTTTCAAGTTATACATTTCCACAGTACATTATTTTGTTATATATTCAATAGTTATCGCAGCGCACGCGATGTAAGGAATTTTTTAGGTTTTTTTTTACACCTTGGGTTACATTATTGAAGTTTTAGTAAAGATCTCTAATTTAAAAAGAAAAAAAAATTAGCCTATGTTAGTCAGTAGGTAATAGTGCAGCTTTTTAATGGTAAAAGAATTTTTTAAATCGGTTCAGTAGTTCTTGAGTTTACTCGTATACAAAAATACAAATAAGTAAAGATGTATGGAAATCTGCCGGATTTATTGACATTTATGCTCACTGCTCCGCTCCCTTTTGTAGTAGCGTATATTTCTATAAGTGAAAGAATGATTGAAATCGGTCCAGTAGTTTCGGAGCCTATTCGTTACAAACAAACAAACAAAAAAACAAAAAAAAACAAAAAAAACAAATCTTTCCTCTTTATAATATTAGTGTAGATTTAACTCAGTTTAGTGGATCTATTAAGTATAAATGGTGATATAAGGACAATTCTTATTCGACAAATAAAAATCCGAATCCTTGCGGATACCTAACGTATTCGCCATTCGGTCTGAGCTATAGAGCTTGAACCACTTGAACAATCAATGAAGTTTCAGAACCGAACCGAATAGAACTACCGAGATAATAGAGCTTGAATTGAACTACCGAACTAATAAAACTATCGAACTAATAGAACTACTGAACTAATAGAGCTTGAACTAATTGAATAACCAATCAGGATTCATGAACGAATAGAACGAAAGAACGAATAGAACTGTTAAGCTGAACTAGTTCGGAGCGCTCTTTTGACTGACCGAGCAGCCACAAGACTAATAATATCGATAAGATATTAAGCCCAACACTATCACCCACTCGGTTAAGCATCGTATTCGTAACTCCTTAAGTGGCACGTAACCCATTGACGTATATCTACAACAACTTGTACTGTCTGTTTACCTCTTAAGATAGCTCCTGTGCTCCCGAAGCAGCTTCAAGTTTTCAGACCTTTTAAAATACTTACATTTTTTGTAGCATGATTTTGTAACGTTTTTATTATGATCGGTTATTATTATGAGGTAATCTGACTGACTGACCCTCATCATTATCTTCATGTAGACGTATTTTTCTGATTGCATCCGTGGCCAAGATGACCTCGGAGCTCAGGGTCCGCCTTCCGGCTCTTCCTCCTCCAATTCGCACGATCTGGGGCGTCCATGGTGGTGAGACCATTCGCACGCATGTCACCCTCCACGACGTCAAGCCAGGACTTCTTGGGCCTACCCCTTCTACCTGGACCCGGCGGGGGCGCCATTGTCAGGCATTTTCTACCCACAAAGCCCGGTGGTTGCCGCAAGACGTGGCCGCACCAGGGAAGGCGGCTCTCTTGCATTTTATCTGCGATGTCACGGGCATGAAGACTGCCACGGATGCGAGAGTTCCACGCGTTCCTACCTGACTCTCCCTGAAACGAAGAAGGTGGAGGCATCCTATTACCTAACTAATATTATAAATAATGTGAAAGTTTTTCAATATGTTTGAATGTCTGTTATAAGTATTCAATTACGGTCTAACTATTAGTTATTGCAGACTATAATAATTCTGGAGTAATAATACGCCCAGACCCGAAACTACATGGACTTGAATGCTATTTTTGCAAAAAAAAAATCAAGTGTAAAAGTTAATAGTGTGTGAATGGAGGACCAAAATCGAGCCACTCATAATAAGATAGAGACAATTAGTTTTTGTAATTGGAATAGACTGGAATTACGTCATAAAAATATGGTTATATTCAAAGGCTCATATAATTTGATTCATACATTTACGTCCAATGATATTCTCTAGTAGTAAACTAACTTTATAAATACCCGTCAAGTGTTTGGACTAGCATCCATCTGGCTGAAGTGGTCCGTTATTGCTATTGGATTGCGTAAGCGCAGCTCACTAAATCATTCGACCACGATTGCAATAGTTATAGGAGTGTTTGATAAGTCTAGACTTTAGGTTTGTGTGTTTAGTCTGCTATAATTGCTTTTATAGGTATTAGGTACCAACATATCTATATGAGGGTATTTATAAGTGTAGGTATTTCAACCTGCTGTTTAACATCAGGCAGATATTGTATATATATAGCCCAGACTCCGGAATGCGGCAATAGGCTCACCTCGTATTAAGTGGGACCTAACACAATGATTGTTAATTCTCCTCTGCCTAACTCTCCGGGGATAAAGGTGTGATTGTATGTATGTATGTGTATGTATTTCACCCGAGGGGGCATCAGAACCTGACCGAACAGTGAGCGCACCTGGCTTCGATCGCTTCATAATTATCATCATCTGAAAGTATTTCATAATTCAATTGCAACCAAAACATCCTCCTAGTAGAAGCAACAGCCTAGCCTCTTTACAAAACGGCACTGGTCAACTAGGGGCCTGAATGATATTCAGCTGTATCATTTGTAACAAGATTTAATAAACTGACTGGCTAATGCTTAGGCCATTAATTCATACGATAGGGTACATAACCTAACATCCAGACAGAAATAAGACAGAAAATTGTTGATAGGTTTATTGAGAAAAGCAGTGCAATCCAACTTGGATAGGTTAGGTTAGAAGGCTAATTCGGGAGCAAACTACGCAAGGCAAGTAATGAAATGTAATCGATCGAAATCTTTTGCCTAACTTTTTGATCAAGTTACTGAGACATCATTCAGGTCGCTAGTTGAACGGCGCTGTTTAGCAAACAGGCCAGGCTATTGAGCGACCGGCTGGTTAAGCTATTTGACTGCGACATACTATACCTATTAACTTCCCATATGTAGGTACTTACACTGTAACTGAAGAGCTCTGTTCAGTAGTTCACTGTCTATGATGCACCACAGATTATAATAATTATAGCGATAAGGGCAGCTTGGTCATCAGCCACGTCCTTTGAGCGCATTAACTCCTGTCAAACAGACTGGATAAAGACTTATGAAACGGTAGAGAAGAAATACTGAATCGTCTTTTACGAAAAAAAAATTGTAAAGAAAAAATGTAATTGCCACAAATGTTTGTGCTGATTTCTGTTACCGGTACCTACTTACCGTGTCTGTAATCATATTTTTATTCTAGTTATCCTAGTGCATGTGCATGAGCAGTACTACGGGTCAAAAAGTGACCGTGGTACACCTAAGTGATGAATAGGTGTTCCAAGGTGTTCCAAATTCAATGGAATCGCTAAAATTAGTCCTACAACAGCAGCAGTTTGCTCCAATTAGCTATAATAAGACAGCTAACGCTGGAGGTTCGTATCGTAATGACATCTTCAATCGAAATCACTTACTTCAGGTCTTGGAGGGGAATGTTGCCAAGTAAGTACTGCGAACATACCCATCGCTAATTAATTTCTGAGGTATGAATTTACCAATATGAGGATTGAATTTACTAAGCAAATAAATTAAAAATATCTAATAGATTCTTAAGCCACCGATATGTCAAACATCATCGTGGGAGCCTGACCACCTCAATGCATTATTGTGTGTCCTTGGTCCTTAAAACTATTCACAACTATCTTTTCAAAAACCCACTTTATTGCTTTATTAATAGAGTTGAATTCTCCTTGTGAATGTTCAAGACACGTTAATTGACAGGGCTCCTGTGTAAGTGCGGTGCTATAAGTGCTTCTACTAGCTTCAGTGCTCCTCAGACTTGGGTTGAGTGTCACTCATTATGTAGGCTCTTGCTACTTGTAATGTATGGATTAATTTGTGTAAGTTCATTAGAATGTGTACGAGTGATATTAGATACGAGTATATTGAGAGTAGGTATTAGTTTTAAATAACAGTTCGCCAGTTAGGTCAGTTTCGGTCGGCTACCATACGAACATCTATGGCAATCGTTACGGGTAGCTGGAGCCCTAAAAAGTGCGACTAATTTAACTACAGGACATCGATATCGTCAATTGGTTGTCAAACCACAAATCAACAAATCGAACCCGCGCCTCCTGCGTAGCGGCCGCGTTCACTACCGCTACGCCACAGAGGCTGTCAAATGGGAAATAATAGTCACTTGGGAAAACCAAAGCACAACACTTTCCCAACTTAAAAACTGTGCCAAAAACTTTTATACCCAATATAGTTACCCACAGTAAAAATCATAGTAAAAAAACCAAATTCTCTCTATGAAACCGATACCGTACTACTCGTAAGCTCGGTACACAAATTTGCCGGTTCATATAACACGCCCCTCTTAAAAGCCGAAGCGGAGTGAAGTGATTGTTTGCGATCAGCGGATCAGACGATCTGCAGGCAAATCTGTGTGCGCACTCAGTGATCCATCACGCGAACTGCGCTAGTCGAGGAGACAGGCATTCAAATACTAATAAACTTTCGCATTCCAAAATTCTATGATATAAAATAATGTTAGCGGGAATCAACGGGGTCATGGTATTGGTTGATAATAGTTTTATAGGTGGTTTGTCATTTTACAAAAGGTTATTAGCTCCAACTAATTTTACCAGTCTCCTATATTGGTGATCGGGATTGGTTGATTTGGCTGGTCTGGCTGTGGCATGTTAGTCTGAAATAAAATAGTAAAAAAGCGGTTCGAAGAATTAGACTTGACGCAGTGGTTATCATTCGTTATTATCCGAGCGTCTTTCCCGGTTAAATCTAAAGCTTACAATTTGTAGCCTGGGTAGGTACTACTCTTATTTACCAATATTGATTTATATTTTTCAATAGAGACTACCATATAACCAGCCATATCCTATTAGCAGGTGCACTAAAGTTCCAGGAAAGAGGATCACCATTACAGACATGTACCTACCATGTTACAATGGTGGCACTCAGCTTGATGGCCTTATTAGATGCTTTTCACGCCCCACTTAGAGGACCCGGGACTGTAGGACTATAATTATGAAGATTTACGGGTAAGGTTTGTGAGGCCTGTATGTAGTAGAAATATCATTAACTGGCTCCTAGACTATAAACTGGCGGGACGCGCCACCCTCGACTGTCGCTGCAACACAACACTTTAATGTACTAGTATAAGTATACCGTGTTTGTCCATTTTATAACACTTTATAGTACGGAAGTGAGTTTTACAGCCATAATAAATACGTAGGTACAGTTGTTTGGACGGATGGGTCACTATCAAGACCTTTGGGGTCCAAGTCTTTGCTGAAGACGAGGTTTTGCTACACTCTTTTCTCTACAGCAGCCACTCTAGACAAGTGGCAGCATTAGCCGGCGTATTGTAGAATAGAATGACGAATGTATGGGATTTAACGTATATGACAGTCGTAAACGTATGTCATACATAAACGTCATGGTGGTCGAGCAACGATAGCACCAGGAGATTCTTTACGGACAGTCCGGTGAGCCGATGTAGTACAGTATCTTTTTGCCGCCGGCCTGCCGCTCCGTTACGGTGGACAGGACCGGTCGTTGCCCAGGGGACGCGACGTGGACGCAGATACTGTGATAGTCCAAAGCAGACAACGATGCATATAGCAGAGGAGTGCCCATTCCGTCATTTCCCTGGAGGAATGCGTGAGCTACATGACCTCCACCGGCAGCAATAGACTGGCTTCGGTAACTGGACGTTGACATATGAGGACTCGAGCGAAAGTCATACGACATGATGATGACATGAACTTTAAATCCCATACATTCGTCATACTATTCTACAAAACGCCAGCCAACGAATTGCCACTTGTCTAGGGGGGCAGGTTGGGTGAGATGGAATCTTTTTCAAGTAGGAGTAGTAGTAAGGTTTTGAAACACGGAGATTTCGTAAGCTCAGTACCATCTGTGGCGTGGTGCTAGTGAACGCGACTGCTACGCAGGGAGCGCGGTTCGATTTCTGCTCAGTGCAAATATTTGTATGCATGAATATCGTAGTTAAGCCGTCAGTCCCAGTTGCCATGAACATCTATGGCTGTTTATACTGGAGATTGATGGCACTTGGTGGAACTTGCTACACATATTGAATAAATCACTTGTACTTTTCCACAATTATTTATTTATTTGAACCTTACCGGTTTCACCTTACGGCATTATCAAAGGTTTACAATGTTTTTTTTTTTTTTTAATAAAAAAAAAAAAAAAAAAAAAAAAAAAAACGTTGTAAACCTTTGATTTAATAATAAAAAAAAAAAAAAACATTGTAAACCTTTAATGCCGTAAGGTGAAACCGGTAAGGTTCAAATAAATAAATAATTGTGGAAAAGTACAAGTGATTTATTCAATATGTGAACATCTATGGCAGTCGTATCGGGCAGCTGGGGCCTGAATAAGTTCGACTAGTCTAACAACTGAACTTCGACATTATCAATCGGTTGTGGAGATGGCAGTCGCTTCACAGAAAATATCGAAGGTCAGTCGCATCACAGTTAGACTGGAAAACCGACCCCAACTGAGTTAAAAAAAGCCTAGAGAATAATGATCTATCAACACTTTTATCTCTGACTATTCGCTAATTAGACGTTCTGCCATTTGATAGTTGGACGTTTTGCTACATGGACTTTGTGCTAGTTCAGCTAGTTAGACTTAATGCTCCTTAGACGTTTCGCGATATTGGTCATTCAGCTACTCAGACTTTCTGATCAGGAAGCAACTAGCTGACCCCGCGAACTTCGTACCGCCTTTTTTTTAAATTTTTCTCTCCGTAAGAACCATCCCCGTACTTCAAGGAATATTCTAAAAAAAGAATTAGCGGAATCGGTTCAGCCGTTCTCGAGATATGCGCTTAGCAACACGTTTAGGGATTCATTTCTTATATTATAGATAATCTTTTAGTTTTTTAATCACGCCAACACTTTTAACAAGAAAAGTGTTGGTTACCAGCGGAGTAGAATAAGGACATCCCATCTCTTCCTGTGGGTGTCGTAAAAGGCGACTATTCTCCATCGGACAGTAAACATACAGCCCATGACAAGGTGCCCGCTAGACGGCAATAGACTCGACCCTATTACCTAAGAGCAAGAGGGTCGGCAGCACGAGTGTGACGCCCCTGGTGTTGCATATGTCGATAGACCACAGTGACCACTTCCAATCAGGTGGGCCGTGTGCGTGCTACCTAAGTGGTATAAAAAATCATAGTTGGCGAAATGTGGGTCTACCTCTGCCTACCTCTTCGTGTTTTACAGGCGTGAGTATATGGAAATTGTTCATATGAAAGAAATATTTTAACAGCAAAAAATCTCCGCCCCTAATTACTTTGAACAAACTATTAATATAATAAATCCTTTACGTTGGATGTGTGTCGTGCGTCATAGGGCCGTCTGTTTGTTTAAACTCGATTTTAGTGTCAAATTACTGGGCTTTATGAAAAAAATCCGCGCTTCAGCATCTGTATGCGTTTCTCAAAGTTCCTTTCAGTGAACTACTCCCCCATATCTGAGTTGTATTCACCAGCGAATGAACTTGCTTTTCATTACTTTTCATTTTCATTTTTATGATTTTTCGTCTCTACTAATTTTCAGTTTCACAGTTTAAGACGGCTTTTTTCCGTTACAGTACAGTTTTACTGAAAACTGCAAAGTTTCGAAAAAGAGAGAGATAATACTCCCATGTCATTGAAGTATCTACTTAGAATATCGAAAAAAATGTCCACCTCCATATTTTTACTAACTGAATTCTCTGCCAGGGCTTTTCTCCATCAGACAGTAAACATACAGCCTGACAAGTGCCCGCATGATGGCAATAGGCTCACTTCCTATTACGTTGGAGCGAAAATCATAGTCGTTGGCCGACAGGCCTCTACAACCTTACGCGAACAGTGTGGGAGCGCATAGGGCTCTCAGCCTAATTTTTAAAAGGTTGGGGTGTGTGGGGTATTGGTTGCTGGCCGACAGGCCTTTATAACCTTACGGGGTAAAATGCGGATGTTAATATACCTCTGCTACCCCTTAGGAGATTAACAGACGTGTATGTATGTATGTATGTATGACTTTCCTGAGTGGCTAATTAACTGCAATCCCCCAAAGTTTGAGATACGCCGTGGAAGGGAGCGCGCCCTGCGACGAACGGCTATTAAGTAATAGTTGTACGCCGGATGCAATGCGTAAATATTGCTGTGAGCTTCCCAGAACAGTGCCATCCGTAGAGTATTTCACTCCTTTAAAAATTAAGGGTGATTTTAGGTTAGCAATGCAAATTCAGTAAACGCACAGCGACGAGCACAACGTTGCGACAACCTTGATAGAGTTTGTGATTGGTCGGACTGGGTGACGTCACTGGAGATCGACCAATGACAATCTTTATCTAGGCTGTCGCAACATTGTGCCCGTCGTTGTGCGCTTACAAAATTGTATTGCTGAAAATAAAACATTGAAATCAGATTTGCAATGTATTGCAGTAAGTTAAATATGTATAAGCTGTGATGTACATCACATTTGTCACATTTGTTTGTCAATAAATCTCTAACGGCTCAATGGATATGGCTGTACAGAGACAGATTATAGTCGCCAATAATTATAATAATATGCTATTCGTGTGATCTATGTCGTCGATTCGTGTGTCGATGTTCTAAGACTGATAGAGAATAAGTTCATCTGGATTGCGAGAACGGGATCAAAATTCCATGCGGGTGGAGCCGCGGGATTCAGCTAGTTAACTTATAAATAAACCATGTAGATATTTGGAGTCCAATCCTATGAATCCTAACAAACTTAAACTGAACAGCTCTGTCATTCACATACGTAGTCACATACCTACATTATTTACAAATCATAATATTATCTAAAGAGATCTAAACGACTCTATTCCTTTCCGCTTCCGCTTCAAAAGCGCCAATAATTTAATTTGAGCCACGTAAAGACGTCAATCGCTTGTCCCGTATATCGTACACGCATTCATCATCCACCTCATTACTCCCACCATGTTAAGCAATTATTACCTTTATTGCCCATTAAAATTGTCTTCATAGAAAATTCGGCACTGTTTACGCTTCACACTAAAATTTAATGTAAACAATATAGTTATTTTGAAGCTTTTTAAATATAAATGAGGTTCATTGAGGACGGTGTGTTCAATGAGATTGAACAAAAAAGAGCGGTCAAGCGTGAGCTGTATTAGAACACGAGGAGTTCTTTCACAATTTAAATTACTTTCGAGAGTTAATCCCTACTAATATTATAAATGCGAAAGTAACTCTGTCTGTCTGTCTGTCTGTCTCACTTTTACGACTAAACCGCTGAACCGATTTTGATGAAATTTGGTATAGAGGTAGGTTAGACCTTGAGAAAGGACATAGGCTATGTTTGGTCGCGATAACCGACATCCACGCGGGCGGAGCCGCGGGCAAAAGCTAGTAAGAACATAAATCTGAGGGTACTAGTCAAAATCGTAATAGTTTTTATTCTTATGGTAAGTGAGTAGAGTTTCTATAGCTCATTTTCAAGCAACCATTAGGTATTCAGGAATAGTGTCTTGAATATCTGAGGCTCCGATACCCGAATCAATAAAAATGCCTTTTATTAATAAAATTGCAAGAAGTTATGTTATGATATTAAATAATAAATACTTATTATAAATGCAAAAGTAACTCTGTCTGTCTGTTTGTCTCTCCGTCTGTTACGGTTTCACGCCTAAACTACTGAACCGATTTTGATAAAATTTGGTACAAAGGACATAATGCTATGTTTGGTCTCGATAACAGAGACACCCACGCGGGCGAAGCCGCGGGCAACAACTAGTATCATATAAGAGTATCATGACGTTTTAATGATTTTAAACGGTGTCCTGCACAGCCTGCACTAGAAAATTCGATTGTGCTGTTGAAAGGAACCCTAAATATAATTAAAAATAGTGTTAATGGTCTTACGGAACCATTTTATTGGAAATTAGATGAAGGAAGTGTCTTGACGACCTTTTTAACTGAACTTTTTACGAGGAAAGAGGTTTTATATCCATAATTATGTGTTTTTTTAATGCACGTAAAGGAGAACGGATAATTTGATGTTAGTAACTAGAAGTGCGAGTGTGCACCATGCATTTTAGGGTTGGCAAATGCGGCTTCCATACATACATATTGCTCGGGATTATGCATCTTGGACTTAAAATGTGCACAAATCGTACTCTATACGCGCAGTAGGTACACGTTTCTTGGGTGTCTTTTGAGGATAGCGCAGGGTGCTAATGCAGTGGACGAGCTCAAATTCTCACGAGCTCAAAGCTTATATCCACGCCTGAACATTCCTGAAGTAGGCAGAGGTGTAATAATAACTACATTTTACCAACTGTGATTTTCGGTTCCATTTAATAGGGGGCGAGTCCATTGACGTCAAGGGGGCATTTTGTCACGAGCTCTATCACGTAGTTACCTTCAACGACATCCACAGGAAGTGATAGGGGTCCTATTCTACTTCATCGGGAATCAACATGGGTCGCCAGTAGTAGTTAATTATAAACTGGTTTTTGTCAACCCTTAAGTCATAATTGGGGTTAATGAGATTATTCACAGAATTAAAAAGGGCTAAACCGCACAAAAAATGATCACCGCTCCCTGTCTACTCACTACAAAGCGGTAGAGAATCTACACTCCTGCGCAACTTCGCACAAAATTAAAAAGAAAATTGTTCAAAAAGATAGCGTTTGATTTTTGTTTATCCCTGAAGTTCTAAGACTGTTTACAACAATTATATATTTAAGAAAATATTTTTAGTAAATAGCTACTTTGAAACTGTAACAATAGCTAGACTGTTTTGTTCCCAACTAAAATATAGGTAGGTAAGTAAATACCTATTATCTAGGTACGCATTGTTGGAGCTGCGCGCAGTATAATACAATCCCATCAAAAACATTGAGGCACAGTTTGGGGTAGGTAATACACGTTTTGACTAAGATTTACACGGTAAGTATGTTGGTAAACCGGAGGAACTCATGTGCGCCTCTGATAATGCCATCCAGGTATCACCATCCTATGAAAACCTAATTTGATAGAGTCGATACGCCATCGACACGATAAAATAAAGTGATGTATTGCCTTTGTAGATCATTACTACATAATAAAGTCGCTGTCGCTGTCTGTCCGTCTCTATGTATGCTTAAATCTTCAAAACGACGCAACGGATTTTGAAGCGGTTTTTTTCAATAGATAGAGTGATTCAAGAGGAAGGTTTATATGTATAATACATGCATAATATTGGAGAGAAACACTGATAAATTTAGAGATATGCAGCGGGAACGGGATCAGAAAATATGGCGGTACGAAGTTCGCCGGGTCAACTAGTAAATTATAATTCACACATTATAGTACAATGCTAGAGTTAAATGTGGCTCTCCATAGAATCTGATATCTTTAAAAGGCAAGCAATATGACGTTATTTTACATAAAAATGTTTTTTAATAATTATTTATTAGTATGGAACACCACAAGGACCAAGGGGGCCAAGTCATCTTAGTCTGCGAGTCAGTACACATCTGATGATTGATGAAGAAGGCTCTAACGCACACTCTTCTCAGGGTTGGGAGATCAGACGGCAATATCTCCCATAGTAAAATTGACCAAAAATAATAACTGATTATCAAATTGAATCTTCACTGAAACAATCTTCACTTTAAAAAAATCTGCACTGTTTTAATCCCGACAACAGGAACTGCCTCTTAACAACACAAGTGCAACTCTCTCAAAACTTACAATAAAATAAATCTTCCCAGCTCTTCATTTTCCGTAAAAAAGTCCCATTCACAAACGCAATAGTGGGACCACCGCGTGGGAGTTGGGACCAATAGCTCCTTAAAACACATTAGCGAAAGTCGGCGCGCTTGAAGTGACCCGCGCTGGTGGTCGACGCCGGGAGCGTCTAGACTGGCGACACGAGTTCATGTGACGTGGGAATGTGATCTCTAAGTGATATGAGTTCATTGCTTGTGCATTTGAACTTAGAAAACTGCACATTCAAACTGAAATGAAATTCAAATGCATACCTACAAAGTACTTATCTGATAAGGGTCCTGTACGGTTTTTCGAATAACCCTTTGGCGATATAATGGTCAAAGCATCATCATTGAGAAGAACAGCCCCCTAGATGGCCATTCGTTGGCCAGCGAATTGTAGAGAAGAATGACGAATGTATGGGACTTGACCGAATTTAACATAGGTACTTACATGAAAGTTAAACGTAGGTATGTGATAAATATCAAATCCCATTATATTCGTTATTCTATTCTTCAGTACACCGGCCAACAAATTAGCACTTGTCTAGGAGGGCTGGAAAACACATTATAGATAGCATTATTACAGCCAGGATTTCGGCGACAGCCCGCTGCTAATAATGTAAGGACTAGCCGATGTCTTACTTCGCAAACGCATGCTAGAATGAAGCAATATTTTACCCGTACCTTGCCATTGGCGATCAGACACTGACTACAATTTTTTTTAATACGGCAAATGAGCTCACGGTCTACCTGATGGAAACTGATTACCGTGGCCTGTGGTGGACGTGTGCAACACCAGGGGAGTCACACTCATGCTGCAGAAGACAAAGTTGTTGTACAAGCCTTTGGTATTCCCACTGACAGCACAAAATCTCTGCAGTGAGCTCTGGCTACCCTACTCATTGCCAGGAACATAGCTGGTGTTAGGAAAGGTGCTTTCAGTGAATATTTTAATGAACTTTTTAGAGTTGCATTGCACACACTTTACGAAGAATGTCTAAGGCAAAAATGTTATTTGATAAAAACAATTTTATTTAGAGGCCTGTGACCAATTTCCAACCGGAAGTGACCTTAGTTTGCATGTTTTTTGAATTCTCAATTGTTTTATGATTGCAACGGCACAGTTAATGGGTTCAAGTCTGTAAAGTGTAAGTATTACAGAAGTGTTCACAGCCGGAGGCTATTGTCCGATCACAGCAGGTTTAGTTTAACCTCTTCTAGCCAACTTCAACTTTCTGTATCTGGAGGAACTTATTAGGGTTGTATCTTCCTTACATATCTAGAAAAAGTCATAGGGGTTACTCTATAGTTACCTACTATAACTTTTCCATAACCAAATAAAAGAAAACGTGGCCTGGGAATACCTGAAAAATAATTTTGAAGATCACCTACTGAGAGTCGATCTTTCCTCCAAGGTGTGTGCTGTGCAAGCGCATGTTTCATCAAAAATTAAAAAAAATAAATGCATCATAGTAAACTCGAAGCACAAACACTCATATCTAACATTTCTATTCCCTAGTAAGGGCGGGGCGACACAACGACCACTTGCGTCAATGTGGTGCGATTTTTTTAGCGTCGCGACTTAACGTCAGTCTGTTGTGCCCCTTAGTTAAGTGCCGTGGCGAATCTTTACTAATTTGATTTTTTGCACCATTTTTTGTTCAAAGGGTTGTTAAAAGGTTAAACGATAGTTAAAGCCAGTAGGGGTGGGTTTTTTATGGGAATTCGGCGCAAAAGAGCGAACAGTATGATCTTACTATGAAAACATTTTTTTTTACATTAATAATTTATTATTTTGTACACATGGGTAGTTATGCGCTGTATGTAGTGGTAATGAATGGTGTGCGTGATTGAATAGGTTTCCGGGTCAGGCAAAGCGTTTTGGGTACACATACCCTGTAGAACAGTTGACTCACTCCCAGAAGGAAAGAGGCTCACGTGGCAGAAGTGGCATGGACATACAGTTATTACCCCGTATTATCAGACCATTGCCGATCGTAATCCTTGCGTTAATCTCGGTGGACCGTCACTAGGGATTGCAATTCGAATACTTCGAAATTCGAAAAATTCGAATTATTCGAATTTTTGGGCCAATTTATAAATTCGAATTTTAAAACCAAGTATTCGAATTATTCGAATTTCGGTTACTATCATTAAAAACTACTACGCAATAGTAGGCTAGACACTCTCACCATGCACAGACGCCAAAATAAAAGGCCCCCAGTGGTCCCGCTATTCCCAGCCATGGTAGCGGGAACCATCTACCATCTACTGCTGGCAGCTTATAACTGCAGTACACTACGACTAGACGAGCACCTCACCGAACTCGAGGCAGAACTAATTCGCATAAACTGGCACATATTGAGACTGTCAGAGATCTGAAGAAAGGGGAGGACACGACAACCCTTGAGTCAGGCGACCTGTTCTATTTTAGAGAAGGTGATCAGCTCCCCCAGGGAGGAGTCGGCTTTCTGATAAAAAGGACCTCATCAGCAGCGTTGTTGAAGTTGTCTGTACCTTGTCCTGAAAATCACGAACAGTCGTTCGCTGAAGGTGATACAGGTATATGCGCCGACCTCATCTTACCCCAAAGAAACTGCTGAGGTGGTATATGAGGATATTGCTAAGGCAATGAATCACACCGCCAAGGCCACTTACAAAGTTGTTATGGGGGACTTCAATGCCAAAGTGGGAGTACAAGAACGCAGCGAGACGAAAATTTGACGTTATGGAGTGGGGAGCAGAAATCGCATAGGGCAAATGCTAGTCAGCTTTCTCGAGTTACAGGGGCTCTTCTTATGAATAGGTTCTTTAAGAAAAAACCCCACAAGAAATGGACTTGGCAACGCCGGGACTCTGCGATAAAGAACGAGATAGACTTTGTCATAACGGACAGTAAGCACTTATTTAGAGATGTCTCTGTGCTCAACAAGTTTAAAACTGGAGGCGATCACCGAGTTATCCGAGGCTCTCTAAATATCAACATCAAGGCTGAAAGATTCCGAATGATAAGATAAACCCTCCGACCCACGCCGTTTCAAGTAGCTCTAGGGTCCGAAAAGTCCAACTAGAACTTCAAAATCTTTTCGCAATGCTGGAAACCTCTAGCAGCGTTGACGAGAAGGCCAGCATAGTGGTCAAAACATTGCAGGAAGTGTCTGGAAAGTTGTTTCCCGGAAAACGCAGACAGCAAGAGTCCAAGCTCTCTCTGAGACTCTCGAACTTATGAGGAAGAGGCATGAACAACCATCCACACAGTCATCTTCATCGGATGGGAGAGCCTTAAACCAACAAATCAAAAAGCTGATACGACGCGACCTCCGACACTCCAATACTCGCACTAACCCGGAGGCAATTGAGTGAAAGTGAAAGAAAGAAACTTAAAACTGGGGATGGCAAAACGATTACCTCACGCCTGTAGCACATCTCCGCCGCGAAACCGCGTATAGCGGAACCGCGGTTGTTTCGCCATGTTCTGTCAGTTGTACGAGGAGCGAAACTCTAGCGAAACGGCATGTTCTAATGCATAGATTTACCTATCTTCTATCTCTTTCGCCGCGCAGTTTCGCCTATGCCGTTCACACCTCCGCGCTTCGTCCGCTATTTTGTCAGTGTTGTCACGTGACAATTTTACGTAACACGTAAATTGCAGGGCCGCATTAGGGGTCTTTTAAATTCCAAATGAATCAAGATCAGTAAAAAAGTTTTACTTTGATTATTTTTTCGCTGTCTACAGTTTTTTGTACAGGATGGTATTACCTACATCTAGGTACACTAATATTCTAAAGAGGAAAGTCCTTTTCTTGTTTTTTTTTGTTTGTTGTTGACTGATTTCAATAATGGGAGTAACATAGGCTAGCAAATAAAGACCCGCGACGGCATGCGTTTTTAGTGGTTCAGAGTTCAGTTCAGTTCGACAATCACTCCTGACCATATCCGAGGGAACTTTAGCACGAAAAAAAAGTGGGAACGGAATCCGAATTCCACGCGAGCGGAGCCGCGGGCAACTGCTAGTATTATACATAGCTGCTGCCCATGGCTCCACACACGTCGAATTCTGATCACGCTCCTACTTTTTTTCGGTAGTCCCTTCAAATACCACTCCGGTCGGCCATCGCACCTACTCAAAACCGCACGCCTCCTATTACGCACTCCCCGACTGATTCTAGGCCATAATTTAAGAGCCCTCAGGTGTGAAAAGCACGGTGTCCCCATTGTACTCCGAAAAGGAAGGATATGAATGTCACACCACTTCGCCAGCGGGTTGAAGCGGTGACAGGTGGCTGAATCTGAACCCTCGGTCTGCACTCGGCGACCAGTCCAGCAATAACGTCAAATGTGTCCTTTGCTCGACTTATATGTCCAATTATGAAAAATGACAATCACTCATTAATTGTCCAACCATAGAAATTGTCCGATCATAATATAAATAATAATTGGTCAATATAATTAATAATTATTAATCATCGATTATATTTGTATACATATTTATAACTTACTGTTACGTTTAGTAAAAAGTATTTAATTTGACTTGACAGCCCAATACCCTATACGGCCCTGGATTTTGACAGGCGACGACGATTCGAAATCTACACACGGTTGCGAAGGATCGCGCATGCGAAATCACGTTGTCATTTTAAACGGAGCAATCAGAAGTCAGAAAATTCGCGCATGCGTTCTACACAGACCAATCAGATTCGCATACACAGTTCGATTTGGTAACGAAGTTGTCAAATTTTGGTGTCAATTCATGGTAAAGCTACTGAGCGTAACTACGTTTTTTTAAATGATGGACGTGGAATATACCGAAAAGCTTCTCATAGAGATCAGAAATAGACCCGTTATTTATTTAATAAACCATCCACATTATAAAAATAACGTGAAAAAATTGCAAGCATGGCTAGAAATTCAGAGAGAATTAAATGTGGAAGGTACGCTTTTTATTATAATAATAGACTTTTAATTGTATTAATATTATATTTATCTAAATGTAATGTTAACGTATAATGGTACCAAATATAAAACTAATTTATAAATATATTATATTTGTGCAAATTAGTGTCCCCATTGTCCATACAAAAAGTGAACATCTCCTTTCCCTATCACTCAACATAAAGTAACTAATAATTTAACTAGACAGCCAATTACCCAATTTCGGCCCTGTTGATTTTGAAAGTTCTTGACGCACGGTATCAAGTTCGCGCATGCGAAAAAGACGTTATCATGTTGAACGGAGCAATCAGAAGTCAGGTAGTTGGCGCATGCGTTCTACACGGACCAGTTAGATTCGGGTACGCGCTCCATATTAGATAACAAGTGTCAAGTTCCGCTCATGTTCCGCTGCTCCAGCTACACTTGAACACAGCGAAACTCAACTAGCAGTTCCGCTGTCCGCCGCGAAACGGCGGAGATGTGCTACGGGCGTCAAAGTTCGAGATACTTGAAGAGATCGAGAAATTTTATGGACAGCTATATGCATCACGGATAAGTAAACCGATAGGATAAAGCTATGAAGACCACAGTTCCCCAGTCACGCGCCATTACACCGAGGAGACGCCAGATATCGAGCGGTGCGAGGTAGAGGTGGCTCTTTGGCAACTGAAGAAAAACAAGTGCCCTGGTGATGACGGAATTACTACTAAGCTATTGTAAGCAGGTGGTGCTCCAATCTTGAAAGAGCTAGCGAGTCTCTTTATTTCCGTCATCCAGCAAGGGCTAACACCTAGGGCATGGAGCGGGAGTGCGGTGGTACTGTTCTTCAAAAAAGGTGATAAGTCCTTGCTGAAGAACTACAGGTCCATCTCACTCCTGAGTCATGTCTACAAGTTGTTCTCGAGGGTCATCACAAATCGCCTCGCGGGTAATCTCGACGAGTTCCAGCGACCTGAGCAAACCGGGTTTCGAAAAGGCTATAGTACCGTGGACCAGATCCATACTGTTCGGCAGATTGTAGCAAAGAATCAGGAGTACAATGGCGTTTGTGGACTACGAAAAAGCCTTCGACTCTATCGAAACGTGGGCAGTGCTGGATGCCCTGCAGCGGTGTTGTGTCGATTGGCGATACATCGAGGTGCTGAGATGCTTATATGACACTACCACAATGTCCGTCCAGCTTCAAGACCAGAAGACGAAACCCTTACTTTTATTAAGTTCAGATTGAGACTGTGATTTTAAATGTTTAGAAGAAGATTTACTTTTATTAAATTGAGAGTGAGTATGAATGAGGGAATGCTCACTTAATAAGATACCAAGATACCAAGCAAATATAATTAAGTAAAGTTTATTAAACGCAAATTATATAAAAATGGGCTGCCTTTTTTTTTCTTATTGATCAGTGTAGGTATGCTCACTAAAAAATCCAAATGTAATAAAATTTGCTCCTTTGCAAAAAAAAGCTTGGAAAAATTCGAATAATTCGAATAATTCGAATTTAGGTCAAGTGAAATTCGAATAATTCGAAATTGAAAATTTTTCGAATTTTGCAATCCCTAACCGTCACCCATCCTATGAACAACTCGGCTAGTGTTGCTCAATCTGGCAATCTGTTTATCTATCACTTAGCCACGAAAGGCGTAAGGCATAATTAAAGGAAACTCATATATGTATCGACGTGATCATAGAGCAAATCACGCCGATACGGATTTTGCTTTGATTTTACCTAGGTAAGTATGATTCCGAAGCCGACCGCATACGACAACTGCCGACGCATGCAGCAGATACAGCTAGGGTTGCCAACCATACTGTTTAAAACAGTATTATACTGTTCTACACCCAATTATACTGTTTACTGTTCAACAAACAAACAGTATCCAAAATACTGTTTTCAGCATCAAAATGCATAACACTACAAAAATGTGCAGCAATTGATACAATTTTAATTAATTGGGCACCAATTTGCAATTATTTTATAAGTTTAGGTGTTGATGATAATCCAAAATTTATTAAATGATAAATCATAATATAGAAAATAATACAGTTTACAGCTATCTTCTATTTACCAGCCATATATTAAATCTTTTAATTTATCCATTTTTAGGGTGGCACACACCAATGACTTTTCGATGCTTTTCGAAGTTATGTGTGTATTTATCGCAAGTTTATAAGTGCCCGGTTAATGGCAATAGGCTCGCCACCTATTACATTGGGACCTAAACATAAACGGCTAAATGTGGGTGCTAGCACCTCTGCCTACCCCTTCGGGGATATAGGCGTGAGTTTATGTTATGTTATGTTTAATTTATCCATAAAAAAATTGATGGGAACCATATTACTATTTTAGATGTTTACGAAACCATGCTTTCTTTTAAGACAGACAGACCTAAGGGGGCAAAATAGGTGACAAACCGTTGTATGTAAAACCGTATTTTATGAAACGGATTTTTATGATCTTTGTTTTGATTCAGGGAGCCAGAATAGGATGACAGGATCAAGGGAGTTAGGATTGGATAACAGGATCTAAGGAAATCCTCAAAATGATGGCAAAACACTGTTTCTGCTGTTTTAACATAATTTAATTTCAGTATTTGCATTTAAACATTATCTGCTCGTGATTTTAAGCTGCTGATGATAGGAACCTAAGCAAAGGATGGACGATGGATCGATTATAACTCACTAAAAAGAGAAAAATAAATTAAAAGCCTCTCGGGCTAGGCACCGCAGTTATTTTTCGCTTTTTAATGCCTCTTTTTTGTTAAAATTAATTTATGTAATTGTAAAATACTGTTCTATTTTCCAGAATACTGTTCAATTTTCTTCTCAGACCTAAATATACTTTTTTTCTCGAAAAAAGAGTTGGCAACCCTAGATACAGCGTACCCATTACTTGTTAAACTGACTAACGGCAATGAATAACGCGCATCTGGGGCCTTACTCCCAAAAACGAACATGAACGTTTCGGATCGAAACGAACGGTCGCCGAACACGGACCATTAAAGTTACTCTGAAAACCTTTCGGTGACGACTGACGGATGCCGCCGTCTTCGGAATCATAGACTAACGATCGAGTCTAGATGAATAGTGTGGACCGATATATTATAAACATCTAAAAACCGTTAACAAATGAAAAATCAACAAATATAGTTGTATTCTCATGAAAAGAGCGTCAAATTAAAAAATATTATGAGATTTCTATTACAAAGGTACTGTTAGATCACTAAAATGTAATTTTTCAAGAATTTACGTATATTTAATGTGAACGATCCTAAAAACCCTCGTGCCATAATATTGTTCTATGTTTTTAATACGTACTTTGACAGTTTGACAATTTCAAATTTGAAACTTTGATACCCGTATGCACTTTCTCTATTAAGATAATAGAGATGAGTGCTTGTCATGGTGCCCGTATGTGTGTAACGCCATCTACTGGGGTCATCAAATACTTCCGTAATGGATAATGTTAATGGTTGTTGGTTCAATGCCCCTTTGCCAAAATATTGTTTTTTTGAGGAAGTAGAGGAATAATTTCCTCGCATAGCTCCTCAAAAAGTACCCTCGTCAATCTATAATTAGAGACAAATTCCATGTCCGGAATTTGCCTCAAAAATTTTTTTTCACGAAGCCGGTGACGATTTTGACTTCGCTCAGCCGCTTCTTCCCTCATCATTTCGTCCAACAATAAAAATCTCGCCATTTTCTTAGATAAAAATTCAGCTTCGAAAGCCTTACGAAAGGTATATAGCTTTCGTTGAATTTCAAGTAATAATCCGCAAAATTACTTGTCAAACAACGACAACGAAAACGTCAAATGTATTTTGGGAGTAGGTGCACCGACAACGATCGACAACCTCAATATCAAACGATCAAAGACGGATACGAAATACGACACGAAACACTTTCGGGGTAGCTAAATGGCCGAAACGTCAACGAATACGATAGTTTTCGATTTTCGGAGTAAGGCCCCTTACTCCGAAAATCGAAAACTATCGTATTCGTTGACGTTTTTGGGAGTAAGGAGTAACGAATACGATAGTTTTCGATTTTCGGAGTAAGGCCCCTTACTCCGAAAATCGAAAACTATCGTATTCGTTGACGTTTCGGCCATTTAGGTACCCCGAAAGTGTTTCGTGTCGTATTTCGTATCCGTCTTCGATCGTTTGACATTGAGGTGGTCGATCATTGTCGGTGCACCTACTCCCAAAATACATTTGACGTTTTCGTTGTCGTTGTTTGACAAGTAATTTTGCGGATTAATACTTAAAATTCAACGAAAGCTATATACCTTTCGTAAGACTTTCGAAGTTGAATTTTTATCTAAGAAAATGGCGAGATTTTTATTGTTGGACGATAAGTATGATGAGGGAAGAAGCGGTTGAGCGAAGCCAAAATCGTCACCGGCTTCGTGAAAAAAACTTTTTGAGGCAAATTCCGGACATGGAATTTGTCTCTAATTATAGGTTGACGAGGGTACTTTCAGAGGAGCTATGCGAGGAAATCATTCCTCTACTTCCTCAAAAAAACAATATTTTGGCAAAGGGGCATTGAACCAAACCAACAACCATTATCCATTACGGAAGTATTTGATGACCCCAGTAGATGGCGCTACACACATACAGACACCATGACGGGCACTCATCTCTATTAACTTAATAGAGATAGTGCATACGGGTATCAAAGTTTCAAATTTGAAATTGTCAAACTGTCAAAGTACGTATTAAAAACATAGAACAATATTATGGCACGAGAGTTTTTAAGATCCTTCACATTAAATAAACGTAAATTCTTGAAAAATTACATTTTAGTGATCTAACAGTACCTTTGTAATAAAAATCTCATATATTTTTTAATTTGACGCTCTTTTCATGAGAATACAACTATATTTGTTGATTTTTCATTTGTTAACGGTTTTTAGATGTTTATAATATATCGGTCCACACTATTCATCTAGACTCGATCGTTAGTCTATGATTCCGAAGACGGCGGCATCCGTCAGTCGTTACCATGTCGTTACCGAAAGGTTTTCAGAGTAACTTTAATGGTCCGTGTTCGGCGACCGTTCGTTTCGATCCGAAACGTTCATGTTCGTTTTTGGGAGTAAGGCCCCAGGCCCCTGCTGCGTGCGTCGGCAGTTGTCGTATGCGTTCGGCTACGGAATCATACCTTCGCCTTACGTGGTGTCCTGCGTGAGCGACGAATACGACGCGACGCGACGCAACACGATGCGACGTAATGCGACGCGATGCTACACGCGACAAATGTCCTACGTGGTTTGTAATCTTTGTTCACGCACTGCGGCGTTCAACGCTTCTGAATCAACCATTTTACGAACGAAAACGAACTACAGTTCGCAGTGTCGCGTCTGGTCGCGCTCAAAACAAGTATGCGTTACATCGCGTCTCGTCGCAGAGTGTCACGTAGGTCGCAAGTAGGGTAGGCCGTTGATTTGATCGCGTTCGTCGCGTTCGCAGCGTCGCTTCGCGTCGTATTCGTCGCTCACGGAGGCTTCCGGCGACTGGGACCACAATTAACTCGGACCGCGGTCCCAGCTGCCGGATTCATTTAAATTTAATATTTTTCTTCCATCGACTGGGACCACCTATAAATGTATCAAAAAATCTATTGTTTTAGCCAAAACAGTACAGTCAAACAAAAAAAGGTTAGTTTTAATTTGAAGAAAATACTCTTTTATTGAAAAATGTCATCTATCGTATAGGTATGTCACTCATCAACTCCACCTAAGCGGCTGGATCGATTTGAATGAATTTTTTTGTATGCGATTTGGTGGCACCCTGGATGGTATTCTAAGTCATCACCTCTGTTACTTAAAATATCATAGTGATACACTATTATACAATACATTCATATTTCATTCATAGCTTCAAATAGGAGTGGAGGTCAGGTAGCAGTCGCTTCACGGTAAGTATTAAAGTTCGATCCTAACTGAGTTGGATAAAGGCTCAGGGAATGGATCAATGGTAGGTATTAGAAACATATTCGGGCTTCCCTTAAAATAACTTAAAAGTTATGCGAAAAAACGCGGACCCTACATTGACACTAGAGTATCAATTTGTTCCTAGACAGTGTTGGTTTGCGGTGGATAGGGCGAACGGATAGAGAACAGCCTATCCCGTAGTCGCCTTCGACTACGGGAACTCCATCTGTTATGTCTGGGCTGTTCTTCATCCGTCAGTAAATATACCTACCTACAGCCTAAGACACAGTGCCCACTTGACGGCTATAGCACAGCTATAGGCTCGCCCCCTGACACTGGTTACACGGGACCGAAAACATAGTGAAATATGGACTTTCAGGCGTGAATATGTGTATGTAATAGTCATGAAGGTATGTGTAGGTGTGTCCAGCCCCCTCTCCCCCCCTCCCCCCTATATAAGGACAGCCGCAGCTCAGACCGATTTCAACACAATTTTTTTGCTAAAATCGAGGTTTCATAAAACTGAGCCCATTGAAATATTTTTGACACCGTTTTATTAAGAAATAGCGTATCCCGGTACCCATCTGTCATTTCTTTTTCAAATTTGTCTGGTAGTAGTAGAGGCATTTTTCAGAACGAAAACACGGGTAAGAAAATCTATGAAAAAGTGACTGCTAGGAAAATCTATCTTTTTGGAATTGCAGGCAATAAACTCATGCCTAGAATAAGTAATCTTTCTGCGCATGTGGCATTGGTGCTTTTGTGCATGTGCTTTGCCCTCCCTAAGCTGACGTACCTGCTGCGGACCGCGCTAACCTGAGTTTGTCCGGCAGACGGCGCGGCTTTCGATGACATCCTCAAGTCCACAGTTGAGTCGATCCTCAATGTATGGCTCATCGAAAACCAATGGGTACAGGCGACTCTCCCCAACCATCACGGGGGTATTGGGTGAAACGCGCGCGGGATGTGGGTTTGCCGGCTATGCTGGTATCGGCACATGGCGCTGCGGACCTTGTTACTGCCATCCTCCATAATAATGGTGGCAGAGTAACCGTGCCCTTTGCAGCGGACGCCGAGACAGTGTGGCTTGCCCGCAGTTCGGCGGCGTCAGGCCCTGTCACGCCTCATGTCCAGCGCGCTTGGGACGATGGCACTGCTGAAAGGCTTAGGAGGGGCTGGTGGAGATGCCACGGGGGCCGAATCCGATCTGGCGAGGCTTCGGGCGGTGTCGCAGCCGGAATCGGGAGCATGGCTGCACGCGCTGCCTTCACCTCACCTGGGCACTTTATTGGACGACAATTCATTGCGGGTGGCAGTGGCCCTCCACCTGGGCTGCAAGGTTTGTGAACCCCATAAATGCACCTGCGGCTCCATGGAGTTGTCGAAGAAGCGCGGGTAGGTTTCCGCGTCACCAAGCTCTCAACGACATACTCCGGAGAGCCTTTGTAAAGAAATTACTAAAGCCAATAATATTTTTGAATTGATCAGATTTTGCTTTAATTATTACTTGAAATGTCTTTTTGTTTGACTGTACTGTTTTTGGTTTCAACTATAATTTTTTTGTTCTTTTTTATGGGTGGTCCCATTCGCCGGAAGAAAAATATTTAATTTAAAATAAATTTAATTGCGGTCCCAGTCGCCGGAAGCCTCGCTCACGCAGGACACCGCGTTACACTTTGAATATGCCTTACGCCTTATACTTTGATTATGCCTTACGCCTTACCTCTTCCCATTTCTGGATAACTCACGCCTAAAAGTTACCATAAAATGTGTTAAAAATAAAGCTGCACACTCAGTCTGACTAGTCAGTAATCCCCTCATGAGAACCACATCAATTGCGATCCATACCAAATGTGCCTTCGCGTAAACATCGCAATGATTCCCATTGCACCGCTCGTTACGACGGCCATCAAAACGATTGCGCCCGCGCAGTTATAGTTGCCGTATGCCAAGTGATAATTACCAAGTGTTTCATTGTTGGGAATAAAAAATGTGGAGGTACTTATGGTGCGATTGTTTAGTTTGAGTTTGATGGTGTCTGGAATTAGCGACTGTAAATATTGCAGTTTTTTTGATGATTCAGTCTTTCAAAACATTGTCGAAGATATCTTCATCCTAGCGTTAATTCCCAGTCGCATTCGAAGCATTCAGCTCGGAGTCTAGGGTCCGCTTTACTAGTCTTAACTGCGGATTTGGCTGGACTTCGATATTTTCTGTGAAGCGACTGCCATCTGACCTCCACAAACCAATGGTGACATTAGGCGACATCGAAGCATTGCAGCTAGACTGTTGTTGTTAGCCTTTTTAGGGCTCCAACTACCCGTAACGACTGCCATAGATGTTCTTATGGCAACCGGGACCGGCGGCTTAACGTGCTCTCCGAGGCACGACTATAGATGTAAAAATCCCGAATAATTCCGAATTATTCCATATTATTCGGAATTATTCCCAAATATTCTCAAATATTCCGGAATTATTCCCGCTAAACTCACCTACAAAAAATGAAATAACTGTGCTTCCACCTACCTACTAAACGAAAACTTAAGTACAGACCTATGTAGGTATTGGTATATAGGTAGGTAATACCGGAATATTATATATCTTGACCTCAGTGACGTCACAAAATGTACCTACTTATATGTATGTATATGCGCAGTAACACGCGTTTTTTGGATGTCTTTTGTGGATTAGGTGGATTTGAGCTTCTCCGCCACCATGGTACCCCGTGTACCATGGTGACGGAAAAGCTCAAGTCCACCAATCATAGACCATATCAAACCAATACGAGCATCTCTCGCGACTTGGAGTCAAGATGTACGGTACCTACTTATTTTATTATAATATGTAGGAATATTATATAATTTGAGTACAACTTCCACACAGATACTAAAACAGCGACTGTAAGCGACTTTCGACCTTAATGACATTATCTTAATTACATGTCTTTTTGCGCTAATAGATGACACTGATTACGAATATATAAGAAAAAAAACTCGATTCTATGTCATGTCATTAAGGTCGAAAATTGCTTGCACTACGTTTTTTAAGGTTTTTTATCCCTTGCATCCTTAACTAGTCTGTGCTATGGAGCAAATAGCCAAATCGGACCGATTTTATCGGATATTTATATAAAAACAACATAATAAATGGTGTCGGATATCGGATGTCGGCCATCGTCGTCGGATACAGATATCGGATGGTGTGAAAACACTCTTAAAGAGTTTAAAAGTGTATAAGTAGGTACTTATACACTTTTATATATCCCTAACTCGGTAAAATCAAGAAAATGTTGTTATAATTCACCACTTCATTCGTTTTAGCACGGTTGGTATAATATCGGTATTAATAAGAATACATGTAGACTGTATGTTCTTAATTATACCGATATTATACCAATATCTATAACCGTTTATAACGCTAATCATAACTGCATTTCGAGTTATCAAGAGTCAAGACTACATTTTTCTTAATGATACCGAACCGAACCGACCGGAATAATTCCGAATTATTCCGGGTCATTTGGGAATTATTCGGGATTTTTCGTTTTATCCTCACGGAATATTTGGAATTATTCCGGCCTTACATCTATAGGCACGACAGACTAATGCAAATATCCATATTCCATGCACACAAATATTTGCACTGAGCGGGGATCGAACCCGCGCCTCTTGCGTAGCGACCGCGTTCACTACCGCTACGCCACGGAGTCGAAGATATGGAGTGTAAAAAACCAAAACTAATAGGTGTACAGCCCCCTTGGACAAGTAATACAAAATTCGTAGAATATAATAAATCAATGTATGGGATGGGATTTCGTTGGATGACGCTTTTGGCAGTCGTAAACGTTTGTAAATCCCATACATTGATCGTTCTATTCCGTTCTACTAACGTTGTGCCACTTGTCCAGTAGGACAGGACAGGAGTTATAATACTTATCTAGTGAATGGGATTAGTTCCATAAAGATCACCATCATCCTTCGAGTTTAACGTGCTTTCTGACTTTTCGAGGCAAGGACAAGTCTGAATGTGCTAAGAATCGTCACCCTTCCTAAGACACGGCCGGGAGCAACAGTTAGTAATATAATAAATGCTTAAACTTGCAATATAATAGCTACTTCAATATAAAATGTACCCCAAAATCCTAAAAATACACCATACATTAACAGATTAACTATATAATTACTATAAATAGTAGCTAATAGTGAGGAGTAGTGACGTGTGTGTTTGTTTACCTGACGACATATCCGGCGCACGTGCTTGTAACACTAGATAGTGCTGCCGCCGAGTGCGACTGTTAATGCAAAGTGCACTGCACTAGTGATGTGCCAGCGTCTATCGATATCGACTTTCTTATAAACATACACATTACACATTATAAGCTTACACGCCAAGGCTACAGGCTATAGTTACAGTATGTGCCTAAATTCTGCTAGCCAGAGTTTTCCAGTCATGTTTTTGGTTTCCAGATGGTATTCAAAGATAGTTACTAAATTAAATTTATAATAGGCATTGTGATTTGATGATGATTTCTAGTTTAAAGATTTTTTGTTTTTTAGTTCTTTATCTGATGTTGATCGGCATTAACAGTAGATGATAATTTTCAGATAAGTAGGTACTGCACTGAACCGCGAGTCGTATCATTGTACGTTGAAGTCATTTGAAAAAATATAATGGGTACCATATTAAATATTAACGATTCTAAAACAGAAAATAGTTTTTTCGGAATTCTTGTCTGTACTTACCTACGTTTGATACGCTGTTTACGGTAGCCTTGCTATATACGTTACTAGCGTTAGCTAAAAAAGTAAATATTAGAAAACATCTTTTATTTCAAGAATTTCCGTCAATACAGTAAGTACATTCTTATGGTTATCGATATCGATAGCTCAATTCCCTCTTCCCTACGGAGTCCTATTGAGAGGATGAGCGGTAATGCACTGTTTACAAGTTAGTACATCGACAATCAGTTAATTGCGTTCCCGACGTTTCACCGGAATCACTCCACAAAACGAAATATGTAGCGTTGTGCGGGAGAAGGGGTGAGATTTGTTTGGAACAGGAATTTGTGATGTTCATGAGAAGTGCTCGATTTAATTCGAAAGAAATTAACATCCTGGACGGGACTTGAACGCGTGACCAGTCGTATATTAGTGAAGGACCTGGTCACGCGTTTAGGGGAAGACTCTTAACAACTGAGCTGTGACATTATAGGTCTACACATTACACAAACTGCAATATTTTTCTATGTTCCCATAATTATAGCATATAACATTTTGTTTTTTTCTTGCATTGCATTTTGCAGTTTATGTAAGGTGCTTTCAAAATGTACACAGGAACTCCTATCTTACTATGTTGTATAGGAACTGCTGCCCGCGGCTCGTACCCGTGTGGAAATTTGATTGCGTTCCTGCAACCCATCCCGCATCTATCCTTGTACTAATTTTCAGCCAGAATTGTTCAGCCGTTTGAACGATTGAATAACAAACATCCATACATCTTCCCAAACTTTTACACATTTAGGTAGGTATTATAAACACCTGTATGTAACTACCTAACTATACCGTACACGCTGCCTAATTTCCAATTCCCACTTTAAATAAGCATCATTTTATTCCCTATTCAGAAGTTGCAGGGAAACTGTACGAACGTCACTCATCGAAGCGCGGGTCTTAGGAAATTCTTCGTCCGGAAGTCGAAGCTTGGCATTTTCATAATGTCTGCGACTCCTACCCACCCCCTGAGGCGCCCAACTAGTATTCATATGATAATTTTATTGAAGAACATGGCTAAGCAGTCTGGCGAAGGCTTCTGTAACAAATGGTTAAATAAAATCACTGTTGTTGACTAACTTTTTTCTTTCAAAGGGTTTTACGTAGGTATTTTTGTAAGAAATGACTAGATACCTACCAATAAAGTACCTAGCAAACGAGTACAACCTTAACCACTAATAATACCTACCAATTAGCTCAGATAGTTCAGTAAAATCAATCATTTAAGTGATTTATTTCTACCTATTTATTTGTTAAAGTAAACTATGAAACAGTAAGTAGGTAGGTACTACCTGATGAATAATAAATTCACCATTTGATTCTACGTAATTATTACTAATCTGAACAATTCGTATGATTTATCATCGAAAATTTTGAAAAAGAAGCATGTAACTTATTTATCGGTGGGCGTCACGTTTTTCGCTGAAATTTATTTTCGAATAATCGTTAGATACTTTGGTGAGAAAATGTATGAGAGGATGATAATGATGACTTCCTATATGGAGGTTCAGTTATTAATTAAGGTTATTTAACAATTGATATTTCTCTTTCTCTATTATCAGTTTCTTTAGCGTTCATTGTAGGTATACTTCCTTCACAAATATTCCGATTTATTTCGTTCATTTTCAAAAGCTTCCTCCTTACTTACTAACCACATCAATTCAAGCAATTTGGCGCGCGGTGATTTCGAGGGCATTCTTCACTTTCGTCGAGCACCATCTTTAACTTCAGCTTCGGCACAGTTCGGCAATTACCGGAGACACTCGTGACAAGTTTGAGAGCTGAGTTCTAAAGTTAAAAGTAGAAAATTGCTACGTTAGCTCGATCAACTTTTTATCTACTTATAAAGATTTTGATTTCACATTATTGGTCTAAAATTCTCTATTTTACCTGAGTTTAGGCATTAAGTTGATGATAGATTTGGGTGATTACGTAAGTAGATAATCATTTTGTTAATTACTTTTGATACTAAAATACTGCCTCGATACGAGCGAGCATAAATGTGGCTAAATTATTCTATGAGCAAATTGGTTAGGAAGCTTAGTTACAACAGTCAAAATGTTATAACTTGCATTGTGGAGCCTAGGTTTTGCCCTTTCCGACCCTCTGCTCCCCCAAGGGAGACGATGATCGGAAAGGGGTTTTGCTTATTGTGTTTGATTGGTATGTCAACTTTTCCGAGTCCTACCGTCTGATCTTCTAACCCTGAGCTAATGAGTGCCTCGTCCATTTTTTAACAGGTGCACTGACTAGCAGGTGAGGTTGGCTGTTGCCACCTCAACCAAAATGTTGGCTAAGCCCTCTACTTCCTCTAGATCCGCGTCGCCTATATCCTACCTCACCTACTAATGTTTGTACAGAGCCGGAATTGTGCCGCGCCTCCCACGTAGCAACCGAATGCCGTAACACTACCTACGCTACAGAGATCGTCTCCAAAAGACTTGAGCCGTGACGTGGGAAACTCGGAGCTCAGGATCCATTTTCCTATTTTTTCGTTCTGATTTTAAGCCAGCACTTCTTAAGACTCCCTCTCTTTACCGAGGCTTGTATCTTCTCTCTTACCTATGGATCCAGGCAGTTCCGCAGGGCGTGGCGTGGCGTGGCTGCATCAGCATAAGTGGTTCTCCTGCTTTTTATCTCTAATGTCACTGACATGGATGGGAATTGGGTATACTTGTAGTGGGTAGTGTATGGCTCCTTTAAAGTTTGACTTAATTAGGGATATGAAAAAAAAAACCATCATAAACTTTATTGCACCTTTATTAAGCTTCCTTATTTCCTAACTTTGTACTATATACAAACGTGCCAATGTATTTGACTATTAAAACATTTACTTGAACAACCTTAATAATTATTTACAACTTAATAAAAACTAACAGTATAACAATTTCTACTAACTACGTGCTTTGGATTTGATCTTTGGTTTCGTTTATTGTCAGATAAAAAAAATCTTTGGTATAGTAAAATTTGTTTTGATTCGAAATTCAAAATGTGTGAAATAAATTAAAACTTTCCCGCCAACATTGACAGATTTCAAAAGACGTTGCTTATCACAAATTCAACATAAAGGTGCTCTCACACTGAGAGCAATCGTATTTAGCCATTGCCATTACATGTAATGTAACATTCCCGATGACATTTTCTCTCTACCAATATTTTGAAATTCACTTCAAAATATGATTTCTTAAAACATTTATTAAATAAAATAGGTAGTTTCATTCTGACGTACATATTGCATTTTTGTATTGCTGGTGGTAGGTACATACATCGTTACAGAAGAATATTCAGAAACTCTAGATTTAGTTTTCAATTTCGATATTACTTGCCATACTTTCATTACTGTTTTCATCTAAATCAATGCGATTCTTCATTTTAGGTTCAGATTTCTCAATTTTGTCTCCAAATTCTTTACTATCAGTCCTTTCATGACTTCGGTCTACGTCACACGGTACTGGCATGCCGAATGATGAATGTCCAGGGTAATACATATAAGGTAGTGGCAAATTCGAGTAATTGACACTCAAATGTGAACCGTAAAGCGATTGTAATACAGCCTGGTTATACGATTCTTGTAATAAAGTTTTATACTCTGGATTTTTGGCAAAATCTACACCGTAGACTCCGGCAAAGTGCTTCAAAATTGGTGAGCTTTCTAGTAAGTTCGGTGGCGCAAAAAGAGGATTGAGACCTTTACCAAGCATGGGATTTTGATAAGGCTTTAAATCGGGCAAACTGGGCTGTCCATTATTATTTACAAGTACTTTAACTGCGACTTTTCTGGCGTGATTTGCTGCAGCAGCAGCCGCTGCGAGCATCCCATTTTCTTGCATCTGTAACTGCTTTCTTTTAGTCTTGTATCGTCTGTTCTGGAACCATATTTTGACTTGGGTCTCCGTGAGTTTGAGACTGACTGCCAAGTCCGCTCTTTCAGGGCCTGATAAGTATCGCTGTTGGCTGAATCTTCTTTCGAGCTCATATACTTGAGCGTGAGAGAAGGCAGCTCTTGATCGTTTCTTCCTACCACCATTTTGGGAGTATTCGCTGATGTTGTAATTTGGGGAATGAATTATTCTGGTGTCATTTGGTGGGGTAGAGCATTTACGGGTTTCGTAGTGTAAGAAGGGCTTATAGGTGATGTCGGATGATGGTGATGAGTTTACTCGGCGGACTGGTGAGCCTGTGTTCGAGGAACGGGAGTCGTAGTCATCTGGAACAATAGAGAAAGGTTATTAGCATGGGGTAATAAAGACTAATTGATAGAGATTTTGACATAATGTTGGTTTATAAAAAATGGGCAAATATGATAGGCGCTCACTGTCCACTATTTGAAATATATTGCTTTGTAAAAATTCTAATACTTTGAAAGCGCATATTTCAACCATTCATCTTGTCACTAATGTATTTTCTTTAAGAAACTATTCCTATGTGATCGACCAATTACTATTTAATACCATTACCCCAAAATAAAACTAACTGGTACAAGAAAACTCCTAACTCATTAGGGCTAGATTCACACGACGCGAGAATCAATTATATCGGTTATCGGCACACGCTATCCGCATATAAAGGCGAGCACACAATGGATCCATTACGCAAATTGTCGCCGGTCATTAGACGCGGTAATATGCGGTAAAAGGCGGTAATATACGGTAAAAGGCGGTAACAGCACGAGGACGAATGGTAACAGTATTTTTGCGTGTGATGCTCTATTGTAGTAAGTTTTCGACTCATTTATATTGTCACCCTGATACTAATTGAAGTAAGGGGCAAATTAAATGTTTTGGTAATGATTGCATTTAAAACTTTGATTTGAATTTTAGTAATGCTATTAGGTGTATAGTGGTATTAACTGCGTTATGTTGCATAATTAAGCTAAGTATTAGTCATTACACTCGTAAATTCTAATTCTAAAGGATTTGATTTAAAAAATTTATACTATAGTAATTATAATTACATATTAACAGACCAAAGGACTTCCAGTTCCAATTCCAGAGGAATCGTTAGTTGAGAAATTATCCTAACCAATCTTCCATATATAATGAATATGACCAATCACGTCAATTAAAATAGTGGAGAACAAGCCTAAAAGTAAACATCATGTAGACATAGCGCAATGCAAGCGATAATGGCGTCACATATTAGGTATCTTCCTCCTAGATAATCTACCTAATTGTGTTTACCATAGTGAGTGTGGCCAGCTAAAACTGCCAAGTGTTTATTGAAATTGATACGATGGTAGTCCTGAGTCAGAGAAAACGTTATTAGGTATTTCTCTGTTGACCAATTCTTAGTTACAGGGCCGATCCGAAGGCTGATAGTAGCGACGACGTAATTACTGTACTTAATTAGTGATTAGTTGATTAGTCGGTTGAAGGTACGCCAAAAGAATTCTTTAAAAATCTTAAGGACCACGATGACTAAAAATGTGACATCTAGTTGACCTGGTTGACTTAATCCATTGTTCCAATTCTGCGAACTTCTCACAAAGAAGCCATACAATATTTCCAATCATAAAAATTTACATTAAAACCGGACAAATTGAGCGAACTACAAACCTTGTAATTACTAAATTGAATGGGTGAATAGCTTTTAAGCGTCATCACTTATAGTAATGAGGGGTTAGCGTAATCGGTAGAAGAACGAAGTGACGGCTAAGTGGCGATGTCGCGGGGCGGCACGGTGCGGCGACGCGCGACGTGTGCTGTGGTGTGAACGTGCCCTTACTTTCATTGTCACTTGTCGCCCGCCGGTAATTACTACTTCGAGTAATTTGAATTTGGAATTTTGGAACAATCGATATTAGAATACCCTTTTTGTTGTCTATGCAGACAATTTGAATCTTGTACAGTACCCGGCCTTTTGGCAAGTCGTCGGGAATAAGAGTGAGAGTTCGGCTAAGATTAGCTCGCCTTAGTTTTGTAGGATATTAAACTGACAGTTTGATGCCACTATAGAGTTGATGAAACAGATTATATATTTTTATAAATAGTAAACTGTAATTTGAGTTGTAACAACTCTAGGTATATTAAGTTGTAGCATGCGCTGTGAGATAAAGAGAAAGCTCTACAAAATCGTAGCAAGTGGATGTCAACCAAAATCTTCTTCCCGATGTGCTAAATTAAAAGTCAGGATATTTTATGGTTGTAGGTTTTAGAACGAGAATGTTTAAACAGTATTTTATTTATTTTTTGGTAGTACAGTCGTCGTCAAAATAGCTTCCAAGTTAATGATTACTTTAGCTCGAAAATATTTCCTACAGTTGTAAACAAAACTTCAATAATGTTTGAAAATATATGTAGGTAGATACCTACTTAATGTAGGCATCTATGGCCAATATTCTTGAATGGCACTCAATAAAAGAATCAAGAATCAGGACTGATTGACGTTCTAGAATACAGGCCTAAGTAATCTTCCTTCTGCCGAGTGCCAAGGCCAAGTGCAAGGGGTCAGCACAAGCTGTCAAAATATGACATTACACTTATGCATAATAATTTCAAATTCCTTTCAATAAAAATGTTATGACTTACACATGTTTCCGTGAAATAGCTAAAATCGGAGCTACGGTTGTCACAGTGTCAAATGAATACTGTTTTACAGCACACCAAAGCGAATAAATGAGTAACTTACTACCCACTTATACCTACTACAAGTACCCACCTATATTAAAGGGTAAGTACATACCCACTTACACTAATTTCACCAACCATATAGATAAAAAGTAATTAAGTCTAATTAATTACTTATTTACCTATTAATTAATGATTAAAAAAATATCAACATGCAACATTTCCTAACTAAGGATTCATCTAAACATGAAATTCCTAAATTACCATCATTATTGGCACTTATAAGTGCCTAATTGAACAATAAAGTAGAATTCTGTGTAATTTTAAATATTGCCTTAGAAATTAATTATTCAATTAGCTTTGACTTTAACAAAGCATTTTAGACATTGAAAAGTCAAAATGTCATTTGGATATGCACGTGTGACTTTTGCAGCCCACTGTACCTAGGTACTTATCTACCTTTTATACTCGTAGAAATAAATCCTACTCTCTAACTCCTCTAAGGCCCGTATTATATAACGACAGTTGTTAGTCACAGTTCTGAACTTAGAGTATCCGAGAAAGTAGACAAAACAGTGAAGGGTTGTGTTAAATTAACGGTCGGTAATAATTTTTTGAAGGTTAGGTTAGGTTCTGAATCTCAATCTTAACTTTTTAATTTTTATTTTTATTTTTAGTGAACAGATTGTACAAATAGATTGACAAAAATTGTCAGATTGTCCATACATTCTGTCCTCAAAAACAGACAAATTTTCAGACAAATCGAGATTACCAGAACTGTATACCATTTTAGAATTTATGGATTTTAGGTCTATAAAATCTATCCTCAGATAAATCGCGATTCAGAATTAACTGCGAATTCAGAACTGAGTTCTTCTAAAATATTGTACGTACCTATTTTACTATTTAGATAGGTCTTACAGGTACGTATAGAGTTCCATCAAAATCTTCGGGGCCAATATAATACCTACAATATAGGTTTGGTTTTTCCCCGTGTGTTGTTGAGAAGTAAGACGACAGTCGCTCCCACAAAAGTCAAAACTAGCCAAGCAAATAGCCCGCGAGGAAGAAGTATTTCCCTGTTAAAATCAAATCTTAGATAATGAACCTATGCAACAGCAAGATTCGAAAGTAAACATACAGTCCACGAAAAAGTGTCCGCTTGGCGACAATAGGTTTGCCTCCTGTTACGTGAGACGGAAAATCGAAGCTGGCGAAATGTGGGTATTAATACACCTGTGCCTACCCCTTCGAGGATTTATATTTACAGGTGTATTAATTAATAGCAAAGTAAATTTACCAACCTGATAATTCTGTGACTGGGTAATTGTTTTTCCGCGACATGTCTAGAGCGCCATCACCCCCATAGTCCCTGTACCCGCTGCAGTCATCGTAATATTTCAATCCTTTCTCCAAAGCATCCTTTTGAGAGCCATATCCATCCTCCTTGCTATAACAACTCGCTGGTTTCCCCAAAAAGTTCATCTTCGCGCCAAAATTTTCCGAACAAAACATTCCATTTTCAAAATCGCACTTCGCTTCGTTCTCTTTGGTTAATATGTCGTTAATTGAAAAAGGAGTATTTAAATTAGTCTTCTCACAATCTTGTAAAGTCAATGAGTCTTTAAAATTCTTTAATTTGGATTCCATTTTTAAAAATCAAACACTAAAAGTTAACACTTCACAGCGCGGGACTCGACTCACCGCAAAAGCGTTTCTCAAACGAATAAACTTTGGGTGATAGATTGCCCGCCTGTTTTTACGTGTTTAAGCCTTAGAGGGAGATGGAAACACGTGGCTTTTGACGGTGGTTGTATACGTTAGAGTAAGATAGCAATGATTTAAGGCGGTCGTTTTTTTAAAAAGCTCCTGAAGTATGTAGCGTAAGTAGTGGGGATCGTTGAGTTTTTCTTGAAGATGTTTACGTGAATGGATTTGATCGCTTAGGTCACATGTAGGATAGTCATGCCGCTTTAAATTGGCGCTCCAATTAATAAGTCATGTAGAATAGAATAATATACATCAATTATTAATTTGGGCCATACCTATATTATTTTATTTCAGATCAGTGCATTGATCCATTTTGGTGATAGAAAAATACTTCAATTTTTATTTTGGCACGTGCATACATTGCATACATATTCCCATCATTCACGACATCCCATCTAAACCCAGGTACGGGTGTCGTACAAGGCAACTTACATGGGCAATTATTAAGAAAAGTGTCCAGGTGTGTCAATAGATTCGAACTCTCTCATAAAAAACATAACAGGTAATGAGCTCTACATAAATACCATATCTTAAATAAGTATACAGGAGACTTTAGTATTATGTTATCGGTGACAGGATATCATTCTGTTATCATCTACAGCTCATGTTTTTTGCAACATTTTCATTAAAAACATGCAACACAACATATAGAGATTTACAGCTCTATGGTTTTTCTCAACATTTTTATTGTAGTTGGCACTTTAGAGTAATACCACTTTCTCTAAGGTGCTTGTTATTATGTTTGGCAACTTAGAGAAAGTATTATTTCTCTAAAGTACCAAATGAAATTTTAAAAAAATGTGAAAAGTACGTAAATCTCTTATGTTTTCATGAGAGGTTTTTGTGAAAATGTTGCGAAAAATATGAGCTGTAGACGCACCTGTAGGTAGGTTATATAACTTAGTATTTTTATATGTTCTCTAACACCTGATCTGAATAGTTTTTGGGTAGGTTTAGGTAGGTAATAGTGTTTTATACTACTGAGGTGGCAAAAGTAAGATTTGTCTGGTTATAATCCGTTATCATACCTAGAGGGTATTTTTTTAATAGCGCGCTGTCGCTTCTCTGAGTGGTGCACAAAATTAGGACAATTATTTCTGTTGCCCTCATTTTTATTGCCATTTTAGAGTGCGGACAACGCCTCTATAGTTTATAATACCTATATCATTGTAAGATACTTAGCTGTATGTTCATATTGCATACAGCGGTTGTGAAATACCTGGAACCTATTCTTAGAGGCCAGGCTTACAGGTGAAGCCTTACCATCAGGTAAACTGCTTAGTAACAGATTTAGTAAAATAAATATGGAAAACAAAATATTGTAAAAATAATGTTATGATAATTACTTAGCATCTGCCAATTCATAGAGACCCAACTATCTCGTTGCATCGTTCACATAATCCAAGTTCCTCAGGCGCCCACCGTCAACGCGCGCTTTATCTGTAAGTACTTGACAAGTGTCTATCCGTCTCTGTCCCACGTGCCCTCGCCCACGTTACCTTATATCCATCGTCCCATTCCCTCAATAGAAGCCCATTTAGACCGACCAATCACGTGCGCCGAGCTCTAGTGTCGGACCAATAAAAGAAGTGGGTGAGTGGAAGTGTCAACATAAATTTTCTTTTTAATTTTCGAATGCGGGAAAATTTCTTTCGATGTTTTTATGGCGGCGTGATTTGTAATTGGAATCGAACGCTGGCCATTTCCTCATTTCGTTTGAAATATTTATTTTTGTTAAAATCGGTAATTTATTAGTTATTAGCACTTCAACGGAAATATGTGGTAACTAATAAAATATTATATTATTGGGATTGTAATTTATTGATGGAGAATTCTGAGGATGGGTTGAGATGAAATAGAACAGCTTTAGGTAATGTTAGCGAGGTAGCAGTTTGCTGTACATATTATCTAAGATATTAATATATTTTTTTAAATATAAGTAATACCTAGGTAGTTACCTACCTAGTTATCCGTTACCCGTTACATTAGTACTTGTAGTCTGGGAGCCAGGTGATCATTGTTAGGCATAAAGTTAAACCAAGCTCTTTTTCTCGAAAGTTAAACTTTCTAGAAAAAGAGCGGGAGCAGTCTGTTTTCAAAAACAAAAGCCAAGTTAAGACAAATTAGGAGAACGAGTAGGAAAACGGACCCCGGCAATTATGTATTCATGATATTTAGTTTATTATTTATGTTTTTAGTTTATAATATAGGTATTATTGGACTCCGGCCCCTAAAGTAGTTGTGATGATGACAGAGGTGTCATTCATTATCATTACACAAATAGTGTAAAAGTAAGGATATAATCCAGTTAGGTACCTACACTATGTGTGTAATGAACTAATGACACCTCTGTAGGTAATGTGGTGTTAGTGCATTCGATTGTTACCTCAAGGGGTGCGGGTTCGATTCCAGTAGGTAGGTACAAGATAAATATTTAGCAATGTGCGAATTTGCACGCTTCTACAAAAAAGTACCTACCTATCGTGTTTATAAATTCACATTTTAGGACCATAAACAAGCTAGTGTTATTATCTAGGTAGGTACAATGCCTATGGCTCTAGCTAGATAGAATATCTTAAAATATATTATTATATTCATTTATTAAACTATTTGAATCACGTAGATACCTACATAACCATAAAACTGAAAAAACCATAAAATTAAACCTCACATCAAAGACAAAAGACAATAAACCCAAATTAAATCGCCACTTAATATCGGCTCAAACAAACGGCGGTACTTAACCCGCTCCGCTCCATATCGAGTTGATTGATTATCGATATAATCGGATATAACATCGATATGCTCGCCGCAAACACACCACTTATGAACACTTCGGACTACCACTTACGATAAATGTAAACATAATAATGTGATAGAAGAGGCAGGGAGTTAATTACAGTTTTATGACGTCACAATAGTTATCTACATTTTGTGTGTTGTGCAACTTTAGTAGTTACACAAGGAGCTATTAAGAACAAATTTAATAATGTGAGTAGTGGAGAGACATGGGAATGAATTTAAATTTGGAACGGGACGCTGAAACTAAATAAACGATTAATGAATTTTATTTATTTATTTTATTTATTTATTTATTTATTTAATAGATTCACCAACAGTTATATACAATATTACAATTCACTTATAAATTACGCTGGTTTGATGCTTACGACTAATTGCATAACTAATTATAGGTGAATACAGCATGCATCACAAATTAACAATAATATTATATTATGAATAATATAAACACTAAACAACATTATTGACAAATTGATAAATTGAATTAAATTAAATTGAATTAATTTTGCTGCATTTATTATGCTGATTGTCGAAATCAATTTACAAAGAGAAATATAGCTTCGATATAATATAGCTCGTAAGAGTATCGGTAGATGTCTCCACCGTCGCCTCTAAGACGGAAAGTATAGAGGGATTTGTGTTGGCTTCGTACGGTCTCGGTGGCTCAGCGGCCAGAGCATTCCCCTTGAAGGTGTAAGGGAAAGATCGCGGGTTCGAGTCCCGTAGGAGGTCGGTTCTCTTTTCCCTTTGTAAATTGAAATAGACAAATTAACAATTATTTATTGAAATTGATTATTATAAATGAAGAATTGTAAATTGATTAATAGAGGAATTAAATCACTAAAGTAAAAATAATAATAATAATAATAATATGCACATAAATAACAATTGCAAACACGTTTTATAATAGATGTTAATGATACATAGGTATAAATAATGTGTTCTGGCAGAGTAACAAAAATTATATAAGTAACAAAATCATTCATAAGCAACATATCAATCAGGTAAATTATCAAGGACGAGTTTACGAAATTCGTGTAGCTTCGTGTTAAATATATCCAGTGAGTTCGTACAATATTTGTTGACGGCCCTACACAGTCTGGGAATTGGTGAATTATAACCCAAAACTGTGCTTCGAATCGGGTGGACCATAAGTGCCAATGGTCTGCGGGGCATTCGGCTAGGAGCGTTAAACCTCAAGCATCCCAGAAGCGCGGAGCAGTCCAATTGGTTTCGCATAAGTTTGTATGCAAAGCACAAATCCATAAGCGATCTTCTCTTTTCCAACGATGGAATGTTGAAATGTGTTAGTCTTTCATTATATAGTTCGTGCTTCTTTGCGACGCCACCCGAAAATGCCAGATGCCACAAGAATCGCTTCTGAATTCTTTCCAGCCTCAATATATGAGTTGCATAATGTGGTCTCCAGACAATAGGACAGTATTCTAGTATACTGCGCACCAGGGTGTTATATAGTAAGATTCTTGTTTGTGGCTTGCGGAATATTTTGCCATTTCTTATAACAAACCCCAGCATTTTCGATGCTCTCTTTACTATTTGGTCAATATGAGGCTGAAAAGTAAGTTTCCTGTCCAAAATAATGCCCAAATCCCTCACACTATCCACTTCTTGAATGTGATTGCCCCCTACAGAATACCTTGAAGCAATCACGTTAAGTTTGCGGGTAAATTTAATGTGGAAACATTTTTCGGTGTTCAGACGCATTTGGTTCATTCCGCACCAACGAACTATATGTTCTATATCTTGCTGGAGGAGAGCTACGTCATCAGTTTCATTTATTATGCGTGAGATTTTTAGGTCATCAGCGTACAAGTATGGCCTAGAATGCAGAAGGCAACTTGGTAGGTCGTTAATGAAAATGTTAAAAAGTATAGGTCCTAGGTGTGAACCCTGGGGTACACCAGAAGAGACAGAAAATAAATCCGACCTGAAGCCATTGACCACAACATAAAAGGAGCGATTTATTAAGTAAGAATGCATCCAATTTATAACACTTCCAGAAAAGCCATATGCTGATAATTTCTTTACTAGTATGCAATGTGAAACCTTATCAAAAGCTTTGCTGAAGTCCGTGTAAATGACGTCTGCCTGCTGACGATGATCAATTGCCTCCGCCAAGTCCTCCACAAATGTGACCAAGTTTGTGGTAGTGGACCTCGCCCTGACAAAACCGTGTTGATGGGGCGACAGGTAACGGGCAAAGTATTTTTGGATGTAAGGGCAGACTATGGCCTCAAACACTTTTGCCACTGTGGAAATTATTGAAATTGGGCGATAGTTGTTGATTGTTGTTTATAATGTTATCTACCTGAAATCTACAAAAAGATAGTGGTCGGACTGAAGCCGGTAGTCTTTCGTTATACCAAATTCTTTGTTCTATAAGCTAGTATACTTTACGTAGAAGTCGTTATTCATGGTACGTCAATATCACTTTACCACGGCTAATCGTAAGGTGAAGTTTCAGACACCATTACAGATTTATCAATAATGCTACAATTATTGGTTTTCAGCTTGACCACAACATTCAGTAGATAGTTTTCATGACCCACTTATTTCTAAAGATAAAGGATTGTAGAAAGAAGGAAATACATGATGTTCGTAAGGAATTAATACTTTTGAGATAATTTTAAAGCAATTAGTTTGCTAAACTAAACAAATTATAATAAATTGGAAAAGTCCCGCCCGAGAATTGATTTCGCTTTTTCCAATTTATTATAATTAATACTTTATTAACAATCATCACTCCGACAACTTGTTTGAACTTATAGGTATATTCTGACATTATAATCAAGTCAGCATGCCACGTGTAGCTGTACAAAGGTCTGTGGTCGACCACTCGATGGCATTCGATATCCGTCGATCTTAAATGAACATCATCTAAATGTAATATAAAACGGGTACAACAGGCTTCCTTATTTGTTTGTGGTCTGTCTGTTCATTGTGGTGTAGTGTATGTGTGGTGAAAGTTCAGATGGGTGATTCGAACAAAGGTAATAGAAGAGATTTGGTGTGAAAGATGACTGTGGATTAGTGGTTAAGGAGTCGGTAGTATGATCGAGAGAGTCCAGGTTCGATTGCTGGTCATTACACTACCGACGTGAACCAGGTGAACGGTTTACCTGGTTCACGTCAGTAGGTTCACCGTGAACCTGCTTGTTACATAAGCGATTCATCTAAGGAGGGGTTAGGAAATACCTACACGTTATTAAAATTTCTTATATGTAGTAGCAAATAGATATCAGTATTTAGTGTAGGTGTACCCAGAGGGGAGAGGGCAAGTCCGGGGCACGTGGGACAATAAAAACAACATTTTACCCGCCCTAAGAATCGAACCTGTATTCATAATCGCAAGCAAACAAAACCATGAACTCACATAACATGACCAAATAGGTACAGCGCTGAGTTTAATTCGAATAGGGGCTTCCAATAGCTTAAATAACATTCACTGGTGAAGGGTTCCTATAACCCGATTCGAGCCGGCTTCCCAATAGGTCGTATGGCGCATAACATGAGACTGTCACTTCAGACCCCAGACGTCAGACCCCAATAGATCGAGATAGTCTTTTTTCCATCGGCTTCATTTTTGAATGTTTTCACCCTTCACCACTGCTAAGAAGGATAACTTTACAAGGAGTCTACTGAGAGAAAGATCAAATCAATTTCCATAAAGACATCACAGTACAAAATTATATCAACACTTTGATCATCTTTATTCGTCGCTATTAAAAGAAGTTCGTCAATTAAGTCCGATTATCGTTTACTTTAACTGCAATCCAGTGGAACTAAACTGCAGTTCACTTTTCACCGATGAAATCCCGTCCAAGCTACTAAGTAACAAGTGGCGAGGGTTTCCAATAACCCGATTCAAGCCGACATACATCCCAAAGCGCACAGCTCTTGGTTCAAAGTAACACCCTCACCGTAAAAAATACTATTTTGCTCCCTTGTCATACAATCGCCTTCGCACCGGCTTCCCTTTTGAATATTTTCACCCTTCACCACTGCTAAGTAAGATAGCTTTAATAAGAATCTACTAAAAAAAGATCAAAAAATCAAATTCCATAAAGACATCACAATACAAAATTAGAACAACACTTTCATCATCCTTATTCGTCGCTATTATAAGAAGTTCGTCAATTAAGATCGATTACCTTTAAAAGAATCGATTAGTAAACAATCGAGTGAGTGGCACTTTGCAAACAATAGAGTTCCTAATTGAATCCAATAGTCCGATAATCGGTTTATTAAAAATAAAGGTTCGTTCACAATGTGACTTTAGAGTGATTGAGGCTGGATTTTACTGATGGACATACTTAGGTGAATGTGTATTTAAATTTAAATTGCGTTACTTAGTACCTAGGTACATCTTATCTATTGAAATAAAACCAATTTTTAAGGGATTCCTTTTCTAGTCCATCTCTGTTCCAAATTTCATCATGATGGGCCTAACCGGTTCAGTGGTTTAGGCGTGGAAGCGTAACAGACAGACATATACATACAGAGTTAATTTCGCATTTATAATATTAGTATGGATTGTTTACATTTAGCATTTATTATGTAAATAATAGTTTTTATACTGAATGGTTCGGGACTTTTCGCGATGTAAATAGATCGCAATAGAATTCGCTAAAAAGTGATTTTATTTATATCTATGAATTCAAATTCGCGTAAACTTCAGATAGTAAAACACTTTAGTCCATTATGAATTACTTATCTTTACCTATCTCAATTAGCATTACTACCTATCTTATTTCGTTGAGTAAAACATAGAAAGTCTAATCTTATAATAAATTCATTTTAACAAAAAAGTTTAACCGACTTCAAGAAACGAAAAAGAGGCGCTGAAAGCGAAAAATAACTTAATTTACAGACTTACTGATTTATTAGAAGTCGGTACCTAGCCCAAGAGAGGCCATATTTCAATTGATTGCATCATAGTAGTTCAGACACAACAAACAAAGTTGGCTGGCACCGACTTCTAATAAATCAGTAAGTCTGTGAATTAAGTTATTTTTCGCTTTTTAGTGCCTCTTTTTCGTTTCTTGAAGTCGGTTAAACTTTTTTGTTAAAATGAATTTATTTTTCTCTTTTTAGTGAGTTTGTACAGCCTCACGACTGTATATTGCATGTATAGTGACCTGACTGTACATGCGCTGCTGACGCTGCACTACAGATCGAACCGGCCACGCTAAAAAAATAAATTATTAAAGCATTATTCAAAAATAATTTTTAAAATCAATGCATATAGGTACACCGGAAATATAGCTGAATATTCTGAACACTTCTGCGTACCCGTTCAAAGGACTCAGGCGTGATGTTATGATGTGCAATGGCAGAAACATTGCAATAATATGCCATTGCAGCAATCGCGGCTGATTTCCTGGTACTTATAGAAGAGTTCCTTGGTCTAATCTCGGAAACCCATCATCAGATCTTTACGAAATTTAAATGGGACCACTTCGGAATAATCTACTTACGAACATAAAAAGAATTTTCAAAATCCGTCTAGAATTGGCTTCACAATCGCGTAACATACATACAAAAAAAAAAAAAAATTGGGTACGAATTGAGAAACTCCTTTTTTGAAGTCGGTTAACAAAAGAGAAGGCGGATGGATTGTCAAAAAGAGGATAAGATAAGAAAAGAGAATTTCGAGACAGAGAATTGCCAAATTTTTATGGATATCTACTAAGTAACATGGTAAACAAATTAAGTTATCGTAGCCTTCGTAGCATTTCGTAGCCCTACGGTTTAGGCTCTACGATTTTAAGTGTTACAATTTCAAATGTTACAAAAATATTTTCTTTTCTTTCTTTTTCTTATAAACCTACTTTTAGTATAGTGTTGTGTTCCTGGTGATGAGTAGGGTAGCCAGAGCTCGCTGGAGAGTTCTTGTGCTGTCAGTGGGAAGACCAAACGCTTGTCCTGCTTTGTTTTCTTCGCAGATGGCACCAGAAACTCTTTGTTCTTACAGGTTCGGGTCGGCAACACGAGTGTGACTCCTCTAGTATTACTACATGATAACCAATTTCCATCATGTGGGCCGTGTGCTTGTCTGCCACCTAAATTCAAATAATACCTGTGCCATATTCTAAGGCACTGCTATGTTATTATAATATACCACGGGACTGGGACATATAATTTTCTGGGACCTAACTCGCGAGACAAACGAGGCTCTGGCGTGCGCAGATTATTTTGTAATCATCTGTGCTTGGTAAATTTGAGCTCGTCCACTGCAGTGGCAACCCGTGTTATCCTCAGAAGACACCTAAGAAACGAGTACCTACTGTGTGTGTAGAGCACATTTTACTTCCAAGATGTATATCCTGAAGTACGAAGTACATACCTACCTAATTAATTATAATTATGTGCCTAACGTTACCAGTGTATACGGAACCTTAACGCGATCACAAAAGGTAGAATTGAGTTGAATGCTTTCCGGATTGTTCGGATGCAGTGACCGCGGTTTATTTAAAGAGGGGGAAACAATTCGCCCGTGGGTGGATGTTTACATTACACGACCGGGGAACATGATATTAAGACTACGTAAAGTGAGAGATTCTTGTCTGTGCAGATTAAACAAGAAAGTTTGAAGTTGAATGTATGTGAGTGCGTGTTTGTGGCTTCATACTATATATTCTGATCGATGGGTTTGAGTGAACTTTGGAAAAGACGTAGGACTTATTATTGAGAATTATCTGATTTCCGCGGTTTCACCCTCGTGGTAGGTATCCATCGACTAGAAGACTACATCCCACCAATTCAGTAAATTGGACTGATAAACCACTTGTGTAGTTACAAAACAATATTAAAATCACACGAAAAAGGCAATAAAATTATTAGTTCTAAAATATTAATTATATTCGTAACTACTAGTAACGACATCTATTGTTCATTCTCGGCAAAATTACCAACTGTACCCGGCTACGTAAGGTATATTGCTTAGTCATTATGCCGCTAGCAACTAGGTGGCTCTGACATTCGTAAAAAATTAAATTGTAATTGAGAGAAAAGTTTATAAGAAGTAAATACAATTTCAATAAATGTATTGTATTTTGAGGTATCTTTTACATTCTTTGTAACTTTTGATAAATAAAGTCCAACACTAATACCTTATTTTTTACAATTCTGCTACTTGTTAATAGATGTCGCTGTAAACTAAATGCACTTTTATATTGCAGTTTTAAAAAAAACGTACTTTCTCAAGCTCGGAATATATTATTAATAATATCAATTTAGCTCAAATAATTTTATTAATACACTCATATCAAGTAAGTTATGAGAAGGAACCCTCGCCAGCTTTCCCCTGACACGAACCACATGGTGGTGCGTGCCGTCATATTTGACCGGCGTTTTATTTTGTGTAATTGATACGTTAATCGCCCTCTGTTGAACTAAGTTCAGAGATTTACTCACGTAGAGGGCATAGAGCTAATTAATAAGCTATCTACAATGTCTGACTTTGAAAGTGAAATAAATATCTTCATCAGCATTATTATTATCCTATTAACTTCATCATTATTATACTTAGGTATTAGTTGAATCCAAAGCTTGCAGTTTGTAGCCCCATCTTCACTACTTCTTTGCTCTATGTTTTTTTTTTATATAGGACACGTCAATTTGACTTCGCCTTGCCTAATGGTAAGCTGAGGGCTTCTTCGTCTTCATCCTTGCGTTAATTAGGGTCGGCAGCACGAGTGTAACCTGGCGTAGCGTACGTCCATAGACCTCGGTAACCACTTTCTATCACATGGGCCATGTGCTTGTCTGCCAACTTAGTGGTATAAAAAATAAATCCAGTTGCATCCGAAGCTTTTCTGTCTGGAGTCCGCTTTTAGTCTTACTGCGGGTTTGGCTGATCTTTGATATTATCCGTAAAGTGACTGCCACCTGACCTCCACAACCTATTTGGCGATATCAAAGGATTGCAGTTATACCAGTTGTTGGACTTTTCAGGGTACCAATACCCGTAACGATTGCCATAGATGTTCGTATGACAACCTTAGGCTTTAGGCTCTCCGAGGCACGACCAGACCAATAGGTACCTACATGTAGATATTTTCATGGATACAAATATTTGCACTGAGCGGAAATCGAAGTCATTATCATCTTTTACCCAATTGCATACAAAACCAAAGACATTAAAGAGCGGGGTCTACTTGTGCTTGATTGGTTTGTCGGCTTCTCCGGGAGCGACTAACGTAGGTACCTACTCCTAACCCTGAGCCAGAGCAGAGCCTTTTTCATTGTTTTTCAGGTGCACCAAATTGCAGGTGAGGTTGACTTTGGCCTCAAGAGATGTTTTTGGGGCCCTATAAACCCAGGCTAATGGGCTAAAAATGGGCTGGTCGGGGTTCGAAGAGGACACCGTGCTTCCCACACCCTAGGGGATCTTCTTAAAACCGTAAATGTCGTAGGGCCCGTAGGGGCCTTTCAGAGACTTTGCCTTCAGCTTACCATCAGGCGAGGCAAAGTCAAATTGACGTGTCCTATATAAAAAAAAAAAAAAAAAAAAAAAAGGGGCGTGAGTAAATCCCTGAAGGGGTAGACTGTCACACCCGCGTTCCGCGAACTATGATTTTTGGTCCCACGAAATTGGGCGAGCTTATTGCCGTCAACCGTGAACTTTGTCTTGGGCTATACTGTATATTTACTGCCGTATAGAGAACAATCATTATAATATGATATTTCTTAGTCGCCTTCTTCGACACCCACGGAAAAGATGAGGTGGCCCTTCTACTCCACCGGGAACGAACACGGCGGAAAAAATCTCATACATTGCAATTTAAACAGATAAAATTGTCACAACCTTTTTTGCATATGGCGCCAAGTCGCCTGCGCTCCCGGGTGTTTGCAATAACTCAGGCGCATAATACCGGGACACACGTCACAGCATCACTTTAAAAAAAAGACATTGCGTGTAAGGGTCTCCGGGGTCGCTGCTCCAACTGACCCGACCCTTTTTTTGTGTCATTGTCTGACCTTTTATTCCCTTTTTTGTGACCAATCTGGACACAAAATGTGACATGATTTCAAATTGTTTATGATCCTTGTTTAGAGTCACTCTTTAAAAGTATATTAACTAGCTGAAGTCAGCGACTCCGCTCGCTTGTAAGTTGGTAGTCGCGACTTTTAGTCATACCTCCGGTTCTACTCAACCAAATTGACCAACCGACCTCTCCAATTAAAAAATCACATCAAAATCTAGTACCTGGCATTTTAACCTAGGGTAGTAATACCAGGTAAGTAGATCAGTCTTAGGATGGGTAACCATTTTCAACACCTTGTGATCCAACTCTCCGTGCCTCGGAGAGCACATTAAGTCATCACATCGGTCCGAACATTCATTCGGACCAGACACAGAGGCTAATTTACTATTAAAAAATATTTTATCTCATGTAGAGTTTAGACCATAATTTATGTAGATAGAGTCTTGAGAAAGAGGCTTCTTCGGCTTTGTAAATTTAGGCCCTGTGACTATTAAATAAATCTGTGCTTATAGACTGATTCTTCAAGTCATCAAGAAACACTTAGACCAATCATCCAATGTAATTAGGTATTCATATTCATGCATACAAATATTTGCACTGAGCGGGGATCGAACCCGCGCCTCCTGTGTAGCGGCCGCGTTCACTACCGCTACGCCACAGAGGCAGTGAAAGTCAGCAGAAATCCAAGCTTGTAGAGATGAATTCTAACCTCTAGAAGTTTAAAAAACTTAGCCCTTGAACGATTTTATTTATTTTAGGTCCTTCAAATATTTCTCCGACAGCCTCTTAAATAAGAATTAATCCTCAGTCATTTGAGACCTCAAAAATTATTCGCCAAAATCAAGCAACCGTGAGATATTTAAAATTCATTAAAATAATGTAACCATCTGAGGGCGGTGATGGGCGTCGTATTGACAAGCGAATGTTATTTATTGGCAGGTCGGCGCCGGCGCAGGTCCCGCGTTTTTTGCAGAACTGCGCATGCGCAGCCACGCCGATGGATGTGACCTCAACTTGTCATATTGATAACATGCCCTTTTCTATTGCAACCGCCTTTTTTAAACTATTTTAAAAGGTTATTTTTTAGGTTTTTTTGCTTTTTAAGCACCGTTATGGTGTAATAAAAATGAGAGTTTATGGTTGTGCTTCGGTTTTGTAGACAGAAGTATTGTTTGTTGATAAAGCATTTCAAACTGTATTATTGTCCTTAATTTACATATTAAGTATAAAGAACAATATATACCTTGGAGGAGATTTCTAATACAAAATAAGCAGAGCCTTTGTACCTACTAGGTACTATTTCCACCTAGCCTATTTGCAGTCCACTGCTGAACATAATGTCTCATAATAAATTATTAAAATAAATACTTAAATGAAATACTAATATACTTAGTACCTAGGTCAGTTACATACCTATTTAGTTCTTGACTTCAGTTGAAAAACAGTTTTCCTTTCTGGTACAGGGTATTTTGAACCCCATCAAAATATTCAGCGCCCAAGTCAAACTGTCTTGAACGGCGAGTCTCTGGAGCTGACTTTTCTCTCGGGGTTAGGAGGTCAGATGACAGTCGCTCCTGAAAAAGCTAAATAAGTTTAATAGATCTCCAAAGAGGCTCCAAAGAACCACCGAGATTAACACTGTGATGATAATGATTGAATTTTAGCAACTGGCAAATATGATATGATAATGAATAAGACATATTTGTACTTTTCCACAGTTCTAATTATTTTAACCTTCTTCTGCCGCACCATTAAGTCTTGGAATTCTTTACCAGTTCACGTGTTTCCCTCCTCCTACAGTCCCGGGTCCTTTAAGCGGGGCGTGAAAAAGCATCTGATGAGGCCGTCAAGCTGAGTGCCACCATTGTAACATGATACGTGTCTGTAATGGTGACGCTCTTTTCAGGGACTTTGCCTTCAGCTTACCATCAGGCGAGGCAAAGTCAAATTGACGTGTCCTATATTAAAAAAAAAAAAATACCTGAGTGGTTTCGCTTAAGGCTTTGTCAAAGATTTATAAATTCAATCTCCCCCGCCCTCCCCTTAAATCAGATAAATCAGTCGAACCCATTTACCAAAAATAACCGATTACGAACATAATATTTCAACATAAATTCATCAATGAATCATATCAAACTTCCTATTAAATAACCATATAATTCTTAGGAACGTACGCACACACAAATTGGCTCACCGAACCAATTTATTATCATACTAGCTGTGCCCGCGACTCCGTCCGCGTGAACTTCGTTCTAGGTTTTAATTTTTTTACGCAGGACCCTAATATTTTTTTATAAAAACAGCTATTTACATTAAAAATCCTGCTAAAATCGTCCCAGCCGTTCCGGAGATTACCTGTAACCAACAGTCACAAAATAGACAAATAAACATTTTAAAAATAGATTTTTGATAAAGGTTTCGTGTTCATTAAAATAATGTCACAAACAGATACTCCAACCTTCTTCTCTTGTTATATATTAGTAGCCTTCCTGGCATTGCTGGCAATCACAAAATACCAGAAGGTCAGCAAGCGAACACACAAACACATTGCACTTATTGCAGGCACTTACCTACTCAGCTTTATCTATTTCTATTTCCCGATATTTAAAAAAAGACTTAAATAAAAAATAACATCGTCAGAAATACCTAGCAAGTACCTAGCACATAGTCGCAACTCGCAATGCTCTACATATTTAAAACGAAAATAATAATCAATTACTGTTATTCATAATACCACAGATAACTTATTACTAAAGTAATACTAAATAACTAAACTCTTACTAGGTTCTGAAATTACACTAGTCAATTCATTCTATCTGAAAAAAAAAGGAATCAATCAATATACCACTGTATTCCACCGATTCCACGCATATACAACATTCCATGCATATAATATGTATATTTGTGGAGCCGCATCATCGGGCGGCAATTAATCGAATGAAGTCGAATGGGAACATTAAACTGTGCACATGTACCGACCACTGATAACGCTGAGAAAGATCATAGTGTACACTGCGGGCCGTACAAACATGCCCCATACGGGTATATTTATTTTTGCATTGAAGTTGAGGGGTTAAACTGTTGCTGTCTTTAATTTTTTTAAGTATAATAAATTTGGATGTATTTTTATGAAGCTTAATGATAGTAGAGGAAGCTCGTGAATTATATAAGGATAGGAAGGAGAGTCAAATGGCGGGCTGTTGTCTTTGACTAACCCGGAGGGTAATAGGCGCGGTCTTAGAGTATCTGATACTCTAAAGGCGCGGTATTCTGTATGTATTATGAAGCTACCAATCTTTATGAGGTTTTAAGATGCAGATTTTCCTTAGATATATTTTCTATTTATAGACACACATAGTACTCACACACAATATTATATTAAACATAGAAACATCGAGAGCAATGTAAATCCGCTAAGGGTAGGCAGAGGTGTATTATCACCCACATTTCGCCAACTATGATTTTCGGTCCCACGTAACAGGGGGCGAGCCTATTGCCGTCAAGTGAGCCCTTAGTCATGGCTGTATGTTTACTGTCGGATGGAGAACAGCCCTATCCGTTAGTCGTCTTCTACAACACCCACAGGAAGAGAGGGGTGGCTCTATTCCACTTCACCGGGAACCAACACAGCTAAGATAAGAGCCAATTAAATTAAATACCCCGCGACGGTTTTCCCAAGCGACTACAATATGGGGTTCTTCAAGAACGGCATTAGAAGGTTTCTTCAGGGTCGGCAGCACGAGTGTGACGCCCGCCCCTGGTGTTGCATACGTCCATAGGCCACGGTAACCACTTTCCATCAGGTGAGCCGTGTGCTTGTCTGCCATCTAAGTGGTATAAAAAAAATACATTTTGTAAAACTGTGCTGTTTTCGCGTCTCGAAGTGTACCGTCGGTTGGAACAGGAGTCCAGCGTCCAAATAAAAGCTAACGAGCAGCGCGCACTGCACGGGGGCTTAGTAATGGTGTACACGTGAACGACACCATGACTCATGGACATGAGCATTCCTTTTGAGTGAGTCCGATACAAGAAATATTAATTTAAATAATTAATTAAAAATAGAGATCGAAACATAAGCCTGCTTTTACCTTTCCTGGAGTTAAAAAAAACCCTCTGAGCCTTTTCTTAATTCATTTGGGCTTTCAGTCATGCTATGAAACGACCGAGCTACGGTGAAGCGTCAGCCATTTTGATTTACACAACCCAAGACGATATCGAAGATCTGTAATTAGATAAGATTGTCTGACTGTTTAGAGCTCGAACTGCCCCAAATGTTCATCGCATCCAGACCGATGGCTTAACATGCTCAAGCTGTGTTAAGAATGGTCACTCATCCTAAGACTTAAAGTAAAACGCGTCGGTAATTCTGTGCAGACTGACTTTATTTTTTCACCCACATACAGTACATTTACCAAAGTACCTACATAATTACTAGGAACTATTAATACACGAGTAGTGACACCAGATGTCGCTAATATTTACTTTTGATACATATTATAACACCCCTACTTATCAAAATAAAGTAAATAAACTATCAATAGGCAATGTATGTGTCATACAACCCAGTACAATACCTAACTATAAATATTACAATAGTTTGACAATACCTAAGCTTTCCATAAATTTATAATGTTTAACAACGCCTAGGCCTTTAGTCAATATGTCCGCTGGCATTTCATTGGTAGGCAAATAGTTAATCTCAAGCTTACCACTCTGAGTAACTTCCCTCACAAAATGATGCTTCACATCTATATGCTTTGACCTATTGTGGCACTGATGGTTGGCGGCCATCTTCAATGCACTCTGGTTATCACAATTTAACTTAATATTAACCAGGGATTCAGTCAGCTCATGTAATAATTCTCTTAAATATATTGCCTCCCTACAAGCTTCAGAAAGCGCAACATACTCAGCCTCAGTACTGGAAAGGGCTGTAACTTTCTGTTTTCTACTCTGCCAAGTAATGGCTGAGCCTGACATTACAAAACAAAACCCTGTATAAGATCTTCTGTCCAAGCTATCGCTGGCCCAGTCAGCATCTACAAATCCTTGTAAACATTCACCCTGACTACTAAACTTTAAACAATACAATTTTGTTTTCTTTAGGTATTTTAGAACTCTCTTAGCATAGTTCCAATGCTCAACACTATAACAAGTATTAAATTGACTTAGGTAACTTACTGAGTAAGCTATATCAGGTCTAGTCATAACTGCCAAATACATAAGACAACCTATAAGCTTCTGATAACTAATGCCTGATGCACAATTTTCTGCTCTAGTTGCATTCAATTTACTCTCTATAGGTGTATCAGCTGTTTTACAATCAGTCATTTGGAATTTCTGTAATAATTCCTCTATGTACAGTTGTTGATCTACTGTTATCTCATAGTTATTACAATTTTTGTTTACATTAATGTTCATTCCTAGGTATTGTTTGACCTCACCTAAATCTTTAACATTAAACTCAGCATTTAAAATACATTTTACCTTCTCTGTCTCGCTTTCACAATTAGAAAAAATTAAGAAATCGTCGACATACAACGCAATAATAAGTTTTATGTCTTTACAATTCCTTATGAATAAACATGGCTCTTGAACACTATTTTTAAAATTATTTTTACATAAAACATCTCTTACTCTCTCATACCAAGCTAAGGCGGATTGTTTTAATCCATACACTGCCTTTTTGAGTTTAAGGACTTTATCACCCTCTTTGGGCACAAAACCTTCTGGTAAATACATGTAAATATTCTCTTTCAAGTAACCATTTAAATAAGCAGTTTTAACATCTAACTGAGTAATGTCCAATCCTAACTTTACACTTATTGCAAATAATAATCTTAAGGTTGAATGTCTCACAACAGGTGAAAAAGTCTCATCATAGTCAATACCACGTTTTTGGGTAAAACCTTTAGCCACTAACCGCGCACGATATTGTACTTCACTATCAGTCTTGAGCTTTTTCTTCAACACCCACCGACATTGCACTATAGTAGCTCCTTTAGGCATATCGACAAGTTCATACACATCATTCTTTCTGAATGACTCCAACTCTTCATTCATAGCCTTCCTCCAGTGTAGCCTCTCGGGACCACTCAAGGCTTCTGCCACTGTCTGTTCAGAATCTGCACTGGCCAACAACACCATGTTGTATCTGTCAGGCTTCCGCCGCTCCCTCTTTGGTCTACTGATGTCCTCAGAGTTTGATTCTGGCGTTCCTATTGGACTGCTGCTTGGTGATGGAGTATCTGGAACATAAGTTTCATCAGCTTCAGCCTCGAAGAACGTTTGCACTGAAGTTTCACTGTCAGAGCTGTATGTAGCCTCTGATCTTGATCGTTCCTCGCTGTCTAAATCCCCTACTGAACGATTAACCACTTCAGGATCTGGAATACGTTCTTTCACACTCCAAGTAGCTTCACTGGGTGCAGGAGTATCTTCTGAGACTGCTTGTTCCATTACCACTACATCCCGGCTAGTAGTAACCTGGTTACTGACTGGATCATAGACTCTGTAGCCTTTCACTTGTTCCGAGTAGCCCACTAGGATGTACTGCTTGGCCTTTTTGTCCCATTTGGTCCTCTTCTCCTTGGGAACATGGACCATCACTGGACTGCCAAATATTCGAATGTGATCTATTTTAGGCTTCTTGCCGTGCCATACTTCATATGGGGTCTTTGTGTTTAGACCTGATGCTATAGATCGGTTTTTTAGGTAAACGGCTGTTGCTGCCGCCTCTGCCCAAAATTTCTTATCTAACTTAGCATCAAACAACAAGCACCTCGCTTTCTCCACAACAGTTCTATTGTTCCGCTCGCACAATCCGTTCTGTTCAGGTGTGTAGGGGTTTGTTTTCTGATGTACAATGCCTGACATCTTCAGAAAATCTTCTGTGAGTTTAGAACAAAACTCACCACCATTATCTGTCCTCAAGATCTTGATAGTAGCATTTTGCTGCTTCTCTACCATAGCCTTGAAGTTTTTAAAGTGATTAAAAACTTCATTCTTTTCTTTCATGAAATAAATGAATAACATGCGGCTGTAGTCATCAACAAGTAGTAGGAAATACCTTGCTGAACCAATAGATTTCGTTTCCATGGGCCCGCACACATCAGCATGCACAATTTCTAATATATTTGTTGCCCTTGTTCCTGTGGAAAACGCTGGACGAGATTGCTTCCCCTCGCAGCATACTATACAGTTTGATTTTGTTATACCACAATCACCATCATAACTGACACCAGCCACAGCACAATTTCTCATTTTGTTCAAGTCGTTAGCGTTAATATGGCCCAATCTTCTGTGCCACAACTGTGCACTGTCTTTGGCAAGTAGACACGTATTGATCACTGGCTCAACACTAACATCTAATTTGTAAACACCGTCTGACAAATTTGCAATGGCTACAAGTTCCTTTTTTGCATTGTATATACAACATTTACTCTCAGAGAAAGATACGCTGTTCTTGTTCTTGATTAACTGACTCACTGATAAAAGATTTGTTGTTAAACTTGGAACAAACAAAACATCTTTCATTGTTATTGTAAAACCTTGATCTGTTGATATATTGATATTGCCTTTGCATGTAACTCGTAGTTTCTCCTTATTTGCCACTATAATATCGGGTAACGACTGTGGATTTGAAACTTCTCGCAACCAACTGCCGACCGCAGTCATGTGAGCACTCGCTCCCGAATCCACGTACCACTCTTCTTTACTGTACTTAGTGCTCAAGAAAGCTGCACTAAACGCATTAGAAGTATTGTTATTGTTTGTTTTGTCAGTAATTGGACACTGATTCCGATAATGACCCGGCTTTTTACATTTGTAGCACGTAATGTTGTTTTTCTTTTCACCTGTCACTTTGACATTTGACATCCCGCCGCTACCGGAGGCCCCGCCCCGATTGGTGTTGCCAGATCTGGGTTTTTGTTTCACCCATTTCGAAGCAAACGCCGATTCAGAATTCTGCGTTTCACTAGATGTCGCCTCTACCGGTTCTAAGTCCATCAACTTTGACTTGATGACGTCAGCCGTGATATGAATTCCGGAATGTTCTATTCCCATAATCATCGGTGAAAACTTATCTGGTAATCCTGCTAACATCAACGATCCAATCCACTGATCAGTTAGCTCAAAACCTGTTCCACTCAATCTTTGCGCCGTTTCAACAATTTGAGTCACATAGGTCGTCATATTTTCGCAATTTTCTCGTCTGATAGAAATCAAATGACGTAGCAACGAAATCTTCCTTGAAAAACCTGAGTCGTCGAACAAGGATTTCAATTTATCCCACAACTCTTTCGCGGACGTTGTCGTCTTGATGTGTACGTACAAAGCTGGATCAATGGTTAGGGATAATTTGGCCCGCGTCTTCGCATCTTCTTCGAGTTTTATCTCTTTCCCTGCCACTGGTTTCACACAATGTAACGTACCGTCTAGCACGAGTAAATTTTCCACTGCAAACGACCACATGTCGTAATTTTCCCTGCCCTTCAACTTAGGCACACTGGTTAAATAATTTGTTGACATCTTGCACTACACGACTACTGCGATTATACACTACTTTCAACGTTAATTTATTAGAAATACTCGGAAAATCCGGGATAAGCCCATAACCTAAAGTAAAACGCGTCGGTAATTCTGTGCAGACTGACTTTATTTTTTCACCCACATACAGTACATTTACCAAAGTACCTACATAATTACTAGGAACTATTAATACACGAGTAGTGACACCAGATGTCGCTAATATTTACTTTTGATACATATTATAACAAGACTAACCTATAGTATTGCTTAACCTCGCAAAGTGCTGGCTTACTCGGTTACCACTGCCTAAGCTTTGAAACGAAGTGCCTAGTTACTTGTTATTGTTGGCAAAAGTAGAACGACGTTTCATTTTTGCTATCGTATTGGAATGAATGAATATAGTAACTTCAGTAAAACTATGGATATTGACAAGAGTTATCATTACATTAACGTTGTTCCGTTGCATCCGAGGCTTTCACCACGGATCCTGGAGGCTGCCTTCCTACTCTGTTTCTTCCTTATTACGAGTATTAACTTGACTTTTATGGGAGTGACTGTCGTCTATCCTCTCAACCGCAAGAGGAAAGTCTGCGCCAGACTCTCGTGCGGTAATTAGCAGGTGTATCGGCTCTGAGGTTGGCTTGAGCCCCGGAAAATTTGGTGGGGCTAAAATAAAAAGGTTGCCCATTTGCTACTTCTCACTATAGAGCCTATCTCTATTCACCCAAATAAGTTTAACAACTGAGGCGTGATTGAATAACAAACATCCATCCATCCAAATTTCCCATTTAAAAAAAGTAATATTTTGTAAACACCAGTATGTCTTTCGGGTGTACAGTGCCATGGCATCGGTCTATCGGGCCAGATCACCTTCCACCCAGCGATAACCTTAAAAGCACCACAATATTAATACATCAAACACCCACGTGCGCTCACAACATGCGCAGGCGCACCGCACACAACCGAAATGTGTATTAACATGCCGTACGCGTAACGGTCTGGGATTGTATTGATTTGAGAGAATTGGTTTAACCGTATACGTTCACAAGGTTAATTTATTACACATACATATATTCACGCCTGTAAATCCCTGATAGGGTAGGCAGAGGTGTATTAAAACCCACATTTCGCCAACTGTCATTTTCGGTCCCACGTAATTTTCTTTTAATTTTTTTGTAGAGCCAATTTATTAGTAGAAAATTAATTACATTGATGGTTATGAGGTCTCATATTTGATTTTCGGGTTAGGTAAAATGTTGCCAGGTCTTTCTACACACAATCAATCAATTAGCCTACTGCAGTCCACTGCTGGACATAGCCTCCACAAAAGTAGGCTATGCTATCTTATGCTATTTTCTACACACAGTCATGCCTCTTTCTCAATGGGGTAGGCAGATATCACATATATCTTCACCGTGTCTCTCTTTCATTCTAGCGTTAATTCCCAGTCGCATCCGAAGCTTTTTCAGCTCGGAGTCTAGGGTCCGCTTTACCGTCTTAACTACAGATTTGGCTAGACCTCGATATTTTTTCGTGAAGCGATTGCCATCTGACCTCCACAGCCCAATGATAGATAATATTAGGCGATATCGAATCTTTGCAGCTAGACCGTTGTTTTTGGATTTTTTAGGGCTCCAACTACCCGTAACGACTGCCATAGATGTTCTTATGGCAACCGGGACCGACGCGCGACGGCTTAACGTGCTCTCCGAGGCACGACCAGACTAATGCAAAATACCCATATTTCATGAACACAAATATTTGCACTGAGCGGGGATCGAACCCGCGCCTCCTGCGTAGCGGCCGCGTTCACTACCGCTACGCCACGGAGGCTGTCGTCTTCACCGTGTCTCTTGCGAATAAATTTTCATTTCATTTCATATATTATGTACGTGACGTGCTACTATTCTGGCATACATCTTGGCTCCTTCTACTACATTCTTCTTTATTCAACTGTCAGATAGAGAAAGACTTTTTGAACATTTAGATCGATGCTTCTACATTGGCAGTCAAAGTCAGGGATTAGAGAGCCCCCCTGCCCATCAAACATACTTATCTTTCTGAAAGAAAGAGCACGAAACGCGAAAACAAGATGTAAGTACCTACTCCTACTAAATATTTAGCCCATACCCAAAATCACGTGTAGGTATATTTTATAATATGGGGTTCTTCAAGAAGGGCATTAGAAGGTTTCTTCAGGGTCGGCAGCGCGAGTGTGACGCCCCTGGTGTTGCATACGTCCATAGGCCACGGTAACCACTTTCCATCAGATGGGCCGTGTGCTTGTTTGCCACCTAAGTGGTATAAAAAAAGCACCGTGATAAAAATCGCACGTTACTATGAAAAAATAAATTAAATACACGTGATATCTCACTATACCTCTACCTCCCTCTGGTGATATTTCGTGGGTTTTCCGAAACCCGAACTGTTGAGCCGTGATAAATGGACAGCTCCTTACCATGAAGTCACTTCGGTTTTCTCACGGTAGGGTTTCATGCGAATCAAGTGTCACAAATACCGTCTGCGGATCCGAGTTCGGGACAACTAATTGTGTCCCATGGAACTGATTGCCCGGAACTATCCTAACTATCCGTAATTGCGGATATTAAGTAGGTATATGGTAGGTCTACAGATTCGCAAAGTAATAGTTGAAGCATGTAAAAACTGAATTTATCTATTTATATTCTAGACTTTATAAGACTGTCATTCTAGCCATAAGTCCTAGAATCTGTCCAATCTGTGAATCTATCCAATCCACGAAACTGTCCAATTCATAAATCCGTCGGACACCGAACACTCGGTTACAAACAAAGAGAGATATAGGTACCTAGTGAGATACCTACACTAGAGGTTTTGTGAACTGTTAGAATTTTTCAGTCTTCTTTTTTTTTTTCAGTAATCCCGCACGCTTAGCACATAAAAGCTTTTAGTGAACAGGTGCTGGTACAATGTTCCCATAGCCACAGGTCTCAGGGCGGGACTGTGGGCCCAGCCGTGAGCGACACGTGTTAGAATCAATATCTTATCCGCTTGGCGCCGGCGTCTACGAGCGACGGGGATGCGGGTGGGCAGACGAGCGTTTTTGGGCAAGCGTTTTTGAGGTGTGAGACTGGATTTCGGTAATGATAGGAAAATAGGAGCTGTCGTCATCAACCGAGCACCATTTTTTTTATTGTAGGCAATCCAAACTTAAGTAAGTAGTCCGTACCTAACTAATGGCACCTGATCCATGCCCATAGGTCAGCAGAAATATAAAATCCAAAAATAAAGATATATGCATTGTTTTGGGAAGTGTCTAAGAAGATGAGTAAAATTATGAAATAAATAAAATAAAATAAATAAAAAGATAAATAAAATTTCATTTATTTCAGGTAACATAGACCATAAGAACATAACTTTGCATATGAATTATATTAAATATCATAACAAAATGATGCGATTCAATATAGAGATGTGAATCGAAAATACAATAAATCGACGAAAATAAGCGAATATAATATACCTACCAAGGGAGCTACATAGAGATCCAACAGCTATATTATTTGTCCATAAGTATAATCATCTCATAAACTTCAATTAACTAATATCGCTTGAACTTGAGCTTACCATTGAAGTCTGGAAAATATCATTTTCAAAAATCGAACAAAGAGAAAGATTCTTAGAATAAAAAATGTACTGTACCGTATACAGCGTTCCAACCGCAGCGTTTCACTCGCCAGTTTGCTCAAACCAACCCCTCACTCGCTGCGGTGTGGTAGCAATTCAGATAAAAGTGATCTCTACAAATTGAACCAAAAAAATACTGAAACGTTCAGCCGATAGATACTCTGCTTTATGTTTGTTTTTTTTTAACATTTATGTAAAATTTTATGAGCCGCCTTTTATTATGATGGATGTATGTACTTAATGGATTTTAAATATGAAAAGTTTGACTTTAATTTAGATTTTAGTGAGGGTATTATGTTTTAAGAGGTGTTAGATGTTTTATTGGTTATTAAAGTACCTAGTTAAATAATAATGTAGAAGTTTATTAAATTTTGTTATTTCAAATTATGATAATTAACTTTTAATTCAATGTTTAACTTTAAATATTTATTAGAATTTAATCTGATATCGCGTAAATATATAATTTCGAATTCCAAAGAAAGGAGAAAAATTAGGAGATAGAGTTATCATTGATAAATAATAATTTGGATGTAATAGATGATATTTATTAGGTGAAAATAAAAAATATGTAAAAGGTATTTGAAAATTTAAATTTAATAAAAATAATCAGGTAATGTAGGTAATATTATTTACAAAACAGTCCTTAAAATACTAATACTTTGGCTTTTAAATCTCAATGAACATGCACAGAATTCACTAAAACTAGGCAATAACAAAAATTAATACTAAAATAATAATACTCTTTGGCAATCAGTCTAAAATGGCACAGTTCGAATTCTAATCAACAAACATAATTTAAAGGAAAATACTTTTTCATTTCAGGTTCATCATAAATCTCTTTACGATCGTTTAAAATAGCATCAGTCGAATACAATGTCTGCATATCATTTGTCGTATTAGCTACATATTTCTCTGTTTGATTGTCAAAAGCTAGACTATCATCGAAATAAATCGTCGTACTCATATTTTCATTCGTATGATCACATCTATCTTTATAGACTTCGTAACTAGACGCTGGAACTTGTAACCCCCTATCGTCTGGTCTAAAAAGCTTCTTCCCGGTTAAAACTTTGCTAGGTTTAGCATCAGTTGAAGTGGATACTTCAGGAGATTTGATCCTTTTGCTCTTGTATCGTCGATTTTGAAACCAGATCTTGACTTGCGTGGGTGTAAGATTGAGGGTCACGGCGAGCTGTTCTCGTTCAGGTGCTGTGAGGTAACGCTGGTTCCTAAAACGGACTTCTAAGGCGTGGACTTGTGTTTGCGAGAACAGGATCCGAGGTTTCCTTTTGGCACTTTTATCTTTTCTTTCTTTCTCACAGGTAGGAGTTTCTGTGGAGAAAAAAAAACATAGTATGTTAAGGATAGTAGCGTTGACATACAATATTATCTGTTGAACAATTGTGTGGTGGACAAAATTCGATCAGATAGATGTTTTAACACTCATTATGTAATAGGGATACGTGTAGGTTGTCGATAGCTAAAATAATACATTATGGTACCTTTCTGTTTTAGATATCTATAAACTAATGCCGAAATAGAATAACTATATGTAAATACCGATGTAATAAAGAACTATTAATCGGATTTGTTAAGTTTATATTCAAAAGGCTATTTATAATATCACCCTACAACCTTTAATATCTAGAAGCATTACAATATTTAGACAAATACTCACTTGAAGTTTTCCTAACTATTACGGAACTTTTCTCCATCTGTTCAGCCGAAAAATGAGAACATAACAAGCTTTTTTCACCAGCTATCCTTTCAGTCAAAACCGGAGGAACAGTCTCTCTCTCCACTTGTTCATATGACGAATTGGGTTCTATCTTCAAAGGAGTCTCTGGAGATACTTGTAGGGGTATTTCGCTATAGTGTTCACAGTTTTGGTGGTTTATATAATAAGGATTGTAATTATAGTAATCTTCTATTTTATGGTCGTGGTACATGTCTTGCGTCCAATATGGGTCCATGTTCGGTACAGGAACGTTTGGGTATACCTGGCTAAAGTATTCCGGAGGACAGTACCCTTGACTTTGATACACAGGCTCGTAATCATATCCCCTGCGATCCCTGTCATTATATTTCCATATTTCGTTTCTATCGTAATTGTAATTCGTTTGATTGATATTTAAAATATCCTTCACAGAGAATGGGGTCGTCAAATTCTGATTCGTTTCTTCAATCTTCACTTTAAAGTTTCTCTCGTCGTAAAAGTCTTTATCCAACTGTTTTTCTTTATTCAAATAAGTGATATCAACGTATTGATAGAATTCGTTTTTACATTCGTTGTAATTATGTTTCAGGTTATTATTGTTGTAAGATGTTGAAACTTCGTTATGTTGTTCGTAAGCCTCCATTTTGAACACGATCACTTCATTAATTTTGGTTTTACTAATCGTTTTAGGGCACTAATTAGGCTGTTGTTTAAAAGGCAAGCGGTGGAAGACTGATTGTGTATAGATTGGTGGCCGAAGCCAATCGACGGTGGCTGGTGTGTTGTGGGCGGGGTCTTGGGTGCGAGTGCGATCTCTTTCTATCTTACGAAGGGCTTGTATATGCCTGGCTTTGTCATATGTTTGATGTTTACTACGGAGTGTAAATAAAGCGGATGATTTCATTTCGGTGTTGAGATGCCCTTATGATCGGCTAATGACTTAATTATATTAGCTTTCTATAAAAAGTGCGAGGTGGGTGCGTGTTAGTGGGGAGAGGTGAGGTCGGTTTCGAATGCAAATGTCTAATTATGCATTTTTTTAAATCTAGGACACGTCAATTTGACTTAATCTCGCCTGATTGTAAGCTGTAGGTAAAGTGTCAGGAAAGAGGGTCACCATTACAGACACGTACCGTGTTACAATAGTGACAATCAGCTTGACGGCCTCATCAGATGCTTTTTCAAACCCCGCTTAAAGGACCCGGGACTGTAGGAAGAGAGAACACGTTCTCGGTCGTGTAAAAATCTAAATAGAGCAATCTGAGTATACTGGGTACCAATGCTGCACCCAATCTATACTTAATAGTAAATTATTTGACAATTCAAAATTATGATGTCACAATTATTTATTTCAAACAAGTTTACTTATAACACTAGCCTTCCGCCCGCGGCTTCGCCCGCGTGGATCTCTTATCTCTGGTTCTACTTAACCGATTGCTATCAAACAGACGTAAGATTTTAAGTCTGACCAAGACCTTTCTAACAAAAAAAACCACATCAAAATCCGTCCATCGCGGACAAACATTTCCAATTTACAATTATATAATAGTACTAGCTTTTGCCCGAGGCTCCGCCCGCGTGGATGTCGGTTATCGCGACCAAATATAGCCTATGTCCTTTCTCAAGGTCTAATCTACCCCTATACCAAACATCAAAATCGGTTCAGTGGTTTGGGCGTGAAAGCGAGACAGACAGACAGAGTTACTTTCACAATTATAGGTAACTAGCTTTTGCCCGCGGCTCCGCCCGCGTGGATGTCGGTTATCGCGACCAAATATGGCCTATGTCCTTTCTCAAGGTCTAATCTACCCCTATACCAAATTTCATCAAAATCGGTTCAGTGGTTTGGGCGTGAAAGCGAGACAGACAGACAGACAGACAGACAGACAGACAGACAGACAGACAGAGTTACTTTCACATTTATAATATTAGTAGGGATAGATAGATATAGATAGATAGAACATAGATACCGTTTTGAAGTTTAATAAAAAGTAATTTGACTAGACAGTCAAATACCCAATAAATCTATAAATACAGCAGAAATAGTTATATAATTGTAACAAAACAAAAGAATCTTTGTGTCTATACGGATGCCCCAGGCGTCCGCACGCTTCTCCAAACTTAAAGTTTCACATTACAACGCGGAAGGAGTCAATTTTTTACAACCAGAAACGATACTTTCCACCAAAAAAATGTAACCGACCATAAAATTGTACAAATATCTGTTTCCAGTAGTTCTCGTTAAAGTTTAGTGTTGTTTTATTGGTCATAATCATAATAATGTGTCAAATACTTATTATAAGATATTTAGCGATTAGAAAAACATAAAGTTACAATTTTAGCTGTTAAGATGGTTTTTGCGCCTCTTTAAGTTATGTAGAAGCTAAATTACTATTTTAGCTATCACCCTGAGCATGAAAAGGGTTAATATCATGTAGAAAAAAAGACCAACGATAGGTAGGTACCTAATATTTTGTAATATCAATAAAAAATGCGTAACTAAGCCAGGGAGGTAGCCAATGCGTAATGAAAAATTTTGCTTAGACAATGACTTGTCTTCTATTGTAGAATAAATAAAAGATGTTTCGTTAATTAGTACTTAGCGAGTGACTTTAATTTAGACTATTAAGACATCATCATTTTTTTAACCTGTGGAAACCCACAGACATCATTATCATTTAAGGAAATAAAAAAACCTGTTCTACTTCTACATAGCACTATCTACCTAGCTAGACTAGAACATAGTAAGCATAGCTTAGCTAAGTAGCTTGTGTTATGGATTCTGGTTAGCTATGCTTACTTTGAACACAGTGGATCTAGATAGCGTTAGGTATATAGTATGGTAGTAGAATATTTATTTATTAACAAGATTTCTTTGAAAAACGTGCAGTCGTACATAGACAGAATTGGCAGTTTGGAATGTTTGGATACGCAGGAGGCGCGGGTTCGATCCCCGCTCAGTGCAAATATTTGTATGCATGAATGGAGAGATCGTGCCTTGGAGAGCACGTTAAGTTATCGGTCCCGGTTGCCATACGAACATCTATGACTGTCGTTACGGATAGTTAGAGCCCTAAAAAGTCCAACAATGACAGTCTAGCTGCAATGCTTCGATATCGCCTAATGTCACCATTGGGTTGTGGAGGTCAGATGGCAGTCGCTTTACCTACGGAAAATATCGAGGTCTAGCCAAATCCACAGTTAAGACTGGCTAAGCGGACCCAGACTCCAAGGTGAAAGCTTCGGATACGACTGGGATTAACGCTAGGATGAAGAAGAAAGAATATAGCAAGATTTTTGTCTCAAGTAATTAGGTATAAGTACCAAGATTACTGTAGGTCGCCGAAACATGACCTACTCTACTTACATAGCATAACCGCGGTAGCCTAGTGGTATGGGTAATGGACTGCTGAGACGAGGTCTCGGGTTCGATCCCAGGTTTTACCATGGCACACACCAATGACTTTTCGATGCTTTTCGAAGTTATGTGTGTATTTATCGCAGTTTTATAAGTGCCCGGTTAATGGCAATAGGCTCGCCACCTATTACATTGGGACCTAAACATAAACGGCGAAATGTGGGTGCTAGCACCTCTGCCTACCCCTTCGGGGATAAAGGCGTGAATTTATGTTATGTTCTACTTATGATAGGTACTTATTTCACACGAGTGGAGCTACGGGCTACAATACAATTAATAGCAGCATAAAGAAATAAATCAATCACGATCTTATTTTTGAAGTTTACACAATAACGAAAAGCCGGCGAGAGCTGTCATCTCCTATGACGGCTGTGACCAACATTCACGGCCGGGGAAATGATTGCTTGAAGGCGTTGAAAGTGGCGAGTAAACAAATACTTGAGCACCTCCCGTTCACACAAACAAACGATAAAGAAATATAATAATTAATATTATCGATGGGTTTAGGAACAGTTTTATATAAATAAATAAATATTGTGGGACATTGTACTCATAGCGCAGTGGTGAGGGGTTAAACGCGGGTCAAAAGGGAATCCGGTAAAAAAAAAAATTACCTCTATTGAACGACAACAACATTTTTGTATGGATATTCTTAATTCAGATACTGAATTTCAGATAAATTCAGTTTTCGATAATGCATTGATAAGGGGTAAGCAGAGGTGTATTACCACATTTCGACACCTACGATTATGGGTATTTTTTTACAACTACGAAAAATACCCTTGACATTACTGGTGGTGTCATGGGGATTTAATAGGTAAGGTTTTTTCCACCGGCTTCCCTATTGGAATTTTCAGCCTAAGCCATAGGTAACCTCGGGGCACGTATCTGGGACCTAAATCACGAGACAAATGAGGCCCTGGCGCCCACGAAGTGTTTTGTATTAATCTATGCTTGATGAATTTGAGCAGTAGCAACGGGGTGCTATCCTCGAACACTTGACACTCGAGAAACGTGTACTGCTTTTAGATTCAAGATATATTTCCCAAACAATGCCTACCTATCTACTTTATGGGAAGAAAAGTGCACTAAACAAATGTCCAACTGAACAATCAAAGTACCCACCCTCACGGGTGTGTGTTTGTGTGTGTGTGTGTGTGTGTGTGTGTGTGTGTGTGTGTGTGTGTGTATGATTTATGTAATTGTAAACATCGTTAGCTGTCGGACAAACAGATGCGGTGTCACCCCCTGGTGGGCAAAGGGGGAAGGCCGTGACCTTATGCGTTGATAGGTCAGTAGTTTTAATAGAACAATTACATGCTGAGAGCTTTATAATAGGTTTGATAATAAATCCATACACAAATATACATTCATTTACGCCTTAAATATTAATATGTAGATCAATGTAGATACTAGCTGTTGCCCGCGGCCCCGCCCGCGTGGAATTCGAATCCCGTTCATCGCTGATATATGGCCTATGTGTTATTCTGATGTATAAGCTAAATTATTGTAAAAAATCCACTCAGTAGTTTTTAAGTGAAAGAGTAACAAACATCTTCACATACATCCTTATATTCATCCTTACATTCATCCTCAAAAATTACTATTATGGTGAAATGTGGGTGTTAATTCACCTCTGCCCAACCCTCCGGAGATAAAAGCGTGTTATATGTATGTAGTTAGATACAAAGCGCTACGTAGAGGTGCAAAATAAGTACAGCTTAACCAGCTTGTTATGGGTACGAGAATGCGGATCAAGCTCTTCCTTAAGGTGATTACATACGCGAATGACTTTGACCATACAAATGCTCAAGGTCATTCGCTCATTTTTCAGCCGTAAAAATCAGTAAAACTAATTTTAATAGATAATTTTATAGGGGACGATTACAAACTAAGAAGGTCACGTCATGCTAATATACTTATTTAACATACATGTGAAATTTTAGATTATTTGGATACATATTGTAGAAAATATTTGGTTTCATAAGAAAGAGTAGAGTGATGTTCAGAGCCTCTTTTAAACTATTTCGTCCTTTTTTATTTAATTTATGCAAAGGTGAAGTTACTCTGTATATCCTGTAGTATGCAGGCATGTGAATTTCAGATCTGTAGATTTCATAGTTAAGAAGAAAAACGGTTTCGAAAATACCGATTTTTCGATGCTGATCTGATTCGGGGCCTTAAACCGGTGAGTAGAGTTAGGAGAAGTTAGGAGGTGAGTCGGCAGTCACTACCACAAAAGTTGTATATGTAAGCTAAAGCAGAAGGATAGTGAAGGAGTAAATGGACCCTGAAGTGGCATCTGCTAGCAATACCTACCTACCTACTTACAGATTTTTTTTTGATAAAACTCTCTTTATTTTATAGGTGAGTATTAGGTATATTTATAACGTTTTGCTATCTGCCTGCACATGCTGTAAGAACATTTTCAGACGATCAAACGGCCTCAACAGCTGAAACCGTGGTGAGATTTCAATTTTGCATGCTGTCAATTTGGTGACGTCACGTTGTCGAGCAGACGTCGACTGTGATGTAAGTACATCCTTTTTATATTTTTAGTTGTCTACAAAGGATTAAAATATCCCTAGACAAATTTTGAATTGTGTATGTAGGTATATGTACCTACTAGCTGTTGCCCGCGGCTCCGCCCGCGTGGAATTCTGATCCCGTTCATCGCTGATATATAGCCTATATGTTAATCCAGGGTATAACCTATATACATACCAAATTTCAACCAAATCGGTCCAGCCGTTTATGCGTGAAAGAGTAACAAACATCCACACATCCACACATCCATTCTCACAAACTTTCACATTTATAATATTAGTAGGATTAGTAGGATAAGTAGGATATACCTATCACCTTTACAGAATGTGAAATTGAAATCTCACCGCGGATTCAGCTGTTGAGTACGTTCGATAGTTCGAAACCTTCTTACAGCATGAGCCTGCCTGCGGGTATCTTTTTTTAAAAATAAAAACCGTATTTAAAAAAAAAAAAAAGCCATGTGAACAAAAATATTCACATACCTACCTAACCTACTTATCCTAAGAGGTTTTATCATGTTCAACTAAGCATTTCGCTAACAAATAGTAAAGAATCAAGGAATCCACTTCAGTTGGAGGAGGATCATAAACTCGCTACTTTATTACAAGGAATTTGACAAGCAGCATCGTGTTGTTGTTAGCACTTGAGTTTTTTAGACGTTGACTAATTTTTGAATAAGTTATGGATATGAAGGTGTCGCCAAACTCGCCAACCAAGTGGCTAAACCCCTTGTGATTCCTAAAATTGGGGTAGGTACTTCACCTAATAACGAAAATTTTGATATAGGTAGGACTTACCTACTTTAATTTTCAGCAAATAACCACAAGTTGTCTCATATTGCTTGATACATAACATAATAATATCTTGAACCTAAAATGTGCTCTATAGGTACCTATAGAGCAGGCAGTACTTTTTTTTTATCGTGCGAAAAATCCCCACGGATACCTCCCCCACCGTAGCCGGAGGAGGAGGTTATGTCGGACTCGAACCGACTAAAACGCACGCCGTCTGTGGGCCGTCAGTTGCCGGAGGTGAGATTGTCGTAGCCATATCCCTCGCACCCCGGCCGACCCAGGGCCATATCTCTCGATCTCGCCTCGAGAACGAGAACCTCGCCTAACTTCGTCAAACCTCGCCTCGCCTAACTTCGACGAGAATGTAGTGCAAGCATTAGAGAGATAACTGATTATAAGAGGTAGGGTGAATCCTGGAGGGTGACATGCGTGCGAATGGTCTCACTATCATGGACGCCCAAGATCGTGCGAAGTGGAGGAGGAAGAGCCGGAAGGCGGACCCTGAGCTCACAGGTCATCTTGGCCACGGATGCAATCAGGAAAATGCGTCTATATGCAGATGATGACTAATATTATAAATGCGAAAGTAACTCTGTCTGTTACGCTTTCAGGCCTAAACCACTGAAACGATTTTGATGAAATTTAGTATAGGGGTAAATTAGACCTTGAGAAAGGACATAGGCTATGTTTGACCGCGATAACCGACATCTACGCGGGCGGAGCCGCGGGCAAAAGCTAGTATTTTATATACCACTTAGGTTGCACACGGCACACGGCCTACGATGAAAAGTGATTAGGCAACACCAAAGGAGTCACACTCGTGCTGCCGACCCTGTTAGAACAGATACCAGAGATAGGTACCAACGTGACGCCCCTCTAGTATTGCACCCGTTCATAGGCTACGGTAACCACTATCCATCTGGTGGGCCATATGCTTGTCTGACACGTAAGTGGTAGGAAGTGGTAAGGAAGGTAGGTATATAAAAATTGAAACTATAACCTATAACTCTCGGCGCAAATAAAAAATGACGTGTTTCCCTTTTCCTACAGTCCCGGGTTCGTCAAGGGGGGCGTGAAAAAGCATCTATCACGGCCGTCAAGTTAGGGACCACCATTTTAAGGCCAATAGCAACAGAAAGGTAGTCCGTATCTTCTGGACTTCACAGCTTTTTACCATTTAGCGGGGTGCAGGCAATTGAAGGATCATTTATAAAAAAAAAAATGAAAATAGCACAGGAAAATAGGACTGTCCTGACATCTAGTGTCGAATAGAACAACTAAATATTTGTACAAAGCGACATCTGTTTGTGGATCCATAAGTTTTTCTAAGCCGTGTCTCACGTAGTAGTTTAAAGTTTTAATGATAGATGGCGCCATAAAAGATAGGTCCTTTGATAGAACAATTTTTAAAGCGGTTTATTTCATGGTGTAACTTTGCAATATAATAAAATATAAATTATAATAATTGAATGAAAATTTTTATAATGGTGGTCCATTTAAGGCACACCTACCTACTCTAGCCTATAATATTGACTTGACTTGACAGTTTATTATTTGTGACAGTGACGGGTATTGTATATTGAGTTTATTATTTATTGGGTTGAGGTAAGGTTATTATTTGAAATTGGGATCACTGAAGTCAATCTGTTGAGTGGAAAGTCTACCATAAAAATGTGTAGATAATATCAGTTGAAATGTACCTACCTATATTATGTACAGTTTGCTACGTGGAATGATAGCGTACGCGATTATATGGCCTATAAGTTCTATCACACAAGAGTATTTAGAAAACGGCACGCATATAAAAGATGCTGACTGGAAAAGAGCACTACGGTTCAGCATGTTTGGATGCTTTTTTATGACTTCTTTGCTCGACCAGATCCTATTGAATATGCTTAGAAGATGTTTACGTACCGATGGGCATTTTTTATAGATAATGTAAGGTATGCCATCAGGCCCTGGGGCGGTTTTTGTTGGTTTCTTTTTGATTTGTTGTTCTATTTCGTCTAAGCTAGGTGGGTTACAGTCAAATGTAAAATTGAATTACCTTATCGAACTCTACTTCATGTTTGGCTCTAATAAAATTATTATTTTCATTTATTATTTGAAAAGAAATTCCTTGAATTAATTTCAGTATTGACCTTAAAGCTCTGGCCAGTTGATGACTAAGTTGATTATCGCCCATAGCTTTAGCAAACCGTAGTCGTTTGATAAGGTCCCGCTTTTTTTTTCTCATTTTAATTTTGAACGCGTTTTCTCGGTTTTTTCGCGCGTAAGGTAATGATGGTGGGTAATGCTCATGCAGGTATGAGTAAATGCTAACCTGGAAAGATTCTACCTGACTGTTTAGATCCTGCTTTGTTCCGGGATGTTCTAACAGGATGGCTAGGTTTTGGTCGTGGGCTTTCCAGGTGGTCGACTTTAAAGAGGGAATGCTAAGACGGGCCCGGATATTGATGGGCTCCTGGTTTGTGTCACACTCTGGCTCACCTTGGGATATATGAGGGTCAACTCTATCCGTGGCAATAGTTGAAGAACTTACAGACGACTGTCTTGCTCCAACACCATCGTGTGATTTTAAGTGCTTCAGAAACCAGGCTCTCTTCTTGTATACTTTCCCGCATGTTGTACATGTTAAGTCCGTATTCTCGCCATTGTCGTTTGCTTTATCCACCGGTGGACAATTCTTTCGCCCCCCCTCTCGGATTGTCCTGGAGGTATTTTTCTTTATTGGACTTTTAGCGATGAATTCTAGGGCAGGGCTTGCTAGGCCCTTGCCCGCGGCTGTCTTTCCAGCAGTCCATTGTCTTTCCAATTGTCAAACGGCACGCATATAAAAGATGCTGACTGGAAAAGAGCACTACGGTTCAGCATGTTTGGATGCTTTTTTATGTCCCCAGTTGTGTACACTTGGGTGAGAATATCACACAGTTTTTTCAAGCCTAATAATCTTAAGACCGCCATCTTAAGAGCCTCAATTGAACAGATATCTTATGGCCCGGTTGCTCTTTCATACTTTTTCTTTGGCATGAGTCTTATGGAAGGCAATAGTGTAAAAGACAGTATAGAAGAAGTGAAGGTTAAGTTTTGGCCCACGTATGAAGCTGGAATTTTATACTGGATGTCTGCGCAGACTTTAAATTACTATTTTGTGCCGAAAACACAGAGAGTCATATTTATTACTGTTATTAGTTTTATTTGGACAATGTATTTAGCTCACATGAAATCAATAAAGAAAGATACCACGTAATTTATAGGAATTGTAAAATATATTTAAAATTCGTTTTCTTTCAAATTCATCATCGTCGTCGCCATCGTCTTGCTTGCCCTTGTTACAATGTCATTCTCTTTCATAGTTTCCTGTGATGTCATTTAGGTATTTCACCACATAGTATAATCCTTTACTTGCTTTACGCTAGTACTGCTAACTGTTCTGTGGTAAAATACTTTCACACAAACTAAATCATCCTTTTACCACCCTTTGGTTCCTAGTATCCTCGTCCAAGCTTCGCCACAGTGAATACGTGTTACTGGTTCATTTCTTGAATTTAATTAAAATAAACAAACATAATAACGTTCAAATTGATCTACCATTTCCGAGAACTAAAGTTATATAATTATATTAAAAAGAAGTTACAAGCCGCAAGTGAAGTTCAACCTTATCGGTCTATCAGCGAGCATTGCCGATCGGTCTGCAGATATCAACGGGGCGCCCCTCACACCCGCTGTGTTAAAGAGACAGGTGATACTTTCGTCTTTCTTTACCGCTGCGCCGACGTCTATCGCTCGGCCACTGTATAGCTTATGTACGTTGCTATACTCTAGTACAAGAGTATTTTACCTAACTAACTTGCTATACAGATATAAACAAATACTTATTAGCTCGCTACCGAACGTAAGCGTAATATTTTTAACATTACGATACGAAGCAACTTGTGCAGAGAAATAACAATATGTCGGCACGACGACGCTCGCCCGTGTCTTCTTCTCCATCTACTGTGGCACATACACAATCAGAATCCGACATAAATGCTATCTGCGATGCATCATCTGTTAATGTAAATCGCTATAAGCGGCGCCTCACGGCCCAGCCTAGCCCACCGGGTTCGGAACAGAATCTGAGTCAGGACATTAAGGAGCTCTTAATTACTTGGAAATCGGAATTTCAAACTAAAATTGATGAAATGAGTAATAATCAAAACATTTTAATTAGTAAACTATCCTCAGATATTAAGGAGCTCAAGTTACAGAATGCTAAAATAAATAAATCAAACGAGGATATAGCGTTATCTATGTCATTTATAAATAAACAATATGAAGAAATTAAGTCTGGTATTGAGAGTCTACAAAAGGAACGAGTCGCACAAAACAGGAGCATTGAAAATCTTGAAAGAAAAATACAGGATCTACAACTCAAATCCAGGTCTTCAAACGTGGAGATCAGGAATATACCACAGCCAGAAAGAGAAACTGTAGTGGATCTAAAAAATACATTATGTAAAATCGGTCAAGTCATCGGAACCCCAATATCCCCTACCGACCTACGGGATATATTTCGTATTCCCGGAAAACCCGGTACAATCCGTCCGATCGTTGCTGAGTTTAAGACCGTCCAGATGAAACTAGATACAATCTCGGCAGTCCGGGAATTTAATAAGGGTAAGAAACCACAGGAAAAACTTAATACGGAGGCAATTAAAATTCCTGGAAACCGATTTGCCGTATATGTCTCTGACTATCTACCTGCTAGCTCAAAGAAGCTCTTCTATCAGACACGTGAATTTGCTAAAAAATTCGGCTTCAAATACTGCTGGACACTAAATGGAAATATTTTTCTCCGGAAGGCGGATGGTGAAAAGCAAATACTGATTTCAGCTGAGAAGTGTTTATTAGACATGCAAAAAAATATGTGACTAATATTGTCTTATATCTATAAGAAAACACTTCATCTTACAAAATATAACAAGGCATTACAAATTTGCCATTATATATTGCATGTCTGCTACTGGACTCCTTTACCTGTAAAAAAGAAATACAATTATTGCTTAGTTATAAGGTGTAAAAAAATAGATGATTTAATATTTTTTAAGTATGTATACTCACACAAAACAACTTTCACACTGATCACAATTTACACACAATTATACTCAATCCTAGTCCGAATTTATCACTCTTCCAATATAACTGCTATTAAAATACAAATTATATATTACTGCACAAATCCACATTCACATATAATTACTTTCATACTGACAATCATACTATCTTACAAACACAAAATATATACAAAATCCCACGACACACTCCTAGTTTTATCACTCCAGCTGCCTAATGTAACTATTTCCATATTATCATACTACAATATGTATTGCATACAGAGTCGCTTACACTTTCAAAATCTTTCAAAAATACACTCAACTTCACAGACTCACCCTATCAGCGTTTTATCTCTAAATAAAAGTCGGGTAAAAATTTGCATATTATATCAGGAAACTAATATTATCTTAAACATACTTTCTTACCTTCATATAAAACTTATTTTCTGTGATGTAAAAATAAAAAATGACTAACATAAATGATATAAACTTAGAATTAGATACGATCCCTCCCCCGACGTCATTTATCTGCCAGGCAGAGTTCTGTACAACGTATCTCACACCTTATCAAAAAGCCCTGAAAATAATCCATATTAACATACGCAGTATTAATAAGAACTTTGACCAATTTTGTGTAATGCTTTCGGTAACAAAAATCATATTTGACATAATAATCTTTACTGAGTGTTGGCTTTGTAAAACAAATGCTCCACCTACACTTGATGGATATACTTCATATTCCTCAAAATCATTAAAAAATCAAAATGATGGTATACTTATTTACACAAATAAAGAACTAACATGTAGAGTAAATGAACCATTTTTTAAAGGCGGTAGCTGCATGATCTGCCAAGTTAACAACAACATTGGCGTCGTGGTTATTTATCGCTCACCATCATTTAAAACTACTGATGACCATCATAGCTTCTTAGAGAGTTTAAATAATATTTATACGGGACTAAGTACGCAGCATACAGTACTGATAGGGGATATGAATATAGATATTACATCAAATAGCTCGGACCCATTATACGAGGAGTATATCACACTCAATGCATCACATGGTTTATTCCCCACTCATACTTATCCCACAAGAAGCAGTAAAAGGTGCGTAGATCATGTTTTTATTAATGATAAACTTTCTTCTACAACATTAATTTTAGAATCTCATATAACTGACCACACTCCTATAGCACTGTTTCTTAATCAAGCTAAACCTATACGTACTCATTCCAATACGAAAACTTGTACGAACCACTTAAACATCAAGTCAGTACTTGCTAAGACAGACTTCTCATGCATATTAGAAATGAATGATGCAAATTTAGCAGCTAATAAGTTCATAAGCACAGTATCATCGATCGTAACATCGCAAACCAAAACCGTACAAATCTCAAACAGAAACAGGATCCTTAAACCCTGGATGACTCCAGGACTTGTTAGGTGTATAAAAAACCGAGACAAGCTACACATTAAACTCAGACAATCTCCTGAAAATATGACACTTAAAATTTCTTATACACGTTACCGAAACTTCTGCAATCGTCTTCTACGAAAGCTAAAATTAGCATACCATAAAAACCTGATAGAAGAAGCTGGCTCAAATAGCAAAGCTCTGTGGCAAGCCGTAAAGAAAGTTACTAACACTCAGAAATGTTACGACAGCCCTGTTGAACTACTGAAAATCTGTGACGACCCAAAACAGTCTGTTAATAAAGTTTGTAACTTTTTTTGCTCAATAGGTAAAACCTTATCTGAAAATATTACTCCTAATAACCCAGAAAATTGTCAAACGGCCTCTTCACTATTCGTCCCTACAGTGAATACAACAAAATCCATGGCTTTGCTAGAAGTGGACAAAGCTGAAGTGGAAGCAATTATAATGCAGATGCGAGGAAGCTGTGCCACGGGATGGGATGGTATATCATCTCAAGTCTTAAAAAATTCACGTGACTCGCTTATCCCTCCCATAACACACATTTGCAATCTGGCAATAAGCACTGGTGTATTCCCCGATGCTCTAAAGAAGGCTATAATCCATCCAATTTACAAGGGCGGGGACAGAGACAGTGTTAACAATTATCGTCCCATTTCCATTCTCTCGGCAATATCAAAAATTTTAGAAAAAATATTAAACAAAGCTCTTAAAAACTACATGACTAAATATGATATACTAGCAAAGAATCAGTACGGCTTCCGGACAAACGTTTCCACGGAGGACGCTGTGATCGACTTAACAAATACTGTAGTAAAAAATTTGGATAGCAACAACAGATGCTTGTGCATATTTTTGGACCTTTCCAAAGCATTTGATACTGTCTCTGTCCCTATCCTTCTTAATAAACTGGATAAACTGGGTATTCGAGGTACTGTTCATGGGCTGTTTGAGAATTATCTCACTAACCGTATGCAAAGAGTTAAAATGGGAAACCATCTGAGCGATGAGATAATGTCTACTTACGGCGTCCCTCAGGGAAGTATTCTGGGCCCTACATTGTTTCAGCTGTACATAAACGACCTCTGCACTATTGTGCATCATTACATACGCAGATGACACGGCAATAGTTGTATGGGGTCCAAACTGGGCAACAGTGAAAGAGAGGGCGGAATACTCTCTGAAACAAGTTATGAACTGGCTTTCTAAAAACTTGCTTACACTAAACTTAAGCAAAACAGTCTACGTCCCATTCTTTTTGTCTAAAATAAACTCACCCCCGCAAAATTTTTCAATAGTAGCCCACAATTGCCTCCAACCTAGTAACTGTACCTGTCAAGAAATATCGTGTGCGGCAAACGTAAAATATTTAGGTGTGCAGATTGACTGTAGTCTGAAATGGGACACTCAGGTAGAAGCAGTTAAATCAAGAGTTCGTAGATTAATATACCTCTTTAAAACCTTACGGGGCACTACTACAAATGACAGGCTGAGACTGATTTACCTCGCTTTATGCCAGTCTATTATACTATACTGTATCCCGGTTTGGGGTGGATCCGTAAAAACTCAAATGCTGGAACTGGAAAGGGCACAAAGAGCTGTGCTTAAGGTTATGTATAATAAACCGATAAAATATCCAACTTCACAGCTTTACGCTGAATGCGAAGTACTAACGGTCAGAAAGCTCTTCGTCCTACAGTGCATACTAAGAGTTCACAAAAACGTGCCTCCTCCAAACCCTAGAATACGTAAAAAGCAACCCGTATGTCCCGTATTACGCTGTAGGACCTCTTTCGCCAGACGACAGTTCAAAAAACTGGGCTATAAACTGTACAACACCCTTAATATAAAAGAAAATATTGTAGAACTCAACCATCACGAACTGAAAAAGAAAGCAACGGATTGGCTACTCAAACTCAATTACGAAGACACTGAAACACTATTAAAATTCATTGAGTAAACACACAAACACACACTCCGACACACCTTCACACACACACCCACACACACACACACCCACACACACACACACACACCCACACACACACATACACACACACACACACACATACACACACACACACACACACACACACACACACACACACACACACACACACACACATTCACACACACGCAACTAATATAATTGCATACCCATATGTACACTTACTTACATAAACAATAATATCGATTAATATAGTTAAAAAAATATATACAGGGTGTCCCAAAATTCAAGGATAAGCCGGCAACAGGGGGTGGCCCTACTTATGGCTGCTCAGGAAAAAATAAGAAAAAAAATATATCTCTATTTTTTTTTAATTCCTCGAACTTTTTTAAAATCCCTCGAAATTCGGTACCCTTAATGATATTTTCAACTACCAGGTCCACAATTTTGCAAATATTTTTAAACTCTTTTCTGTATTAGCAAGCTAAGAAGCATGGCTATCCATCACCACCCTGAAAAATTATAGGATATTTGTAATTATTTTACAAAAATAAGTCAAAATATTTTTTCGTCGTCAAATTTTCATACATTTTTACTTTCGACCCACTTTATCTTATCTCGGTGAAAAAAAAAGTACGGATACCACTATGGCATTCTTTTTCAAAAATTGGCGCAACTATCCAAGATTTCAAAATAGTATAATTTGGGTATGATACTATAATGAAATTCTAAAAAAAAAATTTTTTTGTAAATAAGAATCACATTTAATACATTGCTTTTATTGAAAATCACCAGATTTACTTTGTACACAATGCATTCATGCTCAATAAAAAATCATTGACGGGACTTGTGACAAAGTGGTAACCAAGTAGGTTATCACATTACGAGGTTAAGCAACATAAGCCAGGGTGGTTTTCGGATGGATGACCATTCTTAAGACATTGAGACACCTCCATTCCTCAGAAAGTACGTTAGGCCGTCGATCGTAGTAGCCATACGAGCATCTATGACAGTTGTTACGGGTAGTCGGAGCCCTAAAAGTCCAACAACTGGACGCACTACATAACTTTGATATCGCCAATGGGTTGTGGAGGTCAGGTGGCAGTCGCTTCACGGAAAATTTCGCGGTTCTGCTGTTTCACAGTTAACCATAAAATTCGACTCTGTATTTTGTAAAGGTTCAGAGGATGAAAATCCATACTGTTAAAATATTAAACAAACATAATGGTATAATTTTATAATTATTGCATTATTGTTAATATTTTTTTTTATTTTACATTTTTAATTGTTTGCCACCGGCATTAATACATTTTATTTTTCGTGCATTTCTTTTGTCAGAAATATAATCCGTAGCCGCATTGATATTTGAATGAAACTAGTCCAGCGTTGCAATTGCTTTCGGAAACCTAATTGTTCTTAAAACAATTCCAATAAAACTCTGAGCCTCAGATTTTCCGGCTAACTGTGAAACAGCAGAAATGCGAAATTTGCCGTGAAGCGACTGCCACCTGACCTCCACAACCCACTGGCGATATCAAAGTTATGTAGTGAGTCCAGTTGTTGGACTTTTAGGGGTCCGACTAACTGTCATAGATACTCATATGGCCACCGGGATCTACGACCTAACGCACTCTCTGAGAAACAGAGGACGGCGGTGTCTTAATGTCTTAAGAATGGTCATCCATCCGAAAACCACCCTGGCTTATGTTGCTTAACCTCGTAATGTGATAACCTACTTGGTTACCACTTTGTCACAAGTCCCGTCAATGATTATTTATTGAGGATGAATGCATTGTGTACAAAGTAAATCTGGTGATTTTCAATAAGAGCAATGTATTAAAATGTGATTCTTATTTACAAAAAAAAATTTTTTTTTGTATTTCATTATAGTATCATACCCAAATTATACCATTTTGAAATTTTGGATAGTTGCGCCAATTTTTGAAAAAGAATGCCATAGTGGTGTTCATACTTTTTTTTTTCACCGAGATAAGATAAAGTGGGTCGAAAGTAAAAATGTATGAAAATTTGAAGACAAAAAAATATTTTGACTTATTTTTCTAAAATAACTACAAATATTCTATAATTTTTCAGGGTGTTGGTGGATAGTCATACTTCTTAGCTTGCTAATACAGAAAAGAGTTCAGAAATATTTGCAAAATTGTGGACCTGGTAGTTGAAAATATCATTAGGGGTACCGAATTTCCAAAGATTTTAAAAAAGTTTAAATAATTAAAAAAAAAATAGAGATACATTTTTTTTCTTATTTTTTCCAGAGCAGCCATAAGTAGGGCCACCCTCTGTTACCGGCTTATCCTTGAATTTTGGGACACCCTGTATATATATGTTTAAACTTACCTGTAGGTCATGTTTCACTGTGGTGTCATGTATCCAAAAGATACAAACTGTTTATTTCTACAAATGAGCACTGTGTCCCAAAATACAGGCCTCAGCCTAGTTTGGGATCCAGTTTCACGTACTTTTAAGTCTCAAAATATGAAATATTTTTAGTAAATAAGAACAGTATCTGTAAATTTTTTGTGAAATAAATATATATTATTATTATTATTCCTCTTTATTAGTTGTAAAATCTTATAAATTATATTTTTAAATACATATACATACAAAAACATATATTTAAAAATATAAAAAATAGTGCCCCACCGGTATCGGGTACAGGGACCAAGCTACCGGTGGTTAGGGCTCCAGAGAGAGGAACCTCCTCACAATACGAGCCGTGTCGAGGAGTACCGCCTTCTGCATCAAGCCCTTGATCCAGCTGCCTAACGAGAGCCTCTTAAGGTGTTGGTCGAGGCTCTTAGCAATCAGCCCATGGGCCGATATGACTATCGGTACAATGATTGCCGTATCAACATTCCACATGTCAACAACCTCATGAGCCAGATCCAAATATTTTATTTGTTTGTCTTTTTCGGCTTTCATGAGGTTTTCGTCATGAGGAACGGTGATATCAACAATCATTGCAAGGCGCTCTAATCGATCCATCACCACTATATCAGGCTTATTGGCGACAATAGTCCTGTCAGTGATAATAGATCGATCCCAATATAATGTGACACGACCATTCTCGAGAACTGGGTCGGGCACATACCTGTAGTATGGCACCTCCGAAGTCACAAGGTTGTATTTCAGGGCAAGTTGCTGATGTACAATCTTGGCCACTTGGTTATGCCTGTGCAAATACTCGCCGTTGGCAAGACGAGAACAACCAGAGATAATGTGTCTGAGTGATTCACCGGGGCGGTGGCATGCCCGACAGATGTCCACCGTACCGTCCTTCAGAATATACTTCCGGTAGTTGTTCGTCATGATAACTTCGTCCGTAATTGCAAAGACAAAACCCTCGGTTTCTCCAAAGAGATCACCGAACCGTAGCCAAGATACGGACGCTTTTAAGTCTATATCGGGCCCATTTAAGGCCCGATAAAACCGTCCATGTAGCTCTTTGCCCATCCATACCTCCCTGCGATCAGCAGTACCAAGTACTACAGGTTTGCGCCAGTTCTCTTTAGCCAACGCAAGAGGGGTTAAACCGTTGTCCACTGCAACCACATCACGGTGCATATCCGTGTTTGCCTGTAGACAATATTGTCTGAGGTTGTATATCTCACGGTTATGGAGGTTCTTAATATTAAGAAAGCCACGACCCCCCAACTTCCGCGGGATATACAACCTCATTACGGAAGATCGTGGGTGATGCATCCGAAATGTGGTTAACAGTGTACGAACTTTTCTATCCAGGGCGTCTAGTTCAGTCTGAGTCCATCTAAGTATGCCAAAGGAGTACATTAGGACTGGCATGACCCAACCATTGCAGGCGCGCACCTTGTTACCGCCCGATAAAAAGCTTTTTAAGACTTTTTTCAGGCGGCCAAAGAAACGCTCCCGCAATGCCTGTTTCACGCCAGCTTCAGGAATTCCTAATGCCTGTGACATACCCAGATATTTGTAGGTTTCGGTTGAGGAAAGAGATTTAAGTTTAATGGAATCCGAAAGTATTAAGCCTTCGGATTCCACTATTCCACCCCTTTCCACATGCATGACCGCACACTTGTCCAAACCAAATTCCATCTTGATAGAGCTACTAAAGCTTTCAGTCATCTTTAGTAGTTCTATCAATTGGGTATTATTTGGAGCAAATAATTTGATGTCATCCATGTAGAGAAGGTGGGATATAACTCGACCCTCTCTCCGCAACCGATAGCCTAGCCCTGAATTCTCCAGTATTGTACTAAGAGGATTCAGTGCTAGACAGAACCACAGGGGACTCAGACTGTCACCCTGGAATATACCCCTCTCGATTCTTATGGGTGCATCGTTTGTCTGACAACATCCTGGATAGCGAAGAACCGTCTTCCATTGCCCCATACATGACCTCAAGAAGGTAGCCAGAGTTGTATCAATTTTATACAACTCTAGCACCCTCAGAAGCCATGTATGAGGTACAGAGTCATAAGCCTTCTTATAATCTATCCAGGATGTTGCCAGATTCCTACGTTTACGACGCACCTGTTGACTGATGGCCATGTCAACTAAAAGGAGCTCTTTAGTGCCGCGGGCCCCCCTTCTACATCCATTCTGAAAGATAGAGATGACCGAATTTTTTTCTAAATGAGAATTAATTTTGACTCTCAGAATGGAAGTAAGAAGCTTATAGACCGTCGGTAAGCAAGTAATTGGTCTATAATTTTTGGGGTCCGTAACACTACCGGACTTATGAAGTAAGTGGGTTATGCCAGTTGTTACGAAATTAGGAAGTGAACCCGAGTCTAAAGCCGATTGGAATTGAGTTGCTAAACAAGCATGTGAGTTACGGAGCCACTTCAGCCAAAAGTTGTGCAATCCGTCCGGCCCTGGCGATTTCCAATTCGGTAACGAACGGACTGCACTTGCAACATCATCAGGTGTTATGGTTACTGGCTCCATAATCTGTATATTCTCACATGCTTGTTCAACCTCCCCTATCCAATCACCTTCTGTGTGGACGACAGGTGTCGACCAGATGCTACACCAGAATGTATTCGTAGCATCAGCATCCGGTCGAGCAATGTCATCCACACCTGACTCGGGTTGTTCCCATTTCCGATAAACCCACCTCTCATCCTTCTGGAAAATGCGATTCTGATTATACCTATCCACGCGCTTTTTATAGCGACGGATTCGATTTGCCCATGCATAAACTTTCTGCTTCAGAAAGTCGATGCGCTCTGTGACACATGACGCGTACAGTTGAGGACTAACGTTAGTGCCTGAAAATGCCTGTGTCACAAAGCGCATCACCCTCGGGCGCGTATTGCCCGATCTGAAGCAGATTAGCTTGCCAATAAGTGCCCTAGCCTCGGCAATACGACACTCAATCCTATACTGCCAGGCCGGCACAGCATGCTTAGGTCGAGTAGCAGGTTTAGTGACAATAAATTTGACACCTGCCACTCGGCACGCTGCAACGGCCGCACAATACAAAATTGAATGTGTATCACCGAGGTCTTCGCTATTTTCTAAATAATTAGGTAATATCGAATCTAGGGCACATACCAGCGCTATATTGCGTTTATGCATAGGCAAATGAGGCAAGCGAGGTCGACTGCTTGGTATCATGGATCGGTATTCCAGAATCGCATCTTCCAAAGTGCTCCTTAATAGTTCATTATACTGGGTACTTACGGATATAGTCTCACTTTCCTCCACTTCATCAGCGTAACCGAGCTGTGGTGAGCTTACACGCGTAGGCGCACTGGTTTCCACCGGAGGCACAGCTTGCGATGAAGTGGGAATAGCAAGACTATTCTGTACGTCAGAGAATAGCCTCTCAAGTACGGCACCATCCAGCAAGTTACAACGCTGAATAGCCCGAACCTGGTCCGATAGTCTTTGTGCAGATACGTTGACAGCCGGTTCAAGTTCCTGAAACAGAGACAGTAAACGACCACGATACGCAGTGAGGTTGGTTCCCAACTCTGTAGCCACATAATATGCCCGCATGACGTTTTCATTTATTGCTGGTGTCCATGCCATGCGGCGCACATTGCCACCGGTAGCGAGAGCCCTATTCGAGGCCGGTAGGCCTCGGGGCCCCAAGCTGGCCGGTGGTCGGCCTCTCCCCGGCCGACGCACAGGTGTTGGCGTCGTCGGCGGAGAGAAATACTCGTCGGAGCTCGACGCCTCAGCAGTAGCTAGTCTCGGAGATATGGTGTCCGGAGGCTGCGAGGCGGAGCTGCACGACGAGTCCGTAGGTGTATTTTGTGCATTCTGTACTATCTCTCTGGCTTTTGCTCGGGTCAACATAATATTTCTTCATTGGTTCGGTCGGATTTTGACATCTCCTGTCTGTCACAAGTTTTTGGGATTATTTTTATATTTCGTTCTATTTATTGTCCACTTCATTGTAGCTATTATTTTTATTGTTTGGAAATTATGAACTGGGGAAATTATAGAAAGCACAGTGGTATTTATATTGGTATTCGAAGAAAAAAAAAAAAAAAAAAAAAAAAAAAAAAAAAAAAAAAAAAAAAAAAAAAAAAAAAAAAAAAAAAAAATTATTATAATGCGACCCTAATAATAATTATTATTATTATTATTATTATTAATCTATGGTTCCTATGCGTGTCCGTCCGTGGTGGTTCCATCTGCAAAATCAAAAGTACCAAAGAGTACCTACGTGCTCAAGACTCACCTATCAAGTAAATTATTTTCGTGTTGGTGTCATTTTCAATTTTAGTCCCTAGAATTGATGTTTTCATGATGATGAGGTTATTAATAATATTATACTTATAGTCCAGTCATTTGGGCTAAAACCTAGAACATTACCTGGAAAGTTTTCCGGGAGTTTTGAAAATTGGCAATTTTATAGATTTTGATATGCTCTTTCCAAATTTGAACTTTGCCACCTCGTATGTTTGCCGCTCGCGCCGCCATTTTGAAAAAATGACACCCAAAACCAGTTTTTTGATAATAACTCCTTTCCTACGCATTTTACAGGAAAACATATTTCCACAAAATAAAAGTAGAGAAAATTTCCTACAATTTGTCATAATCTTTTTTTCCCTAAATATAATAGTTTCGGCGTAGGAGCGCCGTAAAGTGTAATTAAATACACGTTTCGGCAGAAATACTCATTTCCACACCACCATGAGGTAGTGAAATCGGCGCGCTTTTTTTATCGTGGTATCCCCAGTAGGCCTAATCCTAATTCACACTGTGTAATGATAAACGTGTACTGATGACTCAGACTAAATATTTCTATTGAGCTCAGCTGACTTCTTAGAAGGGTAAGAAGGGGCCTGACACAGAAGGGTCGCATTCCTTTATACCTGCGCAGACATGACAGACTATAGTTAGCTAGGTTTTCATTCTATGGAACAATATTTAACCTTTGTATAATTTTTATAATTTACATATCACAGTATGAGAAGTTTAAAGTAAATATTACACTTTGGTGTGGATGTATAATGGTTTACGGCGCTCGTACGCCGAAACTATTGACTTTAGGAAAGAAAAAGTTTGACATAAATTGTAGGAAATTTTCTCTACTTTTATTTTGTGGAAATATGTTTTCCTGTAAAATGCGTCGGAAAGGAGTTATTATCAAAAAACTGGTTTTGGGCGCCATTTTTTCAAAATGGCGGCGCGAGCGGCAAACATACGAGGTTACAAAGTTCAAATTTGGAAAGAGCATATCAAAATCTATAAAATTGCCAATTTTCAAAACTCCCGGAAAACTTTCCAGGTAAAAATACCAAATGACTGGACTATTAATATAATTAAGAATTTTCATTAATCTCTAATGAAAGAAAACTGACATCTGTTGACATTATTAGATAAACAGTTTACACTATTGTGTGCAGCGACACTAACTTACTATGGTTCTTTGTACCTAGTTCATCCAAGTAATAAGAGATGGCGCTCAATATTTATGTTTTCGATATTTAATTATAGATGGCGCAAAAGTACATGAAGAAGTTTCATTGCAAAGAGTTTATAATTAAGATACGTTTGACGCTAAAATTATCTTGAAAATGTTAAACACATAAGCTTTGATTAATTAGGACATTAAATAAGTTACCTTCAGGCTGGAATTCACTACTAAAAATCCGTTTAACTAACCTAGGTTTTCACATCTTGCAAACCAGGACTTTGCATAAGGCTGTATGGGGCTCCACCAAGACCTACGCGGTCTAATCCATCTCATCTCATCTACAAGTCTGTATAACTGCCTGCTGATTGACGGACGAGGCTCTGGCGCAGGATTACCTCTCGGGGTCGAGGGGTCAGACGGCAGTCGCTTCCATAGACACCGTATAAGCCAAATCTTGACCGTGGACCGTGAAAAAGATCGTGGACCTCTTTCCCATTTCAATTCAACAAATCTCATGAGAGATAAGGGGTGCGCACAGTGCAGTATGAAAGGAACCATCGTTATGGTTATTCCAAGCTACCACAATATGGATTTCTTCAAAAAGGGCATTAGATATTTTCTGGAGGGTCGTCAGCACGAGTGTGACCCCTGGTGTCGCACACATCGATAAGCCACGTTGCCCATTTTCCAGCAGACGGGCCGTGTGCTTGTCTGCCACCTAAGTAGTATAAAATAGCCCCTAAAATGGTACCTACTGGCTTGCAAGTGAGATTGGTTTGCATCCAGAAAAATTTTAGGGGGATCAAAAATAACCTGAATGCATAGATGTTTTTTTTACCCAAACGTCATACTTTCTTTTTAATATAATCCAGTTATAGCTCCAAATACTTATCCAACACAAAATAATTTTAATATGAGGGCGCTACCACCTTACTATTTTAATTTATGTAAATAGATCTGTACCTAAGTACATTTACTTGTCCATTTATACATTAGAACCATTCTTTTATCTTTTAGTAATTAATGTTTACTATCAAATAATTCCGCTTTATTTTTGTAATTAATTTTAATAATTATCAAATAATTTTTACTTGTTATCAATGAATGACACGTCAAGTAGCTAACCATGGCCTGTAATGGGTGATAGGGCGCTTATGAAAACAGTTTTGATAACTAGATTACCCTTAGATAGTAACAAGTGAAAGTAAAAAAATTACATTAAAAAAGCTACTGTTGGACTCCTTAACACTATCTATAAGTGAAAACATAAGCATTCATATTTGCATCCGCTTCCGGACCTTGATAGGAGGGGAAATCCCTAGATAATGCTGACTTGACCACAGATTATACTTATCGCTTGAAATCGTAAGGGATGACAAAATTTTTTTTATAAATAGGACAGTGGCACTCAGCTTGACGGCCTCATCAGATGCTTTTTCACGCCCCGCTTAAAGGAAGGACTCGGGGCTAAGAGGGGAGGTAAACATGGTGAGCTGTCGTAGAATTCCAGCAACCAATTTCTACGATCTTGCAAATTGGAAAAGAAGAATTAAAAGATTTTTTTTATATTGGTCACATGAGCATGACTCCATCTCACTTGAGGGCGAGTATTAGAAAAAGTCAAAATAAAGGTCACCGTTAGAAATATCAATAGGATATCAGCTCGACGTGACTGTCTCATCAGATGAAGGACTCAGGTTGCAGGATGAAGGAAACTTGTGTATATACTGACCTTGTACTGACAAACAATTCCAAGTTTTTATGGTGCGGCAAAGAAAATGTGCTGTATAAAAGGTTATTCACGATGGAATTATTTGCAACTAACCATTGCCCGCGTCTTCGTCCGCGTGGATGTCAGTTATCGCCACCAAATCTAGCCTATGTCCTTTTGCAAGGTCTAATCTATCTCTGGTTTAGGCGTGAAAGCGTAGACAGACAGAGTTACTTTCGCATTTATAATATTTAGTATGGATTTGTAAGTTTGATTAGTTTGGCGGCGTATCCACCAGAGTCTCATCCGTTAATCAGCGGATGTAGCAGCCAGCCAGCTGACTTAGGCCCCAAAGATCCCTGGGCTTCAAACACCCGCAGTTAAAGAAAAAAAAGTAAGTAGATTAGTAATTAATTGGCTAATCATGTGCCACGACCGCACGCGCGTACTTTCCGCCCCGTCATCCCTCCTATCTCAAAGACGATCGCCGAATCGAATCACTCGAGCCAAATAATCAAATAGCTAATAATCGAATTTATTCGATTGTTCTAAATCCAGGCTCGGTGGGTGGGCCCCCGATTGCTCAGTTAGATAACTTAATGGGTAATTACCCCGTCATGGTTTTGCGCTCAACAAATAATCATGTTTTTCTTCGGCTGAGATTTTTGTCTTATTTATTTTCTTTGTGTGGTTTTATTTTATATCTCGTCATTTATTAAGAGGTTACGCCTGGTAGCCTTGGAGCCGATTCTCTTAATCAGAAGGCTTGGCTAGCATGTGAGGACCCACAAGTTTTTAGAGGGGCCGCCGAACACCCATTTCATGAGCATTCTATACTGTAATTAATGTTTTATATAATTCATTATAATAAATATTATGTAATTTATGTAGTTAATGTCTGTTATGTAATCCGTAACATAAGTCCTCCGATTTTGGTTGCTTCTTATTTTGTAATCAGTTTTTAAGGTCTAACATTATTCCAAGCAGGTTAGCCAAAGACCAAATGTGTGGAAAGAGTATAAAAAGATTATTCATCTGGATTTTGATTATATCTATGGCATCATTTCTGTCAATGTATCTGAAGAAGTCATTTACTGCAATATATTTTTCTTACGATATAAAATAGATACAATGACATAAGTATACTCGTTAATAGTGATTATTTTCTTTGCTCATCAAAAAACAACAAAATGATGAATGGCGCCAGCCTGACAAAGCTACGGAGCCTTCCAGAACAGTTCCCTGTCCTCCGAGGAATGATATCCTACGCCATTATATGGCCAGCTTGCAGCATCATACAGGAGTACTTAGAAAACGACACACCTATTGGAGAAGCGAATTGGCCGAGAGCATTCCGATTTGGTTTCTTTGGCACTTTCTTCATGTCTCCTGTCTATTACAGTTGGATGAAATACACCAGCAGGTTCTTTACAGGGAAGAATTTGAAGACTGCAGTCAAGAGAGCTGCTATTGAACAAATTTCGTACTCTCCACTTGCAATGGCGTATTTTTTCTTCGGCATGAGTCTGTTAGAGAGGAAGGATTTATCAACCTGTGTGAATGAAGTCAGGGAAAAATTCTGGCCAACGTACAAGATTGGGGTGGTTTTCTGGCCAACAGCGCAGACGTTGAACTTTTATTTTATTTCGCCAAAGAATAGAATCGTGTTTGTTAGTGCCGCTAGTTTTGTGTGGACTATTTATTTGTCGCATATGAAGTCGAAGGAGCAGGAGAATGATATGACACAGAAAACTGATAAAAATGTAGATTCGAGTAGAGAATAAGGAGTGTAGTGTTTATATTGTTGTATTGTATACAGTGTTATCTTGAATAGGTTACAGATTTTTTAATAATTATATCTCTTAGTAAAGTATAATATATGTGTTCGTTTTCATGTTTGTGTTTCTGTGCCTCGGAGAGCACGTCCAGCCGTCGGTCATGGTTGCCATACGAACATCTATTATGACAGTCATTCAAAAGTCCGAATAGACTCATTACGGAACTTCGATATCACCAATTAGTTTTGGAGGTCAGGTGGCAGTCGCTTCACGAAAAATATCGAAGTTATGCCCTGTCAAAGTAAAACTAGAAAGCCGACTTCAACTCAGTTGAGAAAATGTTCGGAGAACTATGTTTTTTATACCACGTAGGTATCAGATAAGCACACGGTCCACCTGACGGAAAGTGGTTAACGTCGCCTGTGGACGTGAACAATACCAGGGACATCACACTCGCACTGCCGACTCTGTAAGAACTATCTTCTTGAAGGACCCCATATTGTAGTCGCTTAGAATAACCACTGCTGGGAGTTCATTCCACATCTATGTACCTAAGTGTATTCGCCAAAATTTATAAAACGACCACATTTCGTCAGCTATGTTTTTGATGGTTTATATTATAGATATTACGATAGAGACTGCCATCCATGAAGCCGTCTTTGGTGTAGAGTTTCGTCTCTAGGGCGAAACCTTACACCAGAGTCTCGACAACTGTTTAGCAGGTGCCCCGATTAGCAGGTCAAGTTGACCGATCCCGAAGGTTTTAGTAAGGCCCTTTATACCCTTAAACTACCACCAAACATTCCCACCTATATCTACACTTTCCCAGGAGAACAATATAATTTCTACACCATTGCCTTCCCATTGACACGTACCTCATAAGTTCATTCACCAAGGGCCCAAAAAACCTCTATTTCAAGGTGCATTCTTCATTTTTTTCATCACAAAAGAAGTAGATGTTTTTAAAATTAATAATTTCAATGATTTTTATGTGAGTATTTCTATTGGTCACTATTAATCATGTTTTGTCAGCGGGTCAACTTAATGTGCGCAGGAGTTGGTGAGTTATCGTTTTTTAGTTTTTTTTTCAGCTTCGGAACGACCGTGTGGAATTAGTATGAAATATTGTCGTTTATAGTCTTGTAGTGAGATTTATTGGATAAAAGGTGAATTGTTAGTTATGAATATTGAATAAATAATAGATAAATATTCTAGGATATTTTACACAATGCTATCTAGTCACAAAGTTTAGTCTTGTAGTGATATTTATTGGAGAAAAGGTTTGTTAGTTATGCATATTAAATTATTCTAGTCTAGGACATTCTAAATAGCGCTATCTTAGTTCAGTTAATTAGCTTGTGTTATGGGTTGTAGAATGCGAATATATTATGTATATTGTATACATACCTATATTCACGCCTTTAAATCCCCGAAGGGGTAAGCAGCGATGTATAGACACTCACATTTCACTAACTTTTTTCGGTGCTACGTAATAGGCGGCGATTTTATATAAGAATACGGATATAATATGTATATCCTGTAACTATAACGGTTAAGGCTTTTGACCTGCCTTTACTCAACTGTCCCATCTCATAAAGCCACCCAGTAGAGGCTGCTTTAGTGCAATTATTTATTAAATTTTCCCTTCTAAAGCCGGGACGGTTGAGCTAGTAAAAATAAAACCTCCACTAACTACCTTACTTTCCTTTTAGCAACATTGTAATAGATTATAGGATAAAAATGCATGTTGATGGTACCCGCAGGCTATACAATACCTAACATGTCACGACTGTAGACAAATATTTAGCCACAATTTACAGCGCTTCTTACTGCTTCAATTAATTAATCTATTGCTGTCCCCTATTCAACATAGGCCTCTCCCTGCGTGCACCACGGTACTGGTCCTCCAACTCCGCGTCCAGTCTATCCAAGCCATTATTTTCAGGTCTTCTATCCATCTGGCTGGTGGACTTCGTCTCACTATCCTTTTTTACGTTCATCACTTCAGGACTTATTTGCTCCAACGGCTATTAGGCCTTTCCTAGATGTGGCCAGCCAACTTCCACTTCAGCTTACCCCGCGTTTACATACTGCCGCTCGCATTGCTCATCGCCTTGCCGGCAATATTCACGCGAATAATGCCCTAGCATTCAAACACTCGCATCATCGCGATGTTCATCGCGTTGCCCAACACCACAGATTACCTAATAGTTCCAACACTCGCATCATCGCGATGTTCATCGCGTTGCCCCGCATACAGTATACGCCTTGCGATGGAGATGGACGACTTTAGTTAAGTGGACACCTAACCGAATGCAGTATAGGCATTTTATTAGGCTAGGCTATCTACTTAGATACTTAGCTAGTAGGTAATCAGGCAGGTACCTACCTACCTACCTACCTATTTTAATTTGGTAGGTAATTAGGCTAATTTGGTAGGTAGGTACCTACCTACCTACCTATTCTAGTTTGGTAGGTAGGTACCTACCTACCTACCTATTCTAATTTGGTAGGTAGGTACCTACCTACCTACCTATTCTAGTTTGGTAGGTAGGTACCTACCTACCTACCTATTCTAGTTTGGTAGGTAGGTACCTACCTACCTACCTATTCTAGTTTGGTAGGTAGGTACCTACCTACCTACCTATTCTAATTTGGTAGGTAGGTACCTACCTACCTACCTATTCTAATTTGGTAGGTAGGTACCTACCTACCTACCTATTCTAATTTGGTAGGTACCCTAGCTACCTGTTTGGTCGGTATACTTAGGCTAATTTGGTAGGTAGGTACCTACCTACCTTCCTATTCTAATTTAGTAGGTAGAGGTAACTACCTACCTACCAAATTAAAATAGGTAGGTAGGTAATTAGGCTAATTTGGTAAGTAGGTTACCTACCAAATTAGAATAGGTAGGTAGGTAGGTACCTACCTACCTACCAAATTAAAATAGGTAGGTAGGTAGGCAGTACCTACCAAATTAGCCTGATTACCTACCAAATAGGTAGGTAGGTAGGTACCTACCTATTCTAGTTTGGTAGGTAGGTACCTACCTACCTACCTATTCTAATTTGGTAGGTACCCTACCTACCTATTTGGTAGGTATAATTAGGCTAATTTGGTAGGTAGGTAGGTACCTACCTACCTACCTATTTGGTAGGTAATCAGGCTAATTTGGTAGGTACTACCTACCTACCTACCTATTTTAATTTAGTAGGTAGGTAGGTACCTACCTACCTACCTATTCTAGTTTGGTAGGTAGGTACCTACCTACCTACCTTTTATATACATATGTATTACCTATAATATTATTTAATTAGATCCGTAGCAAGCATTTCAATAAATTCTATTGATTTTTCGTTGGACCATTCGATTGATTGCGTCATTGTCATGATAATAAATTCGAAGTAATCCTGTGACTGTGACACGCGCGTACACAACGAGCGCTCGATGCGAAGTGTGCGCGACGCGAGTATGTGAATGCTTCATCGCGCTAGTATTGCCGCTCCTTCTCGCGCCGCCAAGCCGACACTCGCAGCAACATACGCGGCAGTACTCGCGGCATGACGAATATACCATTCACACCACGTCCCTGCCTACTTCTCTCGCCACTTCCCTCACTCTGCCGCGAGTATGTAAACGAAGCATTACTTATTCTGGGAGCTGTATTACTTATTCTGTGAGCTATGCTAATTTCTTTGTCTGATGATTATCAATCAATCAATCAATTAGCCTATTGCAGTCCACTGCTGAACATAGGCCTCTCCCAATATGCGCCACATTTGCCGATCCTCCGCCTTCCGCATCCTTCCTTCTGATAATCATATTAAGAAATTATTCGTCATTCCCTGCGCAAGCAATTTATTTAAATACGTTTATTTTTTTAAAGGGTCTGGTCGCGGATGTAAATAGTGTGAATACCGTCTTGAGCATTCGCTTTTTCCAATCGCAATCAATTTGACTAACAAACAATTTCAAACAATAGCTTGAGAGGTGAACAAGAATACTAGTAACTACAAGAATATTGGAGGGGGTAGGACACAACGTTATTTTCATACCAATCGAGCAGTCCGACTGGGGAAGTACCTCGGCCCTACAGAATATCGCTGGTATAATAACCTCGTGTTGTGTTTCCGGCGATGAGTAGGGTAGCCAGAGCTCACTGGAGAGGTTTTGTGCTGTCAGTGGGAGGACCAAAGTCGGCAGCACGACTGAGAATCCCCTGGTGTTGTCTGCGACCTAAGTGGTATAAAAAAAATTGTTGAACGAATTTTTACTGTACTTACTTAATGTTTAGGTTTGTGTTGATGATTATTAGCTAGATTTTCTACAATTTTTGAGGATATACACAGCGATTTTGCTAGCAAATTAATCATGTAAATGATTCATATTGCCTAGGGAAATATACCCAGGCAATCATCCAATTATGGCATTGCAACCAAATAAACAGCAGTATTCCGACATTTTCTTCATCAATCTCAAATCAGATAAGCTAACATTTCAAAATGTAGCAAAAAGTTTTAAAATATTCGAGAAAAAACCTACGGTAACCTACCAAACGACTTGAGAAACTCATATTTCACGCTAATTATATATCGCAACGAATAAAATCGATTATTACGGAAAGAAAAGAAGTGTTCCGATTCATTTTTTTACTAAAACTATAAATAATGTCCCATAGCAGGTGAGGACAGGCCATGGGACACTCATGGGACAATCGGTGTGGGTAAAAAACCCACTTTATGTCCTTGTGATTTTGGTCAGTTTTATCTTTTACAAAATATAGACCTCTGTGGATGTAGCGTGAAATAGTTCACTTTGGGAAGTGTAGAGAGGGGTTGAAACCATCTCTTATCATATTGTTGTTTTAGACTATTATGTTGCCAGCGGCTTCGCTTGAGTAGAAAGTTGATCCAGTTCTTGTAACCTATGGGAACATTGGCTTTAAAAATTACCTATTTTATATGATTGTGTAATAAATACGACTTTTAATTTATTACGTATACTTTCTTAATGCCTATAAATGGTCGTACTCTGTCTGTGCACAATATTTTAGCCAAATCCATTAAGTTGTCTATACGTTATGGAGTAACAAACATAAAAAAATGCTTTTATAATAGTAAGTTATGATTTTATGTTCAATTTTTTATGTTATGATAAGTTTTTAGCACAGACCCCAGATGCTAATAATTGTAAGAATAATGGTATTTAGTGTCACAGTCTCGATAGGTACCTAAGTACTTACTTTTTAATACCCTTTTAAGTGGGGCGTTAAAGTACTTAATACTGTAATAAATCGGAAATTGTAGGAAGGCGGAAACACATGTGCGGCTAAAGTAAGGATAAAATGTAGATCAAAAGTCTTGATTTTTATTCGTCTTATCAGTAAGTAATTTATTTGATTAACATTAGACGTAATACACTTTAACATCTCAATATAAATATGTAAATGGGTAATTTGGGTTAATTTAAAGTTTTTCACCTGTATTCGCTTTTTGCAGCAAATTAGATATAATCAACTCGTAAAATTTTCGACTTTTACGACTTGATAAGATCTTCGTCAGTGACAGAATTAGGCTGTACTAACTAAAAAATGTTACTTTTAATTGATATACACATAATAATAAAATAATTAACAAGCCGTGTTGGTGCCCGGTTGAATAGAATAGAGCCACCCCATCGCTTCCTGTGGGTGTCGTAGAAGGCGACTAAGGGACAGGGCTGTTCTCCATTCGACAGTAAACATACAGCGCATGACTAAGTAACCGCTTGACGACAATAGGATCGCCCCCCATTACGTAGGAGTGAAAATCATAGCTGGCGAAATGTGGGTCTGCCGACCCTTGCGGGCATTTATAGGCGTGAGTGTATATGTATGTATATATGTGTATAAAAATTAAGAAACACGGTAAAAACAACTCTATCAAGTTCCCATATCAGGTAAAAGTCAATTTTTTTAGCAGTGTTTTTTGGTAGCCCCTCGGAGAGATCGTTAAGTGAAAAAGGACCCGTTTCGGCTCTTTTGTGCCAATGTAAGGACGGTAGCAAGACGATACGACACCGGCTTTATCGGCTTAATTAATCGGCTTGTACTCGCCAGTTGAATTTTAATGTGTGTGGATTGAGATAGTGGGCACAATCTCGGCTAATTTGCACCGGTACGCAAATTAGTTGAACGGTAGTTGTCGTTTAGATGTGATTGACTTGTTTTAATATGTTATTGGGACGGAAATAGCACTTATAGTTTTATTGGAACCGTTTCAATGATTTGTTAGATTGTATTGATGTTTTGTACCGTTTGATATCGTTCAAATCTATCACTTATAAGTGCGAAAATCTGGATAGAGTAGAAGAAAGATGAAAGTAGAAGCGAAAGGTAGTCCGAGAGCTGGTACGATTTTTTGAGTACGTTCTTAAGGTAAACTGGAAACTTGTCAGACAACTCTCCTCTTATACCTCAACACGATGGTGCAGACCTGGCTGGTGGGAACGGGGGCTAAATCAACCCCCAATTTTTAAAACATATTAAAAATAATCCAAAAAATACATGTTTGAGACAATATGCAATTTTTCAAAAAATCGTACTAGCTCTCGGAATATGTATGTCAAGGGACAGGCAGAGTTGTACCCTCATTTCGTCAACTATGATTTTCAGTTCCACGTAATAGGGGGCGAGCCTATTGCCGTCAAGCGGGTACTTATTGGGCATGGGCTATATTATGTTTACTGTCGGATGGATAACAGCCCTAATCCTTATCTAATATTTCACGCGAACGGAGTCGCGGGCAACGGCTAATCTTTCGTACAAGATCTTGTTTTATACAAAAACCGGTGAATTGAGGTAAATTAAAAGTTTTAAAACGAACTTTAAGAGTGTATTTTTTAAATTCTATGACTTTGTGGTACTTGTTAGTTAAATGCTCGTTAAGTTTGTTAAGTCCCCGTGAAAGAGTAATTTATTATCGTTAGAGTTGTGTTCATAAAAAAGACACGTGAAGGCGTAGGTAGGTACGTATTACTTATAAAGTTGTAGGGCTCATTATTTTAATTGTTAATTAATCTGATACTGTTTGAAGTTTACGAATATCACTCACTGAAGTAAAATCACTTTTTAACGGAGATTTTATCGCGATTTATTTGGTCTTATTTATTTTTAACAGGACTTTCGGCTACTTTTCACTAGCCATGGTTCTTTTTGATATCTTTAGACACTCCGCGACATTACGCCCCTGAAACGTAGGTTTCAAGGTAATACTATTATTACCTTGAAATATATAGAAGTCAGTTAAAAGTTTTATTTCAATCTTAATTTACCATAATGATTGATGCGAACGATTGATGCTATAAAAATACAGACATTTTTTTCGGATTTTAGTCAGTTCGATTACCGGGTGCAGCAAGCGATTTTTCGGAAATCGTTGAATGCATACTGCATACTGCATTCAACATTTTGTTTCTTTTTAAAAATTAGGAAATGTTTCCTTTGAGTAAAATTTGCAACCTCCAGAATTTAAAGTACTTTCCCTCCAGTTAGAGCGAAATTTTCACCCTGTACAATAAATTAATTCTATTACAGCAATCTCGAATCTATATACAAATTATAATAACAGGCATTCAGGTGATGAACGCTAAGAAACCAGTACCCAGTACTTACTTATCACAATATCTACAAAGTCAGGCTAATTACAAAGTGACATTTAATCGAAGTATCTCGTAATAATCTTAATAATCTCGAATGAGGTCAACAGCTGTCCTGACGCCGCCCACTGTACTAATAAGTGAACCAATTATAAATAAATAATATATGTATCTGCTTGAACTACAACTACAATGAACTCTTAAGACAGGTCAATAATTGAACGGCTGTCATACTAACTGCATAATATGTAACTTTATAATCCTATATATTCATATAGATCCTATATATTCATAATATGATATTAGCCTCTGTGGCGTAGCCGTAGCGAACGCGGCCGCTATGCAGGAGGGGCGGGTTCGATTTCCGCTCAGTGCAAATATTTGTATGCATGAATATGGGTAAATGCATTGGTCTGGTCGTGCCTCGGGGAGCACGTTAAGCCGTCGGTCTCGGTTGCCATGCGAACATCTATGGCAATAGAGCCCTAAAAAGTTCAATAACTGGTCTAGCTGCAGTCCTTCGCCAATTAGCTTATCGCAGGCCACTGCTGGGCATAGGCCGCTCCCAATGTTGGGAGACTCTGGCCTTCTGTTTCCACGCTGGCCAGGCGGGTTGGTATAGCGTTTTATTTCGAGTTTTCCTTCTCTCGCAGTGATATCGTCTGCATATTTTTCAGTTAGTTGCCTCTTGCCACACCCTTCGGATGAGATAGGGTGGTGATACATAAATTTTTTCTCCGTCCCTTTAGTAGAGTATCAACATTTAAGAACTTGTCCACTCCTAGTAGTGGAAACAAATAAAAATCTGTCCTCTAAAAATGTTAACGACAACCTTTACTTATATCTAATGTAGGTACTGCTTCATAGGTGACATATACCCCTTGTTATTAGGAATATGAATCATAATTTGACATCCTAGTCATCCTACTAATTTTATACTCATTAAATACTATGTGTGTGTGTATGTAGGTATGGGATATAATGATTATTACTAAACATGTGAGATTCTATAATAAAATATAGGTAATCCATAACAAAGGCTTATAATAAATCTGGGTCTTCTTGGCGGATTGCCTAGGACTTGGATATAGGCAGCATTTCCTTATTGCCAAACAATAGCCTATCGCAGTCCACTGCAGGCTGGATATAGGCCTTTCCCATTGTCGGGAGGCTTTGGTCTACTGTTTCCACGCTGGCCTGACTGGTTGTACAGGGTTTTATTTCGAGATTTCCTTCTCTCGCATTTCCACGTTCCGCGTTTTATTGATTAGGTAGAAATTCTAATTATTGAATTGCCGTATAGATTTGAAATGTACAGTATGTGATATCTGGGGGGCAATTAAATTTACTTGAATTTTTTCATGCTGATCTGATAATGTAGCAAAAATATGCACATTAGGACTCTACACCGCTCAAAACCCCTCAAACGCGAATTCATTTCGGTCTTTTTGGCATTCGATATATTAGTTTTGATAACAAGAACGTTTTTGAAAATGATCACTAATGTACAATCAGATTTAAGAATATTTTAATTTGGGTACAGTATAATTGAATACAATTTTCACTTTTTGCCGTCCATAAACTCAATAATATAAAACGAAAAACAGATGAAAAAATAAAACAGTTATGCCGCGAAATTTTAATTGTGCCATGAATACAAAAAAGGTATATTAAAAAGGTTGTTTTATGGTCAATTTGGTGGATAGCTGGTTCGATTCTCGTTTCAGTATTAACAATAACCACACAACAGACTGTGGTGAGTTTTATTGCTCATATAATGGAGTTTTAAGTGTTGGGTTGATAAGATTGAGTTGTTCAATTGACGGTGATTATGATATTTTTACAGGGCAATGTTTTGAAGGATAATTTTATTTATTTTGATGCTGATTCAGTCTTTTAATATAGCCAGTCTTGTAAGCAATCATGACTATAAACTAATAAAACGGTTTTTTTATTTCGATTTTCCGATTGCGCTTCAGTAAATGGGTTTACTCGTATATTTCGCTTTATTTTATGTAGGTAGTTATCTTTTGTTATGGCTACTAAATTTCATAGATGTAAAATAAATAAAACTATTAAATTTACAGGGTCTTCAATCACAAATAATTGAGATAGAGATATGCATGATTTTGTAATTTAGTCATAAGCCGCGAGTTAATTTTTAAGTTAAGTAAATAGGTAACTATTTTTTTTTAATACTTCATTGTCTATGGTCATGCATGGCCATAATGAAAAAAGAAATCAAGCGCGCTTTTCAAAAACAGACGGGAAACTTTTTATTTTCAAAGTATTCAAATTTGAATTAGGAACTAATCTTATAAAAGTATCTAATCAGTCTTAAAAATAAGAAAGAATGTAATCATTAAAAACGACATGGTAGACTCTTTGAAGTGTGTGTATGAAATCGTAAATCTGTAGATTTAGCACTAGATACAGCACAGCAGACACATAAACAAACTCGTCGTTATTTTATAAGTTCGAGGCAGTTACGAACCTAATTTTATTTCGTTTTAAACAATAAATGTAAATCATTGGAACTCGTTATCGATATAAATCGGCTACCAAGGCATCTATTAAAAAAAGATTTGTCTTTTAATAAAAAATGGACAACGGCAACCGAGATCAGCCGGACCGTATGATATTTTTATGATAATTAAGATGTGTAGAAAAAACAGTGGAATTTTATTTTGTGTTCACATAATAGGTGGGCGGGGACGTAGTGGGGGTCCAAATATAGTTGTCTGACAAATGAAGTTATTGTTTATGACAAACTTATCGCATTCAGTCGATTTCAACAGTCGGCTCTGTTTCAAACTCTATTCGTAACGAAATTAGAATCAAATTCTTTTACCTTCGTTTTGAGTAACGAATGTGTTATTTTGCACTTCAATTTTTTTCTTTTCGTTTCCTTTTCTCGTTTGACGGGAGCTATAATTAAAAGTAAAAATTATTGTGATTGGTTTTGGCAAATTGCAAATTGGTTCTTAATAAAGTGGAAGACGGATATTAATATGAGTATGGCGTCGGCGTTTTTTTTAATTATAAAGCAGCTGTAATTGCTTAGTACGATATAAATTACCAAAATTTATATTTTGTGCAATGTCATTTTCCGTGGGAATGAGGGAATGTTAACTTTTATTGCTTGTGTTGCACAAAATTATTTTTTAATTTGCATCGACTTGAAAGGTAAGTGTGTTGCTGTTGGGACACACGTCACAAGGATATAATGATGAACTCAAATTGGCGGTAAGATAACTAAGTAGGTACTTGGAATTTGTTTTGGATAAAAAGCTCATTAATTTTTTTGTTAATTACAGATCTAGGTAATGTGTGGTACCTACGTAAGAAAAAAAAATACTATGACTAGATCATGAGTTAATGAATTTAGGTGCCTATCTATATAGACATAATGTGCCTTTTTGTAAGTCTAACAGCCACAAAAAGTTGCATATTTTTGTTGGTCCAGTAGTGCTCTACCACGGAACCAAATTTGTAGTTCTGTTCTAGTATCTACTTAGGTATATCTAGAATTCATTGGAGTAGGTACCAAAAAAATATACAGTATGGTTATACTATTGCGAATAAAATGCTATGAAACCCCAACGTTCAATAAAATAGTCCAGCCATTGCAGTTAAATCTTAACATGTTTCCTCTTCACACTCGCAGTTATAACTTTTTAATTTCAAATCCATCAACAGAGTAAAAATTCGCGCTTCAAAACAGGGAGCTGTCATAAATCGCCGGCGCCATGACAGTGCGTCCCATCAACTGTCACACGTTGCTGTCAGACGTCACTTTCGGCTCATAATCGAGTGTAGTTTTATTTTAACCTTCCAACTGCCGGCGTTGTTTTGTTTTAACGTCACAAAATAATTTATTGGTTGTTTAACGACTGTTGATGAGGTGTTGACAGGTTTAGACGCGATGGATTAAGATTTGTTTTAAGATGTTGGCGTTTTTGTTTTATTGTTGTAAACACAAATGTTTCTAAATCCGTTGGTTGTAAGCGTAGAAATAAGATGTGTGTAATAGCATGTAGTACAATACAATTTAATATAGTAGTTATACACACTAAGGTGAGAAAATAAGCACAATTGAATACAAATATCAGCTGCTGAAATGCGATGTACAACTGTACAACCCTTCCTCTTTAGATACACTGGCGTGATTGAATATACTTATTTTTTCTTCACCTACTAAGGAAGTGAAAATTACATAAAGTTATGTAATTATTAGAAATCTAATACCTACCTTTAATCAGAAAATTCACGGGTGCTAGGGGATCGAAGCGTCAAGTCACATAGATAATACCAGCATAGATATTTATCATCATTTATTTTATGTTCTATTTCTTTTGCCTCAGTAGCCCTGAACAAATATGACTGCTTGATTGTATAAAATCGAAAATATTTATATCCATACCGCTAAAAAAAATCAACCGGCACATGTGACGTCATTAGTTATATTATGTGCAGCGAATGGTGTCAATTTGATTCTTAAAAAAATAAAAGACTGCATAGCGAATAGCGGCGTGAGTGCGGGCGCCACTCACGCGCAGCGCACGTTGTCACAACGGAAGAGTTCTGACATGTTTTACTAAAACTGTTAGCGCTTTTTAATAGAAAACACAATGTAAGCTTACATGATGCAATCCAATATATCCTCATAGGGTATTTTAGTGTGTCACTAAGAGCTTCGGGGCCACGTCAATCTTACCTGTAAATGTACCTACACCTGCTAATTTACAGACAAGACTCTGACGCAAGCTTTATAAAGTGAGGAGGGGGGTTTAAAAAGAAAGCCGTATTAGCCAAATTAAAAGGAAGTGAAGTGCTCGAATGCAATCGGGAACAAGGCTAAGATAATGATTCCACTAGCTAAGATCCTGGTATACAATCTATACATAAGCATTTAGGCATACTTATGTAGGTAATTAGAATTACTTGTTCCGACTGACTGACTGACTGTCAAGTGGTCTCTGTATTCTCCATTGGGTGACGATAAGGTTCCTCTGCAGGTGACTGTACCTCAAAAAGGTAATTTTTATCTTATAATTCAGAAAAAAAAATACTTATTTGATATCCAGGCTAATTTTCGTGAACTTAAGGCCATGTAAACCAACCGTATAAACACCCACATCTATCCACAGAAAAAAAAAACAACAGTACTTTAAGAAATAAATGTTAGAAAAACGCCGGCGAGATAAATAGTCGTCGGTGTAAGCGATAATTATGTGGCGGCGGGCGGTGGCGGAAACGGTGATATTAGTGGCTTTTAGTCGCTCGCCTTAATGGCTTTTGAATAATTTAGTCAGATTGAGCCATCGAGACGCTCCGGCATTGTAGGGTTGACTCCGAATTTTCGTTCGATTTTTGATAATGTTATTTTGTTAGTGTAGATTCCGTTCGGTGCATAGTGTGTTAGGGTTAACTTACTAACTGCCAGCAGGGGACGTTGTTGACCGGATGAATGATCTTCCCTTCTGTGTGGGCTATTTCAACCAATTCCCTTAAACTAGGATTAATATTAAATTAATGTTAACTGGTAAAAATATACTCACCAAGTTTCCTGCGGGTCAGGCAGAGACAGCTCGTCATCTGTTATCCTGTCACACATAACGACATTCATCTAGCTCTACCGTTAGGTATTAAACCTTTCATGGAAGCCTTCCGGCTTAGTGATCAATGTTTGTTCTGAGAGGTTGGTACCTGAACTTGAGTAAGTATTATAATCATCATTATCATTTCAGCAAAGGCGATTCATTCTGAAGCCTCTACCTCTCAGCCTAGGGTACAATTTTCTTATTTTTCTTTGCCAATTCGCACGATGTTACGCATGGGTACTCGTATTATCTCCTATTATACGACGTCAAACTAGCATTTCTTGAGTAAAGTTTCTTTTAACTGAAACATATAAACAAAAGAAAATTAAAAAGTACCTAGGTATGTTATCTATTCTAATGAGCGGAATGGAACTTAGCATTATGTATATCGGTACGAAAAAATCGGCTACGCACCCGTAAGACCTCAAAGTTTGACCTCATCTATAAATGAGTCTAAAAGTTTTTTTAAAACCTATGTATTGATGAGGTTCAAACTTTGAGCCTGTATGTTTCCCAAAAATCTGTAAGTATAGGTGCCATCTTGGTACCCGGATACCACATCACCTGATGCTCCCCAGAGGTTTCCAATCAATAAAAATATACGTATCACCAATTATAAAGTTTATAGGTAACACATTAAAACCAGATTTGACACTTTTTTTTCGTCTAATTAGCGACATGCACACACATTTTATAATCTAATTGATATTCGATGATAATTAATAATCGAAATGTGCTGATTGGAATCTTACGATAATTGTGTCACCTTGGCCGGTGTTTAGAAAAACTGCGTCCGCTTCTAGGCTAACTAGGTGCTATTAAAATTTTAAATCGATGTACGTATTTCATATTTTAGAAAAAAATCGAGGGTAGGCCTTATAGAATACCTTATATCCCGGCTAATTTCGATACCAACATAATCACCTCCTGCTGGCGGAGCTTTCCGTGGGACTTTTTGCTCGATAAATGAATAAAAGTTCTAAATCCTAGCAGTGCCGCAGAAGGCGCACCAGAAGACAGAGATGGCAGAATGATCTCTACCTCTATAAGGGCGGGCTCGGAGGTGACGTGACGGTCGGGGCTCGCCGTCGTCTTAGCAGAAGCAGGCCCAGAGTGGCGATGTATCATGTTCCGCGCCTTCTCTAGTTATGAGAGGAGGCTTTTGATTCCTAATAAGACTTCGGGGTCGCCAGTCGGTTCGAGTTTGACATCCGGTAAATAAAAGACCAAGGTATCTGCATGAAAAAAAAATCGCAAACCTATTTATATGTTTTGATCGAGTAGCTTAGACATACATACACTTGCATCAAGCCTTCCACGTCAATCTCTTACCGTCAGCTAAACTTATTTGCTACCTCACAATTATAAAACAAATATCACCTACACACCCAATCGACGAAATAGGAGTGCAGCCTAACAAGAAGATGTTTTATTCTTGTTATAACTATAAGAGCCTCAGTCGTCTTCGTTCGCTAACAAGTTGCGGGCCCCAACCGCGGGGCCACGGGGCCCTGAGCGGTATCATTGCAGTTAATACCGCCTGATGTCTCAATACCTCCCAGTGTGCGAGCCTATTATTTCTGTCTCACACGATGCTATTGCACTGCTCGATGATATAGAAGTGGATTATTTTATTGCGGGAATTTTGAAAATGAAATCGTGATTTTGAGGTCTTCAAATGGTTTTAAAGGTGGGTTTAGACTAAACGAACAAAGAGCTAGAGCTAGAATAAGAGCATTCTTTCTTAATGTTTGAGTGTTTTCAGCGTTTATATAAGAAAGAACAATGAACGAATGTTCTGTCACTGTGTACACTAGCACCCGTATTCACAAACAATACTGTGAGGTCTCATAGTGTGCTCGAGCGCATAGGGCTGGTAAAATTAATTCACAAACATCACGGAGCAATATCTGACGCAGTGCATTCCCTCAACGAAGTATTACTTAAGTGTTATCAATGAACAAAAGGCTTGCCAAAACGAACGCACTAAGAATTTGTCGTTCTTTGCACAGTTTTGGTAGTACGCATAACGAAGTATTGTTTGTGAATAGGGGTGTAAGAATTTGACGTTGAAGGGATATATTGAGCATTCACTCGTCTTAACATTGAGAAGAGCGTCTAACAGTAGGTATAATTTTATGCATACCGATAATAATTTCATGCTGTGCAAGGTGTAACGTTAATATTGTAAGGGTGGGTACTGAGTATGATATAGGTAGGAAGGTAGGTACCTACCTATAAATGAAGAAGACTAGATTTTCAGGTAGGTATAGTTCCATGCCTTCCAGGGACTGGTAATGGATTCAAGTCTCATCCTCGATGTTGATTTATTATATACTAGCTTTTGCCCGCGGCTCCGCCCGCGTGGATGTCGGTTATCGCGGCCAAACATAGTCTATGTCCTTTCTCAAGGTCTACTGTACCCCTATACGAAATTTCATCAATTCGGTTCAGTGGTTTAGGCGAGACAGAGAGACAGACAGACAGACAGACAGACAGACAGAGTTACTTTCACATTTATAATATTAGTAGGGATTGGTTTTTCGTTAGGAAAGTCTCTGCCAGAGCCTCGATCGTTAAGCACATGCACTGACTTACAGGTGAGGATCATGATGGCTTTAAATCACCCTATACGCCCCTCATACCCACATAAATATGTATTATACTAAAATATACCTCCATAAAATACTCCTTGACCTTCTTAATCATATTTCGGCTAATTAATTTACTTTTTAAGTTAGTCAACAAACGCATTGTTCTTTACCTTGTTAATTAATATAAATGTCACATCACTACGGTAATAAAAATATATCAAACATGTACGTGTGAAGTGTTACATTGTTTTACGGTTCAGTACTGTTGATGTATTACCTAAGTTAATATACAGAAGCCGTTTCCACAACACTGGACACCCCCTATTTAGGTTGTACTAAAGCGTGGTGCATGTTAGCCTACAAAGCATTTATGTGTTGCACTTCATGCAATACGAACTCTAATATTCAATAGCAATAAGTTGAATAACTGTCATACTAAATTCGATCATATTGCATGTGAAAAAGGGTCATATTTCGTTGATATGTTGAAATAAGTCTGTCTAGTAAGTTTCCAATCGAACGGTTCCTGTATTTATTTGAATTTCAAATTTATGAATACAGGTACAAGAATTTAAATTATGTGAATTGCGGTGGTTCTTCAAACGTTTTGAAAATGGAATCCCGATACTCAGATTTTAAAAAGGTTTTGTTATAAAAAGAGCTTATTTGACGATACGACATACTGTATGTGTTGACTTATTATCTATAGACCTAAGGTTTAATTTCAATTGTGAGTGAATGATATTTAAATCAAGAGAGGTTAAAATAGTGGTATGCACTAGTGTGAGGTACACTGAATCGCGAGAAAGTAGCGCTATTTGCTACCGTATCGCGCACCATCTCGGATTCAGGTGTGTTCAACATTTTTGTCAATCTTCATTAGACATCAGGCATATTTTAATACATTTAATTATACTATCTTACATTATTAGTACCCCAAGCCTACTTTAAAGATAGTTTTCAATTCCATGGAGTAGAAATTTATTTGCTAATAATATGATACGTTGTTAAAGCCTATCTCACTACCATGGACGCCCAATATCGTGCGAAGTGGAGAAGGAAGAGCCAGAAGGCGGACCCTGAGCTTCGAGGTCATCCTGACCACGGATGCAATCAGGAGAATACGTCTAATATGAAGATGATGATGATGATGAGTGCAAAGAACGCACTTCCAAAAATTGATCTTCAGTTGTGTTATGAGATACAAATAAAACAAAATGTTTTCGCTACCTGTAGAGTGCATACATGTCACATCTGCCGCTCTGCATCCGTCCAATCAGCAGCATTATATGTTAATAGCCTATTAGAATATATACTGCAGGCTTCTTCGCGCCGCCGCTCGCGCCATCCTCTCTCCGATGCACTATAATTCTGCTACCAAAATAATCAGACCTCTCATAACTATTGTTTGCATTATAATCCAGAGGTCAGACTAAACTAGATAAATGTTACAGCGCTCCAAAGTTACTTTTTGCATGATAAATCACATTTTAACAACCAAATTGTTGAAATAAGGACGACGTCAGGTGAAAATATAAGTTTGTGTGTGTTTTGCACGGTGGCTTGTTAGGCGAAGTGTTCATTGTTTTTGTTGAATGTGATATCGTATTGTATATGAAAGTTAGTGCTTTGTTACCCATTGAGTTCGTGTTTCAGTGGGTGGCGGCCTAAACGACTTTACCAACTATAGCGATCAATTTAATAATACCATTATCTTTTACTCGTGTTTTATTAACAGATACAGAAATTCTAAGAAGTTCCGGCATTAAAATTTCAAGAAAAAAGAAAAAATATTCAACGACCCATTCCTAAAACGTATCGGGCCCCGTTCCGTCCGCGGTGTCTTTGCTCTGGTGGCGATAAGATCTGCTTTATAATGTTTCAATTAACCAGTAGCCAGTATTTATTGGGGACACGCGGTGGTAGCGGCCGATTCATTACCTGCTACGAATTAACAAAAGGTGCAAAGGATACGCCGCATTTCAAATTTAAGCTCAGGTCGACACTACAAGTTTTAATCGTAGATATTTTTTACAAACCTTACTTTGTTTCAGCGCAACAAGCATTAGTTAAAATGTCAGATATAGAACGTAAAAAAATTGCTGTGCACAAATTAAAAAAACAGAAATTATCGTTGAACAATCAGATAACATGCCACGATTGTTTAATACGAAACTGTTAAAAACATAAATATACAGAACCATTATCGTTATTTATTGGATTAAGAGCTACCTTTTAGCGGACAGTCAACAAACAAAAAGTGTGGCGCGATTTGTTTATTTCTCTTTTTCTTTGAAAAAAGAAGGACTTAGATGCGTATTATTCCAATTAATTCAGGTGTAATTGGATTTATGGTGTCTCGGCGGCATATTTCCAAATCCACCTTGTGTGGTTGCTAATTACGCCGCTCTGTGGTATTTTAACAGTATTTATTGTGATAGCGGCCATATTAATTCAGCGATAAGTACTGGAATCGTGGGATGTTATTTTAATAACGATATTAACCATTATGTAGTTACTATAATTCACGGCCTTTATACTTTGGGTATACACTGTACATTGCTTTTCGTTTTTTGGATAATGTGATGGGGATAAATAATTCTTTGTGTATTGTAAAATAAACAAACTAATTATTTCAGCAATACCACGTTTAGATAATTCCTGTTTCGAACCTCATAAAAACCTAAACAAGAGCGGCGTTTCGTGAAATTATTATATTTCGTGGTATTTGAACAACCCTTATTTTAATATTAATAACGAATGATTTTTACTAATTGGATTTTTGGTGTCTCGGTGGCGTATTTCCAAATATACCCCAAATGGTTGCTAATTAGGGAGGTCGCTCTGTAGTAGGTATTTTGACAGAATTTCTTGTGATGGCGGACATATTAATTTAGCGATAATTAGCGAAATCAGCGGATGTTACTCGATTATCGATATTAATCACAATGTTGTTACTATAACTCGTGGTTTTAGCGCTTAAACATGCGTTAATTTTAGTCTGAATTTATCCACATTTACCACTCCATCACCCCTCCATTAGGAGTTAACGAGGACCATAGAAAGGTATGACCCATACCGATAGTCGTATATAAATTATAGCAACTTCTCAAAGATATATTCTTCAAAAACATCAATAATATCTTCACATGTTATTGACATGTTTCTAACAATCTCGCATATGCGAGAACAATCTCTCATTTGAAACACATCCTTTGAGCGTCACTCAAAACATCGATTTTATTAAACCCATACAAACGCCATTTCTGAATTAAAATACATTGAAAAACTTATAAATGACCGCCTCGAGGACACACTAAGGATTTCGTGACGGCATACATGAAAAAAAAGATAAATAAAATAAAATTTAAAAAAGATAAATGGTAGCGCCATATCTCGTTATTATTTCGGAAAACAATAGTGGCTGGGCTGTCACGTGAAGCGCGGGCCATGCAAATAATCATAAATAAATAAATAAAAATAAATATGAGTCGAGGGCCCGACGTCTTATTTTAGGGCCGCGGGTTGGCTAGCCCTGATGTATGGTGGCTGGAAGCGATGTGTTTTAGGATATTTTTTATTAGTTAAATCACTAGTTAAATAAAATAAAGGTAGATCTTGATTTTTTCTGTAAAATGGCGATGCGAATGTAAAATAAAAAAAAAAACTTACATTAATGTTTATCTGTTCGGGTACTTTTTCGTCTTTTCGGGAAAGACTATGTCAAATAAAGATTAGATTGAGTGATGATAAATCTCAGGACCCAAAGGGTCAAGTAACCGGGACTCTATAGGTATAATTCTGAAGCCAACCGCATACGACAACTGCCGACGCACGCAGCAGATGCGCGTAGTTCATTGCGGCTTCTAAATGGCCCCCTTTATTCGTATCGGAGATTAACAAGTAATGGATACGCTGTTATTATATATATAGCCGTAACATATATATATATATATGTCGGAGATGGAGACGGATTGCTATCTGGATGGCCGTCGTCGTCGTCCGACATGTTGTATTTTCTATCAGTCAGTGCGCACGTCCGGCGCGGGCGTTGTTTCGAGAGCAAGTGAGTTTGACAAACGATCACACGCGCTACTGACAGATACGTTGACATTGACTTGACAACCGACAAGCTATAAGATGTCAACCACATTGTGTCGTATTGCCATTCTAATAAAATAAGTGGCGTCGTATACCGCGTAAATCGACTATCTCTCACACGGCCATTCTGCTCTTCAACGCGCTCTCGCGTTGATTTATCGACGTCACGTCCAGCCTAGACGCCACAGCGCATAGCACACAAGTAAAGCGTTTACAAACAGCTTTCAACCTTCCACAATGCAAAGCGTAAAAGCTTTCAGCACGTCACAGCCCTGGCGTATAGCAAAGCGTTGGGGCTTTCAGCATTGCTCAGAGGCAGCACTTAAAACACGCTGCAAAGCGTTGCAGCTTTCAGCATCGACCTTGGGTCAAGACAGATGAGCCCAACCTTACTGCAAAGCGTAATAGCTTTCAGCAGGACATCAGGACAAAGCGATAAGGCTTTCAATCCACCCTTCAATAAAGCGTAGTAGTTTCAAATAAAACTTTCGGTTAAAATAAAACATTTTATCAATCAGCAATGAACATAAGTCTTTTATGAACACAGGTTTACGTTAAACAAAACAATGTAATTATCGTTTCAGCTCAAACAATGATCATGATTCAATACAGTAATTCAATCCAACTTACTAATTACACCAAATTAAAATACCAAATTAATCAATACAATTTGTTCCATAATTAAATAAAACTATTCAATTATGGGTTCTACAGGATCAAGACATTCTGACAATTCAGGTAAACTAGCTGGATATTTACGTAATCGTTCATGGCACACATATTGGGCCCGTCCCCCAGATAATGGTTCAACCAAGTAACGCTCATTCGGATAGACGTTAGTAATTTTGCATGGACCATTAAATTTTTCACTCAACTTATTAATTATTCGGGGATTTTTCTGAACTAGAACTAGATCACCAACTGCGAAAGGATGAATAGCGGCTTTATTAGCATCGTAACGAATTTTATCTTTTGTTGCTTGCTCGTCCATCCTACTCTTAGCCGTTTGTCTTATTTCGAACAAATTTTGTTGGGTGCTAGTATCGGGATGTATCGCAAAATAGTTTAATTTGGGCGGTGTCTTATTACAGCCAAACAACAACTGGAATGGACTTTTACCCGTACTTTTCGACACAGTACAATTCAGGGCTAGTTGGACTTCGCCGATAACAGATTTCCAGGATCTGTTTTCATGATTCTCAGCGACTGTAAAACAATTAGTTAGAACAGACATTAGACGCTCTACCTGCCCGTTGGCACGGCTCACACCACTGGCGATTTCGTGAAACTCAATACACCATTCCTTACAAAGTTTTTGAAAATCTTGTCCTGTGAAAGAAGTGCCCTGATCAGAGATAATACGCTTGGGTGTCCCAAATACGTGAACAAAATTTCTAAGGGCCTCACAAGCAGATCGAGAAGTCAGATCTTTTACAGCAGTTAAGTGACAGAACTTGGTGAAAGCGTCGACTATAACAATCACATATTCCTTGGAAATCCTACCACCAGTCAATTTACCACTCGTATCAATGTGAATAGTGTGAAATGGCTCTGCAATCTTCTCTATGGGATGTAACGCAGATTGCTTTTTACCAGAGGGATTCTTGTTAATTTTGCACGGTAAACAATGGTCAACATACGTCCTTACAGATGAAGTCATGTTCGGAAACCAAAAATACTCTCTAATTTTGGACAAAGTCTTATCCCAGCCTAGGTGTTTTAATTCGTCGTGAAACTTTTGAATTAATTGCCAACGAAAATTTTTGGGGACAATCACGCGGCTAAAGGTTTTACCATCGACTTGAAAATTTCTATACAATAAATTATCTTTATAGGTGTAAGATGATCTAAGATTGGCGTCGATAGTATCGTTTTCTATAGAGTCTATAATTTTCTTAATGTCGGGGTCTAACTTTTGTTCAGCCTGTAACCATTCATCACTTATACGCGAAACGTTTGCTTGCTTACAGTTAGTGGGGTTACGACTCAAGTAGTCTACGTGCGGGATCCTTTCACCCTTTCGATACTCTATCTCGAAGTCGAAGGTCTGCATGTACGCCCACCACCTATGTACGCGAGGTAAAAGTTCCCGTTTGTGACGTGATGCCTTTAAAGCGTTGCAATCTGTAACGACTTTAAATTCCCTACCAAGTAAATAGTGTCGAAAATGTTTCAGCGCCTTAAATACTGCTAGAGTTTCTAGCTCATAGCTATGGTATCTACTCTCTGCATCCGTCGTCCTTTGACTGAAATAACCGACAACTTTCAACTGATTGTCGACCTTTTGAAATAAAATTGCCCCATATCCAATCGAGCTCGCGTCTGTGTGTAGTTCGATCGGTTTGCTAGGATCAAATATTGTCAATACGGGTGCGGAAGTCAGATAGCCTATTATGGTAGCATGAGCTTTTGTATGCTCAGAGGTCCAAATCCATTTAACTTCCTTTTTAGTAAGGGCGTACAGAGGCGCCATAATAGAGGAAAAGTTAGGTACAAACTTTCGAAAGTACCCAGCGAGACCGTTGAATTGGCGCAGCTCCTTCACATTGGTTGGTAAGGGAGCTTTTGCTAAAGCCCTTATCTTTTCAGGATTGGGTTTGACACTATTGTTACCGACAATATAGCCTAAGTACTCTACTGAAGACTTCAGAAAGGTACACTTCTTCCAGTTAAAAGCAAAACCGGCTTGCGATAACGCAAATAATATCTGATCGAGGTCCCGCAAAGCGTCTTCCTTGGTTTTCGAAAATACTAGGACATCATCCATATAAACAAGTGCTATCTTGTCTTTTAACCCTTTTAGCGCTTTGTTAATAGCCCTTTGGTATATGGAAGGGGCGTTGCAAAGCCCAAACGGAATTTTTAAATATTCCCATACACCATCCGGGGTAATAAACGCGGTTTTTTCGATATCGGCCTCGGATGCCATCAAAATCTGGTGAAATCCAGAGGCCATGTCTAAGCTTGAGAAGTAACACGCTTGCCCAAGGGCATCAATTTGTTCCGATATCAATGGCAGAGGATAACTATCACGCACGGTATTGGAGTTAAGCTCCCTATAGTCAACACAAAGGCGGTCAGATCCGTCCTTTTTCTTAACGAGCAATGCAGGACTAGAAAAAGGGGAAGAGCTCTCGCGCACTATACCCTTACTTTCTAAATCAGCAATAATCTCTCGCATTATGGTTCGTTCAGAAGGGGCTAACCTGTACGGGTGTCGTTGTACAATTTTGTCGGGGTTTTTAAGCTTAATTTGCATCGTTCCCGTATTCACGGTAGTTTTAGAATTGCCGCTAGTAAAATTATCTTTGTATTTCGCTAATACGGACCCCAGCCTATCAATATCATTAGCTTCGGTCAAATCAGTCTTAATTTTATCTAACTCTGTATCCATGTTTAAAGTTCGGCACGTATTGACACTAGCATCGCGTATAATTTTAGCACCGTCGCTATCGAGGGTGAAAATCAAACCAGGGGTCTTAAATATTTCTCTACCTAAGATAACATCATAGGGAAGCAAATGTGAGTCAGCAATCACAAACGTGACCTCGGTATGTAACCCATCGAACTCAGCATACGTTGTCATTTTACGAAATGAAAAACATGGCACGGAACCAATACCTGTGAGACGAGTAAATGAAATCTCTTTCTTATCAGGTAAACAATCAGCAATTTCCTTTTTAATCAATGAACATTCTGAACCACTATCAATCAGTGCTCGCAAAGTATAGCCACCGATGCATATTTCAATCAAAGAATCTTTAGAGGATGAACAAACATTGACTGACTTTGTTTGCAATGTAGAATCTTTAGTGTCCTTCGACTTTTCTTCGCGTTGTTTCTTAAAACAAGTAGATTCAGAATGTCCAGTTCTGTGACAGTAGGAACATTGTGTAACATTTGACTTATCACTAGATTTATCGACAGACGTGCGAGAATGAGTACCCTCATCTTTGTTTTTGTTACGCAACAATAAACAGTGTCGCTTCAAATGGCCTATCTTATTACAATAATGGCACCGACGCTCTGTAGATGACTCGCCTACTCTAGGACGCTTAGGAGTTTCATGTTCACTTCGAGTCTTATCAGAATATCGCTTAAGATTCTTAATTTTAGGGTACGTATTCAAATGCCTATCGAGTGCGACAAAACTAGTAGGGGTATTTTTAAGTAAATCTGTGCGTACCTGGACGTCCGTGATGCCGGAGATCACCACTTCAATTTTATTGGACTCACCCCAACCAGTATCCAGCCGGTCTATCAGCGCCACCTTGTTGGTAGAATACTCGATGTACGTCGACGCCTGGTCGCTCGTGTACTCCACCATGTCGCGAAACAAATCGTAGAACCTCCTGGTCGAGATGAACTGTTGAGTAAGTCGCTCCTTCAATTCTTCCCAAGTTTTGCACAACGGGTAAGAACGTGCAGCCCATTTCTTAGCACGTCCCTGCAGACGAGTAAAGGCAGCATTCCTGGTTTCATAATCCGTCCACGAGTTGTTCTTCATATGGTGTTCAATCTCGTCGCACCACTGGGCCGCAGTAAACTGACAATCGTCTGGATCAAATTGCGGTAAATAAATCTCGCTCGCCTTCAGCTTCCTAGAATCGCCAACACTCGTAGACTTGTGATTGGAATTCTGGAAGCCCGCCATCATATTTTGGAAAAACACAGCCCACGTTTCAGGTGAAGGTGCGCCATGTGCTTCGTTTCTTGAAGTCGATGGACCCGTCGCACTATTTTCTTGAGTTTCAGGTTCCGACCGAAAATATTCTTGATTTTGAGTAGCAGGCATTTCGGTAGACACGTGGGATGATTTTGGAATCGATACCACCGCTGCTGTCGGAGATGGAGACGGATTGCTATCTGGATGGCCGTCGTCGTCGTCCGACATGTTGTATTTTCTATCAGTCAGTGCGCACGTCCGGCGCGGGCGTTGTTTCGAGAGCAAGTGAGTTTGACAAACGATCACACGCGCTACTGACAGATACGTTGACATTGACTTGACAACCGACAAGCTATAAGATGTCAACCACATTGTGTCGTATTGCCATTCTAATAAAATAAGTGGCGTCGTATACCGCGTAAATCGACTATCTCTCACATATATATATATATATATATATATATATATACAATATGGATACGACATATAGGCAATAATTGAAACCATATACTTGGTACCCCCTAAGCTTCAAGCAGGAAAAGTTTGAACAAAATTGGTCCAGTATTAAGGGCAGAAACTAGAGTTTTAATTTTATAGAATTTGAACAACTTTGAGCACTCTGTAGAATCGCATGTTGCCGCTTAGCTGTTCAAGTAAGTTACCTACTATGCCTATTGTTGTGTGTGTGTGTGAAGTTGTTGTGTGTGTGTGTGAAGGTGTGTGCGTATTTATTAATGACTTATGACACAGTCAATGACTTTAAAGCAATGGATGAAACTATTTAATGACTTATACAGGTGGTTGCATTTTCTACATTTATTTTAATAATTATTTTGTTCGAAAATTTCGGATTTTATAAATCAGGGAATTGAAGTTTAAATTTAATTTGGTTCTATTCCTACGGACCAGGATGCTTCGCGGTTTCAGTATTTGCCTATATGTCGTATCCATATTGTATATATATGTTACGGCTAATACCCGAAGTGCGGCTCCGCTTCGCTTCGCTCCCGCCTTAGTCTTCTAACCTAACCTATCCGAGTCGGATTGCACTGAGTCGGGGTGTTAACGATAATTAATTTCGACATTGAAATTTCTAATTTAATGTAAATTTTTGGCTACACCTAGTTCTAACCGGCTAAAACTAGGTGCAACCGCACTTCGGGTATTAGCCGTAACATATATATATATATATATATACGGAATTATATCTTATAGCTAGAATGAATAAGAAGACACATACAAAATCTTTTTAGCCCTACAATTTGTCATCTAAGTCGTTATAGTGTTGTTGTCTGGATATGATCGTTCCCATAGCGTTGCCCAATTATGCCCAAAGTTTGTTCTTTGGAACCTGAACTCCGCTTTGAGCTGAGCTCCGATTGGTATGTTATGTCGGCTGGTCGGAACCTACTGCCATCTGGCCTCCTGACCTTGAGGTGCATCCATTTGCAGGTGAGGTTAGCTTAGGCCCTGAGGATATTGGTTTTAGAGCCTTGAATACCCAGAAACGAGCAAAACTACGTAGTATATCGAGGAATAAAACTTGTGAGACGGAGCACCCAGTCTCCTTTTAATCTTCACCTTCTTTTGAAGCTCAATTTGAATAAAATTGGTGAAATAAGTTCCGTATACATCCTACTTCAATACACCATTTATTTTAACTTGTACTTTTATATACTGTCATAATCTGCTCATTGACATTTCATATCGCATTACTTTTATTCATGGAGACCTATAATTTGGCTGTCTGTCACGTATTTTAAATTTGAATTTTGTAACAAATTGAATACTTATCCAATTTCGAAAAGGGCACATTTCGTATATTTTGACAAATACCATATTCAATTTTAGTTGTTGGTCTCTCAAATAAAAATAAATAAATAAATATAAACCCGAAACTAACCTAAGCATATCTAGTGATTCAATATCCATATACACAACGAGTTCGACGTTGTCCAAACAAGGGAGACTGTCGCCGTCCTGCGCTCTGCCTAACAAATGTTGCCATAATGAAAATAAAGCCTTGTGAGGCTATCGCAGGCTGTATTAACCCTGTAGAAATGATATTAACTCATATTGGGTATGGTGTGATTGATGGGTTAAGTGAGTGTTGTACATGAATGGGGCGTTAAGTTTGTATGTGTGTGTGATTCTAGATCGCAGTTTAATTTTGTGTTCGAAATTTAAATAATATCAGGTACTTAAAGGTCTACCTACCAGAATCTCATGGACATATTTTATTATTGGGAAATAAAAAGTTGTAGAGTTAATCTATCAGCTATCTTGATGCTTTTCAAGTTATCTCAATGACGCATGTGTCAAAAACAGTATTCTTGTTACATAATTATTTTCAGTGATATTACGATCTTTTTTGACATTTGGAAGAGACATTTTAGATAAGATTGATACTGAATTTTGAACAGATTATATTAATACAAAAATTGGTCATCTGTTCAAAACGTAATTACGCCGTTTAATCGTTGAAGAATTGTTCAGAAGAATTTTTCTAAACTATAGATACTTGGAAAGTCTATTTTATACTTTACAAACGCTTTCAATTTAAAACGTATGTAAAATAAACACTTTTATGCAACCAAATAAAATCCCACAAAGGCTAGAAAGGGACGGCAATAAAAATAGAGCATTTATCTACCTATATTTTTCATTCTACGAGTATATTCAACAAAATAACTTTTACTCCCAGTATTATTAAAAATAGACCTTATTCGGTTGTATTAAAGCTTCAAATTTGTATAACATATGACATTTGTGTGTGTTTCGTATGTAAAAGTGGCAGTGGCGTGAGTTTTCCGGGCGAAATTGGAAAAATATTCGTATATTCACAATGGCGGCGCGGCGCGCGCCAATTTGAATATAGATTAGAAAATGTGACTACGTGCACTCTAATATGTTTTTCTAGAGATGTGACGAGATGTTACTCGATGAATTTTATACCATATATTTTATTTTCTTAAAAGAATATTAACAACCCAAACATCATCTTCATAGAGACTTATTTTCCTGATTGCATCCAAGGCCAAGATTACTTCGGAGCTCAGGGTCTGCCTTCCGGCTCTTCCTCCTCCACTTTGCACGATCTTGGATCTTGCAAATGGTCTTACTACCATGGAGTAAGCCCATTTGCACGCATGTCATCTTTAACGATGGCAAGACAGGACTTCTTGGGCCTACCTACCCCTTCTACTTAGACCCAGCGAGGGTGCCATTGCCAGGCATTTGGTACCCAATCGCTACGCAAGACGTGGCCGCACCAGTGAAGGTGGCTCTCTTGCATTTTATCTGTGCAATTAAGATTAGTAACCGAAATTCCCTTTAATCCCTCCAGATAAGTTAAATTTCATGTGTAGGAGTGAGTTCACGGATCAGGATTCGAACTCGAGATCCCTCGATCGTAAGGCCGACTCCACTAAGCTTCTTTAGCCTAATTTACGTGCAAATACTTAGATGTTTTTGTATATAATTATTATTACCTACTATTGTCATGATATTAAGTTCACTAGGGCTCACTTATCATATCTACTTATTCACCAAAAATAAATTTATAGGCGACAAACCTTCTCACCTTGATCCTTCATAATATTTGCAACGCTTCACCACCGAATGAAACTGTCATATAGATTAGTTCTTGACGAATAGCTATAATAGATTCAAGCCTTCTTCTTCGCAATGACCCGAAACTTAATCTCCATTAAACCACATCCTTAACCACAATCCTGGCAGTTCACGAACGGTACTGCGACGAGATATTAGGTTCTGATTCATGTTGTATGGAGTCAACGCAAGCACCTGGACGTATTTGGGCTTTTCCTGTTAGTGGATCACTACTGTTGATCCTGGTGTACAGGAGTTACAGTTATATGCGTAGAAGGGATTACATACATACATACAGTCACGCCTTTTTGCCAGCAGAGACTATTAAGTATATCAGGCCATGAGCCCCAGAACGGCCTAACCAACATTTTATCAAAGATTAGGTGGCCTATAGTCAAAATAGTTTGCTATTGAAGCTAACTGGCCTAACATCGATTTTTTAATACCATCTAGAGAGGGCGTTATAAAAATTGATTTTAGGCTATTTTAGAAAGGCTAGCTATCTAACAAATTGATTCTACACAAAAATACTATCTAAATGTTGGTTAGGTCGTTCTTGCGCTCGCGGCCTCAATGTTTCCACTTGCTACGATCCTGGCATAAATCGTCCGCTTCTTCTTCTTCCATATTTGTTTTCATACATGCTTACCGGTTTCTGGCACTCAGGAGAGTAGTCTCTTAAATATAATAAAAAAATTAGGTAAAACTGTCAACAGAATTATCGATAATACAATGACATCCCTACAGTTTCACGTATCTCCCTAGCTATGTACAAACTCGGGTAATGGATTTCCTGCTCCCGCCCACTTGGCGCGTTCTGCTATTTTTGCGCATACAATAAAACCTTATAAAACCCATGGATTGGACCAATTTATAGCCTCTATGTATGCACATTCTGTAATATATTCATACTGGGGTATTTTCCCCTAAAAGAGGGGGGTTTCATTGTGTTTGGGGACTCAGTTGATTGGTTTAATTTCGATTTCGTGTTTTCAATTTGGTACGTTTTTTTTTCTCGTGGTTTGTTTTTGAATTGCTTTTTTACGAATCGTGTTATTGTCACTTTGAAATAGGGTAATTATCATGTTTTTATTACCTTTTGATGCCCGTAAATGCCTGCAGGTGTATTAACATCAAAATCGTACGGGAATATGGGCATTCTAGAATGGTACTCAGTACTTGGTTTTCTGAGGAATAGATCTGATATACAAACAGAGGATAGACAATCTGTTAAATCAGCCTTAGCGTAGCGGCATAGACATATTTTCTTCGCTTCTCTTCGACCAATGACGTTGTCTATATCACGACGATTTGGTCATGTGACACGTTTTATCAGCAATTTCGTGGGTCGAAGCGATGTCTCGATTTTGTCGATGCCTGCCATGCTGTTTCCTCTTTTCAGGTAAATCGAAATTCAGGACTTACTAGAATACGGGCCACACTAACTCATTTGCACCCATAAACTTTAGCTTACCATCAGGTAGAGTTAAATTAGGTATATTAACATGATCATTATAAAAAACATTTTCAGGTGTCTAGATAACGCCATGTAGAATGTCCTAGAATTATGAATTGACCTATTGCTGCCAATCAACTAGTTAATTGTTTTATCAACAAATTGTTAATTGTTAAAACGAGTGGTGGTCGTTATTAGACTTTCGCAATTACTTAACAATATTTGATGCAATGTGGCACTTGAAGGTTTTAATTAAGCGAAAAAATTAAATCTCACGCAATTAAGATTCGATGTGCTTTTTAGTCCGACACGCCATCGCGATGTTTTGCCTTACCGAGGTATAGAGTAAACACTCTTACTTTTTTAAAATTAAATTCTGTTTTGGTTAGCAGGTTTTTTATTTTCCATTCTTATCATGAAGAAAGAAAATAGAATAAATAAATAAATATTCTACAACATCCTATATAAAGCTATCTAGAGCCATGGTAAGCGTAGCTTATCTAGCTTGTGTTATGGAATCTAGAATGCGGATAAACATACTTAGATACTTTTTATGCAAATATACATAATTATGCACACAAATATTTGCACTGAGCGGCAATCGAACCCACGCCCCCTGTGTAGCAGGCGAACGTTCTACCGCTACGCCACAGAGGCCATCAGAAGGTTGACTGGTGGTGTTTTTGGTACCCACCAAGATCTTTGAGCCCAAACCAACTTACTGATTAACGAGTAAGCTGGTACACCTGTAGATTAACGAACGAGGCCCTGGTGCAGGTTTTCCTTTTAGGGTTGGGTGGTAAAACGGCAGTTGCTACCAGCAAACCGACTTAATCGAGTCCCCAATATCCTTGAAGGAATTATTACTGTATCTACTACGATAGTGGATCATCGAATATAATAAAATCAACAATTTCTTGATCCATTCAAGAAATTGTTGCTGCCACTTTCCCTTCAATAATTGTCAAATCGTGCTAAATTGTCTATGATTTGCAATAAAACAGTATGCTTTTGACAGTGATAACCGTAGTTCCTATTTTCGCTATTACCTACAAGCATAAGAAATCGTTGATTTTAATTTTGAATTTGGAACTTTTCGTTTCTTTCTACACAAAAATACTATCTAAAATAGGATTAGTCACTGGTACAAAAAAGGGTGACTCACTACAATAGGGATGTTCCGCAATCAATAGAATTAGACGTTTTAGTAATTATACAGGGCGTCCCACGGCGATGCCACATGGAGGGAAAGTTCCTTAAATCCTTAAGTTAGCTCATTTTGTTTAAAGGAGACATCATTTTATTTTTTAAAAGAAACAAAACTGCATTCAAAGATTTTTAAAAATTCGCTTGCACACCCGGTAATCGAACCGACTAAAATCCGAAAAAGTAACATCCTGTATTTTTATGGCATCAATCGATAGTGTCAAACATAAGGATCAAATCTCTCTAAGAAACATGGTAAATTAAACGAAAGGAAGTCCTTGAAATCTAAAATTATAAATTCTATTTGGCAAAATAAAACACTTCAACTCAAAGTTCATCCATCCATCTGATACCATATTAACAATAAAATTCCATATTTAAATTGCTTTTCTTTTTTTATCGTGCTGAAACCGCTGCTGGTCAGCAGTAGTATTTAGGTATGTCGAACTCAAACCGACTAAAACCGCACGCCATCTAAATTAACAGGTTATAAGTTGATCCATAGGGCAATTCTCTTGCCATTTTCGTTGCACAGGGTACACCGCGTGCAGGTTTCTAATCAAATCAAAGATATCTCTAGTGTTGATACCTTGTAAGAATTTCTTACAAGGTATCAACACATCAAAGATATCTCTAGTGTTGATACCTTGTAAGAATTTCTCACAAGGTATGAACACTAGAGATATCTTTGATGAAATTTATTTAGTAAAATGAGTACTAAATGAATGAACTTTGTTACCTGTTTAGAATGTAACTTTATTGGGTAACTGCATGAGGTATGTGTAGGTAGGGTAGGTAGTTATTTTTGGGTGCTTGATTAGAAACCTGCACGCGGTGTACCCTGTGCAACGAAAATGGCAAGAGAATTGCCCTATGGATCAACTTATAACCAGTTAATTTAGACGGCGTGCGGTTTTAGTCGGTTTGAGTTCGACATACCTAAATACTACTGCTGACCAGCAGCGGTGTCAGCACGATAAAAAAAGAAAAGCAGTTTAAATATGGAATTTTATTGTTAATATGGTATCAGATGGATGGATGAACTTTGAGTTAAAGTGTTTTATTTTGCCAAATTGAATTTATAATTTTAGATTTCAAGGACTTCCTTTCGTTTAATTTACCATGTTTCTTAGAGAGATTTGATCCTTATGTTTGACACTATCGATTGATGCCATAAAAATACAGGATGTTACTTTTTCGGATTTTAGTCGGTTCGATTACCGGGTGTGGCAAGCGAATTTTTAAAAATCTTTGAATGCAGTTTTGTTTCTTTTTAAAAATAAAATGATGTCTCCTTTAAACAAAATGAGCTAACTTAAGGATTTTAGGTACTTTCCCTCCATGTGGCATCGCCGTGGGACGCCCTGTATATGAGCACAACCACCTCACTATTTATTTGAAACAAAAAACCTGCAACACTGGAAATGTCATTTTACTGACTGAAAATAAATAATCATAGTTTAAAACTATTCATACATAAACGACCTCTTTAGCAAAACTTAAAACGTGTCAATCTACAGATAAACACTGTTAAAAGCGTCTGTTTTTTCCTTTCCTGTGCAAGCGCCCTTTTAAGTACGGCATTAGATAATGTTGGCAAATCCCTCACTTAAGAGGAGTACTTGAGGATCAGCGGGTAATTCTTTACTTTGGCGGTTTGAATATGGAAGTTTTTATCTACGAGTTTTTTGCTATTTCATTTTCACAACTTGTGTTGTTAAAAAACATGCTGTGTGGTTTGTAAAGGCATTTTTATCATAAACGCCAGTAGCTTAATGTTTAGAAGATAGGTGGCCGTTGCTTCGGGAATTGTTAAATAAACTAAATAAAGATATGGCCACAAAGCAGGTCCCAGGCTCCTAGGCGGAACTAATATGCCTACTTTTATTAAAAGCTAACTGACTCGGCTAACTTTGTATCGTGCTTTATTCAACTCACGTGGTACTCACTCACTGAGATCCCGTTCCCGCTGCACCTTCAATTCATTTTCTTTATACAAACCTTGGCCACACAACAACGAATACAAAACAAAAAGAATTATCCAATTTGGTTCAGTCATTTGGAAGTTATGCGCGTACATAGGTACATTTGGGGCGTTTCATTATTATTTATATAGATTGTAGTTGGATTTCCACCTAACGAACTACCAGGGGCCCGATTAGTAACATTACGTTATTAAAACGTATGATTTCAAAACCTAAAACTTATATTACTATTTTGAATCTAGTCCCTGTGTAGGTGAACATCTTGGGTCGAGGATTATCAAAACATCTTACTTTTAACTCACCGAATTTTGCCGATTTGTTAGTTTTTATATAAGCGCCACTTAGCGCCACACCACTTGAGATTCGTAACACAACACTGAGATTCAACTGTCGGCAAACGGCTTTCATTTCACCGAAAGTTGAACTAATATTTAAACACCTTCGTCTTTGTTGGCGTGTCGAGAATATCAGCGGTTATTTTTTTGCTTACATTTTGGCAAATGTAATTTAATATGGCAATTTTTGTAGTTTATAGATTGGTAAATAAAGGTGTGTTTGATGATTAGGGGGAGTATAGGTATCTGTTAGATGTTTGTCGTGTTATTGATTGTTTTAGGGATGTAGATAGGCAGAAGTGTATCGTAACATACAATAAGATTTTACTGCGATGAAGTAGGTACCTACCTAACTATCTAAAAAACCATAGGTATTTCAACGAGAAAAGAAAAAAATTCTAAGTAGTATGCGATTATAGAGTAGAAATAATGTGTTTTTATTTGCTTATAGGGATAGTATCCCATCTGCTCCGATCAAATTTACCATTGGTTTTTCTTTGTAATCTTGTAGTTTGTACGGCCTTCAAGTTAGGGACCACCATTTAAAGGCCAATAGCATCAGAAATGGTGGTCCTACTGGACTGCACCTCCGATTTTTACCATCTAGCGCGGTGCAGTCAATTGATGGACCAAATATCTAAAAAAGTATATTCATTTTATGTTCCAAACGGATACCAATTTCTAAACTGTTAAAAATTCATTCCAATTGTTTGGTGTAGTTTATGAGTTCTGTGATAAAATTAAACTTTGACACTAGTCAAAGTTCAACAAACAAAAAATACAACAACAAAAGAAAGTAAAAAAAAATGTCACAGAACCCATAAAGTACCATTATTATCAGATCTTATTCAAATTGATAACCTAAGCGACCCTAGAGATTTCCCCTTAATTAACACACTTTCTAATTAAATCAATGGAATCTTACAATCTAATAAACGTTATTCTTAATTACCTAATAAATACTTAAAAATATTACGAAAAAAATTACCTGAAAAATCTTCCATTCGATTGACCTACCTCCCTTTATTCTAAAGGTTGATAACAAAAGCAATCCCAAAAGGATTTTCCCGGTACCCCAGACGTAATATTTCCCACAATGCGTTACCGTTATGTTTGCGGCATAATAATGTGTTTAATTGTTTTAAAACTACGAGAAAGTGCTGCCGACTATGGGCTCAGCTGCCGACTGGTGCAGAGTAGGACAGCGCAGAGATTACGCACAATAGGTGCACGAATAAAATGTGTATGTGAGGGTAATTTGCAGTGATTTGGCAGGTTTATTGGTACGTATATTAAAATCAAATAAAAGCAGAGAGGTGGTCTATGGTGGTGTAGCTCTAGAGACCCAGATTATCTAAATAGTTGTATGGTATCAAATCCGTGACTAGCTAACTTAGAGATCACGGATTCGATTCTCACTCGCAGTTAATCTAAATAGCTTATGTTAGGGTTGGGTTCATATCAGTAGGCCTGGCGTCGAACCTAATACTTCTCAATCTCAATAAGGCCGACTCCTCAGTCACTAAGCTTCTAACAAATACCATAGTGTTTCTCCTAATAAAAATAAATTCAAAATTCAGTCTCGCTGTAATCCTAAACTCCAAAATTTCAAAAGCAGTCACGATTCTAATGAAAAGGGTGACAATTCTTGTAATAATTTTTTTTCAAAATTAGGGCTCGTAATGATGACGAAGTCAATCTTCTCTCTGACATTTCATTTGATTTTGACAGATCGAGACTAAATTATGAATAGACTTTTATTAGAGAAGAGAGATGGCCTTCTAATCAATTTTATGTGATTATTATTTCTTCAGAGGCTACATCACTATCCTACTCTGTACACCTAATATCGAGTTACCATCAATCAAAGGTTCCTAGTGGCTTAATCGCCCTGCAAACATTTGCCCTAGCCATAAACCTTCACTTTGGCACCCGCGCCCTTCGGGAAGCGTCTCTCACACCCTCTGTAGGGAGTTTTTATTACTTTTAAATATAATGTACTGTTTGCGTAGAGATTATTGTGTGTGTTAAATGTATTTAGTTTTAAGGGCTCTGTTTGTGTGGTTTTGTATAATGTTACTTGTAGGTAGACCACCCTTGGTGTAGTTGGAGGTGCTACTTGAGGTAATTTTTTATGTTCACAAACTAGTTATTTATTATTTGGATTACAGGTCTGACTATTCCTGAGAAGGTAGCCAGAAGTGAACTGAAACAGATAAATATACGGTGTATGGTAATTGGTACCCCTACAAGACCTACGGGGCCAAGTCACAAAGAACTGACGGACTAGGCTCTGTCGCAGGCTTTCCGCTCAAGGTTGGCAGGCAAGACGGCAGTCAGAGGTTAGCGTATGCTACGTACTGAGGTGAAGGCTTGGGATTTAACCAATGATGATGATAATGATAATAATTTATGCAGCATAATTGTATGAAACTCTGTTAATTTTTTCTGAAATAATTTCAGTAAGTAAAACCATCAGTACCAGTAGCGAAGAGTAAACATTTTCAAAAGGGAAGCCGGTGGCATCTCGATATAGTGCGTCATGCACCATGCGACCCATGGGCAAGGCGGCAGTTATCGGGTTATAAGGGTCCCTCGCCACTGATCAGTATTATTTATTCTGTGGTAAAATATACCTAAGAACAAGAACTCTGTTTAGTTCAAAGGATTTTGTTCACGCCTGTAAATTTTCAAAGGGGTAGGCAGAGGTGTCTTATCACCCAATCATCATCACCATCTTCATGTAGACGTATTTTCCTGATTGCATCCGCGGCCAAGATGACCTCGGAGCTCAGTCCTGTCTTATCACCCAAATCTTGCCATATATGATGTCCGAAAGGTCCCACGTAACAGGGAGCGAGCCTATTGCCGTCAAGCGGGTACTTACCTATTCATTGTTGCATATTATATTGTTTGAGTAGTAAAATTCAATGAAGCTAGCTGGTTTACACATAGTAGTATATTGTCTCAAGCGATATAAATTTGAAAATGTTGCCATATTCACGTGTGGCGAAGGAAGTGAGGTGCTCAGTCAACTGTGAAGATACAGCCTCTATTCATAGACACGACCCAGGTGTCTAGTGCGGGTAAGATTAGCCTTTTGTTCTTAATATGAAAGCTGCCAGCAACAATAAGGTAGATTAGACTCTTGTTCGTTGAAACTGTTTGAGCTTGGGCTTAATTTTTTTTTTAAACTCTCTTTTGTCCATCTTAGCGCCAATTCCAGTTGCATCAAAATTTCGTTCTTTGGAATGTAGGATCCAATTCTTTTTTAAATATACATACCAAATATTTTTTGGCTACCCCCTTGCCACTGGCAGCAGGTAACCTCACACTTGTGACCCAGAATGTAACTACAGTGCCCCGAGCATGAAATACTATCGTAATCGTATCGTAGACGTATCGTAGACGTATCGACAGAACGGAGCATTGCGATTGGCCGCCTGCCTACTGTGAACCTGTGTGTGCGTGAAGCCTACCAATCACAATGCTCCGTTCTTTCAATACGTTTCGATTACGATAGGTTTTCTTGCTAGAGGTACTGAAAGAAAGTAAGAAACAGATTTGGTATTCTGAGTAATAGCAAATTCATCAACCACACTGAACCAAAAAAGGAGTCAGTTCTGCATAATCACACAGCGCTACATAGGCTTTAAAATAAGCATTTAGCGGGCATCAAAACTGCGACCTCTAGCGTACCAGCTTTAAATTTCCTGAAACTTAAAACCTAAAATATAACTTTACCCAACCCGGGAATTGCACCCAAAACCTTATGTAAAACGTTCACACTTGCTTATTACATCACCGAGACAGTCCCCACAAGATTAGCCAACCGTGACGTCATAAATAAACAGCTGACATCAGCTCACTCCAGACAAAAGAATTCCAAACCTTCCTCAGAAAGATTACGAACAAATGCAATAATTTAACACTAGTACCAGCCCGTGGTGTTGTCTGACATGAAGTGTAACACCTTACGCCCACGTATGATGCATGGCGCCACGGTTTCCGGTGCCGAACTTCCGGTGTACGCCCTCTACAGGATTTTGTAAGCACATTTACAAACGTAAACATGCAGTTTACTACATTATCTGTGGCAGTTATATCGGGGGTGGGGCGACTTTGGTACATGTTCGATATAAGGGGAAGGGGGTGAAATAATAATTGCGGAATTTTGCAACGGAAAGGTATTTTCTTAATTCGAATGTTTGAAATTGGAACGTCGTGGGTTTTAAAATTGTGAGCGTTTTGCAGGCTTCTTCATGACAACATTTTGCAAAAAAAAAGAAGAATAATAAACGTGTGTCGTAGTGGTTTTTTAAGCTAACCTGTTTTTTTTTATTTGAACCGTTAATAAGGTGGAAAGTTTATTCGCAATGGTATCACTAATTATATTTATCGCAAGCATAGAATATACTTCAAGACAAGATATTAAAATAGTCATCCAGTTTTTTAGCACCTATACATAGAAATCATTACAACTTGACCTTAGGCAACCCGTTTTTGAAGCACAAATTGAGGAAAATATCTTATATTCGATCGCTACCCAACATTACAGGATTGCGTGAAAATGAATTGAAACGGCCTGGGCCGTTGTGTACTCTATTCTTTACCCACTATTTTATCCGCCCAGTAGTTCCATGAAACTGGCAGCATCCCAATATCTTTAGTTCCATTATGGTAATGGAACTAGAGAATGGTACTATTGGGATATCATCATTATATACGCATATTTTTACCTTCTAAAGATAAAGCTAGGTAAAAAGACGCAGAACAATCTAGAATATAGCAAATACACATCTAAATAATTCTCCAATTCTTTACTATAAAACGATAATGTAGTCAAATTTTATTCAGCACACATACACGTGTCTTATCACAGTTGACGTTACAATAAGCTATAGATTTCACATTTTATCCAACAAAATGCCGTGTATAGTACAACGCGCACTCTAGCGCATACATACGACGAAATTATACAGATCGAGGCAGATCAGATGAGGTTGGACTGTTTTTTCGGTGATATTTATATGACTATTGTGTATGAGTGTTTGGGAAAATGGATTCTGAAGAGTGTGTTTTGTAATGAGCGTATTCAGGTGTTTTCGATGAGTATTTCTTTAATTTCGCTTCCATTTTTGGAGACAATTCAGCTAAATGATGATAGTAAACTCGATCGGGTGTATGGGCTAGAATTGCCTTCAAATTTTACTCGAATTTTGGTAGATGGCTTGGCAGTTTCCCATCAAGACGTATGTATAGGAGAATTTCGAAAATACAGAATGTGCTCAGGTAGCTCAGTGGCTCAAGTATTCAGCCTAGAAAAGGACAGGTTGTGGGTTCTTGCTTGCTCCGTTTTAGATGTTAACTTTGCCGATTTAAATCTACCTATATTCTTATAAATAAAATTGATTATTAATAAAGCGAAACTCGAGAATAGAGGAGGTCGAGGATGGGATCGGCAGCGTGAGTGTGACGCCACTGGTATTGCATACGTCCAAAGGCCACGGTAACCACTTACCCACCTGATGGTAATTTTGCCGTTTGGCCGTTTGCTTGTCTGCCACCTACGTAGTATAAAAACGGTTCGAATACTGATCCCAACATTTCGGCTGCTTTTCAGCGGCCTGGGTAACGGGAAGACTACAGAAATAATAAAATAACACTAAATAAATCGCGAACGGATTTCGTTAAAAATAGTTTTATTCCAAATTCTGAATAGCCGTAATAACTATAACGCATAATGTGATGTCACATCACATAGTGTAGCTTTAGCCAAGTAAAGCCAGGACACATTACACTAAACCCAGTTATGCGTAAACGACACATTATGGTAATATTTGTGGTTAATAACTTTGTTTGTCAGCCTATTTGATGCCTTATAAATATAAAAGTGTAGAAGGGGGTATGATATTGAGGAGTTTAAGGCCAGATGGATCAGTGTACCTTTAAATGTACGGTTAAAGTAGGCGATAGAGCATGAGGGAATTTCTACCTCTTAACTATATTTGTTTAGGGTTCCGTATACGTATATAAACGGAACCCCTATAGGATCTCTTCTTTGTCCGTCTATTGGACCTTTTTGTTTGTTGAAATTGAAGTGAATACATACTTCCATATTATCATATTCCATATTATAAATGCGAGTAACTCTGTATGTTGTCTTTCTGCCTGTAACGCTTTCACGGCTAAACCACTGAATCGATTTTGATGAAATTTGGTATAGAGATAGATTAGACCTTGGAAAAGGCCATAGGCTAAGTTTGGTTGCAGTAACCGTATCCACGCGGGCGCAGTAACGGGCAACAGCTAGTATCAAATAAACTGACTACTGACGTACTGACGTTTATGTAGCATATTTAACAATCTCAAAGGAATCGTAACTTATAGGGTACTTACCGTTGAGCTAGAATCATGAAATTCAATAGAACGTAAGGCTAGGTCAAGTCAAGCATAAGTAAAGGCAAGTCCATGAACTGTAGATTCTGGAAAACCTACCTCACAAAAAGAACAAAATTGCAGCGAACTCCGATCGTCCACCTCTAGTCACATCTAGTTTGCCAAAAGTAACACTGAGTTGGTCCCTTCATCAAGTTATGTACGGAACTCTCATTGCGCGAGTTCAACTCGCACTTGACCGGTTTATTATAACGGCACGTCAATATTATTACCCCTCGTTTGAATGAATGTCATCATTATAGATGTCAAGAATGTTACAATTACCCAGCTGTTTACCTTTTCCTGGAATAGGGGGTATTAAGTTACAGGTATGTATGTACTTACATAGATGATTCGCCGTTCTTAGCGGCTGTCTACACCCTATAAGGAACCACAAGTTTGTAGGTGTTATAGTTTCTGAGGTTTCGTGATTAATCAGTGTGTGGTATTTCGGTTACCTCATACATACAACGCGCTTCAGAGACATAGTTCTTAGCTGTTTTCGCGTCCGTAGATGGAGTTATCGGGTTACAAGATTTTTCCCGACTGCGACAGCGAGGGCGAGACTCAGGCCTTATTACTTACGAGACTCCTGAGTCTTTTATAGTCACACTTTTCAATTTAATCATTCAAATCATACTCTCATCCAACAATCAACGAGTTCTCCCTTTTTTATATCAATTGAATCGTCATTATATACAACCTTTGATTATTAATCAAAGTATACAACCTCTGTCTAAAGGCACCTATTCACAATGCAAATAGTATAGACATCTAAACGGTATATTAGGCAAGCGTTCCATTGTGTCTGGTGTCGATCCAATACCCGTGAATGTGTTCCTTTGCAATAAAACGTTATACGCCTACGTTTCATATGCAAAATTCTTTGAGAGCAGTGAAAATTGGTGGACGTATTCTGTACGCGAAGGTTTGTGAATTGAATTCTATTCTATCGTGGTTATAAACATTAATATGAGCTAAAGGATATTTAATATGGTGGTCTTTCAAGAACCTCTAAAGGTGCCGAAATTTCACACATTATATTCGGTACTTAAGAATTCAATGCATTACCATTCTAGGTCATAATAATACACAGTATTATCTAGTCCCGGGGTACGTTTAGTCCTTTTCCTCATTTTAGGAGTGACTACCGTCTCACCTCCCTACTCCCAGATGAAAGCCAGCGACAGAGCTTCTTCCATCAACCAGTAGTTGTCAAAACTCTCTACAAAAGCCAGTAGGTTTCCAGGTGAGATTATTTTGGGTCCCGAAGACCTTGTCTTGTGGGACAAAACCTAACTTTTAACTGTCTCGCTTGAGTCTCAAGTTCTCGATTTTTCTGTTAGGTACTACGTTCAGAATAAGCTTACCAATAACATTTCGAGTTGATATTCGATTTGGATACAGCGCCGGCCCCGGGTGGCAATTCTGCAGATCCACGATACACGTTCACATGGGAAATCAAATAGTACGAACATGTAAATTTAACGCCCCTTGCGAAGTACCTATACGTATATACGAGCAGGTAATCTTTGATTTAGGGATTGAACACAATATTTTCAGAATAGGGTACCATTTTTATTCGTAGAAATATCTTCTTTGAAGATTATGATTATACGTCGGCAGCACGAGTGTGACGCCCTTGGTACCTACTGCATATCCATTGACCACGGCAACCACTTTCCATCAGGTGGACCGTGCACTCCGACTGCCGCCTAAGTGGTACATTAAAAAAAAAGATTAGATAAGGCAATACTCGATACAATGGTCATCCTCATCTCAGCGTTATATCTGGTTGCATCTTCTTTCGCCTCAGAGCTCATGATCTGCTTGCTCCTTCTCCTTAGTTAGGTTTGATGAACACGACTGCCTGTTGTCGAGTGTCTTCGGGTAGAGCAGAGCAGGGTGGGGCAAGCATCCCACTTGCTCCCCCTGAAGACTGCCATCTGACACGTCATTTAAAGGTAAGGAAGGCTTGGGCCCTAAAGACCTTAGTTGAACCCCAAAAACACGCTGCCTCGACACAATGGTAGTTGGAGCAATGAACCAACTTTTGTGAAGAAAAAACGATGTATTAAAAAATTAATGGGGTGAAAGAAACATTAACCGAAGCTAAACCATACGTTAAACTACTGTCCACTTATAATGATTGAATGTTCCCATATGAATTAATTCACACCCCACAGACAGGCGTACCTATCTGTCTGTATAATTGGAATAAACAAACAAAATTAAAAACAATAATTATTATGCAAACGTTAAATTCTCTTTCAGAAGAACAATAAAAAGAATACAAATGAATAATTACTATTAATTAATTAAACAGTAAAAGTTAACTTTTTATATTTTTACACACGAAACTGAACTGAAAAGTTGAGAGTATTATAGTATGGAAAAATGACTTAATTCTGTGCACCCGGCTTTAATTAAGAAATTAAGATAAGAACGGGTACACAAATAAAGCATTTTGTAATCTACTCCGGAAGCCGGTCGGAAGCTATCCGAAACGGACACCGAGCTTAAATTTGTGTGGATAATAAAATCCTTATATCGAAAACTTTTACCCCTACCATTTGCTTTGGCCGACATACGCGTATTGCACGATATGTAATGTGTCTAAGCAGTCTAAGCGTGGCATCGCTACCATGAACCACTATAAGCGATCGTATCTTGGGTTCCAATCTAGTAGAAGATGAATAGAGGATAGAGCTGTATAGGTTGCATAGCTCCATCCCTTTGGACAACAATCACGGTGCGCAGTTCTTCTAGCACGTCGAGGCAAGCCCGCTGAAGTAGCATGGTAAAACGAATCCTGAAATCCTAAATAAAAGTGTTCGTTAGACTGCAGTAATAATGCTCAGTAAAAAATTTATATCATTAAACTATAATATAACTCAAGGTAACACGCAACGTGTTCTATCAGTAAAGTAAAATGGCAAGATACTAGTTTTGTGTTACTACTAGTACAAATAACTAAACCTTAAATAGAATTAAGGCGAAAATAAGACCCATACCCGGGGGCGAGTTGGGGACTCCGTGGTCCCCACACCGGAAGAGGGCCATATCGAGAGATATGGCCCTGGGTCGGCCGGGGTGCGAGGGATATGGCTATGACAATCTCACCTCCGGCAACTGACGGCTCACAGAAGGCGTGCGTTTTAGTCGGTTCGAGTCCGACATAACCTCCTCCTCCGATTCCCGCGAGGGAGGTATCCGTGGGGATTTTTCGCACGATTAAAAAAAAAATAAAAGGCGAAAATAAGAAGGCTTCCCAAGTCTTTTTAAGCAGAATCTTAAATCGAATGTCCATTTAAATGTAATAATATGAATTCTTTAGCTATATATTCCTCATTAACTTAGTTTATTTTTCTATGCTCGTAACGTGTTTATAATGCTAATAATTTCTTATCATAATATGTACAAAAAGGTCCATCTATCTATGTTTTTATTCATACTTTAATATTATCCGGGCTGACTCTCATCAATTAAATGCAGTAAAGAATCGAGTAACCCTGCTATCAATCCTCGATTGTAACTCGATTAAAACTTACGCACCGGTAGTAGGGGTGCGGTTTCGATACAAAGCGTTCATCGCATACATAAATTCCAATTAAGCGAAGGTGAGACAAGGCAGTCACGAATTTTATCGCACATCAGCTTAGAATATATTATCATAAAACTTTATTGTTCTCGTTATGACAGCAGTCGAAAACTTTGTCGGACCGAAAACGATACATCGATTTTTAAATAGTAGGGGTGTTTGATATTTTGTTGAGCTGATTAGATGGTGTTGAAAGGAGACGATTTTTTATGTTTGAGCTTTCGGCCACCTACAAATTTTGGAGAACAATAATGAAACGAGTATTGATTTATTTGTAATTTTATCGGGATTACAATGGTACATTGCTTCTTAGCTAGTCTAACCGGAGCATTGATATAAACCAAATCAAAACTGATAATAAAATCAATGTGAAACTGTCATGGCGCCAATCTCAGAAAATTATAATTTTATTATTTAGTATGACATAATAATAGACGTCATTAAAATCATGTCTTATGCAATGTATTGAATAAATAGAAGATGGATAGGGCAATAACCTTCTTTTTAACAAGTGGAAATCCACTCAAATCCGGCGGAGCCAGTGAGGGTGGTTATGTCGGACTCGAACCTACAAAACCAGCATGGCCATGAATACATCAATATGTGATTTCAAAGTACGGGCATGTGCCGTTTTTCACAGTCTATATGTTTTTCGGATGTAGAAAAGCAGGATTATCTTTACTAGTTGGGCGGTCAGACGGCAGCCGCTGCCATAAAAGGCATATTTCCAAACCTATTATAAGAGAAGGAGCAAGCGGCCGGTAAAAGCCTTGGTTACAACTAGGCAAAATTCCTAAGATGATGATTCATACTTACACCATGAAATGAAAGTAGGTATCCAATGAAATAAAAACAAACAAAATCATATTATAATAATATTTATTTATTACATAGGTATATAAAACGTTTTTTATTGCTGGTAGGTATGTCGTCCAAAAAGCATACAAATCATAGTAATTATAGTAAATGAGCAAAAAGAAAACTCAATTAATGTAAATAACATACATTCTCCTAGTGCCTTGGTTGTTTACTGATTTGCAGTAATTCATCTGAAAAAGATGGTTGGCGGTACGACTGGTGTATTTATTAGAATTGTTTGACTACATCACTTATAGACACTGTAATACTCCACTCGTCCATATTATTCAATACTAGCCATTGATTTACATAGCAGCTGCCTGTGTAATGTCTGTACTATATAATATTATTTTTTTACAATGATCATTGAACAACAAGAAAATTCACTAATCAATCACTCAAAATAATCACAAAATAACTGTCAAACAATTTTTGGCACTTTTGGGATTGTATTGCCATTCGAAATAATGAAATCGTAATCGCTAACAATTTTTACCACATGGAATCGATTCCTCAATTGATACTTTAAAATAAAACTAAAACATCAGTTTTAAATTAAAATAATCTTCATTATCGGGCTGTGGAGCTCAGATGACTGGAAGAGGTGCACCCCGGACTCGAAGGTTAGGCCACGATAATGATGACGACAACCAAGTAGATAAAGAGTGCAATGCCCAACCTAACGTTGTATTTTTGTATTCGTAAAGCTTTAACCTGAGAGTATTGTAATTTAGTGTTTACTTCTAGACAGGCATAGTGTAAATAATATGGACTGTTGTGTTATAACATCATTGAAATAAAAATATTTAAACGGATTCTATTACAGCCTATTACGTGGGACTGGTGAAATGTGGGTGTTAATTCACTCTGCCTAATTCTCCGGAGATAAATCAGTACATGATGATGACAGTATGTAATGAAATAACTGAAAACGAATCTTCATAGAATGTGTTGTAGATAGTTTTATTTCAATTACACATTGAAATAAAACTATCTACAACGCATTCTATGAAGATTCGTTTATAGCAAAATACTTTTATTAGCAAAAACTTTCGATAATGTCATATGGAATGAGAATTGTAAGATTGAAGATTTGAAGAAAAAACCTATATGTGCCTGAAGTTTCATCGAATACAATCGCATTCTTAATCGATTTGAGTCTATAGTAAAGAAGATGTCTGGCAACATTTTAACATCTTGTCATGTGAAATATTAAGAATTTTCACAAATACAATAAATGAAAAATACCATAAATAATCGTTTATGTAATAAAATAAAACTCACACACGAATCTCCAACGCACGATTGACATTGGCAGAATTGTCGATATCGACACAGCTCGCCATATTTAAAAAATAGAATAGAATAGAATAAATGAAAAAAAAACACTCTTTAATAAGTTATCGTGAATCGGTTAGATTTTGGAACATTCTTCGTCCAATTATGATAATAAATGGATTCGTATTTTGTGCATATTGTACAATGACTGTTCATGCCCTATTCTCTGTTGTCTCTCTCTTCTCTCACTCTCGCTTTGATGTTTTACATAAGAAACAAAAACTTAAAAGTCGTTGTATTGATGGGCCGAAAATAAATCATCTCCTTTATGTACTGATTACGAATTCACGGCATTCACTTTGAGAATTTATATTTTTTAACTTTTTTGTCCTAGGCATTTCTTTTTTAATATTGACATGCAATACTTGGCATCAAAATTAAATTAATAGAATAGATCAATGTATAATTATATTGTGTTAAGATCTATAGTAATGTTGTTACGACTATGGACCGATATTTTAACAGTTTGATTTGGTCCGAGTGACCTAAGAGGCATTAGGTTTGTGCCTAACTATGAAAGCAGGACCCAGTATTAAAATTTTAGAGAATACTCTTTCAATAATGTCGAAAATAACTTATTATAACTTACTTCTTCTTCCTCCTAGCGTTAATTCCCAGTCGCATCCGAAGCTTTCAGCTCGGAGTCTGGGGTCCGCTTTTACCAGTCATAGCTACAGATTTGGCTAGACCTCGATATTTTCCGTGAAACGATTGCCATCTGACCTCCACGACCCAATGTTAACATTAGGCGATATCGAAGCTTTGCAGCTAGACCGTTGTTTTTGGACTTTTTAGGGCACCAACTACCCGTAACGACTGCCATAGATGTTATTATAACTTACTAGCTGTTGCCCGCGGCTCCGCCCGCGTGGAATTCTGATCCCGTTCATCGCTGATATATAGCCTATGTGTTATTCTGATGTATAAGCTATATTATTGTAAAGTTTCATTAAAATCCATTCAGTAGTTTTTACGTGAAAGAGTAACAAACATCCACACATTCACACATCCATTCTCACAAACTTTCACATTTATAATATTAGTAGGACTATAAAATAGTATAAATCTAAAACATCTCAGACAAAGTCTCAGCCATAGCTATTACTTAAGTGATGTAATTAAGAGCAGTTCTGCAAGAAAGACTGTTGATTAGATTTTTCTGATTTATTAAGTCGCGTCTAGATATTTTAATAAGAAACCTATTGATTCTTCTGTGGGTTTAATAGCAAAATATAATTCTACGTTAGCACGAGTATGTGGAACCAGGGCCGCATTCTGTTCACTCTCTTGTTTCTGCAAGAACCATAATATACGAGTATAATTATTTCATACACATACAGCTACAACAGCCCAGCCATCTACTTTAAATCCAACTATGTATATTAATTAAATTACTGTCATATTGTTGTTGTTTAGGTGTTTTCGGAGCCCCTCCAAAATCTCCTCCTATCTCATGCTAAATAACGTACCAGGCTTGGGAAATTGAGAAGTGAAACGACAGTCGCATAAAAGCTATATAAGTCAGACCAAAAGGAGGAGAAGGAGTAAGTCAGCCAGCTTTGATAGAAAAGCCTCAGATGCCACCACAAACAACAATAAAATGATGACTTCTATATCTATACTATTATGTAATTGTAAAGTGGTCGTGTCTGTACATTGGAAATATTTAAAAAAAAATTACTTGAGTTATGTAATGTTAACGATACCTACTGAACACGAAAATATTTTTTTTTTTAATTTCCTGTCTGTTTGTCTGTTTGTTCGCAATGGACGCAAAAACTACTGGACGGATTTTGATGCAGTTTTTTTTGTTAGAAAGGGCTTGATCAGACTTAAAATCTTACGTTTGTTTCATTGCAATCGGTTGAGCAGAACCGAAGATAATATGAGCAAAGGTCGCGTTACCCGAGATGCACTCGGGCGGAGCCGCGGGCGGAAGGCTAGTAGATGTATATATTATGATAGTTTTTGGTTTTCAATACTGAATACGTCTCTGTAATCTACCTACACGGCCGCAAAAATTGAAATTAACAGTCTAATATTGAATTTATTACCTCCACAAATTGTCATTTATCATTAAAAACTGAATAAGCTGTTTGCGAGGTTGATATCCGTGAACAACTAACACTGATTAGTGTAAACTTTCAATTTAAATGCGATTGTTTTTGCTAATAACTTTTGTACCGCAGAAATAATAACGGCAACGATAACGTTTTTTTTATGGCTCATAATTAAATCGATATCTCGAGCTATGCATAAAATATAATTACATGCGATTATGAACTGAATCCATTTTTTTTTGTATGTTAGTCGCTAATATTATAAGTATAACACATTCATACTGAATATACATGCTCACGTAACTCTATCTGGCCCTCTAGACAAGTGGCAATTCGTTGCTCGGTGTATGGTGGAATAGAATGCCAAATGTATGGGGTTTGACGTATATGACAGGCGTCAACGAATGTCAAAAACGTCAAATCCTATATATTTGTAATTCTATTCCATCATACGCCGAGCAGCGAATTGCCACTTGTCTAGGGGGGCTGTTTTGTTACGCTTTGAAGACTAAACCACTGAACCGATCTTAATGAAATTTGGTAAAGAGCTTGGGAAAGGAAACAATTCAGGAAGCTATCGGCCAGTCTTCAGGAATGAAGGGCACTTAAAGAAGAAGAGATGATCTAAGCACGCGGAACTTACAAGACAAGGCAGTGCAACAGAAGGCGGGCTTGACTTACTTGACTTAAGGTCCTGTGTCCCCTAAATGGGGCAGAGGGCGTCCACAGTGCACCGCCATTCCTGTCGGTCTTGAGCATCGCCTTTTTGTTTCGCTCCAAGTCTTTCCGATGACTTGCGCTTCTGCAATGATACTCCGTCTCCAAGTCTGTATGGGAAGGCGACGCTTACGCTTTCCTTGGGGATTCCAGTCTAAAGGTATGAGTTGGCAGCGGACGACATGAGGCAGCAGCGGACGACGTGTCGCAGCGACATCGACACTACTGGTTTCAATGTATTTCCATGAAATAGCGGACGATATGCGACGACGACGTGTCGCAGCGACACTACTGGTTTCAATGTGTTTCCATGAGAGCGACGACACGTCGGCTGCTGCTGCTGCGTGTAGTCGGCTACCAACTTGTACCTTCAGGCTTGGCTTGGTATGTGATCATAGTCCCTTCGGAGCCTGTGAACAATCCAGCTCCGGAGTGAGGATGGATTGGAGTGTGTTAATAAATTCACAATAATGACCAACCAACTTCAGGAGGAAGGCCCGTTAATCAGCAGATACCAGCTAGCAGATGACGTTGACTTGGATTTCAAAGATCTTTATGGAGCCTCTGTACACCCCATTATTATTTAAATACATAAGGTACTTATTATTAATTACGATTGTTAACATAATGTACTTCTTGCCTTCAAAAACTGACGACATTATGTTCTCCAAAACCTACAGAGAAACCTCTAATAACTTTTTTATGGCAAGAGCCGCGGCTTAAAGCCAAGTTTAGTGATTTTAGTGTTAATATTAATATTGTAAGCCGCTTTGAGTGCTCGTACGCTGTTCAGAACGTTTATAACTTCATTACTGAAAGCGCCCACTATCGGTTCTTAACTCACATGTACCGTTTTTGACCACATAGTATCTATTCTTGTACATTTGGTGTACATTTGTAGAATTTTTTTTGGTGTACAGGAAATTCTACAATTTCGTTTGGTGTAATCATGGAGGAAAGAATATGGGTGTAATCGTTAATTTATCTTAATCCTTTTTATATACCTAATGTTGTCTGTGGATATAGGCAAGGATTACATATAAAATAAATATCGCGATTCAATAATCTTGATTCTAATCCGAATATAGATAATTACGTATCGTGGTTACACATCAGTAATCATCATCATCATCTTCAGGTAGACGCAATTTCCTATTTGCATCCGTGGCCAAGATGACCACGGAGCTCAGGGTCCGCCTTCCGGCTCTTCCTCCTCCACTTCGCACGATCTTGGGCGTCCATGGTAGTCTTTACACATCAATAATATCAATATAATATGGACAGGACCGCGAATGATATTCATATTTTACTGATGTTTTTTTTAATTTTACGCTACATGCTGCTCCAGAGAAAGGATATCTAGTGGTTCTGGTTCATCAAGTTGAATACATCTTGTTGGGTGAAAAACTTTGAGTAGAGTACAAGTACTGAATTACGTGTGATTTCTTTAGGTCTGTTTTCTTCTAAATGCTCATCTTTTTTAGCAGTTTTGGCTCTTCAATTTTAATCACTGGCAGGTTGAGTTGTCGTTTTTAGACGTTTGCTAATATAAGCTGACATTCTACTATATGGACTGATGGGTCGTTATATTCTGGCTCATCTTAACCGCTAACGTGTCTACATAATACAACATGGCGTATGTCTGAGTTGAGTCCTCACAGCAAGAGATCCGCGCCATTAACGTCCACGTTACATTTTATTTCATTCAATTAATGTCTTACCGTGAAATGCTGTAAAACGAGCCAAGGAGACGCCACGCCCTTGTACTGACGGTTACACAAGTGCTAAACTGACTTGCAGAAATATACTCATGCCTGTAAATCCCCGAAGGGGTAGGCAGAGGTGGATATAAATTGTATAAAAACTATATTTAAAAAATATATTTAAAAAAAAAATTGGATAGGTAATTGAGTTCTCTGAGTTTCTTGCTGGTATCTTCTCAGTAGAACCAACTACCAAACCAGCGAAAGGATCATTTTCAAATGATTTATTAATTATATCTTATTTTTTTTAACTTGACATAATATTGTAATATTTGGACGTTCATAATTATGTGCTCTATAAGTGCCTAAATTGAATAAATGACCCCCATTTGCCCAAACTGTGATTTTCGGTCCCACATAATAGGGGGCGAGCCTATTGCCGTATTTCGGTCACTTAGTCATGGGCTGTATGTTTACTGTCGGATGGAGAACAGCCCTATCCCTTAGTCGCCTTCTACGACACCCACAGGAAGAGATGGGGTGGCCCTATTCTTCTCCATCGGGACCAACAGGTCCCAATATGAGTAGAAATATTAAAAAAAATCGGCCAAGTGCGAGTCGGACTCGCCCATGTAGGGTTCCGTAGTAGCAAAGGCGAAAATTGCGGTTTATGACGTTTTAAAAAAAAAACTACTGACTGGATCTCGTTCGAACCAATTTTTAGTGGAAGTTTACATGGCAATGTACATCATATATTTTTTTTAGATTTATCATTCTCTTATTTTAGAAGTTAGAGGGGGGGGGGGGGGGGGGGGGACACACACACATTTTTCCACTTTGGAAGTGTCTCTCGCGCAAACTATTCAGTTTAGAAAAAAAATATGTTAGAAACCTCAATAGCATTTTTAAAGACCTATCTATAAATACCCCACACGTATGGATTGGATGAAAAATAATTTTTAGAGTTTCAGTTCAAAGTATGGGGACCCCCAAAATTTAATGCTTTTTTTCTATTTTTGTAAGAAATTCTTAATGCGGTTCACAGAATACATCTACGTATCAAGTTTCAACAGCATAGGCCTTATAGTTTCGGAGAAAAGTGGCTGTGACATACGGACGGACAGACAGACAGACAGACAGACGGACGGACAGACATGACGAATCTATAAGGGTTCCGTTTTTTGCCATTTGGCTACGGAACCCTAAAAACGAACGTAGCGCACTGATATCTAATGAGATTCTATGCATAATTTTCGGGTTTGATTTTAAAATTAGAGAAAGTGTGGTAGTCAACGTATTTGGTTTTTTCTTTAGAGTATTTCTCATGGGCAGTACGTAGCCTGAAAACTGGTATATTTGACGGCAATAGGATATATACAATACCTCTTAGGCGCAGCAGAAAAGATAAAAATTTATACATCTCCGCCAACGATTTCGGGTTCGGGTTTGTGTAGTTTATAAGCATGAACTTATCCCTACGGCATTATAAATGCGAAAGTAACTCTGTCTGTCTGCCTGTCTGTCTCACTTTAACGACTAAACCGCTGAACCGATTTTGATGAAATTTGGTATAGAGGTAGGTTAGACCTTGAGAAAGGACATAGGCTATGTTTGGTCGCGATAACCGACATCCACGCGGGCGGAGCCGCGGGCAAAAGCTAGTAGAAAATAAATCGATCGAAGAGAATGGAGCCCATATGATTGAAACACTTATGATGTTTATAGAATTCGAGGAGGGATTTACGTAAATAAACTGCAAATTACATATAGTCTGTATATGAGGTAAGGTAACACACATTCATTTAAAATTCTATATCCATTACAATTTTTCCGCAAAATAAAATAAATCCACAACCAGATCGAAAACCCTATTAATTGATATCACTTTCGCATCCGACTGTCCTTCAGCCGCTCGCTCTTTGTAGTTGCTGAAAGCTCCTCAGTAGATAGTAAAATCTGTTCGCAGACGCCGGCGACTGAAGTCCCGGTTTACGAGCTACGCGGTACAACCACGAACAGCGATTCTTTGTAATGCCAACTTTGTAATGTCAACTTTGTAATATTAACTTTGTTGTCGTTACAAAAGGGGCGGTGGTACTTAGAACAGATAGGTTTGTAGTGGGAATTGGCGCCAATAGTTCGCTTTGATTTTTGATGATAAAAATTTGTATACGGAGCTATGAACTCTTGGGGGAGGGTTTGGTCGATAAATCGTTGTTAGTAAGTTGTGCATGCGGGTTATAATTGTGTCATAGAACTCATACTAAAGCTCCTAGATCGTGGAGATTCTAGTGGGTACCATACACCCCCACGGGCTTTATGATTATCTAGGTATATTATTAGGTTAGGGTTGTACGGGGGTGCATGGTCGGGAACCACCGAGCGGTGCACCCAGGGCTACGGCACAGAATAAGTATAGTACTACGGCTACGGAGACGGCTACACCTCTCTCTCCCAAGGCCAGGGAGAAGATGCCGACCGCGGTGGTAGCGGCACTTTGATTAGTGGTAGTCGTTCCTGGAAAGCCAACATGTCAATCAAAATGTTTAATTCAAAATGTAATGAGTTTTTGTAACCTGAAAGTAAATGATGTTTTGCCATAGGAAATATAAAATGAAGGTTGGTAGTAGGGGTTATTGTAAATTCGCCTCAGTGAATATTCGTCTCAGTCAAAAATAGTAGTAAACTCGCCTCAGTGCATTTAAAATAATATTTCATGTGCGAAAATTCGACTCACCCTCAAAAGTGTTAAAGTGTTTATACCCGATTATTTATTTGTCATATTTTTGTTGTAAGTATATGTGTGTAAAAGTTGCTGAAAGAAAAGCCGAATGAACAATTTTTTCCTTCAGCAGTAATACCTATCCATTTTTCAAATCCATAGAGGGCTTCTTTAATGATCGCAAATAAATGACGCTTTGTTAATCTATTACTTTGTTTGCTAACAATACTTATTTTTCAAGGTGAGACGAATTTTCGCACATTAAATATCATTTTAAAAGGACTGAGGCGAGTTTACTATTATTTTTGACTGAGACGAATATTCACTGAGGCGAATTTACTACAACCCGGTAGTAGAAGGGTGAAAATTAATCGTAAAATGGGACTAACGGAAATTATGACGATGATTATATGTATTTTTAATGCCAGTCCTAAAAAACAATGTCTAAACAAGAATATTCGGAGGATACACTTACCACACGTATAAAAATATAACAAAAGATTTCATAAAAGTCGGTCAAGCTTTTTCTGAGGAATTCGGAACATACAGTACAAGAATGAATAAAAACAATTAGGACTCCAGACTCCAAAATACAAACTTAGAACTCGATTGACTAATCGCTATGAGTACGATGATGATGATTAACTATTAACTATTAATAAGAATAGTCAATTAAAGATGCCAACGAAGACTAACAACTGACAATTAACGTTGTTAAATTAGTCTGATTACCTTTTTACATTGTAAACAAACAAGAAAAACGTTCCTTGCAACAATTGTTAACAATTACCGCAATTGTAATACCGCATCTTTACTAACTTATGCCTGCGGTTTCGCCCGTCATGTTGTTTACGCAACTTTTGGTCGTATCCCCGGTTCTACGTAACTAATTGCGATTAAACAAACGTAAGATTTCAGGTCAACCAAGACCTTTTAAACTGAAAAAACCAGTTTGAAAATCTATACAATTGTTTTTACCTCCATCGCTGACAAACAGACAAGAAGACAAGAATTCACAAAAAAGAAATTGTGTTTAGTAATGATACTAATAGACAGATATAACATAACGCAAGTATTTTTACCTATTAATATTTTCAATGAACAGACACGACCACTTTACAATTAGGTATGTAGATAGAAGTAGTATAGATAGAAGTGTTTAACATAATAACCGATAGTAACAAAATGTATTCTAGTTTTACAAGTTGCGATATCAATTAAAAGTTTTGTTATCCTTTTATATAAAGACCATTGTACACGCTGTGTTAACGGTTTGGTGGGCAAACCGGTGTACTTTTTCTTTTCTTTATTAATGACTTCAGATGGTCTACACAGCTAATTAATTTATGATGATTTGATTTCCTCTTGATTGGCTGTCAAAATCAAATATCAAAAACGATCACGACGACATTAAAAAGAGTTTCAATTCTCGTAATAACAGTAAAATTCTTATTCATTCATTCACCAACTAGCTCGTTTTGCCAACTGGCGCTTTTTGCCAACTTGAGCCTTTCGCCTACTGCGCTATTTAGATACTCGTATCTACTGTCACAGTGTACAGTTCGGAATAGCAGGTTACAGTTTTTCGTGGCAGATATAATGTCAAAAACGATCACGATGTCAAAGTTCTTTCTTGAAAATTGTATTAATAAATTCGCGTTTTTAATATTCAATTTAATTTTGACTGCGAATTGAATCGAAACCAAATCGTTATACCTAAATTAATAGGACTAGCCTTCTGCGATGCTTCTTAATGCGATGGATTCTTTGATGAGGTAAGAATAGATGAATATTGAATTTGGAATGCACCGCGAAAACTAAATAAATACCTACATAGATACATACAATACAATCACGCCTTTATGCCCGGAGGGTTAATGAGTTAATTAATTTATAAGGTATATAAATTCATTAACTCATTTATCTAGCTTCATAGACGTGGTACCTATATTAAATTTGTATGTCTTATTGTTATGTAAAAAGTAAGTAGTCAGGTTGTGCTCTTAAACCGATACGAATTTAAATTTCCATACAACCAGTCGTAGTATTCAGCCTATACCTATCTGAAAGTAAGTAATAATTTGTTACAAAACGAACCGAACCGGAGTATACAGTTACCTTTAATGTCTCACTATATCCAGGTGATTATTTAACAATAATTTTAAACATGTTATTTTAGATAAGTACTAATGAGGCGCCCATGTTGTATGTTAATGTCATGAGTTGTTGAGACAGGACAGTTGCTTTGAGACAGGACAGTTAGTTGCTGAATTTAAAACGGGACGTCCCTTTAAATTCAGTAAACTAACTGTCCTAGAAGTGAGAAATGGCATCGTTAGTGTCATGTCAGGGGAGGTTCTCAATTCCGCGGAATATTGCTTATGTATGATCTACGACAGTTCATCCGTCCAATTTCAATTATACTTTACTAGCCTATCGCCTCATTACGTTACAAAGTAAGTTAATTGAAGGACCTAAGGCGTATGGCGGAAAATAGAGCGAGGGTTTTATTTTTAGTGCATTTTTTACCTGTAAATGATAGCTAATCTGAACTATGTATTTGCCTTTGTATTAATTAGTGAATGAATGCGATTCTACTAAGTATTATAAATGCGAAAGTTTGTGACGATGTTTGTTATTCGACTGAACGGATCCGGCTGATACAGTTACTGGGATAGATTATAATCTAGAATAACACATTGGCTACTTTTTATCCCAGGAATAGGTTCCCATAGGTTGCAGGAACGGGTTAAAAATTTCAAGCATGCGAAGCCGCGGGAAACAGCTACTTTGATTATATTTTAACAGCTAATTCGCGAACTTGAAGGTTACCGTGGATGCGCAATACCTCAAAAAAACTGTCGCTAAAAGTTTACTTACTACTACTACTAAAAAAGATAGATTATAATTACAAAAATATATCGCGATGGAATCCGTCAAAAAGTATTTTATTTCAATACGTGAGATTCGCGTAAACTTCAGACAGAATCTTCTACAACGCTCTAGCAACAGCTTTGTAAAAAGACAGACCTAATCATGGTCTTACAGGAAAAAAAACTACCTTTTTTTATATAGGACACGTCAATTTGACTTCGCCTTGCCTGATGGTAAGCTGAGGGCAAAGTCTTGGAAAGAGGATCGCTATTATAGACACGTACCATGCTACAATGGTGGCACTCAGCTTGACGGCCTCATCAGATGCTTTTTCACGCCCCCCCGCTTAAAGGACCTGGGACTGTAGGAGGAGGGAAACACGTGAGCTGGTAAAGAATTCCAGGTCTTAATGGTGCGACACAAGAAGTATTATGTCAAAATTAACTAACATACAAATAAAACAGACTGTTCCAACACAAAATACACCATTATTACAGAAATACTTCAGCGAGGAATGCTAATAACTCTCAAACAGGGCGGACCCTGTCGGCACCCTTACACCATAACGTATAGCAACATGCAAGGGTGCATGCTATCTACTCTGTCTGCTCCATAAACTTTAATGGGACGTTTATTTAAACTCAGATAAACACCATAAGATAGCTATGATCTCTAAATTGTGGGAATGAGGAGTTAATCTATCTTATATCGTAAACCATCGAGTAGGACACGACGGTATTCCCGTACCAACTGAGCAGTCCGAATGGGGAAGTACCGCTCTAGAGAATACCACGGTCATAATAACCACGGGTTGTGTCCCTGGTGGTGAGTAGGGTAGCCAGAGCTCACTGATGAGTTTTTGTGCTGTCAGTGGGAAGACCAAAGGCTTGTCCTGCTTTGTCTTCTGCGCTGATGGCACAGAAACTCTCTGTTCTTACAGAGTCGGCAGCACGAGTGTGACTCCTCTATGTCCATGGGCCACGGTAACCACTTTCTATTAGTTGGGCCGTGTGCTTGTCTGCGACCTAAGTAGTATAAAAAAAGTACTCATGTACTCATAGGTAGTCAAGTATGCCATAACTCCAACTCTTCTAATTTTACACGAACTAAGTCATAAAGACCGTTATATTCGTGATATGTTACCGATAAAACGACGCCACCAAAAGCATTGTCAGGGGGTAGGTAGAGGAATTCAGGAAATTGAATTTTTTATCGTCATACACACAAAGCGATGCAATGGGCTCGTAGCGAAGTTGCCGGATTGACATTTTTTGATGGCGTTTTTCGCGATAAAACTCGCGTAAAACGGCGATATTGCAATTGAAAATTTTTAAGCTTATCCACGGATTGCTGCTGCGTGGTTATAAAATGGATTTATACTACTGTAGTCTTAAATAAGTATACTGAGAAAGAACAGTGTATAGCAATTGGCTTCTGATTTGGTTGGAGAAAAGAGTGAGAGTCCGAATAAGATCAGCTTGCTTCTATTAATCCGCATTCTACAATAAAATTATAATGCAAGTTAGTTACGTTAAACTTACTTTGGGTATAGATTGTGCTGTGTAGAATCTTCTGAACTTGTATATCGTCCCATAAGAACCAAAGGAGCGTATCATCAAAATCTCGATTTTTTTTTTATTTCATAAATACGTTGTCTAAGTGGTCCTACACCATGTGCCAAAAGGACGTATTCGTATAGTCAATAGTTTCAGAGTTCCATTGTAACGTATGAGAAAAAAGTATATTTTCTTTACGACGATAACAACGTAACAACTTATACGTTCCTATAGCATAAAAAAATAAGCGAGTTTTAAGTTATAATTAAGAGCCATTTGAACGTATAAACGTTTACGTCAATTTGAACTTATTTAGAATTGAATACCTATTATTCAACTGACTGCCAATACAACGTAAAATCAATTACGTTACTTTGGCAGTAACATTAACATGTTATACTCTGGTCTTCAGTAGATTTTGATAGCAATTACGTTCAAATGGTTCTTAAAAGTTAAGGTACCCCCGATAAACTATCGAACACTATCGAACAGGCTAAAAAAAATATTCCAATCTTTCACCCTTCCGGTTTTTATACGATTACTAGCTTTTGCCCGCGGCTCCGCCCGCGTGGATGTCGGTTATCGCGACCAAAGTTAGCCTATGTCCTTTCTCGAGGTCTAATCTACCCCTATACCAAATTTCATCAAAATCGGCACAGTGGTTTGGGCGTGACAGACAGACAGACAGACAGACAGACAGACAGAGTTACTTTCACATTTATAATATTAGTAGGGATAGTAGGGATAGTAGGGATAAGGACAGCTTCCCGAAAATCTCCGTATGAAGTTTTCGAAATGGCAAATGAAGATTTTATTGATATAAAAGACCTAAAAAATATCTTAGTTAAGAATGCTAAGATATGTCTATCTTAGCATTCTTAACTAAGATATTTTTTAGGTCCTTCAGTGTCCTGAAGGAAACCCTGTAAATTGGCTTAAAATAAAGTGGTTGCAATATAGAAAGGAAGACACTAAACATATATTGCCAGCTTTTTGTCCAACAGAAGTATCCAAGCCGTCGTTGACGGCAGCTGCTCGGATCGCATGGACATAAACGCTGGTGTCCCACAAGGCTCCGTGTTGTCTCCAACCCTGTTTCTGCTGCATATCAATGACATGCTGTCGGATGACTCCATTCATTGCTATGTGGACGACAGTACTGGAGACGCTTGTTACTCGGGCCGTGCAAATATCCCTCAGCCCGAAGTAGAGGAAAGTCGCGAACAACTTGTGTCTGAAATCGAGACTACGTTATCTAGAGTATCCGATTGGGGCAGACTAAATTTAGTCCATTTCAACCCCTCTAAGACACAAGTATGTGTATTCACCGCTAAGAAAACTCCATTCATTGTAGCACCGCAATTCCTGGGCACACCGCTTACCATTTCCTCGAGTATCGGGATTCTTGGTATCGATATCTCCAGCGACGTCCAATACCGTAGTCATTTAGAAGACAAGGTGAAGCTGGCATCAAAGAAGCTTGGGGTGCTCAACAGGGCGAAGCAGTACTTCACTGCGGGGCAACGACTCATCCTTTATAAGGCGCAGGTTCGGCCCCACATGGAGTACTGCTGTCACCTTTTTGCTGGGGCACCTGCATGCCAGCTTGACCCCTTTGACTCGGTACAAAGACGGGCGTTGAGGCTCGTCGGCAATCCCATACTCACAGGCGATGTGGAACCTCTCAGTCTCAGAAGAGACTTTGCCTCTCTATGTGTGTTTTACCGTCTATACAATGGTTTGTGCTCAGAAGAACTGTTTGACATGATGCCAACAGCTACATTCTATCATCGCACCTCTCGCCACAGGCAGGGAATTCATCCTCACACATTGCGTCCGGAAACGGTACGCACTGTGCGGTTTGAAAGGCATTTCATCCCACGCACACTCAGGCTGTGAAATGAACTCCCTGCGGTGGTTTTCCCAAGCGACTACAATATGGGGTTCTTCAAGAAGGACATTAGAAGGTTTCTTCAGGGTCGGCAGCGTGAGTGTGACGCCCCTGGTGTTGCATGCGTCCATAGGCCACGGTGACCGCTTCCCATCAGGTGGGCCGTGTGCTTGTCTGCCAACTAAGTGGTATAAAAAATATATATATATATATATATATATATAATATATATATATATATATATATATTCGTAGTCATATTTGAAATATATTATATTTCAAATATGACTACGATGACTCTGATTTAAAAAAAATAAAAGTATTGAGACGAGGCAAGAGGATGGCTGTAGATAAAATCGTACTAAAAAATGCATATAGTGGGTCATTACCAATATCGGCTGAAAAGTATGCAGATTTGCAAGACTTATGCAGACAGGGAATCATTCCCACACAGTACCACGATTTTTATCGTAATTTTAAAGTTGGTTCTACGGATGATGAAGAACTTGAGTAGACGCCACCTAACAACTACTTCCTAAAGTAACATTGTGTATTGTATTGTGCCATTCTTGATAATAAAGATTTATAAACGTACCTATTGTTTTTCTCTTCCCAAAAATGCTTCAAAGTTAGTTAAACTAGGCTTAGCTATATAGTTAGGCCAGGCTTACGTTTTTTGGCTCCTATTATTTTAAAAAATGTGTGCAAATAATAAGAGCCAAAAAAACGTAAGCCTGGCACTTTTTGAAAAACCAACAATATTTAATATATTTAAAAACATTATTTATTAGTTTTTTGCTATGTTAACTCTCTACTAACTAGTCCATATTAAGGCATTTTTGTTTTCTCGATTACCTGTTATTTAATGTATAATATAGTACTTCAAAGTTGAGAATAGTGGTATTTGCACAGTTTTTTAGCTCTCCTGTAAAGTTAGCAAAATGGCGATACGCTCCTTTGGTTCTTATGGGACGATATGTACCTATATTTATTATGTAGAGTTTTTTATGGGACATCAGATCGATGTTAAATCAGAATATGATACTATACCTATCTTTTCTGTGGTAATAATGATGTAGGTAATTCACCTATCTCTGTGCCAAATTACATTCAATTCATTCAACCTTTCTGGTTTGATTGCGTAACTAACGTCCAGAATTTTCTATTTAATTCCATGCATCACAAGGTGGCCACGCTAAACCTACGTCTGGGTCGCAAGTCCCAGTCGCCGTCACGGTGTTCCTCTCTGTATCACGCTATGGACCCGGCGACCGCACGGTGAATCCATGGAGTGCAGAGAATCGGATCTAATCTCTTTAATTTTTCGTTAAAAATGAATTTCCATTTTTAAATTTGTGAACTGCCCAAAACTAAAAAATGTCCGACCGTTTTATCTGGCGACTACGTACATAGTCGGTTTTCACCGCTTTTTCCAATTTCCACGTATCATGTGTCCACTACACTGACTCGCTCAGTTTTTTTTGTTTGATATTGGAAACGTCCGAATGACAGTTTTATTTAAATATTTTTGAGTTAGTATTTGGCATTTTTTGTAGTGTAAACTTGATAGATTTATTGAATAAATATTCTACATTTTATTGCCTTACTTGTAGTTTAGACACATCACGTACTCAATACCAATGATATAATATAAAGTATAGATGTGTTTGCTCACATTTTAAAAATGGTGACAAAGAAAATAATGACTTTGGCCTTAATTTTTTGCACCAATGACATAGTTCACTTATACATAACGCGTATTTACTGCCATTTTGTGGTGTGTGCCATTTTGTTTTTTGTTAGCAATACTACAGTACAGTATATAATTATGGTTAAAGCACATAGCTAAGTATGCCTATTGGCTGAACAAAACAAAAAAAATGAAATCGCGAAAATGCACTAATGGACCACGCACACCATAGTGGCCAGAACAAAAAGGCGCGCAAAGCGGCACCTATACACATAGGTGTCAAAATTAATTAACTCATTTGTCTAATTTATGCGTCCCATTCCAAATTCGAAATTCAAAATTAATTAACGCCTCACCCAGGAATAGTCCCACAAGTTTTGTTCTAAACAGTTTATAAATTAAGTTGTCTAGGACAAACATTGTCTAGAGTAGGTATAGAGATAGAAGTCATTGACTCAAATTGATTGATTAATTGAAGTAAATTAAGCTTCCGGGTGGACACTAAAGAAATTAAAATAAAACCACTTTTTAACGAATTATATCGCGATTTATTTATATTTACCAAAATCTCCATATCTTTATATGGATATCAAAATTTCCATATCTTTAGCTTTTTTTTATCGTGCGAGAAATCCCCACGGACACCTCCCCCACCGGAACCGGAGGAGGAGGTTATATCGGACTCGAACCGACTAAAACGCACGCCGTCTGTGGGCCGTCAGTTGCCGGAGGTGAGATTGTCGTAGTAGCCATATTCCTCGCACCCCGGCCGACCCAGGGCCATATCTCTCGATCTGGCCCTCTTCCGGTGTGGGGACCACAGAGTACCCATCCATATCTTTAGCTAAAACGTCAGGCTAAACACCCTATGTATTGGTTACTTTTCAACAACCGTGGTCGCGGCGTTACTAAAGATGCTAATTGTCACATCTATACACGTCACGTCACAATATTTACATTTAGCTCTAGGTGATAAGGTGACGTAAATAATAACAAATAAATCGCGATAGAATCCGTTAGAAAGTCAGTGAGTTCAATACGCGATATTCGCGTCAACTTCACACAGGATCAAATAAAGAAATTAAAAAAAAAACCCGAACCTCAAAAGCTGTAAAGCAATAAAACCAACAATATTCCCATAGATATCATAACATTTTTAATTAAAAAGATCACCGGCCAACAAAAAGGGCCGTTTTCATAAATCCCATAAAACCATTACACTTCCCCTTGGTCACTGTGCAAACATCTCGCCCTTACCGCGATAAACAGTTGTAATTCACGAGTATCGCATTACGAAGTCACCCGACGTCAGCCGACAACGCCCGATGTCATGCGACGTCGGCCGATAATACGCGACACGCGCCGATTATGAAATCCAATGTAATATGTATAAACTAAGATGTGATAATGTATTAGTGCAGAGGGGACACTACTAGTTTTGTGCCTATTTATTTATTTATTTTTAAAATTTATACACAGTACATCGTACAAAAGCGGCCTTAATGCCAAGGGCATTATTTGACAGTCTACCTTAGGGTGATGCAGAGATACATTGAGGTAGGTGTAGGCAGGCCTACACCTACGGTACGGTAAGGTACTTTGTTTCTTTTATATTTGGTTCTACATACTCCATTTCTTACTATGTCTGATGTCACGATATGATGAAATATATGTTTTACTTGATATTGGCAAAATTGCAAGAACTCTACCACTGAAGTCGTTACTCAAATACTTAGCAGAAGTATACATTTGTTATGTTTATAGCGAATTGAAGAATAGAAAATCGAATAAACTAAACAATATAATATTTTTGCAAGTGTCGTCAGTAGCCTTACTATTGAGAAGTCCCAGGCTGGCAATACTACGATTACGAATCGCTTACTAGTTAATATTCTTTAAAAAAAAAAAATTCCTGTAAGTATGACGTTTCTATGACTAAGAAAGACTTTTACCCAATTTCAAATACTAATGTTCTCGCTATAACGTTCGTCCTTTATAGACGCATTTAGGCAAAAACCGAATCTCTCAACTCTACACCCTATACAGTATGTCTACTCTATACTACGTCCCTCGTTAAGGGCGCACTACCCTTGTAAAAGTCAGCGTGAATAGAGCTAATCCTTATCACGGCGAGGGGTTAGAGTGAATCAATTAAAGATAAGCAAATATGCTCCATTGTATACAGGAGGGATTGAATTTGTTGGTGTAAAGAGAGGAAATTAACTTTAGCGGATAAAGCGATCCGTCATCATATGACGTGCCCTTAAAGGCACATACTAAATTGTTCTTATTGTTTTCATGAATTTGTGTTTGTGATTATATGAGGGAGCAGTGTGAGAATTATTGGGTTTGTCTGATGAAATCTGGAAATGGTGCCGTGTGGACTGAAGACTGACTGAAGGCATTGTTGGTAAAATAGGAATATCAATATACTTCTGTTTAGCCTCGTACACAGAAATGAATTTAAAGGGGTTGAAGCCCACACGGGTTCAACCCCGTATGGGCTTCAACCACTTTCAATTCCATTTGGTTGAAACCAAACCTAATCTCTGCTGTAAACTGGTACACCTGCTACTTAATCGACGGGGTTGACTTTTCTTTCGGATTCGGGAATCAGACAGCAGTCATTCCCTTAAAAAGCAAGCCCAAGGCTTCAAAGTGTAAGCCTTGGATGAATCAGAAATGGTGCTCGAATCGTGATTCGCGTCGCATAGTCAGGTCAACCTTCCTTTTGCTTCAATATAAAACACTATTATTCTTTTACATTATATATAGAGCGCGCCTATCACTCAGGTCTATGGCGCCGAGTGTTAGCAGATACTTTGCGACGGTATAGCGCACCTATAGTGACGTTTCATGCATTACCGAAAATATCAATAGATGCACTTATTAATGTAGTATGTTGTTATGAAGTTTTTTGTTCGATTTGATATGCATGGATAAAATTAAAGCCAAAATACAAAAAAAATGGCGTCATTTTGCGGTATTTTTGCGTCATTATTACTACAAATATACGATGTTGTATAAAATTTTGATTTAACATATCGAATTAAATATTATTTGCGAAGTCATTTTGACGGGTATTGTTTTGCTACTGATTGAGGTAGCCAGGAGCCTCGGTACTGTTCATACCCGTGATAGCAGTTCATACTTGTAAGGCGCGCTCTATAGCAATGTATACTCTAAGCTATTATTACGGTTATTTAACATACATTGTTATAACAATATATTTATTTTATGATCTATCAAATAGAAACTATGGGTAAACGTCTACAACGGTTCATTTAGCTTCTCAAACTACCATAGAATAGAAAATCGCAATCAAATAACAATAACAAACAAAAGTCATAAAACATAATAGTCTTGTAAAATGGCGGATATTTATTTATAGTTTCCTGCTATTAAAATTCAAAATTATTAACTTTGTTCTCGAGGCTGTAAGTACTTTGGAGTAGATAATAACAATGGCTCGTCAATTTGGTTAAATGCTTACACAAGTCGCAATAAGCTTCCTCAACACTAAGTACATTGTTAGGGTTCCGTACCTCAAAAGAAAAAACGGAACGCTTATAGGGTGGTGCCGTGCACCTCTGCAATCGATGGATCACCTCCTGTCGTACCAGTTGTGCTCCTATACGCAGGTATAGGAGCACAACTGAACTGCCGACCTGAATGAAGCGACGGGAGATGCAGTCAATGTCGCCGAGTTCTGGGCTGGGCACAGCTAATTTCATTATTTTTATTTTGTTGCCAATGATACGATGAAGAAGAATAAATCACTTCGTTGTCCGTCTGTCGTCTGTCTGTCAAGACCTTTTTCTCAAGAATGCATGGAGGTATCAAGTTGAAATTCATACCACGTACTCACGTTTATAACGTTTTCAAATTGCGTAAAAATCAAACTTCTAAGTCAACGCAATCAAAATATATTACGGTTTATGTAGCTTAAGTTACGGAACCCTCGGTGTGCGAGTCCGACTCGTACTTGACCGGCTTTTTTATAGAGGACACGTCAATGTGTCTTCATCTAGCCTGATGGTAAGCTGAAGGCACAGTCCCAGGAAAGAGGGTCGTCATTATTGACGCCTACAAAGTTACAATGGTGGCACTCAGCTTGACGGCCTCATCAGATGCTTTTCCGGACCCGCTTAAAGGACCCGGGACTGTAGAAAGAAGGAAACACCTATGCTGGTAAAGGATTTCAAGACTTTATGGTGTGGCAAAGAAAAGAGTTACTGAACTGCTTGGTTCCGTATTGTGAAATATTAAAAAAAGTATTGTAGGGAAAATTTTATTCTATAGTAGTTACATCGACTCTTGAGTAAAAATCCAACGCGCAGTTAAAATTTCAAGTCAATGCATATAATACCCCTTATTCTAAATTTGCAACCACACACATACAGACGTAGGTATATTCCTACTAATATTTATGTAGATTTTATTTACGGGGATTAAAATGATTTAGATGTTTTATAGCCATTAGTATGATAACTATTCAAATCGATTTAAATTGAAAAAGATAAATGCTCAGACGGGACTTGAAGGAATGCTCTGACCGTGACAACTGAGCTACCGAGTCATGCTCGGTAGCTCAGTTGTGACGGTCAGAGCATTCCTCCTGTAAGAGACTGGTCGCGGATTCAAGTCCCATCTGATCATTCACTTTTTCCAATTTAAATCGACTTGATTTGTTTTGAATATGTTCATTGATAACAAGTACTTAGAAATATATTCGTATCGAAGCAATTACGCTAATAGAATGTCACTTTATCTACAAAAGAATATTGTATCGTTTAATCAGTACTTAATTATTTATATTATCCGGATTATTCATTCCAAGTTTACTTTTATAATAGAATAAAATGATCAAGGTTTGGTATTGACAAATTATCACGATTATGACAGTCGTAAATGTATAGGCTTGACAGGCCCTGCAGCCCCGGATCTTCAATTTTTTTTAGGCGGGGCAAAAACTGAAAATGCCGCCCCCGGCCGCTTATTTGCCCTACGTAAATTCCCTTGAATGCCGGCGGGGGGGGGGGGGGGGGGGGTCTCTATCCGACAGGATTTTATTTTCAGTCAGTGACGACAGACTATATACAGACGTGGACTCCTATCTGATCCGAAACAGGTGGTCAACGAGACACCCTCTCCCGGAGATCACCTGTATCTGGACTTCTCGAGGCTCGGGTTCCCGTCCCTGCTCCCACGTCAACTTTCACCACTAATATAGCAATTTCCCAGACCAGAGAGACTTGGGAGATGCACCCTGAAGCACCTGAACCTTATTGCGAAGCACACAGTCGTATCCGATGTTCCACAGGAGTCACTCCTTTGACAGGGTTACTCCTGTCAAATGAGTGACCCCAAGACCGATTTCTGCGGAGTACCGCATGACATTTGATGACGATCAAGGCCGGTCACTGTTAGGTAGATAATGGCTCTCTCCGTTAAATACATCCCGACTAGGCGGCAAAGGTAGAGATGCACTTCATGGTACACGAGCGCCTCCCTGGAAGTCCTGGTAAGTCTAGGGCAAGGTGTTGAACGCATTGGCGATGTGATGTCCAAGGACACCGCTAACATTACCTCGCCCCAGGCAAACGCATCCTTCACCAGAGCCCTCATGAGCATGGAATGGACTGGAATGGAAAGGGGACTCTTTTGTCCGCACTTAGCCTCATTTTTTGGGCCATTGTGCATGGACCTCATGAGCATGATGACATCTACGGTGGAGCACCTCTGGCTGAAGCGATATTGGCCATTCGCCATCTCCAGCCACAACTTGGAGCGGCGTCCGATGAGGCACTTCCCTATAACTCTTTCAAAGAGTTTGCGCACCTCGTCAAGCACCACTATGGGTTGGTAGGCTAACGGTGAGTCCACCGGGCGCCCTTTCGAACGAGGACCATTTACCTCGTCTTCCATGATTGCGGAAATTGGCTCCACTATAAACATGCGTTAAAAAGCTCTGTCACTTGGGGACTTGGAGATCTTCGACTAGAGTAAGGACCCACTCTCGTCCGGGAATGACGTAGGGTCCCGGGGCGGTTTTGTTACTTCTTGGCTCTGATCATTGCACCGCCAGCCCTAGTTCTTTCTACCTCAAGTGACCTCGAGTCGTCGTCGTCATCCACACTGGGCGCCATAGGCGACCGAGGCTCAGTAGTCTGCGGTGGAACGTGTTTCGTCGGCTGCGCTGGGAACAGGGAGCCATCAACTCCTCTGAATAGAACTGGTGGAGACACCTAGTCAACGGGGTCCAGGGGTGCAGCTTGCCGCTTTCCATAAGGCATCCTTTCATCTGCAAAGTTTGATTTTGACGCCCCCTGATGCTGCCGCCCGGGGCACGTGCCCCGGCTTGCCCCCCCCTAGATCCGGCCCTGAGGCCCTGTACCGTTAGTATGTGGGTGGCCTTATTCTTAATATTACAATATATTTTAATAATCTATGTGTTAAAAAGTTTTATTAAAAACCTATTATCGACAACAATTTAAATATAATCATAAATATTATTCCATAATATTTTTTTCTAATAACGTTACGGTATAAGTTCCATTTATATTTATTAAAAGTAATTCTGCTAATCTTTTAATAGAAAACGCTACGCTTGATACTTAATCGTTATAAAATCACTTCAAAACTAGTTTCATTCGATTCCATATTCGTGGAATCAAATAAAAATAAGTCGAACTCCTATAAATTAATCAGGCTGCCTTATTACAAGGGAGCACGCTCGCCCCACACTGAATTATTCATAAATAAATTAATAATATTAACAATAAAAACCATTATCCCGTCCACCGTTTATTATTAACATTATCCGTTCGGCTTTTAGCGGTCATTATTAATAAAAAATTTAAATGTAGGATTACAAGCGTAAGCCGTGGATTCGGATTGTTTAAAGTTCTCACAATAAAAAATGTTCATAAATTGTTTCTGATGTTCTGTGACTGTGTGTTTGTGTATGTGTGAGTGTGTTCATAGTGTGTGAGTGTGTGTGGGTGTGTCTATGATTTAATAGTGATGTAATGTGGTATGGTGTAATCCCTTGTGTGAAATGTCAATAATAACAGTTTGGTTTTGGGATTTCCTTGATGTTGTAATCCCGAGGGATATGAAGGGATCGGAGAGCGAGTTAGACTTAATGAGTTATGAATATTTTTGGGCTAGAGAAGAAAACTAACATTGTGTAATAAACCAAACAATCACATTATGTCTAGTGCAGATTCTTCTTCCTCCTAGCGTTAATTCCCGAAGCACCCGAAGCTTTTAGCTCGGAGTCTGGGGTCCGCTTTACCAGTCTTAACTACGGATTTGGCTGGACCTTGATATTTTCCGTGAAGCGATTGCCATCTGACCTCCACGACCCAATGTTAACATTAGGCGATATCGAAATCTTTGCAGCTAGACTGTTGTTTTTCGACTTTTTAGGGCGCCAACTAACCGTAACGACTGCCATAGATGTTCTCATGGCAACCGGGACCGCGACGCCTTAACGTGCTCTCCGAGGCACGACCAGACCAATGCAAATACCCATATTTCATGCACACAAATATTTGCACTGAGTGGGGATCGAACCCACGCCTCCTGCGTAGCGGCCGCGTTCACTACCGCTACGCCACGGAGGCTGTCTGTGTATTGGCTGGCTGTCTATTTTGTTATTTTTAACAAAATATTCATATCATCATAAGACACTCGGAGTCAAGTCAACCTTTCCTGCAAGTCGTACCCCTGCTATTATTGAAGGACGAGGCTCTCGCATTGAGTTTCTTCTCGAGGTTGGGAGGTCTATGGCAGACATTCCCATAACGGCGACATAAGATTGACCTCCACCACGGCTACGCCACGGTGGACCATGAGGTTGTCTAGAAGAAATCGACATTGAGTTAAGCTCGCCTTTGTACAGAAATATCCTTTTGTATTTGTCAATATCATGTTTGAATACGCATTTGGGGTCAATTAAGAATGGGATCAATCGTCGTGGGATCAATACGGAACAACCCCAATAAAGAATCAGGGGCGGATCCAGCTTTCAATTCAGGGGGGGGGTCATGGTGTAGCCGAGACATAGTTTCGGGGGGGGGGGGGGGGTTGTGGGGGGTTGTCTAGTCTCCCAATAAAATGTCATTGAACAATACAATGAAAATAAATGTGTATGAAATTCATGACGAAATAATGGAGGAGGAATGAGGTGAGAGGAGAAAAGTAAGATACCTTGAACGACTGTTGTTAAATACGATCCAGAACCCGGTTAAGCTGCTGGTCCCCAAGTTGAAGGACGCAGCTGGCACTCTGGCTTGAGGGGGCTGGAGGACTCCTACAGGAGACTCTATGGCGAAAAAAGATGTCAGAACACCTTCGGTACTAAATCCGTATCAAAAGGCGAGAAATCGAGGCTACGAAGTCCCAGCTTTATCGGGACATGGTGGAGTTGAAACTACGACTTGGACAACCAAGCGCAGGGCACGCCGTGATAGTGGTGGTATTTCTTACCACCACTATCACGGTGAACTAGCTAGCCGCAGCTAACTATCACCCATCACGGAGAACTGGCTAGAAAGGCTTCAATGGGGAACTCTCGTAGCGGTTGACGCAGATGATCACCGGATATAGATGTTTCGGAAGTTAGCTGCGGCAAATTCAGAAGGAGCCAACGCCCGGGTGTCATCACTGTGATGCAAGCGAGGACACGGGGCTGCATACGCGGACCGAATACCCGGCATGGGAAATGCCGAAGCGGGTCCTTGTGGCGGCCCTCGGGATGGGAGTTCTCTCGCTCAGCACTCTCTCTCGCTTGCTTACAGTGATGGCGTAAAACCGTAAGCTCGCGGCTGCCACCGCCTCCATCAGAGAGCAAGTAATGCTCGAGAAGGAGGCGGGGGAACGGGTCTGGAGAAGATTCAGTTGTTTCCCATTCCGCATAATACACAATGCGCGAAGGACTCGGGCGACGTAGGTCACTCAACATCTCTATTATCGTATCAATCTCCATATCGGTCCCCATTAGCACGGGCCTGGAAATGACAGGGGGAACCGCCTGACACTCTAGAAGAAGCAGGCCGCGTTGGCGGCGCGATGCGCGCCTCCCCCTTTCATGATTATCGTACATATTTTCCTGATTGCTTCCGAATCCGAGGTGACCTCGGAGCTCAGGGGCCGCCTTCCGTCACTTCCTCCTCCACTTCGCACGACGTTGGGCGTCCATGGTGGTGAGATGAGACCATTTGCACGCATGTCACCTTTCACGACTGCAAGCCAAAACTTCTTGGGCCTATGCTTTCCACCTGGTCCCGGTGGCTGTGCTACTGCCAGCCATTTGTTACCCACGTAGCCTGGCGGTTGCTGCAAGACGTGGCCACACCAGCGAAGGCGGCTCTCTTGCATTTTATGTGTGATGTCGCGGACATGAAGGCTGCCGCGGATCTGAGAGTTCCTCATGCGATCTTTACGTGTGACGCGGCACATCCACCGCAGCATTTTCATCTCCGTGACACGTAGCTCCTGCTTATGTCGCTCCAGCAGCGGCCACGCCTTACAGCCGTGTAAAAAGACAGGCCTAATGATCGTTTTATAGACCTACCCCATCAACCAGACTGGCATTTTAGGTTCAAATGTGACGTCAATCATTTCCCGCCCCTTGGCCCACATGGCGGCAATTCGTGCCTTGACGTCACGGTTCGACCAGTCACGTGAAGTACAGATCCCAGGTACTTTTTTTTTATCGTGCGAAAAATCCCCACGGATACCTCCCCCGCCGGAGCCGGAGGAGGAGGTTATGTCGGACTCGAACCGACTAAAACGTACGCCGTCTGTGGGCCGTCAGTCGCCGGAGGTGAGATTGTCGTAGCCATATCCCTAGCACCCCGGCCGACCCAGACCCATATCTCTCGATCTGGCCCTCTTCCGGTGTGGGGACCATAGAGTCCCCAACTCGACCCCGGGTATGGGGAGGCACGCAATGTGCGTCGCCGCCGCGGCCTGCTTCTGCTAGGGTGACAGGCGGCTCCACCCGTCACCCCCAGGCTCGCGCTCATGGGGGACGGAGGTCATTCTGCGACCTACGACGCCCGAGTTGCCGATGCTCGTTACGGGCCGCGCGGTTAGCGATTCTCCTGCGCTCCTCGCCGGCCGCAAGGTCTTCGCTCCCACTCCACCGCCCACTTCACGAGCATTATTTGCTCGCAGAAGGAGGCGCCGGCAGCCTACGCATCCGCGCAGCGAACCATCGCCGTATCCGCGGAGATTTTTAGCACGATAAAAAAAAAGGACCAGGCATATATATCCGCAGCAGAAGAATGGCCACTGGCCACAACTGCTGGGCCCGCGGTAATAGCGGTAGTAAGGCCCATCCCATCCTATGGGGGAGTGACTAGAGAGACCACATGGCTGCCTCTCGTACCGGCTAACGCAGGTTATTACCGGGCACGGGTGCTTTGGTGACTACTTACGTCGGATCCAGAAAGGAAGGCTTCTTCCAAGTTCACAAATAGTTTTTGTAAGCAAACAGTAACATAAATACGGGGCCTTTGAAGCTGAGCCCAAGTCAAATTGTTGCCCGAGTCGAAAAAGGACCTCATGGCTGTCAGCTCCAGACCTTCGACTGCCGGCCTGGTTAGTCATTCGCGCTTATTTCTTTAACATAGCGGACAGGGTGTCAGGTCCGAAAACTATTCGAGTCCATCGGTTGATCGGCTGCGCTGCACGATAAATTGAAATTTTCAATCGTGCGAATAATATTCATGGTGCCTCATAAAATTATAATACAATTAGGTACAAAGAGACAGTCTTCTTATGCGTGGTATTTTTTACAATTTATCAGTGACATTGGGATATTTTTTAGTAGGTGACCCGCCCAGGGGGGGGGGTCATGACCCCCACGACCCCCCCCCCTGGATCCGCCACTGTAAAGAATATGAATGAATATGAAAATCGCGCCTAGCGATAAGAGCGCCGTTTTTACTGCCACTTTTGTAATATTTTTGCTTTTTTGTATGGTGTACAATAAAGAATATAGTATTATATCGTATAAGGCAAACCCCAGGCTCCAAAGCTTCCCACGTTGAGAGGACGACTATCGTCCGAGTGCCAATCACGGTTATATCCGACGATTAGAGCCCGACTCACCGAGATTTGTTCACTACCTCTTTCATTATTTAAAACGAGGAGGTAATACCCCGGATGACCTGGAGTTGCTATGCCTAAAAACCAAGATCTTCTAACTCGCATTAGCAAGAAAAAAGATTTTCTTATTTTTCTTTTTTTTTTTAATAAAGAATATTAGCAACCGAAATTACCAATATTCCCCTCCAGCAAGCTAAATTTGCTGTTAAGAGTGGGTTCACGTCAGTAGTGTAATGACCAGGATTCGACCCAGGACCTCTCGATCGTAAGGTCGACTCCATAACCATTAAGCTACCGACGTTTTTACCGATGGTTTTACATTCTTTTAATAAATCACCTTCAATGTCAAGTATGAGAGTACAAAGGGCTGATGAACAATGCTATCTCACTTTCCCGTACATTATGTTATTGGGCGCGATCGCTCCGTAACATATCACCACGTTAACTCGATAGGCTATAGGCAGGTAATAATCATTTATAACGTTCTGCCGAGAGTCTGTGACATCAGGCTTGAGTAAAATATTGTGGAATTGGGTGTGTTTTCGTTGTTTCACGATTGTTTGATTACCAGTAAGGCATTTGGGGTTAAGATTGGCTCATCTGCAAGCTGGTAAAACTGCTGACGTCGTGACGGATGAGGCTCAGGATTAGGTTTTTCTGTCAGGGTTGGGCAGCCAGTCCCGTAAAAACTTTGGTACCGAAGCTCATGGGAAGGCATATTCATTAATAAATACATACACACGTACCTACATACAATCAAGCCTTTAGTCCCGGAGGGTTAGGTAGAGGTGAATTTAACACCTACATTTCATGAATCATTGTATTAGGTACTTACCACGTAATAGAGGGTGAGTAATAAGTGGTAGGTAATCTGAGGTTAAGTCTGGGCCGTAAATCTGTCTGATATTAAACAGCCTTATCCTTTAGTCGCCTTGTACGACACCGTATGGGAAGTGATACGGGGGCCCAAATTCATTTTAAGCTCAAGAGAAACCATTTTCCAATATCGTATCGTATCATCAAATGGAAACACATCTCGATAACTACACTTGGCGATTTTTCCGCGTCAATGTTATTAATGCGCGACATGACGCATATGTGCGCATAATAAACACATATACGTCTACACGCGTATTAGCGGTTATCAGCACCGCTCACTGCGCCCCCGCTTGACGCTAATGTCCCTAATGACGGATTGAGGGAACACCCTATATCTTAATGCTTTTATAAAAAAACAAAAATTGGATATTCCTGAAAATGGTAGGGTTAAACTGTAATTATTTTAAAAAAAATACAATAGATGATCACGCCTGGCGTGTGGTGACGGAGAAAAAATACAAGTACCTATTACCACACCATCTCAACCGAAGGGTGCCGTAAGACAAAGGTCTTACGGCACCCCAGTCTCAGTAGTCCGGTTGCTAGTCCGGTTGATCGGACTATTGCAACTTTTCAGTAGCAGTAGTCCGATTGTCAAACGGAATCGAACTATCGCTACTTTTGTGTAGCATTAGTCCGGTGAGTAGTTCGGTTGACCGGAATGTTAAGAGATAACGGAAAAATACACAGATGATATCACTGCGAGAGAAGGAAAGTTCAAAAATAGAAACCTGTAATAACCCGTCTGGCCAGCGTGGAAACAGTAGGCCAAAGCCTCATAACATTGGGAGAGGCCTATGTCCAGCAGTGGACTGCGATAGGCTAATTGATTGACTATTCGGGAAGTGTTCATGTCATCCTTGAAGCCCAAGAATGACAAGGGCTCTAAAAATTAAAAATAAAAGTGGGCATTACCAAGACCCTCGCTCAGGGCAAATATTTATATGCATGAATATGGGTATTTGCATTGGTCTAGTCATGCCTCGGAGAGCACGTTAAGCCGTCGGTCCCGGTTGCCATACGAACATCTATGGCAGTCGTTACGGGTAGTTGGAGCTCTAAAAAGTCCAACAACAACGGCCCTAAATGTCACCATTGGCTTGTGGAAGTTATGAAAAAGGTCGAGGTCCAGCCAAATCCGCAGTTAAGACCGGTAAAGCGGACTCCAGACTCCGAAACGAAAAGCTTCGGATGCGACTGGGAAATAACGCTAGGATGAAGAAGAAGAAAAAAGAAAATAATAATTTCATTGTATCTCAAGATCTCCTTAGTAAGACAATATGCTGTAATACGAGTGGTTCGTTGAATCATTACGCAGAAACATCATACTGATTCGTACAATCATCATTTAGGCTTGTTTATTTGTTTTATTGCTCCATTGATTTAGGTCAATGGTTGGTCTGATCGGTCATTGTGATCATTACAGAGGACAATTACGGACTAATTGATCGATTGCTTGGACAGTGATGCGTATTGCAATGTTTTTGGGGTATTCATATCATGTACAGACATATATTCACGCTTGTAAATCCTCGAAAGGGTAGGTAGAAGTATTTATCACATTTCAGCAACTATTTTCTGTTCCACATAGTAGGTGGCGAGCTTATAGCCGTCAAGCGGGCACTTTGTCCTGGGCTGTTTGTTTGCTGTCGGATGGAGAACAGCCTTATCCCTTGGTCGCCTTCTACGACATTCACGGGAAGAGATGAGGTGGCCCTATTTTACTCCACCAGGAATCAACACGGTGTTTGGGATATGATAGACAATAATCAGATGAATCACCTCAAAAGTACCTAATCTTCTTCATCCTAGTGTTAGACCCAGTAGCATGCGAAGCTTTCACCTTGGAGTTTGGGCTCTGTTTTACCAGTCTAACTGCGGATTTGGCTGGACTTGATATTTTGGATATTTTGCAAGGGTGACATTAGGCGATGTCGAAGCATTGCAGCTAGACCAGTTGTTGAACTTTTTAGGTCTCCAACTACCTGAAAAGTAATAAAATCTACTAAATGTGGAGACTAAAAATCGTTCGCCACACAATCAATAAAAATCTAAGTACAAAATATAACCATCTGTTAAACTGGTCGAACCATACCACGCGTGGTCCTCGTGTGTGGTCGAACAAATTTGACCACCGTATTAGTGGTTCTAAGGCACTTTATACTCAGTAAACATGATTAAAATTGGGACTTACTGTGTGCTCAGATGAGGGTTCACTTGTAGACCTATAGACCGTGCATTATGGGGCTGATGAAAAAGGGTTGTTTGTATGGTAACGCGTATGAACAAAAACATCCTCTCCATTCTTTAAAACTAAAGGGGTAACCTTTAGTTTTAAAGAAGTGTACCGAAAATCTTAGTACCGAGCTAACAAATGGGCAGGCAAAATATTAGGTACACTGATGAAAAGTACTAGAAACCGGTGTTTGCCTGTGAAACGGGAGGTTTGCAAGAAAGGTTTAATATAGACGAAGACATAAGTGAAGTATGAAAGGATACAAATAAGCAGATCTAGTTATACGTCATTATAGTTGGTCCGATTTTTCTGTTTTTCTGTGAGTTATCTGATTGATTGATTGAAAACCAGTGCCAGGCACCAGTCTAGCATAATGCTGAATCAGACCCTATTCAGTATTCCTATGTATGAGGTATGTTCCTGTTCATGATTTCAGATGATTTTGCTAGAAATTAAGTTTCTATTTTTATATTGTGTTTTTTTTTGTAATTCTATTGTGTATCTCGTAGGTTCATATACGAATAAACAATTTCATTTTTATTATATTTTCTGAAGTCTACGTCGGACTAAAAGTAAATAATAAATAAATCACGATAGAACCCGTTAAAAGTAGTTTTATTTCATTTTTTTTTATCAAAAAGTCCGATTTCAATATAATATCTTCATCGTGCTATAGTGTAGGTTTTTAAGCATACGTGTGTCACAAAAAGCACTCTCTCTGTTGGCACAATTAACTGCTAGAATATTAGTAAGTACTGAAGTGGAGGGTAAGTGCGTCCCTAATAATTTCACACGTTATAGCCCGTTTAGATTGTTGACGGTACGCATTACGAAGCGCCGTGGTACTAGCGAGTACCACTCTATCATGGCGCGTACTAATGTGCTGAGTAAACACTAACGACCACACGCATGCATCACCTGTAATTTTGGACAATAAGGCTGCCTGTTAACGGTGTCAGTATCTACAGATTTTATGATTTTGGGGCCTGAGATATTCGGGGCCAAAGCCAATCTCACTGCAAGCCTTGCATCTGCTGGTTAAAGAAAGAAAGCTCATGAGTCATTAATGTACTCGTTTGCAAATAAATTATTATTGATTGAATTGAGTATGATTACATGCTGTGTGTCATGATATCTAAATAGGTAAATATACTTAATTTAGGAGTACTAATAAAAGGAGGAACAGCACTGCTATTCACTAAGCGAGCACAATCATGCGAGTCGCAACGTTGTACTCGAAAGAGATTGTCATTGGTCGATTTCCAGTGACGTGACCCAATCCGACCAATGACAATCTCTATCGAGCACAACGTTGCGACTCGCATCGTTGTGCTTGGTTAGTGAATTGCACAGCAGGAGAGTTGACCCCAGGCAACGAGCTTTGGATGCAACTGTAATTGGCGCTCGAATGATAAACAATCTTCTGTCGAATCGATGGCTAGTCTGAGAGACTCTATTTTCTCAGTGCCCAGTATGCTGCTACCTGGATTGCGTTCTCAAGGCACTCATGAGTTCCTCTGGTGTACAGATAGATGGGTGACCCAGCTCTGGCCAGTAGGTGGGCCATAGTAGCAGGATTTTGATTGTGATTGATTTGAAATTGCCATCGTGGTGTAGTAATTAGTTTTGCGGTTGCGCCGCTACTCATGGAGAGGGCCCGAGTATAGGTTTCGCTCTTCGAGAAGGCTTATTACGTCCCCTCCTTGATGAACAATACAGTCTAGTATGACTAACAGAGTTCATAAAGTCCTCCGTGGCGTAGCGGTAGTGAACGCGGCCGTTACGCAGGAGGCGCGGGTTCGATCCCCGCTCAGTGCAAATATTTGTGTGAATGAAATAAGAGTATTTGCATTGGTCTGGTCGTGCCTCGGAGAGCACGTTAAGCCGTCGGTCCCGGTTGCCATGAGAACATCTATGGCAGTCGTTACGGGTAGTTGGAGCCTTCAAAAATCCAAAGACAACGGTCTAACTGCAAAACTTCGATATCGCCTAATGTTAACATTGGGTTGTGGAGGTCAGATGACAATCGCTTCACGGAAAATATCGAGGTCTAGCCAAATCCGTGGTTAAGACTGGTAAAAAGCGGACCCCAGACTCCGAGCTGAAAGCTTCGGATGTGACTGGGAATTAACGCTAAGAGGAAGAAGTTCATAAAGTCCGTGAACAGCCAGCCTTCCACTTATTGCCCAATTAATGGCCCGTTGTTAAGGTGCTACGTGCTAATGAGGCAGTTGGACCTCAGTGAGACTGATCAAACAACTTTATTTGATCAGCTACATACTCGCTCCCTCGCTTTTTTTGTTACAAAGGTAGGAAACAAGTACAGAGGTACCTGGCATTTTAACATACATATATTCGCGCCTGTAAATTGTAGAGGGACTAGGCAGAGGTGTATTAGCACCCATATTTCGCCAACTATGACTTTCGGTTTCACGTTATAGAGGGTGACCATATTGTCGGCAAGCAGGCACTTCGTCATGGACGGTAAGTATGCTTACTCTACAGTAAACATTACGTATGACAAAGTGTGACTATCCTACGATGGAAAACAGCCCTTAGTCGCCTTCTACAATATCCACGATGGGATCATGGTTTCCCCATCTTGCCACTAATAGGGGGGAGGAGCGCCTCGCATCGCCGTAGCCTGCTTCTGCTAGGGTGACAGGCGGTTCCACCTGTAACCCTCAGGCTCGCGCTCATAGAAGATGGCAGGTTTGTATGAAAAGTTTAATAATAGTGGAGGACGCTCGTGTTTGTGTGTAAAGATGAAAACAGATGGCGGGTTTGTTGTATCTGCCGATCCTGGAGAGAAATAGGTGTAAGCATATGTATGTATGTATGTATTAATTTTCCGAATTAATAGTGCCACCCTAGATATTGACTTTATCCGATTTAAATTTAAGTATAGAGATATCAATCAATCAATCAAATTGGCCTAATTGTAGTCCACTGCTGGACATAGGCCTCTTCCAATGTGCGCCATGACGGCAGTAATCCGCCTTCCGCATCCAGTCCATCCCAGCCACTTTTTTCAGGTCGTCGTTATAGAAATAGCATACTAATTATGTCAAAATTTTAAGATAACATTCATTAAGCAGTAATCGAATGCGCGACCTCTGACGTACAAGTTGGTCGCTCTACAGCCCCACCACACAAACCATCATAAGCAAACGAAATAAAACAGAAAATATCGTTTTTCGACTGCCTCTGTGGCGTAGCGGTAGTGAACGCGGCTGCTACGCAGGAGGCGCGGGTTCGATCCCCGCTCAGTGCCAATATTTGTATGCTTGAAATATAAAGATTTGCATTGGTCTGGGTGTTTCTATCTATAATATGTATGTATTTACAAAAAAAAAGTATCTAAGTATTTATATCCGCATTCTAGATTCCATAACACAAGCTTATTAAGCTTACCATGGGTCTAGATAGCGTTGTGTAGAATGTTCTAGAATATTTATTTGTTTATTTTATTTTATTTCTACCAACCTCCAAAACTCCTCTTTTTCCAAAGTCAGTTAAAATGACATTATAATACCGTGTTCAAGTTATGTAGCCGCTATTATACTCTTAACGTAGACCTTAGTGTTATAAATATTGCTCGTATGATACCCAGGCGTTTGCGCACATGTTTCAAACCATGCGACGTGGTTCAATAGCGCATGCGCATCGATGTCATAAATACTTAAACATCGAACCGTAAATATACGAAACAAAGCGGTACAAACATATAAACGACCCAACATCTCTTAATGATATGTAGATTCCGTGCATTAGTTACATGACTGTGTTCTCAGTGAAAACATCTCGCAAACTCTTCGTTGAAACATAATCCGTACATGAGAGATACACTTCAGGCCAAAATAACTCGTCACTAAACGTATCAAAGTCGAAATTTCCATTTGAAGTATGTTTGGTTAAAACGTTTTTGATCGAAGACAATATCGACTCATTAAACAAGACATAATTTAAACGTATCCTGTAGTTACATTCAATTTAGTGTTTCACACAGAACGATACACGTTTCAATTTCGCCTGGAAACAATTGAACAAGATACTGCATTTGAGAATTAGAACTGAAAGCTCGTGTATATTCAAACTGCGGTGGAAACTAAACTCTTCCTCGTAAGATATAAAGTTGATTTTAAATTGAATTTACAATGAAATTGAGACATTAGAAATCTTCGAGCGACTATTACCGTGTTCTTTTAACAAATGCACGACGGCGTACAGAGTAAGATGTAAGTTTGTAGCGACCTGCATAAATAAAGCTTGAAGAAGTATCGGTTATTTTAATACTGGGACCCCAGGTGGGCGAGGACCCATCGTATATCATCGCCAACAATTATTAAATTATCTTTTTCGTTGACATTAAGTAATTGTTTCGGTTGGACCGCGCTCATAACTGGCGCGCCGAGCGATGAGCTATCGTTTTTAAATGAGCATTTTAACTTGTGCTTAAATTCCTTCATTTTGTTTTATTTTTATTGTTAAATGATGACATTAATAAAAATTAAAAATTATCATTTTTAAAGCCATGGTTTTTACGTGAAAGTTATTTAAAAAATGTCATTAATCAATTATTTTTTTACACGTAATATAAATACTAATTTCGTTGACAGGCTCTGTGGCCTGGCGGTAGAGAACGCGGCCGCTACACAGGAGGCGTGGGTTCTGTCCCCGCTTAGTGCAAATATTTGTATGCATGAATATGGGTATTTGCATTGGTCTGATCGTGCCTCGGGGAGCACATTAAGCCGTCGCGTCGGTCCCGGTTGCCATATGAACATCTATGGCAGTCGTTACGGGTTTGGAGCCCTAAAAAAAGTCCAGCAACTGGTCAAGCTGCAATTCTTCGATATCGGCCAATATCGCTATTGGGTTTTGGAGGTCAGATGGCAGTCGCTTCACGTAATATCGAAGTCTAGTCAAATCCGCAGTTAGACTGGTAAAGCGAACCCCAGACTCCGAGGTGAAAGCTTTGTATGCGACTGAGATTAACGCTAGGATGAAAAAGAAGATAAATACTAATTTCATATACATAGATCAATCGATTACGACATCGAATTATGATTTGTTATATCGATAAATCGATATGCATCTAGAATTCTGCAATAGATTCGATAATTGTACGAGCAATTACGTTTGAATTCGAAACGTTGTGTTTAGCTGGGGCATTAATCATGCACGGCAGTGTAATCAGGCCAGTTCGTAATGAATCAAGGGCGTAATTAACTAACTAATACACTTATCACGACAAGAAGTGTACATGTCGAATTGGAGCGGTATCGGGGTTGGTAGAGTTAGAAGTTAGTTGCTTATGTTCGGTCTAGAGATTGGAAGGATAGCATTACGTTTGTTTAATATATATCTCATACAATAATGTTAATTACAATTAAAGCAATAATGGTATAGGCCAGTGGCGCAGGTCTCTATATCCGATTCCTGCCAGTTTACTAATGGGTCGCATGGTTCATGTAAAGTAGATCAAGGTAATGTTTTTTCTACCGGCTTTCCTATTGAAATTTTTCACCCTTCGCCACTGGTATAGACTGGTATCTTGGACCTAAATCGCGAGACAAATGAAGCCCTGGCGCGCGCGGATTATTTTGTAATAATCTATGCTTGGTAAATTTGAGCTCGTCCACTACAGTAGCGCCCTCCTCAAAATATACCCAAGAAACGTGTACTGCGCGTATAGAGCACATTTTGAGCACATTTTAGGTCCAAGTTATATGTCCCTAGCAGTACCTATAGTAACTATGTTATGTTCGGTTTAAAGATATTTATTTGTCATAAAAAACATTACATTTTACTTATAATGATATGTTAACGATTAGATACTTAGCACAAAAATATTTTTTTTAATTTCCCGTCTCTTTGTCTGTTGGTCGCGATGGACGCAAAAACTACTGAACGGATTTTGATTTGATTTGATTTTTTTTTTGATAGAAAGGGCTTGGACTTAAAATCTTACGTTTGTTTGATCGCAATCGGTTGAGTAGAACCGAAGATATGAGCAAAGGTCGCCTTAACCGAGATGCAACCGAAATGCTAGTGAAATAAATAAATTTGAATTTATTCAAACAAAGTCATCTGGGTTCAGGATAATTTCACCTTCTAAAAGTCAGTCAGTACTCCCACTGATAAACAAATTAGGTTTTGTCGCATACTCCAGGAGTAGGGGGCGACATAATTGTACTAAACGGGTATCGAACCGTCGACATTTAAAGCATGAGTTGTGTCACATTTTATGCACCCAGTCCGCTAACTACATACTGCTAAATCCACTATAGGTTCGATTCTCACATAAAACACTATTATTTGTGTGATTCTCAGCCGATAGTGTTAGGTAGGGTCCCAGGTAACAGGTTATAAAGGTCAGTTTCAATGTTTATGCAATTTGATGTTATTCTGATCGAATGATGCAGTGGTTTTAGTAATCACTCGCCTCATAAGGACCTTTAGGGTTAAGTCAACCACACTTACAAGTCGGTAGACCTGCTGATTGATAAACGAGGCTTTGACGTAGGTTTTACTCTCAGGGTTAGAAGGTCAGACGGTAGTCGGTCCCGCAAATGCCATAACCAAACTAAAAGGAGTAGTAAGAGGTCTCGGATATAATAAGGAACAACGTTAAGACGAGGATGATGGTGATGGTGGTCTCAGATTCAATGCCCAAACGAAACCACTTTTTCATAGACTATTTTCAAGTTCAATCGTCTGCTTAAATCGTGTTATTCTTAATAAGAACTTCAGTTGAAAGTTTCTCGAGTTTCTCGAATATTATACATTGAAATTAAACTATTTTTAATCGCGATTGATTTAAAATTACTATATTATTTACACTCTTGTAATCATGTCTGTTAAACAGTAATTAAAACAGAATTCCATATTGGGCACCCGTTTGTAAAATAACACCAAACAAATCGCTTTAGAATCCATTAAAAACGATTTATTTCGCAAACACTCGTTTTAAATATAGAGACAAAAGTTCCACTAACCATTTATTTACCTATTCTCGGTAGCGCAACATAATCCCACCATCTCCCATTCTTTTTGCCCCCGCAATTGCCCACCTAATTATCCGCAGGCATACTTCGAGAGCCTTTCATTCCGCGATTTCCACCTGTACGGCGATTGCAGCAACGATTTTATCTCGAACCGACCACATTATTGTCTTAATTGATACGTTTGTAGGTGCTTAGAGGTATATTAAAATAGTTTAAACCACTAATTCTTTGATTTAAGTCGTTGCGAGTCTGGGTAAAGCGATTGGAGATAACGAGAGATTTATTAGTTCAGTTTACTGTGTGGTTTAAGTTTATCGCGCGTATTAATTTTTAATTGATCGGGTTGCGTTTGTTTTATTGGGTTCACCTGTAGATGTTTAGTGTCTGTAAAGTGAAATAGAAATGAAATGTTCATTACCTGAGAATCAATACCAGTTGCATCCATAGCTTAGCAGTACGGTTGAGCCTGGGGTCCGCTCTTTTACTCCTATAAGATCAGCCATTTGGTCAATCTAACTTTCCGATTATATTTTTAAAATAATCATCCAGTCAATTGATTGAATCGCTGGTATGGTAAGAAACTAGGGAGAAGTCGAAGACAGTACACATACAGCCCATGACAAAGCACTTGTTTGACACGCCCTATTATGTGGGACCGAAAATCATAGTTAGCGAAATGTGAATATCAATACACCTCTGCTTACCCCTTTGGATTTACAGGCGTAAATATACGCATGTATATGTATCATTGCATGTACTTACCTACTCGATCTTGTATACTTGTATAATATATCAATCAATCAATTAATCTATTGTAGTCCACTGCAGGGCATATGTATCTCCCAATGTGCGTCATTTCTGCCGATCCTCCGCCTATACCATGATAAAAAGAAGAAACAACATTATGTAATATTGACAAGGATTACTCGTGTATTGTGCAGAGCGTCAGTAATCTCAATGAGGACGCCAGCCTGCAGAACTAATGTTGAGGTCGTTTGACAAGCGGGTATCTTTCACGGAGGCAAATCTCTTTATGAGGCACAGAAGACCCAGACCCTACATAATACATAGCGTAAAATATAAATAACAAAGAAAAACGAAGCTTCCTTTTCTCTCACGCATCCTCCATTTTAAACCGTCAACTTTAACAAAATATGAAGACACATAAAACAATAACACGAAACTATTAATCGTGTAACAGGGAACACATCGAGATGGCAAAAATGGCGGCTGCTCCCAGGGTACGTCATAAATTTGAATATTCCGCAGAGGAGGATAATATAGTGGTGTATTGTCATGGCCGGCGCGACGGCGCTTCACAAATAAAACACTGGGAAAAATCGTTGATTTTGTGTACCAACTACTTTGCACAGAGTATTGGCGGGACATAGAGACTTAATACATATATACATATTCTCAGAGGTATATTATCACCCAAATTTTACCAACTAAGATCTTCGGTTTCACGCAATAGGGGGCGAGCCTATAATTATTGCCGTCAAGCAGGCACTTATTCATGGGCTGTATGTTTACTGTCGGATGGAGAACAGCCCTATCCATTAGTCGCCGTCTACGACACCCTCAGGAAGAGATGTATACTCCACCGGGAACCAATACGGCAATATCCTGCATATGGATGTATAAGGCCTCAATAAGACTCTCGATGACAAGCCAGCCAAGAGAATTCATCCTCACACATTGCGACCGGAAACAGGGCGCACAGTGCGGTATGAAAGGAACTTCATCCTACACACGCTCAAGCTGTAGAATGATCATGCTATGGTTTTCCCAAGCGATTACAAGTTGCAGTCCTAAAAAGTCGAACAACTGGTTTAGCTGCAATGCTTCGATATCACCAATGGATTGAGACAGATGGCAGTGGCGTCACAGAAAATATCGAAGTTCAGCCAAATCCACTGTTAGACCGGAAAAAGCGGACCCGGGGTCTGCTTTTTCACTTCGAAGTGAAAGCTCAGTACCTATGCCGGCCGAGATTAACGGTAGGATGAAGAGAGAATCAGCCTTTTGAGCGAAATTAAGTAATAAACATCCAAACATCTTCATTAACTATGGCAATTCTAATATTAGTAGAGTTATTTAAATATGGAATGAAAATCGCGCTATTCATAGTAGATCTCATTGCTCTGTATCAGGATTGAGATATCACGGCCGGAGCGGCGCGGGCGCAGGCGGGTCTCGCCCGGAATGTTAATATGCAAACCCGACTCGGACTCCTGGCAATAAATACTGCTCATTTCTCAGTGCGCCGGCGCATTTTTGTGTTACTGCCGATATGAGACACAAAAGTGACTTCGGAATTGACTAATGATGTAGCTGGGTAGTAGTTTTGGGTGATTCCAGTTAAATCCATAGCTTGGTTGGATTTGACCAGTGAAAATCACTGCGACCGAGAATAATTTTTGATGTTTTTGATTGAACAGCAATTTTTGATTTACCTATACGGATTTTTAAACGATTATAGAGATTACCTACTTTCCAGCCTAGCATCTAAGGGACTTCCAATCAGTCAGTCAGTCCAATTCAGTTTCAATCTCACAAATATCAAAAACGATCACGATATCAATGAAAAACAATAGTAAAATTTTATTTTGTTAGGTACAAGAATACAGTTTTTGACATTTGGCAGATTGAGGCTAAACCGAAACTGAAATTTGAACATCTTTATGAATTTCGAATTGACCTTCTGTATTATATTATGAATGAATCCTTTAACTCCATTGATTAAAGCTCGACCGGAAATCTCTCACAGGCCAGTAGTCACCCATTATGACGTTATTACCGTAATAAATAAAGGAAATTATCGTCAAATCAACAATAAAAACTAAATCCAATTAATTTTATCTCGAATAAGATCACGAATTTGTTTTATTCATAAATAAACGAGAGTATATCTTTAGTTGAAATCTGTCCTCCGTCTTTTTTGATTGAAAAGTATGTTTTGAATTTGCCAACATATTCCTGTAATTCTTTAACTAACTGCTATTGTATTTTAAACCTTATTACGTTGAAATAAGGTATTGTATTTGTGTGTGCACGTATTGTTATAAGATATTTCAGGTTGCATTGTTATTTCCATACAGTCACATCAAGGGTGGATGAAGGGAGCGCAGTTTACTATAATTAGTTTGTTCGTTATCTCGATCCGGATATTCGCAATAGGGATAGTCATAGAGCTGTTTTACCGACGATATGATTAGATTGAAGTTTTTTTTATAACCGAGGTTAGTGCCTGGTTGTGTCTGGGACTAACACTAACATGATGATGACGAGAATAGAGTATAAACACCAGCGGGTCTAAAATGGCTGCATTGAGTGATTTCGTTAAAAACGAGTAACTTTATAAATCTCCAGTAGATCTCATAGATTCTTATAAAATTCGTAAGATGGTCTCTCTTAAGATATGATTCCGTAGCCGACCGCATACGACAACTGCCGACGCACACAGCATATGCGCGTAGTTCATTGCGGCTTCTCAATGGTTCCCTTTATCCGTATCGGAGTTTAACAAGTAATGGGTATGCTGTATCTGCTGTATGCGTCGGCAGTTGTCGTATGCGGTCGGCTACGGAATCATACCTATAAGAGCAGAATCACAACAATTCATTTACAGAGGAGATTCTAATTTCACGTAAATAAAGCCGCATGAAAAAATATTATCCTAATACGATGCCAATAAAATGACCTTTTTATAGGTGCGGATCATCTTCTAAGAAGAAATACTAGTTGTTTTAATAGTGAATGAATCGCTTAAGATGACCTGAACTTTCTCATTGTTAATGAAATATTAAGGTAACTTAGTCACCAGCCCCCCTAGACAAGTGGCAATTCGTTTCTCGGCGTATGATGGAATAGAATGAAGAATGTATAGGATTTGACGTTTTTGACATTCGTTGACGCCTGTCATATACGTCGAATCCCATACATTTGGTATTCTATTCTACAAAACGCCGGTCGACGAATTGCCACTTGTCTAGAGGGGCAGGTTGGACAAGTTTACTCTCTTTAAATAAATGGGTTAGACTCATATTGACTTGGTTGTAAAATACCTACTTTGCAAAATGATCACTAACAGGAACATGTTATACCAGTTCATAGATAATTTATTTCTCACGTTTATTGTACTTGTATCAACAGCTCTGTACCATTCTTATCAAACCTCCAATCACATAGCTTGATGTGCCTGATGAATGAATGTTTTGTGATGTTAATACAAAGATTATGTATTAAAACTACTGTTCTCAGCCTCCACGAACAAAAGACGTATCCGTCACTAAACATCAGTTAAAAATCAACTTTATTCAGATGCATTTTGGTTGACATTTGCGTGTGTTTGGTATGGTTTTTGTAGGGTTTATTGTGTTTGGAAGGTAATGAGGTATAGGCTAGTACACGTGTTTCGTTATCACAGTTTAATCCTAAGGACGTTTTGTTGACGGGCCGTTGTAAATTGCCTGTGAATGATTTATTGGTGACGTTGACACTGATTTGGATTTTAATCGCTTGTGTAAATATTGCTCGTGAGTGATCGGTGTAACTGATCCGAGCCGTGGTTGAATGATTTTCTCATTCGTCAGATATGGTCATTGGTCAGTCTCGGGAATTTTCTAGAAAGGGTATTAACATCTTTAGATTGGGTAATGTGCGGGTTGCATTTTTTTTACGGGTGTACGTTGTTTTATAGCTAATTGTTTTATAGAATTTAGTTTCACATAAATTTTTCTCTCATATTTTCGTTTCATAGAATAATCAGAATAGGATATACTTTGATTTTTGTTTCACATAAAGTTTAATGTTAGAATGATCATATCATAGAATATCAAATCAAATATTCTTTATTGTCATAACATACATTAAATATAAAATCGTTTGACATACCACTCAAAAGATATAAAACTTATTTGCGCTTATAATTCGACGGAGCCTCGCTCGGAGCAATGCAATGGGCCTGTAACTAGATTCTCATAATGGGTGGACATTTTTTAAAAATAGAGAGTATTGAGACTTAATGCTTTGATAATATGCCATGAGTTTCATAAACCTCTGCTTAACCCCTTCGAGGATAAAGGCGTGATTATAATTGTGTGTTTACCTAAATATTGTTCAATTTCAATTTTCAAATCATTACCCACCTAATCATCAATGATCAATGCCTAACCGACTAAATTAAAAACCCATCTAGGCAGTAAAAAGTCGGTGGATCCGCTCAGCATCTGATTCTGATGAGGCCATACATCACGCTATCTGATCTCCCCACCGATTGATTTTCGGAAATCGCCTCCGAATAACCCTCGCGATAAAGTGATTTACGTCCGTGACACACTGTTAGCACAGCCTAACGAACACTTTCATTTAGGATTCGTTTGGAATTCGTTCTACTGTGCTGTTAGTTTGTTTATTGTGCCAATGTTTTTAAACAATTAGGCGACGAAACTATTGGTGTAGGTAGAGAGTGGGTTAGATGTGAGGCTCCCAGTAGTACGATTACCATTGACTAATTCAAATCGCTCAGGTGGGACTTGAACCCGCTACCAGTCCCTTACAGAGGGAATGCCCTAACCACTGAGCTACCGAGCTTCATCTGAATGCCAAAGTCTCCTATACAACCATCTTGGGGTGACACTGGGAGCCATCTACCGATATTTGTACGAAGTATCGGTATTAATAGTATTATTAACTAGGAAATCACGTCCTCTGTCATAGTACGAACAAAGCAAGTCAGCGAGAACATAGGACGTGACCACAAGCTCTGCTCCCACTCCCACTCCACAAATAGTGGAAAACCCCTAGTATATAAGAACTATTGTTTAGTATGTTAGAATTGCTATATCGAGTCTGAATAAATACAGTATAACCTACCTGGGGACTCTTGAACCTAAATTGCGAAACATACGAGGTCTTGGCGGGCGCGGATTGTCTCGTAACAATCTATACTTGCTGAATTTGAGCTCATCCACCGCAGTAGCACCCCGTGCTATCCTCAAAAGTCATCCAAGAAACGTGTACTGCGCATATAGAGCACATTTTAAGTCCAAGATATAACTACGTCCCGAGCAATAACCAGCTGTTATTTATACTTGTAACACACGTTCATCAACGTTTGCATTAACAAAATAATAGATATCAGGTCAGACGAACCGTCTCAATAAATAACATGTTATTTATCGCGGCAGCTGTGTGTATCACATTACTAAACAATAATGGGCATGTAAAGTTACATTAAGTGCTACTTAAAATATACTAATTTAAATACGATGAACATAAATTAGTTTTAAATTATAATAGTCACGACATGTTATAAGAATGGTCATCTGCACAAAAGGAAAGTATGAAAGACCTGTGTTAAACCCGTTATGACTTCCGGGAAGTGTTGGCCTCTCAAGAGGCAATAATTTGATGGATTCCGTCATCATGACAGTGATAGGCTACCTTTCCATCAGAGATCTTTGCAACAAATGTAATGCTATACTAAAGCTTTCATGAACTAAATTCTTCAATTTACCCCATTATAGTTTCTATCACTATCACTATAGCTTTGTGTAATGTAACCTAATTCAATTGTTAACCTCTAGGATTTAACTTACACTGGAGTTGTTACTTGTCATGTATATTGTTCATGCAATAAAGACTTTTAAAAATCATAAATCAATCATCAGAGATCTGCTGTGCTCCATTGCTATGGATGCGTTCGATATCCACCAATCATATTCATTGGTCCACATAGCATAGCACTGGTGGAAAGAGGTCCAGCTAAGCTATGTTTGTTATATAAAACTAGCTGACCCTACCGAACTTCGTACCGCCATATTTTCTGACCCCGTTCCCGCTGCATATCTCTAAATTTATCAGTGTTTCTCTACAATATTATGCATGTATTATACATATAAACCTTCCTCTTGAATCACTCTATCTATTAAAAAAAACCGCTTCAAAATCCGTTGCGTAGTTTTGAAGATTTAAGCATACATAGGGACGGACAGACAGCGACAGCGACTTTGTTTTATAATATGTAGTGATGATGAAGATGCGTGCTATGGATGGAGAATGTGTTCGAATTTTGAATATTTGAATGAAGTTTCATAACACATCTTACTCGTTACGCTACATAGCATAGGAATAGTCACAGTGGAAACAGTCTCATAGTTTTATAGCTTAGCTTTCTCGTAGCATAGCTGCATAGCACATCTCTCGTGGACCGGGACTTAAATCTGCAATGCCACCTTTAGTCCCGGTTGCATCCAAAGCTTGCACTTAAGAGACCGGGGTTCGCTCTTCTATACTTTATTTTGATTTGGACAAACCAAATTAATCAGTCAGGCAGTCGACTGCCATCTGACCTTGAAATTTTGAGAGGAAAGCCTGGACCAGAGCCTCATTGGTTAATCAGCAGGTGTACGGGCAGTAAGTGAGATCTTGCTGTGGCCCCCATACACTCTTAAACTATTAAGTAACCATTAAGTCCTGGAACTCCTTACCAGTACCCGTGTTTTTCTCCTCTTCCTACAGTCCCAGGTCGTCTTTAAGCGAGGCGTGAAAAAGCATCTGATGAGGCCGTCAAGCTCAGTGCCACCATTGTAACATGGTACGTGTTTATTATGGTGATCCTCTTTTCCGAGACTCTGCAGTCAGCTCACCATTAGACGAGGTGAAGTCAAATTAACCTATAAAAAAAGTATACAGAAAAGACATACTTAAGGCATATGCGTGATTTTGCTTTCATTATCCTTACGCCTTATTCCGTTTCTTTACAATTCACACCTAACCTAGTGAAATTATATAAAGTTGGCTATACCAACTGTCTGTATGTCCAAAAATTTTATCGGCATCGAATCAGCGCCGCCGATTGGTTCGGTAATGGGCTGATTATCGTATTAGGGCAAGCTGATTATTTCGCGCACTCCCTTTCTCCTTTCGAATTACACAAATTGTTTGTTTGTGTCTCAAGTAGCGCTAGTTTCTGGTGAATGATTCGATTTTCAAGTGCCTTTGTTAACATTGAATATTTTGTTGTACAGTAAAGGCCGCTTCCCACCGTCCGCGATTCTGCGGATCATCACGCACAGCCGACGATCGCGGACGGCAACGCACGCAGACAGGGCTCTTCCAACGGTGCGTGTTGGTCTGTGTAGATCTTTTGATAACTTCATTTCAAAATGCAAAGTGAAAGAGAAACGTGTCGTCGCTGCAGCCGCGGCTGTGGTATTAATTAACAATTACCAAATTATGCGATCTAGTAAAAGTAAAAAGAAACCACGTCGCTGGTGGATATCAGCATACAACAAAATGTCGTTTAACGTAAGTGTAGGTACATAGACATACCTATATCTAATTTTATTTATTTTTTGTTTTGTCACCCATAGCAGCGGAATCACGGTAGAAAATTACCGAATGAGATAAAATACTCCTTGTCCTGTGATCCTACCGGTGCACGGTGGGATTATGATTCGGAAAATGATCGCGCCGCACCGCACCTTTGAAGTTACCGCCTCGCGACGGATACCGGCGCACCGCCACGGACGTCCTCTGCTACCACGGACGAGACCCTTCCCACGGTGTGCCGTGCGAGCTGGTCCGCGTCCGTCCGCGATATCGCAGACCGTGGGAACCGGCTATAAGATAGACAGCCTCTGTGGCCGGCCGCTACGCAGGAGGCGCGGAATCGATTCTCGCTCAGAGCAAATATTTATATGCAAGAATACGGGTATTTGCATTGGTCTGTTCGTGCCTCAGAGAGAATGTTAAGCCGTCGGTCCAGGTTGCCATACGAACATCTAAGGCAGTCGTTACGGGTAATTGGAGCCCTGAAAAGTTCAACAACAGCGGTCTAGCTGCAATGCTTCAGTATCGCCTAATGTCATGATTGGGTTGTGGAGGACAGATTGCAGTCGTTTCACGGCAAATATCGAGGTCATTCCCTTTTCTTGTTTTCATTCTTTTTTGCCCATCTACTTTCTTTGTTTCTCTCTTGGGTGAGTGTTGCTAGGTATTGAAAGGCTTGTCTATTAGACTGTTTATACTGGAGATTGATGGCGCTTGGTGGAATTTGCTACATATATTGAATTGTACTATGAATTAACCCATCTCCTCCCATATGGTGTCGTACAAGGCGACTAAGGGATAGGGCTGTTTAACATCAGACAGATATATACAGCCACGACTCAGCCTATACATGACTCGAGCTAACAATTGTGGCCGGAAAACGGCAATAGGCTCACCCCCTATTACGTGGGACCTAATACAAATAATTGGTGAAATGTAGGTGTTGATTCACCTCTGCCTACCCTCCGGGGATAAAGGCGTGATTGTATGTATGTATGTATGAATTAAAAAAATCGACAAAACTTTCGAATTATGTACTAAAAATGCGACGTTTTTTTAGACAAATACGAGTACAATAAACTAAATACTTACATTATAAACCATAACTTTTTAAAATGCATCATAACATTACATCCAATATACAATTGAGAGAGATAGAACGTTGTAAAATGCGAAAAAGGCGGAGTAAATGGAAGAGGTTATTAGTTGAAAATTACCGCGCGTCCTCCCTGTAATGTCACCAACAATAAAGCCTGCGCCGGCCGAGCCTTCACGGATGTAGAGAAACTAGATGTGAACAAAAATCATGTGTGTAGGTACACTAGGTACACATCAGGAGCGACGCGTGAATATTTCCAAAAGAGAAGTCGGTGGAAAAAATCTTATCAAGTTAAAACCATACCGATTTTGTATGGATTTACGGGCTATATGCTATGCGCCTGTTAGTATTGTCACCTTAGTAATGTAAGAATAAAAAAATAAAATATCGAGGTCTAGTCAAATCTGTAGTTAAGACTGGTTAAGCGGACCCCAGACTCCGAGCTGAAAGCTTCAGATCGGAGTCGACTGGGCGACTGGGAATTAACGCTAGGAGGAAGAAGTAATGTAAGAATAAAATAGTCTTCTAACTCAGTCGTTATTCTACAAGCCTTTTCCATATAAGCTTGGGTCAACTTTTCGTTGTGGCGAGGTGTCTGAACGATATTTTCCATGATCTCCACAATTCACTGGCGATATCAAAGTAGTGTAGTTAGATCAGTTGTCGAATGTTTAGGACTCCAACTACCCGTAACTAGTGTCGTAGATGTTCGTATGGCAACCGAGACTGACACTACCGATAGTATAACGTGTTTTCCGAGGCACGGAGGGGTTGATTTATTAATAATAATGGTCACCCATCCTACGACTAATCCAGCTATTACTGCTTAACTATACAATGTGGTAACCTACTCAGTTGCCATTCTTTAGGTGCTGATAGACTTGAGCTTTTACTTGTAACAGAACATCGTGCATTCGCCGCTTTTAAATTTGTCGAACCGAACAACGAACCGAGCCAAGTGTAGAGCCAAATAATGCTACGAACATTTACATGATCTTTCTAGCGAACATTCTATTCGAAGCAAATTTACAGTCGTTTTGTAAGCATGCTCGCTAGAATGCTCGCCAAAAAACTTGATAGAAAGCTCACTAATACGCTCTCGTTTATTTTTCTGTAATGTAACATTCGTAAGAATGCTCATTACAATTGAATGCTCAAGTTTATCAGCACCTTCAGGCACTGATGAATGAAATCAACCAAAATAAACATTGCCTCATCTAGTTTTAAAGTTTCCTTTCCTTCCATTGTAAACAGGGTGGTTGTGGAGTCTAAACCCAACCCCCTTTGGGGCCGGAAAGGGGGAGGGTAGCGGCAAGTGGGAGGGGGAGTACGGCCTTAATTACCGCCGCTTTTATAGTTTTAATGAGTTCATTTTGGACCGGGGCTAACAAGCGACGTAATACCTATTTAAACCAATTTTGAAATTAATATCGTGAAGTGTTGGACGATTGTGGATGTCGATATTTTTTTCAAATTTTAGCTTTTTGTGACTGTGATATTTTTATTGAATATTATGTTTATTTGCATTGTTGTGGGTTTAGTACTCGTATTAGGGTGCTTATATAAAGAAATAGGTATCGGTTAGCTACCCCGACAAGTTTCTATAGGAACAAAAATGGTGATAGTTCGCCGTTTACATTCTAACACTACATGTCAAAAAATTTAAAAATTTATGGGCATATATATAAAAAAAATAAAAATAGTTTATGTCCAAAAACAATTTGACATTTTTAGAGTTTCCCGTTGGCGCCACACTAGGCAAGCCTGTCCTGTGGGTACCGTGACGTTTGCCTTGTACAGTTTCAGTGCTCGGTCATCAAGTTTAGTATAATCATCACACTTACAAAAGTTAAAAGAAGAAGAGATAGGATATGTAATAATGTCGCCGAGTTTTGGACTGGGCGCATCTAATTTTTATTTTATATTGCTGCCATTGAAACGATGCAGCAGAATATAATTTCTTATCGATATAATCATCGCACATCACTAGAAACTTTTATCAGAAGCTCGCAACTCGCGGTTACGTCTACTATTTTGTCGATATTAATTAAAAAGGGGTCCGTACAAGTTTATATTAAAGAAAATTAAGCAATCCCCTTCTAAAGTTAGTAATGAATTTTCACAATAAAGCCTGATGTTGGATCGTAAACCGCTTGATGATATTCTGTTACTTTGTTCACTAACAGCCTCGTTTTAAGAATAAATTGAATTTTGTGACAATTTGTGTTGTCATTTTATTTAGTTAAAGTTTTCTCATTTAACTTTATGACTACCTTATTGGTTCCACGGTATAAGTTTGCGTTATGTCTGCTTCGCTTCGATTTCTGTATCAGACAAAATGCTTATTGGATTCTGTAGCAAAATTTTCAGTGGCAAATAAGTATCTTAAAACGTATCAGGTAGATTGACGAGCAGGTCCTTTAAGAGTTTTATCCCTTCTAATATTATAAATGTGAAAGTAACTCTGTCTGTCTGTCTGTCTGTCTGTCTGTCTGTCACGCTTTCACACCCAAACCACTAGACCGATTTTGATGAAATTTGGTATAGGGGTAGATTAGACCTTGAGAAAGGACATAGGCTATGTTTGGTCGCGATAACCGACATCCACGCGGGCGGAGCCGCGGGCAAAAGCTAGTGTGTAATATTTTGCTTAATATTTCAAGGATATTGAAGAATAATAACTGTCTCGCGAGCATCATCAAAAAGGTTTCATAAACTCGGTGTTCTTAACAAGGTGTGATGGTTTTTTATGCCACTACCAGAGCAGCGGCGACTTTTGTTTAAGATTCAGGTTCGCTCCTGTGTGGTATACTCGTTCTCATCTCTAGGATAGTTCTGCACTGTACTTATTCCTTATGTACGTCAGCATCTGGAATATTCTGGAATGGTGATCTTTACCATCTGGATCTGATCCTGATTCCTCGAAGTTTAATGGTGAAAGTAGACTTTCGGCAACTGGATTTTTTTGAGTACCCGAAGTCAGTTTCATCCCCCGTATACCTACTCCACTATAACCCCGAAGGTTTTAGTGGGGTATACGCGGTCCCACTAAGACCTTCAGGATTAAACCAATATCACCAACAATCTGGTACACCTGCTTCTTGACGTTCGAAGCTCTAAGGCAGACTTTCATTGGGGTTGAAGGTCAGATGGCGGGTCGTTCCCATAAAAGCCGTCGTATCGAGCCGTATCAAAAGGAGGAAAAGGAGTAAGCGGACTTCGGGCTGCATGGTAAAACCCACGGATGCTGTCGAGAACAACCCTAGATGTAGGTATACGTTAGTTGCTTTGTAAAAAAAAATCAAATCTTTCAACCGCACACCAATAAAACTAACTAAGAAATAAAAATCTATAATTAACTTTTTTCCATCTTATCACATACAATAATAATAAAATACTTTTCAATTTCTCCTCTAACTTAATTAAAAGGCGTAAAACTAAACCGTACATGTGGAAAAGCACCTCGTACTAACACAGCCCACCCCATTACCCGGTAGTGTGGGGTGGGGTCCGTAATAGCCCCGCAATTATCGCCCTATTAAGTAGTTTGGGACCAGCGTACTTCCCTGTGGGACTCCGTTCGAATATACCATTATAACTTTATGTATATGAGCCTATGTTTTAATATTATGAAGTGATATGGTTAGCAATTAGTTGTTTGAGGTATTGATATAGTTTTTTTATAATTAATGACAGGTAGTCACACTTTTGCGTGCTTCGAAGGGTATAAGTCATGTTGTCGTTAGCCTAAGTTAAAGCTGTTAAGTGTATTAATTTTAGTGTGGGTTTATAATCACTTCCGTATATTAGTAAAATTAGCGCAGTTATTAATGTATTTTCAAATATAGGATATTAATCATCTCTTTCAGTAATTACGACTTTGATACGTATAAAGCCATTGGTAAGAGTGCTACAGGGTTCTAGGTTCAATTTAATATCAATTAATTCAAAGTGAACTAATTTAGTGTATTGTAGGTAGATATTAAGTAATTTATTAAGTTAGTATCAAGTAACTGCAAAAAGATTAGTGAATTTTGATAGGAAAAATAATAAAAAACCATCAACAATATTTTCTTGTTAATATACCTATGCTAAAATAGGAGGAAATGTCAGTGTATTGACTTTTTAAATGCATGTATCTTATATTTTAGAATCATCAAAAGATAAGAAAGCAGAAAATAAATATACAAGTGTTGCAGGATATTATATTTCTTTTTTAATTTGAGCAGGATTTAATTTAGGTTTTTCAAAAACATAAAGAACTGTAAGAAAACCTGATGACTAAGAACTATATAAATAAATTTTGAATAGTAGTTGGACGTTTGTGTAGTTTTATTGTAATTGATATTGCAATTTATCAAATGATTCATCTATAATATACCTAATGGTTCATGATTATGTTATTAATTCTTATTGATTTCATATTTTTTGTTCCTAAATGTGATTCATTCTTCACTAAAAGTTGTCTCAATAAAATACAATGCCCTAATAAAACCGAATATATGAATCGAGGCCGCTTCTTCTGGATCTTCTGGACAGCATTCGGACTCACTCCTGTTGCAAAAATTGTGAGACTAAATGTATTATCATGCAAAACGGGTGAATGGATCTGCATGAAACAACACAGTTAGATCAGGGCCTGAAATAGCAAAATGCTATGGAATATGTTCCTTTTTCGTGCGAGCGGAGCTGTAGACAACAACTAGTGTTTAACACTCAAATCTGTAAATAGATTCAAGAGTATGCCGACTATTCACCACATTTTTATAAGAGTAAAAGAGAAGAAAATATGCAAATTGATTGCAAAAAGGTTGCAATCTTACGGATCGTTCCTTTTCATTGCAAATGCAATTTTAATATCTCGGTGATAAGATGCTTTTTAGATAGGCAATTTTTAAGTTATGTGACTTATTGTAAATAAGATTTTTGTCCATTGTTATAGATTCATTTGCTCCAACAATCAGTTTATTCTTTTTCGCATATTGATTCGTAGTGGGTCGTAAGTAGAAATGTGAGGAATTTTTACGATTCCCCACAAGAATAGGAACAAAACGTATTATTTATATTGTCAATTGTTGTTAACAAAATGTAATGGAGTATAGTTCTAGAGCTTTTGTTGAATAATAAAATATAGAAGAAAGGAATGGTAGTATGGCTTGCTAATAATAACCTATAAAATAAGTAGTGAAGTTTTGTACTTTCCCAGCCACAGAGTGAATATACCTACTGTGGAGATGAAATAAAGGTATCAGCGTATTACTAAACCACAGCGAGAGGCGGCACAGGAGAGAGAGCAAGAAGAGTAGAGTGGTTTGGGTGTTTTTTATGTATAATATGTATGTAAGTATTTATAAAAAAAAAATGTATCTAAGTATGTTTATCCGCATTCTAGAACCCATAACACAAGCTAGTTAAACTATGCTTACTTTTGGTCTAGATGGCGTTGTGTAGGTAGAATATCCTACAATATTTATAAAAAAAAAATGTCATACAGCCAGAAAGCGGCGAGCGCTGGTTTTCAATTTTAGGCAAGGCAAGAAATGAATTAAAAAAAAAAAAACAAAAACAATTAAAGGACCGTCAAACACATAAAAAAGAGATGATCTACTGGTCCCAGGATTGTAGAAAGATGAGAAGCCAAACATAGGACAAACTATTGAAAATGAACTTCACTACAAAAGCATAAAATGAAAAAATGTGCGCTTGCCGGATCCTGGTAAAAGGGTTCCAAGAAGTCCTGGCTTGACGTTGTGGAGAGCGATATGTGCAAATGATCTCACTACCGTGGACGCCCAAGATCGTGCGAAGAGCGGGAAAACGGAATGAGCTTCGAGGTCACCTTAGCCTCGGATGCAATCAGGAAAATACGTCTACATGAAGATGATGACACCTCTTAATCCCCGAAGAGGTAGGTAGGTAGGTATTAACACCATTGGCGAAGGGAGAACATTCAAAAGGAAAACCGGAAAAACTCCTAAGTACCTCTTATGGAACTATAACAGTAATTTTGTATGGTATTCTAAGCGTTGTTTGCATTTCATATAAGTAGGTACTGAATTTCAGATACACTCAGTTTCATACAATTTTCGATAATGCATTATGTAAAGTATAAATTAAAACGTCTCAGTCACGGCTTCCCTGTACAGAGCAAGTCGGCAGGAATCGGGTAATAGGGCCTCCTCGCCACTGTAACACCCAGATTTCGCCAACTATTATTGTCAGTCCCGGTAAACAATACATTACTTATGTATAGGTATATATAAAACTGTACGTCCAGCATACCTAACCTCAGTTATCTGCAAATTGCGTGGATCAATATGAACGCAATAAAGTTAATGTGTTAGTGATTCGTCCAGCGGGGGTCCAATCGTGGGGCGGCCGGGGCCCCGCGGCTAATGGGGCCCTACCATTACGCTATTAGCTATAAACACTTTACGACTATGAGTGGATTGCCTTTATATTGATATATTGTGCGAAGTAATTTTTTGGTGCTTGAAGCCTGATTTGAGCTTAGATTTTTTTTTTGTAAGGAAAATTTTATCATTCGAGCTATAATGCCGGTTGTATTCAAAGCTTGTATTTTAGAACCTGAGATCCGCCTGCTTTAATTCATAGATGGGTTTATCTTGGATTTTATAGGAGCGACTACCATCTGATCCCTAAACCTGAGAAGAAAGCTTGCACCGGAGCCTGTAACGTCAATCAAGAGATGTACCGACTTTCAGGTGAAGTTAGTTTTGCCCCGAAAAAAAACCTTGTAATAGTGGAGATAGTAAAGCCCACCGACTTTTTAGGGGAGAAATTCTACGGACTTTGTCTGGACCAGATGTCGAACTCGAGACAGTCGATACCAGGCACTCGTCACCGTTACTGCACTTTTGGCAAGCGAAAGTACAAAAACATATGCATTAGCTCGAAGAACGCAATTTCAATTAGCTCTAAATCTTTAATACAATTTAGTACTATTGTTGTGATACCAAAAAGGATGGAAGGCTGACCCCTTCAAAATGCAAGCTTTGAATGCAACTAAGATTGGCGCTCCAATGAAGAAATTATGAAACTAATTCATGCAAACTTTCTTACCTACTCGGTTTAGTTAGGAAATCATTCGGCATATACCGAAAGATTTCCTAACTGACATAAGTTGTAAAACGTCAAAGTAACTACATGATTGCGCACACAATACACAGAATGGTAGCTTTGATAATTTGACACACATTCCCCCGTTGCCAAATCCGTCTGCCATCAAAATTGCACGGTTGACCAGCGAACTGACGTCCGATATAACAATATTTTGTTAACCCCTCATCAATACGTATAATAACAGTTTGATAGACACTGATTCATCTCTTCAGAAGACTATTATACTACAATGCTGTAGTAGCAAGAAAAGCAACCTTGTGTCGAGGGCATAAGAGCTGCGTAGTGTTGGCAAAAAGTCGATTAATATTGTCGTTGTAAGAGTCATATCATCGTCATATTTGAATCGCGTGCCATGATTCGGCAGAATTGTTCAAAGCGACGCCGGACCACCAGTGTGAGTCGTGCTTTAGAGTTTATTTTATTTTATCGATAGATTTCTTGGTGGTGATTCTACTCATAGTAAACCGGTGAAGTCGCTTTAAAAAATTATTGCGCTAGTGGACTGCAAGGTGTCACTCGGGTCTTGCCATCTGTGTAATAAAAGGAAGCGGAAATGAAGGAAGGAGAAACTGACAAGGTAAGGTCTCTGTCAATAAGCACAGTGTCACCGATATTGTAAGTTTTGGTATAGAAAAATATACTTTCACACCACCATGTTGGCAAATAAGGAAGCGTCGTTCACTAAGCTGTAGTGATTAAGGAGTCGGTCTTACGATCGAAATGTTCCGGGTTCGAATTCTGGCCATTACACTGCCGACGTGAACCCACTCCTAACACAAGTTATTTAGCAATCTCGATTGCTAATATTCTTTTTCCAGAAAAAAAAAGACTAATTTATACTGCTTTAATAGTAGATAATATGTGGTTAAACAATCGCTTGTCATCACAGTACAGAGGGTATATACGATAGAGAAGTAGACTGGCATTAAGAAGATATAGGACCTATCATCTGGTAAAATGTTGAATCATACAATTCTGCTAACGTCTTCGGGCATATTCATACAGTTTGTAACGTATAAAAAAAAATATTAAAAAAAAGACTCTTTGTCCCCGGACTTGGAAGGTCAGATGACATCCAATCCCGAGAACAGAGTTGTGATGGTGTGTTGTTGTTACAATGTTTTAGATGAAGATAAAGTTACCTGGATAGGCCCTCGGAGTTTGCATCAAACCTTTGGAGCAAGGACCTCTTATATGATGATTAACAGCCTCTGGTTCGTTTTGGGAGTTGACAATGAAACGCTGGTATGATTTCATGCACAATTTGTATAATCCATGGGATTTTTACAATGCTCTTAGATATAGCTTTAAGATTAAGGCTTAAAAGTAAACTAACAATAGCTAGACGCGAAACGTAAGTCCGCACTTGAGACACTCGCGACGCGATCACGCACGACACGCGTACTGATGAAAAATGTAACTTACGTGAACGCAGAACTGTACCCTGGCGAAAGCAATCCTTCAGGGTACGTAATCCACCAACGTCAGCTTGCGCGGGCGCGCCGCGTGACATGCGCCAGCCCCTCAGCGCACACCTCGTGCTCAACGAATAGAGAGCCTCAGACTCCCATGGCAGAAAAGTGGAGGAGAAGAAGACCCTCGGCGTCGTCGGATCCGGCCACACGAATCCGACATGGGCGGCCCCCAGACGCCCAGCCTACGGGAGATGGCCGTGCTTCGTCTAACACGCAGACATCAAAATGCCGGCGCGGTTCGTGATCGGCATCGTCCGAACTAGATATTACGGCGCTCCCCAACTTTCAAGGATGCAGGGTCGAGCCGATGATTTCGGATCACTTGTCCGAGCACAAAAAACTGATTGTTCTAAAATAAATTACCGAGCCATCTCTTTTTGTCGACTCTAAATGGCCGCTACCAAAACCAGAGTGTTCACCACAAATAAAAATATCAGAAATGCAATCATAGACAAAGCAGAGGAATGCTCTCAGGAATTTAATACAAAAAATCCACTAAAACTAGTCTTTTTAATTCTAGCTGAATTTATGACATACTGATACATTTAAATCTTACAATTATTAAATTATTAAAGACGGGGATGTCGCCGTCAGAACTCAATGGCACATTTCGTAGCTAGCTATGAGAACGAAACGCCTGACTGCAATGACAAGCCTGATTCACGAACATACCCTTCCACGAATGTCAGTAATGTCATTCGGTAATTGTCAGTAATTGTCATTACAGTGTAAATAAAAGAACGTATGTTATAAATTGGTGTTTGTGTAGTGTAAGTGAAATTAAAAATAGATCACTACAAGTTTATTAAAAAAAAATTCTAGTGTTTCTCTATGACAACAGGTATATCATATCATATATAGGTCATGTTTTTTATAACACTTAGGTTGCAGATAAGCACACGGCCCATTTGATAGAAAGTGGTTACCGTGGCTTATGAACGAATGCAATACCAGGGGAGTCACACTGCCAACCCCGTAAAAACGAGACGAGAAGAACGAGAAGAAGAAGAAATGAAGTGTGGTTTATCATTTGGTTCAATTTCAAATCGTTAATTACAACATAATGAATTCATCGATTATTCATTTCACCTCTCTTTATCGATATCGCATGTCCCATCTCTATCAAACTAAAAAGCGTTTTCAAGAGGCACAATCAACACACATTGAATATTTCTTTGTTACGCCGAGTGATTTATTGATTGCGTCTCTGTCAACACCGGCTGGCACTTTACACCAAGCTGAATACTTCATTTGATCCGGATTTTTATCGATAATAAAACCGAATCGTGATTCACATCACTCGTTAAGTGTATTTAGTATACAAATGATTTGATAGCAGCGTCCTATACTTTCGAAATTTTATAAATGGTAACTGTCTTTCTATTAGTTGCTATTTCACGTTTTATTGTTGCTATGGCACCGTGTGCGGGAATAAATGGTTATTAATTTTCAAAGGAACCGTTATATCAGTCGAAATAGAAACAAATATGATCAAATTAGTTGTGGAAATGTAGGTAAATATTGAATTTGATTTGGTTAGAAAACAGGGCCGGCTTTTATTACTAGATCATGGCAAAGTGGAAAAGATCGTGGTTTATGTGTTACACAGGTAAGTATGTACCTATGTCTATCGGTATGTTCCCTCCAGTGGCGAGGGATCCCTATAACCCGGCCTGGATGCAAGAGATATGTCTCAGCCTATCTCGCCAAATTGCCATGGTTGTTCTTTAAGAGGTAGGATTTTTTTCAACTGACTTTTGAACATTGCTTGTGTTAAGCTGCGTTTACCCCGCGTTTACATACTGCCGCTCGCATTGCTCATCGTGTTGCCAGAAATATTCGCGCGATTAATGCCCTAGCATTCACACACTCCCATCATCGCGTTGGTCCGCATTACAGTATTCGCCCTGCAACGGAGACGGACGTAAACGTATGGAGGACAACGCTGTAGCAGTGTACGCAATAAGCTTTTACAGCATAGCGAATTAATTAAATAGATTATTAATAAAAACTATCACTTTCAACTACTATACACTTTCCGTAGATCGATATAAATATTTATAAAAGTAAATATTCGAGGAGCAATAACGAAAGTCGTGTTTTATTTAGCTTAGCGCCATCTAGCGGTCTCGTATAGTTCATCGCGCTAGTATTTGCGCAACATACGTGGCAGTACTCGCGGCATGACGAATATACCATTTACACCACGTCTCTGCCCACTTCTCTCGCCACTTCCCTCGCTCTGCCGCGAGTATGTAAACGTAGCATTACATACTCGCGGCACAGCGAGGGAAGTGGCGAGAGAAGTGGGCAGAGACGTGGTGTGAATGGTATATTCGTCATGCCGCGAGTACTGCCGCGTATGTTGCTGCGAATGTCGGCTTGGCGGCGCGAGTCAAAGGAGCGGCAATACTAGCGCGATGAACTATACGAGACCGCTAGATGGCGCTAATCAGTGAACACGGCTTTCGTTATTGCTCCTTGAATATTTACTTTTAAAAATATTGTATAGTAGTTGAAAGTGATAGTTTTTATTAATAATCTATTTAATTAATTCGCTATACTGTAAAAGCATAATGCGTACACTGCTACAGCGTTGTCCTCCATACGTTTACGTCCGTCTCCGTTGCAGGGCGAATACTGTAATGCGGACCAACACGATGATGCGCGTGTGTGAATGCTAGGGCATTAATCGCGCGAATATTTGCGGCAACACGATGAGCAATACGAGCGGCAGTATGTAAACGCGGGGTTAGGAGTGGGATCGGTAGTGTAAAGGTCAGGATTCAAATCCAGGACTTTTCTATCGTTAGACCGATTGCTTGATTGTGATTAATCAATTAGCCTATCGCAATCCACTGCTGGACATAGGCCATTTTGGAAGGCTTTGGTCTACTGTTTCCGCGCTGGCCAGACGGGTTGGCACATGTAATTTTCCTTCTCTCGCAGTGATATCGTCTGCGTATGTTTCCGTTAGTCGCCTCTTACGACACCTTTCAGATGAGATGGGGTGGTGATTATTGTATTATTTCTCCATCACTAAATGGTTGATTGAGTACATGCGTAAAACTGATTTAAGCATATGTACTCACAGGCCAGGTGACATGCGACGACCGGTGAGAAAATAAACACATGTAGGTATTTTGATGAAAAATTAAGGTGTTGATTTTTTTATAGATTTGAGTAGCGTATCATTGCGAAGTCGTTAGTCTAATTAAACAATATATTATAATTATCTATATGGCGGTATACTTGTTAGCGTCAGCTGTTTTTTTTATCTATAATTAATGTTATTTACAAAGCACTACAAGAATATTATCTGGGCCACTTAAGAACACGTACCTAAGTTGTTAATGGTTGCGTTTAAAGGTTGCAGATGCTCACTGGGCACGGCTGTTTTAATACGTAAGTTAACGTAAGTAGTACCCAAATAGAGGTGCCATTTTGAAGTACAGTCAGCATCAGATCGATCTTGGCTAGCAAAGTACTCAAAATGATATTAATACCTTGGCGGTGAGTAGGGTAGCCAGAGCTCACTGGAGAGGTTTTGTGCTGTCAGTGAGAAGACCAAAGGCTTTTCCATCTTATCTTCTGTGCTGACGGTACAGATTCTCTCTGTTCTTTTGCACTCGCCCATAGGCCACGGTAACCACTTACCATCAGGTCGGCCGTGTGCTTGTCTGCGACCTAAGTAGTATAAAAATATGTGGGTGTTAATTCAACTCTGCCTAATCCTCCGAGGATAAAAGCGTGATTATTTTTATGTATGTATCATTAAGTCCATGTTATGGGGTACATGAATTTTTGTACCATGGAATGTTTTAGTGCAAGGGATATTATAATAATTATCACAATGGGTGGTCTTAAGCAACAGGAAAGAATTGCATTCCTATTTTACAGCGCATGAATTGTGATTGTCGTGTTACCATGATTTGTGAAAAATAACGGACTTTTGCCTACTGGAAAGGCATGTACTCTACTCCGATGCCGGTTGCACTAAAACTTATATTTTAGAGCCTGAGGTCCATTCAGAACATTCGCTTGTTTCTTTTTCTTATGTAAACACTGAGAATAAGGTTTCATTTTATACACTAAAATATTAAGAAAAAAATACTATACTCTATGTTCGTTTGGTCTAATTCTATCAAATTTTGGTCACCCTACTGGCATGTAACGGTCGCTCCCACGTCACAATAATGACTACTACACCATAATTGTTTGTTTTTATAGGAATTTATTAGAGTCAAGTGCAATCGTGGATTGGTGGCCATTACAATGTAGCTGGACGAATTATACAGTTTATGACTTAACTAAGAGGTGGTGTAATGGTTAAGACAGACACGCGATCGTGGGTAGCGGATTCAAGCCTTAATGGTCACTTGATGGATGATAGAACTTTTTATTAGTTGATGAAGTTAATAAGAATTCCTGCTTATTAATGATTTCCTGTAAAGTACCTATTGAAAAAATACTATTACGAGTATACCACTGTCTTCTTATCTTATAATACAACTAACGTTAAAAATAATAGAATTTGAGTTAAAAAAATACAATTTTGTTTATTTGCCTACTTCTAGTTTGGACTCCATCACAAAATACCCGTTTGATTTTATTTTAGGCCCCTTTGGACCTCAAAATATACTTACCTACGTAATAATCTTGGTACCCGTTGAATCTCTTTTTCGAACCCTTTAGACCCAAAAAATTAAAACTAATACGAGTAAAAACATTAGCCATGCCATCACAATGTACCTAATACATTTTTCAAATAAAACTTCAAACCCCTACGAAATTGTAGAAGATCTGGATCAAAGGGTCCCCAAAGAGTCTATCGGGGTTGGACCTATTAATCAGAACTTCTATCAAAATCGGTCTAAGGCATAGACCGATTTCGACGTATGACAACAAACAACCTAACGGCATGACCACGGCATGACTCTGACGGCATACGTCAAAATACATCTGCCGTCCGTCTCAAAACATTCACATGTTTATCTGTCTCAGAAGCACTTGTGTCATAAAAGCTATGCTAATGCTCGTAACACCGGAAAGCGACTCCAGGTGCGACACTTGAAGTAATTACAGCAATTAATATCAACAGCTTTGTAGATTTGTAATTAAAAAACAAGCTTGATCACTATAATGGATATAGGGAAACATGTTGAAGAAAAGTTTGCAAATGTGAACAGCTGAGTTTGTAGTTACTGGTATCATATGAAGATAATATATGTTTTTCTTCTATCGTAACCGGTTGCGAACTTACGGTTTCGTATGCAGCCAGAAAATTTAAAAGGAGTTCTTTTATACCACTTAGGTCGCAGGAAAGGTGATGGAAAGTGTTAACTGTAGGCACATGCTGTAAGAACATTTCGAACTATCGAACGAACTCGAAAGCTGAATCTGCAGTGATATTTCAATATCGCATGCTGTTTTGGTGATGTCACGTTGTCAAACACGTAAACATACATCACCCTCATGCTCGAGAACGTGACGACACAAAATTTACAGCAAGCAGAATGGAAATATCGCCGTGGATTGAGCTGTCGAGTTCGTTCGATCGTTCGAAATGTTCTTACAGCATGTGCCTACTGTAGCCTATGGACGAATGCAAAACCATTAGAGTCACACTCGTGCTGCCGAGCCTGTAAGAATAGAAGGATTCTGTGCCATCAGTGCAGAAGACAAACAGAAAAAGCTTTTGGTCTTCCCACGGACAGCACAAAATCTCTTCAGTGAGCTCTGGTTACCCTACTCACCGCCGGGAACACAACACGAGGATATTATAGCCACGGTATTGTCTAGGGCGGAGGTACTTCCACAGTCGGACTGCTAGATTGGGATGTAAATACCGTCGGGTCCTACCTCCTTCAAGTCAATCTTAGCTACAAGTCGTTATATCTGCTAAATAATGAACTAGGTTCTTCTCTGAAGGTTGTGAAGGTAGAAGGTCGCTCTTACAAAAGCTAAATAAAGAGAGCGCGAGGGAATAAGAAAGCGATACCTATTTACATTTTTTAAAACAAAATACAGAACTTCAATTTCGCTAATGGGTTGTGGAGGTCAGATGGCAGTTGCTTCACGGAAAATATAGAAGTTTAACCGCGTTACACTGGAAAAAGCGGGTTCCGGACTTTGAGGCTTCCGATGCGTCCGGGTTGGGCCCGCAAAGTGATAAATATGAAAGTTCAGTTACAATATGGGGTTCTTCAAGTATTAGTAGGTTTCTTCAGTGTTGCAGACGTCCATAGGCTACGGTAACCACTTTCTATCAGGTGGGCCGTGTGATTGTCTGCCACCCAAGTGGTGTATAAAAACCGGAATTAACACTGTGATAATGATCCAGTTCATAAGGAAGGCAGGCGGTCTCTTGATTAGAACAGCTGTAAAGCGAGTTAAACCACGCCGCCTAGTTAGTGAGAAGTAACTAGGTAGATGTCAGTTTTTTAACGAAAAAACTGTGATAGTTTAAGTCAGAACAATGATTATAGCAATCTATTGTCACGATAATAACAAGAAGTGTTCCGTTTTGATTAATTATTGCGATTCCCACAATAAAATTACCAACTAGCTGATTGACAAAAAATTGTGAACAAATTGACAGTCGATATGTCTACTACGACATACATCAATATACATGCAAGCGCTGCAATGCAATTCTGTAAACGACAACATTGATAGAGATCGTCATTGGTCGCACTGGGTGACGTCACTGGCGATCGACCAATGACAATCTATATCAAGGTTGTCGCAACGTTGTGTTAGTCGTTGTGCGCTTATAGAATTGCATTGCTGATGTAAGTTACATGCATTTTATTTGTCATTAGCTGTCAGATGTCCCGCTGTACCTATTCCCGGGACAAAAACTAACCTATCTGTTATTCCAGAGTATTTATCCCTGTGCCAGCCCCGTCAGTCAAATCCTTTCAGGCGTGAGAGCGGTTATGGAAAGAGTTTACCGTGGCCTATGCACACTCGTGCTGCCGACCCTGTAAGAACAAAGAGTTTCTCTGCCGTTAGTGCAAAAGACAAGCAGGACAAGCCTTTGGTCTTCCTACTTACAGCACAAAACCTCTCCAGCCCCTCTAGACAAGTGGCAACTCGTTGCTCGGCGTATGATGGAATAGAATGCCAAATGTATGGGATTTGACGTATATGACAGGCGTCAACGAATGTCAAAAACGTCAAATCCTATACATTTGTCATTCTATTCCATCATACGCCGAGCAACGAATTGCCACTTGTCTAGGGGGGCAGTGAGCTCTGGCTACCCTACTCACCGCCGGGAACACAATACGATCCAAACATCCAAATATGTATCTTCAGAAACTTTCATATTTATAATATTAAGTAGGGCTGGAACTCTGAAACTAAGATTTTCTTTTAATTTTCAGTCAATCTAAATTGATTGACTTATACAAATTAATTCAACTGCGTAATTGTAAACTCCCTGAAAAATTACAATATTCCTACTCACTGTCTGAAACTTTTAAAATATTAAAAATATAAAAATTGAATACAGTCAAAGTACTCCTTCCATAGAATAGTTTTTAATACCCTCATCAAGGAGCTGCGGTAATAAATCATGGCCACCATAATTGTTAATTACACGGTCATTTCATGCTCCCAACACCAATGGACATGGTACACAAACTCCTTGTTTATGACCCCTGCCTCGTTATACATTACTTCTGTAAGTTGCTTGGGACCTTTTAACCTTAGTTTTTCTACTTAGATCATGTAGCAATGGGGTTAGAATATTTTTTTGTAGTTATATACATTATATACGCATGCTCACACCTATTTCCTTCTGAAAGAGGCAGTTCTTCATCTGTTTCTCATTCTCTTAACCTTTTTCCGACCCAGTTGGAGTCGGTTTTCCAGTCTTTCGTTCTTTTCAGTCCGAGGCACGACCAGACCAATGCAAATATGTACTCATATTCATGCATACAAATATTTGCACTGAGCGGTGATCAAATCCGAGCTTCTTGAGAAGCAGCCGCATTCACTACCGCTACGCCACAGCGGCAGATAAATACCTACATAATCATATAGATAAATATACTCGTACTAGCATGCTTTCTTATACCGGATGAGGGCCAGATCGAGAGATATGGCCCTGGGTCGGCCGGGGTGCGAGGGATATGGCTACGACAACCTCACCTCCGGCAACCGATGGCCCACAGACGGTGTGCGTTTTAGCCGGTTCGAGTCCGACATAACCTCCTCCTCCGGCTCCGGCGGGTAGGTATCCGTTGGGATTTTTCGCACTATAAAAAAAAAGCATGCTTTCTTAAACTTATACTTATTATTAAACTAGATACCTACATACATGCTTCCTTATGATATACTCATGGTTTTGGCTACATGGTTTGTTTGGCACAGAGTCTAGTACGAAACTGTAAGTACCTACCACGGATAGTGGTACCTACGTATGTGTGAAGGCGATTTAACTTAAATTTCTCAATTCAGAAACCGACTACATACTCAATTAAAACATTAACCCCGCATCACATTTGGCGCGACTAGATTGACGTCACCAATGATCACCACGTCAGGGATGGTCTGTGATTGCTGCATTGTGCCCACCCGGCGAGGTGCGAGCTGTCACTCAAACAAACATGGGTTTAACTTGTAAACAATACATGTGACGCTTTTGTCACGGAAACTTATCGGAGAAGGTGTATAAGTAGACATTTTTATAATTTTTGGAAAAAATCAAATCGTCTTGAGTAATTTTAGATTTTTGTTTCAGTTATATCTGCAGTTAATTATCGAAATGAAAATTGTGTCGATTTAGGTTAATTCACTGATTTTATTTCAATCTGTTTAACGTTCATGTGTGATAGAGGGCAAAATATATTGACTACAAACACGTTTCTTATTTTTCAAAGAGCTAGTACTCTTATATGCCGAAATCACTAATATGCCCCCTAACGCCACGTAATTATCAAAATTTCTAGAATCTAGATAAAAATATACCTATATTAAAAATTACTTAAAAATATACCTACTAGATGATTCAACATTTGAAAACAAACGTCGAAAGTCATTCCAGACAATTCCCTTACCTATTCAACAAATTGTTTAATTTATTTATTTTTAAACGCGTTCAATATAATATCAAAAACAAAGTTTCCGTACTTACATCACTTTACTTTTACATTCGAACCGCCTACGCAGCAACTAAAATTATCCTATAAAATTGGATTTTCTCCGGTACGTTGCACTTGGGGCGAACAATGACAAGTCAATCATTTTAACATCATGAACTGACTACAATACAGTCAAAATCAGTGAATGACGAACAAATTTAAATCTCCCAATGATGGATTTATTACAAAAAGTGGCGAGTTTGATTCTCAACCAAAGCAGGTGTTGTTTAAGAAGGATTAACTGTATGCTTGTCAGTTTTTTCTTTGATTGATTGTGGGGATCGCCGCATTGAAGTTTTATAATTGCAAATATAAACATGGTGATTCGATATTGTGAGAATGGCGTCCTTTGATATTAGCGAGTAGTTATGCTTTTGGGTTATCTGCTGGGTACATATTTAAATTCTTTGTGAAGTGACTTAATTTGGATTGATAGGCATGTAGATCCATCAATTATGGTTCTTTTATATTTGTAGTGTTAATTTTAGTTAAAGTAAATTTAAATCGTATTTCTATTAGATTTATTTCGATGAAGCAAAAACTCGGAAATGGTAAATATTTTAATGTAAATTTAAGTTCAAATCTAAGATCAAAGTCTAAACGAATAACGTATGCTAAGATCGTGGCAGATTTGTTCGTTTTTTGTTTTTTTCTTTAGAAGAATATTAGCAACCGAAATTACTAATATTCTCCTGAATTGCTTGTGCTAGGAGTGGGTTCACGTCGGTAGTGTAATGGCCAGGATTCGAACCCGGGACCTCTCGATCGTAAGGCCGACCCCTTAACCACTAAGCTACCGACGCTTGTGCCATTGTTGTCTCTGCTTACCACAATACCTACCAACTAAAAACTTGACTGTATGTTTTTTTTTAATTTTGTGAGTTTGTAACTGTAATTATCAGCATTCTCCTTCAGCTTAGCTAAATTGCTTGAATTAAGAGTGGGTTCACGTTGACATTATATTTTTGTCAGGACTCGAGCCCCAACCTATCGATTGTAAGGCCAACTCCTTAACCACTAAACTACCGTAAGTTACATCATAATTTTAAAGAAAATACTAGTTACATTACATACATTTGTCAAAAGTAATACAAATAAAATATTATAACGAAAATACACTTCGATTGAAACGTTCACAAAAAATTCTTCGCAATTCAAACACTCGATTTCCTCTTTCCCGAGAACCTTATTCAGATTGTCCTTTCAAATTCTCGACCACATAGATTGCACTTCAAAACACAAATAATACAATTCCATTATTTAACAAAACAAATTACGATATCCCATTGACTTCACAAAATGTCAATTGTAAGCCCATCACTCCTGCTGGCACACCTTTAAGTCGATTATGTTCACAAAAGATCGTAAAGGACTTATGTATGTTTTGCTACAAGGTGTGGTAATCCTTTTAGTTTAGCGGCTTAATTTTTTTTCTATATCCCACTTATCTTTTGATGGGCAATTTTGTGAATTAGGACCATCGAATTTTTAATTACTTACTTTAACAATTTAAAGTATTTTTTTTCATGCTACATCCGTAAAATTGACAAGCTATTTATATGGCCGTACAAAACAAAAATAAATACAAATCTGAGTATGATTGGATGCTGTGTTTGCAGTGTGGTCCAACAGCTCTGGTTAACATGCTTAACTTTGAGCTTTGTCAAAAATGTTAGGCTATCTATTTGCAGTATACTTGCAAGATTAAAATGAATCTAACATAAAAATTAGAAAACTCAGCGATCCCGTTTTGTCTACATAACGACACGAACGAGCAAATAAAAAATAGACAGAAATTAAGTAGGTATTTTCCCATGCAGTAACACCCAAACGAGTAAGAATGCATATTGATAGCTCTTCGCGGCACAAGCCAATCTTACCTGCAAACCACTAACCTATTAATTGACAAACGAGGCTCTGGTACAGGTACAGAAGTTTCCTCTCAGTGTCAGTCTCAGTCAGACGTCTGTCATCCCCGTATAATTCAAGATAAACCAATCCCTCAGAAAAGGACGTGTAAGTGAGCAGACCCCGGGCCCCGAACTACAAGTTTACAACTAGTATTCGTTCTCGGATAATGATAAAACTCGTTAATTACCATCCGTAGTCAGGTAAAAATGAGACATAAACGTAAATACCATAAATTACTGAAATACTAAGCGAACATAGAGCGCAACGAGCTCATTTAGCAATTACCGTAAACATTATTGCCTAATTATACCAAGCTAATAAATATCAGAGCCACAATCAGTTACAAGAATTGAGTTTCTCCATATCACTTTACCTGTGTGCGTTCAATGCAAGGAAATTGTGTCGATGTGTGTGTGTAAAATACGCGTATTTCACCTATGTGTGGTTGTGTTCGTGTGTGAGTGTATTTGTGTGGGTGTGTTGATTGAATTTAGTAACGCAGTCACTTTTATTGCCTGCAATTACAACTGAATGTATAATGTCTGTTGAGATGCCATTTTGAGACGGTTAAGTGCGATCTGGTTAGTGAGCCTTAAGAGATCATTTTGAGAGGCATTAGAGCGTTTTCACATTATCCGATATCGATGGCAGAATGTAACGGTGCTACCAACAAGTCGGCTCAGATTTCGTATCGGGCCGGACAATATGAAAGATAGATAGTCACCCATTCGACGTCCTCCAATATCGGATATCGGACAATGTGAAAACGCTCTTAGAGACCACTGTTTGATTGAGAATAGTCCGCATAATAATCATCATCGTTGTAACCATTTTCCGGTTGCGTCTAAGTTTATATTTTGAAGCATGGGGTACGGTTCTTTCAATCACTTTTTGTAAAATGACGCCTTGAAAAGCCGCAGTGGAGATTGTTGCGCCTGTTTTCTCTACTAGCGCCTAGGCATGCGCGGTCAGAGGGGGCTGTCACAGGGAACATGACCCCCCCTCCCCCAAATCGTGCATTTCCAATTGAAAAGTCTTCTAAAAAAGTATTTTCTGAAGGAATTTCCACACTAAAAAAAAGTGATCCCCCCCTCCTCCAATTTAAGGTGCAACCGAAGCCTTAAAGTCGGAAGTCTAAGAAGCGGTGGTAAACATAATTATAAGTAGAATTTGAAGACAAAAAGATGTAGAGAATTTGATTTTGGTTATTATTTCTCGACCTACACCAATCACGCATCTCCCAAGATTCAGACGAGCTTTTTTTTATACTACTTAGGTCGCAAACAAGTACACGGCCCTTCTGATTGTAAGTGGTTACCGTGGCCTATGAGCGAGTACAACACCAAGGGAGTCACTCTCGTGCTGCCGACCCTGTAAGAACAGAGAGATTCTGTGCCGTCATCAGCGCAAAAAATAAGTAAAACAAAGCCTTTGGTATTCCCACTGACAGCACAAAACCTCTCCAGTGAGCTTCAAAAGAGGCTCCTAAATGCCAGTTTCAGAAGCAGCTGATTGCCATTCAGATAGCAATGAAAGTGAAGAGCATGGTTCATTGGCTTAATCATAATGGCTTATCATATATTAATTCTATCATATGAGTAATGAGTGTTAATAAGGCGACTAGCACACTTCAATGGCTACGAGAATTTCTGATGCTTGTTATTTATGCAAAGGGAAACTTCGCATGTTTATACTATCAATCATAATAATTGTAATAATTGTGGGGTTCTATTACCAGTAATAAATACTTGGACTATATACTGAATAGGCACAGTGTTTCTAACAAAATGCATAGCAAAAGATGGCTTGAAATACGGGTTATGTGTGAGTAAGCTAATGTCAATATTGTCTCAAAGTGTGCATGTTATAGTATGTATAGTAAGTATAGGTCAAACTTATACCAAAGTATTAGCTATTTTTACGCTGCGTTGTAGTAACAATTAAGGTGTCTATAGAGTTTAAATAAGGTATATGATAAGAATAAAAACTGCGTGTAGCTAAGATGCGAATTCTGAGATGGATGAGTGATGTGACAAGATGACCCTGCTTAATTGAGCTGTGGAATGATCTCCGTGCTGTGATTTCCCAAGCTACAATAATATGGGATTCTTCATGAAGGCCATTAAAAGGTTCTTCTTCTTACAGGGCCGACAGAACAAGTGTGAGGCACACTTCCAGAGGCCACGGTAATCACTTCATATTAGGTGGGCCGTGTTACCTGCCAACTAAATGGTAGACCATATAATGTATAGACACAGCTTCGCTAACAAAAAAACATCGCAATAAACGGCGAGAAAAACGGTTTTGTGTGTAAGCTGGTTCTTTAAACTGTCAATGTATGCATGTCATGGGATGTATGATGTATGTAATGTCAACTTATACCGTAAGTAGTCGCCTTTTTTTTACGCCGCGTCGAAATGACACTGCTGCGTCTAGGTATACCTATAGTCTAACTAAATCAGTATCTTTAAAGTGCAACAGTTTCTCTATTTCCTCACGGAACCCTATCGAGTCTCATTACTTATAATTACCAATTCGCGGATTAGCCGATAATGGTCCGCTGAGTGATTTTTTCCACGCAGACAATTACGATGGTGCAATTAATAATACGTGCGCGCCATTACGTAGATTGTTTATTTATGTAGTTACGCACTATACTGTCTAGCTGCGACTTCGCTTGACAATAATATAAAAAATACTAGTAAAAGAAATTACTAGTATTCCCGCTAAACCTTCAAGCTAACCTAAAAATGTTAGGAGGAGATGGACCACTCATCAGTAGTGTAATGTTCAGGATTCGAACCCGAGAAAAAAGGAGTGTCAGTAATTTTTTCAGGGTGGATGTGTGTCTTTCTTCACTTCTTAACTTTTGAATGCTTGAACAGCCCCCCTAGACAAGTGGCAATTCGTTGCTCGGCGTATGATGGAATAGAATGGGATGATAGATAGTATGGGATTTGACGTATATGACAGGCGTCAACGAATGCCAAAAACGTCAAACCCTATACATTTGTCATTCTATTCCATCATACGCCGAGCAACGAATTGCCACTTGTCTAGGGGGGCAGTAGTGTAATGTTCAGGATTCGAACCCGTCAAAAAAGGAGAGTCAGTAAATTTTTCAGGGTTGATGTGTGTCTTTCTTCATTTCTTAACTTTTGAATGCTTGAACAGTTTTATGGGGTCTTCGCTCGCGTAGAGTTCTGTGTGTTCTCTCTATAAGATAGTAGGACTTTTGGTCTGACCAACGCGTCGAGGATTTCTCGTTATCTTTACATTAACTTCTCGTTGAATTAAACCACTTTGCATACATTATATTCCCGCCTACCGAATGAATTATTCCCAAATGAGAAGGCAAAGGTATATAATACCTAAAATTTTTTTTTCTATGAATTAAGTGTGGAGTTTAGTCAGCTAGTATTTTTAATGGGAAATAGTTATGTTTACTAGAGAGTGGAATAGAGAATAGGCCTGTTACTAAGATATCTTTTACGATAGGATCCTATCCTACGTATAAAAAAAGATGAGGTGGCTCTTGTGCCCAAATATACCTTCATTCTACAGGTAGCCAAGTTATTGAGACCCTCGTGTCCCTGGGAATAAGTAGGTCCACCGTACAGAACATTGTTGATTTCAACATGATACCTACATAGGTATATGCAAGTAGCTTCAGTGGTACCCTCAGGTGGAACCAGTCGCTCTGGTTCCAATCAGATTTTAGAACAATTCTAGCGTAATTGTATACACATACATATAATACATACATACAATCACGCCTTTATCCCCGGACGGTTAGGCACAGTGAATTAACACCCACATTTCACCAATCATTGTATTAGGTCCCACGTAATAGGGGGATTGCCGTTTTCCGGGCACTATTGTTGGCTCGAGCCATGTATAGGCTGAGTCTGGAAAACAGCCCTATCCCTTAGTCACCTTGTACGACACCGCATGGTAGGAGATGGGTTGGCTCAAATTCTACTCTGCCGGGAACCACGCGGCATGTACACACATAACCCTAAAATGCGATAACAAAATGTCAACGCTAAAAAACCCGCATTAAACAAACGGACACTCGTTTTTCTCAGGTAGTTTGTACACCTGAAGTATGATTGCCCACAATTGTTACTAGTAAATCGACATCGTTACGGGTGTAAATTAATTAATAGCTACGTTTAAGCGCTCGTTTTCTCCAAGTGCGAAGTATTTAGTTATTCGAATTATAACATTAATTATAACTAGGCTATTATTTGGCCTCGGAATTGCTTTCCCTGTTTGTGTAACTTAAAGAAGGATATTATTACAGGGAAAAAAATATTTTTACGTTCTTTTAGGTAGTAGCTTGAACCAGAACTTATCTAGGTGCTTTTTGATTTTTTTTTATAAGTATATGACACGTCAATATAAAACTTCGCCTCGCCTGATGATAAGCTGAAGGAAAATTCTTAGTATGGCCGCAACTACCTATTTAGATTATCCCACTTCGGAATAATAATGCAAACTAATAGTACCTACCTAATCAAAAAAGTTCAAAATATCTACATGCAGTGAAAGGTTAAATACATACATACATACATACAGTCACGCCTCTTTCCCAGTGGGGTAGGCAGAGACCACAGTTTTCCACCTGCTACGATTCTGGCATACATCTTTCGCTTCTTCTACTTTCATAATTGTTTTCATACATGCTCGCCGGTTTCGGATACTCTTGACATGTCCCTTCTATTTTTGAAAGGTTAAATGCCTTAATAATTTAATAATAAAATACCATAACATAAATTAACAAATGACATAAGTGCATTAATAAAAAGATGCATTTTTATCAAGGCACAACTTAACCCTCCGCACACCCATGACCGCTAATGACGTAAAACATACAAAAACAAAAGCCGGTATAAAATTTAAATTTTGAACGAAAAAATTCCCTCGCTACACGACGCCTGTTGACACAAGCCACAGAAACGGGGCCGAGACTCTCTTAACTAATTTCTTCCATCGCTACCGTATACAGAGAGTGTTAATTGCCCTATGTGACAGGGATAAATATATAGGTTTTATACGTGTGAGAAAGGGAAGTGGGACAACACGGTAACAAAATAAAAAGTTGTTTATACCAGTTGGTGCACTCACACAGTAGCGATAGCTCGTTAAGGTAGCGTCTTAACCCTTTAATGAGTGTTTATGTTTGATTAAAAAACATGATTTTTGTGTAACTGTTTATATTACTGTCCATATATTGGCTGTTAAGTGGGGAATTTTTATAATTTGTTTAATCGTTTATGAATGTGAGATAATTTAGCATTCGTAATGTAATGCCGTTTTATGGTCATACTTTATCTTCCATTAATTTTATGATGGAGCAGCTACTGGTCATATGGTATTGGGTTCGATTTCCCAATTAAGTTAAATTTTCTTTTAGAAAATTCTCAAAAACAAACTTAGAGTTTCCATCATCAGTAAAATGATGCTGGAGAAATAAAAGTTTCTCGAAAACTCTGCCTACCCCTCCAGTGATATACCTTCAGGTCAGAAGGCAGTCGCTTTAATAGAAGTCAAGTACCTATATCAAATTATGTTGAGTAGAAAGACAAACTCTAAAGCTTCGGATGCGACTCTGCATCTTCATTTGCGCTCGGATGATGACACCACCAATTCCAAGACGAAAGCCTGCGTCAGAACCTCTTCTGGTTAGCTGGGGTAGCGGCTTGCAGGGGTACCGGATCGCAGGTTAGGTTGAATTGGGCCTCAAAGAAGTCAATGAGGCAACATAATATGCCTCAATGACTTCGGTAAATATGTGGTGTTTTTTTTTTAAAAAAAAAAGCTTCATTAAAGAACTCCCCACCTTTTTTATGTGCGCAAATCCTAACGGATACCCCCGCCGCCGCCGTAGGGTTAGAGGTAGAGAGGTTGGTTATATTGGAATCGAACCGACTAAAACGCACACCGGCTGCGTGTCGTAAGTTGCCGGAGATAAGATTGGCTGAGATATATCTCTCGCTGGTCGAACTCCCCGCCCTTCAGTCGCAAGTCGATCTCGTTAACAATTGCGCTACAACCACAGTTTACATTACATTTAAAATATAATTACAATTATGTAAATTAAGTAACATTACTAATTAGTTAAGATCTAATTGAAATATCAGCATCAGATATAATAATGATGTCTGTCTGTTTAAGCGTCACTGCTTCTATTAGTCGGAAACTATTAATCAGATTTATATGCTTTCCTTCTAATTTATAGGTGTTTTAAACAAACTGGTTTAAGTTACTTAACCATTAAGGTGCGCGGGCGCAGCTGTGACTTAGATAGTTACTAATATGTTTTGTTAATGACACAATAAAGTTACTTAAATAATTATGTTGCTATTTCCGAACATTAATTTGTATTTCAAATAGCTTTTTTTAAAGTACCGAAATAATGGGTTTATGGGACACCATGAAAATCCAGTACAACCCCACCTCACCTGCTAGTTTTTAGGTACGCCATCTGATTGATAGACGAGACTCTGGCGCAGGGCTCGGGATTCGGGAGTCAGATTGCAATCGTTCCCGTAGAAACCATGAAACACCATCATAATCATAAAAAGGAGGAGTCGAAGATCGACCCAGAGACTCCAAAAGGCAAGCTTTGGTTGGAACGAGCAGTGGAATTTTGAAGAAAGATATTAGTACCTGAAATTACTAGTAAGTATTCGAGCTAGCCCTAATTTGCTTACTTGCTGTTCTGCTTGCTCGAAACTTTTCCCAACTAAGTTGGAGTCACCTTCGGGGTCACTAAGTTGGGGCACAAAAGAGATACAAATTATGGGGCTGTGGTGAGGGGTCCATAACACACGATTCCTGCCGGCTTGCTCTGTAAAAGGAAGACGTGGTAGAGATGTATACTCTAATAAATCATATTATTTTCACCGACTTCCCTTTTAAAAATTTCACCCTTCCCTATACTGTTACGTGGTCTAATATACCCCTGCGGCATTTAAGTGTTAACTACTCATTGAGAAGACGAAGGCGATTGGCACCAACCAAGATATGGCCAATTAGCAATAAAACCTCGCCTTGTTACGTCACTACGACCATAGGTAAGAATCGTAAGGGTTAAAAGAACATAAGACAAAAAAAATATACAGGACGTTATTATTCAAGTGAAGAATTACAGAAGGTTCTCAATCAATAACCCCCCAAGGGGCCAATAGGCTGCTTGCACACAACCTACTCCGAAACCAGACCTCTAGGGCGGTCATCCAATTATTTTTTTTCATTTTAAACTTTTTTAGTGGTTGAGTTCAACCATTTCATGTGAGTCCTAAAATATAACTGGTGTAGTCACATCTCGTATACGTGCGTCTAACGAACAATTTAGGGTTAATCGTATATCGGCCAAGGGTGAAAATCTTTGAAAGAGAAGCCGGTGGAAAGAAAAAACTTGCATCGATTATTGTCCTGCACTATATGAACCATTGGGAAACCGACAGATATCGGGTTATAAGGACCTCTCGCCACTGTCGCCTTTGTATCTCCAAATTAATCCTCATGTATAAGTAATCTATAAAAAAGTTGACCATCAATACAAACTCTAATTATGTAATTATTTGACAATAGTCAACTTGGACGTCACGTAAGGTCTTGTCGTGTCATACAATTATCCACAGCACTTACAGTTGTGACTTCTAATAAAAAGGCACTGATTTGACTTGATAGTCAATTACCGTATTATACAGAATGACTATTCAATTTTAATATAATTTTAGTCACAAAAAATATCCAACTATAAAACGATAATAGAAAGAATTAGGTATTTTTTATGAAAGAGTTACGAGTAAAGTCGGTTCCATTACTTGTATTCTCAAGTGACAGCCTGATAAGCGGAGCGCTATTAGTGATGTTATTAGAAGGTAAATAACACAATTATCGTCCGTCCTAGTTTAATTCGTAATTACATAATTTTCTTGTATCAGCACGCACTGCAGGGTTGACGTAGTGCTTCTTTAGGGTGTATGCCCCCGAGTTTTGGGATTAAGTCAACATAACTGGCATGCCGGTACACCACTACTTGATTAAGTATGCTTTGATGCATTCTTTCCTCTCGGGGTTGGGACTTGGGACTTTAGATGAGTTTTAACTAAGCCCCACAAAGCGCACGAGTCCTAAACGTATATGTCGCTGCCATTACAGTGATGCAAGATCGTTCTTTTTTTATAAAAGTTGTATGTCTACATGAGCCAATTATATTTATATTTTGCAAATAATTAATGTTGTGATTTTTCACGTTAATTGTATTAATTATATGAAACATGCAACATAAAGACAATGGGTATGCATAAAAAATATTAGTAATTATTATTGTGCGATATAACATAATGGTGACTGTTAGTAGGTGATACAAGTTCTTTATTACCCACCATAGGCACTAGCCATCCATATTCCATAGGATCTCGTATTGTATTGGCGATATTATGTAGAACTATTGCAGTTACACCTATTGTTAGACTTTTTAGGGCTATCCGTGACGACTGATACGTAACGACTGATACGACCATTATAGATGTTCGTAGGTATGAGAACCGGGACCGATGGCTAAACGTGCTCTCTGAGGCACAACCAGGCTAATGCCAGACATAATCATGCATACGAGTACAAATATTTGCACTCAGTGTAAATACGCAAAGTGCCCTATGAAGCAGTCGAATACACTACCGCCACACCACAGAAACTGTCAATTTACTAACAAAAGTATCACAATAATCATCATCACTATTTCCCGAATTCCTCTTCTTACTAACTAAATAGCTAAGTACATAGATTGTAAATCACTTAAACCCACGGGCGCCAACAGGGCCGTCCACCCCACACTTTATCGGTACCCATAAAAAAAAAACTGTAGTTAAAAACGAGAGCCACGAGAAAAACAAACAGTATCTCTTATCGTTCGAATTGCAATTAAACGTTAATTGCGTGAATAAATTGCAATAAAAATTAAAAATTATTGCAAAGTTATCTACAGGTCACGGGCGCTGGGCACGTTACTATTGTAAGACAATAAATACTGACAACTGACGTTTACTCAAACATTACATGAATGAACAACGTGGGTCTATGGGGCCGGACTAAGATCTTACAGACCCAAGCTAATCGCACCTGCCAGCGAGCAAGCTGTAGACTTTCCTCCTGAAGGAGTCGCACCCGTCAGAGCCAGAACAAACAATCATCATCATCATCTACATATAGACGCATTTTCCTGATTGCATCCGTGGCCAAGATGACCTCGAAGCTCAGGGTCCGCTTGGCAGAACAAACAATTTTGTAATAGAAAGGGCAAATAGAAGCTCCGAGCTCCAAAATGCAAGATTTGGATCCAAACGGGATTGACTCTTGGATGATGATAACATGAATGAACAGGGTACATAATCATCTGAAAACATTGTCCTCATATTGTTACTACTGACTAATGACCCATCTCGCTCAAACAATGAAATGTTACAACTACCTAAAACAAAAAAACAAAAAGCTCCCAACCCGGGGTCGGAACCCGTGACCTCTTTATCGATTCGATACGGTAAAAAGTATGACTTGGATAATTTTCTTGGGAGCACAATTATTATTATTACTAGTATAGTTCTGATAACCTTTGATTCGTCTAGCCTTACAAACTTGTAGACAGGGAATTACTATTTAAGTTTTATTAATTATTTATTAGCTTTTGCCCGCAACTCCGCCCGCGTGTCCTGTCCCAATTTCAATACCACTTATATAGGTATACCTCGGTACCAAATTGCATCAAAATCGGTATGATGGTTTAAGCGTAAAACTGTTACAGCTACTTCCACATTTATAATATTAGTATAGATGTTAGTAGCTGATAGCTTTGGTTCCACTCGCGTGAAAGTCTGATCTCGTTCTGACCCATAGGCAAATATTTCAGGGTTAAAAAGTAGCCTGTCTGATAATCTAGGCTTTTATCTAACCCTGAGTAAACTTCAGCCAGATTTTGTAGGTACCCTTACATATTTTCCTCTTGAGGTTGCTATCGTATGTAGAGAAAACTCCATAACGTGTCAGTAATAAACATCTTCTTGATTTCACGTTTGTGTAGCATCTGTAGCTTTCACGTTTCATGCATTAATTAGTTGAACTAATATGTAATGTTAATAGACAACTTAAAAATTATTTTTAACTTCATTTTCCAGCACATAAATTACACACCAACATAACTTTCACAAAAGCTGCCTCTACCGCATCTGTGACTCTGCGCGTACGCACCAATACCGCAGTCGTTTCGTAGAAGCTCGATACGTCACCCAATAACGATCCCTCCGCTGATAAAAGTAATTTATTACACATTACAATCATATTAAGTACTTTCTCAATAAGACAGTTAGTGCGATGACACCTATATCGTTAATTTGTTGCGATTCCTGAGATGATTTAGCGTTTCCTTTGAGATAGCATGACCTCAGTGTAAGACTATGAATGGAGAGACGTCATTACGGTCTTTCTAGGGCTCTGTATGTCTAAACTTGCGGGGTGCGACGGATATTTTTACGATGATTTTACCTCCGGCAACAGGCAGCCTAAAAACGGCGTGCGTTTTAGTCAGTTCAAGTAATATAACCTCCTCCACTAGCCCCGGCTTGGGGTATCCGAGGTGTTTTTCGCACGGTAAAAAAAACAGGGTTAGGTATGCCACATCAAAATTTTCAGATCTCAATAAGGCCTTATTTCTACTATCTCGGGTCCTTCCGGGCGTGAAAAAGCAACTGATGAGGCCGTCAAGCTGAGGGTCGCCATTTTAACATTGTTCAAGTTTGTAGTTGTGACCCGCTTTTCTGAGACTTTACCTTCAGTATCAGACGAGGTGAAGTTATATTGAGGTGTCCTAAAAAAATCCTGCAAACCAATACACCTACTGAGTTCCGAGTTCATCTGAGGCCAACGAAACGAAACGAAACCTCAGATGCAATCAGGAAAATAAAAAAGAATTATCAAAATAGGGTCACTAGGTCATCAATTTTGGCAGTAGCAAACATAAAAAAAAACATACAGACGAATTGAACCTCCTCCTTTTTTTGAAGTCGGTTAAAAATACGTTCCCTTGACGATTATGATGAAGGTGTGCACTTCTTAGCACCAGTACAAAACTCAGGCGCACAAAATACCGCTTACTGAGATTTATATAGCCATACGTATCGTTACATATTACATAATAAAGATGTAATTTGATTTAAATCGTTATTTAATAAACAAAATATCTGAATGTTTGGCTAAACAAGATAACGAAAGGTCTAAGGTTAGACCTTAGACCTTTTTGTTAATTGTATATCACAATATACATATGGAGGAAGTGTTAGTCACGTATACACTTAACCTATTACTGCTGGTGGTCTAAATTTCAGTCTGGTAGGAGCAGATGTTCTGTATCGTTACGTTATAAAATATTGCAGTGATACGTATCGTAAATGTTTAGCATATTAATGCTAAGTATACGATACGAATCGTATATATAGCATTTTAATGTTAAGTATCGATACCTATCACTTAACCTGTCATCAGTTATTATGTTACATTGTGTATAACCTCGAACTTTCTGAAGTTTACGCGAATATCACTCATTGAAATAAAAACACTTTTTAACGGATTCTATTTATTTGTTATTATTTATTTTAAGCTCGACGATTCGGTTACTTTTTAGCAGCCATGATCGCAGTGACTGAAAATGGTAGTTGTCACATAGTTTGAAGTGTAACTTATACTTCAAACTCAAAGTACTAATGTAGCAATAGTTCAAAAAGATACGATTATGCGTGCTGTTCACTGAAGAAAAACCTTCAATAATACTTGTACAAATTTATTTTGACACTGGATTTGATCGGATCACTGTCCAATCCCTGCCCTAAGATACAGGCCTCCAACAATTTAGTTCAGACCTTTCTGCCCATCTAGAATTTGCTCAGAGTTGTAACTTATTCTATAGTTTACAGCTGAATCCAAAATGAATTCAAAATGAATCCAAAATGAATCCAAAATGAATCCAAAATGAATCCAAAATGTATCAATAAAACCAAATGACAAATGTCAGGTTGTCAAGCAAACAGACAGTGGTTCTATGTGAAAATATTAGATAATAGACACAGCTAACACAGCTGTTCACTTTGACGATAACCGCCGCCATTTGTTAAAGCAACTTAAATTAATTACTACAATTTTGGTAACTTGTAAACGTAATTATGGATAAAAATGTCGAAATGTGGCAACTGATGCTTGTTGATAAAACCGATTCTAGCACTCTACGTAACGACATGCTCCCAGCCCGTTGGCCGGCGTATTGTAAAATAGAATAAGGAACGTATGGGATTTGACGTATTTTGACATTTATGACATTCGTTGACGACTGTCATAATATACCTACGTCAAATCCCATACATTCGTCATTCTACGCGGCCAACGAATTGGCACTGGTCTAGGGGCTGCCAATAGCGATATTGGGCGATATTAAAGTACTGCAGCTAGACCAGTTGTTGAACTTTTTAGGGTGCCAACTAGCCGTAACACGGCCGTGCGGTTTTAGTCGGTTCGAGTCCGACATTAACACCCCCGCTGACTCTAGTGGGGACGTGGGGATTTTCGCATGTTAAAAAAGCATGAAAAAGCATTTGATGAGGCGACGAGGCTGAGGGCCACCATTGTAACATTCTTCAAGTCTGTCGAGTCGAGTCGAGAGTAGTCGAGTCTTCAAGGGAAACTATTCCCTATATCCTGAGGCTTCAGTGATACTAGTAGAATTCGGGCCACCCCATCTCTTCCCATGCGGTTCCGTACAAGGCGACTAAAGGATAGGGCTATTGAATATCAGACAGATATATACAGCCCAGACTCAGCCTGAGATGCATGGCTCGAGTCAACAATAGTGCCCGGCAATACGTCAATAAGCTCATCCTCTATTACATGGGATCGAATACTATGATTGGTGTAATGTGGGTGTTAATTCACCTCTACCTAACCCTCCGGGTAGGTATAAAGGCGTGTTTATATATGTACACCCTATGTTCAGGATTGTTTCTAATGAGTAATGACTTATTTCCTTTCCCATTTTGGGTGTAATCCAGTAGCCAGTACCTACATGAATACTTTTGTCGGTATAACTAGTACTCGTGGGAAGCAGGTGCATTTTATCTAAGCGGCTTGACTTTGTACTTTCTTAATTAAATTAATATATATTACTTGTAACTAATTTCATAATTTTTGATCTAACAGCTTGTTTAGTAGGTACACGTAGAAGTCATTGCTCGTACTAGAATGATGGTACAACCGTATCGGGAAGTTTCGGGAAATATTTTAAGAAGCTTTTGCCCGCGGCTCCGCCCGCGTGGATGTCGGTTATCGCGACCAAACATAGCCTATGTCCTTTCTCAAGGTCTAATCTACCCCTATACCAAATTTCATCAAAATCGGTTTAGTGGTTTAGACGTGAAAGCGTAACAGACAGACAGACAGACAGACAGACATACAGACAGAGTTACTTTCGCATTTATAATAATAGTATGGATATGGATAGGTATACAAGAGAAATTTAAAAAAATATTAAGGAAAATATTGGTCAATCACAAAAAGCTATATCGCTAGACTAGTTTTAAAATTTAGTATTAGCACGATTTGACCTGAACATACATATATTTCAAGTGTTTTTATACCTCTTAAGTGGCAAACAAGCACCCGGCCTGCGTAAAGCGGTTACCTCTACCTATGGACGCGTGCAACACTAGATAACACTTTCTATACCAAGTCACAGATAACATAATACTTAAGTATAACCCGCGCCACGTATCTTGGACCTAAATCGTAAGATATACGAGGCGCTGGCGCCCGCGGATTGCTTTGTAATAGTCTATGTTTGGTGAATTTGAGTTCGTCTACCGCAGTAGCATCCCATGCTATCCTCAAAAGACACCCAAGAAATGTGTGCGGCGCGTATAGGGCACATTTTGAGCACATTTTAGGTTCAAGATACGTGGCGCGGGTTATAGCCAAATTATATAACAACTTGTAAATATAAAAGAATATATAAGTTCATAATTGAAACGAAACAGTACAATAATTGAAACGAAATCAAGGTAACGTGCTACTTCCTCAGGAAATAAATTTGCAATATTTCAACTACCAATAACCTAGTTACTAGACGATAATTGCAATAATTATTTGTAAACACGCTATTTTATTTTACTTTACAGGTAATTGCAAAAATGTGTACAAATTTCGGCGAAAGGGCTGTGTTTTACCCCGAGGGGGGCCAACTCGACTATTCCAGGGGGCCATCGCAATGGCCCAGGGTCAGCCGAGGCGTGTCGAATATGCCAGAGGGCAATATTACCCTCAACAAATAATGACTCAAGACTGCTTGCGGTTTTAGTCGTCCACATAACGTCCAATGGGGGAGGGGGGTTATGTTTGCCTAGGTGTCTCCTCCCTTGAGCAGGGTTAGAGGGTGTCGCTATTGCTCACTTCGACCACAGATTACCTAATAGTTGGAGGCAGAACAGCAGAGAGAAAGCCTCTCCATTTAATCAATAATTTGACTTATTCGTCAACTCGCCACTTGAAAACTCGCCACTTCGAAATATTTTAATTTATTTTTCATTCGTCAACTCGGCCCTCAATGTAAATACGTAGTATTTTTGTACAGTCGCTTACAAAAATATTGTTTGATGAATGTAGTACGTATATAAAACCTAATTTGACGATCACCAAAAGTATTGTCACTGTTTTATTAGAAAAGGCGCTGCTAAGTAGTGGTAAATAAGTAAGTAAGCAAGCTTTATGGTCCTTTTATCTCCATTTTGATTGAAAATGTCAGGTCACTGAAATTCGTAATGAGTTTCTGTATAATTTTTAAACGACTTCAAAAAAGGAGGAGGTTCTCAATTCGTCTGTATGTTTTAGATAGGCTAGAATCATGTTTGTTTTTAAATTCTAGTAACCGAAATCGGGAGTGCTCCAACTAAACCCTCCAACTACGCTAAATTGCTTTTGTTGGGAGTGGGTTCACGTCGGTAGTGTAATGCCAGGATTCGAACCCGGGACCCGATCGGCCCGACTCTTTAACCACTAAGCTACCCACGCTTCGTTCCGCAATTGATTCATTAGTTATTTTTTACCTGACCGTTTCACCTATTTCAACTTAATGTAATAAATCGCGAATTCATATAGATATAAGTACGGGCTGAATACAGAACCCCTCATTTTTACAGTCAGTTAAAAAAGGTACAACACCATGTGAAATTTAAAGTCACCAGAAGTTTATGGGATTCATTGAATTACTCTTCTAACTAAATCTCTTACGGCCATCTCCGCGACTGGTTTGACCAGCTCCCTAATCCCATAGTTCCGAACAGATAATGATAATTATTATTACAGCGATGATCCAACAACTTCATTTCTCCGAAACACGAAACACTTAAGTCATACAGAAGTTAAGCTCATTTAATAAGTATGTACAGTCAGCAAAGAAGATACGGTCGCACCTTCACATACAACTTTATAAGAAAAAGTGCGACCTTATCTCCTTTGTCGACTGTACCTAATGCATTTTTATATTCGTATCGCGCTTAGGCTGCTAATTCTGACTTACGAAATAAAAATAGAAACTATGTAGTGATTTTTTAGTGATATTGTTTATTTTTTCATACTATCCGTTTAATTAAACAAAATTGTTTGTTTCAAGTACAATAATTTACTGTCTAAAGTCAAATTTAGAACACACATTATCAGGTGGCACTTAGAGTCTTCTGTTCCGCGAATGTCTAAATTCACGACTATGAGCAACGTCTACGTATACTTTGCCGACACGTGCATTGCATGAAGCTTACCTTCTGTATATATTTTGTACCCAAAATATCAAGCCACAGAACCAGCTTTTTCAATCACAAAATAAACATAAATATAGTCTCGTTTTCGCTTACAAATTGTGCTCACTCCCGGTTTATAGTTCATAAAACTAATGTGAGATAAACTAGTGAATTTATAATTAACATTAATGGTCTCAAACTATTAACGGCTACCGGAAAAAAGCCGAATAAAGACATAAAAATAAATATATATGTAGATTGGACGATTAAACTTTTTATATTGGATTAAGCTTCACGATTATCTGTTAGTTGGCTTAAGATGATACTCTCTCTGAAGTTTTATTGCGGTCTTATGTCAAATAATTTCGTACAAATTTTTCTACCAAACATCTTAATTAATAGCCTAATATTCACGCATTCGTCTCTAAGACCGACTGCCTTGTACGATAGATGTCTCTGAGGTCGCTTCTGTGGTGAAATGAAACTTGATGATAATCCTACTGATACGTTTTGACTTAAGGTACGATGCCGAAGTTGACCGCATACGAGACGAGAATGGAACTACTGGGATACGGCGGAACTGCAGACCCACGCAGGTATATAAGGCACTTTATAAGTCTCTGTAATGTTGGTTTATGATAGATACATAGATAGATAATTGTTTATTGTATACCAATAGATTTACAGTAGGACAAGTAGGAAGCATGTTTACTGTTTAATGTACAATCAGCGGCCTTATCGCTGGAAGCGATTTAGGTATTTCTTTCAGCACTTTCGATCTCACAAATGGAGCAAAGGTGGAGAATGTATGGTACATTATTATTATTCTGGACACCTCTAAACTCCAATCAAAACGAAATAATTTTAAAACAACAACTCTCAGCGTCAGGCCCTTAAATGCCGGCATAGATAAGTAGTTTTCGGGTATATTTCTCAGTTAATTGGTATAACGAGAATCTCGCGGCTCTCCTAGAAGGCTTATCTATGGGTGGGCACCCCACATGGGTGCATGTGTAACACGCTCGATAGTCTATCGACTCCACCGTTTCTTTCCGGAATGCGGCGACAATTTTAAAGTAATTATGTTGAATATCTAGCTGAGTTGACTTCAGAATTGAGTCATTCTGTATAATTGAGTTTGATAACACTGTAAGTTGTTTCTGACCGGTAGGGATCACAATTTTCGAGTTAGTAATAAAATAGGTTAAGATTTGGTGGAAGTTGAATATGAAGTTGTGTGATAAGAAGGGCGTTTGGGGGGTCATCTATAGGAACCTATCTTAGAGTATACATAATAAATATAGAGCGCGCCTATCACTCAGGTCTTTGGCACCGAGTGTTAGCAGATACTTTGCGATGGTATAGCGCACCTATAGTGACGTTTCATGCATTACCGAAAATATCAATAGATGCACTTATTAATGTAGTTTGTTGTTATGAAGTTTTTTGTTCGATTTGATATGCATGGATAAAATTAAAGCCAAAATACAAAAAAATGGCGTCATTTTGCGGTATTTTTGCGTCATTATTACTACAAAAATACGATGTTGTATAAAATTTTGATTTAACAGATAGAATTAAATATTACTTGCGAAGTCATTTTGATGGGTATTGTTTTGCTACTGATTGAGGTTGAGCCAGGAGCCTCGGTACTGTTCATAGCCGTGATAGCAGTTCATATTTGTAAGGCGCGCTCTATAGCAATGTATACTCTAAGGAACCTATTGTCGGCATTAAACTCGAGACATATAATAATCTTGAACCTAAAATGTGCTCTATACGCGCAGTACACGTTTATTGGGTGCCTTTTGAGTATAGTACGGCCTACGGGGTGCTACGGCGGTAAAGGAGTTCAAATTTCATATACCTAGCTCGGTTCTAGCGTTGTGATTTGATAAACTAATAACATAGTCTGTGCCTCTGAGAATGCTATCGGAGTGGCTACATATTGGACAAACAAAATATGACACGATGTACTCTCGAGTCGACAGAAGAAGAGTTGCGTAGAGATGTGGCATCTTTGGCGGTATTTTACCGTCTCTACCATGGTGAATGTTCTGATGAGCTCTTCCAATTAATCCCACCCTCTCCTTTCCTATATAGGACAACACGTGCAGGGCTTAGATGCCACCCGCATACGGTGCAGAATATTCCATCAAGAACCAAGCGGTTCGGCGACTCCTTCTTCTGCCGCACCATTAAGTCTTGGAATTCCTTACCAGTTCACGTGTTTCCCTCCTCCTACAGTCCCGGGTCCTTTAAGCGGGGCGTGAAAAAGCATCTGATGAGGCTGTCAAGCTGAGTGCCACCATTGTAACATGGTACGTGTATGTAATGGTGACCCTCTTTTCAGAGACTTTACTTCAGCTTACCATCAGGCGAGGCGAAGTCAAATTGACGTATCCTATATAAAAAAAAAGAAGAACCTAGTCATACATTAAAACTGGCTCATATTTTGACCCTAACGAAAACGGAGAGATATTATTAGTTTGACTTGTTTGATCTGTTTTTTTTTAATACTACTTAGGTGACAGACAAGCACACGGCCCACCTGATAGGAAGAGGTCCAGGGGGACGTCACACTCGCGTTGCTGACCCTATGATAAGTTAAGTAAAGGTAACCAAATTACCGATTACGCCTTATTACATCAATAATCCATAGTTAAAACGCAATCCAAATCGACTTAGCTACTTCGAAAATTACCCCAAATAAGTTACCAAAAAACAACAGACAAATAATAAGTTAAAAAATATATAACTTTAACTGTACCTACCTACATACGCATTCCATTTGATTATGTACAGTTATTTCAAAATTACTGATAAATTCTACCACCAATTTTGGCATTTCACATCTGTCGGATTTCCCATGACAGTTCGTTTTTTTTAAACAGGTAATGGAAACAAGTGTATGGCCTGATAATTAAATTATCTACAAATGCCCATAAACGCGCAGTAGGTATCAGTACAGTCGCAGTATGGTAAAAATATCCCCCGCGGAGCCAATGGTGACCTTATCTGAGTAAAAAAAAACAACTTGCACAGTTGTGGTGTTACTAGTAAACAATAACAGTTTTAAAATTAATAAAATTTCAAGTTAATCGCTCAGGCCACCTGTGACAAGCGATAAATACTTGCAACACCACAGGATAGCTTTTTATGTTCCAGGTTCCAGCTACTGGTTGTCCTAGAACAAGTAGGTCCCTACTTACCTACCTATTCATTTTCTGAAAAAAAATATTACTTTTATTATCAACTACCTATACCTCGGGGCACATATCTTGGACCTAAATCGTGAGGCCGTGGTGCATGTGGATTGTTTTGTATCAATCTATGCTTGGTGAATTTGAGCTCGTCCACCGCAGTAGCTTTCCGTCCTGTCCTCAAAGACAGCCAAGGAAGTTGTTCTACGTGTATAGAGCACATTTTAGGTCACGAGCAATCAATCAATCAATCAATTAATTAGCCTAATGCAGTCCACTGCTGGACATAGGCCTCTCCCAATATGCGCCACGTTTGCCGATCCTCCGCCTTCCGCATCCGGTCCGTCCCAGCCACCTTTCGCAGGTCGTCGGTCCACCTGGCTAGGGGGTGTCCCACCTTCCGTTTTCCTTCTCGCGGTCTCCACTCTAGGACTCGTCTGCTCCAATGGCCATCAGTTCTTCGACAGATGTGGCCAGCCCACTGCCACTTCAGCTTGCTTATTCTGCGAGCTATGTCGGTAACTTTGGTTCTAAACGAGCAATACCCCGGTCACATCTATGGCAGTCGTTACAAGTAGTTGGAGCTCTAAAAAAACGACTAGTCTAACTACAGAATTTCGATATCGCCAATTGGTTATAGAGGTCATACGGCAGTCGCTTCACATAAAAGCCGACTCCAATTGAACTGGAAAAAGTTCTAAGAATGATATCAACTACTTACCTAACTTTTTTTAAAGTAATATCATATCATAATAATAATTATATACTTACCTACAGCTGTTTTGATGTTGGACCTCCATGTTTGTTATAATATTATTATATGCGGGTAACAAGTAATTATACTCATATTTATATAATATTTCTTGGACTTAATATAACAATAACCATATTATTATAATAGTATTAACATTAAATGCATTTTTTATTTAAAAAAAATCGTCAAATCAGCAGCTATCCTTCTACATGCTCATTACAAACGATATTCTATCCTTTTTATTTTACAGTTACTAGAAAGAGATGACTATAAGACTGTATTACTATATTAATAATGAGAAAAAACTTTATTAAAGGGTAATAAAACATAATAGTCATAATTGCCTCTATGGATCGTTGTTCAGGGTTTAATTAGGACCCCCCGTGGGGTTCGGAGTACTGATCTGGGTGTCTACCCACACCTGGGAGCCGTTTACATTTATTAATAAATTAGGTGCAAAAGTGCCATGGAAATATATTGTTTGAGTTGAAGTCATTAATTAGTGGTTATTTATTAATAAATTACCATCTTACGTACACTGCCATTGTACTATTTGAAATAGGAATGAACCACTTGTTTTTTTTTTGCGAGGGTTATTTTTTTATTATAATAATACTTATTGTAAATTTAGATTAGCTTCGAGATAAACCTTTGTAGTTTTCGTTGTTATTTTATAAAAAAATAAGCTTTTAATAATAATTTAAATTTCTTAATTTTGTAGGTACTATTTTAAAATGCTAAAGATTTAATCTTAATCCTTCTTAATTCTATGCTATATACAAAAGATGTTTATAGTTACATATATTATTACCATAAAGTATGTAGACAGGGGAGTTAAACTAAATATAAGTTTTACCCAAAGCTCATTCGAATGTTACACATTGTAATAAAACAATAAAACTATTTTTGTTACGTACTTATAAGTAGATACTATTGCGATTTACTTGGTGCTATTTTATATTTTCATAGATCCTAAGGCTCCGGTGGTTCTCCAGCAGTCGTAATCCTTACTTAACACCATATCAAACTTAACCGTAAAGGTATGATCCCGAATTACGCTGCATGCAGCAGTGCTGCCTGCCGTGCTGATTCCGAATAGAGCTGTTGTGCTGTTCGTTAAGACACGCAGTTGTGTATTTGCTTTGAGTTAATTAATATGAATGCTCTCATAAATGACTGGATACAAAGTCACATAGTTAATTAATTGTTCCTTTACAGAATCAGAGAAATTCATCTTTTGTTCGTTGTGGCGGAAGACGCGACACTACGATCTGTTACAGCGGTGGAGCGATATGGCCGCGCAGCAATGCTGCCGCTGTATTGCTAGCTCGGAATTGAATCTCATATAAACTTATAAAGACTATACAGGGTGATCAATCCAAATGGGTCAGTAGGGAGAAGTCAGAAACTATGAGAGATAGCAAGATTTGTTCTTAGGAACCATGGCTTCGATTTTAGATTTAATAATAATGACGTTCAAATTTTTCCTCAAACTCTCATACATAGCCGGAAATCGAACCTGGTCGAAGTTTCTGTGAACAACAATAATAATATGAAAGTTATCTAAAATTAACACAAAGTGATTTTAAAAAGGCTCGTTTGATTTAATCCCGGTTATGTATGAGAGTTTGAGGAAAAGTTTGAATGTCATTATTATTAAATCTAAAATCGAAGCCATGGTTCCTAAGAACAAATCTTCCTATCTCTCATAGTTTCTGACTTCTTCCTACTGACCCATTTGGATTGATCACCCTGTACATTCGATACTACAATTCCCACCTCACTCACGAGCGAGAAACTTAGGTATCTACCTGCACCGCAGATTACCTAAATATGTACCTAATTGGACCTATACATAGAATACTATGTCATCCGCATTGCATAAAAATCGAATCGTAAAATTATTGTGGATACCTACCTACCTATTTTCCATAGAACGTGACCCAAAATCAATCTTTTACGGGTCACATCGCTACATGTTTTAATTTATTTTTATTTATTTATGCTTGATTTGCAAATGTATATATACCTAGTATGAAATAACTGTGTCTGGTATCATTTGAACTAGTTCTCTGATAACATACCACCATGGATCGTAGACTGTTGGCCGTAATTTTTCTATTCATCGCAATTGTAAGTATTTTTTCATTTCTATTTATAAAAAAAATATATATACATAATATGTTTTTTCATCATCGTCTTCAGCGTTGTGTTGCTCGGGCGGGACATAATATTATATTATCATGGACCTAAAATGAAATTATATAGTTCAAACTGTGCTCTATATGCGCAGTACACAGTTTCTTGGGTGTCTTTTGAGGATAGCACGGCGTGCTACGGCGGTGCACGAGCTCAAATTCACTAAGCATAGATTATTACAACACAATCCGCGCGACAGGGCCTCATATGTCTCACGATTTAGGTCCAAGATACGCATCCCGAGGTATACCCAGTTGCATACGAGGCTTTCACCTTGGAACCAGGGCATCCGCTTTTTCCTTCTTTCGCTTTAGTTTAACTTATACGGTAGACCATCCTCCTAGCTCTGAGAGGAAAGCCTGCACTAGAGCGTTATTCGTCAGAGGCCATCTATCGGGTACGGTCCTGCTGGGGTGACAGGCCACCGTACCTGTCCCCCCCAATTTGGAGAAGTACCCTCTGCTAGTCAGAAGTTCACGTGCAAAGCCTTCAAGCAGCCCTTTGCACGTTCGCTCTCGTCTCAGCTGGAATTTGCCGTAGTATAGGTACACCGTCGTCTTCTTTGTCCAGGGTATCTCGAAGGGTTCCCGACCAAGCACCCCAGGTGGATAGTAGCTTTTATACCTTAAGGCTAGGTTGCAGTAGTTTTTAACATTTTTAAACGTCTGGATATCAAGTAACATAGCAAATTGCGCCGCGATGGTTTTCCCAAGCGACTACAATATGGGGTTCTTCAAGAAGGGCATTAGAACGTTTCTTCAGGGTCGGCAGCACGAGTGTGACGCCCCTGATGTTGCAAACGTCCATAGGCCACGGTAACCACTTTCCATCAGGTGGGCCGTGTGCTTGTCTGCCACCTAAGTGGTATAAAAAAAATATATTCACAAAATAGACTAAACCCTCAAGGGTCGTGTGAAAACAGAAACACGATTCATGATAATAATTGGCTTGATAGAAATTTGCGTCAAACAGGGTCTAAAAACGCTCCAAATCGCTATTTTAAACACGTTTCTCACTAAGACGCCATTATCAAAAAAATATATATGATGTAATAAAAAATAGAGCATAAAATATCTAGAGATTGGTGAAGTTATAATTTATCACGCAGATATATTTTTTTCAAAAAACTGCAAAAATCCTCAAAATTGCTGTATTCGAGCTCTCGTTTCGTCATTCAAAATGTGCGAGGTAGGACCTCTCAATACAATACCCCCTTAATAGTTATATTCACAAACAAATAAATGCTACTAATTGTTTTAGGTCTGCAGTGTGGTGGTCCATAATGTTGAAGGTAAGGTCACCCCCTCGGGCGTGGTTCGAAGACAAGCAGTAGATTGGACCAAGGTAACCTTGGTTGACAAGAGCTGGGGTAAATGATGTCCATTAATGTTGGTTTTCACCCTAACTTCACTTATTTAGGTCATGTTTAAATAAATGTGATATATTATGCAATGTATTTTTGTGGACAGTATGGGAAATGTGGTAAAACCTTCTGTCACCTCAGCTTTTCCTATTCCCACTCTCCTTTTCTTATACAGAAGCATAGGACTGAGGTGCCATCCTCGTAGGGTATGACTTCTTTTTTTAAAGAGTAGCATCGGAAATAACTAGTATTCACCTTAAGCCCACTATCTAAGCTAAATTGTTACGCTGCTAGTGACCAGGAATTGACTCCTGGACCTCACTATCGTAAGGCAGACTCCATAATAGAAGCTTTTAAAGAGAGAAAAAATAATGAAAAAGTAATAAAAATATAAAGTCGTAAGAAAAGATGTACTTAAACTTATCTGCGTTGCCGACTATAGCAGTTAATTATGAATTATAACTATAACAACAAAAATATTCATAATATTTCTCTTTACGACACCATAATTATTCTCCACATCAACTTATTCATAACAAAAAATAAATAAATAGTTAACCCTCCGAAAGCCATAGGTCACAGCGACCACTAAATAAAGCTCGTAAAAGTTTAGTGTCCATTTTTATGTTTGTTTGCGGCCCAATATCGGTTTAACCCTCCGAAGTGGATTTGATTGCCTGCTTATTGACGGATGACCGTGTGGTCTCAGTGACAGAGATTAGGAGCCGTTTTGTGGGAATTAAGAGTCAAAATAAGATTTATTTCAATACGTCACCACATTTCTAATACTACTGATATTTTTTTTATACTTATATTTATTTATGTTCCAATCGGATACCACTTTTAAAATTACTAGATTGATAATAAATTAGTAAGAATGATTTTTAATCATCTATTTTATAATTTCAATTAAACAATTAGCATATGGCAGTCCACTGCTGGACATGACCTTTCCACGCTGGCTAGTCGGGTTGGTACAGTTTTATTTCGAGTTTTTTTCTCTCGCAGTAATATTCGTAGACGTATTTTTCCGCCTCTTACGACATCCTTCGGATGAGATAGGGTGGTGATACTTGTTTTATTTCTCCGTCACCACACGGAGAACAACTTTTCCAAACTTTGAGATCACCCATACGATTACGTCAATATTTCGATATTTTACGTCACAGAATAAATAATAATAAATTCATATGTCTTTACTAGATTTGATATAGCCCAGCCGATAGCTTGACTGAACCGCGGGCACTACCACCCCACCCAACTGGCAGTAACAAGCGTCATTCACGGTTGCACAAAGACGCCGCCTATCGGCGTGTTAGACGTGTCGCGACTCCAAACGGTGTTTAAACGGTTAATATATAAACATATTGTTATTCTACCGTTTATTAATGAGTTTAAACGAACGTTGGGAAGATATAGTTGCATTAGGGAGAGAGTAATTTAAATTTTTTATAGGTAGCCGTCGGTCTCGGTTGTCATACGAACATCTATGGCAGTTGTTACGGGTAGTTGGAGCCCTAAAAAGGCCAACAACTGGTCTAGCTGCAATTCGATATCGCCAAGGGTTTGATTTCTAGTTGCTTGTCAGCGAGCAGGCAATGTGTGTTTTTTACCTCTTTACACATTCGTAACAAAAATTCTTTAAAATATTGATTTGATTTCTATCGTTACCGGGGTGTTTATGGAGCTCGACCAAGTTCTTTGTAGTCTATGGTCTATTTTTTGGTCTTTATTTGTAGCGACTGCAGTTTGACCTTCTGATTTCGCGGGAAAGCCTGCACCACAGCGTCATCCGTTGTTTAGGAAGTGCAGTTGCAAAGGGCGTCAAGGTTGTTAGTTGGTACCTGTACATCCATCATTGGGTACATTTCTTGGTAGGGATATACCTCGGAACATATATCTTGGACCTTAAATGTGCTCTACATGCACAATAAACGTTTCTTGGGTGTCTTTTGAGGATAGCACCTGTGATAGCACGGCGTGCTATGGTGGTGTACGAGCTCAAATTTACCAAGCATAGATTTATTTACCTCGGCCTCGTTGATCTCGCGACTTAGGTCCAAGATATGTGTCCCGAAGTATAGACTGGATCATCACCGATCAGCAGGACGAATAGAGCATGACAATGATAAAAAAAAACTGAAGAATATAGATATGCCTCCGTGGTGTAGCGGTAGTGAACGCGGCCGCTACGCAGGAGGCGCGGGTTCGACCCCCGCTGAGTGCAAATATTTGTGTACATGAAATATGAGTATTTGCATTGGTCTGGTCATGCCTCGGAGAGCACGCTAAGCCGTCGGTCCCGGTTACCATCTATGGCAGCCGTTACGGGTAGTTGGAGCCCTAAAACGTCCAAAAAAAAAAAACAACGGTCTAGCTGCAAAAGCTTCGATATCGCCTAATGTTAACATTGGGTTGTGGAGGTCAGATGACAATCGCTTCACGGAAAATATCGAGGTCTAGCCAAATCCGTAGTTAAAACTGGTAAAGCGGACCCCAGACTCCGAGCTGAAAGCTTCGGATGCGACTGGGAATTAACGCTAAGTGGAAGAAGAAGATAGATATGAAAATCTGTGAAGATGTTTGGATGATTTATCATTCAATCACGCTTTTATAGTTGGGAATAACACGTAGGCTGCATATTACTTTTATTCCTGTAATACCTACGTTACGGGCGGCGCCGGGAGCGTCAACTAGTATATTTCATATATTAGATATGTATAACTTTCCGATAATTTCATTAAGCTCTACATAGATAGAGCGATCATTCATTGCGATCCATTCATTCATTTGTGGCTCCTAAAATAGCGCATTTATCTGTCTGTCAGTCTGTCTCTATCGCCGGAGGAAGTCATAAAGCACTCAGCTCTACCGACTCTATCACTCATTGCTCGTGTCAACCGGCTATTTCTTTATTGTACAACTTAATGGGTATGTACTGCGGACAAAATAAATTTATTAGTAGTTATCTACCAGTCACTATAACATGTTTCTGGCCGGTTTGTTTTTGCAGATATGGTAGTGACCAATATATGGATCACACGGTGATAACCTAAATCACAGTAAAAAAAATCACGGGATTTCCTTTTGAAAAATTTTACTCTTCGCCACTGGTAGATACGCTCATCATCATTGATCTAGCGACATCCCGGTTGCGTCAGTTTCCATTTTAGAGCCAAATAAGCGGACTCCGGCTTATTTCTTTTTTATTTTTGACTTTGTAAGAGCCACTGTCGTCAGACCTCGCAGTTCTGAAAGCAAAGTACCAAAGTAAACTACGCCAGAGCCTCATTCGTTGTTCAGCAGGTGTACCGACTAGCAGGCAAGCTTGATTTAGGCCCCGAAGGTGTTTTCAACCACCCATTCTTCCTCCTAGCGTTAATTGCCACGGAGGCTGTCAAACTTTCAACCAACCATTAACATACGCTAACCTAAGAATCAATCAATCCATCAGCCTATTGCAGTCCACTGCTGGACATAGGCCTCTCCCAATATGCGCCACGTTTGCCGAAATAAGAGACATGAATATATATGTAAAGTAAGTTTTTTTTATATATATGGTCGGACAATTGACTGCACCGTTAGATAGGTAGTAAAAAGCTGAGGTGCAGTTCATACGGACCACCACTTCTAATGTTATTGACCTTGAAATGGTAAATAAAATAGAAATATTTTTTATTATCATCTACTACATATCGCCACGCTGTGTGACCAAACTAATATAATAAACCATTTTTATATTTACCCAAGAAAACACTAAAAACAAAACACAGTAAGACTTCGAGAAGTTTTGCTGTTTTTCGAGTATTTTTAACTTAAAATGTCTAGAATTTGAGTTCATTCTTTACATATGATACTGTCTGCCCTCTAGACAATTCGTTAACCGTCGTATTTTAGAATAGAATGACGAATGTATGGGATTTGACGTTTATGACTGTCATATACGTCAAATCACATACATTCGTCATTCTATCGGTTGATGGGAAGGAATTCTTTGACGCCTGTAGGTACCTGCAGGTTTGTAAATATTGTTTTATTTATGTATTTTTATTGAGATAATTCTTATAGACATCGAGAATAGAGTAAATTTAAAAAAAAATAACAAATCGTACCTTGAAACAGCTTAATTGACAATAAAAAGCTTAAATCTAAAGATATAAAATAAAAAGTTTATTAGGTACTAATATAATAAATAAACTTAATATAAATTCTAAATGATAATTTGCTCATCTAATTATAATAAAGTTAAAATAAACATTCTCCTCCTAATGCGATATTTGTTGGTAACTTTTATTTTCTCATTAATAAAATTGATGGTTGCACTCTATTAAATTTAAGAGGTACAGTCAGCAAGAGAAATTTTGAACTTTTTAAAACTTTATTGTACACTAATAGAACAGTACACATTATATGAAAGCATTAGCAAAAAGAAATGTACAAATGGCGGCCTTATCGCTACAAGTGATTTTTTCCAGGCAACTTCTTTATCTCTGTTAGATAAGAGAGTCTAGGTGAGTTCTATCATCAACCCTCAGACTAAAAGAATAACATAGACAGAACGCATAGAACTAGTGACTGAAGCCGCCTGAAGTAATACACCTAAACCCTAAACCTACATCTGGGTTGCATGTCCCAGTCGCCGTCACGGTGTTCCTGTCTGTATCACGCAGGCGCGGTCGCAGCTTGAAGTTTTGGGGGGGTCACTCGGAAATTCCTTAAGAAATTTAACCCCCCGTCCCCTCGACATGGGACTTTTCAATATGACGTGCATGGTTTGGGGGGGGGGGGGGGGGGGGGGTCATCAAGTGCCATCAATCAACAGTATTAAATAGTTTTTGACATTTAATTTGATTTTGACAGATCATCAATCGAATCAAAATCGAATATTTTTTATAAATTAGTAAAATTGACCTTCTAATTATAAAAACTTATAATATTGCTGAAGATATTATTACCCTTAAGTTACAACTTGTCAATCACATTGACGTAAAAGCACAGTGTATAAGTGGTATAAACATAATTATGTATAAGTGGTATAAGTATATTATACCTAGGTACTCACAAGTAGGCACCCACCGATACGGTATCTTAATGCTTCCTCAACGCGGCAATTATTGTTACAAAATAATTGTAACAATATCATCAATATAATTTATTATGTCTACCATTCATTATAATTACTTGCGATTGAGGATTTGTGGTGTGTAGGTAACAATATGCAATATCATCGCTTTTGTTGTTAATATCTTTAGTCAGAAACGTTTTACACAAAACATGTTTTTGTTGATATGTTGAGGACTGCCTGTTCAAGAATACCTAATCTTCTTCCTCCTAGCGTTAATTCCCAGTCGCATCCGAAGCTTTCAGCTCGGAGTCTGGGTCCGCTTTTACCAGTCATAGCTACAGATATGGCTAGACCTCGATATTTTCCGTGAAGTGATTGCCATCTGACCTCCACGAGCCAATGTTAACATTAGGCGATATCGAAGCTTTGCAGCTAGACCGTTGTTTTTGGACTTTTTAGGGCACCAACTACCCGTAACGACTGCCATAGATGTTCTTATGGCAACCGGGACCGACGGCTTAACGTGCTCTCCGAGGCACGACCAGACCAATGCAAATACCCATATTTAATGTACACAAATATTTGCACTGAGCGGGGATCGAACCCGCGCCTCCTGCGTAGCGGCCGCGTTCACTACCGCTACGCCACGGAGGCTGTCAAGAATACCTAATATTACAAAGGAAAATTTAGAGGCTATACCTACACTAGAATTTATTTCAGTGGTCTTGCGTCGACGTAAAGTAGCGAAATGAACCTTCTCAGAGATCTACAATTTACCAATATTACTTAATATTATAAAGGTCAATACCTATAAAGGCTCTTTTCTTGATAGAACGCAGGCTTTGCCGTTAGAACGACTATTTATGTTACCCATAGTCGACGAGGTGAAGTTATATTAACAAATACCTAAGTTTAAAATAACTTTCACAATTATTATCTCATCAAATTACATAACAATTATATCCTGTAACATTATTAATGAGATAATAAAGCACATACAAACACATGTTATAGTCATTACATACTTAAGTTATAGACATAAGTACGTAATTAATTAAAATAATAACTCAATACAATAATAAGTCTGCGGTTTGTATCCGACATGTTTTTAAAATAACATTTTAAATATGTCATTAATCTTAAAATGGTTATTAACAATAAGTATGATTACCTATATTAATAGTTTTAAATTGAGGTGTACGGGGTCCCACACAATTTTTTAGGGCCCAAGCCAATCTCAATTTGAAGCTATACTAAGTCAGCTTCAAATTGAGATTGGCAGCATCAGATCTAGACTAGCAAAGTACAATAAAATTATTGTTTTTCATCTTGCGAAAAATCCCCACTGATACCTCCCCCGCCTCTGTAGGTCGTCGTCGGTTGCCGGAGGTGAGATTATCGTAGACATATCCCTCGCACTTAGACAGCCTCCGTGGCGTAGCGGTAGGTATGCATGAATATGGGTATTTACATTGGTCTGGTCGTGCCTCGGAGAGCACGTTAAGCCGTCGGTCCTGGTTGCCAAACGAACATCTATGGCAGTCGTTACGGGTAGTTGGAGCCCTAAAAAATCCAACACCAACGGTCTAGCTGCAATACTTTGATATCGCCTAATGTGACCATTAGGTTGTGGAGGTCAGATGGCAGTTGATTCACGAAAAATAGAGGTCCAGCCAAATCCGCAGTTAAGACTGAAAGTGGTGAATGTTCATATCCGACTGGGAATTAACGCTAAGATGAAGAAGATCCCTCGCACCCCGGCCAATGAATGATGTTAATACCAAACTATTGTTTATACCAAATTAATTCCAATTGACCCTGTATTTTCGTCCGAACTAAAGGTGTGTACCAAATATCAGAACAATCAGGCAACAGGAAGGGGAGTCAACTAAGGCTTTAATCTAGTCATTATCGATCTGATTACATTTAAAATGCCACATTTAACTCCACAAATAACAGTTCCCTGTAGTATGCCAGTATACAATAAAATGATCCCAGTCTGTTAGTCATCGCCTACTAACAATCTAGGTACAAATATTGGACCAATGCAGATTAGCTGTGAGAGCAAATAGACTCGTGAATTCAGCTTCCAATAGCGAATGAATTGAATAGCTAGCGTTCCAACTAACTATATGCAGTGACATACCGTGAGTGGCCAACCACAGGTTATGGGTAGAAGTTTAGTTTAGATCTAAAGTAAAGTATTGAATCTTAAGAATGTCCAGTCCACTATATCAAGTCGTCCACTGTATCAAAATGCCCACCGTACATACCATCTAATATATAAAATTCTCGTGTCACAGTTTTCGTTGCCATACTCCTCCGAAACGGCTTGACCGATTTTGATGAAATTTTTTGTGCTTATCCGGTATCTATGAGAATCGGCCAACATCTATTTTTCATCCCCCTAAGTGATAAGGGTGCAGCGGGAACGGGATTTGAATACCACGTGGGCCGAAAATATGGCGGTACGAAGTTCGCCGGGGCAGCTAGTAATGTATATTATTAATTAAAGTGGTCGGTGAATGAAGTTCTTAGCATTTAGTATGCAACTATTCAAATCGTTCGCGAAAGATCGCGGGTTCGAGCTCTGCCTAAGCTGTATTCGCTTTTTCTATCTTAATACGATTTAAAGTGACCGTGTCTGTACATTGGAAATATAAAAATAAGCATGTTGTGCTAACGATACCAAACATGAAATTTATATTTCAAAATTCTTGTCTGTTTGTCTGTTCTTCATGATGCGCGTAAAAATTACTGAATGGATTTTGATGCGGTATTTTTTTTTTTGAAAGATTTAGGTCAGACTTGTTTGTTTCATAGCAATTGGTTGGGAAGAACCGGAAATATAACCAAAACTTGCAATAACCGTCACTCAGGTGGTACATGGGCTAGAAGAAAAGGCTGGTTTGGGCCCCAAAGATTTGAAGTCCCATACGTTCAAGCGAAATAAATTATGTCGGTACTCTATACAACAATAAATTTAGTACCACAATCATAAAAAATGCCGCAATTATTTCGGCACATTACAAACACACGACAATATTACCCACAAAAATAAAACGCAGCGAGTCCTTTGATCTATCTTGATTACAATTAATTGAGCCGTACTAACGTTCCGCGGTCGGATGCTATGTAATAACCGTGATAGCACAACAGTTGGATGCTGTTCCTACAGAGAAATTAATCAAAAAGTATGAGAAAATTAGGCGATCACTTACACGAGATACGTATGACGCTTGGAGTACTTCTAATGAGCGTGTAGGATGCGTGTAGCTGCGACAATGTGTAAGAAACTTACAGTACGTTAAGTTTTGGGTACGAACACAAAAAAACACTCAAATGACGCTAATATTAAGGCCTATTAGAGATGAGATCCAAACTTTGAGATTCTACGGGTACGCAGCTATCTCTTGTAGGTGTTTTTCAGATATACAATAAAAGTGACTGTTGCGATTGATATCCACTCAGTGTCAATATCTATTTGTATAATATGTCATATACAGACAGCGTGGGCTTAGTTTTAGGGTTCTAAAAGGACTTGCCAAAAAGTATATACAAAATAAGAAGTTTGAAATAAAACTATTTTATAGAAGAAAGAGAGAGCAATAATGCTATCGCGATTTATTTGGGGTTATTTTATTATTTATTTACACTAATCGTGACGTGCTCATAGCTTTTCAGCAGCCACAGAAAATTACTGCTGAAAAGCATTAGAGTAAATAATAAAATACCACATAATAAATCCAGATAACATCCATTAAAAACAGTTTCATTTCTATGTGTAGCATTCTCGTAGCTATCCGACAGTACCTAATGTGAATTGTCAATGTACTTTACCTTCTGCCACTTGCCTGTACAGTGTCAAATATTCGTCAGATTGCTACTCCACGACTCGTCTGAAACAAAGCCAGTGTTGTGACCTGAAAATGAACATGCATGCTACATTAAAGTGATTAATTTAGACAATTAACCAACCGACGCGGCTCTGCAGCTAAATGAATAAGTTATTTTTAATTACGGAGCGATTACAGGCCGCGGATTAATTATGTAATGCGATGAGTCTGTAATGGATGGTTTGGGATGCTGTGGGATTTAATTAGTTTTGATATTGCTGGGGGCCAGCAAATTGCCGGGGCCACAGTCAGTAAAGCTAGGTGGCAGTGGCGAAGAGTAAAAATGTTAAAGTCCCTCTTTAAGCCGGTGGAAATAAATTCTTATCTCGTAAAGAACAACCATGACAATTTTTTATGAAATTCTCTCAAATTATAATTTTAGATGCATTCAGTTTTAGATAACGTATTATGGTGACTGCCCCGTGGCACTACCCAATGGCGCCACTGGTAGTGTCAATGGTAAAATTCTTGCCTCATGGCACTACCGGTAGTGTTAAGGGTACAAATTATTCCCAATTACACCACCAGTAGTGTCAAAGGAAATTTTCGCAAGTATACCCATATTCATTAAGGTATGATTCCGTAGCCGAACGCATACGATAACTGCCGACGCGACACATGCAGCAAATACAGCGTACCCATTACTTGTTAAACTCCGATACGTATAAAGGAAACCATTGAGAAGCTATAATGAATTACGCGCATGTGCTGCCTGCGTCGGCAGTTGTCGTATGCGGTCAGCTACGGAATCATTTCATTAGAGTATACACTTAAGCATCTCTACCACGTCTTGTCTTTCGCAAGCCGACAGGAATCGTGTTATGGGGGAGCCCTGGCCACTGCTAGCTGGTACTCCCGCTGATTTACGCAAGGCTCTGGTGCAGACTTTCATCTTGCGATTTGGAGGTCAGACGGCAGTCACAATTCTGTAAAAGCTAAGATAGAGAAGCCCAGATCAGCTAATTTAAGAGGAAGAGTTGAAAAATGGACATTCTTTCGTGCGGAAATCTCCACGGATGAACCTCCCCAAACCGGGGATGGTTATGTCGGACGCGAACCGACCAAAACCGCATGCCGTCTCGTATCTTCAGTTGCAGGAAAGTGGACCCTAGACTCCAAAGCGTAGGCTATCTTGGAATAACACTGGAATGATGATAGAGACGTAACTATATGTATGTTTGTATGTACAATCATCATCAGCGGACATACAGTGACTTGCGAGTTCAATATAATAATGCGTTCAGGATACTATTGGGGCTGCCTCGGTGTTGTAGCGCATCTCGCATGTTTGCGGAGGCGTACACAGATGACTTTTACGCCATAATAAGGAAGCGCACCGCTTCCATGCTCGCGAGACTCCGCCAAAGCACCAATGGTCTTCTGAGCGTATTTAAAGATAGGTGGGACTCACCGTTGTTGGGTCGCTGGGTGAAGTTCCACGCATCATGTAAATTATTATAAATTACTAACACTAGGATATTAGTTTTGTTTGTACCTAACTATTATGGAGTAACGTCTGCAATAAATTATTTGAATTTTACCTGCATTTCGGCTTTTACTGACGTGTTTTCTGTCCGACCTCCCTACCCAACTATAGGCGCTCGTCCGTCAGTTAACAGCCAACACCACGAGTGTATGGAATAAACTTTATGAAAACATAACCCTTCCTTGGCAGTCGGATAAAAAAGTTCGATGTTTCAATTAAATTACATCATCACCAAGAGTTGTTATGATAACAACAGTGTTTATTATTTTGATAATAGTGTGCTGTATGTGGGCCAGCGTCGAGGTAGGTAAATCGGTACTATAAATTTTAATGATAAAAATTGTTTTTGGACTCAAAGAGTTCAAGTGTTTTGCCAATCTTTGAAGTACAGGATGATGTTATTTTAAGATGTCTCGGGTGCTTTTGTACAGAGGTTAAGAGGAGGATTGGGGAAGAATCGCCTCCTCGCAGCCGAGACTTCCAAAAGCGGCCCTGGGATAGCTAGCGGGGACACTAGACTGGAAGTTTATAAAAGGTATTATGGCCAGTTTCCTATAACCTACCTTAGCTGCCAACGGTATACTTGCTGATTAAAGGATGATCCTCTGGTACAGGCTTCTTCTCTAAGGGTTGGTGCGTGGTGGAGGAGTAATAGAGCAGAATTCATGGTATATTATGGGTTGTAGTCACAATAACATAATTTATGTTATTGTGACTACAACCCATAATATGAACGCATGTTCATATTATGAACGCATGTTACGTCAGGGACATTCACAAGTGTATTTTTGACTCTATAACCCCTACACCCCTACCTTAGTCTCCTGGGGAAACCATCATATAACACTGTTTGTTACACTTTCATGCCTAAACTATTGAACCGAAATTGATGAATTTTGGTACAGAGTTATAGCTTGGGACATAGGTTAAGTTTGGTTACTATAACCGTACATCCACGCTATTTTTTTTTTTGTTCTATGGCGATCCCAACATACCTACATCCACGCTAAAAAAACCCCCTATTACCCGTGGTCCCACCGGAACGTCCCACTGGTGGGTCAACGGGGAAGTTTTTTTACCCGTAGTCCCACCGCACTGAAGAAAATTCAAATTTATTCAATCGGCGAATTCCAGTGGTCGATCGAATTCGGTAGACCCACTGAACTAGAGATGTGCCAAAAAGTGAAAGAAAAAATGAAATGAAATGAAATAATGTAATCATGTACCTAGGTCACAAAATGACACTTATGATCGTTAAAATTATTTATCAAAATGAAATAAAACAACAAACAAAAAATTACGTCTCAAGTAGAAACCTAAATTCTTTTAACTCCAATGAAACTTCTAATCCTGTGGATTTGTGATTAAATCATCTTAACTTTTCTAATACTAAGCCAACCGTAGCACCACCCATTAATTAATAATTATATTAATTTATTATTATTATTATATATAATTAATGTATTATTATATATTATTATTAATATTATATATTATAATATATTATTATATATTATTATTAATTATTAAAGCCCGACCAGGAAAATAAAATACCTCGCCATATTGCTGTAAACTATTGGAACTAATTTCTTCATATGGTAACAATCTATACGATGTCATTATGGTCATCTGTCAGTGTGGTGTCAATTGTGCGTGTTGTTGAGTTTGAGTGCGCTACAAAACTACAAAACTATAGTAATATGCCGAAAACTATTAAAAGCCAGTTAAGAAAAGTAATTTATAATATAACAAAGTATTTGTCGGATAAAAAGTCGGAAGGATTGGACTCTGTTCCTAAATAACATCACGGACCTTGTTGTCAACATGACGGGTAGGTACATCATAGAGTACGTGCAATTGAAATTGGCCTAATCTACTGATTTTACTGTGACTAATTATTATTCACATTTTTAGGTATATCCCGATCTTCTGTAATAAAAATACGAAGAGAAGGTCAAACGTCAAATGTATTTTCTACGCCTAAGAAAAATAAGCCTAACGCAAAAAAGAAAATCATGCTGGATTATTTTGATCTCTGTGCTGTTAGGCATAAAATACAAGAATTTTATGCAGTTCGAAAAACAATGTCGCGTGGTCCCTGTTCTATACATAGTGTAATGTAACTGTATGTCTAACTTGTATTTACCATTCCAAGCAGTAAACTATTATACGGATACTACTGTGTTGTGATTTGTGCCCAGTCCTTGTAACCAGTATAACACGCCGCGTCTATTTTTCTATTTTAACCAGAAAACTTTAAAACATAATATCCATACTAATATTATAAACTAGCCTTCCACCCGTGTGCATCTCGGTTAACGCGACCTTTGCTCATATCTTCGGTTCTACTCAACCAATTGCGATCAAACAAACGTAAGATTTTAAGTCTGAGTAAGCCCTTTCTAACAAAAAAAACCGCATCAAAATCCGTCCAGTAGTTTTTGCGTCCATCGCGGACAAACAGACAAACAGACAAACAGACAGGAAATTCAAAAATATATAACCCAAGTTTTTTTTTTAATATCTCCAATGTACAGACACGACCACTTTACAATTATATAATAGTATAGATGCGAATGTGACTCTCGTCTGTCTGGCTGTCTGTATGTCTGTATTTTACGCTTTCATGCCTAAACCACTGAACCGATCTTGATGAAATTTGATATAGAATCGCGAAAAAATCCCTTAGATGGAAAATGAGGATGACAGTTTGTATGAAATTTCGTCATTTTTATCTATAACCGACATCCACGCGGGTGGAGCCGCGGGCACTAGCTAGTATTATATAAATGCCATGCTCTTGTGAATGACACTTTATTTCTGCAACAGTTTCCAATTAAACTATAGTAAATTTTTTTCTCTGTAAATACTCACAGAGAAAAAGAAATACATTTTAGTGAAAGTTTTGTATATTAAACACGTACTACAAGTTGAAATTATCTTTTATAATACGAAGTTGCATGAAATGAGCAAGCAATAGGCATATTAATTCGTTTGTAATATTGGACACGATCTTTTTTGTATCAAAATTTTTTTAAGAACAAAGCAACTTAATAAATGAAATTTAAAAAAAGAAGTCTATAACTCACTTTTGTGAATAATAGCAATGAAAAAGTCACAATTTTATAATAGGTGTCATTCCGTGCTTAATTGCGGGGAAATAAAAGCCTGTTCATAAGCAAGTGTGTTGAAAAAATATTTGTACACTTGGCATTTTACATGTGTATCACTATACTTAGTGTTGTCATAATCATAGATGTTTGTGGCGCCCCCAGTACGGGTTTTTTATTTTATTGGTCGGACTTTATATATTATTATTATTATTATTATTATATTAATTATATTATTATTATTATATTAATTTCGTCACCCATATTATTTCTTTTAAAATATCTACACCAAATTAAATGATGAAAACATAATTAGAAATGAACCTACGAGAAGTGACACAGAGGAAAATAACAACAGGAAAATGCAAAGAGGTAAGTATGTTAATATTAAACTCTTTGCGGCACATCTCTACAGCAGTGGGACTATGGGTAATTATTTTTCCCCATAGTACACACGGCGTCAGACCTCGGTTTACAGGCCACACCAACATAAAGGAAGTGTGCGTGACAGCAATACTATTAATACATTGCTTAAAGATGTGTGTCATAACAAGTAAACCAATCAGGGCCTTTGACGCACTCACACAATTGCTATTTTACTTACATAAAATGCACCAAGGTTATAATAAATCATATTCTAAACTAATTTTATGAAATGTATGCAGCATTTTGTTTCTATAACTAATAGGAGTTATCAAATTTAGTCACTATACTATCTGTTCTCATAGTCGAGATGGATAAGAATGCAAGTAAGTAAGTTTGGACCTAACCGTTGTCGCCGGTCGTTGGTTCGGAACTTAACAACGGAATTCTCTTTTTGTCATTCGTGCATCTTTATGTCAGTCAATTTAATAGACATAACATTTTATTTTATGTTCCAATATCTTTCTAGAAGTTTATAATATTATACTTATGTGTTTTTTGTATTTTTTTATTAAAGATCAAATATTTTTATCTGATACTTAATTAATTATTATCTATAAATAATTAATTATACCCATACTTAAGAAAAATATCATGCTTATAATAGTAAAATATATTATTGCATTGCAACAATAAGTTAATTATTTTATTTTCCTTTCTTTTTATCCATTAAGAATAAATAGTATCATCAAGGAAATATACAAAAAATATATTATATAATATATGAGTTTTATACACTTAGTTTCCTGTAAATAAACTAGACCAATCGGACTTCAATATATTGAGGAACAAAAAGTGCACCTCGCTCGAGGACCGAACCCGGTATTGATTCTATTGGTTCAGCTGCATATTTAAACCATTCAGATATATCTACTTATTAGTTTTTCGCTAAATATGCTATTATAACTTGGTGCAGTGGCTATCATCAATACCTATATTTCATGTAAGTAAAATAGCGAATGTGTGAGTGCGTCAAGGGCCCTGATTGGTTTACTTGTTATGACACACATCTTTAAGCAATGTATTAATAGTATTGCTGTCACGCACACTTCCTTTATGTTGGTGTGGCCTGTAAACCGAGGTCTGGCGCCGTGTGTACCACCACAAGGCAGTGGGACTACGGGTAAAAAAAATTCCCCGTGGACCCACCAGTGGGACGTTCCGGTGGGACCACGGGTAATAGGGGAAAAAAACAACACACTAAAAGTTAGACAAGAATGTATGGGATTTGACGTATATGACACGAATTTGACGTTTATGACATACGTTGACGACTGTCATTATGACAGTGACAGTGTATGAGATTTGACGTATATACGTCAAATCTCATACATTCATCGACATACATAAATTCGACAAGAATTTAAGATTGAATTAAATTTTGAAGCATTTATTATGCTAACTATTCATATCGATTAAGAAAGAGAAAAGAGAATCGACCTTGGGCGGGACTCGAACCCGCAATCTTTCCCTTACAGGGGGTTGGCTCCCACCATATCGCCCCAAAAGACGGATGTATAGAGGAATTTGGATCGGTTTCGTGCGGGTCTCGGTGGCTTAGTGGTCAGAGCATTCCCCCTGTAAGGAAAAGATCGCGGGTTCGAGTCCCGTCCGAAATCGATTCCCTTTTCTGTTTCTTAATCGAAAAGAATTTGAGAGTAGTTTGGACAGTACTCACACAGTACAGTTAGTACTCTAAACGATTGTTTTATAGCAACCGCCTGTATATATACGAGTCACTATCAATACATATCTCCGCGACCTGACCCGCCTCATATCAGACAATTAACTTTAATGGATATATTTAAATTAGTGCTGCACACTCAATTGACAACATATTATCGCCATATTAGTTTCTTACGATACCGTTACATCGTTGAAATAAAGAATTTATAACTTTATTTTCATGAAATTAAAGTAGAAATTTGAATAATATAGTATCGAGAAGTTAATTAATGAAATTGTTGATAATTCAGGACATTATATTTGTTTTAATCACGTCTACCACTCTTATCAATAGGTCAGTTAGCAAAATCATTATATCTCAATGTACGTAATAATTATGAACATAAATATAATTATAATGTACATAATTATTTTGAAGTAAGGTCGGTGAAGATGACAGTCTGATTGTACAGTCAGTCACAAAAGTGTCGCTAAATTTTGCACTTCATACCTTTCATCATCAATGTGTATAATGTGTATAATATCATGGTTGCCTGTAAGAGATTACCGCAGAGTGATAAGGCCGCCATTTGTATGTGCCACATGAATTATATTTCTCACTATATGTATTGTATTATCTTTGGTGTACAATAAAGACGTTTATTATTATTATTATTATTATAATTTACAACTACGAAAAATACCGTTGACACTACTGGTGGTGTCATGGAGAATTAATTTTTGCCCTTGACACTACCGGTAGTGTCATGGGGCAAGAATATTACCCTTGACACTACCAGTAGTGTCATTGAGTAGTGCCACGGGCCACGGGGCAGTCACATCGTTATCCTATAGGTAGTGATTTCCTAGTTTCTTCCTATCTGTGATTGTATATAAGGCGGTCCCAGTACCTACAGTTTATTATTATATTTTTATCCCGTTACCACAATCCACGGGAACTTATTCCAGGGTTGAAAAGTATCCTATATGTTATTCTAGACTATAATCTGTTCCTGCAGCCAGAATCGTTCAATAGTTATAGCCTAATTGAATAACAAACATCGAAACATCTTCACAGACTTTCAGATTTATAATATTAGTAGATAGTATGATAGGAGGAGGAAGAGCTGGAAGGCGGACCCTGAGCTCCGAGGTTATCCTGGCCACGGATGCAATCACGAAAATGCGTCTCCATAAAGATGATAAGTATTATAGGACTATAAACATACATACATACAGTCACACCAATTTCCCATTAGTATGAATGATGCCGCAATCCTTACAGATTGCTTCGTGTCTCGTCCTACATCTGTTCGCCCCAATAGGACGAATCACAGAATACCTCTCGCTATTTTACTTTCACAATTACTTACTTACTCGCCGGTAATGGTATTCTTGAGTCAGCTTGCAACGTCCTTGATTTGATTCTGCTTACTTAGGTATACTTACGCTCCATATCACATCTTATTTCGTTCATTATCTCTTTATAAGATATCGAAGTGCACTAATATTATAAAGTGAAAGATTTTTGTTTCTACCTGTTTAGATCGAATAAACTCATATACTACTGGACCGATATCAAAAATTCTTTCATCATTAGCATGCTCCATTATTCCTGAGTAACAAAGGCTACTTTTATCCAGATATTCCCACTGGACCAAGACTCGCGTGGGCATAGACTTATAACGTTATAATTCTAAGTGCGTGGGTTCATCAACCAAGCCCGGGTACATCCGAATCTTGAACTTTGAAGCCCGAGGTCCGTTATTTCTCATCTCCATTAGATGGTTTGTTTTGGTTTTTACGAGAGCGACTACTATATGACCCCCAAATCTGTCGTTAATCATCAGGTGTATTAGTTTAGGCCTCAAAGATTGTAATGGAGCCTATACATAATTCGTTACGTTATGTACTGGTAGCATAAAAACAAAAGTAATTTTCAATGTGAAAGAAATATATTTCAGTTTTACTACACAATAGATAAACAATGTACAAAATAAAACGTATTTACAATATTACACTCATCATACTGATTCGAAACATCTGGTGAACGAAATTTTGTACCTGGTTCATCAAATTAAAATTTGGTAATTAGGTAAAATGTAGTCGTCTACGATAAAATTATATTTTTAAATTAACAATACCTTATTATTTAATACACAATATTGTCTAAATCCCATTAAACTATATTTACAGAATAATTTACAATAATATTTTTATGTTGTCCGAATCACTTCACTCGCAAGTCACACCGCTTGGTAGCGACAGCAGAAAAAGCGTATTAATATCAATGTCATTTTTCGCAACTTGAAATTCACTGATCACCGGAAATTTTAAAATCACGTCTGTTAACGTCTCTAATTATTTCACTATTGACTGGTAGTTTGTGTACTGGGTGAAGGGGACCCGCTAGATACAGGTGGTTGCACCATGCTTAGATGCGGTGGCATGCCCATTGGAGGTAGCGGCCGTCCCCCTGCCATGAGGGGGTGCGGGTGAAAGTATTGCTGCAGCGCGGGGTGGGGGTACAAATGATGAGGGTGGCGGGAAAACTGCGCCATTTTGAATTTCTCGACCTCCGCCTCTTGTACACGCTTCGCTTTCGCTCTTCGATTTTGAAACCAGATTTTGACCTGTGAAAAGAATAGGACATTTAGTCGAGTGTTTGAATGTTTTACGAGGATGTCTTAGTAAATAAATGATTGTGAATAATATAAGAATTGAATAATTTGTTAACTAATTTGAATTTGTAACTCATAACAATCACAATTCCTACATGTTTAGTTACTAATTTCATCAAATTCTTGGTAGATATGAAAAAAGTAAGATAGAAATAAAAAGAATGTATTTCGAAGAAATTGCATAATTTACATTTTGGAATTCCTACGTTTAGGTTTCGTTTTTACAACAAACAGGATTAGTACTTAGAGTTATAATATGTTTTTGAATTATTTTTAGTTTTAATTCAAAATTAATTATATTTTAGCAAAAACAAATCTTTCTTTTTGCCTTCTCACACACACACACACATTGAATTATATAAATTAGAAAATTACCTGTGTTTCAGATAGTCCTAATGATGAAGAGAACTCTGCTCTCTCAGCGATGCTCAAGTATTGCTTCTTGGCGAACATGCTTTCAAGCGAGCGCAGTTGTTGTGCTGTGAAGGGGGTGCGTGGCTTGCGGTTTGGCTTGTGCTTTCGAAGGTTACATTTCAATTTTGCCGGCTCACCATTGGCATCTGTGAAAAAAAAACACTCATTAGTTATAAGGTCATTTATATCAATCATGGAGTCAGACATCGGTATAAAGTATAATCCACCTTAATTATGGATATTTGCATAAGAATGAAACTTTTATAATATTAATAAAGCTAATTTGTAAACGAATTAATCCCTAATGTCATTTCACACTTTTTAGGCAATGTATCATAAAATATTGTATTTTGAAGCATCCGCCTTCTGCATTCGTTTAGATAACATTAAAAATGTATCAATGTAGATCTCGAGACGTTATTACCTTCTGAGTTACCTCAATAAGCAGTTTATGACTAATTAATAAGCAATAAAACCTCCAGTTTTCTCATTCGATAACATTTTTCTTGACGAAAACAATTTCGAAATAGTCTGAGATGGTAATCAAATGAATATTAATAATGATAAATGTGAACATCTATCCGTAAACATGTTCAGCACATATTATATGAATAGCATGGATTTTACTGTTACCTACATCTCAATAACACAAAAGCAGCTGAATAACGATCGGAATGCCGCATCAATCCTCTGCTGTATTAATAAATAGCATAATAAAACTCAGACAGAATAAAGACCAAAAGAAAATACAAACGATCAGATCAAGATAACATCTCTACAAAGTATTTTTTAAACTTATTTAGCGACGAAAACAAGCGTATTAGTACGCAAATCGTCGATTTTATTACCCCAGTTGGTTAGAAAAGAATTGATGAACACCTACACACGTCGGAGATGCGAATAGAGATAATAATATCTTTCATTACAACGTAACTGGGCGGCTATGTGCTACAAAGATTTTTGAGGCATTGCATTTGAATTACCAACATTTTCTGGTCAGTTTAATACCTTTTAAACTATCCTGTTCGTTTTTATTCCCTTTTAAAATTCCGTTTTTAAGTAAAATAATTGGACGTAAAATTTAACGACTAAGAAATTCATCAATCAAATTAATTTCTGGTTGAATATCAAATTTATGACCCAATGACTCATTATGATGTTCATCTATTAGTGAATCGGTCAACAGCACAATCTGGTTTCATTATTATTCATTTGAATTCTGGTTTGATTTATAAATTTGAATCTACATACTTTAATAGTCTCCAATCCTCCATAATTATCTGAGTATCAACTAATTGGTATTTAAGTACTAATTAATGTTTTAGACGTTGATTGATTACCGAACACGTGGTGCGTAAACTTTCGTTTTATTGTAACTATGACACAATTTTGTTGGCACGTCATTATGATTAAGATATCGTAAAGTGACTTTTATTTATTGCTAGAATCACATAATCATGTGGCATAAATTAGAATATTGTTTATAAAATGAGCTTTCGTCTATCTATACATTAGTAAAAGTTTATTAACGTCAGCTATTAATCTAACCAGATTTGCCGAAACTTCTATTTTTTCAATGACAAAATGAAAACAAAATTTGTTCAACAAATCTTTCGCCAGCAACGCTTAATTTGAAATCGTAAAAGAAAACAAGTTTATAACTAATACCTAAACAGTTACACTTAATCTACATCCGAAAATTAAAAATCATAATGTGGCGCTTGAAACAACGTATTAATCCCAATGTCAAATCGTACACTCGCTTAATAGCTAATGGTCTACAGAAAAAAAAACAGTAAATTATGTGACAGTCGAAAAAAAGCTAAAGTGTATTAATGTCGTGTTTAGCAGACGTCAAAGCAAGTACCGACGACAAGACGGAAATAATACTAAGAGCCGATGCACACTAACGATTTAAGTGCCGCGTTTTTTCACTACCTCACTGAAATAGATCGTTTAAGTTACCACATTTTTTCAACGTGCCCACATATATTCTGCCTGATTTATTAATAGTACCTTTTGTTTAATAAACGCGCTGTACATCGTTACAACATTCTTTGCATTATTAATGAGCAAGTAAACAATGAAAAAAATTAAAGTTCAGTTGTATTACTTTTGTCGCACGTGTGCAGCCGTTTCTTAAAAGTACTCGGGAGCTGTTAAATTACCTCCTTTAAAAATACTTATATGGGACTGTCTGCTCTCGTCTTCTTGTTAATTGTATAAAGAGATATTGGCTACAGATGTTACGTCGTTGAGTTATGCTTATGTTGTTGTGACTCTCTGAGCGACGAGAGAAATATGAGACGTTTTAAATAAATTTAAATACATTTTCCGTTGTTACACATCGTTCTTATTGTTTCCTTCTTTTTTTGAAAAAGGAATGTCTAGTGAATGAATAATGGAAAGTGTGAAGATTTTTTTTGCCAGTTTAAATATGGAATATAATTCAGATCGTTCAAGTTTGTACTGACGGTACCTAGTGTTTCAGTGCAATGCTAAAAAGACAGTTGATATATTAATGAGCATGTTTGCTTTTTGTGTGCGCACCACCATTAATCGTGCGAGGCGTGGTATGTCATTCATTCCAATATTTTAAACGGGCACCGTACACTTGACGTTTTTGTTGTCTGTACAAGAGAGGCGGGCATTCTTTGCATCTCTTGAGACATTTAACATCACAAGTATTTTAATATATATTTGGAAATATTATCCGGACTGCTAAAATACTGCAACTAAATAAAAAAATAAAATATCACAATTTCTTTACAGTTCAAAGATCACGTTATAATTTTTATTTCAATAGACATAATATGAGTGATAATACCTATCAAAAATAATGAGAAAACTTCAGATGAAACTATAAAATAAAATTTATATGTCACAATTGTGAACTCTCCCACAATAAACGATCATAATAATATAAAATAAAGTTAAAAATCTACTAAAAACTCATTTGCCGATTTTTACCACACGAGAAAAATTGCTCGAAAATCTAAAACAATCTTGTATATTAAAATTAATAGGTTCATAACGTAAGAGATATATCGTGATACGCTGAACATAATTTATGTTAAACACAAAGAACTATTGAGGCTATTAACCAGTGTTCCCGGATTCCTTTAAACTACGCCCACAATATTTATCTGGCGATCAAAAGGAATCCTTAACGTGGCCATTCATCAGCACTCAATCTTTAACTCATAAAAGGGCCATAGAAAACGCGGAAGTGAATAAGCTTCGCCGTTACACATTAGTTTTGTATTTGAAAAACTATTTAGTAAACTTCCCTTTTGAGTTTGTGGACTATTATTTATTATCAAATTTAGATCTAATAGAAACCTATTGGTGAAGAAATAAAATGATGTAATCTTGCATAGATGTATATTTCTTTGAAAAATTCATTATATGAAATTAGAATATCAAAAAAATTGTCTCGTTGAGTTCTTTGAAAGACATAGAAAATAATTTGCGTAGTTATTATACTTTGAATATTCATGAGGTTTTGTCTTTTATGTTCTCTTCGTAAGATAATATGACACATCTTAGTCTTAAACAGTATATTACACATTCCAAATACATATAATGCATTTTAATATAGTTACGTATCTAGATAGAGATTTCATTAATTTTAGCAGGATAGATATGCTTGTCTATTGGCTAACGATAAAAGTTTCGACACTTATAGGTATTCGATTATCTAATTTACTTCGAATAATACATAATACAATTTTAGAACATTCTACACAACGCTATCTGAGAAAAATACGTACGAAATACATTCAAAATTATTCATGCCTGCTTTGGATAAATATAACAGGCCTCAAAATTTTAAAAGAAATCTAAGCTTTAGCTTTAATTTCACTATGTAACCATAATTTTTTTAAATCAATTTCTGTTATTCACTTATTCATTTATACTTACCTTTGGCACTAACGGTAGTGTCATGGGGAAAGAAAATTACCCTTGACACTACCAGTAGTGTTACAGGCAATCCCAACGCGACAAAGTAATAACATTATTTTTTTCTTTTTATTCAAAAACGTTCATTTGAGACGTTTCGTGGCCTCACCTTAAATGATCTATTAAGAGCTTCGTCGGTCGGAGCCGTGTTTATACTCGTCCCGCTCCGCTCAGTTTACAAATAGCACTATTCAATGGGACATTAGTATTTTGGCTCTGGGCCAGCGCTTGACGGCGTTTGACTACTTGTTAAACACCAAACGTCATTTTGCTACAGTTTGATATTAAAACAATTATTAATATTTTGTTGAGTTCAGCTACCCAAAGATAACGTAGATAAAAAAACATTATAAGAGCAAAAAAGTAAAAAAAATATATTTGTGTACAATATGTTATACAATTATGTAAATATTTTTATTTCCTAAATAAGAAATTATGAAAATAATTTTAAACTATTTCATTATTTAGTTCAATCAAGTATTGCTCCAGAATTCCAGTGCCTATGAGTGGATCTGAAGCCTTGAGTCGATAAATTTTGGAATTCTGCTTCGATGATATGATATCGATGCAGATACATAGTTTAAACATTATTTTCGTTCCATAAATGATACAATAATGAATTGTATTTTTTAACCGACTTCAAAAAAGGAGGTTCTCAATTCGTACCCTATTTTTTTTTTTTTTTTTTTGTATGTTTGTTACGCGATTGTGAAGCCAATTCTAGACGGATTTTGAAAATTCTTCTTGTGTTCGTAAGTAGATAATTCCGAAGTGGTCCCATTTTAATTTCGTAAAGATCTGATGATGGGTTTCCGAGATTAGACCAAGGAACTCTTCAAAAAGTACCAGGAAATCAGCCGCGATTGCTGCAATGGCATATTATTGCAATGTTTCTGCCATTACACATCATAACATCACGCCTGAGTCCTTTGAAGGGGTACGCAGAAGTGTTTAGAATATTCAGCTATATTTCCGGTGTATATGCATTGATTTTAAAAATTCTTTTTGATTAATGATTTAATTTTTTTTTTGTAGCGTGGCCGGTTCGATCTGTATTGCAGCGTCAGGAGCGCATGTACAGTCAGGTCACTATACATGCGATGTACAGTCGTGAGACTGTACAAACTCACTAAAAAGAGAAAAATAAATTCATTTTTAACAAAAAAGTTTAACCGACTTCTAGAAACGAAAAAGAGGCACTGAAAAGCGAAAAATAACTTAATTTACAGACTTACTGATTTATTAGAAGTCGGTGACAGCCAACTTTGTTTGTTGTGTCTGAACTACTATGATGCAATCAATTGAAATATGGCCTCTCTTGGGCTAGTGGGCTAGGCACCGACTTCTAATAAATCAGTAAGTCTGTAAATTAAGTTATTTTTCGCTTTTCAGTGCCTCTTTTTCGTTTCTAGAAGTCGGTTAAACTTTTTTGTTAAAAATGAATTTATTAACGAAAATGTTTATATAAATATTTTTGTGCCGACGCTACCTCAAATGAAGCGGTCGCGACAGTTTTGTTGCGCATACTCGGTAATTGATTGAGAATGCTTCTATAATTAGGAACGTGACTTGTTGCTGACCGTACTTAACTACACATTTATATACCTACTGATTGTTCAGCAACGTATATGCAAAAATTTGCGATTAAAATTTGCAAAGTAATGAACACTATGAAAATAATTTATAATATAAGGTTTCATAATTGACATTCAGTAGGATGCGGTAAATCTTTTTTCTAACAGTATTTTCAGATTTTTTAAATTCATGTAGAATTCATGCACATAACTTATTTTTAGTTTTGTGACCTTTGATATTTACCTCTAAATATAAAAAAAATTGTACCCATCTCACATTAATTAGTTACAATAAATATGTTATGTGTATTATTACTTAATACTATTTACATTTATGATAATTAAAATAATGATTCATATTAAGGCCGCCAATACAGCAATGGAATATTAATTTGAAATAATTAAAATAATGATTAACATGCCGCCTCGTACCGAGAGCTCAAACTGATATTATACTTCATTATTTTTCTTAATTGCTGCAACAGAAAAAGGAAATATAATAAAGGCTAATAGTCCCTTTTCGTCAAGCTCACTTTACATCTAAATGCTCATTTTAATTTTAATAAATGATTATAGTCAAAGAGCTGTTTGGTAAACATAAATTAGTACAGGAGCTTAACAGCTGATTTATTACCACTTAAGACGATACGGCTATATTATTAAGACAATACAAGCCTCACTTGAATGTGTTTAAGTGGTATTAGTTACGGAAAACAGGCCTAAGTACCAATCATTAATATAATTAAAATCAACATAACTTGTATACATTATAATTTGGTTATGGCACAATGGCACATCACTTAAGTTTGTATTCGTATGTACCTAAGTATGGGGTTCTTCTAGATGGGCATTAGAAGGTTCTTAAGTTGTATAAAAAAAGTTTATACCCATTTCATATAGTAATTTAAGTTTGAGTCATTAGGGTTCAAAATTTAAATTTATGGCGTAAGCAGCTTAGTGACTGAGGCATCGAACTTGTGATCGAAGAGTTGTGGGTTCTAACGAGCGTGAACCTACTCCTGACAAACTATTTAATTTAGGTGAATAGTTTAATGATAACGCTAGTAATTTCGATTATTAATCTTATTTTCAAAGGGTTTTTACAAAACCCTGTATGTATTGGGGTTGTTACTTTATTTAAAAAATCCATACAAAAAATACTTGTCAATAGAACTGCGCGCACACACATACAAATAAAACCGACAACCATAGTGAATTGCGGATTCAAAAGGACCCCTAATGCTCTTTAAATGCCGTTTAGAGCGATTAAACTGGATCAAATAGGGTGCAACGACTCAATTGAGTTCATTCTTCAGTTCATTCATTTTAAGTCACCTATCCATTTACCGAGTAAATGACAGATATTATGTAATATAAATACCTATTATCATTTTACTCGCCACGGTTTCAAACAACTGTCAGTTCAAAAAAAAGTGTTTTTGCAACTGTAACCTATATGGTCAGCGCAAGCGCATGCCTGCCTTTCATTATTCCAAACAGGTTATCGTTACTAGGGCAGCATGTGTGACATTTAGGTGTCTCTTTTTTACACATACCCGTTGCTATAAGTTAGACAAATAAAACCGTACATAATCCGAAAGCTGGTACGATTTTTTGAGTATATGCTTGAGGCAAGCTGAAAACTTGTCACACAACTCTCCTGTTATACCCACGAAGCTGCAGACTTGGCTGGTGGGTACGGGGGCTAAATCAACCCCTAAATATGAAAGTCAGGCGACTTGGTCGGGGATTTACCATTGCCAGGCGGGTTCAAAGGTAAGGCATTGGGACATTACTACTTATTTAACGTAGAATTGATACTGATAGCCTCTGTGACGTGGAGGTAGTGAAGGCGGCCGCTACGCAGGAGCTCATTTGAGCTATCATTTTGAAACTTTGCACTCGAACACAAAACAAAAAGAAATATCAAATTTGTTGCAGTCATTGGGAGGTTATGCTCGTACATACATTTGGGGTTTATGTCACGTCCCACAGGAACGTGATAAAAAGTGTCCTATGTCCTTCTCCTGGTTCTAAGCTATTTGCAGTTAAGATCGTTCTGACGCTGACTGTACAAACGCTTACTTAATGCTAATAAATCCTCCTTGATCCTTACAAATAAACGATTAAGGTACACCATCCAACCAACAACACAAGTAACCCAAAACTGTAACTCAATTCACAACCTTTAAATAACGAAACAACTTAATAAAATAAAGCTAAGTGCTCACTATTGTGCGCTTAATTGACAAGTGGATATTAATTAGTTGCATGTACCGCTCCACTTGACTCAAGCCACCGGCTGTCTGTACGAGGCTTTATAATTTTACAATGCACATCGGGCTATGATCGTCACGGGGTGTCTTATGAATGCAGAGTTGAGAAAAAATAGACTGGGTTAATTTTTTTACGTTTTGAGTTAAATTCTTGTGAAAGACAAGGCGAACTATTGCAAAATGCAAAATCTTTACAAAAAAGAAATCTGAGAAAAATCCGTACTTGGCCAAGATTTTTATATAATTATTACATTGGAATGTTAAGATGTTAAATAACGAAGTCAAGCCTTTATTATAGTAACAGTGGTCAAGTTAAAGCTGAGAATTTCTATAGCGCGACACAGGTCAGTTGTTGGAAATAGCCTAATTAATTCTTAGGCGTTTCGGCGCCTTTTTATCTGTATGTGTTATCGCTACCGCTGAATTTAATGAATTGATTTATCCTTTATATATGGGCTTTAGTAAAAAGGTATTTATAATTGCTAAACAACGCTTCATTAAGCATTTAGATACATATATGAATAGCAAATTTGACCTATTAAAAATAGATTAGGATAACTCAAAAGGTTACTGCAAAACTAATTAATGTAAGAAATAATTAATAGTCTTATTGTGTAGCACCTTCTTGTATGAATATTAACATAAAAAGTTGTGAACAAAAACAGTGTAAATATGATTTATAGTATATTAGTCTCAAAACGCATCCGGTGTTGGTATACAGACAAAAGTTAACCGTTTGAGGTACTCATAAATAATATTTTAATGATATCTCACTCCAACAGTGCAAAAAGCATGAATATCTTGAAATTTCGACTCAAGAACTGTTGAGTAATATGTAATTTGTGTGTAAAATGCAACACTGTTTAAAAAAAAACAGCATCATTCACGGATATTAATTAAAACAACTAAAAACCCGAATCTGGTACCTACATTTCGCACCGAAAATACGCCGTTGTGATTCTTTATACAAATTATTTTTATATACTCTAATTTTCCACTTGCACTATAAAAACCGATCTAACGGCATAATTAATTATCGTCTTTCGAAATCGTTTCAGCAGTATATTAGTTACAAGGGAATACATACATACTTCTACAACATAACCCTTCTTTTTATACCACCGTCGGATAAGAAATCCTGTTAATAACGACTGTCCAACAGATTGCCAGCTGCCTAAGCCTACTAGGACCGGGTTACAAAACACGATCCAGATGACTAAAATCGTAATTAAATACCGTACGATTTCGAAAAGGTTTAGTATAGTAGGTTATATTTACAGTAGGTAAATATAAAATTAAGTTTAAAATTACTTATCAGAATTAAAAATTATAAATTTAATTACAAAATTGCAAGATATTTGAACTACGATTATTTTTAATTGGCAGGTAAAAAGATTTAATTAAAGAATCTTAATTAACAACGTATTACAAGATACAAGCTTAAAACGTCACAAGTACTGAACCGTCTGAGAGAAGAGAAAGCCAACATCAATAAATGATTGGTTGAAGCATTCAGGTCATGTGTCAATGTTGACACTTGATGCTTTTCCACCCACTTTCGAGAATTACTAGTATTTTTAAACTTTTTATTCAGTTATTTATTTTTTCATTTACTGTTAAGTAGTTAATATACAACTATACTTAATTAATGTTTTTTTATTTATTTCTTTTATATCGGAATGAATGGTCTGTATTAGCGTGTATTATGTGATACTAGCTTTGACTGTATTGTGTGCTGCGGGTCAAAATAAATATATTTTTCTATCTTTCTTTCTTTCTTTCTTTCTAATAAGATAATTTTTGGGCCTGCTACAAGTTTTCTTAACGGCAATAATTTCAAATTAAAAATTAATTAGAAGATTTTTAAGATTGATGTGAGGTTTACCTTACATAGCTGGGGTATCATTCGCTTAGAATCATTCGTTCTACACGCCCAAACCACCTTATCACAGGGAAGGAAGCTTGTGAAATAGGTATATAAAGACAGAAGTAAATAGTGTATTGTCGTTTATATCTATCCTTAGATGCAAGGCAAGAGGATTAATAATGATAATGATTCCGTAACAGGAACAATCGCTTTCAGAAGTTGTTGAACGAAGAACATAGAAAACTAAGAACATTACAAACAATCTCTATATTGAAATGTATCAACAAATATTCGAGGTTTGAATATTTATAATCTTCAGATTAAAAGTTTAATTATTTAAAATTTAGTTTACTATTTTACTAAAGGTTTTACTTAGAACCAAAATTATCAGTAAACTGAAATGTGTTAAGCTACTTCTACTACTGTACTTATCATTAGAGATAAGTAAATTATTATTATTAGATTAAATATTTATTCAAGTTGAATATTAATATAACTTCAAACCAATAAATTGACTTTGTTTTAATTAACGAAGACACTTTTTATAGCATTATAAAGTTTTCACAAGCAACGATGACAGCTATGATTACGGCTTAAAATAGTAAAATAATAAATTAATTGTGTAAAAGGTTTGTCTATGCATCTATAAGTCTACACCTGTAGGTATATTAATAAATGAACACGTTAATGCGCACGAGTCGTACTCAGCAGGGCGTCCGTCGGACTCCCACGCCGGTGCCCACCTACCTTTATAGCATAGCACAATAATAGTAGGGATTGTACAGCGATTTGGAGTATTCTAAATATGTTTTGATGTATTTGAGTTATGTGATAAGAGTTTTATTATGACCTATCGAGACGTAACTGCTTTTGGAGCCTTTAGAAAAATTGTTGTAAGCGACATGTTAATTTAGTTTTTTATTATTTATGTAATAAATGCTGCTTTTGGTTCTAGGTAGTGTCGTGTAGAATGTTCTCATGCTCCTTATACTGCAGGAATCTATATTATTGTTTGAACTTCATGTAGGAAATAATTTGGATGTGAGACGTGACGTATATAACCATAAAAGTGTTTAATAGTCAAGTATGTTTGTAAACTTCTGCGTTATAAATAACAATGAAAATATCAGAAGGCACGTACTTAACCTTAGGAATGTTTGTAAGGTACTAACTAATCTAATGATAATAATCTAATCTATATAGTGATCAGTAGGTGCGTAGACGTTTTATTGCTATTCTAATACTGAATTAATAGTTACGCACAATGTCGGTGGTGTTCTAATTTCAAAATAATTGACTTATTATTCTGAAATTAAAATAGTAGATACTAAAATAAGAATATTATAAGTAAATCACTTCAATACAAAAATACAACATAATAATTTATATTTAGCAGTTAATTGCTGTTAAAAATGCTATTACAACAATACCTAAAATTAATTTCATAGAAATGAGTTCGTGATTTAACGATAATGGCTTCAAAAGCGATTTAAAACCGAATCTACTGGCTCCAATCTTTCACGAATAACTAATTAGTCTAATTGCCTACTAATAATTCTCACATATTACAATAAAGCACAATCAGTTGACATTCAAATTAACGAAACAACAGCGCGACTTCAACATCGGCCCTCCGAAACTGGTTTACTTGAGGCCCTAACATTAGCATTTCTCATAAATATTGCAAAAAATTTAAACTAACCGCAATAATAGTTACTACTAATTTATTTTTGTGACATGAAAAAGCTTTAATTTATTCGAATTTATCGATTATCGAATAAAAAATAGGTTCGCTACCCATTAGACCGGTAATGATGTGAGAATGCTAGCTACTGCGTTACTGCAATACGCGTGATATTTATATGAATTGAACTTTCATTATAAGATTAAGACAAAATTGGTTAAAATAAAAAACATAAAGTATTACATGTATTATGAAAAACGCATTTTGATGTAAGCACTAATAGCAGTTATATACCATTATAAATACAGGAAATTTAAAAGGAAATTGTTTAATAAAACAATTCCTTCTTTGCTTATGTTATTAAATTGCACATATTAAATTATTATTTGAACAATATACTTAGGCATTAGTCAATAATTCATTTCGCTTTAATGATATCAATATAGGTGAATACATTTAATGACGCACGCGGAAATTCCTTTTTGAGTTCAGTCATCCAGAATTTAGGTCAATATTTTAGAAGCTTTACAAAAACAAAATCTCAAGTTTTCAGAAATGGGACAATTTAGGAACAGACCTGTAGTCGTAAGAATGTTTTCGTTAAAAAAGAAATATAAATGGAGAGTCCTAGAGTCAGATACAAGACAATATTTCAATGCAAAATGCAAGTACATTTCGCAAGATAGCAAACCAGCATCGTTCAATAATATATCAATAGCATTGTATTAGCTATGCATATTTCTTGCATTCTTACATTCTTGTTCGTACCAGTGGATGGGCAACCTTATTCAATATTTCCAAGAAGGTCTAAGATATTATAATTTATGTCTGAAGTAACAAAGCGGTCCTTTGTGCGAACGGCCGATGACAAATTACCTAATTCGTTGCGTTTCATCATTTTAATTAAATCGAAACCATTTATTAATGGTCGATATTAATATGAAATTATTAGTTATTAATAATGTAGCGTCCGGAATTTATTATTTGAAAGCTAATTTTTCATATTTTTATTATTGCATGTATTAATAAAATGAACTGTTTGTATATCCGTTTGGAGTTTAAGATTGTCGTAATGTCAATGTCGGTTACGTTATGTGATATATTATTTATGGGTCCGGATTGTAGAATTTGCCTAGCTAGCTTCCTTGTATTATTTACACATTTTTTTGTAATTTCTTATTTTGTTACTCAACATCTCTGTTTGAATTTCATAGAATTAACCATCGTTTTCTAGAAGGTTAATTAGAGCAGAACGAAATACCCTTTTAGTGTCGCCATTTATTCTAAACCAATTGCCACGTTATTACGTTTTCTAGTTTTACAAATGTCTTACAAATTTCAGAAGAAAGTAGCAGGTACTTTCTTCTGAAATTTGTAAGACATTTGTCCTACTACTTTTATTATTGAGATCGATATCTCAGAACTATTTGCAATTCCCTTCATAACACATAACTCATAACAATGTTATTGACTGTATGATGTATTTTTGGGTTATGTAGATACTCGTATTTGCTTATAAACCTTTTTTCTATAGATATCATGCTAATCATGAGGCTCCAAAAGAATTAAGCCCTTTAATGGATCTTTCCAAAGTAGGAAGAGGGGAAGAGTAGAAAAATAGTAGTCTTTAAATTAGAGTTACGACTTAGATTAAAAATCAGTAGATTTATATTTTAATTTTTATAACTAAGGTATCTACTTCTACGATAGCACCTACATGTCACAATAAGGTGAAGCCAGGTGCAAAAGCTAGTGCATGAATAAATGTAATAAAAACGACGTTCGGAACTTTTGTTTTCAACTTTCTATCAAAGTATACACCATAAAGATAAAATCTTAATACGAAACAGTAGTCGGCATGCTTTGGATTTCCGAGAATCAATTAATATATTCTACTGTAAACCTACATAACGTCGTTTAAAACCAAAACCTGCTTAAGCAACACTGTCAATTCACGGAAAAAAGCTCCTTACGCCACTGTCTCAGAAATTTTGCAGCACATCGATTTTACTTTCAATCGTGGACGTCGCTTACGACATTTTTACACTTAACCGTCGATATTTTATCAACATTATAATCAAGTCTTTAAATTAAATTGGATAATATTAATTCAAACTGTATATTATTGATAATTATCTACACTACTTCTCTTTGATAAATATCTATACTATAACTTTATACTAATTAGAGCTTGTAGCACTGGTTTAATAAAGTGCCGATGTTTTTAAGAAACAGGGATACCTGCTGTTAGGAAACTACAAATACACAGCCCACCTGATGACAATCGGGTACCTTGTCACTTGCTACTTATCACCTACGGAAGACCCCTCAGGGGAAGGGGGAAATAAATAGTCATACAACGTGTCATGGTCGCTAACACTGGTGGTTAGGCCGGTCAGAGTCCAAGGGATTTGATTCTTCAGCAATGATAGCAATGGAGGACGTAAAGGACCGTGTGGTTTTAGTAGGTTCAATTCGGATATACCGTTACCTCCGGGGAATGAAGCGTGAGTTTTTGTAGGTATGAGAAAAGGTTAACTTAAATCACAGGAAAGGCTGAAATTATACTAATCGCGTCCTAAGGCCGGAATTAGACAGTCAATATTTATCGCGATCTTCTCAATATATTATATCTTCACGATCCCATCAATACATAGTGACGTACAAACACGTTTCGTATAGACTGACATCGGATATTTGATAGTGATATTTTCTGACTGTGTAATCCCTGCCTAAGATAGAATCAAAACTAAACTAAAATGTTAGGAGAAACATAATTTCAATTTTCAATACAATAAAAAAGCATCGGTAGCTTAGTGGTTAAGGAGTAGGCCTTACGAAAGCCGAAAGGTCCCGGGTTCGCATCCTGACCATTACACTATCGACGTGAACCCACTACTAAAATAAGCTATTTAGCTTAGCTGGAGGGGTTAGAGGGAATATTAGTAATATCAGATCCTAGTATTTTTTTAAAAATAACAAATTTCACGTCATTATGTGAACGTTTATTTGACTTTGTGCTACCAAGTCAAATAAACGTTCACATAATGACGTACCAATTTTTAGAACGCGAATATCAATTGAAGCGTTCCATTTTCAAAAGGGCTACCGGTGTGGCGGTTATGTTCGGTGCAAATTGACGGATTAAATTGCATCGCTCGTTTTCGTGAAAGAATGCGTGCAACGAAAAAATACGAACTTTGCCGAATGTTTTAATGGGTGTTTCTAATTGGTCAACGCGCGGGTCGAGGTCGATGCTTACAAATTCGGCCCGAAGAAAGTGGTCAGTTTTAAACGAGGTACATAAAATGCGTGTGGCTTACCGTAGTGAAATAGAACGTTTAAGTTCAGTCATAATTCTACTCTGAATGTAACTGTAAGGCAGTTAAATGTCTAAACTGTTGTTCTGTTCATTGTCTTCTACTGTTGGAGTACCGGCGTTAACTTTTAGCGTACGGTTCTGCGAACTACTAAATATATATTCAGTGTTCTACACCACCATTTGTATCGTGCATTTGCATGACAAATACGTGCCACAATTTGAACTTTATGGTCTTAGTAATAAGAGCGCAGTTTTAGCATTCATTAGTATCATTGTTTGTAGGTGTTTTACTAATTTGCCTGGGCAGGAAGTACGGATGGCATGATGAGGACTCAGTACCGTATAATCTTCGCCTCTGATGTTATCTAAAGATTTATTATTTACTGTCGTCGTCCGAGAGATGGCAGCACGCGTCACTGACTATGCCACTAGAGTTATCTCTTTGCCAATATATTCTCATGATATTCTCAACCTTAAGTTTTAGTGTGAAGAGGCATGTGTTTCATCTTTGGAGACCTCCCATACCGTGATAGATATTTTAACTAGGTCATTTTTCATGCTTACACGTAATTACCATTAATTTCCTACTTACACTAAGCTACCGTGTTTAGCCTAAACAAATAAGTTTACTGATATAAATTAAACAGATCACATTATAGTTAATAACAATGAAGTTCTATAATAAATCTCATTGGCAACGTTACAAATTATTATTAAATACAATTACAAAATCAGCAAAGTAGAACCGCACATGACGATTGCTTTAAACCTGAGACAAAATAATAAAACGCAACTTAAGAAATATTTGTTCAAAAATCGAATAATCGAGCAATTCACTCGATGGAGCGACTCGCACGCAAACGAATCGATTAATCGCTTCGTTACACCAGTCGACCGCCAGGCGGAGCCACGCGTCAATAAAATACTTGTAAAACTATCGCAAAATGAATTAAAACAGATGGCGAGCCAATTAGGAGAGGCAATCGTGCGCGTACTGGGCGAAAAAAGACCTTAAAATTGCCGTCAAATTGATTTCTTCCTTACTGCTCAAGACTTAAGGTGTCTATTTGGCATTCTGAGGTGGCAGTAATGGGGTTTCAGTTTACAAGCGCTAACGAGTGCATTCGGAACGATAAGCCTTTCCAGTTATACTGATAGACAAATATGGATATATTTATCATTAATTTTGCACTGAAGTGTACGCTTAGGAGCGCGTTATATCATTATACGGTGCTAATTAGCTTAGAGAAAGACAAATTCGTGCGCTGAGATACACGAGCGGCCAAATAAATATTCATTCTGTTTATTTGATAGTGAATGGTTCGATTTCTCTGCATTATAACTTATAACGAATCGATTGCTTAAAATTTGTCTCGTCGTGACAATAAAATTGACATCGATCCTGTTTTGAAATTCAAATTTAGAACACGTAACCAACATAATAAAAATAACTCTGGCAACGAAATAAAACTACTCGTTTTTTAATTATTTTTCTTTTGAACAAAGTATTATGATTATGATTATAATTAACTTTTTTCTAATCTGTAATGTCAAAATTACATTGCTAATAAGTCTGCTAAGAGTCAACACACCGCCCATTGTACATTAAAAGTTATTAAGGATTGTATATTGTATGTAATATACGCATTCAAAGCATATAACAGGCCATTTACCCACCATATAATACAAAAACCAATTGGAGATTTTATTATTCTAACAATAATCGCTTAGAACGTTATCATGGTAATAAAAGCTTGCTCACATATCAATCAATGGTGCTATTCAATAGCAATAGCAGCCAATAACTGTGAAATTAAACGTTGGATAGCTGCTTATTAAATGTTATAAATTCAGATCGTATTGCCATCCGGGTTTGTTAGAGCTCTGTTATGTGATTAATGCTCCAGCTCGGCGCTGTGCGATATCGATTGGCTAGGGGTGTGGACATATTAGTAAGCGAATCGCTTGTGAGAAATCGCTGTGATAATTTCTTAATTTGTTACGTATCTTGGACTTAAATCGCGAGACAAACGGGGCCCTGGCGCGCGCATATTGTTGTATAATAATCTATGCTTGGTGAATTAGAGTTCGTCCACCGCAGTAACGGACTTGCACCTTGGAATACAGGGACCTTTTCCTACGCTTCTCTCTGATTGGGCTTCCAAACGAGGTTGGATCAGGCCTAGAATATCTTGATGGGGTCAAATATACCCAGGCTCACTGTCTTCGAAGTTCACCGAGTAGAGAGAAAGCAATTCAAACATCCTCTTTGAAATTTAAGATGTTAGGTCATTCTAATGACGAAACTAAATCAATATTTAAAGACTATTTATATATTAACATCCAAATGTAAAACAGAAGATGTGCAAGCTAAATCGCAGTTTTCAAGGCCTCACACTTAATAAGTGTAAATAGTGTTAAACTTCAAGTACTTTTAGAGATTAATATCAGTGTAAGCTAACAACTCCTTATTAAGATATTTATCGTTGAAAACTTGCCACTAATAAAATAGGTACTTCTCGAGCTATTTTGCTGATCAATACAACCATTGCAATGGGATGAATGATAGAATGCAAGAAAAAATATTTTCCTCGATTCGATCGATAATTTTCGTTCCAATGATGAGACGAATTGAGACTTAGGTTTTAGGCCCGGGCAGCGTGTAGGCCTGGTCCGGGTGTACACCCGTTCGGCCTGGACCTGAAACCTGGGCAAGACTTAAACTTATGACAGTCAGATAATCTAATACATTGCAATTATTTTCTCAAAAATTTTAGAAATAAGGCCTTATTTAAATTGAAAAGTGATTAGCTACCTTTTATAACTGTCTGCCTGTACCGACAATATAATTAAAGTTCTGTAGGCAACATTATTTGAAAGTATGTTCCTATTGAACAACAATTAACTCTATTCACACGCGAATTTTTAAAGCCAATTAAGGCGACGTAGTTAATCAGAGTACTTAAACGTTTATCGTTCTACTTTTATTTAATTTTCCATTTATTTAATTTTTTGACGCATGAGGTGCCTGATTGATTCTTAATTAAAGTGATGAGTTTTAATTTATCAAATCGAAATTTTTAATAACCTCTGCTTTTGCCGTTTTCTATTTGACTAGGTAGGTATACATCATTTATTTCAAAAAGATTTTTTTTCTAACCTAAGTAATTATTAGATATTTATTGAACATAATAATACATTTTGAATTGCAGTAATAATTTCAATTCAAAAAATTTAAATTAATTTAAAAACAACATATATAACTAATTAAAGAGTACGTTATAATATATATCAAATACTGTAACATTTTTTTATTATGTTTGTAAATAAAGAATTAATTACTTGTCTGTGTAAAATACCTATTAGTCTTCGCCTAATTTGTTCTATTGTAACTTTTGATCACAACAAAAACTAACAATGACCAATAGAATCATAAAGGAGTTTAAGAAATAGTGAATAATACATATTTTCTAAAAGACTAAATAAATTCAAGTATTTTATAAATAATCCTCTATCGCTATATATATAATACATCATTATTATCTATATATATATATAATACATCATTATTTTTGTTGAGTATCAATGTATTTTCTTCTATATTATGTATTTTTTTAGATTAAAGATAGATTAGTAAACGAAACAACCCCTCAAGCCAATGTAAATTGTAAATGTTAGGAGTGGGTTCACGTCGAACTAGGATTTGAACCACTAACAATGAAAAATTAAGAAGATTAGTAGATAAACATTACCTAGATAATTTGAATATTATTACACAAATCTCGGTCGCATATATTTTATTATTTTTATTTAACTTAAATCATAATAATGTTTGTTTTCATAAAATGTGTAATTATGCAAATTGTGTTCTCGTAATGAGTTTAATACTATGTAATATAAGTTAAAAAATAAGTTTAATTAAGAAGCAGTAGATTGTTGCAGTTATGGGACATTCACATCAAGAAAACTCTGGTCCCTTTCATAATAATCATCAATCTTGCACTTTGGAACACGGGTTCTGATTTCCTACTCATCTTTTCTAAAATATATTTCGGTTTATCTTTTTCGAGAGCGACTATCGTCTGACCCCCTAATCCCGAGAGTAAAGTCTGCGTCAGAGCCTCCGTCAATCAATAGATTACAGTTGAGGAGGATTTGAGAATCGTAGTTCATAGTTGTCGCCATACACTCCTATACCTACATTATGAGAATAAGAGATCATAATGATGTCCTTAACTGTATTTATAAAGAAAATAATTTAAAAAAATAGTCTTAATTTTTCTAAATTACCAAATCAATACAAAAACCCCGGTACAATCGCAACAAAAAGCAATAATCACAAACAATAATTTCGTTAATCAGTTTAGAACGCACATTTTAGCGTTAGCAATTTAACATTGTTAATAGACCATTATTCAGGATCGTAAACAAATAGAAAACGGGTATTAATGGTATTAACGCGTATTATACTTCATAAAGAGAGCAATACTGGCACCACTCCATTGTGCATTTGTGCCCGCGATAAGGGAAACAGGTTTTTGTTCTGTTTTATTTTTCAGTGGTTAAAAGGACCTTTTGTATTTCAATCCTTATGATACGCGAACCAGTTCAAATATGAGCGTGTTGTGAAAACTATAAATATTTAAATATACCTATGCTTTCATGTGAATGTGGTTTAATTTGTACCTTGCTTTGTTCAATCTGTTGTGGGTGGTGTAGATGGAGAACCGATTTTTAATATCTATATTTTTTTTTTTGGAAAAAAATGAAGGGAATGCTACTTGAAGTTTTTTTTAAGGTATCGCATGTGACACAATATAATACTATTTGAAACCTTTTCTTTGTGTTTTTGTTTATTATATTTATGGTAGGTCAAAAGTGTGCAAAAACGGGTAGTTTGTATGAAAAGTTTTTATATAGAGCTGAGTAGAGTAAGCTTCTGCAGTGTGTAAGGACAAAAGCAGATGGCGAGTATTCTCCCTGCGTATTCCGTAGGGGAAATGTGTTTGTATGTAAATCTCTGAGACTAAGAAAAACCTATAAGTAACAGGTATAACTATTTATTTTTAAATCGACGAATGACGTAAGATAATAAATGATTATTGGTAAGATAATAAAAAAATATTATGACTTTGTGCCATTGTTATTGCAATATCATAATAAAACTATAAACCTACGTATTATTGTTTGCGCAAGCATCTTATTAATTATTAAAGTTAATTATCGTACTTATCTCTGTAATAATAATTTCAATTTGTTCATGAATACCTAAAATCATAAAAATAAGTTGTTTGTTTGCAGGTACTTTGCATACGAACGCAACAAATACAAATTAATTATACTTTTAAAATTAATTAAAATGTTATATTATTGTGAATTGAAATAAATATTCTTTGAAACTGTATAAAAATAAAACTGAACTATCTAAAGAGTATTGAGTAATTCTTGCTTCTAGTCCAAATCAACTCTTTGTTCGCTATACGTCAGATTCAACGGTAGGTACTCCCTGGTAAGATAATAGATAAGTAAGATAAGTTTTTGGAATGTTAGAAGGTTACTTCCCTTATATGGACCGTCACAAGTGTTCGAGACACCCAATAGCAAAAGAACGTTTATGTGCTATTAGAGACATATGACCCATCTATGGACATCTTCGAAGCGGCTTTTCTCTTAAATTCATTTTCCCTGGCAGTTGCCTACGTGATGGCTTCTCAAAATGATTATGCCATTATAGTAATGCAGACTTTGTATATCGGGATTAGGTTTTTGTGGGTCTTGGGAATGGTATCAGTAGTTCATAAAGGTGGAACTCATCATAACTGATGATGCATATTAAATATTCAGTTTTTGAAAGAAATAATTTAAAAGAAATGTGTTATCGACTGTACTTACTGTGCGACTACAAACTTTTGTATAACAATTAGGTACAAAATGTACAATCGAGTACAAAGGTAATTTATGTGAAACTTCGGGATTCGTGTTAAGGAGCCGTTTCGCCGATTGCATGACTTTGAACACTTCTCGTTATTCGTTTGCAAATTATTTATTTTAAACCTTTTTTTTAGTTTTAAAAGTGGAACTGTGTCCAGTTGGCAGATGATTTGAGCACGCATTATTGAGTTCAAATAAGTGTTCAATTAAAACACAACAAATTAGGTAAATGTTATTTAGATATTTATGTTGAATTTAGATGGTATGTATATTTTTAGACTTTGAAGTAACAAATAAGTATACGTTTTCTATGTTAACGCGCCTACTCACTCAAGCCAGTGAAACCGAAGTGATATTATGCCAAAACACGGACCAAGTTGTATAATTATTCACAAAGTGACGCCGCGCCGTACGCGTACCATTCCTGACCAACCTAAATAATTACCAAACAAAATATTCAGATTGATCAAGCCAAAACACATAAAACCACAAATGGATGAATATTTTTTTTTGAACAAAAGTACCTAAATGTTATTATTGTTGCACGTAATACCTAAATAAGCACAATTTATCTTAATTGACTCATAATAGCAACATTTGAATATGTTCTAAAATAATAATATGCTATTATTATTCACGGTTATTTGAATATTATACAACTTTAATAATAAACAAATAAATTAGTTGCATAATGTACTGTATACCTCAAGTTTCTATGTTTGTACAGGTAATTTTGCATGTTTTAAAGTCATGGTAGCTAATATTAATTGCATAGTTCATGTTTTGTAGAAAAGTGATTGTTTTTATGAATATTAGACAGCCTTGGTCTAACAGAAAGCGGAAGCGTGCGCGTATAATATCATGTTTTATTTTTAAACTAGTCAAACTCTGTCAGACAAAGAAGTTAGTGTTTGTTCAATGTTTTATTTCGAATACTAATAAATAATATTACAAATCCTTTTTAAAAATCTGTGCTCCAATATAATCATGCTGCATTTAGTACGATTTGTCCTTTTTATGATCAACTTAAACCTTGGCAAATATTGTTCATGATATTAGTTGTTGACTCGGATATCTGTGGTTGTTGATAAGTTTATATTATAATTATTGAGTATAATAATTAGAACTATTATCAGGATCCATTGTATCTCAAGATTACATAGTTGAGGACGGTAATTGTGAATTATTTCTAATGCCAATAAAGCTATTACGCATTTATATTAATTCAGCAAAACGATAGAAGTAAGTTCAACTAAGTGAAAAATGAGTCGCTCTGTAAACAATAGGACCACAGCTTTACCACAATGGCGCAGTGCAAGCGCCTGTAATCGCGATATTCTTATGACTTGACTTTATAATTACACCTAATCTTACACTTATTATTTTGCATATTACTTTTAGCAAGATATTTATACGATTTATTTGCATCGCAAGTAGATATGATTGCCGTGAGTGATTTTATTTTTTATTTTTTGTAGGCTCACTGTATTGTATGATAACGAGATTTATTTATAATACATATTAATTTTATGATTTCGTAAACATAGTTATTGCTACTAATAAAATAGCACTTTCGCGGGTTCCAGTATAGTCCTAGATGTTGACATTTTTCAATTAAAATTTACAGGAAAATTTACCATACTAATTGGTTAAAAATGTCATTCATATTAGTATGCGAAACAAGTAGATAAACTGTCGCTTTGATGGCAAAACGCTACAGCGATATATGAGTACCATGGTAATTATATGAGTACCATGGTAATTACCTATGTAACTTTTTGCCATATCGTATCGTATCGTAGCTCATTTGTACTTAAATATATTTTCAAAAGCGTAAGTCTGTTGTTTCGATGCTTACTTCAAAGGAATCCGAAGGGAGAGGTGAGCTCTCGCTTACAAATTAAACGCTGCGCTGTAAGTCATGAGTAATATCAGAGGGAAAAGAAAGGACGAGGGCTAAAGAGAAAATTTTAAAAAAGAAAAAGGAAAAGAATTAGAGAATTCGCCTTCTAAATCCGAGGTCGCAGTTTTTATTCCCGCTCAGTGCAAATATCTGTATGCATGAATATATTTATTGGCTTTTTAGTTTGGATATTTTTAAGTAGGTACCACATGAAAAAGTAAGTATGTAAATTATAATGGTTTCTTTCTTATGTAGGATCTAGATAGCGCCGTACTGTTTACCTCAGAATATTTACTTATTTATTTAGAAGTTATTTGGAGGTTCGGAGCATACTGTTACTTAAAACAGATCAAAGTTTTAAGTAACAGTATGCTGTGCTAAAGTCACGAGTCCTCGGTCGAGGTGTCATATTGTACCTAATGGAAACTCATTAATCAATCATTTGTAAAGTAGGTTAGTAGGTTTCGCTATTAATTCTTGCATCTTAAACAAGGTTTATACATAATACAATGTACACAATGACGAAAGAATGCTTTTGAAACAGAAAACTAACATGAGTGACATGAAACTAATATGATATACTTACTTAGTTTTCTACATAGAAACAGGTTATTTTTTATGTAGGATACGTCAATTTGACTTCACTTTATCTTATGGTAAAGGCTCAGGAAAGAAGGTCACCATTACAGATACTATTATGTTCTAGGCGCTCAGCTAGGCGGCCTCATCAGATACTTTTTCACGCCCCGCTCAAAGGACCCAGGGCTGTATCAAGAGGAAAACACGTAAGCTGGTAAGGAATTTCAGTTCTTAGAGCGACAATGGAAAAAGTCACCGATCCGCTTGGTTTTTGATGGAATATTCTGCACAGTATGCGGGTGGCATAAGCCGTGCACGTGTTGTCCTGTGTAGGAAAGGACTACAGTTTTTTCATGAAAGGCATGTTAATTATGCCTTCGCTTCACCTTCATAGCCCTCATTGCTGTACCACCGTACGTAAAGGTGTAGCCTCAGCAATGAGGGCCACCATTACGTATCAGTATTATGTAGATAGCAATATTATATTAACGTTGTGTAGAATGTCTTAGAATATTTATTGTCATTATTTATTAGTTATAAACCGTAAAAAAAAAACCGCGGTAGCCTAGTGGTATGGGTAATGGACTGCTGAGACGAGGTCTCGGGTTCGATCCCAGGTTTTACCATGGCACACACCAATGACTTTTCGATGCTTTTCGAAGTTATGTGTGTATTTATCGCAGGTTTATAAGTGCCCGGTTAATAGCAATAGGCTCGCCACCTATTACATTGGGACCTAAACATAAACGGCGAAATGTGGGTGCTAGCACCTCTGCCTACCCCTTCGGGGATACAGGCGTGAGTTTATGTTATGTTATGTTATGTTATTAGTTATAATAGTGGCCCACAGTTTGTGTAAAAATTTAATTCAATGCGTAATAATTGATCCGAAGTGAATTATTATTTTTGAAATGCAATCATAACATAATGTTATCAACCCGCTCGCAGAAAACGCCTGATTATTACTATCACTAATTTATTACAATACCTATAATTAATTAATGATAATAATACTTAGTACATAATTAACTTAATAGTATATATGATAAAAGTTTAATATCGTTAAGCTTATTGTTAACACACACAATTGTGCTATTATTTATGGACTTTATAAGTGATTTATTCTTTCCTTATAATATTTTAAAAGATCAATATTTATAATATATTTATGTGAGTAATTAAATAGAAGAAACTACATATTTCTTGAATAGAGGTATCTATTCAAGAAATATGTAGTTTCTTCTATTTAATTACTCACATAGAAGAAACTACATATTTCTTGAATAGAGGTATCTATTCAAGAAATATGTAGTTTCTTCTATTTAATTACTCACATAAATATATTTAAAATGCAACTATGGCTAGGTTGAATTTCTCTCTTTTTTAATAAGTATAATTTATAAGGATAATGATTACTAATAGTATCTTTATCCTTATTTATTTATTTATCTTAAGTTGACTTTCCAAATTCGTGTATGATTTAAATATAAATAATAAATTTGTCATAAAGAGAAGTTTATAAAGAACTGATTTATTCATTAGACAGAAACCGCCTGTAAGCAATAACTTAAAAATAGACAATCGCGCTTTATATAATAAACATTTCCTTAAGTTATATTATGTCTCATTCACTCACTAAAAAATTAAACCAACATCTAATTTTACCAAATTAAACTTTAAAAAATTGATCAGTATTTTTGTACCTAATTTGATTTAAAGGGTTGTACCTAGTGTATTTTGTAAGTAATGTAAATGATATTAATACTTTAGGTAGTATACCTATCTCCATCGCATAAAACGATATCATTTGTGCATCGCTAAAAGCCTGAATAGCCAATGCACCGATTAGCTCGGGTAATTGAATAACCGTGTAGTGGGGAGCATGATCGCGGCGCAGTATAATGTCGGTACAGCACGCAACAATTGACATTCTACACACACTTAGCTATTTCTATGCCTTATAAGACGTTAGATGTGTTTATGTTTATGCTTATTATCGTAAATTAATATCATTATTATAGAGAAATACGGGTTAATATATTTTAATCGCGAAATAATTAACTATTATACGTATAACCCTTGCGCTGCGTACTCTTGTTATCTGTTTATTATTTTAAATTAATATAATAGTCCATTATTATATCTAATTAATACCTTTCCTATTTTTATTGATAATTCGGAAAATTTTAAATTTATACAGGAAATAATGACGATTAATTCCTTAGAGTATACAATACATATTAATTCAATCTATACCTAACTGTTAAAAAAACAGGAAATCAACACAGAAAATTTTACCAAATTTGTGTATCTGCAAACAGTAATACGAAAGGAAAAGGTATTAATTATGCAAACATATTAACGCATTTTAATTGGATTAACTTGTAGTGCGCTCCTGTGTAGGTACCTACCTATAGGTGAGTGTCGTCATAAAATATACGATACCATACCTAGCGCGCTGACTCTAATAGCATATACATACACATTTCAATATAGGTAAGTGGTTAGATAGTGGAATTGGAAACTGTGTGAACTTTGTTAAGACGCTCATTTAAACACTTTATTACTGAATATTATTCATATTCTATAAGTACTAATTAATATCCAGCATATTATTGTGTGATAAAACATCGAATTTTTGATGCCAAATATAAATTACTTAAGACTCATACCATACATTTACGCTGCGTCCTACGCCCTTATGCTGCGTCATATTGCAACATTATTATAGCATAACAATGAAATAATAATATATTTAAACTAAATCTTTGAATTCAAAATCATGTAAGAGGTCCGACTCTATCGATTTATGTGTTGACAGTGTAATTTATTTGGCGGTGACAGGGCGTGGCAACAAAAGTGGCTTATAGGTATACCTGTATATTAGTCGTACGTTATTCAAATGCAGTAAATGTTGTTAAGAATGACGTAGTTCTTTTATTTATATTTTCATTTTCATTTCAATATTATTGCGGTGAATACAGTGTGGTAAGGATGGTTAAGAAACGCGCATGATTAACAGTATGGCTTACTGCAACGATGAACCACTTGGTGAGTGGTTAATCGCTTTAAACCAAGTTTAATTTTTGTTCATAGTACCAAATAGTTCATAGTAAAATTCGCAAAGACCTCCAGCTTTAGGTATGCATATTTTTGATACTGGAACCATAAAATCTTTTACAATTTACTTTAATAGTATAAATAAGAATAATAGAATTGTACAAATAGTTTTATTTTTGTAATTTCAACTAGCGCCATTTAATAAACTGTAATTTATAAATATATAAGGATGGAAGTGTAGGTACATAAATACATCAGTTGTTATGATTTATACCAGTAAGTGCTAATAATATAATTAAGTAAGTGTACTAATTAAGTTTATATCAGCAACTCGCAATACGTTCATTATTATTGTGAGTTTTTGACATTTATGTCTTTAGGTAAAAAGTGGCTTGTATGGCAACCACGCTGATAAATAATTAAAAATGATCAATTATCTTCAAATTTGCATAGGCTACATACACTGCTTACTGCACCACCTAAATATAAATCACTCTGTATACAAAATATATTCATAACAAAACTCAAGAAAATAAACATTTTATCCAACTTTAACTTTCACCCGTCGAAACTTAACCCTTTGACTACCAAGGGAATTCGATTCGTGTATCCCCATGATCCGTTCTGTTGTCACCTCTTAAAGCCTATTGTTTACGCATTTCCACTGATCCGTTATTTATGTAGGCTTTGTCCAACACCGTTACTGATACCCGGTGAAAGAAGGGTTAGCGGGTTTACGGTACATCTTGTCTTGATGTAAAGAGAAATAAATGTTAACGTTGATTTGAGGGATGATAATGATTAAGTAGGTATGAATTATGAAGATTTGATAAGTTAATGATAATTATTTAATATAAATTAATATAATAATGTTCTAGGGCGTATGCCATCTAAACCCAAATTAAGCATGCCATAATATGAATTGTGGAATACTGATGTTAATACAAATTTACTACAAGCAAATTACTAAGTAACTAGGTATTACTACAAATAAAGGATTTGTTTTGATACTTTTAGTATAAGAAGCTGATGAATCTGGCATTATTATGTCATATCTGTGACCGTTGAGTCATAATATGCATGCTAATTACATGGTTCCGAAAAGGATATCATTACGAACAATTATTATTAATATTATTTATATCAAGGAAATATATTAATAGCTATCTAATGATGGTGTGCTAAATATAAATGCATTGGTCAAAACATATTACAATAACTGACAGGCTAATTACCGATATAAAATTTTTGAGTTTACTAACTTATAGCTACATTACTAAATTGACTAATACAGGTACATATTATCTCTACTAACAATATGTGTAATTTAATGAAGCAAATGAAGTGTTTATGCTAATAAACTAATTGTCACGTACAAATGAGTGCATCTTTGTATCATGCGTAATTCGAAACAATTGCAGTACCTAATTCAGAGTACCGTAAGTGAAACCGTTTAGAACAATGCATATTTAACATAACATAAACAATACATTAGAATACATTTAATTGTGGCGAATTAGGAAGTAAGTTTGTGTAGCTTCCATTCTTATGCCAATTTTGAGTATGATAATTGGCATGCCAAGAACGGGACGATGGCAGTGATTTATGATAGGGTTATTTTTCATCATAATGTAACTTTTTTTTAATACAGGTTAGGTATGCTATAGGTATATACAAGTATACCTATTTCATGATAAAAAGTAGTTTGTGTCTATTACTAAATAAAAACTAAACATTTCAGCTTGAAGGTGTAATAAATATCCTACCTACCTATGAGCCACGCACACACTCGCAAATTTTGGCAGTTTTGATATTAATTAGCGGAATTAATTAGCCATAATAATAAGCACCGAGAGTAATTAGGACTTATATTGATATACCTACGTTCCTAATAGTATATAACTGAAGAGAATAAGGTAGGTATTAGTTGAAAGAGTATCTACTGCTAATTTTATTAATCCCATTTATTATGTAATAAAAGCTACAGGTAATATTAATAATCGATCTAATAGTCTATTAATTGAACACAACATATAGTATTGAACAATAATTTTAATTGTATCTAATTAGATACCGCGAAACTGAGCAATTAATAAATGGTAGGTATAGGAAAATATGATTACAATAATAATTATTGAAAAATATGTGGAGTTACGTGGGTATCGCTAAATTAATTAATAAACGGCATTTTCCTGGTTATTAATTTGAGTTAATAAGGAATTTCCGAATTTTGTTTTGTTCACTTTTGATAAGCATATAGGTAAGTACCTACATAGGTACATAGGCTCTACCGCTCTACGGTATAGGTATAGCTGTAGCTTGGACCAATTAGGTACATAGTTAATGAGTTTTATTGTTTTTATGACTGAACTAAGTCATAATTAAGTTGGTTAAGCACCGAGATCTAATTATGTGCTTAGTAGGCGGTAAACATCTAAATGCCGACAAATTAAGATGCTCACTGAAATAGCCACTCTATAATAATTTGGTTAAGAATTAAGACTTTTATTTGTTCTACCTACCTAAAATAAAATTATAATCGTAGATATAATAATTTTCATCCTGTTCATACGATGTGATGTGATCCGCAATAAAAAATTTCTTACTTTCTATACAATTAAAATGCAAATTCTCATCGAACATACATCATCGATCGTACATTTATTTAAAGATTCAACTCTATTTTTCGTACTAAGATTACGTGTTTACTTAGTAGGTAGGTACTATCTGGTACCTGGGTAGGTATCTACCATAAAAAACTTACAGTAAATAATAACAAATAAATAGCGATAGAATCCGTTAAAAAGTGGTTTTATTTCAATGAGTACCTAGTTAGGTACTTGATGACTTAATATAATTGTTTATCATCATCACTACATATTATAAAACAAAGTCGCTGTCGCTGTCTGTCCGTCCCTATGCTTAAATCTTCAAAACTACGCAACGGATTTTGAAGCGGTTTTTTTTAATGGATAGAGTGATTCAAGAGGAAGGTTTTTATATAATTATAAGACATGCATATTATTGTAGAGAAACACTGATAAGTTTAGAGGTAATACCACGGTGGCGGAAAATATGGCGGTACGAAGTTCGCCGGGTCAGCTAGTAATTTAATAAAGCAGAAAATGCTGTAAGGTAGGTGGGTAGGTACTCAAATATACAATCTAATAACTATGTAAACATATTCAAAGGAAATAAAGTTAGATTTGATCTGATTTGATTCAAAAAGGCGCAATCATTAACCTCGAATTGTGGAAATCATTCCGTGTAAACCTTAGCACCTTTCATTTGGAAGTTGCATCATCATTTATTTATTTATTTATAATATGACTTCATGCACATATTATATTTAATAAATTATAATATGTAACACATCTAGGTACTTAGTAGGTATGTTTATAGGTATCTAATTAGTTATTTGAATAAAAAGTGAATGTACTTTTATTATATTATTAATTGAACATAATAAATGAAAATTCAAATATTAATTACACACTTATAAAAAATATATAAAGGAACTACTTGAGTGCTATCAATCTGATGCCACAGATAAAAAAACACTTCTGTAAGATTTCGTTGAAATTCCTACAAAATAAAATGTACCCTACCCCGGTAAATGAGTTTAAATACTTAATTTATTTATGAAGACTAATATAAAGACTATAAAACTCTACACCTAATAATAAAATTAAAATAAATTATTCTTAAAAAACTAATTATTACCTAATTAAACACAAGCTATCTAGGTACTAATTTTGACATAAAATTAATGTACACTTTGACTAAGATAACCGCAAAGAAATATAGCGAAATCTCTGAAGCGTTGAGATAAACCTTGCAAAATAAAAATTTAATTGCCAACCCATTTGATAATTAAGTTGGTTTGTGTATTAAATCTAGTATACCTAATGTAATGTACTATATCCACCAATAATCTACTATATTCATCATTAATCTAACTACATAATATCTACTATATAATAATGTTGGAAATAAATCCAATTATAGATAAAATATCTACTAACCTGTAAGGCCAACAGGAAAATGTGAAGAGAAGAGTGGACCGAAGGATGGCACGACAGGAGAAGGTCCAGCCCAGGCCAGGCCATACGCCGCCGCCGTCGCCAAGGCGCTGAACGTCGGCGTCGGCCGCACCAGCCTCGACTTCAACGAGGGTCTCTCTTCATCCTCACTATGTACATCATGCGGTAAGTCCTCAACGTCTACTATACTATTCTGGTCAAATCTCTGATTAATATCATCATATTCGTCGTCTGAAGACGCCACTGTCGCAGACACATTAAGATTTAAAGGTGGAGTCTGAGAAGACGGTCTCGGTGACATCGACGAGTCTCCTGGCAATTCCGGTTGCGCGGAAGGAGACTGTCTCAACGGAGACTCAGGAATTGTTCTATGATGTCTGATGATGTCAGCGGTTTCGTCCACTTGGTTCGATTTCGTGTCCGCCAGGATCGACGCGACGCTGAAACTGATCCGTGAGGTTTTCGGTGGCTCCGTCGCCTCTGCAGGGCTGCTTGGGTATCTTGACACACTCTGTATCGCCATATTCACTTCCTTGTCTTCGTAGCTGTGTTTCTTTAACATTGAACGCTAGTCAGTTCCATTTAGCACTTGGTGGACCGTTCACTTGGCGCGATCGACGGATCGTGTACGCATGCGGGCGCAGTCGGAGGTTGACTGGCGAAGCGCGGCGCTCCGGGGACCTCGCCGCCGGTCGAGGCGTGGCGTGCTAGCGCTCCGCCCCGGTCGGAGCCTCCTGCTCCTCCAATCGACCGCTGCGAAACGATTGATCCGAGCGGGGGGAGGGGGGAACGATTTAGCACACTCTTATCTCGTTAGCCGCCTTTGTGATACTCGATTTTTTTTGTAGGAATCAAAACATAATTACCTTTTGTAGGGGTTCGCGCGTTTTGATCGCGCACTTTATGCCCGCGACCAGAGCTATAAAGTATAAAAATATAATGAGGAGATGTGAATGCCGCTTGTTAAATCCTTTTGAGTCGTCTGCTGGTCCCTTTGTGTGATTAGCGCCGAGGGCCCGTTTGATGAATTCTGGTGCTCCGTGTTTACGGATCCGTTTCAAATTAGCACAAATGATTTAGTGCGACAGTGCCGGCTTTTACTTATATTATGATTTATTTTGCTGTTATTGTAAAATATCTTAACATTGTGTGTGTTTTTGTAAAATATCTTAGTGTTATCTTATGATTTGTTTCCATTCGATACTTTCTACGTAGGTAGCTAAATGGTGAATATCGACATAAGTACATCAGTAGGTACGTGAGGATTTTTTTTGTATTTTTTATTGTGCACTTATGTGCCTAGGTACTTACTGATGTAGAATTAAGCAAGTTTTCTTTTTTCTAATCTAGTAATTACTTATAAATCTTTGTAGGTAAGTACATAAATAGATTTATAAGTAATTGCTAGATTAGAAAAGGGTAGGGTAGGTAGGTACCTGCTTAGTTTACTAATGGTAGGACCTAAATGGATTCTTACCTGCACCTAGGTAGTGCATATTTAGCTAGGGTGGGCAGGGGTGTAAGATGACAAAAATATTTCAGCCATGGGTAACTATACCTTCCTAACTCCTTTGATACTTATATTTTTTCTAATCCCATGTAAGAGGGGGCGATTGCCAGACTCCATGCTGATACTGGAAATCTCCAAGGGGATCAGGCTTCAATACACGGAGGATTTTAATTTAATTTAGAATAGGACTACCTACTCATGAGAGTGCTGGGAGATTTAGACGTGATTTATACGGAAGTGATACGAATAAAGAGAGATTACTGTGAAATATCAATGTACCTACGTCCTGTAGCGTTCGCAATGTGATAGAGTCGCCTACGTACCGGTACTTTAATTAAGTAAGCACAGTAAGCTTTTTGACCCTTTTCCCATGCATTTTCCCCCTTCCCAAAAATCTAATAAAGTAAAAAAAAGTAAAAAAATATTTTCCCATTTTATTACATTTTCCAAATTACAATATTGCTTATACATGTTTTACCGAAAGCGTCCATAACAGTATTGGATAGGAACAAGTCCGGTATTGCCAGAAGCTTCCTACACTAGGCTAAGCCTGTCCTGTAGAAAGTTTTATTTTTCAATTCAGCATTTACAAACAGTAGCTGATGTACTTATAACTCTATTAGGTACATAAGATTTACATAAATTGGGTGCTTTCTTATATTTGAAATAAATTATTTAGTTGAGCTTATCTATTAAAAAGGGTTACTGAGTTAAGCTAAGTTAATTTATTAATTTCAGTGTATAATAAAGAATTACGAAAAAAAAAATGAAGAAAAAGAAAGTAAGTAAAAGTAGTAAAAGTGTGGAAAATGGTCATTGCCACAAAATTTACAAGATCATGCGAAGTTGAGGAGGAAAAGCAGAAAGGCGGATGCTGGGCTCCGAGGTAATGAAGTACTGTATAAAACTTTTACACGTTATTAATTGACTTCCAAAGTTTCCTAAATTAATTCCAATCTAAACTATACAAGGGTTGTCCAAAAATAAACAGAATGCTTCCTTACAGGCGGTTAAATGTCCCAGCGAAGGGACAACTCTGCCCACCCCTCGTCATAAGCGAGCGTGAAACGCACGATATCTATTACATCCACCATCCTTTTTACTCTCGCAAAAATTCATATCTTCGTCCCACTCTAACCAGGATACTCGGTACTAAATAGGTATTTAGTATTCGGAAGGGAAGATAGTTAATTATGTGGGGTGAACGGGAAAAAAATCTTCTGTGGTTCTGTTGATAGAAATTGAACTCTATTCAAGTTGGTTAAAGTTCATTTTAGCTTGTGTAGGTAGTCGTGTGATTCACCGAGGGTTGTCTAAAAGTTTTCTTATTGAATGTGTGTGATAAAAATATAAATGTTATTAATTATGATTGAGTTCATTGATTTTAGCTTAGCGAGGTACATTATTGTTATTTTTATTAAGTCATTGTGTTGTTGGTTAATTAAATTTTGATTACCTGTATTGTAATGATAGAGTTAATGACTAATGATAAACAACCTTCGTTAATGAATCAGATTTATCCGTTTATTAGGACATTTCGAAATATTTATCTTAGATTTCACCTGAATTATTGAGATTGCATCTCCAGATATAATAGAACCGTAATTCTGCGAATACGAATGAAGTTCCTTGACCGGACAAGTAACTATGGATGATAAATTTTTACTTACTTCCAATTGTATACCGATTTCGCTCCATTATCATTCTCTGAACCTTTTCGCAACTTAGTTGGGGTTCGTTTTCCAGTCTAACTGTGATGCGGCTGAAGTTTGATATCTTCCGTGAAGCGAAGAAGCCTTGGTTTTTTCCAAGTATGGGGTTCTTCAAGAAGGGCATTAGAAGGTTCTAACGAGGCCGGCAGCGCGAGTGTGACGCCCCTAGTGTAGCACACATCCATAGGCTACGGAAATCACTTTCTATAAGGTATTGCAATCTAAGTGGTATAAAAAGCTACTGCCATCTGACCTCCACGACCAATTAGCGATATCGAAGTTCTGTAGAGGACTTTTGAGGCCTCCATCCACCCATAACAACTTCCATCTTCCCTGTATATGACCATTTTTTTACGCCGCTTAGGTGTGCCTTGTAGAACCATCCTGTAGAAACCTTCTAATGCCCTTCTAAAAGAACCCCACATTATAGGCATTTAGGAAAACCTGTCCATAAATGGCCTCCCCTTGAACCCAAGTCGACATTTTGATTTTCCTGCTAATGACACATCAGGATCCAACAAATGACATGGCATTCTGAACACCAACGAAAATATGGCACCCAAACCACACAAATATTTGAAAAGAAAAATGAAAAAGTAACATATTTGTAAAGAAAGAAAAACAAGAATGCGAGGAATGTATGGTTATGATTTAGAACGTGCAAATATGTAGGTAAAAACTAAAATGAATGTGCTCCAAGATGTGGAATGTCGCCTCTCTCCAATTTAATAGTTTTACGTGACTGCTAATGATTTTGGGACGGTTATTCCAACTATTAATATGTGCTGTTAAGCAGAATATTATCTTTGGAGAAGGCGAATTCTCCGGGAAGAAGCTGCTCAATGGAAAAAGGAAGGGAAAAGTATAATGAGAGTAACAAAATAGCATGGAAGAAAAGTAGACCTTCGGTATTTAAACAAACCAAAAGACAACAAATACTCTTTAAGTTATCGGCTTCGCACAGCAACAAAAAGATTTTCGATTGTAGCCATGTGTGATGTGATGTTGTGTCATCAGGTCATCACTCATCAATGTCATCATAATTATGTAAAATGTGCCTGTCCTGAATAAAACCTATTTCTTTTTTACTTTCATATTAGGTCCTCATTCAATTCAACTTACTCGGGCTTATAAACCATGGCCGTGCTTCTCACAAAAAGATAGTGATGTATGGCAAACTCGTAAAAATATCAACTAAATCGTTTGAGCGGCTAAATTAAAATAGATCTGTATAAATCATGTTTGTTGCACTGTTGCACTGGTGTAAGTAACACTGCAAAGACTACAGATGTGACAGAAGCGACTTGCACCAGTCTTCCACTACATTCTGCCTATTTAAAAAATTATACGATCGACTTGATTGCGAACTGTGAACTGTATTTTTCGTTTCTATACCTACCATGTAACTAACAAAGAATGCGTACGCATTGCCGCTGTAGAGCTGAAGGGAGATGAGGAGGAAATAAGGTAATAATTTAACTATCGCTAAACGAGCAAAATCTAGAGACACCTAAGTATTAAAAACATTTTCTAGGAAAGCATCTATAGCTCTATTAATGAATCATATTCCAATAAAATGACCAACAGTTAAAAACGAACAATGAATATCAATCAATTGGCCTATTGCAGTCTACTGCTGGACATAGGCCTCTCCCAATAGGACAATCCCGAACGAACAATTATTATAATGGACACGACGTATTGTGCGTGACTTTATCTAAGACTAGGATTAAATAAAACATCACGCATACGCATAGCTCTGTTCACCATAAAAACAAGTGTTTTTTTTCACGTAGATACATGTGATACTGAAAATAATTATTTCACGGGTAAATACAAAACAGGATCTTATCAGAGTACATTCACATCTTCGCATCCATGATCTATGCGCAATCGTTGATGAACGGATACCCCACTGTATGATGAAACTAATGAAACCAGGAACACGTCAATTAGCAGACATTTTGCCGTTTATGCTTTTTGCCGCCAAAAAAATATGATTTATGAACGAACCGTGTAACATGACACTCGTTATGGCCGTCACTAATTGTCTATGGGCTTCGTTATGATTGTTTCAAGTTTGGATTAGTTTTCGAACAATTTTGATTTTAATGTTGAAGTGTGTTTTCAAAGAATTATAATTTCGTTTTTATTGAATGAGATGGGGAATTCAAATTGTGTTTGATTTAAAATTATGTAAATATTGAGTGGAGATATTTATATAAGTATACAGTTAAGTGCAAAAAAAAAAATGGGTTGGGATGTACGGAGCTCCAACAAGACCGCTGGCACAGGCTTCTTCCTCTAGAAGTCTAGAAGGTGGGACTATTTATCTTCTTTTTCATCTAAGCGTTAATCCCAGTCGCATCTGAAGCTTTCACCTCGGAATTTAGGGCTGCTTCACCAGTCTAACTGCGGATTTGGCTTGACTTGGATATTTTCCGTGAAGCGACGTACTAATTGTCACGCAATATAAGATACATCCCTCTGGGAGAAAAAACAAGAGGCCGGTCCCGGGGCTCCAAAATGCAAGCTTTGGATGCCACCGATATTTGACTAACTTAGTTCAAACGAAGGAAATTGTGGACTAAATTACGTTCCACCAATTTACCTACCCTAATTGAGAGAAACCCAGTTTGTTTAGAACGTATATTCACTGAAAAAGTCGTGCTGCTTCTTCCATTCTTACTAGGTATAAATCACACGAGCTCTCAAAAGAAAACATTAATCTGATTTTATATAAGTACATAACTACATTTTAGTCGATAATCAGCGACTCATCTCCAATATTATCGACTAAAATGTAGTTAAGAATCCTTTTACAACCAATCTACATAATTATTATATCATTACTTGAATATCATCGAAGATTCCACTTAAAAATCTCACTTTATCGATATTAATGCAAGTACCTTCACTATTAATTAAGATGCTATGAAAAACTATGTTCTCTTATGCTTTTAAATGAAATAAGTCGCAACAAAAATCACTTTTATTGCGAATAATAATAAGGAAAAAACTCCTCTGAGCTCTTTTCAGTTTTCATGGTAAATTCATGTCTCGCGGTTAATTTAGTTTGAGAAGGAAATATTTTAGTTCAGATTCTATTTTGACATTCTTGTTAATCGCCCGCAGGTGTGCACCGGTATTTAGGGAATGTGTCATTGATACTTTTGGGTATCGATACATTTATCATTTTAGTGTAATTTTGTACCACATTAGTGTCGGTTCTGATTAAAAAGTTCGAATAGGGAAGAGAGGATTCGTGTTACTAATAGTTTAATGAGATGCCGGATATTTCTTTGGTGTTTAAGAGTACCCATCTTCTGACTTGACACTTTGGGAAGAAGAAGAAGTAAGTAAGAGTCCAGCTAAGACCAGCTTGCTTCGGTTTTTTAGAGCATTCTCTCTATTGTTTAGCAAGGAAATACCAGTAGTTTTGTTTGTTGCGTCTCGGGTTCGCATCTCGAAACCAATGAAGGCCATTTGGCCAACAAAACAATCCTTACGACTAAACTACTGACAATTTCTTGAGACTATATTCTAGATAGATAATTAATACACTTGAGAGCAATGAATCCGGGTCACTTAAAGAGTCATAAAATAGGGTTGTCCTGCTTTGTCTTCTGCACTGACAGCATAGAAACTCTGTTCTTACAGGGTTGGCTCCACGAGTGTGATTCGCCTTGTGTTGCACACGTCCATATGCCACAGTAACCACTTTCCATCAGGTGGGCCGTCTGTCACTTAAGTGGAATAAAAAAAAATAGTTTTATCAACTCCAGAATACCGTTCCCTCTTTGCTCACGCTTTCAATAAAATGCATTCGTAATAAAGAGTCAATCGTCTAAACAATGAAATCGTTACTAACCCACAAAAACCTAACTCGACTAATTTCTGCGATCTTTCGACATGTCAACGTCCGCCATATTGGTGACCATTACAAAAGTGTCGGCGTCACCGCGCAGGCGTGGTTCGACAAAAAGCACCTATTTGTTTGATTTAAAAATGGAATTTTAATCGATTCGAGATAAAAACTTTTTGCGCGCTTGTCACTGGCCGCTTGTCCTTAAAATATTCCGCGAAAGCCCTTTATCGTTCCAATTAAAATTTCAAACGCGGAATGGCTTCTTTCGTCCGCCATTTTGATGTAGTGGAAAAAAATGTTGGCGCGCTATTGTAACTGGTTCTATAAACAGAAGTTGAACAATGATATTTATTTATTTTAAACTACGACTGTTACCTGTGGCTATGCTTGCTTTGAATTCTAATTCGATTCACGCAACCCATGGGAACCTTTCAAGGCATAAAAACGCGCCTATGAAATATAGGAGACTAAGTATAATCTATCCGTCTACCAAATTTTCATCAGATTCGTTCAGCCGTTTGAGTGTGGCTGAGTTACACACATACATTCAAATACCCTAATAGATCTATATAGATAGGCACCACCTGTTATTAAATGTGAAAGTCTGTTAAGGTGTTTGTTACTCAATAACGCTCAAACATCTGAACGGATCTACTGAAATTTAGTACAGGGACAGAAAATATTCTGGAATAAGCATACGTTAACTGGATCAAAATTCAATGCGGGCGGAGCGGCGGGCCTCAGCTAGTAATAAATGGTAGCTAGATTTATTTCTACAAAAAATTCCAAATCACTTTTGCAATAACTTTAAATTACCAAAAATAATTTTACTACCATTGTTACATAACGTCAATGGGACAAAAATATATTCACAATGGTATTTTTCGGTAGTGATTGGACCAGACGTATTGTCTACAGGCGTGAAATGGTCCGAAATGGGCCAAAATTGGGCGATTTTCTGTCATAATTCATTGGGACCGTGAAGTAGGCGCCATGTGGTGGTCTCTTGTATCAACCTATTTAGAAATTGTAGTATATGTAAAAGTTACAGATGCAACTAACTCAATACTTTTTGTTGTTGATTGTTTTGAGGCCAAGGTTCCAGGAACATTTTACTTTTACATGTAGGTATACCTACTAGTAGACCGACTATTTAGAATAAAAATTGGGTCATAGTCCATACTGACTGAAGAGTAAATAAAATACAATAATAGAAAGTAATTTAGTTGTTTTCATACATCCTATCTCAATGAAATGGTTTTTTATCCAAGCTGTGCATATAATTTTATTTCAATGATGATGTACGATCATGACTGCAGTCAGAACGATCAGAACGATCTTGACTGCAGTCTCAAAATCATCTTAATACCAAGGTATTAAGAACAAATCAAACTGTTGTATTGACTTAAATTGTACCTATTACTATCCGAACCAAAAGTTGTTTACCAAATATCAGAACAAACAGTCAACAGAAAAGGGGAAAAACCAAGGCATTAGGATCATTTTAATTACTTTTTCGTCAGTAAAGTAACTTCTCAAAAAAATCTTAATACCATGTTATTAAGATTTTTTGAGCGCCCTGCTAGTCAAGATCGATTTGATGCTGACTGTACCTACTTATACCATTGGCCAGGCCGTACCGAACGAACAAATTCGTTCCACAATCAGGAACTGTGACACAAAATAATTATTCTAAATAGCTTTTCTAATATCCAAAGGAATCAATATTTTATCTGCATCGTGTTCCAACATATACTACATCGTTCAAGTGACCGCCAAGAGACACAGCGGCGATTGTCCGCAGCGAATGCGCACAATGCACGAATTTGTTTCTAATGAATAGCCAACACGCCCACGGCCTTTGTGGGAGCCGACCTACACCATCGAAACGGCATAAAACTCTAATATGAACCGTTTTTTGGCCGTAAACACTTTTGGTCAGTTTTCTATAGGTTTCGTATTTAAAAATAAGAGGGTTGGAGTCATTATCGTGATATTACAGTTGTTACTGGTTGCATCTGCTACTTTCATCTCCTGCTCATGGTGGGTCCGGTCGTCAATGGTTAGGCAATGTAAAAAAAAACGTTACAATAAATACTTCTCGTTCGTTCTATACTTCGCGTTATGACCAAATCGCCATTTAGAATTGAATTTTTGAATTTAGAACATCGTGTGCACTAAGTTTGTGAATTCAAAATATCATTCAACCTATTTACCTCTATGTTGCAGAATTTTTCATACACCTTTTTTTTAATTTACGAAAAACTTAGCCCCAGATCCTCCTTGTTGTATTTCATTTTTCTTTTCACATCATAATTGTTAAACATCGTTGTTGAATTTTTTTGTGCATTTCCTTATTTCCTCGCTGAGATGGGATGAAAAGTTACGTGTTACACTCGAGTGCAAAGATTTTTCACCTATGTGCTCTTTTGATTCCCTCGCTGACGCTCAAGATTCTAATAAGTCAATCTTTCGCTTGCTCGGTCATCAAAACTGAGCATGCAGTTTAAAAGCAACTTTGCACTCTTGTTTATCAAATAAATAAGTAATGTGTTGTGCATCATACAATAATATCTTAAACTTAAATAAAAAATGCAACTTTTACATATGCCTATTAAAAACTTCAACTCGAAACAACTGTTATAATTCGACTACAAGCTAACAATTACAAATCTCGAATCCTTAGGCAGCGTAAAAAATTTAATATTTATATGGCACTTCACTCCGACAGCTGGCTCTCAAAGTAATAGGAAATCTATTGCTCCAAACACAATTATGGTAAAAAAAACTCCATTGACATTACTGACCACAATGGTGTATTTTGGTCGGACTTCCAAGGTGGTCCTTTTGTCCAAACGGCCATAGACTATAAAGTGAAGTATTACTGTGCAATATAAGTCAAATTAGCTGTCTTTGTGTGACGCGGACGCAGGTGTTGTCTATGGTATTACGCAAGCACGGGTCATTGTTTTTTTTTTGTTTTCTTTGGAATTTTAGTGTATGAGGTCCTCAAGGGTCTTCGTGAAGTAACGGGAGCCTATAGGTCTCGATTCCATTGGGCTAGGTAGAGAGAGAGATTACCTACATCTTTTCTCAGATTTTTTTTTGGTGTATTCCATCCAGTACCTAACACCCAAACGAGTAACACTGTTACTGATTGGGAACAAAATGTTCTGGATGCAACACTTTTTGTTCCAACGACCGCAATTTTTTTTCATCATACACTTCGATTTACAAAGAGAAAAGAGAATCGACCTCGGACGGGACTCGAACCCGCGATCTTTCCCTTACATGGGGAATGCTCTAACCGCTAAGCCACCAAGACCACACGAAGCCAACTCAAATTCCTCTATGTCGAGGTGGATTGTCTTTTCTCTTTGAAAATCGATTTGGACAAGCAGCATAATAAATGCATCAAAATTTCATTCAATCATACACTACATTTAGGTATACTGTAGGTGACCAATACCGGTAGGTGCCCGTAGGTAGGTAGATGGTAGAAAGAACCCTTTGACCCACTAAAATCAAATACAACTGGTAGATATTACACACTTTTTTCTGTAGGTATATAATGGTTCAATAGACTCCATTTTAAGAAGCGGTAAACACACGAATTAGAAGGGTTTGTGTTAACGATGTATTTAACTAGACGTGGCCACGAATATTGTAATATTTAATTGATTGCTGAGCATCCAGTCATTAGGCGAATTTACATGTTAACATCACCACTAATACTATAGACTTGAGCAAAATAAACACATTGACAGTTGCTAGGTCTAGGATTTAGTCTTTACAAATATTTTGTTACCACCTTAACTTGCGCGTGGAAACCTCTTTGGACTGACTGGACAATAAAGCCTGAGGGAAATAAGCATGAGTATAATGTACCTGTAGCAATATGTACTATCGTAATTAAAAGTGCATTAGCACCGTAATGTTTATAATGGCTTGTCCGATTAAACGCGTATCTATGTGTATGTAATGTTTAACGCATACATTTATACGTCACACAGTATCGATATGAGAAAATATAAATGTGTGTGATGCGAAACAAAGAAAACGTTATGCTCGCCTTTTCATACTATTGTTCGAAGCATGCATCTATATAAAGTAATGCAAAAATTCGTGATTCTACGTAAGGCAGTGCGTAGCCTGGTCAGTAACAAGGCTGCTACGGATAGTGTTGAAATCGGATGTTGTGGGTTCGGATCTTAGTTTTTCCACTTTTTGTTGTTTTGTTTTCATTAAATTTTAGGAACAAGTTAACAGAATTAGAAATAATTATTTACAAATAGAAAAATATTATACTTAATTTACAATAGATTATAAATAAAACAATAGTTTAAAAAAAAAGTTTATTAAAAGTATTATCCAATGTTAATTTGTGGTTATAATAATTTCATCCAAAAAATATACTTTTATAATAAAATTAATATTGCATATTGAGGTTATAGCTTAATTATTCATTTTCTCGAAAGTTTTTTTTCGGAAAAGAGGATTGAAACTTAACCTCAACCATACAGTCTTATACTAATTACAGGCCAGCACGTCCCTTGATAGGCTCAGTAGTCTCAAAAGGCTCAACTGAAATTAAATAACAAAAATATTTAAACAGAATAGCTTAGCACGGAGTACAGCGATAACAATATCACGAGAGCTTTCACTTTAAATTGAGCCTAACTATTTTATATAAAATATAATATATAATAACAATAACTTTTATCTCTCTTTGCACCATTAAACCCCATATATTCTCAATCGGGTTCAAATCAGGGGATCGTGCTGGCCAAGGAAATTCAGTGGCGAGGAGTACTCATAACACGATTCCTGCCGGCTTGCTCTGCAAAGGGAAGTCATGGTAGAGATGCTTTAGTTTAATGCATTATTACATGTATTACACCTAAAATTCAGTACCTATCTAAAATTTGAGAGAATTTCATACAAAATTGCCATGGTTGTTCTTTGGGATTTGCCACCGGCTTCCCTTTTGAACATTTTCACCCTTCGCCACAGCAAGGAATAACTTTACGTTCACTAAACCATTCGCGAAGTATGGTGGCTCGATGGATGGGACAATTATCGTGCACAAAACTTATATCATTTTTTTATACCACTTAGGTGGGAGACAGAAGCACACGGCCCACCTGATAGAAAGTGATTACCGTGGCCTTTGGACGTATGCAACACCAGGGGCGTCACACTCATGCTGCCGACCCTGAAGAAACCTTCTAATGCCCTTAAACCTTCATTTATATCTGGATAGACATTTCGCACTGTGGGCAACATTATATCTTCTAACACTTCCACATAATTTGCACTATTTGCACGCGTAGATATTGGGTCTAATTCACCCGGCCCTTGCGCTCTAATCCACCCCCACATAATTTACACTTAGATTCAGTGTTCGGTACTATGTTGTTTTCACACCACCGTGTTTTATCCTTATGCCATAAATGTAATGTTCCTTTTTGAGATGATTTAAACGTTTTTTCATCAGAAAATATTGTTGATTCCCAGTTAAAGTAAATACTCTTCGTTATTCGTTTCATATTTTGCTACCATATAACGCCGCTTCAGCAGGTCTTCCACTTCTCCTCCAACTCTGCAACTCTTCTTCCTCAAATTGTTTCACGCAACGACTCCCAGTATTTCTCTAAAAAAAAACAACCATATTACACAATTGCAACCAATGAACAAAATTGCACTACAACAATATTAATGAATTAATTAACTTACAGATAAGCCCGTCTCATTAGAAATTTGAGATGTATTCAGACCATTCGAATATGGCCACAATATTAGCTTTTGCTTCAATACTTATATTTGACATATTGATTTATTAAAAAAGAAATGTAATCGCTCGAACAGTAATTAACACAAACAGTCGTAACCATAGATGATATAATATATAAATAAGGTAGTCGTAACTGACTTCACCAACCAACGACTTCACTTATAGCCAATGAATCCATTTTATTTCAAATAGACCCTCAAATAATTATTTTCTCGCTAAGTTTAAAATTCTACCTAAGAAACATTTTTATATTCGTATCAACATTTATATATCATAACTTTTAAATATAAAACACAAAAAGTTATATTAGTTCCGGTAGGTTCGAACCATCACCGACAGGTTTCATACTATTCGTCAAGCCGCACGTTAAACTAATCAGCTACGGGGCGGCTTACGTATGATATTGAAATTAACAATATCAATCAACGAGTGAACAATATTAATGTGTGTGTATGTGTGTGTGTGAATTATCTTCAAAGATTAAGGTCATAACTTCAAAAGTTTAGTAAGAGTACTGTACGGCTAGTGTTGACGTGTATGTGTGTGTGAATTGTCTTCAAAGAATAAGGTCATAAGTACGACTAATGTTGACGCGCAATAGTTGCGTCAAATTGGTACTGCACTTATGATCGCGATAGTATCTGTACCAATATGTACCTTTTCGGGCTTCACCTTACTGGAGCTAATAGTGAGATGGGTATGTCCTACTTGAATAAACTAATATATTTAGTACGAAAACAGTTTCTTCACCTCTGCCAGGAACCAGGTGTGCATTAGGAAACAAATTTCCGCTACTGGCTCTGCTACTGGGCTTGCACGGAAATGAAATATCACCACATTTAAATTAAACACCTAAGTAAATTAATTGATTAATGTTTCCTCAGTGTTGATTGACGACATAATCTACCTCTTCTTCTGCTTCAAAAAGATTTTGTTACAATTTTTGCTGATTTCTTATAGAATTTTTGACACTGTACATTTTTCGTCCTTTATGGCTTAAAGACTTCACCGGTTGAACAAAAATTGTACCCTTTTATTTAGTCAATATTTAATGGTTTGTACACCTATGCCTTTCAATCGTCATTCAGCCTATATTAGTATAAAAGGACATGGAGAAAGTCTCACGAAGCGGTTTTCCCAACTACAGCATAAATGTCATATAAAAAAGGAATAATCAAGTAAATTAATTTGAATCAGTCAAGAAAACTCTAGGCAGGCAGCCTCTCATTATATCAGCCATTATGATGGCATTCAGTGAAAGCAAGTACGACAGGCCAATGGATATACTAAAATATTCTAAATTCGAACATCACAACTCTCAAATCACAAAAGTCACAAGTCCACACCATACATAGTCACCCAGCCACCAGTAAGTGGCGTCGTCGGGTCACGCTGTCTCCTCCCAACTAATTGCCGTGACGGCCAATATTTGTCATCAATTAAATACCAAGATTTTTTAATTATTGGCCCTTTTGGTCCAACGTTTTGTTTGGCGGCGTCAAAGAGGATGCTCGTTGGTGCGTGAGTGAGTGCTCTCGACATATTGGCCGTTGGCCTTAACGCTGTTTGTTGATTTTTCGGAAGCTGTAGCAATGTATTGAAGCAATGAGGTCATGTTCTATTGACCTCTTTGTAGATTTGACTTTGAGGTACCACCTACACTGTCGATACTTGGCTTTTTTTTAGATTGCTCTATGGATGTATCTGTGTGTCGTTGTAGAAGTAGTCAATCAGCCTATTGTCTTTCACTTCTGGGCTTAGAAATCTGAGCGCAATAACACCAGATACTCCGCCTTCCGTATCCTGTGTATCCCAGCTACCTTTTTTCAAGGTCATCAGTTCATCCAATCAATCCCTCTAGACAAGTGGCAATTCGTCGGCCGGCGTTTTGTAGAATAGAATGCCAAATGTATGGGATTTGACTTATATGACAGGCGTCAACGAATGTCAAAAACGTCAAATCCTATCATTGTCTTTTGAGGATAGCATGGGGTGCTACTGCGGCGGAAAAACCCTAATTCGCCAAGCATAGATTTTTGTAAAACTATCCACGCACCAGGGCCTTCTGTATCTCGCGATTTAGGTCCAAGATACGTGTCCCGGGGTATACATCAATATCACTAATAATGGCTACAAGTAACTATCTAACCAACTAAACACCAAAGCTTTCAATCTTCCCACTCTCTTCAATACAGTGTTATTAATCTACGAGTATACAAGGATATTAGACGCTACGTACAGATCGATATCAGACAATGGAGCTCGCTTGACTCGTGTACGAGGTACTAATAACCGATATCGAGCCGTCTGGAGATACGCTAATACTACACATAGATCTAACAGTACCTACTCACTGTGATATAAAGGTTTATTGAGACCAAACGACCATAGAGCTAGAACTAAAATAAGAGCATACTAAGAGCATTCTTTCTTAATATGTTAGTGTGAATGAAACCTTACTTTCAACGTTTACATAAGAAAGAACAATGGGCGAATGTTCTGTCACTGTTTACACTAATAGAATTTGACGTATAGGGGATAGAATGAGCATTCGCTCGTGTAAATCAGCCTTAAGAGATAGCCAGTGGCGAAGAGTCCCTATAACCCGATTCTTGTCGGCTTTCCAAGGGCTCGCATGGTGCATGATATACTATTTTTATTTTTTTTATACTACTTAGGTCACAGATAAGCACATGGCCCTCCTGATGGTAAGAGGTTAGCGTGGCCTATGGGCGAGTGCAACACCAGGGGAGTCACACTGTACGAATAGAGAGATTCTGTGTTGTCAGCGCAAAAGATAAGTAGGACAAAGCCTTTGGTTTTCCCACTGACAGCACAAAATCTCTCCAGTGAGCTCTGGCTACCCTACTCACCGTCGGAAACACAACTCGAGATTATTAAGTTAACTAGATCAAAGTATTTCTTTCCACCGGCTTACCTTTTGATAATGTCCACTCTTCGCCACTGAGAGATACTACACATAGATCTAAAAACTAACTCACCTCGGTACGAATAGTAACGGTAAGTTTGTCGTCAATAACATAATATTTTAATTTTTTAGTTTACCTATTAACACCCATGCAATATATCTTGTACAAAAAATAACTATAGAAGAATCTAACGATATTATGATTCATCAAAATCAGTTCATACGTTTAGTGGTTAGTAAGTAAGGAATATAGGGACAGACAAACATACAGTTTACCATAGCATTCCTTTTTTGGCTTCGTCATCGGCACAGTCGATTTAAAGGTACGCCGCTGGAGTGACCGAAGTGAAATCATGGAAACCGCGCGCTCCGCCATGAATAGTTTAGGTTAGAAGGCTATGGTGGAAGGTTCTGCGATATCTCCGCCATATATACTACACGTTATGCTTTTAACACTCGTACAAATCCTACTTAATACACTTAATACACTTAGGACTACTTAACGTCTATATTAACCAGAAAAAGCGGTATTTCCCCGCCACAACCAGCTCATTGTGCGGCTCTACCACCTAACCATAACCTAAAATAACAAAAGTATATTATTTTAAAATGATAATCTGTAGGCGTGCGTGGTGTGACAGCGGTCGCGTCTCGTCGGCACACACAAAGGTTCGTTTGTTTGCTTGTTTGCTCACCGGCGCCCGCGCAGCGCATACATTGTCCAGCCTCCCGCCATTTCGGTTGCCGTGTACCTATATCTTTGTTTTAATCCTTATTTAGGTAGGCTAATGTTGGAAATGTGGGAATATTAGTGCCTTGTGATAGTCTATTTATAAAATGGCGATACGAAAGAGGCTAACTAAATCAGTCTTAATAGAATAAGCAAGCTGAAGTGGCAGTGGGCTGGCCACATCTGCCGAAGGACTGATGGCCGTTGTAGCAAACGAGTCCTAGAGTGGAGACCGCGCGTAGGAAAACGGAGGGTAGGACATCCCCTAGCCAGATGGACCGACGACCTGCGAAAGGTGGCTGGGACGGACTGGATGCGGAAGGCGGAGGATCGGCAAACGTGGCGCAAATTGGGGGAGGCCTATGTCCAGCAGTGGACTGCAGTAGGCTAATTGATTGATTGAAATCAGTCTTGGGATGGGTGACCATACTTAAAGACATTGAAACCTCGGAGAGCACGTTAAGCTATCAGTCCCGGTTGCCACACGAACGTCTATAGATATGGTTCAGAAGGTGACCACATACGACAACTGCAGACGCACGCACCAGTTGCGCGTAATTCATTGCGGCTTCTCAATGGTCCCCTTTATCCGTATCGGTGTTTAACATTCAGGCTGGGAGTAATACGGTAGTCGCTTCTAATATGTACCTACTCTAAAAGTCATAACATACTCAAATGAACCCTGGACTCCGAAAAAGTCTCAGGTGTGAGCTGGACTAATACAAAGAGGATAATGATGACTGAAAGGAGAACCAAACTTATTTGGGAAAAGGTTTGGAGGATAATGTTGTCTTGTTTTTTTTTTTTTTATAGGACACGTCAATTTGACTTCGCCTCGCCTGATGGTAAGCTGAAGGCAAAGTCTCTGAAAAGAGCGTCACCATTACAGACATGTATCATGTTACAATGGTGGCACTCAGCTTGACGGCCTCATCAGATGCTTTTTCACGCCCCGTTTAAAGAAACCGGGACTGTAGGAGGAGGGAAACACGTGAACTGGTAAAGAATTCCAAGACTTAATGGTGCGGCAGAAGAAGGAGTCGCCGAACCGCTTGGTTCTTGATGGAATATTCTGCACCGTATGCGGGTGGCATCTAAGCCCTGCACGTGTTGTCCTATATAGGAAAGGAGAGGGTGGGATTAATTGGAAGAGCTCATCAGAACATTCACCATGGTAGAGACGGTAAAATACCGCCAAAGATGCCACATCTCTACGCAACTGCAAAGGCTCGAGGGTTTTGGTGATCTCAGGATTCCCAATAATGCGGACTGCACGTCGCTGCAACCTGTCTAGAGCATCTAGTAAGTGCTTTGCGGAGCCATCCCAGAGATGAGAGCAGTATTCCACGCAAGAGCGAATTTGTGTCTTGTAGAGAAGGCACCGCTGCTCTGGCGTGAAAAAACGTCTCACTCTGTTCAGGACTCCGAGTTTACGCGAGGCTGTTTTGATGATGCTCTCAATGTAGTTTTTGTTGTTCAGTTTGCAGCGGACATCCATACCTAAGATATTGAGCTTGTTTGTCTTCTTCGATGACGGCACAGAATCTCTCTGTTCTTAAAGGGTCGGCAGCACGAGTGTGACTCCCCTGGCCCTCTAGACAAGTGGCAATTCGTCAGCCGGCGTTTGGTAGAATAGTATGCCAAACTTATGGGATTTGACGTATATGACAGGCATCAACGAATGTCAAAAACGTCAAATCCTATACATTCGTCATTCTATTCCATCATACGCCGAGCAACGAATTGCCACTTGTCTAGTGGGGCTGGTGTTGCACTCTTCCATAGGCCACGGTAACCACTTTCCATAAGCTGGGCCGTGTGCTAGTCTGTGACCTAAGTTGCATAAAAAATGCGTCACAGCGTTTTACTTGCGTTTCATACGTGCGTCGGCGCATTTAGTCTCAAACCGCAACTGACAATATGTACCTACGAGGAAAGTGTATTTAATAGGAATTAATCATAGAAACTAACAATTACTTGAATTAATAAATTAATGTCTCATTTTAATGACTTTGTGTGTATTAATTTGGTATTGAAGACTGCAGAGGTAAACGGTAAAATAGGGAGGATACATGATGATGTATTGATAATGTATTTTCCTTATGGTGTCATGCCATGACTGTGTTCTACTAGCTGTTGCCCGCGGCTCCGCCCGCGTGGATGTCCGTTATCGCGACCAAACGTAGCCTAGGTATATGTTATTCTGATGTATCCATACTAATATTATAAATACGAAAGTAACTCTGTCTGTCTGTCTGTCTGTTTGTCTGTTACTCTTTCACGCCTAAACCACTGAATCGATTTTGATGAATATGGTACAGAGATAGATTAGACCTAGGGAAAGGACATAGGCTATGTTAGGTCGCGATAACCGACATCCACGCAGGCGGAGCCGCGGGCAAAAGCTAGTAAGCCATATTTTTGTAAAGTTTCATTAAAATCCTTTCAGTAGTTTTTACGTGAAAGAGTATAACAAACATCCATACTTACAAACTTTCGCGTTTATAATATTAGTAGGATCGTAAAGTAGTGGACTGCAATAGGCTAATTGATTGATTGAAAGTAGTCGTGTCGTACGGACACTTGACGATATGAAAAAAAATACTTGGGTTATGTTATAATATGTACTTATTTCTATTACACATTATAGTTACCTTACTAACTATACTGAACACAAAAATATTATTTTCGGAATTCTTGTCTGTTTATCCACGAAGGACGAAAAATTATTGAACTAATTTAGGTGCGGTTGTTTTGTTAGAAAAGTCTTGGTCAGACTACGCTCTTATTCTAGAATGGTAGGTAGATACTCAGTTCTAAATCTCATTTTTTTTTTAAATGAATGGTTCTGTGCTTCTAGCATTCATTCCGGAATCTCTATTTATCTGAGGACATGTGGATAGCCGAGCCGCTTCTAACCGGTCTTATTGGAGATCTATAGGGGAGGCCTATGTCCAGCAGTGGACTTCCTATATCTGAAATGATGATGATGATGGTGATGTGGATAGATAATCTCTCAGATATTCTAGTCAAGTCTGTCTAGATTCTTCTGTCAAATCTGTCTGATCTGTCCCGTATTCTAAGACGACACAGTTCTGAATCTAGATTTCTCTGCAGACAGATTTGACAGATTGTCTATACAGATAAATAAATACGGGCCTTAAAATCTTACAAAAGTTTGATCGCAATCGGTTTAGTTAGTAGAAAAGGAGATTTCACCAAAACTTACGATGACCGATGTCCACGCGGACGAAGCTGCGGTCACTGGCTTGGCAATAAAAAATTACCTACCGCAAAAGTTATATACCTATTCATTTTATGAATGAGGTAAATGGAACATTGGTTTTATTGCCATGTGGTTTTGTATAAGAATAGAAGAACATGTGATTTCTTGCGGTTGCTATGAGTGTAAGTTTCATCGCGAGAAGGATAGCTTGGCTTGTGAGTAAGCACAGCTGATATGAGCAATATATTGATGAATTTCACCAGAGAAAAATTAGGAACACTAGGTCAAAATTACATACATAATATACTCACGCCGTGAATCCCCGTAGGGAGGCAGAGGTGTATTAATTAGCACCCATATTTCACCAACTATAATTTTTGGTCCCACGTAATACCTAGGGGGCGAGCCTATTGCCGTCTTGCGGGTCCTTTTTCATTGGCTGTATGTTTAATGTCGGATAGAGAAAAGCCCTATCCCTTATTCGCCTTTTACGACACCCACAGGAAGAGAAAGGGTGGCCTTATTCTCCTCCATGGGGAACGAATACGGCTGAAATTCTAGAATCCTTCTAATAAATATCTATTCAAAGTTCAGTTTCGATCTTTCAAAATCAAATGAAATGTCAATTTCAAGAAGGAACATTGACATCATGATCGATTTTAACATTAGATCGAGGGCTAATTAATAAAAAAAAATGTATGAGATTTGGCCCTCTTTTCATTGATATTTGGGAGTTTGAGATTTGATCGAGACTAGACCTAACATTTAACCAACTATAACCGGTCCAACGCCTATAAAGGTCTAACCGACTATAGAGGATCACCCTATTGCCGTCAACCGGCCTCTTTTAAATCTCCGTGCTACTAATTGATTAACAGATAGACTTTGTCCAAGAAGAATCAAACCCATTCCCTACCGCTACGCCACTACACGTACAATCACGTATAATGTTGTGAAGACAATATTCCCACCACTGGTGTTAAGTATACTAACCGAATATCACGTACTTTACCTACAAGATAGCCCTTTACCGGCCATTAGCGCCGTTTATGGGAATTAGAACATTATATTCCACAGGTATGTGAACTGTCATTCTTCATTTATGATTGATTCCATTGTAGGATGCGTGAGAAAATTGCTCTTGGCGATATTGAACTGTAAAAGTGTACCTACTCTATTTTCTCTTGATGTAAAATGGTCAGGTAGTATTTTTTTTTCCCAAACAGCTTTCATTTGCTCCCAAAATAGCCAAAAAATTAAGTCACATCATATTTAAGTGGGGCTTGGACTCTTAGGTAAAGGAACGACCTTGGAAGCGACAGACTAACGAAAAGATGATAAGATAAAGCAAGTTGCTAGCTCCTTGTAAGTTCAATTGAGCAGTACGTCTGGGGAAGAACCTCCATCTTGCAAAATACCGGGGCCATAAAAACCTCGTGTTGTGTTCGGTGATGAGTACGGTAGCCAGAGCTCACTGTAGAGATTTTGTGCTATCAGTGGGAAGACCAAATGCTTGTCCTGCTTTGTCTTTTACACTGATGAACGGCACATAAACTCTCTGTTCTTACAAGATCGACAGCATAAGTGACTCCCCTGGGGTTGCATACGTCCATGGGCCACAGTTACCACTTTCCATGAGGTGGTTCATGTGCCACCTAATTGTTATAAAACTGATAATAATTGACTAAAATACGATAAACTGCACTCTTCATTTTACACATGCTGGTGGTACCATACCCATCAAAATCGGTAATAAAAACTACTATTTGATTACGCTAATGCAAGCCTTAGTAATAAAGATAGGAAATTACAGGTTCGAGGTTGTTATGGGGCATAAAATTGGACGCGCTCGTACTGTGGACAATTTGCGTTTAATTTCGTACCGCATCGAGGGATCGATACGGTGAGGGTATAATGACGTCTAATATACGCATGCCATGAAACTGCATTCGAAGTTGCGGACTGAAGTTTCGGTTATACGCACTCAAAGACACGGCCCACTTGACGAAAAGCGGTTACGTCAGGCTATGGGCGAGTGCAACGACAGCGGAGTCATACTCGCACTTTTCCCATCTTCAGATCGTGTTTTATGTGAACTCGAAATTTCGGATTGACGATTCACGTCAGACCCTGTAAAGAGCTTGAGTGACGGTAAAAGGATTAGCTTCTACCTATCACATGGGACCGAAAGACATACTGAATTGTCGATATTAATGCACCGTTCCTGAGGTTCACCGTTAACAACCTTTAAGGCTCTTCAAGGCTTAACGAATAAACAAAGATTTTGGAGTACATAACTTTTAAATTTTACTAACTACCCCTATGAGATATCCACTGTAAGATCTTCTCACAATCGTTATTGTATAAAAGGGAAGCCGCCTGGCAAAGTTTACTTAATATAATTGCAAAATACACACTGTCTGTACAAAATACAAACTCTCCCATACAAAACCGGAAGAGACAAAGTAGAGGAGAGGTGGAGACTAATGTCCATTGTGGCCTTTTGTATGAATCCTATACTTAATAGAGTACTTCCTATTAGTCTATCAGGTAATATATAAACAAGGCTAACTATTTGCCGCTGACTTTCTGTCCAATTAAAGTTGGCTGCATAATGTTACAAATGCTAACCTTATTTAGTTGCTGACAGAGTTTACTGTAGATTTAGTTAGAAATCTTGTTTTTGTAAAACTTTAAACATAGGTAGTACTTAGAAATATTTTTGTAAATATATATTATAAGAACATCTATTTTAATACAGAAAAACTAAACACATAGTTATTATAAATATATGCCTGCTTGCATAGCAAGTTCAGTCACAAATATTTTGCCAAATTTCACGTCTTTTTTCCAGGCAGAGGTAACAAACAGCTCGTAATGCGTCCTTTGCATTCTGTCTTTCCACACTTCGTAAGCTTACAGTTTGCAGAAAATAGTACGCCTAGTTAGGTCAGGCTGTAAGTAAACATCATCTAGTACCGTGGCCGTGGGTGCTAGTTGAGTAAACTCGAAGTAAATTATATTAGCAAATCGTGAAGGTTCTATGGGAAATGAAGAAGTTCTAAGTTATCTGCTTACCCATTTTAATTAATGAGGTATATTAGCGCTTCGAGCCTGTGAGAAGTTGGCTGGTAACGGGAGAAATTAATTGGGAAAATTATGATTGACGGCGAGTAATTATTTACCAATTATGAAGGTTTTGATGTCTAGAGTGGGAGGTCAGATGACCATTGGAAGGTAAGATGGAGATTAGGTAGTAGTTGTTGAAAAGGCGGAAATAGGTTCCATAAAAGTAGTATAACTACCATAACAAAAGAATTTTGGTTTTTCACATGTGATATTAATGTTAGTGACTGCCGTCTGACTACCCAAACTCGAGTGGATTTTTTTATGTAGGACACCTCAATTTGACTTCACCTCGCCTGATGGTAAGCTAAAGGCAAAGTCGCAGAAGAGAGGGTCACCATTATAGACACGTATCTACCATGGTGGCACTCAGCTTCCCAATCTGCGCCAGAACCTCATCCAAGTGTGTATTGGCTTACAAGTGAGCTGGAGTTGGCTCTAAGGGGTTTATTGGGACTCCATAAACCATATAAATCTGTACTCTCTACTCTACCAAGTACCAAGAGTGAAAATAGGCGCGATGCTAAGTTATTAGAGCCACGATCTCATCTCACACAACTGGTAGTGTGGTGGTGAGTCAAAACAGATAATTTGTGCTATGTGCTGTGTCCCGGCGCTAATGAGTTATAATAAGTGCCACCCACGGCTCGAAAGTGCCATAGGTGGGTGTAGTGTGGAGTGTGCTTGTGTTGTTCACACTTTAAAATAATATGCTTAGAAGAAATCAACGCGTCTACACTAATGCCTACGATCGGTTACGTACCTGTACGACCTCAAATTTCTGTTTTTTTTTTTTTAAGAATATGAGCAACCGAAATCCTACTAATATTATAAATGTGAAAGTTTGTGAGAATGGATGTGTGGATGTTTGTTACTCTTTCACGCATAAACGGCTGGATCGATTTGGTTGAAATTTGGTATGTATATAGGTTATACCCTGGATTAACATATAGGCTATATATATAAGCGATGAACGGGATCAGAATCCCACGCGGGCGGAGCCGCGGGCAACAGCTAGTTACTAATATTCCCGTTAACCCCTCCAACTAAGCTAAATTGCTTGTGCTACCTAGCAACCTTACACCTAGTTCACGTCGGTAGTGTAATGGCCAGGATTCAAACCCGGGACCTTTCGATCGTAAGGCTGACCCCTTAACCACTAAGCTACCCTACCGACGCTTCGTCTTAAAATGATATATTCCACTGTTAACTGTTAATATAGGCACTACTGGATGTAATAGTGGCACAAAATGGAAGATTTTTTCCGTTTTATACCATTAGTGGCAGATTCAATGGCATAAACCGGATTATATCTATCATTCTGAGGTCATACCTACGGGTGTCTTTGTAATAGGATCAGGGTCTAAACTTTGAGGTTGTACGGGTACGTGCACTACGATCGTGTTTGGGGCGACTTCAGACAGTGTAACAGTTTGAGCTACTCTTTTCGTTTTTCCCAGAGCATGGTTTGTTCCACTCAAAAAATAAAGAATTCGCTTCACGCCAGTGTACCTATCACCAAAAAGGAAAGCAGATGTGTGTTCACCATCACATTTCCCCAACATTTTTTCAATAAGGAATATTGGTCATGATTACTAGGAGGGCCAAATTGCTTGTGTTAGGAATGGTTCACACCATCGATCATCATAGTAAATCAGCAACAATCAGCATAATAAATGCTTTAAAATTTCATTCAATGGTTCACACCAGTAGTACAATGACCAGGTTACCGAACCTGGGACTTTTCAATCATAAGACCAACTCCTTCACAAGCTATCGACGCCTCTTCTGTTTTTCAGTCCCATTATCCTTTATTCCCAGTAGTTCCTTTGAAGGCACTACTATGGGAGTTTCCCGACATCTTATCCCAACAGAGGAAGTGCCTACCTATCATAAATTATTTTAATGTTATTAAAATATTCCTACTCCATATTAAGCAACAGACAAGTCGATGTGTGCGAGCCGAGCAAGCCTTACGACTTCATTAGGCCGCGTCAAGCGGCCAGTCACGACCGGGTCTAACCGCGACACCTTCCACTAACCATACAACCCATTCTGAACTTTAACTCAACACTCATAGATCTCAATTTAGCTCAAACACTAAACGAAATCTTTAACAATTTACACATTGTAAATTGAACTTTGTTGATAAGGAGTTAAAGTATGATTTAGTTTGAGGTGACGTAATAATGCAGTTTGATCATATTGAGATTTGAATGCAGCGAGATGAAATCGCTTCCCTGAGCTGCAAGTTCGAATATGTGCACGATAATTGTTCGCTTTTGTCGCATTGCAATGGTAGGTTTTTAGTTATGAAGTAACTTGAGGTAACTCTATGCTAAAGTTACATGAAAGTAAGGACTCATAGGGTCGGCAGCACGAGTGTAATGCCCTAATGCCCTTGATGTTGCACCTATCCATAGGCCACGGTAACTACTTACCATCAGGCGGGCCTTGTTAATATATGGTACCCGGCTTTTGCTTTAGCAGATTGGGACGAAGAGTAAAAGTTCAGCTAAGATCGGCTTGCTTCGGTTTTTTCATGCCTTCTCTAGAGCGGTAGACATGCGCTGTGCAATAGACGCAAGCGCATGCTTCAATATATTTCTAGAGATATTAAAACCGAAGCTAAATTTCGAATGTTGTATAAACACAAACGATTTTAACTACTCTACAAAGGTATCAAACTTTCAGCCCTATGTGCGACGGAGAGAATGCTCTACATTACCGAAGCAAACCGATCTTAGCCGAATTTTCATTCCTTTCTCGGAGTTTCTCCACCCTTTTCCCAGTCTCTTGCTACTCTTTTCTGTCTCTATCTCTATTGCGAATTAAAAGGCATAAGAGATATGTTTAACTAAATATTAATCAACACATATACCTACATTGTGCCGTAGTTAACTTGATTCAAAGCTCTACCTATTTATTGCATATCTATCTGAATAAACTACTTAAGTAATAGTACATTTATATTCTCTAACACCTTCCTTACTCTGTGTACATCATTAAAAAAATATTCACTTCCCTAAACATTACTAAATTGTTAAATTACAGCATCTCTGCGCTAGCGCCATGTCGCGCAGGTAATAACTTAATAAGCACCATCTAGCGGCGTAATTACAAATTAGATGAGGCGCGCAAGCGCTGGCTAGATCACTTCATAGATACCTCGGGTTATTCTGCAAGCTTGGTTCCAGGTAGATTGCATGGTGCAACTTGGTTTTACTGACTTTGGAGCCGGGATACCCTCTTCGAATATTTCTGTTGCTTGCATTTATCTTGACTTTGACCGGAGCTAGTGTCATCTGACCCCCTAACCCCGAGACGAAAGCCAGAACCTCGTCCGTTAATTAACAGGTGAACCGGCTAGCAGGTGAAACCGGCCTGGGTCCGAAAATCCTGGTGAAGTCTCCATTTACCTCTGCAGCTGAGGCATTTCCTAGACTTAAGAGATTGCTTAGTTCGATTCCGATTGGAAAAAATGAAACGCTGAGAGCTGAGACTAGACTTGAACCCGCGATCAGTCCCTTACATTATAATAAGTTATATTTAAAAAAATGTATTAGCACAAATCCAGGATCCTCTCAATAGGCTGCCCTGAAAAAACACCGGGTGGTTCTAGTCCGCTTGACAAGAGCCAAGTGACAAGTGACAGACGAGGCTAATAAAGCCCATTGAAGTGGTAACAAGGGGTTTCCAGACAAATAACATTCCCTAAAATGCAACTGAGAATAAAACAACGAATTAATTTAATGTCGTCGTGTCGAATTATTTTAAATCAAAAATCAATTATTCAGTACAGGCAATTAAAACGGCACTTACAAAACGTCAATATTAAACAAATTAAATATGAAACGCCCTTGTTTAGGACAAGTGGCAATTCGTTAGCCGGCGTATTGTAGAATAGAATGACGAATGTATGGGATTTGACGTATATGACGGTTATCAACGTATGTCATACACGTCAATTCCCATACCTTCGTCATTGTATTCTACAATTCACCGGCTATAAAATTACCACTTGTCTAGGGAGTTGAGTAGAATCTATCAAGAAACTCATTGGGCTTTTTTGGTCTATTTACAAACATTAATTGCTTGGTCTAAATACAATATCTGCATATTGTGTATTGCAGAATAACCCGAGGTCCTAACCCCCAACGTGCACGCTCAAGAGAAATCCTTAATGGGTTTAGTATACTGAGCCTTATCGATCTTTTCACAAGTTAACCTGTTAATCCCACTCGGGCAATATTAATAATGGGTAATTCCTTATTTAAATGGCAACTCTGACTGTTGGTGGTAATGGCGCAGGAGCTTAATAGAATATATTATTTTGTTTTTAGTATTTATATTAGCGAAGGAGTAGTATGTACGGTCTGTGATAAAATAATAATAATATGTAGTAAGTAATAATGATCCCGTTCCGTTGACAGACTGATATGTTTAGGGTTTAACATACATACATGCAATCACGCCTTTTATCCCCGTAGGATTAGGCAGAGGTGAATTAACACCCACATTTCATCAATCATTGTACTAGGTCCCAACGTAATTAGGTGAACTCATTGCCGCCTTCCGGGCTGAGGTTTAGAGTTTAAACTTCCGTTCAAACTCCACCTAATACTATTATCTGTTCTGTGACTCCACTGTCCGTCTATTTATTTGTCAGCAGGCTGTATCTCATGAGCCGTGATAACTAGATAGTTGAAATTTTAACAGATGATATATTTCTGTTGCTGTTATAACGATAACCTACTAAAAATCTAATGAAATTAATATTAAACGGGGGCTAAATAATAGTAGATACGGAACCCTTCGTATGCGAGTCCTAGTCGCATTTGACCGGGTTTTTTTGAGCGGTGGGTTTTTCCGGGTTTCAATTAAAAATTATACCTGCCCCATTCATCAATAATGATGATTGTAACAAGAAGTACCTAATGTACCTATGTTCTGTACAGTCAACAAAAGAGATACGGTATACGGTTGCACTTTTACACACCAGTTTATATGAAAAGGTGCAACCGTATCTACTTTGTCAACTGTACTTACCTACAAATAAAACTCAAGGCATGAAAGCGGCCATTTTTAACAATTGTATCTACGAGGAAAGTGTATCTACGAGGAAAGCGTATCTACGACGATAGTGTATCTACGAGGAAACCACATTAATAATTTTATATTTTTAATTTTTAAATATGTAAATGTATCTGTATTTACATGTATTAGACGATGGTGTATTTAAAGGGAACAAAAGCGGGGATTTTCAAAAAGTGTATCAAAAAGGAAAGTGTATCTAAAGGTAACAAACCCTCCTTCTTTGTCTTAGATGTTACTTAACACTCTTAAGCTCACAAGTACACTTACTCCACAAAGCTAATAAGATCATTCGTCGTTTAAGGACAAAGTTAGCAGCTCAATTAGTGAGGTGTTAAAAAGGTAAAGCGAGCCACCATTTTGTTTCTCTGAAACAATGTGGACTGACTTAAAAGCTAAGATGGCTTCTCTTTCTAATACGCATATTGTGAGGAGCTTTGTTCATTTTCAATGGGGTAGTTTTGGAAGATAAGTTGTTTAACTGAGCTTGTTAAAAAGGGAATTGTAAAAGCGCGGGCAAAAAATATATTTATTCTTATTTATCGTTATTTCTCTGTCGTGTGCACTGTGCAGCGTACAATTTTTTACCTCGATCAGCGAGAAAAATCTAATAAAACTATCAAAGTTTTTACTAATTCTTGAAAAAAGTAAGTTAGTAAGTAAAGTTGGGGGTTGTGCGCCAAATTTTTAATACCGAGTGACTCCAAGGACCATTAGGAAACTGTTGTTCAAAAGTCAAATCATTTTTACTCACACCCAATGCTCTGTTCTGTGCCCAAAGTTCTTACGCAGCAAATGTGCGTCATGCTGTAGAGGTGAAAAATATTTTAACAAGCGACATATTATTATTTGGAATAATATTCAACATCGACGCGGTAGTCCTGCCCTCAATAAAGAAAAAGAACATTCGATATTCAAAGTTCATTAATACCGCGTCAACAAAGGCCGCTAATGCGCGGCACACGTCCACAGACGGCAGCTAAAAAAGAAATTATTCTTAATTCAAAATAAATATCCCGCATTCGATTACGAAAAAGGAACGTCCATCGTCAGTCACAATGGGATCGGCTTCACGAGAGGCCGTCTCGCAGTCATTTAAAATATATTGAGGCGAGTGACAAAGGAGCGATTGTCCAGGTGGCTATAAACCCGAGGTTTTTCTACGGTGAATTAGTTGAGATTATGTTCGAATAGGAACTAATAAATCTTTGCCACGAGCGAAGCTTGAGTGTCCATTGATTTCTTAAGAGTAGGCGTGATTGTCGGTGGTAATCTTCATAAATTTTACGAGGGAAATCGATAAGTCATAGAGTAAAAGAAAGGTGTTTGTGAAGGCGAAATGCCCGTTTCATTTCGCTAACAATCATTCGTTTGTGTAGAATTGTATCAATTATGAGTTATGGCTGTGTGCCTAATAGAAATTATTGTTCGCAATTCTATGGGGTGTTTGCGATCTAGTGAACTCGCGAGCGGTGCTATTATGTATTTGTAATAACAGTAAAATTGTTTCGCATTTTGATGAGCTGTTTGTAAACTGTATCGATCTCCCTTTTGAAGAATATTTTATTACTAGCCACGGGCGCTTTACTCGCGTCTCCGCCCGCAAAGAATTCATGTTATTTCATTATTTTTATCGTAGCCTATGCGTTGCTTTAGGGTATAATCCATCCCTGCACCAAAATCTGGCTAGGCTCCATAACCTAGGAGCCATATTTGGTTTCTGCTCCTCCACTTAATATGGTCTTAAGCGCCCCTGGCAGAGATACCTAGAGCTAGATAGAGATATGGACAATTGGACAGCCTCAGTGGCGTTGTGGCGTGGCGGTAGTGAACACAACCGCAACGCAAAAGGCGCGAGTCCGATCCCCGCTCAGTGCAAATATTTGTATGCATGAATCGGTATTTGCATTGGTCTGGTCGAGCCTCGGAGAGCACGTTATGCCGTCGGTCCCAGTTATCATACGAACATCTATGGCAGTCGTTACGGGTAGTTGGAGATCTAAAAAGTTCAACAACTGGTCTAACTGCTATATTTCCTTACCGCCAATGGGTTGTGGAGATCAGATGGCAGTCACTTCACAGTAAATATCGATGTTTGGCCAAACCGCAGTTAAACTGGAAAAACCGAACTTCAGACTCCGAGGTGAAAGCTTTCATTTTTACCATTGACACGTATTATATGTCATCTTCTACGACGTCAAGCCACCACTTCTTGGGTCTACCCCTCCTACCGAGATTTATGAGAAGCAAATTGGAGGAGTTAGAAAATACTGAACCAATAATGTCAAGCCCAGTAGTTGTCTAGCCTAGTGGCTAACCTGTCGGACTTGCAATCGAGGGTCAGAACATCGGCCGTTACCACTAAGTTGGTAGTTACCAAGTTAGTAAGGTACGTCGGGGTGAGTCGGAACCCGATTCCTGTCCTCTTTTTCTGCAAAGGGAAACCGTAGTAGAGATATTGCAATTTTTACTCTTATAAATAAGTAGATAATATAGGTATGCCTACACTATAAACTGAACCTATCTGGAATTCAGTATCGGAATTTGAATATCAGAATCTGTATTTCAGTATCTGAAATTTAGTAACTGACAATCAGAACCTACGAGTATATGAAATTCAGTGTCTGAAATCAGAACGTCCAGAATTCCATTAGCCTATGGTCGTTCCATAAAGGTGCGTCCAGAGCTCATGACTTTCGCAACATTTTCACTAAAAACACGCAACAAATATATAGAGATATTGGACACTTTAAAGCAATAATACTTTCTCCAAGCTAAGGTGCCAAATAACAAGCACCTTATGAGGTAAAATATCTACCACCAGCTTCCCTTTTGAAAATTTTCATCCTTCCCCACTGAAATTTATCCGCATTCTAGAATCGATATTAAGGTAAATGCGTCTAATTCCGTGGGGTGCAGAAATCCGCTACTTATTCCGTGGTATTTAGAAAAACAGCTTTATAAAGCAAATTACTAATTATTTTTGACTGCAAGACCCATTAATCAAATAATAATTTATCTGTTCATATTTATGTGAAGACAAAAGTACCTTGGTGTGTGTATATTTTAAAATAATCGATTAGTTTGCCACTGCCACCTGAGTCGAACACACGCTCCATACATTTCGGACCTTATGCGCGTAAGTACTACCATTTGCTAATAGTATTTTAAACGATATTTTTATACTACAAGAGATTCGGTTTTGGGTAAAATATTGAAAGGGTAATACGTTGTATTGAATACACTTAACATTGGGGTATTCTATTAACAAATTGAGGAGAAAATAAGTGTTAAAAATACCACGGCATTAGGTGTCAAATATTTTTGTGTGTTTCTAATTATTATTATTATATTTTAGTGGTAGTTTTTCTATTACAAACTTCATATTTCAGTTCTGATAACTTGAATAACCAATAAATACAAAAAACTAATTCCGTGGCATACTTTGAAGTCGCATTTACTAATTATAGCCGGTCAAACATTATATACTTAGGTACTTTCTTAATTTCTTGTATGGAGGAACTAAGTACAGAAAACGAGATTTTTGATGTGTTCTGATATTTCCTTGAGTATGTTTTATATATTATGTCGATGATATCTCAATTAAACGTTAACTTAGATGTATAATATTAAAAAATCTTCTAGTTTTTATACCTCGGCATTAGAAAACTTGATTTTGTGACATAAAAACTAATTCCGTGGTATTTACAACGGTAATTAGATTACATGGGGACCAATTCCGTGCCTGTTCATTATTTTACTCGACGTGTTAGTATTATTAGTAAATTGTAAAGATATTACTACCACTAGCGGTGGCTAGGTGGTATTTAAAACGGTAGCTTACCTAAGTATAGACTTGGATAAGCTACCGTTTCTATATTATATATATACTATTATATACAATAAGTTTATGAACCTCTAAACTAAATACCTAATTAGAACACGAAACTCGCATTCGAACCCTCTTTAATCATTTTAAATACCTATAAATAACGTTTTTAAATACATATATTATCTAAAAAATATATATACTTAAAAATATGAATTAAAAAAATATATCTATATTTTATTATTATCCCCTCTTTATTCATTTTAAAAGCCTATAAATTACATTTTTAAATACATAAATATTATTATCTAATAAAAACATATATTTATAAATATAAAAAATAGTGTCCCACCGGCATCGGGTACAGTGACCAAGCTACCGGTGGTTAGGGCTCCAGGGAGAGGAACCTCCTCACAATACGTGCCGTGTCGAGGAGTACCGCCTTATTATAATATATTATGTTCTATATATATTATATTATTGTTAATACAAATAAATATGCTTGCCAATTGTGATTCTATTTTGTTAGACATAAATGATAGAGACTGATTTGAAATACAAAGCTAAAATAAATACATTCCATTTTTGAACACCATGTATCATTCTCTCCACGTCATTACGGTCATACTGCTTACACACGGAATTAGAAACCAAATACCACGGAATTAGAATATTTACCACGGAATTAGTCGCATCTGACTTTTATGATTTTTTTATTAATTTAACAGTTTTAATGAACTTTTAGAGTCACATTGATGGTATTTTTCAAAAATAAGATAGATTACACTTCTAATAAAAATAGCCTTATGTACAAAAAGTTACAATGAATACTTAATTTTTGAGGTTCTTTCGAGATTTGGTGAAAATACCACGGAATTAGAAGCGATTACCTTACGTATTAATAATTCTAACTAGATACCTAGCACTGTGTCGAATATTATATTATTTCTTATTCGAGATTCACAACATCAACCGATCTCTAAAACTAGATTTTTTTTAAACTTTGAAATAAAGCAACAAATCTAAAAATACCACCTCCGTAATAATAATTAGGACCACCGTGACCTCCTCGAGTGGCCGGTCCGGTCCGGTCCGGTCCGGCCGGATGGTGAACAACGCCGCGGTATTAGCATAAGTGTTGGGGGCACAACAAATGCGCTTATCTCGCGCCTCCGAGATCGCTCCCAACACCGAGCTTAATTGCTCATCAATATTCGACCTAATAAGCTTGTACGGGGGGCAATAAGTACGGCGTTTGAATATATTTTTTTGTTAGTGTTAAGTTTTTGGTATAAATATTTACTTAAGGTACATTTAGACCAAACGAACATAGAGCTAGAGCTAGAACAAGAGAAGAAGAAGACTTTCTTAATATTTTAGTGTAAATGAAACCTTATTTTCAGCGTTTATAAGAACAACGAACGAACGTTCGAAATCAATCTTTAGAATTAAACTAAGCGCAGTTTGTGATGTAAGGTCTAGAACATGGATGTAAATACAAATACATGCATGTCATACATATACTCACAATTCTTCATCGGTAGCTTAGTGATTAATGACTGCCTTACGATCGAGAGGTCTGGGTTCGAATCCTAAGCATTACACTGCCAACGTGAACCCGCTCCTAAAACAAGCAAATTAGCTTAGCTGAGGGGTTGACAGGTAGGTATAATAGTAATTTCGGTTACTAACATTCTTACAAAAAAAAACCAGCCAGTTTAGGCAGAGATAATAGCTCGCCATCTGTTTCTGTCCTTACACACGTCATGAGCTTCCTTTACTGTCATTAAAACTTTCATGCAAGGAGGGAAAAAGGCATAAATATATTACAGGCTTATAAGAATAAAAAGTATCTTCTTCTTCATCCCAGCGTTAATCCCAGTGGCATCCGAAGCTTTCACCTTAGAGTTTGGGTTACACTTTACCAGTCTTACTGCGGATTTGGCTGAACTTCGATATTTTCCATGACTGATCTTCCACAACCCAATAGCTATATTGGGCTGTGAAAAATATCTATCTATTGTAAAATATCTCGTTCACCTCCTGTGACGAGGCACTTACCTACTTATGTTGCCAAATCCCTACTAATATTATAAATGTGAAAGTAACTCTGTCTGTCTGTCTGTCTGTTACGCCCAAACCACTGAACCGATTTTGATGAAATTTGGTATAGGGGTAGATTAGACCTTGAGAAAAGACATAGGCTATATTTGGTCGCGATAACCGACATCCACGCGGGCGGAGCCGCGGGCAAAAGCTAGTTAAAACATAAAGTAAAAAAGCAAGGTAACCGAGAATTAATCTCCTCTTTACGATATTTTTCCTCGAAGACATCGCACGCACACATAGTAAACCGAGTAATTAAACCCCGTACTTTCTCGTCCCCGTACCGGGTACCGTACGTCCTCTTAAGAGCCTATAATACCTCAATTGACATATTTTAAACGTGTATATTAAAAAAAGTAGTGAAGCATAGTGCTTAGAATTTATATATAGTAAAGTTGAGGATTCGGGGAGATGACTATATGTGCTGAAAACACGATTCCGTAAAATTGAGTCGATAGAAAATTATTACAAAGTTGCCTCTAAACCATAGAAATAAAATCATTTTTATGATGGATATACCCAAAATGGGAACATGAAACTTTATATACAACTTAACTTTAATATAAGGCGGATGTTATAAGTTTTAATTTTTTTAAATATATTTTAGTTTTTTCATAATCAGCAAATATCTAAATTATACCCACTCTAACACGGCTCGTACTGCCGCGCGACCCCCTCTTCAGTCGCGCTTCGGCTTTCATACGGGGAACCTGTGTCACTCGCGCTCAGCCAAGCTAGGATAATCGAAATGGGTAATAAGCGTAACCAGAAGAGGAAAAGTGTATGTTGGCGTAAAAAAATAGTAAAACATATGAACGACGTTATAAAGTAAGTATCAACCTACCTAAGTTTACTATTTACAATACAATGAGAATAAAGTTAGGAAATAGGTATAACCCGCGCCACGTATCTTGGACCTAAAATGTGCTCAAAATGTGCCATATACGCGCAGTACACATTTTTTGAGTCTCTTTTGAGAATAGCACGGGGTGCTACTGCGGTAGACGAACTCAAATTCACCAAGCATAGACTATTACAAAGCAATCCGCGGGCGCCAGAGCCTCGTGTGTTTTACAATTTAGGTCCAAGATACGTGGCGCGGGTTATATGTAGGAACCCATTTATTTGTATCTGATAAAGTGATAAATATAATATGAGGATTTTTCGTTGTGTACTAATAAACAATAGGGTGAAGTCTCCTAGTATCGGCCACGTCCTAATATCGGCCTTTTCGAGAAAATGAAACATAACTATGAAAATAACCCTAAAATTATGATAGTTTTTATGCAAAAAGCGACTCTATATCCGTACGAATAACATCCCATATTTTGGTGCGGGTACCTCCACATTTGAACGTTCAGGTGGCAATAGAGCACGCGCAGGTATCGACGGGTGTGATTTGGTGGCAATACCGAGTCAAATCCCGGAGTCGACGCATTGAGTGGGAAAGTATTTGAAAGGAATTAAATATACCTATGGTATTTTATATTATTTTTTATTAAAGAAAAACAGTCGAAGTACCGTTTAGGTAGTGTATTTTTAAATTTATTTTTACTGTTTATGAAATAATCGCGGGGTCGAGATTAGGGATCTTTATTTTGGATAAATCTCAATATCGGCCACCTGGTCGATATTGGGGAAATGCATGAAAACACTAAACTGTATGTTTAGCTATTTTATATGTTAGCAGTAACATTAATAAGGTTAAAAATGAAATAGCAGCTCTGTTTGAGCACCAGATCCTAACATCGGCCGCCTAATAACTTTTTTTGCCAGCTACGGCCGATATCTAGAAAGTCGATGCGTAATAACGGCCACCTTAGTTTGTATAGGGTACTTACTTTCCTACAACCTTCGAACTTTACAATAAACAGGAACGTGGTGCAAAATGAACAAATACTTATGTATTTTAATTTAATCAATAATATAATCTTGTCGTCCCAACAAAAAGAGAAACGTTTCAAACCTATGGTTATATGACCATAGGTTCTATGACCCCTATAGGTTCTATGAACCCTATAGGTTCTATGACCCCTACAGGTTCTATGACCCCTATAGGTTCTTTGATCCCTATAGGTTCTATGACCCCTATAGGTTCTATGACCCCTATAGGTTCTATGACCCCTATAGTTTCTATGACCGTAGTAGAATAAGAGATGGAGTAAATGCCGTTCAAAGAAGCAGGCAGTAATGCAATGCTTCGATATTGTCTAATGTTACCATTGGGGTTGTGGAGTATAGATGGAAGTCGCTTCGCGGAAAATATCGAGGTCTAGCCAAATCCGCAGTTAAGACTGGCAATGTGGACTCCAGAATCCGAGGTGTAAGCTTCGGTTGCGACTGGGAATTAATGATAGGATGAAGTAGAAGAAGAGTAGCATTTTGACAATACGAAATTCCCAGCACCACTTTACAAGATAGACTTCCTGGAAGAATAGATACAGAGAGCAGATAGAAAGGAAAATCTTGAAAATAGAATATAAAACAAACCAGTCAAATAAAACAAAACTAGTAGATAAAAGAAGAAGAGTATTAGAATAGAAGAAGAGAATATTAAAGGACAGCGTAACTGACCTCATGATTTACCTTCTCAAAAAGAAAAGGAGAAATTTTTTTGTGGTGGCTGTGAAGTAGAACTAATTAATGATGTCGAAGAAGATGAAGCCAAAAAATATTGAATGTGACATAATGCTCCAAACGGCATTAAAGTATACAGTTGATCGTGGGCAAAATTATATTGATGTGGCTATGGAAGATTTTAAATGCCGTCACTGTTTAGTGCATTTAAATTGAAAAGCCTTCAAAGAAAGTCAAGTTTTCTTTTGACTTTATCTAATAATATATTTTCTTTATAATAATATATTTTGGAAATCTTTATTTGTCTGAAATTTTTTTAATCATTGTGATCATTAGTTTATAATAACAGCAATTACTGTAATTTTTAAGGCTGAGATATAAAGAAAAGACAAATTAATGATAGATAAGCGTTAAAAAAATTATTTGAACCTGAATTGGAATATAAAACGTTATAATTTTTTACTTTACTTAGTTTTATTGACCTAAATTCACGTTGGAAAAGGTATGACGATATTAGGGTCACAGGCGGCAGAAATTAGGGTGTTAGAGGCCGATATTAAGGGAAATCGACATACTCGAAAAAAAACATCTATATTTTCAAAAATAACAAAGAATTGGTAATTTTGCGAATGTAGTAATGGAGTTTCAGTATCCCTCTACCCAAAAAAAGCATTGCAAGAAAGCAAATGCTATAAACCATAATCTATACTATTATATAATTGTAAAGTGGTCGTGTCTGTACATTGGAGATATTTAAAAAAAATACTTGGGTTATGTTATGTTAACGATACTGAACTCGAAAATATTTTTATTTAATTTCCTGTCTGTTTGTCTGTTTGTCTGTTTGTCTGTTTGTCCGCGATGGACGCAAAAACTACTGGACGGATTTTGATGCAGTTTTTTTTGTTAGAAAGGGCTTGCTCAGACTTAAAATCTTACGTTTGTTTGATCGCAATCGGTTGAGTAGAACCGGAGATATGAGCAAAGGTCGCGTTAACCGAAATGCACGCGGGCGGAGCCGCGGGCGGAAGGCTAGTAAATAAATATAATAAATAAATACTTCGTACCGCCAAAGTAAATGAGTGTAGCAAACTATAGATTTGATTAACACTAATAATATCAAGTAATTATGATTGTTAATTATTGTGTTACTCTATATAGGTAGTTTTAAAATTAACAATAAGATAGAAATTATAATGCAGATTTTTATTTTATTTCTATAACCAACCTGCCGATTATTAGCTAATTTACCTTATCGTAGTCTACGCGTGAACTCTAGCGCACGAGGTCACGCGCGCATCCTTGTGAGAGTGAGATAGTCGCGATCGACTACTGCGCGGCGTGGGCCGGCCGCCAGTGAGCGGGGGGTAAATATTGCATTTTAGCTGGAGTAGTATGGACTCTTAATTAAGATGTAGGCAGAACGCATGTTCACTAACGAGTGGCTCACACATCTGCGCGCGGAACCCAACTTACACGTCTACACCCAGCATTATATCACTGCCCACCAATACGGAGAAATTTCTCCGACTTTCCTCTTCGTTTCAACGTACATCGAACGCTAAGTACGATACTGTTTAGTGACAGTCATAGTGAGTCAGTAATAGATGCGGAAGTAAAAGGTAATGTAGTTTATGTTACAAGTATCGGTGAAAAGGTTAAACTAGACATTTCTTGGGTTAATTAAGAGAATCTCGTGTAATTAGACATAGGTTTTTACTTAGTAATGAGGACTGATAACGTGTTTAGTGGTAAATAATGGTTGTGAAACATAATCTATGAGTTCTTTGGCTCTTATCAGGAGATATTTTAACTTGTGTGGTAGTAGAAAGTAATTTAATTAAATTAATTCAAAATTGGTACATGTCGTTATTGAGTACAAAGGACACCGGCGGTAACCGCCACCTATGAACGAATATTATTAACGTATAAGTAATACAGGAAGCTGTCTTAATTACTTAGTTAGTTGATTTTGAAATTGGATACTAGCTATTACCCGCGGCTTTATCCTCATTGAGTTTTGTACCTATCTAGCAGACATTAAGTGACGGATATATAGTTTGTGTACCGTTGTAGCGAAACCTCTATAGTCTGTCATCTGTCATTCTTAAACTTAGTTTGCTGAATTTTCGCCTACTATGGAAGCTTTAAATATATTCACTTAAAAATAGTAGATATTTATGTAACTAAGATTGCAACAATCCAGAGTTTTTCACTTACTGCAGTCAGATTACTGACTGAAGTGTGTAAAAGATTACTGACTGCAGTAAGAAAGAAAGTCAATTCGTCATATTAATGACGAATTGACTAATAAAAAATGAAGTCATAAGCCGTGCAGTGACCTCTTACCCTGCGTTTACATACTGCCGCTCGCATTGCTCATCGTGTTGCCAGAAATATTCGCGCGATTAATGCCCTAGCATTCACACACTCCCATCATCGCGTTGGTCCGCATTACAGTATTCGCCCTGCAACGGAGACGGACGTAAACGTATGGAGGACAACGCTGTAGCAGTGTACGCAATAAGCTTTTACAGCATAGCGAATTAATTAAATAGATTATTAATAAAAACTATCACTTTCAACTACTATACACTTTCCGTAGATCGATATAAATATTTTTAAAAGTAAATATTCGAGGAGCAATAACGAAAGTCGTGTTTTATTTAGCTTAGCGCCATCTAGCGGTCTCGTATAGTTCATCGCGCTAGTATTTGCGCAACATACGCGGCAGTACTCGCGGCATGACGAATATACCATTCACACCACGTCTCTGCCCACTTCTCTCGCCACTTCCCTCGCTCTGCCGTGAGTATGTAAACGTAGCATAGCTCTTTCAGTAATTTAAAAAAAACGTATATCTACCGATCAAGTGAATAAATTAAAAAAGAAAATTAAATTTAGAATTAACACCTTTCACCAATCGCCTATTCGCAAAATAATCACAAATGAATAATTTAACATTCACAGTTACTCATTAGCTCGTCATTTGTTCGAAATTTAAAAAGAACCCCGCGTAGAAACGCGTATAATCCAATAAAGAGCGTATAAAAGAGTTTGTTTTATAAATCAATCGATTGATCGCGGTCGGCGGACGATTAATCGATTCAACTCGATGCGGTGTGGTCTCAATAATCGTTAGATAACTATTGTCAGGTGAAAAGTTTCAGGGTACCGTAGCCGCTTAAGCTGGCTATAGAAACAAGATTATACTAGTGAGTTAATTAAATTATTGTAGATCCTACCGTTAATAATTTAATAACGGAGGCAAGTCGACAACATTTATAACGGTTTTTATTGATTTTTGGTTGTTCTTTTTGAATGTTTATTCTAAAAGCGTTGTACAAAATTATTCTTTCTCTCACATACCCAGCCTCTCTCAATTTTTATAATTTTTATACATCTCTGCCCACCCTTTCGAGGATTTAAAGGTATGAATTATAATGTTTGCATGTACCTACCTACCTATATGAGTATATGTTTTTTTTTTATCTACAGAACCACTACGCAGTCGGCATACGTTCTCTCTATAATATTTTGTCTTATTGTTTATAGTTTACGAGAAATCGACACGGATTGTTTAAAATTAAAGATGTACCTACACGTAAGTATTTGCGTCAGTGATCAGTTGATTAGGTGGTTATTGAAATAATTGTATTGTTGTACGAACGTGGGGCGTGTTCGATCAGCGCCTGCTTAGTGAAGATCTGAGACAAAGAGCTTTACCCTGTCATAACAAGTTAAGAGGTTATTGATAGGTAATTATAATATATTGCTGTCTCTTATGTATGACTTATGGGATGTCCATGTGCATATTTTGTTTCATGTTGTGTGAGACAACATGAAACAAAATATTTTTTTTATCGTATCTAATATCTACATATTCTCGCCAATTTATTTTTGTTTTTATGTTTATTTTTCTACGACATTCTACCAGCCTACTACTACGTTACTACGTTAATTAGACCCAAAGTAAGCATAGTTTAACTAGCTTGTGTTAGAATATTGTTGTCCACTAGTGGACGTGGAGCTCTAGCAATTAGGTGCATGCCATAGCACTTGATCCTCCGCCTTGCACATTCAGTCTATCACAGCTACCTTTTCAGGACTTCCGTCCTTCCACTAGGGTATATTCCTCGGTTCACCGTCCACTGCTTGTCTAATCGCGTTGTCCATTTTTAAAAATCGCTCGGACACGAATTCTCTACTTTGAGTTAATGTTATCTACTACCAGTATCAAACATAGTTTTCTTTTTAAACATTACCTAACGAAAATAAACGAGTAGTTATACCTACACACTACAGGTAGATAGTTAACACTCACATTTTGACAACAGTACTATGCTTCTCATTCCTACATAGGTACGTAACCTTCCCCGTAGTGAACCTAAACTACAAGGCTATTCAAAATTATTCAGGAGTATAATGCACTTGAATTGCATCTTCCACCAGTTTTCCAACATGTCCAAGTTTTAATTACAAATCGGAATAAATCATAAGATATTGGCATAAATATTTTGTTGATTTCATATTTCGACATCGTTCGAAAATTTAAATGACAGGTAAATAAAATCAGGCATCGGTCACGGTCGCATACAGCCTCATTAACCGCACATTAATCTCAGGAATCACTTAACGAGGCTACAGGATTAGCTTCCTTTGCCAAAAATGTAATAAAAAAGTTTTCGGGTCGTTAGCGGAACGCGGCAACCCTTTTGTCAGTGAAAATTAAATATTGCCAAGGTGAGGTTTTAGTGCGAGCGAGTAAAATACAGTACGTACTCGGATTTTAACCCTTGGCTGACCACATGGTCTAAAGGTATCACTAACGAGGTAGTTAAAGGTTAATTTGGTAAGTATCAGGAAGAATAATGGGTATTTGGCTTTGGTAGGCGTAGGCCAAACCAACATCGTTGTGTCCAGCGGCCAGGCAAACTGAACCTGCTCGCAAGTCTGTGCACCTGCTAAACAAAGGACGAGGCTCTGGCGCATGCTTAGCTCTCAGGGTTGGGTAGTCAGGTGGTAGTTGCTCCTATAGAGCCGGCATACATAAAACTATAATTAAAGGACCACTGGTACCGAAGTGTGAACTGGAAAATAGCTATGAGCATGAGATGATGATTAGGAAGAAGAATGAAAAATTGCTTATAAGGCGTGCTAAATGAAAAGTCAGGTAGGTACTGCAATACCCTTCATGAGGATGTATTTTAATTCCACACGACCACCATTTAGTAGGTACAAAAATTAACTGATGAGAAAGTGGCGAAGAAATGCACAACAACTATCACAGTTACAAATCAAAAGTCATTCCCCTAAGCTAAAGCCATCATATCTTCCGCTTATCAAACACCCGCTGTCGGTCGGACAGACCCCACAAGTCATAAATATCGCTGAACACGTTAAATATTGAGGCGGTGGCCGATCCAACTGACTAACCCTTTGTCGCCGATCGCCAGTGAATGGGTGAAAAATGACCCCGAGCCAAATATTAATAAGTGATTCTATTCAGTGGCTCGTCGATATAAAGTTTACATTTCAACGACAATTTGTTATCTGACAACACTAACGATGTGCGGATAAATATGGCTACTTTGGGTTTATGTTAAATTATTGATTTTAAATTTGGAATCTGATTTTTTTTTTTGGAGGGTACCTAAATGCTCCTGGAGTGATTACAATTTTTGGCATTTTTTTATTTCAGTAGTCCATTAGATTTTTTTTATACAGTCCGACGTCTGTCAGTTGATCCCGCTAGATGGTAAAAAACTGAGGTGCAGTTCAGAAGATACGGATTACTATTATTTCTGATGCTACTGGCCTTAAAATCATGGTGAAGGACCGGGACCCGGAACTGTAGGAAGAGGGAAACACGTGCGCCGGCAGAGCATTCCAGCTCTTTCAAAGAGGAGGAGAAGGAGGCGTCTAACCGTTTGGTACGAGACGGAATGGATTCCACAGTATGTGGGTGACACCGCATTCCAGCACGAGTTGTTCTGGACAGGAAAGGAGAGAGTGGGATGGTGGAATACATATTCCAAGATGATAAAGAACAAACTTGTGGCGACGAATTTTGCATCTTAAAACTAACTTTTTAACCCCGATCGATATGCTCATTTAATCTATAGATATCGATATTATAAATGCGAAAGCCCGTCTGTCTGTTACGCTTTCAAGCTTAAACCGCTGAACCAATTTTGATTTTATCTAAGAGTTCTTCACCCAAACCTGGGGTGTGCTCTCTTACAATTCTGTCTATTTTGACTTTTATGTTAGCGTCTGCGTTTTGCTGTCTGTATGTTCATCTACTTTTGACGTTGAGTATATTTACGTATACATAGGTATACCTCGGGACCTTCGGGATACGTATCTTGGACTTAATTCGCGAGACAAACGAGGCTCACACCCGTATTCACAAACGATACTGTGAGGTCTCATAGTGTGCTCGAGCGCATAGGGCTGGTAAAATGAATTCACAAACATCACGGAGCAATATCTAACGCAGTGCGTTCCCTCAACGAAGTATTACTTAAGTATTGTCTATGAATAAAAAGGCTTGCCAAAACGAACGCACTGAGAATTTGTCGTTCTTTGCACAGTTTTGGTGGTACGCATAGCGAAGTATTGTTTGTGAATACGGGTGTCACGCTAGCGCGGATTTTGTAATAATTTATAAGAAGTAATGTTTGGTAAATCTGAGTTTTTTCACCGCAGTAACACCCCGTGCTATCCTCAAAAGACACCCAAGAAACCCTACTGCGCGTTTAGAGCAATTTTGATAATATTTTAGGTCCAAGATATATTATGTTCCGAACGCACACATAATTTTCAAACAAACAATAAAGTCTTGAAATAACAAGCTTTTTCTTTCATGTAGTGGCGGTACGTGTGACCGCAAATCGCACTGGTAGCACAATCGCATGCGCGCGCGACACACTTCGTTACTGGATTTGTGCGCTTGCGCAGCGAGTTCCAAATTTGAATCGTTTAGTCGCATAATGCCTAATTCGCGAAATGGCACCCGAGTCTGAAAAGGACTAATTCGCGAATGGACTAATTCTTAAAAAGACTAATTCGCGAAATGGCTAATTCTGAAAAGGACTAATTCGTCGAACGGCTAAGTCTTAAAAAGACTTAGTCGCCAAATGGCCAACTCTTAACGACATATGACAGCACAAGTCAGACATTTTTTAGACGTTAAACGAAGCTAGAGGACGACGAAATTGCAAACAATAAATGAGAAAATATTTTTATTAAAAATAAAAATCACAGATTATTATGAATATTTTTCAAATCAAATCTTTTCAAATTATGTCAGCCAGCAAAAGTAATTACAAAGAAAAAAGGGTTTAGTCTCAAAACGTTCAAGTTGCAAAATAACATATATGGTAGCAAAAAGTTCAAATCTCATAAGACACAAGTCTTTAAACCTCCAAGTTGCAAAATACCTACATCTCAAAACGTTCAAGTTGCAAAATAGTGTCTAGTCTCCAAACATCCATGTCTCATAATACCTATACATTTTCATCCACACGACACTGCCCACCCCGACTCGGATAGGTTAGGTTAGAAGGCTAAGGCGGGAGCGGAGCGGAGCGGAGCTCCCGCATTAGCCTTCGTGGTTATTTTTTTTTTAACCACACATACAAGGATTTTGAACTTCAGGATTTTATTATAGTAAATAAAACACAAAAGGACGTGCGTTCACTTACAATTCCACTTCAATAAAAAAATGTATATTATTATGAGACATGGATGTTTGGAGACTTGACTATTTTGCAACTTGAACGTTTTGAGATGTAGGTATTTTGCAACTTGGAGGTTTCGAGATTTGGGTCTTATGAGATTGGAACTTTTTGCTACCATATGTTATTTTGCAACTTGAACGTTTTGAAACTAAACCATTTTTTTATTGAAGTGGAATTGTAAGTGAACGCACGTCCTTTTGTGTTTTATTTACTATAATAAAATCCTGAAGTTCAAAATCCTTGTATGTGTGGTTAAAAAAAAATAACCACGAAGGCTAATGCGGGAGCTCCGCTCCGCTCCGCTCCCGCCTTAGCCTTCTAACCTAACCTATCCGAGTCGGGGTGGGCAGTGTCGTGTGGATAAAAATGTATAGGTATTATGAGACATGGATGTTTGGAGACTAGACTATTTTGCAACTTGAACGTTTTGAGATGTAGGTATTTTGCAACTTGGAGGTTTAGAGACTTGTGCCTTATGAGATTTGAACTTTTTGCTACCATATTATGTTATTTTGCAACTTGAACGTTTTGAGACTAAACCCTTTTTTCTTTGTAATTACTTTTGCTGGCTGACATAATTTGAAAAGATTTGATTTGAAAAATGTTCATAATAATCTGTGATTTTTATTTTTAATAAAAATATTTTCTCATTTATTGTTTGCAATTTCATCGTCCTCTAGCTTCGTTTAACGTCTAAAAAATGTCTGACTTGTGCTGTCATATGTCGTTAAGAGTTGGCCATTTGGCGACTAAGTCTTTTTAAGAATTAGCCGTTCGACGAATTAGTCCTTTTCAGAATTAGCCATTTCGCGAATTAGTCTTTTTAAGAATTAGTCCATTCGCGAATTAGTCCTTTTCAGACTCGGGTGCCATTTCGCGAATTAGGCATTATGCGACTAAACGATTTGAATTATTGCCCGTTACGTTCCACGCACGGCTTTGGTGTCCTTTCGGTGAGTCTTGTTTGAATATTGTTACCGATTTAAATACGAATATGTCAAGTTTTAAGTTTACTTTACTGCAGTTTTTAGGGTTCCGTATCCGAAGGGTAAAAACGAACCCAATTACTAAGACTCCACCATTTAACTGTTTAGATAATCTGTGACACCGTTGACAATCTATCTATCACCGGGCTGTATATCTCGTGAACCGTCATAGCTAGACAGTTGTAAATTTCACAGATCATATAGATATTAGATATTTTGATTAGGTATGTAAATATTACGACAAATACAAAAAAATAATAATGGTACAGAACCCTTAGTACGAGACTCCTAATCGGTCGGGTTTTTTTAACTATTTAGGTACAATGTCATGAGCACTGCTACGCCCACCGCGCCGGTTAATTCAGTAGCATTATATGGAACATAGGGCTTTGATGATTCACGTGGAATTCCAGTTTTTCACTAAGATTTTCGTCAAACCTAGTGCAGACCTTAGGATCCTAAGGACCCCCTGCTAACTACTTTACATTCGTTCGTTATTAGGGGTTAGCTTCTATCGCGTTGGGCAGTGAATGGTGACCTATCTAAAATTCCAATTTTTCCATATGACTCTCGGCATACTTGGCACCGAAGTAGTGAAGTATTGAACCGCTACTCAAACCTTCCAAGGTCACATTCACTGATTTTCGGGTGCCAGCTGCCATCATGATGGACTTTGGTAGTCCATACGGAGTTCCAACTCTTCATCTAGGTTCTTGGCATACCTAGAAGGTATGGAGAGATCTAGAAGAACTTCTATTAAGTACCTCTCAAACCTTCTCTTGGGAAATACCTATATTCATTGATTTTCAAGGGTCTTCGGTCACGTCAGACTGTGGTAACATCGATTGGTGGTGACTAGCTGTTTCTCCAAGGTTACATTACTGGTACTAGTGGTGGTAAGGACCAGGGACGGATAGAAAACTGTGACCCATTTGAAATGATAATATTTTATTCAGTTTCTCGGTACCTATAGAGTACTTAGAACAGAGATACTAATCACCTCCCAAACCGTTTCCAAGGCAATAAGATAATCACTGGTTCTCAAGGATCAAGGAAGAAAAAGAAAGTCTTTGGTCAAGTTGAGCTGTGGTGAACTGGTGACCTTGATTTGTCGTAACTGGCTGTTAGACGAGAGATAAGACCGACCAATATTTAATGTTTTTAACACAAATAATATTGTTTATAACAGTAAACGTGAATTCCCATGATCTAATTATTATTTTGTGGTTGTCGGCCATTGTTCACGTATTACTGATAATTCTAACTGATTAATTTATTTACATATAATAGGGTAAATAGAACAATTGAAATAATTAGTTTAACGACGAATATAAAATAAAACTTGATAAACGAAATCTATTATTATTAGGTAATTATTATAGTAGCTAAACTCGGCAACGTGTCACTACGGTTATATTATTATGATTTACGAAAAATAAACTCCGTCCTGTAAAAACTGAGTATACCACACCACTTGTATGCACAACTGTACCATTTTCTTTAAATTTTCTCATTTAGGAAAATGTGTACGAGCCACCACCACATATTTCTGGAGGTGTCCAATGTAAATACTTTTGATGTAAAAGAAGGTAAGCACTTCCCTTAGAATCAAGGTGCTTGATACTGCAGTGGTGAGGTATCCCAATAACACGATTCCTGCCGGCTTCTCGCATGGTGCATGACAAACTATATCGAGGAAAGCTTGTTTTTCACCGGCTTCCCTTTTGACAATTTTCACCCTTCACCACTGCGGCAATGTGCATCATCCTATTGTAGCAGAGAATGCAACCTTATTATTATTGTCCTTGTTCACTAATCATTCCTTATTCCTAAAACACACAAGTGACGTCATAACATTTTTCTGGCGCCAACAATATTCGATACAAATTATTTCTCAATAAAACTCCAAAAAAATAACGTTATCGCACAAAAAAAACGTTATTAACAAGAAATCGGTATTTAATGTTGCCGATACGTTATTTGTACATGTGACCACAGGATGTGACCCAACTTGTATGGTTCATTACGTCGGCGCGATTGATTTCTGAGCCCGGGGCTGCCGGGGCCCCGGGGGCGGGGAAGTGACCTGTGACACCCTGGCGCCACTGTTTTTTTAATGTCTGGATTTTAATTGTTACAAGAAACGAATGATTTCGGAGTTCTCGTTTCCGCTTTATTAGTTGCGAACTTGGTTTACGTTATTTTTAATTAGGTATTAATTAATATTACGCAAAATATTCTAGGACATAAATTACATAGAGACAAAGACCAAATCTTACCTTCTAGAATTTAAATATACGTACATACTTTTATAGAAGCTTCTTTGTTATATCTAGGTTCGTCCTAGCTCAGATCGCAGGCAAGACCTTTTTAGGAATCAGCTAATTCCCAGGTAGTACAGGCAGATATAGTGAAACATCGTGCAGATCAAGTGCGTTCTAATCCAGTATACCGGCATTGAGGTAAAATACGTACATGTATACCGGCACTGCCTACCTACCTCATCGTTAACTCCATAAAGTGCAGTCCAAAGTGATGAAGGGGTCCCCGCACTAGAAAAAGGGTTAGGTGAATCTGTAGGCAAGTTTGAGAAACGCTGTAGGTACTTAAATAATTCAATTCTACCTCTCTAAAACGCAGCCTAAAATTCCTTTTACTTTTTTATACAATCGAATTAGGCAAAAGTGTCAAGCTACGAGGACGGGTGATTAGTAACGAAACACATTTTCATAATTAGAACACAGTGTTGGGGCCATTATTATTTTTTATCATCTGTGGCATTTCTGTTATTTATGACTTTGAATATTTATTTGAAACGGTTTTATTTTTAAATATCAGTGGCAATGTTGCGTAAAATGGTCGAATTTCGGAAATGTCATTTCTTTTGGTAGTATTTTTATGGTGTCGAGCGCCAGCAATCCCGGTTGCATCCAAAGCCGAGGCTTGCTCTCTTTTTTTTTCATTATTTGATCTGGCTGGTTGGATTTTATAAGAGCGACTGTCGTCTGACCCTTTAACCGTGAGAGGGAAACCTTCGTCCTTCAATCAGAAAACTCTCTGCAAACTGAAACAGAAACTGGACCATAGTCAGACTCTACTACCTTTCTACCCAACGTAAGAGCCAAATCAAAAACTCTATCTAGACCATGCAGTATGTATAATCTAATTAGCTTGTATTATGGATTCTAGAACATGAATAGACATAGGTAAGCATTTAGATTTATTTTTATAAATACATAACATATTAATGAGAACACCGAGATCAATTCAAATATATTAAATTAGGTACAAATACTCATTTCCATTGAACGGGAATCGAACTTCTGAACTTTCACTTAACAGTCGCACGCTAATCTACCTTCAATACATTCACGTTCGTAATTTAAAAAAAAATAACGAATAAAAAAGCTCTAAATGGACTGTGACAACCAACACGGAAGCCACTGGAACTTAAATAAAAATTATTATTATGTAATACAAGTAACGTTTGACAACGTTTAGCTGTGCATCAAATAATAAACAAGCTCGGCGCAACGGTAGCACAATGGCTGACGCTCTATAAACTATAAAATATTGTCGCTGGTCGTAGTATACGTGAACACAACAGATAAAATAGGAGTTTATTTGTACGTATCGCGACAGTGTAGTAAAAGGTTTTAGTTCCGATTTATTTTTTCGTTATTTCATTATGTAATTAAATAGTTTTCGAATTGTTTTTTTTTTTCAGTAAAACTTCTTTAAGTGCGTTGTGCAACTTTCATAGACAAATTGACAAATTGTTCGTAGAAAATTTTGGATGAGCAAAAATCATGGAACTTGCATCGTCATGTCCGGTCACGCTGATTGCCATTTTTTTATTGAGTTAAAATTTTGCAAACGCTTTAGTTCTAGTGACAATGTATTATTATTGTACCATGGAGCTGGTGTGATGATGGTTTCGGAAGGTAGCCATAGCACATAAATTATACAAGGTAAATCCATCGAGTATTAGCTTATTTCTTGTCTTGGTAAGCACCCTGATTTTACACGGTGTTCAAGTCTGAAGATAGAGTAGGAAGGTCGCCATAGGAACTCCTCAACTAAAGAAAACAAACCCACTGAATTAGGGCTCGTTTGGATTATCTTGGCAAGCACTGGTGCTACATGCTAAAACTAAAAAGTTTAAAATAAAATAATTAGAAAAAAGGACACCTTTTTTTAAACAAGCTATAAAATAATTTCATGCCAAGGGTATAGAATACTGACATTAAAAGCTGTACTGTAATTATAAAAAATTAAAACTAGAATGAAATTATTGTTTATAAGCCTGTTTTAACGTCTCTTGGGAAACCATAATTAATAAAATTAAAAAAAAGGTTTTATAAAATACATTAAATAATCAATGTGAAAAAGCCATTAAATAGTCATCGCATGAATAGACAACTTAAAAAAATTGTAGCTAATAAATAAATAAACAGTCACATCCACTACATATCCATTATCAAAACATTTTATCTCTACTATTCTTGCATATACTACGCACCAGATGCGTAGAGAAATAAAAAATCTTACACAATGGCTCTAAGTGGAGTCAGTAACTAAATAATAAAGTTTAACGACACCTTATTAAGAATTTATTTGTTGGTACTCCCGAATTATTCCGTAATTTATTACAAATAACATTCTAACCACTAAAATGTTATATAACAAATATAACAATACACATTTCGTGTACATTTGTTACGGGATTTGATTTTAATGATCCCCTCTTCAATATAAAGCCGCCCATTCATACTTCCAGCTTGTTCAATATATTAGGTAATTTTAATGGGATTCTTTACGATTTATTTCGATTTCTGAACAGATAGATTTTATGTCAATTTTTTAAATTTGGAATTGTTATGTACGGAAGTTTATGAGACCACCAACGTATGCTACTAAAATGCCTAGATATATTCTTAATTCTAATTTATAATGTATGTTTATAGGTTTTTTAATAATATTCTATTGAGGTGTATGCTTGAGAAGTCATGATAAAATAGGAATAACTATATTTCTTATACTATTAACTGTTAACAAAGAATACTTCTAATAATAACATAATTCACTAACAGTGATAATATTTTATTTATCAACCTTTACCCGTTCAGCTATTCTGGCGTTATTGAGTAACAAACATCCATTCATCCAGACTTTCACATTTAGAAAGTAGTAAGGGTGAGAGTTATAATGAATATTTAGTAATAAACACTTAGTATTACCTCAGACCCAGATCCTTCTGCCCATACCGCACGTCATTAAAAATAAATAAGCAAAGGGCTTCCAATCCCCTTTTACCTAATACTTGAATAGTAAGTCAAAACTCTGATAGTAAAAGAACATAATTTCTGGGGAAAATAAAGAAAAAAAATACAGCAAGTTTCGCGTAAGTCACACTGCAAATCGTTATCCTGATTTGGCAGAAGTATCTTTTGTATTCGATGGATAGGTCGAATTAATGATACCTACTTCTGTAATTGATTCAGAGTCAATCATTGATGTCGGCAATACGATCTCAAGTTTCCCCATAACAATTGCATTCTTTCTTCTTTTCGCTCCTCAGTTAATACATTCCGAATAAGATGTAAAGTACAATTTAATTGTTACAAAAATGGTGTAAAATTATCAATGAATGGTCTCTAGGGACCCTAACCCTTCAACATTCAATGAATTTTACAATATCATTATTCCACTAAATGGTTTTAAAGTACCCGAAATCAATATCCCACTATTTCACACCAATGTCACAGACATGCCGACGCCGAATTCCACATTCAAACACAATCAATAGAAATTGTTGTTAAAGGAATATCACTATTCATTCACCAACTGTAAAATTTAAAATTCGAAATATAATTTATCATTAATTGTATCATTAGCCGTATCGTATTTACTCTTGTGACGCGCCATCACTTCATTTTCTCTCTCTTTAAGTCTCATTTTAATGATTGATGATAGACAGAGATAGAATAATGATAAATGATGAGTGAAGCGATGAAAAGGCTGGCAACCATGTGTTGCACGCATTTCTCTAAGATCGTCAGATGTTTGGGTGTCCTATACAATTTTAACTGGTCATTCATAACCCGTTATTAATGATTTGTAGATCGTGCGATAATAGATTTAAGAGTGGGGCTATTAGTTAAGCTAAGCAACTGTTCATTATATTTGAAACGGATAAAAATAAAATATATTGTATCGGGCCGATGGTGTGGTAACTTTTTTTATATACGGAATGTAGGTGTTGGTATGCTTAGGCCTATCGGTAGAGGTGTGTTAATATCCACATTTTACTAGTTGTTTTACGCCTACCTACGCTTGGACTACCTACTACGATCTACGACATGAAACTTTCAAGGTTCTGCCATGATGAATTCTCCACCGCAATATTAAACCTACTCGGAGATCTTTGTTCGGTAGGTGCAGTTATATTATGTACTATGTACAAGTTATAAGTACTATCTACTGTTCAGGACTGTCCCTTAGCCTTAAATCTCTTCCTTTTCTTATTCCGCTGTTTAATACCAACTTTACATTTTTATTACTTGCAGCAGTGCTGCTTGCCATTAGATGGTTTCTTCCTAAGTAGATTTCTAACTACCCCAATAGAAATCTACTAGATATGGTAGAAATTCTAAATTTTATTCCAAATCACAACCAAGTTCTATTTTCAAAACTTTTTTTTTTTTTTTCATATTAAAATTTGACATTATCTTCTTAATTCAAATATCAATTTTAATTTTTTAATACCTTATTTTATTTTAGTCCAGTATTACGTAATTTAATTTTACTCTTACTGGAGACCGGGTTGTTCACTTCAATCGTTCCTAAAAATAAAATCTCATCAAATCTCAGTCCATTATACAGAGCTATCGCACGAAATCAAATTTCATCCCTCGGCTAAATCGTTGGCGGAAATTAAGAAAAAATCACTATATCCCACCCTCGTATAAAGTAATATAGTTTATGACTTTATGACAAATGCATTAATGAATGAATGAGTGAACGAATTCAGAGGGGAGCCATATTTATTGTGTTTTCTCCGTTGAGCTAGTTAAGCTTTTGGTGTTAGGATGGCCTTACAGGAGAGTGCAACATTTTTTTAAATGTCATATAGTTTTTATTTGACAAAAAAATCAGAAATATTGTTTCATCTACTGTACTGTTTTATCTACCAAGATCATATTAATTTAAGCCTAATATCAATTGCACCTGCGGCTTCGCCCACGTATTAGGTATGCTGATACCATGCCTTGCCATGACTCAAAGAAACTTATTCCCGAGATAAGTAGCCTATATCGTATACTGCTCGTTTTCTACCTGAGTGTAAATATCAGCCACATCTTCAGCCATTATATATTACTAGCTTTTGCCCGTGGCTCCGCCCGCGTGGATGTTGGTTATCGCGACCAAACATAGCCTATGTCCTTTCTCAAGGTCTAATCTACCCGTATACCAAATTTCATCAAAATCGATTCAGTGGTTTAGACAGACAGACAGAGTTACTTTCGCATTTATAATTATTAGTATGGATGCCTCAAAGAGTAACAAATAAAATTACTTTAGCATTTATAATAAAACTTAGCATTAGCCTAACACTTCTACACTCTTGCATAAACCCATCCCATCTCCCTCAGCCCCGCACAATGATATGGAAAAATATCATATTTAATACTAAGTTAACTAAACGGGAGTCGAACCGCAGTATGAGGGTGCTTTATTAAATATGTTCCCGACGCGTATTTACATATGCTACTAACCCGCTGTGACGGATCGGATTTTACGGATCCTATAATCATAGGGAAGCAAGAATTTGACGTCCATTAGCGTAGGTTACCGTTTAACTTTAAAACTTGATTTCACCAGTGAAAATCTACTGAAACTATACTAGTTTTCACATGTTATTCCATGAAATTCGTTGCCTTCAGCTTACCATCAGGCGGAGCGAAGTCATATTGACATGTTCCATATAAAAAAAAGTTGTAAGGATAGAGACACATGGGGGTTGTTGTTTCTGCCTGTGTGTTCACACCTATTTCCCTCAGGGGTCTGAGGGAAATAGGTGTGAACATAATGTCCACCGGGTCTTTAAAAGGGAGTGGTTTTGATCATGAGGTACAGGCTCGTAATCCAACTAGGTGAACACATCAGTTGAAACACTGCCCTGAACCGGCAGTATTTATGGTACTTTGATATTTACAGACTCATATTTCTTGCAAAGCGTATTTCTTCTCTTCTCTGTACACTAAAATCTCTTCTGTTATAACTTATAACATAACAATACAATATTTAAATAAAATTGCATAATCACCACACAATTTTTCAAATTATAAACATTCTAAACCGTTTACTTCAGCACAAAGTAGCAATAAATACCACACTATTATCCAAATTTCGAATAAGTGTTCTATAAACTTGGCACTTCCCAACACTAGTAGATAAACGACACAGTGAAGCCGGCACATTAAACAATTTAATTCAATAAATTCACAATTTAATTGTCGAATCATTGAGTGCGCATTTGTCCCGACCCTAGTTATTTAGATGCGTACTTTATAAACTACACAATCAGTGCATTGTGGGCCCCTCTAGCTGGAGAATAGGGTTGTCGCTAAATATTAAATTTTACTAATTACCAAAAACCATTGTTATTCAAATAATAATCATTATTCATAGAAAATATTGATTCCATTTTTGTATTGATAACACTAACTACAGTTTTCTATAGGGTGAAGGGTTCCCTGTCAGGTTATTGTAATAGGTACTACTGATGTAGCGAACAAGCATATGTATCCACTAGTCTAACAAACAGACACACACACATACATACATCCTCACAAACTTTCACATTTTATAATAGCTATTAGTAGGATATAATTATGTGGTTGTATGAGTGGAAGGAAGGTATTAAAACTATGATGTCACGCGATTTTAACCACAAATTGAGGAGTGAAACATTACAAAGCAATCTCTGGAATGCGTAAGTAAACAATAAATCATATTACAATACATATACATATTAAGGAAGAGCGGGGCAATTACATCACGGGGATATTACGTCAAAATGGTTTTTAGCCTGCAATTTAACTCTTACTCAAAAGTGACATCTATGTACTCGTAGGAAAAAAAGAGATGTTTAATTTAATAACTAGATGGTGTTGTTAGCGTGTATGCTGGTCGATCGACATGCATAATTGCATAGACGCCATTTTGGCTGCATACAAGTGGGTAGACGCTCCGCAAGTTTTTTTTTGTCTAAAGTAGTGTTTGTGAATTTAGCGAAGTTTCAGCAAGGTAAGAACGTTTGCTACATATTATAGAGTACATATTTATAAACAATTACTTTTATTGTACGCTTTGATTTCACTGTGCTATTAACTCTAACGTAATAGCCCCTTGAATTTGAAATGGCGGGGAAATTCAGTCAGATTGAAAGACGTAATAACCCCGTCGTTTTTGTATGAAGTTGCAAAACAGTAGTGATGTCCATAGTGTCGATATACAGATGACGATATAATTATCGTCTCTTACTTTTATATAATAGAATTTGAAGATATTGTTGAATTTCTTCCACATCCTCAAATTAGGGGCAAAGATTATATATTTCCATGCAAAATTGAGATATTAGAATTGTAATGTGCCAACTGGCCCAGCGATTTGCAATAATATTTTTTTAGTTTAACTACTTACTACTTTTTGATTTTTTAATAAACTTGTTTACGTACGGAAATAGATTTTTTATTTCATAAATCAATAATTAATTATACCCTTTATGTACTTCTTTGATCTTATTTATCTCAGTAGGAGTGACGTGATCGATCAGCCCATATCGATAATTATCAGCACATCCCTAAAATGATAGAAACTTGGCGGAATAACCCCACGAAAATTTAAAACTATATTTTCTCGGAACTGGACCTTATTACTGCAGTATAAAGTGCAGATTCCAATACTCTCAGTCGTCAGTAGTGTCCAGCTCTAAGTCTTATCACAAATTATACATAGATGGCGTTTTTATTAAACTTTGACGTAATAACCCGCCGCGGGGTTATTACATCAGTATTCAGTTTTCTCAACATGTTAGTTATTTCTTCAATTATGACACGCGTTTTCTGCTATACAGATATTACAGATAGAATATCAGATAATTATTTCATTAGATAGCTTTCTTAAATTTACTGTAGCTTAATTCTACACAAAATTACAGACGTGTGAAATTTTGACTTTCATTTTTGTGATGGAATAGCCCCGCCCTTCCTTACTAATATATCTACCTATTTATACGTAAGAAGTGTAGGTACGAAAAAGTCACGTAAACGGTAGTAACTCGTCATGCTAAAGACCTGTGGTTAAACAAAATATGACGATAAAGATGACGTCATTTGTGACGCAGCGGTTGAGCTTTCGACTGCTACTTCGGAAGTTTGAAATACCTTCTTGTATTCACTGAAAATTTGCAATCCCGAAAGACCACTATCGAATTTTGTAGCTGGTAAACTGGTGACGTTTCAAAAATATGCAGTATGTTTATACAGATAAATGTGAAAAGTCGGCGTTCCGTTCCAAATTCAAAATTCATTCCCGCCGTCCCATAAGTGTGTCCAGTACCTATAGGTACTCATGGAAGTCATTGATTTTATTAATTACCCGCGTGGAATTTTGATCCTGTTCCCGCAACCCATGGGATTTGGAACCTATTTCCGGGATAAAGGGCCTATACAAAGGCTACTTTGTGTAACAACGTAACAATAACATAACAACAATCTATAATTGGTAAAGGAATAGATTACAGTCTGGAATACCAGACATCTATTCCTGTTTCAAATTTCAGCCATATTGAATAACAAACATCTTCACAAACTTTCATATTTTAAATATTAGTCGATTATTTTTGTGAGATGTCAACCCTAAACCATTCGATTGTATAGGGGTGCCAAAGTGGCCTATAATAGCCTCACTCAACATAATGTGTTTAACGAATGATCATCGAATCTAACTCGATACGACATTCTACTGGTATTTATTTCGTTTATATTTGGAACGTTCTATTCTGTTTTCAAAATAAAAGGGTTTAATTATGGCGGCTTTTTAGTCTCCTGAAAATAAAAAGCTTTTTCATTGAGAAAATAATTTATATCTATGGTGGTTTTCGTTTGTGTCCGTATTTTATTATTTTTAAATAGTAGTTTATTAATCTGTGGTAGGTATTTCTGTACTCACTTTAGAGAAATAATAGTTTCTCTAAGTTGCCAAACGTTTAACAACAAGCACTTTAAAAAGTGCCAAATAAAATAAAAAATGTTGTGAAAACCATAGAGATGTAAATCTCTACATATTGTGTTGCGTGGAAATCATGAGCTCTAGACGCACCTTTACGCATGTTTGATCGCATTCAGCACTAACGCTAAAAGCGACATCCACGCAGGCGGAGCCGCGGGCGTAGACTAGTCATACATATTATAATACTTAATTAAATTTTACAACATCAATTATTTTTACGGTGATTTTCCTGTTTTCATAGTTCACAATCGTTTATTATTATCACCAAAGTTATGACGTTGTAAAACACCACATTATTAATACATATAAACAAAATGGGGCAGTTAGTGCTAATTATTACAACACCATACAATACCCAATGTGTAAAGTATTGTAATAATTAAAATTTCCGAGTATTTTTTTAGGACTTTTCCCTGTAATTAATTGGAACCAATTATTTTGTTATCGGGCTATTGGTACGAGCAATAACAAATTATTATCCTGTTCCGATAACATTCCATATTTGAATTCAAATAACGGATCTTATTGCAACTTAACGACGACCACCATCGCCACATATGCAGACGACACAGCCTTGCTTTCTGTGCATGAGAACCCTGGCATTGCGTCGAGGAACATTCAAGCCCACCTGAGCCTAATAGAAGCATGGTTCAACAAATGGCCCATCAGAGCCAACAAAGATAAGTCCGTACACGTCACATTTACTCTGAGAAGGGATGCTTGCCCTCCGGTCTTGCTTTATAAAGAAGAGATTCCTCAAGCAGAAGATGCCAAATACCTTGGTATGCAATTGGACCGGCGTCTGACCTGGCAAAAGCATATCTGGACCAAGCGAAAACAACTGGACCTTAAAATCCGCAGCATGTATTGGCTAATTGGAAGCAGATCCCAATTAACGGACAGTAGCAAAAAAAGCATCATCAAACCGATATGGACTTACGGAATTCAGCTATGGGGTTCTGCCAGCCACAGTAACATTGAAATACTGGAGAGATTCCAGAACAAAACCATCCGCAATATGCAAAATGTGTCTCCTCAGTAAGCAATAAGTTTATGTACGTGGACATCAAGCTGAAATCAGTGAAGCAGGAAATTGAATCCTATAGCACGAAATATCAGATGAGACTGGACCACCACAAAAACGCCCTTGCCGCCCAGCTGTACGGCACTGGTAGCCTCAGTTTCTCCAGACTGAAGAGATATGGAATCCTAAACCTTGCGATAAGATTCGCCGATCCTAACAATAAATTGAGAAATAGATCACTGGATACGTCTCTCCCATTAACTCCAAAACCAGATTGTATCAGACATCGGATTGGATTATTGTTATTCAAACAGATTGCCAAGAAGCAGGCTTGAAAAAGAAAAAAGAAAAAAATCGCAACTTAACAAAAATATTTTTTACAAGCCATATTAACATCAAACTTGACGTTTTCGGCATTAAATATTATTTATTATTTATTATCTGTAACTATCACAATATTTATGAAGATATTTAGATATCGACGTGTCGTAATTAATACGTAGAATTATAAAAAAAAAAACAATATATACACAATATGTACTTATTGTATAGTAGCATATTCCCATTATATTTTTTTAATGAATGGCTCTGTGCTTTTAGCATCAATTCCGCATCCCTTAATATAACCTATGTATAATATTCAATCATTAATGACAAAATCAAAAAGGACGAAAATATTAATCAAAAATGTCCATTCACAGATCATAAATATAAGCAACACAGACTAATACAAAATCGGAACGATATCAGATCAACTCTAGCGTCGCATCGTCGCAATGAAAGAGTGAATGATTGTTTAATGTAGCAGAAGTGAGCAAATTCGTTTTTAAACGGCTATCAGCCGGTCATTATGATGGCTGTGAATAGCATATACGTACGTCACTGGTGTTTTTGTTGTAGGGTGTCCCTGTTGTATTTTATTATATTTTCATAATTCTTTTCCGTATTTTCATCACATTTTTTTTATTTATTTATTTATTTACATTATTATGTAATAGAGGTTTCAGGCCCCACTAAAAACTTCAGGCAAAACCCAAGGCAACCTCGCGTGCTAGCCTATGCATGCCCTTGCCCTACTTTTGAATAAATTACAGGATACTTAAGCCATGAAATTAATATAAATGACGTGTATTTTTTAAAAGAACAATAATGTATTCAATAAATACTACAACAATATATACAGATAATACAAAAACAATTTTTTTTTAAATTATTTAATGTCCATTAACTCGCCTGATGAAACTTTTACCGGTGCCTATAAAAGTCAAATGTTCAAAAATGGTGAGTTTATTGGTGCCCAAAAACGACTGTGAGATGGTTAAAGTAGTACAATAACATTGTATCAAAGAAATTCTACTGGAATTATTATACCCACTTAACATGTGGACACTCTACACAGTAGTATATTAAGTACTCTTAATAATGGGACAGTCCGACAATAGGTGTACGTTTGTCATCGCACACAATGGACGCACAAGAAGACTCGTCCGATTGTTGTTTAGACATCTGGGGTTTCTAATATCACCCGTGAATCGCGGACACCCTAGCTATTCTATTTTCGAATTTAGCTACGTCATTTCGCAACTTAAGAATGTGGTCTTGGAGAATATAAACATCATTTTATCATTCGTTCTCGTTCTATTATTGAATGGGACTTATAAAAATTTACATCAACCGATTTTTTTGGAATCTTTTTAGTTCGTTGACAAAATGAGGCATAATTTATTTTTTATTTCCTTTGTATAGTCACTGTCGAGTCAGTACAGTCACTACTTCTACCGTTAAGAACCGGATCTTGTGCAAATATCTTACTGATATTATGTATAAATAGGCGAGGCTCACCCCTTATTACGTTGGACCGAATTGGTGAAATTTGGGTGTTAATTCGCCTCTGCCTAACCCTCCGAGGATAAAGGCGTGATTATATGTATGTATTGATAATGTAGTCTGGCACTTCCATACTATATTACGTAACTAACCTAACGAAAATTATGGCTACTTTTTATCCTGAGCCTAAAATACTGTCTTTTAGATTCGTGTAAATCGCGAGAACGGGATCAGTATTCCAGGCGTGGGCAATAACCAGTGAATTTTAAATCCATGATGACATAAACATTGCTTAAATCACACTACGAGAATCAAAGTGCACAGACTTATTCAAATAGTTATTACCCCATAAATAATAAGATAACAATAACATCGATATACCTACTTATTGCCCAATTTCCAAACTTGTACAACACGAAATCGCTAAACGAGAAACGGGCATTAAATTTGAACAGGCCAGTAATCATACAAACACTTTAAAACACCCCACCTATAATAATTATCCATTTAAGATAGACCTCTTAAAAACCCATTACTTACCCTCCAGTCAAAGAGTAATAAGACACAAAGAGGGAACAGGTAGATCAATTTAAACTGGTAGTAGGGTAAGCTCCCCCGTTCCTGGCTACCCTATTAAGTGATGGGTAATTTAGGAATACATAAAGTACATAATAGGGTCCTTAACTTGGGCTTAATGAGGTGAAAACGGGACCGCTTACCCTGTTGGTGTGGCGTTAATGTTCGTTCAATCGTTCAATGTGCCAAATATAGAACATTTGGCGGTTCACGTGATATTTTAAATCGATAATTTCAATCGAAAATGTTGTATGATAATGATACCGAAATTGAATAGCGTTCGAAATTCAATAAGATTACGTACGGTACAAGGGTGGAGACCCCTAACAAATAGGTATCTACTAGGTTTATCTTGCCTATGGTGACTATAAGTAGACGAATACTGATACTATTCCTACAACCCAGAGAAACCTATTTCCAGGTAAAAGAGTAGAGTATGTTGTGCTATTCCAAAGTATAGGTAATTTATCTCTGTATTAAATTTCAGCCTTATCCGTTCAGTCAGATAATTACACTTAACAAATATGCACCCATTCATCTAAAGTAATTCTAAACTAATTAATCAAATGTTATGTAAATTTAAGAGCAGCAAGTAAAATAAAATTAATTATGGAACGAGAGAAATGAATAATCAAGTAAAGATAAACTACCTAGGCATGTTATGAGACGAAGCCACGAAATGATACTAACATTACCTTACTTAGACACAATTAAATGCAGACTGCCTATCAGTAGCCATTGCGTGATCTACAGATATGGTTTTTTTCAATGATGTATTATATTCATAGATACGTCATACAAGAAGATGGCGGCTTTCAAAAATGGCGCATACACTAAGTATAAAAACAGTTTAGTTACTTATTAAAAATATGTCAATGTTATTAATTTATATGGATTATATATAAGTATCTACATTAATAATATTATATTATGTATTACGAATTTATTATTATAATTGTTTTTTTTTGGTCGCGATTCTGATTGGTGCATAAAATGATGACCAAAAGTCATCATTTTTTTGTCGCCATTTTAGAGTGCGGACAACATATCTATAGTTTATAATATATCATTGGTTTTATTCACTCATTTATTCAATGAATGAATGAACATAAACTGGGACATAAAATATCGCCTAGTTCGTTTGAATTCAAATTAATAAAAGTATTTTTTTATTATCAAAATACCATGAAAAATCACTAACCCTTTTTTATAAAGCAGACAAAGGCGACTGAACGGTGCTGTGCAGATGTTCACGACATTTTATTACGATTTAATGTCATAAATAATTTGATTAGTCGCGTATTTATCAACTTAGAAGCATCTTCATGGAAAAACGTCATTCATTCATGACCTCCCTTGCTCTAAAGACATTTATATGGGACTATGGGACCCATTGAAATAACGAACAACCGTTTATAAGCCACTAATGTTATCTAGACATCTTCACAGAAAAGGAGATATCAAACATAACTCTACAAACTTATATTTACAGCCAAAATGCAAGAAACTAAAGCATTATAACTCTTACTGCTGTAGTAATAATGACCAACCAATATATTTTGCATGATGCATAGTTTTTGTAATACCATTGATATATTTTTTTCGTTTTGAAAAGAGCGTTCGTATTTCAAAAGGTGTAATGACGTCTTGTGTTGACAAAAAAATGTTTTTTGCACATGTCCCCGAGCACGCGTTGAAAATTGACTCGATCAATGCGATTTTAAAAACTTTCTGGATTATCTTGTTGCCTTTTGTATAAATATTTATGAAGTTGCAGTTAAAAAAAGGCTTTGTCGGTGACTTTTTTGGCTAGTTCGAACACTTATTCGAAACAAAAAAATCAATAAATAATAATTCGTTCATAAATATTATCAGTATTTATGAACTAAATTATTATTTATTGATTTGGAAATAACACCGGTCTATCTATTCTTGGGAAGTCAAATTTTCCAACCTTTCTAGGGACAACTCATCTGGAATGGTCACTACTTATTGGACGTCTCCTCAGATTACCATCAGGTAAAATGCAGGCTAATTGACTAACCAATCCCAAAAAAAAACTAAATACTTACCTGATAACGTAAAAAATAACATTGACAAAAAAAAATTAACATTTGAATTGGATAAATCCTGTTGAACCTGGATCTATTATCCAGGTTCAACAGGATTTATTTATGTAATGGTTTTAATAAGTATTAAACTTTATTCCGTGCCTTCTAACCTGAAAAATCAATAATCGTCAGTAAATTCATTAAGTATCCATAATAATAAGAAACCCAAACAAACAATACGAGATACTGCATTCACATCGACAAATAAAATTACTCAATCGAGTAAAGGGCTAATTCGGTACGCACTCCGCGTCCATAATCAGTGTCGGACCACACACGACGTTTCAGAACGAACATACAGTAAAAGGTGCTAACATGAAAACATCACACCGTTCCATTTTTGAACACAACAAACACAAAATGGCGCTTTAAACGCCATAATCTCTTTTACCAATGGCGCCCTTTATTTGAAAATCGAACTAGTTACACTTCCCTATTCTTATTTTAAAAAATTGTTACACGTTCTTTGTTCGGACAATATTTGTTACGAGTATAATGCGCCCACATTAACTTGAACTTCAGTTACTTGATAGTGTATTCAGAAATGTTCAGTAAAGAAGTGTCTAGTAAAAATGGTTTTGTTAAGTGATGTGGTTAAGTGGAGACTTGATGTTTGGTTGTTTTAGGGTGCGTTGTTTGTTTTCGAGCTTTAAACACGGTTCGTCTTAACAAGGTGCGGTTTATTTTTATCTGTTCGACAACAAAGCGATGGTAGCAGATTTTTTTTGGTCGTTGGTCGTCGCCAACATCCTTTACTTTACCTTTGTGCTGTAAGTACTTTGGGATTTGTCACAACTGTGTGTGGAATTAAGAGAGTTTATTCAGTTAAATGTAATGTTTGCACAGTTTGACAGTGCAAGGAGATGTTTTGATTATTTGAAACAGTTCATCAGAACTTGATCAGAACACTCAGACTACGGCTAATGCAATAATCAAAATAATATTCTATGACATACTACATAGCGCCATCTAGAACCAAGATTGTTATATGGGTTCTATTAGAAGGCGGATATGATATACATACTTAGTTATTTTTTAAGTCAGTACTCACATGTAACACTCAATCCAATACAATATACCATATGCATTGAAATATTTGCACTGAGCGGGAATCGAATTCGTGACCTTTGAATTAGCAACCGATAGCCCAACCACTTCATCACATTGGTCGTTTTTCCCTTGTTCCCGTGATTCGACTTAACCAGGTCATTGGGATTGGTAACGCTATGATACCCACCCCTATAAGTGTTAATAGGTCATGGTAACCACTTACCATCAGCCATGCGACTGTTCACCCCCTTAGCAATATAAAAGGAAATTAAAACAATAAGTAACAAGTTAAGTTAAAATATTTCAACTTCGATTCCCGCCTAAAAGAAATGGCGGGAAAATTTTCATTAGGCACGTTTCCCCTTTGAGTTATTACTCGCATTTATCATCGTAAGGTTGGCAATAACCATCATTATTATACTTTTATTATTGCTTTATGGCAACTATGTGATTCAAATTATGACGTAATGGTTGTGACGTTATTTTCGACTCATTGGAATCGTTTTTCTTCGCGAATGCTGAAAAATGTAGTGTTATGTTTTCTGGGTTTATGTAAGAAGTTTTTTATTTCTCCATAATTTCTAAATGCCTAGTCAGATTTGGGTGTAATGAAATTTTTATTCAACCCTAATGCTTTAGCTATAATTAAAAAATAATTTGACACAAGAAATCAAGTCAGGGTTTCCTCTCGGTGGAAGGTCAGACGGCAGGCAAAATGAGGATAATGGATAGATCTCCAAAGTTTAAGCATTTTTTATTATTTTTTTTCTTTTTAAAAAAGAATATTAGGTTTTGGATTTTTTTTTGTTATGTTTAGCGCTAGGATTATTTTAATTTAGTTAACTATTTGTTTACGAAAATATTGTAAACAAAGCTTACGGTTAAGATATTAACCCTTGCATCATTACTCGAAGTTGTAACAAAAACCTATTATTACTTTAAACGAACGAAAATGACCAGAAAAACGATATCTGCGGATATGGTGTGTCAATCCGTGGGTATTATCCTTTCTCGAGAGCGGTATGTAGACAATGGCTGTCAAAACGTCATAACAGCGCGATAGCATCGTATACAGTTCAATTGGCTTCCTTCGACTGTGGTGTAATGGTTGCAGCGTATTACTTACTGTTGGTATGTACCTGGCACTTGATTTGGCAAGTTCGGAAGAACAGTGATATCGGCTTCTATCGATCATACTGGACTGCGTAATATTTTTATAGAGTAGTTATAACCGTTTGGTTTTGAAAATATTATACTAGTAAGTAGATAGTTCTTTTCATCGTGCAAAGAATCCACACAGATACCGCCCTCACCGGAGCCGCTGAAGGAGGTTATGTCGGACTCGAACCGACTAAAACGCACGCCGTCTGTGGGCAGTCGGTTGTCAGAGGTGAGATTATCGTAGACACATCCCTCGGAACCCGGCCGATCCAGGGAGTAAGTAGATACCTTGCACCTTGGCATTTGCACCCGAGACGGCGTGCGTTTATAGTCGATTCGAGTCGAGGTACAGTAAGTAGATATGTATCAATGTGTGCGTGCATTTTCGCTCTTTGTATGAAAATAAGTCTACTGTGCTCATGAAAAAAATGTGTAGCGTTGCCAGTCGCCACGCTACACAATTCTGTACCGTAGACTGACGTACCGTAGATCTACGTTCCGTAGAGCGTTTCACTACTACGTCAGGGGTCGCAGATTCGATTTCCACTCAGCAAAATATTATGTGTGTTTAACATACTGCATTCATCAAAATATTTTTATATGCAGGTTTATTTATATACTTCTACAAAATTATTTTTCATCTAAATTTCACCGAATGATATCCCTTAGAATATTAATTTACTTATTAACCTCCCACTCCGTACTTAATCGAATAATTCAAATACGTAATGAACGTACTTACCATTCCATTTTCAAATTTATTCTCATAACATTGTACGAATTCACGGCATCCTGAATCATGAACCAGAAGTGGGAGACAATTGCTCGAATATTAAAGTTGGAATGTTTTTACGACGACAGCAGTAACTGTAAGCGCAGTAAGGCTGGGGATACACTTGACGGCGATTGCTAGGGTGCGGGTACGATGCGGGAGGTACGGACGGGAGAGGTAATTAATTGGTGGTAATTATGTTTAGTTTCCATGTCCGATTAGTTAATGACAAACGGATTTTCCAATTCAAAGTTTAAAAAATACGAGTATAATGTTCTTAAAATGCTTGAAGACGCCCCTTTTGCGTATTTACCTAAACATATTATAAAATAAATGAATATTAAAGAATGAAATAAATCTGGTAAGTACTTAGTAGGCAATAGTTGAGCAATAATATTTGGTCAAAGCGACTGTGCTTAGTACTGTACTTAGCACAATAGATAAGTTGTAGAAGATGATAATGCCATTATTATTCTAACGGTGTTCCTGTCACATAAACCAAAAATTTTATGTTTAGTATACGGTATAATCATAAATGTAAATAATGACTACCTTCTTTAATAGCTTAGGCACTTGTAACAAGTTGCATCGCGCACTAGTGTGTCCTCAGCCTAAGCTCGGTAAAAAGCGGTAAAGCCCCACAACGCACGTTTTATTACATTACCGTTTTTCTATGGTCGCAGATACAGGTTGTTCTAACCGTTAGATTTTTTTTAATTTGATTGTATTAAAGTACAGTTTGTTGTCAAAATATGGCTTTCATATTTCATTATTATACACCTCTACCTAACCCTTCCGGTGAGAATATGAAGAAGATTTAAGATGGTGTAGATTAGAAGCGCACTTAGTCTTGAAGAAAGTCATAGTTTAAATGAAATTTTATAGCAATTACTATGCTAACTATTTCTTTATACCACTTATGTGGCAGATAAGCACACGGCCCACCTGATGAAAAGTGGTAACCGTGGCCTATGGACGTGTGCAACACCAGCGGAGTCACACTCGTGCTGCCGACCCTTTAAGAACAGAGTGTTGACTACCGTCAGTGCAGAAAACAACGCAGGGCAAGCCTTTGGCACAGTAATATTCTGTGCCTTTGGTCTTCCTACTGACAGCATAAAAATTCTCCAGTTAGCTCTGGCTACCTTACTTTATTTTTTTTTTTAAAGATCGGCAAAAGTGAACCACATAGGAGAATTTCGAATAAAATTCTTATTTATATAATTCGATTAGAGCATTTCCCCATAGCATCGTAGGAACTAGGCGTGGATTCAAGTTCCATTTTGTGTGTTTACTTTTTCCGATATAAATCTAAAGTCTTTGTTACAAAACCTGCACAGCTTGTCTAGTATAGATACATGAAAGTAGTGGTAAGCCGAAATTGTCCTATACTTATTCTTGATATGACGCTAGAGCCATCTATCGAAGTTCTAACAAACCAAATTTATATGAATAGTTAACATAATAATTGATTCAAAAATCTCATAAAGAAGCCATTTGTTAATATCATATTGAACCAACGTCACTGAGAGCCATTACAATAATAACAAAAAGCGGGTCACAAAATCAATGTTTGCTGCTCCCAGGGACCCGCGACTGGTTCACACAATTGGGGTGGACATTTATTAGTTTGCAGTTGGCTTATAATCGCATTTACTTGTTGTAACTGTCTGCTTTACAGGGCATCCATAACTGCCTTTAGGATATAATTTTATGGTAGCGAACTAAATTATTTTTATCAATTTGGTTAATTAAAAAAAAAATATGCATGTAGGTATTCTGCTGGTTTCAAAGGAATATTTCTACAAATCTTCCCCTCCCTCATTTACTTGATACCAGGATAATGATGCAAGCTAGGTTAGTTAACAGATTCATCATCATCTTCGAAAATTGAGATCAGATCGATACAGAACTTTTAACAGATATTTACCTATTTATTTATTTTGTTAAGATAATATGCTGTCGTATTTGCGGGACAAAATATCTTCAAATAATGTCTTTTGCTGTTGAGATTTCTAAAGAGTTGCATGTTTTTCTTCACAAAAAACACGGTTTCCAAAATATAAATTGATGGCAAAGTCAAAATTTATCACGAGAATTGGCCCTCAGGGCCCGCTCGCCCATTCTTTCTCTTACTTTGGCTTATTTTGGGTTCTACAGGAGCAGCGACTACCGTCTAATTCCTAGATTCCAACCTTGCTGCCACATGCTGTAAGAACATTTCGAACGATCGAACGGACTTGACAGCTTTTTCATTTTCGCTTTCCTAACAAGTGTCTGCAGACAAATTTGCCACCTTGTGAGTGTTGCATAATTTGTGTAGGACTCTTGTGATGGCCCCGGGGCCATTTTTAGGTCTAAAAGTATGGATCTATAAAAATGTACCCAAAAATGCACATGCTCACGTTGCAAAAGCTCATAGGCTTTTTCATCAGATGGATCATTATTATACTAGTTCCGGTTTGTATGTGGTGCTTAGCTCACTGCGAAAATATTAATAGATTATATTATCATCCATACCTAGCGTGAATTCGAAAAATCGCCATGACTTGTATATTTTAATAATTCACTTATAATCAAATAACGGTATCGTAAATATTCCTACTGAGACTTGTCTTCGCACATCACAAAACCAATAAAACATCAATACCCGCTAATTGTTGAACAACCACGAATAAAGTCGGCTAATTCAATTCGCGAGACCCACGGCTTGCAAATAAAAAGTTATATTTGGCGCTTAAATCAACAGTGGCCCCTTTACTGATAAAACAAATAAGGATATTTAAGATTAATCTAGGTATAGTAGGTGAATTATGACTTAACCACCTCCTTTTTTGAAATCGGTTAAAAATAGAATTGAAGCAACTAAATAACTACCTAGTTGAAAAACTATAGGCATTGTTTGTAGTTTATTTTCTTTCCATGTGGTTCGGGGTGTATGGTACCCTACTTCGGGGCCCCAGTCAACTTCAACTGCGACCCGGTAAATTTACTAATCAGCAGGCCTTTTCTCGGGATTGGGGGTCAGACAGCAGTTGCTTCAATAAAAGTTATATAAACCAATCCATGAGGAGAGCAGCAGAGTGGGAGAGTGGACCTCGGGCTTCAGAATCCAAATTTAAAATGAAACTGCCTACTGTTTATAATTCAACTTACTTTAATTTGAACACCATCGCATTCAAAGCAAGTAAGTACCGCCTGGAAACCAAAACTTACACAAAATTATTAGTATATTAATAAACCTACACAATATAATATAACCTACACAAAATAAAATAAAAACAGATCAACCTGTACATGGCGACAAAAAAACCGCAAACTGAAAACTCATTTCGCGAAGTAATGGCCGGTCCCCCACTTACTATCGCAGCCATCGCGGCGACTTTTTAATAAAAATAATAAAAAAAACCGGAGAATCCCTCATCTCCTCTAAATTGTCCTCGCCGTAGAATATGAAGGTCGTTATTTAAAAAGATGACGGTTTTTCGCGTATTATTTCAGTGTAAATTTCACTTAAGCTCACCAAAGATTGTAGAGGGTTTTCTCGAACATTTTATTACGTATCCCGTCGGTTTCCACCGTTTCCCCCTATTTATGATAATATAAACGTTAATTAAGTACGTCTTAAATTATCGAGATGGTGGGTTTTGGGAAAATGGGGGAAAGTTTCAGTTCTTTATTGATATTTAAAGCTTGAACATGGACTCAGTGAAATAATTATTTAGGTATTCTTGTAATGAATTTATACAAGAGTAATTAACTACTGACTAATGCCATTATTATCAGCCCCGCTAAACAAGTTGCAATTCGTTAGCCAGCGTATTGTAGAATAGAGTGACGAATGTATGGGATTTGACATAATATGATAGTCGTCAACGTATGTCATAAACGCCTGTCAACGAAAGCTTCATCCACTGCTCATGTTTACGCAACATTTTCATTAGTATCTACAACATAACACCGTCCTCCTTCGCACGTTTGACTTTGGCAGAATTGTCGAATTTGTCGATACCCTCATCGGCAAAGATTGCCATAACAAAAATAGAACATAACACCGTGAAAGTCGTAAAGCATTCTCGTATTTTAATTCATTGTGTGTGATTACTCATAGATTATATTATTGTTCCCAAGTGATCAAGAATTAATAAAATAGGGCACTATGTCTCTACCTCAAAATGTGTGTCAGAAACCAGTGTCAATTTTTGTTATCATTCGAATGAGACAGGATTTATTATTAGATCTTCTTATGGAAAAGAAAGAAAGATGGGATAAAATTTAGAAAAATCGTTGTGTGAAATTAAATTCCAGTGCGAAATTTCGTGTCTAGTATGCAAATAAAATGATACCTATAGGGCGAAGTCATTTCAACTACATATTATGTAAAAAGAAAATATAATCAAAAGATAATAAACAAATCAGTTACAATTCGCTCACAATCAAAAGACTGTCAGATCAAAAAACATGTCGTAATTGCCAATTATTTATATGCTCGTATTCCGATAGCGATATCTCTATACCTATCTTATCCATCAGACAAACAGGACGGGTCTAACAAGAGCTGTTTGATCTCTAGCCCTTTTGACAGCAACTCGGTACACATTTATTTATGTATCAAAGATGAACCTGTTTTGAGTATTTTTAACGCAAATCCTAGGATAAACTCCACGCGTAATGAGTGGATAATATGTTTAGGTTACGCTGAGTGACGGTATAAAATACTTATCGATCAAATTAAATAGAGTTTATTTTAATTGATGATTGTGAATGAGACTAATAATGTCATTGCTTTTATTTTCCGTACAAATAAATATAATGGAAGTGTCTCTTTGTAACGTAAACAGCTTTTTAATCATTATGTCTTTCTGTCTGTTTGTGTCGGCTGTTCTTTGAAGTAACGACATCAATTTTGACCGGATTTACTTCGGAAGATAGCTGTTATTATAAGGCTCAACTTAAACTACATTAGTTATAGAAATAAACTTAAATAAGCGGGTAGCAAGACAAGACAAGTAACAAGACGCACAGAAGAAATACTTAAGTTACACGCAGACGAAGTCACGTGTAACATAATTATTATTCAGTAAGTGCTGTTTTTTTCAGTCATATCTACATAGAGGTACGCCAAAGTAGTCTATTTTTATTACCAGTCATCACAAATACATGAAATCTTTAAAACCCTTAAGAAATAGATAAATTGAATGAGATTCGTGTAAACTTCACATAGTAATCAAATAAATAAATTGTAAATATGCACATGTCGCGCAGTTTTCACGGATGCAGCTTCCTGGATCATGCAAAATGTTATTGAATTTTCGATATGAATACTCAGTCTCACACCAAGCACAAAATAATGTGTGAATGTCCATCGCATCGTGTGTACACACGTAACGTAAATATGTCCTCGTACTCTTTCAATTAAGCCAAACGCTATAATCTCTTTGAGCTATTAAATTACATTAATTGGGTGAGGGGACGCTCGTCCTTATTATAACGTCATAAAAGCTTTATTACAAACAAATAGAGCACATTTTGCTTTGACAATTGGCACTGACACGTTGTCTTTTGTTACTATTCGCGAGTTAAAGCTGTCAGTGTAAGAATACAGGCGATTTTGAGTTTTATTGTGTGGGCATAGAGTGTATATTTGTATGAAATGTTGAGTTAGAATCTTTTTGCTTGACGTGGAGATGGGAGATGGTATTTTGTGTAATACGATTATCTGTTAAGTGACATGGCGCTAATGATTTGATTCTGGATTATTTGTTTTTATTGTAATTTTGTAATAAATTCTGTTTAATTCGTAACATAAATTCCATACTCTACCCTTTCAGATACTAATAACTGCGTAAAAATAAAGTTAAGCAATATAAGTCAGTCTGTCCTACGATGGGAGACCATTCTTGCAATTTGACATCAACCTGTATTGAAGAGTAAGTTTAGCCGTCTGAACATCTCACATCTGATGCATTCATAACGTGTAGTTCTAGCCCTAAAAGTCCGATAACTTGGTCTAACTAGGTGCCTACAGAACTTAGGTTGAGGAGTCAGATGGTAGTCGCTTGTCGCTTAAAGGGCCGTTTCGTAGTCAGACCGAAAGTTGACTCCCAACTGAGTTGAAATGACTCAGATTTATTTTCAGATAAAATCATCCATTTGTTAATATTTAAATTTAACTTTTAAATTAACTTAATTTGCTAACACTTATAAGTTAAGAATGTGTCCATTGGTTTTTCTTATAGTATCTATTGAAATTGAAAGACACTTTGTTCTTGTGTTCTATAAGCGTAGCACTCACTGCACTTCTACACTAACGCCCAGTTTCCGAGAGCGAAATCCGTGCCCCCTGACGTAGCAGATTCAACTGCTGCGTTACGCGCTACGCAGAGGTTCTATTTTTCTATTCCAATTTTCAAATCGCTGGAAATCGATCTGATTTGATCGTATTAAAGTCACTTAAGAGAATACATGCCGTATTCTAGGATATTTCTAGTTATCCAATCCGATACGATATTATTAAGATGAATTTAGTGTAATGTGGGTAAACCGACACCTGGCTACGAGGTGAAGCCTAAGTGATCTTGGCGATTTCGACATAGGTACATTGTCACGTCTCACCTGATGAACCCAGGATTATAAGAAGATGGGAACACATGTGAGGGTAAAGCATTCTAGTGTTCTTTGTCGTACATACCTACGATAAAGAAAGGAACCAAACCGCTTGGTTCGTAATAGTATTGATTGCACCGTATGAGGGTGACATCTAAGTATTGCACATGTTTGGGAAAGGAATGGAATCAATTGGAATAGCTTTAACACTCATTATAGGATAGGAGATAGAAAACTGCCAAGGAGTTCAGAAGCTCCAGGGTTTTAATGGCCTCTCAATGCCTTAGACTGCACGCCGCTGCGATCTACTTATCGAGAGCGTCTTGACTATGATGAAGATGAGAACAGGATCACAGCTTCTGTTAAAATCGATTGTAACTTTAGTTACTAAATGGGCTTTATCACTACAGTATGTACTATTGTACAGGCATGGAGGTCCAGTGTGGTACCTCCACATAATCATTATGACCAAGTACCTGCCTTGCCTACCTAGCCCCTAGTCACTAAAAGTCATCGCGTTTTTACCGGTAAGTAACTTACTTATCTATCATTTTCTTAGTATCGACTTATATAGCAAGTCTGCAATGGTCATCCATCAATTTTCATGCCTGTGATAAGATTGCTTAACCATATCGATATAGGCAGGTGGTGCATCTTTCTCAGTTTTAATTCTGATTCCAACTTCAGATATACTAAGTACAGTAAGTACTTAAATGATAGTATGAAATAATTCAAATCGAAACTAAACTTGAATCGATTGAAGTTTAGAATCGATTCTATTGAACCGAAACCACAAACAACCCGCAGATACGTAGTTAGCATTAAAACTAATTTAGCATTTCGGACGCCGGGCGTTCTGTGTCTCCATTTCGGAACTTCAGAACAAAACCTGACAGCTCCTCACCTACCCGGGCCGTGTCATAAACAAATCAACATGGCCGCTCCGCCCGAGATATTAATGAGACAATGAGACATTAGCTCGCTACAAAATGCCTCCGCATTCGCGAATAATTAAATCGTAAAGTCCCCTCTACGCCGCCTACAGCACTCCTCTATTTACTCCTTTTTCATTCAACACAATAGCCACTGCAATCCTACTCGCTTGAAGCCATTACGTCACTTCATTGTAAACACATTCATGCTAAATTCAACTTTATTTTAAATGCTTAAAGTATAAATTTGTTTGTAGCGCTAGTATTGTATAAGGCGTATTCCGTAGAGACTATTAATTTGAGCGCGACGGACCCCGCCTACTCAATATCGCGTTTACACACATGTCGGATTGTATCGTTGTCTCGTTCGCTCCGCGCCGCTTATTAAAATTCCTCGGTCGGTAGCTGCATCTCTGTCGGTGTGCCGGGAGGAGAGGCGGTCCGGCCGCCAACTGCGCCCCAATGCTGGCGCGATTTTCACCGCGCTTCCACGCGAATCATTACGCGGAGATATCGCTCGTTTCCGAACGCATTCGCAAGTTTACGAACGCGACGCGACGCGGCTACCTGTTCCAATTTCAAACACTCCAATTTGAATTTTTTTTCACACGAGTGTTGTCATTGTGCCAATTTTTTTTTACTGTTTTTGTGATGACACAACTATAATATCAGAACGTTTATCTTAAATGCTTTGAATTAATTGTTGTAATTAAGCCGTAAACAAATGCGCTACACCGTGCGAAAAGTGTAAAGGGCTACACAATTAGTCAAACGCCTACATTGTTAAGACAATACGAAAATTAGCATTCATACAAATTGTTTACATAAGGACATTTACAATGGGACATATAAACTTTAATTCTCAGTGTATTTAAATAACTGTTTGTGACTTAAGTTTTTTGTGAAATAGCATTAAAAAATATAAAATTCAAAATGGCGTTTTGACCGTCAGTGTCATAGTCAAATGTCATCGTAATGTCATCGAGCAGATGAAATGAAGACGTCGCTAGAATGCGAGCGAGCCGAGACCGCCGAAAGCGGCGGGAAAGGCAGAATATCTTTTAGCGTAGACTCCCTCCTCGGCAGCAAAACTGACATTCCACCGAAGGAAGCTGCTGATACGAACAGCAATGACGCTGAGAGTACTGACGCCGCGCCGGAATCCGACGAGTCTGACGTCGATATCGAAGACGTTGACTCAAACGTTGATGATAGAGAGGAACGGGATCCTGGTGGGGATGGTGAGGAGATGGAGACCAGGGGCGGGGTGGTGGTGCCTCAGCCGCTGCTACCGAGACTGTACCAGGGACCACCACCGCATTCGTGGCCTTTTGGGGCGTTTCCATGGATGGCGCCAAATCCTATGTTCAGAACCGGATCTCCAAACAGTAAGTTACTTACTTTTAGGAAAGAGTTTAAGAGAACTTGACGTTTATTTATTAGGGTTCCGTATCGAAAGAATACGCAACGGATTCCTAGAGGATACCTATTAAAACTCCACTGTCTACAATGGTTGGAAAGCTGACATTTTGAGAGAGTACCTGAGTAGCGACTGCCTTAGTAGGCACTTAGCAGGCACGATAAATAATTATTAAAAAAGCAAATTTTTAAGGGTGTTTTCTGTCTAAGACGTATTTTTTGGGTATTATGATTTTAACTATGGCAATACATACAAATGTCTGACCAATAAATGACGCTTCCTTTAGACTACCTTCGTAGATAGATACTCATAAGGAAAATACCAAACAAAAATGACACGGAACCTATAACATGCGACACCAACTCGCACTTGACCTTTTTATATCAAATGAAAACAAAACGCATTACAAATTTAAAAATATAAGATCTAATTTACTTCCGGTTTGTATGGGATACTTCCAAATGTATATGACAGGCGTCAACGAATGTCAAAAACGTCAAATCCTATACATTTGTCATTCTATTCCATCATACGCCGAGCAACGAATTGCCACTCGTCTAGGGGGGCTGGACGGGAATCAAACTCGCAACCTCTGACGTAGCATTCGAACACTCTACAACATAGGTCGTCGAGATAGTTATTTTTTACCTGCGACTTCGTCTGCGTGGTGTTTTAAATTTTCGCAGAAAACCCTAAATCTTTTTCGGAAATAAAAGTAACCTAAAGACATCAACGATCTACAGTGAAAATCTCATCAAAATCAACCGAAACATTTTGAAGATTAGTTGCAACGAATAAAAAAACAATTAAAAGTATTAAAAAATCTTTTGAAGGTTCTATACCCAAAAAATAAAAACGGAAAACTCCACTGTCCATCTGTCTGTCTGTCACCATACTGTATCTCATAATTACAGTTGAAATTTTCACAGATGATGTGCTTCCATTGCCGCTATATCAACAAATACTAAAAACGGAATAAAATAAATATTTTAGGAGGGCTAGATAATGGTACGGAACCCTTCGTGCGCGAATTCAACTCGAACTTGACTGGTGTTTTCTATTTAGGTACTGTGTATAGAAATATCCATTAAAAAACTGTCATTCTAAACTGTTACAATCCTCCCTACACATTACAAACAGACAGAGATTTTAAAATGTGTGTCTGTTTGTACTAACAAACCGACACACATTTTGAAATGTGTCTGTTTGAAATGTTAATGACAGTTTTTTAATTGATATTATTTGCTTGTATAGATAAATTATAGGATAAACTGAATACAATGCCTGTAATGGTAATGAAATTGTAATTATCTAATCCTTTTTATTTAGAATCTGTCATTATCATTATAATTAATACAATTTAAAAAAACTACTTCATTAACGTATTTTTTTATTTCTTGAGAGATTATAATAGACACAATTACCCATTTATCATTAATGTTATTGTAAAACTACTGTTAATTTTTTTTATAAAAAAAATACCTACATAAGTAGATACCTCGTCGGTAGCTTGGTGGTCCTACGGATAGCTACTTCCTCCCTCCGCCCACAGCCAGCAGGGGTGGTTATGTCAGACTGGCTAAAACCACACCTCCGTCCAGAGCCATCAGTTGCCGGGAGTGAGGTAAGCCTCTGGCATATCCCTCACACACCCCAACTGACCCAGGGCCATAGAAAACCCTCTCAAGAGTGGGACTACGGTGTACCCATCTTTCCCAGAAAAAGGGGGGGCGCGCATCGCGTCGCCGTCTCAATCTGCTTCGGCTAGTGTGACAGGCAGCTCCACCTGTAACCCTCAGGCCCGCGCTCATGGAGGAGTCGCCGGCGCTTAAGTCGCCTTCGCAGCTTTGTGATCCTGGATTCGAATTTTGGCCCTTACATAATACCGACATGAACCCACTCCCAACATGGCTGTGTTAAGCCAAATGGGTTGGCTTAGGGGTTGGCTTAGCTGGGGGGGTTAGTGGAAATATCTACTAGCAATTTCGGTTATTATTACAGATATTAAAAAGTATTGAATTAAATCGATTTTTTTTTTAAATAGCAAGAGATAAAAATATTTTTGAAGTAAAATGTCAAAATTAAGTTGATCTGTTTTTCTGAATGATGAAATCCAGCTAGTCTATATCTTGAAAAATACTGAACCGTATATCATGAACACTGTTCCCTGAGTTAAAGGAAATATGAGTCGATAGGCAGGGAATGGTTGAATACCAATACCTAATTTCGGAAAATATTTTTACGAAATTGCAGGTAGGTATGAAAATAACAAATTTGCCCTTCACTCATTAGTAGAAAATTCCAGTGCATGTGCAAGGGTCATGTCATGTGCCAAAATATTGTACCTGCAATCTGTCCGCCAAAAACTTGTAATCAGTTTTCCGATTAAAAACATAATTTACTAGCTTTTGCTCGCGACTCCCCCTGCGTGGAGTTCTGATCCAGTACATCACTGATAGTAGCGTGATGATACTGATGATATATGTAGGTACAGCCTATGTTGATACCTGATAATGTAGGTTTCCTATACCTAAAGAATGTTTGAAATCGGTCCAATTTTTGGGTTTATTCGTTACATACAATAATAAAAAAAATTCCACTTTGTGATATTAGTATGGAAGGTTGTTTTTATAGTTACTTACCTGCTTATATTTAATTAACGCTGTTGGTTGCTACAAATTACATCTATTTTAGTTCCTAATTAGTATATTAGCATATAGACTAAGTAATGAAACAATGTTTAAAGCTGTACACGACTGTACATGTACATACCAGCCTACTGTCCTAACAACAGGAGGTACAGTCGGCCGCTGAATTTCCTGAAGACTAATAAAACAAGCAATCTTTACACTGAAACTAATCAATAAATCAATTTATTGTTGCTAAATAATAACTCTGCCTACAGCTGTTAGGTATGTAATTTTCATACAAAATTAATTTTATTTTCCTATTTCATTTTTTTATACACTTTAAAGTACATCATTAATAATATACATCATTATTAAAATCTATAACTACGGAACCAGTACAATGGGCGGCCTTAGGTATCGATTTCTGCCAAGCAACATATGTGACTCATTGGCCATACATACCCAGGGTATTTTTTATTACCGCTACGCAGGAGGTGCGGGTTCGATCCCCGCTCAGTGCCAATATTTGTGTGAATGAATATAAATATTTGCATTGGTCTGGGTGTTTCTATATATAATATGTATGTATTTACAAAAAAAAATGTATCTAAGTATGTTTATCAGCATTCTAGAACTCATAACACAAGCTAGTTCAGCTATGCTTACTTTGAGTCTAGATAGCGTTGTGTAGAATGTCCTACAATATTTATTTATTTATTATTAATGCCCATAATAAAATAATTTATTTTTTATAATTAGATATTTTTATAATTTTCACTTCAGAGGACAAATCTAGCATTTGTTAATTTTTGAAAATTGTTTAATACTAGCTGTTGGCCGCGGCTCCGCCCGCGTGGATGTCAGTTATCGTGACCCAATATGGTATATGTCCTTTCCCAAGGTCTAATCTATCTATATACCAAATTTCATCAAAATCGATTCAGTGGTTTAAGCGTGAAAGCGTTACAGACAGACAGACAGACAGACAGACGGACCGAAAGACAGACAGACCGAGTTACCTTTGCATCTATAATATTAGTATGGCAGTACGGATACAAAGTTTTAGAACGCAGGTGGTCGAGAGTTGGAATGTTTATCTAATACCGATGGCGACTGTACCTACAAGGTGGAGTACACTTACCAACAATGTTAATTACTGACGTTTAAGCCAATTACAGGTTATGTCGGTATGTCAGTTGGATTCTAACTGCTGCAATTGGGCACAACTGTCGAGTTCAATCAAATTATTTTTATTAAACGTCAAAAAAGCTGTAGGCATGTGAGCTTGTATGAAATAATGAAGTGTGACTTAATATCATGCTTTTAATTAATATGCTTTTAGCAATGATATATTATAAACTAAAGATACGCTGACCGCACAATAATTGTCAATGAGGAAAATTATTTTGCTTTCCTTTTTTTATTTTTAAAAATTCTGTCTTTTTTTATCCTTTACCTATAAAGGCTACGTTTGATCTATAAATCATTCCCTTTGCTCATTGCTCAGCAGTAAGGGTGGGTTGTTAGAATCACTCGCTTTGCTCATACACTCGCTCAATACTTTGTGCTAAAATAACTTTGCTCACTTGTAAAACAAATATCTAATTACTATGGTAACTACCTAATTGCGTCTAAGTTACGAAAATGTACAGAATTACAAATTCTACACCTATTGTCAAAAGATCAACAAATTGCATAATGCAACATTGTTATATCGATTTGATTACAAATGGCTACAACAGGGGCGCAGTCAACTTGACGATCTAAATATTTATATTTACATACATACATATTCTCACGCCTGTAAATTCCCAAAGGGGTAGGCAGAGGTCTATTAACACCCACCATCGCCAACTATGTGACAATAGTGAAGGGGCACAGCGAGCAGGAGAGCAAATGTGACATGGACTGGTATTGGACCCCGCAATCGCAGGACTCTTGCGACGGGTCGATGAAGCTCCATTTTGCCATATATTGCCTGCAAAAAAAAATGTTTCAAGTGAATGCTCATAATAGGTATATCGGCAGCGGATAATAATCAGTTTATTAGTTAACGAATTGCGTGAGCATATCATTGACATTTTAGTGACATTTAGCACAAACACGCCGAACACAATAACATTCCGTCGACAGACTACGTTGTATATAAATATATTCGTCTTGCGTTGTATGCAAATATATTAATAAATATTAATATTAATATACCATATATAATTAATTAATTTAAAATAATTAGTTTTGCTTCATTAAGACTTACAATCATTCTTCTGATTTTTTTTGCCTGGGTCCTTGAGTAGGTATACGAGTATATTTCGATTTTGCAGATACAGGCTTTCCATGATGATGTATAAAACGATTCAGTTTTGGAGTGATTCAATATAAGTCCCTAAATGGTGCAGCTGAAGAGAGTTGAATCTATATACGGTGTATAGCGTCATTCCTCTCTCTCAGAATTACAGCCACGCTGAACAACACATCATAGTAGACAGCACTCAGAGTGAAAAGTGCATATCTCCATACATTTTTAGGTCCAGGCTAATTCGAGGTTATGGGCGCTCCATCAAGATCTTTGAGATCCAAGCCGACCGCACATGCAAGCCTCACCTACTGAATGACTGACGAGGTGAACCTCCTGAAGGAGAAGCGTAAATCCAGATGCTAGTTTCGTACGTAGAAGAAGACTGGCATGATATACGCCAAAATTGAAATTTTTCTATTACTCAACCATGGCTAATCCAAATTATGCCTTCAGGCTAAGATAGCCGTGGATCATAGGCTGAAATATTAACTAATAGAAGTCAAGACACCAGGTCCCTGACTTGAAAGAGGCATTAATATAAATCTAATATATTAATGCCTCTTTCAAGTCAGGGACCTGGTGTCTTGACATATTATGTATGTGTGTTTAAATTACATAACTAGCCTGTCCAAAGTTCAATCGTACCATCTTGGTAATTATTCTAGAAGTTAGGTAAATTGGCCATTCAAATTTCAAATTTCGGTAAGCTTAGGGTTACAGGTACAAGGCTAATCGAAAAATAGTGATAATATATTAACGAGACTAACATAATGCGTAATAGACTGTTGCTGGGTTGCTATAAGTTCGATCGATTATTATTTTTTGATGTTATACGGACATTCATTATCATCTCATGGAGACGTATTTTCCTGATTGCATCCGAGGTCACAGTGACCTCGGAGCTCAGAGCCGGCCTTCTGGTTCTTCCGCACGATCTTGAGCGTCCATGGTAGTGAGACCATTGGCACACATGTCACCCTCCACGACGTCAACCAAGAATTCTTGGGCTTCTTGATCTAAAAAATCTTCTGTCGTAACTAGTTATGACAGTTGGTTATGAAAACGATGAGTTAATTAATTTTTCGTAACTTTGTATGAAAGTAAGAAACCACGTTCGTAGCTAGTTCATAAAATCAGTTACGAAAGCGGAACCCTATCCGAGGGGATTTCTTCTCGTAATAAATAGTATCAAGTTTCTGCTAGATAGAGCGAACTCAAATCACACTGGATAGCAGAAAATATTTGAGTAACCTAGTAATTATCATTTTGCATAATTCTCAAATGACGCCTGAAAGTCATTTGATTTCAAATTAATTATAATCTAATTAAAGGAAATATTTGATTGTATTTCAATACCATTTAAATTACAAATAGTAACTTACTTGTTTCCTATTTATTGTTCGCGAAATTGTCATGAATTATTCAATTACTTATGACAATTGAATTTACTTTATTGTATTTTAATGAGTCAAGTAGTGAACTAGTGACCAGTAACGACAGTAGTAAAACTGTCTGTTACGATTTTCCTCTTAATTCAGTCAACCGTATTTGATGAAATTTGGTACGGAGATAGACAGAAGTTAGGAAAGGCTATGCTTGGTCGCGATAACCGACATTCACGCGGATGGAGCTGCGAGCATACATAGTATTATTCCCGGAGGGTCAGGCAGAGGTGAATTAACACCCACAGTTCACAAATCGTTATTTTTCATCCCACCTAATAAGTGGTGAGTCTATTGTCGTATTCTAGGGACCATTGTTGACTTAAGTCACGCCTTTCGACTTACAGGGTCGGCAGCACGATTGTGACTCCCCTGGTAATTACTCTCGCACATAGTCCACGGTAACCACTTACCACCAGGGGGGCCATCTGCTTGTCCGCGACCCAAGTAGTATAAATTTAAAAAAAAAAACGGTATTCTCATAACTATCAATGTGAACCTTAGAGAATGCAGTAAGGCAAAACCAGTAATGAATATCGTGGTAAAGCTAACTGAAGCTGAATTCGATGTTATTATACGAAAGTTATTATTCAAATTGATGAATAGATCATGTATATTTTTCTTATTATCTACTTAATCACGCCAAAACTGCTTTGCATGAATATATTAAAGTCTAGAATAGCGAAGGCAAAGGCTTCATTTCTTCCTTGAATAGGTTTCTATTGATTTTTAAGCCATCAGTCTCACACGAACATCCGTCGACAATACGGGCAGTTGGAGTCCTAAAGAGTCCGACAGATAGAACTGCGATGCCTGCAATTAGTTTTGGGGGTCAGATGGCAGTAGCTTCACCGAAAATATCGAAGTTAAGTCGCATCACAGTTAGACTGGAAAGACGACCGCAACTGAGTTGGAGAAAGGCTCAGAATGAATAGGTTTTTTATTGATTGCGAGAACTTGATCAATCAAATCAAATCAAATCATTTATTGCTCACTAAGTGTAGATACATTGGTGTTACAAGTATATAGTAGTGCTTAAGACTTAGCGCCATCTTCAGGCATTGCAATATTACAAATTAAAAATATTACAAATTAAATAGAAAAAAGGCATGTCAATATATGTCAATAATAATATAAAATAGTCAGAAAAAAGGCATGTCAATATATGTCAATAATAATATAAAATAGTTTTCGTGGCCGAGATAATCATGTGACCAATTAATACAATAATAATGTCTAAGTTTGTTACACTATTTCAATGAAAAAAATTTAATAATCAAAATAATCATCAAGAGAATAAAATGACTTTTCCATTAGCCATAACTTAAGTTTTCGGCAAAACCTATTAGTTGGTAGACATTTAAATTCATCTGGCACTGAATTATATACACGGCCGCACATTATAGTACAGTTTTTCAAGTACATGGTGGTTCTTGGCACCTTCGGTAACACAATTCTTTCTTGGATAAAGATCCTTGGCCCTTTTAAACAGATCAGGGTGCAATTTTACAAATTTGGCTGCTTCCAAAATGTACATGCAGGGCAAGGTAAGTATACGAAATTCTTTAAAAAAAAAGGTTTGCATGATTACCAAGGTGGTACACCAGCAATTGCTCGTATACACTTTTTTTGAGCTAGAAAGGCTCTTTGTACGTCTGTGGAGTTGCCCCACAGAATGAGACCATAATTTAGGACCGATGATACATATCCATGGTATGCTGCTAACACGGTTTTTTTATTGGAGGTCTTGCGTAATGTATACAGTACATAGACATATTTATTAATTTTGTTGCATACCCTGTGAACATGCTTTTTCCAGTTTAGCTGTGCATCTAGTGTTATGCCCAAAAATGATGTTTCTTTGACTTCGTTAATTTCATATTGTTTATAGTTTAATTTTAAGTTTTTATGTAATGCCTGACTCGCACTAAATTGAATTAAATTAGTTTTATTCAAATTAACTTGCAAATTGTTGTCATTAAGCCATTTGATAATATTATTTATTGTGTTGTTTATGTCATTACAAAAATTATCAATGTCAGCATTTTTATTACAAGTCATAATCAGAGAAATGTCGTCAGCATATAAAATAAAATGATTTGAAACAATTTCCGGAAGGTCATTAATATATAATAAGAAAAGCAAGGGTCCCAGTACACTGCCTTGTGGAACGCCATAGTTATTACCAACAAAATCTGATTTGTATACCGTTAGTTCGTTATTATTGTCAATATTCTGAATTTCCACACATTGCTTTCTGCCTTCAAGGTATGCCCTAATCCAATTCAGTGCAGGCCCCCTTATACCGTTCCTGTTTAGCTTCTCTAGCAATACATCATGTGTCACCCGGTCAAAAGCCTTAGACATGTCAAAAAATATCACGACCACTATATTGTTACTATCTATATTCTCAATGATTTTAGCCACCAGATCAAAACATGCCGATGTCGTGGATTTACCCTTCTGGAAGCCATATTGTTCGTTGCATAGAATATTATGCTTTAGAATGAAATTACTAAGACGTTTGTGCATTGCAACTTCAAAAATTTTTGACAGAATAGGTATCAAGGAGATTGGCCGATAATTTTCCAAATGTTCTCTTTCTCCCTTTTTAAACAGAGGCTTCACAATCGAAATCTTAAGTTCATTGGGAAAACACCCATCCCTAAATGATAGATTAATCAAGTGCGTCAAAATAGGAGTAATCTCCATCGCACAGAATTTCATGACTCTTGTTGATATTCCATCGTAGCCCTCAGCATTGGTATTATTCAGAGTCATGATAATTGAATATATTTCGTCATAAATAAAAGGGATCAAGAAAAAACTATCACATACGAATCTCTTACAAGTATTTTGTGAAGAATTAGTATTAATGTGTGTCAAATTTGTAAAATAATTATTAATTATATATACAATAGGTACATATAGCGAGTAAAACCGCGTGCAAAAACTAATTGCAGCACAACCAAGGTTTATTATTAAAAATATTTCGCTCGACTACATGTTACTGATATGTAAAATGGAACAGAAAAAAAATATTAAATTCAATAAAATATTATCACGCTTTTAGTGCTGCAGGTAGGTAATCAGCGGTCATGGCTCGATTACTCCGTGTTTATAACGTGGTTACTGAACCGTTTCTTTAATTGAATCCAATCTCATTGTGTTCACTGATAACGTTAATACTTTACACAAGTTATTTTATTCGCTTATGTACGATTTTTATAGCGCAGTAAGTGTGTACGTGATTGTACATAAAAAAAGATTGGTTAGGAATTTCTCATTCCTAACCAATCTTTGTTTATGTTTAAGTTTATGTAACTATATTTTGACAAACTTTTTTAAATGGATTTTATGACGATTTAATTGGTGTTACTTTATTATTTAGCCTTTCAGCAACCATGGTGACGAAATGACTAATAATGGTGGTTGTCACATAGTTTGAAGTCTAAGTTATATCTCAATACTACATCGAAAACCAGTGGTTTAACCAGTAGATACTACCAGAATAATCTATTGCTAAAATTGACCCTCAGTTACTATGCGATTTCGTATTATTCTATTTAAATGGGTAACCAAATGTCTTAAACTCTTGAACGCCGTCATATTCTTACCTACACTAATAGAATACAAATTGTTTTATGTGTGCGTAGGTGTGCGTAAACACATTCCTTGCATGAAATGAAGTAGGTAAGTGCACGTTAAAATACACAAGCGAATCAATAAAAATATTCATTGGTAACCACGATCATACATATTTCTTCATAAACTTCGTCTCAAAACTCAAAACCATTTCAAAATATTTTTTTCAACAACCCTCAAAAATCTAAATTCAAAACCAACATTCCAAGCCCAAATTTCTATATAAACTGTCACAATTAACGGTACAAATTGATGGAAGTTTTCTGCACGGCACATCGGAATTTTTTTGAGAACGTATACGAAGGTTCGTTCGGAAACAGTAAGGCTGTGTTATTTGCTAATTGTTCCGATGATTAACGAAACGGTGTCGACATCTACCGACCGCCCCACTGTATTAACGATTCGAGTACGTTTAAGTAGGGTGACAAGAAAGATAGATTTTATTGCGGGACTTTTGCCTGGTCAAAACCGTGGCTTGGTTGTTGCCTTTTTGTGGTTTTAAAGTGTAGTCATTCCTCACTTCACGTCGTCAATTATTAAAAGCGTGTAGTAAGACTAAAGGGGAATGTCAAAACAGACAGATTCATATTGAATAATAATAATATTTTCTATTTAATACATTATTCTAAGAGATACAGAACAGTGCCATCTAGATTCAGACCAGCATTGCTTGTTTAATGGTTTCTAGAATGTGTTAGGACTTAGTTACCTAATTGTATCTTTTTTTTGTATTACACACATAATTATACACAAAAACAGTCAGACTAATGCAAAAATATACTTATTAATGTATACAAATGTAAGCACTGAGCGGAGATTCACAGCAATGCAAAAATAAAGACACGTAAAATTCATTTGTACTATTAAATACTACCATTATACCAAACATGGTCGCCCTACTCATGTGACACGCGTGCAGAGTAGTCGTGCGTCTGCGCATGCGTGCTGTTACTAACGATCACTCCGGGATGTGTTAACTCGTAAAAAAAATATAATTAATATACAATTTAGACATGCAACCAAAACATTTATCTTGGAGAGACAGACAGACGAAAGACAGTGACATAATAATCAATCAGTGCTTAGTTATATTCCATGCCCACATGGGGTAATAGGTTATTTTTTATACTACTAACGTAGCAAATAATTAATTAAGACACCTGTTGGTAAGTATGCAATAAATAATCCTGTAGCTTATGAGTTACCTACGAAAAGCATTCGAATTCGTAACGTAAATGTATCGAGAGAACGGAGCATTACGATTGGCAAGCTTCACACACGCACAGGTTCACAGTAGACAGGCGGCCAATCACAATGCTCCGTTCTCTCGATGCGTTTACGTTAGAAATTCGAATGTTTTGCGTAATCGGGGCACTGATGCTGACTGTACGACTGCCGTGTTATTATAACCCTTTAGGTGTAAAGGGTTAATATGAAACCGGTGGGTCAATATGAAACTTAATTTAATTCTAGTTCGTCAATCAATCAATCAATTAGCCTACTGCAGTCCACTGCTGGACATAGGCCTCTCCCAATGTGCGCCACGTTTGCCGATCCTCCGCCTTCCGCATCCAGTCCGTCCCAGCCACTTCAGCTTGCTTATTCTGCGAGCTATGTCAGTAACTTTGGTTCTTTGTCGGTGTCGGAATTCTAGTTCGTACCAGGTAAGATTTGAAGCCACTACTTTTTTATTCCAACCCTTGCATTATGTTGTAAATCATATTAAACTCAATTACTTAGTAACAGTCGACGATGTTTATGTGATGTAAATATAAGAAACCCAAATATGCGCATGCGCATGTGACTAGTGCAGCGGGCTATTGATAAAATTTGACAATCTACTTAACGTTGCTTGTTAAATAAGAATAATTAAACAGAATTTTATAAATTTTCAAGTAAGTTCTAAAAATTCGCTGGCTTGTAGGTACACACGGCGTCAGACTTCGGTTTACAGGCCACACCAACATAAAGGAAGTGTGCGTGACAGCAATACTATTAATACATTGCTTAAAGATGTGTGTCTCAGGGCCCTTGACGCACTCACACATTCGCTATTTTACTTACATGAAATATAGGTATTGATGATAGCCACTGCACCAAGTTATAATAGCATATTTAGCGAAAAACGAATAAGTAGATATAGCTGAATGGTTTAAATATGCAGCTGAACCAATAGAATCAATACCGGGTTCGGTCCTCGAGCGAGGTGCACTTTTTGTTCCTCAATATATTGAAGTCCTATTGGTCTAGTTTATTTACAGGAAACTAAGTGTATAAAATTCATATATATTATAATTTAATATATTTTTTGTATATTTCCTTGATGATTAATAATTAATTAAGTATCAGATAAAAATATTTGATCTTTAATAAAAAATATAAAAAAAACATAAGTATAATTATTATAAACTTCTAAAAAGATATTGGAACATAAAATAAAATGTTATGTCTATTAAATTGACTGACATAAAGATGCACGAATGACAAAAAGAGAATTCCGTTGTTAAGTTCCGAACCAACGACCGGCGACAACGGTGAGGTCCAAACTTACTTACTTGCATTCTTATCCATCTCGACTATGAGAACAGATAGCACAGTGACTAAATTTGATAACTCCTATTAGTTATAGAAACAAAATGCTGCATACATTTCATAAAATTAGTTTAGAATATGATATTATAACCTTGGTGCATTTTATGTAAGTAAAATAGCAATTGTGTGAGTGCGTCAAAGGCCCTGATTGGTTTACTTGTTATGACACACATCTTTAAGCAATGTATTAATAGTATTGCTGTCACGCACACTTCCTTTATGTTGGTGTGGCCTGTAAACCGAAGTCTGACGCCGTGTGTACCTTCCTGGTGCAAAGGCTGGTCTTTGCCACCCAAAGAGGCAGTGCGGCCAGCTTGATGAATTGTAATTGTAGGACGAACCCTACAGGAGAACCCAATAGGGGATATTGTGACATACCTATGGTTGACATAAATTAATGTAAAATTATATTTATAATTAAATTGTAAATTTTAATAAAAAAATTAACGGCTATAAAATCAATGAAAATCGATAAAATAATGGAATTATTTTATTACTTACTTTACTTAGGTCATAATCGCCTTTTAATTTAAATCGCCTTAATTAATAATTAACGGCTATAAAATCGATAAAATAATCGAATTATTTTATTACCCACTTTACCTAGGTCATAATCGCCTTTTAATTTTAATCTTCCTAGGTATATGATTTAGAATAAATGGAGATATAAACTGGCCAAGTGCGAGTCGGACTGCGCGCGAAGTATTTATTTATCCTAAATCACGTTTTTGTATAGGAAACAAAATAAATATTAAAGGGGACTTTAATATTTATTTTGTTTTGTTTTTAGTATTTTTTGTTATAGCGCAAGCGCAACAGAAATATCTACATCATCTGTGAAAATTTCAACTCTCTAACTATCGCGGTTCATGAGGAATAGCCTGGTGACAGACAAGTGGACAGTTAAGTCTTAGTAATAGGGTTGTACTTTTTAGGGTTCCGTAGCCAAATGGCGAAAAACGGAACCCTTATAGATTCGTCATGTCTGTCCGTCTGTCCGTCTGTCTGTCCGTCTGTCTGTCCGTTTGTCCGTATGTCACAGCCAGTTTTCTCCGAAACTATAAAGCCTATGCTGTTGAAACTTGGTAAGTAGATGTATTCTGTGAACCGCATTAAGAACTTCACACAATAATAGAAAAAAAAACATTAAATTTTAGGGGTCCCCATACTTAGAATTGAAAGTCAAAATTTTTTTTTTCATCAAACCCATACGTGTGGTATCTATGGGTACACTACATAAATACGAAAAGCCTTATTCCGAAAGTTACAATCACGAATTTCAAAATTCCGAATTTCATAATTCCGAATCATTCAAAATTCCGAAAGTCAGATATCCGATGTATCATAAATCCTATTTATTGAAAACCCGAATTTCAAAATTCCTAACGGTTATAACTGCGAATATTAAAATTCCGAATTTGAAGATACCGAACCATAACAATTCCGAATTATTAATAATCCGAAATATCATAAATACGAATTCCGATTATCAAAACTCCGAAACAATACAAACCCGACAATCAAGCACCTTGTAAACCTGCATGAGGTAAGTAGGATAGTTGCTATTTTCGGGGTACACGAGATAAACAGGAAATAGAATTATTGAACTATTATTTTAATTTACTTATGCCAATGATTACAAAATACACGTTGCCATACAACTTTCAGTAACAAGCATGCATGCAGGCAAGCATGCATGCAAGAATGCAGGCAAGCATGCATGCAAGAATGCAGGCAAGCATGCATGCAGGCAAGCATGCATGCAGGCAAGCATGCATGCAGGCAAGCATGCATGCAGGCAAGCATGCATTCAGGCAAGCATGCATTCAGGCAAGCATGCAGGCATGCATTAGTTTCGCTCTTCTCCGGCGCTACGGGATGTGCAGTCCTTCCGCCCTTGCGTAACAAAGTTCGGGCACCCATGCTCGCTTCCGCAGCTTCGGCTTGCTGGTCGCCTCCGGCGACCAGCCTCAGCCGCTCCAGCTCGCCCGGGCGCCTGAGCTTCGTTACTGCGGGCGAGGACTGCCCTCCCTCCGCGCCTCCGGTTTTTAAATAACACTCTAGTGTAGGGCAAACAAGTACCACGGCGGTAGGACCACGGCAAGTCGGGTTTGGCTTAATTTTTATACGTAATAATTGGCGAGAAAATTAATTTATTATTATAAAAAATCAACTCTAAATGCGCAACATGTCAAATCAATTTTAACTTTTACCTATTTTTGATACAAATTTTCAATTTGAGCAATGAATTTTCGGAAATTTGAAATTCGGAATAACGTTTTTCGGGCCAATAATACTACGGATTTTTAATTATTCGTAAAAATGAAATTCGGAAGAATGAACATTCGTATTTATAACTTTCGGATAAATAACTATCGTGTTTTTGAATACTCGGAGTTTTGTTTCTTAGGAATTATAATATTCGGAATTTTGAAAATCGGAATATTGAAATTCGGAATTAAATATTTCGGAATTGTTGGGTGTTCCCGGTATCTATAGATAGGTCTTTAAAAATGCTATTGAGGTTTCTAACATTAACATTATTACAATAGTTTGCGCGAGAGACACTTCCAAAGTGGAAAAATGTGTCCCCCCCCTCCCCCTCCCCCTCTAACTTCTAAAATAAGAGAATGATAAATCTAAAAAAATAAATGATGTTCATTGCCATGCAAACTGCCACCCAAAATTGGTTTGAATGAGATCCAGTAAGATTTTTTTTTAATACGTCATAAACCGCAATTTTCGCCTTTGCTACTACGGAACCCTTCATGGGCGAGTCCGACTCGCACTTGGCCGGTTTTATTTAACCAATGGGGTGATCCAGTACAGCAGTAGCCCTGGCAATTCGAAACATGAAAAATATTCCGAAAATATTCATTTCATTATTTGTTTATATGCATACCAGCAGTATAACTCCGGACACGTATCTTGGACTTAAATCGCAAGACAAACGAGGCTCTGGCGCCCGCGGATTTCTTTATAATAATCTATGCTTGGTGAATTTGAGTTCGTCCACCGCAGTAGCATCCCGTGCTATCCTCAAAAGACACCCCAGTGTGCTGCGAGTATAGGGCACATTTTGAGTACATTTTAGGTCCAAGATCTCGATTTATAATTAGATCTGAAGCCAGATTGTATTCTAGGTGACAGTTCTAATGTTATTGTGAGAGTCGATTCACAATTGAGCGTGGTTCTAGAATTTGTGCCTAACAAAAATAACCCATACATCCAAATTTGGTCAGGCATTTAAAGGTAATGATAGAAATAAAGAAACTCACACATGTATGAACCCTGAAAATCATTACACTCCTTTTTTGGGTTGTCGAGTAATAAAAATATCTTTACATGGATTGCAACAAAGTTATGCTATCAATATAAAACAGATAAAATTTACAATGTTGTCTATATAAGAGTAACTAGGTATTAAGGAATCTGTGCCTATTACCTTTTAGTATAATTATGTTATCGATAAACATTATTCACGTTTTCCAGGGGTGGGCAAAAACGTGGGCGAATGGCTTATGACAAGATCGTAGTAAGTGGAAAGAACTTACGACCTTTACTCACCCTACCCTAACCTCATACTGAACTTTTTCGTCCATCCTTTATCCGTTCCATCCAAACCATCTCATCGTTCCTTTCTCTATCTCATTCTCTATTCTCCATTCTGTTACAATAGGTAGGTACTTAACCAAACGTCAACAATCTTGATGTGTTTTAATAATATATTTTATTTAAAAACTCAGTTTACTAATATGTTTCTGTTTTAAAACTCATTTTACAAACTAAAAACCGGAATCGAACCACTAATTAATCAGTTAGTTAGCCTATAGTACGCGCCAGTTAGTGTGGCAATACGAGTCATTTACATTCCCCCATAAAGTGGTGTAGGTATACGAAATTTACAAAAACGACAGTTTCAATGTTATAAGATAATGTAATAATTCTTAATCCCTACTTAATATTATAAATGCGAAAGTAACTCTGTCTGTCTGTCTGTCTGCCTGTCTGTCTGTCTGTCTCGCTTTTACGACTAAACCGCTGAACCGATTTTGATGAAATTTGGTATAGGGGTAGATTAGACCTTGAGAAAGGACATAGGCTATGTTTGGTCGCGATAACCGACATCCACGCGGGCGGAGCCGCGGGCAAAAGCTAGTTCTTAATATTTTTGATTTACCTTTCTTGTTACTTCGTATTCGTTAGACTTTGTTCCACTCGTATTGCCACACTAACTGGCGCGTACTATAGTTTATTTGTTTAATATATGTTTTTTATAAAAATTTACTGCAAGATTGTTTACTCAGTATAGCTTCCTACATCTTCTACCATACCTCAATTTACTTTATAAATGTACATAAGCAAATAACATTCAACGAGTATTAAAAAGAAATTATATATAGTACGTGAATCGATAACATTGTCACTGATGCGTGTACACTACGCCAATTATATTATTTGAGCCAATCGGCGTCGTTGATTGCCACTCGACGCATACACTGCTGCTGCGATAAGAAAACAATTTTTTTATTATCGCCAATTGTTCAGAGGATCATTAAATCTTTGCAAGATGAATGGAAATTAAAACGGAAAATCTTTACCTATATAACGATTACATAGTTGTCCCTCTAGACAAGTAGTAATTCGTTTTTAGAATAGAATAGACTAGAATACAATAAAATCAATGTATCACTGCAATGTTACGATATCGCCAATAGGGTGTGGAGGTCAGGTGGCAGCCGCTTCACGGAAAAAGTTGAGAAGTTGAGCCAAAGCCGCAGTTAGACTGGAAAAAAAGGACCACAGACTCCAGGTGAAAGCTTCGGATGCGACTGGGATTACTGCTAGGATGAAGAAGGAACAATAAAAGCAATGTATCATCATCCTCCTACCCTTATCCTAAGTTTATTTGTGGTCGGCACAACATGTGTGCTTTGCTTTTTCCATTCATCTCTATTTGCCGTCATCTCAACATTCACTCCTTTTTAACCATGTCATCATTCACACAGTCCATCCACCTCCATTTAGATCTTCCTCTCCCCTTGTAGCCATCCACTTCGGATTAATACCTTCCTTACGATATTACTTTCATCTCTAAACATGACATGTCCGAACCGTTAAAAACGTGTTAATACGTCAGTTCCTTAAATTGATCATTCTATTCTATCCTATTTTACAAACGAATTGGCACAATATATCTAAGGGGGTCTAGCTGACGTATATGTCGCAGCCAACTAGTTTAATCAGCCGTTTAATTAACAGCCTTGCCTGTTTACTAAGCAGCGCCATTCAACGAATTCCTGAATGATATTCAGTCAGTTGATCAAACAGCTAGGTAACAAATCACGTGATGGATGATCAATTGCTTTCATGGCCACTTTTATTTAACTTTAAATAAATATTTTAAGTCCCACTAAAACGTTCAATCGTTACTTTGGCGCCCCACGTTGGGCGCCATTGTATGAATGATATTGAGCCATTTGATCAAACAGCTAGGTAAAAAATCACTTGAATGGATGATCGAGTGCTCTCATGGCCACTGGCGTAGCTATGGGTGGGCAAGGTGGTGCGGTGCACCAGGGCCCCCAGGCCTAGGGGGCCCCCCAAGCTCAGGGTCTCCTCGAGCCTTAACTAGCAAATCTCATATTGAACTACGAGTACCAAAAATCTCTTACTTTTGAAATGCGAAAATGGGTTGTAAGTGTAACACAACTCTAATCAGTGCAACTCATTTGTTGGGAATTTTGTGCAGTATTGTCTCGTTGAAAGATTCGCCATCACATTTGCAGCTAGCTTGGGGCCCCCTGAGCCCTCAGGAAGCCCCCAAGCTTGATGTCTAGAGAGTGATATTATTCTAGCAGTCTTAATAAAATATTTTACTTATAGTCAATTGATTGTAGTAATATTACAATAATAATACGAGTTCCAGTACCTACTTATTTTATTTTATTTTGTTAGAGAATCGCTGGTCGTCTACTGAAGACCATTTGTGATATGGGTTTGCTTCAGCAACCCACCTATTGAATCGAACTTTGCCGGTAGGTACTAGAATAGTGAACTCTCCCGTACCACAGAAGGGCGGTGGCGATCACGGAACGATCTCCTTCGACTAACCGTCTTTCTAGCAGAAGCAGACTCAGTGAGGTGGCGCATGAGGCGCTTGGACGAGAATTTCGACGCGGTGCACCCTGGGTAACGGAGACACCTGTCTCAAGATGGCATAGACTAACTATGAACTGTCGCAGTGGAAAGCAAGTAAGGGGGAGGGTTGGTCCTGGGCAAGATGGAGATATCGTGGTTCTCATATTTGAGAGGACCATCTCAGTGTCGGATATGGCCCATTGTTTGTCGAGGTGCGAAGGATTTTTATTGGTTCCGCTTACACCCATGCGATTGACACCCGAGACTGCATGCAGTTTTAGTTGGTTCGATTCTGGTCTAAACACCTTCACTGGATGTTTAATTCGAATCTCACACGAAATCATCATCATCTGCATATAGACTAATTTTCCTGATTGCATCCGTGGCCAACATGACCTCGGAGCTCAGGGTCCGCCTTCCGACTCTTCCTCCTCCACTTCACACGATCTTGGGCGTCTATGGTAGTGAGACCATTCGCACGCATGTCGCTCTCCACGACGTCAAGCCAGGACTTCTTGGGCCTCCCCCTTCTACCTGGACCCGGCGGGGACTGGGTCCGAGTCCGACATGACTACCCCCGATGGCCGATGACGGGGGTGGTATCTGAGGGGATTTCCGCACGAAAAAGAGTGAGAGGAGGGATTCGATCCCCAACAGCGTGTTAGCTACCGGTAGGAGATTTGCCCACCTCATCATTTACCTACTTCTGTAAGGCGACGTGCGACGCCCGAGGGAAATTTCGGAACCAAAAAGAAAAAAATAGGGGGGCCCCTGTTTCTTTTTGCACCGGGGCCCTTGGTCATCTAGCTACGCCACTGCTCATGGCCACTTTTATTTAACTTCAAATAAACATTTTGAACCCCACTTATAAAACGTTCAATCGTTACTTTGGCGCCCCACGTTGGGTGCCATTGTAACGATTGAAAATTTTATAAGTGGGGCTTAAAATGTATTTTTAAATGACAGTTTAATTAAACATAATTAACTTAAAGATATTATTAATTGTATCAATTAATAATTTTATTATTAATCTCTTATGTATCATGCCCGCTAGCCCGGTAGACATTACTACATTTCCATTACCGTTCATTTAAAACCCCACTTACAAAACTTTTAATCGTTACAACAGTACAGTTTACATATCATGCATGTCTTCAATGCACATTGTCACAGGTTGTCTGTAAGAAATCGCTCCTAGTGATAAAACCGCCGTTTGTTCTACCTCGTAATCTGTAAATGGTGTACAATAAAGAATATTGTATTGCATTGTATATCGATTTAGTTTGGAAAAAATTAATACAAGCGACTGTAAGGAACTTAGGACGGGACTTGAGTTCCTTACAGGGAGCTTGCTTTGACCAACTGAGCTACCTATATGAACACGTCACGTCGTAAAATTTCATTGAACAGATTACATAGTTGGTCTTACTGTCATGTCTGCTCTACACATTGGCGAACGTGTTGGCCAACACCAGTTGGTGAATATTTAGAGCGGAGGCTGGTCCGATTTAGGTGGCAGCGCCAACCTAATGGAAAGTGGTTACTGTGGCCCAAGGACGTGTGCAACACCAACAATATGGCTTTACTGGCGGGAAATCTACCACCGATGCGGGAGTTAGCCTAGTTGACCTAATTTACGACGCTTGGGAGGGATCGCGGGATGCTATTGGGGTATTCTGCGATCTTTCTAAGGCATTTGATTGTGTTGACCATCAGACACTTTTGCTCAAGTTGCGTCGCTACGGTTTTGACAAGAAATCCACAAAACTATTAGAATCTTACTTGACAGATAGGCTTCAGACTGTTGATGTGAATAACGTAAAGTCAAACGGATCAAACGTTAAAATAGGCGTACCCCAAGGATCAATCCTAGGACCTTTTCTTTTTTTGGTTTACGTTAATGACCTACCATATATGATCGAGACACAAGCGGGCATAGTATTGTTTGCAGATGATACATCGCTAATATTCAAAGTGGATCGGCGTAATACAGATGTGACTATTGTTAATAATATTTTAAACTCTATTTCAAATTGGTTTTCTGTAAACAATCTACTGTTGAATGCAGAAAAGACCAAATGCATTAGGTTCACACTGCCTAATGTAAGGCAAGCTCACGTTGATGTCGTGCTGGAGGGACAAAGATTGGAATTTGTAAGAAGCACTACTTTCCTAGGAATTACCATAGATTCGAAGTTACAATGGGGTGACCATATCACTATTTTGGCCAATAAACTCAGCTCTGCTGCTTATGCTGTCAGACGGATAAGGCAGTTGACAGACGTAGCTACCGCTAGGCTGGTGTACTTTAGTTATTTTCATAGCTTGATGTCCTATGGAATACTACTTTGGGGAAATGCGGCAGATTTAGAGACTATCTTTATATTACAAAAAAGGGCAGTACGTGCCATTTATTGTTTAGGCAAGAGAGATTCTCTTAGGGAACGATTTAAGGACATTAATATTTTAACTGTAGCTTCCCAATATATATTTGAAAACATACTATATGTCAGGAAAAATATTACTAAATTTACAAAAGTAAGTGACATTACAGACAGAAATCTGCGCAATAAAAATAAACTGCTCCTTCCATGCTATCGGCTTAGCAAAGTTAGTGATTCTTTTAAAGGGGAAGGTATACGATTTTATAATAAGTTGCCTGAATCGGTCCTTGGTATGCCTGAAAACCAATTTAAAAATCATGTAAATCATTTAAAATGCAAAAAAGCATACTATAGGACAGACGATTATATTAAAGACAAAAATGTATGGCTTGAGCATGGTGCAGGCCCCTCTTGAAGTTGTCTTATTTTTATTTTATATAAGGTTTTATTTTTATTTTTTATATACCTACTTGACGCGAGACAAATGTACATACGTTCATATTTAGTCTTCAGAAACCCTTTTATTTTTTTTGTAAACTGACGTCCTTAAAATGCCGCAGTGGAGTTTGTTGCGCCGTTTCTTCTCCATTAGCGCTTAGGAAGCGGTGGTAAACTTAGTTTTAAGGAGTTTTTGACGTCAAAAAGCTGTAACAATGTTGCACTATTTTGAGAAATAAAGACTTTGACTTTGACCAGGGGAGTCACACTCGTGCTGCCGACCCTGTAAGAACGTTCTAATGCCCTCCTTGAAGAACCCCATATTGTAGTCGCTTGGGAAACCATTCTTGATGTAGGGAGGGGCGTCGCCGCGTCGGGAGGGTATTTTGGTCAACGTATTTGCCACAGTGTTGACCAACATGTAGAGCAGACATAGAAGAATACCGCATATGGCTACCATATCTGAAGATAAATAAACATATTAAAACTTTTATATTACTTTCGGTTTTAATTATTAAGACATGCTTCGCGTACCTACTACTCGTAAATGAAGCGTAGTAAATATTTCAAACTAGTTTAAACAAAGAAATCAGTCAATATTAACTTTGTCCGAGAAAGAATTCGAACCGTAACGTATTGATATTTGTTAGCTGATATTAGAACTTATTTAATATCCAACAGAAAAGCGTTATGGCTCATATAAATTGATTTGCCGTTCAATATTGAAATCATACATTTAATCTTGAAATATTTCTAACATTGTGATATCTGCTCATGCGATTTATATAGTTATTTTATACTATTCACAGATTACTTTTCACGGATGAAAAGGAATCAATAATTTTGATTGATTTCTTTTCATTCTACATCTAAATATTTTCCTAACTTTTACCTGTAACATTATACTTACATTCATAATAAAACTAGCTGTCCCAGCGAACTTCGTACCGCCATATTTTTCCGTTTTCTCACCGTATAAACCTTCCCTGGACATCCACGAACATTTCAAGACTGAGTTATAAACTAACAACGAAAAGTGGCATTGATTTTTATATATTAGATTACGTATATTATACTAAAGGGCTATTTTTATAGATTTTATGTGAGTAGTCAAACGACTCTACACCCAAGCAATCCAAGCATAGTCAGAACACAAACTAGTTTCGCCACAACACGTGTAACATACATTTAATCAAACATATTATAATCGATTTAGGTATAAACCTCGGAAGCTAGATTAGTCGTAATTATCTGATTGGTCGCTCAATGAAACAGCTCAGTGGTATCAAACGGCCCGCTTTACCCCGCGTTTACATACTGCCGCTCGCATTGCTCATCGTGTTGCTGGAAATACTCGCGCGATTAATGCCCTAGCATTCACACACTTCCATCATCGCGTTGGTCCGCATTACAGTATTCGCAATGCAACGGAGACGGACGTAAACGTATGGAGGACAACGCTGTAGCAGTGTACGCATTATGTTTTTACAGCATAGCGAATTAATTAAATAGATTATTAATGAAAACTATCACTTTCAACTACTATACACTTTCCGTAGATCGATATAAATATTTTAAAGTAAATATTCGAGGAGCGATAACGAAAGCCATGTTTACTGATTAGCGCCATCTAGCGGTCTCGTATAGTTCATCGCGCTAGTATTGCCGCTCCTTTGACTCGCGCTGCCAAGCCGACACTCGCAGCAACATACGCGGCAGTACTCGCGGCATGACGAATATACCATTCACACCACGTCTCTGCCCACTTCTCTCGCCACTTCCCTCGCTCTGCCGCGAGTATGTAAACGCAGCTTATGACACGGACACACTCACCGATTATGATGATTATGACACACACTACCATACAGGATAGTAGTACTACGGGCAAAAAAAATCCCCTTGGTACTACCAGTAGTGCCACCGGTAGTACCACGGGTAAGAAGGGGAAAGTGGAGTATATGTTTTATATTGAATTACTTGTTTTTTAATATACATATTTATATTTAGGCTGCATAGGTGGAGGTGAGGTAGGTTTCGAACAAAATGTTATTGGAATATTTATACTATTGGTTGAGGGAGGGGACCTGGTAGAACTTATTGCTACACATATTGATAACATACCTACTTGTAGTTTGCCACGATATTTATTATTGAGCCTTTACGTAACTATTTAGTAATTAATTCAATCAAAGAATCAATTTTATTTAGGTACAGTCGAATTCAAAAGTGCAGTAGCAATCCTACGTAACTATAGCGTCAACATTCTAGCGCTACTTGTGACCTTTTTCTTTTAAGACAATTTACACACACACATAAATTGTTCTCCCGTAGGAATATTATCGATAATTTCGTTATCACTACGTAAGCAACCCGTGGCCGAGTGGTTAAAGCATGAGGTTTGTGGAAATGTAAAGGTTGATGGTTCAAATCCTACGATCTTGCAATAACACTTTTTGTGTTTCATTTATAAATTAATATCAATGTATTATTTGTTAAATTTTAGCAAATATCAACATAAAATGTAAAAAGAATGCCAACTTCATGCAAAATTACTTTATCAATATTTAAAATTATATTTTTGTCATAAATATAAAAAATCGTTATAAGCTGGAATCGAACCTAGAACCTCTTATCATTGTGAATCAATAGTATCTTGCTTAACCCACTTAGCTATTAGTTAATTTACGAAGTTGGTAAATTACTGTATTAGTATCTAATGACACACACACACAAATGTAAACACAAAACCGGGCCGGCGCGCGGTCGCACGCCACACCATTTTGAGCCTTGTTGTGCTTATGCACTTATGAACTCTGACTGTATCTATTCAGTTTACGCACATAAAGATCACATATGAACGTCAATTTTCCTTCCTTTTTTTTAAATATGGATTTCTTTACAATTTAAGAGAAATGAAATGAAACTGAAATCTGTAATATTGAATTTGAATTTTTAGGATGTTTTGTAACAACTGAATTGTCTAAATGAACACAAAATTTTGATAATGAAAACAGAACATTTTGATTTGAATTTTAATTTAGTTGTGATAATATACATTTTACATCAAAATCTACACTATTGCCAATATCTACTATTGTGAGCGGATATCGAATAAATTTAATATAATTTAATCAAAAATTACCTAACTAACTACGTAGTATACTTTTTGATAATATATGTTAAGCCAAATAATATATGCTAATTTGGGTAGGAACACAGAAATCGTCATATTCTATGCATATACATGGTCAATAGGCGTATAGGTAATATGTTAAAGCGTAGACAATGACGTATTATTATATAGACACGCCATGCACGAACATGGCGGGTTTCAAAAATAGCGCAAACAAACAGTACCTATATGTTTTTTTGAAATATTTTTAAAGCATTTAGTATGGCTACACTAAACAAATTATTTTAAATTGGAAAAAGCGAAATCAAGCTCAGGCAGGACTCGACCCCTTTCCGGAATGCTCTGACCATTTGTTTCCGCTTTTTCAAATTTAAAATAAATTAGTATATGTTTTTTTATTTTGAAAATTACCTTTGAACCCGCCTGACAATGGCAAAGTCCCCATCAAATCGCCTGTCTTTTTTATGTACTCCTTAAACATTAAACTACAACATTATAATAATTGTATAATGCCTCAAACATGTTTTTTGGAATTTATTTTATTAATTTAAAAAAAGTCAGGGGTTGATTTAGCCCCCGTACTCACCAGACAGGTCTGCAGCTTCGTGTTGGGCTTTATCAGAAGAGTTGTGTGACAAGTTTTTAGCTTGCCTCAAGAAAATACTCAAAAAATCGTACCAGCTGTCAGACTATAAGAGCGAAAATCATACTTGGCGAAATTTGGGTGTTAAATACCTACACCTCTGCCTACTCCTTCTGTGATTTACAGGTGTGAGTATATGTTTATATGTAGGTATAACCCGCGACACGTATCTTGGACCTAAATCGTAAGACATACGAGGCTCTGGCGCCCGCGGATTGCTTTGTAATAGTCTATGCTTGGTGAATTTGAGTTCGTCTACCGCAGTAGCATCCTATGCTATCCTCAAAAGACACCCAAAAAATGTGTACGGCGCGTATAGGGCACATTTTGAGCGTATTTTAGGTCCAAGATACGTGGAGCGGGTTATCCCTTCGGCCGCCTACGAAACCAGAGCTACGTAACTAGTTACTAACTAAATATAAATATCAATCTGATGCTAACTGTACCTACCTAATTCCTCATTCGGTAACCACAAAAAAAATTCAATAAAAATTACGCGCAAATTCTTCAACGTCATAAATAAATTTATTATAATTATAGTAGGTATACTTACTCATTAAACATAATACGCATATTATTATGTTAAAACACTATTAGAATTAGTAAAAATTTTAAGTAGGTATATAAGTAAACAAGATATAAGTATCTTCTATATGATAAAGTAAATTGTAGATAGGTTCGCGATTCGTGGCGGCCATTACTTACGGCTAATTAATTCAAAGTGATGGTGGGAGAAACCCATAGACAACTCGTCGACTTCATTAATGGCAATGATAACAATAAACATACACGCACATACGTGCACACATACATATGTGAATATTTGCATTGGTCTGGGTGTTTCTATGTATAATATGTAAGTATGTATTTACAAAAAAAAGATTATGCAAGTAGGTATGTTTATACGCATTCTAGGATCCATAACACAAGTTAAGTTATGCTTACTTTGGGTCTAGCTCTAGATAGTGTTGTGTAGATTGTCCTACAATAATTATTTATTATTTATTATACATGTATACATAATTACATAGGTACACATATACAAGGTGGAAAAATAAATCGGGCCCTGGAGGGAAACTACCTTAAATCCCATTTTACTTAAAGGAGACATTCCTTTATTTTTAAAAAGAAACAAAGCTGCATTCAGTTCAAAGATTTTCGAAAATTCGCTTGCCACACCCGGCAACCGAACCGACTAAAATCCGAAAAAGTAACACCCTGTATTTTTATGGCATCAATCGATAGTGTCAATCATAAGGATCAAATCTTTCTAAGAAACATGGTAAATTAAATGAAAGGAAGTCCACAAAATTTTAAATTATAAATTCAGTTTGAATGCAGTTTTGTTTCTTTTTGAAAAAAAAGGAATGTCTCCTTTAAGTAAATTGAGCTAACTTAAGGATTTAAGGTAGTTTCCCTCCAGGGCCCGAGTTATTTTTCCACCCTGTATTGTACTCACAAAAGCGTGTTATCGAGAGCGTAGCTTTGGTTTAGAGTCGTCCTTACGACCTAGAGATTCCAGCTTCCAATACTACGGATGAGAGATTCACATTTTCTAGCAATAATTTGTATATTTATTATTAGTTCGGTTAGGGGCTGTCCATTAATCACGTGATGTTTTTTTAGCAATTTTTTAACCCGTGATACGTGGTGAGGTTTTAGACCAACCCCCGCCCCCCTAGCCAAAATCACGTGTAATTTTTTATTCATTATTTAATGCTAAAAAACTAAGAATATAATATATTATAAGATATTAAGATAATATAAGAAAAAATAAATACACGTGATATCTCAATATACCCCGAACCCCCCCCCCCCCCCTTTGAGCTTCACGTGATTAATGGACAGCCCCTTAGTTATAGTTTTTTTTTGTAATGTATAAAAAAATAGGTTTAATTTCATTTCATTTGAATTCTCTATTTGTAGTCTTCTACTAAGACAAGTAATTTAAGTAGTTGGAACTGGAGGGGCCATTGAAGCATTTTATAATCGTACCTATCCATTACAAATTCGCAATTTAGCAACAAAGAAAAACACCTTGTTCTCACGAGCCTACTCTATAAATCAATCAAAACCAGATTGCTGTAAAGTGGACCATTTGCTGGCATCCATAATTGCGTGTCTCTTATGGATAACGATTTCTAAGTATCTACTATTTATAAGGTATGTTGTTCGCAGTGTTACGGGTTGAGCTTCTAATTCAGATTAGAAACGTGGAGTGACCATAGAACGTATTGTATAGGTGGTTGAGCTAACTTTCTTAATAAGGGGCCCCGGGCCAGAAAGTTTAAAAAAATTCAGAGGAGGGCCACAATTTTAGGAAAAATGCACTGCGATGGAGACCACAGAACGCCACTAACATGCCATTAAAGCTTGGAGATACCCGATTTCGACCAGTGCGAGGTAGAGGCAGGTCACGAGCAGTTACTGTGACACCATATTCTACTATATACGTATTTCTGGAGCGTCAAAATATAATTATAGTGGGCTATATACTATTCATGTCGAAGAATCGTCGGCGGGCCGGAGCTGGGCCGCGGGCCGTACTTTGCCCAGATAATACGCTTGTAGAATGCAGGCATGATGATGACGTCTCACAGCCGGTTTTAGCTACAGTGACAGTTTATAAGTTTGCGAGCCTACCTGATGGGCTCGCTGTGCGCTTTCCAATGGAATATTACCCAATTTTGGATGTAAAGCTCATCATCATTATCCTCGTAGAGAGGTATTCTCCTGATTCCATCCGAGCCCAAAGCGAACTCGGAACTCAGGGTCCATGGTATCATTCCGTCTATGGTAGTGAAACTATTGACACACATGTCACGACGTAAACTGAAGGCAAAAGAAAGAAAGCATGAGACATTAGACCACATGCTGAGTATTTAATATTATTCACATTATAACTGATATAGGTGTCAATGCGCAAGCACACCTTGTTTAATGATGGTTTTTATCTATAATACAGAGTGCGTGCGTGCCGCCAACGGAAGCTAGCCCACCTTCACTTAAAAAAACAGTTATTTTGATATAATTAGTTAATTACCATTCGTGCGTTAAATATAACGTAATTTTTTTTAACCCGTCAATAGGAATGAAAGCAATGTATTTTTCTTCTATACCACAAATGAAACATACATTTAAATACAAAATTAATAATAAAACTAAAAATAAAATAACAAAATTCAAAACTAAAATTAGAACGCGTCGTAGAATTCGCATACCCGCTTCTTGTGTGGTAACGTTCCCAGTAGACTAGCAGCATTGCCACGTTGTATGGCAATGCTTATTCTCTGTCTGTCAATTGGTTCAAAGCTGTAAGCTGAAAATTAGATGATAAAAGCTGAGGTGCAGTCTAAAATATACGAACCACTATTCCAAAAGCTGTTGACCTTAAAATGATGGTCCCTAACTTGAGGGCTTTCATAGATGCTTTTCCTGCCCCGTTTGAAGAATCCGGGACTGTAAAAAGAAGGAAGCAACGTAGGCAGGAACGCGGGCAGGGCATTCCGGATCTTTGACAAGTCTTTCACGCAAAAGCTACTGAACGAATTTGGAGGAAATTAGCAAGGGCTGCGGTGGAATAGCTATTCCTGGAGTAAAACGTAGCCTATAGGTGCTTATGATTGTTGAAAGTAGTATGTGGGCTGGACGCAATCACATTCTCGGAAAATTCCGGATTCGAGCGATTGAAATGTTGATGAGTAGGTCGAGTAGAATGTCCAGGGGATTTTCAAGTAACACACAGTTCTTGTTTGTGCCTAGCTCCATAGGAATACAGCGTGAAACTATTTAGTATGTACTAATTAGAGACAATAAAAAGCAAACTGCATTAGATCAGGACATCAGGTACTAGTTGGGTGGCCATATTAATTAAGGTAAGAGTTTTTAATGTACATTTTTGCAATTTTCTTCAAATAACTTTAAACTACAATACGTTTTAATTGCAAAATTATATTGCAATTACTTGTATCTAAGTATGTATGTAGGTATGTTCAAATACATGTAGGTACCTAAAGTCATCGTTCTTAAACATTGTTACTCGATTGTATAAAATTAGCACATCAATTTGTCGGAATACCTATACCTAGTCTTTGGAATTTTCTTTTTTGTTGTGAATGGCTGACATCTTCTGCTACATATTTCATAGAGATTTTTTGCCAAGATTGAGGACATCGTCTCATAGAGAATCAAAGGAAAGAGGGGTGTATTGTATATGGCCATCTACCAACATCCTTAAGGACCAAGTCTTGTAACGGTCATTATCTCACTTGTGGAAGTATGCATCCGTGGCCAAGATGACCTCGAAGCTCAGGGTCCGCCTTCCGGCTCTTCCTCCTCCACTTCGCACGATCTTGGGCGTCCATGGTAGTGAGACCATTTGCACGCATGTCATGCTATGTTATGACTCACTTACAAATCAGTGTATCTGCTAAACAATGGACGAAACCTTGACGCAGGCTTTCCTCTCAGGATTGGAAGGTCAAACGGCAGTCGTTCTCGAAAAACCTGGCATACCAATCCAATCAAAAACAATTCAGGTACTCCAACACCTTTGAACTACTATTGCAGTTGCGTCTTCAGTGTTTTTTTAAATTATGAAATAAATATTTGCACAGAGCGAGAGTCGAAACGTGATTTCTCACTTAAAATTCATTACGTTTTTTGGAATAGGACTAGACTAAATGTCAAAAAGCCAGCAGAATAGTAGATTGTATGACAAGGGAGCAATATAGTATTTTTACGGCGAGGGCGCTACTTTGAACCACGAGCGAAGCGAAGGATTTTAGACAAGAAAGAAGTTACTAACGTAAAATCCTAAGCGTTCCAAATTCAAATCACTTTTCCGCCCGCTAAAAAGCTCATAACAGAAAAGTGCTATTTTGCTGAGAGCAAATGGAACAAAGAGACAATTTTGCGAATACAAGGGATGAAAAACGTTTTATGTACCTACTCTTAGCTTTGCCCCCACATTACTGGGTGGTAACCCACTTTCATATTGAAAAACATCCACTCATCCAATTATACTTTAACAGTACAATTTGTATGATATTATTCATCGTTTTTCCCGGTACTGCGATAAAAACTCCACCACAATTGAAAAGGCTTTCTCGTTAGTGGGATTGCCAGCGCAGAAAAAGTTATCGGATACAATTTTAATTTTTATAATGATGGAGTATTTTTTCTTCAAACGTCCTTCTAGTTATCAAAAGCAATTATTGGCACATAGGGTCTTACAGGTTGAGATGCAGTTTTAATTCCGTACAAATACAATAGCAGTGTTCATCTCTCTCACTGAATTAACTCCTGTAATCCTCCATACTAATATTTATAATTGCGAAAGTAACTATATCTGTCTGTCTGTCTGTCTATCTGTCTGTTACGCTTTCACGACTAAACCACTGAACCGATTTTCATGAAATTTGGTATAGGGGTAGATTAGACCTTGGGAAAGGACATAGGCTATGTTTGGTCGCGATAACCGACATCCACGCGGGCGGAGCCGCGGGCAAAAGCTAGTAGCTTATATATTGAAAAACAGTGGATTCAGTCTTGTTTTTCCATTTTGAAATTATATAGCTATAACTATGAATTTAATATTTATCTATCAATATAATTGCCAGGCGTGGTCCGAAGCCCCCAAGACCACAAGGTCCACTACCCTACTCCTCCTTTTTAAATGGTTTGATTCGGTTGACTTTCACTGCACCTAATGTCTTCAGAACCTCCAACTGCAAGAGGCAGGCCCATGCCAGTGCTTAACGCCATGAGTGTCACGGGTGCTTACACCTTTTGCACAAAAGAGACGATTTTCTATGTTAGAAGCTTTGGGCCCCCTACAAATTTTGGAGAACAATAATGAAACGAGCATTGATTTATTCGTCATTTTATCGGGATTACAATGGCATATTGCTTCTTAGCTAGTCTAACCGCAACATGGATACTCGTACTTATAAACGAAATCAAAACTGATACTAAAATCAATGTGAAACTGTCATGGCACCAATCTCAGTAAAATTATAGTTTTATTGATTATTTAGTATGACGACATTTTACATGAAACATTAGCCCGCGTGCGTGCACACGCACAACGTAACTTTTAAGAACATTTTTGTAAATACTACTTATTTTTGCCGATTTGTACTGATTTTAACACAAACAATTTCCATGCAATTTCACACTTCTCATACAAATAAGACCTCATTAACTCAACAGTGTCAAAATAATCGTCCATTGACCTTTTCATTTGGCTATATTAATTGTCATACTTAAGTGAAGAATTGCTCTCCATACTTATGTCGCAAAAAGCAATGATGGGTCGACTACCAAAGTTACGTGTTATGGCTACCAAAGTACCTACTTGTGATGACATAACGCCCAATTATCGGTTGTCATGTGTGACAGTGACATCACAGTTTATGGGACAGATAATAAAACATTATCTGCTTCAATGATATTATAAACTATTGATGCGTTACCATTCCCACTCTAAAATGTCAACAAAAGTGAGAACAAATTGCCCTTATTTTACGCACCGATCTGAGATGCGACAGAACGCTACGCAAAAAAAATTACGTCATTAATAATAAATTCGTAATAAAAATATCTAATATTATTGATATAGCTAAATTATAATATAACTAGCTTTTGCCCGCGGCTCCGCCCGCGTGGACGTCGGTTATCGCGACCAAATATAGCCTATGTCCTTTCTCAAGGTCTAATCTACCCCTATACCAAATTTCATCAAAATCGGTTCAGTGGTTTGGGCGTGAAAGCGAGACAGACAGACAGACAGACAGACAGAGTTACTTTCACATTTATAATATTAGTAGGGATTCATATCAACTAATAATATTGACGTATCATTTCTTTACGAGAATAAGTAGTAATAATAGTAGTAACGCCATTTTTGAAAGCTGCGTAGTTCCTGCATGCCGTGTCTATTAATAATACGTCATTGATCTGCATACATTTTATTAGGTTTTGCTCGATAATAACGAAGTATAAGGTGTGTACTTTTTATTAGCCCCTATGCAGTAGCAATATATATAATATTACTATTATTGCGAGGCTCCTGTCTAAGTGGTAACTGAGTACGTCAGCACATTGCAAAATTAATAAATTCTTGACAAGTCATAGTATGGGTGACTAATGTGACTATTCTTAGCACTTTTATACCCCTCTGCGCCAAGAGCACTTAAGCTGTTGGTCATATCTATCTATGGCATTTGTTATGGGTAGCTCAAGCTCTAAAAGGTTTCATGAGAACTTCGATATTGCCAGTGGGTTGCGGAGATCAGAAGGCAGTCGTTTTACGGAAAACATTCTGGATTTTTGACACAGTTCTTATGACTTTTGTGAATGGCATCAGTACCTAGTTATTTCACGAGGGTGAACCCCACACCATCTAGCAGTAAAAACTATGTATTTTGGACATTACATACCGCTATTTAACTAGACCTAAACTGACTATATATCTGTGCTAAATTCTATTCAAATCCGTTCAGCAATTTTTACATGAAATATTTTATAACAAACTTCCACACACACATATTCATCCATCCTCACAAACTTTCACATTTCATAACACAAATAGGTACCTATACGTAGGATTCATGAGGCAAATGTGTATAGTTTCTAAATTGAGTATATTAAAATCGAGTCGTGTCGTCCATCTTGTGCATAATAGGAGAACGTACCACGGAGGTTGGCTAAGCGCAACAGGCTTACAATTTCACAATTTGTCCCCGCGCGCTTTTTGCGCTCCGCAGTAATTGGCGCTCACCTGCGCGCGCACAACGCACCAAATATGGCAACCCGCCTGCCGCGGACATTTTGCTTTTTTGGAGTATCTGACAAATGTGTAATTATTTATTTAATATCGTCCGCTTGAGTGCACATTTGGGCACAATTCACATACCGCATTAAGCGTTTTTCGGTCACCATTTCTGTTGAGTGTTAAGGTCAGTTTAATGCCTCTCGTCGGCTAATAAATACGTTAATGATGCTCCCTATCCGGAAACATGTTGGATATTTTTTTTTCTTAAAATTTATTAAGCTTTACTGTTCACTTTAATTGGTGAATTTCAATATCTCGATATGGGGGGCGGATGGCTATCTTTATTTATAAGCACTTACATATTCAAATAAATGAATCCTTTTAGAGAGGAGGGAGAGAAGCGAATATTTTATAGTAGTTAGGTACTTACAGGTTGTGCGCTTGGCTTCCGAGCAGTCCCTAAAAAACGCATCATTATCACTTCTGCCATAGTGAGGTGTGAATTATACACAAAAGGCAAGAGAGCGTAAGGTATAATCAAAGCAAAATCGCACGTAGGTATCGCTTCGATCGCAGAGTAAAATTGCGTCTACCTTATGCGTCACCTTTCACTGTAATTCAATCCTAAGGGTCGCCGCGCACAGGCCACCCGCGAACCGCCACTGTGATATTTTCTATAGTTTTCATACATTTTAAGACTCGCAGCACTTGGTTGACGCTGGTAACCGCCACACCCTACAGATTTTCACTGCTACAAAGCTACAGGAAATGTGCTACCAGGCGCTTTGTGGTTGTGGCTGTTGGCCCGTATATGGCGACCCTAAAGCGATATAGAAGATCGACTTTATGTTTGCGTCATCAGTTTGACTGTACCATGCCTGGTAGTATACTTGAAGTCCAAAGATTAGTAGCCATCATTCCAGATGCTTCTCCACCTACAATGACGAAGGATGATGGTGATTCCGTTATACTCATTAGCTATATTGAGGGGATGCTCGACTCTTGAAGGAGTTTCCACGTATAGGAAGCAAAATAAGGGCAATTTTCATGTAAATTATTGAACATACATACACTATAATCACTACGTATTGATCGTAAAATTCTAAAAGCGTTTTATGTCTTCATTATCTCCGATCGATCGTAAAACTTTACCAGTGAGCACCCAATTACGAGTAAACAATAATAATGTAATAAATTTAAAATTAATATTTTTAGAGTTCCGTACTTAAAGGGTTATCAAGGGAACCCTATTGACCACAGATGCTACAGAGTTTTCTCTGCAGTTTTTGTGGTGGTACATTTGCCTGTCAGCTACCTGTCTATTATAAACTGTAATAAGTCGTTTATGCGGGGCGTGAAAAAGCATCTGATAAGGCCATTAGGTATACTGAGTGTCACCATTGTAACATGGTACGTATCTATAATGGTGATTTTTTTTTCCGAGACTTTGCCTTCAGCTTCTATCAGGCGAGGTGAATTGGAATTAACGTGACTTATATAAAAAAAGTAAAAAAATAATTTAAAAAAATAGCTGAGAGGCTCTCACCTCGAAGTCCGGGGTCCACCTTCTTCTTCAAAGAGTCACACGTAAGTACCATGTTGCAATGGTGGCACTCAGCCTGACGGCCTCATCAGATGCTTTTTCCCGCCCCGCATCACCTTCCGGCATCTACTACACTTCGCACCATCTTTGACTTCCATGGTAGTGAGACCATTGGCACATAATTATGTCATCTTCTGCGATGTTAAGGCAACGTTTCTTGGGTCTGCCCCTTCTACCGGGAGCCAGCGATGGTGGCACCGCCACGGAATGGCTAGTTTATATTACTATTGATGCATGAATGAATTGATAGATGTGTGGATTGATATTTGTTACTCAATCATATTAGAAAAGCTATATATGTTTTGAGGAAATTTGGCACAGAGACAGATTATTCTTACTATCAGTATTTATATGGGTGGACTTGCCAGTGCTAATTCTTTTTTAAATCCCGTCCCAAACACAACAGTCCCGGATCCTTTAAGCGGGCCGTGAAAGCATCTGATGAGGCCGTCAAGCTGAGTGCCCCCATTGTAACAGGGTACGTGTCTATGCTGACCCTCTTTTCCTGAACGTTGCCTACAGCTTACCATCAGGCGAGGTGATATCAAATTGACGTGTCCTATTAAAAAAAAATCTTATAGCAGCTTACTCGTACCATTCACAAAAGTATTTAAAAACTACATACTGTTACGGAACCCTTCGACTGCAGTCCGATGCTCATTTAACAAGTTTTTTCGAATTGGCAATTTCATAGCCATGTCATTCAATAACGATCAACACAGGTCGACCGCGGCCATTTTCGTGCAGGGACGTATTTGTGTTCAATTTATTGTTATATTTTTTATTCGTCCGTTTTTACCCTGTTACTTATTACAGTAGGAGGTAAGGAGTCTACCATTATGGTGTAACTCACGTAGGTACAGTGCTATAAACTATGGACCCTGGTTCGCATACAAATGGTGGTGCAGGTGCTCGAGAACAGGCTTAGTTTATTTATCTACTGGTTTTTAGGAGGCTGGTGGAGTTACCCTGTATGTAATGCATCAAGATGTTATTTTTTACCCGATTGTTGAGAAGCGTTATGTTTTTCGCATCTTATATGTATCTATGTAACTGGCAATCTGTATAATGCAGGCATTATATACAATGCCTAGGCAATGTATGCTTTTATATAGAATGCCTGCTGTTCCCATAGGCAATGTGTGAAATAAATAGATTTTGGTCTATATTTGCGAATGACTTTGCAGGAATTCTTTTTCCGTATGGTTATAAAAAAACCACGAACGCTAATCTACCACAGGCAAATTGCGCGGTGTGGGCACTGCACTTCGACTTAGATAGATATATGTTAGATGGCTAAGGCGGAAGCTGAGATCCCGCATTAGCCTTCGTGGTTTTTTTTATAACCACCATTTATGTTACTTGATAACATTTCATTTTGCCGGCTGCGCTCTCGGTATTCTATACATTGCCTAGGCATTTGTATAGAATACCGGAATTGACGGTAACATACTTACATACATATATGTGTTTTATTACCTCATATCTTCTGAACTTCTGCAAGGATTTCAATTATTGATATCTCAAAATGTAGGGTCTTATTCTTTTTTGCTATCGATTTTGCTATCGACACTGTCCAAAATCTTTTTATCTGAAACGACTATAAAATCGCCCAGTATATTTTCTTAGCGGTATTAAGCTTTAGCGGTATGAAGACAGAACAACCCAATTTTAAATTTTTCATTTTTTTTTTATTTATTCAAAGTTTTAGACCTAACTTTCTCGATAACTTGCAATGTTAAAGCTAATAACGAAAAGCCTGTACCTTCTTACCTCTACTTGAATATAACTTGGACAGATGTCAGTCTGCCTCGTGCCTCGTGCACGAAGTAATTGCTCATTTACATGTATTACTTATCTCTACCTAAGATTACAAAAATACTATTTGAATATTATGCAAATTTTTACTAATCCTTTAGTAATTTCCCAATTACTAAAAGATAAGCTGAGTTATAAACATAATTACTACCTACTACCTACTACAGTTAAAAACCTGAGTGGAATAGAGTAAAAAAAGTAGGTGCATATTTATGTTTTCTGACACTACCGGAGATGGGAAATCTTTACAAGTATTCTAACTTTTTTAATTATCGTAATATTATTTTTATTGGCATCCTTTATTTGCATCCTTTTAGCTATAAAATGATCTTAGGTAAAGTTATTGTCTACTGTGTAAATAGTGGTAAAGTGTTCGATAGCCGCTTTAGAGATAGCAGTTTCGATGCCTGCTTGGTGCAAATATTTTAAATATTTGCACTTTTATTTAGGCATGTTTTTAAAAATGTTCTAGAACCCAAAACGCTTCATGAGGTAGCCGCGTGGTTTCCGGTAGAGTAGTGTGCCACCCCATCTCTTCCCATGCGGTGTCGTACAAAGCGACATAGGGGCTGTTCAATATCAGACAGGTATACAGCCCAAACTCAGGCTCAGATGCATGGCTCGAGTCAACAATAGTGCCCGGAATACGGCAATAGGCTCACCCCCTATAACGTGGGACCTTATACAGTAATTGATGAACTGTGGGTGTTATTTTTTTATTAGGTATACAGGATGTCCCAAAATTCAAGGATAAGCCAGCAACAGAGGGTGGCCCTACTTATTATGGCTGCTCTGGAAAAAAAAAATAAAAAAAAAAATCTCAATTTTTTTTTTTATTACTCAAACTTTTTTAAAATCCTTCGAAATTCGGTACCCCTATTGATATTTGCAACTACCAGGCCCACAATTTTGCAAATATTTATAAACTCTTTTCTGTATTAGCAAGCTAAGAAGCATGGTTATCCAGCACCACTCTGTAAAATTATAGAATATTTGTAGTTATTTTACAAAAATAAGTTAATTTTCTTATTTTTTCCAAAGCATCCATAAGTAGGGCCCACCCTCTGTTGCCGGATTATCCTTGAATTTTGGGACACCCTATACCTATATAGGACACGTCAATTTGACTTCACCTCTCCTGATAGTAAACTAAAGGTAAAGCCTCGGCAAAAAGGGTTACCATTATAGACACGTATCATTACAATGGCGGCACTCAACTTGACGGCCTGACCCTCCGGGGTTAATTCACCTCTACCCAACCCTCCGGGGATAAAGGCGTTGTTATATGTATGTAGGTATGTTCTTTAGGTCTACTATAGTACTAAACGGGAATCAAACTTGCGACCTCTGAATCAGCAGTCGAAAATTCACCTCACCACAGATCGTCGATATGCCAATAATTGATACCGCTTGTTCCTAGAACAATAAACACTATGGTAAGTCGGTCACCACTCTTTAACACTGCATCGATAAGTGCTAACGGCTTTCGCAAGCCGTTCGAATTGGAACGCAAGTGTCACTAACACTAGATAGTGTCTTATTGTTGGAGACATTATTGTACCTTGATTGAAGTGAAATTGTACCCCAATAATATTTGGAAGAAGGAAGAAAGGGTTATTGATCAAAAACACACATCAGCTACTTAACAAATCTAATAACTAAATACCAATAAATTCACCTAAAAATATTACAAATCAACAAAACAAAATGCCAATTCTCCTAATCAAAATCTACCTTTGAATGAATTTTGATGCATTTATTATGCTGATTGTCCAAATCAATTTACAAAGAGAAAAGAGACGCCCCAAAGACTAAAGTATAAAGGAACTAGCTTTTGCCCGCGGCTCCGCCCGCGTGGATGTCGGTTATCGCGACCAAACATAGCCTATGTCCTTTCTCAAGGTCTAATCTACCCCTATACCAAATTTCATCAAAATCGGTTCAGCGGTTTAGTCGTAAAAGCGAGACAGACAGACAGACAGAGTTACTTTCGCATTTATAATATTAGTAGGGATTTGAGTTGGCTTCATGCGGTCTCGGTAGCTTAGCGGTTAGAGCATTTGCCCTGTAAGGGAAAGATCGCGGGTTCGAGTCCCGCCTGAGGTCGATTCTCTTTTCTCTTTGTAAGTTGATTTGAAAAATCTACCTATTCAAAATTCTTTATCGATTCAATCTCAAACTCCCAAATGTCAAAAGTGATTAAGATTTCACTGAAAAGAGAGAGCGTTTTTTCAAAGTGATACAGTCAATGAGAAAAGTGTTACTTAAATTTTCATCTATTTGTTTTCATATCCTGTATTACTCTCTCTCATCCTAGCGTTAATTCCCAGTCGCATCCGAAGCTTTTCAGCTCGGAGTCTGGGGTCCACTTTACCAGTCTTAACTACAGATTTGGCTAGACCTCGATATTTTTTCGTGAAGCGATTGCCATCTGACCTCCACAGCCCAATGATAACATTAGGGGATATCGAAGCTTTGCAGCTAGACCGTTTGTTTTTTTTGGATTATTTAGGGCTCCAACTACCCGTAACGACTGCCATAGATGTTCTTATGGCAACCGACGGCTTAACGTGCTCTCCGAGGCACGACCAGACCAATGCAAATACCCATTTTTCATGAACACAAATATTTGCACTGAGTGGGGATCGAACCCGCGCCTCCTGCGTTGCGGCCGCGTTCACTACCGCTACGCCACGGAGGCTGTCGTATTTATTGCTATTAGGTACTTATTTATTATTGTTATTATTAGTTGAGTCCTAGTATACCTATATAAAGTTTATGGTTGAAAGTTTTCTACAATTGACAGAAAAACTCGCCCCTGAGGACCTGACCGTTCCCGGTCGGTTTCCACACTGGATTTCGATGGCCAGCCTTTGCACCAGCAACGTTTCAGAACCTTATTATTTGTTTCATTACGTAATTTAGTAACAAAAACAAGTTACTTGCGTTGTTTTACGACTGCAACAAAATAAAATCTATTGTATGTGAATAACTTCCCTATGATACTGGCGGTTAGGCTGCATTTCCACCAGTAGGTAATATGCTATGCCACGTTGCTATGGATTCATTTGATTTCAACCAATCATATTCATTGGTCCACATAACATAGCACTGGTGAAAACGGCTAAGTTAAGCTATGTTTCTTATATAGAAAGATGCGTGCTTTGGATGTGTGCTATAGATTGTGCTGTGGATGCGACAGCCCTATGAGAATAGATTCGAATTTCGAACATTTGTAGAAATAATCCAATTAATTAACTTTAACTTAACTTTCTCAATTTAACTTTGTCTCAGACATTTGTGACATGAAAAGTCCACTTTTGTGACCTTTGACTTGGAATTAAAAAAACCCGGACATCGGATCAATGAGTACTTCTTAGATTTCATGTATGATTATGTTTTGAACAATCCTACCAACTTTCAGCTGGGTGCGAATTATTGTACCTACCCTCACTCCTAAATTTTGGTTTACTTTGACCAGAGTAAAAGTTTTCATTCTATACGTTTATTCCTATAATTGATATATCGTATAGCTCGAGCTGCGCAGCTTCATGGCACATCTTACTCACTATGTTGGAAGGGGTCACATACTTTCATGGCTTAGCTTTTACGTCCTTCGTCCTCGTCCACTTCCTCTATCGTAGTCTCATAGCTTAGCTTTTACGTCCTTCGTCCTCGTCCACGTCCTCTGTCGTAGTCTCATAACTTAGCTTTTACGTCCTTCGTCCTCGTCCACTTCCTCTATCGTAGTCTCATAGCTTAGCTTTTACGTCCTTCGTCCTCGTCCACGTCCTCTGTCGTAGTCTCATAGCTTAGCTTTTACGTCCTTCGTCCTCGTCCACGTCCTCTGTCGTAGTCTCATAACTTAGCTTTTACGTCCTTCGTCCTCGTCCACTTCCTCTATCGTAGTCTCATAGCTTAGCTTTTACGTCCTTCGTCCTCGTCCACGTCCTCTGTCGTAGTCTCATAACTTAGCTTTTACGTCCTTCGTCCTCGTCCACTTCCTCTATCGTAGTCTCATAGCTTAGCTTTTACGTCCTTCGTCCTCGTCCACGTCCTCTGTCGTAGTCTCATAACTTAGCTTTTACGTCCTTCGTCCTCGTCCACTTCCTCTATCGTAGTCTCATAGCTTAGCTTTTACGTCCTTAGTCCTCGTCCACGTCCTCTGTCGTAGTCTCATAACTTAGCTTTTACGTCCTTCGTCCTCGTCCACATCCTCGATCGTAGTCTCATAGCTTAGCTTTTACGCCCTTCGTCCTCATACTCGATCGTAGTCTCATAGCTTAGCTTTTACGTCCTCTTAGCATAGCTGCATAGCATATCTCTGGTGGAATAGCAGCCTTACCTCATAGAAACTAACCGAAGTCATAATTAAAAGGTTCACATATTTGCAATGCGTCTATAGTTTCATAATAGACGCTGATATTACCGAAGACAAAAAGAAAAACCAGTCAAGTGCAAATTGGACTCGCGCACCGAGGGTCCCGTATAAAATTGGATTTAGGGATGAACATATGCTACATAAAGGTATGATTCCGAAGCTGACTGCATACGACAACTGCCGACGCATGCAGCCGATAATAGCGTACCCATTACTTGTTAAACTCCGATACGAATCTATTTAGGGACTTCCACCTGATCCAGGGGAGGTCATGTCCGGGGGGAAGACTCTCCGACAGCGGGACGAAAGGGGTTGGTGCATGGCCATTGAGAAGCCGCAATGAACAACGCGCATCTGCTGCGTGACAGACAGACAGACAGGCGGAACCCTAAAAATATACTACAGCGCTCGCGAACCAACTAGTGCTGCATCACTAGTGTTTAGCTACCGGAAAATGGCGGGAGATCGTATTTTCTTGATCAGTTGCATCTGTAATTTCCAAGTGATTATTATTAATTGGCTCACTTGTAATTGTAATTTTCAAATGATAATTGTTAATGACGAGATGGCGTGCAGGATTATGCATTTCTTTTATGTTTATCATTATAATTGCTGTTTCATCGACAGATTTCAAAGGCTGTCAGGTTTAATTGCATTGTTAATTTATATTATTGTACTAGTTGAATGATTGTGGCTCCGCCCGTGTTATGATGTTGGGTGGTCAAGTGATTGGTTGAGTACTGAACCAATTGAGATCAAACATGCGGAAAATTTTAAGTTTGACCAAACCCTTATAAAAATCCGCATCAAAATTTCATTCAGTACGTTTTCCGTTCATCGCGAACAAATAGATAAACAGAAAAAACAAATATTTTTGTGTTCAGAATCGTTATTGTAACTTATCTCTAGTAACTAGTTTTTAAAATATCTCTAAAATACAGGATGGAAGATAGAATGTTCCACCACTCACTAGCAATGCAATGCAACATGATGCCAGCAATCCATGCGGTAGGTAATTGCAATGATTTCAATATAAACTACTAGTAAGTATAGGTACTCAAATGACCTCTTCCCTAAGTTCCACTATGGTACTAGATTGGCGGTACGCCCGAGGGTATCTTCGATGGCCCTGGATCACCCTAGGTGTGCGACCAGAGACTATTTCATCCCCGGCAACTGATGGTCCGAGACGGTCGTGCGGTTTTGGTCGGTTTGAGTCCGACTTAACCACCTCCTACGCCAGGAGGTATCCGTGAGGATTTCGGCACGTAAAAAGACTGCAATGCAGAAATTATAGAACAAAAAAATTCATATCGTAGTAAAAAAATAGGAACCAGTGTTCGATGGTTCGGTGGTTAAGGAAGAAGCCTTCGTAACGATTGAGAGACCCCGGATTCGAATACTCGCCACTACTAACACGTGAATCCATTCTGAACTCTTTGTGTCATAGATCGCTATAAAAAAACGTAATTAACTTCATAGTAGTTTAACTTTATATCTCCTTGTGTTCAAATGTGCAGACATTTAAAGTAAACATAAGAAGATTATCAGAATAACATTGTCAGTACCTACATACTCATTAAGATGTAACATGTTTAAAACAAACGTATTCCAGAATAAAACCAAAACATCAAACACAAACATGAAAATAATTTATTCAAACAGACAGGGATTACAACAATCCAATTAAATCGCGACATTGACAACTAAATCCTATTAAATAGCCCAAACGACGCCCTTAATTGGCCACCATTACACAAAATGCTCTATGGTCTGTCATACTTGCACAAAATGGCGCGCGCGGGAAAATAAATACGTTTGTAGATGGATATTATATCTTCATTAACGTTCGGTAGCGCGCATTGATATGTCCGCAGGTGGGGCATTGAAATTGTAGTATTTTATCACCGGTGAACGGCAGATAGGCATTTGCTGTGGCTTTTTTTGTTTTATTGCATATTATAATGGCTTGCATTGAGTCGTTGAAGGTTAGGGATTGAAATACGAAATCAAAGTGTTATTGGAGGCGTTATTGTGATAATAAGATATAGGTAATGATTTCTATGTACTAGATAAGCTGTTTAGCTTTATTGAGTGTTTGTAGGTATAATGTACACACTTTAGGTAGGTACTACTGGCATCCAGCCCCCCCAAGATAAGTGGCGATTCGTTGGCCGGCGTATGGTACAATAGAACGACGAATGTATGGGATTTGACGTATATGACAGTTCTGTTGTCAACGTTTGTCATAAACGTCAAATATCATACATTCGTCATTCTATTCATACATTCTTACATTGGCATCGTGATCGCTTTTAACATTAGATCGAAGCAAAATGAATGATTTTGCCTTCTTGCAATTGAAATCGTAATCGTTTATGACATTTCTAGAGATTGACAGTAGATCGAGAATAAATTCTGAGCCTTGTGTAGAATTGCACATTAGACAATTTTTTTTTTTGTCTCTTAGGTATGTACATATTAAATCACTCTATGTGCCATGAATATATTTCCTCATACATATATTAAAGAATCGCTCGCTTTGCTCGTGTTTACAAGACTATACTTTTTTTCTTTAAAGACAGCACTCCCAGCAAAAACAACTTTGCTCACTTGTTGAATAAACAATTATTTATCAAGCAATCAATCAATTAATCTTTTTTATTTGCGAATAATGGTACCTACCACAGCAGTATATAATAGTAATCTACCTTTAGACCTGGTATCTACCTACTTGGGAATATAAAACATTGGAATTGAGAACCTCCTCCTTGTTTAGAAGTCGGTTAAAAAGAAATAGATACTTACAATATAAAATTATCGCATCTTCAAATTCAAATTCTTTATTTCTCAAAATTGTGTAACGTAATTAATTACATCTCTTGACGTCAAATTCTGCTTAAAACTATGTTTAAATTAGTAACCTAGTAGTAGTTTAAAGTAGTAAAACCGCGGTAGCCTAGTGGTATGGGTAATGGACTGCTGTGACGAGGTCTCGGGTTCGATCCCAGGTTTTACCATGGCACACACTAATGACTTTTCGATGTTTTCGAAGTTATGTGTGTATTTATCGCAGGTTTATAAGTGCCCGGTTAATGGCAATAGGCTCGCCACCTATTACATTGGGACCTAAACATAAACGGCGAAATGTGGGTGCTAGCACCTCTGCCTACCCCTTCGGGGATATAGGCGTGAGTTTATGTTATGTATGTTAAATTAGTAATAATTGAATAGTTATATTTTGTAACAATATAAATCAACCTATAATATTATATAAATGATCAAAACGTTAAACTTAGGTAATTGGTTATTTAACAGTGAATGATACCTACTGTCATTTACTTTTTTCAATTAATTTTGATTTTAATTTACATACAATCATACATAGAAACACGCCTTTATCCCCACAGGGTTAGGCAGAGGTGAATTAACACCCACATTTCACCAATCATTGTATGGAACAATCTCCTTGTTGTAGTTTCCCAAACGACTACAATATTATAGGGTTCTTCAAGAAGGGCATCAGATCAGAAGGTTCCTACAGGGCCCGCAGCACCAGTGTGACTCCCCTGATATTACACTCGTTTGTAAGCCACAGTAACTACTTCTCATGAGGTGGGCCGTGTGCTTTTCTGCCACCTAAGTGGTATAAAAAAAATTAGTTAGCCACTGTTAACTTTTCATGACCATCGCTATACATATTAATGAAACAATACATATCTAAATGACCGAATAAAATTAAATAATTAAATTTAAATGCTAATGTCCAGCCTTAATACTTAAACTTCATTGTTAAAGTACGTTAAATCAATTTGAATAACAATATTTCAATTTCCTTTCGGCGAAGTTTGAATATACATGGATGACCTATTATACTTATTAGACCTCGATTCATACATAAATCGTAATCAGTAATTTAGTTTAGCACTAGCTGTACAAGCGACTTTGTACTAAATACTAAATATCTAAGTAGGTATCGGGGATTTTGACAGCCTCCGTGACGTAGCTGTAGGTAGTGAACGCGGCCGCTACGCAGGAGGCGCGGGTTCGATCCCCGCTCAGTGCAAATATTTGTATGCATAAATATTTGCATTAGTCTGCTCGTACCTCGGAGAGCACGTTAAGCCGTCGGTCCCGGTTGCCATACGAACATCTATGGCAGTCGTTACGGGTAGTTGGAGCCCTAAAAAGTCCTAGATTCAGCCTCAGCTTCAGATGCATGGCTAGAGTCAACAGTAGTGCCTGGAATACGGCAATAGGCGCACCCCCTATTATGTGGGACCTAATACAATAATTGGTAAAAGGTTTTAATTCACCTATGCCTAACCCTCCGGGGTGAAGGCGTGATTATTGTATGTACGCTTTCAAATAGAAAATATTAAAAGACACTTTAAGATTGTTTATCTTCTAGAGGGGCTGGTGACAGACAGATCGACAGTTTCGTTTTTACTCTTTGGGTACGCATTTCTAAGTAGTCATATGAATTTGACACACGTTCAACTAGAATTATATGTCTAATTCTGATTTATTTTTCATTGTGAACCTGACCTTATGGCAATGAAATAAAATAAATTAAATTCTTGAATAATCGATGTTTATAAATCGTAATTAAAGTATAAATTAATCGATTGATTTGCCACTTAATAGGCATGTTCGACGGACGGAAGCGAGACAATAGACACCGGCTGTGTGATTATACAGCCCGGTGATTCGATATTTTAATATGCAAATCGATTGGGCTGATTCAGCATCGATGCATCGATATGACCCAGCTAATGACCGCGTTTGGGCTTTAATAACGATGATGATAACAAAAGGGGTTTGACTTCATAATATTTTAAATGAATATTATGGATTGTAGTTCATATTTTTGGATAGATTGCGTGAAATATGGGAAACGAGTGACTGAAGACATCTCCTCAAGACGTCTCCATCATCATGTCTGATATGGATGTAGGTGGTAGGAGGTAGGACCTGTGAAAGAGAATGGTATATCGCAGCGACCACGAATAACTTAGAAGAAGGGCAGGCAGATGAAGCAGAAATAAATTGTAGATTGGTATCAGTAAAAATCAATAAGATAGGGTCCTTCGTAGCCTCGTAGGGTATGCAGGCCAACCTATTGCCGTCAAATGTCTTTATACGCTGTATCTTTACTGTAGGATTTAGAACAACCCTATTCCTTGCTCTTCTTCATACTTTGATTATAATTATTACAACTGACCTTCAATAAACAAGAAAGAAGAAATTGTAGTCGGTACAAATAGGTTGGTATTTTTTTTAAATATTTGTCAACTGGCAAGCGGTAGCAAAGCAGTTTAAAAATCGAACGATTACAATCAGTTCAGCAATTTAAAATATTTTTTTTAATAATATTGTCCATTAGTTTGAAAATCGAGCGAATATGTATTAAGAATGTAGGTTTTGTTTTCACTTAAACTGTCAAACTTAACTTTTTTTTTATTCGACTGCCAAGGGTCATAATTTTCGCGCGTATCTTGCTTTCAAATTATAGTAAGAGAGCTTGGATCATTAACTCCGGTGCCATCAGCGTTCTGAATGAGATGTACATCATTAGACGCGCCTTTAATTGGAGAACACGAAATGGCTATGCTGCAAAGTCAAAAACCTGGTGGTGATACCAAAAATCAATTTTGAAAATGCTAAAAAAATCGGTACCTAATATTGAAAGATTACCAATTTTCGTTCGTTCCTGGCAATAGTAGAGATTTAGGACTATATGATAGTGCAGTGCTGCAAGCCTCCATAACTGGCCTTGTCAGAGGCAGCACCTTGCAAAGTGCCGCCTGAAAACAGGTATCTGGTACGATCGAATTACCAAATAAAACCGGGCTCATCTGAAAGATCATCAAATTCTGAGTATGAAAAACTGGTGCTGCAAATCTTAAACACTGGCGAAGGTGGTTGCAGCAGCGATTGAAGATCGCGAGTTGCGCGTCTCGGTTTGGTATTTTCACATTTATACGATCGAGTTACCAAAAAAAAACAGGGCTCATCTGAAAGATCATCAAATTCTGTGTAGGAAAAACCGGTGCTGCAAATCTTAAACACTGGCGAAGGTAGTTGCAGCAGCGATTGAAGATCACGAGTTGCGCAACTCGGTTTTGTAATTTGCACATTAGTACGATCGAGTTACCAAAAAAAACAGGGCTCATCTGAAAGATCATCAAATTCTGCGTAAGAAAAACCAGTGCTGCAAATCTTAGACACTGGTGAAGGTGGTTGCAGCAGCGTTTGAAGATATCGCATTGCGCGACTCGATTTGGTAGGTATTTCCATATTAGTACGATCGAATTACCAAATAAGAGCGGGCTCATCTGAAAGATCATCAAATTCTGAGTATGAAAAACCGGTGCTGCAAATCTTAAACACTGGTGAAGGTAGTTGCAGCAGCGTTTGAAGATCGCGCGTCGCGCGACTCGGTTTGATTTTCATATTAGTACGATCGAATTTCCAAAATACCAGTGTTTAAGATTTGCAGCACTGGTTTTTCTTACGCAGAATTTGATGATCTTTCAGATGAGCCCTGTTTTTTTTTTGGTACCTCGATCGTACTAATGTGAAAATACCAAACCGAGTCGCGCAACTCGCGATCTTCAATCGCTGCTGCAACCACCTTCGCCAGTGTTTAAGATTTGCGGCACCGGTTTTTCCTACACAGAATTTGATGATCTTTCAGATGAGCCCTGTTTTTTTTGGTAACTCGATCGTACTAATGTGCAAATTACAAAACCGAGTTGCGCAACTCGTGATCTTCAATCGCTGCTGCAACTACCTTCGCCAGTGTTTAAGATTTGCAGCACCGGTTTTTCCTACACAGAATTTGATGATCTTTCAGATGAGCCCTGTTTTTTTTTGGTAACTCGATCGTATAAATGTGAAAATACCAAACCGAGACGCGCAACTCGCGATCTTCAATCGCTGCTGTAACCACCTTCGCCAGTGTTTAAGATTTGCAGCACCAGTTTTTCATACTCAGAATTTGATGATCTTTCAGATGAGCCCGGTTTTATTTGGTAATTCGATCGTACCAGATACCTGTTTTCAGGCGGCACTTTGCAAGGTGCTGCCTCTGACAAGGCCAGTTATGGAGGCTTGCAGCACTGCACTATCATATAGTCCTAAATCTCTACTATTGCCAGGAACAAACGAAAATTGGTAATCTTTCAATATTAGGTACCGATTTTTTTAGCATTTTCAAAATTGATTTTTGGTATCACCACCAGGTTTTTGACTTTGCAGCATAGCCATTTCGTGTTCTCCAATTAAAGGCGCGTCTAATGATGTACATCTCATTCAGAACGCTGATGGCACCGGAGTTAATGATCCAAGCTCTCTTACTATTAGAAGTAGTTCAGCCATTTGAAAATCGAACGTTATGCTATGCACGCTCTGAGTGGTCATGCCTACGTCAATAGCTGGCACTTTAAAAGCGGGACAAAATGGTCACTCAAACAGTTGCCCGCGGCAATATGGCTGGGCTAATTTTAACCAATGTGTGTCAACGTAGCCACGTAACTAGGTGTTAGTTCCAGAAAGGTTGTAAAAGTAATGGCCGAATTTCATGGTGAATGCGGAAACGGATGTTTACATGGTGGTCATTGTACTAAGGAGTAAGGTAAACTAATCTTGTGTAGCTTACTGTAAATTTCCAATAATAGACATAAATTTCAAGAAAAATATCCTTTAAACGCAATACATGCCACCTGACCAAGTACCTACCTAGTGTTATTGTCCTACTGAATTAAGAGGATTATGTTAAGATCTAATTTTAGTTCTAGTGTATTAAATTCAATATTATACAACGCCATATTTTGGATTTAATACACAACTTTATAATCTAAGGATCTACAAATCGCTTTAGAAAAGACCGTGTAACATGAAAAGTGAAACGCGTGATAATACACGGCAAGAAAAATTTTCTGACCTTCTTAAAGACTTCAAAATTGCCTACCGTGACCAATAAAAAAAACTGATTTGTCAAAGGTCACCCAAGGTCATTTTCATTAAAAGAAACGTGTTACACTTTTCGCAGTTGACATTTTCATACTCGTCTGTTTTTATCGAATTTAAGAATTAAGCTTGACAAGTTTAGTATAAACTTTACATCAGCTTTAGTTGACAATTATTTATTAAATATATTTATTAGAAGTATAAAACTTTAATTCTTTAAGTATCTTTAATTAAAATGCTGGCTGAAAATATTTCATGATCAATCTCTTTGGTTACATTTTCAAAGTAAAGAGCATCATACCATAGATAAAGCAAAACAGTTCTTTTATTGACAAATAAATCTAAATTCATTCCGTCATTCTCCTTATAGGGATATGTATAATTACATTATTTAACATCCAAATTAACAACGGAAATTGCCTCACCTCACTGCTTTGCTCTTCGCCCTTTGGCCCTAAGAGCACATTCACACTTATTTCAAACGGAACGTCACTGACTAAAAAGGCTTGTATTTAGAATCGGCTGTTAATGAGTGTTTGCGCGAACCCTAGGTCATACTTGCCCGATCACGAGTGGTATACCAAGCTATAACCTTCATAATTAACAATAATTGATTCATTTGACATTTAACGCTGTTGTTTATGGTTTTTATTTCGCAAATAGGAGGGAAAATTACGTTTCGTTTTATTTTTACTTTTATTTATGTAACAAATAAAATGAATTTATGAAGAACTTGCTATTACCTCGTACACTGAAAACACGGTAATCAGGTTCGAAATGCAAGCACTTGCTCCGCCCCTCCACCCGCGTCTCCCAGAGGGTAACAAGTCATTATCATAATTAAAAAATAAATAGATAGGCTTTGTCTCCCCCATCCAGGAACAAAATCCACTAGCAACATCTGTCCCCTTCAAGGGACACACGACCCTGTCACCAATGGAGTCCCTCCCGAACGCCATAATGTGATTCATTCTCTTACAAAGTCCTCTTCTTCCTCAGCCGCGCCATCCGGCCCCCCCGTTGTCCGCTGTCAGCTGCGGAAGCACAAGCCGAACAGGAAACCTCGAACTCCGTTCACCACGCAGCAGCTCCTGGCGTTGGAGAAAAAGTTCCGGGATAAGCAGTACTTGAGCATCGCGGAAAGAGCAGAGTTCTCGTCCTCGTTGAGGCTAACGGAGACACAGGTGAGATCAATGTCCTTTGAGGCTTTTCCCAATTCAACTACAGTCAGCTTAGCTACAAAACGGCCTAAATTCGAAATTTTCCATGACGCGACTGCCACTAGCTACTGGCGATTTCGAAGTTACATAGTGCTCCAACTACCTAAAACGAAGGCCACAGAAATTCTTACGGCAACCAACATTAACGTGCTCCCTTGGAAGAGTCTCATTGTGTTAAAAATGATCACCCATGCTGGAATTGATTTAGCTAGTAGATATTGCTTAACCTTGCAATGTGCTAACTTGCTCGGTTGCCACTAGACACAGGTGAAAAATATAAACTCTTTCAATGGAAATATAAAATCGTAAAGCTAGTTTACGTTATTAAATTTGATTCATCTACACATTAGTGAAAGTAATAAAATGCTAAAATAAGCATTTCAAATAACCCAATTTTTTGTTTCCAGGTGAAAATATGGTTCCAAAATCGTCGAGCAAAAGCGAAAAGGTTACAAGAGGCCGAAATAGAAAAGCTTCGACTTTCCGCTCGGCCACTATTACCCCCATCCTTCGCTCTATTCGGCGGCGGAGGCGCTCCCCCACTCTTCGCAGCCATGGCAGCTGCTTCGAGACCCCAATTAAGCTTCCTCGGAGGTCCCCCAAGTCACCAGCATGCAATAAATATGAATATACTAAACTCTTTACAACCACATTGACGAATGGACAACGCGACTAGGAATTCAAACGACCAGTCGCCATCTTGAATTAAGTTTAAAAAATTAAGGTTCCTATTCTAATATGAAATAGTGGCACATCGGAATTGTGTGCTCATACGAACACAATTTCGTAACCCAATTTTTATTTACATCCTTTTGTATATTTTTTTATTTATTTGATGATATAAAAACAATTCCTGACTCGCAAATCGTGGTTTTAGAATAAGGACCAATATCAACGACTAAAACTTAAAATGAGTGACTTATTGGACAATTTTAAACGAATATACAGTGTTCTAAGTTCATATTACTTCGACTTTTAATTAGATGCAGTAAAATGACGTTTCAAAATGTCATTGCGTAAAATAATGTTTACAGCCTAATCTCAATAGGGATGTGATTCAGTTCACAGAAGATCATTCTAATCGTTCCATAACTTACTCATAATGATCATACTTAATTCTATTTATTATTCATATAAATAAAAGGCTGTTCATACGTTGATCCTTTTACACATTTCCATTTTGAGTGTTTCGAGGTGTGGTTCGCCGGCATTCTACCCAAACTCAAGCCGAATCCAGTAGTGATACTTAATTGAGCGTTTTCCAAAAAAAATTTGTACCTACCCTCCACTTTTGAGCCCCTGTGTTTGAATTTCAATAAGAAAAAAGATATTCGTATTATGTATATATCTGGGTAATGATTTTAACATTTTAACAATATAAACATACTCTAAAGTAGTTAAATCCATTCATTATTTTACCTTATTTGCCGTAATATTTCAATTGTGATGATTTTTATACACCGAGACATCAGTTTTTGGCGTGGACTCAAGTTATTGAATATAATGTAGAAGCGATACTGATTTTTTTTGTACTAGGCTAGCATGAGTTGTAGGTCCCATTTGAAAGATATCTTAGACACCTAGCAGCGTCCTAAGTTTCTAATTCGAGTCTTAGGCTGTTTAAGTAGTTTAATCTCAAATAAAAACGTAATAAGTGGTATCTTCCGGACATGTCAGTTTTGACACAGCTAAAACGGTCTATCTATTTCACGAGGATATTTTCACTTCTTGTAATGGAAAAATAACGTTTACATGACAAGACAGCTATTTCAATAGTGCTAGTATCAAATAAGTTTCAAATAAGTTTAAATAGTTGTGTTTTGTGTGGGTGCCGCGGCGGTCAACATTTCTTCGGGTCAGTTTGAGACACTTCTTTAAGTATTCAGCTTAGTTTACAAGATTAAATTATTCACAACATTCAATTATCAACGCGCTCTATCATTCTCGATCGAAACAATCCCGGAGATGTCGTGGACAAAAGCACGAATTCAAGAGTGGCTGACCACTAAAAATATTGCATTTGTACCAAATATGGTGCAGGCTTCTAAGACTGCCGCCTTATCACCATGAATTAAACCGATGAGTTATTTTGGTCTCAGGCAAAGGGGCACGTCACAGATAAATTAATAAGACGTATGAAATGCTAGAAGTGAAAACTTTTTTCCAAGAAGTAATCAACAATGTGACACCGGCTAAGTGGAGGGACTTTTGTGTCTCACACTATAAAAGAGGAACACAATATGTACCACCTCGATCATATATTAGATGATAAATAGACAGACAGATTTGTCATTAGTGTAACCGAAAGTAACAGCGACAGTGATTCTGAAAAATATCGATATATAACATTATTATGACATTTTTGATTCGTTTTGAATGTACATTGCTATACTTTCACTGAAAAAGATGAATTCTTTATCATAATGTAATAATAATAGAATAAAAAAATACATTACAACTTATTATTGAATCTTTAAAACATAACCAAAGATCATTCATTTATTGAATGATTCACTTACTCACTTAGCCACATCCCTATTTATTTTTCTTCATAAAGTGGTATCCCACAAAACGTCATTTTACTGCAGCTAATTAAAAGTTGCCCGTACGAAAAATGTAAAATATAATCTGTATAAATATTAAAGGTATTCATAATGGTCACAGTTATATGTTACCTATACGCAAAGCTTACGCACTGAAGGCAGCTTACAGCTTCTGATAACCCTTTAAATTTATTTCTCAAAATAGTAATCGATTATAAAAAAATGTGAAGATAAATAAATAAAACCTAGTGAAAATCACACATGTTAATTTCTACTTTGTATGTTTTGCTATCCCATATGCTATGCCATATGTATCTAATATTAATGATATATAGATATGTCATTACTTTCATGGAAACAAGATAATAAATACCCGAAAAAATTATCGGATATAATTTGAAATTTCAAAATGCATTTTGAAATTTTTCAATTCAAGATATTTTTTCATGTCAGTCGCATTTGAGCTCTGAAGCAAGGCAACCTAGCGCAAATTAATAGATATTATTTTATACAGTAGATAAGAGAACTAATGGAAGGTTTTGTTTTCGAAAAGATTTATATAATGTGTCGGTTCTTTATCGCCATAACCACTTTATTTTTTTAAGTTTTGCGTTATTTGTGAATCTTAATAATTCATCGTGTAATTAGTGCAATAGAGCTGTTACAGTCTGTCTGGTATAGGATATAGTCATATTTCATAATATTATAGGAAATAATCACGAGCTGATGATTAACATTTAAGTACTATTCCACAATATTTATTAATTAAATCTAACCGGTTTCGCCTCACAAAATTATATGTGGATAATAAGTACTTATCTTAATCAATCAGCTCGTGATAATTTTCTCCTTAAAAAAATCCTACAATTTGTTTGCTAAAAGGAAAATGATATTGCAGTGATTTTATTTTGTAATAATTTTAAGATTTTGTTATTTCCTTTTCAATACTAAATGTTTGAAATATAAATGAAATGATAAAAAATCCTACATAAATTTCTGTTTATTTCTTCAAATCCATTGCACACTCTTCTTGCTTGTGAGATTGTAAATACGGCCTTTTTTTGCTTCAGTTCCAACTTTTGGACTTAGTACATTGTAATTAGTCTGCACAATGTGTAATACGAGTATGTTGTATCCCTTCTCAATGTTCTTAAGCTGTTATTGTTCGGGACATATATCTTGGACCTAAAATGTGCTGAAAACGTGTTCTATACACGCAGTACACGTTTCTTGGTGTCTTTTGAGGATAGCACGGGATGCTACTGCGGTGGAAGAGCTCAAATACACCAAGCAGAGATTATTACAAAGCAATTCGTGGACGCCAGGGCCTCGTTATTCTCGCGATTTAGGTCCAAGATACGTGTCCCGAGGTATTGTAGTATGATTCTCGCCATTACGCTCAATTACCTTTCAACCATCACAGGCAAAACTTATAAGTACATATTTGCCATAGTGTACCTATTGATTTCTTAGTATCCTCATCGTGGTACACAAATTACAATTATTCCCAAACCGTTTTGAATATCTGTACCTTAATAATTTAAGGTAGGTAATTATAACGATGTGCAAATAGTAGATATTGTAAATAATATTTAAATAAATTATTGTATACGTAAGTTCGAGTACATATTATATTATTATAAGTGGTATTTCTAAAATGTTAGATTTTTTAATACAAATCACTAAATAGCTATGTGGACTACATATTATATTAAGCTTTAGTTTATCTGGATAAGTAACTTCAAAGTTTTCTTTTTAATCGCTATGTGTCATAAATATGAAAATGCTTTTTACTTTTTTGTTTGAAATGATTTTCTACGAACAATGAAATAAAAATATTTTACTACTTATACTTAAGTAACAACCCTTATTGTATATCTGTACTGTATAGAATCAACTAGACCCTATAGAACTTGTTATCTTTGTCTAATGCAGAAAGTATTATGAAGTACATTATTATAATGACAAATGGTGCCGATTCTGTTGCGCATCTCACTAAACTATGCCCAAAATATTTTTGTATAAACATCGAAAACATTATTATTTTGTTCATTAAATTTAGACTTTAAAGAAATAGCCATTACGTATGAATTTTGATGTAGGTACATATTTATACTTTGTGGTTTAAAATTTTAAGGGGGTACCATTTGGTCGCACTAATTTGAATAGCGCCAATGCAAATTATGTAAGTGTATGATCATTTTCATGTTTTAAATATTGATCTTTGAGCGAATTTATTTATATTTTTCAATATAAATAACTGATTAACTACTTAGTGAATTCTATTAAAGTAATTTTTAATATTGATAACAACATATTTACAGTCATATTTTTAAGTTTGTAATCTGTGCAATCATCATTTTAATTTTGACGTTGTATTGTGTCGAGGTCGATATTACCCTGTCGCTGAATGGAATCATTTTGGTGCGATTCAAAATAGCGATTTATGGCATTTATGTGTGTGTCATTTAAAACACTTAAGTCTTAAAAGGGCTAAAAAACATTTTTACCTATTCTAGTAAATACTAGAGATTTTTGTGAAAGCGGAATCGGCACCAACGACATTTTAGACTCGTTGTTCGTAACAAGCAAATCATGAAATTCCTGTACAAACTATGAAGTTCTCAGTAATGTGGAATAATTTCAACTATGTTATAATCCCTATAATTAAACATAAGACACCCGAAAATATGGAACATTTGTAAATTATTGATTAAATTATAAATTCGTTACTAGTACAAACATGAAGTTTTATTCAATTGGTAAAGATAATATTTCTATCATACAAACATTCACACCTGTAGATTTACAGGGGGATACCTAAAAGAGTTGGCAGAGTTGTAATAACACCCAGTTTTAACCAAATATGATTTTGGTCCTGCGTAATAGATAGGTAGTGAGCCTGTTGTCGTCATGCAGACATTTTGCCATGGGCTTTTTACTGTCTGACTGAACAGCTTTATCCTTTTTCTACTTTATTATTATTTTTAAGCAATTATTATGCTAACTATTCAAGTCAATTATGATCAGAAAAAGTGAAATGCTCAGGCGGCATGCCCCACGTTTTCTGTATAGAAGAATTTAGAATGCTTAAGTGGCTTGGTAGCTCAGTAGTCAGAGCAAGTAGTAAGGGACTGGTCGCGGGTTCAAGTCCCGTCTGAGCATTTCACTTTTTCCAATCTTTATCAATAAATACATAGGTACGAGTACATACATATAATCGCACCTTTATTCCCAAAGAGTTAGGTAGAGGTGAATCAACACCCACATTTCACCAATCATTATATTAGGTCCCACGTATAGCGGGTGAGCCTATTGCCATATTCCGGGCACTAATAAATTATACTAACTAAAATTTATTACTCATCCATTCAAAGACTAGGATATACCCCGGTACACGTAACTTGGACCTAAATCACGAGACAAAAGTGACCCTGGCGTGCACGGATTGTTTTGAAATAATCTATGCTTCGTGAATTTGAGCTCGTCCACCGCAGTAGCACCCCGCGCTATCCTCAAAAGACACCCAAGAAACATGTTCTGGACATAGGTACCTATAGAGCACATTTTAGGTCCAAGATATCTGTCCCGAACAATATCACCGACAGCTCGCCATGACTTCCTGTTTCCCCACTAATTGGCCACCCCAGATAAAAACTGGCTCGCCATAATCGATGTTAATACTTTTAAATGCAAAGATTCGTATTCCGCGTCTGCGCACGCCCAGAGACATTAATTGCTTCTTTTTTTTTAAAACTAGCAGCTGTCAACGGAGTCAACGGATTTGCTTTGCGATACAGTCTATATTGACTAACTATATTATACCTCGGCGAACACATATCTTGGACCTATATAGTGAGACAACCGAGGCCTTGGCGCCAGCGGATTGTTTTGTAATAGATAATAATCTATACTTGGTGAACTTGAGCTCATCCACCACCGTAGCAACCTGTGCTATCCTCAAAAGATACCCAAAAAACGTTTACTGTGCGTATATAGCACATTTTGAGCACACTTTACCTTCAAGATATATAATATATGTCCCGAATAATACTAGCTGTTGCCCGTGACTTTGTCAGCATAATGCTTAGAATAGATCAAGGTAGGTAATTATGTTTAATTCTGCAGTCTCAAACCTTTCTCGTCCTCAACATGTTAAATGTAGGTACTGGAAGCTTATGCGAATATCACACGTTGAAATAAAACTACTTTTGATTTATTGGTGGTATTTACACATAAAAACTACACTAAATTCACTCTAACTTAAGCCAATTTTTGAAAACAATGCCTCGATGTGCATAATTATTCACTTATCTATTTCCACGTTGGCGCCAAAACTCAAATCATCAAATCAAACATTCTAATTTCAAAATTCATGTCATTGTTTTAAAAACTAATTTGTGTTCTTTTTTTCTTTCACAATTTGTAATCACTGGCCAGCTACAAACGGAAGCGAGTTACGTACAACACAAGTAATTGGCCAAAAACACGCATAATACATCGTTAACTTTTTAATTATCTATCTGGGCATACCAGAGTAACCCTTTGAGGCCAATTTAGATTCTCCGCATTTTATTCCACCCACTGGCAGCGTCGTCGAATCGTGGTCATTTGGCCACCAAAGCCGCTGATCTTATCTATGACGAAAGGGTTAGGAATAAAATTCATTTTTATTTATTGTTCGAAGCGAAAATGTTAGTCATGCGCTTTTAAACCTGTAGAAAAATTGTACTACTTGTTTGATGGTGAAGTTTTCGTTTATATACCTAACGCTAGCTGACCCGGCGAACTTCGTACTGCCATATTTTCTGATCCCGTTCCAGCTGCATATCTCTAAATATATCGGTGTTATCTACAATATTAAGCATGTATTATACATATAAACCTTCCTCTTGAATCGGTCGAATTGAAGATTTAAGCATACATAGGGACGGACAGACAGCGGCAGCGACTTTGTTTTATAGTGATGATGATTCTACACAACGCCATCTAGACCCATAGTAGATAGAACTAGCTTGTGTTATGAATTCTAGAAAGCGGATAAACATACTTAAACTCCATTCGGTTAGGTACTTAAATAAACGTAAACAGTATTAATGTGTATTTTTAATGTTTTATTTAAAAACTCAGTTTATTATTATTTTTATGTTTAGAAACTTATTTTAATGATATTACTTATTCTGCTAGTAGGTACATCTTGAACGACATGCTACGTCTGCTACGTCGTAGGTCGCGAGTTCGATTCCCGCTCGTAGCAAATATTGGCAAGCTTGTAGACGTAGATAACCTATTTACAAAATAAAATGTATCTAAATATGTTTATCCGCAGTCTAGATTATATCCCGGTTTGTGAACAAGTAACTATTATTACATGGTACCAAAAATTCTTTTGCATAGGTACCCATTCAGAGAATACAGCCGTAGTAGGTACCTTTTTTTGTGCGGAAATCCCCATGAATACCGACCTCATCGCTGGCCAGCAGGGCGGTTATGTCGGACTCGAACCGACTAAAACCGCACGCAGTCTCAAGTATTGAATGCCGAGCAATAACCGTACCACCTACGTACTAATAAATGAATGAATATTAAACAAAAATAAATATAAAACCAATGTTCAAGATTGAGATCATCAATTATATCAACCTCAGTTTATCCAAATTGCATATCACGTCATTCCTTATTAATAACATTTGAAAATATAATAATTCTTCCCGCAATAATAAACAAGGAGTGCCAATTACTTATTTTCATTAAATAATATAAAAAGTCAACAGCAGGATCGAAAGATTAAAACCTAAATCATTCTCATTCCTCGCAATAGTCGATTAATTTCATATAACATTGCCCCTACCAGGATCTCTCTCAGAAAACTATAATAACTGCTAAAACTGGCAACTATTGTAATGACAGAAAGGAACAAATACTAGCTGTTACGCGTGTAACAGCTAGTATTTGTTCCTTCGGCTTCGCCCGCGTACAGTAAGCTTCAGAGAAAAGGGACCACCCTTGTTAATGATATGAAAGCATGAGGGGGTCTGTTTTTTCTGACGCTGACTGTACATGTCGGTTATCGCAACGAAACATAGCCTATGTCCTTTCTCAACGTCTAACCTATCTCTGTACCAAATTTCATCAAAATCGGTTCAGTGATTTAGGTGTTACAGCGTAACAGGCAGACAAACTGACAGAGTTACTTCCGCATTTATAATATTAAGTATGATTGCATGATGTACAATTTTGTCTAACATACTTTTGCGATAACATTTGCTGATTACAAGAAAAATGCGAGAATCCAATATATTTGACCTTTAACCAAAGTCAAAGTCAAAGTCAAAAATCATTTATTCTGTATAGACCATCAAAACGGCACTTACAAAACGTCAATAATATACATATATGTACTAAAGACTAGCTTAGCAAATGGACCACCGGTTCGAAACGCGGCCCCGGCCTGAGAAGACTCCGGCAAGAAACTCAGCGGGCTTTTTTTTTTTTGGTCTATTTACAAAAAATGCTTAGTCTACTTAGTCTAAATACAATCATTTGTTTGAGAAGCATGCATGAGTGAACAGCTCCCCCAACCTTGAAAATGTAGAAGTGTTATCGATGGGGACTTTTATTTTTACTGGATGAATGTGGTTGACATGATCATACTGGATCCAAAAGCTATGACTCTATGTATAGCACTACACAAACTGTTTGAAAAAAAAGTGTCACGGTTCCTGGGTGAGGAGGTAATGAATTTTGAATTTCGAATTTGAAACGGTTAAGGGTTGGAAGTCCAAGTCTATGTATTTTATGAAAACTTTTTAATTGGACAGGACAGCGTTTATCAGATACTCTAGTGGTCACTTCGTGTAAATTCCATTTGTTTAAAAGACTCATTTTAAACTCGCTTGTCTTGAATCACAATCTGAAACCCTAAGTATTAGGCGAAGTTAATTTAAATTCAGTTGTGAGCGGGCGCGGCCGCGTAATGGCCGAGTGCCACCTATAACTAATCAGCGCACGCCCTCGATATCGATTCATTTGTCACTCGCAAGGGTCCCACTATGAGTAGTGCGGCGATCGAATGTAGTTGTAGGCCGAATCTGATAATACCTTTGCTTGATTAAAGTTTACAAATTGTGTTTGGCGCCAAATATCTTTTGACAGGTTCGTTTTTTTTTTAAATTTGTGACTTTTTCAGGATAAGAATAAGAAACTACAGATAGGTGTTAAAATTCATAAGCTTCGAAATTCAAAATTCTTTCCCACCTCATCCAGGAACGGTGACACAAGTTTTGTTTGGAGCCCTAAAAAAGTGGTTTTGGAGGTCAAATGGCAGTCGCTTTACGGAAAATATCGAAGTTCAGCCAAATCCGCAGTTAGACTGGTAAAGCGGATCCCAGACTCCGAGGTGAAAGCTTCGGATGCTACTGGGATTAACGCTATGATGAAGAAGCGCAGTAAATGCTCCTTCGGTATGTGGCCACCCTTGGTATGACAAATATGTATATTCTATTTTTATTCGTTGCAGCACTAACGTCATCATTGACAGATGTTTTATGTTTTAATTAGCAACCTTTTCTCAGAAAACTCTACTGTACCACCTTTTAAATTGATAGATAATAAAACAATAAACAATATTATTCGCACATTTTAAAAATGTCAACCCTAATTAGGTAGGTGCTTGACTATCAAGTCAAATTAGTACTTATGACAAAAAAGATGATACACATCCACGGGGCTAGATCCGCGAGCCTCAACTCTTATATATAATAGAGCAAAAAGTCATAAAAGAAGACAGTAATGTAATTAATTTATATTAACCATAGTAAAATGGTTACCCAATTAACAGTACCTACATCTTTAATTGGCAGTATATTAATATGACAGCTGTAGTTCCGCGGCTTAGCTCGCGTGAAATTCTGATCCTTCTATAGCCCATAGGAATCTATTCCAAGGATTAAACTGACTTAATTGCCTACCTAGCACACAGTGTTATTCAAGACTAGAATTTATCGCTATCCCACTATGTGATAAAAGTGGAATGACTATTTTATCTGCATCTTTATAATTCATTTGACGTAGTATGCCAAAAAATGTCTCTATCGCAGTGTATGTCTACATAATATTTTTAGAGAAGTTAATAAAAGTGTGGCTACAGCTTTAATATTAAAAAAAATCACATACGGTTTTAATTACTCTATAAAGTTATCAAACTATCATCAGTCAGATTTACGATAGAGAGAACGCTCTACAAAACAGAAACAAGTCGATCTTGGCCGAACTCTCATTCTTCTACCCGACGATAAGGCAAAAGTTAAAAGTTATACTGTAGTAGCTTTTATTAATTATGTATTTTAACCATTTTTATCACTTCGCCTCCGTATTTCATACTTATCAGAATTACAGTTATTTTTCTGATCATCAGTCGACAGGTAGACTAATTGTTTAAAAATAAATGAGGTCCAAACTCAAAATGAAGTTGCACAGACAGCCTAAGGCACCTTTTGACAGGCAAGACAAAATATGAAAGATGATTCTGTCTGGGGCAACATGGCCGCTGCCTGGCTTGATGTTTTAATTTGCCTACAGGCAAAGGCAGTTAGCCAGACAGCCAATTGGAACCTTCGATAGGGTTGACGCTCTAAACTTTTTGTTCATAGATTTGTGAATCTTCAAAGTCCGTTTGGTATTTTATTTTTTGGATGCTCTTAATTTTTTTTAATGAATCTTTTTTATAAATAGATATATTATTAATATTAAACGAACTTTTATTCCTTATATTTTAGAAATCCTATAGGTATTTACCTATAAAGAAAATTGTAGTTTATCATAATAATGTGTTAACACAAAATAACAATTATGTGTACCTGACCTATTCACAAAAAATATCTAAACTAAGATTTACCAAAATGAGCTAAAAATAACATATCTATACTTTATATTTTTATATCTTTGCGATGCAATTATTGTCAATGAATAAGTTTTCTCCCTTTTTTTCTATTAACATGATTTACTTACTCGGAGTTATTGGCGAACGTCTTGGAGTTTATACAATTCCAAGAGGTTCGCCAATAACTCCAAGAGTAGGTAAGTAACCTACAGTATTCGATAAATATATATACAGGGTGTCCCAAAATTCAAGGATAAGCCGGCAACAGGGGGTGGCCCTACTTATGGCTGCTCAGGAAAAAATAAGAAAAAAAATATATCTCTATTTTTTTTTTAATTACTCGAACTTTTTTAAAATCCCTCGAAATTCGGTACCCTTAACACGTTCACGGACACAAACCATTCTCGAAAACTTGTGATATGACACACAAATTTCCCATACAAAATAGTATCACGTCTGCGGACGGATTGCCACGTTATTCGATTTTGAAAGTGTGTGTTGCGGCAGTAACGGCCAGAGACGTAACCGCCTGTAGACGGACATTCATACTCTAAACGTCGTACAGTACTCAAGTTAGCCTCATTTACAGGTTCATAATTTCCATCAGAACCATATTCACCATCTACATCACTATACGAATCCTGATTTTCATTGCTCGAGTCAGAGTCGGAGTCAAATAAACTACGCCGAACGTTAAAAGGTGTGGTATTTTTACCCAACGCCATCTGTAATAAGATTATGCGAATACAATTTGAAAAATAGTAATAATAATAGCATCAGTCAGTATGGCGTGTGTTAGGAAAGGTCTAAGTCCAGCAGCGGACTGCGATATGCTGATTGACTAATTGAATAGCATCAGTTTATAGGTATAACATACTTCAATATCGAAAATTGAATTGAATTTTATAATACTTTTTGTCTACGAGTACATGGTTTTATCAGCACCAAATTCACACAAACATCATTCACTATACATTGAAATAATCGGCAAATAAATATTTAGTAATTATGATCATGAATTATGAGTTAAATAGTATGTACCAGTCACAAAAAATCGCCACAGCGCACCTCAAGGACGTACTTCCTCCCGCTGTGGCGCGGGGCGACAGATCGGTCGAAAGTGTAGGTAGATCGTCCGGCCACAGACGGGGTGTCACAGCACGATGTTCTTCAATGTGTGCGTGACAGAGGTAACTTGTGTGCACGTGCAAGAGTGTTTGATGTGACACTAGCGATCTGTATTACAGCCTAAAATGGCACAGAGTCATATCCTTCCTACAAATATAATGGGAAACTGCCGGCTATGGACGTAATTCGAGTTTTGACGTATTTTAAATCACCGGCCACAGCCGTATTGCCATATTATGAGGGTACTAACTTACGTCTCTCGACGATGTGTCCGTGAACGTGTTAATGATATTTTCAACTACCAGGTCCACAATTTTGCAAATATTTTTGAACTCTTTTCTGTATTAGCAAGCTAAGAAGCATGGCTATCCATCACCACCCTGAAAAATTATAGAATATTTGTAGTTATTTTACAAAAATAAGTCAAAATATTTTTTTGTCGTCAAATTTTCATACATTTTTACTTTCGACCCACTTTATCTTATCTCGGTGAAAAAAAAAAGTACGGACACCACTATGGCATTCTTTTTCAAAAATTGGCGCAACTATCCAAGATTTCAAAATGGTATAATTTGGGTATGATACTATAATGAAATACTAAAAAAAAATTTTTTTTATAAATAAGAATCACATTTAATACATTGCTCTTATTGAAAATCACCAGATTTACTTTGTACACAATGCATTCATCCTCAATAAAAAATCATTGACGGGACTTGTGACAAAGTGGTAACCGAGTAGGTTATCACATTACGAGGTTAAGCAACATGAGCCAGGGTGGTTTTCGGATGGATGACCATTCTTAAGACATTAAGACACCTCCGTCCTCTGTTTCTCAGAGAGTACGTTAGGTCGTAGATCCCGGTGGCCATATGAGTATCTATGACAGTTAGTCGGACCCCTAAAAGTCCAACAACTGGACTCACTACATAACTTTGATATAGCCAGTGGGTTGTGAAGGTCAGGTGGCAGTCGCTTCACGGCAAATTTCGCATTTCTGCTGTTTTAGAGGCTCAGAGTTTTATTGGAATTGTTTTAAGAACAATTACGTTTCCGAAAGCAATTGCAACGCTGGACTGGACTAGTTTCATTCAAATATCAATGCGGCTACGGATTATATTTCTGACAAAAGAAATGCACGAAAAATAATAGTACATTATGGTACAAGTGAGCAACGTTGGTGATTACCGCCGAGGCGCCATTGAGACCCGAGCCGCCAGGCGAGGGTCTTAAGACAGCCGAGGACGGTAATCATCATGCTCACACGTGCCATACGACGTTATACAACACACTTGCGAATAAAATAATACTACAAATACTAAATAAACAATACTACAAATTAATTCGTTTTCCTATGCGCGCGCATTTAACAATGGCGGTCGACCATATTTAAAAAAAAATGAGGTTTGAACTTAACTTTTTTTTACTCTGTTTTTTTTTCTGTACTTAGAGAAAAAAAAAAAGTTAAATTTGAGTGAACATTTTGTTTATTACACAAGTATTACAAGTTGAAATTATTTATTTAAATACGAAAATGCATCAAATGACCATACAATAGGCGTATTAATTTATTCGTACTATTAAACACGTTATTTTTTGTATCAAAACTTTTTTAAGAACATAGACAATTATAGACACTTCCTATAAAATTTAAAAAAGAATCTATAACTCACTTTTGTGAATAATAGCAATGAAAAAGTCACAGTTTTATAATAGGTGTCATTCCGTGCTTAATTGCGGTAAAATAATATCACTTTTATGAGCGGGTGTGTTGTAAAATGTATTAATGCCGGTGGCAAACAATTAAAAATGTAAAAATAAAAAAAAATATTAACAGTAATGCAATAATGATAAAATTATACCATTATGTTTGTTTAATATTTTAACAGTATGGATTTTCATCCTCTGAACCTTTACAAAATACAGAGTCGGATTTTATGGTTAACTGTGAAACAGCAGAACCGCGAAATTTTCTTTGAAGCGACTGCCACCTGACCTCCACAGCCCATTGGCGATATCAAAGTTATGTAGTGCGTCCAGTTGTTGGACTTTTAGGGCTCCGACTACCCGTAACAACTGTCATAGATGCTCGTATGGCCACTACGATCGACGGCCTAACGTATTTTCTGAGGAATGGAGGTGTCTCAATGTCTTAAGAATGGTCATCCATCCGAAAACCACCCTGGCTCATGTTGCTTAACCTCGTAATGTGATAACCTACTCGGTTACCACTTTGTCACAAGTCCCGTCAATGATTTTTTATTGAGGATGAATGCATTGTGTACAAAGTAAATCTGGTGATTTTCAATAAGAGCAATGTATTAAATGTGATTCTTATTTACAAAAAAAATTTTTTTTTTAGTATTTCAATATAGTATCATACCCAAATTATACCATTTTGAAATCTTGGATAGTTGCGCCAATTTTTGAAAAAGAATGCCATAGTGGTGTCCGTACTTTTTTTTTTCACCGAGATAAGATAAAGTGGGTCGAAAGTAAAAATGTATGAAAATTTGACGACAAAAAAATATTTTGACTTATTTTTGTAAAATAACTACAAATATTCTACAATTTTTCAGGGTGGTGATGGATGCTAATACAGAAAAGAGTTCAAAAATATTTGCAAAATTGTGGACCTGGTAGTTGAAAATATCATTAAGGGTACCGAATTTCGAGGGATTTTAAAAAAGTTCGAGTAATTAAAAAAAAAAATAGAGATATATTTTTTTTCTTATTTTTTCCTGAGCAGCCATAAGTAGGGCCACCCCCTGTTGCCGGCTTATCCTTGAATTTTGGGACACCCTGTATATAAGTCCTTTACAACTCATTCGTTTCATTTCAAATTAGTATAGCCCTAGTACTACCATCGAAGTATCTTGTAATTGCACGTATGAAAGGTAATCGGAATCAAGGATGGCATCGTTCGCATCGGCACATAATAAGTACTTAGTAAGAATTAAAACATTATTCTCATAACACAATTTTAGCTTTAGGTAAAAGGCGACAAAAGGATAGGGCTGTTTTCCATCTGACAGTAAATATATAGCTCATGACAAAGTGCCCGCCAAATGGCAATTGAATAGGCTCGCCCCCTATTACGTCGAAAATCATAGTTGGCGAGATGTGAGTGTAAGTACACTTCTACCGCCTACAGCAGTGTTGGCCGAAAGTTAATCTGATTAACGATTAAAAATTAATGATTAATTAATCATAATCAAAAGAATGATTATGATTAATTAATCATAATCAAATTTGACATGATTATGATTATTAATCATAATCATTAATTGTTAATTTGATTATTTGATTAACTAGGTATTTATCAGCTACTTTATTGGAACGAAGTTCCTTATCGCGCGTTGCGAAAGGGGGCTAAACGGAAAAAATTAAGAGCAAAAGTTGTAACGACACTTTTTGCATGACGTCACGTCACGTCGTATTCGTATACTTTCGTTACGTAGAATTAATAATATTAATCAAGTTAATCAATTGATGATTAATGATTAATGATTAAATCAATAATCATGATTAATTTAATCTGATTAAAATTAATCAAATAAATTAATTGATTAAAAATATAATCGATTAAGGCCAACACTGGCCTACAGCCACAGTCACATACAGCCTACCCCATTAAGGAATTACAGGCGTGAGTGTAAATGAGGCTTTTTCGTTGATATCGTGATCGTTTCTGACATTTAGGAGATCGAGACTGAATTTTGATCATCTTCTGGGCGCCAAAGTACAAGCTTGGAGGCAACCGGGTTTGCGCTTGGATGAAGAAAGATTCAGGAAAAGTGTCAGCCCTATCGTCAACCCGGTTAGTTACTGCTAAGGGGCCATGAAAATTGTTTTACGCCTTTCCGGTGTCGGAGAATCTCTTCATTTGGCTTGCTAAATTGAAAGCTACATGCTCAAAGAGTGCTTGCAGACTGAATTATAAAATTTCACAATATTTTAATGACTTTCTTATAGATAAACTGTTTAGAACAGTGACAATATATTCTAATTAATTTAGATTTAAATTAGTTAACATACAATATTTCAAAAAAAAATTAAGTGTCATTGTGTCTAAACTGCTAAAAAATTGGTAAGTATCGCGAAAGATCACTAATAGGCCACCAAAAATGCGACACTTTTAAGTACAGATGAAAAGACACCCTATTCATGTACGGATAGGTGTCAATATTCAGCTCATTTATATACCTGTAGAGTCTGCCTCCCATTCCAAATTCGAAATTCAAAATTCGTACCAGCCAGGAATCAAGACATTTTTTTTAATTTGTTTAGCACTGTACTAAAAGGAGGTGGTGGTTTCTAACGAAATCCCGAACCCGATCGTAGCCACTGTAAAACTGAAACGATGTGTTTGCATTCACATGTGATATCTCTGTATACAAGTACCTTTATTGACCAAGTACCTATTTATTGTTCGGGACATATAACTGAGGCCTAAATGTGCTCTATACTACATGTGTACATGTTCCTTGGGTGTCTTTTGATGATAACACGGGGTGCCACTGCGGTGGACGAGCCCAAATTCGCTATGCAATGATTATTACAAAACATCTTCTGCCCCCCTAGATAAGTGGCAATTCGTTGCTCGGCGTATGATGGAATAGAATGCCAAATGTATAGGATTTGACATTTTTGACATTCGTTGACGCCTGTCATATACGTCAAATCCCATACATTTGGCATTCTATTCCATCATACGCCGAGCAACAAATTGCCACTTGTCTAGAGGGGCTGGTCTGCTACTATTTTTTTATATAGGCATAGGCAGCATTCATTATGATGCTGTAGGTAGGTAAGGTAGGTTCACAAATAAAAATCCAATTATTTCATCCCAGTATCAAGTATCTAAATCTAAGACTAAATTAACGAGATCACGCACCTATTCCACATACCTAATCACAGATCAGTGCAGAATGTCGATTATAACATCCGAGTAATCGTTCTAAATCGATTCATACATTCCGATGGCAATATCGAGTAAGTTATCAAACCCAATGTTTCATGTCCGCGCAAAGCAATTAACCATTCGCTGCGCACTTTATTATTTCTCTCTCTCGATTAATCGATTCCACTGGCCGTTTTAATAATATCGATACCGATCACTGTCCAATGAGTTATGCTTATTTGTTTTTCGTAGTCGCGTTCCGTAATCGGTTTTTCGATGATCGATTGTTTTCCTTATATGTGGAGATGTGCGACATGATTCGATTTATTGTGAGATGTGTTTTATAGACGTCTATTAATAAATATGTATCATGTACATTCTGCGGGAGGTGGTGTGCCCTAAGGATGGACAACCTGAAAAAGGTACCTACCTGAGATAGATTGGTACCTCAAGGTGGAAATTTGGATGCTAAGGCGCACTTTGGAAGAAGCCTACATCCATAAGTGATGCAGTTGATGGATTTACATTCTGATCAGAAACAATAATAAACGTCCAACCCCACCAAACGGACGGCATCGGCCCGGATTTTACAATCTTCAAACAAAATTAAATCTTAGTATCACAGTGTTTGAAGTTTATATTACAAAGTCACGCACAACAGCTTGACAGCGACGTGCGGCGGCATAACGCACGTCAAGCTGTCATCAAGCACACGTTTCTTGGGTGTCTTTTGAGGATAGCACGGAGCGCTACGACGCTAGACGAGCTCAAATTCACCAAGCATAGATTATTACAAAACAATCTAAAACAAGACTTAAGTCCAAGATATGTGTCCGGTGGTAGTATATCGTGTTTAGTCATTCTTGAACAGATGTTCAGTGGGGTTAGTACCCACTGGTCCCTTGGAATTCGTCCCCAGTGCCCATTCGTCCCTTCACAATTTTATGGTGCCCACTCGACCCCTGGTCTATGGCAACTGAGCTAGATCAGTTGATTGATTATGTAATCCCATAAAAGAGTCATACTTTGACCATATTTCCACCATATTTCCAGTTGAAATTTACGGTTAGTTCTATCGCAAGAATAATGAGACAAGGTTAAAAATACGCCACCTCACATTCATAGATACTGTCATTTGGAACGTTATCAGTTAAAAAACCAAATACTTTAAAGTAAACATACAATATTCATTAAGCTTGCATAATGATATAATCTGTATTGACTTATTGCCACTCAGCACGCATTACTTACGGACCACAATTTACAAGTTACGTTCAAATCAGTAGCAATTACGCAAATTAAAATGCACAGCGATTTGAATAATGTACATACACAAGTAAGTACACACGCATATCGATGTTTAAAAGTGAAAGGATGCAAGAGACAGTAGCAGTAGATATGAAAATCACCGTGATGTACTGTGGTTATGATGTCATTTAGGATGGTTTTTCTTTGAAACGTCACTGTCACTTGTACCGTTTCGGATTTTAACCAGAGATTAGGTACCGAAAATAGTTGATTTAACTGTCGTAAGTCGATATGAATGTTAGAGCCTACTTACGAGTGTAAATCTATATAAACACATGTATATGCTGGTTTTGAAGCGTGTCGAATTGTTGGAATAGTCACGAGAAAATATAGAGTTGCACACAGGTCAAATACAGTCCTATTATGGCTTCATCCTAGGGAAAAAGGACTTTAAACGGTTTTTACAGGGATGACCCTGTAAAAACTTATTGAGTTGGGTATTGATTATTGATATTGAGAGCTTTCATGAGAAAGCTCTCAATATTACAAAATGCAGGTACTTGAATCAAGGTAGACATTATAATATGAAGATCACTAAGATGAGTGAATTGTATGTAGGTATGCCTTTGTTGTGCCTGTAGGGGCCGAAACCTTCACCTACAAGTTGTTACCTCACACCTCCAGATTATTTTAAGTACGAGGTTATGTTGCAGACTTTCCGCTCGAGGTTGAGTCACTCTTAAAGAAGCCAACTTAATAGAAAGAAGGAGTGAAAAAGCGATCCTGGGCTCCAAAATGCAAGCTTTGAATCCAACCGCTCGTATGAAGAAGAGAGTTCTTATGCCAAAACATACCTACACTTATCAAGATAATTCACAAAAAAAAACAAAATCCATTCGCACTTATCCACTGCCCATATCAAGCTTAAAAGCCATATTAAACTTTCGAAATGAGTAATACCGCCGATATGGCGTGGTGGCGGCAAAAAGACAGATCTTGGCAACTTTTACTACAGTTATCGGTGTACAGGCGACTTTCCACGTAGCGCCCTGCTGGCTTAATGTCGCGTCGTCGCACACCTATTACGACCAGTGAGTACCGACAGCATAAAAAATGAGGAAAATCCGCTTAATAATAACTTAGTTTTTTTATAACACTTAGGTCGCAGACAAGCACACGGCCCACCTGACGAAAAGTGGTTACCGTAGCTTATGGACGAGTGCAACCAGCGGAGTCACAATCGCGCTGCCGGCCCTGTAAGAACAGAGAGATGCCGTCATCTTTATAATTAAAATTTCTTGGAAGTCTAATAAGTTATGTGAATTTTGTATACAATTTTTTTAATGACTCTATAATTATGACAGAACTTCGTAATAGTTGGAAACATTAGGCCCGTACCAGGGACAAACATATCTTCAAAAACTTTCACATTAATAATATCAGGGAGAATCGGTCTAGGTGGGGTTTCTCAGATGACACGGACTTGCGGTGTGAGTGTGGAGTTGCTCCACAGACCATGGCCCACCTGCTGACGTGTATATACAAAAAAAATTAAGACAAGGAAAATAGAAGATTATAGTGCGATATATGAATTTGAAAAATGTATGTAGAGTATCGCCAATGCCTCACAATGTGCAGAACGAAACTGGGCGTTAACGAGAGTCAACTGCATTTCTCAAATGAACAACCAGATATTTTTTTTTAACAATAAAGTTCACCTTAGTTTGCTAGTAGTAGTAAGTACATAATTTTTACAATATCACTTTGATTAAAAATTATAAAGATTTTTTTCTGCTGACCGTACTATTGCAGATACAAAGTGTTGCGAACTAACTGTGCGCTCGTCCATTCGCTAATTAGTCGAGTTCGATTCCCAGTAGCGGCACAGTGCATGCTTTTTACACAATATTATTCAGTAAACACAGATTGCAATCACCATACAATTAAAGTCTATAATTACGAATACCTCTTAAGGTTGATTTAGATTAAACGAGCGAATGCTCATTCTATCCCGTCTACGTCAAATTCCATTAGTGTAAACAGTGACAGAACATTCGTTCGTTGTTCTTTCTTATGTAAACGCTGAAGGTTTCATTTACACTAAAATATTAAGAAAGAATGCTCTTGTTCTAGCTCTAGCTCTATGATCGTTTGGTCTAAATCCATGTTTATGCGTTTTCTGCGTACCTCCTTATCTTACCTATTGAATAATAATAAAATGGGACAAATAGCTATCTCGCTTTGACCGACTAAAACGCACGCCGTCAGTTACCGGAGGTGAGGTAGTCGTAAACATATTATATACCCGGACCCAAGCAGAACCAAGACACAAACGTGATGCCCACCCCCCATTTCGGAGTAAGACGAGGCCACCGTGGACTCCACCCCAGAGGAGGTCAGACGGGGTGCGAGAGAAATGCGTAAAGCCACTTTCACTCTAGCATTCATCCAAATCCCGTGCGGTTTTAGTCGGTTCGAATCCGACATATCCACCCCACTCGCTCTCGGGGGGTATTCTTGGGGGATTTCCACGCGAGAAGGAAGTTACAAACTGTACCCGGCTTTTAAATTGACACGTTGGGTAGAAGAGTGAGAATTCGACTAAAATCGACTGTCTTAGGTTTTGTAGTCCTCTCTATCGCACATTGGACTAACAATATGATAAGCACCTATCTTCTTCTTCCTCCTAGCGTTAATTCCCAGTCGCATCCGAAGCTTTTCAGCTCAGAGTCTGGGGTCCGCTTTACCAGTCATAGCTACATATTTGGCTAGACCTCGATATTTTCCGTGAAGCGATTGCCATATGACCTCCACGACCCAATGTTAACATTAGGCGATATCGAAGCTTTGCAGCTAGACTGTTGTTTTTTTTTTGGACTTTTTAGGGCACCAATTACCCGTAACGACTGCCATAGATGTTCTTATGGCAACCGGGACCGACGGCTTAACGTGCTCTCCGAGGCACGACCAAACCAATGCAAATACCCATATTTAGTGCACACAAATATTTGCACTGAGCGGGGATCGAACCCGCGCCTCCTGCGTAGCAGCCGCGTTCACTACCGCTACGCCACGGAGGCTGTCGGAGGATGATAAGCACCTATACCTATACCTAAACTTTCGATATAGAGAGAACGCCTGATGTACAAAGTAACTATGGAGTTAAAGTTGAAAGTAAGTCCACAGTGTTGTGGACCACTTATCCCTCAGACGGTTTTTAAAATTTCATTCAGCCAAGACCCTGCCGAAAGAAATCTGTAATAACTTCATGATAACAACATGTAAGTATTGCAATCGTTAGACTTCCGATTAGATTTATCTAATAATACTAAATGCGTTCTTAGTCGTGCGTTCGCATTCGTTTTTCATTAATTTATAAGTCTACCTTGTGCTTATGCGTTATCTTTGACCCTCCCGGCCACAGCTACACCTTTTAAACAAACATAAAAAAAACAATTCGTCGATCCAGTTTGTCTGAAATTGCCAGATCGAGCGACATACACCCTTTAATTGACTCCACTTCTAAGAAAGTAATTTCACTAATTACTTTGAGCTACCGGATTTTGAGATCGACACTGGACAACACTTGCAACTATGTCGTACCAAGCTTGACAAAAAATCCCAGCTTGTTACTGCGGAGTGTGCCAGCAGGTTTTATTTCGACAGGGTTCTTTAAAGACCGGTCGGTACAAAAAAAGACTATGTTGATAGCTGCGTGCGTCTGATGTAGTGGGCGGGTGAAATTTTATACTATTTCAAACATGTTTACTTTATTATACTTGTCATTAAACTGTTAAGTACGCCATAAATTATAAATAGTACGTTTAATGAATTTTGATGGGATCAATCCCAGCGCGCGGTGATGGTAGAAAAATTCTACTATTCGATTTTGACACTTGTGTGCTCGCTGTCATAACAGTTTGTTTATAGAACATGTTAATTCTAAGTTTAAAAAGCTCGTTAAATAAATTAAACCCGTGACAGATATTGGTTGAGTAATTTGTTTAAGTATTATAATTTTCGATATGAAACCAGTTGAGATTTATTGTGAGATAATTATGTACTTAGTTACCGGCTCAGTGTCGCACCCTTACATTTAGTACCTATTTAGATACTTAATTAGGTGAACATTTGCTTTGGTCTGTGTATTTCTACAATGTCTACCTAATGTATCTTCCTCCCCCGTGCCTTTTCCCATTGAATGAATGAATGAATGAAATTCATTTGGGGTCAGTTTTCTCAGTCTAACTACGAAGCGACCGAACTTCAATATTTGCCGTGAAGCGACCGCTATCTGATTCCACACTGGAGATATCAAAGTTCTATTGTGAGACTCGCTGTCGAGACTTTTTAGAATGAATTTAGTTAGTATGACAACCGGTACTGACGGCCTAGCAAACTCTCCGAGGTAGGTACGAAGGGGGTCAATGTGTTAAGAATGGTCACCCATCGGTCACCAGTTAGCGACTACCCCTGTTTCTATACCTGCTTAAATGGGGTCTAAATGACTTCTATGTATACCTACTAGACAAGCTGTTTTGAACAAAAATTGTGTCACGGATCGCAAGTGAGCCGGGAATGAATTTCGAATGTAGATGGAGACGCAAAAACTAGTCAAATGAGCTAATGAATGAAAAACACCTATCTGGTATCGGTTTTATCGTGACGGCCATAATACGTGTTCGTTCGTCAGTCATCGTTCGTTTGATGAGTGCTCGGCATAATGTGATCAGAACTACTGCATTCCACAAGTACTCAGTTACAATAATATGAGGATATCGATTTTAAAGTGCAGTATTAACTATGCATTTTGATGAGACATTACCAATTACGATGTCATTTGAAAAGGCTAAGTTAATACTTAACGTTTTTTCTATTGCCCTGACTACTTTTACCTACGTATTTTTAAAGATACAGAAACGCACATGAATCGACTTTTTGCAGCACGGTTAAAAAATTAATGTCATCTATCCTGGACTTACATAACTAGATAAATTATTATTAGATATGATTGAACAATTGTAAACATGTTTAAATCTTAAATATAGTCAAATCTAAAATGCGTGTTAATAGTTAAATTATAAACATATGGCTATAAATACATCATACACCACCACGCAAATAAATTTCATTTCACTGTATGAATTTCTGGGTCGGGCATCATATTAGTTTTTTACACAAGAAAATTCTCTTGTTAGAATGTTTGCAAAAATACTATTTTACAACTCCACCCGCAACAGTTGGTATCACCAAAAAGTATCGTATAAACACAGTGAACCCAAATTAAAATTCGTGAATTCTGTCGTGTCGACCAACACCGAGAATTCGGGGACGAATAAATATCTCCGTAATTAAATATAATTTGTATTTAGTATCACAACCGTGCGTAATTATGGAATAAATAACGAAAACCTGTTATTTGGTGACCTTTTTTGGTTCTTTAATACACAAATTATTATAATTTTATTGGTATTAATATGGAAGATCACTTTTAATGATCTGACGAAACTCAACAGGGTTTCTCAGTAGCATCGATAGCTGTCAAAATAAACTTTTTTATTATAAATATTTTGACTTACTCATGAAAGTAAAAGAAGCAAAAAATGTAGATATATGTACCAAGATCGCAGCAAGTGGAAAGATATTGTGATTTCAGCTGGGAATCAAAATTCACATATTGGGTTGGTACCTACTGATACTTACCGTTGAGCTAGAATCAAAAACTTTAACAGGAAGTGAGGTCATAAAGAAAAAATAGATAAAAAAAAATACGGAAACTGTAAAATATTGCGATCAGCATCAGCAATAAAAGTAGGTACCTACATCATAAAAAATGCCATTAGAAACTTATTTCATTTAGCCTATGCGCTCTACTCTTGGACGTAGATCTGCGACTTCAGTATACACTCTAACTCTGCTACCTTTTTCAGGTTTCAGGTACATCATACGACCATCTGTTAACCGATTTACGGTCTCCACTCTAGGACCCGTTTGCGTCTTTATGGCATTCGGAAGATGTGACCAGCCAATTGTCATTTCAGATTGCTGCCAGTTATATTGGTAACTCCAGTTTTCCAAAAGCACCATTAAGTTGATCTCTTAATCTGTGCACGGAACCCTTAGTGCGCGAGTCCGACTCGCAATCGACCGGTATTTGTAAATATCGTAGGTAAGAAATTATTTCTAATCAATAAAAAGTTATTATGTAATTACTTGACAATAGCAAATATTTGCAAAATTAATGAGTCGTATGAAATATTAACGAGTTCTAATTAGGCACAGTATGTCGTCGCTGAATGGCGCTGACGGATAATATATTCGTTCGTCGACTCATTCCAATTCATTCATTCCAAAGGCGCCAATTTGGCGTTATTATCAAATTATAAATAATAAGATCATAATTGCAGCTCTTTTTTGTTTTAAATGTTTATTTCATAATTTTATAATGCTGTTTGTTAGGTAGTGTTTTTTTGACAATGTTAATTAATGCTTTTAAAATTATAAAAAGGCGTATTTACGTTTTATTTTTTTGTGGCGCAATTACCACAAAAAAATAATTTACTTGCCATAAAATTAAATTGTGACCGTGACTCTACAGTTACAGAGTAGGTATAGTTGCAATTTGATTGCAATTTATTTTTTTTATTATTAATATGGTTTATTTAAACTTTTATTATTAAATCTCCTATCATGTCTTCTTCTTCTTGTAATTATTCTAAGACTCTTCCGAGCTATTTGTAAATCACATGTCACGTATCGATTCTAACAACTCAGAGCTTTACTCACGTCCAATAAATCCTCACTATAAACAAAACTAACCAACTAACATACCTATAAGCTAGACGGAAACTTTTTCCTCCGAAGAATGTTAATGTAAATACTACTACGACAATCTACTAATGATTCTCGTTATATGTTCGCAGCCATCTTTTTTATCCCGCTGGTGAGCAGACGCCATTGAAGAGCTCGAGATATTTTTACAATTAAAAGTATTGAACAATCTATAGGAAGTCTTAACGACAGTTCATTGTTAGATGCAATGATATTAGAAATTTATTGTGGGAAGTTTTCTTAGTGTTATTCAGGTTTTATACCAATTGATTCATCATCTATCTTCCTAATTGCATCCGTGGCCAAGACTACCTCGGAGCTCAAGGTCCGCCTTCCGGCTCTTCCTCTTCCACTTCGCACGATCTTGGGCGTCCATGGTAGTGAGACCACTTGCACGCTTTTTACCAATTGATTAGCGTCGACAAATCAATACTAATATTATAAAGCTGAAAAGTTTGTTATTTGTTTGATTGAGCGCTATTCTCAGAAACAACTGGTTGGAAGTAAAAAATTTCTATTTGTGTTGAATAGTCCATTAATTTAGGAAGATTATAAGTTTATTCTATATTATATAGGTAATATTATTAAGCTGAAGAGTTTGTTTGTTTGGTTACACGCGCTAATCTCGGGAACTACTGATTCGAAATGAAAAAAAATATTTTTGTGTTGAACAGTCCGCATATCAAGGAAGGCTCAAGGAAGCTGGAGCTGTAATCTTAAATGTCAACAAATGGGTGTAATTATGTAAAACTTTATGTTTTTGCTTAGAACATGATTTCAATATTTATATTTTGATAAATAATTTTATTATTGTAACCTCGGATTTGTAAATTGACCGGACAATGTTAAGATTTGTGACAAATTAGGTCCTTATCCGTATTTTGTAATAATTATCATCCCTAAGATAACAACAAAAGTTATTGGTCGGGTTTTGCTGCCTTATACGTATACGTATCTATAATGCCTATATATTGCTATGATGACAAGCTTTATTGAGCAGTGTAGAAAGCAAGCCGTTTAATTGCTGATGTTGATGGACAGGTGAAACAAGACAAATACTTAGCCGTGCCTATGTCACCGTGACGCAGCTGTCTGTTTTTGTCTGTCTGCATGATTGATGCAAAGGTCGAGTGCGTATGTAGGACTTACAAAAACATGAAGTAAGCAAGGACTTGTATATACTACTAGACATGCCCACCTAGACAAGTGACAATTCGTTCGCCGGTGTATTGTAGTTTGTAGTATAGAATGATGAGTGAATGAGATTTGACGTATATGACAGTAGTCAACGTATGTCATAAACGTCATAATACCTGTCCAATTCTATACATTCACCATTCTATTCTACAATACGCCGGCCAACATTCCATTTAATTTTGACAGATCGAGATTGAATTTTGAATATATTTTATTACTAAATTGGCCTTCTGATAGATAAACTATTTGCTACTCCAATGAAATTCAGGATTTTTTGTTTTCTGTATCAAACTGCCTTACAAAGAAAAAAATGTTGTGTTTATAAAAAGTCTTTGGTTTTGTGTTTTTTAACCTAATCTAACTTTTATTCAGCTGGAAAGAAAGTAAGAAATAAAACACATCTACACCCGTAGGTACACATTATTCAAACTATAGAAAAAAAACCGAATTTGTCGTGCTAGCAAATCAAATCCCTCTTTAGAGAGTTAACCTTAGAGTATACATTGCTATATAGCGCGCCTTACAAGTATGAACTGCTATCACGGGTATGAACAGTACCTAGGCTTCTGGCTCAACCTCAATCAGTAGCAAAACAATACCCGTCAAAATGACTTCGCAAATAATATCTAATTCGATACTTACGATAAATTAAAATTTAATACAACATCGTATATTTGTAGTACTTAATAATGACGCAAAAATACCGCAAAAGGACGCCATTTTTTTGTATTTTGACTTTAATTTTATCCATGCATATCAAATCGAACAAAAAACTTTATAACAACAAACTACATTAATAAGTGCATCTATTGATACTTCGGTAATGCATGAAACGTCACTATAGGTGCGCTATACCATCGCAAAGTATCTGCTAACACTGCGCGCCAAAGACCTGAGTGATAGGCGCGCTCTATATTTATAATGTATATTCTAAGGAGTTAACCTATTATGAAAACTCAATATTTCTGCAAAGCTAGTGGATTAAAAGTGTTTCAAAATTTTATTTGCTAAACTTATTGGAAGTTTGTTTTAGGTTGTATAAAATTTTCTGAAGTTTACGCGAATATCACTCATTGAAATAAAACCACTTTTTAATGGATTCTATCGCGATAGAATCCATTAAAAAGTGAAATTTGTAAATTCAAATAAGATACTCTATTACAGTGAGACACGCAACAGAATATTGGCTATTAATGCCTATTAACTCAATTCTGAAGCTTTTTCAATTGCCAAACGACTAGACAGTGTGTCTGACAGAAGTATTGACAAAAATGACCAGTGAGGGGCATTTCTGTGAAAGTCTCCCTGAACGAAACCTGTAGTGCCTTTGTATTCATTTCGTTCATTCACGTATAAAATTAAACTCAATCGGTTGTACTACGACCGAAGATTCTTGATCATTTAATACCTTAAGAATGTTTAATTCCTAACTCTTATATGAAGCTATATTCTAATTTTAAAAGAATTAAATGGTTTACCATTTAATCTTATTATTACTGATGATGTTGATGAATGAATACCTAAGAAAAAAAAGTTCAAGGACTGTTTAATTTTCCTTTTTTTCAATTAACTGTTCCTAATATGCACAGCACATATATGCGTTATTTGAATTATTTCCACCGTCTATTATACTGAATAGCTATATGCGTTAAACAATTAACGAAAAAAGCAGGAAAATGCAAACGTGTGAATCATCAAATCTAACCTTAAGACGAGACCGTAATATTGCCAACGATTAAGATCATTTCATCCAATTTGATGGATAAATAGACCTGCAGCTACTGTATTATTTGCAAAATAGAGTGTGCCATTTTTTTATGAGAAGATAAGTGCCATAAAACCCATGTTTTGACGACGACTGCCCACAGAGTAATGATATCGAGTTTGACTTATTGCATGTTATTGCGAATCCTTCCTTTTCAAATATTGTAAGAAAGACATTCCAACGCATTATAAATAAATTGGTCTATTTTTGAAAAGGTTCTACAAAAATACAAAGGATCGTTTAAATATTTAAAAAAGGAATCTTGTAGTTTTCTGTGAGTTGGCAGTAGGTAATGGAATTTCTTGACATTTCTCTACATTGTCCCAGATCCCAGTGTGCGGAGGCGGGTGACGCGCCATCTCATCGATTTTATTGGATACAATTGACGGGCCTTTGTTTGCAAATATACACTTTAGTGTTACTTTTCTCTGTTTTTACAAACAAAATTTATCAATAAATAATGGCCTAGCTTATCGCTTTTAACGATATGTTCTCATTTCCACAACAACTGCAACAAAGAAAAATGTTAAGCTGCAGTTGATCTTTATTATTATTAAAATAAAACAAAACAATGAATGTGGGGTTGTAGAAAAACAATGTCCTGAGTTGTTTTGAAAGTTAAATTGCCTCCTTGATCATTTGCATGGCATTAATGATGTTTTCATTCGAGTTCATTCTGAATATCGATGGGGACTTTTTCTGCGAGCGTATGCAAAACACCACATTTGCATCCTCCGAAACCACATTCGGCCTAATTTGGATGCGTCCGCTATCTCCGTCGAAATCGTTGAAATGCACGCACGGTAGCGAGAACGGTATAAAACACAAAACAATAAATAAATAACGAGAACAATAAATATAATTAAAAACGACAAAAAGCGCCCGTTCGCATGACGCGGGTACAAACGGGTGCGCGCTCTCGACGACTCTATATTAACGATACCGATACCTCCCAAATATCATGAAGGAAACTATGCTTTATCGTGTATCATTAGGACTGGATTTACAATGCTGGAAACCGATATTCCTTCAACATTTTGTCACCGGCACGTCACGTCCCCGAACGCTCCTCATTAGAGATTTTTATTTTTAAATAGTCGCTATAGAGTCGAGTATTCTGTGCATCCTGCCTCGAGTTTTTTAAAATTGAAAATGGAATTTAAACGAGATGACGTTTCTTTATTGGGTTCGATTCCGTGGAAGCAATTCTAGACGCGTTCGTCCTTTAATTGGCGTCGATAAAGATGAGAATCGGTTGTACATCAAGCATCAAGTTTGACAGATCTCCGAAGTGTATCCGTAAGTTTGGTCTATGACAGGTCGGAAGCCAGAGGTCCTAATAAGGTCCGAGATGGACGAGTAATGGGTTATCTGAGTTGTCGCGCTGTCCCAAATTTATTGCACCAATTAGTAGAGTCCACGTGAAGGGGTTTATCGGAAGTTTCGATCGCGCTCTATTTGGGAGGTAACCGTCGATAATGGTCGAATTTCGGGGAACGCTCCTTTGATTTTATTCCACAGCTATGGAAGACATTTTCGGAAGCGAGAATGTAACAAGTTAATTGGGTAAAAATATTCCGAGGCCGACACATGGTGGCAGCTTATAGAGATCATTACTAGCACAGATTAATTAGAAAGCTACCGGAGTTGATCTTAAAACCGGACCTAAAGATAAGTCTATATTACTGTGTAGCCAATTACTACGTATCTTATTATTACGACTGTTTCTAGAATTGGTGGTGCTTTAAAACTTATCTTAGATAGATATTACATCGAGATTCGTAAATCACCATCGTACAACAATATTGAATTACAGGAGAATAAAAAAATACCTTCGTAATATTAGAAGTATGTAATTAAATTAAAATATTTAAAGCCGAGGTTGTAGAGCAACGCAATGCAATGCAGTAGGTACTTTTGGTATGACACTAAACGTGTCCACCGTTGTCGATTCTGTGAAAATTGGAAACTCTACTACTACTTACGGTGGTAGGACCCGACGGTATTCCTGTCCCAATAGAGCAGTCCGACTGGGGAAATACCTTCGCTAGTGTTGTGTTCTCGGCGGTGACTAGGGTAGCCAAAGCTCTCTGGAGAGTTTTTGTGCTGTCAGTGGGAAGACCAAACGCTTGTCCTGCTTTGTGTTCTGCACTGACGGCACAGAATCTAGAGAGATTCTATGGAGCACGAGTATGACGCCCCTGGTGTTGCACACGTCCATAGACAACGGTAACCACTTTCAATGAAGTGATCTTAACCTATAGTGGTAGCCACATTTTCCTTCCAAATCTACAGATTTCACATTATTTTTCATGAAATTTTATTTCATAGATAATAGTTATATTTTATACTATTTTGTTCTTTTTCATTTCATAACATCTTATATCGTAACTATCTAATGTATGGAACTATGATGTATGGGACTTGGTAAACAGCCTCAATTTGTAAAGTAAGTAGTTAGAGGTTCTAGCAGCCGATAAGAGTCCACATCCTGGCTATCATCAGATAAGCTCGATGAAACAAATTATTGTATATCCAGATATCGCATACAAATTTGAAATGGAGTCATTTTCGATTTTTATCTATTTTTATCAGTTCATCCCCTTAGGCATCCCATTAGGTTACACGTTACTGTTACATATTTACCATAATATATGTAACAGTGCCGAAAGTCAAAAATATGCTAAATATTCCGGTGAGTGTTACATAGGTTACACTAGTAATGTGGATGACCATGTCAATCTCAATTCCCATTAGGTATTATCCAAAAATGGAATATGTATGCGATAGGAGTCCTTTTTTGTATGATTGGTGTGCTACATCACTTTATAAGATGGTAATTCAATTATACTTATACTTCGACTTTTAATTAGATGCAGTAAAATGACGTTTCAAAATGTCATTGCGTAAAATAATGTTTACAGCCTAATCTCAATAGGGATGTGATTCAGTTCACAGAAGATCATTCTAATCGTTCCATAACTTACTCATAATGATCATACTTAATTCTATTTATTATTCATATAAATAAAAGGCTGTATAAACGTTGATCCTTTTACACATTTCCTTTTTGAGTGTTTCGAGGTGTGGTTCGCCGGCATTCTACCCAAACTCAAGCAGAATGCAGTAGCAGTAGTCGTAATTAAGCGTTTTCCAAAAAAAAAGTGTACCTACCCTCCACTTTTGAGCCCCTGTGTTTGAATTTCAATAAGAAAAAAGATATTCATATTATATAATAATATCTGGTAATGATTTTAATGCTTTAAAAATATAAACATACTCTAAAGTAACTAAATCCATTCATTATTTTACCCTATTTGCCGTAATATTTCAATTGTGATGATTTTTATATACCGAGATATCAGTTTTTGGCGTGGACTCAAGTTATCGGATTAATGTAGAAGCGATACTGATTTTTTTTTGTACTAGGCTAGCATGAGTTGTAGGTCCCATTTGAAAGATATCTTAGAGACCTAGCAGCGTCCTAAGTTTTTAATTCGAGTCTTATGCTGTTTAAGTATTGTGTAATCTCAAATAAAAACGTAATGAGTGGTATCTGCCGGACATGTCGGTTTTGACACGGCTAAAACGGTCTATCTATTTCACGAGGATTTTTTTCACTTCTTATAATGGAAAAATAACGTTTACCTACATGACAATGACAGCTATTTCAAAAGTGCTAGTATCAAATAAGTTTCGAACTTAATTGTTGTGTTTTGTGTGGGTGCCACGGCGGTCAACATTATTTGTTCGGGTCAGTTTGAGACACAGAAATGTCTCAAACTGACCCGAACAAATAATGTTGACCGTTGAATACTTATAGAAATAAGTATTCAGCTTAGTTTACATGATTTAATTATTCGCAACGCTCAATTATATTATCAATGCGCTCTATCACTCTCGATCGAAAGAATCCCGGAGATGTCTTGGACGAAAGCACGAATTCAAGAGTGGCTGACCACTAAACATATTGCATTTGAACCAAATATGGTGAAGGCCATTCGAGATGGCTGCACATAAAGGTATCAGACTTATAAGACTGCCCTCTTATCACTGTGAATTAAACCGATGAGATTTTTCCACGAAGTAATCAACAATGTGACACCGGCTAAGTGGAGTGACTTTTGTGTCTCACACTATAAAAGAGGAACACAATATGTACCACCTCGATCATATTAGATGATGAATAGACAGACAGATTTGTCATTAGTGTGACTGAAAGGAACAGCGACAGTGATTCCGAAAAATATTGATTATATAACCTTATTATGACATTTTTGATTCGTTTTGAATGTACATTCCTATACATTCACTGAAAAAGATCAATTCTTTATCATATGTAATAATAATAGAATAAAAAAATACATTACAACTTAATATTGAATCTTTAAAACCAAACCAAAGATCATTCATTTATTGAATGATTCACTTACTCACTCAGTCACATCCCTATTTATTTTTCTTCAAAAAGTGGTATCCCACAAAACGTCATTTTACTGCAGCTAATTAAAAGTTCGACTATAGTAATACCCATTGGTACCAAGTACTACTGGTACTTCACCAATACCAATAATAGGACGTGAATAGAGTATCCAACTGCAAATATATCGAAGCAAAAGGAACACAAGTGCAATAATTTGATTGTAGTAATAAATATTAAAACGGAATTAGTAGCCATTCATTTTACTAAAAAAAAAACACAAAGTATAGAAAATACTTTAAAAAAAATTGATTTCGATATTTGTTATCTACCTATGCCTTTTGGTACCTCCCTCATTCATTTTACGTCGCGCGCCGTGCGGTTGGCACCAACTACAATCGAATCAGAAAGAATGAATGAATGAAATAAAAAAAATCAATAGGCATTCTAAATATGAAATCCATTTTATGGTAAAATTCATCATCACATTCTGAAATCCCACGGGATAATAAAATGAAGACGTTATAGACTACTACACAATACAGAGTGTAGGCAGTCCACTCATTTCATTGGACATTTTTTGCATCTCTTGAATGAATGAACCTTTTATGAATGAATCTATTTATTACTTTTTTTTTCACCTGTGCAATAGAGTTCTCGGACGATAAAAATTTGTTTTGTTGTGTATTTATTATTTATGGTCTTTAACTTTTTTTGGTGGACGACGTAAAATATTCGAAGAAGCGACAAAAAAAGTTGTCCGGCTATTAACGGTGAAAGATATTATGAATGGGGCAAATGGATTAAGAGCATTCTATTTTATAGCTTCAAATTTGTACAATAATAAAAGAAGAAATATGACTTTTAATATGTTTACGTTTTAATATTTTCAGTCGCTCATATAATTTTATCTCTTTTTATCTTTGCGGCAAAGAGAACTTTAAAACAATTTATATACCTACACATAGTATTAAAGACACACAGGATCATAGACCTCTCATAATTATTAAAAAAAAATACAAATGCACTGTTGCTGTTGCTGTTACCGATTACTGGCATGCATGTTAACGTCTTTTAAGTACTACACCGTTATTATTGGTTACTTATTCTGTGACTGTACCTACACGTGCTTTACTATGCTAAATTCTTTGAAAAAAACTTCTTAAGCACAAAATATTTTTAAATTAGCACTAAGATTACATGATTGAGTGAAATATAACCTCATTAACGTAGCGTGCAAAACGTTAAATTCAGATTGCACACAAGTCTGGTTTCCTATTATTGTTTGCCACGAAGAGGGTAGTTAGTACCAGTAGTAGTCATTCAAAGTAAACTTTCGCTTATTTTTTTAAAGAAAAAAAAGTGCATAGAAAGATTTTTGAAAACTCGTTTAAAGGCTGTCCATTAATCACGTGATGTTTTTTTAGAATTTTTAACCCGTCCTCACCCATGGTGATACGTGGTGAGGTTTAAGACTACCCCTCCCCCCCTCCTAGCCAAATCACGTGTATTTTTTATTTATTATTTGAACACCGTGACAAAATATATACCCCCCGCCCCCCTGGTGATTTTTCGTGATTTTTTATGGACCCCCCAATTGTTGAGCCTCTTACCACATCCGGTAATCGAACAGACTAAAATCCGAAAGGAGGTTGAAATTAGCTATCTCCAGTATTTAGAGTACTTCCCTCCAGGTAAGGTCAATATATTCCACCCTGTATAACTCCGTTGCATTTACTAGCTACCACATTCTGGGCGTCAGCCTCTGGGAAACTATATCCTCGCTAAAAGTTCAACGGTGCGACCCAATCCTCTACTCTGACTGCACCGCAGCGCGTGAGCCACCCAAGTTGAATAAACCCTAACGTATGCTATGCTGATGTATTTACTTCACATTGGGCAGGTCGTTTGATTGTTTGCAAACTCAATCAAATAACAAAAAAAAAAAGAAAACGAAATTGGCAAAAAAAACTGTTATGATTCATGCCATTAAGATCATTTTGAGTACTTAGTTCGTCAAGATCGATCTGATGCTGACTGTATACCTCGGGACACGTATCTTGGACCTAAATCACGAGACAAAAAGAGGCCCTGGCGCGTGCGGATTTTTGTGTAATAATAATTAATCTATTCTTGGTGAAATTGAGCTCGTCCACCGTGCTATCCACAAAGGACACCCAAGGAACATGTAAGTACTGCGCGTATAGGGGCTGTCCATTAATCACGTGAGGCTCAACAGCCCCCCCCCCTCCCCCCCCCTCCCTTTCGGAAAAAATCACGAAATATCACCAGGGGGGAGGGCCGCCCTGGTGATATTTAGATATGACGTGTATTTATTTTTTCTTATAAGTCGCGATTTTCGTCACGATTCTTAGTTTTGTAGCACTAAATAATAAATAAAAAAATACACGTAATTTTGGCTAGGGGGGGGGGGGGTAGTCGAAAACATCACCACGGGGCAGGGGGGGTTCGATCACGTGATTAATGAACAGCCCCATAGAGCTCATTTTGATCATATTTTAGGTCTCGAGCAATACATTATATCATTTAAAAGGAGTTCCCAAAATATTCCCACGAAGTAACAATACAAGGAATAACGATCAACTTGACCATAGAGGTTGCGACCGCAACATACAGCCTACGTTCGAAAACCAATGACGTGGAAGTAATCGCACAAAGATTGCCAATCGAAACGTGACGGTTTCTAAACGATTCTTACGTGAGAAAAAGTTTTAAGTAACGATGTGACTTACCGATAGCAGGCTTTTGAGTTTGACACGGATAATTTGTTCAAATTAAGAATTAGGTTAAGGATGTTTCTTTTCTTGGACTGTAAATGATGAGGTTTTATTGATTTTATTCAATGTATAGGAGTAAATTGATGAAAATTACTAAGTAAATAGAAAAAATACTAATCGAATCGAGAACTCCCTCCTTTTTTAAGCTCTACCTAGGTACGTTAAAAAGTTATTTACCTCAATCCACTGTGACTGCAAATCAAGTTTTTAAATCAATGTTTTGTGTCATTTGATAGAGTTAGTTAAGTTAACTCTATCTTACAGACAGTCCATACAATTTATCAAATACCAACAACATCCCATCTACACATAAGTAATTTAACAAATCAAAATCACTCATCGGAAAACCAACACGGAAAAATTTACATTGGAACATAAATATCGTATTCATACTAAAATTTTGTCGGAATAATCTCGGTAAACGACGGAGGCGCACCCTCATGAATAAAACTAGCTGGTGTATAAATTCAAATTTCCTCTCCTCCACACGCTCATTTCCATATCTCGGCCGCTCTCCCCCTATGCTTTATTATTAAAACTCCAGTGCAAAAACCGACACCCAAGTTATTCGCTATCTACATTCGGAAATGGCATTATCGGCCGCGCGGCCCGAAGCGCACACGTCTCAGCCAATAGGGCATTCTTATCAGAAAATGACTCATTTCAAATGACAGAGTGTTCTAAAACACATTCAGACATAAAACGACGTAACTGCCATCGAACACAAGCAGGAAATTTAAACTCTGTTTCAGAATACTCTCAGTATAGTTCGGAATGTTATAGAGCTGCTCAGTTATGGCCCGTAAAATGGGACTCTCGTACCGAGAGGAAATTGGAATAAGAAAATTTGGGGTGTAAAATGAAAGATAGACGAGTGCTAATTTCCGGCTATTACTACGTCTCTTTCTTTCCCGCACATTTATTGCGGGGAATGTATTTGGGAGTGGGTATCACCGTCTTTTTCTAGCGTATAGAAACTTTACTATTTAATAGAGCGTATGTTGTAATGTGATGCGAGTTTGTTTTTGTATCAAGTTATCACTTATTTTTTATCCACTTATAAATTTAATGGCTCTGTCTGTGTAACAGAGCCTATCCATTTTGGATTTCTATCTGTATGCCAATTCCAAACTAGAAATATTAACAGATACTACATACAACAAATAAAAAGTACCTAAGCATCTAGCATTATTTATGTCTCTTCGTAGCAATATCCACCTCCAACGTTTAAATAAAGTATCGAACAGCAGTCAGCAGGCGTCAGATAAATTTTATTCAACATTGAAATAACATGATTGTCTGTCAATATCTGAGTGGTGCGCTCCACCCGAGTCTTCAATAGTAAATGACAACTGCGGCCGCGTTGCGTCAACACTACCGGAATTTATCGACTACCCGCAAACAATCTGCTTCGCCCGCCGTCTACCTATATTCTATTGAGGAAACTTTGGAAGCGAAATTATGCATAGAGGATTTGTTGCAGGAGCGGATTACAAAATTAGAAGCAATATTATTTAAGTGGCACAAAGTGGTTATCACTTTTCAGTGAAGTGAGTTCCTGTATGTCGTAAATAAGATTGAAATGAACGGTAATGGTGTAATAAATGTTTAGGGTATTTAAGCAGACAATCGCCTGAACGTTTGGATAAGTTTACAGCGCAATTGAATGACGAGCGCAGTTTATATGGCGTCTGTAATGGAGAAACTGCGAAGCGTGTACGAGTAACCATAGACTCGTCTTTGTTCTTAATTTAAAGTTAGCTTACGGATGCGTTCAGTTTTCGAATAAGCAACTTTGTAGGTTCTAAATGTTTATTTCTATTAGGCGAAGAATTTCTTTGTACTTATACCTACCTAGTACATGAAGATGCCTAATGCTTATGTAGCTACCAGAAACGGTTCGAAAAGAAATTGTGACATAGGTAGTTTAGGGAAATAAAAAGTGGTACTTAAGTTTAGCTACCCTGAGTAGGTAAAAGGCTAGTTATTTATTTTATTTTTCTAAATAAGACTTCCAATAAGTCATCACCGCTTTTCTGCTTTGCCTTAACAGTGACACAGATTACTGATAAATTTTCGTGTAATAATTTTTGTATTTTTGTAACAACAGCTAAATAAAAACTCAAAGTGAAATGAATTTTTAAAAAGTGACCAGATAATAAGTCTCGTAAAATAAGTCTACCATTAACAGGTTAATACCAGAACCCAGAACGGTTGTTGTAGGTAGTTCCAAAATTGAGCACAAAATAGGTATATTTTCACTTACCGTAAATAGACGAGGGAAAACCAAACCCCACTGCGGTTGTATCTTCATTGCTTCCCCGTGAAATGCGATACGAAGTTATCGACGAGCTATTAACACGTTGTATTGGGTCGATAAATGAAATCCCGCCACCCCTTGTTTGGTTTCTATTATATCCGTAATGTGATTATTGGGTAGTACTTAATGTTAACTCAGTCATTTCTACTTACTAACAAAGTTTATATCTACTAAAGTCACAATAAACTAACTGAAAATTTATACGGTCTCTGAATAGGTTCTCAGCTTATTACAAAAACTTACCAAATAAACATTTTAATGGACAAAAACGCGAGTGCTACAATTAATTCAAATCGATTTCCACTTAAGCGAACGTTTGCGGCAAATGATCAGAATTTCAAATTCAGCTTTCAGAAAACGCGACCAGCATGGTGTAAAGGTTCTTTTTTATTCCAATATGCCATTTAAACGGAACGCGCCAAAAGAAATAGTAGTTGCAGCCGAGTTAGGTTGGCCAGCCTGATACTATCTTGGCAGTTGGCACACCTGACCGACGCTAATTGGACAATAAATCAATTCTTCCCCGCTTCTTATTGGCGAATCGTGGCATTCCAATATTGAAAATTTGGCCGCGCGATATTGACAACATGATAAAAAACAATAGGCGGTTATCTTTTTCTTTTGTGTTCATCTCTGGACTCCGGTTCTTATTAAGGCTGAATCGTTTTATATTTTGTTTGTGTCAGACTCAATGTCTTATCGGTTAGACAATTTGTTTTTCAGAGCTCGTTTTTGAATTATTAATATTGATATTTTGTACACTCAATTGATGTTAGATATATTATCCGTATCACCTATTGTTCTTTTTAATAAAATTGTAGGAGCATTATAAGTAATCTGAATAAATAACATTATAATGCAGCAGAGAGCGCGGGCGTCATCCATTATTAGAGTTATTAACAAAACGGAACGCGCGCCCGGCTAATCTGGGCGAGCTCTGAGCGTAATTAAATTCTCAGAACAAGCGAGCTATTAAAGCGAAACGGTAGCGCGACGCCCATTACGAAACGGAACGTGCATAATTATTTCGTTCCCGCCTTTTTTTCTTATTCTCATTTTGATTTTCGAAAGCCCGCGCTAATGTACCGTCGCTGCCCTCTGGCACGAAGCCTTGTAAACAATGTTCTCGTAAAATCTTATTCAATTACCGTCCGCCTTCACTTAATATACTGATTAGTTTTCGAACTGTTAATTATATTCAGACTCAAAGCACCGTGGAAATTAATAAATACTTTGTTACTGAATAATGTTGTCGGAATTCTGTAATGCTACTAACCAAGACATGTTACAGCCTATGTAAAGTCTACTCGAACACAGCACGGGGCAAAAACCATGTGGTTTTTCTATGGAATCAGACCACCAAGGTATTCAAATGAGGCATATCATTAGCCGTGTATAAACAATGTTGTAAAATGACAGGTAGCAGAGCTTGTCACATCCTTCGTATAATATTATTCATGTAGTGTTATCGGTTCGACTCATCTTCCGTTCGCCGTACTGTTAACATGTATTTTGACAGATGACATAAGTTTGGTGGCGTATCGCCGGTTTGTCATCTCGCTACGATGAAATACAATTCGGATGTAATAATAAGCTCCCGTCTTACGTTCCTTGATAAACGGACCGGTGTAAATCAAGGTAATGGTGTTGTTTTAAACGTCACTACGGGTTGCCTATTCACCAAACAGCTTTTGTTTTGCTATCAATGCACGTGTTGTGGACTACTTACCTAGATATTACTCGGGCTCTGCATACCTTGGACCTAAAATTTGCTCAAAATATGCTCATACGTGCAGTATCTACACGTTTTTTGGGTGTATTTTGAGGATAACACGGGGTGCTACTGCGGTGGAAGAGCTCAAATTCACCAAGCATAGATAATTATAAAACAATATGCGCGCCAGGGCCTTATTCGTCTCGCGATTTGGGTTCTAGATACGTGTCAAGAGGTATACGTGCCATCTTTTAGTGATTATTTACTATTTAAAAACATAGTTCATGTTCTGAAGTTAAACGCCAATAGGTACAACAATGTACTTATTAGGCACATGTAGCACAAGCAAGCCTCACTTTAGTATTGAGCATTCTAAGGCGAGGGGTAACTCAGGGTCCCATGACCCATGGGTGCAGGTCACTCTCGTGAAAGCTAAGTTAATCCAAACTATGGAAATTAGTAGCGGAGTCCGGAACTCCAAAGTCTGTGCAACGTTGAACTCCGGAAGTGACGCACGAATGATGAAGAACTTTATTACATACAATACATACTCGTACAATCACGCCTTTATCCCCTGAGAGTTAGGCAGAGGTGAACTAACACCCACATATCACCAATCATATTATTAGGTCCCACGTAATAGGGGGTGAGTCTATTGCCGTATTCCGGGCAGTATTGTTGGCTCAAGACATTGAATTCATCTGAGGCTGAGCCTGGACTGTACCTATATATCTGTCTGATGTTAAACAGCCCTATCCCTTAGTCGTCTTGTACGACACCACATGGGAGGAGATGGGGTGGCCCGAATTCTACTCTTAGTATAAAACAGCTTTCTGCAATAAACATGTAGGTAGGTACAGTCAGCATCATATCGATCTACTTGACTAGCAAAGTACTAAAGATGACCTTAATACTACCTATAAGATGATTTTGAGTACTTAGATACTTTGGTAGTCAAGACCGATCTGGTGCTGACTTAGCAGATTTTTGAAAAAAGAACAATATCTATAAACAACTAGCTGACCCGGCGAACTACGTACCACCATATTTTCGGCCCGCGTGTTATTCAAATCCCGTTCCCGCTGCACCTTCCATTTAAGGGTTTGAAAGATAGATAGTAGCCGATTCTCAGACTTACTGAATATGCATAAAAAAATTCATAAGAATCGGTCAAGCCGTTTCTGAGGAGTATAGGAACGAACATTGTGAAACGAGAATTTTATATATTAGATAAACGTAAATTTTTATATTACCTATGGCAGTTTTTTAATCATGTTGGCACGATAAGAAACAACTTTTGTTAAAAAAATGCGTTCTTAACTGCAATCAGAGCCCAGATTTTAGATAGGTACCTAAGTATTTTCCAAGAATCATTTGGTATAAACAATGCATTAAAATTACCAACTTTATGGCACCCGGTGTCGGAATGTCGATGCCCATCAAATTTTTACACGCTTTTAATAGCTTGGCAGCCCTAATGTCGACAACACAGCGCAAAATGGCAAGTCGTCTGCTGCCAGTGGCGAACGGTGAAAATTTCAGAAGGGAAGCCGGTGAAAATAAAATATACGTCATATACAACGACCACAGCATAAAAAACATCTCTATCACGGCTTCCTTTTGCAGAGCAAGCCGGCAGGAATCGGTTTATAGGGACTCCTTGCCACTGTATGCTGCTGATGTGTGGTCGGCTGCGAACTCGTATGTAAAAGCATACGAGCAAATGCAACCAAAAAATGTAGCATTCAATCGAGCATTCGTCGTTTTCTGTCGTACTGAACAACGAACTGCGCCAAGCATAGAGTCAAACATCGCTACGAAGTTTGTAAAGATCATGAAAATGTTCGTAGCACGAAACGATCATTTTCTTGATTTTTCTATAACGGTCGATGTCGATACTATTCTCCTTTCGTGAAAATGCTCGCCAGAACGCTCGGTCGAGTGCTCTCGTTTATTTGTCTGTAAAGGATGGATTTAGACCACACGAATATAGAGCTAGAGCTAGAACAAGAGCATTCCTCTTAATATTTGTCTTCATGTAAACATTCGGAAAACTGCTCATTACAAATGAATACTCAAATAAACTGTTCAAATCGATTTACAAAGAGAAAAGAGAATCGACTTCGGGCGGGACTCGAACACGCGATCTTTCCCTTACAGGGGGAATGCTCTGACCGCTAAGCCACTGAAGCCCGCACGAAGCCGATCCAAATTCCTCTATACTTCCGTCTTTGGGGCGACGTCGATTCTCTTTTCTCTTTGTAAATCGATTTGAACAATCAGCATAATAAATGCTCCAAAATTTCATTCAATCTTCCTCTTAGCGTTAATTCCCAGTCGCATCCGATGCTGTCAGCTCGGAGTCTGGGGTCCGCTTTACCAGTCTTAACTACGGATTTGGCTAGACCTCGATATTTTCCGAAAAATTTCATTCAATACTCAAATAAATGTAATCATTTTTTTTTTTAATCTCACACTCATGAATAGTTATAGCACAGAATAAGTAATAGTACCTACTACGTGGTTATAGTACCTATTGTCTTCTCTTCTTTTATCTAAACTCTAAAGCGTGTTTTTTTTTTTTGTTACTAGATACATATTATTTATTTTGTCCCGATGTTTATCATAACGCGCACGAGTCAAACCGATGGGTGTTCGCTCAAAGAATGATGTATCTGCCTTCGTAGAGCTGACCTGCCCGTAGACAGGTATGCCAGGAATGCGCATTTGACAAATATGTATCGGACAACAACTGACATCTGTCCTCGGGTGCTTCTGGAACAATTATTTAAATTAATAAACTCTACACTGTTGTGAAATGTTGTGACATTTGTAGGTAAGCATTTAGACTGAGAAATTCATCGTCGTAGCTGGGCCCACATTTGTATCATTTGCCCGATCCGATCACCGTATCCGTATCGGCGACGCGTATCATGATCACAATGTATATATCAGTGATACGCGTATCATCACCCGTCCACATATGCGATTATCATACGCGTTGCCGATACGGATACGGTGATCGGATCGGGAATATGATACAAATGTGAACCCAGCTTTAGCGTGGAGACTACCTCGGGACACCTATCTTGGACTTAAATCGGTAAAAGAGTAAGGTAAAAGAGGCCTTCGCGCGCGGATCGTGTTGTAATAATCTATGCTTGGTGAATTTGAGCTCGTCTACCACAGTAGCACCCCGTGCTATTCTCAAAAGACACACAAAAGAAACGTGGAGGCACTGCGCGTATAGAGCACATTTTAGGTCCAACAGGGCATATAATCCCGAGCAATAGAAGGGATACAAACCCAGGTAGGTTTCATCCCAGATTTTTTACCTCGGGACGCGTGTTATGCTAGCTACTCATTTTCATCCTTTTGATATGCCTTTTATAAGATCGACTGCTGTTTATCCTTCCAACCCCGAGAATAAAGTCTGCGCCAGAGCCTCGTCCGTCTGACCTACCGGATTGCAGCTAGGGTTGGTTTGGGCCACGAAGATCTTGGCCCCAGCATGGACTACTCCTATGAATACTCCTAGGTAAGTACCTACTTATCTACAGGTACTCCATTTCGTTACGTACCTACTTAACGAAAGGAAAACAATCTTGTAGCGACTTTTGTTAAACAAATAAACTAGGCTCAGTTAGGTAGGTATCTACCTACTGACTGACTATAGTCGGATTTTTAATTAGACGAAGCTATCTGACGTTTACTGTGTTGCAAGTTTTTTATGAAATAAAAATAGTGTTGTGACAAAGTGAACTATATTATGATGAATGATATTATCATGATGAATGTGAATCCAATCAAAACAGACAAAATTAAATGGTAAGCTCACATGAATTCGCATAGAGTTGAAAATTGGTGGGCGTTTTAAATACTACACCATAATGAAAGAAATATCAAAAGTCCCCATCGATTTGAACCTTGCATTTTTTTTTCAAGGTTAAAAGTCAAAAATATAGGATTCTCGCATTTTTCTCGTAAACAACAAATGCAATCGTAAAAGTAGGGTAGACAAAGTTGTAGATCATGTAATTACCTACAAAATTGGTGTTTAATACAATTTTATTTTAAAATAGAAATAGTTCTTTTTTGTATAGTAAGAAAATATTAACAATCCCTCATCATTCATTTCATATCTCCACGCACAGTGGCCAAAAAAACTTAGAGTATATAGTATACAGAGACGAAACTACTACGATTTCATTCATAAAATCGACTGAAGTTTGACGCCAAATCGCCATCTTTTGTTCCAAGCAACAAGTACATAGTTACGTCATTCGAGGCTTGTTTACCATTGTTTACTACGATTATCTAGCAAATAAACGTGTAATCCAGTGATTTTGGTGTGAAGTGTGAAAAAATACGTGTGACAAAGATGCCTACCTGCTCAATTGTTGGATGTGGATCATATTATGCAAGAAATAAGCCAGAAATAACATTACATAAGTACGTATTCTTCTCATCGAGATATCATTGTTATTTGTTGACCTACGACATCAATAGTTCGTTTTGTCTGTCTGTAAAGCAAACAAGCTTGTAAAACTCACAATTTAAATCAATAATTACGTCGTATTTTTCTAAAATTCAATAAAACATCTTTGTATGGAAAACGCTAGTGTTGCGGTGATACAATTTTGATTATCGATATTTTTTTTGTAATTTATATATTCATAAATTAATATCCACTCCGTATTGTTATTCGACTGGCCCACGACGCAAATTTTCTACACACGTATATATATGTATGTACTTTTTTTTGTATGTATTAATTTATTTATTAATAGATACATAATATTCACAAAATTTTCTTCACCAAACTGCTACAGCAGTTTGTAGGCATTCGCTCATACAACCTTTTATGTTATTTCTATATAAAGTTCGCATCTTGTTTTAGGCAAATCCGTCAGTACCTTAAGACGAATTGCATTGGAAGGACAAAGAAATAAAGGAATTTTCACCACATCAGGAAAGCATAGAGCGGGACGGCCTAGAAAAGAAGACCCACCCAAGAGAAGACCCACCCAAGAGAAGACCCACCCCAAAGCTCAGATGAACACTTTTCTGGCGTGGAATATTTGGATGAAAGTTTTTTAGATTCCGATTAGAACACATTCAATTGTACTATTAAATTGTTTTACATTACACTCAGTTCAATCGTTTTATTCTTTTTCTTTTAGGGATTAACGCTAGAACTAGCTTTAATCCGAGACGCATCCGAAGATCTTACCTCGGAGTCTGGGGTCTGATTTACCAGTCTTACTACGGATTTGACCGAATTTTGTCATTTTTCGTGAAGCAACTGCCATCTGACCTCCACAACCCAATAGCGATATTGGGCGATAATGAAGTATTGCAGCTAGACCAGTTTTTAGACTTTTTTAGGGCTCTAACTACCCGTAATGACTGCCATAAGATGTTCGTATGGCAACCGGGACCGACGGCTTAACGCGCTATCCGAGGCACGACCACGACCAATACAAATATCCATATTTATGCATACAAATTTTATCAAATACTGACAAACAGAAGTAGTAGGCACATTTTATAAATAGTGTACAAAATCGAAGTATCAAAGCTGTTTTGGTCGTAGTATATAGGGTGGCTACATGCACGATTGTGGCGCCCCTATTAATTTCACGACTTTTTTGCCAAGCTGTATTTAAACATACAATAATTATCATTTTAACGAAATAATAAAATTGTGATTTAAGTAAAAAGTTTTACAATATTATGTAACGAACTGCCCGTTCTTCTTTGTAATATAAAGGACATATTGAATAAAAGCACTTGTACTCTTCCACAATTATTTAATTTTTTGTTGCCTAACCGGTTTCGCCTTACGGCATTCTCATAGGTTTACAATGGTTCAAACTATTATATTTAGCAAATATATGCTAAATACTAGCCTTTCGCCCGCGTGGATCTCTTATCTTCGGTTCTACTCAACCGATTGCAGTAAAACAGACGTAAGATTTTAAATCCAAACAAGACCTTTCTAACAAAAAAAACTGCATCAAAATCCATTTTAGTAGTTTTTACGTCCATCGCGGACAAACATTTTCCATTTACAATTATATAATAGTATAGAGTATAGATAGATAGATAATAGTTTAAACTTTAAAACCTTGCTTACATTTTTAGTCTGTGCTTCTTTTATATCGATAAGTAGTTATCGACAGTTTACTGGGCTTCTCTATTATAGACGCCATTTAATGTTCTTATCCAAGTTTAGGTATACAGTTTTTTTTCGTAGGTATGCCACCTCTTATATACTCTAAGCAAAAAAAGGAGGCTAAGTGCGGACGAAAGAATCGCCTTTCCATTCCATTCCATTCATTTCATATGAGTGAACGGGAACTGAATGCATCAGTTGCATCACTAATACTGAATATAGCAACATTATTTTACGAAGTGACATTAGCTAATGTCAGTGGATATCGTCTAATTAAAAATCCGACTATAACTAGTGATTTGATTATGGTCTTTAAAATTAGTTTCTAAACAGAAAAATATTCAGAAACTGAGTTTTTAAATAAAATATATAAATAATCATCAAGATTGTTTACTTTTAGTGAAGTAGGCTAACTAAATTGAGTATCTAGCTAGATATTATTTTATTATTGTATTACATACCTACTTCAGGTGCGCACGGATGCAATTTCATATCCGATTTTTCAAATCCTTCATCGTCATCACAGTGCCAATCCTGATTGCATCCATCTTTGTTGGTTGTTTACACTTTTGAGTTCAGGGTCCGCTTTACTACTCCTATTTTCCTTTCCGTGATTTGAACTGTTTTCGCGTTCAATTTCACCTACTGCCATCTAGCGAAAATATATTGAACAACTTTTTGCAATATTTTGTATTGGGGTAGGTACGCGAGCCCACATGGGGCGACATGGCAACATTCATTAGTGGAAAAAATTGTTCGTAATCTGATCTCCTGATCATAGTGTGAGAGGGTTACTACTAAGAGAGAGGGTGACGCGAGGCTTTAATTCGAGGGCGAACGCCCAGTTATGCCGTCATTTATACATCTAGTTCGAAGTTCGACCACGAGTTCCGCCCAATGACCTCTATGAAGCTTCTATGTATAAGTACGTATACGTACTACTAGACTAGATAAACAGTAACTGGCATAATAACATTATTTTACTTGACAATGAGTCTCACTCAAACGCAGTGGCAACGTGAGCAAACGGAGAATTTCAATTTCCACATGGCGATATCGAATATAAATACAATACAGAAATTACGTTATTAACCTTTTCAGGGATCATGAAGCAATGTAGCAACTACAACCGGCACCGAGGACGACGATTTTTCCAATTTATTATAATTCCCAAAATTTGATTCTGAGGTACTCTTTTTATCTAGAATTACCAGAATTACCAGAATTAAATATGAAGTGAGATCGAATTTTGAATATACATCAAACTTGTCTTGACTTAAAGGTCTTAGTAGCCAGTTCATAAAATTCCAAAAAAATATATCTGACAAGTCAAACTGTCAAAGTTGTCAGTTGTCAACTTGTCCTTGTCAAATCTGTCAAACAAATTGTGATTGTGTTGTGTTGTGTTGTTTTGTGTATTGTTTGTTCAAACAACGCTGGAAAACTCGTGTATTTCATTAATAATTCAGCAAATAAATTAGGATATAAGTATATTGAGTGTTTACAAGTGATAGTAAGATATTTTTTGCTCCTAAGTTTGCATTATGGCCGACGACGAACGTAAGTTGCATAAAATAACCTATAAAATCACTTTATAACTTTAAGTTCTTACTCCAACAATGTTTAAATAAAAACAATCTGCCAATGCTATTCCCAAAACGTAGATGCAACAACTAATAAATAATTCCTATAACATTCCACAAAGTCCAACATAAAAAAGAATTTGTAAGCATATATTTCCAAAAATTTCCAGTTCCTTCAGACAGCAGCTTGCTGGTGATAATAGTGGACACAAATCCTAACCAACGGTACATTATTGAGGACCCGAAGGTGCTCACCAACTGCCTCGATGCTGTAATCGCGTTTGCTAACTCACACTTGATGCAGAAGTCAAGAAATGAACTTGCTGTCATAGGGTGCCATTTTCATAAAAGGTAGGATTATTTTTTTTAAATCTTTGTGATGAAAAACATGAATGCTGGATCAATTATAGGGTCATGATCATTAGCAATAATGTACTAAGCTTTATTTATCAACGGAACATATCTACTCACAGATTGGTCCCACCTTGGTCTAAACTCTTCTGTGTTTGGCAAACATATATACATACATACATACAATCACGCCTTTATCCCCGAAAGGTTAGGCAGAGGTGAATTAACACTCACATTTCACCAATCATTGTATTAAGTCCCATGTAACGCGGTGTCCTGCGTGAGCGACGAATACGACGCGACGCGACGCTGCGAACGCGACGAACGCGATCAAATCAACGGCCTACCCTACTTGCGACCTATGTGACACTCTGCGACGAGACGCGACGTAATGCGTACTTGTTTTGAGCGCGACCAGACGCGACACTGCGAACTCGAGCAATATTGTACTGTACTTTCAAAGTCAAAGTCAAAAATCATTTATTCTGTATAGACCATCAAAACGGCACTTACAAAACGAACTTCTTCATGATTCGCGAAGTTATGATCAAAATCACGTAGGACATTTGTCGCGTGTAGCATCGCGTCGCATTACGTCGCATCGTGTTGCGTCGCGTCGCGTCGTATTCGTCGCTCACGCAGGACACCGCGTAATAGGGGGTGAGCCTATGCCGTATTCCAGGCATTATTGTACACTCGGGCCATGTATCTCAGACTGAGTCTGGGCTGTATATATCTGTCTGATGTTAAAAAACAATTACATTACAATTAAGCAACATACATAATATACTGGCAAACTAATTAAGAAATTACAATATTAAACTAAAATTGTCAAGTAAACTTTTATAATTACCTTTTTAGTGAATATCTCTACCCGTCACCTGGGAAACCTCTAGATGTCAGGCAGATTGATGGACAATATGAATTATTCACATTGGTAGAGAAAACAATAAAAATGAGGTAAGATACTAGTAACTTCAGCAAATTCTGAGGATGATACTTTAGTCCATTTGGCCCATCTAGGATTCATGTCCATCCAAAAATTGCCTGTAAGATATTGCTGTCAGCTATAAGGCCATCGTTTCTAGATAAATGTTTATAGTATTTTACACATATTTATTGGTGTATTTTTAGTTAAGTTTATTTTTATAATGTTCTTCAAATACCACCAAAATCTTTAAATACAAGGGTGAATGGTCTTATCAATAAAGAATATTGAATATCAGAGGCCAGGGGTCCCTATAACCCATTAGTACTGGCTTCCCAATGGGTCATATGGTGTATGAGTTACGAAACCACCAGCTTCCCTTTCTAAAATTTTCACCCTTGGCCTATGTTGAATACCTACATAGTTATTATTAGAACTATCGGGATATTTACCATGTATTGTTTGGAGTGTTGTATGGTAAATAATGTAAATATCCTGATAGTTCTAAGAATAATGTGAATGACCATGATAGTTTAAATACCTACATAGTTAATGGTATCTTATTTTGTAACTTTTTTGTCTTAGTAATTTTATTAATTAGCCAGCCGTCTTTTCCAGATTAGTAAATCTTATAAAAAGTCAGCCTCAAGACGATAAACCAGGAGAGTCATTACTGGCAGGTGCTGTAGCCATGGCTCTGTGTTTCATCGCCAAGGTATGAATCCATAATATTATGTCTTCTTTTCAACCACTTATGTTGCAGACAAGCACACGACCCATGAACGAGTGCAACACCAGAGGAGTCACACTCGTGACCCTTTAAGAACAGAGAGATTCTGTGCCATCAGCAAAGAAAACAAGCATTTGGTCTTCCCACTGACGCACAAAACCTCTCCAGTGAGCTCTGGCTGCCACCCTCTTTTTCACAGAACTAATAAATTATAAGATGCATATTAATTTATTGAATCTCACAGAAATTTCACTCTCAACACACCTGACTCTACCGAGGCAACTAAATATTATAGAGAGTCTATTGATTCTAGATCCGTCGCGAGGCGTCCCCAGGGCTACGGATCAGCAGCCGCATTCTGATCGTGACTGGCAGCACTGATACAGCTGCACAATACATTAATTATATGAACGTCTTTTTCACGGCACAGGTAACATAACAAAATTGCATTAAAAAAAAGTCTGCATCATCATACCAGCAGGTCTAAAAAGGCCACTTTATTGGAATCGTATTAGAATAATATTTTGTCATGCGGCGATATTTAAAAATAATGAAAAAAATGAAAAGAAATATGCTCAGTAAAATAAATTAGTGTGATTCTGCTCATATGAATGGCCATTATACGAATTTTATAAGAATCTATTGAGATCTGCTGGGAATTCATAAAGGTATGATTCCGAAGCCGACCACATACGACAATGACAGTCCCATGCAGCAAATACAACGTAACCATTACTTGTTAAACTCCGCTACGTATAAAGAAGGGACCATTGAGAAGCCGCAATAAATTACGCGCAGTTTCTGCGTGCGTCGGCAGTTGTTGTATGCGGTCGGCTAATCGTTTTTAGCGGAATCGCTCAATGTTGCCTTTTTAGACCCGCAGGATGTATGGGGTACAAACAAAAGCCACCAACCTAGGGCCTAAGCAATCTCACCTACTGATTGACTGCTGGGAGATTCAGGTCAAGTGGGAGTTGCTCCTATAAATACTGTGTAAGCCAAATCTTGGAGTGAAGGAATAGGCAGACCAAGGAAGCCCTGGAAGCATATTAAGATGATGATGATGAACTTTTGTATGAAAGGCTTGCAGATGTGGTTGATATGGACTCTAAAAATCTATTGATAAGTCTAGGCATACATACATACAATCGCGCCTTTATCCCCGGAGGGTTAGGCAGAGGTGAATTTACACTCACATTTCACCCATCATTGTGTTAGGTCCCATGTAATAAGGGGTGAGCCTATTGCCGTATTCCGGCACTGTTGTTGACTCGAGCCATATATTTGAGACTGAACCTGGGCTGTATGTATCTGTTTGATGTTAAACAGCCCTATCCCTTAGTCGCCTTATACGACACCGCAAGGGAGGAGATGGGGTGGCCCAAATTCTACTCTGCCGGGAACCACGCGGCTGTATGTATGTAGGCATATTGATGCCAATTCTGCTTTAACATTCAAATAATCTTTAATTTATGAACTCCCACAGAAGCAGCAAGTGCTAATAGATGTGTGCTCGTTGGACAAGCACTTAAGTCTTTTACAACAAGGCTGTGACATCACCGGTGGGCTGTACCTCAAGGTGCCCACATTAGAAGGACTGCTACAGTATCTATTGGTAAGTAGCTTTCAATAGCTGTTACAAATACTAAGTCAGCAGGGTTTTTGTCTTGGGAATCTATCTGTAAATGTATAAGCATTAATATTCATGTTTGTAATTTTTCTTGCCGTGTTGGTTCCCGCTGAAGTAGAATAGGGCCACCCCATCCCTTCCTATGGTGTCGTAGAAGGCGATTAAAGCCTTCTACGACATACCAATACTACATGGAACCGAAAGTCGTAGTTCACGAAATGGGAGTGTTATTACGCCTTTGCCTACCCCTACGGGGATTTACTGGCGTGAATATAATATGTATATGTCATGTATATATTTTTTCTCCACTCTGACCATTTTGCTACTTTATTAGCCCAATTTCCTACTCTCTGTGCCCAAGTTACTAATCTCTTTGCCGAATTTCCTATTTTTTTTGCCCATTTGCCTACTATCTTTGCATTTGCTTATTTTTCTCCTTCACCCATTTTTCTTTGCCCTTTATTCTATTATTCTTCCTACAAAGACCCCCACATACTAACTTCCTATACTAAGGGCCTTAGTAAGTAGTGTTTGTGTTCCGCAGTGGGTGTTCCTACCAGACAGCTCGGAACGTACCCAGCTGGTCTTACCAGGGCGAGGGCGCGTGGACTACCGCGCCGCCTGCTTCTGTCACCGGGAACTGCTCACCATTGGCTACGTGTGCTCCGTGTGTCTCAGCGGTGAGTTCGTCTCTTCTACATAATAAACAATATTCAGCTAATTTCTTTTCAGCGAGGGATATTTCAATTATAATCTTACCTCCAGCAACCGATGGCCCACAGACGGCGTGCGTTTTAGTCGGTTCGGGTCCGACATAAGAGCGGAAACACGATGCGTTGCGGCGACGCACCGCAGAAATTTCGCCGCAGTAGCGGGCACACGAGCGGCGCGACGCCGCTGCGTTGTTATGACGCAGCGGCGCCGCGTGCGCCCCAGCTGCGTTGTACAGTCTGTTAATAAATCATAAGGGGCTGTCCATTAATCACGTGAGGCTCAACAGGGGAGGGGGGTGTTCGGAAAAATCATGAAATATCACCAGGGGGGAGGTAGGGGTATATTGAGAAATCACGTGTATTTATTTTTGATCATGTAACATGTTGTATAACTCGTGTTATATAACACGTCCACATTATTTAACATTGTTTTATAACTTTGCAACATTGTACTAACTTCATACTGTGTCTACATTACTAAAACATGTTATATAACATTGTTATAATACATAGTTATATAACATTGTTATATAAGTGTTATATAACATGGTTAAATAAGTGTTATATAACATTGTTATATAAGTGTTATATAACATTGTTATGTAAGTGTTATATAATATTGTTATATAAGTGTTATATAACATTGTTATATAAGTGTTATATAACATTGTTATATATGTGCTACATAACATTGTTATATAAGTGTTATATAACATTGTTATATAACAATGTTATGCTATATAATCAGTACGCACCTTTATAACTCGTGATTTTTGTCACGATTCTTAGTTTTCTAGCATTAAATAATAAATAAAAAAATACACGTGATTTTGGCTAGAGGGGGGGGGGTTGTCTAAAACCTTACCACGTATCACCATGGGGGAGGGGGGTTAGAAAATTGCTAAAAAAACATCACGTGATTAATGCACAGCCCCTAAACAACTACGCGGCGGCGGCGGTGCGGCGCGCGCCGGAGCGGTGCCGCTCCGGCGTCGCAACGCATTCACCCCTCCCCGCCTCGTCTCGGTGGTTGCAAGTCCGGTGCGGCGACGCAGCGCATCGTGTGACATGCTACAGATATTTCTATGTAAAACGACGCAGCGACACCGCTCCGGCGTCGCGCCGCCGCCGCAACGCATCGTGTGTTTCCGCTCTAACCTCTTCCAACGGCTCCAGCAGGGAAGGTATCCGTGGAAATTGTTTGCACGTTAAAAAAATGCTAATTTTTTTCATATGTTCCAAAGATTCTACAGACAGTTTAAAAAAATCGGCCACGAAATGAGTATGCTAAACAACATTTTGTGTTTTTTTTTACGAATCAGTTTCAATCAATAAATTAGCCTATTGCAATCCACTGCTGGACATAGGCCTCTCCCAATATGCGCCACGTTTGCCGATCCTCCGCCTCAAAATAAATCAGTTTATTTATGACTAAATTTTAATTTACTTTTTTTTTTTTTCATTTCAGTATTCTGCAAGTTCAGCCCTATATGTACAACATGCCAGTAAGTAACTCTTTTCTTTACATACTTAGTTATAATTGCAAACCCACATATACCCCTCCTATAAGGGCTAAGCGTAGACGGCTTACCCGGACAGTTCTTCCCCCACACTCATACGTAGTCAAGTAGTCATTGAAAAACACCTAGCGAAGGTAACTCTAACTATCTGCACTAGGGCAACAACTGGGCACGCTGCCAGTCCCCGTATTCTTTGCCCACTTTACTACTTTATTTGTTCATTTTCTGCCTTTCTTTGCCCAAGTTACTACTTTTTCTTCACTCTTTGACAATTTTACTACTGTATTTGCCCTGTTTCTGCCTCTAATTGCACAAGTTACTATTCTCTTTGCCCAGTTTCCTACTTTATTTGCTTACTTGCCTACTTTCTTAGCTACTGAAAATTCCCTAACAAAAGGCCCAATAACCTTTTACCTGAACCGTGAATCGAACCCGAGACCTTACGCACTAGCCGCACTGAGTGTGAGTCAATTATTAAGCATTTCATCTCTTGTATTAACATGTATTTCTGTTTTCAGCACTGTGTTCAAGATCGGTGGACCTCTGCCCATCAAGCCGAGAAAGAAGAAAATCAAGCTGTGATTTCATAAAACTTTATATTGTAACTGTAAATATAGTCTTTAAGATATTAATGTACTTACTTATTTATTTATGGTGACCTTTCTTTTTTACGTCTGCCCTCTAGATAAGTGGCAGTTTGTTGAACGGCGTATTGGAGAAAAGAATGATAAATGTGTGGGACTGACACGTATTTTGACGGCGACGGCAAATCGTCAACGTATGTCTTCGCTCTCTACGCACGAACGTAAACGTCTAAATGCGTGTCAATCACATAGATTCTTCATCCTATTCTACAATACGAACGAATTGTCACTTGTCGGGGGGCTGTACGGATTTACGGATCCCTAGTATCTACTTCCCGAATCAAATCGCCTATCCGTATCCATCATCGTGGCATACCCGGTTGCATCTGTGACTTTCACCTCAGAGCCCTAGAAATCAAAGCAAGCTGATCTTGTTCGAACTTAAGTCTTTCTCTCGATTGAGTACAGCAGGCACATGCTGTCAGAACGTTTCGAACGAGATCGAACGAACTCTAAAGATGAATTTGCGGTGAGATTTCAATATCGCATGCTGTTTTGGCGATATCACGTTGTTGAGCACATAAACATACATCACACTCATGCTCGACAACGTGACGTCACCAAATACATTATACCTACAGCATGAGATATTTTTTATTCAGCTTTTGAATTCGTTCGATCGTTCGAAACGTTCTTACAGCATGTGCCTACAGTGCCCTCACGAAAAATATTCGAATTCGTAATGTAAACGTATCGAGAAAACGGAACTTTGTTATTGGCAGGTTTCACACACACAGGTTTACAGTTAGTAGGCAGGCGGCCAATCGCAATACTCCGTTCTCTCGATACATTAGTAACTACTAATTCGATTATTTTTCGTGCTCGGGGTAGGTACTGTACCTACCTACAATATATACTTAAGAGCTCCGACCAATAAAGTGTAGATAGAAATATTAAGCGTATGACAATCAAGGAATATAATCTTACACGTCACACTGATGTGACGACTGCTGGCAGCACTCCAAATGATAACAATTTAATCGGAAGCTGAACTGTCTCTGTTTCTGCATAATTTATAACTATATACCACTTGTGAGCTTGATACTATCTTACCACGTTAAGTACCTAGTAGACGCGTCTACTTAACATCGATATTGAGTAAAGGTACCTAGGTACGGTACTTCCCCGGTCGAATAGACTCCGGCCGTATTGTCCCGAGACTGTTTTTTGCCGGGACTAAATCCGTATCCCATTGTCTATTAAGTAGATTATATTGATGTCATGTTATACCTATTGGATAAATGACATACATTTCTAATTATAGTCGCCTTTGTTTATGTATTATCCCTACTACATTAGATACATTACATTAATCAACACTTCAGGCAGCAATTCTGCTGATAACGACGAAACTATACATAGATCTTTATCAACTAATTTGCAAAAATATCGGCAGACAAAACAACGGCGACAAAGGCTTAAAAAATAAATTGATATAAAATTGTTTCTTTCTACGGATAACTGTTCTACAAGGTAACGTAGCTGCTAACAATTGTTTCATTTTGCACGCGGTTTTCTTTTCACCAGATAGGTAAGTAGGTATATACCTACAAGTATCTAACTATACAGGTACCTACTTAGGATATAGAGCTGCGCGCCTACCATGAACTCAAAACAGGTCAATAAAGGTGGCTTTTGACTATGGGATGTAATGTAATATATATTACATCTTGACATAATATCGCTTGTCATACATTTTGTACGAGACCGTTTACACTACGCTATAATATACAGGGTGTCCCAAAATTCAAGGATAAGCCGGCAACAGGGGGTGGCCCTACTTATGGCTGCTCAGGAAAAAATAAGAAAAAAAATATATCTCTATTTTTTTTTTAATTACTCGAACTTTTTTAAAATCCCTCGAAATTCGGTACCCTTAATGATATTTTCAACTACCAGGTCCACAATTTTGCAAATATTTTTGAACTCTTTTCTGTATTAGCAAGCTAAAAAGCATGGCTATCCATCACCACCCGGAAAAATTATAGGATATTTGTAGTTATTTTACAAAAATAAGTCAAAATATTTTTTTGTCGTCAAATTTTCATACATTTTTACTTTCGCCCCACTTTATCTTATCTCGGTGGAAAAAAAAAAGTACGGACACCACTATGGCATTCTTTTTCAAAAATTGGCGCAACTATCCAAGATTTCAAAATGGTATAATTTGGGTATGATACTATATTGAAATACGAAAAAAATTTTTTTTTTGTAAATAAGAATCACAGTTATTACATTGCTCTTATTGAAAATCACCAGATTTACTTTGTACACAATGCATTCATCCTCAATAAAAAATCATTGACGGGACAAAGTGGTAACTGAGTAGGTTATCACATTACGAGGTTAAGCAACATAAGCCAGGGTGGTTTTCGGATGGATGACCATTCTTAAGACATTGAGACACCTCCATTCCTCAGAAAGTACGTTAGGCCGTCGATCGTAGTGGCCATACGAGCATCTATGACAGTTGTTACGGGTAGTCGGAGCCCTAAAAGTCCAACAACTGGACGCACTACATAACTTTGATATCGCCAATGGGTTGTGGACGTCAGGTGGCAGTCGCTTCAAAGAAAATTTCGCGGTTCTGCTGTTTCACAGTTAACCATAAAATCCGACTCTGTATTTTGTAAAGGTTCAGAGGATGAAAATCCACACTGTTAGAATATTAAACAAACATAATGGTATAATTTTATAATTATTGCATTATTGTTAATATTTTTTTTTTATTTTTACATTTTTAATTGTTTGCCACCGGCATTAATACATTTTATTTTTCGTGCATTTCTTTTGTCAGAAATATAATCCGTAGCCGCATTCATATTTGAATGAAACTAGTCCAGCGTTGCAATTGCTTTCGGAAACCTAATTGTTCTTAAAACAATTCCAATAAAACTCTGAGCATCGGATTTCCCGGCTAACTGTGACACAGCAGAAATGCGAAATTTGCCGTGAAGCGACTGCCACCTGACCTTCACAACCCACTGGCTATATCAAAGTTATGTAGTGAGTCCAGTTGTTGGACTTTTAGGGGTCCGACTAACTGTCATAGATACTCATATGGCCACCGGGATCTACGACCTAACGTACTCTCTGAGAAACAGAGGACGGAGGTGTCTTAATGTCTTAAGAATGGTCATCCATCCGAAAACCACCCTGGCTCATGTTGCTTAACCTCGTAATGTGATAACCTACTCGGTTACCACTTTGTCACAAGTCCCGTCAATGATTTTTTATTGAGGATGAATGCATTGTGTACAAAGTAAATCTGGTGATTTTCAATAAGAGCAATGTATTAAATGTGATTCTTATTTATAAAAATTTTTTTTTTTTTAATATTTCATTATAGTATCATACCCAAATTATACCATTTTGAAATCTTGGATAGTTGCGCCAATTTTTGAAAAAGAATGCCATAGTGGTGTCCGTACTTTTTTTTTTCACCGAGATAAGATAAAGTGGGTCGAAAGTAAAAATGTATGAAAATTTGACGACAAAAAAATATTTTGACTTATTTTTGTAAAATAACTACAAATATTCTATAATTTTTCAGGGTGTTGGTGGATAGTCATGCTTCTTAGCTTGCTAATACAGAAAAGAGTTCAGAAATATTTGCAAAATTGTGGACCTGGTAGTTGAAAATATCATTAGGGGTACCGAATTTCCAAAGATTTTAAAAAAGTTTAAATAATTAAAAAAAAATAGAGATAATTTTTTTTTCTTATTTTTTCCGGAGCAGCCATAAGGAGGGCCACCCTCTGTTACCGGCTTATCCTTGAATTTTGGGACACCCTGTATATTACATCCCAAACTATAAATATTTTTTCGAGCGATATTTGAAGTGTATATTTTACCTCACGTCCCCGGACACCACGCCTCCCCCTGTCTCGCCCGTTTGAATGGCGACGTTTGATCGCGCATGCGAAATCACGTTGTCATTTTAAACTGAGCAATCAGAAGTCAGGGAATTCGCGCATGCATTCTACACAGACCAATCAGATTCGCGTACGCAGTTCGATAGGGTAACGAAGTTGTCAAATTTTGGTGTCAACTCATGGTAAAGCTACTGAACTATCCCAAATATATATCCTACAGTGTAAACAGCAATCGCGGGATGTAATATATATCTCAAGATGTAATATATATTTTTTTTTCAAAGTCAAAGTCAAATCATTTTATTGTGAAAATGGGTAACAAAAAATGTGAAGTAATTGATATATAATAGTTTCTCCATTCTCCGCCTCAAGGCATACAATAACATTTTATATAATACTAATTGAATAATTAAAAGTTCAGAACTAATTATATTGAACAATTTATATACAGTTAACATGAGTGAATGTCAAAAGATGTAGTTAAAATTTCATGATCATAAATACCATTAAACAAATTATTACAAATCAATCAATTAAAGGTCCCTGTCTTCTAAAAATTCAGTTACACTGTAATAGGTTTTGGCCAGCAGAAATGATTTCATTTCACGTTTAAATTTGTTTAAAACACTTACTTCCAAGATAGGTTTACATATTACATCCCATAGTGAAAAGCCGGCTTAATTGAACGGCTGTCATATCTACAATCAACTGCAAATGTAACTTTGTAATCCATACTAATATAAAAAATGCGAAAGTAACTGTCTGTCTGTCTGTCTGTTACGCTTTCACGCCTAAACCACTGATCCGATTTTGAAGAAAATTGGAACAGAGATAGATTAGACCTTGGGAAACGATACAGGCTATGTTTGGTTGCGATAACCGACGTCCACGCGCAACAGCTAGTCCCAAAGATATTATATATAAAAAGAAGTAGATTCGTTATTGCGCGAAAATCGTGAAGATTCGAAAACGAGTCAATTGGAACGTTTGCCTCTAGTACCGCGTGCCGAGCGGCGCCGGCCGGACGTTGAGCGGAAGCATCAGTGACTTATAAAAATAACGAAAATGCCATCGTATGTTTATAGACACTGCACGAACTATTACTCTAAAGTTAATACCTACATCAAAAGGGATTTCATATCACATGGAAATAATAACATATTTCGACTGATAAAGACCAAATTTCTGACTTTCATAATATTCAAGTTAAAATTGTTAAAAAGAGACAGTATGATATAATTTGGTGCGTGAGCGACAAGGACGTGTGTGATCCGAACATAGATTAAAGTACAGATGAGAATATCGTAGGCATTAAACTCACTACATACTACCTCCCAATTTTAATTTGTTGTTTTTTATAATTGCCTAATAATACTATGTTGTTCAAGTAAGTTAATAAGTGCGAACTTCACTTCACTGGCAAGTATCTACTTAGGTAAGTACCTACTTGTTAAAATTTGTAGGTACTATTGGCAGCAACAAAATAATGAAATAGAATAAACATACCTAGCTTTTTTATACTTAACTAGCTGCCCCGGCGAACTTCGTACCGCCATATTTTCGGCCCGCGTGGTATTCAAATCCCGTTCCCGCTGCACCCTTATCACTTAGGGGGATGAAAAATAGATGTTGGCCGATTCTCATAGATACCGGATAAGCACAAAAAATTTCATCAAAATCGGTCGAGCCGTTTCGGAGGAGTTCGATTACGCACCCCGTGACAGAAGAATTTTATATATTAGAAGATACAATAACAATGACAAACAAACATCTTTGTCTAAACAAAATTACGCAATTATCTCAAACTTCACTTTACTGGCAAGTACCTACTTAGGTACTTGTTAAAATTGTACTACTGACAGCAACAAAATAATGAAATTTAAAAATTATACCTAGCTTTTTCATAATACATTAACAAAGTTAAACAAACATCTTTGTCTAAACAAAATTAGGCAATAATCACAATTCAACTCAATGTACCTTCTTTTTCAATAATTTTGTTAGCCTATGTCACCGACTAGCAACCGCACTGTGATTGGTACATTGTTATCATTAAAGTCCAAGTGACAAACAGTAGCTGTCTTCTTCTTTTATATTGTATTTTTCATGTCCTCTCTTTTCAATCCATTGGTTATGTAGGGAAGTGTAGATGAATTAAAAATGTGTGTGTGTGAGTTCGGCACATTTTTCTACGTTGATTTGTAAGCATATGACATGTCTATGTTATGAAATGTCTTTGGCTAGTCCTATATATTCATATTATGCGATCTTAAAGTTATGATAACTGCAATGAGAGTTGAATGAAAAAGCACACATGTCGCGCCGACCCCAAATAAACTTGGGATAAGGGCAGGACGATTATGATTCTTTCATCGTCTACTCGCCTCTGGATGATTGCTTCTCATTGTCGGTTGCCTTCGTCGTCCGTTCACGTTTCCGTATATCTTCAGACCATGGTTCAGCTCTCGTTCCATAACAGATCACAGTATTACGAATCGTGTATTACTTCTACCATCGCACTACCATAGGTAATCTGTGGCACTACTCGCCATAGGCAGGAAGTTCATTGCGACCGGAAACGGTGCGCACTGTGCGGTATGAAAGAAACTTTATCCCTCGCACACTCAATTTGTGGAATGAACTCCCTTCTGCGGTTTTCTCAAGCGACTACAATGCGGAGTTCTTCAAGAAGGGCATTAGAAGGTTTCTTCAGGGTCGGCAACACGAGTGTAACGCCCCTGGTGTTGCCTACGTCCATAGGCTACCGTAACCACTTTCCATCAGGTGGGTCGTGTGCTTGTCTGCCACCAAAATGGTATAAAGGTACACATATAATGAATCACACAATAATGAAAGTTTGTTAGACTCGCCCAGTTTCCGAAAGGCTGATCAATGTCAAATTAACTGAACGGCTGTTAAATTTTTTTCAAGTAACAATTGGGTTGCTAAAAGCATGGTTAAATAGTATAATTTGATTATCGTGTTGGTTAATCAGCTATTTTAACCGACACGATGATCAAATTAAACTATTTAACCATGATTCTATTGGGCGAAAGGTAATAATTACCTACCGTGAACGTAAGTTCGTAGATTTTTTCTTTTTAGTACCTACTTAATATTAATTAGCGCCACCCAGTTGTTTTTTATTTATGTCACTTATGTGGCAAACAAGCACCGGCCACGGCCCACCTGATGAAAAGTACTTGCCGTGACCGGGCGATAAACTCGTGTTGCCAACCTTGTTGAAACCTTCTAATGCCCTTCTTGAACCTCATGAATTGTGTAATTAAACTTGCACTTCAGTTTGAACCTTAGACACAAATATTGTACAAGAACAAATATAATTTATTAAGTGACTGTCTAACATTCTATAATTTTTGACGGATATAACTTAATGTGTATCTAATTTTAATTTTTATATACCGACTACTGAACAATATCGTTAGATACGACATAAATACTTAGTCTAATCTTTACTAATATCTTAATGCAAGTGTTTCGTTGTTTGTTTGTTTGTTGGCACGTGTTTATCGAGATAGGTTATAAGCTAAATTTAATATCATCACGCTACTACTCAAGGGAGTCACGCAGTGTCAACAAAACTGGCTGATTAAAATGATAATTAATACGGGGTTTCGAAGAAGTTTTCGAAGTAGTAAGTAGCTTGGATTATATTCTGTTAACGATCCTGAACATGATTTTTTTTTTTTTTTAATGTCTGTTTGTCTGTTTGTTCGAGATGGACGCAAAAACTACTGAACGGATTCTGATGTCGTCTTTTTTGTTAGAAAGGGCTTGTAAAGAATTAAAATCTTACGTTTGTTTGATCGCAATCGGTTGAGTAAAACCGGATACCTATATGAGCAGAGGTCACGTTAACCGAGATAGGTAGGTACACATACACGCGGGCGGAGCCGCAGGCGGAAGGCTAGTGATATTATATGTATAGTTAATGCTATTTTTATCTTATTAGAACTCGAACAGATAATACATACATATTAGGTAGGTAAGGCATTAATTGACTTCTGTTGTAAATTATTGTATTATCTTTGGAAACGGTTATCGCAATTTACTAATTGCATGCATAGGTCCTAGGTAGATAGGTAGGTAGTGTAGGTACCTAGGACCTCCGTAATATTGCGTTTACTTTGTAGGTTTACTTAATAAATGAAGTACCTAAGTATTTTCGTTCGTTTCTTATGGTAATAGAGCCTCGTCCGAGATCATGTATTTCGCAACATTTTCACTAGCGAAACACCTACCTATTTCAGTCTAGCCAATTGCCTAGCTTTTGGTTGATTATCATTCAGGCCGTTTATTGAACAGCTAATTAGGCTAGTTGGCAGCGATTTAGATAAGTAGGTGCCTGCTTTTCTATTGTTCGACTTGCCACTAGCCGATGGAGTCATATAGAGAGCTACATGATAATTATACCTTTTTTTTTTATCGTGCGAAAAAAATCCCCACGGATACCTCCCCCGCCGAAGCCGGAGAAGGAGGTTATGTCGGACTCGAACAGACTAAAACGCACGCCGTCTGTGGGCCGTCGGTTGCCGGAGGTGAGGTTGTCGTAGCGTAGCCATATCCCTTGCACCCCGGCCGACCCAGGGCCACATCTTTCGATCCGGCCCTCATCCGGTGTGGCCCACGGAGTCCCCAACTCGCCCCCGGGTATGGGGAGGCACTTATACCTTAACTACATAAGTGTTATTATGAGAATGCATAACGCTTTGCCTTGAAAGAAAGGAGTTATTGATTCTAAATACCGTTATCTGTTATCGCAACCGCCGATAATATAGTTATAATTAGGTGTCGCCATAAAGATAATATATCTTATCGTTCCGAGCTAATCAGAAAGCTGCCACTTTAGAACTGTTGAGTTGATCCTTGTCTTAGATTAAAATTCTGATAAAAATGACTGGAGATAAAAATGTATGTAATAAAATTAATTTTGCTAACATACATACGCTTTTCTCCGTCTCGGGTAGGCAGTGACGACAACCTGGCTAACTACTTCTGTAGGTATCTAAAGTACCTACTGACAGTAGGTACTGAGTGTACTGACACATTTCACGAAACTCGTAAAATGTCTTACTCTGTCTTAAATTCTGAGTGACAAACCGTTTCATAACCACGCACGTTCGTAATAGCCGACCTAGTTTTCCACCAGTTTTATATTTTATAATAACCAATTGAAATTTATCCTCTTCTCACGTTATGAGTACGTTAGAAACTCAACGGTATTCAGAATAATCAAGCTTGGTAATGATAAGTGCAGGGCCCCGGTTCTGCTAAAGCAAAACCACTATCATGCCACTGCCACTGCAAGAAAATTCCATTTAATTTTAGCCTTTAAAGTATGTAAGTAATGCAGTTTAAGTTTAAAATTAAATGGCTTTTTGTAGAGTGAATGAAACTCTTTTCATTGAATTTTTGACTGTAATCCTATAGAAATAAGGTCTAAAATTCAATGTAATTTTTTACAGTCTCTGTGGTATGACAGTGGTTGTGCTTTAGGAGAAGCAAGGGCCAGGTAGGTATTATCAACGTTGGGATACTTTGAAAACGAATATTTCGTCGCCGACATCAATATCTATGACCCCACGCCCACCAGATGGTAACCAGTAAGAAGGCCACCATTATAGATACCAACAAAGATCAATGTTGAAATTGGCCTCGTTGACCGTTGGTGCTCTTTCAAGAAATCAGGAATTTACAGATTTTAGGGACAGTGGGACACTTAGCTTAAAGGTATGATTCCGAATCCGACCGCATACGACGAAACTGCAGACGTATGCAGCAGATACAGCGTACCCATTACTTGTCAAACTCCGATACGGATAAAGGGGACCATTGAGAAGCCGCAATGAATTACGCGTATCTGCTGCGTGCGTCTGTAGTTGTTGTATGCGGTCACCTTCGAAATGATACCATAACAACAAGCAAAGAATTGTGTTTTTAAATAATGAAAATCCAAATATTTCCACGATCAGTCTTTAATTCCACGGAAACAACGAACGTAACACAGGTATCATACATACAATTGAATGAACACTTAACACACTTATCTCACTTTGGTACTTATGCACTTGAGTGCTAATAACAATTATTATTATCTACCTCTGTTAGGTACCTACTTAGGTATATTCCTAAGTAACATATATATTTATAGCTCTGATGCAGTTACACAATATACCATTAACATTGTATATCTACACTCATAAACTTTACTGTATTTTTTCGTCTTTATCGATGACATCACGTTAAAATGTGATAATTTAAAGTTCGTTTTTGCAGCAACAACGCAACATATTTTATTTTTTAGGGTCCTGTAGTCAAAGGACCCTGTTTATTATAGGTAACTTAATATTTACTAGTAGCAAACAAGCTCAAATTTACGCCCCATGCATATCTAGGTAAGTCATTTTCCTAAACTAGCTGGAAACACGTAGGTATAACTCTTCTCTTCAAAACAAAGCGTAGAAATAAAAAGAAATATGCTTTTTGCCTCAATCCCCATCAAAACGGAATCTTTATATTTTTTTATTATTTACATAATAACATATGAGTTGAAAAAAATGGGTTGAAAACGAAAAACCCTATTCAATTGATTTCGGTCAACGCATAATGAGATATTGAAATAAAACGTAAAGTAGGTAGGTGCTTACTTAATAATGAAATCTCTTTAATAAATAATCTGATTGGAACATTGTAATACCCTACTAACTACCAGGTGCAGACATTATCGGTCGAATCTCAATGTCAATCTTATATTATTGATGCGAATTTGTTTCCTTTATACACACGTAAACCTATTTACCTCGGCTTGATTCTTATCTTTCCGTAAGTAGGCACATGAAAACGCAAAGGAAATTAATAAAATCGTCCTATCCGTCGAATAAAGCTTCAAACACACAGACGCGCTTGCTGCCTGCTATAATTTATTATGACGTGCTCAACGACCATATAATGTGGTTGTATGGTCGCTGGACGTGCTCTTTAAGATACTTCTACAAAATCTCTACTGTTTATGACATCGATTTCCAGTATGTCTTACACAAAACAAACAAAACTTGCTATAACTTTTCATTTTTCTTTGAAACTAGACATTATTTAAAAGAAAAATATGTACATAGTTTACAACATTAAATTGAACTCTTTAAAGATATAGTAGATACCTATATAGCGTTATTTGTTTCTAAAACCCTAGTAGTTTGTTACATTAAAATCATAAAAGATAATTGCCGGAAGTATCTTTGTAAGTTGCCAGAATATTAAAAGATTCAGTAATTATCTATTTTATTTCCTAAATTCAAAAAATACATTTATATTTAAAATCAATCATCACTTGTAAAGCACCCAGTACACAATGGCTCGTGATGGCCCACGGGAACTCATCGCCATTGTACACAGGAAGAATTGCGCGCGATTGGCGGTCGTGATTTTTGTACACTTCAAAGGAATCGTAGCAATAAGCTACGAGTATGCGCAATTACGTAAGCGCCTACGCGCTACGTGCCTACAGTTGTAGAGCATGGCCCATCACAGACCACTGGGTACCGGGAACATAAATATTTTAAGTTTTATGATGAAACAATATACCTACGTTTACAAAAATAATAACACTTGCAACAGTTTACAGCTTATCGTTATGTCTTATAGAATAACATTTAACCATAGTCCTTTGCATAACACCTTTTTTTTGAGAAATTAAAAAACTCTTCTATTTATTATCCTATAGTTACCCTTAATGCCGTGCTATGACTTGTCTATGACCTCGAATGCATAGTCTATTTCTTCTTCAGGACTCCTACAGCCACTTTCCAAGGCTATTGATTTAATTTTCGTTTCTAGAGAGACTTCAAATGTGTTTTCAACCTCCATGTTACTTGGTACTATCATTGCGATCTCAGGTTCTTCATCCAGCCTGTTGTTTTTGCCCCCGAGAGCTGCAGGAGCTGTTTGGCTGACTGGACCGTGGACGTGGTACTCAATATGCCCTTGGTTCTTTATTGGATCGATGTGTATAGTCTGAAAATCAATTGAAGATGTTTATAATTACTTAATAAATACATTTGGATTACACAAAAGATGTCTAGGAAGGATATTTAGTCATTCAGCAGATTATGTGACCACGGCTTTTGTAAAAAAAGAACGAAAAGTCGGAAGAAGTATTCCTAGACACAAAAATTACACGTAGATAAGAGTAGTTTCATTGTATTGTTAACATTATTTACTATTCAGCTCTACGGAAAATTTCTAAATGATAAGCGGAAGTAGCTCCAATTTAACATATCATTTTAATCCTATAAGAGGAAAGTTTCTAATTGATAAACTGAAACGGCGGCCATTCAACCTTATCGTCAGTTAAATCTGGCTCCAATGTGTGACATTCACGTGAACTTCTACAGTAAGCAAGTGTCAGGTGATATTATGAAAAAGAAATAGTACCTACCTACTTATCCCCTTTTTTGCATTTTGCATTGCATTAATGTGTGACATTCAGGTGAACTTCTACAGTACCTACGGTATGCAAGGGTCAGGTGCATGGTGGTAGATACAAAAAAATCGTTGGTGTATCTTTTCTAAAAGTGGAACAAGCTCTGTCACTATTATACTATAGTAGATTATAGTACGTCAATTTGGAACAGCTTTGTGAGACTGAAATAATGAACGTGTACCTATAGTATTACGCTTTTTTGTCATTGCTATGTAGTTATGTAGGTAGGTATAATATTATAATCAGACCTTTCTTGTCATATTTTAAATATACAATCTGAAGAGTAGATATAAATAAGACCTAGCACAGCCTCTCGTGTACCTATCCGTTAAGTGAATTTGTGCGTGTAACATTTTCGTAGGTAATACGTGTACCTTATATCACGCACTACCCAAACCCAACCCACCTACGCGTAAGATGAGTTATCTTACTTACATAATATGCCACTTTTTATCACTTTTGTCATCATAATCTTAACATGACGATGGAAAAGAACATGAAAGCATCTGGCCGATTCCGAGTATAATATTTAGCGTCAGAACTGACATTTGAGATGTTGCTATAATAAATATCTACTTATTTCTAGGCTCACAGGCAGGCATACAGACTATCCCGTCCTAGTGTTTCTCGGATATAGTGGCAATCATCGTGAGCAAAACTCTAACAAAATTGATAACTCTACATTCTTTACTTCTACTGCCTTTCACAACCCCTTCTTCCAATATAATCCCTTGTTTTATACATTTTTCGAGAGATTCTGGATAGTAGCAATTGGGTAGATGTGGTATCTACCTACCCAGCACAGAGGTATGATTATATAATTATGTAAATATGTGCGGGACGAAGTTATTTTTTAGTTTATCTATTGAAAAACTATGACAAGACTGAGGGCATATTATGAAGTGTTAAATGCGTATGTATTCTGGGCGTGTATTCCATTCTTCTTTTTTTTCTCACTTGGAACACAAACGATTCAACACGTCATCACTGGTGTACAGACTGTACAGGAGTTCAGTAAGTACGAACTACGAGTACCTAGTATAGTATCTTGAAATACTATATACTAATCTATATCTAGAATTAGTACCTATATAGAATATGGTAGGTATAATAAACAGCACGAGTGTTTCACGCATCGCCATTGTAGAGCAGACACACTCAACTCACGCCTCGTCCGATACTCGAGGAAATCACAATGAAAACACGGTGATAACATGCGAATGACAACGAAATGAAAATTTCTGCACGGAAACCTGTATAATCAGAATCGTAACGTGATTTGAAGCGATCACATTAAAACGTGTGTGTGCAAGGTAATCGGAACGTGTGTGATCAAAATCAAATAAGTACGTTCACATTACGGATGATCAATGCGAATAAGATAGTGGAAATCATAATAGATAGGTTTAGTAAGGGCTTTTTTCATAAATCTAAGAAAACAAATATAGGACAATCAGAACCCTATTCTCTATTCGTCCTAAGTTAAGTGATTAAGAAGTTGACTTTACCATCGAAAGGTCCCGGGATCCTAACTCGTTGAATGTTCTTTTTGCTACATAATAATTTCTTTTTTAGCAAATAGAACATTTAACGAGTTTCTGAAAGGTCCCGATCGTAAAGCCAACTCCTTAATCACTTATGTTTTTTACTTAGGTATGGACCTAGCCAATCAATCAATTAGCCTATTGTATTGATTGATTTAGACCTAGATAAAAAAACTAAGAAAAGATTGATGGGATCTCACAAAAGGGCGGTACATTTCAGTTTTAGCCTTTCAAGTGTTGATTAAAAAAATAATTACGAACTCAAACAAACCAAATGACATTATATCGTTGCCCTACAGCTGTCATTGAACATCTAATCTTGATCGGACATATCTTGTTTTACCGTCAAGTGTTTTAACACGAATATTATAAAACAATAATACTGGGATTCGAGGAAATGCATAGGTAGGTACAAGCGTTATAAGTACTATCGTTTATTTATCACGTTAAGTAATCTGATGTTTATATCACTTTGGCTACTGATACTGACACACACGCCTACCCACTCCTACAAGAGAAGCTATATCTTTAAAAAAGTTATATGCAGTCGACGAAGGAAACACACCTTTTCATACAACTTTATAGGAAACTAGCTTTTGCCCGCGTGGATGTCGGTTATCGCGACCAAACATAGCCTATGTCGTTTCTCAAGGTCTAATCTATGTCTGTACCAAATTTCATCAAAATCGATTCAGTGGTTTAGGCGTGAAAGCGTAACAGACAGACAGACAGAGTTACTTTCACATTTATAATATTAGTATGGATGGTACATAATACTTATATCCTTTGTAGCCTTCATTCTCGTAGGTAAAGCGGGTTCTCGTGTACAGACTCCACACTTGATGGCAATAGACTAAACTGACCCCCTATTAGGTACGTGGGACCGTAAATCATAGTTGCCGAAATGTAGATGTTAACTCACTCTACCTACCCCTTTGGAGATTTACGGGGGTGAATATAGTATACATACATATTATTATATATTGTATTATATTTTATATTATTATTATATTATTATAGTAAAGGATATGCCATCGACACAACAGAAGGACAATAAGTAGATACTTACATCTCCATAGAGCTCCAAAGACAATGAATGCCTTATTTTATTCGCCTGCTTCATTCGTCCAGATCTTGATATAGATAACTGCCTCCTGCTGTCCATTGGAGGCGTCTCACCCCTCTCTTCCACTACGTCTTCTTCAAGTGGAGCTTTTCTTCTCTCCGCAGTGTTGAAAATGGACTTTAAAAATTTCGCCATTTTTTATTTAGGTAGAAGTGTTTTGAGATCTGAAAAATAAGGTTTTAAAATCATTCATATTGGCCCAAAATTTGTACACTTTTGAGTATGATTCAAATCTATTTAATTTCATATTTCCTAATGTAAAGCAAAGCGTCAGTAGGTATATTATTTTTTAATTATTTTTAAGAACACCTTATTCAAACTTGAGTGTTACATGAAGCTACAGATAAACATTTATCTAGCTTCATGGAGCGTTATATAAAGGGCAAGAACAGCAGGTAGGTATAGTATATACCTACTGTTCGTATAATATGCTACGGCGATCATCTACGAGTTGTAGAACCCAGAGGTAGACCCGCTAACGGTTACGCTAGTAAAGCCTCCAGTACACAATGACCCAAGATGGGCCACGGTGAACCATCACCACTGTGCACAGGGGACAATGGTAAAATGTTGTTTGTCGGTTTTTTTGACCCACTTCCAAAGAATCGTGGCGTAGCAACGATTGTACCATCGCGTAGACGTTATTCACGTAAGTACATATATGAATTTTGCACATTGTAGAGCATGAGCCATCACTAGCCACTGTGTACTGGGGACATTATATTTTTCATATTTACCCTAGGGTACCCTAGATAGACTATCTTCTTGTAAAGGTCCTTCGACAGATTATTAATAATTTAATTCTTTTTCATGTTTTCCTCAACGGCATTTCCATAAAAGTAAGCACTTAAACTTATGACAATTAATCTAGAAGATAGTCTATCGTTTTAGCACTTTAACGTCACTTACGTACCTACCTATGTACAAGACTACAATTATTGTAACAGTCTACTTATCAATGATAACATTAATCACGATATAAAACGAAGAGGAAATGCCCCACAGCTATCGCTTGTGTGCCACAGTGGTGTATATTAATGTTCAACATAATTCGCAACGCGATTGGTTAAGTACTAACTGACATTATACCCACACCACACACACCAATAGAGGCCATAATACAGGCCTAGCTGCTTTGGGAACCATTATCCAGACAAAAATACTCACGACGAACAGAATATGATTATAGACAATTTTCCTTCTCCATGGAAATACTTTTCAGACCAATAAGCGTCGGTAGCTTAGAGGTTAAGAAGTCGGCCTTACAATCGAGAGGTCCCGGGTTCGAATCCTGGCCATTACACTATCGACGTGAACCCACTCCTAACACAAGCAGTTTGGCTTAGCTGGAGGGGTTAAAAGGAATAATAATAGTTTAGAATGCTAATATTCTTAAAAAAAAAAACATTTCTATTCGATCTTTGCATTTGTCCGGTCACATTCAAGGCTTTCACTTCGGAGTCGGACTCCTACACTTCGCATTAGCACGGTCTTAGGCATCTATTCTAAGGTAGGTACCTAGTGAGACCTGAGATACGCATGTAATCTTATTCGATGTCAAGACTCTACTCTCAGTAGCTACTAGGAGCCCGTTGAAGCAGCATCGCGAGACACTTGTTACCTATGAAGGCGTGCTGTAGCTGCATCATGTAGCCGCACCAGCGATGGTGAATCTTATACCTATATAGGCACTAGACTAGTCAAGTCTAATTAGGTGTTTCTAGTAAGTATAAAACTAGAGAATAAAGATATTAGGTAAGTTTTATTGGTAAGTATCTAAGATCTCATACCTAGGTAGGTATGAGATCCTACATAAAATGTCTAGATGCCGAATAATGAAATAGATAATAACTAAATATTCTAAGATATTCTATTTACTAGGTACACAACGCTAGACCCAAAGTAGGGTAGACTGGGTACGGTTGAAACGGTGGACGGTTGAAACAAACCAAATATCTCGTGAACAGTGCGTGATGGGGTGTGGGGTACAAGGGGAGAATGAAGCGGGTGACTAGTCGAAACACGAATTTTAGTTTTACGTCGGGCTTCGGGCGACGTGCTTGTCAATAGGAGGCCCCATTGTGTTTTTTGACGGAAAAGTAAGTATTTTTGTACCTACATTTTTGCGATTATTAGGATTTTGTTTAAAGTTACAGTATTGAAAGTTTTATTTCGTTTTAATTTAAGCTTGTAGAATATGGCAGTATGAGTAGTTTTTATTTAAATTTATTATTATTTTTACTGTGAACCGTTTTATATCAAGAGGCGTATTCTGCCGTCGTAATTAAAAAGGGCACAACTAACATTTTATGCCAAATTGCGTTATATACATATTCGGAATCAGGAAAAAAAGGCCTATCTGCCCAATTTTTTGTTTATTTTTAGCAACAAAATAAACAGAGATAGCACAAGTTTATAGGGCACAAATGCACCATTTTTCAAGTTTTTGTAAGGAAAAAGGTCACATTGTGACATATGTCTTCTATTTTATAATTATGGTTTTAACATTTCTGAATTGAAAAGGTATAATCGATGCATTTCAAATAGAAAGGGCTTATGTGGTATTTGTGCAATTTTTTTTACCAATACCCTAGCAAGAAAAGTAAAAGAAAAGGCACAACTGGCAATTATGCCTTTACTATGTACTCCACACCTTATAATTTCATATGAAAATATACACACTAGCGGAAATGCCTTTCCTACTTAACATCTGTGAAGAGAGTGCTGTAGTGAAGGGGGCGAGGTATGCGTGGGATTGCGCGGATTGCGCCAGTTGTGCCTGACGTGTCAAGACGAGTCCACGCCTGTCGGCGCGTATTTTGTTACTTATTTCTAACTACCTTGTTCTATTGTACAGGCCCATCTCGCTTCTGAGTCATGTTTACAAGCTGTTTTCAAGGGTCATTACGAACTGTCTCGAGCGCAGGCTTGATGACTTCCAGCCTTCCGAGCAAGCCGGTTTCCGAAGAGGCTACAGTACCGAAGATTATACAGAAGACCGAAGAGTATAATTTGCCACTTTGCTTAGCGATCGTGGATTATGAGAAAGCCTTTGATTCGGTCGAGACATGGGCTGTGCTTGAGTTTCTCCAGCGGTGCCGTATTGACTATCGGTACATCGAAGTGTTGAAGTGTTTGTATAATAACGCCACCATGTCGGTCCGAGTACAGGAACAGAGTTCGAAGGCGATCCCTTTGAAAAGAGGAGTAAGACAGGGAGACGTGATATCTCCGAAACTGTTTACGGCCACTTTGGAGAACGCCTTCAAGCTCCTGGAATGGAAAGGATTCGGCATCAATATTAATGGCGAATACATCACTCACCTCCGGTTTGCCGACGATATTGTAGTCATGGCAGAATCGATGGAAGATCTCAACACAATGCTCGATGGCCTCAACCGAGTTTCTCAACAGGTGGGTCTTAAAATGAACATGGACAAGACGAAGGTTATGTGTAATGCCCATGTTGTACCCACCCCAATATCTGTTGAGAGCTCGGTTCTTGAAGTTGTTGACTCGTACGTCTACCTAGGACAAGTAGTCCAGTTAGGTAGGTCCGACTTCAAGAAAGAGGTCAGTCGCCGAATACAACTCGGCTGGGCAGCGTTCGGAAAATTGCGTAATATCTTCTCGTCCGATATACCTCAGTGTCTCAAGTCGAAAGTTTTCGACCAGTGTGTGTTACCAGTGATGACTTATGGCACTGAAACGTGGTCTCTCACTATGGGCCTTATGAGTGGGCTCAAAGTAGCCCAACGAGCTATGGAGAGGGCTATGCTCGGAGTCTCTCTGCGAGATCGAATCAGAAACGAGGAGATCCGTAGAAGAACCAAGATTACCGACATAGCCCAGAGGATCAGCAACTTGAAATGGCAGTGGGCAGGGCACATAGCTCGGAGGACTGATGACCGATGGGGTCGAAAAGTTCTCGAGTGGAGGCCACGTATCGGCAAACGCAGCGTAGGACATCCACCCACAAGGTGGACAGATGACCTTATCAAGGCCGCGGGAACGCGCTGGATGCGAGCCGCTTCCAACCGGTCTTATTGGAGATCTATAGGGGAGGCCTATGTCCAGCAGTGGACTTCCTATGGGTGAAATGATGAAAATGATGAATTACTAGCTCTTGCCCGCGGCTCCGCCCGCGTGGAATTCTGATCCCGTTCATCGCTGCTATATAGCCTATATGTTAATCCAGGGTATAACCTATATACATACCAAATTTCAACCAAATCGGTCCAGCCGTTTATGCGTGAAAGAGTAACAAACATCCACACATCCATTCTCACAAACTTTCACATTTATAATATTAGTAGGAAGAATCAAGATATATTATTTTTGTAAACTTTTTTGAAATAAACGTTGATTTTCTTAAAACTACTTTATTTTATTCGTAGAGAAGTTAAGTATTTTCTAATATTTTACTTTTCATCGCAACTGATAATAATACGATGAAAAGGCACAATTTAATAAAAGTGCCTTTTCATTGTAAAATTCAAAAATGTTCCTCAAAATTTTACATTAAAAAGGCATATTTCCTTGTATATGCCTTTTAAACGTAACATGATTGATTTTATCCTATTTTTTATGTTAAGATGAAACGAATTATGCTAATTATCAATTATATGCATTAAAATTATAATAAAAATTTGCTATGGTCATATACGTACTATACAAATGCAAGTATTACCATTCGCAGAATTTTGAAAAATATAGTTTAGTGGGGTATTTTTCAACAAAAACCAAAAAAAAGTTTAATCTCTATTTTCTCAATATTTACAAAATGTTAGTTGTGCCCTTTTTAATTACGACGGCAGTATTGGGGACAGTTGAAACATTATTTGTGGGTACGGTTGAAACAATTTATTTATTTAGTTTTCTTGTTTCTTAGATGCCAAGGGTACGCCAAAGAATCCAATATTCAAGCTAGCTTTCGCACAACTGGTATTGTTCCGTTTAATCAGCATTTGTTTACAGAACTCGGATTTTGCACCTGCGTTTGGCCTATCAGATAGGCCAAATTCAATCGAAGCAGCTAATGGTCCTATTCAGAACATCACAAATGGATACAAACAACGCACAGTATGTAAAATGCATGGGCACATGAAGAGTTCACAGAAGGTGGCCTTAGTCATGTTTGCCACAATTGTGACTCCGAATGAACTCGTAACCATGCAAGTACATGTATTTTTGTTTAAAATATTAATTGTTATGGAAATAATGTATTTAGTTTTATTAAATATTATTAGATGATTATTCAAACATGATAATTGATTATATTTTGTATTATTTGCATGTGTTTCAACTGACCCCAGGCACTGTTTCAACCGACCCTGGCATGGGGACGGTTGAAACAAAAGACAGATTTTTTTTTATAATGATCTTACACAGAAAATATTACACACTGATCTCAAATAACATTGCCCATTAGTAGACAGATACAAGGTCTTTTATTTAATATATTTCCGTCATCGCTCACTAACAAATCCCGATGCTATGCACGATAAACGCTAAAATGTTTCAACCGTACCCAGTCTACCCTAAGCATAGCATAACTACCATGTAATAAGCGACATTTTTATTACTTTCTCTCTCTGCTTTATATTTATCCTTATTCTAGAACCCTAACACAAGCTAGTAAAGCTGCACATACTTTAGGTCTAGACAACACTTGCAGAATTTCGTAAAATTAAACTTGAACATTAAAAATTGAACAAAAAAACTGGCTGCCACGCTTACCTTTCACGGCGTCCATACACTTTGATAAGCTTGTTTGATATTGCAACGCACACTTTTCGCCAGTTCGATAACACGCGCGAATAATACAGGAGCGTAAACACACTGCACTATATCAAATAATCGCCTTCTATTTACCATATTTCCATCTTTGATAAGATTACGGTATCGTCAACGTTTTTTATAAGATAATACTTATCATTATCGTGTTAATGGATATTTTAAACTTGATTTAGAGATATTGACAATTGATTGTTATTGTAATTGAGTTTTCGTGCATAATAATAATATAGATAATTAATGGTTTAATTGTAATCTCGCTTTAAATTCATTTTTGTTGCAATGGCGAAGTCTGAAACTTAGTAGCTCCCTCCAATAGATACTCTAATACTCTACAATAATTGCATAGACATGAGTATCAATAGTCTCAGTACCAAGCCAAAACCGGGCGTAAAGGAGGACTTAAGCCTGCCTTTCCACCGGAGATGATGCAGCTATGCTACGAAGAGGTGTAAAAGTTAAGCTATGAAACTATGTGACCGACCGTTCCCAATGTGCTACGCTATGTAGCGTAGCGATGTGCTATGAAAGTTCCTACAAATATTCAAAATTCGAATCTATTCTCCATCCATAGCACACATCTTTCTATATTATTACTAGCTGCCCCGGCGAACTTCGTACCGCCATATTTTCGGCCCGCGTGGTATTCAAATCCCGTTCCCGCTGCACCCTTATCACTTAGGGGTAATGATTAAATTACTAAAATGGCTATTAAAAAATAAGGGTTGATCGTAGAAGGGTGAAAATTGAGGATTGTATGTATTTTTGTATGTTGTATCATAAAAAAATAGAAATTAAAAATGTTGTCTAAAAAATAAAAAAATAAAATTTAGGGGTGGACTACCCCTAACATTTAGGGGGATGAAAAATAGATGTTGGCCGATTCTCATAGATACCGGATAAGCACAAAAAATTTCATCAAAATCGGTCGAGCCGTTTCGGAGGAGTTCGATTACGCACATTTGAGACACGAGAATTTTATATATTAGATATAAAAAACATAGCTTAGCTGAAACCCTTTCCACTGCCACCACTATGCTATATGGATGAACCAATGAATATGATTGGTGGATATCAAATGCATCCATAATAACGTAGCATAGCACATCTACGGTGGAAAGGCAGCCTAAAAGCCGGAAGGCGGACCTCGGACTTCAAGGTGCGAGCTTCGGATACGACTGTCTATCTCGAAGTTAGAGTTGAGTGAGTAAGGGTCAGGCGCGGTCCGAGGGGACATGACCCCAACAAAACCATGCACGTCATATTGAAAAGTCCCAGAACGAGGTTAGGGGGGTTAAATTTCTTAAGGATGTGACCCCCCCAACTTCAAGCTGCGACCGCGCCTGGTAACGGTTGGCGCATATTATCGCCATGCATCAGTTAGAAAAAGGCTCCTTCAGCATTATCCTAAGGACGTTGCAGCATGCCAAAGTGTAGGTAGTTTCCGACAGTACCGACGGACGGACAACGGATTTTCCTTACCGATGCCGATAATGTGCGCCGGCCCTAAGGGACACTCGCATCACTACTAGCTATTTTGTATTTGCACCCCTACAGCTTGCAAAATACTCATTACAATGTCTTTAGTGCCTACTCTCAGACTAAGTCTGAGTGCCTACTATCAATCAACAAAATTAATTACACAATCGTAGATGTCAGCTTATCAACATTAAAAAAGTACAAATCGCTTAATAAATCACGATCGCAAAGAAGATGGGGATAACCTTGGGGGCCTGGAAAGCCAACGACAACTTCTTGACGGAAAAAGAAACCCAAAATGAAAGGGAAGGCCCTTTCATGTTTGAGTGAGTTTACGAGCAGTTCGATTTGTCAGGATTCGTAGTGTTGAGAGACTGATTTGCTAAGGGCAACATTAGACTTATTTAGAAAATCAGTCCATATTTTTAAAACTTAACTAATTGTAGCCCGTGGCACCGCCCGTGTGGAAATCACATCCCGTTCGCAAAGACCGAAATTAATCGCGACGAAGTACTTGAATAAGTAGGTACTTAAAGTACCTATAAAGTTGCAGGTGCATCTTTTGCAGATTTTTTAATTTTCAATTTTATTGACAAAATGATTTCTGTGTTCTTTTACTAATAAAATAATGCAAGAAAAGAATTTATGTTTTTATATTCAAATTTTATAATGACGCCTTTTAAAATATAAAACTATGCACTAGATATCCAATAAAACACAACAAAGAGACTCAATAAAAATACTTATAATCTGTTTAAAATGTACAATAGACAAAATAATAGCTATACGCCGAACAAGCGCCTTTTTTACAAAATGGAGCTAGGTTTACAAAAGACTAGCAAAATTAGCACTTACAGGCACTTGAGCGATAACTTCCATCTTTAACGACTGTAAGAATATGATATACAAACAAAACATACAATAAATATCTAAAAAATAACTGAACTACTAAATTAAAAAAAAAAAAAAAAAACTGAATATTATACCTTGAATCGAGCGAGTCGTTTTTCGTTTGACGAAATCCATCTTTTAAAATTGTGGTTATCAAGTGTTTCTATATAATAAATAGTGTTAAAAATAAGTCTTAGAATAAGAAATTAAAAAATAACATGAATAAGTTAGTTTTAATTTAAGCACTGGATGGTTTGTTGTATGTAAGTAATGCAACAATGGCATTAAATTAAATCACTGGGTGATTGGTTGTATGTAATTGCACAATACATTAATATTTATTACACTCAAGTGTCTGTAAGTTTAACATAATTATTACAAAATAAACTAAAATGTTTTATAAAACAATGTTACATTTTATATTCTATTAAAGTAATCTATATTGAAGTTAAGCCATTTTTGCAAATAGTATTGTATTACAAAATTGGCAAGAACGCTATAAAATAAAAATAACTATTATTTTATTTGCATTGGCAATATTTTTTTTAACCAGTTCGCTACTGGTTGACGCTAAGCATCATAATTAACAAATTGAAATGACAGAATCGATTATTTTCAATCGAATTCACTTCAGTATTCGACCGTAGTATCTCATTTCTATATTCATAGTTGACTATTAAAGAAAGAGTTATTGATTTGACACAATCAATTCAACTACATCGTCATGACATGTGTTTATTTGCACGGAATATAAAGTCAGACTTTCCTAAGACCTCGTAAGAACTAATGTCGTCAAACACTCCAATTAGAGCTTGTCTTATGGTGGCACTTCACATGGCTATTTGTATTTGCGTATTTGACATATTTGGCAAATAATTACCAAAACGGTGGACGGTATATTTGACGAAATATTGGCCTTATCGCCTCTTTGACAAATATGGCCAATACCACATAACGCACATACGCCTACCGTGGATGGTCGTATTTGCATGTTTGCGTGTACGTCAAATATTTTGCCAAATAAAATAGCTATGTTACCTTACCTACTCTCAGTTTTATATTCCGTGTTTATTAGTCTGAATTATTTACATTTGATTACCGAGCCGGACAAATCAGTTACGACAAAACAATGTAGTAGCTCTGAACAGCTAATAACTATACTATTAACTAATAAGCCGATTCCATATTAATACAGCTGACCACCGGACGAAGAAAAAATAAATATTGCCAGTATTCTGTATATAAATTATATCTCTTTACTTCCCCACTATAAAGGCACTCCATTACTTGTTTTGAAATCATTGGGACTCACTGTCTTACATATTACATTCCAATCATTAAGTATACCGGGTGACTTTATAGTCGTTTCGGACAAAAAGATTTTGGACACAGTTTCTATAGCAAAATTGTCTGGAAAAAAAATTGTCGAAATAAAATAATATTTTTTTTATAATGTAAATAAATAAATAAAATAATAAATATTGTAGGACATTCTACACAGCGCTATCTAGACCCAAAGTAAGCATAGCTTAACTAGCTTGTGTTATGAGTTCTAGAATGCGGATAAACATACTTAGATACATTTTTTTTTGTAAATACATACATATTATACATAGAAACACCCAGACCAATGCAAATATTCATATTTCATGCACACAAATATTTGCACTGAGCGGGTATCGAACCCGCGCCTCCTGCGTAGCGGCCGCGTTCACTACCGCTACGCCACAGAGGCAGTCATGTATGGGAATAATGTACAAGTGAAACGCATACTGTATGGGGGTTGTAAAAAAAAAAAAAAAATTTCCGCCAAAATAATACTTCCAGACGATTTTGCTAACGAAACAGTGCCCAATTTTTTTTCATCCGAAACGACTATAAAATCTCACAGTGTTAATGACTGTTGACCATTATAGAATATTAATCCCCGACCTATCACATAATTGTAGAGATAAACTATACAATAATTATTATTTATATTTACAGTAATTTTAGTTAAGATACAGCCTAATGCCGATTGGATGACGCCTTGGCACGCTTTAGGAAAGCTGTAGAATATAGTGTCAAATATTTTCCTTTATTTTTAAAATAACGCGGTATAAACTCATAGTTTTTGTGATATTAGGACTTATCGCGATTAATTATTATTATTGAACTGAATTGTGCCGTGGTTTCGGGTGCCTTGCAGCACCCGTGGTCACGACTTGACTGATCTACGAGCGTCGAGAGGTGTGAGGGTATTTTTTGTACGCCTACCCTCCATTACTTATACGCCGGTCACGTATCTTGGACCTAAATCTCAAGACAAACGAGGCTCTGGCGAGCGCAGATTGCTTTGTAAACATCTATGCTTGGTGAATTTGAGTTTTTCCACCGCAGTAGCACCCCGTGCTATCCTCAAAAGACACCCAAGAGTGTACTGCGCGTATAGGGCACATTTTAGGTCCAAGATATGTGTCCGGAGTTATATTAGTGAATGGTAAGGCTGGCGACACACCACACTCACTACGTCTCGATTACCCGAAACGTCGGCACAAGTAAGTTCCACAATAATAATTAATCGCGATAATTCCCGATATCACAAAAACTATGAATATTTCCCTTCTTAAAGATATATGTTCCTGTATTAAAAATCGTGCAGTTAGTTTCTACATCATGTATCATCAAAAAGTTGTATTTATCGTTAAAAAAATGCTGTTAAATAATTCTAAACACCAAGTACTAGCGATACGAAACGCGTAGCTATAGAAAGGTATACTCAAATAATTCGCAACTTCGATATCACCACAAAAAAATACTTCATTTTATGGTGACACTTCACATGGGTATTTGTATTTGTGTATTTGACATATTTAGCAAATAATTACCACGTGTGGACAGTATATTTGACAAAGTAATGGCCTTATATGCCTAAATAGGCATATAAGGCCATTACTTTGTAAATGACAATGACAAATTTAAATGCAAATGACAAATATGGCCGGTTTGTGGCGTTTGTTATTTGGCAGCTATGTAATCTTTATATGGATGGTTATATTTTGCCAAATACAACAAATACCCAATAGCCATGTGAAGTGGTACCATTAGGTAATTGCTAAGGGCTTAGAACATTTTTAAGTTAGAACAATAACGACACTTATGAAACATGATATAGGTAACGAAATATCTTCTCCACCTAAAACTACATCTTGTGTTGCCTAAAAATGGCGAAAATATTTTATTACGAACTACTCAATGCTACTTAAAAAATATTAAAAGTTAGTACTGCTAATTTATTTCTAATTATATTAAATAGTTTGGAAATATTATATTTCTTTGCGATTATTAACCAAATACTTAATATGTATATCTGTACTCCATTTGCTTAGGTACTAAACTGAAAGTAAACAATCTTAATATGACTTTAAATATTTGTTATTTAAAAACTCCGTTTAAAAATAAAATACGTCTTAAAACCGAAATCGAACTATACGAGTAGTCTATTCTATTTGATTACTATGTGTTCGTGTAAAATTCACTTCTAGATGGTTTACCTTTAGTTAAATACCTACCTAAATAGAATATACGTGTAGTCAATCAAGAATTAAAACGAAATAATAAAAAAATAATGTTCAAATAATAGACTTCTGAGAAGACAAGACTAGTTGATTTTGAACTCTATCTAGAAATACAATAGACTGAAATTGAAATGCAAACGAGTGAACCGGATCTTTGTAGTGTTTAATAAGAGTAAAGAAAAAAAATTAAAAACCTTGGCGCTTAAGGTTAAGCGAAGCTGCGAACTATCACTATATTTATACATTTTTTTATGAATAAAAATATTGTCTCTGCTCTCTGTCATGGATGTTTGTTTACATGTAAAACTTCACAGTCTATGGAAAAGCTATTTATAAAGGTCGATTTAGACCAAACGAACATAAAGCTAGAGCTAGAACAAGAGCATTATTTCTTAATATTTTAATGTAAACGAAACCTTGTTTTCAGCGTTTACATAAGAAAGAACAACAAACGAATGTTCTGTCACTGTTACACTAACAGTATTTGACGTAGAAGGGATATATTTAGCATTCGCTAGTCTGATGTAAATCAACCCTAAAATAATTGCTAAGGAAAGATTCAGAGGGAAATTTTTGGTTTTATTAAGAAAAGTCAGTGCACTAATAACTGAACTACTGAACATCTAAAATCTCACAATTAAAGCTAAAAAAAACTTAAAGCTCAGTCAAATGTCTAAAAAAACGTACTGTCAAAGGAGGTGACATATTTTTTTTGTGTGGTCAGATGTGCCAGTAGAAGTGTTGCCAGGCTAAAGCCTACAGTAATGTTTTACTATCAGACGGGACGGTTGTATGTTTAAATACCAATTTATCAGAGGACAGATTGTGTAGACAACAATCTGTCAAATCTGTCAATAAGTCTATAAAATCTGTCCTCCAAAAAATCGAGATTCAGAACTAAATACCATTCTAGAATACGGACCTTAGAACTTATTTTGTACAGGACTGGATCCCCTTCAGGGTACCCAGCAAACCGTGTCCTGTCGTCAGTCAGGTAGTTCAGTTAGGCAGTCAATATTATGGGCACAAGTTTCAATAACGCACTTTTTATTCTGTAAGCTGGTAATGGATCTCTCTGATCAGTGAGCCTGCCACGACGAGCATAAGCGAATCAGTTTAGGGCAGTGGTCCACTGCCTTGATTCTGAATTGCAATTGAATCGGTTATGCGGATCGTGGTAGACTAGAAATACAAAAAATAGTTTATAAAAATAAATTATACAAATAAAATACGTTCCGTATTAAGTATCTGACTATTAGAGTTCACAATAATTTTCACAAGTTATTTCTATTAGTTATTCGTCTGTAGATTGAGTTGCATTGTTAAGGTGAAGGTGATACACATAATAATGTAGTAGACCTGATAGAGAATCGTAAGTAGGAGTTCTATGAACAATGATACCGTTATATCGGTTAAGGATAACACTATCTATTGTTGAGTAGTGGAATGACTAACAAATTCAGTGTTCTCTAGAGTCGTCGAATATATAATAATAGAATAAAGACAGTTCCACCCAAAGCTCTCTGATTGCATTATTTGTTAACATTCTGGCAACACTGAACTAGTTGTGTCAAATTTGTTTACTACAATATAGAACACGACCTTCACCCTACACAATGCGGTACTTAGCAGCACTATACAAGATATATACACGTTCACATTAATAGCTAATATTAATGCATACTAACCGGTGCGACACGGCGTAATGTAACCTGTCCACGTGGCCAAGAAAATAACTATACATCTTGACATGTGTACACTTATTTCCTTAGCCGTGTGTACATTAGTCTTCGTCAGTACGGGGAAACAAGCGAGCTTTCTCGAGTATACAGCATACCGACATTCACTGCGAATGTTACATTACGCGTCCTAACACCAGTCAGTAAGCACCTTTACACGACTTGTTCAGAGTCGTCTCTTGTACTAGAAACTGCATCAGTCGTAGTCGATGTTGCCGCACTCCTATACAATTTTAGATTAGAATCCGTATAATCTAGAATTTTCCTACTGGAATGCCTAATATATAACATTTGTTTGTGGTAGATTTTCAGTGCCCCCTTTATGGTAATGTACGTGAGCCCACCTAAAAATGTTCTGTGTAAGTTATTTTGTATAGAGCGAAAGAATATCTTGCCTATAATAGTGGATATGGTCGGTAGCAGTAATGCTGAACAGAATATCCTCGTGGGTGATAAGTGGTTGCTTCCGTTGGGGTTTTGGTTGTTTGTGTTGCCCGTCACTATTGCTCCTCTGTCACCTTCGACACTGAAAATGTCAAAAATTCAATATTAAGCCTAGCTAAAACTGGCAAATGTATGTTGTGCAGAGACTGCCTTCTACACCCTGTTTAGGTTTTGCATGACAGAGTTATCTGGTTAAATAAGGCTTAAGCCGCTCATTAAATGGCAGCTTCCAATCAAATGGTTGAAGAACTAGCCGAATTCATTGGGCAAAACGCTTAACCAATTTGATGAACGTCATTTGTTTCTAATAACTTAGTGTCTTATCATATCACATACGGAACATACTCCAAATTAAGATCTCGCGGAGACCTCCACCATACCCTTCTAACCCAATTTATCCGTGTCTAGTAGCGCTATTTTGATGACTACTAACGACGCGTGAAAAGTGTTTCTAGTTCTTAGTTCAGTTTTAACTAAATTTGAAATACTTCTTGGCAGAGTCCCGGTCAGCAACAGACGAAAGGCTGACTTTTAATTCACCAAGCAAGCAGTTGAAAATTTAAATTACTGCCAGAATCACATATAAAATCTCGACTCACTTGCCAAACGGTAGTATATACGACAAGGCAGGTATTTTCGCGCAGTACTTCCTGAGGAAGAGCAGCACCGAGTCCTCCCAGTTGTACATCTTGGCGCTGATCAGCGTCACCGGGATCGTTGGCAGCAGCACCAGTAACACCAGGGGATCTGCTGACTCCATCATTTCCAAACCTTCTCTGTGACCTACCACCTGAAAGGGAAAAGAATTTCTTTCATAAGTCATCTATCTGTTCACAAATAAATATAATTTGGAGTGTCGGTTTGTAACGTTAACATGGCAGCTTTTTATTGAACGCATATGTTGCATTTTTTCGTCTGTTTTTCTGTTTGTAGCTGGCTGGACCGATATCGACGAGATTTACTGTAGATAGCTAGATGTTATAAAGGTGCAACTTAAGCTAGGTACCCTTTTTTTTTTCGAAAAAGTTTAAGGGTGCCGCGAAAAAAAAACCCAGATCTACGTACACGCGAGCGAAGTCGCGGGCAAACCTGGACTAGCTGTCATGTGTAGTAGGCCTTAATAAATAAGTAGTACCTAATATTACAGTTACTAATCCTTTTTCTGTTTCAAGAACGATACAAAGAGTAGAACTAGTGGGAGCCTTTATTCCCACTTATTCTACCATTTCCATCACGTAGTACTGTATCACGAGGGATGTAAACATTGAAACAGAAAAAGGATTAGTAACTGCAGAGGTATAAAGGCCTTGGCATTTGATTGCGATTAAGATAACCAGTGCGACATAATTATCACAATTTGTTGATAGAATATTGGATAAATAGAGTAGGTACCAATGTGATATGATATTAAAATACATTAGTGTTAACTTTTAGATTAGCTACTCATTTTTTTCCGTGGCGCGTGAAGGAAATTTCTAAAAAAAAATATCAACCGACTAAAAAGAGCCTAACTTTTGACATTACGAATTTAGCATAGTTTTTAACGGGTATAGGTAATATACTATGATATAGTGTTTTAATGGCATACTGTTTCGTTAGAAATCTGATGGTATATGAAGATATAGAACATTAATGCCGAGGTAGTCTCTAAACTAGCAATTTTCACAGCTGAATGTTTCATTCATTTAGGTAGATGTAACATGTCAGTAACGCTAAATTTGATGGCTTTATACATTTGACGTTAAATACACATACATAAGTGGAATAATCAGATTACTCGCTAAACGAGCCATGACAGGCTGTTTTCGTGACATATTTTAGTCATGCCTGCCTGCCCCCCTAGACAAATGGCAATTCATTGGTACATCGTTGGTTGGTATTTTAGAATAGAATGATGTATGTATGGGATTTGACGGATATGACAGTCGTCAGCGTATGTCATATCATCATTATCACTTCACTACATATTATAAAACAAAGTCGCTGTCGCTGTCTGTCCGTCCCTATGTATGCTTAAATCTTCAAAACTACGCAACGGATTTTGAAGCGGTTTTTTTAAAATAGATAGAGTGATTCAAGAGGAAGGTTTATATGTATAAATACATGCATAATATTGTAGAGAAACACTATAAATGTAGAGATAATATCACGCGGGCGGAAAATATGGCGGTACGAAGTTCGCCGGGTCAGCTAGTAAGTCATAAATGTCTCATTTTATTCTACAATATGCTGACCAATGAATTCCTGCTTGTCTAGGGGGCCTGCTCTTTGATTAATGGACCGTATCTGTTGTAACAAAAATTTAACTAAAAGATCGGACTAAAATCTATCGCCATCTTATCCGTACAGCCTCCAAGTTTTACCTCATCTATAAATGGGTTTTAAAATGAGGTTTGTAGGTACGTGAGTTTTTGTGATTGGGTCAAAATAGGAAGTTGTAATCTTCGATATTTTTTACACATATTCTACACTTACAACGCTATCCTAAATTAGACAAACATAACTTGACTGGTTTTTGAGTTATGTATGACTGTTATGCCAGTTATGTTTAGTTCTAGGATGCAAAAATCTGTTGATGAGGTCAAATATCGACAAATTTCGTCAACTGATACCTCTTGCTAAACGATATAAACGCATCATTAACCTAGGCGGCTAATACAAAAATTATTTTCCCCACACTTCTAGTAAAATTAATTGTTTGTTTGCTAATTCTGCGTCCGTAAATACTCAATAAACATTGCATTACAATTCTGTTTCAGTACACAATAATTGCTTACTTCAAGCCGCAGCAGTAAGCAATAATTGCAATAGTTATGATCAACAAGTTTCCGTCCTTTGTATACGAAGCATAGCTACAAAATTGTTGGAATTATTTATCCGCTAACCGTGACTCGAGAGCAGAATAACCTCGGCTTGCACTGTTTTTTTAATTTTGTGCTAAGGAAAATTTCATTCACTATCTATCAGGCGGAAAAATGCCCTTAGAAATGTTAAGTAGGTAAGTATCAACCATATTCCATTTACGGCTGTTCTCAATAACCTATCTATCGCCAGTTTTGTTTTGACATTAGAAAGGATAAAAACGTCATCAATCTCTATGGTAACGCAATTCATAGTAGCAAAATAATAATAGGATTTGACAAAGGAACTATCTCTACTTTTAACTTTATCTGTAGATATGTTATTGGGAACGGCCGTAAGACAAAGCTCAAGCCACAGATATCCGTGATATCCGTGGCTCAAGCAGAGTCATCGATCCGTCATTTACCTAGATGTTTGATCAAATAGCTGAATATCATTCAGGCCGTTAAATAAACGGCGTCCTTTAGTTAACAGCCTGGGCTGTTAATTTAACAGCTGATTAAGCTAGTTGGCTGCGAGATATCGTAATTACATATGTAATTTTAATTCATATGTATCGAAGCAAAATTTCTAGAGAAAGCGGTGATATAATCACGCAGTGGCAGAAAATCTACGATGGTTATGTAACACAATGTGCGGGTGTATGCAGCGCCGATAACGAATGTTTACAGCTAATAACCAAACTATGAATCTATAAGGCGCTACACAGACGAGGGACATTGGCAGGCAACATAGCGGTGCACTCTTGTTAACACTCTCATTATCAAACTCCGATTCTACTGAACTAATCGCAATCAAGCATACTCTAATAGCATTTTATAAGTCAGACCCGACCTTTCGAATAAAAAAGTCGCTTCAAAATCCGTACAATACTGTTTACCATCCATCACGAAAAAAACAGACAAGTCTTCCTAAAAATAATATTTTTTGGAAACAATCGTTAATGACTATTTTGCATTCTATCCAAAAATAGTCATGTACAAGTTAAAGTGAAGTAATAAATTGTATAGGGTGTTTTTTTTAGAGGTATAGAACTTTAAATTGCAATAAAACAACGATGGATTATTCGATTGACATGAATTTTATTTATCAGCAAGATAATTTTGTGGCAATACATTTTAAATATGATTTCTGGCATATGACCGCCACGGCTGGCTCGGATGTAGTCCAATCTGGATGTCCAATTTTCGATGACTTTTTCCAACATTTGTGGCCGTATATCGGCAATAACACGGCGAATGTTGTCTTCCAAATGGTCAAGGGTTTGTGGCTTATCCGCATAGACCAATGACTTTACATAGCCCCACAGAAAGTAGTCTAGCGGTGTTAAATCACAAGATCTTGGAGGCCAATTCACAGGTCCAAAACGTGAAATTAGGCGGTCACCAAGCGTGTCTTTTTTGTGATTGGACTACATCCGAGCCAGCCGTGGCAGTCATATGCCAGAAATCATATTTAAAATGTATTGCCACAAGATTATCTTGCGGATAAATAAAATTCATGTCAATCGAATAATCCATCGTTGTTTTATTGCAATTTAAAGTTCTATACCTCTAAAAAAAACACCCATTACATCAATCACATACTGATAGTTTCACAAATCAAGGAGGAATTTCGTAAAACATATTTACATATAGACCAGTTTCGTAGCATTCTATGAATAATCCGAGTCGGGTACTGCACGAATGTATCGCTTATTGTGTATTAAGTATTTAAGGTTCAAAATATGGTAGATACATATATATGTGAAAGATTTCACATAAATATTTATTAAACTTGAGTGATGGAAATCGAAACACAAACATTCGTTTTACAAAAATGATTAACTGGAATCATAGAAGTCAGTTTTTCAAAGGATGTCTGGACCAGCTACCTAACTAAGAAATATATAAAACAATAGAAGATAAACTGCATGTTACTTACTAAGTTTCGACTATGAAAATTAACGGTGCCAAGCATATGAAGGACATACCTACCTACTTTAACCACATGAGGTCATAGTCATACCCGTTTCACCGTGACCTCGAAGAAATAGCAAATATTGAGTTTCCGCATAATAAAAAAGGTTTCCGGTTTCTCCAATAAAATTTAAATTTCTATAAATAGTAAATACCTATATAAAAGATGGTTGCTTTGCGTTTTGGAATAAGCACAGTCAGGGACAGATGGAATCACGGCATTTTATTATCTCGGGAACTTAGATCCTAGTTAATTAATATCATCATGTATTTAGACTTTTTGCACAAATACAAAATGATTGCACAAAGGCGGACTGAAAGTCATAAGCATGTTCTGCCAGTCAACCTTAGGGTGATGCAGAGATATGCCAAAGGGCACATACATGGTGAGAGTTTCAATCCCGGATCATCAGAGTGGCAATCCCGGATGCATTCAAAGCTTGCATCTTCTACTCATCGATTTTGGTTGATTCCTTGGGAATGACTGCTGTCTAACCTGCCAACCCTAAGAATCCTGTATCAGAGTCTTGTTAGTCAATCAGCAGGTGTCCGGTTTGCAAGCACCGAAGACGGTGATCAGGGTAGCCAGAGCTCACTGGAGAGGTTTTGTGCTGTCAGTGGAAAAACCTAAGGCTTTGTCATACTTATCTTTTGCGTTAACGGCACAGAATCTCTCTCTTCTTACAGGCCATAGGCCACGGTAGTCACTTACCATCGGGAGGGCAGTGTTGTCTGCGACCTAAATAGTATAAAAAAAGATCTTGGCAGACCCCACGAAAGTTAATTAAAATGTTTGAAGGTAAATTATAATTGCTTATAAACCTGCTGTATTACAAATATTACAATGAAGAATAATGAGTGAATTATCCAGGTCATTGACCGATAATCGGGTTTATAGTTGTCACTAAAGGAAAAAAATTGACCACACATCTCACCCGTATGTCAATTTTAATGTAGGCAATACAAATAACACCTCACTTGACCATGTATGTACTGTTAATTATTAACAGTATACTGTCACTGACCCAGAAACAACAAAGAAACGTCCACAATATGGTCAAGCATTAGTGCCGCTACAGACGACAGACTTTTTATCGGCCGATAATTTTAGTTTTATCGGGTTTTAAACAGTATGAAAATTTATGAAACTGGGTGTTTACACCGGCTTCGTCCATGTGGAATTTTGATTCCGTTCCTGCAACCCATGGGAATCTATTCCCGGCATGAGAAGCTATTCCCATTATTATTATGTGTAATCTATCCCTGAATCAAATTTCAGCCAGATAGATCCATTCAGCCGTTAGAGCGTGATTGTTTATCAAACATGCAAACAGCTTCAATATTTTTTCATCATATCATTATTGTAGGATAGGATAGTAGGATTACGTACTATCCAACCGATTGCCGACAAATAAGTTTGATAGGCTTCACGATTATCTTCGAACCGAACTATTATCACAGTTTAGTAAGGTCAGTGTACTGAGTATGCGGGTTTATCAACCCAAGCCGATGGAACTTTCAGCCAATAAAAGTATGTAGTCTGCGGGGGGCCCTTATTTATAACATGCTAATAGATTGCATAGATTCGTAGTCACGGAAATCGTGAAAAAAACATGATTAAAATGTAAAAATCACAGTTTGTTGACATGTATACAGTTTCGATTAAGTTCACACGTCATAATGAGGGGTCAGCCCAGGTTGAATCGATTATTCAAGTGATGGTTAGTTTTAGAGGTCACCTGACAAAGTACACGTTGACTAAATATCACAAGTACATACGTTAATACAAAAAACTCTCGAACTGGATGTATATTTTTGTATTTTTTTTTTGTATTGTACATTTTATTACTTCTACGAGTCGAGCAATATAAGAAGCAGGAAAGTTAGGTAAGGTTAGGTAAGGTTAGGAATCACGGAATCTAAAGGTATTATTCCGAAGACGACCGCAATGACAACTGCAACGCATGCAGCAGATACAGCGTACCCATTACTTGTTGAACTCCGATACGGATAAAGGGGACCATTGAGAAGCCGCAATGAAGTACGAGTATCTACTGCCTGCGTCTGCAGTTGTCGTATGCGCTCACCTTCGGAATCATATTTTAATTAGGTCTTCAAGACAGATATCTAATTTATGCCCCTTCGGCTACGCCAGTTACAGTAGAGCGTGCGACTGCTAAGTCAGAGGTCGCAGGTTCGAATCCCAATCAGAGGAGTCACACTCGTGCTGCTGACTCGGAAAGAACAGTTTCTTTTTCGTCAGTGCAGAAGACAAAACAGGACAAGCCTTTAGTCTTCCCACTGACTGCTCAAAAACTCTCCAGTGAGCTCTGGGTACCCTGCTCACCGCCAGCTATCCTACTCACCACCACTGCCTATTATTGGTAAAAATGGAAGTACATTATGTTTATTCGAACTCCCATAATGATACTAGGGTGTGCATAATTTGGCTCTAGATAGTCTAGATGGTATTTTTGTATGTGATTCATTGTAAATAATGAGACAGTGCTACGGTTCACGGTTGGATGCCAAGTCGTGATCGTGACCGACCATTTGGAAAATTTTGAATTAGGATATTGCTCTCTGATGGGTATACCTAAAGCAAATAGTTGGGTTGAGTTTTGTTCAGAGGGGTATTATGCTGACAAATTAACACTGAGATGAGTCAGACAGTGTTTATTTGTCACTATAAGAATTCCCGGGAAACCTTGGTCAAGAATTCTCATGTTCCGAGAAAAAAAAAAACCCAAGAATTCAGAAACCCTAGCTTCACAATTATCAACATGGAAAAGAAATTAATCGCAGTCCAAAATTTAAATTATGTTTAGAAGGCGGTGCGTCGGTCGTTGAACTAATGAAGCCCCATTTTGACATTGTCGAACTGAATTCACACACATACAGAATGATTAAACAGCTGTTTTCGTGTAAAACAATCGTGCAATGCGTGTCTCTTTAGTTCAACATTTCCCCATTTTGTTGGCAAGTTGGGGGAATGAATGTTTTTCAGATATATTTCAAAGAAACCAGCAAAACCAGTTTCGAACAAATTCATGTATCCTTAGTGTTCATAAAACTAGCTGTTGCCCGCGACTTCGCTCGCGTTAATGTCGGTTATGTCCTTCCCCAAGCACTAATCTATCTGTGTACGAAATGTCAACAACTTATTTTCAGAAATGACCCCATTTTTCATAACCCCTTGTTTCGCGTTCATCAGTCTATATTTCTCTCTACCTCATCAAGATCGTTTCAGTGCTTTCGAGGCGCGAAAGCATAACAGACAGATAGATTATAGAGTTACTTTCGCATTTATAATATTAGATAGTATGGATGTGGATTAATATTAGTAGTATGTAGTAATGTAGTAGTAATGCACACTTTAACAGTTAATGAACAGGTTTATCCTTATTTCTTTACGATTTTGTTTACAGACATCGGTCGTCTGACCTAGAAGAACTTAGAGAACTTGCTAAAAAATGAATGTGTCATACTCAATGTGTACTTAATATGTAGATTTTGGACATTAAAGCGGAACTTATTGACTTACGTGATTAAGCTCAAACATTGAGTAGAGCTACCGGAAATATGCTACCGGGTCAAGAATCTCTGTCAGGGTCGCTGGCTATATCCTACTAATAAATTGTATTTATTCGGAAGAACTTTTGCCAATCAAAATGTTCTTCCGAATAAATTAAATTTATTGAGGTATAGCTTACAAAATGATGTATATTCGACTAGCTAGATACATAGATAGATTCTAATTACCTATAAGTAACCAGTAACGTAGTAACGCAATGTGGACCCAGCTTAAAGGTTTTGTCTAAGGAACGTAACCAGTTTTTGCGTTCAGAACCAAATCCAACAATATTTAATAATCATCACATAAAGAATAATATCGACTATAAAATTATCGCAAAAAAAGTTAAGAGGAATATCATTCGTACGTCACTTGCTTATTTTTAGGGTTCCGTCCTCAAAGGGTAAAAACTTACTAAGACCGCGCCGCTGTCTGACAGGTGAAACTAGTAAAAGGTTGTACAGTGTTTAATGTAAATGTTGTATATTGAATGGTAGAGAACCCTTCGTGCGCGAGTCCAACTCGCACTTGACCGGTCACAAGACTGTTAACAAGTTACATTGACTTTTAAGCATATAATATAAACATTCATTTGACATTGGATTACGTATTTGTTATTATTTTTAATCAAGTATGCAAGTTCATCCGGTTGTTTGTACGTCATTTATTATTGAGCAGGAGAACTTTGTTGGTTATTAAACTTATAAAATACCTATATAATACATCATATCCTTCAGCGCTTTTATCTGTCTGTTTGCTTGTAACGAGTAATCTACAAAGTATTTATTGTAGATAGCCGTTGTTATAAGGTGTAACATAGGCTACTTTTATATTCGAAAAAAAAAAGGATTCCGCGTAAAAAAATAATGAAAATCCAGATCAGACGGACGAAGTCAGTCGCACTAGTTAGTAATAAGTGTATTTAATTGGTTGTATCTATTTTGAGCGCAGACTAAAAGAATAATATAGGTGGAAGTGGAACCCGTGAAACGTATAGAGCTAGCGAGTGAACTCGACTAAAATAATACTACTGTAGGCACATGCTGTAAGAACATTTCGAACGACCGAACGAACTCGAAAGCTGAATCTGCAGTGATATTTCAATATCGCATGCTGTTTTGGTGATGTCACGTTGTCGAACACGTAAACATACATAACCCTCATGCTCGAGAACGTGACGACACAAAATTTATAGCAAGCAGAATGGAAATATCGCCGTGGATTGAGCTGTCGAGTTCGTTCGATCGTTCGAAATGTTCTTACAGCATGTGCCTACTGCTCTTTGTGTACCACGCACGAGTGAGAACGAAATGGTACTACTTTAGTATTACCTACATAATGTTTATGATGCCTACATACTTTATGCGGCTTCATTTGCTAGTTCTATGCTATACCATTATGAGTATTGAGTCTTTGTTATTCTTATGTCAGACTAAAGATTAAGAGATTCATCACAAATAATAATACCTGAAAAAGATAAACACAAAAACTATCTTTTTCATACACTTATAGGCGTGTGTACCTATATGAAAAAGATAGTTTTTGTGTTCATGCAAAACATAAATTGCTCGTTCTAAATTTATAATCAAAAGAAATATTTATATTAATAAACTATGATACAATACACTAATAATTGGAGCCAAGGACATTCGTTGGTAGACGTCGAACTTTTTGTGTTTTTGTACGATATTAAATGTTATGTCAGACTGTTAGGATAGGATATTATGCAGTATTATTATGAATTACTAGCTGTTGCCCGCGGCTCCGCCCGCGTGGAATTCTGATCCCGTTCATCGCTGATATATAGCCTATATGTTAATCCAGGGTATAACCTATATACATACCAAATTTCAACCAAATCGGTCCAGCCGTTTATGCGTGAAAGAGTAACAAACATCCACACATCCATTCTCACAAACTTTCACATTTATAATATTAGTAGGATGATTATTATCAAATATGAACAGAATGAATTATGAATTCACGTCATTTCTTTGAACTACCTCATCAGCTGCTGATATGCACGGCTCTTAAATGATATTGTTTTTTTTTTTCATTGGTACCAATAAAATAGTTAAACTAGTATCGTTTACTGGTTTTTAAACTTTTTATTACTAGTGTGCATTGAAAATATAAATAAAGAAAATAGGATAGAAACTGACAAAATTTAATGGTAGAAAGCATGTAAAACAGCTTCACGAGTCGCATTCGGCATTAGTATTTTCATTAACCGGTAATGAACCATGCCTTCGTGGCTACGGATCTCTTTAACCTATTGGAGACACCAGCAGGCACATGCTGTAACAAACATCTCGAATGATCGAAGTGAGCTCGATAGCTGAATCCGCGGTGATTTGTCAATTTCGCGAAATTGACCAATCACCGCGGATTCAGCTATCGAGCTCACTTCGATCATTTGAGATGCAAGTTACAGCATGTGCCTACAGGCTAGCATTAGCGAGGGGTCCTTATAACCTGATTCGTGCCGGCTTTCTCTGCAAAGCTAAGCCGTGGTAGAGTTGTTTTGAAATACTCTAATAAATAATGTAACATAATATTGAATTTATCTGAAATTCCAAACCTGACATTCATTATCTGAAATTTTGTAACTGAAATTCAGGATATTTATTATTTAATTCAATGTCTGAATTCAGAGCACTCAGAATTCCATACAAAATTGTTATGGTTGTATAACAGGTGAGATTTTTATCACTGGCTTGACTTTTGAAAATTTTTCACCCTTCGCCACTGCAGGCATGTTATGATTACTGCCAAAAGAACGATATCTGGTTTTCACAAAAAAAATCCTTCACTAAAACAAAAATATAAGGAGCCTTCCATGCAGAAGCAAATTGACGCTGTATAATATCGCCAAATCAAATACAATCCTACCTGCATGACTGTGACAGCTCCATATGTGATAGCGATCCAGTATATGGACCCCAACAGCACACCGCCGGCGATAAAGGGGCAGATCTTGTGCGTAATTTCCTCCATGGCGTCCAAGAGTGCGACAAAAGCACCCATAGAGGGGAACACTACTATGTACTCTGCCTTACATTGAGGGCACAGGACTTTTCGCGTTATATTCCCTCGTTGTTTCTCGTCTACCCACCGTTGGAGGCAACTTTGATGCACCTGGAACGACAGGATTAAAGTTAGAGACAGACGAAAACACACGCAGATATACATATAATAGATTGGTTAGGTTTTGTTTGATTTGGAAGCGAGAAAGTAGGCACAAAGATCCCGGTATTTGAGGACCCCTTGAAAGTAATCGGGACATAATATATGTTTGATTTGGGAGGGAGAAGGAAAAGTAAAAAAGAAGATAATGTGGTCCAAGGTGCCCTTAGGAGTAGGCGGACATTATTGAGATAACGAAGTTGTTTTTATTTGGCAGCTTGGGTTGTTTTACTTGTCTGTAAGCGTGGTTCTGATTCTAGTCAGAAAGAAACACGGACAAATATCTTGGACCCAAATCGCGACACAAACGAGACCCTGGCGAGCGCGGATAGTTTTGTAATAATCTATGCTTGGTGAATTTGAACTTGTCCACCGCAGTAGCACCCCGTGCTATCCTCAAAGTACACCTAAGAAACGTATACTGCACCTATAGTATAGAGCACATTTTAGGACTAAGATATTATGTCCCGAGCAATAAGTATATCTAAGTTACTGACATAGACTATGTCGATCGTATAAATTCGGTTTCTCCAACTCCAATGAAACAATTGTTTGTGGCCTATTATACTTACTTTCCTCAGAACTTCTTAGCTTCAAAAAGTGAAAATAGTATACATTTGTATAAAATCAACAATACAAGTGAGTTATTCAAACACTTACGAGCTACTAAATAAATTCTAAAGTAAATCATTGTAATGATCTTGAATAATTTAACACTGTTTATAGCGGGTATTTTTGTTACATAGACAAGTGACCTAGCAGTAGGTTCGACCGTGTAGAAACCGGTTGCTAAGAAATTAATTCGGGTAATTTATACTTCAGTTGTAGTCATTGCATACACACTATACACAGTACACAGTACCGACGTACATACCAAGAGCGTGTGAATATTGTTGTCGAAAGTTTGGGTAGACGAGTCTGAGCTGAGTGTATATTGTATTGGTTACCGTCAATGTGTAAAATCCGGTATTCTATACAATGCCTAGGAAATGTATAGAATACCGAGTGCGCAGCCGGCAATGTATGAAATGTTATCATAAATATAAATAAATGTTGCTTGTAAAAAAAAAATTACGAAGGCTAATACATGAAGCTCAGCTTCGGCTTTACACCCGTATTCACAAACAACAAGGTCTCATAGTGTGCTCGAGCGCATAGGGCTGGTAAAATTAATTCACAAACATCACGGAGCAGTATCTAACGCAGTGCGTTCCCTCAACGAAGTATTACTTAAGTGTTATCAATGAATAAAAAGGCTTGCCAAAACGAATGCACTGAGAATTTGTCGTTCTTTGCACAGTTTTGGTAGTACGCATAGCGAAGTATTGTTTGTGAATACGGGTGTAAGCCGTGTAAGCCTTCTAACCTATTATCTATCCAGGTCGGAGCACAGTGTCCACACCGCGCAATTTGACTTGGATAGATTAGGACATTAGGGAAGGGAAAATCCAGACAAATCAGTATTTAAGAAGAAACTTAAAAAATATATTATAAACTTCTGTTGCCATAACGATGGCAGAATGTAGTTATTATAGTTATGAGTACCTAATAGTAATACATACTTTTGAAGATAATTGTACGGAGGCTAGATCCACCAGTCAAACCATATAGGTACATACTCGGTTTTGGGGGACAAAGAATGTATCCTCATGTATAATCAATAAATAAATTAAAAAAATAGGTTAGAAGGCTAACGCGGAGCGGTGCGAACCTTACGTGGTTACTTTTTATAACCGTCCAGAAATAGTATTTCCGCAACTAAGATATACCTATGTATTTCCCACATTGCCGGTGGAGCAGCAGGCATTGTATATAATAGCATACATTGCCGAGGCATTTACAGATTGCCTGTACTGTAACGTCTGTAACCTATCTTATACATATACACACCCTTTTGTTTTGATGAGAAGAAGTACTGGTAGGTGCAGTGCTCCGGAGCCTTGAAAACATTCGTGAGTTTCCAAGTACAAAAACAAACAGAGCGAGACGATTTAATCATAAAATAATAATTAACGTGTCCTTCACCTTTTTTGTAAATTATAACATAATAGCTGAAGCCCGTGGCTCCACCCGCGTGGATGTCGGTTATAGTGATTTTTGGTTATGTCTCTGTCTCTGATTCTACTCAATATGAATCAAAAATCAAACATACAGCAGACTTTAAGTTATTTTAAATATTTCCAACTAATTCTGATCCCGTTCATCGCTGAAGATATACAGGGTGGAAGATTTTGACCTTACCATGTTTGTTACAGAGATTTGATCCTTATGATTGACACTATCGATTTATGCTATAAAATAAAAATGTTATTTAGTCGGTTCGATTACCGAGCATGGCAAGCGAATTTTCAAAAATCTATGAATGCAGTTTTGTTTCTTTTTAAAAATAAAGGATTTTTTCCTGTGAGTGAAATTAGCTATCTCCAGTATTTAAAGTACTTTCCCTCCAGGTAAGGTTAAAATCTTCCACCTGTATAGTATAGCCTGTATATAGCCTGTTGGTGCCTGATTTCTAATGGCAAAAGAATTTTTGAAATCGGTCTAGTAGTTTTTTAGTTTATTCGTTAACAGATACAATTAATATACAATTTTATAATAAGATAATATTAATATTTATGCATGTGTGCAGGCGTGCAGCAGATTAATAAAGTCCTACCTACACCTACCTCGTTTTACCGCTTGCTTTAATATATTAGGGTTCTTTTTCTTTATTTACAGAAACTAGTTATTTGGTTTATGTAAATATATACGCTAGAACAAGAATTCAAAACAAAACTGAGACAGAGCTTGGACGTAAAATGGACTTGCCCACAAGGTCATGACGTCACCACCAGTAAATAACTTAGTATATACGTATAGAAGTGTATGTGTAATTATATTAATTATATAATATCATTTATTAAGGTTACACGGTCGGTTCAATGTTAGTCTTGTCTTTACTTACCTATTTTGTACCTCAAAAGTATTGTACTGTAACCTGTTAATTATATCCATACTATCAATACAATGTAATACCTACATACTAAAAAAGCGAAAGTAACTCTCTCAGTCTGTCTGTTACGCTTTCACGCCTAAATCACAGAAACGATTTTGATGAAATTTGGTACAGAGACAGATTTCCTTGGGAAATGACATAGACTATGTTTGGTCGCGATAACTGACATCCACGCGGGCGGAGCCGCGGTCCACAGCTAGTATAATATAAAATAATACGTCATTGTGTCCATCATGTAATTTCGAATAAAACAAATTATCTAGCGAGTTACAAATAATAGCGCATTACCAAATACTCATTTTCCTCATCTTATCAACGACGATCCACCTACTGAGCGACAGGCGAGGCTCTGCAGGCTTTCTTCTCAGGGTTCAGGTCAGACAGCAGTCACTACCAAAAAGCAGGAGCATAAGTAAGCAGACCCCGGGGTCCGATTTTACCGCTTACGAGTGCATTATCTTTTATTTCTTTCTTTTTTTATAGTGCGGAACTTCAGATAGGTACCCCCGACCAGCGAGGGCGGTTATGTCGGATTCTAACCGACTAAAACCGCATGCATTCAAATGCCGGAGGTGAGATTACCTATGGCATATCCCTCGCACGCACCTTAGCTGGCCCAGGATCATCCCTGATTTTTTTATACCACTTTGTTGGCAAAAAAGAACACACCCACTTGATGGAAAGTGGTTACCGTCGCCTATAAACGTGTGCAACACCAGGGGAGTCACAATCGTGCTGCCGTACTGCCGACCCTGTAAGAACAGAGAGTTTCTGTGCCGTTGATGCAGAAGACAATCGAGATGGTCCCCTGGCCTCAGGAGTGCATTGTTATGTTGTTTTTTTTTAACACACCATTGAGGTATATTGAAAAAAATAAAACTTACATGTTACACACGACTTCAGTTTTGAAGAAGACTAGGATAAAAAATACAATCACTTCTGTATTGACAAAAACATTGCGCATCTCGAATGCTCCGATAACCTTGGCAGTGGCACAAAGACTATCTAACAAGGGAGATCATCAGTTGTTATCATCAATATGCATCAATGTCGAGGCTCTACCTTCGACAAATATTTATTTTGTTCCATGGTTCAATGATTTCTTTTGTTTGACCTGTCAATTCGAGTGCATCCTGCCTGAGGTGAAGTTCGAAAAGGTGTGGCCACTATTTTACTTGTAGCACACTTGTAGTCCCTGTCCCTAGATTGTATAACGAAACGACTACCATAGATGTTCATATGATAACCGAGACCGGTAGCCTTACGTGCTTTCCGCAGAATGAAAATACCCAGACCAATGCAAATAAGTAATACCTACAAGTATTTACACTGAACGGGAATCGAACCCGCGCCTACTGCGTAGCAGCACAGATTACTAAATAGTTACTACGTAAGGTAGCAGTTGAGTTCACTACCGCCAGGTCACAGTGTATATCGAAGCTACCGATGATTTATTACCTACTTACTCTTTTTAACCGACTTCAAAAAAGGAGGTTCTCAATTCGTAGGCTATTTTTTTTGTATGTTTGTTACGCAATTGTGAAGCCAAAACTGGACTGATTTTGAAAATTATTTTTTTGTTAGATAGAGGATACTTTCAGAGTGGTCCCATATCCAAGACGTCCGGATCTAATGCTATGATTCTGGAGAAATCAAGGGAAATCCTCCAAAACCGGTTTTGGACCCGGTTTTGCACCGACTTCTAATAAATCAGTAAGTCTGTAAATTATGTTATTTTTCGCTTTTCAGTGCCTCTTTTTCGTTTTTTTGATGATTTAAAATAATGTTAATTTTCGAATAACTACGATCAAATGGCTAGTACCTAGCTATTAAAATTCAAATAAACTGTTGCCTGCGAAGCATTCAGAATCCATCTGCAATCTATGAGAATCTATTTCAAGGATACAAAGTAACCTTCATGTTATTTCAGACTATGTATTATCAAACTCTGACAGCCTCCGTGGCGACCGTGGCGTAGCGGTAGTGAACGCGACCGCTACGCAGGAGGCGCGGGTTCGATCCCCGTTCAGTGCAAATATTTGTGTGCATGAAATGTGGGTATTTGCATTGGTCTGGTCGTGCCTCGGAGAGCACGTTAAGCCGTCGTCGGTCCCGGTTGCCATAAAAATATCTATGGCAGTCGTTACGGGTAGTTGGGGCCATAAAAAGTTCAAAAACAACGGTCTAGCTGCATAGCTTCGATATCACCTAATGTTACCATTGGGTTGTGAAGGTCAGATGGCAATCGCTTCACGGAAAATATCGAGGTCTAGCCAAATACGTAGTTAAGACTGGTAAAGCGGACCCCAGACTCCAAGCTAAAACCTTCGGTTGCGACTGGGAATGAACGTTAGGATGAAGAAGAAGATTATCAAACTCTAAAGGCGTGTCTACTGTTTCTACAGTTTGACGACTGAGCAAGTTGTAAGCCAACTAGATTTTATGTTATTTAATTCGGATTAAAAATATTTCCCTATATCTTTAAGCCCTTTAGTCCACACCGTTTATAAACTTAAAATCCAATTATCTCAAAACAGAATCCAATGGACATAGGTACATCATTATTGGAGTAGACCCTTCATATATTATGTTTTAACTGTTGCCTACACCTTCGCCGGCATAGTATAAAGAGTAACAATGTGTTATTCCAGACTATTATCTATCCCTGTACCATATTTCAGACCCGTTCAGTAATTTTACATTTCAGAAACATAACATCTAAACATCTTTACAAACCATCACATTTATTATAGTGTATATTAGTGTGCCTGCACCTGTTAGCCTAGAAATAGATTCCTGTAGGTCGAGGTAACAGGTCCCTGTTACCGCAATTTACTAATAATATTGAATTACACAAGAGAATTCAATAGATTGTGTTGTTACTGAAGAATAGAGCATAATGTAAATTCCTCAAAACAATAGGTTGTGAAATACTAACAATATTTATTTCACAACAAACAGCATTTAAAATATTTGAAGCGACTATAAATAAACACTTTCTCGGTATTTGTAGTTGTTTAGATTCAGAATGTTCAATTCCAAAAATGTCCACAAGGTGCAAAACATCCATATCCCATTCAGGGATGTGGACCATTTGGGACTTGGAATTTCAAGAACTTGGACATTCCATGATTTGGACTTTCTGGGATTTGGACATTCTAAACCTAAGCCTTTGTACATACTAACTATTAATAACAACTGAAAAACTTGTTTGTTTGAATGCCTTAATGTGTGGAACTACACATCTCACTCAGACCAATAAAAAAGTACTTTTTTGTTGGTCTGAGATGTGTGATAATTATGATTTTTTTATGCATTAGCCATGCCATAGCCCAGTTCTACATACATTGGGTTTGAGTGATCAATATGATTCTTTTGAAATAAAGACGCTGACTGCTGACATCAAGCCGTCGCTGGCTTTATTGGTGGATCAGCAGATTTGATGTGTGGACTGCTTAACAAGAATGGAGTATTCAATAATAATAACAACAAAAGCAAGTGAAGTAATTCCACATATCATTTGAGGGTAGTCAGATTACAACACAACATGCTTACGCAGGTCAAATTGTAACTAAAGAATACTAGGACTAGGGCACAACATACAGCCATTTGACACTTCCAAACTCAGGTAAAATAATAAGCTGATGACCTTGTGCCTAATGTGCAGATCCTAAACTTTTTGCCCATGCTTATTAAAACTCGCCTTTCTTCATAAATAATTATGTCATGCTATGGATGTCATTACCATTTTGGAAAGGTGATTAAACATAGGGATTTGACTTATTATGGTAAAGTTAGTTTACTAAATACTTCCAAATGTCATTAATATGATTTAAACAGCAACTGTAACAAAAGTTTCCACCAAATTTAAATATTTTAGCATATCTAACTAATGCTAAAATATTTATATATGTTAGGAATTTCTGTTCGGTTTGACATACCTAAGTTATTTTGTATCTATGTTTACAATGTATCATTTTTATGTGTGAATATTTATTTATTTTTGCCACTGTAGAAGTAAATTACTTCTATTTCTATTGGGAAAATGGATTAAATGCAAGTGCCCACACATGCAAGGTAGATGATATTCCTATTGGGATCATATTCATATTCTTATTGGAATAAATAATGATACACATTGGACTCCCCTAAATGATATTATTTTGACCTCATTATTTTGAAATTGGTATCTTTAAATGTGAGTATGTCTGTGTATAGGATAATAGCAACAAATATTGTAAATAAACAAAAAATATTACTTTGTCTTAATGTAAAAGAAACAATATTTTTCAAATAATTATGTTTTATTATTTAGGTTGCATAAGGTTAAGTAATCGGTTCCCCTCTAAATGTATTGTACAATTGACCATTTCAAAGTAAACATTTAATTTAAATTTTTATAAACACAGCCTATTGTGGCTTTTGAATATACATAAAAAACTAATTGTAATTCACCTTACACATTGTTTCAATTTTTAATTAAATACTCAACCTTAACACATTATTTTTCAGTAAGTGATATTGATTATGATGATAACAGAGTGTGATATCTGTTGCAATGACCAGTAACATTAGTTTAAATCACCTAATTGACTATGATATTAAATATAAAGTAATGAAATATGTCTATATTACTATCAGAGTTTCAGAGGCTAAGCTAAGATTTATGCTTCAATCTTTCATACCAAACAATAACACCTGTTTACACACATTATTAAAAACAATAAAAAAAACTTACTACTTTCACTTTCTGACGTGTTTATACCACAAATCGGAAGTAGGTGTAACGAGCGCAACAGTCTACAACAAAAATGCAAATTAAACTTACCCATTTTGTAGTGCCAATACATTTACAAGGCTGCACCCATGCCGCAAGCCGGTCATCCGCCTCTGTCGCAAAACACACCCAGCACGACTTAGAATTATCATCTTCAGCAGGTTGCAAAGCCTGTGAACTTCCCGTTACAACACTTGATGTCGGTGGTCCAGAGACAGGCTTTTCACTAGACATATTTTATTGCGTCTTCGTTTCGTAAATCAAAGAACTTTTTAATAGACGAGCGTACACCAACACTTATCAACAACAACTGCCGAATTGCCAATATCCGTGACGTTATAAAAACAAAACCATATTTTTGTCCAAAGCGATAAAAATACTTTTGTCAACAGCTGTTTTTGTCTTGCAAGGGTTTTTGGAAATTTCGTTCGTTTTGACGTTTTGACAAGCTTGTGTTGTACAGTAAAGAGTGAATGAATTTGAAATGTGCTGAACTTAGAGTATAGAAGTATATAGAGATGGCATACCTACGAAAAAAACTGTATACCTCAACTTGGATTGGCTAAACAAATGGCGTCTATAATAGAGAAGCCCAGTAAACTGTCGATAACTACTTATCGATATAAAAGAAGCACAGACCAAAAATGTAAACGATGGTTTAAACTATTATATGTATTAAGCAAATATAATATTTAACAAATATAATAGTTTCAACCTTGTAAACCTTTGAGAATGCCGTTAGGCGAAACCGGGTATGCAACAAAAAATAAACCAATTGTGGAAGAGTACAGGTGCTTTCTTCAATATGTCCTTTATATTAATTGTCATCAACAAAGGAGAACGGGCAATTCGTTATATAATATATTGTAAAACTTTTTCACCTATATCGCAATTGTTTCGTTAAAATAATAATTGTATGTTTAAATACATATTTTTCAGTGTTATGTTTATTACTGTCTGAAAATAACTATTACTGTTATAATAATAAATGTAACATTCAGTAATATACTAAATGGTAAATTTAAAGCTTATTTCACCGCAATAAGGCGCGTAAGGGGTAATAACACCTAATTATCAAAACTATGACTTTTTTATTGCTATTATTCACAAGTGACTTCAAATTTTTTTAAATTTTATTGGTTGAGTTCCTTTGTTCTTAAAAAGTTTCGATACAAAAAAGATCGTGTTCAATAGTACTTATGAATTATTATAACCTATTGCTTGCTCATTACATGCAACTTCGTATTTCAATAGATAGTTTCAACTTGTAGTACATACGTGTTTAATAAACAAATCTTTCACTAAAATTTTACTTTTTTTCTTTGTAAGTATTTACTAAGAAAAAAAAAGTGACTATTTTTTCTATGATAACAATGAGAAAAGAATGATCTTTTAATATAAACGTGTTTAATAAACAAATCTTTCACTAAAATTTTACTTTTTTTCTTTGTAAGTATTTACTAAGAAAAAAAAAGTGACTATTTTTTCTATGATAACAATGAGAAAAGAATGATCTTTTAATATAACTATGCCCGATCAACATTGTCAAACGCGCGCGCGTAGGAAAACGAATTAATTTAATTTTCAGTATTTTCTAGTTTTATTACTAGGAATTTATACATTTAAATTTATACAAATAAATCAATACAAAGTCACATTCATTTTAATCTATTAATCCGCACCTCACCGTACCAGGTGCAAAGGTGCCCATCACGCTGGCGGCATTACTGTCATTTAGGTTTCCAATCTGAATTCCTAATCAGGAAACCGTGCGTGTGCGACCGGCCTATTTCTAAATCTATATATACTATTGAGTCATATATTCGTTTGACTGCCTCCGTAGCGTAGCGGTAGTGAGCGCGGCCGCTGCGCAGGAGGCACGGGTTCGATCCCCGCGTAGTGCAAATATTTGTATGTATGAATATGGGTATTTGCATTGGTTTGGTCGTGCCTCGGAGAGCACGTTAAGCCGTCGGTCCCAGTTGCCATACAAACATCTATGACAGTCGTTTTTAGGGCTCCAACTACCCGTTTTTTAGAGCCCTAATAAGTCCAATAACAACGGTCTAGCTGCAATGCTTCGATATCGCCTAATGTCACCATTGGGTTGTGGAGGCCAGATGGCAGTCGCTTCACGGAAAATATCGAGGTCTAGTCAAATCCGCTGTTAAGACTGGTAAAGTGGAAAGCTTCGGATGCGACGGGGAATTCGTTTATGGTATATGTATAAAATAAACGATACTAACCATAAAAAAATCCCTCCTAGGGTGGCTTGCGTAACATACGATTTAAATAGCTGTTAAATGAAATTACTTAAATATGTTTAACCCCTTAAACATGTTTATCATAAACGCATTTAAGTTTCTCTTGCACGAGGTTGTTTTACTGTCGATTTAGCTAATCATATTTAGCGAGACCATAGAGGCGCTTTTGCGTTCCATTTCATGATAAAACGGAGATGCGTTTAAAATTATGCGAAGAACGAGCGTAGAACTTGCGTAAAACGAACATTTTTTCATTGTTGTCATGACAATATTCATCTGTGATGCATCTGTGTTTCAATCACCGTTACATATTTTGTTTTGTTTGCTAGCTAGACTCGTGGTACTATTGTGTTTGTTAAACTCGTGGTATTATTAAGTTTTTATTGTTTTTTATTGTTATTGTTATACCTAAGTATAGTATTCACTTGATACACTTAAATACACTATCACTACCAACTTTCTTTTTAAGTAATTATTTTACCTATACTGGTTTCTTACCTGTCCACGTCGTATTTTAATCTTGGTTCTATTTGTTTTTATAAGATTAAATTTGTTGAATTGCTCTAACGAAATCGTCTTCTAACATTTTTTCAGAGAGGGTGTTAAATAAATCTATTCACGAGAAAACTTGCGGTACCTACCTACTATTGGCCTATTTATGTAACTTAGAATTTCTTCATCATCATCAGAATATAAATAAAATAAATCCATTACAATCCTATTGTAGTAAGATAACAACAATATCGCTATGCAACCTAGTACCTAACCACAAATGTTAGAGAATGACAGTCCCTAAATGCGTTTAGCGGCGCTAAATGCCCCTTTTTGGCCATTTATCTTTTGACAGCTCGCTAAACGTATTTATGAATTAAATTTTGGTTGTGCAAGACGTTAATTTTATTTAAGCCTTAAAAATGTGTTTAGTTCTACTTAAATCAAATTAAGATACGTTACGCAAGCCGCCCCTAGTCTCGGGTCCTTTAAACGGGGCATAAAAGCATCTGATTAGGCCTTCTTAGTTCTAAGATATTAGATTTTATTATTCATTCCTAAATTATATTTAAAAATAATCATTTATTTTATTGTCGCTTTATCTCACATAAACCATAAAATTATTATCATCCATATCCATACTTCCATACTAATATTATAAATGCGAAAGTAACTCTGTCTGTCTGCTTGTCTGTTACGGTTTCACGCCTAAAGCGCTGAACCGATTTTGATGAAATTTGGTATAGGGGTAGTTTAGACCTTGAGAAAGGACATAGGCTATGTTTGGTCGCGATAACCGACATCCACGCGGGCGGAGCCGCGGGCAAAAGCTAGTTTATTATAATATCATGGAGCTTAGCATTTTTCCGCTCTCTTTTGGTTATACACATTAGATGACAGGATAGATAGATATCGACAAATATTACGATAACAGAGATACATCCCTAACATAGTAACCGTCGACACACGTTCATTCATGAAAATAGAAGTATGTTGGCAAAAAAGATGGCGATTTGGCGTCAAACTTGATTCGATTTTATGAATGAAATTCGTATAGCTTCATCTCTTCTTCTATCTATACTCTAAGGTGCTGAATGACTTTGCCTTGAATTGACCAAAATGAACAAAATTCGATGGAGTGAGTGAGTGAGTAGCAACCGAACTGTTTTTTTTTTTTTTTGGAATAATTTTGGCTATGTCTTCATTTTTTGATATTTTATTATCATTATTTGGATGAGGATGAGGATGAGGATGATGTTGTTGATGATGGTGAGTTGATGACGATGATGATGATTGCTGCCTCAGTAAAGTGGTGGAAACTTTACTAAAGGCTTCTACGGAGATTTGAAACCAACACGAGAAGTTACAATCCACTGTAATATTTCACTTTCCTACTCTTGTGCGCGTTTTCCAAGACGTTATGTCTAAAAATCCACCATTTTTACACATAAAAAATCTAAATCACACTAATTTTGGAAAATAAAATAACCGTGATCGTTCATTCTCGCTTTGGCGGCAAAACTCCAACCGAACTGTTGACCTTTGGCCAGTGTTGCCGTTCATCCGTTTTAAGGTTTTAAGTCTATGCGTTCGTCCCATAAAATATTAATCAATCCTGATATTCCTGATTGAAATAATCCCTGTATCAATCCTCATCGTAATCGGATCGTTGCCGCATTATTTCGTGAAATCACAAAAATGAAAAAAAAGCCCTACGACTTTGAAGTATTATATTACCAGACCATAAAAATCTATAACTTTCTAAATCTACCACAGAGTACAGACACAAATTACTTAAGTCGCGTTCCAGGTACAAATTTGTTTCTTCGAAATCATTTAAAGCATAATCCCATCAAAAACAATACTTGTAAAAATATACCAAGCCTCACCGCGCTGCCTCCAACTACCCGTAACGACTGCCATAAATGTTTATATGGCAACCGGGACCGATGGCTTAACGTGCTCTCCGAGGCACGACCAGACCAATGCAAATACTCATATTCATGCATACAAATATTTGCACTGAGCGGGGATCGAACCCGCGCCCCCAGCGTAGCGGCCGCGTTCACTACCGCTACGGCACAGAGGCTGTCGAGATGTCATGAAGATCTATAAATAATGATTTTGAACTTCTAACTAAAGTATTGAGCGAATTTTTTTGAGGATAGTTCACGATACAGATTAAATTCACACATGACTTTTTTAACACCCGACAGAGAGGGGTGTTATAAGTTTGAAGTGTGTATGAGTGAGTGTGTGTGTGTGTGTGTGTGTGTGTGTGTAAACATCGGTTCTGCCATTTGATTATGAGGAGTGACGAGTGAAAGTGGCAATTTTTTTTATTTTTTTATTTATTCATTTATTCCTTCAGACTACTTAGGTCCATTTTGTTAGTAACATTGTAATACTTAACCTATGTTAGTAAATTTTAAATTAAATACACTCAAATAACATTAAATTCAAATCAAATCAAACAAATAATATTATAATAAAAATTCAATTAATAAAATTAAATGCAATTCAATAAAATTAAGTCAAATTAATGCAATGCAAAATCTAATATTTTCAAATATACCCGTGTTGAGTATCAAATTAAAGGTCAAAATTTATACATCACGATACAGCAAGTTTTATGGAAATCGGTTGAGCGGTTACCTATAAAAAGCATCCCACCAAAAACAATACTTGTAAAAAAATGCCAAGCCTCGCCGCCCTTGGTTCTTCTACCACAAAAAGTTGTGAGATCCATGTAATACCAAGTCGGTTAATTTATTCAGTACCTACTTCAGAGACCTTCTGTCCTAAGTTATTACGTAATAAGCTTTTATGTTTTAAATGTAATAAATTGACTTGGCCATCGCACTAAATAATCTTATTTAATGTAATTATTGTGATGTGCTACACATTGTGTTTTCATGCGATGGCCAAGTCAATTTATTATATTCAAAACATAAAAGCTTATTACGTAATAACTTAGGACAGAAGGTCTCTGAAGTAGGGACTGAATAAACGGTACTCGAAAAATTAATGATGTGTACATTGTGTACGGCGCTGGTGTCGCTAAAGAAAGCACGGTACGTTTTTGGTTTCAACGTTTTCGTTCTGGAAATTTCGACCTTAAGAACCAACCCCGTGGACGGCCGGAGATCAAAGTGAAAAACGAAGAATTAAAGGCTATTGTGGAAGCGGATCCATCACAAAGCACTTCAGAGATAGCAGCAGGCTTCGGGGTAAGTGACAATAGTAGATTACCCAACAAGTGAAAAAAAGATGAATTCTTTTCGAGGCACTGAGTTGTATCCCGAGAGGAGCGAAGCTTTCTGCGGTAGAATCCCGAGCGTAGCGAGGGATTCTAGATAGAAAGCTGAGCGTATCGAGGGATACAAGAGCCGAGATGAATTCTTTTTTCACATGTTAGGTACTCAACTTTTCACCATTGACTACGGGGAAACGATTACCCTGTGATTATGAATTACATTTTGTTATGGATAGTACACAAAAGAAGCAGCAAATTATCAGTAATAGCTACCGCTTTAGCGCGAAAAGACTCAGGAGTCTCTTCGCGTTCGAGAATATGAGTTTCATTTTCATCACTAGATGAAGTCATTTTATGATTATGAGACAAACATAAACTTTTACAAGGAAAATTACACAGAAAATGGTGGCATTTTTTTTTCTTAATTTACTTAAACTGAGCCGCATTCCATCCAGCCAGTGATTACATTTAGGTGGCTTTTCGTACGTTTTTATAGTGAGAGTGTGGTGTGCAACCTCTTTGCATGTTTCACTAGAATCCGTACATTCGCGCATGTTCCAAATTCAAATTTTTTTATTCACTCGGTGAAACAAAGAGCGTTTTATTCACTGTTTTTGATGAATCACGGGCCCTTTTTCGAGTGTCAATGGTGAAAAACTGTATTAATCCACTTGAAGCAAATCGGGAAAGTAAAAACACTCGAACAATGGGTACCTCATGAATTGAGTGAATCGAAGTTGCAAACACGGGTCGCCTGCTGTGTTACTTTGCTCAACAGAAACAATAATGAAGGGATTTTAAATCGAATCATTACTTGTGATGAAAAGTGGATATTGTACGATAATCGAAAGCGCTCATCGCAATGGCTGAACCCTGGAGACCCAGCCAAATCCTGCCCTAAACGAAAATTGACTCAGAAAAGTTACTTGTAAGTGTTTGGTGGACTAGCGCCGGTGTCGTTCACTACAGCTTTCTTAAATCTGGCCAAACAATTACGGCAGATATCTATTGTCAGCAACTGCAAACCATGAAGGAAGAACTAGGCTGGCTGGCAGGCTGTTAAACAACCGAGATTGGTCAATCGCTCTAGGCCACTGCTGCTTCACGACAACGCAAGACCACACACTGCACAACAAACAACGACTAAGTTAGCTGAGCTACAATTGGAATGTCTGCGACATTCACCGTACTCCCCGGATCTTGCTCCAACAGATTACCATTTTTTCCGGAATTTGGACAACTTCTTACAAGGAAAAAGAAATCCACTCCGATGCAGCAGTCCAAACCGCCTTCAAAGAGTTTATTGATTCTCGCCCCCATGGTTTTTATAGTAAAGGGATCGATGAACTACCCATAAGATGGCAAAAGTGCATAGATAACAACGGTGCATACTTTGATTAATAATTAAATATATTTTACAAAAAAAAATCGACTTTTTATTCCTCCCGTTCAAAACGCCAATTTCATACGTAAGGACCTAATATAATATAAAATCCCATGTCTACTATGATGTATGAAAAACAAACAAAAATGAAAAAGTTAAAAGATAAGTCAATCCAATTTACCCAGTATTACACTTTACAATTAGGTATTTATTTTTCCCTACTTGCTATGAGATTTTGGTGGTAGACCCATTCAAGCATTCAAATCTTTATTTTCGATCCCCGATCAGTGCAAATATTTGTATGCATGAATATGGGTATTTGCATTGATATGGTCGTGCCTCGGAGAGCACGTTATGCCGTCTGTCCCGGTTGCTATAAGAACATCTAAATGCTTCAAAAATGCTTCGAAAATCAGCTTAATGTCACCATTGGGTTGTGGAGGCCAGATGGCAGTCGCTTCACGGAAAATGTCGAGGTCCAGCCAAATCCGCAGTTAAGACTGGTAAAGAGGACCCCGGACTCCGAGGTGAAAGCTTCGGATGCGACTGGGAATTAAGGCTATGATGAAGAAGATATTTCAAGTGTGAAATTCATGTTTTAAACTGGCAATCTCTAAGGTAAATGTCATTCCCATGCTACAAGTGTCGAATAATTTTGTAATCTACTCTCTAAATCATAAAGAACAATGGCGAATTTTTATTTGACAACAATTTCAGCGACTTAAAATGTCATTCATAGGAAACTCATTCTAGTAAATATCTACGTTTTATGAAATTATCGTCTAAGTTAATAAAGGCCGAGGAATAGAACGGAAATTATTATGAGCTCAATTGATTAATTTAATTTCCTTATCAATTCAATGTTACCATTTTGCAACTATTCTTATAAAATGTAGAAAAACTATGCAGTAAAGTGTCGTACTTTTGTAAATATTTTTAGTTTTATAATTGTTAGAACTGAATCAATGAAGTATGTTAGTTATTGATATGTTTTTAAATGCATGTTTTTCAAACTTAAAGGATTTCTGTAATGAAAATATGAGCAAGTTAACAAAAACATAGTAGTAAAATATATTTTTTACTATGGCAACATTGACAACTCTAGACAGACATAGACGTTTGTTTACGTTCGTTGTGTTTTCTCGTGGAGTGATTCCAATCATCTTTACCGTTTTTTTTAAGTTTCTTGTGACCCGGACTGCTTAAGGAATCTGATTTTTCCTCTTTGTGACCCCTGCATGCCTAAGGACTCTGATACTGATATATAACTGAGTGACTGTGCTGTTTGTATATTGGATTCCGATCTTGCCATATTCTGTGGATCTCGTAGCTTTGATGTTATGTTTACTAGTTTAGAATGTACAATTCATTAGGTACATGTCGAAATAGGCAAGTAAGAAAAAAGAATTTACCGATATAGGTCATACATACTTATTGGATGTAGTAACAGCAAAATGTGGGTGTAAAACCGGGAATATATAGATGAATATACGAGTATGTGTATGTAGTACGTACATATATTTATAAGGTTTATGCAGCCACACCATTCATCAAACACATTCACACAATAATAGAGATCTAAAGGTATAACCTACAAAATGTTCAACACCGAAAATCTATTATTCTCGGCCTTCTTAGATTGAAATTCTAGTATGTATTAGAACAGGTCATCATGCTGTATCAAACAGTAATTTTTTTATTTAAAGACGCATCATTTCATTCTCAAATAATATCATGTATGGGCGGCTGCCATTGTTCTTTATAATAGAACTCTAAATTGACATAATTGACAATTTGACAAGCTAAGTTGACAAGTTGTATAATATTGTTGGTAGGATTTTTTTGCCATTTTTGGTAGGATTCTCGTAAAAGTAGTCTTACCTACTTTACACTTCCAGTACCTACTTAGGACTTGGATTACGTTACGAGTTAAGTGATTATTATCTAGCCAATATAACAGCGTCGTTTAAAGTTTAATAAATAGAATGTGCGTTATTAAACCCAAAAAATAGAATTACATGGTCAATTTGTGTAACACAACATTGAATAGTGGGACTTTAGTGATCTGCTCGAGTTCGTGGACCATTATTCCTCATTAGAAAATAATTCATTTCCTCGGTAAGTTTATACTAAAACCTTTTATTTTTATTGTAGATAATGGAAGTAAAGATGTTAAGTTAGTTATTGTCATTGCAATAGCATACATAATCATTGGCACCTTTTACATAACTGTTTAAAAAGTCATGAGATGACTTACACGTGAGACGAAATATAATTAATAATATTTAAAAACTTTTTTAAAATACATGTAATAGAGTTTGCTTTCAAAATATTATGCCCAAAAAATAAAAAAAATCCCATATATGCTTCGTAATAAGTAGTTTTTTTTATTATTGACGAAATAACGGTATTATGAATATTTAATGCGTGTTTGTGAGTTCCGATCTAATAGAATATTTATGTCACTACATGAATGAAAACATGAACTTAGAGATTTTGGAATACAATAGCCTAAATTTACTTATGCCTAATGTAATAATCTATATTTATTATCGTTATATTGCTTGTGATCTTTTCAACAACAAATTAAATAAATTAGATACTGTATTTAGCACTTACTGTTCTTCTAACATTCACCTGTATATTCCTGTAGGGGTTGCCTGAGGTGATAAACTGCAACTATATATTTTGGCCAGTTCAAAGAAACATTTTTTTTTAGTTTATATTTTTACAGTTGGATAGAAAATGCCCCTTATGCCTTGAGAAAGTTCTGACTTATTAGTTCTTCACTTGACCTTGAGAAAGGACATAGGCCATAGGTTTGGTGGCGATAACTGACATCCACACAGGTGAAGCCGCAGGCAACATCTAGTAAGCCATAATTCCAGCCAAGGAAGACACCTTGGCTGCAAACCCAAATACCTGTATATTCTTGATATTGAACTCAGTAAGGCTTGCTTCAAGATGACACCATCCTGAAAAGCTAGATAATGTCATTATCATACATTAAATGTCACATAACATTTTACAGATAGATTATAGTCAGGAATAGTACCAGGCTACATAGGCACTCCCAGCTTTCTTTAAGGAATGGGGCAAAAATCAAGTTTTAAAATTCTCAACTTCGAGCAGGGTTATGCCCATAGGCATGCCCCCCGCCCTCTCCCCACTGGGTACACCCATGGCATGGAATGAAAATAGCACTCCACACTTAGCCTCTTTTTTGGGCCATTGTGCTTGGGTATGCCACTTTTATTCAGGAAATATGTGTCTTCTGTAGGTAATTCTTAGTGGTTTAGTATTCAACACAGGCAGAGCCAAGGGCAACAGCTAGTGTAAAATAATTTACAAAAATGCAATGTCAAAGGTGCTTTTAGCAATATATAGTAATAGCACTACAATAGTCGCTAAAATGTATGCATGTTATAATAAAAACTAGCCTACTCCTGAGGCTTCGCCCGCGCGGATCGCTACGCGGTGGTTCTATACAACCAATATTGCGATCAAACAAAATAAATAAGATTTAAAGTCTAACAAAAAAAAAACAAATCTGAATCCGTTCAGTAATTTTTGCGTCTATCGCCAAAAAACAGACAAAAAAATATTTTCATGGAAGTGTAGTTTATGTTATGTCGTACAGACACGACCATTATACAATTAATTATATAATAGTATAAAAGTGTTACACAGAAATCCTCTATTGAGCCTGTCTTTGTCGTAAATATAATCCGTTCGTTCCAGTTGATTCTATCTCGTTTTCGACGTTTTGTAGTGCCGTTTTAATAGTCTATACAGAATAGGCAAATCATATAGGCATCACTTCTCCCTATATCTGACCAGATTTTACTACAGAGTGCCAGTTGTACTGAGGTCATCTGATTGTTATATCCTTGGGGTGTGTTAAGTTATACCTACTCACACTTTGCTTGAGAGGCAGAGTCTTGCAGCAAACATAAAAACACCACTGGTAACGATCTACCGATTAATCGGCAGGATCTACTCGATTCATCTAACGCGCGTCAGCAGCATATAGAAGCTAGTTATCCTTGAAATATTGAACAAGCAACAAGATTTTTATTAGACGGACACGAAGGCGACATGCCGAGCACCTACGTCACGATACTTATATCACTAGGGTTTTTAAGCAAACACCAGTTTTATAAGATGACATGTTAATAAGCTGTACCGTGATTCTGCGCCTTTTTACATTAGCCGGTATTACAATATCTTGGGATACGCATCTTGGACCTAAATCGCGAGACAACGAGGCCCTGACGCCCGCGAATTGTTTTGTAATAATCTATTCTTGGTGAATTTGAGCTCGTCCACCGCAGAGCACCCTGTGTTATCCTCAAAAGACATGTAAGAAACGTGTACTGCGCGTATATAGAGCACATTTTAGGTCCAAGATATAATTTCCCGAGCAATACTCGTACTTAAGTACTCAGTATTCGCGAGTAGCGCGTCACTAGCGCTCGTGCATATCGTCGCTCTTGCCTCATCATTTTTCAAACTTCGAGCAAGGTACTTTATCAGTCGCTTTCACTAAGTTTCGGCATTGCATCATTATAAATATGACTTGAGACCTGTTCACACACGGTCAGGCGCAGGCCGCGCAGGCATGTGAATTGTGTCACATTTCGTAATATTGACAATCTCTAAAAGAACACTTTGATCTAATAAAACAAGTTTTGTTGTTTATACAACTAAATGCGTGTGTTTGTGTCTGCGTGTGTGTTGTGTGCACGACTACATTTTTTTTACGAAGCCTTAATCATTATCTTCTAATTATTTTTTAACTAACCGTGCATCCTTGACATCTTTTACCGCGATAAAACTTTAAACATTTTATCACGTGCTTAAATTAATACGTTAATCAGGTAGGTAAAACAAAAGGTAGTGAGTGTCACCTAAAAAGAAAGGTCATCAACATCGACGAAACCAAACCTGGACTACGTATACCACTAACCTAATCCTGCCCCAGATCGACTGAACAAGTCTGTATAAAATTTGTCACACAGAGGGTCTAGATTTTCACATAAGAATCGGGCAATACGTTTCTATAGGTAACTGGAAGAGTTTTACAATTTAGTGCCTATTCGACGCAGGCGAAGCCGAGGGCACCAGGCACCAGCTAGTGTAAAATAATTCTATATGTGCTAGCCAAGCCGACCTGGTAAAATATTTTGCGTAATAAGCAAAGGAATTTAGTCAACGATGCTAATAATATTATACACACAGATTCGCCATAGGTGCAAAATACAATGCATTCAGTTCGGTGTCCATTTTTCCAAAATACATACATACAAAGCAAGGTCAGCATTGTGACACCATTTTTTCGAGACAGTGATGCTGGCTATAAAAGTAGCGGAAAAGCAGCGGGAGAGGTTTCTTTCACGCCGCAGAAGGTGGCGTGGTGGGGGTCCTAGAACGATTTCCATCCTCCATGAGCGCGGGTCTGTGTGTTACTCGTATTTATCGCCCTAGCAGAAACAGGCCCAGAATGACAGCGATTCTTGGTTCCACGCGCGCCTCTTTTTACTTGGGGCCGATTTAATTCCCATCAACACACCGAGGTTGCAGCCAATACCAGTCGAGGTCCCAGGCTTTCCCTCTCTCGTTTTAGGAATTGTTTTATCATTTTGGGACCAATGCCTAAGTTTTTGAATGGCCCCTGAATTGTAATGTTTTATTGAGTGCAATGCGTGCCTTACAATGACAGTCAAAGTTTTTGCATTCGACCTATGCGGAGGAATGTGGTACCGGTTATACTCAACCTTCGCCACGTTAATCTTCAGACCGCCGCCGTTCTCAAGCACCTTCCTCGGTGGTGCTAATGAATAACAAAATTAATTTAAAATTGTTAATACAGTATAAGTCGAGTATAAGTACATAACGGAAGTTGAGAGAGACCTTCGTTCTTTTATGGAAATCGATAGAAAATTCAGTTCTAAGTTAAATGACTTTGCAATCATTGACAGGAAACTCGTCATTTTATTTCCATTAGTATACCAATTACAATTAAGCGGTGCTGTAGGTAATCTCAAATATTTACACATGATATGTAACACCTGTATTTATTTAAACACGTACGTAACCAATAAGATATTTTAATACCTACCATATAGGTACTTAAAGAATACTATGTTGAGCTTTTTATAATTTAGATCAAAGGCTTGTCCTGCTTGTTCTCTGTGCTGTACACAGGAAAATAAGCCACAGAATCTCTCTGTTCTTACAAGGCAGGCAGCACTTGAGTAGGTAACTACCCTGGTGTTGCACTCGTCCATAGGCTACGGTAACCACTTTCCGTCAGGTAGTTCGTGTGTTTTTCTGCGACCCAAGTGGTATAAAAAAAATATGGGTATTTTTCCTGCAGGAACAAATCAAGACTATAATAGTCTTGATTTGTTCCTGCAGGAAAAATACCCATATTTTTTTTATCATACATTTTTATTTCGGGTTACATTACCAATAATTCCCCATAGCATTATACCTTTTATTATAATATTACAACTAAACATGACGTACTCTGGTTTGGGAGTTTTCTATAAGGCTTCTCAGTTTTGTAGGACAGGGAAGCCAAGGAAGTACAGGGTCTGTACTTTTTGTACCCATTCCTGCAGACCAAAAGTCAAATCTACTTCCAACTAACATTAAATTATAAATCTGAAATTTTGTGACGATGTTTAGATATCTGGATTCTGGATTTATCTGTATATTTGTTATTCAATCACGCTCTAACGGCTGAACGGATCTGGCTGAAATTTAGTACAAGAATAGATTATATGGAATAATACATGCCTTTTTATTCCGGAAATAGGATAGGAACCCTTGAGGGGTTGCCTCTGTCACAGTGGTCTCGCCCATAGGTCATAGGGCGAAAATGTCGATGGTGAATTTATGACTTTAATTATTGTTAGAGGGAAGACAAATAACCCTTTTACCCCTAGGTATAAAATAAATTGCAATAAAATATGTAGAACAAATAATTTTTGCACCCAAAGTGGTAACACTTCAATAGTGCTCATTAACGTTATTTTTTCACTGAAAATTCTGTTATGTTCAAAGTATTATTACTATCGGACGTGATTGTTTGTGATATTAATTCGCTATGCATATTCAAATAGAACATTTTAAGTCCTATTACGTTTACTTTAAACCTGTTATTATTGATAATAAGCACCGTCAAAGAGAGAGTTCCGAGTTTCTTTGTTTTTTGCCGCTCTCCTATATTCAAGTTGACTTTTACTTAGGAAGGAACGAATCGCCAAAGATGAAACATATATCAAAATAATCTCTAGTTTTTTTAGTTTTAAAAACTGTAACGTTTAGGTGCTCCAAACTGCTCCGAGGATTGAAAATAGGTCATTGAAAGTACTAGGTAATATGTAGGGAACTTGGATACCTCAGGTCATTTTTTATTTTATTATTCAGCAGGGACCACTATAAAGTGCTCTTTTCGTCGTATACATGTTCTACACGCATGTTCATCCACAAAAACTAAAAATAATGTGGCAAGATACCTCTCGTGAAGTGTTTGAAATGCTAGCAGACAATTGGCCAGGTGCAAAAAATATCGAAACCGATTACTTCAGAGATTTAATTTAGTAAGTTTTCTTATTTTATATACCAATCCAGCTATGTTCAAAAGTAGAAGTAAAACTAGTTTTAATGTTACCTACCTGCTTTTTAGACGACAAAATGTTTTTTTGGGAATATTATATCTAACTTGCATCTAAAAAATACACTTTTTTTACTTGTTATAACTCTTAAAACCTCAAAACAATCATTTCTTAAGTGAAAAAGTCATTATTTAATTTTTAATCCGACTTACAACTCCTATGACCGCCCTTCTTAAGAGCCGGGACCACTGTGTGTTGTTGCTAATTATGTGGCGCTAATCGTTAAATTGTTACGTTTGTGGTTTATGTTCAAGGAAGGAAGTCACATGCCGATACCACGATACTCACGTGCACATGGGTCGCGTACGCCCTTACTCGAAATCTTTATTAGAGAGCGGTCTCTGTCGTGTACATTGGCACGTAGTCATATACTAACGTGGGAGTATGCACCTTGGAACTAGAGGGAATTATAAATATGGCTACTCTTAGAGCGAAATATCGAATCACTTTTAAGTAGACCGTTTATGCTCTGATAAGTCGGATATCTTAGACGACACATCGCCATAGGCTTCTATTTTTCATTTGTCCTAGAAGTAACCGGAAGTATACCAAAAACATACAAAAAACGGTGTTTTTGACTATGTGACTATGGTGTGAGTAAATATTCAAAGTAGGTAGTCTATATAATGGTTTGTGCTCAGATGAATTATTTGACATGATGCCAACAGCTACATTCTATCATCGCACCTCTCGCCACACGCAGGGAGTTCCCTTCATCCTCACACATTGCGTCCGCAAACGGTGCGCACTGTGCGGTTTGAAAGGCACTTCATCCCACGCACACTCAAGCTGTGGAATGAACTGCGGTGGTTTTCCCAAGCGACTACAATATGGGGTTCTTCAAGAAGGGCATTAGAAGGTTTCTTCAGGGTCGGCAGCGCGAGTGTGACGCCCCTGGTGTTGCATACGTCCATAGGCCACGGTGACCGCTTCCCATCAGGTGGGCCGTGTGCTTGACTGCCAACTAAGTGGTATAAAAAAAAGGTAGTAGATATTCCTAGTAGTCCTCCTATAATACTTTGATTAATTTATGCACAACTTTAGTCTACCTTATCGTCAACTCTCAAGGTTTTTTGCAATGTAAAGTTTCAAGTACATTATTTTTTAATAACTTCGAATACTTACCGTGGCTTTGTAATAAATAAGGGATATCTTATCAGAATTCCTTTTCCCTCTGCATTAATCATCTTCGCGGGCGGAGCCGCGGGCGGAAGGCTAGTATACAATACATTCATGACCTTCCTCTAAAATTACAAAATTAAAACCGTTTTATATAAAGTTCATAGTTAATTTTTAATCCATTGGTTTCTAATTAATTTAGGTTTATGATCATTAAGGTAAAATATAATTTTTAATCCATTGGTTTCTAATTAATTTAGGTTTATGATCATTAAGGTAAAATCATTACTTCCTTAATGATTTTTAGCTATTTGAAAGTAATGATTTTACCAATTTGCCAATGTCGCACGAATGAATAGAATGATTCGCAACGGTTATCGTGTGCTATTGCGACGGTGCTGGATTTAGTTAGCTAATAACACCTAACCAGTCTAGCTACAGTATCGGATGCTGGCAATTTATTTGTGCCAATCCTTAGTTTAGGGTTCAGTTCACGTAGACTCGCATATTGAACAGTATATTCTACAAGAAAATAAGCACATTTAAAGTGTGAGCATCCATCGGATAGATGATAAAACTGCCATCTTGAATCGGTGGTATTGTGCCTTCTATTTTAGGTTTGATTCCGAAACTTACAAACGTATGTTCGTGCTGTGTATTTTCAATTTGCCCAATAATATAGGTGAACTTCTCCCTATCCCTTCGGAGCTACCAAAATTACCACTTACTTGCAAAATTACGGATGTGATACATATTGTAAAAAAAACTATACTTGGAATATATACCCGTACACTGTGTCAGTAGGTACTATTATCTATTCTGTGACTAACCTTGGAAACCTACCTGATTGTGCATCAAAACGTGATCGATTTTCATATGACATTGCCAACTAGCCATCGTGAACATAATCAGTTAATAACTAAGTACATAATAGCACAATGGTGGATAGGATTAGCGAAGGGTTCACAGTTGTATGAAGCCCCGTCTAGATCTTCAGGGTCCAAACCAACCTCGTCTGCTAGCTAGTAGCTTGCAACCGTCTAACAATGTACCTAATCGCACAAGATGCTGGCAAGTGCTTCCAAACGCTGAGACCAGGCGACGCGGTATTTGTCCCCTGACTTGACAATCGGACCTCGTCTGGTTAGTAACCCTAAGCGCACTGGACTGTGACAGAGTCAGAAGTCATTGTGCACTATTTAGTAGGGCGTCTGTCGTTCAATCACTACTAAATAAAAAGAATATGATTCCAATAATGTCATTTTTGGAAATGAGTTTGGAGGAATTGAGTTTCACTTTATTCAGCAGCTTTTGCTCCAACAGAGATACACACGGACGAAAATTAACTTGTAATCGGTCAATCGGGTTCCTGCAATTAAATTAGCTTAAGTTTGTTTGAATGAGTTCTTGCATGGTTAATACAACTTAGTGGCCGGTCCCAGCTTCGCATAGGTAAAATTTGGCTTTTATCCCTTTAGGGATCAAATGATTATTTTATTTGTAAGCGGTCATTGATCAGTCAGGTCATAACTTCCACTGATATTTTAGTCATGAAAATGTACAGAATCTTTGAGATATCGTTCAGATCCTTGATAGTCTGTGTAACAGCTATGATGTGTCTTGCCTACGAATGTTACGAAATAATTAGTTTATAACAATGATCAATGAAACCTCCGTGACGTGTGTTGAGGAATGAAGAACAATGCTCTACTGGATTTTATAGTTCATACGTGCTTCCAGTCCACACGCGCATTGAGATATATATTCTTGAATAGATAACTCTTTTCTTTTAAGGCCTCGAGTAAAATACATAGATGGACACTGTTAAGGTGTCTGGCAGTTGTGGAATATCTAAAATAACTGCTGTCACGGTAGATAAGTCGATCGTATCCCAAGACGGAATGGCGATTGTACAAACAGTGGCGTCACGCCATTAATTTTATGGATATTTTACATGACATTGCAATTCTACTACAGAAACCATTATTTTTGTTACTGAGAGTGCACAAAGATGTGATTTCCTAGTACAAGATCTTAATAACTCATTAATAATCGCCGTCTAAGTGTTCAAACGGGGGCGAATGGCTACAAAGACGATTTTTCTTATATGTATTATGATTGAATAGTTTTTTGTGTGTGACTAACATTATGAATTATCCTTGAAAACTTTGACATTCAATTTATTCTTGCCATGTTGCAAAAACACCTCATCTTTGAGTAGTCAACAAATCCGCTCTAATGGCATTGATTGATTTGCCACCAAATCTAAACAATCAAAAGATCAAAAATCTTGGAATATCCACACAAACGGTGCACAGTGGTGACATCATTTTCTTTAATGAATACCACTTTGACTAAACTTCATTAAAAATGTTTTAAGTAAAGTAATGCCATCACGAATAATAAAATGGTTTTCACCATTGACACTCGAAAAAGGGCCCGTGATTCATCAAAAACAGTGAATAAAACGCTCATTATTTCACTGAGTGAATAAAAAAATTTGAATTTGGAACATGCTCAAATGTATGTATTGTACTAAAACATGCAAAGAGGTTGCACCCTCTCACTATAGAAACGTACTAAAAGCCACCTAAATGTAATCACTGGCTGGATGGAATGTGGCTCAGTTTAAATTAAGAAAAAAAAAGCCGCCATTTTTCTGTGCAATTTTTCTTGTAAAAGTTTCTGTTCGTTTCTTAATCTTAAAATGACTTCATCCAGTGATGAAAATGAAATTCTCGAACGCGAAAAGATTCCTTTTTCGCTAAAGCGGTAGCTATTACTGATAATTTGCTGCTTCTTTTATGTACTATCCATAACAAATTTTAATTCATGATCACAGAGTAATTGTTTTCTCGTAGTCAATGATGAAAAGTAGAGTACCTAACACGTGAAAAAAGAATTCATCTCGGCTCTTGTATCCCTCGATCCGCTCCGGTTTCTTTCTAGAATCCCTCGCTACGCTCGGGATTCTACCCCAGAAACCTTTCGCTCCTCTCGGGATACAACTTAGTGCCTCGAAAAGAATTCATCTTTTTTTCACTTGTTGGGTAATCTACTATTTCACCATTGACACTCGAAAAAGGGCCCGTGATTCATCAAACACAGTGAATAAAACGCTCTTTGTTTCACCGAGTGAATAAAAAAATTTGAATTTGGAACATGCGCGAATGTACGGATTCTAGTGAAACATACAAAGAGGTTGCACACTCTCACTATAAAAACGTACTAAAAGCCACCTAAATGTAATCACTGGCTGGATGGAATGTGGCTCAGTTTAAATTAAGAAAAAAAAATGCCGCCATTTTCTGTGTAATTTTCCTTGTAAAAGTTTATGTTTGTCTCATAATCATAAAATGACTTCATCTAGTGATGAAAATTAAACTCATATTCTCGAACGCGGAAAGACTCCTGAGTCTTTTCGCGCTAAAGCGGTAGCTATTACTGATAATTTGCTGTTTCTTTTGTGCACTATCCATAACAAAATGTAATTCATAATCACAGAGTAATCGTTTTCTCGTAGTCAATGGTGAAAAGTTGAGTACCTAACACGTGAAAAAAGAATTCATCTCGGCTCTTGTATCCCTCGATCCACTCAGGTTTCTCTCTAGAACCCCTCGCTACGCTCGGGATTCTACCGGAGAAACCTTCACTCCTCTCGGGATACAACTTGGTGCCTCGAAAAGAATTCACCTTTTTTTCACTTGTTGGGTAATCTACTATTGTAGTGCAAAAATAGTTACCAGATCTTCTTAAGAGCCAAGTTAACAAAACAATTCTAGTCGTCCTAACCTAACACTAGGTACAGCCTTCTGCGTGGATCCTAGTCTAAAGGTCTCTGTAACTAAACCAGCCCTACATAATACAATATTAGAGCCTAAAAGCCAAAGTAAATGGTATTCAGGGCATCCATTCTCCTCTAGTTGACAAAATTGACCCGTTCTGGCTACACAGAGGGAAAAGTTCGTAAAGAGCAGCGCAAGACAGACAAGTTGACAAAGGTTTATCGTAATCGGATGTACGGAACGATACGGCTGCGCAATAAATACGAACAAACAAACAAACCCTGATTATTTTGTATAATTGCAAACAATAATTGAACAACGTGTTATCGTAATAATATTGACGTTGCGGCTGCGCATAAAATAAGATCCATCATGTTCCACGGGTTATGACCCTATGATATTATCTTGATGATCTCTATAGATATGTCTTGGACCTAAAATGTGCTCAAAATTTACTCTATACGCACAGTACACGTTTCTTGGGTGTCTTTTGAGGATAAGACTAGGGTTGCCAACTCTTTTTTTGAGAAAAAAAGTATTTTTAGGTCTGAGAAGAAAATTGAACAGTATTCTAGAAAATAGAACAGTATTTTACAATTACATACATTAATTTTAACAAAAAAGTTTAACCGACTTCAAGAAACGAAAAAGAGGCACTAAAAAGCGAAAAATAACCGCGGTTCCCAGCCCGAGAGGCTTTTAATTTATTTTTCTCTTTCTAGTGAGTTAACCGGGCACTTATAAACTTGCGATAAATACACACATAACTTCGAAAAGCATCGAAAAGTCATTGGTGTGTGCCACCGGTGGATAAATTAAAAGATTTAATATATGGCTGGCAAATAGAAGATAGCTGTGAACTGTATTATTTTCTTTATGATTTATCATTAATAAATTTTGGATTATCATGGGACAATCAACACCTAAACTTATAAAATAATTGCAAATTGGTGCTCAATTAATTAAAATTGTATCAATTGCTGCACATTTTTGTAGTGTTATGCATTTTAATGCTGAAAACAGTATTTTGGATACTGTTTTTTTGTTGAACAGTAAACAGTATAATTGGGTGTAAAACAGTATAATACTGTTTTTAACAGTATGGTTGGCAACCCTAGATAAGACCGAGTGGGGTGGACCGTGGACGAGTACAAATTCACCAAGCATAGATTATTGCAAAACAATCAGACCACGCCACTTAGGTCCAGGTTCAAGGTATTAAGTAAGTAAGTAAGTAAAAACGTCTTTATTGTACACCATAGATATAACAATATAACATAGAGAACTGAGTTAGGTATGTGGTAAGTACAGATGGCGGCCTTATCACTCTGCGGCAATCTCTTACAGGCAACCATAGGATGGATAGTTACCTATTACCTATGTTAGATAGATAGATTACCTATGTGTCCCGATCCCGAGGTATACAAACTGTATTTATATTATGTTAGACCGTGTGGAATACTGCTTCCGTTCCCTTATTAACCCATGGGGCCCTATTTCAGGGATAACAAGTCTGTGTATTATTCCAGACTATAATCCATTCAACCAAATTTTAGATCAAATCCCATCCATTTAGCCGCTTAAGCGTGATTAAGCAACATTCATCATCATTACAAACTTTAACATTTATAATAATTAGTAAGATTAGTAGGATGAGATTAAATTTTTGAACCAATAAATAAATTAAACCGGTTAGATCTAAAACTCAGGGTTAGTCGGTTCAAAGGTCTAATCAAGTTTGAACTGTTTTTGCTATTCGAAGTCGCTTTATTACGGCAACTGGACCTCCTCTAAGTCTCCAATAGGACGATAAATTATATCATTTAATTAGATACTAGTGTACCAACTTAATTTGAACACAAATGAAGCGAATTACTATTGTAATGTTAAAAAATACATGTAAACACTGCGCCTCCAATCTCTGACGTTACTTACAAGGTCAAAACTTACAATTACATCGCGGTAGTTCTAGAACGGTTGTAAAGTCACGACCCCGACGCGCAGCGGTGTAAATACTTACATTATAGAACTTCAAACGCAATAAACTACATACATAAAGGTGGATTTAGACCAAACGAATATAGTGAGAGCTAGAACAAAGCATTCTTTCTTAATATTTTAGTGTAAACGTAACTTTGTTTTTAGCGTTTACATGAGAGAAAACAACGAACGAATGTTCTGTCAGGGGATAGAATGAGCATTCGCTCGTCTGATTTAAATCAGACTTAAAGCGATCACGATCATTCTATCGTAATGTTTAGCGTGTTCAGCGTCTTAACCCTGTCAATTTGTTAGTTCGAACCCCATAGACGTCAGCTGTGCAATTCACTAACAAGCACAACGATGCGACAACGATGCGAGTCGCAACGATGTGCGCGATAGACACTGTCATTGGTCGATTTCCAATGACGTGATACAATCTGACCATGACAATCTACGTTGCGCCTCGCATCGTTGTCGCATCGTTGTGCTCGCTTAGTGAATTGCAGTGCAGATCAGGATTGTGTGTCTTCGTGACATGCCATTTTCACCCCTTGCAGCAACAGAACAGCTGCCTACCAAACCCAGCAAAACAGCAATCTGCTGTCTATAGAGTTCTACAAACTGCAGACTGCTTTTGCTAGATTGCGGCTACTTGTTGTTACATCATTGCTGTTCTTAATTCCGTTATAACACCTTCAAGCCTTTCAGAAGAAGAATACGTTTGATCATGGAAAAAAAAAACAACGTAATAATATTATTAGTCTTAACGTAAGATCTTGTTTATATGTATGACGAAGAAGCGATGTTATCTAACAAATATTAACTTTCTATGATACTTCAGATGTTGATAATTTTGTAAGTAAATATCGATTGCTTATCAAAAATATGCTATATTCATCTAGATCAAATATACCTTGGTCATAGTAGGTGTTACGTGCTACACTACAGCATCATAGAGGCGCATCCTAAGGAGTTAGGTGAAGATGTTTATCGATACGTGTATAATGAAACGTGTGGTTGATTGATAGTCACTAATAGTCAGTTATCTGAAATGCCTAATTTGTCAACACATTATTTTGTCAACTAGTATCAGAATTAAGTGATGCAATTATTCCCCTACTATCACCTCAAATTATTGTCTTAATTTCGAAAAGATGTTCGTCTCCAATTTGTTTTCACTATACATGCACAAAATTAACAAAACAGTACATAACAAGCATACTTTCACTCGCAGCGCAGAGTGCAATAAATTCGGCAATTGACACCAATTCAAGTATGCGTTGTCTTATCAATTGTTTAACATGCGGGGGTGGCGTCCTCTGAAGATTAAGCAAGCAATACAAAACAACACAGGGTGACACTGTGTCACCCTCATGCTGTGCAATTATCAAGTACCAAGCGGTTCGGTACCTCTTGTTGCGTTATAAAGTCTTGGAATTCTTTACCAGTACACGTGCTTTTTTAGTTTAGTAGGCACTTGTTTACATTTTTGCGAAATTACGAGTAGCATTTTATCTGGATGTTTGCATCACGTTTGAATATATGTGATGCTTATTCATGCTTATCCAAGAGCAGATAGGTACAATCAACAACAAAAGTAGCTTAATAAATATAATTTCTATGAAATGAGCTCCTAAACACAGTTCTTTTAATGAACTGAGTTCGTCCGTTAGGTTTAGCACGGAGGTAGGACACGACGGTATCTCCCGTCTCAAATCGAGCAGTCCGACTGGGGAAGTACCTCCGCCCTACAGAAGATCGCGGTTTAGCAACCTTGTGTTGTGTTTTCCGTGGTGAGTAGGGTAGCCAGAGCTCATTGGAGGGTTCTTGTGCTGTCAGCGGGAAGACCAAAGGCTTGGGTTAACACCACTGACTGGTGCGGGCGTGAAATGTTGGCGCGGCGGTCAGGGAGACCCGGTGAAACGGTTATCCGCTGGCCGCCCGCGGGCTGTACGGTTCCCGAACCTGGGGAACACTTAATCTCCGCCCCAGGAGGCTGATCCAGCAGCCTGTGTAAAGTTCCCGGTGCTGTAGTCGTGCCGGAGGAGGAGACCGGAGTGGACCCGGCTACAGTATCTGGGAGGGGACCGGGGGCCCTTCCGCCCGCCACGCCAGCCAGTCACAAAACCTTAACTCGTCGGTGGTGGCATGGAGCCTTGCTTTGTCTTTTACGCTGACGACACAAAGGCTCTCTATACCTTCGCCCCCCCCCCCCCCCTTCTACAAATATGGCCAAAAAGAAAAAAATGAGAAACGGTTACACAGCGGCACCATCGTCCACGATACAAGTGGACTATTGTAATATCAGGGGCCTACATTCCAACCTGAACGAGGTCCACCACCACCTCGAAACAGCACAACCGACCCTTTTCTTTCTGACGGAGACGCAAATATCATGCCCGGCCGATACAGCCTACCTAATGTACCCCGGCTACAAGCTCGAGCACAACTTTCTGAGTAAAGCCGGGGTATGCTTGTACGTCCGGGATGATGTTTGCTGTCGCCGTCTAAATGGCCTTGAGGAGCGAGACCTATCAACGCTATGGGTGCGTATGGATCACGGTGGCAACACCCGTGTTTATGCGTGCCTGTACAGGTCTCATAGCGGTGATCTGGGCACGGCTCAACTGTTTGAGCATCTGCAGCGGTCGGCGGACACGGTAATCGAGCAGTACCCTACCGCGGACTTAGTGGTCTTGGGGGACTTTAATGCTCACCACGTGGAGTGGTTGGGGTCCACCGAGACTGATTTTGCGGGAAGGGCTGCATACAACTTCGCCCTGACCTATGGACTCTCGCAACTGGTGCATTCTATCACTAGAATACCAGACATCGAGACCCATAGAAGCTCTATACTGGACCTTCTGCTGACTACGCGCCCGGATGAGTACTCCGTGAATGTGGAAGCGCCATTAGGCACTTCGGACCACTGCCTTGTCCGGGCGCAAGTGACTCTCGCGCGGCCTGAACCACCGCGGCCACCACAGTGGCGGCATGTCTGGCACTATAAGTCGGCAGACTGGGATGGTCTGCGAGAATTCTTCGCGTCGTACCCGTGGAGGCGGCTTTGTTTCACTTCAGATGATCCAAACTCCTGTGCAACAGCAGTCGCTGAAGCGATCCTATCGGGCATGGAATGTTATATTCCTAACCGCTGGATCGCGACAGGAGCGAGCAAACGCCCGTGGTTTAATAGGCCTTGCAGAGAAGCTAGAGACCGCAAGCAATCTGCCTATAAGGCTTGGACCACAGCTCTTGCCAATAGGGATCCGGATATCGCTGAAGTGAAGCGTAAATTGAACGCCGCCTCGAGGTCCAGTAAAAAAGCAATAGCCAGGGCTAAGTTCGAGTTCGTTGGCGGAATTGGCGAGCGGCTTGCGCGGTATCCGTCAGGAAGTCGTGCTTTTTGGTCGCTCGCCAAAGCTGCCGAGGGAAACTTCTGCCAGTCCTGCCTTCCGCCGCTGCAAAAACCTGACGGTAGTCTGGCCCATGGCGCTAAGGAGAAAGCCGATCTCTTGGGTCGTCTCTTTGCGTCAAACTCGACTATGAACGACGGGAACGCCGAGCCACCTATTATTCCCAGCTGTGGTGCTTCCATGCCTGAAGTGAAAATCACGCAACGGGTGGTCCGGCGTGAACTTAAATCCCTAGATGTTCGAAAGTCGAGTGGGCCGGATGGTATACCGGCGATGGTGCTCAAGCACTGTGCTCCTGAGTTGTGCCCAGTGCTTACACGCCTTTTCGCGCTCTCCTACTCCACAAGACAGGTCCCGGCTTCGTGGAAGACTGCATTCGTGCATCCTGTGCCTAAGAAAGGCGACAGGACAGATCCGTCCAACTATAGGCCTATCGCTATCACCTCGCTGCTCTCGAAGGTGATGGAGCGTGTGATTAACACAGCTCCTGAGATACCTTGAGGGAAACGATCTACTGAGCGACCGACAGTACGGTTTTCGCCACCGTCGCTCTACCGGTGACCTCCTAGTGTATCTCACTAACCGATGGGCGCAAGCCATCGAGAGCCGGGGTGAGGCTTTAGCGGTCAGCCTAGATATAGCGAAGGCCTTCGATCGGGTCTGGCACAGAGGTCTTCTTGCGAAGTTGCCACGCTATGGACTCCCCGCGGGATTGTGCGCATGGATTGCCAGCTTTTTGTCCAACAGAAGTATTCAAGCCGTCGTCGATGGCAGCTGCTCGGACCGCATGGACATAAACGCCGGTGTTCCGCAAGGCTCCGTGTTGTCCCCGACCTTGTTTCTGCTGCATATCAATGACATGCTGTCTGATGGCTCCATCCATTGCTATGCAGATGACAGCACCGGTGACACGTATTACACGGGCCGTGCAAATATGCCTAGGTCGGAAGTGGAGGAGAGTCGCGAACAACTTGTGTCCGAAATTGAGACTACTCTCTCTGGAGTATCCGATTGGGGACGACTAAATTTAGTCCAATTCAACCCTACCAAGACACAAGTATGTGTATTCACCGCTAAGAAGGCCCCATTTGTTGTAGCGCCGCAATTCCTGGGCACACCGCTCACCATCTCCACAAGTATCGGGATTCTTGGTGTCGATATCTCCAGCGACGTCCAATACCGAAGTCATCTGGAAGACAAGGTCAAGTTGGCATCAAAGAAACTTGGGGTGCTCAACAGGGCGAAGCAGTACTTCACTGCGGGGCAACGACTACTCCTTTATAAGGCACAGGTTCGGCCCCACATGGAGTACTGCTGTCACCTTTTCGCCGGAGCGCCTGCGTGCCAGCTTGACCCTTTCGACTCGGTACAAAGACGGGCGTTGAGGCTTGTCGGCAATCCCATACTCACAGGCGATGTGGAACCACTCAGTCTCAGGAGAGACTTTGCTTCACTGTGTGTGTTTTACCGCCTATACAATGGTTTGTGCTCAGATGAATTGTTTGACATGATGCCCACAGCTACATTCTATCATCGCACTTCTCGTCATAGGCGGGGAGTTCATCCTCACACATTGCGACCGGAAACGGTGCGCATTGTGCGGTATGAAAGGAACTTCATCCCTCGCACACTCAAGCTGTGGAATGAACTCCCCGCGATGGTTTTCCCAAGCGACTACAATATGGGGTTCTTCAAGAAGGGCATTAGAAGGTTTCTTCAGGGTCGGCAGCGCGAGTGTGACGCCCCTGGTGTTGCATACGTCCATAGGCCACGGTAACCACTTTCCATCAGGTGGGCCGTGTGCTTGTCTGCCACCTAAGTGGTATAAAAAAAAAAAAAAAAAAAAAAAAAAAAATTGCATACTTAAACTTGTTTTTTTTTTTCATGTTCTTCTTCATCCTAGCGTTAATCCCAGCGCATCCGAAGCTTTCACCTCGGAGTCTGGGGTCCGTTTTACCAGTCTAATATGATATCGAAGCATTGCATCTAGACTAGTTGTTAAACTTTTTTTTTGGGCTCCAACACCTACAACGACTGCCATAGATATGGCAATGTATTGCAACCGGGACCAATGACGACGGCTTGAACGTGCTCTACGAGCAAAGCAGTTCCATGAAATCGAACATTAATCGATGGTTTCTGATAACCTTGACTTTATCTGTCCTTTTTCCTTTACCTATCTGATTGAGCTTAGTCACTCACAGCTATGCGCCAGTCTAAACGTGTTTACCGAAATGAACACATCTTTCGAACGATTGGCTCATAAAATTGTAAATTTCTGGTTGTTTTATTATCTTTCTAGCGTTGTCCCTCCAATACTTTTAGAATCCAAGTTTCGCTTACTTTTCCTCCTTTGCGTTTGGCATAATATGACTTCGGCAAAAAAAAAAATCAGCGGGTGTCTAATATTTTTTGTCATTATTTTATGCGCTGCTGTGCCCGACGCTGCAATCGATGTTTTGTTTTCACCAAGAAGTGTTCCCATGCGTAGTCGGTTCGGGTCTGCTAACACTAGATAAGAAATTAACTTTAGGTTATCTATTCTGTACCTTAGGTTGTTACGTATTTCTGTACTGGGTTTCCCCGGGATTAAACCGTCTATAATTCTTCATATCATTGCTTTGATAACCTTGCTTTGCATCATTCAGGGCCAGGGTCAATGCAGGAGATCCAGCCAGTATGCACTAAATAATACTGATTGATTCCTATGTTTACTGTTTGCGTCACGATTAAGTCAATGAATTTTATGGTGAAACGTGAAAACCCTGGGAACGATAGATTTGCAAAATTTACGAAAACTTATACCTACCTAATTGATTTATAAGTTTACGTAGTTTAGTTTCAAAAACTATTTGAAAACTAATTAAACTATAGAGTGATTCTGAAAGTTTAACGACCCCACGATAACATAGGTAGGTTTGGTTTTGACAGACTACCTATATGAAATATCAAGTTGTTTTTTTCGTTTTTCCTTCTAATGGAATAAAAAACACGCGTTTTGATATTGTCACGTTACTGAAGCTCCCAGGTAGAAAGGACCCCGGTTCCGAATTTGAATTCAAAATCGTATTCGTCCAACCTCGTGACCTTCCTTTTATTTAGGCCATGGTCGGCAACATTCGAAAAATTTTGATACTGCAATCGTCCATAACATACGTTATCATTAGAGCAGGCTTTAGGTTACTTTTCTAAAATTCAGTTTCACACTGGTTACACCCGGTAAACTGGTAACCCGGATGAAAGTTGCCACTATTTGCAATTCAAAACATTGTAATAGATAATGTAATCGGTAATGCACCTAGTAGTTTCTCAAGGGTCTGTCGTCAGTATTGTATAACATTAAATTGTCAACGTCACAACATTTGGGGTCAAAGCCGGTACGTAATTACGGTTTCAAATAGTGATAATGACCCAAAAATTAGGTAACCATATTGTTTTTACTTTTACAGTACCTATGACGCATCTAGAAATTATTTGTATTCTTTGTATTGGTACAAGTGGCTGATGGAATGTGATACCATAATAGCTAATGTCGCACACATTCACTCCCCCCCCCCCCCCCTCCCCCCAATTTGTAAAGAATACGTAGGTACTTATGTTGAAGTATAGACAGGGCAGTTTGGTCTTCTCAGTCGCCAGTCTGTCTACTTCCATTTTCTACTGTAAAGGTGTGGTCAAACCTTGTTTTCGATTGGTTAAAGTGGGAAATTTTTATTTTACGTATTTTGCAAACTGAATGGATGTACGAGTAGTAGAACGTTTCAAAACGAAACTGTCCCGCTCTTGGTCGTACGTTTAAAAATGCCTATTTTTTTTTCTTTTTCGAATTGAATTTCCGTAATCTTTGTACAGTTCAGTGTTGTCAGTGATCATTTCCGGGTTTGAATTAAAACTTACATTTATTTGTAAATATTTCCAAATAGCACAATAGCCTTCGTTTCAAAATAATAATGAATTTGTTTACAGTTATAACACCAAGATAGTTTCGTTCCGAGTTCCGACTATGTAACCAATTTACCCACGTAGCGTGTAAATGACTTGCCAATCTTGTCTGAACAACAAAAAACAAAAAAATAGGCCTGTGCAATCAAGTTTGGATCTAATTGTTTTGGCAAGTCATTAAGTTACTGCAAAATGTCGCTTTATTTATGATAGACAAACGTCTTTCTTCATTTCGTAACATTTTAACACAATTACTTCACGTCATGATGACCCATTAACAGAAACATTGTCATGATAACATATTTTTTTATCTAGCAAGATAGAAAATGTCTCTCTCCTATGCCTAATAGAGTTCAATTGGGTGATAGAAGACTAAGAAAATGTTAATAAAGCAAGGAAACCTCTGTATTTTGACATGTAATTATATGTGTGAAATGGTTGTCAGGCAAAATTACAAATGAGGACGTTCGAGAACATGTAGAAAAGCTTGGGTGAAGAGAACCGAAATGGAAAAGACACAGACAGTTCCACTGCAAGTGCACGTAGTTACGAGTATGATATCACTTTGTGCAGTAATAGATGGCTATTGTTCTGAGTATCCACTGTCTCGCACATATCCCTGCCCCTGCATGGAAACCGGAAAACAAATAGCTATTGTTCTGTTAACATGATATTTGTTTACAATATGGAGTATGGCAACACCTGACCTGACACAATACACAATCAGTATAGGAAAAACGTTTGAATTGTTGCCAAAGGAAAGGCAAGAAAATATTTACCCGATTAGATATTGACTGAATAAGTTCATCTACATATTCTACATTAGTGTACAACAAAAAGTAGATTTTGATATTATAATTGACTTCGCGCGGCGAGATTTCCTAAAAAGTAATCAGTTTCTAAACTTCACATATTTAGATGTCTCACTGCATATGACTCTCGAATAGCTTTAATATATTTCAGGCTTGACTTTGTTTCCACAAAATTAGTTGCCACAAAAATAGAACCAATACATACCTTTATATTTTTCAAATTTATTGTCTTACGCAACTAGTTTTCACATCCAGAAATGTACAACAAGTGCCTAAACCTAGAAAAAACCTACAAGCAATGATAGGTAAAGCCGAAAACTTTCCAGAACTATGAAAAGTACTGATAAAATTAGGTCATCATCAGTATTTTATCTATTTGCAGATTGAGCCAAAATATATTAATTGCCTATGGCGTAATGATAGTGGTCTAATACAAACTAAAATCCTTTGAAGCTGATCACGAATAAGTCATTTAGTCTGTTTGCCAAGCCATAAAGGAAATATCCATCAGCTATCACAAAGCCCTATTGCACGCCAATGATCCATTATGAAATAGGTAATGTATCCACGCGGATATGAAACTGGTAATGATGTGCAATTACTGCGTAGTAAAACTTGTAGACCTTGAGCCGAACAGTATGTTAATATTACAATAATTGTAGGATTATGTACCGACTTGCATCGTCTGAGGATGTGCTTGCAATGAGCAGTTTTCCAGTAGGTATTTATAGGGTTCCTAAAGACAAGCTAGATGGCGCAGCCGGCACTTTTGGTAACTAATTTATGGAAAAAATGATCTTCGGTTTTGTATTGATTTACTTTACATAGATGTTTTGACATGTTTTCTGATGAAATTATTTTAAATTATAATATTATTATTTTAAATTACAGACCGACGCGAAAAGAACAACAACAAACCACAGATTACATTAAAATTACCAAAAGTTATGCTAGCGCCATCTCTTGATGAATTAAAAACCAACTGATTATTATACCTACTGGAAAACTGCTCATTGTAGCTATAAAATTTGCTGATCGCTAACAAATTTTATAGCTGTAAGAATTACAATTTTACTTTGATTTACGTGATTTCATTTTTATGAAAACATGGTTGATCACAAGTTACATTTTTACAATAAAATTAAAAAGTGTCGTTGTGGTGATAATTGTTAGAATAAAATTGCCGAATTTCGATATAGAGGTAAAAACGGTAAAAGGTAAAAACGTAGTTTTTTTTTGTTAAATTTTTGTTTGTGTATGCGTGTGATCTCCTTTGTCAGTATTTAACTGGGTAGGTACTAGGGTACTTTGCAAATCTAATTACAAGAAAATATAAAAATATAAGGAGTCGAGAATTTTTATACTTCGGTAAATAAAACCTAGTTGCGTGCTGAATGGTTTTTTAATTGTTTAGAAACTGTAATGTACTTATTAAGTTAAAGGACTTGTACTTCCCGGCAACATTCAGTTTTACTTAAGTAGGTACTTGTTGCGCCATGCGCGGCGCCCCGAATTACTAGAGCGAGTTAACAATCCCAAATCCTTCCGTGATCCGTGACAGCGATTGTCTGTAAATTTTCCTAATTTTTAATATCACAGTTTCCTACGTATCGAGTCAATAAAATCAAAAAAATAAGTTCTGCCACTGATCGCAATCATAATATCTAAAAAATCTTGTAGGTCTTTCTACTATTTCATTCATCGAAGAGAAGTGACCCAAGAGATACGTCTGCAGAGCTGCTAGTTAACAGCAATATTTTCGCCATATAGACGAATAATCACGCCTCTGCTTATACGTTAGAGGATATAAGGTTTAAGTATACTATTGTGTAGTAACTCATTTCAACTTATAATACCTACTTCTAAATAGTAATATATTATGGTGTTGATTCAATTCATTGTGTGGGCGTCATTCAACCTATTCATTTAAAACTTTGTACATATTGCACTTGCGTGAAAGTTTCTAACACAACAATATAACCATAACCTAATAAGGTGATCGTTGTAATATAATTTACATACACATTTACATATAGTACAGTACTTTTAGGGTGAGAAACAATAGTTTAAACGTCTAAGTAAGGTAATCTCAACTTTGCAAGAGAGAGTTGGAGGACTAAAGATTCGAAAATAATATTATTTGGCGACACAAGCGTAGCTATGGGTGGGCAAGGTGGTGCGGTGCACCAGGGCCCCCAGGCTCAGGGGGCCCCCAAGCTCAGTGGTCCCTCGAGCCTTAACTAGCAAATCTCATATTGAACTACCAAAAAAGTCTTACTTATGAAATGCGAAAATGAATTGTAACACAACTCTAATCAGTGCAACTCAATAGTTGGTAATTTTGTGCAGTATTGTGTCGTTGAAAGATTCGCCATCACATTTGCCGCTTACTTGGGGGGCCCCTGAGCCCTCAGGAAGCCCCCAAGCTTGATGTCTAGTGAGTGATATTATTCTTCTAGCAGTCATAATAAAATATTTTGCCTATAGTCAATTGATTGTAGTAATATTATAATAGTAATAAGAGTTCCAGTACCTACTTTTTTTTTTCTAGAGAATCGCTGGTCTTCTACTGAATACCATTTGGGATATGGGTTTGCTTTAGCTACCCTCCCTATCGAATCAAACTTTGCCGGTACTAGAATAGTGAACTCTCCCGTACCACAGATGGGCGATGGAGATCACGGAACGATCTCCTTCGACTAAGATTTCCGCACGAAAAAAGGGAGAGAGGAGGGATTTGATCCCCAACAGCGCGTTAGCGACCGGTAGAGGATGTGTCCACCTCATCATTTACATCGGTAAGGCGACGTGCGACGCCCGAGGGAATTTTCGAAACAAAAAAAAATAGGGGGCACCATATTTCTTTTTGCACCGGGGCCCTTGGTCATCTAGCTACGCCACTGTTTGGCGATAATTAATTGGCGAATAAAACGAACGTAATTGTGACTCAAAAGTATCAAAACAATACGCTAATTATTATTTAAAACAATGAGAACTACACTGGAGGTCAAAAACAGGTGTCTACCGTAAACAAGCAGTAGGTTCACTTATCTTTATTTTACTTCGAAAACAGATTTATCGGTCTACGAGCACTACGAGTTTGCAAATAACCATTGATACGATGAACAAATAATATGTTATCTGTTATCTAAAACGTTATCTAGTTTGTTCTCTTTACTATTGATACCTATAGTTAATAACGCTCTTACTGTACTTTAGTTAAACGTCAGGCCTAAGGTTTAGAAAGAAGTTTTAATCACAGTCGTAGCGCGATTATTTCCAATGTTATTGGCTAAATGAAAAAGAAGGATTTGCACACCCGCATGGAGCTCTATCAAGGTTCATGTAAATGCACAATGGTCCAAAAAAGAGGTTAAGTGCGGACTAAAGAGTCCTCTTTCTATTACAAGGTCCATGCAAACCTTACCTGCAAGACTTTGCACTTGCTTTGACGGACGAGACTTTGGTGTAGGCTTTCCTCTAGTATACTACGACACGACCACATATAAACTACTAGCCGTTGCCCGCGGTTTCGCCCACGTTCATGGATTGTATTCCCAATTACACCAAAATCCGTTCAGTAGTTTAGGTGTGAAATCTTAGCAGACAGGCAGACGGACATACAGAGTTACTTTCCCATGTATAATATTAGTAATATATAAATAAAAACACAGAAAAATAAACAACAATTCCATTCAATCAGTTTGTTTTTAGTTTACTAGACAACAGATTGGTGTATGACTTGATTGATTAGCAACTAACGATAATAATAATCTGATCCATAAAATAAGATATAAATTCATCCTCAGATTAACTTAAATCATGAACGTTATTAGGCCATTGATTGCTGATTGTCATAATAGTTTATTGATAACATCGTTGTGGGTATTATTGGGGCTAATTTTCATAAAAACAACCAATAAATAGGCATGTTTTCTGCTTTTTTAAGACTGCCACAAAGACAGGCCACTGAACGATACAAAGGCCACACCTAGGGTTGCCAACTCTTTTTTCGAGAAAAAAAGTATATTTAGGTCTGAGAAGAAAATTGAACAGTATTCTAGAAAATAGAACAGTATTTTACAATTACATAAATTAATTTTAACAAAAAAGTTTAACCGACTTCAAGAAACGAAAAAGAGGCACTAAAAAGCTAAAAATAACTGCGGTCCTAGCCCGAGAGGCTGTTAATTTATTTTTCTCTTTTTAGTGAGTTATAATCGATCCATCGTCCATCCTTTGCTTAGGTTCCTATCATCAGCAGCTTAAAATCACGAGCAGATAATTTTTAAATGCAAATACTGAAATTAAATTATGTTAAAACAGCAGAAACAGTGTTTTGCCATCATTTTGAGGATTTCCCTAGATCCTGTTATCCAATCCTGACTCCCTTGATCCTGTCATCCGATTCTGGCTCCCTGAACCAACTTTCTCTCTCCAACAAAACAAAGATCATAAAAATCCGGTTCACAAAATACGGTTTTACATACAAGGGTTCGTCACCTATTTTGCCCCCTTAGGTCTGTCTGTCTTAAAAGAAAGCATGGTTTCGTAAACATCTAAAATGGTAATATGGTTCCCATCAATTTTTTTATGGATAAATTAAACATAACATATCATAAACTCACGCCTATATCCCCGAAGGGGTAGGCAGAGGTGCTAGCACCCACATTTCGCCGTTTATATTTAGGTCCCAATGTATGTAATAGGTGGCGAGCCTATTGCCATTAACCGGGCACTTATAAACCTGCGATAAATACACACAACTTCGAAAAGCATCGAAAAGTCATTGGTGTGTGCCACCGGTGGATAAATTAAAAGATTTGATATGGCTGGCAAATAGAAGATAGCTGTTAACTGTATTATTTTCTATATTATGATTTATCATTAATAAATTTTGGATTATCATGGGACAATCAACACCTACACTTATAAAATAATTGCAAATTGGTGCCCAATTAATTAAAATTGCATCAATTGCTGCACATTTTTGTAGTGTTATGCATTTTGATGCTGAAAACAGTATTTTGGATACTGTTTGTTTGTTGAACAGTAAACAGTATAATTGGGTGTAAAACAGTATAATACTGTTTTAAACAGTATGGTTGGCAACCCTAGCCACACCCTTTGTATCGTTCTCTAGCAACTAACGACTATCGATTTGCGTCAAGGCAATCAAAAAATCTGCAATAAGTCTAAAATCTGTCAAACCTTGCATCTTGTCTGCCTGCTCTATGTAGAAGTCGAACTCCGAACAAAATCGTCAGAATATGCGATTACTGTTCGACCTTGAACGACTTAGGCCTGCCACTGTCATCCTGATCATTATCAAGGTGTTACGTGACCAGAAGTTATAGTGTATGAAAAAAAATAGACTATTGGTCGAAAAGAAACGAAGAGATTTGTCTATGCCGCCATCCTGAGGCTGCAGTAATGTCTTTTGAAATATTGACCGAACGATATAAACTATACCACGACAGGTAGCAAGCATTAGATAAGTTCGCCTATACTGGTTCTGCCGAATGGGATATATTTATCCAGCTGATTCGGAAACAAATTATTGTTCTCAAATATATTGCAAAGCGAACGTTCTACAGAGATCTATTTTAGTTCCAGGTGGCAACCGACAGTCATACTAATCGGTTTTAGTATTGTATTGTGTAATGGAAGCACGAACACGATCCGACCGCGCCGATATTAGAGCTGCACGTGTCACAAGTCAAGGATAATAATGTTAAAGCCGTGTTTCGATACAGTTGAACGTTTCTGTCCATGACTGTAGAATAATAATTCATATTTATGCGATTAGCCCTTTCAAAAAAACAAAATATTGTCGACAATGTACAGCAGTGACGAAGGGTAAAAATTTTGAAATCTTAAGCCATTGGTTAGGTCTTACATCTTGAAGAACGGCCATAGTGCTTAGAAACATCTGCTATGCTTGAAACAAATGTTTCAAAATTTCATTCAATCTCTACTAAGGCTTCTCTTTGCAGAGAAAGCACACCTCGCTACTGATGTACAGCCGTCGGTCCCGGTCCCACAAAAATCCGACTAGTCTAACTTCAGAATTCGATATCACCAATATTGCTGGTGGAGGTCTCAAAGTCGTTTCACCAAAAATATCGCGCCGGTTTGTATGTAGTACTTCTGACCTGTCCTTTTTTCAAAATTTTATTAATTTGACCTAAGTGTGTAGTGTGAGGTCGACTCCGGCTGATCTGCCTATTCACCTGTGCCTCTTGGTGTGTCATTCGCTCCGTACTCATCGCTCTACGTGCCCTAACCACCTTAGCATACCCTTTTCAATCCTCGTTACAACATTCTCTTTTTTTCTATCAACTAGCCTTACCACACATACATTGTGTCATGCATGATAGGCTCAATCTTTTATATCTAGAAATTTCTGAAATCACATTATAAAACGTCACAATTATATCAGACACCAATATATTATCAGATTTTCAATACACTACAAGGTAATTAATTAAAAACTGTAATTTTTCGTTATCAACGTTATCAGTACGTGACCAGACCCACGAGATGCCTACGTAGAGAAGCAACCCGACTATCTCTGTAAACCTATATATCTGCGGCAATTGTTAATCTATAAACAACTTTACTCCGTTGTGGTAAGAATAATTATTTATCAACATTCGGTTTGTAAAGGTAAGCTAGATCGGCAATTTTGTACTTAATAATTAAAGTGATTAATACAATAGCCAGCAGTCGGCGTCAAACGCGTGCGGGGTGAGTTGTCGATTATTGTAGGATCGCCTTTAAAATTTTAGTTTACCAAAACATAAGTTTATAACGTTTCTTTAACCTATCATATATCTATTCAATACTAATAGGCATGCATACATTATCAACCTATTTTCATAACAAATGCCATAAATAAACGTACACGTGCTCAGATTCGGTGAAAATACGCGACGTAGGTACCTAATTGTAATTTTATTGCCCGTGTATCACGTTTGCCAAGACACCATCGCAGAAGGTGCATTAAAGTAACTATGGTACAAGTAGATTTATTATAACATGTCTTACATCTATTACTTTTCTTTAAATTCCATGAGGCTCGTGAAGTTTCCTTAAATTTTAAACTCTTTAAAACTAGTTAGCATTAAACATATAAGTTGACACGATGCGGCATCATTCTCCTGTTTGCCTATGTTGCAATCTTATTGTAAAAACTTACGTGTATTATTTTCATTGTTTACAGGCCAGTGCAGTAAACTTCGGCCACAATGTGTCCCATTTGGCCGTTGCACCTGATCATCATATACCTGCTGGCGTTATGCCCCCTGTGGGTTGTCTGCCAGACGCTGCCGAACTTGATCGCAAAGTTCAGCCCTTCAGAGCTGACTGTTCATATGAATGAGTATAATTACGTCAACCTTACAATCAAAGGTATGTTGTAAATTTATTTCTTGTAACTTGAGTAACTTCAGTAACTTCATGGTAAAGGTTAAGAGATGATTGGTGGAGTGACCATTACAGCATTAGTGAAATGGGATTTTTTACTTTTAAGAAGCGTTTGAGGCTTTTAATCATGATATTTTTTAACTTGTTAGCAATCTGCCGGATTTGTTGACTTTTATGATTACTGCTCGCTCCCTTAAGTAGTAGCGTATTTTTTCTCTGCGTAAGAAAGGAATATTCTAAAAAGAGAATTGACGAAATCGGTTCAGCTGTTCTCAAGATTTGCGATCAGCAACACATTCAGCGATTTATTTTTTTATAATAGATCGAGTTTACGTGACTTAGTTTTCTGATACCAATATAATACATTTCTTGGATCAGTTATGGCTTTTGGTATACCACAGGGTTTGAATCTGGGACCCACCGCTTTGATATAAACATGTGAACCACATTGATAGTGTTGTTTCATTAAACATATAAGCTTCGTATTCTAAAACGACACTCAGTCCTAAATCTCTATTTATTTGAAGACAGATTGACAGATTTGAGAGATAGTCTACACAATCTGTCCTCATATAAATCTAGTTTCAGAAATGAATACCATTCTAGAATACGACCCTTAGTTTATTAACTAATTATAACCTAATGGACTAAACTGCTGGTAGTTATTTTGACATAAGCGTGTGTTATGTATGTACCTACATTTTTCTTTTTGGACATAAGTCGTGCAAAGGGTTTTAACTTGTATTAATAGTGTTGTAACTATTTTTCAGGAACCCGTGATATGAAAGCTGGGGACCGCTTTATGCTGACGAGTACGCACCCAGAGTTGGCAACAGCAGAATGGAATTCTACGTATCAATTAACTCCACAAGACGTCGAACACAATGAATTCAATGCCAAATTGCATATCGACGCACATTTCATTGGTAACCTTCTTTTGAAATTATGTATTACATTAATAATTATATTGCGAAGTTGGTGCAAAAGTGGCATCCATGTTAGCTGTTCAATTTGTTACCTAAAGACAGGCAAGTAGATGACCTTTTTTTTTTTTTTATCGTGCGCAACATCCCCACGGATACCTCCCCCATCGTAGCCGGAGGAGGAGGTTATGTCGGACTCGAACCGACTAAAACGCACGCCATCTGTGGGCCGTCAGTTGCCGGAGGTGAGATTGTCGTAGCCATATCCCTCGCACCCCGGCCGACCCAGGACCATATCTCTCGATCTGGCCCTCTTCCGGTGAGGGGACCACAGAGTCCCCAACCCACCCCCGGGTATGGGGAGGCACGCAATGCGTGCCACCGCCGCGGCCTGCTTCTGCTAGGATGACAGGCGGCTCTACCCGTCACCCCCAGGCCCGCGCTCATGGGGGACGGAGGTCATTCTGCGACCTCCGACGCCCGAGTTGCCGCTGCTCGTTGCGGGCCGCGCGGTTTGCGATTCTCCTTCGCTCCTCGCGCTCCCGCTCCGCCGGCAAGTAGATGACCTAGTGAACAGGTTATAGTCTTATACTCAAATTAATGATATTCACATACCGACCTTTTGGGTCGCAAAGTCTTTTTACGGAGAACACGTTAAGTTGTCCGTCCCGGTTGTCATACGAACATCTATGGCAGCCCTAAAAAATCCAATAACTGGCCTTCGTGGTTTTAGTTGTGTCAATTTGTATTATTTGTGTATTGTATGATAATAAAAAAAAACTGCAATGCTTCGATATCGCCGATAGGTTTTGAAGGTCAGATGATGTCGCAGTTAGACTGGAAAAAGCAGACCCCAGACTCTGAGGTGAAAGCTTCGGATGTGACTGGGAATAATGCTAGGATAAAGAAGATGTAAGATTGAAATGATGGCCGTTGGAGCAAACGAGTCCTAGAGTGGAGACCGCGCGTAGGAAAACGGAGGGTAGGACATCCCCTAGCCAGATGGACCGACGACCTGCGAAAGGTGGCTGGGACGGACTGGATGCGGAAGGCGGAGGATCGGCAAACGTGGCGCACATTGGGGGAGGCCTATGTCCAGCAGTGGACTGCAGTAGGCTAATTGATTGATTGAAGATTGAAATAATTTTAAAGCATATCGCTTTTTCCAATTTAAAATAAGATGTAAGATTGTTTATAGGTTCAACCCCACCAAACGGACGGCATCGGAACGGATTTTACAATCTTTAAACAAAATAAATCTTATATCACAGCATTTAAAGTTTATATTACCAAGTCACGCATGACAGCTTGACGTGCGTCATGCCGCCGCACGTCGCTGTCAAGCTGTTGTGTACTTGTGCGTGACTTGGTAATATAAACTTCAAACACTGTGATAATAATTTAATTTTGTTTAAAGATTGTAAAATCCGGGCCGATGCCGTCCGTTTGGTGGGGTTGGACCTTTAACTGGAGATTGACGGCGCTTGGTGGAACTTGCTACATATATTGAATGAAGCACTTGTACTTCTCCACAATTTTATGAAATACTTTATTGTGGAAAAATACAAGTGCTTTATTCAATAAGATGTAAGATTTTATAAAACTCTAAAATTTAAGAGTTCAAATACTATCGCCTTGCCTAAATATACAAAAATGTGTGGTTTTTTACAGGTAGATCAAATATAGATGTGGTTGGTAAAAGTAGCGCAGGGCAGCCTTACAATATCACGAACAGTACATTGCCTGTCATCGTGATCAGACCGCAGAGGGTCATTGATACCGTGTTCACCACATCTGTCGCTACTTTCGTAAGTTATATCCTACGATATTTTACATAGTTGTATCTATGTTACGGCTAATACCTGAAGTGCGGCTGCACCTAGTTTTAGCCGGTTAGAACTAGGTGTAGCCACTTACTCTTGGTTAAACCTAGTACGAGCCGATTGTTTTGCGGCTGCACCTAGTTTTAGCCGGTTAGAACTAGGTGTAGCCACTTTAGAAATTACATTAAATTAGAAATTTCAATGTCGAAATTTATTATCGTTAACACCCCGACTCAGTGCAATCCGACTCGGATAGCTTAGGTTAGAAAGTTAGTCTTTGTGGTTTTTTTTTAAAGCACCCAGATGTAGAGCTTATTTATTTTAGATTACCCGAAAACAATCGGCTCGTACTAGGTTTAACCAAGAGTACTTGGCTATACCTAGTTCTAACCGGCTAAAACTAGGTGCAGCCGCACTTCGGGTATTAGCCGTAACATCTATACTCCATTCTGTTAGGTACTTAATTAAAGGTAAGGAAAATCTTGTAGCGACTTTTTATAAAAACATATATTAAACAAATAAACGAGACTAAATAACAACTTACTAACTAGTGGATCGCTTTCGGTTTTTAGCCTTCTAAATAAGTTTCTAAAGAAAAAAATGATAATAAACTGAGTTTTTAAATAAAACATGTTTATTTAAATTCAAAGTTTAGTGAAGTACCTAACCTAATGTAGGATATCCGGTAATATGGCCTCTAGATCATGGATAAATATACTTGGCTATATTGTAAATACATATGTATTATTAAAAACATTCACACGGATGCAAATAAACATGTTTATGAAAAAAATATTTGAATTGAGCGGGAATCGATTCTGGGACTTCTGACTAAACAGACGAACGCTTAACCAGTACGACACGCAGGTCGTCAAAATTTCATAAATAATTTCTTTTTTTTTGTGTATCTGTTGTGACATTTTTCGCAATGTTACCCCATATTGTGTGCAAATGTATTCGAATTTGTATATTTTTTTCATTAATTCTGTTTATTAGCATGTCATCACCAGATATTGCGTTGTATCGTCAGCTCACTACTAATTACTATACTATTTTTATTTGATGTCAACTATTTATTTAATAGTTCCATTATAAATGAAAACACAATTAACATTGTTCATGACTGAAAATTATTTAAATAAGTATCAACTATCCCTTGCAGCAGTTACGAAATTTCTTAGTAGATTTTTTTTAAAAATTTATTTTATGATTAAAGATTACATAATTACATGGTAGGTATTCGAGCATTGTATGAGCATGTAATGAAGTAATTCCTGTTGATTTCAGGTATCGTTGATCTATGTGAACTTCGGCTGCGCTATGCACTGGCCCTCAGTGAAGGAAGTGCTCAAGCGCCCTATAGGCCCCGCCATCGGTATGCTTGGACAGTTTCTGTTTATGCCACTCGTAAGTATCAATTTACCAATTTTACCGTTTCATTACCGAGATTAAAAACTATTCATTCTAGTATGCATAACTTGAATATCTAGTATGCATAACTTGAATGAGCAGCAAAATTCGCATTTCGTTACCACTAGTCTTTGTCACTCTTACATTGCCAGTCATATCCCGTTGTCGGACCCACAAGAATCTATTCCCGAGACACGAGTATTTTATGTTCTATTCCAGGTTATAATTTTATCTCCGTACTAAATTTCATCCAGATCTGTTCGCTAATTCTGGCGTGAATGTGTATTAGACATCCATCCAAACTTTCAGATTTGTATTAGTACCCAGTAAGATACAATAATTTTGAAGAAATCCCTAGCGTTAATCCCAGTCGCATCCGAAGCTTTCACCTCGGAGTCTGGGGTCTGATTTACCAGTCTAACGGCGGATTTGGCTGGACTTTGATATGTTTCGTGAAGCGACTGCCATCTGACCTCCACAGCCCAATGGCCAGACCAGGCCATGACCAGTTGTTGAACTTTTTAGGCCTCCAACTACCCGTAACGACTGCATACAAATATTTGCACTGAGCCGCGTTCACTACTACTACGCCACAGAAGCTGTCTGACAGGAAGTCTAGATTAGATCATCCGTGCACTAACTTGCTTTCGTGTTGAAAATAATAATAAGTTGCAATATTTGCGGTAGATATCGTTCGGGCTCGGCTACGTGATCTTCCCGGACTCTGCCGCGATGCGCCTGGGTATGTTCTTCACGGGAGTGGCGCCGGCCGGTGGAGCCTCCAACATCTGGACGTTCATACTGGGGGGGAACCTCAACATGTCGCTGGCTATGACCACTATATCCACCATTGCGGCTTTTGGTAAGATCACTTTACAATTAGTACCACTCGAGAATGAATCATTAAATTAGCCTACTGCGATCTAAGAAAAAACTTGCCAATGCAAAGGCCAGCAGTAAACCGCAGTAAAAATGATTGTATATAACATCATTCATTGGTTCCGATAATTCGTGCGAGTATCGGTAGATGGCTCCCATCGTCGCCCTAAGACGGATGCATGAAAAAATTTAAAAGCAGTAAACCGCAGTAAAAGTGATTGTAACATCATTCATTGGTTCCGATAGTTCGTACGAGTATCGGTAGATGGCTCTCACCGTCGCCCTAAGACGGATGCATGAAAAAAATGTAAAATTTTGATCTGTTTCGGGCGGTGCTCGGTGGCTGAGCGGAGTGCTGTAATTAAAAGATCGCGGGTTCAAATTCCACCTCAGCTGTATTCGCGTTTTTCTATCTTAATCAACCATACAATTATGAATAATTATACCGATTAATTTGAATCTAAATACGTAAAAGATACAAATAACAAAATTATGATTGTTAATGTATTTTATTGCTAAAAAGATTTTTATAGCATGTAAAACCATTATCACTAATATTTCCAGGACTGATGCCTGCATGGTTATTCTCCCTCGGACAAGTGGTCTTCCGTAACGCAGAAATAAAAGTCCCATACGCCCGCATAGCAACATTCGTAGTGGGGCTTCTAGTACCCCTGGGCATAGGACTGGCTATGCAGAAGTTCACCCCGAGGATATCAGCCTTCATGGTCAAGATATTGAAGGGGTTCTCGACGACTCTGCTGCTGTTTATTATAATCTTCGCGATAGCAACTAATGTTTATATCTTCCAGCTGTTCAGTTGGCAGGTGAGTTATACTATATCTATATATTTTGAAATTTAAAAGCTATTATGTATATTCAAAATTATAATTTTACGTCGACCAAAAATTACATCATAATCATTCGAAACTATATTGCATTTACAAAAAACCGTCCTGATCATGTTTCCTAAAAATCTAATTACCACAAAGCAAGTATATTACATTGGATGTTATTATTAATTAAGTAGTAATTAATTAACTTAAGTGTTAAATGTGTTAATTTATGCTTATTTTGATTTTGCAATTTGATGAGTAGGTAACATTCTTACAAATAATTTATTTCTTTATACTTACATGATATTTATAAAAAAAATCATGTACAAAGGCGAGCTTAACTCAAGGATGAGTTCTCTTCCAGCAAGGGAGTGCATAGAGTACTTAATTGGAATCCAATGAGAGGCTCACCCAGTTTCCGAAAGGCTGATCAACGTCCAATTGACAAATCGGCTAAATAGTTTAATTTGACCATCGTGTCGGTTAACATAGACACGATAATCAAATTAAACTATTTACCATGTTTCTAGCAACCCAATTGCTACTCGACAAGAGATTTAACAGCCAATTACACCCGTATTCACAAACAATACTTCGCTATGCGTACTACCAAAATTGTGCAAAGAACGACAAATTCTCAGTGCGTTCGTTTTGGCAAGCCTTTTTATTCATAGACAACACTTAAGTAATACTTCCTTGAGGGAACGCACTGCGTTAGATACTGCTCCGTGATGTTTGTGAATTAATTTTACCAGCCCTATGCGCTCGAGCACACTATGAGACCTCACAGTGTTGTTTGTGAATACGGGTGTTAGTTAATTTGACGTTGATCAGCCTTTCGTAAACTGAGCGAAAGTCTTGTGTACATTAATGTCTAGATTTAATAATGTTAGGAGTTATACATAAGATATACTCGACAAAAAAACTGAACTGAAACACAGGCTTACCTAGTTCAGGCACAACTTAGATAATATCCCTAATTAAAGACCTACTGTAGAATCATTTTTATATGCCCCTTTTGAAGTTTCATCAAAATTTGACAACGTAACCTTGTAACGGAGGAACAAAATATTATATAGCTCAAAATGCATATTTATTGCATTAGGGACCAAATTAGGCAATTTTACGGTTCAGTCGTGATAATTTCAACAGAGTCAAACATGAAGTAAGTAGACTTCAATAAAAACCCATTTCAACACACGAAAAATATTTTCAAGGAACAGCCTTGAAAATATTTTTCGAGTATTGAAATGAGAAAGCTATATTTGACTGAAGCCATACGAAATGCCTAAACGCGCGAGCCCATACGTAGATCCAAACATCCAAAGACGTATGATCTTCAGATTAATCTTCAAAGTACTCCACCCAACGAAGATGAAATAAACTGTTAAATTAAAAAGATCTGAAAATAGCGTTCAGTCGCGTATGGTCAAATTCGCAATCGGTCAAATTCATAGAATCGCGACTAGTCAAAATAGCAGTTAGTCAAAATAGCGAACCGTCAATATAGCAAGTCGTCATTATAGCAAAGCGTCAAAACGGCAAACCGCCAAAATAGTAAAGCGTCAAAATAGCAAACCGTCAAATTAGCAAACCGTCAAAATAGCAAAACGTCAAAATAGCAAAACGTCAAGTGGCGAACAGCTGTTGTAGATGAATTTTGTATTCATCTATACGTAGATATACTAAAGGTATGTCTTTATGTATTATGCAAGGGTGAAGTTATCTGTTTTACCACAATTTTTCAAAACCTTTCAACAGTTTAACATCTTTGTGGATCGGAATTCGGGATAAAAGGTAGCCTATGTCCTTCAGGGTCTATCTCTATACCAAAATTCATCAAAATCGGTTCAGCGGTTTAGGCGTGAAAAGGTAGACAGACAGACAGAGTTACTTTCGCATTTATAATATTAGTAAGGATTTTTGTAGCCTTACCAGTTATCTATGAAAATAGTACTAATTGCCGAATACGTGATAAATGGCAAAAATTGAATAAATTTTCTTAATTCATTCAATTGTTGCCATTTATTATATTCTTTCTTAGTTAATTTAAATTCTCAATTAGGTTTGCATTTTTTCTGTGGCTTACTATAAAATACATTTTTATATGAAAAAGCATAGAAAAGTGATAAGTATAGATATAGATCTAGTAGATAGGTAATATAATGTATATACATACATTATGAGGACTATATGTAACCTGGTTATTTTAACCAATAATTATGTAAAATAATTATTAGTAAAATATTATGTTATTGTTATTATATATGCCACAAATTATAAGTATATATATTTAATACCTTATGTAAAGTTTTTCGTGTTGATTATTAATAAATACTATTGAACCTTAATTTTATTTTTAATCTTCAGTATTGTTTGTATTTGACTGTAACAGTTTAGTAACCTTAAGGCGCGATTGGTCCAATTTAATATATAAGGCGACGGATTGGTATACATTATCCTACGAGCTACTTGTGAAGTAAAATATTCGACCGATTGCGATCTTGACTGTTTGCGAATTTGACCGTTTGCGATTTTGACTGTTTGCGAACTTGACTATTTGCGATTAGAAAAAATGCAAATATGACCATTCGCGTTATTGACCAATTGCTATTTTGACAGGTTGAGATATGGACCAATCGCAATTTTGACCTAATACGATTTTGACGGTTTTTCAGTCACTTGACCGATTGCGAGTTTGACCATACGCGACTGAACGGAAAATAGCCGCGTGGTTCCCGATAGAGTAGAGTTTGGGCCACCCCATCTCTTCCCATGCGGTGTAGTACAAGGCGACTAAGAGATTGGGCTGTTTAACACCAGACAGCTCAAACTCAGCCTCAGATGGCTCGAGTCAACAATAGTGCCCAGTATACGGTAATAAGCTCACCCCCTATTACGTGGGACCGAATACAATGACTGGTGGAAATCTGGGTGTTGATTCACCTCTGCCTCTCCGGGGATAAAGCCTTAAGAGGATGGAGAGAGAAAATAGGAGAAGAAAATAGGGAAAGAAAATGAAAATAAAACTACTTTTTAACGGATTCTATCGCGATTTATTTGTTATCAGTTACTTTTTGTCCGACAACTAACAAATAAATCGCGATAGAATCCATTAAAAAGTATAACCCGCGCTACGTATCTTGGACCTAAATCGTAAGACACGAGGCTCTGGCGCCCGCGGGTTGCTTTGTAATAGTCTATGCTTGGTGAATTTGAGTTCATCTACCGCAGTACCATCCCGTGCTATCCTCAAAAGACACCCAAGCAATGTGTACTGCGCGTATAGAGCACATTTTAGGTCCAAGTTACATGGCGCGGGTTATAGTTTTATTTCAATGAGTGACATTCGCGTAAACTATAGAAAATATCGTATATTTATTCCTCATGTCGCACAGTCGTCATTACAAGGTTACGTTAGTGCACCTTTTTTCTTCATTGACACTAGGGATGATACCCAGAACCGTATGTATAAAAACCTTTCTTCTATAAATCTATGATCAAAACTAAGAATTTATAAAATTTGTATTTAATACAAACTATGCAAATACATTAAAAGATTGATGAACGGTTAATTTAAATTAAATGTTATGATTACTTGCGAAGGAATGTTTAACCTAATTCAGGGATGAAGTTATCCATGATAATCTATACTTAATAAAAATTTAAGGATCATACAATTATCTATCAATCAGTAATTCTCTTCAAACTCTCTTCAAAATAATATCGTAGCGTTTCAGTAGGATTTACCGCTTGCCAGATTGTTTGTATCTAAAGCCAATTGATTTCAAAACCTTTGGCAGAGATAACTGACAACCAGAAAATAACCTGCTTCATTTAAGGAACCCGATAGCTTTTCCGTGTAGGATATTCTTGTTTAGCCATGGGGTCTATATTTTTCTTTTAGAATTTCGCACACAGTCTTGTCCCCTGTTCCTAATGCTATGGATACTGGCCTGTCACTGGTGTCCTAGGTAAAAGTGATTTGATGAATTGTGATTTCAGGTGGGTATGAATTATTATAACCTTGGATTGTGTAAATTTACCGGATAAAATATACGTGTCTTATTGTTTCCTAAATTTATAACACGATAGAAATAAAATAAAAGACGGATTTGTATCAATTTTTAATTTGAATTTCAATGTTCAGTTAAAATTATAGTACATACCTAATCTATAAATATTTTTAGGAATAAATTTCAGTTTATTCGATTCAGAGATGTTTGAAATTCTTATCGATTTATCCAACAGAATTGGGTTTTCAAACATGTCACCTCACTATGAAGCTTATGTCAAATATGGCCTTTTAAAATGATTATATAAGGGCGCATTCACACGTGATACGTCTTTGACGATTCGTTATAAAACACGATACGCCTTGACGGATAGATGTTCACATTGAATACGGAATCGCGTTTTTTCACGATTCGTCAAAATATCCGAATTGATGTTCACATTTGTTTCGCGATTGAGTTCAGTTCAGAGTTCAGCGCAACAGCGGATCCGCCATAAAGCATTCACGATTAGAGATTTTCAAAAGCCGATACGTGATTTTTAACGAATCATGATTTTTAAAAGACGTATCCATATCCGTCGTTTTTCACGATTCGTGAAGCGTGTGAACATGGGTATTTAAAAAGCATTGCTCCCGTCGAAAAAAATAACGAATCGTGAAAAAAAAACGACACGTTAAAAAAACACGATTCGTCTTCGTGTGAACGAGCTCTTATAAGATATTTAACTGCACTAATATACTATTATACATACTTATGATAACTACTCATACACAATGTAATTACGCACGATAGGTTAAGAACCCATTTAAAATACTGTACAACGATTATGAAATAAATTTGATTTGATTTTTTGGAGTATCAATTAAAATTTTAGTATTTTTTTTTTCCAGATTGTAGTAGCGGGTATGGGCATACCCTGGCTGGGCTACTGCGCCGGGTACCTGCTGGCGTGGGTGCTGAGGCAGCCGCACCCGGACGCGCTGGCCATCTCCATCGAGACCGGTATACAGAACACCGGGATCTCCATCTTTTTGCTCAGATACGCACTGGGGCAACCGGAGGCCGATATCACGACAGGTAAGTTTTGTATTGTTGTTAGATTTTAGTCTTGTATAGTTGAAATCGAACTGGCTACTGACGTATTATCGGGTTAGTCGCGATTTCCCTCGAAAAAATTTCGGTTTTAAAATAGCATTTTATCACGATATTTTCAGATAAAACGATTCTGGGGAACTCGGGAACAGGGGAGGGGGGGGGGGGAATCGTTACTAACCCGTATTTCCACCCTATTTTATAATTGCCATTTTTAACTGACTACTGACAATGTATTTCCGGGTTAGTCGCGATTACCCAGTTTTAAAATAGCTATTTAACGCTATTATAAGTTTTAAAAAATCATATATAATCATATAATCATTTTATAGCAGTCGAGCGTCATTTATTGACGTACATTATTTTCATTCTGCATTAATATTATAATTTAAAACAAATCAAAAGTCATTTTTTTAGTTCATGGTTAGTCCAGTGTACTTACATGTTTCTCTAAAGATAGTACATTAATCGTCATTTTTGTATATTTACAGTGATACCTGTGTCCGTGGCCATCATGACACCTTTCCCGATGATGGCGATCTACATCTATCAAAAGATCAAAGCTTGGTGAGTACATGCTTTACACATACGCTGTGATAGGAAACATATAGAATCATAAGTAGTGAAAACAAGATATAACTATTATAAATAGGAGTTCTCTATAACTCTATACTAGTAGTATGTTGCAAATAATCAATTTAGAAAAAAAAACTAATTCAAGATGGTCTTGGTTCTCTGTACCAAGCCAGTAATGCCACGTTTTCAAAACAAAACGCATGATTTTAAATCTTAAACACGAGGTAGACGTTATTTTTTAGTCTATGAACTAACGGGCAAGGAATAATAATAATAAAGTAGGCATGCTTGTCTATGTCTAAACAGAACGTTGGGTAACATTGTCTGTCCAAAAAGTCTTCATAAAACCTTTGTATTTATAGAAGTAACATATTGGGGTAACATTATTTGTGAGAAATTTCATTCATGAGATATCACACACATTCAAAATTTATACATACCATTTTAAATGTTTGCAACACCGATCTTTCAAATTATATTTTACTTTTTTAGGTATTATTTAATTGGTGTATGCAATTTTTTTTTATATTGGCAGCATCCTTAATGAAATGTTTATTTTTTTTATTTTTCATATAAAATGTTACATCAACGTCATTGGTTATGTCGTCTAGTATGGGAGGTATGTTCATACAAATGTACTCGTTGTTTGGTTACGGTGAAGGGTGTTCACTGTGAACATGTGACGCATATGAAACGCTTCGCTTTTAGCACTAGATAATGCTGTGTACATAATGATGAAACGAATGTAAAATTCAACCACACCATTTTTGCTATATTCTAACAGAAAATCTAAAAGATGGTTTTAGTTTTTTTTAGTTATTCTGACAGTTACTATATTGTCAATGGTCAAACTGCAATTAATACTGTCAAAACTGATGACAAGGCAGCATAGTGATAGCACCTTAGCTTGTTCCGAAAGGAAGAAAAAAATCTATTAAATTAAACTTTTTTTTATCCTTGTTTTTGGTATAAGTACATATTTTATTGCGTTGGGTCAAAAATGATTTTTTTTTAACTAAAGTTTTATCACAAAGTTTAAAATATCCGCAAAATGATAACATATTAGTAGTATTTAGTGTTTAATCTCACAAATATCGTATAATAGAATAGGGTATGGTTGCATATAGGCTAACAGCAATATAACGGGCACTAAATAGATTTAGTTTTAATTAACGGAATTTAAAGGTATGAGATGAGGTTTAATAGCATGAAAAAAGTACTGGTTTCGGTTCTGTTGAGAAGCAAAAACGCACAATTTGAGGTTGTTGTGACATAATTTTTAGTTTACCTACTGCATGATAAATTACACTGAAAAGTATCGAAGGTTTATAAATGCTGTTTAATTTTTCCGTTAACTGAAAGTAATTAGCAATTAATTTATCCGGTATTAAGTTAAACTTTGCGGAGCACTATGTACAGTAGTGCTATTCTATTCTATCATATATAAATTTAATCTGGAGTCTCACTCAAACGAGGAGCTCAGTGCTCCGAGCTTAAAATAACTATCATAACGTAAACGTATCGAGAGAATTGAGCATTGCGATTGGCCGCCTGCCTACTGTGAACCTGTGTGTGTGTGAAGCCTGCCAAAGATAATGCCCCGTTCTCTCGATACGTTTACGATACGTTTAGTTTTTCGAGCTAGTGGTACCGTTTGGGTGTGATCCGAGAACTTGCTTGGATTCTATTGCGCAATCCGACCTGCCGAGATAAATACCGACAATAGCAACTATCGGTATTTATCGTCGGACATTCTCAAAGTGAAACTGGACGTCGAATTTGTATATTACAGATCTGCCTGGAAGTAGAGATATATTTTTTAAACAGCATTTATATCAATGATAATATTTTGTATTATCTAACCGATGCAATGCTTGCAAATTGTAAATTCTTAACGTCAATCTATACTTCTTACTCGTATCTTAATCATAAATGTTGTTATATTTTGTTGAATATATAGAATAGATTTTAAAATTCGTACAACTGACCGCGTCAAATCGTTCAAGCAAAAGCAAGTCAATTTATTTTTTATAGCTTAGCTCCCCAAGACAAATGGCAACATGTTGGCCAGCGTTTGTGCAATAGAATCATGAATTTATGGGATTTACACGTATTTTGACGTTTATGATATACGTTGACGACTGTCGTTTAGCCATTTTTTTTTTTTTTCTGTTGATTTGGTGATTATTTACCTGATTATTTGACGAACTGTAAGAATGTAACTAATTTTTAATAATAATTTAATTTTAATGTATTTATAATGCAATCTAGTGCGTACAATCTACAGCATATAAGTGCTTTGGTGTGGACTGTAAGCTTATATTGCTCATAATAAATAAATAAATAAATAAATAAAAGTATACACTGGGGCTAATTAATGTTCAATCTGATTACAAAAGATTTATTGAAGAGATCGTGCTTACATTTCAAAGGTTCTTAGTAAATTGATGTGGACACAATTACCACTTCTCGTCCCAATTGAAACAGAAACACCTATTACAGCACTGTCCCGAGCATGAAAAACATTCCTATTCATAACGCAAACGTATCGAGAGAACGCAGCATTGCGATTGGCCGGCTGCCTACTGTGAACCTGTATGTGTGAAACCTGCCAATCTCAATCTCGATACGTTTACGTTACGAATTTGAATGTTCTTCGTACCCGGGCATTATAACCCGTAGATATTATATCAGTTGCAAATATAACGCGTCACTTATACTTGTCGAGAACACCATATACCTATTTGTTATTATTTTTATTGAGAAAACAACATTTGTGATAGATATTTCTAACTGTCTGGCCTATGTCTTCTAACTCTTCGTTAGCATGTTACTATTATTCTAACTATTTTATTTCTTTTCTTTATACTGTTTCTATGCAAGACGGCCATTGTCAAGGAGCATGATGACTAGTCGCATTTTGAGGAGTCATTGTGTTGAGAAGATTGGAGGCTAGACTCTGCGTTACCGAGTGCTAGCCGTTTCCAGGGTGCGCCAAACGTTATCGCCTTGCGTGGGGGAACGTTACTCGGGGAGGCTCTTCCCTTTATTACCGCTTATTCAAAAACGTTTGTTAGAACCTTACTTCACTTTGGTTGAGAGTTTTGGCCACCATTGCTGCCTTGCTTTGTTGAAGGTATACAAAGCTTCTAAAGCGTACACGAAACATGACCTCTCAAGAACTGACCCAATAATTAAGTAAGGGATCACCTAGCCTGCCATCATCAGTTGATAAGATTTTTAAGAAGAGCCAACGTTCTGACCGTTACCGATCAAGTAACTCTGACGGAATTCGAATTCGACCTAGGGTATTAGACCTATGTAATCCATTTTTATATAGGTTTTATTTCTTGCTATCTGTAAATACCGTTGTTCCTGTTCATTTCTGATAAGGGTTTAACTGGACATGACGCTGTCTATTGTGATCGCTATTAAATCAAAGAGGCGCGCAGCTGATAAATATCTAGCAACTGATAAATATGGGTCACTACTGCCTTGACAGATATTACTGGAAAACATCAGATGATAAGATCCCAAAAGATGTACGATAGGCGTTATCATTGGCCTAGAGTGCACTGCACAGAGGTTTTCTAGCCTAGCACCCCTAGACTGTAGGACAATAGGAATCACAGTGATCAGTATTATCCGAATCGTCTACCATCCGCAGACATGGCCGTTTTGTATTCTTTTCTAAATGAACTCTATCGATTTGTTCATAATATATTTAAACAAAAGTCAGACATATTATTATTCAAAATAACATTACACTTACAGCTTCGACAACCGAAGAAGAAAACACGAAAAAATGGATGAAGAACTCACTCCAGGAGGAGAAGCACCACAGTCCGCAATCTTCGCACCCGTTGATTTACGCGGAAAAGAATCTTGTATAGATGAAACGAAGCACTCTCGCACTACCGAGAATGGGGGCGTGAGTAACGGGGGGGCTGACGTCAGTGGGGAGACAGCCGACGTCAGTGGGGGGACAGCTGACGTCATCGTGGGTGATAGCACCACTAATAGTTAAAAATACGTAGCAAGAATACTTTAGTGAAGTATATGTTATTGAAATCACTAAAACGTTTTGCGCAAATAGATAAATTAATTTTAGAATTGTTTGGTATTCTCAGAGATATTATATAGGTAGTTATTTATTGAATTTATTTAAAATTTTGTGGGATCAATTTATGAACTAACTGTATTACTGTTTGTTATAACTATTCTGTACATATCTTGCCACGTTTAAAAATATTTTGGATGATGTTTTTATTGGTAGTCTTGATATATGTTATTTTATGACAACACTTTTTTAATATTGTCAATTTTTACTACCGTTTTGGAAGATTTTGAAATATTTTAAGAAAAGTTTTCTATACATATATTTATTAATGATCAGGCCTTCATATGTTTTGGCCCTGTGCTACTGTATTTTAGTTTTGAGCACATTATTGGCTGAAATATGTACACATTTGAAGTTAAATTGACAGCAATAATGTTGATAAATATTTATTTTGTTGTACTTGTTATTAGTTAAATAGAACATGAGTTCATGAAAGATGTTTCGTAACGGTGACGGTTATAATATAATTGAGTACTAAGATTACCAGTCATAAGTGGACTTAGGAAAACTTAATACCACAGTTATTGTACCTGTAAGCCTAAATAGTCAAGCTCATTTTATAATTTTTAAATTTACATTGATTAGTTTATTACATACAATGCACCTATGCGATAACTTTTTGGCAGCTTTATTCAGAGATTACAACTGTTGGAGTGTTAGACTAAAATAAACTTTCGCGCGTAGGAATACGACACATTTAAGTTTGGGCGTACTAATGTAGGAAAAGTATATCATTATGGGGTAGCATTTTTGCACCTTCTATCTTGAGTGTCATCTTCCGTCCGTCCGTCTAAAGGTTCACAACGATAAAAAAATAATGTTTCAATAAGACAGAAATCTCATGGTGTTAATAATGTGCTCAATGCGTTTCTGACTATACGGATTTCACCTATAAAATCGTACGTTATACAATATTTGTTTCTGTAGTTTTGCATCTGATCCAGGTTTAGGTTTTGCTTCTAGCTGCTTTTATAATTTAGATTGCGTTTAACGTTTCTGAACGTTGGTAGAAATTTATGTTGTACGCTGGCAACACTAATAAATGCTTAGATTTTGCGAATAATAAAATTCATATCTGGAATATAGGTGTACCAACGATTCCGTGACTAAAATTGGAACTACGGTTGTCACTGTCAAATGCATACTGTTTTATTGCAAACTAGCTGTTACTCGCGGCCTCACCTGCGTGGAATTCTGATCCCGTTCATTGCTGATAGTAGCGTGATGATATATAGCCTAATGTAACTTTATAATGGCGAAATAATTTTTGAAATACGTATATATGTCCAGTAGTTTTGAGTTTATTCGTTACATCCAAAATACGAATCTTTCCTCACTATATTATTAGTATAGTTCAAAGACAATATAGCACGACAATGACAATATTGAAGTGACGGTGGCGCCACCCTTTAATTCACGGAATGGTTGGTTTGTCTATACTTTTGAATTATTAAAATTTGGTCTTTGCTTTCTTTGTTAACATTGCGCGATCGCCGGTTACTGTTGAAATGTTCACAGACTCGTTTTATAGGTGAAACAGTTGTGAAATTAAGGTGGTTGTCGTTTGTAAGAGAAGAGCAGTATTTCGTTGTTGTGAGAGATCAATATATTGTGTTAAGAATCAAATACAAACGTTTTTTAATAATTCTATCGTTTTATTTAAATAGAAACTTCTATTGTGTGCTATGGTGGTAGGAGGTCTACGGTCGCGAGTTTAATGCCCGCTCAGTGCAAATATTTTTTTATATGAATTCCTTTTGTGAGAGAATAGAAACGCTTCAGACCCATGGTACCCCTGGCCATACAATACATAAATACTCACGCCTTACTCCCTCTGGGGTAGGCACAGACAACAGCTCGACATCTACTTCTGTCCTTACACAACAAATTTATGAGCTCAGCTCAAGCTAAAAGAGCTCTATATTACCTCACCACCCAAATCTAAAATAATTACAGAAAAAAGGTCACACCAAAGAGTCTTAACTCGTACTGGCATTCACCATTATAAAAATAAAAAGTTCTAAATCCAAAATAGATAAATAGCTCAACGTGTTTATGACATGACAGACCGACATCAAAACTGACCGTAACAAAAATGGACACAAAACATAAACACAAATAAATTTCAATATACCCAGTGAAAATTAAGACAAAACATGTAAACTAGACGCAACACACTGCCGTATAACTCTCAGAACGGCTAGCAGCATTCAATATGGGTAAGACGAAGTATGACCCCCCGACACCCGTCTTCCCTTACAAGATACGAAAGAGACTTAATATGCTCAGTGTGCCTCACAAATATATCATCGACACTGGTGAAGGCATGCCCGCGTATACGCCTAGGGGCATACGTGAGTCTGCTGTGCACGCCGTAGCTACCGACAGGATTATTGATGCTGCTTGGCCATATACTAGGTAAGTTAGATTTAAAGTACCATACATACTTGTATAGTCAGCCGCAGCACAGCTGGACTGGAAAGCCGACTCAAACTAAGTTGAGAAAAACATTTTGAGAAAGTTGCAATTCTGAACGTTTTAATTTTCCCTAATAAACCATATAATTAAGTACCTATTTAATCAACCAAACACAATAATGTTTAGTTGATTAAATAAGTAGGTACTCATTTATATAGTGCTGTGATATTATATGAAATCTTTTGTTCTATACACTACTGTCTGTATAGACATTCCTGAATGCCGATATTACCTAATGTCAGAACTCAGGAATTCCTAGACTTACAAATTAATATAGACCTGAAGAAATTGTATTTAATATTGTATTTAATAGAACTAAATTAAATGCAATGTCTGTCAGGTTTTTATTAAATTCCAAGTAATATAAGTATTGCCAGTAAAGATATCCTACCAATGTAGTACAATCTAAAGTGATTTATAGCTAATTTATACATGTAAATATCTACATAAAATAAATTTTGCAGACGCTTCCTTCTAACGAAAAAGCAATGTAAAAAACAGTTTTCTGCAGAGCGCATGGAACGTATTGATCGCATGATTGAGGCAGCGAATGGTACATGCTATGCGAAATTAGCTAACTGTGTTCTCGACCTGAAGAAACAGGAGGGCAAAGAAACGAAAAAGAAACGCGGGTGGTCCGAGTCTGAGTGGAAGAAACACATGGATTACATTGGACAGATAGCTGGCCCTAGGAATGAAGCTCTCTTCCAGCCAGCTCCGATCAAGGTACCTGTGTGATATGTGAAATATTTATAATACAAACGTTACAATATTCAATTTCATTCGGGAACGCGCTGAATGCGAGCCGCTTCCAACCGGTCTTATTGGCGATCTATAGGGGAGGCCTATGTCCAGCAGTGGACTTCCTATGGCTGAAATGATGATGATGATGATGATGACAGTGATAGAGAGCCACTATTTTGAAACTTTTATAAAAGTTCCGTCGGCTCTAAGACGTATGTAGACCCTTTTTGGGCCTTAGTAGGAGGGGATGACCCTTTAAAGTAGCTTTGCTATATATTTCTTACCTACGTGGCCGAGCGTTCGCTGCAAAAATGTGGCCCAACCAGCGAAGACGGCTCTCCTGCATTATATTATATCTGAGAGTTACAGATATGAAGGCGTCTATGGATTCGGGAGTTTCTCACCACATATCCACCTCAACATATTTATCTTTGTGACACGCGTCTCGTGTTTGTGTCGCTCTAACAACAGCGACGCTTCGCAGACGTGTAAAAAGACAGATTTAATGATGGTTTTTGGGACGCAAATAACGCCTACGCAGCTGCAATGCATGTCAGGCGCGTGAAGTTCACAGGGCCTGGTCCATGCACTATACCAAGCCATCGCCTATGCAGATTGTTTTGGTCCGGAGTCGGTTTTTAATACTCTACTTATATTTATACTTATTGCAGCGTGGTCCAAGCAAACCGCTGGAGGCTTTCCTACCGAGAATCAACATGATATCCACGCTACCAGATTTCAAAATATACAGGCGATTGTCTAAAGAGGCCTGGTACAGAAACCCTGAGAAGGTAAGTTCTTAATTTTCTTTGAGGTCTCCTTTGTCTGTGTCTGCCTAAGCACTTGAGGCATTATAGTAACGCATAGATACAAACCACTTGAAGGGAAAACGTCCTAAGTGTGCTTGCAAGTTTTGAATGCAACCATTTATCTATAAAAAAGTTCACATTTTACAGGTATCGCCTGGAGCTCTAAAATACGTGATAAGCGACCGAGTCAAGAAGCTAGCCGTTGCGAGAGTTATACCAGTAGCTGACTAACCCCTTACCCACAGTACCTGTTCAAACTTTCCACAGTTAATCACCCATTCTACATGAGTTCACAACTAAAACTTCACGATAATTCTAAGCTGGCAATCTGTTTAAACAACTTTCAAATGTAATACACTGTTTTGTTCTATCAGTAATAGACTGTACCTATTGTTTTCATAGAAATAGTGTCAGATTAAACCAAAAATAATTTATTAAATAACAGCGTTGCATGATAATGTATAAAGTAAAAGTAACAATAATAAACGTGATCGTATTAGGATTCTATCGTCTCTAAGCCAATTCCTGCATGAGTTTTACAGGAACTTATTGTTTTTATATCATGCAGCAAATTAGTTGATTGTAAAAGACATTGGGAGGCAAGTGACGCAGTCTTTTCAAATCACTAGAGGCCTTTACAGCGCTACGCGGATTTTCCGCGAGCTGATGCTATCCGTCGTGGATGCTTTACATTCATTTCGAAGCGCATGACATGCTGCCTATTGTAGAAGTGAGCAAAGTGTCTACATGTCTACTTCACATCCGCTTCACTATACAAGGACCAATAGGCTTCCGCGTGCGGAGATCCGCGGTGCGGAGGAGTAGATCGAACGGATTTCATTCCGCGAGCGGATAGCTCTTCGCGACGTATACAGTCCGCATCGCAGTGAATGCACTATACAAGTTTTCCATCAGCCGCAGACGTCCGCGCCGCACTGCTTAGGGCTCTAATCAATTTCATAATGTTAACTTTCCAATAGATAGTTTAATTCAAACCGCAGCTCGTGACTGTACCTTGGAGGTGTAAACCTTCATGATAAATCTGACAATTTGTTAGTAGGCATTTCGCATTATTTATTTCATTGTTGTGAGAGATCAATATATTGTCTTAAGAATCAAATACAAATGTTATTATTATTGTTATCGTTTTATTTAATCAGAAACCTAATTACCGATTGCCTGGACTTGTATTAAGTTCGAGCCTGCTGATTGGAGAACGAGGCTCTGGCTCACGCTACCCTCGAGATTAGGGATCGGAGGTTCAGACGGCAGTCGCTCCCGTAAAAGCTACGGAGGAGGAGGCTAAGGAGGAACTCTCACGAAAAGTGCAACCTATATTGGTGCTATAATGAAGAAGATTAGGTCTGAGTAAATGAAGCAAAATCTTGTAGGTTGGCTTGACCTTAATACTTTGGTGGGACTCCAAACAAAGCAAATATGCCAACCAAATATCTCAAAAATAATAAAAGGACAAAAAGGTTACACCAAAGAGTTGCAAGTCATGCTGGCAAGCGTCAATATAAAAATAAAAAGTTCTAAATATAAAAACATATCCTACACGTCTATGGCCATGACTGACAGACAGCCCATCACGTCCAACCAAGATGGACGGATAACATAAACACCAATAAAATAAGACGAAAATGTGAACCAGACGCAACCACTCAACCCCTCAACCCTGCAACCCATCAACCCAGCAACCTACTTTTCCGCATAACTATCTGAACAGCTAGCCGACCAAAATGGGTAAGCCCAAGTATGATCAACCGACACCCGTCTTCCCTTACAAGATACGAAGGAGGCTGAATATACTCAGTGTGCCTCACACCTACATCTTCCAAGATACTGGTGAAGGTATGCCCGCGTACACACCGAGGGGCATACGTGTGTCTGCTGTGCGTGGCCCACCGCGCGACAGGGTTAATGATGCTGCTTGGCCATATACTAGGTGAGTTGATACCTAAATAATACTTATAGTACGATAGACGGTTACTTACACTGCCATGCACGAGTGTGACGCCCCTGGTGTTGCATACGTCCATTATAGGCCACGGTAACCACTTTCCATCAGGTGGGCCGTGTGCTTGTCTGCCACCTAAGTGGTATAAAAAAAAGGCATTGTATTCCCAGGCATTTTTTACCCACGTAGCCTGGCGGTCATGCATGTCTTACGGAAACCGACTCCCGAGGTCCACTCTTCTACACTTTTCTATTGATTTGACTTATCTTGGCTATTGCGGTAGCGACTTCCGTCTGACCTTCCAACCTCGAGAGGAAAGAGATCGTCGTCGATTAATCAGCAGTCCAAAATTAAATAAAAAGAGTTTCATTACACTATTTCATTCACTTTACAAAAGCCTTAGTCTAAAATTATGTGGATTACTCTTGTAGTGTCTGTGGTAGGTATGACAGTGGTTTTATTTAGCAGAAACGAGGCCCAGGTGTATACCTGCTAGCAGGAGAGGTGGACTTGCTCGTGCCAACCACGCCACGGGGCCTATAATACCTACAGATTATCTACATTTTATCATCCACACATTTATCAACATTAACAACATTTTTTATCTTACAGACGCTTAGTTATATTAAAAAAGCTATATAAAAAACAGTTCTCCCCGGAACGTTTGGAACGTCTCGATCGCATGATTGAGGCCGCGAATGCTACGCTGTACTCGAAATTAGCTAACTGTGTGCTAGACCTGAAGAAAGGGGACAGTAAAGAAGTCAAAAAGAAACGCGGATGGTCCGAGTCTGAATGGAAGAAACACATGGATTACATTGGACAGATAGCTGGACCGAAAAAACTTTGCGAGCCGCCTCCGATCAAGGTACCAAGTGTTAAATACTTCATTAGAAATGACGGCTGCCTTTGTCAATCTTTTATTCGAGTAAGCCCAAGTATGATCACCTAGAATAGGCTTCTATTTATAAATTTAGATAGGCAAAATTTACCATCCAAGACGAGACTTAAACCCGTGCCCAGTTCCTTACAGGGGGAACTGGCTCTGACCAATTGAGCTGCATGAACACGTCTTGAACGCTATTCATATTTTTCTATTTAAAGAGCCTTTTATTAGTGTTATTCTCTTTTATTAATAACCTACTCCAAGGTTCCCTGTTTGTAGGAATATTGAATCATTCTTTATCACGTCATGTTTTTTTTTTTTTCAAAAAACAATCTGTGCTGTGCCCCGAGCACGAAATATATTCAAATTCGTAACGTAATCGTATTGAGAGAACGAAGTATTGCGATTGGCAGGCTACACACATACACAAATTCACAGAAGGCAGGCGGCCAATCGCAATGCTGCATCCTTTCGATACGTTTACGTTATTAATATTTTTCGTGCTCCGGCCAATGAACATAAAATTTTTGTAGCATTTCCAATTGCATCTGTCCTTAATTTTAATACAGGGCGTCGATTCTACTAAAGCAAAACCATTGTCATACTACAGAGACTGCAAAAACGCATTCAATTTTAGACTTTATTGCTATAAAGTCAAAAGTCCAAAATTAAATGAAACGAGTTGTCATTACACTCTTTCATTCGCTCTACTAAAAGCTATTTAATTTTAAACTTTAACTGTATTACTTTAAAGGCTAAAATTAAATAGAAATGTCTTGCAGTGTCGGTGGCATGACAGTGGTTTTGCTTTAGCAGAATCGAGGGCCAGGACTGAGCTACCTAGGTATATGTACCTAAGTGTTTTATTCCTATTTCAGCGTGGCCCACGAAAGCCGTTGGAAAGTTTATTACCGCGACTTAATGATATTTCGACCCGACCATCCTTCAAAGTATACAAGCGATTGTCAAAAGAGGCCTGGTACAGAGATCCTGAGAAAGTAAGTTTAATTCTATAGAAATATTTAAAAAATAAAATACAGTCAAGTGCGAGTCGGGCTTGCGCAATAAGGGAGGTTCCGTACAAAACTGGACTGAAGAACTTTTTGACGGCGAAATTTTTATTTTTATTTTTTCACAGCTTCGATAGTTCGATACGTTATAGTATTTGGTATGAATTTCAACTTGATACAGGCATTCCTGAGAAAAAGTTTTGACAGACAAAGTGATGCCCTTTATGGGTTCCGCGTTTTCCACTTGAGGTACGGAACCCTAAAAAGAGCTAAAAATATATATTTCATTTAGGAACATAAAATGTTCAATGGGTAAATTCTAACACGCGCCAAAAGATTCAACAGCCCTCAAACAAAAGCTATAAAACCTTAACTATTTGAACCGATTCTACACATTGATATCAATTTTGTCGGTAATATTTGCATAACATTATATAGGTACTTATTTTTTCATTAATTCTTAAGGATTTTACTTGCTTTGCAGGTGCAGCCTGGAGCTCTAAAATACGTGATAAGTGACAGAGTAAAAAAGCTAGCTGTTGCGAAAGTTATACCAGTAGCTGACTAACCATAACCCACTGGACACCAAACATCCCTCCCACTCATTGTGTAAAATATATCCACCCATTAATACACAGTATAAGTTTGGCGCACCCTTAATATACCCATGGTTTACTGATTAGGTGAACCAAGGGTACAAAAAATTAACCGTGGAACACCTACAGGTGTAGCACGGGTCAGAAATGATACAATGTTACTAACTACAATGCCTTCAGAATACTTTAAAATGTGCTTTCAGTAACAAACAGCAAATTGAGTTGTGATACTCAGACCCGTATTCTAGAATGGTACTCAGTTCTGAATCTTGAATTATCTGAGGACAGATTATATAGATGGTTAGCATGGCGGCGTAGACATTTCTCTTCACTTCTCTTCGACCAATGTAGTTGATGAGGGAAGTACCTCACTATAAAATAAACTAGAGTCTACCGGTCAAATTCTGGTCCACTCTATATCCTACGTTAATAGCTCGACTACAGGACATTAGCGGAATTGATACTAAAAGCACAGAGCCATTCAATAAGAATTGAATTGAAGTTTATGAGATAGTATGTCTACATCATGACATTTTGGTCACATTACACCTTTTTTCGGCGACATTATTGGTCAGAGTTGTCTCGATTTTTGTCGATGTCCGCTATGCTAAGACGGCTCTCCTCAGATAAATCGAGATTCAGGGCTGACTGTCGTTCTATAATACGGCCCTCAGCATCGTTATCACGATGTGCTTATGAGCGACTGTTTTTAACCGCGATCCTGAACGAGAGAGATGGGGCTATATAGGGTGTATAGTTCCATCTCTCTTTAGCTGGATAGCGGCTAAAAACATGGTCGCTTATACCACGTTTTGGTAAGCCGTAACTGATCGATTGACCATAAATTTTCCTTTTAGGCCCATAGTCGAGAACTATACTCAGTCCCGAATCTCAATTTATCTGAGGGCAGATTGTATAAACATTCTGTCAAATCTGTCCTCAGATAAATCGAAATTAGGGCTGAGTGTCGTTCTAGAACACGGTCCTGTTTTAATACTTGCTTTACAAATTTTGATGAGGAGTGCGCCTTTCTTTATATTCTGGGTTAATGGATAGCCAATAGGATATAAAATAAACTATAAATAAGGACTCACCAATGGATTACAAGTTGAATTTTGATTAAAAACCAGAAACAAACAAATAAAACAATTCAACAGATTTTTCATGATTTATTCCGTATTTACAATTGAAACAGATCGTCTACATAAATACTTCGAAATACTGATGACATAATAAAATTAAAATAAATAAATAGAGATACGCAGATCAAAAAATAAATTAAGTAGAAGTAAATTCTTAAAGTACTGATAAACTTCAATATTCACTTGTAATGAGCATTCTTGCGAATGTTACATTACAGAAAGATAAATTCTACCGAACATTCTGGCGAGAATTCTTGCTTAAGGACAGTATAGACCCATTTAGACGGGAAGAGTTCTCGCCTGCAAGATAAGATTATCGAAAGGTTAAAAAAGTTTTTTCGTCTAAACATTCGCACAAACAATAGAATGATAGTGCCCGTCTAAACAGAATTTTAAAGCATAGGCCATGTCACTTGCGAATCTCGTATGATATATGTAATCGTAGGCGAGAATTTAGTGTTTCCCTGTGTGTAAACACTTTACGATAATGGTATGGCGATTATTGCTATTGATAGCCGCGTAATATTCTCGAACCGAAAGGTGCGAGAAATTCTCTCCGTCTAAATGAGCCTTTATGAGATTACAGAGTCAATCTGTTCTTTATTCAATTCGACAAATATAAAAACGGCGAATGCTCTATGATTTGTTACAAGTGAATGCTCGAAGTCTTTCAGCATCATTTTTAAAGATGTTTGCCCAACTATTGGACCTAAGAGTCAATTCGTTTAACGCTATCCAGCGGTGGTAACTATGCAACTATTATACTATGGCTAGGCGTATTAGGCGGCTGGTGGGTGGCTTAGGCGGTGGATGATGGCGTTGGTGAAGTCTTTGGTTGTAGATTGGCCGCCAAGATCCTTTGTCCTCACTTTGCCGTCTTTCAAGACACTGGGAAATAGAATAGAGTTCATGACTATTGAGAATAAACTGACCATATGACCAAAATGGTTTAGACGTATAATGACCAATACATATTACAAAAATAACGCAAAAGGACCAAAATGCGTAATGACCAATGTCTAATTCGCATATTAGAATATTAAAATGTACGCTGTTTATGTTGGAATAAAACTTCAAGTGTCGGCTATCAACTTGTAATCAGCGACAAAAGTATTAAGTACTAATTAGTGTTCGGCATTTTTATTGGCTGTACATACATCGGGACAAGTATCTTGGCCCTAAATAGCAAATGAAGTCCCAGACACACGTGGATTGTTTTGTAATAATCTATGTTTGATGAATTTGAGCTCGTCCACCGCAGTAGCACCCCGTACTATCCTCAAAAGACACCCAAGAAAGGTGTACTGCGCGTATAGAGCACATTTTCGTTCCAAGATATGTCCCAAGCAATATTACATTTAATAAAAAGTTTTTAATTTCATAAATTAAAAAAAACTATAAACTATGCGGGACCGCGCTGTAATTAAGTGAATCCCGCAATAATCGCGCGGGATTGGAAACAGTGCGGGATTGCAATCACTAGTAATAACCAATAATCGAAATGACCAATGTGTAATTCGAATATTGACCAATCTACATATTGAAATTTCTTTTTATGGCGAAGAGCGGGTGTCGACTTGAATGTACAGTCAGCTACAAAAGTACTAGGTATTTTTAATGTTCGGCATTTTTACTGACTGTATATACTGAACAGTATTGATCCTATAATACAAAAGGCACTAACTTGTTAATAGCGTCCTTGATCATCCTGGAGTAGGAGTGTAGGTTGACGTGCGCCAGCAGGTTGGCCGAAGCACGCAGCATGGCCGTGGGGTTGGCGATGTTCTTGCCCACGGCGCCTGAGAACACGTGGCGGGCACCCTGCAATCGTACAAACACATCTCTGATTCAAATTGCATTAATAAATACCCTAAATTCGGCGTGCCCAAACTTGTAGTACATAAAATTAGGTAAATTGGACCACAGGTTTATAGAAAGGAATGGTGGTCCAACTTGTGAAATAGTTGGTCCAAGACGGGGGGCTCCGTCGCATAATGTACCTTTCACAAAATGCACCCCATGCGCAAAACGTATCTTTCTCAGAATGCACCTTTCTCAAAATGCACCTTTTTCATTTTGTACTTACCTTTCACAAAATGCACTATTGCGATAGCAAAAGATTGATTCACTCGTTTACAGTGATACAGGAAATGAAAAGTCAAATTAGGGCTTGATAAATTATTTGCTTTTAATTGCACCAATCAAAATGCACCTTTCTAAAAATGTACCCTCATATTGAGAAAGGTGCATTTTGAGAAAGGTACGTTTTGCGCACGGGGTGCATTTTGCGAAAGGTACATTATGCGACGGAGGGCGGAGTGTGTCTGCGTATGTCCGCTATCCGTGCGTGTGTGTGTGCGTGTGTGTGTGTGTGTGCGTGCGTGCATGTGTGTGTGTGTATGTGTGTGAGTGTGTGTGTGTGACGTCACCTGCTCGAACACGGCGCACTCGGCGCTGTAGCTGGCGCCCGCTACCACGCCGGCGCCGCCCACGAGCCCGCTGGCGAGGTTGTCCACGATGTTGCCGTACAGGTTGGGCGTCACCATCACGTCGAACTGGTTGGGGTTCGACACCATCTGCATCGTGCAGTTGTCCACGATCATCTTCTCGAACTCGATGCGTGGGTACAGCTTCGCCATCTGGAATTTAATTTTTATTGTTATAACATATTTTTAATTGGCCCCACTGAAATCTTGAGACCCATCACCCAAGCTAGCCTGATGATGATGACATACTTGTCAGTCGGGTGAAAATAGTGACATACCTGTTCGCAACTGCTTAAGAACAATCCATCGCCGAGCTTCATGATATTGGCCTTGTGTACAGCGGTCACCTTCTTGCGGCCACACTTCACCGCGTAGTCGAACGCGAACTTCGCGATACGCTCAGACTTGGTCCGCGTGATGATTTTCAAGCATTCCACAACACCTAGAAACAAATCAATTCGCTATTAGTTGTTTTTTGGTGAAGTAGAATATAATGGTCAACCCATCTCTTAGCGTGGGTATTGTACAAGATTAAGGTATAGAGGTATTTACATCTTAGCATACAGAATTAATTTTCCAAAAGTGCGGCAATTTCGAAATTCGCCACGTCCAAAATAGCATCCTTGCATCATTAGATTTTTGAAAATCAATAGTTTGGTCAGGAACCGAACCTATTTATTAAAAAGAAATCACATTATTATTTTGGTACATTATTATTTCTGGACATTATTATATTTTGTACATTATTATTTTGGTACATTATTATTTCTGGACATTATTATTTATTGAACATTTTTATTTATTTGACATTATTATTGTTCAGCTAATGTACTTTGTTTCTCTGTTGTACTTTTGAAAGTTTACGCAAAAGGGAACTAGATGGCGTTGATTAGAAAAACTGAATCGCGTTAGGGTTTCGTCGCATGGTCGCGTATATATAGAGGACCGAAATGTTTGTACGGTGTGAACTGTGAACTGTGAATTGTCAAGCAAATAAATACAAGTGAATAGCGAGTGAGTTTATTTCTTCGACCTCCTACGGACCTCGAATCTAATTCATGGTCCTTCGAGCCGGATAGACCGGGTGTGTTTCGTCAGTAAGTCATCGGTGGTGGTAGTGACTACTACGGACTACCTCTTCGTCTCAACTGGGCGGTGGTGGATCGCTGTCCAGAGAACCCCTGCAGCAGCGGAAGCAAGTCGCTTGGTGTTGAAGCGCTGCTGTTTGCAGTGTTGGCGGTTCCGGGTGGTCAGTAGTGACCAACTCGGAGGTGAGGCGGAAGGAACTACGACGGCAGTGTTGCGGCAAGGTGCCGCCAGGTGGAGACGTCATTGAAGTGACGTCTCGTCGCAGCTAAGTATCAGTCAAGAAGTGGACTTGTTTTACGGATTATTTGGTTTAGGACTTCGAATAAGTTGTCTTAAAAAATAATTATTCCATTTCCATACTTACTGCCTACACTTAGTTTATAGTATAAGATAATTGTATACCTAACCAAAAATGGAATCGTTCGAGAATCTTCAGGAGGACATCAAGCTCAGATTATTAAAAGCTAAAGCTAATTTTAAGAAGTCTCCTAAAGAGCGGCGGACGATTTCATATCTCGAAGCAAGGCTGGAGAATGTAGATGAGCTATGGGCTTCATTTAGGAGCAACCATACAAAGATATTAAGCACGATCAAAGGGTCCCAATTTACAGAGTCCGCTTACTTACAAACAGATATGTATGATGAGGTCGAGCAATGCTACTTAGAACTAAAGGGTGAGTTGAAAGAATTAATGTTAACGAAAGGTAAAACGTCAACTTCTAACAATGAACCTTCTGACTCAACCACGGTAGTCAGCAGAGCTAGATTGCCGGACATAAAAATTCCCACATTCTCGGGAAAGTACACGGAGTGGCAAACGTTTAGGGATTTATTTTCAAGTTTAATTCATGAAAATAACACAATAGATAATGCGCAAAAACTTTTCTATCTTAAGGGGCACATAACTGGGGAAGCAGAGCAGTTATTACGGAATGTAAAGGTTTCTTCGGTCAATTATGAAAACGCATGGAATAGATTAAATAAGATGTACAATAATCAAAGGTTTCTAGCTAGGAGTATCTTAAAACGATTGCTAAGCCAGAAGTCCTTAACATCAGAATCGGCATCAGAAATTAAGAATTTAATTAACACTACATCTGAATGTTTAGATTCAATGGGAACTCTAGGGGTTGATACATCCTCGTGGGACATCTTAATTATATATATTATCAGCGATAAACTTGATCCAGAGACTAAAAAGGCTTGGGAATTAAAGGTGTCTTCGGATCAGATTGATGAATTACCTACCTTTACAGAATTTTCGGACTTTTTAATAGGTCGCTTCAGGGGTCTAGAAAATTTAGATCCGAAACCCCGTAGCGAGAAAAAGGGTAACACTAAGTCATTTCATGTTGTTAAGGCTAAGGGTACTGGTTCTTGTGCGTTTTGTGCTGCTGATCATAAAATAACTTCTTGCAAGGTTTTTAGTAAGGAATCCAATGAAAGTCGACGCGAATTTGCTATGGATAAAAATTTGTGCTTTGTTTGTCTAAATAGCAACCATTCTGCCAAGTATTGTAAGAACATCACCCGGTGTCAGGTGTGCAAACGCCGCCACCATTCTTTATTACACCCTAGTGGTGTTTCTGGGTCTGTAGGAGAGGAAACAGTTCACCAAACTGCCTCATCGACTGGGTCGATGAAGGAGGAAACTGCATCTGGTAGTCAGAAGCATGCCGCGCAAGCGGAGGAGTCTAATGAGCCACTTGTCTCTTGTATTGCGACAGGAAACTGTATTAAAACCGTTCTTTTAACGACAGCTGTTATAGAAGCTAAGTCAAAAGACGGGACTTATCGTATGGTTAGGGCTTTATTAGACCAAGGGTCGCAAGGATCTTTAATTACGGAATCTACGGTTCAGTACTTAGGGTTAAAGAAAATTGCGGCTAAACACACTATAAATAGTGTAGGTGGGGACAAAAGTGTGATCTCAAGGTCCACTGTCAACATAAAAATAAGGTCTAGAGTCGATCCCCGTTTTCAAATTACGGTAAATGCCTATGTCTTGAAGTCGATTACTTCCCTTCTACCAGTTACTAAGGTAACTAGAGTAGAGCGGGTACAATTGACTGTGGGTGAGTTGGCTGATCCTGAGTATTACAGGCCCAACAAAATTGACATTTTGTTGGGTGCTGAGATATACAGTCACATCATAAAGGCAGGTATTAATTGGAATGTGCAGCCGATCCCCAAGAAGGGGGATCGCTCGGACCCAGGCAACTATCGGCCCATAGCCGTCACCTCAGTGCTGTGCAAAGTGCTAGAGCACATAATTAACAAACAGCTCATGCGTCACCTAGAGGATCATTCCTTAATCAATGACCGGCAATATGGATTCAGACCGAAGCGGTCAACGGGTGATCTTCTGGCGTACATTACCCATCTTTGGGGTGAGGCTATGGACAAGCATGGCGAGTCACTGGCAATTAGTCTTGACATCGCCAAAGCTTTCGATAGAGTCTGGCACAAGTCGCTTCTTTCCAAGTTACCAGCCTTTGGTCTGCCTTCCGGACTGTGCGACTGGGTGGCTAGCTTTCTGCAGGGGCGCCGTATTCGCGTCCTCTGTGATGGTCGAACTTCGGAGTTCCTGCAGGTAAATGCTGGCGTGCCGCAGGGGTCCGTCTTATCACCCACTCTCTTTCTTCTGCATATCAACGACATGCTGTCCACTGGCAGCATTCATTGCTATGCAGACGATAGCACCTTACACGGGAGTTATCACGGACATCCTGCGGCCAAGCAGTCTGATATCGCGGAAAGGAGGCAGCTTCTCGTCAGTGAACTTGACCGGATCCTGAGCCTCGTTTCACAATGGGGCTCTGAAAACCTGGTTGAGTTCAATGCCAAGAAGACGCAGGCATGCGCGTTTACAGCAAAGGTATCTTCTTTCCTTCCCCTTCCAACTCTTCAGAGCACGCCACTGCCACTACAGGACAATCTCAATATCCTGGGTATGGATGTTCGCTGCAAACTGAACAACAAAAACTACATCGAGAGTATCATCAAAACAGCCTCACGTAAACTCGGAGTCCTGAACAAAGTGAGACGTTTTTTCACGCCGGAGCAGCGGTGTCTTCTCTACAAGACACAAATTCGCTCTTGCGTGGAATACTGCTCGCATCTCTGGGATGGCTCCGCAAAGTACTTACTAGATGCTCTCGACAGGTTGCAGCGACGTGCGGTCCGCATTATTGGGAATCCTGAGGTCACTAACACCCTCGAGCCTTTGCAGTTGCGTAGAGATGTGGCATCTTTGGCGGTTTTTTACCGTCTCTACCATGGTGAATGTTCTGATGAGCTCTTCCAAGTAATCCCACCCTCTCCTTTCCTATATAGGACAACACGTGCAGGACTTAGATGCCACCCGCATACGGTGCAGAATATTCCATCAAGAACCAAGCGATTCGGCGACTCCTTCCTCTGCCGCACTATTAAGACTTGGAATTCCTTGCCAGCTCACGTGTTTCCTTCCTCCTATAGTCCCGGGTCCTTTAAGCGGGGCGTGAAAAAGCATCTGATGAGGCCGTCAAGCTGAGTGCCACCATTGTAACATGGTACGTGTTGTAATGGTGACCCTCTTTTCAGAGACTTTGCCTTCAGCTTACCATCAGGCGAGGCGAAGTCAAATTGACGTGTCCTATATATAAAAAAAAAAAAAAAAAAAAAAAAAAAAAAAAAAAAAAGAATTCGAGTGGATCAATCTTAGCGCAAGATACTGCTTTCGGGTGGATATTATCTGGCACCTGTGAAGTGGATAACAGGGCTAATATCTCTTCTCATATAAGCGTGATGCATGCTTGTCTACGTGCTGACGAGTTCTTGAAAAGATTCTGGGAGTTGGAAGCAGATCCACCTGGAATCAAAAAGATGCTCACGGAAGAAGAGATCAGATGTGAGGAGCTTTTTACAGCTACCACAAAAAGGGATAGCCTTGGTCGATATATAGTACGGTTACCGTTTCGGGAATCGGACCCGGGCTGCAAGTATGGTGAGTCAAGGAAAATAGCTGAAAAAAGATTTAAGGGATTAGAATTTAAATTAGGAAAGAATATTAAACTAAAAACCGATTATACTAAGGTTATTCAAGAATACTTAGAACTTAATCATATGAGAAGGGTTACTAATTCAGAAAAAACAAATAAAGAAGCTGTTTACTTACCTCACCACGCAGTAGTCCGGGAGGATAGGGACACGACTAAAGTAAGGGTTGTGTTCGATGCATCCTGTAAGGGGATGAACGGGATATCTCTTAATGATAACTTGATGATTGGTCCATCGTTGCAAGCCGAGCTCCGTCATACCATTATGTGCTGGAGAAATCACAAAATATGCCTAGTTGGAGACATAGTTAAAATGTATAGGCAAGTTTTAGTACATAAAGAAGATACACCGTTTCAGCGAATACTCTGGAGAGAGAGTCCTGAAAGAGATATAGAAGATTTTGAATTGGTCACGGTAACTTTTGGAACGGCCGCTGCACCATATCTTGCCGTGCGGGCACTCCATCAAGTAGCTTATGATGAATGTCAAGATAATCCTGAATTAGAAAAAATAATTCTAAATGACTTTTATATGGATGATCTTATGACGGGCGCTGAAAATGTAGATAAATGTTACAATATTTACAGAGAAATGACGAGAGTATTGGCTAAAGGCGGCTTTCAAATGCAAAAATGGATTAGTAATAGCAAAGAGTTATTAGATAAGATAAAAAATGAGAATATCGGGTCTGATGAGGGGTTGAGAGTAAAATTGGATGAAATAACAAAAATTCTAGGACTTACCTGGTATCCACGAGAGGACGTCTTCCGATACACCGTCGATCTTGCTCCACTGAGTGAACCTGCTACTAAAAGAAAGGTTATTTCCGATATATCACGGTTGTTTGATCCGCTGGGGTGGTTGGCGCCATGTATTATTGTCGCAAAAATCTTCATCCAGAAGTTATGGCTGGCGGGTATTGATTGGGATCAAGAAGTTCCCAACAATCTATTAAAAGAATGGATGACTTACCGTCAAGATTTACCGTCTCTGGTGAATGTGAGCATCCCACGATGGTTTCATACCGACCAGACTGTAAAACGGGAATTACATGGCTTTGCGGATGCATCCAAAATGGCATATGCTGCCGTTGTATACCTCAGAGTGATAGACGAAAAAGGAAATATTCATGTGTCATTAGTGACGTCAAAAACCAAGGTAGCTCCGATAAAACAAGTATCGATTCCGAGGCTTGAACTGTGTGGGGCAGTGCTAGTATCCAAATTGATTGTAGAAGTGGCTAAAGTCTTAGGAATACCTAAGGCCGACCTATATGCTTATACTGATAGTGAGGTAGTACTGGCATGGCTGAATCAACATCCAAGTCACTGGAAAACCTTTGTGGCAAATAGGGTCTCGGAGATTTTAACCACTCTAGATACTCACCATTGGTCTCATATTGCTTCAAAGCAAAATCCCGCTGACTGCGCGTCTCGCGGTATTTCTCCAACAGAACTATCAACAACCTCAATCTGGTTTGATGGGCCAGATTTTCTGAGACAAAAGATAATTGAATTTAAGAAACCAAAGCATCTAGTCACAAGTCAAGAGCAAACGAAAACACTCACCACTGTCCTTGATATTGCCATTTGGCAAAGGTTCTCTTCCTTATCCAAACTCCTTCGCGTAATTGCTTACTGTCGCAGATTTTTGAATCTCAGAAAAACTTCAGTAACAACCCACAGCACTAAGCACTTGCTAAGTCAAGAAATTGATGAGGCTCTAGAAGTGTGTGTGAAGAGATGTCAAAATGAGGAATTCGGCGAAGAATTAGAGGAACTAAGGGATAAAGGAAGGTTAAATACAAAGGGAAGGCAGTTGAAGTCTTTGAACTTGTTCTTAGATGCAAAAGGTATAATAAGAGTTGGTGGGAGACTAGAAATGTCTCAATTAAGTTATAATGAGAAGCATCCGATTCTCATTCCACGAGATGCGTGGCTAACAAACCTCTTGATTGCGGACGCACATAAAAAGACTATGCATGGTGGTCCGCAACTTATGATAACGTATTTGCGCTCACTGTATTGGATTGTGGGTGTCAAGGCACAGGTCAAAAAATATTATAGACGGTGCGTGACGTGTATTCGCTACTCAGCGAAGGTAACCACTCAACTTATGGGGCAATTGCCGTCCTCGCGAGTGACGCCAAATAAACCATTTTTTTTGAGTGGTGTGGATTACGCAGGCCCGATAAGTATTGGGGTTTCAAAGGGTAGAGGGAACAAATCCTATAAAGGGCGACGCTGGTCCCAGGATTATCTCCACCAGTTCCTCCAAAGGCACAAGTGGGAGTATAAAAACCCAGAACCATCACTAGGTGATGTAGTTCTAATAAAGGAGGATGACATGCCTCCAGGTAGATGGTTGCTAGGTAAAATTGAGCAAAAACATCCAGGTCCGGATAATATTTCGCGTGTGGTGACAGTACGCACAAAGAGCACAATTATTAAGAGACCTACCTCTAAGTTATGTATACTACCTGTTACTACCTAATTATATTTTAGTACATAGGTATGTTTATTGTTTAAGTAAAATAAGTTCTTAAGATAAGGTCATGATGGGCGGTATGAAGGACAAGGCGCATTATGTCCTTGATGGGCGGTATGTTCAGCTAATGTACTTTGTTTCCCTGTTGTACTTTTGAAAGTTTACGCAAAAGGGAACTAGATGGCGTTGATTAGAAAAACTGAATCGCGTTAGGGTTTCGTCGCATGGTCGCGTATATATAGAGGACCGAAATGTTTGTACGGTGTGAACTGTGAACTGTGAATTGTCAAGCAAATAAATACAAGTGAATAGCGAGTGAGTTTATTTCTTCGACCTCCTACGGACCTCGAATCTAATTCAATTATACCGACCCCTTTTAACAGTGCAGAAATATTGGAAAATCGATAAAACAAATAAGCATGGTAAACATCCCGTTAATTACTATAATGGCAATTTAAATTACCATGTCAATCTGAAATAAAATACTATAGCAGTGGCGACGGGTCTCTATGACCCGATTTTCAATGTGTCGCATGGTACATGATCAATTAGATCGATACAAATTTTTTTCCCGTTTTTTTTTTGGAAAATTTTCTCCCTTCTCCACTATACAACTCATAGTTACCGGGTACACTCTCGTGCTCCAAAGCGGAGTACTCGCCCTCGGTCTGCTCTCGGATGATGATGCAGTCCACGTCGTGGTGCCTGCTCTTCACGTTGGGCAGAGACTTCACGTGCACCACGTTGGCGTACAGGTCCAGGGCGTTGCGCAGCTTCATGTTGAGGGTCTGCAGCTCGCCCGTGTGGGAGAAGTCAGGAGTTGCCAGGATACCCTAAGAATATGGAGAGAAAATAACTTTTTAATTGATTTTATAGGTATCGTATGGTATGCTAACGGGCTGGTATCCGCAACTCCACGTTTTTATTTACAACGTGCAATATGGTCAAATCAGGCGGAAAAATGCTCGAGCCCTATTAAAAGTTAATTAAATATAACTTTCTGCCATTTAGACAAAGCTGAAAATTGTTTGCAGCATTCAATCTCATCTGTTAAGACAGGAGCGCGCAGTTGCTTACCATTCTGAGCTTTGTAGGTATGGAACAAGGTCGATATTTAATTATCACTGCTTGAGCAGATCTAGCAAAACAGCTCTTATGGCATGTGTTAAGATTTACAATTCATATCAAGATTATAATAATATATGAAGATAGAAAAAGAAAACTGACACGACTTCTCCACCAGTAACCTCAGTAGAATAGGAATTTCTATTATCTTACCCTCTGTTTGAACCTAGGTGTGGAAGCATGTTATAGTTACCTTAATACAGGTCTTATTTCTGGCGATTGAGCTGACGACATCTTCGAGGGGCGCGCTCAGCGTAGGGTTCACCTCAGAGAAGAAGAAGGGCTCGAAGTCCACAGGGATATTCGCTGCCTATCAACAGAATGGTGGTATAAACGATAAACTGTTCGCTTTCTGGCTATGAAGCATGATAGGGAACTTTTTTATATGTTGTAGTAAATAGTAAACAAAACACAACATATATTAAAGGCTATTGATGAAGGCTATGGCAGTTTTCATCCCTTCTATTAGAAAAGTGTCTATTTTATCATAGCTCTTTTCTCTTAAGAACTTTTTAGCGGGCGAAAAAGCGATTTGAATTTGGAAAATATATCAATCATAGAAATCGAACGCAAATTGTTTGAATTACTGGCTGGTACGTGTTAGCTGCAAGGCAAGATTAGAATCCCTCGCTACAGTCGCTACGCTCGAGATTCCATCCTAGGATCCTTCGCTTCGCTCGTGGTTCAAAGTAGCGCCCTCGCCGTAAAAAAAACTATTTTGCTTCCTTGTCATACAATCTATTATTTTATTAGACATTTACTGATTTATTCAATGAAAAAAACTATTCTTTTGTGTGTTCGGCACCATAGTATAGTGTTCTATGGGAGTAAATATAGGCTGACTGTGGCTTATAATGTGAGGTATAGTATTCACAAGAATACCTCAGTCAGACAGAATGCGTCCCGTTGCTCAGTATAGATACCTTGAAAACTTCCTGCACAGAGTACACCAACTCAGGGCCGACGCCATCACCGGGGATCAGTGTGCACTTGATGCGGCCTTCCTTTGTCGTTGATTGCTAAACATACAAAATCAGATAGCGTGTATATTTTAAACTAGGTATGAGGGTATATGTTTGTGTTTTACTAAAGGGTCCTTTACACGTAGACAGATTCATCTGCGAATGTTGGCGGCGGACGCGTCCGCCGATGTGTGGACAGGGTGATTTGCTCATCTGTGGTAGGTATTTAACGTTAAATATCTACCACAGACGAGCAAGTCACCCCGTCTGCACGTCGGCGGACGCGTCCGCCGATGACATCTGCGGATGAATCTGTCTACGTGGAGAGGAGCCATAACTTGTATGACCGGTTTCTGAATTGAGAAAATAAAGTTGAGTCTCTCTATGCCTGGCTAAGCACAGTTTTATTAAGGAATACTGTAGGTGTCTTGACTACTATTTCTCAATCCAGAAAGCAATCATTTTATTTATCTTCTAACGATTTGTAAACGTAAACTAATCATAATTTTCGTAATATTCATATCTGAGAGGTCACAAAATAATTAACATTATGATGTGTACATATTTACATTGATAAACCTGTGTCAAGGCACATCATTAGATGAATTTATCACATCGTTATCAATACTTCTTGACCTTTAATGAATGAACAATATGTGAGAGCATAATGTCCATTTTACAATTTATAATACGCAAATTGCACTTTAGAAGATACCAAATAAGATTGCATTATAGCCTACCTAGCTATTTAAACTTTCATGGTCGTTCATATTACTATTACAGCTTTCGGGATATTTGCCATAAAATACAAGGATGTGATACATGGTAAATATCCCGATATCTCTAACAGTAAGATTGCAGAATTTTTATTTTTACTTTCACATGTAACTTTTAATAGTATTTAGTTACATTGAAGGGAAATAAAATTTCTGCAAACCTGCATACAATTGTTCTTTTTTCTTTGTTACTTACAGGAAGACATAAACTTTGTAATCATTTAAAACTATTAAACTGAATTAACCTCCTTGAAATTACTCCATTAAAACTTACCTCGAGCAGAATAGCAACTTATTTTGGATAGGAACTTAAACTACCATTATGGAAATGGTATCCACAATATTATTAAGTTAAATAATGCTTTGGACAACACAAACATTGCTCACATTATGAGGGTTCATGCTACATTTGATGCAATGCCACAGTACATGGGATATCTACGAATAGTCAAACTTGCACATGTGAAGTTGGGTGTTCAATACAAAATTTTGTAATTTCAACTGTTTGATGTTGCGGTCATCTGCATTAGAAGCCTCATTTATTACTTGTCTTGATCAATTACCATCTAGAGTTTGGACTGTAACTTTGAGTAGATGTGCTATGTACTGTGGCAACACTTAACCCTTGAACCAATTCACAACCAGATCTTTCAGTTATCCATATATTATAATAATTATATTGTGCTAAACAGACTACATCGTGCTTTGACAGTTAGGAACTAAACAATTATTCGAGACCAATTTTGATAATGTTTCTGAAAATTTTGAGTGGGTTGTACAAAATTCCTTCATGATGGATAAGTTAAATTTCATGCTATATACTAAAACCATCCTATTCTTTGTAATTATTATGTTTGTATGTAAGTTAATTCAACAAATAGGATTTCTTATAATTAAAGTGTATGTGTGTATTCTGAATTTTGGATATTATATATTTGGATGTATATAATAATGCTAATTCTCAATATAGTATCAAAAATAATATCTATTAAATTTTTTACATAACAACTACTCAAATTAATATCTATGTGGATTTTAAGAATAGAATGGTATTTATTTATTAAACTTGTAATACATATAATAATTGTACATGAGCATGCATTTACAATAGCTTACGGTTTCACTGGAATACATTAGGTATAATAGGATCATCGGTCTAAAACTTGAAAAAAATTATATCAATATTGATAAAAACAATTATTTGTTTAAAATAATTAATATACCAACTGCATTTTAATATAATTTAGATACCAATTTGATAAATAATTATAATATATTTTTTTTGTGAATCTTATTATTCTAATTTTAAAACCAATCATGATGTGTATACAGAAACTAAGAATAGTACATTTACTTAAAAATGTAATATCTAAGGTAATTTTTGACATTATTATTGGAAATAATTGTGAAGTAATTGTTTAAATATAAATATATAGGTAGATTTTCATATTCATGAATTGTAAATTGATGTATTATATATTTATGAGTAATAAAATACCTTTCTGGCCATCCATCAGCTTGGTTTAAATTCAGAGAAATTTTTAAGTAACAATTACTTCACAATTACTTCCAGGATTATTAGTAGACAGTTAGCATTCTCACCAGGGTGTTCATTCTTTGTGGTGAATAAGATTTGTCTTTGTTTACCATACTAGATGTGTGTACACCTTTTCCCATATGTTGGGTACCCTGTAATACAAATAAATCATATCAGAAAATACATATCTTACCAGTAATTTTTTCAGTACTATGCAATGAGATCGCAATGGGTGAGCGGTGTATATTTCCAGACTGTATGACGCTGACTTTCCTTACAGTGAATCCTTATTCCACTTGAGGCAGGTGTGCAAAATAACTATTTGATTTTATTTGCTTAGTGTTATTTTTGTTAGTTGACAAACTTATCTTCCATGATGATAACAATGTTTTTGATTATGAAGGATATACAAAAATCATTAGCTCAGAATACACCAGGAGTTACTACACAGCTTCAATAATAACATTTACTTGTCTCAAAGAATTAGCAGTATAAGGAAAATTATACGCATATGTTATACTAGCTGACCAGATATTATTAGCAGGCATTATCAGGGTTAATCACGTGAGATTTTTTTTATTAACCCTAAATACGCGCTTTTGCAAAATAAATACAATAACTTGGTTCATTACAGACGATATTGACATTCGGATATGATATATCAGGGTCATATCGGTATTAGTTTGCAAAATTATCTTTTCATAACAGAAGTTACGAAACACTCTACAACACTTTATCGGAAAGAAATAGTAGTATTTATGTGAATATACCTGCGCCAGTGCCCGGAAAACATTTCTAGCAAGAATCGTCATCTTTACTGAGAGCCAACCTTTGAGAAGTAGATTTTCTCTGAATCTTTTATATTGTATGTGAGGATCTACGTAACCTACTCTAAAATTATATACAAAGATCAAGAAAATCTAAATTAAATGTCCGTTCCGTTTCATACTACGGACTACGGAGTTTGACAGCTGTTAATATGCTGATAACTTTTATGAAACGTCAAATTATAAAACATTAAAAAATTAAGAATATTGTAGCTTTTTCTTTTCGTATTGTACGGAAAATATACACGGAGGATAATTCTTTCATTTTTTATTATTATTAATTTCATTATATCTTAATTTTTGTTTAAATCTAATGCGTAGCAAGGAATGTCTTAAGTAGAAAAAAGCTGCCAGCTTACATTATATTTAGTAACTTGTGCAATATTTTATCAAACTAATCTTATAATATTTTCAACTTTTCAAGCAATGGGTAACTTCTCTAAATGAGAGTTAGTATTAACTAATGGTGTAATAATTATTAAATTATATTCATTGAGAAAATTAACATGAAAGTTTGTAATTGTTAGAAAAGAGAATATGCAGTGGTCACCCTGACGTTTAGAAACTACCAACGTTATCGAACCAATGCAAAGCCGTAAAAAATTGATTTTTACGTCACCATTCATGTCGTTATCACGGCGCAACATTTGAACACAAGACGCGATAATTCCTTCAATTAACGTTAGTGTGTTAATAAATTTGGAGTTAAAACAACAAGTTAATAATTTGGTTCAGTGGAATATACATAATTTAATTAAATTAAGGTGAGTCCCTGAGTAATTAACTTAAATTATTGCACAAATAAAATAGAGTGCCGATTTAAATTATTAGAAATTATTTAATAAAAATAGAAATAGGAGTTTCACCACGTTCTATGTTAATTCAAACAATGATGGACGCAATAAAAGTATTGATCAGTCTTAAAAGCAATGAGAATGGTCTTCGATTATAAAGAAACGATAAAAATGAATGATACACTTTACTGATAAGGGGTCGTTCTTTAGGCTATTAAATTTATGTCAAGATATGAAATGAGCGGCGGCTATCAGTTTAATTCATATTTACGTATAGATTTACTACATTGTACACATATCTCAATTTCATGCACCCCGTATTTCCGTAACATTAGGTTTCATTGGGGAGAACACCCGGCCCACCCCACTTTACCCACTCTAACGTCACCCAGGTTATGTCTGATTTCCCTACTTACATAAATTAACTTACGTGGTCTATACCAGCTAATAAATGTAGGTATAGATATCCTGGCAAATCTAAAGTTTATTGTTATAGGAAATGTAATTTTTCAGTAATTACGTAGATACTTACCTAATTAACTGAAAAAGAGGGAACTTCTAAATTTAAAAAAAAATTGCTTCGAATCCTTCCCGTATTGAAATACGGAAAGTATTTTGGTATTATAATACCTACCAAAAAATAAACTGTGTTTATTTTTATTAGACAAATATAAACATTTGAGCGTAACGATAAAATGTTAATCGGCGTACCTAGGTAGATATCATTGTTTCATGGTCATAATTTAAAATAATAATATCAGAAACAAGTGATAAATTTGATTAAACGATAATAATTAGGTGAATACACTATCAGTTGCAGCCAGTTTATACCGATTTAAAGATTAGGTTACCTACCTAGTACCTACGAGTGTACGATCAAATTACACTTTGTTCCTATGCAAATTCTTCTTAACCCTAGCGTTAATCCCAGTCGCATCCGAAGCTTTTGCCTCGCAGTTCGGGGTCCGCTTTTTCCAGTTCAACTGCGGGTTCATGAACTTCAATATTTTCCGTGAAGCGACTGCCATCTGACCTCCACAACCTTTCCGATACCGAAGCGTTACGACCAGTTGTTGTACTTATAGGGCTCCAACTACCCGGAACGACTGCCATAGATGTTCGTATGGCAACCGGGACGGTTCCAAGGCAAATTAAAACTTGAAAATTAGTGTTTCAGGATATCTAATGACGAGTTTTTACGTTGTTATTAAAAATCGACTTATCGAGTTTGTTAAATTGTCGGAAAATCCCCACGGATTCCGGATGCGGAGCACGCAGGGGATATTCGTCTGTTGGTCGTTGGTTGCCGGAGCTGAGACTGTCTGAAATATATCTCTCGCACCCCGGCCGACCTAGGGACCTACTAGTATGTATATCCGCATTCTAGATTCCATAACACAAGCTAATTAAGCTTACCATGGGTCTAGATAGCGTTGTGTAGAATGTTGTAGATTGTAGAATATTAATTAATTTATTTATTTACTAGGCTTCTTGTTCATTCCGGCGTGGAAGGTGAAATCCTGGCACCCAAAGCTTGCACTGTGAAGCACGGGTTATTTTCTTCCTCAAGAAATAAATTGGGTTATCTTGGCTTTTAGTGTGACTTCGGGACCTCTACAAGGTACGAAAACACTCAGACCAATGTAAATAGACAGACACATTCATACGTACAAATATTTGCATTGGGTGCGAATCGAACCCGCGCCACATACGTAGCAGTCGAATGCATTACCGCCACGCCACAAAGGCGGTCAACGTTTTGCTAAAGAACGGTTTTAACTACTCTATAAGAATACCAACGGCCTAATTTACGATGTAGAAAAACGCTCTACAAAACCTAAGCAAATTAGGTACATCTATTTTTTTACAAGTTATAGTATAGTCTTACGTTTTACCTTAGTCACACACAAGTGATGGTAAGTTACGATGGTCGATGTGGTCTAAGATGAAGCACGTTTCCCAAATACCTATCATAATTCATAAATCAAGTAGGTATTGTGGTCGAGCTTCATTGTATTTACCTGTATCCTGTATCAAATATTCAAATCAAATACCTACAAAAAAACTCAGAAGAAATAGTTCGTGTAGGAACTGGTTAGTCTTAATACTTGTCTGATTATATCTACCTACTCTAGTCGTTTATACAAAAAAAAATAATACAAATTAAAAACAAGTTGGCAATGTAGGTTTCTTTGAAAACAGTAGTACACCAATCTTTTGTGAATTTAATCTGCAATTAGCCCGACTATTAATAGACAGATTTTATAATAAATACATAACTTATTATTTATTATACCTCCTTAGGTACTCTATGAATATTCTTACTTTTTGAACTGCTCATTATTCAATGTGTTTTTGCATTCGTTTTCGTTAGTGATCGTTCGCCAGATCACAAGGTGTGAACCTCTCATTTTGTTATATTTATAGCGTTATTTGCATTATTGATAATAATAATATACGCTATCTAGAACCAGAATTAGCATGCCTTGCCTACTTGAGCATTAGGTACCAGATACCAGACCAATGTACCTAACTATATTATGTATTAAATATTCATGCATCCAAATTACACTAAGCGGGAGTCGAACCCGTACCTCTGAAACTCTGAACTCACTCTGCCACTACGTTAAAACTTAACATATTTTGGTGTTTTTGGTGCATGTGCGACAGCGCCTTTCTTGATCTTTTCGTTTCTTAGTCAATGTTTCGGTATATACCGAATTCTCTGATCATATAATCAGGAATAACAAAAACTGTACTGACAGCCCCCGTGGCGTAGCGGTAGTGAACGCGGCCGCTACGCAGGAGGCGCGGGTTCGATCCCCGCTCAGTGCAAATATTTGTGTGAATGAAATATGAGTATTTGCATTGGTCTGGTCGTGCCTCGGAGAGCACGTTAAGCCGTCGGTCCCGGTTGCCATGAGAACATCTAAGGCAGTCGTTACGGGTAGTTGGAGCCCTCAAAAATCCAAAAACAACGGTCTAACTGCAAAAACTTCGATATCGCCTAATGTTAACATTGGCTTGTGGAGGTCAGATGACAATCGCTTCACGGAAAATATCGAGGTCTAGTCAAATCCGTGGTTAAGACTGGTAAAAGCGGACCCCAGACTTCGAGCTGAAAGCTTCGGATGCGACTGGGAAATAACGCTAAGAGGAAGAAGAAGAAGAACAAAAACTGTACATGAAAACCTAAAAGGCATGTCGGTATACTCGGTATTCGCGAACTCTATGAGCATATTTTTTGTAAAAACATTAACAGCTAAAAGCATTCTATAATTTATTATAAATATATGTATCGCCAAACAATAGGCAGTGTTATCTACTTAAATAAATTTACTTTTTGTTTATGTATTAGGAGCTAATGAGTCTGTCTGCTTGCCTTGGTCACTGACTGCATCGTTTACTTTGCTTACAGAATAGACTTGGATTGTCTACAATAATACAAATTTCAAATACTTATAATTAGTAGGTATAGATACGTATTAGTACGGACTAAGTTGGAATTTTAAATATTCTTTACAAATGTCGGTTTACATATTACCGAATATAATACTCGTATGCATTTCTTTTGTAAGCATAGTGGAAAATAATATCTCTATTTAGCATAAAGAATGCATTTGTCACTTGGGACTCTATTGGTGAAATGGTGTTTTTAAATCGGGAACACACTCAAAATCCCAAGTTCTCCACTTGTCCCTTTAATTAGCTGATGGCATGGTGGCAGAGAGCAGGCCCTTGCGTTTGGAAAACGCTACCATCCTCTTGGATGTTGGATGGGAGAGTTTTCCGAGCGCAGGCCTGGTGTTGACGGATAAAGCCGTCTGTCCCTCTACCACAAGGCGACGTGCGACAACTTGCCGGTGCAAGATGCAGACACTATGGTTCCCACACTTGAGGGCCACATCTCAAAGCCGTAGATGGCCCAGAGTCACTCGGGATACGAGGGAATACTACATCCCGTTTATTATGAATTGAAATGGAGGTTACAAGAAAAAATGGACTATGAAAAACCAAAATATTTGAAAATGTTATGTTGTTTATGCTACACAAACCTGCCGCCTTACTGAATTCCCAAGCACGTTTTAATAATCGCGTGCTGTAAAAATTGTAGCTGAATGCTGGTGGCATATATTACGTATATTAGGTATCTAATAATAGGGTTCCTTAGGTAAATATGGTACAGGCAGGCATCAAGACCATAGAAACTTTATTCATTTAGTTATCAAAGTAGAACAACTACCGTTAGGTATAAATAGATAAATCGTAAAAATAATGATCGCGATCTTGACCTTTACTGACATCATGTTTAATTCATATGCTTGCCTAAATTAAGTAGCTGCCACAAACAATACAAACTTAAAGTCACACATACAACACAAACATTTTAGTTGGATATGTAGAAAGAACGGTCTATCATACCGAGAACTCTCTATAGGTAACCGAATAAATTATTGCTTTCTTTCTACAAATTCGTAGCAACTTGCTACGATTTTATACGTAGCGACATTCTTATTCTTCTTCCCGAAGTCGTCGTCGTGCCAAATAAAAAGCCGGGTACTGCACCGGGTATGTCTAATATGTAATTAAGTATCTAGTAAAACTTACAATTAAGTACATAAATGATTTAGAACTCATGAAAAATAAATTTCAATCCTTTGGCTTACAACTCAACTCAGACAAATGTGAAATCTTTATTAGTGACACTACAGATTACATTATGAAACAATTAAATGCCGTCCGTTCAATGAAAATACAAAATACACTATTGCGTTTTCTTCTTTTAAGCTACGGAACCCTGAAAATAGTTAGTTAGGTACAGTAGGTACTCTTTGACTTTTAAGTAATGCATAGAGCGAAACGTCTTAACTCGTAAAATAATAATTAATGGTGTTATTCACCTTATTTTATAATATATAATACTAGCCTTCCGCCCGCGACTCCGCCCGCGTGCATCTCGGTTAACGCGACCTTTGCTCATATCTTCGGTTCGACTCAACCGATTGCGATCAAACAAACGTAAGATTTTAAGTCTGAGTAGGCCCTTTCTAACAAAAAAAACCGCATCAAAATCCGTCCAGTAGTTTTTGCGTCCATCGCGGACAAACAGACAAACAGACAAACAGACAAACGGACAAACAGACAAACAGACAGGAAATTCAAAAAAAATATTTTCGTGTTCAGTATCGTTAACATAACATAACCTAAGTATATTTTTTTAAATATCTCCAATGTACAGACACGACTACTTTACAATTATATAATAGTATAGATAGATTATGTACCTATATACTTACGTATATTGTACGTAGGTGTTGCCTTACCTGCATAACTTTATGTCCAGGGTAAAGGAATGACAAGTAGCCGCACCTGACACTCCCAGGCACTGATCTGTATTATTTACCACCTTCCAGGCCAGTGCACGGCGACCAGCCCGCGTCTTACCTGTCCTCCTCTGTGCCTTCTGCTAGTCAGAGGGAGCAGTCTGGACTGCTCGGAGACTTTCCACGAAAGCCTTCGAGTTGCCTCCTAGCGTAAATGGCTCAAAACTTATCCTCGAGAAGTCACACAATGTGAAAATTTAAAAATAAAAAAAAAGTTATAGAAAATGTTTACTTTTTTGTTTGACAGAACATACTGGCGGTCAGCGTTATGCCACTTTGCTATTTACAGATAAAAAAAAACCTAATCACTGTCACTAAAACTGACATTCCTTTTTTGTAATTATATTTATTAGCACTGGCGGAATTTCCAGCACCGCCATAAAAAAACAAAATATTCTGGTTGTTTGGTATTATAATAATGCGTTTCTATGAAAGCTTTGTGTTCATAAAAACAGAGGAAAATTATCCAGAAGGTGAGTGAAAATGTGGATGAGTTACCATGTAATAAGAAGTGTTACTAGCTGTCAGTTTGTGCCAATACTCTTTGACAATGTGACATCGGCAGCCTCAGCATGACGAAAGATACTCGTGTCTTTCGAGTCTTTTTGGCCAATGCAATGACAAGTAAATCAGTCTAGTCACGGGATCAAAACTCCTTGCATTGGTCAAAGAAACTCGAGACTCTCGAGAGACTACGAGGGGGCTGGTCTATTAGTCCGTTTAAAATAACAGATAACGTGTTACTTCACATATCGCCTCTTATATCTACCCTTTGCAGAACTTCTATAACTTTCATCTATTTATGTAGTTACGTAGACATAAATGTGATATACAAACAAGCCAGCTCAGTGAGATAATAACTGCTAGGCAGTAATTAGTCTCTCTCTTGATGCCTCACACGTATCATCAGAATCATATTCGTAACTGCAAAGCAATAATCGTCATATTATGCTTCAAAATGAACGTTCTGAAAGATACCCTGAATAATGAATTCAAGATAACAATATACATATAGTTGGCGGCATTTAACTTGGCAACAAACACGTCACAAAATGTACTCTTTATGCGCCGTATGCGCGTATTGAGTGTCTTTTGAGGATAGCTTGAGATGCTGCGGCGGCGGAGGACCTCGAATCCACCAATCGTGGATTATATTAAACCAATCCGCGCGCACCAGAGGCATGTATGTCTCGCGACTTGTTGCCAAGTTAAATGCCGGGAACTGTACCTACCTTCTCTTAAAAGTATCTTATAAGTAAATTATAGATATTGACTTGTGTATACTACATTAATAAATGACCCATTGCCTTATCTTAATCACATACTACAGTTTGGATGAGATAAGCTTGTTTTAAATAACTTCGTTAAAACAATATTTGGATAAAGAAGTTAATTATCATACAAATTAGTCAACAAAACTACGAGCCTATAAGTTTCAAGAGCACATTTCTATTTTGTAAGAGTTACAATCTAGTACTCCAGTAAGAGAGTACAACTTCCGATTTTTGAGACTCTACAATCTACAATCACTTATTTCGGACACTCAGTTGTGAGCATCACTTTTTGAGGCTAACTGTAAGTTCCTGAGGTTAGGGTCTCAGTAGATTAGTTGTATGTAAGAAGTCGAGAGAACCCAGGGTCTCTTGAGACCTGTATGTTGTGACTACGGTACCCGCGTGTTATTGGGAGGTGATTCGCTGTTCATCTATAGTAGAGCCTCCCATATAGGAGTGACGTTCGTGTGTTTGAATGACTGATGAATAAAGTATATGATAGATTTTAAGTGTGATTGAGCCATGAGCAGTGAAGCTTGAGGCTTCCCTAATTGTCTGAAAATCTTTTTTCCGCCAGTCAGTATTTCGACAGTTGACACCTTTCTTGTTCTGGTGTAACTCAACAACCATTTAATGTTCATTCATTTTTGTTACAGAATAATCTAACAGGATGGCTCAAATCAACTTAGATAAGCCCCGATACGACCAGAACACTTACGCTGGCAGAGCGAAGCACTTCCTGCTTCTCACCAACCCTCTCAACCTCTTGGCAACTGAATCTCAGCTGGATGAAGCTAAGAAAATCGTTGATGACTTCAGGTAAGTTGAGGATGCCAGTATGGGGTATTTAACATTTCAGTCATTTTGCCCAGACACCCGAAACGCTACTGAAAAAAATTTCAGCTATAAAACAGGTAATCAGTATTTGCTATTTGCTACCCGGCTACCCATACGCTACGCACACTACGAACTATGCTACGCTACTCCGCAACTACGCTAATGCGCTACGACGACGCACGACGACGCCTTGAATCTATAATACCATAGTACTAATACTTACAATATGGTAGGTACTTTGAGGTGAATTAACACCCATATTTCACCAATTATTGTATTCAGTAAAACACCTATTGCCGTACGAGTATTCCGAGCACTATTGTTGACTCGAGCCATGCATCTAAGACTAAGTCTGGGCTGTATTATCTGTCTGACGTTAAAAAAACAGCCCTATCCCTTATTCGCCCTGTACGACACTGTATGGGAAGAGAAGGGGTGGCCCAAATTCTACTCTCCTGGGAACCACGCGGTGTGTGCAAATATAATAAGTAAGTAAGTTGTATCTAAAATATTCACGAATTCTAATAGGTAGATGAGACCGCCAAAAGGCGGAAATATAATCTCAAATCGGAACCGACAATTTTGTAAATAAGATAAGAAAACTGATAGCGTACCTATTCGTCAGAATGACGATGAGCGCGTAAAAGGGCTACTGACTGATATCCAAGTATTTACACAAGATGTTAAAGTTCATTGATTTATAATAACTGAATATGTAACATTCATATGTAGTCGTATATCTAATAGGCTAGGCATACCTACGAATAAAACATGCAACAAAATGTTTTATGATTGCTCTCGGATGGAGAACAGCCCATTCCTTAGTCGCCTTCTACGAAACCCACGGGAAGGGGTTGCTCTGATGGGGTGGCTCTATTCTGCTCCACCGGGAACCGGGCATTTTATATCAGCGTATGCCTCGGGACACGGAAGTAAATCGCGAGACAAATGAGTTCCTGGCGACTCTGGGGAGCGCGGATTGTTTTGTAATAATCTTTGTTTTTTGTGAATTTGAGCTCGTCCACCGGTCCACCCCAGAGTAGCACCCCGTGCTTTCCTAAAATTTACCCAAGTAACGTATACTTCGCGTATAGAGCACATTTTAGGTCCAAGAGCAATAACTAATGTGGTATAAGTATAAGTGAATCATGGTATTCCGTTACTTGTGAAGTACCTACACAATGAATTTCGCCCCAAGGCGTTATTTGCAAAATACATGACATTGTGATAAGTATCTATTGAATAATAAAACGTATAAACACGTTTGATTGTTCCCCGTTTATTGACACTGCGCACAATTGATGTATAAAATGTCGTTTATATAACACGTAGTAACTATGTATTGCATGTTATATTTGTTCATTGGTCTTAATCCTAACCATAATCCTACTATGGTGATTTCTGAATGTCAGAATCAACATTAAAATAGTCAGTGATCTTGATCACCTTGGGTAGACCTTGGTAGAGCACGGATAGCTCTAACTATTCCTGCACCTCTCTTTCAAAGACATCTTCTGCCACTGGGCGCCTAGAGCGACCACTCCTTTTACAGTACCCATAAGCCAGTATTGGTAGTAGTAGTTAGTTACTGACAGCTTGACCCTAGCGACGTCACAAAATATATGCGCAGTACTCGTTTTTTGGGTGTCTTTTGAGGATAGCACGTGTTGCTACGGCGGCGGACGAGCTCAAATCCACAAATCATAGATCCAATCATAGAATCAAGCGCGTCGAGGCCTCTTTTCTTTCGGGTCAAGATAATATGCCTGTAATTGTAGCCTGTTTACCCCAAAATGATTTGAGGGTCGTGGAGCCCGGGAATGCGATAAGTAAGTAGATATTTATCACATGTTGGTTTTGCCGGCTACAACTCAATTATAGAGCGGTTACGGTCACGCTAAATAGGCTGAATTTATTCTAGTTATGTCCTAGTGTTGCAAGAGATAAATATGCTGATGAATTGTAAGTAGGTAAATGACCCGTAGGTATGCTTATTTGCTGCGTGAGTAAGTAGTAGTAAAAAAAATTAGCCTTGTGTATGTATACTTACGAGTTGTTTGACTAGGTTATCTAAGATAGCGTCACGGTTTCATCTCAATTTGTCGTGAATACACAAGGATCTGTTTGTCAACATGTTTAAGTAGTTTAGTTTTAATACTTACGCGGTGTCCTGCGTGAGCGACGAATACGACGCGACGCGACGCAATACGATGCGACGTAATGCGACGCGATGCTACACGCGACAAATGTCCTACGTGATTTTGGTCATAACTTCGCGAATCATGAAGAAGTACAGTACAATATTGCTCGAGTTCGCAGTGTCGCGTCTGGTCGCGCTCAAAACAAGTACGCGTTACGTCGCGTCTCGTCGCAGAGTGTCACATAGGACGCAAGTAGGGTAGGCCGTTGATTCGATCGCGTTCGTCGCGTTCGCAGCGTCGCGTCGCGTCGTATTCGTCGCTCACGCAGGACACCGCGTAAGGTACATTATGTAATGTGTTAGGTTACTAAGTAATTCCTACGGTTGGCCTGGACTTGAGGAATGTCATCATAAAGTTTGTTATTTGGGGACCTGATCCACTCTTCTAATACTTCCTAGCTTAGGAATGTCTCTTCATTTATTCCTAAAGTAACTAGTACCTATAGGTACATATGTTGGCGATAGGATACGACGGTATTTCCGTCCCAATCGAGCAGTCCAACTAAGGAAGTAGGTACCGCCGCCCTACAGAATACCGCGGGTATAATAACCTCGTGTTGTGTTTCCTGCGGTGAGTAGGGTAGGTAGAGCTCACTGGAGAGGTTTTGTGACGTCAGTGGGAAGACTGAAGGCAAGGCTTGTCCTTGTCCTGCTGGTCTTCTACACTGATGGCACAGAATTTCTCTGCTCTTATTGACTCTCCTGGTCTATAGGCCATACTCGTGTATAGGCCACGGTAACAACTTTCCATCAGGTGGGCCATATACTTGTCTGCAATCTGCAACCTAAGTGGTATAAAAAAACATTATCAAAAATATTTTCTACCTACCTAGGTATAGTTTTTAAATGTGGTGTTCTTTTAAAACAGGAGAACGCGGAAAATGCCCGCTGGCTACGATGCAGACAAATTATGGGCGACTAAATACTTGTACGATAGTGCATTCCACCCAGACACAGGCGAGAAAATGATTGCCATTGGTCGGATGTCTGCGCAGGCGCCGATGAACACCCTCATCACAGGATGTGAGTAAGGGTCGGGCGATAGATGCCTCGAACGCAAGTTGCCGCAGTCATTATAAAGACTAATACTGTTTACGTCCATTTCTCATTATGGTATAATAGCATTTTGCCGAAGTCGCAAAATGTCTAAAAACTAGAATGTACAGAGATTACGGTACAGTCGATTGAAAAATAGAGTTATGCCTGGTATATTATGGTTTTGGTGTAAAGACTTTCATAGCTTTCATGAGAACTTCACATAGGTAAGACATAGGTTGTACACCATATAAAAATTAGGTATTTAAACTTTTTGTTTTTTCTAATAATGGCCACTCATTTATGTGAGCGTTTGGACCGCGGGTGTACCGATCAGAATTCTGCTGATTTCTTACAGAATGATAGTACCTATAGTGTACCTCAGTGTACCTTTAATTGAATTCAGTGTACCTCTTTTAATAAAAAGTTGTTTAACAAAATAAATACACCCGCGGTCCAAACGTTTAGACCGCGGGTGTACTTTTATTTCTGTTACGAGACGCTAATTTTGCCATTTCTTTTTTGATATTATATCACTCGCTGTGGTACCTCAGTGTACCTTTAATAGAATTGATTTCATTAAATGAATTATTAGAATAAATTTCGCTTTTTAATAAATTATATTCTCCATTTTATAGATTCATTGAATAATCATATGGCGACGCCAGTAACCATATTGTCAACGACTGTACCCTTGGTGACATTATTTTTTTTAGACATTTTGCGACTTCGACAAAATGCTATTATAACATAATGAGAAATGGACGTAAACAGTATTAGTCTTTATAATGACTGCGGCAACTTGCGTTCGAGGCATCTATCGCCCGACCCGTGAGTAATACCTTAATATTTTATTTTTTTGTTGATAGGTGGGTTAGCTCTGTGCACTATGCTAGATGGTTGATTTACTGGGCATGGATAGTCAAATTAGAAACTATGAGGAATGGTGAAAAGAACTCGAACCCGATTTTACTGAAGTAAAAAAAATACAATTATAAGCCAGCTTCTCGGAATGGTTGGTCCGTAGTTAGGCCCCTGTGGTACGCCGCTAGCGGCTAACTACGGTTGCACAACAGTTTTACCACACAGGTGGTTCGACTTTTGATCCACATCAGACTCAATGAATACTCTACTATAGTCAGGCAGGAACAAACACAATATTGTCTAGATAGTAGATACAAGTAGGTAGTTACAATATTTATTAATTTTATTTTGCTTAACTTACTGACTCGGACACTTCCTGACTCGGAAACTGTATATGACTATTATTATAATACGTGTTTGGTGTTAACTTACCTTAAAAGTTAGCGACATGCAAAAAAAAGTTAATTAAAAACCAAACACGTCTGCATAAAATAAAACTAAAAAGATAAAAACAAGTTCAGAAATCTTGAATTTTCTCAAGTACCATGTGTCAGTACAAGTTTAGTAAATATCACGGTCAAATCTACACTGTGTTCATTTTTTCTTGATAGATTACATACATTCTTACATAGGTACATACAATCACGCCTTTATCCCGGAGGGTTAGTCTCGTAACGCCATAGATGTTCGAATGGCAACCGGGACCGACGGTTTAACGTGCTCTCCGAGGCACGACAAGACCAATCCAAATACCCATATTTATACATACAAATATTGGCACTAAGCGGGGATCGAACCCGCGCCTCCTGCGTAGCGTCCCCGTTCACAACCGCTACGCCACTGAGGCTATCATCATTGCATTAGTAATATTTAGTGGAATTTCAACAGGTATGATAACTTTCTACAAAACGAAACCAGCGATCATTTTCTGGCAGTGGATCAATCAAACGTTTAACGCTATCGTCAACTATACGAACCGCTCTGGAGACGCCCCCATCTCTACCAAGTTAGTATTTTTCACTAATTTTTACACGGTTAAACGATAGATGTCATAAAAGTAAAAAAAAAGTAATAAGCTCTTTCTGGACGCGCTGGATCAGTAGGTAATAAGCTCTTTCTGGACGCGCTGGATGCGAGTCACTTCCAACCGGTCTTATTATAGGGGAGGCATATGCCCAGCAGTGGACTTCCTATGGCTGAAATGATGATGATGAAGCTATTTCTTATATGCTGCGTTTACATACTCGCGGCAGTGCGAGGGAAGTGGCGAGAGAAGTGGGCAGAGACGTGGTGTGAATGGTATATTCGCCATGCCGCGAGTACTGCCGCGTATGTTGCTGCGAATGTCGGCTTGGCGGCGCGAGTCAAAGGAGCGGCAATACTAGCGCGATGACTTATACGAGACCGCTAGATGGCGCTAATCAGTAAACACGGCTTTTGTTATTGCTCCTCGAATATTTACTTTTAAAAATATTTATATCGATCTACGGAAAGTGTATAGTAGTTGAAAGTGATAGTTTTTATTAATAATCTATTTAATTAATTCGCTATGCTGTAAAAGCATAATGCGTACACTGCTACACAGCGTTTCTCGTTCGTTCGTTCTCCGTTGCAGGGCGAATACTTTAATGCGGACCAACGCGATGATGGGATTGTGTGAACACTAGTGCATTAATCGCGCGAATATTTCTGGCAACACGATGAGCAATGCGAGCGGCAGTATGTAAACGCGGGGTTACATACAACTTTATATGAATAAGTGCAACCGTATCTTCTTTGTTGACTGTACAAATGGACATTCTTATACCTACTTCTTATAGCTGGAAATTTAAAAGACCAAGGGGTCGCTACGAGAAACTAGTCATGCTACGAGAAATCGTAACCTATTTAACGTTGAAATTGCACCGACAAATCGACGCGCATGCTTTGTTCAAGTATCATTTTTTTTTAAATGAAAGCTTTACAATTTTAAAAGCTGTGACATATTTTTCCAGGCAACTATTTGCGTCTTACTGCGCAGCGTGTGGTGGCGCGCTGACTACTGCCCTATACCTCAACAACAAAACAAAGGTGATGATTTATAAGTTCATTGAAGAAGATGAGTTAAGTACTCCTCTTTAGATAAAACAGTGTCATCAGAAGTGGTGGCCAGAACATAAATTAGTAGTCCACCCACTCCATTCCGTGGGGAAATTCCATCTCCTGACGAAGGTCTGATGTCAGCAATATTTTATAATTATTTTAGAGTTACAATTATTTAACTTAACTACAAGTACTACAACTGTTATCTACTTAATATGTATATCGCGGTCATGCCCTCGCCTCTAGTAGAGGTGTTATTCAGACGAAACAAATTCATAATTTATACTAAAAATAATTACAAGGTATACTTACCTACTTATCCAGAAACTTATTCAGATGTTAAAACTTAAAAAAAATTTGTAAAGTCCCTGTTATTAAACATATCAATGTGATTAAGAAGAAGATAGATAAGAGGATAGAGTCAAATGGCGGGCTGTTGTCTCTACCAACCTACCCCGGAGGAAAATAGGCGTAAGCGTATACATGTATGTATACATATGATAAATAATAATGATGTTGATGATTTAAGTCATAATTAAATTCGCTACATAGGTACATCATGCAAATTATCATCCATCTAGCTAATTAATTTCAGTTGGTTTCAAGACTTTCAAGGCTATTTTCAGAAATAAACCTTAGGTAAACTGTCACTAATCAATTTACTCGTTCTGTGACGCAAGTACGAAATAGGCAAATATTATTACTTATTCTACGACGCAGGCAAAAAGCACTATCGGTACAATACTTGATAATCACGTTTTTTCATCAATCTTATCTAATATTTTGGTAAACTGTTATATATTTTATGTACACTTGGTTTTTTAGTTACGTCACTGTAGAGGTGTGTCGGCGTGTTTGTTTGTAGGTATAGTATAATAGATTAGAGATTTACTCTAGTGGAAAATAGCGAGTGAAGCAAATAAACCAAGATATCGATCGTTTCACCTCTCTTCTATTACTACTCCTCCTAACTATCTCTACTCTTCTACTAACTTATTAGGTGTGGGAGAGCTGAAACGCTCGCGTTAGGATGATGATGACTTTGCCTGTGAAACATATGCAATTTTTTTGAAAGAGTAATAATAACATAACCAAAATTACTAGTTCATATTTCTCTCCGAATAAGTGTTGTTCAAGAAGGTTTCTTCAGGGTCGGCAGCACGAGTGTGACGCCCCTGGTGTTGCATACGTCCATAGGCCACGGTAACCACTTTCCATCAGGTGGGCCGTGTGCTTGTCTGTCACCTAAGTGGTATAAAAAAAAAAGACTGCTTCTGTTATAAGTTTGTTCACACCGTGCTCACACAGTTGCTCTTGCTCCCGTGGCGGTTTTTGCGTCCGAGTCAAAAGGTCTCGGTCTCGGCCTCGGCCTCGGCATATATCCCATGAGGAACGCCGAGAGCATTGCAGTACACTCTTGCGCGCTTCAGTGCACAAATGATTTACCTTGATTGACTTACCGTCTAGATTTCATTCACCATCTTCTTTTACGTCACTTTTTTTTTCGTGAAATGCTTTTACCTACATATAAGAATTAGCAGCGCTAGAGAGGATGCAATTTCTCAGGCAACCCCAACTGAACCTGACGAGAGGGTACATTGTAGCCTTTGTAGCACTCGCTGATAGGCCTCTCGGCCGGGAGTTCTCGGGTGGCTCTTCAACATAGTAAGTGCTCTCGAGCGAGAGTGTACAGCTGCTATAATATCCTATTTAGATGTGCTATATCCGTTTATTCCGAACCTGACCCGGTCGCGGGTTAGGTTAGAAACTTGAAAAAACGTACCTAATATTTGTTCCGAACGTAACCCTCTTCCTAACTTGACCCGACGTGTCGTTCTTATCATAACCCGAATTGCGTTTTTGGTAAATATTATATTAAAAAAAATAACCACGAAGGCTAATTCCTTCTAGCCTAATCACCAAAATAAATAGCCTTCTAACCTAATCTATCCAAGTGTAATTGCGCGAAAGATTTACTAAAAACGCAATTCAGGTTATGATAGGAACGACATACCCGGGTCAGGTTAGGAAGAGGGTTACGTTCGAGAGAAATTCTTCAAGTTTCTAACCTAACCCGTGACCGGGTCAAGTTTATGGGTCAGATTCGGAATAAGGGGCTATATCCAACCACAATCCAACGCCCCGTCTTCATATCTTGGCTTGTTACATACCTAAGAGTTCTATGCTCCCTACACATTACAATGTGTAACCAAAGTCTAAAGTGTCTAAACCAAGATAGGTGTTATGGGTTGTGATAGCTTACATTGGAGTTGACACCTTACACTCCTTCGTGTTAATTGGCTGTCTGAAACGTGATGACGCTGATTGATGACAATATTTACGAAAATTTTAAATGTTCCATTATCGTCTTTAATAGGCGACTTATCTCTACTATAAATAAATTATATTTATGTACTGGTTCATCAATTTCAAGGTTACTAGCATAGTGTATCACTATTATCTTCTTGTTTTCTTGTTTCTACGTACATAGTGTAACTAATATTTGCGATTGAATCAATCAACGTTTCATAGGATTCAGCATTCCTCCTATTCGGTGTATTTTGTCTTTAACGGCAGCGACTGCCGTCTGGCCTTCCAACTCCAAGAAGGCTCCTTCCTCTGCCGTACGATAAAGAGCTGGATCGAATGCTACGCCTACGCCTGCACACGTGCTTCCCTCTTCCTACAGTCCTGAGTTCTTCAAATGGGGCGTGAAAGAGCATCTATCAAGGCAAGGCTGTCAAGTTAGGGACCACCATTTTAAGGTCAATAGCATCTGAAATGGTGCTCCGTATCTCCTGTACTACACTTCAGCTTTTTACCAATTGCCAATTGTATTTACTGTATTTTTTTTTTCATTCTTCTGTATTTGTGTACCTACATGCAATAAAGATATATCTTATCTTATACCACTATCACTGATTTATTATCACTATTTATCACGCTATACCTCTTGACCCCAAGTCAAAACGCGCCACCAGGAGAGCCGTAGCCAGGGCCAAACTAGGGATGCACGATTTTTCTCTTTGAATCGATTTTTTGGATCGTAATGGATCGTAAGCCCTTGAATCGATTCGTGGATCGGATCGTATTGTCTTGAATCGATTTTATGAAAATCGATTCAAAATCGAATCAAAATTTGCATTAGTTTTAACAAATAAAACATTAATTTTACACAAATTTAAACTTTAGTGAAGTCTAAAAAAGAAAAAAAAATCAAAAATTTTACTTTTTTAAACATAGAATAAGGTAAGTATATCCGTATATACCTATTTAAATGCACTTAATATGAATATTTTTTCAGCGCGAAAATAAATCGTTAAAAAATGCGAGTATGAATCGTTTACGATTTTATTTATAAGGCACTTTAAAAATCACAACGAAAACAAATAGCAGTGCGCGCTTAGACTAATGACAGTTTATACTTATAAGTTACTTACATTTGTATAGGATATCTCAGAATTAATACTACCATATGATCTTACAACAATTATTTATTTCTTCTCTTACAATCATATACTTCACAACCTTTTATTCGAATAATTTTCCATGTACATCAACAATATTATCTATATTTTTGCCTTTTTCTTTCACCGTAAAAAACTCTCTATTTTCTTTCATTCTCCGCCATCTTGTTGTCCCTCCCCCAAAATCAGTGTGGCCAGTGCAAAGACGTGTAATTTCAATCATGTAACTGTATTTATTATTAATTTTATAGATGTTATTTATTTAAAATGAATAAAACCTTACACTCGACCATCCTGATGACGTGTATGTCCCCATACACGCTTCAAGTGAAACCTTACACTCGGAAAGACAGGCATGTATTATAATAATAACAACACTTACTTAATACAATTTCAATAATAAGGCATTTATATATCACACATGGATACAAATCTAACATTGAGGTATTATCTTATGATATTGTTCATAAAAATATAAATTATAATGGGTTATCACTTATCAGTAATTCACGTAAAATAATCAATACAATTTTAATTAATATCTGTCTGCTGCTACTTCAAATCTTAGAATTTTAACAAAAAGAACAAAATATTCTTAGTAAATTAAATTCCCTGTTTAAATAAACATTCTGTCAGATATAATTCTGCTTCTATTAATTTTTAGTTTTATCTAACCATTTTAACATAAATGTATATAATAATTGTACTTAATATCTACTTTTCAGCTGTTTTTATCCATCCGTTTATCTAACAAATATTATCCATACAATTAACCAACAAATTTAACCAGAAACCTGTAAGCCTTCGACATGACATTATTGGCCTATCAGATCAACCAATTTTATCCATCCATTTATCCAACCAATTTAACCAAATATGTACTTAATATCTACTTTTTAGCTGTTTTTATCCATCCGTTTATTTAACCAATATTATCCATACAATTAACCAACAAATTTAACCAGAAACCTGTAAGCCTTCGACGTGACATTATTGGCCTATCAGATCAACCAATTTTATCCATTTATCCAACCAATTTAACCAGAAACCTGTAAGCCTATCCCTTTTTATGGGATATTATTGGCCCAACAGATCAACCAACCAATATCCATCCATTTATCCAACCAATTCACCGAGAAACCTGTAAGCCTATCCCTTTTTATGGGATATTATTGGCCTAACAGATCAACCAACCAATATCCATCCATTTATCCAACCAATTCACCGAGAAACCTGTAAGCCTATCCCTTTTCACGAGATATTATTGGCCAAACAGATCAACCATCATGTATTTCCAGTTTCAGGCCAATACGTATACCACCGTTTGCAGTCTCGTGTTTGGCCTGAAACAATACGAACAAGGATTCTGAAAACATCTAGTAATAAACAAAAACAAACTGTAATAGTGTAGGATTAACAAATCATTTTTTTTTAGAACAGAAATTGCTTAGCAGATAATGGTTATCTTATCACATCTATAATTCCTCATCGCTTGCATTATCCACGATATCATTATCGGTATTGTCATCTATTTCAAGAGAGTTAACATGGATCCATGGTCGCATTCTGTCTGCGGCAACGGTAGTCTTTTTCTTCCTCTTCATTCCCTCAAAACCCGGAATTGGAGCCACTTTATAGCGATCACTCCCTAGAGCTTTCACGACTTTGTAGGGCCCTTCATATGATGGCATGAGTTTAGTGCTCTTGCCATCGTTCTGAAAAGCAACTTTAGTTATTTTAACTAAGTCGCCTTTATTATATATACGTGCTGGTCGTCTACCTTGATCATAATATGATTTTTGTACAATCTGTGCCTTGTCAATACTGTCTTTGACTTCTCTACGAATAGACTCTATCGGAGAGTCTCCCCGGGTTTCCTCGGTAATTTCATTCAAAATGGGATTGAATTCGCTATTCATTTCCATTCCGAACATAACCTCTGCAGGAGTTCTCCCTATAGTTTTTTGTACCGTATTATTTAGTCCCCATTGTATCCTACCTAATTTGTTATCCCAGTCCTTTTCATCAGCACCAAGATTTTGTGCTGTTAATGAATCAAGAACGGTCCTGTTGTATCGTTCAACTTGACCGTTTGATCTAGGACTGGCGACTGAATTTAGTATGTGTTTTATTCCTCGGTCAAGACAAAATTTCCGAAATGCATGGGAAGTAAAACAAGAACCTCTATCACTTACAAGCCTATCAGGGGTTCGGAATGTGTCGAAAACATCTTGCAGAGCTTTTATTACATTTTGTGTATTTGTACTCCTAACTGGTTTTATGAACAAAAATTTTGTAAATGAGTCTACAACATTCAATATGTGAGTGAAGCCCCTTTTAGACTTAACAAAGGGACCTAGGTGGTCAATATGCAACGTATGAAAAGGTCTCTCTACCTTCTCTATGGGATGCAATAAGCCTTCGCGTATACCCGTAGCTTTTTTAGCATATGCACATTCGATACACGCTTCTACATATTTTTTTATAAATCTTTTCATCTTAGCAAACCAATAGTTTCTCTTAATTCTAGCTAAAGTTTTCTCGAAACCCACGTGACCTATGTCGTCGTGGTTCTTTTTGCACAACTGCCATCTAGCTCCCTTTGGTACTACCCATCGCACACACTCACTGTCACCGTTTATGCATCTATATAACTTATTATCTCTTATAACGTAATTTTTCCTAATATACTCTAACCCTTGAGGATCCAACTTACTATTAACGATATCACGGATCCTACACAATTCCGGATCACCAAGTTGTAGAGTAAGTAACCAGTCATCGTCACTTATAATCATCACGGAAGGGTATTGCTCGGGACATATAGTTTCTGTATCAAAAACAGGGTTTCTGGATAACGCATCAACGTGTCCCATTTTTGAACCTGCCCTGTACTCGACAGAGCAATCGAATTCTTGTAGAGCCAGCCACCAACGAGCAATCCTAGGAATAAGGTCTCGTTTTTCGAAAGTGGAACGTAGTGCACTACAGTCGGTAACTATAATAAACGTTTTACCTAGAAGATATACCCTAAATTTTTTTAGTGCACAAACCACGGCTAACGTTTCTAACTCATATGAGTGAAAGTTCTTTTCCTCAGGTGTCGTCTGGCGACTATAGTAGGCCACCGGGTGAAAACCCTCACTACCCTCGGTGCGTTGTAATAATATACCGCCTACACCTATTCTGCTAGCGTCCGTATGAAGTTCGGTCTCAGCGGTTGGATCGTATATAGAAAGCACTGGTCTATCTATCAGCCTAGCCTTAAGTGTATCAAAGGATTCTTCTTGATCCTTTGTCCACTCCCACACGGCATTCTTTTTAAGTAACTTAGTGATGGGATGAGCGATTTGTGCAAATCCTTGTATAAATTTTCTAAAATAGCTTACGAGGCCCAAAAACTGTCGAGCACCGTGTACATTTACTGGACGAGAAAAATCTATAACACTTTGTATCTTTACTATGCCTGGTCTCATGCCTGCAGAACTAATTTCAAATCCTAAGTAATTTATGCTGTTTTGCAGAAAACTACATTTTGACAGATTCAATTTAAGGTTAGACTTTTTTAATAGAACGAGGACCTCCTCCAACCGATCGAGGCACTCTGATGAATTCCTACCATAGATTAGCAAATCGTCTATATAAACCATGGCTTTATTAAATCTAACTGATCCTAACACATGGTTCATCATGCGCTGAAACACAGCGGGCGCGTTTGCCAAACCAAACGGCATGCGATTATACTCATATTGCCCATCCGGAGTGACAAACGCAGTTAAATGTTTGCTGGCCTCTGCAATGGGTACTTGATAGTACCCAGACATCAAATCCAGCGTGATGAACCATGCCTGTCCAGACAGCCTCGCTATCTCGTCTTCTATCACAGGTATGGGATATCTTTCTTTGACGGTAATAGAATTGAGAAGGCGGTAATCGACGCATAATCGAACACCACCCTCTTTCTTGCGTACTAGTATAATAGGGCTAGCATAGTCCGATACCGATTCCCTAACTATGCCTGCCTTTAGCATATCGTCTATCATCGTTCGAACATTTTCGCGTTCACAGTGGGATAGACGATAAGGTCGATACACCACTGGACGCTGACTGTTTAATTCAATTTTCATCTCAGTCACGTTAGTACAACCCAAGCCCGCCAAATCGTACGCGAAACACTCTTCGTAGTTTCGAAGAAGTTCTAAAAGTCTATTTCTATCCTCATCCGTTACTTTATCACCTAAACGTACTTGGGTTTCATTTAATTTCTCTTGCGTCCGTTGCTTCGGGGCTTCGGAACTAAAAAGTCTATGGACAACCTGAACTTTTTCAGCGCGTGAAAATATAAAATTATCTTGTAAGTGACACGGTGTCGCGCATGGGTTAACCGATACAAATAAAAACCCATTCTTTATTTCGTAAATGCCACCATATACTATAAATTTTTGATTTGGTTTTCCTACAATCTTTGTATTGATCATTACACTACCAGAGAACGATGTACTTGTAGCTGCCCTTATGCTTGCAGCGCCATAAATGTTATTATGTCCAATAATCCTTAACTTTTCCAATTGCTCCTCGTGCTCTTGCACATCAGGTAGTTCAACGCCTATGTTTAAAAACTGTAATTTATTAACATCTTTATAAACAACTATATGTGGTTGTTCAGTATAACTCTGCCCAATCAACATAGGCTTCTCCAATAAGTCATCATATACAACTTTGCATGACACTGTGGCAGCAACATTATCTATAATCAGAATCAATTTCACTGAACCAATCGATTGAACAATGCTGTTGCCGAACCCTCTCATAATGGATGGGGTGTTATCATGATCCAGACCCAGAGTTGCAAAAACTGATTGTCTTATAAGTGTGACCTCGCTACCAAGGTCAATGAAAGCTTCCAGCATCACTCCATTAATGTTAACTAATTTTATAAATTTAGCGCTAGGGCAAGTACTCTCAATGCGCATAGTTTTAGCTACTCTTTCAATTGTAGTTGAATCTGAGTCATGTTTTAGTCTGCAGACCTCACTTTTGTGTCCTACTTTGTGGCAATAGCTACATTTGATTATAGCTTTAGGGCATTTCGAATATGGATGTCCCTTTTCCTTGCAATTATAACAGTATAATTTATTATTTATCCTATTGTATTGTTTATCAACATTAGTGTAGGGGACACTAACATTCCTATCCCTAGGGTGCGATAGATGTGAGGGAAATTCTCTATTACTATTATGACTTAATAAAAATTTTAGGAGTTGATCTGGTTGTTCGCAGCGTAGAGCTAATGCGCTAGATCTAAGGGTTCTGTCATAAATACCGTGTATAATACAGTCGACAGCTCGCCGTCCCGTTAATTCGCATTGATTTAACAGTGCTAATTTCTCATAATAATAAATTTCAATTGATTCATTAGACCTACTCTTACGTTTTAACATATCCTCTAATAACTGTCCATAATTTTGTTCAGAAGGGAAAGCGTCTAATAACTTCTCTTGCCACTCTTTCCAGGTAAATAATATAGTACTGAGGCTCTCATACCAGGTCTTGGCTAGGCCCACAAGTTTTTGCATGGCGAAATGAATCACTGTCTTCTCGTCCCAGCTGTAAACTGTTGCACATTCGTTGACCTTTTTAAGCCATACATCCATGCGTTGGTTCTTAATTGATGGATTAAATTCTGGAATTATATTTTTGTGGTCTAAGTTCCTGTTAATAGGTGTTGTGCTCGAGTTCAGAGGCTGGGACGGTAAGACTTCTTTAATGGATTGTATTATTTGAATTAAATCTCGAGAGGAAAATGTTGGACTACATGACCTTTTTGTATTGTGATCAGCGGGGCTCGATTTTCGATCCTTCCTGTCATGATCTCCCGGCACCCGTCTGCGACTGTGACTGCGACTGTGACTGCGGCTACGACGATCGTAGCTTTTCTCCACTCTTGGCGAGTTGCTGCGTTGACTTCGACGCTGCTCACTGTCCCGCTCCTTTTGTAGTTCGGCTTCCATCCGCCTAACCTTCTCTCGCTCCTGCATCAATGCCCGTTCTCGTTCAGACAGACTCTGGTTCCGGCTGCGGCTTCCTTGACGTGCTACACTGTTTGTCTGTGATCGGTCTCGTTGAGGAGTCTCTAAACTCCGTCGACTGCTACTTCTTTTACTCATTTTCTGAAACTCACAGAAAAATACTACATTAGGTAAAAATTTCATACACTTCGGCAATGTCTGAAATAGAGTTTATGTGCTGTAATGATTGTATAACCTCTGTATATTTATACCCATAATCATACATAATATATACACTTTTGAGATCCACTATTCATTATTGAAAATATAAAGCCTTTAATTAAATATCCTAATGTTATTTATGGTATCATATATACCTATAGTGATTTTCACGCCGTATGTGGTAGGATTATCAAACAAGTATAGTTAACAATATGAAAACATTATTGTAAGACCTAATGTACATACCATATTCTTTTAGTATTAAAACATTGTTGTAAAACCTCATGTACCATTTTCTTGTAAATGAATAAATATGATTTGATTATAATTATGTTACTATACACTACAACTAATTAGGCATAAGGTAAAAACGTTCCATTCTATTCCAAATGAAAGTTAAAATTTATCATCTTTCTAGTATTTATAAAAATAAGTATGCAATCAGTGGCTTATTATATTGAAATGTAATAATCTGCGTTACACATGTTATACATGTTATGCAGAGGTAACATACTACTAATTATATGCGTAAATCACTGTGAAATATTAGTCGATGTCAATAAAAGTCTGCCATAATCATAATGACATACCTAACTTACGTTTTACGAATGACGTATTTTCCAGTTCTAACATACTTATTCACTGCAAGATAATAATAATATTATCTAAGCAATTTAATGAACAACTAACTTGTTTGTAGTTATAATGCATAAGGTTAGATATAATAACGTAGGCGTGTACTTACCAAAATTTTCTGCGATCCCACTTCTGAGATATAGGATATCTCAGAATTAATACTACCATATGATCTTACAACAATTATTTATTTCTTCTCTTACAATCATATACTTCACAACCTTTTATTCGAATAATTTTCCATGTACATCAACAATATTATCTATATTTTTGCCTTTTTCTTTCACCGTAAAAAACTCTCTATTTTCTTTCATTCTCCGCCATCTTGTTGTCCCTCCCCCAAAATCAGTGTGGCCAGTGCAAAGACGTGTAATTTCAATCATGTAACTGTATTTATTATTAATTTTATAGATGTTATTTATTTAAAATGAATAAAACCTTACATTTGCATGACCCGTTAACGTAGTAGTAGTATCCAAATTATTCATTGCATTCACGTTTATATTTCTCGTTTCATTATTTTGCGAAGACAAAGGATGATGCCTTTTCATGTGGTTAGAAAGGTTTGTCATGTTACCTTTTGTTTTTACGACACATTGACATATTTTGCATTTTGTCTGTCTTGACAAAATTAGACCACACACTAGATTTGATAGGTGGAGCCATCGGTAAAGCACAATAGCACAAAGGTGGTAATTAGTACGGCACAAATGACCATGACCAAAGCAAAATAAAATCAACGATGACTTTTCTGAACCACCTTCATCATATTTCATTATTTTGCCTATCGATTTGCTTGCTTCGCTTCGTACCGTCATAAAATAAACATTGCAGACTATGATGATTAAGATAGATTACAAACGAATGGCGAAACATAAATAAATTTAAGGTGTCGGCATTACTTTATAATCGAACTTTGTTTATAATAATAAATCTTTACAGTAATACATTGTCGGTAATACGATCCAAAGGATTCGATTCACTATACTTTTGAATCGATTCGAATGAAGATCGTATTGAAGTGAATCGATTCAAAAAATCGCTAGATCGTATTCCCTTGAATCGATCTTCACAAAAATCGCATCGTAACGTGCATCCCTAGGCCAAACGAGACCACTTGCAACCTCTATATACCAAGTTGGAATCGTCTGAGGGGCAAAAGCTCATATATAAGTTGGCGCGTTCCAGGGCCAAAGCAGCGCATGGTCTATCCAAGTGCCGCTGCATTAAAGACCCTGGGGGAAATTTGTTGTACGAGAAAGTCGCGGTGAAGGAGAGATGGCGCTCATATTTCCACGAGCTGCTGAATAAGCAGCATAAAGAGGTGCAGCCACCAGACCTCCCTCCGAATCAAGGACTAGTGCCACCGATAACGCCTGCGGAAGTCCAGACTGCCATTCGCCGCATGAAGAACCGGAAAGCTGTCGGACCCGACGAAGTCCCCATCGAGGCTTGGAAGGCAATGGGCGCCCGTGGTGTGGGCATTCTAGCAAATCTTTATAACCGCGTACTCCTCACCGGCGAGATCCCGAGCCAGTGGAGGCTGAGCATCATCACGCCAGTCTTCAAAGGCAAGGGATCGGTGCAGGAGTGTGGTAGTTACCGCGGTATAAAGTTAATGTCCCACACCATGAAGCTCTATGAGCGGATAATCGACTCCCGGATCCGACAGGAAAGTACACTCTCGGAGTGCCAGTACGGGTTCCGTCCAGGGCACGGGACCATGGACCCAGTGTTCGCCCTAAGGGTTGTGGCGGGGAAATACAGGGCGAAGAACACGCCCCTGCACTGCCTATTCTTAGACATGCAGAAGGCCTTCGACTGTGTTCCTCGCGCGGTGATCTGGTGGGCACTGCGGGCCAAGGGTGTTCCAGAAACTTACATTGACACCATCCGAGACATGTACTACGATTCCGGTTCCGTGGTTCGAACTGCTGTTGGCGACTCGAAAGCCTTCCCCATCACCGTCGGGGTACACCAAGGATCCGTCCTTAGTCCTTACCTGTTCAGCGTGGTATTAGATGTTTTGTCGGACAGCATTAGAAACTCACATGAGCAGCCTCCGTGGTTGCTCATGTATGCTGATGATATTGCGCTCATGGACGCGGACAGGAGCAGATTGGTGCGACGCGTGAAAGGATGGAAAGAAGCGCTTGAGAACGGCGGTCTGAAGTTAAATGTAGCGAAGACAGAATACTTAGCGTTAAACTCCGCAGATCCCACACCCGTCCACACATAGGCGATGATTTGGTCGAGCGCACGGACCAGGTTAAGTACCTGGGATCTGTACTTCATGTGACCGGTGAGATCGACCACGACGTCAAGGCACGCATTGCTGCCGCGTGGGCCAAGTGGCGAGAAATGACTGGCGTCACCTGTGATCCTAAAATGCCAGTCAGGTTGAAGGGGCAGGTCTATAAGACGATCATTAGGCCTGTTCTCTTGTATGGTTGTGAGGCGTGGCCGCTGCTCGAGCGACATAAGCAAGAGCTGCGTGTCACGGAGATGAAAATGTTGCGGTGGATGTGCGGCGTTACGCGTAAAGATCGCGTACGGAACTCTCGCATCCGCGGCAGCCTCCATGTCCGTGACATCGCGGATAAAATGCAAGAGAGCCGCCTTCGCTGGTGCGGCCACGTCTTGCGGCAACCGCCAGGCTACGTGGGGAACAAATGCCTGGCAATGGTACCCCCGCCGGGTCCAGGTAAAAGGGGTAGGCCAAAGAAGTCCTGGCTTGACGTCGTGGAGGGTGATATGCGTGCTAATGGTCTCACTACCATGGACGCCCAAGATCGTGCGAAGTGGAGAAGGAAGAGCCGGAAGGCGGACCCTGAGCTCCGAGGTCATCTTGGCCACGGATGCAATCAGGAGAATACGTCTATATGCAGATGATGATGACCTCTTGACCCCAAGTCCATTTATAAGCTCCTTCGCCACCGTAGCTTCCCCGTACTATCCTCAAACACCTAAAAACGCGTACAGGACCTACTGCTCATAAAAAGATTGGGGGCATGATACGGGCTTGCATGAAAGGTTTAATCACAGTAGAGGAAGCTCGTGTGTAAAGCTTCGTCCATAGAAAACCATAGCTAATTTTTTCGCACGATTTTCACAAAAAACACGCAACATAACATTACATATAGGTAGATATTTACATCTCTATGGTTTTTGACAACATTTTTATGATATTTGGCACTTTAGAGAAAGAATATTTTCTCTAAGGCCGTACGCTGGCATAGACGGGTGCGGGTCGCGGACGTCCGGCGCGGGCGTCCGCGCCGTGCGCCCGCCAGTCCGTCGCGGGCGTCCGCTGCTCCGTCGCGGACGCCCGCGACGGGCGTCTGTCACCAGTATAATTTCAATAGCATCGGTGTACAGTCGATAACTATGGATCATTTATTGATATATTACTTAGCCAAAAGACGACGAGTACGACGAGGTGAACAAAGGTGTCAGCCAATGAGCCCATATGTCACGTCTAGATTGTTGTGTGGAGAATTTGTAACCAAGTTTTCGTTATTAAGAGAAAATAGGCAAAAAATTTTACAAAAATAATTATCCAATTTGGTGCAGTCATTGGGAACATTTGAGGGTTTCATTTTTATTTACGCCGCGCCCGCGGGCTGGTCCGGTTCCACCGCACCGCTATGTCCCTGCATTTTAAATGTAATATCTTCGGAAATATTCATTTAAATTAGATGCTGTAAAGGGCCATATTGATCTATATTAAATGGACAATTTATTAAGGGTACTTAATTGGATAAGGATTAATGCTGAAATGCTTAAAATCATTTTTTTTTTTTCGTAAAATGTAAAGGATAAAAAATGGTTATTGCGGGTTATTCTTAAGTGATAGACATATTATTATACCATAGCGGACTTTATTGTTGACCTTTTTAAGGTGTACAATACTGTAGAACATTATTTTGATTTATGTCGTGGGGTTCAGCCAGCGTTTGCAATATAAGCGCAAAAAAATGTACTTATTTACGACATCACATTAGAAACCTTTAAATTTATCAGTGTTTCTCTACAGTATTATGATTATGCATGTATTATACATATACCTAAACCTTCCTCTTGAATCACTCTATCTAAAAAAAAAACTCGCTTCAAAATCCGTTGCGTAGTTTTAAGCAGCTAAGGATTATTCTAAGTTTATTGCAACGACTATACAAGCACGGCGCGTGTGACACGGATAACGTAGCGGCGGTCGATGATTTTGTTGAAACAGACCCGCACGCGTGCTCCGTCGCGCGGACACACGGCGCGTGCCCCGCTACCCGCGTGGCGGGCCCCGCCGCCCGCGTCGCGTGTGACGGGTATCCGCCTCACGGAGCGCTGCTCTTGAAATAACATGAAACAAGCACGCGAAGCGGACGCCCGCGACCCGCACCTATAGATGTAAGGCCGGAATAATTCCAAATATTCCGTGAGGATAAAACGAAAAATCCCGAATAATTCCCAAATGACCCGGAATTATTCGGAATTATTCCGGTCGGTTCGGTTCGGTATCATTAAGAAAAAATGTAGTCTTGACTCTTGATGACTCAAAATGCATTTATGATTAGCGTTATAAACGGTTATAGATATTGGTATACCTAATATCGGTATAATTAAGAACATACAGTCTACATGTATTCTTATTAATACCGATATTGTACCAACCGTGCTAAAACGAATGAAGTGGTGAATTATAACAACATTTTCTTGATTTTACGGATTTTACCGAGTTAGGGATATAACTGAGTACCTACTTATACACTTTTAAACTATTTATGAGTGTTTTCACACCATCCGATATCTGTATCGGACGACGATGGCCGACATCCGATATCCGACACCATTTATTATGTTGTTTTCATATAAATATCCGATAAAATCGGTCCGATTTGGCTATTTGCTCCATAGCACAGACTAGTTAAGGATGCTAGGGATAAAAAACGTAGTGCACGCAATTTTCGACCTTAATGACATGACATAGAATCGAGTTTTTTTTCTTATATTCGTAATCAGTGTCATCTATTAGCGCAAAAAGACACGTAATTAAGATAATGTCATTAAAGTCGAAAGTCGCTTACAGTCGCTGTTTTAGTATCTGTGTGAAAGTTATATAATATATAATACTCAAATTATATAATATTCCTAAAGTAATCGCAAAATAAAAAGCCCGCTTTGACAGTTCAAGTCCATGAAGTTCTCAATTTTGAGAACGTAAAACAATGACATTTTTCAAACGTAGAATGACATTTTTCATTGATGGGTACCGCCCACTCCGCTCAGTGCTGTCCATAACGATTTTTTTAAACTGTCCATAGACAAGAGAATAATTGGTTAAGGAAAAAATAAATCGATCGCGATATATTTTTTATATTTTAATTTTGCAAGTTTAATTTCTTTAACCAGTTGCAGCAATTCAGCTCTTAACTATTTCGTATCAGCTTCAACGCCTGGTCTTTGTATCCATGCTACTAAATCGGCCTTTTTGTTTGCTTGAGTAGGTGCTTTATCTATTTGAACTGAGTGGTTACGGTGCCATTGTAAGTACATAATAATTATGCACTGTTCAGGGAGGATTGTAAACAGGTTAGTAAACCACTCCGTGATATTCTTTAGAAACTCAAATGCGAGCAAGGCATCATTCACAAAACCGCCACCAGCTGACCCGGCGTGGCAGATTATTAAGCGTCCACCTTTTCCTATTGGCACTTTTGAGCAAGAGGCCTTGGTATCATCCGTCCACGACTGCGGCACGGTATGATTCGAGTACAGCCAAGTCTCATCGACAAATATGATATTATCCCAATTTGTGACTTTGTTGTGTTTGCTGTTAACTAAGTTTTTTTAAATTCCTAATCTTCAAATATCATCTTTAGTCACCCCGGAACCATGGCTGCTAGAAAGTAGCCGAGACGTAGGGTTAAAAGTAAATAGTGACAAATAAATCGCGATAGAATCCGTTATAAAGTGGTTTCACTTTCATTTCAATGAGTGATATAGGCGTAAACTTCAGAGAGTATCAAGAAAATGATTTACTACTTTTACGCGATTTCTATTGAGTTGAGTGAATTGAGTGAATTTTATTGTAATAAAAATGTAAGAAAATTGATTTTTCGCAGTATTGTATTGCACTTTACAATACAATACATAATATTCTAATCGATCAAATACGCATACAAACTTGAATCGATTTATCGTGAGTATCGACTACCGAGGTGTATGGTTACATCACTAGTTACGTCGCGAAAGCAAATGTCAAAACGGGCATTTTATTTTGTGATGAGTGTACATATTATAATAAAATAAGTAGGTACCGTACATCTTGACTCCAAGTCGCGAGAGATGCTCGTATTGATTTGATATGGTCTATGATTGGTGGATTTGAGCTTTTCCGTCACCATGGTACACGGGGTACCATGGTGGCGGAGAATCTCAAATCCACCTAATCCACAAAAGACATCCAAAAAACGCGTGTTACTGCGCATATATAATACATATAAGTAGGTACATTTTGTGACGTCACTGAGGTCAAGATATATAATATTCCGGTATCTACCTACCTATATACCAATACCTACACAGGTCTGTACTTAAGTTTTCGTTTAGTAGGTAGGTGGAAGCACAGTTATTTCATTTTTTGTAGGTGAGTTTAGCGGGAATAATTCCGGAATATTTGAGAATATTTGGGAATAATTCCGAATAATATGGAATAATTCGGAATTATTCGGGATTTTTACATCTATACCCGCACCCGTCGATGCCAGCGAACGGCCTAAGGAGCTTGTTGTCAAAAATTTGGCGCCTTAGAGAAAGTACAAGGTGGCCACCCTAAACCTACATTTGGATCGCAAGTCCCAGTCGCCGTCACGGTGTTCCTCTCTGTATCACGCTATGGACCCGGCGGCGACCGCACGGTGAATCCATGGAGTGCTGAGACTCTCTCTAAAGTGCCAAATATCATAAAAAATGTTTTGAAAAACCATAGAGATGTAATTCCACTGGCGTAGCTATGGGTGGGCAAGGTGGTGCGGTGCACCAGGGCCCCCAGGCTCAGGGGGCCCCCCAAGCCCGAGCCTGAACTAGCAAATCTCATATTGAACAACCAAAAAAGTCTTAATTTTGGAATGCAAAAATGGGTTGTAGCACAACTCTAATCAGTGCAACTCATTTGTTGGGAATTTTGTGCAGTATTGTCTCGTTGAAAGATTCGCCATCACATTTGCAGCTAGCTTGGAGACCCCCTGAGCCCTCAGGAGGCCCACAAGCTTAATGTCTAGAGATTAGAGAGTGATATTATTCTAGCAGCCATAATAAAATATTTTACTTGTAGTAAATTGATTGTAACTAGTAATATTATAATAGTAATACGAGTTCCAGTACCTACTTTTTTTTTTGCTAGATAATCGCTGGTCTTCTATTAAAGACCATTTGTGCACCCTGGGTAACGGAGACAGCAGCAGCCTGTCTCAAGATGGCATAGACGCTGCGGCCTATCGCCAACTATGAACTTTCCGCGTATAACTCTGATTAACAACTGTAGCTGTAGCAGTGGAAAGCAAGTAAGGGGGTGGGATGGTTCTGGACCAGATGAAGATATCGTGGTTCCCATATTTGAGGGGGCCATCTCAAAGTCGTATATATGACCCAGGGTCTGTCGAGGTGCAATGGAATTTTCTTATTGGTCCCGCTTACACTCCGGCGCTTGAGACCCGAGACTGCATGCAGTTTTAGTTGGTTCGATTTCGGCCTAAACACCTTCACCGAATGTTTATGTCAATTCGACATAAACACGAAATCATCATCATCTGCATTTAAACGCATTTTCCTGATTGCATCCGTGGCCAATATGACCTCGGAGCACAGGGTCCGCCTTCCGGCTCTTCCTCCTCCACTTCGCACGATCTTGGGCGTCCATGAAAGAGAGAAAAATTCGCACGCATATCACCCTCCACGACATCAAGTCAGGACTTCTTGGGCCTACCCCTTTTACCTGGACCCGGCGGGGGCGACATTGCCAGGCATTTGTTACCCACGTAACCTGGCGGTTACCTTTCTTTTCCTTCAACCTGACTGACATTTTGGGATCACATGTGACGCCAGTTATTTCTCGCCACTTGGCCCACGCGGCAGCATGCGTGCCTTGACGCTGTAGTCGATTTCACCAGTCACATGAAGTACGGATCCCAGGTACTTAGCCTGGTCCATGTGGTCGACCAAATTATCGCCTATGTGAACGGGTGTGGGATTTGTAGAGTTTAACGCTAAGTATTCTGTAGGCACATGAAAATAAATGGAAATTTACGTATGTATGCGCGGAAACAAGCTAGATGTAAATCTAGATTGTTTCCGCGCGCCTCTCTATAAGGGAAGGAGGATTGGGATGCAGTGTCCGCAGTCACCACGCGGTGCAACCTGGGCAACAGAGACGGCAGCGCTCCTCTCTTGCGGATCTGTTGAGGGCTGGTCGGAGACTTTTCACATGTCCCACTGACTAGCAAAGGGCACAATGGAGATTAACCTCAGAACCTACCTACAGCACGTTAGCGACCGGTAGGAGATATGCCTACCTCGTCGTTTACTTCGGTAAGGCGACGTGCGACGCGCGAAGGAATTTTCGGAACCAAAAAAAAAATAGGGGGGCCCCCTGTTTCTTTTTGCACCAGGGCCCTTGGTCACCTAGCTACGCTACTGTGTAATTCTGTACATGTTTTGTTGCGTGTTATTAGAGTAAATGTTGCGAAAAGCATGAGCTGAGCCGTGCCTTAAGGATAGAAGCATATAGATGGTGGGCTGCCTAGTGCCTACCTCGGCGGTAAAAGAACGTGAGCATTATGTCTGTATTAGGATACTGATTAATACATTTTAGGTCGGAAATAGAATCATGGCCTCGGTAACATAAACGTGCCGATAATCCCTTAGATACTCGCGACATTGTTATCTAATCGCCCACAAAATCAATTTCAATTTTTATGTAATTACCGTATGTGCTTATCGTCTATCAAAACTAATAAATAAATATTCTAAGACTTGTTAGGTATACACAGCGCCATCTAGACCAAGCTAAGCGTAGCTTGTGATATGGGTTCTAGAATGTCGATAAACATAATCGTATTCATACATTCAAAAGTGGTAATCGAACCCATTAGCTACCTATGTATTATCTACCACGTTTACATTTTAGTTAGCTGCAGAAAGGTACTGTACGTAGGCTACGACAGCTATTAAGGCTGTCCAACACCTTTCTAATAAATAATATAAATATCGAAAACCATCTATGTAGTAGGTACAGTCCACAAAGGTTGCATTTTTTCATATAAAGTTGTATGTAAAGGGGTGCAACGGTATCTTCTTTGTAGACTACATAAATCGCGAACATAATATTATCTAATAGACAAGATCTTCAGGATCTTCAAGATTTTTTTTTTAATATCTTCAATGTACAGAATACAGATACAACTCGTTAGCAACGAATTAAAAAAAAAAACAAGCTAAGATCACCATTAATATTCGTACTAGAGTGGATGTTTCAATCTGTTTTTTTTTTTATTGTTTGCAGAACATGAATCCAATGTACGCGCGTTTGGTGCCTTTCGCGGCTGTCGGTGCCGCTAACTTTATCAATATCCCTATGATGAGGAGCAAGTGAGTGTTTTTTTTGACCCAAATTAACGATTTTAATAAAAAAAAACTAGCGATTGCCCGCGGCTCCGCCCGATTAGATATCGGTTATCGCAACTTTTGGCCGTATCTTCCTGTTTCTGCTTGAGATACACCTCGTCTGTCACTCTGGCAGAAGTAGGAAGATATGCCCTTTGAATGTTCTCCATGTGCATTGGTTCCTCACTCCTTATATTGGTTTTTTACTAGCCATTTAGTGGCGTTAGTGCTCTTTCTTGTTTGTTCACAAAATTTACCAACTAAGTATAGGTACTCAACTGACTGCATATCCATTTGTCTTTTCGCAGTGAATTGCTCCTAGGAACTCCCGTGTTCACGATACCTGATGGACAACGGGTGGGTGACTCGTCGATAGCAGCACGCGTCGGCATTTTCCTTGTCTGTGTATCCCGTGTGATAATGGCTATCCCCGGAATGAGTAAGTTCACATCATTATTACCTAGACTGATAGACCATTCACTTGTAACAGAATATCGAGCATTCACCGTGATCAACGAACCGAGCATAGAAACAAACATAGCTATGAATATTTTCATGATCTTCCCAGTAAACACTCGAGCATGCTCGCTAGAATGCTTTATAGACTGCTCGCTAAAAGGCTCTAACATTCGCAGGAATGCTCATTAGAAGTGAATGCTCAAGTTTATCAGCACCTTTTATGGACAATCCATTTAAGCCTATAATTGTGTAAAACATGACTATTTCAGCGATCACACCCGCGATAACGAACTACGCCACGAAGCGTGGATTGTTCTGTCAGCACCCCATGGCGGTGATCCCCTTCCAGTTGGGCCTGGTGGGGTTGTGCGTGACGTTCGCCACTCCCTTGGCCTGTGCGTTGTTCCAGCAGCGCGCTGAAATGCCCGTGAGCAGCCTCGAGCCTAATCTCCAGGTGGGTTTCTTTATACTATTAGGTAACAGACAGAGCTGATGGAAAGTGGTTACTGAGACCTATGGACGTGGGCAAAACCAGAGGAGACACACTTTTACTGCGGACCCTGTAAGAACTGTTGGGCCGTCAGTGCAGAAGATATAGCAGGATAAGCCTTTGGTCTTCCCACTGCAGCACAAAAACTCTCCAATGAGCTCGGCTACTCTACTCACCGCCGGGAACACAACACGAGGTTATTATGGACGCGGTATTCTGTAGGAGACTGGGGAACAGTCGGACTGCTCGATTGGGACGGATAATTGTGTAATTGTGTACTCTCTACAACTCAGCCGACGTGTGAGGGTAATGCCTTATGCCACCTAACGACCTGGCACGAAATGGCATGAGATTTTGGTCCGTTTGAATGGGACATTACCACCCCCGCTGGCCTGTGGGGTGTCCGACCATTCAATTTATTCTACACTACACTCCTCGCATAAAACTGTTATCATTATTGTGATTCCCCAGTTGCGTCTAATGTTTGTACTTTTTCCGAGAGAAACTGCTATATGACCTCCCAAATCTTGAAGGAAAGCCTGCGCATTAGCAGGTGCACTGTTTTACAAGTAAGGTGGGTTTGGACCTCAAGTTGAATCGTAGCGAGTAGAGCGAGAGTCCGAGTGCCTTCTTTTTAAATTAATTCCTCAGCGTTTTGTTAAGTCTGTTTCTAATTCACCATTCTTACTTTCCAGGAAGTCGCAAAGAAGAAGTTCCCCAAGGTGACCACAGTGTATTACAACAAGGGACTGTAAATACAAATCTTAATGTGTTAGGTAAACCCTCGTTATTTCGAATCATCGCATGCCTGACGACGGAGGAATCTTCTAAACATACCTGAACTCCTGGGGTATAGGAGCCAGAGAGAATCAGACAACCCTGTTCGTATCTTAGATGTAGGGAGCCGCAGGATGCAAAGGTTGAACAGTGCACCAGAATCCTCTTCGTCGGGTTATACCGTTCGACCCATATTCTAGTTGTAAGTGGTTGATTTAGTTGAATTATAATGCATCGGCAACATTTTTGTAGTGTACAGTGCATCATACGCGATATTATGCCGTTACATTCCATTTTTATTGTTGAGTTTTTTTACTGGATACGAATTTATTGTCTATCTAGTGCGTTGAATATTTTCTTAAATTTGGAAACGGCGTGTAATGTAAATAATTCAGTTTACAATCCTAGTATCCAAGGCTGATGGAAAACTACGAACTGGTAAAATAGTTTAAACAATGTGTTTGAGCTCAATCAGATTTTTCCGAATGGTTAACAATGTTACATGTGGGGTATAACGTTGCAGCCAGAGAGAAAAGCTCTTCTCATTGGTCCATGGGGCTGTGTTTAGGTTAATTTAAGTCAGCACAAATAAGTAGATAAGATAGCCACTATTTTTTAGAAGACAAGCTTTTATTGAATTGTGTTAAAATATGGCTAAATACATTTAAGAAAGCCTGCTTTTCAGAATCATTTTGTATGAATATCGGTTGAGTGGATATATACTTGTAACATTCCACGCGCTATAGCTATAGGTACGTTTTGATTTTTTGATCATGCATGATATTATTTTTTTATAGAAAGTTAAATATATTGTATCTTAGCGGACATTGTTATAGATGTTGTTACGTGGGGTCATGTTTCGCAAAGCGAGGTTAAAGAGAGACCCCATTTGTGCGTTGCGTTGCGACTTTGCAACAGATCAACGCATTGCATGCCACAATGGCGTTGTTGCGATGAAATACGATGTCGCAGCACAAAAGGAGATACACGTCAGTCCATATATTATCTCAGTCAGTATCCACAATGGATGGAAAATATCGAAGTTTAGTCAACTCCTTAGTCCAACTCCTTAGTTAGACTGATAAAGCGGATTCCAGAATCTGAGGTGAAGGCTTCGGAAGCGACTGAATTAACGCTAGGATGAAGAAGAAGTATCCACAATGGATCAGAACAAACGTGTTCTTTTGTTACTTTTATTACGCCACCGCCGAAAGCTATAAATGATTGTGGCGGCTCCCTTGATTGCATTTAAGGATAGTGACGGTCAATCGTTTGACCCTTTCACAGTAGAAACCTACCCGTTGTCGCACCGGAGCTCTGACGACAAAACGCAAGACTCTCCCCGTTACGTCACTCGTCTATCGATCCGTTGAGACGTTGCATACGACGACACAACGCTATAATGGGGCATGTTGCTCAAAATGTGTGGAAATCGTCGCAGCGTTGCAACGCAACACAACGCACTAATCGGGCAGAGCTCTAAGATGGCCTTTGTCTACTGCTCTGTTAAACCTTATTGTTATGAGCTTGTCAGTCACAAACTGGCGCAATATGTTAGGTTGTGTGCTTTGGGATCTTATACTATATTGAGCGGCTTCTTAGAATTATCTTTGCGATAATGTGCAATACCTACCATTCCAAAGATATTTATATTAATGTATGATTATGACGTCAATTTACCTAAAGGTACAATTTATTATTATGACAATAATTTCTACTGTGAGTGTTGTTAATGTCTTGTTGGTACAAGCATCAATGCTTATAAACGGACATAGTTGTATTAAACTAGACAAAATAAATCGTATTAAAGTTGATACAGTTGTCTTATTTACTATTACTACCTAACTTACTAACTAAAGGCTAGAAGATTACACATTACACAAGAAGTATATTTGAAGAAACGGGTTCCGGGGGACCGTTTTTTCGTGGTCCTACTAATTTAACCGTTTTCATAATGTCCAAATCCCAGAATGTCCATATCCAAGAATGTCCGTATCCCAGAATGTCCATATCTCAATGTCCATATCCCACCGGTCTTAGAGTATCTAATAGATACTCTAAGCCCACCGGTAGTGTGGCTTGGTAGTGTAGTGGGTAAGAAGGGTTTATCCACGTAGTTATACTATTAGTTATACGATATAACAAAATGAAGGGGAATGACCATGTCATGCTATCTGGCAGTCCAATAATTCGATTCGAATATAATAATTTGGTAAAATAAGCTTGAGTTAGCTAGAAAATCGTGTTGACAACCGTGTTGAAATGCTTATTTGTATTTGAGGAAATGCTTTAGTATGAGAGTCATTGCTCTCATACTATACCCTAAGGTAGAAGCAGTAAAATTATAAAAATTGGCATACCTACTCACGCCGTTTTCTCCTAGCGGAGTTGGCAGAGATGCAAAAGCGAATTCCCGACTGTCGGGGATTTGTGGGTATATGTCACAGGTAAGTATACCGGCACTCGGTTCCTCTGCGTAGATCTACGATGAGACGCCTGGATTTACCGGCAAACATAGAACCAGCTGGAGGAAGAGGCGGAAGGCGGAACCTGCTCTCCGAGGTCGTCTTGGCCACGGATGCAATCAGAAAAATACGTCTACATGAAGATGATGATGATGATCATGATGATAGAACCAGTTGGGAAATCTAAGAAAGCGGGAACCACATTCATACAGTATCCAGTATACAGTATCCATACCATACCGAGTCTGGATGTGGACATCGGCACACACATTATTATAACTTCAAGTTATTCTTGTGACTCTGTGCAATTTATAATCTGGATCTATCTATTGTCAATCTTGTCATTGTGAATAATGTGAATAATGGAATAATGACGTTTGGTTTGGTGATATTGTTTGCTATAAAATTTAATAAAAAGATATAAATGTTTGTAAAATGTACGACTTAAAAGCGTGTGTGGTGTGTTTTAGTATTGATGTTAAATTGTACAATATGGATAGTGGACAATTGAGACATGAATTCCATTTGATCACTGGCCTTAAGGTTGGTCTTGTTTGTTTATTAAAATATTGAAATAGTTACGCGTTTCTATCTTCCAAACAGTTTTATTTAATGTTTATTATTAAAACCATCAAGAATTCCAATTATATGTAGTTATTTTTATACTTTCAGACCAGCAAAGGCAGTGGCTTGCCAGATTATTTATGTTATCAATGCTTAGCGTATCTAAAGAGGTCTAAATTGTTTCGAGATAAATGTCATCGGGCCCATTATACTCTACAAGAAATACTGAACGGGAATAAGGAGGTAACAAAAGCTATAATAAAGGAATTACTACAAAAAGTATAGGTACACTAAAAGCCTGATAGAATACTGAAACAGTTGTAAACAAATATTATTATGTGTACTCTGGCATCTGGTGAATCCACTGCAGACAAGGAGAGTACTACTGCTACTTCCTATTCAACTGTTTTCTTGATATGCATTGAACCAAATTATGTTTCAGTGAAAGTAGTGGTGCTAATACTCTATTGATTCTGAAGTCAGAATTGTCGTCATTTAAAAAAATGTACTGTAATTACACAGAAATTAAAAATGGTTATTTTATTTGATTTAAATACATAATCAAAACATTAAACACAACATTCTTGAAAACACTTCATGTTGGATTTTGCCAGGGAAACTCCATTTAACTAAACTGAGTTTCCATGTTAAATTTAATGATATTTATTCATTCCCATTGCACCTTCTATTCTATTTTTTATACAAATCCAATTTGGTGCAGCCATTTGGAAGTTTTGTGCGTACATACATTTGGAGGGTTTCATTTTCATTTCAAGATAATGCCTTTTTATTTTTCAATCTTCGCTTGCTTGTCTATTCTTAAAGTTTTTTTCTTTTTTCAGATTAAACAAGCTAATCTTGTAGAGGTCAACCGTACTTTAATTGATATAATGCCACCATTATCGTTTATGAGTATGGATAAGGCACACTGCGAAAATGCCAAGTTTCAATGGACGCATCATAACCGACTATCTAGTGCTACCAGAACTAATACCCTATCAATTCTACATTGTACTACAGTAACACAAGATACGTTTACCACAGTAACAAATGTACCGGTTGAATTCGAGGTTCTAAATGACACAATTAAAAATGATGTTGATGAAAGCCTCCTCGTATCAGAAATTCCAAATTTTGATTCAAATAAAGATGATTTCTTAGGCGAATCAACTTCAAATATCGATTTGGGAGATTCATTTATGGATAATGATGAAACTTTCATTAGTGATACAGAGCAAGATTCGGAATTTAACCTATTTAAGGATGAAAAACAAGATGGTGATGTTGATGGATCAAATTTGGATGAAGAGTATGCTATGATGATACCCATATCAGTTAAAGAGGCCAAGGCAGCAATTGAGGTGTATAAGATGTTCACTCATGGCAAATTTAACTGTGAAATATGTAACAAGGGATACTTCAATGAGAATCGATTAAAAGTACACATGAGGATGCATGATAAGGTACAGTATGGAATGTACTAGATTTTTAATAATATTATTTAACTTAAGGAGGCCTATGCCCATGCTTATGAGATCAGACACTTGAACTAAACACCAACAGCCATAATAAACAGGAAAGTCTCAGAATAAGAAGGCTACATTATTAGTATTAAATTAAAATTTATAGATTTAATTAAGTGATAAATCTATACTAATATAAATAAAACTGAAGATTTTGTTTGTTGGTTGGTTAAATGTGCTAATCTCAGGAACTACAGGCTTTTCAATACAATTTTTTTGTATTGAATAGTCCATGTATCAAGGAAAGTTATAGGCTGTATATCATAACGCTACTATTTAAGGAAGTGGAGCAGTAATCGTAAATGTCAACAAATATAGCAGATTCCCATATTATGTATTGCCCACATTTTATTAATTTTTAAATAGCGAAAATTACTAAATTGCGGGCATATAGCTACGGGATTTTGAAATATGCCACAGGCGAAGCCGGGCGCATCGTTTAGTGGATTTATAACAGAATTGACACCAACCGACCGAACAGTAAACATTGCGTTGTTTTTTCTTTTCAGCACATCAGTGGTACTTATCAGTGTGGACTATGTAATTATTACTACAAAACCGAGTATTTATTGAAAACGCACATGACTGAGAAACATATGTATAAGTATGTCTGTAGGAAATGTCCTGATGTTAATTTTGACAGGTAAGTTGTTAAAGATATGATTTAGAGCGGGGGCACACGATGCGTTGCGGCGCCGCACCGCAGAAATGTCGACCAATCGGCGGCCACACAAGCGGCGCGATGCCGCTCGTATGACCGGCGATTGGCCGAAATTTCTGCGGTGCGGCGCCGCAACGCATCGTGTGCCCCCGCTCTAAGATAGAAAAAAAGCGAATACAGCTCAGGCGGAAGCCGAAACCGCGATCCACGAAAAAAAACACTGCCACACTATTGCCCATTGAGAAGATAACCCAGTGTCTAATTTAGTTTCTGTAAACAAAAAACAACATTTAAAATACAAGTTAAATTACAGGACTTCAGCAAAGCAGCATTATATATGGACTCATTTACAAAAGGGAAGCAAGAAAGACGCAAACTGGTACGAATCTCGGCCAACATGGTTGAGCAGTAAAGGTGGTAAAAGAGTCAAAGGTGTTGTGACCTTAAAACCCGTCAGGAAATTGAAGAAAATGCCTAAAGACTTCTTACTGTACTCTCCTATACAGCACGAGGAACAGTATGCCTTGGTCCAAGAAAGACAGAATTCCAGGAACTACAGAGAAGCGAAGTTTAAATGCAATATGTGCTTTAGAGGCTTCAGAGAAATGGGGACTTATAGCAAGCATATGAAGAAACATAGTCCGGTCAGCATATTAAATAATAATAATAATATAATATAATATTCTACAACATTATACACAACATTCTAAATAAATAAATATTTCGTCATTTCACACATAAAATGTTTCATCCATACTTGATGCAACTGGCATCTGACCTTCCGACCCCAAGAGTCTCGTGTTTGAATCAGCAAGTGTACTGGCGAACAACAGTCTTAGTGAATATTTTAAAATAGCATGACTGTTCCCTGTTATATTTTAGTGTATTAATCCATATCCATACTAATATTAAAGTGGAAAACTGTGGTCTCTGCCTACCCCACTAAGAAAGAGGCGTGACTGTATGTAGGTATACAGGGCGTCCCACGGCGATGCCACATGGAGGGAAAGTACCTTAAATCCTTAAGTTAGCTCATTTTGTTTAAAGGAGACTTCATTTTATTTTTAAAAAGAAACAAAACTGCATTCAAAGATTTTTAAAAATTCGCTTGCCACACCCGGTAATCGAACCGACTAAAAGCCGAAAAAGTAACATCCTGTATTTTTATGGCATCAATCGATAGTGTCAATCATAAGGATCAAATCTCTCTAAGAAACATGGTAAATTAAACGAAAGGAAGTCCTTGAAATCTAAAATTATAAATTCAATTTGGCAAAATAAAACACTTCAACTCAAAGTTCATCCGTCCATCTGATACCATATTAACAATAAAATTCCATATTTAAACTACTTTTCTTTTTTTATCGTGCTGACACCGCTGCTGGTCAGCAGTAGTATTTAGGTATGTCGAACTCAAACCGACTAAAACCGCACGCCGTCTAAATTAACAGATTATAAGTTGATCCATAGGGCAATTCTCTTGCCATTTTCGTTGCTCAGGGTACACCGCGTGCAGGTTTCTAATCAAGCACCCAAAAATAACTACCTACCCTACCTACACATACCTCATGCAGTTACCCAATAGAGTTACATTCTAAACAGGTAACAAAGTTCATTCATTTAGTACTCATTTTATTAAATAAATTTCATCAAAGATAGATATCTCTAGTGTTGATACCTTGTGAGAAATTCTTACAAGGTATCAACACTAGAGATGTCTTTGACGTGTTGATACCTTGTAAGAAATTCTTACAAGGTATCAACACTAGAGATTTCTTTGGTTTGATTAGAAACCTGCACGTGGTGTACCCTGTGCAACGAAAATGGCAAGAGAATTGCCCTATGGATCAACTTATAATCTGTTAATTTAGACGGCGTGCGGTTTTAGTCGGTTTGAGTTCGACATACCTAAATACTACTGCTGACCAGCAGCGGTGTCAGCACGATAAAAAAAGAAAAGTAGTTTAAATATGGAATTTTATTGTTAATATGGTATCAGATGGACGGATGAACTTTGAGTTAAAGTGTTTTATTTTGCCAAATTGAATTTATAATTTTAGATTTCAAGGACTTCCTTTCGTTTAATTTACCATGTTTATTAGAGAGATTTGATCCTTATGATTGACACTATCGATTGATGCCATAAAAATACAGGGTGTTACTTTTTCGGATTTTAGTCGGTTCAATTACCGGATGTGGCAAGCGAATTTTTAAAAATCTTTAAATGCAGTTTCGTTTCTTTTTAAAAATAAAATGATGTCTCCTTTAAGTAAAATGAGCTAACTTAAGGATTTAAGGTACTTTCCCTCCATGTGGCATCGTCGTGGGACGCCCTGTATATACTAATATTATAAATGCGAAAGTAATTCTGTCTGTCTGTTACGCTTTCACACCTAAACCACTGACCTGATTTCGATAAAATTTAATATATTGAGAGACTAGAGCTTAAAAAAGGACATAGGCTATCTTTAGTCACTATTACCGTCATCAATGCGGTTGGAACTTTATGAAATTTATGAGAACAAATATGATGTATTACACAGGAGCATGCCGGCCCTCTACAATGTGACATGTGCAAGCTCCACTTTATGGATCAACGCAGGATGTACAAACACATGAATATCACGCATCTCTTCAAGTACACCTGCCAGATGTGCACCTACGTTTGCTATAACAGGTAATATTTTGTATGTAACTCTTTTCAGGGACCTTATTAGCAAGTGTTGAGACACAAACTTATCACGTCATGTCACACGGCAAACGGCCGAATATCCGGTAACCGGATATTTTTTTTTTTTTTTAAATTTATTTTACTTCAAAATGAACTCAAGTTAACAATAGTCATCAGTTGCCAAACTGCATAGCAATTTGTCGGCATATCCGGCGTTTTGGCCTCGTAAGTTGCCGAATATCCGGTATCCGGCCAAACCATTATCCGTTTCTTCTCTACACACTACGCATTGGAATATTATATTCACTTTTTTTTTTCAGAGGTCAAGCTCAGATGCACTATCGGTGGCACAAAAATGTCAAATACCAGTGTCCGCATTGTAAAATGGAATTTTTGTAAGTTGTTACTATAACCATATTCAGCATTCTCAGAAAATGCTTCTGAAAAAGCTGAAAAAACTTTTGGCTTTCAACAAAAATAACTTATTTTCACATAATATGTTATTTACAGGAAAGCTTCAACACGGCTCACTCACATCAGGATAAAGCACCCGTCTATGAACTTGTGCAACTTGTGTGGGCACAGCTTCGTCAGTGAGACAGGCCTCTACTGCCACAAGCAAATCGCACATACTAAAGAGGTAGATTGTGAATTTTATTATCTCCTTTAAAAGGACATCATTCACGCTGCATACATTTTTGGTCTAAAATTGAAAGTGCCGGCCAAAGAAGAAAATACGATATTCCGTTAGAGCTTGTTCTTATTAGCATTTTTTATTATGGCGTCAAAGTTGAGGGCCCACTTCCAACGGTTTTATTTGAGTTTAAATTTTTTGAAAATATACACTTTTTTTATGATATGAACTTTTGAAAATAAATAAAAAATATTGTTCTACATTGGAAGAATAGTTAATTGAAGCAATCCCTACTTCCCTACTATAATATTATAAATGCGAAAGTAACTCTGTCTGTCTGTCTGTCTCACTTTTACGACTAAACCGCTGAACCGATTTTGATGAAATTTGGTATAGGGGTAGATTAGACCTTGAGAAAGGACATAGGCTATGTTTCGTCGCGATAACCGACATCCACGCGGGCGGAGCCGCGGGCAAAAGCCAGTAAAAAATAAACCCCGTACTGCAAAAAAAGTTGAAAGTGCCAATGCCGGCCAAAGAAAACAAAAATATGATATTCCGTTAGAGCACAAGCTCTCAAAAATGCCAATGAGGTGCTCATTGGCATTTTTGAGAGCGGACGTCAATATTAGCAGCGGTTTATTGTCGCCGCATCGTAAATGGCTTCACTTTGCACCGATAACTGTTACTTTCTTTCTTTTTCCTTTCCTTCTTTCCTTTTCTTTTCTGCCCATGTCTGTGATTGTATGCGTGTACGTTTGCAGGAGATCGAGTTAAGCGCGTCTCTGAGCGTGAACGAGGCGGACCCGGCGTACTGCGCCGACTGCAACATGCAGTTCGTGAGCGAGGCCGCCTTCACCACGCACCTCGGCAGCTCCTACAAGCACGCCTCCACCAACCTGTGAGTAACAAGCACCTATACCAAGGGACACGTTAGCAATTTTGTAACCCCCCCCCCCCCCCTCCTTGGTGAGGTTTTAGACTAACCCCCCTCCCCTCCCCCCCAGCCAAGATCACGTTTTTTTTATTTTTGTATTTATTTTTTAATGCTAGAAAACTAAGAATCGTAACAAAAATCGCGGGTTATAAGAAAAAATAAATACACGTGATATCTCAATATACCCCTCCCTTCCCCCTGGTGATATTTCGTGATTTTTTCCGCATACCCCCAGTAGTGCCTCACGTGATTAATGGACAGCCGCTTGGACCTAAATCGCGAGAAACTACGCCCCGGCGATTGTTTTGTAATAATCTATGCTTGGTGAATTTGAGCTCGCAGTAGCACTCCGTGCTATAGTTTTGACATTCTAAAGAACAAAAACGTCATCAATCTCTATGGGATAGCCAGATAGATAGACCTACCTTTAACTGCAGGTGAGTTATTGGGAACGGCCGTTAGTTGGCCAGTTAGTGCACATGCGCGAACATTTTGCCATTTGTTCACGAACTTTGCCGCTAACTATATCTCTAGTGCGATTGTCCGCAGTTCTACCAAGCCGAGTCGGCGCAAGAAGTCCGAGGACAAGCGCAAGGCACGCGGCCGCCCCCGACGCGGCGCCTGCTCAGAGATCGTCAACAATGGGGTTACCACCCCCACCACCTGTGAAGTGGTAACGTATTGCCATAGTTTCTTCTTTGATTCTTTTTCTGTCTGTGTCCCGTTCTAAATACAGTCCCGTTCGCCCCGGAACCGAGACACAATTTTTGGTTTAAACAGCTTGTATATATGCCTTATATTTTTTACTGTATGAATAAACTCGGCTGACTGCTGAGTATGTATGGAATTTTCCATACATACTCGGCAGTGAGCCGAGTTTGTTCTGTGTTACATTATACAGGGTGGAAGATTTTAACCTTACCTGGAGGGAAAGTACTTTAAATACTGGAGATAGCTAATTTCATCCAAAGGAAACATTCCTTTATTTTTAAAAAGAAACAAAACAGCATTCATAGTTTTTTGAAAATTCCCTTGCCATGCCCGGTAATCGAACCGACTAAAATCCAAAAAAATAACATCCTGTATTTTTATAGCATCAGTCGATAGTGTTAATCATGAGGATCGAAACTCTCTAATAAACATGGTAAATTAAATGAAAGGAAGTCAATAAAATCTTAACTTATAAATTCCATTCCAACAGATACAGTACTTACTTTTGCTCAACGTGCCATCACATACCTTATCAACAATAACGCCATTTATTTAGTAAAATAAATGACTAAACTTTGATTCTGATTTAGAATGTAACGTTATTGTGTGACTGCATGAGGTAGTCAAGTCTCCCGATTTTTTTTTTATAAAGAATATTATTAACCGAAATTACTAATATTCCTGTTAACCCCCCCACGTAAGCTAAATTGCTTGTACTAGGAGTGGGTTCACGTCTGTAGTGTAATGGTCAGGATTCGAACCCGGGACCTCTCGATCGTAAGGCCGACTCCCTAACCACTAAGCTACCGACGGCGACGCTACTATTATGTCGATTTAGGTCCAAGATACGTGTCTCGAGGTATACTTGGTTGGGCTTGGAAAGAACTTCGTGGTACACCGCATCGCACCCTGGGCAACGGCGAGAGAATTATTGCCTTATTGGTTCGTCTTATAACACTTTAATTGAGACTTTTGAATTAACCTGAGACGGCATGCGGTTTTAGTCGGTTTGAGTCGAGAGAGTAAATACCCCTGCTGGCCAGTGAGGGCCAGTCATGAAAAACAAGGACAAGTAATTTAAATATGGAATTTTATTCTTAATATGATAGGTGATGGATCCTTGAGTTAAGTTCTCTATTTTGTTAAATCGAATTTGAAAATTGAGTTTTCAGGGCTTTTCTTTCATTTAATTAACCATGTTTGTTAGACAGATTTGATCCTTATGACTATTGATTGATGTCATAAAAATACAGAATGTTATTTTTTTGGATTTTAGTTGGTTCGATTACCGGGTGTGGCAAGCGAAATTTCAAAAATCTATGAATGTAGTTTTATTTCTTTTTAAAAATAAAGGAATGTTTTCTTGGAGTGAAATTCAGTATCTTCAGTATTTAGAGAACTTTCCCTCCAGGTAAGGTTAAAATCTTCCACCCTGTATAGTGTTTACTTTCACTTTTTTTATTATTTCCGTCGAGTGTAAGTGGACAGTAAATTGTTTCCTCAACCTTCATCAAAAGAAATTTTATTTAGAATTTCGAAAGAAGAAATATTATTCTTATAACGAAACTAGTTTCTTGAGGAGAAATATTATTCTTTTGTCGAAACCAGTTTCGTAAGAAGAAATATTATTCTTCTTTCGAAACTGATTTCGAAACGTGGTTTCGTACGGGGCCGAAGCATATCATATAAGCAATATGCATCAAGAGATTAAACGTATTGATTAACACATTTTTTGTTAAAAAAATTAAAACAACAACATCTGGTTGGGATTGTTACTTATTTCCAGAAATCCATAGTCTGAGTTCATTTAACTAGTGGGGATTACTGAAAAAAAAAAAAAAACAATCCCCACTGGTGGGGATTTTTCGGTGGGTATTTCTGGAATAAATGCGTCAGCAATTGAAGTTCGAACGGACGTCATCGGTGCGGTGGTGTAATCGCTGCGTCGGCGTGGCGCCAACGTTCTGCTTTAGGGATCCGTACTTAACACGCTTACTATGGGTCTAATTACAATATTTATTATAGTACTAGCTGACCCCGCGAACTTCGTACCGCCTTTTTTTTAATTTTTCTCGCCGTAAGAACCATCCTCGTACTTCAGGGAATATTCTAAAAAAAGAATTAGCGAAATTGGTTCAGCCATTCTCTAGATTTGCGCTTAGCAACACATTTAGGGATTCATTTTTATATAATAGAAGACTAGCTGTTGCCCGCGGCTCCGTCCGCGTGGAATTCGGATTCCGGTCCAACTTTAATGTATGGAAATCTGCCCGATTTATTGACTTTTATGCTCACTGCTCCGCTCCCTTTAGTAGTAGCGTGATGTTGTATAGCCTATGTTACTCCCAGATAGTGTAGCTTTCTATAGGTGAAAGAATTATTGAAATCGGTACAGTAGTTCCGGAGCCTATTCATTACAAACATACAAACATACAAAAATAGGTACAAATCTTTCCTCTTTATAATATTAGTGTAGATGAAGAATGACATGAGATGGTTGCATTGCAGTGTAACGTGGTGCTGGCCAACGACGTGCAGGCGCGCAAGCACTACGAGTCGGAGCACCCCGACACGGAGTTCCTCAAGCGGTACATGTGCGACGTGTGCGGACACACCACTAGGGTAAGCACTGACTATATAGTGACTACCACACCCACTTGCTACTCTCAAACATATGAGAAAGTGTACTACTTGACGAGTTTAATGATTATTTAATAACTTTAAATATTTAAAACTAGAAACTATTATTACTAAAATTAATAAATAAATAAACTATTTACATACATATTGCATCGTGAAATTCCTCCGCATTATTACCGACCGGTAACGCTCCCAGATGGCTGGCAGCATTGCCACGTTGGATAGCAATGCTTATTCTCTGTCCAAAATAATAAAGATAATTGCTTTAAATTGATAAAATATTTAAAGCCTCAAACACACAAACGCGTTATGATCGGTACCGACCGATTATAACGCGTTTGTGTGTTTGAGGATATCGCACGCATTATTGCGATATCTGTTTTAGTACATTATGTATGGAGGCGACTAGCACGACATACTGCTGCGATAATAGCGGCGCCATGAAAGTAGGACGCAAGTATTCTTGCTTGTGCTTGCGTCCTGCGATATTGCGATAACATTTGCATATTATCCCCAGAGGGTTAGGTAGAGGTGAATTAACAGCCACATATCTGATGTTAAACAGCCCTTAATCGCCTTGTACTACACCGCATGGGAAGAGATGGAGTGGCCCAAATTCTACTCTGCCGGAAACGAAGCATCGGTGCCGGGATTGCGATATTGTGATAACGCGCGCGTTATTATCGACCGATAATATCGCGTTTGTGTGTTTGAGATTTTATTCCATACCTGATTTAACATTATGTTATTGTCCAGTGTGTGTAGCTATAACATAATACGTGTGTGTTGCAGCAATACGCGAACCTGCTGGTCCACATGCGTACTCACACGGACGAGAAGCCGTACGGCTGTCCGCAGTGCGACCGCCGCTTCAACATGCCGAGCAACAGGGACCGACATCTCGTGGTACGTTTGTATTCTACACCTACCCTAACCAACCATAGATGGTCTACCTAACCTAACTAAACGGAGTCTTCTTCTTTCGTGTCAATGATCCTCGTTTTCACTGCTCTGATGACTGCTCTAAATTATTCGAGAGTAATATTCTGCCATCTGAACTGCGCTGTCAGTGCCTTGTTTAGGTCTTCTTTAGTGCAGGAGGTAGGACATAGGGGACACGAAACTAAGTGCGCCATGGACTGCACGGGGGCTCCGCAGTCACATGGGATTAAGCCCGGGTCTCGCATTCCCCACCTGCATAGATTTTGTCTCGACCTCTCCTCGATAACGTGTATTGTGTCATTAGGAACGAGTAACCGAAATTACTAGTATTTTCCCTAACACTCCCCTAATCGCTCTCTGTCTCACCCTCTCTCCTGTTAATTTGCGTATAATAGGAGTGGGTTAATTTAGGTAAATTATTGCTCAGAACCTAGGACCTCTCTATAAGACCGACTCCTTAACCGCTAAGCTACTAGCGCTTATTTGACGATTTTTTTTTTAATAATTATATCTTCACAGTTGATCCTAATACGATAAAAAACTTATCAATACAATGCCTTCACAATAAAGTCACTACGATGACGAGATTTTATTTTTGACAATAACTCATCATCATCATCATCATCATCATCATAAAGACGCATTAATTTTTGACAATAACTACGAGATTGTTATGACGTGTTCTTATATTCCAGGTGCACACTGGCGAGAAACGCTACCAGTGCCAACATTGTAACCGCCGCTTTACACAGAGCAGCGCGTGCAAGCTTCACATACAGACTGTGCACTTCAAGATACCGTACGCGCCGTGGAACAAGAAGAATCGCAAGCGACGCAAGGTGAGTCTATCTACTCATATTATAAACTAGCCTTCCGCCGCGATCAAACAAACGTAAGATTTTAAGTCTGACCAAGTCCTTTCTAACAAAAAAAAACCGCATCAAAATCCGTTCAGTAGTTTTTGCGTCCATCGCGAACAAACAGACAGGGACTTAAAAAAAATTCGTGTTCAGCATCGTTAACATAACATAACCCAAGTTTTTTTTTATAACTGCAATGTACAGACACGACCAACGACCACTTTACAATCCCTACTAATATTATAAATGCGAAAGTAACTCTGTCTGTCTGTCTGTCTGTCTGTCTCACTTTTACGACTAAACCGCTGAGCCGATTTTGATGAAATTTGGTATAGAGGTAGGTTAGACCTTGAGAAAGGACATAGGCTATGTTTGGTCGCGATAACCGACATCCACGCGGGCGGAGCCGCGGGCAAAATCTAGTTATACATACTATTATAAAGTATAATAGATGGATGTGATAGTTTGTGAAGATTTTTGTTACTCGAATAAGATAGAAAAAAGCGAATACAGTTCAGGTGGGACTCGAACCCGTGATCTTTCCCTTGCACGGCGAATGCTCTAACCACAGCCACCGAGCCTCGCCCGAAGTTGACCCAAATTTTTCTATACATCCGTCTAGGATTTGTTTCTCAATCCGTATTTGTTACTCAATAACTCCAGAACGGCTGAACGGATCTGTGTAAAAGACACAGAGATGTATGAAATAGTCACATGGGCTTTTATGCCGTAAATATTTTAGTCATGTTTTCAAACAAGACAGGATTAATTGCGAATATGCATTTACATCTTCATATAAAATAGCAAAATGATAATGTTAATGACTGCCTCGATATTCCGGGTTCAATTACTGTGAGGCTAAGTACTTACATACACTATCACAGAGCAAATACAGCCTCCGTGGCGTAGCGGTAGTGAACGCGGCCGCTACGCAGGAGGCGCGGTTTCGATCCCCGCTCAGTGCAAATATTTGTGTGCATTAAATATGGGTATTTGCATTGGTCTGATCGTGCCTCGGAGAGCACGTTAAGCCGTCGGTCCCGGTTGCCATAAGAACATCTATGGCAGTCGTTACGGGTAGTTGGTGCCCTAAAAAGTCCAAAAAAAAAAAAAAAAATAACGGTCTAGCTGCAAAGCTTCGATATCGCCTAATGTTAACATTGGGTCGTGTAGGTCAGATGGGAATCGCTTCACGGAAAATATCGAGGTCTATCCAAATCTGTAGCTATGACTGGTAAAAGCGGACCCCAGACTCCGAGCTGAAAGCTTCGGATGCGACTGGGAATTAACGCTAGCAGGAAGAAGATCACAGAGCAAACACAGAGAGGTCCTCCTCTCCTACATAACTAACTGTGACCTGTGACTCGGCCCTACCGTGACGTCATCACGTTGTCAGTGTGCATACCTCTCTTAGAGCCTCAACACACTTGAGACTATTGTTCCATTAGACCATTATGACCTATTATTTAAAAAAAACAATAATCAAGCAATCAAATGTTTGTTTCACAGGAACTAGAAAGTGCCAATATGGCGGCTACATCCATGATGCCGACCACTCCGCACAAACTCACCTTCGACACCCAGGGCGACTATCTCAACGCTTATATCACTTATAACGACGAATAAGTGTTAGTGCACTTGAATTCGACACTTTATATTTGAGGTATTTAAGAGTTAAACGTTACTAACATTGGAGGACTTTGCAGTTTAATGGACGCACAATATAGATACAGCAGGTAATAGTAGAGCAAGCAGGGTTAAAATCATCCTGCGGCATTATTCTGAGTGACATCGAGTTTCAAACGCGTCGTAACTTGAGAGATGAACTATACTAAGTAGCTGAACTAATCAAATGTGTGGGTTTTACGAATACGCGTAGTTACGAAACGTTTTGTCACTTAGAAAGAGGTATATTAACTACTATCTATAATACAGGCCGTATTATTCTACGGCTACACTACCTTACAGTCCATACATACAAGGGCGTAGTTACAGTAAATGTAGCTGTTAAACAATTGAATGAAATTTTGAAGCATTTATTATGCTAAATATTCAAATCTATTAAGAAAGAGAAAAGAGAATCGACCCGGGCGGGACTCGAACTCGTGATCTTTCGCTTACCCCCTGTAAGGAATGCTCTGACCACTAAGCGGTGGCTTAGTGGTCAGAGCATTCCTTACCCGCACGAAGCCAATAAAAAGCCCTCTATACATCAGTCTTTTGATGCGACAGTGGAGCCATCTACCGATACTCGCTTTTAAACAAACTTTCCTATAACACAATTCGCGGCCTTGTATTCTCGAAATTCGAAATAAGTTATATAAAATGTGAAAACAATGTCTAGTCTAGCTACACAATACTACAATAAATTCATGGCCTTAAAATAATCACCTACTATTATAATTTTCAAGCAGATTTTTTAGGATAAAGAACTTTGAGAGCTCCATCAAAATGCAATTCTCTTAGACCAGTTTCAGATGTAAACTGAGATTATTAATAAAATTAAAAGACTTATATTTAAAGTATTAATTATAGTATATTTATTAAGTTATTAATACCCATTAAAGGTAATGCTTTTTCCATTTTGTTGAGGCTGAATAAGTTTCATTGTGTGTAAGAAAAATGATCATTAGCGTATCTAAGTGGTAAACACTAAATTCTCGCCAATGATTTTAATGATACGTGATTAGCAAGTGACATATTGATTGTAAATTCCGATGAGACGGACACTACTAATATTCAATAGGCAATTCTCGCCTAACGGCTTTTGTTTCTGCGAATGTTTAGACGAAGCAACTTTTTTCTGTCCTTACGATAATAATTGTAAAATGAGCCTTAAAAATGTATTTCATTTTCATTAAGAAAAATACTTGACTATGTGTACCAGTGAATGATTGATACTTCAGTTAATCATTAATCTCATACTATTAATGTAAGAATCGAATAATTTTAGCATAAATATACAAACTTTCGTAATGAATAATGTAAATATGTAAGATGTAAGTATACTATGTAAGTGTACTATTGTAGTTTTCTTTTTGACGTGTGCTTGAACTTGATTTTATAGTGGAAAATACTTTTAATGAATATTATAATCATAGAGTAAACGGTATTTACGTATGAATTGCCTTGTAATACAATATTTTTCAATAAAAAAAACACTATCTAAATTGGTTTTCATTAATCTAACCTTTTTCCATAACTTATCCATAATTCATACCGTCGAATGTATGGGATTTGACGTTAACCTTTGGTATGCTTAAGAGCAGAGCTGCTCCCGCGTTCTGGGTGCTTTGGTGCAGATATGCACCAATGGGACAACCTTCGTTTCGGTCCATTTTGTGCTTTAAATAAATACTCCTTAATGACATGCGTTGATGACTGCCATATACGTCAAATACCATACATTCTTCATTCTATTCTACAATACGACCGCCATCGAATTGCCACTTGTATAAGGGGGCAGTGCCTCATCCCAGCATTCACCACAACACCAAGAACTGTTAGCCAATACGAAAACTTTTATACGCGTATCTTTCTTCATTCGAGCGTTAATCCCAGTCGTGTCCAAAGCTCGCATCTTGAAGCCTGCTTCTACTTTTACTAGAATTGAAACTTTTACTAGTATTGAAATAGTTGCGAGAAGCTTCGTCCTTCCTTTGCCTTCATCCTAGCGTTAATTCCCAGTCGCATCCGAAGCTTTTGAGCTCGGCGTCTGGGGTCCGCTTTATCTTCAAACGACCTATGAACTTACCCCTTCCGTAGATAAGATCAAAATTTGAATATTTTGTCTCAAAAAACCGTTGCCGGCCGCTGCTCTCATTGGGATATGACTTGTGGAAGAAATAAAAAATATTAAATAAATATTAACATTTTATTTGATAACTCATAACAACAGTTTTCAACATCTTTCATCATTCATAACACTACACACTACACATTAATCAACAACGTTCAAAAACTTTATAAAGATCATTTAAACTGGCAATCTGCAAGATGGCACCATTATGTACAAAACTCGTAGGCGGTAAGAAATTCCTTCTAATCGCTGGGAATATTATATGCTCCTGCTTCCATTCCTCGCCTTTAAAACTATCGGGCGTTTTTTCTGGATTTGGTTGGGAATAAAATATCGCTGTCTGTCGACTAAAGGTGTCGAAGCATTCCTTTTCAGATTCCCAGTTCACTTCTGTGACTAAGCGAACCAGGTATGTAGGTAAAGCTCCCATGAATGGTGTGTGCCCATCTGAAACAAAAAAAAAAGCCTATACATCAACCTTTTTTTTATTGATAACATTCTGGGGCAACACAACACTATCTAGATCCAAACTAAGTCTAGCTTCTAATATGGGTTACATCTGTGCCCCCGGTGCCCCGTGGGGTGAGCACGAACAACTATCGTAATCGTATCGTGAACGTAACGAGAGCACGGAGCATTGCGATTGGCCGCCTGCCTGAAGCCTGCCAATCGCAATGCTCCGTGCTCTCGTTACGTTCACGATACGATTACGACAGTAGTTCGTGCTCATTCCACTGAGCACGAAAAATATTCGAATTCGTGACGTAAACGTATCGACAGAACGGAGCATTACGATTGGCCGGCTGCCCACAGTGAACCTGTGTGTGTGTGTGTGTGTGAAGCCTGCCAATCGCAATGATCCTTTCTCTCCGTACGTTTACGTTAATAATGTTTATGGTTACATTATACCGAAATTAATCAGTTTACTATTGCCCGATGGCAAGCGACTGATTAAAACGTCATGATGGAGTTTGACATTACAATAAGGACGAATTACAAAGGCGATTAAACTCCTAAACATTCTTTTTCTTCTAAGCGGAAATCGAACCCATGATTTTTAACTTTACAGTCCAACGCTCTACTATCACGCCACACTAACCCATTTCAGCCTTTCGGAAACTGGGCGTAAATCATACACAAACTTACCTAGCAATAATGGCAATGATAATAAGTCCCCATTAGTGGCGACCTCTAGTGAGAAATATTCGAGCAACATCGCTTTCTTGCTCACCAACACTTCAGTCATCTGCACTGCCATCTCTCGCATGTCACCTACAAATAATAACGATAACTATGACTTTATCACAGAGCACATACTGAGAGGAGATGCGTGAGAGAGAGAGAGAGAGAGAGAGAGAGAGTAAGAGAGTGAGATTAAGCGACTCCTTTCTGCCCTCAAACTTTTAAGGCGGATTTATATAGGTTAGATAACCCAAGCTGTCTGTGTTGTAGAAAAATAATATAACACTGATGAGAATGGAGTCAGCTAGTTTCGACAGTCAGCGATTACTGGACACTTTAGGTCATCATTAGCATGGTTTTCGGTTATATCCGAGCTTTTCACCTCAGACCCCGGAGACTGCTTACTTCTCCTATTCTCATCCATCAATCTGTAGGTAAACTGACTGTAGGTGAGCGGACTTAGGCCCCATACACACAAAAAACATACACACAAAGGACATAACAGGGCCTCTCCAACAATCGCGGTATGAAAAATATGACAGTTATTAGGAAGGGTTATTATTCATTGCAGAAATGTTACCTAATTCAGAATTCCATTCATTTTCTTGTGAACTGAGCCCAAGATATATCAGTTCTTCTAAAGGCAATGGACTCGATAACTTTATGAAGCCAAGGTTCTGGAAATCATACAGCATTGTTTCATAGAAAAGTTCTTCTCTAAAACAAAAGTTTATAGCTATGAATCTATACTATTATATAATTGTAAAGTGGTGTCTGTACATTGGAGATATTTAAAAAAAAATACTTGGGTTATGTTATGTTAACGATACTGAACACGAAAATATTTTTTTTGAATTTCCTGTCTGTTTGTCTGTTTGTCCGCGATGGACGCAAAAACTACTGGACGGATTTTGATGCGGTTTTTTTTGTTAGAAAGGGCTTACTCAGATTTAAAATCTTACGTTTGTTTGATCGCAATCTGTTAAGTAGAACCGAAGATATGAGCAAAGGTCGCGTTAACCGAGATGCACGCGGGCGGAGCCGCGGGCGGAAGGCTAGTTTTATTATACAACAAAAATACAGTATGTGAGATTTGAAGGAAAGAAGAAGAAGATTGATTTAACATTTTACTCATCTGGCCCTCGATTCTGCTAAAGCAAAACCACTGTCGTGCCAGTCTCTGCAAAAATTGGCATTAAATTTTAGACTTTATTGCTATACCACTAAAGTCCAAAATTAAATGACAATATTTTCAATGCACGCTTTCGTTGACCTTACAAAAAGCCATTTAATTTTAAACTTTAATTACATTACTTTAAAGGCTAAAATCAAATGGAATTTTCTTGCAGTCTCTGTGGTGTGACAGTGGTTGTGCTTTAGCTGAATCGAGGCCCTGGGCATCGAACCCGAGACCTCACGTACAGCAATTGCATTTGCTACCACAGCACAACTGAAGCTCTTGTTTTTCAAATTAGCTTATTTATAAAGTAACTTTAGTACTGAATCTAACATTATACTTACGCAAATCTAGTCGTATCACACAAATACAGCTTAGTCGAATGCTGTATCAAAGACTTATGACAGTCGATACAAGCTATGAATATAAGGTTCGCCAAAACCTCCCTAAGATTACTGTTACAGCTCCTTTCTATGTCCAACCTCAGCTGTTTCACACTGGTCAGTTTTGTCTCTATCCTTTCATACTTAAAAGTCCTTGTCTTAAAAGATTCTTTCGGATCTATGTATGTTATATTAGCTTGGTCTACTGCTGTGTGCACTTTCCATTTTTCTGGTCTATTCGCGTTATTAGGTTCGTCTACTAATGAATTTTCTATTTCATTATCGTCGTTCACGTCTTCTTCAATTACTATTTTGGGCACGGATAAGTTATTTTTATTGGTTTCTTGTTCTTCGGTGTCTCCATCTTTGGAGACTGTTGGGAAGAATTTATCAATTTTCTGGACGTCTGAATGTACTCTGACCATGTAGCTAGGATTTACTTTGGCTGTGTCTGTTGTTTTCTTCACGATTTCTTCGACAGCTGTAGCTCCTGGTAGCCTTGCCTAAAAATTGTAACAATGAAAATGACAACTTAATTTTGTTGGCAAATGTAGGGTGAGATGGGGGAGATCATAAATAAAATATTTTTCTTTCTTTCTTTCTATACTAGCTATTGCCCACTGCTTCGTCCGGGTGGATTACATATCCCGTACCCGCGACCTACTAACAGGAATAATGATCTACAACTATCATTGCAATTACCTTTTGAATGAAACAGGTTTGGGGTACATTGGTTGGATGCTTTCAAAGTATATAACGGACATAGGTTGAATTTGTATTTTCGAGAGGTCCCTGGTTCGAAACCCGGCCATTACACTACCGACGTGAACCTACTCCTGACACAAGCAATTTAGCTTAGTTGGAAGAGCTTAACGGGAACACTGCTATTAAGAATTTTCTTCAGGGTCGGCAGCACGAGTGTAACGCCCCTGTTGTTGCATAAGTCCATAGGCTACGTTAACCAATTCCCATCAGGTAGGCCATGTGCTTGTCTGCCACTGCCACCTAATGGTATAAAAAAGCTATTTTAGTAACCATTTAGTCTAAAAGCAACAACATACCTGTGTGTACATAACTCTGGTGGAGTTACAGCTGAGCAGTTTGCTTTCTATACAACTCTTGATTTTCTCAATGATCTGCTCTTCGTATAAAAATTGAACCTCGTGTTTGGTCGGATGTACGTTTACGTCTACGTTCCTGGGGTCTGCGAACACAATTTGTATACAAATAATAAGCTAACGGACACGTGTTTAGGGCAAATAACACTGAGTTAATTTCGTGCAGATTATTTGAACAAAATCGTGCAAAAATTCATACGATGTGCACGACCAGTGTGGAGGCGGTTAAAGATGTGATGAGAATGGTACCGGTATGTATGCGAATATAATAAAAAAATTACGAACCCGTTATCGACTTACCTAATTCAAGGCTCAGATACACAAAGGAGTGCGAATTTTTCGGCAAATAAGTCGCATACACCGAGTCCACTGCTTTTCTGATAGCTGAAAAAAAATAATTCGATCATATAAAAACTACAACCCATGACAAAGTACCTGCTTGATAGCAATAGGCACATGTATATGATTGTTTGTATGTGAAAAAAATAACTTACATTGTGAATCCACAAGTCTGTGATTTATGAATAAAAGCATGGTTCCTTTCTTGTGTGAATAGTTCACATTAGTTATACATCCACGCAGGGATAGTTTCAATGTGGGTTCCACCAATTCTATCTCCATTAACTCGCGAGCAATAGCATTGCCGTGGATCTATAAAAAAAAATATGACTAAAATGGCTAAGAAGTGCACGATCCATTCATTGGTGAGTGGTTGCTAATTAATATGAATGCGTGCAAGGGAGTTGCCACTTGCGAAGGGGAAGTGAAGAAAAAAGAAGCAAGGCAAGTACAGCAATCTGCTACTTAAAGGGGATTGGGTAATCTAGTATGGACAGTGGCGTACTTAATTTTTTCAGCGGCCATAATTAATTTTGATACCACTTCATTGTACTGTGTTAAACACACGTACAAATGTCATTATTTTCATTGTAAGTAATATCGGAGCTGCGATATACAGGGTGGAACATTTCGACTTTACCTTGAAGGAAAGTACCCTCATACTAAAGATAGCGAATTTTACTTAAAGGAAACTTTACCTTATTTTTTAAAAGAAACAAAACTGCATTTTCAAAGACTTTTGAAAATGCTACACCCGGTAGTCGAACCGATTAATACTTTACAAAACCTTCTTTTTCATGGACTTCCTTTTATTTTATTTACCAAGTTTGTTAGAGAGATTTGATCCCTATGATCGACCCTATCGATTGATGTAATAAAAATACAGGGTGTTATTTTTTCGAATTGTAGTCGGTTCGATTATAAGGCGTGGCAAACGATTTTTCAGCATTCCTTAAATGCAGTGCTGTTTCTTTTTTAAAAACATACTAAACTGTATGCAAAGTTTTCTGAAAATGCCACACCCGGTAGTCGAACCGACTAAAATCTTCCTAAATCTTCTATTTCATGGACTTCCTTTTATTTAATTTACCAAGTTTGTTAGAGAGATTTGATCCCTATGATCGACCCTATCGATTGATGTAATAAAAATACAGGGTGTTATTTTTTCGAATTGTAGTCGGTTCGATTATAAGGCGTGGCAAACGATTTTTCAGCATTCCTTAAATGCAGTGCTGTTTCTTTTTTAAAAACACACTAAACTGTATTCAAAGTTTTCTGAAAATGCCACACACGGTAGTCGAACCGGGTACGAGTACCTACTCTTACTACCGGAGATAGTTAATTTCATTCCAAGGAAACACTCTCTTATTTAAAATAGAATACAAAGCTGCATTTAAGGAATTTCGAAAGATCGCTTGCCACGCCCTGTAATCGAACCGACTAAAATTCTAAAAAATAACACCCTATATTTTTATTGCATCAATCGACAGGGTTGATCATAAGGATCTAATCTCTCTAACAAACTTGGTAAATTAAATGAAAGGAAATCCATGAAATAGAAGATTTAGAAAGATTTTATTCGGTTCGACTACTAGGTGTGGCATTTTCAGAAAACTTTGAATACAGTTTAGTGTGTTTTTGAAAAAGAAACAGCCCTGCATTGAAGGAATGCTGAAAAATCATTTGCCACGCCTCATAATCGAACCGACTACAATTTGAAAAAATAACAGCCTGTATTTTTATTGCATCAATCGATAGGGTCAATTATAAGGATCAAATCTCTTTAACAAACTTGGTAAATTAAATAAAAGGAAATCCATGAAATAGAAGATTTAGAAAGATTTTAGTCGGTTCGACTAACGGGTGTGGCATTTTCGGAAAACTTTGAATACAGTTTAGTATGTTTTTAAAAAAGAAATAGAACTGCATTTAAGGAATGCTGAAAAATCGTTTGCCCCGCCCTATAATCGAACAATTCGAAAAAATAACACCCTATATTTTTATTGCATCAATCGATAGGGTTGATCATAAGGATCAAATCTCTCTAACAAACTTGGTAAATTAAATAAAAGGAAATCCATGAAATAGAAGATTTAAGAAGATTTAGGAAGATTTTAGTCGGTTCGACTACCGGGTGTGGCATTTTCAGAAAACTTTGCATACAGTTTAGTATGTTTTTAAAAAAGAAACAGAACTGCATTTAAGGAATGCTGAAAACTCGTTTACCACGCCTTATAATCGAACCGACTACAATTCGAAAAAATAACACCCTGTATTTTTATTACATCAATCTATAGGGTCGATCATAAGGTTCAAATCTCTCTAACAAACTTGGTAAATTAAGTAAAAGGAAATCTATGAAATAGAAGGTTATAGGAAGATTTTAGTCGGTTCGACTACCGGGTGTGGCATTTTCAGAAAACTATGAATGCAGTTTTGATTCTTTTTAAAAATAAGGGAATGTTTCTTTTCAGTGGAATTCGCTATCTTCAGTATTTAGAGTACTTCCATCTAAGTAAAGTTGAAAAATACCACCCTGTATAGCTAAGTCCCGATATAGTTTAGAGAAGTTTGTCCATAGTAACTTTTGATCACTTTATACTGTACTTTCATATTATACCAATTTCATTGATGGCCGCTCAATTCCGACACGACGCCAACATTACCCAACCCCCTTTTAGCTTGAAGCCCGAGGTCCACTTACCCTTCTCCTTTAGATTAGATTTACGTGGCTGTATGAAAGCGACTGCCATCTGTCTTCCTAACCTGGAGTGTAAAATCTATACTAGAGTCTTGCTGTAAATGAGAATGTTTACTGTCTTGCAGCAGTTTTACTACGGTAAAGGTACGTTACGGGTTTACTTTCCTAAGTAAATTAGATAAAATTCCAAATATTTCTCTTATAGGAATGATTCCGAAGCCGACCGCATACGACAACTGCCGACGCATGTAGCAGATAGAGCGTACTCATTACTTGTTAAATTCCTATACGGATAAAGGGGACCATTGAGAAACCGCAATGAATAACGCATGTGCTGGCAGGCGCGGTCGCAGCTTGAAGTTTTGGGAGGGGGGGGGGGGTCACTTCGGAAATTCCTTAAGAAATTTAACCCCCCCTCCCCTCGTACTGGGACTTTTCAATATGACGTGCATGGTTTTGGGGGGGGTCATGTCCCCTGTGACCCCCCCCCCCCTCGGACCGCGCCTGTGTGCTGGTGCTGCGTGCGTCATCATACCTTAAAGGAATAAAAATTTAAAAAGAACTGTAGTAAGCCTGTTTAGGTACAGCATGAATGGAACCGTTCTACTACATTTTGTATATGATTTGATTATAATCATAGTTATAATTTATTTGCAATAGATTTTTAAGGTTCTCCTAAGACTTGTATTGAATAGTATATTTAATTTTTATTTTTATTTAATTTTAAATGTAATAATGTTAAGTTGGGTAATAATAATTGTTTATTTATAAAAATTAAAATATTTGCATGTCACATGCCGTGGCTAAACATGTTCGGCTATAACTGATATACTCATTAAGATCTGTATCGTACCATGTTTATGAGCAAATAAATTCTTTCTTTCTTTCTTTCTTTCTACCACCCTCCCCTTTTGCAACCAAACTGGACTACTTACAATCCTAACATTCTCAATAACAGAAGACTGGAGCGGAGTCTTTATATCAGTATTTTCACCAAACTTTTTCAAAGTAAACGCAACATGGCTGTTGTGTATAGCATATCCTCCGACCACTTCCATGATATGTGTGTATTCTTCTGACGGACTCCGCAGAGCTTTCTTCCGTGCTATAACATTGTAGAATAGGTCTTCAACTGTTATTTGTGTGCCGTTGTTGCCTGCACATGGTTTCATAGGCGCTTTTAATTTTCCGTTTTCGTATGAGGCCCTGGAATAAAGTAATAATATTTTCTATCAATCTACATTAGCTGATGCCGCTAATACCGATCCCAAACCTGCATGTATTATACATATAAAATTTATTGCTAATTACAAGGAGTTCACTCGGAGTAAACCCTTTTCTAGATTTAATATGGCATCATCCTACTACTATTATAAATGTGAAAGTTTGTGAGAATGGATGTGTGGATGTGTGGATGTTTGTTACTCTTTCACGCATAAACGGCTGGACCGATTTGGTTGAAATTTGGTATGTATATAGATTATACCCTGGATTAACATTTATAGGCTATATATCAGCGATGAACGGGATCAGAATTCCACGCGGGCGGAGCCGCGGGCAACAGCTAGTAAATAATAATCCAACCAATAGACAGTTATATAATAGGATGGATTACACTAGCGAAAATCTGTTCAAATAAACTCTGATATGTTTTATTGAAAGGAGAAATGGTAAGCACTCTCACTGAAAAGGGTTTTACAAATTAAGTACGAGTAAAACTTGATAATGGAATGTAGGTCATTTTGATATCATAGGTAAAATCTACCCGAATAATAAAACATTAAATACTTACTTATAAGCACATTTAGCAGATGAAGTCTTAGTGAGTATAGTAAGATGCGCAATATGGCTAATACTAGCCAGGGCCTCTCCACGAAACCCGTATGTACATATCTCTTTCAGGTCTTCATATTCTCTAAGTTTGGAAGTTGTAAACCTTTCACAAACTATATCCAGGTCTTCACTTCTAATACCTGTGCCATTGTCTTGAATCTAGATAAAAAGAAATATTAGTTTTACAATTTTTGTTTCTAATAACTAAATATTGAAATTGAAATATTTTTAATGGATTCAATCACAATTTGTCTCACCAGTATTTTCAGAACTGCACCTCACCTTTTTACAATCCAGCGGGGTGAAGTCAATTAACAGACTAAATATAAGAAAAGTCCACTTTACTTTGAATCCATACTAATATTAAAAATACAAAAGTAACTCTGTCTGTCTGTTATCAAAATGAAATGAATGAAAAAATGCTTCCTCGCTTAAAAATTTGAATGGATTTTGATGAAATTTGGTACATAGATAGATGAGACCTTTGGACAGGTCATGGGCTATGTTTGCAGCCTATGCCTTAGCTATGTCATACAGCCGCGGACAACAGCTAGTCTACTATAAACTTAATGTTGAACAGCTGTAGGATGAAGAATCTGTGGTGTCATTATAAACAGACCCAAAAACAGAACCTTGTGGTACTCCATACATTATTTCAATGGGTCTTAGATAATGGAATTAGATCAGGTTGAGTTATTGAAAGAAGTTGAATCAAGTTTAATTTCATTTATTATAAAAATAAACTGAATTTAATTGGCACACCTCTTGTATAGATATAAATGGCAGATCAGTAAATCAACCTTCTGTTAGTTTCATATATATTTTTGCTGTTTTAAATAAACAAATAAATAAATGGTCACGATAAGGATATTAAGAATTACACTACTAAGTTTAGCACACAGCCTGCTTGATAATAGTCATCATAGCCATCTTGCAACACCTATTGGAGATATTTTTGTAGCCTTGCTTTTTTTGTTAGATCAGTAAGTCTGGGACCTGCTGGGCGGAAGGACAGACGGAAGAGATGCACAAGATAGTTATAGCTAAAATAGAAGTTAGAGGATGTGTTTACTCACCTGCAAATACTTCAAGCCGCCGGCTTTTACAGTTATCACAATATTGGTAGACTTTGCGTCCAAACTAAAATTGAAAATGCATTTAAAATATACACTACATAGTTACTCTTGAAACTTTTTTACATGAAAGTGCCAATGAGCTTAGTATACCTGTTTTCAATAAGTTCTTTTAGAGCGTTTGATGGACGTTGGACGATTTCACCGGCAGCTATGCGGTTTACTACTTCTTCACTCAATTTTTTAATTATTCCCGGTTCACCCATTTTTTATGGCTGATTATCATTTACATACTATATTACTTATTAACTATTTTCTTTCTACTAAACTTGCAGAAAAAGTAAATAAACAAACACAATCCACTGCGCAACTACACAGACTAAACAAAATAATGTCAAAATAATTAATATCTAAACGTTCGTTGTAAACTACTAAATGGCTCGAATTAGTTGTAAAGCATACCCTTCAAACGTACCCTAAATTTATCCCGCCAAAACGCTAAAAAAAGTTGTCTGTCAAAATTAAAGCTGTTGTTGGGTTGGATTTTACGCGCAATTTCTATGTAATTCGCCAAAATATTTAATAAATTCAAATCAGTTTTGTTTGTATTAATATCGGAGGACTAATTCACGTCCTAATATTTGCTAAAGTGATTACAAATTCATCAAATTATGAAAAGATAAGATAGCTTATGCACCGGTAAAGGTTACGTTTCCATTGATTGTGTTTGATTGTGTTTTTAATGTAGTGCGTTTATTAACGTTACCTTCTAAGATCAGAAGACAATTATTGTGATAATTAAGTACCTTATAAGTTTACAAAATGGATGTAGCCGATACATACGCCACACAAAGCCAAGTGAAAGATGAAGTCGGAGTACGCTGTCAGAAGTTGTTTCAAGATTTCTTAGAGGAGTAAGTATCCTATTGGTATTTTGTGGCCAATTTCATAATATCTAATTCAAGCTATTTATTAACTGACTAAGAGTTCTCCATAGTTTGTAACAGTGTTGAGCTACTTGTTGCACAACTGTCCTCTCAGTCAGTCTGCCCCTGCGACACAAAGGCTTCCCCCAGAAGCCTCCAACTCTCCCTGCTTCTCACCAACCTCTGCCACAGAGGGCTAGTAGCCTTTCTCAGGTCATCCAACCACCGTGCGATTCATAATAGTGGTGCAACGGAAAAAAAGACAAAATTTTATAAAGCTTAGCCTATCTCGAGCCATAATGTACTGATATGGTTTGACATAAATACTTTTATAGTACATCCTTAACAATAGCTACTCAGCTTTTGCTACACAAAGTAAGGCCTAACCTAACTGGACATAATTTCTAATTCTGTTATATTGTCTCATAACATGACTATGTTGCTCATAGTATACCTCAATATGAAATACACTATAACTTCAAACTATGTTTAAATAGTATGTGACTATAAAAAGTACATTTAAATTATAACATTAATAACTCCATTAATTAATACAGGTTTAAAGAAGACAATGAGATTAAATATGGGAAAAATGCTAAAGAACTTCTAAAACCTGAGTTGAGCACTCTCGAAGTCAGTTTTGATGATGTTGAAAAGTACAACCAAAATCTAGCTACCACAATCATTGAAGAATACTATAGAATATATCCATTTCTGAACCAAGCAATTCATAACTATGTTCTAAGTCTCGCTGACAGTGGTATGAAGAAGGACTTACAAGATAAGGAGTGCTATGTGTCATTTGTAGATGTGCCAACTAGACACAAAGTGCGAGAATTGACGACTGCTAAGATTGGTACACTGATAAGAATCTCAGGGCAAATTGTGAGGACCCACCCAGTGCATCCCGAGTTAGTCTTGGGTACCTTTGTCTGTTTGGATTGTCAAACTGTAATTAAAAATGTAGAACAACAATTTAAGGTAAGCTTTTATTCAAAACCAGCTATGCATCTTAAACTTCAATGATGAAATGCAACATCTTTGAGGCTTATTGATCTCATGCCATGTGCTCTAGCATAAAAATGGTAAAATCAACTTCACCTGTAAGTCAGTGCACCTGCTAACCAGCAGATGAGGTTTTGGTGCAGGCTTTCAAACTTTTCTCTCAAGATACCGGATCTTATCTTATCAGACAGGAGTTGCTCCCAGAAAAGTCAACATACCAGTTAAAACATTAATTGGATCTTGGACTCAAGTACAAACTTTGGATGCAAACCTACATACCTATAAACATTTTATTTTACCAATTTTTTGCTATTTGTACCTAGAAAAAAAAAATATATTTTTTTATAAAATTAATAATAATTAAAAATTGCAATTATTCCCTCTTTTTTACAGTACACTATCCCAACTATCTGTCGAAATCCAGTGTGTGCCAATCGTCGCCGCTTTATGTTGGACGCAGACAAGTCTGTGTTTGTTGACTTCCAGAAGATCCGTATACAGGAAACACAGGCGGAGCTACCTCGAGGCTGTATACCAAGATCACTTGAAGTTATTCTTAGAGCTGAAGCTGTGGAATCAGTGCAGGTATTAAGTAAAACATTGAATAATGCCTCTACTATCATATAGCAGGTTGCCCGTGGCTCTGCCCGCGTGGATGTCAGTTATCGTGACCAAACATAGCCTATGTCCTTTCCCAAGGTCTAATCTATCTGTGTACCAAATTTCATCAAAATCAGTTCAGTGGTTTAGGTGTGAAAGAGTAACACACAGACAGAGTTACTTTCACATTTATAGTATTAGTATGGATATGGATTCATTCCTATTAGATTTATCAGGATATTTACCACACATTGTTTTGAGTATCTGATATTTCAGCATTGTTTAATGCACCATGACAGTTTAAATACCTTATTTTACATTGCCTCCAAGTTTTGCCTATCTAAAAGGGGTCTCTATGTAAATAATGGATCTAATTTAAGGTTGTGTCTTTAATTTAAACTACAATTAATTTGAGAATGAGAGATGATTGATGAAATTGCAAGAATACAATAATACCCAAATCTAAAAAAAAAATTTGGCCTACTAGTTGAAATAATTTGGATCATACTTTTCTAGGACTTAGGATTACTTATGTGGATAAAGCATCAAACTGATATTACAGTTTTTATTTTCTACAGGCAGGAGACCGTTATGATTTCACTGGAACCCTCATTGTGGTCCCAGATGTGGGATCTCTATCATTACCAGGAGCCAAAGCTGAACTCACAACCAGGACAAGACAGGCAAATGACGGTCAAATGGATGGCATCAAAGGACTTAAAGCTTTGGGAGTTAGAGAACTCCATTACAAGTAAGTAATCTTTCTCTTCATTGAAACACCAATCCTTGCTGCATTTGAAGCTTGTACCTTGGAGTTAGAGAGCTGCTCTTCTGTTTCTCCTTTCTGCCAATGGTTTATCTCGGCTTTTACAGGAGTGACTAGCATCTGAACTTTGAGAGAAAAACCTGTGATGTCTTCCATCTATGTATCAATAAGTGTACCATAGGTGAGGTTGACTTGGGACCCGGTCCCGATGTTGCACATGTCCATAGGCCATGGTAACCACTTTCCATCAGGTGGTCCATGATATTGGCCATAAGGGGGCCATGCAATTGTTTTTTTATTTAAAAAATCAATGAGCACAATTATGTGTTTAATAGGTTCCCTCGATACAGGCTTGCCTAGTGAGGAAACCACAGATAGATCTAGTTTTTTTTTAAAATTAGCTCTCTGCAGAGTGTTTCTCATTCCATCATAACAATACATATTACACAAAATCTGGTCAGTCACTGTATTTGTTCTGTTATAAAATTGTGTACCTATGTAACATTTTGCAGTAATAAATATTTTCATTTCATATTTTCATTTTTCAACCATTTGTCAACAGAACAGCATTCTTGGCATGCAGTGTCCAAGCTATATCACGAAGATTTGGCACATCAGAGTTGGCTACTGATGATCTTACCACTGAGGACATGAGAAAGCAAATGACTGATAAAGAGTGGGATAAGGTAAGTGTATAATAAAGGTACGTATTTGAATACCTAAAATTATAATACCTAAAGTTAAATAACCAAAGTTCAAAATACCTAAAATCTAAATACCAAATGGTTTAAAATACCTAAACCACTAATACCTAAGTACTTAATACCTAAATTTAAAATACCTATTGGACTAATTACCTAATGTTTAAAATGCCTAAAGTTAAAACAACAAAGGTTGATATACCAAAATTTAATATACCAAATGGTCAAAATACCTAAAAATAATGCACCACACACCACACACAACAATATGTGGGTAGATCAGTAAAAAATGTTTTGTATTGTGTTAATTATTAAAAATTAAAAAGCATACATACTTGTGTTTTCATTTATATCTCATCATCATATCAGCCACACACAGTCTACTGCTGAACATAGGCCTCTCCCATAGACTTCCAGAATGACCGATCTAAAGCAGCCCGCATCCAGCGCTTTAAAAAAAGGGACACTGCCCACCCCAACTCGGATAGGTTAGGTTAGAAGGCTGAGGCGGGAGCGGAGCGGAGCTCCCGCATTAGCCTTCGTGGTTATTTTTTTTATAACCACACATACAAGGATTTGGAACTTCAGGATTGGAGCAGACAATCCTTGTATGAGTGGTTATAAAAAAAAAATAACCACGAAGGCTAAGGCGGGAGCTCCGCTCCGCTCCGCTCCCGCCTTAGCCTTCTAACCTAACCTATCCGAGTCGGGGTGAGCAGTGTCCCTTTTTCTTTAAGCCGTACCACATTTATTTCTTAAATTGTCGGTATTTTAATTTTCGGTATTTAGAACTTTCGATCATATAAACATTCGGGATTTTAATATTCGGCCTTCCGTTCGTAGGGCTTATGAAATTCGATAATTTCAAATTAGGCATTGTAATATGTACTCACTATAATATCAATTTGTCATTTAAAGCTTCGGGTATTTTAAAAGTAAGTCAAACAACCATTAGGTATTTAGATTTTAGGTATTTTGAACTTAGGTTATTTAACTTTAGGTATTATAATTTTAGGTATTCAAATACTTAGCCATTTTAAACTTTCGGTATTTTAAATTTAGGTCAACCCACCATTAGGTATTTAGATTTTAGGTATTTTGAACTTAGGTTATTTAACTTTAGGTATTATAATTTTAGGTATTCAAATACGTACCCGTATAATAATTCATGTTCAATAATGAAAAAGAAAAGGTTTCTTATTTATTATGCATGAATATGGATATTCACACACATGTTAAGCCGTCGTCGGTCCCAGTTGCCGTACGAACATCTGTGGTAAAAAGTTCAACAACTGGTCTACCTGCAATGCTTCGATATCGCCCAATATCGTTATTGGGTTATGGAGGTCAGTTAACAGTCGCGTCACGAAAAATATTGAAGTCCAGCCATTTGACTTAGACTGGTAAAGTGGACCCCAGACGCAAGATTTTGACGGCTATCCAAAAAAAATTCAAACAGTACATGCCTAATAAGTGCCAACATTTGTGTCCACGTCATTACTATTTTAAAGAGGACACCATGCTCTGAGGGGACATCCTCAGATGCAATTGGGACAAAAGCGGTAATAATGATGATTCCTTTCCTAATACAAAAATTACTGTCTACAGGTGTACGAGATGTCCCGCGATCGCAACTTGTACAACAATTTGATCACGAGTCTGTTCCCAAGTATTCACGGGAACAATGAAGTTAAGAGAGGCATATTGCTCATGCTGTTTGGTGGTGTCGCTAAAACTACCGTAGAAGGTAGATTTTTTATTAGTTATTAGATACCTCTTAGTGCTGCTTTCCACGATCAGCAGGCTATTTTTTGCATTCAACACAGCCTCCGTGGCGTAGCGGTAGTGAACGCGGCCGCTGCGCAGGAAGCGCGGGTTCGATCCCCGCTCAATGCAAATATTTGTGTACATGAAATATAAGTATTTGCATTGGTCTGGTCGTGCCTCGGAGAGCACGTTAAGCCGTCGGTCCCGGTTGCCATAAGAACATCTATGGCAGTCGTTACGGGTAGTTGGAGCCCTAAAAAATCCAAAAAAACAACGGTCTAGCTGCAAAGCTTCGATATCGCCTAATGTTAACATTGGGTTGTGGAGGTCAGATGACAATCGCTTCATGGAAAATATCGAGGTCTAGCCAAATCCGTAGTTAGGACTGGTAAAGCGGACCCCAGACTCCGAGCTGAAAGCTTCGGATGCGACTGGGAATTAACGCTAAGAGGAAGAAGAAGAATATAATATCATGTGCCTTCCCAACAGGTACAACTCTCCGAGGAGACATCAACGTGTGCATAGTAGGCGACCCGAGTACTGCCAAGTCGCAGTTGCTGAAGCAAGTGAGTGAGATCACTCCACGCGCCGTGTACACGAGCGGCAAGGCATCTTCCGCTGCCGGTCTCACGGCCGCCGTCGTTAAGGTGAGTGTTTTGAACCCAGTCAGGTGCGGTTGGGATACGGGGGAAGGAGTCGTTTTTTGAAGTGCGGAAATTCGTTCAGAAAATACTTTTTTAGAAGGCTTTTCAATTTGACATGCATGATTTTTTTTGGAGGGCAGAATGGTGTAGAATTATAAATGTGGCAGGCAAGTTTCAACTCTATGTTGTAAAAAATAAGGTTCAAAGTCGTCTTATCATTATCCTCATAGCGATTCCCAGTTGCGCCGTAGTTTCGCCCGTTATTTAGCAGGTTCAGCGACTTGCAGGTGAGGTTGACGGACTGGAAATAAAATGAAAAAAATATCGATCAATACATCGATACTTCATATTATAATGTTTACTTCTCAATCTATATACAAATAGACACAGCAAGTGGCATTACAATTCAGCGTAAAATAACTACTACTTCGGTACAAATTGACATATACATACATACATACATCCCATGACATGCGCACTTTGACAGTTTCAATATTGACATAGCTTACTCACACAAAACGCGTTTTTCTAGCTGTATTTACGATGCATTTTGTTAGTAGTTGTGTCTATACAGTATATGGTGTAAGTACCTAAGTACCCATTCCTGATTACGAACCAATGGACTATTTACATTTATTTCTAGGATGAAGAGTCATTCGACTTCGTGATCGAAGCGGGCGCGTTGATGTTAGCCGACAACGGCGTCTGCTGTATCGACGAGTTCGACAAAATGGACCCCACCGACCAGGTGGCTATACACGAGGCTATGGAACAACAGACCATATCACTTGCCAAGGTAAAACCTACGCACTTTCCTACTTACTATTAAAATTGTGAAACTTTTTTTGTTACAGGTATAGAGATAACACATAATATGCTACTTTTCGTCATCATTTTGTCTTCATGGAGATGCATTTTCTTGATTGCATCCGTAGCGGAAGGTGGCCTCGAAGCTCAGGGTCCGCATTCTGACTCTTCCTCCTCTGCATGATCTTGGGCGTCCATGGTAGTGAGACCATATGCACGCATGTCACCCTCCACGACTTGAGGCCTTCTTCTTGGTCTTGGGCCTAACTCTAACCTAACCTAACAGAAAAATAGCACTCGGACCTGACCTTACGCACAACAACCACACTGGCGACTATTGTATCTCTTAAATATGTATCCAAACGTATTTTTTTTTTAAATTTGCATATTTGTGATATTTTCTAAAGTTTACGCGAATGTCACTCATTGAAATAAAACCACTTTTTAACGGATTCTATCGCGTTTTATTTGTTATTATTTACTTTTAGTCCGACGTTTCGGCCACTTTTCAGCAGACATGTCCGCGGGGTGACTAGAGATGGTAGTTGTCACATAGTTTTAAAAGTATAAGTTTTCGCAGAGTAACCGAATTACGATGACTTGTTACATAATTTCTTTTATTTACAGGCCGGAGTAAGAGCAACCCTAAACGCTCGCACCTCAATCCTCGCCGCAGCCAACCCCGTCGGCGGTCGCTACGACCGAGCCAAGTCTCTACAACAAAACGTGGCTCTCAGCGCACCCATCATGTCTCGGTTCGACCTGTTCTTCATCCTCATAGACGAGAGTAGCGAGATGGTGGACTACGCGATAGCGAGGAAAATCGTTGACTTGCATTGTAACAAGGAGGAGACGTACGACTGTGTGTATACGAGGGAGGATTTGCTGCGTTATATCGCGTTTGCGAGATCTTTCAAACCGCTTATTACGGAGGTTAGTGTTCGTTTGAGTTTTTCTAATGATTTAATTAATGAAGTACGAAGATTTGCGGCCTTACAATATCTTTTTTTGGTAATCTCGTAGCCATCGACAAAGTGGATTTGTTGGAGACTGTCAAAAGTTGAGTTTATCATTCTTATGATCAACTACTTACCTCTAATATCACGAATAATCACGATTATATTTTATCGAAATTTTTGTCCTCATAATCCCTGGACCCAGGAAGTGCTGGCTTTGCAATATAGGAGACAATTCACTGCTAGACATACCAAAGATTGAATGAAACAGACAAGTTAAAGTCAGAGGAGGTGGTGAAGACATCCACCTATGTACTGGGGTCCACTAGCTTTTGCAACCAGGATTCAGTGAGGGAATGATGATAATTCACTCTGTGGTCCATTCCAAACACAGAGAAATCGAATATCTCGAGATGTGGGCTCGTATTAATGCATGGAATATGAACTCTGGTGTACTGTCCTCCAGGACGCCGGCAAGCTGCTAGTGGAGTACTACTGCACCTTACGGCAAAGAGACGGCGGCGGTTCAGGCGGCGGCTCGTGGCGCATCACGGTGCGGCAGCTGGAGTCCATGGTGCGGCTGGCCGAGGCCATGGCCAAGATGCACTGCAGCGGCCACGTCACGCCGCAACACGTGCACGAGGCCTACAGGTACACACCACCCTTACATCACGGTGCGGCAGCTGGAGTCCATGGTGCGGCTGGCCGAGGCCATGGCCAAGATGCACTGCAGCGGCCACGTCACGCCGCAACACGTGCACGAGGCCTACAGGTACACACCACCCTTACATCACGGTGCGGCAGCTGGAGTCCATGGTGCGGCTGGCCGAGGCCATGGCCAAGATGCACTGCAGCGGCCACGTCACGCCGCAACACGTGCACGAGGCCTACAGGTACACACCACCCTTACATCACGGTGCGGCAGCTGGAGTCCATGGTGCGGCTGGCCGAGGCCATGGCCAAGATGCACTGCAGCGGCCACGTCACGCCGCAACACGTGCACGAGGCCTACAGGTACACACCACCCTTACATCACGGTGCGGCAGCTGGAGTCCATGGTGCGGCTGGCCGAGGCCATGGCCAAGATGCACTGCAGCGGCCACGTCACGCCGCAACACGTGCACGAGGCCTACAGGTACACACCACCCTTACATCACGGTGCGGCAGCTGGAGTCCATGGTGCGGCTGGCCGAGGCCATGGCCAAGATGCACTGCAGCGGCCACGTCACGCCGCAACACGTGCACGAGGCCTACAGGTACACACCACCCTTACATCACGGTGCGGCAGCTGGAGTCCATGGTGCGGCTGGCCGAGGCCATGGCCAAGATGCACTGCAGCGGCCACGTCACGCCGCAACACGTGCACGAGGCCTACAGGTACACACCACCCTTACATCACGGTGCGGCAGCTGGAGTCCATGGTGCGGCTGGCCGAGGCCATGGCCAAGATGCACTGCAGCGGCCACGTCACGCCGCAACACGTGCACGAGGCCTACAGGTACACACCACCCTTACATCACGGTGCGGCAGCTGGAGTCCATGGTGCGGCTGGCCGAGGCCATGGCCAAGATGCACTGCAGCGGCCACGTCACGCCGCAACACGTGCACGAGGCCTACAGGTACACACCACCCTTACATCACGGTGCGGCAGCTGGAGTCCATGGTGCGGCTGGCCGAGGCCATGGCCAAGATGCACTGCAGCGGCCACGTCACGCCGCAACACGTGCACGAGGCCTACAGGTACACACCACCCTTACATCACGGTGCGGCAGCTGGAGTCCATGGTGCGGCTGGCCGAGGCCATGGCCAAGATGCACTGCAGCGGCCACGTCACGCCGCAACACGTGCACGAGGCCTACAGGTACACACCACCCTTACATCACGGTGCGGCAGCTGGAGTCCATGGTGCGGCTGGCCGAGGCCATGGCCAAGATGCACTGCAGCGGCCACGTCACGCCGCAACACGTGCACGAGGCCTACAGGTACACACCACCCTTACATCACGGTGCGGCAGCTGGAGTCCATGGTGCGGCTGGCCGAGGCCATGGCCAAGATGCACTGCAGCGGCCACGTCACGCCGCAACACGTGCACGAGGCCTACAGGTACACACCACCCTTACATCACGGTGCGGCAGCTGGAGTCCATGGTGCGGCTGGCCGAGGCCATGGCCAAGATGCACTGCAGCGGCCACGTCACGCCGCAACACGTGCACGAGGCCTACAGGTACACACCACCCTTACATCACGGTGCGGCAGCTGGAGTCCATGGTGCGGCTGGCCGAGGCCATGGCCAAGATGCACTGCAGCGGCCACGTCACGCCGCAACACGTGCACGAGGCCTACAGGTACACACCACCCTTACATCACGGTGCGGCAGCTGGAGTCCATGGTGCGGCTGGCCGAGGCCATGGCCAAGATGCACTGCAGCGGCCACGTCACGCCGCAACACGTGCACGAGGCCTACAGGTACACACCACCCTTACATCACGGTGCGGCAGCTGGAGTCCATGGTGCGGCTGGCCGAGGCCATGGCCAAGATGCACTGCAGCGGCCACGTCACGCCGCAACACGTGCACGAGGCCTACAGGTACACACCACCCTTACATCACGGTGCGGCAGCTGGAGTCCATGGTGCGGCTGGCCGAGGCCATGGCCAAGATGCACTGCAGCGGCCACGTCACGCCGCAACACGTGCACGAGGCCTACAGGTACACACCACCCTTACATCACGGTGCGGCAGCTGGAGTCCATGGTGCGGCTGGCCGAGGCCATGGCCAAGATGCACTGCAGCGGCCACGTCACGCCGCAACACGTGCACGAGGCCTACAGGTACACACCACCCTTACATCACGGTGCGGCAGCTGGAGTCCATGGTGCGGCTGGCCGAGGCCATGGCCAAGATGCACTGCAGCGGCCACGTCACGCCGCAACACGTGCACGAGGCCTACAGGTACACACCACCCTTACATCACGGTGCGGCAGCTGGAGTCCATGGTGCGGCTGGCCGAGGCCATGGCCAAGATGCACTGCAGCGGCCACGTCACGCCGCAACACGTGCACGAGGCCTACAGGTACACACCACCCTTACATCACGGTGCGGCAGCTGGAGTCCATGGTGCGGCTGGCCGAGGCCATGGCCAAGATGCACTGCAGCGGCCACGTCACGCCGCAACACGTGCACGAGGCCTACAGGTACACACCACCCTTACATCACGGTGCGGCAGCTGGAGTCCATGGTGCGGCTGGCCGAGGCCATGGCCAAGATGCACTGCAGCGGCCACGTCACGCCGCAACACGTGCACGAGGCCTACAGGTACACACCACCCTTACATCACGGTGCGGCAGCTGGAGTCCATGGTGCGGCTGGCCGAGGCCATGGCCAAGATGCACTGCAGCGGCCACGTCACGCCGCAACACGTGCACGAGGCCTACAGGTACACACCACCCTTACATCACGGTGCGGCAGCTGGAGTCCATGGTGCGGCTGGCCGAGGCCATGGCCAAGATGCACTGCAGCGGCCACGTCACGCCGCAACACGTGCACGAGGCCTACAGGTACACACCACCCTTACATCACGGTGCGGCAGCTGGAGTCCATGGTGCGGCTGGCCGAGGCCATGGCCAAGATGCACTGCAGCGGCCACGTCACGCCGCAACACGTGCACGAGGCCTACAGGTACACACCACCCTTACATCACGGTGCGGCAGCTGGAGTCCATGGTGCGGCTGGCCGAGGCCATGGCCAAGATGCACTGCAGCGGCCACGTCACGCCGCAACACGTGCACGAGGCCTACAGGTACACACCACCCTTACATCACGGTGCGGCAGCTGGAGTCCATGGTGCGGCTGGCCGAGGCCATGGCCAAGATGCACTGCAGCGGCCACGTCACGCCGCAACACGTGCACGAGGCCTACAGGTACACACCACCCTTACATCACGGTGCGGCAGCTGGAGTCCATGGTGCGGCTGGCCGAGGCCATGGCCAAGATGCACTGCAGCGGCCACGTCACGCCGCAACACGTGCACGAGGCCTACAGGTACACACCACCCTTACATCACGGTGCGGCAGCTGGAGTCCATGGTGCGGCTGGCCGAGGCCATGGCCAAGATGCACTGCAGCGGCCACGTCACGCCGCAACACGTGCACGAGGCCTACAGGTACACACCACCCTTACATCACGGTGCGGCAGCTGGAGTCCATGGTGCGGCTGGCCGAGGCCATGGCCAAGATGCACTGCAGCGGCCACGTCACGCCGCAACACGTGCACGAGGCCTACAGGTACACACCACCCTTACATCACGGTGCGGCAGCTGGAGTCCATGGTGCGGCTGGCCGAGGCCATGGCCAAGATGCACTGCAGCGGCCACGTCACGCCGCAACACGTGCACGAGGCCTACAGGTACACACCACCCTTACATCACGGTGCGGCAGCTGGAGTCCATGGTGCGGCTGGCCGAGGCCATGGCCAAGATGCACTGCAGCGGCCACGTCACGCCGCAACACGTGCACGAGGCCTACAGGTACACACCACCCTTACAGGGTACCGTGGGTCTGAAGCGCATCACGGTGTGGCAGCTAAATTATGTCGAAATGCATAATTTTCAGCAGTGTGCATTTTTTTGTGTAAAAAACATCGTGCAAAATTACTCAGGTGTAGACACTGGCTCTTTGACTGTAAAGAAATTTGTCAAAGTATACACGAGTTGGACCTGCCTGACAAATGATGATGATTGAACCACTGTTTGCTTCATTCGTATTTGGTTTTAAAGTACCTATAACAATGTTTTCTGTTTGTAGATTGCTGAACAAATCCATCATCCGAGTAGAACAACCTGACATCCACTTGGACGAAGACGAACCACAGTATGAGCCAAGCATGGATGTCGACCAAGACATTCCCAACGGAGGCACTGGTAAATGACATTAACTGCTATATTTTTGTTTAGAAATTGCTAGAGGAACAATACACTGATAACCTGGTTGATGGCAATCGGCAATAAGCTCGCCTCGTCAACATCTCTTAACATCTACAATGGTGACCTACATTCCTGAGACTATATTATTTAGCTTACCATTTGGCGAGGTGGTCATGTAATGATGTGAGAAATCTATTTTCTACAGATGCATCGGCTAGCGATTCTGCACCAAAGAAGAAACTTACCCTATCTTTCGAGGAGTACAAATCACTGAGTGACATGCTGGTCGTGTTCATGAGGAAGGAGGAGATAGAATCTGAAACAAGAGGTGTGTAGCTTCCACTGTGATTCTAATAGTTTCCCTTGTCGATATCAGTATCCAACCAGGATTAGCGCTTGTAAAGCTTGTACTTAGAAGCTCTGTCAGACCCTACCCAGTAACTTACTTCCTAATACGAATAAACCGATTTTCACCAAATATTTGAGTAGTCTGTTTACCGGGCGATGTGTCACGGTCAGTCATGGGGGAATAGTACCGACTACGACGGGTGTAACCGTGGGGTTTTTTTGTGTGGAAACCCCCTTCGGTACCACCTCACCAGGGCTAGCAGTGGTGTCTACTAAAAACCACCCGTGTTCAGTCATGGTAGCCTGGGCCTGGCCCCAGGTACACCTTAGGAAGGGAATCCTCAGGAATCCGTGGGCATTTAATACGATTAGATTATAGGCAAGAGGTTTCTTGAGTGAAGTCAGTACCTACCCTTGTTTTCTCAGGTGTTTATACCGCCATTCATCATAGCTTATCCATTAAAATAATAATAACGCCTTTATTGTACACCAAAGAATTTTACAATAATATACAGGGCGTCCCACAGCGATGCCACATGGAGGGAAAGTACCTTAAATCCTTAAAATAGCTCATTTTACTTAAAGGAGACATCATTTTATTTTTAATAAGAAACAAAACTGCATTCAAATATGTTTTTAAATTCGCTTACCACACCCGGTAATCGAACCGACTAAAATCCGAAAAGTAACATCCTGTATTTTTATGGCATCAATCGATAGTGTCAATTAAACGGATCAAATCTCTCTAAGAAACATGGTAAATTAAATGGAAGGAAGTTCACAAAATCTTAACTTATAAATTCAATTTGACAAAATAAAACACTTTAACTCAAAGTTCATCCATCTGATACCATTCCATATTTAAATTACTTTTCCTTTTTTTATCGTGCGGAGACCGCTGCTGGTCAGCAGTAGTATTTAGGTATGTCGAACTCAAACCGACTATAACCGCACGCCGCCGTTTCAATTAACAGGTTATAAGTTGATCAAATAGGGCAATTCTCTCGCCATCTTTGTTGCCCAGGGTACACCGCGTGCAGGTTTCTAATCAAGCACGCAAAAATAACTACCTACCCTACCTACATACCTCATACAGTTACCCAATAGGGTTATATTCTAAACAGGTAACAAAGTTCATTCATTTAGTACTCATTTTACTAATATTTTTTTTTATTTTACCAAATTGAATTTATAATTTTAGGTTTCAAAGACTTCCTTTCATTTAATTTACCATGTTTCTTAGAGAGATTTGATCCTTATGATTGACACTATCGATTGATGCCATAAAAATACAGGATGTTACTTTTTCGGATTTAAGTCGGTTCGATTACCGGGTGTGGCAAGCGAATTTTAAAAAATCCTTGAATGCAGTTTTATTTCTTTTTAAAAATAAAATGATGTCTCCTTTAAGTAAAATGAGGTAACTTAAGAATTTCAGGTACTTTCCCTCCATATGGCATCGCCGTGGGACGCCCTGTATAAGAGGTACAGTTTGTGGTAAGTACAGATGGCGGCCTTATCGCTCTGATACCTGATACTAAAACCTGATAAAAATCTTATTTTTAGGTGAGGAAAGCTCAGGCATGCGCAAGAGTGCGGTTGTAAGCTGGTATCTAGAACAACTGGTTGGACAAGGACAGATCGAGAATGAAGACGAATTGCTCGAGAGGAAAACACTCGTGGAGAAAGTCATTGACAGGCTTATGTACCATGTGAGTAAACTTTTTAACGTAATCGCGTTTTTCTTCCATATCGGTAGGCAATCTAGGGAAGCTTTGGTACCCCATTAAGCTGCAAGCTGATACACCTTGTACTACTCGAGACATGTATCTTGGACCTAACGAGGAAACGAGGCCCTGGCGTGGATTGTTTTGTCATAACCTATGTGTGTGTGTGCGCGTGCGTGTGTGTGTGTAAACCCTCTCAATACATTTAAGTTATGAATTCGAATGTTTTTTTGCTCGGGGGCACTGATGATTGAGCGGGCTTTCCTCTCGGGATTGGAATGTCAGACGCTCCCACAAAAGTCAAGATAAGCTAAATCAAGAAGTGAAAGCCTTAGGGTAACAACGAACGGTAAGATGCAATAGGTAACAACGGTAAGATGATAATGGTGATGAGGTCTGAACTGTATTTGGGAGGACTTTATAATCTATCCCCACTGAAAGAGCAGCGGTCGGTGGCGGCCAGAATTTGTTACTTCTCGCGCACTCTCGTCGCACTACTCCTCCTTTACCTTCAAATGACTATGACCTTTTTCTCCCGTATATAAGATTCAAAATACTTTGTAATAAAAAGCCGTTGCCGGCCTCTGCTGACCCTAAATTAGTCGTTACCGTCGACCACCAACAATCTACATACATAGGTCATGCCTATTTTCTTTCGGTGTAGGCAGACTACAACCCGCCATCTATTAAAAACAATATCCTGGTGCCTGCATCCTCTACTTTTTTTCCAATTGAATGTTCTATACTTAAGTTAACATTATTTCTCCAGGATCAAGTAATAATTCCTCTGTCAACCACCGGGCTGAGAGCCACGCAGAAATCGTCGGACCAAGAAGTAGAAGATGACCCGTTACTCGTCGTCCATCCCAACTATGTTGTAGATACGTAATTTTACATTCCGTGTTTTTTCTACTGCTTTAATACATTTTCTCACCGACAATTCATATTGTTTTTATTTAATACCATATTAGGTTAACCTACTCTTACATAAATACTGGCAAACATGGAATGGTAACATGGCAAGGAGGAATGTGTATATGAGAATTTGGATTGACATCGGGCTTAGTGGTGAGAGCATTCCTCCTGTAAGGAAAATATCGCGGGTTCGAGTACCGTCCGAGGTCGATTCTCTTTTCTCTTTCTTAATCGATTTGAAAAAGGAAGGCAATTAATGAAAACGAGTAGGTACTTAGGTACAGACAATATTTATTACATGTGTAACATAATACCATATAACCATATTACATTATCTTGGCACTGCCGCCAACCAGCGGCGTATTTGTTCTTATTACACCAAATCTGTTCAAATTTCGTGTTAACAGTAGTGACCGTACCAAGATGAGACACAGTAGTTTAAAACAGTTAGAGTCAATGTTTTTGTAATAACTATTAACAGAAACACGACACTTAATGTATGGTACAGTCAATGACAAAAGTAGCCTTTTGAGCCTTTAACCTTTAGAAAATAATTTAAAAATAAAAACAAAATGTTCGTCTTAAAAAAAATTTCTATTTTTATCGTTGACTGCTATATCTACCAGCAATATACTAAATCAACGTAATTTAAAATAAAAAGCCCCATAAAGGCATTAGATCATCTATCACAGTTTGGTATTAGTCTTAAAATACACCACCATATGCAATGGGGAACTTGCTACTCTTAAAGTGCTAAAGTATACATACGATAATAATACGAGCGCCACTTCAACATTCAGTTTTATAAATATTAAATTAGGCGGTACATGGCGGCAAACTGTTATGAAAAATAATTGGAGGGGGGAAATCCCCACACCCTCGAAATTCGCCAACAAGCTGTTTAGGGGATGCCCCGTACAGAAACGAAACAGTCGAGGATTTACCAACTGAATACTGTTACTTAATGTTTTGGACTTTTAACTTGAATGGGTACAGTTAGACATCCGTTTCTACTAAAATGCCGTAAGGTTGCTATCTTGGAAACTGGCAACCTAAGATGCATTTATGGTCTTTCCCCTGACGATGATTACAAATAGAAGTAAAAAAACCTCTACTATAAGAAAACAGAGAAAATCAATTTTTCACTTTTCATATTTCAAATGCCTTATTCTAACATTGGTTTTCAGCTGACAAATGACTTATGAACTATTTATCTCTCCCCCGCGAATCTTTGTTGACAATGACAACTGAACAGAGTAGGTACTGAAGATTACCTACATTTTAAATGGGTAATCACAAACCTCTTAAATGTAATTAATCTAGAATGGATCAGACTATCCTTAGGTACCTACTTGCCTAATCACTGGTTATACCAACAAAAATCCTCTATTATTATGTCTAGCTCATTTTTGTTTCAAGAAACATTCATTCATAGTAAGTATACCACATTCAATATTTTGACACTTAGTACTACAAAATAATGCTTATCCTTGTTATAAAGTAATACTGCAAACACACAATACCTTTGTAGGTAACAATGATGTTTTACAATAGTTTATTTGGGAGTACACATGTTATAAAGACAATGCCACACATCTGACTATGCTTATAATATAAATAAGTTGAATAGCCACACAATTACCCATAATATATAATCCAGTTATAATAAAACTAGTATTAGGCATAATTTTATTGAACTGTAAATCTTTTTTCATTTGTTTTCACTGCTTTAATGAGTACTTCTACTTTATTTATTTGGAGAATGATTTTAAAAAAATAGTTTTTTATTTTTTAAATAGACTTTTATTTAAATAGACTTAAAACTTCAAACACTCCAGAACAAATTAAAAGCAGAAGAAAATTTAAAGGTAGGTACATAATATGATGTGTGGTAAGAAATTATATACATTCACTACTACACACACTTACTCATCTTATTTAGGACTATAGTAAAATAATTGTAATATCCGTTAAAATTGCCTCAACTAGTTTACTTGTAATTAAACATGTAGTTGCTATGTACTAACTATGAACACAGAACATTACAATTCAAAGATTTAAAAAAGTATATTTTTAGTAACTACCCACAAATATGTATTGACATGCCAGACCAACAGTTATACTGCACAGAGTTCACAGTAGTACTAAATATTTATATGGCTTAATTTCAAAACTTTTTACTGATTGCAGAAGCAATAATAAACAAAGATGTGATGGAAATTTTACAAATATTTTTATTACAAAAGTATGATTTTTCTGTTTTACACACTTCATGTTATAAAGAAGGTGTTCATGTGTTAGATTTACTTGATTTTCATCATGCATACCAGTTCAGTTGCCAATAATATGGAACAGAATGGGTACTTTTGCTGAGTTTAATATTTTGGTACTCATTTCATTAAATTTTTGATATATTCATCAACATCATTGTTTATGGTTAAAGATTCAGGTACAGAAATTTGTGTGTCCCTTGATCCTTGTTCAGACAGGTCTATTACATTAGAATTACCACGTACTTTATATTTTTTATAATTGCAAAATTTTATTGTAACTTCTGGGGCTTGTGGTAGTTCAGGTGGCCTGATAAAAACCGATTCCATTCTACTTAATTTTTCACTAGGATATTCATTAGGTGATTCATTAGAGAGTAGCATAGGCCAAAGAAACAGTATGTAGCAGCGTTCCATCAGCTGCTCCATGAAGTTCTTTAACACGGCATTCCTTCGTACAAGAATATGAAGGTTTATAGAATTAAAATACATACTATAAGTAGTTATGTGTGCCATCAAAGCTTTGCAACCTGTTAGAGTTGCATAGTGTGGTGGAAAAACATAGGTACGTGCATTTAAAGCATTATTCCCCCATATGTCAGGACTATTCCTCATCTTAATCATTTTTATTTGGTTTTTCCTAGAATAAGACTTTACCCTAATTAAACAAACATCATTTACCTCAGTCAATTTGGGGTGTTCAGTTTTATAGTGAGAATTTCTGTACAGATTTTCATTTAAACGTGAATTCATGAATATGAGACACTTCAGCAGGTTTGTTATGTCTAAATCCTTGCTTGTCATTACCATATCACTAGGCCGCAAAGTATACTCGGATTTTTTCTGTTCATGTCCCCTAAACATTTGATTTACTAGAATTGCAGCTAGAGCATCATCTATAGCGACTTCATCTGATTCTCTAGTGATTTTTTTATTGTCTTTTTTTATTGAAACCTCTGTGTTCAAAATATTTTTTAAGTTTTCAATAGCTTGATTTAAGTTCTCACTGGCTTGTCCATGATTCAGACGCCGTGCACCTCGTCTTGGTGCATATTCTAGGTCTGCATTTGGATGCCTTTTCATCCATTTTATCAGAGTCATATATCTGGACCTTATATTTATTCTGTTTTTTCCTGGAAAATATTTTGTTGCTGCTGAAAAAGTCATGGTGGATTCCTGGTTACTCATAATCTCTACAAGTTTCTTGTCATCTTCTGCTGTCCAGACAGTTGAAATCCTCATTTTATTGAGCACCTGATATCTTGCACGTATTTGAACCATAGACCTATGACTAAGGAATTCAGTGATTCTCTTAAAGTTAGGTCCGAATCTTTGCACACAATTAAGGATAACCGAGTCCTCTTCAGGTAGAAACCTGCCTTTTCTTTGTTCAATAAGGCGTAAATATTTATTATATATTTGAATTTTAGTTCTGTTTTCCATTGCCGCAGCAATTTTCCCCCACGGAATATAAATATCTTCTCTGAAATAATCAATCAATCTTCTCAGGTATGTGACTTCCTCATGAGTCCATTTTTTACCAATGCAACTATTAGTCATATTGGTTCGATAATACACAAAGCATTGATATCCTGTTCGGTTTGTGTCGAGTTTACTAGCAATCTCATCCCAATCTTGATAATGGTGTTCAATAGCGAGTCTCTGCAAAGCATTGTGTTCATTGTTGTTCCAATTACTTTTGTTTATTGAAGGATGAAAGTATAATTTCCAGAGGCACCTATACTCATGAGGTGTATGTCTCTTGTTCAACTTATGAGCCAACAAGTCCCAATCATACTCCTGATTTAAAGGTAGAGCTAGTTGTACAAAAGGCATTTTTGCATTCAATCTGTTCCTTTCTTTTTTAAGCCTGTTGACTTCTTTTTCTAATATTTTCTTTTCACTATTTGGTGTACAACTTTTTAACATACTAATTTGACTGTTATAATCATCTTTCCGTATCTCCAGTGATATTTGTGTCATCACATTGGTGAAATGAGTTTTATCTCTAACTGTCCATCCTGGTACTGATGTAACTAAAGAGAAATCATACATCTGAGCTTTTGCCATTATAGTATCTTCATTATCAGGCGCAGCATTGTTGAGTTGATCTCTGAAGTAAGGCCTGCCACAATTGATATAACGGAAGACTTCAGCTTTATCAGGTTGTAACTGACTCTTTTGGATTTCTCCAAGTTTAGCACGGCATTCTTTTAGACGTACCCCCAAAATCCTTTCTAGACTTCGCAATTTTTCTTCGTATATTTTGTTAAGCGCCAATAAAGAATCTAAATTATGCAGTTCCTGTATTAGTGGGTTAGAATGCGATAGATTTGCGCTAGACGAACTCTGTGAGGTTGATTCCGAATAACTCCCACCTGAAGTTTCACCTGAACTGATTGCAGTAGTTGGTGATGGAGCCGAGTTTTCTAATAAAGAAGAAGAGTATGAGGACACGGCAGGACGCGGCGAGTTCATGCATTGAGTCGGACTGGAGTTGCCCGATCTCAGAGATTTGGGCAAACCGGTATCACAAACTTCAATATCAGCTTCTTCTAAAACTGCATCGAGCTGTCTTATCTCGTTCTCATCGTCATTGTCACTGTCGGACACTATGTCCGGTTGCACTACCCAGGCCATTATACCGAATATTAACTGCACCGTTCAAAATATTCACAAAATTCAATCCAACAAAAACCAAATAACAAAATCAATATCAATAGCTTATCGAAATCGAAAATTGAAAATACCACGGATACCCGAAACAGCGACTGACTGACGCAAAACTGACAGTTGACAATGTTTTTTTTTTTAGGGTGGCCGCACATGTACGGTTTCCGGAGACGGTTTCCGTCCACGGTTTCCTGATTTGGAATTTCGTGTGCCACGAGCGCACACGTTCGGTTTTTTGCATTAGGTTTTTTTATTATTAGGCTCCGCGCACACGTACGGTTTCCGTCCACGGTTTCCTGATCAAAAAGTCAGATTTGAAAAACCGAATGCTCCATTTATTTTCATTACAAAATGTTCTACTAGGCGCACACAGGCGCGGTCCGAGGGGGGGGTCACAGGGGACATGACCCCCCCCAAAACCCAGCACGTCAAATTGAAAAGTCTTCATAAAATTTGCAAAGTAATTATATTGCAATTTTTAATTCCTTGTCGCGTCTTATAAAGATAAACAATTGGTAAAATTGTACTTTAGGTAGCATTTAATACTCTTAAAGATACGAACGTTTTGTTCCTTAAAGAGGAAAATGCTGAAGGATTGTTTACAACTGACGTGTCAAGGCACAATCGAAGCCCTATGGCGCCAAGCGTGGATGAGGACGACCTGTCCGAGGTCACTTGGATAGAATGAAAGCTGGTGGTTCATAAGCTTACGGCCGAACCGCGGCACTCCGGCCTGAGCAAGCTTTAGGCGACGACGACCAAGCGCTAGTTTCTGAAATTGTTAAAGATGGGGAAACTGGTCCTCATACGAAAGGCGGGCATCCGGTGGATTCGCCGTCCGCCTACCGACCTATAGTGTTGCCTGATAAGGTGTGAAAGCTCTTTGAAAGAGTTATTGCAAAGCGCCTCCTCGAGTACCTCTTTAGACCGACCTGGCGGGTGGTCAATATGAATTCTGCCAGAGACGCTACACTGTGGATGCCTACTTGTGGGCCAGGTGATGTTGGTGGTTTCTTTGGACATCGCCAACGCATTCAACACTTTGCCCTCGAGTTGCATTAAGGAGACGCTCATGTATCACGAGTTATGAAGTGCCTCTCCACCCTCGCCACATAGCCCGCGTAACCGATGGAGAAAGCCGTCAGTTACCCAACCGCGTTCGGCCTCGCCTGGCGAGAGATGTCGTGCTGTTTTCCGTAGGGATTGGTTCTGCGCCCGCTCCTGCGGAACACTCCATCGGATACGTCTGGGTGTTCGCGGTGAGCTTGAGGACGGTGTCACCGTCACGTGCTATATGGATGACACGCCAGTCATGGCATGCGTTGCTACACAGCGCGAAGCGACCCAGAAAGGCACGGCCGCGGTTACCCATAACGATAGCCCATGGTCCTGCATAAAACCGAGGCCATGTTCTTTTATGGACCTCAGCGCGTGCCACCTAGGAAACCAACCTCATAGCGCGAGGCACTCCCGTCGGCATCAAGCCCCATATGAAATACTTGGCTCGTTCGCGATGGCCGGTGATACTTCGGAAAACTTTTCCGAAGTCTGGCCCCCAATCTGAAAGGCGCCGCTGCCGCTCTGGTGGGGTTGCTGTCCAACTTGAAGGGGGCAAGAAGATGGCCAACTAGGTCTTCAGAGGGTACTGCACGATCTCCTTCAAGGTGTCGAGTCTCCTTGGCGGAACCCTACTGTGGTACCTCGGGCCTAATGCCTTTTCGGTGCAATACAGGTACCGAAGGGCGGCGCGGCGCGGATTTCCCCGCTGACATGAACCCGAGCCTCGAGAAATCGAGGCAGTGAAGTCCCAGCGCCGCCTGGACTGACTAGAGAGGCCTCACGGGTGCCTCTTGTACCGGCTGACACAGGTGATCACCGGACACGTGTGTTTCGGGAGTCACCTACTTCGGATCCAGAAGGAGCCAACACCTGAGTGTCATCACTGTGATGCAAGCGAGGACACGGGGTTGCCCACTCTGACTGAATGCACGGCGTGGAAAACACCGAGGCAGATCTTTGTGGCGGCCCTGGGGTTGGAAGTTGTCTCCCTCAGCACGTGCCTCACTCACAGTGATGTTGCAGAGTGCGAGTGTGTGGGGTGTCGCCGCTTCCTTCTGCAAGCAAGTAAAATGCTCGAGAAAGAGGTAGGGAGCGGCGACAGAGAAGACTCAGGTCCCTTCCGTCCCGCATAGTCCGCAATGCGCGAAGGCGACTCGGGCGTCGGGGGCTTTTTCATAAGCGTTAGGGGTGACAGGTAGAGCCCGGGACAAGATGGGGACACCGAAGTGTGAGGGATATGCAAGTGGCAATCTCAACCTCGGCAAATAATGATCCAACCGAAGACGGTGTGCAATTATAGTTGGTTTGAGTCCGACATAACCACTCCCACCGGCTTGGGCTTAATGCCATTGGTGTCCGAGTTAACAGGCATACAAACATCAGGCAAATACAAATAGACAGATCCATGTACACAAATATTTGCACTAAGCGAGAATCGAACCCGTACCTCCTCCAGCAGTCGAATTCACTACCACCATGGCACAGAGACTCTTAATTTTAGTCGATTGGAGTCCGACATAGTTCGAGTACGGGGGGGGGGGGGGGAAATGCCGCACTTAAATAAGTGACCCCCCCAAAATGTGAAGCTGCGACCGCGCCTGGGCGCACACGTCCTTACTTTTTGCAGAACGGAAAAAACCCGACGTTCGGTTCAGAACGGAAAAAACCTAATGACGTCATACCGAACGCAGCACTCGCATACATTTTGTACTAATCGCCGCACACGTCAGGAAATTTCCATCCGGAATCGCGCTTAAGGGTGGCCGCACATGTACGGTTTCCGGAGACGGTTTCCGTCCACGGTTTCCTGATTTGGAATTCCGTGTGCCGAGCGCACACGTTCGGTTTTTTTCATTAGGTTTTTTTATTATTAGTTCGAAGCGAGCAGTGTTGCCAGTGCCTGATTGTCAAATGTAACACAAGCTAGCTTAAAAGTTGCATTTTCGGGGGAAAAGTTACGTATTCTTGTTTTTTTTATATAGTAGAGACAAATCCTCTCGGTTTATCTCGGGTATCCGCCCAATTTAGGAGCCGGCCTTCCAAGATGCTCCCTGAAATCCCACCGGCCATTGAGTACGAGCCCCAGCTATTTCATCTGGGACTTAATGCAGCTGAGAGCGTCTACCACTATGGGGCTGGGTCGTAAGAGAGTCAAAAGTTACGCAAAATGTAACAAAAGTTACAATACAATCTGGCAACCCCTGAAGCGAGACACAATCAGTGTTGCCAATTACTGATGATCTGAATTCCCCACAAACCCAACAGAAAGGCCCCAATATTAGACATTGATAACTACATTACTTCTCTTGAAGTTTCCCGCTATATTCACCACTTGCGATGTTTATTGCGGCTCGTGTACATATATTGCCAATAAAGAGTTAAATAGTACCTTAATGTCGGATATTTTGCTTTTATAATTTATCAATATGTATAATACTTGCCACTTATTACATCTGAGTTTAGGTCTAGTGTAAACTGTGTGAATGTCTAAATGCCCCACATAAGCACAATCCTCACAAATTCCCTAATCGGCTTGAAAGTCCCCACTCTCTTGGGAATTGACAACGCTGGACACAATTTAGGCTCCGCGCAAACGTACGGTTTCCGTCCACGGTTTCCTGATCAAAAAGTCAGATTCAAAAAACCGAATGCTCCATTTTCATACAAAATGTTCTACTAGCCGCACACGTCCTTACTTTTTGCAGAACGGAAAAAACCTGACGTTCGGTTCAGAATGGAAAAAACCTAATGACGTCATACCGAACGCAGCACTCGCATACATTTTGTACTAATCGCCGCACACGTCAGGAAATTTCCATCCGGAATCGCGCTTAAATTGTGTCTAGCGTTGTCAATTCCCAAGAGAGTGGGGACTTTCAAGCCGATTAGGGAATTTGTGGGGATTGTGCTTATGTGGGGCATTTAGACATTCACACTAGACCTAAACTCAGAAGTAATAAGTGGCAAGTATTATACATATTGATAAATTATTAAAGCAAAATATCCGACATTAAGGTACTATTTAACTCTTTATTGGCAATACATGTACACGAGCCGCAATAAACATCGCAAGTGGTGAATATAGCGGGAAACTTCAAGAGAAGTAATGTAGTTATCAATGTCTAATATTGGGGCCTTTCTGTTGGGTTTGTAGGGAATTCAGATCATCAGTAATTGGCAACACTGATTGTGTCTCGCTTCCGGGGTTGCCAGTTTGTATTGTAACTTTTGTTAAATTTTGCGTAACTTTTGACTCTCTTCCGACCCAGCCCCATAGTGGTAGACGCTCTCAGCTGCATTTAGTCCCAGATGAAATAGCTGGGGCTCGTACTCAATGGCCAGTGGGATTTCAAGGAGCATCTCGGAAGGCCGGCTCCTAAATTGGGCGGATACCCGAGATAAACCGAGAGGATTTGTAAAAAACAAGAAACACTATATAAAAAAACAAGAATACGTAACTTTTCCGCCGAAAATGCAACTTTTAAGCCAGCTTGTGTTACATTTGACAATTTGGCACTGGCAACACTGCTCGCTTCGAACTAATAATAAAAAAACCTAATGCAAAAAACCGAACGTGTGCGCTCGGCACACGGAATTCCAAATCAGGAAACCGTGGACGGAAACCGTCTCCGGAAACCGTACATGTGCGGCCACCCTTAACGCGATTCCGGATGGAAATTTCCTGACGTGTGCGGCGATTAGTACAAAATGTATGCGAGTGCTGCGTTCGGTATGACGTCATTAGGTTTTTTCCATTCTGAACCGAACGTCAGGTTTTTTCCGTTCTGCAAAAAGTAACGACGTGTGCGGCTAGTAGAACATTTTGTATGAAAATGGAGCATTCGGTTTTCCAAATCTGACTTTTTGATCAGGAAACCGTGGACGGAAACCGTACGTTTGCGCGGAGCCTTATGAGCAGGTGTGTTGTAATAGTACATTATGGTACAAGTGAGCAACGTTGGTGATTACCGCCGAGGCGCCATTGAGACCCGAGCCGCCAGGCGAGGGTCTTAAGACAGCCGAGGACGGTAATCATCATGCTCACACGTGCCATACGACGTTTTACAACACACTTGCGAATAAAATAATACTACAAATACTAAATAAACAATACTACAAATTAATTCGTTTTCCTATGCGCGCGCATTTAACAATGGCGGTCGACCATATTTAAAAAAAAATGAGGTTTGAACTTAACTTTTTTTTACTTTTTTTTTTCTGTACTTAGAGAAAAAAAAAAGTTAAATTTGAGTGAAAATTTTGTTTATTATACAAGTATTACAAGTTGAAATTATTTATTTAAATACGAAAATGCATCAAATGACCATACAATAGGCGTATTAATTTATTCGTACTATTAAACACGTTATTTTTTGTATCAAAACTTTTTTAAGAACGTAGACAATTATAGACACTTCCTATAAAATTTAAAAAAGAATCTATAACTCACTTGTGAATAATAGGAATGAAAAAGTCACAGTTTGATAATAGGTGTCATTACGTGCCTAATTGCGGTAAAATAATATCACTTTTATAAGCAGGTGTGTTGTAAAATAAAATTTATGCACTTCAACTCAAAGTTCCATCCCGTCCATGTGATATCAATGATATCATACATATTATTTAACTTAACAATTAATGCTATATTTAAATTATTACTTTTCCCTTTTTTCGTACGGGTTCTCCGCAATACCATATTAAAATTTTATAGAAGAAAAGGGGGTAGGAACAATGATGGGTAGGAATACTAGGAATAGGAATAGAATGGGTGGCTTTGGGGTGGAATATGTGGTGCTTAGTACTTATAAATGAATGAAATGAAATTTGGAGGGAAATACAGCTACGTTCCTTTTCCATCCGATTATATTATTAATATACAAAAAGTTATGCAAGTATTAAAAATTTATTGTATTTGTATTATACCTACTTGCTCGTTTATACTACGTATACATTTGCACATAACTTATAATTATATATTATTATAAAGTACGTAATTAGAATAAAAATTGTTTTCGTTTTTAATAGGTACCTACCTACTTTAATCATTTTACTTTTGTGAAACAGAGCGTATGTTTTGAAATTGGGTGCCAATGCGTACAAGTCGCATCGCAACAAGTCCCGGAATATTTAAATTCTTTTCTTTCATAATAATGTTTCAAAGCGAGTGGTGTGCTAATTTTTATGATATAATTTTAAATCACAAACAATTTATGCTATGGAGACAATAGTAAATACACCAGTGTGCGTGTCGCAATATTTCGTGAATAAACTAAATATGAGGTCTTACGGAAATATAATAAAATGGAATACTTTGAAAAAATCGAGCACTGAAGAATTTTGCAAACTTTTGTTGACTGAAGATCTTGTGTTGGGGCTACCACCTGAGTTTCTAGATCTACTGTCGGCCCTAAAAATGAACCTGGAGGAGAAATGTAAACGGGATTTCAAGGAATATTTTTATAGGAAGGAAAGTTCTTATCTTCAACCTGTTAACAAACAGTATATATTTGATAATTGTTGGAAATTACTTTGTGAGATAATTCCTAAAAATTATTTTGGCTGTAAGCAAAATAGTAAAATATTTAGGAATTTTATTGCAACCATTATTTTTTCTATGAAAAGGCAACATCATATGATTGAAAAACTGATTGAAAAATGGGACATATCAGTACAATTTTGGAAAAACATATCCAGTTCTAGAAATATATTGCTTAATTTCATTCTATGGATACTTAAATATGTGCTTGCACCAATAATAACTTTAAATTTTTATGTAACAACATGCAAGCTTGATGCTAATGAAAATAAACTTTTTTATTTTTGGAAAGATCAATGGCAGAGCTTTTATGACAAACAGATGTCTAAAATGGTTTACATCAAAGTGATAAAGAAATTTGAACCTTACTCAATTGGAAAGCAGTTAAGAAAAAATCACAGTCTTGCCAACAGAGTCAAATTAAAAGTTTTACAGAAAGATATTCCAAAATTGCATTTAACATTGAAGGCGAATAATGAAAGCAGGCCCATAGTTTGCTATAAAAATAATCAACTACATGCTTCAGAAAAATATAAAATTAGAGAGAGGCTTCGGTTTTTGGGATTATTAACGGGGAAACCTATAATGAAAATAGAGACTATGTATAATACCCTGTATTCTAAATGGGTGAAAGCAAATAAACCAAAGCTTTATTTCATAAAAACTGATCTTAGTAATGCTTTTGGTTCAATAAACAGAGAAAAGCTAGGGAAGATTCTGTTAGAAAAGTACTTAAATTTCTTGAAAGCAGAGACATGTGTGAGTAAGAAGAAAAAAATTGCTCAACAATATAAAGACATCATACTTGAATTACGGAAACCAATTCTTATCCGAGCCGGATCCACAGTCTATGAATGGAAAGAAGGACTAGTGCAAGGATACAAATATTCACCGGCACTTTCTGAACTGTATTATTCATATTTGGATGGAAAATACTTTTCAAAACATCTGGAAATTTCTGAAAATGATGTAAAGCTATTTATAAGAGTTGTTGACGATTACTTGTACATAACAGACTCATTAGAGGATGCTATGTCATTTATAGCTGCTTTATCAAATTACAGGAATGTCAACTATGATAAAACTGTAGTAAATTTTCTGCATGACAGTATAAGGTTTAGTGAAGAGATCACATTTCTAGGACACTGTTATAATACAACTAACATGCAAGTTAGTAGAGCAAGTAACATATACAAGGGACAAATGTGTTACAAAATAACATTTACAAGTGGCATGTCTGATTTACAAAGATTTATTGAAAGTCGCATTGGTCAGTCGGGTATACCAATCAATGGTCATATTTTTAACCTACATTATAATGATGAAGAGCTTATTTGGAGTCATGTATTTACTACTTTTTGTCTATCAGCCAATAAATTTTGTACAATTTTAGCTATACTATGTGAAGAGAAGGAAATGAGAGATTTATTGATACTATATAAAAAGAGGGTCACAGTAAAATTGACTATTGCCATACTTGAAGCACTCATGAGGAGTAAACCTGAAGGGTTCATGTTTGTATACTGCATTAATCATTTCAGATACTTATCATGGAAGGCCCTATCTTTGTGTGCAAAACAAACACCAAAATGTAGTGGGCTGGTACCATTAATAAATGATGAATTGGCAAAAACTAATTGTATATTTGGAAAATGGATGGAACATTCAAGTAGAATCAATGCAAATGGAGAATGCCTAAGGAAAGCCATGAAGGCAATATGCAGACGAGTTGATTTACGTGTGGTATTTAGAGATTTTGAAAAACTACCATTAGGATTTGAGTGTTATCATCATAGGAGGTTGAAATAACTATAAATAACTAACTATAAATCATGAGCTAGGAAGGTTCATCATCAGAAATTACCTGCAGTTGCTTAGTCCTCAAGAGCCATGTATGAAAGTTTTACTGTAATTATGCTTCTTGACTTAAATCATGGAGGTGTTTATACGTGATATGATAAGAAAAGATTTAATGTGTAAAATCTCTTTTATTTTATAAATAAAGTGTTTAGACATACATTTTGTATTTATAAATGTATTACAAAATAATAATATCAGGGATCTTTTGGACGGAATTGTAATAGTTATCACCAGTTGTAATATAAACATAACTTATGGTTTACCAGGCGCGGTCCGGGGGGAAGGGGGGAGGTCACATGGGACATGACCCCCCCCCCAACACCATGCACGTCATATTGAAAAGTCCCAGTACGAGGGGAGAGGGGGTTAAATTTCTTAAGGAATTTCCGAAGTGACCCTCCCCCAAAACTTCAAGCTGCAACCGCGCCTGAGGTTTACTTACTGTGCTAAATCAATCTATAAAAAAACAGACATTATTTATAAACTATAGAATGTACATAAGCTAGCAGCTCATTCAGGTAGATATAAAAAAAATATTAAGGCATTCATTTGGACGGAATGTCATTAATTACTTTAGCTGTGAAATGTTCACACCATTTACTTAATTTATAAAACTAACTATGTACTACTAATTGATACTTAAAATATTATCAAAATTATTTCAGATCTAACTGTATTCATAACATACATACAAGTAGTTCTTATGACTTTTTAGGAAACTACAGCTCTCAAGGTTTAATAACAATAGAGGAACCTCATAAAAAGTGTAAGGACAGAAGTAAATGTCTCTACCTACCCCAGAAAGATATATGTTAGTAACTGTCAACACGAACACAACGAATATGTGTTAATATGTCTACCAGTTGACACTGGCTTTATGCTTGTTCAATTGATAATTATGTTGTCATATAAAACATTAGTTGCATTACTTGCACTCTAGTGCACAATGGGAGTTTTTTATCATGATAGAAACACTGGTATAATAAACCATGCCAACTTTCAATTCTCATAAAAAGTAATAAAAAAAATGTCACACGCTAAAGACCTCTTCAAAATGAAGTAGGCTTTGTCAGTCAGTTAATAATGTTACTACAAGTAAAAATTATTTCAATAAAGCTACCAATAGTAATAATTATCTCAATAAAGCTACCAAAAATATTCCTAGAGCTAGAACTGTTCCTATAACCCCATTTCTGTAAGCTTGGGACAAGAAATCAGGGTCGGAAGCTACGTAATACGATGCTTGAGGCGCATCGCAGGATATGATTCGAGCAGCTCGTATGAGCGCTGATCCACCGATGATATCTGCTGATCGTTTGCTGTGAGCTAAAGGCTTTAGGCGTACGGCAACATCGCTGAATATCAGGTCAGAGTATGGAGGCTGCGAGTAAAACATACTGAAACTGTAACAAGAAGAAAAATACATTATTATGGTAGGTGTGTTATGCACTTTTTCTAGTCTTAAAAGTGAGCCATAACTTTTCCAGCACTAACAGGTCGGCTAGATCCTACCATTTGTGCCGGGAAAAGCGTTCCTTATACTTAATTTCGTTTAGCAGTTGGGTGTTATGTCCCATTGACATATCAAGGGCCAGCCAAGCATGAGCTGGTATGTCTGCTGTTTGACGAGACTCTGGTGCATATTTCTCTCATAGAATTGGGGGTCAGAGGGTAGTGGTTTTATAAAAGTCAACACTGGATTCCAGAGACATTCCTACTTGTTTTTTATTTTTTTACCTAAAGTCATCTGAAGTGACGGCTCCGTAGAACTGTTGCGCATATATCATGAGATTCGAGTAAGTATCCAGTTCTGTGTGGTTGGGTCTGCCCATCATTACGTTCCCAGGAACTTTACCGAGGTTGCAGTGTTTGTATTCGTGCATCTTCGCGCGGGTACCTGTGTTAAAAAATTAACATGTTTAGTTTAGCAGGCGTGTTACCATATATTTTGAAGAAGTCGTTTCATCATGCCTGGTAGTTGGGTAAATCGTTCGACAGGCTGTCAACGGTAAATGTATATTCTGAGTTATAAATAGTGTGGCGCACGAAGGCCACGTCGCCGCCCTCCACCATGTACCGGGCCCACTGTCCCCCCTAGCGCACGTTACCGTCGGGGCACAAGAGCTGCAGGTCGTCGGGCAGCAGGTCGCGCGCCCACCACTCGCGGCGGCGGCCGGACGACACCTCGGCGGGCGCGGTGTGGCGCACGAAGGCCACGTCGCCGCCCTCCACCATGTACCGGGCCCATGTCCCCCCTAGCGCACGTTACCGTCGGGGCACAAGAGCTGCAGGTCGTCGGGCAGCAGGTCGCGCGCCCACCACTCGCGGCGGCGGCCGGACGACACCTCGGCGGGCGCGGTGTGGCGCACGAAGGCCACGTCGCCGCCCTCCACCATGTACCGGGCCCATGTCCCCCCTAGCGCACGTTACCGTCGGGGCACAAGAGCTGCAGGTCGTCGGGCAGCAGGTCGCGCGCCCACCACTCGCGGCGGCGGCCGGACGACACCTCGGCGGGCGCGGTGTGGCGCACGAAGGCCACGTCGCCGCCCTCCACCATGTACCGGGCCCATGTCCCCCCTAGCGCACGTTACCGTCGGGGCACAAGAGCTGCAGGTCGTCGGGCAGCAGGTCGCGCGCCCACCACTCGCGGCGGCGGCCGGACGACACCTCGGCGGGCGCGGTGTGGCGCACGAAGGCCACGTCGCCGCCGCCCTCCACCATGCAGCGCACGGCGCCCACGTGGCCGAAGTAGTCCTCGCTGGCGTCTCGGCGACAGCGCCTGGATCATTGATATATGGATACATAGATATAAGAAAAGTCGACTAAATTGTACCGCCTTTTAAATCGTACCACCTCTAGATTCCTCTTTGCATGACATTTCGTTCTATACTGGCAACACCAAACTATGCTTTAGTGTCGCTTCCAACTACCCGTAATTTTTAGTCTAACGAGAGAAAATAATCATTTTTCAGTGGAATTTGATGTTAATTTTAGTTTGTTAGGTCATAACACGTGATATTATGTAAACTAAAATCACGCAGTCTACGTTATATAACTACAAACTTATACTAGATTTTTGTGCATTTGCGTGTGTGACTAAGTTTGAAGTTATTCCGTTGCATTTGTTTAATTCAAAATTTAGCTGGTTCATTAAATCTTACCACAGTTTGTTTCTTATGTACTCGTAGTATTTTATTGTCTGGTACGATTTAAATACCCATAGTACAATATGAACGACTAGTCTCCTAAATTGTACCGGTGTGGTAGACCTCAGCAAAAACTAAGTTATATTTAACCTAACGTTGACATTGCTCTTGTCCTTATTTTACATGCCTATTGATCTTTAAAGTCCTTTTATAAACCAAATATCCGAGTACAAATGAAAAGTGGTACAATATAATCGACTTTCCCATTATGCGTTAGAAAAAACCTAACTAGAAATACCCGAATATGCGTTTATGTATGACAATGACCTTAGTAGTCTTAACTTATCCGCGTAATTGTTATTTTTAAAGAAACAAAACATGATACAATACCTGAAGGAAGCGCCATGACACAGATGACACAGGTTGTCGTGTGGCACAGTGCCAGAGTCCACGTACTCCATACTGAGGGCGCCGGGAGCGCAGGACTTGGTGAAATATTCCGCCGCTGCGTGAGCGCCGTCACAACCGTATGGTCTGTATAAATGATATGTATTTCGTTGAAGATGCTTTTTCTAGTAAATATTTGCCTTTTTGAAGCCTCAACTTAAAGCCTGACTTCAAAGCTGAATTCACCGCTGTTTTTAAATAGAAATAATGATTTTCCTCCACGATTCATATGTAGGATCGACACAACATAAAAACAAAATAAAATCCAATTTAATCTGGCTCTTGATTCTGCTAAAGCACAACCAGTGTCACACCAAAGAGACTGCAAAAAATGGCATTAAATTTTAGACCTTATTTCTATAGGCGTACAGTCACAAAATTAAATGAAAAGAGTTTCATTATACTCTTTCATTCACTTAGCACTACACAAGATCCATCAAGGTCTGTGTCCGGATCAATTTCCATAACTTTTACTAAGCATTATTGTTAGTCAAACTATAAAAATCCGCAAAAATATAAGTGGGCTCTCAGTACACACATACACCTCTACAAAAAGTCATTTAATTTTAACCTTTAACTGCATTACTTTATAGGCTAAAATCAAATGCCATTTTCTCGCAGTCACTGTGGTGTAACAGTGGTTGTGCTTTATCAGAATCGAGGCCCTGGATAGATGTCAATCGTCTTGGAATAGGGATAAAATCTAGATTAAAGTAGTGTTGAGGAAGTTCACTACATAGCCTAAATTTAATCTGAAATTGTTCAGACTGAAACACAAAAGTCATAAAAGAGAAAGCTGGCAGTAAACAGACAGGCTCTTACCTGATCCATCCGTTAGACAAGAGATACGCGAGCGGGTACACCCAGCCAGCGGCCGTGCCCAGTCCAGTGTGGCAAGTATTCTTGCCACGGAGGTAGGTCAGGTCTGTGTCCGGATCTTGTTCCTTAGCAACTGCGACTGCGTAGTACCAATCATCGCCACTACTATACACCTGTTACGAATAATATGTACTTTTTAAATTTATTGTTAGTCAATCAAGGATCTTAAAAACAACAAAACAGTTTATTTCGGTTGTGTTGCTTTCGGCATTAAAGTAACAGCCTCTCTAGACAAGTGGCAAGTTCGTTGGCCAGCGTATTGTAGAATAGAATGTATAGGATTTGACGTATATGACAGTCGTCAACGTATGTCATATACGTCAAATCCCATACATTCGTCATTCTATTCTTCGGGGACTGGCAAGATGTGAGAGGTAGAGGAATACATTTTCGGGTGTGGAGGTAAAGGCACAACATGTGGCGATAATCAGCTTCTTCTTCTTCGAGACAATGGCTAGATCTGGATTTTTAAATTTTGTCGGCCCAAAACTTGGCCACAGCAATAGCGTCCTCAGTTGCTCTATAAAGGTTATCGGTAGTACAAGTGACGGGGCACAGCGAGAAAGAAAGCAAATGCGACAGCAACACCCTGGTACTCACATTCAGTAATTGAGACCAGATGGCGTGCGGTTTTAGTCGGCTCTAGTCCGATATAACCACCCCCGCTGACCGGTAGAGGATAGGAGGGGATTAGTGGTGATTTCTCCACGACAGAAAGAAATACGTACCTCCTGCATGAAGGGTACAAGGCGGTGTTTGGCAGCTGCATGTAACATATCTGCGGCGTCAAATAGCGCGAAGTCAGCGGAACCTTCAGCGACGGCGCGTTCACAGTGGCGAGTGCTGTGGCCGCGCCAGCAGGCTAACTGCGGTGCCAGCGATGCTGCTGATAATGCGACCTGCAGAACACTTGGAGTATATTTTCCAAAAAAAGAAACGGCACGGAAACGACCACAGACATACAAGGTGATTTAATTTTGTAGTCGTTTCGGAGCGAAATATTTTAGGCACAGTTTCGATAGCGAAATCGTCTGGAAGTATTAATTTAGCGAAAAAATATTTTTTTTAATAATATTGTATGGGAATAATGTACAGGTGAAAGGCATACTGCATAGGGGTTGTAAAAAAAAAGGTTTTTTTCCGCAAAAATAATACTTTTAGACGATTTTGCTAACGAAACTGTGCCCAAAATCTTTCGCTCCGAAACGACTATAACATCACCCAGTATAGGGCCGGACGCCCTATTATATATTTCTGTGGTCGTTAACGTAATTTTCCCGACCAGCAGGAATTTCGTGGGGAAAAGTGGATATACATTTTTTTTCATCCCACCATCTCGGAAAGAGTACTTTTTTTCTTCGATATCTGAGTGTAAAAGTCGCTTTTACCCTCTAGAGTGGTAAAGTAAATTTGAATTTAGAACAGCGTGTGTACTAGGTTTGTGAACTCAAAACATCATTAAACCTATTTACTTCTACCTCTATGGTGCCGATTTATCATACAACTTTTTTTTAATTTATGAAAAACTCAACTCGGAACCTCCTTGGTGTACCTACTTTTTTTTTTAAATTTGCTTTGCGCGCATAATTTTTTTTTCACGTCCTATGGTTGAACATTGTTGTTGAATTTTATTTGTTGATATTTTATTATTAGTATTATTACACATAATTATTATACAGCCTCCGTGGCGTAGTGGTAGTGAACGTGGCCGCAACGCAAGAGGCGCGGGTCCGATCCCCGCTCAGTGCAAATATTTGTATGCATAAAAAGTTCAACAACAACGGTCTAGCTGCAATGCTTCGATATCGCCTAATGTCACCATTGGGTTGTGGAGGTCACATGGCAGTCGCTTTACGAAAAATATCGAGGTCCAGCCAAATCCGCAGTTAAGACTGGTAAAGCGGACCCCGAACTCCGAGGTGAAAGCTTCGGATGCGACTGGGAATTAACGCTAGGAAGAAGAAGCATTTAATTATTTCCTCGCTGAGGTGGGATGAAAAGTTACGTGTTGCACTCGAGTGCAAAGATTTTACACCTTGTGCTCTTTTGATTCCCTCGCTAACGCTCAAGATTCTAATTTATGAATCACTCGCTATGCTCGTGATTCAAATTTAGAATCTTTCGCTTGCTCGGTCATCAAAACTGAGCACGCGGTTAAAAAGCAACTTTGCACTCTTGTATAACAAATAACTATTACAACACACCTGCTTATAAAAGTGATATTATTTTACCGCAATTAGGCACGTAATGACACCTATTATCAAACTGTGACTTTTTCATTGCTATTATTCACAAGTGAGTTATAGATTCTTTTTTAAATTTTATAGGAAGTGTCTATAATTGTCTATGTTCTTAAAAAAGTTTTGATACAAAAAATAACGTGTTAAATAGTACGAATAAATTAATACGCCTATTGTATGGTCATTTGAAGCATTTTCGTATTTAAATAAATAATTTCAACTTGTAATACTTGTATAATAAACAAAATTTTCACTCAAATTTAACTTTTTTTTTCTCTAAGTACAGAAAAAAAAACAGAGTAAAAAAAAAGTTAAGTTCAAACCTCATTTTTTTTTAAATATGGTCGACCGCCATTGTTAAATGCGCGCGCATAGGAAAACGAATTAATTTGTAGTATTGTTTATTTAGTATTTGTAGTATTATTTTATTCGCAAGTGTGTTGTAAAACGTCGTATGGCACGTGTGAGCATGATGATTACCGTCCTCGGCTGTCTTAAGACCCTCGCCTGGCGGCTCGGGTCTCAATGGCGCCTCGGCGGTAATCACCAACGTTGCTCACTTGTACCATAATGTACTATTACATTCCACTTTACTACGCCAGTGGGGACGTGTGGTGGTGCAAACTGGAAGTACCCATCATTAGAATGTGTGTGGTGGACCATTAAAGTGATTTTGTATGGAATTATAGGCATTCTGAATTCAGAGACATTCAGGATATGTGAAGCCAACCTTAGTGTGGCAAGAAGGCCAAAGCTAGCCGCCTGAGTAGCTGCAAGACGTGTTAAATGCACTGCGATTATTGTGTATTGAATTATTTGTGATGTTTTATTATTATTGTTTTTGTTGTTAGTATGTTTTCTTATTTCGATTTATTTCTTCATATATGTATGCTGTACATGTGATCTGCAATAATAAAATATTTTTCTTTCTTTCTTTCTTAAATTGAAAATATTCACCCTTAGTCACTAATAAACAATGGCCCTGTAATAACTGTTACAGGTATCCAAATATATAATAAATAACATTTGAAACCATATTCAACTCATGTATAACTCTACCTACCCTCATCTTGCCACATTTGTCCATCTCCTGGTCGCTAGTGACGCACAGCGTGGCGCGCTTCACGGGACAATCTCTGATGCCATGCACTGCCTTCTCTGCCTGGCTCCCTACATACGCATTGTTTAATATGTGCTTAGCAGCTTGTTGCTCTTCGGTCAATATTCGGAAGTTTATGGTAGCATCCTAGGGACAAAAAAAGACAAGATATTAAAAAAATATCTATAGTTTGAAGTCTCAGACTAAAGGAATAACATAGAACTAGTAATACTAAAGTAGTACCATTTCGCTCGCACTCGTGCGTACACATAATGAGTGCGAGTGAAATGGTACTACTCATAGTCTTAAGGCGACCACCCACTAGCAGTTTATTGAACGACAACCGGATGATATTGGTCTGTCAGTTCATCACAATAGCCCACACACTTACAGTTTTGTATACGATTTTGGACTGACGGCTAATATGTGTGTGGCCGCTTGACGATTCCGGTCAGCAAAGACAGTTAAAGGCCGGACAGTCTATGGCCGTCGGCATTCTATACGTAATAACATCAGACTAAAAGAATAAAATAATGTTATTATTTTAGTCTGAGGTAATAAAATTATGACTACATTGATGACATAAGGACTGCAGGCCGCCGGACAGACGAAAAACTGCAGGCGGACTGTAAGTGGGCGACTTTAGAGTGACGTAAGATGCGACTAACTACTCAACCTATACTGATTTCTAAATTAAAGCACTACTAGACATACCAAAGCACAATAGTTAATACAAAGACTAAAGTTATTACCTGTATTAGCAAGTCAGTGGTTATGTTGGACTTGAACAGTCGGAACACTGGTTCAATGAATTGACCGCCTGAGTCAACACGGGGTTTGTATGGTGACATAATGTCTTTTCTATAAGAAAAAAAAAAACAAGTTAAGCCGTCAGGCATTGTATCTTAGGAGGGATTTGCACGGAACGATTTTCGCCGCGCGGCGAGTTGCTTCACAAATCGCCTCATCAAGCCGTATTGCTAGCTCATTTACACAAGTGGTTAAAATCGTAATCGAGTTGGTGCAAAGTATTGTTCGTGTAGGCAAATGGCCTGCAACACATATTAAACGATAATAATAATAACTGTTCATTTACACAGTCAATGTAAAATAATTACCAGACGAGTGCGTAGCTAAAGTCGAATGTTGACTTATCACTTAGTTGGTAGGCAAGCACACATTGATTACACCTAAGGAAAGTGGTTACAGTGGCCTATGGACGTGTGCAATACCAGGGCGTCACACTTGCCATTGACACGGTTGATTTTCGCCGCGCGGCAAAAATCGTACGGCATTAGCCACTCTTGAATAACCCTCATAAGCACACACAGTATATATACATAGGGATTATGTTTAACATACTAACTTTTCATTATCCTCCTTATTCTGTCTGTTGTTATAATTGAACTTATCCCTGTTGTATGGGTCGTACTGATACCTCGGCTGTTCTGTCGTCGAGTACGAGATGTAGGGGCTGGCCTGATATATGTTCGTACTGTCATTGTAGTTTTTGTTTAGAGAATTTGGCTCGCCGTACAGTTTGTAGACCATTTGCATGAAATTTTGATATCTGAAATAAAAAGAAAATTGAGTAAGTTTTAATTTTGTTTGGCAGTTTTTGGTTTATTTTTTTCAAAGAACATGAGCAACCGCAATCCTACTAATATTATAAACGCGAAAGTTTGTAAGTATGTGAAGATGTTTGTTACTCTTTCACATAGAAACTACAGAACAGCTTTTAATGAAACTTCAATATAGCATCAGAATAGGCGAATATTAGCGAAGAACGGGATCAAAATACCATGCGGGCAGAGCTAGTAATATACCCTTTAATCCCTCCAACTAATTGCTTGTATTAGGAGTGGGTTCGCGTCGATAGTGTAGTGGCCAGGATTCGAACACGTTCACAAAATCAACACATTTATGTAGAAGTAGAAACATTCAATAAGTCAGTAGTCATACCTTTGCCGCAGCTCCATAGTCGCAGCACTGCTGGTGACAATCGCGTCAGCCGGCGCGCGGCCCCAGTTGCAATGTTCAGCGTCAATCACCGGACGGCGAGTACCATCTCGGCATAGAAGTTCGAACTGGTCTTCTGTCACTCCACCTATGAAAATATTTACAGATAATACAGTCCATCCGAAGTGGGACGTGCCAGAGGCTAAAGGAATTGCAGAGGGGATAGTGGGATGGCAGAAGGATAGAGAGATGTCTGTGGAGATAGAGGTCAAATAGGGTCAAAATCGGTCCAGTTATTCCAGGGATTAACCCTTATTATAATATACTAGCTGAGCCAGCGAACTTCGTACCGCCATTATTTCACATTTATAATATTAGTAGGATAGATTATGTTATGCTACTTACCAAGTATAGTATGCGACAGCAAAGCATGCTGCACAGTTGTATCTCGCACAAATGCAATTTCTCCTGAGTTATTTGCTATGAGGCATCGTAGGGCTCCTTCATAGCCAGCGTAAGGATCAGCTAAAGTGCATCGTACTCCTGCACCACCCGTACAGAGCCGACATAGTCTAGAAGTAAAATTAAAAATATAGTAGAGAAACTGTAGTCTATAAATAATTGAATTAAATTATCCAAAACTTACTTATCAGAATTATCACCAATTGGATTGTACATATCCTTTAATGAGTTTGGTGCACATGATTCGCCGAAGAATTCTATCGCAGATTTCACATGGTTATTGCAGTCAGTTATTTTCAGACCACCATTTTGCATTAGCTAAAATTTTTTTAATAAATTTAATACATACATCGTGTCCAATTGATAAAATATGAGAGATATATTACAATAAGTCAATATGTATTTCAAAATTTCCTAATTGCTGTAATATTAGAATTTTCGATATTCAAAACATCTCCAAGAAAATTTAAAATAATTTCAATAGATCAATACCCTCATACGTTTTTGGGCTTTTAAAGGTATGATTCCAAAGCCGACTGCATACGACAACGACAGACGCATGGAGCATATACAGCGCACCCATTACTTGGTAAACTCTAATATGGATAAAAGGGACCATTGAGAAGCCGCAATGAATTACGCGCATTTGCTGCATGCGTCGGTAGTTGTCGTATGCGGTATGCGGTCGGCTACGGAATCATACCTTAGCGCCTTCGCTGCGTTAAGCGGGTGCGGGTCGCGGATGTCCGCGCAGTGCGTCCGCCTGTTCGTCACGTGCGACGGGTGTCCGCCTCACGCAGCACTGCTCTTGAAATATCATGAATCAAGCACGCGAAGCGGACGTCCGCGCTGTGCGCCCGCTAAATGCAGCGAAGGCGCTCAAATGGCGTAATGTTCCGAAAGTACTTGAAATTCTGTCAACAATTATGATATTGTCCAACCATAGCTTTGAGGGCTTTTCGAGGATTGAATTAAAAGAATAAATAGAAAAGGCTTATTGAAACGTACCACATGTATTGGCATCACCCACCCAGCAAGCGCACCAACTCCAGGAAAGCAGGCTTTCGCTCCTCGCAGTGCCTGCAGTCCATACCCCGGTTGTAGTTGAGGTAAGCCACCTTTACGCACCACTGCTACAGAGTACTGGTAGGGCACTCCTTGACCATATAACTATTGAGAAATATACTTCATTAAGCATTAAATAATAAGAAACACACACAATAAGATACAAATATCGTAAGTTATGGATGGCTCATCCAATGATATTTTTATTAATTTTTATTGACGTGCAGCTGCAAGCTGATGTGTCTATTTTACAGTGTTTTTCTTACAATACTTTTTGTTACAGTACTTTAAAGTACAGTTCAGATTAGTCTCTACACACTAGGCTAGGGTTGCCATAAGTGTGGGGACCCAGACCGGGACATTTGAGTGTGTTACGTCCTAGCCCGGCCACGGCGGCAAAAAAAGTCGTGGCAATGTCAGTAAGCAGTACGGATGCGTACTTTTCTGTACTCAAAAAGAAAAAACAAGTACCGCTTTATTTCACCAGATATGGAACATTTTTTGTGGCCGGGCTATAACGCATGCGTCCCAGCCCGGCCACGCTTCTATCTAAATGAAATGGGACCTTTATGATATTATTTACGTATGGGGCACTCGTACACATCGTGTACCATCGAATCGAAGTAGATTTTCTTTGAAATCGGTAGTTAATACAGTTTAATAACGAATCAAACTTTATTATATGAAATGCCTTATAAAATATTAGAGCAAAAACGTAATTTGACATGTCGAGTTTTCTTATGTAGGCGCAATAGCTCGTGTGTGATTCTCCGTAGCACGACCACGGATGATTATCTTAATTTTCATGTAGTACAAATTCATAAAAAAAAGTGTACTTTATTGTACTATAGAATAAAATATATGCACTCTGATATTTTCGCTGATATAACGTATGTGCCCTGTAGTACCTTTCTGGCACGAGTGCACGACCACTACACATTTTAGGTACCTATTTTTTACAACTTTAAGGTGAAAAATACTATAAATGAAATTGTACTTAATTGTACTGAATTGTATAGAAAATTTTGAGCGGTGGTTTACCTGTTTAAAAGCGTTTTACTTTTTAAGTCACAATGTTACGCCATTACTATTAATTCTAAGTAGTCAAAAGTAAATAAAATTACGTTTAGTATTTATATTACGTTTTATTTTAAAATAATATTCATTGGACGTAGAAATAGTACATAAGAAAGTAGGTAGTCCTTTTCAACACACTTGCTCATAAATTGGCTCTAATTCCACCGCAATTAGGCACACAATGGCACCTATAAAACTGTGACTTTTTGTTTTACTATAATTTACGAGTGAGTTATAAGTAGCTTTTGAGTTGCTTTCTTCTTAAAAAAGTTTCGATACAAAAAAGATCATGTTCAATAGTACAAATAAACTAATATAGGTACCTAAGTACTGCTTACTCATTTAATACAACTTGATATTTAAATAGATAATTTCAACCTATACGTGTTTAATAAACAAAACTATGCCTTTAAACTATGCCTTTAAACTATGCCTTTAAAACTATGCCTTTTATGTATTATACATATAAACCTTCTTCTTGAATTACTCTATATATTAAAAAAACCGCACCAAAATCCGTTGCGTAGTTTTAAAGATTTTAAGATTTATGCCTGAGATCCGCATCAGGCAGCGCGATGTCCGTGGTGTGCTGCAGTCACTCGACGTCCGGAAAGCCAGCGGACCGGATGGTATTCCAGCGGTGGTTCTTAAAAAATGCGCAGCGGAGTTGTCTCCAATGCTTACGCGTTTGTACCGGATGTCGTACATCTCAGGTACAGTGCCATCGGCTTGGAAAGAGGCGAATGTGCAGCCGATCCCCAAGAAGGGGGATCGCTCGGACCCAGGCAACTATCGGCCCATAGCCGTCACCTCAGTGCTGTGCAAAGCATTCGAGCACATAATAAACAAACAGCTCATGCGTCACCAAGAGGATCATTCCTTAATCAATGACCGGCAATACGGCTTTAGACCGAAGCGGTCAACGGGTGATCTTCTGGCGTATGTTACCCATCTTTGGGGTGAGGCTATGGACAAGCATGGCGAGTCACTGGCAATTAGTCTTGACATCGCCAAAGCTTTCGATAGAGTCTGGCACAAGTCGCTTCTTTCCAAGTTACCAGCCTTTGGTCTGCCTCCCAGACTGTGCGACTGGGTGTCTAGCTTCCTGCAGGGGCACCGTATTCGCGTCCTCTGTCACGGTCGAACTTCGGAGTTCCTGCAGGTAAATGCTGGCGTGCCGCAGGGGTCCGTCTTATCACCCACTCTCTTTCTTCTGCATATCAACGACATGTTGTCCACTGGCAGCATTCATTGCTATGCAGACGATAGCACCTTACACGGGAGTTATCACGGACATCCTGCGGCCAAGCAGTCTGATATCGCGGAAAAAAGGCAGCTTCTCGTCAGTGAACTTGACCGGACCCTGAACCACGTTTCCCAATGGGGCTCTGAAAACCTGGTCGAGTTCAATGCCAAGAAGACGCAGGCATGCGCGTTTACAGCAAAGGTATCTTCGTTCCTTCCCCTTCCAACTCTTCAGAGCACGCCACTGCCACTGCAGGACAATCTCAACATCTTAGGTATGGATGTCCGCTGCAAACTGAACAACAAAAACTACATTGAGAGCATCATCAAAACAGCCTCGCGTAAACTCGGAGTCCTGAACAAAGTGAGACGTTTTTTCACGCCGGAGCAGCGGTGTCTTCTCTACAAGACACAAATTCGCTCTTGCGTGGAATACTGCTCGCATCTCTGGGATGGCTCCGCAAAGTACTTACTAGATGCTCTCGACAGGTTGCAGCGACGTGCGGTCCGCATTATTGGGAATCCTGAGGTCACTAACACCCTCAAGCCTTTGCAGTTGCGTAGAGATGTGGCATCTTTGGCGGTTTTCTACCGTCTCTACCATGGTGAATGTTCTGATGAGCTCTTCCAAGTAATCCCACCCTCTCCTTTCCTATATAGGACAACACGTGCAGGACTTAGATGCCACCCGCATACGGTGCAGAATATTCCATCAAGAACCAAGCGATCCGGCGACTCCTTCTTCTGCCGCACTATTAAGACTTGGAATTCCTTGCCAGCTCACGTGTTTCCTTCCTCCTATAGTCCCGGGTCCTTTAAGCGGGGCGTGAAAAAGCATCTGATGAGGCCGTCAAGCTGAGTGCCACCATTGTAACATGGTACGTGTTGTAATGGTGGCCCTCTTTTCAGAGACTTTGCCTTCAGCTTACCATCAGGCGAGGCGAAGTCAAATTGACGTGTCCTATATAAAAAAAATATATATATATATGTTTATATAAATACTAATAAAAGGTTAAAATTGCAAAGCGAGATGCATACTTTTCTTCTATATAAAAGACTTTACCTACTTTCCTATGTACTATTCTACGTCCAATGAATATTATTTTAAAATAAAACGTAATATAAATACTAAACGTAATTTTATTTACTTTTGACTATTTAGAATTAATAGTAAGAGCTTAACATTGTGACTTAAAAAGTAAAACGCTTTGAAACAGGTAAACCACCGCTCAAAATTTTCTATACAATTGAGTACAATTAAGTACAATTTCATTTATAGTATTTTTCACCTTAAAGTTGTAAAAAATAGGTACCTAAAATGTGTAGTGGTCGTGCACTCGTGCCAGAAAGGTACTACAGGGCACATACGTTATATCAGCGAAAATATCAGAGTGCATATATTTTATTCTATAGTACAATAAAGTACACTTTTTTTTATGAATTTGTACTACATGAAAATTAAGATAATCATCCGTGGTCGTGCTACGGAGAATCACACACGAGCTATTGCGCCTACATAAGAAAACTCGACATGTCAAATTACGTTTTTGCTCTAATATTTTATAAGGCATTTCATATAATAAAGTTTGATTCGTTATTAAACTGTATTAACTACCGATTTCAAAGAAAATCTACTTCGATTCGATGGTACACGATGTGTACGAGTGCCCCATACGTAAATAATATCATAAAGGTCCCATTTCATTTAGATAGAAGCGTGGCCGGGCTGGGACGCATGCGTTATAGCCCGGCCACAAAAAATGTTCCATATCTGGTGAAATAAAGCGGTACTTGTTTTTTCTTTTTGAGTACAGAAAAGTACGCATCCGTACTGCTTACTGACATTGCCACGACTTTTTTTGCCGCCGTGGCCGGGCTAGGACGTAACACACGACATTTGAAGAAAAATTAGTAAAGGTAGAAAAATAGGAACTTATACTACAACAACTTTTAACACTGCCATTAAACAAGCGTTAAACAAGCGGGCAGCGACCCGGGCTTCCTATTTTTCTGAAAGGCGAAAAATTATCAGAATTAACTTCTGATAATTGTACAAAATATTTTACTTATTAATATTTTATTTTACTTATAAATATTTGACGAAATCAACATTAAGTTAAACATCATCTTCATGTAGACGCTTTCTCCCGATTGCATCCCTGGCCAAGATGACCCTGGAGCTCAGGGTCCGCCTTCCGGCTCTTCCTCCTCCACTTGACACGATCTTGGGCGTCCATGGTAGTGAGACCATTTGCACGCATATCACTCTCCACGACGTCAAGCCAGGACTTCTTGGGCCTATCCCTTCTACCTGGACCCGGCGGGGGCGCCATTGTCAGTTATTTGCTACCCACGTATCCTGGCGGTTGCCGCAAGACGTGACCGCACCAGCGAAGGCGGCTCTCTTGCATTTTATCTGCGATGTAATGGACATGAAGGCTGCCGCGGCTGCAAGAGTTCATCACGCAGCTTTTTAACTTCGTGACATGCAGCTCTTACGTGCTTACGCTCTTGCTCTCACAACCATGTAAGAGGACAGGCTTAATGATCGCCTTATAGACCTGCCCATTCAACCTGACTGGCATTTTGGGTTCACCCGTGACGCCAGTCATTTCTCACCACCTGGCCCACGCGGAAGCAATGCGTGCCCTGTAGTCGATTTCACTGGTCACATGAAGTACAGATCCCAGGTACATAAACCGAATCATCGCCTATGCGGACCGGTGTGAAATCTGTCGAGTTTAACGCTAAACTTTCTGTCATCGCTACATTTAGCTTCATACCACCGTTCTCAAGCGCTTCCTTCCACACTTTCACGTGTTGCACCAACCTGCTCCTGTCCGCGTCCTTCAGCGCAATATCATCAGCATACATGAGCAACCACGGAGGCTGCTTATGTGATTTTCTGATACTGTCCAACAAGACGTCTAATACCGAGCTGAACAAGTAAGGACTAAGGACGGATCCTTGGTGTACTCCGATGGTGATGGGGAAGGCTTTTGAGTCACCAAAAGCACTCCGAACCACGGAACCACAATCATGATAAATATCTTGGATGGTGTCAATGTAGGTCTCTGGAACTCCCTTAGCCCACAGTACCCACCAGATCACCGCGCGAGGAACACAGCCCCACCACAATCCTTAGGGCGAACACCGGATCCATGATCCCGTGCCCCGGACGAAACCCATACTCTGGGAGCCGATTATCTGCTCATAGAGCTTCATGGTGTGGGACATTATCATTATACCGCGGTTAGTACCACACTCCTGCACCGATCCCTTGCCTTTGAATACTGGCGTAATGAAGCTCAGTCTCCACTGGCTCAGGATCTCACGGTGAGAAGTACGCGGTTATACAGATTTGTTAGAATGCTCACACCACGAGCACCTAATGCACCCATTGCCTTCCAAGCCTCGATAGGGACTTCGTCGAGGCCGAGTCTGTACTTCTGCAGGCGTTATCGGTGGCACTAGTCCTTGTTTCGGAAAGAGGTCTGGTGGATGCACCTCTTGCTGCTTATTCAGCATGTCGTTGGAAGTATGAGCGCCATCTGTCCATCATCGCGTTTTTCTCGTGAAATCATTGGCCCCGGGGTCTTTATTACTCATTAACACAGTGGTTCTCAAACTTTTTAAATGACGGAACCCTTTTGGGAAGCAAAATACTTGATGGAACCCTACAATAAAACAATTATTTTTATAAGTGTATTCTTTATTAATCAGCATAATAAAAGTACAATGTATCAGTTACTAATTATTATTTACTTCACCACTTGGTAAGGACAATAATAGAAAACATTAAAAAAGAAAAAATCTAACTAGTGGGAGGTATGAAACTGTTTTTTATTTTTCACCAATTGCTTGATATCAGGTTTGATGGAAGAAAGTTGGAGTCTCATATCAGCTTCGGCGTCCAGTCTATTGCGATATTTTGTTTTCGTGGCTGCGTAGGTAGAGAATCCTGTTTCGCACAAATATGTAGTTGGGAACGGGAGAAGAATATCCAGAGCCATTTGGCCAAGCATTGCATATTCATCTTGGATTCTGCACCAAAAATCATTAAGAGGCGTCGTTTTGAACAATGACTCCATACTTGTGTCTGATGACATTTCTAAAAGAGATTCATATATCTCATTTGACATGTTTTCAGGCTTTTCCAAGTTGGGTAAAAAAGGATTATGAATCCAGGAGTTCACTTTAATTTTTGTATTGTGTTCTTCGGGAAAATACTTTTCAAAAGATGCGCGCATCGAACTGAGATATTGGACCAATTCTTCAAACACATTATCTTCAAACATTTCTGAGTCGTTTTCGCTAACAAACTCACTGAGTAATGTAAAACTTTCTATTTCTTTCTTACCAATGCAAATGATCCAAAAATCTAATTTTCTTTTAAAAGCAGTTATTTTATTATAGGCCTGAAACACTGTTGTCTGTTTACCTTGCAACGATAAATTTAATTCGTTAAGTTTTTGAAAGATATCCGCCATAAAAGACAATCGGAACAACCAAGTTTTATCATACAAACGGTCCTTCAAATTAAAAGAAGTATCTGCTGAAAGAAACATTTGTAACTCGGCTCTAAGTTCAAATAGCCTTGTTAAAGTTTTTCCCCGAGACAGCCATCGCACTTCTGTATGGAGCAGCAGTGTTTTATGTTTGCTGCCATAATCTTCACACAATAATGAGAACAATCGGGATTGTAGTGGTCGTGATTTGATAAAATTAATTATTTTTACCGCTTCATCCATAACTAATTTTAGATTAGACGGCATTTGCTTCATCGCAAGTGCTTGTCTATGCAGAATACAATGACTGGAACTACAATTAGGCGCTTTATTTTTCATTCGTGACACTGCTCCTGCTGTTTTACCTGTCATCGCCTTGGCCCCATCTGTACAAATGTCAATGCAATTGTTCCAACTGAGATTATGTTCTTCAAAAAATATATTTATTTTATTAAAAATTTCTTCCCCGGTAGTGTTTGTAAGCAGCGATGAACACATAAGCATGTCTTCTTCAAAAGAACTTTTATATGGATATCTCACAATAACCAGCAGGATAGCCAAACCAGCGACATCAGTCGACTCGTCCATTTGCAAAGCGAATCGTGTATTTTGTAGACGTGTAACTAGTTCTTGTTTGACGTAGCTTGCCAGATCATGGATTCGTCGTGAAACAGTATCGTTTGATAGCGGAACAGTAGAAAGATGCTTTGCAGATTTTTCATCAAGCATACATTTTGTTATGTCTAATACACATGGTTTTATTAATTTCTCAGCGATAGTGTGCGCTTCACCTGCTTGTGCAATGCGATAGCTAACTAAATATGATGCCTCCGTGGCCTTTTCGTTGGTAGTTTGTGTTACATGCATCATATTTTTTTGACTTTCTAATAACTGATCTTTTTTGCTAACAAAAAATTCTTTATTCTTGTCTTTAGTCTCGGGGTGTACGGTTTCTAAATGTCGACGCAATTTGGCAGGTGCCATGGAACTATTAGGAAGCAGTTTACTACAGAGCATGCAGAGAGGTGAGCCGTTGGAATCAACAAATCCGAAACTGATATAAGATTCATCATACTTCCTTTTTTTCGTCTTTGAAATCGTCGAGCTTGACGTCGTGGCACTCGTGGCATCATCTTCTGGATCGGTGATTGCTAAATTCTCCGCGCGCATTGCTTTTGAACATTCAGCGTCATTAGAAGATGTTGTTGGAACACGTTTAACACCTTTAAGCCAACGTTCCATTCTTGTTTATTTATAATGTTACAAGTCAGGATAGTGGGGTTTAAATAATGCACAATCGTTACTGCGTATAAGAGACTAAATTTAGAACCTACAGGGAAGAAATGTATAAAACTGAGACAACAGAATACAGCAGGCAGTAAAACAATGAACACTAGTTTCTCGCTAGCGAGCTTGTAAGTAGGTAGTAACTTATCGCTCCGAACGCTAATCATCAACTGACGACGCCAACGCGCGATCGCCGCTTTTATACTTAGTCCTAGACTCGATCTCAAATATTCTCAAAAATACTCGAGTCGGCACCTTTGATAAACAAAAAGCAAAAATAAAAACAGAAATTTAAAAATAGCGTTGTAAACAATATCGACTTTATCCTTTGAAGTTAGAGACGAAAGTCGCTTGTTGACAACTATAGCGTCTAATTCAGAGGCGGCTTTTATCAAAGAGACTGAGCGCTTACAAGTATACTACCCGCTCGTTTTAAGTTTGCCGCTGGCGATAGGTATGAGTGTATGACGTTCGAAATTTTTTATTTAATTGTAACAATAAAAATTGTGTACGTTAGATATTTGGGTAAAACTATGACACATTATAAGTTTTGTTGTCACGTGGGGGAGGGTACGCGCATTCCACAGACCGGCAAACTTAGAGCGAACGCGTTGTACAAGTATAAAAGTGTTGAGACCAAACTTATGAGATATTGTACCAGCTAATGTAACACAAGCTTATACAAATACAAATAAATAAATAAATAACATTCATAGCGTTTTGTCTCCGCGCGGCCGCGGAGTCCGCACAGCCGCGGAGCGACCAGAGAGAGGTGTTTTGATTTTTTTATTTCTAAATTCTTGCGGAACCCCGACAGAGGTATCACGGAACCCTAGGGTTCCGCGGAACACACTTAGAGTATAGCTGCATTAACATATGCATGTATGGAAATTATCAGCGCTTTCGTCGTTCTATATGGTATGGTTGGTAAACAGTAATATATCGTAGGTATATTACTGTTTACCAACCAAGTCCAGCTCTCTAATATAATACTAAAAATGTTTAACCGGGACAATTTGCATATTGGCCGGGACGCCGGGACACCAGGCCTCAAACGGGGACATGTCCCGGCGTACGGGGACGTATGGCAACCCTACACTAGGCCCAAAAAGGCCTGGCTTGATGTCATGGAGGGTGACATGTGTGCCAATTGTCTCACTACCAAGGTCCGCCAGGGTTATAAAAAGTGGAGGAGGAAGAGCCAGAAGGCAGACCCTGAGCCCGAGTTCACCTGGTCACGTATATAATCAGGAAGTTAAGTTGCTATGAGGATGATGACTATCCTAAATCACATTTTGTATAACTGTAACGTAACTGTACTTTACTTTAAAAATTCAATGTATATTTCTGTTATTTGTTCCATTAAATAAATAATAAAGTTTTTAGCATTACCTCTTGAAGTATAGGTACCAGGGAATGATATCTTCCTGCAACATAAACTTCACCAGCATCAAGACCCACGAGCGAGGCCTCCCCTCTGTCTACCCATATCATACATTCCTCTGTATCAAAAGCCTGTAAATAAAATTATATTTTAATTTGATTAGTAAAAAAAAACCTTTTTACTATGGATTAAGCTACAGTGTAAAGCTTTAGCTTAGTTGAGTCACTGCCAAGCAACTGATAAGCAGCTTTCATATATTTTGAAGTACAAAAAAACATATTTTTTATTCAATTAAAACCTCACAAAATAAATAAATTAAAGACTGTTAAAATATTTTTACTTTCCACTTCTAGAATAGATGTTTATCCTACAAAAATTATAGGTAATATACGATATAACTACCCAATATACAAACTAGTTTATTTATTATTCATATCCATCCAAAGGTTGCCTGTAAGATATTGCTTTTAGCGATAAGGCCACCATTTGTACATTACCTAATTATGTTTGCCATTTATTTTATGTATACTTTTCTTTTTGTTTGGTGTACAATAAAGTTTATTTTTATTCTATTCTATTCTATTCTAGGAAATAAACAACTTAAGATAAAAGAAATAAGCCAAGTGCACTTACCCGTTTACACCGTAGTTCAATATAATCTGATCCAAACAGTCCCTTGTCTTGCATGACAGACTTGGCCAGCTTCTCACATTTTTCCTGCTCTAGTACTGACGTGCTGCACCATGTTACAAAGTCTTGACCTTCCACTTTAGGCGTTTTGTCAATATCATTAATTAAATTAGATCCGCTGCCATAGATGTCGGCGTTTGTGTATGATGCTACTGAGAACAAAAAATATTGAATAAAGCGCGACGCTTAGAACTATGTAGAAACTAGTTAGATTTTACATTACTATATTACTTTGTCTAATTTGTATCTAATATCGTTTTTACTTATAAAACACAAACAAAAAGTACAAGTAAATACGTTACTTATAACATAGTTACAAAGTTTATAAAACTCACCAATAACAATAAAAATAAGTATGAATAGCGGATGGCTACCCATTTTATTACATAAAATCAATTCGGCTTTCCGAATAAAACTATAAATCTAATTAATTAGAGTATGTACTGTATTACAATTACAAATTACAAACAAAACAATAATTCCAAATTCCACGCTCCGGCCCCACCCTCAACTGTCATTATTGTCAGTGTCAGTCACTACACTGCGTTTGCTTGCAGAGCATGTTTTTAACATTCAGAGCATTTTAAAATAATGATTTACATATTAAAAACTTGACATTGGCGTTTCGCCATTAATAATTTTATAAACATTTACAATTTATTTGACATTGGCAAATAGCGACGATTTGTTGCAGAAACCATTAAGAAGAAAAAGAAGAAGAAGAATGTAGAGTTTGAGTTGAGTCATGCAGTATACGCTTATGCAAGCGTCATCCTATCATGCCATCATGCCATCAATCATGAATGTTATTGGTCAATCGGCTATTAATATAATGTTATTGACCAATAACAATCATGATTGACGGCATGATGGCATGACCCTTGCATAAGCGTGTAATGGACCCCTAAGGAAATGTTAAAAAAAAGGAAATCTAAGTCTATGAAAAGGAATGTGAACTTTTGACACTGACAATTTTGACTTGACATTTGACATTCTTGACATTTTTGAGAGAAGTTTCAAGAAAATATATCCGTAAATTTTTCAACTTTTAAAAGTTCTTTTGCAGTGTAAGTGAATTTATGTTTGTTATTTGATGATCAACCTTAATTTACTGACATGGATATATTTTATAACGTAATAGTCTAATCAGTCGTCTCTTGAATATATTATTTACAATTGCCGAATTTTTTTGCAGGTTAAGTAACATTTGTAAACAAATTTATAGCAAAAGCACGTGTTAATACCGATTTACAATGGTCGTGTTCACGTGTGGTCATTGTGGGGAATCCGTACAAAAGCCTAAGGTCGAGAAACATTATATGACAAAATGCAGAAACAGAAATCCTAATTTGTCGTGTATGGACTGCTTTAAAGATTTTTTGTAAGTATTAAAAAATAAGAGTTGTTTATGTTTTATTACGCTAGTTAGAGTTTGTAAAATAAATGAAGACTCGGTCTAATTAGAATCTAACTAGATTTTTGAGTTCTAATAAGTTTAATGTGGGTATATGAGTGTAACACAAAATCTCTTGTATATTGTTGTAGGTGTATAAGAATTTATAACAGCATAGCAACTAAAATATGGGATTCTTCAAGAAGAGCTTTAGAAAGTTCTTACAGGGTTTGCAGCATGAGTGTGACTCCCCTGGTGTTGGTTTTTTTTTTTTTTTACATAGGTTTGTGGTACATAATCAGAACACGGGCCACTAGTATGCTTGTTGCTGGAAAAATTGCTAGCCACAGTTACTATTTCCCATTAGGTGGGCCATGTCTTTATCTGTTACATAAGTGGTTTAAAAAAATTGTAACAATAAATTAATAAAACAATGTTATTTTCAGTGGGCAAGACTATGAAGTTCATAATAAATGTGTAACTGAAGAGGAGCGTTACTCTGGCAAAGGATTTGTGTCAAAGGAAAAAAAAGGTGAGAGGAAACAAAACACTTGGGTGGAAATGTTGCAGTCTGTGCTAGATGAACAGAAAACTGCTTCCGGTAATGTATTAAAAATAATTGAGGCTGTTAGCAAACACACTAACACTCCAAGAAAGAAGCCTAAATTCATCAATTTTGTAAAAAATGTTTGCGGTCATAAAACAAATCCAAAAGACATAGATCAGGCTTGGGATTTAATATCAGTTAAGCTATCTGCCTTGTCAAATGCTAACAATAGAAATCAAAGTCAAAATAAAGGCCCCATTGATGAATCTAAAGAAAAAGAGAATGATGCTGTTGAAAAACCTAAATTAGAACTAGAAGAAGATGATTCTCAAACCACTACAGATGTACAAAATGATGATTCGGAAGAAGAATTGCAAAAGATAGATGAAAAAAAGTTGACTAAAAAACAAAGGAAAGAAGAAAAGAAACGCCAAAAATATGAAGCAGAGTTAAAAAGTGCAGTGGCACCTTTAGAAGAAGTAGAAGAAGAAGCAGAAAGTAAGAAAGGGAAAAAGAAGAACAAGAAGTCTGAATCTGTGGATGATGAGGACAGCCCAACAGAAGGTAAACATGGTAAAAACAAAAAACGCAAGAGACAAGACACAGTTAACAGTAATTGTAATGGTCATACAGAACAAGCTGAAATATGTACAGAAGCTGTTGAAAATGTACCTCCTGTCAAAGCAAGAGTCCAGAAGAAGAAGCAAAAGACAGAGGAAGAAGAATTAGAAGAAAGTCGTTGTCTTCATGATCAAAATGTTGCCAAAATTGGGGAATTAGCAGTTAGTGATGAGAAATTTAACTGGCATGGAGTAATTATGTCTGTTTTGGAGAAAAAAGGTAATGAAGTGCCTTTTAAAAGACTGCAAAAGAAGGTGTTAGCAGAATACTCTGAGGCTACTGGACGGGATGTTGATGACAGAATTGCTGATAAATTCATAAAGAAATTGAAGAGTGCTCCAAATGTTAGGGTAGACAAGAATAGAGTGTTACTTATTGACTAAAAGTTATTATGTAAATGTTGCCAGAATTAAAAGAATTGTGTACCATACTTAATTGAGAGGAACATGGTTGTAACATCAAAGATAGTTTCAAATTCACTGACATTAGTAAATTCCTGAGTTTTATTATTAATAATCATGGAATGGCTGTCTGACATCAATATAAAATAGTACAGCATATGTTGGAATATTATGTAGTGACTTTTCTGTAGAGAATCTACACTCTCTTTTTGTTAAAGGCTCATTGTAGAATTCTTGTGCCTTTTATTTTTCTTTCGCAAATAGTACAGAATGATTATAATATGTATAGTGGTAACAAAATATGGCCCCAAATTATAAAAATAAAATATATTTTTTTTAGGATACCAACTCTTAATTTTGCCTGTTATGTGAATTTGTGTGTCAAAGTCCTTCAGATATTTTTTTCTTTATAATGTGATTAAATAATAAGAAAATTGTGTTAAGACTTCAAAGATAGACTTATTTTTCTATGTTATTGTAGTATGTAATCTTGACTGGACTTACTTAAACAGCTCTTTATTCAGAAAAATATGGATTTAATATGTAAAGCTTTTACACAAACAATTTTGAAGTACATAATTTTTTTCCATTGATTACTGTTGACTGTAGAAACAATATGAATAGCATTGACTATTGAATTCAGTACATTTAATACCCCTTGAACCGTTATGAATATGTAAGATTCTTTCAGAATATAGGATACTCAGTTAAAATCTACAATATGTAATAATTCCCTGTGTCAAAGTTACTTTGGAAAAATTGTCAAACCGATCCGTGATAGTATGCCAATAGGGCAGATTATGCTGATGCATATAGTAGCATATTTTTTTACTCATTGGACATTATTAGCACTAACTAGCAGTATATTTACCTTATTTCATATTACCGTGTTGATAGGCAGTTTGTTCAGTGTCTGCGAGACGATACCGTGGCGACACCGCGACGGGCTCCTGTATAAAACATCGTTGTATCGCTGAGTGTTCGCAGCAAGCATTTCCAGATTTTGCAACCATACCATCTAACATTATTGCTGTGTAAAGGTACGAATTGGCAGCGGGCGACATGAGGCGGCGGCGGACCGCGCGACGTGTCGTCGCTATAATGGAAATATATTTAAACCAGTAGTGTCGCTGCGACACGCCGTCCGCTGCAGCCTCATGTCGTCCGCTATTTCATGGAAATAAGGTACAAGTTGGTAGCACCAGTAGTGTCGTTGCGACACGTCGTCCGCCGCCGCCTCATGTCACCCGCTGCCAACTCGTACCTTAAAACTGCTCTAAGTATCTCCTCATCGGAATCCATTTTGTAAAATTACTAAGTAATTTAAAATGACGATGTGCTCGCTGCGCGCACGCGACGTTGTCACAGCCATAGGTCGCAGTAAATCTGAATGACCTTCGTAACTTCACGACTAGGGGTTTGCTTCCTGATGTCGTCGAAAAAAAGAACCTGTTGCGGTGATAGCGCCATCTGTGATTCTTCCAGTGCATACTCGACACACCAGCAGTTTCTGTCATTAAGTTAGGGGGGCTGTACACCAAAACAGAAAGCAGCAAGCTTACAGCAAATGGTCATGGAAGCAAATGCATAAATTGTATGCACACACGAGAAGTAATGCACGCAACACGCAAAAAGTAAATAGCGTTTGCTGGAAATTTTCTGCTTGCTGCTTTGGTGTGCGGCCTCCCTTAGGGAATTATAGCATGAATTTGACAGGTATAATAAAAAAGTTGTATCTTTTGTAGAGGTAAAACTTGTAGATGACTTTGATGAATTTTATAAAATGTATGTTTATAGTTCATAGTTACAAAGTTCTTAACCCTTGAATCGCTCATCTGTCAGACGTGCTATAGCTGTGTACTAATTTTATGTACTTTTTTACATTGGTGCTATAGGCAGAATATAGAATACTTACCTGTTGGTACTACTTAAGTTTTAAGGCCAATTAAAAAATTAGTTACTTGTTTTTAGGTAAATAAGTTTCTATATAATCACCTCCTTATTCATAAAACTATTAAAGGGTCCTTACATTTCTGTGTATTTTCCGTCAGAACCTTAAAACTTTGCTGTTAAGAATTTATAAATGAGGAGGTGAGGTTCTGTACTCAGGTTTATGACCTAATAATACCCTAACTAAATAAAATGTGTTCACTCTCAACATTATTGTTTTATTATTGTTAATGTTAGAATTACCTATACTCCATTCGGTTAGATACGTACCTAACTAAACGTGAACAATCTTGATACGTCTTTTTACCCCACCGTATCCCAGTAGTTCCATTCTCTAGTTCCATTATGGAACTACTGGGATTTTTTCCTCCCAATAGTTCCATGGAACTAGAATACTTTTTCAATCTAATCCCATTAGTTCCATTATAATGAATATAAGTACAGTAGAATATAAACTTACCTCGACTGCGCCGGTTAACTAGCTCCTCGATAATTTAGCGTGCGTTGTAGAAATGGGCCTCGCAAGGGCATCGCATTTTTTTTTTCGAAAATGATTACCTACGAGATCTATTTTAGTCAACATACACCGAAGTAATTCAAAGTGAATCGTTTTATCAATTTTCGTCGTAAGTATTTACGTAGAGCCCCTATTCTGAGCCTCCCCCAGCGTTGTGAAGGCATCGAGGCAAATAAAGAGAGACCTCCAACGTCCAACCTTCAATAGCGAGATGTCACACTGTGTGACAGCCAAGCTCCACACAATCAGAGTATAATGGGTGACGAGGAGGAAAATGAGGCACATTTCTTTTCTAATTACGTGTGTTATGTATTATATGTGTGACAGGTCTTGTAGACCTAGCATGAACCAATGTGAAAATACCTTTTTTTTAACGTTCGAAAAATCCCCACGGATACCTCCCCCGCCGGGCCGGAGGAGGAGGTTATGTCGGATACCTAAATAGCGATATAAAAAGCCCTCTTTCATAAGTTGTCACTCTAAATATTAATTTGTGTATGAGATATTATTATGTCATTATGTAGAGATTATGTAGGATACGCCCATGCGTAATATATTCACGCTTTTTTTCCTCCGGGGTAGACAGACATGACAGTCCGCTATCTGCTACTGTTTTTAAGCACTGTTATCTACACTGCTACTCAAAGAATCAAAGAATCAATTTAATTTATTCAATTTAGGCACATAAAGAGCACATAATAATATGAACGTCAATATATTAGGTACAATATTATGTCAAGTTAAAAAAAAAAGATATAGGTATTATTAAATAAAGTAAAGTAGTCATTTGAAAATGATTCTTTCGCTGGTTCGGTAGTTGGTTCTACTGAGAAGATACTAGCAAGAAACTCAGAGTACTCAATTATCCTATTTATTTTATTTTTTAAATATAATTTTCGTACAATTTATAATGTGCGAGCAATCAGTGATTAGGATGACCATGCATTTTTATCATAAGATATTCATCTACTTTATAGTACCTTTTTTTGTACTGTTTTTCAGGAACTACCTCCTCTGTCATTAGACCATTAGACCTTTCATACAAGTCCGTTGGTTCCGAGTACCTACTTTTGACGTGCTTATTTCCAATAGGTACCTACGTATCTACGTTATTAATTTGGTCAGTAGGTATATGGCCTGCCTGCCCACTTACCCGTACCTGTGATCTCATAGAAAAACTTTCACTTTTATATGTAGAAATTAGGCGCTTTTCTACAATATATTTGACTCTATCTATTGATGTGGACTATTGCTATGGTAGTGAACGCGGCCGCTACGCAGAAGACGTGGGTTCAATCCCCGCTGAGTGCAAAGATTTGTATGCATACATACCTGCATACATACAATCACGCCTATATCCCCGGAGGGCTAGGCAGAGGTGAATTAACACCCACATTTCACCAATCCTTGTACATATTAGGTCCCACGTAATAGGGGGTGAGCCTATTGCCGTTTTTCGGGCTTTATTGTTGACTCAAGCCATGTAGGGGACGATGGGGGAATTACGGACATGGGGTAAATACGGACTAACATATATCTACTCTATCCCTGCCACCCGCGTCCCGCCGCCACGAACACGCGTTGCGTTCTGCCATCTTTAGTGCCCGCCAAACATTCCCGACTGACGGCTACGTACACGTTTCAAGGTAAATGAAATTTTTCATTTTTGGTGATTTTGATGTAATTTTTGGTATTTACTATTTTGAGTGTTATTCAAAAACTATAAGTGTCAGTTAAAAAGTCATATTTTCTATCGATTGCGATGTTAATAACGACTAAATAGCACAACCATTGGCCTTGATAAATTTTTGTTCACCTAAAAATTTTGTTGTTGTACTTTTTCAACTTGTTTGGGTCAATTGCGGACAAATAGCCTGGGGTAAATATGGACGTCCGTACTTACCCCATTATTTATCAAAATCTAATTTTTTAATTTTATTTTCGTAATTACTCCATTATTTATCAAAACCTATAGTACCTATTTAATAATTCTGTATTCCAGATGCCTCGAAAAAAGGCATTCGATCATTTTCACCAGCACACCAGAAAAAGTAAGCCTAGAACAAAAGGAACAGAAGAAAATAGAAAGAAAGAGAGAGAACCTGAAGCAAGAAAAGACCAAAACTACAAATAAGAAACCAAAAAACACTAAAAAAGAACGACCAAAAGGTGTTAGAAACTTAAACAATTTTGAATATGATAAAGAAAATGATGAATATTTCTGCATTTATTGCCAGGAAAAGTATTGTGATCCACCCACCGAAGACTGGATTATGTGTTCTAAATGTAAGAATTGGGCACATGAGAATTGTAGTGCTGGGTCTTCTTCAAGAGGCTACGTTTGTGAATTCTGCAAATGAAATGGGACCTCGTCCGTAAATACCCCATGTTGTCCGCAATTACCCCAGCACTGGTCCGTATTTACCCCTAGAGCTAAGGGTAATTACGGACATACATGTTTTTGTTTTTGATTTAAATTTAATACATGTTGATTGATCTCATATAATTATTAATGTTGATTTGATAGGTAAAGAACTATAGTTTAATAATTAATAAAGAAAGACTGATTGCTATTAATAGTTTGAGTTTTATTTGTGATTCTGCTTAAGCGTCCGCAATTCCCCCACCTTCCCCTATAGGCTGATTCTGGACTGTATATTTGTATGCAAGAATATGAATAATTACATTGGTCTGGGTGTTTCTATATATTAACTGTATTTACAAAAAAACGTATCTAAGTGAGTTTATTCGCATTCTAGAACCCATAACACAAGCTAGTTAAGCCATACTTTGGGTAGCTAGCTAGATAGCGTTGTGTATAAGAATGTCCTACAATATTTCAATTGCGGACATTGGTCTATGCTATACCTACTTATATTTAGGCAACATCCATAAAAATGATGTCGTGTTGCTTTACTTCCGCTTAATGACACAGCCATGAGCATTATGACGTATAATATAACAAGTTTATTGTCATGTCAGTTGTGTTTTACTTAGGTACTACAATACAATGAACGCTTAGCTCGTTTGTGCACGGAAATTAAGTAATAAAGTGTGTATATTTTGTATTAATATGACCTTTTATGGTTGCGTGGGTTGTTGCATAATATACGGAAGAAATCTTTATAGTCTTTTCCGTGTAATATATTTATTATTAGCTGCGTCCTGTGGCTCGATCCGCGTGAAATAATGATCCTGTTTCCGCAACACATAGAAACATATCCAGCATATCCTGGGATAAAAAAGCTGATGAAATACTAGAGTAATAGAGCATGAATATAGTCTGTCGTTTATGTTATAAAAGTGAAATAAAAAAAGTTGGTAATCTACTTTATGAGCGTGCTCTGACGTCAGTCAGGTATTAAATCGATTATAAATGGTTGATTTGTTTTGATACCAAAGTTCACATCTAGTGTTCACATCAATGATTACGATTAATAATAAAAACGTCTTTATTGTACACCAAGGATTTCACAATGTTACATAGTGTTACAGGTTCGTGGTAAGTACCTACAGTTGGCGGCCTTATCGCTCGGTGGCAATTTCTTACAGGCAACCATAGGATGGATAGACAAAAATAGGAAAAGGAAAGTTTTAGTTTAAAGAAAGTTCGACATTTTATGGCTTTTAATATTTTGTGTTTATATTCACAATAATGATGATATGTATCTACACAGAGAGTCAGACTGTTTTAAAAATTATTTGGATCTCCAAGATCTTCGGAGCCCATGCTATCCTCACCTGAGAGTATAGTACCTCACGGTATGTTTAGGCCCAAACTTCGTGTTCTGAAGGGTTTATGACAATACTTCTTCATGACTGCCATCAACGAATCAATCAATTGGCCTATTGTAGTCCACTCCAAGACTGTCATAAACCCATAAACTGATTCTCTTACGGCCGTTCCCAATAACATATCTACAGGTAAAGGCAAATATATCATCGGGTAAAGGTAGAGATAGTTCCTTTGTCAAAATCCTATTGTTATTTTGCTACTATGAATTGTGTTACCATAGAGATTGATAACGTTTTTATCCTTTCTAATGTCAAAGCTTGCGATAGATAGGTTATTGGGAATGGCTGTTAAAAGACAAGGGAAAATAATTACATAACTTAAAGACAAATGAGAGCCTAGATTATTACGTCCGTTTACGTAAAGTATAACAGTATACAAGTAAATCACCGGAATAGGGTCGGTGTTGGCACATGTGGCCCGCTAGGCTTTATAGCCTGTTTACTTATGCATAGGTATGTTCAGCCGGTAAAAGTAACAAAGTGAGGTTATGGCGGCAAAAATATGGTTCGTTAAGTTTATCTGTTTTTGATTATTTATAATAGTACATTATGGTACAAGTGAACAAAGTTGGTGATTACCGCCGAGGCGCCATTGTCGTCTTAAGAGGGCCGAGGACGGTAGTCATCATACTCACGCGTGCCATACGACGTTTTACATCACACTTGCGAATAAAATAATACTACAAATACTAAGTAAACAATGCTACAAATTAATTCGTTTTCCTATGTGCGCGCATCTAACAATGGCGGTCGGCCATATTTAAAAAAAAATGAGGTTTGAATTTTACTTTTTTTTACTGTTTTTTTTTCTGTACTTAGAGAAAAAAAAAAGTTAAATTTTAGTGAAAATTTTGTTTATTAAACAAGTAAGTATTATAAGTTGAAATTATTTATTTAAATACGAAAATGCATGAAATGAACATCCAATAGGCATATTAATTTATTCGTACTTTTAAACACGTTCTTTTTTGTATCGAAACTTTTTTGAGAACATAGAAACTTAACCTATAAAATTTAACCCTAGAACCGTACCCATCTTGGACATACACTAACGGTACCATGGGGTACTGGGTAACCCCATTAATAATAACAGTTTTTTGGAATATCAATAAACTTTTATTATGAAATCATCTTACATAAGGGTTAACACAATAATTTAAGACATATTAATCATAGGTAATCATATCAAAATAATAAGGAACTACAAACAATTTTGGCATATTTTGTTCTTATGTTCAACACACCTATATGTTTTGCATTTCACACATTGTGTGTGTGATTTGTGGTCTTTGGACCTCGGACAGAAAAAACACCTTCCAGTTTTTAAACTAGAAGGGTTTACCGCTGGTATCTCCCGTTTTTTTTTTCAATATATCCCCAATACTTATTTGGAGAGGGGTTGAACCCAGGGGTACTGGTGTACCCCAAAAGCGGCGTATCGCGTCCAATCACCAGCAAGACCGTCGGCCGACTAAGGAATCGGTGCGTCCCTCCACCTCACGTAAATACAAGGACGCGCAACACAAACCGTATTACAATAAAAAAGTTATAAACTATTTTCGAAAATTTTTATTGATTGTACCCCAGGGTACGGTTCTAGGGTTAAAAAAGACTATAACTCACTTGTGAATAATAGCAATGAAAAAGCCACAGTTTGATAATAGGTGTCATTCCGTGCCTATTTGCGGTGAAATAATAACACTTTTATGAGCAGGTGTGTTGTAAAAAATATTTATACATTGCTATAGCTGTGAGAAGACGATGAAATGGCGATAAGAGGTATGGTAACAACTATTTAACGTTCAGCTCTGTTGGAGCACTTGTGTTTTGGCGAAATTTTTACGACAGATATACATATGATACGACCTCAAGTGTCAACTTCTATTAGTCTGAGGTGTCAACCTTATCTCCTGGATGAAAGCCGCAGACAAAGTAAAAGATGCTATAGTACGTAGCAGTTATTAGCACTCGGATGATTGCTTTTTTGTACAACTTAAATGTCAGATAAGCACACGGCCTACCTGATGGAAAGTGCTTACCGTCCAACGCCAGCGGCGTCACACTTGTGCTGGCGACCCCGTAGGAACCTTCTAATGCCCTTCTTGAACCTCATATTTATGATGATGACGATGATGAAATAAACTAGTATTTGACCGTGTTTTCATAATTTATTCTACTGTGCTGTCAGTAGGAAGACAAAAGGCTTATCCTGCTTGTTTTCTTCGCTGACGGCACAGATTCTCTCTGTTCTTAAAGGGTTGGTAGCACAAGTGTGATTTCCCTGGTGTTGCACTCCATCCGTCCATAGGCCACGATAACTACTTATCATCAGGCGGGCCATGTGCTTAACTCCAACCAGGTATAAAAAAAAACCAAGTAAACATCTTACATAATACTCGTAGAATAGCCTCGTAAAATTTTGCCTAGCGACACAACTTTGTCGCTACAAATCCGTCTGTTTTTCATATGGCCCAATATAAAATTTGACTTATGGATCCGCTGGGGCTGCCTAAATACAGTAAATACCCGCCTGTACAGCCCTAGCTTCGTGATGGTCCTCTAGCTAGGGATGTGACATTCATTGTTTCAAGAAATATAAAGTTTATGTTATTAATTTTACATTTTCTTGTTTGTTAATATTTTTTGTTGAAATTAGACATCAGTGTGAGTTTCGAGAGAATCCTAATCAAGTGGCGACAATTTTATTGAACGAAATTTGTAATTTTTTTTTGTTTTCTGATGTTTGTATTTAGATTTTATGTTAATTATCAGCGAAAAAAAGTAGCGGCTGTGATAGAAGTTTATTACAATAAACAGTGTCAATATCCATACTTCCATACTAATATTATAAATGCGAAAGTAAATCTGTCTGTCTGTCTGTCTGTTTGTTACGCTTTCACGCCTAAGCCACTGAACAGATTTTGATGAAATACAACATATTTTGATTGGTGCAGAGGTAGATTAGACCTTGGGAACGGACATAGGCTATGTTTGATCGCGCTAACCGACATCCACGTGGGCGGAGCCGCGGGCAACAGTTAGTGTTAATATAAATCACCCAACATGGATAATTCCTCGGACCTCGGTGCATCCGAGGTCCGAGGAATTATCCATCCACTGAAAATACCGTTAAGACGATAATAAATTTGATATAAAGTGGATAGCTCAATTCAAAATAGCTAACTTTGGTATTAAAATAAAAATAATACTGGTACTCAGATATAGAACAGTAGGTCTGTATACTATAATATGTACCTACTGAAAAAACACATAGTTGATAAAAGAATTTAAATTTTATTTTACGTTGTAGGTACATACAATGAGTCAATAGCAAACACGTATTCAGATTCAAAGTAGCTAAAAGTATTAGAAGAAAAGTAAATATAATCTTCACCGAATAGCGTATTCCCGCATTTTTTCCTCTTAGATAAATTAACAGTTATTCTATAAAATGCATTACCTACTATAGAATGTATTGTATTGTACAGAATTCGGTATGGGTACCCTGGAGCGATTCAATAAATTGAAAAAAAGTATATCGTTATTCTTTTTTTCAATTTATCGAATCACTCAATTCAATTTTTCGTCGCCCAACACTATTACCCATTGATTAATTACGCGATACGTCAAGCCGCCCGCTACAATAAAGTTGCCAGGCTATATAAATTGCCAGTGAATATTTTTTCCTTCAAGTTAAGGAAACCTGATGGTTTTAAAAGAAGTCTGTTTTAATCCGATTTGTCTCTGAACAGTCTTGTATGTAAGCCGATTACGTCAGATAGGAAAGGTGGATAAATTTAGCTCATCTTTTCTGTATTACAGATTTTGGTGTGTTCTTCATGCTCATGACATTATGTTTGTAAGAGGATAGTCGTCTCAGAGTTAGTGTGACTATTTATGTCAAATAGACCACCATTTTATACAGTTTACACCTCTTCTTCTTGATCCTAGTGTTAATCCCAGTCGCATCGAAGCTTTCTCCTCGAATTCTGGGGTTCGCTTTATCAGTCTAACGGTGAATTTGGCTGGAATTCGATATTTTCCGTGAAGCGACTGCCATCTGGCCTACAGAACCCAATGGATATTGGGCGATATCAAAGCATTGCAGCTAGACTAGTTAGTGGACTTCTTAGGGCTCCAACTAGACGTTACGGGCGTAATGACTGCCATAGATGTTCGTATGGCAACCGGGACCGACGGCGACGGCTTAATGTGCTATGGTACGACCAGATCAATGCAAATGCCTATATTCATGTATACAAGTATTTGCACCGAGCGGGGATCGAACCCGCGTCTCCTGCGTAGTAGCGGCGTTCACTACCGCCAAGCCACAGAGGCTGTCCATCTATATCCTAACTCAAATATTATGATGTAATAAAACTAAGGGCGACACAAGATCAACGGGAACAGAAATTGAAAATGTCTACTCATGATCACTTACAATTTATAATGAGGAATATACTTTACTATCTACTATCTTTTTAGTGATGGGTTATAGTCTGGGATAATATAGGCTACATTTTCCCAGGAATAGATTGCCATGGGTTGCGGGGCCGGTGTTAGAATTCCATGTAGGTGGAACCACGGCATACAGTAACTCAGTAATGTATATTACGTGCCACGTTACACCCCATTTTTCCCTGCATCGATATCGACAATTCTGCCAATGTCAGAAGCACCCTACTTTATTCGTTAACGCTATGAGAAATAATTGATTATATTGTTAAATACCTAGTACGTATACGTATAGATTGATAGGTAATATTACAAAGCAAGTCATTGAAATGTGAATTAGCAAGCAACCGAAACTTTTTATAATAATTCACACCTGTAATCCCCAGAGTATATTATTTTATAGTTAGAATTTTTAGTTTAGAATTAGAATAGCTTAATTAGATTATATTTCCTGTGAAAGTTTGTGAAGATGTGTGAATGTTTGTTCCAATCACAATCAAATGGCTGTACGGACCTGACTGAAAGGTACAGGGTTAAGTTATAGTCTGGAATAACACATGGCAACAGCTAGTATAATACATATAAAATTTGTTTTATTTCATTATCGTTTATATAGGGGGTAAACTTGAATAAAAATTACCATGTTCAATTATTGTACTCTTTTATTTATAAATCTAACCAATGTGTTCCATTAATCTTTGTTCAATTATTATGTTTTAATATAATCCTCAGCACGGGTCTACAAAGGAAAGTGTTTTTCTGAGATTATTGAATCCGGATTGTATATTTTTTCGAACTTCGTCCAAATAACCATAGCGTACTAGACAAAGGGAATATTTTTCAGCACTTTATAGTACAAGCGATTTATTAGTCCACGTCTATTCATGTCTAAAATAATAATTGGAGAGAGATAATTAATTAAGTGACTAAACAACTAAGTTTTGGAATCTCGTGAATATATTTTTTAATAGTCGAATTTCAATTTGTGATTTAACGATATTACAGTTAATATAAATGTAAATATATGATTAAATATACCCATACCCATATTTTCATATCGGATTCTTGTGAACAATCGGATTCTTTTTAGTAAGTGTTAATAGTATATATACATTACTAGCTGCCCCGGCGAACTTCGTACCGCCATATTTTCGGCCCGCGTGGTATTCAAATCCCGTTCCCGCTGCACCCTTATCACTTAGGGGGATGAAAAATAGATGTTGGCCGATTCTCATAGATACCGGATAAGCACAAAAAATTTCATCAAAATCGGTCGAGCCGTTTCGGAGGAGTTCGATTACGCACCCCGTGACAGAAGAATTTTATATATTAGAAAATAAAACTTTTTAATTACCAAATAAAAAATAAGGGTTGATCGTAGAGGGGTGAAAATTTAGGGTTGCATGTATTTTTGTATGATGTATCATAAAAAAATAAAAACAAAAAATTTTGTCTGAAAAATAAAAAAAATAAATTAAGGGGTGGACCACCCTTAACATTTAGGGGGATGAAAAATAGATGTTGGCCGATTCTCATAGATACCGGATAAGCACAAAAAATTTCATCAAAATCGGTCGAGCCGTTTCGGAGGAGTTCGATTACGCACATTTTGTGACACGAGAATTTTATATATTAGATTAGCTATAAGGCCGCCATTTGTACATCACCTAATTATGTTTGCCATTTATTTTATGTATACTTTTCTTTTTGTTTGGTGTACAATAAAGTTTATTTCTATTCTATTCTATTCTATTCTGGACTATGCCGATGTCAGCTATCTCGATCTTAACGAGGACCAACTTGATAAACTTGAGCGACTCCAAAACTTCTGCATACGATTCATTTTTGGCTTGCGCAAATATGATCATGTTTCTGATTTTCGTAAAAAACTCAAGTGGTTACCAATCCGCCTTCGCCGGAATACTCATATACTCTCTCTTCTTTTTAATATTTTGTTTAACCCGACTACTCCTCAATATCTAAAGAAGCGTTTTCGATTTCTGAGCGACAATAACACTAAACACTTGAGATCCACAGAAAATTTGACCCTGGCAATGGTGACGCATTCAACAAACTTCTATGATAAGTCCTTTACAATACAAGCTGCGCGATTGTGGAACGCGTTACCGGTAAATATAAGACAAGCACAGTCGCTGTCTACATTCCAGAGACTGGTCAAAGAGCACTACCTAACATCTTAACTATTGCTGTACTGTAATGTAACTTCTAAGTAGTAACTGTGTATTATGTAATTACTATGATATAAGTATTATGTATGTATGTATATGTAGTACATGGGTATATAGATATAGCTATTGTATATTTATTATAGATACGTATTGTGTGTATGGTATTGGTTGTATATATTTTATTACTGTATTTGTATATTGAGTATTTTTTATATGTATGGTAAGTATATAGGTATGGTATGTATGTGTAATTTAATTAGGTATTTATTATTAGATATTATCAAGTAGAAACTAGATACAAGTATTAAGTTCCTAGCAATGATTTGGTGTACACCGTAAACTACCTCTACTGGCAATAAAGTCCTTACTCTGGTTGTCTGGAAGAGATCGCAGATCTGCGATAAGACCGGCCATTGTACAACTCTCTATCACATTTAATCACTGTATGTATCCTATGTTTGGTGTGCAATAAAGCGTATTTATCTTATTTTATCTTATCTTATCTATACATTATACTCAGACAAAATACATATTTTCACATATATAATTGTATAAATATTTGCACGAGCGGGTATTGAACACACGGCGTCTGACTTAAAAATCGAACCCTTGCGTCTATACTAGGGTTGCCAACTCGTTTTCCGAGAAAAAAAGTGTATATAGGTCTGAGAAGAAAATTGAACAGTATTCTAGAAAATAGAACAGTATTTTACAATTACATAAATTAATTTTAACAAAAAAGTTTAACCAACTTCAAGAAACGAAAAAGAGGCACTAAAAAGCGAAAAATAACTGCGGTGCCTAGCCCGAGAGGCTTTTAATTTATTTTTCTCTTTTTAGTGAGTTATAATCGATCCATCGTCCATCCTTTGCTTAGGTTCCTATCATCAGCAGCTTAAAATCACGAGCAGATAATTTTTAAATGCAAATACTGAAATTAAATTATGTAAAACAGCAGAAACAGTGTTTTGCCATCATTTTGAGGATTTCCCTAGATCCTGTTATCCAATCCTGACTCCCTTGATCCTGTCATCCTATTCTGGCTCCCTGAATCAAAACAAAGATCATAAAAATCCGTTTCACAAAATACGGTTTTACATACAACGGTTCGTCACCTATTTTGCCCCCTTAGGTCTGTCTGTCTTAAAAGAAAGCATGGTTTCGTAAACATCTAAAATGGTAATATGGTTCCCATCAAATTTTTTATGGATAAATTAAACATAACATAACATAAACTCACGCCTATATCCCCGAAGGGGTAGGCAGAGGTACTAGCATCCACATTTAGCCTTAGTTTAGGTCCCAATGTAATAGGTGGCGAGCCTATTGCCATTAACCGGGCACTTATAAACTTGCGATAAATACACACTTCTTCGAAAGGCATCGAAAATTGGTGTGTGCCACCGGTGGATAAATTAAAAGATTTAATATATGGCTGGCAAATAGAAGATAGCTGTGAACTGTATTATTTTCTATATTATGATTTATCATTAATAAATTTTGGATTACCATGGGACAATCAACACCTAAACTTATAAAATAATTGCAAATTGGTGCCCAATTAATTAAAATTGTATCAATTGCTGCACATTTTTGTAGTGTTATACATTTTGATGCTGAAAACAGTATTTTGGATACTGTTTTTTTGTTGAACAGTAAACAGTATAGGTAATTGGGTGTAAAACAGTATAATACTGTTTTTAACAGTATGGTTGGCAACCCTAGTCTATACTAGGGGTACAGGGACAGAGGCAGAGGTTCGATTTTTAAGTCAATAGGCTCACCAATAGGCTCTACACACGCTCTCAACATATACGAGTATGTAAACGAGAATGTATACATAACATACGTATAAAAAACTATGTACACATATTCGTGTGTATTTATGTAGGTTAATCAAGATTAACCTCGGCTTCGAAATGATTGAATACATTTGGGCAGTACAAAAGCTGATTCTAACTACACAAAAGAATGTTTCCGAACGACTCGACTCGAGGGTTTGGCCGGAAATCTTTTTACGATATCGCTACAATAACTCACAGTACCTATAAATATATAAAACGCAGGCTTTCTGGACGAAGGCTAACGATTTTGCTTATAGGATAGAGATCCTACTAATGTTATAGATGTGAAAGTGTGTGAAGATATTTCTCACACAATCACGTTCATTGGAGCACTAATCCAGGTTGCACTTTTGAGCTCCGCTATCCCCTCCTATTCGTATTGTTTTTACGGGAACGACTGCAGTCTGACACTCCGACCACGAAAGGAAAGCCTGCGCTAAAGCCTCATCTGTCAATCAGCAGGTAGGTGTACCGACTTGCAGGTGATCATTGAAAGTTTAAAAGAGAGATTTGAGAGATTGAAAATAATAATTGCACATCTGTCTATGATCATTATTAATTTCGTGTATTAATCGAGTTGCATTAGACGGGGATGATCATATTATCGGAGTCTGTCAATCAGCAAGTAGGTATATCGACTTATAGGTGAACATTCAAAGTTTAAAAAAGACGTTGAAGAGAGATTGAAAATAATAATTCCACATCTGCCTAGGACTATTATTAATTTCGTGTATTAATCGAGTTGCATTTGACAGGGACGATCATATTTATCTGAGAAATGGGTCTCAGCTGGAGCCCGTTAATCTGCGAATAAGCAAAAGTTCTATGAGTTGTCAAATCCACTTGATGGCGGAATGTTGCGCAAGAGGTCACATATGTGGCTTATTACAAACTTTGGCTAATTTGATGGTGAAGTTATAGCTTTAATGGACTACTCTGCTTACCTTTCAGCATTTTTATTTAGAGAAAAGAGACTGAAGAAGGTTAGTATGATTAGTTTTCTCTTCTTCATTCGAAAGAAAATGATGTTTCATGCAGTTTGCATTTAAAAGCCTGGAGTAAAATAAATTTAAAGAGGGGAATAAAGCCTGAATGGCGTGGACGAAGTAATTGTTATAACTGTGCTCGAGGCTATAATTACGGAGATGTTGGTATAAAATATATACAGGTCATAGGCTACCTTTTTGACAAACATAAAATAAAGTTGAGATTAGGTAAATTAACAAGCGCATCCATGTGGTGACAAGTATCACCACCCCACCGGAGGCGACTAACGGAAAAGTACGTAGGCGAAATTACTGCGAGAGAAGGAAAACTCGAAATAAAACCTTGTACCACCTGTACTAATCTGTCTGACCAGCGTGGAAACATTAGGGCAAAACCTCGGAAGAGGCCTATGTCTAGCAATGGATTGCGATAGGCTAATTAGTTGATTGTATAAGTATGTGTGAACATGACTCATGTCATATCCAAATTCCGCAATCCAAAAGTACGTATAGGTAAGCTACGCATCGGTACACTTACCGATGAATTGTTCCCTTTATGTCGAGTCCCGATCCGTACCTAAGTACCAATTTTCTAGTGCCGCATTAAACAGAACAAGAGATCTCTAAACATTGTCGGTACTCTCGGCACCTAACTGTTTATTCATGACTCCGAGCGAATTAAACTGTGAGGCGGAGATAAGCCCGGAACGGATATGGAAACAATACTGATCCGGTATTACTGGTTACAGACAAAAGAGCCCCGGTACCTTTGATTATTTATGGAAATTTTGGCAGGCGTTAAATGTTTTATTTTGGTGAATAAACGGCTTTTTCTATGTGTGGAAAATAGAAATGCAGATTTTATGTCATTGTTAAATCAGCAAGATGGACAGATGACTTGAAAAAAGGGGCTTGGATCAACTGGATGTGCAAGATGGACGATCAGATACTATGGCGCATATTCTTCTTCATTCTAGCGTTAATTCCCAGTCGCATCCGAAGCTTTCAGCTCGGAGTCTGGGGTTTGCTTTACCAGTCTAACTGCGGATATGGCTAGACCTCGATATTTTCCGTGCAGCGATTGCCATCTGACCTCCACAACCCAATGGTGTTACCATTGGACATTAGGCGATATCGAAGCTTTGCAGCTAGACCGTTGTTTTTGGACTTTTTAGGGCTCCAACTACCCGTAACGACTGCCATAGATGTTCTTATGGCAACCGGGACCGACGGCTTAACGTGCTCTCCGAGGCGCGACCAGACCAATGCAAATACCCATATTTCATGGATACAAATATTGAGAAACATTTATCTCCAGCAGTGGGCAGCCTCGGTCTCTTCTATCTATGGCAGTCGTTATATAGGTGAAATTGGTGAAATGGCCCACACAGAAAGGCTGATCAACCGTCCAGTCAACGGCATCCCCACTGGATGTTGTAATAGTAGTATGTCTAGCAGTGGACTACAATAGGCTAATTGATTGATATACGTAAAACTAATTTGACTTGATTAAATTATTAAATCAAAGATCAATTTTTTTTTGTATTGCAATAAACAATTATGCAGATACTGATGCCATAATAGCACAGATGTTCTTAGAATTTAAGCAATTTTTTATTTTATTTTTATTTATTGATATTCACAAACATGACCAATAAGGTACCTATACAATGTGCATGGCAACCGCAGTTCCATTCGACTCGGGCTTAGAACTAGGTACTTACATATGTTTCAAAGACAGACTGATGGGACCGTTTTACAATGAGCTACTACGTTTTTGTTTCACCTGTGCTTAATTGTTGCTATAAAGTACAAAATACACACTTTAAACAAACTTCCCCGGAGGATACTCGACAGGTTTGTTGTTCATCGTAAATCTTAAGGCATGCTTACGTTTACATTACGGCGCGGCGGTATGACGAAATTGTGTAGGTAATTAATTACAGGATTATTGTTAAGAAGCGTGTATGTACCTATCATAAAATATGTTTGTTTTTCGTACATTACACCAAAACGATGAACCCTTTTATATCCAAAAATTCGTACAAAAAATGCTAGATTTGATTGACAAAGAAAGCGAGCTAACCTGAGGGCTAAGGCTAGTAATAAGGCCAAAGTCAATGATTTTTCGTTGGTTTTTCACTTTTTTAATTCCTATTCGAAGTAATGGCCATCGGGAGGCCAACCTACCATGAGAGTCGGCACACCTGCTAGTTGATGGATGAAGATCCGGTGCAAACTTTCTACTAAGGTTGGGGGGACAGACGATAGTCGCTTCCGTTAATAATAGGTTCTTGTGGTTCATACTCGTACCTACTACTGTAGCTATACCTACTTTAAAATAACGTAGAGTTATTTTGCAGTATATAATGTCTACATAAGAACAAAATTAATTCTATAATATTACAGGAGTGTCTAATAGACCCATATTTCAGCATTATCAACATCTCGAGTACAGATTACCTGTCGTTTAGAAATATCACGTATGAGTCTCCAAATAGGCACTCAACAATTTTATAGCCAATTTAGCCTTAATGTTTATGAGCGTAAGGCTTACTGTTGTTGGAAAGTATAAACATACTCGTTATCTAACTTAAGTTCAAACGTTCACGTCAAATATTGAAGATTGAATGAGTGAGTGAATGAAGGTGAATTATGTTACTAACTCTTGTCCCCGGGTCCGCCCGTGTGGATGTCGGTTATCACGACCAAACATAGCCTATGTCCTTATTTAAGGTCTAATCTATCTCTGTATCAAATTTCATCAAAATCGGTTCAGTGGTTTGAGCGTGCAAGCATAACAGACAGACAAACAGACAGTTAGATTTGGTCACTTCGGTTTTTCAAGACACCTCGTTGAACTACACTATATCTAAAAATAAAACTTTAGGTATTGGGTAAAACTTTAAATAGATTTTTTTATGGCTGACAGACTCGCGTTTGGTCACTATCTCACCTGTTGGTAAGTGACGATTGAGCCAACGGTGATGTACGCTTGCCTAGAAGTAAACTATTCACTCTAGTTTTGACGATAACCAAGTTATAGCTATCCTGAAACATAGATTCGGGCAAGGCATTACACTCCTTGGCGGAATGCGTAATACACTTTTCACCGATAGAATTAAATTAAATTTGATTTTAAGGTGGATTTAGATCAAACGAACACAGAGCTAGAACTAGAACAAGAGCATTCTTTCTGAACGATGCGAAGCTTATGACTAACTACCCATTACTTATTATTTAAACGTTGCTTGTAAGAAATCGTTTGAAGCGATAAGGCCGCCATTTGTACATTTTCTTTTTGTTAATGCTATTCATACATGTACTGTTTTATTAATGTACAATAAAGTTTAAATAAATAAAAAAATAAAAACGAATGTTCTGCCACTGTTTACAATAATAGAATTTGACGTAGAAGATATAGAATGAGCATTCGCTTGACTGATGTAAATGAACCTTTACAGTTTCAACCGTTCTAAAAAATATTTCAGCGATTTTAGTACGGAAAAGAAAAAGGATGTTTTGCCTGAAGATATTTTATTGCTCTGTTATGTATTGTCAGTACGAGTTTCATTAATGTGTTTTTCTATTTTTTACCAAAACCTTAAACAATGTTGGTAAAATGGATATTGGAATGTCTCCAGATTTATGTTCAGCAATTTTTTTTTTCCAATGATTTAGACACAGACAAATAATAGTTATAAATCTAGAATACGTTGTCTTTACATTTGTAGAAGAAGCTACTCTAATCCACTAAGAAAATCCACCAGTGGATTCATTTCCACTTATTATGCCACTCTAATCCGTTGGTGAGCATTCTAAGAGCATTCTTTCTTAATATTTTACATACATACATACAATCACGCCTTTATCCCCGGAGGGTTAGGCAGAGGTGAATTAACCCCCACATTTCACCAATAATTTTATTAGCTCCCACGTAATAGGGGGTGAGCCTATTACCGTTTTACGGGCACTATTGTTGGCTCGAGCCATGTATAGGCTGAGTAGTGGCTGTATATATCTGTCTGATGTTAGACAGCCCTATCCCTTAGTCGCCTTGTACGACACCGCAAGGGAGGAGATGTCTTATTATTTTAGTGTAAACGAAACCTTGTTTTCAGCGTTTACATAAGAAAGAACAACGAACGAATGTTCTGTCACTGTTTACACTAATAGAATCTGATGTAGAGGGGATAGAATGAGCATTCGCTCGCTTGGTGTAAATCATCCTTTACCTTTTTTTTTATCGTGCGAACAATCCCCACGGATACCTCCCCCGCCGGAACCGGAGGAGGACGTTATGTTGGACTCGAACCGACTAAAACGCACGCCGTCTGTGGGCCGTCAGTTGCCGGAGGTGAGATTGTTGTAGCCATATCCCTCGCACCCCGGCCGACCCAGTACATACACATACCTAAAGTTCCTGAGTGTGTTGCGACAGAATTTTGAATTTAATGAATTTCAACACTATCTGTATTTTACAAAGTAGACATTATGCTAGTGACCCGTATAAACATAACGTACATTTTACCTCGTCTTCTGTATGACAGCAACGAAAAGTAGCGTATTGTGGCTGGTAAAGTACTCCTTTTAAATCAATTCCATTTTTTTTGTTTCGTGTAGCCTCGTCGTATTCATGAGACTTTTTATTCGCTGTATCAAATGTGAACAAGATGCGCGCAACTCAAGTGGTTACGTGAAAAGCATACTCCAGCTTGTTAAAATGGAGCTAATGGGCTCAGGCCTTTATGTTTTGTACACGAGCTCGGTAATAGCGGGGCTATTAACATCGGTATATCATAGCGATGAGGTTATTCTGTGTTCATTATTCAGCTCATTTCTTTGTTTTTTTCCTAATTATATCTTGCCTATTAGCTATTCAGTTGATACCATATTGTTCTTAATTAAGCCTTACATTATTGATAAGATTTACGAGGCCCATGGCTACATTACGTGTTTGCTAGTAGCGGACGAGGTTTCAAAGGATAACGGTTCCAACCGGTCTTATTGAAGATCTATAGGGGAGGCCTATGTCCAGCAGTGGACTTCCTATGGCTGAAATGACGATAATGATGATGATGAAAGGATAACGATAGATAAAGAGAATAGATCGTTACGGGTAGTTGGAGCCCTAAAAAATTCAAAAACAACGGTCTAACTGCAAAGCTTCGATATCGCCTAATGTTAACATTGGGTTGTGGAGGTCAGATGACAATCGCTTCACGGAAAATATCGAGGTCTAGCCAAATCCGTAGTTAAGACTGGTAAAGCGGACCCCAGACTCCGAGCTGAAAGCTTCAGATGCGACTGGGAATTAACGCTAAGGGGAAGAAAGAGAATAGATGTTACATACGTCCATAGGCAACGATAACCACTTTTCGTCGGGTTGGCCGTGTACTTGTATGCCACCTAAGTGGTACAATTAAAAATTTGCTACTTTCCTAAATTAAAAACACGAAAATGAATGCTAACATTATTATTTTCGTAAAGTATAATAATGAGTAAAACGAAGCGATAAACTTAAGAGTAAAGATACTTTGCGTGCGAGCTACGCTCCCATCATCTCATCCTGCGAGTGCGTGCGTAGCTCCATTCGTAGCAAATTGGCTACGGCGTAGGCAGCCTACGCAATATCACAATAGGTTCCATAAAACGAGTATTATATTTTGTTTTACTTGAATTTTTGTTAATATCTGTAAATCATCAGCTTATGGTGGAAGTGAATTGAAACGACGATGTTGAATAAACATTTCCAATGAGATTTTTTATATCTTGAGAGCTTCTTCAGTTCGGAAGTATGTGGCAATGGCACTGAAGGATAGGTAGGGAGGTAGGACTGTAAGTACACTGGCAGTCAACCTCATAAAAGTCAAAAGAAAATACAATTTAGAAGGCAAGAATGGTAGAGCAGATTGAGAGAATGCGAAAAGTGAAAGAGTTGAATGCAATTAGGATTAGCTCTGTGATGAAGAAGAGATATATAATATCGAAGTCTAGCCAAATCCGCAGTTGGACTGGTAAAGCGGACCCCAGACTCTGAGCTGAAAGCTTTGGATGCGACTGGGATTAACGCTAGATTGAAGAAGAAGTGATATAAGAAAATAATAAAGATTACATAATGAAACATAAACATAAAACATAAACTCACGCCTATATCCCCGAAGGGGTAGGCAGAGGTGCTAGCACCCCCATTTCACCGTTTATGTTTAGGTCCCAATATAATAGGTGGCGAGCCTTTTGCCATTAACCGGGCACTTATAAACCTGCGATAAATACACACATAACTTCGAAAAGCATCGAAAAGTCATTGGTGTGTGCCATGGTACAACCTGTGATCGAAACCGAGACCTCTTCTCAGCAGTCCATTACCCATACCACTAGGCTACCGCGGCTATGATGAATTAGGTTCAATATTAAGATAACGAAAACTTAATTAGTTTTTCAAAAGGGCCTTAATAACCAATGGTAACTAAAGAAAAAAGTAATGTCTAGAACACTTTGACACAGTTTAATTTATAGTCATAGGATTTAACTCAAAGACAAGCACCTTATTGACTATTAATGGTCTCATCACATTTTAGCTCAAAGGATTTCTTTGATCTGAAATTTCTATTTAATTTCTTCTTTCTCTATTTAAGTTTAGATAAATATTAATATAATAAATACATAATAAGCTTCGGATGTGTCGGTACCTTCGTGGTTAAGGAGTCGGCTTTACGATCGACAGATCCCGGGTTCGAATACTGGCCATTATACTACCACCGTGAACCCACTCCTAACACAAGAAATGTTGTTTAGCTGGAATATTAGTAATTTCAGTTACTACTAATGAGTATTGTATACAATAAAGTATAATCTCCCGTTATTATACACACATTTACACCTCTTTTCTTGTTCCTCACGATCTCCTCTCGGCGGTCTGCTGGGAGAAATTTCTTTATAGAAATAAGCAGTACCAATGTACCAATTTTCAATTTCCATTGTATGTATATTGTTCTGTGTGTGCATAAATCCATACTAATATTATAAATGCGAAAGTAACTCTGCCTGTCTGTCTGTCTGTCTGTCTGTCTGTCTGTCTGTTACGCTTTCACGGCTAAACCACTGAACCGATTTTGATGAAATTTGGTACAGGGGTAGTTTAGCCCTTGAGAAAGGACATAGGTTATGTTTGGTTGCGATAACCGTCATCTACGCGGGCGGAGCCGCGGGCAAAAGCTAGTCTTAAATAAATAATAAAATAAGTACATGATAAATAAATATAACCCAATTACGTCACACTCGCTAATACATGAGATTTCTGCTAACGCCTTCCAACAAACAATGAGCGGGATTCACATAACTTATGCAACGTTTTATGACAAGCGTAAATACAAAGTGACAAGTCGAGGGAGCAATCTGACATGTGAAGGGAGAAAACTGACTTTATTTTGCATAATTAAAACTGTTATTACCTTTTATTACCTATGAGAGAGAAATCTGACATTTGTTGAAAGGTTCTATTGTTATGTAAAGTCAGCAACAAAAGTTGTTGACGCTAACAAAACAAACAAAAAATATTGAAATCCTAGAAAGTTTGTGAAGATTTTTGGATGTTTGTTATTTAATCACACTCTAACACTGAAATGATCTGTCTGAATTTTGGAATAGCACATAAGTTATAAATAAGATTCCGAAATAAGTTCCCATTGATTGCGGGAATTCGATCTTCGAGCCGCGCGCAAGAACTACTTTTTTCTTCTTGTTTTTTAGTATTTTCTAAAGTTTAAGTACGCGAATGTCACTTATTTTAAAGGATTCTTTTAGTCCGAGGTTTTGGCTACTTTTCAGCAGCCATGTTCGCGGGGTGACTAGAGATGGTAGTTGTCACATAATTTCGTCGGACTAAAAGTAAATAATAACAAATAAATCGCGATAGAATCCGTTAAAAAGTACCTTAGTCCTTATCCGTTAGTTTTATTCCTTCTTTTTTTGAAAAAAGAATATTAGAACCGAAATTACCAGTTCATTGATAAAGAAAAAAATAGTGTACCTATGTTGTAATACCAGGATCTTCTTATACCGGCTTCAACTGCTAGCTGGTGCTTTTATTAGCAGACAAGTTTCTGGTGCAGGCATCCTCTCAGGGTTAGAGGGTTCAATAAAACCCAAGATAAGACAAATAATGGAAGGAAGAGAAAGCGGGCCTCGGGGCCCCCGAATTAACTGGGATTGGCGTTGTTATGATGATGATCATTTAACCATACATATACTAGTACATATATACTTATATATATAAGTGATTTAGTACCTAATAGCTGAAAAATACCATTTTATCTATGCGTGTGATACGACCACTAAAAATATAGATACTTACTTGAATTGATGAAAAGGTAATTATCACGGATTGAGTCGTCTTTTTTGGGGTAAAAACAGTCATTTACAAGTATTTAACAGTTGAAAATGTCTAAATAATGAACAGTTGGAGTTATCAACGCTTTGTATTGTATAAAAACGAACAAAAACAGACATTAGCAGTAATTAGTAATGGTACTTCAAATAATTACACTTGTCGAAATGTTGTAGAATACATTTTAAAACTACAAATTGATACTGAAAATGAGGATAAAACATTTTTTATCGATGGTAATACATCGTGGCTATATCGAGAACTATTTTACCAAATGAGCAGGGACTTAATGCTTTTTTAAATATCATTTAGGTGGTAGAAAAGCACACGGTCAATGATCTAGGGGCGTGTGTAACACTAGGAGCGTCATGCTCGTATTGGCAACCCATGTTATTTATTTTTATTTATTTTCCTTATCTAACTACCATTACAGGTTGTCCCATGTGAAATGGTTTTATTTCATGAAATAGCGAATAGACGTTGACCATTATGGTCTGTCCAGATTCAGTGAATAAATCAGAGTTTGACACTACGAACTACCATGGATGGCCATATATAGGGCATGAAATTTGGCCACATACCACACTCACAGTGTCACTATTTTGTAAACACATTGTTGTATATCCAACTGCGCATAAAATTGAGGTAGCATGTTACTTTTTATCCCAGTTACGGCAATATCCGTCAAACACGTGTCGTAACCGGCTACAGACGTTTGATGCCGCAACTTACAAAGGGTTAATGTTACGGGTAGTGCTGTAATTAATCACTTCAGAGGTTCCACTAAGCGCCGTATGACGTGGTTATCTGAAGCTTGCACACCTCCGGCTAGGAAAGTTTGGAACTAGTGTTGAACGGGTTTACAGTTGATTGTATTGTTATAAACATCCATATTTCATATTATAAATGCGAAAGTAACTCTGTCAGTGTTACATAAACAGATCCTATTCTATTTACAAATAACATTTCTTAGGTAGGCTTACATTTATAAAACATGTTACATCCTGATAAAACATTCACAGAAATAGAACTAATTAAAAGGAAATACATCACTATAATTTTGCTGGCTAGGAAACAACCACTGCAAATATTATTAAAATTAATGCCTAGACATGAAAGGGTAAAGAAAAGGCAAGACGGGCCTTTCCCATTCGTAGCTATAGATGAAAATACTAAGAAAATCCTTTTCCCTATAACATACACATACTATTTGTGTATCTCGGTGGTTTCTCGCGTGAACGTTAAACCCCAGAATCGCGGTTAACTTTTCTCATTTTTCAAACTGTTCTTGACAAGTCTAAAGAATTATAAACTTAATATTACAATTTTCCCCTTAGAGTTTTATATCTAGTTAAGTTGTTGTTTCTTTTCGTGGTCGTTAGTCTAGATCTAAAGGCTGAAAAAGGCTCTTTTTACATCCTTTTTTCTTATACCAGACGCTTAGAAACCTGAACACAAACGCGATTGTATTACATTAATTTTTTCACTAATCTTTGTTTATTTAAGATTCAATAGTCTTCTTTGATCATTTCTTTTGAATACATTAATTATTTTTTGAGATAATTTCAAAGCATTTAGTATGCTAAACTAAACAAATTATTTTAAATTGGAAAAAGCGAAGTCAATACTCGGGCAGGACTCGAACCCGCGATCTTTCCCTTACAGGGGGAATGCTCTGACCACTGAGCCACCGAGCTTCACCCGAGATTGATCCAAATTTTCCAATACATCCATCTTAGGGCGATGGTGGGAGCCATCTACCGATATTCGTACGAACTATCGGAATCAATGTTACAATCATTTTTAAAGGTTCGAGTCACGCCCGAGTATTGATTTCGCTTTTCCAATTTAAAATAAAATAATTAATTATTTTTTGTATTATACTATCAAATTTACGCTAAAACTTTATTTAAGAGCATTAAGTATTATGCCGTGCTGGTTCCCAGTGGAGTAGAATAGGGCCACCCCATCTCTTCCTGTGGGTGTCGCAAAAGGCGACTAAGGGATAGGGCTGTTCTTCATCCGATAGTAAACCTACAACCCATGACAAAGTGTCCGCTAGACGGCCATAGGCTCGCCCCCTATTACGTGAGAGCTGTAATAAATCCCTACTAATATTATAAATGCGAAAGTAACTCTGTCTGTCTGTCTGTCTGTCCGTCTGTCTGTCTGTCTGTCTCGCTTTTACGATTAAACCGCTGAACCGATTTTGATGAAATTTGGTATAGGGGTAGATTAGACCTTGAGAAAGGACATAGGCTATGTTTGGTCGCGATGACCGACATCCACGCGGGCGGAGCCGCGGGCAAAAGCTAGTAAAAAAATAAAATATAGGTACTATTGATAAAATATACTATTGATACGCATCTGTCTACCCCTTCAGGGATTTACATACGTGAGTTTATGTATGTAGTATTAAAGATTCAAGAAACTAATCTGTACTGTTTGTACCTAAAATAATTCGATACAACCTTCATAGTAAATCAAACTGCCGAAATAAATCATTCATCGATTTGATTAATTTACGACAACAGAATTGATATTTATACAAGCAAAAAGTGCGCTTATATTTGAGCAAATACATATAATGTTAGCGTTTGGGACGTAAGGGCCGCGGTCCCAGCTCAATCTCGTATGAATATTATATGAATGCAATAAAGCCTTCGTTCTCCGTACCACTGTTTGATTCTCATATGAGAATTATTAACGGGAGCTCTATAGCAATTTTTATCATAGGTATTCTGTTATTGCAGACTCGTTTTGAGTTGGGAATTTCATTTAGCTTGCGGTTCTCTAGAGCACACGGTTGAAAATATTATGCTGTAAATAACGCGTGGTAATCAAGGTGTGCTGGTTATACTTTAAATATTTCACGTCCGTGTACGGTACGGCACATAAAGTAAATAAATCTTCGTAAATATGTATGCCTAAGCGAACCTCACCTACTGGGTGATGCATTTGTTAAATAACAGATGAGACAGTAGCACAGGCTTTCTTCTCGGAGTTTGGAATTGGTAGGTCAGACGGTCAGGCGCTCTGGGTGAAGTTGACGCGAGTTTAGGGCTCCAAACTTCGAATACAGCTGCGAAATCTCTATGAGAATGATGATCACTGAACTAATTTATTTTGGTACTTTATTGTCATCTTATAATATCTCCAGTAATTGGTGATCATCCTCCATACATCTACCTATAAATAAGTACCCCTCCGGCTACTAATATCTACTATGTGTGCCTAAAATAATTCAATATAATCTTCATAATAAATCAAACGGCCGTATTTACAACTGTGATTCATAAGCTGCAAGGCTCACAATATGGAATTTAATGGAACATTAATAAGGATTCTATAATAACATAACAAATTACACAAATTACAAGTATTTATTAGATACTGATAATATCGAACCAATTTTATCACCCTCGCCGCGAGGTGTGTTGCCCAAATTAATTATATTGTAGTAATTTTTACGGCTCCCGCTTCGGTCGGATTAAATTTTCGATACGAGGGTGACAGAGCTTCGGGCAAAGAATTAAATTAATTTGCTATCACCCCTCACCACTCATCATCCTCTGAGTCTTTTCCCAAAGGCTGATCTTCAACCTTCTCTGTGAAGTAGCTGAACTATTTTTTAACGTGCGGAAGTCCCCACGGATGCCACCTGCCGGGGACAGCGGGGGTGGTTATGGTTATGTTGATCTCGAACCGACCAAAATCGCACGGTCGTCTGTGGCCATCAGTTGCCGAGGGTGAGGTGCCTTCTAGTATATCCCTCGAAAACCCCGGCTGACCCAGGGCCATCGAAGGCCCCCTCGGGGAAGAGACTGACCTCTCTGTAGTTCTGTAGTTTACCCGAGGGGGGCTTGTGTAGTTCTGTAGTTTCACCAGGTTGTTCGATTTATTCATGGGCTTGAAGGCGTGCGTGCCAAGATCTTAACTCTAACCCTTGATCACTGGGAGGGCTGCCTCTAGACCAAATAGACGCAAGTCAAGAGTTTGTACTGTTTTCTGAGTACTAGAAACGCGAGTCTTTTTTATTGAACTTGGGTTTCCAATAAAAAAAAAATCAATAGTATAGGAAATTTCTCACGATAAAGCCTCAGGTACATTCAACCACAATACCTATTTGCTGGACGTAGCTCTGCTAGAAAAATATACATTTCAAAAATGTCATAAGTTTTCTTTATACATAATGCGGATACAGATGGTCCAATATCTGCGGGGATAAATTCGCACCTGCCGTGAGTGCCGTGACAGGCAATATCTGGCCGCAGAAAAATGTACCTCGGGGGGTGGGGGCTGCCCACGATAGCCGTTACTACGACGCTAGAAGCATTTTGTGACATTTTCCGTATATTTTAAGGAGACTGTATAAATTTTAAGCAAGGTTACAACTTAGGTAGAATTGATGTCAATAAAATATAACAATGTTGTACTGAATCGAGAAATAAAGAACATTAAACATTGAGATGGTTTTTTATTATTTACATTGATCCCGACGTTGCGGTTGCCATTCAGCAGCCATAATCTCGGGGACACTAAAAATACTTATCAGCACCATGGTGCTCATTTATAAAGAATAACGGGTTACGGGTTCTTTTCCAGTTCTTCTTTATAAATTCTACGAGTTTATATTCTATCCGTTAAACAAGTATTACTTACTTATTTTTTTAAGTTAAACGATTTTATTACAACGAACGAACGAACTTCAAGAAGGGCATTAGAAGGTTTCTTCAGGGTCGGCAACGCGAGTGTGACGCCCCTGGTGTTGCATACGTCCATAGGCCACGGTAACCACTTTCCATCAGGTGGGCCGTGTGCTTGTCTGTCACCTAAGTGGTATAAAAAAAAACGAAAGATATATGCCAAATATAAAAGGAATCAGTGGGGTAAAATTTCTAGTACCTACAAAATTTGATCCAACAAGCAGACCAAGCTAAATAAAACCGTTTAAAAACTTGTCAATGAACACGTGAGTTCAACAGTTTTGCTAGAATTTTAATGACTTCAATATTTTATATAAAATAGGAAATATATTTTTGGTACTTGAAATGGTAGACCTACCACCAAATTATGGTGTAGTAGATCTTTCGCCAAATATAATAGATTATTCTCCGCCTAATATGACACCGTGCGCACCGACGTGGTTAGAGAAGAAAAAAGTAGGAATATGTTAGAAAAGATCTCCGTCGATTTCTTCCTGTTAGGTTACTTGTGATAATACAGGAAAATATCGCTTAAAAAAGCTTGTCATCAGTATAGTAAATCTACCACCAAAATCTTTTGGTGGCAGATTTACTATTTTCCCTATTATTTTGGTGGCAGCTTAAATCACATTCACATGAAATAGATTTTTATTACTCAATATACATGTACGTTATAATATAGTGACGTCATGATAGTTAAAAGGCGTAGAGGCCCACCTATAACGCAGCTTGCGGTCGCCGCTATGACATCCCGTAAAAGCTTTGCGTTGAGGCGGGATTATTCTGGACGTTTACCACCGGTACCAGGAAAAACGGATTTCATCCACTTTCGTAACTGATTTTTAATAATCAGCTACGAACATCAATTCTTATTCTTGCTTTGATAACCAGCTATGAAAGGAGAACTAAATTGTCGTTTTCATAACCAAGTGTTGCGACCAGCCTCTCTAGACAAGTGACAATTCGTTGCTCGGCGTATGATGGAATAGAATGCCAAATGTATTGACGTATTGACAGGCGTCAACGAATGTCAAAAATGGTTTTAGTCGGTTCGGTATTTTAATACCTTGTCGTGTCTGTGTAGTGGTAGGTACCTGGTGGTTACTGCACGAAAAAAGATAGGAATGGTTAACATAATACCTATTAAAACATTTTAATACTCCAATTGAATCAAAAATGTCAAGATTAGTCCATTGAAATAGAAATATTTTTACGGATATATTAGCAGTTTGTTTTAATGTTACTTTCTGTTTCTTTTCTGCTACCATTGTCACAGGGAGAACCCAGTTCTATTTTAATGTGTAAGACTCTTATAAAATTTCAACAATACCATGTACAATTAATACCTATGCTTCTTAAAAATACCTTCAATGAAAATAATTCCAACACAAAATTTTCACACTTTTTCAAATTGTCGAAATTTTTTACTACATACCTACAATCTGATATTGATGCATGTGTTAGTTAAATCATATCTATTTAATACTTGTAATACTGATATCTACAGTTACGTGTTTATAAAATACAACAGAATATGGCTGTCGTAGTTCGCTGTGTCGGCAGCATTGCTCTACTTTAGCTTAGAGATTGTATACTGTCCAAGATAATGTACGTATATAATATTACTACGATTCTTTTTGTTTATAAATTGACCTACTGCTATTTTGCAGGCAGGTACCTAGTAGGCATACAGCCTCGATCTCGAGATGCTTTATTCAACCGATATTATTTTGATAACCGAATAATTTCGCTTGTCAATGTAAACTGTCTTTAGTGCAGTCATTTTCTATGTAAAACTCCAGTAAACAACGCCATAATTCTCCCTACAAGAACCACTCATTCTGAAAAGAAAGAAAATAAAAATTGCTACTTAGTTTCAGTACGAAAGGCAGGCGTTGGCAGTGACACCCTTTGTGTGGCTGACGATAGGTCAACCGGCGTAAATTTACAATTTCAGCCTTCTCTTTGAGGTCTAGGTGCCGCTGGCTAACACCGCTTTTGTTGAACGGATCAGGGGTTATGAAATCGGAAAAGTAGAGGGGCTCGCCTTATATTTGAGTGTATTCATATTATCTGATTATCTGTGTCCTACTAATATTATAAACGCGAAAGTCTGTATGTATAGATGGATGTATGGATGTTTGTTACTCTTTCACGTAAAAACTATTGAATGGATTTTAATTAAACTTTACAGTAATATAGCTTATACATCAGAATAGCACATAGGCCATATTATATCAGCGATGAACGGGATCAAAATACAACGCGGGCGGAGCCGCGGGCACCAGCTAGTAGGCTATAAAGGTTTTATATGTTTTTGATTATACAATTTTATTTTTAAACGACTTTCAAGAAGAGGAAGTTCTCAATTAAGTTGTTTTTCTTAATATCCCTTACCACGGAACTCCGCTTGCAAATCGATATGAATTTTCATTTAATTTGAAAAGGTATCTAATGTATGTATACTTTTAGTTTAGTTGCATTTATTATGGCAAGTTTCCGTAGATGTTTAAAACTAAATATGCTATTGATTTGGATTGTAAAAACTGAATGCTATAAATAAACACAGCTTGGACATTCGAAATTTTCACATAGAAATATCTTGGGACGTTAGTGACTCTATCTCGTAAGTTCGCAGAGCAAAGGACATTATTGTAAAGGACATAATCTCTCGGGGTTACAAGGTACTTGCTCACGTTAAAAATTAAAACAGGCCAAATCAAAAGTAGGCGAAACAGTAAGCGGAAAATTCATGTCAATTTTCATGTCATCTTTATTCCAAAATAGCTCTATCGATAACGATGGATATTTATCGCCTAGATACTGTTGTGATAAAAACCATTCCTACTGGTTTATGTGTGACCCGTTTAATTTATATTTAAACATTCGCAACGACTGTCTCAATCGTTAACGCAGGCAGCTATAAAAAACCTCATCTGATCCCTGCCTCGTCGAACATTTCACTCAAGCAATCATGAAAGTCATAAAATGAGACTACAAACTGCTCTCGGTTCAATTTACGTTGAGCTTTAAACTGAATATAAGAATTTAACGGGGGATCATTTTAGAATCTCTTTACAAGATGTGACCGCCGCGCCGGTGTGTAGGTACCTCTTCTATCCACTTGAGTTCTTATCGATAAATATTTAGAGTACGAAATCTATACGATACAGAGTCCATGAGCGGCGGTTACTGTCAACATATCTATAGTATAGTCGTATCATCGCACCGATCTGCTCTTGTCCGCGTCCGTCAGCGCAATATCATCAACATACATGAGCAAACACTGAGGTTGCTGATACTGTCCGACAAAACGTCCAATACCACGCTGAACAAGTAAAAACTAAGGAAGAATCCTTACCACGTCGGTGATGGGGAAGGTTTTTTTAGAAAGAAAGAATGGGCTTTCAGGTGAGAGTCTTTGATGGACACTTTGATGATGATGAGCTCTGCACGGTATTAAACTCATTGCGTATTACATCAGCACTCCTCAGTTCCTTTCTGGTATGTATTACGACCCTTTATTTCTGTTTATTCAAATTTCATCTAAACTATCGTTTCCACTTCAAAGAAAAACACAACCCCGTAATGCTTCCCATAACATGTAACCGTATAATGTACATAGCAATTTACATGAAGCTTGCTTTGTTCGTCGATACCTAAAGAGTGCGGTTACAAGCAGTTACACTCTATTTTTGTTACAAAGCAACGACATATAATACAAGAAATCCTTATCCACTTTGAATATATCAAAGCAACCTTAATAATTACCTTTGTATAATTTGAGGATAATGAGAACACCACGGCACACCAAAAGTGAACTTTGGAACATAATTTTGTATCCATTTCAAATTCGCACGGCAGTTATTTGATTTGACTTTAGATGTGTTCAACCGTTTAATTAATTTATGTTCATGAGTCTTTATTCGATTAATATCAAATTTTATTAGATAATTACTTAAAGGTTCGATGTTGAAGGATTTTTGTAATATAATTATGTTGTTCTGGTGGTTATGCAGATATATTACTTTTGCTGTTCGAGGTTTTTGAGTAGGTATTTGTTACAGCAATTTATGGTCGCACTTCAGATGACTATTTGTGTTTGCTATTGGTCGTTTGTTGTATTTGGCAAAATATTTGATATACACGCAAATATATTATAAATACGTCAATCCACACATGACAGCCAAATAACAAACCGACAAGCGCACGGCAAGCGTATGTGGTATTGGTCATATTTATCAAATGTCCAAACGTGATAATTATTTGCCAAATATGTCAAATATACACATAAAAATAGCCATGTGAAGTGCCACCAGATTGAATGATAGGCCAAAATTATGGTATAAATATATAATCTATGCTTGGTAAATTTGAGCTCGTCCACCGCGATACCAAGCCGTGCTGTGCTATCCTCAAAATACACCCAAGAAACGTGTATTGTGCGTATAGAGCAAAATTTAATCACATTTTAGGCCACGGTAACCACTTTCCATCAGGTGGGCCGTGTGCTTGTCTGCCACCTAAGTGGTATAAAATAAAAAAATAAAAAAACATGGGATTAAATTAGGGACCGCGGTAGCCTAGTGGTATGGGTAATGGACTGCTGAGACGAGGTCTCGGGTTCGATCCCAGGTTTCACCATGGCACACACCAATGACTTTTCGATGCTTTTCGAAGTTATGTGTGTATTTATCGCAGGTTTATAAGTGCCCGGTTAATGGCAATAGGCTCGCCACCTATTACATTGGGACCTAAACATAAACGGCGAAATGTGGGTGCTAGCACCTCTGCCTACCCCTTCGGGGATATAGGCGTGAGTTTATGTATGTATGTATGTATGTTAAATTAGGGATCCTTAGGTAACTGCGAGGAACAGAGGATGAGAATAGACTGGTGAGCCTCTATATCGCTGGTCAGAACAAGTGGGCAGGTAGGCTGTCAGTAAGAAATACGGTAAGACAGCACTGACATAACCATTTTTATGGATATAACATCTTGCCCCCGTTAAAATTATGTTTGTTTACTTTAATTCCATTTTTAATTTGTTAATATAGGTAGTGGCTGCAAAAATACAACATTTGTGAAATTTTCAACGGTCTGGCTTTCACAGTTCACGAGATACAGTTGATAGCAGACAGACACACAAACAAAAAAACAGATGAACAGTGCAGTCTGTATCAGGTTCCATTTTTAATGATAGTATAGTATAAAAAAATTGTAAGTACATTAGACTATTCATAATCATAGCCGGACTAATAATACAATTGTCACGCTACGTTTTTTTTTATAGAATATTAGCAACCGAAATTACTAATATTCCCGTTAACCCCTCCAACTAAGCTAAATTGCTTGTGCTAGGAGTGGGTTCACGTCGGTAGTGTAATGGCCAGGATTCGAACCCGGGACCTCTCAATCGTAAGTCCGACTCCTTAACCACTAAGCTACAGACGCTTCAATGTTAGGAAACGGGGTACTTATAAAGCCTTTATAAGTAATAAAAAATATAAGGTCCTTTAGCTCATAGTTACACAGGTGGGTTCGTATTATAATCCACTTCTTCCCATGGGTATTCCCATCTTTTATCTGGTTGAGAGTCACTGAAGTAACATGAACCATAATTTGTCATACGGTAACGCCCTGAAATAAATAATAAGAAGAATAAAACATACAAAATATAGGGTTGAACGACATTGGTCAAATCTGATATTCGTCAAATCCGTATTTTGTCCAATGTGACAATGGTCAAAGCTGTAGTTCGTCAAATCGTCTGTTTGTCCAATATAATAAGTATATAGCACACTGCACACTGCACACATCTCCGCTTTGGTGGAGTCCCGACCTTAGGCCCGAGAAAACCAAAGCGGAGAGGAGAGGAGAGAAGAAGAGCTGCGAAATCGGCAAGTAATTTTCACGAAAACTGAGAGCAGATGGGTAGTGGAGAGGAGATGTAAGCTGTTTGTAGCCAAGATGTGAGCTATGTGAGCTCAAAACCAGTTCGGGTGACAGAGGCGCGGGAAGAAGGTATCAGGAATAGGGTCGTGGGAGCGCCGCCGCCGACCGCCCGGCTACACACTTCTCCGCTCTGCTGCGCCACTGCACAAAATTCTATAGAAAAATTAGACATCTCCTCTCCTCTTGATCCTTTTCAAACGAAGATGTGCGAAGGAGGTAGGATACGCCGGTATTTCTGTCCCAATCGAGCATTCCGACTGAGGAAGTACTTCCGCCCTACAGAATACCACGGGTATAATATCCTCGTATTGTGTTTCAGGCGGTGAGTGGGGTTGCCGGAGACGTTTGTACTGTGAGTGGGAAGACCAAAGGTTTGTCCTGCTTGTCTTCTTCGCTGACGTCACAGAATCTCTCTTTTCTTAAAGGGTCGGCAACACGAGTGTGACTCCCCTGGTGTTGCACTCGTCCATAGGCCACGGTAATCACTTTCATCTCGCCTCCTCTCCTCTCTGCTTTGGTGGCGGGCCTTAGGCTGTATAAGCCAACATACTCAATCATTATTTACTTTTAATCTGGACGTTGGAATAGTTGACAAGATCACCACATTTTAATACAAATTAATTCTAATGTGCAACAGCTTACTAATACTAGGAAAATAGCTATTTGATAAAACGGTAAGGGGTTTCGACGGGTGAAACGACGGTTAGTGTAGTGTTTCGACGGGTAATATTTCAGTTGCATCCAATACTTGCACTTTGGAACCTGAGGCCAGCTTTTCCAGCTCTTCAAGAGCGACTGCCTCCTAATCTCTCGACGCTGAGAGGTAAAGCCGGCGCTACAGCCTCATCTATTGTTCATCAGATGCATCAACTCGCAGGTGAGGTTCACCTGGGCCCAAAACGAGTTGGTCTTGGACACCCAGGGCAGTAGCTATGTATTATTAAAATAAATACTTACTATGATAAAGAAAACAGTTTTCCAGATACACGTGGCAATATGACTGAAAGTATTTATAACGATAAGCATCATAATTTCTTAACCAAAACATAGCGCAAACGATTGAAGGTGACTCCCTGAAAGTAATAAAAAAAAAAAAATTACAGGTACAATTATCAGGACACTGTCGTGGTTTATCTGCATCACCAAGATCTCTGAAGTCCAAGTTTACCTCACTTGCTAGTCTATTATACCTACTGAATAATGAGTCTGCACTGGTTGCTTTGACGGCAGTTGCTACCCTAAAAACTAAGATGAATCAAAGGTGGAAATGAGGAAAAAGAGACCCTGCGCTCCAAAATACAAGCTTTAAGCTGGGCACTCACCTAGCCGTATAGCATGTAATGTGGCATGTAATATCCTACCTGCAAGTGTGTACGGCACATCCACGGTCACCGCGTATTCAGCCACGAGCTCCCGGATCTCACCTTTGTGCTCGCAGTGATACCGCCACTCGGTGATCCACCTGCGATTCACGCGCGAGCGGCTCGCAGTAGGCACTTGATACAGTATCAGAAACATTACATGCTACACAGTAAGGTGAGAATCCTGCCATAGATGCCACTGGGACTGACACTGAGATTCATCATTCGGACAGTTAACCCAATTTATTTGGGGTCGGTTTTCAGTCTGACTACGAAACGCTCAAACTTCATAGGTTTACGTGAAGCGACTGGTTCGTGGTGACTGAGTTCGAATAATGATGGCATAGATATACTAATATCATAAAGAGGAAAGATTTGTATTTTTGTATGTAACGAACAAACGCAAAATCTATTGGACCGATTTTAAAAATTCTTTCGCCTTTAGAGAGCTACACTATCATCAGGTACAGGCTATATATATCATCACGCTATTATCAGCGATGAACGGGATCAGAATTCCACGCGGGCGAGACCGCGAGCAACAGTTAGTATTTAAAAAAATTATGTACTTACAAATTCGAAAGACATTTTACAAAATCGGCACTGCATCTTTGGTGAATCAATGCAATGTGGGTCGGGTTTTTGTTATAAAAGTACATTTCATCTTCATAGTAATGCTGCCAGTTAACATAGCTGTAGTCTTGAGTCGAATACTTTCCGTACATCCCTTCCAAGTCTAGGAGTGCTTCTAAATCTAGAATACCTTCAGTCAATTCTTCGGCTGAAAAATCATTTAATTTGTCATTGCAGAATGTTACATTACCTCTCCCACAACAGTTAGGTAGAGGCGGCTAGAAAGTTTCGGCGAGGTGCGCAATAGTCTTCCAACTAATCTTTTTTTATCGTGGTGCCACTTCACTAACCCTGAGCATCCCTAGAGGGACGCCTGTCACCCTAGCAGAAGCAGCCTGCAGCGGTGACGCAAAATGCGCCTCCCATACCCGGGGGCTAGATAGGGACATCATGGTCCCCATGCCCGTAGTATCAGCCGGGATACGAGAGATAAGTTTCCGGCTATCTCGCCTCCGGCAACCGAAAGCCAAAAACGGCTCGAGGCCGATATATTCGCGGTATCCGCGGGGATCTTGCGCAAATTAAAAAAAAGTCTCCAGCGGCCTCCAGAGGAACTGAAAGGCTCTTTAGAATCAAACCATTGGCTGAAATATTAATTAAAAAAAAAAAAAATATTCCACAAATCAGTAGCAAGGTCCTGATATTTGGTTCTGTTATCTTCTTCGTTTGCAAGGTAATAATAAAACTAACATTCTTCTTCTGTTGTGGTCTGCGGCTTGGTTTGACACGTGACATGGCGTACCAGAGTTTGTAATAGCACCGAACAGAATATAGTTAAAATACATTTTTGCCGTTTCAACATTTCACTATTCAATGTTCATTTGCGTTACGTTGATTGACTATATTACGGAAGTAATTTGGAATGAGCACTGTACTCACATTCGATTGAAATAATCTAATTAGTGCTAATCGTGATCAATGTGATACGCTATTAGCGCGTGTTATCTTAATATCCTGGCACTTGTGCATTGAATGTCATTCAGTCATCATCTTCTTAGCGGAGCTCCCAGTTGCATCCGAGGATTTCTCCTCAGGGTCTGATGACGCCTCTTCCTGCTTTTGGTTTGACTAATACGGCTTTTATGGAAACGACTGCCGTCTAACATCCTGACCCCGAGAGAAAGCCAGCGCCAGAGCCTCGTCCATTAGCAGGTATACTGGCTTGCAGGTGAGATTGAAAGTCTTGGTTGGGCCTCATGTCATGACTTTCAGTAAGGGAATTTTTTATTGTGCGGAAATCCCCCCGGCCGGCGGGTGTAGTAATGTCAGACTCGAAATGTGATGATAAAGACGTGATTATATGTATGTATTAACTTAGATTAACGTAAAAAAAAGAACTATATTTCAAAATATTTGTGTTTGGTCGTCATAGTATTTTTTTGTTCCCTTGAGAAGAGCTATCTAACGATGTATGACACATCTTGATTGGACGCAATACCAAATTGCCAATCCTCCTTTATGTTTAGAAAAATATTTATGCTTGATTCGTTTTAGTTTCATGGTATGTGCTCTCCACCGTTCGATTTTCCTTGATTAAGAAATGCCTGCATGCCTCGTGCACTATAGGTATACGAGGAACGTCTCCGCATTATTTCGAGTCAGTGTATTGAAGAGCATAAAGGGTTCCATTACTTTGATGGAGTGTTTGAAGAATGTAATGGGTTTATAATTAGAACTAGCTGTTACCCGTGGTTCCGCCCGTGCTAAATTCTGAACACATTTCTGCATTGTAATATAATAATTGATGAGTATAATCTTGTAATTGATTTCTGAGATCTCTGACGTACTTCTTTATGGTTTTTTTTCTTTGAGTGGTTCGCGTTCATTACAATTTAAACAGCGCAGTGATAATAAGGCCGACGACAGCATTGTGTTTGTCCAGAAGAAGCCTACTGCACTTGAAGATACCCCGGCAATACAGACTCAGGCAAGGAGTTGCATTCTTAAGGGTCCTGTACACGTAGATAGATTCATCTGCAGATGTTAGCGGCGGACGCGTCTGAAGAATCTACCATAGTCGAGCAAGTCGCTCCGTCTGCATGTTAGCGGACGCGTCCGCCGATAACATCTGCGGATGAATCTGTCTACGTGTACAGGAGCCATTAGCTGTACGCACACTACTTTAGCCCCTTTTACAACATAAATACAAAAACTAATCTCTTAACACTGAACTACAAAAACCTGACACACATACTCATGATAAATGTGCAGCACTTGACTGGGATTAGTTCGTCGACAAATCGGTACTAAACCCCCACACTCTTGTGGTCCATCAATCATAACACTTAGCACCACATATTTTGTTTAAAAAAGGTAAATATTTAGGCTTTTTCCTGTGTATACAACGGACGAAAAAAAAGATTGATTTATTACCGGGGTTACTTGTAATAAATAAGTAAATGGTAAGTAGTTTTTACTTTAGTACTAGATATTATCTATCTAAATCTATGGTGTTCACTGGGATTCTACGGTAAAAGTCATAGAGAGTCACAGATAGAGATTGCTTTGATTTCTATTTCTTTTTATGTTAGATTTATCAGAGAATAGATTCCTCTGTGTTGCGGGAACGGGATCAGTATTACACGATTGGGAAATAATCACTCTGAGCCTTTTACCCCCTCAGTTGGGTTCGGCTTTTCATTCTAACTGAGGTGGGACTGAACTGCGATATTTTCCGTGAAGCGACTGCTATCTTACCTCTACAACCAATATGCGATATTAAAGCTATAGTCGTAGTTAATTAAACTGGTCGGACTTTTTAGGGCTCCGACTACCAGGTAACGACTGACTTGAATGTTCGTATGACCGGGACCGATGACTGAACGTGGTCTCCGATAGTGTAAGATTTATGTTATTCAGTAAAGTACTGTCATATAGTAGACCGAAGGAGCCCAATCGTTTCGTAAAAACCAATCAGTGGATTTAGTGGCGAAGGTAATCAAAAGGTATCAAATTACGCTGCAAGCCTGTAGGGATTCTCAAGTTCAACAACAATCTGAGTTGTTTATTTAGGACCCTAGTACAACATTTTGTAAATTAAATAAATATGGCCGAAAAATAAAGCTTTTCTTTGCAGTTGGAGGGATGGTGACGTCCTCTGTCATCATCAGGTCGTAGATATCACCCACATACGGTGCAGAATATTCCATCAAGAACCGGACGATTCGGCAACTCTTTTCTTAGGTCTGGGCTGTATATAGGGTTATAGATGGGGTAGCCCAATTTTGTTATCTTCTACACATTAATTAAACCTGATTGTATACTTTTATTTAAAGTCGTATGTTGGGTTAGGGTTGGCCTTCAATTCACACAATGGAACCTCGCTCACTCGAAGTATCTTTAGAAATATTTCCAGCCTGCGAAGTCTAATACGAGTAAACTCCAATTAGAAAAGTCCTTTTATTATAATTAATACACACCACAATAAATCAGTTCAGATAAATTACTTCGCTTTGTAATTTCTAAGCCCCGGGAGAAGCCCCAATGTATATCTAGGATAATATAAATTAAATTTTTATTAAAGATAGGATTTGCCTTTGGTCAGACGCACGATTTTATGATTCATACAATGGTTATATTTGTGTGGGCGTTATTTTGACGCGTGGCTTATTTAGAGCTTTATGTTTACCCATACTATTAATAACATAACATAAACTCACGCCTTTATCCCCGAAGGGGTAGGCAGAGGTGCTAGCACCCACATGTCGCCGTTTATGTTTAGGTCCCAATGTAATAGGTGGCGAGCCTATTGCCATTAATCGGGCACTTATAAACCTGCGATAAATACACACATAACTTCGAAAAGCATCGAGAAGTCATTGGTGTGTGCCATGGTAAAACCTGGGATCGAACCCGAGACCTCGTCTCAGCAGTCCATTACCCATACCACTAGGCTACCGCGGTGACTATTAATACCTACGTAATTTAGTTGGTAAAGAGTGTTTTGTGAATCAAAATCATAGGTTTATTTGATTGTTATTTTATTTTGAGGGTAGTTTTATTTAAGAGTGTGTCAAATGCAAGGCGACTCAAGCAGTCGAGAGTCAACCATTGCAAGAGGCGCTTGCGTGCTAACCTAATGACTCTTAGTCGAGTTTATTTCTATGTGTAACGTTTGATTCTGTACTAACGTGTGAAATGTACAAATAAGACAGTCTATCAAACGTTGTTTTATTGGAAAATTCTAGCCATTATTACTCATAATATTGTTGCGAAGAACCTTCATGTACACCGACATGTATATAATTCTCGTGAATAAATACAGTACCAAAATATTAATAACTGTTGCCCGCAGCTCCGCCTGTATGGATATCCGTTATCGCGACAATATTTGTGAACCAAACTTTATCAAAATCGATTAAGTGGCGTGATACGTAACAGACAGACATAGTAACTTTCTCATTAATAATTTTAGTATAGAAGTATGAATTAGAGATGTGCCAACTACCAAAAAAAATCTTAGATTTGAGTTAAACTCGAGTTGCCTTGCGTACCACCATTACTAGATACATGCAGTTTAATCACAAGTCGTATCCTTATAGAAAAACAGGAAATAGTTAGGTGGTTATAAGACAGCTACTTTTAAAGATTACTAGTAAATCCTTAATCCCATCTCAAACCCTTGGACTAATCGAACCGTAACCGACCCTCAATTTGTCGCAGTCAAACAGGACAAAACAGGAAACCATGAAACATCTACAGCACATTTATTCCTATTCACAAATCTATTGAGATCGTTCAATGTCCATTTACGTCAATCAACTGTCTATCGACTGGAACATTGGTAACTTCCTCAAATGGAATCCAATTCATTTCGGTTCCTTTCAGTCGAGATTAACGGAAAGACACACCATATAAGATATTAAAGATACAGTTACTGGGAATGCATTGTTCTATACTGTAATATGTATAAGAGGTGTAAACATTGAGATATACCAATAGTAATATATACAGGGTGGAAGATTTCGACCTTACCTGGAGGGAAAGTTCTCTAAATATTGGATATAGCGAACTTTACTCAAAGGAAATATTCCTCGAAATCGTACGCTATTATCACTTGCAATAATCGCCATACAATTTTCCTACGAGAATGGTATGTTATGTTATGTATATCCTACGAGATTCGCAAGTGACAATCGCCTTATGTCAAAAAAATACAATTTATTACTTTAAAATTCTGTTCGGACGGACACTATCAATTGAGATAGACGATCGAGCGGCAATTGTTTTGCGCTTCCATTTCCCTTGACAGTACTGCGCGACACTACTAGTAGTGTCACGGGAGATTTCTATTTCCCGTGACACTACCAGTAGTGCCATGGGTAAAACTGCATTTCCCGTGACACTACTCTTTCGCAAGTAGTGCCACTGGAAATCTTATCTCCCTTGGCACTACTAGGTTATCTATCCTTTTTAATAAATATGATTACATAATAATATCGTAAACTACTTGGAATAGGTACTGGCACTTATGATGAAGTACACTGTAGACAATGTCAATGTTACAAATTTAAAGAATACCGCCGTTTGCCCGAATTTTATTTACCCTAATAACATTTGCCATAATAGTTCAACAGCCATAATATTATATGACGTGCGAATGTTTAGACGAAGCAACTTTCTTCTCTCCTTTCGATAGTCGTATCTTGCAAGCGAGAAACTCTCCTGGTCTAAATGAGCCTTAAATATCGCACATTTACAAGTTCTAAGACGTCCCTAAGGTCCTATTATATGCCTTGTTATTCAGAGCCCGCACAGAAGTTTGTATATTCAGACGTGGATAGAAACATAACGAGTACAAAGACCATATGATTTGGTACACTGCTTTACAATAAATGTAAGTAATGAGAGGAGGCACCCGTTTAGCTGCTTACGTGTTTATTACTCGACTGCGCGTCGCAAAGGAGTGGTAATGTGTTTATTTATCACTTGTTACGAAAAGTAACTGTAAACAGTGTTCGTTTCCTTTGGCACAGAACAGATAATATACTGGTCGTTTGGTTTTAGTTCTTTTTTGAACGCTCCGCTAGCTTTACAATTGAGATAATATGTCATTATGTTTCAGCCTCAAATATACAGGGACGTTATTATCGGCCGAAAATACCATACGCCCCACTTTTTATTTAGCACATTTAGAAAAGTCCGGCCAAGATCAGATTCTTTGGTTTTGTTGATCGTTCTCTCTATGCATTCAAAACAAAAAAAGAACAGTAATGTCATTTTTAAAATACATATATTATAACAATCAATCACTCAATTTGTTCTCTCAGTGATACATATATTATAGCATTGCAATAGTCGAATTGCTTCTCTCATCCGGCGGTCGGTAGGCGCCTGTCTAGGTAAACGCAACCGGATATCTAAGGCGTGAGGCTCTCGAGGTCGCCTCAAGTGCCCAGTCAATAAACAGTACGTAATAGGAACGGTTTTAGTACAATAGTGTCCTTGCTCGGTAATCTTATTGTGTCCTGCCTGGGTGATCGACCTGGATGGGTCGGCGGCACTGGTGCATAACGCCGCTGCAGGTAGCCCCCCCCTTGCAACCATTGCAAGGGGGCATGGCTACGTGGCGGCTCTTGTGGGGGAGATAGCGGTTGTGGCCGTCTACCTCACGCCGAGTCGACACCGACTCATAAGCCAATACCAGCAATCGTTGGATCGGCTGGCCGACGTCGTCAATGCCTGTTACCCTCGCCCGGTTCTTGTGCTTGGGGACTTTAACGCCTGGTCAGTGACCTGGGGTTCCCAGCGCACGAACCCGCGAGGAAGGGCACTGGAGAGCTGGGCCGCTACACTCGGTCTAGTTCTCCAGAATAGCGGGGCCGAAGCCACGTTCATGGCCGCGGGGCGCAGTTCGATCGTAGACCTTACGTTCGCGGGCGCTTCGCTGTCACACCGTGTGCGGGACTGGCGGGTCGTTGTCGGGGTGGAGACATTGGCGGATCATCGTTACGTTAGGTTTGATGTCTCACACCCCGCGGGTGATGCGCCGGTCATACCGGCCCCACGCGAGCCGCGCTGGGTACTTAAGGGACTGAATCGGGAGGTCCTCCTGGAGGCCGCCGCCGTTCAGGCTTGGGCCATTGCGCCGGACAGGCCTGTCGATATAGACGACGAGGCGGCGTGGTTTCGGGAGGCCATGACACGTGTCTGCGATGCGGGTATGCCTAGGGCTCCGCCCTATAGTCCGAGGCGTCGGGTCTACTGGTGGTCTGCGGAGATTGCGAGGCTGCGGCAAGCCTGCGTAATCGCGCACCGTCGGTGGGCCAGATTCCGTAGGAGGCGTAGCCGACCCGCAGATACGGAGCCCCGAGTGGCGGAGCTTCATGAGGGATACAGAGAGGCCAGAAATGCCCTCCGAGCGGAGATTAAGCGGGCCAAAGCTGCGGCTTTTAAAGAGCTGATGGAGACGCTGGAGAGGGACCCATGGGGGCGGCCTTACTATATGGTAAGAGGAAAGCTCCGCCCCCGGGCTCCGCCGCTGACCCAGGTTCTCCAGCCGGCTCTGCTCGGAGGAGTGGTTGAATCCCTGTTCCCGACGCGGGCGGAACACGTTCCACCGCGGATGACTCTGCCACCTCAGTCGCCTGTGGTGCCCAGCGCGGTTGATGACGACGTGCCCGAGGTCACTTGGGTAGAACTAGAGCTGGCGGTGCGAAGGCTTAGCGCCAAGAAGAACACCGCCCCGGGACCCGACGGTATTCCAGGCCGCGCATGGGTCCTAGCTCTAGGGGAAGACGCTCTCGAGCCTCGATTTAGAGGTTTCCTCAGCGCATGTATGGAGCGTGGCCAGTTTCCGAAGATGTGGAAGACGGGGAAACTGGTACTCATCCGGAAGGAGGGGCGCCCGGTGGACTCACCGTCCGGCTACCGGCCCATAGTGTTGCTCGATGAGGTGGGCAAGCTCTTTGAAAGAGTTATTGCGAAGCGCCTCGTCGAGCACCTCTCTAGGGAGGGGCCGGATCTGGCGGATTCCCAATATGGCTTCCGCCGAGGGCGTTCCACCGTAGATGCAATCATGCGCGTGAGGACTCTGGCGGAGGATGCGGTCGCTCGGGGCGAGGTGATGTTGGCGGTGGCCTTGGACATCTCCAACGCGTTCAACACCTTGCCCTGGAGTTGCATTATGGAGGCGCTCGCGTACCACGATGTGCCTCTCTACCTCCGCCGTATAGTCGGGGCGTACCTGACGGAGAGAGCCGTCATCTACCCAAGTGCGACCGGTGTCGGTCGGCGAGAGATGTCGTGCGGTGTTCCGCAGGGATCGGTCCTGGGGCCGCTCCTGTGGAACATCGGATACGACTGGGTGCTTCGCAGTGAGCTCGTGCATGGTGCCGCCGTGACGTGTTATGCGGACGACACGCTAGTGACGGCAAGCGGGGCTACACACCGCGAGGCAACCCTGAAGGCCACGACCGCGGTTGCCCAAGTCGTGGAACGAATCCGGCGGCTGGGTCTCGAGGTGGCTCTGCAGAAAACCGAGGCCATGTTCTTTCATGGACCTCGGCGCGGGCCACCGGCGGGATCCAGAATCACAGTGGGAGACACTCTCATCGACATCAAGCCCCGGATGAAATATCTGGGGCTCGTGCTCGACGGTCGGTGGGACTTCGGGGAGCATTTCCGAAGTCTGGTCCCCAAATTGGTGCTCACAGCTAACGCTCTGACGCGGCTGCTGCCCAATTTGAGGGGGCCAGAGGACTCCTGCAGGAGACTCTATGCGGGTGTCGTGCGGTCCATGGCTCTATACGGTAGCCCCGTATGGGCGGACAACCTGAAGGCCAGGCACGTGGACCGGCTGCATGAACCGCAGCGGATAGTGGCCATCAGGGCCATCAGGGGGTACCGCACGATATCCTTTGAAGCAGCGAGTCTCCTTGCCGGATCGCTACCGTGGATCCTGGAAGCGAGAACCCTTTCGGCGCTATATCGTTTCCGAAAGGAGGCGCGGGAGCGGGGACACAATCCTGAGCCTGAAGAAATTCGGGCCGTGAAATCCCGGCTCCACAGGGACATGGTAGCGGAGTGGGAGCTACGACTTGGGCGACCACGCGCAGGGCACGCCGTAGTAGCGGCGGTAAGACCCATCATGGGGGAGTGGCTAGAGAGGCCACACGGTGGCCTCTCGTTCTGGCTGACGCAGATCATCACCAATCATGGATGCTTCGGGCGGTATCTGCATCGGATCGCGAAGAAAGAGCCAACGTCCGAGTGCCATCACTGCGACGCGAGCGAGGATTCGGCGCTGCACACGCTCACCGAGTGTCCGGCGTGGGAGGCGCCGAGACGGGAGCTGGTGGCGACCCTGGGAGTGAGAGCTCTCACGCTCGCCACTCTGCTCGCAGCGATGGTTCGCTGCGCGGATGCGTGGGCCGCGGGCGCCTCCTTCTGCGAGCAAATCATGCTCGTAAAGTGGGCGGCGGAGCGGGAGCGAAGGACAATCGCAGACCTTGCCGCCCGCGAGGAGCGCAGGAGAATCGCTAACCGCGCGGCCCGCAACGAGCGGCGGCAACTCGGGCGTCGGAGGTCGCAGAATGACCTCCGTCCCCCATGAGCGCGGGCCTGGGGGTGACGGGTGGAGCCGCCTGTCACCCTAGCAGAAGCAGGCCGCGGCGGCGGCGCGCATTGCGTGCCTCCCCATACCCGGGGCGAGTTGGGGACTCTGTGGTCCCCACACGGGATGAGGGCCAGATCGAGAGATTTGGCCCTGGGTCGGCCGGGGTGCGAGGGATATGGCTACGACAACCTCACCTTCGGCAACCGACGGCCCACAGACGGCGTGCGTTTTAGTCGGTTCGAGTCCGACATAACCTCTTCCTCCGGCTCCGGCGGGGGAGGTATCCGTGGGGATTTTTCGCACGATAAAAAAAAAAAAAAAAAAAAGGTAATCTTATTGTGTATGCCTAGCAATACTCTAGTTCTACACCATAAGATTACCAATGTTTAAAAAAGTAATAGAGTGCTGTTAATTTGTACCTTGTAAATCTTATCCTATCCTATTTTCTACTCCAACTTAATATTAAAAATGTGAAAATCGTGAAAGTTTGTGAAAATGTTTAGATGTTTTTATTCATTTACGCTCTAACGGATCTGCCCCACTAGACAAGTTGCAATTATAATGTAATACATGAACGCCCAGTTTCTGAAAGGCTGATCAATGTTAAATTAACTAATCGGCTGTTAATTTTTTTTTCAAGTAGCAATTGGGTTGCTAAAAGCATGGTTAAATAGTATAATTAATCATCGTGTTGGTTAATCAGCTATTTTCACCGACACGATGATCAAATTAAACAATTTAACCATGATTCTAGCAACCAATTGCTACTTGACAAGAGATTTGACAGCCGATTAGTTAATTTGACGTTGATCAGCCTTTCGGAAACTGGGCGTTAGTGTTGCAAATGTATGGGATGTGACGTATACGACAGTCGCCACATCCCATATATTACCTTTGGAAGTATTAAACAACATTCGATACTGCTGACCGGAAAATATGTACCGAAACATAACACAATAACGCAATAAGTCGTATCTTATTGTGTTATGTATTCTTATTGTGTTATGTATTGCAAGTTGGAATGGTTGGTTGGTTATATGAAACTGAAAGATTATTCACTGAAGGGGCGTTTAATGGCTTCCAAAGATTTGTTATTGAAGCTGAAATGGCTTCTACTAACATTATAAGCTTTAGTTACTTGTAGCTTTGTCAACCGAGTAATAAAATGGGAGATTTGTTCGCACAATATTTTATTGGTTACGTTTAGACTACTTACGTGGTACTCGCAAGAAACTTTTTTGTTCCTTTCATAATCTTGCGGTCTGTGGTGTTGACTACAAGCAGATTCTAATGTGTCTTGTAGGGTTCTACTTTTAGCAGAATTAATCCCTTTTAAATGGTATAGTTAGCTGTTAAATTTCACCACTTCTTTAGTAGGTGAATAATTCAGGAATCGTTAATTGTCCCACAAACTTATTAGGGATTATTTTGTAATGGGGACTTGCACCTGTCATAGTGCGACACTTAGTCAAGTTTTTAGTCGTCGTCGGTAAGAAAATTTTCAATTTCCAGAAATGCCATGTCATTATGCTATTTACTGGAGTTCATAATGCTTCTGGCTTTATTTCTTGGTCTAATTTGTCGATACAAAGGAGTTTCTTTCCATCGTCTACTGCTCTCCTATACATCATCATCCCACCTTTCTGATTACAGATTTACAGAAGCATAGTTTTGTATGTACAATGCGAGACAAAACTTTGAAGATGAAATTTATTACAATCCTTTTACTATTCCTCCGAGTTAAAAGTTGGAACGACCAACAATGCTGGAAATTTAGCGTCCAACCAACTTCGTCCAAGTTTACCTCTTTTTATTAAATTTTCGTCAGTTGATCAAAGCTTATGATGCGGCCGAAAATGTTTCGGGGACCAAGTTGGAAGATTTGTTCAAAATAAGGATTAAATTGAGAATGGCTACCGCTAGTATACGATTACATGGAGGCATTATAATCATAGTATTTGCATTTAGGAGATTATCTGCATTGTAACTTATTTACAAGTATTTGGTTCTTACAAATGATCTTCATTACTACGGGTTTTTATAATGGTACTTTCTTATATTTCTACATCATAGGATTCCGCTGTGTGGTTCCTGGCAGAGTAGAATTTGGGCCACCCCATCTCCTCTCTTGCGGTGTCGTACAAGGCGACTAAGGGGTAGGGCTGTTTAACGTCAGACAGATTTATACAGCCCAGGCTCAGCCTCAGATATATGGCTTGAGTCAACGACAGTGCCCGGAATACGGCAATAGGCTCACCGCCTATTACGTGGGACCTAATACAATGATTGGTGAAATGTGTGTGTTAATTCACCTCTGCCTAACCCTCCGGGGATAAAGGCGTGATTGTATGTATGTATGTATCATAGGATTTTACACTGTCGTCTTGAAATTATTAAGTTATTTTCACGTCTTTTCAGACGGTGTAGCAGTATTATGGGTATTTATTCAAGGATAATAATGTGATCACTTTCATTGTATGGTTGAGTCTTCAATTTACAATTTCATATTATTCTCTCTTGCAAAGCTTGCACCGCACGCCATGAAACTAAGCATTAGTCTGTGTGTCTATACTGTTAGTTCAAGCATATATTCTAATAAAGACATTAGAATATATGCTTGAGCTAACAGTGTACTGCTCGTATACATTACGTAGATGCAAGAGTTAAAACCGGCATTAAGTTTGTTGTGACTCGTCGGGCTAGAGAATGAGCGGATTGATACAAGAATAAGGCATCAATTATAACTTTACTGCTGTTAATGACACGATGAAGAAGAAGACTATCATATTAATCCTATGAATCCTAATAATTCAACTAATCCTACTAATATTATAAATGTGAAAGTTTGCAACTAGTTTGATGTTTGTTACTCAATAACGCTATAATGGTTGAACTGCCTCCCTAGAAAAGTGGTGGGTGAAAAATTTATTGGCTGGCGTGTTGTAAAATATAATGTTCATCATTATATTGTATGGAATTTGAGGTATTTTATGATTGTCGTGAACGTATGTCATAATCATCAAAATACGTGTCATATACGTCAAAGTCCCATACAAGATTTGATACAAGTATCCATACTTCCATACTAATATTATAAATGCAAAAGTAACTCAGTGTCTGTCTGTCTGTTACGCTTTCACGCCTAAACTACTGCACCGATTTCGATGAAATTTGATATAGGGGTGAGAAAGGACATAGGCATGTTTGGTCGCGATAACCGACATCCACGCGGGCGGAGCCGCGGGCAAAAGCTAGTAAATCATAATTTGGAATAACCCATTTTAACATTTTTATCCGTTTTTATCCGTTTCGGGAACGATATGATTTGGGAATGATAATAAAAAGATGTGCATATAAATGAAACGCTTATTTAAGAGCCTTCGACAATAACGAGTCGTCTTATTTCTCTCAGCATTTACAAACGATCTGTTATTAGGATTTCATTCATGACTCATAACAACATACAAGCGGCATCTGAAATTCTGTTGCATTGAGTTTACTTGAAATATTAAATTATGAGAACGAAATCGAATATAATAAGATATATAATGGGTTCTTCAAGAAGGGCATTAGAAAGTTTGTGCCCGTTCCCTAATGTTGCATACGTCTATAGACCAGGGTAACCACTTTCCATCAGGTGGGCCGTATGCTTGTCTGCGACCTAAGTGGTGTAAGAAAATTCCTGCAATAAATTTGGAGCAGAGTAGTCATCCTTTTGGCTATGTACCCACATAGAGTATTCGATTCATCGTATCTGGATCATAGGGTCTAATTCAGTTTGGGAGAAATAATTTACTGGTGTGCGGTTTTAGTCGGTTCGCATCCAACATAACCCCTTCCGGTGGTCGGCAGTCTCGTTCAGTTGATAATAGTAGTAAAGCTGATGTCTAGTAGCATAGAATGGACTACTGAAGTTTTCTCGATATAGTACGTTTTTGCAGGTGGAAAACATTGTACACAAAGTTATTTTCATGTGATAAGTACACCGGTAATTGAAAATCTCCCGCGGGATAATTAATCTTAATGAAACACACAACTAAAAAGCTCAGATTGGCGGCGATTAACTTAGTAAAATGGGAAAAATTAATTACGTTAATTTGCATGCCTTCTGAAGTACGGAGATTTGAAAGGTATTACATAAAAGTCATAAAAGTTATTGAAGAAGCTGTGATATACTTATATCATTGAATAATTGTATATTTTATTTAGCTAGCTCGACTAAAAATGATCATAAATAAAATTCTGGGGCATTTTGTTTTACACTCTGTACTCTACTTACCTTTTATGATGTTTCAACCCTTAAAATTTACAACTCTGTTTTTAAATCTAGGCTATTTAATTTTATGATTATTCGTTTTTAACGCAGCACTTCGGAGTTATGTGAACGCTTCCTATAAGGGGTTGCTAGCGAGTGCACTTTTGAGTATCAAGCAAAAGTTTTTGTAATAGCCTGCTTGTATAAAATACTGATCTCATTCTCACAGGTAGTTTTCGTATGCAACTGGGACTAATGAGCTTAGCAGTATGGGTATTAGCGTTGTACCTACCTACTGATTTAGTTACTTTAATAACATATACATCAATTGGTCTTTGTACAGTCAGCGTCAAATTGATCTTGACTGGCACGGTGCTCAAAAAGATCTTAATACCATGTCAATAAGATCTTTTTGAGCACTCTGCCAGTCAAGATCAATTTGACGCTGACTGTACCATGTCGAAGACGTACTTATAACGCTGAGTGTTCACAGTAATGTAACACAGGACAACGGCGGCGTTACATTCAAACTCGAGTTGAGACGTAAATGTGCATTGTTTTCTTTGTTTCAGTGTTCCTTATTGAAATGCTCAAACTTTTGGGCCAAACTTAGCAACAATGAATTACTTCCTTCAAACAACTTTTGTGGACACTCATCAGTTTCTTTACAAATATTAATGCCAGAATATGGGAAATTAAAAGCATGAATAAAATAAAATAAATACACCCCCTAGCTGGCTGATGACCTGCGAAAGGTGGCTGGGACGGACTGGATGCGGAAGGCGGAGGATCGGCAAACGTGGCGCGTATTGGGAGAGGCCTATGTCCAGCAGTGGACAGCAGTAGGCTAATTGATTGATTGATTGAAATACAAAAACACCTACACATAAATTTACATTTGTGCTAACTATTCAAACAAATAAGATACTCGTAGGATTATTGGTAGATGGCTCCAACTGTGGCCACAAGAGGTTGTATAGGAGAATTTCGAATGCTAAAGACGCTACAATTCGGTGAACGCAACTAAACGTGAAAAAAAAGGCCACGGTAACCACTTCCTATCAGGTGGGCCGTGTGCTTCTCTGCCACCTAAGTGGTATAAATTAAAAAAAAAAAAACATCTTGCTGTTTCTATTTAATATGTTTTATTTAAAAACTCAGTTTGTATATATTTTAATGTTTAAAAACTTATTATGAAAATTATAAACCGAAATCGAACCACTATAGTTTATTTGTTTAATACGTATTTATAAATTACTAGCTGACCCGGCGAACTTCGTACCGCCATATTTTCCGCCCGCGTGGTATTATCTCTATATTTATCAGTGTTTCTCTGCGATATTATGCATGTATTATACATATAAACCTTCCTCTTGAATCACTCTATCTATTAAAAAAAACCGCTTCAAAATCCGTTGCGTAGTTTTGAAGATTTAAGCATACATAGGGACGGACAGACAGCGACTTTGTTTTATAATACTTTTCATATAAAAAAAATAAAGGTATTTTCTTTAGTGCCACTACTTTTGCGCCACCCAGTATGTAGTGGTGAAGGTGATAGTGATGAAGTCGCTACAAGATTTTTTAACTTTAGTTAATCCTAACCGAATGGAGTATAGATTCTTCTAGTGACTGCTTTTTCGTACTTCCCAGCGTTTCTCTTATTGAAATAATTAAATTGGTGCAAAACAAACTCGTCAAAACTTGTTTTTAAAAATGCTTATTCAAGGATTTTCCGTAATTACCTAACAACGAAGCGACAATTTGTAGCTCTGTAAAGTTTAATGATTAATATTAAGATGGAACTTGTCACCAACAGCTGTTGCGATAATAACAATGGTTGACTTCTGTCCTATCAGCCAGAGATAAGGAAACCTTGGTAATGAAAACAGAAGTTTTGATTTTAGGCACAGTTTTGAGATATTGTAGGTACTTCTACGAGCACGATTTTCAAGATCTCTTCCTACGAGAAGGGAAGAATTTAAAGATTCAAAATTAAATTATAACATGGGGAATCCTAGATTTTGAATTTATACAAGACGCAAATTGTTAAAACAGGCGGCGGCGCGGGTGTGTTACGCAGCACATCAGAGCACAACAACAATAAATGATTCCCCAAAAGCTTTGTTTTTCAGCAACAACCATTTTGAAGCGATGTTATGGACTAATGACATAGATCATTAGCGCTAATTGTATATTCAAGTATTTCTAGTGCCAGGAAAATTCCAAATTGATTCTCACGCATTTAATTTTACAGAATGTCATTTTCTGTAAATTCTTAAATACAAATACGAAGTTAATTTTGAAATCTAACAGTAAGTCTGACTTCTAACTGTAACTAAAATAACAAAATGACGCTTAATGCTTATATAAGCATGTATATATATAAGCATATATAAGCATAAAGGGTCATGTGTGTGTTATACCTCTACCTACAGTCCCGGGTCCTTTAAGCGGGGCGTGAATAAGCATCTGAAGAGCAAGCTGAGTGCCATCATGTAACATGGTACGTGTCTATAATGGTGACCTCATTTTCCGAGACTTTGCTTTCAGCTTACCGTCAGGTGAGGCGAAGTGGTTTTTAAATGCTACTATACTGTAATTATATCCGTTTATATGTATTTTGGTAAATAAATAAAAAAAAAAAGTCAAATTGACGTGGCCTATATAAAAAAAAATATAACAATTACATTAGGTCTTTTTAATGTATAAAACAATACAATCAATGGAAACAAAACAAAGACCTCAGTCATATGTTCATATTATAACATTGCAACGTTATGTCGCGAATATTCTTTTATCTTTTGAATAGATATATTTGAATCGAAATATATTTTTTTATTTCGAAACACTCTGAAGTAAATTATTCCGCGCACATTCATTTTGAATTGCATTCAAGAGAAATTTGAATTTACAATTTATTGTTCGTATTGAAAAAGAGATACAAATCCCTACTTTCATGTGAACAAAACTTGAATGTAGGCATTTTTTAAAATGCAAGTGAAAATATTTTTTTTACTGCTTACTTTTTGATGTTATTACGTTTTTGACTAAATAAAAAATGTATTTGGCAATCATTGAAAGTATTTAATGTTCAGATACTTTCATCTTCTTCAATCATCATGTAAGATACTTTAACTGGAAAAATTCCCGTTTGGTAACCAAACGTACCATGATATACCTCCGGTCATATATCTTGGACCTAAAATGTACTCAAGATGTGCTCTATACAAGCAGTGCACGTTTCTTGTGTGTCTTTTGAGGATAGCACAGGGTGCTAAGGCGGTGGACGAGCTCAAATTCACCAAGCATAGATTTTTACAAAACAATCCACGCGCGCCAGAGCCTCGTTTGTCTTGCGACTTTGGTCCAAGATATTTGTCCTGAGGCATACGACGATCTCTTTAAACTATGTTGAGAGATCGTCTTTGATGGATGTTCCGCCGCATTTAAATTCGGTGCACTAACCTACAGCTGTGGAATACGGTGGAACTTTAATGTGTTCCTTACTTGATTGATGTTCCGTATTGAAATTTTGTATATTCACCAACAAAACTAACTGCAAATTATTATACTTATTTTTTTGGTATGCACTTAGTTAATAGTAAATATTGTAAATATTTTTATTTATTAATTTAATTTAATTTATCTGTAGTTAATTAGTAAAAAAAATTATATATGTAAATATATGATTGTATGGAGATATTAATATGTATAAATAAAATATGTTAATAGTTTACCATTGTCAACTAGTATTTATGCTTTTGATTTCAGAAAGTTTGTATTGTATCCGCACTGTTTATTGAATTGCATGCTTTATTGACATTGAATTTGGTACGATTGTAACTTTTAGGACTAATCTATTCTGAATAATTGTGTAAATCTGGGTTCTATAAGTGTGGCGCGAAAATGCATATATCTAGGACGCTGCAATCGTCACACTGACGACCACCATTTTAAAATTTTGGCATTCGAAATATAAACGCGTATACAAATAATTGACACAGCAATTGGACTGGGTTCGTCCATTTTCGTAACTGTACTTCACACAAGCTCAGCATCAGGAGGATTATTTGTAGTCAACCCGGTGAGTGGATCTAAAAAAGTTAATAATAAGCAGAATTTACATTGTGATGCCAATGTACCTATTGATCTTTATCCTAAAATCAAGAACAAATACAACACAAACAAGATTCAACCAAACTCCGGTAATACAAGAATATCGGGTAATTGTTTTATAATCACTCATTTTCCCCGCGCTTGCCAGGGTAAAAATAGTTAAAACTTTTAATGAGTTCCAGAAGTGTTTGTACTCGGATGTAAAGGGAGATAAAAGAAAAGTCTGTCGCAACACTCGCAACGGCTCCATTTTTTCATTTAGACGGGGTAAACTGGACGAAAATCTCTAGAGGAGCTTGGGTTTTTCTAGGAGCTAATAATAAGCGGCTTTTTAATTTTTATTAGAACATAATTCAATTGCTATGCTAACTATTTCTATCGATTGAGATAAAGCACTTTTTAACGGATTCTATCGTGATTATTTGTTACTAGCTGTTGCCCGCGGCTCCGCCCGCGTGGAATTCTGATCCCGTTCATCGCTGATATATAGCCTATATGTTAATCCAGGGTATAACCTATATACATACCAAATTTCAACCAAATCGGTCCAGCCGTTTATGCGTGAAAGGGTAACAAACATCCACACATCCACACATCCACACATCCATTCTCACAAACTTTCACATTAGTAGGAAGTAGGATAGTAGGATTATTTACTTTTAGCCCGACGTTAGATTCAGTTTGGTTCGATATCGTCAATGGGTTGTGGAGGTCAGAACGCAGTCGCTTCACGGTAAATGTCGAAGTTCAGTCGCATCATAGTTTAGACTTGAAAACCGACCCCAACTGAGCTAGGAAAAGGCTGCGAGAAAGATAAGTTAATTCCTTGGGTATTGAATAAATCACTTGTACTTTTCCACAATCATTTATTTATTTGAACCTTACCGGTTTCACCATACGGCATTTGCACCATACTACAATATTTTATGTGTGGGTACTTTTAAAAAAGAGTATACCAGCTTCAACTTTCCCCCCCCCCAAAAAAAAGGTGAAACCGGTAAGGTTCAAATAAATAAATAAGTAATTATGGAAAAGTACAAGTGATTTATTCAATGTGTGTAGCAAGTTCCACCAAGTGCCATCAATCTCCAGTATAAACAGTCTAATTCCTTGGGTTTTGTATTGCATCCCCTATAGATCTCCAATAAGACCGGTTGGAAGCGGCTCGCATCCAGCGCATTCCCGCGGCCTTAATGAGGTCGTCTGTCCACCTTCTGGCCTATGTCAAGCAGTGGACTTCCTATGGCTGAAATGATGATAATGATGATGATGATGTATTGCATCTCACATGCGATAGAAGTTACTGATACTCGACTAAATTTCGTTAGAAATTGCGGTTAGCGTTAGAAAAAGGTTTATTACGTACATCTTGATCTAAAGAACCATTAAACAATTTATGCCGCGGTGTCAGACGGTTATAAAAGAATCCTCATTTTAACTTCCCAAGAGAATTTTAAATATACGATGCAATAAACATACTTTTAATGGGGGTTAAAAGATTCTCTATTAAAATATTCTTATGGGACTTTTACGTCTCAGTGGTTCTCAATATTTTATGTTTATTATGTTGTCCATGGGGGTCGGCAGCGCGAATGCGACCTAGTGTTGCACACGTCCATAGGCCACAGTAACCACTTACCATCAGGTGGGCCGTGTGCTAGTCTGCCACCTAAGTGGTTTAAAAAAAAAAGAAAAAAATTGAAATCTTAGCGACATTGTAATATTTCTCGGTTGATTTTCTCCATTCAATCATCAATCACAGTTCCAGCCAAAACTCCTGGAGCCCATATACCTCTATAATATAGGATAAAAAGTAACTTACGTGTTCTTCTATACTATAATAACCTTGTACAGTCAGCACCAAATCGATCTTGACTAGCAAAGTACTCAAAAATGATCTTAATACCTTGGTATTCCCGTTTTCCTGTTGACTGATTGTTCTTTTATTGGGAACACACTTTTAGTTCAGACGATAATACAATTTAAATCAATAAAACAGTTTATTTAACATCATTAGCAGGATTTGATGCTGACTGTACCAAACAGGGAAACCCGTTCAGCCGTTTGATCGTGATTGTCTAAAAAACATCGAAACAGGAAAACCTGAAAGATCTTCATAAACTTTCACATTTACAGCAAAGCATTATGCCACAAAACATTATAAACAGTTAATAATAAAAATAACAAAAATTTTCATGTAGCGTTATTTTGGAATTACAATTGCGTTTAATTCTTACCACAACATGACGCGTGCCATGTTTTGGTTAGTATCTCTGGCTTACTATGCAAATTGGAGATTACCAGACGCTTCCAAAATCTGGGCGCCTGGTACATACAATATAATATCATTGTACCAATGTAGCTGGATGATGCATCAAGACTATGTGAATAAGTATTTCTTTCTTGCTGCTCATCGAGAGATTGGGTAGGAACGCTAGTACTATTTTATCTGTTCTGTGGATTGAGTCTGAGTCTGCTACGAATTTAAAATTGTTGTGTATTTTTTATGGTTGATAGGCTCGCGTTTGACCACTATCTCACCTGTTTGGTAAGCGACGATGTGGCTGACAGTGGTACACGCTTTCCTGTAAATAATTCACTCTAGTCTTAAAGACACCCAGGATATAGTAACTATCCGAAAACATAGATTCGGGCTAAGCATTCCACTCTTTGTGTTATAAAGCTGCGTTTACATACTCGCGGCAGAGCGAGGGAAGTGGCGAGAGAAGTGGGCAGAGACGTGGTGTGGATGGTATATTCGTCATGCCGCGAGTACTCACGTGTATGTTGCTGCGAATGTCGGCTTGGCGGCGCGAGTCAAAGGAGCGACAATACTAGCGCGTTGAACTATACGAGACCACTAAATGGCGCTAATCAGTAAACACGGCTTTCGTTATTGCTCCTCGAATATTTACTTTTAAAAATATCTACGGAAAGTGTATAGTAGTTGAAAGTGATAGTTTTTATTAATAATCTATTTAATTAACTCTCTATGCTGTTAAAGCATAATGCGTACACTGCTACAGCGTTGTCCTCCATACGTTTACGTCCGTCTCCGTTGCAGGGCGAATACTGTAATGCGAACCAACGCGATGATGGGAGTGTGTGAATGCTAGGGCATTAATCGCGCGAATATTTCTGGCAACACGATGAGCAATGCGAGCGGCAGTATGTAAACGCGGGGTAAGAATGTGTCTGAGAAAGAAAACGAAAGTAAGAAAGAGAATATTATGTTTTATCTTACAGTTTACATAGGCTTCTCATTAGCCTCTACATTTACCCTAAATTACTTATTCTATTTTAGAAAGAAAGAAAGAAATACGTTTATAAACATAGAAACACACTAGAATTAGCAATAACCTAACAAATATCCCTATATTGGTTTAACATTCTAATAGAAGTTATCTTAGTTATAATAGGTTAAGTTTAGATATTTTGTGTACAAGCCTTCCAATTACTTAGTACCCGAAGATATATGAAAGTCGCTTTTAGAGTTTCCAAGATATCGCTGCCCATAAATTTGCCCTACATATCTCGTCAATCATTCGTTGAGGGCAACCAAACCTTCATGGGACTTATAAATTTAAAGAAGTAGTTGTTTGAAAGGAATCTTTATAGCTGAATCTATGATGTACATACATACATTAACGTCTGCAAAGGAGACGGGGACTTCTGGGCCAAAATTGTAATGAGTTGAGATATGACTTAAAAAAAAGCGGTATTTTTTTCTATTTCAAAATATTAAAAAACCAGCTCAATTGAAAATCTTGAAGACGAGAAATCTTAAAACTAAATTTATTTCACTAGCAAAATAAAATATCGATTACTAAAAATTATTTCAACAATATTGCGTATTATAACACTTGCATCACAATTTGATATTAAATCAATCAGAGTGAACAAAACTTAATCATAATAATAATAATAACCATTTAAAATACCAAATAATAGTGTAATAAAAATAAATTCTGAATCGATTTCCGTTAATCGATTAATTATTTCTTGTGTTTATCAACTGTATTTTTAAGCTGTGACAGCTGACAGCTCCATTTTCTGTCAATCAGGCCCACGAATGTATGGAAGAGTATCCATCTCCTTTCTGAAGGGGTAGGCAGAGGTTAATACCCACATTTCGTTAACTAGAACTCGAACTATTATTATTAGGAGGTAAGACACGACGGTATTACCGTCCCAATTAAGCAGTCTGACTAGGGAAATACCTCCACCCTACAGAATACCGCAGCTATAATAACCATATATTGTGTTCCCGGTGGTGAGTTGGGTTGGTAGAGCTCGCTGGAGAGGTTTTGAGCTGTCATTGTCAGTGGGAAGACCAAAGGCTTGTCCTGCATGTCTTTTGCGCTGACAGTACAAAATCTCTTTGTTCTTACAGGGGCGGCAGTACGAGTGTGACTCCCCTATTGTTGCACACGTTCATAGGCCACGGTGACCACTTTCCATCAGGTCGTCCATGTACTGGATAGAGTTGTGTGTTAAATTTATTGTCCTGTTGAAAATATCATACTTTAGATGCAGTTTACACGTTTGTTATCTACTTGGAGTGCCTTAAAAAGTAGTTTGCTGACTGGCAGCAGTGGACACCGAAGGCAGTGCCATTATTTAACAACCTTATCACTATAAACTTGATTGCAAAACGACTGAACGATATTTTCTACGCTAGCGACTACCGCTACTAAAATAAAACTAAAATCCTCAATTAATATCGGATCCGTTTCTATGCAACAATACAACCAATAAGAATTTGTATCTCAATTGCATTGCTATTTGCCTTCAAATTTATAACAAAAGCAATATTTTCCCATTGGAACATCATTGGTAGTCGAGAGCCATTGTGTGGAGTAGTCGCTCGCATTGTATCAATATTGGGTTCAAATCCACTTCAGTTGAACAAATCGAGCTATTGTTAGACATGAGTTGAACACGGATAAGTATGTATGGTTTACAGATTTGGTTATTATTTTACCTACTGATCTTTACTTATAGGGTTTTCTGGGATAGTTAAAAAGTTGTGGACTAATAATATTGCAAATTAGGAACAAAGAACTAAAATAAACTAAAATAACAATTTAATATACGATATGGATACGACATATGTGCAAATACTGAAACCGCGAAGCATCCTGGTCCGTAGGAATAGAACCAAATGAAATTTAAACTTAAATTCCCTGATTTATAAAATCCGAAATTTTCTAACAAAATAATTATTAAAATAAATGTAGAAAATGCAACCACTTGTATAAGTCATTAAATAGTTTCATCCATTGCTTTAAAGTCATTGACTGTGTCATAAGTCATTAATAAATACGCACACACCTTCACACACACACACAACAACTTCACACACACACACACAACAATAGGCATAGTAGGTAACTTACTTGAACAGCTAAGCGGCAACATGCGATTCTACAGAGTGCTAAAAGTTGTTCAAATTCTATAAAATTAAAACTCTAATTTCTGCCCTTAATACTGGACCAATTTTGTTCAAACTTTTCCTGCTTGAAGCTTAGGGGGTACCAAGTATATGGTTTCAATTATTGCCTATATGTCGTATCCATATTGTACGTATATTCCTGTGAAGATTTTTATGGATCCATACTAATATTATCAATGCGAAAGTAACTCTATCTGTCTGTCTGTCTGTCTGTCTGTTACGCTTTCACGCCTAACCACTAAACCGATTTTGATGAATTTTGGTATAGGGTAGATTAGACCTTGAGAAAGAACATAGGCTATGTTTGGTCGCGATAACCAACATCCACGCGGGCGGAGCCGCGGGCAAAAGCTAGTAGATTTATAATTATTTACAGTAGATTTTTGTATAATTTATTTTTACGTTAAAGAGACAACATATGAAAAGTGCGGTTACTATTGTTTGGACTGCAGCTACCACCAGACGGTGCAGTCAATTTGATAATCTTATAATAAAAATAATGTTGCTAACTCGAGAACGGCCCGACATATCTCGTATGTTCCAAATGTTTCACAGAAGGTTGAAACAAAATATTCGCATAAGTCACAGGAACAGGCACACGCGGGCGAAGTCGCTGGCATCAACTAGTCTAAACATAAAAAAAAGCTACAGTTAAGTGTTAACAATGAGGTATTGACTAACGGGAATGACCCAGTGCATCAGAATATTTCTGAGATGATTCGAGTTTATGACCTACCTTTAACTTCCCTGCAACGGTGACTTCCTATCCTTCCTTCCGTCGTAAGTATGTTGGAAATGAACTGAAAAGAGTCAAACCATCACGGTTATTTACCTAAAAAAAATTCTAAAATATATTGTCTTTAGCCGTTTCAAAGTCATCCCAATAAGTTATTGTCAATTTTTAGGTAAATTACGAAGGGCTCTTGTGGCCAATCATACGTCGAACTCCTAACTAATTTTACCCTCACAAATTTGATCAATACACTCTAGGGTCGTATTTGTCAGAGAATATAACGGCTTAGGTAGATATTTATGCAACTTTCAATGCTATGCGAAAAGTGAAAGTTTGTGAAAATGTTTGGTTGTTTGTTACTCAGTTACGCTCAAACGGCTGAACAAATCTGACCAAAGTTTGGTACTGACATAGATTATAGTCTGGAATTTATACTGGCTATTATTATACCTGGAACGCGGCCGCTACGCAGGAGGCGCGGGTTCGATCCCCGCTCAGTGCAAATATTTGTGTTCATGAAATATGGGTATTTGCATTGGTCTGTTCGTGCCTCGGAGAGCACGTTAAGCCGTCGTTCCCGGTTGCCATAAGAACATCTATGGCAGTCGTTACGGGTAGTTGGAGCCCTCAAAAATCCAAAAACAACGGTCTAACTGCAAAACTTCGATATCGCCTAATGTTAACATTGGGTTGTGGAGGTCAGATGACAATCGCTTCACGGAAAATATCGAGGTCTAGCCAAATTCGTAGTTAAGACTGATAAAGCGGACCCCAGACTCCGAGCTGAAAAAGCTTCGGATGCGACTGGGAATTAACGCTAAGAGGAAGAAGAAGATTATACCTGGAATAGTTTGGATTTTGGGAACGGAACGGAAGAGCCCCGAGCATGAAAATAATCGAATTCGTAACTTAAACGTATCGAAAGAACGGAACATCGCGATTGACTGACGAATTCGAATATTTTTCGAGGACTGCTAGTATATTATAATATATTATAACATAGTTTGACGTATAGAAACAAAACCGAAGGTAATCTTGTGACTTACAACGTATTACGTGGACACTAATACGCCTTCGCCTACTCACTACGTGAGTAGTCAGACGTGACTATATAAATATAAATAAATATGTGTGGTTTCGCACACAGAGTAAATACACAATCACAATAATATGGAAGGATTGAGCCTAGTCCATCTTTTGGATGTCAAAAATAATAGTAGAATAGAACCTAGAGATTCGTCTAGGCCAGCCTATATTCGGACACGTAAGGCGTATTTTTCTATGTAATCTCTCAGACCTTTTAAGGTCTGGCCCCACTGCCAGCGATGAACGAGAAACGAGTAAATCACGCTAGCTATGTTTCTTAAAATGAGGTAGCGGGTGTCTAGCTTCGATAGTTTTGTTGGTGGACTATAACTCGCTTTACGATTATGTCTAAACGATCGCTGGGTTTATAAATCGTTGTGACAAAACTAGTAGAGAGATTCACGGATTCACGGTTGATGTGAACAAACAGCGATCAACTATTCATGTATAAATTTCTTTTACTGTAATGATAATGATGAGTACAGCCCGCCTAGACAATAATAGAACGATGAATGTACAGGATTTGCCGTAGTCATATACATACGTCGCTAGCCTTCCGCCCGCGGCTCCGCCCGCGTGCATCTCGGGTAACGCGACCTTTGCTCATATCTTCGGTTCTACTCAACCGATTGCGATCAAACAAACGTAAGATTTTAAGTCTGATCAAGCCCTTTCTAACAAAAAAACCGCATCAAAATCCGTCCAGTAGTTTTTGCGTCCATCGCGAACAAACAGACAAACAGACAGGAAATTAAAAAAAAAAATCGTGTTCAGTATCGCTAACATAACATAACCCAAGTATTTTTTTTAAATATCTCCAGTGTACAGACACGACCACTTTACAATAAAATTATATAATATTACTATTATATTTCCCTCTTCTATCCTACTAATATTATAAACTAGCTGTTGCCCGCGACTTCGTTCGCGTTGAGTTCGGAATGGCTCGAACAAATGTATTAAGATAATTTTAATGCATTTAGTATGCTAAACTAAACAAATTATTTTAAATTGGAAAAAGCGAAATCAATACTCGGGCAGGACTCGAACCCGCGATCTTTCCCTTACAGGGGGAAGGCTCTAACCACTGAGCCACCGAGCTTCGCCCGAGATTGATCCAAATTTTTCAATACATCCATCTTAGGGCGATGGTGGGAGCCATCTACCGATATTCGTACGAACTATCGGAATCAATGAATGATGTTGCAATCATTTTTAAACATTGATTTTTGATAACTCCGCCCAACCAATTGAGATAATTTTAATGCATTAAGTTGTTGTATAAAATGTATTAAGTTAATTCATCGTTATATTCTTAATTATTTATTATGAAAAAAATCTTTTTCGATAACTGACTAATACATACAGGGCTAAACTACTGAAAACTACGAAATTTGACAGATTTCTTCTATGGGCTAGGCAAACACTGCGAAAGGGTTTTGAAAACTTCAACTTTATGTTGAACAAACTTTTTGTATCCACATTTAGCAATGTTCATTAATTATAATTGTTTAAACATCCTTCCTTCCTCCCAACTCCTCAGAACACACTACTACCACTTACAAATTAAACAGATAAAACTACATTGAGAGCATCACGAAAAAACTTCACGAAAACTCAGAACCCTGTATAAAGATGTCTTTTCACGTCGTAGCAGTGGTTCTCTTTTTAACCGAGTCAATGGCTGATTATTTTGGTTTTATGTAAAATTTTACCGACCACAGCCACATCGTTGTTCGTTGCCTTTACACATAGGTGAATGGGCAGTTCGTTGCCTTACACGCAGGCTAATTGCTACTGGTCAATATGGCCTCATTTCGCCATATTTCCCTTGCAGCGGCCAACTTGTGTCAGCAGGTGATTTATATACTTCTATGTTGGTAACTGGAGTTAAGACTGGTGGTGAGACTTCTTTTGATCTTATGAAATCTGCCGGAACTCGATGTTTCTCTGTCCACATCTGCTCTCTTTCCTGGAATAGGAACAGCGCTATATTTTTATTATACACAGGTTGGCTCCTTGTGACACACTGTTCTCATCTCTGAGATGGCTTTACGCGGTACTTCTATGAAGCAATCGATAAGATTGTAGAGACATGCATTGGTAGTCTTGGGTTACTAATATTTTAGAATCTCTGCAGTTGCGTAGAAACGTTGCCTCTCTGTCTGTATTTTACCAATTCCACCGTACTACGGTGAGTGTCCTAATGAGCTCTTTCTAATCCCCTCTTCTTTCTTCATATCCAAAATGACATGTGCTGAGCTGCGATGTCACTCACATACGGGAGAAGTAATACCGCCTCGAACCAAGTGTTTCGGATCTTCATTTCTTTATTACACGGTAATAAACCGTATTACTCTACCCACATCCATGTTTTCTACTTCTTATGATCTCGGATTCTTTCACACCTGGCTTGGGTATGAATATGCAAGGCCGTCAAAGTTGGAACTGCTATTTCGGTATCACCCGCCTCTTGAGTGTGGTGGCCTTATGGTTTGGTGCATAGTGCGCCGCTTCATATTGTGAGATGATAATGAAGGCAAAGCACGCGACGCAAAGGGTACGGGAGAGGGTCACTATTCGGGCACTCCCCAGAATACGCAACGGGCATTAAAGAACATGCAACGATCTCCGTGCTCCATGAACGCGGATTTGATGGCGATTAGGGTCGATTTTGCTGTACTACTCTTGTCACACAGCCTATTTTTATTATGATTTCACTGGATGTATCTTCCTATAGATAATGTTTTTTATTATATGACACGCCAATTCGACTTCACCTCGCCTGATGATAAGCTAAAGGCAAAGTCTCGAAAAAGAGAGTCACCATTATAGACACGTACCATGTTACAATGGTGGCACTCAGCTTGACGGTCTCATCAGATGCTTTTTCACGCCCCGCTTAAAGGACCCGGAACTGAAGGAAGAGGGAAACACGTGAACTGGTAAGGAGTTTCAGGTCTTAATGGTGTGGCAGAAGAAGGAGTCGCTAAACCGCTTGGTTCTTGATAAAATATTCTGCATGTCCTGCACGTGTTGTCCTATATATGAAAGGAAAGGGTGGGTTAATTGGAAGAGCTCATCAAAACATTCACCATAGTAGAGACGGTAAAATACCGCCAAGGACGCTACATCTCTACGCATCTGCAAAAGCTCGAGGGTGTTGGTGACCTCAGGATTAATTCATTTAAAACAAAACTAACACATAAAAATAAAATAATATAAATAAATCAAACAAAAAAAATTGAAAGGCTATACAAAAACAAATTGCGTTTTAGTAGGGTTCGAACCTGGATCAGCGAGATTGGACGTCCACCGCAAACCCACTAAGCTACAAACACCATGGCATAAGTTTGCGAAATAGACGTTTATAGTATATTTTATTACATTATAGTTTAAAATACATTCTGCCTCGTTCCTTATTAAAATAGCGTGGTGATATTAATTATGAAGCAAAAATATTACCAAACCGGCTACTCACTATTGTGTCGGATTCGAGAGAACATCGTATGTGAACTCTGTCGAGACTCTTGCTGTGCCGAAGATTCCGCAGTTACTTTTTTTTTACTCTTGCCTCTCGAAGTTCTTCAGACTTCTATGATCGAAAAATTAAATAATCTGTTCTTTTCAGTATTTTACTACTTCTAGTGTTTCGATATATTCACACAATTCACAATTTTTACGTGCGATTTACTATTATTGACATAACTTTTTTATTTATGAACCGATTTCAATAAAAAATACACTAAATTTTAAGTGAAGCATATCACAATCAATGAGTGAAAACCGCAACCAAATCGGTTCAGCCGATTCTGAGATTAGCGTGCACAAACGCACAGACAAACAGATAAACAGACAAACAGACAAACAGATAAACAGACAAAAATTCTAACAAACGTTGTTTTGGCTTCCATTACGTTAATAAAGTCCCCCTATAATGGTTTTTCTCATTTCCATGCCATGTACAGACACCGATCGGTTACAATTTTATTATATGTATAGAAGATAGATGTGAAAGTTTGTGAGAATGGATGTGTGGATGTTTGTTACTTTTTCACGCATAAACGGCTGGACCGATTTGGTTGAAATTTGGTATGTATATAGGTTATACCCTGGATTAACATATAGGCTATATATCAGCGATGAACGGGATCAGAATTCCACGCGGGTGGAGCCGCGGGCAACAGCTAGTAGTAATATATAGATACGCTGCCAACGAATTGCCACTTGTGTAGGGGGCAGTAAAGCACACGTGGAACGAGCATGCATGTATGTACGTGAACGCGTTAGAACACAACGGAAGAGCATGTTCGTGCGAATGTTACACGGCGTTGGTCAGAACCCAGCTTTATAATTTAGTCTGGGTACACTAAGTAAATGCCTTTCTAGCATTCTTTTATTATTTGCAAGAGCGTTTTAGGCTAGCATTTTGTTGCTGCCATCACTCCACAACCTCATTATATAAAAGGATAAAGTAGTTTTCGAATCCGGGCTTGATAACAACCGTCTCCATTTCAAGATACCGAAAAAACATTCGCAACTAAGACTACTATACGATAGGTATTTTTATAGATGTCACACAAATCCTGCTACTCGTGAAAGGTCGTGAGGACAAATGGATGTATATTATTCCTTCACGTAAAACTGGCTGGACGGATCTGGATATAATTCGGCATCGAGATAGACTATAGTCCGAAATAGTACATAGGATATGCTATTTATTCCGGAAAAGGTTCCTGGGGATCATGGAAATATGTCAGTATTTCACGATGGCGGAGTCGCAACAGTTAGTAAATATATTATTAATCAGTGCACTCCTCTGTATTATTCAATTTCAGTTTTTTTCCATTTAAAAGCTGTTGCTTGGATGCAAAGACACGTCTGCTTACCAATTTGGAAACGTGCAGGCGCGTAAATAAGTAAACAGTGCACTCCGCTATATTTTCTATATTAGTTTCGTTCCGGTATAGATAGATAATATATATCTTTTCCAGTGAACCTATCACTGGAAAAGATATATATTATCTTACGAGATCTTATTTTACAATCAGTTATCATAGTAGATTAACAGATCAATGCTCTCATACTAATCTCATAGATCAGTGGGCCTTAATAATAAAAACCAGTGCCACTCGGGGACTAGATACTTATATACAGCGGTGTTACTTGTGAATTGTCAAGTGTGTTATATTACTTTTTTTACATATATGGTCCGTCAATTGACTGCACCCCACTAGATGGTAAAAAACTTGGGTGCAGTCCAGAAGATACGGACCAACATTTCTCATGCTACTGGCTTTAAAATGGTGGTCCCTTACTTGACGGCCTTGGTAGATGCTTTTTCACGCCCCGCTTTAAGGACCCGGGACTGTAGGAAGAGGTAAACACGTGCGCGGGCAGAGCATTCCAGCTCTTTATCGTGCTGCAGAGGAAGGAGGCCTCAAACCTATCGATGCGAGACGGAATGGATTCTACAGTATGAGACACCGCATTCCAGCACGATTTGTTCTGGACAGGAGGGCACTTGAAGAAAAAATATCCCTGAAGGTGCAGTTTCCGACTATCACACCTCCGGAAACCGAAGACTCAAAGACGGTGCCCGTTTTAGTCGGTGTAATATATAAATCAATGGGTTAGAGTCCGACATAATCCCCCATGTTGGCTTCGGCGATATCTGCGGGAATTTTGTGCACATAAAAAAAGGTGGTCATGCTTTTTCTACCGCTTCTATGCTCAGTAAATTTTATTGTTTCAAGTCGTAAAACCGTATAAGAATAATAATATATTGGCGTGTAGCAAATAAGCGCGTTCGGTTTTATGATAGCAAGTAAATTACAAGAGTCGATCGCGGTGCACGGCAAATGGTAATCAAAGCAGCACCGACCGTTCTATACGATGTGGTGTTACTTATAAGCGAAAACGTGTTAGATTTCTTTACAGAATTTAGTACGGTAGTATAGAGCCCGATTAAGGTCTTTGGGGCTTTTACCAATAAGTAAGATCGGTAAAAACCCCAAAGACCTTAGTCGGGCTGGTATATCTGCTGGTTTTTTATGCCACTCAGGTGGCAGACAAGCACACGGCCCACCTGATGAAAAGTGGTTACCGTGGCCTATAGAAGTGCGTCACATTTGCGCTGCCGACTCTGCAATAACCTTCTTATGCCCTTCTTGAAGAACCCCATATTGAGTCGCTTGGGAAAACCACAGCATCCCTGCTGTTGTCCCTACTGTGGACACGCCACAGGTTGAGGTTGGCGAGCGAGGCTCTGGGGCAGGCTTTTCGAGGTTGGATGGCAGTCCCTCCTATGTACAAGTCAAACAAATAGGGGGAGAAGGAGTAAACGGACCCTTGGTTCCAACGTGAAAACATCGGAGGTAACAGGGAGCAACACTAATGATGATGACAATGGGTGAGATAACCCAAAATCTTTGCTACCTTAATATCGTTTTCTTATTCTTCTTCTACTCTTTTCTCTCCATTTCTTATTTCTAGGCGAGAGGTAAGATAGCGTACTACCTCCACATTCAGTTTGATGAGTCATTCACCATCTCGCGATTGTCAAATTCGCGAGCGCGCGCGAGTTGGCAATTTTTGATTTCGAATTATTTTTTCGTCGTCATCTCGCGCGCATGCTAAAGTACAGTCAGATAAAAAAGGATCAAAGAAAACATGAAAAAGAAAACTAATGTATACTCGCGTCTTTACCTGCATTGGTTGATGCGCTGCGAATGTTTTTTTTTTTCATCTATCACAGCCGTTCCCAATAACCTATCTATCGCCAGTTTCAAGATTACACAGGATAACAACGTCATCAATCTCTATGGTAACGCAATTCTTAATAGCAAAATAACAATAGGATTTGATATAAGAACTATCTCTACCTTTACCTTTATCTGTAGATATGTTATTGGGAACGGCCCTTATTAATATTTTCACTCGTTACTTTAGTAGTAACGGGTGGCGCAAAAGTAGTGGCACCAAAGAAAATACCTTTATTTTTTTTATATGAAATTTTCTGTCATTCTGTTGTTGAAAATTGTGTAGTGAACAAATGTAAAATACACTGAAAATAAACATGGACCGTTTTACTCCCCAAGAACGTGGAATAATTGTGTCAAACGCTTTTCCAGGCCGAGTTATCTCTCGTTTTGGCGATTTGCCTTGGCCTGCAAGATCACCCGATCTGACCAGTCCAGACTTCTTTCTTTGGGGTTTTTTGAAATCTCGGGTGTATGTGAACAAGCCACAGACTCTCGCAGCTCTAAAAGAAAACGCGTCATGCCGCCGCACGTCGCTGTCAAGCTGTTGTGCGTGACTTGGTAATATAAACTTCAAACACTGTGATAATAAGATTTAACTTTGTTTAAAGATTGTAAAATCCGAGCCGATGCCGTCCGTTTGGTGGGGTTGGACCTTAAAGGTTGATCCACATCAGACGAGTGAATGTGAATGCGCATTCTATCCCCTCTACATCAAATTCTATTAGTGTAAACAGTGACAGAACATTCGTTCGTTGTTCTTTCTTATGTAAACGCTGAAAATAAAGTTTCATTTCCACTAAAATATTAAGAAAAAAATGCTCTTGTTCTAGCTCTATGTTGTTTATATACGTCAATTTGACTTCGCCTCGCCTGATGGTAAGCTGAAGGCAAAGTCTACGTTTGTTTTGTCTTAATCCACCTTAACAAAAACACGCTATCTCTTATGGTTTGTGCCCGCGGAACATGACTGTGCAGTGTTGTCTGCAATGCGGGGAATTATGGCCCTCGGTCATAACGCCGTGTGGGTTATCCGTCGATCCTGATGCAATCTTTCAGGGCTAAATTGCCATATTCAAAAATAGCCACTTGTAAAGTTCTAGTTTTACATCCATTTTTGGGGAAGGAATGGTCAAACTAGACTATATTTTCCGGTCATCAGAGAAGATTTAACCATCTTGAAAAATTATCCTGAAATTAAATCGTAATAATTAAAATAAAATAAGGGGTCAGCAACGCGAGTGCGCCGCTGGATTTGCATACGTTCATAGGCCACGGTGACCACATTCTATGAGGTGGACCATGTGCTTGTCTTTCACTTAAGTGGTATAAATATAATATCCTCTTGGACATAGTAGTTATTTTTCCATGTATAAATATTTCCGCGCCTCACGGCAGAATGTGCTGCTCCAAAACAATATTACAACACCTGTAATGTAACCATGTTTTATGGAAATAAAGTTTGAGTTTGAGTTTGACTAGCCAGTGGATCAACTGATCAACGTGGATGAAGGAGACTTTTCTGTCTGTAACTGATTTTTTTTAGCGACTAGAGAAACATCATATAAGAAACCAGACTAATTACTAGCCGGTCTGGAATCCCTATGCATCTCATGATCAGTTTCAAGGGTGCTTGCTTGCCACGTTATATTAACAGTATGGGGTTCTTCAAGAAGAGCATTCGAAGGTCCTTTTGGGGTCAGCAAATTAATTAGAAAAAAAAACAGCACGAGTGTGACGCCCCTGGTCTTGTATACGTCCATAGGCCACGGTAACCACTTTCCACCAGGTGGGCCGTGTGCTTGTTTGCCACCTAAGTGGTAAAAATATATTTTAGGAAATGATAATGTCCACGCGGGAGGAGTTGCAGACCGCAGCTAGTATTTTATAAAGATAGATAAGTATCTAATAAATACACTACAGTCAATTACAACAGTCCAAAATTCATTATCTAGCAAAAATAAACCAAGTTATGTCTACGCTTTAAAAAATATTAAACACTCTCCTGTAGCGACACCATTTGGAGAGGGAATAAAATAACATTCACTCAAATAATGCCGGAAGAACCTCTGATAAGATTTGCAAAGTAAATTATATGTAATTTTGAGAGAGGAAAATGTAAACATTATTTATCTATATTATGCGGTAACAAGAATGTGATGTTATTCATTTTATTATCGATTCGCAATTTCGGTATACGTTTTGAGAATACTTGTCTGCATATACCTCGAGGATTATTATATTTGCCTTTGTTCGGCATTCGTGAGCAGTTTGCTCTCGAGATCTTATTTATACAATATAGGTACAATTTCTGGGAGCTTTTAAAAAGTGAGTTAGATGTATTGCTCAACAATATAAGGACTGTTTTTATAATCGTATACGTTATTATGTTATAAGGTGGTTTGAATACATATTTATTTAAAAATCTATCTAAGAATTTAATTTATAATAATCACATACATACATACATACAATCACGCCTTTATCCCCGGAGGGTTAGGCAGAGGTGAATTAACACCCACATTTCACCAATCATTGTATCAGGTCCCACGTAATTACGAGTGAGCCTATTGCCGTTTTTCGGGCACCATTGTTGGCTCGAGCCTGCTCAATAATGATTAATTTTATAATTTTGTAGATATAAAGAATCCAAAGTTTATATACTTTAGAGACTTTATATCATGTAAATCAAGTTTGAAGTGAATTAATTTTGTATAGCTGTTCCTCGCAGTGGTGCCAAGTGTCAATATATTATTTCAGACTACAATTCAGATCCCTTCAGTCGTTTTTATTGGATTGAGAAACAAATATCCATCCATCCGAACTCTTGCATTTATAATACATACATATACTCACGCCTATAAATCCCCGACGGGGTAGACAGAGGTCTAATAACACCCACGTTTCGCCGACCATGATTTTCGGCCCCACATTTATAATTATAACTTATCTCGTATTTTTTTTTATTAGTTGCAAGATATTTGGCTAAAATGAACATAACGGAAAACCAACTTCGTGAATAATGTTATTGTATGTAGCATAATTGAGATATTTTTTATCAATATAGCATTTGTATGAATCTTTTTTTTATAATATAAAATACTTCTCAACTTTAAAAAAGTTTTGGATGGATTTTTCAAGTTCGCTGCTGTATTATTATGTGACGCTAAACACACACTACCACTGAAGTCTATCAGTGTCTAGACAAATACTTCAAACAACATGATTAATATAATTATATACTTTCTTATATATTTGTCACGTAGGCTTCTTTAGTTTACGTTACCCAAAACATTTCTAGCCATGACACGCAATTCCTTCGGGTAGTACAGCTCCCTTTACAACTTTCAAGGTTATGATCTATTTATAACTTGTACTGAAATAACAAAGGGAAAACTTTGATACCTTCGTGTCAGGTTGAAGGAAAGGGAACCCTACTAATCTACACGAAAAAAAGTATTGGGAAAAAACTCACTTTGTGTATAAAAATAGTACTAAGTATATCTAAAAAGAAGGCTTTTTTGTTAATCTAGGTAAAAATATTCTTTGAATTTGGAATTGTATGATCAGTTTTTAAGTAGACAAGCATTATCTGCTTGTCTATATACTTATAGTCGATAAACTTTTCTTATCTGTGTCTTTAAAATAAATCTCGTTAAATAGAGAGATTAGAGCTTGGAAGGGTCATGTTTGTTCAACTTTGTACTAACCCTCTACCTGCATTTGCAATGTAAATAAATAAATAAATAAAATATAATTCGTTCATTTATATGTAGATATAAATATTAACAGGTTTATAAGACAACTAGCTGTTGCCCGCAGCTTGGCCCGCGCTAAATTTTAATCATGCCGTTTTATCTCCCAACCCCACGAGAAAGCCTGCACCAGAGCCATTGTTTAGCAGTTGAGGTTCATTTGGGTTAAATAATATATGTAATTGTACATAAATAGTTTCTACGTATTATATTTACATATAATACATAAATAATGCATATACTATTTACATGACTCACACCCAGTTTCCGAAAGGCTGATCAACGTTAATCGGCTGTCCAATCTCTTGTCAAGTAGCAATTGGGTTGCTAGAATCATGGTTAAATTACAATCGTGTCGGTTAAAATACCTGATTAAGTGACAGCCGATTAACGTTGATCAGCCTTTCAGAAACTGGGCGTAAGTGACCGCTTAATAGCTATAGGCTCGCCCTCCATTACGTGGGACCGAAAATAATAGTTGCCGAAATGTGGGTACACACCTCTGCCTACCCCTTCGGGGATTTACAGGCGTGATGTATGTACCTATGTATGATATTTTTTTAAATTTATTCACAGTACCTAACAAACGTTTACAATTAGCAGTTCTCTGCACCCTAAATATTCAACTGCGTAAAATAGTCTAACGAACTCTTTCACTGTGTTTATAATCTATCGCAATGAATCTCAATAGAAAATCGTCATCACTGATAAACTTTGCGGGATAATGCTGAAAAAAGTTTAAGCAAAACATCGCACATTTTAATGTCCACTCAAACAAAGCCCAAACTCTAATGGAAGTCACTGAATTTTAATTCACATCGACGGACCTTTTGTGTGGCCATGAAACCTTTGGTTAGGCTTCTATTCAACAGCGTAGTAAATACTATAGCTGTGTTTTGTCAAATTTGTTTTTTTAACCGACTTCAAAAAAGGAGGACGTTCTCAATTCGTCGGAATATGTTTTTTTTTTATGTATTAGTCTTAACTACAGAATTGGTCTAGCCTAGCCAAATCTGTAGTTAAGACTGGTAAAGCGGACCCCAGACTCCGAGCTGAAAAGCTTCGGATGCGACTGGGAATTAACGCTAGGATGAAGAAGATTTTTTTTATGTAATTAGCAATTACTCGACTGGACCGATTTGCAAAATTGTTTTTTTGTTTAATAGGTCAGGTGGTTCCAGGTGGTCCCATGTAAATTTTATCAAAATCGGTCTAGCAGTTTATGGAATATCAACAAAAATCGGTTGAAGTCGGTTTTTAAAATTTCTAATTTGGTGATTATATTTTATAGCTCCCAGTGTAGGAATAATGAATGAATGCATTATCGGTAACTAACATAAAATAATGATTACTTTACAATACTATAATATATAATATATATATACTATAATTACAATAAGAAATAAGTAGGTAGGTTCTCCGTTACCTACTTGTATAGTCAACAGTTTTTTTTAATTAGATTTTTTTTTACAATATATTGCAATTTATTATGTTTCTTATTTTTCATTAGATGGTGGTTTTTGTTTTCGTGTTTATGGTTTTTCCAAGCGATTTCAGTGTGTGGTTCTTCAAGAAGGGCATCAGAAGGTTCTTACGGGGTCAGCAGGATCAGTAGCTTATTGAATATTCACTACATAAAATAAGAAGCGAAACTTTATAATATATTTTTATGTACTTATATTATAGGAACAATGTATAACTTTATGGTCACAGGTATGTATTATACCTACCTATATTTCTATCTGCGATATTGATTTCCCCTTTAACCTAACAGAAGATGAGGTGATTATCATATTGACACAGACGGAAAACGAAGAGTTCCTATAAGGATTCCGTATTTTTTCCTCTTGAGGGATGGATCTCTAATACCTTGAAATTGGCATTCACTTTAAAAAAGTGCTTCAACTATTGCTGACTTTATAGCCATACATATTGAAAAGTTCTAAAAGGACTTACCGCTATGTAAAATTTTATTTCTATTCAATATGAGCATTTCAATTATGTTCTTTGACCGAAGTTGTTTGTTTTAATCAATATTCCATAAATAGTCAACATGACTATTTTTGGATTACTGAGAAAAACCAAGGCCCTACTTAGTGTTACCTACCTTAATGAACCGACTTTGATGAATACAAATAAATCTTTTACAACATTCTAAGATGATAATGATAAATCTTTTCCTAAGATCAAACATTTAACAACTAGCACCTTAGAGTAAGTAAGTATTATTTCTCTAAAGTGCCAAAAAAAATAAAAAAATCAAATCGATTTAGAAAGAGAAAAGAGAATCGACCTCGGACGGGACCCGAACCTGCGATCTTTCCCTTACAGGGGGAATGCTCTGACCACTAAGCCACGAAGCCAATCCAAATTCCTCTAGTTAGCATAAGAAATGGTTCAAAATTTCATTAAAAAATTAAAAATGTTATGAAAAACCATAGAGTTACTATGACCATTTGCCGTCTACCCACAAATGTAGTGTTTTAAAATAAATATAAAAATTTCACAGTTCACAGCTGCTACAACTTATTTGCCTTTAAAATTGTACCGTTGGAGTCCGCGGTACAGAAGATATTAAGAATTTAATATGACAAGTGAAGCAGGTCACGGTATACTACGCACTGCAGTCAATCGTGCTATGTTTTTAAATGTGGTCTATATTTTCGTCTCTTTTGATCTTCAAATATGTATGTAATATATATAGTCAGTTTCGGCTTCAAATGACAAAAAAACTGAAAAAATTATGATGATGACTCCGGCAAGAAACACAGCGGGCTTTTTTGACCTTCTCGCAATTCGAACCAGTGGTCATGTTTAACATTTTGTAAGAGCGTCAGAATAAATGATTTTTGAGTTGGACTTTGACTCTGACTCAGATGAAATCAGATGGTAAAGAAATCATACTCATTTAGTATTATAACATACCTATCTACATTAATAATTAATTATTTTAATGAAATAAAAGATCCTACGAAATACGTTATCGCTGTAATATATTGAATAGAGACAACATTTTTTTAAATACATCCAACATAAACTACTATGCGACATTCGCAGTTGCAGATTGAAGTTTCGGGTAATTGGATCCATGGAGCACAATTATCCCGACATCGGAACTTAAACCCTACCATAAGAAAATTGAAGTTACTTCATGTTACCTTCAAAGTCAAAGTCAAAGTCAAAGTCAAAGTCAAAGTCAAATCAAAGTCAAATCATTTTATTGTGAAAATGGGCAATACAAAACGTGAAGTAATTGATATATATAGTTTCTCCATTCTCTGCCTCAAGGCATACAATAACATTTTATATAATGCTAATTGGATAATTAAAAGTTAGAACTAATTATATTGAACAATTTGTGAGTGAGTGAGTGTCTAGTCTCATGGTAGCCTCCTTGGTTTCTTGCGCTTATATAAAACTTTGTCACAGCGACTTTCACAGAAATACTTTTGGAAATTGACTTCATGATCGCCGACTAAGATTAAGCCACTTATTTCGTATTGCTTTCTTGTGTAACTTGGTACCTACGTATAGGTACAAATTACTTTTTAATAGTATTTTATGTTCGTTCTGAGCCACCGTACAACACTTATACTTTTCATGTTTAACATACACTAATGTGAACAGAAATTAATGCTACCATGGTATAAGTATACACACCTTTGAAAGTTAAAGAATATGTTGCAGTCTTTATTGTTTAAGTATTTGGTTCTTCTTCATCCTAGCGTTAATTCCCAGTCGCATCCGAAGCTTTTCAGCTCGGAGTCTGGGGTCCGCTTTACCAGTCTTAACTACAGATTTGGCTAGACCTCGATAAATCGATTGTTGTATTTGGTTAAAGTATACAAATTATGAACGTAGAAGAAGCGAAAGATGTATGCCAGGATCGTAGCAAATGGAAAACTGTGGTCTCTGCCTACCCCACTAGGCAAGAGGCGTGACTGTATGTATGTATGTATGTATGTAATCAACTAAATGGAGCTAAGCCTATCATTAAATGCCGGTATCCAATCAAATTGGGGTAAAAACAACTCTTTATATATTATTTAAAGTAACCTAACACGCTGATAACTCCGCCATATCCTTCTAACCATATCTGTCCGTGTCGGTAGCGAAAGGCATCGGAATAGGCATCTAATTAGGTTACGAAATGGCTGCGAATAATTTATACCTCGAAGGTTATAGTTCGAATTTAACATGAATAAATAACAAAATAAGTAAAAGTAAGTAAAAACGTCTTTAATGTACACCATAGATAATTATAACAATATAACATAGAGAACTGAGTTAGGTATGTGGTAAGTACATAGTAGTCATTTTAACAACAGACTAATAATATAGTAGCCTCAAAGAGCCTTTCGGAGTTAACTTAAATTACAGTACCACCTTCTAATATCAACTTTTTAATAATTTAGCAAATAGTATTAAATAATTGATTTTCGTAATCACAATACTTGAAATACGCTAGTTTAACAAAATGAAAATAATTTAGGTATTTTAAACAAGAGTAAAACTTAATTCCATTTATTTACTCATGAACGTATCAAAGTGACCTTCAACAGACTTTAACTTAAAACTTTCTTCAACTTACTTATCGAACGATAACAGAATAATTGGCTTTTGCAATAAAATTTTGCGAAAATGCATAACTCATATTACAATAAGTTAAGTAAAAATAATAGAATCCATACTTAATATTATAAATTCGAAAGTAACTCTGTCTGTATTTAACATTTTCACGCCTAAACCACTGAACCGATTTTGATAAAACTTGGTACAGAGATAGATTATACCTTGGGCAAGGACATGGGCTATGTTTGGTTGCGATAACCGACATCCATGGTGGCGGAACCATGGGTAGCAACTAGTGTAATTTTAAATAAGCTTACATTTACAATTAAATTTTGAACTCAAACGTCGTAAGTACTTACCTGCGTCCCTAAATTTACGGGGTGGCTTTCAATTGATGTGTAATTCCTTTAAAGTAGGCGCTGTTCCGGTGATCCGGAAATGACCGGATGCTTTGTCAGATTAGTTTTGCTGAACCGTGTCGGGTCGACGCCGCCTTACGTCGACCAACAAACAGCGAAACAGCTCGCTTTTAATTTATTTATTTGTGTACTGGGTAGCCTAAAACAAAACACACCTTTTTCAGATTTCATAAAGGATTTTTTTTATATAGGGCAAAGTCTTGGAAAGAGAGTCACCATTATAGACACGTACCATTTTCTTTTTCACGTATCGTAGTCGGCCTCGATGATAGCACTTTGGTTGGGTGATAATCACATTCATCTTGCGAGGCCGAAAAAGACCACACTGAGCAAGCATTTAGCTAAAATTGCATGAGTATGAATTTCCATTAAAAAAAAATAGGTTTAAAAAAAAAAACCGTGGGACCAAAAATCATAGTTGGTGATGAAATACACCTCTGCTTACCCCTTCGGAGATTTACAGTCGTGAGTATGTGAAGGTATGTATGAAAAAGAAAACTACGCTTTAGTAGGAAAACCCTCTTTTGAAGATTGCAGACACTTTCTTATAGTTTATCACGTTAAGAGATCGAACTGTTACAATCTACCTTAAAATATAGTCTGAGTCTAATAGAACATCGCTACCTAGCCTGAACCAAGCGACATAAATGCTCTCTATATAACACTGCGATAAGCCTTCCGCTCCGGGTCCGTTTCCGAGGTTAGGTCTTAGAGACTCCTCTGTGAGAAAAGACAAAAATCAGCGAGATTTATTTACGAGTCTTGGAATTCAATTTAATCCCATTTCGCTATACTTGTAGTACAGTTCCTCAACTGAAATAGTTAACACAAAAGTCTATTAGAACTGTATAGTAACAGACTTACTTTTTATTTTTTATAAATAAATGTTTTATTGGGACTATTTAACTTTCCATGAAATATAATCATTTTAACGGGTATCGATGAATATAAACGAGTTTAATTAAATATTAACACTTCGTTAGCAAATCATCCATATCCATCCATATCCATATCCATTTCCATACTAATATTATAAATGCGAAAGTAACTCTGTCTGTCTGTCTGTTACGCTTTCACGTCTAAACCACTGAACCGATTTTGATGAAATTTGGTACAGAAGTAGATTAGACCTTGAGAAAGGACATAGGTTATGTTTGGTCGCGATAAACGACATTCACGCGGGTGGAGCCGCGGGCGAAAGCTAGTTTTTAATATGTACAAAATATATTTTTAAACATATTAATAAATGTGGGTGCCTTTTGCATCAGATGCTAAACCCAGCTGCCTAACGAGAACCTCGTAAAGACTTCATTATAAAATGAAACCCCCCAAATGTATGTAAGCTCATAAAACTTTAGAACGAATGCACCAAATTGGATAATTCTTTTTGTTTTGTAGTTATTCGTTATTATGTGGCCAATGATTGTGTACAAAAAAAATTGAATAGAAGGTGCAACGGCACGGGATCTGACTTCCACGCGAGTGGAATAAAATATGGCGGTACAAAGTTCGCCGGAACGTTTTAGTTAGTTTTTTTATAAAAATATGTTAACTCAGTTTAGTGAAACGAATATTCGATAAGGAAATTCAACCTAAGATTATGTCGTATAGGTGTAAACAAAACATTTGCATACACATATTAAATTCACACTCTACTTTAGGGGCCCCTTGGACACCCCTTCCAGAGCATTGGGAATGCATTAATGATAATTGATGGAGGTAATAATTAAGTTAACCATGGCATTTAGTTTAAGATTAGTGACGGCAACTGTATTTTCCTATTTGACCATGTATCGATGTTATAACTGATTATTATAACGTATTTATTAAAAATAATAAAAGTATGGTATCAATAACACTATCAAGTAGTTCATAGCAGTCTTCCACTGGATATAGGCTTCTCTTAATGTGCGCAATAGGATCTGATCCTTCACCTTCCACTTTCAGTCTATCCCAACTACCTTGTTCAGGTTGCCAGACCAACTGGCTGGAGAGCCTACTACGTTAGTACGATATGTTACACTAGAATCTGGTACCAGAAAAGTTATGATTTCGTAGCCGACCGCATACGATAACTGCCGACACATGCGCGTAGTTCATTGCGGCTTTTCAATGGTCCCCTTTATTCGTATCGAAGTTCAACAAGTAATGGGTACGCTTCTACGTACAAATCATATCTTTATTCACAAAAAAATCCTGTAGGTATGGGGCTGGGAGCGGTTAGCTTAGTTAGTTTTCTTCATCCTGGCGTTAATGCTAGTCGCATACGAAGCTTTCAACTCGCGAGTTTAGGTTTCGCTTTACTAGTCTTACTGTGGATTCGGCTGAAATTCAATATTTTTCGTGAAGCGACTGCCATTAGATGTTCGTAAAAAGTAGTTCGTAGTCCTAAAAAGTTCAACAACTGATTGCCAATCAGTGGTTGAACTTTTTAGGGCTCCAACTACCCGTAACGGCTGCCATAGATGTTCGAATGGCAACTGGGTTCGATAGCTCAACGTCATCTTCGAGACTCGATCAGACCAGTCATATTAATGCATATTCACGCATACAAATATTTGCACTGAATGGGGTGGGTACACTAGCTAACTGCTTTATGATAAGCTAGTGTTTTATGAAATCCCTCCCTAAATATTGCAAAAGTATGTGATACCAGAGGTTCTATCTCTAGTCTCCAATAACGTGTTAAGATGCAATTAGGAAGCAACTCAAAGTCTCACTCAACAAGAAAGGCTACAGGGTTGCAGTGATTGGTATGCAAAGGCAAGTCTGAGTCAGTAACGAGCGGGCCCGCCTTTTGTCTAACGAGATAACTAATAGGTACTGTAAGATGAAACGTTTAATTGTTTACTGTACTCGTATGGATAACAAATATGAAATCGAATAGTTAAGGATTTTCTTTTTGGTAACCGTTCTCATTTATTTTGTTGCCCACGACTCAAAATTACTAATCTATCTCTGTACCAAAGTTCATCAAAATCGATTCAGTGGTTTAGGCGTAACAGACACACATACTTACTTCGCATTCATATTACTGAATATTACGAGTAGGTATATACTTCCAAGAAAGAAGAAACAAACTACTGAACGGATTTTGATGCGATTTTTTGTTAGAAAGGTTTTGGTCAGACATGAAATCTTAGGTTTGTTTGATTGCAATCGGTTGAGTAGAAGCGGAGATAAGAGATCCACGCGGGCGGAGGCGGAAGGCTAGTTTATAATATTGGTATGGATTTAATTTTATAGGGATTCTAAAATTAATCATATATTTTATCATCTATACTATTATATAGTTAATTGTAAAGTGGTCGTGTCTGTATATTATAGATATTTAAAAAAAATACTTGGGTTATGTTATGTTAACAATACTGAACACGAAAATATATTTTTTGAATTTCCTGTCTGTTTGTCCGTTTGTTCGCGATGGACGCAAAAACTACTGGACGGATTTTGATGCGGTTTTTTTTGTTAGAAAGGGCTTGGTCAGACTTAAAATCTTACGTTTGTTTGATCGCAATCGGTTAAGTAGAACCGAAGATATGAGCAAAGGTCGCGTTAACCGAGATGCACGTGGGCGGAGCCGCGGGCGGAAGGCTAGTAATTTAAATATTAAGATAGTATCTATACCGCTACTGATGGACATTCACGAACGAGGCTCTCATTACCATGGCTGCTCAAGACTTCAAGATACCGTCTTTCTACTGTTTCCACTCCTTCACAGCACCCACAGGGCATTTGCACTCAAGTCGGCATAATGCCAGCAGCCTCACTGAGCGAAATTAAATGAAAAGGAAGATTGAACAACGAACATCTTTCATTCATCGATGAATAAGTTCAGCATTAAAAAGATTTGTATTCCGTCTTCAATAATCTGTACTCCTTCGAAATACGCTCGCGGATTTGTTAGCTTTTTCATTCCACTGGTAACGTAGCTATCTTATTCTTGATTTGATTGAAAGGATGAGAACTTTTCAATCAAGTAGGTATAATAAAACTTTAAATAAATTAAAGTTACAAACGAAATAAGTTAAGTTGAAGACACACAAAGATTTGACAACGATATCATCTTATCTACCCTTATAGAAAAACTAGTTACAGGTTTAATTATTAACAGTTATTCATAACGTTATTTGAAAATAAACTTAATATTACGGGACCTGAAACAGTCACAGTTATTCTTACTTTATATATATTACATTATGCATGTAGCATAATGTAATTTAATGTATACTTAATGGCTGTTCGAATCAATATGAGTTACTTTTCTTCTCTTTGCTTAGTTAGCACAAAATTACGCTGCAAACCTTTATGTACCAGGTAAGCATCATTTTTAAAAATAATATGAAAGAAAGAAAGAAGAGTTTTTTTATTCTGCACAGATATGCACGAAAACCATACAAAAAAACAAGAGCTTATCTAAAGTAGGTATTGATACTCCATTCAGTCAGGCACTCAACCAAACACACTGACTGAATTAGACAAACTGACCACTGAATGAATATGTAAAACAACGCTACATTAACGATTATGTTACTTGTCATTTTGCTCAAATTACATCCAGTATTTTTAAATTAGAGCTGTTTAACATCAGACGGATGTATTCAGCCCATATACTCAGTCTCAGATGCATGGCTCGAGTCAGCAATAGTGCCCGGAATATGGTAAAAGGCTCACCCCCTATTACGTGGGATCAAATACAATGATTGGTGAAATGTGGGTGTTAATTCACCTCTGCCTAACCATCCAGCGATAAAGGCATGATTATAAGTATATTATATCTTTTTTAAATTACGTGAAAATGTCGGCAAATCTGCACGATAAACGATTCACTGCGTTTCAATATTATGAAACAGTACGCAAGAATGACGTCCCACCAAATTATATTACTATATATTGACGAGGATCCAATCCGTGGAGAATATAACCATTATCAGGCTAATGGACGTATTCTCAGGGGTAAATGAGGGACAAAAGGGAAGTAGATCTTTTGTTAGCTATTAATGAGTTTCACATAAATCAATTCTGAAATCAAGGGTAACCAAATTGTATTAACATTATAGGACATTAACTTTTGTTGAGCGGTTAATATTTTATCTATTTATACCTAATTGCTTACATATACGAGTAATTAAGAATTAGTGTATACTAGCTGACTCAGCGAACTTCTTACCATCATTATTTTCCGCCCGTGTGGTATTCAAATCCCGTTCCCACTGTACCTTCTATTCAAATTTCCATATTAGATTTTGATCCCGTTCCCACTGCACCTTCCATTTAATTTTCTTATTCAACCTTGACCACACAATAACGAACACAAAACCAAAAGAATCATCCAAATTGGTGCAATTATTGAGAAGTTATGGGGGTACATACATTTGGGGGTCTCTATTTTTATTTATATAGACTAGCTGACCCGGCGAACTTCGTACCGCCATATTTTCTGATCCCGTTCCCGCTGCATATCTCTAAATTTGTCAGTGTTTCTCTACAATATTATGCATGTATTATACATATAAACCTTCCTCTTGAATCACTCTATCTATTAAAAAAAACCGCTTCAAAATCCGTTGCGTAGTTTTGAAGATTTAAGCATACATAGGGACGGACAGACAGCGACTTTGTTTTATAATATATAGTGATGGTGATAGTGATAGTGATGTAGCAATTAACTAGCTTAATCAGCCGGTCAATTAACTGCCTAGACTATTAACTAAACAGCGCCGTTTAACTAGCGGCTTGAATAGCATCCCTAGAGCGGATTATTATCATTATTGTACCACTAGAGGTCGCCCCCGTCGCGGTTCAATCACGGCTCAGTACACCATTGAAAAGGATCACTTTGCTGCCACACAATGGTATCTATATCTTGGCTCGATTATGTAAATACAGTCGGATAGAAAAGTTAGGAAATAAGATATACTTATTTTATCATAAATTTATACGTGATTGTGAACACAAATCTACATAAATAATAGATTTGTACATTCGGTTAGAATTAATATACCATGAAATACATACATCTGAAAGCATAAATTTTACAAATTACTGGACGAAGTTGAAAAGAAACTTAAATCATTTAGGGGCGGAGTATTACTTTTCTTTGTACGATAAGCATGCTTGACGAGAAAGGTACAGTCAACGACACAATTATAATGAGGTATATAAATTTTCAAAGGACAGAATATGGGGTTCTTTAAGAAAGAACGAAACGCCGTCGGGTGTAGCACACGTCCACACTTTCCATCGAGTGGACGGTGTGCTTATCTGCCACCTAAGATATAAAATATAACTAAATTGCTTTATAACCTAACTAACCTAGGAAGTTATGCAGCCGTCTATGGTAATTTGTCTGGTAGTTGGACTAGACAGGATAATAATTCTTCTGGTAATTGGACTAGACAGGTTAAGAGTCGCACCCTGTTGCAGTCTTAATATATACATATATGATTTCACTACATGTTAAGATAGACAACGCTAACCAATAAGTGTGAGCTTATTTTTATAATATAGTCGAAGGAATTGGAGCAGGCAATCGGGGATTAGAAGTCATAGAGAGGCTTAAGTCACGGCATTAACTATGACCCCATTTTGGGTTTTAGTTTTATCTGGAAATTTATTGTTTCTGCTGTTTCCTCATCAGAATCTAGAGTAATGCCACAGAGTAATTAATAATACTGACGGAATTCAAAATTATTATTATTAAATACATTTTCTACATAATCTCAGCCTCCGTGGCGTAGCGATAGTGAACGCGGCCGCTATGCAGGAGGCGCGGGATCGATCCCCGCTCAGTGCAAATATTTGTGTGCATGAAATATGGGTATTTGCATTGATCTGCAAATACCCATATTTCAATACGTTCGAGCCGTCGGTCCCGGTTGCCATAAGAACATCTATGGCAGTCGTTACGGGTAGTTGGAGCCCTAAAAATGCCAAAAACAACGGTCTAGCTGCAAAGCTTTGATATCACCTAATGTTAACATTGGGTTGTGGAGATCAGATGGCAATCGCTTCACGGAAAATATCGAGGTCTAGCCAAATCCGTAGTTAAGACTGGCAAAAGCGGACCCCAGACTCCGAGCTGAAAGCTTCGGATGCGACTGGGAATTAACGCTAAGAGGAAGAAGCCAAATCCGTAGTTAAGACTGGTAAAGTGGACTCCAGACTCCAAGCTGAAAGCTTCGGATGCGACTGGGAATTAATACTAGGAGGAAGAAGACACATTATCTACATAATCTCTAATTGCATTACGATAACTATTATTATAATAAATTCATAGTATAAATACCTACATAAATGGACTGCCCCATAGAAAAGGCGGGAGTATATTATTTATTATTGAGTGTATCGAATAAGTAAATTGTTACATTCTCAATATGCCACAGCCCTTTTGACTCTTCAATAAAATGGTATCGATATGTCTAAAATTATATCGAGGAGAAAATTAAAAGTTTATATTCTCAGGATTTCCTCTAAATATAAACTGATTTAAGAGTTAGTCGATAATATATCGTCTGATACGAAACGTTATGAGAGAATTTTCATTACTGTACAATGGTCGACGAAATAAACTTGTCAATTTAATTAAATATCACCGAGCTTGAGGATACTGTTGTTAATATTAAGTATTGAGACTGAAAACTGTAGGGAATCCTTTTTGTTCAGTCAGTAATATTACATACAGTTGCCTATATTATGTTTCCATCATATACAGTTGTAACAACCGGTTAGTCTAGCGTACCTTGTATTCTATTCTAAAATAAGTAAAATAAGAGTAGATAGAGTACATAAACCAACTTAATTATATAAAATGTAACTAATATTAGAGATACATACATAGAGACCGCTAGAAGAAAACGGAAGGTAGGACGAACCTAGCCAGATGGACTGACGACCTGAAAAAGGTGGCTGGAACACACTAGAAGCGGAGGGCGGAGCATCGGCAGAAGTGGCGCACATTGGGAGAGGCTTATGTCCAGCAGTCGACTGCAATAGGCTTATTAATTACCTACCTAATTGATAATATTATATAGATGTCACACAAAAACTATTTGATCTTTGATATTAGTTGAAGTTTTCGCTAATATAACATTAACTATAATTCTGCAGCAACTTGAGTTGGCATGCTTCAAGAACAGAATCAAAGTTTGTTAGAGAAACTATTCTCAAACAAACCATAAGTTGTAACGAGTTTTATCAAGATTAATCTATAACTGTCCGACGAGTAGAGATGGAGTAAAATGATAGTGTTAAAAGGTTAGTGATAGAATTGATAAAATATAACTAGCTAATACTGATGAAATTTTGACAGCGTTCCCGTTACCCTGGGAACCAATAGGTTCCTACTTATTATCCTATATCCCTATAGCATATGTATTTTTCTAGACTTTTAGCTATCTTATATAATACTAGCTTTTGCCCGCGGCTCCGCCCGCGTAGATGTTGGTTATCGCGACCAAACATAGCATAAGTCTATGTCTGTCTATTTCTCAAGGTCTAAACTTATGCTAAATTTAATCAAAATCGGTTCAGTGGTTTAGGCGTGAAAGAGAAAGACAGACAGACTCACGGGCAGAGTTACTTTCGCATTTATAATATTAGTATGGATATGGATAATAGGTAGCTAAGTGGTTAAGGAGTCGGCCTTACGATCGAGAGGTCCCGGGTTCGAATCCTGGTCCCACTCCTAACACAAACAATTTAACTTAACTGGAAGGGTTTGAGGGAATATAAGTAATTTCGGTTGCTAATATTCTTATAGAAAATATCTATCCATGTGCCTTTCGGCCAGATCCATTCAGCCATTGGAATGTTTGAACAACAAACATCTTCACAAATTTTTGACATCAAAAATCTATGTTTTTGACATCAAGAATCAATGTTTAAAAATGATTGTAAAATCATTCATTGGTGCCGATATGCGTCGCCCCATAGACGGAAGTATAGAGGAATTTGGCTCGGCTTCGTGCGGGCTTCGGTGGCTTAGCGGTCAGAGCATTCCCCCTGTAAGGGAAAGATCGCGGGTTCGAGTCCCGCCCGACGTCGATTCTCTTTTTCCTTTCTAAATCGATTTGAATAGTCAGTATGATAAATTCTTCAAAATTTCATTCAACTATAATGTTATTGGGATAACACCAATGATGTCGGGGGAAAGCAGGCTGAGGTCGACTTGCCTTCCTTCTAGAACATACACAGAATAAATTAAGGATGTATTAGAAAAACGGCAGTTTAAAAGCCCTGGAAACTGACGGGCTTCCATGAATGGTTTAATTACAGTAAAGGGAGGTCATGAAGCGTGTAAGGACAGAAACAGCTAGTGGGTTGTTGCTCTCTGTCAATTACATAAGCCTTTTGTTTGATATCATTGGTAAATTAATTAATTTATGGCGGGTAAGGGAGCTTTTCCACCGGAGATGTGCTATGCAGCTATGCTGCGAAGATGTGAAATCTTCGCTATGAAAATATGTGACCGTTTCCACCAATACTACGCTAGGTAGATAAATACGTTACGAAGATGCGCCACCGCAAAGTAGCTGTGTGAAAAAGATGCGCATCTCGAGCTATGCTATGTATCGATAGTAGGGAAACGTCTGCAATCGTTCATAGCCATTCATTCCATAGCACGCATCCACAGTACACATCTACAGCGCACATCTATAGCACGCATCTTTCTATTTATAAAACATAGCTTAGCTGAAGCCGTTTCCACCAGTGTTCATAGCACCGTAGCATAGCACATCTCTGGTGGAAAGGCGGTCTAAGGTTATTGCCCAATTGCAGTTTCACAATTATTTGTGTTTATTTATCGAATGATGAGAGCCAATAATTTCAGTTATTTCGCAGCGGTTGCTGAATATATTTATACGTGCGAACGTAATCAGAAATACAGTACTCGTATTAATATTTATGCAGTTATTGCATAATGAATATTATATTATTATTTACATTCTTCAAATAATAGTTCCAGTTACTGTAATATTAGTATTTTATATTTACTAGATCATTGTAATAAGGATGAACGGGTGACATAGGTGAACTAACTCTTACAGTCAGCATCAAATCAATCTTGACTAGCAAATACTTTCTCACAAATCAACACCACCGTGCTGACTGTACATCAATCAGCGTTAGATCTAGTCAATATCGATCTGATGTTGATTGTACCTACCTAGTGGCCTGAGAATGGTGAACTCATTTGGTAGTCAACTTTTTTTTTGTCGTGCGCAAATCCCCACGGATACCTCCCCCGCCGGAGCCGGAGGAGGTTATGTCGGACTTGAACCGACTAAAACGCACGCCGTCTGTGGGCCGTCAGTTGCCGGAGGTGAGATTGTCGTAGTCATATCCCTCGCACCCCGGCCGACCCAGGTCCATTTCGTAGTTACCTAAATCTGTTTTCGATGCTATTAAACGCTCGTCAACTTAACAACAGAACCAATAAATTCCCGCTTAGTATCTTTCGCGTTAAGGCCATTATTATTTAGATAATACGTTTACTTACCTCACAAACCGTGGATGGAGAAACAGCTGACTAAACGAGATTACATTGTTATGACATTCCATGCTCTACAGACATGATTGGAATTCACGCGTAACTGGGCATTCTATTGTCATGAGCGATGAATGCACGCAAGAGAGATACCGCGTACTAAAATTGGATTGTTTTTGGACAGCCGATAAATAAAGGAAAATTTTGTTGAGCGAGGAGAAAAGTTATGAGGCCGCTCGCAGTATCGTTTACAAACATACCGGTAAGCACAATAATGTATGGACCTTATATTTTTTATTGGTGTTACAGTCCCTACGGTTGAGAACGTTGTTGGACTCGAATCGACTAAAATCAGTGACAAAAAAAATTGAATTTTTATTTACATTATTATTCAACGTCTATTGAGATAAAATATATACAATCGATAATCGTATATGAAAATCAATGCCACTTTTCGTTGTAATTAGGTGCAGCAGGAACGGGATCAAAAATACACGCGGGCTGAAAAAAATATGGCGGTACGAAGTTCGCCGGGGCAGATAGTTGGTTATAAAATATATACAAAACTATGCTAATACATACAAAAATGAAAAAAAAGGATGGAGGGACTGCAACTTTAGGCATCGAAAATTCCTCCCCATCGATTTCTACTGGGACTGTGCCCAGAAGGCTGGCGGCATTACCACGCTGAATGGCGATGCCAATTCTAAACAAAGTGATTCAAGTTTATAAGAGTGTTATTATGAATTTAAAATTACCCTGAATAATAATCAAGTAATAAACCATCCAGTCAGCACAAGTAGTAATTACTTTTTTTACTCGTTCCAAATATAGTACTGAAAAACGTTCCTAAGTAATTTGCTCTCTAGCATTCCTGAAAGTGCTTCGAACAATAGAGTTATTCATACAAGTCGCAAAACATCTAGACGTGGGGTCTGAGAGCTTAATATATCAGGGATCTGCAAGTAATAGCTGGCTATACACATTCGTAGTTCGTAATATTGATTTCCAAACTTGTGTGAGTGAGATGGGCTATGTAGAAGTAAATTATCCCGATATCCATACTAATATTATAAAATAATGCGAAAGTAACTCTGTCTGTCTGTCTGTTACGCTTTCACGCCTAAACCACTGAACCGATTTTAATGAAATTTGGTAAAGGGGTAGATTGGACCTTGTGAAAGGACATAGGCTATGTTTGGTTGCGATAACCGACATCCAAGCGGGTGGAGCCGCGGGCAAAAGGTAGTCTCTAATAATAATTTGAGTAACAATAATTTTTTCCTTTATTTTTCCTTTAATTTGAACTATCATTTGAGTAACCATCATAGTTCAAATAGTACTTATATTAAAGGACATTGCTACTTTAATATTGTGCGCTAAACATTTTTATTAACAGCTAAGTGATCCATTCTATGATCCGACTTCACAGAGGAAAATTCCTATGCCGGTGATCTATTGCACGGATCATTTCACTTGGAACCATAGTCTAGATCCATTTTGGTTCCAGTGAGACTTTTTTTTCTCCTCAGAACCAAATATGGAGTTGTCGGTTCTACTGGGAACTATACTAAGTAGCTGATCCATTAATGGTTCTACCAAGAATGATCATTCCACTTGGAACCATAGTCTTATATCCATTTTGGTTCCAGTGAGACTTACACCACCACCGCATGCGTAGTATACCTTACAACCTTTGCATAAGTGTACCTAAGCCATAAATGGCCAAAACTTTATCATAACCCTAGTTTTTCAACGAATTGTCACTTGTCTAGGGCAGCTGCTCAATGGTTCAGGAACGAATAGAGGACATTTCTGGCATACCGTCGCGACGGCATGAGACGGCTGACATCTCATTTCGGCGTCTCACTTCGTCTACTTTGTTATTACTACGAGTGAAGCTACTTGTGGGTTCTCTTTATTTGTATAGGCGTATTTGTAGTTGTACTTTATTATACTGAGTCAGCTAGAATGTGAAACTCGAAGAAAATCTAGGCCCTCTTGGAATTTGTGAAGGTCGAAGAGAAATTAGGTAAAAATTCAAATTCTAAATCCAGTGAACTAGCTCTTTGTACAATATTATTGATAAATTAAAAATTCTGTGAACTAAATATGAAATAAGAAATGTTAGAAATTCTTTAACGGTACAAACGAATGCCTAATAAAGTGATTTTTTCAGGGTTTGTGTGTATGTTACCTACATACAACATGATTTTTCCAATTTTTGTATTAAGGCGCCATGTACTACGTGTATAAATACGAAACGTTGGATGAATGGACAGGTAAATTTTTGTTATTCTTATCTAAACATAGATTACTCTTTCCTGTAGTTTACGGGCACGAGTTTAATATTTTATCAATATTTATATACACATGGAAAGTCGCGAGCAACAGCTACTAGCTAAATAATTCTAACTTTATCGTTTTCTAATATTGTTTCGACAATATAACGAACGCTAATATGTTTACTATCGTGTAGCGAACGTCGGGCCGGAATAGAAGCGACCTGATTTTAACCTTTTAACCTCGGCCCAAACCGACCATTATGTTCTAAACGTAGTAATTAATGGTCGAAATTCTATTAGCGATATCGCTATTGATGGGGTTAAATTCGTGAACATGATGGATAAGCTTTAAACTTTGTCGATGACTGTACTCTTTTGTATTAATAAACTTAGTTTCTTATAAATAAAATCGTTTTTGCTGATTGTGCCTGATGAGTTTTGTGGTTTACGACCTTTATTTAGGACAATTTACTTATGTGATTCATTTATAGTTGTAGCCTGTTCTAAAAACTGATTCTTAAACTCTTCTATGAACTCTCAAGACCACAATTCAGTAGCATGAAATATGTAATAGAAAATTTAATAGTTATATGAGCGAACAATATACAAACTATAAGCTACATAAGGTATAGTTGTGTCAAAAACCGCAGCGAAAAACACACTTCGTAAGTGTGGTGAGCTCATAAGTTGGCCCCTTCAGGCAAACTTAAGTTTAGAACTTGTTATTAACTCGTTTTAAAATATAACTTCACTGAATCAGAGTCCTGGTAATATGCAGTTTTTAATGCTACTAGAGAAGCACATGGTCCACCTGATGGGAATTCTGATGCCCTGCTTGAAGAACCTCATATTGTAGTGGCTTTGTGGAGGGAGACACATTTTTTTTTAATATAGGACGCGTGAATTTGACTTCGCCTTGCCTGATGGTAAGCTGAGGGCAAAGTCTTGGAAAGAGGAAAGATGTCTTTAACAGAAACCACGCTATTAATTAATCACTATATGTAAGATAACAGCTCAGCAGTCTAATCCACATGACTGATTGCCAGTTCTGTTATATGCATCTATTTTCTTCCACATTGTTTGCGGCAGCTTCAGACCACTGAATCTGGAATAATCTTCACGATCACTTCATACCAGCCAACCGTTACCAGCTTACCCTATCAAATCAATTTGAACCTTACACGTACAACCGAAGGTTAAAATTGCAATGTATTGTATTCCTTTAATTAAAAGTCAACATTTTCGGGAACAAGCGAATTTCCTAAATTAGTGGTCTCTTTTTACAGGGTACCTTCTTGTTTATGTTTAAACGTCTCTCAGATAATGCGTTGTGGAATTTTGGGTACGATCAAGATATTTACCTTAAACGTCTGATATGTTTATAATAGATATAAATTTTTACGGGCTTTTTATTTGTTGTTGTGAGAGGTATTGTTCGTTAATAAAATGGCGGTGTAGGGATCGTGTTTTGGTTTCGAGGCATTATGATTACAGATATGATAATTAATTGGTTTATATTAGATGGTTCACTTGAATTAACCCTCCTAGATAGTTGCTTAGAAAGGTGTTTTTGCTAATAGGAAATTCTTTATATTTTCTTTCAAAAACTTTCAAAATAATATTAGTAGGTATTAGGATGTTTTTGGTGTAAAAATGGGACAAGTATTCGCTTTTGTTATTCGTCCGACCGTGTGAACGTAAGTGGTTGATTTCACACACGACGATTAATCTTTCAGTTAAACCGCTGGACGTCGTAACTAACAATTCTATGCATTTAAATCGCCACATTTCTGACCGTCACAGCTAACAGTTAACAGCCAGTTAAGCTGCTTTGTCGAAATTCATCCATATTAATATTATAAATGCGAAAGTAACTCTGTCTGTTACGCTTACACGCTTGAACTACTGAGCCGAGTTTGATAGAATTTGGTACAGATATAGATTTGACCCCGAGAAAAGAAATAGGCTTATTATTATTAGTCGCGATAACCGACATCTACAAGGGCGGAGTCGCGAGCAACTGCTAGTAGAGTTATATATTTGTACTTGGGATGGCAGATGTGTAAATAATCGTACTCCCAATGCGTTTTGAAGAACTATATTACGAACGAATACGTGAAGGGCGTATCGATCCAAATCGTCTATGCGGAGCAATCCCTAAGGAACAATATGGGCATACAACAACAAGTAGGTACACGGGTAAAATAAATAAATATTTTAGGACATTCTACACAAAGCTATCTAGACCCAAAGAAAGCATAGCTTAACTAGCTTGTGTTATGAGTTCTAGAATGCGGATAAACATACTTAGATACATTTTTTTTTGTAAATACATACATATTATACGTAGAAAACACCCAGACCAATGTAAATATTCATATTCATGCATACAAATATTTGCATTGAGCGGGGATCGAACCCGCGCCTCCTGCGTAGCAGCCGCGTTCACTACCGCTACGCCACAGAGGCAGTCACTTACCGCGCGCTGATTTTCTTTTCTTGGAGTATGTTATTGGCCACCAACTGTTCCTAGTGTCGGGATGCTGGTATTAATACTTGCACTAGCTGCTCGTGAATGCGGTGAGCTATTCAGATCTCTAATAATTTTTTAAATTCATTTATTCATTCAGACAACATAAGTAGGTCCATTTTGTTAGTAAACAGTGTGTGCTTATAACGTATGTTAGTAAATTTAAATTAAATAATAAACTCAAATCACATTACATTCAAATCAAATTAAACAAATAAAATTAAATAAAATCCAGTAAAATAAAATAAAATTATTAAAATTAAATGCAATGAAATAAAATTAATTCAAATAATAATAAATAATAATAAAATTAAATCAAATAATAATCTAAACATAGATGATCCTCTAAATCGTATGAATATCGGAGCGAGACTGATGCGTCCGAGAGGTGGCGCGCGCGGCACTGCTAGTCTTTCATTATCGAAATCCCCACATTCCATGTTATCGTAAGTACCCTCATATTCATTGAGATCCGCCCGGACAAACTATTGAACCGATAAATACCTGTCACAACAGTACTGAAAGATATGTACAGGACCCTATCAAAGGCGAGGAGTCCCTATAACTAGGACCCATAAGGCAGGTATCGGGTTATTGGGACCTCTCACTACTGACAAAAATTTGTTTGGTTGCGATAACCAATTTCAACACGCCAGGTCCACGGGCAATTGTTAATTGGGTTATAGGTACCTATATGTGTACTAGACTACATAACCTATATACCTAGGTATGAATAGCTATATCGCTTGATTACTCGTAGAACACGACACTATTAGCCGATAATATCGGGATTAAGTGACGTCACACGTGCAACATAATAGGTGTGATTGTTCGATTGTACATTTGTACAACTGAGCTTAATTGAATATAGTTAATGATGATTGAAGTTCGTGATACGAATAATGGTGTATGTCAATATGTTCTACTGATATCAAATAATATTATAAACTAAGCTGTTGCCTGTGGTTCCACACGTGTGGATGTCGGTTATCGCGACCAAACATAGCCTTTGTCCTTTCCCAAGGCCTATCTCTGTACCAAATGTCATCAAAATCGGTACAGTGGTTTAAGCGTCAAATTACCGATGAGATTCATACAATTCTTGATATTGACATTCAAACATATAATAATATATCAATGGACATTTATATGACAATAAGACGAATTAAGTGTTCCGTAGCTTTCGTAGCATAAGGTCTACAAATGCCTACGCGAGCTACGAAATTGGTTCTATAGTGGTGCCAATTTTACTCTATTATTTAATTCGTGTTCGTAGCAGATAAACTGATCACACCTTATACTATTATTTCTTATACCACCAAAATCATCAACATATACAGCTGATCTAATGAAAAGGGGTCACCGTAGCCATACGTCGTAAAAGCCGTGTCTCATTCATCTGGCATGACGTAATTAATTTAACAAATATACCTGACGACCTGTACGTAATTGCTAGACAAAACACCTGAGCACAAAACCTTCAATCAACCCAGCCGTGTAATATATTTCAGTGTGTCGATAATATGTAAATTTTGGGCTGCTCAATGACTTTTGTTGTTGGCAGTACCAACCAATTAGGATTGTTTTGGTGAGCCCCGGGGATAAAACGGGATGCGACAGAGGGTACACTGCCTACCTTACTCCTTAATTAAATTATAACAAGAAAACCCTTTTGTTAATGTTAGAAATTTATTCTGTTCGTATTGTTTGTGACCAGCTTTGACTTTTTGACTACTTAGAGATGTTACCAATGCTGGGAACTGCGATTAAGGTCAACCGAATGTTAATAAAAGAATGATGAATTTATTTTGTTGGGTTAAATGCGGGTAGTTAGTTTATTTGGATGGACTTTTCCTGGTCGAATCCAGCCCAGCCCCCCTAGACAAGTAGCAATTCGTTGCTCGGCGTATGATGGAATAGAATGACAAATGTATAGGATTTGACGTTTTTGACATTCGTTGACGCCTGTCATATACGTCAAATCCCATACATTTCGTATTGTATTCCATCATACGCCGAGCAACGAATTGCCACTTGTCTAGAGGGGCTGATAGGTGATATCGACTTGGCGTTGTTCTCAGTTTTATCTGAGACTGTCATCTCGGGCCTCCACAGGTAGTTAACTTACTCTCTCTCGTCTTTTTTAATTAGGGTTCCGTAGCCAAATGGCAAAAAATGGAACCCTTATGGATTCGTCATGTCTGTCCGTCCGTCTGTCTGTCTGTCTGTCCGTCTGTCTGTCTGTCTGTCTGTCCGTCCGTATGTCACAGCCACTTTTCTCCGAAACTGTAAGGCCTATGCTGTTGAAACTTAGTAAGAAGATGTATTCTGTGAACCGCATTAAGAATTTCACACAAAAATAAAAAAAGGATTAAATTTTGGGGGTCCCCATACTTAGAACTGAAACTCAAAATTTTTTTTTTCCTCCAACCCATACTTGTGGGGTATCTATAGATAGGTCTTTAAAAATGCTATTGAGGTTTTTAACATAATTTTATTCTAAACTGAATTAATAGTTCACGCGAGAGACACTTCCAAAGTGTAAAAATGTGTGTCCACCCCCCCTTTAACTTCTAAAATAAGAGAATGATAAATCTAAAAAAAATATATGATGTAAATTGCCATGCAAACTTCCACTAAAAATTGGTTCGAACGAGATCCAGTCAGTAGTTTTTTTTTAATACGTCATAAACCGCAATTTTCGCCTTTGCTACTTCGGAACCCTTCATGGGCGAGTCCGACTCGCACTTGGCCGATTTTAGTTTATATAGTTTTTATTGGAATGACTACCATCTGTCTCAACCGGAAAAGAGAGGTCTGCGTCATAGCTTCGTCCGCCAATGAACAGATGTACCGGCTTGCAGGTGGAGCTATTTATAAAATTTAAAAAAAGTAATGATTTAGTCTAAAAACTTTCTGAAGTTTGCTAATCAGTAGTGGGAAAGTTTAAAAGTAGCCTATGTGTTTTTTTAATTTATTTTAATTTATTTATTTCTAAGAATATGGTAACTTGAGGTCTTTATGTTATTATAGTGGTTCAAACAAATTCTGTTATTCCAGACCATAATCTGTCCTTGTGTAAATTTTTTACCAGATCTGTTCAGCCGCTAGAGCGTGATTGCTGAACAAATATCCAAATCTCCAAACATCTTCACAAACTTTCACATTGCTAATATCAGTAGGATTATAAAGTCGCTATTATTAAATAAATCATCATTATCAAACACTGATAGCTTATTATTTTCTTAATATTGTAGTAAAGATCTTATAACAGTTGGAGGGGCTTTTCTATTTTTCACCGCATGAATAAAACCAAAACTATAAGATTCAAAATCCAATGGCAGCGTCCCAAAATCTGTTCATATTGTTTCAAGATTAGAAAACGATTACGCACAGACGAACGAGTGATTTTAGTTCAGAATATATTGTTACATGTGGGCAACCATTCTAACTATTGTGATGAATTCGTATACTGTTACGTACTTCGAAGGTATTCAAGAAACCCTACACGTACGGTTTTTGGGGTACGGTCTACAAAACATTGGACACGATGCTAAAATATTAAATATCAGTGCTACAATGCTAATGGGAATTAACGTAATCTTGGTAAAGGCACAGTTTAACGAACTTCTCAACGCTAAAATGTTTTTAATATTTTTTTACATCATCATCTTCATGTTGACGTATTTTCCTGATTGCATCCGTAGTCAAGATGACCTCGGACAGACACATTGGTGCATATTATACATATATATTGGCATCGAACACGCAATTTCTTTACGAGTACTCGAACGCTCCTCTACAGATAAATAGAAATAGTTAAACATGAATACTTTCGGTTAGTTGAACTCTTTCAATTCATACCCGTTTAGACCCAATACTGGACGTGGCTACTGTCAATTGTGTGCCCATTGTTGACCTGGGTTCGTAATCTCCGGTCAAGTAGGCGCATACATATCACAGGGTATGATATCCGTATCTTTTGTACAGATATAATGTATCTTTTGAATTCATTGGAACTTTACCTTTTCTCGTTAGAGCGGCTCCGTTGTATGGCTCCAAGGTATTGTGTTACTCCTACAATTATCTGAATGTTTTCATGTGAGTATTTGATGTCGTTTTAATTTACAATGTAAATGAAATTGGTAGGTATTCGGTGGTAGGCGTTGGGTTCCGTACCTGAAGGGAAATAATGGAACCCTATTGCTAAGACTCAACTGTGTGTCCGTCTGTCAGTAGGATGTATCACACAAGTCGCTATAGTTAGACCAGTGATGAGCAAAGTACGGCCCGCGGGCCAGCTCCGGCCCGCGAAAGCATTCAATCCTGCCCGCCAACGGTTCTCCGACATGACGGTCCTTCGGTGGGAGCCTTATACATATATAGTCGTATGAACTATCGCAAACAATGAACGATGCTACAATTTTTTTTTAAATTCATTACCGTTGGCCAAAGATGGTTGTATAGGAGAATTTAAAACACTCAAAGCGTGACGACAGCTCAGTGTGGTCATAGCATTCCCCTCGTAAGGGACTGATCACGGGTTTGAGTCCTGCCTGAGTCATTTCACTTTTCCCTATCTCAATTAACTTGAATAGTCAGCATACTAATTGCGCTAAAACTTCATTGAATATTGTATCTTGATTCTTATAACTTTAAGTGCAATATCGATACAAATTCCTAAGAATTATCGCATATTAAGTTACGCCGTTGACATAGGACTATGTGCCACGGACGTTATTGTACGTGCAGCCCTAATGGGGCACGTGCCCTGTCGTTGAAATAAGATATCGTACTGTAGGCGTAAGTGAGGTTGATACCGGATCATCGCGACGTGCCTGCGAGTTCATACTATTGTCGCTTAGTCCGGTCGCTTTAGGCATATAGATAGCATACAAAAGCTTTATAATAGCGTAGAATGACGTATGTGTGAGATAGAGAGGTATTGTACTGGAGTCATCATTATCTTAGCGTTATTCTCAGTGGAATTAGAGACTTTTACCTCGAGGTCCGGGTCAGTTACTATTTCTTGTTTTGGTTGTAGCTTTTGATGATTATCGTCTGACCTTACAATAACAGTTAATCTAACCTAATAACTCCTGTAGTTGGGTATAGAGGATACCTAAATACAGGAAGACGCAGAAATATTAGTAAGTTTGATTAGTAGATAAAGAATTATTATTATCGTATAATGGGTATTAAACAAGAGTCGATGAGGTGTATAGTCGTCAACTCCTTTAGATTTGTTAAACCATTCTATTTCAGTTTATTTTGGTAAGTGTACTTTATTAGTACATCTGTCTATATAAAAATCTCGTGTAAAGGGTTACATTTTATGATACATAACATAATAAATAATAATAAAAACATACAAGAAACCTAAATTCTAAAACTCCTAGTTTTTGAATATTCGACTAATAAAAAAACGCTACTTAATCTCGACTTCCAGGACAAGGTTTCAGTACACAAAGAAATCTTTGACAAAAGATACAAAGAAACACAAGTACACTACACTGAAGAATGCTCGGCGCCAACCCTAAAAAGCGATACATTAGACCAACATTATACGGCTAGGTCAACACCACAGATTATGCAAATAACCAGAAGTGATTTCAAACAGTTTGTTTTCACTCCCAAGTGAGTTACTATCAAAATATTTGTATTGTTCGAAAATCTATGTACCTTATTCATGGATGCGCTAAGCCAAATTGTAGTTATCTTTGCTTTTAAAATAAAACTGTTTTCAACGGATTCTCTTGTGATTTATTTGGTTTTATTTTTGGTTTTATTTTTAAATAACTTTCGTATATTTCTTCGGTTTACTTTGACATAATTAATACTAAAGAGTTAGTTTTAGTTACTGAATTGAATCTTAATTATTTTCATAAATACAGTCCAAATCATATTTATTTTTAAGAAAGACACATTTGAACATATTTAAATGAAATGTCCGTCAAAGTATTACGATGAACAAAACAAAAGCATTTTACCGAATGAATAAAACCATGAATATTGTTGTAATAAATGCTGTATTAAATATAAAACATGACAAATTAGTGAAAGATTTACATTATCCACTACGTTTGGCACGAACTGATACACCTATTAGTCATCTAATGGACTTTTAAATACAGACTGCCGCTCCCTCAACTACAAAATTCAGTGTAATGTGACTCCTAATTCATTCTAATGTATTATTCCTGTTAATACTATTTAGCAAAGCTTATAATACCATTACTGTTTTTATATAATCTGTGACCTTTTCTCCTTGGAGTTCTACGTGGAGATAAATGTAACAGTAATACCCTTTACGGTCGAAACGACCCTTGTGTATGATAAGACATGCACCGTTACTGTTGGCTCTAAAAGGGTTATAATTATAATGTTCGTGGCTATTGTTCAACATTTAATTACCAAGGCGAACAGATTGCTAGGCACAACATATGTTTTGTTATCTGTTGTGTGCTCCTTTTGATGTTTGCTCCTTCTGATGATTTCATGACTACGATAAGTATTTACAATATGTACATTGTAAAGGTATGATTTCGAAGACGACCGCATACGACAACTGCAGATGCAAAGCGTACCGTGAAATAGGCATGAATTATGATAAATTTGTTCGTTGATTTAATTAATTGCGGCTTTTTCATGGCGCCGTTTATCCTCTTCGAAGTTTAACAAGTAATGTATGTGAAAAAAATGTAAATGCATAGAGAGACAAATGAGCGGATTGCGGGACTGATTTTTGATGATGTGTCTTTTCACAATATATTACTATATTACTATATGGTTTTAGCTTTAATTTAGAATCTTAGTATATAAGACCTAGTAATAAATGTAAATAACAACAAGAGTCGGTGAATAAACAGATAAACCATCCGTGGTCTCCTTAGTCTACCTCCGCAATATACTTGTTTAACTTTGATATGGATTAAGGGGGCAATTGAGAAGCCGCAATGAATTAAAACGATAAATAAATTTATGATATTCAAGTCTATTTCGCGGTACGCACACCTGCTGCGTCCGTCTGCAGTTGTTGTATGCGGTCGCCTTCGGCATCATACCTAAGGTACGCGTACGTAACCGACCGCATACAGCAATGACTCTATCATGAGTTTAGACATGACATACGATAGCGTCAGCGTATCACGTAAATTACAGGGCCGGATTTGGAAACTTTGGCAAAAAGTCTTTCAAATTTCAAACCGAGGCTTGCATGAAAGGCTTAATAATAGAAGAGGAAGCTTGGGAAGTATGTAAGGATATCAAATGGCGGGCTGTTGTCTCAACCTACCCCGGAGGCAAATAGGCGTGAGCGTATGTATGTATGTATGTACATTCCGATGATTCTGTGTTTTTTTTTTTGTTTTTTTTTTCTAATAAGAATATTAGCAACCGAAATTACTAATATTCCCGTTAACCCCTCCAGCTAACCTAAATTCGAACCCGGGACCTCTCGATCGTAAGGCCGACCCCTTAACCACTAAGCTACTGACGCTTTAAAGCTACCGACATTGATTAACGCGTACAATATTATCGACAGATTATAACGCGACTGTGTGCGGGAGTCTTTAAATACCTAGGTACCATCGTAAGTATAAGTGTGCGTTAACATTTAGTCGAACATTAATCAATGTTGTAATTACGTCAGCCTTCACTCCAATCACATTTGCTAAATTACACGTCTAAATAGATACTAATGACTGATAAGAAATAATTATTTTGCCGAGCTGAAGTAGGTACTACAAAAACCTCTGACAGTTCTGAAGTACCGAGAAGAAGAAATGTCTAGTTGTATTTAACGATAAAATATTCGTAGCGAATCGTAATCGAAAATTGGAATAACGAAGGAGTAGGAAATTTAATAAATCTACTTTTCAACACACTTGCTTATAAACAGGATTTTCTTTCACCGCAATTAAGCACGGAATGACACCTATTATAAAACTGTGACTTTTTCATTGCTATTATTCACAAGTGAGTTATAGACGTCTTTTTTTTAAATTTCATTGATTAAGTTGCTTTGTTCTTAAAAAAGTTTCGATACAAAAAAGATCATGTCCAATATTACAAACGAATTAATATACCTATTGCTTGCTCATTTCATGCAACTTCGTATTTTAAAAGATAATTTCAACTTGTAGTACGTGTTTAATAAACAAAACTTTCACTAAAATGTATTTTTGTTCTCTGTGAGTATTTACAGAGAAAAAAAAATCATAATTCAAATAAGTAAGTAGATGACAAGGCAGCATGGTGATAGCACCTTAGCCTGTTCCGAAAGGAACAAATAAAAAAAATGTTAGATGCGCGCGCATATTTATGACAAGTATGACAACAAATATATTTTTACTATTGTGTTTTGATTGTGTTATGTAGTATTTTTAGTATTATTTTATTCGCAAGTGTGTTGAAAATAATCGTATGCCACTCGCGTGTATGGTGATTACCGTCCTCGGCCTCTTAAGACTTCAATGTCGCCTTAGCGGTAATCACCAACTTTACACGCTTGTACCATAATGTACTTACTATTCTTCCTTAGTTTAGCGAGACAATAGTAATTGAAATAGTAATATAATGTTATACCTATTAGATGTATTCATAGTCTAGAAGATTAAGAAGTCCGCGTACGATTAAGCTGTAGAACGATCACCCTTATGTGGCTTTTTCAAGTTCTTACAGGGTCATTGCATTCACGTTATTATCAAATATTTTTTTGTATCTAAATACCAATGTTGCGTATTATTTTTTAATTCATATTTAGCAGACGGAGCTTTTAATCACGAGGGATTTTAATCCTCCATAGAGTATGTCCATAAATTTGCTCCAACTTATTCAGCAGATTCATCTAAGGGTGGTAAGTAAACGCATGTACTTACAAACTCAAATAATCTCTTCGGGTCTCAGAAATAATCGGATTACATTTCTACACAGCTTCCTTACATTTGTAGGAACACTTTAGGGAATCAGTCCTACTGTACACAAAAAGATTTATCTTACGATTTACTTTGAAGATCATGTTATTTATTTTGAAATTTGTTATTACTGACCAACTGCCCCGGAAGATTTATATCTGGTCAAATAATTCGTTGACTTTCTCTTAGAAGACGATTTAAGTACGAGTATATGTATATTGAGGGTTTAGTACGAGTATTTAATATTATTTGAGTATTTGAATTCAAGCGGGAATCGGGAAATTGTCGAACTGAATTATAATGTTGTTTTTTTAGATAGATGGGAAATTATCTACATAGTGTTTGCGTCCCGTTCCAAATTCGAAATTCAAAATTAATTCCTGCCTCAACAGGAACGCATGAAACATAATTTTGTTTTTAAGATTGTCTAATTATAAAGTTTTATACAAGTAGGTACACATATTTTACAAAAGTATTCCGATAATGGTTCCAGAGTAATTTTAACAAGTGAATGATCGATCGTATAGCATAACTAAATGACTTTTTCATCCGACCATCTCGGAAAGAGTACTTTTTTTCTTCGATATCTGAGTGTAAAAGTAGCTTTTATCCTCTAGAGTGGTAAAGTAAATTTGAATTTAGAACATCGTGTGTACTAGGTTTGTGAACTCAAAACATCATTAAACCTATTTACTTCTACCTCTATGGTGCCGATTTATCATACAACTTTTTTTTAATTTATGAAAAACTCAACTCGGAACCTCCTTGGTGTACCTACTTTTTTTTTTAAATTTGCTTTGCGCGCATAATTTTTTTTTCACGTCCTATGGTTGAACATTGTTGTTGAATTTTATTTGTTGATATTTTATTATTAGTATTATTACACATAATTATTATACAGCCTCCGTGGCGTAGTGGTAGTGAACGTGGCCGCAACGCAGGAGGCGCGGGTCCGATCCCCGCTCAGTGCAAATATTTGTATGCATAAAAAGTTCAACAACAACGGTCTAGCTGCAATGCTTCGATATCGCCTAATGTCACCATTGGGTTGTGGAGGTCACATGGCAGTCGCTTTACGAAAAATATCGAGGTCCAGCCAAATCCGCAGTTAAGACTGGTAAAGCGGACCCCGAACTCCGAGGTGAAAGCTTCGGATGCGACTGGGAATTAACGCTAGGAAGAAGAAGCATTTCATTATTTCCTCGCTGAGGTGGGATGAAAAGTTACGTGTTGCACTCGAGTGCAAAGATTTTACACCTTGTGCTCTTTTGATTCCCTCGCTAACGCTCAAGATTCTAATTTATGAATCACTCGCTATGCTCGTGATTCAAATTTAGAATCTTTCGCTTGCTCGGTCATCAAAACTGAGCACGCGGTTAAAAAGCAACTTTGCATTCTTGTATAACAAATAACTATTAACTTTTAAAGTATGTTTTTTTTTAAATATGCACAATGATTGCTCGATGGCGAACACTAGCAACCCAAGGAACGTGAATTATACATTATGGACATGACACCAAAATCAGTTACGATCTGACTGATATACCTATATATGCCTGGGTTGTCATTTACCAGATGTACGTCAATGCTATATATATCATAAAACTCAATAAAACTGTTTTGTCAATCTTTTTTCTCCGTCCTCTATACCTATATCCGAATTCCGAACCCCTTTCCCTTCCCTGTCTCTATCTTGGTCACTATCAACTAAACCAATAGGTTCCTTTGAGACGCTGTTAGTCTGTTGTTCCTCTGTGGAACAGTACATGGAACAACTGTAATTCTCGTAGTAATGTGTTTTGAACACGAAATCAACATAGCAACTCATCGATTTTGAATCAACGGTACGACGTGTAACAAAAATATTGATTTTAAAGCTAGACATACTAAGTACGACCGATAAAACTTACGTGCTCAAATATATATCTATTATTTATATGATAAAGAAAATATACGGGAACAGAAAACGTCACACAAACTCTAAATACATCTTTTTGCTTTACCAAATTTACGCCCAGTTTCCGAAAGGCTGACCAACGTCAAATTAACTAATCGGCTGTCAAATCTCTTGTCAAGTAGCAATTGGGTTGCTAGAATCATGGTTAAATAGTTTAATTTGATCATCGTGTCGGTTAAAATAGCTGATTAACCAACACGATAATAATAATAATAATAAAAAATAGCTACAATGAAGTGGACAATAAATAGATCACAAGGTTGTATTTCAGGGCAAGTTGCTGATGTACAATCTTGGCCACTTGGTTATGCCTGTGCAAATACTCGCCGTTGGCAAGACGAGAACAACCAGAAATAATGTGTCTGAGTGATTCACCGGGGCGGTGGCATGCCCGACAGATGTCCACCGTACCGTCCTTCAGAATATACTTTCGGTAGTTGTTCGTCATGACAACTTCGTCCGTAATTGCAAAGACAAAGCCCTCGGTTTCTCCGAAAAGATCACCGAACCGTAGCCAAGATACGGACGCTTTTAAGTCTATATCGGGCCCATTTAAGGCCCGATAAAACCGTCCATGTAGCTCTTTGCCCATCCATACCTCCCTGCGATCAGCAGTACTAAGTACTACAGGTTTGCGCCAGTTCTCTTTAGCCAACGCAAGAGGGGTTAAACCGTTGTCCACTGCAACCACATCACGGTGCATATCCGTGTTTACTTGTAGACAATATTGTCTGAGGTTGTATATCTCACGGTTATGGAGGTTCTTAATATTAAGAAAGCCACGACCCCCCAACTTCCGCGGGATATACAACCTCATTACGGAAGATCGTGGGTGATGCATCCGAAATGTGGTTAACAGTGTACGAACTTTTCTATCCAGGGCGTCTAGTTCAGTCTGAGTCCATCTAAGTATGCCAAAGGAGTACATTAGGACTGGCATGACCCAACCATTGCAGGCGCGCACCCTGTTACCGCCCGATAAAAAGCTTTTTAAGACTTTTTTCAGGCGGCCAAAGAAACGCTCCCGCAATGCCTGTTTCACGCCAGCTTCAGGAATTCCTAATGCCTGTGACATACCCAGATATTTGTAGGTTTCGGTTGAAGAAAGAGATTTAAGTTTAATGGAATCCGAAAGTATTAAGCCTTCGGATTCCACTATTCCACCCCTTTCCACATGCATGACCGCACACTTGTCCAAACCAAATTCCATCTTGATAGAGCTACTAAAGCTTTCAGTCATCTTTAGTAGTTCTATCAATTGGGTATTATTTGGAGCAAATAATTTGATGTCATCCATGTAGAGAAGGTGGGATATAACTCGACCCTCTCTCCGCAACCGATAGCCTAGCCCTGAATTCTCCAGTATTGTACTAAGAGGATTCAGTGCTAGACAGAACCACAGGGGACTCAGACTGTCACCCTGGAATATACCCCTCTCGATTCTTATGGGTGCATCGTTTGTCTGACAACATCCTGGATAGCGAAGAACCGTCTTCCATTGCCCCATACATGACCTCAAGAAGGTAGCCAGAGTTGTATCAATTTTATACAACTCTAGCACCCTCAGAAGCCATGTATGAGGTACAGAGTCATAAGCCTTCTTATAATCTATCCAGGACGTTGCCAGATTCCTACGTTTACGACGCACCTGTTGACTGATGGCCATGTCAACTAAAAGGAGCTCTTTAGTGCCGCGGGCCCCCCTTCTACATCCATTCTGAAAGATAGAGATGACCGAATTTTTTTCTAAATGAGAATTAATTTTGACTCTCAGAATGGAAGTAAGAAGCTTATAGACCGTCGGTAAGCAAGTAATTGGTCTATAATTTTTGGGGTCCGTAACACTACCGGACTTATGAAGTAAGTGGGTTATGCCAGTTGTTACGAAATTAGGAAGTGAACCCGAGTCTAAAGCCGATTGGAATTGAGTTGCTAAACAAGCATGTGAGTTACGGAGCCACTTCAGCCAAAAGTTGTGCAATCCGTCCGGCCCTGGTGATTTCCAATTCGGTAACGAACGGACTGCACTTGCAACATCATCAGGTGTTATGGTTACTGGCTCCATAATCTGTATATTCTCACATGCTTGTTCAACCTCTCCTATCCAATCACCTTCTGTGTGGACGACAGGTGTCGACCAGATGCTACACCAGAATGTATTCGTAGCATCAGCATCCGGTCGAGCAATGTCATCCACACCTGACTCGGGTTGTTCCCATTTCCGATAAACCCACCTCTCATCCTTCTGGAAAATGCGATTCTGATTATACCTATCCACGCGCTTTTTATAGCGACGGATTCGATTTGCCCATGCATAAACTTTCTGCTTCAGAAAGTCGATGCGCTCTGTGACACATGACGCGTACAGTTGAGGACTAACGTTAGTGCCTGAAAATGCCTGTGTCACAAAGCGCATCACCCTCGGGCACGTATTGCCCGATCTGAAGCAGATTAGCTTGCCAATAAGTGCCCTAGCCTCGGCAATACGACACTCAATCCTATACTGCCAGGCCGGCACAGCATGCTTAGGTCGAGTAGCAGGTTTAGTGACAATAAATTTGACACCTGCCACTCGGCACGCTGCAACGGCCGCACAATACAAAATTGAATGTGTATCACCGAGGTCTTCGCTATTTTCTAAATAATTAGGTAATATCGAATCTAGGGCACATACCAGCGCTATATTGCGTTTATGCATAGGCAAATGAGGCAAGCGAGGTCGACTGCTTGGTATCATGGATCGGTATTCCAGAATCGCATCTTCCAAAGTGCTCCTTAATAGTTCATTATACTGGGTACTTACGGATATAGTCTCACTTTCCTCCACTTCATCAGCGTAAACGAGCTGTGGTGAGCTTACGCGCGTAGGCGCACTGGTGTCCACCGGAGGCACAGCTTGCGATGAAGTGGGAATAGCAAGACTATTCTGTACGTCAGAGAATAGCCTCTCAAGTACGGCACCATCCAGCAAGTTACAACGCTGAATAGCCCGAACCTGGTCCGATAGTCTTTGTGCAGATACGTTGACAGCCGGTTCAAGTTCCTGAAACAGAGACAGTAAACGAGCACGATACGCAGTGAGGTTGGTTCCCAACTCTGTAGCCACATAATATGCCCGCATGACGTTTTCATTTATTGCTGGTGTCCATGCCATGCGGCGCACATTGCCACCGGTAGCGAGAGCCCTATTCGAGGCCGGTAGGCCTCGGGGCCCCAAGCTGGCCGGTGGTCGGCCTCTCCCCGGCCGACGCACAGGTGTTGGCGTCGTCGGCGGAGAGAAATACTCGTCGGAGCTCGACGCCTCAGCAGTAGCTAGTCTCGGAGATATGGTGTCCGGAGGCTGCGAGGCGGAGCTGCACGACGAGTCCGTAGGTGTATTTTGTGCATTCTGTACTATTTCTCTGGCTTTTGCTCGGGTCAACATAATATTTCTTCATTGGTTCGGTCGGATTTTGACATCTCCTGTCTGTCGGAGGTGCCATACTACAGGTATGTGCCCGACCCAGTTCTCGAGAATGGTCGTGTCACATTATATTGGGATCGATCTATTATCACTGACAGGACTATTGTCGCCAATAGGCCTGATATAGTGGTGATAGATCGATTAGAGCGCCTTGCAATGATTGTTGATGTCACCATTCCTCATGACGAAAACCTCATGAAAGCCGAAAAAGACAAACAAATAAAATATTTGGATCTGGCTCATGAGGTTGTTGACATGTGGAATGTTGATTCGGCAATCATTGTCCCGATAGTCATATCGGCCCATGGGCTGATTGCTAAGAGCCTCGACCAACACCTTAAGAGGCTCTCGTTAGGTAGCTGGATCAAGGGCTTGATGCAGAAGGCGGTACTCCTCGACACGGCACGTATTGTGAGGAGGTTCCTCTCTCTGGAGCCCTAACCACCGCACATACAGGTATTTGCTCGATCTACGCGGCCAAAAGTCCCATTATCAAAAATTCAATAACATTCATAAAAACTAGTTCCACGATCAGAATATGAACCCTGGCACAATACCCATGCTCTATTTACCTGCTATCTTACACCCCGCCTCTGTGGCATCAGTCGCAATTTGACCGTTTCACTTAGTGTGCGTATTTCATGTTGGCGATTTTCTAAACATCAAACTTTCGAAGTGTGTTTCTAAATTCTCAAGTTCTTCCTACGAATTGAAAGTGATGGATTCTGATGGACAAGGTAAAAGACTTATAAAATGCATAAATAAAATTATGATCAATTAACAAGCTATATTTTTTTTGTAGTGATAATAAAACCCATTTTCACACCATAACTTATTTAAAAAAAAATCTTTGCTAGTGTTTTTGTTTATGTATCGGGTTAGATCCGGCTATAATTTTTATTGTAGGTTATTCTCTGATCCTTTACTTTGTAAATACAGTGAAAATCATCTCCGGAAACGTCCGGATAAATACAGTTTAGAGGTATTGAAGAGATTCAGCTAAATATCGTTTAAAATAGGAAATATCTTTTAGTGACTTTCTACATTGTATTTGTTTGTTTTAGGTTCAGAAGATGCATCAGGAGTAAGAGTTGTAACACGCCAACACTTATTTGATCTAATAAAGAAAGAAAATTTCCTTACTTTAGATGCCAAATTAAACTATTTAAAAGAAAAACTTTTGTCATGTGAAGGTTACAATAACGACCAAATTCATGATTTGCAATCTGAAATAAAACAAAGATGAACCAAAGCTCAAGATAAATTTATAAAATACAACCGGTCTTGGCTGGAAGACACTTTTGGAATACCTGTTGATAAAACTTCTCAAAAAGAGCCAGAGCAAAAGGCAAAAGACTGAAGAACTACGTTCTAACTTTGAAAAGTAGACTTTTATGCATGCTGCGAAAGTGGAACTGGGTAGATCTGGTAACAGAGATGCATCAATTGTCCGAAAAGATAAAGACATTTTTGCTTACGCGACCCAGTAAAGAGGAGTCCTCCTTGACACCAATGCAGGCTTTGCAAATGTTTATAGATGCCGATTTGACACAAGGACAGTACGAGATTATGAGAAAGACCAATAAGGTTTTTTTTCCGTGTTAAAGTGCATTACAAAAAGCCAAGAAGAATCGTGTACGATAACGATTATGGCGCAGTCATAATTGAAAAGTCATTATTTTCAATAGGAGAGCTTCCGAGATGCAGCTGTGGCTAGAAATAAACACTTCAGCTGTTACCATCAAGATTTAGCAAGAAAATGTTCAAGGACAAATTACAATCAAGATATAATTAACCAATTTTGCTCAGTTCAGATCCTCTGCTAAATATATACATACAACATGTATGTACTTAGCAGAGGATCTGAACTGAGCAGAACTCTGCTAAGTAGCATGCGAAATATAAAAAAAAGGAAAGCGAAAACATTTTTGCCTGAAACTTTGACTGTTGTGTGTCTGCAGAATACAATCCAATAATAGAAAATTCATCAGAAAGCGATGAATTAACTTAAAAAAAGCTATATTACTATACTAGGTACTCCACTAAGGTGTTTTTTTGTAAAATATAGTATTATTAAAAAAAATAAGTATTTTTATTGTTTATTTATCTTGTTTAGATACCAATTATGCATTAAAATAATTTTGGCCGCGTAGATCGAGCAAATACCTGTATGTGCACCGGTAGCTTGGTCCCTGTACCCGATACCGGTGGGGCACTATTTTTTATATTTTTAAATATATGTTTTTGTATATATGTATTTAAAAATATAATTTATAAGATTTTACAATGAATAAAGAGAAATAATAATAATAATAATTTATTTCCATAATCAATTTGATGTACAATAAATTACAAAGGTTCTTAACTTTATCGTGCATTATTACATTGTGGTTATTGCTTAAGTAGGTTTTCTATCTAGGCATGTATCATTTAAATGTGGGCATTTAGGGATCTTAAATAGGTATTTACTAATATTACTAGATTTCTGCCTGAACTAGGTAATCCTGTGCTTCAGGCGTCAAGTGCAGTTTAACAATGGTTATAATATAATCAACATAATATTACAGTTTCAAAGATTTTCTAAGAATAATACAATTAATATTACAATTCACTTCTATTATCTAAAATAATGTCTTAATTAAACAACTTAATACTATTTATTTAACAACAGTCATTAATTCCTCTGTTTCATCGTAGGACATTCGTTGGAGGGCTTTCTTTACTGCTTGCTTGCAGCACATATAATTTAGAGAATAAATGTCTGACAAAGCGTTTATCCTATTATAGAGGAGCGGTCCTAAAAACATATGAAATTTGCCCGTATATTGGTGTTTTATTGCAATTCTGTCAGTGCATACAATATCTTTCCGCCTTTTGTTAGTAATTTCGGTGCTGTAGGGAAGCGATGCGTGCTGTTTTAGTACTGCGCTTAATATATATAGCTGACGGACTGTTAGCACTTCACAAGATTTGTATAGAAGGTCAGTCGGATATAGGAAAGAGCGAAACGTCGCTACCTTGAGGATCGCTCTCTGAGCTCGCTCGACAGGCAGTAGCAACGTCTTACCCATTCCCCCCCAAGACGTTATGCAATATGTTAATATAGACTGACAAAGGGCATAGTAGATGTTTCTAATCAGTTTTGGGTCACTGATGTATCTTAGTTTTTAACCGACTTCAAAAAAGGAGGTTCTCAATTCGTACCCAATTTTTTTTTTTTTTTTTTGTATGTTTGTTACGCGATTGTGAAGCCAATTCTAGACGGATTTAGAAAATTCTTTTTGTGTTCGTAAGTAGATTATTCCAAAGTGGTCCCATTTAAATTTCGTAAAGATCTGATGATGGGTTTCCGAGATTAGACCAAGGAACTCTTCAAAAAGTACCAGGAAATCAGCCGCGATTGCTGCAATGGCATATTATTGCAATGTTTCTGCCATTACACATCATAACATCACGCCTGAGTCCTTTGAAGGGGTACGCAGAAGTGTTCAGAATATTCAGCTATATTTCCGGTGTATATGCATTGATTTTAAAAATTCTTTTTGAATAATGATTTAATTTTTTTTTGTAGCGTGACCGGTTCGATCTGTATTGCAGCGTCAGCAGCGCATGTACAGTCAGGTCACTATACATGCGATGTACAGTCGTGAGACTGTACAAACTCACTAAAAAGAGAAAAATAAATTCATTTTTAACAAAAAAGTTTAACCGACTTCAAGAAACGAGAAAGAGGCACTGACAAGCGAAAAATAACTTAATTTACAGACTTACTGATTTATTAGAAGTCGGTGCCAGCCAACTTTGTTTGTTGTGTCTGAACTACTATGATGCAATCAATTGAAATATGGCCTCTCTTGGGCTAGGTACCGACTTCTAATAAATCAGTAAGTCTGTAAATTAAGTTATTTTTCGCTTTTCAGTGCCTCTTTCTCGTTTCTTGAAGTCGGTTAAACTTTTTTGTTAAAAATGAATTTATTTTTCTCTTTTTAGTGAGTTTTTTGAATACAAATATCAACTTGCGTAGTCGCTTAGCTAGTGCTTCGCAATGGTCTTTAAACGACAAGTTTTCATCTATTATAATACCTAGGTACTTTATCTTATTTGTTGTAGTTATAACGGGGCAAGTAGTGCACTTGCTGTCCTTATGATTAGGTTCTTTACAACAATGCGCATACAGTAAGTGATTAGGTTGGATCGTAGCTGATTTTTTGCGCATAGAAAATGAAACGTATTTGGTTTTATCTGCATTTAGCGTTAGTAGGTTATATTGAAGCCATTTATTTACAATGTTAAATCCTCGTTGCGCAAGCCTGTACACTTCTGTTTCTGAATCAGCAGAAAAAAGGAGGGCAGTGTCGTCAGCGTAAGATATGATTTTACCGTGTTCTAGATTTATATTACATAGCTCATTTATATATATTAAGAACAAAGTGCTTCCCAACACGCTTCCTTGAGGAATGCCAAATGACGTGTTGTCCATGTCCTCACTGAGAACACTGCCGATCTTTACACATTGGGTACGCTCTTTTAAGTAGCTCTTGAGGAGCTCTAACTGTACGCCTCTTATTCCCATATTGTCAAGCTTGTTCAACAGCTTAGGGATATAGACCGTATCATACGCTTTAGCAAGGTCCAAAAAAATTCCCACTGTACGCTTTCCCTTATCAAGTTGTTGTACTATATAATCCGTCAGATGATACAGCATCGGCCGTAGACCTATTAGCTCTAAAACCAAACTGTGTATTTGATAAAAGAGCATTATCCTCCAAATATTTCATCAACCTATTATTCACAATTTTCTCAAGTATTTTTGAGATTGCTGGTAGTAAGGAGATAGGCCTGTAATTCGTTATCTGGTCTTTTTCTCCAGACTTATAAACAGGGACTACTACCGCCTTTTTTAGGCACTTAGGGAAAACGCCTGTCGCTAAACATTTCTGGAAGATGTAAGTTAACGGTGGCACCAGTATATGTCTGTATTTTTTCAGTATTTTATTTGATATGAGGTCCCAGCCAACAGCACAGTCATCTTTTAAATTCAAGATTATCCTCTCCACCTCCTCTTCGTCGGTATCCAATAGCACAAGAGATGTCAGGGTAGTCGCACTCGGGAATAGTGGGCTTGTGGGACACTGCGTATTTGCTTGTGTTTGCTGTGCAAGTCGCTTACCGACATCTATAAAGAACTTATTTACTATGTTAGCGGATGTTACCTGTGATGTGTGGGTGTTCAATAAACTTGAAGGCGATTCATTTTGTTTCGTAGTGTAAGTTATATTCTTAATATGTTGCCAGATCTTTTTACTATTCGACCCTGCTCTTTCCAGTTTTATTTTGTCGTGATTTATTTTTATTTTTCTTAATAAATCATTGCAAAAGTTCCTGTATCTTTTGTACGACAACTGTAGTGTTAAATTATTGGGGTTTTGTCTACATTTTAAGTGAAGTTGATCCCTGTGTCTCATGCAGCGGATTAGGCCTGGTGTAATCCAAGGTTTCAAATTATGATTTATTTTATGCAATCGTATTAGTTTTGTGTTTTTATGTATTGCATTTTTTATATTATCAGTCATGTATTGCATACTAAATTGCACGTCATCAGAAAAATAAACTGGGTCAAAGTCGATGTCGCGTAAATCGTCTTCAAGTTTGTTCATGTTTAATTTGGTGACTAAGCGTGGTTTATCTAGTTTGGGTAACTTGCAACTCAGATTTAGTAGGGCAGCGCTATGATCGGTTATTGTGGAATTGATGACGAGTGCGTGTGCTGGGTATTGTGTTTTTAGCATGATGTGGTCGAGACAAGACCCACTTGCCTGACGCGTGATAAAAGAGTGCGCGGGGAACAAGCCGTGAAATGAGCAGAGGTTGAGATAGTGTAACGCATCCTCCTTTAGGTCTTGTTGTCCTTTTAGGATGTTTATGTTTATGTCTCCAGTTAAGATTATATTTTTGTAGGAAGACAGGTTTTGCAAGGTGTCATTTAATGAATCAATAAATTTATACTTGTCGTTAAAGGCGTGCGGCCTGTATATTGCTAGTATGGCCAAGTCTGTTCCTATTTTTATCAATAATCTATTACACTCTTGCATATTGGGCTCCTCTACAGTTGCATTTATATTATTTTTTATGTAAACTACTACACCATCGTTCTGATTATATATTGTATTAGTTCTGTACATGTTATAACCCGGCATTAGTGGTATGTTATATGGTAAAGATAGCCTACATTCCGTCAAGACAATGACATCAAGGTTCATGTTCATTCTATACTGTAATGTTAGAAAGCTGTCTAAATTCTTGAAGACACTGCGTATGTTCTGGGTTATTATATTTAATGGGTTAATGCACGGGGTCAGATATTGTTTGCACTCCTCCGCCTCACACGTCCTGGACTCTGATACAGAGAAGTAATCTATGTCATTTATTAAATTATGGATCATTGTTCTTAAACTAAAGGATAATTTAAAGCTATATCGGCTAAAGGTCAATAAAAATAACTTGGTTAAGGGCGCTCTTAGGCGCCTTCATAATCAATGGAATTTATATACCTTCTCTCTGCCATTGTTTTTGCTGGACATTCAGGCGCTCCCGTGGTGTGATTACTGGGCTTCTTGAATTTTGAGCAAGTCGCGCATTTTGCTCCTTCTGCTTTCTTTGTACAGTCCTTTTTTGAGTGTCCTAGATCTCCGCACTGTCCGCAGGTGTATGCGTTCTCCCTACAAGTCTTTGCCGCATGGCCATACTGCTGGCACTTGAAGCATCGAGTAACCAGCGTGAAGTCTCTGACGGGGCAAGACGACCAGTTCACAAATAGTCTTTCGTTGGTAATTAGGGCTTTACGAATATTTGCAGGTACCTCAATCACATAATTACAGGTCTCTGCATCCTTCTTGCCCGATTTATGGCTTAGCCTGATCGAAGCCAGAAATATTTCGAGGCTGTAATCCTGTAGTTTGTCCTCTAGGTTCTGGTTGTAAATGCAGGTAAAAACTTCCTTTTCTTGCATGGACGCTGGTACTCCGATTACGATAATCCTTGGCTTTCTTTTAAACTGGTCGTCTACTATAAGGCCTGAGTTAGTTAGCTGGGCTGATCGCTTTAGCTTCTCGATGTCTCCCTTTGTATCAGTGCTAATAATGACGCCACCGTTCTTTGTCTTACGTAGACCTCTTACTTGGAGCTTCATTTGCTCAGGGCAGATAATTTTTTGGACCAAAGACTTGGTATCTTCACTTGATTTGGCCTTGTCATTGGGGTAAATCGCCACCGAACTGAAGCGAGTTGTGGGTAAAAATTCGTTGGTCCCCTTTTTTACCATATCAGCAAATGATGTCCCGGCTTTGTGCTTTTTGGATTCCTCAATGGCCTGTTTTAGGTCGTTGAGTTGTTGCGATAGGTGAAGGTCATCCTGGAGGGCTCGGCCAGCTGTGGTAGCTTGAACGGCTTTTGCTTTGAGGGCCTGATATTGCACTGCCATTTGGGACGTGCCGTGACTCACTTTTCGGCACAATGAGCTAATGCGTAGTTTCTGCTCTGAGTTTAATTTGCCGTCTGCAGCAATACTACATACCTCATTAAGGTATTGTTCGATAGAGGCCATCCAGTTCTGGATCTCCGGGGTTGGGATAGCATCCACATGGGTCACTATTTGAGCCTGCACATTTGGGTGAGTAGCGGGTGAAGGAGTTGGTGGCGGCGTTCGGCAGGTCCGGCTACCCCTACTAAACGGGCTGCTTTCCATTTTATCGGGTTTTTGTCCGATCTAATTATAAACTTATATTACCTACTTACAGCACATTGTCACAGTTGTTACACTTTGCATTAGGTAGATATATTTTACACACTCTTTATTACCGGCTATTGGTATAAAGTAGGTCACGATTCAGCAATTTAATATTATTTAATTATAATTGTTGTAAACACGTCTGTTTGCACTGAAAGCGCAATTATATCCCACGATGATCACGATCACGATCACGATCCCACGATGATCATATTATAATATTTAACCATGCTTTTAGCAACCCAATTGCTACTTGAAAAAAAATTTAACAGCCGATTAGTTAATTTGACATTGATCAGCCTTTCAGAAACTGGGCGTAGGTCTTTGACTTCATCGAGATTTGGGCATTTTTGAATGTTTTGTTTTGTACGTTTGTTTGCCGTGGTACCATTAGACAGTACCATTGATGGTACTATGGCAATTTTTTTTTGCCGTGGTACCATTAGTGGTACTATGGAAATTTTTATTTTCCGTGGTACCATTGATGGTACTACGGAATTCATTGTTTTGCCGTGGTTCCACTGATGGTACTACGGATTTTTTTATGTGCCGTGGTAGAATTACGACTACATGTAGTCAAGATTTTATGAAAAATTCAATCACTCTCAAAGTGGATGATATGAGAAAGGAAGTTACAAATACAGACAAACCGATTCCTATACGAGAAGTAGGTATTAACGGTGTTGTGCGATCATATCTCACTTCCCATCTGCTCAAACGGCTGTACAATCATGAATCAACCGTCTGTATCAGTTAGTTGGAGATATATAAAATCTGGAATGACACCGAGAAGAACAAGTTTGAAATGTGACTTGTTTGCATAATCATAAATTACATATAATCAAATTGATTAAGATCGAACCCACGACCAGCCCCTTACAGGGCTTATGCTCTGTCCACTGAGCTACTGAGACGCGCCTTGAGCATTCCAGATTCTCCTATACAACTTGCGCGTTCCGTCTGAGCATTTCACTTTTTCCAATACTAATCCATTTGTATAGTTCGCGGGTTAAGAACTAGAGTAGCGTAAGGTCAAAAATTCAAAAAAATTTTTTTTTCGCCATTCGCTTTTTTAATCTCCATATTTTTATGTGCCAAAAAACTGTAGCGATGAAGTGCGTAGATTGCTTAGTACAAATATAACGTATCAAAAAATATATTTTCTGTTTACTGCCGAAATGACGTGTTCCTACTTACAATAATCTTGACATTATTTTGTCAAAAAAGTTGCGAGCACTACGATCGAAACTCGATATACAGCGCGAATAGGACACCAAAGATGTCTTAAATGTAATTGCCCAAATAACGTATCTTGTTATACGTTTTTAAAACGCAGAAAATGAGATTATGTGGCCTAAGTTTGTTTCGCGCCAAATTAACGTAAAGTACCTTTACTGCTTATGCGACCTTGTTTAGTATACTTCCATGATTTTTCTCCCTGCCAAAAAAACGCAAGGGTGAGATACGCTACTTTGGTACTAATTAATGAAAGTAATGCAGCCAGTTTTTAAGTTAATAATAGTTTAAAGGCTATATTACGATCTTTTAGCACATAATAAATCTCTGTTGGTCTGATTCACTTTCGCGTCTAATACTAACATACGTTGATTTGACACCAAAAAGTTTTTTTTTTATACAGGACACGTCAATTTGACTTCGCCTCGCCTGATGGTAAGCTGAAGGCAAAGTCTCTGAAAAGAGGGTCACCATTACAGACATGTACCGTGTTACAATGGTGGCACTCAGCTTGACGGCCTCATCAGATGCTTTTTCACGCCCCGCTTAAAGGACCCGGGACTATAGGAGGAGGGAAACACGTGAGCTGGTAAGGAATTCCAAGTCTTAATAGTGCGGCAGAAGAAGGAGTCGCCGAATCGCTTGGTTCTTGATGGAATATTTTGCACCGTATGCGGGTGGCATCTGAGTCCTGCACGTGTTGTCCTATATAGGAAAGGAGAGGGTGGGATTAGTCTTGGAAGAGCTCATCAGAACATTCACCATGGTAGAGACGCTAAAATACCGCCAAATATGCCACATCTTTATGCAACTGCAAAGGCTCAAGGGTGTAAGTGACCTCAGGATTCCCAATAATGCGGACCGCACGTCGCTGCAACCTGTCGAGAGCATCTAGTAAGTACTTTGCGGAGCCATCCCAGAGATGCGAGCAGTATTCCACGCAAGAGCGAATTTGTGTCTTGTAGAGAAGACACCCGCTGCTCCGGCGTGAAAAAACGTCTCACGTTGTTCAGGACTCCGAGTTTACGCGATGCTGTTTTGATGATACTCTCGATGTAGTTTTTGTTGTTCAGTTTGCAGCGAACATCCTAGGATATTGAGATTGTCCTGTAGTGGCAGTGGCGTGCTCTGAAGAGTTTGAAGGGGAAGGAAAAAAGATACCTTTGCTGTAAAAGCGCATGCCTGCGTCTTCTTGGCATTGAACTCAACTAGGTTTTCAGAGCCCCATTGAGAAACGAGGTTCAGGGTCCGGTCAAGTTCACTGACAAGAAGCTGCCTCTTTGCCGCGATATCAGACTGCTTGGCCACAGGATGTCCGTGATAACTCCCGTGTAAGGTGCTATCGTCTGCATTATAATGAAGTTATTAGTTATCTGGAGTTATTCCTTCGACATATCATGATTTTTATAACCATTTGCAGGTCGAACACGAATTTAATTGAGTAAATTGTTAAAAAGGCTCCATTTGTTGTTAGCGCCGCAATTCCTGGGCACACCTTTCACCATCAAGTATCGGGATTCTTGGTGTCGACATCTCCAGCGACGTCCAATACCGAAGTCATCTGGAAGACAAGGTCAAGCTGGCATCAAAGTGCTCAACAGGGCGAAGCAGTACTTCACTGCGGGGCAACGACTCCTCCTTTATAAGGCACAGGTTCGGCGCCACATGGAGTAATGCTGTCACCTTTTTGCTGGAGCGCCTGCGTGCCAGCTTGACCCTTTCGACTCGGTGCAAAGACGGGCATTGAGGCTCGTCGGCAATCCCATACTCGCAGGCGATGTGGAACCTCTCAGTCTCAGGAGAGACTTTGCCTCACTGTGTGTGTTCCACCGCCTATACAATGATTTATGCTCAAATAAATTGTTTTACATGATGCCCACAGCTACATTCTATCATCGCACCTCTCGCCATTTGCGGGGAGTTCTTCCTCACACATTGCGACCGGAAACGGTGCGCATTGTGCGGTAAGAAAGGAAATTTATCCCTCGTACACTCAAGCTGTGGAATGAACTCTCCACGATGGTTTTCCCAAGCGACCGCAACATGAGGTTCTTCAAGAAGGGCATTAGAAGGTTTCTTCAGGGTCGGCAGCACGAGTGTGACGCCCCTGGTGTTGCATACGTCCATAGACCACGGTAACCACTTTCCATCAGGTGGGCCGTGTGCTGGTCTGCCAACTAAGTGGTATAAAAAAGAAAAAAAGTAGCCGCCTCAAGAGATTATTAATCTGTGAAGATTTTTGTTACTAATTTTAAGGTCATTATAACGGAAGTCCCGTTGCATTCCATACATTTTTTCAGCCATAATGGCGTAGGTCAACTATTTTTTGATTAATAAACATTATTAAAATAAAAACATTTTTCGATTGCCTAAAACTTTACACCATTCTTTAATCGATAAATAAAGCATTATTATAAGTAAAAATCACACAGATAACTACTATAGATTTTGCGTGACAAGAGCTATAAGATAACGGTAGGTAAATTTGAGTTGTTTTTCGGCCCTCCTGTAAAGTTGTGATTTTGCCCTTACGCTTCTCTAGTTCTTAACCCACGAGTTAGCATCAGATAGATATATACAGCCCAGGTTCAGCCTCACGTTCAGCTCGAGTCAACAATAGTGCCCGGAATACGGCAATAGGCTCACCCCCTATTACGTGGGACTTAATACATACAATGATTGGTGAAATGTGGATGTTAAAATTCACTTCTACCTAACCCTCCAAGGGTAAAGGCTTGATTGTATGTATGTATGTAGCTAGCATGCAAATTTAATTGCTTTAAAATTATACTAAATATTATCAAGCTGTTATATCGGTCTGTATGTTTCCCTGTACAAAGCAGACTGACACGAGCTGTATGTGAGGGTAAGAATAACATTTCCATTCGTTGACATAACACGAAAATGGCATAAGTCATCGAAGTTCTTAAAATATTGCTTTAGTTACAGGCGCCATTGACAGCGATTAGCGATTTTGATAAATATAGAGTTTATTTTGAGGATGAAAAAGATCTTTTGAATGAAATTTTGAAGCATCTATTATGATAAATATTCAAATCGATTTAGAAAGAGAAAAGAGAATGAGAATGTAAGGGAAAGATCGCAGGTTCGACTCCCGCCCGAGGTCGATTCTCTTTTCTCTTTTTAAATCGATTAGAAATGAAAAAGATCTTTATGCAAATTAGTAATTTAAATAATCTAATTCATACTCCATACTTTATATTGTAAATGCCAAAGTAACTCTGTCTATCTGTCTGTCTGTCTGTTACGCATTCACGCCTCAACCACTGAACCGATTTTAATGTAATTTGGTACAGATGTAGTTTAGACCTTGGGAAAGGGCATAGGCTGTGATGTTTGGTCGCGATAACCGACATCCACGCAGGCGGAGCCGCAGGCAACAGCTAGTACTATATATATCGCGTAATAATAATTTAGCGAAAATATAGTCAACTAGCTGTTGCCGAAACAGACAGACAGACAGACAGACAGAAAGACAGATAGACAGAGTTACTTTCGCATTCATAATATTAGTATGGATATAGTATAGTATGGGGTGTGGATACTTAATCTGCACTATACTATATATGTTATGTATATGTAATATAAAAGAGGTTTTGAAGAACTTTTGATAGAATTATTTATCTATTGCCTGCTCCTGAACCGCTTGCGGTAGGACAGTAACTTTAGTCTACTTCAGTATTTAAGCAGTATGAAGTACGTGTCTATCATATTTATAAGCACTCGCTTATAAATAGGTATGATAGAATACAAAGGTGCTTTGTTTTAAGAAAATTCAAAAATGATGATGAGAAAACTTAAATACCTTCAAAACAGGCCTTTTGTAGTAAATTTATTAATTTGATTGACTTCTTTTAACCTAACGAACCAATGACATTCTCTGTTTTCACTCTGTTATTTTTAAATACATTACTATATTATAATATATCATCAGGATCAACGGGTACTTGGGAACTCCCAGAGGAAGTTGAACTGTCTTGGAACCCATAACGAAGTTTCAGAAGAAAACTGGAGAAGTTGGACACAATATGATATTGGGAGTGATTGCTTTTGAGAAATGGATATAATCTCTCTAACAATTCACGAATACACCAAACACATTAATAATAATATATCTAAGGCGTGGCCTCATTCCCTAAAAAATATCAGAGGCATACGTAATAAAGGGCTTGAAATGGATCGTAGTGAAGTCTTATAGTCGTTTATTATAATAATGAATAAGGTACGAATCATTGAAAATTGATCGGTGTTTCTAATCGGGTATGTATTTTATATTACACGTACGAGGTGTGAACGATTTTTATTTGTAGTCTGAAGTTTACGCGAATATCGCGATTCTATGGCCATTTATTTGTTATTTTATACTTTAACTTTAACTTGCCCGACGTTTCGGCTACTTTTCAGCATAAAAGTAAATATAAATAAATCGCGATGGAATCCGTTAAAAGTGGTTTTATTTCAGCGATTTTCATACCTTGTGTGATTTGAAGGTGTGTATTATATACAAATTATGTTATATTATGTAAAGTTACTGTACTCTAAAAAAGTCAACCAGATACTTTTATTTACACCCTTATACCTACATTTTTTTGTAAAATTACTAGCAGTTAGTCACTCAATTAAAAGTAAGTAAGAAAAAAGTTCCCAAATCAACTCATTGTTTTACACAAGCGTAAATGGATAAATAACTCCTCCCAAGACATTCCCGAACGGACAATTGAACGCTTTTTCTTCGTCAGTTTGGGTACGAGGAAAATTGTCACGTTTTTTTCCACCCGGGACACTAATAGAAAATTGGGGCGGTGCGTCCGAACCGGCCATTGTACGAAATACCAGTTTTTATGGACAATTTCATCACAAAAACTCGTGAGCATCGAATAATGACGGTTCTACTTTTTGTGTGGACATTGAACATTTGTGATTTAGGCAAAGATACTCAGTCATGTGTTATATGGGTGGGAAGGGATTAAGTTTTAATGATATTCTGATTGTTCGATAACTTAAAGCTATAGAAACGAGTCAAAAGATACAATACGGTTTTATTGGAAACTGCTTTTATTGAGCACAATACGTTGAGGGACAGTTACAAAGCCGTCTAGAGGTTACAAGTTGAACGTTGCGTATAAGATACACCTAAATATTTTCTTTGTGACAATATCTTCTAGTGAAAATTCGTATATTTATATTTAAAGTCATAATACATTCATACGTATTTGTAGCAGTGAAATGAAACTAAATAGCTCCTAGCGTGAATATACGTCGTTGTATAAATAGTAGTGAATTTTTTTGTCATGAAATATCTCTCACTGTACCGAAACAAACAGCAGAAATAATAGGTAAAACATGCGATTTGGCAAGTAATATTCTGCTCAGGTACCTACTATTTTACTATGTGAAAGAAAACAGGACCATCTAGAAAAACCCCAATTGTATCTACTAAAAGTCAAGCCGTAGTAATATCATGAACAAAAACCATCGGGTCAGCTACCTCCTCAGCTCATTTTGTGCATAGGTTAAACTATTTCATTTTCATCCCTTCTATTTGAAAAGTGTCACTTTGTTCCTCTATAAGTGGGAGCAAAGTAGCACTTTTCTGTTCAGAGCTTTTTAGCGGGCGAAAAAGTGATTTGAATTTGGTACATCATATTATTCATAGAAATGGAACCAATTTTTTTTTTATTACTGGCTGGTTCGTGGTTCGTGTTGGGTGACCCGTGCTATGTAAAAAAAAAACCAGCGCGCGAATTCCGTCTCTGTTCTTATATTATGGAATCAAAGAATCAATTTCGTTTATTCAGTTTAGGCACAAAAGAGCACATGAACGTCAAAAAATTACAATTATGTCAAGAATTATGACAAAAATAAAGTAAAATAAATCATTTGAGAATGATTCTATGTAAGTAATCAGTACCGATGTATTTTTCTCATAGAAAGGGGATGAAAAGTAGAGTATATAACTCGAGGAGCAAATTATTTTTCCCTCGGGCGATATACTTTGAACCCCTCGCTGTGCTCAGGTTTCTACGTTAGAACCCCTCGCTAAAGCTCGGGGTTCTATTCTAGAAACCTTCGCTAGACTCGTGGTTCAAAGTGCGCCCTCGCCGTAAAAATACTATTTTGCTCCCTTGTTATACAATCTACTATTTCTCATAACTAACTTATGATCTAGGAGTTAAATTCATTAATTACTTGTATTTCATGATTTTAAAAATACTATTGTGTAATAGTTAAATACACAAACAACTATTATAACCATTTCTAAAGGGTTCGCAATATTCGGTATAATGTTTTATATCAAACAACACAAATATAGTTTAGCTCTCGAGGAAGATAATAAATTTAACAATATATTTTTACTGGGACTATGTATCGGGATGTATGTATCGACGACTCTCGAAAAAAACTTGTAAACGTGACATAGGAGTGAGATGAAACCCATCTAGCCCATTTCTGAGTCACGTATACGAATTGCTGTTTGTTTATGTAATAATCTTATATATAATCTTGCTAGAAAATTCGACGAACTTACCACTGAAACAAGTCAGGTTTCAAAAGGCTATGGTACCGTAAACTTTTTGTCTGTTTGGCAAACTGTTGATATATCTAAATACTAAAATGCTCGTATAAGATAGCCGCTTTAGTCGCTAATATAAAGGAGAAATCTATTTAAAGTATCGAGGAAAATGCAATATCAACAAGCGAACGTCTTTAATAACCTGTTTATTGTTGAAGGGCTAAAGTAAGATCAACATCAAGAAGTCATCATTATGGACACATATTTCCGTAATTGCATCTGAGGTCGGAGTGTACTCAGAGTTCAGGGTCCGCCTTTCGACTTTTCCGACAAAAGTAGAATACAGTAAATATACATCACGGTAGTTTACCTAACATTTTGAAAATAAGGAATACTACCGAGTAGGTAAATTTCTTTTAGAAATACGTACTGTAATAGTGAAAGCTGGCTAAAGAAACTTTGAATCCTTGTCACGCAAACTTGATTCCCTACAATCCCTAAAACGACTGAGAACCAGATGGGACGGGAGACTAAACCACCTTCGTACCCGGCCACTTTTCGAAAACAGCGGTAACTGTGACACACGTGATGTTCATATTAAGCATATGATGTTACGTATCCACGCTTTGAGAATTCTTAGGCACTGATCATGTTTCTGACAAATAATCTAAGCCTATCCCAAGCGACTACAGTATGGGGTTCTTCTAGAAGGTTCTTTCAGGGTCGGCAGCACGAGTGTGACGCCTCTGTTGTTCCACATGTCCATATCATAACTTTCTATCAGGTGGGATGAATGCTTATCTGCCCCCTAAATGGTATAAAAAATCAAACTTGTACTACACAGAGATATTACAGATAAGAAATTACAGATAAGATATTTTTTTTTTGGATAAGCGGGTTTTCATTGAATTTTTTGATTGATTCAAGATTTAAGGAAAGAATAACAAGTAAATTTTTCAACTTGCAATTATTACATATAATTATGTTTTTTATTCCTCAAGTGACATTGACTACTTTACTATTAATAATAATATGTGTGTGTCAACTTCTAGATACATCAATTACTTAGAAGTACATAGCTACTTCTTTAAAAATAATCTTCGATATGCAACAACTAAATGATCTAAAATCATTCTGTGATTTGAACGTGACTTGAAATAAATTGTACCAAATGGAGCTCGAACCAAATGCCCTGAATAAGTAGTAATTGACTAAGTGACCACTTAGCTTAAGGAGTCTGAAGGCTGAGCTGAAGGATTTAGTGAGGCTTTAAGAGACTAATATACTTGTTGTAACAATTGTCATCATTTTCACCTTAGTCACGGTCGCAACCGGAGCTTTCATCAGAGTCCACCTTTCGGCTTTCATTTCTCCATTTCATACTATTTTGGGCATTTGTGCTAGTTGCCGAATAATCATCATTATTTAGGTATGGAGTCGGCCTTAAGAACGAAAGGTCCCTGGTTCTGGTTCGGGTCCTGGCCATGAACACACAAGCAATTTCGCTTGGCTTTAGTGGTTAGAGGAAATATAAATAATTTTGGTTACCAATATTCCTTTACAAAAAACATGGAATTGGCACAACAATTTTTATACTTTCCTGTCAGAAGTCATTTTCTCAGTCACTCTCTTCTTTGCTATATCCTCTTTCACGCACTCCATTAATTTTTACCACCTATGCTTTCAAAGCCCTCTATATTACTATTAATATCTTACTTAATTGCAAACGTAGAATATCCAATTCATTGTATTTTAACCAATCGGAATTGAAATTGTATTGAGTGATATAATCAAGTCTAAACCAAATATTGATGCCTATAAACTAAAACAGAGGAATGTGCACAGAGCCACCGCACCCTAATCCATGTAATGACGTCACTATTGGTCAGACCGTCAAATTGGGTGCACACTGCACAGCACATTGCAAATTTTGTTAATAGTTGATCGTGTTGTGGTTTTGGAATTCGAATTCGGTAAGTTATGCGGTTCTGTGTAGTGGAATGTTGTGATTGTTAAATTGTGGAATTAAGCGGAGTGTTCACAGGCTAATAAGTCAAATTAGTAGGTAGTTTATCCATGTGGTGACGGAGAAAGTATCACCACTCAATCTGATCCGAAGGGTGTTGTGTGAAAGTAAATTTTCATCCCACCATCTCGGAAAGAGTACTTTTTTTCTTCGATATCTGAGTGTAAAAGTCGCTTTTATCCTCTAGAGTGGAAAGTAAATTTGAATTTAGAACATCGTGTGTACTAGGTTTGTGAACTCAAAACATCATTAAACCTATTTACTTCTACCTCTATGGTGCCGATTTATCATACAACTTTTTTTTAATTTATGAAAAACTCAACTCGGAACCTCCTTGGTGTACCTACTTTTTTTTTTAAATTTGCTTTGCGCGCATAATTTTTTTTTTCACGTCCTATGGTTGAACATTGTTGTTGAATTTTATTTGTTGATATTTTATTATTAGTATTATTACACATAATTATTATACAGCCTCCGTGGCGTAGTGGTAGTGAACGTGGCCGCAACGCAGGAGGCGCGGGTCCGAACCCGCTCAGTGCAAATATTTGTATGCATAAAAAGTTCAACAACAACGGTCTAGCTGCAATGCTTCGATATCGCCTAATGTCACCATTGGGTTGTGGAGGTCACATGGCAGTCGCTTTACGAAAAATATCGAGGTCCAGCCAAATCCGCAGTTAAGACTGGTAAAGCGGACCCCGAACTCCGAGGTGAGAGCTTCGGATGCGACTGGGAATTAACGCTAGGAAGAAGAAGCATTTCATTATTTCCTCGCTGAGGTGGGATGAAAAGTTACGTGTTGCACTCGAGTGCAAAGATTTTACACCTTGTGCTCTTTTGATTCCCTCGCTAACGCTCAAGATTCTAATTTATGAATCACTCGCTATGCTCGTGATTCAAATTTAGAATCTTTCGCTTGCTCGGTCATCAAAACTGAGCACGCGGTTAAAAAGCAACTTTGCACTCTTGTATAACAAATAACTATTGTATGCGCCTAGACCACTGAACAGATATTATTAAAAAAATAGTATACACTAGTACTAGTACAATAGTAGTAATATACATAGCTATCCGAAATAAATATCTATTAACAAAACTGTAGTGTAACCTGAGATTTTTTATTCTGAACAGAAAAGCAAACCGTGATAAAGCGCTCCTATGTGAGAGGAATTGCGGGCAGCAGCTAGAAAATAACATAAATATGGTATGTTTATGTGCATATTATGCATAGTGCATACATGCATATTTATTTTATATTTCTCATAGACACTCTTTCATATCAGAAATCAATAACCAGCGAAGCCTCAGCTTAAAGGAACCTCGTTTACTATTATTTTTTAATTCCGTTATGATCCAATGCATCTGGGGGCACGGTAGTGCCCCCGCCAAGTCGAGCAAAAAAGAGCGGCACGGCCGTAACACTATTTTCTCGAAGCACTTCAGGCCATTTTCGACCCCCTAGAACTTCGTTGTGGATAAACCTAGAAGCCTGAATCTTCGGTTACTAAGTAGGCACTGTAAAAAAACTTTATATTTCAAATTTCATTCAATTTGAACCAGTAGTTTAAGAATTATAACTAGTCAAAGTTTGCAAATTTTGCAAATTTTGTCACTCACTGACTGACCGATCATCAAAACTCTAACAGACGTAGAAGCCTCAAATTTAGAAGATAAGTAGTGTTTAGTGTACAACTCAAGGGAAAATTAAAATATTTTTTTTAATTTTTTATTTTTATTTTTATATAGGACACGTCAATTTGTATATATTCTTCAATTTCAGCAATTTCGCCAACTGCATAAATAACTTTGTAATCTCATATAAATATATGGGATTACAAAGTTACATTTGCAGTGAACGTTTCAGTGTACATGAATCCATCCATACTAATATCAGTCTAACGAAGTATTATAATAAATGCGAAAGTAACTATCTGAGCGTCTGTTATTTGTTAGTATTACGCTTTCACGCCCAAACTAGTATCTGAATAAACTTGATGATGACGAAAAGTGAAGAAGTGGGAGTGGGAGTGGAATTGGGAGTGGGAGTGGGTGTGGGAGTGGTAGTGGGAGTGGGAGCGGGAGCGGGAGCGGGAGCGGGAGCGGGAGCGGGAGCGGGAGCGGGAGCGGGAGCGGGAGCAGGAGCGGGAGCGGGAGCGGGAGCGGGAGCGGGAGCGGGAGCGGGAGCGGGAGTGGGAGTGGGAGTGAGAGAAACCGGAAAGGTAATGTACAAAAAGAACTGAAATGCCATCAAAAACAATACTTGTAAAAAAATGCCAAGCCTCGCCGCCCTCGGTTCTTCTACCGCAAAAAATTGTGAGATCCATATGTAATACCAAGTCGGTTAATTTATTCAATCGCTACTTCAGATACCTTCTGTCCTAAGTTATTACGTAATAAGTTTTTATGTTTTGAATATAATAAATTGACTTGGCCATCGCATGAAAACACAATGTATAGCACATCACAATAATTACATTAAATAAGATTGTTTAGTGCGATTGCCAAGTCAATTTATTACATTTAAAACATAAAAACTTATTACGTAATAACTTAGGACAGAAGGTATCTGAAGTAGGGATTGAATAAATTAACCGACTTGGTATTACATATGGATCTCACAATTTTTTGCGGTAGAAGAACCGAGGGCGGCGAGGCTTGGCATTTTTTTACAAGTATTGTTTTTGATGGGATTTTATTTTTAATAACTGTCTGATGCATTGTATGGTTTACCATTCAGAGACATCGAATCTGATTGAAAAAGTGCTTGTGAATGTGATTTGATACAGATTAAGAGAAAAAGGTGTTTGACTGTAATTAATATTACAGTTTTGACTGTAATTAATATTTTGTATTTATCTCGAGCTTCAATCTGTCAACTGTGTTATAAATACATATAGAACACAAACATTTTGGTATCGCGAAAGATCACTTTTGGTGCAAAACACTTGATTAGCAATAATGTGTGAATTTTTGTAGCTATCATATTAATGATATTTGTATCTGAATTAATTAATAACTCATCTATCATCTAGGTGTCATTTTCATAAGTATTACGTGGGACCTAATACAATGATTGGTGAAATGTGGGTGTTAATTCACCTCTGCCTAACTCTCCGGGGATAAAGGCGTGATTGTATGTATGTATGTAAGTATTAATTATGAAAATGAAACCTCCTAAATGATGTATGTACGCGCAAAACTCCCAAATGACTACACCAAATTGGATAATTTTTTGTTTTGTGTTCGTTATTGTGTGGCCAAGGTTTGTATTAAAAAAAATCTAAAAAGAAGGTGCAGTGGGAACGGGATCAAAAATACACGCAGACATTTTAATAGAACGTAATAAGTGACAATTTATATCAATGGAACATTTTCGAAATTCAAAATTCATTGCCGCTTCACCGAGGGCACCGAGGGCCCCCAAAAATGAATTTTTGGTCTTATCAGATTCTCTAGTTTAGAATGTAATCACTGATTTAAAAAAAGAACTATTACCATTGTACTTTGAAACAATAGCAGAGAACAGATACAACAGTAACTAGTTTTTTTTAGTATATACTCAGAACATGTGGTTCCGATTCAAGATCCAATTGTAAACAGTTTGCTCATCCTACCCCCGGAGAGTGTATTGTGTAGTCTTTTGCACAATGAACGTAACACTATGCTAATTAGTTCACTGCCGACATCTGGACAGTGTACTATGCGGATCTTGTGCCAACTGAATGAATTTCCGAGTGCCATACATATTTTAGAATCAAGTTTGCCTTTCATGCTTTTTACTTGGTATACCGCCGTTAGCCCGAATTTTATTTACCCTAATACCATTTGCCATAATAGTCAACAGCCATAATATTAACAGACATAATATTCATTTGCCCTACTCTTATTTGCTATATTAATCACGTGCTAGAATCTTTGTTTCCCATAAAGTCACTTACTATAACATCATTTGTCAGAATCATTGTAAGCCCTAATTATCACATGCCATAATTATCACATGCCCTAACTATCACGTGCCATAATTATCACATGCCATAATTATCACATGCCATAATTATCACATGCCATAATTATCATATGCCATAACATCAACTGCCATCGACATTGTGTAACAGTGACAGTGTGTAACGGTTGTTATATCAGGTGAAACTTGATGCAATCGGGACTTTAGGGCACCCCGACTCGGATAGGTTAGGTTAGAAGGGGATGGCGGGGTCGTTTGAGCGAGCGAAGCGAGCGAATAGACCCCGCTATCCCCTTCGTGGTTATTTTTTTATAAAGCACCCAAAAGTAGTTTGGTTAGGTGCCATTTGAGTTAGGTTAGAACTGTGACCATTAACCTATCCACCCATCACACCCATCGACAGCCAGAAAGAGCAAGAAGAAAATATTATGTCTAATAATCATTATGGCGTTTAAATATTATGTCTAATAATTATTATGGCAAATAAAAATATGTAAAACAATACGTATGGCACTCGTATGTTATGGTATCTAAGTTTCGGGCAATTAAAAGTATGTCATATGTCTTTTAGGTCAAACAAAACATTCGGGCAAATGAAATTCGGGTAAATGAAATTCGGGAATATGATGATTATGGCATATAATCTTCGGTTAAACAATAGACAACCTTTTTACTTCTCGTTTGGCTAGGGAGGAATGTAGAAGTATTGTTAAGGTATAAGGCATACAATAGTTATCTTTTTAAAATAATTTGATTAATTAGCTAACCGATGAAAATTATTTCCTTGAAAAGATTTTTGACTTTAATTTCACCAGTAAAACCGCTAGTCATTTATATACCTTTTAAGTACTAAAATATTATCATCTTATGGTCAATATCGATTATGATAGAAAAAAGTGAAACGATTCAAGCGGGACTCGTACCCGCGACCAGTCCCTTACAGGGGGAATGATCCTGATCACTGAGCTGCCGAGTCACGCTTTCAGTGCCTCATATTTTTCTATAACTATATTGGGGCGACTTGATCGAATAGTTAGCATACTAATTGCTTTAAAATTCCAGTTAATATTTAAAAAGTTTAAAGTAAACTGCTACAGTTTTTTTAACTATTGAATGCAAAAACTGTCTACATCACATTATAACTATTTCAATTGTCCATCGCATCCAAGGTGTGCAGTGCGATAGGAAACTGAATCGGCTCAAATTAAAGCAAATCCGGGCCATATAATACGAGTATAATAATATAATTTAACTGATCTCCCATGGGATCTAATTTATGGAATCCGACCGGATTACTATTCGGAGCACCCTAAATTAGATATTACCATCATTCCATCGACGGGCTCAAATGGCGTTGTATTTTGTTTAACATTTTCTTCGTGTGTACGCTCACGCCTATTTCTCGCCGGGGTAGGCAGAGACAGCAGCCCGCCATTTGACTCTATCCTTACATACTTTACGTGCTTCTTCTACCGTCATTAATACTTTCATGTAAGCCCACCGGCTTCGAGTATTTCTGACCAGAACTTTTTCAAAATTTTATTAATTTGACCAATGTGGGTACTGCGAGGTCGACCCCAGCTAGTCTGCCTATTCACCTGTGCCTTACATATCGTATCATACACTCCGTACTCATTCGCTTTACGTTCCCAAACCACCTTAGCATACCCTTTTCATCCCCTTTTCTGCCTATCTCAGAGGAAAAAGGCTGGTGTATATTTATAAGTATAATAATGTCGTTTTTACAAAAACAAAAAATTCCTAACCCTGCTTGGTCAACAGCGATACATCATAACTTCAGAACATTTGACGCAAGAGCGAAATGTTTGAGCGTTTTCATTATCATAATGCTGATGCGTCATAGACGAAGTACGAAGGTTATGGTGTGGAACTTATTGGTAAGTCTTATGTAAAACTGCGGCAAATAATCTCTTCAAAAACAATGAAATTATATAGGCTTTAGGAGCAGAAGTAGGTCCAAGATGAAATGTTTGAAAGAGGATATGGCAAAGACGGCGTGTGAAAGATGATTGAAGAAATGACATCTGAACGTTTATGGAGGAGAATGACATGTTGCGCTGACGTTAAATAATGGGAGGAAAAGCAGGGCCTCAATAATGCTAAAGTAAAACCACCGTCATACCACGGACACTGCAAAAAGACTTTAAAGTAATGCCGCTAAAGACGAGCGAGTGGCAATTGTTTCTACGAATGTTTAAACGAAGCAACTTTTTTCTGTCCTTTCGATAAGCGTGTCTTGCAGGCGAGGAACTGTCCTCATCTGAATGAGCCTTAAAGAAAATGGACCACCATCACTGGTTCGCAACGCGGTCTCGTCTTGAGAAGCCTTGGGCAGAAAATAGTGTGCTCTTTTGGTTCATTTATAAACATAATTGTTTACTTATCCAATTAAGACTACAGTTTGAGTAGCATAGCATTTAATTCCCAAGCATAATACTAATTACAGTAAGTTAAAATATACCTTCTAAAACTAATTGAGAAGAACCTAAATAAATATCTCTAGTAACATCACTTCTGACGTCATAGAACCTATAAAGTTGATCGAATTTCACATAACGATGACTCAGTACATCGTCCATCAAAGTAACCTATTATAACTGAAGCTCAAGTTTGCGATCGTATATTACTTGTCATGAATATGTGTAATATTATGATATGCCTTTCATTAGCAGTGTCATAATTGAATTGTATCTCTCTCTTTTCTTTATCCAAGCGCAAACTCTGCTGTAAGCACTTAAGCTAGAAAAGGGTTAAAATAGAGGTTAACCCTGTTCTAGCTTGAGTGCAGCAGTCCTCATTACTCATCTCGAAGACTGGATTCTGGATTTATGTCCATGGTAGGGGACAATTGGGATGTATGTAGGTATAACTTTCCTACCAGGGTCCTTCTTACTTCTGGCGATGCTATTCACCCTAGGAACATAAAATATATGAAGATAATCTTATACAATTAAACAATAATGATCGAATGCAAAGACTTTTGATTAAGCCTGTATAGCTTATAATCGGTTGGATACAATCTGCATTCTATTTTAAGCTTTTCCTCGCTATTTTGTAATAAACCTAATGCCCTTGAACCGCCATTGTGGTCGTTCAAGGTCCCCTTGTCATTGACAAATGATCCGAGAGAAACAACAGACATAGGAAACGCTTTCAGCTTTCAGCATGTGAATGTGTGTGTCTATCGGAGAAGGATTGCGCGCGTGTGTGTGTGTGACTTTCTTTAGTAATGTTCCGACAACGTCGATCGTTATATTTGAATGTGTGTGTCCGTGTGTAAAAGCACATGCTACATGACAGAGATTAAATAATAGTCGCTATATTACAGATGCATGACTAGAAGCGAAATACTCAGAGCTAACTTTATAATAGCGAACAGATTCCATAACAGTAACAAGGTTTTCCTTTGAGTGAAAACGTAATTCCCGTGTTCCGTGAGTTGAAATGATATTTGGTACCTACCTGTTTAGAAAGAAGGGACGATGCCACGTTCGTGAGATTGAGTCATAATACGATTAATGTATTGGAATAATGCGATTTAGATCCAAGAAATTACTACTGTTTGCAAGAGATTTTAATTTAAACAAGCTGATTCCCGCGGCTCCTCCTGTGTAGATGGTTCTACTCAACCAGTTGCAATCATACATGCGTAAGATTTTTAATCAGACCCAGATCTATCTTACCAAAACCTGCATCTCAATTTAACTTAAATTAAATGTGGAGTGCATAGACTACATGTAAAGCCTCATCAATCTGTGTAGACCCACCTTTATAGTATTGGAGATATTGAAGTACCTGGGGGCGAGTTGGGGACTCTGTGGTCCCCACACCGGAAGAGGGCCAGATCGAGAGATATGGCCCTGGGTCGGCCGGGGTGCGAGGGATATGGCTACTCTTACCTCCGGCAACTGACGGCCCACAGACGGCGTGCGTTTTAGTCGGTTCGAGTCCGACTTAACCTCCTCCTCCGGTTCCGGGGAGGTATCCGCGAGAATTTTTCGCACGATAAAAAAAAAAGAAAAAGATATTGAAGTAGTTCTGTCGCTCTGTTCCGTCTGTGTACAGGCCTCATTAAGGCTGTGCGGGTGCGAGCGGGTGTATGTCTGCATTTCTGTTGTTATATTCTGCCGTGTCATGGATGAGTAATAACTTCACCATTTCATGAAGGAGTATTGTAATGACTAGTACATTATATTCGTTATGATAATTTTGAGATCATGGTGCTTGAAACAGTGGCAAAAAATACACGGTGAATATTCCGTTGACTCTAATACGAGTATTGAAGATAATTACTATTTTCTTATTAAAGCTATCACTAGCCAAAATAAGGTTAGGGGTTTTAGGGTCGGCAGCACGAGTGTGACGCCCCTGGTGTTGCATACGTCCATAGGCCACGGTAACCACTTTCCATCAGGTGGGCCGTGTGCTTGTCTGCCACCTAAGTGGTATAAAAAAAAATATACGGTCTAGCTGCAAAGCTTCAATATCGCCTAATGTTACCATTGGGTTGTGGAGGTCATATGGCAATAGCTTCACGGTAAATATCGAGGTCTAGCCAAATCCGTAGTTAAGACTGGTAAAGCGGACCCCAGACTCCGAGCTGAAACTTCCCGATGCGACTCGGAATTATTAACGCTAGGATGAAGAAGAGTAGCCATAATAACCAAAATAATTATTCCCCAAACCTCTCTAGTTAGGCTTCCTTGATGTTTAGTTAGGAGCGGGTTCACGTCGTCCAGATTCGAAGCCGGGACCTCTGGATTACTCTTGAACCACTACGCTACTGCCACTTATATTATTAAATTCATACACATCGTGGCAATTTCTGTCGTTTTAGTCCGATCAACCCTAACATAGTCATTACATCACACCAGTGAGTTATTTACATGAAACAGATTTTTTTTCAGAGAACCCATTTGATGACGTAAACCCCATTTGGTGACGTGTCGCATCGCATGACGTCATTCTAGAAAAACATTCTAAAACCTTTTAAAATCCACTCTGATGTTTTCGTCACGTGAAACGACGAACCGGATAAAAATCTATACAACCCAGCTCGTATACAAATTACTTACACATTGTATATATTTTTAGGTGAGGGTAGTTTCAATCAATCAATTAGCTCATTGCAGTGTAGGTACTGCTGCATATAGGCCTCTCCCAATGTTGGGAGGCTTTGGCCTACTGTATTCACGCTGACCAGACGGGACGGTACAGGGTTTTATTTCGAGTTTTGTTTCTGTCGCAATGATATCGTCTGCGATTTTTCCGTTGGTCGCCTCTAACGACATCCTTCAGATCAAATAGGGCGGTGACACTTTTGTTCTTTTTCCGTCACCACATGGATAATTCTTTTGGAGGTAGTTTAACAAATAATAATTACTTTAAAAACTAGTCAAAACCAAATGATTATATACGAACAACTAAAAATGGATTAGTGATCGTCTCTGGTTTGTTAATCTGCTGAAACCTACGCGTACCGCATCGTTTTTCACGAACTAAAAGCTTGAAAAGGGACGAAACGTAATTTCTCTTACAAATGAGTCGTTTCGCTACTGGCGTGTTAATTCGTTAACCCTTTAATGGATGAAGTTTTAGCCACAACAATTAAAATAATGCCTAAAACTTCCATTATACGGTAAATGTTATCTTATTCAGATGGTGATAATGTATTACTAAATATTAAGTAGCGGTGCATTGGAAGGTTAAGTCGGACGAACCAATGATATTATAAACTATAGATAGGTACGCGGTTGTCCGCACTCTAAAATGGCAACAAAAAATGACGACAATTTATCCTCATTTTACGCACCAATCATAGATGCGACAGAGCTCTATGCAAAAAAGTCATTAATAAATAAATTCGCAACAGTAATAATATTATGCATATAAATAATAATATGATTCAAAATTAATAACAATGACGTATAATTTCTCCACGCGAGTAAGAAGTTATATATTTTTTCTAGGTTTGTTATATTTTTGAAAGCCGCCATGTTCCTACATGGCGTATCTATAATAATACAACATTGGACCGTATCAATTTCTTTGAGATTACTCTTGCATCTGGTACGAGTTTGCGTTATTTGCGGCGGACCACGACGTACATCGATCTAGTGCACGTGCATTTGATAGCAGTGAAGTTGCACGTTAGTTCGAAAGTTGCCATTAAGTACAATGTTTTTGCACGTTAAGCGTCTTAAGAAGTTATGACTTAAGCACTTGTCTTTGTACTACGTACTTAAACAGAGAATACAGTTGTGATGCCTACTGAGTGCTCTATGAAATTTAGTAACCATTGAAAGATAGGTATATTTTTATAGAAATTATGTTTGGTAACGCAAACACGAATACCTACTTCTGATATTGAGAGCCGTTTGTTTGTTTGAAGAATTGGTAGAAGAAGAAGCTAGTTAGCTGACCCAGCGAACTTTATACCGCCATATTTTTTTAGCCCGTTTAAACTTCCCTGGACATCCACGAATATTTCAAGACTAAAATTAGCCAAATCGGTCCAGCCGTTCTCGAGTTTTAGCGAGACTAACGAACAGCAATTGATTTTTATATTATAAGAAAGAAGAAGATAAGTCTACTCCTGTGTCTATTCGTTGGCCGGCGTATTGTAGAATAGAATGACGAAAGAATGAATGATGAATGAGATTTGACGTTTATGACAGTTCTTCAACGTATATCATAAACGTCAAAATACGTGTCATATACGTCAAATCCAATACATTTATCTTTCTATCCTACAATATTACGATAAGCCAACGAATTTTCACTTGTCTAGGGGGGCTGGGCATAATGAAATTTGGCAAACGCTAACTTAGATCCTTACTATTAGGACTAATACCCGATGTCCTAGGTGACAACGCGACGCGATGCGTGACATATTTTTCCATACATCAAATGACGTTTTCACGCGACGCCACGTAGGTAGGACACAACGGGTTGAACGACATTGGTCAAATCTGATATCAACCACGTATGAACAACGACCATTTTGATTTTTACGCGCGTCGAAACGCGTCGCTTTGTCGCACTTGTCGCTCACCTAGGACAAAGCCATATTATGAATAAACCTATATTTGCAATTAAACGAGATTTTCACATTTCATTCTAGTGAAGTAGGTACGGCATGTAGCTTAAATGACTAAAGCGTAAAGCCAACGCAAATGGTTTTAACATTTCGGGGGCTATTTATTGGTGTGTAAATGTAAAACGAAGCTCTAATGCGGTCAATTTAGAACTACGACCATTTGGAACTATGGGGCCGTGAACAAATGTTGGTTTGTATTTTGATTTGGTGTTAATTAAATGTATGTTAGGACTTATTCAGCAGTACTGGTAAGAGATTTATGAGTAGAATTTAGTGTCCTGTTATGTATAAAACTGGGTATAGTTAATAGAACGGGCCTGCTGATATTAATCATTAGACGAGGCTACGGCGGCGCTGGTTGTCTTCTCGGCGTTGCGAGGTCAAACTATCAGTCTGTCTATTTATTGTTGTTATGAGTTGAGTCTACCTATATATTGACGGACAGATTATTTCTATACCACTTAGTTTGCAGACGAGCACACGGCCCACCTGATGAAAAGTGATTACCGTGGCCTAGACTAGTGCAACACCAGGTGAGTTACAATCGTGCTGCCGATCCTTAAAGTACAGAGAGAGAAAGATATTTAAACCCTACACATCACAGAGATTTTAAACCTCCTTAGTGTTTTGTAGATAGTGTACCTATTATATACTTTTACTTACTACAAACCTATTAACCTATATAACCTACAAATATTTCAACAAAGGGGTTGGACATAATGAGATTACCCGTACATGCCTGCTAACCCCCGCACTCAACAAAAAGCCGCAGCTTAATAACATTACTTACCTACGGCTGTATTCTTGCTGATGCCTAGACCATTTAGAGCCTACAAGGACATTAAATTACAGCACTCCAGGCTATAATTTAGGTAAGTACATATTCATCATAATTTGAGTAAAATGGCTAAAAAAGCCGCGGGCAAATAATTTGTAATGAATACATTATTTGGTGGAATTTTGAAAGGCAAGAAACGGGTTTATATAGTCTAATTATTTTACGAAATTCTTGGAAGTATCTAGACCTAAAGTAAGTACCTATAGCTTGATTAGCTTGTACCTACTATGGGTTCTAAAATGTGAATAGACTTCTTTTGTATTGTTATAGCAGACAGGCACACGGCCCACCTGATGGATAGCGGTTACCATTGTCGATATAATAGACGTATGCAACTAGAGTCGTTACACTCGTGCTGCCGACCCTGAAGAAACCTTTAAATTATCCTTGTATGTATTGTATAAATTGTACACAGGATATCTAGACCAGAATAGGACAATGTAAATATACATTATCATGTTTTTTTTAATATAGTGTTATGTACTGTACCAACTGCCTATGGGTTGTACCTCCTCTGATTCTTCCGCACAGGTAACTGCCAAAATTTATTTTTATTATTTTTAATTTTAATATCATCATCATCATCATTTCAGCCCCCTTCATGGTCAACTGAGCCCACATCCCATTGAGCCCGCGGGCTCAGTTGACCACGTTCGTGTTTTTTGGTAGTGACTCAGCCCACTAACCAGCCAACTTAACCTGCGGGCTCAGTTAACCACTTGCTACGGCTATGGGTCTACTCAGCCCTTGGGTTCAGTTAACCACTTGCTACGTTTATGGGTCTACTCAGCCCGTGGGCTCAGTTAACCACTTGGTACGGCTAAGGGTTTACCTAGCACATGGACAAAATATCCATTTAAACTGCCGAATCTAGAATTTTTGCTCACTTTTGCATAAATTAAAATATTTAAACAAACAGCGAATGGTTTTTGGAAGGAAGTCACTCAGCCATAGGAAGTCCACTGCTGGAAATAGGCCTCCCCTATAAATCTCCAATAGGACCGGTAATATAACATAACATATATTATTTTAATATAACCACTGATATATTCACGTAATAAAAACTTAGACTAGAATTAGTAGGTATAAGAGTTGCCAAGGGGCCGTCAAGTTCAGAGTCACCATTGTAACATTGTTGATTTCTGTAAAGGTTTTTCTTTCTTAAGACTTTGCATTCAGCTTACAGTCAGGCAAGGTGAAGTCACATTGACGTTTCCTATGTAAAAAAAGAAATATAAAGTTCACGGTCAATTTTCACATAAGCTATGATTACCAAACCTTACAACAATCACCTACTTATTACTTACCATACCATAGCATAAAAATCACATATTAGTATGTAATTATTCAAGCGAAACTATTGCCAGTCGCTAAAAAAATAATAAAAAGAACCGACAAATTAGGTGGCGTGTTCGTTTGCTTCGATGTTATCAGCTCAACAGGCGCTACTAGAAATGTTAATTAATTCTCTACTAATATTAGTTTCTGTTACAAACTTGTGGGTCACCGGCTCACCGCCTCTGTGGCGTAGCGGTAGTGAACGCGGCCGCTACGCAAGAGGCGCGGGTTCGATCCCCGCTTAGTGGAAATATTTCTATGCATGAATATGCCGTCGGTCCGGTTGCCATACGAACATCTACGGCTAGTTGGAGCCCTAAAAAGTCTAACAACAACGGTCTAGCTGCCATGCTTCGATATCGCTTAATGTCACCATTGGATTATGGAGGTCAGATGGCAGTCGCTTCACGGAAAATATCGAGGTCCAGCCAAATTCGCAGTTAAGACTGGTTAAGCGGACCCCAGACTCCGTGGCGAAGGCTTCGGATGCGACTGGGAATGGTGGGAATTAACGCTAGGCAGAAGAAGAATAATGTTATAGTCATAGTCAATCGACAAAATTAAATGAGACAACGGACATACAAACAGTTCAATATTATATCAAGGGTCGTGGTGTGACTACGAACCCTAAAACTCAATATCACGACCATAAAGTATCAACAGGACCCTAAAAACTTGTCGCTGACTTAATTTCTTAATTTTATTGGTGTGGGGCACGCAAATTACAAATAGTACTGTACTAACAGTTTATTTGTGTTAGTGGGTTGTGAGAAGTATGAGCTGTTGTAGTACTATAAATAACTTTTGTTTGTTTGTTTTTGTGTGTGGGTGTATGGGACCTTCATTCGTGGGTGTTTTACAAGGCAATTAAGAGATATGACTATCCTACTCTCTCATCCTAGCGTTAATTCCCAGTCGCATCCGAAGCTTTCAGCTCGGAGTCTGGGGTCCGCTTTACCAGTCTTAACTACAGATTTGGCTAGACGATTATTTTTGCGTGAAGCGATTGCCATCTGATCTCCACAGCCCAATGATAACATTAGGCGATATCGAAGCTTTGCAGCTAGACCGTTGTTTTTAGATTTTTTAGGGCTCCAACTACCCGTAACGACTGCCATAGATGTTCTTATGGCAACCGGGACCGACGGCTTAACGTGCTCTCCGAGGCACGACCAGACCAATGCAAATACCCATATTTCATGAACACAAATATTTGCACTGAGCGGGGATCGAACCCGCGCCTCCTGCGTAGCGGCCGCGTTCACTACCGCTACGCTACGGAGGCTGTCTAGGACTATCCTACATCCGACAGTTTTTTTTGTCTTGTATTTTGTATATTGTGTCAGCAGGTATGCGAGAGATTTGTATTAGGTAATCTTACACCCTGGCATCTGATGATGATCTGTGCTGTTTTATCCGGTTGGAGTTCGACATAAGCGTTCACGTTTTGGGTATATTGGACAGAGGAGATACCCGCTCGAAAAAATGGCACAAGATGGAGGTAGGTCGCCCTAAAGATCGCGGGTTCGAGTCCCGCCTGAGCTGTATTCGGTTTTGTCTATCTTAATCGATTTCAATAGTTTGTATACTAAATGCTTCAAAATTTCATTCAAGCATAACATTGTGCCCATTGTGAAATGTTAGAGTGACAGGTACGGATTATTACGCCCTTGCCTGTCAAAACACAAAATTTTAATATCAGCACCTACGTCACGCTCATGAATAGCACAAACACCGGCCCCTGATGAATGAACTGACATCTGCTTACCCTCTTAAACCCCTTTGTGTTTACTCTTAGAGACGAAACCCTTTTAGTAATTTGTACCCCGGCCAGCCAAAAATAGAAGCGCTTATAAGTACATAACTTATTCATACGTTAACTAAGAGCATACACCTCTGTAGTTCCACGATAGACGATATATACGATATCACTTTTATATAATCTCCTAAACTATCTATTTCTATATATTTATAACACAACTCTACTACTATATAACTTACTCTTCAACATATTACTCTATCTTACATATTTATACTACTTCAACACTTGATAATAATTTTCGTTTGAAAATTAAACAAGCTGTACATGTAATAAAAACTCTTACTTCTTATTTTATACTATTATATATTATTTATTTCCTTTTACTTATTTTATTTATTTCTAACAACAAACTAAATATATAAATATATACTTATTATATGAAAATATTATATTTATAATCATATCCATGCATATTTCGGTTGTGCAAATTAAATTTGCAACAGCTGAAACTGCTTTTCTATTATATATATATTTAATAAACCATGTAACTTATAACTACTTATCTATTTTTTCACATTTCTTAAATTGATTAACATTAACATCATAAAAAGGGCCCCACAAGATTAATCTAGTGGGGGGACTCCTGTGGGGTCTCATTGGAGTGCAGTACCTTCGGGTGCCGTACTCTGGTGGGACTCACTTTAAAAAAAAAAAAAAAAAAAGATAGACGATAGACGGCCAAGAAAATAAATATGTAGGTACTATAATTTATAAGTTTATTTAATGTAATAAAGAGAATAATAATAATAAATAAATATTCTACAAGTTTATTTAATGTAATAAAGAGAATAATAATAATAAATAAATATTCTACAACATTCTACACAACGCTATCTAGACCCATGGTAAGCTTAATTAGCTTGTGTTATGGAATCTAGAATGCGGACATACATACTTAGATACTTTTTTTTTGTAAATACATACTTAAATATTATACATAGAAACACCCAGACCAATGCAAATATTTATATTCATGCATACAAATATTGGCACTGAGCGGGGATCGAACCCGCGCCTCCTGCGTAGCAGCCGCGTTCACTACCGCTACGCCACAGAGGCAGACTATGTAGGTATATGTCACAGCCAACTAGCTTAATCAGCCGTTCAATTAACCGCTTAGCCTGTAAAAGCGGCCACCCACTAACAGTTTATCGAACGACAACCGGACGATATCGGTCTGTCAGTTCATCGCAATAGCCCACACACGTACAGTTTCGTATACGATTTTGGACTGACGGCTAATATGTGTGTGGCCGCTTGACGATTTCGGTCAGCAAAGACAGTTAAAGGCCGGACAGTCTAATGGCCGTCGGTATTTTATACGTAATAAGTGTAATAACATTAGACTAAAAGAATAAAATAATGTTATTATTTTAGTCTGAGGTAATAAAATTATGATGACATTGATGACATAAGGACTGCAGGCCGCCCGATAGGATCAGAAACTGCAGGCGGACTGTAAGTGGGTGACCGCCTTTAACTAAACGGCGCCGTTCAGTTAACGGCCTGAATGATATTCAGCCATTTGATCAAACGGCTATGTAAATGACTTTGATCGACGATGGATCGATGATGATATACCTATATATTATATGACTGCCTCTGTGGCGTAGCGGTAGTGAACGCGGCCGCTACGCAGGAGGCGCGGGTTCGATCCCCGCTCAGTGCCAATATTTGTATGCATGAATATAAATATTTGCATTGGTCTGGGTGTTTATATGCATAATATGTATGTATTTACAAAAAAAAAAAAGTATCTAAGTATGTATATCCGCATTCTAGACTCCATAACACAAGCTAATTAAGCTTACCATGGGTCTAGATAGCGTTGTGTAGAATGTTGTGGAATATTTATTTATTTATATGTTGTAAAGATGTAGTAGTGAATACATATTTTCTTGACCGTGTGTACAATTTCAGAATAACAAACAGACAGTTATATGAGTTTTAGAACTTAGAATTAAATAATGATACCTAGACTTAATATAAGCATAGCTTATGGGTTCTAGAATACTGATAACTGCTTTTCAAACGACTAAACCGATTTGGCTGAAATTTGGTTCAAAGATAGATTATAGTCTCTATACATAGGCTACTTTTTATCCCTAGAAGAGATTACGGCAACGGGGGCAGAATTAAGGGCGTCACACATGGCGAAGATGCTATTTTATATCCAGATAAAATTATAGTATCTTTACCGTGCGTGACGCCCTTTACGCGAGAGCGAAGCGAAGCGTAAACTGTGTATGAATAATATATTAATTTATATCTCATTAAAATCGGAGCTTAATAAATCTATATTTGTCCGTCGCGATCGATTCGATTCCTGATTGGCTGCATTAAAATAACAAAAGGGTTGTAGCTTCGATCTGCCATAGAATGGTAATTTCTCGGTGGGGTGAATTCGATTTCAATGGAAATTCGGTTTTGTCTTTACCTCCTCGCTCTCACTGTTCATTGTAGGTACGATGGTTCTGCATTTATGGAGAAAAAGCAATAGGTAGGTAGGACCTAATACTAGTTGTTTGCCCGATAAACCATTCCATATGGAACGGCTGTATTGCTAATATTAAAGGTAGCTGAAATTTTAGTGCAGTATCGATGAACTGACATCGTTGATATACTTATAGGTAAACTGTGATAACTATGAGTTTAAACTATAATAATAATTTTATTTTGTACTTTCCCTTCTAGGCATAGGTAATCATTTTTTAATAGTGAAAGTGTTTCAATTTTCTTCTAATTCACTCTAGTTCTACTCTTTCTGTAAGAGCGGAAACACACGATGCGTTGCGGCGGCGGCGCGACGCCGGAGCGGTGTCGCTGCGTCGTTTTACATAGAAATATCTGTAGCATGTCACACGATGCGCTGCGTCGCCGCACCGGACTTGCAACCACCGAGACGAGGCGGGGAGGGGTGAATGCGTTGCGACGCCGCGCCGGAGCGGCACCGCTCCGGCGCGCGCCGCACCGCCGGCGTAGTTGTTTATGATTTATAGACCGGGCGCTAGAGGTATGAGTATGCAAAATGTGAGTACCGAATTTCGCCAACGGATTGAAGTGAAGAAAAGGTCCAAGAATGATAATGTGGATCTTGCCGGTCTATTTTCTGGTCCATTTTTTTTACCCCCTCTTGTCTTATTCGTAAAGGAAATGTATTGAGTAGGTACATGATATAAAATCATTTTAATGAATATTTCCGTTATAATTTATAGTTTGTTCTAATGGTAAAAGTGAGGATGGATTCTTAAATAGGTACTTAATAAAAAAAAATGAAAATAAAAGTAATAATTTAAAAAAAAAAGTTATTCGAACAACCAGCGAATTCAAGCATAAATTTTCTTAAAGTAGGTAAAAAATACTTATTTTTAATTTTGACATTTGTTATTGATGCATTTACATAATGAAATACAAACCAATTCAGATTTATTGCAATTACAAGACCTTGTGCGACAATTTACAGTTCATTTACATGGGGGGAATTAATAACTCTGGTAAAGACGGCTTGTAATAGTCATTTTGTCGTGGACGTAAGTCACTGTTGAGCTTTTCGTAAAAGTGTACTTTTATATATGCCTAGGTAGGTACCTACCTATATTTTGTAGCATTAATGATACTAATATTGTCAGCAAAATGTTATTATATTTATCATCGATATATATTATATTATTATTAGCTTTTGCCCGCAGCTCCGCCCGCGTGGATGACGGTTATCGCGATCAAACATAGCCTATGTCCTTTCTCAAGGTCTAATCTACCCCTATACTAAATTTCATCAAAATCGGTTCAGTGGTTAAGGCGTGAAAGCGTGACTGACAGACAGACAGTTACTTTCGCATTTATAATATTAGTATGGAAATATGGATTCAGGGTTGGCAGTCGGCAGCACGAGTGTGATGCCCCTGGTGTTGCATACGTCCATAGGCCACGGTGACCACTTCCCATCAGATGGGCCGTGTGCTTGTTTGCCACCTAAGTAGTATAAAATAAAAATGGATACAAAAACACGACTTAATAAAGCAACTTCTTTACGTCAATAGATGTAGAAACACACTAAACGCATACGCGCGTGTGAGATTATTGTTTATTTTGGAGTTTTATAATGACAAAATGAGATATATGTAGTGTATATCTATACATTACGTTAAAGCAGAATTATGTTATTTGTTGGTATTTATGAAAAATAAAATTAAAAGTAGGTAGGTGAAAATCAGGTGATATTTATGTGTCGCGGTGGGACGGATCGTAAGCTATAAAAGACGACACAATATTGAATGGGAAAAAGTTATCCCGAGTCTTCGAAGAGTAAGGTACGATTATACCCCTGTTACATTTATTTGTTATATACTGTGTACTTACTGGTTGATATATTGCTGTGTAATTACTGTGTACTTACTTGTGTAATAATTGTGTGGTATCGAATATCTACAGAGAACAATTATGGCTATCATTGGCGTTACAGTAAATGTATGAAAATATTATCCAATAGTACCCACTTCGGGTGTGATATTAGAAGTAACAATTGGTTTATCTAAAACGTATTTGTAAGACTAGCTTTGTGTAAATGCTATAACTTGATATTATTTGTGTTACTCGTGGTGCTATATCAGATGGTACAATAATATCATGATAGTGAGTAGTTATGACTATACAAGTACTGTGCCACTAAGGCTTTGTGAGATCTGGTTCGACACCAGGCTGTCTGATACAAATGTTATGGTGTTGGCTATTAACCTGTACTGGTATAATGATACCAGGGTTATGTTGTAAACTGTTATTGTTACTATATTGTTATTAGGAGACGGACTGGTTTCTTGTCAGTTCTTTTCCCAGTCGATACGTCCTTTTGGAACTGACGTAGTGTACCTTCCTTAACCCATCCTTACAAGAGATCCGTAGCTCGAGTTTAACGGAATAAAGAGATTGAAATAAGAGTAATACTGGCTGTTTAATTGTAATGTTATATTTCCCTAGTCTAGGCCCATGGTTACCGCTGGTTTTCAGGTCATCATAGTATCATCATGATGCTGAGGCAATACATTTCGAGTTGTGGGGTACAGTCAGCTACTTAATGACATGGAAGTTCAATTATGTGTACACTACATATATGTAGTGTGTATAGCTGATGTATACATTTTATGGTATTTTTATAGTAATACACGTCCTTTTTTACTCCCCAATCTAACATCAGAAGTGGGATCCGAAAAGACAATGTTCTAATACATATTGTACAAGTTTCAGATTGGATCTACATCTGGGAAGGTTTGGCAAAGCCTTCCGCAATAGTTCTACTCTCCGGAACAATGAATGACGACTGGGCTGTTTACGAGGCAGCGAGTTACAGCATTAGTCCGCAGAGGTACTGCGAGGTTGTCCACCATCAATAAAAAAATGTGCAGAAGGACGGTATTCTGAATTTTGTGTTTATTAATAATTGAGTTGGATAATGTAACCTCATAATAGTATAATTGACAAACCACTTGGGCTGATCACAAATGATAAGTTAAGTAATGGTCAAATGGTTTTTGTGAAATACTTGTGTGGCTGCTATCTATAGCAAGTTAGCCTTTGTGGTGACCTGAAATAGTTCAATGATCAGAAAATGTGGTGATGCTATGATTATTGTTGTTACTTTTGGTACCCGTTAAGTAACTTATTATAAAGATGTATCAGGTTGGCCGAACAGTTGCTAATTTATGATTTGTTTTCCTTAGAAAGTTGAAAGATTAATTATTGCAATACTAAATTAAATTTTATGGTTGATTAGCAAGAGACTAAGTAGTCTTCTCACTTTGTTATATACCTTGCAATGGAACTTGAAATACTTATTTTGGTGAAAATGCTTTATGAAGCTGATATATTATAATGTGGCGAATATATTGGAGGTTGAAGTGTAAGTGTGTGATTGCCAGGGTATAGTTGAAGTGCAAAGACTATGTAGGCCGCCATTTGCTTAAATGTGTTGGGCATTTTGGGGATACATAGAGATTGCCGATTTATGACAGAACTATATTTCCGCTGGGTGACCTTTTGCTCGTGCAGTCCTTGCCATTTACAGCGGGTGGAGCAGACTAGACACGGAATAAGCAAGTTGGTAGAATATAGAAATGACGACTTTTGACTTTGGTATACCGGTAGTCACAACTTGCAATTAAATGATAATACTTGTCAGTATGGCGGTGTGAGATAATGTTTTATTTTCAAGTGTTGTATGACAAAGTGAGAGAAGTTGAATCCAGAAAACAAAAAAAAGAAAAAAAAAAAAATTTTGTACAGTAGTTTTGTAAGATGGTTGGTGAAACTTGCAATTAGTTGTAGGTACTTCGAGAGCGAAGTACTTGTCAGTATGGCCGTGTGAGATTATTGTTTATTTTGGAGTTTTATAATGACAAAATGAGATATATGTAGTGTATATCTATACATTACGTTAAAGCAGAATTATGTTATTTGTTGGTATTTATGAAAAATAAAATTAAAAGTAGGTAGGTGAAAATCAGGTGATATTTATGTGTCGCGGTGGGACGGATCGTAAGCTATAAAAGACGACACAATATTGAATGGGAAAAAGTTATCCCGAGTCTTCGAAGAGTAAGGTACGATTATACCCCTGTTACATTTATTTGTTATATACTGTGTACTTACTGGTTGATATATTGCTGTGTAATTACTGTGTACTTACTTGTGTAATAATTGTGTGGTATCGAATATCTACAGAGAACAATTATGGCTATCATTGGCGTTACAGTAAATGTATGAAAATATTATCCAATAGTACCCACTTCGGGTGTGATATTAGAAGTAACAATTGGTTTATCTAAAACGTATTTGTAAGACTAGCTTTGTGTAAATGCTATAACTTGATATTATTTGTGTTACTCGTGGTGCTATATCAGATGGTACAATAATATCATGATAGTGAGTAGTTATGACTATACAAGTACTGTGCCACTAAGGCTTTGTGAGATCTGGTTCGACACCAGGCTGTCTGATACAAATGTTATGGTGTTGGCTATTAACCTGTACTGGTATAATGATACCAGGGTTATGTTGTAAACTGTTATTGTTACTATATTGTTATTAGGAGACGGACTGGTTTCTTGTCAGTTCTTTTCCCAGTCGATACGTCCTTTTGGAACTGACGTAGTGTACCTTCCTTAACCCATCCTTACAAGAGATCCGTAGCTCGAGTTTAACGGAATAAAGAGATTGAAATAAGAGTAATACTGGCTGTTTAATTGTAATGTTATATTTCCCTAGTCTAGGCCCATGGTTACCGCTGGTTTTCAGGTCATCATAGTATCATCATGATGCTGAGGCAATACATTTCGAGTTGTGGGGTACAGTCAGCTACTTAATGACATGGAAGTTCAATTATGTGTACACTACATATATGTAGTGTGTATAGCTGATGTATACATTTTATGGTATTTTTATAGTAATACACGTCCTTTTTTACTCCCCAATCTAACACGCGCTATGCTTACTTTAAGGGCGCAGAGGGGATGTGAAGGGAGCGGGAAGGGACCATCACACCCGGCGGCAAGATTTCTTTGTCATTATTTAGAGGATCAGGTATAAGAATCCGGTCATAGTTGCCGTCACTCGGATTTTGCATACTCAACTACCTCTAGCGCTTGCACTATTATTAACAGACATTACAACGCAGCTGGGGCGCACGCGGCGCCGCTGCGTCATAACAACGCAGCGGCGTCGCACCGCTCGTGTGCCCGCTACTGCGGCGAAATTTCTGCGGTGCGACGCCGCAACGCATCGTGTGTTTCCGCTCTAAGGCCCCGACAGATGTAACCCAACAGATTGATTATTCTAAAAGGTCTGGTTCAATTAATTAGCCTATTGCAGTCCACTGCTGGAAATATACCTCTCCCAATATGCGACATAGCACCTAAAATAGATTGGTCATTGTAATAAAACGGTAATACTCAAACCCAGCCATTTTCTAAATAAATTGAAACTTTATTTATGGAATATTACATTACAGTATCTGAAGAATATTTCCTGTTTTCTCAATAAACTTCAACATAGTTTAGGGGAGAAATTCTAAGTAATAGCTTTCACTTCAGTCATATTTTATTTGAAATCGTAAAATAATTGTTTAACATACATATAAAAAGAATAATGTGTTGAAAGTGTTTAATTAACAATTTTTTTTACTAACTTAACTAAACTTTTTTTTTTCAATATTGTCTTACCCTTCCTATATTTTAATTTTATTTATTATATGGGCAAGTCAAATTAAATTTCATTAAACATTACAGTAAATACTAAAAAAAACTAAATTAAAGTAAACTAAACTAAATTTATTAAATAAAAAAGAATAAGTAAACTAAAAAACTAAATTAACTAAAAATGAAATTAAACTAAATAGGGCATGCTTTTCTTGATTTTCACGCAGGTGGATGAAAATGAAGATTTTAACTTCATTTGCTGATATTTTCATAAAAATGTACCTAATTTATAAAGTTGATTATCTTCTTAAAAATATTCTTTTCAGATTTATTTTAGAGGCACTTTGCCGATATTTACGGACTATAAGAACAATTTTCCACTCGGTCACGTCCGGGCCATAATTTCTTCAGGCACTCCTTTCCCTTAGGAGAAGAAATATTTCACTATACCTGTGTTGTATATTTTCTTTTATACTACTGACATAACAAATAAGCAAGCGATCTATCTGGTGGTAAGTGGTTATCGCAGCTTACGTAACAGGTTGGTTGTTCTAGTAAAAGTAAAAAAAAAAAATAGCGATCGAATTTAGAACCTCCTCCTTTTTGAACTCAGTTAAAAAGCTATCCAAAATAATAAGCGGACCGCGGGACTCAAGGTGCAACCTTTAGATACAACCGGGCAATTGCTAGAGGGTTGATATATACAATTATACATATATAGAGTACTAGCTTTTGCCCGCGGCTCCGCCCGCGTGAATGTCGGTTATCGCGACCAAACATGGCTATATCCTTTCTCGAGGTCTAATCTACCCCTCTACCAAATTTCATCAAAATCGGTTCAGTGGTTTAGGCGTAACAGACAGACAGACAGACAGACAGACAGACAGACAGACAGACAGAGTTACTTTCGCATTTATAATATTAGTAGGGATTATATGGATATAATGTCTAAAAATACTGAATTAGCGTCCAACTAGCTCTTATTATTTACCTTCTTTACCCCCTCCTTTCCTACACAGGACAACGCGTGCAGGACTTAGATGTTACCCGCATACGGTGCAGAATATTCCATCAAGAACCAAGCGGTTTGGCGACTCCTTCTTTTGCCGCGCCATTTAAATATAATAATAAAAAATAAAAATTCAATAATGTACAACAAACGAAACAAAATAAAACAGATATGTTACACATTCTAATGTACAATTTGTACACTGTACAGAGTGTACAGTGTACACAACAACTAATGTAAAAACATAAGTAATTTTGTATCCTGATGACATCTGTAACGAAGATAGCTGATAACATTGTTTGTGTCTGTAATAGTGAACCTTTTATTGAGACTTTACTTTTAGCCTCAGGAGAGGTAATCAGGAGAGGTGAAGTCAAGTTAAGGTGTCCTATATAAAAAATATTAATGACCCTATTTATATCTTTCAAACACTTGACATTTCCGATGGAACTGTCATTTGTTCTCAGAATAATTAATATGTCTCGGGAAAACATTCTCGCTGAAGTGTTTTTATATGTTGATTTAGCTCGAGTAGGATTTCCTCACAAAATAAATACATTCTACGAGAGACTAATAAAACGTTAAACATAAATCATTCAACGCTTAATATGGTGAATAACATTCGTTTAAGAAAAATACAGCATCCAACATGAAAGTTATAGTGTTGGGTAGCCGGACTGTGATTGAGCTCCAAAGCAGTCAACGATGCATATAGCAGAGGAGTGTCCACTCCGTCGTTTCCCTGGAGGAATGCGTGAGCTACATGACCTCACACCGGCAGCAATAGACTGGCTTCGCCAACTGGACTTCGACATATGAGGACTCGAGCAAAAGCCATATGACATGAAATGAAATATGAATAAATAAACAGCCAAACCATAATTTACGGTCCCTTTGATGTACTTTGTCTGAGGAACTAAATGTTTATTGTCAGCAAACCTCGAGAGAATTAAAGCACCTGCTAATGAAAAAAATAATGGCAATGCCATCCTATAAAATATTACCACAATTTTAAAAGATTAGGTGTGAAATAATTTTCTACAAAATACTATTAAGCCCAAGAGGTACCTGTATTAATTTTATTAAAAATGGATTCTAATATTAAACATCACGTTTCAGCTGAGTGAGATAAAGCGTGTCGGCTTATCGCGATGATTGATTGCATCTAATGGCTTGAATTTGATCATTAATCAACGCAGGTAGTGTTAAATGAGACTATGGAGTCATGCAGAACTAATTCTTACACAGTTTCCGTAAAGCTTAGGTATTCGGTTTTATTATTTATTATTTAATCACATTACGAGGCAAGATTGTAACATTGAATGAGATTAGCGACAGTATAAAATTATTTTTTTAGATTACAATAAAACTATGTTTAATGGACTCTATCTCGATTTATTTGAGGCTATTTACAGTGATATTATCAGTTTAAATAAATTAAATAACAACTGTCTCTAACGTTTCGGTTGCCTTGCAGTTTGAACTATTGATTGTGTTGTTCAAATGGGATCAAATCCAAAGAAAATTATCCATTTAAAGCGCTCTGAACTAAGATTTCCTAGGTATACGTATTTGTATCTTTACTAAGGGTATATGAGGCCTCTCAAAAATCAAGATACAAGCCGGTTCTCTAGCTCATTGACAAACGAGACTCTGGTGTCCTCTCGGGATCAGAAGGCCCCCGTAAAAGTCAAGATATCCAGAAGCAAAAGATGCAATTGGGTAGTGGACTCTAGATTCCAAGATACAAGCAACAGAATAGATTTGAATAAAATAGAAATATACATTGTTAGGTATATTGCACCAGTAAATAACACATAAGAAGATAGTTTCAAGTGAAAGTTACCTAATAAGTAAAATATTTTTAACAAAATAAAATTAAAATTGAATTTATTTACCATTCATTTATGGAGGGCTCAGAAACTTCGGTGCGGGGATAAAAATATCGTTGAATGTTAAGTGAAAAAAATCAGACGACCGGAAATTTAAGGTCTGTCCGCATTCATGAATAACTGAAAAATTTCCTTGCAAACGGCCAACGCTACATATTATGTAAATTTTAAATGACACCCCGAGTTTACCGCAAAACCAGGTTTCCGTTAATATTTAATAAAATCCTTTTTTTAGCATTTTCTTGTCACTTGATGTACCTAATTGAATTGAAAATTTGAAAATATTACAGTAAAAATAAAGACTCCGTGAAATGGCGAAAATAGGAACTACGGTTGTCACTATCAAATGCATACTGTTTTTTTGCAATAATATTGAAGGTTCCCTCTCTTTTTATCGGGTTTTCTCCGTTCTGTGTGACTTTCATGGTATCGCACTCGTCCATAGGCCACGGTAACCACTTTCCATCAGGTTGACCGTATGCTCGTCTGCGACCTAAGTGCCTCCCTCAGTTCACGAGAATGTTGGTTTTCACATACGTATTATTTACTAACTCGTTCAACCGTTCAACCGTATGAAAGACGTTATAGTTTTTTTTTAAATACCTAAGTTAAGATTATTTTATTTTTTAAAATGAATGACTCTGTGCTTTAAGCATAGATTTTTAATAATTTGTCTTAGGCATTAGTAATGACCCGATCTAAATATTTTTTATTTCATAATTGACAGTAATGACGCATTACTGTCAATTATGAAATAAAAAATATTTAGATGTCAAAACATAATACTTTTAATTGAAACGTAATAAAAGTAGTTAAGTAGTACACTTAAGTACCTACTCCCCATTGTTTTCAATTTATTTAATTAATGTGTTTTTAATTATTTTTTTCATGAATTCACATAAATAAAATATATAGTTATGGAGTCTTTTAGAAATCAGAAAGCTTAAGAAACATTTTTTAAGAGCTTAATAATTTTGAAATGTGGTCAATTATGTTTCTCATTCAACACTGTAAATGGGGCATTCGTAACTGTAAACCTGAATGCCGGTGAATGGTCTTGAACTAATTTAAGGCTCCAATCCGAAACTCCGTTACGTATTGTTAGAATTCTGGACGAGACACTTGCAACCCTCATCGCATCGGTCCGAGGTATGTGACCCTTGCAGTAAGTCTCTGTTAACGTATAGTTTACCATTCTGACTACTATCGAATTTTGCAAGAACAGTATCCATAGCACACAAAACTATCGTAATCGTAACGTAAACGCATCGAAAGAACGGAACATTGTGATTGGCAGGCTTCACACACACATAGGTTGACAGTAGGCAGGCGGCAGGCCCCGCTCGCCCCGTGGATCTTGCCCCCGACTGCTTTAATGTTGTAACTCGCCCCTTTGAACATTAGATACCCCAAATCGCCCCCGATTGTTAGTAAGTTAAAAGTACTGTCAGCAATAAAGAGTTTTACAACACACCTGCTCATAACATTACTATTATTTCACCGCAATTAGGTACGTAATGACACCTATTATCAAACTGTGACTTTTTCATTGCTATTATTCACAAGTGAGTTATAGATTATTTTTTAAATTTTATAGGTTAAGTTTCTATGTTTAAAAAAAAGTTTCGATACAAAAAATAACGTGTTTAATAGTACGAATAAATTAATATGCCTATTGTATGGTCATTTGATGCATTTTCGTATTTAAATAAATAATTTCAACTTGTAATACTTGTATAATAAACAAAATTTTCACTCAAATTTACCTTTTTTTTTCTCTAAGTACAGAAAAAAAACCAGAGTAAAACAAACCTCATTCTTTTAAATATGGCCGATCGCCATTGTTATATGCGCGCGAATAGGAAAACGAATTAATTTGTAGTATTGTTTATCCTTTTTTTAACGTCACGTTTTTCAACGTTAACATTATTTCAATCTATCAATACCAACAAGATACTATTGTTTTAGTAGGCAGAATACGATTTAGTTTGCCGACTAAAGAAGTATTTAAGTCAAAAATTCGATTATTCATTTGTGAATAAAGCGAAAAGCGATATTAAAACGAATACTAAATAAAAGCCAAACAAAAAGTAAAGAATAAAACTATTTTGCAAAGGAGACGGGGACTTCTGGGCCAAAATTGTAATGAGTTGAGATATGACTTAAAAAAAGCGGTATTTTTTTCTATTTCAAAATATTAAAAAACCAGCTCAATTGAAAGTCTGGAAGACGAGTAATCTTAAAACTAAGTTTATTCCACTAGCAAAATAAAATATCGATTACTAAAAATTATTTAAACAATATTGCGTATTAAAACACTTGCATCACAATTTGATATTAAATCAATCAGAGTGAACAAAACTTAATCATTATAATAATAATAACCATTTAAAATACCAAATAATAGTGTAATAAAAATAAATTCTGAATCGATTTCCGTTAATCGATTAATTATTTCTTGTGTTTATCAACTGTATTTTTAAGCTGTGACAGCTGACAGCTCCATTTTCAGTCAATCAGTTTATTTATTCAATCTTCAAAATTAATTATTTTATCGAAAAATTGTATATTTACACGGCTTATGGGATATACAATTGTTTATAAAATATGTACAAAAGTATGCTATATCAGTATACTGTATCAGTTTATTGGTTTAAATCCAATGATCAATTGACTTCTGCGTTTTGAGTATTTCCAGTTAATTTCTTGATTATATTCCCTTAACAGTGATTTCTCTTTACGGACTTCTCAGCTTGCTCCTGGTTACCTTAAAGTACAATGATAAACTTGTTTACTTGTTTGAGTTTTGTTCGGTATTTTGGATTTTGACATGGATCTCTGTGTGAATTGTGGCATAGAAAATGAAGTAAATAAGGTAAATATATTTCCACCTGCGCATTTCTTAGACAATACTTTAATTATTATTGAAGAAGAATAAAAGATAATTATTATTTAAAGTGTTTTTTTTAACATAACATCCTTGTACTCCATATCTTTAAAATCTCTTTGTAAGTTTTCGTACATTATCCCTGAGTGAAATATAATACAGTACAATTTAAAAGTATTTTAAGATAAAAAAAATGACCACTTTCTATTAAAACACCACAGAAATCACAGTTCTAAAATGTCAATTTCTTGCATAACCTCACTTTTACTAAATCTCTTATAACTCTGCTCTCAGATATCCAAAATCTGCAGAATTTTCAGGGATGGTTTAATAATTTATATGCTCTTAATTGATACCACCCTCATCTTATTACATTTTTGGCCCAAGAATGTATGAAAGCCTCCCCATCTCCTTTAATTTACATAAAATATCATAATACGATTGTAATACAAACTTACCTGACTTTCAATCCAAAATTTATATATGTATAATGGTATTTACTGGAGTAAGACAAAATTGCGTTTTTAGTTAGACGAAAAACAACATTTATTGCCTTTACTTCCTATTTTTACAAATAATCTCCAAAACTTATCAACTTATAATATCTTTTACAATCCGATAACAGTTTGTGACACTGACATCACACTCAAGCTCTATGAACAATAAAACCTTATTTAAGAGTATAGTAGTGATACTCTTTACATCTCCCACCCTCGGAAAGAACACATCAAAATGATTGTTCGATTAAGAGCTAACCAACACCGGGGATAATTTAGTAACATGGTAGAAGTTTGACTCCGCCTTCTTATGTCCAGCATCAACTTCATAGATTGAATTTGAAATCTTTCTTAGGATTTTGTATGGTCCAATCCTTAATTCATCCATTTTCTTCCTATTCAGCCGGTTTCCGTTTTGTACATAAACTCTATCGCCCACTTCGAATTTGTATTCTTGTCTATAGAGATCATATATTTTTTTATTGTAGTTGTGAGATTTCATTGAATTTTCAAATGCTAGTTCTCTGTCTCTTTTGAGATCGTCTATTGTGCATCTTGATTTCAATTCCAGTGGCAAAATATCCATTTTCTCTCCTTCCAAAAGATATTTTGGGGTAAACTTAGTGACTGTATGTTCTGTTTCATTATATTTTTCTACACATTTTTGTGCAATAGTTGTCCATGCTGTTTTCTTTTCCCCTTCGTTTATTTTGCACCTTATCTTATTTACTAGAGTTTGGTTTAGCCTTTCATTAAGTCCATTTGAAAATGGTGCGTCCACAGCAGTGAATACCAACATTATATTTTTCTTTTTCAGGAAGTCCTTGAATTCTTTGGAATTTATACCAGGGTATTGGTCTGTTAATACCATATCAATATGATTGCTTTGTGTCACATTTTTTATCAACTTGATGAAATCATTGGAGTTTTGATTTTTTGATGACAAAATATAAGCAAATCGTGTAAAATGATCAACCAGGAGGTGTAAGTATTTTTTTGTAGACCGTGATCCTCCGAAGCCTCCAATAGTATCAATTGAAATGATCTCAAATGGGCGTGTTGCTGGGCCTAAATGGGACATCAAACCAAATTTTGAATTCCTTCTTGATTTGTTTTTTATACAAATATCACATTCATCACAATGTTTTTTAATATTTGTAATGATATTCTTTGCTGTATAGAAAGGGGTTATTTTATTTATCATCTGGGTTCTGCCAATGTGACAGTAATTATTGTGGACATCTCTAATTAGTGTTTTACTAAATGCTTCCGATAGTATAATTTTATTTATTCTTTTATTTTTTTTGTAATAAATATTATTCTCCAGTATAAACTTTGATTTTCCATTTTGTAGATTTAGGTTTGTGTCTTGGTCCCTTTTTATATCTGCTATGTTTATTAAGTTTACAACTTTTAAAAAATCTTCAGTATTTTCATAAGGTTCTAAGACTGGATTTCTGCTTAAGCAGTCTGCTTCTTGATTTGATTGACCCGGGTTATATTTTATCTTAAAATTGTATTGGGATAAATAATAAGTTAAATCACCCAGTTTTTCATCAGTTCTAGACTTGATGTTCAGATTTTCCAATGGTTTATGATCTGAATATACTATAAATTCTTTATTCATAAGCCAGTGTTGCCAATATTGTACAGCTTCCTTAATTGCCAGGCATTCTAAATATATTGCCTTCTTTTTCTTTTGGGTGTCTGTCAATTTCTTTGAAAAATAAGCTACAGGTTTATTCACTCCGTTTTCATCTTCCTGTTTTAACACAGCTCCCACTCCCTTAATACTGGCATCAGTGTAAATTTTTATTGGTTGTTCTGGGTCAAATATTCTTAAAATTGGTTTTGAACATAGTAATTCCTTTATTTTATCAAATGATTTCTGGCATTCTTTGGTCCATATAAATTTTACATCTTTCCGTAATAAATTGTGTAATGGGTCTAGAATAATAGCAATGTGTGGTACAAATTTATGATAAAAGTTTACTTTCCCAAGGAACTGGCGTATGTTTTTCCTTGTTTCTGGGATGGGGAAGTTTCTGACAGCTGTTAAATAATCTTTAAGAGGTCTAACTGAATTATTTTCTATTATGTGTCCCAAATACTTAGCATGATTGTTTGCAAAAGTGCATTTCGAGAATTTCAATCTAAATCCTTCTGTTTGTATTGCCTCAAGTAGTTTTGATATATCGTCGCTTCGCCAGAATAGTGTTGTAGCTCAAAATTTGTAAATTTTACAGGAGACGCTTTTAAAGATAACTCAAAAGAGATTTCGTATTATCACATATCAAAAATGAAATTAGTGCAGAATATTAATTTTATTATTTTGTGTCATGCATCTTACTTTTCATTTTATATTGTCTAGTTAAATTATATTCATTATAAAAAATAGTAATAATAAAAAACTAGTACCCCCTCGACTTGAGACACTATTCATGAAAATAAGTGGGTGATACAAGTGACCATTTTTCATTACTTAGGAAAGAAAAAACGTTTTTTTTTCATACTAATTTACTAAAATCTTCAAAAATCAAATAAAAGCAATAGTTATTAAAATGAAACAGCCTTTTAATAAAATAATTATAAGAATATTGCACTATACCGTCTTAAAACAAAATAGTTTTTAAAATACTGTCGTAGTCCAAATTGCGACACTGTTCATCAAAAATAACTGTGTCTAATTTCAGTATTTTGATATGGTATGGTATTCACGCAAAAATATAACATCTTCGGTTAAATGTCGATATGCAGCTGACAATAACTCGCCATTCATGAGAAAATAGTGGTCAAGTTCAACCAAAAGCATAACGGCACATCAGCGCCACATCGTCAGTTTTTAGAACTAATTTTTAAAATAAATTTCCGGGGTAGAGAAGGAAATGGCGGGTAGATTTAAATAATAAAATATAAAATCCAGATTTTTGAGTTGCAACACTATTCTGGAGAAGCGACGATATGTATTATGTGTTCCTCGAAATTTTTAGAAAAAACTAAGATATCGTCGATGAAATTCACTGCAAACTCTGATAGATTATATTTTCTTATTATGTTGCTCAATATTCTTTGGAAAATAGCCGGCGCCGTCTTTAAACCAAATGGAAGGCATGTCCACTGGAAATGGCCTTCTTGTGTAACGAATGCCGTCTTATATTTATCTTGAATTTTCAACGGAATAGACCAAAGTGCTGAATTTATATCAAAAGTGGAATAATACTCACAGTTTACAGTCTTTACCATCAAGTCTTCAATCAAGGGGAATGGCTGTGATTGAGGGACGACCATTTTATTCAATTCCCGGAAATCTATGCACAGTCTTGATCTTTTCCCATCTTCCTTCTTATATGCCAAGGTAACCGGGGCAGCAAAAGGGCTATATGATTCCTCAATTAAGTTGTGCTTCAACAGTTGTGATATTTGATTTTCAATTTCTTTTCTATCATCAGCTGTACATCTGTATGGGCGTTTGGAGCAATATTTATCTACTATTAAGTCTATGTGAGCTTCATAACCTCGTACCGTACCAACGTCGTATTTGTCCTTAGCAAAGACTGATTTGTATTTTGTTAATAATTCATCAATTTCAGTTTGTTTACATAAATCTATGTGGTTTACTGAAATTTCAAATTTACTGAAGTTAATATGTTCATTGAAATTTACTTCACATCTGTTTAAATGGTCCATTTCTTGTTCCTGTACCTCAGAGAACAGCGTAACATCTTGTTCATTTTTGTCTTTCTCTTTTTGTGGATTAGTTTTACATTGTATGATATTCAACTCTTCATTTTGGGTTAATTTAATTTTTTTTATACAATCCAAACCAATGAGAAAATCATAATGAAAATTTTCATTATCTATCACAAAAATATTCATTTTTCTTTCAATGTCATATATTTTTATTTTCAATGTTACCATACCTTTTGTTTTCCTTTCACCATTAATAGTTTTCAAGTTTGCTGTTTCTTTATCAAGTGTGTCTTTTTCTTTTTCATGTATTTTCAATAATTTTGCATTAATTAACGACACATTTGAACCAGAATCATAAATAGCGGTAACTTTTAAAGTGTCATTTAATAATAACTTTACTTTTATTAATGGTGGCACTTCTAGTTTTTTGGATTCTCCTTATTCAGTTCAATTTCTAATTCGGAGTTATTGACACTTTTCACAACCGAATTTTTATTTTTCTCATTAAACCAGCATGTTTCCTCTGGATGAAAACGTTTCCCTTTGTTCTCAGTGAAACAAATTTGGCATGGTTTTTTTTCTTCATTTTTTTTTGTTTTTATATCAGAGGTGAGGTTCTTTTTTTCATATTTGTTCCTCCCTACAAGATGTTCTAATTTTCCTATCTCATTGTAGAGATCTTCCGTTTCTTGTAACGTCTCACGGTCAATTCTATCACTTACGTAATTAGGCAGGCCTGCGGCTATAAGGTCTATAAGAGTACCAGTATCAATCGTCCTTCTAACCTCTAATAACAATTTTTCTTTTTTTAATGCATACTCAAGCAATGAACCCGTTTGATATTTAAATCCAAGAGCATATCTGATCGGCGACCAACCCTTGTTTCCAAATGTTTCACAGAAGCTTTTTTCCCATTTAATCCACTCTGATTCTACTGTAAATTTCATTAACATACAACTGTACCAATTCACACTAGAATATTCTAAAAATTGTTTTAAAATTTCAATTTTTTTCCTGTCTTCATCAATATGGAAACGTTCACATTCTTTGTTGAAATCCTTGATCCATTGGTGAGCATTAGCATTTCTACCAGTGAATTTTTCAATCACAAAATCTTTTGAAATTTTCCCTAAATTTTGAGTTTCAGATTTCTTTTGCTTTTCTTCAAGTAATTTCTCTAAAAGTTTCTCCAATGTTTCATTTGAGCCTTTAGTCAAAGATTTTTGATCATTTATGTTTTCCACAATCTCTTCAAGGTAATAGTCATTAAACTGTATATTTTGTTCACCGTCTAAATATGTTTTTGATATCTCATCAGTTAAAGTTATCCATATTTTCCTTGTCTGATGTCTTTTATTCAATGTTTTTCTTATCCTGGCATAGTTTGCTGTATTTATTATTAATTGATGTAAACTTGCAGGTTGATATTCGACCGGTATGCCAAAAGTTTGACCATCAGGAGTTCCTATTGATGTTATGCAAATAATGTTCGATTTTCCATCCGTCGTCGATTTTACACAAAAATCAAATCTTAATTTTTCCATAAGTACTTCTTGAAGTAATTTCTGAAAATGTTGTTTTATAATGGTATTTACTGGAGTAAGACAAAATTGCGTTTTTAGTTAGACGAAAAACAACATTTATTGCCTTTACTTCCTATTTTTACAAATAATCTCCAAAACTTATCAACTTATAATATCTTTTACAATCCGATAACAGTTTGTGACACTGACATCACACTCAAGCTCTATGAACAATAAAACCTTATTTAAGAGTATAGTAGTGATACTCTTTACATATGTTATAGGCAATGTGTATAATCCGGCATTGTATAGAATGCCTAGGCATCGGACTCGGATTATAGAGAGTGGTTGCCGTGGCCAATAGAAATTCACTGCTATGTGAGAAACATTCTACGCAAAAAACACGTAGGTACTTAGGCATACCTACCAATAGAACACAAATGTCTTATGAGCACTGCCTGCTGGTGGAAGTTGAAATTAGGATTAGCTCTCAAAAGATTAGTATCTAGGTATCTAATTAAATCATAGAGAAGAAAAATAGATTACATACATTACCTATGCTTCGACCGGCATTCTATACAATGCCTAGGTATTCTATACATTTCCTAGGCAAAGTGTAAAATAGTTTAAACATTGAATATCATTTCATACATTGCCTGAACGACCCCAGCATTCTATACATTTCCTAGGTATTGTATAGAATGCCTACATTATACACATTGCCTATAACATTATACACAATATCACAATACTCTTAAATATTGTGCATATTCTGTTGCACTTAGATGTCATTAATCACTACTATAGTCTGTTTTTTAATCTCAGATACTAATTTGACATTACCTGTGTTGTCGGTTTTTTGCAATTAAAAAATAGTCATGTGCCACCAGTATCGAAATTTATCGATAAATTAAATTAAGTACAAATATTTGTAGGTTAATCTATAAAATTTATAAAATACTAATTTAAATTCGGTATGCAAGTTACCTAAATGAAACAAAACTTAAATAGGTATATTGTCATTGAAACAAAATGGCGTCCATTTTGCGTCACTTGGGTTGTCATTGTAAAAATCTAACTTAAGGCTTCATAAGTTTCATTTAATCGATTTGCAGAGACTATCGATAAAGATGACGCTATACTCGTCTTAGAATCTGAAAATTGTAGGTATGTAAATTACGGTATTTTAAATTTTTTGGTACTCTAATTTAAATTTAAAATCAAAATAAAACAAGAATTCAACTGATACTAAAATGATCAACACAAGTTTCAATAATTTATTTTATTTAAAACTTTTTAGTTATATATTTTTGTAATCGTTTTCAATTTTCTTCCATACAGTCATGCGAAGTTTTCGTCTTTTCATCGTAAATTTCTACTGTCTAAATTAATATGTTAGAATAGTTGACTCCATCCGAGACATGTACTACGATTCCGGTTCCGTGGTTCGGACTGCTGCAGCTACAGCTGTTGGCGACTCGAGAGCCTTCCCCATCACCGTCGGGGTACACCAAGGATCCGTCCTTAGTCCTTACCTGTTCAAAAACTGAAATGATTTTTAAATACCTATTCAACGATACCCCACTTGACATAGTTTGTTGACTTTAATTTTTTTTGATTTTCACAATAAGGCGTCCAGTATAGTCGCCATATTGAATTTTCACTAACGTCATGTCTTTAGTGACACTCACCGGACTAAGAGGAATCGCAATCGATTCCTCTTAGTCCGGTGAGTGAATGTGTGAATCTTAAAAATCGGGCTAGGCGTTTGGTATGTATAGAGTTTAATAAAGGAACATACAAATAAACACATTACTATTCCTTTGCGTCGCGCAGTCGGATAAAAAACTTATAAACATTTTATATTTAACTTTTCTCTTAAAATACATTATAGCCAAACCACCTGTATCTAGGCAGCAAACATTGTCGATAGTTTCGACTTTCGAGTACACCACTAAATACAAAGCTGGTATCATTATTTCACAATTTGACATTTACACTTGTCAATTTAGTATCTGAGATAAAAAAAAACAGACTATAAACCACTACGCAAATATCGCAAAACACATCCCTTCCACATTATAATACGAACTTAGAAAGAGAAAGCATTATATATATGACTGTCTCCGACCTATTTTAAGAAAGCTTTTGTTTATTGGACCCTTGAAAACGTTCCTTTTGTTCTACCTAATAGGTAAGCCAGGTAGCAAAAACTTAGTGTACGTAGTTGGTGATAATAATATTACAGACATCAAACATGGTAATTTTCATTTAAGTGTACATTTTTCTGTCTGACTGTACCATTTCACGGCTTATTTCAAAAGAAATACCTCAAGGGGCGTATCACACCACCAGAATATTTATTTAAATGTCAATTTTTAACTCGCCCCGTGGCAAGGGGCGAGTCACTACACCAAAATAATAAAAAAAGGGGCGAGTGAAGCATTTTAATCGCAAGGGTCGAGATTCAGGGGGCGAGCGAGGCCTAAGCCCAGGCGGCCTATCGCAATGCTCCGGTCTCTCGATACATTTACATCACGCACGATTACGATAGTTTTTCGTGTTCGGGGCATAGGATATGGAACCCCATGGTAAACGAGCGTGTTTCAACTTTCGATGACCACTGTGATGTAGCGGCTCTACCGCTACACCACAGTGATCATCGAAAGTTGACGACTGCTAAGTCAAAGGTCACGGGTTCGATTCCTGCTCAATACGAATATTTGTTTCTATTGAGTATGTATCTTTTCATTGGTCTGGGTATTTTTTTTGTATAATAATGATATAAGTTCATATATATAATCACGCTTTTATCCCCGGAGGGTTTGGCAGAGGTGAACCACCCACATTTCACCAATCATTGTATTCGGTCCTACGTGATAGGGGGTGAGCCTATTGCCGTATTTCGGGCACTATTGTTGACTCCAGTCAAGCATCTGAGACTCACATCAGGCAAGCTCTACTTTGTTGGGGTCAAGACAGAGCAGTAAAAAATCTGAATGGTTAACTGCAAGACCATAAATATACATAATGAGCAGTTTTCCAGTAGGTATTTATAGGGTTCCTAAAGACGCTCTAGATGGCGCAGCCGACACTTTTGGTAAGAAGAGTGTGGTGTCACATCTAGTGTTCCTTAATTTATGGAAAAAATGTTCTTCGGTTTTGTAATGATTTACTTTACTTAAATATTCTGTCATTTTTTCTGATACAATTATTTTAATTATAATATTATTATTTTAAATTACAGACAGTGACGCGAAAAGAATTAAGCGTTTTATTATTTTATCTATTATAATATGGGTAAATGAAATTAAACTTTGGCAACATCGCAAATTCAGGAAAAAATACCATAAACAAACCACAGAGTACCTACATTAAAATTACCAAAAGCTATGCTAGCGCCATCTCCTGATGACTTAAAAACCAACTGATTATTATACCTACTGGAAAACTGCTCATTGAAGTATAATTTTTTGTTTGGCAAGAAATAATGCATAGGTATGCCTTTTGCATACCACGGGGACTCGGGAAGCCGCCCAGATAAAACAATAATTCAGTCTACTAGAAATCTCGCTGCTGCTACGTAATAACTTAGATTTTGATTTAGACCATAACAAAAATACAAAAATAAAATTTATAATGTAATGGCATTCTGTGGATGAATCTAGTCAACATAGTACCTACTATATAAATATTTCTACGAAGCGATTGTCAGGTGCCGCCCCGGTGCACGACATCGCCGCTTCCAGGAAACTTTTAGGCGTTACACCTACTGTCGGCGAGCAAGCTATGAAATTATTTACATTTTGAATAGTCATTAGAGTGAGAATGAGTTCTATAAATCTGTTAAACAGAGAGCACTGACATCAGTTAGACAGGGAACCTACTACAGAGATAAAAAGTAGCTTATGTTAGCTTCTCTGTGCAGAATAAAAAACTTTCTTTCTTTCTTTCTTCTTTATTCTAGATCTATAATGTATTACTATGAGAAATCTCAGCCAGACCAGTTTTACGCTTAATAAAGAAATAAAAGCAAATCTAGCGCTAGCTACCAATAAGCTCAGAAGGCAATAAAACCCAAGCAAAAATAATGTCAAAGATCTAAGGAAATCATTCAAGGAGTTCGAAGAATAAAAACGGTTCGTGCGAGGAAATAAACAAGCTAAATAAACACATGCTTACTTACTCTCTTCGGCTGCAATATTTTGTAGATTTATTCTCATGTTTAAAAGGATTTTATTGGGCGGCCTTATCGCTTTCGCGGCCACCCATTGTACATTAAACTATATAACTTGCTACCTACTTGACATACTGTAAATCTATTGGTGTACAGTAAAGAATATTATCTATATATCTATCTATCTATCTTTATTTTACATAGTTGTCATTTAGTTTTTGCTGGAGAGGTTTTGTGCTGCCAGTCAAAGGCAGACCAAAGGCTTGTCCTGCTTGTCTTCTAAGTTGACGGCACAGAATTTCTCGGTTCTTACAGGGTCACATTAGTGTGACTCCCCTGGTGATGCACTCGTCCATATGCCACGGTAACCACTTTCCATCAGGTGGGCCGTATGCTTGTCTGCGACCTAAGTGGTACGAAAAAAAGGTATTTGTTTGACATAGTAGATACTAAAAATTGCGACAGTAAGTTTAAATTTTCTGTTGGTAACTTTATTTACTGATAAATAGACGAAGCTCTGACTTTTATCTCTTTGGGAGCTTAGACGACAGTAGCTCCCGTAAACTTCAACATATATGGAGAAAGAGAAGTAATGTCAGAGTTCTAATAGGACATGAGTAAAACTGATTATTAAAGGACAAGGGTATTAATGAATCATCTATATTTAGAAAGTCTAGCTTTAAAAGTCTCGCTATCGCTGTTATTGTGACATTGTTATTATCATCTACTTTCACTTCATGCATTATGACAACTAAACACGACATTTATGACATAGTAACTTACCTGGATTTGGTTTAAATATATAGTCAAATACAATGCTTTCCATTTTTTATTCCATGTGCCATGTTTTCGATTTGAGATTATTGTTACATTATGTCGATAATAGTAGCTATAACATGTTTTAGGTATATTTATATTCTAAAATGACGTGTTATTGATTTAGGGGAAAACTATATTTTTTTAACATTATCATCAAAATTAATAACATAGATGTATCATTAGTAAGTATGTATCTATAATTTTTTTTATACCTAGGGTTTGCGACATTTTTGAACGCCATCATTGTTCTTGTATGACGTATCGATCTACGAGTATTAAAATAATACGTCATTGGATTCTTATACTATAGTTTGCAGATGAGTTAAGTGGATATTTCCTTCTTGCTAGATGTTTTGTCATTATTTTTCTACTCCCCGGAAAATAAAATTTGATTTGGCGCTATAAAACTAAATTGATCACGAATGAAACGCGTAAAAGCTAAGATTGTGAGACCAACCACCAAATGGCATACTATGATTTTCCCGAATGCGTGAAATTTTACATAACGGGAGAAAAACGGATTGAGTTTCATTATAGACCAAATAACATTCATTACGTTACGTGCAACTGATAAGCTTCATGCGGACCCTCTACCTACCAGTTCAATATAAGTTATGAATGGGAGGAAAGAGAAAACATATAGAAAAATACCTTTACAACACACCTGCTCATAAAATTGTATTATTTCACCGCAATTAGGCACGTAATGACACCTATTATCAAACTGTGACTTTTGATTGTTATTATGCACAAGTGAGTTATAGATTCTTTTTTTAATTTTATAGGTTAAGTTTCTATGTTCTTAAAAAAGTTTCGATACAAAAAAGAACGTGTTTAATAGTACGAATAAATTAATATGCCTATTGTATGGTCATTTGATGCATTTTCGTATTTAAATAAATAATTTCAACTTGTAATACTTGTATAATAAACAAAATTTTCACTCAAATTTAACTTTTTTTCTCTCTAAGTACAGAAAAAAAAAGTTAAATTCAAACCTCATTCTTTTAAATATGACCGATCGCCATTGTTTGATGCGCGCGCATAGAAAACGAATTAATTTGTAGTATTGTTTATTTAGTATTTGTAGTATTATTTTATTCGCAAGTGTGTTGTAAAACGTCGTATGCCACGCGTGAGTATGATGATTACCGTCCTCGGCTCTCTTTACTCACTTGTACCATAATGTACTATTACATATGAGGGTGTATGTAGAACTATAGTATAATTATTTTCGACAAAGGAGATACGGTTGCACTTTTACATTGAAAACTTTTATATTGATACTTATTAAGAAGTATAGATACACTAACATCCGTATTTCGCCGTCGAATTTCTCTACAAAACTCACGGTAAGAGACGGGGTGTCCCTATTCTATTCGGCGGGATCTGACCATAATATACCGTGATTTGATTAGGTAGTTCCGTAAACGGAATATCATGAAACGTGAAATTTTAAAAGTGACTACAATCATGTAAGATACTAAGTAACACTTATGAAAGTCAGCAACAGAATTTAAATTTAGTGCCGTATTCGCAATGCAATTGTCAGAGCTGTTGCTGAGTTACAATGTATTTTAACAATCGTGTAAGCGTAACAAATTGCATGCCAAAGACGGGCAGACGCTAAAGAGTTAATAAAGGATACAATTTTATTGAATTGAGAGCATACTTTTGTCATGTCATCAAACTCTGTTAAACTTACAGAAAATAAAAATACTATAACTTTCTTTTAAATACATACATATAATCACGCCTTTATCCCCAGAGGGTTAGGCAGAGGTGAATTAACAACCACATTTCATGAGTGTGTCAACACAAACATTTACTTAAGGATAGCAGCTTGTACGGTTTCGTAAGGCATAGTAATAGTAAGGTCTTCAATATACCTATGCCTACATATATAGTTAGTGTGTAAGCCATATAGTCAGTGTCTATATATGCTATCTATATCCATTCTATTCTACAATATGCCGGCCAACGAATTGCAACGTGTCTAAGGGGGCAGGGGGCTGATATTTAGTACACACCTTTAGTTCGGACGATAATATAATTTAAATCAATAAAATAGTTGACTCAAAATGATTAGTATTATGATCATTTTAGTACTTTGCTAGTTAAGTTTAATCTGATGCTGACTGTACAAGCAGCGGGAATGTATTGAATAGGGTTTTATATTAATTGCTATTCGTGTAAGTATAACAAAAGCTAGTTTCACTCGGTTCTGGCGTGAGGCAATATTTGAAATTCTAATCACAACTTGCAAGTACTAATTTTGGTGAATTTATTACTTTTGCTCTGTGTCACTGTGGCACTATAAATATAATTTTACAGTAATACAAATATCAAAAAGTTATGCCAATTTGATGGCGGAGCAAAAAAGACCTATACGTTATATATGTCACTGTGATTGCAATTAAATTTTATAATTATGAAATACCGCGTGAAGCACATTTACAAATCTTAGCAACGAGTAAAAGCACTTTTTTTTGTACGAATAGTTAATAATATTAAAACCATTTTATGGGAGTGCAAGTTTGATCTATTAATAAAGTTTTATTACTCTCATATAAATTCTGTTTTTATAACACTAAATTGTACACTAATAAGATACAGTTAAGCGGTCACCATAGCCCATAAAACTTGAAGATCATAACAAAAATATAAGTAGGACGGGACAGGCATTCTGGCAAAATAACCCAGTTCGGTTTGAAACGTTCTACCTAAAACTTTTGCTAGCATGACTATCTCTTAGGAAAATGCCGTGTATAAAAGTTACAATACGTGAAGGCTAAGTTTGAATATAAACCCTGCTTTATTGCGAGTGGTTCGATGATAAAAAGTAGCCGCGGGCATCATCGCAAACAAATCGTAACACAAGCCTTTATGCAATACGTAGAACACACATACGAAAGCGAAGTCTTTCCTAAGGCAATAAGGTTTAATATTGCTTGTGAGCGTGGATCGTTGACTATCTTCAAAGCCCGTCTTTGTACTGGGTTAAAATTCTCTTATATGGCAAGTTTTCCGCTTCGTCTTATATTAGTAGCTATTATGTATTGAGAGATCGTATAAGAATAGTGATCATTTTAGCTCACAGATCTTCCTGTGTTAAAAGAAATGTAACAGTAGGTACAGTATTATGACAGTTTCTTAAAATGTTCATTAGAAGTGTTAGCTTACCCCCAGAGGAAAGCCAGCATCGAGAGATATGGCCCTGGGTCGGCCGGGGTGCGAGGGATATGGCTATGACAATCTCACCTCCGGCAACTGACGGCCCACAGAAGGCGTGCGTTTTAGTCGGTTCGAGTCCGACATAACCTCCTCCTCCGACCCCGGCGGGGGAGGTATCCGTGGGGATTTTGGGGAAAACTATAATATACACTTACTAACGCTTATAAATACCCGAAGGGATCAGCAGAGGTGTATGTGGGTGCGAAATGTGAATGTTACTCACATTTCGTCAACTATGATTTCAGGTCCAATGAGCCTATTACCCTCAAGCGGGTACTTCGTTATCGGCTGTATGTTTACTTTTGGAAGAAGAACAGCCTAGGTATTATTCTTTACATAGGAAGAGATGGGCTGGCCCTATTTTACCGGGGACTAACACGGAAGTAGTGAAAAATCCATCGGTCAATTAGCCTATTGCAGTCCACTACTGATGGCTGGAACAGACTGGATGCGGAAGGCGGAGAATTGGCAGACGTGGCGCACATTGGGAGAGCCCTATGTCCAGCAGTGGACTAGTGAAGAATAATGAAGACGAAATAAGTCGGAATATTTATACATTCTATTGTTTCTCTGAGTTTCTTGTTGCGTGCACACATAATGTCACCTTTCTTCTTTATTATAGGACGGAAATAATTATTAACGTCGCTTAATTTTGGCTGTTTATGTTAGCCATTATTCATAGAAGTATTGTTAAAGCTTTTTAGAACCATTTGCATTTTTTCACAGAAACCATATTTTTTTCTCTTGTATTGTATATTGCGTTTGCAGAAATATGTTTTGCGTAAACAATTTTATTGTATGTGTTTTCTTTGTTTAAAATTATGATTTTCAACTTACCACAGAATTTACTAGGTACTGGATTATTTTTCAACATATTTTGATAATTTTATTACTTGTAGTAAAAAAGGCGTCTAAGGGATAGGGCTGTTCTCCATCTGACATACAGCCCATAAATAAGTGCCCGATTGACGGCAATAGGCTCGCCCCCCTATTACAAGTTTAAGCAAAGTATTTTATTGACCCCTAGCCACTGAAAACTAAATGTAGGTCGATAATTGAAATACTTATGTGTTTAGGCACACCTGTCAATTGATGTCTTGGTTAATGGTGTGGAACTAATTATTTACGCGCCTAATGGACCGTCTAAGGGTATTAATATGGAACTAAATTGCTATCAGCGATAGGGTTAACATGTAGATAGGTACTGGACAGTGACTCGCACAGTCCGTGTTTATGGGAACAAAAACTATTGGTTAGTGTAATAATTGCGGAGCTGCTAATCTGCTTAACCCTTCAAGAATCCCGCAGATTCCCCTGCGTAGATCCCATAGGAATAACAGGCAAAAAATTGCCTAGGTTACTTCTGAATAAAATAAATAAATAAATATTACAGCAATCTACACAACGCTATCTAGACCAAAGGTAAGCATAGCTTAACTAACAAGTGTTATGGGTTCTAGAATGCGGATAAACATACTGAGATACACTTTTTTTGTGAATACATAGATAATAATATATATTGTACATAGAAAACATCCAGACCAATGCAAATATTCATATTCATGCATACCTACAATTATTTGCACTAAGCGGGAATCGAACCCGCGCAGCAGCCGCGTTCACTACCTACCACTACGCCACAGAGGCAGTAGTGTAATAGTGAAATAATTATTAAATTCGGTTAGTTACTTTCATAATCTATGAAAAGAGGAGGATCAATACACACCTTCCACACAACAATGCAGACTTTGCAAATAATTTAGATCCTTAGTTATACCCCACTGCACATATCTTGGACCTAAGTCGCGTGAAAAACAAGACCCTGTCTCGTGAGATTGTTTTGATACAACCTATGATTGGTGGGTTGAGCTAGCTCACCGTCGTAGCAACACCGTAGCAACGTACACATCCAAAAAATATGAAATACTGCGCGTAAATATACATTTTGGACTCAAGATATATCCTTCGAGGTGTAAACAATATCCTCGTATATAGTCTCGTTCACGTATAGATTACGATAGTGGACATTTATGTGGTAAGAATTGGACATAAGCTGATTAGCCATGTCAACAGAGACGAGACGATAAACACTGACCAATTTATTGATGTGATGTCCTGTCACATTTACTTAGTATCAAAACGAGTCTTCGCTTACACAGTCAGCATCAGATCGAACCCGTGTGTCTTAATACCTCAAAATAATCTCAAAATGATCTTCATACCTACTAATGGTGTTAATACCAAACTGTTTTATTGATTTAAATTTGTATTCAATCAATCAATTAGTCTACCACAGTCCACTGCTTGAAATATGTCTCTCCCAATTTTAGAAGGCTTTGGCCTACTGTTGCCACGCTGGTCAGACGGATTGGCACGTGTAATTTTCCTTCTCTCGCAGTGATATCGCCTGCGTATTTTTCCGTTAGTCGCCTTTTGCGACACCCTTCGGATGAGATGGGGTGGTGATATTTGTATTCTTTTTTCGTCAACACATGGCAAAAATTGTAGTATCGTCATAAATAAAGACTATTCTCAAAGGAATCTATAATAAATAATTTATCACGTACTCGTTGATTTATTTCATATTATGTGTAAATATAATAAATCTACTCATAATCCAATAGAGAGCCCTAAATGTATTACATGTAATAGAATATATTAAAGTTGTTTATTGTATTAATAATAACTTGTTATACAACGTACCAGTTCGGCACATGCCAATTTCTCACGATGTACAAGTTTGGAACTCTCGGGGCAGCTCCCGAGAGAGTGTCAACAATCGCACCGTTTACTCGCCAGTTTCGAGATAATAATAATAGGTAAGGCCCCATAACGTGTATTCGATTTTTTTATATCACTTAGGTGGCAGACAAGCACACGGCCCACATTATAGAAAGTGGTTACCGTGGCTTATGGACGTATGCAACACCAGGGGCGTTATACTCGTACTGCTGACCCTGAAAAAACCTTTTATTGCCCCTCTTGAAGAACCCCATATTGTAGTCGCTTAGGAAAACCACAGCAGGGAGTTCACTACACAACTTGACCGTACGTGGGATGAAGTTTTTAGGTGAGGTAAGATGAATCATTTAGGATAAAATGGAACGTCTAAGACGGGACTTGAACCCGCGACTAGTCCCTTACAGTGCGAATGCTCTGTCCAACTACTGACTAGTTGGTATATGTACCACGTCTGGAATATTTGAAATTCTCCTATGCTGATTGCTTCGGGGCGACGCGGCGACGGTAAGACTAGGTAGATATGGATCCACTGTCGTCTCAAAGATGATTGCACAGGAGTATTTATTATAACGTGTATTTTTGTTTGTCACTAGCTGATGGCCGTGGCTTCAACCGCACAGAATTCAGGCGCGGTTGCATCCTGAAATTTTGAAGAGGTCACTTTTTCAAGTGTGTAAATTCCTTCAGAAAATTCATTTTTAAAAGACTTCTCAATTTGACGTCTATGATTTTGGAGCGTCGTATTACTCAGCATTACGGCAGATATGCGGCAATGGAGAGGTAATAATTTCATTGAAATGAATGTTAAAATGATAACTCAGCGAATTTGGGCGATACTTCAAGTCCTTTCTTTCTTCAGCGTTACTCATGCCCTTCTTGTTAATCCCATACTCAACCGGGGCCTTCACCTTGGTATGCTTTTAGTGTTACTAAAGATTCTATTTAATACTTTCATCTAACAGTCTTGCATAATTCACTCCGTTACTAAAAACATAAAAAAAAATTGTGAAAGGGTATTCACACTACAGCGAGTGCGATCCCTCTGCATCGAACAATCAATCAGCCTGTCGGAATGTCGCTAGAGCTTTTAGCAGGTATGTTTTCTAGTACAGAAATGAAACAGATTCCATCCATCTTGTATAGATGCACTGATCTATATCGTACAGACATACCTACCATTTTCTGTATTTTATTATAGACTAGCTGACCCCGCGAACTTCGTACCGCCTAAATGAAGAACCACTTTTGACCGATTTTGTGCAAACTTCACATAAACCATCTACTAAATAGTCCGAACAAAGCCTAAACATTTGCTTTGAATAGGTGAGCCCGTTCTTGAGTTATAAAATTACAACGAAAAGTGGCATTGATTTTTATAATTATACCAGCTGTCCCGGCGAACTTCGTACCGCCATATTTTTCCCGTTCCCGCTGCACCTATTTTCTCACGGTTTAAACCTTCCCTGGACATCCACGAACATTTCAAGACTAAAATTAGGAGTCATTCACCATCTCGCGATCGTCAAATTCGCGAGCGAGCGCGAGTTGGCAATTTTTGATTTCGAATTATTTTTTCGTCATCATCTCGCGCGCATGCTAAAGTACAGTCAGATAAAAAAGGATCAAAGAAAACATGAAAAGGAAACTAATGTATACTCTCGTCTTTACCTGCATTGGTTGATGCGCTGCGAATGTTTTTTTTTTTCATCTTAGATTTCGATATAGACTTGCGAAGTGAGACTACGCCACTAGGGGGACACGGCCGATATTATGATATCTGTTATGAGTAGCTATGTCATCTTAATATGCGTCGTATGAAATTAGATTTTTTTTTTTTGCTTATCTTTTACTTTAGGCTGTATATAAGATAAATTTCATAATGTTTCACATATTAAACTAGTTAAAATATTTACAAGAATAAAAAAAAGTATTTATTGCAATTTTTATTTCATTACATATATTTTTTATGATATTTGTAATTCATTTTAAATTAGTATAGTGTTTTAATGTATATATTTATTATAAAAATATTAAATAAAGCTATTATTTTTGTTGGAATTAAAAAAATGGATAAATAGTTGGGGTAAGTAGTTCGGGTATCGAATAATTCCTCCTCATCGATTTTTACTGGTAAAGTGCCCAAAAGACGGGCGGCATTGCGCCGTCGGATGGTAAGCTTTTTTTTATGGCAAACTAATTTCGTATCTTTTTCAAGGATCGTATATTTTCCACAACCTTTTTTTTATTAGACAGTTTTTATTATTATTTAAGCATCGTTTTGTAATATATAATTCAAGAATAAAATATACCTAATCGATTACTATAAAAAACGATTATTTATTTCCCACGCTTCCCCAAAAGCCATTTCAGGAGTATTTTTACTGCGAATCCCTAGTAGGTATATATGTTACGGGCAACTTGTGAAATTTGGTCCCTATGAATAGTGACCGGCCTGTATACATAATGCCCTTCTCACATGGGCAATTTGATAAAATTTCATTTCTAATTACTTTTCCTGGTCAGTATGAATCCTCAATATTATGCCCTTGCCTTAGGCAAAATGATAAAAAAATTAAATGAAGCGTTTTTGTTTATTAACGTTAAAAAAATACCTAACCTAACCTGGGGTGTGGGATATATACCAGTACAGTGCAGTAAAATTTTATGCATTTAAGTTAAGATTGCCGTTTAGTAAAAATGTGGCAGCCTTTTGTGTTTTTTATGTATTGTGGAGGTAAGTTTTACATTTAGCTCAGGTATAAAAGCTATACAAATAAAGAAAATTGAATGTCTGTAACTTTAAAATAACAGCTTTTTAACTGAAATTGTAACACACAAAAAGATGGATAGACAGAGTTACTTTCGCATTTATGTTATTAGTATGTATACGAGATACCTACCTATAGCAAAATAGTTTTTTTTTTAAATTTTGTGATCTGTCTACGGATTGTTGGCTACGGATAGTCTTCAAAGTGGCTGAACCGATTCTGGAAGGAACATAATATATATATACATTTCTTTATAACATACAAAATAATAGCTTCTTCCACGTCCATTTTCTAAGCTCTGCCGAAACAAACTGACAAACTCTCGCAAAACGCGGTAGCGCTTATACCTCGGGATCGGGACCCGTATCTTAGACCTGAATCACGAGACTAACGAGGTCCTAGCTCCCGCCGTAGTAGGTACCTCATGCTATCCTCAAAAGACACATTTTAGGTGCAAGATATAATGTTCCGAGTAACCACTGACCTCCGTTAACGCGCGTTACATGTGAAGCTAGCCTAAAATATCCTGTACATTTAAAATAGGTACCTAATTTAATCTATTACAACGTTTTTGTAGCTGACTGTACACAAATACGTCATATTTTCACAAACGCGCGAGTTGATGACACAAAAATAATTCAAAATCGAAACTTGCCAACTCGCGCGCGCTCGCGAATTTGACGATCGCGAGATGGTGAATGACTCAAAATTAGCCAAATCGGTTCAGCCGTTCTTGAGTTATAAACTAACAACGAAAAGTGGCATTGATTTTTAAATATTAGAAGATTAGATTAGATAGATAGATAGATATTAGGATTAAACACTGAAAGGTGATTAAATTATTTTATATATAAGATGAAAGAGAAGTCCTCTGGGGCCCTAGACTAAGTGACATTCTATTGATGGAATCGCGTTGAAGCGAACCATTTTAATTTTTAACAGTGGATTACGTGACGGTGGTTATAGTAATAACGATATGTGAATTTAAACTTTCATGGTCGTTCACATTACTATTAGAACTATCGGGATATTTGCCATGTATTGTTTGGAGTTTCTGATATTTCGGCGCTGTTGCAAGCACCATGATCACGGAGGAGGAATCCCGATAGTTCTAATAGTAACGATATGTGAAATAAAATAATTTGAAACAAGAAGCGGCCTTACGATTGAGAGGTCCCGGGTTCGAATCCTGGCCATTACACTACCGACGTGAACCCACTCCTAGCACAATCAATTAAGCTTAGTTGGAGGGGTTAGCTAATATGCTGCTAATATTCTTTACAAAAAAAATGTATTTCGAGTTACAAAGTCTCAAATTTCATAAAAAGTTAAAACCCCCCAATGTGAAAATTTCATACTACAATAGAATGTTATTTTGTCTAGGGCCCCTGTTGTTGACCGTCTAGGTCGTAATACAAAAAGAAATACAAATAGGGCATATTTTTTGTATTCTAAAAATGAATGTAGAACTAGAATGAAATTCGTATATCAAGAGATATTTTTCAATCCAATGGCACCGAATAGAGATACTCAAACTAATGAAAGTGTGACTATCTATTTGGAATCTCGTATGCTTTACAGATAGGACTTACGATATATATTTTTTTTGTATTTTTGGAGATTAAAGTCACGTTTCAAACACACACGTTAGAAACCAGTACTCAAAATAAAAAATATTGAAAACTCACTAACCCGGCGAACTTCGTACCGCCATATTTACCGCCCGCGTGGTATTGAGATCCCGTTCCCGATTGATCCCGTTCCTACTGCACTTTCCATTTAATTTTCTTATACGAACACAAAACAAAAATAATTATACAATTTGGTGCAGTCATTGGGAAGTTATGTGCGTACATACATTTGGGGGGTTTAATTTTTATTTCTCTAGATAAAAACCCAACTGATGCTTTAAAGATCGAAACAAATTTGATAGCAGGCGGTATCCATTAATTTCATTCGGTTTATGATTTGCAAATAGCTACCGTCAGCCGTCAGCTACCAAACTTGTTTCGATCATACCAGTATCAGTCAGATTATTTATTTTTATAACTATAACACTTGGGAGAAGAATAACTTTCTTTTCAGATATTAATTATTGAAATCCGTACAGTGATTCAGAAGATACAAGGTAATAGAGAATATTACAAGATTACACACATTACATACAAGATAAGCGTGAAAAACATAACACTTCTTGGCAGTCGGGAAAAAAAGACAGTCTAACCCCCTAACTCTACAGTTCTTAAACCTTTCACATTTTTATATGAGACTTTCCAAGTACGTACATTTATCAGAGGGTACTTTCCAAGTTAAAAGGGTTAGTTGAGTCCCGTCAACGTAGTCATTGGTTACACGTAGTCTCAAGAACAACTATTTCCTTTTAGAATTATTGTGTATATTCTCTTACACAACGTTATGCCTACAATTCTCTTATGATAAATTATTATGCTATATTTTGTGTACAGGTGTGAATAGCCGTGGAAAATAAGATAATTTATCTAGTTTATATTTTATATACTACAATCTGCTAAAAGCTTGATATTTTTGACTTTCAGTGATCAATCTCACTATTATTTTAAATGATTTATAAGAGTTTAGATGGATATTTGTTTCTGTCTTACAATAATGTTTAATGGGTCTTGATGAAATTTGACACGGAGGTAGATCATCTGGATTTTTTTTGAGAGGTTGTCATTTATTGTTAGCAGTAGTCTGGAATACCTAGCATAATATATGGATTACTTCTAACAATAGGAATAGGTTCCTAGGAGTCACGGTAAAAAACCCTATCTATCATTCAATCAACTGTATTAGCTTATCGCCTATCAATATGAATTCAAAATTGCAGCCTAATCGATTCAGTCACTTTGAATGTTTGAATAACAAATAAGCAGATACATAAACTCATCTTCTTATTTTCAATATCAGCTAGCATTTTCTTTGGTCCTTTATAGTGTAAATATTCCGTAGATAATGGCATACCTATAGCTGAAGAAACTTTTGTCATTTAACTTTGGTTATATCAACGAGGCGAGTAGTGACGCAAAGAAAGGAATTCTCGCGCATCTTCGGAGCATTAAAATATTGTCGAAAAATCACCTTTCGATCTTTTAAACAGCAGTCGGGTTTTCTAATATCTATTAATTTATTTTATTTTTAACTTTTCAGTTACGATATTGCATTATAAAATTGTATTTATAATTTTTATTCCATTAAAATTTATCGAGTAGAGTATTAAAAATAAGATCAGAAATAATGAGACCAGAAATAAGAAAAAAGGGATTTTCATAAAGTGGAGTAGGTACTACTCGATAAACTTTTGTGAAAAAAAAAATTGAAAACACGCATTTTAGTACCAGAAATCCACCGTATAGTTTTGTTGACATTTTAAGTACCCTATAACACTCGGAAGATGAATATCTTTCATTTGGGTCCCCATTCATCGAAATCCATCCAGCCGGTGGATCTGTAGAGGGGAACAAAGAAAACTACATATATACGCGCGTAACACATTACCATCGCTAGCGCAGTCGGGTAAAAAGTTTAATGATTATGAAAAACACGTTGAATAAAACAGACAGCAGTACGTCGTCGTTACAAAGTACAGTACAGTAAGTACACGAAAGTTACATTGTAGTTATAATTCACTCTAATCTACTTACCTTCAAAGGGTTTTGCCACATTTCATCACAGTAATCACATTTGTATATCCCGGAATAGGTATCCAGAGACCCATTCTCATGTTTAAGAGATTCATATTCCTTTTTTCCTTGCTTTTCGCTACATCGTAATAGCGGGCGTGCCTTTTACCATCAGCCGCACATTTTTTAACGTATTTATTTACTGTTGGAATTGAAAACAGCTCTATGACTTAGTCCTCATATTTTTATACCACACGTGGCAGACAAGCACACGATTCACCTCATGGAAAGTGGTTATCGTAGCCTATATACGTGTACAACACCAGGGGAGTCACACTCGTGCTGCCGACCCTGTAAGAACAGAGCTTCTGTGCCGTCAGTACAGAAGACAAAGCAAGACAAGTCTTCCCACTGACAACACAAAAACTCCAGTGAGCTCTGGCTACCCTACTCACCGCTAGGAACAAAACACAAGGTTATTATACCCGCGGTATTCTGTAGGGCGGAGGTACTTCCCCCGTCGGATAGCTCAATTGAGATGGCAGTACCGTCGCGTCGTATACGACAATCAAGCAAAGGGAAGGGGTAACTTTTATTTTACTATACCAGAACCCACATTCAATTAGTAAACTTGGTTTAATATCATTAGTAATTTTCAAGGAGTCTGAAAACATCCTTTGTTCTTTTATGTCTTACGCTCAATAAAGTGCCTTAGTGGCTTGCTCAGCTAGATGACTGTTTTTACGAAAGTAGTATTAAGTGGAGAGTAAAATTAGGAGCACGTATTTTAAAATGAAAAACGTAGATAAGTATCTTCTGTTCGTACCTCATAAACCATTTTTATAAAGAAACCTTTTAAGTTCTCTTCGAGAACCAAGATATTTTTGCGTCATGCGTCCATCGCGAACAAACAGACGAAAATTTTCCCGGCTTTCTGTTTCTAAAGAAAAATACTCTTTCTTTAAAATTATAGATAGGACTACGTTCAAAGCTCGTTTAATTGTCACTTTCTTGTTGGTTAAAATTACAAAAAAAGTTAACATATTAATCAATGCTTCAACTGTTCAATCATTACTATCTAGTGCGAGCCGTCGTTATTAGTTATATTCTTGTGTTTAATAGAAATTATCACTAGCTCTAACAGTAAAAGAAAGTGCCGTAAGAATAATTGCATTTTTGGCAGTCTTCCTTGACATCTTCCAAGTCCAGAGGGGCCCAGTAAACAAAGCAAGGTGCTTAACTTCATGCACAATTACCTTCAACAATCCGTTTTAGCATGTTGATCATCCACAAAACAAAATTATAATTTAAAGTGCTGCTAAAAATAATTTGAGCCTAAACTGGGTGGAACTGTCGTCATAGCAGGGCCTTATTTATGACAATTGTTTGCAGCTTAGCATAATGGTCTCCTTATGTAAATGGTGGATTTGATTGTTTAGGAGCCCTGGGCACGTCAGTCAGCGCGGATATTTCTAGATGGATGACCTCGATATTAATAAGTATGGGATATTTTTGGGCTCTGTATAATCTATCGGCAAAATATGCTTTATGTGTGGCACACACGCTACAGAAGCGTTGGAGAGGGGTGTGCAGTACCCCCAAATCGTGACCCAGGCAACGGGCCTTATTGATATGAAGGCCCTCAACATGACGGTACCCGTCACGGTGAAACACACGCGGACGGGTGCTCGACTGATCGAGGTCCACGGCGCTTCCAGCGGTCCCCAGGCCGACGCCATAGCGGCGAAGATAAGGGAGACGCTGGACGCAGCCGACGTCCGGGTGTCTAGGCCCAACAAGTGCGCAGAACTGCGCATCTCGGGCCTGGACGACTCCATCACGGTTGAGGATATCAGACTCGCCGTGGCGGAGACCGGGGGCTGTCCCCTGGACACAGTGAAGGTCGGAGCAATTCGCTTCGGCCGCCGTGGACAGGGGGCAGCAGTTGTCGGCTGTCCCATCGCAGCAGCCCAAAAGGCTGCCGACCAGCGGTACCTCGCGGTAAGAGGCGTTATAAGGGTGCAGGTACGGCTCCTGCAGGCTCGACCGGCTAGGTGCTTCAGGTGCCTGTCGGTCGGCCACGTGGGAGTGCAGTGCACGGCGGAGATAACGGTCGGAGACCGTTGCTTCCGTTGTGGCCAACCCGGTCATATGGCCGGTAGTTGCGAAGCTCCGCTGCACTGTTTCAGGTGTGCGGCGGAGGGCAAGCCGGCCGACCATAGGGTTGGCAGCAAGGCCTGCACCGGAGGGGAGCCGAAGCCGCGAGGCGGGCGTTCCGCTTCAAGTTCGCGGCGGGATGCGGAGATGGTTCCATAATGGATCCCCAGCTCCGCATCCTGCAGGCGAACGTGGGACACGGTGTCGATGCTCAGGCACTTCTGCTCCAGAGCATGGCACAGTGGTCCATAAATGTCGCCGCTGTCGCCGATCCATACACTCACCGGCCTCCCGGGCCTGCCTGGGTGATCGACCTGGATGGGTCGGCGGCACTGGTGCATAACGCCGCTGCAGGCGGCCCCCCCCTTGCTGTCATTGCAAGGGGGCATGGCTGCGTAGCGGCACTTGTGAGGGAGATAGCGGTCGTGGCCGTCTACCTCACGCCGAGTCGACACCGATACATTAGCCAATACCAGCAATCGCTGGATCGGCTGGCCGAAGTTGTCAATGCCTGTTACCCTCGCCCGGTTCTTGTGCTCGGCGACTTTAACGCCTGGTCAACGACCTGGGGTTCCCAGCGCACGAACCCGCGGGGCAGGGCACTGGAGAGCTGGGCCGCTACACTCGGTCTAGTTCTCCAGAATCGCGGGGCCGAAGCCACGTTCGTGGCCGCGGGGCGCAGCTCGATCGTGGACCTTACGTTCGCGGGCGCTTCGCTGTCACACCGTGTGCGGCACTGGCGAGTCGTTGTCGGGGTGGAGACACTGTCGGATCACCGATATGTTCGGTTTGATGTCTATCGCCCCGCGGGCGATGCGCCGGTCATACCGGCCCCACGCGAGCCGCGCTGGGTGCTTAAGCGACTGAATCGGGAGGACCTCCTGGAGGCTGCCATCGTACAGGCCTGGGCCATTGCGCCGGACAGGCCTGTTGATATCGACGATGAGGCGGCGTGGTTTCGGGAGGCCATGACACGTGTCTGCGATGCGGGTATGCCTAGGGCTCCGCCCTATCGTCCGAGGCGTCAGGTCTACTGGTGGTCTGCGGAGATCGCGAGGCTGCGACAAGCCTGCGTGATCGCGCACCGCCAGTGGACCAGATTCCGTAGGAGGCGTAGCCGACCCGCAGATACGGAGTCCCGATTGGCGGAGCTTCATGAAGGATACAGAGAGGCCAGAAATGCCCTCCGAGCGGAGATTAAGCGGGCCAAAGCCGCGGCTTTTCAAGAGCTGATGGAGACGCTGGAGAGGGACCCATGGGGGCGGCCTTACCTTATGGTAAGAGGAAAGCTGCGCCCCCGAGCCCCGCCGCTGACCCAGACTCTTCAGCCGGCTCTGCTCGGAGGAGTGGTCGAATCTTTGTTCCCGTCGCGGGCGGAACATGTTCCACCGCGCATGACTCCGCCACCTCGGTCGACTTTGGCGCCTAGCGTGGTTGACGACAACGTGCCCGAGGTCACTTGGGTAGAACTAGAGCTGGCGGTGCGAAGGCTTAGCGCCAAGAAGAACACCGCCCCGGGACCCGACGGCATTCCAGGCCGGGCGTGGGTCCTAGCTCTAGGGGAAGACGCTCTCGAGCCTCGATTCAGAGGGTTCCTCAGCGCATGTTTGGAGCGGGGCCAGTTTCCAAAGACGTGGAAGACGGGGAAACTGGTCCTCATTCGGAAGGAGGGGCGCCCGGTGGACTCACCGTCCGGCTACCGGCCCATAGTGTTGCTCGATGAGGTGGGCAAGCTCTTTGAAAGAGTTATAGCGAAGCGCCTCGTCGAGCACCTCTCTAGAGAAGGGCCGGATCTGGCGGATGCCCAATATGGCTTCCGCCGAGGGCGCTCCACCGTGGATGCAATCATGCGCGTGAGGACTCTGGCGGAGGACGCAGTCGCCCGGGGCGAGGTGATGTTGGCGGTGGCTTTGGACATCTCCAACGCGTTCAACACCTTGCCCTGGAGTTGTATTATGAAGGCGCTCGTGTACCACGACGTGCCTCTCTACCTCCGCCGCATAGTCGGGGCTTACCTGACGGAGAGAGCCGTCATCTACCCAAGTGCGATCGGTGTCGGTCGGAGAGAGATGTCGTGCGGTGTTCCGCAGGGATCGGTCCTGGGGCCGCTCCTGTGGAACATCGGATACGACTGGGTGCTTCGCAGTGAGCTCGCGGATGGTGCTGCCGTGACGTGTTATGCGGACGACACGCTAGTGACGGCAAGCGGGGCTACACACCGCGAAGCGACCCGGAAGGCCACGACCGCGGTTGCCCAAGTTGTGGAAAGGATCCGGCGGCTGGGTCTCGCGGTGGATCCGCAGAAAACCAAGGCAATGTTCTTTCATGGACCTCGGCGCGGACCACCTGCGGGATCCAGCATCACAGTGGGAGGCACTCTCATCGGCATCAAGCCCCAGATGAAATATCTGGGGCTCGTGCTCGACGGTCGATGGGACTTCGGGGAGCATTTCCGAAGCCTGGTCCCCAAATTGGTGCTCACAGTTAACGCTTTGACGCGTCTGCTGCCCAATTTGAGGGGCCCGGAGGACTCCTGCAGGAGACTCTACGCGGGTATCGTGCGGTCCATGGCACTATATGGGTGCCCCGTATGGGCGGACAACCTGAGGGCCAAGTACGTGGACCTGCTGCGTAAACCGCAGCGGAAAATGGCCATCAGGACCATCAGGGGGTACCGCACGATATCCTTTGAAGCGGCGAGTCTCCTCGCCGGATCGTTACCGTGGATCCTGGAAGCGAGATCCCTTTCGGCGCTATACCGCTTCCGAAAGGCGGCGCGGGAGCGGGGACACGATCCTGAGCCTGAAGAAATTCGGGCCGTGAGATCCCGGCTCCACAGGGACATGGTGGCGGAGTGGGAGCTACAACTTGGGCAACCACGCGCAGGGCGCGCCGTAGTAGCGGCGGTAAGACCCATCATGGGGGAGTGGCTAGAGAGGCCACACGGCGGCCTCTCGTTCTGGCTGACGCAGATCATCACCGATCATGGATGCTTCGGACGGTATCTGCATCGGACCGCGAAGAAAGAGCCAACGTCCGAGTGCCATCACTGCGACGCGAGCGAGGACTCGGCGCTGCACACACTCACCGAGTGTCCGGCGTGGGAGACGCCGAGACGGGAGCTGGTGGCGACCCTGGGAGTGAGAGCTCTCACGCTCGCCACTTTGCTCGCGGCGATGGTTCGCTGCGCGGATGCGTGGGCCGCCGGCGCCTCCTTCTGCGAGCAAGTGATGCTCGTGAAGGAGGCGGCGGAGCGGGAGCGAAGGAGAATCGCAGACCTTGCGGCCCGCGAGGAGCGAAGGAGAATCGCAAACCGCGCGGCCCGCGACGAGCGGCGGCAACTCGGGCGTCGGAGGTCGCAGAATGACCTCCGTCCCCCATGAGCGCGGGCCTGGGGGTGACGGGTGGGGTCGCCTGTCACCCTAGCAGAAGCAGGCCACGGCGGTGGCACGCATTGCGTGCCCCCCCATACCCGGGGGCGAGTTGGGGACTCCGTTGTCCCCACACCGGAAGAGGGCCAGATCGAGAGATATGGCCCTGGGTCGGCCGGGGTGCGAGAGATATGGCTATGACAATCTCACCTCCGGCAACTGACGGCCCACAGAAGGCGTGCGTTTTAGTCGGTTCGAGTCCGACATAACCTCCTCCTCCGACCCCGGCGGGGGAGGTATCCGTGGGGATTTTTCGCACGATAAAAAAAAAAAAAAAAAAAAGGCACACACGCTACGAGAAGTCGTAACTTCAATCAAAAATCAAATCGTAACGACTGGCAGTAACACTAAGATGGTGTTTATATTGATGTAATACTAAGTAATTTGTTAACGAATGTGACAAATAATAACTTCAATGGGATTTTGCGGAATATATAATGATCAAGATGGGCATTTGAAGGTTCGTAAAGGGTAGGCAGCATAAGTGTGACACCTCTGCTGTTCCACAAGTCCGTAGTTTACGATAACCACTTTCCATTAGGTGGATCGAGTGCTTGTCGGCCACCTAACAGGTTGAAAAAGTTATTAATAAACTAGCTTTTGCCCGCGGCTCCGCCCGCGTGGATGTCGGTTATCGCGACCAAACATAGCCTATGTCCTTTCTCAAGGTCTAAACTACCCCCATACCAAATTTCATCAAAATCGGTTAAGTGGTTTGGGCGTGAAAGCGAGACAGACAGACAGACAGAGTTACTTTCACATTTATAATATTAGTAGGGATGAATTACTTAACATTTAAGATGCCATTGGCAGTATCTAGTACATTATCACCTTTTAAAGAAATTTTCTGTCGGATGTTATAAGTTTATTTGCCAAATAAATGCCATAAAAATGTACTCAGAAGATGACGAGTACTTTAAAAATGGTAGTAACGTAACGTTTTCACCACAGTGTCAGGGTGTTGTCGTTTATGGCAAGCTTGCCAGAAGCAGGTGTTGAAAAAGTGTTTCAATATCATTAGCGAATATTGGCAAAACGACAAATTGGCTAGAATACGACCGCAGGCAGGAGAGATAGCGTAGCGGTTCGAAATAAAAAAGAAACCGGTGAAGTACGAGTCGGACTCGCGCTCCGAGGGTTCCGTACAAAATTGGATTTTTCGAGCAGTCCGACTGGGATCTGAGAATTGCTACAGAATACCGCGGCTAAATAACTTCGTGTTTTGTTCCCGGCGGTGAGTAGGGTAGCCAAAGCTCACTGGAGAGATTTTGTGCTATCAGTTGGAAAACTTAAGGCTTTTCCTATGTGTTTGTCCCCACAGTCAAGTTGAACGTCAGGCCACCATCCGTGCGGTTTCGGACCGTCCAGCCAAAAACCGTGCCTGCTGCTTCGCCATCGGATACGACGGGTGCTCCCACGGGTTACCTAGTTATGTGATATGAAACAACTAGAACGGCCATACTTATAATGTGTTGTGTATTTTAGGTACCTATTTTTGTGAATTTTAGTTTTGTGTATTCTTTTGTAAAAGGGGGGAATACGCAAAAACCGCGCCATGACGTGGAGTTGCGGAAACCAGCCCGCCATACCATACCATACCAAGGGGGGGAATATTGTGGGGACACACATACATACCTACATAATTGTGTACTCTGTATATACATAGTTATGTAGGTGCACGGTGTCACCCGCACTATTCTCCACCACGGATTGATGAGCCCAGTACATTGTAAGATACGGTAAAAGACAGTCTGTACTCAAGAAATATACCTTGTTTTCTTCCACTAACGACATTTTATCTTATCGTTCGTACAACCCCAACATCCTACTTATATTTTGCGCTGACGATGACGGCTCAGAATCTCTATATTCTTACAGGGTCGGCAGCACGAGTGTGACTTGCACTTGGTAACCACTTACCATCAGCTGGGCTGTGTGCGATCTGAGTAGTATAAAAAAAATGGATTCAGAATCACGTTGGAAAGAGCCCTTCCTTAAACTTAAACTTCTAACTTCCTTAAACTTCTAAGTCAACGCAATCAAAATATGTTGTGGTCCTTCCGAAGGACCACTATATATTTTGATTGCGTTGACTTAGAACTTTAATATTTGCACAGTTCAAGACGTTACAGACCCCGTATGTGGTATGAATTGTATTATTAAAGACTAGCTTTTGCCCGCGGCTCCGCCCGCGTGGATGTCGGTTATCGTGACCAAACATAGCCTATGTCCTTTCTCAAGGTCTAATCTACCCCTATACCAAATTTCATTAAAATCGGTTCAGTGGTTTAGGCGTGAAAGCGTAACAGACAGACAGAATGACAGAGTTACTTTCGCATTTATAATATTAGTATGGATATGGATATGGATGTCTTGACGGGCGAACAGTTGTCAGCGGAAAGTCAGCGTCAGAACGATCGTGACTGCAAAGTTTCAAAATGATCTGAATACCAAGGTATTAAAATAAAATCAAACTGTTTTATTGACGTAAATTGTATTATTGTCCGAACTAAAGATGTGTAACAAAATATCAAAACAATCAGTCGACAGGAAGGGGGAATACCAAGGCATTGAGATCATTTTGAGAACTTTGTTTATCTAGAACGTTCTGATGCTGACTGTACGAGTATGTAAGTCCCTTGACCATTGATTTAAATTCATGCAAAACTTTGTGCTAGCCTGATTTCAACAGGAAATTTATTCCACAGACGTAGCCGCTATAGTGAATGATTTAGTGAGGGAACTCGAAACGTTGCGGCGAAGACGCAAACGGGCTGAAGGGTAGTACAACACATTGTATGGTTAAGATAGTATGTGAACATTCCCATGAAGTGATATTGAGAACCACTTAAGCTTTGGGAATGGGAAATATGATCATATTTGCGTTGGCAATTTGGGCAATTGGATGAAAGTTATGTAAGCTATTTCTAACCTTATAATAATGTCAGAATTGACAGTATTTTTTATCTTTTAACAGGTGAAAAATATAACAATAAAAGTATTACAGATTCTTGATAATTTGTAATGTTGATTAAGCTTATGTTCCCTTCCCAGATTTCTTCTTTTAGTCTTACGGTCATGTGCTTAAGTCTAGTAACAACTCTTTGTCTTTGTAATTAATAGAAATAAATGCAATGCAATAATAGAAATATAAATTTATTCATAACATCAATAATTTATTTATCAGCAGGATTCATAAACAGTTTTATCTTGGTACCTGTATTGAAGTACCATCATCACATTACTTCTCGTGAATGTAATATAATCCGAAAACTATTATAAATAAATATACCTATCTACCCGAGCATTAAATTACCTGAAAATACTTTTTCCAATAAACAAATATGATTAATTAAAAAAAAAACATTCTTCTTCTGAACTGCTACCGTAAAAGGAATAAATAATTCCGACGTTGTTGGATATTAGCTATTCAAGCGAGAACAATCTTTTATCAGAAAAGGAATCGTAAGGATAAACGAGAAAATATAACATCATCGAAAACAAAATACTTGCTCGTCGGATAACTCACACTTGGGCGAACTTAAGCATTGGGGAATGTTTACTCGAATAAGGATGAGAGATAATAAATATATTATTGGATATCATATAAAGCCGATTTAAACACAATTATTTTCATACATACTTACATATACTAACGCCTCTAAATCTCCGCAGGGTTATGCAGAGGTGAATTAACACCCACATTTTGCCAACTATGATTTTCGGTTACACGTAATAGGCGGCTAGGCTATTGCCGCCCAGCGGGCACTACCTCATGGGCTGTATGTTTACTGTCAGAAGGAGAACAGCCCTATCCCTTAGTCGCCTATAACGACTGTCTTTACTACTACACCTTGATTGACAGATGAAACTCTAGCGCAAGTTTTTCTTTCAGCCCTTCATGACAAGTGGCAATTCGTCGGCCGGCGTTCGGTAGAAATAGAATGCCAAATGTATGTGATTTGACGTATATGACAGGCGTCAACGAATGTCAAAAACGTCATTCGTCACACATTCGTTATTCTATTCCATGATACGCCGAGTAACGAATTGCCACTTGTCTAGGGGCAGGTTTGGGCGTTCAGGTACCAGTAAAATCCAACCAAACTAAATCATGAAAAATAGGAATCTGTTCAGTTGAAAAGTGGGTCGATTTTCAAATGCAAACTTACCGGGGCTACCTTATTCCCTCTCGGATAAAATATACTTTATTTAAGCAACCTAAATAAAATTATTCTACTATCACATTTTCCCGTTTCATAACTATAAAATAAAACATCCATTATGACCATGACTTAATGCAAAGTAGCTGAAACGTCAAAAAAGGCTAGGGTACACAATGACTGATCGCTTTAATCCGTGACATATTATAATTAAATATTTCATTACGGACCTACTAAAACCGCAGTATTACGGAGATCCGTCATGTAGCTTTACTGAACAAATCCGCTTGCAAATCTGTATTGACATTCATGAGTTGTTTTCTAAATTGGATTGTGCTTGTAAGCCTGTTTTGTAAAGGCTACAAATGCTACAATTCACTTCGGATCACTACTCTATCCGCTTCTATCTGTTTATGATTGTTTTCTATATCCAAACTTATTTTCCATAAGTTGCTGACTTGCTTTTCTCGTGATTTTTTTGTATGTAAGTAAATATTAAACGAAATATGTGATTGAGAGATCAATCTGTTGAATCAACTGAATTGAAACAAGTAAAGTAAATGATAAAATATAGCATAGTTTTGGCACTACTTTCCTTGAAAATCTTGTACACCTTGGGTAATATTCATATTACAACAGCGGCTACCGAGAACAGAACTTAGTTTAGTCTAGGTACTAAGCGGTGAGCTGATCAACTTTTGCTTAAATCCTGAGAACAGTCCAGCATTGAACAGTCAGTTATCTTCTTTAATGGAGGGTTGAGAGCTAATAGCATCTGTAAATCCATACCAATATTATCCATATCCATACTAATCCATACTAATATTATAAATGCAAAAGTAACTCTGTCTGTTACGCTTTCACGCCTAAACCACTGAACCGATTTTGATGAAATTTGGTGTAAGGATAGATTAGACCTTGAGAAAGGACATAGGCTATGTTTGGTCGCGATAACCGACATCCACGAGGGCTGAGCCGCGGGCAAAAGCTAGTTAATTAAAAATGCGAAAGTAGCTCTGTCTGTCTGTTTGTCTGTTACACTTGCACGACTGAACGATTTTGATGAAATTTGGTACAGGGATAGATTAAACCTTAAGAAAGAACATAGGCTATGTTCGGTCGCAATAACCGACATCCACGCGGGCGGAGCCGCGGGCAACATTTAGTAAAAATATAAATTTAGGCAATATTTCACGAAGTCATAATATTTCCAGACTAATGAATATCTCCGAATGAATTTCACTAACATTGAAAGTACTCTCAAGCTAAATAAAACTGTATGCAGATCAAAGGATTTTTCCATGTTTTTGAGCTCATAGCACTCGTTTGTACGGCCATACAAAGTGCGGCGTTGACCAGTGAAACGAACAGACCACGTCTGTATCCAAGCTTATAAAAATACGCACAAACATTTCGTACTTCGGTTCTATATGACGTAGGTACGTTGTGAGTGACATACTTAAATTTCACCAGCTAGATTTTTAGGGTTGAGTTTGTGCTGCTTAAAGACTTAGAAAGAAAAAAAATAGAGCTTGGGCCAAGCTGAGAATCATACCAAGAACTACCTTCCTACAATAACGTATAGTACATAAATGCTAACTTGTGTCATGAGATTAAAGAGGTCAACAAGTTAACGTTAACTTAACGATAACAGAATTGAACTATTTAAAATGACTTATTTGTAAACTGTAAATTATTGGTTTTTTGCTTGGCATCATTACCTGGATTTTAGCGTTGCAGCATAGCATCGTAAGGGCCCGCTTGGTGGCAATAGGCTAGCCCCCTATGACGTGGGACTGAAAATCACAGTTGGTGAAATGTGGGTGTTAATGAATGAATGAATGAATGAATTTTATTTCTAAGATACAGGCTACAGGATACAGGCGTGAGTATATGTGAGTATGTATTATTTGTAATCTGAAAATTGATTTTTGGCATTACCACCTGTATTTTAGTTCATACCATATATTACTTACCCGCGTTTAATGATATACTTACATTATATAATCATCTGGTAATCTGATCGAACTAGGTTCAGTGTTGTCCCCTCTTACGTTACTAGCCCTTGTAGCGTAAATGAATAATTTCAATCTCTCTGTGCGGACTCTAAGCTTCAAAATGTAAACTTTGAACGCAACTGTGCAATCGCTTGTACCTATAATATAAATATATCCAACGTCTTTCTCCCTCTGGAGTTAGATAGATGTAACGGTAACTTCTTAATTGTGGTTCAGTCAGTATTTATCCTGACCCGTCATCTGCTTCTATCTTGAAGACTTCACGAGATTCCTCTACATAAACCTTCCATTCAAGTCAATTTCCACTGCTTTTGTCCTGCCTTTTTATAGAAAAATGTAATAAAGTTTATAAAATCGCTTCGCTTATGAATATATTCATTATCGGCTTCTCTAGTCTCTGAGATCATTCGACGGAAAAGCTCAAGGTGATTCCCGTCAGTGTCACTAATCTTTCACTAATTCTGCGTTACTAATTTTAGTCCCGTTTCATTAAAAGTCTATACATCTGTAAAAGTGATAATTTGCGCACAATGAGTTGGAGAACCAATGCTCATATAACATTGTTTTTATTTATTTTTTTGTATACTCACTCACGCCAATATATCCGGGTTAGGCAGAAATAAAAAAGTCAAATATTTTGGTGTTCCATTCAAAATACTTACCAAGTAGAGAATCTTAGGACTGCAGGCAGATCCTGATCTGCTCCAAGATTCTATCAAAGACCTGTAGAATTCAATAACGCGTTGCTCGACCCGGGGATAGAACCAGTAACCTCTTGCACACCAGACTTGACACTAGGAGTGTCAGGCTCGCGCTAGCCTGTAGAAATCTTCTAATGCCCTTGTATAGCCAATACGTGTATCTGTACCAGAACCACAGCGAATAACACATATATTTGTCAATTAAGACACATCAAGAGTGGAACTAGTTGTTTGTTCATATGACAAAAATTTGGGCGAATACTGCGTAGTCGCATATTAAATAACACAATAACAAATTGTAGTTCCACCTTAACAGAGAAAAGAAACGCGTTAATATTGGATTTAAGTCAGGACGTATAGAGCACGATTCAGATTTACAACCTTTCACTTACAAACGCGGTGTCCTAACCATTATTTACTATTGGTACTACACAAAGACTCAGACTTGGTGCTACTGAAGAAAAGATGTTTATCTTGTTCAATAGAATGGAACCGTGAAGTTTCATATAGCTATAGACTCTAACAATAAGTACAATAACAATGTTAGATAGGAGAATCAACCGTCTCTAAGGAAGGGTATTGTCAGTGTAGCAGTAGATCGTTTGACTACAAGTCTCAGGTTGCAGGTTCAATTCCCGCTTAGTGCAAATATTTGTATATTTTCATTAATCTAGGTGTTTTTATTTAGGGATAAATGTATGACTTCACAAGAAAAGTATTTTTTTTTTAGCCGGAGGTAAGATTGGCTAAGACATATCTCTAGTACTCCAGCCGACCCACGATCATCTCTTTAGGGCTGGCCCTTTTCTGGGGTGGGTAGCACGCAGTCCCCATCTAGCCTCCGGGTACGGGAAGGCCACCGATATAGGGCTTTGGATGCGACAGAAAGAAAAGTTTACTTAATAAGTCTTCATTTTATATTTCATAGCTCTTTACTGTAAATAACTGGTGGTATTAGGTTGTGGAGGTCAGATGGCAGTCGCTTCATGTAAAATATCGAAGTCCAGCCAAATCTGCAGTTAGACTGGTAAAGCGGACCCCAGATTACAAGGTGAAAAGCTTCGGATGCGACTGTGAATTACGCATGGATGGAGAAGAAGCTCTTTACTGTAAATATATTAGTTGAAGATAAGGAATAAAGGATATAACCAAATAAAATGAACAACCTAGAATCTAATTTTTATTCGTCGCTTTTAGGACCCCTACATAAGAAAAATACAACGATGCCAAAAGATAAGAACTCCATTCGTTTTGCTACTATACAAGTTTCCCTTACGCTAAGTTTTACAATTCCACAAAGTGTATTACAACGCCAATTCTAAACATAGTGTTTTACATCGAATGTGTGTTGATTTTGTAAACAAATAACTGAAGAAAGAAATAAAGAAAGAGAAGGAAATGAAGGGAGAAGGAAAGAAAAAAAAATGAAACGCACATTACACATAACATAAATTAAGTAACTGAAGTAGAATTTTGTATTCATTCATATCGAGCATTCACATATAATTTGGACAATAAATAAAAATATACTGTTGCTAAAAATATGGCATAATATATGCAGCCAGCATTAAAAGTGATTCCAATTCCGACATGATTTACACAGATTTGAAATGAAAAATCTAAAAATAAAGCCCATTTAGTAGGTAAACAGCATTTTCATTAAGAAATATCAATTACTTTTTCAAATTTCTATTTCAATAACTAATTATTTTTTCAAATCTAATAGTGATCTTTGGATTTTAACTGTACTCGTATATATGTGTTATGACTGATATTAATGCTTTGAATAGTTTCAGTTTTGAAAATGTATAGGTACATTGTTACGGAACAAAGTGAATACATATTTTTAAAATTCAAGTTGCATAATAGCGCTTTTGAAAAGTAAATTATAGGTAAAAGTCTTCAAACTGACTTTACAATTGCGAGTTGATTTGTGATAAATGCACATAACATAATAATCACGCAAGTTGGTTTTTTTATTTGTAACGTCATCATTTTAATTATTATAACGTCGCTGACAATATTTTGCAGTAATAATTATGTTAAATTTTAAAAGATACCTATCAACCTTTTCATTATATTTTCCTACTGTGTCTTTCTTATTTAATAGGATTTTTTATTATTTGTAAAATATAAATAATTATTTTCATATGATTTACCATTACCATTGTGTTGACACATTTACCATTATGATACGGGAAAGTAACCATTTTATTAGATAGTAAAATATGGTAACAGAATGGTAATAAACAGATAAACAGAAAAATAAACACTGATCACAGATTATAGTCAAGCGCACAATTATGTTTATTTCTTTACAAAATCATTTCACACTTTCGACCCTCTAATAGTTTTACATCACTTTAGACTATGACAGTGTACAGATATTATATTTGTTCATATAAATAAAAAGAAATAAAACTATTAACAAACGTAATAATGCTTTGTACTTTAAGAGCTCTATTAAATTAATGGTTGAAATATTTACATTACACGGATAATTAATTGAAAATAATAATGATCAATAAATCATCAATCAATATACAGCCTATTGTCTGTAATAATAAAAGCTTTGAATCTCTTTAGAAATGCTGAAACAATTGTTATGTTCTTTTATGTAATAATATTGCCTTCTTTAAGGATTGATTTTCAGTAAACGCTTAAATAAAAATTTCTACCAGAGGTTAAGTTTCAACTAGCAAAGCTCTAAAGTCTATTTCTGTCAATTTCTATATTTTACAACCTTTTTTTTTCACTCATGACGCGGAATCTTTAATAATGTTATTTTACATGGTGGTACACACGGCGCCAGACCTCGGTTTACAGGCCACACCAACATAAAGGAAGTGTGCGTGACAGCAATACTATTAATACATTGCTTAAAGATGTGTGTCATAACAAGTAAACCAATCAGGGCCCTTGACGCACTCACACATTCGCTATTTTACTTACATGAAATATAGGTACTGATGATAGCCACTGCACCAAGTTATAATAGCATATTTAGCGAAAAACGAATAAGTAGATATAGCTGAATGGTTTAAATATGCAGCTGAACCAATAGAATCAATACCGGGTTCGGTCCTCGAGCGAGGTGCACTTTTTGTTACTCAATATATTGAAGTCCGATTGGTGATAGAGGAAACTAAGTGTATAAAATTCATATATATAATATAATTTAATATATTTTTTGTATATTTCCTTGATGATACTATTTATTCTTAATGGATAAAAGGAAAGGAAAATAAAATAATTAACTTATTGTTGCAATGCAATAATATATTTACTATTATAAGCATGATATTTTTCTTAAGTATGGGTATAATTAATTATTTATAGATAATAATTAATTAAGTATCAGATAAAAATATTTGATCTTTAATAAAAAATATAAAAAACACATAAGTATAATTATTATAAACTTCTAAAAAGATATTGGAACATAAAATAAAATGTTATGTCTATTAAATTGACTGACATAAAGATGCACGAATGACAAAAAGAGAATTCCGTTGTTAAGTTCCGAACCAACGACCGGCGACAGCGGTGAGGTCCAAACTTACTTACTTGCATTCTTATCCATTTCGACTATGAGAACAGATAGTATAGTGACTAAATTTGATAACTCCTATTAGTTATAGAAACAAAATGCTGCATACATTTCATAAAATTAGTTTAGAATATGATATTATAACCTTGGTGCATTTTATGTAAGTAAAATAGCAATTGTGTGAGTGCGTCAAAGGCCCTGATTGGTTTACTTGTTATGACACACATCTTTAAGCAATGTATTAATAGTATTGCTGTCACGCACACTTCCTTTATGTTGGTGTGGCCTGTAAACCGAGGTCTGGCGCCGTGTGTACCTTATCAAGTAAACCAACATGCTCTCGATTCTGCTAAAGCAAAACCTCTGTCATACCACAGACAGCATTACATTTAAGACTTTATTGCTAAAGACTTAAAGTTCAAAATAAAATGAAAAGAGTTTCATTACAATTTTTCATTCACTCTTTAAAAAGCCATTTAATTTTAGATTTTAAGTGCATTACTTTAAAGTCTAAAATTAAATGGATTTCTCTTACAGTGTCCATGGTGTGACAGTGGTTTTGCATAAGCAGAATCGAGGCCAAATCGAGTTAGTAGTTCAAATTTCTAGAAAATTTTATGGTAAGGTTATAGGAAGTCAGATACGACAGACTCAACTTCATTATCATAACAACGGTAGTTAGGCACGACAAACGGTTTCAAATATTTTTAAAGTAAAAGAACAAATAGATTGTGATTTGTCAGCTTGCAATGTTGTGTTAAAACCAAATTATTATATCAATGGCAGAATATGGCATTAGTTCTAATTATTCAAAATTTACAAAATGAATTTTAGATCTAATAGTTTTGAGACGTTTGTGGTCAATTATTATTATTAAATCTATTTATTAACAACAACGATATTAACACTGGAAAGAAACTACACCAAAGAAATTTTAGTAGGTAGGTACATTTTTGTACGTTATTAATAAAAACATCAAATTGAACTGTCAAATTATTATTTTCCAAGCGTAGTTTCCCCACACGGTTTCTGCAATATATTCATCTACTATTATTATTATATATGCTTATACATACGTATTATTATTTATATTATATCTACAGTGTCATTAGTATTATAAACAATATTTACAACACTGACTTTGTTCTAGGTTTAAATCTAGTTTGAACCGAATATTAAATTATGAAATATAATAATATTTATACGTATAATTCGTAATGATAGAGTATAATATATAATTAAATTTTGTAAGTATAACTAATCTTAAGACAGGCAAACTAAAGCACCCTAGCTGCTAACATGATAAAAAACAGATGAGCTTTATTCCTGTATAAAAGAATCCTAAATATATGTAAATCAACACCTTAGCATAAATAAGCTGCCACGTAATAAGATAAATATAAAGCAATCGATTTACTCTAAGTACTTCTTACAATTAGTTCCTTATGTGGCAGTGCCTATTACATTATTACTGTGACTTCTTGTAGTTATATAACATTTTATTATTTACAAATAAATATATATGCATATATCACTTGTATTATATGACGCTACACCTGATACATAATTAATATAAATAGTAAAAAATCTATACATAAATAATAGTAATAATTATGAAACCCAGACAAAGTGAAATCTATATCTACTATCACATGGATTAATACTTCTGACTATTTTAGTGTCATATACACTGTATAATAATATGTAACAATATAATACACTTCTATTATTATTAAAGTTTATGAAATTCACAACATCCTATACACTTTATATGTTATCGTTCACAAATAAATTTTCCTCTTTGGTCATTCCAGAATTATCAAATAACTCACATTTCATAGTCCTATTGACGTAATTACCATATACTTAAATAACCTTATAATAAATATTAACATAATCTTACTATTTAACTATTTTATCCAATTAACAAATGTGGCTAAGACTTCGTGTCGCATGTACAATACAATTTACAACATTATTATGACCAAAACTTACTCATAATAAATGTAAATAATAATCATAATTATTAAATAGCTTCTATGGTATCCTTCATATTTTGGCTGCAATTGGCGGGTTGTTCTTGGACAACTCTCAGAATTGCAGTTAAATTATTATTATTATTTATTTTACACCATCAAACGAAACCATGAGTGCAATCACCTAAGTAACGACTAGTTGGGTAGAAACAGCCTTGTATAATACAGAAGTTATTTAACCGTATGAAATCGAAAAAATCTACACTGTTGAACTCGCAAGTTTATAAAAAGTCTTAATTAGATCACAGTATCTAGGTCTGTAGGATAGACCTCCGGCATTGTCAATCATAGAAAACTCTCTGAAGCTCTCGTTTCCTCTCTTTCGACCGCAGACACAATTTCAACTCCTTCATCATAATTGTGAAGTTTAGTTGTATTATTAGTGCAGTAGTGTTGATCTGGATCCCCATATTGACTATGGTAGAATTCTTCTCGCATCATATGATTCAGATTAGTACACCGGAAGAAAAGAATCTCTTGGAACGGCTTTCTGAAGTCCCTGTTCAGGGTTGCATAGATAACTGGGTTCAGTAAACTGTTCAGATATCCTAACCAAAGGAAGACAGCACTCACTGCGTCAGGAATAGCGTCTTCTGCGACGAATGGCCGAATTAAGGCCAGCAAGAAGAACGGCAGCCAGCAGATTACGAATGCTGACATTATAATGCCCAATGTCGTTGAGGCTTTGCGTTCTTTGGCTAGCTGGAACCGCAGTTTCTTGTTATGCGAAGCTGACGAATGCAGCAAATCTTTGGCGATATGACTTTTTTGAGCAAAATTTGAGAGCGATGATCGAATTCTATTGGTTGTAACTTTTTGACTGCTCTCCGAGGACTGTCTGCGTCGCTCTTTAATTTGAAATTTGCCTGGCGCCAACTGGTTGACGGTTGGTGAATTGTTTATTGTGTGAATAGGCTTGATGGGTGTTTTTGGTTGTTGCAACATTGGACACTGGGACTCGTTGGATTTTCTTTGACCGCTGAAGCATCTCCCAATGGTGCTTTCAGTTTTTTCTACACTACACTGTAACAAAGAAATGAATAAAAGTTAGTAGGTATATTTTTTTACAATATGAGCTGTACACTCGTACACACTAGCATCGATCTGTACCTAAATAGTTTCGAGACCTTTGATCACGAAATGCATATAGGATATCGGCTGCAGCCCTGTATGATGCATACCATGTTCTTTACACTCTCAATAATTATTCTGAAAGAATGACAGATGAGACTGTCTTAGTAATAATGATCCCAGAATGTCCTGACAGATTCCCAGAAGTAATACGTCTACACAGGCAAACACCACTTTCCCTTTTGTTTTCACATCCCCCCTTTAAACTTTACTCTAACAGAGCTATCGCAATTAAATCAGTTAAAACTAAATTATCCTCAATTAGTTAAGTAGGTACCTGGATAATCAAACTGTTTACGTACTTACACAAATGAAAAACTTATATAATTCCTTGGGGTACAATACAGAGATATAGCTACTACTAGAATAAAGTTATATGAATATCGTAAGAAACTTTCAAGGAAGTAAAAATGTTTTCGCCGAAAATTCTTAGCTAGAACTTATAAACACTTACAGTAGTATTTGTGCTCGCTGTGGAGCCTCTCGGGGGAGGCTGCGAGGACTGGTTGCCCAAAAGTTTCGCTTCTGCCGCTCCACCATTCTTCACATTTATCTCCAGATAGCAATGAGTCTCCAAGTGCGACTGAGCTCTCCTTTCTTCCTTTACAATTTTTTTAGCTGCACTAAATATCTTATAGTACACTACTACCATTACCGTCAGTGGTATGTAGAAAGAACCCATAGTAGCGTAAACTTGATACACCTTATTCTGCGATACAGAACAGGATGTTGCAGTCTTTTCGTTACCCAGTATGAGGACCGGTGGGAGAGATATGAATGCTGCGCTTATCCATACGATAAATACGCAAAAAAGCATTCTTTTAGGTGTTCTTTTAACACCATATTCTAGAGGTTTCGTTATGGCATAATATCGATCCACAGAGATCATACAGAGATTGAGGATACTTGCGGTACAAGATAGAACGTCACTGGACACCCAAAAATCACAAATGATTGGTCCAAAAGGCCACGTTCCCATAATATCGTACACAGCAGCAACTGGCATCACCATAAAAGCCACACACAGATCGCTCACTGCCAGAGATACGATCAAATAGTTACTTGGTCTTCTCAACTTTCTTACTAAGCGTACAGCAACACAAACAAGGATATTTCCAATTACTGTTCCTACAATAACGGTCATAAAAACCAATGTTAAGAGTACAGCAACGGCAGCAGAATATTTAGTATGTTTTATGTGACCAGGTTTGTAGAATGTGGAGTTGTCATCTAAGGTGTAGTTCAGTGTGGAGTTGACAGAAGTTACATTGAACTCCGTATTCAAATCTGCTTCGAAATCTGTCGAAGCAAGTGTTGGTCGCAAAAGAATAGATGCCAGTACGAGAAGACACGAAGGTAAAGCAACAAAGCTAGGCAGTGAACGGTGGGAATTATGACTTTGAGTCGCCATACGAAGCCCTTGATTGGGAATCGATTAATTTGTACGTAATCCTGACGTAACCATACATTGGTTTTGTTTCTTACTTTGTGGATCGTCGATGCTCAAATTACGTTAACTAATCAAGTTTGAAAAATAACCTCGTCCCGGAGCTTTTTGGTTTTAGAATGGCGCGTTTGATTACAATTGAGAATGGGCTTTAATTGACATATTGCTAGGATTGTGTTTTCAATTCGAAGCAGAGCCATTGGAGTTTATGATCGCGTATGATTATGCTCCTTGTGTCGCTGTTATAGAGTCGATTTTTGTTTAAGTCAAAGATTTTGCTCGAAGTCAGCAGGGTGTATTGTTTTATTGTGCGAGTAAGGCGGCATGAACGGTTGCTACTTCAATATCCCGACTGCGGATTGCTTCATTAGCGCCGTTGATTGGTGTAGAAAATTTCCGATCTGAAAAGAAAAGAAGACTTCTTTGAATTTGTTTTACTAAAATTAATAGACAAGCCTACCAACTGATGGCCAACAATTTATTTGGGTGACTTGATCATACAAGGTTTAGAATCTGCATTAAGAATTATCCTATATTGGACTCAGATAGGTAGAACATTGACTCATTATTCTCTGATTTCATATAATTATGTTGCTGGGTTAAGTAATTCAATAAGGAAATCAAGGAATGAAAAATATGTATAATATCTAATATTTTGTAGACAGATAATATAGTGCAAATAAAATATTTCGATATAATTATTTATATTTAGCGTTAAATTACTATGAAAGAACTTTCCATTTTCGAGGACTGATTAAAGCTAAATAGACTAAAAAAGTAATCTTTAGTCCATCTGATGTAATAAGCAGAATGAAGAGAATAATTAGCGCGATTTGATCTTTACTCAGAATAAGTAATCTTAGGTTTTGAAATAATTAAAAATATTCAAACTAAAGTTATTTTTTTAGTCCCTACTATTTAATTTTCATGCTCAAAGAGATCAGATAGGTTAGGCAAGATTGTGAGTAAAAATATATTTGTAAAAATGTAGATTTTTTTACAATAATTATTGGAACTATTATTTTCAGTAAACAGATTTGCATTATGTACTATGCAAGTCTGTTAACATAGGTACCTATCTGTTAAATACATAATAATATGTATATGTCAATAAACTATAATCTTTTCAATGGAAAAATTGGTCATTATGCGTCAGAAGGGGAATTCTCAATAAGAATATTTTTTATCAATTTTAAATTAATTAAAACCTATCTCTCAATCCGCTTCAACACGCTACTTAAGCTAATTAAACTATGCTTACTTTGAGTCTAGATAGCGCTGAGCAGAGAACCGCTTAAAATGATTTCGAGTTGAATTTATGTTGGAAAACTACAAACTCAAAGTGATAGACGGGTGCAAGACTTAAAAGTGCTCGCACATAGACGCCATTTGTCTAAGTTACTGATAGCTAAGTTAGGACCAAGTCTGGAAAGTGCATTCCAGATGAAAGCGTACGAAACTATTGTAGAGAAAGACTGTATATATTCACGTCTTGTTTGAAATATTATAATATGGAACCCCTTCGACCATGGCGGCTTCGAAACGTCGGGATAAAAGTAAATAATTAAAAATAAATTGGGATAGAATCCGTTAAAAAGTGGTTTTATTTCAATGAGTGATATTCGCGTAAACTTCAGAAAGCATCAAAATGAGATCTGATTCTCAGCACTCCATGGATTCACCGTGTGGTCGCCGGGTCTATAGCGTGATACAGAGAGGAACACGGTGACGGCGACTGGGACTTGCGCCCCAGATGTAGGTTTAGGGTGGCCACCTTGTGTGATGCATCAGCGCTCACCTCCACCGTCAATAATTTTGTACTAATATCGTAATTAAATAACTTGAATTATTTCCATAACTAAAAATAGGTAAAATATAGGGTGTAGTCAGCATGTATGTATGTATGCACCTATAAATAATATTGATAATATCTACATACTATCCGATTATCAGATACACATCTTAGATAAACAAAACACGACTATGAACTATCCGAAGACCACACGACAAAAATATTAACCAGCTCTAACAACCATCAGAGCTCATAAAAATAATAATTAAAAATATATATAGGGTCATAATGACGTCACTGTGGCCATATTAGGAACATGGCAGCCATTATTTTCGAGACAACAGACAGAAAGACACTACTTGATGATTATCAATCAGGTTAATTGTGTTGTTACCGTATGAGGTATAATGGGCTTTAGGTAAGCCCGACACGTACCGTCTGTGCTAGGATTTGGAGACAGGCCTATGGCAGACAAATATTTATCTGCACGAATATTATAATATTGAAAACTACTTTAGCCGGCAGACATTTCGTGCAAATAAATTAGGGTCGGTTGGGGGGAGTACCAAAATGAAATCACAAATGTATAATAATTTTATTTCCATTTATACTTGTCCAATTTGTGTTTCTAAAACCTAATTCGGACTCGGACTATGAGGAATACATTAAATCTTTACTTGTAGCAACAATACTTGGTTTGTATGCCAATTCTATTTTGTGGTTAAAAATATGCGGTGCATAAATACGGTAACAAAATTATATATTAGCTATATATAATTTTGTTACCGTATTTATGAACCAAAAAAATCAATTCTATCCTTTTCTAAGAAAGGAGCCAAATCGATATATTAGCCCGTTCCGAAATGAATGGAAATTTTTGTAATAATTGCATTTGTTTGCATTTGTAATAAATTTAATATTATGAATCAAATTTTACTTCTCAATTACAGTGAGCATTTTATTTGAAAAACTAAAATCCACTCTAAAAATACAGTTGATTTTGATTTCGAATTCAAGTGATTCACTTCTGAAATTAGGTCGGTCACTACCGGACGTCATTCTGATTGCCGAGATTAAAACGTCGAATAAACTAGAGGTATCGTACCCTATAAATACTGCTGCGGCAAAGTTCGTTTTTTATCTTGCAGTAAAAAATGAGCGACATTTTTCAACCGCTCATCCGCATACCTACCGCGACATTGGGAAGCCACGTAAGCTATGTGGGGCTCACGCCACGTTAAAACAACATGCCTTTTTCATACTATACGATTTACGAAATTTCATATAGGTACGTATATTATGCAACGTTGATAAGAAGGTCAATAGGAAGAAGAATACAGATATAAGAAAGTGGTGAGTGGTGTGTTTGTACTTTGGAGCCGCTGCTTATTCGTTTTGTTTGGCATGTCGGCTTTTCCAGGAGTGATTACCATCTGAGTTCCCAACCCCGAGAGGGAAGCTTGCGCGTCGTTCATTGTTTATACCCACAATCAGTAGTTGCCTTGGGCCATGAAAGTGTTGCTAAAGCACTGCACTATTTAATAATCATCTCTACAAAATACTGTACTATTTTAGATTCAAGGCACTAAAGTAACAGTACTTTCAAACGAATTAATAAGTCCACCATTCCATCAAACTGAGTGCCACCATTGTAACAGGGTACGTGTCTATAATGGTGATCCTCTTTTCCAAACTTTGCTTCAGCTTATCATCAGGTGAGGTGAAGTCAAATTGACGTGTCCTATATATAAAAATAAATGCATTTAGTTAGTTACAAATGGAAATAGATTAATATAACTTTTCTTGTTGCACATACAATAAATATAATTGTGTGGAACCATGCGGCATGTAATTTCCCGTATAGAATAGGTTCCGCTTTGCTCACTGTACGAGACATTATGTTTTAACCGCTGTGTAGCCATGACGCGGCGTTCCTGTTAATGGCGTTCCGTGAAATACGCTGTTTCATGGGAAACGACAGCTAACTAGAGATGGCGTGTTCGACACATCGTGCGTTGAGTGTGGATCGGTTTCAGGAGAAGGGAAAAGTGACTTTTTAATATAATTTGAGAAATACAAGTCGCAAAAGTTAGTTAAGATATTATACTAGAGATTGGAATCCTGGGTTTTAGACTATTGACGCGAGTTCACTTCTTGCGTTGGCGGAGCTACCGAAGCTTAGTCAGAGGGGTTAGGAAGAATGCTGGTAATTTCCGTTCCTTAAAAAACGAATGCCATAGATGTTTGTAGGGCTTATGGTATAATTCCGAAGGTGACCGAATACGACAACTGCAGACGCACGTAGCAGCAGATACGCGTAATTCATTGCGGCTTCTCAATGATTCCCTTCATCCGTATCGGAGTTCAACAAGTAATGGGTACGCTGTACCTGCTAAATGCGTTTGCAGTTGTCGTAGGTACTTTTTGAGGCACGAAGGGTATCAATATCTCAAAAATACCTTTATATCTCAAAAATACCTTTATATCTCAAGAACCCTTTTAACCTGGCTGGAATTTCCTAACCTTAAAATGTATCTACATACTCTGCTACCACTTAACCAAACGGGCTTATTTTGAAGTGCACATATTTTTTATACGAAGGAGAAATTATATTATCAACACAAAGCTTGCTAAAGGTTTGGATTTCACCCTTGTCTGCACGAGAGGTTGTACGTGCGAGTTTCACACGAGTTGACTGGCTACGTGATTATGAGATACCAGAGATTCTATGCACGACTCAACTCTACAAAGTTAAGTCTGCTGGCTACAGTCAGAATGGTCGCTCACCGTATGATTCTTTTCAAACTGCGCAGTACGCGACAGACATAACGTACTGTGTGTACGAAATTCAAAGAAATGAGTACATACACACCTTTACATACAATTTCATATTATGTAAAGTTGTGTAGTATACTTATCTTCTTGTCGTGCATACTATCAAATTGTGAACCGATCTGTTTGAAATGGTTGTTCAAAAGTGATTATAGTAGGTATGTAGTTCTGTTTTCTGTCCCTAAGTACTCGTTGTTGGTGAGAAACACTCTTAAAACTGAGTTTTCTCAGTATTTTCTGGTTGACCAAGTCTGATATGTCTGGTAGATTTGCAGACTTACAAACCTTTAAGGCGCATTCTTGATTATGGAGACCTTGTAGATAACAAATCCACTGGTTTGGGATTAAAATTAAAAAAAAATGGGAGATTGTCGAAAGGTAAACTATAAAGGAAGCCATTTACAGGAGGAAAATCTCGAAAAATCAAAGTCGCATTCCTATAACTCGTAGGCCAGGAAATCCGCGCGCTCTTTCTCCAAGTGATAATGTGATAATTTATTTCCAAGTCTCGCCCACTTAGCTTCAGAATATTGAACCCGAATATACTTGAGAATATCAAGGCCATAAGAGAGATGTGAATAACCGTGAATAAATCAGTAAGTGCTTTCTATCCAAGGTATGCTGAGTGCATCAGATTTAGAAGCAAATAGTGTCAGATATTTTTAGATAGCTTATATTAAAAGTGAAGTATGCAGGTTTTGAGATCTAATTCTCAGCACTCCATGGATTCACCGTGCGGTCGCCGGGTTCATAGCGTGATACAGAGAGGAACACCGTGACGGCGACTGGGACTCTTGCCACAGGTTGAGGGTGTTCCCCCCCCCCCCCTACCTATCCAAATTTGGTAAGATCCTATCAATGCCGCTTTTGATATTAGTAAAGAGCTTACTGAAGCTCTTGGCAATCACGTACATCTTACTGTAAATGCAATCCGAACTAAAACTGTAAATTACGATGTAAAACTTACTTTCAAAATTGATTATCTTTAGGGTCATTGGAATTTTTAGTAGGTAAGTAATGGATGTTATGTATAATAAAATATTATAAGATGATGCTATCGTCAGCATTCATCGTGTAACTCTAAATGGACCTAAAATGTGCTCAGAAAGTGATCTATGCGCGCACTACCTACACGTGTCTTTTGAGGATAGCATGGGGTGCTACGGTGGTGGACGAGCTGAATTTTGCCAAACATAGATTATTACAAAACAATCGGTGCTCACCAGGACCTCGTTTGTCTAGCGACTTAGTCCCAAAATATGTCTCTCAAGGTATAAAAATCTAATAATAAACGCTTACATAACCTTCGCATACTATGAATTATCATTTTACACATTTATATATGAAAATATAATATAAGTACTGTAGGTAACTGCATAATACTGTGTATGATAAGTAACTGTATAATAGTAAAAACAGTGATAATTTTTATAGATGTAAATAATGTACGTGAACTGCAACATTTACAAGTGTACGTTGTGAGCGTTGCAGTTACTGCAGCTAACAACGAGTACAAATAAACGTTGCAGTTATAATTGATACTAGCTGTTGCCCGCGGCTCCGCCCGCGTGGAATTCTGATCCCGTTCATCGCTGATATATAGCCTATATGTTAATCCAGGGTATGACCTATATACATACCAAATTTCAACCAAATCGGTCCAGCCGTTTATGCGTGAAAGAGTAACAAACATCCACACATCCACACATCCATTCTCACAAACTTTCACATTTATAATATTAGTAGGATTATGCTCAATTAGTATTCAACAACATTCAACTTACACACCTTCATTACAGAATACAATCGTTTATGCACATAAATACACGAGTCTGCACAATCTGTGGCTGTAGAGCTAAGGGGTGAAGGGGTGAAATCAGTTCAGTTAAATCGAGCGTGCCTCGTGTGGTGGAGGGTGAGAATTAGCATAAATAATCACATTCGTGTTAACTTTCAGTTTAAATACGTCTAATTACGTCTTATATGCATAGTAAACGGTTCCGTATAGGCCTATTTATTACCCGACTGCGCGACGCAAAGGAGTGGTAATGTGTTTATCATTTATGTTTTACAACACGCTACTGTCTTATTTATTTTAATTTGAGTAACTGAAATCCATATCCATACTAATAATATAAATGCGAAAGTAACTCTGTCTGTCAATCTGTCTTTCTGTATGTCTGCCTGACAGACAGGCATACATACAAAAAGACAGACTAACAGACTGTTACGCTTTCACGCCTAAACCAGTGAGCCGATTTTGATTAAATTTAGTATAGAGATATAGTAGACCTTGGGAAAGGGCATAGACTATGTTTGGTCGCGATAATCGACATCCACTCAGGCAGAGCCCCGGGAAATAGCTAGTGCTTTCTAAGGTACGAATTTTTATAACTTTTGTAGACTAGAAATAGACCTGGCATTCAATTTATGGGTTACTAGCTTTCGCCCGCGGCTCCGCCCGCGTGGATGTCGGTTATCGCGACCAAACATAGCCTATGTCCTTTCTCAAGGTCTAATCTACCTCTGTACCAAATTTCATCAAAATCAGTTCAGTGGTTTAGGCGTGAAAGATAGACAGACAGACAGACAGACAGACAGAAAGACAGACAGAGTTACTTTCGCATTTATAATATTAGTAGGGATTTCCGATTCCCCCCGAATATTTATCAGTTTTTTAACAACGTTTTATCAAGATGGTACAGTCAATGACAAAAGTGTTACTTAATATCCCTTCTTCCCTAAATAAACGATTTATTAATACAAATCTGTTTGTTTATCAAATATACCCGGATTGGGGTAATATATTTATGAGATGGTAAGTAATGTATTGAGCCGTTAGGTGGTGACTAAAAAGAACCTCGTGTACGTTGAGTGGGTGGAGTGTGATGAAACTCATTTGCGTACATATGTACCGGCATCCATTTAAAATGATATTGGAGCGGACTTAAGTGACAATTGCATTTACATTCGCAAAGAATTCGTTTCTGATTAAATTTGGATGCCGGAACGTTCATAGTAACAAAGTTTTAAACCAATATAGATACAGAAATCTTTATCATGTCATAAGCTTATGAAAAAGATAGGAAAACATCTCTATATAAGTTTTCGCGGCCGAACCTTAATTTTTCCGTTTGGCAACGGGGACCGATGGCTTAACGTGCTCTCCAAGGCACGGCACGTGGACCGATGGCTTAGCGTGCTCTCCAAGGCACTGCAATGAATTTTGTTTTGGTACATATTTTATCAGGATTTTGAATTGTAAGTTTTTGAGTATTTTTTATTTGTTCATTTTGTAAATGAATCCACACGCCTATTGCCTGTACGTATTTTTATTTTATTTGTGATTTTATTAAGTTTAATCGTCTTCTTATTACAAATATAACTCACATAAAGAAGGTAACATGTAATATATCCTAGCTACATCTACCAGACAAGACGGTAGAAACCCCTATATACTCGTATTACACCTGTTTGTTTATTTAGGATAAAAGATTTGGTCAACACAATCTCATCGCCTTATATTTCAAACAAAAGTGTTTTCATTTTTGGACCACTTAGCACGGAAAGCATCCGGTTGGCTGACAGAATGCGGTTAGCCGCAGTTGCAACCGCAATATCCGATTAAAACCCCTAAACTGTTGGAGTGAAAATAAACTGTTTCAAAAATCTAATGTAAACTGTTGAAGCGGTTTATAATCGTTCCCACTTTATGTAAAGAAGAGAATAAAATGGAGAAACTGTAAAGGGTCGAAATTAATTCGTATTATCCTAGGTGGATACATAGTCACAGTAATAACCTGGTTCTCAGGGCCAAGAAGTTCAAAAAGTCCTGGCTTGACGTCGTGGAGGGTGACATGCGTGCAAATGGTCTCACTATCATGGACGTGCGAAATGGAGAAGGAAGAGCCGAAAGGCGGACCCTGAGCTCCGAGGTCATCTTGGTCATGTATGCAATCAGGAAAATGCGTCTACATGAGGATGATGAGCCTGGTAGTCATTACCAGCCCAACAGCAGTTCTACAAAGTTGCCTTGGACCGCGAAGATTTTGGTAAATATATCTCCCGTATACTCTGCATACGCAGCCTAAAGATTTCTGTATTCCAAAGAATCTAAACTATAGTTTTTTTTTAAGCTTCTAGGCGATCAGATTACTGCCGTTTGAGTTACAAAGCTTTCTTTATTGGTCTTACAGTCAATACCTCGATATAAAATCTTTTATACATTTATCATTATACCATTCCACTTTCATACACATTATAATAAAAAATAGCTTGTTATTATAATAATATTACTCTTTTTACGCCATTTAACGTTAGGAACATTGGTACGAAAAATGCCATTAATTTTATCTCATTGCCACACGACCGTTATACGTTTGTTTACGTAAGGAGATACGGGTACTGACGTTTCTTTTTTGTTCTTAACATTTCCTCACCCTAGGGTTGTATTACATTGAGGGTAAAAATATTTTATACTAGACTTCCGCCCGTAGCTCCACCCGCTCTGTGACTTTTGTTCATATCTCTGGTCCCACTAATCCAACAAACGTAAGATTTTAAGTCCGACCAAGACCTTTTAAATAAAAAAAAGACCACATTGCAAGCAAAAACTACTGAAAGGGATTCCGTTCAGTAGTTTTTGCTTCCATGGCAGACAAATGAGGCGAGATTTCCAAAAAATAGGTTTGTGTTCAGGATAATATGACATAACCCATTTTTTTTTTCAAATATTTCTAATGTACAGACAGGACCACTTTACAATTATATTTTAATAGTACAGATGTGGAATACTTTTGGTGTATGGTGTACGCTAGATGTAATTTGTACCATGATTTTCCATCTGTTTTTTTGCTCGATATCGGTCGCTGAGAGTGATTTCTTTGTAAAACCTATAATCCTACACCAAAAATATCTGAATAAATCTCTAAATGTATAATTATATGATTAAAAAATTATACGTTCGTTACTTTTCCCGAAGCGTGGCGTCTAAAAACTATCATCTTGTAAGTAATAAATCGTAGTGTCCTAATTCATAGATTAACCTATTTAAGCAGTATATTTGGAGTAATGTGATTGATCATGTAGCCTAATTGTATTTCATTGCTAGTAAGACTAGGTCATCGATATCCTCACTATGTTAAGAACTTGTTCAGAAGTGTCAAAAGATGAATATAAAAGTAGCGACGTCAAAGAATTTAAGATCGATGGGTTTTTGAGGTTTCTACCGCTTCAAAGGAAAAAAAAAACATGAAAAGTATATAAAATAGCTAAATATTCTAAAGGTATATCAACCTTTTTAATCTGATAACCAGGAAAATCTCGTTGAAAGACGAAAAAGCTGGCGTGAATGAGAAATGGTCATACTCGTATATTTCCCAAATACTCGTAAACCTAGTTTACATTAGACTTGCTGACATGAGAATGAAATGACATAAAAGCAGCTCGGTTCTGACTACCGCAAGCTTCTCTTGTCAGTCTTGTCAGATTTGCGGCACATTATTTCACTGCCCTAATATATTTCAGCGTAATTTACGAGCACTCCTGTACGCTTATGAATATGTCTATATAATCGTACCTACCGTGTTCATTTTAGTGTTGTGTAGTTTTAATTTAGCGTAATATATTCTTATTGTAACTAGCCGACCCGCCCCGGTTTCACCCGTGGCACATTTCGAAATCCCATATCACCCCTTTCAGTCTTCTATAGGCCCGTAAAGTATGGAAATCTGCCGGATTTGTTGACATTTATGATTACTGCCGCGTATTTTTTCTCTGCGTAAGAACCCTCCTCATACTTTAAGGAATATTCTAAAAAAAGAATTAGCGAAATCGGTTCAGCTGCTCTCGAGATTTGCGGTCAGCAACTTGAGACGAGGCTTGTAGTTGTTCTTCACTTCAAAATTCGTCTTTTTACGACGTAGCTTCCTCACAAAGTCCCATGCGTATTTAATAAACATTCTATCACTGCACAGCTTTCTATATATTTCAATTCATTCACTTCTGAATATCCAGACCATTTTTACCCACGCGCATTTCAGGGTTACATTCTTACTTATAAATATTAACCCCAGACTACTTTTCCGCCCAACAACAAAACACAGATCCGTATTTGGTACACAAGTCTTTACAAAGCTGTCGGCCAGTCAGAAAGGGCGCTCGAAGGGCATTCTTTATGATTTATCGTGCCTTGTCCACTACACACACGCCTTGTCGACCCACATCACTTGAATTTTGCCCCCTCTTTATTCCCCTGTCTACTTTCCTATCCCTTTGTGCCTGAGTTATAATTAAAATGGATATTAGTTTGGTCTAATTATGTTACGTGAATATAATTACCTGCTAGTCTCATAGTCTCAGTCCATTAATAGTAACTTCATTATTTGGTCTATTTTATTAACACTGTTTTATTAGTGTGTGTATGTATGATTCTTTAAATTCAATTTTGGAACACTTTCAAGCTTACGCATTTGTCAAGGAGCTTTAAATTATTTATTATTACGCTTGTACACGCTTATGAAGTACGCTTACGCAGTAATAAGCATGTAGGCTAAGCTATTTTATGAAAAAATATAAATTAAATAAAACCTATTTTTGTGTACTAATCTACTAAAAATACAAATAAAAAACAATAAAATAAATTTCAAAGTCATTAAGAATTTTGTTTTTCAGTTAGGACTTTTTATAAAGCGTGTTTAAATTTATTTTTTATACACAATAATTTAACTATTCCCCTGACATTGGTAATCTTTGGGCGCATAAATTAAATGTGTCACTTTGACAATAAAAAATCTGTCTACTTCAATTAATTTGTTTTTATTTTATAGTTCTATTCGTATCGTAAACTCGCTCATAAAATGGACCGTTGGTTATTTTTTATTAAAGTATCAAAAGTGTGAAAATCACTCTTTTTGTAAAAGAAAATCGACTTTCGGTATACCATGCGAAGCGAGAAACTTTCGTCGTAGTTTCTTGAGCAGCTTTAGACTCATGTTATTCGCCGTACAACTCCGCAGTAGGATCATTGCAAAAGAGATTTTATTTTCCTGCTTTCGTCTATAGGATAGAGGTATTTCCCCTGTCACAGAGCTACACCTTCAACCGTAGAGTCTACTCAGATTACAGAGCCAGGGTAGGTACTGTAATCTCTGAATCTTCCTTATTTGAAAAACAGTCTTAGATTTGAATTTCAATTTAAATATTGTTTTACAAACTGCTAATCTTGGTCCGAGTAATGGAAGAAATGTCATCTCAAGATTAATTTTGACAGTTCTACTTAAACAACAAACCTACCTTGGCTCCAGGAAGAGTGAGGTAATCCTCAAGGTTGATGTGAAGAATGCGTTCAATTCGGTGAACAGGGACACCTTGTTGACCCAATCTAAATTAGAAATACCCAAAATTTATAATTTTCTTTGGCAATGTTACAGATATCCCTCTAAATTATTATATAAGGACAACCTTCTGGAATCTGCTGTTGGCTGTCAACAAGGAGACCCTCTTGGACCGGTAATTTTCAGCTTAGCTATCCAACCTATTATTCGAAGGTTAAATTCTAAATTTAATGTATGGTACCTAGACGACGGGACTCTAGGAGGAGATGTGGAGACAGTTCTACAAGATTTGGCTTTTATTAAAAATGAATTTAATTTAATTGGTTTAGATCTAAATTACAATAAATGCGAGATTTTTTTAAATGACGTTTCGGACAAAATTTCAACTATTTCTAAATTTAATTCTTTAGCTCCTAATATCAAAATTATTGAAAAAGAATCTCTTCGCCTCCTTGGGTCCCCAATCCTAGAAGATGCCTACACCTCATTTATAGAGGAAAAAATTCAAAATTTTAGTGACATCTCGGACCGCCTACTAAAAATTAATATTCATTCGGCTTTTACTATTCTTCGGTATTGCCTTTTTGTACCAAAATTCACCCATGCTCTCAGATCCACACCATTTTGGAAACATTTAACAATTTTGGAAAAAATGGACAAAATCATAGAAATTACACTCACCAAAATTATAAATGTGGCTTTGAATGACCGAGCTTCACTACAAGCGTCATTACCGATTCGTTTAGGTGGGCTCGGTATTCGAAAAATTTCCGATGTCAGCTTACCAGCGTTCCTGTCTTCGGTCCACAGTACGGAAGAATTAACTAGGAAAATTCTTGAACCTACACTAGTTAATTCTGAAGTATTGTGTAAGACTGACGCAGTGAACGCTTGGAAAATTGCATGTCCAAACACCGATCTCCCAAAGAACCTTTTCTCACAGCGTCGGTGGGACGGGCCGCTCTGCAGCTTAGTAAGACAAAATTTACTCAATACATGCTCTAATGCTGCTGAGCGTGCCCGTTTATTGGCGGTTGGTGAGTGGGAATCGGGTCTTTGGCTACAAGCTCTTCCGTCATCTAACGTAGGGACTATGTTAGATGACACTACCTTCCGCATCGCAACGTGCCTCCGATTAGGCGCGCCGTGTGTTTCTCCGCATCGATGCCGTTGTGGAGAAGCAGTTGACCGACTCGGACACCATGGCCTGTCGTGCTGCAGGAGCGCTGGGCGAATTCCACGACACGCCAGCCTAAACGACATTATCCGCCGTGCTCTTGTCACCGCCGGTGTGCCAGCCGTGCTTGAACCAAACGGTTTGGCGCGCGACGATGGCAAGAGACCGGATGGTATGTCGTTAATGCCATGGAAAATGGGTAGGACTCTGGTGTGGGACGCAACATGCGTCGACACCATTGCCCCTACCCATATTCCTGGCACGGCTGGCTGTGCTGGTGCTGCTGCTGCTTCTGCAGAGGCTCTCAAGCGGCGCAAATACTCCAATCTCATTGGAGATTATGAATTTGTGCCGTTTGGAGTCGAAACGTTGGGACCATGGGGTCCGAGCGCGCGCAATCTCTTCAGGGAGATTGCGAAGCGTATGGTCGACGCTTCTCGTGACCAGAAGGCTGGCCTCTTTTTAGGTCAGAGAATAAGCATTGCCATACAACGTGGCAATGCTGCCAGTCTTCTGGGAACGTTACCACAAGAGGCATGCGATGCGGAGGAATTCCACGACGCGTTCGGTTTTAGTTTTTAATTTGTCCTTTTATGTATATATTTTTAGTTTTATTGTTAATATTGTAAATATTTAAATTGTATTATAGTAGGATTAACCAGAATAAATTTTTATCAATATTAACATGCCGTGCTACTGTAAACATTAATTAATAACAACAAATGAATCCCTAATGAAACAAATTGAAGGAGTTCACGAAGTTATTTCTGTTTCTTAATATTTTTGTGAAGGTTTTTGTTTGTGATGGAAAATACTTGAATGAAAGAAAAATAAAATTCTGTTGTATACAGGGTTACTTGGATCGCTAAGTATAACAAAATGAAAAAATCAAAGAGTACTTTTTTCAATTAATCTATTATTATTATTATTATTAATAACTTCTTTATAAGAAGTTCAAATAGTATAATTAATAACAATTTAAAACTACTACTATAGATGCTAACTATCTACTAATTTAGTTGTAGACGTAAACATTTGAGTTAGTAAACAAGCACATGGTCTGCTTGTTGCCACCTGCGAAAAAGGCAAGTCAGCGAAAAGGCGAAAATGGAAAACTAAAATAAGGCTGAGTAAGGCAGTTAAGGCCTCTGAAAAGTACTATTGCAAATCATATAATATGCAGCATATTTGCCAGTTGCGCTCCCCATTTACCTTTTCCTATGACATATTTTAATTGTAACAATTAAACATCATTTTAAATCAAGAGGCAAACTGCAAGCAGTTTAATGTGTTAATTAAATATCAATCTTATTCCATTTAGACAAAGCTTAAAATCCCAAACCTCAGTTTGCCGCTTAGTCTAGAATGTCCACGGCCGTACTTTGTGATGAGTAATACGAAGCCAGGGACGGATTACGAGTATGGAAGGTCAAACCGCCGAAATGAAGGATTAGGTTGTCACATGTGGCTCAGGCATTGGGTTCCACGACATATCGTTATTACAGACCCTATGTTATTACTTACATACGATGCCTAGACACGCAGGTGTTGCTTTATAGCTGTTAAGACTGATGGGCTGTGTCGTCACTATTTTACTAATGAGATGCTCTAGTGAAATGTGAATTCTAATTTTAATTGAAGCCATATTTTCACATTGTACGCTTATTTATTGTAAGTATATCTATAATAGTAAAGATACATATTTGATTTTTGTATGCCTTGATTTTAATTTATTTATTTATTTATTCCTCATAATACCATTATTACATTAATTATATATTATATTAATTATATCTATCTATATCAAATTTGATTTTAGGATAAGAGTTGGCATATTATATTGAGTGAGTACAAATTATAAAATGATAGCTTTTGCCCGCGGCTCCGCCCGCGTGGATGTCGGTTATCGCGACCAAACATAGCCTATGTCCTTTCTCGAGGTCTAATCGACCCCTATACCAAATTTCATCAAAATCGGTTCAGTGGTTTGGGCGTGAAAGCGAGACAGACAGACAGACAGACAGACAGACAGACAGACAGAGTTACTTTCACATTTATAATATTAGTAGGGAAGTAGGGATATACCCAGTCATATTTAATGCAATGCCAAAAATTCTAGTAATTACAACAATTTGTTTTATAATCGCCAACGTGAACTGATCATCTAACTCAAATACTTAATTAATAATAATTATAATAACTATAAATTTATTATTATATCGTCAAAGTGCGAGCATATTATAAAACCTCCTATGTAGGTGCCTATAATATAATATTTGCAAAGAGAAACTACCGATCTGTATCTGAACTTGTGTTTAAAGCATTATTCTTACAAACGTGTCAAAAACATATTTCTACAAACATTTTATTTATTACTGGACATAAATATTAACAAGAGTAGAAATATGTTTCACATCCTTATAATAAAATATGGCTATTGAACATAATAATTTGGTAGAACTATATGAATCATCTATCAGGATTTATATGCAGCTTACGCATAATATCCACATTTTGTGGTGGCATTTTGTGGTGGCATTTTGTGGCGAAAAGGGCAGTTTATTACGGATTTCCCCATAACTTGTGAACGAAATAATATCCAGTAAGCGCTATACTTCAAAGCTTGTCGTATTATTATATGATATATGGAAATCATTCAGCATAAACAAGGTGCTAATCGCGCAAGTAAAATAAGTGTTGTGATAGGAATCAATTTAACTAATTTTTAACCGACTTCAAAAAGGAGGAGGTTCTCAATTCGATGGGTTTTTATTTTTTTTATTTTTTTATTTCTGTAGATTAATAGTTCTCCTCTCTCTCTCTGTTCAATAATACAGACCATGACAAAGTACCCGCTTGACGACAGTAGCCTATTTCGTGGGCGAAATATGGGTGCTAGTACATCTCTGCCCACCTCTTCGAGGATTTACAGGCGAATATATGTAGGTAGTTTAATAGTTTTTAAGTTTTAGTCCACACAGGTACCGGAAAAACTAAAGTTGGTGATTGTTTCATAGTTTAAAGTGTAAGTTATCTTAAAGTTTGATTTATTGGTGTTACTATTTACATCTGCCCATAACCATGACTTCTGAAAATAGACAATAACGACGGAATCAGTGTAAATCATAAGATAAATTGTGATACAATCTGGTGGAAATAGTTTTATTTCAATGTGTAATATTTTCGTAAACTTTCGTCATCATCAATAATCTTGTACCCTAAACAAGCTTGCAACTATAAAAATGACTTTTAATTTTAAATTTCACTATACTGATAGATAGATAGATAATTCTTTATTGTACACCAATAGATTTACAGTAGTACAAGTAGGTAGCATGTTACAGTTCAATGTACAATGGGCGGCCTTATCGCTAGAAGCGATTTCTTCCAGGCAACCTGATTGTAATTATTTAAAAGCCTTTCTATTAAAGGTTACACAGGTATCCTTTCATTAATCGGCTAGCTGTGGTGAACGACATGGCAGTGTCACGAACAAACCATTCTCAAATAGAATTCCTGGAAAGGTTTCACAAAGTGGGATCAAAACCGTGTCGTATATAATCACAAACATGGATAAACCCATACAAAGTTTACATTGAATTTCATGTACCATAATAAAATAATGTTTTCCTTATAATAACCAAACATATTGTATTAATTACAATAACAAAACCGCTTGGCAAATTTCCGCAAAATTTTCTGAGCACAGTTCAAACCATAACGGCTCGTTATTTTGTTTGACAACAAAACAAAACAGTTACCTGTTTAATTAAAAAGTTACAAAAACGCTTACCTGAACAAATATTTTATTTGCGTTTGTCTGTACAGGGGCCCGATGCGCTAACGCCACGTTTTGTATACGCGTGACTTGTGATCGAAATGGATTCGATAACTTAAAAACGTGGTAGTCTGTAAGATCTGTCAAAGTAAAACTTATCAGAACTTTAGTATATGTCATTTTGACAACTTGCGTCACCCATACAAATGGCTCTACGTCAAAATTTACTTACACCACGTTTCTTCAAAGCTTGATTTCCATTTCGATAACTTATTAACGTGGTAGTCAGTACGATATGTCAAAGCAGAAGTTAGGTTTTTATGCTTCAAATCATGGTTTTCAAATCGCCAATAATTTTTTCACGATTTGTAAAACGCATTTAGGTTTACAACAATTGGGAGAGGCCTATGTCCAGCAGTGGACTGCAATAGGCTAATTGATTGATTGATTACTAAAATTATGAATATTGAATTGGTATCAATCACAGAAAAATCATTTGGTTAGTAATTCTATTCATTTTGACTATAGCATAAGTGATTGCTAAAGTCATGACATAAAATCAGAGAAATAAATATTCTACGACAATCTACACAGCGCTATCTAGACCCAAAGCAAGCAAAGCTTGTGTTTTGGGATCTAGAATGCGGATAAAAAAAAAAAAAAAAATTTTTGCAAATACATACAGTCAGCATCATTTTGACTAGCAGTTAAATTTTTCCTACACATCAATACCACCGTGTTTGTACAGTCAGCATCAAATCGATGGAAGGAAATAATTTGAATACCAAGGTATTAAGATAATTTTCAGTACTATGCTAGTCAAGATCGATCGATGCGGACTGTACTTTATGATATACCGAAGAACCCAGACCAATGCAAATATATCATGCATGCACATTTTTGTACAGAGTGGGCATCGACCCATACTATGCTTTACTAAATCCCTTCGGATGATCCCGCCGGGTGATAAGGGTGGTCATATCGGCTTTGAACCGACTGAAACAGCAGCGCTTTGGGTTTAAGATTGCCTAAAACATATTCCTTGTACCCCGACAGACCCAGGGACATCTCCAGTTTCGAGATGCTCCCCTCGTGTGTGGGAACCACGATGTCTCCATATTGCCTCTAGAAAGGGCGGCGAGGGGTGCGCATCGCATTGCAACGCATCCTAGCGTTAAATTCCAGTCGCATCCGAAGCTTTCACCTCGAAGTCTGGGGTCCGCTTTACCAGTCTAGACCCAAGTTTCTCCACCTCTAACGATGCCTCATTTGTCCAGTTGTAATAAGTAGTTCAAGAGGAAACAGATGATCATACATAGGTCCATTAATCACGTGATTTTTTTTAACAATTTTTAACCCCCCTCCCCCTTCCCACTATGGTGATACGTCGTGAGGTTTAAGACCAACCCTCCTTCCCCCTAGACATTTTTAAGAAAATTAATCACCGTGACCAAAATCGCGCATTATAAGAAAAAATAAATACAAGTGATATCTCAATATACTGGGGGTAGTTTTAATTTTTTCCTCCCCTTGGTGATATTTCGTGATTTTTTCCGTACAATCCCTGATCCTTACGTGATTAATGGGCAGCCCCATATACACATATCTATACTCACGCCTGTGAATCCCTGAAGGGGTAAGCAGAGGTGTATTACCCACATTTCGCCAACAGATTTTCCATCTCACGTATTAGGGGCCGAGCCTATTGCCGTCAAGCGGGTACTTGTAACTATTAATAAATAAAGCACAACCCCCAATTATGGGGTTCTACAAGAAGGGCATTAGAAGGTTTCTTCAGGGTCGGCCGTGCGAGTGTGACGCCCCTGGTGTTGCATACGTCCGTAGGCCACGGTGACCGCTTCCCATCAGGTGGGCCGTGTGCTTGTCTGCCAACTAAGTGGTTTAAAAAAAAATGGAAGAGTCATTGGTGTTACCATTACCTAGGCTGCGCCAAGCGCCATATTATGTTAGTTTCTGTACGTAGTACTATTGTTTAATGAATAAAAAATGATGAATAATCCATAGTACTACAGTAACTATTTATTATTCTGTGGTACTACCCCGTTTTCCACTCCGATCAATTGAACGAATCAACCAGTTGATCAAAGTGGAAGTCGATTCAGGCATATGTTCTTATCTTCTGTCGATTTAGGCATATAATTTTTCTATTAAAGTTTCTTTCAAATGTGTTCCTACCGAATCAATTTTTATTTAAAAAAAAAAACGTTTTGATGAATTAATTATTATTCTCTCTTTATTAATTAAAATCACATATAAATTGCATTTTTAAATACATCCATAATTATTATTATTAATAATATTGTAGGACATTCTACACAACGCTATCTAGACCCAAAGTAAGCATAGCTTAACTACCTAGCTTGTGTTATGGGTTCTAGAATGCGGATAAACATACTTAGATTCATTTTTTTTTTGTGAAAACATACATATTATACATATAAACACCCAGACCAATGCAAAGATTCATATTAATATGCATACAAATATTTGCACTGAGCGGGGATCGAACCCGCGCCTCCTGCGTAGCGGCGGCGTTCACTACCGCTACGCCACGGAGGCCGTCTTCAGATCTTTGATTTTTTAACTGTCAAATGTCATTATAATTTACTTGACATTGGCAAACTGACGGCGATTTGCTGCAGACGCCATTAAGAAGAAGTTGAAGTTGTTGTTCTGTTGTAGATGCTTCGTATATCTTTTGCGTTCATTTAATATATTTACATAGTCTAGAACTCAAGAATTTATTGACATGTAAGTACATAATAATTGTGCGGGTCAAGTCGTAGCAAAAGTATTTCAGGGATTTATTGCGATATATGGCCCAATTTCAGGCCGGCAAGCTGCTTGCCGAGTTGGACGATGTTATGGTCAAATTAACCGGTACGTACATATACTTAATGTTAAACACAATATGGAAAGTGTAATCTATTAAAAACTATTAGTGTTAAGTGAATATTCTTTGTTTCAAAGCATTATTTCAATTTTTGTGGTTGTCATTTACCTACGATTTTGTAAAAAAACCTACAACAATTAAACGTTTTTGAACATTCTTGATCCATTTTTCAGTACTTACGTTTATATTTCTTTCAGATGTTTTCAGAAATACCATGCCATATCATTTAAGTATATCGGAAAAGATCGAAGAGGATCAAATAAATTAAGCAGGAGTTTCAAGCAGCATTTCGGGTACCTCGACTTAGACCATTACTTTATTGTTGTGAATACATTATTCTTATAAAAGAATATAATGTAACATTTATTAAATTATATCATACCTATATTATACTTTCTTTCATTCTTTCATAATTTCATTACTTCTATTGATTTCATTTTTATAAATGTTAAACAACATCATCATCCTCCTTGCGTTAGTCCCAGTCTTCTTTTATATCCTTGGAATCCGGGGTATGCATTTTCCCTTATGAAACCTCAGTTTTAAAGAAAAAAAGGTTTTTATGCAGAGGTGTATTAACAGCCACATTCTAATCTAAATCATTATGCGTTGATGATACACTAAACAAACAAACAAGTATATTGATAACACCTGAAGAAATTCGGGCCGTGAGATCCCGGCTCCACAGGGACATGGTGGCGGAGTGGGAGCTACAACTTGGGCAACCAAGCGCAGGGCGCGCCTTAGTAGCGGCGGTAAGACCCATCATGGGGGAGTGGCTAGAGAGGCCACATGGCGGCCTCTCGTTCTGGCTGACGCAGATTATCACCGAGCATGGATGCTTCGGGCGGTATCTGCATCGGACCGCGAAGAAAGAGCCAACGTCCGAGTGCCATCACTGCGACGCGAGCGAGGATTCGGCGCTACACACGCTCACCGAGTGTCCGGCGTGGGAGACGCCGAGACGGGAGCTAGTGGCGACCCTGGGAGTGAGAGTTCTCACGCTCGCCACTTTGCTCGCAGCGATGGTTCGCTGCGCGGATGCGTGGGCTGCCGGCGCCTCCTACTGCGAGCAAGTAATGCTCGTGAAGGAGGCGGCGGAGCGGGAGCGAAGGAGAATCGCAGACCTTGCGGCCCGCGAGGAGCAAAGGAGAATCGCAAACCGCGTGGCCCGCGCCTACGATATTTATTATTCACCTAACCGGTTTCGCCTTACGGCATTCACAAAAAATAAGAGGTCAAGTCGCGATATTACAGGGATACCAGGTTAATCGTAGCAGCGCCACCCTCAATCGTCACAACTTTCTCGACGGACTAACGTATGTAAAGCAGCGCCACCCTCAATCGTCACAATTTTCTCGACGGACTAACGTATGTAATTATTGCAAAAAAAAAATTGTAGATATTTTTTTGGTCTGGCATGTTTGTCATGTCATATATGACATATGACAAGCATGTCAATATATACTTACGTTTTCTTTTTACCGAAAACCCACAAAGAAAACTACAGTTTTACTCATCGAAATGTTACGTTACGTCTTAGTAAGTTACCAAAACTACAAAAACTAAAACGTAAAATTAGCGCATCGGGCCCCAGGTCTTATTTTATTTCATTTTTATTTTAGCCACATAATTATGTTGTTTCCGCTTGAATTTCAGATTAGCGGTCTCTGTTTAGTATGCAAGAGAAAAAATCTCACATGAAGAGGTGACCTAATTTTGGCTGAGTGTATATTTTTTGAGAGTAAAAAGAATGTTTCTGTTCCCAGTGACACGAAAATGAAACTAAAAATAGTTCATAGAGATTTAGAGATTTAATTACTAGCTCTTAAACTTTCGCGTTCTATGATACGTATACAATAATGTTAACGGGAATTTAATTTGCAACAAACTGTTGTATTTACTAACTATTGTTTAACTAAGTATATTAAGTAAATGTTTGTAAATAGACCAAAAAAATAGCCGCTGAGTTTCTTGCCAGTCTTCTAAGGCCGGCCGCCGGGGCCGCGTTTCGAACCGGAGCGGAGGTCCATTTGCTAAAGTAGTATTTTTTTTTAATTTTGCCCTTTTGTAAGTTCTGTTTTAATGATCCTGAGAATTTGATCCAGGTATACAGAATAAATGATTTTTGACTTGGACTTTGTTTTGACCAATTTTCAGAGCAACGAATTAATTTTCCCGATATGGCGTAAAATTAATTCGCACCACTTTTCACAAGCTGCTGATCATATGCTTATGAAGTCGCTTAAATTAATTTGTAAAAATTCCATCATGTGTTAAATTAATCATATATAAAAAAATAACTATACTCTAACCTTTTGACAGCCAAATGTAACTTTTGAACTATGGAAACATGTCTTGAAATCGATTAAAATTGCAAAAACTGAAATGAATCAGACGGGACTCGAACTCGCGACCAGTCCCTTACGGGGGACTTACTCTCATTCTGAGCCGTTATTAAAAACTTGGGTATAAAATACAAAAGAACAATTTAACCGTATGAAAATTGTTGTACGACTGAGTTAGGATAACTCCAAGTTCTTGAATAGAACATCTAATATCTTCAAGAACTTTTCCTTGATAAAGGCCTGGTTTTCAGGTGTACCCTAATTCTTTACGTCAAGGTCGCTCTTGTGTAAAGATTAATTACTTACTCTGTCGCCACAGAAATAAATATACATTTTTACACTTAGGTAAACATGATGGACGGTATAAGAACCCAAGCGGATGTTTTTTTAGCCACTAACATAAATAAGTCAACTACAGAATTAAATGCTAAATAGCCCTACGATTTGATATCATCTCTAAGACATATAGGAGGCATAATGGACCAAGAGCCGGTGAACGCCAGACCTTCGTCATTTTATAAAAGCTGAATGTTTGTCAGAGCAAACTTTCAGATGGTCAAAATTATGAAGTTAGGGTCATAGTGGCTTTGGCAGATGTGACATTATTTATCTCTAATTAAAAAAAAACTTTTTTTTTTCTTTTTCTCGAGTTACCATAAGCAGGTTCTCCCTTTGCTGCATGCTTATCCTTCAATATTAATAAAAATCTGTTCAAAGTTTGGTCTTGATCTAATCTCAATCGCCTAAATGTCAAAAATGGTAGAAAAAGACCGAAAATTAACATAGTGATCGTTATTGACAGTTGGGACATTCAGATTAAATCGTGTCTAAATTTTGAAAGGACCTTTATTGCCCTCTAGCGAGTGTTACTTAACCTTACAAAGTACTAACCTATTTGGTTATCACTTAACCTCGAGGCACGAATATGAAGGTATAGCTATATTGCAATTTATTAAAGAACGCTTTGAAGGGAAGCTCGACCCAAATCCCAAACCTAAAACAGCAAACCAATATGATAAAGCAAATAAAATTTCAATAAGGAATTTCCGTAACAATATTTGCTATAAACAAAGAGATAACAACCAGGTCCTTGTGACAAGGACATCCGATAACTACCGCATAGCCTTCCAATAATAATTTAATTAAATCAATTGATAACTAATTGATAACGGAAGCTGATTAATACGAGCCACAAGTGCGTATATTAGAAGACAATACATTATTATGGTGATTGACCTATTTATCATCAAAATGTGACTAATATATTTTTTTGTTTATTTTTCTGTTCAAGGGGATATATCCGTTAGAACTTGGCAATCTATATTGCCTAGTAATAAAGTTGAAGAGTTTGTTTGTCGGAATTGAAGTGGTAATTACCGGAATGGTTAGGCTCTATTGCCATTCTTTTCTATTTAGATATTCATTGTTTATTAGACTTTTATTAGTTACCGTCTAAGTTGTAAAGAAGCTTTGTTATCACAATTTATATTATATTAAAGGATCTCGTCAGTACTCTTTATGTATTGTTTGGCAATAGGTACGTCTTATAGTTCAAAGTACTTTCGTATTGACTGAAGAGTATATTTTCCTCATTTGACTTTTATGATATCGATTCTCTTTGATACAAATATTATGTACGTATTCTCTCAAATTCGTTTTATCTACTGCCATGCCACTTCTTTGTTTCCAATCGTATTAGGATGCGAATATACGTATACGTTCTTTTGTGTGTGGATCAGTATTACTATGGAGTTGTTGGGTATATGAGGCCTTACTAAGATCTTTGATGCCCATGTCAACTTTTCTTGACCTTCCAACCCCGTAAGGAAAGTTAGCGGTCAGAGCCTCGTGTTCGGCACTATAAGATTGTCTTGACTCCTTAGATCTTGGTGGAGTCTCTTAAACTTATACATATATTGACGCCTGTGAATCCCCGAAGGGGTAGGCAGAGGTGTATTATCTTACACTCAAAGTTTTTTCATTTCTAGATAATTTGGAATACAATCATTCAAAGTATATACCTGTAGGCTTTTATATAACTGAAACATAAATTCCTAAATTGAAATCTTACTAAGCTATAAATTTGGAAAGTAAAAAATAGGACCTGGGTGACGCCTGGGTCAAACAGCTGGTATGAAATATTTTTTCTGACTTTTTTACAAAAGGATAGACTTAGCCTTCTTTATAGACTTTCTATACGTTTATTACAACATACACGATTACGCCAGACCCCCATTAACGTAGAAATTAACCACACTTACGGCAAGAGGACCCAATTATTTTAAATGCTACTTTCTAGTAAGGATATTCTCAAAGTGTTGCAATATATTGTGCCTACTTTTTATACTTTCAATGGGTCATTTGCGTGACAAACCCGAATTCTGTTCTGTGAAATACTCAATGTAATACATTTTTATTGGAATAATGTAATACATTTTTATTGTACATCGTGCTTAACAGTGTAGTTAACCAAGTTGATTATAATTTAGTTAAGTACAGTTGTACATTTTTATAAAGACCTCAATTTGTATTGACAATATACTGACAGTTATGAGTACCTTCTTGTTACGATACTCGTAAATAATTATATTTATGGAGTGAATGTCAAGTCACCGTGAGGGTTGACAATGTGAGGGTTGAAATGACAATCTTTTGAAGTACCCGTGACAGTATGTTTATTAAAATGTATGTTTATTCATCGTTTGTTTTATATATCTTTTATATTGTAAATCTTGTTAAACATTAACCCATGTATGGGTATAGTAATATAATAGGTATACACTACATTCGTCTTTTAAAATTAAATTTAAAGTGTGATTTGAATTCTATTTTTTATTTATTTATAAATCCCATGTTCCATTGGAATTGAGCATGATATATTATAAACAGATTTCAATATACTATGAAATAGTGATATTTACGATAAATCAATGTATTTTTGTGCACAAAATAGATTCGTGCGTCATTACGAGAATTTATGAGCGTTATGCTTACATACAAAAATTACGATGATCACTTATTTCTAAGCCAGTAGTGATATAATTTACAAAACTGACTGGATCTTGATTTATTCTACAATGTTTATAAAACCGATGTTGGTCAAATAAATTGTGTGTAAAAAAGTAAAAAACAAATCATGTTTTTCTAAACGTTTCTAATTCGAAGATAATCTGCAGTGAGGAGTGAGATAATGAATGCATACTTGAAACTTGGATGATATAGAAGAAGTATTAAATAAGCAAATATATTTTTTTGGATAAAGGATGATGATATGTAATAAATTTTATCAGAAATAGACGCAGGTAATTATGGCAAATAACAAATATCTATCTAAACTATTATGTATTTGTAAAGATTTGTGTGATGTGTTTTAAATGAAAATTACTAAACTACTTACTCAGTATTAACATAAGGACCTATAATTGGAATGAATATAATTTCAACCGTAGAATGGCTGAAATTGTAACCTGCCGCGCGTAGGACAGTCTACCAACTTGTATGACTGATAAGTACCTAACTGTATTAATAATACTGATTTGATGCCCTAAAAAGCACCAAACAGTACAGAGAATGATAGTATACGCTATAATCCTTCAAAAGTAGAGGTACTGCAGTATTAAAACGTGTAAAATAAAAATCGACACGGTAAAAAAATAGGTTAATAAAGACTTCACAGTATTATTCGTTTAATATTCCTGTCACCTTCATAAACGACGTTTTGTACACCGCTGATGAATATTCGAACGGATTAATAGCCGCTTGCCGCAGATTTCTGTCGGATCAACTCAGTCATACGAAAATATGTCAATGAATGAACGATCCAACGTGTATAAGCCATAAGGTATTGAATGATTCAGTATGCTTACCAAAAAAAATATGAATGTTGATTTTTTAAATATTGTTTTCAAACTCAAGATTTTTCTGTGTTTTATTGGTAAAAAAACATAAATAATACTAAATTAAATGAAAACTAAATACTATTTTTTATTGAAATCAACTTTAAGGTGTTGAATTAAAATTAACATGAAAATGATTATTTTTTGAGCAGAAAACGAATAGGTACTTCAGAATACTGCTTCTTCTTCTTCAGAATACTTTTGTGATTGCTCTTTTATGATTTAAAAAAAAAATATTTTCCCAGTCATTGTTCCACTCAGGAGTCAATTTTCAGTCAAACAAATCCGTGAAGCACCTCCATAACCCACAGGCATTATGTCAAAATTCTGTTAGAGCTGTCACAATTTCTAGACTATCACTAGATTTTCGAAGACCCTTTTTCAGGCGATCATGTCAATTGACCAGGAAGTAATCACTGTGATTGACGGTATGGGATTTCCAATAAATACCTTCAGCTCTGCATAGCAACAAGATAACACGAAAATGGTGAAGACAATGTACAGAAGCATTTAAGAAATTTCGTTAAATCGCGCAGAAGCGCACATATTTTACGGCTCACGTTTAGCTCGCACTCCACAAATATTTCCCACAAAACGTTTTGATACATTTTAAGAATTCACCGGCAAATATGCAAGAGGAATTTTATCTTTTAGCGAGATATTTTAAAATGTGTTTGGAAACTTTCTTGGGCCTAAAATAATATAAGAGATTAGATAATTTAGAACAGGTGACGCAGTTGTAATGTGAGTTGGTTTGAGTCGAGGGCCGGCCAAATACTAATAAGAGAAAAAAAGAAATAGACACTATCGATTAAGATTGGAAAAAGTGAATTGCTCAGGCGGGACTCGAAACCGCGACCAGTCCGTTACAGGGGGAATGGATACTGAGCTACCGGGCCCCACCTGAAGCGTTCCAAATCTAAGGGCATTCCTTCCTCCTAAGGGTAGCCTAAGTATGGGATTGGTCGTGATTTCGAGTTCCGCCTGTGCGATTCTCTATTTTCACTCTTAATCGATTCAAATAGTTAGCATACTAATTGCTTTAATATTGCATTCAAATAGTAGTCGAAATCGAAAACCAGAAAAAGTGCAAAATATGGTAAACCATTTGACATTTTGAAGCTATTAGTATGCTTAACAAATTATTATATATCCAATATGCTACTAAAAGTATTCGATACCATATCCAATACGGTATTTAAAGTCGTTTCGTCAGAAAAATGTAAACAAACCCGCAACATTTTCTTATATACTTAAAGAAAGTAAATTTATATTTACACAGCGAAATCTTCTAAAATTCTTATTGGAATCCGAGTGAAACTTCAAATAGGGACTAAAGAAAAAATCTTGACACAAAGCAAATGATAAGCTTCGAGATTCAGTTTCAACTCAATCGGAATACTACGCTACCTGCCTTCCTATTTATGAATATATTTTTCAGTTTCATATTATATTGCCCAGAAGCCTGGAAATATTAATTTTCATTTGCGATGTATAAAATGTTACGGACGTAAAATAATGAACGTTTAAATCGAGCGCGAAAAGGATTTTACTGTTTCAATTTATCAGTTCTTAAATAAAAAAGTCAAAAGCAAAAATATAATTAATATAATAATTAGGATTGCATCGTTAATAATAAATGCATTTATCATCTTCCGAGCCTCTAGATAACTCGATTGTGATTAAACATCATTGAGTACCTCACGCTTTTTAACAATAAAAAGGTTTTGTTATTCACTTTATATTTTACTTTTCAGTTTGGTCTTCTGTTAAAGCGTTTTTTTTAATTTTACCCTATTGTTTCGTGTATATGAGAAGTATTATCCCGTTATGGTATAGCAGTAAGAAAGTTAAGTAATAGTTACTTTTGAATACTCGAAATAAAGTCGAACGCAAAGTGAAGTTCAAAATATAAACCAATACTTCAGCGCATTATTTTTTAACTTATCCATATCCAAATGCGAAAGTAAATTTTTTGTCCGTCTTTCTGTCTGTCCGTCTGTTACGCTTTAATGCCTTGGGAAAGGACATAGGCTATGTTTGGTCGCGATAACCGACATCCACGCAGGTGGAGCCACGGGCAACAGCAAGTTCAGAATATTTGAAACTGAGATATTGTGTAATGTTCGTTTTGAAATCTCTCAGCTGATCGCTACCCTTCACCACACTAGAGAGTCGGGTTTACCATTAATATTTGCTCGGTGCGGAAATTAATTTGCCTCAAGTAGGTATACAATCAATTTGGGATCATTAAATATTAAAGTGTTATCTTCAACACAATGTTATTAGAATAAAGATATATCTAACTATACTGCTGATAAGATAATGAAAGGTTTCTACCTACTTTCTAATAACCTTCTAAAACAATTTTGCATGAAAGTTTCTTTAAATAGCCCCAAATATTCAATTAATCAATAAGCCTAACGCAGTCCACTGCTAGACATAGGCCTCTCCCAATGTTGGAAGACTTTGGCCTACTGTTGCTACGCTGGCCAGACGGGTTGGTACAGGGTTTTATTTTAAGTTTTCCTTCTCTCGTAGTGATATCGTCTGCGTATTTTTCCGTTAGTCGCTTCTTACGACACTCTTCAGATGAGATGAGGTGCTGATACCTGTATTCTTTCTACGTCACCAAACACCCAATATAAAGCAAGCCGAACACTCATTCTTTTTCATCCCTGTTTTGTATATCACTAGAGATACAGCTGATGTTCTCAAAAATGCAAATTACTGCAAGAGCCTTAAGCACAGTTTAAAGACCAAGACTTACAACGTACCTCCCTGAATTATTCATAAACGTATGGTGGGAATTTTGTCGCGTCAAATGACTTACAATGTAGGCATTATAATATTTCAGATTTATTCAGCTTAACTGGTTTATTCAGCGGAATAAAGTTTGTGTAAGACTCAGTGAGAACAAAGTTAGTAACAATTAAAATCTTGGCACTGAAAACTTGAATCACATTTTTGCATGATTTAATAATTTACCTACATACCTATAGGCTGCCATTAAAATATTGTACATATGTTTATGTCTTGCTATTCTGTGTGTGATTCAATAGGTTTATTTCTTGTTATGAATAAAAATATAAAAACAAAAAATAATGTACCTATACAAACATGTAGGTTCAGGCGTCAAAGAATTATTTCCCATCGATGTCAAACGGGAGGTGGACAGAAGGCTGATGGCATTGCCACGTTGAATGGTAGGTAATACCAATCCTTTGCGCAAGGAATGATTCTCTATATCTACTCAATATTATAAAAGCGAAATTGATTTTCTTTTTTTACAAGAATGGTGTAATGGATTAGGCTGAACTTCGATATTTTCCGTGAAGCGACTGCCACCTGATCCCCACAACCCAATGGAGAAATCTAAGCATTGCAGCTTGACCAGTTGTTGGACTTTTTAGGGCTCCAACTACTAGTAACGACTGCCATAGATTTTCGTATGTCAATCGGGACCGATGGCTTATCGTGCTCTCCGAGGCACGATCAAACTAATGCAAATCCCCATATTCATACATAAAAATATTTGCACTGAGCGGGGATCAAACCCGTGCCTTCTGAGTAGTAGCCGCGTTCACTACCGCCACGCTACTATCAGAGCATGTCATCCTTGCAAATGTACCTACTAGTACTCGTAGTTAATGATTATATTTCGTTAGATTTTGTAATACTTTACATTCGTCGAATTTGAAAGGTAACATACCTATAAGAAATCTTTTGATCATTAATACAAAGAATAGCTTCAGAAATACTGGATCACGTTTGATAGAGTTCTAGATTATTTCAACATTTGATCACGCTTTAAAGGTCTTGACTCTACTAGATGAATTCACTCACAGATATTTAAAATGAAAGTCTTCCTCAAAAGGGTATAACGTCCAATCTTTCCATTCTTTGAAGTAAAAAATAATAGAACAGAGAACTGTTCTCACACCGTGAAGTAACAATATTGTTTTAATTGAAGCTCATCCGTGCAAAAATCGTTTTTATACAGAGTCGTTTGGAATTTTAACACAGACATTAAAATATTATTTATGACTTACATAACAGACTTCAATTAAAAAAAAGATAACGATTGTAATGAAAATAAAAATGAGCTTCTTTTGTTCAACTTGATACCGACTACAATTAATCATCTCTTAGTTATTACCTTCAGTTTATATTGTTAACAAATGTCATTTTAAAAGTAGATATATTTATAGCGGCCTTCAATTTAGGTCATTATGGTTCGAACAACGGCGTAAAAATTGATTCATAGCTGTTTGTTTTTGATGTGAGTTCTGAAATGTGTCAGTGTATTTCGGTCACTAGAGAAAACAATAAAAACATCCGTGCGTAAAGTGGCACGAGTGTAAAAAATTTGTGTGAGAGAGTTCTACTTCTAGAAAGATGTGCTCACCAACGTTAAATGGTGATGGCTCCACAATAGTAAAAGGTATGCGATGGTGTAGATAGATAGCAACATAAACACAAACAGAAACTGTGGTCATTTCTATGATTACTGAGAAACAGGCAATACTTTGTGTATTTGTATGGATGGATGGATAAAAATATCATTATCACTACTGACTGACACAAAGCTTTCATCATCGTTGCTTATCAAGTAAGAATTTTGTTAAATGGCGGCAGCATACGTCGTTATTTACGATATTCGTCCAAATATTTTTCATGTGAGCGACACAACACACGTGATAAACACAGAAAGTCCCTCTTCACCATGGAAATAAAAAGCACAAGGAAACCACAAGTCAATATCCAAACTAAGCCTCGGTAATACAGACGATTCAAATACTTTTCTGCGCCAGTATTGCCTCACTGAACTTAGCATTTCAATTGCTAATGCAGTCTTGTTCTAACTCCATTGCCTTCATCCAACGTTTTAGTATGCAATGGTAAATTTACAAGCGCTTTTATTGAAAAACCTCACAAAGCTATCTGATGGTCCTGTTTTCTCGCAAGGGTCCTTTGAGTCTTCTGAAGATCTCTGACTGCTGTATTGTATGAAAACTGAAACGGGAGCGTTTCTGTTTTGTGTATGAGCTTCAAAATATGGAATCTATCAGCAGAAGAATCTTTTCTTCATCCTAGCATTAATCTCAGTAGCATCTGAAACTTTCAACTTGGACTCTGGGGTCCGCTTTACCAGTCTAACTGGGGATTTGGTTGGACTTCAATATTTTCCGTGAAGCGACTGCCATTTAGCTGAAGAATATGCTGGACTAGTTTTTTTTTTATTTTTTTCATTTTTTTATTTTTTTATTTTTTTTAGTTCTTGATTAGGCATAATTTGCAGCATTATCCTATCCTATCCTACTAATATTATAAATGTGAAAGTTTGTGAGAATGGATGTGTGGATGTGTGGATGTTTGTTACTCTTTCACGCATAAACGGCTGGACCGATTTGGTTGAAATTTGGTATGTATATAGGTTATACCCTGGATTAACATATAGGCTATATATCAGCGATGAACGGGATCAGAAGTCCACGCGGGCGGAGCCGCGGGCATCAGCTAGTCAATAATAAATAATAAAGTTTTTTTTTATTTAATCACATAATTGAATATATTGATTACATTTTTATATACAGCCATAACAATATTGCAAATGCGAATGTAACTCTGTTTGTCTGTTATACTTTCACGCCTAAAGCACTGAACCGATCCAGTTAAAATTTGGTGCAGATATAGACATTGGCAAAGAAGATTGGCTATGCTTGGTCGTAATAACCAACAACCAAAAAATATATAGGTAGTCTTAAAAAAATATTGTTCACCAACCATATAAACGATTTAACCGCTACCATTTCGTGTTTTACCAAATACATACAACGCAGTAGATTGTTACTGACCTGCTTACCTACTTTATAGATCTATCAGTTCAGGTTGAGTGAACAATAACAGGGAAGTTTATATAGAACCTTTTAACGTAATAGTTTCACTTTTGGGGTTAACCAGTGGAATGGAACGGCAAAGTATTCCAAGAAAATTGGTATGGAAATAAAACAAATCGCTCAACTATCGGAAAGGGCTTTTCTGTTATTTGATCGAGCTTGGTTTGAATGTAATAACTTTATCTCACTTTAAATTATTATTCAATCTAGAGAACAAAGTTTTAAGGTAAAGTTAGTGGTGAGGAAAAACTTGTTTGAACTGCTTAGTTAGTGCTGAAAATAGTGAAATTATTTAAATTTAAAAAATCCCCGTTAACAAAGCTGTTGAAGAAAAATAACAAATAAATACCATCCGGTCAAGCTGAAATGAAATAAAAAAAAAAAACACCTTATACCGGGATAGTGTGTTTACGAGAGAAAATAAACCAAATCAGTCAAGTTATTTTCGAGATTAGTGGTAACAAATTGAGTTATTCATTTTTACAGCATGTTAAGCAACAAGGTTTCGAGAAAATAAACTGCTTTTATTATGATACTGTCGGATATGTACGCGAGTATCACCCATTGAAATAAAATTACTTTATTAACGGATTTTATCACGATTTATTAGGTATTATTTTGGCGACTTTTCAGCAGTGATGGACATGGGGTGATTAAAGATGGTCATCATCTCATAGATGTCTTCGTCTTATCTTATAGGTGTCATAGTCTTAGAAGTAGAAGCAGAAGAAAAAATTAATCGATAGAATCCGTTAAAAACTGGTTTTAATTGAATGATTAAATTGCACTAATATGTAGGTCCTATGCATTTTTGCAAACCAAACTTTTTTGCAGCAAAAATTTGCCGTAATTGATAAGAATTCATACGGTACCTATTCCATGAATACGATTTTAACAGTTCAACGATTCTGAATACGCAAGTCTATAACTTTGATCTAGTTTTTGATTGATAATAGAAAGGGTGGAATAGAGTTCGAAAACATTTCATTCTTTGGATAAAATTGAGTCTATTGTTAAGAGTATTATGAAGGACTATCGAACATATATCATGTATTTGATTCGTGGTATAATAGAGTATTTTTTTTACGTTAAGTGTGGCTCCGCCCACATGGAATACTGATCCCGTTCCTGCAACACATAAGAATAAAAAGTGTAATTTATCTCTGTGAAAATTTCAGCTAAATCTGTTGTCCTTTGAGAGTTCTCCTTTCCTATACAACAATTTTATTATATCAAGCACCAAACAGTTCGGCACATTTTTCCTTGTCACATCAAATAACTTTGTTTTTTTTTTTGCCAGCACACGTGTTTCCTCCTTCCTATAGTTCCGGATAAAGACCCGGGTAAACGAGGCATGAAAAAATATCCGGGGGTCCGTCTGAGGGCCACTATTGTAGAATTAGGTATTGGTATCTGTACTGGAGACCCTCGTTTCCGAAATTCCTTTAACTTCGTCATATCAGTAGTCATATCGACATTAAATATCGAAAAACGTTTACGAGTACTAGGGATGAGTGACATAAAAAGAAATAGGATAATGTACGAAAGTGCAGTAACATAACCTTTTAAAATTTTACGAGCTACATAAATCATTTCATCTCACACTGACCTAAAAAAATATGCAAAAAATCTGTTAGTTGTTTTTTTTTATCCCACTTAGGTGGCAGACAAGCACACGGGGTACCTGATGGAAGTGGTTACCGTGGCCTATGGACGTATGCAACACCAGGGGCATCACAATCGTGCTGTCGACCCTGAAGAAACCGTCTAATGCCCTTCTTGAAGAACCCCATATTGTCGCTTGGGAAAACCACTGCAGGGAGTTCATTCCACAGCTTGAGTATGGGATGAAACAGGAGTTGTCTATGTATAGGTGTATAATCCAACTATAAAAATATCAACAATGCAGATTATAGCCTATTTATTTTATATTGCCTGGAATACCTAAACCATATTATGGTTACCCGACGTTAGGGACACAATAGAACTCGTAAATTAAAACCATCACAATCTGATTGTAGGAAATTATTACAATAAAAGTATAGTCGGACTTTTTCAAGTATTTCAATTTAATTAGATACGTAACAGAAGTACTATTTAATATAAAAGCTATTTATTAATAATTGGTACAATGAACTCCACTAAAAAGAATCAGTAGTGGAGTCAAGAGCAACAAAGCACTTCATATCAAAAGTTCAACTATTGTAATGAAAAATCCGATATCTGTCATTCGGTTCAATGAAAATATTAATGATAGATAGATATTAATGATAGATTATTGTGGTCGACGTATATTGTACCTAAATGATTATCAACATTTACATGACTCAGGGATGAAATATTATTAAAAAGCTACCGTCTGTGGTAGAATGTTTGACTGCTACGTAGAGGCTGCGGGTTCGATTTCCGCTCAAAGTAAATAGCTTGCGTGCATGAATATGTATATTTGCATTGTTTTGTGTTTCTATGTGTGATAACTGATAAGTAAGTATTTACAAAAAATGTTTCTAAGTATGTTTATCTGCATACTAGATTCCATAACATAAGCTAGTTAAGCTACACTTACAGCTATGTAGAATGTTTTAGAATATTTATTATTATTATATTCATCTAATAACAATACCAAAATAATATTTTTCAAACAAAGTTAGTTAGGCAACATTTTATTTACCGTAATTAAGGGTAACATTATAATACTCCACCCGTAAGTTTCTAAGTATTCCGTAAACATGATTTGCCTTGGGAAGCGAAAGCTTAAACAACCTCTGTTGCCAACATTAGAACACAGTTTCCCAACTTTGTTTCGCCGAAAAACGGGGGTATTAACAACTCTATGTTAAAGTTGAAACCACAATAGATATGAAATGTTGTTTGCATTGCTGTACGCATTGTGCTTCGGCTTTCAAAATTTAACAAAAGTTCAACGTAACATACCTAATGTTTTAGACATTTTATTAAAATATTCTACATTTAAGACATTTTTTCATTATTCATATGGTGACGGAAAAAGAACTTAGGTATGTCCACATTGTCCACCCCATCTAATTCAAAAGGTGTTTTAAGATACGAAAATATACACAGTCGAGATCACTGCGAGAGAAGGAAAACTTGAAATAAAACCCTGTACCAACCCGTCTATGTCCAGCAGTGGACTGCAATAGACTAATTGATTGATTTATTGTAAAGTAAATTTCACGTTTCATTTTTTTCAGTAAAATGTTTATTTAAACTTTCCAATATGATGTAGGTTTCGCCTCCTTTTATCCTACGATTATTCCATTGTGAAAATATTTGGATGTTTGTAACTCAATCACGACCAAACGGCTTAACAAATCTGGCTGAATTTTGGTATATGGATGGATTATATTGTAGTCTAGAATAACTAATATAAACTTCATTTTTATCGCTGTAATCGATTCCCATGGGTTTTGGGAATGGAAGCTGAATTACACGCGGGTTCCTAGGCGACAGCTAGCTCTTATTTTTAAACTATTACTTTAACTGTCAATAGATTAAGAAAGTCCCGATTTGAGAATCGATCCTGCAAACACATGCACAGTAAATGCACTCGTTACTACTCCAAAGCTTCATAAAATGTTAATGGACGTAAGTATATAAAGCTGATATTTTAATAATTTTACGTGCAATACCGTATGCAAGCTTGCCAATTTCTTGAGTCATAAATGAAAACTGCACATGAAAACAGATACATCTAAAAATAATTGTATTATACTTTCTACTATATTCACTATCCTACTAATGCTATAAGTGTGAAACTTCGTGAAGATGTTTGGATCTTTGTTACTATAATCACACTCAAACGGCTGAACAGGTCAGGCAGAAGTATCGTAGTAAAAGAATAGTCTTGATCGTATGCCACTTTTTCCTAGAATGTATTGTTTTATTAGAGTACCTAAGTGGCATACGACCACGGCTATCCTTGATATTTGCTTGTTTAATAATTCTTAGATCGTTAATTTTTCAGTAGTCGGGTTTTAGTTTTTAAACTTATTTTTTTGTTAGCTCTGAAATAGGTTCAGGATTACACGTGGGTGGAGCCGCATGCTACATTTAATTTCTTTATAATCTCACAAATTAAGTAGCCTCTCTTGGGTCCACACTTTTGTTTGTTTTTTAAAGAAGTAAATGTACTTGTAATAAGGTACGGTGTCCTATGTCAAGTCCACGTTAATTAACAAGCTTTCTGTAATGAAAAGTTTACTTAGGGATGGTAATTTATACTTAAGTCAATAACTAACCTTTCCTCAAGTAGGATAGTGAAGTTCTCGTATAATTATGATATCTACATCGCTGGTGTAATTTAACAAAATTAAACAGTCATTATCATCATCTTAGTGTGGTTTTTCCAAGTGGCTACAATATGGGGTTCTTCAAGAAGGGCATTAGATAGTTCCTACAGGGTCTGCAGTACAAGTGTGACGCCCTTAGTGTTGCACACATCCATTGGCCATGGTAACCACTTTCCACACTGGGCCGTGTGCTTGTCTGTTACCTAAGTGGTATAAAAAATACTGTTCCCGGTGGTATCCAAGACTTTCCTTTCGAAGCCTGTTTACTGACACGTTATAAATCGCTGCAAATATGTTTTCGAATGTGTCAGTAAGAAGCTAATCTATTGGCATATTCAAAATCTTCACTACTGTTGTGATTTCCCTAGAGATTAGTGGATGTCGAAATCCCTGATACCTCTATTTGCGCGCGAGCTATATTTAGGTAGATAATAATGAAAAACCACTTTTACTTTACTATAGGATGATTTTGGAATGTAATTTGATGGATATTTCTCAATATATTTCTCGGGACATATATCTTGAACCTAAAATGTGCTCAAAATGACGTTTATTGGGTGTCTTTTGAGGATGACACGGGGTTCTACTGCAAAGGACGAACTCAAATTCACCGAGAATAGATTGTTACAAATCAATCCGCGCGCGCCAGGCCGAGTTTCACGATTTAGGTTCAAGATACAAGTCCTGTGGTATAACTCAAGACGAATGGAAATATTTAAGTACTTTATTAAAAAAAACGACCAGTATTCGAATGTAGGATCTCTTGATCGAAAGCTGACCTCTTATCCAGTAAGCTCGTTAACTTTATTTTGTATACAACTTAGGTGACGGACAATCACACGGTTCGCTTGATGGTAAGTGGTTACCATGGCCTATGGACGTGTGCAGCACCAGGGGAGACAAACTCGTGCTGCCGAGTGTGTCTCCCCTGGTGCTGAAGTGTTTTTGTGCCGTCAGTGGCGAAGACAAAGCAGGACAAGCCTCTGATCTTCCCACTGACAGCACAAAAACTCACCACTGAGCTCTGGATATACGCCCAAATAAGCATCAGTACGCTTAAGTACGTATATTGTATTGTATATTCTTTTTTTCACAATCTGTTTAGCATCACAGACGTTATTGACCTTCTAAATTTGAATTCAATACCAACTAATACCGGAAGTAAGCCACAACTGGCCGGAACGGATTTTGTCTGTTTTTTCGTTCCCTTTGAAAGAAAATTCAAGTGGCTATTTCAAGAAACAATCAGGAAGAAATAAAGAAATGAGATTTTTCATTATTGAAATGCATTTAGCTTTGTATTTCTTTTACTTGGGGGATTATTGTTAAAATGCATTTGGTTTTGTATTTTTTTTTACTTTTCTTTAAAGTTTTCTTCTTGATTGGGTGGCACTTCACTATGGAGGAATTGAAATACGAACTTAGAGCCTGTCTTAAAGAGTCAATACGATTCATCAGACTATCCATATCTATACAAAGTATAATTATAAATCTGAAGAATTTTGAACTAAAAATTCTAATATTTTGTGTTGAATAGTTCATTTATAGGCTATAATCATCCCGCTAGTACATAAGGGAGCGCAACAGTGACAACAAATCTGGCAGGTTCCTATTATCTCATAGTTCTTAAAATTAATAATAATAAATTGTGGACATATTTTAGAAGAGTAATACGGGGTTTCAAAGTATGGCATGGGCGAAAACGGGGCGGGTTAGTTAGTATTTAATAAAATAATTCACATAATATATGTCTCTGGTGGCGCACCACCAGAACCCCGCAGGGCTTAGCGCCTTGCTAGAGCTATTAATAGACATTTCTTATACATCATTGCGAGCTAATTTGAACTCTGTTGTGAAGACCAGTGAGTGCATGTTTAAACTTCTATACACAAGTACGTAAATAAATCTATAATTAATTGTCTGTCCGTGCGCGATGACAGCACCAACTAGCTGTCGGATTCGCCTCTACGGCGACATTGAAATAGCTATCAAAATAAAAAATAAATCATGTTACTTAATAATTTTTTTTTTTTATCTTTTTTCGATAGAGATGAACGGAAGTTTATGAATAAATAACGCCCATGAACTACAAATATAATTATTGAAAATGGATTGCAATAAAACCTATAGGTATAGTCAGCAACAAAAGTAGTTAGATGTATAATGATTTTAAAAAAAAGTAATTGTTTTTGAAGTAGATAATGTAATTTATATTTATCAATTAGGTTTGCCGGCGACTTTTGCGTTTCGCTTTTATTTTTTCACGCAGTTTCCTAAACTTTATCGAAAATAAACACAATACATGTTCTTTGTTATTATTTCTTTTTTGCATTTTTTTTTTGTAATTTTTTGTTGTATTTTAATGCCTATGATGTACCTAATTGTAACATCATCTCTGCTATACATACTAAGTTACGCCTTATTACATCAGTTATATACCAAAACCCATACCCCAAACCCAAATCAAACCCATCAAAATCGGCCCAGTAACTTCTGAATAAACAGACAGAAAGACAGATATAGATAAAAAATTTAAAAATAACTTTTGTATCATTATGATTAGTATGATTTTTTATTTTTGTGAATTTCACAAGTAATACCAAGTTACTTTGTTTTTGTCAAGGCGCACTGCAACCTTTTTCATTTACACCTTTACCTTTTTGCTTCCAACGAAGACAAAGGTAACAGTAAAAGTTTCCAGGATACGAATTATCCAAACATAAATCTGAATCTGCGATTTATCTAAAATTTGGATTCTTCTTGATGTTATTTATTAATGAAAATATGAATTTTCCATTACACCCGCGTCACATACGGCGGGCTATTCAATGTACGACAAAATAAAGGTATAGGTACGTGAATAGAAAATAAAGGGATTTTAACCTTAAAGCCGGATTTTGTGAATCGCACGAGCAGCCCGACTCGCTTTATCATATTAAATTATTCAACGTTTCATAGTGGATGTTTTCTGAGTATTATCATGAATATACATGTTCAAAAACACTTTTCAAATGAAGACAATGTTGCGAACCATGCTTAGTTTTAATATTCACTAGCATTTGACCGCAACTTTGTGCGCGTAACCGCTTTTAAAACTTGCTGCCATAATAATATAAAATTTTAAGTGTGCTCTGCTGTAGCCACGGTATTAAGGACAAAATATTCTATAGCTGAGCTTAAAAGTTTTATGAATAAATTCTGAAACTATAATATTACTGTCTATTCTTCTAGAGGTACCTACTATGTGTGGTGGGTACGGTAAAATTTAACCAGCGAGCGGTGCCCGAATAAGTAACACCATGTATTCAAAACATACGATTCCAACCCAACTAGAAAAAAAAATTGGTATTCAGTGTGGTTTGTTAAAACAAAACCCTACATCAGTTTTGGTGTGATTACAAAATCTTCACAATCACTCACAGTAACACTTATTGTGTTTTTAACTATTTAAATTTTTCATTTTATAAGATTTCATAAGTTATGAAAATACGTTTGAAAAACTTAATTTTATTGAAACTTTACGTTTATCCTTTTTTATACCACTCAATTCAGACAAGAACAGAGCCCAGCTGATCAAGAGCGCTTACCATGACCTATGGACTCTCCAGTGAGCACTGGGTACCCAGTTCACCGCCGGGAACACAACAAGAGGTTATTATTGCCGCGGTATTCTGTAACCTTCGGTATTCGGTGCCCTATAACCAAAGCGGCTATTTTATGATTATTTCGTAAACATTTCCTATTATATTTTTTTCATTTATTTTATTTTAACAAAGGCATTTACATAAATGGTACGTGTGGTCGGATCGTGTGTCTGCAGGGTATGGTATAATAATATACCACAGGTAATCCATTCATTTATTTATGGCACAGTAAACAAGGAAGCTTTTAGAACAAACATAAGATAGGCACTAATATTATAGTTTGATTCACGTATTTACTCTAGAAGCGTGTAATAAATTTCGATAAATATAGTAAACACAAGGAGTTTTGGCTCTGGCTTCATGTTTCTATTAAACATTTAGTATTTGCATGTACCTTGCTACGTTGCAATAAATTATTTCAGGTATTAATAGATTATTACCTATTTTTCGTGCGGAATTCTTTCGCGGTTATATCGGACTCGAACCAACTAAAACTGCATCTTCGGTCTCAAATAACCCGGTATCAAATACCGGGTTATTTGAGACCGAAGATGCAGTTTTAGTTGGTTGGTAAACGAGAGACTTATTATGCCTTTCTCTCACTCTGAGTGATGTTATTAGGCATGTGCGACAGTCGTGGAAAGCTAAGTTTCACTATAATGAATATAAACTAAAATGTTTTATTCAGTTGAAACTGCGATTGCACATTTTACGTATGCTGTATTTCGTGTCAGTGAAATCCCTACTATCCCTACTAATATTATAAATGTGAAAGTAACTCTGTCTGTCTGTCTGTCTGTCTCGCTTACACGCCCAAACCACTGAACCGATTTTGGTATAGGGGTAGATTAGACCTTGAGAAAGGACATAGGCTATATTTGGTCGCGATAACCGACATCCACGCAGGCGGAGCCGCGGGCAAAAGCTAGTCAAATATAATAACTATTCATCAAAGTATACATGTGTTTAATTTAATTTAAACTGCGTTCGCACATTTCACTTAATGTGTTTCAATGTGTAAATTTTCGCGATATGGTTATTATTTACACTAAAACTCAGTTACTACTTAGTGAATATGAAAACTTAGTTTAGTTAAATGAATGATTTAATTAAATGAATTAAGTTCCACACATGAAATCCAGTCCCAGCTTTTTTGATGTGAAATTGTAGATGGTACTTTTTAATGTTACTCATATATTGTGTATGAATCGCCATTTATTTTTTTATAAATCAGACTATCTAATGTGTAATGGAAAATATAAATGAGACTCTAATGTTTAATCAAATATAAAATGTTTAAACATATTGAACACTTATCTAATCTTAAATTAACAACGAAATATAGCTTCTAAACATAGTAGACACAAACACCATAATAGCTTGAGTACGAATGTTATTTGAATCCACAATTGCGGTTATAATTTATAATTGTTTATACATAAACATAACGGTAAGTGCTTACAATATTCCAGCAATGTTAAAAAAAGCAAGCTCTTCATAATATACATACAGGGTGATGATCGATGTCCTGTTTACTGTTTCGATTTTTAAACAGTATATTGTTTTAGTTTGAAATTCGGTTAATGTAGTTTAATTGTTATGACTACGGTGTACATTTATATTGAACAGAATAATGATTTGTTTATCAGCTTCATCCAATTACTAAGCTGTTGAAGTTATTTTTTTTTAATAAAAGCACTTATTTATTGGCTTGGCTTGCGGTGTTTTGGAAGACGGGAATATTAATGAGTCGATAAGCCATTAAATCTTATATGTGGGGTAATTGCCGATCCATTTTCGAAGTCATTAACCAAACATCAGGTATTTGAACCTCTGAACTTCGGATATTCATCTCTTACTATTAGTTGGCCTATGTATGTTTATTTATATTAATATGCGAAATGTGGGCATAATTCAAATGTCTTATTTGATTCCTGAATATTTTTTATGATAGCCTCTACATACATGCAGAAGTCTGAATGTATACATGTATGTACAGATCAATTGAATTGGTCTAGATGCAATTTACCAAACATAAAATAAATAATGGGGGGATCTGAAGGCAAATAAGTATTTACATTAAATGAGCAACAATATACATATTAGTATAGTAGTAGAATAAAATTTCTAGCTTTAAGACGTAAATATAATATATAGATATCCTTTACGTGAAATATAAAGAAAAAATATCCGCAACTCAATAAAGTGTTAAAATAACATCCTGTAGTTGTACACAGCCAAGTTCTCCACCGGCAGATGAGTGTACAAATATCCGAATTCCATCATTTGGCTACAGCCTCAGTACACACGAGAGGTGTTTAGCTATTTTGTAGGTAACGTACACATTTTTTTATTCGTACAGAAAATTTATCGTATTTGGTTGTTTGTATTTCAAGAATTTTGTTCTCGCTAGGTTAAGTGATAGAATAACGTGGTAATGAGTTTACCTTGTGGCTGTCTAATTAAATATCTAAAAAGCATGTAAACAAATGATAAATACGAGTATGTAATATGAATGGCAGAGGATCGGGTGCTATGGTACACATTAGCAGATATCTACATCAAGCACTAGCTGTTGCTCGCGGCTCCACCCGCGTGGAATTCTGATCCAATTCATTGCTGATAGAAGTGTGATAATATATGTACAGCCTATGTTGGCACCTGATAACGTAACTTCTAATGGCGAAAATTTTTTTGAAATCAGTCCAGTAGTTTTTGAGTTTATTCGATACATACAAAAATACAAATCTTTCCTCTTTATAATACCTATTAGTATAGATTAGACAAATATTTGACTAAAGATGGTTTTACTGAACAGAAATCACCCTACACATTACCAAAGTTTTAAAATTAAATAACAAATTGTACCAAATTCAAATTAAAGTCCAAAAATACATTTGAACATTCCTAAAAATACACACAGCAAACAAACCACGAACGCAAACCGTTTCAATATACCCTCCCACAAATAGCACATGTAATTCCGTAACAAATTAATGGCCAATCCGTCGACCAGCTACCTTCCAATAAGGCTGACAGCCCAATAAAACTGAACGATGCCTGACAACTGACAGGCATGCGGGCGTAATAAGAAAGGTTTCAATTACACCATTGATGGATGGATAAACTATGTCGGGTGTATATAAATATAAAAGAGCCTTTTTCTATATACGAAAATTGGTTTTAGTTAATTGTTTGAACAAGAAATGTATTTTATTGATGCTAGCAGTCATAAATGTTAGGAGTGGCTTAATAAAATGGGGCATTGTGTTTTGTTTTATTGTTTTAGTTGTAATGGAGTAAAAACTGTTTATGGCACGAGTAGAAATATAAAAAGGACTTAAAGCTTAAAGTTTTAATAGTTTAATTTCAATTGGTTGCTTCAGTATACGGTTTTATCCACAGATATCGGATATCTGTGGTTTAATTAATGTTTTTATTTATTGTTAAAATTTCTATTCAAACTTGAGTAAAACAACGAAGTATGACGTCACTCTTCAATATTGTCAAATAATAAAATCTACTCGTAGGTAGGTACTATTAGTGTTTGGATGAATGATTAATATCAATAAAACGGTAAAATAAAAGCGGACGTATTTTTACCATTGCTGTGTACCTACTTATTTATTTAAAAAGTTCAGTTAATGCCGCCTTTTTGCTCGACTTGGCGGGGGCACTACTGTGCCCCCAGATATTTAACTATGATAAAGTCATTATTATCTCAGCTTGGTAGTATTATTTATTTATTCTGTGTCCGGAGTCCTCTTTCCTACTTTTCCTTCTCCACTTCGAACGATCTTAGTTATTTATGGGAGTGAGACATTAACACGTATGTCAACCCTTAGGCCCCGGCTACATCTCTACGGCACGGCACCGTCCGCCGTCGCCGTCGACGGCGACGGCGCCGCGCCGTAGAAATCCACGGCGCCGTGCTACGGCACCGTGGAAAGTGTGACATAAGGGAGGGCAATTCCCCAATTAGAGTAGTCGACTTCATAGTTCGACGTCAAAAAAACTGTAACCTGAAAACGAAACTTTACGAAGCTTTACGAACGTAAAAATTCTGAAGTAAACATTTATATTTTATCCCTTTCACACTAGTCGCGAGCTTGACGGATGACGTCTCGGTTTGATTGAAATGGCGATATTAATTCAGAGAAAAATTCAGTGTGGCGTACCATATGAAAATTTTCCCTAAATAATTATTGTTAAATTACATCTGAAATGTCTTTCACGATTAATTCTTTTTCGGATAAAATAACGCAAATGTGAAAAGAAAGTGAAGCTATACCAAAAAATAAGGATAAGAATAAAAACTAAATTGCAATTTGAACTTAAATTAGAATAAAAAACGAATTGTAACGGATTCTATTATTGTTTCTATTTTTATGTAAATATTATAACAAGACGTTGACCATGGCTCCGCTTGCATGAAATAAAAGAGATCCTATTTCCGCAATCCCCAAGAATCTAATTTCGGGATACCTAAATTGTATTATTTCAAATTAAGAGGGTGTTACATACCTCCAAAGGCCACGGTAACCACTTCCCATCAGGTGGACCGTGTGCTAGTCTGCCACCTAAATCGTATAGAAAAAAGATCTATCTCCCTGCCTAGCGATTATGTCCTTTTTTATGGGTATCTGAGAGGATTTTCGCTCAACAAAAAGGACAGATTTATAGTTTGGATGACAATATAGACTACATTTTATCCCTGTATAGGTTCCTCTAGATAGTTTTTATAATGACTATCGCATTGAGATTAAAAAACCCGACCGCAAGCTACTTTCGACCTTATTGACATTTCTTAAAAAATATGTTTTTTGACATCTATAGATGACGCTGATCTCGAATATGAAAAAAAAACTGGGTATTAGTTGCCGTCGATAAGGTCGAAAATGGCTTGCGCCTATTTTTTACATTGACTATAACCCAGAGACTCCAAAAATACGTGCAAGCCATTTTCGACCTTATCGACGGCAACTAATACCCAGTTTTTTTTTCATATTCGTGATCAACGTCATCTATACATGTCAAAAAACGTATTTTTTAGGAAATGTCATTAAGGTCGAAAATAGCTTGCAGTCGGGTTTTTTAATCTCAATGCGATAGTCATTATAAAAACTATCTAGAGGAACCTATACAGGGATAAAATGTAGCCTATAATGTCATCCAAACTATAAGTCTGTTATTTCTTTATCGTGTGGGTATCCCTTCGGATGCCCACAAAAAGGACATAACAGTACAGCAGGATGTCTGGTACCTTATATACTCGAAATGCTTAAAAGTGTACGCCACCGCGCATCTTAGATCTTCAGTTAACTAAAATATATGTAATATGACTTAAATTATACATAATTATTATTACTGTCTAAAGTTCATTTTTGATATTAGCAAAGAAGTTCACCTCGTTAATTAAAATCTTCCAAATGCATGGGAACACTAATTTTTATTTGTATTGACGACCCTAAAGGAGACGATTTTTTATGTTAGAGCTTTCGGCCACCTACAAATTTTGGAGAACAATAATGAAACGAGTATTGATTTATTTGTAATGTTATCGAGATTAAAATGGTACATTGCTTCTTAGCTAGTCTAACCGGAACATTGATATAAACCAAATCAAAACTAATACTAAAATCAATGTGAAACTAGGTGAAACTGTCATGGCGCCAGTCTCAGAAAATTATAATTTTATTGATTATTTAGTATGACATAATACTTAGATGTCATTAAAATCATGTCCTATGCAATGTATTGAATAAATAGAAGATGTATAGGGCAATAACCTTCTTTTTAACAAGTGGAAATCCACTCAAATCCGCCGGAGCCAGTGAAGGTGGTTATGTCGGACTCGAACCGACAAAACCCGCATGAGCCGTTTTTCACAGTCTATATGTTTTTCGGATGTAGAAAAGCAGGATTATCCCATGTATTACCCGTGGTACAACCATTGATACAACTGGTTGTACCACAGGGCTTAGTTGGGCGGTCAGACGGCAGCCGCTGCCATAAAAGGCATATTTCCAAACCGAATAAAAGAGAAGGAGCAAGCGGCTGGTAAAAGCCTCGGTTACAACTACAATTCCTAAGATGATGATTCATACTTACACCATGAAATGAAAGTAGGTATCCAATGAAATAAAACAAACAAAACCATATTATATTAATATTTATTTATTACATAGGTATATAAAACGTTTCTTGGAAATTGTTGGTAGGTATGTCGTCCAAAAAGCATACAAATCATAGTGATTATAGTAAATGAGCAGAAAGAAAACTCAATTAATGTAAATAACATACATTCTCCTAATACCTTGGTTTATTGTTTGTTTACTGATTTGCAGTAATGCATATGAAATGGTTGGTGGCACGGCTGGTATATTCATTAGAATTGTTTGACTACATCACTTATAGACACTGTAATACTCCACTCGTCCATATTATTCAATACTAGCCATTGATTTATATAGCAGCTGCCTGTGCAACATCTGTATTATATAGGTACTATTTTTTTACAATGATCATTGAACAACAAGAAAATTCACTAAACAATCACTCAAAATAATCACAAAATAACTGTCAAACAATTTTTGGCACTTTTGGGATTGTATTGCCATTCGAAATAATGAAACCGTAATCGCTAACAATTTTTACCACATGGAATCGATTCCTCGATTGATACTTTGAAATAAAAATAAAACATCAGTTTTAAATTAAAATAATCTTCATTAACGGGTTGTGGAGGTCAGATGACTGGAAGAGGTGCACCCGGGACTCCAAGGTAAGGCCAAGATAATGATGACGACAACCAAGTAGGTAAAGAGTGCAATGCCCAACCTAACGTTGTATTTTTGTATTCGTAAAGCTATAACCTGAGAGTATTATAGTTTAGAGTGTTTACTTTTAGACAGGCATAGTGTAAATAATATGGACTGTTGTATTTTATAACATCATTGAAATAAAAATATTTAAACGGATTCTATTACAGCCTATTAAGTGGGACCTAATACAATGATTGGTAAAATGTGGGTGTTAATTCACGCTGCCTAATCCTCCGGGGATAAATGAGTATAATATAATGATGATGACAGTTAGTAGGTATTTATTGAAGTAACTGAAAACGAATCTTCATAGAATGCGTTGTAGATAGTTTTATTTCAATTACACATTGAAATAAAACTATCTACAACGCATTCTATGAATATTCGTTTATAACAAAATACTTTTATTAGCAAAAAACTTTCGATAATGTCATATGGAATGAGAATTGTAAGATTGAAGATTTGAAGAGAAAACCTATACCTATGTGCCTGAAGTTTTATCGAATACAATCGTATTCTAAATCGATTTGAGTCTATGGTAATGGTAAAGAAGATGTCTGGCAACATTCTAACATCTTGGCATGTGAAATATTAAGAATTTTTACAAATGCAATAAATAAAAAAAAACACTCTTTAATAAGTTATCGTGAATCGGTTAGACTTTGGAACATTCTTTGTCCAATTATCATAATAAATGGATTCGAATTTTTTGCATATTGTACAATGACTGTTCATGCCCTATTCTCTGTTGTCTCTCTCTTCTCTCACTCTCTCTTTGATGTTTTACATAAAACTTAAAAGTCGTTTTATTGATGGGCCCAAAAGAAATCATCTCCTTTGACATAGTTTGTAATTTTTATAATACGTTTCGTAATCTTATTTCAAGAAATGTAAATATAGAAAAAATAAAATTAAGCGTGAAATGTAGTTCCGTTTGTTCTTTGATATTTGAGGCTGAAAAACGCACTCTTTCATCATATATTTAAAACGTTTGTTGTCTCACTGTCACTTCTTGGTTGACGTATCATCAGTCTTTGAAAGACGCGATTCGAAACATAGGACCGTGATCCTATGTTGTGTTGGGGCGGAATTTCGCGTCAATTGCGTATCTAGTTACTAATCAGAATCGCGACAATGCGCCACCCACAAAAAATATGTTTTTAATAATGAATTCGTAATTTTATGAAATATTATTAATATATCACTGAAATATTAAAGTAAAATGTTGTAATATAAATAATAATATAATTCATGTAAATTAATAACATTGACGTATTTTTAGTAAGACACTATATGTCATTGCGCGCTCGCCATCTGAGAAATTTCGATTGAGAATCGCCCCCTGCAACACACCGTCCACTTTTTGTAGCCATTTTGTTGCACGGCGCCGTGAATTTCGACGGCGCGGCGCCGTCGCCGTCGACGGCGACGGCGGACGGCGCCGTGCCGTGGAGTTGTGGCCGGGGCCTTACCGGGGCCAAACGTATTAAATATATGATGAAAGAGTGCGTTTTTCAGCCTCAAATATCAAAGAACAAACGGAACTACATTTCACGCTTAATTTTATTTTTTCTATATTTACATTTCTTGAAATAAGATTACGAAACGTATTATAAAAATTACAAGCTATGTCAAATTTAGGGTTGTCAATGCAAATAAATATTAGTTTTCCCATGCATTTGAAAGATTTTAATTAATGAGGTGAACTTCTTTGCTAATATCAAAAATGAACTTTAGACAGTAATAATAATTATGTATAATTTAAATCATATTACATATTTTAGCTTTCTGAAGATCTAAGATGCGCGTTGGCGTACACTTTTAAGTATTTCGAGTATATAAGGTACCAGCCATCCTGCTGTACTGTTATGTCCTTTTTATGGGCATCCGAAGGGATACCCACACGATAAAGAAATAACAGACTTATAGTTTGGATGACATTATAGGCTACATTTTATCCTTGTATAGGTTCCTCTAGATAATTTTTATAACGACTATCGCATTGAGATTAAAAAACCCGACTGCAAGCTACTTTCGACCTTAATGACATTTCTTAAAAAATACGTTTTTTGACATGTATAGATGACGTTGATCACGAATATGAAAAAAAAAACTGGGTATTAGTTGCCGTCGATAAGGTCGAAAATGGCTTGCACGTATTTTTGGAGTCTCTGGGTTATAGTCAATGTAAAAAATAGGCGCAAGCCATTTTCGACCTTATCGACGGCAACTAATACCCAGTTTTTTTTTTCATATTCGAGATCAGCGTTATCTATAGATGTCAAAAAACATATTTTTTAAGAAATGTCAATAAGGTCGAAAGTAGCTTGCGGTCGGGTTTTTTAATCTCAATGCGATAGTCATTATAAAAACTATCTAGAGGAACCTATACAGGGATAAAATGTAGTCTATATTGTCATCCAAACTATAAATCTGTCCTTTTTGTTGAGCGAAAATCCTCTCAGATACCCATAAAAAAGGACATAATCGCTAGGCAGGGAGATAGATCTTTTTTCTATACGATTTAGGTGGCAGACTAGCACACGGTCCACCTGATGGGAAGTGGCTACCGTGGCCTTTGGAGGTATGTAACACCCTCTTAATTTGAAATAATACAATTTAGGTATCCCGAAATTAGATTCTTGGGGATTGCGGAAATAGGATCTCTTTTATCTCATGCAAGCGGAGCCATGGTCAACGTCTTGTTATAATATTAACAATAATAGAATCCATTACAATTCGTTTTTTATTCTAATTTAAGTTCAAATTGCAATTTAGTTTTTATTCTTATCCTTATTTTTTGGTATAGCTTCACTTTCTTCTCACATTTGCGTTATTTTATCCGAAAAAAAATTAATCGTGAAAGATATTTCAGATGTAATTTAACAATAATTATTTAGGGAAAATTTTCATATGGTACGCCACACTGAATTTTTCTCTGAATTAATATCGCCATTTCAATCAAACCGAGACGTCATCCGTCAAGCTCGCGACTAGTGTGAAAGGGATAAAATATAAATGTTTACTTCAGAATTTTTACGTTCGTAAAGCTTCGTAAAGGTTCGTAAAGTTTCGTTTTCAGGTTACAGTTTTTTTGACGTCGAACTATGAAGTCGACTACTCTAATTGGGGAATTGCCCTCCCTTATGTCACACTTTCCACGGCGCCGTAGCACGGCGCCGTGAATTTCTACGGCGCGGCGCCGTCGCCGGCGACGGCGACGGCGGACGGTGCCGTGCCGTAGAGATGTAGCCGGGGCCTTACTTGACTTACCACGTCAAACCAGCATATCTTTTGTCTCCCCTTCTACCTTGTTATTCGATTATTTAGCTTTCGGTATTATGTACAAAACCCCTTTTAAATTAGGCAAGTACCCAATTCTATTGCGTCTCCTATATACGAGACTAGAACATATCGAGGTGTTAATCTGAATGTATTCCAATTCGTAGTTGTATAGATTACAGGGCACTTAACTGATTCACATGTGCCACAGGAAACACAATACAGATATTTAAAGCGATACGTACTTCGATTAATCAGGGTATTGCTGTCGATGCATTATAGGTTTCTCGCCTTCACCACAGAGAACATGGAAGCCTTTGACCAATGCATTTTCTTGTTGCAATGCAAACTTCGTATGCAACTAAATCTATATACGAGTGTATATAAAAGCGAAATACCACTCACTGATTAATCACAAAATCTTAGAAACTATAACACCTACAAACTGAAAATTTGGCAGGTAGGTTCCATATAGGGTGTATAGGTATGTCGCCACCAACTAGCTTAATCAGCCATTCAATTAACTGCCTAGGCTGTTAACTAAACGTTACTGTTCAATTAACAGTCTGAACAATATTAAATCTTATAACAGTTGGGCCCAAGTTCGTTCACAAGTTAAGACTTTCGATATAAAATCAGTGAAAAATAACTTTCCAAAATCGAAAATGTAAAACAAAAACACCGAAATACGAAATATAGTAATACATTTTGTGATCACACTGATCACATATAAATATCGAGGGAGTCAATTCTAGTGATGGCAATATTATGTTAATGTAAACCGCCTACTTCGACTTTCGTCTTTAAGAGTCTTATGTATGACTATTGGGTATGGTAACACTGAAAAAATATATGACAATACTCGTATATTGAGGACTGGTAACAAATTTGGTTTAATTTGAGAGTTGTTACAGAATAAACTGGTGGAAAAGGTCTTTAGTTTGTGCTTGGAACTTGATACATAGGTACATACATATATACACACGCCTTTATCCCCAGAGGGTTAGGCAGAGGTAAATTTAACACCCACATTTCACCAATCATTGTATTTGGTCCGACGTAATAGGGGGTGAGCCTATTGCCGTGGAACTTCATACGCATGGTTAATATAAATAATTTGATAGATTAAAACTGGATGCAGAAGGTTAGGTTCCTACGGCGTTTTTCTTCTTTATCTTTTTTCTCACATTACTGTCCCCCCCCCCCCCCCCCAGGGTGTCTATCTGTCTATCTAAATCACCCCAAAATCTGTAACCAACCATATTCTTGGAAATAAAGAATCTTATTCTTATGTCCAGCAGTGGACTGCAATTACCTAATTAATTGATTATTAAATTCAGAACGGGTACTAAGAGTTGTACACGTTACCGGATCTGAATATTAAACCTCAAATATTTACACACGCTTATTAAACTGCTATTTTTAATGCTCTGCGGTGAACAAAGACAAAAACTCACAACAGTTACTCTTGGGGGTTTCCATATATAAAAATAGTACGTGCGTGTGAATGTTTGTCGCGTTAATGGCAAAAATAACAGATGTAATGATATGTTATGTTAGCTATTAGTGTCTTCTTGTAATATTGAGAAAAAACTGCCATTGTTTTTTCAAACTAATTAGTGAACAGGTACAAAGTGTAATTTATTTATTTAACACCGACCGACTATTGTTTGTATTATTATTATTAATGACTTCGAGTTTATTATTAAATGAATTGGTATTTAATCAACTAATCATACAGTATTCCATCACAGAAGTCTCTTGCCCGGGTATGCCTTAGAAAAAAGTTGGTAATCGGGGAATGCTGACAGAATGGAAAACAGTCTATAAAAAGCAGAAGTGGTCAACGCGCCTAAAAAGTTTTCACTGAATTATCACGATTTGTCAATCAGGTAAGTACTACTGACCGTATAGAATTTAAAACTATATCGTTATAATCATCGTGCTAAAGAAGTCCGATAGACATCCGACTGGCGTAACGTGACGTGGCGATGATGCGAATTCCATGATTTTAGTTCACCCAAAATGTTTTCAATGAAAACTGTCTAACGAGCCTAAAAATTCAATAATTCCCAGGAGCCCCGCAGTAGAACATCCCTTTGCATAGTGTATGTCCTGGTTCAGCATTCTCTTTTATGCTGTGAAAGATATTATGGCTCTATCATCGATGTACTCCAAACAAAGTGTTATATTTGCTTATGTATGTTTCAAATTACTTTGATAGGAATGTAACTAATGCCTGTTTTTATTATAAAGACTTAGTATTATTAGATTTTATAGATATTATTTATTGTGTATAACCTATAACTTATAAATATGTTAAACATAATTTATCAGTGCACGTTTAATTTAAGTAATCAAGTCTACATTATAATTATGAAAGATGTATTTCTCCGTTAGTAGGTACATTATATGATTAATTAATTACAGTACCGGTTTTTTTACTTGCCACGTCGGGAAACCGTATGAATTTTGGTTCGGTTTGTCTACCAAACTGAACTAGTGCATGAAATCATGAAGAACTCTCGACCAACGGACTTGCATGACTTTGGTAGAAGAAGGTCATGAAGTGTATAAGGTTAGCATCAAAGGTGGGCCGTTATTATATGTATGTAAATCATGAAAGTTTATATCTATGAATAATATCGTAGGAATAATTTTCAATATTTACCAGCTAAAAACAATATACAGCCTGTTCTTTACCTGTAAAAAAAAACAAATATTTAAAAGTTAGAAACAAGTACAAGCAACACTCAAACTAAAAGAAACGGCAAACTAAGGCCATTATGTATCTAATTATAATTCAAAGTGCTAGTTTCGAAGAGACCTTTTTATAAAAACACTAGCTTTTGCCCGCGGCTCCGCCCGCGTGGATGTCGGTTATCGCGACCAAACATAGCCTATGTCCTTTCTCAAGGTCTAATCTACCCCTATACCAAATTTCATCAAAATCGGTTCAGCGGTTTAGTCGTAAAAGCGAGACAGACAGACAGACAGACAGACAGACAGAGTTACTTTCGCATTTATAATATTAGTAGGGAATAGGGATAGGAATATGAGGGACCTTTTCGGTTCGACGACCTGTGGCCTGAATAAGAAAAATATTCGAATTCGTAACGTAAACGCATCGAGAGAATGGGGCGTTGCGATTGGTAGGCTTCGCATATACATAGGTTCGCAGTAAGCAGGCGGCCAATCGCAATGCTCTATTCTCTCGATACATACCTTTACGATTCGAATATTTTTTCGTGCTACGGGCACAGGTCTGACTACATAATTTCGATATCACTAGTGGGTTGTGGAGATCGGTGACGGTCAGAAAAATCAGTCAGTCAGTCACGTCAATTGATTAGGGAAAATGCTCTGAGTGTGATGACGAACTTTTTATAAGAGGAGTTAAATGTTATACAGATATTAGATACCTTTGTATGAAACCTACCTAGGTTATATGAAAAGGTAGATAGCTACCTTTTCATATAACCTAGGTAGTATATAGATACTCATACCATAAATCGAAGCTGACAGACCCAGACTCACAATAGGGCGTAGTGTGAACGCAAGACTGTGATGAATAGCAACCATTCATCAAATTATTTATATTATACGTAGGCGTTCGGTTCTGACTTTCGCATAATATTCAATATATCGATATATCTACAACGATATATTGAATATAAATCTCAAAACAGATTTCTGTTGAATAGAAATATACGAGAGACTTTTAAAGTTTTATTTGTTAGGCGTTATTTTAGGTGTAATATATTGCAATGGATTCTTGTTAAGCTTATTCGTATTGTCTGTGTAGCGCCAGCTAAGATATATTTTTTATAGTACTATCATTATCATCAGCCTAACAGCTACTATCCTGATTGCATTCAAAGCTTTCATCGTGCAGTTTTGGATCCACTTTCCTAAAATTTCAACTCCTAATTTGGCATAATAAATAAAAAAATTATTATGCCAAAAAAGTATATGCTACTAATCTCTTTCTTCTTATAAATAAAAATGAATTGCAATTATTCTGTTAATCTCGCTAAAACTCGAGAACGGCTGAACCGATTTGGCTAATTTTAGTCTTGAAATATTCGTGTATGTCCAAGGAAGGTTTAAACGGTGAGAAAATATGGAAAAATGATCTGAATTCCACGCGGGCGGAAAAAAAATATGGCGGTACAAAGTTCGCCGGGTCAGCTAGTAGTAACTAAAAATAACTCTACTAATTACACAAAAAGTGCACAATATCTTTTTTATAACGCTTCACCTATTAATGTATAGAAGAAAATAATAAGGTCGTGATAAGATTCAAACCAACTATCATTTTAGCGGATGTTTTTTCAAAAATTTAAGGATATAGATTAAACGTGATTTGTTCGAAAATATTCATGGAATGATTATTCTCGCTTCTGCTACCACTCTGTATAAGCTGTAATACCTTAAATCTATAAGCCCCATACGTCTGCCGGCCATAATCCCGTCATAGATGGCTGAAACGTTGACGGTTACCGCACTGTACTTCCCCAGTTGGACTCCTATCCATATGATGTAATGTGTGTGATATGTGAGTGGCCTTAGCAAAAAAAAAAATTCGTACGTAAAAAGTATTAGAAACATTATTGTAGATTACTAATTTTAGAATTTACCCTTCAAAATAAAATCTTTTTAACACAGTGTTGCCAGGATGAGATCTTTCTTACTGATAAGGCTACATTATGCATACTGGTAATCCATGCCCGTTATCTATATTAAGAATCAAATGAATAAGCCGGTCTAACCAACCTACCCATACATGTAGGCTTTTAGAATCGATTTAAAAAGGTTCATGATACTATCTCGATTTATTCGTTCCTAAAGGAAAACCTGGAGAAATGAAGGGGTCTAAGTACCTACATCTAAGCTGTGAGGAATTATTTTTGGATCACACAATTTGTAATCTCAATAGAGATTTAATCTCACAAGACTCGATACAGTGATAGTTGACGTGCCAACTAATTGCAGTGACATTATGATCCGTCCAGCTGTAGGCATCACTGTTAGAACGTACTAATAAATTGTTAATGTCAGCACCTGTAGTCATATTTTCAACTGTCACTGCATCGAATCTTATGAGATTAGTTATTCTGATAACTCATCTGCTCCCCTAGACAAGTGGCAATTCGTTGGCCGGCGTATCATGGAATAGAATGACGATTGTATAAGATTTGACGTTTTTGACATTCGTTGACACCTGTCATATACGTCAAATCCCATTCATTTGGAATTCTATTCTACAAATCGCCGGCCGACGAATCGCCACTTGTCTAGAGAGGCTAATCTGATATCACTACAATAATACCGTGTCTGACAGTATTCTTGTTTAGGTGATCTATAAATTTTAATATTGACTTTACCTAAGTCTAGCGTACTTCAAGTCTGTTAAAATTGTTTATTACGATCGCGACACTCAAACAATTTCTAAGCATCGAAGTAGGTATCTTGAAATAAAAAAGTGAAATTCAAAAAGAAAAAATCAAAAAACTAAATCTATGTAGCGTCTTGTATAAAGAATATTTGGAAGTTTGTGGGATTGCTTTAAAAAAAAGTTCGAGATAGGTAGTATCGTACTAATATTGTAACTTGATAACACGTTTAGATTTTTTAACATTTGTTACATATTCACACTCAAAGAACTGAATGAATCTGGCTGAAATTTGGTACAGGCATAGGTAGATTACAGTCTGGAATAACACATACCTAGCTGTTTAGGGGCTCGCGAAATATCACCAGAGGGGAGGTAGGGGTATATTGAGATATCACGTGTCATTGGGTGTGTGTGTGTTATTTTTTCACATACTTAAAGTGCGATTTTTGGTCACGGCACTTAATTTTCTAGCATTAAATAATAAATAAAAATACATGTGAGTTTGGCTAGGGCGGGGGGTAGTCTGAAACCTCACCACGTATCATCATGGGGGTTAAAAAATTGCTTAAAAAACATATCACGGGATTAATGGACAGCCCCTTAGCTGGCTTTTCCCCACCCTTTTCCAAATATAAACTTGGAAAAGCCCCACCCTTTTCCAAGTTTATATTTGGAAAAGGGTGGGGAAAAGCCGAAAACCGGATCAGATTTAAGCAGTTAGGTAGTAAAAATAATAAAGAATTTAATGTAAAAAAACTTTGTCTATTAACTGTAGGAATCATTAGATAATCGAGTTTCACTGTTACCCCTGTGTTTGGTAACACAATCCACAATCTTAACAATTATACCATTCAAATTCTATGAAAATAAAGCCTTTATTTTTCGCGTTATTATCAAAGGGCTGCTTAATTATTTATTAAAGAGTTCGTTTGGAGAGGGTTAATTACTTAATAACCCTCGGGAAGATCTCTAGAGGCCTGCTGACCTCTGAGATTGTGTTACCTCTGTCACAACTCCCTTGAAAAAATGAAAGACTTGTGTAAGAGTATTTGAATAAGAAAATCATTAAATAAGTTTTAGTAGTAGTGATTTAACACGTTTTTCCCTAAACTGTTTTCGGATGGTTTTTTTTATTACTACTTAGGTCGCAGACAAGCACACGGCCCTCCTGATGGTAAGAGGTTACAGTAGCCTGAGGGCGAGTGCAACACCAGGGCCCTGTAAGAACAGAGAGATTCTGTGCCGTCAGTGCAAAAGATAAGTAGGCCTTTGGTTTTCCCACTGACGGATTGAGTATAATTTTCCCACAAGGGATTGAACTTTTAAATTGATCTAATTTCAAGCTTCAAATTATATATTAAGAAGTTTGTAAGAATTTCTAAGTATACTTTGACAATGATCTTCTTAAAATCAGAATCTTACAATTAGCAGTTTCAACAGCTAACTTTACCGAAGAAGAGTTAGTTGCTCTTAATTAAACTGACAACAGACAGATACTGCATAGTTATAAAAACTTGTTGCAGGAGATATTTGTCTAGATTTCACAAATGAGTAAGTTTTGAACCCTATCACAAAAACACCCGTACCTGAGGTCGAGAGTTTAGGACCGATTTAGTGATGAGGTCCAAACTTTGAGATCGTATGTAGCTTTATAAGGACAGCTTCGATGGCTATCCTACTTCCTACTATCCTACTAATATTATATATTATATATATATATATATATATATATATATATATATATATATATATATATATATATATATATTATATATATTATATATATATATATATATCCTACTAATATTATAAATGTGAAAGTTTGTGAGAATGGATGTGTGGATGTTTGTTACTCTTTCACGCATAAACGGCTGGACCGATTTGGTTGAAATTTGGTATGTATATAGGTTATACCCTCTATTAACATATAGGCTACTTTTTATCCCGGTCAACACACCACGCGGACGAAGCCGCGGGCGGAAGCTAGTTTTAAATATACAGTAGAAGAAGCTCATGAAAAGTGTAAATACAGGCGGAATACAGAAAAACAGGCGGAGGGCCTCTCTGCCTAACCCAGTGGTAGATACGAGTATACATACATTATTCCCGCCAGTAAATTTCTGAAGGGGCAGGTAGAAGTATATTAACACAACACCCACATTTTGCAGGGATGATTTTCGTTGCCTTGTAATAGTTAGCGAGTGTATGCCGTCAAGCTAGCGCTTTGTCATGGACTGTATGTTCACTGTGACATGAAGAATGTAAGGAAAAAAGCCCTATCTCTTAATCGTCTTCTACGTCACCCACTGGGCGCGGTCCGAGGGGGGGGGGTCACAGGGGACATGACCCCCCCCCCCCCCCCCAAAATCATGCAGGTCATATTGAAAAGTACCAGGGGAGGGGGGTTAAATTTCCGAAGTGACCCCCCCCCCCCCCCCAAAACTTCATGCTGTGACCGCGCCTGCCACTGGAAGAGATGGACCGCCCTATTCTATTCCATCGGGAACCAACGCACGATACGGTAGACACGCGTATGTACCTATATATACGAGTAATACTGCCGGTAGTGAACGCGGCCGCTACGCAGGAGGGGCGGGTTCGATCCCCGCTCAGTGCAAATATTTGTATGCATGAATATGAATATTTGCATTGGTCTGGGTGTTTCTATGTATAATATGTATGTATTTACAAAAAAAAATGTATCTAAGTATGTTTATCCGCATTCTAGAACCCATAACACAAGCTAGTTAAGCTATGCTTTCTACGGGTCTAGATAGCGTTGTGTAGAATGTCCTACAATATTCATTTATTTATTTAATATTCTGAATAAAATAATACAATACAAATACTTTCTCGTAATAACTAGTATTATGACAATAGTAGACGTTTGAATGTAAAATTCCTTTTTACGCATGAAAACACTGAAATGTCTCTGAGCCCATTTTAATGGTTCGTGGGCACGTTTTGTGGTACACAACAGGTTAAGTTTTGCGGTCTTACTGACCCGAATGTACGTAACTGACGTGTTTTGACGTATATTCCGTAGGCTATTGACGTGAAAATTGCCGAGTAAAAGGTTATGTTTAAGGGTTGTTCAGTTTGAGATGGGTTAACTTGATTGGGATTAGTTTGAGAACCAGCCCCCCTAGACAAGTGGCAATTCGTTGCTTGGTGTATGATGGAATAGAATGACAAATGTATAGGATTTGACGTTTTTGACATTCGTTGACGCCTGTCATATACGTCAAATCCCATACATTTGGCATTCTATTCCATCATACGCCGAGCAACGAATTGCCACTTGTCTAGAGGGGCAGAATGGCAAGTACAGAGGAAGCTATCTACCTTTAAGAATTACTGTTATTTTATAACATCCAGTCAACGGATCCTATTTCTTACTGAATTTGAGCTTGGCTCGCTTACAGCTCGTAAAAATGATATTTTACGAGGGGAGGGCGACCCGAAACCTCAAAATCCAAGACATATGTTCTATTATATATCTAGATTGATATCGAATGTATACATAAAACTTTTATTGACGATTTAATTTTATATCTCTACTAGCCTTCTGCCCGCGGCTCCGCCCGCGTACATCTCGGTTAACGCGACCTTTGCTCATATCTTCGGTTCTACTCAACCGATTGGGATGAAACAAACGTAAGATTTTAATTCAATTCAATTCATTTATTCATTCAGACTACTTAGGTCCATTTTGTTAGTAACATTGTAATGCTTAACCTATGTTAGTAAATTTTAAATTAAATACACTCAAAATAACATTAAATTCAAATCAAATCAAACAAATAATATAATACGAAATTCAATTACCAAAATTAAATGCAATTCAATAAAATTAAGTCAAATAAATTCAAATAAAATCAAAATAAAATAAAATCAATAAAAGTTAATGCAATGAAATTCAAATTAAATTATCTCAAATAAAATAAAATTTAATTATTATTTGTTACATTTGATACAGTTACTACTTATCTGTCCCACCCAATGGTTTAGCATAGGACAGTCTATTTTTGCAACAATTGCCTCCAGGACACTGCTTGAACTCGCCCGTATCCTGCGCCACAGGGAAGATATTCTCTTACGCCGTATGGCGTAAAAGTCATCCGTGCGTTCTTGTGCAAACATTAACGACGCGCTACAGTAACGGGGCAGCCCCAACAGTGCCCTAAAGGAATTGTTGTACTGTACTCGGAGGGCATCGTAAGCCTTACGAGTATAGCTGACCCACAGGGCGCTCGTGTAGAAGACCTGGCAAAAAGCTTTGAATAAAGTGACTTTAACTTGTTTCGTACATCGAGCAAACCTGCGAGCCAACATATTACTTCTAACTACCAATGCCCTCCTTTCTCGTTCCATATCGGCATCGTCCCGCAGCGAGTTTGTGATAATGTGACCCAGGTACTTAAACCGATCGACTACTTTAAGAGCTTTCCCGGTGAGTGCTATAGTAGGTACATAATCGAGTTTCTTGTTTCTCGGTGTAAACACCACAATTTCACTCTTGCTCGAATTATATACTAAACCGTGTCTTAAAGCATATGAGTCACACACAGCCACAAGTTTTCTTAAGGCTCCGATTGAGGGGCTCAGCAGCACCATGTCGTCCGCATAGCTGATATTACTGACACTTAGCCCATCAATGTAGCATCCGGCATGCATGCCACTGAGCTCCTCAATCAAACCGTTCACATACAGGTTGAAAAGGTTCGGCGAGGTCAGTCCACCCTGCCTCACTCCACACTGCAGTCGGTACGGGTCAGACAGAATGTCCCTCCACCTCACCTGATTACATTGGTTACTGTACCAATACTTAAGAACCTCTATTAAATCTTGGGGTATGTTGTCACATTGTAGTTTTTGCCATAAGATGTCATAGGACACCATATCAAAGGCTTTACTTAGATCAAGAAAGCAAGCGTAAACAGGAGTAGATCTATCAGTGTAGTACTTGACAGTATGCTTGAGACACAAAATGGCTGATTCGGTAGATACCCCCCTCCTGAAGCCGAACTGTAAATCATGGAGCTTTATGTATCTTCCGAGTTGGGAGTCAAGCAGACCGTCAAGGACCTTAGCTGTTATCGTTGCCAGAGATATGGGCCTGTAGTTCCCCTTATCCGATATATCACCTGTTCTGTTCTTAACTATTGGAACAACAACCGTTTTCAACATACTCACTGGAAGGTAAGTGTGCCTAATACAGAACGTGTACAGCATCGAGAGCACTCTCGGCAAGTGACCGCCCGCCTCCCGAAAATGCTCGACACTGAGACCGTCATGCCCCGGAGACTTGCCTTTTTTCATATTACGAATAATATTGCCTACTCCTTAGCCGAGAAATTAGTTAACGAAGCATTTTCAGTCTCAGCAAGGACACCGCAGCCAGACTGTGATGACCCCAGTGCCGAAGTTATTTTAAAATGCTCTTTAAACGCGTTCGCAATTTGTTTACAGTCGCTAATTCCATCTATACTTTCGGGAACACTGGGACCACCCTTCAGACTATTAGTGGCCCTCCAGAACCCACCGAAGTCGCCTCTAGAGTGATGGAGTGCTATTGTATCCATCTTGATCTGGTCTTGATTGTTAAGACACCATTTCAGTTTTCCTTTAAAAACCTTTCGGCTCTCAATCATATCTCTAAACACGGCTCCTTCAGTGGATTTCCCTAACGTTAACCACGTTGAAAACTTAATTTTGGCCTCAGCGTGAGCCTCCTGAACATGTTTATTCCAGCCGGTCACATACCGTCTCCTTCTCCTACCCGGTTTACTGCCACTACACACTGCAGCTTCCGATAGTACATCCACAATATTTTTATACATTCGGTCTATAACAATTCTATGTGAAAGATCACTACAGTAATGGTCACAACATTCCGACATTTCTGTTGGAAAATCAATCTCCCTCAACTTTTTATTACAATATTCATTATATATTTGAATCTGTTGCCGATCTCTGATTCCCCATATAATTTTATTGCAAACTTTATCAGCTGTAGTAGTGGGCTTTGACCTAATTACATTTAAGTTACATACTAGTTCTACAGGAAAATGATCAGACCAATATACATCATATAGTATGTTTATATTGACAATAGATGGCCATGCAGCTTGCGTTACTAATATATGGTCCAACCAACTTTTAGTTCCGTGCGCTTCACTCACATATGTATAACTATCAGAAGTCAGTCCCAACTTTTCAATGTCTGCACATATCAACTGTTGTTCAGTACAAAAATGTAGAAGTTCCTTACCGAATGGTGCGTCGGGGTGAGCATTGTAGTCTCCAAGAATATAAACCGATTGAATGTCACTACTCTCGATTATCGCGCACATTTCACCAAGACAATAAGTAAATTCGGTCAGGTTAACACTGTCATCAACAGGCATATAAACCGACATAATTAATATATTTTGTTTGTCACCTGTTTCCACTTTAATCGCTGTTAACCGCGCACTTTCACACTTGATAACCGATATTGATTGGAAAACACTCTTGCGATACAGGATTGCAGTTCCACCATAAGGTCGACCTTGAAGATTACCCTGTGATGTATCTACCGCAGACACGCCCGTGAACCCGAAGTCTGCGTGAATGGTTCCCAACAAATGCAAATCATGAGGCAAAAGCCAGGTCTCCTGCAGCGCAATGACATCAGCACGATTGCACAATGAAACTATACACTCTTTAGCGCGTTTCTTGGACTTACAATTGAAGGATATGAACTTTACTGTAGATGTTATTGTATTCATAAAGTTATGGTGTGTTTTTTATCCGATCACCTGTTTCAGTCTGCTTAAACCTTACAAAACGTCGGAATGCTATTCCGTCGGGCCATAAACCCGCATCCATAAAGACGGCGAGCTTACTCCGTGGGACATATATTTTATATGCATCATAATCCCTTAGTATTTTCATAGCAATTTTTTCAGGTACCACCGTGACATTAGTTTTTCTTAGAATATACGCAGCGATATCGTCTACTATTGTATTTTTATCAACATGATTTATAAATAAAGGTACTTTCACATCCACCGCTCTGAATTTTTCATCAGATTTTCCTTGTCCTTTTATTCCTATAAATTTACTATACATCCTCTTTCTCCTTACAGTAATCCACCCACCATCTGACTTTCCTTTAAAATCTACTCCGCCGGCCGTTACCGCGGCGAATGTCTTTTCTTTTAATAGTGGATGGGAGACTACGGTAGTGCATTCTGTGCGCGTTGGCTCGTTTGGCTCGGCCGTCTTCGCTACCGCTACGCCCGCCTCCTCCGAACGTTCGGGGACAGGCAGCCGCCTCTCGCTTGCTCGTTCCTTGTCTAGCTCGCACAGAACAGCTGATTCATCTACCCGCGTGTTAATAGAATTATTCTGCGATAGATTAATCGGGCAGTAATGGGACTGTTTTTTTGATTCCTCATTAAACACCTCTTGTGATAAATGCAATAAACCAATGGGTCCGCTATCGTAATTAAATTTATCAACCAAATCTGACCCTCCCCTTTTAGTAGTAACAAAATTAGTAGGTTCAAAATTATTAACTATAGAAGCCGTTTTCAGGTTTGTCAGGTCTCTTCGTACTAGTTCCAATTCTTCCGACTTCACGTAAGATTCTTTAACATTCCGAAGGTCTTTTTGCAGCACAAGTATATCCTTTAGTAATTTCGTCACGTCTACGTGATCGAAACTTACAGGGGGTAGCTTTTGTAAGTCCTTTGCTACAAAAATAGGAATATTTTCAGGATCTTCTCCTTTCAGCAACGCTATGATATCTTCCACATCTCTTTGCACTTTCCCATCTTTTTTACGTGTAATCTTTCGTGTTTTTGTTTTCACCGAATCGAATAACAATGATTTTGCTTTGCATATTTCTTCTGGTGAAAACGCACTCGTAATTATTTGGATGAGGCTTAGCTCATCCATAACATCACATTTATTTTGCACAAAAGCCAACAGTTCACTGATGACGATATTACAGCTGACACATTTTAACACATCTGATGACATTTTGTCGATCGATAAATTACACGGCGCGGCGTTCACGCACGTTTTAAGTCTGACCAAGCCCTTTCTAACAAAAAAACCGCATCAAATTCCGTTCAGTAGTTTTTGCGTCAATCGCGAACAAACAGACAAACAGACAGGAAATTCAAAAAAAATATTTTCGTGTTCAGTATCGTTAACGTAACGTATCCCAAGTATTTTTTTTAAATATCTCCAATGTACAGAAACGACCACTTTACAATAATAGTAAAATAGATTTTATTGATTTCACTTTTTCTACTTCCTAGGCGCCAGATAATTTCGCTGTAAAGCTGCTTCGTTGACTGATTGATAACGGATCCTGAAGACTGGCAGTTTTCTGACGTTGAAGCACTGTTTATGCTACATTATATTCGGTATAATATACGTCACGGGAAGCAACTGTCAAATGTTTGTACAGAGTCCCTGTTCCCAACTTCACTACTGCTTTTCAAAACGATTTAGAAAGGAAAAAGAATTGACTTCGGGCGGGACTCGAATCCGCAACAACAAATCTTTCGCGTTCGTGCGGGCTTCGCTGGCTTAGCGGTCAGAGCATTCCCCCTGTAAGGGAAAGATCGCGGGTTCGAGTCCCGCCTGAAGTCGATTCTTTATCCTTTCTAAATCGATTTGAAAAGATACCATAATAAATGCTTCAAAATTTCATTTAATTCACTACTACTTACTGTAAAACAGTGATGTAGTACAGACTGTTGGTATTCATTGCTACGTGGCATTTTAGATTGCGGTCGTTCATCATTGGAAGAAATTCACAAAGTACTTGGAACAAAATGAACACTACTTTTACTAGTGTATCGCGAAACCGAAACATGAATATCACTGTAAATAAAAAAAAACCTTGTAATTTTTTTTTTAAAATCTGTCAAATAGTAATGTAGAAAGATGTCAATTAGAATCTGTTAAAAGGAATTCAAGAGTATTTATGTAATTAACACACCAGTATTATATTACTCATCGTTAAGAGATGCGTGGCTCTTGATGAGTGACGTCCAAAATCGTAGGTAAAGCCCGACCAGTAAAATAAAATACCTCGCCATATTGCGGTAAACTATTGGAACTAATTTCTTCATATGGTAACAATCTATACAATGTCATTATGGTCATCTGTCAGTGTGGTGTCAATACTGTCAATTGTGCGTGTTGTTGAGTTTGAGAGCGCTACAAAACTACAAAACTATAGTAATATGCCGAAAACTATTAAAAGCCAGTTAAGAAAAGTAATTTATAATATAACAAAGTATTTGTCGGATAAAAAGTAGGAAGGATTGGACTCTGTTCCTCTAAATAACATCACGGACCTTGTTGTCAACATGACGGGTACGTACATCATAGAGTACGTGCAATGAAATTGGCCTAAACTACTGATTTTACTGTGACTAATTATTATTCACATTTTTAGGTATATCCCGATCTTCTGTAATAAAAATACGAAGAGAAGGTCAAACGTCAAATGTATTTTCTACGCCTGAGAAAAATAAGCCTAACGCAAAAAAGAAAATCATGCTCGATTATTTTGATCTCTGTGCTGTTAGGCATAAAATACAAGAATTTTATGCAGTCCGAAAAACAATATCGCGTGGTCCCTGTTCTATACATAGTGTAATGTAACTGTATGTCTAACTTGTATTTACCATTCCAAGCAGTAAACTATTATACGGATACTACTGTGTTGTGATTTGTGCCCAGTCCTTGTAAGTCTATAACTCACTTTTGTGAATAATAGCAATGAAAAACATGACAGCCTCCGTGGCGTAGCGGTAGTGAACGCGGCCGCTACGCACTAGGCGCGGGTTCGATCCCCGCTCAGTGCAAATATTTGTGTGCATTAAATATGGGTATTCGCATTGGTCTGGTCGTGCCTCGGAGAGCACGTTAAGCCGTCGGTCCCGGTTGCCATAAGAACATCTATGGCAGTCGTTACGGGTAGTTGGTGCCCTAAATAAATAATAAATAAATAAATTAATTAATATTGTAGGACATTCTACACAACGCTATCTAGACCCAAAGTAAGCATAGCTTAACTAGCTTGTGTTATGGGTTCTAGAATGCGGATAAACATACTTAGATAAATTTTTTTTTTGTAAATACATACATATTATACATAGAAACACCCAGACCAATGCAAATATTCATATTTCATGCACACAAATATTTGCACTGAGCGGGGATCGAACCCGCGCCTCCTGCGTAGCGGCCGCGTTCACTAGCGCCGGTCTAGCTGCAAAGCTTCGATATCACCTAATGTTAACATTGGGTCGTGGAGGTCAGGTGGCAATCGCTTCACGGAAAATATCGAGGTCTAGCCAAATCTGTAGCTATGACTGGTAAAAGCGGACCCCAGACTCCAAGCTGAAAGCTTCGGATGCGACTGGGAATAACGCTAGGAGGAAGAAGAAGCAATGAAAAAGTCACAGTTTTATATTAGGTGTCATTCCGTGCTTAATTGCGGGGAAATAAAAGCCTGTTCATAAGCAAGTGTGTTGAAAAAATATTTGTATACTTACTTGGCATTTAACATGTCGATACCTCCTACGTAAACTGTTGTAACTTCAAAACTGTGATTTTACAGGAGAGCGTTTCAAAGGTACTATTGGCAATAAAAACCGCAGTTTTCAACTAATCTTTATAAAATTCAACATGTAACTTCAGTTAATAATACTTTAGCGTTTACCTCACGGTATTATTCAAAAATACCAAAAGTTTTAGAGATTTTGTTGTTACAACATTTTACCGCGGTATATGACCTTTACAAATTGTTGTATCAGTCACTTACAATAATGTACACCGGAACAAATGAGTCGCATTTAGTTGTATGTACCAGATACAACAATTTACGCCGAAATGCAAGAGAAAAAAAGTGTGGTATGTTTTATTTTTACCACTTAGGTGGCAGACAAGCACACGGCCCACGTGATGGGAAGTGGTTACCGTGGCCTATGGACGTATGCAACACCAGCGGCGTCACATTCGCACTGCCGACCCTGAAGAAACCTTCTAATGCCCATTCTTGAAGAGACCCAGAGATCAGATTCTCAGTACTCCATGGATTCACCGTGCGGTCGCCGTGTCCTTATGGACCCGTGATACAGAGCAAACCGTGACGGCGATTGGGACTTGCGACCCAGATGTAGGTTTAGGGTGGCCATTTTGTGATGCATCAGCGCTCACCTCCACCGTCAGTAGTGTACCCCCTACCTATCCAAATTTGGTAAGATCTTATCAATGCCGCTTTGGATATTCGATTTAGTAAAGAGCTTACTGAAGCTCTTGGCAATCCGAGGTCTTTAAGTTGTACAGGGATTTAGCTTAAATTCGTCTTGGTCCTACTTCTACGGCGTAGAGTTTAATCACGTAGCCATTTTTGGTTAACTCGTTAGTCAGGTCAAAGTATTTGTTCGTCTGTATAGCGTGGTCTTTAGGTATGTTAGTTTTCCACGGTACTGTGAGTTCTACAAGCAATGCTCGCCTATGCGATCGTGAAAAAAGGAATATGTCGGGTCTGGATGACGAGGTACAGACATCCTCCTTTTATAGTGCTTCTCATAGGTGTAGTCTACAAGAGTATTGTCCAGTCAACGGCAGCTATCAATTTATCAATCAATTGTAGTCGCTTGGGAAAACCACCGCAGGGAGTTCATTCCACAGGTTGAGTGTGCGAGGGATGTAGTTCCTTTCATACCGCACAGTGCGCACTGTTTCCGGACGCAATGTGTGACGATGAATTCCCTGCTTGTGGCGAGAGATGCGATGATAGAATGTAGCTGTTGGTATCATGTCAAATAGTTCATTTGAGCACAAACCATTGTATAGGCGGTAGAACACACAGTGAGGCAAAGTCTCTTCTGAGACTGAAAGGTTCCACATGACCTGCGAGTATGGGATGGTCAACGAGCCTCAATGCTCGTCTTTGTACCGAGTCGAAGGGGTTGACCACTTCAAGCTGGCACGTAGGCGCTCCGACAAAACGATGATTGCAGTACTCCAAGTGGGGCCGAACCTGTGCCTTATGTAGGCGGAGTCGTTGCCCCACAGTTAAGTATTCACCCTGTTGAGCACTCCAAGCTTCTTTGATGCCAGCTTCACCTTGTCTTCCAATTGACTACGGTATTGGACGTCGCTGGAGATATTGATATTAAGGATCCCAATACGCAAGGAAATAGTAAGCAGTGTGCCCAGGAATGGCGGTGCTACAATATATGGGATTTTGTTAACGGTGAATACACATTCTTGTGTCTTAGAGGGGTTGAATTGGACTAAATTTAGTCTGTCCCAATCGGATACTCTAGATAACGTAGTCTTGATTTCAGACACAAGTTGTTCGCGGCTTTCCTCCATCTCGGACTGAGGGATATTTGCACGGTCCGTGTAACAAGCGTCTCCGGTACTGTCGTCCGCATAGTGATGAATGGAGTCATCCGACAGCATGTCATTGATATGCAGCAGTAACAGGGTCGAGACAACACGGAACTTTGTGGGACATCGGCGTTTTATGTCTGTGCGGTCCGAGCAACTGCTATCAACGACGGCTTGGATACTTCTGTTGGACAAAAAGCTGGCAATCCATTCCCATAATCCCTTGGTCCATAAGAGCTTTGCAAGAAGACCTCTGTGCTAGACCCGATCAAAGGCCTTTCCGATATCGAGACTAACCGCCAGTGCTTCACCTTAAGTCTCGATAGCTTGCGCGCAACGGTTTGTGAGATACACAAGAAGGTTAAGATAAGATACACCTGTTAAGCGACGGTGGCGGAAGCCGTACTGTCGGTTACTCACTAGATCATACAGTTCAAAGTACCCCAGGAGCTATGTATTAATGATACGCTCCGTCACCTTCGAGAGGAGGGAGGAGATTAGTGGAACAGACAGACAGACAGACCAAAGACATTTAAATTAAGTTATTGTTAATGGTACCTGATTTACATGAATACCCATTTAGTAAAAACTTGTTATTTTGAATAAGATGATGATGATTGACGATCGAAGAAGAAGATTTATGAAAAAGATGAAGAAGACAAGATGAAGAGATGATTAAGTTAACATAATAAATGCTTCAAAATTTCATTCAACTTGTTATTTTTGTTTTTGTTTTGGGTTCAAAATGTTTATTCACTTGTTATTTTGACGTTACAAACAGACACTTTAATTTTATTTATTTCTATAGATTTTTGATAACCTTGCGGTTATCAAACGGTTGTAAGTAACATTTGCATGTTACTTACAACTTACACAATGTAAGTGATAAGCGAAGTAGATTGTTGTATGTGTTACTTAGTAACCATAAAATTGTTAATTTTACCACGTAAAACATTGTAAGTCATCTTGCCATGTGCTTCAGTATAACTAATTCCGAAGTAAAATGTTGTATGTATTACTTACAACAAAATACGTGTAAATTCTGCAACGTATATTGTTGTATGTAATCAATACCACATTTTATATAAGCAATATTTGAAATACGAAAAATATGTGCTAGTAGTATTACGTAATAAATATCAAATCAACGCAAAAAATACGCGCGTGACATGCAACCTACAGCGAGTTCCAGCGTAGTCTGTTTTATGTCACACATACGCGGGGTGAGCGCGCTCGTCAGACTCACACCGCCCGCCGTAAACTATTGCAAGTAATAAATACCACAATATACGCCGGGATAGTTCGGAACATACGATGTAATACTTCTGAAAACTACCGAAATTAATAGATTTTTGGATTTGATCTAATTGTTACAGGATACTATACATAAAATTAGACACTTTTACATGAAAAACACAAAATAGCAATTTTGTTGGTTACAACAACTTACGTGGGAGGTATCGATGTGTATCACTATACTTGGTGTTGTCATAATCATAGTGTTTTTGGCGCCCCCAGTACAGGTTTTTTATTTTATTGGTCGGACTTTAATACGTTATTTTTGTACTGGTTGATAATTTGATTAACACACCCGACATGAAGCAAAAGGAGCAACAAGTCTGGCATTAGGCCTGTCAGGGATACCATCTGAATTTAATTGGTGTGACGATATAATATGTTTACTCAGGACGGGTAAGCGTCTCAGCCGCTAGCCGTAATGATTACAAAACTTTGAATATTACGTTACCCTTTTTGTTACTTAGCTGACCCGCTATCCTTGCTTAATATTCAAGAGAAACTTTGTTTTTTGTTATTTGTTTACGGATTAAGCACTGAATAGATACAATTTGAATTTGTGAGGGGTAAATCCAGGCGTAGTTTATACGTAGTAGATTGTCATTTCGTATGTATTTAAGGCTCGAATTCTATAATGGTAGTGGCATGGAATCAGTTTGAATCTCTTTATAAACAAATCTGTTAATCTTTCCTCAGATAAATCGAGATTCAGGACTGAGTGTCATTCTAAAATACGGGCCTTAGAGTGGCCCCTTCTTGTATCGTTGTTTTCGTCTTATAATGCAGAGTTGTCGAATTTACAGTCTACAAAGGATATATAAGTCGTGTATACTATAAACTTTTTAGACTGTAAATTCGTAACTTATATCCTTCGTAATTTATAAAGCTGTATGTAAAGGTGTATCTATGCTTTGTCGTCTGTACCCATGTTTCATTACATTACTTGCAGGGGAATACAAATGAGGGTCTTAATTAGAATTTCCGCAAGCCTTTCCACATGATACCTACTTTCAATTATAAATGTTGTATTGTTATGACAGACATATTTTGTCAAACAACGCATACTTAATCAAAAGATTTAAACGTCACGTTTCAAAATGTTGAATAATTTATCGTGGTAACGGTATAATACCAAAAGACTCAACTTGTAGAATTGCTAAAATCTTAAATATGCATAAATTTCAGGTATATACCATACTACAATATAATAGATAAGGTATTTAAGTAAAATTATACCTGTACAATACATGGTCTGAAAAATTTAACTTGAAGTTCTGTGGCAGTTGGCAGTGTCACCAGAAATAATTTTGTGCTTACAGTTTTTACTAATTTGTTCAGTTTCAAATTCTAAGGGAAAAAACGCCTATAGCAATGAATCATTACTAAAGGCTGAATGGATTATGGCAGTATATGACCGAATTTTTTAGTCGTCTTGTGGTACACATAAGCAACGTACAGATTATAAAGGCATAATGTCATAGCAAGTAGCCGCATTGCTGGTACCAGCGCGTCTATCAAACTGATGGACGGCTACCCACGCGATGCCATCCGTTTTCATACAAACTTCTCGGGTCTAGGTATATACCAATTGCACACCGCCGCTGGACCTTCGTTAAAAAGTAATTTCAATCATTATAGTGTTTAAATTATTTTGGCAACGTCCCAAATTGAGAAAAAGTTTTAATGTATGCACATTTTACTTTTGATAGAACATTTCTATCTAGTATTTTATTAACCATGTTAAAGAAATTGTTCGTGATATTTCCGAATACGTGGGTGTTTGTTTATTCATTTGTTCAACGGAGTACTATTAATATTGTCTGAAAAGATTACGTTTCTACAGTTAAGAGAGAGCGATTTCATTCTTTCATTTGACAAGATTAATGATTCGTTTTCAGCATTATTTTGGTCGAACATGAAATCTATCCTAAAATTCTTCTACTTAAATATAAATCTTTTGTAAATCTGATTTGTATTAAACATATTTGTAATGTTCCACATTAATTTTAAATTGATAATGTTCTAAATTAGTTACTGAAGGCGTATAATAGGACAACATGTGCAGGACTTAGATGCCACTCGCATACGGTGCAGAATATTCCATCAAGAACCAAGCGGCTCAGCGACTCCTTCTTCTGCCGCACCATTAAGTCTAAAATTAGATTTTGTATTGTCATTAGCGAAATCGTAAATCTCAAAGTTCATTACACAAACATTGAAAAGCAGCTGTCAGATTTGGCTGCTTGCTCTGCATGAGGATGTACAATCTTTTAATAGAAAAACAATACAAATTTCAAATCAATAAACATAAAGGTACTTGATTTATATTACTTTTTTATAAGATAAATAGGCAGATACGCAAGAAAAAAGGCAAGAATTTTTAATTGGTAGGCCGAAACGATAAACAAATATTCAAACTTATTAGATATACCTCGGGACACATATCTTGGACCTAAATCACGAGACAAACGAGGCCCTGGCGCGTGGATTGTTTTGTAATAATCTATGCTTGGCGAATTTGGGCTGGTCTACCGCCGTAGCACCCGTAGCTATCCTCAAAAGACACCCAAGAAACGTATGCTGCGCGTATTGAGCACATTTTGAGAACATTTTAGGTCCAAGACATATATGTCTCTAGTAATGCCTAAAATGTATCACAAAATGAATAAGAAGTAGCTTCACTTGAGGATTATTTTACTGTTCTAATTTTAATTTTATACAACACTTCTTTGATATTTTATTTGGTACATTATTGCTGCGATTCAGCTGCAATACACTTCCCTAAAATTAGGGAAAAACGGTAAGAAAGCCCCAGTAAAATAGGCAATATTGATCATCTATTAGTCATACACAAAAACATATCATTTGCAAGCTATGATCAACTGGAATTTTATCACATTTTGTCACAAGTAGTCATCTCCATTATGTAGTTCATCTATCTATAGTATTCAATATGAAGATTGATGATCATAGATTTTCGTAAGTGCCCGCGCGGTTTGGCACATGATGTGTACAATGATACACAGCGAAAGACGACACCTACGTAATTAAAGTGTCGTTTGTACCCGCCAGTCCTTGTCATCATAGATGCAATGTCAATGTTGAATTGTTAGGGCTGTCCCTTATTTTGTACCTACACGATAAAAACTTCTTATGTAGCACTTTAGGAAAAAAAAATTAAAATAATCTAAAATATTATGTCTGTTTGCAATCTAATATGATATTCGCAAAAGTTATTAAGAGGTTGTACATAAATAAAGCACGATTTCGAAGTTGAATGTATTTTTAATTCAATAAGTCTGTGAATTCATTCAAACCTATTAAGAATGGAACGAGGCTCGGTAGCTTAGGGTCAGAGCATTCCCCCTGTAAGGGACTGGTCGCGCGTTCAAGTCCCGCCTGAGCGATTTACTTTTTCCGTTCCTAATTTTTAAATTTCAAAGTTCATAAAGAAAAATTGGTATTTTCAATTACCAAGGTTACAGTGAAATTATATTATACTAGCATTTGCCCGCGGCTCCGCACGCATGTATGTCGGCTATCACGAACAAATATAGCCTATGTCCTTTCTCAAGGTCTAATCTAGTAATCTACTTCTATACCAAATTTCATCAAGATCGGATCAGTGGTTTAGGCGTGAAAGCGTAACAGACAGACAGACCGACAGACAGAGTTACTTTCGCACTGATAATATTAGTATGGATATGGATAAATACGGTAATTTAGATAACCCTAGCAGCTGTTACTCGGTTGACTCTAACACTTCCGCACCGAGACGGTCGTAAATAGACAAGCGGCCACAACCAAAAGGACACATGTGGGTATTTTTCTCGGGCATGATGAGTTGGGTTGGGAAAAATGAAGAAGAAAAATGTGCCATCGTGAGTTGTGACGTTTTTGTTGTAGATTATAGTATTTCTGATATTTTTGGCTAAGATACTGATGTGGATATTTCTATATATCGTGGTTGATGTATTTACAAAATATTCAATACTAGTTTTATATAAAAATACTTGATAAAGAGGTAAATCGACGATACACGTGACCGGTGCGAAGGTTGTAGTATCTACCGTGATGCCTGGGAATTGTCTTCTTATGATCTATTTAATAGATTTTTACTTGATTTGATATCTCTCTACTAAGGTCCAGTAAAAAATATTAAGAAATTATTGAGAACACTAATTGATTTCTCTTTACTAAAGGTTGTATGGTAGTAATAGCTTAAAGCGATAAGGCCGCCCATTGTACTGTTTCTCTGGTTTATAGATATTTTAATAATGTATTTCTTATTATTTGGTGTACAATAAATTGTTTATGAAATAAATACCAAATATGAAAAAATTATCAAATGCACAATGTGAGCAACAATAATATTCCAAAAATCTGAAAACAGAGAGATAGGTAAAAAGAGAGGGAGAAAAATTCACAAATACACGTAAATTCACGTTCAGCTTTGAAAGAACTCGTATAGTTATTTTCAATCGACCAGAAATAAACCAAATTAATGTATTAATATTAAATTACATTATAAGGGACACTTGTATCAGACGTTCGTGTGACGGGACGTGTCAGTTATGTGCGGACGTAGTGCCATGGGGACACAAGAAATGTCAATCATTTGGGGAGTTCGCTTAACATGACAATTGATTAGGCTCAGCTAAACCCTTGGTGGGAAAGTGACAGCTACTCCAATAATGTTTTTATAAGAAGGACTTGTAAAATAAATGGCCAGATGTCACATTTTTGGTAAATATAGTAAACTAGCTTTTGCCCGCGGCTCCGCCCGCGTGGATGTCGGTTATCGCGACCAAATTATAGCCTATGTCCTTTCTCGAGGTCTAATCTACCCCTATACCAAATTTCATCAAAATCGGTTCAGTGGTTTGGGCGTGAAAGCGTGACAGACAGACAGACAGACAGACAGACAGACAGACAGATTTACTATCACATTTATAATATTAGTAGGGATGATAGTACACACCTTAATTAAAATAGGTTGAACGCACCTTTTTTTTTTCCAAGGAAGGTCAAGGAAGTGCCTCTTGTGTAGGGGGTCAGTACGCACAGTCAGGTATGAAAGGAACTTCATCATCAGCACGCTTAAACTGTGGAATGAACTCCCTGTGGTGGTTTTTCCAAGCGACTACAGTATGGGGTCTTCGAGAAGGGCATTAGAAGGTTCTTAAGGAATCTGAAGCGCGAGTGTGACGCCCCTGGTGTTGCATACGTCCATAGGCTAGCCCCCCCTCTCCTCCCTAGCCTATGGACGCCTAGCCTAGTTATTGGGCACGATAAAAAAAGGTGAATGACAAGGACACACCACCGTCATATAAGTACGTCATTAATCTGTCACTTTAAAGTGAGTAGATCCTGATATACGGATTCATGATGTGTCATTTTATTATAACAATTTTGATATGTTCTGAGGGGTTTGAACCCCATTTCGTTACAATTAATATTGGGTTACAGTGGATATACAATAGCTTAACCCTTCAAATACTGACAGAAGGGGTTTCGGTAACGGCCAAAACGATTTTAATGAAAATTCATTTTGGTAATACCTATCTTAACATGTATTTTTCATACGGCAAACGAGTATTTTGTAAATTCTATTTATTTTATTATAATTATTTATTGTATTCAAATACAGAGGGTCTATACCCAGAATGGTATGACTAAACTCAGAAAATAATGGTCTCATACCATTACTTAGTACCATTTTCTATACCTGATGATAATCTTGGTAGATTTTTAACATAACATAAAATGTAGGTTTCTATTGCCGTGCGTGCCATGCTTGATAAGAATCTATTGGCGTAGTCAATAAATCTATGACATTATCATGAGACATTTTTATCCTACTTGTAGCAGTCTGCAGGATTGAGAGATTGCCAAGACTGGACAGCTTCTAAAGAAAAATCCTATTGTATCACAATGGGATGAAAATTCTATTCTCTGATTTAAATAATTCAAGGATGAATAATAAATATTTAGCTGCACAACTAATCGGTTTTCCGTGTAGTTTTTAATAGCATTCATAAGTGCCGCCTAAGCAAACATACATTATAAATATCTGCAAAGTTCAAGATCTAAATGAAGCATACGCTATAAGTAAATACCAAATCGATTCTTAAATAGGTACACACATCTAACCACTCATGGATCCAACCACAAAGAGACCTACAACTTATAGTTTATTCAGTGGTTGCCCTGAATCTTATCAGGCCCTCAATTCTTCTAAAGCAAAACCAAGTCACACCACAGATTTTATTGACTTTATTGCTATAGACTTAAAATCCAAAATTAAAGTAAAAAAGTTTCATTGCACTCTTTCATTCACTCTACAGTAAGCTATTTAATTTTGATTTAATGTCATTACTTTACAGACTAAAATGAAATAGATCTTTTTATTGTCAAATCTTGTATTCTCCATTAGCACTTAATCCAATCTTACAAATAACACATATTACACTATAAATTCTACTTCTAATCTGCTGTTCAAATAAGCAGTATATTTCTGTAAACCTTGTAATATTTGAGACAAATTAATTCAGAATAGGGCTTGATGGCTGCCAGTGAAATTTCTAGACAGAATTCATTTCACCGGAGCTTAAACGGGCGTGTCCATTTGTGGCAAAGTGTCTTTAAGGTAAAACGCAGTAGTCTAAAAATAGTTTCTTTGTGTTACTTTGGCTGACTTCCACGTTAATTTTTTAGAAATAGTTTTAGCAAGAAATATTAAGCTTCATATTCACCTTTCTAAGATGAAAACTTTTTGTACAATTTTAAGCTTCAAGGGAAAGAAGAACCTCTCTTTCATTAATGCTACAATTTTTACGATTTGTGAAAGAAAGGGAGGTTATTTTTTTCCTCTTTGAGCACATTCTCCTCCCTTAGTTTCCTTGTAATAAATGTATTAGATACTTAGAAACAGATTTCATCAATGATAGGAAACGAGATTTAAGTAAAATTAAATTAAATTGCATTGCATTGCATTCACGTTACACTGAATGAATTTTATTGAGTTATACGTGAACTAGGTACTAGTTTATCGGAACTGATTTTTTCTAGAGTAATCCAGTCTTTGCCATTGTCCTTTATTGTTTCGTTCCTATTTTTATAATTTAAGGCTTGGTGTAAGTCCACTTAATTTACTGTGTTCTCCACACAATGAAAATGGTTGTTACGTTTGTAACATGGCCAAGTGTTGTAAACACCATAAATTTTCTAAACACTAACCGTGTGGCATTCATAGCGCATTGTTGGATTGGTAATGGGTGTGTTTACGTTAGATTTATTAACCCTGGCGTAAACAATTAGTCCTCGGCTATGTCTGGGTTTTGTATGTGTTATTGTCATAGGTAATAATATCCTAACAGAACGAGCACTATATTTGCCGCTAAATTCTAAGTAAACATCTACTTAGTCTTCTATTATTATCGACTGTTGCAATATTAATGCTGGCAAAAAAATTGTTGATACAATCTTATCGATCGTAGATCAGACATATTTGACAAGGCGAAGTCCACGGTGATACATCCAGCATGAATAATTGGGAAGAAGTGTAGCATACAGCAGGTTGTCATAAACGCAAGCCCCTTATACCCGTTGCGATTTACCCGGTTTGTGGAAGTGCAAAATTTTTACCTGCCAGATCAAAACGTAAAATAAATGCAAGGATGGGAAAGGAATTGTAACAGTTTGCATTATATACAATAATGTTAACGGGAATTAAAAGTTACTTTGCATTATATAAGTATGCTCAGTGAGATTTTGCTTCCGAAACCGAGTCATGAAACTTTTAATACACTCTTTAATGACTCAATTATCACCACCGTAAATCTTAAAATTTATAGGAAGTCTAAAATATGTACAATCATAGCGGAACTTAAAATTTTTACGTCAAAAATAAACCCGGTTTGCGAATCATCAAGTTTATTATATTTTAGAATAAACCCCGTTATTAATAATTCAGTGGGTACCAGTTAGTATGCGCCGTTTTATATTTTCTCTCATTTTTATTTATGTCCATATTATCGTAATTTGTAGATTATTGCTACACTAATTTTAACGTACATATATACATCTGTCTAATGATTTTTAGTCACGCGTTTGTCCAACCATAGATTAGGACTTCATATGCTGGTTGCATAAATGACCGAAATCTCTGCTGCATGGTGAAGGTAGTAAGTAGGTACTCGTAGATCTACCGGGAACATTACGATCCATGGCGGAGAGAATACTTTTCAACTGAGCTCGTGCCTTCCTGGAAATGCTTTTAAAAATAGAAAAGCGGATAATAATGATGACCAGACATAGCACTAACTACTTTTTAGTTAGTTAGTACTGTTTTCGATTATGCTATGTTATCGCCATCAAACAAAGTTTGTTTATGCAATATTTATGTTTATCACAAAATACTCTAATATTTTTGTGAAATATTTTTGGATAATCCTTAATCTGTTTAAAATGAAGTCGGCTCAAGTCAAAACATGTTTGACTACTTCCGCACGGTTCGCACGTAAAAGCATCATTAGGGGGATTTCAAGATAATCCCATTTACGTTGGTACCGTATTTTCCCACCTTGTTACATATGCATTTCCAGAGATTCTCAAAGTTCTAACAATCCGTAAATAAACGCATGTAAATTTCTCGTTTCAGGAACACCAACCATTTTATAACTTGCGATAACTTTTATGAACCGGCAGAGATAAACGAGGCTTGTTTGACTACCTTTGTACATTTATTTACTTCCTTTAGTACGTTTTATACGTATCAGTAGCAATCTTTTTGATGAAATACGTGTATTTTAAAAAAAAATCAGATAGTTTAGCATACTAAATTAAGGTGTAAAATGCCACAATGTAATTAATATTTTAATTTAATTAACCCATGTCAATCTAACTAAAACAATATCTGAATATTTTGTAAACATGTATGGTAGGTATCTTAAATGCCTATTAAAAATGATTCTGAATGTATTATTTTAGTGAACAATAAAGAATTAAGAACTAAGAAAAAGGCAATAAAACTTAAGACTGGTGCTATCCTAAAAACTATTGATAATACAATCAACATGACCTGCATTTACAATTCTACAATAATAAAATAATTATAACTTCTGAAGTGTATTTAACTTTCATATTTTATTTTAGAACAATTTGCAATAAAATAACGTAAAGAATTTCAGACCGTTTATACTGGAGATTGATGGCACTTGGTGGAACTTGCTACACATATTGAATAAATCACTTGTACTTTTCCACAATTATTTATTTATTTGAACCTTACCGGTTTCACCTTACGGCATTATCAAAGGTTTACAATGTTTTAAACTGGTTCAAATAAATAAATAATTGTGGAAAAGTACAAGTGATTTATTCAATATGTAAAGAATTTCATTTTACAGCAAATTGTAAGTTTTCTGTTTAAAGTTGGCCAGTAGCAAAACCACACGGTCTTTTCGACCAACTTATATTATTTTTCTGTTTCAATTAGGTTGCACCATCTGCGGCCAAAGTTGACAGTCGTGATCTGTCACTGTTACGTTTGAGCGATGTTATTTCACGTTCGAATTATTTCAACTTCATTATTAGCTATCCAGTTATTCTAAGAAGTGGCAGTTCTTTACGTTAATTAGACGATACTATACATATATCGTTAATAATTGGGCTACAAAAATATACATTGATGTTTCAATTTCAACCTTGCGTTGAAACCTTTGGTTTATTTTAGTAATAATAGTTTGTAGTGTTAATTTAATTTAGTATTATTTTGAACGTGTAAATAATTATTGAAATAAAACCTACTCTGATTATGCGTTAAATATGTTGAGATCTCCAATTTCAACATTTTGTTATTTTTGAATTTTTGCAGACACTTAACATTATTCCTACTTGAAAGTGTGAAGTATACAGAGACAATATGGCACTGAAATTGCACGGATAAGGCGCGGATTATACTTCGCAGGTTGCCACCGTTAGCTCTATAATCAATGTTATTTCAAAATTGTACATACTACCTACATAGCACTACGTAGAGTCAAACTGCTCCTTATTGTAATATTTTACTAAGACATTTGATTTTTTAAACACACATTCCAGATATAGAAACTCACAGACCAATGAACATACTTATGCATACAAAATATTTAATAATAATAATAATAATCTTTATTGAAACATAAATTAACAATACATACAAATACGAATTTTGTCGATGATAGCTGCTAAAGTATACACTGTGGCGCAGCCATCAACGCCACTCCCCTGATAGGAAGAAATCTAAAATTATTGTTCCAGATTTATACAAAATCAAAGAAAATCATGAATAAGTTACATAACATACTTAATAATTTGTTCTATGATTATTACTTTTTGATAAAGAAAGTAAAATAAAATAAATAAATTGCATGCAAGTAAGTGTGTGGATGTGCAGTGTGCGTGTGTGTAAAAATGTATGAATTTGTGTGTGATGTGTTTATAATTATATTGTGTATTACTTGAGCGTGTTTATGTAAATTTGTTTATGTGATTCTTAACAAGTCAAATCTCCACAAGATCCTCTGTTGCGTCATAGGTAAGAGACCTCAACCACTTGTCGAGTTCTATCTTTAGTTCTTTTCTTCTCATGGGATAGATGTTTAGGATTTTATTTATTTTATTATAAAGTTTGGAGCTTAAATGTCTAAAGTGGCGGCTGGCTGCTACAGTCCTTCGGAATTTTATCTCGCACACTCTATCCGAGCGACGCTGGGCGATATATATTTCTGGGTGGTAGATTAGATGTTCGTGTTTGCAGCGCACTGCCCGCGAAATGAACAATTGTCTGACCGTCAGCACTTGACACACGGAGTAAAGGGAATCAGTCGGGAATCGTTTAGGTTTTTTAGCTAGTACCTTCAGGATAGCGCGTTGGCCCCGTTTAATTCTGAGCATTGGCGTTTTGAGAGCCCCACCCCAGGCCACTAAGCAATAACCCAATACCGATTGTGCAAGAGCGAAGTATATCGTTATTAGGTCGTCGAAATCCACCACATTTCTGAGCTTTTTAAATATGTATATCAATTTTCGCAGACGTACCGTCGTGGCGTCAATTTGGTGTTTCCATTTTAGGTGTTCGTCGATAACTACGCCCAAGTACTTAATAGTGGTGGTACTTTCTATGTTCGGACAGTCACAACTCAAGCCATAATCCACGTCAGAGCAAGAGTGAGCGCGAATGTCAATAGGTACGCGGGGGAGACTTAATTTATTAATACCGAATGCTATAAACTTTGTTTTGATCACGTTTAAAGTCAAAAGGTTCCGGGTCAACCATTTCATCACTATACTTAACCCATTATGGACTAGCGATCCCGTACGGTACCACTTTTTCGCGCGTTTTGTTTTGTCATCCTGAACCAACGGATGATGCGATAGATACACTTAAATTGGTGCAATCGAAGCGAGAAAGTGTGCGCTATTATTCGATGACCGGTGTTTGACAGTTATTGTCTTCATTTGAGTGTAATTGATTGCAGAAGTGGATGTGTCAATTTTTTTTTCCCAAAAATGGATAAGCTTTTCAAGTAAGTACCTATATTTCTTTAGTTTTGTAGTTATGCGATCATTTTATTATGATTATATATTCTATAAGAGTGCTTCGATTGTGTGAATCAGTTACATTAGGCCAGTTCAAAAAAATGGCGGTAATATGGTTTGCTAAAGTTGCTGGTACCATATGGTACCGCTAGTCGCTTACCGTGGCTTTCGAATTTTTCACTTTTTTGGAAGTTAGTGTCGTAAAAGGGTATAATGGTGTAGTTATATTTTTATAACATCATTATAAATACGTAACAATAAACATTATGTGAATGTTTTCCAAAGTAAATTATTTTTTGTTGTTATTTAGCTGCAATTCGAGTATACACAAAACTATTTTGCTGCTATTTTAGAAGATTATAAAGAGCTTGAGTTTCACCAGATCTACATAGCAGCTTCAGAGCCCGCCGTGCGCTTAGACGAGGATTCAGAAGATGAATACACTGGTGCATTCAGCAACAATCTGAGTGGTCGGCAGCTCAGCGCGCCTTGTTGGTATTGTTAGCGAAAAGTACATGAAAAAGACCTCGTCGTGAATGTCGACCACGTAATGTATATTCACCTGAAATTCAGCCTCGAAACAAGATCTCAGATCAAAATACTTCTGGGGGCGAGGACGTGGTCGTATTAGTTCACGTGTTACTGGACGTGGAGCAGTTCTAGGGCTAAGTCATCAAGCTCCAGTTGCTCCGGTGATGATACAGATAGATCGGTTGATGAACCTGCCCGAAAAACGCAAGACTACCAGCGCGTACCTGAGTGAAAGGAGGTCTATCAAAGGAGTTACCTGCATTTTCTGAAGGAAATGTGAAAAGTGCGCTTTAGAAAATTGCTCATCGCGAAGAAGATAGCATTGCGTGAAGTGCGATGTAGGGCTATGTGCTGCCTGTAACTATCAATTCCATACTATGTTATTGTAAAAATATAATAAATAACACATTTTTTACCTTATACTGTGTATTTTATTTTCATTCTTGCAGAATATACCTAATAGTTTACCAATAAAGGCCAATGTTAAAATTAGAATGTTGCTACGGTAAGAGACTAGCGATCCCATATGGTACCAGCATATTCCGTGTGAACTAAGCCTTAGATCAAATTTTAAATGCTTGTATCATGTTAATTAGGCCCTAATCAAAAACATACTAAGAGAAAAAAAAAATCGGGGACCTCAAAAAAACTCAGTCCATAATGGGTTAAGCATAGCTCGGCATTACGACGGGCTTCGCCCCAATCACGCCCATGCATTATCAGAGCTGTGTCATCCGCATACGTTATTATTTTACAGTCTGGTAAAGACAATTGACACAGCTCGTTCACGTAAATGACAAAAAGAGTTGGCCCCAGGACACTTCCCTGCGGAACGCCGAAAGAAGGAGACCTAAAGTTGCTTAAGTAGGTATTGACCTTGGTATATTGCTTACGATTAGTGAGATAACTTTTAAACAAATCATGTACCGTTCCACGTATGCCAATGACTTCCAACTTAGAAAGAAGTATGGGTACGGATACAGTGTCAAAGGCCTTTGATAGGTCTAAGAAGACCCCTAGTGTTTTACGCCTTTTTTCAAACTGATCAATAATGGTATCAGTGAGCTCCAACACTGCATCCTCTGTGGATATACCTCTTCTAAAACCAAATTGGTTTGTGGCTAAGATTTTACACTTAGAGAGATACTCAGTCTGGTATTTATAATTTTTTCGAGTATTTTTGAAATTGTGGACAGTAAAGAGATAGGTCGATAATTCGAAACATCGTCTCTTGCACCAGATTTATAGATTGGATGAAGGACAGCTGCTTTTAGGATATCAGGGAAAATACCCTCAGAGAAACATAAGTTAAAGATATGCACAAGAATTGGGATTATAATATGTCTGGTTTCTTTCACCACTGCAGCAGTTATACCATCCAATCCAGCCGCACTCTTATTTTTAAGGCCAAGAATAACATTATCAAGCTCTGACTCGTCTACGTTGTAAAGTGCCATTGAGGTAAGCGGGATCTGGTTTGGGGATTTTGGCGCAACTGAGGCGTCTGTCGAACCTGACAATTCCTTATAGAGTGTTGAATCCTTAATTTTGCACGCTAGATTTTTTCCTACATCAGCAAAGTAGTCATTCACTTTGTCTACGGACTCGGAAGGATCTTTACAGCACTCCAATAGCTCCGATGGTGGAGTTGTGTTTTGGCCTAGATTTGCAACCTGTTTAATGAGTCGCCATGTAGCTTTAGGATCATTTCTGACGCTCTGAAGCCTGGAACGCTCGTATTCGCATCTAACTTTTTTTAGAATGTCTTTGCAAAAATTACGATAGCGACGGAAAACCAACCTGAATGACTCGTTGTCTGGATGTTTTTGAGACTCTCTGTATAGCTTATCTCGGTGGCGTATACATCTTAGGAGTCCAGGAGTAATCCAAGGTTTGATGATGCGTTTTTTGCTACTAATATGTGAGATATAAGAGTTGTCTTTAATGGCTGAGGACATAATCGCTACAAACGATGTCGTGGCTTCATTTGGGTTTTGGGAATCAAGAATACTCGAGAAGTCCGCATCGCCGATACAACTTACAACCGCCCGGATATCAGTTTGGATCTTATTGATGTTACAAACTTTGATGTTATGATTTATTTTACAAAAAACGATAACCGGGGAGTGGTCCGTTATAGGAGCATCAAGCACAAGTGTAGTAGCTGTAGTTTGCGAGCGAAGCAGCACATGATCAAGACATCTTAAATACCTGGTCGGAAATGTGTAGGCAGGGAGGACCGCATGCGATGCCGTGAAGTTGAGGTATTCATCCATATCAGGATCGGCACTGTCTGGTGCAATGTTTATATTTATGTCACCTATAACCGCAAGGGTTTTGTATTGTGACAGCGTCCCCAGTAGATGGTCAAGGCTACCAAAGAACCGACTCAAATCCAAAAATTTGTAATGATAAAGCATCGAAACCATGCTATCGAACGCTCTACTATCACCACGTAGTGGTATACAACGAAATTGTTATTCCCACTGTGCCACTGATAGTGACAGTGGCATAAAGAGGAAGTATTTTTCCGTTTTGTGCTACCAGTATCACATCTATTGGCATATCAATTAATTAGCCTATCGCAGTCCACTGCTGGACTTCAATCAATTAGCCTACTGCAGTCCACTGCTGGACATAGGCCTCTCCCAATGTGCGCCACGTTTGCCGATCCTCCGCCTTCCGCACCCAGTCCGTTCCAGCCACCTTTCGCAGGTCGTTGGTCAACCTGGCTAGGGGATGTCCCACCTTCCGTTTTCCTTCGCGCGGTCTCCACTCTAGGACTCGTTTGCTCCAACGGCCAACAGTCCTTCGGCTTAACTTCAGCTTGCTTATGCTGCTGTACTTAGGCCTCTCCTAATGTATGAAGGCTTTGGCCTACTGTTTCCACGCTGGCCAGACGGGTTGGTACAGGGTTTTATTTCGGGTTTTCCTTCTCTCACGGTGGTATCCTGTGCGTATTTTTCCATTTGTCGCCTTATAAGACACCTCTCAGATGAGAATTATGAGATCCTAGTGGCATAAACCGTAATAATTATATCGTCGTCACATAGGACGTCATTATAAAGATAGGGTTGTATCGTTCATTCCTAATTTCATGGTACCTGACGGTGAATGTCATAAAACGGTATAGAATTTACGTGATCGTAAAGTGCGACATGGCGTTAACGGTTTAAGCCATCAAGGGAAGCTTGGAGCATCTTATATCTTTTCTCGTTTTCACTGCCGGGTGGGACCGATGCGACGGTAAAAATTGCATATTTTCTGCAGATGTTGTGTTGTATCAGCTTTATGTAAAGTCTCGGGATCAATATTCCTGGATTGAGCATAGTGTTAATAAGTTTTTTTTCAGTAAGATACGAACGTTTTCAGAACTATTACGTACTAAACATGCCTTGCATTACGTGAACTGAAAATAAATTTGACGGAATTATGCTGTGAATACTTCTGCCTACCGCTTAAGAGGGGGTATAAAGCTAAATTGCCGATCGTAGATTTGATGTTTATACCCGAAAGTAAGCCACAAATGAGCTGGGTTTTTTTTAATAGAAAATACGTTATATTTGTAAGGGACTGCTCATGGTGAAAACATAAAATAATAATATTTTTTCGATAGAATAAAATCACAAAGTTATGCCTTATTTACTACTAAAATCAATTTATTTCCAATATTATGCACACAACTGAGTCAATATTTGAATACAAAGTGTAAAATTATGTAACCCAGTGACTCTATTTTCACTTTGAAAAAATTGTGTGGATTTTACGAGTAATTAAAAAAAAATGAATTTGGCGGTTACGACGGTCTTATTCCGCGCATAACGCTCTCTTTCTATCGCACCTGACCCGAGGTGTCGGCCATCTGTTGTTTCATCATTTAGTCGGGCTCGCCCCGTTGAGACGGGAGGACTGTATTTCTGTTTTCCGTGTCAAGAAAGTTCGTTAAAAATGAGCCAATTAAAAAAATATAAAAGAAACACTCTAAAAGAGAATATAAGAAACTAAGAATTCAACTCATGGCTAATTTTCGAAGGTAATGTATCTATATTATTTTACTTTCTTTAGTTTGTTACTAAATATCCACCGTTGCTAGGTAACTCTGGAGTAACGTCGGCTCGGGTATAGTATATGCAAATCAAATAGATGTTTTTGACTACTCGCGTGTTTATTGTATAATATTATTTATATAGCACTAATATAATTATTAAATATATTGCGAAAGTATTTATACATTGTATTATCAATTTTAATGCATTTCAGAGTTGCTTCAGCTCGTAATATCACACAAGCTGATGAATCCGATCCGGTCGAATCGCTTAGTAAAAAACTTTCGTCAACTTTGTAAGCTTATTGCAATTGTTTTTTCTCACATTCAGAAAACATTTCAGTAAAATATGCAAATTAATATGAACATGAACAAGTAGAATGATATGATTTGAGATTAACATGGTCATTCACATTAGTACCGAATGTTCACACATTCAAACGGCATGGTAAATACGAGTATCCCGGTGATTTTAATAAAAAAAATTGACCACACGGAAAGCGGATGACTGCCCATGGAAGGATAGCTCAGAGTAAGAGCGCTGGAACGCCAAGGTTCGCGACCCTGGCATTCAAGTCCTATTGTGGGTTTGATTTTTTCCATTATGTACTTATTTAGCATTTATATCAAATTATCTACAAGTAGATTAAAATAGCAATGTCATTAATTTGCAATTATTTTTACAGATCTCCCATTAAACATTTAGAGAAAGTTGAAGTTTTGAGAGAACTAGATCCAAATTGTAATGGAAATTTTGCACCAGAGTGGAATGAGCGGTATATTTTAGCCAGCCTTGATTCAATATGTCAGGGCCCTAGCTTCTTATACGTAATGATAAAATAGGGCAACCATATTATACACAATGTTCATCAGTAATATGAATTTCGCTAACCGCTAGGGCCCTGGGGTAGAAAGAGTGGACTAGAATCGTCGTTCTTATCCCACCTGGGTGGGAAGAGTGGCGTCAATAATCTCCTAGGTGGGATAAGAGAAACAATTCAAATCCTCCTTTTCCACCTATCCCACCTGGGAGGGTAATGTGGATTATTTTTTCCACTCTTTCCACCCAGGTGGGATAGCCAAGTGGGAAAGGTGGAATAGCCGGCTATTTGGACTATTTGGATGACCCGACTCAGGATTAGTATTAAATTAATTGAATTCGCAAAAAAAAATATTTGGGTAATTTATCACATATAGTTAGACGAACATCGCTAGATGTTAAATTAAAGTAAAAGCATTGTTTTTCCCAAATCGTCAAATCGTTGGTGCGCCTGCCAAAGTCGTTATGTGCATTTTTTCTATTTTTTTTTATTCGCTAGATGGCCTTAAAAAAATGCGCATCAACTGAAAAAACAACCAAGTGTTAATTCCTTCTAGAAATAGATTTGACAAAATATACATGTGCAATTCTGACACTGCAAAATTGGTTATGTGTTCACATCAAGAGTTTTTCATCCTCATGTTGCACATGTCAGAATTGGTTTGCACATAGACAATTTGACAGCTTGTTTTTCTTCGGTTTGTTGGTTGTAAAATTGGTGTTCTACCTTTGTAACAACGTAAATAATCTTATAATAGTAAACAAAACGAGACAGATGATTAAATCAAAACAGCCTCACGTAAGGTCGAAGTCCTGAATAAAGTGAGACGTTTTTACACCATTTGTGTGAGAGTGAATTCACTGTCTATGGCAAGCGAAGCGGCGATATAAAGTAAAAATATTCTAGGCATTATGTCAAACAATTCTTCTGAATACAAACCATCATACAGGCGGTAAAACAACCACAGCAAGTACCTTCTGAGGTTGAGAGGGACTACTACCCCGCCTGTGAGTATGGGATGGTCGACGATCCTCAGCGCCCGTCTTTGCACCAAGTCGAAGAGGTCTAGCTGGCCCAGGCAAAACTGTGACAGCGGTACTCCATGTGCGGCAGAACGGGAGCGTTTTAAAGAAGGAGTATTTGCCCCGCAGTGATGTACTACCTTGTTTCTTTGATACCAGCTTGACTTAGTCTTCCAAGTGACTACGGCGGTGATCGTCGCTGACGATAGCGATAGCTCCCTATACTCGAAAAGATGTTAAACGGTGTGTCTAGAAACTTGCGGCGCTATGCTATGCAGACGATAGCACCTTACACGGAGGCTATCACGGACATCCTGCGGCCAAGCAGTCTGATATCGCGGAAAAAAGAAGACCGGACCCTGAGCCACGTTTCTCAATGGGGCTCGGAAAACCTGGTCGAGTTCAACGCCAGGAAGACGCAGGCATGCGCGTTCACAGCAAAGGTATCTTCTTTCCTTCCCCTTCCAACTCTTCAGAGCACGCCACTGCCACTACAGGACAATCTCAATATCCTAGGTATGGATGTTCGCTGCAAACTGAACAACAAAAACTACATTGAGAGTATCATCAAAACAGCCTCACGTAAACTCGGTGTCCTGAACAGAGCGAGACGTTTTTTCACGCCGGAGCAGCGGTGCCTTCTCTATAAGACACAAATTCGCTCTTGCGTGGAATACTGCTCTCATCTCTGGGATGGCTCCGCAAAGTACTTACTAGATGCTCTCGACAGGCTGCAGCGACGTGCGGTCCATATTATTGGGAATCCTGAGGTCACCAACACCCTCGAGCCTTTGCAGTTGCGTAGAGATATGGCATCTTTGGCGGTATTTTACCGTCTCTACCATGGTGAATGTTCTGATGAGCTCTTCCAACTAATCCCACCCTCTCCTTTCCTATATAGGACAACACGTGCAGGACTTAGACGCCTCCCGCATACGGTGCAGAATATTCCATCAAGAACCAAGCGGTTCGGCGACTCCTTCTTCTGCCGCACTATTAAGTCTTGGAATTCCTTACCAGTTCACGTGTTTCCCTCTTCCTACAGTCACGGGTCCTTCAAGCGGGGCGTGAAAAAGCATATTCTGATGAGGCCGTCAAGCTGAGTACCATCATTGTAACATGGTACATGTCTGTAATGGTGACCCTCTTTGCAGAGACTTTGCTTACCATCAGGCGAGGCGAAGTCAATTTGACGTGTCCTATATTAAAAAAAAGACTGGAAAAGCGCACCCCGGACGCCGAGGGGAAGGGCTCAGATGCAACTATAGTTTATAACTAATTGGCAGCATAATGTGCACCTCGGAACTCGGAGATTTGCTCTTCTTTTCTGATTATCGTATTATCGGCTATTCCAGGAACGATCAGCAATTAGTTCCCAACTCCGAGAGGAAAATCGGCACCAGAACCTCGTCCGTTGTTTAACATGTGCACCGACTAGCAAGTGAGGTTGGCTTGGGTCTCAAAGGTGTTAGTAGGACCCTGTACACGGAACAGTTGTACTACTTTTATTTTTTTTACTTGTATGCCTTAATAAAGTTTATAGTGGGTATTTATTTACTTCGTATGTTATGTACCTTGCCATCTGTCAGTATTTATCCCTTATATAAATCCTATTGAGGTCCATAACAAATCTGATATGTATATATTTTTCACTTGTAAGAAATGGCGCTAGGAAGATAATTCTGATATGTGTATCAAAATGGAAAAAAAAATATTGTGGATGGATAGTACCGTTTATAATTTTCACTTATATCTCAGTTCATGCAAAATATTTTTTGGCATCATACTACATTTTTAGTTTTTTGATACGCTCATCAATTATGTAATAAAACAGTTTAATGTCTCTCCTGAAAACTCGACCAAAAACACATAGAGGTTTTGGCAAGCGCAACGACGACATATTCCTTTACTTACTTACTTACCTTTTCATTTTATCAGAAATATTTTTTTTACCAAAAAGAAATTTATTGTGTTTCCAAAGTAGATAGTTAATCATGCAACTCGTATTTTGACAATTTTATCTGAGTATTTTGGGTATACTGTGCGCCTTCAAACTATACGTGGCGGGTCGCTGCCACACAAAATAGGTGGCGGACTTGCCGGAGCGACGACAGGCGAGAGCGGGACGTGCGAGGGGTGCGGGTGAAATCTGATTTTTTTCTAGCTTTATGCGCACTCTTAAGGCTGGGTATGTAGATGTCTATATAAAAAATAATTTGAGATTAACTTTAATAAATTCATTATAATAACTGCTGGAAGAAATTTCTAATAGAAATAAGCAGAGCATCTGTACTTCTATTTCCACCTATGTACTCTCTATTTGTTTGTGTGTACATAAAATAAATAAATAAATATAACGAAAACACTCATCCGAAGCATGTCAAACCCAACGATCACAATACAACAAAAAATAACTTCAAATAGAAGTGCCTCAAATATTACTTAGTGTGCTTGCTAGCAAAGTGTCAAGCACCACAGTTATTCAAATTATTTCAGTACTAAGAGAGCAAATTCATCTCTTTTTATTGCTAATTATGCATATCACCTCAAACACCTGTTTCGCCTGTACACGAGAACGATCCTCGTGTACGAAACACGTGTCATGAACATTTATAAAGTTTCATTTCTTGTCAGCAATAAACCCCTTGTAGATAGAGTTACATATTGTGGGTTGGGTTGCACTTTTAGTTCTTGTATTGTACTCTTTTTTACTTGACTGCCAAGAAGGGTAATGTTTTCTAGTGTCTTGTACTACAATAAGGGTTTTGTTATTGTTAGATTCGACTAATAGCTTTTGTGTGGATGCCACTTATTAGCGGAAGGACATCACCATCATCACAGCTAAAGGACACCACTGCTGGACATAGGGCTCCCTTATAGATCTCCAATAAGAATATAAGAAAAGATAGTTTCGGGAGGACATAGATTCCTAAAATCAGAGTTGTCTAAGAAAATTCAGAAAATAGACATTAAGTATGTATGTCCACATATATTCATATTACCAAGGCAATAATTGCTGTAATTCCTAACACAGGAAGAATTCTCATTATTTTTTCTAGAAAAAAACATTTTTGAAGTGGTCACTTTGTTGTAATCTCCACAGGTCCCGATTAAATCTTGACTGTTGGTAATTATCGCGACCTCACGACTCTATTTTTGCTAAGGCATGAGAATCCTAAGATCTCGAGTCCATGAATAAGTCATTCGTAACCCAATTTTCAACATCAGGCGTGACTAAAACGAGGCTGTAAGGATTATGTAGTATTTTAATACAAACAGATCTTCGCTATAAAGCCACAGAAAAAGTTTTTTTTTTTTTTATACCGCTTAGGTCGCAGACAAGCACACGGCCCACATCATGCAAAGTGGTTACCGTGGCCTATGAACGAGTGCAATACAAGAGGAGTCACACTCGTGTTGCCAACCCTGTAAGAATAGAGAGTTTCTGCGTCGTCAGTGCAGAAGACAAGCGGGCCCACCCTAATGGCTTGTTCCCACTGACATATGACAGCACAATATATGACCTCGCCAGTGAGCTCTAGCTACCCTACTCACCGCCGGGGAACACAGCATGGGGTTATTATAGCCGCGGTATTCTGTAGAGCGAAGGTACTTCCCCAGTCAGACTGCTCGATTGGGTGCCGTCCCAAGGGGAAGTACCGTCGTGTCCTCCTAAGTGTATAGTATAAAGTATCTGTATAAAGTTACCATATTTGAAGTATGGGATTTGCCACGAGTTATAAAAACAGATAAATTTTAATATACACACTGCCTTATGTAAGACTTCTATTGAGGCCTTGAACGAGGCCATGATGTCTATACATACAGTATGTTTAGTCTACGAACGCTAACAATAGGACATATTATCATAATTTCGATAAAAAAAATACTTTGTGTTGCGTATAGAAATTCTTAAACCCATTTACAGCGGCGACGACCTGAAAAAGGTGGCTAGGGCGGACTGAATACGAAAAGCGCTGAATCAGAAACAATGGAGCATATTGGGAGAGGAGAGGCCTATGTCCAGCAGTGGACTGCGATTGATTAATTGATTTAAAGCGGGGTGGTCCTTTTAAGTTATTTGTACTTCAACTTATTTGGTAACAGTGTCAGATCAGATCAGGTCAGGTCGATGCAAAAATGCAAAGTTATCAACTGATCTTAATTCACCTCTTATCTTTTTTCTTTATATGTTTTTAAATCTTTGTATTAGTATTTTGATTACTTTGCTAGTCAAGATCGTTGAGATGCTGACTGTACCACCAGATAACAAAAGTCTGTACCATTTGAATGATTACTTAGTTGAAGCTACTTGTAACTCTGTAAGCAAGTTTTTTACTAAATTTGAAAGGTGCGATTTGTTTAGGTATATCTTTTACTGATGCTATCAATCTCGTTTCAAAAAATATTGTTTTTTCTCTTATATTTTTGAATGTTTATTGTTTAAAATTTTGATAGACAGAACAAAATGAGCTAAAGACTTGATATTTTCTGACATATTTCGTAAACATAAATATTTTGTAACAAATTCTCTCACAAGTTCTGCGTATTATCTTCGAAAATAGCAGAAAAATATAACAGGTAACAATTTTAGCAGATACGTGAGTGCTGTTCTCTAAATACCTAAATGAAAGTGGTATTATTTTTTTTCCATTGAAGTATTAGTTATGTTTCAAATCTACAAAAATAGACCAATAAATAGTCAGCAAAAGAAAATTTTGTAACGCTCCGATATAGTTGCAGTAGGTTTAAGTTCAACTCTAAAACAGTTTTCTCATATTTGACGACCGATCCGTAGTCACATCAAATTACTACACTGGTGTGACTACGGTTTCTTTTATTTATCCGTAGTCACACTGTGTGACTATGGATAATTTTATTAATCCGTAGTCATACTTTGACCTACCGGTAAACTTTACAATAACTTCGAGTTATCTGCGTCTGAACTTCTAACAGTATTCAATCTTAAACGTCTACATTGACAAGAAATACAATTGGAAACTATGAGCAACTTTATGATGAGCGTACCAAAACTAAAGTTTGATCAAAGGAAAACTTTGCGGTCACGCATACCGGTAGAATATATATCATTAATGCACTTCCGTGACGCGACTTGAGTGCGAGCGTGTTTAATGTCAATCGTCGAAGTTACGAAAATACGAAATTTGATGATGTAGTAGGCTCTTCAGTTCGGTCACTGTATGTAAATCACGCGATGTAGTCAATAACTTCTAAATATAGTGCCAGACAAACTGTTTAAAACAATAAAGTCTGTATTCTAGAACGAAACTCAGTCCTGAATCTCAATTTATTGATAAATTGTAAACAGGCTTTGTGTCGCGTTTCAGGGGGCGAGATGGGTCGATGGAAACGGGATTAGAGACTAGATAATGAGTTAATTAAGTTTGGCAATTAAAAGTAGTAGTTCGTGCCGATTATGCCAAACAATTTTTTTGTTTCTTACAGCCACTACTATTTAAATATGCGTGCATTATAGGTCAATATAACTAATTGAACTTACTACGTTGAATGATTTCATAGAGATTAATCGCTGTCCAATAGGGTATATGAGTATGGTGTCTTGTATGGGTTCTAGTTTCAGAGTTAGTTAAAGTAGGTAGCTACTTTAGAATTAATTTCAGAATTAATTTATTAATTGGACGGCGATTATTTTTTTAAGCCGTTCAATGTAGTATTACTTTTTGTATTGGCGACCTGCGATCGCTGAATCGCTGGTCGCCCATACAAAAAGTAATATTATGTGCATTGGCTCTTAGAAATAGTGCACACAATGGAAACTTACACGAAACTACGGATTTACCTTTCGGTTATCATTACCAATACAGGTATTACGGTTTGCGTCATTGATTTCAATCATCAATCGTATTACATTAATATTGTACGTATCTAAGACGCACATTGAGCCATGAATAGCTGGTTTGGTTCGTGGGGAACATCAAAGTAAATGAATGATTACAAATGTTATCGTGCCAATTAATCAATCTTAGAATGCGTTAGGAGAAATCGCTGGGAGTAACATCAGTTTATATTAGATGGTAAGCACAATTACCAGTGATTACCAGTCCTTAGACTTAAATACACGACTTCCCCAAATAAAAATACAGTGAGGGACATTTTTTCTGCAACCACATAATATATAGTTTCATAGTACATCGCGTTCATTGTGAAGATACCTGCTTGAAATCTTACAAATAGCAGTTATTTTGACCCCATGAAACCTAGTAAGTGTATTATACACAAAAACCTAGTAACTCGCCTTTACCGCTTTAAAACCTAGCAAGTTACATGTACCTACGTACCTACCTACTATTATTTTCATAGTTAGTTTGTCGAAGTATTTTACTCATTTTGTAATCAGTGGCTAGTACTCCATCCAATAAATATCACTTTTTTTACGTTAACACTAATACTTTTGTAAAACTAATACGTCTTATGTTCTTACGTTCTCCTGTAAAATTTGTTGAAAACCAGTTACTGGCTTTGATTTGGGGTATCCGTCCACAAAAGTGATGGGTACGTGATGATTGATAAGGTAATGAGACTGTATCGTCAAGTGTTAAATGATCAGTTTTTGTTTATCTTGCTACTATTATACTCGTACGTACAAAAGTATAAATGATGGATCTTTGTTACTCAATTACACCCCAACGACGTAACAGCTGAACGGATCCGAATCTGGCACCTATTCGAACAAGCACAAGGCTTTTATGTTATCTTCAAAACTACGCAACGGATTTTGAAGCGGATTTTTTAATAGATAGAGTGATTCAAGAGGAAGGTTTATATGTATAATACATGCATAATATTGTAGAGAAACACTGATAAATATAGAGATAATACCACGCGGGCGGAAAATATGGCGGTACGAAGTTCGCCGGGTCAGCTAGTAGACTACAAATCCATGACTATGCCGAATAAAAAATATAATTCAGTCATTTCAGTGTGATTGCTTAAAAAACATCAAAATATATTCCCAAACGTTAACATTTATAATATTAGGATAAAATTATCTGTAAATTAAAATAATCTACACAAAAAAGAAATTACGGTAAATAACATTTTATGCTATTGAAAAAAGTACCAATATTATCTTTGTCAAAGTAAAAATCATATACATTACTGGGACAAAAGCTTCGTTTTCCCAATCCGCTCCAGGGTATCACATTATTTCAATTTTGCGAGAAATACTTCAATAGGACCTGAAAATGAATGAACATTTTTGAGGAAATACGTTTGTTAATTAAAATTTTATCCAACAAAAATGTTTTTATGAATAATACAACGGGATTAAATTGTAGAATAGGAATCATTTATCAACAATGAGATCACAAGTTCAGATATCGAACGATTATACCTACCTACTCGAAATATGAATATTTACACAAAAAAAGAAGAACCTTAAATAAAGACTATTATTCTTCATTTATTTTATACTAGGTTTTGCCCGCGGCTCCGCCCGCGTGGATGACGGTTATCGCGACCAAACATAGCCTATGTCCTTTCCCAAGGTCTAACCTACCCCTATACCAAATTTCATCAAAATGGGTTCAGTGGTTTAGGCGTGAAAGCGTAACAGACAGACAGACAGACAGACAGACAGACAGACAGAGTTACTTTCGCATTTATAATTTTACAATAGTATGGATTTTTGCCTACTATATATATATATTTCCCTTTAATATATCCAGGGTGTCCCAAAATTCAAGGATAAGCCGGCAACAGAGGGTGGCCCTACTTATGGCTGCTCTGGAAAAAATAAGAAAAAAAAAATATCTCTATTTTTTTTTAATTATTTAAACTTTTTAAAAATCCTTCGAAATTCGGTACCCCTAATGATATTTTCAACTACCAGGCCCACAATTTTGCAAATATTTTTGAACTCTTTTCTGTATTAGCAAGCTAGGAAGCATGACTATCCATCACCACCCTGAAAAATGATAGAATATTTGTAGTTATTTTACAAAAATGAGTCAAAATATTTTTTTGTCGTCAAATTTTCATACATTTTTACTTTCGACCCACTTTATCTTATCTCGGTGAAAAAAAAAAGTATGGACACAACTATGGCATCCTTTTCCAAAAATTGGCGCAACTATCCAAGATTTCAAAATGGTATGATTTGGGTATGATACTATAATGAAATACTAAAAAAAAATTTTTTTTTGTAAATAAGAATCATATTTCATACATTGCTTTTATTGAAAATCACCAGATTTACTTTGTACACAATGCATTCATCCTCAATAAAAAATCATTGACGGGACTTTTGACTAAGTGGTAACCGAGTAGGTTATCACATTACGAGGTTAAGCAACACAAGCCAGGGTGGTTTTCGGATGGATGACCATTCTTAAGACATTGAGGCACCTCCGTTCCTCAGAGAGTACGTTAGGCCGTCGATCCCGGTGGCCATATGAGTATCTATGACTGTGACAGTTGTTACGGGTAGTCGGAGCGCTTAAAGGCGAAAAACTAGACTCACTACATAACTTTGATATCGCCAGTGGGTTGTGGAGGTCAGGTGGCAGTCGCTTCACGGCAAATTTCACATTTCTGCTGTTTCACAGTTAGCCGGGAAATCAAAGGCTTAGAGTTTTATTGGAATTGTCTTAAGAACAATAATAGATAGGTCTCCGAAAACAATTGCAACGCTGGACTATCAATGCGGTTGCGGATTATATTTCTCGCAAAAGATATGCACGAAAAATAATGTATTAATGCCAGTGGCAAACAATTAAAACATGTAAAATAAAAAAAATATTATCAATAATGCAATAATTATAAAGTTATACCATTATGTTTGTTTAATTTTTTAACAGTATGGATGTTCAACACTCATCATCCTCTGAGCCTTTACAAAATACAGAGTCGGATTTTATGATTAACTGTGAAACAGCAGAACCGCAAAATTTTCCGTGAAGCGAGTGCCACCTGACCTCCACAACCCATTGGCGATATCAAAGTTGTGTAGTGCGTCCAGTTGTTGGACTTTTAGGGCTCCAATTACCCGTAACAACTGTCATAGATACTCATATGGCCACCGGGATCGACGGCCTAACGTACTCTCTGAGGAACGGAGGTGCCTCAATGTCTTAAGAATGGTCATCCATCCGAAAACCACCCTGGCTTGTGTTGCTTAACCTCGTAATTTGATAACCTACTCGGTTACCACTTAGTCAAAAGTCCCGTCAATGATTTTTTATTGAGGATGAATGCATTGTGTACAAAGTAAATCTGGTGATTTTCAATAAAAGCAATGTATGAAATATGATTCTTATTTACAAAAAAATTTTTTTTTAGTATTACATTATAGTATCATACCCAAATCATACCATTTTGAAATCTTGGATAGTTGCGCCAATTTTTGAAAAAGGATGCCATAGTCGTGTCCGTACTTTTTTTTTTCACCGAGATAAGATAAAGTGGGTCGAAAGTAAAAATGTATGAAAATTTGACGACAAAAAAATATTTTGACTCATTTTTGTAAAATAACTACAAATATTCTATCATTTTTCAGGGTGGTGATGGATAGTCATGCTTCTTAGCTTGCTAATTCAGAAAAGAGTTTAAAAATATTTGCAAAATTGTGGGCCTGGTAGTTGAAAATATCATTAGGGGTACCGAATTTCGAAGGATTTTAAAAAAGTTTAAATAATTAAAAAAAAAAATAGAGATATATTTTTTTTCTTATTTTTTCCAGAGCAGCCATAAGTAGGGCCACCCTCTGTTGCCGGCTTATCCTTGAATTTTGGGACACCCTGTATACTCCCTCTAAAAAAATAGCTCATTCTATGAACGGGAAGCCTTTTAAAATTTTCATGAAAACAAAATTGCAAATGGAGGAGCAAATGGTGCATACCTTGCAATTAATTATTGTTGTGACTATTTTTATGCAAATAACTGGCAATAAAATCGCACTATAAACTATTAAAAAAGAAATTTACTTAGTCAGTGACAAGGAAATACTAGATAACAGGTGCAAAATTACCTTCGAAACAGCCTAGCGGTTTTTTTACAATACATAGGCACGAGCAGCCACATAAAGTGAACAGTTAGTGAAAGTGCAAATTTTGTGATCAGTAAATGTATACAATTTTTTGGAAAACTTACAAATAGCACGGAGACCTATCAAATAACACCGATCCGTGTGAAAAGTTTAACTCGAAATGACTGAAGGATTTTTACATTCTTTTATGAGGAATGATTAAACGAAAATGCAAAAACTTGTATTCTGAACATGTAGATACATATTTAATGAATGCATCATTAAAAAATAATCGAGTTCAAAGCTGCAGACAAAAGAGGTAAACTTATTCACCATAACCTGGGCGCTAACATTTTTACAGACTACACAAGTACACACTACGCAGAGTGGCAGTGCACGTCACTGCATTTTTTTATGTGAAAATAAATCAAGAGCCAATACACACTTCCCGTTGAAAAAGAAACGACATGCTTTCAAGTGGTCTAAGTGATACACTTTTGTGCATTACTGTTAATTTATCTTTAACTTTAAATTTGCATTTAGTTTCTTATCGATTGATAAATAATTTGCCTCTTAAACAACAACAAAAATTAGAGGAGAATCAAAGAAATAATTTAACTCATTCAGATTAGGCACATATGAAGGTCAAAATTTTACAATTTTATATGTCAAGAAATAAGAAGTATTCCAAAAATATTAAATAAAGTAAACAAAACATTTGAAAATCATTATTTTTCGTTCATCATTTGTTCAATAAGTTGGTTCTACTGAGAAAAATACAATCAGCTATTATTGCAATACCTCCGCTTTCGCCTATAAATTGTACCATATCACTCGTCTTTCGTTAAAAGCGGTCTGTTCATATTGTCGGACACAAATAAACGGTCCTAGATCATCACCGGCATTCTTCCAGAAACAAAGTTATTTTTAGCACGGCATCGGTGAGGAAGAAAAATGCGGTTAGAGATTTATCCCTCCAGTTATGAAATATTGCTACACTCTTGATTTAGGGAAACAGTTTTTGCTTAATTAGTAGTTAATCTGATTTTGGATTTAGGAACAAATATTTGACTTAGGTAAGAATTCGTAACATAATCAATTAGAACTGTTCATTATAGAGCAGGCTGATTTAATTGGAAGTAGGTTTACTTAAAGGGTTGAAGTGCTTTGGCCGACTTATTCGTCAACTCGCCACTTGAAAAATCAATTAGGTTAACATGTTGTAAAGTTAGGCAATATCACACATCGTAAACGTCGCGCGTCGTCGGTAGCTTACTCGTAAACGAGTCAGCCTTACGATCTAGAAGTCCCGGGTCCGAATCTTGGCCAATACACTACCGACCTGAACCTAATCCCGAGACAAGCAATTTAGCTTAGCTAATGGGGTAATAACGGGAAGTTGTAATTTTGGTTGTTAGCTACTGATATCCTTTATTTTTTTTTTAAAGTTGTGCGATTATAGTTCTGGCACCATTTAAGTGAATGAAAATGAATGAATTTCATTTCCATTCAGTGAATGTCTCTGAATTGTCTCTGAATGTTTCCTAATAAACTATTCATCGCCGTTCTGTAATTTATTTAACACCTCCATCATCATCATCTCTCATTTGACCAGGTCATCGGCCTATCTATGTGACCTCATCTTGTGTTTTCCATTCTAATAAATAAAACAAATTAACGTCATTTGCAACTTTTTTGTGCCTACTTCCAAATGGTGGAATAGCCTTATAATTTTCCTTTAGTAACAAACTTTACTACTTTACTGTCATTAACAGTGTTCTAACTAAGATTAATATGTACACATCTGTCGCTAACTTCTTTTAACTTTGCTTTTTGACAACAACTTATGTCAATTTTCTTTTAATTTATTGATATAGCTTCACAAAGGTCGTTATAAAAGTTAAGATAGAAAGAAGAAACAAGATATCGCTATAATTAGGTAAAATGCTAATTGCGATGTCGTCTATGTTTCTTAATAAACATTAGCTGTGATATTATGAGCAGAATTTTGTGAAACGTGAATCAAATTCATAATAGGTTGATAATTTGGTTAATTTCATTGTTTTGGAAGATTAATGGTGATTTTAAATGTGTGTGTGTGTGTGAGAGGTAACATAACTGCGAATCTCCAAATTAACCGATAGGCCGATTTCTTTGCTACCTATTAAATCAAAAATTTTTGAACTATTAATAAAAAATCAATTACTTAGACATTTAGGTTCAAATCATATTATTAATCGGAGGCAGTTTGGTTATTTGAAGAGAGTAGGAACACAGGACGCTGTCAATACATTAATCAATGATGTATTGTCCAAATTAAATTGCAAGCAAAAAGTTGCAGGGATCTTCCTTGATTTAAGCTCCGCTTTTGACACGGTTAATCACGAAATATTAATTGAGAAGTTTGACCATTATGGAATCAGAGGTCCAGAAAAACAACTTTTAAAATCTTATCTACAAAATAGATACATGTTTGTAGAGATCAGTAATGAAAGTTATACGCAAAAGGGATCTATTAGAACAAAATGTGTAGAAACCTTTAAGTCACAAATTATTAACATTAAAACAGGTGTTCCGCAGGGTTCAGTACTCGGTCCTATATTTTTTATCATTTTTATAAATGACCTTATATGTAGCGTAGTAAATAAGTTACCTGACAACATCAACTTGACTGTTTTCGCTGATGATACAAATGCCATTGTTTCGGCTGATACTCTAAGTAATCTAAACCAAAAAGTTAATGAAACTTTAGATCAATTTAATAAATGGTTCTCTTTCAACTGCCTAAAAATTAATGCAAAGAAATCCAACTTAATCTTATTTAAATCAACCAGCAAAAACTCTGACACACTACAATGCAGTCTTGATGGGAATCAATTGGACATGGTAAAGACGGTTAAGTTCCTGGGGATACATGTAGACAGCCTTCTTAATTGGAAATATGAGTTACTTAGTGTGGAGGCTACTATACACTCAGCTTGTTATGTGCTGAGAAGCTTAAGGGATGTGCTACATCTGAAACAACTTAAGTCTGTGTACTTCGCTTTGGTTGAATCCAAACTGAGGTACAGCATACTGTTCTGGGGAGGCAGCTATGATTATAATATCCAGAAAGCCTTTGTTGCACAAAAAAGGGCCATAAGAACAATGGTTCGCATTAAGCAGCAACAGTCCTGTAGGCAATTTTTTAAGGACTTGCAAATATTAACAGTGCCAAGTCTATATATTATGGTGTTGCTCACAGATTTTGCAAAAAATAAAGACTCTTATGAAAGTCACGAGGAAAGGGTGTTACGGGAAAATACAAGGAGAAAACATATACCGTCCACCAATGTTCCTACACTGAATGTGGTCAAACATGGCTCAAGATACAGTGCAGTGAAGTTTTTTAATAAGCTGCCTTTAGAAATAAGGAGCAGCCTGTATACACCCACATTCTTAATGACACTGAAGGCATTTCTTATTGATGGGTGTTTTTATTCAATAGATGATTTTATAGAATGACATTTTAATAAATATGACATATTATTATTTAATTTTTATTGACATTGTTAGTGACATTTTTATATTTAATTGTATTTTTTTATGTAATTTGAATTTTGATTTATATGACATTTTTTAACCATTAATGTACCTATTAACTTTTATTTCGTGTTTAGAATAAGTTAGATTGTAATAAATTTCAACACAATGTACCTAAATATTGTTATGAAATAAATGAATACGAAATAACCAGTCAAATGGATCAAAATGCACTATCATAAACTGCCACTCACCAAAGTTCTAATCCCTACTAATATTATAAATGTGAAAGTAACTCTGTCTGTCTGTCTGTCTGTCTCGCTTTCACGCCCAAACCACTGAACCGATTTTGATGAAATTTGGTATAGGGGTAGATTAGACCTCGAGAAATACGGACATAGGCTATGTTTGGTCGCGATAACCGACATCCACGCGGGCGGAGCCGCGGGCAAAAGCTAGTAGTTATATAAGAAATAATCTTCTTCATCCTAGCATTAATCTCAGTGGTATCTGAAACCTTCACCTCGGAGTCTGGGGTCCTCGGAGTTATAATAGAAATAATGTTTCGGCACTATTTTAGGTGGACTCTGAGGCGAAGTCCTCGGATGTGGCCAGGAATAACGCAACAATGATGATGATGAATGTTTTTGCACTATTTTGGCCACTGCTTATTGACTCTTCCAGTGGTGAAGGGAGAAAATTCTGTAAAGGGAAGCAGGTGTAAAAAATCACCCCCTACAGAACAACTTTAACACTTTTGGAAAGATCGAGATCTATATATTTGCTCCTAAAACTTTTTCACCGTTTCGTGTTTACTCCAGTTCCTCCGTGATCAAGGTGTTTGGAACAGCGCTGAAATATCGGAAACTCCAGACAATACCATGGTAAATATCCTGATAACTCAAATAGTAATGTGAACGACCATGAAAGTTTAAATACCTATATAGGAACTTTTACCTTCTATGACCGGAATTGGCGCTCGGATGCAGAAAAGAATTTCCAATCGAATTGTTGCCATGAATAAAAGTTAAATTAAAGACAATAAAATAAACGTTTCCATCAAGAAATCCTATCTGTTTCATGAACATGTAAACAGCTTTCAGCATACCACTACATCTGGTGTATCGGTCTGTTCTCAAAATATCATTTACTATGCTACATTCTCAATCAACTGTGACTAATAATATCAAACAGCCGATTACCGATTGAGAATCCAGTGTTCAGTGTAATAATGAAACAACATTGTGGTTTGCGGGTACAGAAAAATAATCTCTATTTCATTTGTAATAATGGTGATGTTTGTATAATGGGTGATGTTGTTATTTATTACGAAACAACAGTGAAAACTAAAAACACGATTGTTACTGAATGTAGTGTATGGATTCTTTAAAACAATCAGACTAGTGGTACAGTAGTACGAAAAAGTGTTCCTTAAGACTATGGCAGTAGTATTATGTTACAAAAATCTAGAAGAAAAACATATTCATGAAGACAACCAGGGTTTCTGTTTGATAATTACAAAGATAAAGAAGATTTCAGGCTTAATATTAGAGAAATGTGAAAAATTTGTCAGTTAAATGGTACTTGAACATATCTTAGAGATATTGTTACAACCCTGGGTCGGCCGAGGTACGAGGAATATGTTTAAGATAATCTCACCTCCGGCAACTGACGGCCCACAGACGGCGTGCGTTTTAGTCGGTTCGAGTCTGAGATAATTTCCCCCACCGGCTCCGGCAGGGGAGGTATCTGTGGGGATTTTTTGCATGATAAAAATAAGATATTGTTACAAAAAGGAACGCATATTTAACGTGGTTTTAATAAATCCTTCCTTTGTGTGTCGTAGTTCGCTGTCGTTCAATCTTCAATAGTCGACAGGTTTCCTCAGAGTATCCTCAAACTTCTATACAATATAATAAATAAATTGTTTATTCAAGTAACAAAGACTCAGTTTTGTTAGTAACAATTTTCTTATAACTATGTTAGTAAGACTAACAATAACATATAGGTCAAATATTAACTTAAACAACAATAAGTCTAAAAGCTTTTACTTATAGTTTTCTTTGAGTATTTTTCTTTATATTTACTGTGTCCATTTTATGAGTTAAATTAAACTAATATTTAATTAATCATATTTCGTAGGAGCGACTGCTGTCTAACATTCCAACGTGGAAGTGAGTGGAAGGCCTTCGTCAAAGCTTCATCCGTTAATCAGCAGGTGTAGGTGAGGTTGGGTTGACCTGAGCTGACCTGAGTTGACCGGTCAACCCAGGTCAACGAAAGTCTTGATGTGGCCCCAAACATCCAAAATTGAGACTATTAATAAAGACTGAATTTGAAAATAAAACTTAATTTCATGAAGATAAGTGTTGTGTCACATATCAAGTGAATGGTATTCTTTTTCTAAAAATAAAGAGATACTTAGACAAGATTGTTTTGAAGATAAATGATACATCATTTTGAAGAGAAATATATTATGTGAAGAATTTAAAAGGCTTGGTATGCTATTTCTCTCTTGGCCGCAAAGACTTTTCAACACTGAATAACTAAATTAAAATGTAAATGTAAGTACTTTAACTAAAAGCTTTCATTTTATATATTAGTTACATATTAAATGGAAGTTATTAGTTTTCTCTACTCACTAGACAGTGAAATTCAGTTTAGAAAAGTGCTTCTAATTAAATTATCTAAATCCGTTGGCGGGTAGAAACGTATCCCTTTTAACATCATTCCCGTTTTAATCCCGGTTTCACACTATTACGCTGTCTCCTCCTAATATGACTTAACTGAACTTTTACGCAAGCGACTGCTGTCTATACTCCCAATCTCTGATTTCGAAATCCTTGTAGTAAAAGTAGCCTTCCTTGTAATTCACGTATTCAGATTTTATTATATATCTGCACCAAATTTTACTAACATTTGTTTAGCTAAAACAGTAAATAAAAATTTTGCAAATCCGTCTACGCATGGCGGAGCTACGAGCGAACAAACATAAAAAAAAAATATAAACACCCGAATTGAGAACCTCCTCCTTCTTTGAAGTCGGTTAATATAAATAGTCTAGTCGTCGATCCATTCAAACTTTCGCATTTATAATGACTTGAACAGGTAAGGTACTTTAAGATAGGAACTCAAACCGAATGAACTAAGCAATGAATTCTTTTTCACGTGCAAAGTAAAGTATAAATTTCGAATTTCGAGAATTTTCCAGTAGACAAAGGTTAGTATAAAAACAAAAAAGAACAAACAGGCAAAGGAAGCAAGCAATCGGTTTCAGCTATCACCAGCTGCGTTTGTTGAACGATGAGACCGAACGAATTGAACTAGTTCGTTCAATATATTCGTTCAAGATCCATTTTGCGGTACGGCGGCAGTAAAATAATAGTTTTATATCGTAAAAAAATATTGTATTTCTTTGCGAAAGTATTTTTCGCGTTGGTTTTCTTTGTTTTGCTGATTTTGTGTTCTGGATTATATTTGAGTTGGATAAATATTAGGTTACTATGCTACTGTTGGAGGAAAACAATACTATTTATATAAGATATAGTTATATTTAGAGAAATAGCTACTTTTAGAGATGACATTAAAAGTTAAGTTGGTAAGTTAAAGTAACGAACGGTAGATGTGACATTAGCTATAAATATCTCCTTATTCTTAACACGTTTTTTTAAAATACTGATAATTTGTGAATACAGTTTTCTGTGACAAATATTAAAATGATACTAAAATGGAATAGTCGGCGCTTCTTTATGACGAATTTAGACTTCCTAAACTTACCTAACGTTAAGGTTAAACATCTCTGGATTCTCCTTTTTTTCGTGCTCTGTCGGACTTGAACCGACTGAAACCGCACACCCGCCGTCTCGGGTCTTCTGGGCCGGTGCGTAAGAAAACCTAAGACATACCCTTCACCCCTGACTGCTTCTGCTAGGATTACATGCGCCTCCTGTCCTGCCCCCAGGCCTGTACTTATAAGCTTTAGCCTACCTGATAATAAATGAGCATACCATATTAATATATACTACGGACAGGTCGCTAATGACCTTGATGTTTCAGCGACTTTAAATAAAAAATAAAATATATATAAGTATATATATATATACTCCACGCACACTCTTTCACTCGAACTCGAGTTTAAAAACCAATCTAAAACTCAGATACTTAAGAGAGAATATCAAATGAAGTATGTACTTATGTTTAGTATCTGCTACTCGCTGCAAATGAACTATTAAAATATTCCAAGTCTATCTCACAAATGGGCGCAGGTAAGTGGTTCAGCGTAATAGTCACCTTTACTTGGTCGGAACGTAAATGTAGAATATCTTTATTATCTAAGTATACGTGCATGTTTATGTTTTTATGGTCGGAAAATGAATACAAACATTCTTACGGGTTTATCTTTATTATAAGAAACCTTTTTCATTATGAAAATATCAGGCGACCTCTGAAAATACCCCGTTATTTTTGTTTTTTTATCTATCCGTGTGGTGGCGGAGAAATAATACAAGTATCACCACCCCGTTTCATCTGATGCGGTGACTAACGGAAAAATACGCAGGAGGCGCGGGTTCGATCCCCGCTCAGTGCCAATATTTGTATGCATGAATATAAATATTTGCATTGGTCTGGGTGTTTCTATGTATAATATTTAAGTATGTATTTACAAAAAAAAAGTATCTAAGTATGTATGTCCGCATTCTAGATTCCATAACACAAGCTAATTAAGCTTACCATGGGTCTAGATAGCGTTGTGTAGAATGTTGTAGAATATTTGTTTATTTATTATTTATTTAAATACGCAGACGATATCACTATGAGAAAAGGAAAACTCGAAATAATACTCAGTACCGTCTGGTCAGCGTGGAAACAGTAGGCCAAAATCTCCCAATACTGGGAGAGGCCTAAGTTCAGCAATGGACTGCGATAGGATTGATTGATTTTTGTTTTTTTTTTATGGTACCACTGTTCGAAGACAAATAAAAGGATGAGTATTAAATATCAATCTTGTTCTATTTAGATAATATAACCCGAGCCACGTATCTTGGACCTAAATCGTAAGACATACGAGGCTCTGGCGCCTGCAGATTGCTTTGTAATAGTCTATGCTTGGTGAATTTGAGTTCAACTACCGCAGTAGCATCCCGTTCTATCTTCAAAAGACACCCAAGAAATGTGAACTGCGCATTTTGAGCACATTTTAGGTCCAAGATACGTGGCGCGGGTTATACTTAAAACAGTATGAACATTAAAATCTCCTAAGATAAGACAGTAATGCGTTGTTGCATAGTACTATTTTAAGTTTGGTCTTGTCTACATTACGAGTATAATAAAGTTGATATTTAATTACCACTTAAAACGCCTTAATAATATATCTAAGTAGTATTAGAAACGCAATAAATAAAAGAAGATCATACACAACCAATGAAATTGATTCTTATAATAAATGTTTATAATAACAGTATAAAGTTTATTAGGAATTTGATCTCGACAATCAATTCCTGTCATGACTAGCGTTTTTCATGTTTATTTATAGCTTCATTATGAACAATGATAAATTATTAAAAGTATGTAAATTGATGTTGCTTTTACGTTAGATATAAATCAGGATTTAAACGTGGTAAATTTATAATCCACGATATTTTTTGTTTATAATCATGACCACAGTCAATATAATTTAGAATTATTTTTAGTTTCGATCAATAAATCATTAAATGGTGATTGGTATGATGCTGGAAATATGGATTATGCGTTAATACGAGTATTATGTATGAATTTAGTTAAGAAACGTTTGAATATTGGTAAGTTTAAAAGTATCTTTAGACTAATAAAGATAACCGATCTGGCTTAAGATCAAAAACTGATTGGTAATCCTGTCGATCTTTTGTAAAATGGGAGAAACCTTGGTTCTCGAGGAGATCAAAAGAGTAAAAGAAGTAAGCTGGCCTCAGACTTCTAAGTGAAAGCCATGGATACAAACTATGCAATCCCAAAATGATGATGATGATGACTTGAAATTGGATGAGATGAGAAGTAGAAGTAGAACAGAGAACTACTAGCTTTCGTTCTCAAAATTGTGCAAATTTGATCTTGTTGATTTATTAAACACCTAAGTACACGAAGCATATAATTCTGATAGTCTGCATTCAGATTAGTGAACCTTCTCGCCTATATTCAAATCATGTTACAGTGCAAGATTACCTCTGTATTAAACAGTCATAAATCGATCTTGAGAGGGCGTTGTGGCTGACATCAAGTCTTGAACTTAAGATGTAAATCGCGACTTACTAAAATATATTTAAGGTACTTACAAAACATTTTGTTTAGATAGCGTATTGAAAACAGCTGCGAACACAATTGATGCTATTCGATCAAAATGTCGATCAAACAATAGACTTCATATCTATTGAATATTTCAGACTAAGACCCTCTCTCGTATAAGTCACGAAAACTTAATAAAACTTAGACGCTTCAGGGCTTAAAGGTTTATTTAGACGAAGAGAATTTCTCGCCTGCGACGACTCCTGCAATATACGATTATCGAAAGGTTAAAAAAAGCGCTTGTCTAAACATTTGCAGAAATAATAGCCGCTCACTTGTTCACACCCGGCGAGAATTGCCTCGCTATTGAATATTGATAGTGTCCGTCTAAACAATTTTCAAGCAATAATCGTATTTTGACATAGGCGATTATGTCACTTGTGAATCTCGTATGATATAATCGTAGGCGAGAATTTAGTGTTTGCCTGTGTGTTAACACTTGGATATAAATTTTTTTTTTTGGAAAATAAAGTAACAGTTATTAGCAATCGAAATTACTAATATTACCGTTAACCCCTCCAGCTAAGCTAAATTTGCTTGTGTTAGGAGTGGGTTCATGTCGGTAGTGTAATGGCCAGGATTTGAACCCAGCCCCTCTAGACAAGTGGCAATTCGTTGCTCGGCGTATGATGCAACGAATGTGAAAAACGTCAAATCCTATACATTTGATATTCTATTTCATCATACGCCGAGCAACGAATTGCCACTTGTCTAGGGGGGCAGGACCTCTCGATCGTAAGGCTGACTCCTTAACCATTAAGCTACTGACGCGCGACGCTTCATATGATAATGGTATGCCCATTATTGCTAGTGATAGTTTTTAGATTTTTGACCGAAACGTGCGAGAAATTCGCCCCGCCTAAATGAGCCTTAAATCTATTGTACTATATCTTTGTATTTCAAAACACGTTGCATAGTTTTCTTCCTCATGAGATCAGAAACTCGCAGTGTCAAGTTCTTGATAGTCGATTTACGATCCCTGGATAGCGAGGCATAGCGTATACAACACTTTTATATCCCCACAGGCGCGATAGAATCTCTACGTGACAGAATAAAGCGAGCTAGAAGTATGACGCGAATTATTTATTTATGTGGTATAAACGTCAAAATATGATGTAATAGCAAAGTTCTAGGCCGTAGTGAGTGTTTGGTGTTATAAATATGGATTGAGGGACTGTGTCAGGTATTTATTTGATAAATAAATAATGTCAGGTAGCATTGAAGTGTGATTTGATTTTCTTGAACTATCTTTTGCTTAGCCATCTTCGTTGATGTTAAAAAGAAGTTTTATTTCCTTTGGTTGATTTAATTACGTGAAATTTTGACTTCTTGCATCATTTTTACATTGTATTCCTAGTTTTGTTCAGTTTAATTACCTTTCGAACACTTTTATTAAGTATCTAAATGCATTAGATAAAAGGGAAAAAATCCTAATATCATTAATAGATCTAAAGTTGTCCAGCGCTATAAGACAATTTCTATAGTTTCTTATTCACTATAAAAGATGTGCTTCAAGAACTACAATGATAAAACTATATAGGATGGTGTAATGGAGCTATCATACAGACTAACATTATGAGTCATGGAAGACTCATAATATATTATGATTCTCGGACACAAAATATACCTAGAATCAAAACAACCCTCTCATGCGAAAATTGAACCCATAATATCTTATGCATTATGTAACTTATTCAAGTGTTTTCTTTTCTAATTTGGGATTCAAATTGCAGAAGACAATAAAGGCCGTTATGCTAAACGTTACACCGAGAGTATATGAAAAGTAAATGGCTGATTTTGATGAACAGGTCATCTACCTATTTTTTCAGTTTTCAATAGAATATTACAGTTTGATAGAATTTTTATTAGATGCAATTTAATTGAAACAAATACAACAAGAGAAATAACCATTGTTAGGTTTTAAGTTCGACTTTAATCGAATATAATAAAAACAATTGAGAATGGTTATTACCTGAGTCTTAGACTATATATAAACTCTATACCTAGACGCAGTTAAGCGTCATTTCAACGCGGCGTCAAAATAACTACTACTTCGGTGTAAGTTGATATTTATTACTACTTACTCTCAAAATATGCGTTACGCTGTTCTTTTGCGATGCACTTGTCTATACAGTATAATAAAATGGTCTAAGGTTATTGCATTGAAGTTTAGAGCTGAAATTAATAATACGTGTGGTAAGCGCGTGCTTCCCGGCAGAGTAGAATTTGGGCTACCCCATCTCTTCCCATGCGGTGTCATACAAGGTGACTAAGAGATAGGGCTGTTTAACATCAGACAGATATATACCTGTAGCCCAGACTCAGCCTTAGATACATGGCTCGAGTCAACAATAGTGCACACACCCCTATTACGTAGGACCTAATACAATGATTGATGAAATATGGGTGTTAATTCACCTCTGCCTAACCCTCCGGAGATAAAGGTGTGATTGTATGTGTGTATGTTGTATGTAAATACAAAAATTCAGTAAACCTAGAATCGATTCATGCCATCCAAGTATACCTATTTTATATTCTCTGTGTGGAGCAGGGTCTCAGAGACTGTACCTACACGGAGATAAGATATATGCAAATTTAACCGCAGCAGGTGCAGCAATGTAGGTGTCCATATTAACTAACGAATCTCGCCCAGAGCCTATCCTTACGTACATACTTTAGTAGGCAACATTGAGCCACAAGATTCAGGTTAGAAAGGGTAAAACCAACGACATTTAGATGTACCTACTCGTATATGAAAAGACTTGTATAAAATTTTCTACGCTAGAGAACAGCTGTACAATTCGCTAAGCAAGCACAACGATGCGAGTCGCAACGTTGTGCTCGATATAGATTGTCATTGGTCGATCTCCAGTGACGTGACCCAATCCGACCAATGACAATCTCTATCTAGCACAACGTTGCGACTCGCATCGTTGTGCTCGCTTAGTGAATTTCAGTGCAGCAGGTTGCTTTATCCATTGATGGATCTGCCTAATTGACGACTAAATAAGATGACGTTTCAAATAAAACGTCTTCAAAACTAGAAAAAGCACCAAAAACAGGCACTGAAAAACGAAAAACAACTAATTAGATGTCATCGAGGGTCCGGACCCGTGCTTCACCTAGGTTCTCCACCTGGGTGAAGCACGGGGACTTGCAAGGTCCCGTGCTCCAACTGATGACGTTATTGTACAGTTAACCATTATGTTTTCAGAACATATTATATGGAAGAAAGCTAAAAATCTTGCCATCAAAAATAAAATTCGAAGAGACAAAAATACTCGAAGTCTTTTCTGTTGAATTAAGGCATTGAAGTTCGAATTTGGTCACAAACATTGGTCTAAAAGTTTGTCCTAATATTATACAGTCATTTCACTCGAATTACTATTCGCGTAGTTTTCTAGGACAAATTTCTTGGAAAGTATGTTTGAATGGTGTGTACACATGTACCCTTTTACTTGTGCAAAGAACTTTACGTCAGCAGTTAGATATTTAGGTTGACCTTCTTAGCCTTTCGTAGATCCATCCATCCTTTATGAATGTTGGTATTACGGTTTATTTTACTTTTATATCGGTTGACTCGAAAGACCAAATCTTGAGTAAACCCTGTTCAATATTTAAAAGAAAACTCAATATACAATTTTTTTTCATATCTATAGGTTCAATTTCATATTATTATAAACGCTACTTGATCAAACGTTACTTCAATACTAATATTATAAACTAGCTGACCCGGCGAACTTCGTACCGTCATATTTTCCGCCCGCGTGGTATTCTGATCGCGATTTATCAGTGTTTCTCTACAATATTATGCATGTATTATACATATAAACCTTCCTCTTGAATCAACTCTATCTATTGAAAAAACCGCTTCAAAATCCGTTGCGTAGTTTTGAAGATTTAAGCATACATAGGGACGGACAGACAACGACAGCGACTTTGTTTTAAAATAATATGTAGTGATGATAGTTATGTAAAATAACTCTGTATGTCTGCTTATTACACTTTCACGTCTAAGCTACTTAACTAGATAAGACCTGGGGGAAAGGCCATTGCCTATATTTGGTCGCGATAACAGACATATACGCGGGTGAAGTCGTGGGTAATAGCTAGTAAAAATTTATATATCACAGGCCGTCTGTTATACATCTCTGAAGAAAATTATGGCAACGAAATTACTTTAAATTTATTGAAACTTGTCCAGCAAAACAAAAATTTTTACTTCTTAGAAAGACTTTCAAAAAACACACATTTCATAATCATAATCCTATAAGAATATTTTTTTAATATGTACTTTTACGAACGTCTCCGATTTCCGGGCTTTTAAAAGGCCTATCCTTACCTTAAAAGGCGTTTCCATATTCATTTATTAATGATCTGATGTTGGGATACATGAGAAAATCGTTAAACTCTTATATTATGCAAAGACATTCACACAATATATGGGCGTACAAATGTTTATCATTGAACAAGCTATACATTTCGGAAGTAGCCTCATTTTGAATATTTTCCACCTCCAATTAGGGAATTTAATACGGTCTACCTTTATTAAGTCGATCTTATTATTATTTTTGTGAAATGATTTGATAAATTACGTTCGGATAAATACGGTTGAAATCAATGAAAATATGATGTTACATCTTTATCATGCCGTTAAAAGTGGCCTTTTTTTGTAAAAAAAAGGTAAATTAAATGTAATTAGGCATTAGGTACCTATACCAATACCTGGGCCTCGATTCTGCTAAAGCAAAACCATTGTCGTGCCACAGTCTATGCTAAAATTGACATTAAATTTTAGACTTTATTGCTATAGAATTAAAGTCCAAAATTAAATGACAATATTTTCATTACACGCTTTCGTTCACTCTACAAAAAGTCATTTAATTTTAAACTTTAATTGCATCACTTTAAAGGCTAAAATCAAATGGAATTTTCTCGCAGTCACTGTGGTGTGACAGTGGTTGTGCTTTAGCAGAATCGAGGCCCTGATATTTATAAAAAACTTCACAATATGTAGATTTAAGGCTTGCATCAGAAAATAGATTTTGATCATTATGAATAGATTTTCAAGTTTTGTACGACTATACTACTGCTATGGTGAAAATTTCTTACGGAACTTCGATATAACATTACACTTAAGTTTGAAAAAGAAAAAATACGATTCCAGTTAGTCAACTAAATTCAATTCCACATGATATTTTCCTCAAATACCTTAATTAAAATTCACAAACTTTCAAACCTACCTAATGAGTTCGTTATCACCTTAATTTGTATTCCGAGTTTAGTTTAGAAGTTTTACTAATGTAGTTTGAGCCAACTAACTTTGAGGCTACAATTCAATCAAATACAAATTTTACAATTTACGCTAAAGGCCTACATACAAAGTAATCAGTAGAAGAAGGAAAATGAGACAAAATAAAAGAAAAGGAGTGTAACTACGGCGATCAATATTGAGAAACTTTTGACTTCTAAGCAAGTGTGGACCACTGTCGGCGACATCATCGCTTATCAGGTGAAATAGTAACTGTGATGCTCTGATACAGCTTCCACAGCACTGATATAATTTAATAAGAATTGGTGACGAAAGTTATCAAATAATTATTTAGTGGAATTTATCAAAAAATACTTCCGTGTTGGAGTCAATATTAAGTTTACTGTCTGCGGTAAAACTTCGAGCCATAGAATTGTTAAGTTTGATATTGAGGAGATTAGTTGGTGATCAGAGTAGTTAAAAAATATTTTGTGGAATTGATCAATAAGTATTTCCATATTGGAGTCAGAGAGTCAGTATCAAGTTTGCTTTCTGCGCCAAAACTTCGAGCCTTATAGAAGTGTTAAATTTGATATTGATGAGATTAGTCGGTGATGAAAGTTGTTGAAGAATTTATTTTGTGAAATTTATCATAAAGTAATTCCATGTTGACGTCAGTATTAAGTTTGCTTTCTGTGGTAAAACTTCGAGCCATAGACGTGTCAAGTTTGATATCGAGGAGATTATGAGTTAAATTTGTTCTTACCTAATTCTCGTAGTTTCTGTTGCGAAGTTGTTCAGTTTACCTGTAATAAAATAAATAAGGATAAGTATAGATGAATTACGAAAGTAAAAAGATAACAAGTAACATTGTTTTAGGATGACTAAGCCGATAAAGGTCATAAACTTTATCGCTTTAGTTAACAATTTTCTTTAAGAAAAAAAAATTCTTATACTTATCGTTTCAAAACTGCTCTATCAAATTGTTACGCTGCTGTATTGAAATTTTAATTCATTGTGTAAAATAAAATTCAGTATTCTGATCTCTTGAATGAATTGGTCCCCATGACATTTTTTTCTCGGAACCAAGTGAATTAGAAACATAGTAACAAGTTACCCTTGGTTTAATTAAAATTAATTAGTGTAAGTTATTAAAATACACCCGCATCTATAATTAATGTCACCATTATGTTTTACTCTTTCATGTTTTAACATTATTACATTAATTTATTAAATTTATCTTAACAGTGTAACCGAAACTACATTCTTTATTCTACGTAATCTGTCATTAAAAGTTCAGAGAAAAAAACAAACACACTTATAGCGAAGTAGGTAAGTAACAAATATCAAGAGCTATCAGTTAGTCACGGGTTAAGTGGGTTCAGAGGTCACAATACGATAAAGAGACGTGAGTAGCTCGTTTGGTATAGTTATCGATGTTTGAAAAATATTGGTGCAAGGGGCCCAGCCAAGATGTTCGGGGCCAAGCCATCCTCCCTGCAAATACACCCGCTGATTGACGAACGTAACTCTAGTGTATCTCTCCTATCGAGTTTGAGAGGTCATTATATCTAGCTCGAAAAACTATCGTACCTAATCTGAATTAATTAGTATAGAGAGTACGGAGCATCGCGATTGGCAGGCTTTACACACACACACGCACACACAGGTTCACAGAAGGCGTGCGTCCAATCGCAATGGTGCGTTCTCTCGATACGTTTACGTTACAAATACGAATATTTTTCATGCTTGGGGCACTCATAGAAGCCGCTAGAATGAGTGAGAGAGCCCCGAGATTCGACAACCGGGCCACCAGGACCAATGCTAAGAACTTGATGATTAGGTATGTGAGAAAAATAAACAGAATAAACAGGATGTACTTATGTAAAAAACTATTCTTGTTGCATAGTTTGTTAATTCTGAATTAACGTCTTTGATCTAACGTAGACTAAACTACTAAGCGCCGAATTAGTGTGTAGTACATAAATGATTGGGAAGATCGGAAATCATTGCTCTAAGAAGGTTAAAAGGCAATTATTGAAAGGAAGATTATTTTTCTGCTTATAAAAGAGCTCTAAAATCGCGAGTGTCTGTAGGAGTACTTATTTTTTCTGTCATTATAAGCCTTTGAGAATAACGTGAGGCGAAACCGGTAAAGTTAAAAAATAAAGCAGCGTGGAAAAGTACAAGTGGCTTATTCAATGTCTGTAGGATTACTTAAAAGGTTTCCAGGGTAAAAGTATTGTCATACTCATAACCTAGCATATTTATATTTTATGTGTCGTAAAGGTTGAATTTCGTCCACAAAAATTACAAGTTAAGCTTACCGTGATGAATGCTCATTGTTCCGTAATTACAAAGGGTCGAGGACGTTGCCACAAGACGTATACAAAAATTTCGAGACTAACTTGAGAGTCTCGTTAAATAGAGGACCCGTACAGTTTGAGAAGTCTTGGGTTCAAAATGTTCTGCCGACTTTATTCACATTTAAATTACAAGTTATGTACAAACAAAGAAATGACTTCGTCAAATATATTTTTGAAATGTCTAGCAAGACATAAATATCGTTGTATGGTAGTCCATACAACGATATTTTTGTCTTGCCTTTTTTGGACTGACATACAACGATATTTTTGTCTTTGTAGACACGTCAACACTGCATATTTTTCACTTATAATTTTTTGTTAAATAGTTGTTTATCGTCCATCTTCTTTCTTTTTCGTGTCGATGGCTATAGTTTTAGTAATAAGTATGGTTGTGGTATTAAATGTGGATAGCCCAAATCTAGGCAACTTTTATCGCTGCCTCGTTCGCTATATTAAGATCTCCAGTTGTGTAAGTATTTTTCTATATTAGCAACATCATCGAATAATATGCATTTTTAATATACCTATTATGATGTTGATGTGACCAAGATATATACACTAAGTAATTTCACTGAGAAGCTAGTACAAGGTGTTATAGAAAAAACGTTCAACCATTAGCATTTACAAAGTGTCAAACAAACACTATTCAATTTCGGCAAAAAACAACTGATGATTAATGTACTTTTAAATCTTAAATTACTCAAACACTTTTGATACAAATGAACTTTGAGTCATGGTCTTTTGAACAATCTATTTTAATTTGTCATGTGACGATGTCCTTAAATGATTTAAGTATTCCCGACTGATTCCATGTTTAAAAGAAATGATTTATGAGAACGCCTAGGGTACTTTACGACTGTAAATCTAAATGAACCTAAGAATCTGCAAAAATATATATATATATACACGGTGTATATAAAAAGTGTAGAATTGGGATCATAGGATATTTTTTTCACAGGATTTGAAACAAATTCAAAGTAAGATGGATAAGTTAAAAGCTTGTAAATATATTACTCTCATTAGCGTAGTGAATACCAAGCGTCAAGTACTTACCTAAATTACTTACAACTTAAACTTAATATAATACGTTTCTAAGTAAAGTATGATTAATTTCAATGAAAAAAAAAAAGGTGATAGCGCTCTAAAATTCATTTTAGTTGTAAAAGATGCGAATAATACATTAGAACCTAGAGGTGAAGGGCCTCTATAACCTGATTCCTGCCCGCTTCCCAATGGGTCGCTAGTGTATGAGGAAGTAGAACGAGGTAAGGATTTTTTCCACCGGCTTCCCTTTTGAAAATTAAATGTTAGGTCTTCGAGGTATATACCTAATACCCTATACCTAATGATTAGGCACTGCAAAACAAGTAGGTACCAATTAATGTTTTGATAATTCTCGTCTACACTACGCATTATAAATAAGGGAAAATTGTTTTGCGGTAGTTAAAAGTAAGAATGAAAAGATTAAGCCTCAGAACTGCGAAGCTTCAAACAAAACTTTAACAGAACAATCTTAAAGAACAGAACACAGTGCTATGCCAAAAGAATTGTTGAAACTTTTATTTCCGAGTGTAAGTACCTAAACACAATGTAATAGAATAAAAAGGACAATGGCAAACATAACTGTCCCGCTGTTCTCGATTCCCCCTGAAATTTTTTGTTTGATAATAGCGTGACAAAAAGTTTAAAACAAAAAAAAAGTCTAAAACGGGGAGAATCACGACTAGCCCTAAATATTATCAAAATAACAGTAATTGTGCATATAAAATACCATTACCATTTTTAATACTGTGTGCTATGTTTACATTTGTACCAAAACCTCTTAATTTTCATCTGGAGAATTGTATAATTGGCTCTATTCCTCTAGGACCATTAGAGTAGTGTGAACTTTCAAAGTTCAACTTTGTTACTGCTGGCACATTCAATTTTGTCACGTTGATTCCCAAATCGTAAATGTATAATAAAAATACATATCCCGAATACAGAATTTCATCGTATGCGGGTTTGTATGTAAGTCTGCGACGGCGACGATGAGTTTAAAAACAGGTGCAACAAAAATATTGATTAAATTCAAATATTTTTTGTTTTGTAAACGAACCGAATTTAATTCATTAAACCGAAAATAATGTAATTTTTCATTTCTAAATTATCCTCATGTACCTACGCAGAATTTACGAGGTTGTTGTGATATAAAGGTTAATTTATTACAGGCGGAATAAGTTATTTCTAAGAAATTTACTCGCTAAACACTCTGTTGTTGATGAAGTGTGAATGAAAAAGTTGACGATAAGAAATATAAGATCTAAAGGTTATTATTTCGGAAGGTTTTAGATCAAAAACTTATTATTGTTAAATTTATTATGGTATTTTCCTGGGAACCTTTCTTTTAGGAAGTAAATCTGCCGTTCTTTAAGCGGCTTATATGGGTACATAAGTTTGACATACATTTTTCTTTTGGATCAAGATTTAATTTGTTTCTGTCAGCTCTTCATCATTATTTTATTTTTGGTAATAGTTCCTCTCACTTTTTATACGATACATAAATTAAATTGAAGTGTCTGTTTGTAATATTAAAGCATGAATGTCAATAACAACAACAACTATAAATTATAATGGTAATTCTAAAAAAAAACATTTAAGTTGTTGTTTGTTTGTCGTTCGGCCTGTGTGATTTGGCTAATGTCTAAAATGGTAGCACCAATTTTAACAGGACTTTAACTTGCAGATAGCTGACGTTAAAACTTAAAAGGAGTAACTTAGGCTACTGCGCACAAATTTCTAATACTAAACAATAAATAAGGATTTATGTGCTAAAATTTCCCTTGCTTACTAAATAAATTAGTAGATCAATTGAATTGACCTAAGTTGCTTCATGTTTATCATCTTCTATAACATCACCATAATATTTTTTACACAAGAATACGAATAATACTTCCTACAGTATGGCAATCCATCAACAGAGAATCGATCAAAGGTTCAAGGTCCCCATAGCGATTAGCGTGCTGTCAAAGTATTCCCAACAAATTGGCTTTATACCTCCAAAGCATACCTTTTTATAATAAGGTATATTTATACAAGAAGAATCGATACCCGCACCGAAAACTGTACCGGTTCATTAAAGCTGTTTCATCTGTTCACGCTGACAAATTGAATAGTAATTGTGACGTTCCAATGAAGGTAGATGCATCTCTACTCAATAGTCTCTATAGGCAGACATCACGTCGTCACTCACTTGTTTCAATTATATCTGCTGGCCTAGACAAGTGGTATAATGGTTAGTAGAATAGAATAGATAATATTATAATCAATGTATGGAATTGACATAATTATGTTGACGACTTGTGATTTAACACACATAGGTATATCAATCCCTTATATAATCTACTGTACAGATACAGTCTTTCTAAGAAAATGCATCGCAAAAAAATGGTGTGAAAAATGCGTTTTGTGAGAGTAATTTATTGTCAATATTGATCTTTAAATTGTCGGTGTCTGCATATCATAACATGTAGGAAACTGAAGTAGGAGCCATGTTTTACGTTGCGTTGTAATCCATTTTTTCCGTTTTGTCAGATTTTAATTTCGTCAGATTTTGTTTTCGTTGGATTGTCGTTTTGCCAGTTTTTTGTTCTGACAGCGTGTCACTTTGTTATGTCAAACGTACAGGTAAGTGCAAAATAAAATACATGAAAATATTAATAAATCATCTTGATGTATGACACTGTTATGGGCAATCTACTGACGAAATACATTATCACAATTGCTGCGTCTTTATAGTTTGTACCTAACTATATAGTATATAAATATAAGGATTCACCACACCATCATTATGATATTTGCCTAGGTACATTTTATTACAACAATTTCAGTGTGTTCATTTAGTTATGAAATTCCAGTTAAGTTCGCGTAAAGTTCTTGTAATCCTTGCCATAGATTTTAGAGCACGCACACTCTTAAACAAACTCACAATATTAATTGGCTTCACAGTTAAACTTCTTATAAGTTCGTTTATGATGATGTCGTGAACAAAATTGAAGTTATGAATATTAACATAAAATTGAAGCAATTATTTAATTGCTGACCTGGTTTCAGCCAGTACGATCAGTTTTTTTTTATATAGGACATGTTAATGTGACTTTACCTCGCCTGATGGTAAGGTGAAGGTTAAGCCTCAGGAAAGAGGGTCATAATTACAGGCACGAACCTGTTACAATGGTGGCACTCAGCTTGACGGCCTCAGATGCTTTTCACGCCCCGATCAAAGGTGCCGGGACTGTAGGAAGACGGAAACACGTGAGCTGGTAAGGAAGCGTCGGTAGCTTAGTGGTTAAGGAGTCGGCTTTACGATTGAGAGGTCCCGGGCTTGAATCCTCGCTACTACACTAACGACGTGAACCCACTCCTAACACAAGCAATTTAGCTTAGCTTGAGGGGTTAACGGGAATATTAGTAATTTCAGTTGCTAATATATTCTTTAAAAAAAAAATCCAGGTCTAAATGGTCCAGAAAAGGAAATAAAAAAAAGAAAAGAAAGAATAAGGTTTAAAGTAAAAAGATTTTACAGTTACGCTTTCATCGGTGTAGATATTCAATACTAACTAGAATTCTGATCCTGTTCCCACAACCTATGTATGATATGATTAAAGTAGACTGAATTGTTCCAGACTAAATTATAATCTTTGAATACCAAATATTCAACTAGAAACGTTAAGCCGTTTTATTGAATAACTAAAGGTAAATTCAGTAACGAAACTAAAGTACCATAATGACGGTAGTAAATTACAGGGTTCAGGACCTTTAAGGCCGGAACCCTTAAGCGGGTAAAAGCATTCAACCATCAAGCAGATTGACGTCATAATTGACGTGTAATAAATAAAAACATATATGACGTAATGACGAAGGGACAGGTTGTACCACAATAATCCGATTTGCTTGTTGACACCGTTGGCCACAGTAATTGTGTTACGACCACCAATCAGCGTATAATTTGATTTTCAATACACTTGCTCGTAACTGGCGTTTTACTTCACCGCAATTAAGCACGTAAGTACACCTATAATGAAACTGTGAATTTTTCATTACTATTATTCACAAAAGTGAGTTATAGATTCTTTTTTTTTTATTGGTTGAGTTTCTTAAAAGAAGTTGGGTAACCAAAAAGATCGTGTTCAATAGTAACCTACAAATAAATTGATATCCATCATGCAACTTCATATTTAAATAGATAATTTCAACTTATACATGTTTATTAAATAAAACTTTCACTTTTTTATTTTATTTTGTCTACAAAAAACTTTAAATTCCCCATGTTGAGTCCAAAACGCTATCAAAAAAAAGAAACTTCATTCTTTTAGTCTATGGCCGATACATTGTTAGATTAATCTGTGGTTAGATGCGCGCGCATTCGAAAACTTATTAATATTTCCCGCCGATAGGAAAAAAATTACCTACACAACTCATTTTAAGTGTCGAAATTATAGTTATTTATTATAAAATGTCTACAAGTATGTACTAGTTGTGAAGAAAATGATTTATTTTGTACACCGCCCAATATAAAATGTGAAGCCCTTAACGTTATGGAAAGTTTACTACCTGAAAACTCCAAGGAAAAATATCTACTAACGTACAAAAATTTTATACAATGGCAAAACAACAAGAATACGTAGTCTTTTTCAGAAAATGTGTTCATGGCATACTTTAAAGAATTATCTTCTAAGTATAAACACCGTCCGAACAAAGAATGGAGTGGACTTAAAAACGTACTCTAATTTGAAAGCTTATCTAAAGAGACTATCCGATGGATTTAGGAGCAAAAAATCAAAGGTTTTATCATCTAACGATATTGAAAAATTCAAAAAAGATGCTCCAGATAACCATTATCTGGCTACTAAGGTTAGTTAAATTAATGTACTATTCACTTTTTTGGTTTATTTTAACTACGCGACTTCTGCCGAGTTGTGTGTTGAACTTAAATTATTGTTCATCTTTTTCAGGTCGCTGTAATATTTGGTGTAACTGGTGCATGTAGGATACAAGAATTAACAAATATAACTGTGAAAGACATAGAGAACCATGGTCAGATGCTTTAAGTGAAGATACCTATGACGAAAAATAAAATACTGAGGTCATTCACCATACACGGTCCATTCTACGAAATAGTGAAGAAGTATGAAAGTTTGCGTTGTAAATAAACTTTTTTTCTACTATATAAAATGACTTTTTAGTATTATTTTCCTCACAAGTGTATTGAAAAACGTCGTATGCCACGCGTGAGTATGATGATTACCGTCCTCGGTTCTCTTAAGACCCTCGCCTGCCGGCTCGGGTCTCAATGGCGCCTCGGCGGTAATCACCAACTTTACTCACTTGTACCATAATGTACTATTATGCAATGGTGCCAATGCCGCTTACGGTGAGAGATTTTAGATACACTACAATTTTTCAAATTAGGAATGAAAATAGTGAGGTAAATTCGGGAAATGTGCTAAATGGGTTGTCTTATACGGGGCTTCTGTGGGTATTTCATACATACTGCATTGTATATATTTCGTCAAATATGATTTTCGGTCACACATAATAGAGGGCAAGTCTATTGCCGTTTAGCGGGGCACTTTGTCATTGGGTATTTTGTTTGCAAAGTAAGCAGAAACTGCCTAATGTTTTGTTATTTGTGCACCTGAGGATCTTATCAGATGTTGTGGGATGCCATATAGAAAAAAAAATTGTAGCATAGATAATAGTCTAATATCATAAATTTAACGAGAAATCGTTTAGCACAAGAATATTATGGGTACAAATTCTATCTGTATGTCGACGTTTTCCAATGTATATTTACAGATATTGTATACTGTTTTCAGCTAGTTATTTCTATTACATTTATTTCTGTTACTCGTATTTTGTATTCTATCAATAGAATAAGCCTGTGATCGGCTGACACGCTCTACAGCCCAAATATATGAATGTCGTTTCCTACAATAGGTAAAAGAAATTGATAGAAGGTGTCATCTTTTGTGTCGTTTTTCTTAGATACATCGTTACATTTTCATCGTATGTTATAAATACAAATAACCTGTGATGTTACCTAATGCATTATTTACTGTTCAATAAAGATAGAAGAATATGGGAGTGTTGCAAAAACTGTCATTTAAATGTATCCCATATAACATTAGAGACATACGTAGCTCATTGCTTAAATAGTTGGCCTTTATCATCGAGAGGTCCCGGGTTCAAATCTTGGCCATAATACCACAGATATGAATCGACCACTAACACGATTTAGCTAAGCTAAAGCTTAGGTAAGCAGGAATACTATACTAATATTTTCAGTTACAATATACATATTTTTAAAAATTGCACGTAGCCTTTACGATGTTCTGAATAGGAATGGCCTACTTAAGCATCTGGTACTGTCTGGACCTCTTTTAATATAAGATATAAGATTTACAGTGAGTTGATTCAGCGTTATAAAATTTAAAAAGCACAATAACTTAGGCATCTCAGCAGTCATGAACACACTGTAACTGGGTGGCACTGGCTTTGTTATAATTTATTTTATCTGTAAACAACTCTTTGTAATATTTTCTAGATACTGGCTGCTTTGGAAGAATAAAAATCTCTTTTTAAATTTAAATTTGGAACTCCTGAAGAAGGATTGGTTCTTGCGGTTTTTTCTTTATTCAAGCGCTAACCTCAAAGCCCGATACCCCCAATCTTTGGGGGAAAGCCTGCACCATAGCCTCGTCCATTAACCAGCAGGTATAACAGCTTGCAAATGAGGTTGGCTGGAGCTCAAATATTCACTTCAACTTTTAAAACGACTTTCTTACAAATAACAACTGCTTTAATCATTCACAGTTAAAATTGCGTATATTTTCCATACGTGGTGATGCAAAAGCAGCAGTAATCATGTCAGTCTAACATCTAATGATGGTCACCGTATCCAAAATTGACTTGGAAACATATGAAAATATCTTTAACCCTTTTTTGGTACAACATACGGCGATTTTATTATACCGTTGATAGCTTTTCTTCTTCCGTGAAATAAAATAACTACGCTACTAGGAAATACTACACAATGTTGTTAGTTATTATGATCATTCAGAACGTAAGCTCCGATCGCGCGTGCCAATCTTCATTCATGATTATTTATGTTCTAACTACAGACAGAACATGTTGAAGCTAATTTGAGCAATGACGTGCAACATCCATAAATATGACTTTGTACATGAATAAGATATTGCTACTGTTTACAATATTTTGTCATAATTATTAAATATCTTGTCGTATATTGTAACATGTCATATTATTAATATGGTATACCTCTTCCGTAGCCGACCGCATACGACAACTGCCGACACACGCAGCATATGCACGTAATTAATTGCGGCTTTTCAACGGTCCTCTTTATACGTATCGGAGTTTGACAAGTAATGGGTACGCTGTATGTGCTGCATGCGTCGGCAGTTGTCGTATGCGGTCGGCTACGGAAAATCGTGAGGCAAATAAGGCCCTGGCGCGCACGAAATTTGTAATAATGCTTGGTGAATTTGAGCTCGTCCACCACAGTAGTACCCCGTACTTCTTCCTCTTAGCGTTAATTCCCAGTCGCATCCGAAGCTTTCAGCTCGGAGTCTGGGGTCCGCTTTTGCCAGTCTTAACTACGGATTTGGCTAGACCTCGATATTTTCTGTGAAGCGATTGCCATCTGACCTCCACATCCCAATGGTAACATTAGGCGATATCGAAGCTTTGCAGCTAGACTGTTTTTGGATTTTTGAGGGCTCCAACTACCCGTAACGACTGCCATAGATGTTCTTAAGGCAACCGGGACCGACGGCTTAACGTGCTCTCCGAGGCACGACCAGACCAATGCAAATACCCATATTTCATGAACACAAATATTTGCACTGAGCGGGGATCGAACCCACGCCTCCTGCGTAGCGGCCGCGTTCACTACCGCTACGCCACGGAGGCTGTCAAAGTAGTACCCCGTACTATCCTCAAAAAATACCCAAGAAACGTATACCGTGCAGTACACGTTTATATAGAGCACATTTTGAGCACATTTTAGGTTCAAGATATATGTTCCTAGTAATACAAATCTCGGCCTATACTTTGTACATAACACCGCGTAGTGGGTGATGAAAATTTACACATGAGCATAGCGCTCATGCGCACCGACAAATTAAAAACCAATAAAAGGATTAATTAACCACTGATGTGAGTCCTTTGAGGCCGTGATTGGTTTAATATTATAATCTATGATTGGTTAATTCCAGCCTTCGCACCACCAAAAAGATTAAAAACAAAACGCTTTCTGCGCATTGCTACGATTTTTGCTGGGCACTGAATTACGTTGAATGGACAATAATTTATTTTACTTATCACTCCACTTCATGATCATCATCATCATCATTTCAGCCATAGGAAGTCCACTACTGGACATAGGCCTCCCCTATAGATCTCCAATAAGACTCCACTTACTACTTATTATTCATAATGTACTCATAAGATTGAAATACACCTATGTATAACGTTGTTTTCGTGTTGTAACCACAATTTAAAGTGTCAATAGAGCTCAACGAACCCAAAATTAATTAATTTCATTTGTGGTTTTCATTCAACCAGATTGAACCAATCTTCAGACACGTCAGTTCGTTTATTCTACTTATTCAAAACACCTGTGTTTATTGTTTTCTCAAAGGATCTGTAGTCGCTGTCTTTGTGTATAAGGAGAAGTGTTTCAGGCTACTCTTGTTTTGAATAGATTTTGTTTTGACGCGTAATATTGTGAATCGAACCAACTGGAAAAACGATTGATCGAACCATACGGTCGAACCACGTGGCCAGAGGCAATATTTAGGTATTCATTTTACTGCCGGATACTTCTCAGACAAAAGATGTATTAAAACAATATTTATGTAATTTACGTTCCCCGCGGTTCCATCTGCGTGAACTACTAACCCCTTTCCTGCGACCTATTCCTGGGATAAAAAGTTATGTGTTATTGGAATCGAGATAACTTGGTAGTCTAGAGCTTTAACCTGTTTTTATGTCAAATTTCATCCAAATCTGTTCAGTCGTTTCGGCGTGATTGAGTAACAAACATCAATTCATTGAAACTTTCTTATTTTGCAATACTGAAATAATATGAAATCAAAATAACATACTTATTTATGCTATTTTATAAAACTTAAACTTATATTCAATAGTTAAAACTATCATTATTAACAGGCAGCGCCAGCTTCATACTAATTAAACCGTTGATGTATAAACAATTTTACTGATATGTATAATAGGTATACAACTTATGTTACCCATATTTTGCAATAACAAATTTTAATTACGTTATGCTCAAAACTTAATGCATGTCGTTATAAAATCGTATAAATTCGGAACCAACATGGTTCGGTTAACGAGCGATAAAATTTCTGCAATTTGCGAAAGATAGCGTGAAATAAATTGATAAAAGCGCACATCATAATGAGACCTTTGATGTCATGTGTAAGGCTAAAGTATCTACGTAATCAGTATGAAATCCTATAAGCTCAGAAGCGCTTGAATGAAATTGATATAAAAATATACGCTCACTTAGTAGCTCCTTTTTTGTGTAACTCATACTACAGTACTGATGTACTCACATTACTACATTTTCTCGGGTTGTTCCTTATTCATACCTTTTTTTTAATTATTCTAAATGCGTAGGTATTCCTTATTCGACCTTTAACTCATACCAATGTCGAATCTTAAGTCCGCGCCACAATAAGTTCAAAAAATATACGGATAGCACGATCTTTATTTGAACAAAATAGTGTTGATTTAGATCGGAAAAGGTCAAGATCCACGATGAGACTTGAACCCGCGACCTTTCTCTTTCTAGATGGAATACTTTGGCCAACTGAGATACCTGAATATGTCCATTTCATTTGAAATTCTTCTATTCCGATCCTATCCAAAAAGACAAATTTGTGATGATATTTTTTTTGTTCATAATGATTCTAGGTTTAAAAACAATATAAAAATAAAATAATCTTTAGATTATAATCATTAGTTCTGAGAATATCACATCAAAAAACACCCGTAATCTGGTGAATCTTATACTCGTAGGCCGTAGAGTTATAATGGTTACAAGTTAAATTTAGGTCGAATTCATTAACGAGGCCGGCTACTGTGTCATAAGATTTTGATTGATAGCTTGCCATGACATAGCATTTTTGGCATATTTTAGGAATAAAGGTGTAACTCTGTACTTGTTTAAGTCTGGTCGTTTCCATGGTGAATATTAAGGCTATTAATTTGATTGTACATGTCTTTTGTGTTTTAGGAATCTAAATATCAGTCAAGATATCAAATTCTCATAAGATGTGTTCAATACCCGGTTTTAGATTTGGTAGATATTTCAACGGGAAGAAGAGTGGTTTTGCTTCGGTGTTGCAGAGCGTTCTTTCTATAAAGTGCATAATTATCTCTTTTTGGGACAGTTAAAGCCGAAACTATAGTTTTAATATGTCATAAAATGGTTTTAACAACTCTATAAAGATATCAAATTGTCAGCGCGATGCACAATAGAGAGAACACCCTACAAAATCAGTGCAAGACGGTCGAGATACCAAATCAAAAGCCACATTAGTTATTTGTTATACAAGAGTGCAAAGTTGCTTTTTAACCGCGTGCTCAGTTTTGATGACCGAGCAAGCGAAAGATTCTAAATTTGAATCACTCGCTACGCTCGTGATTCACAAATTAGAATCTTGAGCGTTAGCGAGGGAAACAAAAGAGCACAAGGTGAAAAATCTTTGCACTCGAGTGCAACACGTAACTTTTCATCCCACCTCAGCGAGGAAATAATGAAATGCTTCTCCTTCATAGCGTTAATTCCCAGTCGCGTCCGAAGCTTTCAGCTCGGCGTCCGGGGTCCGCTTTACCAGTCTTAACTGTGGATTTGGCTGGACCTCGATATTTTCCGTGAAGCGACTGCCATCTGACCTCCACAACCCAATGGTGACATTAGGCGATATCGAAGCATTGTAGCTAGACCGTTGTTGTTGAACTTTTTAGGGCTCCAACTACCCGTAACGACTGCCATAGATGTTCGTATGGCATCCGTGACCGACGGCTTAACATGCTCTCCAAGGCACAACCAGACCAATGCAAATACAATATCATGCATAAAAAATGCATGCCTCCTGCGTAGCGGCCTCGTTCACTACCACTACGCCACGGAGGCTGTATAATATGTGTATTAATACTAATAATAAAAAACAAAAAAATAAAAATTCAACAACAATGTTCAACAATATGACGTGAATAGTTATTTGTTATACAAGAGTGCAAAGTTGCTTTTTAACCGCGTGCTCATTTTTGATGACCGAGCAAGCGAAAGATTCTAAATTTGAATCACGAGCGTAGCGAGTGATTCACAAATTAGAATCTTGAGCGTTAGCGAGGGAATCAAAAGAGCACAAGGTGAAAATCTTTGCACTCGAGTGCAACACGTAACTTTTCATCCCACCTCAGCGAGGAAATAATGAAATGCTTCTTCTTCCTAGCGTTAATTCCCAGTCAGCATCCGAAGCTTTCACCTCGGAGTCCGGGGTCCGCTTTACCAGTCTTAACTGCGGATTTGGCTGGACCTCGATATTTGCCGTGAAGCGACTGCCATCTGACCTCCACAACCCAATGATGACATTAGGCGATATCGAAGCATTGCAGCCAGACCGTTGTTGTTGAACTTTTTAGGGCTCCAACTACCCGTAACGACTGCCATAGATGTTCGTATGGCATCCGTGACCGACGGCTTAACGTGCTCTCCAAGGCACGACCAGACCAATGCAAATACCCATTTTCATGCATAAAAAATATTGGCACTGAGCGGGGATCGAACCCGTGCCTCCTGCGTAGCGGCCGCGTTCAATACCACTACGCCATGGAGGCTGTATAATAATATGTGTATTAATACTAGTAATAAAATACAACAAAATAAAAATTCAACAACAATGTCAACAATATGACGTGAAAAAAATTGATGCGCGCAAAGCAAATTAAAAAAAAAGTACACCAAGGAGGTTACGAGTCTGAGTTTTTCATGAATTAAAAAAAAGTTGTATGATAAATTCGGCACCATAGAGGTAGAAGTAAATAGGTTTAATGATGTTTTGAGTCCACAAACCTAGTACACACGATGTTCTAAATTCAAATTTACTTTACCTCTCTAGAGGATAAAAACGACTTTTCCGCTCAGTTATCGAAGAGCAAAAATAGTCTTTCCGAGATGGTGGGATGAAAAAAAATTTATGCGCGCAAAGCAAATTTAAAAAAAAAAGTACACCAAGGAGGTTCCGAGTCTGAGTTTTTCATAAATTAAAAAAAAGTTGTATGATAAATTCGGCACCATAGAGGTAGAAGTAAATAGGTTTAATGATGTTTTGAGTTCACAAACCTAGTACACACGATGTTCTAAATTCAAATTTACTTTATCCTCTAGAGGATAAAAACAACTTTTACGCTCAGTTATCGAAGAGCAAAAATACTCTTTCCGAGATGGTGGGATGAAAAATATATTACATAATAAAAGTGTGGAACGTGAAACTTTAAAAAATGAGAAATCATTTTTACTTGATAAAGATTAATACAAGTTAAACGATGATACAATTGAATGGATTGGACGCAATACAGCAATATTTGCACAAATAATTAGGCATCATTACGTTCAATTTGGGGCAATTGTCATTTTAATGTAACAGCTGTAATAAGCGGTGGACAGCTGCTATGAATAAAAATGATGCTTCAACGCCCTGACCAGCCTGTTGCTGGGTAAATGCAATATGCATCATGATTTTGTAAATGATCGCTAGCGTAGAAAAGACAAGAATTCATTCATTTTTTAAAAGGAAAGATTTCTAAAAGGAAAGATAAGAAATAAAAAACCAAGAAGAAATAAAATAATGTATGTTAAATAAATAACACAGTAAGATGAATAAAGTATTTACGTAGTATCGAATAATAATTATACTACGAAACGAGTTTCAATTTGAACTATTTTAGTTTCAAAATTATATCTATTTGTAGATTACGTAATTCTATCGCAGTGTTCTAGCCAACTTATTTTAAGTGTAGTAATTAAAAATCAAACTATATAAGATTGAAATCCGTAATGAATACTCAAGAACGAAGATAAATTTCAAATTATAGGCAGAAAATTTTAAAGAATGTTGTAGAAGTATCAATCAATTTGTTTATTTTACTTTTGAAGATTCAAATTCAGAATTACATCCAAATAAATTCTACTCAACCACAGAAATATGGTGACCTTATGTCAGCAAAATTCTCCTTAGCCCTTAGCACCTTATGTTTCCTTGGAGATGAAAGTAAGGTCAGCTGTTACCGCATTGTATAGTGTATAGTTAATGGCGTTTATAGACCGAATTGAATGTAATTGCCGGCTTGTTTGGTTTTAAATACGAAAGTAGCTTAAAATATTTCAAAGATTACAAAAGAAGGGCTCTCAATTTCACCGCAAACTGATTCACAAACTACGCATATAACTTTAATCATTGAAGACCTTATACTCGTAGGTATCTGAAGTTTAATGGTTAACACTCATTAGGAAATTCGGAGTTACTTCAATAACTTTGAACCCAGCTCAAGTTCTTGCTCATAATACCTATCCTAGATGTATATTTATACTTCTAAAATTACTAATTTTGGGTATAGCTTTCGGTGAAAATGAGGTTATAGTTGTTTAGGAATTACTTTGAAGTTCACATAACTTTCATTGAGTTTCGAAGAAATAAATTATTGTAACATACTGTGTAGCGAACAGAAATTACTGATCGTAATTTGATATGCGAGTTGTTAAAGTTTTAATTAGACATTTAAGAATGTTAGACTTCTTCACAATTGCTAAAGGCGTTTGGAAATCTATGCTAATATTATAAAGCTGAAGAGTTTGTATGTTTGTTTGGTTGAACGCGCTAATACCAAGAACTACTGGTTTGTATTGAAAAAATCCGTTTATGTTTTCCTAAAGCGGGGCCGGGTGTCTGTCTGATTTATCGATACTTTCTACATAGTCAAAGTGATTCTACCTTGAAAACAAATAATAGAGAGGCACTTTTTTGCTTTTCATAAATTAAGTTAAGAGTTTAACGCTTACTAGTACTAGTAAAATTGTATTATTGTCCTCGTTTCTTATATTGTTTTCGGTATTTCAATTAGACAAAAAACGAAGGACGATTATACCAATTTCTTTATTTTGTATTAGTACAACGTAATCTCAGCTTAAATCACTGAAGATAAAGCGGGAATTTTGTAATAAAGTATTAAATCCGATTATAATAATTATTATAATCGGATTTAGTATTTCAATTATAAATTACCTATATAATTTCCGCTTTATCTTCAGCGTTTTTTTATCTGGTAGGACAAACACAAGACCTAGATATTTTTCATGATGGAGGATATAAGTCATTCTACCTTCTCGAAAATCAGACCATATTAAAAGCTAGAGGCTTTTAATATTCCCAAACAAGTCATAAAAGTGTTCTTTAAACCTACATTTTTCGTTGTCCAAGACATTTATTGTTATAAACTGAATAAGCTTTCATACACATCGATAACCGCTTACCATAAGCTGATACGCTTGTGTTCTTGAAAATTTACGCAGAATTCTCAGCCAAATTTCTTCGTGATAATTTGAACCTCCCTATTAAAACAAGTGATAATTTAGTACTAATGCGATCATTATTAATTTGAACAGCAAGAGCCTTGCGATCCAATTTGCACCTCCACCTTATCGAGCTATCATTAATTTAAATCACTATTCTTTTGTTTCTTAAACATTGTGATTGTTGCAGATATTACAACAATAAATCATGTTTATCCGTAAATTACTTCTCAAATTAGATTATAAATATGATTGTTGTTATTGAAATACTTGTTTTCATTTGATACAACATCGTCAAAGACAACCTTGATGAAATGAAATTCAGGCTTCTTTGGTTCTATGTTTTCATGTCGTAAGTTAATGAGGTATATTTGTTATTATATAGTTGTATATTTATTTTATTTATTAGACTAATTTATTTTGTCGGTATCAAATTATTCATTAGAAATTTTTATAAGTCGGGTACAAACTCAAAATAAATGAATATCCTTGATTCTCTTTTCTATTGTCATCTCTATACATTGAAATGCTTCAGATCTTATAAATCTTATAAAATAAATAATTGAAAATATTCATTTTATATCACAATTTTAGTACAAATAATTTTAGTAGAATTTCCATATAAAGCAATATGATGCTTGGTTTGGAAATTCTGGTCTTCCAGTATGTTCTTTCCTAGTTTTAGTTTTACAAGGCCGATTTCTATTTCTATTTTACTATCTACTATATTGCTTAGGATTAAAAGTTGATTAAATGATTGTGCTTGAAACGTGCCAAATTTTAACAAGTATATCTACTAACTTAAAAACTTTACCATTTCTGTTATACAATTCTGGTAATGTAATTTAGGGTTTGCAAGGAGAATAGCAAAATACAAATATTTTAGTGTTGAGTTGGCATTCAACAGTACAAATACTGTTGAATACCATCTCAATACTAGGCATCTTAGTACTACAAGTTTATTGCTGACCCTACTCAAACGTAGGATCACCAGAGCACCTTGGAAGGCTTGAGTGAGTGACACCTCTATACTTACTGAATTTCTGATATTTGTTTGGCGCGTTAGAATGTAAAAGGTGTTTATATTATTTCCATCCACGACAGGGAGTGCTACATATGTGACAGACAGGTCCATAAATAGTTCAACATCGTATTTGGAAAACAAAAGCGTGCTATGTCGACACAAATCATTTTTGTACATTGTAACGTTGCGTGATAAGTGTAACGGAATATCCAGCGGTTGAATCGATGCGCTATTTTTGCTAATAGAGAAATTACTTGAGATATTGGTGAATTTGTTTTATGTGAAAAATTAGATAAGATAAAGTTTATTGGCATGAGAAATAATTTACAACTAGGTGCTGTCTTAGGATCGATCTTGAGTGCTACAATAGATCCTGATACTGATTTCCAAACGCGCCTGTATTTTGAGAGACAGTGTTAAAATTGTTAATATCTTAGTAAAAATATACACGAGCTTGAGCTTATTTAATTAAATTACATAACACGCAAAGTAACATATTTTTCCCAAGCGACTACAATATGGGGTTCTTCAAGAAGGGCATTAGAAGGTTTCTTCAGGGTCGGCAGCGCGAGTGTGACGCCTCTGGTGTTGCATGCGTCCATAGGCCACGGTGACCGCTTCCCATCAGGTGGGCCGTGTACTTGTCTGCCAACTAAGTGGTATAAAAAAAAAAAACATATAGTTGGCGGCATATATCTTGACCCCAAACACGCCACCCTGTACACGGTTTATGGGTGGCTTTTGAAGATATCACGGGGTGCTATGTCGGCGGAGGAGATCAGAAACACCTATCATAAAATAATATATCAAACCAATACGTGCGCGAAGACCTCGTTTCGTGATTTGGATATCATATAGGTACAGTTCAGTGCCCCAAGCATGAAAAATATTCGAAATCGTAACTTAACCGTATCGAGAGAACGGAGCTTTGCCATTGGTAGGTTTCGCACACACACAGGTTCACAGTAGGCAGGCGGCCAATCGCACATTGCGCACTCCGTCGTAACTATTTAGTAATCTGTGACTCCGTTCTCTCGATATCTTTACGTTATGAATTCAATTTTTTTAGTACTCGGGGCCATTCATTTAAATGTTACTTAATAATAATCTCATTGATCGGGGCACAGTGTATTGTGTAGTATTGGTATAAAATAGTTCGGTCAACTGCAACTTCCACTGATTGTGTAGGTACCTACTGTAAATAGATTGTTCAACGACACTAATGTTTTCTTAGCAACAATGCAGTAAAAATATCTTTTGTAAAATATGTACCTATTGTAAAAATGTTATCTTAATCATTTATATTATAATGGTAAGGAATGAATATGCAAGGAATGAAAATTATTTACTTATAATGTTTACGTTGCTAAGCTCACTAGGTATGAACTCAGAACTGCGACTGTGGGATATTGTAAGTTTACCTGGAAAAAAACTATTTTACAATATGGTCAAAAGAGAAAACCATATGATATAGGTACTAGTGCAATAAAGAAAACCACATCTTCTTCAATAGAGTAAAGATAGAAAGTAAAATATTCAAAACCCAGTAGCGACTTTTTACAATTATGTCATTGAACAATTTATGCAAAATAGTACATTATGGTACAAGTGAGCAACGTTGGTGATTACCGCCGAGGCGCCATTGAGACCCGAGCCGCCAGGCGAGGGTCTTAAGACAGCCGAGGACGGTAATCATCATGCTCACACGTGCCATACGACGTTTTACAACACACTTGCGAATAAAATAATACTACAAATACTAAATAAACAATACTACAAATTAATTCGTTTTCCTATGCGCGCGCATTTAACAATGGCGGTCGACCATATTTAAAAAAAAATGAGGTTTGAACTTAACTTTTTTTTACTCTGTTTTTTTTTCTGTACTTAGAGAAAAAAAAAAGTTCAATTTGAGCGAAAATTTTGTTTATTACACAAGTACCTATTACAAGTTGAAATTATTTATTTAAATACGAAAATGCATCAAATGACCATACAATAGGCGTATTAATTTATTCGTACTATTAAACACGTTATTTTTTGTATCAAAACTTTTTTAAGAACATAGACAATTATAGACACTTCCTATAAAATTTAAAAAAGAATCTATAACTCACTTTTGTGAATAATAGTAATGAAAAAGTCACAGTTTTATAATAGGTGTCATTCCGTGCTTAATTGCGGTAAAATAATATCACTGTTATGAGCAGGTGTGTTGTAAAAGTACATTACAGTGTTGTTTGTTGTATTTCCGTAGCCTACCGAAGACTGTAGTAGCAGACGCATGCATCAGATACAGCGTGCCGTGAAATAAATGTAGGTATATATGAAAGTTTCGTTTATCGTTTTAATTCTTGCGGCTTTTCAATAGTCCCTTTTATCTGTCTCTAAGTTTAACAAGTAATGTATTTGAAAAGACGACACATCATCCCACCGCACTTAAATGGTCCATATAACAGAAATAAAAGAACCTCAGTCCCGCAATCCACTAATTTTTATTTTTATTTTTATTTACCACGTATTGAATTGAGTATCCGATATTTCGGTGCTGTTACAAGCACCATGACCACGGAGGAACTGAAGTGCATTTACTTTTTTTCACATAATATATTACTTGTTGATACCAAAACGACCAGATAATACTTGAACAAGAAAACGTATTATAGTCCAATAGTATATCTATAAATAAAGATAATCATTTGTGAGTCTGTCAATTATCGCGTGACTTCTGAATAACTTGACCCGTGGTAATCATGTCGTAATTCGCACACTAGTGTTACTTTGTCAATATAATGCTTTAAATAAGTAGGTTTGATCCAATAGGTGATAAATAAATTTATGAGCAATTCTTTATTTGTAGTTCGAAATTACTACGTAATATTGGCAAAGTACCAAAAAGAAAGTCACAAATATGAAGCCGAAAATCACAGGGCACAGTTTGAGTCAATAACAAATAATGATTATTCATTATGTAGTTTAGTATACTCTTATAGTGGGCGTAGCAGCTAACAACACTTAGGAGGTGGAACACGACGGTATTTCCTTCCGAATCGAGCAGTCCGACTAGGGAAGTACCTCCACCCTACAGAATAACCTCGTGTTGTACTCCCGGTAGTGAGTAGGGTAGCCAGAGCTCATTGGAGTTTTGTGCTGTCAGTGGGAAGATCAAAGACTTGTCTACGCTGTTCTACGCTGACGACATATAATCTCTCTGTTCTTACAGGGTCGGCAGCACGAGTGCGACTCCTCTGGTCTTACACTCGTCCATAGGCCACGATAACCATTTTACGTCAGGTGGGCCGTATGCTTGCCTGCGACCTAAGTGGTGTACAAAAAATAATCATCATCTTATCTTTTTATTAGTTAGATACCAATAACTCTAAATTTGATGTTGATGGTTTAGCTGTCATTAAATTAAATACTTTACTTTAAAAAATCAATTAAAGCAAAGTAAACATGATCCGTTTTTTTGTAATTATATTTTTTATGTTGAAAAGGAAACCCATTATGCTGACATGGTTAATGATTCGATCCATCATCGGAAGTATATTATTTTGGTGATGATAAATAAAAAAATAAGCATTTTTTGTGTAATAAATTTTCCCTAACGATTTATTTATCGTTAGGTATCGTTTCGATCTTTTATATAAATACTTAAAAAAATTATTAGTAGTTATCATAACGATTAACTACTATGTGATTTTTTTTATATAATCGTAACATGTGAATAATTTACAAACAAATAAATTGCCAAGATTACAGATACATAATGGCCCTATTAAAATTTTCGAGGCTCAAATCAACCTGGCCGGCTAAATAGTACACCTGTCAATAAACTAATTATGTTGCTAATTATGTCAATAATAATGGACAAAGCTCTAGCGCAGACCTTCCTTCCAGGGTTGGGGATTTAGACGGCAGTTACTTCTGCAATAGCAAAAATTTGCTTACTAAAAAATCAATTAGAGATTCCCGGGCTGAATTAGGAGAAGTTACTAAAATTATTCTCTAGTTGTAGTTACCTCCCATTGCGTGATATGACTAAATAGTCATTATATTACGTAATATATTGCGTAACGTAATGTCAGGCAAATACATGGATTGGAAATCCATGGTTTAACAAAAAAAAATAGTGTGATTCAGATACCTCGTTTCACGTTAAGTTGATCTTGCAAAATCTCACCTTAAAAAGGCAGTGGAATGGGAATGGGTAACTAGCATTCTTAGCAGGATATAATAATATTATTCGCTGTGTCAGAAGTCCTGGACATTTTTCCTGTAACCTAGGATGGCGATCTACGTTAGTAGATTTTTATCTCTGTAATACAATTCTTTTGAAATCAAGAGATAAAATTTTAAAGGCTATTGTCGTAAAATGTGATACTTTATTCAATGTTATGTCATCACAGTCACAGTCGGTGAAACAATGAAATGTTATTTAATAGAACGTGGATATTCTATTTGTACAAGTGTTTAGTGTAAGGAATTGCGACATTATGATAAGTTATTTTAAACATTTTGACGCATATCGCTAAATTTACATTTTTGCATGTATTTTATTTAATACTGTCTGAAATATCACTCATTGAAATAAAACACTTTAAACGGGTTCTATCGCAATTTCCTTCGCGAACATAACTGCTGAAAAGGAACCGAAACGTCGCACAGTGGATCGTTTCATACAAGCTAGACGTCGGAAATTCATTACTTAATTAGGCTTTTTCTTATAGTCTTATTGATTTACAGATAATCAGGGACCTCAAAAACAATATTACTAATGATCTACCCTCACGCCGTTATTAAGCATTACGGTAGAAAAGTTTATAAAGTAAGTTACTTGAAAAAATAATTATTTTGCAATTTTTGTGTCTCTTTGTTGTGACTGATTTTTATAAGTTGTGAGTGTGTGAACGTGAAACAAAAAATTTAGGATATTAATGAAGGTATGTACTTTCTATTTATAGATTTTTACATTATTAATCCACTTAGTTCTCGTAGAAAAAAATATTGAATTGAACCTATTTTATACCTTAAAAAATCCCAATTCTTAACTTTAACAGAGAATCTAAATATGAGTATACCTTGGTGTCCCTATAGTACCTAGCTTATTTTAAAGCTCCAACCCTCTAAATTAAAAATCAGTCATTGTTTGACTTCGCACGAGTTTGCATTATATTGTTTTATCACGAATATGGAAGTTGATGGGATCTCGCAGGATCTCGCAAAGAAAGGTGACTTACCATTATTTGACTACTTGAAATTCTCATCATTCATCATCATTCTCATGATTGTCCAATGATAAGTTAATAGGTAAGCCCAATGGACTAAATAACTACCCGTTCGCGCTAAGTTTGTAAGCCGCGTCCCGACCTCCTTCTCTACGATAGCGGCAAAATTAGTGCGAACGAGTATATTATCAATACGTATTGAAGATCACTTTTATTGTTATATTTTACGTAAATACGGAGGAAATAAATAAATAAAAATACTTAAAATATAATTAGAATTTCCGACGTCTAGCTTGTATGAAACGATCCACTGTGCGTCGGGTTAAATGTAAGATAATACTAAAATAAATCGCGATAGAATCGAGATCTGCTGAAGTAAAGTTCAGTTCAATATTTTTTTTACGACGGAATCAGTGTAGGTATAATGCTGATTTCTATAGTTCGCATATTACGTGATAACACAGTGATACTCTCTGGTTTCCTTAATAAACGGCAATCGCTCCTGTAAAAGCCAAAATTAACCAAATGAGGAGCGCGAACCCCAAGCAACTAAGAGGAGGTTATGGATGTAACCGGAATTGGCGCTTGGATGAACCCAACAATATTAAAGAACTTCACAATTGTAACATTTAATAGAGTGGAATCAACTCCTTGCTATGGTTTTTCCAAATGGACAAAATATGGGGTTCTTTAAGAAGTACATCAGAAAGGCCTACAGGTGGGGCGTGTGCTTGTCTGCCACTTAAGTGATATAAAACAAGACCAAAATAACCGATAATAATAATAATATCAGTCCTATTTCTAAACAATATCACTGAAGATGGCGCTTACGCTCAATACGATTCAGTATTGTAAAGGGTGCTCTAAATCATTGTTGTTTGTTTCATAAGTACCCTCGTGGAACTTTTCCTTTCAACATTTAATTTATGGGTTCTCCAAACTTCTCTTTGATAAAAATATTATCGCCACTGTCTTATGAATTATAGAACTCACATTTAAGAAGGCACCTATTGTTAATTTTCTTTCATTTGCCATGATCTCAGTATTTCCCGTTGTATTTTTTTTATACCACTTACGTAACAGACTCGACCCACTTGATGGAAAATGGTTACTATAGCTTATGGACGTATGCAACACTAGGGGAGTCGCACTCATGCTGCGGAACGGAATACTGCGGACGGACAGTGCAGAAGACAAAGTCAAGTTTGTCTGTGGGTAGAGCAAAGGCGTTTGGTCTACCCACTGACAGCTCACCACCGACAACACAATACGAGGTTATTATGACCGCGGTATTCTGTAAGGTGGAGGTACTTCCCTAGTCGAACTGTGCAATTGCGAACAACGCTAAGGTGAGATGATATTATTAAATCCATATCCATACTCCATACTAATATTATAAATGCGAAAGTAACTCTGTCTGTCTGTCTGTTACGCTTTCACGCCTAAACCACTGAACCGATTGTGATGAAATTTGGAATAGAGGTAGATTAGACCTTGAGAAAGGACAAAGGCTATGTTTGGTCGCGATAACCGACATCCACGCGGGCGGAGCCGCGGGCAAAAGCTAGTTACCTATAATTATGAAACACGACCGTTTACGCATCCTGTAAAGATTAAGTTGCAGGGCGAAAAAAGTGTTAAATATGCCTATGGAATGCGCCATAACGAGGCACTAAGCAGGTTGCTGATATCAATACCAATTATTGTACGGCTCTATTTTAAACCGCGACTCATTGTCGTGACAAAATGTTCACGAAAATGAATGTCATTCACGTGAACACATTCTCATCGCGTATCGGATTGCATAACCGTGTTTCCTGTGCCATCGCATGAGCGCTTCCTTCTTAATTTTGACCTTGTTTTTGTATTCTGTCCCGATAATACACACGTAAGTACCTGCTACTCTATGTATTTGCATTATTTTTATCAATTTTTGAAATAGGTATTTGTAATACATATTTCTTTTTGAGGGAGACACTGGTACCACAGAATAGGTATAGTCCTGACGTGAATTCATTCATGTGCTAGTACGGTACTAAAAAAAGTCAAATTTTAAGTCTGATCGCTAATTTCTGTTGTATTTGAAGTTTTAACAGTTGAACTCAGAGTCCGCTCTCTTACCCCTGCAGACCGATTTACCTTGACTTTTACGGAAGCGATTTTCATCTACTCCTTAACCACAATCATCCACCAATCAACCAGCAGGTTACAAGCGAGGAAGGTTACTACAATATCTTCGTGAATTCACTCCTAAAACAAGCCAGTATTTAGCTCATTTTAAGGAGATAAAAGTACAAAAATGAACTATTCTCTTTACTAGTAGTAATGTAAACAAACTGAATAGTATGAACCAATAACCTAACTAGAACATAATTTTAATTAGGTCATTTCTTTTACAAAGATACATGAAATTGAATGGAACCATTGTCTCTGTGATGGGACATCCGTTGCTTTCCACAACATTTTATATTTCATTCATCGTTTTATATTATTCATTAGTCTCTCGGACTCTTCATCCTATGTTCCATATTCTATTATCAAATGTTATACGTTTTCTATTATATTAAAACGTCATGTTATTCTATAATTTTCTTTATAGGTATTAGAAATGGTAAACGTTGACAACAGAATAATAACGTCTAGACAGCAGAATTAAATCAGTCTACCATACTCAGTAATTCTGATTTCTTACATAATATATTTTGTTTATTGTCTTTGAAAATACATATTGTCGTATTGTAATGACATGTCTGACGTTTATTATTATTTCCCCGTTGGCACATTATTTATTGTAATCGTATGTGTATTTAAAATCTAAGTTAAAGGTAGTAACTATGTTCAAATATTTAATGTGTTGAGAAGATAATGATTGAAGTTCTTTATAACAACTAGACGTTATGCCTTCTTGGACATTATCACACTTGGCCCATCATACCCCGTACTCAAACAATCTTATTCATGAATTTATAAGTCAGTTAATAAGATTCTTTTAGTTAGGAATTATTCATGCCCATAAAACAGATTTTGGAAACTTCATTGTTGCGTCTGCTTCGAAGTAAATCGTCCAAGTTAATAGCCATTTATAAATTCACTCACAACTGGCCCTTTATCCCTCGAAACTTAAGGGCTCTCTCCTAAAATATTCAAGGACAGTTACTCGAGTATTTCGAGTAAGAAATGCCCACTTGTTGAATAACATAGAGACTCTCACGCACTCTAAGAGTTATCTAATATGACCAAAGGTTTGCCAACTGAAATTGAGGGCAGAACATGAATAATATATAAAGTCTAATACTAATTAGGGATTACAGTAATCAAAGGCTCTGTAAATGGAGGATCAAAGCCTAAATGTAACCTAAACACGCAGTTACAGCTTGGGCAGTAAAAGTGAAATGAAATACTAAAGAGTATAGAGAAGTAGACTAAATTGGAGCTCTCGTTTGTGAAGAAGTTTTAATTTACGTGGAAGCTAAGTAAATATAATGTTAGTTACGCAATGCGTAAAAGAAAAAGAACCTTCTAATGTGAAAATGAAATATATTCATGTAAACATGAACTGATAGCTCAGCTGTATGGTGGCAAGATTATTACAGTTAATATAATATGTCATACACTCTTATATATTAACTTTCAAAGGAACATGTCTATATTATTAATAAGGTTGTCTACACTAGAATCAACTTACTCAACTCTTGATAATAATATTGTCCCTGTACCTACCATGATTTCAGTAATCGGTAATTTTTTGACGAAAAAATATAAAAAACAAAATTTTAATCTAGTTTTAATGATAATTTGAACTAAATTGACGCTCGACAAATGTGATTTTAGTTAATTGATTTTCGATTAGATTTAATTACTAACTGAATTACGCTTTAATCCGAATACCACAATAATAATGTTCATGATTAAATCGCGAATTAATTGGAATTCAAATAATTAATCTATTTGAACGGGATTTAATTTGAAACCTTCATTTTATGTTTAACACACATTTATTAAAAGGACGTAGAATTCTGAACAGAAGAGATTTTATCGATTTTCTCAGAGGTAGAGGCACAACGCATTTGCGGCAAACGAACGGAACGTGCGTTGTGAGCCTTAAGCATAGTAGAACTTGAATAATAGAATAATTACGAAGATTATTATCGTTTAGATTAATAATGAATTTTAAAGTCAAATTAAAATCAGACCTTGCAATCAAAAGTTTATGTTACTATTTACTTAAATGACCCTAACATGAACCTTTGAGTACCTGGTATTTACTAAACGTGATCTAATCTAAGTCAAATTTAGTTAAGCTAAGGAAAATTTTATTAAGTAATACATTGTCACTCGTCTTTTAGTAATAATCGCGACCCGTTTGAATTGTATTCTCTATTAAAATTGCTATTTTTTTTTCAACCTAGCCTATCATCATACACCCAACGTCTAATTTTTGGCAAAATTTTAATATTGCAGTGTAACACAACCGAACATGTCAGAAGTTTACACATTGTTTAGTGATATTTTATTTATTATTTTGGTTTCAACTGTCATGGTCGTTATCAAATCGGAATAAATCGGGAAAATAGCGGAAACTCAAACAAAACACGGTAAATATCCCGATAGCTCTAATACTATTGGTTAAAAATAGTTTTATTTCATTAAATAAAATTTTACAAGAAATGAAATATAGAAACAGATAATAAAACAGTAAACGAACATGTGCTCTCAATATTTATTCAATTTGATATGAGAGACTCTTACCGGAGTTGACATTGGCCTTCACAGATAAACATGTGACGTCACTATGACACCATCGCATTTGATTTGTGTAAAGTTTATGATAATTTATTGTGATATAACGCATTGTATACTTTATTATACATTACATTATGTATGTGCAGCCATGCGGTACTTAGGTACATGTCTGTAGCGATTGTGTTCAATAAATGTGTGACATGCATTAGTAGTTAATATATACATAGTTATATCGATATAGTTACTAGTTATTTCAATTAATTCGATATCTTACATTTTACACAACCTATGATACAACCTTTTTTATTAACCAGCCCGATGTTTCAGTTCTATACTTGAATACAAGTAATAATAAAAAAAACATAACTATTCAATGTTAATTACGATGCGACAATTTATATAATAACTAGATTTTACCCATGGATCCGTCCGCTTGGAATTCTGTTCCAGTTCCTGCAACACATGGGAACCTCTTCCAGACATAAAAAGTGGCCTATGTATTATGTCAACTTATAATTTTATCCCTGTGTAAAATTTCAACCACATCCGTTTGGTTTAAGCGTGTTTGAGTATCAAATATACCAACTTCATAAACTTTCACATTTAGGTATAATGTTAGTTCCATCATTATTAGTATCGATTAGTAGAAGAACTTAGTACCATCCATTAGTAGGATATACTATTTAAATTGTTTATATCTAACTTTAAAAACTCAAATAAGTGATACATTGAATACAGAAAATGGACATTCACAGCATAGCCTGTGCCTTTTCCATTAGGCGACTGTCAATCACTATAGTATTATTATTCAATTATTACGTCACTAAGTATTCAAGGTGTGTAATAATAAATATCATCATTAGTCGTCAATTCCTAACAACTTTGTTTTCCATATTCGGAAACTATCTAAAAAAAAATATACCTATTATACACTATATTTTTACCTCCGGCTCCGTGTTAGGTAGTATGCAGCTGTAAGAATTTTTTCATGATGAAATTTTAATTAAGGCTTTCTTCATGAGGTTAAAGTATCAGACGGTACTCAAGCTTGTAAATACCAAGTGAGTAGATAGGGTAGGCCGCAAGTCATCCATTGTTCTCTCAACTTCTTTTCACTCAACAAAAGTTCAAATTACTTTTCTCGTGTTTACATCTATGTCTCCGTTTACGTCTAGAAATCCACGGTTCTATGTATGTTCGCTCCCGTATTCGATTTTCTGTGTAATGGCGAAACCAAAATTATTTTTGAAAATCAATTTAAAATGTTTCATTTCGTAAAATGCCTAACAAAATACCAAAATTAACAACTATGATTACTTCTCATTTATAATATCGAATATAAGCTTGCATTTGAAATCTAAAATCCAACCCCAAAGTACCTACTGACAAATTAATTTGCACTTCGAACAAAACTGGAAATGTAAAATTTAGTTTCGCCATTTTGTGTAATTAATGTACAAATTATAACACTTGTACCATTCACGATTAATTTACTAGGTTTAAATACCAGTGTAATCTAGTACACCCACTCTACGCTCGTTTCTGCGAAAATATTTAAAAATCACGGCTTTATTGGCAATTCTACGGGTAGGTATATAATACATTTTTAACCCAAAATCTACATCTACCATGTGGTTTAAATAATTTATATGGCATTTTACGTAAGTATGTATTTTTAAAAAATGTACCCCAATTGTTCCTTGCTAGGTTTAAAGGACATTTGCAATATAAAACAGATATTTACTTATTAAACTATAATACGCCATAAACGCAAGTATTTCCACTGTCCAAATATCTGAAAATGCCTATAGGTTTTAATATTGTACGACTAAAAGCAAGTGAAAGAGTGTTCAATACTCCTAGGAATAGGAGGTAGGACACAACGGTATATCCATCCCAATCGAGCAGTCGGACTGGGGAAGTACCTCCACCCTACAGAATAACGCGGCTAAATGACCTTGTGTTGTGTTCCCGGTAGTGAGTAGGGTAGCCAGAGCTCACTGGAGAGATTTTGTGCTGTCATTCGGAAGACGAAAGGCTTGTGCTACTTGTCTTATGCGCTGACAGCACAGGATCTCTCTGTTCTTACAGGGTCGGCAGCACAAGTGTGACTTACCTGGTGTTGCACTCGCCCATTACATAGGCCACGGTAACACTTACCATCAGGTGGTCCATGTGCTTGTGTACGACCTAAGTAGTATTAAAAAACACCTCTGCCTACCCCTTCAGCAGTATAAAGGGTAGAGAATACAATAAAAAACACAAAATACATGCAGGTATGTATTTAATAAGCGGCACTTGTATTGTTATCTCTTTAATGAATAATTACCGGTAGCCGGGGCCGTGTTATTGGCATATAGTTTAGATAACTAGCCGATAAGTGTATCGAGTATTTTATCGGTATCGATATAATATGAGTAGGTTTATCTCTATGGTCTGTTTCTTTTGTGAGGTGGGCAGAATCTGAAGTGATGACGTCTGATTTGCAAAAAACGTGACCGCACACACATTAAAAAAAGTTTTTTGGGTCATCTGCGTGACTTTTATCATATTTTTTTTTTTGGTTTAATGAGTATTTTTTTATTGACTTTTTTGTATTTGTTTGGTATATAAGGCAATTTTAACAGTTTTTTTAAACCGTAGGTATAAAGTACAATAAAAATTACATACATAGATACGCTCACGCCTATTTCCCTCTCCGGAGTAGGCAGAGCTAACAGCCCGCCATTTGACTCTATATTTGGTATTTTCCATTAAATATTTCGTAAAATATTACTACTCACTATTCGTGCAAATAAAAACAAACTTTTCGTGCAAGTTATGAATTGATTTTCACATTAATTCAAACCTACGAGTACTTTAGCAATATGTAATTGAGCATGAAGTATATACCTATAGGGTGCGATTAGATATTAAATAAAAATCGCAATCCGAGATTATCAACCGGTGTCAATATACGGGTGGATCGTACTGACACATCAATAATATCAATATAAGGGCCTAATGATAATAATAATAATGAGGGCCGTCTTGTTCATTTCTTCATTACTTTATTTAAAAGTACTAATCCCATCCTCATTCATTCATACATTCATTCATTCATTCCTTTATCACGTAATAATATGTCAATACACAAATCGTAGCATGCCCAAAATACACGTATTGTTCCGAAACTTATTTTTTTTTTATAACCTATATCTAATGTTATGGAAAAGTCTCAACCCTATACATTATATTCTGGAATGAAGTTATTTTAAACTTATTAAACAACTGTATGAGAACTCTTAAGTATAACTCAGGCAAGCAGAAAGTTAGAAGTTCTACTAATTTTGTCTCAACTTGGGTATATTCAGTTTTGATAAATGAGCACAAAAGTTTTTGAGAACACTTCAAAATAATTTTTAATTTTAGGACGCACATCATAATGAGATGTATTATTTGAACATGTAACCCTCTGTTGACACAAGTTTTTAATTAAAGTCTACAAGCTGAAAATGAAGAAGTAAAAGGGTTATGCCAGGATTTAATAAATTAAATAAAAGTAAGTTAAGGTTTTTTTTTGGAAACAATAAAATCGTGGTATTTGAATTTAGTATCGAGAGGATGGAGCATTGCTATTGGCAGGCTTCGCACACACACTGGTTCTCTAACGTATACGTTACGAATATTTTTCGTGCTTGGGGTACTGTTACATACAAAGAAAGGTTCAGTAATTCGTAAATTTAGTAAAAAATATTGAAGAATAATAGTGGAAAAGATTATTATTCTTATCAATTAGGCGAGTTAAAACGATAAGCAATTCGGTGAATACCAGGAATTCAAGTGTTTAAATTCATTCCACGCCATAACATCCTGCTATTTCTTTTCTGAGATATTTCATGGTATTTTACTACAATTTGATACTAAAATACGAGAGGTTTATTTTAGTAATATAAAACTACTGCTCTCTATTTTAACTATGTCCATTTCACAAACATAACTATAAATCACAAGCAAACATCCGAAACAAAGTACTCACAAATGGTAAAATATCACGCGACCGCGACTGACAACTCCATGTGTTTGGTAAATGACATTAATGACACACAAACGAATGAATGAACGAACGACATTGCGACGTCACTTAACCCGTAAATTATTACACGGAAAATTGATTTCGTTTATGATGACATAGACAAAAGATACTCATAATTTATAATTGACTTTTTACATTTAATTATCCTTGCTTTAAACTGCGTACAGTGAATTGTATTCATTATTTTATATTCTCAGGAATTATGATACAAGGCTTTTTAATATCACCTACTTGGCTTGTGTATATCGCCCCAGGCTGACCTCAGCTCTGACACAGACTTGCTTCCTTCAATTGAAATAAAACTACTTTTTAACGGATTCTATCACGATATATTATTTGTTGAATGAAATTTTGAAACATTTATTATGCTAACTGTTCAAATCGATTAAGATTAATCGATTTTATTTGTTATTATTTAGCCGAAATGTCGGGCTAACAGTGAATTTCAATGACTGAGGTTCGCGTAAAGTTCAAACAGTATCTTGCTTCCTTCAAGTCAAGATTAGCAACGTCATGCGGAAACTCCCCTCCCTCCTTCTAACCAGGTGGACTGACGACCTGCATTAGGTGGTTGGGACAGACTGGATGCGGAAGGCGGAGGATCGGCTAACGTGGTACATATTGTGAGAGGCCTATGTTCAGCAGTGGATTGCAATAGGCTAATTGATTGCTTGATTGAGGAAAGTCTGGAAAAATGGGCAATGGGCTGCAAATTCAAGCTTTTCAGCATTCGTCATTCTGGATGTAACCAGAATGACGAATGGACGATAGAGACTTATACCTATTGTACTTAGCTTCAAAGAAATTTAATAAGTAATTACCTAGTAAGTGATATTGCAAAAACCCAAAAATCTTAGTATCTTTTTATCGTGCATTCAATATTATCTAATCTGTATGTTGTTCTACTGATTCGGTGCCTTGTTCAGAACTGTTCCGATAATACCGTATCACGTCTATCGGCGCCTATCTAGTAATTGATAAGTCTATGGGCGTACGATTGATTTCGCTTCAGTTTTCTTTTCAAGTAGATTCTGAAGTTCCCCAAGAAAAAAGGTACTGGCTGATGCAAGGTTTTCGAATTTTAAATACAAGAGTAAAATTTCCATGTGCTAATAATAATTTAAGTGGTTTTTTTTTGTAAATATGACCATTTTTCAGGTCTCCTGAAACGTAAATACCTCTAATTTCTTCCAAAGATAAAGTATCATATCTTGCTATAGTTGGGATCATAGTAGCAGGAATGGGATCTTGAAAAAAGGTCGAGATATTAATCAGAATAATTTGTGTAAAATGTGATATAGTTATCAGACAAACTTTTAGCGTTCGTAGAATTCAATCGAAGCGTTCTATCTTCTTTTCAGTATGAACGCTAACACGGGGCGAACATTTATTACTATAAGTTTAACTAAGTTACGACTTTGTTCTTTTCAGAAAATCTAATATAATCTTCTCCGAATCGGTCTTTATATTACATATTATATCCGTTGGTATTATAGGGCACATCCAGATCTTCGAGACTCAAGGTACCTGCATATAAATATGAGGTTCTGACGCAGACTTTTTCACCTTTATAAGGAGTATTAGAGCGCACTCCGGGCTCTACCGTGCAAGCTATGGATGCCAGCGGGATTGGCGTCGATAGCTTAGTGTTTAAGGAGTTAGTTTTAGGGTCAAGAGGTCTCGGGTTCGATTCCTGATCATCACTACTAACGCGAACCTATTCCTAACACAAGCATTTTAGCTTAGTGGGAGGGTTTAGTGGAAATTCTTTACAAAAGATCGTATCGTATAATTAAAACTGTAGAATTCTTATAGCCTGTTTAACTGCCCTTTGTTTAAGCCTAATAAGAACCCAGGTTGTACAGAAAACCGTGACGACAAAATTTCTGAAAATACCTAAAGGTATATTCTTTGCACTTACAGTTGAAAATATTTAAAAGATACGATTTGACGTTTATAGTCTAGGGATGGAGCTTCTTAAATCAATTGTCAGAATAATCGATTCAAGTAACAAAAGATTAATCGCATAGCTGCCAAAATGTAACTTTTGTAACATTGTAAATAAATAAAACTATTCATCATAACCGCGCAATATAATAATTATCCGACAAGATTTCCATACCATAAAACAACGTTACTTTTTCCCTGTTAAGTAACTTTTTAAGCTATCTTGTTTACATTTACACTAGACTATCTGGCCCTGGCAACACTGATTAATCATGTAATATATCTAGTATTGATATTTGGATTAGTACCTATATATGTTAGGCTTAATGAAAACATTGCAATAATATGCGATTGCAGCAATCGCGGCTGATATCCTGGTACTTTTTGAAGAGTTCCTTGGTCTAATCTCGGAAACCCATCATCAGATCTTTACAAAATTTAAATGGGACCATTTCGAAATAATCTACTTACGAACAAAAAAAGAATTTTCAAAATCCGTCTAGAATTGGCTTCACAATCGCATAACAAACATACAAAAAAAATAGATAAATAGGTTAAAAATAATAGATAAATAGGTATTTGTAGTTATTCGGTCCCACGTAATAGGGGGTGAGCCTATTGCCATATTCCTGGCACTATTGTTGACTCGAGGTATGCATCTGAGGCTAAGTTGTGGCTGTACCTATATAACTGTCTGGTGATAAACAGCCCTATCCCTTAGTCGCCTGGTACGACACCGCATAGGAAGAGATGGGGAGGCCCAAGTTCTACTCTGCCGAGAACCACGCGGCTCCTACGGGAAACCTAAAAACCTAAAAATTATAGCTTTGGCAAGCTTTGGCCTCAGATGCAATTAGGAAAATACGTCTCCATGCGCATGATGATGCTGGTAGGCAAAATAATCTAAGAGGTGCATTTTTACAATCAATTTAATATTTATCTAGTATTGATATTAGGTTCAGGATATATAATGTTAATAAAGCGGGGTAAATGAAAATACGAAATGGGTATTTATAATTTTTATATATTCACTGTCTGAGCTACATTCGATTTCAGTATCAGAAAAAAAATAAAAAAAATTCGTTGTCTCTAGTATGCGATACGATAAAAGAAAAATCTAAGCAATATTTTCATTTGTATTACTTAGAAGAAACATAAGAGGGTAAAAAGAAATACATAATATTACAAAAGTTACATTCTGGCAACGCCGACCATAAACGTAACGAGTTGACATAAACTCCATACGATTAAAATGTAACAACCATAGAGAACACAGCCGCAACACTCAAATGAAAAAATAAGAACGATATGACGTAGCTGTCACACGAGATTTCGAAAAATGAAGAATCACGTCTTATTTTAAATTATTTGTAGCAATTCTTAAAATATTTGTAGTAATTTAAAGTGAAATATGTCACACCATATTTTTTATACTTACTATTATAAGTTATTACGTATTTAGAAATGGTTTAACTTAATTTATAACAGTTTCATGTATCCTTTCAATAGTGCCTAGTTACCTACCATGAATCCAGACATCTGTCAAATCGTATCTCTTAAATATTTTCAAGTGTAGAACCAGGTAAAAGCTATTGCTACAAAGAACACAAGTTTTACTCAGCCCACATCCTGTCTTGTTGGACTTTAACGACATTTTCCTTTCGAGATTTACGACCTGGAGAGATGAGGAGCAGCTGACGTCCTTTATACATTTGCTACGAAAGAAAACTTTGTAATGACGTCATAAAAGAGAAATATACTCAATGAAAGATACACGTCTAATGAAGACTGTTTCCTTGCGGCCTTGAAGAAAACAAAGTTAGCGATAAAGAACGGTTTATCCGGCACTAAAACATAATATACTTCTCTTTTGTTTTAATGACGGCATTTAATGAAACGATATTATTAATGGTTTATCTCTTTATTGCAGACTAGCTGTCCCAGCGAACTTCGTATCGCCATATTTTTTTCAACCCGCGTTAATTTTTGGTCCCGTCTCCGCTGCACCTATTTTCTCATCTTTAAACCTTCCCGGGACATCCACAAATATTTCAAGACTAAAATTAGCCAAATCGGTTCAGCCGTTCCTGAGTTATAAACTAACAACGAAAAGTGGCATTGATTTTTATATTTATAGACTAGCTGCTGTTGCCTATGGCTTCACTCCCATGGATGTTATCGCAACAAAACATAGTCTATGTCCTTTCTCAAGCTTTCCTCTATCCTCTGTACTAATTTTTTGTCAATGTCGGTAGTGGTTTGGTCGTGAGAACGTAACAGAAAGGCAGACAGTCTTTACTACACTACTAAAGTAACTCGACTTTCGCGTTTACCTTTAATATAAGTATGGATTTACAAATCATGTATTAAGACCTCTGACCTCCCAACTACGAGAGGAAAATCTACACTAGAGCCTCGTCCATCTAAAAGTTAACTATTGAGTCCTTAGTGAGGCTCCTAAAACACCTGAAAAAAGTTTGCATGTAAGGAAGCTTATGCAGTATGTAAGGGCAGAAGTAGATAAGAATTGTTGTCCCCACTACCCAAGAATATATTGTGTATTAATGTGTTTTGTTTCTGTTTAACATCAGGTAGATACTCGTATATATTATACAGTCCAGACTCAGTCTCAGATGCATGGCTGGAGTCAACAACAGCGCTCGGAATACGGCAATAGGTTTACCCCCTATTACGTGGGATCAAATAAAATGATAGGTGAAATTTGGGTGTTAATTCACCTCTGCCTAACCCTCCGGGGATAAAGGCGTGATTATATGTAGGTATATACCTACTTATGTATTATGTATGTCCCGATATTTAAACTCTTAAATTTAAATATAGAATCGAAGTGATGACCGTTATTTATTATCTATCCATCTGTCGAAGTAGTCAGCGTTCTATTTATTTAAGAAAGTTTAGCGTCGTCTACAAAATGTAATGTTGTGTTGCCAACTTTAACGAGGTAACTATTTTAGTTCGTGAAGGTCGTATGCTTACGATTCTAGCAATTAGCATTTTAGAGACAGATACAAGAATTGTAAAATGTTTGTGAATGTTTTCTTGTATTGAACTTTTGACCTTAAATTTGAAAAATAATTATACGAAGTCAAGTATCTAAGGATAGCAGATGGTGAATGGTTATCTCTGCCTACTCCGGTGGGAAAGGCGTGAGAATATGTAAAGCGCTATTTAAACCTATAGTAAGCATAGTTCAACTAGCTTGATATTCTGTATGATCTATCAAAATAAGACCCATGAATAAGTGGAATAAAACTAAACTAAACTTTCACATTTTGTAGGATATGATTATCGTATCCTACAAAATGTGAAAGTTTGTTGTTGTTGATGATTGTTACTCAAATGGCTGAACTAATCTAGCTGAAATTTAACACACTGGTATAATAAAATCAAAATAGCATGCGTTGCGGAAACGGAATCACAACTCCACGCGGGTGGAGCCGTAGGTAATAGCTAGTCCCTACTATCCCTACTAATATTATAAATGTGAAAGTAACTCTGTCTGTCTGTCTGTCTGTCTGTCTGTCTGTCTGTCTGTCTGTCTGTCACGCCCAAACCACTGTACCGATTTTGATGAAATTTGGTATAGGGGTAGATTAGACCTCGAGAAAGGACATAGGCTATGTTTGGTTGCGATAACCGACATCCACGCGGGCGGAGCCGCGGGCAAAAGCTAGTAATTTATAAATGCGATTGAGCACCTTATCTGTGCCCACTAGAAATATATATGATACACCCTCTTCATTAGCCATGCACACGCGCAACATTAAGCGTACAACAGTTTATGGTTCCGAATCACGAAATGAACTCAAAGCATAAATACTATAAACATAATTGCTCACAGAATATGTACTTTATTCCACTAATGTTTAGGTTTAAATTCGTTATTTGAATTTTATGAAGCGCCTGTTAGTAAGACCGTAGATTTGTTACACTACTAGCGCAGTTCCAAGTGTTGATTTTCATTGAAAGAAAAATATATGCGTGTGTGTTAATTTTAGCTACAATCAATAAGATACATAATGTTATTAAGATAAGATATAATTTAATTTTTTTATAACGGTGATAGATAGACTGGGTATTTCTGATACGTCATCAAGCTTATGATAAGCTATTAGCCGGGATGAAACCGAATGAGCATGGCTCGCGAACCACGCTCGAACTTACTGCTTGCGAACCGTGGCACCCGAGGCAAATTTGATAGGTTGTGAGCATGCCTCGCGAGCCAAGGTGAGTCAATTAGAGCATTTTCATTGAGTATCGTTGCATTCGTCCACACTGTGCAACCAGCTTTTTTTTTTTTTTTATTAGTCTGAGTCCCACCAGAGTACAGCACCCGAGGGTGCTGCACTCCAATGAGACCCCTCAGGAGTTCCCCCACTCGATTGATCTTGTGGGGCCCTTTTTACAAGTCACAAATCAACGATAGTTAGATAAAGGATACAATACAAAGTTAGGAATCTAAGATAATACGCCAAAAGAATACAATACAATTACAAATTAGTTATTATAGAAAGATGGATACAAAACAAGTAATTTTATGATAGTATATTGAAATGATAGATATATGTAAATAGCAAGAATTAAGTGAGTTACAAGTGTGTTATAATTAAATGCAGTTTCTGTTGCTTCAAAATTAATTTGAGAACAGAAACATGCCTAGATATAGTTATATATATTGTTGTTATACTTTTATGTTGTGAAGAAGTTTATTTACTTTATAAGTAATAGTGTATATAGATATATTATATAAGATAAGTATTAAGTATATTATTATGTTGTGTGTATACGTTTTATAAGTGTAAACAGGTTGCCTTTTATTATATAAGTATATAGGTGTTATATATATATGTTTATAATAATTGATAAAAATGATAGTTGATAAGATGGGAAGATAGAAGTTTTTTATTACAGGTGCATATTGATCAAATTTTTCCTAGTGCAACCAGCTTGGACCTAACCCCCGTTGAGCATCGTCAAAAATCGACAACGTTTGGTTTGGGGTCGAGTGGCGCTCGGCCGAGTCAACTTGGGCGCGAAGCAACCAAGGTCCTAATATTGGCTCGCGAGGCTACCTCGTGACTTATGCTCGGCCGGTCTGGCTCTGGGTCTTCATTGGTTAGCCTAAGCCTAAATGATCACTAAAAAGTTAGTCTAGGCAGTAAGTCTAATGACTAAACCGTCGGACTTGCAACCAGTCGCATGTCCGAAACCAGGGTTTTATACTAGCAACGCAAATGTTTAACGTTACTGATAATTTCAGTCACTACTAGGTATTTTGCCTGTCGTAGCTGTACCGCCGCGATTGAATAACAACCATTCATTTGTCTGTTTAAACATTCGCTTTTTCAGTAAGACTATCATTTATTTAAAAAATACAAAGTGTTTGAATTTATAATTATATGTCGCGTGTTGTAGTTTTTTTTATTCTTACAGAGCAGACGTCAGACTTTAACCTAAATTACATTTTTTGTAAAACTTTGTCCACAATTTGAAACTGACGACAAACTGCCTACTCATTTTTCTTATAACTTTGGTGTACCTAAAATAACGTTCCATCCAAGAATTTAAAAGTGAATGTTTCAGAAGTTTTATTAACTGACTGTTGCCCGTGGCTTTGTCCGCGTGAAATTCATTGCCCCGTGCACAAAAAAAATTCGTATTCGTAATGTATTCGTATTCGTAATTTATTCGTAAAATAAACATTATCGAGAGAACGGAATATTGCGATTGGCCGCCTGCCTACTATGAACTTGTGTATGTTACGAATACGAATATTTTTCGTGTACGGGGCACTGCAGATCCCATCCCTACAACCCATGGGCATCATTCTAGGGATAAAAAGTAGGCTGTGTTTTTGGCCTGTTAGGTTATGCCAGGGATCCGACAGAAATTTGGTACAGAATAGATCTACCAAGATGGATAGATCTATAATTTATTCCTGTACCGAATTTCAGTAGGATCGAGCGCGTTCAAGAACAAAATAGTCAAACATTTCCACAAACTTACATTTATGATATGAGTAGGAAATAGGATTAGACGTTTTATAATATTTTCAAGCAACTATGGATTTCTCACAATTTGTAATCTTGATTTTCACAATTTCGCTTTTAATACGTATGAGAATTAAGATTTAGAATCGTTTCATTTAAGCAAAACGTCGAATAACAGAAGATATTCTATTGCAAATTTTCTCAATAGAGTTTCTTCGTTGACTACCCAAAATTGTCATTGGTCCCTTGAAACTAAACTTTTAATAGGGGACGGGTAGCCGAGCTTCATTTAGTATTCCGATTTTCGTCCGGCAATTATGTGATCGAGGGAAGTAAATCTGTTTACGCACTATTGAGCCACGAAACCGGACGATTTGATGGTTGAATAACCTCGATACTTAGATTACTGTTTTACTACTTGTAGTAATAACAGTTTATATTGATTAGTTTGCGTTTAGATAGTAAATAGCTGGTGGTGGTAAGCCTTATATGAGTACCTTATATTATTACGGTACACTTGTGACTCCGCTCGCGTGGATGTCGGTTATCGTACCAAACCATAGCCTATGTTCTTTGCCAATCTGCGTACCAATTTTCATCAGTTAATCTTCAAAAATGACGAACTTTCATACAAACTTTCATTCCCTATCTGCACCCCTTTTCCCTCTTTTTTTACAATATAAGGTATCCTTTGTCCTTTCCCAAGCTCTAGTTCATCTCTGTACCAAATTACACCAAGATCGGTTTAATAGTTTAGGCGTGAAAGCGTAATAGACAAACAGACTGGCAAACAGAGTTACTTTCGCATTTATAATGTAATATTAGTATGGAGTATGGCTGAACTTCAATATATACGAGTAGGTACTAAGTGTAGTAATTTCACGTTTGCAGCAAATATTATATACTCATTCGCATAAAACTCTTTAGCAATCTGTTTCCAGAAAGCTAGAATCTACAGTGAATTAGTTTTTGCTAGGCATGCGTCTTGTCATCGTATCCTCATCTTCACTAATTGTCAGCAGGTGAGTTAGGGCTCTAACATGAGCCTATCAATGAAATAAAAATGCACTGTCACTTCAGCTATCGGGCTTATAATTCGTGTTCGAACGTCTATTTTTTTGACTATGCACACGAAACAATGAATATCATTATGATGTATATGTATAAACGTTGGCAGTTTACTGACTGCACGAGTAACACACAATTTATCATAATTCTCTTCATTATCAATATTCATTATGTTTGTATACATTGCCGAGCTAAGCAAATAGAGTAAATTTGTTGCTTTCATTATGAATCTTTTAGAGGGAACTCTTGTATGAATTTCATTGCTTCATCTCACTTATTAAAATGAAGTTTTTCATCAGTTTATTCAGTCATAATTTATGTAGGATTTGTAACATTATAAACCGTATGTCGAAGGTTATTGCAATTAAAATTGCTTCCGTATGAGTTGAACAATCCCGTGTCACTTGTGTTCGAGACTCTTTTAGCAACAATAGCTATAGATCGGTCATTGTACTACAGCTATGTACTTATAAGCTGCCCTGTAAAAAAAAGTTAAAGTTTCGGATGTGACTGGGATAAACGCTAGGATGAAGAGGAAGTGGGACGCATCATTAAGAACAATTGGACAAAGAGAGGTGGATAGAACATAAACGAGGTATTTTTCAGTTAATTTAATTTGTAAGCTAGGTGTTACAGGAGTGACTGCCGTTTAATCACTTAACTCTTAGAGGAAAACCAAGATCAGCCTGATTACCAGCTCCCAGAGATGATAATAAGACCTTATTTCTTAGAAAAACTATTTTATAATAAAAGTAACATCGCTATGTGTCCTTCCACACACTGACTACTTGACTGATACAAGTTCAAATAACACATACAAAGTTAGACTTGTGGATTAAATGTAAGCACAACTGTTGCACAAAACTCACAATAGAAATATATATCACAATTACAACCGTAAAAGCCACCTTTTTAGGCAGAATGAGTCCCTAGGGCGCCATAGTAAAAAGAGAGACGTAAAAGTGTATAAGAATTGTAAAAGTCCGACTGGGCAACCGTTAAGGCTCACATTGTAATGGCTGTATATACTCGTACATTCATTTTGTACTAGAGTACTTGATTTATTTGCTCTTATTGCAATCGACCTATCTTCATTGCTAAGTTCTCGGATTCGTAATGCAGGGGTTGTAGATTTAAAATCCGTATATTCTACTATCGATTTAAATGCGCTCCTAATGCTATCACTTTAGCTCAGTTGAACGGGTTAATATGAGTTAATGTAATGATAGCGAAGTAGTTTCAGGAATTTAAGTTAAATATTCTCTCACTAGCGAGGAAGCACATCTATTTTTTTTTTCTTGCTAGCTAAAAATTTGAATCACTGGAATTCAGTTATAACAGCTATTAAAACATCGTTAAAATTATTTCTTTTTGCCAAGGTCAAGTAAATTTGAAAAATTATACAGAAAATAATTTTATTAAAATAACATTCATAGAAGTCAGTCACTTTTACAGTAAGTACAGGTTTCCGAGAAAAGAACACGCAATAAAACTTACACCCACTCTTTTCCAACTGGCAACACAAGTTACAATGTTTGTGTTTACAGTGGTGCAAATATGAAGTTGTTACATGTAATACACCATTTATAATCTATTTGGCACAACACACTAGAGATACCATATGCCATGGAAACGATGACATTCATCTTTATTTGGCAACTACTGTAGGTACCCGGATTTTGATTTGGCACGTTGCACCGGGAAGGGCCTGTTTCTAGAATGATTCTTAGTTGGTCTGTCTATACAATCTGTGCTCAGATAAATCGAGATTCAGGATCAGTCCCGAATCTCGATTTACCTGAACTCAGGTACATATTCTAGAATATGGACCTGAGAGTCCAACTGAGATTGGTTAGTAAAAATGGAGCAATTTTTAGAAACTTCCTAAAAAGTTTGTAAAAATGTTTGGACCTCTAACTGTTTTGATGTGGTTAAAATTTGATGCAAGGATTAAGTTGTAGTCCTGGAATAACATATAGGTCACTTTTTATACCTAGATTAGGTTGCCATGGGATACGAAAACGGGGTCAGAATTTCACGCGGGTGGAGCTGCGGGCAACAACTCGTTAAGTTATGATCTAATTTTGTAACGAGCCCGTTTACAATACAGGAGTGTACGGTAAAGTTCTGACAAGTTTCAATTCAATGCCAATTTGAACTATTTAGTTTTACATAGTTACTGTCTCCACTATGGACCTTGTTTTCTAACAATATTGTGTTCCTAATTTAAACCAATTTGTAGTGGAATTAGAGCTGTGAACTAGCTGTATTATTGAATTTATTTATTAAATAGTTCATGTGTCGTAAACTAACTCAGTAGATATAAATATATCTTGTACGATCTGTAAAAGTGTGAATAGATAGCATAGACTCCATTTACAAATATTTCACACTATTAAGTATACTTGTAACGTTGTGAATTTTATTATGAATAAATTTAAAAAAAGCCTTAAAATATCGACCATAACATTACAATCAAAGTACAGTTTGTCAATAGTCAGACCTAAGTACTGGCAATAATATTAAATCAATTTTATGTTCCAAGCATTTATTTGACAACTCTATAATACTTACTGACTCTGGAGCGGAATTTATTAGGGTCCAAAACATATCTAATGAAAGATATGTCATATTCATTAGATATACAGAACGTTCTAGAACTATCGACTTAATTTGTAAGCTAGGTATTTATTACTAACCAATAAATTGTACCAATCAGGAAAATAATAATGTCAGGAAGTTGATTTATGACTGAATATAATAAGCAAATGATCCGATTACAATAATAGGTTCCTAATTTGTCCCAAGAAAATATTGGTGCTTTGAGTCTTACATAGATCGACCATTGGTTGGTTGCTGATTAGGTATTTATATTATAACAGTGGGCAATCAAACTAATATTATAAAATGCGAAAGTAACTTACATAGTCTGTCTGTCTGCTACGCTTGCATGCCTAAGGCATTGTACAGATTATGATAAAATTTTATACAGTGTTCCATTAGACTTTGGGAAAGAATATAGGCTATGTATGGTCGCTGTAACCGACATCCAAGCAAGCGGGACCAAATAAGACCAAGATGAAGAATTGTACAGCTGCCTGCTTCTCTTATTTATATTTGTCAAAATGCCTAGAAATGTTGGCTACCTATCGTGTAGATGTTAGGATGTTTGTTATTCAATTTCTCTTAAAGAACGGCCGAATGGATTAGGCTGAAAATTTATACAAGGATAGATTATAGCTATGGACACACCATGATTTATTTTCCCTTGAGTATATACTAGTTTCCAAGGGTTGCGGGAACGGAATCTGAATTCAACGTGGTTACAACAGCTGTTGTAAAATATGGCGATTAATCGCATTTTTGCGCATAAGAGAAATTTTATCTGCAAATAACGCAAAGACTTATGTGACGTAGTACATTTAACTCTTTAGCAAATAGACATATAGTTCGCAAATAGTCAACAGAGATGAATTCCATGGTGACAACTATTACGAGTGTAGCATAATTATGTAATGATAAAATTCACACAGAGGCAGCGACCATTTTAAGGTCTATATTTAGGGTCACACCTAAAATGAGATCCATCCTTCAATTCCAAAATCGAGGCACAATTCTCCAAAAGGTGGCAGTATTTAATGAAATTTTAAAGTAATTAAGTAGTATGTTAACTTTTCAATACGATAAAGATTCGTTAAAAGTCAAGGTTATCTTCTTGAAGGGCTCCGTATTATAGTCGCGTGGGAAACCCTTAGCAAGTAGATAATTTTCACAGTCTGAGCGTGCTCGGAATAAAATTCCTTCCATTTGTTACTGGGTGCACTGTTTTATGTAAGTAACAGTATTTTAACACACTGACATAATATTATATTAGTCATACATAAAAATGAAAACCGATAACAAAAAAACACATGTAAGTAGTTTTATAATACTTATTTAATAACTTGAAAATGATAAATAATACGCAACCAAATGTAGGTGGACGTAGTAAACATACTTTTGTAATGACTGCAATAACAACTTATGTACATTAAAAAACATTTTGATATAATCTTATAGCATTTATTGTTGTAACTATGTATAATAAAGTACGATAGTGATAACTGATAACATGTTGATTACTGTTTTAATATCTAAGAGCCAGTGATAATTTAAATTTATTTTTATATTTTTTTAAACTACATACTTGATGAAAAGTGGATACCGTAGCCATTAGACTCCCCACTGACAGCATAAAAACTCTCTAGTGAGCTCTGGCTACCCTACTCACCACCGGGAACACAACAGGAGGTTACTATAGCCACGGTATTCTCTAGGGCAGAGGTGCTTCCCCAGTTGGATTTCGCAATTGCGATAAGAATACCATCGTGTCCTATCTCTGTCAAAATTCACTGCCGAGAACACAACACGATTATATTCGGTTTCCTACACAATTTTTAAACACCCACTAAATGAGGTCAAATTTTTTCGTGTTTCATTTGCTCATTTGCTGCCAAGTGGTCCTGAGGATCTCTCGTATAGAAACGTACGTGTTGTGTTCAGTAGAATAATACCACTTTAACTAGCTTTTTACTTTAATTATTGCGTTTTTGAGAGCTCAACAGAGAAAGGGGGTAAAAGAGGAAGCGAAGTCACAATTATGAAGTCTTATAGTAATACTAGCTGCCCCGGCGAACTTCGTACCGCCATATTTTCGGCCCGCGTGGTATTCAAATCCCGTTCCCGCTGCACCCTTATCACTTAGGGGGATGAAAAATAGATGTTGGCCGATTCTCATAGATACCGGATAAGCACAAAAAATTTCATCAAAATCGGTCAAGCCGTTTCGGAGGAGTATGGCAACGAAAACTGTGACACGAGAATTTTATATATTAGATTAAAACAATAGGTACTGCTAGAGATGGTACTAGCTCCCCCGTAATTTATAAAGGATACTTCCTTCAACAGAAGATGAGCTATATCTGTCAATGTCAAAATTAATTTTAACAGTGTAATCTGAAAGTAATGGCAGCCGCTTGTGTTGAAATAAAAATGTATCTTTGGTATCTGAAGTACTTTTCGTCATAATGAATGAATGAATGAATGAATGAATGATTTTTATTTCAGACCAACAATACAGTGTCCATATTAAAAACATAATTAATACTACAATTTGAAATTTAACATCATTAATAATAAATTAAAATTAGACAGTACATAATAAAATAAAAATAAAAAATAAACTTCGACAAAGCAGCTCATGACTGCCACTTGTGTATGTGCATCCATCTAACCATGAACGGACAGTCTGTGTCCAGTCTACCTGCTATGAGCTGCAGGTAGCAGTTGGAGCTGTCGCGCACTCGCCGCACTATAGACGCCGTTCTTTTGCGTAATATTGCACTGAAGCTGTCTACTCCGGCATCCACAACCTGACGCGCTACAAAAGCGTGGCAGCCCCATCAGCGCCCTGAAGCCATTATTATTATGTATGTGTATCTTATAATATCACCAATCTGAAATCTGTAATCTCTCCTTAATCAGAAAGTATCGATTTGTTTATTGTTGTATTACCCAGATTCTTTTCACTTTAGTTTTAGAAATACATACAACATTTTTAAATTGTTCTTAGTTTTCTTTGCACACTTTTATATTAGGTTTTACCGAGAATTATCTTTAAATATGTTAGTGTGTATGGAGTCACTCAATCATTGAAGAAGGACTCCACCACATAGAATAACGCAGCTAAAGACAGACATTTGACAAACAAAAAAAGTCGGCATTTTAAGACTGGTAACCGCTTACTACCGTATGTTTCATACCCACCTTATTATGATAAAAATAAAATAAAAATAATATAGTTACCGCTTGTTTGTTACAGTTGTTACATGTTGCCGTTTATGTTTTAAATAGCAACATGTAATCAAGTAGGGTTTTTCATCAATAATAACAGTATAATTTATCCATTGTAGTCAACTCTGATGACGTTATTTCAGCTGTCATCTTCCGTAGAACGGAAGTACAAAGAAATGAATAACTGCACGCGACTACTGAGTACGTAGTATTAGTTACTAAATAATTAATACTTAGAAAATAGAGAATACGGATAATCGATTTAGTCTATAAGGCAAACTATGTCTCTACATTTCGTAAGGGGTATATTATTAGCAATTACTCAGTGGTGAGCCTGTAAATGCTGTGGTCACTCCAGTTTACGATCTAAAGCGGCTCACCACATATATTGGAAGATCTACCTGGGCTGCTCCCAGTGCTCACTATGACGTGCATACTGTTAAACACGGTATCTACCTGTGTAGCTTTATTTCCCGGACACTATATTAGCGTTAAGATAAGACACGACTTATATTTAAAGAATATTATAGCAGGGAAGAAAGGAAGAGGAAGGCTAAGGGAAGCATTTATGGCAAAAAAAGAAAAGATATAAGTCGCATCGAATCAAAAGATTAAAGGAAGAGTGACAAAAGTAGCGATTACTCCACAATAGCGTAGATCCTAAGTTTAGAAAGAAAAGATTAACCTCTACTGCGAAGTGCGATGTCATCTAAGTATAATACGTATTTGTTTGATAATAATTTTATGAAGAAAACCTCTAAACTAAAATTACTATAATTACTATTTCCTGCACCATCAGCTTGCCGTTATCACGAGGTCGATTATATAATTATTGTCTTCTATTCTTTCCTTTCTGAAGTTATCTTCTTAGTATTATACCCATGTTATACCTATTTTATGTATCTTTATATTGTTTCATCATGTGGAACACAAGTAGCGTACCTGATTAAAGTCTACTGAAGTTAGATGGACAGATTCATTTCTCGTTTAAGCAAGTCTGATCTTGGTTTTATTTTTGTAGAGATCTATTTATGTGTTAATTTATAATAGGTTGGTTTTTCAGAAATCACATTTTCTGAGAAGGTTTTATGACGTGGTACCGAATACAATGATTGGTGAAATGTGAGTGTTAATTCACCTCTGCCTAATCCTAATCCTTGGGGGATAAAGGCGTGATTATATGTATGTATGTATGTGTATCTTATAAAGTCGACAAGAAAGAGTTAAATAAAATAAAATAACATGTGACAAATTCTTACGTCTACACTGATATTATATCTTTTAAATCCACATATACAACAATACAACCATTTGACAACTATTATCAACAATCTGACGTCATTCAGACAAAGAAAATTATTATAGTATTTACATTGTATGTTAATTTTGATAGTTATTTATACTGGAAGAATTGCCTTCCGTCTATAGTGAAAATATTTTTCTAAACTACTATGAGAGATTACTTTATAGAGTTCAGTGCCCCGAGCATGAAAGACTATCGTAATCGTAACGTAGGGTATCGAGAGAACGCAGCATTGCTATTGGCCGCCTGCCTACTGTGAACCTGTGCGTGGGTGAAGCCGGCCAATCGCTATACTCCATTCACTCGATACGTTTACGTTACGATTACGATAGTTTCTCGCGCTTGGGGTACAGGATGCCTAGTGCGAGGTTTTCTCACATTCAACGGTTTATATGACATTGAATTAGCGCCACCTAGTGGCAAATTTGTGAAACATTTTTTCGCATACAAATCACCGTTTAGTCGTCACTGGCGAATGTAAGAAAAAATTCAATAGACACTTTGATACTTTGAGATAATTTTACACTTGGAGTTGTGAGACGACCAACAACTAACATTGATTTATGAGTAGTGGAAAGTATTAAGATATATTGTAAAGTGTAAATATAAAAATAGCAAACGTGTAAATTGATAGCATCAAGTAAGTGCTACTGCAAAAGTTCTAAAAGCTCATTCAATTTCTAGATTCACTTTTAACATTCAGGAAGCATCAACACTTAACTTTCAACATTGTATGAGATTGGTAAATGGTTTTTGGCTACAGTCCCAAATAACATTTTTCTTAATCTACGGTAAGCCAAAACAAATAGTAGTTACTTTGATACTCATTTGGAAGCCAAGAACTTTTATCAACGCGCCGCACATTCTTACGTATACCTATCTTAAGTATCTTTTATTAGTATGATATCTACCTAATTATTGTGTGTTGGAGTTTGACTTCCTTCCCTCAAAATTATTGCGTTGCAATCTACTTAGTTTATAACAAAATTTTCGTGACTCTTTAATTTATTTCTATTTATAAACTTCTTTTAACCATAGAAACAAATTTAATGTTGGTTAATCAAAATTTGTTTTTATGGTTAAAAGAAGTTAACTACATAGTTGTAAAGTGATACTTTCATGGTCATTCACATTACAATACATGGTAAATATCCCGATAGTTCTAATAGTAATGTAAAGCGATTGTCACAAATAATTCTAGTAACAATTACTAGTGACTAATTCTTAACTGGGTCTTCCTCTACTCCATAACAATGCATAAGCAATCAGGGTACAAATGGAATCATTACCGTTCCTTCCCATATTATACATAATACACTTAAAATCGCATCCTAAGAAGAAGAAAACAAAGTTTTAGTTTTGGGATTGAATCACGTATTTAGAGGTCCATAATAGGGAGCCCATTACCGCATTATAGAGCTCAAAAGAGCTATAAATAATATGAAAACTATTTATTGGAAATTCTTCATCAAATAAAGGAATTTCCGACAAGCGTTCATGTAAGTATTCGACGATTCGAAGACGTATAATATTGCTATCGGCTTCAATTCAAGTACTTACTTCCATTTACGATGTGATAATATTTTCTTTTAATATACACTGTCGGTCCGCGAATATTAGGTACAGTTATTATTGTACTCGAAATTTAGAATAACAGTAGTGTCTTCTTTTCTAGTAGGTACTAGTGTGCACGACGCACCTTTTTTGTATTGTTGAGTCCATCAGTCACAACTAGGATCTTAATGTTTTATGATTAGTATAAAGAACACTAAAATACAAATATAAACTATGCCTAACTGTATGAGTATCATTATCATAAGACATTTTATAAAATTAATTTGCAAAGAGAAAATGTATACCTACTTAGTCCTATTGGATAATTTTACGAATTTTAAAACTTGGCTACTCAAATCACCAACTATTATACTCATAGTATCTATAAAACAAATACAAATTCAGATTGAAACTTCGTAATTGCATCCATACTTGAATAGGTCAACCATACTAGTCAGCCACTGATCCTTCATGCAATCATGGACGTAATCCTTCTAAGTCCATTTTTATAAGACCTCCAGGAATATTAAATTGGGAAGGTTCGTCATCTTATAACTTCGCGGTTGTAAATTTGATTCACTGAGCTGCGGCACTTTCGATTTACTGGAAGATTGGAAGCGCAGATTTAAATAAATATTTTGCAGAAGTAGCAAGCTGTATCCGACAGAGATTATGAAAATGTATTTTGCTAACAAAATATCGCTGGTACCTTTACTGACGAATAAAAGTATAGACGAAGTATAAACGAAAAAAGCCAAAAGGAACAAAACAATCGTTTTAGAGATTGAAGTAGATAAAATAACGTGCAATGCAGGTAGCTATTTGCATCATTTAAAGTTGTCATTTTCTATAAATTAAATTACTAGGATAGCTGGGCAATGGCATAACTCATACTCAATGCACAATATTTATTTTTATAACATAGAAATACTTAGATCCCCACAATTGAAATCCTTACTAAAACATACCACAGTGTTATCGGCTAAATATAATTGAGTGAATCCCGACCAACTAACAGGATTCTCAATCTGGTTTGAACAATCCTCCCGGAAGAATTTAATTTATTATTCAAAGCACTGAAGTAACGCACTGCAGCTATCGGGTTTTATTTCTGTTGAATCGATGTCCGTAATAGGTTCTATTTGTGTGAAGCGAACTATTTCTAAACCCTGCTGTTGTTCTACTTTAGTATAGGTACTAAACTTTAGGAGTAGAATGAAATACATAAAATGCAGGCATAGGTTTTCCTATCCATCATCGTCATCACTTTTCCTCTTATCTAGGAGCCCATGGCCCGTTTTCTGCTTTTGCTTTGGCTTTACGACTTTTATGAGAGAGATTGTCTTCTGATCAGTCTTCGAAGAGCTTCATCCGTTAATCAGCAGGTTAACCGGGTACCAGGTGTGGTTGGTTTCGCCCCCGAAGAACTTGAAGAGGTCCATACCCTGTTCTACACTACTAGCGTCCTCTCACTGAACCTTAAAACTTGTGATTGACAACACTGGATGAAGCCCGTGCTTATTTTTTGCTGTAGGTACGTGTCGTGGCTATGTCTATTAAAAATACCAATTACAGTCCAGCAAGATGATGCAATGTAACATAAAACACCCAAACAAAACTTCGCAACACACTCTCTCTTCATAAATTCTTCTTCTAAACATACATAAAGCTCTTCATAAGTGTGCTTGTGTATAAAAAGTAGTATTTTCGTGTAATCGGCATTCACTTAATTACAGCTAGATCACATTAATATAGTCCAGAATCTAACATGCCTCATCAATTATGTAACACTTACAGAAATACTACTATCATGCTAACAAACTGAATAATAAATGTTGATAGAAAGTAACAGATGTGTTCTATTTCTTATAAAAATATATTTCCTGGATTAATGTTCCTGTCATGAAGAAATTACTAAAAATAACATTAGTAGATGAGTAAGATCAGAGAATAATCTTGATTTGCTTTAGCAAAAGAAAAATATGAGAAATGTAGATGCCTGTTGTTAATGCATATTAATTAACCAGGTGCCTCATTAAGAATCAACAACATGAATAATGGTCTTGATTAGTCTTTTAATACTAATCATAATACGTAGGTCTTCATTGCTTCTGCGAAGTTTAACCTTACTTAATGACAGATACAAGACTAAATAAGGGTAAAAGAATTAACGATTCAACAGGCACTTATTGCTCAAGAAGAATTTGCGAAACCACAAAAAATAACAACAGACATAACCCTAAACCGATCCCTCCCTTAAATACTTCTAAACATCTACAACCCCTTGCAATGGAGCTGCAATATATCTTACAATCTTTTGTAAGCTGAACGCAATTCTGTATTCAGCTAGTTATAGATTTACATAGATATTCTTCTGCTTTTTTCTGAACATAACCATAGTAACTGCGTTTGAAAAGTCAATAGCAGATACCAGAGGTTTGTTCTGTATTCTGAGCCAGAGGTATATATTTACGTTTCCGGTAGTTCCATTGATCTCGTTGAACAATACCTTAGATAAAGTTACACAGCATAATATTTACCAAGAAGGTGAGTAACTATTTAATTAGATGTGTAGAATGAGCTACATATTGTAACCGATATGCAACAGCGCCGAAATATCGGAAACTACAAAAAATACATGGTAAATATCCCGATAGTTCCAATAGTAAAGTGATGTGTTATTATAATACATATTTTCAAATTTTGTTTAATAATTTGTGGAAAGTTTTAGAAGTACCTAACGTGGTCTATAAGATGGAATGCGTTAAGCCAAATATTATCGATGGTGATTTGACTACCAAAATTTTAAAATGGCCAAGTTTTTCACATTTTCCATCCTTCTGTTGCATTTGGGTCAACATAGATCGACCGGCCAGCTGTTCGAGCAGCTTTTGAGTTTTAAGTAAATATATGAACCTTATTTCTTTTAGATAAGGCTGAAAATAGTATGCAGCATTAATTTTTATCCGAATAGTTGTTCGGTCGATGTTGACCTTTAATTTCTTTCTTCTTAAATCGCTTTTAGAACAGTCTTTGATGGAGCAGTCTCATGCACCGTCATTTTGGTTCATGACCTTCTCTATGATCACTAGCGTTTCACCTGTAACCACGCTGTAATACAATCCACGTTAGATAAAATAAGTAATGATGGAGTCAATAAAAAGTCAAGGTTGGATAAGCCTATAACTGATGTTGATTAACGATTTTTTGCATCTTCTTCATCATCTTGATTTACCGCATCTTCTAGGTGGATCATGCCTATATTCATCTGTAAATAGCATAATGTAACATACATACCTACCTAAATGCATAGATCAAATGTTTTATTTCTCATCTCGAGTCTGGCAGAACTGAAGTAACCTCTAGAGATCACCGCATCGCACAGTATGTGTTATGGCCTTTTTAATCATTCCGCCCCGCCATTAACACGACAGGCCCGTTCGTCGCACATTAGCAGTACAATGGAGCCCCGTGTGAATACCGGCTGCTTCAATGTTGTTTGGATTCTATTCAATATTATCATGAAATCGGTACTTACATGCCATCAAAATTCAATGAACGTTAAATTTATCATAACTGCGTACAAACAAAACATTTCTAAAATCATAAAATAATATGAGTTCATTTTAACACCCGCCGGTCCACAGGAAAAAGAACAACGGAAAGAGACACCTTTTATTTTGTAAATAAAAAGCACAATATAAGCCTTATTGCCGTCCATCCGATGGGAGGGAAGCCGGGCATCGCCATTTATGAGTTGAGCCTTCGTCAAAATCGTTGAAACCTTTGAAATAACCCGCATTGTGTTGATATAAAAAGGGCGCTTAGGAGATATAATATACATTTTCACTTTAGCGGCTGTTATATTTATGCAAAGGTTCTCAGTTGAAGTCAGAAAACATATTTTGGAAATTCTTTTTGTGTATTTATGAGTCAAGTTCGCAATAATAATAATATCGATACCTCCCACGTAAGTTGTTGTAACCAACAAAATTGCTATTTTGTGTTTTTCATGTAAAAGTGTCTAATTTTATGTATAGTATCCTGTAACAATTAGATCAAATCCAAAAATCTATTAATTTCGGTAGTTTTCAGAAGTATAATATCGTATGTTCCGAACTATCCCGGCGTATATTGTGGTATTTATTACTTGCAATAGTTTACGGCGGGCGGTGGGAGTCTGACGAGCGCGCTCACCCCGCGTATGTGTGACATAAAACAGACTACGCTGGAACTCGCTGTAGGTTGCATGTCACGCGCGTATTTTTTGTGTTAATTTGATATTTATTACGTAATACTACTAGCACATATTTTTCGTATTTCAAATATTGCTTATATAAAATGTGGTATTGATTACATACAACAATATACGTTGCTGAATTTACACGTATTTTGTTGTAAGTAATACATACAACATTTTACTTCGGAATTAGTTATACTGAAGCACATGGCAAGATGACTTACAATGTTTTACGTGGTAAAATTAACAATTTTATGGTTACTAAGTAACACATACAACAATCTACTTCGCTTATCACTGACATTGTGTAAGTTGTAAGTAACATTTGCGGTTATCAAAAATCTATAGAAATAAACAAAATTAAAGTGTCTGTTTGTAACGTCAAAATAACAAGTGAATAAACATTTTGAACCCAAAAAAAAACAAAAATAACAAGTTGAATGAAATTTTGAAGCATTTATTATGTTAACTTAATCATCTTATCATCTTGTCTTCTTCATCTTTTTCATCAATCTTCTTCTTCGATCATCAATCATCATCATCTTATTCAAAATAACAAGTTTTTACTAGATGGGTATTCATGTAAATCAGGTACCATTAACAATAACTTAATTTAAATGACTTTGGTCTGTCTGTCTGTCTGTTCCGCTAATCTCCTCCCTCCTCTCGAAGGTGACGGAGCGTATCATTAATACGTAGCTCCTGGGGTACTTTGAACTGTATGATCTACTGAGTAACCGACAGTACGGCTTCCGCCACCGTCGCTTAACAGGTGTATCTTATCTTAACCTTCTTGTGTATCTCACAAACCGTTGCGCGCAAGCTATCGAGACTTGAGGTGAAGCACTGGCGGTTAGTCTCGATATCGGAAAGGCCTTTGATCGGGTCTAGCACAGAGGTCTTCTTGCAAAGCTCTTATGGACCAAGGGATTATGGGAATGGATTGCCAGCTTTTTGTCCAACAGAAGTATCCAAGCCGTCGTTGATAGCAGTTGCTCGGACCGCATGGACATAAAACGCCGATGTCCCACAAAGTTCCGTGTTGTCTCGACCCTGTTACTGCTGCATATCAATGACATGCTGTCGGATGACTCCATTCATCACTATGCGGACGACAGTACCGGAGACGCTTGTTACACGGACCGTGCAAATATCCCTCAGTCGAGGAAAGCCGCGAACAACTTGTGTCTGAAATCGAGACTACGTTATCTAGAGTATCCGATTGGGACAGACTAAATTTAGTCCAATTCAACCCCTCTAAGACACAAGTATGTGTATTCACCGTTAACAAAATCCCATATATTGTAGGACCGCAATTCCTGGGCACACTGCTTACTATTTCCTTGCGTATTGGGATCCTTAATATCAATATATCCAGCGACGTCCAATACCGTAGTCAATTGGAAGACAAGGTGAAGCTGGCATCAAAGAAGCTTGGAGTGCTCAACAGGGTGAATACTTAACTGTGGGGCAACGACTCCGCCTAGATAAGGCACAGGTTCGGCCCCACTTGGAGTACTGCAATCACCGTTTTGTCGGAGCGCCTACGTGCCAGCTTGAAGTGGTCAACCCCCTCGACTCGGTACAAAGACGAGCATTGAGGCTCGTTGACCATCCCATACTCGCAGGTCATGTGGAACCTTTCAGTCTCAGAAGAGACTTTGCCTCACTGTGTGTTCTACCGCCTATACAATGGTTTGTGCTCAAATTTAATGAACTATTTGACATGATACCAACAGCTACATTCTATCATCGCATCTCTCGCCACAAGCAGGGAATTCATCGTCACACATTGCGTCCGGAAACAGTGCGCACTGTGCGGTATGAAAGGAACTACATCCCTCGCACACTCAACCTGTGGAATGAACTCCCTGCGGTGGTTTTCCCAAGTGACTACAATTGATTGATAAATTGATAGCTGCCGTTGACTGCTATGAGAAGCACTATAAAAGGAAGGAAGTCTGTACCTCGTCATCCAGACCCGACATATTCCTTTTTTCACGATCGCATAGGCGAGCATTGCTTGTAGAACTCACAGTACCGTGGAAAACTAACATACCTAAAGATCACGCTATACAGACGAACAAATACTTTGACCTGACTAACGAGTTAACCAAAAATGGCTACGTGATTAAACTCTACGCCGTAGAAGTAGGACCAAGACGAATTCAAGCTAAATCCCTGTACAACTTAAAGACCTCGGATTGCCAAGAGCTTCAGTAAGCTCTTTACTAAATCGAATATCCAAAGCGGCATTGATAAGATCTTACCAAATTTGGATAGGTAGGGGGTACACTACTGACGGTGGAGGTGAGCGCTGATGCATCACAAAATGGCCACCCTAAACCTACATCTGGGTCGCAAGTCCCAATCGCCGTCACGGTTTGCTCTGTATCACGGGTCTATAAGGACACGGCGACCACACGGTGAATCCATGGAGTACTGAGAATCGGATCTCTGGGTCTCTTCAAGAATGGGCATTAGAAGGTTTCTTCAGGGTCGGCAGTGCGAATGTGACGCCGCTGGTGTTGCATACGTCCATAGGCCACGGTAACCACTTCCCATCACGTGGGCCGTGTGCTTGTCTGCCACCTAAGTGGTAAAAATAAAACATACCACACTTTTTTTCTCTTGCATTTCGGCGTAAATTTTTGTATCTGGTACATACAACTGAATGCGACTCATGTGTTCCGGTGTACATTATTGTAAGTGACTGATACAACAATTTGTAAAGGTCATATACCGCGGTAAAATGTTGTAACAACAAAATCTCTAAAACTTTTGGTATTTTTGAATAATACCGTGAGGTAAACGCTAAAGTATTATTAACTGAAGTTACATGTTGAATTTTATAAAGATTAGTTGAAAACTGCGGTTTTTATTGCCAATAGTACCTTTGAAACGCTCTCCTGTAAAATCACAGTTTTGAAGTTACAACAGTTTACGTAGGAGGTATCGATATATTTACTTCGAATGTTATGATGACTTCAGGTGAACTTGCAAATTCTATTCAAATTCAAATGGTTTGTGACATCAGAACATGGATTTAATTCTACAGGTATTTTGTTGTTCGCTTTCAGAAATTGTTAGAATATTCATTAATGGTAATTGTACCTAAACTCGGTACAAAGGAACTCTGAATAATTGAATTTACAGTACTGAATATTCCAGCAATTCAATGTAATATTACTGTGCATAGAATAAATACTTTATGAGAATAATTAAAATTTAATTAATCAAACCTTACAGTATAATCAAAGGTATTATACAAAACATAAACAGCTAATAAATAAATAAAAGTGAAAATCCAATTAAAGCAATTTCATTAGCATCAACATCTAAAAGAATGTTATCCAAAAATGTGCATAACTATCGCAATGAAAAAATCTTAAAATTATGTACCAAATACCTAAATACTGATAAAAACAATTATGAATGCTTAGGTATAGGTGCTAAACTATTTTATCCAGTGGAAAATCTATATTGCAGAAGTAACCAAAAATATTTACTGTATACATTTTATGGCTCAGTTTTAAATAAAATAATAGTATAAGCCTGAATTGAGGGCAACAAGAACCTTGCTTTTATTATTTGTGAGTCCGCTGAGGTTCATAAAATATAATTTAGTACATAATATAAAATAAACTTGCCACCGAACCTGCTTCTAATTTACAAGTTCAAAGGAAGTAGAGATAGTCCCAGAACACAGTACAACACTTTCAGACACAGAAAAGTCACAGAACTTGAAACAAAACTTAGATTTCACAAACAATTTATAGCACGCGACGCAGGTAAATAAAAATAGGTTAGGCGCGAAAAGGAAAAGAACGTTCAAGATTTTAATTAAATAAATCTTTTCTAGAGGACGACCACGACGACGTCCACAGCATAGCAATAGATAGTGGCTACGACGTTATAGCTATTACTAGACTACTATTTGATAGCTATAATATGTAAGTAGACAAGAATTTAGGCTATCGAGTACAGCTTCAGGTAGCTCAGTTGGTCTTTGACCATATTACTGTGTAACTTATTGTTAGCAAAATGCATCGCAAAAAACGGCTTGGGAAACGCGTTAAGTGTAAATAGTTAATAGTAATTTTTAAACTGTCAATATGTGCAAATGTGCATTTTATGAGATGTATAATATAATTATAAAATATAATATAAATGTCAAAATGTACCAAAGTAGTAGATCTTTTTACGCCAACTGTATCTAGTATTCCCCCTAGTTATTCTGACCTGAATATTGAAAATAAGAAAATGTTTACGTTACTAGAAAATAAGAAAAATAAAATGCTAATGGATGATGCAAGATGATGTAAATGTAATCGTAATTTGTCATAATTGATCGTGATTGCACGTTCACCGCTGGAAGGTAATTTTATTGAATTACCAGACTAGACAGTGTACGACTGACATAACAACGGAAATCATTACTGCTGTGTCATTCCCCTTTAGAATCGCTAATATTATCTGACCTTGACTGTTTAAAATAAATTTATGAATATGGATAGTACTGTTACTGTAGACTGTAAAATATACACAGTTTCACAATATTTTGAATATTATACGATAGTGGAGCGGGGAAATGTTAGATATAGTTTGACTATAACGGCTGTACCACGCTTGGGCATGTGCACGGCGAGACGAACGTCAGATTTGGTCTATCCGCCGCCAACGCTCACAGCACCAGCAGTATAGCTATGCTTCTCAATGGGGGACCATTGTCCGTATCGGAGTTTGACAAGTAATGGGTACGCTGTATATGTGCTGTATACGTCGGCAGTTCTCGTATGCGGTCGGCTACGGAATCATACCTTATCTCGCTCACTCTCGACTCATGCTTTCTTTCTCTTTCTTTATCTCGTCCCCCGCCACCCCGCGCGTACCTCGGGCACGGTATAGCGGTTGCGGTCTGTCTATATCTATAACATAATCTGACTCTTAGGTTGTATAGTTAAAAAACTTTCAGCAGTAGTACAAAACTTACAAAACAATTCTATTTGTAGGCATTTGGCTACCTATATTTCGTGAAATCACAAATGAAATTGACGAGATAACAATCCGCTTTTACTTCTGTTATTAAAAAACACTCTAGCTTCATAATAATATATCGATTTAGAAAAGTGGTTCTTAATGCAACTTTAACTACAGCTTCGCGTATAGGCATAGGCATGAACTAACAAACAAGTTGGTCAAGCGTCAGTATATAACACGGGCTTGATATTTTGTAAATTATCTATTATTCAGATTCTCGTCGGTTCCGAAATTGGCATCAAACTTCTCAGAGCCAAGAGCCGTAAATACTTCCAACGTCTGAATTAAATATGAATACTCCCGAGTGCGTCTTCATTAATCGTTCGGTCAACTTGAGTTACGAAGGGAAGTTGTGAAGGGCTTCAATTAATGATCACTTTTATGACCGTTTTAATAACCGAATATCAAACATACAAGGTTATTTAGAGAATTGTTTAGATAGTACATCCAAATTTCTCATACTTAGCTTAAAAGGCTAGATTAGGGAGGTACTAGAAATTGAGTATGTTATATTCCTTTAATCATAAGACTGCTGGAGTCCTTTTTCCCTTTCCCATGTGCAGGAAAGAACGGGCAGGTATGCCTTCGAAATTGCAAAATATTATTACGTAACGGTATTTGCTTACTATCCTGGTGTATTGTGAGCCTATTATAAATAGAAAAAGCCCCTTCGCTACCAAGACCACGCGCACGCGGCTTTATCAGCTGTACAAAAAATATCGAAATAATTTTCTAAATACTTTTAGCAACGCAACGATTAACGGGATATCGAAAAACATCAGGCACATTACTCTGAGTGACAGTAAGCTTCAAACGCAGTCGTAACGTGAGAACACGGTGAATTACAATTGGTTAACATAGAAGAGAGAACTGGCGTAAAACTAGACCAACTTAAATGTGTCGGTTTTTACGAACGTGCGTAGTCACGTAGCGGTTTGTCACTCAAAATAAGGGGCCAGTTGTCGCTTTCAATAAGTGGTGTATCGAAAAAAGGGAGCTAAAACTGCCCGTAATTAATAACTGTTGGGCGATTGGCAATGTAGTCTTTGTTTACGTCACAACTTTTTCTCTCTACACAACACAGGGGATTGATGGATTATCTGCTGTTATTTGAGCGAATTTCATTCTGAAGTTTTAAACTGTAATAATGACTTTTATATTGTAGGTGAGAGTATATAATATTGTTACAAACAACGCTAGCTATATATTTAAATCGGAAAAGTGAACAGACGGGACTTGAACTCGCCACCAGTCTCTTACAGCCTCTTACAATGTTCTGTCTGATCTACATGATCACGTCTAGAATACGAACTTCTCTAAGGATTTAGACTAAACGAACATAGAGCTAGAACAAGAGCATTCTTTCTTAATATTTTAGTGCAAATGAAACCTTATTTTCAGCGTTTACATAAAGGTGCGTACAGATCATGTAACATGTTGTATAACTTGTGTTATATAACACGTCCACATTATCTAACATTGTTTTATAACTTTGCAACATTGTACTAACTTCAGTGTCTACATTACTGAAACATGTTATATAACATTTGAGATAATTTCAAAGCAATTAGTTTAAAGCAAGTATATATATATAATTTATACGCACCTTAAGAAAGAACAACGAACGAATGTTCTGTCACTGTTTACACTGACGTAAGAGGGATAGATTGAGCATTCACTTGTCTGATGTAAATAAGCCTTTAGCGCGGAGTCATCTTCCGCCCTAATACTAACTGAAACACTAATTTTCTGATTAAATAGGTTAGTAAGTACCCAATTAAAAACAATATTTTTTTTGATGTTAGACACTTAACACAGATTCTACCCAAAACGTCATAAAAACACTTGTGTCACTCCACCAATATGACGCTATCGGAGGAAATCCATTAGTGACACAATAAAATAAGTCCCCAACACGATGTATCACGATAATGTGGGCTTAATGATATAAATTATATTGAAGTACAGATTCGATATCAATATAGCACATCTCGATATACGGTGACACACTAGTCTATTTTCCACCTTGAGATGACTCTTTTCGAATTTAATGGTACCTATTTATTATCAAAATATGAAGGTGTATTTGATCTTACCAATAGGTACCTGGGTAGGTATTCAGAATTGCCCTATAGGTACAACAAGCGACGGTAGCTTAGTGGTTAAGGAGTCGGCCTAACGATCGAGAGGTCCCGGGTTCGAATCCTGGCCATTACACTACCGACGTGAACCCACTCCTAACACAAGCAATTTAGCTTAGTTGGAGGGGTTAACGGGAATATTAGTAATTTCGGTTGCTAATATTCTTATTTAAAAAAAAAAAAAAAAAAAAAAAAAAAAAAACTAAGGTCAGTTGGAAAGGGTGCTCCCTCTAGAAAGGATCTGGTGTTAATTATAAACTACTTCCAAATTTTAATTCAGAAGAAAAGTTGTCAAACTAATTCCTTCAAAATTATATTAAATTTAATTTAAGAAAAACATAGCGATCGCATTGAGAACCTCCTCCTTTTTTGAAGTCGGTTAAAATAAATTTTCAATACTAATTTAATAAGTAATAATTTCAACACTGATATTCCAAAAAGATTTGGGGTCTGAAACGACTCATTCAAATAGCTCTGGGGCGATACATACCGCGGCTCGTAGCTTTTGCGGTATGAAACGACCCACAACCCGATCATGCGCTTAATATTACTAACTTATAATACGCTAAAACACCATGTTCGATTTTCACCCAGTATTTAGCTATTCACTCAACAGTATCAATTCCTCAATATCTCTGTGTACATCCTGTTGACAACACGGCATTAAGCTAAACGTAATAACAGTTGGTTAAACACGTTGTGTTTATTATGCAAACATTAAGTCGCGTGCGTTTAATAAGATGCGAACATACAGATGAACCAATATTAAATGTACATAGGGGAAGGTGAGGTATAATGATCCCCTTAAGGGAAAAACTTAACTGTGGCTAAAGTTAGAGGCAAAATCGAAAGATTTCTATTGTTGGAGGTAGTGAATTTACTGAACTTTGTAACTGCATACTTATTTTCTATTATATGTATGCAGTTTTTTTGTATTAGAGGTTTTTGTAAAAGTTTAGAAAAGGATCATTTTATACACACCTATGTATAAAATGATCCCTGGGGTAGGGGTAAAATAATCCCAGGGATAATTTTACATATCAGTGAAATAAAACATTTAGCTGTTTATTTTAATCATAATGTATTGTTCATAACAATTTAAGTATGTAAGCAAGTTAGAAAACAAATTTGCAGTGTTCTAGTTTCATTAGAAATCTTTTTGTAAATATCTACTACTCAATCAACAAAACTAAGCATTAAACATTGCAACAAAATTTTAAAAGGTTTGTAAAATTAACAAGATACCTATTCAAGCAATGGACAAATAACTAGTAAACAAATAAACTCTAAAAAAAGTAGAACAGGTCGCCTGACTCAAGGGTTGTCGTGTCCTCATCCTCTCTTCGGACTTCTGACAGTCCCAATATCTGCCAGTTTATGCAACCCAGTTCCACCTCGAGTTCGGTGAGGTGCTAGTCCAGCCGCAGTGTACCGCAGTTTTAAGCTGCCAGCAGTAGTTGGAATAGCTGTGGAATGAACTCCCTGCGGTGGTTTTCCCAAGCGACTACAATATGGGGTTCTTCAAGAAGGGCATTAGAAGGTTTCTTCAAGGTCGGCAGCGCGAGTGTGACGCCCCTGGTGTTGCATACGTCCATAGGCCACGGTGACCGCTTCCCATCAGGTGGGCCGTGTGTTTGTCTGCTAACTAAGTGGTATAAAAAAAAAATTGGTTTCGGTAGTCTCCGAAAAGCCCGAACCGGGAATTGGTATTAGCGGGACCACCGAGAACTGGGGCCTTTTATTTTCGCGTCTGTGCATTGTGAGGGTGTTTAGCCTACTATCTTCACGCGCTGACTAGAAGGGTTGGCGAAGGGTTTTTCTCGAGTTTTCCTTCTCTCAGGTTGTTTCGACCTCGGCAGAATATCGGCCAGAAGCCGCAACCCTTCCCTAAGTTTTTTTTAAGCGTAGTGTAGTGTGTAGACGGCATCTAATGCCTTTTGCATTTGTTCTTAAGCCAATTTTGGCGATTAGTTTGGCGTATATATATTATTATATTCTCGGCATGATCTGTAAAAAGAACAAATACTAATGGGGTAAAACGATTCCAGGGATCATTTTAAACACAAGAAAGGGATCATTTCGCCTCAAACACAAAATTCCAAGATATCGATCAAAATATAACTTTCAAATACCGTGTGCGGTATCGAACACAGCTTAAATATTAGCTAACTGCTATTCATACCCGCAAGTAAAACAACATTTCAATAAATACAAACACGTACAAAGCAATGAGAGTCCAAAAACATGCTTACCTTAGATCAGAGCCACACTTTTTGATTATTTTTTAATAAAATCACGCCAAGCGCTCGCACCGTCATGCCATTTGGAGAAGCAACTGGCAGGGGTGTGGAGAACGTGTTTCATGCGCATTTGGATAGATGACACTAGTTGTCTCTGATTTACTGAGTGGGATCATTTGACTCTCAGGGATCGTATTACCTCACCTTCCCCTACTATCGATCATTGGTGATGAAAATTTGGATATACATACATTGTTATCCTTGATTATTATTCATTAATGTGTTGTATTGAAATTGCTGATTATATTGATGTTTATCAAGCGGCACAGGCTGTAGTGTAACGTAGAGTGAATTTTTACAATAATCCTCATCATCTTAGCTTCTTTTACGGTGAAATTCATAACTTTTTAACGTTTGGCTTGGAAACTACAATCAATTCTAACTAGAATTGATTGTAGTTTCCAAGATAAGTGAAATCGTGGCAAATTTGATTGCAATTAATATGATTAGTGAACTCACGTCTCTGGTGCACCAGATCAACACTAATCTATTGACAATAAAGTTCATTGTTAATATCTCGGGTAGGTACGTACTCATTCGACCTTAAAGTTTGGACCCTATCATAATATATCATAAAACCACCGGTATTACCACTTTCCCTTCAATAATGTCAAATCGTGCTAAATTGTCTTTGATTTACAATAAAATAGTAAGTACCTATGCATTTTAAAAGTTCCGATTTTCACCATTTCACGGCATCGTCGGTTTTATTATAAGTACTCGTAGATTCGATTTACGGAATTAATATGTCTGTGTTACAAATTGGGCCTTTGCATGTTAACGACGTCAGCTGTCATCTTGATATCTATTACATCCAAAGACTAGGTATTCCTTTGTAGTTCTGTTGTGTTCCTATTTGCTCTAATTATGCTCCACAGTCCCGAGAGGTTCATTAAGGTAACCCGATTCCTGCCGGCTTCTCTTTGCATAAAGGATTCAATTTGAAAACTAGATCGAGGCGAGGACTTTACTCTACCTCCTTCCTATTTGAAAATTTTCATTCTTCGCCACTGATGCCAACGTCATATACCTTCTGCTTATGTCACTTCACGTCACGTCACGTCACGTCAAATTCACGTCATACCTAACCTCCCCACGATCACGTCACCTAAAAAGCAACTGTAACATCGGAATCAGTCACAACATCAATAAATCACATAATCACGCATATAAATCTTGATAGTGTCCGTTAAAATTAGTTTTATTCCAATATAAATATTTTCCACCCCGAATAAAAATTGGCACAGTATCCAGTATTAAAGGAAATATGTAATTAATACTTGTCACTAACGCTGGTACAATTAGATACACTATTTTGGTTGCTAAAGCAGGCATGTAAAATTAATGTTTCATACTAAGAAAACGAGTATATTAAGGACGGATAGGGAAGCTCTTTCAATAACAAACACGTCCCATATAATATTCGAGAAACTAGAGAGTAGTTTGGTTAATTCCATAAATCATTATTACGAAAGTCTAGGTATTTAGGTAACAGCCCCTCTAGATAAGTGGCAATTCACTGGCTGGCGTAATGTAGAATAGAATGACTAAATGTATGGGATTTGTCGTTTATGACGGTTGTGAATGTATGTCATAAACGAGGCTGATTTTCGGAGCCCAATAGGTACAACCTGAGCTGCAAGCCGGTACTCCAAAGCTCCGAGGTAAAAGACTCACCCTAAGATGTATATCAATATGTTTATGTGTAACTAACCACATACCTACTGCTACAAATTGACGAACCCACTCTGGTCTCCATCTTCTGTCGAGTCGACGGTATGTCGTGTCATATTTTGTTTGCTCAGTGTGCAGCCACTTCGATAGCGTTCTCAGAGGTACTCCTGAGTTCTTCCGGTGTATACGTGCTTGAGCAGGCAGCACACCTTAGCAGGTGGATCATAGTCTGCAGCGTAGTTCCACATTCACACCGTGGGCGCACCTCGTCTGAAAGACCCCACCTAATCCGATTTTCGTTAGTTCGACCGACCTGCGTCCAAAGTCTATTTAAGGACTTCCAGGTGGTCCAGGCAAGGTCCCATCCTGGGGGAAGATTCTACGATAGCGGGGATAGGTGGCCTCTGTGTTCCCCATAGAACAACTTTGGGTAGAGAACTGGTCTCTTAAAATGAAAGGTTATGAAAATGTTTGATGCTCAATCACGGCTAAACGGATCTGACTGAAATCTTATAGGTAAGTAGGTACAGGTATTGTCTGAAATAACACATATACTCACGAGCAACACATATAAATAATAGGTACGTATAATATATCGAGCACAGGTGGTGCAAATATATACAAATTTTATACAGTAATGTTATTAGTTATGTACATACTAACTTATTTATACTATCTATAAATATACCCAGTTCATGACCCCGTGGAGTTCATAAGGGCCATGAACTATGATCACTTTATAATACTCGCCTTCAAGATGCGTGTATAAACATTTTTTTTACTACACAATGAAGTCATATAGTTATTTTTTGGACATAACTATTAAGTATTGCGGCGAATCAATACGGTCGATAATATTTTGAGTCATACTTAACTATTTCGTGGTATTGATGGTACTAGTCAAGTGAAAATGTATTCAGTAATAGATTTGATACACTGTCTGAAGTATACGCAATTTTTTTTTTTTTATATAGGACACGTCAATTTGACTTCGCCTCGCCTGATGGTAAGCTGAAGGCAAAGTCTCTGAAAAGAGGGCCACCATTACAACACGTACCATGTTACAATGGTGGCACTCAGCTTGACGGCCTCATCAGATGCTTTTTCACGCCCCGCTTAAAGGACCCGGGACTATAGGAGGAAATATCATACATTGAAATAATTAACGACACAGTGAGCTCATTCTGCGTCAATAGTAACACCAACAATACATCATGATTTGTGTACTTTGAAATGACTTACAATTCAAACTATGTGACAACTACCATCTTTAGTCACCCCGTGAACATGGCTGCTGAAAATTACCCGAAGCGTTGGGCTAAAAGTGAATAATCCATACTAATATTATAAATGCGAAAGTAACTCAACCACTGAACCGGTTTTGATGAAATTTGGTACAAAGATTTGATATTACCTACCTTGGGAAAGGACATAGGATATGTTTGGTCTCGATAATCGACACCCACGCGAGCGGATCCGCGGGAAACAGCTAGTAACAAATAAATCGCCATATAATCAGTTAAAAAGTAGTTTTATTTCAACGAATGACTTGCTTAGAATCATAAGTATACAAAACAAACACACAAAATATTAATAACCCCGCGTTTACATACTGCCGCTCGCATCATCGTGTTGCAGGAAATATTCGCGCGATTAATGCCCTAGCATTCACACACTCCCATCATCGCGTTGGTCCGCATTTACAGTATTCGCCCTGCAACGGAGACGGACGTAAACGTATGGAGGACAACGCTGTAGCAGTGTACGCATTATGCTTTTACAGCATAGCGAATTAATTAAATAGATTATTAATAAAAACAATCACTTTCAACTACTATACACTTTCCGTAGATCGATATAAATATTTTTAAAAGTAAATATTCGAGGAGCAATAACGCAAGTCGTGTTTACTGATTAGCGCGATCTAGCGGTCTCGTATAGTTCATCGCGCTAGTATTGCCGCTCCTTTGACTCGCGCCAAGCCGACATTCGCAGTAACATACGCGGCAGTACTCGCGGCATGACGAATATACCATTCACACTACGTCTCTGCCCACTTCTCTCCGCCACTTCCCTCGCTCTGCCGCGAGTATATAAACGCAGCTTTAGAAACAACTGATATAATATAAAAAGTTAATAATGTACATTATATTTATGTGAATAAACTTGCAGCAATTTCAAACATAATAAGTTCAATTATTTTATTAGTTCTAAGCTAAAACTGTAATTAATTTCAATTGTGGCAACTGAGACAAGTTGCGACAATCAAACGGCAAACCGCATCTTAGTAATGTAACTGATATATATAATTGATTGATGATGATTGTAATTGATGACTTCTTCTACAACACTATAATACACTTGCAATCATGATTCAAAACAACCAAAAGAACAAAAGAATATCATCAATAGTCGTTATTGATGGATTGAGCGCTTGCCGATTAACTGATACGAAACGAATCAATATCTATAAAACATTTTGAGTATTTTGCCCGATACCATGGTCTGGTATCATGATTCTTGCTTTGATTTCATTATTGAGGCAATATCAGTATTGCTATAAAGAATAAAATATAGGTATTTACAGTATCATGGTTGCTCATAATACTATTAGAGGTATTAGGATATTTACCATGTTGTATTATTTCGAGTGTCCGATAATATCGGCGCTGACGGCGCAACATGATCACGGAGGAACTCTAGTGTTGGCGGTAAAGATTTAAAAAGTTTTTAGCTTTCAAAAGCACCGAAATATTAGAAACTCGAAACAATATAACATGGTAAATATCCCGATAACTCTAATAGTAATAAAATATAATCCGGATATTTCGTTTTTTAATCTAAGTGAATACCTGCCAGTAGCCAAATTAAGGTAAAATAAAACAGAGACAATTATCTTTATTAGAAGCTATTGTTCTTCAATCATAATACAATTTACTCATTATGACGAGGTATAAAAATATTTAAAATTAATTTAGACAATTACGGTGTTCAGTACGCTGTATCTGATTTATATCATACGGTGTACAGTACAGTCACCAAAGTGATACAGTTGCACCTTTACATACAACTTTATATGAAAAAGTGATACCGTATCTACTTTGTCGACTGTACATTACAAGAAGAGTATGATAGTTTTAATGTTAATGGAAACGTTTAATTTAGAATAGAATAGCATTATCTACAGTTCAAGTATTAAGGTGGATTTAGACCAAACTTCTAACCTTAAAACTTCATATGGGACTTGAAAGCGCAACCAGTCTCTCGCAGGGGGAATATTCTGTCCAATAGCAGACACGACTTGGATTTTCAAAATTCTCCTGTTCAATCATTTTGGGTGGAAATCCGATCTAAATCTATAGGAAAAGTTAGCAAATAAATTGATTTAAAATTTCATAAAATGTCATTTTCTGCTTCCCTGACGTACTAAATAAAAAATCGAGTATTGTACGTTTGGGCATCAGAATTAATCCGTATCAATAAAGTTAACAGGCTACAATATCCCAAGCCTATAAAAATAGCAAACATTCCGGCAACTCACAACATATTCGAATATAAAACCATCAATATAAATCCGTCAATAAAAACTGGTTCAACGGACATCGATGACCTATTTACAATTCACAATCGCATGTTCACGGGCGTGTAAGTTGAATTCATTCACTCAAAGCAATTCTGCTACTTACTAGCTGCCAGCCTTAGCACCAGATGGCAATTCACATTATTAAACGTTAATATTCCTTGTTATGTTAGGCTATAATTGCCATAACCTTGACCCGTAGACGGCTCCGATGAATATGGAACGATAGTTTGATTTTGATGCTTGGTAACTGTTATATTTTCAATGAAACCACCAGGCGCTGGACAACAACTGACGTTTATTCATAGACAACACAAAATATCGTTATAACAATCACAACATCTTCCCCTTATAAATAAAAATAAAGAAATACATTTATCCATACTAATATTAAGTATAAAAGCGAAAGTAACTTTGTCTGTATTTGGTGCAGAGACCGATTAGACCTTAGGAAAGGACATTGGCCACGCTTAATCGCGATGACCGAGATCCACACAGGCGGACCCGCGGGTAGCAGCTAATTTATTATAAATTGTAGCTTGATCGGCAATTCGTCGCCGAGCAAGTTCTTTGGCCTTGCGAACAAGTGGTGCGGGCAAGGGTGCATAACTTGTCGAGGCCTCTGGAGGATCTAGATTTGGTGGCAACGACAAGACCTGGTCATCCTTGAAATCCGCTTCCTCACACGCGTCACTGAACAAATCATCACGATCCTCCTCACAAATCTCTGGCGCATTTTTATCAGGCAAACATTTTATTAAATGACGCCGATTGCGCCTATATCTAACCCCAAATTTAGATTTAACAATATATGAACGAGGAGTGATTGCATGACCGACCACTGTGGCCCTACTTCTTTTCCTGCCATCTACAAATATAACAGAATCACCCTTCTCTAGATCAGGTAATGCCTTACTATTTCGATCATATTGACACTTAGCTTTCATTTGTTTTTCAATCATAATTTTATGTTCCAGTGGGTCTATTGGTCGAGGCTTTAAAAGCGCAGAATTAACTGGTAATTGGCAGCGCAGTCTGCGACCCATAAGTAATTGAGCAGGAGAACTCAAACCATCCCTCGGGGTGTTGCGAAAATTAAGAAGTGCCAGATTAAAATCCCCATTCCCTCTAATTGCCTTCATTAATAATGATTTGACAGTCTGTACTGCTCTCTCACTCTTTCCGTTTGCTTGAGCATAATTAGGTGACGATGTCACATGATCAAACCCCCATTTCTCGGCAAAATGTTTGAAATCACGACTACTGTATTGTGTCCCATTGTCGCTTATCAGGACATTTGGAATTCCGTGGCGAGAGAACACCTCTTTCATGCTTTCAATAACCATGTTAGAAGAAATAGAATTTAACTTACAGACTTCAATATAATTGGAATAATAATCTACAATGATCAAGAAATATTTCTTTTTGTACTCAAAAATATCTGAACCCACTTTACTCCATGGTAACTTAGGAATTTCAATAGGTATCATTGGCTCCTTAGCAGGGACGTTTGAAAACTCCTGACAGATTTTACATCGTTTGACATAAAGCTCTATATCACGAGACATGTGTGGCCAAAACATCACTTGTCTTGCTCGGCGCTTGCACCGATCTATACCTAGGTGACCCTCATGAACAATACCTAACATTTGAGAACGCAAACTTTTGGGTATAACAACCAAATCATTTCTAAATATAACATTGTCTACAATAAATAATTCATCTTTGAACGACCAAAAATTCCTGCACTCATTAATTACATCATACTTATTAATGGGCCATCCTGAGTTTATATAATCTAAAAGTGGGCTTAACTCTAAATCTTTTTTAGTTTCCCTTTTTATCAAGGTTAATTTATCATTTGAAATAGGCACATTATTGACTACCATTTGTACCTGATAAAGGACATTCGTGCTTACTTCTTCACTGTATAAATCAGGCAGAGGTGCACGGCTCAACATGTCTGGGATTTTTAGGTACTTGCCTGGTACATAATTTACTATTAAGTCATATGCCTGAATTCTCAACATCATGCGCTGTAACCGTGCTGGAACTGACATAAGTGGTTTTTTAAAAATAGACTCTAAGGGCTTATGATCCGAATCTACAACGACACCCTTTTGGCCATATATATATTGGTGGAACCGCTCACACCCAAACACTATAGCAAGAAGCTCTTTTACAATTTGTGCGTACCTCTTCTGCGCATCAGTGAGGGTACGCGAAGCAAATTCTATCGGACGGCCGTCCTGCAGCAAAACGGCACCCACCGCGAAAGCAGACGCGTCTACCGCGAGACGCACAGGCCGCAACGGATTGTATAGCGCCAGCACGCCTGCACTAGTTACGCATTCTTTTAACATAGCAAACGCCGCGCGCTCGCTCTCTTCCCATCGCCATTCATTATCCTTCTTTAATAATCTTGTTAAAGGAATAGCAATTTCTGAATAATTCGGAATAAATTTACATAAATAATTGACAGCTCCTAAGAACCTCTCCAAGTCTTTTTTGTCCGATGGAGTAGACATTTCTTTGATTGCTTTAATTTTTTCAACATCGGGTCTCATTCCATTCTTATCAAACACATGCCCTAAATATTTAACTTCCTCGACAAAAAACCTACATTTTTCTTTATTGAATTTTAAGTTGATTTCCCTCGATCTTTCAAGTAAACGTTTTAACCTCTGATCATGAATTTCCTTCGTAGGACCCCAAACTATTATATCGTCAATATAATTCTCTACCCCTTCCAGGTCTTCCAGAAGTTGTCGTATTTTAGCATGGAACACTTCAGACGCGCAAGATACTCCAAATGGAAGCCTTAAAAATTGGAATCTACCAAATGGAGTAGCGAAAGTGCACAGGTCTGCACTCTCTTCATCCAGCTGAATAGTCCAAAACCCCGCATTGGCATCCAGTACCGAGAAGTACCGCGCGCCGTGCAGGCGAGTGGCTAGCTCAGGTACAGTGGGCAGTTGGAAGTGAGCACGCTGTACCGCACGATTTAACTCCCGTGGGTCTAAACAAATGCGAATACCGTTATTCTTCTTTGCTACTAATACCAACGGATGTACCCAACGAGTGGGGTGACTGACCTTTCTGATGACCCCAGCCTGTTCCATGGCACTCAATTCACTCTGTAACCGATCGCGTAACCCGTGTGGAACTTTTCTCGGGGCACAAATGACAGGTGGAACAGATTTGTCGATTACTATATGATATTTCCCCGGCAGACAACCTAAACCTTTAAATAGATCACTGTAGTCCGAAATCTGAATAGATCTAAGACGTTTGACGAGCCCCATAGTCTCACACGATTCGCGTCCCAATACACTGCTACAGCGCATGTCGGCTATGACAAATTTTAAATCATATGATTTATCTTTATAAACCCACGGCAAGACGCAGACTCCCTTAGTGGGTATCACGTCATGAGTATACGACAATAACGGAATGTTTTTCTTTATTATCATATCCTCAGAAAACCCCAACTCTACAAATCTCTTAAAGGCTAACACATTACAATCTGCTCCGGTATCCAGTTTAAATTTTTCTTGCCCACCTTTACACAATAACACTTGAAACCAGTCCTCCGACTTATTCACCTTAGAATCGATGACAGACACATAGAACGGACCTTCTGAATCCGAGCCACTAACATATCTCTCGTTATCATCACATTCGACTTCATAGACACGACGAACTCTTCCCCGAGCCCCACTTTTAAAAGATTGAATAGACTTACACATGCGGGCGAAGTGTTCTTTAAAGCCACAAACAAAACAGCTGACCAACTGCGCCGGGCACTGATCCAAACATAACGCGCGGCCGCAGCCGCCGCAGGGCTCCGCACGCGGCGCGGCACCGCCCGGCGGCGCCTCCCGGAGCGCACCTCGGGCGCCCGCGCTCCCTCGCGTAGCCGCCACGTTGACTCGGGCACCTCCGCGACTCGCTCGCGCGCGCCAGCCCTCTCTCACGCGGTGACTCACTCCAACACTGTCGACACTCGATACACCCATAGTAGTACTAGCACCTTGACAACCTATTTGTCGCCTACTTTCCTGTGAAACTTCCTCAGCTTGACAGATTTTTACCGCCTTATCGAGTGTTAGTTGCTCAGTCCGTAGCAGCCGGTCCCTGACCGTAGACTGTCGGACACCACAGACAATTCGATCCCTAATCAAACTGTCCTCTAAGGATGAAAACTCGCAATTCTTGCTGAGAAGACGCAACGCAATCACGTACTGTTGAATAGACTCTCCTTCCTCTTGATTACGGGTGAAAAACTTGTATCTAGTCACTGTTACGTTTGTTTCCGTTCCGAAATACTCATCAAACTTTTTCAACAAAACGTTCACGTCATCACGCTTCTTCTCGTCCTCGAACGTAAAGGTTTGATAAATATCGAAGCCATCAGACCCAATCAGGTTAACCAACAAACTAGCCTGCACACTCGCCGCTTCCTTGTCTACACCCGAAGCCTTTACGAACAATTGAAATTGCTGTTTCCATTTTTTCCATACCTCGGCGCGGCCGGCCGGCCCACCGGCACCGTCCATACCTAATTCCGCTGGTGGTCGGGCGTGCTCCATTTCTATCACAAATATTATGCACAAAAACCCTAATTATTACAATAATAATTGGTACACCGCTGTCACCATGTTATATTTTCAATGAAACCACCAGGCGCTGGACAACAACTGACGTTTATTCATAGACAACACAAAATATCGTTATAACAATCACAACAGTAACCAGCTTTTCCGTAACTCCACGGAAAAACTTTATTGTATTTTATGCTACGCGATTTAACACGTTATCAGTGTTGTTTATCGATCAATTTGGATCAATCGGTTCGAATCCTGGCCATTACACTACCGACGTGAACCCACCCTAACACAAGCAATTTAGCTTAGTTGGAGGGGTTAACGGGAATATTAGTAATTTCGGTTGCTAATATTCTTTAAAAAAAAAAAAAAAGACTTAAATTAATCTATTTCAATGGATTAACCTGTCGCAGTCCACTTCACTGGTCATAGGCCTCTCCCAATGTTGTGAAGCTTTGGCCTACTGTTTCCACGCTTCAAGACGGATTGGTACAGGATTTATTTCGAGTTTTCCTTCTCTCGCAGTGATATCGCCTGCGTATTTTTCCGTTAGTCGCCTCATAGGACACCCTTGGGATGAGATGGGATGGTGATACTTATATTCTTTCTCCGTCACCACACGGATACTACCTACTAGTGTTGAAAAAATACTATTGGAAATCAAATACTATCGATACTATCGATATTATCGATAGGTCTATCGATATTGAGACTATTACCATTACAATCGATACTATCGATAGTACTATCGATAGTTCGATATATTGTTGCACTACTACTACCTACATGTTTACCGATACATAATTTATATAAAGCGTTCACGACGATTAAAGTCATTAGCTGAACGCTGATGGCCTTCAGATGATTTAGATTTGACAGTGTGAAACATTCTTCTACAAAAATAAATTCCATTTGATAAGAAACAGGGGCGGTTTGTCGTTAATCATCAATATTGGTTTTGAAAATGTTATTTATAGAGCCCATGACTAAGTGCCCGCTTGACGGCAATAGGCTCGCCTTCTATTACGTGGGACCAAAAATCATAGTTGGCGAAATGTGGGCGATAATACAGGCAGGCAGAGGGCCAACCCCTCGGGGATTTATAATGTATGTATTTAAATGTGTAGGACGGAAAATCATTGTTACGGAACATCAAATAGCATATAATAATAATATTGTCTTAAGGGTCGGCAGCGCGAGTGTGACGCCCCTGGTGTTGCATACGTCCATAGGCCACGGTGACCGCATCCCATCAGGTGGGCCGTGTGCTTGTCTGCCAACTAAGTGGTATAAAAAAAAAATAGCATATATTTTTAATAAACATAAGTCAAAGCTACGTATACCTTTCAGTTTTCACATGTTAACTCCAGACAAACAAGCATTTAATTTCAGAATCTGTATCTAGAAACGTATTACGTGATCGTCACAACATTTATAATGTATTACTTAGCCATAAATTTAATTTATTCGGCGGTAACCAAACATACGTGCTTATATTTATTCATATAACCGAAAGATTAATATCATGAGGCTTGTTACGTTACGACAAGTCTTTTTCACATGATGAATCTTACAAAAATGTTACCAAATAGTAATTCAAATTGGGAATAGTTGACTGCCAGGCCTTCTAGGCAAAAGCTATAACGTTTGTAGAACAGCCCCTCTAGACAAGTGGCAATAGAATGCCAAATGTATGGGATTTGACGTATATGACAGGCGTCAACGAATGTCAAAAACGTCAAATCCTATACATTTGTCATTCTATTCCATCATACGCCGAGCAACGAATTGCCTCCTGTCTAGGGGGGCAGTATACGTTTCTTGGGTGTCTTTTGAGGATAGCACAGAGTGTTAGGACGGAGGACGAGCGGAAACTCTCCAAGCATAAGTTATTATAAAACAATCCGTGCGCGCCAGGACCTCGTTTGTCCCGCGACTCAGGTCTAAACCCCGTATCTTCATCAAGGTATCCCGAAGTATGTTAATCAATGTATGGAATTGACAATTATGTTTACGACTGTCATAAACTCATACCGTAATTCTCATTCTATTCTAATCTATAACCGTTGTGCCACTTGTCTAGGGGGGCAGGACGTTGACAAGAGTCCGTTAGTTTGGTAGCGTATAGCGTAGGTCAGTCGGTCAGAATGTAGGTACACGACTGTTCATATTATTTATTACTATTTTGCTCTTGAATCGTTATTCACTGTATAAAAAAAGGGAAGATTATTAGTTGTTTTGGTCATTGACACCTCAAAAGTTATTAAAATTTAGCGCGGAACAAAAAAATAATTAAATTAAATTGGTATCAAATTAACCTTCATTTAACTTTGTTGACTTATTAATTTGATCTCCCAAAGGCAAAATAACAAAAACTTTTCCAACGTGAGTTAAAATAATAAAATAACAAACTTGTTCACACTCTGCAATTATCTTATTTATTACTAGTCGAGTTTATTGTAACATTGAGGAGCAGGTAGCTCAGCCTGCAGATGATGCTTAAATCGGCTAAAAGATCTTACTAGGGGGTAATGCCTCGAAAAAAATTGTTGGCGGTTTAAGTCCCATCTTGGATGTTCACGTTACATCAATAACCCAAGAAGTCAGGTACGAGTTCATATTGTTCCCCAAAGAGGTAACAGTAGTGTTTGTCTTCTAAATTCAAGGTGTGGTTCCGAGGCTGACGGCAGATTACAGTAGCAGATGCAGAGCGCACCTTGAAATAGACTTGAATATTATATTTTGTAGATTGTTTTATTTCATTGCGGCTTCTCAATGGTGCTGTTTATCCATATTGGCGTTAATGCATGTGAAAAAAAAATGTAAATAGTTATACCTAGCATATTATCACTGTTCCGTGGTTACAGGCAAATGAGCGGATTAGAGGGACTGATTTTCTTTTATTAATATGGAACATGTATGTGCAGTCGGACTTCGCATACATTGCTTGTTAAACTTCAATAAGGATAAAGGAGATCGCAGAGAATTCATTAGAATAAAACAATAAACAAAATTATCACATTGAAGTCTATTACGCGGTACACTGTATCTGCTGCGTGCATCTGCTGTTATCGTATGCGGTTGGCTTCAGAATCACACCTTTACAGTTACACAGAGTGATAATTAGTTTCCAATACAAACATGAACTTGGGAAAGTCAGGCCTGACAGAGGATCGAACTTGAACTGCCGGCACAAGTCGCTAATGGCTAACCAAACAATCGTCTATATCTTATAATATCAGCTGTCGGTGACGATAACTTAATTTATCTTTACTTTTACCTTTAAGTTGATTAACTGTTGAAATAGTAGTAACTTTTTCAAATCAATTAAATTCAAAAATAGGCTATGTCGGTCACCTAAGAGCACATCTACGCAGTTCTCAATAGTTAGCAGTCAGCCGCTATAGTCGAATACGGTCGGGAAAGATTGAAAAAAAAAATACTTGGAATTTCAAAACTGTATCGTATACAAGGGCCCAATTCTCATGAGTTTATTGGCAGTTTGTACCTAAAATCAAAAATATTTTAATTTGTATGTACCTACTGATTTAAAACTCCTTAGTTACAATTTTGTTATCAATGATTTTAATTACAATAGTGTCAAACTAGACTCCTCATAGGCAATACAAAAATTACAAATAACTTTTAATGCGACATTACGTAGTCACCTAGTGTGGATATTTACAATTTAACTAACAGTCAAATAAAATAATATGTCAATTGCGATCTGTGGTCTTCCAAAATAATTTATGTCGTAAAACTCATTGTATTTAAATATTTGCGACTGTATAGATAAATTTATGCATTACGTTTAAAAAACTATTATTTGAATACGTTTTCCAAGCATTTGCTGTGTATAAATAGATTTATTCTTGACGTGGTTCATGACGAAGCAGATTACAATAACCACTACATATTTTGTCTGCATGTAAAAGGCGATTTAGTGCGCAATAAGCCTCTCTTATTGCGCACTAAATCGCCTTTTACATGCAGACAAGATAATAATAATTGTGGACTGCAATAGGCCAATAATTTATTGATTGTCAAATTCAGTTAATTCTCTGAATGGCTTTCAGAGACAGTACAGATAGTAATTAAATCGATACTTTTATTATTACATAGTTTAATTTATATATGTACGATATTAGTTTAATTTATATCAACGGAATGTGTGGTTTCATGAATTTAAGTGGTATCTACCCTCGTCAATTGTACTGTGATTTATTCCCCATAAATGATACTATTATTTGTGAAATTCACAAACAACATTACGTTCTGTACTATATACTAGTAGTATACTAATAATAGTTAATTTGCGCATAACTTTTGGATGTTTATTTTATTTATAGCTCACGACAAAATAAATTACGACACTGCTGTTGTATATAAATAGTTTAAAAAATAATGTAGTACATACATAAGAGAATAAAAAATATAATAATTAATCATTCTAAGATAACGCCACTTCTGGCACAAAAACGTGTTACATTTTGTTACCTGACAAAATGTTTTACCTACTTTTTTGGCATAATTATGTATTTTATGGGCTCATTACTATACTATTCAGTGGTAGGTACAGTGTAACGTGTGAATGGAACTTTTTCATCTTTGCATTATGATAATAACGAGCGTTAAAGGCAGGTATAGGTAATAGTTAGGATACCTTGTTTTGTGCGGATATCCCTTGGGATCTGAAATTCCCGGGAATGAGTATTTTGAATTTGGAACTAAAACCGCAACCGTCTTCAGATGCCGTTGGACCGCTATGCGGTGGTAAAGGGGTGACAGGTGGCCGTATCCGTAACTCCCACGCCTGCACTCGGCGATCAGCCCGCCTCTTGCCTTATCTTCACTGTGTCCTTTGCTATTCAAAGGGACAGTAGCTTTCGAACAGCCTTCTACAGGACCGCGCCCGCTGCTTACGGTATTCGCCGTAGGCAGCAGCGTCTCCCTTGTGAGGGAGAGAGGCTCTGCTGCCTCCATTACCCTGACCATCACATGGAGGTCCTGGAACATGCAAATAGCAGTATTTCTTGTTGTTCATACATACAATCACGCCTTTATCCCCGGAGGGTTAGGCAGAGGTGAATTAGCACCCACATTTCACCAATCATTGTATTAGGTCCCACGTAATAGGGGATGAGTCTATTGCCGTTTTCCGGGCACTATTGTTGACTCAGCCAACTCAACTAGGTTCCCGCCTAGTTCGGCTGCAGATGCTCTCAATAATATTGTACACCAAACATTATATTTTGAACACATGTATACTTAAGTTCTACTATTGTATTTATAATGTAATGGATTTTGTGAAATAAATAAATAAAAAAAAAAAAAAAAAAAAAAAAAAAGCCATGAATAGGCTGGGTCTGGACTGTATATATCTGTCTGATGATAAACAGCCCTATCCCTTAGTCGCCTTGTACGACACCGCTTGAGAGGAGATGAGGTGGCCTGAATTCTACTCTGCCGGGAACCACGCGGCAGTTGTTCATAATGAACTGAAATTCGTAGTATATCTTCTATTATATAAAAATGAATCCCTAAATGTGTTACTAAGCGCAAATCTCGAGAACGGCTGAACCGATTTCGTTAATTTTTTTTTAGAATATTCCTTGAAGTACAAGGATGGTTCTTACCGAGAGAAAATTAAAAGAAAAAAAAAAGAATCGACGGTTAGGCGGTACGAAGCTCGCGGGGTCAGCTAGTAATTAATATTTTTCAGATATACTCGAGTGACCAGTTGCTAATATACTACAAGGTATTTTTTATTTGTTTTTAAAAGATTTAAATTTAGAACATGCGCGGACTGCCCAGACAATACAGTGCGTGTTTACGGAAGCACGTGTTGACGGCTACTGACGCTACTGTTCTCATTTATAAGAATAATGCCGATGAAAGCATTCTCAACGGAGTATTAGTTAGCAAACGTGCTGGCAGAAATACATCAGAGCTCGTGTTTAGCCCCAGTGCTCCACAAAGAATAGCGTGCGCTTTACAAATACAGCAATAAATTAATCTAATAATAACGGAGTGTGGGCGCTAATACACCTACCCTTACTGGAAATACAGGTGTGATTTTTATTAACATATTTTTACACGTGTTTCCCTCTTCTTAAGGTCTCGGGTTCTTCAAGCGGAGCGTGAAAAAGCATCCTTTTTTATTGTAACGTTGTGGATTTTATTCAAAATTTTATTTAATTAGTTCCACAACTTACTCAATTAATTCTAGTATTTCGATATTAAATCGACTAATTGTCTATGGTAGTGCGAGCGAGACTGGACATCACTAGTACACTACCTCAAGTGTCAAAACTATGGCACTTGATCGTCCCTTTCTTTTGGCGAACTCCGCCAAGGCAGGTCGCATTTGACCCCGGGCCTACTGCTGTCGGCTACGGGTAAGTCCTTGAGATCAACATTTCCAACTTCTTCCTACAGGTGAAGCCTTCTCAGCGGTCCAGCTTATTGCCTGCTAAAATGCATGGCCTTATTATTTTAATTTAATATTTTTTGTATGTGCTTTTACAGCCTACCCTACTTAGCGCCACGAGCCGATGACCTCTACGGTCAGAGGTCGCGTCGCCTGCTTGCACTCTGCTGCATTATTTTTCTTTTATTATAGCTTTAGCTACTGCTGTCTTGCCGCTGAGGAGAATCTCTTCACCTGCTTTATTTTAGCGGGTCACTTGGACGAAATTACCTAGTGACAAACTGACCCGCACTTTATTCGTTTTCCAGGGTCTTCGCACCGGGCTTCACGCCATCATTCGGTCGTGAGGCACACCAGCGAGGACCCTGGCACGCCGTCAACAACACCAGCTCCGGTGTCACCAGCTAAGTGCTACTACCATCTTGCACAACGGATCAAGCAACGCCACGGCAGAATATTTTTATACCGAACCTACCCCTGAGGTTCCCTTCTTAATTACCTTCATACAAATTCATGTAACGCCCTTTTTATCATCAAGATTATAATTATTTAATTGTAATCATATTTTATTTATCTCTTGCGTCTCCAATAGCTAGCCAGGTAGACCCAATTACATTCACTTTCTATAATTAATTTTTAGGCTCATATAGCCACTTTTTTAATTACATTATTTAGGTTTCATACCAACCTAACAAAAAAACTTTTTTCGTTACATTGGCGCCCTTCAAAGGTATTATTCTGCCGTAGGTATTGTGTGTTTGATCCGTAAGTACTTAGTTTCTTATTTCTCTCTTTACTTTACCAGTGTGGTGAATTTTTCACCAATTTTATTGATATTTTATTTTTCACCCAAATGTGGGTAGTTGAACATTTTTATAATTTCAACTTTATTTTTATATTAAACTGAATAATGTACACATATCCCATTATATCAGTGATATTACATTATAATATGCATCATAATACCTTTGTTAAATATAATAACAAGGTTTATTAACATTACTTTTACATTTTTTTGCATTAACTCATCTGGTTAAAGAAAACTAGGTTCTAGTTAATCTAGACAAGTTTATCACTTTTTACAGTAAGTTCTATTGTATACTACTATCTTATACCACTGGTAAAGTAAAGACCTATTTTCTTCTTTTTCTCTGGACTTGTTGATCTCACTGTACTGTACTTCTTTTTACTTACCTTTTTATAATTTTTGTGCAAATGTGTTTATTGTACACAATTGTGCCCCGTCAGTGAATTTTATTATTTACTTACCTTTTTATGTGCATATTATTATATGCATAGTAATAACTTTTATAGTTATTATGACTCAACCTATTGCTGGTTGAATTTTTTATTTTTGATACTATTTTGTTGTAATGTACACAAATAGCTTACTGTTCACTGACGGGATACTTTTATTCTAATTGTTGCTATCATATAGGCATAGTTCCTTATATAGCAGTACATTACAATTTTTTTGTACAGCCTCGCTCGCACCATAGTTTTCAATATTACTTTCTTTGGGTTAATTTACCTTTTAAATTCTATACTTAACCGTTTTGTAGTCAGTGTCGCTTTTTGTTGGATCTCTGTATCTAATTAGCTTGTTTATTAAAAAAAAAATATATCCTAACATTCTTTGAAAAGAAAAACAAAGAATAATAAAAGATCTCTAAATATATTATGTATCTTTGAAAAGAACAGCAAAGATTATTCAAATGTTTAAATTGTAGTCATCGTCTGGTTCTGCATATGGATTGTTGAGTCTGGCATATTTTCAAGTCGTTGAGAGCAATTCCCTTAATATATAATTATTATCCCTTCAAACTAAAATAAATACAAGTTAATTAAATTTCAACTTTTCCCCGAGTCCTCTTAAATGACTGGTGTCAAAATATATAGCAGTGTCACTTAAAATAATCAATATTCAATAAAATATTAAACAAACATAAAATAAAACAATGTTCCAACTTATTTATTTAATAAATTTAAAGTTTAACCTACAACTTAACTTCTGATGTATGAACAACATTTGTCTTGTTCCAATTACCACAATTAATTAAAATAAACTCCTTTTCCAAGACTTGCTTTCAGCTTACCATCAGGCGAGGTGAAGTCAAAAACAAATGTACACTTACAAATATTTGTAAATTATAACAAACCTTGTATTTTGCACTAACATTATTTGCATTTTTTGTTATTGCACTTTGGTAATACACTGCCTATACCACAACACTACAATGGTCGTAATGATATTCTTTTACCTGTGAAAGGGTTATCATTAAAAACTTTTATTCTATGTACCCAACTGTGTACAGTTGTTGGTGAAAACTTTTAACACTTGAATTAACTCATGTATCCTGTTGTAGACATGGTCTACAGGTCAATTGTCTTCTTAAGTACTAATGTACTAACTTTTCAGTTGTTTTCGTTCGTTTATTTTAAACATTAAATTATTTCTTTCAAGTTTGTTTTGGATGTTCTGAAAGAAAAATATAACTGCAACTTGTCAAACGTCATATGGTTTTGACAATCAAAAGTGTTGCCAGTATTGTAATATAAAATTACTACTAAATACTGTTAAAAAAATTACTTTGTTTTTTTTTCAAAACAAAATAATATTATTATTATTCTTTTAAGAATAAAATCTTTCGGGCCTTTCAATTAAATTTTGAATAATAATGTTTTAACCTTATGGTTATTTCCGTACTTATAGTTGTATGACTTTTCCTGGGATGACTGTTTCAATATTTTGGTCCTGTTTTTGGTAAACAAATTCACTAATATAGGTGGGCATAATAATAAATTTTGGACTTGTCCAATTTATTAAATAAAAATATAATATTTTAAATTCTAGTTTTTTTAACTCTGTCCTTTGGACTTAAATTTTTTTTCATGAATATTTTTTTTAAATTGTTTTGCCTTGTTGCAAACACTTTTGATCCGTTGGGTTAACCCTCAAATGCCTTTATGGTTTTTTTAATAAAAAAAAAAAAAAAAAAATTTGGAACCTTTTTCCACAAATTATACAAACAAAATACAAACGACTACAAAACGTTAATAAATTACTTTCTTTGTTGAACCTTTGGTTCATAATAAATTTTTGATATTCAACTACGTTGAAACTTTTTAATTTTTTAAACTTTTCGAACACTAGTTGTTCTAATTGCAACTAATGTTTGCTTGCATACTCACTGTACGTGAGTCAAATAATTAACTATTTTACCTTAAAGAATAACACTTTTAATAATAAATTGACTTGGTCATTACCTTTAAAGGTTATTAATTATAATGATTGACAATTTTATTGTCTTTAATATTTTTAAATCTTATTACCCTACCGCTGCTATATATTTTCTTCTTCTCCTTCCTCTCTTTGAGATGGAAGTTTGAACGTATGTTCGATTTCTTTTATTATTAGGCTTTGCCTAGTAATGGTTGTCGTGGGTCGGTTGGCGTTTTAAACCAACCGACGTGTTTTGGGTCCGTTGGCGTTTTAAACCAACGGATACCGTATCTTGGCGCTGGGATACTAAACCAGTCGCCGGGAGTTTTTATGGTTTTATACCATTATTCTTGTTATGTCTTCTTCCGAGCGGTTTGCAAACTCGCAAAATAAGCCTTATTGCAGATGCGGTAATGTATACATCTAAAATAAGCCCTATACTAAAAACATAACACTTTCTCTTCTTTTAAGTCGAAAATATATAGTGGTATTTCATTGCTCTCTTTCTTCCCATTGAAGTTGTTGTCTAAGACACTTCAATGTTTACCATCTTGTTCGATTTACGTCTGAGTCTCCAGTGCCTATTATCCTGGAAACTCTTTTCGGAAGGAACGCGTGTGCTACAATATATAAGTGGTAACCGCAAAGTATGGATGAACATGATTGGGGAGGTATGTAAGGTGGTATGTTTGTGTAAGCGTAAGTCAGGCATTTTCTTGAGCAATCCAGTATCGGGTTTTTGGGTAACAAAAACCCAGAACTAATTGGGGGGGTATTGTAACGTTGTGGATTTTATTCAAAATTTTATTTAATTAGTTCCACAACTTACTCAATTAATTCTAGTATTTCGATATTAAATCGACTAATTGTCTATGGTAGCGCGAGCGAGACTGGACATCACTAGTACACTACCTCAAGTGTCAAAACTATGGCACTTGATCGTCCCTTTCTTTTGGCGAACTCCGCCAAGGCAGGTCGCATTTGACCCCGGGCCTACTGCTGTCGGCTACGGGTAAGTCCTTGTGATCAACATTTCCAACTTCTTCCTACAGTTGAAGCCTTCTCAGCGGTCCAGCTTATTGCCTGCTAAAATGCATGGCCTTATTATTTTAATTTAATATTTTTTGTATGTGCTTTTACAGCCTACCCTACTTAGCGCCACGAGCCGATGACCTCTACGGTCAGAGGTCGCGTCGCCTGCTTGCACTCTGCTGCATTATTTTTCTTTTATTATAGCTTTAGCTACTGCTGTCTTGCCGCTGAGGAGAATCTCTTCACCTGCTTTATTTTAGCGGGTCACTTGGACGAAATTACCTAGTGACAAACTGACCCGCACTTTATTCGTTTTCCAGGGTCTTCGCACCGGGCTTCACGCCATCATTCGGTCGTGAGGCACACCAGCGAGGACCCTGGCACGCCGTCAACAACACCAGCTCCGGTGTCACCAGCTAAGTGCTACTACCATCTTGCACAACGGATCAAGCAACGCCACGGCAGAATATTTTTATACCGAACCTACCCCTGAGGTTCCCTTCTTAATTACCTTCATACAAATTCATGTAACGCCCTTTTTATCATCAAGATTATAATTATTTAATTGTAATCATATTTTATTTATCTCTTGCGTCTCCAATAGCTAGCCAGGTAGACCCAATTACATTCACTTTCTATAATTAATTTTTAGGCTCATATAGCCACTTTTTTAATTACATTATTTAGGTTTCATACCAACCTAACAAAAAAACTTTTTTCGTTACATTATGTCACTTAGGTCGCAGAAAGACACACGGCCCACCCGATAAAAAGTGGTTACCGAGGCTCATGGATGACTACTACACTCGTGTTGCCAACCCTGTAAGAACAGAGAGATTCTATGCTGTCAGCACAGAAGATAAGCAGGACAAGTTTTTTTGGTCTTTGTACCACTTTCTACTGACAGCACAAAACCTCGCCAGTGATCTCTGGCTACCATACTCCCCACCAGGAATACAATTCGTATTGTGACCTTGACCTTGATGACCTCGTGGTCATCAAGGTCAAGGTCGTCAAGATGGGGAACATATTTTCGTAAAAGTTAAAAATAACCCGTTAGAACCTTGAGATATAAAAAACTCATCTACAAACACTCTCTGAAATAAAAATGCAACGACTTCTCAATGGTTCAAGTCTAACCGGTCGACGGTTAGTGTTTTTAGAGTTTTGCGACAAAAACTCCGTGGTTACTTTTATAAAATCATCTAGAAATAAGAGCTCCGGATGGTTTTGTACCTAAGTGTACAATTTAATGTGGATACTTTTGTACTACCAGACATTATTCTCTCCGTTGAAAATATTTCAATTTATAGTCTGACGCGTCACATTATAATTGAAGAAATTTTAAAGCATTTATTATGCTAACTATTCAAATCAATTAACAATGAGAGAAGAAAGGCTTAGTGGTCAGAGCATTCCCCTTGTAAGGGAAAGATCACGGGTTCCACCCGCCCGAGGTCGATTCTCTTTTCTCTTTCTTAATCGAAACGTCACATTATAATTAAAAAACATTCATAATAACAGCATAATAGTGTATATACACTCACGCCTGTAAATTCGCGAAGGGGTAGGCAGAGGTGTTTTAGCTTATTACCCACGAAATTAAAAAAGCTTTAAATTAAATAATGCACTTGTGGATTGTGGAAAAGTACAAGTGCGTATTCAATACGTGTAACAAGTTTCATCAAGTGCCAGTGATCAACAGTTTAAACATTCTAAAAAATCGTTTGTCGCCAATTTCCGTTGACATATTAAATATGTATGTATACAAATGTGCCAGTTATGAGGGAGACAAGTATGTAGTCTGAAAGAAGCTTACGGAAACTAGGCTAATGCATCTCATCTAGTTCACTCTTTTACTAAACAGGCCACCCACAATTCTAGTGGGAAGCTTAAGTACCAGGTTAAAATAATGGTAGGTACTTTCCACTTAGTCTGTACTTACACTAATATAAAGAGGTGAAAATTATATTATGTACCTAGGTAATGGTGTTAAAGTGCGACAAACTTTATTATTAAATAGTGCGAGTTATAATATAATAATTACATTACAATAATAATACCGCAAATTATTAGCTAACCCTAATTCATCATCATCATCATCATTTCAGCCATAGGAAGTCCACTGCTGGACATAAGCCTCCCCTATAGATCTCCAATAAGACCGGTTGGAAGCGGCTCGCATCCAGCGCATTCCCGCGGCCTTAATAAGGTCGTCTGTCTACCTTGTGGGTGGACGTCCTACGCTGCGCTTGCCGATACGTGGCCTCCACTCGAGAACTTTTCGACCCCATCGGTCATCAGTCCTCCGTGCTATGTGCCCTGCCCACTGGCATTTCAACGGATTAGGCGCACAATGCCACATTCGCAAAATGACATATTGAAATTTGAAATTTGAAAATTGCACCGACCTAAAATCACACAACCACCAAAACTGTATGGCTTGCCCAAAGTGCATAAACCCAATGTGCCACTGCGACCAATCGTAAGTCAAATTGACTCGCCTACCTACGATCTAGCGAAACACATTGCTAAAGCACTGCAGCCATTAGTGGGAAAAACACCGTCCTTTGTCAAAGATTCGCGCCATTTTGTGGACATAATCAAAGACATTAAGTTGGAACCAGATGAGCTTTTGGTAAGTTTTGACGTGGAGTCGTTATTTACCAATGTTCCATTGCAAGATTGTCTACGGATTATCGAAACCAAGCTGAAGGATAATGGTCTACCGGATAGTTATGCAAAACTACTGCAGAGTTGCCTCGAAGGGAACTACTTCCTTTACCATGGCCAACACTACCTCCAGATAAACGGCGTCGCCATGGGCAGCCCTTTGGCACCAGTCGTGGCAAATATTTGGATGGAACATATTGAAGAGGAGGTGTGTCAGAACGCCCACACCCAGATCAGGCTATGGAAAAGGTATGTAGATGATGTTTTCTGCATCTTTAAAGGCAACAGTGAGCAAGTGGTTCGCTTTACTGAGTATCTCAACTCATTACATGTGAAGACACAGTTTACGTATGAGATTGAGAACAACAGGACATTGTCTTTCCTGGACATCAAGCTAATGGTGCGAACCGATGGCTCTTTGGCCCACACTGTGTACCGTAAACCCACTCACACAGACAGATACCTGCACGCCTCCTCGCATCATCACCCACTTCATTTGAAATCAGTAAGCTCGACGCTCATCAAGCGAGCAAATGACCTGTGTGACCCTGAACACCTGCAGCAGGAGCTAGATCATGTTCAGGAGGTTCTTCAAGTGAACGGGTATGTTACGAGTTCTAGAAAGCCGCGACGTGTACCGAGGAAGATGTTACCGGGTGTTGACCGCCAACCGGCGTACATGCCATATGTGAAAGGTATAACGGACAAGATCGGATCCTGCTTACGGAAGTTTTCCATTAAGACTATCTTCAAACCGTGCGCCAAAGTAGCGAAATATGTGCGAACATCGAAGGACGTCATACCTCTACAAACACCAGGTGTCTACAAAGTGGATTGCAGCTGCGGTAGTTCCTACATAGGCCAAACAAAGCGAACCATTGCAGAAAGGGTCAGAGAACATATCGCGGCTGTGAAAAACCGTCAGCACAATAAATCGGCAGTAGCAGAACATCTTGAGTCGGGGGCCAATCACTGGATTGAGTTTCATCAGCCTAGAGTCCTCTCCACTGATCGCCACTATTATCCACGGATTGTGCGTGAAGCTATTGAAATCAGAAAATATAAAAATTTCAATAGGGAAGATGGATTCAGGCTGTCTGGGACGTGGAATCCAGTGATTAAATTACTCAAACCCAAAAACACAGTGCCATTAAAAACTGACGTAGTGAGTGTTGTGTGTCGCCAGCCTTACCATTCACAAATAAGTAGTGGAGGGTAGGCACACAAATTAATCCCGCGCACCTCTCGACGCTCGCAGACCAGTCAAGTCGTGACCACGGGTGCTGCAACGCACCCGAAACGTCGGCACAAGTAAGTTCCAAATAATAATTAATCGCGATAAGTCCCGAAACATAAAAACTATGACATATTGAAATTTCGCAAAATGACAAATTCTCAAATTGTCATATATTCGGAAAACGCCACATCGCAAAACGTCACATTAGTAAAATGCCATTTTCGCAACATGTCATTTGCGCAAAATGCCATTAATGATTCATAATTATAATGGACGATTCGTATATTGGACGACTAACATAATTGCGCGGGGTGGGTACCGCTCGCCCCGACTTGTATAGATTAGGTTAGAAGGTTATTTTTTCAAAACCACCCATACAAGGATTTTATTTTATAGCTTCAAGTATTTAGTTAATATAAGTAATATGTTTTAATTCACATTTTGAGTTCAACTTAATTACGTAAATAAACATGATTTAAGTAACGTCCTTTTGTGTTTTCTTTACTATAAGTAGTAAAATCCTGAATACTTGTGTGTGGTTATAAAAAAAAATAACCACGAAGGCTAATGCGGGAGCTCCGCTCCCGCCTTAGCCTTCTAACCTAACCTATCCGAGTCGGGGTAGGCAGTGTCCATTTTTTATAACATATTAAGTAAGCACATTATTGTTAAACTTATAATAATTATTTGAGAATGTGTCATTTTGATAGTGTGGCATTCTGCTAGTGTGGCATTTTGCTAGTGTGGCATTTTGCTAGTGTGGCCTTTTGCTAGTGTGGCATATTGAGAAAAAACATTTTGCGAATGTGTCATTTTGCGACAATATTTCATTTTGATAATGTGGCATTGTGCGCCTAATCCATTTCAACTTGCTAATTATTGAGTGTAAATAGGTAACTCTTCTTGGTTTGAATCCTGGCCATTACCCTACTATCAAGAGCCCACTCCTAATACAAGCAATTTAGAATAACTAGGCAGCTTATCATGAATATCAGTAATTTCGGCCCCAATTTTTTACATAAAACACGTCAATATGACTTCACTTCGCTTGATGGGAAGCAGAAGGCAAACTCTCTGGAAAGAGGGTCCCACCCATTGGTCACACCATTAGGTACATTACTAAAAATATCACAATGGTGGTCCTTAACGGCCTCATCATGCTTCTTTGCCCTGCTTGAAGGCCCCAGGTGTTAGTGATAGGTACTTGGTATAACACGTTTACACTCTCAATACAATATATATATAAGACCTGCCTATTTCTGCTTATTGCCTAACCTATTCGGCACGCACGTACGCCATTCACGTATACTGTTGTGTAGGTATAGTACTCCAGTGTGAGTACATTAAGAATATTGCTGGCTCCGTACCACAGGGTGACGGGGCTGATTTAATCTTATTATGAAATTCGGTACGGAACTTTAATATGCCATCGTTCGCAGCGTGTGTGAGCGCGTATGAGTTAACGTGACGTTACAATATTAGATGTACAGCGTATAGTCTAGGAGACATTGGCATAAAGACTCTACTACTTTAACTACGATTTATTTCTCTACTTCATCGGAGTGCCAACTCCGGTTGCATCTAAAACTTGTACCTACTTTGAAGCTCCGGGTCTACTCGCCTATATCACCTTTTCTTGGTTTGTTTTGGTATTTTACTGGACCGCAGTCGCTCCTAACCACGCTCCCGCTGTCTGAGCTCCCGACCCCGATAGAATATCCTGTACCAGAGTCTCGTTCCTCAACGTACTAAATCTTTCGCGTTTATAATATTAGTAGGATCATGATATAATTCGAACGAATGAGGTACTCGTTGAGCCGAACAATAATATAGAGTCGTTAAGAGATTATCGTTTCATATTATAACAAATTTACTTGTAATAAATGAAAAGGCAGTTAATTAAGTCATAAATTTGTCCAAGCCGCTGTCTCCTCGACTAGGCCGTTTCTTGCCATTTGTCATCACTAATTGCCATTAATATAACCGATCTACCTATTTTTCCTCATGATAGGTATAATTAGCTATGATTGGAACAACATTGTAGCCTGCTATGACATCATTATTCTTTATACCCACGCCTGTGCTGTATTATCTCCTAAGGAGTAAGCAGGGGTGATCATATCGAAAAAAAAAACAACATCACTTAACAAATACAAATTAACTCGGGATACAAATCTGGGTCAACTTTATCGCCCGTAATCAGACAAGGTCATTATTATTCGCTTTATTTACATTAATTTATGTTTTAAAACAATATATAGTTGTAATAATGTAAATTGTAATATTTTATACCAGTCAGATACCAGTGGAGTAGGATAAGTATGTTGGTAATTACAATATTATCATTATAATAATTTACTTACTTTTACTTACTTAGTTATGTGGTTTAATCTCTGAGGTGTAGATCTAGAGATACATCAAACTATTATAATCGGTTTATTACATAATTATGAAGTTTCGGCGTTACAGATTATAAATAAGATTAGACAACAATCTTATGCCATTAAATGAGGAATGCTTAGTCATCTGGTTAAATCACTCAGTTAATTACAGGCCTAGCCCGTTCATTGGCCAGGTCAGTCCTGGTAGTGGCCGTATTGATTCCCAGTGGAGCAGTGGGTCCTACCTAGTTGCGAGGGGTACCTAAAAAACGAATCCTGTCGGCTTGCCGAACGATTCCATAAGAGAATTCCATACAAAAATGCTATAATTGTTCTATAACAGGTAAAAAAAATTCCACCGACTTACCTATTGAAAATTCCCGCCCTTCGGCAATGGAGAGTTAGGGACTCTCCATTGCCGTGATCCATCGGGCATCCGGCAGGAGGTATAGGTACCTCCTGCCGGATACCCCATGGATCACGTGGTGCCTGACATACTAGATCGAGGCAAGTTTTCTTTCCACATATAGAATAGGGACCACTCCATTTATTACTATTGCTGTTGTAGAAGTCGATTATCTTACTTACTTCGCTTTGTTATTTAAAATGCATGTGAAATTCTAAAAGTAAGTAAGTAACTGTAAAAGTGTAAAAATGGTAAATAAGGCAGTATATACGTACTTAAATAAGACAATTCCTTTTCAACTACGCAACTTTTAAGACAGTTTAATAAATAATGTAGGTATTAACTAATTTAAAACTTACAAAATGTAACTGCACTGCACCCAAAATTAATCGAATACACCGGATGTCTGTGATGATCTGTGAATGAAAAAGAAAAAGATTTCAATTATTATAACTCGACATCAGTTGGCTCGGCAATATATATACATTATTATATATATTATACAGACAGATACGACAGTGATGAGAAAAGTAATCAAATCTGGATTATTAAATTCAACAGATTAAACTGAAGTCGCTTGTGAGTGGCAAAAGCGAGTGCGAGTTTTCAAAGAGTCGAAGTAACTTTATGGTAAGTATGTAAATTCTACGTCATTTCTCCCCATTCCAGTTGGTTTCGAAATTTCGAATAGACGTTTCATGGTATCCCTCCCGTATCTATAGTATTCTCGTAGTATTATTAAATACGCTAGTGAGTGTGTAGTAGCCAGAAAGTTTCTAGTCATTTGGGATCAAGATTCTAGAGTTCTAATTAACCATTTGTGTGGCTTATGTTGACTTCTAAGGTTTCACAAAACCCTAGCCTTTAACGAAATGTCGGCATAATGTATTAATGTGTATATTTCGGACGTATGTATAATGTTTAAGGTACCTACTGCGTAATAAGTAGCTTATGTCATACCCTAAAATTATCTATGATCCCTTGACCTTATTTTGAATTATATTATGAATTACATTACTGATCATAGAATCAAGAATGATCAGTAGAACAATCATTCAAACTTTATGTTTATAACTATATTGAATCAACACATTTAATTCAACACACATATTTTGATATCATTTTAAAAAACTGTACACTTATGAAAATGAGGAGCCCAAAGAAATACACTTGGAGAAAATGATAGGCCAAGAGACAGCCTCCGTGGCGTAGCGGTACCAAGAGAGGAATACCGTGATAAGGACATTTCCTTATCACGCTGTTTACCCTTGGTCTATAGTTTTCCTGGTAGTGACTTAGAAAGTTGTGATTTGGTAGAAGATGTAGTGGCCAAGGCAGGAAAAGGGATAGCCTACTAGCTCGTCGGAATAAATAAATAAATAAATATTCTATAACATTCTACACAACGCGGCGGTAATGGTTCGACCCACTGGGACCACGGGTAATTAAAATTACCCATAGACCCGGTAATGGGTCGACCTACCGGGACCACGGGTAAACACTGTATCCCACGGTAAGCTTAATTAGCTTGTGTTATGGAATCTAGAATGCGGACATACATACCTACTTAGATACTTTTTTTTTTTAAATACTAACATACCTATTATACATAGAAACACCCAGACCAATGCAAATATTTATATTCATGCATACAAATATTGGCACTGAGCGGGGATCGAACCCGCGCCTCCTGCGTAGCAGCCTCGTTCACTACCGCTACGCCATAGAGGCAGTCGAATACAGGGATGTGCATTTACTCTAGTAGTTCCCTCCAGGGCTTAAAGAGCCACGACCTCTGTAGCTTTGTTTGGAAGAATATAAGATATAAGAATATATTCTTTATCTTCCCATTTTATATTACGTCCGGCGTAATACCTTATAAAAATAAATCTGATACATTTGATGGTACGGGTGCAGGCCTTCATAAAATAAATAACTCGAGGTAATCATTCGTGTATTGCTCGAAGGCCTTGTGGGTTGGGTACACATTCGTGTAAGCATAATATATTCCACTTTAAGGCCGCCTTTTCACTATGGGATGTAATATATATTACATCTTGAGATATATATTACATCCCGCGATTGCTGTTTTCACTGTAAGATATATATTTGGGATAGTTCAGTAGCTTTACCATGAGTTGACACCAAAATTTGACAACTTCGTTACCCTATCGAACTGCGTACGCGAATCTGATTGGTCTGTGTAGAATGCATGCGCGAATTCCCTGACTTCTGATTGCTCAGTTTAAAATGACAACGTGATTTCGCATGCGCGATCAAACGTCGCCATTCAAACGGGCGAGACAGGGGGAGGCTTGGTGTCCGGGGACGTGAGGTAAAATATACCTTCCAATATCGCTCGAAAAAATATTTATAGTTTGGGATGTAATATATATTATAGCGTAGTGTAAACGGTCTCGTACAAAATGTATGACGAGCGATATGCCGAGATGTAATATATATTACATTACATCCCATAGTCAAAAGCCACCTTAAGTGTTCCCTTGTTTCGTGAGGATTTGCTGGGAATTTATAGGAGGTAGGACATAACGGGCATTTTCGTGGCATTTCGAGAAGTTCTCTAAAAAAACTGAGATCTGCTTGCCGAGCTTTACTTCCTCCAATTCAAACTAGCACCGATCTAATGGTGTCTCTGGGAGAGAGAATCTGAGGAAAATCTGCAAAGTGCAATTCATCTGACTTGCCTTGACTTGATTGACTGCCTCTGTGGCGTAGCGGTAGTGAACGCGGCCGCTACGCAGGAGGCGCGGGTTCGATCCCCGCTCAGTGCAAATATTTGTGTGCATGAATATGAATATTTGCATTGGTCTGGGTGTTTCTATGTATAATATGTATGTATTTACAAAAAAAAAAATGTATCTAAGTATGTTTATCCGCATTCTAGAACCCATAACACAAGCTAGTTAAGCTACGCTTACTTTGGGTCTAGATAGCGTTGTGTAGAATGTCCTACAATATTTATTTATTTATTTATTTATTTATCTGAAGAAAAAAAATCTGCAAGTCGGGATTTATTTTGCAATTTGCTTCTCTTATACATAGTAGTAGATGAATATATAGATACTCGTAATACCTACTTTATTGTACACCAATAGATTTACAGTAGTGGGTAGCATGTATACAGTTCATTTAGTTTAAAATATAATTGTATTAATGTGAATGTTCCTTTTTATAAACTATAACTGTTGCTGTTTATTTACTAATGTGTATTTGAATAAGAGAAACACGTTTTTCATGGACGTACTCAAAACTCTCAACAATTAATCTCATTAACCATTTTTAGTTTGTTTTGATTAGTTATAAAGTAAAACTTTTATTATTAACGTATAGGTAAATACTCAGTCAATTTTTTTTTATACCACTTAGGTGGCAGACTAGCACACGGCCCACCTGATGGAAAGTGGTTACCGTGGCCTATGGACGTACCTATGCAACACCAAGGGCGTCACACTCGTGCTGCCGACGTGCCGTGACGTCCGAATTGTATTTACTAATATGTAATTGAATAATAAGACACGCTTTTCATGTACTGAATTCTCTGAACAATAGATATCATTCGCATTTTTACTATGTTTTGGTTTAGGTTAGTTATATTTATAACAATTTTATTGTTTTCGTTTAAACATGTAGTACATTTGACGTGTACAAAACACCACACATCAACGATCGCGCCATTACAATTGTAATGACATCCACAATTGTGAGAACTTTTGTATTTTATGATATCATGTTAGGACAAACGTAAAGATTTTGTGACTGAGGGCCTCTATAAGTACCCATGTTTTATTTTTTGCTGTCCTTGAACATCGTTATGTCACAAAATCATGGATCGTGTGACATGTGACCACAAAAATTGCATATCCTATAGTGAGATAACAAGTTATTATAAAATATATAGTTATTATTAAATATAACTATATCACAATTAAAACTATATATAGATAACTACCTATATTTAAGTTAAAAGTTAAAGTGATCTGGGTGGCTACTACCGTCTCTAGCAGTATTATAAATTATTAATCAGTATTTAATCTTGGTGTGAGACCCCTGCCCCTTTAGACAAATGGCAATTTGTTTTAATTGTGAAATAGAATGACGAATGTATGGGGTTTGACGTTTATGACATACGTTTACGACTAGGGGTTCGATATTTCACTTCGAATACAATAATTGTGATCTGCCGGCACATCATGTGGACCCAGCTTTAAGCTGGGTCCACATTTGTATCATTTGCCCGATCCGATCACCGTATCAGTATCGGCGACGCGTATCATAATCGCATATGTGGACGGGTGATGATACGCGTATCACTGATATAATACATTGTGATCATGATACGCGTTGCCGATACGGATACGGTGATCGGATCGGGCAAATGATACAAATGTGGACCCAGCTATGTGTCCCGATCTGACTGAGTCTGTCTATATTCAAGAACATTCAATCACAAAACATTCAACTTCATTAATAGATATTATATTACTAGCTTTTGCCCACATTTCTGTCTGCCGGTCGTTTTGTTTTCTCAAAATAAAAAGCAGCAGTGAATGTCACTCTCGGGCCCATAAATTATTTTAATGCAAAATTATTTTGATCTGTTGCTCCCTTGCTACGTGGAAGAGAAACAAAGTAACAGTTGACAAAATATGCTTTTACAGTTAGATAGGAGATGATAAATGCATAATTTTGATTTATATTCAAAATGCAAATTTTTTGCAAAAAGGTCGGTCATGTTTTAGGGTTCCCGATGCTAAGGATAAAAACGTGTACACACACACTCACATGTATCATCATCATCATCATCATCATTTCAGCCATAGGAAGTCCACTGCTGGACATAGGCCTCCCATATAGATCTCCAATAAGACCGGTTGGAAGCGGCTCGCATGTATAGTCACTTCAAAATAAATATTTTTATTAAATTAAAAATAAATTACGGGGGACTAATGGTCTATAAATAATGATGTGAAACCCTTCGTCTATGAGAACGACTCCCACTTGGCCGGTTTTTTTTTATTATTATCAATAGGCATTTGATCACTCGCTCACCTATTTCTGCTTTTGGAGAACTACTTATAATTTAAGAAAAGTTCATTCAGTCATTGTTAAGTTTAACAGTAAGAGTCTAATCTTAATATGTGCGTTGCGTAGGCGCACAAAAACATTACAATTTCCAAGTTTTTAATGTTCGATCATTATCTCTCTTGATGTTATACGCATATGTTGTTTACAACTAAGCACACGTCCTAATAGGTATTTATTTACTCACGACTTGACGATAATGATTTTGAGTGGTCGTTAGTACACGTGGTTGTTATTTGCACTGTTATAATATGAGATCATGAGGTATAAATCCTAACTTGATCATCATGAGTTTTCCCACTTATTGGGAAAGACCCAGTAGCTTCCAAATCTTGCACTTTTATGCCCAAGGTTCATTTATCTTCTTTTATCGTCGATGGTGTTACGACTCTCATTATCTTTTTCCAGAATATTGGTACCTGGAGGGCATTCTCGCATTTGTTCAAGAGATCCTTTAGTGTTCACTTAACAGGTGGACCATAGTTTGTTGGAGAGTCCATATTCAAATAGCGTTGTCCCTGTGTCTGTATTTCCAGGAGCGACTGCCGTCTCAACTCCTAACCTTGAGCAGAAAATCTGCTTCATCAGTTGCTTAGCAGTTGCACCGACTTGAGTAAACATTGAAATTTAAGTTCCGTGATACAATAACATACATTAGATTTACTACTTTCTTAACTGAACTAGTTTTTTTATTCAAACATGAATTCCATAAAAAGTGTCGACTAATGAGTCGTAAACTCCATTTTGTGCTCATAAGGAAACTAAAACTGACGGTTTGCGCCCACTTTAATGACGTTTATAGCTTTTTATGGCGCATTTCATGTTTAATTTGTCATTTATTTCAGCTTTACGATAATACAATTTTAAACAAAATGTAGCAAATGTCTGGCCCAAGAAGTGCTGGATTGACGTGGAAAAGGTGACATTCATGCTAATGGTTTCAGTGTTAGAGAATAATCTTATAATATCTTTGTGGAAGTGACTAGAGTGATTTAGCTACCTGAAAAAGACTATTTCTAACATTTGAAGTTTTTTTTAAATTCTTTTATTGTTATTAGTTTTTTTTTTTACTAACTCGCTAAAAAGTAACAATGCAGACTATAATTATAGTGGCAGGGTTTATTTTAAAACTAACTTTTGATGATGAATGTTTAAAATTAAATACTAAACTAAATATTTTCAATATTATATAGTTTGATTTAATTTTACCCACGTTCATATAAAGATTGAATGAAACGTTCGTATAAAATAAAATTAATACAATTTTACGTATTGGCGTAGCTTTGAAGTTGTGTCCGTAATCGGGATTTGAAATGAAGCAATTTCCCAGCAAATCAGTACCGAAATATTGATATGAATTTGGGAATTGCCATTCAATTGGAACCGTTTTTGCTTTTTAAACTTATTAATCGAATACAGGATGTTTATTACTCTGTATTCGATTTGATTTCTACAGTTGTTTTTAGGTAATTCCGATGGGAGTACTCTAGGATTTTAGATTAGGATTCTTGACTTCCGACTTTTTGTACTTGACTTTTGACGTGACTCACTGACTTCTAAAGCATCAACATACGTCTCAGGCGTTGATTATGCCGAAATGAATTTTAATGAATGAATAAATATTTTAAGGTTATTTTAGTTATTTATTTTATTATCCCTAATAATGAGATACATACCATACACAAACGCGATTTTCTACTTTCTACGTATCTAGATATTTTTTTAAATTTACGTAACAATATATTATCAGCAAATTGCCCCAAAACATTAGCTAATAATAGAAAAGTCGTAAATAAAGTATCTCGAGAAGATACCTCGTTACTCGACCTCGATATTTTTCTGGCCGTAATTGCATCTAACATTCACATGTACTATAGAGACGTAACAATGTAATCGTAAAATGGAATGACGTCGACGTGATGCGAATGATATATCGATATCATCGACAAAATTGGCAATAGTAGTGTCATATAAATAGGTACTGAGAGTAATCGAATGTACAGTCAACGACACAAGTTGATTAACACTAAAAGTTTTGATACACTTTTATGATACCCAGTGAACAAAGTTATTTTATTTCATTTTAATATTTGGTCAATTGAAGGACAATTGACTGCACGCCGCTAGATGGTACAGATACTATTGACCTTAAAATGATGGTCCCTAACTTGACGGCCTTAATAGATACTTTTGTACTTCACGCTTGAAGAACCCAGGATTATAAGAGGATGAAAACACGCGCGTAAGTAGTGCATTCCAGCTATTTATTGTGCGGCAGAGGAAGGAGGCCTCAAACCGTTTGGAGCGTGACGGTATGAATTCCATCGTATGTGAATAGCACCGCAGGCCACCACTGTTCTGGATAGGAAGGGAGAGGGTGGGATTAGTTGAAAGAGCTCTTCAGAATACTCGCCGTGGTAGAAATGGTAGAATACGGAGAACGTTTCGACGCAAGAGCAGAGGTTCCAAGGTTAATATAGATTTTATGAGTGATCAATAAATAACATTTTTTTTATTCTACTTTTGTCGTTGACTGTACTCAGTTAATTGAAACGTCAGTCAATATCGTTGCTCATCTGTAAACCAGGTATTATGCAGTATTGGTTTTGCATAATCTCGTTTATTTGGCGCTGTTTGGAGTATCTGTGTGTTGTCGGTTTATTATGTTAAGAAATAGTTTTAACCTGCATTCTTGAGTTTGGAACTTTTGTATTTTTGTTACTAGCTGCGGTTTTGATAGCGTGAAATATTGATCCTGCTACCGCAACACATTAAAACTTATTCGTTGGATATAATAGTCGATGTACTAATTCATTTTAAACTATAATAATATCTCGGTGCCAAATTTGATCCACGTGCTGTCAGTGGGATGACCAAAGCTCTATTTATACTATGACCAAAGGCTTGATTTGCTTGTCTTCTACGCTGACGGCACAGAATCTCTCTGTTCTTACAGTTCAGTGGTACGCGTGTGACAAAAAAACACATCTTCTTCATCCAAGCGTTAGTTACCAATAGAAAAAGACATGTACTGCTATTTTGCGTGCAAGAGTACACACACACTATCGCACACATTAATATTATTACTAGGAAATAGGATTTACTAATGAGACGTACTATAAGTACTTAGTTTAAACTTAAGGGTTCAACACACCGGTCCCATTGACCCACTGATATGCCTAGTCGACTGAACTTCGGTGACCTTATTCAATAGAATCGTTTCGATGGTTTTTACCTACACGAGTTTTGATATTTTATGTGTAGTGATGTGTGTGTGACAAGGCCCTTTAAACAAGTGGTAATTCGTCGCCCGGCGTTTGGTAGAATACAATGCCAAATGTATGGGATTTGACGTATATGACAGGCGTCAACGAATGTCAAAAACGTCAAATCCTATACATTCGTCAGCCTATATGCCATGATACACCGAGCAACGAATTGCCACTTGTCTAGGGGGAAGAAAAGAAATCCTGAGTGATTCAATATAGACACACTGGCTTTACTTACTGGTGGATATAGGGGGAATTTCGGTATCCTCGTGCACACATCTGTGCAATATTATCAATAGAAACTTGCCTACATCGTGTCCTTGATAAAGTTTTCCAACTATTTGTTGATGCATGGTAACCTTGGTATACTGAGTTGACTTACAGTATTGATTTTATACAATATTCATTCAATGTTGACTGCCTCTGTGGCGTAGCGGTAGTGAACACGGCTGCTACGCAGGAGGCGCGGGTTCGATCCCCGCTCAGTGCAAATATTTGTATGCATGAATATGAATATTTGCATTGGTCTGGGTGTTTTCTATGTATAATATGTATGTATTTACAAAAAAAAATGTATCTATGTATGTTTATCCGCATTCTAGAACCCATAACACAAGCTAGTCAAGCTATGCTTACTTTGGGTATAGATAGCGTTGTGTAGATTGTCGTACAATATATATTTATTTTATAATGTTCTTTTAAATAACATCATTTATGTAATAATATAGTCACTGGAAACTGGAATTTTTAATGTTTATTATTACAAAATAGTGTATAGGTACCACATATCAGCCACATGAGTTTATAAAGAAATAAAAACCAAAAGATTAATAGTAAACCTACCTACCGTTACTAGTTAGGTGTTTCTCTAATTTTAATGTTTTCTGTTTCAGTACTAAAAATAAACAGTACATTATTCAAATCTATACAATTTTTATACCAAGAAGTAGCAAGTAGAAGAAATAAGATAACTGCTGATGTTAGGAAAACCATCACAGAGATAGGGTATGGTGGCAGATGTGGATTATCACATTCCCGGGTTACAACTCTTGATTAAAAGCCCAATATCTTAGTTGTTACACTGAATACACATCAACCAAATGAATGAGAACAAATCTATACATTATTTTTAAACTATCGCGGTGTAAACTCATAGTTTTTATGTTTCGGGACTTATCGCGATTAATTATTATTTGGAACTTACTTGTGCCGACGTTTCGGGTGCGTTGCAGCACCCGTGGTCACGACTTGACTGGTCTGCGAGCGTCGAGAGGTGCGCGGTATTAATTTGTGTGCCTACCCTCCACTACTTATTTGTGAATGGTAAGGCTGGCGACACACAACACTCACTACGTCAGTTTTTAATGGCACTGTGTTTTTGGGTTTGAGTAATTTAATCACTGGATTCCACGTCCCAGACAGCCTGAATCCATCTTCCCTATTGAAATTTTTATATTTTTTGATTTCAATAGCTTCACGCACAATCCGTGGATAATAGTGGCGATCAGTGGAGAGGACTCTAGGCTGATGAAACTCAATCCAGTGATTGGCCCCCGACTCAAGATGTTCTGCTACTGCCGATTTATTGTGCTGACGGTTTTTCACAGCCGCGATATGTTCTCTGACCCTTTCTGCAATGGTTCGCTTCGTTTGGTTCAGTAATAATTAATCCAAATAATAATTAATCGCGATAAGTCCCGAAACATAAAAATCTATACATAACTGATTCCTCTATTATAAAAGCATGATGTCGATTATACCGTTTTTTAAAGAATATTAATAACCGATTCCCTCTAACTTCTCGTGCTAAGTTAAGTTCTAATCTGCATGATTCTATCTCGACGCGAAAAGTTTTCAAATTGCGATAACTCTGAAGTTCTTCATTCTAATCATATAGTTTAAATGGCAATTTTGATTTACATTTAATTCAAAATATATCTAACGTACTTAATCAATAATTCATTTATTCCAATGTCAAATTTACAATATATTAACAAAATAATAATGTCACCTTAATACTAAATAAAGTTCTAATTGGTATTATATTGGTCAAGATTTCAACCAGAACCTCCTTTTCATAAGGCCGATTGCCCGTTAAGCTCCTGACGACGCTTGTTACTCTTATTTTACACTCGTCTATTGAAGATTTAAAAAAATACCTAAATACCTACCTCAATTTATTTATTTCAATGAAAATATCATTATTAAATTAGTGTCCAGCTATTTCTGAAGGTGATTGTACTTAGACGACTTTCATTATTGCATTATTACATTCATTATTCGTTCCTTGTATCTGAAGTCCATTAGCAATAAAATGCAACATGCCATTGGCCTAGAGAAAATCTATAATTCCGAGCGACTTTCCCCTTATATTAGATCAATAAGGGTAAGGTTAGGTACATACAGACATGTAAAGTAACGAAGTATTAACAGAATATGTGGCAAATAAATGCGTCTAATTGTCGTACTCTAATGCTACGTTTACATACTCGCGGCAGAGCGAGGGAAGTGGCGAGAGAAGTGGGCAGAGACGTGGTGTGAATGGTATATTCGTCATGCCGCGAGTACTGCCGCGTATGTTGCGCAAATACTAGCGCGATGAACTATACGAGACCGCTAGATGGCGCTAAGCTAAATAAAACACGGTTTTCGTTATTGCTCCTCGAATATTTACTTTTAAAAATATTTATATCGATCTACGGAAAGTGTATAGTAGTTGAAAGTGATAGTTTTTATTAATAATCTATTTAATTAATTCGCTATGCTGTAAAAGCTTATTGCGTACACTGCTAAAGCGTTGTCCTCCATACGTTTACGTCCGTCTCCGTTGCAGGGCGAATACTGTAATGCGGACCAACGCGATGATGGGAGTGTGTAAATGCTAGGGCATTAATCGCGCGAATATTTCTGGCAACACGATGAGCAATGCGAGCGGCAGTATGTAAACGCGGGGTAATATTATACTGTAAGCCGAATTCTCTACTACCTACAACGGTTGTTTATCACGGGATAGTTTCCTGGGGACTTCCTGTTTGTGGGTAAGTACGGGATGAGTAATTCACTCGGGTGGGCAACAAATAGATCCTTCATATACCTATTAAAATTTCAATGGTCTCCACTGGACCTATCGCTATTACGTGGGTACACTACATAAATACGAAAAGCCTTATTCCGAAAGTTACAATCACGAATTTCAAAATTCCGAATTTCATAATTCCGAATCATTCAAAATTCCGAAAGTCAGATATCCGATGTATCATAAATCCTATTTATTGAAAACCCGAATTTCAAAATTCCTAACGATTATAACTGCGAATATTAAAATTCCGAATTTGAAGATACCGAACCATTACAATTCCGAATTATTAATAATCCGAAATATCATAAATACGAATTCCGATTATCAAAACTCCGAAACAACACAAACCCGACAATCAAGCGCCTTGTAAACCTGCATTAGGTAAGTAGGATAGTTGCTATTTTCGGGGTACACGAGATAAACAGGAAATAGAATTATTGAACTATTATTTTAATTTATTGCTAATGATTACAAAATACACGTTGCCATACAACTTTCAGTAACAAGCATGCATGCAGGCAAGCATGCAGGCAAGCATGCAGGCAAGCATGCAGGCAAGCATGAATGCAGGCAAGCATGCATGCAGGCAAGCATGCATGCAGGCAAGCATGCATGCAGGCAAGCATGCATGCAGGCAAGCATACATGCAGGCAAGCATGCATGCAGGCAAGTATGCAGGCAAGCATACATGCAGGCAAGCATGCAGGCATGCATTAGTTTCGCTCTTCTCCAGCGCTACGGGATGTGCAGTCCTTCCGCCCTTGCGTAACAAAGTTCGGGCACCCATGCTCGCTTCCGCAGCTTCGGCTTGCTGGTCGCCTCCGGCGACCAGCCTCAGCCGCTCCAGCTCGCCCGGGCGCCTGAGCTTCGTTACTGCGGGCGAGGACTGCCCTCCCTCCGCGCCTCCGGTTTTTAAATAACACTCTAGTGTAGGGCCAACAAGTACCACGGCAAGTCGGGTTTGGCTTAATTTTTTTACGTAATAATGGGCGAGAAAATTAATTTGTTATTATAAAAAATCAACTCTAAAATGCGCAGTATGTCAAATCAATTTTAACTTTTACCTATTTTTAATACAAATTTTCAATTTGAGCAATGAATTTTCGGCAATTTGAAATTCGGAATAATGTTTTTCGGGCCAATAATACTACGGATTTTTAATTATTCGTAAAAATGAAGTTCGGAAGAATGAACATTCGTATTTATAACTTTCGGATAAATAACTATCGTGTTTTTGAATACTCGGAGTTTTGTTTCTTAGGAATTATAATATTCGGAATTTTGAAAATCGGAATATTGAAATTCGGAATTAAGTATTTCGGAATTCTTGGGTGTTCCCCTATTACGTATAATTTAAAGAATAGATTATGTAGGAAATATGTTCTTACCGACTTATCTTGCTAAAACAACAGGCTAGGGGTAGCCCTGTATTTATCGATCTAGTCGTAGGTACATTATCTATGTTAATCAGATCGAGGACGTATTGAGGAAAGGCTTGGTCAAGAGTACCCACAACCTGCAAGCATGTATGAAAGTTGTAAATGTATGCCAGGATCGTAACGAGTGAAAAATATTATCTCTACTTACCCCAATGAGAAAGAGGCATGACTTTATGTATATATGAATGTATGTATGAACGGAACAACGAGGGAAAGGGATATATTTCTAGGTCGTATACAAATAAAGTCAATGACATTCACTTGTCTTCCATATAATGTAACCCATAAAAATATAAACAGCTACGTCAGCAATGAATTTGACTAGAACTTCATGTCAGTAAGATTTGACCTTGAGAATTTTATATACCGAAGCCGTTACAATTTACTGACTTTCCACCCCTTGGCGTCGCCCTATAAATTTTTATTAAGCCAATTATTCGTGCAGGGTCAAATTTGAAGAGTCACAAATGTAGATAAAACTTTTCGCTGATGTTAACAGACTTTAAATACGAATTTGTTTTTAAAATCTCTTGTTGACGATTCCAAAAAAAATACTAGATACGATATAACAAACATGATGTATCAAAACCCAATATTATTTGCAATCCGGTACGAGTGACAAAGGCTCTAGTGAGTGGTAACTTTACTCTCAGATTTGGGGGTCAGAGGCTCTTCTCTCCCGTGAGGAGTGTAGGTGTGCAAACCCTGAACTCCAAAAAATGTGTCTGTATATTCAAATTATTTCCAGAAGAAGCAAGGATGTCTGATTACACTGATTACAAAAAGGCGCATGTGATTCGATAGCTGTCAGTTATCTGTTTTTTTTTATATTTCTTACGTGGTAGATAAACACACGGACAACACTAGGGGAGTCACACTTGTGCTGCCGACCCTGTAAGAACAGAGTGTTTCTGTGCTGTCAGTGCAGAAGCTGTCAGGATTTCAGGAATTTTCCTTAATAATTTTGGCTGTTACCTCAAGACTTAGACTCACAGTGTGATTTTTATTGCTTCCATTTCATGAAGCCCACATAAATATTACTCACGAAGGGGTAGACATACGATGTAGGCAATCATTTATCATTACGCACCGTAATAGAAACAGTGGGCGGCAGGGTCCTGATTCTAAATGAAATGGACAGGTATATGTATTTATTACAGGACCATTAATTACGGACATGCTTGGTTATTGCATATTTTATGACTGAGACGAGGTATGTGGAACATAGAACATAATAAAGGTATGTGCGGGTTAGCTGTGCCCATAAATTCGTCAGCGAAGACTTGAATCTAAGTTTTAACTTTTTCTGATCTAAAAGTAGCCTAAAAACCCCAACTACCAAAACGACCATCAAGAACCAAATGGTTCGGTGACTCTTTCTTTTCTCTTCTCTCTTTCAGGCGGACCCTGAGCTCCGAGGTCATCTTGGCCACGGATGCAATCAGGAGAAAACGTCTATATGCAGATGATGACTCTTTCTTTTGCCGCACCATTAAGACCTGGAATTCCTTACCACCACGCGTGTTTCCTTCTTCCTACAGTCCCGGGACCTTTAAGCGGGGCATGAAAAAGCATCTGATGAGGCCGACAAGCTGATTGCCACAATTGTAACATGTTCTGTAATGGTGACCCTCTTTTCTTAGGACTTTGCCTTCAGCTTACCATCAAGTGAGGTGAAGTCAAATTGAATTGTCCTATATTTGAAAAAAATAAAAAGAAACCTGGTTTACCCCCTGCTGGGTTTAATAAAGTTTAAACGAATAGAGGTGGTAGAATACACCTGAGTACCAAGGATAGCGTAACGTTCACGTCTTGGAATAACTGGAATCCTGTAAGTTATGCGCTATGTAAACACCAATTTTCGAAATCCTCTCAAGTTGCCTCCGACGAGTTTGAACTAACGTACACGTACTGAATTTCCACAAATATAAATCCTGACTTCACCTCAAAATTGTAGTACACGCCTGTAATGACGTCATCAGTGCAGAATGAAGGTTAAACGAGGGTATTAGGAGGAACATGTGCTTCACAGAGACACGCACCACGATCATTACAAGCAAAACAATTTAGATGTAGAAAATGTGATTAAACCAGGCTTTCCTCTCAGGGTTGGGATGTCAAACGGTAATCACTCTTATAAAATCAAAATTACTATTATGAAAACCAGACTTTGGGTTCCAAATGCATCTTTTGCCATAGACTTAGATTGGAAAAAGTGAACATCCAAGAAGGGACTTGAACCCGTGAATGCTCTGATCATCTGAGCTATGTGGACACATCTTGGATATTCGAAATTCTGTTATACCTTCGTTTTAGGGCGATAGGAAAATTTCCATACTACATAAAATTAGTGCATCTCCAGATATAATCGGGCTCGGATGAAGAAGGAAAAGCAAAAAAACGTAAATTATAATTATGTGTGAACACTATGCAAATAACTGCATAGGAACGTGACATCTTCAAATATAATATTTTATTGTTCAGTTTTATATTATAGTCTAGCTGTAACCCGCGGCGCCGTCCACGTGGTATCGGTTATCTCGACCAAACATAGCCTATGTCCTTTCCCAAGGTCTTATCTAACTCTATGCCAAATTTCTTCAAAATCGGGTCAGTGGTTTAAGCGTGAAAGCGTAACAGACAGATAGACAGACCTACAGACAATGTTATTTTCGCATTTATAATATTAGTATGGAAGTATGAATTCAATAGGTACTAATATTGAGCTACACTTGAGAATATCCAGAAAGTTTAGAAGGATTCTTGTTAAGTAGCGTTGAAAATTATTTTATGGAATTCGTAGCAGCTGCTCTTATTTTACAAGATTTATTATACTCTAGTCTCCACGTTTCAGGCACTTTCTGACACCTGTGAAAGATAAGTTATCCTGTTGATTTAAAGTACCTATCGAAATTCAACATCATGACTAAATCTCTCAGAAGGATCAATCTAGCCTTTCGTGTTATATAACCATCAGTATTACCTACTTCCTTAAATGAAAATCAATGCCTTCTAGGTGTAAGCTTCGGTAGCTTAGTGGTAAGGAATCCGCCTTAAGATCGAGAGATCCCAGGTTCGGATCCTGGCCATTACACTACCACCGTGAACCGTTAGAGGGAAATTAAGTAATGCCATTTATTGGTGGAAACCTGTGACTATATTTTGAATTTTTCTGTTGTCAGCTTATAGTTTTTCAAACTTTATATCTTTTTTGAAAGAGTTACAAGGCGGCGAAGTAGAGTGTCAATGATTATAAAGACTTGTATCCAATTCGTGTCAATTGTACGTTAAAAAAACAATTTCATCCTGGTTAGAACTTTTTTTGGTTGTAATGTGTGTATTTCGAGAAATTAAATGATATAGAATCGTATTTGAATATGAAACCCAGTTCAAATGAAGTATAGTTGGCAGAATATCTCAATCTCGGAGATATTTTTAGCTAACTACATTTTACGGTTGTTTTCCTATTTGATACACAATAAGTAGTCTACTGTGTAGTTGCAATAGTAACGATACTATGGATTGCTACCAAATAATCAATAAAATTCCGTCAAAATCCCTTTCTCAAGGTCTAATCTATCTCTCTACCAAATTTCATCAAAAAGCTTAAGATATAGATAGAGTTACATTCGCATTTATAATATTAGCATAAATTGAAGTAGACAGGGAGATAAAATATCGTCAACCCGCATTACATTTCGCAGATATAGTATATCTATCTACTTCAACAGATACACAACCAATAGTTGAATACGTAACAAATAAATCTGTATCACGTCTCCCACTGGGTAAATAGATTAATGTAACTAGAATAGATAAGTGGAGGAGGACGTGGATATATCAAGTGTCAGTCTGGAGAGATTGACTCTGGAGGAATCGTTGCTTGCTTTTGTGAATGTCTATAAGACTGTTTGCAGTACTGATGAAATAGATATGTGGCCCATTACTTCTGTAAATAAGACTTTAGTTTTAGAAGATATATTTTCTCGTCTAATTCTTGTATGTATGCAATCACAAACTTCAGATATAGACTACTGGCCCGTGTAGAAAAATGATGGGTCATCTGAACCACCAGGTGACCTATATAGAACGATATAAGAGCATAAAATAATAAGATTCAGCACTATGCCGTCACTTGTAAGCTGTCCAACTGAGTGCAGGTGAGCATTCAAAAGCACATGTAGAGTGAGTACATTTTGGTCATATATTTTTGTACGGCATTCTTAACCATCGATAGATCCATGAAAAATAACAAGAAAACGCGTAGTGCCGTACAAAAATGGTGATCCACAAAGTCGGAATTTTTATTTTATTTTCCGACAATTTCCAGGGTAAATTTGGTCATTTGATTTTGTACGGCATCCGTTTCATACTATTTCAATACTGCTTCTAATCCATTATTCCGCAACGCCGTACAAAAATCATGATCCAAGGGGAAATAATCGAGGGTTACAAACCCCTCTCTTTCCGTGGTCCACGGGGTGATTTGAAAAAATACGGCTTTGGTTCCAAAACATTATCTGGCATTCAAAAGTACTATTATAAATAATGCCGTCAAAAAATGATTGTTCATTTGAATGTATTATCAATAATTATGTTAATTTCATCGTATTCTTGATTTATAAAGCTGTAAAATCATTTGATCCTGTACGGGAACTTTTTTTTTAACATGATATTGTAAAATACAATTGTTATATAGTATTGCCGTTCAAAAGAAACCGTTCTAAAAAAAATTATAGAGAAATACAAAAACTGAAATTTTGCTAATTATTGTAAAACTTTAAATATCATAGATTAATGAAATATAGCAGTTTTCTACATTTTATCCCTTGTTTTAAATAGTATTAACATAGATAAATTAGGAAAATATGATGCCGTACATTTTTATGCAGACTATACAGGGTGATCAATCCAAATGGGTCAGTAGGGAGAAGTCAGAAACTATGAGAGATAGCAAGATTTGTTCTTAGGAACCATGGCTTCGATTTTAGATTTAATAATAATGGCATTCAAGTTTTTCCTCAAACTCTCATACATAACCGGGAATCAAACCTGGGTCGAAGTGACTGTGAACAAACATAATTTTTTTTTTCGTTTTTTGTCGTTGTTATATTGTTGATGATGCTAATCATAAGTAAGCTAACATAATAATAATGTAAAAGTTATCTAAAATAATATAAAGTGGTTTTGAAAAGGCTCGTTTGATTTGAAACATAACATTCATTCCAAGAAAACAAAATGTTATTAAGTGTTCCATTTTCAAATCCATATCCATACTAATATTCTAAATGCGAAAGTAACTCTGTCTGTCTGTCTGTCTGTCTATTACGCTTTTACGCCTAAACCACTGACCCGATTTTGAAGAAAATTGGAACAGAGATAGATTAGACCTTGGGAAAGGATACAGGCTATGTTTGGTCGCGATAACTGACGTCCACGCGGGTGGAGTCGCGGGCAACAGCTAGGTTTAAATGAATTATTATTCTTAACAGACAGACAGACAGAAAGACAGACAGATACACAGAGTTATTTTCGCATTTATAATATTAGTATGGATTTGAAAATGGAACACTTAATAACTTTTTGTTTTCTTGGAATGAATGTTATGTTTCAAATCAAACGAGCCTTTTCAAAACCACTTTGTATTATTTTAGATAACTTTTACATTATTATTATGTTATGTGACTTATGATTAGCATCATCAACAATATAACAACGACAAAAAACGAAAAAAAAATTTTTGTTTGTTCACAGTCACTTCGACCCAGGTTTGATTCCCGGTTATGTATGAGAGTTTGAGGAAAAACTTGAATGCCATTATTATTAAATTATTATTATGCCATTATTATTAGTCAACTGGCTTTGCCCAATAGACAGATTTCTTGCGAACACTTTGGAGCCTTTGTTCCGCTCGATTGTCTCTTTAATATATTTAGTATTAAAGAGACGTATGTCGTGTCGCAGAGATTTGGAAATCTGTCTGTTGAACTGCCTATATGACTCTGCATCATCAGAAGACAGCAGTCGAAGCGAGCGTCGTTTAGCCATGAGTTTTTGAGTATGATCGGAGAGTTTCTGAGGTCTATTTGAACGGCGGGGTCTGAAGTGCTTAAAGCCCACCGTTTGGACAGTTTCTACGAGCCTGTTGTTGATCTCGTTCACCGACGCATAGTTCTCTAGGCAATCAAAGCTATTTGAAAGCTCAAGCTGAAAGTTCTCGGAGTTTTGGATTTGGGCACGAGCAGGTTGGAGTGTAGACTTCATCAGGCGGGACCTTTGGAGTTTAACTTTAATACCCAATGTGCCTCTTACGATTCTGTGATCACTACCGGTTTTCACCCTGTAGATCACGGAGACATCACTGAATATTCGTTTCTCGTTGGTCATGGTTAAATTTTACAGGTGTCTGCTAACTTCAGTGTCATGAGTACTTCTCAAAAATATGTTGTATTTTGGAATTATCAGTGACAACATGTTTATATTTTGGTATAAATCGATAGTATATAAACCCACATTTAACATGGTTTCTAACTAGGAACGTAGAATCACGAAAAGACTATGAAAATCAGTACAATTAAATTATCTAAATGCCGTATCAAAAAAAATTCACCTTACATTTCGTTATATGGATTTTTTCTTTTTGATTTTTCTTTTTCAGTTTTTTTTCCCCTATGGACCAACAAAAATGTACGGCATATGAAAAAATATTATCTATGCATAAAATACTTTCAAAATAAATTTATTTCATGTTGTGTCAAATCACCCCTTGGACCACGGAAAGAGAGGGGTTTGTAACCCTCGATTATTTCCCCTTGGATCATGATTTTTGTACGGCGTTGCGGAATAATGGATTAGAAGCAGTATTGAAATAGTATGAAACGGATGCCGTACAAAATCAAATGACCAAATTTACCCTGGAAATTGTCGGAAAATAAAATAAAAATTCCGACTTTGTGGATCACCATTTTTGTACGGCACTACGCGTTTTCTTGTTATTTTTCATGGATCTATCGATGGTTAAGAATGCCGTACAAAAATATATGACCAAAATATACTCACTCTACATGTGCTTTTGAATGCTCACCTGCACTCAGTTGGACTGCTTACAAGTGACGGCATAGTGCTGAATCTTATTATTTTATGCTCTTATATCGTTCTATATAGGTCACCTGGTGGTTCAGATGACCCATCATTTTTCTACACGGGCCAGTAGTCTAATAGAGAATAAACTAAAATAAGTTTGCCTTGGCATTCCAAATTCAAATTATTCATCTATATCTAAGTGCACGAACCTAAATTAGATTGTGTTGATTGTGTAGCCATGACTACAATATACATGCATTAATAGTAGAATAAGCTATTGGCACCACTTGGTGCATGAGATACAGTCGATTGTATCTGTGAGAATTTGAAATGCATTGATATTGAGAGTGGAAATGCAAATAACATAGATTGGTGATCAACTAACTGAGGCGGTCAGCAGTTCATCATTCTGTGATCATGGCGCTTGCAACAGCGCCGAAATATTGAAATACCTGGCATTACTTAGTTCTTCATTTTTATGCTGAGAAAAGGTTCCTATGAGTAGCGGGAGTAGTATAAATAATTCGCACGGGCGAAGCCTCAGGCAACAGCTGGTTATATAAAGATACGCATTAAATTCCAAAAAGAGCAACACATAAAACCAAGATTAAAATAAGCAAAGAAGGAAATTTGAGTAGAGAAATTAGCTCAACAATTTCCTTCAATGAACTGTCTAAAAATTCACAAAGAAAATTTATACCTAAAACTGAAAACAAATACATTCTATACATTTTTAGAATGAATTGAAAACCTTTTTTATCGACTGCAGTAAAGCTGAAGAAGGGTTATAATTAGATGAAAGTCGTTACCTCCTTAAGGTTGATTTAGACCAAACAAACATAGAGCTGCTAGAACAAGAGCACTAAGAGCATTTTTTCTTAATATTTTATTGTAAATTATACCTTACTTTCAGTGTTTATATAAGAAAGGACAACCAATGAATGTTCTGTCACTGTTTACACTAATAGAATATGACGTAGAGAGGATAGAAGGAGCATTCGCTCGTTTGATGTGAATCAACCTTTAAAATAATACTGTCAAATAGCGGAAGCGATCATCATCATCATAATATATTACGTGGAATAGGGATCCGATAAACGGATGGGCAATTTGTTGAGTCATGATGGCTGCGGATTCTGGTAGCGGAGATATATTAGGGATAGTTATGTAATAGATTGTGAGTGATAGTAATATTATAACTGGATGTTAAGTGAAAATAAAACTGTTTTAATGAATTATGTAATGATTTATTTGTCACTAGCTGCTGCCCGCGGCTCTGCCCGCGTGGATATTGGTTATCGTGACCAAACATCAAACAATGTCCTGTCCCGAGGACTATTCTATCTGTGTACCAAGTTTCATCAAAATCGGTTCAGTGCTTTAGGTGTGAAAGCATAACAGACAGAAAGACAGACAGACAGAGTTACTTTTACGTTTGTAATATTAGTATGGATGAAAGATATACTTCCTTTAGAAATGTGACGTTTGTATTATAACCTGCATTTATAGCAAATAGATCTATGTTAACTTCGTATAACTAATTGTATCTACTAAGTACATCATGATACTATACCCAACTAATTAATGAAGACATTTACAATGCTGTGAAATTATGAGAACACAATAATTGCGTTTGTTGTGTCATTATACTCGACGGTAATTATTGCAGGTGATAAAGTAATCACTGCAGAATGCTTTATTACCGCAAAAACTGGTAGGAATACTCGTATTATCATACAATGCAATGTATGAGGCAGGTTAGAACTGGTAATTGAGTACTACTGCAGCATCATCACTATTATCTTAACGAGTGTCTCAGATCCCCGATTCTGCTAATATTGTCAACCACAGACTTTCATGCAACACTGCAAAAATGGGGTGTGCGTTGTTATATAGCTGATTGTTTTATAGAATTTCGTTTCACATAAAATTTTTCTCATATTTTCGTTTCATAGATACACAGAATACTTACTTTGAAGATTTTTAAATCATTGATTTTTGTTTCACATAAAGTTTAATGTTAGAATAATCATATCACAGAATAACAAATTAAATATTCTTTATTATCATAACATACATTAAATATAAAATCGTTTGACATACCACTCAAAAGATATAAAACTTAATTGCGCTAAGATAATTCGACGGAGCCCCGCTCCGCGGGGCTCCTATTTCTGGGTGGTTTTAAAAAAAATAACCACGAAGGCCTAAGGCGGGAGCGAAGCGGAGCGGAGCTCCCGCCTTAGCCTTCTAACCTAACCTATCCAAGTCGGGGTACTCTGAGTCGGGGTGTAAACTATAATGACGTGTTCTAATTTATTAAACGTTAGACCAAATTATTTTCGATTATGGTGGTGGTTTAATATTCCTTAAAAAATAATTCTACTGTTTGATAATTTTATTAAACAAAAAAATGTAAATAAAAATTCATTAAATTGTTTTTCTGTGAAATATGTTTCATTCTGGTAAATTGTCTTTGATACAATAATATTCGAAATAAAAATATAAGTACCAAATATTATGTGAAACATTTTCTGTGAAACGAAATTCTATAAAATTTCTGTCTGCGAAACAAGGGGCTCCCGCAAAAATGCCATTTAATTTACCTCGGGAAAAAATCTTGGACTTAAAATGTGCACAAAATGTGCTATATACGCGCAGTACACGTTTTTTGGGTGTCTTCTGAGGATAACACGGGGTGCCACGGCGATGGACGAGCTCAAATTTACCAAGCATCAATTAGCCTACTGCAGTCCACTGCTGGACATAGGCCTCTTCCAATGTGCAAAGATAAAGATCCAGCATAGAACATAGAAAACAATCCACGCGCGCCAAGGACTCGTTTGTCTCGCGACTTAAGTCCAACATAATAGGTATAATTATAAAAATATGTCCCAAAATATAGAACGAGTTATATGAAGTCAACATAGATCTATTCGCTATAAATGCAGGTTATAATACAAATGTCACACTTCTAAGGTATATCTTTCATGACTTTCAGAACACGTTAAATACCAAATAAACAACATTTTTTACAGTTGATAATTGTGTTGGATAGAATATTTTTCTGCGAAAATACCCATGTAAATACAAAAGTATTGTATCTATGCCATTGCGTTTTTTTCTGAGGGTTTTTAGGGGATAGGACTAATATAAAGTAGGTACCCAGTTGATGGTAATAACATCGCCTTTGAAAGATTGAAAAATATTTATCTACAGTTCTGACTACTACCTAAAGTTTTCACGTTTGATCATACCTGTTAAGTTTATGTAGCCCGTAATAAGGTACAATCTTTTTAATTTTTATTTAATAAATGATCAGTTTCATTTTTAAAAAGTCATCGAAGGCTTCATAATATGATTTTGCTTTATATTATTGTTTTTATCTAGATAATAACTGATGACTAGGCTAATGTGCTAAGCTAATATGCTCGCAGATTGAGGTAAATCTTTTTGAACTGATTGGTGACCATGAGTGCAAGTGTTACAGCCATGCCAGCACAAAAATGTTAGATATTTTTATGACATCATAATCTAATATTTAGGATCTTTGGAAAAAAGCAGTACGCTACTATGTACGCTCTATACGCTCTTATAAAATAAAAATAAATAGAACACAATAGTCTAATCCTCGTATCAAAAAAACTAGTGAAAATCTTCAGGTAGGTATAAACCTGAAGATTTTCACTATTGTGCTTAAGTAACTTATGTAAGTTAGAGTTACAAAAAGCTAATAGTATTCCATTGTCACCTTACAATAGATAGAATTGCTCTCAGTCTTGGATAAAAAGATCTGGGTACAGTAATACATAAAATAAGGTTTTCTTAAATGATTATTATTACAGCATCTTATATTATTACATTTATTACAGATAAACAATGTTTTGTATTCAAATTCAAATCATTTATTGCCTACTAAGTGTACATAGATCTTTACATTATATTTCAGTACTTAGGACTTAGCGCCTTTTGCAGACATTGCAATATTGAGGTCACTTAATTTATTTATTTAGGTAGGTATATTATTGTATTCTAAATATTACAGACTCAAGTGAAATTTAATGGAATACAATAATAAATTAGATTTCTTATACACAAAGGATTAAATTAACTATAATAAATGAATTAAATGTCATATTACATTCTGGGATTGAACTTTCTATGATAACTGTACTTATAGTCCATTTTCAAATATATTTAAAGACTATGAGTAACTAAAACCCATAAAAAATGTGATTCCTTAGCACTTTTTTTCAGTATAATATTGTATTGGCAAGTACGTACATAGGTACTCACCACTATGGGTTCCCAAGACCGAGCAAAGTACAGAAGGTTAAGCAGGAAAGTAGACCCTAGGCTACGAGCACCTTGGCTTCAGATGCAATAGAAAAATAAGTCTTTTTGGCATCACTCAGGTGGCAGACAAGCACACGGCCCACCTGATGGAAAGTGGCTACCGTGGTATATGGACGTGTGCAACACCAGGGGCGTCACAATCGTGCTGCCGACCCTTTATGATGATATACCGAATATTAACGTTGTTAGAAATGTCAATTAAATATTTGAATCGACGTATTTCATCGCATTAAATACTTTTGCTCATAATAACTGAAAATTGAATCTCAAATTCCTTCACATAACCAACGATTTAATACGACAACGTTTCATAAAATTGAAAGCTCATGTCTATCTCGTCAGCTTTCCTGCATCATTACACTTTTCGGTTGACTTAGTCTAAATTTACGTGTCACTCAGTTTATCTTCGACCTTTACGTTGCCCTAATTTAGTCACTAGACCTTGAATTGAATTTGATAAGCCGGTTGCTTTGTTGACAGCAATATTCAATCTCATGGCATCAAATTTTGCAATATTTGTTTGTTTTGAACACATATAATCACGCCTTTATCCCCGAAGGGTTAGGCAGAGGTGAATTTCACCAATCATTATATTTGGTCCCACGTAATAGGGGGAGAGCCTATTGCCGTATTCTGGGCACTATTGTTGTCCAAAGCCATGTATAGGCTGTCTGGACTGTATATATACTGATGTTAAATTAAACAGCCCTATCCCTTAGTCGCCTTGTACGACACCGCATGGGAGGAGATGGGGTGGCCCAAATTTTACTATTGGTACCACGCGTTGTGTTGTTTTGAAGCAGTAGGTATAATAAACGAAGCCGGCTGGTTGGCCATGTGGCTTTTCACTTTATTCATAGTTCTCAATTTGTATTACACCTAGCGCTAATATTAGAAAGCATGTTGGAAAACTCATTAAATAGTTACATAATGAATGAAATTTTGAAGCAAGATTACTACGTTCTTCTTCTCTCGTCGAAGTTATAAGTAGATGAGAATTCGGCTATCTAGAACAGTTTCAGGTAGCTCTGTCGGGCAAAGTGTTCATTCTAGTCTTGTTTTTACTATCGAATTGTGTCCTATATCTTAATCGCCATGAAGATGTCATAGAATGGGACGAGATCTCTTTTCTGATGTGTTGCCTTCAGCTTACCATCAGGCGTGGAAAAGTCAAACTGACATGTCCTACATAACGTCCGGAAATTAAAGTAAAGTCCTATATAAAAAAAGAGAAATATTTCATTGTAGTCGTTTAGAACTACGCGGTAAATAAACAACCATTATATTTCAAAATAATAACTGAAAACCAGTTTAATCGCAGTTTAAAAATAGATATATTTAATGATAAACCTACAATTGAGCTTCCATTATCCTAACTAATTGAGGGAACATTGCTGTCGGAAAACCGATTTGTTCGGCTATTGAAGCTAGAGGTAGTTTTGATTGCTACCAATTTCCTATTAAAATGGTCATAATGTATGTAGGTATAACAATGGCAAATAACTAAGTATATTAACAATGAAAGTATAGTATAAAATCACGTCAATCAAATATATAGTCTTTTATATTCACTACCCATTAGTTTGTTAACGTAATTATTTATGTCTGTAAACTGAAGATATATTTTTTAACAACTTTTAATTAACGATTCTGAACCATTTTTTTTTATTCTGTCGCTACGGACGTAAAAAGATTTAAAAATCCTGTAAGTTTGATAGGAATTAGCAGAATAACACAAGAGATGCAGAACAAATGCATTTAAAAAAAAAAGTATATCTAACGGAAATTAAGAAAAAACAAAACTCTACGACACCTACGCGGGTAATGCTGCGGTCATAAGCGTTCTATTATATCCATACTATGTTATGACCAAGCTATGACAGTGGTATCTTGCAGTATTCCTGCTGATTAATCGGCTGCGATCGTCGGCTATACCCGGCGATGTAGAGACAATAGAATAAAATGTTCCTTTTTAAAAAAAACGCCAACCTCATAACTCCGTACCTATAAAGGTGCGTACAGATTATGTAGCATGTTGTATAACTTGTGTTATATAACACGTCCACATTATCTAACATTGTTTTATAACTTTGCAACATTGTACTAACTTCAGTGTCTAAATTACTGAAACATGTTATATAACATTGTTTTATAACATGTTATGCTATATAATTTGTACGCACCTCGTACCTTTCACGTTGGGACTGGCATAGCTCGTTTGATTTTACCAACGAATAATTGAAAAGGTCCTGCAGTCAGCATTGTATCTATGCTAGTAAAATAACATTGTAAATGTTAAGCTAGATGACTGGCGATTAGACAATCAGCCAGTCATGTAGATATCAATTTAGCCAATCAGACGATAGACTGCTACGATTAAAGACATAAACAGCAGTAGGCACCTACATGACAATAAATGAAATGAAAATGAAATTTATTGTACTGTTATTTTTTCTGTTACCTATGCAGAATACGTACACACGAACCTATTCATTCAGTCGTTATAGCATAATCGAGTAATATAGATCGAGACCTGTAGATCTATCCATCCATTCATTCATCCATACTCAATAATAGTAGGCAGTAAGATGTAATTAAAATTAAGTCATTAACCAATTCAGTGCCCAGTGTCCATGATCCAATTTTAGGAAACCAAAAAAGGAAACATTTTTTTTCGTTTCGGTACGCGTCCCAATTATTATATTATTTCAAAGTCAGTTTTTCAAAATCAGTACATTTTGAAAAACTGATTTTGTGTTCCAATTTTCAGTTCTCTGTAAACAAGACGACTATCTAAGCACACAGACTTTAAAAAATAAAAGCGAATGTCATGGGTGTCATTGAGCACCAACTTTTATTATTTGCGTGCCAAGCTTCGGGGACTACTAAATAATGAAAAACTAAATTTACGACAACCGGATCCACCATGGTAAGTAAAATGTGACGTCACTGGAATCACTACGGCGACCTTCAGTTGTAAATTATTTTTTATGTTTACCTATATTATTTGGCCATAAAATATAAAGTTTATTATACGCTGAACTTCACATAGCATCTGATAATGTTACCGCACTGAGTTATTTTAGTGCTATCCTGATAGCACTTTTCATTATTCATACGTTGATTTTAAAACATAAAACATACATCAAAATGCGTTCAGTAAATTTTGCATCTAAGGCGACAAAATTTCCAAAAAATATTTTTGAGTGTAGTACAGACACAACTAATTTAAAATTTTATAATAGCATAGATAGACAGATGTATGTACGTAGGCATGTCAACCATAAAATCATCATCAGAGTTCATTAATCACACCACGCTTACTCATTCTGTAAAAATTACATTTTGTAGGAAACTGAGCTAAAACTTTTTTTACTATCATTAAGAGTAGAGCATAATGAGACAAGACATTGACAAAAAACATGTTTTAGTGACCTTTGACCTTGAGGAACTCGCATGCACGAGATTATACGAGACATCGGACATAATACATACCTATTACGAGAATATTCGGATAATATAGCAATAAAATGTTAAAACAAAGTTGTTTCAAGTTTATTGCTTTTTATCTGATAATGCTAGGTTCACTGGACCATTGTCTTTACAGTTAACTGGGTTAACTGTAACTTTGTAGTTTAATTGCCTGTGAATCCCCGAAGGGGCAGGCAGAGGTCTATTAACACCCGCATTCTGCCAACTATGATTTTCGGTCCTACGTAATAGGGGCTGAGCCTCCTGCCGTCTAGAGGGCACTTTGTCATGGGCTGTATGTTTACTTTCGGATGGAGAACAGCCCTATCCCTTAGTCGTCTTTTACGACACCCACAGGAAGGGATGGGGTGGCTCTATTCTACTCCACCGAGATCAGTACGGCTATTTTTTTATTTTATTTTATTTTTTTTTATTTGGGGAGCTTACAGCTACATTCACATATACACAACATTTAGGTTAGTACACGCCAATTACAAGCTTCCACAATTATATCAACCAGTTATATAAAACAAAATGGTTAACAGCTGAGAGCAAGAATACAGGAATAAGATTGAGCAAATAGAAGTATCAACATCTACTCACTTTCAACAAAACACTTCGTTAGACAAGATCTGACAGAATGCTTACCGGTATTAAAGAGATCCAGGTTACTGTCAACATTCAATTGGTTAAATTCACTAATAATTCTAGGCAGAAAGCTATTCACTCTAAAATTGGTGCGACACGGAGGCCTGCACAATAAGAAATTCTTACGTAATCTTTTAACTGGCACTCTTAGCTTAATTTCAGAGAGAAGCCCAGGACAGTCGATCCCACCCTGAGCAACACTGAGAAGAAGAGTTACATCAGAGATTCTTCTTCTTTCTTGCAACGGTAGGATATGCAGTTTAACACAGCGCTGCTCATAGGTGAGGTCGGCTAGGTGGGACAGTTTGAATTTAAACCCCAAATATCTAATAAATTTTCTCTGAATCATCTCGATCTCATTAGAGTAGCAAGCATAGTATGGGTTCCAAACCTGTGAAGCGTATTCCAGGTGACTTCTTACGTATGCGCAATAGAGTATTTTTACGGTTTTCATATTTCTGAAGTCCCTGGAGCACCGGATCAAGAAACCTAAAGCCCTAAAGGCCTTATTAACTAATTGACTAACATGCTGATTGAATAAAAGCTTATGGTTTTTGATTGCGTAGTCGTATTCATATACTTGACGCTTACGTGTAAAACTCATAGAAAAACATTTAGAGGCATTTAAATCTAATTTGTTTAAATAGCAGTATGAATCAAGACGTTGGAGGTCCTCCTGCATTAAATCGGCATCGTGAACATTGTTAACCGTACGGAATATCTTCATATCATCAGCAAAGAGCAAAAACTTTGAATATTTGAAACAGGGGCCAATGTCATTAATAAAAATAACGAAGAGTAGGGGGCCCAACAAGGAACCTTGAGGAACTCCAGAGGGGATTTTAACCCATGACGAAGCATAACCACTCAACACCACTGCCTGGGACCTGTCTAGGTATAGGGTAAATACTTAACGGTTACTATTCCTGATGACCTATTAGTTGATTTATGTCCTAGTCCTATGTCCAGCAGTGGACTTCCTATGGCTGAAATAATGATGATGATGATTAGTTGATACTATTGACTTACTGAACCATTTTCTATTTATCGTACTTCTGTATCGTACGGTCATTATAGTCAGGTCATTTAACTCCATTGTGGATAAATATTATCAGAAGAAACAGCATCTTAAAATGATATCTGTTTGTGTAAACAGAAGATATAATTTTATTTGCCTTCGGTTATTGCACTGATTATTAGTTTATTGCCTTATTTTTCTCAAAGAACTGTAATCCAAATGATTACAATTAGTTTGCATAGCAACAAGATATCAAATTATCTATATAACTTTTCAACTAGCGTATTACAGTCCATTGATGAACTAGACTTATAAAAAAAAATTACAGCGTGTGTGTGTGACAAACTAAGTTCTTGATGAAATTTGTGTTCAAAAATCGTCAAGGCACCCATGATTGTCGTCGGTAGCATAGTGATAGGAGAGCGTCTTACGATTAAGAATCCCAGGGTTGAAATCCTGGCTTTTACACTACTGATGTTAACGGGAATACTAAGAAATTCGGTTACCAGTATTGTGAAAAACAAATTAAACTAGCTACTCGTAATTTTTTCTTCGATTCCATTAACGTGAAATACCGATCCCCAGCAAAATTCATCCAGATTCGTTTGTGATTTCTAAATTCATCCTGATGTGGTCCAGTAACAAATACCTATCAATCTAAAAACTCTCCTATATATCATAGTAGTGAGATAACGGCACCTTACAATTTTGCTGCAGTACCTACTATCTAGTCTACGTACATATTGCGTTGTACTATCAATTGTATATTTGTGGCCAGTGTCGTGACGGCTTCGTTATCGTCTAATAAAATCGCCCATTCTCAGACAATGTCAGCGCCATAGTGTTAATCCATCTCATCATTGTAATCCTAGCGTTCTCCTTGATGTAGAATATAATATATTCAGATTTATTATTTTAAATATATTGGGAAATATAAATAGGCCATAATATACAAATATTAGCGCCTCAAGCTATTTACTTTGATGATACTATGAACACAAATCCTAAAAATGATGACGTCAGATATTGACACAGAGTCACTCGCTACTAAACCAAAATGAACGCTAATTAGATTGTAAACAATAATTGGTACTTAAACTAAGTACAGACAACTAACAAAGGGGGCCATAACAATGAATATGATATTAAAACTATAATATTATTATAATATTAATATAATTAAACTATAATATTATTATAGTTTTAATATCATATTCATTGTTATGGCCCCCTTTGTTAGTTGTCTGTACTTAGTTTAAGTACCAATTATTGTTTACAATCTAATTAGCGTTCATTTTGGTTTAGTAGCGAGTGACTCTGTGTCAATATCTGACGTCATCATTTTTAGGATTTGTGTTCATAGTATCATCAAAGTAAATAGGTTGAGGCGCTAATATTTCTATATTATGGCCTATTTATATTTCCCAATATATTTAAAATAATAAATCTGAATATATTTTGGTACACTTACTTAACTATGAATTTTGAGTGGAAAGTAAAGATTTGTTTATGAACGTCCCTTGACGTATAGGTAGTCGGTGACATGTATGTTTGAGTATTTTCTGATGTACCGCAATTTTATTAGCTTTGCTAGTTAGTAGCTTAGCACCATTAGCACAGATTACCTCTATTAGGTCTTTGACCGGTAAAACTTTATCGTCAATAATTGAATAACAGCTACATACTGGGCAAACAAAATATGATATGATATGCTGTCGACTCGACAGAAGAAGAATAACAGTAATCCAGCAGCTAACATTGGTACATCCTGAAGAAAAATATTTATTTTTAACACCAATTCAGTGGTACTTGTTATATTTATCATAAAAACCAGTCAAGCACAAATCGGACTCGCGCACGGAATGTTCCATACATAACAGGATTAATTGACTTGCTTTTAGAAAACTGGGGTTACCCAAGGTCAAATATCCAGAAGGGCTGTTCGTCGCAAACGATTCCTAAAGTGGAAGCCGCGAAACGGCAAATAGATGGTGGGTTGCCCATTAGGATTGCTAATTCTCCTTCACCCTAAAATGCTTTAAATATTGTGTTGGCTGTGTTCGTGGACCCATTTATGGGATTAAGAATAAGAAAAATGGCATATAACCTACGTAAAAACACCAGTAAGTAATACATTAGAACTATATTTATTCGGTGAAAGTAAATATGATAATATTTTAGTAAATTATCTTTACTTGTTAAGATACCAAAATACCCATTACACCCCTTTATTTTCAGCTTCATCCTAAAAGTATAAAAATTAATAGCATTAATTTACTAATATAGCAGGGACAATATTAAATACAATTTTAGGAGAGGCGCTCGTTACGGTAACTCTTCCGAGTTTTGTAATATGAAACTTTTATCCAAGAAAGTAATAACGTGGAAACTTTTAAGTTTATAGTCAGTGCAAAGGATATTTTCACAACCAAAGAGTTTTGAAGGTCTTGCTTACCTTATGAATTCTTTGAATGGAATTCGTCAGATAGAAGAAAATCACTTTCTTTCCTTATTCGAGTCCTTTATCCATTTCTTACTTCTTTGTTCTTAATTTAATTTGACTTAATTAAGATAGATATAAATTCTGCCTCTTCATAATCATAATCATTAGCTTTAGTCCTGGTAGCATCCAAAATTTGCACTTGGAGCCCGCGACTCGCTGTCTTACTATTTCTCTTGATTTGACTTATCCTGGTTTTAAGGTAGCGACTACCGTCTGACCTCCTAACTCCGAGAAGAAAATCAAACACCAGGTGTACTAACTTTCAGACGTTGACTTAATTAAGCCAGTAAAGTTGAATAGATCGTGATGAAATTTGGAATAAAATATAGATTATAGTCTGGAATAACAACTTCATCCAGGGAATAAATTTTTGTGGATCACGGAAACACGGAAACACAATTGGACATGGAAACGGAACAACAAACGGGTTTAGTATTTTACAAACGCCGCAGATAGTAAAAGATGTAATTTATTATTAGAATGTAAATATACACAAACATCCTGTAGAATATGACAATATTATTGCAAACACTCAACTTCAAGTAGATGAAGCAGTCATATGTAAATAATCTTGAGGAAGATAACTACAGATTATTGAAGACTGTTTCAAATGCAAAATCAATTCGTGTGTAGTTAATAAAGCGCAAATATGGAGATTAACTTGTACAAAGAGCCACAAGGCTGTCTGCCATCTTGTTTGCGCAGAAGACATCCATCTGTGACAGGTTTAGAAGTTCCGGACTTGAGATGTCAATTTTACGCTTTATTGTAGTTCAAACTAAGAATGTAAAGGGTTTTAGAATCAGGGTTTAATCCAAGAAAAGATGAATGGAAAGCGTAAAAGAAGCTATACCAAAGAAGGGTACCTATGACTGAAAATCATGTATTCCGCGGACTCTAAATATTGGGACTTATGCAAAATTGCGGAAACGATCACCTTCATGCAACTACAATCATCATTAGTCAATGTTATAAATTGAAATACCAGCTATTTCCCGTGATAATAAAACATGATTTTTTCAACAACTTTTTTCACAATAAAAACTTCCGAGAAGGATCTATCCTATTTGATCTGTTAAGGTGAAACACTCTATACGCACTATGAGTTAAAGCGGCTCTATAGTTACGGGTACAAGATTTAGCTATATAGCGAGGAATTCTGCGAACTACTGACTGTCAGTGGAATCTTATTGTGGCCTTTTTTTTGTAAGAGAATTGATTTCTGCGGACCTACGATTCAGTGGATGAAGCCCTGCTAACTATATCACATAAATATTATTTGCGCAACGGGTAAATGCTTTTGGCCCCTAATGATATCTGGCCTTCCAAATATTAAAGTAAAACAGTGAAATTAAAAACAACTTTGCTACGAGGCTAATTAATCGTTAATCGCTTAAGCTTGGGCTGACATAGATTAAACAAATTTATTACTGAAGCCAAAAATAAAGAAGAATATTATTTGTAACGTTTGTTAAAAATAAGGATTGACTTAATATGCAAAACATGTGAGATAATACTGCATAATATTGTTCATATTATCTTCATAAATTTTTATTATTTCTATTTTCAAAACTGGGTGTAAAGGTCATATGCTTTACTTCGAGCGTACCTACCCGGTGTTTAAATCTGTATAAAAGTTCGGTTCTGATAAAAGATTCAGGCTTCCCAGCTACAGCTTGATCGAGTTACAGGATTACGATCCGACCTTGGTTTCTCGGGCTAAGGGCTTTTCACTCTCAAATCCCCTTCATAACTCTTTCAACTATATATTATAATCTCTCAATTTTTATTCCTAAGTATCCGATTCAGGCCAATCTACACACAACACACTTTTGGCTGATATACTACAATTGACTTTGGATATACCTACTGAATAAGATTCTGACTAATATATAATCAAAATAAAATAATTACTTGTTCATTATGAACTTAATTTTCTTTGATAAATCAATAAGTGATTAGTCCTAATCATTTCATATCTCAATATTGATTATTAATCAGTGAATGACCTTGATAAGAACGTTGAGTGCTCTTGTCATGGATATTTCGGCGTTAAGATGTAAATAAGTATTCGTGCCGTCAGCTGGTATTCTACTTTCAAAGATTAAAAAATACATAACTAATTATAAATGTTTGAATTGTTTTATAACATCCTTGTAGAAGAAACTAGTTTCGTATTTTAAATATTGTGTTTGCAAAGTGAGTCGAGTTAAAGAAAGATATTTAGGTAAGCATACGAGTCCTAGAGACTGCGAGAAGGCAAACGGAAAGTTAGATGTCCCCTAGATAGACCGACTGATGACCTGAAAAATGTGGCTGGGACACACTGGATGCGGATAATGGGTAATCGAGAGCAATGACACACATTGGGAGAGGTCTACGTCCAGCAGTGGACTGTAATAGGCTAATTGATTGATTGATTTAAGATCTATAGTATACCTACCCTTTAATCATACAATTAGGTATGTAGAACCCACATACTTATTATATCTCTTAGATATATATTATAAACGGCATAAAATAACGGGTATATATTATGATCATCAACATTTTGAGTTTTTAGGTGCCTCTGTGGCTTATTCTTTTCTTCTTTACAATATTTCACCAAAGCCTTTCAAACACAAAGGATACAAATTACCACTCGTTCCACTAAAACGTGTCAAAAACCGTGCAACTTGGATGTGCGTCAATAATAAATATCTTCTATTGAAATAAACGAATTCTCATCAATCATCACCGGAAAGTCAATGTTTTATTTAATCAATGCCTTTATCAGCCGCAGACGTTCTTCAAGATATCGGTGACGTACCTATATCAAATAGTTTACCATGATTTTGTTTATACCAATGAACTGATACGCCAGATTCACAAGTCTTTATTCAAGGTTTAGGTTTCAGATAATGTTTAGAGATAACTTCCTGGTAATAGGCAGTTCATGTTACAAGGACCCGACCCTGGCTTTCTATAGTATTGTTTTACACTTCCAAATTTTGTAAAGTGGTATCCCTTCTTACTTTTATCTTCCAATATGTACCTACTCTTAATTTTATTATCCCTAAAGGTTCGAGCATTATAGCCTCTGATTGTAAAATATTGGAATACTCTACTCATATACGGACAGTTCTTTTTTATACCCCTTAGATGGCAGGCAAGCACACGGCCATCGTCTATAAACAGGTTCAACACCAGGGGCGTCACACTCGCGCTACCTAACCTTCTAATAGAACCCCATACACTGTTGTCACTTCATTCCACAGTTTAAGTGTGCGGCGGATGAAGTTCCTTTGCGCGCGGGAGGCTATGCGGTTTCTAGTCGCAACGTGTGAGGATGGATTCTCTGACTGTGGCAAGTGGTGCGATGATAGAATGTAGCCTCATGGGCATCAAGTTGTCGTTCTTCCTTGAAAAAAATCCTTGAAAAAAAGCATCCTGATCTAATCCTTGAAAAAAAGCATCTACCGAGTCCGTCAGGTAAGAATCTTCATTACAGTATCGATAGGAATTAGAATCATGGCTTTCATCTTCAGCTGTGCTATTCTCTAGTACAACGTTGCGACAGTCTTGATATAGATTGTCATTAGTCAATCACCAGTGACGTCACTCAGTCCGACCAATGAGAATTTATATCATGGTTGTCGCAACGTTGTGCTCGACGCCGTGTGCTTATAGAATTGCACAACTGGAATTCCCACTAGCATCTTACCATAGCAGGAGCCTTATATTTGGGGCATGGGCATAAAACGTGCAAGGTAAAGGGCCTTATCAGATTACATCACTTGGCTAGTTAATTGTTTCTTGAAATGCCAACTGATCTAATCTTTTTCGAGGGCTTTACCTACCTATAGTTGTTGTGTCCTTTTATATTCACGTGTTTGGTAGGTACTTTCTATGTGAAGGTAGTAAAGATAATGGTAGAATCTGCGTAGATAAGAACTATCTGATAATCTTATATAGATATTCAAGAACTGATTTGTTGTCTTGTATCATGCTTTGTGTAACTGGTGTGAATAAAATTGCTAATCTGCGGATATGACAATGCCCCCGTCAAGACCAACATCCCACAGTCGGCGTCATTTCAGTCGGTTCAAGTCTGACATAGGTATATAGCCGGTAGGGGGTATAGTCAAGTCAAGACGGGACAGCGAAAGTATAAGAATAAAAATAATTAGAATAAGAATAATTTATTTGCCTTTTATACATTTAGGCGCATAGTGTAACTTTTAAGATAAATCGATATTCAACTCATATACCTAACATTTCGACTCGTATTCATAGATCGATCAAATTATACAGTCTATTACCTATACAATTTTAGACTCGCGAAGTTGCCTTACAGTAATTTAAATTAAAAAGACCAATTAATTCACACCAGAGTAATAAAAATTTGTTGTTTGTTTTCACAAAAATTTGCGAGAATATTCCAACAATTTATATATGTATAGATGATTAGACTACCTACTACATGCACTTACATCGACTGTTTAACCGATTTCATGGAGTTCAGTTAAACACTATAAAAAAATACGCAGTGCAGCATCATTTAGTAGCGAGTTATAGCAAAGTTTATGGCACGAAAATATTTTTCGCGTTGAAAATTGTAGTTGCATTCTGTATGTATTTTAGCATGATTTTATCACTGTCTGTACAAAAATAAGTTTTATTAACTTATTATTAGTATTATATATTATTATGATCTTTTCAATCTTCGCGCTGAAGTCTATGATGTGGGTGATTTCATGACCAAAACGCCTTTGGATGATCTAAGATCGAATAACCTTGTAATTTGTATATTCTGAAATGTTCATCTCTTAAATTAATATTATATCCAAAAGTTTAGTTGATTATACATATTATATACCTACTATAGTACATTATGGTACAAGTGAGCAAAGTTGGTGATTACCGCCGAGGCCCTATTGAGGACGGTAATCATCATGCTCACGCGTGGCATACGACATTTTACAACACACTTGCGAATAAAATAACACTACAAATACTAAATAAACAATACTACAAATGAATTCGTTTTCCTATGCGCGCCCATCTAACAATGGCGATCGGCCATATTTAAAAGAATGAGGTTTAACCAATGATAATTTCATAACATAGATATGTCATATGCTTACAAATCAACGTAGAAATAGCAATAACACATCTCATCATCATCATCATCATTTCAGCCATAGGAAGTCCACTGCTGGACATAGGCCTCCCCTATAGATCTCCAATAGGACCGGTTGGAAGCGGCTCGCATCCAGCGCGTTCCCGCGGCCTTAATGAGGTCGTCTGTCCACCTTGTGGGTGGACGTCCTACGCTGCGCTTGCCGATACGTGGCCTCCACTCGAGGACTTTTCGACCCCATCGGTCATCAGTCCTCCGTGCTATGTGCCCTGCCCACTGCCATTTCAACTTGCTAATCCGCTGGGCTATGTCGGTAACCTTGGTTCTTCTACGGATCTCCTCATTTCTGATTCGATCTCGCAGAGAGACTCCGAGCATAGCCCTCTCCATAGCTCGTTGGGCTACTTTGAGCTTACTCATAAGGCCCATAGTGAGGGACCACGTTTCAGTGCCATAAGTCATCACTGGTAACACACACTGGTCGAAAACCTTCGACTTGAGACACTGAGGTATGTAGGACGACACACGACCGAGTTGGATTCGGCGATTGACCTCTTTCTTGAAGTCGGACCTACCTAACTGGACTACTTGTCCTAGGTAGACGTACGAGTCAACAACTTCAAGAACCGAGCTCTCAACAGATATTGGGGTAGGTACAACATGGGCATTGCACATCACCTTTGTCTTGTCCATGTTCATTTTAAGACCCACCTGTTGAGAAACTCGGTTGAGGCCTTCGAGCATCGTGTTGAGATCTTCCATCGATTCTGCCATGACTACAATATCGTCGGCAAACCGGAGGTGAGTGATGTATTCGCCATTAATATTGATGCCGAATCCTTTCCAGTCCAGGAGCTTGAAGGCATTCTCCAAAGTGGCCGTAAACAGTTTCGGAGATATCACGTCTCCCTGTTTTACGCCTCTTTTCAAAGGGATCGCCCTCGAACTCTGTTCCTGTACTCGAACCGACATGGTGGCGTTATTATACAAACACTTCAACACTTCGATGTACCGATAGTCAATACGGCACCGCTGGAGAGACTCAAGCACAGCCCATGTCTCGACCGAATCAAAGGCTTTCTCATAGTCCACAAACGCTAAGCAAAGTGGCAAATTATACTCTTCGGTCTTCTGTATAACTTGCCTCAGCGTATGGATGTGGTCTATGGTACTGTAGCCTCTTCGGAAACCGGCTTGTTCAGAAGGCTGGAAGTCATCAAGCCTGCGCTCGAGACGGTTCGTAATGACCCTTGAAAACAGCTTGTAAACATGGCTCAGAAGCGAGATGGGTCTGTAATTCTTCAATAAGGTATTGTCACCTTTCTTAAAGAACAGCACCACCATGCCTCTGTTCCACGCTTCTGGCGTTATGCCCTCGAGGACGACGGTGTTAAAAAGCCTCTGAAGGACTTTAAGTACCGGTGTTCCACCCGCTTTCAGAAGCTCTGAAGTGATTCCGTCGTCACCCGGTGCCTTGTTGTTCTTAAGCTGATTCAGGGCCATTCTAATCTCGTACAGGCTGATGTCCGGGATATCCTCGGTGAAGTGTCGGGTCAACTTGGCTCTTGGGTCGGTCGCCATGTTGCCAGCAGGATTAGCGACCGAAGCGTATAGCTGTCCATAGAACCTTTCGATCTCCTCCAAAACCTCAGCCTTGGTCGACGCTATACTGCCATCTTCTCTCTTCAGCTTAGTCAACTGGCTTTGCCCAACAGACAGGTTTCTTGTGAACACTTTGGAGCCTTTGTTCCGCTCGATTGTCTCTTTAATATGTTCAGTATTAAAGAGACGTATGTCGTGTCGCAGAGATTTGGAAATCTGTCTGTTGAGCTGCCTATATGACTCTGCATCATCGGAAGACTGCAGTCGAAGTGTGCGTCGTTTAGCCATGAGTTTTTGGGTGTGATCGGAGAGTTTCTGAGGTCTATTTGAACGGCGGGGTCTGAAGTGCTTAGAGCCCACCGTTTGGACAGTTTCTACGAGCCTGTTGTTGATCTCGTCCACCGACGCAAAGTTTTCTAGGCAATCAAAGCGATTCGAAAGCTCAAGTTGAAAGTTCTCGGGGTTTTGGATTTGGGCACGAGTAGGTCGGAGTGTAGACTTCATCAGGCGGGACCTTTCGAGTTTAACGTTAATACCCAATGTGCCTCTTACTATTCTGTGATCACTACCGGTTTTCACCCTGTGGATCACGGAGACATCACTGAATATTCGTTTCTCGTTGGTCATGATGAAGTCTATCTCATTCCTCGTGGAACCATCAGGGCTCATCCAGGTCCATTTCCTGTGCGGCGGCTTCTGAAAGAAAGAGTTCATCATAAAGAGTCCCTCTTTCTCCAGAAAGTCAGCCAGCCTCTGTCCCCGCGGGTTCCGTTGTCCATGTCCAAATTGCCCCACTCTCAACTCATCATCGCTTTTCTTACCCAACTTTGCGTTGAAGTCCCCCATAACAACTGTGAAGTGGGTCTTAGACGTATGTATGGCCCTACTTACGTCCTCATACATAGTCTCCACTTCATCATCTGGGCGTGCCGAGGTCGGTGCGTACACCTGAATGACCTTCAGCGAATACCTCTTGGATATTCTGAGTATTAGGTATACAACCCTGCTCGACACACTTTCGATGGTAATGATGTTGTTAATAAGGGATCTGTGAACGAGAAAGCCGACACCACCTTGCGACTGCTGGTCGCCTTCCCGGTAGTAGAGCAGGTTGCCGGATCCTAGGGTTATCGTGTCCTCACCCTCTCTACGGACTTCAGACAACCCCACAATATCCCAGTGCAACCTACTCAACTCTTCTTCCAGCTCAGCAATCCTCTCGTCAGTCCTCATCGTGCGTACGTTGTGTGTTACCAGGGCCAGTCGTCGTTTGGGGTGGTAGCCGGATCTCTGCCGGGGATTCTTAGCACCCCCTGCTCCGCCGTTACCCTGGCCGCTACCGGAGCCAGGGCTAGCGGAGCTGCCGGGGACTAGGGGCCTGGTCCTATTTGTGCCTATCATTGGGGGAGTTTGCCCATAATCGCCACGCTGGGCAGGCGTGTTGGCAATCGCAGGACGTAGCTTCGCGGCGAGGATGCTGCTGCCCATCCTCGCCCTGTGCCATTTTAGCTACGCCGATTTGAAATGGTTATACCGCCATTGGTCGGTTCCGCTGTACCTCAGTCGGCTCCTACGACACCTGGTACTAGAGGGGGGTACTATTCTACTCTGCCGGTACCCCACGGCCAATAACACATCTATTTATATTTAATATCATTGGGTTTGACTTTAACTTTTTTTTACTGTTTTTTTTTCTGTACTTAGAGAAAAAAAAATTTAAATTTGAGTGATAATTTTGTTTATTATACAAGTATTACAAGTTGAAATTATTTATTTAAATACGAAAATGCATCAAATGACCATACAATAGGCATATTAATTTATTCGTATTATTAAACACGTTCTTTTTTGTATCGAACCTTTTTTGAGAACATAGAAACTTAACCTATTAAATTTAAAAAAGAATCTATAACTCACTTGTGAATAATAGCAATGAAAAAGTCACAGTTTGATAACAGGTGTCATTACGTACCTAATTGCGGTGAAATAATAGCAATGTTATGAGCAGGTGTGTTGTAAAGAATTTTATATAATTATAAGATTACAACGAAATTTGATGGGGCCCCTTTCCCCCATTCACGTTTATGTCAAGTGTACCTGACATCTTATCATTAAACTATTCAATCACACACAATCATTGTTGGAAGTTAACGCGAATTTTACACATTGAATATTTTGGGTCATTTATCAACTCGCTAATCCAGAACTCGCTAGCGCGTGCGAGTTAACATTACTCGATTTTATTTTATTTTTAGTCGTCACGAATTCTATTACGATTTATATTTTGGTTGGTATCTATTATTAGAATGTGTTAAAAAGACTTATTTCCATCATAGCTAGCTATTATATTGAAATGTAATATCAATAATAAAATAATACTTTAAACCCGTCATTGTATACACAAAGGAAGGAAGCTGCGTGAATGATCGCCAATTTCCTAAGCAAATTGTTTTGTTGACGCGAACAAACGATTTTCATTCAATTAAGTGTTTGTGGGAATGTTGATCAAAGTCAACTCTGCTCGCGTTTATTTTGTGGGTGTTTAAGTTAATTTTCTATTCCATACTGTAAGTATTGTAATTGATGTTAGTATACAATAAAGATTTATCTATCTATCTACTAACACATTTGTTTTCAAACATAAATATAGGAACAACATTTATCTTCGAAGTTTTTATTATGGTTGATAGGCTCACGTTTGACCACTATCTCATCTGTTGGTAAGTGACGATTGTGGGCACCGGTGGAGCACGCTTGTCTAGAAGTAACTTATTTACTCTAGTCTTGAAGACACCCAAGTTATAGCTGACCGGAAAAACAGATTCGGTCAAGGCATTTCACTCCTTGGTAGTACGCTTGATGAACGTATCGTGAATTTCATTCCCTGCACGCATTTCATTAAACTGTGGAATGAACTCTCTGCCGTGGTTTTTCGAAGCGATTACAGTATGGGGTTCTTCAAGAAGGACATTAGAAGGTTCTTAAGGGCAGGGCCGGTCGCAGCTTGAAGTTTGGGGGGGGGGGGGGTCACTTCGGAAATTCCTTAAGAAATTTAACCCTCCCTCCCCTCGTACTGGGACTTTTCAATATGACGTGCATGGTTTTGGGGGGGGGTCATGTCCCCTGTGACCCCCCCCCCCCCCTCGGACCGCGCCTGCTTAAGGGGTCGGCATACGTCCATAAGCCATGGAAACCACTTTCCATCACCGCCGTGAGCGCCGTGGCAGACAACCACCTAAGCGGCAAACTTGAGATTTTCAGTCTGACCAAGATCTTTGTAATAAAAAAGCTGCATCAAAATCTATGCAGTAGTTTTTACGTCCATCCATATAACATAACCCAGTATATTTTTTTAATGTTTTCAATGTACAATGTAGTATGTACCTACATTTGTACATGCACGATTACTATTATAGTATTACAAAGTACTTCAACGACATGCGACATCCATTTTAGATATTCGGGACAGCTCGCACGTAATGAGTAAGACAAATTCGGTTAGTCGAAGACGTTTCAATAGAAGATCATCAAGATATATTCAAATAAACATACTTTTCAATCGGAGCACGTAATTTAGATTTATAATTTTGTTGATTGCTATTACGGATTACGCTACCAGCATATAAAATAAATATTAATCTTTAGATACATTACGATCTCTGTGGATGGCGTGGCGGTACAACGTTCGACTAGGTATAACGTAGGGGGCGCGGGTTCGATTCCTGCTCAATGCAAGTAATTGTATGCATTAATATGTAATCTATATTTGCTTTGGTTTAGGTGTTGCTATGTATAAATATGTATGTACCTTTTTTATTTTTATTATATTTACAAAAGTTTTCTAAGCTCGGTTATCTGCGGATAACCATATTTACTAGAATGCGTTCTAGACTCCATAATATAAGCTAGTTAAGCTATGGCTAACGTAGCCACAGAATAAGTAATAGTACTACGTACAGAAGTTGCACTCCTTTATTATTGACGAAAGCCGCCGTTATATTAACCTACGATATTTTCTTGGAATCGCCCATTGTTCCGAATATCCAACGTCAACTTGAGTGTTAGGGTTGTCACCTTGTCAGAAAATAAAATAAAACAATCCGATAAAATGTTTACAATCACTATTCATTTTGTAACCCCTGACGCAAAAATGGCTGGGTGTTATAATAATAAAAATAATGATAATTGTTCACGTCAAAATGCAGCGATGAGTGTGGGCGACTGAGGTACGAGTACAGCCGAACCTAGTCGAACACAGCCCAACACACGTTCGCTGTGCCTTTTTTTTTATCGTGCGAAAAATCCCCACGGATACTCCCCCGCCGGAGCCGGAGGAGGTTATGACGGACTCGAACCGACTATAACGCACGCCGTCTGTGGGCCGTCAGTTGCCGGAGGTGAGATTGTCATAGCCATATCCCTCGCACCCCGGCCGACCCAGGATCATATCTCTTCATCTGGCCCTCTTCCGGTGTGGTGACCACAGAGTCCCCAACTCGCCCCCGGGAACGGGGAGGCACACAATGCGTGCCGCCGCCGCGGCCTGCCTCTGCTAGGATGACAGGCGGCCCCACCCGTCACCCCCAGGCCCGCGCTCATGGGGGACGGAGGTCATTCTGCGACCTCCGACGCCCGAGTTGCCACCGCTCGTCGCGGGCCTCGCGGTTTGCGATTCTCCTCCGCTCTTCGCGGTCCGCAAGGACTGCTATTACAAATTAAATAAACTAGGTAGTCATTAAAATACCAGCACGACATAAATACATACTTGTTTCAAAATAAGTACCTACAGAACAATTTTTAGTTATTACGAATTCATTATTATAGGTAGGCCTATAATAGGTAAGTACCAATGTCGTAGGTTCACGACGATTTAGTTATTTAACTACCTACATATATAAATAATACGAAGGTGTCAACTAGAACGTAATGGCTTTGGCACTAATTCATCAAAAACTAATCTGTGCATAAAAATAGTAAAAACTTACATTTTACGCTCTTCTAATTTAAAAAAAGAGAATTTAGAGTTCTTTATTTGTAAATTTCGACATATTTGTATTGCGTTCCCAATATGATGCGATCACAATATGCAAATTACGTCACGCGTGTGCTCGCCGTCGCGCGCCGGCCCCCACTGCTATAACAACTCAGGGGTTTGGCGCATTGTAGGTGCTTATCTCCGCAGCTACGGGCGAGTGACGGAGGCCTGACGTAGCGTTATGTAGAATGTTGTAAAACATTATTATTATAATATATATATATATTATTTTACCTTACCAATGACCAAGATTTTGTTATTTTTAACGTTTACCTCATATCGATTTTATATAATATCATTATTCAAGTGATTCTATGCACGAAATGTTTGACGTTTATTAACGAACTTTGTCGCAATTTACTTCAATGTGTGGCTATTTTTATAATTTGTTGATTTAATCGCTAATTTACCTTCATCTAGCATTTCATTCATTACGAACAACAAAGGGTTTTGAAAACGTTTAGCTTATATAAAAAAATGTGTACGATTGTGTTATTATGATGAATAAATTTGAAAAAAAGTAAAATTATACAGTACACTTTTCGTTTTCTAAATATAACAGAACCCAAATACGTTAAAAACATGCTTGTTTTACGTGTATTTTAGGCTCTCCGTGGATTTGATTTTTTATAGTTATTACTGTTTGTCACGATAGTAGTTGTGGTTACATGGTTTTTGTGAAAACTCAATCGGTTACCTGGACCTATTTTGGGTCTAAAGTAAATACTATTACGACTGTATCGTACGGTGCCTAATATTTATAATACACGCTAACATAGATTTAGAGTACTAAAATAAACATGAATCAAATAATCTATTCCGTTTATTCAGTTTAGACACAAACAGCACATAATGAACGTCAAAATATTACAAGAAGAAGAAATATTATAAGAAGTAATTGTAATTGTAAAAAGAAGGTAATCGTAATTGCATGGTTGTGTATAAATACAATACATATTATAAGTTAAATAACAAAAATAAGAAGTAAAAAAAATACTATAGGTATATATTAGTAAAACATGTAAATCATCTGAAAATGATTCTATCGCTGGTTCGATAACTCGGTTCTAAACAGAAGATACCAGCAAGAACCCTTACCACCACCATTGCTTTTGCATGTCACGCATCGTGCAAATCGTCTAAATCTTTGTTTTACACGATTTTGTACTAATAATCATCCTCTAAGACTTTTTCCTAACCCAAATGGTGCAGACTTTTCAGTCTATCTGCGAAGTGACAGAACTTCGACATTTTCCGTAAAGTGATATCGAAGTTCTGCAACTAACTAGATGATTGATTTGATCGACCTGGATTCACAAGTTCTTTGAAAGAATCCTCTACAATGTAGCGGCCATAAGAGGTTCATTACCATAAAGTGCTCAGGCCTTTAAATAGATTAAAAACAGATTTAAAACAACATGGTTGCACAGATAAATTTCTTCAAAGAGATTTCTGATTTGTACCAGACGAGCAAAAGTGCATTAATCCAAAACAGACCTGGAAAATCCATAACTAGTTTGTTATTAAGATTTACACTAATGTTTAGGCTATAAATTCGTGTACTGACACGGTTTCCCCGTATAAATGGAATATTTATAACTGTAATCATTGTTACAATTACAAATTAAATAGTTATTTCTTTATTCGTTTGGACGGTGGAAGGAAAGAAGGATATAAATAATATTCCACAACATTCTACACAGCGTTATCTAGACCCATAGTAAGCATAGCTTAAATAGCTTGTGTTATGGAATATAGAATGCGGTTATACATACATAGATTTTTTTTTATAAATACCTAGATACGTATTATACATAGGATCTATGCTTTTGTCATTTAATCTTCTTTCTATTCTATTGTTCTATTTTTACTGACAGTCAGTTATATTAATCCCTTCAGCCAGGTGGACTGACGACCTGTGAAAGGTGGCTAGGACAGAGTGGATGCGTAAAGCGGAGGATTGGCAAACGTGACGCATATTGGGAGAAGCCTATATCCAGCAGTGGACTGCAATAGGCTAATTGATTGATAATCCCTTCATCCATCTTAATACCGATTACTACTATAATTTTCAAAATAAGTACATATCTATAATATAAAATTTCTGTTTTATTTGCAGATTAGTTTCTTCTAAGGCATTCTAAAGAAACTGCTAAGACTAATTAACTTAATCGTAATTGACGTTTGTTTGCAATAATCTTAATTAAGAGTGATTTGCAAATTTATTAATGACCAATATGATGTGATCAAAATGAATGTTGAAGTATCAATTTACATAGAGGCGTCACTACGTAAAAACAAATGCAATAAAAACGAGGTCAAAAAAGTACCTCTCTATATAAATGATAAAGTTAAATATGCATTGTCATTTCTAGCACACAATTCTTATAAAAATTATAATCTTTGCTAAAATTATTTGCTGTGCCTACGTTTTTTTAGAATCAATGTCTTTTAGGTAATTAATTTGTTTATTGACGGCTTAAAAATGCCACAGTGGAGTTTGTTGCGCCGCACAGTGGTACATCTTGTATGGAGCTGCGGAAATAATTATGTACGTTGCCCATACGTGTAAAATGTAATAAAAGAAATATTTTTTCATCGATATTTGCTTGTAATAATTTTCTTTTTTTTTTATTAAATGTATTAATGTAGTTTTTTTTTACAAAATTATCTACTTTTTTAAGTAAACTTTTTTGAGAATAAAAAATGAATAGTGATATTATACAAAAGAAATTCTGTATAAAAAAAATAAACAAATCTTAAAAAGTAGTATTACATAATAAATTAAAACGAAAAATATTTTTTTGTTACATGGAAAATGTAAAAGCATTGTTACATGTAGAAAATTAAGAATTTTCTTCACATAACAAAGCTTTTACATGCTCAGATAGTGGTATATGCTTTGTGTTGAGCTTGGCCCTTAAACTACTTATATATGGGTCTGAGGAAGCCATGAGCATGAAGCATTTGAAAAACATCTGCATTCCTTAATTCTCGTGAGCATTTTCGAGAATGACTTAACCGATATCGACGATAGTCTTTGTTCCGGGCTTCTTGGGCTTCCTCTGATAATATTCCCACCGGTAATGCAGCAGCTGCTATAATGTGACGTCCATGTATTAAAACTTTATGCACTGTATTTGGCATATAATACCAGTCATACAAGCTAACATACAGTTTTGCTGTCTCATCACAATAATTCCCAAATTTTTCTGCATCAACTGTAGCCCCAGAGTTAATTGTTTGTAATATCACAGAAAACCGGTGAATCAATTCTTCATCGACTCCTGTAATAGCCGCTACTGTATCTATGTTACTGAAAAACCAACCAACCGTTATCTTAATGTGCGTAATAATGAGTTAATTTACTATCATGGCTTAAACATGGAGGCTAGCAAAAAATCGCAGCTAGAAGTGATTTAATAATTAACTACACAAATGTCCCTATTATATGAATCATAAAAGAAATAGGCGCCAATCAGCGCCAACCTAGATATGTACCTTTAAACTAAGAAATTTACTTAAAAATACATGTGTTCATCTGTAATTACCCTGCACTCATGCTAATCACTTTATTAAGAATATTAATTATCTTCGAGATTCTTTAAGATGTGTAGAATCAATAACTTTGAGTTGAAAAAAAAGGAACTTCCGGGTTTGAACATACAATCATTTAACTAAGGGCCTTTTTTTAAGTGAAATCTTAAAATTTTCTAACCTTCAACTTTGGAATGTTATTAATCTAATAAATTATAGTAATGAAAATGAAATAATTATTGACGTCAATATGAAACAATTGTATTATTCTATATTGAATAGAAAATTTGAATGATGTTGTCTGACTGTTCACAGTCGTAAATAGGTATACAATTTTATAAGAAGTCATGTCTGTAACCTCCTTAAAGATTCCAAATGAGGACAATTTTTTTTTTTGTCAGCATATTGCATAAACAATTTCATTACTATTACTTGATATTCCAAATCTACAAATCTGAACTAATATCCAGCCTAGAATATTAAAATGGTAACAGGAAATTCTGATTCTTAATCGCATGCCTATATCTAAGGTGATATGTATTATCGGTCTAGCGTTTAAGTACGGATTAACTAAATAGTTGGTTGAAGTAATTTCATGCGTAGTTACGTTCATTATTATACACGACACGTAATTACGTTACGTTTCATGTACCTATAATTAGTGCATGATCATTACATTACACATCGGCAGCGGAAGGACGTTGTTTCTAAGTTACAGGTTATGTGGGACCCCTATTACTATTTACACACGAGCTTATGTTGTTATTTGCATACTGTCAAAAGTAAAGCAGAGTTTTATGTTTGAAAATCCACTAATAGTATGAGAAGGGACAACACTAAAGCTAGTTCTATCAGATTACCGGATGATATGGTATATCATTAGACGCATCTTTAATTGGAGAACACGAAATGGCTAAGCTGCAGAGTTAAAAGCCCGGTGGTCATCTTGGTTAAGGGCTAAATACCATGCGTACTGCAACGCATTCGAAACTTCGGCAAAAGTAAATTAAGTGATAACTGATAAGTCCTGAAACATTATAAAAAAAAAAAGATTAAACCCTGATAGTTGGAATGAAAAGGGGACTATTTTGTCCGCACTTAGCCTTGTTTTAGGGCCATTGTGCGAACCGCGATAGTTTAAAAATGAGTTTATTATACCGCGATAGTTTAAAAAAAGATTATAACCTAGTGCCAAGTAAAAGCTTTATCTAAATACCGAACTCGGAAACTGATTGCTTCGTCTGATTTCCTTTCGCCTGACCACAGGACACCATAGCCTACTGACCTACTGACCCCTACTAAATAACTGGATGATCGTATTGCATATAAATATCGTCAGCCTGCGAGTTAATTTAGGAATAGCCATTGGAAGTGTTACTCCAATAGCTAACTATTGTATTAGTTATACGCAAATACAATTATATACATATATATCACGCTTTTTTCCCCGGAGGGTTAGGCAGAGGCGAATTCAACATCCACATTTCACCAGTCATTGTATTAGGTCCCTCGTAATAGGGGGTGAGCTCTTGTATTGTAGACTCGAGTCATACATCTGAGGCTGAGTCTGGTTGGTCTGTATATATCTGTCTGATGATAAACGTACTAGTTATAGCAAGACGTTTAATGGAAAATGAAGTACCTACCTACCTATCTAATATATAAAAATCAATGCCACTTTTCGTTGTTATTTTATAACTCAAGAACGGTTGAACCGATTTGGCTAATTTTAGTCTTAAAATATTCGTGGGTGTCCAGGGAAGGTTTAAAGGATGAGAAAATAGGTGCAGCGGGAACGGGAAAAATATGGCGGTACGAAGTTCGCCGTGACAGCTAGTTATTTATAATTTATTCGTATAATAAATTATGAGTTATTGCGCGACTCTATTATAACTTAAATTAACAGTGTAAATTATGTTTGTACTAGCAGTGATTATAAAATTGTATTAATAGCGCCTTTCGAGTATAATACTAGTAGGTATATTGTATTTTATAACCTTTACAAAGGAATCGGGTTTCGAGTCTACCTCATGAATTATCAAGTAACACGCACAATTTTGATATTATATCAAGAGGTAATTGTAAGTACGTAATAATATAATGTAAATTTGTACTAGAATCATAACCCTAATTGTAAAAGCAAGCTACAAAATCTAAATATCAAATAGGCGAACTTTAAGTGCACAAATTGAAACTTGTTTATGTTTTCTGTGATGTTATAAAAATTGTGTCTAAACAGTGATTCATTTTAAAGCTTGAAATCTTTTTAATTTATTGAATTTTATACAAAATATATTATATTTTTCAGCATATTCTCACGCCTCAGATTGGTATTGTATCTAACTGGTTAAAACAGTGAAGCAATGAAATATTATCAAGTATTCATTTACAACTCTACATTGAACGATCCACAAATTGATGAGAATGCGCATGGCAATTGCACTTATGTAGTTGTGTTTCAATTTACCAGATCTTAACAGATCAATTGAGTCTTCCTCTATTAAAACGACTGCGGTGCCACTACCTCGTGTTTATGGGAACCAAACTCGCAGTTTTCGTCTGTACCTATTGTATTTCATGGCATTCTGAATTCAAAAAGAAAATATTGTGTAAATCGAATCACCTGTGTAACGTGACAGCAGAGCGTTCAACTTTCAACAAACAACAACAAGAGGCAATTCGTTGCTCGGCGTATGATGGAATAGAATGACAAATTTATGGGATTTGACGTATATGACAGGCGTCAACGAATGTCTATGAGCGTTTTCACATTATCCGATCCGATATTGGTGTCGGATGACGATAACCGACAGCCGATAGCTGACAACATAGCGGCTTCTTCCGATATCGGATCGGTGTCCCATACCAATATCGGTTCGGATAATATAAAAACGCTCTAAGTGTTCCTATGTGCATTAATTTATGTACATGTTTAGCAAAAAAAATGTTTACTCGAATATCAGAACCTTGTTAATATGACAAAATACTCTCAGCTTTGATTTAGATAGCGCTATGTACCTATTCCAGAAATAAAATACCTAGGTGTTTTGTAAAACTATAGTCTATCTATCACTGTGTCAATTCAGTTAGATCCGTTTAGCCGTTTGAGCGTGATAGAGTAATACCTAAACAGATAGATAGATAGTAGTCTATCACTGATTGAGTAACAGACATCCATCCGTCCATTCTAACTGTCGCATTTATAAATAGTAAGATTCGTAAGATTGATAGTATTCACGGTAATACCGCTATGCTTATAATCCTACATTAGTATCTGAAATTAAAAAACCCCCGACCCAAAAAGAACCTATAAAAAGTAAAATAATAACTATTACATTATGACCTACCCTAAGTATTGACCCTTTTGTCATTTGTCTTGTCGGGGGACCGCTAAGTACCTTGGCATGCTCTAATCCCCCTGACGGTCAAACGGCGGTCTCCTGACGAGACAAATGACAAAAGGGTCAATACTTAGGGTAGGTCATAATGTAATAGTTATTATTTTACTTTTTATAGGTTCTTTTTGGATCGGGCGTTTTTAAAATTTTTTTTTATTTTTTTTTATTTCATGCTTTTTATAGTAACCGCTTAACCGATTTCCATAAAACTTATCTAGCTGCATCGTGATGTATAAATTATTACCTTTCATTTGATACCCAACATGGGTATATTTGAAAATATTAGATTTTGCATTGCCATTTTCACTCCTTATATTTTTCAAATGGCTGAACCGATTTTTATGAAACATATGAAACAAAAGAAACAGAATTGAAATCGGTTCAGCCGTTTGAGAGCTACGATGCCACAGACAGACTGACACACACACACACAGACACACACACACCCATACACACGTCAAACTTATAACACCCCTCTTTTTTGTCGGAGGTTAAAAAAGCAATTCATTATGTATGAGTTATTCTCATACATACTTAATTTGTCTATTAATATAAAGGAAATACACCTTTTTATCACGGAAATTACGAAACAAAATAACGTGAATTTACGAAGGATGAATTTCGGAAATACTTCAAATATGATTTCACATTTAACAGACATGTGCGTTAGAAAATGCTCAGAGCTGTCGTATTAACGTTGGAATTTTCCCTTCACGTTGTAAGCGAACCTTTATTCAATATTAATAAGATATACTAAAGTCACGTATGACTTCAAAGATAATGCCATCGTTAAATTATAATAATACTAGCGGTTGCCCGTGGCTCCACTCACGTGGACTTCTACCCCCTATACAAGTGGTAATTCGTTGACCAGCATATTGTGGAATAGAATGGCGAATGTATGAGATTTGACGTTTGTGACATACGTTAACGACTGTCATATCAGTCAAATCCCATACATTCGTCATTCTATTGTACAATATGCCGGTCAAAGAATTGCCACTTGTCTAAGGGGGCTGTTCTGTTTCCGTAACAATAGGCACCTAATCCAGGGATAAAAAAATAGCTTTTGTGTTATTCTAGACTGTTATCTATCCCCATAACAAATTCCAGCCAGATCCGTTCAGTCGTTTGAGCTGATTGAGTAACAAACATCCAAATGTTGAAACATCTTCATTGACTTTAATATTTATAATATTGTTCCCTAATTCCTTCTCCTTTTTAATTTCGGTTTCATGGCTTTTATGGGCACTACGCTCACATAACTCCCAACCTAAAGAGAAAACGTACATCATAGTCTCGTCTGTGAATTAGTAGGTGTACCTACTCTACTTGAAGGTACGGTTTGCTGTCTCCAAAGACCTTGGTGGGGATCCATACACATAAAAAATGAAGGAACAAAGTGAAAATCACAAGAGAAGCGATGTCCGTCAATAATTGCTCATGTTCTTGATAGTAGATATTAATATAAGTACTTGGAGTTTAGGTTAAGGACAGTACAATAAGTAGTATCGATAAACCACATTGATAGGCGGCTTGGTATTTCGAGTGTATGTATTCATGTAATCGGAATTATACACTTGAAATCGAGACAGCTATCGAGGTATTGATTGTTGTTTCAAATAATTATATACCTACCTAGTACCTATATTTTGATACTTTAAAGGCCAAAGACGGAACTAGTTGAATTCATTAGGTCAGACCAGTTTGGGAACTTGTCACTCAATCAATCCTTAGAAAAAGTAAAATACAACAAAACTTCTCGACACTGTGAGCTCATTCTAAGTAATTAGGAATACCAGCCATTTAATTCGGATATTTTGAAATAAATTTCAGTTGATAAGTGACCACGGCAGCTAAAAAGCATCCGTAATGTCGGAATTAGTGTGAACACAAAATAATTATTTCAATCACGAACACTTCCGATAGTATAATAAAGGCAGAATCTTATTGTAGACCATAAAAGTTAACTAGAGTAAAAACTTAGCTTACAAATTGCCGGACCATAAGTAATTTAAGTACGAGTATTATATAAACATCATTTTCTCGAATAGAATATAATTAAAGTCAATCTCACAATAAAACTTCTTCGGATTTAAATCGGCAAAAGTGAACATCCAAGATGGTAGGTACTTGAACTATTGACCAGTTCATTATACGGGGGAATGGTTTGACCTCCTTTTGGAGGGGGTTATGTCGGACTTGAACCGACTAAAACACACGTTGTACGTAGGTCGTAAGTTGCTGGAAGTGAGAATGTCGTGACATATCTCACGCACCCCGGCCGACCCCAGGGCCCTCTCTTTCGAGTTGTCCTTCAATGGTATAAACACTTTTCCAATCTAAATCTATCGAGATACCTAGTTAAAATTAAAAATTAAGCGTAGCGTTTAAAATTAAAAAAATTAAAAACTTCTTTGTTCGAAGGTATTTTTAGGTAAGTACCTAGTGGTACTCCGGAAATGAAACATTTCCTACAAATGAAAAATATGTGTGAAGCAAAGTGAAGCATAGTTTTATCTTTAGACAAAGTATAATGGTAAAATGTAATACATATTTTTTTTGTCATATCTATATTTGGTTACAAGTATCTAATTAGTTTCCAATAACATACTTTGTATAGTTCCTTAAGAACCAAGGGCAAAGTAAAACTGTATGCTATACTTATCGTTAATTGTTGAATTTGGTATCTACTTATCGGAAAATGTATCAATTCTTAATTAACTAAGTTATTTTTATTTTTAGACGGTAAATTATATTTTTACTGGTATGTTTTTCGTAATTTTTAGGGGTCCAGCCCTTTTTCTCAGGACCTTGCGCAGGTAATACAATATTTAGGGTTCTGTTCAGGACCATGCACAGGTAATACAATATTCAGCTGTAAACAAATCAAACTTTCAAATCAATACAATCAAGTACGTACGTTTTATGGCCATCTGCCACCTAAGCGGTATAACAAAAAAATTACATAGACTATTTTCTTTTTTCTTAAAACATTAAGAAACCTCAATTTGCTTCCATGTTTCGATATTGCATCGATTTAAGAAATAAAAATATAAAATAGACATCAATGAATTTACATAATAATATCGTTTATATAAACAAAAGAAAAGTATCTAAGTATGTTTATCCGCATTCCACTATCCATATTACAAACTAGTTAAGCTTGGCTTACTTTGGATTAAGATAGTACTGTGTAGGTATATCGTACAAACAATTTTATTAATATCTACTATAATGTTGACCGAGTTTGCATGTGATATTTTGTTATTTCCCTTTTTGATGGACGCTCATTCGGTTATGTAATGTTGATTTAGCTTACTAGGTATATTGCATCTATACATGTGAAATAGTTCAAATACTGATCAAAAAAATCTATACAAATGTCAAATACTGATCAAAAAAATTGAAACATGTTCATAACGTTGAGAGCTGGTTGAAGACCGATAGGTACTTTTATTACAATAACAATTTTTTTACAATAAATTTGTGTTTTTTTTTCTGTCTGTTTATTCCGGCTAATTTTCCAAGTACTTAGCTAGACTCATTGCCACAAGATTTTCGGTGACAGACTTAGGGTACTTCTCCATTCTCGGGAACCTTATCCCAAATCAGTTGGGACCGCCTTTCCAGTCTGTTTTGCGGTTGAACTTCGACATTTAGGCTACTTCTATTTTAGATGCAATATTGAGCAATATAGTACTAATTTATTTCCACGCGAATGCAGTACCAGATGGCAGTTAGTAGAAAATAAAACATAAAATCTCAATAAATCAATTTATACAATCATAAACATAATTATAATCAGAGAAAATTGAACATGTTTTTAGTTTTTATCAGTCAGTTTATATGACGTAATCCGACTAGATATTATTAAATTACAACGGCACAAAAACGACAGAGGTCAGTTATATTATTTTATTACAATTAATACCAAGATTACTTTAGAATGATGTATGTAAGTTTAATTATATTTTTACTGATATAGCCGTGTAATGTGTTCTTGGATACTAAATATATTTTACTGTGGGTATGCCTACAGATACGATAAAGTAATCAGGAAAATACTAATGTTATGATGGTATTTAAATAACTGCATCTTGTAAAAATATATTAAAAGGACCCTACCAACGGCGTAGTCCGCTTAGAGCATCCAGACGAAGAGCACTTCCCTGAAAAGCACCTAGTCTAGTCCATGAAAAGCACCTTTAAAAAATTTTGATAGGTGCTCTAACTGGACAAGGGTAGGTGCTATTCGCTCAGATGCTATTCAGCTGAGTGCTCTAAGTGGACTATACCCTATCAACACCTCACCTGAGTCGGTCACCTGCAAAACAACAGACGTAACTCTGGCGCAGGCCTTCGTCTCTGAGTTGGGAGGTTTCTGCTTTGGTTTTTCCAAGTGACTATAATATGGGGTTCTCCAAGAAGGGCTACATTAGAAGGCTCCTTCAGGGTTGGCAGCACGAGTATGGTGTTGCATACATCTATAGGCCACGTTTCCACCTTCCATCGGGTGGACAGTTTGCTTGTCTGCCTCGTAAGTGGTATACAAAAATTAAATAGCAGTCCCTCCCAGCAAAGCCGAGATACTAAGCAAAAGCTATAAGCTGGACTTGAAACTCCAAAGTGAAAACTTTGGATGCAATTGGGAGATGCTATGAAGATGATGATTGATGAGTGATAACTATTTGTAGTATTTACATTACCTACTCAATTTACAATATCATCAATCATGTTTATTAAAATTAAAGTAAAAAACGATTCCAAATATTATATATTCATTCACACAGAAGATGTTCATTTGACTGAAAAATCGATGTAAATGACTTTAAAGTATTAAAAACTTATCAATCAATAATGTTACTAGGTAGTAAGTATTTACACAAATTGTTTTGTAAAAAAAATACGAGAAAAAATCTGATATCTACGTTTTAATACAAAATAATTAGCAACATAAAGCAATATTCCTATAAAAAACAAAAACACAGGCATATTTTAAATATTTTGTTAAAGTGTAAAAACTTGTAACTAACAAGGCACTTGAACGTGGTTGGATCATTTAAGTAGATAATGCTGAAGAGTACATTATTAAAATATTACTGCAATTGCTAATACTGTAATTATTTGAAAGTAGCACCATCACGGAAAAGCTATACGGACTAAATCGGATATGTAATGCGTAGGGATGAGAGTAATGTCGTAAGGAAGGCATTAACTATGGAAGTGGATGGCTACAAGGGGAGAGGGAGACCTAAAAGGAGATGGATGGACTGTGTGAAAGATGATATGATTAAGAAAAGAGTGAATGTTGAGATGACTACAATTATAGATGAATGGAAAAGCACACACGTTGCGCCGACCCCAAATAAACTTGGGGCAGGAGGAAGATAATGATGATGATGATGATGATGATGATGATGATGCTGATACTGTTATCTTCTTTGTACACCGAACTAGTGCTCAGATCAATGAACCTACTATGACATGCTATTAGTGCATTTTCTGGGCGAGAAAGAGTGGTAGAACTATACACGATATGCTCCATCCCCCTTTCTCGCCTAAAAAATTTCGCTTATAGCATGTAATGGCGAGCCCACAAATTACTTCGGTCCTCGTTTCATGGTATTTGAGATTGATAATATCCGACATTAATACACATGATCGTCTACTTGTTATTCAACAGTAGATATTATAATAAAGTGACTCAACCTTATCATCATGGCATATTATAACGTCATACTTTTACTCGATCAATGTCAGATGTAAATATCTCGTTATTGTCTTCGAGCTTCACCCCCATGAAATACTTTTCGCACTACCCACAGGAACTTACTTCCTTGTATAAAGAATTACCAAATTGTTGTGTACCTCTTTCGCTAATTTCATCCACATCCGTACCTCATTCGAGTAAGATAGTAATTTCATTCCATTCTATCTGCCGTTCTTTTTTTTGTTCTTTTTTATTCTCTAATATGGTAACGATCAAACATTTCAATATTTTTTACAAAATCAACAAAAGCATAGATTGTATTAGAATTTATAGCCTCAGAAGTTTAATTTGAAAGTAATATCGTGTACCTACCTAACAAAAAAGAACTGAGCCCAGAAATATAATACAAGCAAGTGTTATAAAACTACAGTAAATATTAAAATGTCAAAAAGTTGTGACTTATGGTCGGAACCTCGTTTTCTTTGCTTTCATTAAAATATCCTTGGAATGAATGTTAGACTTTTTTATAATACCCACAAATTGAGCAGCGTGCACAGCAGACCAGAAATAAGGTCACCTTTATTACGTAAATGAGGGAAAATGAATGACAAATGAAAAGATCATAAGGAATGAAAAAGTTTTTGGTTAAGAGTGAAATTTCTTTTTTGACGAATCATTCACATTGGAATAATCCCTAAAATTCAATTCAAACACATAAAAAGTTTTTTGTTTGAGATGGAACTTGTAATATTTGACGCAAAAGTAGTATTGACGGGAAAGCTTAAACTTTATACATTGAGGAATAAAACTTCTTTAGTTTTTTTTTTTTGTGTTAGGTTATAGGTTTTGATGGTGTTGATTTTATTATAACTTAGCACAAAAAATAACTTCGATGTCTTGAAGAAATAAGCAAGGGTGTTTGAACACCCATATTTTTAACCTCTTGTTATAGGGAGAAATCTAGATTGTTGTCAATGTCTACAGGTCTGTTATCTAACCGGGTAATCGATCCTTAAGACTTGCCCCAGGTGACTAGTGGGAACCTTAACTATTTGAGGATACGAGTGACAATACCCACTGTTCCACTAAAATTCGAACCCCATGTTCGAATTTTAGTGGAACAGTGGGTACTGACTTGACCCGTTCATACTAGGTGGTTCCTATCTCTACTTAACTACCATGACCCGCAGTCACTTATGTTAAAAGGAGTTTCCTTTCTTTTTTAACCAAATTCAAATTTCTTTCTCATTTTGTTCTGCAAAATTATCATTCAGATAATTTTGTTTTGTGTCCTGTTGGAAAAGTGGCACTTTAAGATTAGAGTGATCTGATGTCGTAATTTATATTTAACTCATCTCATAAATAAATTTGCAAAGTCATCTATACAACATCTAGGTAAATATTTCTCTATTATGAACCAAAATGCTTCAAGGATTGAAGTTATTTTTTTTTCAAATACATGTTGTTATTTTTACTAAAATATATTATATAGAAACAGATAGCAATGATAATACCTATTACTGATCAGGATACCAAATTGTTTGAAAGATTTGGCAAGATAATTTACATACCTAACCGATATTGGTGTACTAACTTCATTACGTACAATGTTTAAAAATAGATATTGATTGGCATTACCCTAATAAAAACAACAACTTTGGTTCAATAGCTTTTTTATACGACAAAGGCATAAACAAGCGCACGATTTACCGGATGGTAAATCAGTGGTTAATGAAGGCTATTAGTCTAGCAACGTAACACGAAAGGTGTGTCACATCATATTCTGTCCTCTGTGTGTGTCACTGACGGTTTGCCTGCATCGGAAAACAGGAGAAAAAATAGGAGAATGTATCTAAGATAAGGAACAAAATTAAAGCTATCTATACTTCCAAATGTTGAATAAAAATGTAAAAACCGAATTGAGAACCTGCTCCTTGTTTAGAAGTCAGTTAAAACAGTAGTTGTGCTTAATAAAGCAGGTGTTAAAATTTATAGTATTGTTTTTTTCTACAAGACCCAAATACCGGCATAAAAGTAAAAGTATCTTTTGTCCTCTGGGCTATGAACTTGAACTATTTAATCGAATTTGCGTGATTGAGTAACAAAGAAACAAACAAAATTTTAATATTAGTTTAGTGTGTCTATTTTCTTATCTTGTTCAAAGTAGACACATTATTATGTTTTATATTTGAATGAACCCATTTTTCATTTACTTTTTTTGATTAAAAAATTGACGAAATAAGTTTATGACAGATAATGCAGTAGCTACTAATAAAAATATCAGACACAATAATCAAATCATTAGTGATTCATCCTGTACCTACATGACGACAAGATATGCCTTGTCATCTGCACATATCTTTTAAAATTGTATTTGTTAAAATAATATTATAATCTCTGAATCGTTTAGTTTTTCTGCTGAACAGTCTTTGCTAACAGCTGAAATGGTTAAATAATCTTATCTCGCATCTAAAAGAAATATTGCATTGTTTTTTATGTTTGTCAAAAGATTAGATGAGAATGATGACGTTTGGATAATCTTAAGAGGAGGGAAGGCATAACCAGATTTTTCGAATATCTGACTTAGAGGTGTGAAATAACCTGATAACTCACATCAGCCCTTTATGTACAGTTCAGAGTACATACAGGAGTGTAATTTCCGCTGTGTTAGTTCAACACTTCGAAGTGTGAAATGACGTAAGTACCTGAGCAACCTTTCTCTTAACGCACCATAATGTTTAGGTATTTCGGACCATTTAATTGTCTTCTTAATAATATTATTAAATACATACAAACAGGCATTATGTGGACTTACAATACTACAGTCACGTCTTACAAAACATAGACCAGAGATTTCAACTTGCTACGGTCCTGGCATAAATCTCTCGCTTCTTCTACTTTCATAATTGTTTTCATACATGCTCGCCGGTTTCGGCTGCCTTCGATCTGATTGATATACGTATACGTATCTACAATGAGATTTTATTAAGTAGGTAATATTTTAAATTAATGCATATATATGTCTTGGTCGACCCTTACCGGTTTGCCCATTCACCCTCGCTTCGTAAATCTTTTTCATCCTTTACAATACACGAAATCTTAATTATGCTAAAAGAAAATTCTTAACGTTTGTAATACTAATACCGTGTAATACTTTCTATCACACATTTTATGTTCTACATTTTATGTCTACATAAACATCCCGTAGGATATAAGGTAATACTCACGACTGTATAAAATTCCCCATGGAGAAAACGATTACGTGTTGACACTCACATTTCATTAACTATTTTCTTTTATATGATCTCCCTTAAATAAGAGGTGAGTTTATTGCAATAAGCACAAAGGTTGTTTACTAACAGATGGAAAACCACCCTATCCCTTAATCGTAGAACAATTTCGAGAAAGGATGGGGTAAGTACATACTCTATTTTACCGAGAACTAAGGATCAAAGAGACCCTAATATCCTCAATTAAGGTTGATGTAATTGATTGACAATTAACACGTCTAAAATATCCAATAAACTTACGCAAAAAATAACATGGTAGATGTTTTAAAATGTTTTAGACTGAGTCCATTCTCTGTGCAATATGCTAAAAAATTGGGAAATACTACAATACCGGTATTGCTTGTCAATTTATATTTGCTATTATTAGTACTAATTATGAATTTTACCTACACTATGAACTGCAAATCACGACAAAAAACTATCATAGTACTTGAATCATAGGTATGTAATAATAAAATATATAATGTATAGATTACCATACATTATGATAGTAGTACCTATAGCTGGCGGTGCTTTTGTTCGGGGTCATATAATATTAAAGTCAAATGTCAATTTAATCTATGCATGACACATAGCATTGCATAGAATTACATATTAGGTATTTAAATATAATAATAATATCATTATTTCAACATCTGACAATTAGAAAAATACAAGGAAACCATTTTTCCTAGGTTGGACATAAAAAACAATCTACGAGATTCTACGAGTGTATTCAAGGTCTTGACTGATGAAACCATGTCTCTCCCCGTAGACAAGTGGCAATTCGTTGTCCGGTGTATTGTGAAATAGAATGACGAATGTATGGGATTTATTTATTATTATTTAATTTATTGATTGCATATAGGTACATAAGGATACATTCTTTGACCCCCAAAACCGAGTATATGGTTTGACTGGGGGATCTAGCCTCCGTACAATTATCTTTAAAAGTATAACTATTACTTAGAACTATAATAACTACATTCTGCCATCGTTATGATTGCAGTATGTAATCATTATAGTAAATTTATAAAATATTTTTTAAGTTTCTTCTTAAATACTGATTTGTCTGGTTCTTCCCTGATGTCCTCCGGCAGCCTATTTAGAAGGTAAGGTATTCGTTTTTTTAATATTCTGTCACCGTAATAATTGTGTATTCTAGGAACAATATTATGATATAGGTACGTTGACGGTTATCATAAACGTCCAATGTCTGAACATAATATTTAAAGTATTATTTTACAGACAGTGGGTGGTACCACTATCTGTAAAATAATACTTTAACTAGTATGTTCATCATCTTCACAATGGTTCCACGTTCACATTCCGGCTTTCCCTTCTCCAGATTTCGATCAGAAAAAGTCAACATCCGAGTTATTTCAACTTTATTATTTTTTATACTTTAAAATTTAAATTAATTTTCCTCGTTTACTTCGCAGTCTTGGCTCCCTGGCAATGACAATGATATAATTTGATTGAAACAGTTCGGTAAAGAATTGTGTTTCTACTTATTAAACTTCATTTATTGTTGAAATGAAACTATTTTTCAACGGATTCTATGCGATTTATTTGATATTATTTACATTTAACCCGAAGTTTCGGCTACCTTTCAGCAATCATCAAAATCAATCATAAATACATTAATGGAGAAAGTATTATAAAGTATCTGTTTTTTTTAATCTCTTCAAGGAGAGTTTGAGTAATACAAGAATACTAGAATAATACTAAGTGTGTAGAGAAGACATTTTATTGGTTACGCTTCTTTATAACAGATTAAAATTAAACTACACTAGACACTACGTTATTATAAAGAATTGCTTTAACTTGTCTCATGCCTCAGAGAAAATCCAAATCTTCTTTAACTATTTGTGTAGTCAATCTCATCTTTATTCTTTGTATGTAAGAATAAGAAATCTTTACACCTGACTCATTTTCACTTGTACATTATGTAGGCAAGTGTTGTTATAAATATGACAGCACTTGAGACATGACTACACAATTAGTGTTATAAAAAAGTATAGACAGCCGATAAATATCATAATTTGTTTTGCCTTTGAGCCTTATGATATCGTCGAATTAGACACGACTTCTGTTGAATCATCATCAACCAATCAGAAAACATCTACTTTTGATCCACGAGAAAATGGTATTTTCCGCGATTTGAATTTTTTAGGCACATTTATTATACTGAACTTAGATCAAAAAATCCTTCATTTCACCCCATGTATATTACAATTTCAAACAAATAAGTCCATAAACCCCGTTTTGTCATGATTTATCAAAATTGCTATAAATTGCACCTATCACAAATGATGCAAGATTTAACTGATTAGATTACCATTGCCAATAGTTATGGAATTGGAGCTTGAGACAATTTCCATTTATTCAAACCATTGTCTAATTTTAAGGTCTATATCACCGTCAAGTTCTTGATAGTATTCGATTAAAATTATTCATCAAAATATAGTATTTCAGTTAAACAGTATTAATCAATAATGTAAAATGTAGATTAACTCAAAAAACTAATAATATAGCTTTCGATTTTGGTTGAATACGACTAATTTTCAGTCTAATTAAGTCTAGTCTAAACTAATTAAAAAATTCAGTAGTATTACAGTAGTCGTAGTGGAACAAATAACTATGACGTCGTCGTAGAGTCACAACTCTAACCCCTTTTTGAAGTATCAAGCGTCACTCTTTTCACTCTTGTATTTGCTACTATACCACGGTACAATTAATTTTTTGCTAATTTCGGTGGTATTTTTCAATCATAGGTTTTCCGATGAAAAAATTTCATGGAGGTCTTTTAGAATATCTAGAACACTGATGTGTTTAAAAGAACTCCATTAAGTTTTTTCATCGGAAAACCTATGATTGAAAAATACCACCGAAATTAGCAAAAAATTAGGTATCGTGAAATTACCCAGATATGTCTTGTGACAACATTTCTCTCTAAACATGGAAATCCATGTCCAATCAAAACGACTAAATATCTATAATTTACAAAGAGGGCTAGTATAGAAGTTTCTGCTATACCTATACCTATATGATCCTTATTCAAATTTTAAACACATTACTCAACGAACTCTTGTCTTTTGATTGAAATTTTAAAGCATTTAGGTTACTAACTATTTAAATCGATTAGGGTTGAGTCCCATCTGAGCTTTTTCCATCTTAATCGATTTGAACTCTTTTCTGTTGAGTTATTCTCAAGTTAAACAGATTAGTTTCTGGTTAAATATTAGTTTTCCACAGGATAATTTCAATCTGATTGCCAACATCAGATTACATTATCCTGATGACATAATCCAATTTCTCACTAATTACTTAATTCTAATTCGATAGTTAATCTCTGTGTGGGAGTGCCTTGAGCAGGATAATAATTAAAAGTATGTAGTTAGAACCTTCTAGACTGAAGAATTATAATAATTGTATTAAGAATAGTTAGCTTTTTATAGTTAATGGAAAGCCTATACGTTTTAACCCGTGCAATGAAATTGAATTTCCTTTTTCTATCACGTTCATGTTTGTAATATAATATTTGCTTAGTAAATAGAACACAGTTAAATATTTGCCTTCTGTATTGGTTTTGGTAGATATGTGTGCTGCAAACCAAACATCATTCAAGTAAATGAATTTGTTTAGAACTCACTTCTTTTTTTCTTGATTATTATCTTTGGGTTCATTATAAGTAGTATTGTATTTTTTTTATCTTTTGATTGATAAAACAGCATCTTTAGATGAAGAAGGAAATAAGTATCTTTGCATATGATGTATGTTACGTCATAACTAATTCCAGTTTGAGTTTTCTTGAGTGCTCACTTAAGGTAATGACGATTTATGTTTTTTTATGAAGTACTTATAATACAAAGGTTAAACAGAAAAATATGACAGTTTTTATGCTGAACTATTATTTCGTTACGAAATCCCTTCAGGTATTTAGATATATTTAAAACTGTAGAGCTATCTATCTTATTTATCTGTTAAATGGTAAGTTTAGGCTGTAAACGCATCAGACACGCTAGATGCGTTTTTGAGCCATGAAAAACCCCCTTCATCCTTCAACAGAATTCAGTATCTTATTGTTGTCAATGACGACTATTTCCAGGAGGCTTTCTCTATAGGACGATATTTATTTTGAACCTTACTTTACGCGTCATTTTTCAAACCCTATTAAAGGTAAGTGATGCGGTAGTAGAAAGAAGTCTTCACCACATTTTCTAAGAACACAACGTGATATAGGTACAATAGGTAGTGCCCGCATAAGGGGACAAAATCGCACTTAATGTGAAGAGCTTGGGACCGTCAAGAATCCTCCGCCACGTCTTTATACCGATTCAAAAGATTCTAGCTAGTATTCAGACATTCTATATGTGATAGCAGTACTTCAGTGTTGCGGACTTGTGATTTATTAAGATGTCTTCATATCGTAGTAAAGCATAATTATCTTCAAAGCAGTAGCTTTAAATGCTACTGATTTTATAGCCGCTTCGGAACGAAAGATTTTGGGCACAGTTTCGATTGGGAGTATTAATGTGAGAAAAATAGAAATTATACTGTTTAAGAATAATTCATGAGTGCACGGAATAATGTATGTTTTTATGGGTGAACGAAATAATGTATTTTTTTTTTCAAATTAGTACTTCCAGACGATTTTGCTATCAAAACTAGGCCCACAATATTTCTTTCAAAAACGACTATAACATCAACCGGTAAATCTTACTGTGCATTAAAGATTCAATATACCTACTGATTTTATAAAGTATACCTGAAGCATAATTATCTTCAAATATGGAATTTCTTTACGGTACAACGTAAACTCTGATAACTGTTCTGGGTATTACTATAGAAGACGTCATACTCATAAGTACATCGTACATAGGCTTTGCACAAATCCTTAACGAAATCAAATACGTGTGAAACAAATTGTTTGTTGACTGTCACGAAACTCCATGAATTTCGCATTTGAGTGGTAGCACGTAGTACAGTTTGTAGAAAGGTGTTGACAATAAAATTGTAGATACTACTTCGACAATATAAAATAAAAATATGTATCTGATATTTGATAACTGTAAGTCGTTCACAAATACAGTTCCGGATGTTATAAAAATGTAAGATAACGATAGTTGCGCATTATTACTCACGTAAGAATCATAAGACACAGATAATTTTGAATTAGGAAATATTATCAATCGCTATTATATTCGCTATTCATTTTTAACATTTTATAAATGATATTCCTAATGGAAATACTATTGAGTTTACAACATACTTTGACCTTTAATCAATCTTTATTGAACTATACTTCTACTACTTACAGTATTTGTTCAGCAATCAGCTTCATTTTTTTTGTCCACATCTGCACATTTATGATTTTCAATAGCACTCACAAGTATCTAAAAACTTCACATATCATCAGTATGTTATTCTAAGCATTTAATCTTATCGATATCAATAATTCTTTAAGTGTGAATCAAACGTATAGAGTCCACTGTACTAAATTCAATTTCGTGTTCTTCATAGTTGTCGAAATATATTATAGTTAACTACAGGGTCCTAAATTGTGTCGTATCTATGGTCCTTCTCCAAACTATTCATAAACACAAAACAAATGTTATTCGATATTCGAATGATCTTACTAAAAAAAGTTAAATAAATTTAAATATTTTGGCGCGACTTAAAACAAAATTTGTTCGTTTGACGCACTTTAAGATAAGATAATTCTAATCAAGAACTATAAATACTTCTAATATTATTCTATACCACTATTCACAACACTTTGCATTCAATACTTTTATTTGTATGTAGGCTTCTTCGTTGTCGCGTACATATCGGTTGATGACGGGCGGCGGTCGTCCGTATGAGACCGAATGCGCGAGCTAACTGCGGCCGATGGCTCACTGTACCGTCGAATCGTACGAGCTCTCTTCAGTCCGCACCTGTAGCTCTTTACTTCAATTACACGTTATTTTTGCTTTTTATCTCATTATCTTTAGATAATTCTTCATTGACTTATCAAATTTCTTGTTTTTAAGATTATTCGTTAGTAGGTACAATTTTTAGTAGTACATTCAGCGCCGGTGGCTGTTTTGTGAACTGTTTGGCAATTACTTATGAGTATGAGTGATTAACAACTTCCGATTTGGATGATCATTTTTTTCTGCAAGTCATTAAAATAATGATCTGTTTTATTGCTCTTGATTTTGAAGTGTTAATTGATAAGAATATCAGTGTATGTAGCTAGATTAACAAGATCATCATAAGTTATCCGCCACTTTTTCATCAAGAGAATCTACCGCCCGCGCCGTAAGAAAATTATTAATAGTTACAAGCTTATTCATTATTATTATTACTATTACTATTAGTTCTATTTATATTTTCTCGTCATTCTGAATTGAACCATACCCATCGCTGGTATTTATTCAAAGTTTATAGTCCAGATAAGTATAAATCATTATTGAAGTCCCCAGATCAACAGACTTGCAGATAACCTTGTGTAAATTTTACATAATTAAACATTCACGTGGAAACTATTTAAGTATAAAGCAATTTAAATCTCGTAAAAGTTTTAAAATAAATAACATGTCTCGTAAATTAGTGGGCAAACGTGGTTTTGTAACGTATTTAGCATATATCACTGATTAAATTAAATTATATTAAAAGGTTATTTTTAGAAACCGAATATATTTCGATTGACATTTTTGAATTATAAATATTCAATTCGATTTAAGTTCATCAACCCGTTATAAATTTGACACTCTAACCTCATGAACCAATGATAATTCAAAATATGCTTCTTTTGTAGGAACAAAATGATCTTCCTAAACCTTGTTGTTTGTAGATCAAAGGTCGACCGACCGTCCATTACATTGTACTACTCATTTGCTCATTAAATGCTTTGCTCTAGTGGTTCATTTACCCTTGACATTTACACAATATTCGTGTATGCTTAACACCAGTAACGTTCGTATGATTGAAGTTTTTTGTAAACATTGGAATTTAAGTATCCAAACTTCAACTATATACTCTTGTGTATTTTTGTAAATTATTTCTGATGTCAATAAACTTTATCTTATCTTATTTTACTCCTCCACAGCTCATGTTTGTAGGTGTCTATTATCCAAGTCTTCCGGGACAGGTGTCTGTGGATCTAAGTCTTGGTTATAGAATATAGAAACTGAAAAGTGGGCTATCAGTTGGGGAATTTTATTTTTAAATTGCATATTATTGCAATGCAACTTCACAAAAACTATCCTTTGTACACTAATTACAGAGATAGGTGAAATGTGGTTGATTTATATATCTGTATGAGCTAGAACGAGGTAAATAAACTGACGTCTTCTAGGATAATCAGTGTAACTATATATGTACCTATGTAGGTATGTAACAAGTTAATAAATATAGCAAAATTTATTTACACAATGGAAATGTGCTCAATAGACTTTTACCATAACATTGCGTAAAACCACATTTGAGCAAATAAATTTCATTTCATTTTCCAATAAATTTTCCATTCTTGCGTATGTTGCGATTCGTGAACATTGAATTACATCGAAACCAGGTGCATATAACGATGATTCATATAATAAATTAAATCTTTGATCTATTTTTAACTTTGTGGGAGAAAATAAACTAACTGAAAAAATAATAATATACCTTGACATAAAAGAACAAATTGAAATTGAATCGACAATTTCAACATAGGTACATCTAAAAATATTGCTTTTTATTTTGCTGAAAGTCAAAATAATTGAAATAAACAAATACAAAACAACCGAGGGGTAGACTTTCAGCTGTTAAAAAAGTCTGGCATCCATTAATATGTCAGTTTGCATAATATCAAAATGAATCGTGAATCATATCAATAAAACCACGCAAGTTGAAACCGTGAGTGCTATGGGTCGTAGAGCTGGAATGCTCTGGCCGCGCACATGTTTCCCTCTTCCTACAGTCCCGGGTCTTTCAAGCGGGGCGTGAAAAAGCACCTATCAAGGCCGTGAAGTTAGGGACCAATATTTTAAAGTCAATAACATCAAAAATGGTGTTATCTTCTGGACTGCCCCTCAGGTTTTACTATCGAACGGGGTACATTCAAATGACGGACCATAAACAAGTACGTGATGAGATGTAAGCAATGGTAGTGGTAACACTATGTGTAAGTAACAAATCAGTAAGGAGGATCACAGCGGTTTGCCAATAAATTACTAGCTTACAACTCTTCAGTACATCCGTGATCCGCTTATTGTAAAAATGCCAAAACACAAAAACTCATGAAAACAGAAAAACATGATGAATAACGCGATTATAATAATTATAGTTATAATTCATCACACGCAACGATAAATAAGCGTAAAATTGCTGTAAAAAATAATTTTAACTTTTTAGTTCAGTTATTTTTGAGACAGTTATTTTAAACGATAGGTTGATGGTTAATTTGGAACACTCACAGGCGTGTCCACTCACAAATATGACGTAATTTGAAACTAAGATTTTTGAACAAAAATTTTAATAACATAAACCGTTACGTATTACTAAAAAAATTAGAATTAAAATAGTCATTGGTTCACTGGATACCCGGGACACTCGATCGCTAACTGCAGGTAATGACATAATTTGTAAAAAATAATCAAGAAATTAACCAACCAACTACCGAACTGGAAATGGAAATGGATCATGGCCGTCGGTTGCTATGGACGGACGAAACTAAATTTTACAATAATATAAATAATAGTGAATAAATTACTGCTAAATTTATTTTCTAAATTTAGATTTTTTGCTGTTACCTAAATGGAATAGAATATAAACCAAATTAAGGATTCGACATAGGATTCAAATAAAGGATTTCAAACAAAAAGCACTGAGTCTTGCTTGTCACGTGCACCGGAGTCCTTGATCACGCTCCGGTAGCCAGGCGATGCATTTCCACATCGTTGGCTGTTTAAGAGCTGCCCGACTATAATAGAAGAAGCAAGGTGCTGTTTTGTGACGGGACGCCGCCGCGCGCCACCACCACGCGGACGCGGCTCCCAAGGCAACGGGCTCCTTGGCAACCAGCTGCCAAAAACATTGTCAAAATTTTTCAGTGCTGTTTTAATCGTCATAGTGTTTTTTTATTTATTTATAGTGTTTTGTACATATAGTGTTTATAAAATTATGAGTGCTAGTTATAAGTATTTTAAGTGCCCCTTTTTCTCCTATATAATACACCTATGTTGCACGATAGTGATGCGGCGGAGGTAAGTCAACCTACTACATCGCTATTAAATGTGATAAGATGCCCTCAGTGCCCCCAAGCCCGTTTTTTTAAGAGTGAGCGAGGTTTGAAAATACATGTCGGGAAAGTACACAAACCCCGACATGTATCTACAAACCCTCCTCTGGTTATTCAACCCTCACCAAGTTTAGCTTCTGAGAACAACATTGAAATTCCCTTTTGGCAAAGACTATCTCACTTGAAAAACTCGGTTTCGATCCTAAAGAGAATTCCTCGTGGTGCAAGACCTATCGTTGCAAAAAGTTTATCAAATTGCATAGGTCTTGTTCTGCGAGAAAATACTAAAACGGCTTGGGAGCAACTGCTCACTTTCCCATACAAAATTCTACATATAAAAACAGACAGGACAGACCACCGAACATCTAGAAATTCATTAACGTCTCAAATTAAAAATAATTGCAACACTTTAACGGAAAATTTAAACCCAACATACTCCACTTTTCGAAAAAGCAATATTTATAATTTGGTTGAATCAAAATTAAGGGACGGTGACATTAGTGGGGCATCGAGATTGCTTTTTAGCAGCGATGTAGTGGCGCCTTGCTCCCCGGAAACCCTCGCTGGTCTCCGGAATAAGCATCCGGCGCCTGCGGATGGCCTTTCTTTTCCTGAGGCGCCTGACTATGACCCTGATTGCCTGTGCGTAACAGCCAAGGAAGTGCTGGCAGCCGTTGTCTCCTTTCGAAGTGGCTCTGCTGGCGGCCTCGACGCTTTGACTCCACAACATTTAAAAGATCTTTTGGGGTCGAGCGTCGGGGAGGCCGGTGAGGCACTTCTGAAGGAGCTAACGGCTCTCATGAACTTGATGCTCTCCGGTAGTGTGGACGATGCCATCATAGATATTTTATATGGGGCTAATTTGTGTGCCCTTCGCAAGGGGGATGGTGGCATTCGTCCCATTGCCGTGGGATGCACTTATCGACGTATGGCAGCCAAACTTTGCTGCCAGTACTATAAAACCGATTTAGCTATGAAATTCCAGCCCCTCCAACTTGGTTTTGGCTCAAAGGGGGGCTGTGAGGCTGCCATACATGCATTATCAACCTACCTTGGCTCCAGGAAGAGTGAGGTAATCCTCAAGGTTGATGTGAAGAATGCGTTCAATTCGGTGAACAGGGACACCTTGTTGACCCAATCTAAATTAGAAACACCCAAAATTTATAATTTTCTTTGGCAATGTTACAGATATCCCTCTAAATTATTATATAAGGACAACCTTCTGGAATCTGCTGTTGGCTGTCAACAAGGAGACCCTCTTGGACCGGTAATTTTCAGCTTAGCTATCCAACCTATTATTCGAAGGTTAAATTCTAAATTTAATGTATGGTACCTAGACGACGGGACTCTAGGAGGAGATGTGGAGACAGTTCTACAAGATTTGGCTTTTATTAAAAATGAATTTAATTTAATTGGTTTAGATCTAAATTACAATAAATGCGAGATTTTTTTAAATGACGTTTCGGACAAAATTTCAACTATTTCTAAATTTAATTCTTTAGCTCCTAATATCAAAATTATTGAAAAAGAATCTCTTCGCCTCCTTGGGTCCCCAATCCTAGAAGATGCCTACACCTCATTTATAGAGGAAAAAATTCAAAATTTTAGTGACATCTCGGACCGCCTACTAAAAATTAATATTCATTCGGCTTTTACTATTCTTCGGTATTGCCTTTTTGTACCAAAATTCACCCATGCTCTCAGATCCACACCATTTTGGAAACATTTAACAATTTTGGAAAAAATGGACAAAATCATAGAAATTACACTCACCAAAAATATAAATGTGGCTTTGAATGACCGAGCTTCACTACAAGCGTCATTACCGATTCGTTTAGGTGGGCTCGGTATTCGAAAAATTTCCGATGTCAGCTTACCAGCGTTCCTGTCTTCGGTCCACAGTACGGAAGAATTAACTAGGAAAATTCTTGAACCTACACTAGTTAATTCTGAAGTATTGTGTAAGACTGACGCAGTGAACGCTTGGAAAATTGCATGTCCAAACACCGATCTCCCAAAGAACCTTTTCTCACAGCGTCGGTGGGACGGGCCGCTCTGCAGCTTAGTAAGACAAAATTTACTCAATACATGCTCTAATGCTGCTGAGCGTGCCCGTTTATTGGCGGTTGGTGAGTGGGAATCGGGTCTTTGGCTACAAGCTCTTCCGTCATCTAACGTAGGGACTATGTTAGATGACACTACCTTCCGCATCGCAACGTGCCTCCGATTAGGCGCGCCGTGTGTTTCTCCGCATCGATGCCGTTGTGGAGAAGCAGTTGACCGACTCGGACACCATGGCCTGTCGTGCTGCAGGAGCGCTGGGCGAATTCCACGACACGCCAGCCTAAACGACATTATCCGCCGTGCTCTTGTCACCGCCGGTGTGCCAGCCGTGCTTGAACCAAACGGTTTGGCGCGCGACGATGGCAAGAGACCGGATGGTATGTCGTTAATGCCATGGAAAATGGGTAGGACTCTGGTGTGGGACGCAACATGCGTCGACACCATTGCCCCTACCCATATTCCTGGCACGGCTGGCTGTGCCGGTGCTGCTGCTGCTTCTGCAGAGGCTCTCAAGCGGCGCAAATACTCCAATCTCATTGGAGATTATGAATTTGTGCCGTTTGGAGTCGAAACGTTGGGACCATGGGGTCCGAGCGCGCGCAATCTCTTCAGGGAGATTGCGAAGCGTATGGTCGACGCTTCTCGTGACCTCTTTTTAGGTCAGAGAATAAGCATTGCCATACAACGTGGCAATGCTGCCAGTCTTCTGGGAACGTTACCACAAGAGGCATGCGATGCGGAGGAATTCCACGACGCGTTCGGTTTTAGTTTTTAATTTGTCCTTTTATGTATATATTTTTAGTTTTATTGTTAATATTGTAAATATTTAAATTGTATTATAGTAGGATTAACCAGAATAAATATCTTGGCACTTTTTAAAAAAAAAAAAAAAAAAAAAACTACCGAACCAGCGAAAGAATCATTTTCAAATGATTTATTTTACTTTATTTAATACATAATATATCTTATTTATTTATTTTTTTAACTTGACATAATAATAAATGTAATATTTGACGTTCATAATTATGTGCTCTTTATGTGCCTAAATTGAATAAAAGAAATTAACTACCTATAAGTACATAAAAAAATTTAATATTAACAAAAAGTATTAAGAAGACCGATAAAACCAAATAGTCGCACCCGCTTCCACCGAAATAGCATTTTGGTGGAATCGGGTGCGATCATTTGGTATCTGCACTGCAGTAAATCCCAACCAAAGCTTATGTCATTCCTTACGCATTGATAAAAATGGTGATTTGAAATCTAATCGATTTTATTCCTTACCGCCTTCATCTGCCTAATCCGCTGACCGATCTCGTTTAATGAGTGTCCATGATCGTTGAATTACGTATCTGATAGGTTTATGCTTGAATCGATAGATACACTTATGTTATTGATTGTAGGAATGGGACATTGATCGAATCTCATTGGTGTATTTAACCGGAAACAAACAATGAATACATAATACTGTGATTTAATAACAATAGAGGGAGCTTGTAAACTGCGTAACGATTTAAGTTGATGACGGTATGTTGACTCTGCGTGCTCCAGGGAGGAAAAGGCGCAAATATTAAATTTTCTTTAAATTCTTGCCACCCAGTGGACAGAATCACATAATTTTGAAAACAAGGTATCTGGCATGGACGCCTATAACTTTTATTAGAATAGTGATTTTAAATTGAGTCACAGAATAAGAATTCCTAAATTGAGAAATATAAAATTTATCCTTACAATTTTAAAATATCCTAAGGTTTTAAAGTAAAATATCATAAATTTATAGTCGTTACAAATTTCATTTTTTGATATATTTGTCGTGACAACCCCCATGTAATCCTATGATACTAATTACACAAATCTGCAATCATATAAGGATTAAAAAAGCCATGATATTTTTCAAAGCTTTCAAATTGACAATGTGTACAATAAAAGCGAATCTACTTAATCAACAATTAATTTTGTTCCAACTAGCGTCAGTCAGCCCAGCAAATGACTTTGATATTTCTAATAATAAAGTGCGCTTTGTACATTCTAGTGATTCATTCCAATTAATTTTGTGATCAAAAGCAAATTCTTCTGTTTCAGGGTGCCAACGCAGATCAAAGGTTTTGGTTGACAATTTGTACTTAGCCTTTAGTTCGTTAATATCGTTAAAATTTGCTGTGCTCACATTTTAATCGTTTGGACGTATTTGCTGGCCATTATCTTTAATTAAAGTTTCAGCTCTTACTAAATATATCAAATTGGTTTGTAATTGTTTAGCAATTTGAAGTTCGTGGCTTCTATTTATTGATCGATTTAGCAACGTTGAGTACTGAACTCGACTCCTATGGTAAATTGTGGCAGTGCATGTTGACTGGAATTTAAGCTTCAACTATATTGTTACCCACATATTTTGATGCGAAGAATATCCAACTGTTTTATATTCTGAAATAGTTTCTCGTTTCTTCTTTCAACGGGAAACGATTTGCTTTCAAAAACTGCATTTTCTGGTTGTTTGACACAGACCCATTCTTGTGAACAGTTTCAGTAAATATTTTTGCTTTAGCTATGCTAGTGAATAGCTCTTTCGTTTGAGGTTAGAGGGATTGTATCGTTTATACGACGGGGATTTTGTTTTATAAAGCGTTAAAAATTAAGAATTTATACTAGGTATTTCTATATCCTTTAATTTAGACAAAAACTCTGGGTGTTAAAATATGCGTACATAGTGTAGTGATACAAAAGCAGAACTTGACCATGTAGCTAAATAATGTCTAAAAAAATGTGTTATTTTAGTTTTTTCGGCCTATCGTCATTATTACTTATTCATTTTGGTATTAGCTATTAATTTTTTACAAATCTTTTGATTTATTGTGAGAGGTTCGCAATTTACACCTTTATCAATATACAGAATTAATTGAATAGAACTATAATTATCTGGTGCGATAGAAGCTGTGAATACATAAACTAGATTATAATTAATTGATACTTAATTTAGTGTAACACCTAACGACAATCATTAATCGACATCGTTTAAAGTTTATTACCTTTAAATATTTCGAGTGATTTGTTGACATTACATAAATAACTTTTAACGGAGGTAGGCCACGATGATATTCTCGTCCCAATTGAGTAGTCCGACTGGGGAAGTTCCTCCACCCTACAGAATACCGCTGCCATAATAACCTCATGTTATGTTCCCGATGGTGAGCAGGGTAGCCAGAGCTCACTGGAGAGGTTTTGTGCTTTCAGTGGGAAGACCAAAGGTTTGTCCTGCTTTGTTTCCTGCACTGACGGTACAAAAACTCTCTGTTCTTACAAGGTCGGCAGCACGAGTGACTCCCCTGATCAGACGTCCATAGGCCACAGTAACGACTTCCCATCAGGTGGTCTGTATGTTTATCAGTCACCTAAGCGGTATGAAAAAAAAAGGGTTTAAATAAACATTTTAACTGTCTTCATAACAAATTATAATTGTGATCATGAATGGCGTGATAACTAAATCTATGTTTATTCAACGTGTAAATACAATTTTCCGAATTTCATCATTTATAATCACATTTTACAAGTAGGTATGTAAAAACAACATAATATTATGTAAGTACCTAATAACAAGGTACAAAACGTATGTAATGACAAAATTGTAGTCATGCCGGCACTTTTGGTATGATTTATCGCCTGTGAAACATTAATGTCGATGTTTCTTGCTCCATTATAAATGATTTGATTCGTGTAACGATGCTGTGATTTTTATTAGACTGTAAATCATCTGAATTTTGTAGTCGTGTTTGCTGTTTTTAAAAATGTTCTGCACTATTTAAAATGAATTTATAACAGAAGCTACTACGTAATACGCATGAATTGATTTCTTTCATCGGCCCATTTAGTGGAACACCTCAGGACATATATCTAGGACCCAAGTCACGAGACATACGACGCGACGCCGACGCCCTGACGCGGACTGTTTTGTAATAATCTATGCTTGGTGAATTTGAGCTTGTCCACCGCCGTTACACCCCGTGCTATCCTCCAAAGACGCCTAAGAAACGTGCACTGCGCTTATAGAGCACATTTTAAGTCCAACAGTATAAATGTCCCAAATTAACAGTAGCTACCGGAGATAAATGCTGGTAACACCAAGGGTATACGGTCCACGGTACTCCTGATGGTAAGTGGTTGCCGTAGCCTATGGACGTCTGGAACAACAGGGAAGTCACTCATACTGACGACCCTGTAAGAACAGAGAGTTTCTGTGCCGTCAGTGCAGAAGACAAGCAGGAAAAGCCTTTGGTCTTTTCACTGATAGCACAAAAACTCTTCAGTGAGCTCTGGCTGTCTTACTCATCGTCGGGAACACAACACAAGGTTATTATGGCTGCAATATTATGTAGGGCGGAGGGACTTTCCCGGTTGGACTGCTCATGCAGCACCGACCCCAATTCTCTATCCCAAAATCAACATTTTATACATTCCACCTCAACTTGACATAATATTTTAGGAACTGCTCTTGCGAAAATGCTTGCTGCCAAATACAGTTAAAGACACTCTACAAAGTCAGTCAGTTACACAGGCGCAGATTTAGTCTTCACAAAAAATATGCATACGAAATTGTACAAGATGCTACTAATGTAATTTAGGATTAATATTATTCAGCCTCTGTGGCGTGGCGATCGTGAACTCGACCACTACGTATGAGTCGCAGGTTCGATCCCCGTGAAAATATTTGTTGCATGGATACCTATGGGTATTTGCAGAGCACTTTAAGCCGTCGTCTGTCGCAGTTGCCATACGAACATCTATTGCAGTCATTACGGGTTGTTGGAGCCCCAAAAAGTCTAACAACTGATCTTGCAATGCTTCGATATCGCCAATCGGTTGTGGCGGTCAGTTTGCAGTCGCTTTACGGAAAATATTGCAGATCAGCCAAATACACAGTTTTGAATCCAAAGCTTCGAATGCGACTGGGATTAACGCTAAGATGAAGATTACCAATTCGTATCTATCACTGGCAAGATAATGTTGAATGTTTATTAATAGTTAAATAAAGCAATACTTAACGGATTCTATTGCGATTTATTTTGTACTAGCTTTTGCCCGCGGCTCCGCCCGCGTGGATGTCGGTTATCGCGACCAAACATAGCCTATGTCCTTTCTCAAGGTCTAACCTACCTCTATACCAAATTTCATCATAATCGGTTCAGCGGTTTAGTCGTAAAAGTGAGACAGACATACAGACAGAGTTACTTTCGCATTTATAATATTAGTAGGGATTTACACTGATATCGACGTTTAATATAAGTAATAAAGAGAAATAATACCAGGCTCACCCTCTATTACGTGTGACCTAATACAATGATTAGTGAAATGTGGGTGATAATTTACTTCTGCCTAACCCTCTGGGGATAAAGGCGTGATTGTATGTATGTACGTAATATTATTTTAAGCATTTTTCTTGCTGACGTTACTTCATACAAATTTTGTATAAAATGAAGAAAAAAATCAATAGGACGAATCGCTGAAGGAAAACTTTAATTATTTTTAATTTCTGTGATTCGTCCTATTGGGCCGAACCCTATAGGACGAAACACTGAACTATAATAGTCCAATTGAACCGCGATAGGATCTGTTAATAATTATTTTATTTCAATACTGGAAATACATTAAGTAGTAATCCATTTATAGAAGTTTTTTGTTACTTAAAAATCAAAGAACGTAATTAATGGACTATTTTATTATGTATAAATTTATTTTTAATAACTACTGATACTACATTGCTATTTTGACATTCAAAAATTTAATAATTGATTTTTGAATTATGATACCTATAATATGTTAAGTATTTAATTATTTATATGATGGCATATAAATTTTTTGTATGCCAGTTGGAATAAAATACTTGAACGCACAAAAATAGAATAATCAAATTATTATTCTATGACATCGTAAATTATATCATGTTTGCTGCATATTATAGACATTAATTCATATATTAATTTATCCAGTTTTAAAGATATTTTTTTACCACTTAGGTCGCAGCTCATGGCCCACCTGATGGAAAGCTGTTACCGTGGCCTATGAACGAGTGCAACACCAGGGGAATCACACTCGTGCTGCTGACCCTTTAAAAAAAGGAAGAATCTATGCCATCAGTTAAGAAGACAAACAGGACAAGCCTTTTGCGTTCCCACTGACAGCACGAAACCTCTTCCAGTGAGCTCTGGCTACCCTAATCACTTCCAGAAACACACCACGAGGTTATTATTATTATTATTATTTTTATACCACTTAGGTGGCAGACAAGCACACGGCCCACCTGATGGAAAATGGTTACCGTGGCCTATGGACGTATGCAACACCAGGGGCGTCACACTCGTGCTGCCGACCCTGAAGAAACCTTCTAATGCCCTTCTTGAAGAACCCCATATTGTAGTCGCTTGGGAAAACCATCGCGGGGAGTTCATTCCACAGCTTGAGTGTGCGAGGGATGAAGTTCCTTTCATACCGCACAGTGCGCACCGTTTCCGGTCGCAATGTGTGAGGATGAACTCCCCGCATATGACGAGAAGTGCGATGATAGAATGTAGCTGTGGGCATCATGTCAAACAATTCATCTGAGCACAAACCATTGTATAGGCGGTAAAACACTATTAGAAGAAGGTTTGCAAGCGTAGCTGAATACTGACTGGCTGGAATGAGAGAATGATGGATGTTTAAAATACGGGTGTGTTTTTCTATTGAGTTTGTCTGTCATATGTAACATGTGAATTGTTTCGTGTTTTTTTATATTGTAATTGAAATAGAAAAGTTAAATAAACATATATATCTCTTATGTTTACGTTTCTCAATTACCTCAATAGGTTATGGACCTAGCACGGTATTGTTTTCGAGAACATTAACTTTTTTTTTGCAAGAGTGCAAAAACAAAATTTCAATGATGAGTACGCCGACTACATCGAGTTCCATTGAGAAGCTACGAGGGAGTTCAAATTTTGATAGCTGGAAATTTGACATGGAGTGCATACTCGTCCATGATGATTTGTGGCAGTATGTTGAGAGTCCTCCTGGTGATGAAACTAAAATACGTGGTGACCAGAAAGCAAGGACGAAAATATGTCTTCTGATTGAGAATCAATGCAAGGTACATGTACGTAGAGCGAAGACGGCGCATGAAACGTGGAACAATCTGAGAGCCGCATATGAAGATAAGGGCATTAACAACAGGTGCAGACTGTTATCCAAGTTAGTCAGCCTTAAGTTGAACATGTTTGCGACAATTACAGACTATGTTACGGAGTTGATGAGAGTATCGAATCAGCTGTCTGACTTAGGCAAAGAGATAGACGACGAACTTTTAGCTGCATTAATGTTACAAGGGATGCCAGATGAGTATACACCAATGAGATTGGCGTTAGAGAGCACCAATACTATCTTGACAACAGATTTTATCAAAACAAAACTTTTACAACTTGATGGAGACAACCACAATAAAGACTCGAGTGCTGCAAGTCCTACTTCTGCGTTTACTGCGAAGCCTAAGGGTCGGAGGGAAGGTGTTCAAAGGAATGATAACAGGAAAAAGGGTAATAAGACTATTAAGTGCTTCATATGTGCGGGGCCACATAAAGCAATCGACTGTCCTGTTAACCCGAGGAAAACGAGTAAGAAGAATGACGTTTCTTTGGCAACGGCATCGGCACTTGGTTCACAGTTTAAAGAAAAGTCTACTCAAGATCAAGATGATTCCTGGATACTCGATTCCGGAGCTTCAGAGAATATGACCTACAAGAAGGATTGGATGCATGATATTGGAAAAGTTAATCGTAAGATAGAGGTTACTTGTGCGAATGGAGGTAAGGTTTATGGTGAAGGATTTGGTACTGTAGCTTGTGAGAAGCTGAATTTTACTGTTGATAATGTAATGTATGTACCTGATATTAATTCAAACCTTATTAGTGTTAGTAAAATCACAGCTAAACAAAAGATTGTCGTATTTTCAGATGAGGACTGTAAAATTTATAATGCAAGCGATTGTAAAGTTACAGGTAAACCAGTTTTAAGAGGTGTGGTTGAGAAAGGCATTTACAAACTTAAATGTTCACAAGCGAGTGTGTATGCAACCACAGCAGCTAGTGCTGATATGGAGTTATGGCACAAGAGGCTGGCGCATCTGGGTATGAAAAATCTTTGCTTGTTGAGTGAGAAAATGGCGACTGGGTTGAGTTTTTCAAAATCGAACGTTCAAAAGTTAGAGTGTGTTGCTTGTCTTTTAGGTAAGCAAACTAGACAACCGTTTGAACGCAATAAGGCTACACGAGCTAAAGGTGTTCTAGAGCTAGTACATTCTGACCTTTGTGGGCCAATGTCTAGTGATTCTTTGGGTGGTAAACGGTATTTTATGACTTTTATAGACGATTATACACGAAAAACTTATGTTTATTTTCTCAAGCAGAAGAGTGAAGCTTTTGAAGTTTTTAAAGAATTTAAAGCTCATGCGGAAACTCAGACGGGCAACAAGATGAAGATTTGGAGGACTGACAATGGATCTGAATATGTCAATAAGAGATTTGACAGTTTTCTGAAGGAGCACGGAATTAAACACCAACTTACAATTCCGTATACACCACAACAAAATGGGGTTGCTGAGCGTGCGAATCGTACTATTGTCGAAAAGGCACGGACTATGCTGCAGGAAGCAGGGCTACCCGTTTGTTATTGGGCTGAAGCAGTGAATACGGCGGTCTATTTAAAGAATAGAAGTCCAACTGTAGCAGTGAGAAACAAAACGCCAGAAGAGGCGTGGTCAGGTCGTAGAGTCGATCTGAGTCATTTAAAAGTGTTCGGTTGCAGGGCATTTGCACACATTCCAGATGAAAAGAGAACCAAATGGGATAAAAAGAGTGAAGAGTTGATATTCGTGGGATACTGCTCTGAGTCGAAAGGATACAGGCTTATTAATCCAGTTAGCGGAGAACTTTGCAGAGCGAGAGATGTAGTATTTTTCGAAAAGCAGTTATATAAAGATGTGTCAAAAACTCAGAAGAAGATGAGAAGCCACGGTAATCAAGAAGAACCGATGCCACAGAGAGCAACTATTCAACTTGAAGAGTCACTTCAGGAAAATGAGTCACGTGATGGTGAAGAACCTGAAATAGTTGAGAATGAACACTGGGAATCTTTAGATGAAGATGACGGTGAAGACAATGAGAGAGTGACAGAGACAGAAGTTGAGAGAGAAAGAAGATATCCTCAAAGAGATAGAAGGCCAACTACTTTCCCTGATTACGTCACTTACCAAACTATGTCGGAAGACAGTGATCCAGTCACAGTGCAAGAGGCATTATCTCGCAAAGATGCGAAATTCTGGAGAGCAGCTATTAAGGAGGAGTTAGATTCTCTTAAAAGTAATGGTACTTGGGTGCTAGTTAAACCCGAGCAACGTGTAAATGTTGTTGATTCTAAATGGATTTTTAGAATTAAAAAACAGGGGGGAAATATAACACGATACAAAGCACGTTTGGTTGCTCGTGGTTTTAGTCAAAGAAGAGGAATTGACTATGATGAAACTTTTGCACCTGTCATTCGCCACAGTACTCTGAGGTTACTGTTAGCGTTAGCTGTTAATTTGCAGCTGAAAGTAGATCACATGGATGTGACCACTGCATTTCTCAACGGAAATATAGATGAAGTTATTTATATGAGACAGCCACCACAGTTTGAGGAACGAGGGAAGGAGGATCACTTGTGTTTACTTAAGAAATCACTATACGGTCTTAAACAAGCTCCGCGTTCTTGGAATTTGAGATTGCACTCAGAGCTAGAGAACTTAAACTTCAAGAGATGCAAGAATGAACCATGTGTGTACACAAGAACCAATGGCAGGGATAGGATTATCCTCGCTATTTATGTGGATGATATACTTGTGTTCTATAATAATGAGCGAGAGATGCAGATTATGAAACGAGAACTTATGTCCAAATTCAAAATGAAGGACTTAGGACGAGTTAGCCTATTTTTAGGTATGAGAATCAAGCAAGAGAATGATTGTATTAGTGTTGATCAAGAGGAGTATGTTGACAAGCTTCTAAACAAGTTTGGAATGACCGAGTGTAAATCAGTTTCCACTCCTGGAGTTGCTGGTCAACATTTCAGAAAACAAGAAGGATCTAAGCCAGATGAGAGAATACCTTATCGAGAACTTATAGGCTCACTGATGTATTTAGCAGTCTGTACGAGACCAGACATTGCACACACAGTAAATTACATGAGCCAGTTCTGCAGCCACTACGAAGAGATCCATTGGATGGCCACCAAAAGAATCTTAAGGTATCTTAAAGGGACAAAGAGTATGGGCCTTAAGTATTATAAAGGTGCTAATAAAGAAATTATAGGCTTTGCAGACGCCGATCATGCCAGCGACCTTGTAGATAGACGGTCGTACTCAGGCTGTGTTTTTTAAGATGGCGAATGGGGCAATTTCTTGGCAAAGCACTAAACAGAGGAGCATTGCAATTTCAACCGCAGAGGCTGAGTATGTCAGCCTATCGGAAGCTGCTAAAGAAGCAATATTTTTAAAACGGTTCCTGGAAGAGTTGATGCAGACGCCAATGCTTCCTATAATGATATATACGGATAGTCAGTCTGCCATGGCCATATCAATGAATCCAGTCCACCATCAGCGTACCAAGCATATTGACATAAGGCATCACTTTGTGAGAGAAGCGTTAGAGAATGACTTCATAAAAGTGAATTATTTAGAGACACAGTTGATGGTTGCGGACATTTTGACAAAATCATTGCCAAAGGGCAAGCTGGAATTTTGTCGAAGGGAGATGGGTGTGTGTGTGTGTGTACGCATGAGTAAGTATGAGGGATACGCTTGAGGAGGAGTATTAGAAGAAGGTTTGCAAGCGTAGCTGAATACTGACTGGCTGGAATGAGAGAATGATGGATGTTTAAAATACGGGTGTGTTTTTCTATTGAGTTTGTCTGTCATATGTAACATGTGAATTGTTTCGTGTTTTTTATATTGTAATTGAAATAGAAAAGTTAAATAAACATATATATCTCTTATGTTTACGTTTCTCAATTACCTCAATAAACACACACAGTGAAACAAAGTCTCTCCTGAGACTGAGTGGTTCCACATCGCCTGTGAGTATGGGATTGCCGACGAGCCTCAACGCCCGTCTTTGTACCGAGTCGAAAGGGTCAAGCTGGCACGCAGGCGCTCCGGCAAAAAGGTGACAGCAGTACTCCATGTGGGGCCGAACCTGTGCCTTATAAAGGAGGAGTCGTTGCCCCGCAGTGAAGTACTGCTTCGCCCTGTTGAGCACCCCAAGTTATTATACTCGCGGTATTCTGTAGGGTGGAGGTACTTCCCCAGTCGGACTGCTCTTGTCGGAAATTGTGTCGTGTCCTACCTCCTATATGTACTAAGATTGGAATGCTACTAAATGGTATCATATCCAACCATTTCTTGACTCTCCGATGTTTTTGGTTGACCAATTTCAATCGAGTATCAATAAAATTGTAAGATTTTGGCCGCCTATAGAGAACTTGCTCTATATTAATAGGTACAGTATAAATTAATTATTTCGACTATCAATATTATACACGTGTCGTGACATAACCATAACATTAGTACAGTAGACTATGATGTTCATTTTATGACTGATTTAGAGCCCGCTTCATATTTTGTACCAACCGAATCTAGAATATCACGACATAAAAGTGGCTTAATATTCATTTTATTGGTTAGTTTATCGTATATTACTAGAGAACTCCTAAATCTAATTCGATTTATCGTTGAGATATGAGGCCGTAAAATGATATTCTGTGTCGTTAGATATATTTTATATCCATTAGTTTTCTTGTAAAAGTTTTTTGTTGCTAGTAGTACCTTCAATATGTTTCCTTTTCTAGATGAATTTGGATAAGATAGAACGAATATTTATTCTTAATAGCAACCTAAAAGTTTGATAATACAATCCACGTAATATTCGCCCTAACTGAAACAGGTCCATGGTAGCGGCATATCGTGTTCTCTCTGTAGGGGAATGGGGATATGATGCCCAACATCACAAAGTTGGCCGATCTCTGGAATTATCATAATATCTAAGGCATACCTGTTTCGCCGACAATACATTGTAGATCTGACGAAACACCATTTTAGTTGGTTCGAGTCCAATATTCACCTAATCTCACCGAGCTCCGATGAGGTGTTGTTCGAGGGGGTTCCGCCGACCCACAACAAAGTTAATTCTAAGGTGTATTGTACAACCTATACAATAATCACGTTAATTTTTGCCGTACTTTTGCAAACATTTCATATCAAGAAACGCGAAAGCTTAAAAGTTAGTAAGTCATTTTATTAAGGTATGATTCCGTAGCCGACCGCATACGACAACTACCGACGCACGCAGCAATTGCGCGTAATTCATTGCGGCTTCTCAATGGTCCTCTGTAACCGTTTCGGAGTTCAACAAGCAATGGGTACGCTGCATCTGCTGCAAGCACTGTCGCTGTCGTAAGCGGTTGGCTTCGGAATCATACCTTTATGTAGATACTTAATATTCCAGTCTGAAACGTCAGCGTCAGGAACTTTCGAGTTGCTCTATTACCTTGAGCTGAATGCATCGATCAATCAACAATACAACAAAGTTGTGGGACGCGATCCATTCAAGTTTTAAGCTATATCATGGGACAGTCCATTTTACTTCTCTCACCAGTGATCGATGTGATATTTTACGTGTTTTGCATCAGACATTTCTATGAAATGGAACTACTTTTGCAGCAACATGGAAATTTGTTTTGCACCTACTTTTATTTTTGTTTTGCCTGTGGTATTACTTATCTAGAATTCGAAATAACTCTCTTTAACTTCTTCTTAGAATGGTACATCATACTTCATATTTTGAAGAAAAATAAGGTATTTATAATTATGATATACTTGCTTATTCCAGCAGCTTCACCTGCAGGGAATTTGTTTCCGTTCCCACATCGCGTGGAAACCTATTCCTGGGATAAAAAGTAACATTATGTGGTATTCCAGACTATAATCTATCCCATAGCAAATCTCAGCCAGATCCATTATGTCGTTAGAGCGTGATTGAGTTCAACTATTTATACTATTGATTGATGGCACTTGGTGGCATTTATTGTTACACACATATTGATAACCCACTTGTACTTTTTCACGATATTTATTATTGAACCTGACCGGTTACGCCTTGAGACATTCTCTTCTCATTTAAAACTACCCAAATATGAAATATTGTTATATTGTAGTGTTTAACAATTGGAATGTTCATAACTGTCAATATAAACTTTTGAGAATGCCGTAGAGCGAAACAGGTCAGGTTCAATAATTAATATCGTGGAAAAAACCAGTGTGCTACCAATCTTATATTCATAATCTTTCTCATTTATAATATTAGTAGGATTAGTAGAGCAAATAAATTTTACAGACTAGAACTCAACGTTCCTCCAGGAAACGTTGGGTTCAAAAACGATAAACATCAATATATTTCAATAAGTAATAATGTACGATATATCTCGGCTGGCCTGGATATAATTTCTAAGAATTCAAAGAAAATGAATTACCTGAAACTGTAGGTATATTTTCTGAGCGATTGTTGTCCGTAATTCAAATTCAAAATTCAAATTCATTTATTTGGAACAATTTACAGTTTCACATAGTACAATTCAACGATGATATCTGCAATAGTATAAACTGTGACACAGATATCAACGCCCTCTCCCGAATAACAAAGGCATTCCAAAAATGAATTACAAGCAGCTTCAAGCTATACAAAACAATATACAATAAGTGATTGTGTGTATGTATGTGTGTGTGTATGTGTGTGTGTGTGTGTGTGTGTGTGTGTGTGTGTGTGTGTGTGTGTGTGTGTGTGTGTGTGTGTGTGTGTGTGTGTGTGTGTGTGTGTGTGTGTGTGTGTGTGTGTGTGTGTGTGTGTGTGCGTGCGTGTGCATGCGCGCGTGTCAGTCTTAGCAGTAGCCATCCAACACGGCTTCAGTTTCATTCAACAGGCTAGAAGTGGGTATATGTTAAGTTTTTTATTTAAAATGTTGTACAGTTTTGGGGCAATAAAGTTGTAGTGTCTACTCGCAACTGCCGTTCGGCGAGGCAATATCTGACAGACTTTATCCGATCTTCTTTTAGAACTGGTAAAGGTTGGGTCGTAAAATGATTCCGAGTGTTTTCTGAGTGCAGTATTTAAAATAAAAAGTTGTCGAACACTAAGTACTTTACATAATGAAAAGAGCTCATTAGTGGGGAATCTTATCGGCTTTCTCAACATGGTTTTTAGGACAGCCTTTTGGGCTATTTCTAATGCAAACATCTGTGTTTTGACGGCTCCTCCCCAGGATGTGATGCAATATGATAGAATAGACTGAACGAGAGAATAATACACAGATTTTAGGGAATCTAGATCAAGAACGTTTCTCAAGTTCTTAAACACGTAGATAAGTTTCCTAGTGCGAGAAGTAGAGTTTTCTATTTGCTGCCTCCAGCTCAGAGAATCATCTATCATCACGCCAAGATATTTAATACATGATGTGGGCTCCACAGAAGTGCATGTACATCGATTTACAGGGCCTGTGTCATATCTTTCACAGATACCTGGGGTAGGACAAGTGTGAGCGCGAAGAGAGAAAGAAGTAGGAGGTCGAGCAGCTCGGTTGGTAGAAAAGGGTATATATTTAGTTTTTATTAAATTTAGTGTAAGGAGATTTGAATCTAACCAACTCATTACATGTCGAAGTGCGAGCTCAGCGTTAGATTTAGCTTCCAGCCAGTTAGGACCATCAACAAGAATAGCAGTATCATCTGCATATGTGATGATTTTGCAATTCGGGAGGGACATTTTGCACAGATCGTTTATGTAAATTAAGAACAGGGTAGGTCCGAGAACACTACCCTGAGGAACCCCAAAATTGACAGGCATTTCTTTACTGGCAACTGTTCCGATTTGTACATACTGCATGCGATGAGTCAGATAGCTTTGAAACAGGTCCAGTGCAACTCCCCTTACCCCGTACCCCTCCAACTTCGATATCAACATTGGTGCAGAGACAGTGTCAAATGCTTTGGACAGATCCAAAAAAATACCAATCGTTTTCAGTCTACTTTCCATATTTTTAACAACAGTGCTTGTGAGATCCAAAACAGCATCTTCAGTGGGTAATCCTCTTCTAAAACCGAATTGGTTTGCAGCCAGAACACTATTATCTTGAAGATATTGGATTAGCCGCTTGTTGAGAGCTTTTTCGAAAATTTTTGAAAGTGTTGTAAGTACTGAAATGGGTCTATAGTTATTACATAACATAGGTATTGTTTGTAATGTATTGTATTTCATAAGGTGCTCAAATACTGAATGAAATGAGGTTTACAAAACCCTCGAGCCTTTGCAGTTGCGTAGAGATGTGGCATCTTTGGCGGTATTTTACCGTCTCTACTATGGTGAATGTTCTGATGAGCTCTTCCAATTAATCCCACCCTCTCCTTTCCTATATAGGACAACACGTGCAGGGCTAAGATGCCACCCGCATACGGTGCAGAATATTCCATCAAGAACCAAGTGGTTCGGCGACTCCTTCTTCTGCCGCACCATTAAGTCTTGGAATTCTTTACCAGTTCACGTGTTTCCCTCCTCCTACAGTCCCGGGTCCTTTAAGCGGGGCGTGAAAAAGCATCTGATGAGGCCGTCAAGCTGAGTGCCACCATTGTAACATGATACGTGTCTGTAATGGTGACGCTCTTTTCAGAGACTTTGCCTTCAGCTTACCATCAGGCGAGGCGAAGTCAAATTGACGTGTCCTATATAAAAAAAAAAAATCTTTATTAAATTATGAGGCTGTACATAATGTTCTTTAATTAATAGAGTATACAAAACTGTCTTAAGCCACATATTTCTTTATAAATTAATACCTCTAAGTACCATTTCTATGACATGACATACAACTGGGAGTTGATACAGGATCACATTCACAGAAATCATCTAACACCAGATACGAAGTCAGTTAAACTCAAGAACGACTCGACCGGTACGGCTAATTTCTTTTCGAATATTCCTTTATAAAATTGTCACAGGAACGGAAACAGGAGCAGGATTAGACGCGAGCGAACGGAAAGGGCAACAGAATTACACGCGGGTTATGCCGTGGGCATCAGTTAGTTGTTCATATTCACAAATAGTTTTGAAATCAATTCAATCTGTGTGTAAAATAAAATAAAAAAGAGAGTAGTTTCGATAAAGTAAACACGGTGTTTTCGAAGCAGAATTATATCAAAAGGCCGTCACTTCCGTCACCCGACACGTGTGTAAATATTTCACTGACTTTAACTGCGCACGGAAATAAAAATTGCATTTTTACCTACACTATACGATGCAGGACATACCTACGATATATGGGAAGAACTTTGGCATTACGAAGATATTCTGGTCCACTCTAAGATAGTTCTTTCAGCGGAAATGAGGCGCAATCAAATGACGATGTGGTTTTTATGTTAAAGAACAAAAGCAAAAGATGACGCTGTGTAAAAGCCAAGTAATGCTATGAAACAGTATTGAGACGTGAAATAAGTCGTCTCAGTTGATTTCATGGTGACACTTATTGCCGTCGGAAAAAGATAACGCTATATTATTTGAGGTTGGCACTACGTGTGTGCTGTTTTCATTGATCTCTGATTCCAGTCATCTCAACATTCAATACTTAAAGCAGTAATTGACTAACTAGAGTTCACAATATAATTTTCGATACAGATATGTCAATGAATAACATTGTGAGGCGGTACATCAACTCTACGCGAAAAGGTATTGCAGAATTAATTTTACATATAAAGTAATTGATGTGATTAAACTTAAAACATTAAACTGAAGGGCGATATCTGAAACGACATCTGCGTTGTGGGAATACAGGGCTCATTCATCATTGCAAAGTTGTTTTAGAACTCTCATGGCCAGGACATTCTTGTTTTACCAACCAAAACAAATGCGTTTAAACGATCGGTATCAAGTGGTGAAGAATTGTTAATTGGAAGCAATAAGCCTTGAAACTAAATCAACTTGGTTTTTCTTTTACTGCTTAATGGATATAACTTTCGAAAGTCACAAGGTTTGAATAAAATTAAAACTCAATTCGTCCAAGGTTTCTCCCTAGGTGAAACAAATGATTTAGTGATGTTCCTGGATCAGTTTAGCGTGTTTAATTAAGATATGGATTTTCTTTCTAATTTCCTTAATTCTACAAACCGCTCACACAGCGGTTTGTAGAATTAAGGAAATTAGTGGCAAGCCTAATTATTAAATCTTTATACATACTGGTACAATGTTACTAGTGGTTTATACGAGTATTATAGCATTCATTACCTACAATGAAGCGCTGTGGGCTCTTTCTAAATTTTCGCTCCATAATCAAGCTTCACAATTTGTCAAAAATGTACCAGTATCCTTTTGAAACGGTTGTAACTTACTGGAGTCGAAAATGAGGGCTATCATTCTAGATGTTATCGCAACATATAGAAATAAAATTGATAAATAAGATTACTTAGTATTATCAAATTTGGGAAGCAGTAAATTAGTTATGAGACCCAAAGCAAACACTTCTGAAAAATGTGAAACAGTTTTGAACCCTTAATGCTCTTCGAATCCAGTTACCAAAGTAACCCAAATCTAGGTTAATCCATTGTATTTGTGTGGACATTGGACAGTGTACTGCCTATAAGCTGCAAGCTTATAAGCTGAATACTGGACAACTTTCAAACTTTTCATAAAAGTAAGCCGCGGTAGCCTAGTGGTATGGGTAATGGACTGCTGAGACGAGGTCTCGGGTTCGATCCCAGGTTTTACCATGGCACACACCAATGATTTTTCGATGCTTTTCGAAGTTATGTGTGTATTTATCGCAGGTTTATAAGTGCCCGGTTAATGGCAATAGGCTCGCCACCTATTACATTGGGACCTAAACATAAACGGCGAAATGTGGGTGCTAGCACCTCTGCCTACCCCTTCGGGGATACAGGCGTGAGTTTATGTTATGTTATGTAAAAGTAAATGTAGTTGCAAGGTGAAACAGAAAAAATACTTACATTTATTCAAATTTGTGAACATGTTTATCTGTGTCTAAAACTTTTAGTTCGCCATGCTGAGAGTGATGCTATATTTACTCAACAATGGCTAACGTAGGTACTTACATCTTACAAAACTGTAAGATAAACACATTTAATGCTTCCGTAAATCAATTGTCTTGGAACAACCTTAATATATCTCTATTTACGCAACGATCCATTTATATTTCAAGTTCAAGACTGCGCCATTTTCACGCTATCTGTCGGTAGGATGAAATCGAATCGCGAGCAGTCTGATATACGGTTATTTCTTCCGACATTGCTTACCTACGACCGTAAAAGCGTAGGTATATCTTCTTTATAATACGAGAAAGTGACCGGAGACTAGGTAATACTTTATAAAAACTCACGTGTCCCTCTAACGACCCCATTCATAATTTTCAAACAGAATTTAAGACGGCTTTTTCTGCGATCTTTTTTAAAAGCGTAAAGTACGATGGTTGGAAGTTAATGGTAGGAGTGTCTCTGGCTAGCGTAAACTGAATTTATAGAGCATTTGCAGTACTTAAATAAGACGGATAGGTAGAGCTCTCTTGTGTCGAAGCTGTAAGTTATGGAGAAAAGCGCTTATTCTTAGAAATTACTTTATGATGATTAATTTGGCGCAACGGCGAACCGTCATAAAGTTGACTATAAGATCTTCACCTCGGTTGAGTCTGATTTATGAGCAGACTATTACGGCAGCTGCATTGTTCACAGACAATAAGCGGGTCAGACACTAAATGCATCTGGTACCTATAGCATAACTTAAATCGTATATTTAGAAGTTAAACATGAATTTATCCACCCGAAATTGTCTTGTTAACAACCGTATATTTTCTTTTATGATAAACTAGCTGTTGCCCACGACTCTTCCCGCGTGGATGTAAGTTATCACGATCAAAAATTACCTATGTCCTTTCCCGGGTCTAATCTATCTCTGTACCAAATTTCATCAAAATCGGTTCAGTGGTTTAGGCGTAAAAGCGTAACAGACAGACACAGATAGACATTCCAATACGTATCAAAGTTTATTGTTTTAGCCCAGCACCCTTCATGTCATGAAATACAAGAGAGTCGCTTTTTGCTTTCACATTTAGTGGTTACCGTCAGGGTTTATGGGTAAAAAGTATCTAGTTAGTAGTGTCTAGCCAGGATGCCTCTGCCGGACTAAGGTAGGAGAGGTAGCCCCAAGAAATACTGTCATAAAGTCGTAGAAAATGATATGTGTGGTCCGATCTCAGTATCATGGATGTCCAAGAGAATGCAAAGTGGAGAAGTAAAAACTGGAAAGCGAATCTCACACCCGTATTCACAAACGATACTGTGAGGTCTCATAGTGTGCTCGAGCGCATAGGGCTGGTAAAATTAATTCACAAACATCACGGAGCAATATTTAACGCAGTGCGTTCCATCAACAAAGTATTACTTAAGTGTTATCAATGAATAAAAAGGCTTGCCAAAACGAACGCACTGAGAATTTGTGGTTCTTTGCACAGTTTTGGTAGTACGCATAGCGAAGTATTGTTTGTGAATACGGGTGTCAGACTTGGAAGTAAGAATCCCTGTCGAATACCGAGATTAATCTTAAGATTATGATGTGTATAACTTCTTTCAACATTTCTAACAGGCACGTGATTCTTTCAACCTTTAATTTTCTGTATGAAGTTCAAAAAAATTTATACAAAATGATTTACAATACCGAATCGTATTTAGTTATGCTGTCTAACTGTATAAGTTGCGTAACAAATAAATCTAAACTTCAATCTGAAAAAAGACGGATTGATTGTTTATCGACTTTAGCCGCCAATGGACACCGAATCTGGACTTTGTTATTCAGTATGGTATAAATATTTTATTGAATCAGGCATCTAGTGGAATGGTGTGAATGTTGTATTGCAAACATACTTTATACCTAACTGAGATTTTTTGTATGTACAACATGTCAAATTTGATTACCTCAATGTACGTTTGAACTTCTTTGTACTATTCTGGAAGATTTATTTGACTTTTAGTCTGCAGATGGCAATATCACTATAATGGTATAATCACAAAATATAATGAGCGCCCATTTGACGACAATGTGGTCGAAAAGTTCTCAAATGGAGGCTACGTATCGGTTTACTAATGTTTGGCAAAAAACGTTACCCAAAGTGTCACATGCCAAAGTATGTTTCCCAAATTTTCATTTGGCAAAAAAACATTTGGCATAACAAGTTTTTTGGGAAGTGAAATTTAACGAAACATATTTTGCCAAACGGCAGGATCCCCTACGTATCGGCAAGCGCAGCGTAGGACGTCCAACCACAAGGTGGACAGACGACCTCATTAAGGCCGCGGGAACACGCTGGATGCGAGCCGCTTCCAACCGGTCATATTGGAGATCTATAGGGGAGGCCTATGTCCAGCAGTGGACTTCCTATGGCTGAAATGATGATGAATGATGATGATGATGGGCGACAGAAGTGCCTGGACAATTTGAAACTAAAATTGTATGAAGTGAACCAGGACATCTAGTGTTTACATCTATACTATCTATATCTATACTTATACTTATTACTTATTACTTATATATATATATATAATATATATATATATATATATATAATAATATTATAAAGAGGAAAGATTTGTTTTTTTGTTTGTTTGTTTTTTTGTTTTTTTGTTTGTAACGAATAGGCTCCGAAACTACTGGACCGATTTCAATAATTCTTTCACCTATAGAAAGCTACACTATCTGGGAGTAACATAGGCTATATAACATCACGCTACTACTAAAGGGAGCGGAGCAGTGAGCATAAATGTCAATAAATCGGGCAGATTTCCATACATTCTTTACTAATATTAGATTTGTATTTTTGTATTCGAGTAAACTCAAAAACTACTAAACCGATTTCAAAAATTCTTTTACCATTAGAAAGCTGCACTATCACTGACTAACATAGGCTATAATTAATTTTCAAAAAAATAGGGATCCTGGACAAAACTTCAATAATGTAACCCAAGGTGTAAAAAAAATGACCTAAAAAATTCCTTACATCGCGTACGCTGCGAAAACTATTGAAGATAGAACAAAATAATGTACTGTAGAAATGTATAACTTAAAAAGGTTTACATAAAAGTCCGCGACAGCATATGTCTATCTAATAAGGGTAGCTCACAATAACCATTTTTATCTTTTAGAAATTATAAAAAAAATATGTGTCATTTTCGAAGCTATTTTTAACAATATAGTGTTAAGCCTTATCTGACTAAATACGTTAGATACATTGTACATTTAATGTAGATCAAAATTGCCCTTTACACTGTATAATTATAATGAATATTTTAGAATCTATTGCAGTATGAAAATAACGCGCGACGATATAAATTCAAGCCGAAATGCCGATCAAAGTCAGACCACGGAATCTATACTTTTATATTAATTCTTATCTTAATGAATCGTTTGGTATTTAAGATTGTTTCAATACCTGTTGATTACTTTTTGAATTATTGAAATCGGATGTTCTATTCAAAAGATATTACGAAATTATAATGTCAATAAATCCGGTAAATTACCATACATTATTTGAAAACTAATTATTATTACGGGCATGGGCTAAAAGGGTGCAACCACGGGTGTTCGAAGTATTTCACGAGCGAAGACAGGGAAGGTCAGCTGAACACAAGATGCAACGGTAACGGGATCCGAATGCGGGATTGGAACCTCCATGTGATGCATCCTGGGTAACGGAGGCATTAACGCCCCTCACCCAGGGGAGGCGCTACCGCCTACGGCAAATAGGTACATACAGCAACGGGAGCAGCTCCATAGAGGGCTGCTCAAAGGCTTCCCACATGTCCCTCAGACTACGAGGAGGCCCAGTAGAGAGCAGGAAAGGGAAGGGCTGGTCACCGAGCGCGGACGTGAGGATTATAGGTCCGGCCTCCTGTCATCCCTTCACGCCCGTCTCCTCCCTTTCCGGAATTCGATGGGACATCGTGCTTCCCACTTCTGAGAGGGCCATCTTAAAATTGTAGATGGCCCAGGGTCAGCCGGGGGGTGCGGAAAATGCCCTAGGCAATTTTACACTCCAGCAACTGAAGACCCGCGACGGCATGCTGTTTAGTGGGTCCGAATTCCACATGGCACTCCTGATGGCTGACGGGGATGGTATCCGAGGCAATTTTAGCACGAAAGAAAAGTTTTTACGGAATCCGAATTCCACGCGGGCGGAGCCGCGGGCAACAGCTAGTACGTAATAATAGCAAATAAATTAGTCCTATGTTACCAAAGGTAGGGAGGGAATTATAAACCTGACTGTACATACATCCCTACTAATATTATATATTGTCACGCCCAAACCACTGAACCGATTTTAATGAAATCTGGTATAGGGGTAGATTAGACCTCGAGAAAGGACATGTTTGGTTGCGATAACCGACATCCACGCGGGCGAAGCCGCGGGCAAAAGCTAGTAACATATAATATGCACTCGCACCTATATCCAGACCATATAAGTTAGGAAGAAGCTAAAAGAAGTCGACTTTGTCCAGGCAGAAATTACAGTTGAAAGAAAAATGCCCGTTCAGTAAAGTTATAATGTCGCATTAGAACTTTACCCATGTAGGTCCATGTTCCTGAAGTTGCCGTTTGAAAGTTAACTTCAAGCTGTAACTCAGCAGTTCTTTTAGTACAGGATTATTTTCTATTTCGAGATTTATGTCTTGTAGTTACTGGAAATTCGACTTCAACTAGGGTAGGGTAACAGTTTATTCATTTATCAATATTTACATAATGTACATAAATTAACAATAAAACTAAAAATAAAATAACTTTTTTTGTACTCATTAAAAACTTGAGTTAAATAAAACGCGTCGTGGAATTCCACCGCATCGCATGCCTGTTATGGTAACATTCCCAGAAGACTGGCAGCAATGCCACGTGTTTTGGCAATGCTTATTCTCTGACCTAAAAAGAGGCCAGCCTTCAGGATCACGAGAAGCGTCGACTTGTAAGCATATACTTCAATTAGGTACAGACAATTAACGACATAAAACTAAATACTTACCAACTTTAAAAAAATTAGAATACATACTTAAAACAATTAATGATTAATGATTTTATGAGCTCCAGAGAACACGATACAACGAAAGTATTTAATTTTCGTCTTTTAATGTATTTTTGAGAGATTTAGGGAGCCAAAGTGATTTCGAATTGGTTGACTTTTGTCGTCGACTAAAGGTCCAACCCCACCAAACGGACGGCATCAGCCCGGATTTTACAATATTTAAACAAAATTAAATCTTATTATCACAGTGTTTGAAGTTTATATTACCAAGTCACGCACAACAGCTTGACAGCGACGTGCGGCGGCATGACGCACGTCAAGCTGTCATGCGTGACTTGGCAATATAAACTTTAAATGCTGTGATATAAGATTTATTTTGTTTAAAGATTGTAAAATCCGTTCCGATGCCGTCCGTTTGGTGGGGTTGGATCTTTACTTTGTTTAAGTCACGTGATCTCTCTCAGAAGGTGTTCTCGGGTATTTGTTTCACCTTCCACTTTCCTTATGGAAAATGGTGCTTGCTTACTGCCACTGGTATAAAAAAATGGTTTTAATATAAGATTGTCTAGACTTAAATATAATACATAAGCTACTATCAGAAAATAACTAACAATACTATAAATAAGAATCATTTAGAGTTTATTAGATATCTTCTGATGTTATGAACGTAACACATGTTGATGACATAACAAAATAATATTCCAATATTTTATGCCTATTACTAACTAATACCGTTCTAATGCGAAATAACTAGGTATATAGATATTGTTTCGACAGACGTCTGCTTGATTAAATCAGCAGTACTTACTACTGTGAGTGAGTTGAGAACCTTAGGTATATAGAAAAATACTATTGACAAATTATTAGTAGGCATTGTGTATGTTATTGGTATATCTTTGGTATATCTCAGTAGTGTAACCAAATGGTATATCTCAATGATGGGATCCTGCCGTTTGGCAAAATATGTTTCGTCAAATTTCATTTCCCAAAAGAATCTTTAGCAAATTTACATTTCGCATTTTAATCACTTGGTCAAATATTCATTTGGAAAATATTTATTTGCTCAATTTTATTTTGTAAAGGCGTAGTTTGTAACGGCTTAGATTGGAACTGCTAGAAAACTGGGTTAGGTTAGGTTAGAAGAACTGACAGATCGCGAGCCGAGCGAGCGTAGCGAATTGCCAAATGAAAATATGGGAAACATACTTTGGCATGTGACACTTTGGAAAACGTTTTTTGCCAAACATTAGTAAACCCTCAATGATATATCTCAATGGTATATTAGGTACAATGGTATATCTTATCCCAGAGCTATATCTGAATAGTATAATCTCAATGGTACAATATTTTAATGATATATTTCAATGGTATATCAGAATGGTATATTACAGTAGTATATCTCAACGGTATGTCTCAACGGTATATCACATTAGTACCTATATCTCAATGGTTATAGGGTCGAAAAAAATTCTAGGGACCTCGACACTGCAGGCTGAGCACTGTTCTAATGAGGTAGTTATGAAGCAGTGTAGCTTGATTAAGGAGTCGCCCTTACGAAAGGTCCCTGGTCACTGGTCCAAATGTTTCAATTACATCTACGATGTAAACTAACTCCTAATACAAGCAATTTAGCATTGCTAGACAAATTAAGGGGAATAATTATATGCTTTTTATAAAATAAAAATGTTTTGAGTGAAACGGACCTAATTAATTTCGTCTCAACGACGATCGTCTGCGGTGAAACTTCTAACATTTGATTTTAATCTCACAATGTCTATGAGCCATGTCGACAATTATACGACGGCACTTTTGAATTTAATTAAAAATAATTTTGAACCTTCATAAAGGGCTGTGAATGGAAATGACCGCAGCGCCCTTCGGCGTCTCGGGTCAGGCCAAAAATAATAGTGAAATTGTTTTAAATATTGTCACGTCAAAGGGCTATTCGGCATAATATAAAAATTGGTCAAGTGCGAGTTGCACATTGTAAATTTATTTATAATTATCCATTGCCCTCGGTTCCGCTCACGTTTAACTGATTCCATTCCTGCAACCATCGGGCACTTAACCCAAGAATAATAAAATATGATGGTAGATATTATAGGGACTTATGCAGCGGCTTCACCCGGGTGGAAATTAGATACCGTTTCCACAACCCATAGGAATTATTCACGGAATAACAGGCCAATGAGTTATCCCAGACTACAATCCATCCCTGTATCAAGTTTTAGCAAGATCCGTTCAGCCGTTAGAGCGTGATTAAGTAACAAACGTACAAACCTCTTCCGTGCCGTTTAACCCCACCCCCCAATCTCGAAAAGAAAGCATATAGTTAGCAGACAGTCATCCGGTAATCAGCAGGTGAACTGTCACAACTGTACTACTTATCCGTGTGGTGTCTGAGAAAGAATTAAAGTATCACCACCCCATCTCATCCGAAGGGTGTCGTAAGAGGCGACTTACGGTAAAATACAGAATACGCAGATGATATCAGTGCGAGAGAAGGAAAACTCGAAATAAAACCCTGTATCAACCCGTCTGGCCAACGTGCAAACAGTAGGCCATAGCTTCCCAATATTGGGAAAGGCTTATGTCCAGCAGTGAACTGCGATAGGCTCATTGATTATTATTGTTTTTTTGTTGATTTTTGTTTTTGTTGTTGATGATGATTAAGTGAGAGTTACTTGAATTTCAATAACTTGATAACACTCGTAGTAGGACTCCAACCAAACCTATATAAATAAATATATAAATATTGTAGGACATTCTGCACACCGCTATCTAGACCCAAAGTAAGCATAGCTTAACTAGCTTGTGTTATGGGTTATAGAATGCGGATAAACATACTTAGATACATTTTTTTTTGTAAATACATACATATTATACATAGAAAACACCCAAACCAATGCAAATATACATATTCATGCATATAAATATTTGCACGGAGCGGGGATCGAACCCGCGCCTCCTGCGTAGCAGCCGCGTTCACTACCGCTACGCCACAGAGGCAGTCAATAAATAAAAATGAATTGCAATTCTGTTAGATTCGCTAAAACTCGAGACTTAACAGATTTGGCTAATTTAATTTAATGGATGTCCAGGGAAAACGGTGAGAAAATATGGAAAAAGGATCTGAATTCCACGCAGGCGGAAAAAATATGGTGGTACAAAGTTCGCCGGGTTAGTTAGTTATATATATATGTATTACTAGCTTTCGCCCGCGGCTCCGCCGCGTGGATGTCGGTTATCGCGACCAAACATAGCCAACGTCCTTTCTCAAGGTCTAATCTACCCCTATACCAAATTTCATGAAAATCGGTTCAGTGGTTTAGGCGTGAAAGCGTAACAGATAGACAGACATACAGACAGACATAGTTACTTTCACATTTATAATATTAGTATGGATATGAATACTTATAACGCCTGAGTAATGTGGGCTATGTTGTTACCATGCTGTAGTACGTGTACAAACCTACAGCGGCGGAGTAACCTTTCCAAGGGACAAGGTACGATGGCATTTTTGACGTATGACCTTCATAAAGTACCGTAAATATTGATAGTAATGCATAAATGAATAGTTGCCGTACTTTATTGTCAATCGAAATGTCGTAATAAGGCTCTAATTTCCATAAATTTTATCAATTGAATCTATTTTAGGATTTTAGAATTGATTGTATATTTATATTTTTACTATGTCACTCTGTTCTTATAGGGTCGACAGCAGGAGTGTGTCTCCTTCTGGTGTTGGACTCGTCCATAGTCCACGGTAACCACTTTCCATCAGGTGGCTCGTGTGCTTGTCTGCCACCTAAGTGGTATAAAAAATGTCATTCATATACGGTAGAAACGATATCGTTTTCATTTCTTTGTCGCACGGTAAAGAACTAGAATGCTTTATCCGCAAAATAAGTGTCTCCTTTTTGTTACAGTCCCGGATTCTTTAAACGGGTCGTAAAAATCATCTGCTGAGGTAGTAAAATTAGAGACCACCATTTGAGAATCTTAACTATTATTTTGATTCTTCAAGATGGTGGCCTGCCCCCCTAGACAAGTGGCAGTTCCTTGACCGGCGTATTGCAAATTTGACGTTTATGATATACGTTGACAGCTGTCATATACGTCAAACTCCATACATTTGTCATTCTATTCTACCATACGCCGGCTAACGAATTGCCACTTGTCTAGGGGAGCGGTAGGTATCCTCTAAATATACATAAGTATTTATGCATACAAATATTTGCACTGAGCGGACTGAACCTTTGTATCCTTTTACTCCACACAGGTACACGTCGAAATTCTAATCTTGATTGTTCTATAATCGTAGTTCTTCTTCATCGCGTGATTTTAGCTGGAACGGCAGCCTTGAAGCCACCACAAAGTTCAACGGAGCACCGAAAATAGACGGATATTACGCACAGTGCATATTTCTGTACTAGTTCAATTATAGCGAAAACATATTTTACTTTGGCTCATGTCAAAACAGTTGGCAGATCCTAGCAGTGTCAAAACATTTTGCTTGGGTGGTTTTTAAAACGCCTATTAATAGTTACCGGTGAACATGTGGCAAGTGATTAGTCAGTCTATCGGTTCAATCGTGATGTAATTTGCGTATAATGGAATGATCGTGTTATTCTGTTCATTCATTTAATGTGAAGCATTACGGCTGTCGGTTCATTTAAACAAAGTTGTGGTAGGTTATTTATTAACTAAAGGGTAACAAGCAAATTATATTACATTATGGAATGCGCAACACTAGTAAGTTCATACAAAAAAAAGGTTTTAATTGTGGTTATTCAAACCTGAACTACTTATGTAAAAATACTAACTATTTCCTGTGGGTTTTCCCGCGTGGAATTGATCCGATTTCCAACCTATTTCCGAGATAAACTAGCTTATGTTATTCCATTTCTATTCCGATTATTTTATCCAAATATCTCCAAAAACTTTTACATTTATAATATTTCATTTCTTTCTTAAATTCTTGCAAACACTATGGATCGCTGGTCTGAAAATAAATGGATTTTAACTAATTTAATTAGTAGGATTTCTTTGTTATCTATAATTTCACTGTAATTATTAATTTTTAGACAACTTAAGTAATGAATAAAATAAACTAATTACGCTAACCAGCATCTGATAAGGTAATCTTAACATAAAATTTGTGAATGCTTAAGACGTCGATAAGTAAGCTAGTCACGTTTAGATAAAACGTAACAAATCTCTGCCAATTTATCTTGCAGATTTTTTTTAATGTTACAGGGGTAACGGGGTAATAAACAAGTCCACTTTGTGGTACTGTAGAAAAAGAAAAAAGATTACAAATATTCATATCTGATACAGACAAACTAATTCAACAGAAGCTCAAAACAGCCGTTATGGCGTGGATGAAAACTGCTTTTGGATTTTGTATGTAGTCACAATGAATTTTTTTTTTCTATTTATACCACTTAAACCACCTGATGGAAAGTCATTACCGTGGCCTATGGACGTACGCAATACCAGGGGTGTCACACTTTCTTGTACTGCCAATCCTGTAGGAATCTTCTAATGCCACTCTTGAAGGATACCATATTGTGTTACTTGATGAGGCCGTCAAGCTGAAAGCCCCAATAAAACATGGTACGCGTCTATAATGATGACCCTCTTTTCCGAGACTTTGCCGTCAGCTAACCATCAGATGAAGTGAAGCCAAATTGACGAGTCCTATTTATAAAAAAAGCTCGGTATAGCGTTTTTTGTTTGAAACTCTTAATTAGCAGTCATTTAATTACAACCCTCTTTAAAAGTTGACAAACACAATAATTTATGGCTATAACTTTAAAACCTTTATAATTATTTTCATGCTACACATTTTAACTTTATTTATTTATTTTATTTATAGCTCGCCTTATTTAAGACTGGATTCGTTTCTGGATAATTGACCACAAGTCCTAAATTTCTAAATTCTCCTACACCTATGGTGAATAGATTTCGGCAAATGGCTACAACGTGTCCCTAGCTAGACATATGTATGAATGATAGAAATTTCTAGGCCTTGTCCAGGTTGCTGAGCAGAGTATTATCCCTATTAAGGAACTGGTCGCATATTTTAATCTCATCCTGGATGTAAACTGAATGTAAAACTGCTAGTAAAAATTAGCATAGGTACTTAAATTTTTTTATTCACGCAATTAGTTTATTTTCGCTACAGATTGTATTATATTTGATGGAATCATTAGCATTACGATGGATCCTAGTTTTTAGGAGATATAATAGTCGAAAATGATTATTTTATTATCAATCAATTAATAAGCCTATCGCAGTCCTTTGCTGGAGATATTCCTCTCCCAATGTGCGCTATTTCTCTCAATTCTCCGCCTTCCATTTGTTTGATTTATAAAACATGTTAATATTTTTAAACAAAATAATAGCTAACTATATGAACTGAGGGTACTCTAAACGATAATGCATTTTGAAACAGCTTGTACTAGTACACCTAATGCACTGCACGTACGCATGATTGTGTTTTGTTATCTGATCAACTGGAATTTAGTCCCAAATGTAGTCCTGAATTTCCAGATAATTTATACGGTACAATGACGTTCATGCGTGCCTGGATTTACGTAGTACTACGTATCTATTGGTCCACAATTGTTTTGCAAAACATTATTTGAAATGGTAAATGTCTCTAAGGTAGTACTAATGAATACTTGTATATTGTGTAAATTAACACTTAAAGTAGTTGATACTAATGATGTATGGTTTTTAATAAATTACTTCAATTAGCATAGTATAACCTTATTTTCATTGTACTGAAACATTCAGATGAAAGGGTGGGTAAGCTTCATACCACAATGCATGCTTTGGATGTAAACGGGGTACTGTGATAAAGATGAAGAGAATCTGGTTGGAAATTGTTCTGGCAGATGAACTGAATGGTCACCTGGATGACTTATTCTTGGTAGTTTTGGGTACGGTGGTTTTAATGTGGAGAGTGAGAAGGTGTGTGAATGTCGATAAGAAGCCGAAATACCTTTTTATTAAACCATCTATGCCCTTTATGCTATTGACTCAACTGATTAGGTACAAGTTATTTACTTTACTTTCTTTTGATCCAGCCTAAAGCATTCTTATCTTTTCTATCTTATTAAGCAGAATGTCAATATGCTTCAGCACTGTCTAAATGATAGGGGTCGTTAGGCATGTTGGTTTAAGATTTGCCGCGAGTTAGGCGGTATTTATTACACTACGACAAAAAGCCTGATGTCGCAGTCTTTATAATATACCTGTGTATACCCGAGTAAGTAGGCAAGGGTTATGGTGCTCCAATGTCCTAGACCTATATTTTTCATCACCAGGGTACTCACATTCGTGCTGCCGACCTTGTAAGAACAGACAGATTCTGTGTCATCCGCGAAGAAGACATGCAGGACAAGCCTTTGGTGTTCCCACTGACAGTACAAAACTTCTCCAGTGAGCTCTAGTACCCTACTCACCGCTGGGAAAACAACACGAGGTTATTATAGCCGCGGTATTCTGTACTTCTCCAGTCGGTATTTAGATGGGAAAAATCATTCAATTTCCAGACGAGAAAAAAACAAGATAATTTCAAAAATAATAAAAAAATCTTCTTCATTTGCCACAAAATTGGTGGCTCTCATAAAATGTTACGGACAGTCCGACGTACCTCGCGACATGTCGACTCGATAACCAGTTTGTCACTTGATCCGTCCCAATGGAGCTCCACGGTACTCTAAATTGATCATGATCAATTTGGAACCAGAGGAGCCATGTCAGATATAATTGGCTTAGGTTCTATATGTACCTACACCGCTGCGGCTGTATGGACAATGGGATTGCTAAAAGAAAACATTGTGATCTGATTAAAAGAAGCCCTCTGAGTTTTCGCTGGAGTTTTCTCAGGACAGAGCCCGCCCGCCGGAGCCGGTGGGGGAGGTTATGGTCTAAATCGCACACCGGCTCTGGATCGTCGATTGCCGGAGGTGAGGTTATCTTATACACGTCCCTCGCACAGGACAGAGCTACCTTGTAAATTGGTGGTCTAGCAGACTAACCTATGTGTGTTATATAAGTGATCATACGTAAGTTAGTCTAGTTTTATTTTTTTTACGTTTTGTAAGTGCCATTCATAAAAAAAATACAGATAAATCGATTTTTGCTTTGAGTAGCTTTTTTCTGCTATAAAAGTTGTCACCGTGACTTAAGGATGATGTACACTTAACACCAAAGTATTACGTTGGACCGAAAATTATATTTGACGAAATGCGTGTGTTTGTGTTAATACACCTACGCCTAGCCGCACCTATTTATTCCTATTATGTAGCATCAGAAATTTCATTTTCTGTGCTGCCAGTTTTACGATTTATCCGTAATTTTATGTCTCAAAAATACTCCAGACGATACGTTGTGCTGTTTTAAAGATGTCGTAAAATGGCAGGATTGTATTTATCTCTCTATTTGCATTTTTTGTTTTTATTACCAATGTATTCAAGATGAATCTGTTCGTTGTAGTTGTTTACAGTAAGTGAAAGTCACCTTTGCCATCACATTTTTATGGAGCCGATTATTTCGATTCGAGATTCGCGTATTTTTACTTTAAGCTTTGATAGACGGTACATAAACAGAGATCTGTAACACTATTTCAAACGTATGCAAAGATATGATACAAAAATGTGAATTACTGAGAGCTTAATATTAAAGTTAAGGATTAAAGAATGTTGGCAATGATGTAAAGGCTAAGACGTTGCACTGGACATACGTTGAGAGGTCGCAGGTTCAGTTTGTATTGAAGATAAGTGAAATAAGTAAAAGAGAAGCAACATACTCCTAACAAATTCGAGTAATTACCGTGAAGGCTAGTAATTGTTCTATGTTGAGCCATAAAAAGGAATCAACATTAAGAAAAAAAAAGTGACAGTCAACATACACTGTATTAAAAATAACGCGGAGTAACTGTAACATCTGATAATACAATATTTGTAATTATGTCTGTCGAGCTCATATCTAGCAAGAATATCGTCCTTTCAAAGTGCACATTCCTTGCACTGAACACTGTAAATTCGTTCAGAATGTAGGTACATGTGTACTCAATTGCTTGGTCGACATCCGGTGAACGCCTGCACTTGGATTCCTAACGTTGCTTAAATCAATAGAGACACAATGTTACCGCCTCACCAAGTCTACGCTCGATTGTACTAATACGATACACCAATATTGTCGATAGTTCAATACGCCAATATCCGGAAAATACAATTTTCTACAAACTTCCCAAATATGGAATGTTCCTGTAGGAGTTGTACGTGACTGTACCTACTACTGGTATTATAAAGTGCATACGTAGATAAATTATATTATTACTTTCTGTAATGTAATCTGTAAGCATTAGTCGACTTGAGTTCATCCATTTTCGTAATTGATTTTTCATAACCAGCTACGAATGTGGATTTTTTTCTTACTTTTTTGACTAGTTATGAAGAAAGAATTAAACTTTCGTTTTCATAACCAACTGTCATAACCAGTTACGTCTGTTTTTGTAATTGGTTATTAAAATCATAAGAACATATTAAGGTACTCGTGTACTCGATGTAAAGTAACTGCATGAACCAATAAATACTTACCGATTTACCGCATAATCATCACAGTATAGAATAATCATCTTTCAATAAGACGTCACCCAAGCGTATACGTCACTATATTAAAACAATTATTATACTGGCCGTCCGTCTATGTGATTAGTAGGAATGCATCAATACAATGTTAAAATTAAAACCTCTAATTACCCATTAAATAGGTACCCTACATAAATACCTGAATGAAAATGAGAGAGGTAGATGAAAGGAACACGTGAACATAAATTCGGTACACTCAGTCCAGCAAGTATTGTTCTATAAAGGAAGGAAGAAGAAGAATCAATTGAAAAAGCTCATTAGAGTTCTTGTCATAGCAATATCACATAGCGACATCATTTAGCAGAAATAAACATTCATATAATTTGACAGTGACATGAATTTGCTGGTCGTACGGATGTTTAGTTAAATTAATATTCGTATATTTAAAAAACTAAAATAACAACATTAGGAATCTGAGTGTGTCAGTGTGTGTGTTGTACCAGGAACACGCGTAAATCACAACATCAAGTATTAATCTTTACATACTATATTTTATTCGTTATGGGTATTAAATTCTTATTTAAATGTTCAAATGATTTGGAACCGAACGTTATAGCTGTAAATTATTGTACTTGCAACATTCACTTTAGTTAGCTGTTACTGCTGTTAGTTAGCTGTAACTGTTGCTGCAATAATTTCAAAGCCTCGACTTGCGGCACGTTACTCACTTGTGCAGTAGCAGGTCGAAGCATCCGCTTGAAAAGCTATCTCTATAAGAGATAAAGCTTACGGAAGTGACTGTGAAGTACTACTAGTACCTAACATAGATTGGCTTTAGAAGGTAACCAATCGATTGAATTAAATAATGCAGTCCACTGCAACAAAACTTTCCATACCTTTCCCAATGTACGCCTTAGCATAAAATGTTCTGCCTTCCGCATTCAGCCTATCCCTGCTGCCTTTTAGAAGGCTATCACGTACGAACTTAGACTCAACCCTGTAAAAATACGTTCGCGTTACAAAACTGCATCTATGCACTAATAAATACTCTAAGAGCTGCGTTGTGCTGTCAGTAGGAAGACCAAAAGCTTGTCCTGCTTTGTCTGGCACAGAAACTCTCTGTTTTTACAGGGTTGGCAGCACGTCTGTGACTGTCCTGGTGTTGCACACGTTCATAGGCCACGGTAACCACTTAAAAAGAGTAAAAACAGTTACAAGGAAGTATTGAATAAAAAGAAAAATCAAAATTCCAACTAGTGAGGTACTTAATAGTCAAAATCTGTTATGATATCACCCGTCAACGATATGTAACACAATATAATATTTATATTGTTTCACTCAGCGGAAACTATTATTCGGCCGTTAGTATATTATGAAACATTGTTGATATATTGTTGTTATTACTCTTTACCGTATCTCTTGAGTGATATATGAATGAACCATTACTGTTGCTTAAACCTACTTTATATTCAACTATGTTTCAAATATAATTTAAAGTATAGATAGATACATTTCGTTTAATTTATTAGTTGAATATCTAATACCTAGTAGAATTTGAGCCACCCCATCTGGAGTCCTACAAGAAAGTCAACCTTTGAGGTCTGAAACTCAAAGGCCTTGTCCTCCTGCAAACCCTGCAGGCAGAACAATCAGATCGTATATTGTTTACTTAGTAATAATTTTCACAGAATTGGCAAATGATATTGTAATTATTATACTTGGCCCCATTATACCGTCCGTATTATATACTCGTACTTACAACGCAAATATTGCATACGGATGCCAAACATCATTAATATAATTGATTTGATATTTTAATTGCAACATTGCAACTATTAGTTGGCTCAAAAGGTACATACTCAGTTCTGCTCAATTAGTTTTTTTAAGACTGAGACAACAGTGATGCGCGATGCGTCAAGCTACAAGGAAGCGATTGAAACAAATACATTTGGGCCTCCGCGTCACCATTAGGTACAGTCAGCATCGCATCGATCTTAACCAGGAAATTACTCAAAATCATCTTAATACCTTGTACTTTTTCAAAAATAACAAGGTTTCCTACTTGTTTACCAAGTTTTATATTTTAGAAAATACTTTCATAATTTTTTTGATTTTTGAGATTCTTCTAGATTCGAAATTATAGATTTTTCACAACTGAAGCGCACTGCTGACGCGCCCGGTTATAGAATTTTTGAGGCTATACTAAAACAATTTTACAATTATATAGGTAGGTACTTGCTCGCAAAACAATTTTCAGATTTTAGAAATTAGTTGCAACATTATACTTACAATTTTCTACAAAGTTGGATCCGCGCCGGCGCTTCCTTTGATATATTTGTCATGTACAAATAAAACATCCTATACCTACAACGAAGAAAAAAAAGCGCTAATCATATAAGAGAAAAATATGTCATATTTCCCTACAGTTTATAAATTTCGCTAATGTCAGCGAATTTGCAAACTTGATGTGGTTTATTTCGTCTATTTATCATTCCCGAACATTTGGCTTGAAGCCACGGTGTGCGTAAATACTTTGACACCTCATTAATCCTTATTAATAGAGCATTAAGGTATATAATGGCGTGATCAACAATTTACATTATAGGATGTCGCAATGAATTAAAATTATCGTTGACTACCTCAGCTTGCGGTTTACCATGTGTGAAAATATTAATGTAAACAAAAAAAAATATGATAGAGATATTCTTAAATGGAAAAGCGTTTCCGTTAAATGGTTGGTTTTTACGGGAACGACTGCTGTCTGATTCCCTAGCTTAGAGAGGAATGCCTGCGTCAAAGCTGTGTGCGTTTACGAGTATAAGCAGTTATGCCTCGGGACACATATCTTGGACCTCTGTCGCGAGACAAACGAGATCCTGGCGTGTGGATTGATTTGTATGTATGAATGGTGGATTTGAGCTCGTCCACCACCGTAGCACCCAAGAAACGTGTTTAGTATTTAGTATATTTTGAGCACATTTTAGGTCCAAAATAAATGTCCTGAGGTATACCAACTTAGGTTACGAAGAAATTGAACAAGTGTTTTGAACGGAAACTATAGGATTATTCTGGAATTCCTTACCAGCTGACGTGTTTCCCTCTTCCTACAGTCCCGGATCGCTTTAGTTTAAACGGGGCGTGAAAAAGCATCTAATGAGCGTTTGGTTGCCGTGGTACCTACCATTAGCCAGTACCATTGATGGTACTGTGGCAATTTCTTTTTACCATGGTACCATTAATGGTGTGAGGTCAAGCTGAGCACCACCATTGTGGCATGGTACCGTGTTTGTAATGGTGGTCTTTTCTGAGACTTTACCTTCAGCTTACAATCAGACGAGGCGGTTTGAAATTGAAGTGTCCTAAATAAAACTAAGGATGTGCCGTAACTGAGTTCTATTACTGGATTCTCTGGAAAAACCTTGGCTGCCTATCAAATTATTTGCCACAGAGGTCGTCATGTCGTCATAATAATTTCTCAATATTAAATAAGTGCTGAAAATATTTTTAGTATTAGCACATATCAATGTTATTACAGGTTGTAGGGGAAGGTGGGGTAAGACGGTGACCTTAAGGTAATTCATCAATACAACCCTCTATTTTTTATTGTACAAACCAGGAACTTTTATTACGTAAACTATCAGTATTTCTTTTTTAAATTAAAATCAGTAAAAACAAAAATATTAAAGTCTTCTCATAGAAATATCAACTTAAAAAAAAATATCAAAATTTCCCCGTCTTGCCCCACCTATAGGGCAAGATAGGGTACCCCCTGGGGTAAGATGGGGTAGGACATATTTAATCGTCTTCATCTTCACAAACAGGGCAGATATTGATGGCTTTATTGTCGTCATATTCCACTCCTGCACAGCCACAATGCGCCCACTTACCGCAAGTCTGGCATGTGATCTAACCTTCAATAGACTCGGCCGTGAATATAGGCCGTGACAATACAGACATTCTGTAGTATCTTCATCATCTGATGTCTGAGGTTCTTCGTCAGCTTTCTTGGTTCTTTTATTTGTTTTTTCAATTTCTTTTTGTTTAGTTTATGTTTTTTATTGTATTTTCTTTTTTTCTGACTTGGCTTTATAACGTGAAGCAGTGGTTATTTCACATTGATACTGCTCGAACGAATGCTTGCCCGAAGAGTTCGGCTACTTGAAATTGAATTTCTACTTTCCCAGAATTTGACCTTAACCATGCTGTTAAAATTAACGTAACTAGTGACGATCATATTTAATTATATCGAAATAAAAGAAGTGTTCCATGAGCGGGTAAGATGGGGAACCACCCCGTCTTGCCCTCAGATAGGTACCCCATCTTTCCCAAAGTAGTCTCGCAAGATGCGTAAAATTTTTGAGGTAATAAAAACAACAAAACCGGAACGATTTTAAGAGTTTAGAGTAGTAAAATAGGCAACTATCAATAAAAAAAATATAAGACACATCTTGTATACCATACATTATGAACAGTCACGCACTTAGTAAACCTCAAAAATTAGATAAAACCACTCAAAATTTAAAAAAATACTTACGAAATTATATCGTGCACACTATCAACCAAACTGTTTGTGACACTAAAAACTCTTGCTAAATACCATTAGATGGCGTTAAAACAAATTTTCTGGCGACATTGCATAATCTATTTTTGTATGGTCCCCATCTTACCTCGCTTCCCCGTCATACCCCACCTTCCCCTACATTGTAACCTTTTTTCGCCATAACCCTTCAGATCAGTGTTTATTCAGGACCGGGGAGGCTACCACTTTTATACTTCAAAGAGCAAAAATATTTGACGAGCTATCTCTAAAATCGATTTACTTTCGTGTGCATATCGTATTAACCTAATAAAGTTACGTGTTATATATTTTTTATTGTTATAGTTCATTTGTTTTCTATTCACTTTTTTATACACATTATATTCATGCACACTATATAATTATATATACATTATGTTATTATATTTAAGGGTGTACAGGGCCCTTTTCTTCCTCCTTAGATACTCCTGGGGCCCTACACAAAGTGACACTCTATTGGTGAAAATGCTAATGAAAAATTAAAATAAGTGAAATTTACATAAACTAATATTTTTTAATTAAATTTAAATCTTTGTAGCTCGAAATATATTATTTCACATATCAATATTACTATAACCACCGTAATGTCACGTACGTAATCCACTGTTAAAAAATTAAAATGGTTCGCTTCAACGCGATTCCATCAATAGAATGTCACCCTGGACAGCTTGGACACCCCCATGACGGTCAGCGCGCAGCGGGGTAGTTATGTCAGATTTGAACCGGCTAATACTTACCGGCTAATCTCTGCTGCTAGCCAATGCATCTATGAGGCTGTGGCGCAGATTTTCCTTTCAGGGGAAAGAAATAAGTAACCTCCAAATAGCTGATACACCAATAAAAAAAACAATAATTAGACCCAAAATTGCTAAAATTATACATGATGTATATTTGAGACAAGGCAGTAAGGGCCTCAACCGCTATAATTACAGCAAAACGTTCCTAGGAAACTATACTAAACTATATAGGCTAGCTTTTTTTAGCTGCAATGCTTCGATATCACCCAATATCGCCATTGGGTTGTAAAGGTCAGATTGCAATCGCTTCACGTAAAATATCAAAGTCCAGCCACTTCGATATTTAACCGGACTCCAGACTCCAAGGTGAAAGCTTCGGATGCAACTGGGGTTTAGCTACGGTAATACTATCTATCTATAGATGGATAGTATCACCGTGGATTAATGCTAGGATAAAGAATAAGCTAGTCGTAAAGATAGGCTGGTCTCCTTACTGCTCCGTCTCAAAAATACATCCAAAATCCTCACAAATTGCGACAGGAAACAGTACACACTCAGGTATTAGAGGAATTCATCATCCGCTCGCTTTAAACTGTGGTTTTTCCAAGTAACTACAGTATGGGGTTCTTCAAGAAGGGCATTAGAAGCATCCCCTAGTGTTGCATCGTCCATAGGCTTAATGCACGGTAACCACTGTCCATCAGGTGAACCGTATGCTTGTCTGCCACCTAAGTGGTATGAAAAAACGTCCGGCATGTACAGCTAATTTATAATGTAACCCGAATTTTGTGCAATTTTTTTAACAATCTTCAAGGAATTTCTATGAAAGTGGGTCATGATTAATTCCTGCGACGCTGGAGCCCCAACAAATAATGTAAAATTCACCGACCTGGCCGATGTTTACCCAGACTTTTGTGACGTAGGTACAGTAATAAATGATGCTCAGTTATAATTTATTAGTGTGCGTCACAAAAATACTTATCTGGGTTAAAATTAAGCCTCCACTGTCGAGGTAATTTTTTAACTGTTTTCATGTAAAAGTGAAAAAAAAATGATATATATCATAGTCTTCATTAAGATCTAGTCCAGTTTTCAAATGCCTACTAAACATTTTTCAAATCACACAGGTCGTTTCAGAAAATAGCACGTTCAAAAACGTAATATTACAATACATAATATTATAATAATAAAAATATTAAAACACCCTCAAGCCCTGCGCCCTGCGCTCTGCTTGAAGGTAAAATAACATAAATGACAGCCATACAACAACAACTAATAAGTAAAAATTTAAGTTATATGCCTGTTACTAGTAATAATGGATGACGTATTGAAAAAAGGACAAGTCATGAAGCAATCGAAACCGACGGATTTACATACAAGGTTTAATGTAGTTTAAAGAGAAAGCTCTTGAAGTGTGCAAGGACAGAGCAGATGGAGATCTTACTTCTCTATCATTACTAGTAGTAAACCAAAACCAACAAAATAATAAAAAAAAGACGTGTGGCACTCGGGGACTGCCGCGGTAAAGCTATTGCATAGCATATTTTATCAACATACGCAATTATCCCCCCACTCCGAGCTCGCACGAATCGAGCCGAGCTGCTTTCGGAGCAGTTCGGCTTGATTCGTGCGAGCTCGGAGTGTCAGCTTGGGTTTTTTCGTTACGGAATTTCTGGATTCGGTCTCCACGCTCAAGGCCCGCGATAGAAGCTATGCAATAGCTTAATAAAAATAGTTTAATTTTCTATTCAATATGGAACATCTTAACTTCAACTCCACTGGACAAGTGGTAATTGACCCCCTAGACAAATGTATGAGATTTGACATTTAGTTATATGACAGTCGTCAACTTATGTCATAAATGTCAAATCCCATACATTCGTCATTTTATTCTACAATACAGCGGCCAAAACGAATCTCAGTAATTAAAGCCCGACCAGTAAAATAAAAAACCTCGCCATATTGCGGTAAACTATTGGAACTAATTTCTTCATATGGTAACAATCTATACAATGTCATTATGGTCATCTGTCAGTGTGGTGTCAATTGTGCGTGTTGTTGAGTTTGAGAGCGCTACAAAACTACAAAACTATAGTAATATGCCGAAAACTATTAAAAGCCAGTTAAGAAAAGTAATTTATAATATAACAAAGTATTTGTCGGATAAAAAGTAGGAAGGATTGGACTCTGTTCCTCTAAATAACATCACGGACCTTGTTGTCAACATGACGGGTAGGACATCATAGAGTACGTGCAACTGAAATTGGCCTAATCTACTGATTTTACTGTGACTAATTATTATTCACATTTTTAGGTATATCCCGATCTTCTGTAATAAAAATACGAAGAGAAGGTCAAACGTCAAATGTATTTTCTACGCCTAAGAAAAATAAGCCTAACGCAAAAAAGAAAATCATGCTCGATTATTTTGATCTCTGTGCTGTTAGGCATAAAATAGAAGAATTTTATGCAGTCCGAAAAACAATATCGCGTGGTCCCTGTTCTATACATGGTGTAACTGTATGTCTAACTTGTATTTACCATTCCAAGCAGTAAACTATTATACGGATACTACTGTGTTGTGATTTGTGCCCAGTCCTTGTAACCAGTATAACACGCCGCGTCTATTTTTCTATTTTAACCAGAAAACTTAACAGAGAAAAAAAAAATACATTTTAGTGAAAGTTTTGTATATTAAACACGTACTACAAGTTCTTTCTTTTTCTTTTCTTTCTATATTAATTCGTTTGTAATATTGGACACGATCTTTTTTGTATCGAAACTTAAGAACAAAGCAACTTAATGAAATTAAAAAAAAGAAGTCTATAACTCACTTTTGTGAATAATAGCAATGAAAAACATGACAGCCTCCGTGGCGTAGCGGTAGTGAACGCGGCCGCTACGCAGGAGGCGCGGGTTCGATCCCCGCTCAGTGCAAATATTTGTGTGCATTAAATATGGGTATTTGCATTGGTCTGGTCGTGCCTCGGAGAGCACGTTAAGCTGTCGGTCCCGGTTGCCATAAGGACATCTATGGCAGTCGTTACGGGTAGTTGGTGCCCTAAAAAGTCCAAAAACAACGGTCTAGCTGCAAAGCTTCGATATCGCCTAATGTTAACATTGGGTCGTGGAGGTCAGGTGGCAATCGCTTCACGGAAAATATCGAGGTCTAGCCAAATCTGTAGCTATGACTGGTAAAAGCGGACCCCAGACTCCAAGCTGAAAGCTTCGGATGCGACTGGGAATAACGCTAGGAGGAAGAAGAAGCAATGAAAAAGTCACAGTTTTATATTAGGTGTCATTCCGTGCTTAATTGCGGGGAAATAAAAGCCTGTTCATAAGCAAGTGTATTGAAAAATATTGGCATTTTACATGTGTATCACTATACTTGGTGTTGTCATAATCATATATGTTTTTGGCGCCCCCAGTACGGGTTTTTTATTTTATTGGTCGGACTTTACAGTTATTACCTTTGATATCTATATCTGTGCACATAGTAACATAATAATGTAAGTACAATTAGAGGGATCCGGAGGGCTTACAAACACAACATTGTTAAGTAAATATAAACAGAGTATTCACTCAATTAGTAAGTTGGTTTTGTGTACTTTTGCAAGTAAAATTGTAGGTTATGCTCCTTAGGTGACAAGCACACATTACGCGATGAATGACTAGTGTGTAAGGGACACTCATCAGACATTCATCGTCATCCTCATAGCGGTTTCCCATGCGTCTAAAGTCTTTGGAGTCCAAGGTCCACTTATTGTTTTAATTGGTATGTCGGCTTTTCCAGAAACTATTGCAGTCTATCTGCTCAATTCTGAAAGGAAGAAAAGCTTACGTCAAAGATATTGATTAAAGCCCTTGTGCCTTTCCACATTTTTTCTATATTGAACCTAACGGGTTTCACCTCCTGGTATTCTTAATTTGTAAAGCTTTGAGAATTTTGTGAGGCGAAACCGGGTCCAAATTAAAAAAAAATTAAAAATGTGCTTTATTCAATATGTGTAGCAAGTTCCACCAAGCGCCATCAATCTCCGGTATAGACAATTTTGCGTCATAACTTATTCCGTTGTTAACCAAATTCACCGAAGTACAAAGTATTTTAGTAGGACCCTGTAAACCCAGAGCAGCCTATACATATCTCGTCAGCTAGTAGACTATTTCTCTTATTAGGAGAGAGGGGGCATTGATCCAGTGTCCTATGTTGAATTTTCATTTAAAATTTACAAGTGAATATCTTGGGGATATCCACACTATAAAAAGGTACCTATCTATTTTTCCTCATACAAACTTTAAAACGGTTTAACATTACTTAAAGACTTCTTTCAGAAACTGGTTCTTGAATGGCTCGTATATGTCGCTTGAATAGGGCGAAATCACTTCCATTTCAACGGAGGAATCAAAGAGAACTGGAAATCTGTAGCGGTGAAATATGAAGGCCCTGTTACACTGGGGATTGCTTTTATAATTTTCGTGAGCCTCCTTTCTGTTCAATGTGTTATATAAATGACAGGCTTTTAAGAGATCAGCGAGGTCCTTTTATACATTTACGGTCACTTTTATAACGATTGACATTAAGAAATGAAACAGAAAGAATGCGTCATGCCCACTTCCCCTATTTTGTAGAAAAATTTTAACTAGGTATATTGTCAGAATTCACGCAATACTAAGGTCTATGAAAATAATTGTTATTGGTCACTTGATGTTGCCCGCGGCTCCATCCGCTGGGAATACTGATTCCTTCCTGTGACCTACAGGAACCTATTTCAATGGATTTACGTAGGCAGTGTAATGGCCAAGATTCAAAGATTCTCTAGATCACAAGGTTGATAACTCCAGAAATCTTGAATTCTGCTAAGGAATATTATGTAGTTTAAAATATAATTTTGGTAATAAAATATCTATGCTCTAATCACTTCTTCTTCCTCTTAGCGTTAATTCCCAGTCGCATCCGAAGCTTTCAGCTCGGAGTCTGGGGTCCGCTTTTTGCCAGTCTTAACTACGGATTTGGCTAGACCTCGATATTTTCTGTGAAGCGATTGCCATCTGACCTCCACATCCCAATGGTAACATTAGGCGATATCGAAGCTTTGCAGCTAGACTGTTTTTTTTGGATTTTTGAGGGCTCCAACTACCCGTAACGACTGCCATAGATGTTCTTATGGCAACCGGGACCGACGGCTTAACGTGCTCTCCGAGGCACGACCAGACCAATGCAAATACCCATATTTCATGAACACAAATATTTGCACTGAGCGGGGATCGAACCCACGCCTCCTGCGTAGCGGCCGCGTTCACTACCGCTACGCCACGGAGGCTGTCATGTTTTTCATTGCTATTATTCACAAAAGTGAGTCTATGCTCTAATCACTATCACTACATATTATAAAACAAAGTCGCTGTCGCTGTCTGTCCGTCCCTATGTATGCTTAAATCTTCAAAACTACGCAACAGATTTTGAAGCGGTTTTTTTTAATAGATAGAGTGATTCAAGAGAAAGGTTTATATATTATGTATAATACATGCATAATATTGTAGAGAAACACTGATAAATCGGGATCAGAATCGTACCACCATGGTGGTACGAAGTTCGCCGGGTCAGCTAGTAAATTATAAAACGTTCTAATGAACTTGTTAAACCATTTCTTTAGTATATAGTTAGTCAAAATATAAGTGTACAAGTTCCTTAAATATAAGATTGCGTGCTTATTTCCTCTACCAATTTCCCGATGCATTTGCTGATAAGAGGAAATAAGCTATATTGAAATGCACATTGTACTGACGACGCTTGCAATTTCAGGTTATTCTGTCAAAAGTTAGAAATACAAGAATTGTTATCAAATTTGTACGAAGTTAGCTATTACAATATATAAAAAAAATCTATGGAATTTAGCAACTAAATTACTTTCTAAAAATAAGGCATTGTGGAAAATAGTTAAAGCTAGGTGGGTTCTAGATTCAATGGACATTTTTTTTTTATATTTCGTCCGTCGATTTACTGCACTCCGCTAGATGGAAAACGCTGATGTGTGTGCGTGTGTGTGTGCTGAGCTGTGAACCACTATTTTTGACGCTATGGACCTTAAAATGGTAGTCCCTAACTTGTGGACATTTTAACATTCTCGAGATTGGGCGGGAATGAGACCGGGAAATGAAGGTAATCACAACAATCTAGCCGACTAGAACCTCTTGCAAAATTCAAGAAATCTATTGAAAATAATAAATGGACTCCTAGCTCAAAACCGCAAACTTCGAATGCAATTGGGAAACGCTATAAGGATGCCAAAGTCAGATACCTCAATAGGACTGGAAACATCAATGAACCGAGTCTAGGGACGAGTGCAACACCAGGGGAGTCACACTCGTGTTGCCGACCCTGTAAGAACTGTGAGATTCTTGCCGTCAGCGCAGAAGATAAGTAAGACAAGCCTTTGGTCTTCTAACTGACAGCACAAAACCCTAGCTCTATGCACACACTATGCACAATTTCCTACAGTAACTGTGCTTTCATATTTCAAAAGATTTTTGCAACATTTCTTCATTCACACGTATTACATAGACCTGTTCCTAGTTTTCTTTTCCAATTTTAACTAGTTTTGCAAACGAGGTACATTCAGAACGTGACCTAATCACCGCTGCCAATTATCGACGTTTTTTGAGAGACGCTTCGTTTGCGAGATATTATGCCAAACCGAATTATACGATCATAGTTTTCGTTTCTATTAATATTGGGTTCTTAGTTTTGTCTTCATACACGAACCTTGTCTCTAATAAAGTTGGATAATTATTTTTATATTATTAAAGCTTGCCTGAAAGAGATTGCCGCTGGCGACCGCCCATTACACATTCTGCTATTTATTTATGTTCATACTATTAATTTCTTATTTAATACGTACTATAAAGAATGCAAATGGCTCGCGACAGAGAAGTGTGGAAAAGGTTAGGGGAGGCCTACGCCGTAGAGGCGACTACTACCGATATTTAACGTAATATTTTCATTTACATTAATTTTATTTTAAGAATTCGCATGTAGTAGAAAATAAAGGCTTTTTTATTTTATTTTATTTTATTTATAAAGAATATCTATGTCTCTAAATTTATAGAACGTAATATTATTAATAAGGCAGACACAAAAAGAGCTTAAAATAACCCTGAAATAAGTCCTCATGTGTGTCCAACTGACTTTGCAATAAAAATTTCGGTGTTGAGATGTCTTATATCAGATAATTGCTACGGAAATGGACATTTTTTGTAACATAACGTAGACACTATTAAGAGTAGGTATTTTTTTTTGACTTACGATGTTTTCTTGTTTTTACTTGTTTTCCTTTTTTTTCCTGAATTAATTCCAAATTTCAATTCATTTGTAACATCAATTTGCGCAAGTATAGGTAGTTAAACATGGCAAGCGAACAAAAACATGTTAAAATAAAGTTAACATTGTGATATAAGAACATGTAAACAAAACTCAAAAAATCTGCAAGAAGACTACATTTTATATCATAAAAACATAATGTCTCTTTCACAAGCAAATCACGGCACAAACAATTCTGGGGCAAACGACGTTGTATTATCTTTATAAAACTCTAGAATGTTCTACAGCACTTTTATTGAAGTTGTATATGACAAAGAAATAAAATACTTAAGCGTTTTGTGTGTGACTGTATTTGTTTAAGCTCTTTATGACGTAACTTCGCTTAGGGAGGTGTTATCATAATCGTTTCGACTGTACTGGAGTGTGTTTAGAGTTTCAACCGTATTGCCGTCGACGGTTACTGCTCTTATTTTTTTCTTGGAATTACTGTCATAATTTGGAGTACCTACTTACATAAGGTTGATTATAAGTTGTAAAATTTCTGTTTATATTTTTTTATATTCCTATTGTCGCAAGACAGACATGAAGATGATTACATCAGTTGTAATTATCTCTATATACCTAGTGACAAAACATAAGCTACTCTCACTATGCCATAATTTTACTCACTTGTAACACCCAATGGTATGGTAAGTTTAGTGGTTGTTCTATAGTTTGGGTGCAAAGGGCTAATACCTATTATACCTTCGGAACCCAAGTCAACTCACGTGCTAGTCAGTGCGCTTGAGCATGGCTACGACAATCTCACCTCCGGCAACCGACGGCCCACAGACGGCGTGCGCTTTAAGCGGTTCAAGTCCGACATACCTAACCTCCTCCTCCGGCTCCGGTGGGGGAGGTATCCGTGGGGATTTTTCACACGATAAAAAAAAAGTCAGTGCGCCTGAGCTAAAAAATGGACTAAGACTCTGGCGCTGGCTTTCCTCTCGAAGTCGGGAGGTTACAAAACATCGTAAGAGTCAACATAGGTACCGATCAAAAATAATAATCGAACTTACGTTTCGAAGTATAAACATTAGACGCATTGGATGTTTCCTTATCATCCTCAAAGCGATTTCCTGGAGTCGCTTTAAGGATGATAAGGAAACATCCTTACTTACCTTAGTCAACAGGCTATGGTAATTGCTTGCCCTCAGACGGACAGAATGCTTGTTCGTTTTAATGATGTCAATACATTCCTACTTTAGCTTCGTTTACAAAAAGATCAGTAAAACCACAAAAGTTTAACATTTACAAATTGTGCGTCTACATTTTTTCTCCGCTAAACCATGATTCTATAAAAAGTTTTCTTTTATCTCCAACAATAATTGAATTTCGCTAACATTTTCCTCGTATAGCGCCTTGATATTTCCGCCTGTTTTAAAAATCAAAGAGAGGAATCTTTTATCTAAAAAAAAAATGTTAATAGCACACGTCTACGCTCGCGTCGAGAGTAAGATATATGAATGCGTATACCTGAGCACGACTACAATGGATATTGTTCCTTTTTTACACTGTGTAAGCATGCACAAGTACGGTTGAGGTACCTATCTAAAGGTTCGTCACCTTAAAGTTTACATTTTTGCTTGTCAATGTTTCTCTAAAACAAGACAGAAATATCGCATTGACATTTCATATTCTTCATAGAATATTGACACCATTGAGGCCACCGCAATATTATTAAATTCAAGTAAAATATATTACCTATATACAATTATTAATAGCGAGACGCCAATCTCAAGTGTAGTATATTGATGAATTGTTTGCAAATAACTTCACCATTGAGCTAATAGTAACAATATACCTCAATGATTGACACTGTCAACTAAACAGAACATTATTTTGATTGGAAAACAATTCAATAAAACTTTAATTTAGGTCGTAAAATGGTTTCATGTTGACATTTTAATTTTCATATTGACATGAAACTAGAAATAGAAGGTTTAATATCTCATGAAAACCTGAGTAGTTTTTTGACAGTTCATATGTGCTACCTATACGTTACGTTTTTGTTTCTAATCGAATTAAAATCACTCGTGCTACTGAATCGGGCCCCTGGTGGGTAAGAGGGTGGTACTTAGTTCCGTCTTAGTTCTCCGTTCGTGCAAAACTAACGTTACATTAATAAAGCAAACAAGAGCTGGGTACTCCATCCTGCAAGTTCCGTACAGCTTCGAAGAAACATAAATCCTTCGCAGTATAACTACGTAGCTCGGGCTTCGTGGACAAAACTAGTCAGCGCTTTCTAAGGGCGTTAGTTGCGAGTTTTAATGACACCTATGCTACCGCCTGTAAATGGAATTTCTAGAACAACAAGCCGGTCTAGGTCGTTATTAGGGACTTGATACTTCGAAAAGGTTGCTTTAGTGCAAGTAAGCTTTACTTCGCTCTACTTTTCTAGTCTTCCTTTCCACTGGTAATAAGTAGCAGAAACGTCGGGATAAAAGTAAAATAATGAATAAATCGCGATAGAATCAGTGAAAAAGTGACAGTACTTGACAGACTAATAATTTAGCGAAATTTTCAATGTGATTAAACGTTAATGCAACTATGACGAGCAATTCATTTGACCTGTAACCCTGGTAATGAGAAATGTCACAACATCATACTTCCACTTCCATGAATTTTACAAATAATTAAAATTCAACAAAGTACGTGATTACACAAATTCATTGAACAAATTATGAGCGTCAATACGGTTTGAATTTGTTCAATTCATGAAATTCAATGGCGTAGCTATGTATGATTACCCCATATAGTACAAAATAAACGAACTAATCAACAGCAGCACATAATCATATACAGCGAACGAACTGACATGCCAATGGCGTAATTACCTCAAAGTGTTCAAACATAGAAGCCTCGTTTGCATCTGTACCGCCGAAGTTAATCGCATTACATGAATTATGCCGTGCCCGTACGGGGTACACGTACGGTACGTCATGGGTGGTATTTAAAATAAGTTGGTGGCTCAAAAGCGGCAGCTGCAATAGTAATAATAAAATGTCAGACTGCAAGTAATCCAAGGCTTTTATTGCTCGGGATATATCTTGGACCTAAAATGTGCTCCATACGCGCAATATACGTTTCTTTGGTGTCTTTTGAGGATAGTACAGGATATCATTGCCGTGGACAAGCTCAAATTTACCAAGCACAGATTATTATAAAGAAATCCGCGTACGCCAGGGCCTCGTTTGGTTCGCGATTTAGGTCTAAGATACGTGTCTATCACTACATATTTATAAAACAAAGTAGCTGTCGCTGTCTGTCCGTCCCTATGTATGCTTAAATCTTCAAAACTACGCAACGGATTTTGAAGCGGTTTTCTTTAATAGATAGAGTGATTCAAGAGGAAGGGTTATATGTATAAAACATGCATAATATTGTAGAGAAACACTGATAAATTTAGAGATAATACCATGCGGGCGGAAAATATGGCGGTACGAAGGTCGCCGGGTCATCTAGTAAATATATAAGATAGGTATACTTCGACTTCCAAGTCTGTTTACTTTTTCTACTCCTTTAGATTTGTGTTAAAGTTTGATATCACTGTGGAAAAGTGCGTCTTATTCAATTTGTGTAGCAAGTTCCACCAAGAATCATCAATAAAAGATATAAACAGTCCTAAGGTACGCTAGTACTATTATCTATTCTGTGCCTAAGGTACGAGCACAGAATAGATAATAGTGGTACGAGTCTGTAGCTGATTACAGACAGCAGTAGTAGGCGATGTGTCACTGCGATTGTACTGTTTTCTGTGTATTTCTATAAAATACACCCTGTCGCTAGCTACGGAAGGTATAATATGCAGAAGGTAGAGTATCCCAGCGAAGCGATACAGAGTGTCCGCTTCTGAATCTGCTATCTACTGTTTATGAATTCGTACATTTTTGTAGCTTTTATGAAAGTGACTGTCATCGGAAATTTTGGGCCAGTCTTTTGTCCTTCAAAAGGTGTACGATTTGCAAATTAAGTTGTCATGAGAATTAATCGCTGGGCTCTCTGCATCTTTTTTGTGCTGTTGGGCATTTAATATTCTCTTTTATGAGATAAAATAGTTTAAAATAACTTGCCAAATCTATTATTAATTATATTATGAAGTAAAATTTAAAATACTTATCATTATTTTAGTTTATTTATCAACACAATATATTTATAGGTATATGACAAATTAATTACTACACGCCATTATTATCGTGGGATTATGCTATCTACGATTTTAATTAAATACCGTGCCATTCAATTTATAGCATCACTGTTCTCATAATTTGATAAATGATCACACTTCGTAACACGTTAATGACTTTATGAACATATTTCAATTGTTTTCATTCAGTGAACATGTTCAATCTAATATATAAAATTCTTCTGTCACGGGGTGCGTAATCGAACTCCTCCGAAACGGCTCGACCGATTTTGATGAAATTTTTTGTGCTTATCCGGTATCATGAGAATCGGCCAACATCTATTTTTCATCCCCCTAAGTGATAAGGGTGCAGCGGGAACGGGATTTGAATACCACGCGGGCCGAAAATATGGCGGTACGAAGTTCGCCGGGGCAGCTAGTAATAATATACATACATACATACAATCACGCCTTTATCCCCGGAGGGTTAGGCAGAGGTGAATTAACACCCACATTTCACCAATCATTATATTAGGTCCCACGTAATAGGGGGTGAGCCTATTGCCGTATTCCGGGCACTGTTGTTGACTCGAGCCATATATCTGAGGCTGAGCCTGGGCTGTATAGGTATATTTGTCTGATGTTAAACAGCCCTATCCCTTAGTCGCCTTGTACGACACCGCAAGGGAGGAGAGAGAATAATAATATCAATTCGCTAATATCAATTTTACTTTGGATAATGTTAGAAGCAGGTTCCTAACAACTAAAACATGATATTGAATGAAATTTTGAAGCATTTATTATGCTAACTATTCAAATCGATTTAGAAAGGAAAAGAATTGACCTTGGGCGGGACTCAAACCCGTGATCTTTCTCTTACAGGGGGAATGCTCTGACCGCTAAGCCACCGAAGCTAAATTAAAACAGATGTTTTCACTTAGAACTTGTGAGCCAAGTCAACCTTGACTTCGAGCCCTTAGACTTGCTGATTGATGAATGACTAATCGTAAAGCAAGTAAGGCTATAACTCTGCCAATAGCTTAACTTTAACCATGCACATTATACTACTCAAACATCCCGAAAAACGTTGACATAAAGCTCCTTTTTATCGAATTCTATCGCGATATATTTCTTTTTTATTATGATTTAGTTTTAACCCGAGGTTTCGGCTCCTTTTCTGCAAACTATGTGACAAATACCATCTTTAGTCACTTCGCGACCTTGGCTGCTGTTGTTAAAAAGTAGCTTTATTTCAATAAGTGAGATTCGCGTAAACTACAGACAGTGTCATCCCGATATCCCCAAAAATTTAGTCCCATACCATTTGCCTACAATGAATTAATATCATTCTTGTGTCACCGCACCGATCTATGTACACTTTGTATTGCAAACTGCCGTCAGCCTCGTGCAGCGGTAGCTCGTGAACATTTTGACGACAGGCTCCGACAATAACTATCATCGATGATAGATCGCGGAGAAGTAGTAATGGTCCGTTCCAATTGTCATGCAACAATGAACGTAAAGTAACTATAGTTCGAACTACACCGTATACTACATAGATATTCTCTAGACTGTTTAGATGAAAAATTTGGAACGGGATATAGATTAGTTTTTTTTATACCACTTAGGTGGCAGACAAGCACACGGCCCACCCAATGGAAATTAAGAAGAATAATAAGGCAATCGAGACCGATGACAAGCGTGCTCTCTGAGGCACAGAAATACCCACACCCAATAGTAGTACATATATCATGGATGTCATCATTATAATCTTACCTTTGATCCTAGCTGTATTCTTTCTCCAATTTCAATAAAAGGGTTCCTTCAGTTACCTTTCGCTTATGAAACTAAAAAAAAAAGCAATTCAGTATACTACGCACCTTGTGAAATTCTAATTATGATCATAAGGGCTACAAAAATTTGAAATTTTGTTCTTTAGAAAAAGTATTTTTTATATCGTTAAAGAGGATTACAGCGAATTCTCTGGCCCATATTTCGCATTAGGACCACTTTAGGCTTTTTATCTCTCATAATAATCTTTCGTAGAATAATATACTTTCTGAATAAGGTCGTACTTATATTTTCTTAAGGCTAATAAGCTTTGGTACACATCTAATAAACCTGTAATTTGAAATCTTAATCGTAAGATTTTTTGTAGAAGACGCCTACATCGCTACGACGAGAATTTCAGCTCCCTAAGGCGTGAACTAAGGCAAAGGGCAAAAGCGTAAGCACAGTTAAAATAAAACCTTTTCTTTTTCATACCACATAGGCAGCAGACAAGCACACGAGCCCACCTGCTTTAAAGTGGTTACCTTGGCCTAATGGACGTATGTACCAGTGGCGTCACACTCGTGCTGCCGATCCTGAAGAAATGTTCTAATGCCCTTCTTGAGAAAGCGACTATAATATGGAGTATTATAGTCGCTTGGGAAAACCGAGGCAGGGAGTTCATTTCACAGCTTGAGCTTGCGTAGATGATATATTGCCGTGATCATAGAACAAAATCGCGTCGATACGTCATACGTTTTTTTTTTTTTTTTGTACAGGACATGTCAATTTGACATCACGTCGCTCGATGCTAGCTGAAAGCCAAGTCAAAGCAGTCTCAGAAAAGAAGGTACAGACAGACAGACGGACTCATCAAATGCTTTTTCACACCACGCTAAGAATAACTTTCTTGCCTTTTCTGTAGGTTTTTTTTTTTTTTTAATATAGGACACGTCAATTTGGCTTCGCCTCGCCTGATGGTAAGCTGAAGGCAAAGTCCCTGAAAAGAGCGTATACCTAAAATGGGTTCAGGTAATTTATTTTGCAGAATATTCTCCTTAGAAAGGTGTTACTTGAACTTGCTATAGGTCAAGTAAAATTTGCTGCAGCATTCTTGAGTTACGTTTCAGTTTATATAATTTTAACAAAGTTTTCTACGCTTCTCAGAGCTGAAATAAACTAGAAGCTCTTCAAACTGAGATTCTTATTAAAGTGAAGTAGTGGATGAAAGCGAGTAAAGGATTGTTCTGGTCGAGTTGTTTTACGAATTTCAATCTAGACTGACTGGATTTCAATCTAGACTGCATTAACATAAGCGACTGCGCATAATTAGCTTGTTATTGTAGTTGCTTTTCAGTGAATCTTTCATAACAATATATATAATAAATCCACGGAGGTAGGACACGACGGTATCTCCCGTCTCAAATCGAGCAGTCCGACTGGGGAAGTACCTCCGCCCTACAGAAGATCGCGGTTTAGCAACCTTGTGTTGTGTTTTCCGTGGTGAGTAGGGTAGCCAGAGCTCATTGGAGGGTTCTTGTGCTGTCAGCGGGAAGACCAAAGGCTTGGGTTAACACCACTGACTGGTGCGGGCGTGAAATGTTGGCGCGGCGGTCAGGGAGACCCGGTGAAACGGTTATCCGCTGGCCGCCCGCAGGCTGTACGGTTCCCGAACCTGGGGAACACTTAATCTCCGCCCCAGGAGGCTGATCCAGCAGCCTGTGTAAAGTTCCCGGTGCTGTAGTCGTGCCGGAGGAGGAGACCGGAGTGGACCCGGCTACAGTATCTGGGAGGGGACCGGGAGCCCTTCCGCCCGCCGCGCCAGCCAGTCACAAAACCTTAACTCGTCGGTGGTGGCATGGAGCCTTGCTTTGTCTTTTACGCTGACGACACAAAGACTCTCTATACCTTCGCCCCCCCCCCCCCCCCCCCTTCTACAAATATGGCCAAAAAGAAAAAAATGAGAAACGGTTACACAGCGGCACCATCGTCCACGATACAAGTGGACTATTGTAATATCAGGGGCCTACATTCCAACCTGAACGAGGTCCACCACCACCTCGAAACAGCACAACCGACCCTTTTCTTTCTGACGGAGACGCAAATATCATGCCCGGCCGATACAGCCTACCTAATGTACCCCGGCTACAAGCTCGAGCACAACTTTCTGAGTAAAGCCGGGGTATGCTTGTACGTCCGGGATGATGTTTGCTGTCGCCGTCTAAATGGCCTTGAGGAGCGAGACCTATCAACGCTATGGGTGCGTATGGATCACGGTGGCAACACCCGTGTTTATGCGTGCCTGTACAGGTCTCATAGCGGTGATCTGGGCACGGCTCAACTGTTTGAGCATCTGCAGCGGTCGGCGGACACGGTAATCGAGCAGTACCCTACCGCGGACTTAGTGGTCTTGGGGGACTTTAATGCTCACCACGTGGAGTGGTTGGGGTCCACCGAGACTGATTTTGCGGGAAGGGCTGCATACAACTTCGCCCTGACCTATGGACTCTCGCAACTGGTGCATTCTATCACTAGAATACCAGACATCGAGACCCATAGAAGCTCTATACTGGACCTTCTGCTGACTACGCGCCCGGATGAGTACTCCGTGAATGTGGAAGCGCCATTAGGCACTTCGGACCACTGCCTTGTCCGGGCGCAAGTGACTCTCGCGCGGCCTGAACCACCGCGGCCACCACAGTGGCGGCATGTCTGGCACTATAAGTCGGCAGACTGGGATGGTCTGCGAGAATTCTTCGCGTCGTACCCGTGGAGGCGGCTTTGTTTCACTTCAGATGATCCAAACTCCTGTGCAACAGCAGTCGCTGAAGCGATCCTATCGGGCATGGAATGTTATATTCCTAACCGCTGGATCGCGACAGGAGCGAGCAAACGCCCGTGGTTTAATAGGCCTTGCAGAGAAGCTAGAGACCGCAAGCAATCTGCCTATAAGGCTTGGACCACAACTCTTGCCAATAGGGATCCGGATATCGCTGAAGTGAAGCGTAAATTGAACGCCGCCTCGAGGTCCAGTAAAAAAGCAATAGCCAGGGCTAAGTTCGAGTTCGTTGGCGGAATTGGCGAGCGGCTTGCGCGGTATCCGTCAGGAAGTCGTGCTTTTTGGTCGCTCGCCAAAGCTGCCGAGGGAAACTTCTGCCAGTCCTGCCTTCCGCCGCTGCAAAAACCTGACGGTAGTCTGGCCCATGGCGCTAAGGAGAAAGCCGATCTCTTGGGTCGTCTCTTTGCGTCAAACTCGACTATGAACGACGGGAACGCCGAGCCACCTATTATTCCCAGCTGTGGTGCTTCCATGCCTGAAGTGAAAATCACGCAACGGGTGGTCCGGCGTGAACTTAAATCCCTAGATGTTCGAAAGTCGAGTGGGCCGGATGGTATACCGGCGATGGTGCTCAAGCACTGTGCTCCTGAGTTGTGCCCAGTGCTTACACGCCTTTTCGCGCTCTCCTACTCCACAAGACAGGTCCCGGCTTCGTGGAAAACTGCATTCGTGCATCCTGTGCCTAAGAAAGGCGACAGGACAGATCCGTCCAACTATAGGCCTATCGCTATCACCTCGCTGCTCTCGAAGGTGATGGAGCGTGTGATTAACACACAGCTCCTGAGATACCTTGAGGGAAACGATCTACTGAGCGACCGACAGTACGGTTTTCGCCACCGTCGCTCTACCGGTGACCTCCTAGTGTATCTCACTAACCGATGGGCGCAAGCCATCGAGAGTCGGGGTGAGGCTTTAGCGGTCAGCCTAGATATAGCGAAGGCCTTCGATCGGGTCTGGCACAGAGGTCTTCTTGCGAAGTTGCCACGTTATGGACTCCCCGTGGGATTGTGCGCATGGATTGCCAGCTTTTTGTCCAACAGAAGTATTCAAGCCGTCGTCGATGGCAGCTGCTCGGACCGCATGGACATAAACGCCGGTGTTCCGCAAGGCTCCGTGTTGTCCCCGACCTTGTTTCTGCTGCATATCAATGACATGCTGTCTGATGGCTCCATCCATTGCTATGCAGATGACAGCACCGGTGACACGTATTACACGGGCCGTGCAAATATGCCTAGGTCGGAAGTGGAGGAGAGTCGCGAACAACTTGTGTCCGAAATTGAGACTACTCTCTCTGGAGTATCCGATTGGGGACGACTAAATTTAGTCCAATTCAACCCTACCAAGACACAAGTATGTGTATTCACCGCTAAGAAGGCCCCATTTGTTGTAGCGCCGCAATTCCTGGGCACACCGCTCACCATCTCCACAAGTATCGGGATTCTTGGTGTCGATATCTCCAGCGACGTCCAATACCGAAGTCATCTGGAAGACAAGGTCAAGTTGGCATCAAAGAAACTTGGGGTGCTCAACAGGGCGAAGCAGTACTTCACTGCGGGGCAACGACTACTCCTTTATAAGGCACAGGTTCGGCCCCACATGGAGTACTGCTGTCACCTTTTCGCCGGAGCGCCTGCGTGCCAGCTTGACCCTTTCGACTCGGTACAAAGACGGGCGTTGAGGCTTGTCGGCAATCCCATACTCACAGGCGATGTGGAACCACTCAGTCTCAGGAGAGACTTTGCTTCACTGTGTGTGTTTTACCGCCTATACAATGGTTTGTGCTCAGATGAATTGTTTGACATGATGCCCACAGCTACATTCTATCATCGCACTTCTCGTCATAGGCGGGGAGTTCATCCTCACACATTGCGACCGGAAACGGTGCGCACTGTGCGGTATGAAAGGAACTTCATCCCTCGCACACTCAAGCTGTGGAATGAACTCCCCGCGATGGTTTTCCCAAGCGACTACAATATGGGGTTCTTCAAGAAGGGCATTAGAAGGTTTCTTCAGGGTCGGCAGCGCGAGTGTGACGCCCCTGGTGTTGCATACGTCCATAGGCCACGGTAACCACTTTCCATCAGGTGGGCCGTGTGCTTGTCTGCCACCTAAGTGGTATAAAAAAAAAAAAAAAAAAAAAATATTTACGAGATAATAATTCAAATACCTGCTATAAACAACTTTTTACGAAGGAGTATTTTGGTACCTGAACAAAAAATAAAGATTCTAAACTTGGCATTTGTGTAGGTATGTATAAATGTAAATCATCTTATTCATTAGTGGCGAAGGGTTCCTATAACCCGATTACTGTCGGCGTCCCAGTGCATAGTGTATGACAAACTAGATCGAGGTATGTATTTTCTTCCACCGGCTTCCCTTTTGACAATTTTCACTCTTCGCCACTGATATCCATCGTAATTAAAGAAGTATGAAGTGTCTGTATAATAAATAATAGTGTGTCCTATTCCATCAACGTTCAAATGTGACAAAGTTTTAAATGTCTATTTTTGAATGTTATTTGTGAGTTATTAAACAATGTCTTTATGGGTAACTTTAATAACCTTAATAGGAAGACGTTGCAGGATTCCCACGTTTTTTTTTTATTCAAGAACTCACTAGGCCCCTTTGCAAGTGACAATTCGTACAATCATTAGTAGAATAGAATATAGAATTATGTATCAACCCAATAATTTAATCAAAAAAATAATTTAAAAAAAAAATAATCATATCATCTTTTTCTAGCTACCCGTGCAGATTTTACGAGAGTTAGAAAAGTTAAAATAAGTTTTCTACATCTAGTAGATAAAAAACTTATAGTCTTATCTTACGAATAGTGCTTTTTGTACCATGCTAAAATCTAGTTATATTTCAGGTCCACAAAGTATTCACAGAAGAAATCTACTTATTATAATACTTTCGAACTTTACTTTAAAATTTGTTTTACTAAGTAGATTGGGCTGTATATATTTGGTTATTTCATAGGTTAGATTTCATCAGTAGAATAATAATCGCGTTGGAGTTAAATTAAGTTTAACTATAACTCGATTTTTTCGGTTAAATAAATTGATCGCAATTCGTTATCTTTGTAAACAAAAGGTTGGTTTTGTATTATAAACCACTCGCTGTTGCCCACGGCTTCACCCGCGTGGATGTTGGTTATCGTAACCAGACATGTCCTTTCCCAAGGTCTATTCTATCTCTCTGCCAAATTTCATCAAAATCGGTTCTGTGGTTTAGGCGTAAAAGCGTAACAAACAGACAGACAGACAGATAATAGTAAGTGCCTACACTAAATACGACCTTCACTGGACATAAACATCTATACCTACAACGTAACGAGCATCATACAAACATAGTATATTCCCACGCCTTTTTTCACTGTAGAATATAAATAAATAAGAAAAATAAAATTACGTCAATTTTGTTAGAAAACGTTGGTAATATAAATTGACATTGATTGGTCTCAATATCCCCGACAGTTACTTTAATCCAATTTGAGCTATTGGAAGGTTGAAAGATTGAGGGTTGAAAGATTGTGTAACGAAATTTTACATTATTAACGTACCACAATCCACTTTTGATTTTGTACCATTTATTTTCATTTGTCTTGCTCTACTCACAAATCAAAATAAATTATATTGGTTTGAACGTATTTTATGAGGTAGGTTTTTATGTAATAATATCTTAATATTTTGAAGAAAATCAATGATGAACAGCCACAATAATGTTTATGTAAATAATAAGAAGCGAGAATATGAAACACAAACGCAGGCTTATAGATGTACTCGTGTACGTGACCTTTGTGGCTGCAGTATTGGCAACTAATTTTCTCGCTAATTAAAAAATATTTTATTGCAACTGATGGCCGAACAATCAATGACTGGGCAATGTGTTGCAATATGTCTGCAATAGTATGGCTCTTGATGCAGATTCTTAAACGGGCTACACAAACCAACAACAATGGCTGACGAAATCACATTTTTTGCAGCAGCTTATATTGTTTTATTAAAAAATAAACAGAAAAAGAAGAGGTTGTGGATTCGACCTTACTTAAATAAGCGTGAAACTTCAGATAATTTGAGTCTAAAAATAAGCCTTGATAGTAAATTAGTTAACAATTCGCGTAGAAAAGGATAGACTGTGTCATAACAAAGAGAGCGGCTGAAACAAGAATAAAACTGGCCGAGCAATATTGCAGTGAATTCGACCGCCTAGCGATCGTCCGGCAACCCATTCGCGGCAATATCGGCCATAAGCGGCAACACAAAACATGTTTGGCCATATAGCCGGGACATTACTGCAATATTGTAGGTATAGTCTGGCCAGTATTGCTTGCAATGTTGCCGGGCCACAGTGTTGCAGCCACAAATTGCAGCAAAACATTGCCCGTTTAGAAGCACCTTTACCAAAACGTTTCGTGCGTCTGCATACGCAGCAATAGTATGAGAGAGGACAGCACTAAATCTAGTTCGACCAAATTACCAGATGATATATACGCGTCTTAAATGGGAGAACACGAAATGGCTATGCTGCAAGGCTAAAAACCTGGTCGTGATACCAAAAAACCATTTATAACAATCTAAATCTAGTACGATCAGATTACCAGTTGATGATAATCTGATCGGACTAGATTTAGTGCTGTCCCCTTTCATACTATTATAATATTCACTGTTTAAAGTAGGCTTACCAGAAATATATAAGAAATCCTAACACAATTAATTGAAATACCAGCTTAAAATATCAGCCACGCGTCCAAGTGATACGTCTCACTGTACTAATCGCAGCAGACAAGATTGATGGCCGACGACGGCAAAAAGTTACTAGGCAAAAACCTAGTTGACCGATGTTCTAATACTTTTATTTTGGGTGACATGGAGAAAAAAAAACAAATTTTGGCCGTGGTCCGGCTAAAGTGTTAAATAAATCTGTTTTTGCAAGGAAGGTGATAGATAAGCTTTCTATATTCCTCTTTATAAGTGTTCATTTTAAAGTTTAGACGTTTGCAACATTCAGGATTGTTATTCAAAATGATGAAATACAACTGTTTAACATGCTTTTTCTGTAAGTTTCTACCTAGTTCTAGGTAAAAATGCAACTGAGATTGAGGTCAACAATGTAGAAAAACAAAAATGCTTCGAAATATCTACTTTGATTTCATGTATTGAAAATTGTAATCATATTATATTCTTTAATCTACATGAGTTCATAACATTTATCAACATAATGATAATAATTAATTAAGATTAAATCCAATTAATATTAAGCCTCTTAAAAAAATCTGTCAGAGGTAGTCAGAAGAAAAAATTGCAGGCTAAAGATTTGCGGCTGAGTATCTATTAGGGACTATAATTTTCATTAACAGAAAAACTCTTATCTTTAAGTTTTCTAATTGAAGAGTCTCGCATTATAGTTAGTCATAATGAGATAATAATAATACCTCTTGATGGACGCACTCGAACATGTACGCTTCATCACCAATTTTTTTGAGATAAATCATTAACCAGCGACATTTTTCAAGGCTATTTCAGTATCCGCTAGTGGCAATTATTTTTAGATTTGGAAAACGTAAGCATATCTATGATTAATATTAGGAGTGAAAAGTGATTTTCGTATATCTATTTAAATCTGTGATACATTGATATTTATAACTTTGCCGAAAGGCAGCGAATTTAAAGTTGGATTCTTTTAAAAAAAATTCAACTCCTGCCCCGTGCAACTATCGTAATCGTAACGTAAATTTGTCGAGAAAACCGCCTGCCTACCGTGAACCTGTGTGTGTGTGTGAAGCATGCCAATCCCAATGTTCCTTTCACTCAATACGATTACTCTACTACTATTCATGAATATTATAATACTTCTTCTTCTTCTGTCGAATCGATGGTGCTTCTACTCTCAAATTCTATTTTCCCAGTATGCTGCTACCTGAATCGCATTCTCGGAGGCACTCATTAGGTCCTCCGGTGTACAGGTAGATGGACATGCAGCACACGTTAGCAGGTGGGCCATGGTCTGTGGAGCTACTCCACACTCACACCCCAGGTCCACGTCATTTGAGTAACCCCACCTAGACCGATTCTCCCTGCTTCGGCCGACTTGTGTTCGAAGTCTATTTCGGGACTTCCACCTAATCCAGGGGAGGTTATGTCCGGGGGGAAGACTCTCCGACAGCGGGACGAAAGGGGTTGGTGGCGGGCTCCGCGATTTCCAATTTTTTACTCTGGCCCTGGAGGGATCGCCATCAGCGGGAGCAACGCATGCCCAGAAACTCTTTCGGCTAAATCTACTCAACAAATAATAAAACATAAACATAATTTGTATTCTTATTTATTCATGTTACAATTTACAAATAAATTGTAAAAGAAATAATAGTTCTTGGCATCTATCGCAGTCACGGCTAGTTTGTCCTCTAATAAGTCTTGTCAGAGCCAACAATTAACACGTATTATATCTTTCGTCTGAAATCCGCTCGGAAATCTCATTTTTCAAGATAAGGTTCTTAAAAAAGAAGCAAGCAAAGCAAAGTCCGCAATGTTTAGCAGCTGCTATAATACAAATGTAGGAGTTGAGCGTCAGCGCCGCTGGCATAGATAACAAAGATGAATGGTGCCACAAAGAATTTGCGCGGAGAAAAATATTCATGTCAACATTGTACTTAAAAACGTTTTTCTAAAAATATTAGCGTAATAATATAGTCTTGTGTTCGTTCATTGATGATAACTTCGTAATAAATTACTGTGGTTAACTTTGAAGGCACCTTCATAGTCTTGATACCTTGTTTGATTTTGTTTTTAATGTGTGTATTAGGTTAGGATTTTTTTATACCACTTGGTGATACCACTATGATAATAGTTCTACCACTTGGCAGATAAGCACACGGCCCACCTGGTGGGAAGTGATTACCTTGGCCTATTTACGAGACGGGAAAAAGCATTCCCAGTTATTACACCTCTCCCCTACCTCCCCTCTCTCGGTCATAGACTACAGATAGCGTAGATAAGTCACACTATCGTTAGTATGATGTAGCCGTGTTACATAAATCTGATTTCATCGAGGGCCGTTCACAAAATGCAAAATATGAATGTTTTAAAACGCTTTTCTTCTAAATTGAAGTTTGTATTTTTAAGCTGGACTTTCTTTTGTTGGGTTTGTTTTTTAATTTTAGTCCGAGACAGGCTTAATAATATTTATTTTTATATTTAGATAGACTTATTGTTTTCAAATGAATTTTAAATAAAGCACGTACCTTGGACTTGTTTTTTATTTTATAAATAAAACATTGTTCAAATAGAAAATATGCATCAACTGAATTTCAAAGTTCTTAATGCCATTTTCAAACAAAAAACCACTCTAAACCATTTTTTTTCTCTTAACAACTAAACAAATTGTGAACTAACAAAAAGGAATAATATAATGCTTTTACTCGTAAATCCTAAAAAAAAATGTATGTTCTTAAAAAAATCTTATAAATCAATACAATATAAAAGCTGAGTACCACCAAAATCTCAGAAACTATAACAACTACAAACTTGAAATTTGGCAGGTAGGTTCCTTATAGGGTGTAGAAAATCCACGAGTAGGAAGTTGCAGGCAGTCACTAGTAAAATATATAAAACTCATCCTACTATAAAATAAAGTTTGTAAGTATGATGATTGTTACTCTTTCACGTAAAAACTACTAATGGATTTGAATGAAACTTTACAATAATTTTATTTTATTGTACAATTTGATTAATGTATATTAATGTCTGATGTACCTATAAGCTATTTACCTTATACATTAGAATAACACATAGGCTATATATCAACGGGATCCGAATTCCACGCGGGCGGAGCCGCTGGCAACGGCTAGTTTTTACATAAAACACATCGCGATATTAGCCCAATGTCCCGCAGACAACAGTCCTCTATTTGCTTAACCTTTTCCTTACAAACACCTCCCTAGTCTTCATCATCAAACATTTTATTCAGGTTCACTGATTTCAGGAACTTGTTCAAACCTGTTCTTTTTGCAAATATTTTCCAATTTTTTGGTGAGTTCTTTGTCAACACTGACCGACTTATTCATTCGACCGAATGAACTTAATTTGTCATTCATTCAGCACTCGTTCCCGCTTGTCAGATTGAAATTCAGGAATGTAAACTAGTTTAGTGTTCATTTCTCATAATTATGTTCAGACAAATCCAAAGCAATTTCGATATTATCAAAGCATTTAGCGTGATATGTGTCAGGAGCAAATACATTTATCGAAGGAATTAATCTGCATACCCACAAGATCTAATTAAGTTTACAGACACGATTAATGTATGTCGTTGATAGAGATTTCTTACTGCACTTGGGCTGTAACGTTCAAGAAAAGATAACATTCATTCGTCATTCATTCATTATGATAACACAAAGCCTATAATTTTTTTCTTATTTTATCAACTGTATGTTAGTATGCGGGTTTTTCAGAAACTATTTAATTGACATTATGAATGGCTCAGCTAATCTGTATGCATGAGAAATCCAATTAAATAAAAATATAATTCATAAAAATAATTATAAGTACCTAATACTAAAGAGTAGGTACAATACACATGACAAACCAGTGTGTATAGATACACCTTTTGAAACAAAATTGTGCATAGGGGTGTATATGTATATTTATTAATATCTCCTATACACTTTACATTTACATAATTTGAAGTCGTTTCTCAAGTAAAAGTGATGCTATGTCTACGGACTAAAACTTGCAATAAATATACATTTGTAAGTCATAGATCGACAGTAACCGCTGTAACGCGCCACGGGTAGCGCACAGCGAGACAGGGGGAGGATATACCAATAAAATAATCTTATATATAAAATTCTCGTGTCACAATGTGCGTAATCGAACTCCTCCGAAACGGCTTGACCGATTTTGATGAAATTTTTTATGCTTATCCGGTATCTATGAGAATCGGCCAACATCTATTTTTCATCGCCCTAAATGTTAAGGGTGGTCCACCCCTTAATTTTTATTTTTTATTTTTCAGACAAAATTTTTTGTTTTTATTTTTTTATGATACATCATACAAAAATACATGCAACCCTAAATTTTCACCCCTCTACGATCAACCCTTATTTTTTATTTGGTAATTATCTAATATATAAAATTCTTCTGTCACGGGGTGCGTAATCGAACTCCTCCGAAACGGCTTGACCGATTTTGATGAAATTTTTTGTGCTTATCCAGTATCTATGAGAATCGGCCAACATCTATTTTTCATCCCCCTAAGTGATAAGGGTGCAGCGGGAACGGGATTTGAATACCACGCGGGCCGAAAATATGGCGGTACGAAGTTCGCCGGAGCAGCTAGTAAATAAATAAATATTGCAGGACATTCTACACAACGCTATCTAGACCCAAAGTAAGCATAGTTTAACTAGCTTGTGTTATGGGTTCTAGAATGCGGATAAACATACTTAGATACATTTTTTTTGTAAATACATACATATTATACATAGAAACACCCAGACCAATGCAAATATTCATATTCATGCACACAAATATTTGCACTGAGCGGGGATCGAACCCGTGCCTCCTGCGTAGCAGCCGCGTTCACTACCGCTACGCCACAGAGGCAGTCTGTGCATAATGATAAATGAAAGCATGAAGCTGAAATATAACTAAACGCTCCAAGACAAAGCGACGTGAAATGTTAGTAGCGAAATGCAATCGATGTGTGTTATATTTAACTGGCCTAGTTCATTTTGTTTTTTATTGAACCGATAAAAATAGCGTCTAATGATATATTAATACTGATTTATTACGCCTTGAATATAGATAAAGAGCATTCATGTTCTTAAATACCTGGTTGATAGATATATTGAATTATTTTAAAAAGATCAAGTGATTTATGAAGCTAATGTTTTGATTATAGTTTGTGGCAATAGTGTTATTTTTTATATTAAGTCTGACCTAATTGAGTGTAATATGTGTTGATCGAGTAGGAGCCTTAAGGTGTGGTTCAGTAGCTCAGTGGTTAGAACATTACCCCTGTAAGAGAGTGCGAGTTCTCTCTGAGCAATTCACTTTTTCTAATCTTAATCCCTACTTCCCTACTAATATTATAAATGCGAAAGTAACTCTGTCTGTCTGTCTGTCTGTCTGTCTGTCTGTCTGTCTCACTTTTACGACTAAACCGCTGAACCGGTTTTGATGAAATTTGGTATAGAGGTAGGTTATACCTTGAGAAAGGATATAGGCTATGTTTGATCGCGATAACCGACATCCACGTGGGCGGAGCCGCGGGCAAAAGCTAGTCGAATATAAATATACCTCCTATTGCTACTACTATAAATGTGAAATAAAAATACACTATACAGAATGAATTTATTGAAAAAAATGAATTAAATTATACTTCGTTGCGTACTCAATAAGACTGGAAACCTTAAAATTAGATAACATCTCTAATGGCGACAGTGTTAACGAAACATTTGGAGTAATATTTTTTTACGTGTACATACTTCAAATGAATTAAAAATAGATACCGTTAAGATATGCAAATTCAATTTCCATACTACCTCCGGGCTGTTTGGAAAATACGACCTCATTCCACGGCTGCTCCAAATTGAATCGATATTCAAATAAGTGGAGAGAAAATTTCTCCATCTTGAAAAATTCTTTTATAACATGTGTATTGGCGGTTGTATGCACTGACGTAATATATTTTGTATTGGATTAAAATGGATGCGCAGAATCGTTGCTCAACATATTGTTTTCATTTCACCTGTAACCACTAGGTATATAGTTTACCTCAGTGCATCGATCTTAGTAGGTACACACTTCTTTCGAGATCCGGGCTTAACCGCATGAGACTATTGGCTCCATCAGCTCCATGTAGTCTATGTCACACTGGAAGCATTTTCATATTGTCCGATTCGATATCGATGTTGGATGACGATAGCCGACAGCCGATAACACAGCGGCGTCGGTTCCGATATCGGGCTGGACAATGTGAAAGACAGCTACATATTTCACACATTTTACTTCCTCCAATATCGGATCAGCATCTTTTTTACACATACTTTGACCACTGTCATTAATGTCACATACATTCGTCATTCTGCGGCATTAACATTAACTCTTAAAACAGGTTAATAATTGAACTGCTGTCATTCTACCAACTGCAAATGTCACTTTGTAATGTCATAAAAATACATAGGATTGTTATACTGTTCTACAATACGCTGACCAATGAATTGCCACTTGTCTAGGGCATATTATTCTACTGTAATACGAATTCAACACAGTCACTAACAGTGTGGTCGACATAGCAGAATTTCATGCTCGTACAGTTTACCTTATAGCGAATTATTAACACGACAGAAAAAAACTGTCTGCACCTTGTGGAAGAGAAATCAAATCAATAAATTTATCATTATCCAAATCTGTATTATTATCCATACCTATATCATTCTGGTAAACAATTTTGAAAGTACAATAAAGCTTATGTGATACCATTTTAGTTTTTTTAAGTATAACTAATATTGACAGATACCTTTGCTGAGAAATTTTCTGTTTCATTTTGATAGAAGCACCTGACACAAAAGCAACCGTGGGCCTTGAAAATGAAGACTAATGATTTCACTCTGGAATTTTACGATGATAAAGTACAGGAATAGGCTTTACACCGGCCGTCAGGTAACCTTCGTTTTATTAATTTTCAGCCAAAAATAGCGTGCTAAGATTATTTTACTGTTTAATAATAATGATTATTGTTTTTCATTGACATCTATATTTTATACTAGCCTTCCGCCCGCGGCTCCGCCCGCGTGCATCTCGGTTAACGCGACCTTTGCTCCTATGTTCGGTTCTACTCAACCGATTGCGATCAAACAAACGTAAAAGTTTAAGTCTGAGTAAGCCCTTTCTAACAAAAAAAACCGCATCAAAATCCGTCCAGTAGTTTTTGCGTCCATCGCGGACAAACAGACAAACGCAAAATTTATAACACCACGCGATTAACGACATCCACGCGGGTGGAGCCGCGGGCAACAGCTAGTATTGAATAAAGCACTTGTATTTTTCCATAATGGTACAACCATGTAAAATCTTTGATAATGCCGTGAGGCAAACCGGTCAGGTTAAAAAATAAAAAAAATGTATTCATGTCATTTTGAACTAAACGCTTTTCCACCACGCTACATAAGTCGTTAATTTCAAATAGATTTTTTGGAAAAGAAATTTTGGGAAGAGTGTGTGGTTTTGTGGTGAATGATGAATACATTTTTTAATCTAAAAATGTAATGGTTTCCCACCAAAACTTAAACTTTTTTTCTAGAAATGAATACGTGATATAATATTGTTATTTAATATAGCACTATTCTCTTCAACATCCAACTAAATCTATTCCACGTCACAACAGTTGCACCTCGATCAAACCCACAAATAACAAAGCGCTTTACCCTTCTGTCTACCCTTCAGTCTTTACTACAGCGATATGATTATCTCCCGAACTACCTGTCTCTCTTGACAACATAATATCTCAAACAAACTCATTTTCACAATCGAATGTAAATTCTAAATCTTTAGATTCAAGGTTGATTTTGTATTGATGTTACTGAACTATTCAGCTTAGTCTTGATACTTTACTATTGTAATAAACATCGTGTCTTCTGTTTTGGGGAATACGATATTTATAGTCGTCGTATCGTCGTATATACGTCTTTACTGCGGTTGTTTGAGATGAAGCTTTATTGTTCTAGAGGAAATTGTAGCTCGTAATGCTGGGTGAAGGAATTTGATACATTAAACTTTGATGTTGCTTTGACGATTCTAATGATGTTGTGTGATACCAAATGACAGGATAATCCGTTCCTTAGATTGATATAATAATATTGCTAGCCTACCGCCCGTGACTCCGCCCGATTAACGTGACTTTTGCTCATATATATCCGGTTCTACTAAACCGATTGCAATATTTTTTTTTAAGTCCGAGATCTTTCAAACAAAAAAACTGCATCAGAATCCGTTCAGTAGTTATTGCGTCCATCACGAACAAACAGATAAGAATTTAAACTTTCATGGTCGTTCACATTACTATTTGAACTATCAGTTCTTCCGTGATCATGGTGCTTGCAACAGCGCCGAAATATCGGAAACTCCAAACAATACATGTTAAATATCCCGATAGTTCTAATAGTAAACAGATAAGAATTCCAAAGAAAAATATTGACGTGTTCAGTATCGTTAATATAACATAACCCATTTTTAAAATATCTCCAATGTACAGAAACGGCCACTTTACGATTATATAATAGTATAGATAGAAGATAGATAGATTATTATACTTACGACGTTACATCCTCAAGATTTAATATTTACTATGTAGTTTCACTTCTCAATGTACTAGGCGTCGCACATAATTTTTAGAGCTGTGGAAATAAAAATCAAATTATAAGATTCAAATTGATTCTAGATCCGCCGACGGCAGCGCCATCTCCGTGCATGTTCATTCCTTTAATGTGCGGGCGTCGTAACATCTCGCATTAAAATAAAAATATTGTTTCTTTCAAAAAATAGTGACAAAGTGTAGTGGAAATACGCGTTATTATGGGAAAAAGAAAAAGAGAACGTAGTAATTCGAAAATTCGTCGAAAGATAAGACGTTTGGAGCGAAAATTACGCGAATCATCGTCAACAAGTAATGAGGAGGAAGGTTAGTACCTAACAGACTTTGTGATTTCAAATTTGAATATCGCAGCCAAATATTGGTGCGTACATATTACGAATCATTATAACTATTAACTAATTTGTCCAAATGTAGATTTTATTTTGTGATATTATACCATAACCTTCATGGTACTTAACATTTTTATTTTCGTTAAAAAAATTTACTTTATCTTAATATATAAGGATTAGGTGTTAATTTCTAATACAATATTCGACAAGCAAGTAAAATGTAGGCCATAATTGAGTTCTGACATGCACATAGTTATACTCCGTGACGTGAGCACGGCTGATAACGAATTATTCTAGTGGCGTATCGAGAATACGTACAATGACTTTGACATGCACATAGTTATACTCCGTGACGTGAGCACGGCTGATAACGAATTAGTCTAGTGGCGTATCGAGAATACGTACAATGACTTTAAAATGTATACACACTGCATACAGCTGCAGCTTTCAAGTAAAGAGTCGAATGGCGTAACGAGAGTACGTACCAAGACTTAAACACAACACTGTCAGCTTTAAAAGTTGTTTTGTTTCTTTTAACTTACAGAATATGACCATTATCACTCAAGGTCGCCAACACCAGACTCACTGCGGCTGTCTTTGTACTCAGATAAATCCGAAGATAATACTCCAATCAGACCTGGCGTTGTAATCCCCGCTAGCCCACCGCGTACCGGTGATGCTACAGATAATGCAGATGCATCTAACTTGCTCCTTCAAGACCCCGGCCCTAGTACAACTGAGGTCCAAGTAGCTGGTGCCGAGATTTTACCGCCTGAAATATTAGAGGCACTAGGGGATTCAACAGGCAAAGAAGAGATCTTAGGCCCGAGTATAAATGAGGAGATTTCTAAACGTTGGGGGAGGATCCTTGTGGAGGGGTTGACTAAAGAGTTGAAGGAAGCCACTGTCAAGAAAACTTTAACCCCTGAGAACTTCACTTTATCAAAAGCGCCAAAGCTTAATTTAGAAATTTCTGCCATTATAAGTGACAACATTAAGCATCGGGATAAACAGCTGGAAAGAGCTCAGAACCAACTTGGGTTGGGCATTGCTGGTCTCAGCAATCTGGCTTCGTCTCTTATTAAAGAAGATCACCCAAAGGTAGAAATCTTGAAAAAGCTGTCAGAAATCAGCAAAATTTTTCTAGATTTACATTATGAGAACTCACAACATAGAAGAAAGTTGATAACTTCTTCATTGGATAAAAAATTTACTTATACAATAACCGATATCAAGCGAGACGCATTTCTGTTCGGAGCTGATCTTGGAGAAAAGATTAAGGCCACAAAAACAGCAGAAAAATCAGGTCTTCAAATCAAGCGCAGCAATACCACCAGCATTCCTTCCACCTTCAGACAACAGGGAAACTGGAGAGGCCCACCCAGGTTCCAATCAACCAGGAGTACCAAACCGGGTGGGCAGAAACCGAGGTACACATCGAATCAAGGGCACTCGACACAGCAAGGTCGGAAGCAGCCAGCGGCGAACCGAGTGGTTCCTGCCCGGAAGCCGGACTACAGGACCCGCAGGAACCAGTAGAGGTAATAGTTCATGCTGGTAGATTACGCCACTATGTTAGCTCCTGGCAAGCAATTACCAAAGACCCTATCGTCTTGAACTATGTTAAAGGTTTAAAGATAACTTTTGACAAGCCTGTTTTTCAAAACATTGAGCCATCTAACCCACGGTTTAGTAGAACAGAACTTCAACATTTGAAACTGTCAATTTCAAAATTATTGTCTTCAGGGGCTATTAAAGAATGCTCTGACGTGCCCGACCAGTTTATTTCTAATATCTTTTTGATTCCTAAAAGCGACGGGTCGTTTAGGTTCATTTTAAATTTAAAATGTCTAAATAAATTTATCACTCCAGAGCACTTTAAAATGGAAGACATTCGCACAGCTACTAAATTAATCAGTAAAGATTGCTTTATGACAACTATAGATCTTCAGGAAGCTTATTTTTTGGTGCCCATTCATAATGCTAGTAAAAAATATCTGCGATTCAGATTTCAAGGATCTACTTACGAATTTCAATGTCTCCCTTTCGGCCTGTCCATAGCTCCTTTCGTTTTTACAAAACTAATGAAGCCAGTAGTAGCTCACCTTAGAAACCAAGGGTTACTGCTAGTTGTATACTTGGACGATTTGTTATGCATAAATACCTCTTTTAATAGTTGCCTGGAAAGTACAGCAGCAGCAGTACACGTTCTTGAGAGTTTAGGCTTTATCATTAATAAGGAAAAAAGTAGCTTGATACCCAAACAAATTAAAAAATTTCTAGGTTTTGAAATAAATTCTCAAGATATGTGTCTAATGCTGCCGGATATAAAATGTCAAAAAATACTTAACCAAACAAAATTAATTGCTAAGAAAAGGGCTTTAACAATTAGAGATTTCGCTAAATATTTAGGTTTACTCTGCTCGGTTTGCCCAGCAGTGTGTTATGGTTGGTTGTATACGAAACGCTTCGAACGTGAAAAATTTCTAGCTTTGGGTAATTCTAAAGACAATTATGATTGCGTCATGAACCTCTCGCACAACCTTAGGTCAGATTTCGCCTGGTGGCAAACTAATATTTTAACATCAAAAAATCCAATACGTACTGGTAGATACTATCTGGAAATCTTCTCAGATGCATCCCTTACAGGTTGGGGTGTATATTGTAACGGAGTACGTACTCATGGTTTTTGGAGTGACACCGAATCTAAAGAGCAGATAAATCTTTTAGAATTAAAGGCAGCTTTTATTGGCTTACAGTGCTTCGCTAAAGATCTTTTTAATAAGGAGATTTTACTTAGAATCGATAATACTACAGCTATAGCTTATGTAAATAAGTATGGAGGAATTCAATTCACACATCTTAATGATATAGCTAGAGAAATCTGGCAATGGTGTGAGCAAAGGAAGCTCTTTGTTTTTGCTTCTTACATTAAGTCTAAAGAGAATATAGAAGCTGATCACGAATCTAGACGTTTAAATATTGACATTGAATGGGACTTAAATTTGTTTGCTTTTGAAAAAATCACAAATAATTTCGGTAATCCTCAAATAGATCTGTTTGCCACAAGATTGAATGCAAAATGTAAAAAATACATATCGTGGAAACGAGATCCAACAGCGTATAACATTGATGCGTTTACAATAGACTGGGCGCCTTATTTTTTCTATGCGTTTCCCCCGTTCTCACTGATTCTTAAATGCTTAAGGAAAATAATCACTGATGAAGCCACTGGGATTTTAGTCGTACCTTATTGGCCTAGCCAGCCATGGTACCCACTGTTTTTATCTCTCTCTCAAAAACAGGTTATCTATTTGGAACCGAGTCCCTCATTGCTTTTATCACCTTTCAGAACCTCACATCCCCTGTGGAAAGGACTTACCCTGGTGTCGTCGATATTATCAAGCAAGCGTACGTAAAACAATCGTTACCAGATAGTGCTATAAAAATAATAATATCTTCGTTAGCAAATAACTCTCTTAAACAATACAATGTAGTTTTAAGAAAATGGTGGTATTTTTGCACCACAAAAAATATAAATATTTTTGATAACAATATTCCGAATATTCTCGAGTTCTTGGTTAATGAATATAACTTAGGCGCAAATTATTCAACCCTTAACACCTGTCGTTCCGCACTTGCATTAATACTGGGTAAATGTATAAGTGAAGACGACCGAATTATACGGTTTATGAAAGGGGTCTATAGGACCAAACCTTCCTTCCCTAGATATAAATCCACATGGGATCCTAATCTTGTATTAGATCACCTTTCAAATTATTATCCAAACGAGAACCAAACCTTGGTCTCTCTCTCCAAAAAATTAGTGGCTCTGCTCGCATTGTCGACTGCACAGCGTGTGCAGACACTATCGCTTATACGTTTGTCTAGTGTTGAAATAAGTAGCGCAAGGATAATTATTAGTATAAATGACTTAATCAAAACTTCGGCTCCAAACAGATCAGCGCCTCATTTAATTATACCTTTTTTCTGTAATAGAGAACAAATCTGTCCAGCCAAAACATTGTCCATAACGCTAGTGCCGCAACGATAAGTAGATGGATTAAAAACGTGTTGACTGAAAGTGGTATTGATACAGGGGTTTTTACGGCTCATAGCACCCGCCACGCGTCAACCTCTGCGGCTTGTCGTAAGGGGATTTCAGTAGACATAATAAAAAAAACCGCAGGCTGGTCTGGGAACTCTTTAACCTTCGCTAAATTTTATAATCGTCCGATTACAGTAAACGAGGACAACGCATTTGTAGAAGCAATTTATAATTGTTAATTATAGGTTAAAAATAATCAGTATTATATCAGATAGGTAGTCATTATGCATAGAATGCAATTTTTTGTTCTAAGATTATTACATAATACATACAATATTATTGTCATATTATTAGGCCTACAGTTTAATTATGTACGCAATAAACGTTATTCATACTATTGTATTCTCTTCGTTAAAACCCTTACCATTCTCGTTTGAATGAAAGCGCTAAACATCTACATAGTAAATATTAAATCTTGAGGATGTAACGTCGTAAGTATAATTGATGGTTAAACGAACTTACCTGTAAGTGATGTTCGACCATAATTATACGAGACGTTACATCCGAAGAGATTTAAAGTCCCTCCCGAGCCCATAAACTAAAGCCCATCAAACAAATTCATCAAACGAGAATAGTGTCTCTAAAATGAATGAACATGCACGGAGATGGCGCTGCCGTCGGCGGATCTAGAATCAATTTGAATCTTATAATTTGATTTTTATTTCCACAGCTCTAAAAATTATGTTGTGCGACGCCTAGTACATTGAGAAGTGAAACTACATAGTAAATATTAAATCTCTTCGGATGTAACGTCTCGTATAATTATGGTCGAACATCACTTACAGGTAAGTTCGTTTAACCATCAATTATATTCTAATGGATGGCAGAGATAAAGTAAGTGTATGGATCCTTAGTAAGATTTTTAGGTACCTGCTAACCTTATCTGCAAGCCTCAGTTCTCTGATACAGGCTATCCTCTCGGGGTTGGGGAAGATAGGCGACATTTGCTGCCAGATTGGAAAGCCAAAATGTACAAACCACACATCCATGAGCCACGGTAACAACTTTCAATCAGGTAGGCAGTGCGCTTGTCTGCCGCTAAGTGGAATAAAAAAACCAAAGCATTTCTATATCTTATCGATTTGAGAATTCAAAGCAATTAATGCCAAAGATTATTCGATATAAATAATAAAAACGGTTGCTGTAAAAAAACCGTTACTGGCTATGGAATGAGCTGTCATGTACAGCTAGCAAATAAAGAAGAAAAGCAACTGATTACCCTTAAGCAATGGTTTTGATTGTAAATAAAATAAAAATGAATGTTAATTCTTAATAAACTCTAGTTCATTGTAAAGAAAAGATGAAACGATCTCTATTATCTTTTTAAATACATTTTCAATTTAACCTTCGCATACCCGCACATTGGTCTGTCAGACTCGTTTATCTTATTTTCATTTAATGGAAAACGCCTGCGTTTTGTAATCCTTAGTAGCTGCACAGTTCCTAGCCAACTTTAAAACCGCGCTGATTGTATGTATTTCATATTACTTATATTGTATTTTACCTCCTCACACTAAATTGCTTTAGATAGATGTGGGATTACGTCGGGAATTTAGGATGTTAGGTCTGACAGACCAATACCCGGTTACCAGATCTATGTGTTCATAAAAACAGGCAAAGTGCGAGTCGGGTTCTGAACCTTTCTATTTTTATTTTCTGTCCAAGTGGTAAAAGAAATACATCATCTGTGAAAATTTTACTATCACTGTTCATGACATATAGCCTGGTGACAAACAGACAGACAGCGAAGTTTTATTAATATAAAAAAAGCCTAAAAAGCAGTTTGGGTTTAACAGCCCGTTAAAAGTTTTAAAGCGTATTACTCGTAATTTAGTAACTTTGCTAACTAAAATTGAAATAACCACAGGCTCATGACTCCACTAATTAATGGTGCAATTTTGAACTTAATAACTTGGTTTAAGTTAGGTGTCCTTCAAAGTTTACCTACATACACACGGCCTAATTATAAACCGCAATTGCAATCTTCACCCCACAGGACATCTTCCTGCTGCCTGCCTTCCTGATTATTATTATTATAGCCATTTAATTCCTTAATAAGTCAGTGTACATTTGGTTTACATTAATAAAATAAATCATTGTTAACTTCCGATCTGTCATTATTTTTATTGAATTAATTGATGTTTTTAGTTATTCTTATTAAAGACCTCTCTTCGAGTATATGCCTCCTCCATCTCCTTCCACTTCTTTCTATCCTTGCCAAACGCCATCCAATCCTCTTCAGCAATCTTTGCACCCTGATACCTTACCTTACTTATCTTCCTGATACCTGCTGTAATTTGGGTTAACGACAATAATTAATAAATCAAATAAGTAATTTAAACGCCTAATGAGGATCAATCTGTGAATTTCCCTTGTTGATGCTCGAGGGTGAAATTCCGCGAAAAAGGGCCTATGTCGTCCGAAGCGGAAATTTGTCCCTTTTTGACTAATTTTTCTAACGAAGTTTGCGGACGGAGACAGATGGAAATGCATTCTAAACTTAATTCTGTATTCCGATAAATGTTTTTTTAGTAAAATACGTCACCAGTAATAATATTCCTGAGAGTTTATTTTAATGATTTCCTGGGACTGATCCCATTCTGGAATTGTTTTCTCTTAACGCAATGGCAGGGTAAATTAAAATTTTGTGTATGTGTTTTTTTTAGAAGTGTTGCCGTGTTGTTTCCCGGTGACTACCCCATCTCTTACTGTGGGTATCGTAGAGGGTGACTAAGGAATAGGGTTGTTCTCCATCCGACAGTAAACATACAGCCCATGACTAAGTGCCCGCTTGATGGCAATAGGCTCGCCCCCTATTACGAGGAACCGAAAATCATAGTAAGCGAAATGTGGGTGTTAGTATACCTCTGCTTACTCCTTCGGGGATTTACAGGCGTGAGTGTATATATGTATGTATTTACGTACGTTTTCGTAGCTGGTTATGAACCATATAGTTACCAAAGTGACTGAAGGGATGTTTCTTAGTAACTGGTTACAAAACAGTGAAAAAAATTACTGTTTCGTAGCTGGTTATGAACCATATAGTTAACAAAGTGGCTGAAGGGTATGTATATTTATTTTATTTTTTACATTTGGTAATTGTACTATCACAGCGAATTCTAAAACTTTCTTATCTACTTTTAAGTTACCAAACATTAAGAAACTTATACCTAACTAGGCTTTTACGCAACTACGTCAAATCTGAAAACAACTACGCGTAATGTAAAGTTTACATAATTTATTAGTGCTCAGAACTAGTACAATCAAAACTAGTGGACCGCAGCGCCGGCGCTGTAAACTTGAACATTCTCTGAGTGAAAACTTGTATCTCGCGGGAGGCGTGTGTCTAAACAGCCGCAGACTAGTTTCCATTCTCCGCTGCAGTAAGAACAGGAATGATATGAGATATATTTTAGACGATTATATTTATACTTACTTTAATCTTCTGACTGCCTCTATGGCGTAGCGGTAGTGAACGCGGCCGCTACGCAGGAGGCGCAGCTTCGATCCCCGATCAGTGCAAATATTTGTGTGCATGAACGGTGTTTCTATGTATGTTTATCCGCATTCTAGATTCCATAACACAAGCTAGTTAAGCTATGCTTACTTTAAGGTCTAGATAGCGTTGTGTAGAATTTCCTAAAAAAATTATCATTATTATTATTACTTATTTTTTTATGGTAAGCTTAAGGCCGTCTCAGGCAAGAGGGTCACTAGTACAGACACATACCATGTTACAATGGTGGCACTCAGCTTGACGGCTTACATCAGATGCTTTTTCACGCCCCACTCGAAGGACCTGAGACTGTAGGAGGCAGGAAACACTTGAGCTGGGAAGGCATTCCAGGTCTTAATATAATAATAAATAATAATAATAAACTTCTTTATTTTCAGACCAGTGATCCATAGTGTTAGTAATTAAATATAATCTTATCCTATTGTTAGTTATACATAAATAAACGACAAAAGTGAAGTGGGCATGGTCACGACACTAGGACACCGGCCACGCTACAGTACATGCGCACGTACCCAGTGTCCCAGCATCGGACCGTCCCACTTATCAACTAATGCGCTCAGGATGCTGTGAGAACTCTCCCGCATCCTACGCAGGACGGAAGCGGTTAATGGTGCGGCAAAGAAAAGAATACTTTACTTTTCTTAATTTAAACTATAATGAGGTTATTTCTGGTTCTGATGTCAAAACCCTTTGAAGAAAGTCTGGGCCAGAGTCTAGGCAGTCAATCAATCTATTGACACAAGTAAAAAAAGATTGTCTTGAGCCACAAAGATCTTGGTTAGGCTCCAAAAATGCATTGCATTCAGCATAGTTAATATTTTTTCTATAATAAATGTTTCTTGTAAAATTTGTGTACAATATCGATATTATCGGTACTTATTAATAATAATAATATATTGATGGTACTATAAAGCCACAAATTATTCTATACTAGCTGACCCGGCGAACTTCGTACCTCGGCCCGCGTGGAATTCGGATCCGGATTTATCAGTGTTTCTCTACAATATTATGCATGTATAAACCTTCCTCTTGAATCACTCTATCTATTAAAAAAAAATGCTTCAGAATCCGTTGCGTAGTTTTGAAGATTTAAGCATACATAGGGACGGACAGACAGCGACAGTAACTTTGTTTTATAATATGTAGTGATGTAAAGTACAGATATTATATATAATACCATGTGCATAAACACTATACAACTTCAAACAGAATAATTCGTATTCAGGGAGAAGACGCGTAACCAAAATTAGGCATATCAAAGTAGGGATACCCAAGGGAGCTGCCATAGGTCCGACTCTGTACATTTATGATCAACCAGCCTCTGAAAACGATTACATATATACAGATGCATATTTACGACTATCTCTCGCCAGAGTGTAGGCAGACAATATCCTTACATATTTTGTTTCTATGTGTCACACTTATAAATACTTTTATGTAAGCCGGTAGGTTTTGAGTGATTTTGTCAAAGAATAGATAATAATAAGTGTTGATGTGAGGCGCGGGTTCGATCCCCGCTCAGTGCCAATATTTGTATGCATGAATATAAATATTTGCATTGGTCTGGGTGTTTCTATGTATAATAAGTATGTATTTACAAAAAAAAAAAAAAGTACCTATCTAAGTATGTATATCCGCATTCTAGATTCCATAACACAAGCTAATTAAGCTTACCATGGGTCTAGATAGCGTTGTGTAGAATGTTGTAGAATATTTATTTATTTATTATTTATTTATCCTTTCTTTATAAATATCATCAAAAAACTTATTCGTATATGAAAAAAAAACACTTCTAACATAAAAACACTGTTTAAAGTTTTTTTTTTTCATAATTGAAGACTAAGTAACTACTAACTAAGGAAGTACCTTGACTATAAAACCTCTAACGATTTTTAAAAAGCTGGACAAAAAACTCTATCTTGATTTCTATCGCTACGCATAGAACTCGTTCAAAAATACATTTTTTTATATTTTTCTCACTACAGAGTGGATGTATGCGTTTGACACGTTCAACAAGCTACAAAGGTCTACGAAAGCGCTGGCTCGGTACTACGCCAGTAACATCGTAGAGGCGTAGCTGTCACGTTTGTGCTACGAGCTCGCTACGATACGGTGCCATGCACATAATATTGTACTAAGTTTTAACAGACTATGAGAAACTCATATTGAATTTATTTATGGTAAGAACTACTTTAGTAACTTCAATTTATATCTGTCTGAAGTAAATCCTTTAAGGCAACCCCTTTCAAAAAGGAAATATTCCGGCCATGATAATACATATTTCCTTACTACTAAAGATCGCTGATAAAATAACCCTGTGTCTTTGTGTTTCACCCCGCGTAATGTTTTCGACGTTTGTCTGACGTTGCTGTATAACATTTGACAGCTATGTCGGACATTGCGGGTTCGATTCCCTTGCGGTGCAAATATTTGTGGCTTTTATCTTATCGGTCAGGGTGTCTATCAAATTTTTGGTCATAATATGCTTATGTTTAGAAGAAATGATGATGACATTGTCGACCATCAACTCTTAGTTTGCATTTAATAATAATATACTTTCCCAATCTTATTGTTCCATCTTGAACACGAGATTCAGTAAATACTACCTGTAGACTTACCATGAATCGTTTATCCGAATTTGCGGACCGAAGATTCGGACAATCGGCATCATAAAATGCTTCTGTCTGAGCATCTGTCGACTGTCGAGCTGTTAAGATACAATCAGCATCAGATGATCTTGACTAGCAAAGTACTCAAAATGATTTTAATACTTTCCCCCCTTCCTGTTGGCTGATTGTTCTGATATTTGATACACACCTTTAGTTTGGACGATAATATTATTTAAACCAATAAAACAGTTCAAATTGATCTGAATACTTTGATATTAAGATTTTTTTAAGACTTTGGTAGTCAAGATCAATTTTTTGCAGACTGTGCGTGAGACAAAAATAAAATGAAAATATGTATCTCTTTCGTGTTTCGTAAGAACCCGAAGTTTCGCTTAACCGTTGCATTAGTGCTACCCATTCTGTCATAGTTAATTTAAGCTTGTTGTTTTCATTCTTAACCTTATGATAATATGAATTTACCTTTACTTAAGACTTGGCCACAAAATCTAAACGTATTTTGCGAAGTTAATTTTTCTTTGTTCCCGTAAATAATATTTACTTGGCGAAATTGCATTTCGTTCGGTTTGTTACTTTAATATTACTTTGTTTCTTGAAAATATTAAATAATACATTTTATTATAAGACATGTTTGGACTTTGAATGCGTATAGAAATTGCACTACATTTTGTTTTTTTTTTTAAAGTATTCGTATCCGAAAAAACTATTGCAGAGTGGGTTCACGTTGTTTGTGTAATGGTCAGTATTCGAACCCGGGACCTCTTGATCGTAAGTTTGACTCCTTAACCACAAAGCTACTGACGTACCAAATCGTTTCGGTTACTGAATGGATTTTTAACAGACTTACCACTACGGTGCGCGGTGCATTGTATCGGTAAACGGCTATTACAGAAGGAGCTACTGTTTGACTCCCCACTCTAAAAAGAAAATCGTTTTTTTCTACCTGTGAAATATTACGTGCGTCATTTAGCAGCAGCCAGAGACCATCTGCTTAATGAAAATCCCACGGTGCGTCAAACTCTGCACCTTTTTGGAGGGACCTGAAACTATTAAAACTATACAGCAATACTTCTAACGCGTGCTCGCTTGTATGGGCATCTACACCTTTATATTCTCTATTCGGAAAGTATTGTTCGGTAGATGAAGTTTGGGCCCCAAAGAACTTGGCAGTTCCCCGTACATCATTTGAAATGAGCAAAATATTTCGCCAAAGTGTGTTTATTTGATTTACGTAACGTTTATCTGACATCGCTTGGAATCGTAAACGACACGCAATTCTCTGTTTACTTTGCGAGATATGCCACTTGAGTAGCACCTTCTGTTTAACTTTATGATCGGTAGCAATAAAGCCTTTTGCCATTAGCACTAAAAGCCTCGTAAATTATACGTTTTATCTATCTCCTTTACGACTCGGCCTCTCAACAGAATATTTTTTGAAGTCGATTGTGAATGATTTGTATTGAATGTTGTCGCTTTCAGGCTAACGGAATGTTTTAATGGTTAACTTCATAAATGTTGTTGATAAAATTTTATGGAAACATTTGTTGAGAATTTTTTTTTTTCTTAACAGAATTTATGATATTTTCCGCCAGATAAGAGAGTGATATACAGGTTTGTTTCAAAATTTTCGTCGCCGTCTTTCATGTTGCCAACGTTTATGAGTTGGGTTTGGTTCCTTTATTTGATTTTCGCTATTAGCTCTTACACAAAGACTTGCTAAGAAATATTTTTTCGACTATAGTATGTTAATGACGTTGTCATTTTGGTAGATAAATCTGACAATGCACGACTTTGCACGACTATCTCAAATGACATAAACCATAGTTTTATTATTATACTTCCCTTTATATGAGATTTGTTTATACAAAGACTGCGATGCACGAGACAGGTAATTAAAACGAAGCCAAACTCTCAAGCTTCTTAAACTTATACAATACGCTAAGCGGTGCGGTAAGATAACAGAACAACGGACGCCATCTTGGAAATTAAAAGTCATCTTGTAAAAACAGGAGCATTTTTTCCATTTTATATTTATTGTAAGATTATTGTCCAAGAATGTACGTCTTTTAATCCCGCCCAGCTTTGTACGTAGTACTATTTGTTTAGGGTAAATTTTAATTCTTGCCCGCAATGGAATAGAATGACAAATGTATAGGATTTGACATTTTTGACATTCGTTGACGCCTGTCATATACCTACGTCAAATCCCATATATTTGGCATTCTATTCAGTCATACGCCGAGCAACGAATTGCCTCTTGTCTAGAGGGACAGTAAAGACTCCTCGTAATTACAGGTGAATAAGAATGCAATTCGCGGCCACTCACCGCTATTACATAGGGCCATTAAAACAACTGAATAGAATAGTTCAGCCAAACCCGCCATTAGACTAGAAAAAGCGGACCCCAGACTCGGAGGTCAAAGTTTCAGATGCGACTGGGATTAACGCTAGGGTGAAGCAGAAGAAGAACAATAGGTGACTAATTATATTCATTGCAGTAGTTTCTCGGTGATGAAATTATTTTGCTCACCGAAGTGGTTTTGATCGAATAAAGCTATTTTTGGAACGGTACCAATACTGTGCACATTTGCAATTTTTATAAAACATGATCGATCTGAATAACATTTCGAGACCTTTTTGGTAGCCAATATAATAAATTATATTAAGAAGAGTGGGCCTGTATGTACTTTTTGTTATCCTGAGTGATAGATCGTTTTTGGTTAGAGGTACACAAATATACAAACATGAAATATACCTACGCTGTGATCAGCTAAAAACAACGAAGTTGTCACTACTAAATAATGTAGGTAAGGCAAAATATTTCAAAATTTTCAGGAGTTTATGTTAGACATAACACGAACACCAGACACAAAAATAATCCTGTAGTCTGTGATAGTAGACTGAAAACAATTAGTATTTTTTTCCAGGGCAACCGTTTTTTTAACTTTTTAAGAAGCTCCCTAATGAAATTAGGGAGGAATATTAAGGATTTACCTGTAAAAATAAATAAATATGTTATTAAAAATAAACTGTTCAAGATTATTAAGATGATAAATAATTTAGAAATGAGCTGTCTGCTCAACTATGCTACTCAAGCAAATTATTATAATTATTTAGACTTGGTAGTAAATGTTTATAAATAGACCAAAAAAAACCCGCTGAGTTTCTTTCATTCATTTCAGTCATTTCAGGCCGGGGCTGCGTTTCGAACCGATAGGATTCATTTGCTAATCTAGTGTTATTTTTTTTTTAAATTTCACTATTTTGTAAGCCCCGTTTTAATTATCTATACAGAATTTTATCTTTCCCTTTAAGTTGATATCGCGTTCTAAGTGGCATAAAAATTCACTCTCTCTCACATTTATGTCACTATATATTTAAACTAATTAATAAAGCTCAAAAACTAGGTATAAATTAAATATTTGTAGTATCACTGCGTACTTAATATGTACTGTGTAATTAAAAGTAGTAGGTACTCGAACTATCAGAAACATCACTGTAGTTGGAGTACACAAGAGAGATTTATGTAAACAATTTTTTTGCAATTAAGTTTGTCCTTAATAGACCTTTTAATTAGAGCGTTCTTGTTCTCGAGTTTCAAGACGTTAATTATGTTAATGAGAGCAGGTGACACAGATATGACTACCTACCTATTGTATAGAGCTTGTTCAGAACCTTCTGAGCACAAATCAAGACTTTTGTCAGAGTTTTTTGCGAGGACTATAAAAAAGTAGGGTACTAAAGAACTTGGGTCATAATATCCTATCCTACTAATACCTTCAAAACGAAACGAATCTGTTAGCCTGCTTGATTCAAAGATAGATTACATTTACTAATTTTATCCTTGGAATAAACTCCCATGGGTTGCATGCATGGGATCAAAACAGCTAGTTATCAAACAGCAGGTGTACTAGCTTGTAGGTGTGCCGGTTTGCAGGTGTGCCGGCTTGCAGGTGTAGTATCTGACAGGTAAAATCGACTTGGCCCCGAAGGTCTTAGTGGGACTCCATACACCCTCTTGAGTCCTTATTTTAAGTAGTAATGTTATCATAATAAGGCTGAACAAGATACATGCAAAAAAATAAATGCAAACCTAATCAATGGTTTACAGACATTATCTAAAGCACCAATGGGAAATGTGCAAACTATTTTGTTTAGAAAATTAAGAAAAATAAAGCTATAAGTGGATAGAGCTCTCATTATATTAATTTACGTTTAACAGCTCTCTTAAAAAGAAATATTACCGCCTATTAACCGTTTATTCATTACATTGTACTACAATACACCACAATGTACCACTAACAGCCGCTCTTATAGTTTCATAACTCTGTGAATGAAAGCAAGTTTGTATTCGATACCTAAACATGAGCACCATTGAAACATTAGGCGTAATTCGAACAATCTACAACATCTGTTCAAGATTACGTATGTAGCGGCAGGAACTTCAGTGAGGAGACGTGTGTATGATGAAAAGGATCAACTATTGAACATACGCAAGTTTGAAGGCCTACCGAAGTTCGTAGCAGTTTCGGATGTTTACAATGATACTGTGTCATGCTCGTGAACGGTGATCAATGCGATTTATAGTACGTAAGCAGTCGAATTTGATATGATGATGATACAAATACTAATAATGAACTAGCAGATTATGCTCGGCGTCAACAGAACGCCTGAAATAATTCGAAAATTTGAATTATTTCAGGCGTTCTGTTGACGTTGATTTCATATAAGGTTTATATGATAGAAAATTTATGTCTGTGAAATAGGCCTAATAATGCACGGCCATTGGCTAATACTGAGTTTTATTGCAGTCAAAAGTATTGAGCAAAATCGAGACTCAAAATTTTATTTACAACAAGAAATAATTACACATTGACACGACACTAAATGTACCTATAAGATAAGATAAGATATTCTTTATTGTACACCATAAATGTATTATTACATTACAAACAATACCTACACCTATAACAAATACTAAAATATAATTATTCTATTAGAGAAAAAAATATTTTGAGCCCCGTTATTAATTATTATTATTAATACACATTATACCAATACCTACCTCATTTTTTTGAGCAGGTTCAGCTTTTGTTGAGCAGGTCTCATATGGGCCGGATAGGGAGAGATGGGGGCCGGAAGTGACGCATGTATGCACACATCAGTTCCCTGTAGGTATCTAGGCTATGTTAGGACTACGTGTTTAATCAGACAATGGACAATCCCTGGTGCTTTGTCCCTCAGAATAGGGTATTTTCAACTAATTTTATTATTATTTATTTGGTAGCAACTGAAACATCAGAATCAGTGTAAATAACAAAATAAGATCTCTATAGACTCAAGCCCGGATTCACTCAGTTGTGATGCGACTCTCACAATGACATTAGAACCGTCATAAGATTCTGGACTGGGTATCGTTCTGGAAATATAGGCCTAAATGTGCAAGTTTTTGAAGATGTTTGGATAACTCTTACTCAATCACACTCGACTGAAATATAATATAGGGATAGATTGTAGTTTGGAATGATACATATGCATACATAAGCTAGGATTCCACGGGTTGTGGAAATGGGATCAGCCCCCCTAGACAAGTGGCAATTCGTTGCTCGGCGTATCATGGAATAGAATGACGAATGTATAGGATTTGACGTTTGTGACATTCGTTGACGCCTGTCATATACGTCAAATCCTCTACATTTGGCATTAGAGATCCGATTCTCAGCACTCCACGGATTCACCGTGCGGTCGCCGGGTCCATAGCGTGATACAGAGAGGAACACCGTGACGGCGACTGGGACTTGCGACCCAGATGTAGGTTTAGGGTGGCCACCTTGTGATGCATCAGCGCTCACCTCCACCGTCAGTAGTGTTCCCCCCCCTACCTATCCAAATTTGGTAAGATCCTATCAATGCCGCTTTTGATATTCGATTTAGTAAAGAGCTTACTGAAGCTCTTGGCAATCCGAGGTCTTTAAGTAAGTTGTACAGGGATTTAGCTGGAATTCCCCTTGCTCCTACTTCTACGGCGTAGAGTTTAACCACGTAGCCGTTTTTGGTTAACTCGTTAGTCAAGTCAAAGTATTTGTTTGTCTTTATAGCGTGGTCTTTAGGTATATTAGTTTCCCACGGTACTGTGAGTTCAACGAGCACTGCACGCCTATGCGATCGTGAAAAAAGGAATATATCGGGTCTGGATGATGAGGCACAGATATCCTCTGGTATTTTATAGTGCTTCTCATACGTGTCTACGAGTATTGTCCAGTCAACGGCAGTTATTAAAATTGAATATGGCTTTTGAGATGATTTCTTTGAGCAGCCTTCCTTTACAAACATAATGTCATTTCTTTGGTTTGTAGTTAATCCTTTTTTCGCTCTAGCTACCGCCAAACTTACAGCCTCACGTATGATTTCTAATACCTTATCATGTCGGCGCGAGTAATGACCCCGGTCTAATAACATCCTACAACCCACTAGCAGGTGCCTAGCCGTACCAGTTGCTTCACCACATGAGTTACATGTTTTATCTGTGGCTTTTCCCCACCTGACTAGATTACTTTGGTCGGGGAGGGTCAACTGGAATGCATTTAGGTAAAATTTAAGTAAGGCCGGTGACCAGTCGTATATTATGGTACGCCATTTTAAGGCTATGGGAATACAAAATTCACCTAGGGTCAACCATTCATTTTGCATTTCTAGGTTCATTGCGTGCACCTTATAGGTGTTGTTTTCGTCCGCTTGAAGAAAAGATTTTGTTATTTCTTTATCTGTTTGTTTCCGAATATTACCTAGACCTACTCTACCAGTCTGCGAACCTATCATGAATTTTTTATGGAACTGGAGGCGTGATTCGAGCTCCGATGCATTTTTATCTTTAGGAAGGACTTTTACTATTTCGTCTTTAGATTTCGATAAGACGTGCATTTTAGTTACTCTTAGGTGTTTATAGAGTTCTGATGGCTTCTTAAACGTCATTCCAAAATTATTCGCGGATCTATATAGTGCCGACGGGTCGGCCGACTGAGCTAGCCCTAGCCACGACTTCAGTGTCTTTGTGACACTCGCATCTAGTTTTTTGAGGAGGCTCTGGTTTATATCATATATAAGAAACGGCCAGTTAAGACGCGAGGTTAAATAGTTTTCATAGATCCAAGCTTTTTTAACATTACTTATTGGTTGTTGGTCTACCTTTTTTAAATCGATAATAAAACTATCAATTAATTCGTCCAAAGCTGGAGTGCAACCTCTGTTATCAATCTTTCTTCCGAGGAATTTAAAAGGCACGGTTTCAGATATAGTTGAAACGTTTTCCCCGCCTATACTAAGCCCTGGGTCATATGAAGTATACCTGGTACCCCGCCTACACAGACATAGACAGTAGCATTTGCTAGGTTTTGTTTTCATTCCATCTGTCCATGCACAGAAATCATCCACCCTACGCAGTAGGTCCTGGCACTGCTTTGGGTTGCGAGTCAGTATTGCCAAATCGTCCGCGAATGCGAGGATGGACTCCGTATATTTACCGTTTAGCTTAAACCGATAGCCCCACTTCTTGTCATGTGTGGAAATGTTGTCTATTAAAATATTTATTACTATATTGAAAACTATTGGTGATAAACAGCAACCTTGGAACAAACCGACATTATAATTTAAAGGTTGCGTGTATCCATCTTTGGTATTAATCACAAACTTTAATTTACCATAATAAGAGGATATTATTTCCCAAATGATGGACGGAAAGTGATACCATTTTAATGCAAACAACATAAGCTCGTGTTGTACTGAGCCAAAAGCGTTTTCCAGGTCTATCCAACAAACTGTTATTTGCTTTTCATTTGATCTGGCATCCTTTAAACTTTCCGCCAGTAAAGAATTATGTTCTAGACAACCTGAAATTCCGGGTAGGAACCCTTTTTGGTGATTTGGTCTGAAATAGTTATTATTGATCATGAAATTTGCCATTTTAAATTGAAGCCATGAGAAGAAAATTTTAGAGATTCTACAAAACGCCGGCCGACGAATTGCCACTTGCCTAGAATGGCAGACTTTGACGCGGGTGAAGCTGTTGGCAACATCTAAGACAGTTAATTGTATTTTCTTATATTTTTTGCTTCAAATAAAGAACAAACTTATCATCCTCGTGTGTTCCAAATCTATGCTAAGTTGCGGAATATATTTTTTCCACGGTACACCGACCCGTCCTTCGCTTCGCGGACAATAGCCCTTTGTCTCTCAGGTTCCAAGTGAGATTAAAACTACGTGTGCTAAATAAAACTGAAATGAGCATTTCAAACGTTATGAAATCTTTTTGGTACATAAACAAAAGAGACGGGGAAACGCCTTTGTTCTTCAGACTCGTCACGAACAAGAATTAAGATATAGATAGTAGATAGAATTAGGGTATATCAACAATGCCTAGAAACTAATGATTACAGACAAATAGTATTTGGCAGGGTGCGCCTTTTCTTACATAACTTTTCAACTCCTATCATTGGATGTCCGAAAATATTTCTCATACCTACCATTTAAAGTCATAATGATCATTCTTCATAAAAATTTAACAAATAAATATCAAAATATGTATATAATCGTTGAAATTCATAATATCACTTATTTATTACACAGTTGTTGTTACTAATATTTGTTTTAATATATTTGTTTATACTAATGGTCCAGACTCATAATCATTCCAATAAATAATAATTTCTTAGCAGATAGTGATAGCTTTATTGAGAAAGCCGCTGATTCCGACTTGGATAGATTAGGTTAGAAGGATAATGCGGGAGCGAAGCGGAGCGAAGCTCCCGCATTAGCCTTCGTTTTTATTTTTTTTTATAACCATGTAGAACTATATTTAGTCAATGAACATTCTGAATGAAAAAATTATAATTTCAAACTGTTCTTGGTAGTAACAGTATTAATAATAAAAAATAAGCACTAACGGTTATGAGCTCCGTTGGTAGTAATAAAAATGTATGAATGAAAAAGGTATGAAAAAAAAATTATGAAGAGTGATTATTATGAGTATAAATCGGTAGTAAGAGTTTTGTGAATGCAGTTCGGTGCTCAGTAAGACAAAGAATAGGATTAGGAATTTTATGTGAGCCAATATGGACCCATTTGACAGCCTCTGGGCTGTCAAAATGGGTCCATATTGGCATATTGGAAAAAAGTCGCGTTTACTACCGCCACGCCACAGATGGCGTGGCGGTAGTAAACGCGACTGCTACGCAGGAGCCGCGGGTTCGATGCCCGATAAGTGCAAATATTTATATCCATGAATTTATGGTTATTTGCTTTGGTAATGACCAGGGTAATGATTCACGTCGGTATATAATGTCCAGGTTTCGAACTCGGAACCTCTCGGTCGTATGGCTACATTCCGCCCTTCAATCAGTAGTAAGGTAGTCTTAACCCTCAAAAATCTTATACACCCAAAATAATACATTAACATATTTAAACGTATTTGAACATATCGATGAATTATACAACGCCATCTAGCGAGTGAACTAGAACTAAACAACTATTCTTTCAAAATGTTGCACTGCATTCCACTTCGTGGTCTACAGGAGCTCACGGCCCGTTCAGCCCGGGGGCTAAGATACCTACTCAACTGAATTGAAGTGAAACATACGGTCTCGAACATACATGGAGCTGTTTGAGGTTCTAGGTAAATAAGATAAACAACGCGAAACACAGAGAGACGTCTTCAAGGATAAGTGAAAAAGTAGCTGTGACTCGCGGCTCCAACCGCGTAGAATTCTGATCCCGTACATCGCTGATAGTAGCGTGATGATATAATATGTATGCGAAGTACTCGTGGTCAGCTACGCTCACTTTTTAAACGAGCAGTGGGTTAAGCTACCTAGGCACGGTTACCATTTAGATGGATGATGAAAATGTAATACAGGGTGAGCCTATTTCTGACAAACAGGCACTTTTTTCATGGGCTGTATATTTACTGACGGATATAAAACAGCCCTAGGTATCCCTTAGTCGATTGGAGATCTACTATTCCCTATTCTACTACATCAGGAACCGATACGGCACTTTATTTAACATTGTAGGTATTATAAAAGTGACACGATACGTTTAAATTGCCTTTAAAATATCGTTAACTCAATTTCTGTGGATAATTTTGTTCATTTAAATTTGATTTCCATTCACGTATCAATATAGCAAAATAATTTATCATTTTCTGCCGATTCAAGGCCCAAAGTCAACAGCATGAGCTATGAATAAAACTGTTCAATTCGCGTGTTCAAATCGCTCAAAAATATGATTTATATTTGGTACTCAAAATGAATCGTCAGTTTTTTGTTCGTTCCTTTCATTCGTGAATGGAAATTCGACAGTCATTCAAGTTAAATGACTTATGATTAACGATAGCCCTCACTTATTTCATTTCTATATTTTATTTCAAATAATTTTTAGAATTGACCGTTATAGCTACCTTATAATGTCCAGACTATATGTAGGTAGTATTAACCAAAAACGGCTACGTGGTTAAACTCTACGCCGTAGAAGTAGGAGCAAGGGAAATTCCAGCTAAATCCCTGTACAACTTACTTAAAGACCTCGGATTGCCAAGAGCTTCAGTAAGCTCTTTACTAAATGATAGGTTCTTACCAAATTTGGATAGGTAGGGGGGGAACACTACTGACGGTGGAGGTGAGCGCTGATGCATGACAAGGTGGCCACCCTAAACCTACATCTGGGTCGCAAGTCCCAGTCGCCGTCACGGTGTTCCTCTCTGTATCACGCTATGGCCCGGCGACCGCACGGTGAATCCATGGAGTGCTGAGAATCGGATCTCTGGTGCGATCTTATTTTTTCCTAATCTTCTATCCTATTCTTTCCTTCTCCTGTCTCCTCCTCCTATCCTAATCTAATTTCTGTATCAAGTAAAGTGCTAGTCGATTATTCTGCAAGAAAACTCTCAATAGTATAAGAGTTAGGAAATATTTTCGGTACTGGGACGTGACCGACAGCGTGTAATCATTTAGCTACGAGTAGATCAGTAGAAGAATATGACTGTTTATCAAGCTGATACACCCGTCTAAGCAAATGGTCATCCAGCGTCCAGCCTACTTGGACTGATTTGACTACTGACTGTTTATACTGGAGATTGATGGCGCTTAGTAGAACTTGCAACACATATTGAGAATGCCGTAAGGCGAAACCGGTAAGGTTCAAAATAATAATTATTTGTGGAAAAGTAGAAGAAGTGCTGTAATCAATATGATTTGACTACTATTGTTGAACCCGTGCTAACCTACTCGGTTACTACTTTGCCACGAGTCACTCCGCGTGATATTTGTATATTCCAAAAAATGCTTATTAAATTCCTAGTTAAGCAATACAACCCTAATTTCATGCCTAACATAATGTGTTTAAAACGAAAATGTCTGTATAAATAGAAATAGAGCGCTAACTACATTAGCATAGACGCGAACTACATAAAAAATTCACAAAGGGTAACCCAACACATTCCTGAGACCGTTGGTCATTACTCTCCAAATTATTATTAATGAAACTACACACTTCATTTACACCATTTTGTTGTTAGTTCGTTTGCAAAACTAACAACAAAATGGTGTAAATGAAAACGGCTATGTAGTCTATTCGCTGTAGAAGTAGGCGCGAAAGGCATACCTTTTTTTTTTTTTTTTTTTTTTTTTTTTTTTTTTATCGTGCGCAAAATCCCCACGGATACCTCCCCCACCGTAGCCGGAGGAGGAGGTTATGTCGGACTCGAACCGACTAAAACGCACGCCGTCTGTGGGCCGTCAGTTGCCGGAGGTGAGATTGTCGTAGCCATATCCCTCGCACCCCGGCCGACCCAGGACCATATCTCTCGATCTGGCCCTCTTCCGGTGAGGGGACCACAGAGTCCCCAACCCGCCCCCGGGTATGGGGAGGCACGCAATGCGTGCCGCCGCCGCGGCCTGCTTCTGCTAGGGTGACAGGCGGCTCTACCCGTCACCCCCAGGCCCGCGCTCATGGGGGACGGAGGTCATTCTGCGACCTCCGACGCCCGAGTTGCCGCTGCTCGTTGCGGGCCGCGCGGTTTGCGATTCTCCTTCGCTCCTCACGCTCCCGCTCCGCCGCCTCCTTCACGAGCATTACTTGCTCGCAGAAGGAGTCGCCGGCGGCCCACGAATCTGCGCAGCGAACCATCGCTGCGAGCAAAGTGGCGAGCGTGAGAACTCTCACTCCTAGGGTCGCCACCAGCTCCCGTCTCGGCGTCTCCCACGCCGGACACTCGGTGAGCGTGTGCAGCGCCGAGTCCTCGCTCGCGTCGCAGTGATGGCACTCGGACGTTGGCTCTTTCTTCGCGGTCCGATGCAGATACCGCCCAAAACACCCATGATTGGTGATGATCTGCGTCAGCCAGAACGAGAGGCCGCCGTGTGGCCTCTCTAGCCACTCCCCCATGATGGGTCTTACCGCCGCTACTACGGCGTGCCCTGCGCGTGGTTGCCCAAGTTGTAGCTCCCACTCCGCCACCATGTCCCTGTGGAGCCGGGATCTCACGGCCCGAATTTCTTCAGGCTCAGGATCGTGTCCCCGCTCCCGCGCCGCCTTTCGGAAGCGGTATAGCGCCGAAAGGGATCTCGCTTCCAGGATCCACGGTAGCGATCCGGCGAGGAGACTCGCCGCTTCAAAGGATATCGTGCGGTACCCCCTGATGGTCCTGATGGCCATTTTCCGCTGCGGTTTACGCAGCAGGTCCACGTACTTGGCTCTCAGGTTGTCCGCCCATACGGGGCACCCATATAGTGCCATGGACCGCACGATACCCGCGTAGAGTCTCCTGCAGGAGTCCTCCGGGCCCCTCAAATTGGGCAGCAGACGCGTCAAAGCGTTAGCTGTGAGCACCAATTTGGGGACCAGGCTTCGGAAATGCTCCCCGAAGTCCCATCGACCGTCGAGCACGAGCCCCAGATATTTCATCTGGGGCTTGATGCCGATGAGAGTGCCTCCCACTGTGATGCTGGATCCCGCTGGTGGTCCGCGCCGAGGTCCATGAAAGAACATGGCCTTGGTTTTCTGCGGAGACACCTCGAGACCCAACCGCCGGATCCGTTCCACGACTTGGGCAACCGCGGTCGTGGCCTTCAGGGTTGCTTCGCGATGTGTAGCCCCGCTCGCCATTACTAGCGTGTCGTCCGCATAACACGCCACGGCGGCACCATCCACGAGCTCACGGCGCGAAAGGCATACCAGCGAAATCGCTCTATAGCCTATTGAAAGACCGTGGCTTGTCCAGAAGTGCAGTCAACTCTACACTAGAACGAGTAACCAAAGCTGTACTAGCAGTTCATACTACATTTTGACGGGGCAGGGAGAGAAATATGAGTAGTGAAGGTGGGTGTTGATGTACGTCACAAAAGGCCCCTTATACCTACAGCCTGAGACACAAGTCTCGGGGTCTGCTCGGGTTTTTCTCTCTGCCACACGATGGACCTGACACCTGCACATAGCCTATGACCCTTCCTAAGCTCTAGTCTGCCTCTTCCAAATTTTATAGTGAACGGTTCTGTGGTTTAGACGTGAAAGCATGACAGACAGATATAATATATAGGTTATTTTTTATACTACTTAAGTCGCAGACAAGCACACGGCCCTCCTGATGGTAAATGGTTACCGTGACCTATGGGCGAATGCAACACTATAGGAGTCACACTCGTACTGCCGACCCTGTAAGAACAGAGAGATTCTGTGTCGTCAGCGCAAAAAATAAGTATATAGGACAAAGCTTTTGGTTTTCCCACTGACAACACAAAACCTCTCCAGTGAGCTCTGGAGAGCTCCTCACCGTCGGAAACACAAGAAAAGGTATTTATATAAAGATGCAAATATTTTTCAGATCACATTCCTCAGACAACGAATAATCCCAAAAGCGAATTTCACAAATAAACTTATTGGCGAGTATTCATTAATATGTGAAAATTAATTTATTGACGTCCTCCATGCTAAGGTTTTAAACGAAATCGAGTTCAACATATTATTTTCTTTAATTTATTGGGTTTCGATATGAGTGGGACTTTTAATTATAATAACTTTGCAACGCGAAAATAATTTCATAAATGTCATTAGTCACATTTCAGATGAAATATAAAGCGTATTTGGAATTTATAGAATTGATTAACATTTTATAATTGAACCGTAAAACTATTTTGTCTCTAGAATATGTTGTGTGCTTTATTAATTCACTATCATTATCATCAGAACATCGCATCCATATTTTGTACTCTGGATGGATCTACCCTTCTACTCTTTCTCTTGATTATACTTATATTAACTTTTAAGAGAGACACTATCATCTGACCACCCCAACCTCAAGAGGAACACTAGCTAACCTAACCAACTCGGTTACCATTTAGGCATGGCCTCATGAGGTTTTATGTATCGCCTTATGAACCATAATTATTATAATATAAGTTATGAAGACTCAAATTATCCTACTTCCTACTTCCTTCCTACTAATATTATAAATGTGAAAGTTTGTGAGAATGGATGTGTTGTGTTTGTTACTCTTTCACGCATAAACGGCTGGACCGATTTCGTTGAAATTTGGTATGTATATAGGTTATACCCTGGATTAACATATAGGCTATATATCAGCGATGAACGGGATCAGAATTCCACGCGGGCGGAGCCGCGGGCAACAGCTAGTATTATATAAGAACGAACTTAAAAGTGAAGTTTTATATCCCTGTGTGCTGAAGATTTTTTAGAGTCAATCCTTTATGTCTAACTATGAACTAGTATAAGATCATTGAATATCCTAATCCACGTTTCATCTCCAATTATGTCTATGTGATTGGTCGATTTCTATACCTACGTCTTAACTCCAATCTACTCGTCTCCGTTTAGTGAAAACGCACCCAACACTAATAACACAATAGGCGAGCATTTGTTAATGTTAAGAGCCAGTCGATTGCACACATATGATACATTAATCACAGATCTTATTAACAGAACGATTCTATGTTCCGCCATTTTAGTATAACACTGGTGGAAACTAAAATTAAGACCGTTTTAATCGTGAAGACCACTTCTATTACTTAGGATTGAATACGTTGTATTGTCAAAGAAAAAACGAGTTTCTACAATAGTCACTCATCATTACTAACTTTACAAACCATCATATTTATTTATTTAAATTTCCGGTTATTCCGATCTGATACCCTAAAAACTTCACCCTAGGGTGAAATCTTGGAAACGTATGTCTGAGAATTTATCTTAAGCTGGGTGAATAATAAGAATGTTTATCTATACCCACTTCATATTTATCACCTCATGCACACATATGGCGGACTTAATGTCATAGGCATTCTCTAGCAGTCAACCTTATAGATGGTGTAGACTGTGTAGAGAATAACAAAGTAGGTGCATTATGAAAGGTAACCAGATGAACACTATAACTTCACTATAACTCTATAAATCTTCGTAGAAGTTTGTTCAACTGCTCGCGTTCGTGTTTCACTTTGAAATATTCTAAACTAGCTGACCCGGCTAACTTCGTACCACCATATTTTCCCTTCCCGCTGCATATCTCTAAATTTATCAGTGTTTCTCTACAATTTTATGCATGTATCTTCTTCTATATCTATCTATCTATACAATAATAAAATTGTAATCGATCGGTGTCTGTACATGGCATGAAAATGAGAAAAACTATTATTAGGGGACTTTATTAACGTAGTAGAAGCCAAAACAACGATTTTTGGAATTTTTGTCTGTTTATCTGTTTGTCTGTTTGTCTGTGCGTTTGTGCACGCTAATCTCAGAATCGGCTGAACCAATTGGGTTACGGTTTTCACTTATTGATAGTGGTAGGCTTCACTTAACATTTAGTGTTTTTTTTATTGAAATCGGTTCATAAATAAAAAAGTTATGTCAATAATAGTAAATCATACCAAAGATTTGTGAATTGTGTGGATAGATCGAAACAATAAAAGTAGCAAAATGATAAAAAGAAGAGATAATTTCGATTCTGGAGTCTGAAGAACTTCGAGAGGCAAGAGTAACTGCATCTTAGCAAAGTCAGGCCAGGTACGTACTGCAGAATCTTCGGCTCTGCAAGAGTCTCGACAGAGCTTACATTGTTTTATACGATGTTCTCTCGAATCCGACACAATAGTGAACAGCCGGTTTGGTAATATTTTTCACAATATCATAACACTATTCTAATAGGGAACGAGGCAGAATGTATTTTAAACTATAATGTGATGATGATATGTTATAAACGTCTATTTCGCACAAAATTTTCATGGTGATTGTGGCTTAGTGGGACGGCGATGGACCTCCAATATTGATGACTAGGTTCGATCCCATCTAAAACGCAATTTTTGTATTATTATTTTTATATTTTATTTATTTTTGTTTGACATTACTTTTATGTATTAGTTTTGTTTTAAATAAATTAATCTTATTCTCATTATCTATAGGTAGGTACATACAATAAAATCATGATAAAGAAAAGGCTGTGCAACAGGAGTAGTAGAGCAAAATCGATCTTAACTTATTTCATTATATTCTTATTATACAAGGTAGATCTTTACGAAATTCTTCATTTCGGAGTCAGAGAAGGTGATCCCACCAGCCCGCGAAGTCATGAAACTTCAATCACTTCCAAAAATGGAAAATAGGCATTGACATTTCCACTGGCCAGGCTGCACCACTCAGTCACAATTGACTTATTGTGACCGAGCAGTGGTCGTCAGCGTTTTAGAATTTCGACTTCTGTTTGAAGGTATTCCTTTACACAAAATTAACTTTTAGTTCAACTTCGTATGTGATTTGATCAACATACTATGTTTTTAAGGTTCCGTACGTCAAAAGAAAAAAAACGAACTCTTATAGGAACACTTCGTTGAATGTCTGTCTGTCTAACGCCTTGAAACTGTGCAAAAATCAAGCTTCAAAGTCAACGCAATCGTACTGATTAAAATTACACAGAGGAGGTGGGGCACAGGCGGGGTATCTCAGAATACTTATCTTATATAGGCAGCCTTAACGTGGAGAGCTGGGCACCTTGCGTGTGTAACACGTCGCACCTACGTCCCATCCTGCTTGGGCTAGGGTGACGAGTAGCCCATCTTATCGCCATCAAATTATAATATTATAAGCGTCGGTAGCTTAGTGGTTAAGGAGTCGGCCTTACGATCGAGAAGTCCCGGGTTCGAGCCCTGGCCAATACACTACCGACGTGAACCCACTCCTAGCACAAGCAATTTAGCTTAGTTGGAGGGGTTAACGTGAATATTAGTAATTTCGGTTGCTAATATTCTTTATAAAAAATAAAAAATAAAAATCCGCGTTCATGGAGTAAGGAGGTCGTTACACGTTCTCTGATGCCCGTTGCGTATTCTGGGTAGTGGGGAGCGCCCAAGTAGTGGTCCTTGACCGTACCCCTTCCGTCGCCTCTTTTGACTTTATTATGACCTCGCAATAAGAAGCGGCGCACCATGCACCAAAACCATAAGGCCACCATTCAAGAGGCTGGCGATTCTGAAATAGCTGTCCCAAATTTGACGGCTTTACTTTTTCTAAATAATTCGGGATTATAAGAAGAAGGGAACATGGTGGGTAGAGCAATACAGTTTTTTTTTGCCGTGCAATAAAGAAATGAAGTTCCGAACAAGTGGTTCGAGGCGGTATTATTTCTCCCGTATGTGAGTGACACCACAGCTCAGCACGTGTCATTCTGGATATGAAGTAAGAAGATGGGATAAGTAGAAACAGCTCATTAAGACACTCGCCGTGGTATGGTACAAATAGTAAAATACAGCCAGAGAGGCAACGTCTCTACGCAACTGCAGAGATTCTAAAATATTAATAACCTGAAGACTACCAATCTTATCGATTGCGTCTTATAAGTAAGGCACAAAGCCATCCCAGAGATGAGAACTGTGTGCCACAAGGAGCCAACCTGTGTATTATAAAAAGATACCGCTGCTCCTATCAAACGAAAAAGAGTAAATGTGGACAGAGAAACATCCAGTGCCGGCAGATTTCATCAGATCAACAGAAATCTCACCACCAGTCTTAACTCCAGTTGCCAACTTAGAAGTATCTAAATCACCCGCGGACACAAGTTGGCCGCTGCAAGGGAAATTGTGGCGAAATGAGACCATGATAAACGGTCACAAGTACCCTGCAACTGCCAGGCCCTATCCCAGTCAAGGCCGCATTTGCTCTCTTGCCCACTGTGCCCATTCACCTGTGTGTAAGACACCTATGTGGCTGTGGTCGGTAAAATTTCACATAAAACCAGAATAATCAGCCATTGACTCGGTAAAGAACTACTACTCGGCGTGTAAAAAGAAACGTCTTTATGCAAGACTCTGGGTATTCGTGAAGTTATTTTCATGACGCTCCCGATGTAGTTCTATCGGTTCAGTTCGTAAGTGGTTGTAGTGTGTTCTGGGGAGTTAGGATAAAGAAAGGATATTCAATTCCATTATAACTAATGAACTTTGTTACATGTGGATACAAAAAGTTTGGACAACAAAACGTTGAATTTTCAAAACCCTTTCGTAGCGTTTGCCTAGCCCATAGAAGAAGTCTGTCTAATTTCGCAATTTTCGGTAGTTTAGCCCTGTATCTATGTCAGTCACTCGAAGAAGACTTTCTTCATAATGAATAAATGAGAATATAAATATAACGATGAATTAACTTAATTTATGGGTTCGAACCATTCCGAACTTAACGCGAACGAAGTCGCGGGTAACAGCTAGTTATACATATAAACCTTGACACCCTCCGTGGCGTAGCGGTAGTGAACGCGGCCGCTACGCAGGAGGCGCGGGTTCGATCCCCGCTCAGTGCAAATATTTGTGTGAATGAAATATGAGTATTTGCATTGGTCTGGTCGTGCCTCGGAGACCACGTTAAGCCGTCGGTCCCGGTTGCCATGAGAACATCTATGGCAGTCGTTACGGGTAGTTGGAGCCCTCAAAAATCCAAAAACAACGGTCTAACTGCTAAACTTCGATATCGCCTAATGTTAACATTGGGTTGTGGAGGTCAGATGACAATCGCTTCACGGAAAATATCGAGGTCTAGTCAAATCCGTGGTTAAGACTGGTAAAAGCGGACCCCAGACTCCGAGCTGAAAGCTTCGGATGCGACTGGGAATTAACGTTAAGAGGAAGTATTATACATATAAACCTTCCTCTAGAATCACTCTATCTATTAAAAAAACCGCTTCAAAATTCGTTGCGTAGTTTTAAAGATATAAGCATACATAGGGACGGACAGACAGCGACAGCGACTTTGTTTTTTATTATGTACCTCTAGTGATATCACTGATATCAAAACTACCGTAATCTGCGCCCATACATTCTTCATTATATTCTACAATACGCCGGCCAACTGAATAGAATAGAATATTCAGTATAAAATGGAATTCGTATCTTGCAGGCCAGGAACTTTCCCCGTCTAGATTGGCCTGAAATGTATATCACAAAGCTAGCAAACAGATGCGGTAGGTATTCAAAGAGATAAATAACCTGTCTACAGAGGTCCTATTGTAGAAGAACAAAAAGGTTAATTTATCACTATCCCTAACCTTCAAGCCAATAAGGTATTAAACGTAGCGTAAGAATAATTGGCCGACTGTACAGTCAGCATCAGAACAATCATGACTGCAGTCTCAAAATAATCTTAATACCTTCGTAATAAGAGCAAATCAAACTGTTCTATTGATTTATATAGCATTTGTCCGAATCAAAAGTGTGTATTTTTATACTACTCAGGTCGCAGAGAAGCACAAGGCCCACCTGGTTGAAAGTGGTTACCTATGGACGAGTACAACACCAGGGGATTCATACTCGTGCTGCCGACCCTGTAATAACCGAGAGAGGCTTTGATTTTCCCACTGACAGCACAAAACCTCTCAAGTGAGCTGGCTACCCTATTCACTGTCGGAAACACATACCCATGTTTTTTTTTTATACCACTTAGGTGGCAGACAAGCACACGGCCCACCTGATGGGAAGTGGTTACCGTGGCCTATGGACGTATGCAACACCAGGGGCTTCACACTCGCGCTGCCGACTCTGAAGAAACCTTCCAATTGAACCTCTTGAAGAATCCCATATTGTACCATGAGAACCCCATGTACCAAATATTAGCACTATCAGTCAATAGGAAGAGGGTAAAACTAAGGCATTAAAATCATTTTGAGTACTTACATTGTTCATGAAGAATGAGCTGATGCTGACTGTACATTAAAATTAATGAATGCGAACATGATTGACATCAAAAATAACGATGGCCTCAAACTTTTTGATAAATTCCTGGCATAAATCGGCCTGAAGTTATTAAGCCTTTTTTTAAAAAATGTCACGTGTGTTCGTGAGGTGGATCAGATAAAATGACTAACGTTTATTATTAATCAAAAAAGTTGTAGGCTTTTTAGAAATGTTCAACTGACATACCTACATTCTGTGCCTACATATATAGGAGGATGATTACAGAGATAGGAAATACAGACGAATTGCCCCTATACATGATTAGTGTAGTAGGCACTATACTAAGCTTATATTTTCCCGATTGCATCGGGGCATTTACAAGCATAGAGATGGAAAATACTTTGTTTCTCCTCCTTCCAAAATACCTACGGGAGTGATTGCCATCTGACCTCCCAACCCAGAGAGGAAAGCCGCTTTCTTATCTTGGTTCTTGATGGGTCGTTTTATACACGTAGCATGTGAAAATTATGTTTTTTTTTCCATTCTCTTCTTTTTCCACTTTGTCTCTCTACATGACACTTTTAGTAAATAATGCAAACTTCATAATGCCACAATTCGTTTTTGTAAACGCCATAATAGTAGATACATTATGGTACAAGTGAGCCAAGTTGGTGATTACCGCCAAGGCGCTATTGAGACCCGAGCCGTCAGGCGAGGGTCTTAAGAGAGCCGAGGACGGTAATTATCATGCTCACACGTGGCATACGACGTTTTACAACACACTTGCGAATAAAATAACACTACAAATACTAAATAAACAATACTACAAATGAATTCGTTTTCCTATGCGCGCGCATCTAACAATGGCGATCGGCCATATTTAAAAGAATGAGGTTTGACCAATGATATTTCATAACATAGATATATGTCATATGCTTACAAATCAACGTAGAAATAGCAATAACACATCTATTTATATTTAATATCATTGGGTTTGACTTTAACTTTTTTTTACTTTTTTTTTCTGTACTTAGAGAGAGAAAAAATGTTAAATTTGAGTGATAATTTTGTTTATTATACAATTATTACAAGTTGAAGTTATTTATTTAAATACGAAAATGCATCAAATGACCATACAATAGGCATATTAATTTATTCGTACTATTAAACACGTTCTTTTTTATATCAAAACTTTTTAAGAACATAGACAATTATAGACACTGCCTATAAAATTTAAAAAAGAATCTATAACTCACTTTTGTGAATAATAGCAATGAAAAAGTCACAGTTTGATAATAGGTGTCATTACGTGCCTAATTGCGGTAAAATAATAGCACTTTTATGAGCAGGTGTGTTGTAAAAATATTCAAAAACATTCAACGGTACAATAATTTGAAATTTATCGTCTTAAGTTATGACTCAACTCCTTTTTTTCCGTATTCCGTACCCAACCTCCGTATCACGTCCCGTTCACCGCTAAGTCTCAGAATTGAGGACTTAATTTTCAATGAATAATCGACGTAATGTAGCAAAAGCGATTGGATAACATTATATCAAAAGTTTAGCACGAAAGGCAGACGGATCTTAATAATTGATTTGGGGAATTGAAAAACTTAAGTCTTTAAGGTGAAAGACATTCTTTTCAACTAAGAAAGAGCAGGTAGATAGATTAATGATGTTTGAAACTGGTGATAATAGTAAAGGTCTTTTGGAAATTACGAGTAGCTAGTACCTAAGTAGGTAACTATTTTATGGTAGACCAGCCGACCCACCCGGTTTCGCCCGTGGCGTATTTTTAAACCTCTTGCCACCCGTTTTGGCCCCGCATTTTTAAAAATCTGCTGGATTATGATCACTGCTCCGCTCTCTTGCGATAGTTAGTAATTTGCGTGATGATTCATATTCCTATAATCTTCCTAACCTAATCTTCATCGAGAAATAGACTTTTAACGCAAAAATATTTTTTTGATTAGAATCAGTACTTCCTGAGATTAGTACTTCCAACCAAACAAACAAACAAACTCTTGAGTTGTATAATATTAGTATAGATACGACTAATAACCCGCCATCAGGCACTCTCTTACTCATGAGGTAAAGAAACCTGCGAGCCAGTACCCTGCTGATTAACGGAGAATACTCAGGTGCAAGCTTTCTTTTTTGGTTATGAGATCAGACCACAATCGCTCCTGTAAAAGCCTATACCTAAATGAATCTAGTCTGAATTGTCAGATTTTTTAGAATTGAAACTAGGTTTCTTCTCTACAGCTTCAATATCTTGTATACCTAAAGATTCATCTAAAACTCAAATGCAAAACTTGAAAGTAACATTCGTATATGAAAGATAAACTTTGCCTCGCTTGTAGTCCTACTAAAGTTTACAAGCGTGGCACAGGAAACAGTCCGTGCAAGTGTACATGCTTGTTTCAACCAACTACTCATTAATTTTATGCCCCCAAGTTTCCAATTAGGGCTTATATGCAAGTTTAAAAGTTTTAATACTCAATGCAAGCATGTCAAATTAGTCTTGATGAGTGCGGCTAAGAGTTTTAGTACAGGAATTTTCCAAAGAATTTTAGGATGGCTTTATTGAGTTTAAGTTATATTGTATGTAAACAAACATACATACAAATAATCACGCTTTTATCCCCGGAAGGTTAGGCAGAGGTGAATTAACACCCACATTTCCTTAATCATTGTATTAGGTCACACGTAATAGGGGGCGAGCCTATTGATGTATTCTGAGCACTTGTTGACTCCAGCCATGCACCTGAGGCTAAGTCTGGGCTGTACATATCTGTCTGATGTTAAACAGCCCTTAGTTCCCTTAGTTCCCTTATTACACCGTATGGTAGGAGCTGGGGTGACCCAAATTCTATTTTGCCGGTATCCACGCGGCATATTCTGTTATTTATTTTTTTATATAGTACACGTCAGTTTGACTATATTCCTTTTCTCTCCTTTCAAGTAATTATAAAGTTAATGCTCGATGGTTAGCACTCTCCTGTGCGTTTATTTATTGTGGAATTAGGTGTGATTTTTCACCGACATAAAAGGAAGATCCTAATAGACTCAGAGAATTTCGCTGGCATTGTAGACAGAAGCTATCAACTATTCGTATATAAGTATTTCTTCATTCACTCGCGCTAAGCGATTTATAGCCCTAGCGTCTTCCTCCATTTCCCTTGACACTACTGCGCGACACTACTAGTAGTGTCACGGGAGATTTCTATTTCCCGTGACACTACCAGTAGTGCCATGGGTAAAACTGCATTTCCCGTGACACTACTCTTTCGCAAGTAGTGCCACTGGAAATTTTATCTCCCTTGGCACTACTAGCATTTTTTACTTGGATTTTTTTCTGTCAAATATAAGTACCAGTTAAAGTTTGGAGTATAATCATATTAAATTTGCGTCACATAATTAAAAGTTATTGCGGTTTTTTCAAGTACAAAGTTATAGCTTGAGTACATACTGTTCCATAAATGTGAGTAGGATGAACAAGCGGCGAACTGAGAGAACTAAGTTGTAAGCTTCGCTAGGAATATAAGAGTGAACATGATAATGTTGAGAACAGCTCTCTGAGCTATTTCATTACTTTTAATGGGTATCTGTACAAGTAGGAACTCAGAATTGGTTCGAAATATCAATTTTTGCTAATATAAAATAAGGATGTTTTTTTTAAAGAATATTAGCAACCGAAATTACTAATATTCCCTTTAACCCCTCCAACTAAGCTAGGAATGGGTTCACATCGGTAGTGTAATGACCAGGAATCGAACCCGGGACCTCTCGATCGTAAAGCAACTCATTAAACCCTAAGCTACCGACGCTACGCTACAAATTCAAAATGAGGTTGTTCTACAACGAACTAAAAGTACCAATTTGGCTCGCAGAATAGGTAAACTGAAATGAGAATGGTCCAGCTATATCCGTCGAAGGACATCACTAATCGGCAAACGAAAGCTAGGAAAACCCTCAGCCAGATACAACATGAAAAAGGTGAGTACAGGGCATGTCGGGCCAAGTGTCAAAATGTCCAAGAAGACATGACGTCCAGTTGTTATAAGGACAGACTGAATGCGGTAGGTCAGTTGCTATGGGACATGTTTTTTCTTTTTTTTTCTTTGGGACATGTTATAGGAGGCCTAAATCCAGCAGTAAACTGCAATCAATACTAATATTATGAATGTAAAAGTAACTCTGTCTGTCTGTCTGTCTGTCTATCTGTCTGTGTGTTACGCTTTCACGCCTAAACTACTGAACCGATTTTGATGAAATTTGGTACAGAGATAGATTAGACCTTGGGAAAGGACATAGGCTATGTTTGGTCGCGATAACCGACATCCGCGCGGGCTAATAAGCTAAAGCTAGTATAAGATAATTGTCATTTTAAACGCAGACAAGGACATGGCCCACCTGATAGAAAGTGGGTACCTATAGAAGGCGATACCAGGGGAGTCACACTCGTGCTGCCGACCCTTTAAGAATAGAAAAGAATATTGAAGTTAGTTTCTAATTGCAATTACTGATTTAGCAATCATATCTCAACTAGCTTGGCTAAAATTCATTTTAGATTTTATAATACTTTAAATTAAATAAATAATGTCGACATTCTTTAAAATATGAATAGCCAGTAAGTTGTATATACTTTAGTAAATATTTCAGATTATATTACAGACAGACGATTCACAAGAAATACGATTTAATTAATAAATTTATATAAACTCGCTTTATTAATTGGAAATTGGCGCATATTGTTGCAATAAATTTGCCGTCGTACTAGCCAATATTTCGAGCTCCAGAAATTAATTGAATACTGAATCCTGACTCTGTTTGCATAGTATAGAACCTACAGGTTATTTACTTTTAAAATCAATCTGGAAAGTTTATTTGTACTTTTCAATTGAGAGGTAAACATTTCAACCAATAAATAATTTACTGACTGTACGCGGAGTTTTGTAAACCCACATCTTGAGGAAGGGCAGAGTGGTTTTTCAAATTAAACTTTGAAGAAAGTATTTTGTAAATTGCTGTTTACGAAAGTACAACTATATTATTTAACTATAGACCGACCATAACCACTGTACCGCGCCTTCGACAAAACAAACGTCCGATTTGGTCAATCCGCCACCAACGCTCACGACGGAACGAAATCATATCACAGGAAAAAGGTTTTGATTAGTATGTCGACTTTTCCGGGAGCCATTACCATCTGACCTCCCAACCCGAAGAGTAAAGAGTTTATCTTGAACCCCTAAGGTGTTGGTAAGACCCTCTATACCCGAATTTATACTAAAACTTTAAAGGGTTCGACTCATATTTACTTGGTTGTAAAAGACCTACTTTGCAAAATGTCTAGTTTGCATAATGACAAAAGTAATAATATAACACCATTAATTTCTATTCTGTCAACCAAATTGTATTTGTACCGAGCGTTTTTGCACGTGGTCGCTATCTGTCCAATAAATTTTCGGGCCAAAATACACAGTATCGTTTTTACTTCGGTGTTGCGTTGCTGTGGTTTTCACTAAGCCGCTTTTCAGATATTGAACTCCAAGCTTTGCTCGAGTTACACATTGACTTTGTCTCGTAACTGAAAGTCGATAAGGAGTTTGATATATATTACGTCACTATTTACCACATCGTAATTATTGTCCTATAGATCCGGTGGTTTGTAATACGATAAAGATAAAACCGCCAACTCCTCCAATCCTCTCCTTTCCTACACAGGACACCACGTGCAGGACTTAAATGTAACCCGCATACGGTGCAGAATATTCCATCAAGAACCAAACGGTTCGGCAATCTTTCTTTTGCCGCACCATTAAGACCTGGAATTCCCTACCAGCGCACATTTTTCCCTCTTCCTACAGTCCCGGGTCCTTTTTAAGCGGGGCGTGAAAAAGCATCTGATGAGGTCGTCAAACTGAGTGCCACCATTGTAACATGGTACGTGTCTATAATGGTGACTTTCTTTTCAGAGAGTTTGCCTTCAGCTTACCATGGCGAGGCGAAGTCAAATTGACGTGTCCTATATAAAAAAAAACTTGTTGCGGAGAAATTGGGCGAAATTAAAGTAATATCTGCCGAATCTATAAGACTTCGAACCTTCTACAACTTCCAGTGTAGACGCCGTTGGCCAGATGGGTGATCAGCCCTTTTATGTGGACCATTTCACCCATTTCCTCTATATAACGAATGCTGTAGATGTTCGCCTAACCACCGGGGCCGAGCGACGGCTTAACGTGCTCTCCGAGATAAGGAAATATCCAGACCAATACAAATAGACATATTCGTGCATACAAATATTTACAATGAGCGGGAATCGAACCCGCGCCCTATACGTATCAGTCAAATGCTTTACTGCCACACCACAGATTAAGCTGTCTGGACTTTGGACTTACAGGGCATACGATTTAATATTTCGAGTATGACTTTTTTAGTCCAAGAGAACAAGTATTGACGGCTCTTATACTAACTTTCTGGGAATATTATTACTTAGTAAGTTTTTTTTTTTTTTTTTTTTTACTAATTTTACACGCATCCGCGCTTGTCCTAATAACTCCTAAAAAGGAGCGCCCAGACCTGTACCCACTGCAAAAGTGCCCATCACGCTCGCTGCGTTGCCCCTCTGGATGGCGATGGCTAACCTCTGCACCAGGTACGATCCAGCGCGGGAGTCACCTGACTTCTCCCTGATCCTACGCCCGATGTCTTCCACAAATCAAGTCTTAGTAAGTTTTTTATACTAAAATAGGATTGAGGCTTCCATTGAGAGTGCATATAGTGTCGGATGCAAACATTTGTGAACAACTTGAGCGACACGCGACGACCGTTTCTTATTTGCTTGGTACACTGACTGCATGTTGACTTCCTCCTGCACAGCAGTGGCAACTCAATTGTCATGTTATTCGCAAATAAGTTTTACAACTCCGTTGGGAAGTTATATCTAAACCTGTATGTATAACGAAGAGAAGGACAAAATAGAAGTACGAACTCAGAAGTGAAAGCCTCGGATGCAATCGCAATCGAAGAGGCGTGACTATATAACATAATAATCTACTTAAGCACAAATTATGGTTTTAATTGTAAACTCGAAGTACATACACATAGTAATTAGTTGAAAAGAAACCCAAAATATCTTTCAACTAAAATATGGTTGTTTAATAGCACACTATTGTTTAGATTAATACAAATGCGTACCAACAGGTGCAAATTACGGTACTATACAAACATTTGCTATCAACTTCAACCGACGCGGGATGCCCTACAGCTGTCAAATGTTGATAAATGTTTAATTATGTAATTATGGTGACCACTGCTAATTAAATATTTAGTTAGAAAAGGTAAGGGACTAAATGATGGGAGTGAGACGTAAAACAAAAATAGAATATAGTGGCAACAATTGTAACAATTTGTTCCGCGTTGTTGCTGGTTCTTGTTGTGCTACAATGTCACCTAGTGAATAGTAGTTATTCCAGATGCATCCGAGGCTTTCACCTCGTAGCCCGGCATCCGTTTAGTCTATCTCCTCTTAACGTTTTTTGGCAGCTACTATCGTCCGACCTGCCGACCCAAGCGAAATAAAGCCTGCGTCTGCTAATCAGCAAATGTGACCGATAAGTGCGGTTGGTTTGGGTTCTCAACTTATGAGGGGGGGTAGGGTTCCATAGAGGCATAAGAATACTATTGTTATAATAAAGAAAAACAATAATGTTATCTCGTCTTTGTAAATTTAATTATGTATAAAAATATAGTAATTTCTTAACCTAACTTTGAGACTTCGATATTAAAAAAGGCCATACCAATACACTTTAGGTTAACAAGCCTATGATAAATAAGATATCTAACTCAATTAGGTTGGTGAAGAGAGAGCATATTGCGCTTGTTATAATTTAATTATTTGGCTAGAACAATGACCTGAGATAAAAGATATTAGTTGAGGCACAGAATAAATAATAGTAAGGTCAACAAAAATTAATATCTTATTGTAGATACATTTGGTCAAAAAGAATGAATGTAAGTTTCAGAAGCAGAGGTAGGCCCAAGAAAATATGGACGGATTGTGAGAAAAAGGATATGGCGAAGAAAGGAGTGACTGAAAACACGTTGCGCTGACCTCACATAATTGGGACCAGGGCAGGTAGATGACGATTGTAGCCTCATTTTTATTTATTGGAACCAAAAGGTTGTGTATGTCTAAATTTGAATGAAAAAGAAAACAACATACGTACATGACGAGACTTGAACCCGCGACGCGACCAGCCCCTCTAGACAAGTGGCAATTTGTCGGCCGGCGTTTAGTAGGATAGAATGCCAAATGTATGTGATTTGACGTATATGACAGGCGTCAACGAATGTCACAAACGTCAAATCCTATACGTTCGTCATTCTATTCCATCCGTATTCCATCATACGCCGAGCAACGAATTGCCACTTGTCTATGGAAGCTGTTCCTTCTACCTTTCAGTTTAATTACAACAGATTATAAATTAGTGCAAAAATATGTTTGGTATTGCAGAATTCATTTGCATTCTATGACTACCTTCAGTTTCTATTAGCAGCCATAACAACATCTACGATTGTGCAGTACAGCCAACACTGCGCTTTGAAGTACCTAATCCCTCGCTTAAAAGTTTAAGCAGAGATTAATGTTATTTCGCAAGCATACTAGAGATATCAAACAGAAATAATTTAGAAACACATTAGTTAGGGTATATGTTTACTGAGCATATAGATTGCGGCTAACTATACGAAATTGATAATGTAAGTGAAAAATATTCCAATTTTAATATCTTTGCAAAATGGTTGTAGGTATTAGCTGCTAAAGGAAATAAGTTGTACTTCTTCTCCTCTTTTTAGATAGCTTTTATGGTTTTCTTTTTGACCTTACAACCTCAAGAGGAAAGATTGCGTCCGTGCCTATTTTTTTTAGTAGTTTGTCTATCGGCAGGCATTGATTCGTTTATCTCAATGCTGACAGGTGTACGAGTTTGCAAGCTTGCTGGTTTCTGATCTTGATGATACTCCACACAATTCTTCATACTAATATGTCATTTAAAATGTTGTATGTATATGTTGTAAGTATGTTGCTGCCTTTTTTTATCGTACGAAAAATCCCCACGGAAACCCCAACGGAGCCGATGGAGGAGGTCATGTCGGACGCGAACCGACTAAAGCGCACGCCGTCTGTGGGCCGTCGGCTTCCGGCGGTCAGATATTATCGTGCACATCAATCGTAGAGCAATATGTTGCTGCCAGCAAATAATTTGCCGCAAACTTAAGACCAAATAGGTAAGTGTCTTTAAGTTGGATTACAAACTTATACTGGTTTAGCTTTACTTGATTATAGCATTGTTGGTGAGTTTAACAATCTTTGAGATTATGAACGTATATTTGTAAGTTTATCTTTGAGCGCTTTCATTAAGTTTGTGCTGTTAATGCGCTATCTAAGCTATGAACTTAATTTATTGCATTGTTAAATTGAATTTTGTATTTAATACATTCTCTATATTATCAAAGCAAACACTAGGCTGTTGCCAGTGGCTCCACCCGCATGGATATCGGCGATCAAACATAGCTTATGTCTTTTCCCAAGATCTATCTCTGAGAACAATGCCCACTTTTCACCTGTCTGATCAGAATAAGCAATTTGCCCGTATTGCCTAGATAATTTGCTCATAAAATAGCATATTTTTTTCTATTTTTAACAAAAAAACTTAGAAAGAAAGTGTTAGGCTAGAAAATCAGATATCAGTTTTTTAATGATAATCAAAATGATCAGCAATATATCAGTCTGCGTAAGACGAAATTCACCATCTTAAAGCAGAAACCATAGACGGAAAATATTCTCTACTCTCTGTCACGTTGTGATTATATTCTCTTTAGAGATGTCACAATCGGGACTATTTAGAATAATCGTATTAATGAACAAATGACTTGACAGATATTACGTTATTCTTCCTGTTACCGAGTAGGACAAATATTAGTCACACACACACACACACACACACACATACACACATAATCACGCCTTTATCCTCGGAGGGTTAGGCAGAGGTGAATGAACACTCACATTTCACTAAATCTTTGTATTGGGTCCCACGTAATAGAGGGTGAGCCTCCCTGGAGTTGCATTATGGAGGCGCTCGTGTACCACGAGGTGCCTCTATACCTCCGCCGCATAGTCGGGGCTTACCTGACGGAGAGAGCCGTCATCTACCCAAGTGCGATCGGTGTCGGTCGGAGAGAGATGTCGTGCGGTGTTCCGCAGGGATCGGTCCTGGGGCCGCTCCTGTGGAACATCGGATACGACTGGGTGCTTCGCAGTGAGTTCGTGGATGGTGCCGCCGTTACGTGCTATGCGGACGACACGCTAGTGACGGCAAGCGGGGCTACACACTGCGAAGCGACCCGGAAGGCCACGACCGCGGTTGCCCAAGTTGTGGAAAGAATCCGGCGGCTGGGTCTCGAGGTGGATCCGCAGAAAACCAAGGCAATGTTCTTCCATGGACCTCGGCGCGGACCACCAGCGGGATCCAGCATCACAGTGGGAGACACTCTCATCGACATCAAGCCCCAGATGAAATATCTGGGGCTCGTACTCGACGGTCGGTGGGACTTCGGGGAACATTTCCGAAGTCTGGTCCCCAAATTGGTGCTAACAGCTAACGCTCTGAAGCGTCTGCTGCCCAATTTGAGGGGCCCGGAGGACTCCTGCAGGAGACTCTACGCGGGTGTCGTGCGGTCCATGGCTCTATATGGGAGCCCCGTATGGGCAGACAACCTGCGAGCCAGGCACGTGGACCTGCTGCGTAGACCGCAGCGGATTGTGGCCATCAGGGCCATCAGGGGGTACCGCACGATATCCTTTGAAGCAGCGAGTCTCCTCGCCGGATCGCTACCGTGGATCCTGGAAGCGAGATCCCTTTCGGCGCTATACCGCTTCCGAAAGGCGGCGCGGGAGCGGGGACACGATCCTGAGCCTGAAGAAATTCGGGCCGTGAGATCCCGGCTCCACAGGAACATGGTGGCGGAGTGGGAGCTACAACTTGGGCAACCACGCGCAGGGCGCGCCGTAGTAGCGGCGGTAAGACCCATCATGGGGGAGTGGCTAGAGAGGCCACACGGCGGCCTCTCGTTCTGGCTGACGCAGATCATCACCGATCATGGATGCTTCGGACGGTATCTGCATCGGACCGCGAAGAAAGAGCCAACGTCCGAGTGCCATCACTGCGACGCGGGCGAGGACTCGGCGCTGCACACGCTCACTGAGTGTCCGGCGTGGGAGACGCCGAGACGGGAGCTGGTGGCGACCCTGGGAGTGAGAGCTCTCACGCTCGCCACCTTGCTCGCAGCGATGGTTCGCTGCGCGGATGCGTGGGCCGCCGGCGCCTCCTTCTGCGAGCAAGTGATGCTCGTGAAGTGGGCGGCGGAGCGCGAGCGAAGGAGAATCGCAGCCCTTGCGGCCCGCGAGGAGCGAAGGAGAATCGCAGACCGCGCGGCCCGCGACGAGCGGCGGCAACTCGGGCGTCGGAGGTCGCAGAATGACCTCCGCCCCCCATGAGCGCGGGCCTGGGGGTGACGGGTGGGGTCGCCTGTCACCCTAGCAGAAGCAGGCCACGGCGGTGGCACGCATTGCGTGCCCCCCCATACCCGGGGGCGAGTTGGGGACTCCGTGGTCCCCACACCGGAAGAGGGCCATATCGAGAGATATGGCCCTGGGTCGGCCGGGGTGCGAGGGATATGGCTATGACAATCTCACCTCCGGCAACTGACGGCCCACAGAAGGCGTGCGTTTTAGTCGGTTCGAGTCCGACATAACCTCCTCCTCCGACTCCGGCGGGGGAGGTATCCGTGGGGATTTTTCGCACGATAAAAAAAAAAAAAAAAAAAAAGGGTGAGCCTATTGCAGTAAATAATAGTGGCTGTTTGCACTACTTACTTTTCAATCAAACGACTACGTCCAGTTATTCAATATAATGTAAATGTTATAGGCAATGTGTATAATGCAGGCATTCTATACAATACCTAGGAAATGTATAGAATGCCGGGGTCGTTCAGGCAATGTATGAAATGATATTCAATGTTTAAACTATTTTACACTTTGCCTAGGAAATGTATAGAATACCTAGGCATTCTATACAATGCCGGATTATACACATTGCCTATAACATAAATACGAAATAGTGACCAACTTTTCCTTCATACTTTAACAGGCTTAGGATTAACGCACGCACATAGATTATAATATCGCTCATTGTCGCTATTATTTTGACTATTACCTGATAAGATATCAAAATAATATGAAATAATCGTATTAGGTATACCTAGTAGGTATACCACTGTTATATTGTGTTACTGGTACCTGCTACGATTACAAATAATAATTGTATTTGTCCTCTCTCTACGCTATAAACAAACACCGACTATGACATGACAGTGACAGCTTCATTTGGTTTCATTGGGTTTCATGGTTTCGTTTTATTGCTGATTTGTAGTGTAATTCCCTTGTAATTCCTATTTCTGTTGCGTTCAAATTCAATTTGATACTCTGATATCACCCCATTTGAGAGGAGAGCAATGTCCGCATCCGTGGGATCCTTGTCCATGACATAGCAGATAAAATACAGGAGAGCCTCATTGCTGGACAAGTTTTTCGGCAACCCCCAGGCTACGTGTATGATAAAAATGTCTGGCAATACCGCCTCGCCGGGTAGCAGAGCAAACCTAAGAAGTCTTAGCTCAACTATCGTTGTAGAATGTGTTATGCGTGCCAATTATCTCATTACCAGTGATGCCCAAAACAGTGAAAAGTGGAGACACACCCTAAGGGCCAGTCCACACGGTGCGTTGTTTGCGTTGCGTCGACGCAACGCAAATATTTTGACGCTTAGCCGGCCACACGGGCGCTGCGTCACCGCAGCGCAGCGTTACTACGATGCAGTCACAGTCACAACGCGTACACCCCCGCCCGCTTCGCCTCCGGGGCTGCAGCTCCGTCGTGTGTGCGTTGCGTCGACGCAGCGCGCCGTGTGGACACTATGATTATTTGTATGTAAAACGACGCGACGCAGTGGCACAGTGTTGCGTCGACGCAACGCAACGCAACGCGCCGTGTGGACTGGCCCTAACCTTTTAGAAAAGTCGGAAGACAGACCCTGGGCTCTAAGATTCCTGCCTTCAATTCAAAACACAACATTATTTTGACGATGATTATAATAAGAGAACACATACATTATAAAAATAAAAAAATAGACGAATAAAAATACCAATTGTAATGAATAAAATGTTGTAAGGTTGTATTATTAATATTCATTTTTGACTTTTCATATTGTCATTTCTGTAATAGCAATAAAGTTCAAAAGTATTTTATTTAGTTATTGTTGAATGCAAAAATTCCCTCAGCCTCAGTGGCACGGCGGTAGTGAACTCGAATGCTACGCAGGAGGCGCGGGTTTGATTTGCGCTCAGTGCAAATATTTGCATGCATGAATATGTCTACTTGCATTGACCTGGGTCATGGTATCTCCGTGCCTTGGAGAGCACGTTAAGCCGTCAGTACCAGTTATCATACGAACATCTAATGGCAGTCGTTAGGGGTAGTTAGAGCCCTATAAATCCAATAACTAGTCTACACAATACTTTAATGTCGCCAATGGGTTTTGGAGGTCAGATGGCAGTTGCTTCACCGAAAATATGTAAGTTCAGCCGCGTCATGGTAGTACTGGAAGAGGTGGACCCCGGACTCTGAAGCAAGGCCGTGGATGTAACCAGAATGAATGCAAGGCTGATGATGATGATGACAAAAATTGCAAACAGTAAATTGTATGTTGAAAGCTCATTTAATCACTGAATATGAGCATATGACATGAAATAAATCTAAATTATTACCTATATCTTGTTAATCTTGACTGTGAAGAATTAACTTTTGATAATATGAGATCGTCATCATCCTAGCGTTAGACCCGGTCGCACCCGCGTATAAGTAAAATGTATGTCAGAACACGATCATTGGTTGTTAGGGGTCCATTACACGCTAGGTTTTGCCATGGTTTAACCATCAATCACGCCGTGAGTGACCAATAACATAACGTCTAATAACCGATTGACCAATAATATTCATGATTAACGGCATGATGCATGACGTTTGCATGAGCGTGTAATGGACCCCTTAAGTTTTTTGACACTGTCACACAGTTCATTAGTCAAAGCACAGATAAATAAATACTTTACCTACACGTTTTAATACCTTGAATATACATTTTTCTGTCTAAAGATTTAAACCATTATTGGTTTTATGGTTTTAAAGATGCAGTATCTATTCATCAATGATACCAGTACAGTAATACGATAGCATTTTAAAAATGTAATGACAGGGCAACGGATGTATGGAAAGTGGGCATCATTCTTTCATTAAATCAGTTTAGTGGTTTAAGCGTGAAAGCTTAACAGACAGAGATAATATGGTTATTTTGGCATTTTCAGTATTAATATGGAGTTTAAAATTCTATGATCCCGTTTTGAGTTTACAAATAATACAAAAAAGTATTTTGACCAGAAAACGTTTGCGTATAAAGTAATAGAACCACATTTCTTCCTTTTAAGTGGCCCATGTAGTATTGATCTTCTGATTATTATCTGTTAATCAGAAAATCATTCAGAAAATTGAACAGAACAAAACAATTGTCTACTTCCATTGGATTTTTAAAAACCATACAATATTCTATAGGTAGTTTTAATAAACTATAGACGTGCTTGAAAGTGATTAACGTTTGGCAAACTTCGTGTGCTTACGTCCAAGACAAAGCTTTACATAATGGATAACATAAACTGAATTTATCCGACATTCCGTATCTAAAATTGAGAGAGTTCTATCCAAAATTGCTACGGTCGTTCTATAACAGGTAAGAATTTTTCACCGGCTTCCCCCTTGAAAATTTTCACCCTCTGCCACTGCCAGCTAGGGCCCCGAAAATCTTAGAATGACCCGATACACCCACATTTTTTTATCTCTTCTAGCAAAGTAAAGAAATTAAATTATACTGAGATAAGGTCCTCAAAATTCTATAGGTATCCCAGCTGAGGAGAAGTCACTGAGAGTTGCAGCGATCAAAATTTTATGAAGGTAATGTCATGAAATTTTATGAGCAGTACAGTTCGGGAAGGCTATATTGCCCGTCTCGTCGCTTCATGTTAATCCGGTCGGTGTCAACACTTTGAAAATAAGATACGTACGAGTATACCTACTTGTAATGACGTATTTCAATTAATATTTTGTTTACTACTCATAACTTTTTGTAATAAATCTGTCTATAAACAAAGTAAAAAATAACTTTTCTTAACTGTCCATTAACAACTTGTGACTAATTGCTCGTAGTGACGTTTCCCGATGTGTGGCAATTGTATTTTTCAATTCGATTCAATTTCTTTATTCGCTTTGAATATGGTTATGTAAGTTTCACATACGCAAATATTTTAAAATTATCCTAAATCGCAATAAATAATATTATAGTATTACGTATAACTTCTTTAACTTTAACTTCTTAAACTGTACACCTAATTAGTGCAATAAATAAAAAGTAGTGTTATTTTTTGCCTTCTTTCTGCCTTTCTTATGTAGCCCGACTGTGTTACTAGATACATCCTTCAGACATCTTTTTGAAAAAAAAAGCCTTTTAGTTATTAGTCTTCTGTATTTATTTTTAACGTTATCTAGTAAATAAATATTATACCGTAACTTTATGTGACAGCGACCGATGTAATAGTGTTTTGATGAACCTAATCTGCACTCTGATGGCGGCTAGGTTTATGAATATAAATCGAGGCGGATAACGAATTATTCACTTGATATAGTCCACTACACTACTGGATAAACTTTTTATGGGGCAGATTATTTTACCCATAGTGTTTTGTGTACAGATATTCCGGAACATATTATATTATTGAGATAATTTTATCTAGACGCAAACTAAACATAACTTTTACTATAGGTATTAAGGATACTTCGATTCGATAGGTATATTTTCCTTAATACCTATTGCCTAGTGCTTAGTGCTTCGGAGACACACATAACCCTAGGAAACAGATAAAAATATTCGTATGGCAACTGGGACCAACTGCTTAACGTGCTCTCCGCTTTTCACATTAGTATTATTGTTCTGGTTAATTCTGACATCCCATTCAACCGCTAGATGTGTTTTTCACACAGAGTGAAGAGCATTACCTCTTATTATGTGGGGACTGGTTTTAGTGAGAATAAAATAAGCAGTAGGTAGTTCTGCGAACAGGTGGAAATAGAGGACACGCAAAGATACCCGTTGCTTTGGTGATCCGTGGAGCTGTCCAAGTCAGCAGCTATCTCCAGCTCCCAATTACTACAAGTCTGCATAAATGATGCTTAACACGTTCTGAATATTCCATATTCATTGCATATTCCAAATTTGCTTATAAATTGGATATTGACATGAGGCTACTTCTCATGTCCTGAGTTTTACTCGCGTTGGTTTAGGTCAATCTTAGCTGCTTCTTGCACATCCTATATCAGTTGCATTAACATTTGAGTTTGAAATCAATACTTGATAATGTAGTCATAATCGCTCGTATATATTTCTAAGGATCATGTTTTCAATTCTGCAAGCTATATCCAATATCTGTAGCAGGCAATATACAACGTTTAGAAAAAATCTTATACCATACTAGCCTTCCGCCCGCGGCTCCGCCCGCGTGCATCTCGGTTAACGCGACCTTTGCTCATATCTTCGGTTCTACTCAACCGATTGCGATCAAACAAACGTAAGATTTTAAGTCTGAGTAAGCCCTTTCTAACAAAAAAACCGCATCAAAATCCGTCCAGTAGTTTTTGCGTCCATCGCGGACAAACAGACAAACAGACAGGAAATTCAAAAAAAATATTTTCGTGTTCAGTATCGTTAACATAACATAACCCAAGTTTTTTTTTTTAAATATCTCCAATGTACAGACACGACCACTTTACAATTATATAATAGTATAGATACATGAAACTATCATTAATAACTCTGGGCCTACAGCAACGTTGTCCCTTGTCCAGTTTTGTATGAAACTCTCAGTACGGGAGGTGGACTCGTAATTGGCCAGTTATTACAAGTAATTAATTTTGGGTGTAAAATCTTAATGAAAAGATATTTGGACATTATAAATATTAAATCAAATAATTTATTCAAATTTAATCAAATTCAGTGTTTTCAGTATTTGCATTGTAAATGTATTTGTATTTTGACTTACTTTGCGAAATAAAAATAATGAAAAGTCATAGTTTCAGTTTAGTTAGGCAATAACTTATTTTGCAAGGCATATTTTTTTAGAACAAACTGAGATATTAAGCAGTATTGTAAAGAATTAGAAAACCTTGTCAAATAGTCTGTTTATAGGTAGGTACATATATTAGTTAGATCTATAATTTCAGTCAAGATTCCATCATTTACCAATGAGAAATCCTATATATTTGGTGAACAAACGACCTGTGATTGTGGTCTTAAGTAATGGTATCCTGGACGTTCCTGTCACACTCGACAGAGACAAATGGGTTGACGGCGTCCGAGGAAGTAACTGTTAAGGGGTTGATGATAAAAATATCATATTATATTTATTTTCACAGTAAGATGAAAATACACGAGTACGTTTGGGTATGTTAAATATGTAAAATTTAACATAGGGCCTCGCTCACCATCTACAACTAAAGTGTTGTTTGAAGTAGCTTTTTAATTAATTATAACTGACCAATAGAAGTCTTACGTAACGAAATCGATCCATCAGTAGAAGGACTGTAGTGAATGAGTTACTCGTCGTCGGTGTAATTAAGGTAATAATATTCTGTTACAGGAGATTTTACGTTACGATTAGTCTACTTGACACATATATCGGATTTGGTGAACGAGTCCCTTAGACTACAACTACATAAAAGTGTTAATACCATATTAACAAAAATTGGGTGTACGGGGCCGCACCAAGATCTTTGGGACCTTAGTTGACCTCAATTGTTTAACGAAATACCTCTTTAGTAAAGGAGAAGGTTCTAAAATAGTGCAGGCTTACTTCTCGGGGTTGGCGTATCACACGGCAGTCACTTTCTTAAATATGTCAAATTATTGAGGAGGACAAAAATGCAGAGACGACCCTGAGCTCGGGTAACGAGTTTCGAAGTATACCACGAGCTATATCGAGAATGGCTGACTAGTTATTAATAATCAAAAAATAATAATAGTCTAAACTAGTTAAAAAAACGGTAGTCACTATGAACCTATTGCTCTTTAGTTTTCCCAAGTGTGCTCGGTCCCTGGTTGAGATGAAGGGGTATTATTCATTGATTGATTATACCACTATATTGAATATTGAAAGCTTTTCCGTCGAATGATCGTCAAACCTCGAATGACACGGTTTGTCACTTTAAGATTTGGACGCTGAGTGCAAATTTATACTTCTAAATATTTTATCTCTATTGTTTCATGAAATCATCTTTGTATGAGGCTGCGGTTAATGTAAGAAATCTGAAATGTCAGATTTCTATTTTGATATTGCTATTTGCAAACATAAATAAAGCTTAAGTTTTCATGTTTTCCAATGATTTGAAATTTCTCAGATAAATGAAATGTGGTGTAGACGTCAATTGTTTTCGAAATTATCTTAATAGGCTTAATAGGCTTAATTAATAATAATATGCATGAAACTCAAAATATGCAACTTGATATAACATCATCTAAACAATATTAGACTTGGAGAGCTTAATTATAAAAGGTAGATATTAAATAATAATAATTCATCATATTTGGTAATATATTTTTAATTTTCATGTAAAAGTAAAATTATACTCGTATTTCCTTCTATCCCAAATTTGTAACTTCTTGTACTTTATTAATTTCTGCAATGTATTTTGGATTTTCTTTTTTGCTGAATACATTTTGTAACCAATATATTCTTCAATCACAAATCTGTCATAATAGTGCATTAAAGTATAAGACATTTCTTTTTCCCAGTGTGTAATTTCTTTTAATATATGTTTGCACCAAGTCAAACTTGTATCAGCATGTCTCACATTCAAATTTTGAAGATGAGAATAGTATTCGACCAAAGAGACAATTGCTATATCACTTTTAAAAGTAGAATCTATGTCTGACATAATAAATCTGTGTTTTCTCAACGTATTCATTAGAGCAGTACCTTTGTATTTGCAAGTATCAATTGTTATACCAATATAATCGTAACTTAGTGCTTTATCTTCACATTTGAGTTCATTTTCAAGTTTTCTCGCTGTATGTTTTTCAAAAAATGCCTTCGGCGTTAACAGGGTATCACTCACTTGAACACCATTTCTAAATTTTTCTATTAAAAGCAGATTCATTATCAAACTTGCCATCGAAGCTGGAAGTAGTTCACATAGAGGATCTAAGTGACTATATCTAGACCAACCAGTAAGGATAATGCCTTTGAATTTATACACTGTTTTCTCGCCAGCAAACACATACTTTGAGGCCAATTGCAACCAACTGTAATGGTTCTGGAAGCGATTTTTTAAATTTGGAATGGAGCCCATTTTGCTGTCTGCTCCTTTGAATGCTGTGGCAATCCAGATGTTCTTGAAACTGTCATGGTAACGATAGAGTGCTTCATGGGAAGTACGTTTAAGCTGCGGAGTATAGTCCCAGTAAACCGGTTCCATTAAATCTAATTCGCTTATAGTCGTCGGGTCCCATTTATACGGCTTGATTTGGCGAAACATGTCATCCCACATTAGAACCTCCATTAGTGGATTAAAACTATATAATAATGCTTTTATCGAACGCACATGATCGATAAACAGGTTTCTGAAAATAACAATTAATATTTGAATCAAATTTTGAAGCACTTTAACTGTTGAAACACTAACTGTTGTTCGAACTCGATGTGAACAATTAATATTATTAATTTCATAATAGTAACTATCACAATTAAACAGTTATTATTTATTACTTTGTGCCCAATAGTAAATAGGAATGCAAATATTTAATTTGGTTTTATTACTTGATTTGATATTTGATAAAACAGTGGTACGGGGTTTCAAAATACACCACGGACGACGCTGGGACGGGTTGCCTTGTAAATAATTGGTATAAATAATCTGCTATTGACTATACCTGTTCGCAAGTTTCCTCTTTCGACATTTACCACATTTATTAAGTTGATAAACTTCGTCACATCCTATGTGAATGTGTTTCAACGGTGTGATGCTCTCGTGAAAAGTTATCACCTGAAACATAATATTATCTGAAATTATTTGTGGATACATAATGATTAATAATATAATAGTTAATAGTGATGGGTCAACTCGGACAAAATACGAATCGAGTTGACTTGAGTTGAAATTCAGGTAACTAGAATAGGACAATACAAGTCATGGTATATATCTGGACCCCGAGAGAAACTTGGCGCTCGCGCAATGTTTTCATATAATCTATGGTTAGTAGATTTGAGCTCCTTCACCAGCGTAGCATCTCTTGCTATCCTCAAAAGACACCCAGAAAACGTGTACTGCATATTATAATTTTGCGGTCAATATGCAGAAAAAAAATATGCCGGTAACTGTACCTCCGCCCTACAGAATACTGCGGTTATAATAACCTCGTGTTGTGTTCCCGGCGGTGAGTAGGGTAGCCAGAGCTCACTGGAGAATTTTTGTGCTGTCAATGGGCAGACCAAAGGCTTGGACTGTTTCTTCTGCGCTGACGGCACAGAATCTCTCTGTTCTTACAAGTTCAGCAGCACGAGTGTGACTCCCTGGTGTTGCACTCATCCATAGGCCACGGTAACCACTTTCCATCAGATGGGCCGTGTCGCAGGCAAGGCGACCTAAGTGGTAAAATACTATAATTTAATATACGTACCTGTTGCAACATTTCTTTTATTAGAACCAGGGTATCTTGGTGGCTGGGGCATATCGAGTCAGGGTACTCCTTTACTTCTCTCAAATACTGATATTGACTTAATTTAAGTGCATGTTCCATGTGGCCAAATGTTTGTATCAATGGTATTATCTCCATTTGTAGCGAGAATGCTCGATTCAGAAATTGTTTGAGCTAAAAAATATATTTCACTGTTATATACTTAATAACCACCGCATAGTAAAAAAATAGCCGCGTGGTCCCCGGCAGAGTAGAATTTCTCCCCATCTCTTCCCACGCGGTGACGTACAAGCAGCCGACTAAGGAATAGCTCTGTTTAACATCAAACAGATGTATATAGCCTCTGGGCTATATACATCAGATGCATGGCTCGAGTTAACTATAGTGCCCGGAATACGGCAATAGGTTCACCCCTATTACGTGGGGCCTAATACATTGATTGGTGGAATGGGGGTGTTAATTCACCTCTGCTTAACTCCTCGGGGATAAAACGTGATTATATGTTGTATGTTATGTATGGGTGTAAACAATAACCCTAAAACTGGTCCAATGGTCAAAATTTGTACAGATAGCAAATAGTCTCTAAGTTTTTTTTTGTGTGTATAAATAGAATATGTTACGAAATTATGAGCCTACAGTTTTGTTATCTCGATCTAAAAGTCATTTATTAGCATTGTATAATAACCGTGACATAAATTACATGGTCAATAAACTTACCTCTGCACTAGTATAAGGTTTCGTTGAACTCAAGTTGGCTATTGCACCGTGATATGGAAACGTATCTTCATACTCCATCAATATTCCGTTCACTCCTAATCTCTTGAACATCGGCAGTAGACTGACAAGATAATTCAATTTTGGAGGAGCTCCCTTCAAATCTAGATGAACCACAACATGCTTCAAGCTAACATATATTACATTATCTAATCTCGTATAATTTTCAAAGAAGAAGTAGAAAACTATAAAGTAAATTGCCACCATGCCCACGATAACACCAACGAATTTGAATCTTACTGCCCTCATCCTAAAAACAGCAAATATATCACTCTAAAAATTAAATATACGGTACATTCTCACTGCATTTTATTTACCTTATACTTCTATGACACGACATGAATGACATTATGACATTTTTGAATTATCATCAAAATTTTACTTAAAACTTTTTAGTGGATGGACGTGTAGGTTCTATGAAATGCGGTCGGTTACAAACTGAATAAAGAAATACTCGTAAGGTTAAGGTATGATTTCGTAGCCGACTGCATACGACAACGACAAACGCATGCAGCAGATACAGCGAACCCATGTTAAACTCCAATTCAGATAAAGGGGACCATTGAGAAGCCGTATACCTGTTATGACCTACGGTGCCGAAACGTGGCCACTGACGGTGGGGTTAGTCCGTGACCTAAAAGTCGCACAGCGGCCTATGGAGCGAGCTATGCTTGGAGTCTCTTTGAAGGATAGAATTCGCAACGAGGTTATCCGACATAGAACCAAAGTTACCGACATAGCTCGCAGAATAAGCAAGCTGAAGTGGCAATGGGCTGGCCACATCTGCCGAAGGACTGATGGCCGTTGGAGTAGACGAGTCCTAGAGTGGAGACCGCGTGAAGGTAAACGGAAGGTGGGACACCCCCTAGCTAGGTGGACTGACGACCTGCGAAAGGTGGCTGGGACGGACTGGATGCGGAAGGCGGAGGATCGGCAAACGTGGCGCATATTGGGACAGGTCTATGTCCAGCAGTGGACTGCAGTAGGCTAATTGATTGATTGATTGATTGAGAAGCCGCAATGAATTACGCGCAGCGCATGTGCTGCGTGTGTCGGCAGTTGTATTGATATAAGCAGTCGGCTTCGGAATCATACCTTTACTTACACTTGTAAGGATTCTGTCTGAGCACACTGTACTCGTAACCTAATACTTGGAATTATGAAGACATTGTAAAACTAGCAGCCCGTCCAGGCTTCGCACGAGAACACTCGCAAAAATAATATTAGCCGGTCTGATAAAAAACGAAACCATCCAGAGTTCTATTCCAACTTCATTATTCATGCGCTTTCTTAAAAGAGTTAAATCTGAAAACAAAACATCCAAGATGGAGGATCGTTTTAAGATAGAAAAAGCGAATATAGCTTAGGCGGGACTCGAACCCGCGATCTTTCTCTTACAGGGGGAATGCTCTGACCACTGAGCCACCAAACCTCGCCCAAAGCTGATCCAAATTTTACTATACATTCGTCTTATGGCGACGATCCATCCAAGACAGGACTTGAACCCACGACCAAAAGGCCGGGAAAGCCCTGACCAAATGTACTACTTGGACACGTCTTTGATATTCGAAATTCTTCTGTAATTACAGTTTATCAGTTTTTGGATTATTTTAAAAATTTGGAAATACTCGTATATTATTGATCTATAAGTATATGCAATACTGAAAATTAAAAGCCAACTCAAACGTTTTTATTTATATTTTCTAATAAAGCTTCTTCCGACAGTAACTATTTAATTTTATCTTTGCGTTAGCAAAAGTAAGTATGCCTTACCTACCGATCCTCCCTATATAATTAATTGATGTAAGCTCAGTTCTTATCAAAAAGATTTATTTATTATTTTTATCAATCGAACCCCTGTACAGAAAGGCTGGGAGGAAAGATTGATGTATTTCCCTGGATTAAAAGTCTACATTTTATACATTCATTTTGTATTGGTAAGCATTTTCCATCCATTTCGTTAAAAAGGTTTGATTACTCTTTATGTTATGGTTGTTGTGCGTATACTTTTAAAGGTTTCTGACTGTAAAAAAATAGGCATACCTAATATTATCTACAAAAACTTTAACTATTTACCAGTGGTGAAGCGCGTAAATATTTAAAAAACCGGCCAAGTGCGAGTCGGACTCGCCCATGAAGGGTTCCGTAGCAGCAAAGGCGAAAATTGCGGTTTATGACGTACTCGTATTAAAAAAAACTACTCACTAGATCTCATTCAAACCAATTTTCGGTGGAAGTTCGCATGGCAAATACATCACATATTTTTTTAGGTTTATCATTCTCTTATCTTAGAAGTTAGAGGGGGGGGGAGGGGGGCACATTTTTCCACTTTGGAAGTGTCTCTCGCGCAAACTATTCAGTTTAGAAAAAAAATATGTAAGAAACCTCAATAGCATTTTTAAAGACCTATCTATAGATACCCCACACGTATGGGTTTCATGAAAAAAAAAATTTGAGTTTCAGTTCTAAGTACCCCCAAAATTTAATGCTTTTTTTTATTTTTGTGTGAAATTCTTAATGCGGTTCACAGAATACATCTTCTTACCAAGTTTCAACAGCATAGGCCATACAGTTTCGGAGAAAAGTGGCTGTGACATACGGACGGACAGACAGACAGACAGACATGACAGAGATGACGAATCTATAAGGGTTCCGTTTTTTGCCATTTGGCTACGGAACCCTAAAAAGATATGTCATAATAAAAATATACTGATAGGCAAAGTAAAGAACTAGAAAAACCCTGGCTCCTTCGGAGAAAACTGTCTAGCATTGCTGAGGTTTCAGTCTTAGGTTTCTGTTTATGCTGTGTCTGGGTTCAATATAATTTACTTCATTGGACAGGTTTTATATTCGGTGTCTCTTTTATTGTTACGTACATTAACTTATATCACTGTCTTTTCTTGTTACTTAAAATGAAATAAATAAAAAGATTCATTGGACATTATTTAGGTCCGTTAAGAGACACTGCATGCCGTCCTAGTATTAACATGTACAGAAAGTTCCTTCGCGACGTCAGTTAGTCCTGCTAATCCTACTAATATTATAAACTAGCTGACCCGGCGAACTTCGTACCGCCATATTTTCCGCCCGCGTGGTATTATCTCTAAATTTATCAGTGTTTCTCTACAATATTATGCATGTATTATACATATAAACCTTCCTCTTGAATCACTCTATCTATTAAAGAAAGCCGCTTCAAAATCCGTTGCGTAGTTTTGAAGATTTAAGCATACATAAGGACGGACAGACAGCGACAGCGACTTTGTTTTTTAATATGTAGTGATGATGATGTGAGAGTTTGTGATGATGTTTATTGCTCAAACACTCTAACAGCCGAATGAATCTGGCTAAAACTTTGTACTGGGATAAATTATTATGGTCTGGAATAACACATAGGCATTGTTCCGGAAATAGGTTCCTTGGGTTATGTGAATGAGAACAGAATTACACTAAATATAATATTCTAAATATTCTACAACATTCTACACAACGCTATCTAGACCCATGGTAAGCTTAATTAGCTTGTGTTATGGAATCTAGAATGCGGATATACATACTTAAATACTTTTTTTTTGTAAATACATACATATTATACATAGAAACACTCAGACCAATGCAAATATTTATATTCATGCATACAAATATTGGCACTGAGCGGGGATTGAACCCGTGCCTCCTGCGTAGCAGCCGCGTTCACTACCGCTACGCCACAGAGGCATTATAGGCTAGTATTGAAAGAGTAAAGTTTGTCTCATTATTTCGGTAAGTTGCCCTGCTTTTTATCATTTCCATCGCCTCGCATTAAGTAACATGCCTCCCTACGTTTCATATAACACTAGATTCAACAACAAAAGTAAGTAAATGTTAAAATAATAACTCATAATGATACCATGAACTGAAATACAAAACTCCCGACTATTACAAAGCAATCAATGGGTCAGCATTTCCCCGAATAAATTTAATAGTGGCCTTTCACTTTATGTTATAATGTTTCTAAGTAACCGACCTTTATGCAATCAAACAAAAAGCAACTGTATTACAATATAATAAGCTTTAGAATATAATAAATTGATGTTAGGTTTTGCAGCGGTTTAGGCGTTAATGGTAGCTGTCAAAATCCTACTCAATTTATATTATTCATAGTGCTGAAACGCCCTAATTTCAGTCAATTGTAATGGATTTTATAAATATTATATAATAGTTCAGTTGTCTTATCCTATTTTGATGGAGTGTATTTTAAATCGATTAAGATATATAGAAAAGAGAATCGACCTCAGGCGGGACTCGAACCCGCGATCTTTCCTTTACAGGAGGAATGCTCTGACCATTGAGCCACTGAGACCCGCCCGAGGCTGATTAAAATTCTTCTATACATCCGTCTTAGGGCAACGAGTGTATTTTGTTATTAGGTGGATGACTAATTTCGATTTTCAACATTGGCAATTGTTGGATTGAGAATTGCTGGGTTACACCACTCATTCACTCACCATTTAGTTTGCCTAAATGAGAATACTAATAATGTGTAAAATATTAATTATAATTATAATATTACTCGTGGGTATTGAACTCATACGTTTTTAAAACGTACTTTTACTAAATAGACCCCTTGGTTGCGAAATTTAATCAAAACAGCAGTCAAAAGGGAAAATCTAACATTAAATTGGTATAAAAACACTCTCTAAGTACAAAGATCTTTTTTATGGTTTCAATACTATTTAATGAATCAATATCCTGCCCTTTGAAGGCCTCAAGTCAAATTATGGATCCCATTGATGTCAATACGAGCCATTTAATCTATTAACCGCTCGAATAACATCACCGTCAAGCGTTGAACCATCCTGTCGAGCTCCTTTAATTATTTTAATTTTGAAATAAGGACATGTAATTAGCGATATTCCTATACATTCACCATGTTCTATATAAAGGGCCAATTTAAGCTAAGAGCGTTGTAAATTATATATCATTACTAGCCATCACCCGCAGCTCCACCCGCGTGGATATCGTTTATCTGAAGTTTTGGTCATATCTCCGGTTTTACTTAACCAATTGCGATGAAAAAAACGTAAGATTTTAAGTCTGACCAAGACCTTAAAAACAAATAAAACCGGCTAAGTGCGAGTCGGACTCGCCCATGAAGGGTTCCGTAGCAGCATAGGCGAAAATTGCGGTTTATGACGTATTAAAAAAACTACTTACAGGATCTCGTTCAAACCAATTTTTGGTGGAAGTTTGAATGACAATGTACATCATATATTTTTTTTAGATTTATCATTCCCTTATTTTAGAAGTTAGAGGGGGGAGGACACACACATTTTTCCACTCTGGGAGTGTTTCTCGCGCAAACTATTCAGTTTAGAAAAAAAATGATGTTAGAAACCTCAATAGCATTTTTAAAGACCTATCTATAGACATGGATCTATTCTATCGTTTAGGTCTATCTATCTACCCACATGGGTTTGATAAAAAAAACATTTTTGAGTTTCAGTTCTAAGTATGGGGACCCCCAAAATTTAATACTTTTTTTCTATTTTTATATAGGATTCTTAATGCGGTTCACAGAATACATCTACTTACCAAGTTTTAACAGCATAGGCCTTATGGTTTCGGAGAAAATTGGCTGTGACATACTGACGGACAGACAGACAGACGGACGGACAGACATGACGAATCTATAAGGATTCCGTTTTTTGCCATTTGACTACGGAACCCTAAAAACGTAAGATTTTAAGTCTGACCAAGACCTTAAAAACAAAAAATCAGCATCAAAATCCATTTAGTAGTTTTTGCGTCCATCGCAGACATCCAGAAGAATTCCTCAAAAATATTTTTATATTCAGTTTCGTTAGTATTTTTTTGACACAACCACTTTGTAATTAATCTACTTATGGTAGGTATAGATGAATAAAATTAATTTTGTATGCAGTGTGTTTGGACTGTTCATTCAAAAACGTTTAGGTAAAATCAATAAATATTAAGTAAAGTAAAATGATCTTTCAATAAACGTGGCGCATATTGGGAGAGGCCTATGTCCAGCAGTGGACTGCAATAGGCTAATTGATTGATTGATTGATCTCTCAATCTGTTGATGGCACTGGCTTGCAGGTAAAGTTGGCTTTTTTCGTTGGCAGACCCATGTGAAGTCATATGGAAAATTGCGTCAAAGACTCATCCTCCGACTAGTAGATGGCATCGGCTTGCAAGTCTTGGTGGGGCTCTATACCCATGCAAAGTTATGTAAAGCTATGTGAAACATATATAGACATAATGGTATTCAAGACAGTTTAGTCAATTGGAATTCATTAGGTAAACTAGCTTGTTAAGCTAAATGCTCACAAAGACTTAGCTGAGCTGAGGTGTCGAGTGATTGAGTTAGTCGCACTGTATGTGTTAATTGCTCTCTTAGGAAATTCAGTTCTGCACCGATTGAATAACATTCTTGACACAATTTGTCGCATCCTCTTATGCACCTACGCTATTATATCTCAGAAGGGGTAGGCATGAAGTATATTAATTAGGCACTTTTTTCGGTTTCATGTATTGGAACTATTCCTTTTTCAAACCTCTCCCTGTTATTTAAAATTGATAGTAGCTTAAGAATTATAGTATGCTTGTTTAAGCTATGCTTGATCATCATCTTCATGTAGTATGCTTGATGGAGTCATTACTCCATAGAATTAATTAATTCTTCTTAATTCCATTGAATTCGGGACCGCTGTATTTACCAACAAGACAACACTTAGACAGAATTTAACAGTCCTGGGAAATAAAATATTTCATTCGTCTATTTCATTCAAAGCTTCAGATGGTCTGGTCGGAAGTAGCACTTACACTACCAGCTAAAGTCTTTGAAAGTCAGCTAGCCCATTACAAAGTGCCCGCTAGACAGCAATAGGCTCGCCCCTATTACGTGGGACCGAAAATCATAATTGACGAAATGGGGGTGTTAATACACCTCTGCCTAAGCCTTCGGGGATTTACAGGCGTTTAGTATATGTAGGTATGTGCATAATGTAAATGTTATAGGGATCCCAGTCTCGTTAAGCTGACGGTGATGGAGTTGTTTACTTATCGATGTTGTCAACTTCGATTTCAAAAACGCACTCAGCAGTGACTCAAGAATTTACTTTAAAGTCACGTAAAGGTTCATTTACATCAGACGAGCGAATGCTCATTCTATCTCCTCAACGTCAAATTCTAATAATGTAAACAGTGACAGAACATTCGTTCGTTGTTCTTTCTTATGTAAAAGCTGAAAATAAGGTTTAATTTCCACTAAAATATCTAAATAGGTATATATAACTCAAAGGTGACTGACTGACTGGACGCCCAAACCACTGGACGGATCGGGCTGAAATTTGGCATGCAGGTAGATGTTATGACGTAGGCATCCGCTAAGAAAGGATTTTGATTAATTCTACCCGCAAGGGGATAAAATAGGGGATGAACAACATTCCGAACTTAACGCGGACGAAGTCGCGGGCAACAGCTAGTTAAGAAATTTAATTCTCTTAGAATGCCTTTGTTCTAGCTCTAGCTCTATGTTCGGTTAGTCTAAATCAACCTTTATATGTACTGTGTTCGACGTTAGACGAATTTATGGAGGAAAGTATTTATGTGACCTACATACTTCCATTCATAAATTCGTCGAGCTTTGGTACATTGTCCATACGTTGACGTTGTCAACAGTTTGGCAGTTGTTTACAGGATAAATGTCTGAGTATTCCAGCGCTTTTGAGTTAACTGTGAGGGTAATAAAGCACTTTAATAGGTGATGACCAGCCGCTCTAGACAAGTGGCAATTCGTTGCTCGATGTATGATGAAATAGAATGCCAAATGTATGGGATTTGACGTATATGACAGGCGTCAACGAATGTCAAAATCGTCAAATCCTATACATTTGTCATACTATTCCATCATACGCCGAGCAACGAATTGCCACTTGTCTAGGGGGGCTGTTGCAGTATCGTAGAATGGGGTGAATAGAACAAAATTGATGGAGGAAAAAAAATGAAAGTTCCTTAGTTTGTGTTTATATTGCATTGCGATGGACAAAATTTGTTATCATTTAGTTAAGAAATGTTAATACGGATTCTGAAAACATACCTGGTAGATGGCAAGAACGCTCTTTTATATATTGTTTTATATAGGACATCAATTTGACTTCTCGCTAGGTGGTAAGCTTCGGAAAAGAGGGTCACCATTATAGACACGTACCATGTTACTTACAATTGCTCAGCTTGACTGTGCAACCTGGTCGATCGAAACATGGTCTGCATGCAAATCAAAGGCCCTATTCCATGATCGTGCTAATTCTCGTTAAAATTATTGTATAGCATTTCAAGTAGTGTAGTGTAATCACTCGTATTAGAATAAACATACATACATGCATACATACAATCACGCCTTTATCTCGGAGGGTTAGGCAGAGGTGAATTAACAGCCACATTTTACCAATCATTGTATTAGGTCCCACGTAATAGGGGGTGAGCCTATTGCCGTTTTTCGGGCACTATTGTTGACTCGAGCCATGTATAGGCTGAGTCTGGGCTGTATATATCTGTCTGATGTTAAACAGCACAATCCCTTAGTTGCCTTGTACGACACCGCATGGGAGGAGATGGGGTGGCCCAAATTCTACTCTGCCGGGAACCACGCGGCGGAAGCATTAGAATAGAACTACTTTTTAACGGATTCTATCGCGATTTATTTGTTATTATTTACTTTTAGTCCGACGTTTCGGCCACTTTTCAGCAGCCAGGGTCGCGGGGTGACTAGAGATGGTATTTGTCACATAGTTTTGCTGGGTGGCGCAAAAGTACTGGCACTAAAGAAAATACCTTTATTTTTTTTATATGACATTTTCTGTCATTCTGTTGTTGAAAATTGTGTAGTGAACAAATGTAAAATACACTGAAAATAAACATGGACCGTTTTACTCCCCAAGAACGTGGAATAATTGTGTCAATGTTCTTACGGAATAATTCATCAGTGATAAGAACACAACGTGAATTTCGTCGACGATTTCCCCACCGTCCGGCACCGATTGGTCGCACAATTCGACGCTTTGCCACACGCCTTGAAGCAACTGGCTCAACATTGGATAGACCTAAGTCTGGGAGACCAAGAACAGGCCGTTCAGCTGAAAATATCGATGCTGTGCGCGAAGATGTGGAAGAGTGTCCAGAAACATCAACGAGGCGACGTGCCACGCAATTGGGCATTTCCAGACGGACCCTGCAGCGTATTTTCGTGAAAGACTTAAAGATGTTCCCGTATAAAACTCAAATGACTCATCAGCTGCTGCCTGCTGACCACCGAGCTCGTCTAGATTACTGCCAGCGCGTCATAAACCTCAACCTTGAAGAGGATGATTTTCCTTCAAAATTGGTTATGAGTGACGAAGCGCATTTCCATCTCTCAGGGCATGTCAATAAGCAGAATACTCGGTTCTGGGGCACTGATAATCCGCGCATTATTCAAGAAACACCTCTACACCCACTAAAAGTTACTGTATGGTGTGGCATCTGTGTTGACAGAGTGATCGGACCCTATTTTTTCGAAGACGCTGGAGGCAATGCGATAACTGTCACTGGAGAACGCTACAGAACCATGTTACGTGAGTTTTTGATACCCAGTTTGGACGAATTGGGGCTGGAGCACATCTGGTTTCAACAAGACGGCGCTACGGCACACACAGCGCGCGACACTATGGACTTAGTGAGGGACGCTTTTCCAGGCCGAGTTATCTCTCGTTTTGGCGATTTGCCTTGGCCTGCAAGATCACCCGATCTGACCAGTCCAGACTTCTTTCTTTGGGGTTTTTTGAAATCTCGGGTGTATGTGAACAAGCCACAGACTCTCGCAGCTCTAAAAGAAAACATTCGTCAAGAAATAACGAACATATCGCAGGAAGTGTTACGGCAAGTTATGCAAAATGTCATAAATAGGGCTCAAATGTGTATCAACTCTGGAGGTCACCATTTAAAAGACATCATCTTTAAATCCTAATGGTACGAAATTTAATGGTACAAATATACATTTAAAAAAACCTAAATCTAGTTTTCTAATTTAGAAAAAATGTTATAGCCGAACCAAATAGGGTCTTTACTTTTGCGCCACCCAGTATAAATTTTCTGAGAGTACTCGAATCACGGTCACTTGTTGGTGTTACTATTTACGCAGAATGAGCTCACTGTGTCGTTGAGTCTTGCTGTACCTATTTTGCTGTTTACTGGGTTTGATTATGAATCCGTTCAAAAGTAGTTTTATTGAATGAAATTTTAAAACATTTATTGTGCTAACTATTCAAATCGATTAAGATTTAGAAAGGAGAATAGACCTCGGGCGGGACTCGAACCCGCGATCTTTCCCTTAAGGCGGCCACCCACCTACAGTCTACCTGCAGTTTTTCGTCTGTCCGGCGGCCTGCAGTCCTTATGTCATCAATGTCATCATAATTTTATTACCTCAGACTAAAATAATAACATTATTTTATTCTTTTAGTCTGATATTATTACGTATAAAATGCCGACGGCCATAGACAGTCCGGCCTTTAACTGTGTTTGCTGACCGGAATCGTCAAGCGGCCACACACATATTATCTGTAGGTCTAAAATCGTATACGAAACTACAAGTGTGTGGGCTATTGCGATGAACTGACAGACCGATGTCATCCGGTTGTCGTTCGATAAACTGTAAGTGGGTGGCCGCCTTTACAGGGGGAATGCTCTGACCACTAAGCCACCAAGGCAAAGTATGATGGATCTACAAACGAGAAAAACGATGAACCACGTTCGATTATCAAAACAATACCAAATACTATTGGCAGCAGCACACACGCGTCAATAAATGCAAGATAACTACCAAATGCCAATATTTTGGAGCAACAATATCAACGATATCTGTATTGTTTACACCCGCGGTGCACTTTGGCTAGTTGCCAAGATTTAATAAAGTAAACTTGGCATTACCTCGTGACCTTGGCCGTGTACCTCGAGTTTATAGATGCTTTGGGGTTTTAAGTTTCACGTTAATGTATATGGCAGCCAGATATGATTTGTATAAGGAAATTAGAATGCATAATTAATAATATTATAAGTTAAGAAAACACGTCCACTGCCATAACACGAATAATGCAAGTCAGCGAGAATATAGGAAGTGACCACAAGCACCGCTCCTACTCCACAAATAGTGGAAAACCCTAGTATATAAGAACTGTTATTTTCTACTGTTTATACTGGAGATTGATGGCACTTGGTGGAACTTGCTACACATATTGAATAAATCACTTGTACTTTTCCACAATTATTTATTTATTTGAACCTTACCGGTTTCCCCTTACGGCATTATCAAAGGTTTACAATGGTTTAATAGTTTACAATGGTTTAATGGTTTACCATTGTAAACCTTTGATAATGCCGTAAGGTGAAACCGGTAAGGTTCAAATAAATAAATAATTGTGGAAAAGTACAAGTGATTTATTCAATATGTGTTATTTTCTACATTGCTATTTTTTTTAGTCGGAATAAATACAATACAATCAGACTGTGATAGCTTACTTCACCTCCGCATTAATATCTAATAGCTGATCGGAAACTCGGTCATTTCGTAGTTAGACTGACAGCCGATCCAAATGAATTAAGAAAAGGCTCAAAGAGGTATAATGTACCTTTACAACACACCTGCTCATAACAGTGATATTATTTTACCGCAATTAAGCACGGAATGACACCTATTATAAAACTGTGACTTTTTCATTACTATTATTCACAAAAGTGAGTTATAGATTCTTTTTTAAATTTTATAGGAAGTGTCTATAATTGTCTATGTTCTTAAAAAAGTTTTGATACAAAAAATAACGTGTTTAATAGTACGAATAAATTAATACGCCTATTGTATGGTCATTTGATGCATTTTCGTATTTAAATAAATAATTTCAACTTGTAATACTTGTGTAATAAACAAAATTTTCGCTCAAATTTAACTTTTTTTTTTCTCTAAGTACAGAAAAAAAACAGAGTAAAAAAAAGTTAAGTTCAAACCTCATTTTTTTTTAAATATGGTCGACCGCCATTGTTAAATGCGCGCGCATAGGAAAACGAATTAATTTGTAGTATTGTTTATTTAGTATTTGTAGTATTATTTTATTCGCAAGTGTGTTGTAAAACGTCGTATGGCACGTGTGAGCATGATGATTACCGTCCTCGGCTGTCTAAAGAAAGCTCGGGTCTCAATGGCACCTCGGCGGTAATCACCAACGTTGCTCACTTGTACCATAATGTACTATTCCGAGAAGTGTGTGCGAGCTACAAAAGTAACGAGTTACCCATTCCAACATCATCAGTGATATACATTATTTTATTGAGGTATTCTTTCCAAGTCTAGATGCTGTTGTTGATTTAGATTTAGGCTACGTCTGCCTTAAAAAGACTCTTTGCTTATAAGCAAAATATAGGAAATATACTTTTAAAGTGGAACTTCTTTTCAATTCTTATGTTGCTTGCATTTCAGTAAGTTATCCCACAGACAAAGGCGGCAACATTTTATAGCCAGTTTTATAAGCGTCGTTCAGCGCTTTCAAGCCTCTGTTTGTTGAAGCTTTAAAGCTAACTTAGTTGCTCTAAACACTAATTTTCTTATTACTTTGTCGCAGTTGTCTTTTACGATATACACAAGTACTAAAGTTACAAACTGTCAAGATGATATCAGCGCTTTATGTGGTCTGAACCACTTAAAGACTGTGAAAATTGAACTGCACTTTGTCGCCACTTTATTCTAGTATTATACCCGTATTCTAAACTGATACTCAGTTCTGAATTTCAATCTATCTTTAAATCAATAATCTGTCAAATCTTTCAATAAACCTTCCTTTTGATAAATTGCTGAAAACTGCATTAAATCCGATCAAGAAAGAGAAAAGATGTCTTAATCGATTTGAATAGTTAGCACAATAAATGCTTCAAAATTTCATTCAAATGCATTAAATCCGTCGAATACTTTAAAAAGATCTAAGCGAACAGACAGTAGTGACTTCATTTTATAAAGAATGTGTAAAGATATCCCTATAATATACACCGAGGATGTTTTCGGGCACAATTGTTGACTCGAGCCATGGCTCGAGTCAACAATTGTACCCGATTCATGCATATTCTGATGCATGCATCTGAGGCTGAATCGGCTAAGTCTGAGACTGAGTAACATAAGTTACTTTTTATCCCGAAGTTCTTACGGGATCGGACTTACGTGTAGGTACTCAAACCTGTAAACCATGAATCCCTGGTAAGATAAGATAAGATAAGATTTCTATAGTTTTTTAATAAAACTATTGTCATGTATAAAATATTCCTGCAAATGTATTTTTCAATACAATGCCAATGTTATGAACATTGAAATTATATTGAAAAATACAGACGGCTGTCGCTAGTAGTTTCAAAGGGAATTAAATTTTTACATTTCCTCGTATTTCCCTGAGCTCCAGGACGTACTATGCTATACAAATATTAAATTGGGCAATGGCTACGTTCGTTTTATTTGTTCCTGTGATGTTTCTACAAAATAACCCGCAGATGGAATGGAATTAGTTGTGAATTTTTAGTGAACATTTTTACCTGTCTGTACGCGGATATTCGAAGGCATATGAAGGAACTAGCTGTTGCCCGCAACTTCGTCCGCGTTAAGTTCGGAATGTTGTTCATCCCCTATTTTATCCCCTTGGGGGTAGAATTAATCAAAATCCTTTCTTAGCGGATGCCTACGTCATAACATCTACTTGCATACCAAATTTCAGCCCGATCCGTCCAGTGGTTTGGGCTGTGCGTTGATAGATCACTATGTCAGTCAGTCAGTCACCTTTGAGTTATATATATTTAGATGTTATTATGTTGAACTAGTACCTATTACATTTTTCTTTTTCTTTTGCCGTGTTGGTTCCCGTAGGAGTAGAATAGGGTCACCCCATCTCTTCCAGTGGGTGTCGTGTTGTAGATAATTATAATTTGCTCTTTTTCAAATTTTATTTGAATGAATTAAATACATCTTTAAAATATATTACTTCTTAAACGAGTCTTCGAATTTCTTACAGCGATTTTATACGGTTTTGAATTTCCTTGTGTAATGTTAAAGTTACGGAGCGCAAGTAAAACACATATATGCGCGGCCAAAGTTATTGCTTTCCTAAGTGAATTAAACGAATCGTTTAACATTTTAGCTCTTAAGTTTAGAGTTAGAGTTTATAATGAGTTGTTTTACAACTTTGTTTCGACTGAGACAATATTTGAATTATAGTTCGTATCAAATGGATTGAGAATAAAGTTCATTGACTTTTTGAGTGGTTTGGACCAGTTACTCAGGGGTTTTAAACATTGTTCACACTGTAACGAAACCAAATACAGCACCACGAGGCTCACGATCGTAGAGCAAAATCACATTAACGCGAATGCTTTTATCTTATGCCTCTTGCCTTTTCTGTATAATTCACGCCTTAAACTCGACTACCGTATCCCTAGCACGCAAAACTATCGTAATCATAAAGGAAACGTATCGAGAGAAACGAGCAGTGCGATTGGCAGGATTCACACACACGCGCACACACACACAGGTTCACAATTATAGGTAGGTGTCCAATCGTAATGCTCAGATTTATCTCTCTCTCTCTCTCTCTCTGTCTCTTACAGATTCTCTCGATACGTCTACATTAAGATTACGATAGCTTTTCGTGCTTGGGCTCGAATCTACCATTGTCAAACGCAATCGCAACGGTACCGTTCACGAAATTTGACGGTCCAATTCCTATTATCTACCCAAGATCTACTGACAAAGGTGACCCTACTTGGACTAATCCAGCAATGCTCATTTTGTAAGTACTATTATCTATCTGCCTGACGGGTAGCGATTACAGCAAAAGGGTTATCACTCGCCAGTGACGTAGCACTTTAATAGGTATTGGTTTTAACAAAGTACCTCTTCTCTCCTATCTACAAAAACATTTTCATCCCAAACAGGATGGTTTAGCACTTTTTTTCTTTGCCACGTCATTTTGACCTAAATATTTGTAATCGATATTCACTTTCACTTCTAATTTACTTGTAATGTTTTCTATTCCTCATTGTTCTAAAAGTACCTACTATGATAGTTAATGGGCTAGGGCTAGGGCTGGGGCTAGGCTAGGGTAATGGCTGTTTAACATCAGACAGATACACAGCCCAAACTCAGCCTCAGAAGCTTGCTCAGAATCTTATAACTAAAAATTGTAAAAATTGTGAATCATAACACTGTATAACATTAACTCTAAGATAGAAAATATGAACCAATCATTGTAATTATTGAATAAATTGAATTGATTTGAATTGAATTGAATAGTGCCCAGAATACGGCGATAGGCTCACCCCTTATTACGTGGGACCTAATACAACAACTGGTGAAATGTGGGTGTTAATTCACCTCTGCCTAATCCTTCGGGGATAAAGGCGTAATTGTATGTATGTGTGTATGTATGAAAGTTAATGAGGATGTTTGAATGCTTGTTACTGAAGCACGCTCAAATGGCTCAATCTGTCTTACAATTTATCTTCATATAAATCGAGATGCATTACTGAGTGTCGTTCTAGAATACAGACCTTAGAGCTAAGTGTAAAAATAGTTTTGTCATGACTGTACATTTTGTCTGAAATTAGAACGTACAAGTTTGCCAGCACTTACTATGAAATTGAGTGGCAACGGTCAACTCCACCCTCGCTACTCAATATTGTGTTAAGGCCAAGTTAGCACAACAAAGTTCTTGTCGGTATTAGTTTGGCTTATTAATTTGTTAAGGTATTTATGAATTGGTGAATGAAGGAGTCTAGACGAAACTTTTTAACTCATTTTTATGAATTACTCGCTGTTGCCCGCGATTTTGCCGTGGAATCTGATCCCTTTCCCGGAAAATCTCCCGGGAACGGGATCAGATTGTTTTCTATTTTTTGTTACATAAAAACATTCTGTGGAACATGTGAAAACGAAATTAACCACATCGGTCGGGTACCCCATCGGTCGAGCCGTTACGATGTGAGTTTTGCCCATAGATAAATTTATATGATATCTTTTTTAAATAAGCTAATGATATTTTAGCAAAAGGTTTATCATCCTCATCATCCTCTTTACCTGTCAAAGTGCCCAGTTGACCCCTCTTGTGTGAGGGCCGAAAATTTTAGATAATTAACTATAATATATCCTCCAACTCCTTCGTCTCTAAGTCTATCTGTTCTGAGGAAGAACAAAGTATATTTTTTATTTCCAAGAGTAGCTATTTTCCACATGAAGGGATTCGCAGACTGCAGTAAGCATTCCAGAAAGTTAAATTTCCAATGATACTGAAACTTTTTGTGTTTATTATTCCAAACTTTGTTATAACTAAACACGAAGAAAGTTATAAACTCACACAATATTCGAAATAGACCCACAAACATCATACAAACAACCGGATACCTCTCAGAATAATATCTCGGGAAACTCCTTATTTATCTTGTGAACAATCTGTTGTTGAAGGTATAAATAGATTCTAATAGTACCACGTCCACACTGCTTATCTATTTAATAGAAACTATTTGATATATAGTCGATATACACTTCACTTCTCTAAAACCAATGCAGATATGACTACATCATGTCGTTTTGTTCAGGTGACACTCTCTTTCAGCGATTTCATTGGTCGAACTGTCGAAGAGATGTCTCGATTATGTCAATGTCCGCCATGCTGACTGCTGTTTTCCGATAAATCGAGATTCGTTGGCCGGCGTATTGTAGAATGGAATAATGAATGTATGGGATAACGTATACGACACGTATTTTCCCTATTGCCCCTTGTCTAAGGGGGCCAGGACAGAGTGTCGTTCTAGAATACTGGCCTGAAAGCTGTATAATATAAAGATGATCCAAGATAAAGAAATATATTATTTTTACTTTATTTTTTTACATTTATGTTTACATTTCCTTTTTCCTTCCGGTACAGGCAGTGACATCAGTAAAGAAAGGACAGGAGGACCTTTTCTTATAAATTGGTGACCCCCTAACCCTGACTGAATGTGTGTTTTTGGGATTTGGTCTTATACGATCGGCGGTTACTCCACTTTCAACTAATAGCGTTAACAATTCCACTGTGGAAAAACGAAAAAACATCGTAAGAAAATTAGTAGGTAAGTATTATCACTAGAAGTATATATTATCACTAGAGTCTTCCTCTATTAATTCTAACGCTCACAGTGCTGTGGCCCTTCTCGACAGTAATATTAGTTCTTATAAATTTAGCTTCAAACATATTGATCCCAATGACATCTTAAAAGCATTTAAAAATCTGAAAATGAAAAAGTCCATAGATTACTGGGGCATATCAGTTAGTTTAATTAGTCATGTAATTAATATCATTGCACCTGATTTGGCACTTATATTTAATGAATGTGTAGATGAAGGCACGTTTCCCAACTTAATGAAACATAGTAAAATAATACCATTATTTAAGAAGGGATCTAAGTCAGAACTTGGGAACTACCGTCCCATCTCTATTTTGCCAACTCTGAGTAAGGTGTTTGAGAGAGTGATGCTCAGTCAGATGCAACAACACTTCAAGACCAATAATCTTTTCCACAGCCAACAATATGGCTTTACTGGCGGGAAATCTACCACCGATGCGGGAGTTAGCCTAGTTGACCTAATTTACGACGCTTGGGAGGGATCGCGGGATGCTATTGGGGTATTCTGCGATCTTTCTAAGGCATTTGATTGTGTGGACCATCAGACACTTTTGCTCAAGTTACGTCGCTACGGTTTTGACAAGAAATCCACAAAACTATTAGAATCTTACTTGACAGATAGGCTTCAGACTGTTGATGTGAATAACGTAAAGTCAAACGGATCAAACGTCAAAATAGGCGTACCCCAAGGATCAATCCTGGGACCTTTTCTTTTTTTGGTTTACGTTAATGACCTACCATATATGATCGAGACACAAGCGGGCATAGTATTGTTTGCAGATGATACATCGCTAATATTCAAAGTGGATCGGCGTAATACAGATGTGACTATTGTTAATAATATTTTAAACTCTATTTCAAATTGGTTTTCTGTAAACAATCTACTGTTGAATGCAGAAAAGACCAAATGCATTAGGTTCACACTGCCTAATGTAAGGCAAGCTCACGTTGATGTCGTGCTGGAGGGACAAAGATTGGAATTTGTAAGAAGCACTACTTTCCTAGGAATTACCATAGATTCGAAGTTACAATGGGGTGACCATATCACTATTTTGGCCAATAAACTCAGCTCTGCTGCTTATGCTGTCAGACGGATAAGGCAGTTGACAGACGTAGCTACCGCTAGGCTGGTGTACTTTAGTTATTTTCATAGCTTGATGTCCTATGGAATACTACTTTGGGGAAATGCGGCAGATTTAGAGACTATCTTTATATTACAAAAAAGGGCAGTACGTGCCATTTATTGTTTAGGCAAGAGAGATTCTCTTAGGGAACGATTTAAGGACATTAATATTTTAACTGTAGCTTCCCAATATATATTTGAAAACATACTATATGTCAGGAAAAATATTACTAAATTTACAAAAGTAAGTGACATTACAGACAGAAATCTGCGCAATAAAAATAAACTGCTCCTTCCATGCTATCGGCTTAGCAAAGTTAGTGATTCTTTTAAAGGGGAAGGTATACGATTTTATAATAAGTTGCCTGAATCGGTCCTTGGTATGCCTGAAAACCAATTTAAAAATCATGTAAAGACCACCCTATGCAAAAAAGCATACTATAGGACAGACGATTATATTAAAGACAAAAATGTATGGCTTGAGCATGGTGCAGGCCCCTCTTGAAGTTGTCTTATTTTTATTTTATATAAGGTTTTATTTTTATTTTTATATACCTACTTGACGCGAGACAAATGTACATACGTTCATATTTAGTCTTAAGAAACCCTTTTATTTTTTTTGTAAACTGACGTCCTTAAAATGCCGCAGTGGAGTTTGTTGCGCCGTTTCTTCTCCATTAGCGCTTAGGAAGCGGTGGTAAACTTAGTTTTAAGGAGTTTTTGACGTCAAAAAGCTGTAACAATGTTGCACTATTTTGAGAAATAAAGACTTTGACTTTGACTTTGACTTTGAATCTTCGCCTTAAATTCATCGTGCAACTAAGATTAGAGCAAGTGCAGGATTAATGGCTAACCGCAATCTCTAAAATTTAAAGCGTAATGGTGGAACGACGGTGCTTGATATATGGCCAGTTTCTGAATTAAGAAATTGAAGTTGAGTCCTTATCAACACCTGCCTAAGCACAGTTTAAGTAGCTAAATGCTTACAGTACTTCCTTTTTTAAATTTGTAATCTTTCGCCACTGATGGAGGCTTGCCATTGTCAAGCACTAAGGCATTGTAATTCAACTCATTTAATTGAAGAAGATCTCCAACTTTTGTTATTCACATACGACAGTTACCTCAGTTTTATACTCAAAAAGTTGAACAGAACATTTATAATCGGAAAATTCATCACTGTACTCCAGATATGGTCATAAATAACTTTCAGTGTAATGCGTTTAGGTTCTACAAACTTTGCCGTCGGATTTACATAAATGTGTCGGAAATTTCAAACATTTATGGAATACCGCTGCTCGCCCACATTCGTCTTTATCGCTCTTTCGAACAATATTAATGTTATTTTTGAACTTTCACTTCAAAATTGTATGTTACATACATACATTATATTGAAAGGTTTCCGTAAAAAGATACCGTCACATATTACTTATACGTACTATGTTATGTCGTTTACGGTTCAGTAGTAGGTAACCGAAATGCGTTAGAGTGATTACATAGAGAAACGGGTTACCGGTCCGGGTAAACCTATCCGTGTTTCTATCATATCAATTTGCCGTTTGTCAAAAAAATCGTAAAACATAGAGAAACAGGTTATCCTGTTTCTCTATGTAAGTACCCTCTGGGCAGGTCGGTCCTAGAATGGATGACCATGTGACCATTCTTACACATAAGTAGCTATAAAAAGTGTACTAAAGTTACTTATCCATTGCGGAATTTGTGAGGTGAATCTCGGAACATAAAATTGTCTGTGCTCTTAATATTAAATTATCTATGTACCTTAGAATAGGTCCAGCTGCCTCATAAATACAGAAGATATTCTCAAGCATGGGCAATATGTGCATTAAAGTTTTAGGTGAATATTTTGAACTGCATTTAACAGAATATTAAACTGTCGAAGCATTTTGGTTTAACGGTAGATACCTACTCTTATACTGACTAAAATGTGTCGTTATGTCCCTATCATCACATCCTTAGAAAAATGCTGTCATCAACTTTGATATTTTTACGTCTGACAGGTATCCAATGGCGATCATATGTTAGCTTTTTCTCTCTCCCTCTCTCTTCAGACATGTTGATAACACACTTGTACTTTTCCACGATATTTATTATTGAACCTGATCGATTTCACCCTACGGTATTCTCAAAATATCACATTGACAATTGTTATATCAATATGTGAAACAATAAGTTCCACCAAGTGCCATCAATCAACAGTATAAATAGCCATTAAGTCTAACAGTATAAATAGGCTTCAGATCTGTCGTATTCTTATGCATAAAGTAAGATGAATTTTTACAAAGCATTTTTCTGAAAAATAACAAGTACGACGCCCACCAATATTGGCAAGTTCTTCAGAACAAGGAACTCGCATCGCTCACGAGATTTGAAGAATGTTCTTACAAAGAATGTTGCTTACAATGCTTACGAAGGAAGTTTCAAGTACAAACTTTATATGGCGCGAGTAAATACGAAATTGCTAAGACTATTATTGTAAACTGCAACTGTTGTTAATGTTTTGATGAAGTCTATAAAATAATATCATTTATTATAAAGAAATTACAATTATTTACATAAATACATTACTAATGTAAAAACAATACCTATATACCTATATACAAAGCTGCAAGTTCAGGCGTCAAAAAAATCCTCCCCATCGACGTTAACTGGGAGAGGGCCAAAAGGCTGGCGGCATTGCCACGTTGAATGTACGTCTTATAGTATTTTGCAATGGTAAAGGGTGACAATTTTCTAAAGGGAAGCCGGTGGAAAAAGACTTCTTACCTCTACCTCTTAAAGAACAACCATAGCATGTATGAAATTCTTGACGTTCTGATCTACCACTGTTTCCTTTTATAGAATAAGTCGCCAGAAATTTATATACTTGTGATGTCATAATCACAGCGTCAGTTCCGGTTACATTTAAAGCTTGTACTTTTTTTTCATCGTGCGAAAAATTCCCAAGGATACCACCCCCGCCGGAGCCGGAGGAGGTTATGTCGGACTCGAACCGACTAAAACGCACGCCATCTGTGGGCCGTAGGGTGTGGGTCGCCGCTGTCAAACTACCTATATTGGAATTCGCATCGAAATTATTCGAAGAAAATCACAGTTGGAAATATAATACCTTCCCTCTCCTTCTTAAAAAGAGACAAATAGGCAGACTACTTATAAAAAAGCTAAAGTATCATTGTATCTCGGACAGAAAATAATCTTCCATTAGCCTCAAAAATATTTATACTAAAATATTTACGAACGGGAAATCTGATCGTCTTATTTGTGTAACGAGAAATGACGATGGCTCGTTTCCTCATTCCCTAAAGGTATTCTAAGGTTTCTCTGGCGAAAAATTCGAAGAACCTCGGGAAAGAGATAAAGTTCATTTAATACTCACACTTTCTTTTAAACTCGAATAAAGTAATGGAAATAATCGGCGGTAGATTTTTATCCTGTTTGTTGCTAAGCGAAGATTGGTTTTTGAAGATTTTTAGTTCTGATTCCTCTGATATCCTGGTTCTTACTAATATTTTAAATGTGAAAGTTTGTGAAAATGTTTGTATATTTGTTTCTCAAACACGCTGAGTCAACTGAAAGGATCGTCTGGCTGGGATTTCGTACACGGATAGATACATTTATTCGATAGTATAAATTCCCATATTCAGTTTGTTGACTCCGTATCAGTGGCAGATAGCTACACCTGCGATATCGATAGGTGTATCCCACCTGGCCTACACCCAAAAAATACCCTAAAAATTATTAACCAAAACATCAGAAGTATAAACAAAAATATACATGGATTCATAACTATACTACATAGAACCCAGGTTGAGTGGGATGTAATTGTCTTAACCGAATGTTGGCTTCTTGAAAACAATAATATTCCACCGCTCCCGGGGTATGCCAATTTCTCAACAACCAACCACAGGACTCAAAATGAGGGTGTTGTGGTCTACATCAAAAATGAAATCGTGGCCACTGTTAGGGAACCTACATTTGGGAATTCAAACTGCCTCCAAATACAACTAAACAATAATACTGTGATCTTAGCCATGTATTGTCCCCCAGGTATAAAAGACGTCCCTCGCTTTCTAAACGAATTAAATAATACACTGACAATGATAACCCACACTAGACACATAATATTAACCGGTGACCTCAACATAAATATTGGCGAAAACTCAGAAGACCCAGATCGACATACCTACTTGACCCTATTGGCTACTCATGGACTCTTGCCAGCTCATACCTTGCCAACCCGAGGAAACAACTGCCTGGATCACATAATCCTCAAAACAACATTAACAGCCAAAGCTCTGGTTGCTCATTCAGCCTTAACCGACCACGAGGTAACAATGTTGTTTTTGCCTAAAAATACCCCTAAGCATAAGGCTCCTAATGTTATGCATCGAATAAATTACCACAATGTATCAGAAGACCTGAAAAAGTATGATTTTAGTGAAATCTATACTATAAAAGACCCAAACACTGCAGCAGATTTCCTCGTCAACTCGATCCGACACATCATAGCTTCCAATACCACAGTCGTGAAACTCTCAAATCGTAAAAGGATTTTAAAACCATGGATTACCCCGGGCCTCATACGATGCTTGAAACATAGAGATAACATGCACAAACAACTTAAAAAGACACCGAACAACGAAGTCCTCCGTATCTCGTACACACGATACAGGAACCACTGCAACAGTATACTCAAAAAGGTCAGAAGAGAATTTGAAACAAAAGAATTGACTAGTGCAGGGCAAAATAACAAAAAACTATGGCAGGCAATCAACAAAATCTCCGGTAGACCAGTGAGTAAAAGCAATCCCTCTGATTTGCTATCGATCGCACCTTCCTCCGAACAGGCAGTCGATACGGTTAACCATTACTTCGCCAGCATAGGTAAAAATCTCGCGGAAAACATAAATAATGCACAAACAGGTTACCTATACTCACCATCACGGGCTAGCCCTGACACGCCATCACATTCCTTGGTATTGCTTCCCACTGATGAGGGAGAGGTGAGTAGGGTGGTTGATTCTCTAAGAGAGGGTTGTGCTGTCGGGTGGGATAATATATCAGTCGATGTAATAAAACAAAACAAAATAACTGTTGTCCCCCCGATGACGCATATCTGCAACCTAGCGCTTGCTTCTGGTACATTTCCCAGAACCTTCAAAAAGGCACTTATACACCCAATCTACAAGGCTGGAGACAGAGACCGAGTCACAAATTACAGGCCCATTGCTGTTTTACCTTCGCTATCCAAAATACTCGAGCGACTCATGAACTCCAGATTAACGAGTTATCTCGAGAAAAATCGAATCCTGTCACCGTCGCAATACGGGTTTCGCACGGGTCGATCGACTAGTGACGCAGTTCATGATCTCATTAATAACATAGTCAGAAAATTGGACGAGGGTCAAAAAGTATTGGGTATTTTCCTGGACTTGGCCAAAGCCTTCGACACGGTCTCTGTTTCTATCCTTTTAGAGAAGTTGGAACACATTGGGATAAGGGGCGACCAACTAAAACTGTTTGCAGATTACCTCAATGGCCGTGTACAGAGCGTTAAGATAGATGGTCACATAAGTAAAGAACTACCAGTCACCTATGGAGTTCCTCAAGGGAGTATTATCTCTCCAACTCTTTTCCTCATCTATATTAACGATCTGTGCTCAATGAATCTACAGGAAGGTAACATATACACCTTCGCGGATGATACTGCACTCGTGTTCCACTCCGACTCGTGGGAGAGCGTACTCAGTTACGCCCAAACGGGGCTAGATACCGTGACCAAATGGCTGGCGAAACACTATCTGACTCTCAACACGGAAAAATCACTATACATACCTTTTGCTATTCGGAATAGCGCTTCTCTTACTACTCTCTCTCTACCTATTATAGTACATACATGCATACCTATACACAACACAATCTGTCGGTGCACACACCTTCGCAGGGCCCCATCAGTTAAATATCTTGGTGTAATACTAGATCCTTTCTTGGATTTTCATCTGCACATAGAAACTCTTGCGTCCAGAATCCGTAAATTAATATACGTTTTCAAAAACCTCAGACATGTAGCAGATGAAGATCTAAGAAAGACAGTTTACTTCGCCCTGTGCCAATCGCTGTTATCCTACTGTATCACGGCATGGGGTGGTGCAGACAAAACAATTATAGTTCAGGTGGAAAGAGCCCAGCGAGCGATACTGAAAGTGTCTCATTTCCTGCCCTTTCGATACCCCACGACGGTGTTGTATGAGAAGTGCAAGGTGCTGACTGTCCGTCAATTATTCATCCTTCACGTCATACTCAAACAACACTCGTTGCTAAACTACAACCCAGCTGCACCGTTAAATAAGAGACGATTCAGGCCTGTCGACCGCACCCTTGACTCGTTCAACAAACAGTTTACAAATAGGTTTTTCTGTTTCCTTGGCGGGTATATTTATAATAACCTCAATAAAATACTACCCATATATAACCTAACGAAATCACTGTGCAAAAAAAGAACCAGTGAATGGCTCATGACATTGGACTATGACAATACTGAATGTCTTCTAACAGTCCCTGTTTAAAACTCCGGATACTAACCAAACACACACAGAACACACACACACACACACACACACACACACACATCTATCATCTACTAACCGTGACATTACCTACTAAAACAAAAATGTAATTGATATTGTGTTGTACTCGAATCTGCATCGAATGAATTATTATAGTACTCCCATACCATCAAACATACAACAAGATAGTTTGTATTCTGTTGTCATTATATTATCATCTAACTAGCCACTAGAGATTGCGACTAGTATAGGTACTGTACTACAAGTCTAATGGGTGCGTACTGGTGGCCTGAAATACAGGATTCTTCCTAGTTTAGGCACCAGTCTCCCACATAGAAAAATATGTATAGATTAAGTCAACCGTTAATATGATATATTCCAAATATGTGGTGAGAAAATAAATGTTATTCTTATTCTTATTCTATTTCAGAACATTCGTTTTCCATAGTACAGTGGTAGTCACAATTTCGCATACCTCTCATCTATAGATGGACACACATTACACTTACATAAGCTAGGTACATGTACTTATATGAGTTATGATCTACTGTTTTTATTCCTGGAACAGACCCCATGCGGGCGGAGCCGCGTACAACAACTAGGTACATGGAGCAGGAAACCGCAGCCTGGGCACAGAGCGTAGGAAAGGCTACACATGAATCTCTCTGTTATAGAAAACATAAAAAAATTTTTTTCTTTCTTAATGAATGACAGAATATACCTACATAATGTATGTGTAAAAGCTATGAAGTTAAAATCTTTATATTGTTATTTTATTACCAACTATAAACTAGTTACATTCTAAAGGAGAAATTATTGAGTTACCTTGTATAGTCAAAATGCAAATATCATTTTGTTGCCGCTGCAGCTGTGACCCGAATCTCGAGCTTAAATTGTCATTCAGACTGGGTACTTACACAGTACCCACGCCAGGCTACGCAGACTTATAGACTGTAGGTTTCGAGGATAAATATCAATATTTAAAAGCTTTACAAAAATGTGAATACACAAATCATAATGCACTGTTTTTTTTTTCATCTGTGGGATGAGGCACTAATAAATCACTCAGTAATGCACACAACCTTTCCCATAGGTCATAGCAACTACTTACTCGCTTCACTAAAAGTTTTCTATCAATCTTCCTGCCAGAAGTTGCCTCGTGTGGTCACCCTAGGAAGGTCGGATCTCTAGCGTGATGCCGACGCAAGTACTAAGTTCTAACAACAACTTAACGTTGAAGTTGCTACACTAAATAATGTATAGCAAAATTGCATGAAGCTCCTAAATTCATTAGCAGATGATAGGAGCGATGGAACTTTAGATACCTAAGTTTACAAGATCATTTAATATTGTGTTAGGTTTATGTTTAAGCAAACTTCGTTAATTGAAATTTACAAATGTATTTTGTATGCCATCATATTATGGCAGAATATGAATGATCTTTATTATAACGCCTTTTGTACCTACCATATTCTTGCAAATCAAATTAAATTGAATTTGAATTTGAATCATTTCTGCGTGTGTATTATCATGCAAAATATGGAATAAATGCCGGTTGAATGCGAAAGGGCCCAAAATATTAGGAGTTGATATACTTACTAATATTTTGATTCAAGCGTCATCGAGTCGGCAAAAACAGGCCCGATTAGTTCACCTTTCGAACAAAACAACTAGATCAAAATGGGTTCACTCGTTCGGGACCTACGATGCCGCAATCAGACACACACAGCCACGTCAAACTTATAACACCCCGTCGTTTTTGCATCGGGGGTTAACAATGAAGATACTTATATCACGTAGGGGTTCAATAATAAATTGTAATATCAGTAGATATTGGAAACACGTACGAAGATAAAACTGTGAACCACTAAATCTGAACACGTAACGGTCAGTGCACCTACAGCGACAATATGAGTACCATACCTACTGATTTTCTATTATATTTTAAACAAGTAATAGAAGTTACGCATGACCCTCTCACCTACCATGTGATCCTGGTGGTAGAAAAAGCTTCAAAAGTAAAAAAAAGAGGAAGTACTGTACTATACCGTTTGGTTTGTATGAGTGCGATACCTCAGTCCAGAAAGCCACGCGTGTGCCTTCAAGTCAGTCATGCGATCTTGGTGTAGGATTCTGGTGGTAAAAAAGACTTAGTAGGTAAAAATAAAAATAAGTACTGTACAATACTGTTTGGTATGTATGAGGGTGACACCTCAGTCCAGCACATGTTATTCTATACAGGAAAAGACAGAGTAAAATCAAGTAGGATAAAAATACATAAAGGATCAATATGATTCTGTACAGCCCCTCTAGACAAGTGGCAATTCGTTGGCCGGCGTATCGTAGAATAGAATGACGAATGTGAATGAATTTGACATTTATGACATGCGTTGACGACTGTCATATACGTCAATTACCATACATTCGTCATTCTGCCCCCCTAGACAAGTGGCAATTCGTTGCTCGGCGTATGATGAAATAGAATAACGAATGTATAGGATTTGACGTTTTTGACATTCGTTGGCACCTGTCATATACGTCAAATCCCATAATTTGGCATTCTATTCTACAAAACACCGGCCGACGAATTGCCACTAGTCAACGGGGCTGGTAAGTTACCCAAACAACAATCCTTAATACAATGTTTAGGTTGTTTGAAGTATTTTTTTTTTTTTTTTTTTTCAAGGAATATAATATTATAACGTAGTCAGCATTAACGTAATCTAGCAACACATAACCCGCTACTTCACTCAACAAGTCATGTACCGTAAAAGTTTATGTTGTTCAAAATACTTTGATAATTACTCCTGGGCTCGGGTTTATGTCAGCTTAAATGTACAGGTAACAAAGTAATGAGTTTAGTCATAAAAATGCTTTTATTACTCAAGCATAGGTTAGAATAAAACTTGAAATTTTACTCTGCTACCATTACAGGGTGTATTTAAATTAATCCCTCAGTCCACTAGGTAGCCCGGCGCAATCCACTCGTGAAACAAACGACACTCTAGGGTACACTGTAATCAAATGTTTGTTTCATGGTTCCTGTGATACTTTACACAATTTTAGTATCTACCGTCTGCTGCTTAAGGCGGCCACCCACTTACAGTCCGCCTGCAGTTTTTCGTCTGTCCGGCGGCCTGCAGTCCTTATATCATCAATATCATCATAATTTTATTACCTCAGACTAAAATAACAACATTATTTTATTCTTTTAGTATGATGTTATTATGTATAAAATGCTGACGGCCATAGACTGTCTGGCCTGTAACTGTCTTTGCTGACCGGAATCGTCAAGCGGCCACACACATATTATCCGTCAGTCCAAAATCGTATACGAAACTGTAAGTGTGTGGGCTATTGCGATGAACTGACAGACCGATATCATCCGGTTGTCGTTCGATAAACTGTAAGTGGGTGGCCGCCTTTAGTGGTTTGAACAGCGTATAAAGACTTTGGAAAGATCCACCATTGAATCCAGTGGAGCCGATGTTACTTTAATGTCTATTTTGATGACTTAGGACCTAGGACAATACGCTACCTTCAAGTTTGATTGGTAAGTTTATAATTAACTAGCTTTTGCCCGCGGCTCCGACCGCGTGGATGTCGGTTTCTCAAGGTCTAACCTACCTCTATACCAAATTTCATCAAAATCGGTTCAGCGGTTTAGTCGTAAAAGTGAGACAAATAGACAGACAGACAGACAGACAGAGGTACTTTCGCATTTATAATATTAGTAGGGATAGTAGGGATATACGTTCCTTCGTTCTCCATTCGACAGTACTAGTTTAAACATGCAACCCATGACAATGCGGAGATTAAAAAAAAACATAATAATGTAAATAACTGCATTCAATGCAATATTTTCACAAAAAAACTTAAATTGCCCCCGTTATATAGTAGGGTGGAGCGTCAATTTTTTTTTTCGAATTTCCTAATGATACTTTCACCAAAAGTTGTGGGTTATAGCACTAATTAAAACTATATAATTACAATGCATGACATATTTGAAGAAATACTGCCCCAAGCCCCTTGAAATTTTGAAAAATACACTTATTTAGGCAAAATTTTGAAGTTCGCTGTGGTTTAATAAAACAGTGAACATGATATTTAAATTACATTTATTTCCTTGATAACTAAGTATTTTACAATATTAATGGCCCTATGTGTGTAATAATAGCAAATTATGTATGATCGTTAGGTACAGAAAAATCGAAAAAACAGAAAAATCAGTTAATTTTAAAATCCTTTTTTGTCTCAAAAATCGGCATAATCTTACGAGATTCAATACGTGTTCTTATAAATCCATCTCTCCTTATTGGGCCACATACCGCAGCGGAGGCTTCTGTTACTATTTTTACGCATCTTTCCGTAGCTTGAGTGTGACAAGGGAATTTTTTTAAAAGTGGCTTTATATAAACATCAATTTTTTCCAGCGACTCAATGCACTCCAGAATGATGTTCGTGCTTATGTTTTTAAGAACTGGAGGCTCTGTGACAGACACATCATTCCAGATGACGATGTCAATATAGTCCTCAGCCTTAAAATTTAAAAAAGGAACTTTAAATTGCCTCACGCCCTTGGTACCTGAATCTCGCGATTTCAAGATCTTTCGTAGTGCCAAAACTCTTATATGTTTTCTTTCATCAGCCAACATAGCCAACAAAACGTTCTCTGTGTGGCCAAAGAAGCCATTTCTTTGGATTACTGGATCTATTATTTGTTTTAGGTGTTCGGGAAGGTATCTTGAAAGCGCCATAGTCGCCAAAGAGATTATATTACGTTTCTTAGGGACTAATGACGACGATAACATTGGATGTGCCGAAGGCAACTCGATTTGCTCATCACTCGACTCAATAAAAGTTGAAGAAACACTAGGTACAGCTGTTATTTGATTCTGTTCCGAAGACAAACCCACCTTTTTAATGTACTTTACTGGCCTCTCTTCATGCAGTCGCTTTCTCAATAGCCGTTTGGTGTTTTGAGCAGAAGTTTTTAAGTCTATACCTCCAATACCCATTTTTCGCTCCGTACGTTGGTCAATTAAAAACATTCTCTCTAAAATAGGTACTTTAGATTCCTTCGGACATTTACACGCATCAAAGTTTATGCATTTACATGCCGCGATATCAAACAATGATTGTGTTTCTTCTTTAAACAATTCCAGACGATCTTGATAGGACGCGACGTTTTTTCGACACTTATAGGGTTTAAGCAGAACCCGGTATTTATCATGATAGGCCTTAATCCTTTTAATCACGGAACACCGTTCAATAGTAGGGATTGATGCTGTTTGCCACACCAACAACAACTTTTCGGACAGCTCATTGCATGTATCAGTAACCAGATTGCGTTTAGGCTTACCGCGACTCAGTCAAGTAAAACATGTTATAATATCTTCGTATGTAGGTAAAATATTAAATTTAAATCCCGTCCATGACCAAATAAAGGACATTGCAAATCACTACGGAGAGTAGATAGCGACATATCAAAATCATTCACTCGAAATTATTCGTGAAACAAAAGTTCAGTCGTCTATTTGCAATAATTGGCGCAAACTAAAATTTGGTTTTTTTTTTACGTTTGGAAGTGGTCAGCAGGGTTGCGGGGGAAAGTATAGTGATGTGCTACGTCTTAAAACTGATAGATTAACCTTTACCATAGATAAAACCTTTATTTTTAATCTTAAAATAACTATATTAGTAATGATAACCCGGGCAGAAAAAAACGTATTTTTTTGTAAATTATTCAAACTTCAAGTGACTTGGGGCAGTATTTCTAATGATCCAATCTTAATAATATTTTGGGGTTTAGATACGTATATATAGACACAACTTTTGGTAATAGTCTCATTACGATTATGCGATTTTTTATTTTCTCCATACATTGACGCTCCACCCTATTATATAGAGGAAGATGTGAAAATATTGGTTATTTCCATTTTCAAACCACAAATTAATAATTACAATAATACAACAGCATTAATACAGTTTTCATCCCAGTATTCGACATAATATCAATGAGAATCAAAACAAATTAAACTTACTAAAGTACGGAAGACTTAAGTAACCTTCCAAAAACTGATTGTCAAAACATGTCCAACAATATACGAACAATCGTTTACCATGTCTCTGGGAATTTGTTCAAACTTTGTAGAGTTTTGAAACTGAGGTACCTACTGTTATTACGAGGGAATTACCTTATTGGGTCACCATAAACCTAAAACAACATGCGATATTAAAAAATTCGAGCGCAACTAACCACACCCTGCTGAAAAAGAAAAAGCTTACTGTGTAGCTGAAAACTTTCTTTTTAAATATCCTGTGAAAACTATTTATTATATTCAATTCTTCGCCAAACTGCATAAGCAAATAATACAATACATTTACCTACTATTCTATTTTTTTTAAGTTTATCGAGGCCATGCCATCATCATCTGCATGCCTGCTAATTAACAGAAGAGCCCTCTGCCGTCTGCCCTCTAAGAGTTGGGAAGTAGCTCCCATAAAAGTCGTCGGAAATGTTAGTTCTTTCATAAAAATAAACCACTAAATACGATGACGTTTAACTGTATGCAACTATTGAGCTATACAGGCCGTTCTCCTGAATAAAAAGGCCGAATAATATTTGAATTTGAAATGATATTGAGAGATCTGATATTCAAATGAGCAACAAAGAACGCTTTATATGTCAATCTCTTATATTGGGGTGGAATAATTCTTTATGAATGAGTGCTGCTTCTTGATTCAAGAGTTTTTTTATACGTCTTTTTAAGTATTTTATACCTATTATTTAATGAGTACGACGATACTACATTTGCTTTTTGAAAACAATTCCTAGAACCCGATTGCAGAAACCTCCCGGGTCCAGTAATAAAATTATACCTACTATGCGTTATACTTATAACTTTCAGAGTAAACTATAAGTTTACAAAGGCTGAGGAATGATAACTCTGCTGTATAGTGGTCCCAAGCGACTACAACATTGGTTTTTTTAAGAAGTGTATAAGAAGGTTTTATAGAGTCTACAAGTGTTTCACTTTTCTAAGGCCGTATCGTAGTAAGATCGGCTTCTCATCATATTTACCTTGTACGTGGCTGCCACCTAAGTGGTATGAGAAAAATAGTAAATTTCGATTCGATTTATATACGAAAAAGAGAAATGATCCAGGCGGGACTCGAACCCGCGACCAATCCCTTACAAGGGGAATACCCTGACCACTGAGCCACCGAGTCACGCCTCGAGTACTTCAAATTCTCATATACAACCATCTTGGGTCGACGACGGTACTATCGGCAGATGGCTCCTATCGATAGTCGTCTGAACTATAGTCGCGGGTTCGAGTCCCGCCTGAGTCGTTTTTCTTTTTCCTATCATAATATTATTATTATTATTATTTTTCTAAGAATATTAGCAACCGAAATTACAAATATTACTGTTAACCCCTCTAGCTTTTGTCGGCATTTAAATAGTTAGCATATTAATTGCCTTAAAAATTCAACAGTGAGTTTGATAATAGTAAAGTATCCTATAGAACATGTTACCAACAGTATCTAGGCACTTACTGTGATGAATAGATGAATTTTTGTTCCCCCTCTCCCTGAAGCTATGCGTTTGACAGATATATTAGTCAGACAATAGATCGAACATGCGGTTCATTTAATAGACCGATCACTTCTATTATGTTCTGATTGTTCGCTAATGGAGTAGCGGGTTGTAGATAATCGTTGATATCACAAGAAGTATTTTCAGTATTTTAATTTTGCAAAAAATACTGAATTTTTCTCTTAGCCGTTTTAGTTCCTGGTGAAGTAGAATAGGGGTACCCTATCTCTTCCTGTGGATGTCGTAGAATGAAACAAAGAGATAGAGCTGTTCTCCTTTTTTTTTTTTATACCACTTAGGTGGCAGACAAGCACACGGCCCACCTGATGGAAAGTGGTTACCGTGGCCTATGGACGTATGCAACACCAGGGGCGTCACACTCGTGCTGCCGACCCTGAAGAAACATTCTAATGCCCTTCTTGAAGAACCCCATATTGTAGTCGCTTGGGAAAACCATCGCGGGGAGTTCATTCCACAGCATCCGACAGTAAACATACAGCCCATGTAAATCTGCCTACTAATACACCTCTGCCTACCCCTTCGGGGATTGGCAAACGTGAGTAATGTATATTATACGAGTATGTAATTTTGCAAAGTAAAGCGTAAACATTTTACTAGAAGCTCGGGTTCCGTTCTTCAGTGCTTTTCCTCCCGATGTAGTGATCTGACACTGTAGCGTAGTGGTTAAGGAGTTGGCCTTACGATCGACAGGTTTTGGGTTCGAATCCTGGCCATTGCTCGACTGACGTGAACTCACTTCTAATAAAAGCAATTTAACTTAGCTGGAGGGGTTAGAGGGAATATTAGCAATTTCGGTTACTATTCTTTAAATAAGTATAGCGGCAACAGAAATACTTCATCTGTGAAAATTTCAGCCATCTAGCTATCAAGGTTCATGAAATATAGCCGGGTGACAGACACTGACAGACAAACGGACAGCGAAGCCTCAGTAATAGGATTCCGTTTTTACCCTTTGGGTACGGAAAAAAAAAACAATGGAAAGCCTGCGTCAGGGACTCGTCTATTAATCATCAACCGATCCCAGATCCCAAGATCGTAATGGGCCCCCATAACTTGAAAAACAAAACAAAAATTACATGATTCCGAAGTCGACCGCATACGTCAACTGCCGACGCATACAGCAGATCTATACAGCGCACCCATTACCTACTGCGATACGGATAAAGGGACCAGCAAAAGCCGCAATGAACTACGCGCACATCTGCTGCGTGCGTCGGCAGTTCTGTTGTCGTATGCGGTCGGCTACGGAATCATATCTTTATGGATCGATCTAATTCAAGGGTGCCCAACCCTAGGCACGCGGGCCACAATGTGGCCCGCGGACGAATTTCGGGTGGCACGCGCAAGCCACTGCGAGAGGAGCAAAAAAAAAGCTTGTACAAAAGCAATTGCATTAGTCGCAGTCGCAAATGCTGTGCTATTTTTTCTTTTCACTCAAATCTATCGAGTATTCATCAAAATGATATTATCTCTTCATATCATAACTAAAAAGTTTAAAATTATTTTATTTTATTTTATTTTTATGATTTTGATTGTATTGATAGTTTGGTATTATAATAAACTTAATATTGTACTAGTGCACTTTGTTATTATACTAATTTTTGTAGTTACATTCCATATTATTGAGTTATAATTTATACGCGTAAAAATGTAGTAAAATAGGAGCTGTCACTGGCGTGGAACGGATCCGGCGGTTGGGTCTGAGGTGACTCTGTACAAAACTGAGGCCATGTTCTCTCATAGGCCTCGGCGTGCACCACCGGAGGGATCTCCGAAGTCTGGCTCCCAAATTAAGATGCACAGCTAACGCTCTGGCGTGGCTACTGTTCAACATGAGGGAGCCAGAGCAGAGCAGGAGGCAGATGCTGCGGGAATCGTACGTTCCATTGCCCTATACGGGTGTCCCGTGTGAGCGGATGCCCTGAAGTCTAGGCACGTGCACCTACCGCGCGCACAGCAAGAGACGATAGCCATCAAGGCCATCAGGGGTTACTGCACGATATCCTATGACGCGGCGAGTTTTCTTACCGGATCTCGGAGAGCGAGGCTATGGACAAACATGGCGAGTCACCGGCAATTAATCTTGACATCGCCAAAGCTTTTATAGAGTCTGCCACAAATCGCTTCTTTCCAAGCTACCAGCCTTTGGTTTGCCTCTCAGACAGTGCGACTGGGTGGTTAGCTTCCTGCAGGAGCGCCAACTTCGTAGTTCTTGCAGGTAAATGCTGGTGTGCCGCAGTGGTCTGTCTTATCACCCATTTTCTCTCTTCTACATATCAACGATATTCTGACCACCCGGCAGCATTCATTGCTATGCAGACGATAGCATCTTACACGGGAATTATCATGGGCATACTGCGGCCGAGCAGTCTGATATATAGTCTGAGCGCGGGAAAAAAAGCAGCTTCTTGTCACTGAGCTCGACCGGATCCTTAATCATATTTCCCAATAGGGCTCTGAGAACCTGGTCGAGTTCAATGCCAACAAGACACAGGCATGTGCATTTACAGCAAAGGTATCTTTTTTCCTTCCCTTTGTGGCGTGGGCACTGCCACTGCGGGACAATCTCAGTATTCTCGGTATGGATGTTCGCTGCCTACTGAACAACAAAAATTATATTGAGGGTATCATCAAAACAGCCTCGCGTAAACTTGGAGTCCTGAACAAAGTGAGATGTTTTAACACGCCGGAGCAGCGGTGTCTTCTGTCTCCTGCGTGGAATACTGCTCGCATCTCTGGGATGGCTTCGCAAAGTACTAACTTGATACACTCGACAGGTTCCAGTGTCGTGCGGTCTGCATTATTGGGAATCCTGAGATCACGAACACCCTCGAGCCTCTGCAGATGCGTAGAGTTGTGCATACTTGGCAGTATTTTAATTTTACCGTCTCTGCTATGGTGAATGTTCTAATGAGCTTTTCCAATTAATCTCACCCTATCCTTTCCTACACAGAACAACGCGTGCAGGACATAAATGTCACCCGCATACGGTGCAAAATATTCGGTGACTCCTTCCCCTGCCGTACCATTAACTCCTGGAATTCCTTACCAGTTTCCCTCTTCCTACAAGTCCCGGATCCTTTAAGCGGGGCGCGAAAAAGCATCTAATGAGGCCGACAAGCTGAGTGCCACCATTGTAACACGATACTTACGTGTCTATAATGGTGACCCTCTTTTCCGAGACTGCATCCAGCTTACCAGCAGGCGAGGTGAAGTCCAATTGACGTTATAAAAAAAGTTCTTTCGGTGCCATATCGTTACCGAAAAAAGGCGCGGGAACGGGGACACGAACCCGAGCCGTGAAGGGCACACCGTAGTAGCGGCTATAAGACCCATCATGGGGGAAAGCTAGAGAGGCCGCCATGTAGCCTCTCTAGCCACTCCTCCATCCTGCAGGTTATCACCGGGCACGGATGCTTCGGGGTTTTTCTGCGTCGGATCCGGTAAGAGCCAACCACCGAATGCCATCGTTATAACGCGGGAGACGACATCACCGTAGGAGTGAGAGTTCTCTCGCTTGCCATCTTGCTCACGGCAATAGTACGCTGCGCGAGCGCGTGGGCTGCCGCCCCTCCTTTTGTGAGCAAGTAATATTCCAAAAGGAGACGGCGGGGTAGGAACGGAGGGGATTCGCAGCCCGCACAGCCCGTGACGAGCGTAGGGGACGCGGGCGTCGGAGGTGATGGGCAAGAGATCAGCCAATTTCATCTTCCGAAACCTGGGGGGGGGGGGGGGGTTGTGGATGTAGTAAAAAGATGTACTGGCCCGCCAAAAATGTCCAAATCGTAAGTTTGGCCCGACAGCTAAAAAGGTTGGGCACCCTTGATCTAATTAGTAAAAATACTGTAAGTATAACTCTGGATCTGGTCTTGGACCTAAATCGTAATAGACCGGGTTCCCTAGAACATTTCCAAAACTTGATTACTATCAAGCTAATTTTCCGTGAGTAGCTTCGTTTTGATGAGACGCCCAACAAAAGCTTGTATGCAATTTTCGAATGTGGTAGCTAACAGAGGTGGCATGGGTCAAATATGACGTTTAGTAATAAGTTTTTTGGAATCATGAAATCGGACATATTTGACCCATGCCACCTCTGTTAGCTACCAAATTCGAAAATTGCATACAAGCTTTTGTTGGGCGTCTCATCAAAACGAAGCTACTCACGGAAAATTAGCTTGATAGTAATCAAGTTTTGGAAATGTTCTAGGGAACCCGGTCTATAAGACAAACGAGGCTCTGGCGCTTGCAGATTGTTTTGTGATAATCCATGCTTAGTGAATTTGAGCTCGCCCGCCGCAGTAACAGCCCATACTATCCTCAAAAGACACCCAAGAAACGTGTACCACACGAACAGAGCACATTTTAGCTCCAAAATATATGTCGCGAGCAATACTGTGAGTAGCTACTTCAATAAATGTAACGATTGATGTATGCAATTTCAAAGTGGCCATATTTAAAAATGTACGAACATATTAGTGAATGAAAAATTGGAGTACAAACATCTAACTTCGTGAAACGAAATATAAATCACAATGTTAATAGGTAAGGTACGAATGTGAGGGGAGATTTATGTTGATTGATGAAACGTGGAATTGGATAATATGAATGCACGGTGTTTTTATTTTTTTTAATTCTGAAAAATATCCGAGCAAGTTCTACTGATATATTGAGAGAAATAAAATTATGTGACTGCCTCTGTGGCGTAATGGTAGAGCGTTCTATTACTACGCAGGGGGCGCGTTTGTTTCCCGAAATTTTTGTACACATGAATAAATATTTGCATTGGTCTGGATGTTTCTATGTAGGTATGCATTTATAAAAAATAAATTATCTAATTAGGTATATTTATCCGCATTTTAGATTCCATAACATGTGCCAGTGAAGCTATGCTATGCTGAGTCTACATAGATAGCGCTATGTAAAATATAGTAGAATATTATTTCCCCACGTGGTTCCCGGTAGAGTAAAATTTGGGCCACCCCATCTCCTCCCATGCGGTGTCATACAAGGCGACTAAGGGATAGGGCTGTTTAACATCAGACAGATATATACAGTCCAGACTCAGCCTATACATGGCTCAAGTCAACAATAGTGCCCGGAAAACGGCAATAGGCTCACCCCCTATTACGTGGGACCTAATACAATGATTGGTGAAATGTGAGTATTATTTCACCCCTGCCTAACCCTCCGGGGATAAAGACCTGATTGTACCTATGTATGTAATATTATTTCCGTGAATAAATCAACAGCGAAGTTTGTAGTTTACAAATAGTCGTTTGTATAAGGCTGAAGATCTTGTTTGTTTGAATGTTTAACTAGTTGGTTAGCTTTGGCACCTTTATTATGCCTGAAATAGATTCCCGTGGGTTGTAGGAACTCAAACAGAACTTCATACAGGTGGATTCGCAGGCAACAGCTAGTCTATACTAGTACTATTAATATAAAGAGGAAAGATTTGTATTTTTGCAATATTAAATATTTTTTATATTTTTGAAATTTATATACTTTTGAAAAGCAAAACACAAAAACTACTGGACCTATTTCATAAATTCTGTCACCATTAGTAAGCTACATTATCAGGTATAATACCAACATAGGCTACCCATATAACACCACGCTGCTATCAGCGATGAACGGGATCAGAATTCCACTCAGGCGGAGCCGCGAACAGCAGCTAAACCAATATTTTGACAAAGAGAACTGCTGACGTAATTTCTATTGACTACAATCAAGGACACTAAAACTCTTTAGGAACTGAACAATACAAATATTGGCCTTGAATATAAGAAAATTATATTCAGACACATTGAAAAGGCGATATTTATGGAATTGTTCCAAGTTGGCAGTCGGCTCCTGTAGTGACGTGAATGCTACAATCATGTTATTTTTTGAAGGACAGAGCTCAAAGTTTCGAATTAAGTTATACTATAGTTTTTTTTTTTTGTTTTTTTTTTTATAAAGAATATTAGCAACCCTATAGATCTATAGGGGAGGCCTATGTCCAGCAGTGGACTTCCTATGGCTGAAATGATGATGATGATGATGATTAGCAACCGAAATTACTAATATTCCCGTTAACCCCTCCAGCTAAGCTAAATTTGCTTGTGTTAGGAGTGGGTTCACGTCGGTAGTGTAATGGCCAGGATTCAAACCCGGGACCTCTCGATCGTAAGGTCGACTCCTTAACCACTAAGCTACCGACACTTCAAATAGTAGAAAGTATTGGATCGCTGTATTCGAAGCAGCCTTTGAAGAAAAGTGCACCAGTGTGACCACGTTTTGCTGCGACCGCCAGTTTACGTGGATAAATGTGGCCATGCCGTTTTCAATTGTGCCAACGGTGTCACTGCCAGGCTGTAACTAAAGGTGCAAAATTTCAAAAGCAAGTGAATTTTTATCACCGTGATCTAGTTTTTCAGGCACCAAGCGATCCATATATTGGTCTCTACCATTCTGCAAAAACAAGCCGGCTGGAATCGAATTATAGGGTCTCCTCGCCACTGCTGCCAGGGATGCCTAAGACCGTTCGAAGTTTAGAAGAAATAGTCTTGAAGGAGACTCCAGGATGCGACTGTGAGTCAAAGCTGAAATTATGATGAACCTATGGCAGAAAATTGAGCAATATTCTAGAGAATAATAAGCAGTAATCATATTAAATTATCAATATAGGAGATCAATGTCTATCACTTCTTTAAAATACTTAAGGCTCAGTCAAATCTGGTAATCTAGATATCGACCTTATTAAATTTAATAGTATAAAAGCAAAAATGAAGATAAAATATTGAATTTTAGCTTTCGTGGCAAATTGGCGACGATTGAGTCATATAACTGCGATCTGATTTTATTAGGTTCATTAAAAAGATTTATAGTTTTGGTCTACGACACCGAATAACTATTGGCCCCTATGCCATTTTTATGGCTTTAGATAAGAATCGCCAGTTAGCTGCCATAACAATACATATTTGATGGAAATGCTTCACAATTAATATTTTATCACCTACGAGCTGACAAGAGACAATAGATCATGTTCAATGTTACTATTAAACCAACTGATGTGAAGAGAGAAAAGGAAGGAGTTGGTTAACCTCAAATCGAACCCCTACTACTTAGATTATTGTCCATAAATGATTTCACAGTAATTAGGGAGCATAGAGTTTGCACTCAGGATATAGAACATGTAACATATAATTATACATCTAAGGTGTTGTAATGATGTCAAAGAAATACATGTCTAGCAATTTAGGCATGCAATATTAGGATAATATAAATATTAAAATTATTAAGAAAATCAAATTAATAGGTGTCACAAAATTACCACAATAATTATGAAATATAAAAAGTATGATAGAAATTCAATGTGAAATAATATCATTATACTCGTACCTTACGTAATCCTTAAATAAACATGTTCTGCAATTATAGCAAACCACATCGAATTTGTAAAACACCACATAAAAATAAACAGCATGAATAAGTAACTACGAAGTTAAACTATTAACTTACAGCTAATTTAATTCCACTGAAAATATTATACATTTTGTTTTATTCAATGAAAAGATTCTTTCGCCAAGTAGAAAATTTATTCATTGTCTCTCATTTATCTAAATAAAGTGTGGTCCTATATTTAAATAAAGAATATTGCATTTTTTGGTCTCCAGAGATATTCTACCTTGACGACTTATTATCTGACTGAATGAAAAAAAAATGGATATTATAATTTAGAGGAGTGTAATAGCCATGAACATTTTCGATAGGTAAGTTATCATAGGCATGTTTGTTAATGAATATCAGATGTAGGGGTCGTTCTAGCCTATTAGATATCAGTGGGAAAACCAAAGGCATGTCCTGTTCGTCTTTAGCGCTAATAGCATAGAATTTCTCTTTTCTTACTGGGTCGGCGGCACGAGTGAGACTCTCTGGTATTGCACTCCTATATAGGCCATGGTAACCACTTGCCATCATTATGGGCTGTGTGCTTGTCGTACCTAAGTAGTATAAAAAGAAAATCTTGTGATGGCAGTGGCGACTTCCTTCTAACACCAATTTTGGTCCCAAAATAATCTAATTTATTACTAAGCTTAGAACTAGAAAGCTATTACGTAAAGGTTCTTTATTTTTTGTTTTGTTCTATCTAACTACAGAACTTTTTTAGTACTGAAATCGCATTAAAAAAAATGATATGCTAACTTCACAAACAAAGTTCAGTATCTCACCGATTTTCAAAACAAATGACTATGTGGACGTTGATAGCTAAAGAGTTCTGCATGCTAAACTTATTCTGCTGATAGTTCTACTGGTTAAATCTTATAAAAATGGCTAATAGTAGTAGACCAACGACAAAGGATTGAGATGCCAGATCTAAATGAATGTTCTGCGTAATATTAAGAATTTTGAGCAATGGTCTTAAGCAAGCGTGATATGTTGTAACATTACGATGAGTTCTGTATAATTTAAAGCTTCTAAAGATAGGTAGAGATCTGTTGCAATTAAAACATTACAGATCTAGAGCTCAACAAGGGTGAGATGCTAACGTCCAAACGAATGTTCTATGCAATACTAGAAATTTTCAGCATGGTCTTAAACAGGTGTAGATGCTGCCACATTGCGAACAGTTCTGTGCCCCATGAAGCTTCTAAATAATGGGTAAAGATCTGTTGCACGTGAAACAAGACAGTTCTGGACATACAGAGCTCAAAAATGGTGAGATGCTAACGTCCAAACGAATGTTCTACGCAATTCTAGGAATTTTCAGCAATGGTTTGGATCCTCTATATGTCACCACGTCAATATCAGATGAAAACGCGTTGACATCGGCTTTTCGTTAGCACAAAAATTTAGTCCATTTCTCAGTAGTGACTTTACCGAGTGTGACAAAATCGCACCTTTTCGATTTTGTCACATTTTCACTGAGTAATGTCCGTTCTACGCGTTAGTGAACGCAGTGGCGAACTCGTTGGCGAATGTGCAGAGCTGGGGTTTGTGCTATCCTTGAGTTATGGAGAGAATCGGGAGGAGGTATTGGCCAACGCGCTTGCCACTGGGTTCGCCTAGGTATCCAATTTACTTTGCGGCCAACGTGCAGAGCGGACCAAAACGATATAAGATTAAAATAACTGATTCTTAGTCGATATGGGCACCCAATGGAAATGGGAACAAATATTTTTCTAACAAAAATTTAAAAAACTGATCTTATTTTCTACCTCTATCGCTTGAAGCACAGACCTTAATGAATGTTCATATAGAACATTCTCTGTGACGAAAAGTGAAGAAACCAGGTGGGTACTCCGGTCTCCGAGAGAGTTTCTGTCCGTAGAAACAAATAAAAAGTTCTCATTTTTTTAAATGTTTTAGCAAATATTCTGTAAAATAGCTCTATTCCACTTTAATCCACTAAACAAATCCATTCATGGATTTGTTTCTACTTTTTGTTCCACTCTAATCCATTGCCGCGATGGATTATATTCCACTGCCTTTTATATTCCGTTCTAACCCATCGCTGCGATGGATTATATTCCACTGCCTTTTATATTCCGTTCTAACCCATCGCTGCTTTTTGCCGCTTTTTGCATTACGAGGTTAAGCTTAATTGAGTGGGTCGGGTTTTGGATGGGTGACCGTTGTTTACATTACGAAGTTAAGCAAAATTGGCTGGGTCAGGATTTAGATGGGTGGCCGTTGTTTACATTACGAGGTTAAGCAAAATTGGCTGGGTCAGGATTTAGATGGGTGACCGTTGTTTACATTACGAGGTTAAGCTTAATTGAGTGGGTCGGGTTTTGGATGGGTGACCGTTGTTTACATTACGAAGTTAAGCAAAATTGGCTGGGTCAGGATTTAGATGGGTGGCCGTTGTTTACATTACGAGGTTAAGCAAAATTGGCTGGGTCAGGATTTAGATGGGTGACCGTTGTTTACATTACGAAGTTAAGCGAAATTGGCTGGGTCGGGTTTTGGATGGGTGACCGTTGTTTACATTACGAAGTTAAGCAAAATTGGCTGGGTCAGGATTTAGATGGGTGGCCGTTGTTTACATTACGAGGTTAAGCAAAATTGGCTGGGTTAGGATTTAGATGGGTGACCGTTGTTTACATTACGAAGTTAAGCGAAATTGGCTGGGTCGGGTTTTGGATGGGTGACCGTTGTTTACATTACGAAGTTAAGCGAAATTGGCTGGGTCGGGTTTTGGATGGGTAACCGTTGTTTACATTACGAAGTTAAGCAAAATTGGCTGGGTCGGGTTTTGGATGGGTGGCCGTTCTTTACATTGCGAGGTCAAGCTTAATTCGCTGGGTCAGGATTTGGATGGGTGGCCGTTCTTACATTACGAGGTTAAGCTTAATTGACTGGGCCATGTTTTGGATGGGTGACCGTTGATTCTTTACATTTCGTCTTTCGTCTATAAAGCAAAATGCTTAAATTGCATATGGAGTTATTATGCTTCGTAGTTAATTTGATTTTAGGTCACATGATCAGGAGAGTCGTGAGCGAGTTATAGTAAAACCAACGATTCCGTGAAATCGCGAAAATAAGAACTACGGTTTCACTGTCAAGTGAGTTATGTTTTATTGCAAGTCAAAGATAATTTGGTGCGATTTGACATATTAGCGAACGAGTTATAGTGCAAATATTTGTATGCATGAATATGAATATTTGCATTTACAAAAAAAAGTATCTATGTATGTTTATCCGCATTCTAGAACCCATAACACAAGCTAGTTAAGCTATGCTTACTTTGGGTCTAGAATTCTAGATAGCGTTGTGTAGACATGTATTAACATGTATTATTACGATATGTAATTATTATGATATAAGTATTATGTATGTATATGTATATGTAGTATATGGGTATATAGATATAGTTATTGTATATTTATTATAGATACGTATTGTGTGTATGGTATTAGTTGTTTATATTTTATTACTGTATTTGTATATTGAGTATTTTTTATATGTATGGTATGTAGGTATGGTATGTATGTGTGATTAGGTATTTATTATTATTATCAAGTAGAAACTAGATACAAATATTAAGTACCTAGCAATGACTTGGTGTACACCGTAAACTACCTGTACTGGTGGTAGGAATCTGATGACACAAAATTGTCACTAATTCCGACCGGGTAGGTACCACCGTGCACTTTGCGAAAAGCCCTTAAATAGTAATCCAATTTCGGTTGGATTGCGTTCAGGGTTCAGTAGGTGCATAGCCGGGCAGAGGTGATCGTGGTCGCAGCACTATAGGGACCAGTGGGTCTTGGCGGAGTCTAGTGGGGATGGCGCGGGGCGACACGCCGGGCAGGGAGACCCGTAGAAACGGTGGTGCCGCTGGCCGCCCGCGGCATAGTACAGGGGCCCAACTGGGGCTAACCACCCCGGGAGGCTGCCTCACCAGGCCGCGCATAATCCCGATATGGCTCGTCGTGCCGGTTGGTGACCGGATGTGGGAACCCGGCGACCATATTCGGGGGGGTACGGGGGCCCTTCCGTTCGGCGTGTCGGCTCTCGCCATGCCTCACATTAATAGACGAAACCAATATCCCGCGCTTTGTCACGCGGTGCTGCGACGACAATCACCTCTTCTTCACGCCCTCTTCTTTCCTTCTTCAATCATGGCAGCGCAAAACAAAGAGCATGGTTACACAGCGGCTCTTCAACTTCCCACAAGCTCGCTTTTTGAGGTGGAGTCCACAAACATCTGTGGGCTCCATGCAAACCTCAACGCCGTCCACCAACACCTCGAGACGGCGAATCCAGCCATGCTTTTTCTGACGGAGACGCAAATACGCCGCCCTGACGACACGTCTTACTTGCTCTACCCCGGCTACGTTATGGAGGAAAATTTCCGTGCAAAGGCCGGGGTGTGCGTGTTTGTTAGGGCGGATGTTTGTTGTCGCCGTCTGCGCTGCCTAGAGGACCCTTCCTTTTCTACCCTATGGGTACACGTAGACCATGGCTCTACGAGTCAGATCTATGTGTGCCTCTACCGTTCCCATACAGGAGATACCGAGACAACTCGACTCTTCGAATATCTGAGTCAGGCTGCAGATGATGCGCAGGAGCGGTTTCCAAACGCGGAACTGGTATTTTTGGGGGATTTTAACGCCCACCACGAGATCTGGTTGGGCTCCGCCAAAACTGACCATGCGGGAAGAGCCGCTCACGCTTTCGCTCTGGCGCATGGCCTGACCCAACTGGTACGGGAGATCACTAGGATACCAAGAAGGTCGGGCCTAACACCCTCCCTTCTGGACCTTCTGCTGACGAGTCACCCAGACCAGTACAGTGTTTCGGTGCGTGCCGCTTTAGGCAACTCCGACCATTGTCTGGTCTGTTCCAAGGTGCCAATCACAGCGCCCCCACGACCCGCGCAGGGGAAGCGGCGTCTCTGGCACTACTCGTCAGCGGACTGGGATGGGATGCGTGAATATTTTGCGTCCATCCCGTGGGTTGCACGTTGCTTTGAAGGTAAGAACCCATCGGATAGTGCTACTGCTGTCACCGGTGAGATCAGTCTAGGTATGGAATACTATATCCCATACACTGATGTCACCGGTGACCGCAGAGTGCGCCCTTGGTTCGGCCGCGAGTGCGCGGAGGCTGTCAATCAAAAACAGTCTGCGTACCGCGCCTGGGTAAGGGCGCGCGCCACACGCGATCCTAACGTGGGCCACTTCAAGGCGGCGTACAATAAAGCCACAAAGGTCTGCAAGGGGGCTTACGTCAGAGCGGATGCCCAGCGCATAGCGCGGCTTGGTCAAGAGCTAGTGGCGCATCCCACGGGCAGCCGTGGCTACTGGCGACTGGCCAAAGCCGTGCAAGCCAACTTCTGCCAGCCTTCGCTGCCCCCGTTGCGCAACCCTGATGGATCCCTGGCCCATGAGCCGCAAGAGAAAGCAAATCTGCTGGTTAATCTCTTTGCGGCAAACTCCCGAATCGATGATTGCGGTAAGCAGCCACCGACATTACCCGTCTGTGACCACGCAATGCCTGAGATCCGCATCAGGCAGCGCGATGTCCGTGGTGTGCTGCAGTCACTCGACGTCCGGAAAGCCAGCGGACCGGATGGTATTCCAGCGGTGGTTCTTAAAAAATGCGCAGCGGAGTTGTCTCCAATGCTTACGCGTTTGTACCGGATGTCGTACATCTCAGGTACAATGCCATCGGCTTAAGAAAGAGGCGAATGTGCAGCCGATCCCCAAGAAGGGGGATCGCTCGGACCCAGGCAACTATCGGCCCATAGCCGTCACCTAATAAAGCAGCACAGCACAGCACATAATAAACAAACAGCTCATGCGTCACCTAGAGGATCATTCGTTAATCAATGACCGGCAATACGGCTTTAGACCGAAGCGGTCAACGGGTGATCTTCTGGCGTATGTTACCCATCTTTGGGGTGAGGCTATGGACAAGCATGGCGAGTCACTGGCAATTAGTCTTGACATCGCCAAAGCTTTCGATAGAGTCTGGCACAAGTCGCTTCTTTCCAAGTTACCAGCCTTTGGTCTGCCTCCCAGACTGTGCGACTGGGTGTCTAGCTTCCTGCAGGGGCGCCGTATTCGCGTCCTCTGTGACGGTCGAACTTCGGAGTTCCTGCAGGTAAATGCTGGCGTGCCGCAGGGGTCCGTCTTATCACCCACTCTCTTTCTTCTGCATATCAACGACATGTTGTCCACTGGCAGCATTCACTGCTATGCAGACGATAGCACCTTACACGGGAGTTATCACGGACATCCTGCGGCCAAGCAGTCTGATATCGCGGAAAAAAGGCAGCTTCTCGTCAGTGAACTTGACCGGACCCTGAACCACGTTTCCCAATGGGGCTCTGAAAACCTGGTCGAGTTCAATGCCAAGAAGACGCAGGCATGCGCGTTTACAGCCAAGGTATCTTCGTTCCTTCCCCTTCCAACTCTTCAGAGCACGCCACTGCCACTGCAGGACAATCTCAACATCTTAGGTATGGATGTCCGCTGCAAACTGAACAACAAAAACTACATTGAGAGCATCATCAAAACAGCCTCGCGTAAACTCGGAGTCCTGAACAAAGTGAGACGTTTTTTCACGCCGGAGCAGCGGTGTCTTCTCTACAAGACACAAATTCGCTCTTGCGTGGAATACTGCTCGCATCTCTGGGATGGCTCCGCAAAGTACTTACTAGATGCTCTCGACAGGTTGCAGCGACGTGCGGTCCGCATTATTGGGAATCCTGAGGTCACTAACACCCTCGAGCCTTTGCAGTTGCGTAGAGATGTGGCATCTTTGGCGGTTTTCTACCGTCTCTACCATGGTGAATGTTCTGATGAGCTCTTCCAAGTAATCCCACCCTCTCCTTTCCTATATAGGACAACACGTGCAGGACTGAGATGCCACCCGCATACGGTGCAGAATATTCCATCAAGAATCCTTTAAGCGGGGCGTGAAAAAGCATCTGATGAGGCCGTCAAGCTGAGTGCCACCATTGTAACATGGTACGTGTTGTAATGGTGGCCCTCTTTTCAGAGACTTTGCCTTCAGCTTACCATCAGGCGAGGCGAAGTCAAATTGACGTGTCCTATATAAAAAAAAAAAAAAAAAAAAAAAAAAAAGTCCTTACTCTGGTTGTCTGGAAGAGATCGCAGATCTGCGATAAGACCGCCCATTGTACAACTCTCTATCACATTAAATCACTGTATGTAGGTATCCTATGTTTGGTATGCAATAAAGCGTATTTATCTTATCTTATTCATTATTAAGAAACGGAGATTTTGTTGGATTTGAGTGTGAAGGTACATTGCGATTGATTTGATTGATTGATGTGGTTGTGATCGATTTGAACTAAGCACTTGTGGGTTGATGAGGTATTATTTTCGTTTATTAGTATTATTACAATTAAATATGTTACAAATATTTTCATTGCATATTTAGTTTCGTAAACAATTGTCAACAAATTAGATGAAAGCATAATTTGCCAATTTGCTTAACTTCGTAATGCAAAGAACGGTCACCCATCCAAAATCCGATCCACTCAATTAAGCTTAACCTCGTAATGTAAAGAACGGCCACCCATCCAAAACCTGGCCCAGTCAATAAAGCTTAACCTCGTAATGCAAAAAGCGGTCACCCATCCAAAACCTGGCCCAGTCAATTTTGCTTAACTTCGTAATGTAAACAACGGTCACCCATCCAAAACCCGACCCACTCAATTAAGCTTAACCTCGTAATGTAAACAACGGTCACCCATCCAAAACCCGACCCACTCAATTAAGCTTAACCTCGTAATGCAAAGAACGGCCACCCATCTAAATCCTGACCCAGCCAATTTTGCTTAACTTCGTAATGTAAACAACGGTCACCCATCCAAAACCCGACCCACTCAATTAAGCTTAACCTCGTAATGTAAACAACGGTCACCCATCCAAAACCCGACCCAGCCATTGACCTACAGGGTTGTGCAAAAGTAGAAACAGTACAAATTTGTTTTCGGGGGCCTCGTCCACGGGGGCGTCGACCACTGGGGGCGTAAGCCACGAACCCGTGCGAGTGACATCATCGTAAGAATGCGCTAGGGTTATGCCTATGATGAATAAAAATCGGCAGTGGAATATATCAGGGGATCCAACCGGAATAACTCGATGGATCAGAGTGGAAAAAAAGTGGAAACAAATCCATTGATGGATTAGAGTGGAAAAAAAAGTTGAAACAAATCCATCGATGGATCAGAGTGGAAGAAAAAGTGGAAACAAATCCATCGATGGATCAGAGTGGAAAAAAAAGTTAAAACAAATCCATCGCTGGATTTGTTTAGTGGATTAAAGTGGAATAGAGCGTAAAATACACATTCAAATAACACACAATAAGCTTCCATTGCTTTCGTCACAAGACAAAGTTCTGTTCAGACCACAGAAGAAGAAATAAGCCTAAGCATTGATATATACTGTTACTGGCTACTCTATACATGTACGAACCAAGTAGAACTATCTAGAGTTGTAGAACACAGGCGTAGCACTGATTAATGTGCACTCTGAGCACCGGTAACGAGTCTGTGGGGAGAATCTAGTGAATCTCCTTTTTTTCTGCACGGTACTCTAATGGAAAAGCTAGTGCTACGTGCTTTTAATGAACTTAAGAATTTTTATCATTAGTATGCATTTTGCTAGGAGCACAGTTTGTTATGCTACCCTACATTTTTGTATAAAAATGCTTTTGAAAATTGTTAGCTGTTATTTTAACTGGGTTTGTGACTTACGGTTCGGTACACAGAACCGTAGTTTAGTAAGAAAAGAACTAATAAAATAATAGTTACTAGCAGGTGCTGTCCGTGGCTCCGCTCATGAGAAAAATTTATAATCATTCTCTCTCAGACGCTGTTGCAGACTATATTTTATATCCATGTCAAATGGTTTGAACACTTGCTGTGGTTTTTCTAAGCGACTATAGTATGGGGTCCTTCAAGCCATCTATGCCATATAACGCCCATGCAGTAGAAGGTTCTTACGGTGTCGGCAGCGTGAGTGTAACGCCCCTGGTGTTGCAAACGTCCATGGGCCACGTAAACCACTTTCCATCAGTTAGGCCGTGAGCTTTTCTGCCACCTAAGTTGTATAAAAAACTTAATAATGGCGAAACAGATAAAACATCTATCCATCCATAGTCACAAAATTCACAAGTAAGGGTTTGTATTGTTTTAATTAATTTTGGTAATTGTAGTCATATATTATTTTATGTCTCTTTTGCAAGATTTACCATGAACAGGTGCCAGATCTATATGGCCGCACACAATTGCATTGCAGGACCGAGTGTGTATCTATATACACACTCGGTCCTGCAATGCAATTGTGTGCGACCATGGCTACTTCAATTAAAATCCGTCGACAAATCCGGTATTCCCGCTCTGAAATGGCTATAGAAATGCAGTCTGTATTCCCAAATATTTTTTTACTTATGAGAACAGTGAACTTTAGAAGCAACCAGAACTAGCGCTGTGATGATGACTATGACTGTAAACCAATAATAACACAAGCATACATAAGTAGAATACGGTTAAATACCGTTTTAGTGATACGTACGGATAAATAAATACCGTTTTAGAGCCCGTCTATTACATTCATATACATCGGACGGGCATATATAACCGAAAGTGATTTCTTTAAGGCATAGTCAATAGGTATACTCGTATAATTTAAATCCGATTAGGTACACCTATTACTAAGTGAAAATCTTAAAAAAAATGTATCTATGTAGGTATGTTTATCCGCATTCTAGAGCCCATAACCATAACACAAGCTAGTTATGCTATGCTTACTTTATGTCTAGATAGCGTTGTGTAGATTGTCATACAATATTTATTCATTTATCTGTTGGCAAATCAATTAGTTGAATGTATTTGATGTAAGGTATCTATAGAACTAAATATTTATATTAAACTGGAGCTAGCTAATCTCTGAGTTGAGTACTCATCAAACAAGTCTTTTAGAAATTGAAGATTTTGAAGATGCCTAGGGCACGGTCTTTTGTTAACATGTACAGTACACACTCTTGAATTTGTAAACATTAATATTGCTAAAATATTACTTTAATCATTGTGAAGGTTAAAGTGCGATGTATGAAAGTTCTTATAGTTTTTAAATGTATTAATTGATGACAATACGTATAACGATATCATTATTAGATACCTTTTCGGGTTTTACAGGCCTACCAACATCCTTGAGGCTCAATTGGTTAAATTAGGTCTGTAAGTTGGTTCATCAGCTAAACAGAAGATGAGTCTCTGGTGTAAGATATCCTTTCAAGATTGGAAGGAACGTTTATTGCAGTGAGTTTATACGTCATCTACCCTTCCCCCCTCCCCCCCTCTCTCTCTCTCTCTCACTCTCTCTGATAGTGTTGACCGCACCGGTACATCGTCACAGGGCACCCTGTATGTAAAGGCTAAATTTTTATCAAAATAATTTCAGGAAACACATCGTTAGTTTCAACTTCTGACACGGTTTATGCATCGACACATGACAACAGATTGTAAGATTCATTTTAGCGTTATTAAACTGTATTTTAACGAAATAAAATTTTATACACAAAAACTTTGTTCCAAATGTACAATAGCAATTTGTGATTTTTCTACATCGCCTACTAACGGAAGAAAGGTATAAGAGAACTTGCATCGATTTCGTTATTTGCATATTCATGTAGAGATAGTAGTTAAGTACAAACGCATGTTCTTAGCAAATTTCATAAAAAATTATGTCCAATATGTCCAATATATGATTTTTTAATCTTTTCATTCCATCTTTTCTCGTGTCTATAATGGTGAACCTCTTTACCAAGACTTCAGCTTACCATCTGGCAAGGCGAAGTCAAATTAACGTGTCCTATATACAGGGTGTCCCAAAATTCAAGGATAAGCCGGTAACAGAGGGTGGCCCTACTTATGGCTACTCTGGAAAAAATAAGAAAAAAAATGTATCTCTATTTTTTTTTTAATTATTTAAACTTTTTTAAAATCTTTGGAAATTTGGTACCCCTAATGATATTTTCAACTACCAGGTCCACAATTTTGCAAATATTTCTGAACTATTTTCTGTATTAGCAAGCTAAGAAGCATGACTATCCACCAACACCCTGAAAGATTATAGAATATTTTGTAGTTATTTTACAAAAATAAGTCAAAATATTTTTTTGTCGTCAAATTTTCATACATTTTTACTTTCGACCCACTTTATCTTATCTCGGTGAAAAAAAAAAGTATGGACACCACTATGGCATTCTTTTTCAAAAATTGGCACAACTATCCAAGATTTCAAAATGGTATAATTTGGGTATGATACTATAATGAAATACTAAAAAAAATTTTTTTTGCAAATAAGAATCACATTTAATACATTGCTCTTATTGAAAATCACCAGATTTACTTTGTACACAATGCATTCATCCTCAATAAAAAATCATTGACGGGACTTGTGACAAAGTGGTAACCGAGTAGGTTATCACATTACGAGGTTAAGCAACATAAGCCAGGGTGGTTTTCGGATGGATGACCATTCTTAAGACATTAAGACACCTCCGTCCTCTGTTTCCCAGAGAGTACGTTAGGTCGTAGATCCCGGTGGCCATATGAGTATCTATGACAGTTAGTCGGACCCCTAAAAGTCCAACAACTGGACTCATTACATAACTTTGATATAGCCAGTGGGTTGTGAAGGTCAGGTGGCAGTCGCTTCACGGCAAATTTCGCATTTCTGCTGTTTCACAGTTAGCCGGGAAATCCGAGACTCAGAGTTTTATTGGAATTGTTTTAAGAACAATTAGGTTTCCGAAAGCAATTGCAACGCTGGACTAGTTTCATTCAAATATCATTGCGGCTACGGATTATATTTCTGACAAAAGAAATGCACGAAAAATAAAATGTATTAATGCCGGTGGCAAACAATTAAAAATGTAAAATAAAAATAATATTAACGATAATGCAATAATTATAAAATTATACCATTATGTTTGTTTAATATTTTAACAGTATGGATTTTCATCCTCTGAACCTTTAGAAAATACAGAGTTGGATTTTATGATTAAAACTGTGAAACCTGCTGTTTCACAGTTTTAACCATAAATTTTTTTTTCATATTCACCACAGTTTTAATCATAAAACCGCGAAATTTTCTTTGAAGCGACTGCCACCTGACCTCCACAACCCATTGGCGATATCAAAGTTATGTAGTGCGTCCAGTTGTTGGACTTTTAGGGCTCCGACGACCCGTAACAACTGTCTAGATGCTCGTATGGCCACTACGATCGACGGCCTAACGTACTTTCTGAGGAATGGAGGTGTCTCAATGTCTGAAGAATGGTCATCCATCCGAAAACCACCCTGGCTTATGTTGCTTAACCTCGTAATGTGATAACCTACTCGGTTACCACTTTGTCACAAGTCCCGTCAATGATTTTTTATTGAGGATGAATGCATTGTGTACAAAGTAAATCTGGTGATTTTCAATAAGAGCAATGTATTAAATGTGATTCTTATTTACAAAAAAAATTTTTTTTTTTAGTATTTCATTATAGTATCATACCCAAATTATACCATTTTGAAATCTTGGATAGTTGCGCCAATTTTTGAAAAAGAATGCCATAGTGGTGTCCATACTTTTTTTTTTCACCGAGATAAGATAAAGTGGGTCGAAAGTAAAAATGTATGACAATTTGACGACAAAAAAATATTTTGACTTATTTTTGTAAAATAACTACAAATATCCTATAATTTTTCAGGATGGTGATGGATAGCCATGCTTCTTAGCTTGCTAATACAGAAAAGAGTTTGAAAATATTTGCAAAATTGTGGACCTGGTAGTTGAAAATATCATTAAGGGTACCGAATTTCGAGGGATTTTAAAAAAGTTCGAGTAATTAAAAAAAAAATAGAGATATATTTTTTTTCTTATTTTTTCCTGAGCAGCCATAAGTAGGGCCACCCCCTGTTGCCGGCTTATCCTTGAATTTTGGGACACCCTGTATATAAAAAAGGTGAGTAAGGGACAGATAGGGCTATTCTCTATTCTACGGTAAACGTACACGTGACCGTTTGACGGTAATAGGCCCCTATTACGTGGGACCAAAAGTCATAGTTGGCGAATTGTGGGTGCTAATACACCTCTACCTACCCCTTTATGGATTTACTGGCTTGAATATATGCATGTAGGTATTATTTTTTCTGTCTTACCATGGCAGATCATCGCAGTTTTGACTTCCTAATAGTTACTATACCTACTAACACGATAGTTTGTAGTTAGTTCGTATAAGCACGTCAGCTGTCACGCTGCACGTATACGTCTTTGATGTGGTGCCAAAACGTCACGCTCAGACCGCTTGACAACTTTGACAGATGAGTGACAACATTTAGTACGTGGAAGGAGGTCACTGATTCTTAACAAATAAAGTCTATGACGAAGTTGAACCGCTGCGTGGTTCCCGGCAGAGCAGAATTTGGGTCACCTCATCTCTTCCCATGCGATGTCGTACAAGGCGATCGGTCGTATAACAGGCAGATATTATACAACCCAAACTCAGCCTCAGATGCATATCTCGAGTCAATAATAATACGCGGAATACGACAATAGGCTCACCCCTTATTACGTGGGACCTAATACAATGATTAGTGAAATATTGGTGTTAATTCACCTCTGCCTAACCCTCCGGGGATGAAGGCGTGATTAAATGTGTTTTGGGTATTATGAGACCATCGTCGACAATCAATACGACCAGCGCCGAAATGTATAGATATCTGCCGTATTTGTTAACATATTATGATTTCAGTTCTGCTCCCTTGAGTAGTGGCGTGATGATAAGCCTATAACCTTTCTTGATAAAACCGCAATCAATAATAAATTTAGTCTTGCTAATTAATGTTCATTACCCATACAATTTCATAATGTTTCCGTTTATTCGAGTACCTATCAGATAACAAATGTACAAAGAAACTACAAGTGTTACTAACATTACTAGTGTTTCTTTATTCAGTTTGTAAAACGATTTCATTTCACAGAATTTACACATTTTGATTCATCTCAACTTCATTTGTATCGTGTCATAATTCTCCTTCTGTCGAATCGACATATTTTGATAATATGCCATATTTTGATTGCCCAGTGTGCAGCCACTAATTGAAATGCAGTGATAATATGACCGTATGCAATTCATTAAGACTTATGATAGCTATTCAAAAATGAGAATAAGAAGTAAACCCTTCGGTGTTTCCTTCGGGATAGTGTCGGTTTACTTATTACTTTTCTATTTCTACTGTCAAAAATTTGGCAATCAAGAGAATGTATTAACTGTGAGCTTGAAACATGTTGTGGTTCACATAGATTTGAAGGGAGCACCTCCTAAACTGCAGTATCTAGCAAGTCTTCTACCTATGTTCAAGAGATTAGGAGTGAACGGAATATTGATGGAGTATGAAGACTCGTTTCCATATGAAGGTGCGCTAGCTAGTTTGAGTTCAGAAAAGCCTTATTATAGAAAAGAGGTAAGTTTACTGGTTATGCAATTTATCTGTTAAGGCTATCACTAAATAGGTATGCAATTGAATGAAGACGGAGATAAGAAAAATATCGCTTTAATTATGAATGTTCGCATAGAAAATAACCTATAATAAGAAAACCATTTTATTATTTTTCTGCAAAGATATTCTTTGCCATTCTTCAGTACCAGTAAAATCAGTTGAGATAATGTTGTGCACTGTACCTTTTACTGTCACTTTATACAATTTGCAAATAATTTCACCCTCGTCATTTTAATAATGTTCCCAATTGCATCCGAGGCTTTCACCTCAGAGTCCAGGGTCTACTTACTCTTTATCTTCCTTCCAATTTGGTTTATGTAGAAAAGAAAGCTTAAGGCAAATAAGTCTGAGGTAAAGCACCCTCTTAACAACAAATGCATAGGGATGTTGCATCCATGGCAGTGTTTTGCCGTCTCTACCATAGTGAATATTCTGATGAGTTCTTCCAATTAGTTCCACCCACTCCTTTCCTACATAGAACAACACGTGCAGGACTTAGATGTCACCCGAATTCAGATAACATTCCATCAAGAACTACGCGATTCGGAGCGGTTCTCCTTCTTTTGCCGCACCATTAACACCTGGAATTCCTTACCAGCTCGTGTGTTTCCCTCTTCCTATAGTACCGGGACCTATAAGCGGGGCGTGAAAAAGTATCTGATGAGGCCGTCAAGCTGAGTGCCACCATTATAATATATATCAACTTCACCTTTTATTATTTCAGCTCGAACATTTTCTGACACAAGCAGCCAAGTTGGGAATAGAGATAATACCTTTGATACAAACATTTGGCCACATGGAACATGTATTAAAACTGAAACAATACCTGCATTTGAGAGAAGTGCTTAAACATGCTGACTCGATATGCCCCAGTAATGAAGAAAGCATAAATCTAATAAAAGAAATGTTACAACAAGTACGTATATCTTTATAATACCTACTACACATTGTCATTCCTATGAGTTTTTCTGTTCGTATTAAACCAGAAAGTGCAGCTCTTCTAAATTATGTAATATCGTTTTATAGCTAAACCAGATGATTTACTTACTATTGATTGATTATTATTTTCATCAGTGATATTGATAACAGTATTTTTAGTTAAATAGGTTTTAATGAATATCTGCTGTTCATCAAAGCCATACCATAACTGCTGAAAAGCAAATGTAACCTTGGAATCGGGATAGAATTCGTTAAAAATAATTTCATTTCAAATAACATTTTAATAACACTTAACATTTCAATAACGTTTTCTTTTAGGTGATAAGTTTTCATGAGAGCATCACACCGTTAAAACACATGCACATAGGATGCGATGAAGTTTATCACCTTAACGAGTGTTATAAATGTCGAAAAAGGAAACTTACAAACAGGTATATCTAAAGGCTGATTTACATTAGACGAGCGAATGCTCGAATCTATCCCCTCTCCTCTATGCACCTCAGTGTGAACTGCTTCCAGCTTCAATATCAAGTTTAGTGATGAATCTACTTTTGATAGAAAGATTTTGTGACAAAACATTCGTTCGTTGTTCTCTCTTACCTATGTAAACACTGAAAACAAGGTTTTGGTTACACTTAAATATTAAGAAAGAATGCTCTTGTTCTAACTCTAGCTCTATATTTGTTTTGTCTAAATCCACCTTCAGTCAATGGCAGATGAATACAATATGAATTCAATATATAATTTCAAAATTTGGTCTTCTAAAATCTACTAACATTTCTAAAACTATTAAAACTAATAATGTTACTGATGTTTCCAGAAACTTGTACATTGATCATGTACGAACTGTCAAAACATTGGTATATAATTTGAATCCATCAATAACAGTACTAATGTGGGATGACCACTTTCGTCAAAATAAGACAGCTCAATGGGATAGTAAGAATATGATCAATTTAGAGTCAATGGAACCGGTTTACTGGGACTACAGTCAACAACTTAAATATGCTTCCCTTGATACACTGGTACATTACCATGAAACCTTCAAAAATATTTGGATTGCCTCAGCATTTAAAGGAGCCAATTCCAAAGCGGCTACTTTACCAATTCTGAGAAGCCGCTTCGAGAATCATTACAATTGGTTCAATTTCATTATAAATTGTATGTTTGCTGGTGAGAAATCCGTGTGTAGTTTCAAAGGCGTCATTCTTACTGGTTGGTCCAGATTTAATCATTTTGCACCTCAGTGTGAACTACTTCCAGCTTCAATATCAAGTTTAGTGATGAATCTACTTTTGATAGAAAGATTTAGAAGCGGCATAAATGTCAGTGATACATTATTAACGCCGAATATGTTTTTCGATAAATACATCGCAAGAAAACTCGAGCATGAACTAAAATGTCAGAATAATGTACTTAATTACGAAAACCTTGATAAAGTAAGTGATATTTGTAAGTACAAAAGTAGCCTCTTAATGAGTACTCTGATACAATACAAAATCCTCATGACAAATATAGATACCAATTACAATAAAATAAACAGTCGAAATCATGCCAAAACTTATGCCGAAATTAGTTCGAATTGGTATAAAAACTTATTGAACGATATAACACACTGGGAAAAGGAAATTTGCTTTATATTGATAAGTTACTATGACAATTATTTTGTTAAAGAATATGTAGATGGCAAACTTTATTCAGCGAAGCAAAAAATGAGGATTATAAAAAAGTTCATGTTGCGGCGTAAGACCAAACTACATTTTAAGACGATCAAGAGCAGATAAACAATTTCACCACAGCAGATGAAATAATATATTTAAGTATTGTACTTACACCCAAATTCTTAAAGTGACAAACCGTGTCACTCAAGGTTTGACGATCATTCAACGGAAAAGCTTTCAATATTCAATTTAGTGGCATAATCAATCAATGAATAATACCTCTTCATCTCAACCAGGGACCGAGCACGCTAGGGAAAACTAAAGAGCAAAAAGTTCATAGTGACTGATGTTTTCGTAACTATTTTAGATGCTATTGAATGTGGTATAAAAATTATTTCTTCAATATTTACAATCTATTGGTCCCTTAATCTCATAGATAGATCAATTTTTTTAAATTGAAATGTCGTACAGTGACATGTCATCACAATTTCTCGAACTAAGTTATTAATGTACTTAAGGACACATTTTTCCACTAATAGCCGGTTTGCGGTATACCTAGTGACAATAAGAAACAAACAAATAAAAAGAAAAAACGGTTCTATTCCATCATCTTCTATAGATAAATATTCTTCTTCTTCTATCGTGACGATGGCGCCTATTCTCTCAAATGGTGTTCTCCCAGTGTGCTGCTACCGGGATAGCGCTCTCGGAGGCGCACATATAGATAAATATTAACTTCTTATAAATTACCAATATGACCAATGACCATGTTGAAAATATCTTCTACAAAAATGATGATTGCTATGTTTTAATTTTTTTATAAAGCATAGGTACCGCTAACGCTGTCAATTTATTAAATTAACTATAGTACATAACAGTGGGCGTACTGTAGAGATTTTTCGATCAGAAAAACCAAAAATCTGATGAAAAACAAACTGATAGAAATTTGTGAGCTTGTAAAGAAGTAAAGGACAATGTTTTATCGTTAACTGTGATTGTTTACGTTAATTATACTTAGTTATTAATCTTTATTTTACCATTCTTTCATATAGTATTAAAATGTGAATAAAATCGGTGAATAGTAGCTATATACACTTGTATTTATTTTTAATCAAAACAAGAGCAACTTGTAAAAATCTTTATTACCACACACAGGCAACGAACACTGTAAATTGCACTTTAAGTACATTTTTTTAATCATTAGTTACAATAAATATAATGACAGCATTTTTACAGCAACGATATCTTAGCATCACGGACTACTTTTTGTTACCACCACCTCAAAATCAATAAATAGTTTATTTTGTAATGGAATATCGGCTCTAAATGATCATATTTCATTAAATTGTTTAAAGCGTTCTCAACCACACGGGCCAAGCCTTTGTAATTAAAACATTAATCTACCGATCTACTACAAAATAATATTTATCCATTCTGAGTACCATTACCATCTGTCTCTTTACTTTTACTTTCATCAGCATCGTCAACTTTGGGTGTTTCACTCTTTGGTTTATGTACAGGAACTATTTCAGTTGGTGGTGGAGTTATAGGTACTAAGCTACCATCTTCTTCGGCAACCTTCAAACCAATAGTAGCTCCTAACTTAGCACTTGCTTGCTTGAAAGTATCAGACAACTTTACTTGAACAACATTAATAAACATAGACATAAGTGCAAATCCAAATACTAAGTACAAGATTGAAGCCATCATAAACATTGGATGGTCGGGCACAAAATCGCCAAGGCCGATCGTAGTTATAGAAATGAATATAAAATAAAAGGACTCAAAGAAATTCCACGTTTCCCACATACTATAGACAACAGCCCCGATAATAATATATATGAGTAGAATAAACACGGCAAGGGAAATTGGTAGATTAAATTCATCGTCGATTTCAAAAACTGAAGGAGCTGGAGTATCTGGTTCAGTTACATTGTCTAAATCTTTTACCAAAGAAGCGGGAGTGCCAGGTTTTGGAGGTAGAGGCGGAGGGACATCACTGGGTTTTCTAACAACTAGTGGCGGGTCATCGCCGTCAGCATGGTCTTCTTGTACATCTTCTTCGGAAAATATCTGCGATGGGCGACGAACTACGTCGTAGACTATATTTAGTCCTTTCATCATCTCCTGAAAATAAATAAACGTGTTGTTATTTTATATTATTTCATCTAAACAACAACTATATGTGATTAAACACGAAATGTTAATTAGTAATGTAAGACAGATAGAGCCTAAAGCAGTATCATTACACATTTCTTTATAAAAAATAATCATAAGGTGTGCGTGCTTCCTATAACGGAAATTGAACATTATTTTCTAACGAAATATTGAACAAAGGATTTCTTGGGTGCTAAGGTATTCTATAAAAATGATTTACGTAACATTCTAACAATAGTTAATCAAATAGAAGTTTGCTCTGTAATTTTGTTCTATGGGCTATTTTTATTTATAATACAATATCAGCTGTGTAACTAATTAGTGTTTTGTAGTCCAGTAATCTTTTAAAATATTGTTACACCTTCTGAAAAAAAACATTGTAAGGCCCGTATTCTAAAATGACACTCAGTCCTGAATCTCGATTTATCTGACGACAGAATGTGTAGACAGATTGACAGATTTGACGGATTGTCTATATCTAAACAGTCCTCAGATAAATCGAGATTCTAAACTGAATACTGAGCCATTGACTCTTACACCACCCATGGCACAAATCAACCCCATTAAGCTGTATTCAAGACTGCCACTTCCACAGTTAACTGCCAGGTTCAGTTTAGGGGCACGATTTGGTATGTTTTCTACTGATAGTCGAGAATAGTGATGAAATAAAATAAAAGAATAAAAATGCTTTTTTTATTAAAATTTCCATCCGTCAAAATATGGTTGCTCTACGTTGCTTTCTTAAACATTGTATAGATACATAAACCCTAAAGGAGAATATCATATATTTACTGTTGTATTGTGTATTCAGTAAGCCAATTACCATAGATAACGTGATTTATGAAGCATAATTTGACTAAAGCGACATGATGCACAGTGTGCGTTGACAGAACATGCGGTAAACCACATCGTTACTTGCTAAATCTGGGGAAGATCAACATCATTACCATGATGTAACTCGCATTCATATAATATCACAGCAGTTGTTTTATAACAGATGGAAATTAATGCATGTATGAAAGGTTTAATGACAGTAAAGGGAGCTTGTGAGGGTAGCATCGAAATCCTTATTGAATACGCTGATATTTGAAAATTCTAATTGGAATGAATCTTTGTCATAAAAACTATAATAAAAGTCAAGAATATTTGAATGACAAACAAGTTTGAACATTATTTTTTTTCTCTTTGACGTTAACACATTTCACTCAAAATAAGTATTAAACTGTAAATACCTGCATAGGTGCCGTTCTTCTAACTTTACGACAACTCCTCGTATAGTAGAATCTCCTGATGAATGACCAGAAGAACTTGATGATCCTTGTGAAGAGCTTGCCAAAGTCAGCCAGGAGAATGAGGAATAATGGAATTCCTATTATAGCATACACTATAGTGGCAACTCGACCGTATGTAGTCTTCGGGGCTATGTGGCCATAACCTGTAAAATACAATTAGAAACAATGTTAATCACGTTTAATCACTTAACAAAGTGGTAACCTACTAAAATATCCTTGACTCAAAAATAATACAGACAAAAATATTTTCACTTTTATTGTTTTTACCTAAAGTTAGGGTTTTACAGAAAAATAATGCACAGTTGAAAATTCTTTTGAACAAATAGTTGATTATAAAAAAAGAAGCATTGATTTTGATCTTACCGACAGTTGTAACTAACGTCAAGCAGTAGACGAAAGAGTTCATAAAGTTCCAAGACCGCTGACCGCTGTAGGATGTAACGCCAGCCTCATGGGCTGTATGCAGTTGATTTTCAAATTCATATAGCGTTCTTCTTGCCATAGATTTCCAATCTTCTTCCCGCAAATGATGACTTCCTCGCCAGAGATTCTCAATGAAATCTCTTTTAACGTTCCTTGTACTGCACTTGTAAGCATTTTCGAAAGATCCCTCTAATGCTTTGAACATCATACCACCTAAACCGCAAATAATGGTTAGTATCAGCACATTTATTATACACTTGTTTCTAAGGATTTCGATTTTTTCACAATGCACTGCCTGTTCTTCTTTAAATTGTTGCCAATTAGCAATTAGTTTCCATTTTGATTTTATGTGTTTCTTATTTTTTACATCAAGAGACTTTTTTTGCGCTTTCTTATCAATTTTAGCTGCAGCTTGGGAAATTTCCTTACTCTCCTTCTTTACAACCGTTTTTGTGTCCACCACTGATCGTTTCCGTAATACTGACTTCAGTTCATTGGTTAAAGTGTTTTTATCATCTTTATCTAAGATTATACTCGACATCATCTCCCGTTTATCGACTTCTTGGCTCAATACATTCAATTTACGCGTCAACTCTGCAGTTCGTTCTGATAAATCAAAATCAAATTCATTTTCACTCGGTGATGTCGAATAACAACTGGATGTGTATTCAGATTGACTAGCGTCAATATATCCTGAACTTTGCCTACTATGTTTATTTAATTCTTCTTTATTTTTTGTCAAACTTGCCAAAATTTCTTGTTCACTTATAATCTGAATAGTTTTAGGACACGACAATCCTCTAGTCTTCCTGCCTTTGGGTGTAGTAGGGGTTTTAGTAGGAGTCTTTAAATTTCTATTATAATCTTTATATTCAGGTAAAAGCCTTGGATCATCTTTAGGTATCGATAAACTTCTAGCTCGAGCTTTTTGCATTAGTTCTATGATCTCTCGGCTTGTTTGACTCATACCTGTTCCAGTTTTATCTACCACTCCAGCATTATCAGATCGGTGTACTGATTGTGAACGGTTGGTTTTAGGTGACAGTTTGTTCTTCGTGTATCGACGTGGTACAGGCATCACTCTACGTTTCGAAGCGGCCTCTACTTTGGCAACATGTTGATCCTCACTCATCTCACTTTCACTAGTCTTACTCTGTAAATGTTATTATGGATAAATTATTAGTCGCTCTTCTCATTCTACAAAATTATGGCAAACTATGTACATGGTGATCATATTATTGCATGGCGTGGAGTTATGTCAATACAAAGTAAAGGGCTATTAACAAAGCAATAAACAGAATCAAAAATAATTTCATATAAAAACTGACCGCAAATCTTGTAGCAGATTTGCTGCGGGCAGGTTTGACAGGAGGTGCCTGGCTCTGAGACTCATCTTTTATTTGCTTAGTAGGTTGTTGTTTTATGATAGTAGGCTTAGCATCTGCTGACAATTTTCTGCTAGGTGTCCTGACAATTCTTTCCCTAACCTCCACAGTTGGCTTTTTATCTGCCAATAACTTTTTACTGGGAGTTCTATCTATTTGTATTACTTTTGTTACCAGTTCACCGGGTGTAACTGGAGTTTCAGGTTTAGTTACAGGCACTTTTGTAGTTTGTTTTACATCTTTATCTTCAAACGTGAAAACATCGTCAGTTTTAATTGGAGTTCTTGGCTTTTTTGCAATGTCTATCCGTTTTTCATCTGGATAAATCATTTCCTCTAAAGTTTTTGGTGTAGTAGGTAATGGATATGGGAAATTGGATTCTCTATCTCTTGGAGAACTTGTAGATGGAGGTGAAGTAGACAAAACATTTTTTGCTTCTTTTGCAGATTCGTTAGTTAGCGAATTACGTCGAGAATTGTCTTCATCTTTTGGACTAAGGGCATAATTAGTTGACAGCAACTTATTAGTCGGATCTATAAAACTCCCTTTGCGTTCCAAAGGAGAAGTGAAATCTTCTTTATCTGGTAGTGCGAAAGGAGAAATACTTCTTCGTCTACGCTCTTGTGCTGCCACTGCCCTATCTTCCTTAAGTTGATCACTGTCAAGGTCATATACTGGATCTTTGACATTAGCTTGTTCTAGAACTAGGCGTCTCATTTCTTCATAAGTACAATCTGCTTCAATTTCTCTTGAATTACGTTGAGGCTTGAAATCCTCATCATCGGATGTCGGTGTATCTTCATGTGGTATAGGAGTCCTACCAGGCTCCGGTGTCTTTTCTCTTTGTCTTGCAGTGGGACCTCTATTTTTTGATAAATTACGTCTTTTTCTAATAGACATCGTCTGTTTATCTCCTGTGGTTGGCTCCATATCTTCGTCTTCTACGTCTTCGTCTGAATTATTATCGAGTAATTTCGTTACTAACTGTCCAACCGTTTGAGTTTCAGATTCGGCTCGTATTGTAGGAATTGTTAAAGTCACTGAAACCTGCTTCTTATATTCCTTTTCACTCATCACCACTGATTTTCACTCACAATCCGCAACTGCAAAAAAAAGTTGTGATATCACAACAGTTCACAATATACTAAGGCAATTGAACTTGATTGAAAGAGTGATCACTACAAGCTTGGCAGTACATAATAAATCGCTTGCCAATAATTAAGACACCAATAAGATGTAGCAAGCCAACAACGATGAGTACCTATTCATTAAATGTAAACTTACCTTTCGGTAAAGAATCCAAATTTCCTTAATAAACGGGGTCATAGCGGATTTCTAATAAAAGAATCTATTTTGGCTAACCCGTAGTTTTGGGCGTAAACAAAGCATCCGAAGATAAGCTAGTAGTGCCATCCATCTTCCTTTTGATTCATCACGGTTAGATCCCCTGGAACTGTCTTTTATTGATGGGTTTTCACTAACAACACAGTTAACACAGATTTTAGTTTGGAAGGACAAAATATTTGTCACTGGATTCGTTATATGATAAGCGTTTGTGACGCGTAAGAACTGAGCGGTGAAGCGCCAAGCCCGCCGGGCAGTGTTCCAAATTTAAAACAACTACACCTAAATTCAGTTCGGTTCGTGTTTGCAATCGTATACTAGAAAATATTCTCATCATTTGAAACCACTTTTATTTGATACGCCGCATCGGAATCGCACCTAACAAGCAATTTGAAAGTATATATTTTGGAAGGTCTTCTTACATCTGAATGTTGTGAAACAGCAATATCTGTATCAACACTTGAGTGTGATCTATTTATAGGAATCGCTGTTGACGTATTTACCGTGTATTGTTATAATATTATATTTGCTATAAAACATTTAACATATTAATTTTATTTCGTAAGCGTGAAAAGCATTTACCAGAAAATAAGTAGGTCAGTGTTTTATACTGTACTAGCTGTTGCCTGTGGCTCCGCCCTTGTGGATTTTTAATTAATTCCTACGGGAATGACTTTTCATGTTCCGTAACAGTAACACGTTGGAACCTATTCTAGAGATAAAAGTAGCCAGACTAATAATAATCAATCCCTGTAGGTACCAAATTTCAGCCAAATCCGTTCAGCCGTTTGAGAGTGATCGAGGAGTAGATATTTTTGAATACAAAACAAAGATATCGTAATTATTCATCCAATGGCAATCTTCTTCTCTAAGGAATTATCAAAGCGAAATAAAATAAATGAATTTTATTCAATTCAGTGTGCGGTAAAATGGGTAAAATTCCAACGAAAATAAAATAAAAATCTAACGTGTTTAACCACTTTGTATGTAGGTACTGCAAGGACCAACATAAAAGAATGACGCCTGTGTGTTTCAGTTCACCTTTGTTTCTCTATTTATACCTAAATAAAAATGTACCTCGTTAGTATACCTGTGTTAATATCGAGTGCAATCAAAAAAGTATTTTTTTAACTCGTTTATCACATATTTTGTCCTAAGCTTTTCATGTCAGACTTTGATTAGTAAAAGCGCCTGATAATTTTATAATAGCAACAACACGTTTCATGAAATATTACCGATACCTATATTTTTAACAGGCGCTGGTTTAGACGCTAGAGTAAATATTACAGGTTCCCTCTTTACTTACTAGTCATTAAGATTTTCATGGATCTTAACGCGGCGTTCAGATGAAGCTGGGAAATCTCAGCATTTTACAGTAATTAATTGAGTACAGATAATCACTGTCTAAATGTTAGCAGATGTTTGTGTTGGAAAGTCTAAACTGAATTTGAGAAAAATGTAGGTGGATTACAAGATGTGAATAATTATTTTTGTTTAGTTCATCATCATGAATAGCCATGATGATTACCGACGATGATCTTTCGACTTGATAATCATAATAAATAACAAATAGAAGTAACAGAAAAGTCATCATGTAAGTAAAGTACCAATGTTTGAAAGTTTGACTGCTTCTGTGGCGTAGCGGTAGTGAACGCGGCTGCTACGCAGGAGGCGCGGGTTCGATCCCCGCACAGTGCCAATATTTGTATGTATGAAATGTAAATATTTGAATTGGTCTGGGTGTTTCGATGTATAATATATGTATGTATTTACAAAAAAAAAAGTATCTAAGTATGTATATAGATTCCGCATTCTAGATTCCATAACACAAGCTAATTAAGCTTACCATGGGTCTAGATAGCGTTGTGTAGAATGTTGTAGAATATTTATTTATTAGTGGCGTAGAGTGAAAATTTACAGTAAAGTAAACCGGTACAAAAGTTATGAATGTAAATATAAACATCTCTACTATGGCTTCCCTTTGCCGAGCAAGCCGGCAGGAATCAGCTTATAGGGACCCCTTGCCTTGCCACCGACCAGTGTAGGTACCAGGGTACTTAAATACAATAGTCACAAAAATCGCTGTTCACGTCTTGTTCTTGTTGATATTAACTTACTTCAATTTGTCTCCTTCTCTTGAGAAGATAAAAAAGAAAACTAAAAGAGAGCAGATTTTCTTACCAATAGTAGTGAAAATAGTGCCAGAGTAGAACATCGCGTTCCAGAAAGTCCATGTCGGCTTCTTTGTGTTGTTGTTGTTGACAAACTTCATGCACGCTGTGTAGTTCGCCTCATACTCTTCTAACTGACCCTCTATGTGTGACAAAAGGTCGACTCTGTCAGCCTGAAGATGAAAACGTAAATGTTTTTATTCATTGGATGTACGGACCCCATCAAGACCTATGAACCTCATCGGATCTCACTTGCAAGCCACACTTTTTAATTGACGAACGAAGCTTTAAGGTTCCCCACGGAGTCCCCATCTTGCCCCGGAGAAGCCGGAGGCCTCGGCGTGCTTCTGATAGGGTAAAATGCGGCTCCACCTGCCATGAGATCTTTAAGCGACCTCCGTCGCTCGAGGCGGCGGAGGTGACTTGCGGAGTATGACCTGAGTCTCCTCCGGCTTCGCTGACCCGCCTCCTTCTCGAGTATTACTTGCTCGCAGAAGGATTTATGCAGCCAGCTATGAGTTGGTACCATTAAGCAGACTTTTCTCTTGGAATTGAGGTGGCCACGGCAGTCGCTCCTTGGAAAGGAGGAATAGATCGAGAACTACAGGCTCTAAAATACAAGCTTTAAATGCAACCAGGATTAGCTCTGGTATGGAGAAGTAGAATGTAGTTAATAATACTTACGTGCAGAAGCGATTCATTCTTGACAAAAATATCACGTATCCTTATGACGATTTCGCTCCGGGTCTGCTCTAGGTTTCGATCGTAGACTATCTCATGTGGAGCTGGAAAACACAAAAAAAATAGATGAGTTATACGAAAGTCAAAGGCTTGTAGCTAAGTAGTTGGTACCACGAATGGCTAGTAGTTAATTTTAAAATGACTGTAGGCGATGTAACTTGCTGGATGTAAGATAATTACTCCCATATAAAACGAGTATCAGATGATTTTTAGTTGCCTAACTTTACAATTTCCGAGTTTCCCTCTTCCTACTACGAGGTCCTTTATGCGGGGCTTGAAAAGCAACTGATGAGGCCGTCAAGCTTATAGTGCCACCATGGTAACATGGTACGTTTCTATAATGGTGACCTTCTTTTCCGAGACTTTGCCTTTAGCTTATCATCAGACGAGGTGGTGACTAATTAACGTGTCCTATATAAAACAATAAAGATTTTTTTTGTCTCTAACCCCTTGACTTATGGATCTACGAGATAACTTTTCAAAGCAAAACTAACACATAAGACATGTTATTCCGTGGCCCTCACGCGAATTAGGTCAAACATTACATTATTAATGATTTTGGGACAACCTGTGATCATGGGGGTCGTCCCTTTAAAAATTAAAAAGGTGAAAATGTAGTCAAATTATTTAATACTAATGGAGCCCAGGAGTTTGGAGACCCGTTCCCATTCATGTTCTACCCGCAGCCATCATTATCTTTTGTTTCTCAGCATTTCCTATGGTGATTGACGTATGTTCAGTTCTCGCCGGATGCAGACGGCGGAAGTTTGACAATTTTTTCGTCGCTTGTACATTTCGTAAAAGTGCGGCGCTTGATGCCATTGGATAGAACTGCTCATTCTGCGTCTAACTACTGTCTAACTACATTCGCGTCGAACTGCTCATTCTGGTCACATAATATAGATTTTAGCCAATTAGAAGCCGTAATTTCGACGGCGCGAAAGTCAATATACGACAGTTTTTTTCGTCTCCTGTAAAGTTGGTAATTTAATTTAAGTAAAGTAAATTTGACTCATGCGGTGTTGTAAGCGAAGCGACGATATGCTTCTTTTTATCTCTTGAATAGGTTCCCATGAGTGGGGGGAATGGGAGCAGAACTTCACGCGGGAAGGGCCGTGGGCAGCAGCTAGGGCAGGAAATGTGAAGTCTAGGTACACCGAGAACTCAGATTGCACAGCACCTTTTTTACAAGCTTTTTATTAACTTGCACTTTATTATGTTCGAGACAAATCTTGCAACTCGATTTTGAAACAGATAACCTCAACTGATTTTGATAAAATTTTGCAACATATTTAGATTGAACGATAATCCATTAATATGGTACCATGGAGCTGGTCTGAAGATGGAGTCAGAAGGTGGCCATAGGAACTCCTAAATTAAATAAGATAAATCTATCGAGTGTAGGCTATTCATTATATTTTGAAATCAATACAACCCTTGCACCCTTTCATGAGATTTTTATAGAAAAGCTTGTTTTTAAAAGATTTTTTTATTGCAAATTGTATGTATTCCATTTTATTTTTCATAGACATTAAACTTGAACATTATTAGAGCGCATAATATTTGAATAAATCCCTTCTTATTCACGAGGCCTCATGAGACTAAAAATACAATTTACTGAAAATCATAATTTCTGAATATTTCAAAATTCAATACAAGTCATTTCATAAACCGAATCCCTTTCGGGATTACATTTCAAAGATAGCAAAACACTCTTAACAATTAAATATTATTTGAAAGAATCCATTTAGCGTGACAAAAGACATATTTTTTCTATTGTAACCAAATGGATAAACCTTGTATGAGAATGAGTTTTGAGATTAAAATCACAGTCCATTCGATATTTTTTGGTTTGAATCGTGTAACATCGTTCAAAATTTCGTTTATTTTTGATTAAATATTGAGAAAAGATAAGATATTGGAATGAATCATTGCGAGAGTTATCTTTTAGTCGTCGTCCTTGCATTTTATAGTCTAGAATATTTTTTATCTAGCTATAAATTTTAAGCAAATGTATTTCAAGTGTTATTCACTATCAACCATTACACAAGCACGTTAACCCGTCAGCCCAGGTTATCATACGAACATCTATGGCAGTCGTTACGGGTAGTTGAAGCCCTAAAATGTCCAACAACTGGTCTAATTGCAATGCTTCGATATTACCAATGGGTTGTGGGAGTTAAGTAGTGTCAGTTTCTTCACGGAAAATATTGGTATAAGTTCTGCTAAACTCGTAGTTAGGCTGGAAAAAGCGGACCATGGACTTCAAGGTGAAAGCTTCGGATACGACCGGGATTAACGCTATAATGACGAAGATACGACTAATGTATAATTATGTTTATTTGGTAGGTTAAGTCCTCTAGTCCCAATGCAGCAATGTCAGTATTATCTACTATGTGCCTCTAGTTAACCATCAGGGGAGGCGAAGTCATATATTGACATGCAGAACATTTTTATTTATAGTGGACGTTAATTTCAAGGGGTAGGCCCAAGAAGGGCTGGCTTGGTGTCGTGGAGGATGACATGCGTGCAAATGGTCTCACTACCACACCTAAGATCGTGCGAAGTGGAGGAAGAAGAATTGGAAGGCGGACCCTGAGCTCCTAGGTTATCTTGGCCATGGATACAATCAGGAAAATGCGTCTCCATGAAGATGATGATGAGGACACTTAAATTTTACTTCAGCCAAAAAAAAATGATCAGGCGAGGTGCTTGCCACTATGCTTCTATTGTTTCGTTTATTCGTTTAAATAAAACCACAGAGGTCAATGTAAACTCTAAATATAAATAATATTTATACGCAAATTACCTTCATAAACCCTTTTCAGACTTGTTAATTACATATTTTAATGGATTGCCTCATTGTAATAATGCCGTCTATTGTAAGAAATACAAATGAGCGTTAATTTCCTTGGGTTGTAGTAATAAATCCGACATTATTACACCCACTCACAAACTTTTCGCCGAACGCGCTTTGTACCCACCATAATTACATTACAAAACCGAAATCATGCCTAAATCCGATTATGTTTATTAACAATTATTAATTATTCTAATAACAAAAGGTATCAGTAACGTGATACCACATCACATGTGGGTTTTTGTCTAAACCACTTAGGTTGCAGACAAGTGCACTACACAACCCACCTGCCCCTCTAGACAAGAGGCAATTCGTTGCTCGGCGTATGATGGAATAGAATGACAAATGTATAGGATCTGACGTTTTTGACATTCGTTGACGCCTGTCATATACGTCAAATCCCATACATTTGGCATTCTATTCCATCATACGCCGAGCAACGAATTGCCACTTGTCTAGAGGGGCTGATGGAACCGTAGCCTATGGACGAGTGCAACACCAGGGGAGTTACACTCGTGGTGCTTAGCTTTAAGAACGTGCGGTATTCTGTAGGGCGGAGGGACTTCCCTAGTTGGACTGCTCGATTGGGACGAAAATACTATCGTGTCCTACCTCCTGTACACGTATTATGATGGGCTCTACCACTTTTAGCCGGTAATTTTTATACCAGTTTACCAGGGTTCTTCCACATTTCACCAGGGTTTCTACCAGGGTTTTAATTCCTCATTCTACCACCAAATTAATCATTTTCGGTACTTTGTTAGTCAAGGTCGATCTGATGCTGAAGCAAGGTCTATGTCCCGTAATTACAAGGTTTCGTTTCACCATCCTTTTACTACAAGTTGTTGTAAACAAAAACTTTGTCTTACTCCGCTAAACTAGTTTATCACTATCAAGATGCAGACGCGATGACACAAACAAAAGGTAAGGCGAACAATAGTTCACGGCACACGATCGATCACGCTAAACAAATTACGTGAAGCACATAGGTAACGTTATTTATGAACGAAACGCTTATCGGTTAAAAGCTTCTATAGCTTTTAACCGAACACCCTTCACAATAGCTATTATAAAATGTGTTTGTAATGTTAATACTATCGCAGAAACATGACGGTGCTATGTAGTTACGAGAAAAGTGAGGCAGATAGTCGTTGTTTATTCAAGAACAACTTTAGCATGGTTTTTCTCGGGATAAAGAAAGATTTCCCGTATACGACGCAAACAATTCCATCAAGAACCAAGCTTTTCGATACCTTTTCTCTATACCACACAATTATAATAATATAGGACTTCTTTACCAGCACACGTGTTTTCTTCTTCGTACAGTCACGGGTACTTAAGAGAATATCAATGATAATGAAGTATTCCAACAAATTGAGAACCCTGTCACTTCTTTGAAACCTCCTTAACCCTGATATTAGTTGTCTTCCAAAATGTAAGTAGCCTGTATCAAAATTAAATCGAAAAGATTAAAAATATTTGTATTAAATAAATGTTTCATTACTTAAACTGTCTTTCATTGAAAAATGTTTCATGCCGGGCTTATGGGTTGTAATTTAAAACGTAGATAGACCATTGTGAAGAGTCTTAAGATTAATACGTGCAATTCATTCATGTCTATCAAGCATTGTTGGCGCTCCGAGATATCGGTGGGCTATTCAGGGTAAGATCCACATGATAAAGCACCTTCACAACATTGTTGTCTGTCTACCGTATATTTCGATATCTTCTGTATCTCACTACTGTTATGAATCTGAATGTTTGAATGGATAGATGGATTGAATAGCTGAACGAATCTGGATTTGACTGGCTAAGTTATGGTTTCGAATAGTGCATCTTTCACTGCCTATTCAAAATAGACATTTTGAATAGGCGGTGAAAGATGAGGATTTTAACAGAAGGTGGGGCATAACACGTCTTTCTGCGAAATACAGGAGTTACGTGGGAATATCTGGACCCATCATGATCTTTAGGGCCCAAATCAACTACAGGTGACTTATTTAGGGCCTGGCTGACTGACGAACGAGGCTCTGGTGCAGGCTTTTTTCTACCTCTCAGGGTTGACAGATCAGACGGCAGTCGCTCCCATTGAACCAAGAGAAGGAGTAAGCGGGCCTTGGCCTTTGAGGTGATATCACCATGAATATACCTAGTACATACTATACACGGGCTAAAAATTGCAACATTGAATGCAACCGGCGGCGGCGTTGCCGCTTTGTCCAAAAAGACAAGCCATTTATACAAAAAAGAAATACTAAGTATATTTTATACCCAACCTAAGCCAACGTTGATATTGTTTTCTGGCGTCTATCAGAACGCTGTGTTTCCACGGTGCGAGATTTTACGGACGCGGACGCAAACACGGACGCATTTACTATGACAAACGTATCTGCAATATCACGGACGGGCCTCTTTTTACGGTGCGTAGTCCATGAAATCGCGCACGCGTCCGTAAAGTTGCGGATCATGAAACTGCACTAAGCCGCGAGCGAAATGAAGAGTAAATGCACGGAAATTGACCAATCGCATGGATAATTGGAAACGAGACAATTGGGTGATTAGTCGATACGCGTCAATTGAAACGAGACCTCAGAAGTTGTACCTGTGGTTGTACTGCCAGTGTACCAATTAGCAGATGAGGTTGAGTTGGGTACCTGTAGAGAATTGATACACCCCCAACACCCCAATTGCTTAAGGGAACATTTAGTGCAATTCCCCTCAATCTTTATTGATGTGAGTACCTATGTATTTTCAGTATCTATCTAAAGACATTTTTATAATATGGTGCCTTATTAGTACACTCATTGGTGCTCAAATAAGGAGTAATATGGAAAGTATTTCAATCCTAACTGTATATATTGAGTATTAGGTATCTATTACATTATACGTTTTATGGTAAATTGTCCATCAAGAGACTTGTATTTAAAATTCATGAAGACCTCAACCTGTCACTGGATTTATGTATAAATAACGAAATTGGATTAAATTATTGAATGCCCTCCATTCGTCCGTTGAACTATCGACAGACCCTGAGCGCATCGACAGACCCTGAGCGACCGATATTACTGCAAATTTGATTTGTTTAGAAAATAAATTACGATAACTAAATTAAAAATAAATTGACTTGGGTTTCGAATATCTAGAATAGATTTAATAATATAATATTTCAACGATTAAACAAAGATAATGGGTGTCTGATATTTTAGAAGAATGTTTAGAGTTAAATGATATTCTACGAATAAGAGCACTTTTAAAAACATTTGAGAATTCATCTCAATTTATTTGGAGTGGCTAATGAAATAATGGTAATGGCTGAAATGAAAATAAATAATAACCAAATATTTCATATTTCTTAAAGATGTAATTTGAGCGTGTTTTATTTTTCAACAGCTTATCTTATTTCTTGCGCACATTATAAATAAGAGAAAAATCATCATCATCATATTACCGTTTTGCCAAGTCGTATTCGAGGCTCTCACTGAGGTCCACTGACTCTTTCTCCTCCTTTTGGTCTAACTTACACGATCTTTATGGGAGCGACTGTCCAGATAGACCCTCCCAACCCCAAGAGAAAGCCTGCGTTAATCACTTTGGATCCACCCTCCACCGTTCCCATCTTGAATACCCGAAATATCTTTTATGATTCATCAATCCTGTCTTTATCAACTGCACTAAATTTACAAAAAAATAACTACCTAAATAACTCTTTAGGTAAGTATATCAAAATCTTCTACCAAAGACCATTCCTCAGCAATATATACTATCCGTTAATAGTATAAGATAGTGTTCAACTAGTTTCAAAATGCCATGTAAAATTGCTACCGTGCATGCATCCTAACGCCCGCCAGTTGGCCCAGATACGGGCTTCCTGCGTGTTGCCGGAAACATTCGCAGCAGGTATTAATGTGTGTGCAGCGGTAATAACACGTTATAGAGAAGTTCAAATGTGCCGACATTTGATTTTGCAACTCAATTCCAAATTGTTGCATACGAATGCTTTGTGACGTCATTTTAAAGGTATGATTCCGAAGCCTGCAGACTCATGCAACAGATACAGCGTACCCATTAATTGTTAAACTCCGATACGGATAAAGGAATTGAGAAGCCGCATTGAATTACGCGTATCTGCTGCGTGCGTTTGAAATACAGAAACTAATAGCCTAGAAACTAACAGTAGCCTAGTGGTATGGGTAATGGACTGCTGAGACGAGGTCTCGGGTTCGATCCCAGGTTTTACCATGGCACACACCAATGACTTTTCGATGCTTTTCGAAGTTATGTGTGTATTTATCGCAGGTTTATAAGTGCCCGGTTAATGGCAATAGGCTCGCCACCTATTACATTGGGACCTAAACATAAACGGCGAAATGTGGGTGCTAGCACCTCTGCCTACCCCTTAGGGGATATAGGCGTGAGTTTTATGTTATGTTTTTACAATGTTAATCACTATAGTCAGGTTTAGCGTGTACTAATGCCATAAAAAATCTGCCATTTGTAAGACCCCAAGGAAGATGGTGGTAAGGCCCTGGTACCCGGTCAACCTGACTACCTATAGTCATTATTAAGGTGAAGTAAGGCTAAAGCATATTTTATGAAGCTGGATGTTTCTGTGCCTCGGAGAACACGTTAAGCCCGGTTTCCATACGAACATCTATGGCAGTCGTTGCGACTAGTTGGAGCCCTCGAAGGTCCGACTAAACTACAATACTTCTATATCGCCAATTATTGGTCGTGAAAGTCAGAGGGCAGTCGCTTCATGGAATATAATGAAGTTTAGCCGCATCACAGTTAGACTCGAAAGCCAAACCCTACTGAGTTAGGAAAAGAATCAGAGAAAGTAAATAATTGACGGCCAAATAAGTGGTATAAAAAAAAATATGTATGAAGAGACTGAGTTAATTTTGTTTCTTTTAAAAACATATCTATAAATATTAATAATATATTTTTATTTTTATTATGTTTCTGTTTTAATTTTGAATTGTGTCTTGTGTAAATTGATGTACGTTGTGTTGTGCAATTAAATGTGTTTTCTTTTTCTTTCTTTCTTTCTAAAAGCTCCTTGTAATTAGATACAATGTCCGCTTTCCGGAATTCTGCTATTCTAAAGTGAAATTTGCATGCTGCACTTTATAAAGGCACCGGTTTAATACATCTTGAGTCCGTGTCAGGCCTGCTTCTGCTCCTACAACTCTCTAGTATATATATTAATCTATGCCTACAACAAACAGCTCCACCCGTTAATTAAAATGTGAACTGAAAGTGACAGTACCGTGCAAGAAGACTGTACTTACATAAAAAAATATTTGTTTCACACCAACAATATTTTACAAGGAGACAAACATCACTAGGCGATTGACACATTGCTCCATGCATTATAGTGCGGAAGTGCGTGGTCTTATGTCACTTTTGAGTCCTAGCTCTTCTTGTATTGAAAGTACGCGTAGTGTGACATACTGAAGATGCATTCAAATGCAGTTTTTTCAACAGTAAAAACATTCCCACGCTGCGCTGCGTGATACGGGGCAATGTACCAACCGTCTAAATCAAGCTAATTTTATGCCTTCTTATTAAATATGTACGTATCATCAAAAATTATGTGACAAAATTTGCAAGTCGTTGCTAAAATTGAGTGTTTTATTCAAATACAAAGTTGATTATTTGACTGCCACACACGTAGTGCGCCGAGAATTCGCAATTCTATTTATCCAGGGTTATACGTCGCTTGCAGGCACATGAGCTAATGTAATTAAATAATTCTATGCATAAGTTAATAACGGAGCTTTGTACCTGCTTTTCTATAAGAATTTATATTAATAATATGAATAATTTGTTCTATAATTTTAAGTGTTATATGAGTATATCCGCCTATTCACAATTTTGACTCTCAGGCCAACCTCATCTGCTTAGTACCTACACCTGCTACAAGGCTTTCGTGGAAATCAGATGGCAGTCACTACCGAGAAACTATCATAGGTACTAATTAAAAACAACAAGCGGACCCCGGACTCCAAAGTGGAATCTTTGCAATATTTGTGAAATCGCTTTGAGAATAATATAATACATACATACATATACTCACGCCTGTAAAGCTCCGAATAGGTAGGATAGGTAGGTACATTTCGCCAACTAGCCTATTGCAGTCAAGCAGGCACTTTAGTCAAGGGCTGTATGTGTACTGTCGGATGGAGAACAGCCCTATCCCTGAGTCGCCTTCTACGACACCCACGGGAAAAGATGGGGTGGCCACGTCTGAGGATGATGATGACTTACAATATTAATTTATGTTAATCTAAATGCTGATGAACTCGTAAAAGTTGATATTTTAATTGGTGGCCCAAAAATTGACTCAAATTTAAAGAAAGTAATTTTCCCCATCCTATGGAACAATGACTTAATTGCAAAGTTTAAATTGACTTTTTAATTTTCGTAAGTTTCCCTTGCAGACATTCCATTATCTTAGGAGACATTTTCGAGACCGTTCCTTTAGAGAGAAATTCAGTTAATGTCTTGTAGAGCTCCGACATGAAAACTACAAAAGACTCGCTATCGTTTTGATTTTCTAAAAAAAGCATCAGAATTCTGCATTTTCAATGTTCAATAAATATAACCTGCTACGCAAAGATACACAAAATTTTACACCGGATATTTCGACAATATTTTATATACCGGTTTATACTATACCTATTAAGTGGATGGTCGATGGACTAACCTGAATGAATTAACGTGGAAAAAAAAACAACATTAAAAAAAAACGTTTAAGTACGTTTTCAAAATTAAGTTTGATAAAGTTGTTTTGTTCATAATACTTTTGTATTTTTTTAATGAAAATAGTAATTTCCTTCATTTTACTTAGTGACGTTGAGAGGCCAATGGCCATTATACAGCGTTTTATTTAATGTGTCACTTTATATTTTCGAGGAAATGGAAGAAAGTTTCAAGCGCTTCACCTGAAAATAAAATTAGCAACCTACACATCGACTGCTCAACATTTACGTTGGTTAGGAGCTGTATCATGATGCAAACTGTATCTTTGATAATAATTATTGTATGAAAGACTTACAAAAAGCAAGCAGAGCCGTTGAAGAGCCAATTACAAGTCTTCGCTTCTAATTATAGATTGAAAAGGTAATTAGCGAAAACAAAACAAAGGAGTACCTACCAATCAATTTAAAAGAATATTTCAAAAATTTTATTTCACTGATTACTACGAAATGATTATAACAAAATTGTAAAAAAAATTGGTTTACTTTTAATAATTTTATTAGCATTTAGCAATAATTATACATTTATACAGATGTATAAAACCTAAGTTTTAACATAAAAAACCTTCAATAAAAATTGCAACTTTGGCAGTTGCCACAACATGTTCTACAGACTGAAAGGCTCCCAACAAGATATTCTACGGTATAGATTTGTATACAAAGTGAGTCAAAAACTTACATCTGTCTATTAAATCAGAGTGTTTAATATTTAGTATCCTAAAACCGGCAGTAATGTGTGGAATCGCACCAATTATTCCAGACAGATTGGATATTTCCGTAGGTACAAGTTGATTTGCTGCTATTCAAAATGTGCCAAATAGAATGCCTCGGTCATGGAAATCAGTTGCTGGCTCGCGGGCCATTCGCTTCAATGGAGTAGGTAAAGCAAGAGCAAACTTTTCTGGAAATGTTACCATCTGACAGACAGTATAAAATTCATAGTGAAAATTACGTAATTAATTAAACGAAGGTAATATTTCTGAAGTAAGCCCATTATTTGATCGAAGGATAGTCATGGAAATTTGATGTAGGCTCGCGGGCCATTCGTTCAAGATTATTTGCCACTCTAGTTATTCACCTAACAGTTAAAATGATTTATACGTTTCTGCTATAAAGGAATATTTCTGTGGTTAGCCAAAGAAAATACCAGTGGCACTGAGTCAACGTTTCACATTTAAGATGCGCCATACCGTCGGAATTCATATTCTGCAGCGTTCCAAAATTTTGCATAAAACGAAGTTACGCTATAATATCACGTTATTATTCAGAGCCATTGGAGCCATTTGACGTTACTTTCCATCCTTTCTTCTTCATCTTATTTTTAATCCCATTCGCATCTGAAGCTTTCATCTCGGAGTCTAGGGTTCGATTTTCCAGTCTAAATGCGAATTGGTTGAACTTCAATAATATTTTGTGTTCTTTATCTACCATTTATCTTCCAACCGGTCCTATTGGAGATCTATAGGGGAGGCCTATGTCCAGCAGTGGACTTCTTATGGCTGAAATGATGATGATGATGATGATGATCTACCATTTATCCTGTAATTTATAAAACAGATATTTTTATGATTAGTCTGTCAAGTTGGCTTTATCACCACAGCTTCATGACCGAGAAGGCAGATGACAAGCTGTTTATATTTATTTTTTATAACTATACCTATTTATATAAGTAGTTTATATGTTTATATATTTCGGTTATTCTCCAAGTTTGACGAAATTTTTATCTACGCGGATGAAAGACATAGATATGTGGGTTATTTCTTTTGCACAGGACCTGGAACTAACAAACACAGTTAAGTGAACACAGTTAAGTGAACACAGTAAGTCACAAACACAGTTAAGGCTGTAATGAAACCATCAACTAGTCCCTGCAAGCAAGCACTTAAGACTGCTTAATGGTTTATGAAGCTAACTCTTTACTGCTCAGTTTGATTGATTACTTTGCTGAAGCGTTATACAAAGACAAAGATAAATTTCTACATTTAGGTAATAGACGTAGAGCCCGTGAACACCAGACCTTCATCATTTTATAAAAACTGAAAGTTAAGGTCCTTGAATTTTGGGACACGTTGTATAAAAATCAGCTTTTATCTTCTTCCTCCTAGCGTTAATTCCCAGTCGCATCCAAAGCTTTTCAGCTCGGAGTCTGGGGTCCGCTTTACCAGTCTTAACTACGGATTTGGATAGACCTCGATATTATCCGTGAAGCGATTGCCATCTGACCTCCACAACCCAATGTTAACATTAGGCGATATCGAAGTTTTGCAGCTAGACTGTTGTTTTTTGGATTTTTTCGGGCTCCAACTACCCGTAACGACTGCCATAGATGTTCTCATGGCAACCGGGACCGACGGCTTAGCGTGCTTTCCGAGGCACGAGCAGACCACTGCAAATAATCATATTTCATGCACACAAATATTTGCACTGAGCGGGGATCGAACACGCGCCTCCTGCGTAGCGGCCGCGTTCACTACCGCTATGCCACGGAGGCTGTCAAAAATCAGCTATAACAATAATAACATATACTTTCATGAACATTAAGGGTGTCTGGCAAGGGGCTAATGAATGACGTGATTTCTAATAATATTTTGAAGGTAATACCTAAAAATTACACTTTATTATATGACGAAAATAGTTTTTTTTACACGTTTAGTACCGTTTATCTGATAAAGCCACTATGACCCAAACTTCATAATGGGATATCACTCTTACCTGTGTTGAGAGAATGCGCTGACAAACTTTCAGAATTTATAAAATGACGAAGGTCTGTCGTTCTCGGGCTCTTAGTCCATAAGTTAGTCTCTCGTCTTCTCTCCAGATCTTGACGTATGGAAAAGGGGTTGGAAGAATCAGATAGTCTAGAAATAAATTGTTCTAAGTTACACAAAAGCTTGAATAAATCAGTGTAACAGACACCTAGATTTCGAATACGGAAATTCTGTGTTTTTGAGAGGATAGCGTAACTTATTATAGTAAGATCATATTATTATTATCCGAATCGATGTAAATTTTCGAGCAACCGAGGTTCAAAGTTTAAATATTCTTAAGAAATGTGTCTTATTTAACCGACTTCAAAAAAGGAGGAGGTTCTCAATTCGGATGTTTATATATTTTTTAAGAAATAATATATTATATCACTCATCAATGAGCTTTATACACAACAGCTTTTTCCTGTGGCTCCGCCCGCGTGAATGTCGGTTATCGCGACCAAACATAGCCTATGACCTTCCCCAAGGTCAAATATACCCCTGTACCAAATATCATCAAAATCGGTTCAGTGTTTTGAGCGTGAAAGCGTAACAGAGAGACAGACAGATTTACTTACGCATTTATAATATTAGTATGGATGACAGCTGAAACAAATCTGCAACTTTTAGCTGTTTGACATTTATATTGGTTTCTTGGAAATAATATTTTGCTTGAAATTTTGTGATCTCATCCTGCCGGATGACGACAGTTTTTAATGCTGATTTCACTTTAATATAAATACCCGATGAAACATGATTCACGTCTGTTTTGAAGTTGAATTTGTAATGTTTGTTTCTACTTATGATCCATATCCATACTACCATACTAATATTATAAATACGAAAGTAACTCTGTCTGTCTATCTGTCTGTATTTCTGTTACGCTTCCATGCCTAAACCACTGAACCGATTTTGTTGATATTTGGTACAGAGGTAGATTAGACCTTGGGATAGGACATAGGCTATGTTTGGTCGCGATAACCGACATCCACGCGGGCAACATCTTGTGGTTTATAAAAATATTGTCAGTCGCCAGACATTTATTATCTATACTATTATAAAATTGTGAATTAGTAAGAAATTACAATTAAGTACAATTATTTACATAAATTAATTACTAGTATAAAAACAATATAAAGTTTAGTTTATAAATCATTGCAAATTGACGTGCTCTCCGCGCTACAGTGTGTAAAAATGGTCATCCACTCTAAGGTTGACCTGCAGGCACATGCTGTAAGAACTTTTCGAACGATTGAACGGACTCGACAGCTGAATCCGCGGTGAGATTTCAATTTCGCATGCTCAAGATCTTAAGTAAAGATAGCTTAACTTCTAGAATATGGATAAACATACTTGAATACATCTTTTTGTAAACACATAGAAACATTTGCCCGGAGCAGGCATCGAACCCGCACCCCCTGTGTAGCAGTCAAATGTTCTACCGCTACGCCACAGATGGCATCTATATACTACTCAGATTTAAAAACACCCAAAGTTTATTTACCGGTTGAAAACGACCGGATTTCTATAAACAGACGTAATTCATAAACGTTTCAACTTCCTGTGTTAACAGTATCGTTATTGTAAGGATTCGGTTGAGAATAACCGCATGAACAACTGACAAATTGAGCAAAAGATCTAAGTACAGGCGAGAACTGAAACACAAATAATTGTGTTGAGGCTTTTGTCGCAGAGTCTTTGAAGAGTTAGTATAATGTTATAGGAAGGTATTATTTGCCTTTGATGTAAGTCAGGATAGCTACAATAGTCATCAGAATTGAACGTTTAAACTTTCGCGTTCCATGATAACGTATATTATTAATAAACGGTGATGTGGACTTGGGCCTTTAAGCTCGTATTCTAAAATGGTACTCATTTCTGAATATCGATTTATTTGAGGACAGATTGGATTGTACAATCTGTAAATCAAGATTCGGGACTGGGGTTCGTTCTAGTATATTAGCCTTAGTAAATCAATTTATTGCAGATCGGTGACTTGTAATAAATTGATCAATTTAATTACGAAAACAACCCATCCAAACTTTATTTTATTTGAGTATAATAATAATATAACCAATTATTAGCAAAAATGTAAAAATTTGGCCGTTAGCCATCTTCAATACTGTTCATTACTTTCTGAGTAGCTACTTAATCGAATAGAACAACGTGTGTTCAAACGAGTCATTAAATAGTCGAGTACAGGTAGCAATTCAGCTTCAGATCGATCTTGACTAGCAAAGTAATTAAAATCGTCTTAATACCTTGGTATTCCCACCTTCTTATCGACTGATTATTCTGATAAATGGTGCACACGTTTAGTTCGGACGACAATACAATTTAAATCTATAAAAAATAATTATTAAAAATAAAAAACCCGACTGCTGTTTAAATGATCAAAACAAGCTTGATAGCAGGCGGTACCCATTTGCCAATCATAAACCGAAAGAAAGGAGACGGGGACTTCTGGGCCAAAATTGTAATGAGTTGAGATATGACTTAAAAAAGCGGTATTTTTTTCTATTACAAAATATTAAAAAACCAGCTCAATTGAAAGTCTGGAAGACGAGAAATCTTAAAACTAAGTTTATTCCACTAGCAAAATAAAATATCGATTACTAAAAATTATTTAAACAATATTGCGTATTTAAACACTTGCATCACAATTTGATATTAAATCAATCAGAGTGAACAAAACTTAATCATAATAATAATAATAACCATTTAAAATACCAAATAATAGTGTAATAAAAATAAATTCTGAATCGATTTCCGTTAATCGATTAATTATTTCTTGTGTTTATCAACTGTATTTTTAAGCTGTGACAGCTGACAGCTCCATTTTCAGTCAATCAGTTTATTTATTCAATCTTCAAAATTAATTATTTTATCGAAAAATTGTATATTTACACGGCTTATGGGATATACAATTTTTTATAAAATATGTACAAAAGTATGCTATATCAGTATGCTGTATCAGTTTATTGGTATAAATCCAATGATCAATTGACTTCTGCGTTTTGAGTATTTCCAGTTGATTTCTTGATTATATTCCCTTAACAGTGATTTCTCTTTACGGACTTCTTAGCTTGCTCCTGGTTACCTTAAAGTACAATGATAAACTTGTTTACTTGTTTGAGTTTTGCTCAGTATTTTGGATTTTGACATGGATCTCTGTGTGAATTGTGGCATAGAAAATGAAGTAAATAAGGTAATATATTTCCACCTGCGCACTTCTTAGACAATACTCTAATTATTATTGAAGAAGAATAAAAGATAATAGAAAGATAAAAGTGTTTTTTTTTTAACATAACATCCTTGTACTCCATATCTTTAAAATCTCTTTGTAAGTTTTCGTACATTATCCCTGAGTAAAATATAATACAGTACAATATAAAAGTATTTTAAGATAAAAAAAATGACCACTTTCTATTAAAACACCACAGAAATCACAGTTCTAAAATGTCAATTTCTTGCATAACCTCACTTTTACTAAATCTCTTATAACTCTGCTCTCAGATATCCAAAATCTGCAGAATTTTCAGGGATGGTTTAATAATTTATATGCTCTTAATTGATACCACCCTCATCTTATTACATTTTTGGCCCAAGAATGTATGAAAGCCTCCCCATCTCCTTTGGGTACCGCCTGCTATCAAGCTTGTTTTGATCTTTATACATCAGTCGGGTTTTTTATTTTTAATAATTAATTTTATTTCAAACTTTTAGTTAAGATATGACATCTATATATTTTTGTAATCTCCTTTTAATTCGCTTCATTTTAATACCGATGAATTTGAATGAAAAAAATTTTTTGACAATACATATTTTAGTATCAAAAATCTACCTTATAGTTTTTGTTGGAATTTGATGTACTCTATGACACTTGGGAGATGAAATCCTTTCATTTGAGACCCCATTCATTGAAATCCGTCTAGGCGTTAGGTCTGTAGAGGGGAACAAAGAAAACTACATACATAGGACATACATACAATACATACATACGCGCGAAACACATTACCCTCGCTGGCGCAGTCGGGTAAAAACAGTTTGGTATTAACATCATTAGTATTAATTAAGATCATTTTCAGTAGGTACTTGGTCGATCTGATGCTGACTGTACAAGTTAAGTACTATGTTCTATTATTTCAATTAAGTTACGAGCGTGTCATTAACCACACACTCTTTAGGTAATCTAATCGTGAGGTCGTTTACTTAGATTTTATTTAATATAAACCTTCTGTGAAAGCGTTGCTAGCGTTGTGGTCAACCTCAGCAAAGGCATAAAGGTTGTATCTTGAAAATGACTAAAGCAAACTGTGACCCGAACACAGTCTTGGCCACTTCGAGAATTTAACCATTTTTAATTGAAGATGAAAATATAAATTAAAAATTCTTTGTTTGTCCCTAAATCTTTTTATACCTTTAATCTGGTGTTCCGATTTTCAACCCACTTTTTTCAACCCTCTTTTTTCAACCTACAAGTTAAAAGAAAAATAACAATTCCAGTTTCATTCCAACGTAAAAATTAGTTCCGTTTTCATCCCAGAAGTATTGTAACTACGTACTTAATCCCGTTTCCTGACATTAATATCTTACCTAGGTCTACCTTTTTTTTCTTTATTGAAGTACCAAATATTAATAGATACTTTATTTCTATCACAATCTAGCCTTATTGGCTAATTAGTAAACAAACACCTAATTACTACGTAAATAATATAATTCTAACTTAGGTACTTAGTTTTATTAAGGTGAAGACACTTTGTTTATGTGTTCTTTGTAAGCAACACGTCATTACTACATTTGTTTCTTTGCGACTAAACGGTTTTAATATACCTACATCTTAAAATTGCATTGCAACACACGTACCTATAATTGCATAAAATACTAAAGTAATTAAGTAGTTTGGTATCGTGACTTTTCAATCGAGCTGCAGGCAACAGGTAGTCTGTCTATAATTGAAATCCTGATCGGAAAATTATCTTTCTAAAATGTTCACGGGTTATTCTCACTGAGTAGGTATTTTACAGTCATATTTTACTGATATTTTATTTTTACAATTGCATTTCATCTCTAATTTTATATTTAAAATATTCTATAAACAGAAACATTAATCATAACTTTTGACAGTCGCCATATTGCGATAATGTTGCAACTTTATAGCAACTGTTAGTCTCTAATTCTTTTATTTACAACAAGTGTTATTATTAACGATATTATTTGGTATTTATGTGTGTGTTTAATTTAATACTTATCAAAGTTGACACGCCATTAAATCTATATACTTAACAACGAAATATCACTCACTGTATAATCACGAAATATCAGAAACTATAACACCTACAAACTTGAAATTTCAGGCAGGTAGGTTCCTTATAGCGTGTAAGCAGCCGCTAAGAACGGCTTCTTTGAAACTATTCCCCTAAGGTGGTAAAACGAACTCCACGCGTACGAAGTCGCGGTAATTTAAATAATATTCATAAGCTAAAACTAACATAACAAACAAAATGATCTGTTTTACGCTTACTTAATTCCAAACATAACATTTTGGTTCTGAAACTCACCGTAAACTTGAATTTATTGTCCAAAATTATCTGTTAACAGGCAGAAAATGTCTTTTGTTTGTTAAAAAAGTTCTGCCATAGAATATTTAATCTAATGATTGTTCAAAACGTGGTGCAAAGTCGTAAAAGATTCAGAAAATAGCCACATTCTTGGTATATAAATGACACCATAAAAGTTTTTTTAAACTTGAGTCTTTTTACTCGTGGACCGAACATCAACGGTAAGAAAGAAAGACGTAAACAAAAGTATTAAAAATAATAATTGCATTGACTTTTCAATCTCTTGAGGATTTCGGAAAAAATAACGACGTAGAGGAGATAACTCTCAAGTTAAATTATAAAATGGTAAAGAGCTTTTGACATCTGCATACTTTAATTAAAAAAGGAAGACGAGATTTTGGTTTCGATGGTGTTGCCTTTGTTTTTTTTTGCCTGATTTTCAAAAGTATAGCCAACACTGTTTAGTCTTTTTACCTAACTACGGTGCAGCTAAACTAGAGGGTGTTTATCCGATGCATAATATGTATGTTCGTTCGTATATTCCCTCATTTTTATCCGATTACGGCCAATAACAATGGTTTTGTGTTTGACCTATCCTAAGTATCATATCTTGATAATATCGATTTGTTTCTGCACGAAAGCTCGGTGTGTAACTAATTTTCAAACCGCGTAATACCGGGCCCTTAATTTTGCTAACGCAAAACTATTGTCATTCTACAGACACTGTAAAAAAAGGCATTAAATTTTAGACAGAATCTGCTTTAGTAGAATGGAGGCCCCAGTTAATTTTGCGCACCTTTACAGTATGAAATTAAGTAGGTAGATTATTAGAGTAAGTTTACGTATTTCCAAATCATGATAATAAAAGAGATTCTGTGTACCATTTCTTGGTAATACACTGAATTCCAATGCACCTACCTATTTTATTATTTGAGATAATAAGATTACTCTTCCAGAAGTGACTAAGACACTTGTAAATTTTGCTTTATATTGGGTGGTAGGTTTACTATGTAAGTTAATGTTAAAACTATTGTCAGTTCTTGGCTAAAAGGAACTTCGCCAACGAAGAACTTCCGCAAACCGGGTTAGTCGCAATTCCTCCGTTCTTGATTTCCCGCGAAGTTTTTTTTATAATAACGTAATAAAACGTCATAGTTTTTGGGGGTAATCGCAACTAACTCGGCAAACCAACCTCATATTCATTGCCGCTGAGTCACCGCGGTAGGCGAAGTATAATTTATTACCTACACAAGTATGATTTACTACTATACTTTAGTCCTGAAGTGAGTAAAATTTATTATCTCAAACAATTCATATTATGAATTTAGTATACTGCCAAGAAATAGGATACGAAATCATCAGCATCGTTTAAACGCTAATCCAGTTTACTTTCAAAGCTCGCACTTAGTCCGAGGTGCGTTTTCTTCTGCTCCTTTCTATAATTTGGTTTGTTCTAGTTTTGAAAGGAATACCAAATCAGGCATACATAAACAAAAAAATACGAAAGCGCAACTTTAAATGTCAAAAATTAAAAAACTCCATCACAAAAAAAAACAACAGACAGTGCAGTGAGTGTGACAAGTGGACAAAGCAGTGTTAAGAATAGTAAGGTGGAGCACGTATTTTTTAATCAGTTGGTTTATCATTACGACAGGGACCACGGGTAGTTGTTTTGCTATGTACCTAATCATTTTGCACCTTGTACCTTTTGCTATATACCTAGTCATTTTGCACCTTGGACCTTTTGCTATGTAGTCATTTTGCACCTTGGACCTTTTGCTATGTAGTCATTTTGCACCTTGGACCTTTTGCTGTGTAGTCATTTTGCACCTTGGACCTTTTGCTATGTAGTCATTCTGCAAACTAGACATTTTGCAAAGTAGGTCTTTTACAACCAAGTCAATATGAGTCTAACCCATTTTTTCACGCCGGAGCAGCGGTGTCTTCTGTACAAGACCGAAATTCTCTCCTGCGAGGAATACTGCTCACATCTCTGGGATGGCTACGCAAAGTACTTAGTAGATGCTCTCGATTCGACAAGTTGCAGTGACCCTCGAGCTATTGCAGATTCGTAGAGATGTTGCATCCTTGGCATTGCATTGCATTATCGTCTCTACTATGGTGAATTTTCTGATGAGCTCTTCCGATTAGACCCACTCTCGCATTTCCTACACAGAACAACACGTGCAGGACTTAGATGTCACCCACATACGGTGCAGAATATTCCATCAAAAATCAAACTGTTTGGCGGCTCCTTCACTTGCCGCAAAAAGTATAAAATTGATACTTACTCTTTAACTTTGATATGCCTTCGAAACTTACACCCGTATTCACAAACAATATTGTGAGGTCTCATAGTGTGCTCGAGCGCATAGGGCTGGTAAAATTAATTCACAAACATCACGGAGCAGTATCTAACGCAGTGCATTCCCTCAACGAAGTATTACTTAAAGTGTTTTCTATGAATAGAAAGGCTTGCCAAAACGAACGCACTGAAAATTTGTCGTTCTTTGCTCAGTTTTGGTAGTACGCATAGCGAAGTATTGTTTGTGAATACAGGTGTTAGCTATTTGTATAGACCTAACGTATTAACCTATTTATTTGTATAGATTTTTTTAAAAATACTCATAACACAGGTGCTTTTGTATCGTGTACACACGGCCTAATAAACACACTTTGGATGTAATAACATTAGCTGCGAGTGCGTTGAGTGTCTCGCAACGTGTCTGCAGCAGATATAGACTAACCTATTAACTACGAAGGTATGCACGTAAACGCTATCGTACGCGTTTATTTCTGAAACAACTTGGAATTCGTTCCCCTCATTACGTGGAGGTATGAGAATTAAATATTACTGCTAGGTATTAGAAATGAGCAAATTTTATAAATAATGGTTGTTTGTAACTCAACAGCTGAACAGATCTGAGTGAATTTGGTGCAAAGATAGATTGTAACCCAAGACAGCATTTAGGCTACTTTTTATGCTGAGAATACTTTCGGGGGTTATATAGATATCATAAATATGATCGCAAGAGAACTTCGCTTTGGTCGTGTAGGTTCCTTTTTTTTATCGTGCGACAAATACCTCCCCCGCCGGAGCCGGAGCAGGAGGTTGTCGGACTTGAACCGACTAAAACGCAAGCCGACTGTGGGCCGTCGGTTGCCGGAGGTGAGATTGTCGTAGCCATATCCCTCACACCCCGGCCGATGGTCGTGTAGGTTCCCCGGGAACCTAGAATACGGCCACCCCATCTCTGCCTGTGGGTGTCATAGAAGGTGACTAAGGGATAGGGCTGTTCTCCATCCGACAGTAAACATACAGCCCATGAATAAGTGCCCGCTTGCCGGCAATAGGTTCGCCCCCTTTTACGTGGGACCGAAAATCATAGTTGACGAAATGTGTGTGATAAGGTAACACACCTCTGCCTACCCCTTTGGGGATTTACAGATGGGAGTATATGTATGTATGTATGATCGGGAATGGGTAAAATCATCTTAAAAATGAGGCGTTCTAAGATAAATCTTTTAAAGATTTATGTTGATTTTTCTTACAGTATAGTGTGAAAAGATTATCGTAATAAAATGTCATAGAAATTACTTACAGCTGAATAAACGCTGCTCAATTCGACATGAAGTTCAACAACCTGAAATCTCGGTTATTTCTGACAAACATGATAACAATTATCCCTTATTACTTGCCAGGCCATATTAACGAAGTTACTTCTTCGACAAAAAGGACTGAAGTAGCTCTCACGAAATAGGCACTTGGTTTTATATCAAACAACCGAAATGAAATATGAAAACTTTTATTTTTGCTCTCATTTTATTTTTATCATTTGATATTTCACTCTTGTAAATCAGTTAGGAACTCACAAATCGAGCAGAAATCGTAAAGTTTATAGAAGTTTACAACTCAATTTAAAAATAATATCGAAAATATGTCTCATTCAAGATCGCTTACAAGGAATGGGCTTCAAATGGGAAGAAATTAATGAAGAAATGAAGATTTGAAGATATACTTTCATTATTATTAGATGTTTCCCGCGGCTTCGCCCGCGTGGAATTTCCCGGGATGAAAAGTCCATTTGTTATTCCAGGCTATAATCTATCCCTGATGAATAACAAACATTTAAAGATTTTCACAACCTTTCACATTTATAATATTAGTAGGAAGTAGTATTGATATTATTGAAGCAACGGTTTCAGGAAGTAGAGAGTTAGCATTCAGTCTAACTATGAAAAGCTGAACTAAATCAGCCAAATCCGTAGTTAAGGCCCCGAATCAGATTAAAATCAGTATTTTCAAAACCGTTTTTCTTTTTAACTATAAAATCTACAGATCTGGAATTTACATGTCTGCATACTACAGGATATAGGTACAAAGAAACTTCTCCTTTTCATAAATTAAATAAAAAAGGAGGAAATAGTTGAAAAGAGGCAATAGTTGAAAAGAACATCACTTTACTCTTTCTTATAAAACCAAATATTTTCTACAATATGTATCCAAATAATCTAAAATTCCACATATATGTTAAATAAGTGTATTAGCATGACGTGACCTTCTTAGTTTGTAATCGTTCCCTATAAAATTATCTATTAAAATTAGTTTTACTGATTTTTACGGCTGAAAAACGAGCGAATGACCTTGAGCATTTGTATGGTCAAAGTCATTCGCGTATGTAATCACCTTAAGACTGGTAAAGCGGACCCCAGACTCCGAGCTGAAAGCTTCGGATGCGACTGGGAATTAACGCTAAAGAGGAAGATGAAAAGCTGAACTAAGAAATCGCCAGTTATCTAAGATATCATTCTGAGAAAATATCAAAGTTCAGCAGTTTACAACTGAGTTGGGATTTTTTATAACATAGGACGCGTCAATTTGATTTCACCCCGCCTGATGGTAAGCTGCAGGTAAGTCTTGGAAAAGAGGGATGGAGGGAAAAGCTTTCAATGATGATGAATCATGTACCTAGTGACGGTTTATATATTGGTTTGTTATACCTTGTCGTTATTTTCCTCATTATATGCTACTCATGTTAATTTTGTACTCATACATGTTGACTATCTATACAAACTGGAACTGCGTGGGAGAGATTTCAATAGCTTGAATAGGATCCGAATGAAAACCTCCGATTACCAATTAATCTAGGACGCAACGATCCTTGATTATGCCGATGCCAGTTATCCAGACCTCACTGAAGACCAACTAAATAAACTTGAGAGACTTCAAAATCTTTGCATACGATTTATATTTGGACTTCGCAAATATGATCATATCTCCGAATTTCGCGCAAAGCTCAAGTGGTTACCTATACGCCTTCGCCGGAATGCTCACTTTCTTTATCTATTGTATAATATTTTATTTCATCCTCTTTCTCCTATCTACCTAAAGGAACGCTTTGAATTCCTTGGCGACTCGCATTCTAGGGTTTTGAGATCGTCGGAGAATTTGAGACTGAAAATGCCAGCGCACTCCACAAGTTTCATGGATAAATCTTTCACTGTCCAAGCTGTCCGATTGTGGAATGCCTTACCCATTACAATAAGACGTGCGCAATCTCTGCCCGTCTTCAAAAAACTGGTTACAGCCTACTACTTACAAGAGCCATAACCATTATCTATCTATCACTGTATATATTTCCCTTATTCATGTCCACGCTGTTTTTAGTATATTAATATTATGTATTTTAGTTTATTATGTATAAGTATTATGTAATTAGTATGTATGTAGATGTAATCTATGACTATATAATATATCAGAGCATAAATAACTATATATAAGTAATATATTATGTACACCGGAAACTGCCCGCTATACCTATCTATCAAACTGACTCCATCCCATGGTTGCCTGGTAGAGATTGCCTTGTGCGATAAGGCCGCCAATTGTATTTACTGTATTTTATTTTTTATGTTTTTTTTTTTTTTTTGTATTCTTCTGTATCTGTGTACATACAATAAAGAGATATATTATTATTATTATTATTATTATTATTTCGGAGTGCGAAACATAAATAATATAGTATACGAGTATTATATTGTCCCAACGCCAGACGATGTTGAAAGTAAACTATTTGAAGTTATAATAAATCAGTTTTAAATTACTGACTGACAACCGACTGGACTTTAATTAAAACGGGTACAATTTTACACGCAAACGTCAATTCCACGGAAATATTTGTAATCGAAACCGAAATAACGGAATGCTTTTAATAAAAATCTCCAAAATTGTCTTTATATAAATTGATTAACAACTGTTTACAAAAATTTAAATCATAAGCTCACGTTTAAATATCGCGTAGGGGAAGATAGAGGTCTGTATAATTTTATTTATATCCACAAAACCTATACTTTTTGCCCAGACTTCGCCTGCATCTCTGACTCCGTTTTTGTAACTTATGGGAACCTATTCCAGGGATTAAAGTAGTCTATGTGTTATTCCAGACTATAATTTATCCATGTACCAAATTTTGACCATCTCCGTTCAGCCAGTTGAGCGTGATTAAGTAACAAACATTTAAACATTTTCACAAATTTTCACATTTACAATCACAATTTTTACGAGTTATTTACGATCACAATTAGTAGGATAGGATTTCTCCAATTTATATTATAGATTCCGCGTAATACTTGGAGGGGGATTATATACGTGGAAGTAAAGAAGACGCTAGAGTGCAAATAAAAACAATCAAAGTTAAATATGTATTATTTATAGCTCCATGTGACGTGTTTGAACGTTCAATGTGCCAATCAATCCGCATCTGAACGACTATTTTTTTTAGTTTTTTTACCTTGAAAAATAACAAAGTCCACCATTGGTTTCTATAACTAAAACTCTGCAAAGTCAGGGTAAGACAGGTTCAAGTTAAGGAGTCGGCCTTACGATCAAGAGATCCTAGGTTCAAATCTAGGTAAGGCCACTATGGACAAGAAGCCACTACACATAATAAAAATTAAGTGATACAACATAAGCAATTTAGCTTAGTTAGAAGTTTTTACTTAGTGATTTCGCTTATTATTATTAAAATAAACTTTATTCCTACAGAATTTGATGTTTATATTTTGTCCTATTTAAGAGATAGGTACGACAAAGATAATATATAAATATATAATAAATAAGGCGTATTTAAAATGTCTTAATGAATGTTCTATGGAAATTGTTAACAACAATTGTGCGTAAAGTTTCTATGCTAACTTTTTATTTATGTGACCCGTACGAATCTGTAATTAAATTTGAAACATCAAATGGGAAAATTATTCGGGTCATAAATTACAGTGTTACCGCATTTTTCTGTTTAGTACGATGATTTATGTGCTATGAGAACTGAAAAACTGGAAGAAATGACAAAAAATACATTAGGTACCGCAGATAGCGAATGTTTCGGAAGATATTCAAGGTCGGCGTCCTTGTTAAGGGAGGAACTGGTTCGAAAGTCAAGGTCAAGGTTACTTACTTCAAAGTTTAGGTACTTGACGATTTCTGGATAGCATAACGCTACAGTAACGCTATCGGAATGCATGAATATGTATGTCTATTAGCATTGTTATAATTGCAAAGTGCAAATTTATAAATTGATAGAGACCCTCTCTATCAATTTATGAATTTTCAAAAAATATATAACTACCTTACGTTTATCCGCATTCTACAAAACGCAACTACAAAATGGTTAGATAATAAAACCCGACTGATACTAAAAAGATCGAAACAAGTTTGAGAGCAGGCGCCACCTACCCATTTGCAAATAATAAACTGGATGATAAATAATGGGTAGGTACCACCTGCCATCAAACTTAGGTATTTTCTTTTTAGTATCAGTCAGGTCTTTTATTTTTATTAATTTATTTTATTTTCACAATTACACACCAGTATTACACATTATAGTACAGGCACAGAATAAATAATAGTACATACTACGTCCAATAGAATGTAGTTAGGTTTATTATGGACTTTCTCAAACTGCTTATCGAAGGATACTATATAATAATTTTGTTTAGTAGGAAGTAGGATTTCAGTGACGTTTTGGAGTTTGCCTCTTTACAAGCAAAACAAAAAATCAAAATACCCAAATGAATGAAAAGCACATCACATACATTCAAAGAAACCTGTCATGTAAACAGATTCGTTCATTAAGAATCTGTTTGCTTAATTTAACGCGACAGTCTGAGCGGCCAAATTCAAGAATACCTAAATAAAATTAGTGTTTCTATCTTGCATTTTATTTTACTTCACTCATTTTTATGTTTTTGTGACTATGACTAATGAAGTAGGCAATGACCTTAAAATGCTTTTCTCCTGCGACTTCTTATACGAGGGCGATCGAGGGCCTACTAATAAGAACTTTAGAGCCCAGGTCAAGCTCACCTGGCACCTGCTAGGTAACGCATGATGATGATAAAGCTCTGGCGCTGGCTTTCTCGGGATAGAGAGGTCAATCGGTAGTTCTTTTATAGGGCTAGCTTTCGCCCGCGGCTCCGCCCGCGTGGATGTCGGTTATCGCGACCAAACATAGCCTATGTCCTTTCTCAAGGTCTAATCTACCCCTATACCACATTTCATCAAAATCGCTTCACTAGTTTAGGCGTGAAAGCGTAACAGACAGACAGGCAGACAGACAGACAGACAGAGTTCCTTTCGCATTTATAATATTAGTATGGAAGTATGGATTAGTATATTAATATTAGTATAGATGCTTTAAGTCAAACCAATTTTTCACAATATTATACTCTTCGAATCCAATTTCACTTTATGATCCATGGAACCCACTGTCCAAAACTTCCATCCATAACTGCGGATATTTAGCGTACTGGGCCCATACCATGGACTCTTAAAACAGGGTCCATACCATGAACTCTTAAAACAGGTCAATAATTGAACTGCTGCCATTCTACCAACTGCAAATGTCACTTTGTAATCCTCTATATTTATATGACATTACAAAGTGACATTTGCAGTTGGCAGAATGACAGCAGTTCAATTATTGACCTGTTTTAAGGTTTATGGTAAGGCCGCAGGTCAATAATTGAACTGCTGTCATTCTACCAACATCAAATGTCACTTTTTAATGTCAGCAGTTCAATTATTGACCTGTTTTAAGGGTTTATGGTGAGACCGCTGGTCATACTACTGCTATCTGTATTGGACAGACTAACAGTAATGAATTAAACCGCCCTTCACTCATCCCTACCGCATTATCTGACACTGATCAATGCCTTGGTAACCGCCAAGTTCACGGGCATGTCGGCTTATCATCAATCATGTCTGAATAAACACGCTCCTCACTTTCCTCCTCCATGATCGATATCTATCGCTTGCTGCTGACGTGTAAACAGTTGCGATATCCCGCCCTCCTTAGAACCTCGTTTGTCGAATGGTAACCTTGTAACTGGAGAACTTTTTTCAAGATATAAATGACAGACGATTTATCGTTGCGTATTATGTGGAACAGGAAGCTGTTGGAAGAATGTGTGTCTGACTAGCTTTTTTTCTTAAAAGACATGTCAATTTGACTTCACCTCGACTGATAGTAAGCTGAAGGCAAAGTCTCGGAAAAGAGGGTCACCATTATAGACACGTACCAATCGTACCATGTTACAATGGTGGCACTCAGCTTGACGGCCTCATCAGATGCTTTTTCACGCCCCGCTTAAAGGACCCGGGACTGTAGAAGAGGAACTGGGTGTACTGATAGGGAATTCCAGGCCTTAATGGTGCGTCAAATTTAAGGGGTAACCGAACCGCTTGGTTCATGATGGAATATTCTGGTAATTGAGGAAATATAAAGGTGTGAAAATGTTTGGAAAAAATATGTCAAAGACGATTCTGGCGCGATACCTGGGGTCCCCTGCAAATTGCAATAAGCTCCAATGATGTGTTACCGTTTTAGTCGGTTCAATTCCGATATTCACATGTCAATAAAAAAGGCTATCCTTTTAAGGTTGGGCGGTCAGACGGCAGTACACAAATAATGGAACTGTAAATGAGCGAACCCTGGGCTCCAAAGTTCACTTTGCTTTGGATGCAACCGGTGGTGCTCGAATGAAGAAGAAAGCTTTAAGATATTGACACTATACGCAAGTGAAACCGCGAGTAACAGCTAGTTTATGAGGTTAGAATTTAACAACCAATAAAATAAAGGAGCTCTTTTCTCATATTTCTTTAAAATATCTAAAAATACAGAAGTGGTTTTACTATTTACATTAAAAAGCATTTGCAGCGTTAGGTTCGTTCTGTACCCGTTACACTACCACCTTGCACCACCAGTAGTGTAACGGATATTTTTTTATACCCGTTACACTACCAAAGAGATGCATCGAGCCTTCGTTGGTTAGTGAATAGGAAGTACGTTCTCCATACAGTAGTTATTTTCTGAGATATTCCCGACTTTTGGTAAACTAGCTATTAAAACTGTTGCGGTCAAACAAGTATTATAACAATTTTATGTGTTCAGCATACTCGAAACGATGTTAAAGTCAGGCCCTTGAGTAACTTATGTAGTTAAGGAAGGCATAAGCTGAAAAGTTGCTTATTTATTGCCCGTAATCGTAGGTTTACCCCAATTTACCGACCGGCCTTTTATGACAACGGTTCAAAATGAAAAAAAAAACTAAAAAATAGAACCTTAGACTTCTTTTGACTTTGTTTAGTCAAAAAAGTCTAGAATGCGAGCTTTGCCCAAAGCAGTCTACACAGGAACTCCGACTCCTACTATAAGGAACAGAGTAATTTTATACTAGAATTTTAGTAAAATATATTATGAATGATAGAATTTTACTTCATATTTGTCACGTCACCATCACAGTACTCAAGACCATAAATCTAATTATCTAGTTGATTTCATCAGCAAAATGCAAATAATAAAATAAAGCATACAATACGATATTTAAGCAAAAAAAAATACTATTAGGTATTCGTAGACTGTCACCCTATTTAACAAAATACAAATTATGAAATCACATTACTTTGCTTTCGTATTGCAACGGAATAAGGCACAGTATTGCTTGACTTGTTATACGAGCTTATTTGTAGCTACAATACAAAATATGCCTATTATTTTCTTTGGGTCCAAACCTTTTGATGTATTATGAAATAAAATAAGCCATTAAAAACGTCGTTATCCCTATAAATGTAGATGTTTGTGGTTAACTGAATGTTTTCCTTATTAGTAGAAACGTACCTACCTAACTAAAAAGTTGTACCTACTCACGCAAGATATTGACTACAACGTAGTCAATGACCATACGAGTATATTGACGCATCTTTTTAAAAATACCAGCACGTAGGTAATATCCTACTAACATTAAAAACGTGAAAGTTTGTAAGTATGTGAGGATTTTTGTTACTCTTTCACGTAAAAACTGCTGAAATTTTAATGAAACTTTACAGTAATTCAGCTTATACATCAGATAAAGACATAGGGTATATATCAGCGATGAACGGGATCAGAATTCCACGTGGGTAGAGCCGCGGGCAACAAATACAGTGCAACCTTGATATAACGACCCTCGATATAGCAAATTTCTCTTTACCCTGTTCCCTCCGATTCGTTATAATCAGATTGCACTGTAGTAAGTTTATAAAATGAGATCCGATTCTCAGCACTCCATGGATTCACCGTGCGGTCGCTAGCAAGCGGGACCCATTCATTTTCTTTCAGTTTATGATTTACAAATGGGACCGCTTATTCTTTCTTTCTTCTTCTTATAGGTAGGTGAGATTAGCTTGACCTCACATACCAATATATCTCTGACTATCTCTCCAGGGGAATATCCGACCAAAAAGTGGAGAACTCACATGTCCTACAAGATATTATAACAGACACAAAACGTTGAACTCTTCTCAACAGATATTCATAAATAATTTTTATTTCGACGTTTTTATTTCCTATAACTAGGCTTCACGTACTTTTATGTGTCCCGTTGCGAATTTTTAATGACTAACCAATGATAGTTTTCACGCGAAATGAACTCGAGCTAGTCACACTAGTGTGACTACGGTAAAATAAAAATGACACATAGTCACACAGTGTGACTACGGATAAATAAATTTATCCATAGTCACACCAGTGCTGTGGCAATTTGGTGTGACTACGGATCGGTCGTCGAGAGGAACGCGTTCGAGAAATTCGAGTAATAAAATATATAATAACGGTCAACAGTCATTATGGCTAACAAAACGTAATTGATAGATACATACCTACATATATTTACGCCTGTAAATTCATAAAGGGCTAGGCAGAGCCGCAGAGGTGTATTAACACCCACATTTCGCTAACTATGATTATCGTTTTGATATAAGATTTGATTATGAGATTTTAAGATTTTTTGCCGTTTTTTTTTTCATTTACTTTTTATGCTTGGCGTGCTAGAGGCCAGAATGCACGTACAAGCCGGTACACTTACTGATCGACGGACTGGAAACGGAATTCCTAAGCAGAACCTGGACTGTCTGCCTAACCCTCCGGGGATAAAGGTGTTATTATATGCATGTATGTAAATATGAACAAATTTATTATAATTATGGTTTCAGCTACTGTGACTCATGGGTGTATCAATTTCAAATTTTCCGCAGGGCTCAACGAATCACGATTTATTTTAGGATACAAGTACCTACCTACTTGACTGTGATGATATAAAAATATACTCTGAGACATTTTAGGAACATCAAGGGAACATCTATATTATTTACTGGGTAGAATCAGAATATTCTCTATCTATAACATTTCAGTATAGGACAGTTTTTCATATTTGCCCTCTGTGAGCTCACCTACTGAATATCAGGTATGCAAAGTCTGCTGGGATTCCTGGGCATTTTCTACCTAAGCTAAGCCTAGGATCCCAGTTATAGATCCCCATTACGAAAAACTGTGTAATTCTGACATAACCACCTCTCTGATTAGACATGGGAGGTCGTACCTCTAAGAGTTTCCACACGCACAGAGGAAAACAAAATAAAAATGTATTCAAGAGAGATATGAACTTTGAAATTCTTGCTACTCGAAAGAAAAAAAGAAAGAAAATATTTTTTAATTGTAGAGTTTGAGCAAAGTTTGAGTAGCTTGAATTCCAAAAGAAAAAATGAGTAGACAGGTTTTCTTTCAGCACTGCAATTCACTAAGCGAGCACAACGATGCGACAACGATGCGAGGCGCAACGTAGATTGTCATTGGTCAGATTGTATCACGTTATTGAAAATCGACCAATGACAGTGTCTATCGCGCACATCGTTGCGACTTGCGACTAGCATCGTTGTCGCATCGTTGTGCTTGTTAGTGAATTGCACAGCAGGTGTCATGAAATTCTTATATTATATCAGTTATTATAAGAATATCTATCTAATCTAGACGCTAACCGTGATCAGAGGGCTGGTTTATTCTTTGCACAAAGGATTGGTACTGCCATTCAACGTGACCATGGCACCAGTCTCCTGGCCACCCTCCCAGTTGATGTCGATGGGGAGGAATTCTTTGACGCTTGAACCTGCAGCTTTGTATATAAGTATATTTTATTATGATGTATTGTTTCTATCAAGGTATAACAAGCTGAAGATCACCATCGTGGCCTTTGTTAGCAACTATAATATGACCTTCAATCTTAACTCACAGTTTACAATCAGTCGAGGTGAAGTCATATTGACGAGTTCTAATAAACAACTGCTAAATAGATTGACTAACACTGTGCAATATAGGTCTTAGGTTGCGCGTTTATGTTCACGAGGAAATGATCACAAAGAGAACGCGATGCACAGAGTACTGCTCGTACCTATGTTACCTATAGATATGTATATGAAACGCAATGTTACTATGATATACGTACATTACGTACATACATACAGTCACGCCTCTTTCCCAGTGGGGTAGGCGGAGACCACAAGTTACCACCTGCAACGATCCTGGGATACATCTTTCGCTTCTTCTTCTTTCATTTTTCATACCTATTTCGGGTACTCTTGTTACTATGAATACTATGTTATTACGATGTTATATACGATGAGCACTATCTTATATACTACTAGCTTTTGCCCGCGGCTCCGCCCGCGTGGATGTCGGTTATCGCGACCAAACATAGCCTATGTCCTTTCTCAAGGTCTAATCTACCCCTATACCAAATTTCATCAAAATCGGTTTAATAGTTTAGGCGTGAAAGCGTAACAGACAGACAGACAGACAGACAGAGTTACTTTCGCATTTATAATATTAGTAGGGATGTTAAATATGCCGTGATCCGAGGAAGCAGCATATCTCTGTTGATCCGATCCGTCAACTTTGAAAACAAACCCCGGAAAATCGCATCAAATCTCGTAGCTTTGTAATCCATCAGTAGGTAGCAATAATTACAGCTAACATAATACTATAATAGACTGTAATTCTCTCAATAGCTAAGATAGTAACGCGATGTTTAGGCGGTACTGACAGATGAATGGTAAACTGTGGAAAAGACTGGCATTGAATATGCAGTCTTTAGCCTACATATATTCTTAAGTAACTCAATTTTATACCTATTTCTTTCAAGGTTTCTTTTTACCTAACTGCCAAGAAAGGGTTAATAATCTATTATCGATAAAATGTTTGTTTTATTAGGAAACAAAATTACGCAAGTGTTTATTTCGCCCTTCTTCTTTCGTCTTTCGTGTCAATGATCCTCTTTTTCGCTGCTTTAAATTATTCGACAGCAATATGCTGCCATTTCTCCCGCATTTTCACTATACGACCACCAATTTCACCATCAGGTCATCTCGGTTAGCCTGGGTGTGACGAAAATGGGCTACCTTACAGTCCGGCCCGGCATCTGAAGACCCGACAGCATGCGGTATTAGCGCAGGGATATCCGTGGGGAGGTCAGCATGAAAAAAAAGACATGAAACAAATATGAGGCCCAAACAAGATCTTCTGTGCCGAAGTCAACCTTAAAATTGCAAGCCGGAAGGTACACGGTATATACCTGTTGAATGATGGGCGAGGTTCTGGTACAATCTTGCCTCAGGTAAATCGAGATTCAGCTGAGTGGTATTCTAGAATACGGGCCTTGATCGGACGCTTCCGTAAAAGTAAAAATAAAGTATAAGATCTCTTTTGAATTCCATACTTTTTATAAGAAAAAAAAAGCATATCTGACTCGGGCGAGACAAAATACAATGTCAATTTACATACAGCAATAGTTTCAAAACATCATGTAAGAAAATCATAAAAATATCTCTAATTTACCACTTGCGGCGGAAACGAAGCAAAATGGAATGTACATACACGTGGAACAGAAACATATTGTAATAATACCAAGAGAAACAAACCACTTCATTACAAAGTGTACAAGAAAGTTTCAATTACTTAACAACAATGGCCAGTAAGTTTATAATACGAGTATATGCATATATGTATCATCAATGTATCATTATCATCATCATCACGGCTTTAGTCCTGCTGGCATCCAAAGCTTTCATGTTGCAGCCGGGGGTCCGTAGTTTAGTATAGCTTTTTCGAGAGCGACTGCCGTCTGACTCCCGAACCCCGAGAGGAAAATTTTGTTAGAAACAGAGACCCATTGATCATCAGGTGTACCAGTTTGCAGTTAACTGGCTAAGCTACCTAAGCGCGGTTGCAATTTGGATGGGTGAACGTTTGGGGTACTTCATCTGAGCGCTTCCGTGCTCTAGATGACACGTTAGGAGTGGGTTATGACGGCAGTCGCTCACGATATAGCCGAAAAAACAAAGCCACATCATATTGAAGTGAACCTCGGACTTCGAGGCGAAGGTCTTAAGGTACGACCGGGACTATTGCAAGTAAGTACGACGGACTCTCCATCACTTAGGCCATTTTCACATGCACGCGGTCACGGTACGGTAAAGTAGAAATGTATGAGCAACATGCAGCACGGTCGCCGTGCCGTGGCCGTGTCCATGTGAAAGCTGTCTATGTAGCTCATACATTTCTACTTCACACGGCACGGCGACCACCGTACCGTGACCGCGTGCATGTGAAAAGGGCCATACACTTCATTTTATTACAGTTAAAAGTTAATCTTTTAACTCAATTGTTATTTTTTTTCTTTTGCAGAAAAGCACCGTTGTCGCCCTGTAAGGAAAGTGGAATCAGAAAAAGATTGTTACTGGTGGGTGAGGCCAATCCGTCCAAAGATAACTTTAGCGAAAATCTTATGCGGTTGTATGGGATTCTTTTTGTATTGTTTTGTTTGGTCCATTCCTACTATAACTTACATTTTAGTAAGTTTGTCCTTCGCATCTTGCCAAATTGCTGCCTGTTTGCTAGCTTGCACTGCCTAAATGGATTATGTACCTAATTACAAGTTCCTAGATAAGGTACAACAGCAAAACTTTTTTTTAAACTGTGAATGAAACAGATATATGGATATGACTATCTCTGAAGAAAGCGGCAAGACATTGGATTGCATGCGGTATTTTGACGAATGCGGTAAGTCATTACATTGCATGCGGCATTCTGACGAATGCGGCAAGAGACAACTATGCAGCTATGTTTCCCATTACATAGCATGGATACGACTGCGTAGTTTCTTGTGTACCTACACTTGTGACTAAAATAATTATGTAACTTATGTCTATAATAACATGTCCAGTTTATTCCAAACTTCATTAGTGCATGAAATATAAGTAAGTATATCACTAAATGTTTTATTTATAGTCACTTGTAGACGTTCGGTTTAACGTCATGGACATGCCAACGGCAATATACCGTTTAGTTGATCCTACTACATATTATGTCAATTCTATAGATTTAATGGCAGTGCCTATAGACACATTCAAAAAGTTGGAGGGGTTAAAGGGAAGAAGAAGGGAGGTTAGTAATTTCGTTTGTTAATATTCTAATTTAAAAAAAAAAGCTTCTGCTAACTCATTATAGGTATGTACATATTTTTCTCGTGCGTGCATGTGTAGGACGCGTGCACTGTGCACCTGCATGGGATGCATTTCAATGTATAATCCGGTAGGTATTCTATCCGGTATTTGTTGTACACCAAAACACTCTAATGCACAGAAATACTATCCATATAATAAATAATGTACAATACAATGGGCTTTGCAAACAACAATCGCTTCTATGCAACCTTTGGATGGACAGGCATGTTTTATTTTAAGCGTGGGTGTGTGTTATCTGGTTATAATATACCTAGTATAATCTGTTCTACTCTTTACTACAAAACCTCCATGATGTGGGCCCGGAATCCACATACACAAGATATATTTTATGCAAACGTCTGCACTGAGGGCCCAAGTAATTCAATCATAACAATTTTATTTCACGTTACGAAATTTATTTCTTTAAGTTTTTACTATTTTTGACATTTACCCCGTAACTTTTATTTCGTTTGACAAGAATTTTAAAATTGGTCCCTCAGTTCAGATGCACACACAAATTTTTATGTAAAAATGTGGTAAAGAACGCTGAAGTCGGAGTGATATGGAATTAGTATCTACATAATCTGTGCCAAGACGTTGCGTAAGGTAAACTAAACGGTAAGCACTGTTAGACTAAGTGGTTGCTGTATTCTAAGATCGGATTTATTTCGTCAGTTTCTCACGTTGTACTGAATGAAAAACATTGAGTGAAACGTGAAAACGTAATTTAGACTATGACATGTCACTTTTTGACCAGGGAATGATGTACAAGTAAATCAAAGTGCTTTATTTGTACAATAATGTGATAGAAAGAGCAATAATATACAAAATCTATTTCATGACCCAAAAACTACGGAACCTGAACCGTAACTGATGTGATAGGTTTTGCATACGTGTATAGCCAGCAATTAAAGAAACACTAAAAAATTAAAACACAATGTAGATAACTAATATAATTTGCTAGTGAGTCAGAGGGGACGATTTCCAGACTGAAATACGTCAACAAATATTCAGAGATTCTTGTAATTCACTGTATCAAAATGCCCACCGTACCATAATGTCTACTATAATCGGCAGTCTATGGCAGTTGTTGCGGGTAGTTATAGCCCTAGTTCAACAAATTGGTTTAACTGCAATGCTTCGATTTCGCCCAATGTCGGTTGTGGAAATCAGATGGCATCGCTTCACGTGAAATATCCAAGTCCAACCAAATCTGCAGTTAGACTGGTAAAGCAGACCTCAGACTCCGAGTTGAAAGCTTCAGATACGACTGGGATTAACGCTAGTATGAAGAACTCTATTATACTATTTATTACACTTTTTTTATTAAAAAACATTGTTGCTGACTGCACTGCTGACACAAGCGTAATCTAATCCAACTCACACGTACCCGTTTTCTCAAATAAAAACAGGTCATAAAAATCGGCTGATCATTGCAATAACTCTCTACGATTAATAAAATGTTTTACACTCTGTAACTCTTTTCGTGATCATCAAAGCACGACTTATCCATTTTCCTAGAAATTCTATAAACATTGTTTTTAATAATTTGCGAAAATGTTCGTAGAAAAGTACTTTTTTGACCGCCGACACCCACGGAGTGATAAACTGAAATATATTAGCATAAGAATGGCATAAATATAGTGTCGTGTGTTTATTAATAAATTGGTTGATAAGTAATAAATAAGTTCTAAATTTAAGTGAGTCATATGTGACTCACTGTTGTGAGAGACAAAATATCTGTTACTTTTGGCTGAAAATATTAGTGAAGAATGTGACTGAGTATTACTCAGTCACATTCTTCACTCACATACTTCATAATTATAGCGTTAGTGCCGATTGCGTCCTAAGTTTGTGCTTTGGAACCCGAGTCCGCTGTCCTACTGTATCTCTTTCTTTGATTATGATAGGGTCCAGCCTATACCCCCCTTCCCCCCTCCCTTACGCAAGACGGGGACACCGTGGTTCTCATATCCGACGCGGCCATCGCAAATCGGCTGGAGATGGCTAGGTGTCAGCCAGGGTGCGAGGGAAATGCCATTTTTGGCCGCCTCTGAAAACCAGTGCTGGCCGTTTTCTGGCATTAAAACGCGGATAGCATTACCTATGGCATTACCATTACTCTGAGAGGCAGCCGTTGTTCTGTGTGGCATTTGAGACCCGTGTACGGTATTAGTTGGTTCGAGTCCGACTTAACCATCCCGCATCTCGTGGAGATTGCCGGAATAAAAGGGTTGAAAAGGGTTGCTCTTTTTCGGACCAATTTTCAGGCGGTCCACTACTTATACTCGTATATTTATTATCGAATGGAAAATGGTCCTACATTTCTTTCTACTTGGTTAGGAACCATATTATTATAGCATTAAATATACAAATAAAGGAATTACTAATTCTGACACATTGTACAGTACAAATCATCGCACTTACATAATATTTGCTTATGTGATAACCTAATGGCCACTTGAATTAACATAATTACACGCTATAGATTTTGGATAGATAATAAGAACACATTTTAGGAACCCATCATACATCTAGGTTATCAAATAAAACTGTAATAACTATATTTTGTTTTAGTTACTAAAAGAAAGATACTAGGCATACGTTGACTCATGTTTCACTTATGAGGATTTTCATCTCCATTTAAGGTCCAACCCCAACAAACGGACGGCATCGGCCCGGATTTTACAATCTTTAAACAAAATTAAATCTTATTATCACAGTGTTTGAAGTTTATATTACCAAGTCACGCACAACAGCTTGACAGCGACGTGCGGCGGCATGACGCACGTCAAGCGTGACTTTGTAATATAAACTTTAAATGCTGTGATATAAGATTTAGTTTGTTTAAAGATTGTAAAATCCGTTCCGATGCCGTCCGTTTGGTGGGGTTGGACCTTTAATCGTTAGATACGGGTTCTCGTGTTTGAAGAAATGAAGTGAAGAGAAGACCTAATTGTATCAATACATTACTTTCATTTATTCTCATAATATTTTCAAGTATATAGCATGATAACCGCTTGCTTCTGAACTTAAAATAATACAATATTATAGGATAAAAATATAAAAAATACTATTGTAAATAATACAACATTTAACACACAACAAGTTTTATATTCTTGAACAAACTAATTTATTAGAATTAATTAATATAATTACACTTCTCTACTTCGCAAAGTATAGACAATAGAGCAAAGTAGGCTGATATAAAAGAAACTAGGCACTTAAGTGATATTTGATTCCTTTGTTACGTTATGTGTGGCAAAAACATCTAAACGCGTAGAGTAATTGGTTAGCGTAAATGGCAGCAAAAAAATATCACGCACTTTCATTACGTGTAATGACATGGATGTATGATTGTAATTAGGTACCTAATTGCCAATAAAACAGTATGGATTTGACATTGAGAACCATAGTTTCTTTTTTCACCATTGGTTTTACTGATTGGTATTTTCTAAAGTTTACACGAATGACACTCATTGAAATAAAACCACTTTTTATTGGATTCTATGGCGATTTCTTTGTTATTATTTACTTTTAGTCTGACGTTTCGGCCACTTTCCAGGGGTTGTTCCGTATTGATCCCACGACGATTGATCCCATTCTTAATTGAACCCAAATGCGTATTCCTTATTGATCCCACTTTTAAATTTTATTTTATATTCTTAATTGATCCCAAAATCCATTCTTAATTGATCCCAATGCAAGAGGTACTAAAAAGTATGGATAGCATGATCATGTTCGCGGGGTGACTAGAGATGGTAGTTGTCACATAGTTTTGAAGTAGGTATACATTTTCTGAGAGTACTCGAATCGCGATGACTTTTTGGTGTTAGAACTCGTTCACACGAAGACGAATCGTGTTTTTTCACGAGTCGTTTTTTTTCACGATTCGTTATTTTTTTTGACGGGAGCAATGCTTTTTAAATACCCATGTTCACACGCTTCACGAATCGTGAAAAACAACGGATATGGATACGTCTTTTAAAAATCATGATTCGTTAAAAATTACGTATCGGCTTTTGAAAATCTCGAATCGTGAATGCTTTATGGCGGATCCGCTGTTGCGCTGAACTCTGAACTGAACTCAATCGCGAAACAAATGTGAACATCAATTCGGATATTTTGACGAATCGTGAAAAAACACGATTCCGTATTCAATGTGAACATCTATCCGTCAAGGCGTATCGTGTTTTATAACGAATCGTCAAAGACGTATCCCGTGTGAATGCGCCCTACCATTTACGCATAATGAGCTCACTGTGTCGTTAAGCCTTGCTGTTTACTGGGTTCGATTCAGTGGAACGCTCCAACCATCTTCTCTATTAAAATTAGGGTGTTTTTTAATTTCAATAACCTCGCGGATCATTCTCGGTATGTATCTTTAGCTCTTTAGCGAGTATCTGTGGTTTATCAAATCTTATGTGGTTTTAATACCTACAGTATAAAATTGTTTACCGTCTGTCCTCCTAACCCCAAGAGAGAAACCTGGGTCACAGCCTCGTCCATCAGTCAGCAAATGCATCTGCTAATAAGTACTTATATTTATAGTTTCACTCAACACTCACAAAACTGTTTGTATCCCAATAAAAACAATTTTGTGAGTGTGTATTTCTACTCTTTGTTAGAAATAAACAAACAGAAGCATGTATCGGCAGTAAGATTGATTAACTAGATTTATTAGGAGTAGTTAAATTGTTTATTGTAACGAGCGCTGCAGATTTTACGGAAACATATAAAACTCGCACTCACTGAGTTACAGTATACAATATAGATGGTCGTTTGAGAAAGCGTTTGCAATTATTACAGATTCTAGTAAATGCTTCATGGCAGACTTGCGTTTATGTTTGTGTGAATGGCGTTCCTCCGACACAATAACCGGGTCCAACAGTGTTGATGTTGAAATGTAGTTCGACCTTAAGGCAGGGTGGCAGTGCAAGAAGAAGAGAAAACGTCGTCGAAAATACATCTGTTGAACACTCGGAGACTAACGCAGAGAATTCTGAAACGAACGTCGTCGGTTCTTTTTCGTTCGTAAATAGTAAGGATGTGAGCGCCTTATTGAACATTCAGGTTTCCTCTTTCTCAATTCCTGATTAGGAAAGCTTATTAGGAAACCGAGCGTGTGGTCCTGAGCCTGCAGGCCCTGTTACTGAATAGTGGTTCGAGCCATAGGGACTAATAGGGATATATTCTTAAGCTAAAAGCTACCTTATTCGTATGTGTTATTCCAGACTTATAATCTCTGTCCCAACGAATAGAGTAATATTAGCGTTTCTAAAAGGGGTACAATGCAGATATGAAGTCTGCAACAGTAGGCAAGTCCCTCGCCCTCAGCCACTAAGTATTTACATAAGATTATCCAATTTCAGTTTAGAATGACGTGAACTAAAAAAAAAGTATGCTCTGTATTTGTTCTATGACAAACGTGACACATATAGACGACATGTTCCAAATATTCTTAGGCAAAAGTAAACAGTTAGTGAATGCGTAAAAATAACTAATGAACGACAAGGTGTGACGATGTAAGTCGTGATACTCACAATTTTATGTTCTAACAGAAAGTATTACAATAATCTTAAAAGGATTAAACATAACTCATATCTACCTAAGTAGGTACTGAACGAAGGGTACGTAGTGGGTCGACGATGTTCTTTTCGAGCAAGAAGAAAATTATGTAGAAGGAAAAGAGCATTCCATTATTTTCCATTTTTAAATTTTTCTCTTCGTGTGAATTCGTTTGATGGCTGAAATGTCCGGTAGTTTATTTTAATTCGTTAAAAATGCCATTAAGTGCTGTGTTAAGAATTATATCACTTCTGGTGCATGCATTTGTTTCAAGAAAGAAATTCACCTAGAGTCGGCAGTAGAAAAGAAAATCATTAATTTACAAAATTATTGTGACATAGTCAAGGATATTTATAGCAGCGATATTTAAAAAATGTTAGTTTCCAAAAATATCTGCGCTTCAGAAGCATGCTAGTAAATTTGTTTACAAGAAAATTTATTTAACTACGATGTTTTAACGAAATAAATATTAAGCGCCACTACTTAAATTGTATTTGTATAAACAGACTTAAATTATGTAACTGTGCAAATATATAATAGTATTCTAGAACGAAACACTTAAAATAATTATTTATCGGTGCTAAAATAATGTAAAACATAATCTGTAGTAATGATGACATTCTGTCTTCGCGCGCAAATTGTAGGATGACATTTGATGAAATTACTTGTTCGCCTGGATGTTAAATCTGAATAGCAGTTTTGACGGATGATCTTTATATTTCAGAAAGTTAAATGGAGTTGGAAAACTTGAACATTGAAAATTTCAACAATAAATTGCAAATTCTATTAACTGAATGTGAAGTTAGTGACACAAAAAGTAAGATCTTGTGTAATCTATAATATTAATACGCTTCTGAAGTTCGCTGGAGTTGTAATCACATTGAATGAACGTTCACTAAGAGGCTTGTGATATTAAAAATATATTTCATCAACACTAAGTGGTGTGAACGAATTGAATTTCAGAAATAACTTGACACGTTCATGTTTCAAGATTTTTCTTGTTATTCAGTTTTAAACTGCTATTAGCAAATGTTTTAATCTCAAAGTAGTTTTCTGAAATATGGCATTTTCATTATTTCTGTTCATATCAATTTTTAATCATAATAATAATATGTACATCATCATCGTTCTCCTTGCATTAATCCCGGTCCCCTCCGAATCCGTCAACTCTGAGTCCGGGGTTCGTTTTTCCATTCTAACCGCGAAGCTGCTTAACTTCAATATTTTCCGTGAAACGACTGCCATCTGACCTCCACAACTCACAGGATATATCGAAGTTCTGTAGTTAGACCAGTTCTTGAACTTTTTAGGGCTCCAACTACCCGTAACGACGGTTATAGGATCCACGTTATAGTTTCAAGAACTGTTTTTATTATTTTCACGATTTGTGCCAGAATAAAGAAAGCCCCTTTCGTGATGGTAAAATCTATGGAAAGTATTTTAGTATATTATGTTCTATTTACATGCTTATGAAAACTCTTTAAAACAGATACGACGAACGGACAGAAATAGATTGTTTGGTAATCTGCGCATTTGTGACATTTTACTTTTAACAGCTGACCCATCTCCCTTCGTTCTCAGCAACTCAAAAGCCGAACATTCTTGAAATATTATAAAATATTTCACACAGCGCTATCTAGACCAAAATAATCACGCATAGCTTAACTAACTTTTATGGTTTTAGCAAAGACTAAAATATTTTTTAAGGGTTTTAGAATTCGGATAATGTATTAAGTAGGTATATCAGCTATACTTTTTTTTTCTTAAATACACACATGAGTATTAGATACACAAAGTTATTTGGCCTGACCGAGAATCCAACACGCGACCTCTGACTTAACAATCTAACAATCTGCACAGAGATCATCGAAGTAAAAAAAGTAATACCTACAGAATATAATCGTCATCATTTTGCATCAGTCCCGGTCGCAACCAAAGCCTTCACCTTGGAGTTCGGAGTCCACTAAATCCAATACTGTAACGAACTTATTAATGTTGCACAAGGCCGTGGTAATCGCTTCCCATCAGGTGGGCCATGTATACCTCGGGACACGTATCTTGGACCTAAACCGGGAGACACGAGGCCCTGGCGCCCGCGGATTGTTTTGTAAGGGTCAGCACCCATTGGTCGTCTAAAACTCGACCCCTAGCATAAAAGTTGTAAATTCGACCCCTTTTAGGTGCCCATTGGTCCTTCGGTAGGAGACCAATAATAATAATTAATTTTTAAGGTACCCATTCGTCCTCAGGAATAAAATAAATTTTAATTAATAGATTCGACCCCTATTCAGGTGCCCATAGGTCCCCTCATACACAAACAGCTATATTTTTTTACATAAAATCCGTTGATTTAGTACAGTTGTGAACAACAAGTTTAAAGTAACTTTTATAAATATTGTTATTTTTTTTATTATTATTTTTTTCATTTATTTAACTTTATGCACAGTAGACTGCACAAAGGCGGACTTAATGCCAGATGGCATTATCTTACAGTCAACCTTCAGGTGGTGCAGAGACACCCAAGAAACTTATACTGCGCGTATAGAGTAGATTTTGAGCACATTTTAGGTCCTAGATATTCATGTCCCGAGCAATACCACCTAAGTGGTATAATAAATTAATTATACCGTTAATGTACCAAACTTTCCTCATTTATCTTGTTTTAGAATAAAGCGAGATACTTTTTCATATTCACAAACGCATGCAAACTTGATATGGTACTTGGTGCCTACGCATAGAGACCGCAATGTCGCGTCATCAAAGGCCGTGGTTTCCGCAGAAAACCGCATGTTTCGTTTGTTTGTTTGGAGTTATTTTCAAATTGGGACATATTTGAATAATATTTAATAACTGTTTAATAGAGCTACTTTTTATTAAATACTATACCATAATACCTCTACTACAGTCGGCTCCACTGTAATATACTCAATATATACGCATGTCAGGAAAGACTAAACAGAAAAGACTTATATTGGATTACCTAAGTACTCGCACAGTTAAACAAGATATTAGCTGATACCCGCGGCTTCACCCTCGTCGATTTCCGCTACCGTTGCCGTTCTTCCTCGCAATTTTTCCATATTATCTCAACCCTTAAAGCTTTCCTGGATACAAAAACATTCTAAAACCAAAATTAGCTAAATCAGCTCAGCCGTATCTACTCAAGTTTCAGCGAAAAAACAAACAGATTTTCAATATATTATACAGAAAAGAAGATTTGTTCTGTGGTTGCAACCGGTTTCAAAACCACCCAGAGCTTGCATCCGTTCTGAAATCGAATCACGGCAAAGAATTTACGTATGTCGGCCAGTTATATGGCACCTACTTTAGGTTTACGAGATTTAGGTTTTAGGACACATAAATCGGTCATTCATTGGCATGATGAATTTGATTGATTGATAACAGAAAAGCCGCCTCTTCCCAGCCGGAGCTTGAAGCTTCTAGTTTTAATAATATACCTAATGTAATGTATTTAAGTCAAATTTTTATTTACGGGCTGTTGATGAAGAAAACGTTTCGTTATAGCCTAGGCAGTTAATTAATTAATTAAGATATTTGGCTGCGACGCATTCGCTATAATATTCATATAACAAAATAATTACGTAGTTCATCTCAATTCGTACAGCTTGTACGAATTGAGATGAACTACGTAATTATTTTGTTTTCTATTATGATTCTGCCATCGCTGGTCAACAGTGTTTGTATATGGAAGCATGTGGCTTAATACAGATCAGTGATAGGAAGTAATGGCGTGAACGAACCATAGGCAGGTAAGCACAAGTCCCCTTCCATAACCCAAAAATCCCACAGAAGAAGGCACGTATAATAAACATTTAATCTTAATATCCATCAAATATTCATTCATCAATATTTCTTTAATAAAGTACAAAAACTTGATACCAAACAAATACTGGATTATGAAAGTAATATTAAAGTTCTTAACCTAAGTAGGTACATCTACTTCATCTATACATATACATTCCAGAAGGATTTATCCTAAAGTTTTATCCATTATACAAAAGAACTCTTCGATACAGAGCTTTAAAAGTCATGGAACTTACAAGTTAATCCTCGTAGTTGATTCAAAAAGGTAAAAGGTTGTATAGAACTGGCATTTTCGCTTTGCATATATTAATTTTGTATTATTTGTACATTTATTGTGGTGGGGTGAATCTTTATTTATCTAAAAGACCAATCTGAAATAACTTGTCTGCACAGGAAATATATTTGGCGCAAACCTATGGACGTATGCAATACCAGGGGTGTTACACTCGTACTACTGACCCTGAAGAAACCTTCTAATGCCCTTCTTGAAGGACCCCAAATTATATTCGCTTGGGAAAACCATAGCTGGGAGGTCATTCCACAACATGAGTGTGCGTGAGATGGCTCCAACTACCTACCAAAAATGTTTGAGATAGGTTTACTTGCATTAGCAAAATGAATTTCACTGAAATATGTTTAGTATACGTTTTTACGACTATTCTATTCTTGATACTAGTATAAAAGCTACTTAAGTTTTAAAGAGAGATGAGTTTTAATTCGTTACATTTTATTCTCTCCTGCTGATTTGATCGGTATTAAGTCTTTCGGGAGCATCCGCGATCCGCGACCGATTTACCCATATTTATTTGCCTTGAAGGTAAATTAATTCATTTAATAAAAACAATTCATCATCTAAATGAATATAGGTATTCTTATCTAATAACTAATAGGTTTAATGTAATAATTTATAATTGTTCTAAATTGCTGTTTACGATAAAATTGTAAATGCAAATTATTTACTCCACATAATGTCTCAAGTAGGTATGGATTACGACTCTAATGCAATGTTTACATGTTATTAGGTACACCTAAGCACGGTAATACTATCTAAGTATGTTTCACACACATCAATAGAAAAATATCAGTTTAAAAAGGCAAGGAACCTGCCAGAGACAAAACTTAAGCGGAAGAAAGCAGCCCACTGAATTGTAATCGCTTTCTTGAAAAATAATTCTTGAAAGAAGATAAATACTTATATCTATCTTCATGAATGAGATGGTCAGCAGATTTCATTACCATTTCAAACTACAATTTTCGTTTATGAAACATTATTGATAAAACCAAGGAAAGAATGGTCTTGATTTGGTTGGTTTGATCAGAATCTCTACATAAAGTCAAATATTTATAAATCGAACTCACCTTCCAACGCCACAAATATTGTTGCTCCAACTAAACTATACAAACACAAACACACACTCAGGAAAAGATGCGTGAACCACTTTCTTGACAACAACTTTAATCTATTATAGAACCAGAATGCGGACTTCTCACCAGCACTCAAACCACTTTTAGCAGTATTCATAGTAAAGTCTTTAAACCCTTCGAACTGCTTGAACATAAATTCGGAAGCTTTATTGTGATACAAGTGCATAAGATACGGATTACTAGGATCTGATATGTGAGAAACTGGAGATCCTGGAGGCACACCAATAAATCTAGGTGCACCCCGATAACCTGTGCCTGCTGTGGAAGGAATTCTTGGTGTCATTGGTACTATTGTATCTGGTATCTGCAGGGTTATCTTTGGTCTCACCGGCCTCTTGGGCGGCGGTGGAGGCGGATAACTAGGTGGTCCGTCCGTATTGTCCATTTTGCACAGTTTATGAACACTTAAACGTTTATTGACACTGTGTGAACTCGCGGTAAAATTTAACGAAGCGCCGGCGTCGAAATAGTGTTACATTGACACGATTGAATTTTCAGTTGGTGGGCGTAGGTTTCGGCAGACGTGCGTTGGTGCCCGTCGTGGCTGGACACTGATTTTATAAATAAAACAGGAGTTAGCGAGTGCTTCCAGTCGTGTCATCGGCTCGTATCTGCCGTTATCTCGTGGACCAAATTATTGCCAATTCGATTGAGTTCCCTGAACTTGGTGCGTAACGCACCTGAGTCTGCTTTCATGGAAAGTGTAAATATTACTTTTTGAGAAATTGATGATTTAGTTGAACTTATTTGACGTGGTATAAACAAAAAAGCTTCTCCCTCTTCTTCTCTTTTGTCAAGGGCTAGTAGTTGTCCAGTATATTTAATTAAAATTTTAATTCGCGTAGGAATTAAGCTAACACTTTTCAGACTGTAATTATCCAATGTGTAATCGTACATAATTATTATCAACAGTGACATAGAGTACTGCATTCATAGTACAATGCTTTATCTGTGCTTTATTCGAAATACCTATAACAGCGCAAAAGTAATGCCTACATGTTGATAACGATATTTTTTATATAGTTCAGATTCAGACTATAAAAATATTCGGTTAACTCTCAAACGTAATCTGCACAAAGCAACAAATATATCTATTCTACAATCCACGCTACAGCCTCGTCTGTCAATCAGTACGTTTACTGACTTGATGATGAGGTGAACTTGTCCCAGAGAATATCATTGAAAACCTAAATACTTCCACAATCAATTACTCTGCCCTTATCCCATATTTTATTTGGGGCGACGCAACATGTGTGCTTCTCCTTTTCATCTCTAGTCGCAGTCATCTCGACATTCACTCCCTTCGTAGCCATATCATCTTTCACACAGTCCATCCGTCTCCTCTTGGGTCTTCTCCTCTTGTAGCCGTCCACTTCCAAAGTTAATACCTTCCTTACGACATTACTTTCCATCCTACGCATTACATGTCCGAACCAGGACAAACGATTTCCTCTCATCTTTTCTGTGATAAACACTACTTTCAAACTTCCTCTAAAGTACTCATTACTAATCTAATCCATTCTTGTCACACCACACATCCATCTCAACATTTGCATCTCGGCTATATGCAGCCGTCTTTCATCCGGCACTTTTACGGGCCAGGTTTCCGACCCATACAGGACAGTCATCTACCATACACTCAGTAATAAGTAATAATAATAACTTAATTGGTTCTATAAGTATACATAGGTAAGTACAGATAATGGCGCTTAACATTTACTAATTGGCGGTTTAACACAACTGTAAACTGAAAACGGACTTTATTATTAAACCCTGTATCTTATACTAGGGGATCTTGTATCATAAGAGACAGTGTACGCGTCAAAAACCAAAATAAACAATGTGCCGTAATGTAAGCAATGAAACTGAAGTGTAAGTAAACAAAAGGAAGAGAGAACTATACAATCATGATACAATCACATTACGTATAGTGACAGTAACGAAAGACATAATCACTGAACATTACAAAAGTCTTATTAGATTATTTGGACCTCAATAATGGGTAGAACGAGCAAAGTAATAAAATAAAGTGTGACAAATGGATACATGACTTTTCTGAAGATCCATATAAAGTTTGTTTTGCGATTTGCCCGAAAAGTTAGAGCCTACTTATAGAAGTTTGTATGATTTCTACTTCGTACTTAGCAGATGCTCATACTGGCTCTAATTCTTGTTTATTTATTGTACAAAGAATTTGGGTTGATTGCAAATGCATGTTTTTGCTAATTATTAATTTAATTAGGTATTCGTCATTTTACTCTTCTATCTGTACATTGGAGATATTTTAAAAAAAATACTTGGGTTATGTTATGTTAACGATACTGAACACGAAAATATTTTTTTTGAATTTCCTGTCTGTTTGTCTGTTTGTCCGCGATGGACGCAAAAACTACTGGACGGATTTTGATGCGGTTTTTTTTGTTAGAAAAGGCTTACTTAGACTTAAAATCTTACGTTTGTTTGATCGCAATCGGTTCAGTAGAACCGAAGATATGAGCAAAGGTCGCGTTAACCAAGACGCACGCGGGCGGAGCCGCGGGCGGAAGGCTAGTTATTTAATAAGTTCAATTAAACGAATAATTAGAATTATAAGAAATTCGATTCCCGTTGGCTTGCTCTGCAACGGGAATCCGTGATAGAGATGTTTTTATACTCTTATAACTAATAAAGATATTTATTAATGCATTATCTAAAACTCAATTCCGCATTGCTATATCTTTACAGGTAAGATATCTTCCACGGGATTCTCTTTTGTAAAATTTAACCCTTCACCACTGGTATGCAGGGCCCTACTAACATCCTTGACTCCCAACTAATCCAACCTCAGCAACAAATCGATGCACCTGCTTAACAACGAAAGAGGTTCCGGTGCAGGCATTTTCTCTCAGGCTTGAGAGGTTAGACCGCAGTCGGAAAATCCTTCAAACTAATCAAAAGAACAAGTAAACCTCAGGCTCTAAAGCTCAAACTTTAGATGCAACTGGGTAATCACTATGAAGATGATGATTGGAAGTTTATGAAACTTATAGAAAGAAATTAATACGGAAAATGAAATGAAAAGTAAACATAAAAATGTTAAGAAACATCAAAATTATAACTTGCCTACGGATTCTGTAACTGTCAAAACAAAGTCTAATTTTAAACTGTTGCAACATTATGAGTGAACACTTTTGTATGAAAATTTGGTGTCTTCGCCACTAAATCTGAGAAACATAATAAAATTTAGGTCGTGTTATTTCCACTAAGTGTCTCATTCAGAATTAATTGTTTCTATAAAATTACATGCTTTGATATGTTTCTAAATCTTAGGATAATAAAAACCTTTCTCTGAAAAAAAAACAGAGGAAAGCTTACGTCACACTCAATTAATCACCAGCCCCTAGATAATAGAATAGACAGACAGACGAATGGCAGAATAGAAAGACGAATTTATGACATAGGTACGTTGATTACTGTCATACACCTACGTCAAAACCCAAAAATTCGTCAAAAAAAAAATAGATATACCGTGTACCGGCTTGCCCGATGAGGTAGACTTGGGACGCAAAGATCTTGGTCGAATCCTTAACCCTGCTTATTTATCATCTTAGTACATAATGTAAGAAGTTTTCAACATTTAAAAGCTATTATGATACAACAAACCTGTAAAACAATTTCTATACTGTGGTAATAGAAACCTAAAACTTGGTATAATTTAACTTGTTTCATCATCTTACTCAAACAGTTCTAAACTTTTTTAATAAAGAAAACAAAAGCAACAAAAATTATTCTCCATAATCTCTAATTTGCTGGTATAAGCCTGTTTTGGGTTAAGAACGGCTATTTTTTATTATAAAAAAGTAAATAACATTTTGACCATTATGGAATGCTCGAATGCTAATTTATTTTGGGCAGAGATTTAATGCTTACTTTAAAATGTTAAGTTGGTATATTATTATCTATGTCTTATTTAAGTGAGTAATTACTAATTAGTTACTCCTTTTTTTATTAAATTTTATCTTCGCGCAAACGGCTATTCTGTTCATATTTATAGGCATTATGATTTCTTTCAACATTCATTGATGAGTAGTATATTGGCTGGCAGATGAGAAATGGCTTGATCCCCAAAGATCTTGACGGAGTTCCCATAAACCTATATAGGAACTCGGTCAAGATCTTTGAGGTGCAAGCCCATTTCATCTGCTAGCCGATATACCTACCTACTGATCAATGAATGACGCTTTGGTACAGAAATTATAAAGAGGATAGCGACCTGATTATGTTACAATCAAACAAAAGAGTGTACATAATAATATGGCAATAAACGTTTTATTACCAATTATTTAATCATAATGTACTAACAAACGTAACCTAACCAATAAATAAATAAATAAATAAATAAATAAATAAATAAATAAATAAATAAATAAATAAATAAATATTGTAGGACATTCTACACAACGCTATCTAGACCCAAAGTAAGCATAGCTTAACTAGCTTGTGTTATGGGTTCTAGAATGCGGATAAACATACTTAGATACATTTTTTTTTTGTAAATACATACATATTATACATGGAAACACCCAGACCAATGCAAATATTCATATTTCATGCACACAAATATTTGCACTGAGCGGGGATCGAACCCGCGCCTCCTGCGTAGCGGCCGCGTTCACTACCGCTACGCCAAAAAAAGGCAAAAAAGGATCATATACGAATTTATACGATATAATCCAGGGGCCCTAGACAAAGTGACATTCTATTGATGGAATCGCGTTGAAGCGAACCGTTTTTAATTTTTAACAGTGTATTACGCAACATTGCGATGATTATAGTAATAATGATATGTGAAATAATGTATTTCGAGTTACAAAGACATAAATTTCCTTAAAAAATAATAGTTACATTAATTATTTAAGTCAATTTCATACTACAATTAGCGATTCCACTGGCGTTTTCGCCAATAGAATGTCACTTTGTCTAGGGCCCCAGGCCCTATATCTCCGGCCTACTTCTACTTAGACAATTAGGCTGAGCAGGTTTCCAGACATCCCCATTCCATCAGCCCCCAGTAATACTCCTACTGGTCATTCAGCGTTTTTCTTTTACCAACTCAACCTATAAGGCAAACAATTACATGCCTCATCCCCCAGGGACCGAATGAAATCAATGTTACCATTCCACACATAATTCAAGTCACATCCAGATATGAGTAAAATAAAATTTTACTACCCATAATGTGGAAATCGAACCACGGAACCGTTAAACCAACCACAAAATGTTGCCATCAACGCAAGCCATCAAAATTTACTATAAACAGGGTATCACAGAATACATAAACGAGGTGGACAGACATTTACTTTTATACCAGAATGGATTTTTAACGTATCTTGTTGCCGTTTTTATATCTTTGAAGTAGGATCATGGAAAACTTGGATCGTTTTGTTTTCAAGTTAATCTTATTTCGTTGGCTCTTAACAACTTATTTAGTGAAACGACGACAGACTCTTAGCAACTTATTATGTAGGCACAAGGTTTACAGCAAAACATTTCGGAACTGGATTGAACATTTTATACAACCGTCTTAATGTTATTTTTCCTTTCGATTGCCTTCAAAATGTTGTAAATGAAAATCGTAGTCGTAATCTGCTTTAGAACTGAATATGATACCTATTCTATCTGATACTTTGTTTTCATTCTTATGCTCGTGGAATTCTGTGTCCGTTCCCGTGAACTTTTTTTAATCTTCCGTAGAACTTTTGGAGCATACACAAAATAATTAGCCGAATCGATTGAGTTCTCTCGAATTATGCACTTAGTTAGCAGCATCTATTTTTATTATAGAGATTACAAGGTTATGCATGTTTTTAGTCGAAGAAGGCAAGGAGCTTCTGATAGACCCGAAAAGGTACTGTAACAAATTTCAGCCATATTCGTTCAGTCATTTGAACGTGATTATAATTAATCATCATCATAGATAGAGTCCATAGTATTTTAGTCCTTATCATTCAACTTGCTAATACAGTACATACAATGTACTTAATATGGATTAGTGTAAAAATCAAACAACTCTGAAAGATTAAGATTCTGTTGTGTAAACTTTGTTCTTCTGACTGTCCATGCGTGTCGGGCACGTTGCCAGAAATATTGACATCGATCTAGCTGAGGATATTTTTAATGGAGCTCGCGTGGTAGCATTTCGGAATGCGCCTAATAATATTAATGACTTTAATTTATTAGTTCACCTGATGAGAATACTAGTAGTAATGTGTAATCCGCGTTGTACCTAAGTACTAGTAGTGTCTTAGATAAACAAAACTCGGGTTGAAGACCAGGCGAAGTGGAGAAGAAAAATCCGTAGGTAAAGCGTGCCCCAGGTAGGTACTGAGAAGGGACTGGGGATAACCGATGGAGCCGCCTTTTACCTTAGCCGAAATAGGCCGAGGCGGCGACGGCATTAACATGGGGACACCGTGGTTCCACACCACACCGAGGGATATTTGTAGATGGCAAAGGGCAATCTCACCTTCGGCAACAAAAAACCCAAGACGGCATACGGTTCAGTTATTCATGGTCCGACATAACCACCCTTACTGGGTCCATGGGGGGATTTTCGCACTGTAAAAAAGGGCTCTGAGCTGAAAGCCTCGGATGCAATTGCATCGATGTGATTGTGGTCGGCCTAAGCACGTCTCATCATCATCATCATCATTTCAGTCATAGGAAGTCCACTGCTGGACATAGGCCTCCCCTATAGATCTCCAAATTTATATAAGCACGTCTGCTTTAATATAAATTTTCTCTTCACTAATTAGTATAACGATATAATGAATATGTGTGTCAGCCTGTCAATTAATACGCAATATAAGTATAAAGAGTTTCTGGATGATTCTATAATATTCTTAGAATTATTTCATATAATAAATCATGAATGTGTGTGGGAGCATCCTCACCCACGTAGTACACTGAATAGAAATCGTAGTTAATCTGTATTATAACGTACTTTCGGTAATTTATGTACAGCAATGACGAAGGGTGAACATTGTCGAAAGGGAAGCCGATGAAAATAAATCTTACCTCTTAAAGAACGACAATAATATCAATTTTGTAGGGAATTCTGGGCGTTTTTAATTTAGATACTTTTTTTTTAGAATTTTAAAACATCTCTTTCCTATGGCTTCCCTTTGCAGAGCAAGCCGGCAGGAATCGGGTTATAGGGACCCGTCGCCACTGATGTACAGCCAGCTACAAAAGTTGTATAGGTACTAACAAATTAGCGGTACCTAGACAAAAATCTCCTAGCCGTGTACCTTGGGCAACGGAGACGTCAGAACCTCTCACCCAAGGTGGGGTAGACACTCTACCTATCCTAAGACTATCCTAGCTAGTGACTAACCTACCTGCTCCTTTGCAATTTAGACAGGACTTCATGAGCCTCTTATTATTAATAGGTATAATGCGGGGCTCTACCCTATACATACCTACGTAGTACGTAAGGGGCTGTCCATTAGGTAATCATGTGATATTTGTTTTGCCATTTTCTAACCCCCCCTCCCCCATGGTGATACGTGGTGAGGTTTAAGACTACCCCCACCCCCCCCCCCTAGCCAAAATCACATCTAATATAAAAGAAAGTCGTGTTTGTTACAACACTTATAAGTCACGAACGGCTGAACAGATTTGGCTGAAAATTGGTGGGGAGGTAGCTTAGAACCAGGAAGGACATAATATACTTTTAAATTTTTTTTTTATTTTTTTTTTTATTTTTTTTTTAGAGTCAAAGGAAAATTAGAAGGTGAGGAAGTTCTCATTCCAAGGATCCCGATGATCCTAACCGACATGCCGCTTGCATTTAAAAGACTTCAATTTTCGATCCGTCTTGCATTGGCCATGACCATTAACGAATCACAAAGGACAATCCTTAAAAGACCACACTGAATCTAGTAAATCTATGTTTTTCCCATGGTCAATTATATGTGGCATGTTCATGGGTCGGGGACGGTGCAGCGGGAACGGGATCAGAATCTTCTAACATGGAAGTTTGAATAGAAGGTACAACGGGAACGGGTCTGAATCTAGAAAAGCCATGTTTTTCCCATGGTCAATTATATGTGGCATGTTCACATTGTTCACGGGTCGGGGACGGTGCAGCGGGAACGGGATCAGAATCTAACATTGAAATTTGAATAGAAGGTACAGCGGGAACGGGTCTGTATCTAGAAAAACCATGTTTTTCCCATGGTCAATTATTTATGTGGCATGTTCACATTGTTCACGGGTCGGGGACGGTGCAGCGGGAACGGGATCAGAATCTAACATGGAAGTTTGGATAGAAGGTACAGTGGGAACGGGTCTGAATGATTCTGAATCTAGAAAAGCCATATTTTTCCCATGGTCAATTACCTATATGTGGTATGTTTGTTCATAACACGGGTCGGGAATGGTGCAGCGGGAACGGGATTAGAATCTAACATGGAAATTTGAATAGAAGGTACAGCGGGATTGGAATACTACGCGGGCGGCAAATATGGCGGTACGAAGTTCGCCGGGTCAGCTAGTAGATATATTTAAAGAACTATAGAGTAATAGTTCACTGTATTATTATATAGGTATATTGTAGACAAATAGCCCATACACAAGATAAGTTATTTACATAAATTAGAATTCACGTCAATTTCTTGAATAGTACCTATTCATTTGTATGTTTTCCCAATGTACATCATCGATCACGTGTAATGACCACATGTTGTCACTGTACAATATACTGTACATACCAACTGTATATTGTATGATACAACAATAAAATAAACATAGGTACATCTTTACAACACATGCATTTCATACAATATGTAATTACGTCGCTGATTACTGAACAAGATCTCCATAAGTAGCAGTTGAAATCATTCAGTTATGTACTGTAAATCCAACGAGAAATAGGTGCTTCTAAATTATTAAAAAAATAAATTTCAAAATGTGGGCCATAAAGTACGTTTCTGTTACTATTATGGTGTTGATTCTAACTGTAAGTATTCCAGCTATAACCCGCGCCACGTAACTTGGACCTAAAATGTGCCCTATACCTACGCGCAGTACACATTTCTTGGGTGTCTTTTGAGGATAGCACGGGATGCTAATGCGGTAGACGAACTCAAATTTCACCAAGCATAGAATATTACAAAGCAATCCGCGGGCGCCAGAGCCTCGTATGTCTTACGATTTAGGTCCAAGATACGTGGCGCGGGTTATACTTAATCATTCATCATACAAAAACATCATCATTATCCTCTAGCTTTTTAAAGCCCGGGTACCACTTTCCTGCACCTCCTTTCCTTGTAGATTGATTTATTTTCATTTGTACGATAGATATTAACTGCTGTCTAACACCTGTATCCCTAGGACGAAAAACTACAGTAATCGTAACGTAAACGCAACGAGAGAACGGAGCATTGCGATTGGCAAGATTCACACACACACACAAGTTCACAGTAGGCGGCCAATAGCAATGATCCGACCTCTAGAATACTCTAGATAATAATATGTTTACGTTGCGATTACAATAGTTTTTCGTACTATGGATACTAAACCCCAAAAGGAAAGTCAACACCAGAGCCTCGTCCATGAATCAGCAGGTGTAACTACCTAATACTTGTAATACTCATAATATGCTTGACGCTATATAGGCTGTGAAACATGTCTGACGGGTCTACGGGGTCTACCAGTCTTCTAAAGCACGTATACATACATAACTAACTACTTTCCTTACTTCATAGACATTGAATGAAATTTTGAAGCATTTCTTATGCTAACTATCCAAATCGATTAGGAAAGAAATTGGATCGCCTTCGAGCGGGCCTCGGTAGCATAGTGGTCAGAGCATTCCCGAGTCCCGCCCGAGGTTGATTCTCTTTTCTCTTTCTCAATCGATTCATAGATACCAGTTAGTAATTGTTTATTACAAATTTAGCATCGTTCTCTTACAGGTTTATACAAAATCACAAAACGCTACCGAGAAAAATGCTACACCTGCGCCTCTGATCGCACACGCCGATCAAAATTCGACTCTTGGTCCATTGCCAGGAGTAAAAAACGTAATACAGGTTCCAGACAATTGTCCAACTGGACAAAAATTATCCTCTGATGGAGTATGTCGCGAAGTATTTGACGATAATGACTTTTCATAAGTGAAATGGGTGAAACACGTTAAAAGTATGATTCCGAAGCCGACTGCTTAATTCATTTAACAAGTAATGGGTACGCTGTATCTGCTGTATGCGTCTGTAGTTGTCGTATGTGATCACCTTGGGAATCATACCTTAACGCGTTGCAGCGCCAACCACCGCAATAGCAAAATCAGCTGCACCGCAAATTCTTTTCAGTCTTCCCTGTCGTCTATTTACTTATACTCGTATACCACTGAACTAGCAGTGGCAAAATTAAATGCAAATAAAGTACTAATTTAAAATAATTATCCTTTTACTTTATATACGAGCCTCATTATCTGGAACTGACGCGCTAAGTATTCTGTGTTGCCAAATGAAGACTCCCATTACTGCCAACTTTTATCTAGGTACTTATCTACTTATGTAATATATTCGTATACCTAGGCATTCTATACCCATGGGGTATTATAATAATAATATATATATTTTTAAATATATCTATGCTTTTTCTTTTAGATGTATTTAAAAATGTAATTTATAGGTTTTAAAAAATGAATAAAGAGATAATAATAATAATAATATTCATTTATTTGCAAATGTAGGTTTAGAGTTGGTACATGTTTGTTACAAATGTGTCACTACATTTGGCCTTGCGGCATGCAAATTAGAGGCATATAAACAATTACTAGACATGCATACTACAACTTCATTACAATTTATTGAAATACGTACATAATGTCAATAGTCATAAAATTAGACTTTCAATAGTATTTAATCAAATAAAATCAAATAGGCATGTCAATTGTGATAAAATAAATCATAACCAAAATAAAATAGGTATGTCAGTGGTAGTAAATAACAATAGCACATGAATTAAATAAAATCAAATTACAAAATGTCAATTGCATTAATTATTAATTAAATAATGATAATAATAAATATGTATTGTCTGATTGTTTTATTTACTTCAGTGACATGTCACTTAGGTACTCTTCAACGGAATAATAACATTTCTCCAGCAAAAGATTCTTAAGGCTACGTTTAAATTCGTTCATGTTTGTGATTTCCAAAATATAAATTGGTAGCCGGTTGTAAAGCCTTGGTGCCATGCAGAACACACTACTGTTAAGATATGTGGTTGTATTAGCTGGAAAACATATCTTCATGTTATGTCTCTTACTATTAAGTTTTGTATAAAGCTGCATATTTTTCTTTACGAACAACACGGTTTCCAAAATATATATACATGGCAATGTCAAAATTTGTAGTTCAATGAAACTAGGTTTACAGCTATCAGTACATTTCAATTTACATATAGCTCTTACGCATTTCTTTTGGGCTTTGAAAATGCTTTCAACACTAGTTGAATTGCCCCAAAATATGACTCCGTAATTTAATATTGGAAAAACATACCCATAGTATGCAGTTATAATAGTAGATACACTGGCTGTCTTAGACAGCATATACAGAGAGTAAGAGTGTTGATTTATTTTTGAACATAACACTTCTAAATGCACCTTCCAATCCAGACCTTCATCTATATTTAGTCCTAAAAATTTTGTTTCTTGTACCTGTTTTATTTGTGTTCCATTATATTGTATGTCCAAGTCTGTCAGTTTATTCGTCCTATTTCTAAATGTCATTATGCATGTCTTGTTTAAATTAATTTTCAAATTATTTGATGTCAACCATTTAATAGAGTCATGTAAAGTACCACTTATTTCATGTTCTACCTGAGATTTATTATTTCCAGTAAATACAATTGTGCTGTCATCCGCAAAAAGTATGGTTTTATAATTTGTTGCTTGGGGAAAGTCATTTATGTAAATGATAAACAACAATGGTCCCAGCACGCTCCCCTGAGGTACTCCAAAAGCAACTTTTCGCGGTTCGGACGAGTGATTTATTAGCCTTTTCGTAGAACTACATACTCTAGAGATCTGTGTTGTCTGTGTTCGGTCACTAAGGTAAGATCTTATCAGTTCAAGGACATTTCCTCTCACTCCATAAGCATATAACTTATCCAATAACGTCACGTGATCCACGTAATCAAACGCCTTCGTTAGATCCATGAAAATGGCGGAGGCTTGGTTCTTTTTGTCTACGGCGGTCATAACTGTACTGAGGAAGTTATAGAATGCTATATTGATATTCTTATTTTTTCGAAATCCAACTTGCTCCTCAGCAAATAAGCTGTTCATTTCAAAGAAGTTGTACAGACGCTCGTAGATAACCCTCTCGAATATTTTTGATAGGACAGGGACAAGAGCTATTGGTCTGTAAGAACCCATGTCAGTTTTGTCATCCTTTTTAAAAAGGGGTTTGATCACAGTAATTTTTAGATCTTTGGGAAACACACCATGAGATATGCATAGGTTAATCAAGTGACTTAAAATATGTGATATGCTAAAAGATACGTGTTTTATTATCTTTGTAGAAATTTCATCGTATCCAGTGCTATTTGTGGTTTTGAGATTAAGGATGATTTTATTAATATCTTCAGGAATAGCAGGAGGCATAAACATGGAGTTAAATTTATGACTAAAACATATTTTGGTCGTAGTTTGTTCTAATTTTGTAATTTGATCAACAAAATAGTTGTTAAACGAGTTCGCTATTTGTATAGGATCACTCACAACCTCATTATTAGTTTACATTTTACAATAATCAAATCAGTGTCTGTTTATCCCAACGTCTCCCGAGCCTTTTGTCGACTAGCGAATGCTACAGATGTTCTTAGGACGACGGCTTACAGGCTCTTCTTGGCACGGAGGGGTACCTATGTCTGTGCTATAAGGAGGACCAACGTGTGACCCCTCCGTACCTTGGCTCTGATAATCCAGAATCAATTCACCAATTAAGTAGCTACCTAACATAATGCACTGCAGGATTCAACTGATAACACCAATGGTCATAAATTGTGCAAATATTGGCTTTGACTAGCTGGTAGCTAGCGCATTCGACTGCTACGCAGGGTCGCGACGACGCTCTAAAAAGTTCGACTAGTCTAACTATTGAACTTGGTGTTTTCCCAAGCGACTACAATATGGGGTTCTTCAAGAAAGGCATTAGAAGGTTTCTTCAGGGTCGGCAGCACGAGTGTGAGGCCCCTGGTGTTACATACGTCCATAGGCCACGGTAACCACTTTCCATCAAGTGGGCCGTGTGCTTGTCTGCCACCTAAGTGGTATATAAAAAATAAAAAATATCGCCAGTTGGTTGTGCAGGTGACAGTCGCTTCACAGAAAATATCAAAGTTCAGTTGCATCACAGTTAAAATGGAAAGCCCACCCCAACTAAGTTGGAATAAGGCTGAAAGAATGATGAGGGCTTTGGTTATCAAAGTACTCTAATTATATCGTCTGATTTTAGTTGTATATCATCACCAAATCCGTGTTTGTAGGTATAACCCGCGCCACATATCTTGAACCTAAATCGTAAGACATACGAGGCTCTGGCGCCCGCAGATTGCTTTGTAATAGTCTATGCTTGGTGAATTTGAGTTCGTCTACCGCAATAGCATCCTGTGCTATCCTCAAAAGACACCCAAGAAATGTGTACTGCGCGTATAGGGCACATTTTGAGCACATTTTAGATCCAAGATACGTGGCGCGGGTTATATGTGAATCAGATGTCTCCCTTCTATTCGAAGATTTAACATTACGTAGTTAGGATTAGGTAAAGTGGCTATCAGCATAATGACGTCACAGCTATCACAGCCTGAGTTACTTGGCAAGGCTTACCGAGCTTGTTGCAATTCCACCAAAATTGTGTCAGTGGACGTCACGCGGCTTACGATGTGGATTAATTTGCATCATGTCCGACGTGGTTTACTACAGAGAGGAGATGGGAACTCGGTACCTAATCGAATTATCTAATATTGTAACAGCATTTTGGAATGGATGAATTTTAGAAGCAGGATTTTGAATTTCAGGTAGGTGGATAGGTACTATAGCCTAATTAATAAAGTTTTGTAAATAGTGGATGAGAGTCGGTACACCGGACTGTGTATGAGTTTACAGGCTCAGGTATCATGCTATTACCTTTCTTTTTCTTCCTCATTTTTATCTCAATGATACGGACGGACTTCGGACGACGGACTCTCATTCTCCTTCAGTACGTGCCAAATAAATCATGCTTAAGTAAAATAATAAATATGTACACTACACGGAAATCGAACCCGCTACCTCCGGTGTAGTAGTCAAACGCTGTACTCTCTAATCTGGGTCCGTATTAGGCTTGACAAACCGTAAGTACCGTAACGTAATTACGCGCGTTCGTATTGCACATGTATGTTGGTTGAATTGTAGGCTAATCCCTGCTAGTTGTACCTATGTTAAATAATTTTAATTAAATTTACTGTCTACTCACATTACAACTGCGTTTGAAACTCATTATCAAGTAGAAAAATATGCCGGAATACTGAATAGATTGAAGTACCTACAGGGTGTTTTGTTTTGTCTAGTAAATGACGTTGATGTCGTGAACGACCGGATTGCTGTCAACACAACACCTTGGAAGATCACAAGCTGACGTATTTTTACGATAGCCATCTGCATTGTTCCATGAATCGATTGACTCCATGTTTAGTTTTACCTTGGATAGTTCATACCTATTTAAAATAAACTAGCTGATAATCACAACTATAAGTGCGTAGGTAGTAGACAAAAAGTAAGTAGGTAGTATATGGTTATTTTTTAGTAATGGCCCATCAATAAGACTACGCATGTTAGTAAATTAGGTAAAGGTCAAGCCTCGAAGGGTCACGGGGTCACCATTGCATATACAAATAGTGCTACAAGGTGATGGTGTGGAATGAACTCCCTGCGGTGGTTTTTATATGCGACTACAATATGGGGTTCTTCAAGAAGGGCATCAGAATGTTTCTTCAGGGTCAGACTCCAGGAGTGTGACGCCCCTGGTGTTGCATACGTCCATAGGCCTCGGTAACCACTTTCCATATGGTGGGCCGTGTGCTTGTCTGCCACATAAGTCACCCTAACTGGCTCCCTAGCAAGGAAATCCCCAGGAACCTTGACATGTATTGACTACCTAATAAGCACTAGGTACTGGGGACCCACTCCGTTAAAATAGATGCATGTGGCACCCGAAGTGTACTATCTGCTTCTACTACTCATCGAGCCCATCTCGTTACTCTCAGACCCCTCATCCTTCCATAAATTCAATATTATAATTACGAGCAATACGAGCATGTTACGTTTCTTTATTTAGATTTATTAATGTTATTTTTTTAAATTACTAAACTTGTAGAATAGGAATAATTAGAAAAATAATATACTAAAAAAAAACAATATCAAAAAGAACTTGTAAATAATGAATATTATAATTATACAAAACGTATGTATTCATACCTTTTTAGGACGTAATCCAACAAATTGTGGTGATTATTTAGATGAGGTTTAGTATATTTCACGAAATGGTAACACTGACAATCTACTGTCATTTGTCATTGTCAATGTCATAATAATTTACAAATTAAAAAGTTTTCAGTCAGTCCATTATTTTTATTGATTGATATTGATTTTACAAGACTTTTTATTTATATTATTAAACACATTTTAGTATGAAACGAGTATATGTTTATAGAAACAAAGATAACAAAAATGGTAAAATTGTGGCAGTGGAAGATACGTTTGAGGGATTGAAAAAAAAGATCTCGCAAATATTTCAACTGACTCATGAAAATTTCAAATTATATTCCAATGATTGTGAAATCGAGGACGTGGAAGTAATTAGAGATAATGACGGAATATATTTACGTTTGGACTCTGAAGAAGATTGTGATAATATTGGTAATTCCATGCAAGATTTGAGTGTACGTGAAAGTGCTGACACTCAAGAAGGAAGGGTTGTTTCAGACTGGATAACGTTAAACGTTGGTGGGAGACACTTCACAACATCTCGAGCGACTCTTCTCGCTAAAGAGCCACTCTCAATGCTCGCTAGGATGTTTGCAGGAGACAATAATAGGTACTTAATGACCCCAAGTGCTGTAGACTCTACAGGAGCTTACTTGATTGATAGGAGCCCAGAGTACTTTGAGCCTATATTAAACTATTTGAGGCATGGCAATGTGATATTAGATAAACATGTTAACCCCAAAGGTGTAATGGAAGAGGCAGTGTTCTATGGTAAGTTATAGTTAGACATTTTGTGTTAATATTACAGTTTATAACATTAACAGTTACTTACTTGAACTGTTATGCTACTTTATGCAAATTTTTCTGCTTGTAATTTGCATCTTATTATAAAAACAGTAACAATAAGTACATTGTTACTGTTGCCTAAATAAATTTCCATAATTGAATTAGTAATCTCTGTTTTATTACAAGTAAAGAACATTGCAATTCTTATAAAGTATAATTCAAAATGTCATAAACAGTATAACAAACACTGAGCAATTATAGTAAATACTCAAAGGAAGAATTTTTTACTTTACCAGTTTAATCACGGATTTGGCTAAAATATCGAGGTCTAGCCAAATCTGTGGTTAAAACTGGTAAAGTTGCAGCCAAAGCTTTCAGCTCGGAGTCTGGGATCCCCAGACTCCGAGCTGAAAGCTTTGGCTGCGACTGGGAATTAACGCTAGGAGGAAGAAGACTCAAAGGAAGAATTTGGCCTTATGATTGAAAAGTCCGGAGTCTAAATCCTGGCTACTGCACTACCGAAGTCAACCCACTCCTAACACAACCAATTTAGCATAGTTGGAAGTCCTAGAGGATACTAATATTCTTTTAATGAAAACATTTCAAGGATGTAGAATGACTGGAGTCAAAATAGCATTGAAAATTGAGCAGTATTGAAAGCAACTGGGAAATTGATGGGATAATGATTATGATAGGTTTAGTTAGCCTCTGTGGTTGCCATGCAATGAACACAAATGTTAGATACTATTGTATTGGTCTGATAGTGCCTCATAGAGCATGTTAAGCCGCTGCAGCTAGACTGGAGAAAGTGAACCCCAAACTTTGAGGTGACATGAGCTTCAGATGCGCCTGGAATTAATGCTAGGATTAGGAAGATGATGACAGGAGTGTAACAGATAGTTACTTTCGCATTTATTAATATAATATTGATTTTTTATTCACTTCAATCTTCTATAAACTTACAGGCATAGACTCCATGGTTCCACAACTAGTGCAATTGATAGAAGAATCACGCAACAGTTGCGGTTCCAACCAAGCTTTGACACGAATGGATGTTGTACGATCTATAATAATGACGTCGACTCTATTGGAGCTCCGGTTCCAAGGTGTAAATTTATGTGGGGCAGACTTAAATAGGCTGGACCTTAGGTATATCAATTTTAAGGTAAATATTTTATTTAATAATTTATTTTGTTTCATTTAAATAACAGGCCTGTATTCTGACGACAGTCTGTATAGACAATCTATCAAATCTGTCTATATAATCTGTACTCAGATAAATTGAGATCCAGGACTAAGTGTAATTCTTGAATATGGGCCTGAGACAGGAAACTGAGAGTTGACTTAGAGATAAACAAAAAGAACAAGAAGACAGGTAGAGAAAGAGATGCTTAGATGGTTCAGACATGTTGAGAGGATCGATGAAAACAGATTGAATAAACAGATTTATTAGGTGAGGAACCAGCCCCTCTAGACAAGTGGCAATTCGTTGCTCGGCGTATGATGGAATAGAATGACGAATGTATGGGATTTGACGTATATGACAGGCGTTAACGAATGTCTAAAACGTCAAATCCTATACATTTGTCATTCAGTCTAGGGGGGCTGGAAGCAACAGAACTCTGTATGGGAAAGAGGCATTACTATATTTGTATTGCATTTAATATTCAATTACTTTGATAAAGAATAGAAGGAGGAAAACATAACAATAGAAGGAAACATTTTGTAAAGCAAATAGTGTGCAAGTCTCACTGTATTATGTATTTCTATTACTCCTCCAAGCTACCTCTCCTGAGCCTGTACCATGAACTCTTAAAACACGTGAACAATTGAACAGCTTTCATACTTGCAACTACATAAATAACTTTTTAATCCTACTATAATATTATAAACGCGAAAGGTAAGTATGGATGGATGTATGAATGTTTGTTACTCTTTCACGTAAAAACTACTGAATGGATTTTAATGAAACTTTACAGTAATATAGCTTATACATCAGAATAACACAAAGACTATTATATCAGCGATAAACGGGATCAGAATTCCAAGTGGGCAACAGCTTGTCCATTATGGAATATATGATTACAAAGTTACATTTGCAGTTAGCAGTATGACAGCTGCTCAATTTTTGACCTTTCTTATTAGTTCATAGTAGGCCTGCTGCATGAAATCCGGTGTCTACTAATAACTATTAATAATTTCAGTATGCTTGTCTGTCTCGATGCAATCTAAGTGGCGCGAATCTGTCGCATTGCTGTCTCGAGCGAGCTGACTTATCACACGCTAACTTAGAGGGCGCACAGCTGTTGGGCGTCAAAGCTTTATGTGCGAATATGGAAGGTAAATACACAAGTTCACTCACATAGCATTATTACTACTTCATAGCTAAAAATTTTAATTTCGAACATCTATGGTAGTCGTTACGGGTAGTTGGAGCGCTAAAAAGTCAAACAACAGGTTTATCTGCAATGCTTCGATATCGCCCAATATCTCAGTCGCTTCACGGAAACTATCGAAGTCCAGCCAATTCCGCTGGTAAACTGGTAAAGCGGACCCCAGACTGCGAATTAAAAGCTTCGGATGCGATTGGGATTAATGCTAGGATAAAGAAGCTAGACCAAAATGAATTTCTGAAGGATTCCAGGCAACACTTAGATCTCGGATGTGAAGTCAGGGTCGGGTGGCGGAGCAACCCAAAGAGAGTTATGATTGATCAGCCACTGAAATAGCAGCGGTCGGCGGTGGCCAGAATTTTTTACTATAAATGTTTGCGAGAGTACTCGCGCAGCCTCGCGGCATCGTGCTACTCCTTTACCTTCAAATGACTAATCTTTTTCTCCCATAGATAAGATTCAAAATGCTTCGCAATAAAAAGCCGCTGACGGCAGCTGCTCTTTCAGTAGGGATTTACCTTTAATGATCTCTTTCTTTCTCTCTTATAGGCTTGTCGCGCCGCCGCTGCTGCCGCGTGCCCTTAAGCCCGTACCAGACGCTCCAATTCGGTCGGGTCCAACCATCCGACAGCTTCCGCAAGCCGACAAGTGTTGCCGTTTCGGGAAAAATAAAAAAGTCAGTGTTGCCGTTTAGGGAAAAATAAACTTTACCAAAATGTCACTAGATTGTAAGGAGTAAAATAAAAAATTAATTATTTATTATTATTATATTTTAATTATTTTATTCCTTACAATCTAGTGACATTTTGGTAAAGTTTATTTTTCCCGAAACGGCAACACTGACTTTTTTATTTTTCCCGAAACGGCAACACTTGTCGGCTTGCGGAAGCTGTCGGATGGTTGGACCCGACCGAATTGGAGCGTCTGTAGCGGGCATTAGTGTTATTGCTCAGGACATAAATATAATATCTTGAACCTAAATGGTGTTCAAAATGTGGTCTATACGCGCAGTACATATTTCTTGGGTATCTTTTGACGATAGTACGGGCCTACGGGGTGCTACTGCAGTGGACGAGCTCAAATTCACCAAGCATAGATTATTACAAAACATTCGCTCGCGCTAGAGCCTTGTTCGTATCGGGATTTAGGTCTCGATGTATATAAAATTGCTTATTATGTCTTTAATTTTATGTTTCAGGTGCTAATTTAAAAAGTTGCAACATGGAGGATCCGGTTGGATCGAGAGCTATTATGGAAGGGGTCAACTTGAAAGGTAACAACTATCTACGTATTCTATATCTCATTATCGTCATACCAATTTCCCAATTGTTCTAATGTGCCAGGAAATTGATACATAAAACCTGCAAGGCTGAGGTCTAGCTATTAATAAATATCCGAGCGGAGACACTGGCAACATCAAGTACGTTTAACAAAATATTGGAATTAAAATCAGGAGGGGGAGGATGAAAATAGCTATATGTACATATAGAAAGCAATATTCTCCACCACATTCACTTTGATCCGCGTCCGAAATCGCGATCGTCATGATAGACGATTTTACCTATGCAAATTGAAGAAAAAATGTTAGGTTTAAAAAGAGTAACTCCATTTAGACTACTTAGATAATTTTTGTGCAGGTGCGAATCTAGAGGGTAGCAACATGGCGGGCGTTAATTTACGTGTGGCAACACTGAAGAATGCGAACTTGCAGAACTGTGATCTCAGAACGGCTGTACTTGCGGGGGCTGATTTGGAGGTATGGTATCTTCGCTACAAGAGTAGAACTCACTGTAATGCTATAACTAAACTGACTTTTACGTATTACTTTTAAAAACTAACTTTATCAGTTTTGACTAAACCGATGCTACAACAACTTTCGTTCGTGTTTCTTTCTATCCTGGGAATGGATTCCCTGATACAGCTAGTATACAATATATTGGACCCCGGATATCTTATCCAAAGCAAGCAAGTGATATTAATGAACCTTTCTGCAGAGCACCATGATGTGTGGTGGACAGCTCATTAGGGCTGCCGCACACGGGCCACTGGCCACAACCATTAAACGCTACCACTGGCATATTGCCTGTACTTCCATACCTACATTGGACTGCCATCACACTAACGTTACGCGTACGGTCATCGAACGCCTACGCTATTGTGAAGGCAGTCTTAGGCACACGGATGACATAGCGCGTATGACCTGTGTGCGGCTACGCTTAGTGTAATTAGTTCGTAATCATCCTCCTGAATCTCACTGGCCGGTATCAATAAAAACATAAGTAGGTATATTAGGCGCTTTTTAGACTGGGCTACTTTAGTTACTTGTCAGTACCTATCTACTTTCAAAAGTTGCCAGTTACTACAGCAAAATATCGCAGTGTACGGTTGCCGCAGTTGTATGGCGCAATTCTATAAGCTACTTTAGACTATTGAGCAATACTGGCACTACGGGGGACAGGAAAAGTGAGGGAGGGGGCGGAATCGTCACATTTATTGCGATTGCCGGTTCAGGAAACCGGCAACTTTACACAAGCCATCAGAAACTAACTTAGTCATCGATTCATCGATTGCAGCTACTGTAAACTGTTGTCGATCGCCGAAACACGCAAATGTTGTTGCTACGTGGACGCAGTTCCAATAAGACAATAAACTGTTAGGTACTTATAGTTGCCAGTTGCTGCAATAGTTGCTCCGTCTGTAAAGCGCCTTAGGGACGCAAACGGCGTAGTTATCATGATAGACACAATGTATAAATGTTCTAATGCTATTTTTATTTTCAGTGTTGTGATTTGTCGGGCAGTGATCTACATGAAGCAAATTTACGAGGTGCCAATTTGAAAGACGCGGCTTTTGAACTTATGCTTACACCACTCCATATGTCCCAAACAATCAGATAATTTATTTATCCATTGCTTTTAATAAAATATTTATGTTGTTTTATTGTGTTTTATTCTTGATATAGTAGACTATTCAATAAGTACGTAAGAATAATATTCTAAATTTTAAAAAATACTTACACATTATCAGCACGTAATAAATCGTGTGGAATAAATTCTGAAATAAAAACTTATAAATAGGCGGAGGATCGGCAAACGTGGCGCATATTGGGAGAGGCCTATGTCCAGCAGTGGACTGCAATAGGATAATTGATTGATTGATTGAACTAGGTAAATGCTGTATTATAAAAATAGTTTACTAGGATAGACATATTGCACTGAAACCAAATAAAAAAGAGATATTTTTATTCATCCAATGGAGTTCATTGATCTTGATTCTTTCTTGTGCTTTCTTGACATCGTTTTTATTTACAAACTTCGTACAAAACAAAATATCAGTTTATTTTTGTAACAGAAAACATACTTTTATTTTCTTGAAGTTGGTAGTCATGTGTATAGAGATGTGCTTATTCAAATCTACTAATATTTCAGGACTTGCTCTATACAACTAAAGAATATAGTACGTAATATAATTAGAGGAGTATACAACTACCTTAGACCATTATATTATGATGATACAGGAGAAATCACAAAATGCATCGTAAAAATAACGTGAAAAGCGCCTTTTTTATACCACTTAGGTCGCAGACAAGCACACAGCCCATCTGGTGGAAAGTGGGTACCGTGTGGACGAGTGCAAGAGTGCAATACATATAGTCGAACTTTTAATCAGCTGCAGTAAAATGACGTTTTGTGGGATACCACTTTTTGAAGAAAAATAAATAGGGATGTGGCTAAGTGAGTAAGTGAATCATTCAATAAATGAATGATCTTTGGTTTTGTTTTAAAGATTCAATATTAAGTTGTAATGTATTTTTTTTATTCTATTATTATTACATATGATAAAGAATTGATCTTTTTCAGTGAAAGTATAGGAATGTACATTCAAAACGAATCAAAAATGTCATAATAATTAATGTTAGGTACATAATCAATATTTTTCGGAATCACTGTTGCTGTTGCTTTCGGTCACACTTTTTTTTTTTTTTTTTTTTATATAGGACACGTCAATTTGACTTCGCCTCGCCTGATGGTAAGCTGAAGGCAAAGTCTCTGAAAAGAGGGCCACCATTACAACACGTACCATGTTACAATGGTGGCACTCAGCTTGACGGCCTCATCAGATGCTTTTTCACGCCCCGCTTAAAGGACCCGGGACTATAGGAGGAAGGAAACACGTGAGCTGGCAAGGAATTCCAAGTCTTAATAGTGCGGCAGAAGAAGGAGTCGCCGAATCGCTTGGTTCTACTAATGACTACTAATGACAAATCTGTCTGTCTATTCATCATCTAATATGATCGAGGTGATACATATTGTGTTTGTGTTCCTCTTTTATAGTGTGAGACGCAAAAGTCACTCCAATTAGCCGGTGTTACATTGTTGATTACTTCTTGGAAAAAAGTTTTTCACTTCTAGCATTTCATACATCTTATTAATCTATCTGCGACGTGCCCCTTTGCCTGAGACCAAAATAACTCATCGGTTTAATTCACAGTGATAAGAGGGTAGTCTTTGAAGTCTGATACCTTTATGTGCAGCCATCTCGAATGGCCTTCACCATATTTGGTCCAATGCAATATTTTTAGTGGTCAGTCACTCTTGAATTCGTACTTTCGTCCACGACATCTCCGGGATTGTTTCGATCGAGAGTGATAGAGCGCGTTGATAATATAATTGAGCGTTGCGAATAATTAAATCATGTAAACTAAGCTGAATACTTATAGAAGTGTCTCAAATTGACACCCACACAAAACACAACTATTAAGTTTGAAACTTATTCGATACTAGCACTTTTGAAAAAGCTGTTATTGTCATGTAAACGTTATTTTTCCATTACAAGAAGTGAAAAAAATCCTCGTGAAATATAGACCGTTTTAGCCGTGTCAAAACCGACATGTCCGGAAGTTACCGCTTAGCTATTACGTTTTTATTTGAGACTAACTTAAACAGCATAAGACTCGAATTAGAAGCTTAGGACGCTGCTAGGTGTCTAAGATATCTTTCAAATGGGACCTACAACTCATGCTAGCCTAGTACAAAAAAATTCAGTATCGCTTCTACATAAATTCAATAACTTGAGTCCACGCCAAAAACTGATGCCTCGGTGTATAAAAATCATCACAATTGAAATATTACGGCAAATAGGGTAAAATAATGAATAGATTTAACTACTTTAGAGTATGTTTATATTTTTAAAATATTATAATCATTACCCAGATATATAATATGAATATCTTTTTTCTTATTGAAATTCAAACACAGGGGCTCAAAAGTGGAGGGTAGGTACACTTTTTTTTGGAAAACTTTCAATTACGACTACTGCTACTACATTCGGCTTGAGTTTGGGTAGAATGCCGGCGAACCACACCTCGAAACACTCAAAAAGGAAATGTGTAAAAGGATCAACGTTTATACAGCCTTTTATTTATATGAATAATAAATAAAATTAAGTATGATCTATTATGAGTAAGTTATGGAACGATTAGAATGATCTTCTGTGAACTGAATCGCATCCCTATTGAGATTAGGCTGTAAACATTATTTTACGCAATGACATTTTGAAACGTCATTTTACTGCATCTAATTAAAAGTCGAAGTATAGACTTGTGTGCAATACCAGGGGAGTCACACCAAAGAGTATAGTAATGTATAGGAGAAGGATGGCAACTCTCCGCAAAAACTTGCATGTATGGAAAGTGCTGCCGCCCCGGGATGGGTGCAGGAACTAATCACGATAACAGTACACCTTCTTATAGGTGCTTATATGTATGTAAACATGAATTCTATAAAAGTCAAATTATTCAACAACTTTTCTAAGAGTACATGGCATGCAAATGCAATGTAATATAATTATCTTTAAAGAACATAAACTCATTATATCTTAAGTTTATGCAATAATCAGATTTCTTGTTCTATGATGATAGACGGCTACTTGTCAAAATCAGAGAGCACCACAATGCTAATCTAATACTATCTGAGTTGCTAGGTCTGATATCGATAAATACTATTTCAGTACTTATACTGACAGTGTGAATGAAACCATAACGCGATCTAAAAAAAATAGCTTCACCGCCATCTACTGAGTCAAAAAAATTCAGCTCTTATACTGACAGTTGACAGTGTGAAGGAAACCACAACGCGATCTAAAAAAATTGTGACAGCGCCATCTAGTATGCCAAGTAAAACTAAAAGCGCATCAACATCCGAACGTATGGGATTCATTACACGGTAGGTTTTGCTGTCAGTTTAACCATCAATCACGCCGTGATTGACCAATAACATAACGTCTAATAACCGATTGACGTGACGTGACGTGATAACATTAATGATTGATGGCATGATGCATGGCGCTTGCATAAGCGTGTAATGGACCCATAAGAGATAGAGTTGACAATGAATGACACCACAGAGTACTATACTTATACTAATGACACTTACATGACGTTACTCGGCAAATGGTGTCGTTTGTTCCCGCCCCATCACCAGTGAGGTCACTGCGAAATTTCATAATTTTGCTTTGTTCTGAGTGTGCCCCCCTTGAGTCACACTCGTGCTGCTGACCCATTAAGAATCGAGAAATTCTGTGCGAGTAAGATAATGTCAATACTATTGTTTAAACTGTCAATGTATCCATGTCATGGGATGTAATGTCAACACTTACGAAGTCATAGCTTTAAATATAATAAACTTATTGTCATATCATATCATATTTACTTATTGTGTCTAGATAGAGAGTTTATAAGCACATACATGATATTTTCGTCGTCTGAGTCACCGATTTAGTAAGTAAGTAACCAATCAGGTGATGGTATATGAAAATTATAGGTAAATAATTTTGTTAACTAGGATACGTGTTTAACATTTTCTACGCCAAAAACGGTACAATAATTTCTTCTTCCCAGCGCCATCTATCAATACTAAAATAAGAATAACAAAAAACAAAATGTTTGGAGCGGGTTACATAAAGTTTAGTGTCAAAATTAGAGCTCTGTCAATGCAAAATTTCTGACTATTCTGAGTTTTTGAAACATACACAAACCAATTTAACTTTTTTATATTTTATAGAATAGAATGATTTATAATGCTAAGTGGTTAAAATAAAAAAATAAAATCGGCCAAGTGCGAGTCGGACTCGCCCATGAAGGGTTCCGTAGTAGCAAAGGCGAAAATTGCGGTTTATGACGTATTAAAAAAAAACTACTGACTGGATCTCGTTCGAACCAATTTTTAGTGGAAGATTGTATGGCAATTTATATCATATATATTTTTTTTAGATTTATCATTCTCTTAATTTAGAAGTTAGAGGGGGAGGGGGGGGGACACACATTTTTCCACTTTGGAAGTGTCTCTCGCGCAAACTATTCAGTTTAGAAAAAAAATATTTTAGAAACCTCAATAGCATTTATAAAGACCTATCTATAGAATTAGATACCCCCCACACATATGGGTTTGATGAAAAAAAAAATTTTGAGTTTCAGTTCTAAGTATGGGGACCCCCAAAATTTGATGCTTTTTTTATTTTTGTGTGAAATTCTTAATGCGGTTCACAGAATACATCTTCTTACCAAGTTTCAATAGCATAGGCCTTATAGTTTCGGAGAAAAGTGGCTGTGACATACGGACGGACAGACAGACATGACGAATCTATAAGGGTTCCGTTTTTTGCCATTTGGCTACGGAACCCTAAAAAGGCAAGAAGTACACAAATGCTTCTTTATTCGTAGATGGCGCTGCAATAATTATGGTTATGGGATTTTTACGATCTGGCGGAGACCGAGATCTACTCTGTCCATATAATAAAAAAATGTTAAGTTGGTGTATGTATGCTTTAAGCACTCACAGTGTTCTACATTTATTAAGTTTCAATTCACATTTTAACACCCGCTTTTTTTTCTTTCACAATCTCGCTTCGATCGGGTTATAGGATTTGTCGAAAGAAACTTCGATCTAAGGTTAAAAACGATCACGATGACAATCAAATGTTCTTCTTCTTCTTATTTTATTTAAATGGCTCCTAGCATCGGTTATCTAGGCACCGATGATTCTGCCAACCTCAAGGTGGAGAGTAGATTTAATCGTTTATAGAGGTCTCTAGGTATTTATGTGCCAATGACCTAGTAATTTGGGCTTATCCTTGTCGGTCACTGAAAAAGGACAACACAAGTGTTAGTAAGGTTAGTAATAATAACATATAGCAATAAATATATACATCTACCTAAATTAGGGCTCAGAGTTAGATTGGTTATTTAGTATGGGGTTGGATGATTACAAAGCATAATATGTTTTGTATTCAACCAACATTAACATAATTTATTTTATACAGATTATATAAGTATATAGTTGATATTATAGTTTTATATCGTTTAAAGATATAAATTTGAAGAGGATCTTAATAAAGGGGGAGGATACTAGGGTAAGTAAGTAGGCCAAATTTACAGGTCGAGGAATCTGTTTTGGGAGGAGATCGTATAATGGTACCACTAATCTTGGACAAGAATAGAAAATATGCTCAAGACTGCCTTCATCCAAACCACACTCACACAGAGAGTGGTCCCGAACTCTAATTTTAGCCAAGAATACCGGTGTACAAACGAATCCTAATCGAAGGCGAATTATAATGGATGTAGTTAACTTATTAAAACGCTTATGCTTAAAGAACCATGGCTTGGAAGGGATAGATGGTTGTATGGACCCATAGAATTTGCCCTTGATTACTCTAGAGGATTGCCACAAGTCGTTCCAAGTTTTATCCAGGCCAGCGCCGGATAAAGTGCGTAGATCCCGGGCGAAAGCGTAGTTGTATGTAACGCATCCTGTACCAGCTGCCAATCTCGCGCACGAATCTGCAGTTTCATTACCTGAAATGCCAACGTGGCTGGGGATCCATGCTAAAGCTACATCAATACCAGACATGTGACACTTGAAGAGTATGGCTTTTATCTGAAGAGTGAGTGGAAAATTATTCCTAGATTTAAAGGGGTTTTTCAATATGTCAGTAAGACAACTTAGAGAATCCGTCAATATGAGGGTTTTATTAAGGTTATGTGATTGTACATAAGTGACGGCTTCTAGCAAAGCGATAGATTCTCCTGTAAAAATGGAGTTATAAGGAGGGCTCTTAAAACTCAAAATGACTCTAAATTTGGGAATCCATACAGCAGAACCGACTGGTGCATCTAGGGACAATTTGGAAGCATCGGTGTAAAGGGTCGTCCAATCTGGCCAGTCATTACCTAAGATGTTTAAAAACCTTTGATTAGCTGATGAACATTTTTTGGGGATGCCAAAATCAAGAATGATTCTTGGTTGAAATGTTAAGGATTGGTAGTCCAGATCAAAAAGGGGGTTTATAGGGAATTGATGGAAGGGGACTGAGAGGTTGATTATTTTTCTATAAGAGTTTATGAGGAGCGGAGGGGATTTATTCTTCCAGTAATCCGAAGACGAGACTAAGAAAGTAAGTTGTTCTAGTATATGAAGTAGGGGATGAGAACTAATTTGGGTTGCATTAAAGAGAAACCTGTCGCATAAAAATTGCCGGCGAAGATGAAGGGGAGGTTCCCTGCATTCAACTTGGAGGGCGTTGATAGGAGAGCACTTCATGGCGCCAGTTATAATACGAAGACACTTCGACTGAATCTTTTCTAGTTTGGAGAGTGGTAATATATTGCATGGCTCGAGTAGGAAAGTACCATAGTCAAAGTGACTACGTACAATAGCATTGTATATAAGTTTTTGGCAAAAAGGATGAGAACCCCACCTGACCCCAGACAGAGACCGCATGACATTCACACCCTTCTCACACTTTTCTACGACATAATTTAGGTGGGGAGCACCTGTCAATTTGGAGTCTAGAATAAGGCCTAAAAATTTTACGGAATTTAAAATTGGGATTGATTCATTCCCAACAGAGATGTTGATGTAAGGCGTGTTACGTTTGCGAGTGAAAACCACTGCACTACATTTGGGAACTGAGAGGGACAGATTATGTTCTGAGAGCCAATTGTTCAAATAATAAAGAGCGGTATTGAGATTATCGGCAGCGACTGAAAAAGAGGGGGAAGTAGAGAAAAGAGCAACATCATCAGCATATTGCAGAATTTTGCAAAAAGAGTTGACAGAAAGATCTAGATCGAGAGTGTAGATATTATAGAGGATTGGGCTAAGGACTGATCCTTGTGGAAGGCCTTTCCAAACAGTGTGGGAAGGAAGGGTGTTGCCCTGGTATCGAACAGATATTGTACGACACATGAGCAAGTTGCAAATGATATGAACCAACCTCACGGGGATACTCAGCTGAAGCATTTTCTGCCTGAGTAGCGGAAGATGGACATTGTCATAGGCAGCAGAAATATCTAAAAAAACCCCTATAGTATGTTCATTACGAGAAAACGCCAAACGTATTTCTGAGGTCAAGATACTCAGACTGTCTAAAGTGCCCTTACCCTTTCTAAAACCGTATTGGCTAGAGGATAATAATTGCCTATTTTCTAAGATCCATTCAAGACGGTTTTTAATAAGAATTTCCATAATTTTGGCTAAGACAGAGGATAGAGCAATAGGGCGATATGAGGAAGAGATTTTTGGGTCCTTCCCTGGCTTCAGGATTGGAATAACAATTCGTGTTTTCCAGGATTCTGGGATTTGACCGGATAGAAAGATAGCATTAAGGATACTGAGGAAGAAGGTTTTCGAGGAGTCTGAGGATTTGCAAATAAAAGAATATGGAATGCCATCAATGCCAGGAGATGAATCCCGAAGATGACCAAGGGCACAAGATAATTCGGCAAACGTAAACAGGTCATTCATATGATCTTGCGTTGTGGGGAGATTGGGAGGGTGTAAGAGGGGAACACAATCCAGTTCAGGAGCATAAGAAGGGGCTAGACCGGATAAAAAATCATTTAAGAAAGAATTTGGGTCATTACCTGAAACAGTTGTATCTACTACACTTCTTCTATATGATTTAACTCTTTTCCAGACAAAAGAAAGAGGAGATCGGGGAGATAGGGATTCACAAAATTTACGCCAACCCAGTGATTTTTTCTTTGATAAAAGCCTAGATGTAGAAGCCGCAGTCTTCTTGAAATTGACGTAATCTGTCATGGATAGGGAGAGTGCAAATTTGTTCTCAGCATCTGTGCGTTTCTGAACACTCTCTGTACATTCTGAATCCCACCAGGGCGGGGAGGGAGTGAGCAGTTTGGACGGTTTTTTGTGGGGAATGCAAGAGTCAGCGGCTGATTTTATTGCTGAGATTAGGCAATCATATGAGGAAAGAAAATTAGATGAGTTAGGCTGAGGAAGAGATGCCAATTCTGTGTCTAGTGATGAGGAATACATCTCCCAATTAGCTTTATTAAGTTTGTACTTAAGGAGGGGATCATGGAGACAGGGAGGAGGGGCTGCAGCCTGAAAATAAGAGATTAAGATTGGGAAGTGATCACTACCAAGAGTATTAGGAAGAGTAGACCAAGACAGGAGTGGAGTTAGAGAATCAGAAGACAAGGATAGATCTGGGACACTGATGTTTTGTGTCGGAGGGACTCTGCGGGTTGCAGACCCATCATTTAAAACACATAAATTTAAATCATCTAGGATGTCAAGAATAGATGTGGCAATGTAGTCATTGCAGTGCGAACCCCATAGAGTATGCCGACAGTTAAAGTCACCTAATACAACCATTGGAGAAGGGATGGACGAGAGAATAGAATTTACTTCAGAGAGGATACTACGGTTAGGATGAGGAATGTATACAGAGATAATAGAAGTATTCATTGTTCTAATGGCAACTATGTGTAATCCAGGATCATGAGCAGGGAGTTGAATTTGGGAGAATGTGATGTTCCTTTTGATTAGCAGAGCACAACCCGCCCAACCGTCGTCTCTATCATCTCGCAGGCAAAAGAAACCAGGGATCCTAAAATGGGATGCAGGTTTTAATAAAGTTTCTTGGATAGCCAAGATAACAAGATGGTGTCGATTTATTAAATCGATCAGATTTGGCTTTCTGCGACGAATACTCTTACAGTTCCATTGTAGGAGATTGAGATCCATTGTTGGTATTATTTTTTGAGATGATCACCAGTAGTTGTTCTACAAGAACAGCAACGTCGTGCGGTAGAGCGTCTGACATTTTTGTCAGAATATTTATAAGGGAACAAAGTAGTAGCTGGACAAGATTATCATTTGGGGTGGCCAGTGGAGTAGTTTCTGTAGGGGGTCTGATACAGCACCCATTAGGTTGAGAAGAGGGAGGAGAATTGGTTATTCCATTATGTTCATGAACATCAAAAGACTTCCCTGGAACAAACCTAGGGCGTAAGGGGAGAGAAATTGTTTTTTTATATGATACCGAAGAGGGAGATGAGGGAGAAGGTACAGGAGGCGAAACGAGAGAGGAGTGCATAGGAGTTTGGGGCCTAGCAGCAGCCTCAGAATAGAGGAGTCTATGGCGTTGAGGAAGTCTAGAGGAGGCTTCAGCATAACTAATATTTTCCTCGGACATAATAATTTTGATAGATTTTTGCCTGCTATGTTCGGGGCATCTTCTGTCGGTAGCCAGGTGGTTACCACCAGAGCATAAAAAGCAAGAAATATCTGTGACAGTACAGGAATCACCCGCATGAGATTGTGAACACTTATAACAACGGGCCTTCGATCTGCATTGCTTGGCAATGTGCCCAAATCGACAGCAATTCCTGCACTGTATCGTTGGCAGCTGGTAAAGGGAAACTGGGAGTGATGCATTAAAACAAAATATTCTATCCGGAAGAACCTGGCCCAAAAAAGTTAAAACCACTGTGTTGGATGGGACCCACACGGAAACATCATCTCTTCTAATTTTGGTATTGAGCCGTCTAGCTCTCACCACTTCTCCAGCAATAGAGGAGATACCCCCAACCAATTCCTCCAGCGTCCAATCAGTGGGAATATCCCTTACCACTCCCATGCGAAATATGTTGAAGCTTGGGATGTTAGCAACATAATTGTGTTCTTTTAACAAAACGAGATTCAAAAAGTTATTTGCCGCATCTGCTGAAGCGAACTCCACGCTCACCCTATTTCGACCACTATTTTTTATACCGCCCACTTTTATGTTTTCTACTTTATTTTTATAAAGGAACTGAGCAAATCTTAAGGATTTAAAAGCTAAGCCATTCTTTGGGTCCTGCTCTAATCTCGAAACAAATACAATATAGGGACCTTTATCAGAACTTGAGTATTCGAGTTTAGAATCCGGGTCGTAACCCGGTTTTGAGTAGACGGATTGGATGGATTCCGCTGGAGAACGGGTCTTTTTACTTTCGGTATCCGTCGAGTTCGGTTCAGCAGAACGTTTTATCGTTTTTTTAGGTAAATCTGGAGGTACACCTCCACCCCCGTCAGGGGGTACGTCCACGCTCATTTCCATGGAAATGAGCGCGGACGCCGATACGTACGAACAGTACTAACCTTATAGGTGATATCCCACCACCAAAACAACACAAACACTAATTTTCCGAGCGTAAACAAGGACAGCAGTGTAAAAAAAAGCCAAATATAACCTCAAAACGTACAACTCTCAGCCGAGTGTCGGATCGAATCAATCAAATGTTCAATGTTCTTTCTTGAGAATAATGGTGTTACGGAAAACCATTTTTGACATATAATTTGATTTTGAAAGATAAGACAGACTGAATTTTGAATTTAAGGGGTCCATTACACGCTTATGTAAACGTCATGCATCATGCCGTCAATCATGAATGTTATTGGTCAATCGGTTATTAGACGTTATGTTGTTGGTCAATGGTCAATCACGGTGTGATTGATGGTTAAACTGACAGCAAAACCTATCGTGTAATGGACCCCTAAGAATAGATTTTTATTGAGAGAATGACCCCAATTCTGTCTTATCACAAGCTAACTAAAATAAGCTAAAAATCTCTAAATGTCAGTTTAGTCCTGTCAAAATGTAATTTCGTATTCTGAGAACACACAACTAACCTAAAATTAGCTTGACACAACTAAAATTAGAGAAAGTACTCAACTGTCATTTTTGGTTAAACGGTATTTTGTTGTACGTATATGCACTAAAATAAGAAATGTCAAACTAAAATTAGACATCATCTAAAATAATGCCAATTGTCGTTCTATATACGCTTAAAGCCTTTATAAAGCTCTATAAATCGTCGATTGATTTGGATTTTATAAATAACTAGCGGACCCCGCGAACTTGCCAGGTACGTGGACCGAGAAAAACTGTATTTGCTTGGTTAAGACTGAGAAATATCACAGTTTGTTTACTATTTGATCAATAATATGCACTAATTATCATTTGTCGGCATTCTAAAGACTTATTAAGATAAGTTTTCACAGATTTTATGAAAATCTTTATTGTTCATTCTTAATTTTTTAATAGTTGTAACACTCGTTTTAGCGACGTCATATTCAAATTTAGTGCTGTCTTGTGCTTAGCAAACACTAAATTTAGTTTGACATAACAACAGAATACGGTTAGAAATGTCAATCGCTTATCTAAAATAAGAAAATTTTAGAGAAATTTAGTTTAGAGATGGTAACGTCAGAATTGGGGTCAATGACCTTCAGAAAAAAGAGAAAAGTTAAGTTAAATAAAAATCCATATATTAACTAAAAGTCTGAATTTAGTACGTTTTCCGAAATAGTAGTTTATTTAAATGAAATGAACATCACATCACTACTGTTTTTGTTGGCAGGTTGGTTGCATTTGTTTTTTATTCGCGACTTCGCGTTCTATTTTTGTGTGTGACGGTTCCGTTCGGCGGAAAAGGATTTTATTTTGCAAATATTTTTGATGGTTTTCATTTAGATCATCAAAAAACTAGCAGACTAGCTCCTGATTGCAGTAAATTATCAAAATGCAGAACGGAGAGGGCACGCCGACGGCCGCGGATAACAGTAAGTTTCATATTTTGTTGATAAAAATAATGGAATAACAATCATTATTCCACTGTTTTATTTACTATTGGGGAGAAAATTCTAGTAGTAAAACGCAAAATTATGTTTATAAAATATTTTCTAATAAGAAACCGCGTGTATTTCGAAATACCCGCATGTAATCAATGTTGAAAACTGCGGAGTTTCCTCGACGCTAGTAAAAAAATAATATGCGTTTGTGCAGTCGGATTGCAGTAGGAATTTCACTTGCGTTTGAATGTTTCGTGCATCGATTATTGCGATTTGGGTTGTTTCCTCCGCTTCTAATTATTGAAACTGTGGGTAGCTTAATTAGAGTGTGAAACATGACTCACATTATTCTGTTCAGCCCACCTCTTTTGTAAAAAAATGCAGTTGATTTATTAGCGACTTAATTCTGCGATGTAAATTGCAGTCTGCATGTAATATGAAGAATGTAACATGCAAATGCACACTGTATTGATGCAGTAATTTTAAAAAAAGGTGTGATTATGTTAAAGAATGAAAAGTCTAATAAGATTTTTTATTTGCATTGAATCATCAATTTGAAGGTCCTAGGCATTAGCTTACCTCATCTTTTTGTGTATACGATGAGTAGCTAACTATGATAAAATAATTTTAAAAAGTTTTGGTCTACCCACGTTGCTCTTAATATTATGTTAATAATTTTGTCTGCAAAATGATATTGAAGTGTGGGTCATGGCTGCATAATTATCTCTTAGTTGGCTTTCCTGATTACTCTTTATTAGATCGTGTTTACATTACTTTATCATGCTTATATTAATTGGTACTGCTACTGCATGTACTTATCTCCCTCGGTTATAGAAAATAAAAATATTTTTATAAGATGGTCTGTTATCAAAACTGAATTGTGTTCATTATAAGAAATAATATTCTTTGGTATTTTGGTTGCTTTAGCTATATAGCTTGTCAAGATCCTTACATTGTCGCTGTTGCCTATTATATTCCAATTTGTAAACAGCCACCAAAATTGATTTGTTGACACCTGCTCGGGGCCATAAGCCAGCATGCTCTTCTTCTAAAGAGTTTCTTATACAAGTACATATTGTAATTTTATTGAGGAAAATTATATTGAATAGAATATTAAGTCCCTGTGACAATACTATGTATTTTTACTGTAGATTACTATCATATTGTACTTCTTTTGTCATTTGTATCACACATTAGCATTTAAATACTTAAGAATAACACTGTTAGATGATAGATTTGACATTAGATTTTTTGTATAATATTCCCAACAACATAATATTTACACATGCTAGCCTATTTTCAGACAGTTTCTACAATTATAGAGGGTAGTACAAAGTAACATTTTGACAGGGCATGCATTATGCATGACTAGCTGTTACCCACGGCTCCGCCCGCGTGGAATTCCGATCCCGTTCATCGCTGATATAGCCTATGTGTTATTCTGATGTATAAGCTATGTATATTATTGTAGTTTCATTAAAATCCATTCTGTAGTTTTTATGTGAAATAATAACAAAAATCCATTCTTACAAACTTTCGCGTTTATAATATTAGTAGGACTAGTATTGTGCTAGTATTAAAATAAAAATAAATAGTATTCACTTAAAAGAGAAAATTTTCTATTATCAAAAGCATTCATGGTATAAATAAAAGTAACAAAATTCATTATAACTAAACATGCCTTGTTAGCTGTTATATGATGTACTCAATATGTGCTCAGGTGTAGAATTACTTACATGAATGTAATATTCACCTTGGCTAGCATCAACTGATTTCTATATCTGCTATGTTTATTCAAGTATACAATATGCAATCAAGTGTATTTGATAACACCTTTTTTTTTAGAATTTTCATATTAGTGAGAATAGGTATACCTTGGGACACTTATCCTTTGCACGACTTATGTCCAATTATGAAAAATGACCACTAGTCTATAATTGTCAAATCATAGAAATTGTCCAATCATAAAAATTTACCAATCATAAAATTGTCCAACCATAGAAATTAGTAACCCCGGTCTAATAGCCCTTCCAGTCCATAGTACTAGAAGTCTAGAACCGACTAGCAGGTGCCTAGCCGTAGCATTTGCTTCACCACAAGAGTTGTACTTTCGTATTTTGGACTTAAGTCATGTTGGACAAAAAACCCTTTGCACGACTTATGTCCAATTATGAAAAATGACCACTAGTCTATAATGAGGATCATTCACGTTTTTAGCTGAGTATGCAGATTTATAATGATTAAAAAAACAATAAACACTGTGAAAAAATTATTTCAATCCGATCAAAAATGACGAAGATACAGCAATTTTAATGCAGTAATCTCAAAAACGCTTGCCGCCGCGCCAAAATACTGTGTGACGTCATCTGTTATGACAGCGCGCGCCGCCGCTATGGAGAGTATGAAGACTTAGGGCTCTTTTGGGTTAAGACTCCATAGCTGTTTTATTTCGTAACGTATAATTTTGAAATTTTGTACGGATTTTAAGTAATTTACAAAGCTTCTAATAATATAGTTTTTGTGCTATTTACTTCAATACTTTTTTTAATAAAAATAACTATATCTATACCTACTTATAATATTATGAAACTGAAGAGTTTGTTTGTTTGAACGCGCTAATCTCAGGAACCACCGGTTCGAATTGAAAAGCTCTTTTTCTGTTGAATAGTCCATTTATCGATGAAGGTTATAGGCTATATAACATCACGCTACTACAAAAGGGAGCGGAGCAGTGTTCATAAATGTCAACAAATCCGGCAGACTTCCATACATCTATGTTAACATAGTAATAAAGAGGGAAGATTTGTATTTTTGTATTCGATTAAACTCAAAAACTACTAGACCGATTTCGAAAATTCTTTTACCATTAGAAAGCTGCATTATCACTGACTAACATAGACTTTATTTTATTTTCAAACAAATTAGGAATCCTTACTAAAACTTCAATAATGAAATCCAAGATGTAAAAAAATTACTTAAAATATTTCTTACATCGCGTGCGCTGCGAAAACTATTGATGATAGAATAATATAATGTACTGCGGAATTATATAACTTAAAAAGGTCTACATAAAAGTCCGCGATAGCATATGTCTATCTCCTAAGAAAAACCCACAGCAATCATTTTTATCTTTTAAAAATTACAAAATAATAATGTGTCATTATCGAAGCTATTTTTGACAATACAGTATCATTCCTTATCCAATTAAATACGTTCAATATATTGTGCATTTAATGTAGATTAAAATTGCTATTCAAACTATTTGATTACAATGAAGAACTTCAGCGTTAGGTAAGCGTAAGAGCGGGAAACGTGCGGTGCGGTGTGATGCGAGCGCTCAGGCGGGCGTTCGGCAGCCCTCTCTCTGCCAGTTTGTGTCGTCGACGACTCACCGAGCGGTAGAAAAAAAAATGGGTTAAAGTAATGAGAAGAGATGATATAACTCCTCTTTCAAGCGAAAGTGTTTTACATTGTTGCGAAGATCATTTTGACGTAAGTAGGTATTGTGTACCTATTACTATTAGAACTATCGAGATATTTACCATGTATTGTTTGGAGCTTCCAATAAAGGTCCAACCCCACCAAACGGACGGCATCGGCCCGGATTTTACAATCTTTAAACAAAATTAAATCTTATCACAGTGTTTGAAGTTTATATTACCAAGTCACGCACAACAGCTTGACAGCGACGTGCGGCGGCATGACGCACGTCAAGCTGTCATGCGTGACTTGATAATATAAACTTTAAATGCTGTGATATAAGATTTATTTTGTTTAAAGATTGTAATGTAAAATCCGTTCCGATGCCGTCCGTTTGGTGGGGTTGGACCTTAATAGTAATGTGAAAGGCCATGAAAGTATAATACCTATATTGCGTACCTACCTATGTCTATACATGATAACAAAATTCAGTCTAGAGATTATCCTGCAGGCGTATACTATATATGTACCTACCTATTCTATCATTTTTAAAAGTTACAGACTTGCACCACTACGAATAAGTCTCCTAAATACTTTTGAAGTGGTCATGACGGCAATACCTACTTAAGTACTTCATCCCTACTTTATAATATTACTAGCTTTTGCCCGCGGCTCCGCCCGCGTGGATGTCGGTTATCGCGACCAAACATAGCCTATGTCCTTTCCCAACGTCTAATCTACCTCTATACCAAATTTCATCAAAATCGGTTCAGCGGTTTAGTCGTAAAAGTGAGACAGACAGACAGACAGACAGACAGACAGACAGACAGAGTTACTTTCGCATTTATAATATTAGTAGGGATAAATGGGAAAGTAACTCTGTCTGTCTGTCTGTCTGTCTGTCTCACTTTTACGACTAAACCGCTGAACCGATTTTGATGAAATTTGGTATAGAGGTAGGTTAGACATTGAGAAAGGACATAGGCTATGTTTGGTCGCGATAACCGACATCCACGCGGGCGGAGCCGCGGGCAAAAGCTAGTTTTATTATAAAACTTAATACCTTTTCCTTTTCTGAACCTGTATTATACTAGCTTCAGTTAGGTATTTCACGTCATTTCTAACGTGGTTTATTACTCGCTTCACAACACAGTAGGTACAACTTTCGACAGAACATCATAAGGTAGGTAAATAAGTAGGTACAAGCGTTAGGACGAACTACGTATATTATAAAGTACTAGCTGACCCCGCGAACTTCGTACCGCCTAACAGTCAATTCTTTTTTTTTTTTCAATTTTTCTCTCCGTAAGAACCATCCCCGTACTTTAGGGAATGTTCTAAAAAAAGAATTATCGAAATTAGTCCAGCCGTTTTCATGCCATGTCGTGACAACGGAAAACGGGTTTCATTTTTATATATATAGATTTTAAAAACAAACTGTATTTGAATAATCACCAAAGAACTTAAAACACAAATAAAGTACCTACTAAGAAAAACCAATAAAATAGTACTAATAAATAGTAAATATAGTAAAAATAAAAAATAAAAAATAGTACCAAAAAAATAAAAATAAAACCAATAAAATAAACTAGTCGATCCACGAAAGAATTTGTACTGACTGACTGGCGACTGCGCTAGTCGGGACGCGTTCATAACAGATGACGTCATCGTCTAAATCGCAGTGTAAGCGGGCGTTTTTAAGTACTCGTTAAGAAATCCCTAATAGCTTCGTCATTTCTTGACGGATTTTGATTATTTAAAAAATAGGATACTCAGAAAGGTATAGCGCACCTGGTATACTGATTAAAAATACAATATTCCATTATGTGATTCATCCTCATTGTCCAATCATAGAAATTGTCCAATCATAAAAATGTCCAATCATAAAAATTGACCAATCATAAAATTGTCCAACCATAGAAATTGACCAATCATAAAATTGTCCAATGACAAAATTGATCAATCATAAAAACGTCCAATCATAAAATTGACCAATATTTTATGCAAACCAATATACCTAAGGTATTATATGATTCCGTAGCCGACCGTATAGGACAACTGCCGACGCATGCAGCACATACATACAGCATACCTATTACTTGTCATACTCGATACATATAAAGGAGACCACTGAGAAGCCGCAATGAATTACGCACATGTGCTGCGGGCGTCGGCAGTTGCCGTACCTATGCGTTTGGCTACGGAATCATACCTTTAGACTACACTCTATTCTCTGACCAACGATTTCAGTAAGGCTTTCTGTAAATAACTGGTTGAAAAAAAAGGTGTGTCCAAACACAGCGCGCAAGGTGCGCGGCAGCTATGCGCGGCATTCGCGGGACCCCTTAGTCCTCGTCGTGACCTCACAGTCACATAATGATTTTTTATATCATGTCGGTGCGAGTAACCCCGGTCTAATAGCCCTTCCAGTCCATAGTACTAGAAGTCTAGAACCCACTAGCAGGTGCCTAGCCGTACCATTTGCTTCACCACAAGAGTTGTACTTTCGTATTTTGGACATAAGTCGTGTTGGACAAAAAACCTGTTGGACTTTAATCCTAGTTGGACGTTTCGTATTTTGGACATAAGTCGTATTGGACAAAAATCGTGTTGGACTATAATCCTAATTGGACATTTCGTATTTTGGACATAAATCGTATTGGACAAAAACCTTGTTGAACTTTAATCCTAGTTGGACATTTCGTATTTTGGACATAAGTCGTGCAAAGGGCTTATTCAATTAAATGAGCCTCAGAAAATACGTGAAAGTTATCAGTTCTACGAATTTTATCTAATCAGGTGCATTACCTGTTCCTAAATCGCTTTATATAGTCTAGGCACTCTAGGCTTTACTTTTCTTAGCGCTCTTCCCCTTACTCGATATGATCATAAATTGCCGTCTCATTCATGGGCGTGGAATTGAGGGTCTATCTATACTATAGATAGACCCTCAACTCATTGGCAGACTCAATTTTACGCGAGCTGCATTCAAAGTAGTGTATGTGTTTGCAATTTCCGCATTGCAAATAAAGTGCGCATAGAATGAGTTCGTTTACAAATTATCATTTCAGCATTTATACTTGACTATTATAAGAGCTGTTTTTGTTTTTAATATTTCGAAACGTTAAACCAAAAAAGTACAAAACGTTTATTTTATCTATGCAAAATTCCAAAGTATGAAGCAAATTAGTGGTGGAATATATTGCAAGATTTATTATTTGCATAGTTTCAGCTGAAATTCACGTAAATCCTGTGAGTTATGTCATTTACGAAATTAGCCAATAAAGGCAGCATGACAATGATCACTGTTGAATCTCTATAATTCAAGTTCCTTCGAGTTCATGCGTAGACCCATCCATTGCACAAGTGACGAGGGCTGCCTATACCACGATTCTCAGATATGAAAGAGATCAATATATGGAACGCATCGTGCGTGACAAACTAGATTATGGCAAAAAAACAATCATCGGGTCCGTTTTGAAAATGTTCACCCTTCGTCACTGCATTGCACTACTAGAGCATCTCACCTTCTTGACGACGATGTTCGCAGTTCATTCGGCTTATACGGTTTTTATGACTACTACTCGAGATCCTAACCCCCAGAGGAAAGTCACGCCAGAGCCTTAAGGCCCTCATCTGTCATACAACTGGCCCTCGATTCTGCTAAAGCAAAACTACTGTAGTGCCACAGTCACTGCAAATATTGGCATTAAATTTTAAGTCTTTATTGCTATAGCTTAAAGTTCAAAATTAAATGAAAAAAGTTTCATTCCACTCTTTCATTTACTCTACAAAGAGCCATTTAATTATAAACTTTAACAGCATTGCTTTGAAGGCTAAAATCAAAAGGAATTATATCGCAGTCTCTGTGGCTGGTGTGACAGTGGTTGTGCTTTAGCAGAATCGGGGCTCAGATGTACCGGTTGCAGTGGGCAGGTGAAGTTTAGCGCCATACGAGGTGTATGGCGCTAATTACATAACATAACATATACTCACGCCTGTATCCCCGAAGGGGTAGGCAGAGGTGCTAGCACCCACCACCAGAGGCGCTAATTATTACCTAGCTAAATCATGTGAGTTAGATCTCGTTTACGAGAAGAGCCAGAGTAGCGCGCTAATGATAGCTTAACTGTTGGAATTTGAATTAATGTATTTCACCAGTGTAAGTCCAGATCCAATAATGAGTACGTTATAATCACCGAATATTATTTGTCGGCCTTCAGAATTGATACTTCGTAGCTGCAAGAAATCTCGTCCTAGATAATAACAGTTTTATTACGCGCTATTCACAATGGTTTCAGCAAATATTTAGCGGTCGTTTACCTTGCTTCGTAGGTTTGTTTTATAAATATTACTCCACGTAAAACACACGTGTCACACTTCTTTTTTTATAATCGAAACTCCTGCGCTATCAAGATATTCCTGTCTTAGTGACTTCATAATTAACGAACACAAGTAGGTAACCCAATGACTGCATATTCATGAATTATTAATTTTTTAATTAAATGATTTTATTTGGCATTTTTTATATAATTAATTTTTGTAATTGACTGAATATGTAAAAAATAATCTCTTAGCCAATGGAACAATGACGTAATTTTAAAAAAAGATAAAAATTGACTTTTTCGTATCATACTTTCATCATCTAAAGAAATATTTGGTATCAGAATCATTGCTTAAATTAAAATTGCGGTATTATAATAACGGATTACTTACAATCACTTTATTTTTTCAATGTTTGGATGAAACCACGAAACCAGCAGCAACTATTTTTTAATCCAAAAAGAAGCACTAATATTTGATAACAGTATCAGTAAAAAAGTATTTTAAGTGCCTTTAGAGTACCTATGACAAATAGGTACATGAGAGCAAAGAGCGAGATTTCTCACGCAAGGAAAAACTAAAAAAATTGCCCAGTTGATGTGGTCAATACTCGATGCACCAAGTAATATGGTATTTACATATTTACATAGGTGTTGCATGGTGTTGAATGGTGATTTATCTGAGGACAGATTGTATAGACAGATTTGACAGATTCTCTTTTTAATTTGTTCTCGAATACGGGCCTTAGATTTACCTATTTCAATATGCCCAATTTTCCAGTCATTTCCAGCTTAAGTCATCATACTCATCATTCTTCTATTATGTTTGTTTACTACAGAACATGAGCTAATGTTCTAATCTGACTTCTTGTAAAAGAATGGGAGGCATGATGGATACTGCGCGTGTCCATAATATTAATTAATTGAATACGAACGTGAGTGCAATTAAAATCACCCTTTCGGTCTCTTAGGTCCAGTTCCTATGTACGTCTAGCGTGTTTGGTACGACTATTTCTGCGAAAGTCTATTTATTTAAGAGTCCATTATTGCGAATGTCCATTTCTTTGTACGTCCATTTATTTGAACGTCCATTATACGACGATATTGCAATATACAATATACTTTTAAGTTGAACCGTATCTATCTGTTGTATTCCCACGGATACCTCCCCCGCCGGAGCCGGAGGAGGAGGTTATGTCGGACTCAAACCGACTAAAACGCACGCAGTCTGTGGGCCGTCGGTTGCCGGAGGTGAGATTGTCGTAGCCATATCCCTCGCACCCCGGCCGACCCAGGGCTATATCTCTCGACCTGGCCCTCATCCGGTGTGGAGACTATAGAGTCGCCAACGCGCCCCCGGGTATGGGGAAGCACACAATGCGTGCCGCCGCCGCGGCCTGCTTCTGCTAGGGTGCGAGGCGGCTCCACCCGTCACACCGTCATGGGGGACGGAGGTCATTCTGCGACCTCCGACGCCCGAGTTGCCAACGCTCGTCACGGGCCGCGTGGTTTGCAATTCTCCTCCGCTCCTCGCGGGCCGCAAGGTCTGCGATTCTCCTTCGCTCCCGCTCTACCGCCTCCTTCACGAGCATTACTTGCTCGCAGAAAGAGGCGCCGGCAGCCCACGCATCCGCGCAGCGAACCATCGCTGCGAGTAAAGAGGCGAACGTGAGAGCTCTCACTCCCAGGGTCGCCACCAGCTCCCGTCTCGGCGTCTCCCACGCCGGGCACTCGATGAGCGTGTGCAGCGACGTGTCCTCGCTCGCGTCGCAGTGATGGCACTCGGACGTTGGCTCTTTCTCGCGGTCCGATGCAGATACCGCCCGAAGCATCCATGATCGGTGATGATCTGCGTCAGCCAGAACGAGAGGTCGCCGCGTGGCGGTTGCAAACCGCGTCGTGACTTCTTTTTTTTTTATACCACTTCGTTGAGTTACGTACGTACGTAGTCTAGAGAGGTGACGATAGGGAGAAGTGAATAATTCGGAAATAAGCAGTTTCTGAAACTATACATTCACGGAATGGACGTTCCAGAAAGATAGTCCTTCACGGAAATGGACGTTTCAGAAGTTAGGCATTGACGGAATGGACATTCGAAGAAATGGACTTGAGAGTTAACTGGACATGACAGGAACTGGACCTAAGAGACCGAAAGGAAAATCACGTCTATAGGGAATGTGCCCCTAAGTACGTGTGTATACTAATTGACGTATACATCGTTTCACTCATATTACGAGCTCATAGTCACACCAGTCGCTAGTGTTACTCTAAGAAAACAGTTTTTTTTAAATATTATAATGATTCTCTTACCACATTTCAGCCAAGAAAGTGGTGCCAGAAGAAGTGACGAAGCACTCGTTCAGGCTAAAAGTATGGCGTCACTTGGAGTCAAATTCGTTAGCGATGTTTCCACGCCCAGTTTACAACAGGATCCCAAATTTCAAGGGAGCCACCGAAGCTGCCGCTAAGCTGGCAGAACTGGACGTCTTCAAGGCCGCTAACACTATCAAAGTGAACCCTGATAAGCCACAAGAACCTGTGAGGTAAGTGACTTAAAATTTCAAGAATTTTTTCCTCATCTAAGTGCCAATTCCGGTTGCATCCAAACCATTGGTTGCACTTTGGAGCCCGAAAACAGAGCACACGATGGTACTTGTTGCTGGTAGAAGAGCATACTCCTAAACTTAATATCTTCGCTACTTGCGGGCAACGCAGAATAAGCTTGCTGCACGAAGTCACTGGTAGAATGGTTGAACGGCGTGCAACATAGCAATATCGCTGGTCACTGCTAAAATAATGGGAATAGTGGCTGCACTTCCGAAGTCCAACATTATGTGTGAGAGGTGACACTTCCTGCAGGAGATTTCCGTCGTAACCTGCGGCTCCTCTCTTCGGAAAAATACCTCAACTATCCTAGCTCCACTATGTCTTGAAAAAAAAACGTCTTCTTTCGTGGTTAAGTTGTGGAGCACGCGGCTATAGTGGTGTAAAGAGACCTTCATAAGGACCTAAATTGAGTACCTTTTAACGGCTTCTTTTGCCACACACGACGCAAATATTAATAGCTAACATGGAATTTACAAACTGGCAATTGTATCCGCATGAAAAATGACTACATAATATGGAACGAATTCTCGGAAACAACCTTCCGCGGGCATACCGTCTCTCACGACAGACTGCTGTTGGAGACACTTTGTATTTTTATTAGGTTTGATTACGACATAACTTCTATGAGCTAGTCTTCGAGCGTCAACTCAGAGAAAAATAATAGCAGTAATAGAAAAGAGAGGAACAAACAGTACAGTCACAGAAATTACTATCTAATCGGCCTACTATTAGCTAGGAACACATCATCCAAGTGCTTATTCCGAATGCGTCCAAAGCTTGCACTTTGCGAGCCCGGGGTCCGTTCTCTTACTCCTTTCCATTATTTGGTTTATCTTTCATGGAAAAAGTCTAAAGTCCCAACCCCGAAAGAAAAATTTGCGCCGGGCCTTCGTCCAGCTGTGCAATTTGCAAGCGTTCAGCATCGAGCACAACGTTGTGATTGTGACAGCCTTGATCGAGATTGTCATTGGTCGACCTCCAGTGACGTCACCCTGTCTGACCAATGACAATCTCGATCAGGGTTGTCGCAACGTTGTGCTCGACGCTGAACGCTTAGAGAATCGCACAGCAGATGGATGGAGCCCTATACACCCACCACATTATTGTGTCTAAACATGACAGAATGTTCGAACTATTTGTAGGACTAGACCTAGAAACATGTTTGACCTAAGGAGAAGGCCCCGGGGACCATCTAAACACCTATGTATCATCATTATCGCCTTCGCGTTAATGTACGACAAGGCACCCATATTGCTAGTATTTTACCCACTGATAACTGAGGTGAAAAACCGCATTAAAGACTGTCTAAATATAATCTGCGTTGTAAACGCAATCTGACAGATACAACACGACCGACCGGATGTTTTATTTGTAGACATACATACATATTTTTAATAAGATCGTTTATAGAGTACAGTATCGACAAAAGTAGGTACCAAAGGGGATTGGGTAATCTAGTATGGACAGTGGCGTTCTTAATTTTTTCAGCGGCCATAATTAATTTTGATACCACTTCATTGTACTGTGTTAAACACACGTACAAATGTAATTATTTTCATTGTAAGTAATATCGGAGCTGCGATATACAGGGTGGAACATTTCGACTTTACCTTGAAGGAAAGTACCCTCATACTAAAGATAGCGAATTTTACTTAAAGGAAACTTTACCTTATTTTTTAAAAGAAACAAAACTGCATTCAAAGACTTTTGAAAATGCCACACCCGGTAGTCGAACCGACTAATATTTTACAAAACCTTCTTTTTCATGGACTTCCTTTTATTTAATTTACCATGTTTGTTAGAGAGATTTGATCCCTATGATCGACCCTATCGATTGATGTAATAAAAATACAGGATGTTATTTTTTCGAATTGTAGTCGGTTCGATTATAAGGCGTGACAAACGATTTTTCAGCATTCCTTAAATGCAGTGCTGTTTCTTTTTAAAAAACACACTAAACTGTATTCAAAGTTTTCTGAAAATGCCACACCCGGTAGTCGAACCGGGTACGAGTACCTACTCTTACTACCGGAGATAGTTAATTTCATTCAAAGGAAACACTCTCTTATTTAAAAAAGAATACAAAGCTGCATTTAAGGAATTTCGAAAGATCGCTTGCCACGCCCTGTAATCGAACCGACTAAAATTCTAAAAAATAACACCCTATATTTTTATTGCATCAATCGATAGGGTTGATCATAAGGATCTAATCTCTCTAACAAACTTGGTAAATTAAATGAAAGGAAATCCATGAAATAGAAGATTTAGAAAGATTTTATTCGGTTCGACTACTAGGTGTGGCATTTTCAGAAAACTTTGAATACAGTTTAGTGTGTTTTTGAAAAAGAAACAGCCCTGCATTGAAGGAATGCTGAAGAATCATTTGCCACGCCTCATAATCGAACCGACTACAATTTGAAAAAATAACATCCTGTATTTTTATTGCATCAATCGATAGGGTCAATTATAAGGATCAAATCTCTTTAACAAACTTGGTAAATTAAATAAAAGGAAATCCATGAAATAGAAGATTTAGAAAGATTTTAGTCGGTTCGACTATCGGGTGTGGCATTTTCGGAAAACTTTGAATACATTTTAGTATGTTTTTAAAAAAGAAATAGAACTGCATTTAAGGAATGCTGAAAAATCGTTTGCCCCGCCCTATAATCGAACAATTCGAAAAAATAACACCCTATATTTTTATTGCATCAATCGATAGGGTCGATCATAAGGATCAAATCTCCCTAACAAACTTGGTAAATTAAATAAAAGGAAATCCATGAAATAGAAGATTTAAGAGGATTTAGGAAGATTTTAGTCGGTTCGACTACCGGGTGTGGCATTTTCAGAAAACTTTGCATACAGTTTAGTATGTTTTTAAAAAAGAAACAGAACTGCATTTAAGGAATGCTGAAAACTTGTTTACCACACCTTATAATCGAACCGACTACAATTCGAAAAAATAACACCCTGTATTTTTATTACATCAATCTATAGGGTCGATCATAAGGTTCAAATCTCTCTAACAAACTTGGTAAATTAAGTAAAAGGAAATCTATGAAATAGAAGGTTATAGGAAGATTTTAGTCGGTTCGACTACCGGGTGTGGCATTTTCAGAAAACTATGAATGCAGTTTTGATTCTTTTTAAAAATAAGGGAATGTTTCTTTTCAGTGGAATTCGCTATCTTCAGTATTTAGAGTACTTCCATCTAAGTAAAGTTGAAAAATACCACCCTGTATAGCTAAGTCCCGATATAGTTTAGAGAAGTTTGTCCTTAGTAACTTTTGATCTCTTTATACTGTACTTTCATATTATACCAATTTCATTGATGGCCGCTCAATTCCGACACGACGCCAACATTACCCAACCCCCTTTTTGCTTTTTTTTATTTTAATGTCGGTTTATGAATCAGTGTTCAAAATAAAATAATCTTAGGAATCTTGATTACGATTTTGTCTAAATAAATAATTTTTAAATAATGAATAATGGTTAATCATGTCCAACTATTCCTAGACAATTTTGAGGTGTGTAGTTGGTGAGAAGCAACTTTGTCGTTGCTTAACATTATATCACCTAGCCGTATTGGTTCCCGGTGGATTAGAATAAGGCCACCCCATTTCTTCCTGTGGGTGTCGTCGAAGGCAACTAAGAGATAGGGCTGTTCTCCATCCGACAGCAAACATACAGCCCATGACTAAGTACCCGCTTAACGGCAATAGGCTTGCCCCCTATTACGTGAAACCGAAAATCATACCTCCCTCTTCGGGGATTTACAGGATATATATATATGTGCCTATCAATGTTAAACAAATATAGAGAACAGGGTGATTAGATTTCATAAAGAAGCGCATTTGTGAAAGTTCGCTCGTCAATCATTCTATGCAGTCGTGACCATCCAAATGACTACAAAATAAAAAATGCAATATTAAACGTGCAAATATCCGATGTAACTTCAATTGGCCAGCCTTTCCATACGTTTGATTTATTGCTCGCCTAACTAGACTAACTTTTACTGCGCCTCCGTCTGCGTGAACGACTGAACCTAATCGACTAAATATTCTCATTTATAACTGTAAAAGCAAGAAAAAATAGCACTCCGCGAACTATGTTTTTCGTTTCCCATTTCAATTTCCCAAAATGTCAAAAATGATATTCTCATAACACAATTTTCAAGATCGAACATTGATATTTTGTTTTTGACATTTGCATGATTGAAATTAGATCGAGACTGAATTTTGAATTGACTTTTATTACGAGAAGTGACTGGACGTCACACTGGACTGGGCGCCGATTCCGGTTGCATACAAAACTTTGGATTCCAGGGACCACTTCCTCCGTTATTGGTTTATCTCACAGGAGATTGTATTGTATTAGCCGGCAATATTGTGGCATTTAATTCATTTTACAAGCTTTTATTTAACTTGCAACGTATGTATGTATGTAATTTGTTCGGGTGGAATCTTGCAACTCGATTTTGAAGCAGATAACCTCAACCGATTTTGATGAAATTTTTTAGAAGTAATTTGTCATTGACAATGTTTACTAAAGATTTTACTATCGCCTAATATAAATGATAACAAACTATTTTAATACTGCCTAGTCTGTGCCTAATTCCTTTAACTAGACATTTAGGCGGTACGGCGAGACACTTCTGCGATAGTCTAAAATTAGCTGCGTACTATAGACTTCTGGAATTTGTCCCGTATACATACGCTGAAACTTGAAAACGACACGTATATATAGTTCGCGATTTTAAACCGTGAGTTATCAATCTAGCGGCGCGGAATGTAAAAACTGCACGAAAGGATGATATAAGAACTGTAAAGTTAATGTAGGTGAACTCTTTCATACCGAGCTGTACGATTTCTACTGTTATCACTATTAAGCATAGATATGATAGTAAAAAACTGGCCAAGTGCGAGGCGGACACGCGCACGGAGTTCCGTACCATTATTATCTATACAACGTTAGTTTCACTTAATTATTTATTTTTAGAGTTAATATACAATCAAATATTAGGTAGATGAATATTTTAAGTGTCTAACTGTTGCCGTGCTTAATATCGAGCAACGAGCAAAATAATCACGTTTGTTATACAGGAGCCGCCCTTAAATATTTGTTTTATTCTGTTTTTGGTATTTTTTATACTACTTAGGTCGCAGACATGCACACGGCCCTCCTGGTGGTAAGAGGTTACCGTGGCCGTACCGTATTTTTTTAAATTGGCAATAGAAATACGTCATCTGTAAAAGAAAACTATTGTTTAGCTATCACGGTTCATAGCATGCAGTCTGAGAGACAGGCAGACATAGACGGACAGTTGGAGTCTTAGTAACAGGGTCTCATTTTAACCCTTTGGTTACGGAACCCTAATAAGTTAGCGGCGGCAACATTTACAGTAATTGTTTAGATAAGGTTTTCTATCTTTGAACATTAGACAATGAGCAACTATAAATAATTAAGAAACCGGTTGTATGTAGGTCTTCTTGGTGGCATACGCGTTTATGGCAACGTGGCTTATTTTTTATATTCATTATTAATCAATTATATATTCTTATTTTAATTAAAGAGATTAAGCTAATAGCTATTGAAGCGAGAAATTGTTATTATTTTAAGGCACATGAATGACTCTCGGAAAATTTGAATACAAGGGTCATCCTAATCCATACTTACCGTGGGTTTTGTAACAGCGACTAAGGGTTAGGGTTATTATTATCCTACAGTAAACAGCAGATGGAACAGGTTCCTTTCGGCTGACAATGTCTCCTTTTTAATTTATACACTTCCCATAATGTACACTTTCCCGAACTATGTATTCCCAAAATGACTACTGGCCCGGAAATCACTTCCCAGTTTGAGCACTTCCCGAAAAGTCCACTTAACCAATATGTCGTATCATTCCGTTAGGCTAGCTAAGTTGCATTGCAAAAAAAAATGGTAATAAATCACGTTTGTTTTAAGGGAGAGCCCACCTTAAATATTGACGCGTCCGCAGATGACATCTGCAGATGCATCTGTTTACGTGTTATGAGTGAATACTGAATATTATCTTTTTGTTATCACACAAAGAGGTCTTACATTCAGAGAGAGTCTACATATTGAGAAATAGACATTTTCGGAGAGTATATGACATTGGAAGTGTACTTTTCGTGAAGGTCTCATCGCATGTCCTTTTCTCGAAATGTCCTTTCTCGTAATCGTGTAATCCTGTAGTGCACATATTTTGAGAAAGGGACATTTCGCGAAAAGGACTTTTTGAGAAAAGGACATTTCGAGAAAAGGACATTTCGAGAAAAGGACATTTCGAGAAAAGGACATTTTGGGAAAAGGACATTTTGAGAAAGGACATTTCGAGAAAAGGACATTATGCGATGAGACGTTCATGAATAAGACATTGAGAAATGCAGTCAACTTACCCTGGTGTACATTATGGGAAGTGTGTAATCTGAAAAAAGAAACATTGTCAGGCGAAGGGAACAGGTTCACCCCATTTACGGTGGAACAAAAGATATGGTGGCGAAATATAAGTGTTAATAAAATTGCATGTCTGTCTGTCTCCGAAGATATTCAATCGTGAGCATCTGCTGTCTTCCGCTGCTTTTATGGCCACGCTCATTTCATTAGTGTTGACTGTATGACTTCACGGTTAATGCATTGTGAAAGTAGTCAACATATTCACTGTAAAACTACAAATTACTGCGGCTTCCATCACGAAACAAATATATTTGTGATGATGCTTAGTGCTTACAAAATAATTGCCAAATACCTAGTGAACTATTTAACACCTAGCTTGATTATAATTTACTTAACTTTATTTATTTTGTAATCCATGCACAGTCCTAGTATGTACCTACCCAACTCGGTAAGACCACCATCATGGACAGGCACAGAACTCTTCGAACAGGCAAAGAAACCTATATTTTCCACCATTCTTATGAAATTCTTCGTCACACCATAATTTAAGCGGGGTGTGAAAAAGCATAATATATCGAACATGTCAAACTGGTTCTCTTTTATCTGAGTTAAGGAGACAGACGGCTTTGGTTAACCTCTTGGCTTTTAAACTGCAGTGGACGAGCCGAAGTCCGTTAATAGATTAAGGTTCCAGGTTGCTGTTGCGGGGCAAAGCGGGGGAAATGGGGCTTCTTGGATTCAGATGGTGAGGACTGTGGCGCACTTCTGCCGATAATGACCCACCTTTTATCCTGTCTGTTTTGTAATACCTGCAGTTTCACCTCAGAGCCCGGGGTCCGCCTTTCGGCTTTTCCTCTACCTTTTCGCACGGTTTCGGGCAAACCTGGCTGTGAGATCCATGAATTGTCTTGCCCATACACGCGTTTTATCTTCTGTGGCATCACCCCAGTACCTTTTGGATCAGGCCGGCAGAGTATATTTTTTAATATGCTATCATCCGATTCATTCAAAAAATAACTTTGATATATTAGATACCAGTCTTTCTTTCAGCATGTTGTTCGCTTTAAAATGCAAGTTTCGTTTAGCTCAATTTTTCAAGCGTAACGATGATAAGTTTTGCAACATATTCTATTTACATGGTTTCATAATGCGCATTGTGCATTCCTAATAAGTAAATACCCCATACTTTCCTTCCGTTGCAAGTTGCAACTACTTACTCATTTACCTACGGACTCGGTAGTGTAACGGTAGCAAGTTTCACTGTGCCGTCCCGGGTTCTACGCACGGGTTTTTTTATACCACTTAGGTGGCAGACAAGCACATGGCCCACCTGATGGAAAGTGGTTACCGTGACATATGGACGTATGCAACACCTGGGGCGCCACACTCGTGCCGACCATGAAGAAACCTTCTAATGCCCTTCTTGAAAAACCCCATATTGTAGTCGCTTGGGAAAACCACCGCGGGGAGTTCATTACACAGCTTGAGTGTGCGTGGGATGAAGTTCCTTTCATACCGCACAGTGCGCACCGAACCCTGTGCATGTTGAGCAGCCCAAGTTTCTTTGATGCCAGCTTGACCTTGTCTTCCAAATAACTACGGTATTGGATTATGATATTTATCATTTTCAGTTAGGTTAGGTAGATAAACTTTATAATTATCTATTTTCAGTTAAGTGAAAATGCATTGTTTCAATGTTGTTAATTTGGTACTAGTTATCCTATTCTGAAAAAAAGTCTAGATACCATTTTATTCGTATTAATACCTTGAGTTATATCCAACCTGTTTTCCGGTACTTTCAATAAATATAGATATAAAACATCAAAATATACTGCAGACTTTGATGTGTAAACAAACAAGGCGATTATTACCGATATTGGAGCTTTAACATAGATTAAAATGGTGGATAGATTAAGATTTTATTTACAACGTGATAATGCACACAAAACGGTTAGAAGCAAATAAACGAGCGCTGTCAGGCGCAGGCGCAATCTTTGTTACACAAGCCGTGGCCGATATCTTGGGTAACGCATTCCAATTTGAATTGTTTTTATAACTTTCTGCATATTACATAAATGTGCACTGCAAATATGTGGTGAATCTAATGTTAATGCGCATTAATGTAATGAATTACGACGTCTGTTGCAACTAGTAATTATCACGTCTTTTTAACGCGCTTTGGTTGGTAACATGTATACGACCCTCTATGTTTACTACATGTTTATAACCGTAACTTTATGGAACATTTGAAAAAAGAAGCAAGCTATGACACACACGTAGACATATACCCTATACACAAGATTTTGAAACAATTCGAACGGAACGCCAGACGCGAGTGTCTCAAATCTGAAAACGATATAGGGTGGTGGCACCAATTATCGGCCATGTCAACATTTTTTGACCTTTGATTGATTGTAATTTTATGGTTTATAGCATTTGCTTTCTTGCAATGCCTGTTTTGGGTAGAGGGATACTGAAACTCCATGACTACATTCGCAAAATTACCAATTCTTTGTTATTTTTGAAAATATAGATGTTTTTTTCCGAGTATGTCGATTTCCCTTAATATCGGCCTCTAACACCCTAATTTCTGCCGCCTGTGACCCTAATATCGTCATACCTTTTCCAACGTGAATTTAGGTCAATAAAACTAAGTAAAGTAAAAAATTATTACGTTTTATATTCCAATTCAGGTTCAAATAATTTTTTTAACGCTTATCTATCATTAATTTGTCTTTTCTTTATATCTCAGCCTTAAAAATTACAGTAATTGCTGTTATTATAAACTAATGATCACAATGATTAAAAAAAATTAAGATAAATAAAGATTTCCAAAATATATTATTATAAAGAAAATATATTATTAGATAAAGTCAAAAGAAAACTTGACTTTCTTTGAAGGCTTTTCAATTTAAATGCACTAAACAGTGACGGCAAGTAAAATCTTCTATAGCCACATCAATGTAATTTTGCCCACGATTAACTGTATACTTTAAGGCCGTGGAGCATATGTCACATTCAATATTTTTTGGCTTCATCTGCTTCGACATCATTAATTAGTTCTACTTCACAGCCATCACAATAAAAATTCTCTTTTTCTTTTTGAGAAGGTAAATCATGAGGTCAGTTACGCTGTCCTTTAATATTCTCTTCTTCTATTCTAATACTCTTCTTCTTTTATCTACTAGTTTTGTTTTATTTGACTGGTTTATGTTTTATATTCTATTTTCCAGATTTTTCTTTCTCTCTGTATCTATTCTTCCAGGAAGTCTATCTTGTAAAGTGGTGCTGGGAATTTCGTATTGTCAAAATGCTACTCTTCTTCTACTTCATCCTATCATTAATTCCCAGTCGCATCCGAAGCTTACACCTCGGATTCTGGAGTCCGCATTGCCAGTCTTAACTGCGGATTTGGTTAGACCTCGATATTTTCCGCGAAGCGACTTCCATCTATACTCCACAACCCCAATGGTAACATTAGACAATATCGAGGCATTGTATTACTGCCTGCTTAATCTTTGAACGGCATTTACTCCATCTCTTATTCTACTACGGTCATAGAAACTATAGGGGTCATAGAACCTATAGAAGTCATAGAACCTATAGGGGTCATAGAACCTATAGGGGTCAAAGAACCTATAGGGGTCATAGAACCTGTAGGGGTCATAAAATCTATAGGGGTCATAGAACCTATAGGGGTCATAGAACCTATGGTCATATAACCATAGGTTTGAAACGTTTCTCTTTTTGTAGGGACGACATGATTATATTATTGATTAAATTAAAATACAAAAGTATTTGTTCATTTTGCACCACGTTCCTATTTATTGTAAAGTTTGAAGGTTGTAGGAAAGTAAGTACCCTATACAAACTAAGGTGGCCGTTATTACGCATCGACTTTCTAGATATCGGCCGTAGCTGGCAAAAAAAGTTTTTAGGCGGCCGATGTTAGGATCTGGTGCTCAAACAGAGCTGCTATTTCATTTTTAACCTTATTAATGTTACTGCTAACATATAAAATAGCTAAACATACAGTTTAGTGTTTTCATGCATTTCCCCAATATCGACCAGGTGGCCGATATTGAGATTTATCCAAAATAAAGATCCCTAATCTCGACCCCGCGATTATTTCATAAAAAGTACAAATAAATTTAAAAACACACTACCTAAACGGTACTTCGACTGTTTTTCTTTAATAAAAAATAATATAAAATACCATAGGTATATTTAATTCCTTTCAAATACTTTCCCACTCAGTGCGTCGACTCCGGGATTTGACTCGGTATTGCCACAAAATCACACCCATCGATACCTGCACGTGCTCTATTTCCACCTGAACGTTCAAATGTGGAGGTACCCGCACCAAAATATGGGATGTTATTCGTACGGATATAGAGTCGCTTTTTGCATAAAAACTATCATAATTTTAGTGTTATTTTCATAGTTATGTTTCATTTTCTCGAAAAGGCCGATATTAGGGCGTGGCCGATACTAGGAGACTTCACCCTACATAAATCATTGTATTTATTATTTTGTGTGATTGTAATGTTTATCTTTTTCTGTACAGGAAACGACAAAAATGTAGCTTAATAAACTCGCAATGCCTTATTCACCTTAGCAGCCTTAGCACTTACCTTTTATGAAATAGTAATAAATAAATAATAAATATTCCACAACATTCTACACAACGCTTTCTAGACCCATGGTAAGCTTAATTAGTGTAGTGAACAAACTATGAAATATTTTTTTCTTCGGGCGATTATAAAATTGCTCCCATACCTATATCAATTTATTGATAAATTTATTTCAATTTAAAAAAAGATAACTATGTAAATATTTTAGCGTTAATTAACACGTTGACTGTACTTTTGATCTTTTCTTTTTCTTGATCGGCTGTCACTTCTCCATCGCTGCTTTATTTCTGGTTCATAATAATAAACTCACATCTCGTCTCCTGTCACAACGCTATAAACAACATTATTTGATCGTCCGTTATAATTTTAGCAATCTTTTTTGCACTATTAAAATACGATCTTTTCATGAGAATACAGATCCAGCTGCAATAAAAGTTATTACGATGTGAAACAGGCCTATTCACGTTTATTAAGTTTACATCTGTTTGCGAATAATTGGCAAATGAAAACCGGCCATTAATAAACAACAACATTAAATAAAATTAACAAGAGTGTCATAAAATTGAATTTGAAAATTGGAATTGGTCACAAAAATTATATTCATACAATAATAAAATCGTAACTTTCGTCATCAAGCTATTAATTTATCTAAAAATATTTAAATAAGTTTTACATGACATTTTACACATACGTTGCAGCCCTAACAATCAAGTAAGTTGATAATCAATAGACAATCTTCCCTTAAAAGTACATAATATCATCTCTTCATGTTATAACAGTGGAAAATTTCATAACTACATAATATCTATTGTTTATCGAATGTAGGTATATACAGATAAAACTAACTAATTATGCCTGATAGGTATATTTTTATCATTATCAATATTTAACATGTACTTGCTATTATATAACAATTTATTTATTTTATTTTTCTTTATTAGGAAAACAAACAGTTAGTAGCTTAAGGGGTCAACTACTTCCATTGATAAGCTTATCGGGTAGTAACTGTAGTAAGCACCATGGCAAATCGATTAGTGAATGGGGAGCGATAACATTGATAAATTATACCTTCTATGACTAAAATATCGTTCAGTGGGGTGAGCACGAACAACTATCGTAATCGTATCGTGAACGTAACGAGAACACGGACGAGAGAACGGAGCATTGCGATTGGCGGCCTGCCTACTGTGAACGTGTGTGCGGGTGAAACCTGCCAATCGCAATATTCCGCGCTCTTGTTACATTTATGATACGATTACGATAGGTTTTCGTGCTCACCCCACAGAAACTGTTCATTCTCATATTGAAGATTAGACGACCTGCCCCGGTGTCGCCAGTGCCATATTTCGATAATTTTCAAATAATATATGGTAATCTGCCGGATTTGTTGACATTTATCTTTACTGCTCTGCTCCCTTGAGGAGTAGCGTGATGATGTATCGCTTATAATCTTCCTCGTTAAACGGGCTGTTCAATACAAATATAATTTTTACCTACGAGAAGCAAATATTGGTACAGTATGTGCTTCATTGAATACTGCACCTAACTTGTCAGAATGTACCACAGTTGAGGATATTTTCTCGCCCTCCCCTCTTCTTTTTAATTGTTGCACGGGCGACCCGTATTCGTGATGAATTATCTAACTAAATTATACCAGTTTACGTATGAGTTATAGTCCATTTATAATCGAGTGACCCTGTTCATTTCAATATCTTTTTGTCCATAGGGTACTATGCCTGGAGCAACAAAAGACCCTCTACGTGCCAGTCCCAAGGCTTCAAAAAGGGTTCCTCAATCGATCGGAGCTGCCCGAAGGGGAGACAGGCCCCGCAGCTATCAGGAAGGCTGTCTCGCGCAATGGGATGGAGAATTATGGCAAACCTGTTGGTAAGATCCAATACTAATTTCACTAATACGTGCGTGGTCTTCCACCGCTTCTAAGTAGCTCTCTTTGTATTAAAAACACGCGTAGTGCAACACACTGAAGATGCATTCACGTACAGTTTTTCATTATAAAAAAATACGCACTCCCGCAATTGTGCAAGTATCTGTGAGAATTCCCGGGGGCGAGTTGGGGTTTTCGTGGTCGCCACACCGGAAGAGGGCCAGATCGAGAGATATGACTCTGGGTTGGCCGGGGTGCGAGGTGTCTACCATAGTCTCACTTCCGGCAACAGATGGCGTGCGTTTTAATCGGTTCGAGTGCGACATAACCTCCTCCACCAACTCCGGCGGGGGAGGTATTCATGAGGATTTTTCGCAGAATTGATGGTTTAGGCCGGTAACGTTCCTTTCTCAAAACGACCCGCGTTCTCAAAACGACCCGCGTTCTCGAAATTGACCGTTCTCGAAAAGGCCCGTTCTCGAATTGGCCCATTCTCGAAGGCTCGTTCTCAAAATGACCCGTTCTCGAAACGGGACACTTGATTTACAGTATCTTGTTGTTATTAGGCATAGAAGACAGCGTTACGCTCGACCTGGTCGTCATGGGATCCGTAGCTGTTTCCAAAGAAGGATACCGCATCGGTAAAGGCAGAGGTAAAGTATCAAGGAGTATTTTCTTAAAACCATAATATTAGAAGTAGTCCATACAAAATCGATTTGTTTCATTGAAAATCTGGATTACAATAACTGGGTCGCACCATAAAAATGCAAACTGGTGTGCTTATAATTGATGATAAAAGATTAATAATAGAATAACATATTACGGAAACACGTTTTATATCGATCTCTACGTAATGTAAAGCTGACTACACAGCCCAATACGCATATTTTAACCAGAAAGCCTATACTATTGCAGTGATAAACTACGATAGTTTACGCAGATACAACTACGAAAGTGATAGATAATACAGAATATAATATGATACAGAAAGAAATAGCTGTATGTAACGAGTTGCACTTGGAAATGCAAAAATTACGACAATTGTTTGAATTTGTTCCTCAACAATTGTACCGCGCTGGTGCAATACCTACATTTTTTCACGTTCAAGGCCTAAAAGCACTTTAAAATTTCAGGCTATGGCGATCTCGAGTTCGGCTTAATGATGCATATGAAGGCGATTACGCCTAATACAGTGATTGCTACCACTGTCCACGATTGCCAGGTAAATAGTCATTGTCTTTTTTTTGTCTCGGAGCCCGGGGTCCATTCACTCCTTCTCATTTAGGTTCGCCTTAAGGTATGATTCCGAAGATGACCGCATACGACAACTGCAGACGCACGCAGCAGATACGCGTAATTCGCAAGGTCCCAAAGATCTTGGCGACATATTTACTTTTAACACTTAAATGAAATGAGTGTGCATTTCCTAGATTTTCACCCAGCTTACTTGTAGGGTTAACATACAATGGCTCAGGCGCAAAACGTCTCTTTCGCAAAATGTCCCCTGGTCGTAAAACGTCTCTTTCGCAAAATGTCTCTTTCGCAAAATGTCTCTTTCGCAGAATGTCCCTTTCGCAAAATTTCGAAATGGCGAAAATCGAAATTTCATTCTAAGTCCCTGGCGCGACATTCTGCGAAAGAGAGATTTTGCGAAAGAGACATTCTGCGAAAGAGACATTTTGCGAAAGAGACATTCTGAGAAAGAGACATTTTGCGAAAGAGACATTCTACGAAAGAGACATTCTGCGAAAGAGACGTTTTACGACCAGGGGACATTTTGCGAAAGAGACGTTTTGCGCCTGAGCCCATACAATATGGTTGTAAAAAATAGACCACACCATATACATTTGTGCCACATCGACTTACTTATTGACTAACAACATCTCTAATACAAATAAGAAATAAATTAGAACCAATTTTTTCTTCCAGGTGTTCGACACGCTGCCAGCCGAGTTATTTGGGCCGCAAGATGTACCTATTGACATCATAATCACACCAACCCAGGTATTACTGGAACATAATTATCTTGGCACTAATAATTTAATAATCTAGCACACTAAACCTGTAAAATGTACACTAAACTGTAAAAAGTACTTCGAGTACTTCACATCTGTTCCATTCAAATGTTACCAACCCTAGTGAACGATTGCGCCAGGAATTTAAACGGGTATAATTTGCCCCACCAGACTGAATTTAGTGGGGGAAAAGAGGATATACATTTTCTTGACATTCTACTTTGTCCCACCAGTGGGGACGCTTGGTGGTGCAAACTGGAAGTAAGCACCCCTAAAATTGCAATCCATCTGCTGTTTTCTGTCCAGGTGATTTCAACTCAACGCATGAGTCAACGGCCGATCGGCATTCTGTGGCATTTGCTGTCTAACCGTCGCATCGAGCTTATGCCCATACTTGGTCAGCTCAGGGAGATCGAGATGCTGTAAGTACCATATTCTTCTCTTTCTGGTCTCATAGTTTTGTTATAAATATCAGTCAAAAAAAGAACTTATTATACACGTGGTAAATTATTACCCGGTGAATCAATTTGCTTTTGAATTTGCTTGCGACTCTGATTCACACACAGTCGCGATAAACAAATATACGAGAATTGGGGCGACAATACAATATTATGTCGACAATTACAGTTGTGCAAAAGCAGATCAGCTCGACGTATAGTCAGCGTCAAAAGTGGTTGGATCATTTTTATTTTAAAACTAGTTTTTGAGCAAAGTTCTGTTTAGCAATACTTCTGCTCATTTCAATAATTTTTTAAAATCATATTGTTTATGCAGATTTTTAAGGTCAAAATTGTCAATTTTCTTCTTCTAACACTCCCTATATGTTAGTACGACAGAACCCAAAGCCATTGAAGACCCCTTTGGTGTGGGACTATAGGTTGGTGGGTTACTTTTGAGGGAATTTTGAGGTCTAAGATATATGTGCCAAGCAATATAATAAGTAACTGTGTGGTTGTCAGGGCTGGTCGCGCGTGCACTCTGAAGGAAGTGGACACGGACGTGGAAGAGCGCGCCGCGCAACGTCCGCGTCGCATTCGTCGCCGTACGCGCTCCCACAAGAGCCAGAGCGAGGGAGAGGTAATATTGCTTTTATTCATTTTCAACGGGCACGCCAGCCGTTGACTGACCCTCTTCATCGACTAAAGCTCTGGTTTCCTAGGATAGCGGTGCCGTCATAGAGCGGTCGTAATACAGCGGTGAATGACGTCACTAGAACGTTATCTATGTAAACAAAATGGCGCGGTTTCCTAGAGAGCGTTAACTGACACCGTAACGTCAAAAAGCGGTGCCGCCATTTGCATGACGGCCGTCTTGTCGGTGTCAGACAGTTTCGTGAACGTTTTATTGATAGCGGTGAAGCAATTTTTCATACGTATTTGTGGTCTTTGACGTACAAAATGAGTTCCAACTCATGGAGCAGCGAGGACGACGAAATTTTAATAGATTTCGTACGTAACCATGAAGGTATTTATAATATAAAAAGTAAAGAGTACAGAAAAACTCAATTGAAACAGAATTGGTGGCGTGAAATTGGAGTATTTTAAATAAAACAGGTAGATTTGAAAACAGTCAGGCATCCTTTATAGTTGAAGCTATAGGTACATTTATGTTATTTAATGTTGTGTTGCATAATTAAGTTGCCACTCAATAGCCCCTGGTCCATTGAAGTAATTTTTCAATGTTTCTCGTATTTGTATAGGATTCGTTTGGGCTCGAACATTGCGATTTGCCAGAGGTATTAAATTTTCAGAAGGTAATGAAAGTGAGTCATCAACATGGTTTTGACCAGGTGCCAGTACTTTTGCTTCCCGTAATATATTATATAAAATACAAGCGCTCACTACTAGTTTGTCTGTCACAGCTGGGGCAGTAGCAATAGGTACGAAAAATAATCTGAAGTAACCACATAAAATTCCAAATGTATTTTCTGTAGTTCTTCGAGCTCGTGATAATCGGTAATTATATACGGCTTTTGTTACATCGTGGATTGATTGCTGTCTAGGATAGGGTTTCATCAAGTTTTCGTGAAGAGCAAAAGCTTCATCTCCCACTAAAACATGTGGTATCACATCATTTGTTTCAGGTAAGGCCTTCGATTCCGGTATATTAAATGTTTTATTTCTTATATTCTGCCCTATTTTACTTTTTAAGTAAATACCAGCATCTCCTTCTCTTCCATAAGAACCAACATCAATGGCTATAAATTTACAATCCGCATCGACGACTGCTAGCAATACCATTGAATAGTACTCCTTGTAGTTGTAATATAATGATCCACTATTGATGGGAGCCTTCATTCTTATGTGTTTCCCATCAATTGCTCCCACGCAGTTTGGAAAATTCCACTTCAATAAATACTGGTCGCTGATTCTTTTCAGTTGATGATCTGTTGGCATTGGTATAACTAATTGAAGCATATTTTTGTTAATGGTAGTACTAACTTCTTTTATTATAGCGCTTATCCAGGTATGGCTTACTCGATACTGAAAGGCAAGCGAACGATAAGACTCTCCTGTGGCCAAGTGCCTGAAATAAAAAATGAATGTAATTAATCTTAGGATTTGTTACTTACTATATAATATATTACTAAAAGATAGTTGGTTTTAAGGTATGACTTTATATATTCTTTGTTATAGTTACAAATTAAATAAACTTTTTACAGATTCCGATTGCTCCAAAAGATGGTGTTACATACGAGACTATTATATACGACGTAGAGGAAAACCAGGTACTGGTGCAAGCGGAGAAGCAGCAAAGAAAAGATCTGATCTCCTGTCATTCTTGGACAGCCTTCCTTCGTCCCAAAGAAGCAGTATTACTAATGTTGTAGACGAAAACCCAGGAGATAATAGTGTGATAATGGAAAACACTCATGATATCAGCGAAGGAATACAAACCCCGGAAGACGGTACTATAAGAATGGAAAATAATGACAACAGCGAAGACACACAATTAAACACTCAGGAAATGGAAGATAATGAAGGAAAAGAAAAATATAATAAAGCTAAGAGTGATAAGAAACGGAAACATAATGCACGCGGTCAAGAACGTCTGAACCTACTTAAGCTAATTGCTGATCGAAATTCTACTCCAAGTGGATTAGATGAAAATGATCTCTTTTTTGGTTCAATGGCAAAAATAGTAAAGAAGCTGCCACCTTACGAGCAAATACAATTAAGGTTGCAAATAGGATCATTAGTTGGTAATGCTCAATTACGCCAAATTTCAAACAATTTACCTCAAGACAGTGCCTTATCTCCAAGACCCAGTACTAGCAATAGTGATTATTATGCAAATCTTGTTCCTTCGCCAATGCCTACCACAACTTCAACTAGTAGTGCTTCACTTGTAGCTCCTTCTCCGCAAGACACTTCACTGATTACAGTTGATGAACAGCCAGGCACTCGTTTAATTACAGTGGATGAACAAGGACAAATATATTTAGTTTAACAAGACTGATAATATTAAATAAATATAGGATAAAAAAATGTTTTTTTATTAACTTACCTAAGAAGTATACAGAGTTTTTGTTCTGGGCTTATTGGTTTTGTGTGTCTGTTGTATGGTTTGTAATTCAAATCATATCTTATGTGGTTGAGTACGTAATCAAATAACTGTGGTGTAAGGCGAAAGTATTCTCTGAATTTCTCTTCATTGCTTAGTAAACGGCGACGTACTAAAATCTCAAATGCACCTTCTGTACCACGAGAGTTGAATAAATCGTCTTCCTCCATACGAGTATTTTCCTCTTCTGATGATAGTTCATCCTCCAAGTAAATTACTAAAGCTAAATCAAGATCGTCCATTTTCTCTCATGGATACTTTTCGTTTGACGTTTGTTTCTAAAACTGACGGTCGTGAACGTCGGTTTGGTCGTGGAACTTTCCACATGTCGACACCGTAAAGACGGCCGTCTTTTTGCGTCCGTAATATTACGACCGCTCTATGACGGCACCGCTATCCTAGGAAACCAGAGCTTAAGATAGAAAAAAGGGAGTACAGCTCAGCCGGGACTCGGGCGGAGTAATCAAAAATCAATTTAAAAAATGATTGTAACATCATTCATTGGTTCCGATAGTTCGTACGAGTATCGGTAGATGGCTACCACCGTCGCTCCAAGACGGATGTATAATCCGAATAATCAGCTTCGGGTGAGGCTCGGTGGCTGTTGGTCAGAGCGTTCCCCCTGTAAGGGAAAGATCGCGGGTTCGAGTCCCGCCTGAGGTAGATTCTCTTTTCTCTATCTTAATCCAGTGACCAACGTAGTTCCGATTTTAGCCATTTCACAGAATCGTTGGTACATCTATATTCACTGATTTTAAAAACACCAGTGAAGTCGAAAATATACATCATGAGTTTTTGGTCTCGTGACACTTTTTTTTAGCGATTGCATTGGTCGAATACTAATAATACTATCTATGTCGCCATGTTGAGGTTTCTGGTACCTTTTGGGGAGGGAGTGCAACGTCCGACATTCACGGCGTTCCATCGAACCGAAAATTGTTGATTATCTGAGAATCACTCCCAACTAAGCTACTTCGTTTAGGAGAGGAATTCTATACCAAAAACGCTTCTCTCGTACAGGGTGGTAACACGACAGAAGGGGAAGAAGGCAAGGGCGGCGGCAAAGCCCGGCGCTCGACGCGGCGGCGCAACTCGCACAAGTCGGCCAGCAAGGACAACAAGGAGGAGAAGCCGCGCCGCCCCAAGCGGCAGCGACCCGATATCGACTTCTCTGTCAAGGTAAAACCTTTCGTAGTTGCTACCCATCTCTTTAAATCAGAGGGGTTATCACGAAAAACCGCCTACCTACTGTGAACGTGTGCGTGTCATCATCATCATTTCAGCCATAGGAAGTCCACTGCTGGACATAGGCCTCCTCTATAGATCTCCAATAAGACCGGTTGGAAGCCTGCCAATCTCAATGCTTCGTGCTCTCGTTACGTTTACGTAACGATTACGATAGTTGTTCGTGCTCACCCCACAGGGCGGTCTCTTTTTGACAGTCTAAAGTAGTGATGTACAAGCCTCGAGGCGTCGAGTCTTATTTCTGAAGCCTCGAGGCGGAATAGCAAGACTCAGTGAGCTCGGTAAGCTCGGAGTCCCGAGCCTAGCCAAGCCGCGAGTTTTATGAGCCATGCCTCGAGGCTTCAAAAGAGTTCGAGCCTTCAAAAGAGGTAGAACCTATCAAAAGAGCTCGACACTTCAAAAGAGCTCGAGCCTTCAAAAGAGCTCGAGCCTTCAAAGAACTCGAGTCTTCAAAAGAGTCGTAAAACAAAAACGGAAATAACCCATTTTAACAGTTTACATAAAATAATATACATAAGACATTAGTTCATTTCGTAACAATAACCTGAAATATTATAATTTTTGTCAACTCACTGTTTCCTGAGACAGGCCTCCCGCCTGGTCTAGGAGACAGGATTCACAACAGTGAACATCTGGACAGAAAAGGACTAGTGCGCTTAAGAGAAATGCTTCGAGATCGACCGAGCGCTCAAAAGAGCTCGTGCCTTCAAAAAAGGCTCGAGTCTTCAAAAGAACTCGAACCTTCAAAAGAGCTCGAGCCTTCAAAATGAGCTCGAGCCTTCAAAAAGGACTCGAGACTTCAAAAAAGCTCGAGCTCTGAAAAATACTCCCGAGTCGTCGGGCGCCATACAAACGAGGCGAGCCTTGTAAATGACACCGAGCTCTAGGCAAAGGGACTCAGACTCCTCGAGACTTGTACATCACTAGTCTAAAGTGATATAGTTCATATCACATACTTAATGAACATATGAAACTATTTCAGATTTTTTTTTATACCGCATAGGTGGGTAGACAAGCACACGACACACCTGATGGAAAGTGATTACCGTGGCCTATGGACGTTTGCAACACCAGGGGCGTCCCACTCGCGCTGCCGACCCCGTAAGAACCTTCTAATGCCCTTCTTGAAGAACCCCATATTGTAGTCGTTTGGAAAAAAGGCATGTAGTTCATTCCACAATTTAAGCGTGCAGGGGATGAAGTTCCTTTCATACCTGGTTTTTCAGAAGTTTGGTCATATCACTTACTTTACGAACATACGAATCTGTTTCATAGAGTTATTTGTCTTTCAGATATCGAACATCAGTCCCAATACGAGAGTGCGTGATTTGAAGCAGGCACTCATTGAACGCGGAGTCAAACCACAGAACATGGTCTGGAAGGTAATCATTCACATATATTTATTATTCTAATTTAAATTCCATTTTTATAGTAGACTAGCTGACCCCGCGAACTTCGTACCGCCTAACAGTCGATTCTTTTTTTTTTTAATTTTTCTCGTCATTGTGAAATTAGCGAAATCGGTTCAGCCGTTCTCGAGATTGGCGCTTAGCAACACATTTAGGGATTCATTTTTATATTATAGATAGATTTCTCGAATTATGACATACATACATATACTCACACCTGTAAATTTCCCGGAGGGGTAGGCAGAGGCGTATTTACACCCACATTTCACCAACTATGATTTTCGGTGCCACGTAGTAGGGGGCGAGCCTATTGCCGTCAAACGGGTGCTTAGTCATGGGAATTGTGAAAGTGCTGAATAACCTAATCTTTTATTATTATAGCTTTTCATATTATGACTGACTGTAGTAATATATACAAAGTGAGTTTTTTTGACATCTCTAGTTTCAGAAAAGTTACACTAGTTCCAGTGTCAATTGTTTCGTTTAAGTTCAAAATATAGCGAAGTAACGATTGTTGTCGATGCAAAAATAAATATTTTGTCCTAATAATGCTCATAATTATGTACATGTTTATCCTTTTTCAGGGATTCCGTGGTTTCTGTTATCTTCATTTCTTCAAGCCAAGTCCTCAAAAAGTAAGTTTGTTTTATGTAATAAAAATCAGTGACGAAATTATTATTATGAATTCACCGTCATTGTGAAATTAAGGATTTCCTTATTTTTATTCTAACACTACATTGATTCGAATAATTCAGAATTGGCACAATTAAAAATATTATATTACTAGCTGTTCAACCTAGATATTACTTGGTTGCCGAATTTTACGCGTTTGTATCTTATTAATCACGAAATCAGTGACACAGTTCCTAAATTTTGCGCCTAAGTATATTATTATTTGTATTATACTAGCTGTTGCCCGCGGCTCTGTCTGCGTGGATGTCGGTTATCGTGACCAAATTTTAATATAGCCTATGTTCATTCCCAAGGTCTTATTTATCTCTATACTTACCAAATTTCATCGAAATAGGTTCAATGGTTTAAGCGTGAAAGCGTAGCAGACAGACAGACAGATAGTTACTTTTGCATTTATAACATTATCTATAATCAATATTTGCTACACAGGGAGAAGGCGACGGCGGTGCAGTAAGCATCGACAGCGTGTTGACCGCGCTGGCACAGATGTCTCTAGGCGGCAGTGGCGGATCGGCGGGAGGTGACGAGGCGCGTGACGACAAGCCGCGTCTGCTGTGTGTAGAACCGGCACCGCCACGTCACGCCGTGCCGGCGCCCGTCACGCCACTACCCGCGGCACAGGTTTGTACTACGAGACCTTTACTATACTGTAGCAGGGGCCAACCTTACATAGAGGAACAGGGAGAAGGTGACGAGGCGCGTGACGACAAGCCGCGTCTGCTGTGTGTAGAACCGGCGCCGCCACGTCACGCCGTGCCCGCGCCCGTCACGCCACTACCCGCGGCACAGGTTTGTGCTAAGGGACCTTTAACTATACTCTAGCAGGGACCAACCTTACATAGAGGAACAGGGAGAAGGTGACAAGCCGCGTGATGACAAGCCGAGTCTGCTGTGTGTAGAGCCGGCACCGCCACGTCACGCCGTGCCCGCGCCCGTCACGCTACTACCCGCGGCACAGGTCGGTACTACCAGCCTTTATCATACTCTAGCAGGGGCCGACCTTACGTAGAGAATCAGGGAGAGGGTGAGCGCGGAGCAATAAGCATCAAGAGCTAGGAGGTAGTGGTGGTTCTGCGGGGAGGTGACAAGCCGCGTCTGTTGTGTGTGGAGCCGGCTCCGCCGCGTCACGCCACTACCTGCCGCACAGGTTTGTACTAAGAGATCTTTACTATACTCTAGCAGGGGCCAACTTTAAGGGTGGCTTACATAGAGAAACGGGGAAGGTGACGGTGGAGCAGTAAACATCGAGAGCGTGTTGACGACGCCTGCCGTGTGTGGAGCCGGCGTGACTGTCACGCCATTTCCCGCGGCACAGGGCCCATACCATGAACTCTTAAAACAGGTCAATAATTGAACTGCTGTCATTCTACAGACTGCAAATGTCACTTTGTAATCCTATTATATTTATATGACATTACAAAGTGACATTAAATTTGCAGTTGGTAAAATAACAGCAGTTCAATTATTGGCCTGTTTTAAGGTTTATGGTAAGGCCGCAGGTCGGTATTACCAGCCATTCACGATACTCTAGCAGGGGCCAACCTTAAGGGTAGCTTACATAGAGGAACAAGTTACCGGCATCGGCTACCTGCCCTGACAAGTTTCCATACATACTTATATTCATATACTGCCTGTAAATTTCCGAAGGGGTAGGCAGAGGCGTATTAACACCCACATTAGGTCGAGCCTATTGCTGTCTAGCGGGCACTTTGTCATGGGCTGTATGTTAACTGTCGGATGAAAAACAGCCCTATCCCTTAGTGACGTTTTACGACACCCATAGGAAGAGATGAGGTGGTACTACTTGAACAGATACCAACACGGTTTAAAGTCTCGTTTCCATAAAACGCGACTAAAGTCTCGTCACTTTCTAGTTGCCTAATGTAAGAAGTGCCTACGTAGATCTATTTCTTCATCAGAATGCAAAATAATAAATTTATTTATTTCTATCAATATTGAAGTCACCTATCTACCTAGATACCTACTACTTTCCCACCGCCCCAATTCCCAATGATCCCCTTGACAAAATTTTGGCTGATGACTAAATGTATGTTTTTATTTTGTTGCAGGTTCATTGATTTTCAAAGGCAATGCGACCGACGTTTGAATATCATTCGATATTTGTTAACAACCTTATATTTTTTCTAAAACACGCATATATACGTTGCTCGCTTGGCTGCACACGGACTGACGGGTTCCGTCGCATTCCGACACTAATTTCTTTAACATTAAGGTAGATTTTTCTTTGCGCCGGCCCATGAATTAATGCGACACGATGAAACTGCATACTATATCAAATACTTAATACATCCACCACTATGGGGATCTAGCCGCAGTGCTCTCTGGATGGTATTATAATGGTTTTAGTTTGTACTACAAAATTATTGCTGTTTCTTCGTTATTGATTTCATCTTGTAGTATTTAGTTTTAGCGATATACGTATGTAGTGAGTCGTAGGCGCAATAACCGATGCGGAAGCGATATGGTTCGATTTTAGTTTGTGGTAGTTCGGAACAAGTGTTCGCTCTATGGTATTTTGTTCTTATTTGCGTGGGGCCGGCGTCAGAGTGAGCTATATTTATAAACGCTTAACGAAAACTATATCTTTATGAATGTTTGTTGTTCTCTAGTCTAAAGTTAGCATGTAAAACAACTGTTGTCTGTAAAATGTTTACGATTCCACGTTTATCAATGCAGATTCTATTTAAGCATTCTTCCATAATTATTATTACGAGAAAAGAAGCTATATTTTTTAGTATATAGTATAGATTGAACTAAAACTAAAAGTTTATATTTAATATTTTAAGGTGCTTGTGAGAACGGAGGCCCAATCGTTGTTTAGAAATTAGTTTGAAAGGATTTGATTAGTGTTAAGAGTATTTATTTTAATTCGGATTGTGGGACTCCGTATCTGTTTTGTATATTTGTGCCAACTTTGTACCCATAGTTGTCATTCAAAAGATCGCTTAGGTATTTGGCTGTAGTTTCCGGCAGCTAGTGCCTCATTTCGTCCGGTAAACTCTAAACCTAACATATCGAGTCAACGTAGTTGGCATAAATATTGTGAGCCTTCTTATGTGGATGTCAAAGTTACTTTTTCAGTATTAGGTTATACATAATTTAAGACTTGAGAAGTAATATATAGTTGACATTGGTGCCGATTCTGCTGTTACGAAATCAAAACTGGACTAAAAATCGCAAAAATAAATGGTTTACAAAAAAATCTACGTAAATGAAAGCACGGAATTACACTGGTATGACTAATGTGACCCTGGTAGAATTTCTTGAAAAACTTGACATTGGCGTGTCTGCCTTTATTAATTTTATAAATATTTTATTATTATCTATGAGAGATTTGCCAAAAGTACGGCGATTTTTTCGATTGCAGAAGCGATTAAAAAGAAGAAAAGAGTACACCACTCATACTTTTCTTCTTTCAAAATTCACATTTCATTCATTTTTTTTTCAATCTATGTTTTAAACTGATACTAAATGGAATGCAGTTTCGAAATTATTTTAACGAACTTTAGACATGATATAGTTTAGTGATTTGCGCAACAGAATCGGCATCATTATAAGATGTAATTAAATTACTATTCTATTAGAGTTAGCGGACAGAGTTCGCACAGAAATTGGTCTCTTAGCGTAAAGAAGTGTATTTTATATAGGGAAAAAGAGTTTTTATTGATGTATTTTTCGAAATTTTTAGTTTTTATTTGATTGCATAATAAAAGAGTTCTTATTTAAATATAAAAGGCATTTCTCGTTATATAAACTAGTACCTACACACGCACGTAGCACTTAGCAGTGCCTTTTCGTTATCCTTCACTTGCAGTTTTAAGCACTATAATATATATATAATATATATTTATGTATATAAATTGTTAACACATGCTATTTACTACTTTATTTTGTAATTTTATAACGATGGGTAGCGAGCGTGGATGTGAGTTTTTTGTTTTGTATTTTTTTTTAATAAATTTATTAAACACTTTAATTTTATTTTATTTTCTTAATTGTATTATTGAGTTCGTTGAATGAAAATTTGCATTTAGTATGCTAACTATTCAAATTGATTAAGATATAGAAAAGAAAAATCGACCTCGGGCGGAACGCTCCCTGTCGCTCTAAGACGCATGTAATGGTTTAGTTAGAGTATGTGGAGATGGAGTTTGGATTTACTTCGGGAGGGTCTCTGTGGCTTAGTGGTCAGCTCCTCTAGACAAGTGGCAATTCGTTGATCAGCGTATGATGGAATAGAATGCCAAATGTATGGGATTTGACGTATATGACAGGCGTCAACGAATGTCAAAAACGTCAAATCCTATACATTTGTCATTCTATTCCATCGTACGCCGAGCAACGAATTGCCACTTGTCTAGCGGGGCAGAGCATTTCCCCCTGTAAGTGAAAGATCGCAGGTTCGGGTCCCGCCCGAGGTCGATTCTCTTTTAGATATCAAAATCGATTATTGAGTTTTTTCAAATATTTTTGAACTAGTGTTAAACCCGAGATTCTATCACGTTTGAACTAAATGTTTGTGATTGTACTTTTAAACTTTGCTGTTTAGAGGTTGAGGGTAAAATTATATTCTATTTTTCTAGCCGACTAGTTATTTCAGTTACCTTTCTCTATTCTATGAAAAAAAAAACTAGTAGCGTATCGTTTAACTTCACATATTATGTGGGCAACGCAGACGACACGCTTTTTTTTGTGCGATCGAATGTGCGGCAAACGTCCATTGCAGATTTTACACAGACCTGAAGCACACACGACGCACATTTTTGATCATTCTGTTGGAGAAACTGTATGGATGCACACATTATGGAAATGCTACTATATTTATCACAGACTATATAAAGTGTACGGCAGCTAGGATCTGCGGATAAATCTGTCTTCGTGTAGAGGACCTTTAGGTTAGGGTCAACCCCCAATCTTATCTACTGAAGATAAAGATCATAGTCATTGAAGGCGAAGGAGGGGTAGCGCACTGTAGCCTCTGATTGGTGCGTAAAATGAGAATATTGTCCTCATTTTTTTTGTAGCCATTTTTTGTGCGGACAACGTATCCATAGTTTAAAATATAAATCATTATGCTATTTTATTGACTAATCAAAAGTAGGTACGCTACGAACAGTCTGTCGTCTGCACCGCACCTTTTCAAAATGTTAAGTACCTAATTACAATACGTTCATTTGTAATACATAATTTACCTACAAAACATTACAATGTTTATCGCAACAGTGTCATAGGCAAATACAGCTACATGTTCGCATATCAGATGATGCACGCAATTTGTATTGGTATTAATACACGGCTGTGAACCCCGAGTCATTATAGCGTGTCATTTTGATGAAGTGATGATTCCTGTTCTACTATTATACTTTTTGCGACTTTGCGTTGCAGAGGAGGAGGTAAGCAATTATTTTCGATTAATTTTCTTTAAAAATATCATTGGACCTATGGACTTCAACGCTGGGGAAGCGTACCTATGTGACTCTTATGTTGCAAATTGCAATTGCTCGGGATAAATGTCTAGGACTTAAAATATGCCTACTCAAATATCACAAATAAATAACGCGCAGTACCTACACGTTTTTTGGTGGTGTCTTTTGAGGATAGCACGGGGTGCTACTGCAGTGGACGAGCTCAAATTCACCAAGCACAGATTATTGCAATACCTACTATCAGCACGCGTACCTATGTATCTCACGATTTAGGTCCAAGATACATGGCCCGAGGTATATCATGCAATGACTGCAAAATGCATCCTCAGAAATAGGTAGGTATAGTCAATTCATCAAGGGTTGTAACAAATGCTGAAATATGTATATCTACAACAAGGCTCTGCAGGTCAACACAATAATGAGGAGGAAATTAGGCTCTTGACTCAGAAGCACAAGAAATGACCAAAGAATCATCCCAACCATCTGACTTTTGGGCTAACTAATGGAATATTTTATGTCCACTAGAGGGCGCCACATTAGATTTAGTGACACGTCATATAACCAGCGGACGACCAAGACGCTTCTAACGATACCTCAAATTGTCCAATTCTAATAAGTAGTTGAAGAGCTATGAGGGAAAAACGAACATACATACCTACCTACATAGCCTGTCAAAATCATAACCCTCCTTTGGCTTCGCCGTAGTCGGGTAAAAATGCACTTGATCATAACATAACTAAAATTTCATTTGATTTTGATAGCGAATCGAATCGAAATCGAATCGTAATTAGCAGAATTGACTTTCTTCTGTTTGTAAGTTAAATTATTAGATAGAACAATAGATAAGTAGGTAGGTAGTCGCTATGTTTTCTTGTTTTCTATAGTTTCTAAGTTTACTTTTAATGTTCGTAGCCTGTATACCTGTTTAACTATGACTCGCAAGTGACGCTCTGCGACGAGGCAAGCGAGGCCTTTGTTGATGTTTCTGAGCTTCGTGCGGAGAGATATAACGAAACCATTTCTTACTTGGACGGATACATCGAGTATTTTCAAGAATTTAGTAAAGATACTATGGTGAGATCTGTGCTCTATTTTCTAAACTACTTGAGTTTGATCGTGGTTATATTTATTAATCCCTAAAGTTTCATTCACTTATTCCTTGAGTTATATCTTACCTTTAGTCTCAGACTAAAAGAATAACGCATAGCACTTGGCACTAGCGTGTGTAGCCGCATAAAGCAATATTAAAGTACCTACTTAGTATCACCTACCTAGGTACCTACTCTGTGTGCACGCACGAGTGCGAGCGAAATGGTAATTGGTAAGTAGCTAGGTAGGTTAGGAACCTACTACTTTAGTACTACTCGTTCTTTTAGTCTTTTATAGACCGGGAGATGAAGACAGAAAAGTTCAAGTCATTTAAAGACGTGAGTGGATGAAGGGGGTAACTAACATTTTTGAGATTTTTGATTTTTTGCGTTATATGACGGTTATAGGTGTATATAAACTATATTAGATCAAAAAACTCCGCAATTTAAGCTTAGTTTCCAAAATACCAGAAGATGAAGGGCATAACTGCAACAAAAAAAGCAAAAGTTACATGGAAGAAGGAGGTATGTGCCTTAACGCCTTCTTCCATTGAAAATCGGTCTATTACACGTATTTCTTCAATGGAAGAAGGAGTTATGTGCAAGAAAATGTACTGCCACGATGCTTTATTTCATTCATGACCATGCTCTTTCATTCCTGCTCTCCTATGTGTATTACTAGACTGGCTGTGTGTAACAAAAAAATGAGTAACTTTTTTGAAAATAGAATAGAATAGAATATTCTTTTCTCTTTTTTGAAAAGCACTACATGATCAGCACCAATGACCAACTTTTTGTTGCCGTTATACATGACAGTATAAAAAGGCACACTGTAGATATACAGAATGATGTCAGAATTCATTAGTTCACCTCGTTCACTTAGATGGCAGACAAGCACACGGCCCGCCTGATGGGAAATACTTACCGCGGCCTATGGACATTTATGCAACACCAGGGGCGTCACGTGTTGCGCGTTAAATGCGAAAGACTCTACTTTGATTTGACTCCGACTCAAAACCGACTTCACTCTGATTTCCTCCAACTTCAAACCGACTTAATTTCGACTCCCTTCGACTCCAACCTCGCTATAACATAACTCTAAACCGACTGCCGACTCCACTCCCACTCCACTCTGACTCTATTCCAACTACATAGCAACTTCACTTCGACCCCATGCCGACTTAGATCCGACTCCAAACAACGCTACTCTGATTTGAAACTAACCTCCACTCTAACCTTCGGCTCCATACCGACTTCACTCCGACTCCAATACGACTTCTTTACTCCAACTTCATACTGACTCCGCTTCGACTCGGTCCAACTCCAAACGCACTTCACTCCAACTTCACTCTGATACTCCGACTCCATACCGACCTCACTCCAAATCTGCACCGACTACACTCCAACTTCAAACCAACTTCACTTCGACTCCCTCCGACTCCAACTCTAAACCGACTCCTGCCGACTCCACTCTGACTCTGCTCCAACTCCATAGCAAATTACTTCGACCCCATACCGACTTCAATCCGACTCGAATCGACTTCTTTACTATAACTTCAAACCGACTTCACTCCGATTTCCTCCAACTCCAAACAGACTCCACTCTGGCTGTAAACCGACTGCACTCCGGTTCCAAAGCAACTCAACTCCGGCTCCAATCTGACTCCAGTCCAACTCCAAACCGACCACCTTCTACTCCATTCCCACTCCCTCCAACTCTACTCCAAAAAAACTTTACTCCCACTTTAAACCGACTCCCGCTGACTCCTCTCCAACTCTGTCCAAGACCGTGCGAGATGGAAAAGTAAAAGCCGGAAAGCGAATCACGGACTCTGAGGTGAAAGCCTCGGATGCGGCCGGGACTAATGTACAGATGATGACGAATGAGTCATGCCTGTTCTAAAGTACAAAAAAGTCTCGAGTGTGACCAGGCTTCAACACTGAAATAAAAAAATAAAAAAATAAATTGTAGAACATTCTACGCCATCTAGACCCAAAGTAAGCAGTAAGGCCCACAGACGGCGTACGTTTTAGTCGGTTCGAGTCCGACATAACCTTCTCCTCCGGCTCCGGCGGGGGAGGTATCCGTGGGAATTTTTCGCACGATAAAAAAAACACCCAAAGTAAGCATAGCTTAACTAGCTTGTGTTATGGGTTCTAGAATGCGGATAAACATATTTGGATACATTTTTTTCATACATACTATACATAGACACCCATACCAATGCAAATATTCATATTCTTGCATACAAATATTTGCACTGAGCGGGGATCGAACCCGCGCCTCCTGCATAGCGGCCGCGTTCACTGCCTCTACACCACAGAGGCAGTCAAAAATTATGATGATATGTTAAAAGGTTGAGCAGTAGACATTGAGGTTGGCAGAAAATATAGCACTTGCTCACAAATTTATTTGTGTAAAAACGTAAGTTAGTATTAAAACATAAAATTTCTGAAACCAGAATATCAGTATTGATAACATTATTGCCCATGACAAAAAGTTGCAATAACTATGTATATAATTATCCATTCTAAGCAATACTAATAATAATATTATTAATACGAAAGTAAGGGCCAGGAGGGCCGTCTGCTTGTCTGCGACCTAAGTAGTATAAAAATAAAATAAAAAGAGTAACTCTGTATGTCTAATAAGCTTTCACGCCTAAACCACTAAACCGATTTTGATGAAATCTAGTACAGAGATAGATTAGACCTTAGGAAAGGACATAGCTACCAATATAGGAGGTTACCTTCTGCACTGACGGCACAGAATCTCTCTGTTCTTACAGGGTCGGCAGCACGAGTGTGACTCCTCTGGTGTTGCACTCGCCCACAGGCCACGGTAACCTCTTACCATCAGGAGGGCCGTGTGCTTGTCTGCGACTTAAGTAGTATAAAAAAGAATAGAATACGACGGTGTATCCGTCCCAATCAAGCAGTCCGACTGAGGAAGTACCTCCGCCCTACAGAAAACCGTGGCTTAAAATTGTGTTGTTTCCGACGGTGAGTAGGGTAGCCAGAACTCACTGGAGAGGTTGTGCTGTCAGTGGGATAACCAAAGTCCCACTTATCTCTTGCACTGACGGCACAGAATCTCTCTGTTCTTACTGGATCGGCAGCACGAGTGTGACTCCGCTGGTGTTGCACTCGCTCATAGGCTACGGTAACTGCTTACCACCAGGAGGACCCTGTGCTTATCTGTGATCTCAGTTGTATAAAAAAATATCATAGGCTATGTTTAGTCGCGATAACCGACATCTATGCGGGCGGAGCCAGGGGCTATAGCTAGTTTTTTATATATTTAATGTTATATACTCCCTTCTTCCACGCTTAGTATTCATAATATTATCGACACCTCTGGGTTCAATTGGCGTATAAACCAAAACACGACTTTTCAGGAGAGCAAAAAAACGATTTTATTTTTAGAAAAAAAAATCATAACTTTTTTATTTTAGAAGCTACATAAAAAATTCCAAAGAGAAAGATTCTTAGAATTTGGGGATGAAAAAGGCTAAATCATTCAATCATATCTATCTTCTTTGGTTTGGAAGTTAGCATGGATATACGTCTTAGAAAATACCAATTTATGGTGTATACACCCCATGAAAATTGGATGAAAAACCAAATATGGATATAAGCTGTACTTATATCCATATTTGGTAAAATTAAATTCACATTTACTGATGTAAAAGCACGTAACTGTAGATTTTTTTGCTGTAAAAACTGTTTACTTTGCACATCAATAGAATTATAAGTAATAAAAACAATCTCGATACTGTTAGAATGTGGCAGAATTACATTAATATTAGTCTTACTACAGAATTGTGGTCGATATATACGAAATTAAACTACCAGAAAAGAAATTAACTTAGTTTTATTAAATAAAACACAATTATGGCACACATTATCAGTCATGATCAGATTATCAAACTAATAAAGCCAATTATTTAAATCTGTAGCTCTTCCACAGCCATCTCTCCTTCACCGCGACTGCCTCGTACAACAGATTGTCCTCAGGGTCTTTGTCTTTAATTCAGCGGCACTTGGACAGAGCCTGCGCCATTTTGGCCGTAGAATGCGCCAACTTATAGATAAGCTTTTGTACCTCAGACGATTCCAACTTGTTATAATATAGTGGTTGCAAGTGGTCTCGTTTGGCACTGGCTACCGCTCTCCTGGTGGCGCGTTCTGAATCTTTGTACGCGTCGCGGTCATCGAAAGATTTGGACGCTTGCCACTTTTTAAAGGAGGGCTTTCTTCACCCTGATCTCTCTCTGCACTGTGTCGTTCCACCACCAAGTATCCCTGTCATAGATGCGTCCACCCTTAGACGTACCGAGCAGCGCCCTCCCCGCCGCTATCCTAGCTGCCTGAATCCTGTCCCAGCTAACCTGTATTGGTTCGTCTACAGCATCAGCGCACTTGTCACCGATGGCTGAGACGACACTTTGGGACTTGGCTTCACCAACACCTGATTCTGCGTTGGCCACGCTCGGCGCGTTTGTCTTTGGGTTTCACGCGGAGGTCCATGACAAGGAGACGGTGTTGGCTAGTGAGACTATATCCGGGTATTACCTTGCAGTTAGCCACCCTGCTGATGCTATGCCTCTTAGTGAGTAGGAAATCGATCTGGGTAGCGTGCTCTCCGCTCTTGCAGGTGACAAGAAGTTCGGCTTTCTTTTTGAAGAACCTGTTCTCGACGGCATGTTCGGTGGCCGTACACGTTTTGAGGATGTGCTTACCCTCTGGGTTACGGCTACCGTATCCAAAACCGCCGTGGTCATGTCCAAACTCCTCACACTTGTCACCCACATGACTGTTCGTGCAGTGGTTTTACTTTAGCAGAATCGAGGGCCAGGGTCTCGATTCTGCTAAAGCAAAACCACCGTCATAACACGGACACTGTAATAATTTTTTGAATTTTTACCATTTAATTTAAGACTTTAAAGCAATCTCTGTAAAATCTAAAATTAAATGGTCTATTGTAGAGTGAACGAAAGCGTGTAGTAAAAATATTGTCATTTAATTTTGGACTTTAATTCTATAGCAATAAAGTCTAAAATTGAATACCAGTTTTTGCAATGGATATGGTTTATACGTCCATATGTTATTTAAATGTTTGGATTTACGACCTCAATTTTAAATTACGTTTAAGAAATCTATTTATTCGTCACGGCGTAAAATCCATTTACAATCAAGGCAGATCTTACGCCCCGGGTTGGTAAAAATCTTGGTCATAACGTCTTACTAAAAATTTAAAAAAGAAAAATTTGGCTGTTACATTAACATTTTATCTTTTTTGTGGTTGGATGATCTAAATTTTTTGGGTCGTAAAAGCATTTTTTGTGCGAATTTGAACATTTTAAATATACAGATCGATAGAGAAAAAAAATCTGAACAAAACGGTGTATATAACTCATTTTGGCCAAAATGGTTTATACGCCAATTGAACCCAGAGGTGTCGTTATATTACATTGTCAGTGGATGAAGAATGTATATACACATTTTGTCAAATAAATACATTTCCATCCACTCAGTTTTATTTTTATGCTTCCATAATAATAAATATGGACAATTACAATAATTTGACACCATAATATGATGACATAAATAATCAGAAAACATAATTATTTGCAAATGAAATGTTCAAACTTTGAAGCCGATTATCTCAATATTGAGAAATTGTTAGTTACCTCCTTCTTCCACTCACGTCTTCATTTTGTTACAAGTATGGGGACCCTTGGAGGGTCGAATTGGGTGATTTGAGAACCGAAAATAATAATTTCAGAGCTGGCCCGCGGGGCGTACCTAATTACAGGCTGGTTAAAAATTAAAAATTTAAAAAACCACCGACCCAAAAAGAACCTTTAAAAAGTTAAATAATATTATAACTATAACATTATGCTCTACCCTAAGTATTGACCCTTTTTCATTTGTCTCTTCGGGGGACCGCTAAGTACTTTGGTATGCCCTATTCTCCCTGACGCGACGGTCACCCAATTCGACCCTATAAGGGTCGCCATACTTGTAACAAATGACTTGAACTTTTCTGTCATCATCTCCCGGTCTATTAGTATACTTACTTGGTTTTGATATGAGAACTTGGGGGTTCAAGCCAACTTCACCTGAAACCTGGTGATTGAGGGGGTCTTCGACTACAGGTGCGTTAGCCACTGGGGTTATAAGCTGCGAACCCAGTCGTTGGGTTAATCCAAAGATGGTTGGTGTTCACGACGCCTACGGAAAATGAACTAGGCTAGGTAGCAAACTTTGAACACCCCGTTTGTCATTAGTTTTGAGTCAGATAATTAACGTAGCGATCATTTATCTAACAAGCGATTAGAGGGTCTGTTGGGAAACTATAAATAAAATAAAATACTTAGAAAAGTACCTACTCTTTCTCAAGAAAAGAATGATTGTGCCAAATTTGTTTCTAGTTGGAACTCATATTGGAAAGGGAAACTTCTGGAAAGTATGAACTAATGTTTTCACACGAAATATATAACTTTTGTGAAGAAGTGGCACTGGCCAGCGAGAGCATTTACTACAACCACCTCAAGTACATGAAGTTACCTGATGAGTGCCCTTATCCACCGGTTAGTACCTACCTATATTATCTCTGATATCTACCTTGTTTTATACAATACTAGCTTATCCCGAACTTCGTACCTACCACCTAACTGTCAAATGTTTTTTTTTCCAAGTTTTCTCTCCGTAAGTAAGTTTTCTCTAAATAAGGAAATCGGTTCAGCCGTTCTCGAGATTTGCGCTCAACACATTTAGGGCTCAGATTTAGGGATTCATTTTATATTATAAAGAAGATTATCGTTTCCTCTCCTCAACTTCTTCATCCAAGCGTTAATCCCAGTCGCACGTGTTTTTACCCGACTGCCGAAGAAAGGAGGGTAATGTTTTTCGAGACTATAATGTAGGTACTCGTATGTAGGTATGTATGTTCATTTCTTTGGCACGCCCTACAGCCTCAAAGACTTGACGGATTTTGACATGCGAGGTGTCATTTGATTCGTCATGATTGTGTGAGTGACACCAGGTAGGTATATTAAAATTTCTAGAAAATCAAAATGGCGGAATTTTGGCGCCAAAATGTGTATTGTCAAATTTTTTTTTTCACTCAAACTTATCGAGTAGGGTATTAAAATGAAGGAAATTAGAAGGAAATTAGGACCTCTTCCGGTGTGGCACCCACGAGTTTGCAAATTATATTGTTGATCGAAGGTTGAGTAGAACCACACCGAAAACGGCAACCGACATCCACGCAGAAGAAGCTAGTACCCATGTAGTCTATATATTTTACAGGGCAAGTATGAAATCAAACAGATGATAATAAGCACAGAAGAAATGCCATTGAACAGTGGCACTTGCGGCAGATATCTGGTCCACCTCAGCTTCTATAACCTTCCGGACCAAGAACACCTGGAAGATAAAGAATTAATGTATTGCCTTCGTCTTAACGTGATTATAGAAATGGAGTAATCACTATTATGTAGCAGAAAATACATATTATTTTGTCGATGCCAAAGTGTTTTATTATAACCGTAGATTTGGTCTGCGTATTACCACAGATTAATAAATAGTTACTACGTGTATTGCTGTGACCCGCCCGCCCCCCTAGACAAGTGGCGACTCCTTGGTGTGCGTACGTATTGTAGGTATAATCCGCGTGCGATGAGAATGGGATGCTACCTTTTGGTACTGAGACGTATGTGGTTCGACGGCCAGCCGTAGCGTCGGAGTCCAGTAGGCACATGCTGTAAGAACATTTTGAACGATCGAACGAACTCGAAAGCTGAATCTGCAGTGATATTTCAATATTGCATGCTGTTTTGGTGATGTCACGTTGTCGAACACGTAAACATACATCACCCTCATGCTCAAGAACGTGATGACACAAAATTTACAGCAAGCAGAATGGAAATATCGCCGCGGATTGAGCTGTCGAGTTCGTTCGATCGTTCGAAATGTTCTTATACAACATGTGCCTACTCATAATTTCGAAATAATCTGGCCGACCGTCAAAATTCCGAACGCTCAATAAGCCGATGATGAATTCAACGAATGGTTGTATGTTCGACTGTTAAAACTCCGAATGGTCATTTCGCCGATGATCAGATTTACAAATGATTGTATGGTCGACTGTTAAAACTTCGAATGCTCGTGATGCATGGGATAGGTTAGGTTAGAAGGTAATTTATATAAAACAATAGAAGAATTTCGAAAGGAAAAACGTTTAATGTTGATTAAAGATTTAAAGTAAATCAACTTAGTAGCTAGATAGATAAAGATAAGATAAATACGCTTTATTGCACACCAAAACATAGAATACCTACATACAGTGGATTTAACATGATAGAGAGTTGTTCTAGGTTCTAAGTCTGAATCCATCGTCTAGATGCGGCTAAAAAAACAAATTTTAAGCGCACAGTGTCACACGTGTTCAATCTTCCATTCAGTGTGATAGATAGTTGGTCGACTGGGATAAATCCGGATATCCTGATATCCGAATATCCGGATATTCTGTACTTGAGAGATTGGCGTCTGGTGTTTTATGGTAATTTAGTGGTTCCCGGCAGAGTAGAATTTGGGCCACCCCGTCTCCTCCCATGCGGTGTCGTACAAGGCGACTAAGGGATAGGGCTGTTTAACATCAGACAGATATATACAGTCCAGACTCAGCCTATACATGGCTCGAGCCAACAATAGTGCCCGGAAAACGGCAATAGGCTCACCCCCTATTACGTGGGACCTAATACAATGATTGGTGAAATGTGGGTGTTAATTCACCTCTGCCTAACCCTCCGGGGATAAAGGCGTGATTGTATGTATGTATATATGTAGGTAGTGAATTTAACCTCACATTTAAGGTTCTATGGAGTGTAACGTACTGGTCAGTGCAAGCTATTTTTGGCTGCATCTTCGTATTTCTCGAAATCATTTCTTTTGGACTCCACAAAACACTTTTTAAGATTCAATTGCAAACGCATTGCAGTTTCGAGGACCAGTTTTGGATCTTGCATCGTTTTATTTGATGCATTGAATCTTGCCAAGATGTTGTTCCAAAAGATATAAATGTAAATAATGCTGTTTCAAGACCTGTAGGAGGTACCTTGCTTTATTTTATCGGAAGATATACTGGTTAGAGCTTCAGACAGAATACTTAGCGTTAACTCGACAGATCCCACAAGACAATTTTGAGTATTTTATTGATTTGTCATACCCAAATCATACCATTTTGAAATCTTGGCTAGTTGCGCCAATTTTTAAATAAAATCGGCCAAGTGCGAGTCGGACTCGCCCATGAAGGGTTCCGTAGTAGCAAAGGCGAAAATTGTGGTTTATGACGTATTAAAAAAAAACTACTGTCTGGATCTCGTTCGAACCAATTTATAGTGGTAGTTTGCATGGCAATTTACATTATATTTTTTTTTTTAGATTTATCATTCTCTTATTTTAGAAGTTAGAGGGGGGGGGGGAGGGGGGACACATTTTTCCACTTTGGAAGTGTCTCTCGCGCAAAGTATTCAGTTTAGAAAAAAATTATGTAAGAAACCTCAATAGCATTTTTAAAGACCTATCTATAGATAGGTACCCCACACGTATGGGTTTCATGAAAAAGAAAATTTGAGTTTCAGTTCTAAGTATGGGGACCCCCAAAATTTAATGCTTTTTTTTTATTTTTGTGTGAAATTCTTAATGCGGTTCACAGAATACATCTTTTTACCAAGTTTCAACAGCATAGGCCTTACAGTTTCGGAGAAAAGTGGCTGTGACATACGGACGGACAGACAGACAGACAGACAGACTGACAGACGGACGGACAGACATGACGAATCTATAAGGGTTCCGTTTTTTGCCATTTGGCTACGGAACCCTAAAAAGGATGCCATAGGGGTGTCCATACTTTTTTTTTCACCGAAATAAGATAAAGTGGGTCGAAAGTAAAAATGTATGAAAATTTGACGACAAAAAAATATTTTGACTTATTTTTGTAAAATAACTACAAATATTCTAATTTTTTTCAGAGCGGTGATGGATAGCCATGCTTTTTAGCTTGCTAATACAGAAAAGAGTTCCAAAATATTTGCAAAATTGTGGGCCTGGTAGTTGAAAATATCATTAGGGGTACCGAATTTTGAAGGATTTAAAAAAAGTTTAAACCATTAAAAAAAAACTGAGATATTTTTTTTCTTATTTTTTCCAGAGCAGCCATAAGTAGGGCCACCCTCTGTTGCCGGCTTATCCTTGAATTTTGGGACATCCTGTATATAGATAATAATATCGTTGTGCTTGTGCATAGGTTGACTATTTTTACCCACGACAGAATGGAAACGGTACCAACATGCATGGTGAGAGGATGTTTCTGCAAATCTGTGTTGTAATTTTTCGCCAAAACTAACGGTTCGATTTTAATAACTAAAAAGTATGCCACGGATAGTCTGTCGTCTGCACCGTACCTATTCACTATGATACCTAGTTACAATTCATTACAATACGTTTATTTGTATACATAATTTACCTACAAAAAATTACTATGTTTATCGCAACAGTGTCATAGGTAAATACAGCTACATGTTCGCATATCAGATGATGCACGCAATTTGTATTGGTATTAATAGTACACGGCTGTGAAACGCGAGTCATTATAGCGTGTCATTTTGATAAAGCGATGATTCCTGTTCTACTATTATACTTTTTGCGACTTTGCGTTGCAGAGGAGGTAAGCAGTATTCGATTAATTTTCTTTAAAAATATCATTGGACCTATGGACTTCAACACTAGGGAAGCGCATGCGACTCTTATATAGCTATTGCTCGGAATAAATGTCTTGGACTTAAAATATACCTACTCAAAATGTGCTCTATACGCACACTCACAGTACACGTTTCTTGGGTGTCTTTTGAGGATAGCACGGGGTGCTACTGCGGTGGACGAGCTCATATTCACCAAGCATAGATTATTACAAAACTTTCCGCACGCGTACCTATATAATTATGTCTCACGATTTAGGTCCAAGATACGTGTCCCGTGGTAACTAAGTATATCGTGCAAAGACTACAAATATTAGTCAACTTACCATGGGTTACAACCCTGTGTTTTACATGTAAGAATTTGTTACAACAAATGCCGAAATATACAACAAGGCACTGCTTGTCAATACCGTCAAGGAGGAAATTAGGCTCTTGGCTTAAAAGTACAAGAACCGACTAAGGAACCCCCCAACCATCTGGCTTCTGAGCATTAGTTACTTCAAACGCCTCACGCGATACGATATCCAAGACCTAGGTCCAGATACTGAGAAGAGTGCTGCTACTGGGGGAAACCTTAGACAAGACAAGACGTTCAATAAATCCGCTCATAGTCAAGGACTGATTCGAGAGAAGTTTGATTAGAAAAAATAAGTTATCTACCTACCACGACTTTCGGAACCAAGTCAAGCCAGGCTCGGAATCGGAAGGTCAGATGCCAATGCTCCCATTAAAACCGTGGGCATCATGTCGAACAATAATTCTTCTGAACACACACAATTTGTACAGGCGGTAAAGCACGCATCCTCAATGTCAACGAGTGTGGGATTGTCGACGAACCACAGTGTTATGATGTCAGTTTGTTTGTTTCTCGTATTGAACTCCACTTTTAATGTTCATAGCCTGTATACCTGTTTAACTATGACTCGCGAGTGACGCTCTGCGACGAGGCGAGCGAGGCCTTTGTTGATATTTCGGAGCTTCGTTTGGAGAGATATAACGAAACCATCTCTTACTTGGACGGATACATGGAGTTTTTTCAAGAATTTGGTAAAGATACCATGGTAAGATGTGTGCTCTATTTTCTAAGCTACCTCTATCAGTGGGGAGTCACCCTTAGTTTTCGAACAAATAAAAAAGGAATGACTTTTTTTTTACATACATACATTAGGTACATTCATATTATACTCTTGCCTGTAAAACCCCGAAGGGGTAGGCAGAAGTATATTATCAATTTATCACCTACATTTCGCCGATTTGCGGTCCCACGTTTTAGGAGGCGAGCCTATTGCTGTCAATCGGGCACTTATTCATGGGCTGTATGTTTACTGTCGGTTGGGGAACAGCCATATCCCTTACGGACGTTCCCAATAACACTATAGGGCAAGAGAGATAGCTCAATATGGGGCAAACCGCAAAAAATTCTTAATAGCAATTTTCTTTCGGAATTCGTTGAATCACTGGCAGTCTAAATTTGGATTTGCATGGTATTCAGTTCGTTGCGTACTCCGCCATCTTGAATATAAAGGTACATTTTGGTTTATCGATTAAGTAGTTTAGTTTTAATTTTACACGAAAAATTGTTTCTACAAAGTTGTTTGAAATTAAATCTTCTACAATTTTGGTATTCATAATTTTTTTTTCGATTTATCGAATCTTTGTTTGACTTTTCTGACTTATAAAAAAATATTAGCAGCAATTTTCTTTCGGAATTCATTGGGGGAGGTCACTAGCAGCATTTGGTTTTGCGTGGTATTCGGTTCGTTGCATTCTCTACTATTGATCTACTATTAATCTATCTAGCAATTGCAACGGCCATAAGTCGCCTTTTACAACACCCACAGGAAGAAATGGGGTGGCCTTATTCTACTCCACCGGGAACACGGCCGTTAAGTAGTCGGCCTTACGATCGAGAGGTCCCAGGTTTGAATTCTGTGCCCCTAGCACGAATAACTATTACAATCGTAACGTAAACGTTTCGAGAGATAGGAGCATTGCGATTGGCAGGCTTCAGACACAGGTTCACACACAGTAGGCAGGTGGCCAATTGCAATGCTTCGTTCTCTCGGTAAGTTTACTTTACGATTACGATAGCTTTTCGTGCCCATTTAAAACAAGCGATTAAAGGGTCTGCGGAGGAAATATAAATACAATACAATACTTAGGTACTCTTTTTATAAGAAACGAGTTGATTGTGCCAAATTTGTTTCCAGTTTGAACTCACATTCGAAAAGGAAGTTTCTGGAAAGTATGAAATATTGTTTTCACACGAAATATATGAATTTTGTGAAGAAGTGGCACTGGGCAGCGAGAGCGTTTACTACAACTACCTCAAGCACATGCATTTGCCTGATGAGTGCCCTTTTCCACCGGTTAGTAGGTACCTATATTAATCTAGTTTAACACAATATTATCGTTTCCTCTCCTCAACTTCTTCCTCATCCTAGCGTGAATCCCAGTCGCATCGGAAGCTTTTACCTCGATGTCTGGGGTCCACCTTACCAGTCTACCTGCGGATTACGACGTGGGTAGTAAATACCTGACAATGGCACCCCAGCCGGGTCCTGGTTTGACGTTGTGGAGAATGACATGCGTGCAAATGGTCTCACTACAAAAGGCCTCACTGCACTGGTCTCATTGCAAAAAGTGTAGGAGGAAGAGCCGGAAGGCGGACCCTGAGCTCCGAGGTCATCTTGGCCACAGATGCAATCAGGAAAATGCGTCTCCATGAAGATGTTGATGATGATAGAACCGTCATTAGAACCGTCTTGGTAAGACTTCAAGCCTGCCTATGTATGATTTCATTTGGATAGAGAGAGAGAGAGAGAGAGAGAGAGAGAAAGAGAAAGAGAGAAAATAGTCCATCAATTGATATTGTTGATGGAAGGCTGAGCAGAACCGCATGACATGTATGACCGAAAATGGTAACTGACATCCACGCCGAAGAAGCTAGTACCTAGGTAGTCTATATTTTTACAGGGCAAGTATGAAATGAAAGAGAAGATAATAAGCACAGACGAAGTGCCAGTGAACAGTGACACTTGCGGCAGATATCGGATCCACTACAGCTACTACAACCTTCCGGACCAAGAACACCCGGAAGATAGAGAATTAATGTATTGCCTTAGTATTAAAGCGGTTATAGAAAAAGAGTGATCTCTATTATGTAGCAGAAAATACATATTTTGTCGATGGCAAAGTGTTTTATTATACCTACCCGTAGATTTGGTCTGCGTATTGATGTGACCCGCCCCCCTAGATAGGTGGAACGCTGGCCTGCGTATTGTAGAATAGACTTCAACTTTTCTTAATGGCTTCTTCAGCAAATCGCCGCAATTTCGCCAATGTCAAATAAATTGTAAATGTTTATAGAATTATTAATGGCGAAACGCCAATGTCAAGTTTTTCAAGATATTTTCTACCAGAGCTACGTTAAGCCACGACAGTAACTTTGTTTCTGTGTATCCACCCCTCACGAGATTCAGGTGGTCGATCAGGACGTGTGGTTGAATTTTAGGGGGCTTGTAGAATATAATGACGAATGTGTCGGATTTGACGTATCTATATGACAGTCGTCCATGTATGTCATAAACGTCAAATCCCATACATTGGTAATTCTATTCCATAATACGCCCGTCAACAAATTACCCCTCGTCTATAGTCTGTTTTTTTAACTCAGATACTAAATTGACAAGTACAAATGTCAAATTGTACTTACTACTACTGCTTCTGCACAGCTGGCAGATATCAGGTCCACCTCAGTCTCTTCAACATTCCGGATAAATCACGCCCGTCAGAAAGGGAATTCATGTTTTGTGTTCGTCTTAAAGTGATTATAGAAATGGAGTGATCACTATTCAATAGCAGAAATACATATTTTGTTGATGAAAAATTGTTTTATTCCACTATTAACACTGCCGGAATACCAAAAAAACCACTGCGTTCGGACGTCGAGTAACTGCAGAGTTTTTTTGCACGTCGCAATGCCTGATACGAATATCATGCATTGAGTGACCACAACTGGGTAGTGTGGGTGGCTGCAAGCCGCAGTTGTCGATCCGGGCATTAACTGCAAAGAGGGTAGCATCGGGATACTGCAGCGGGGGCAGCGAAGTCTGGCAAAAGTTAGCTTGCATGGCTTTGGCCAGTCGCCAGTATCCGCGGCTACCTGCAGGGTGTGACATGAGTTGCCCATCAAGCCGTACCACGCGTTGGACATTCACTTTGATATAAGCCCTCTTGCAGTCCTTGATAGCTCTGTTATACGCTGCTGTGTGATGACCCTTGTTTGGATCGCGCATTGCGTGTGCCCTGATCCAAGCCCGGTGCACCGACTGTCTCAGTTCCATGCCCAAACTGATTTCACCAGCGACGCAAAGCAATGCTGAGTCCACGGGACGGATGCAAAGTAATCTTGTAATACGTCCCAATCTGCCGTCGAATAGTGCCTTAAACGTCGTTTAACATCTACAGATCGAGTGGCGACTGGCACTTTGGCACACTGGGCTTGGACACTGGGCTGGGTGGATGGTCAGCAGAAGGTCCAGCAAAGAGGGCGTATGACTCGCTATGACTGGTATCCGACGACAGCAAACATCCGCCCTAATATACACGCACACTCCAGCTTTTGCTAGGAAATTTGCCTCTATCACAAAGCCGGGGTAGAGTAAGTACGACGTACCTATTTGTGTCACCATGAGAAAAAGTATAGCAGGCCGTGTAATTTCTAGATGATGGTGGAAGGCGATGAGGTAAGAGTGGTGTCCACGAATGTTCGTGTCCTCAAATGGTATTGGTTTGATGGAAGAGGGGTTTGCCACTGTAAGTACTGCTTTTAAAAATAATTAAAACAGGACCGCCAGTTTTATGTGGCAGTTAGCTGTGGAAGGTTTCTGCTACGAACAGTAGAAAATTATAATATAAAAAACTTACCAAAAATGGGATAAAACACAAACTTGTAATAACCTCCAAAACCACCAACTGATTTGAAAGAACTCAGGATATCAACCTTAGATTATTAATAAATAACTAACCCCGCGAACTTTGTACCGCCTTACATAACCTTTTTATACAAAACTGACATAAAGCGCGCCTCATTCCAACAAATATCAGTATTATGTATATGTAATAAATTTACCTTGTTTTTAAATCAAGGTTATCACATAATTTGGTAGAAATTAGAAATGAACTTTTAATTAGGAAAATAAAATTCGGTTGGTACTTAGCGCCATCTGTCACCGAATAGTACGAAATCATTCCCTAACTCGTTAGCTGTTGACACCATGTTGACAATAAACAGAATACTATTGTGATGCAGCTACCCGATACAAAAAACAGATGTCACTCTTATAAAGAACGGACCATTGGTATCACTGATATTTTTTTTTTTTACAATCTATACTTAATATTATAAATGCGAAAGTACTCTGTCTGTTGGTCAGGTTGGTCTGTCTGTCTCTCTGTTACGCTGGCATGCCTAGACCACTGAACCGATTTTGATAAAATTTGGTACAGAGCTAGATTAGACATTGGGAAAGGATCTAAGCTATGTTTGGGTGCGATAACCGATATCCACGCGGGCGAAGGCCGAGCCGCGGGCTACAGCTAGTAAGCTATAAATCATCACGCTACTACTAAAGGGAGCGGAGCAGTGACCATAAATGTCAACAAATCTGGCAGATTTCTATACATTAATTGAAGACTAAGAAATGGCGGGCTAAAAAGGGTTTGCTTTTTGTTTTGTTTTTAAAAGTTCTCTATTGCACCATAAAGTCTTATAAAACAATAATCACTTTGTCAGGCTGAATCGCCTATAAAAGTTTACAACAAAATGATAATTAAACTTTCCGATTAAAACACAAAATTATAATCACTATTAGATATTTATCCAATTTAATGTAATTTGGTTAAATCGCAGTTTTGTTATTGAGCTTAGTTTGCTTTTCCTGTTCATAACTGAATGTAGGGCACCTAAAGCTTGGGCACCTTTTACCCGTAGTTTGGTTATGTGCTTAGTCCAATTGATCTTATTGTCCATTGTTAGCCCAAGATATTGTACAGACTGACTCCACGGGCCATCAATATTATGAAGCTTTTCAGGAACCTGGCGTTTACGAGTAAACATGATTGCAGAAGTTCAGCACACGTGCTCATAAGTAACATTTAATGTTTACTAGAATTACTGTCGTAATTCATGTGTAAACTAGATGACATTACTCACATTATACCAAACCAAAGCCGTTAATAGTACATCATGGTACAAGTGAGCAACGTTGGTGATTACCGCCGAGGCGCCATTGAGACCCGAGCCGCCAGGCGAGGGTCTTAAGACAGCCGAGGACGGTAATCATCATGCTCACACGTGCCATACGACGTTTTACAACACACTTGCGAATAAAATAATACTACAAATACTAAATAAACAATACTACAAATTAATTCGTTTTCCTATGCGCGCGCATTTAACAATGGCGGTCGACCATATTTAAAAAAAAAAGAGGTTTGAACTTAACTTTTTTTTACTCTGTTTTTTTTTCTGTACTTAGAGAAAAAAAAAAAGTTAAATTTGAGCGAAAATTTTGTTTATTACACAAGTATTACAAGTTGAAATTATTTATTTAAATACGAAAATGCATCAAATGACCATACAATAGGCGTATTAATTTATTCGTACTATTAAACACCTTATTTTTTGTATCAAAACTTTTTTAAGAACATAGACAGTTATAGACACTTCCTATAAAATTTAAAAAAGAATCTATAACTCACTTTGGTGAATAATAGTAATGAAAAAGTCACAGTTTTATAATAGGTGTCATTCCGTGCTTCATTGCGGTAAAATAATATCACTGTTATGAGCAGGTGTGTTGTAATAGTACATTATGGTACAAGTGAGCAACGTTGGTAATCATCATGCTCACACGTGCCATACGACGTTTTACAACACACTTGCGAATAAAATAATACTACAAATACTAAATAAACAATACTACAAATTAATTCGTTTTCCTATGCGCGCGCATTTAACAATGGCGGTCGACCATATTTAAAAAAAAAAGAGGTTTGAACTTAACTTTTTTTTACTCTGTTTTTTTTTCTGTACTTAGAGAAAAAAAAAAGTTAAATTTGAGCGAAAATTTTGTTTATTACACAAGTATTACAAGTTGAAATTATTTATTTAAATACGAAAATGCATCAAATGACCATACAATAGGCGTATTAATTTATTCGTACTATTAAACACGTTATTTTTTGTATCAAAACTTTTTTAAGAACATAGACAGTTATAGACACTTCCTATAAAATTTAAAAAAGAATCTATAACTCACTTTGGTGAATAATAGTAATGAAAAAGTCACAGTTTTATAATAGGTGTCATTCCGTGCTTCATTGCGGTAAAATAATATCACTGTTATGAGCAGGTGTGTTGTAATAGTACATTATGGTACAAGTGAGCAACGTTGGTAATCATCATGCTCACACGTGCCATACGACGTTTTACAACACACTTGCGAATAAAATAATACTACAAATACTAAATAAACAATACTACAAATTAATTCGTTTTCCTATGCGCGCGCATTTAACAATGGCGGTCGACCATATTTAAAAAAAAAAGAGGTTTGAACTTAACTTTTTTTTACTCTGTTTTTTTTTTCTGTACTTAGAGAAAAAAAAAAGTTAAATTTGAGCGAAAATTTTGTTTATTACACAAGTATTACAAGTTGAAATTATTTATTTAAATACGAAAATGCATCAAATGACCATACAATAGGCGTATTAATTTATTCGTACTATTAAACACGTTATTTTTTGTATCAAAACTTTTTTAAGAACATAGACAATTATAGACACTTCCTATAAAATTTAAAAAAGAATCTATAACTCACTTTTGTGAATAATAGTAATGAAAAAGTCACAGTTTTATAATAGGTGTCATTCCGTGCTTAATTGCGGTAAAATAATATCACTGTTATGAGCAGGTGTGTTGTAAATATATTATTACCAGCTATTAGGATTCAATTGTTGGGCTCCTGGATAATTTTGATGCATTTTAGAGCAACTCTGAGTGAAGATACAATTAAATACCAATCAGAGTGGTTTACAAAGTGTAGCTGTCCTAGAGCCCTTTTGAAGCCGTCTGTTCCACATAATATCCCTACAGTGGGGTGAGCACGAACAACTATCGTAATCGTATCGTGAAGTAACGAGAGCACGGAGCATTGCGATTGGCCGCCTGCCTGAAGCCAGCCAATCGCAATGCTCCGTGCTATCTTTACGTTCACGATACGATTACGATAGTAGTTCGTGCTCACCCCACTGATCTATCCCTACTGGTAGGGAAGAAAGCCAATCAAAGTAATTATATATGTCTATAATAATAAGTGACAGCCGTTTGCACATGTGAAAGTATATATTATACTCATACTCGTATTATTGTTGAGATAATTATTAAATCATATTCTATCATCATCGTAATTGCTTCAGCAGTAGGTACCTATATTATCTAAAACCACGAGGCGTACGAAGGCGACTACTTTTTATACCGGAACCCTGAGCTGAAAACTGAGGGATTACAGTATACAGTGGAGATTGGTGGAGGTTTTGCAAACTGAATTAAATTAATTGTGACGAAGTGGAGAAGTGCTTGATATTTTGATCAAAGTTATCGATTCTTCGGATTTGATAAAATCTCGCTCTGCGGAACCTGAGATAATAACGTATTGCAATACACAGAATAAATAACTGACCCGGATCACACATCACACATCAAACATGAATATATTCAACATCTACAGGGGGTACACTACATAAATACGAAAAGTCTTATTCCGAAAGTTACAATCACGAATTTCAAAATTCCGAATTTCATAATTCCGAATCATTCAAAATTCCGAAAGTCAGATATCCGATGTATCATAAATCCTATTTATTGAAAACCCGAATTTCAAAATTCCTTACGATTATAACTGCGAATATTAAAATTCCGAATTTGAAGATACCGATAATAATCCGAAATATCATAAATACGAATTCCGATTATTAAAACTCCGAAACAACACAAACCCGACAATCAAGCGCCTTGTAAACCTGCATTAGGTAAGTAGAATAGTTGCTTTTTTCGGGGTACACGAGATAAACAGGAAATAGAATTATTGAACTATTATTTTAATTTATTTATGCTAATGATTACAAAAAACACGTTGCCATACAACTTTCAGTAACAAGCATGCATGCAGGCAAGCATGCAGGCAAGCATGCAGGCAAGTATGCAGGCAAGCATGCAGGCAAGCATGCAGGCAAGCATGCAGGCAAGCATGCAGGCAAGCATGCAGGCAAGCATGCAGGCAAGCATGCATTCAGGCAAGCATGCAGGCATGCATTAGTTTCGCTCTTCTCCGGCGCTACGGGATGTGCAGTCCTTCCGCCCTTGCGTAACAAAGTTCTGGCACCCATGCTCGCTTCCGCAGCTTCGGCTTGCTGGTCGCCTCCGGCGACCAGCCTCAGCCGCTCCAGCTCGCCCGGGCGCCTGAGCTTCGTTACTGCGGGCGAGGACTGCCCTCCCTCCGCGCCTCCGGTTTTTAAATAACACTCTAGTGTAGGACAAACAAGTACCACGGCAGTAGGACCACGGCAAGTCGGGTTTGGCTTAATTTTTATACGTAATAATTGGCGAGAAAATTAATTTTTTATTATTATAAAAAATCAACTCTAAAATGCGCAACATGTCAAATCAATTTTAACTTTTACCTATTTTTAATACAAATTTTCAATTTGAGCAATGATTTTTCGGAAATTTGAAATTCGGAATAACGTTTTTCGGGCCAATAATACTACGGATTTTTAATTATTCGTAAAAATGAAATTCGGAAGAATGAACATTCGTATTTATAACTTTCGGATAAATAACTATCGTGTTTTTGAATACTCGGAGTTTTGTTTCTTAGGAATTATAATATTCGGAATTTTGAAAATCGGAATATTGAAATTCGGAATTAAGTATTTCGGAATTGTTGGGTGTTCCCATCTACAGGCCTATGTAAAATATGCAGCTGAAGAATTTTTACCGTCCTTCCTTCGGCAGTCGGATAAAAAGAGGACTTCTTCAGAATTTGCTTTAGCTTTCCTTAACGTTACTATTCTTTTTCATCTATACTGTAAGTTTATGTTTCTTAGACTTGTGTTTTTTATATATTTTGTTTAATGCATTTATATTAGTGTCTGCTTTTGTTGTTTCTTTTGCAGGCTCCTGTGTTGTAGTTGAAGTTCTTCACTACTAGAGGGGCTAGAATCTTATCTTATCTTCTTAGCTATTTTGGACTTCTTTTCAGCCCTTGTTAGTGTTTTACCTTCCACAGAAGTTTTACGTGGAACATTAGTTATATTGAAATGTATGACGACCCTATTTTAATTTCAGAAAGATTTATTATACTCTCACAATGATATGATTACAATTCATTACAATGCACTCATTCAAACATAATTTGCGACATTATTTTTTTATGGAAACGTTTGATCATATCGGCTATAGATAAATATAGAGACATGTCCGCATATTATCAGATGATGCACGCAACTGGTATCATAGGTTATATTAATACACGGCTATGAATTCGAGTCATTATTACGTGTGATTTCGATGAAGTGATGATTCCTATTATACTGTTATACTTTTTGCGGCTTTGCGCATGCCAGGGGCTAACTGAGGTAAGTAGTTAGTTTTCCATGGATTTTTTACAGCCTCTGTGGCGTAGCGGTAGAACGTTAGACTACTACGCAGGGGGCGCGGGTTCGATTCCCGCGCAGTGCAAATATTTGTATGCATGGAAATATATATTTGCATTGGTCTGGGTGTTTCTATGTATAATATGTATTTTCTAAAAAAAAAAGGATGTACGTATAATAATCCACATTCTAGATTACATAACACAAGCTAGTTCAGCTATTTCGGCCTTCTACGCAACTGTGATTCACAACCAGTTGCGACGGAAGAACTTTTTACCTTTAATGGCAACTGGTTGCGATAGAAGAATGTTTCCCCTTATTACGCAACCAGTTGCCAAGCTGTAATCCATTTTCCATCATGGCAACCAAGTTTCGCAACCAGTTGCTAAAAATATTTTGCAGAGGATAGCCAACTACTGGCCACTAGTACAGAGTTTCACGAAGGCTCAACAAAAAAAGTTTCTAAAGTTTGACAAATGCAGTTATAAAATCTGTTAGTCTTGAGTAGTTCGCGAACGATGAACGATTAGGAACCGTTCAGTAATATTAACCGAATATACATGTTTCCCAAACGTTAATCGGTCATCGGTCTATTTGGTCATCGGTCGGCGCCTCTTGCTCTGAACTATGCAAAATGCAAACCAACCGAGTATTTTGTTTGTTTGTAAGTTATAGGTCTGTAGGAGTCTTCTAGTCTTTATATTCACTTTTTATGTCCACAGCCTGTATACGTGATAAATTTTGACTCGCAAGTGGAGTTATGCGATTCTGCGAGCGAGTCCTTTATCGATGTTTCGGGCCTTATCGCGGACAGATATAACGAAACCACCGCTTACTTGAACGGCCACGTCGAGTTTCTTCAAGAAATGGGTCCCAATACTATGGTGAGATATTACTTCTATTTTCTAAGTGGCTTGCGTTTCATCGTGATCATTGGTACTTATACCTAGAGCTATATGCACTTACTACATAATTATATTATGTATTTGAGTGTATAAGATATTATTAAGGGCTCAAGCCAACCACACTTGAACCTGCTGATTGATGGACGAAGGTGCAGGCTTTTTCTCGAAGTTGACAGGTCAGACGGAAGCTGCTTCTGTAATAATCTAGATATATCAAATGAAGAGAAAGACAGCCTCTGTGGCGTTGCGGCAGTGAAAGCGGCCGCTATGCAGAAGGCGCGAGTTCGATCCCCGCTCAGTGCACATATTTGTATGCATGAATATGGGGACCTGCATTGTCTGGTCGTGCCTCGGAGTGCACGTTAAGCCATCGGTCTCGGTTGCCTTAAGAACATCTATGGCAGTCGTAACGGGTAGGTGGAGCAACTGGTCTAGCTGCAATCCTTGGATATCGCCATTGGGTTGTGGAGGTCGATGGCAGTCGCTTCACGAAAAATATCGTAGTTCTGCCTAATCCGCAGTTAGACTGGTAAAGCGGTCCGCAGATTCCGAGGTGAAATCTTCGGATGCGACTGAAATTAACGCTAGGATCAAGGCAAGGATGAAATGAAGAGAAAGAGTTGGAGAGCTGACCCCGGATTCTAAATCTACATTAAATTTGATTCCAGGTAGAAATCATATTAGAAAGGGAATCTTCTGGAAGGTACGAGGTAACGTTATCACACGAGATCTACGACTTCTGCGATGAAATAGCTCTGGGCAGTGAGACGATTTACTACAGCTACCTGAAGTTCATGACCTTCCCTGAACAATGTCCTTTTGAACCGGTTAGTATAATTTGGGAACGTTCGATATGTGGGGTGTCATACACCCGAGTTGGGGACTCCGTGGTCCCCACACCGGATGAGGGCCAGTTCGAGAGATATGGCTCTGGGTCGGCCGGGGTGCGAGGGATATGGCTACGACAATCTCACCTCCGGCAACCGACGGCCCACAGTCGGCGTGCGTTTTAGTCGGTTCGAGTCCGACATAATCTCCTCCTCCGGTTCCGGCGGGGGAGGTATCCGTGGGGATTTTAAAAAACACGATAAAATAAAAAGAAGCGTCCGAGATAATATATGTATGTGTAGTGTATAACTCCGGACACGTATCTCGGACCTAAAATGTGCTAAAAATGTGCCCTATATGCGCAGTACACATTTCTTAGGTGTCTTTTGAGGATAGCACGGGTTGCTACACTGTGGTGGTCAAACTCAAATTCACCAAGTATATTTTTTTTTTATGAACTTCTAATCGATGTGTTTAAAAACTATTGAACGGCTTCAATGTGTATTTTTACCAGAGAAGTCTTGGTCAGACGTCGAATCTTCCTTAAGTTTGATTGCAATTCATGAAATAAAATCGAAAATATGACCAGGCTACAAAAAGCCATTTCAATATAGACTTAAACAGCATTATTTTAAAGTCTAAACTGAAATGGTTTTTTTGCAGTGTCCGTGGTATGAAAGTGGTTTTGCTTTAGCAGAATCGAGGGCCTGAGCGATAAATCAAATTTAGCTTTTCTCGTCAGGGATATTCTCTTAACACAATTTTTTTGATTGAGGTAAAATCAAGACCGAATTTTGAACATCTGAAGGTGGATTTAGACCAAACGAACATAGAGCTAAAACAAGAGCATTCTATCTTAATATTTTAGTGTAAATGAATTCTTATTTTCAGCGCTTACATAATAAAAAACAACGAACGAATGTTCTGTCACTGTTTACACTAATGGAATTTGACGTAGAAGGGATAGATTGAGCATTCGCTCGTTTGATGTAAACCAACCTTTACGAGAAGGGGTTTTCAGAAATTGCTTATCAACTAATACCTTATATTTTTGTACAGGCCAAGTACAAAATCACAGAGATGACTATAGGCAAGGAGGAACTACCTGCAAACAGCAGCACAGCTGGCAGATACCGGCTCTTCCTCAGCCTCTTCAATGTTCCGGACAAACAGCGCACGGATGAAAAGGAATTAATGTTTTGCCTTCGTGTTAAAATGATCATAGAAATGGAGTGATCACTATTATGTAGCTGAAAATACATATTTTGTTGATCCTAAATTTTTTTTATTATTACCTTTAGCCAATTAAGTATTAGGTAATCTTCGCCTTTAGGCTTGGTTTATGTTATTACTGTGATGAGGCCTTTAGCGTCCCCAGCCCAGACGCACCAACAGTGAATATTTGTTATTTCGCTACACCCCCCACTGACCACTATAGCTCTCAGGTATACACCTCATGTAGGTGTATACCTGCGACCTATAGCAGTGAGCGATCGTCTACGTCAACGTCATATAATGTTGGTAGTACACTAATAAATAGCTGTATGACTAAAGTCTTGTTAAAGTCAATAGGAATCGTCTTCTATGTTTATTATTCGCCACTGGTACTCGGTTCTATTCGGGCGGTCACTCCTCACCTTTCTAGATCACATAGCACAAACTAGTTAAATCATACTTAGTTTGGGTCTAGATAGCGTTGTCTAGGATGTCGTAGAGTATTAAGAAATATTTTAAAATAGCCAAAAATTTGTTATTCAATGAACTTAGAAACACAATTATTGTACTTTACAAATGTAAATAAAACACATTTTAAAAGGTAAGTTTAAGATTTATTGAAGCATAAATATGAGAGACTATCTATTCAGCATCTGGATTATTTACAGCTTCATCATTACTTGACTCGTAAGAGACAGGGTCTTTGACTTTTACAGTAGTCTTCTCAACCACTTCTTCTTCAGAACTTACTTTAGCTTTCTTTGCCTTTGTCTCTTTTTCTTCTACTTTAACTTTATGTTTCTTAGACTTGTGTTTTTTGTGTCTCTTTGAAGAACTTTTTTCAGTGTCTGCTTTCGTCGCTTCTTCTGCGGGCTCAGTTGTTGTGGTTGTTGTTAGAATAACTTCTTCACTACTAGAAGAACTAGAGTCTTCCTTCTCTTCCTTTTTAGCTTTCTTAGACTTCTTTTCGGATTTTGGCGTTTCATCTTTCCTAAATTTGGCAATTAGAACATTACATATATTACTAAGTATGACTTTTGTAACATATCACTAACAGTTATTTTAAGTATACGTCGACAACACGACTGGTTTCAGTTTTGAGATCGACCTTAATCTCCAATTGAACAAATTACTCAGAGATAATTATTATTAAGTTACCTCATGCTTGTCGTTTAACTTTATGTTTCTAAGGTTACCAAATACGGGTGTTATACTCGTATATTATTAAAATGCTGGACGAGGAGATAGTCTTCTGGCTAGCGTTATATGTTCAAGAAGAAATATAGACACTAATTCGTCACAGCCTAGCGTGCCCAGCACGCTTCTAACGCTAAACTGTCCACGTTTATGAACAACATTAATACTGATAGTGCGAAGTATTTGTATTTTATTATTGATACAAACTTACCTCTGTCTAAGCACTTCCTTGTCGTCATCATCGCTGCTAAAAAGTAATAACTAAGTTAGTGTTGTCCATTTATATTAGTGGAAGTTAGTCGATCTTGTGACTTTGCGTCAAATATAATATAACAACCAGAAACATTATACTATTATAGGAGAGGATTCTAAAAGAAATAATTCCAAGAGTACTATGTGAAATCGTAAGCTGGGGTCTAGTAGCATTAGAATCTCCTGGGGAACCAGTTATGGGATTAAATTGGATTAAGCCGAACCATCAAGCATATTTTAGCAAGAACTGTTATCCGCTAATGGTAATACTTTGGGGTAATTTGGGAACTTTCCTCCTAAATATGGTGGTCTATTAACATTGCCAAAGTCAAAGGCAAAATCTGAGTAATTAGATTAGTAAAAAAATTACCTTTCTTCTGACTTGTTAGTCAGATCAGCCTTGTTACTGCTAGAAATAAAATTTACTATCATAAAATTATCCGGATAAGGTTTGACGATAATTTGGACAGCTCTCTTCAAGAAGAAGAAAGACTAATTTTCACTGAGGGAACTTGCTACAAATACCTATTGAATTAAGTTAATTCTACAGTTCCATAATATTTATGATTAGTTTCGCCTCACGGCATTTTCAATGGCTTTAGCATCCTTGCCCGTGAGGTAATCGACACACTTGTCATACTCTATGACGTCATATACTCATTATACGTATAGTCATCATCTTTTTGTTAGTCCCGGACGCATCAAAGGCTTTCATCTCGGAGTCCGGGGTCCGCTTATGACCAATGTAATTACTACTTACCCCTCATCATCAGATTCCCTGAAAATTAAATAGATGTTATTTGAATATTTAAATGTGAATGATATAAGACGCCTATCAACAATTTCGGTACTTAGTAATGTAGAGCTTTTTTCTGACTCTACAATTTTTTTTAATTAAGCAAACAAAATCTGAAAAAATTAACTTACTCCACGTCGTCCCAATTGACAGACCATTCTTCATGGGTTATACCAGAGCGGAATACTCTTCTGCAGTTTTGCCTGAAATGAAAAAAAAATATCTCAATACTGCTATATCTTTATGAGTGTACTATGTGAGTTCGACAAATGGAAGGGAAGTTCGAGTGATTCAAGCAGTTAAATATATAAATGTCGCAGCCAACTAGCTTAATCAGCCGATCAATTAATTGCCTAGGCTGTTAACTAAACGGTGCCGTTCAATTAACGGTCTGAATGATATTTAGCCGTAGCGTTTATTACAAATTTAATATTCTGGCTGGCTAATGCTTGGGCCATTCCGAAATAATACAGAAAGTCAGTGATAGGTTTATTGAATCCTAGAGTGGAGACCGCGAAAAGGAAAATGGTAGATGGGACACCGCCTAGCCAGGTGAACTGACGATCTGCGAAGGGTGGCTGGGATGGACTGGATGCGGAAGGCGGAGGATCAACAAACGTGGCGCATATTGGGAGAGGCCTATGTCCAGCAGTGAACTGCAATAGGCTAATTGATTGATTGATTGATTGAGGTTTATTGAGAAAGCTGTACAATCCCACTTGGATAGATTAGGTTAGAAGGTTAATGCGGATGTTAGTTACAAAAGTTAGTTACAGTTACAAAAGATCTTACTCGACATCCTTGTGAATAGCACATGATATAAATTGACGATTCCTATAAATTGATGTGTATAGGAAGGGTCCGTGGCAGCTGTGACTTTTCGGGTCAATTTTGCAAGCAGATATTACGCCAATAACCGTCTCCTTGCCCTTATGTCTCACAATCAGAGGACCACCGTGATCATTCTGAAAAAAAAAACGACATAAATCTGTAGACTGTAGAGTATTCAATTAGAGAAGAGTCTGTGATTTAGTGTGATGATACTCATTATCAAGGTACGATTTTTATCCAAAGTGTTACCTTATTAGAGCCTCACTTACTTCTTTACTTTTCTGTTGTCTTCTTTCTCTCGCACGAACCCTTTGTAGGTGCAAATACTACTTAAATCTATATCTGGTGTTCCAAGCATTCATAAGCCACAATAATGGAATGGCTGTACGATTCGTAGTAATCATTACTGACCTCACAAAATCCTCCCTGCATTGAAGATCTCCTCGCAGTGTAGTCATTAGGGTCCCTCAAATGTCTTCCAAGATCAATATCGATCGTGTTGCTAGATATATCATCATCGATGCTTTCGTCGTGACGTCTGGTTTCCACGTCTGTACAGTTGGCGTATCTTTTCTACGGAATTAGAAAATATGATTAAATGTAGGATATAAAATTCCTTTCATTCAAAAATTGTTCTTAAGTACTTAAAAATACTAGTCTACAGAATCTGATGCGGATTCTTCGCGAACGAATGTATTTTGTTCAATGCATACCGAATTGGTACAGTCAATTGCCGTTTGCGACTACGAGCTATCCACGAAGCAGAAAGTCCGGGAAGATTATCCGCGTCGATATTTGTGTGGGCCATTGCAATAACACCGACAACATAATTATTTGTAGAAAATGGCCGACGCTATGCTGCCATTATGGAGATAGTTGCATAGTATACTTACGTCACAGACTTCACTAAGCCTCTTCATTACGTCTTTAGTACAAATCATGTATTGTGTGATAATATCCCTGAACCTTTGGGCCCATTTTCTGGCACACTGCTCGTTATCCATTATGCACACCTTTGCTTCTTGCAGACATCTAGCATTCTTAGGTATGTGGACTTCTTTTTGACGACGGTATACACCCTAAGTATTGAAAATTAAATCGATTAATTTCAGGATGATTGGTTGTGAATTATTCCACCGTTCCAATCGAGTAGGAGGATTCGACTGGGGAAGTACCCCCGCCCTACGGGATACCGCGGCTATAGATAATCCTCAAACCTCGTGTTGTGTTTCCGACGGTGAGTAGGGTAGCCAGAGCTCACTGGAGAGGTTTTGTACTGTCAGTGGAAAGATCAAAGGATTGTCCTGCTTGTCTTCTGACAGTACAGAATCTCTTAAGTTCTCTCTTAAATTCTCTGTTCTCAAAGGGTCGGCAGTACGTGTGTGACTGCCCTCGTGTTGCACTCGTCCATAAGCCACGGTAACCAATTCCCATCAAGTGGCGACCTAAATTGTATAAAAAATCCAAAAAATTAAATGTTACCTCTCTAAAGTTATTGCCACTACCCCATCCAGCAATCCATCCTTTAGTGCCAGGCTTTTCTAGTTCTCTGCTGATGTTATTATAGACGATAGGACAAACGGCGAATTCACATCCATTTTCCTGAACGCCGAACTTGAAGGCCTTGTCTACTTTAACTATTGCGATGTCATTCGATGACCATTTGATGCTATCTTGGAAGTCGAATTTGTAGTCTATAAGCAAAAGAAAAGAAGAATTATAATAAGCTGTTACAAATCTTTGTAATAAATTTTGTAATAACTACCATATGCTTCGACTAAGGAAAGAAATTCAATCAAGAATAATCTGAAATGATTATTATTAACTGATATGAATGAAAGAAAATCATGAACCAAGGGTAACAAGGCCGATGTAGCAGCAATATTTTTTTAGATTGACTCTTACTGCATTTTTAATTACTTCCAGTCGCCATCCTATGATGACATGTAAGGCCTTGTACGATTAGACCGTTATTTGAACAATAACCTAGGCCACACGACTCTTTTCCCCGCAGACGCGGCCAGTAAAAAACTCGCAAAGTATGCAGCCTTCGAGCCACAATATATCGTGGCACCGGGCGCGCTCGAGACCATGGGCAGTTGGGGCACAGAAGCCAAGAAATTGATGGCGGATAGGTTGACGGTTAAAGGAAAAAAACTGGCGACTCTCGCTCCGGCTCGTACCTGCTGTGCAATTCTGTAAGCGGTCAGCGGCGAGCACAACGTTGCGACAACCTTGATCAAGATTGTCATTGGTCGATCTCCAGTGACTTCACCCTGTCTAACCAATGACAATCTCGATCAAGGTTGTCGCAACGTTGTGCTCAACGCTGAACAGCTGGTGCAAAGGCTAGCCGTTGCACCAGACACAATCCGTGGCGGGTTATCTACATGACAAAAGCTTGGCTGGCTACTTGACATTGTTGCATTTAAATAAGTATAATTATTATATATCCCAATAAAAATTTATTTCATAATAATTTTAAGTATCTTTATAGTCATACTCAAAAAAGGATATAACACACAAAAACTTACTTTTAGGTATACATTTCCAGACAACTCTGCGTCGATGCTTACATACACACTGGTCGCTCTTATAATCGAAGCTATCGACAAACTTGGTGGTACCAGAGACGATGTAGAATCTGTCTGCGTCTTCGACACAAGCCGCAGAAGTGAGCACGTAGTGAGGGTCGACCACGACTCCTCCACATAGCCAACCTCGATATTTGTGAGCTTTAGCTGACTCTTTCGTTAGTTGGAGATATACCTGCATCATAACCATACGTTTAAGTTCGTTAGCGTTGAAGCAGAACTAGGAGAAGATGATTTAAATCATCTTCACTTAGTTCTGTTTCATTCGTTATTACATACATACATTTATTTATCATTACATTCGTTTTATTCTTCTCTTGATATTGTCGACTATTTATTTTAACATTGATTCATTTGCAACAAGAAATGCTTTCAAATATTAATGGACATTGTTGAATTTTATTTTCAAGTAAAATCTTTTCGAAACCTTATTATAAGACCATTAAAAGTGAAAAAAAGGTCATGAAAATCTCGGTGATAAAAATTATAAGAAGTAAATCATCGCTGTTGACTCTTATTAAATTGATATCTTATAAATGTATTTTGTTAATTATTAGTGTAAGAGAGTTATATATATTACATATTCTAGTAAGTATAAGTAGGTAATATTGGCTCCTGTTGAGTGCATTGAAAATGAAGTCAAGACCTTCGTAAAGAATATATACATTTTAGAAACCGTAAAATTTGGGCATACGCAATTTAAATTAAATTGTGATGAGTGCCGTGTCAGAAAATAAACAATAGCTGCATCACGTTTTGGGTAGCGTATAATGTCATAATGTGCACAAAAAAAAAGACGTGTGGCACTCGGGGACTGCCGCGGCATAGCATTTTTATCAACTTATGCAATTATAATTACTTACGTTAAGCGGAGCTACTTCGGAGCAGCTCGGCTCGATTCGTGCGAGCTCGGAGTGGGGGGTGTTAGGTTTTTTTCGTTACGGAATTTCTGGATTCGGTCTCCACGCTCAAGGCCCGCAATAGAAGCTATGCAATAGCTTAATAGTGAAAAATTTAAAATAACTATTCGGATTCTTGATCCTCTAGACAAGTGACAATTTTGACGTTTATGACACTGATTTTGACGACTGTCAATGAAAAAATTAGTGTCAATCCTATACATTCATCATTCTATTCTACAAAACACCGGCCAATGAATTACCCCTTATCTAGGGGGCTAGTATACTAACCATGTAAGGTCGTTTCGCTTTTTCAGTCCTCTTACTGAACAAAATTCGCCTAGTATCTACGGCAGTTCTGTTTTCGGAATCCCAACCCTCGTCAGGTATTTCGTCTGGTTCCTCGACACCCTTATCATCATGTTTTTTATGTTTTTTGTCATGATGAGTCTTGTCCACGTCATCAGATTTTTTATGTTTTTTTGAAGGGGATGCTATAACTAAACCTGCAATAAAGTTTTGTTCTCAATCATTTCTCATCAATTTTTTGTGTGAGAAATTATAAGTAACTATATATTTTTCAATTTTTGAAATAAAGATTACTAGTAACAGAATTTACTATAATTCCCGGAAACTAGCTAAGTTAAATTGCTTGTGTTAGAGTGCACTCTTAACACTGGCAAGGATTCGAACCAGGTACCTCTCGATCATAAGGCCAACTCTTTAACCTCCAAGTTAGTAAAGCTACAAAAAATCATGCATAAGTTGCCAGGCATCCTAGCAATTTCCCGGTTGTGTTCATAATTTTTATTTTGAACCTGGGTTTTTTTACTTTTACGAGGGCGACTGCCGTCTGACCTTCCAACTCCGAGAGGATAGCCTGTGTCAGACTTCGCTCGTTGTTTAGCAGGTGCACCAACTAGCAAGTGAAATCGACTAGGGTTCTGAAGTAGTTAGTAAGGGCTTGTGCACCATTAATTTCATCTACAGGTATTACAGGTAAGGAAAAAGTAATAAATCAATGAAGTTTAGATAGAAATAATGTAATATAATCTTACCTATTAAAACCACAAGTGTCAGCAGAAGTGGGGTAAGCCTCGTCATTTTGTAGCAAAGGACGATCCCAGAAGGATCGCTGAAAGTAATTTAATGTTATAATGTAATGGAAAAGTAATTAATTTCTCAATTTCTAGACAGATATGCTTCGTTGAAGTTAATTATTTTGTATCCGGTGGATATCTTGCGCACGAAATATGTAATTAAGTTTGTTCAAGTTAATTAAAACAGGTTATGACGTAATGACTGAGGTTTTGGGCTTATAATAATGAGGTTTGGGATTCAAAGCCCATACAGTATACCATCGACTTGAACCGACTAGAATTTTGCTTATCCCCTTACGAGAATTATTAATGAAATGTAATCCATAATATCATCTTTAAAAAACTTATGAATAAAACTTTTTTACAATACATTTCATGTAGTATTTTTTATATTGTAAACAGAAACACCGTAATGTATAGAGCACTTCCTTTTCATCGCCAATTCCAATGGCATCCAAAAGTTCCAAAACTGTCCGCTGGACCTACTTTAATTGGTTTGTTTTGGCTTTTATGAAAATGACTGCTGTTTGAGCTCCGAGAGAAAAGTGTCAGTTATGCCTTTTATGTTGTAGCAGTGGGTATTAAACCATAGAAGGTATCAACTTTGCAAAGAACAGTTTCTGGAAATTTCATCACTTAGAGGGTGAAATAAGGGACAATAATGATCTGTTATTTTAAGACTAGATAGAAACTTCAGAATCAATCAGACCATATCGGTAGAAAAATGATAGATAGATTTTCAATGAGGTAGCACGAAACTTATTATTTTTTGTATCCCTACTAATATTATAAATGCGAAAGTAACTCTGTCTGTCTGTCTGTCTGTCTGTCTCACTTTTACGACTAAACCGCTGAACCGATTTTGATGAAATTTAGTATAGAGGTAGGTTAGACCTTGAGAAAGGACATAGGCTATGTTTGATCGCGATAACCGACATCCACGCGGGCGGAGCCGCGGGCAAAAGCTAGTATAATATATAACTTGCTTCGGGTTATTTAACTATAAGTTAATTTTAAAATTTCGGCTTCCCCAAAGGTGAATTAGGGATTGAAAGTTTATGCGATCCTCACTTTAAGGCGAAGAAGCATAAAATTCCTTAAAAAAAATTGACATTTCATATATTTGAACGTACCCCTTGACGGTAGGATAAATAAAACAATTGGAAATCCATTGTTTCAAATATGAGTAACATAATATTGTCATAATCAAAGATGGAAGAAAGAATGTACTTTGCAAGGGAAGTTATGGTACTTAATAGTGCGATACCAGTGGCGAGGAGTCACTATAACCAGATTACTGCCGGCTTGATCTGCTAAGAGAAACCGTGGCAGAATGGTAGAATTGCTCACAAAATTCCTATGGTCGTTGTATAAGAAGGAAGATATTTTCCACCGGCTTTCCTTTTTAAAATTTTTACCCTTCACTACTGGGACATATCCATGGTTTTACGGCAGTCAAAAGTGCTAGCAAAATTATTCTTCCTAGCACAAGGTTTTTGATTGCAGTTAAAAGGGAATTACACCCAGTTTCCGACAGGCTGATCAACGTTAAATTAACTAATCGGCTGTTAAATCTCTTGTCACGTAGCAATTGGGTTGCTAGAAACATGGTTAAATAGTTTAATTTGATCATCGTGTTGGTTACCATCTCGTTAACCAACGCGATCACTGGCCGAGCCACGATGATCAAATTAAACTATTTAACCATGTTTCTAGCAACCCAATTGCTACTTGACAAGAGATTTAACACCCGATTTGTTAATTTAACGTTGATCAGCCTGTCGGAAACTGGGCGTAAGCCTCATAACCAAGACTTTCGGAGCCAAGTTAATCTCAAATGCAAGCTGATATAGGTACACCGCTGATTCACGGACGAGAATTTGGTGCGGATTGTATTGCGATTTTGATGTTGTCTTATTATTTACATGTTTCATAGTTTGGGAAGGAAAGGAAGAGAATTTCATAGTTTGAACTGTGCTGGGCCAATGTGTAAGTTGGTGTCATTATTTTATTTATATTTGGACGTAGAGGAGCTTTTTCCTTTAAAACTTTTGACAATCCCGTTAGGCAAAACCGGTTAAGTTCAAAAATCGTGGAAAAGTACAAGTGCTTTATTCAGTATGTGTAGCAAATTCCATCAAGCGCTATAAATCTCCAGTATAAACAGTTTTCCATTTTGCATTTTCTGTAACCCACACTGTTTTGAAGGATTTCTTTGCGTTCAAATGTGAACAAAATTCTTCATTTGTACATTTTGCGCTCTAACGCATAGATTTGATATATTTTATTACATTTTGGACAGAATTACATTAATCAAAACAATTGACTTCATCATCATCATCAATATTTCCTTTAAACATCTATAAAAATTATATTAAAATTTCTAACATGATTGAAGTTTTCCGATTGAAACGACAAAATACCTATTCATTTCATACCACCGACCAATTGCTTTTTTCAAGTTTTATTGTGAATCTCGTATAGTTGAAGTAAAATTCAATACGTTTGAAACTTTCAGTTTCTAATGAACAATGTTATGTGTCTATGTAAAAAATTGTATTGATAAAATGGAGTTCCAGTCCTTTCGTTCGCTGTTGATTTATAGACATAACTTTCATTTGTTCATTAAATGCTGTTTAAACTATCCATATTTTTGTTTGTACTACAAATCTACGATGGGGATATTTTGCTAGGCACCTACTGACAGCCTATATATTATTTTGACAAACAAAACATTGTAATTACTGGTGAAAAGAGTGGCCGTGAGTTTTTATTGACAGGTTCCTTTCTTACAGGTTTTGCCTCTTGCCTGTAATGAGCAATAATCTTGACGTTCATAAATGTTACGTATCACCACCGTAAAGAAAATAATGAAATGTAATAAACATTATTTCAAATAAACTTTATTACATAAATTTTTTAAACATTTGTTGCATTTGCTTTGCTGACGGGCTTGGAGTCGTTATGAGCTCGGAGTATGAAGCCGCTCTCTGAGAACACTTTGTCGTCAATTGGAGCGTCGTGAGCTCTGACGACAGGGCCGGGCACGGTTGTGATGGATTCTGTAGACGACTCGTAGATATTTGGCTCAGGTTTCTCACCAGGTCCCAACTCGTTCTTTGCTGGTCTGAAGAAAGAAAATTTTAAATCAGTAGTCGTTGTTGCTTATGGCTTTGAATTCGTGATTCTCTTTTACAGGTACCTACTGATAAGTGCTAAGGGAGCAAAAAACTACACCTGATACTCGTAGTAATTTAGGGGTTCGTAGTAATCGCGCGTTACTTTTACTTATTTTCTTGTCCGGAGAAAAGAGAGCTACTTTGAGAGAAAATTGACTCGGGAACTAAGATAATAAAAATCATAGTTTCAGTTTAGTGTAATTTTTTTTTTTCAATGCTTTTCGGGTAGAATCGGACGATCTATTGTATCGAAGGTAAAGATGCGAGTAGGTACTGTGATTTTTACCCAAAATTTTCTACGAACATAATTTTCAAAACTACACAACACGCCTAAATAAACTATATCTGAAAAAGTTGCTCTGTTATCTACAATTAACACTAAAATTGAACAAATTACCCATCCGGATGATTTTTCCATGAAAGTGTTTCTTCAACATGTGTTACTCCGGATCTGAATTGTCGTCGGCATTTTGGTCTGAGGAAGTCAAATTATGAATGTAATGATTTTTTTCAGATTGTAGTAATTTAGCTAAGTATAGCTGGAAAAAATGGAATCTTATCTGTACTGAACCTAATTTCTTTAAGTTCTAAAAATTAATAAATTTTTAATTATCATCCAATTTTTCACGGTCTCTATATTCAATTAAATCTGAAAGTATGATTCCGAAGCCAACCGCATACGATAACTGCAGACGCATGCAGCAGATACAGCGTACCCATTACTTGTTAAACTCCGATACGGATAAAGGGGACAATTGACAAGCCGCAAAGAATTACGCGTATCTGCTGCGTGCGTCTGCAGTTGTCGTATGCGGTTACCTTAGAAATATACCTTTAATAACGATTATTTCACTTACTCGACTACTACATCTATTATTTTCATTTGATTTTTATAGACTGAAAACAGTGACATATAACTAGGAATGAAAATCTAATTGAAATATAATTATCATTAGTTGAGTCAGCGTACAGCTGCTACTAGCTTATAATATTAAATAATACGTACTCAACTTCCTTAAAGATAGCACAAGAGATGAACTGCCTATTCTTGTAGACGCTGGTGTAGAGGAAGGGTCCGTAACACTTATTGCTCCTCTCCTTGACGAGACAGGCCGAGATGACGCCGATAATCATTGAGTTCATACCATCACCATAGACCAAGGGACCGCCGTGATCATTCTTTATAATAAAAGACATGGATTAGAGTTAGATCATTTTAAAAAGCCACATATAATATTAGCTTCACAGTGAGGTGACATGGTTAAAAATTCATACATTAGAATCGTCCACACTTACTTGCATTTACGGTAAGTAAAATCAAATTGACGTTTCCTATATAAAAAAAAAATGAATATAACTAACTTCACAAAATCCGCCGCTGCCAACAGCGCCATCCTTAAGCCGTCTTGTGTATGATTCGTTGTGATAAGCAGAATGCATCTTAAGATTCGTAGGGATCCGTTCTGTCCTCTTGACCTTTGTGTTTGAATCTCGTCTCAGATCCTCATCGTCATCGTAACTTATATCTGAACAGTCTACATACTTCTCCTGAAAAAAAAAGAAAGTAACAATCAAAGTTTTGCTGACTTATAATTTGTATCAACTTTGATTTCAGATGTAGTTTCCATCTAGATAAATATAATATTTACTCAAACGACCAAACTTTTTTAAGAGATTGATACATTCTAAAACAATTTGAGTGATCACTTTCAAAGATTATATGAAAAATCTCAACTCGTTAAAAATGTACCATGGATCCTTCATGTTGACCTTCCCAAATCATTATCTTTGGATGAACAAAAAGGAATCTGCATTTTTATATTCATTATGATACTAAGTAAATAAATAATGATAGATGAAATATAAGGGAGTGCCAAAATAAAACAGGTAATAACGAAGACAGATCAAACAGATAAGGAAGATTGATCCGAAAATTGAGAGAAGGCTAATTGATTTTGAGGGAATCAGTTATTTAAGAATTACTAAGACTACAATTCTACATACATTACATATTTCTGACATGCTTTGACCAATGTCCTTAGTGCAGATCATGTAGTTGTCAATAATATTGTGGTAACGGGAGCCCCAGCGACGCTTGCACCTGTTCTTTGGGATGATCTCAACTCCTGCTTCTAACAAAGTGTGTTGGTTTTCTTTCCTCCTATTTATCCACTAAAACGTAAGGTAACGACTGAAATTAGTAGTGTGTTAGTAGTATAACACTCGCCGGGATATTAACCATGTTTTGTGTTTTTGTTGATCATGGCGCTTGAAACAGTGCCGAAATATCGGATACTCAACAAAAACAAAAAACATGGTAAATATTCCGACGAGTGTTATACAGGTTATACTACAATGACCAATATGACCATGTCAATCTCAAATCATACATGACGAGTGAGATATTGAGAACTGCCTACGGTTTGATATAGACCACCTGCTCACGGTATCTCGCTCGCTCTCAGTTTAATGCTCTTTCTTTCTGTTTCTTTACCTCGTCCCCCGTCACGCCACGCGTACCTTGGAGCGATACAGCGCTCGCGTTGTAAAACAGAACTTTTGCATGGCTATTTAACTTCTTTCTGTTGTTTTTCTCTTAATTAAACGGCAAAAAGTGGATTATGGATTTTATTAATTATTATTAGGTGGCGACATAAAGGCAATTATTTTACGAATGATTGTGTTTCTTCGTGAAATAATTGCCTAATTGCAAATAAAATTGTGTAACTTTTTCTACACAACATTTCTAAATAATTCTGTAACCAATTGGTGCTGCGGTAGAGCGATTTTAGCTTTTTATGATGCATGGGAGATAGTAACGGCAATACTAACCTCGTTATATCTTGACGTGGTTCCCCAACCTGCAATTGATACTATGGCACCAGGGTTCTCTAACGTTTGACTTTGATTGTTATAACAGACCGGTTTCGGAATGAATTCGCAGCCTCTAATTCGTCTAGTGAAATCAAATCCATCTTCAATCTTTACGACGGCAATATCGTTGTTCATCCATCTTATATTATCGTTTTCGTGGCCGTCAAATACGTAATCTAATAGAAATAAATATTTATCAAAATTTGACGAATGAAGATATTATGTTGTCAACACGATAGAAGAAGAAGTAAGAACTTACTTTTGGGAACACATTTCCAAATGGCTTTCTTAGCACCATTTTTAATGCAAGGATTATTGTACCTGTCATCTTCATCTGCATATCTAAAATTGGATAACGTAAAGTTAATTGAAATTTTATAGTCAGTCAATAAAATATTAAATAATGATGACGTGGAAAAGTAATTTGCTACTTTGATCGTTCTGCGGAACACCTCATTTTCGAATATATCGCATAACTCTAAATGATCTATGCTTGTACGCAATGGTCTATAGTTGGATGAACTAAATAGAAAATATTATACTAGCTTTTGCCCGCGGCTCCGCCCGCGTAGATGTCGGTTATCGCGGCCAAACATAGCCTATGTCCTTTCCCAAGGTCTAATCTATCTCTGTACCAAAATTCAACAAAATCGGTCCAGCGGCTTAGGCGTGAAAGCGTTATAGACAGACAGAGTTACTTTCGCATAATATTAGTATGCATTTTTGACCAGTAGATTTATAGGCAACAAGTAGATACAAACGGACAAATACAAAGTTATAAATTATATCCTCCTAATATTTTCGTTATTTCATCAGATGTACGAGACCCTAACAAACACCTATCATTCAAATACAATACAAAATCCTCCACGTCATTCATCAACGTTTTATCAGAAGTCACTAACTTGTAAGTTCCGGAGACGACATAGAAATGAGTGACATCCTCAATACAAGCAGCAGACGTCAAAATGTACTCTTCATGGATGATAGCACCTCCACATAACCAGTTACGATACGACTGATATTTTTTGTTAGCGCTGGGCAGTTTCAGGTAGACCTAGAGGAAAAAAATCGAAGTATTTCTTAAAAAGTTTGAAAGTTGAAAAGGTTCAGAAGAATGGAGAAGAAAATTTAAACAGGAGAGGCTACAAACCGACGTAGAACAGGCGTGGTACGGTATTACGTATTACGGTACTTTAGTTTTTGTAGTACCTTTTAAAGAAGCAAACGAGCAGACGGTAAGCAATGGTTGTAACTATTGAAAACACGTAAGAAATCCTGTCAGCAATTATTAAGGTATAGCATGGGTTCTTTGTTAAACAGGAAATTATGTTTTTGCCTGATAACTCTTTTAAAGCAAAAAGAAGAAATATATTTATTGTAAAGTAAAATAGGTCAAGTATGTGGAAACAAACTTCATTTCTTTAAATGAGAAAATAATAATCATTGCCATCACAACAACTACAGAGATAATATCGATGGTCTAGAAGATAAATATTATGTAAAAAATTGTGCATGTTCAATTATAAACCCTATATTGATAGCAAAGAAGACAAATATGCTAGGTGCTAAAATTTTCCGTTCTCCGAAATAATTCTTTTTTCATCACTTACCATATAAGGCATACTATCTGTAACTTCCATCCCGTTTATGATTCTCCTTGTGTCATTAGTAAGTTTAACATCCTTTAAAATCGTGGTCACCTCTGGTGGAAGGGTAGTTGCTACTTCTATAGCTCGAACATCTAGAATGAGAGAAGGCATATCATTAAATTTGACAAACGTAGGTCAGATTTATTGTGATAGATCAGATTTCTTTGCGATTTCCACCAGGTTTTCGCACGTACTAAAATTTTATGTGGCTCCAATGCAATTAAAAGAGGCGCCTGTGGTTCCTAATGATAATTTGTAAAAAGACACCTAATTAATTATGTATATTGTAATCATGTTATGTAATGTAAAAATAAATAATAAAGTTATATTAATTAAACAAAGATTATGAATAAGTAGGTTGTTAAGTGAAATAATTTATTACCTTTATATATCAAATTTATAAACAATATACATAACATAAACTTCATCGTAGAGAGACAATAGCACAGTACGGCTGCATTTACATAAAGGATTAAATAAAAAAATAATTACATGGATGAAATAAAAAGATAATTAAAAACGTGACTTATAAAGCCGTATCCGGTCATGTGCGTTTATGGCTATTTGTTGATGAAGTTGAGATAAATTTTGATTAGAATATAAGTAGGTATGAGTAGGTGGATGGTAATACATAGCACAAACAGGGGTTGCGTAATTGGATTTCCAGTGTGCAAAAGTGACTAATGAATCACAATGATATCAACTAATTGATGGAAATTTTAAGAACCTTTTGAGTAAAACTCTCACGAGAAATATAGTAAAATTAAAAATATTACATACTAAATGTTTTCTTGAACTTCCTGTTCAAGAAAATGATCTAAAACGTTAAGATATTTTTTTAAAGGAATGCTTAGATTTTTTTAACTTTCTGTAGGATGTTAGCCTACAGAAAGTTTACATTTGAGTATAACGTAATAAACGAAAAAAAAGAACTTTATTGGAGATCAATGCCAGCTACTCACCTAGAAATTGTAATTAGGGACTCCTGTAAAATGCCTACAGAGTTCAAGATGCTGAAATAGGAACTACTTACTAGGGATATCGCCATCAGAATTTGCGGGATTGACAGGGACTCAATACAAACATTTTAAACCTATATGGCATGCAAAGGCTTAATAGTCTTAAACTATCATAAGATATCATCAGCACTTCTTCTTCTTTATATAAGTCATTCGAGTATGACAATGTTGATTTTAAATTCCAAAATATTTCTTCTGAGAGAAAGCATTCATCTCTCAACGCTACTGAAATTATAGTTGCTTAAAGCTCAATTATTTAATGAGAAGAGAGAAAAGAATAGGCAGTTGTTATTGACTTCAAATCTAAAGGAAACTCCTGTTGCGTGCAATAAAATTCAGCACCTCGGTTTTCGAAAAGTTTATCATAGCAATTAACTAGGTTGTATCGCAAATATTTGAGAAAGTTGTTATAATTATCTATTTTAAGTAGTAAATGTCACATATATTTTGTTTTTAACATCTAATAATAATAATAAAAACTTTTGAAAGTTGCTAAACTTTGAACTTGACAGAAAATATGTTTATACTACACATAAAGAAAAAAATACATCGTTATTGTTTTAGAATTTAATAATAATATCTCTGTCGTATGCGTGCGCATGCATGCAGCCCTCCATATATGTGCAACAGACGGCCTAACGAACTCAGATTCACCCATAAGGTCCAGCAATGCAATTCTGTAAGCATAATGACGAACACAGGTTATAGGTTAGGTATAGGTTGTCATTGGTCGATCTCAAGTGACGTCGCCCAGTCCGACCAATGACACTCTCTATCAAGGTTGTTGCAACGTTGTGCTCGTCGTTGTGCGCTTACAGAATTGCATTGCAGCTACTACTATTGGTCCATTGTAATGTAACAACGAATGAACCGTTCAAAGAACTCGTTATGCTACGAGTATGTTAGTGCTATCAGTGCGTTTAATAATATTGCTGAATATTGATGTTTGCACAATACTATTGAAGCCTTTATTCAGTGTTTCGTGGCAGATTCCCTACTCAATAGATTCGTGGAGTCGACGGATTTGCCACACACTACTCCCTAAAACTCCTTAAATGTACAGTTTTTTAAGAGGCAACTTTGTATCATTGTCATTTTCTAGGCATATAAGAACTAAGAAGTATTAAGATTCAATTCACATTGCAGGGCCGGTTTGGAAACTTTGGAAAAAATCTTTCAGATTCCTACTAGAGTGATTCTTACTAATTACTAATTACTAAATCTTATCTACTAATTATTTTTATGTTCAAATGTATACATGAATACTTTTTATATTCAAGAATAATTATGTACATAATATATCATGTAGCTAAAGGCAAAATAGCAAAAAAAATATGGAAAGTAAAAGTTGTTTACTCGCCAGAATTTGAAATCTAAATTCTGCCCCGTACATTGTAAGTTGTCTTGCACATGATCAAAATGAAAATTGAAAAATTGAGTGATTGTTGCTTTTTAATAAAAATATTTTTTCAATATAAAAACCCAATTTTTTCCACTTCATAATGTTACCAAAGTTTTTCTATTGACATGTTCTAGATCTTGTTGGTTACCACGATGAGAGGCTAACACTAAGTTTATGATTTCATTGTTTAGATTGACAGAATACATACTATTGGGAGAGAATAGGATTCTAAAATCCGTTGAAATGAAACAGCATTCTATTTGCTAAGTTTATTATTACCAACAAATTAATTACCACTTATAGTAGAACTCGATGCATTGCTTATTTGCAATTCTGAATCGTTAGAGGCTCTGAATACAGCGCCACTGTGGTTCACAACCCTATCGTCATTGCTATGTGTAGACGTGGTCTTGTGAGTTGAATTGTCAAACTGCCTTCGTTTTTCCTCTTCTGTCTTTTTTGCTCCCTTTTTCTCCTTCTTTTCTTTCTTCTGCCCTTCCTTTTTCGTCGTTTTTGTTACTGTTACGTCTTCATATTTATCTGCATCATCGACCTTGATCCCTTTTTTGATTAGCTCGTTTTTCGAAGGTCTGTTAAAAGTTTGTATGAATAAATTATTGGAAAAGGATAACGTTTTTATATGTTGCCTTCAATTAAGACAGCACTGGGGCTAAACCTATCGGTATCGAACCAATTAAAACAACACGATTTTCTGTCCCGAGAGTTGATGGCTTGGGTTTCCAGGAATGATCTTAACAAGAAAGACTCTAGACTCGAGCAGACATTGTCATTGCTCTCGCTGTATGAATGAGGATATTAGTGGCACGTGTGCAACACGTCGTACCTTTGTCTTCTGGTACTATCACTCAAGCCTTAGCAAAACTTAGTATCTACTAAGTCTAGCTAAGGCTTGAGTGATAGTACCAGATTGAATACCTAGTTACTGTGGAGAAAATTGATTACTACTGTGGAGTTTAAATTATAAACTTAAGCAAAACTTAGGACAGTTGTTTAGAAATAGCCCTATGACCGCGTGGGCCAATTATTTCGTCCAATTATGCTAACGATGACGTAGCACATAAAACATTTTATGTTATTTGCAAGGCATGAATTAAATTCCAAGGTAGGTATATCCAGGGCATAGGGCATTCACGAATCGGAAATTTTATTGAAACGTTATTGACGGTGCTTGAGGGGCTATATTATCTGAATGACTAATCAGTGAATCAATCTTCAAACACTATGAAGCTCATTGAAAGGAATTTCGTCGATGGGAATACCTACAGATCTGTCTCATAAATACCAAAATTTTACCATAACTCAAACTTTATGTTCGGATTAAATCGCTTTATTTAGTTGAGTGCAAGCTTCCTGTGTGATTCTCTATAGTTCAAGGGAAGTACCTACTACTGTTCAAGTCCCAAATGTTTCGCAACCAGAACTTTCTTCATCGCTCGGCGTACTTCTCCACCTCCACTTTGAGTTTAATACCCCAGCCCAAAATTATTTAGATCTAAACTTAATTTTATCTCATTGAAATTGAACTAAAAAATGAAATCTTTAAATACCCATCAGGATGATCTTCCCAACTCATTTCTATTTCAGTGTGGGAGCCACCAGCCCGGAACAATTTATCACATCCTCCACTGAAACAATACATGCAATTGATTAAAGTTTCGCGATTTGTTAACTTATTAAATTAATGGACAACCTGTCTAGATTGGGTATCTACATTAAACAGGATAAAATATTCAAAATTAGTGCTGTTGGATCTTCTGAGGGATTCCAATGGAATAGAAATTGTTATAGTCCGAGAGCTGTTATACCTTTGAACCCGCCTGGCAATGGTAAAGCCCCCCCTATAATCGCCTGTCTTTATTTATGTATTCCTTAAACATTAAACTACAAAAAATGCATATTGCCTCAAACATGTATTTTTGGATTTTTTTTTTCACATACATACATAAAATCACGCCTTTATCCCCGGAGGGTTTTTTTTTATATGTTTAAAAATCGGGGGTTGCTTTAGCCCTCGTTCCCACCAGCCAGGTCTGCACCTTCGTGTTGAGGTATAACAGGAGAGTTGTTTGACAAGTTTCCAGCTTGCCTCAAGAACGTACTCAAAAAATCGTACCAGCTCTCGGATAATTACAGGACCAGGAAGCGGTAGAGCAATGCCTGAGGTTTCCCGGGGGGATATAATAAAAATCTTGAAGCGAACTTACGTAGGGTCTTTAAAAATAGCACAATTGATAAGAACCCGGTTCTTCCAGACACTGGTGTAGAGAAATGGTCCGTGACATTTGTTGGTGCCTTCCTTGACGAGGCAGGCTGAGATTACTCCAATGACGACTGAGTTTAAGCCTGTGCCGTGGACTAAAGGTCCACCGTGGTCATTCTGTAATATGTATGTTTGTTTTATTATAAGTAAGGTCAAATGGGTGGTATCGGTACGTTGTATAAAAACACTTGGGTTACCAATGTTGTAATAATATCTTAAGTTTCATCAATAACATTTGGAAGAATCTACACATGCCGTACCACGTGGTCTTGGCAAAAGTTTACAGTGAGCATAATCCTAAATGACATCTAGGATCTGACTAAATATAAAGCGAACGCTACCACTGTACCGTGGCCTAGGTAGACGGCGGGAAACGAGGTATAGTAAAGAAAGAGAAGAAAAGAGCATGAGTCGAGAACGAGTAAGATTGCCCCCTAGACAAGAGGTAATTGGTTGGCCGGCGTATTGTAGAATAGAATGACGAATGTATGCGATTTGACGTTTATGTCATGATCATGACGTACGTTGACAACCGTCATATGTCAAATCCCATTACTAATTTTATTATATTCTACAATACGACGTTCAACGAATTGCCACTTGTCTAGGGGGGTTGAAGTTCGATTGGTCGACACTACCCCACGTCTCGCGCATATACCCATGACCTCAGACTAAAAGAATAATATAGACGGAACGTATAGAACCAGCGTGTGAAGTCACATAAAGTGATACTAAAGTAGCACCATCTCACTCGCACTCTTTGTGTGCACGCACGAGTGCGAGCGAAATGGTGCTACTTTAGTATCACTTTATGTGGCTTCACACGCTGGTTCTATACGTTCCGTCTATAATCTATATTATTCTTTTAGTCTGAGCCCATGACGCGGTACAGCGGTTACGACAGAACTATAAAGCAAATTACCTCACAAAACCCTCCACTAGCGTAATTGTTATCTCTCCTCCCGTGGTAAGCAGTATGTACTAGACTTTTTTCTGGATCATACGATCGTCTTCCGTCCTCCTCATCATCTTCGTATTGTATATCAGTGCAGTCTACGTATTTCTCCTGTAAATGTGACACAATTGTGATTGGTTATAAAAGTGAGTAATGATTATCATTCTCAGAGCTCTCGGTTGTAGTCGGCTCCCCAGTCTAAGATGCGGGTAGCTTCGATATTTTATATATATTTTCCGTGAAGCGACTGCCATCTGACCTCCGCAAGCGATTTCAATGTTTTGTAGTGGTCTATTTTTTAAGGTTTCCAACTTATACGGGTACAACTTATACAATACGGGTTATTGACTACAATTTATATTCGTATGGCAACCGTGACCAACGGCTTAACGTGCTCTCTGAGGCACCCAGACCAATATTAATAGACATATTCATGCATACAGATATTTGCACTGAGCGGGAATCGAACACGTGCCCCCTGCGTAGCAGTCGCATTCACTAACGCCACGTCACAGAGGTGAGTAATAGTATTGCTGTTCAATTGTGTATCGTTGCCCATCAATCAGCAGGCTCTGTATCATTAAAACCAAAATATAAAATTACTAGCTTTTGCCCGCGGCTCCGCCCGCGTGGATGTCGGTTATCGCGACCAAACATAGCCTATGTCCTTTCTCGAGGTCTTATCTACCCCTATACCAAATTTCATCAAAATCGGTTCAGTGGTTTGGGCGTGAAAGCGAGACAGACAGACAGACAGACAGAGTTACTTTCACATTTATAATATTAGAAGGGATAATATTTATTTAAAAAAAAACCCGGCTAAATGTGAGTTGAAGCCCCGCGTGGAGGGTTCCGTATTATTATTTATTGCAAGATTAGCCTTAATTTTTAATTATCTAGTACTTGTTGTTATAGCGGCAACAAAAATGCATCACATGTGAAAATTTCAACTGTCTAGCTATCAAGGTTCATGAGAGTCAGGTGGCAGTCAGATGGACAACAGAGTATAAAATGGTCTTAGGGTACAGTTTCCACCCTTTGGGTACGAAACCTCTAAAAATCAAACTTACCGAACATATTTCGCTCAGGTCCGGCACAGTATCTTTAGTGCATATCATATAATTTTCAATAATCTGATGGTACCGTTTTCCCCAGCGCTTTTTGCACACACCCTTTGAAATGATCACTGCTGGTGCCTCTAGTAGCGAATGCTTCATGGTATGTGAGCTTGAAGGCTGAAACATACTCATTATTCATTTATAGCGTCATAGCAGACATTTCAACTCGGAAACCGATAGTAACCGCATCGCCTAAAATAAATTAAATAATAAACAACAAAAATAGGGTAGCCAGAACTCACTCGAGAGGTTTTGTGCTGTCAGAGTGAAGACAAAATGCTTGTCCTGCTTGTCTTCTGCGCTGACGGCATAGAAACTCTTTGTGCTTACAGGGTTGGCACCACGAGTATGACTCCCTTGGTGTTGCAATCGCAACACTAAGTGGTATAAAAAAATAGGACTAAAAAGTGACAGTAATTGTAACAGGTACTTGTTACCTCATTGTACCTCCCCTGACTGCCCCAGCCGGCTATCGAAGCTATGGTCTCAGGTTCTTCCAGCTTCTGACTTTGATTGTTATAGCAAATCGGTCGAGGTATGTATTCACAACCTCGAACTCGCCTGGTGAAATCAAACTCGTCCTCAGTCTTCACGATGGCAATATCGTTATTCATCCATCTGATGTTGTCGTTTTCATGACCGTCGAATATGTAGTCTGAGAACAGAAATGATAAGATGTGTTTAGAAAATGGTTGGTAGTTTTAGTAAGTTTAGAGGGCTCGAAAGGAGAAGGCCTCAAAGGAGATGACCCTGGGCTGGCTGGGGCGCGAGTGATATATTTCCGGTCTCACCTCCGGCAACCTACAACCCACAGACGGCGAAGGCATACGTTTTAGTTCGAATCGAGTCCGATTGAATCGAGTCCATAACCACCCCTGCTGGCTCTGACGGGTGGAGGAAGGGAGGGGGTGGTCTTTAAAAAGATAGCCTATCATGACGTGCTATAAGCATACGTCTTCTGAGCAAGAAAGGGATGTAGCTGTATAGGTTGTCTTGTTAGGCATAGGCCTAACAAGACAATCTCTACTCGCGGTAAGAGAAGTCTACGTTACGCTACTCAAAGGTCATGTAGCTTGTCTTATATGAAAGGTTTTATAAATCCATTCATTAGTAGGTATTTCTAAATTCCAAAGCATAAACTTTTAAGTCTAACATGCCCAAGTGGTTAAGTAGATATATAATTCCTGTTCTCTGAGAACTTTCTCGGATGACCAGTACCTAAAAAAAATCTGCACTATTTTATATTTATATACTTACTTCGAGGTACACATTTCCATATGGCTTTCTTGGCACCATTTTTAATACACGGATTGTTGTGGCGATCACCACCTTCGTCATGCCTGAAGTAAAGAACAATCATCAATGCAAAGGAATTAGGAGTTCAGTAATGAACTAATCGCAGTAGATATTGTACTTAATTATTTCTGTATAAATGTACACTTTCACTGAATACCAAACTTCATTAATTACTAAGAAATAGAGTTCAAACTTAATTAACTAGAATTATGGACCTTATGGTAAGGTTCACAACTGTTCCGGGCATGAAAACCATACTTTACCCCTGATATCCGTGGTATTGCTAGATCCCTTTTGGTAAAGCTGTGAGACTTGGCAAAGGCTGAAATTTTTCGAATTTATCGAATCTTAATGTTTTTGAACAATGAATATTATTGGCATCAAGTATTGAGTTTCGTTGCGAACGCCTAGTTTTTACAACAGTATGCAAATCCAAAAGCAAGAATAAGTGATAGCATGTTCAGATAGCAGATTAGATGATTCAAGAATCCTGTTTAAAGTGAGCTATGATGTCTATGGTACCTACAAATATGTTCCAGAAACAATGTAGAAGTGTCTGGCGTCTTCGATGCAAGCAGCCGATGTGAGGATGTATTCTTCGTGGATGATGACACCCCCGCACAACCACTGTCGGTAGTCTGCGTATTTCGGATTGTTTGCCGGCAGTTTCAGATAGACCTGAGGATAAATATAAAAACTCATCATATTTTTTGACCTCAATCACACCCCGATGGTGAGTGATGATGTGGTCTAAGATGAAGCACATTCACCAAGAACTTTCAACTAGTTTTTCTCTCTGAGAACAGCCCGCCATTTTAACCTTTTTTGAGTTTGGTGCTACCTTACTTTCACCCTCTTAATCTTCGCCCTCCACGTTAACGGTTTCTACTGTTTTAAGAATGCCAGTTTTTTTGCACACAATAAAATCCAAAATGCTTTTTTTATCGTTTTAAATAATTTTGATTACTAAACAAATCTCATGTCCAGTAATATGTCTGATCATCATTATAAGTACTTACCATATATGGCCTATTTTCTAAAGCTTCTGTGCCGATAATAATTCTCCTCGAATTGTTTAGAAAGTTGGTTACTTCAGATCCGTTTACATTATGCAATATGTTTTCTACTTTTTTAGGTATCACAGTAGCTACTGGTATGGCATATATTCCTGAAAAAATATTATTATTATTGAATAAAAGGAGACTGCGATCAGAAAATCATAATGGGATTGCCTTCGATTTAAATGAAAATACTAACGATCCAAAGTAACAGAAGATGGAATAATTGGTTAGGTCAATTATTCAAAACAACTTAACTTACTATAACATTTAGGTTGAACTTAAATAACTTAATGAACAATCTTGACGCATAACTGGATTTTAGAGTGCTGGAATAGAATCGTAGTCAATAACATAGTGTTCTGTTTCTAATGGTGATAAGGGCTGCCAGAGAGACTGCAGCGTCAACTTGCAAGAGACTTTACTAGTATTTCAGGCACCCTTTGTGAATTGCCACATTTTGCCACGTATCGTTATAATATTTCAATTTAAAGACTGAAACCAGTCAACCGTAGGTGAGTTTCTTAAAAATTATTATCACTGTTAATGTATTCAATAAATAACACTTACCTACAAAATGACATAATAAACTAATAGTACAGACAAGTTTTTTAGAACATATTGTTATCATCTTGATTCAAATCATTTGAAAGAAGCATTCAGTTACATAAAATAATAATATACACAGGAAATACGAAAATTACAATTTCACGGTGTGCAAAATCAATGATTGGTTACATTTTAATTTGTGGATTTTTTTAGAGACTTCCAGTTAAAGGTCGTCAAATCTTGAATCACAGAAACATCGATAACAAATGATTAAAGTTTACCTATCTAATTTACTCCCTCTTGGGAAACTATTAAACTGTTGTAATCTTAACAGGGTTCGTGTCTATTGAGATTTATTTTCAGTTTAATAATGATAATATATCATCATCATCTTCATGGAGACGCATTTTCCTGATTGCATCCGTAGCCAAGATAAACTGGGAGCTCAGGGTCCGCCTTCTGGCTTTTCTTCCGCCATTTGGCACGCTTTTGGGCGTCCATGGTAATGAGACCATTTGCACGCATGTCACCCTCCACGTCGTCAAGCCAGGATTTCTTGGGCCTATCCCATCTACCTGGACCCAGCGGGCGCGCCATTGCAAGGCATTAGCTACCCACGTAGTCTGGTGATTGCCGAAAGACGTGGCCGCCCCAGCGAAGGCGGCTATCTTGCATTTTATCTGCGAGGTCACGGACATGAAGGTTGCCGCGGATGCGAGAGTTCCTCACACGTTCTTTCGTCGCACGTCCACCGCAGCACTTTCATCACACATAGCTCTTCGACCGATCTTGACAATCTCAGTCAAGGTTGGTCGAAGTGCTATGCTCGATGCTGTATGCTTAGAGAATTATATATTACTAGCTGTTGCCCGCGGCTCCGCCCGCATGGAATTCAGATCCCGTTCATCGCTGATATATAGCCTATATGTTAATCCAGGGTATAACCTATATACATACCAAATTTCAACCAAATCGGTCCAGCCGTTTATGCGTGAAAGAGTAACAAACATCCACACATCCATTCTCACAAACTTTCACATTTATAATATTAGTAGGAAGTAAAAATTTACTTGTAATCTCCTTCATTTTAAATCCCTTCATTTTTACACCCCGTCGATAACTTTGAGAAACTTTTTTTTGTCGACACACATTTTTGTCACCAAAAATTCATGGTATAAATAGTTGTTGACATTTTATGTATCCTATATTGTACTCGGGAAATAAATACCTTTAATTTAAGACCCCATTCATCGAAATCCGTGCAGCCGGCCTAAGTATAGAGGCGTATAACAAAGAGAACTACATAACATACGGCCGTAAAAAATTAACCTGACTAGCGCAGTCGGGAAAAAAGCGAAAAGTTAAGAAAATTTACACACTACGTTTACATAAAAACACTTTAATATTATTTCTAATTAGAACACAAGAGGTTTTAGTGTCTGCTGCTGTATAGGTTTTTGTGTCTTCGGTGGTTTCGGAGGTCCTCGATAGGGGGGCGGTAAACCTTCCCTGCCGTGTAGTTTCCTTACTTTTTGAGAGTTTGGTGGTCTGGAAAAATATAATAACACTTTTTGTAAATAAAATTAGCGGAAGCCTTGTGTGTGTGTGCGTAAAGTTGCTCTCAGAAGTTTTTGAAAACTAAAATAACCGATCTTACTGAATAACCGAACATTGGAGACATTTAAAAAAAATACTTGGGTTATGGTTAACGATAATGAACACATTTTTTTTTTGGTTCTTGTCTATTTGTCTACGTGTCCGCGATGGACGCAAAAACTACAGAACGGATTTTGATGCGGTTTTGTACCTGAAGTTTGTTTGATCGCAATCCGTTCAATAGTCCTGCTAACTGATATCCACGTGACCGGAAAGCTAGCCAATAAATAAATTAATTGATGTCGAAATTATTTTAGATTTACATCGGAAAGGTGAATATCCAAGGCTGGACCTGAACTTTGTCTTACAGTGAACAACTCTGACTAACTAAGCTACATAGAACGTCTTGGGTGCTCGAAATTCTAATATACCTTGGGGCGATGGTGGAGCCATCTGCTGATATCCTTACGAACTATAATTACTTCCGATTTTCTGATGGCAGTTTGCCCTACTAATAAAGTAATAATATTATTACCCGTCGGGATGCTTGGACCAGTCGAATAGGGTCTCAACCATAGGAGTTCTTGATGATCTTAACAGCCTTCTGCATGTAGGTCTGAAAAAATTATAGAAATCTATACTGTTACATAATTGTAATATGTTCGTGTCTGTTCATTGCTTGGGTTATGTTAGATTATCGATTCTGAACACATTTTTTTACTCGACCTTTGACTGTGATGAACGTAAAAACTTTATAAACCGTTCAATTATAATTACCGTTAAATGAGAGTGAATTTTAAAAAAAGCGCGCGCTTGGCGCTAACAATTTAGTTTTTTTTCTGTAGGGATGTTTTTTTAATGCAATTATCGTTTCATTTAGCTTTTCTAACATAATGGTGAGTGAATAATGCTAATTAAACGGTATAAAAAATAAAAGAAAATACTACATTGTGATTTTCTTATGCCAATATGTAGTGTAGGTACCTGCGGTTTCGGGAGTGATTCTCTAACACCCGTTGTTAACCTATTCGGTTACTATAGGTAGTCTTTATCATTGTCCTTTGGGCCTTTATGTACAGTCAGAGTTTATAAGTGCATTAGCACAACAAGGCTCAAAATGGCGTGGCGTGCGGCCGCGCGCCGGCCCGGTTTTGTGTTTACATTATGTGTGTGTGTGTCATTAGATACTAATACAGTAATTTACCAACTTAGTAAATTAACTGATAGCTAAGTGGGTTAAGCAAGATACTATAGATGCACAATGATAAGAGGTTCCAGGTTCGATTCCAGCTTATAACGATTTTTTATATTTATGACAAAAATATAATTTTAAATATAGTGGTGTGGTTCTGCTGGCGGGCTCGATGGCCTGACTCCACAACATTTGAAAGACCTCCTGAGTCCAGCCGTCGGCGATGCTTGCGGAGCGCTTTTGAAGGAGCTCACAGGTTTGATGAACCTCATGCTTTCCGGCAATGTGGATGAAGCCATCATTGATATCCTATATGGCGCAAATTTATGCGCCTTGCGGAAAAAGGATGGTGGCGTTCGTCCCATTGCTGTAGGCTGTACTTACAGGCGTATGGCAGCCAAAATGTGCTGTAAATTTTACAGCACAGATATGTCAAGTAAATTCCAGCCCCTACAACTAGGCTTTGGGTCTAGAGGGGGCTGTGAGGCTGCCGTACATGCCCTGTCCACGTACCTTGGCTGCGGTGAAGGGGAGGTCATTCTCAAGGTTGACTTGAAGAACGCCTTCAATTCAGTTAACAGGGACACCTTGTTGACACAGGCCAAGCTAGAAACTCCCAAAATTTTTAAGTTTCTTTGGCAGTGCTACAGACACCCTTCTAAATTGGTTTTTAAGGAAAATATTTTAGAATCAGCGGTCGGGTGTCAACAAGGTGACCCGCTTGGGCCACTCATTTTCAGCTTATCAATACATCCAATCATTAGACAGCTAAATTCGAAATTTAACATCTGGTATCTAGATGACGGTACTCTAGGAGGAGATATAGACACAGTACTTCAAGATTTGACATTTCTGAAAGATAAATTTAAGACTATTGGTTTAGAACTAAATCCCTCAAAATGTGAAATTTACGTTAACGATAATATTGACAAATCTTTGGCAATTTCGAAAGGAGATGGGGAGGCTTTCATACATTCTTGGGCCAAAAATGTAATAAGATGAGGGTGGTATCAATTAAGAGCATATAAATTATTAAACCATCCCTGAAAATTCTGCAGATTTTGGATATCTGAGAGCAGAGTTATAAGAGATTTAGTAAAAGTGAGGTTATGCAAGAAATTGACATTTTAGAACTGTGATTTCTGTGGTGTTTTAATAGAAAGTGGTCATTTTTTTATCTTAAAATACTTTTAAATTGTACTGTATTATATTTCACTCAGGGATAATGTACGAAAACTTACAAAGAGATTTTAAAGATATGGAGTACAAGGATGTTATGTTAAAAAAAAACACTTTAAATAATAATTATCTTTTATTCTTCTTCAATAATAATTAAAGTATTGTCTAAGAAGTGCGCAGGTGGAAATATATTACCTTATTTACTTCATTTTCTATGCCACAATTCACACAGAGATCCATGTCAAAATCCAAAATACCGAGCAAAACTCAAACAAGTAAACAAGTTTATCATTGTACTTTAAGGTAACCAGGAGCAAGCTGAGAAGTCCGTAAAGAGAAATCACTGTTAAGGGAATATAATCAAGAAATCAACTGGAAATACTCAAAACGCAGAAGTCAATTGATCATTGGATTTAAACCAATAAACTGATACAGCATACTGATATAGCATACTTTTGTACATATTTTATAAACAATTGTATATCCCATAAGCCGTGTAAATATACAATTTTTCGATAAAATAATTAATTTTGAAGATTGAATAAATAAACTGATTGACTGAAAATGGAGCTGTCAGCTGTCACAGCTTAAAAATACAGTTGATAAACACAAGAAATAATTAATCGATTAACGGAAATCGATTCAGAATTTATTTTTATTACACTATTATTTGGTATTTTAAATGGTTATTATTATTATAATGATTAAGTTTTGTTCACTCTGATTGATTTAATATCAAATTGTGATGCAAGTGTTTTTATACGCAATATTGTTTAAATAATTTTTAGTAATCGATATTTTATTTTGCTAGTGGAATAAACTTAGTTTTAAGATTACTCGTCTTCCAGACTTTCAATTGAGCTGGTTTTTTAATATTTTGAAATAGAAAAAAATACCGCTTTTTTTAAGTCATATCTCAACTCATTACAATTTTGGCCCAGAAGTCCCCGTCTCCTTTAACGCTTTGGCCCCAAATTTAAAAGTTCAAGATAAAAGTACACTCCGGCTCCTAGGGTGCCCGATTTTCGAAGATGCCTATGATGCCTTCATTGAAGAAAGAATACAAAATTTTAATGAAGTTTCGGACCGTCTCCTCCAAATTAACATACATTCGGCTTTTACAATCGTCAGATATTGCCTTTTCGTCCCCAAATTCACACATGCTCTTCGCTCATCACAATTTTTTAAACATTTGGCACTTTTAGACAAGATGGACAAAATTATTCAAAATACCCTATGCAAAATTTTAAACGCCGATTTGAACGACCGAGCCTGGCTCCAAGCATCTCTCCCGGTTCGCCGGGGTGGGCTCGGCGTTCGTAAAATTTCCGACGTGAGCTTACCAGCATTTTTGGCTTCGATCCATGGCACAGAGGAATTAACCAGGAAAATATTATTACCCACACTGGTTAATTCTGAAGTGCCGGGTAAAGCCGAAGCCATAAATGCTTGGAAAATGTTTTGCCCAAATTCTGTTTTGCCCACCAACCTATGCTCCCAGAGACAGTGGGATGAGCAGCTTTGCAATATTTTAAGACAGCAATTAATTAATACGTCCTCTAATGTTGCAGAGCGTGCTCGCCTTTTGGCTGTGGGAGAATGGGAGTCTGGTGTGTGGCTTCAGGCTCTTCCGTCGTCCAACATTGGCACCATGTTGGACGACACGACATTCAGAATTGCAGCCTGTCTTCGTTTAGGTGCTCCCTGTGTTGCTCCTCATCGTTGTCACTGCGGAGAAGCAGTCGACAGTCTCGGGCACCACGGCCTATCATGCAGCAGGAGCGCAGGTCGCATGTCACGTCATGCACATTTGAATGATTTAATCCGCCGGGCTCTTGTCACCGTCGGCGTCCCAGCCATCCTTGAACCAGTTGGTTTGGTGCGCGATGATGGCAAGAGACCGGATGGAATGTCTTTGGTGCCTTGGAAGATGGGCAGGCCTTTGGTGTGGGACGCAACATGCGTCGACACCCTTGCGCCTTCCCATCTTCCAAGTACGACGGGCTGCGCCTGTGCTGCTGCGGCATCTGCGGAGACCCTCAAACGGCGCAAGTATGATAATATAACCAACAATTATATATTTGAGCCGTTTGGGGTCGAAACGTTGGGTTCGTGGGGTCCGAGCGCACGGTCGCTTTACACGGAAATTGCAAAGCGACTGGTCGATGCTTCGCGTGACCAAAGGGCTGGCCTGTATTTTGCCCAAAGGATTGGCATTGCCATCCAACGGGGTAATGCTGCCAGCCTTTTGGGTACGTTACCAGTCGACATCGATGGGGAGGAATTCTTCGACACCTGACCCCTTTTTCCTTTCCCTTTCTTTTTTTGATCTTGTAAATATTTTTATTTATTAATTTAATAAAATATAATAGTTAATTGTAAAAACAAATAAATAGTAAACTATAATCTAAAAAAAAAAAATTTAAATATTGATAAAGTAATTTTGCATGAAGTTGGCATTCTTTTTACATTTTATGTTGATATTTCATAAAATTTAACAAATAATACAATGATATTAATTTATAAATGAAACACAAAAAGTGTTATTGCAAGATCGTAGGATTTGAACCATCAACCTTTGCATTTCCACAAACCTTATGCCTTAACCACTCGGCCACGGGTTGCTTACGTAGTGACAACAAAATTATCGATAATATTCCTACGGAAGAACAATTTATGTGTGTGTGTAAATTGTCTTAAAAGAAAAAGGTCACAAGTAGCGCTAGAATGTTGACGCTATAGTTACGTAGGATTGCTACTGCACTTTTGAATTCGACTGTACCTACCTTTTTCTCTACTCAAGTTCTTATTAAGTATTTTTTACTTACTCAACATCCTTATCAATAGCACAGGAGATGAGATTCCGGTATTTGTAAACACTGGTGAAGAGATATGGTCCATAGCACTTATGAGTGATCTCCCTCGTGAGGCACGCCGACATGATCCCCACCACCACTGAGCTCAAACCTTGCCCCACAATAAGAGGTCCGCCGTGGTCATTCTTAAAAGAGAAATAAGAAATGGCCTAAAGTATAAATTGAATGAATTTTTTAAACATTTAGTATGCTAACTATTCACATTGATTAAGATAGCATACATACATACATACATACATACAATCATGCCTTTATCACATTTCAACATCATTGTATCAGCTCCCACGTAATAGGGGGTGAGCCTATTGCCATTTTTCGGGCACTATTGTTGGCTCGAGCCATGTATAGGCTGAGTCTGTGCTGTATATATCTGTCTGACGTTAAACAGCCCAATCTCTTAGTCGCCTTGTACGACACCGCAGGGGCGAAGCAGTGGGCCACCCCAGCCCAAATTCTACTCTGCCGGGAACCACGCGGCTTAATCGAAATGACAGCCTCCGTGGCGTAGCGGTAGTGAACGCGGCCGCTACGCAGGAGGCGCGGGTTCGATCCCCGCTCAGTGCAAATATTTGTGTTAATGAAATGTGGGTATTTGCATTGGTCTGGTCGTGCCTCGGAGAGCACGTTAAGCCGTCGATCCCGGTTGCCATAAGAACATCTATGGCAGTCGTTACGGGTAGTTGGAGCGCTAAAAAGTCCAAAACAAATAGCGGTCTAGCTGCAAAGCTTCGATATCGCCTAATGGTACCATTGGGTTGTGGATGTCAGATGGCAATCGCTTCACGGCCAATATCGAGGTCTAGCCAATTCCGTAGTTAAGACTGGTAAAGCGGACCCCAGACTCCGAGCTGAAAAGCTTCGGATGTGACTGGGAATTAACGCTAGGATGAAGAAGAATCAAAATGCATCTATAGTTAATAACATATTAACGATTTATATAGATAGGTATAGCAGGTGATACCTACGTCACTCATCATAAGTTACCTCGCAGAATCCACCTGAGGCTATCCTGTGTCCCTTTCTCCTGGAATCGAGATGAGCTGCCGTGTCCACCTCCAGTTCGTTCGGCTCCACTATCATTCGCCTCAGATCTAATTCCTCATCGTCACTATTTTCACCAGAATACACCAGTTCTTTACAGTTCACGTCTCGTTCCTGGAAATGTTTTTATTCTAATTTAAAGAAAGAAGTTCTTTGTTAACTGCGACTGATCGAGTTTTAGATAAATATATGTATTAGTGTTATGGTGGCACTTCGATATATTTGGCAAACCTATTAAGTGTGGCCTTAATGAGGTCGTCTGTCCACCTTGTGAGTGGACGTCCTACGCTGCGCTTGCCGATACGTGGCCTCCACTCGAGAACTTTTCGACCCCACCGGTCATCAGTCCTCCGTGCCATGTGCCCTGCCCACTGCCATTTCAACTTGCTAAACCGCTGGGCTATGTCGGTAACCTTGGTTCTTCTACGGATTTCCTGGAACGCGCTGGAGGCGAGCCGCTTCCAACCGGTCTTATTGGAGATCTATAGGGGAGGCCTATGTCCAGCAGTGGACTTCCTATGGCTGAAACGATGATGATGATGATTAAGTGCGGACAGTGTATTTGTCAAAGTGTTGACCATAAATATATCTCCAGTGAGCTCTAGTTACTCTACTCAAAACTCTACTCTAAACACAACACGAGGTTATTATACCCGCTGTTTTCTGTGGGGTGGAGGTACTTCCCCCCAGTCGGACTGCTCGATTGAGTCGGCAACACCGTCGTATCCTATATCCTACCTCCTCCAAAATATAGCAAACACCTTTGATACCGCAATGGCACCATAAGTATGTAGCATGAATTAATACATACTAACCGCGCAAATAGCACTCATAACTTCTTGGTCATCGTTGTCTCTGGTACAGACCATATGATCTTTTATGATGAAGTGGTATCGTGAGTCCCAACTCTTCATGCAGGCCTTCTTACCGTACAGCATAGTATCGGTCTCGAGTAGGTCTACAGAATTTTCTGCTTTCACACCAAGCTTCTGCAAGGGTATGTGGGACAATAAATCTATCTTCTATACTATTATATAATTGTAAAGTGGTCGTGTCTGTACATTGGAGATATTTAAAAAAAAAAATTGGGTTATGTTATGTTAACGATACTGAACACGAAAATATTTTTTTTGAATTACCTGTCTGTTTGTGTGTTTGTCTGTTTGTCCGCGATGGACGCAAAAACTACTGGACGGATTTTGATGCGGTTTTTTTTGTTAGAAAGGGCTTACTCAGACTTAAAATCTTACGTTTGTTTGATCGCAATCGGTTGAGTAGAACCGGAGATATGAGCAAAGGTCGCGATAACCGAGATGCACGCGGGCGGAGCCGCGGAAGGCTAGTAATATATACAATCATTTTTTAGGACTCCTATTACATAAGTATAAAGTAAGCATATATAAATCAAAGTGTAAAATGCGTTATAGATTTCGCCCTTAGTATTATAATATTGCTTTTTAAATCAAAGAACACATTGTCATGTGCCAAATTTAATGAAAATCGGTTAAAAAAGGCACTCTTTAGATCGGAATTGACAGACACACAGAAATATATAGATACGGACAAAAACAGAATCGAACACCTTGTAGAAACGGAGACTCTCGCTCACTTCACTCGGTCGGTCAAACTTACATCGATAAACTGCTCCGTAGCACCCCATCCGGCCATGGAACCCATAGTCCCGCTTTTCTCCAGTTCCTCGGACTGGTTATTGAAAATAACCTTCTTGGGTATGTAGTCACAGCCTCTGATCTTTCGTTGGAAATTGAAAGGATCTTCTACCTTCACCACAGCGATGTCACCCACCATCCATCGAATATTGTCGAACTCGTCACCATCGAAATAGTATGCTAATCAGGAGTAATTAATGGTATTAATAATGTATGGTTAGGCAGAGATGAATTAACATCTACATTTCACCAGTTATTTCGGTTCCACGTAATACGGGATGAGTCTATTTGCCGTTTTCCGGGCACTATTATTGACTCGAGCCATGTATCTGAGGCTGAGTCTGGGCTATATATAGTGTATATATCTGTCTGATGTTAAACAGCCCTACACCTTAATCGCCTTGTACGACACCGCATGGAAAGAGATAAGGTGGCCCAAACTCTACTCTGCCGGGACATCCACGCGGGTGAAGCCGTGGACAGCAGCTATTACAACATAATATACAGGGCGTAAGGTGTTCTTCAGGGCTAAAGTCAACTTTCCCTGACAGCTAGTACACCTGCCAACAACGACCAAGGCTCTGGTGCAGATTTTTCTCTCGGGATTGAGGCGTCAAATTCAGAATTAGATCACACATCAAGTACTAAATCCAATGACCTTAAATTGAAAACAGGTAGATTGGCTGTAACTGGCCATTACACTACCAACGTGAAAGCAATTTAACTTAACTGGAGGAGTTAGAGGGAATATTAATTTTGGTTGCTAAATTCTCTAAAAAAAAACTTAATGCATTGATCACTACTTTAAAATTCGGAAGTAATTTCTATAGCTGCAAGCCGGTTGTAATCAGAAAAGTGACTCCTCACCTTTAGGAACACATTTCCAAACAGCTTTCTTAGCACCGTTGTTTACGCATTCATTATCTTTTTCTGAGAAAGGAACCCATCTGGAAAAAAAATCATTACCATTCTTCATTTGTTTTTCACATTATTGTTTCTACTACACTCCGGAACTTTTTACGAGTAGTTATGTCAGTCCTATTAATTAATTATCTATTCTGTAGTTATGTGAAAAGGTTGATTTACATCAGATGAGCTCATTCTATCCCCTCTACGTCAAATTATATTAGCCTAAACAGTGTAAACGCTGAAAACAAGATTTGGTTTACACTTTACACTAAAATATTAAGAAAGAATGCTTTTGCTCTAGCTTTTAGCTCTATGTTTGTTTGGCCTAAATCCACTTTTAGACGATAAATCTTTCAAGCTACTCCGAGGAGCATAATTATTTGGACATCGAATGAATTCCTTGTTGCTCCTTGTTCCAGTGGGGGTAAGGTCAGTGGGGGGTAGCGGGAATAACCATAAACACCATGCAATTTGGAAAACATTTCCAGCTTTATTTGCTAATTGAAATATAATATATTATTGCTAAAGGAACTACTCTTACTTGTTTGTTCCAGAGACCACGTAGAAGTTCTTTGCATCTTCAATACAAGCTGCCGATGTGAGAATGTAACGCTCGTGGATGATGACTCCACCGCATAACCAGTCGGTCTCTGTTATTTTCGATTCGGCACTAGCAGCTGGCCTGAGGTACACCTGGAAAAGAACAAAATCTGCGGTACACTTTCCAACCGCAAGAAGACTCCGGCAAGAAATTCTACGAACTTTTTGTAGTCTATAAATGAAGATGTAAACTCAACGTTTTGTCAAAAGAATCCGAAGCCGGCCGCATACTTCAACTGACAACACATGCACCAGATGCGCTTAATTCATTGCGACTTCTCAATAGTCCCCTTTATCCGTATTGGAGTTTAAGTAATGGGTACGTTGTAACTGTTGTATGGGTGCGTCTGACGTTGTCGTATGAGGTCGGCATCGGAATCATACCTAGGGTAGCATTATGACGTTCAAAAGATGTTTCATTATGAAAAACGAGATATTAAACACAACAATGGTCGTAGTAGTTACATATAAATCATCATCATCTGTGACCAGCAATACCCAGTTGCTTGAACAGTTGCCCTTTATCTGTCAATCAGCTGGTGTACTGGATGCAGCTAAGGTGGGCTTGGACTTCGAAGATCTTCATAGAGGCCTATCCAAGTTACAGATAAATAATAGCGTTACCTATTACCATATAAGGTCTGGTTTCACCAGCCGGACGTCCGTTTAAGATTCGTCTTAATACTTTATGTGTAACATTGCCATCCTTTTGGAATGGCGACGCTTGCGTGGTTTCATTTCGTTCTGAAAATTAAGAGGTACATTAAATACTTATAGTCTAATGATATCAATGAAAAGAGGTAGGATACAGAGAGATGGAAGATAGAGAGACGGAAAGAAAAAGAAAGAAGTAAGTAAACAAATTGTTTGAATAATACCTCGTGACTGAGACGTAGAGGCTGGAGATTTGACAGAACCTGTTGTTGCTGCTGATTCTGTAATTTTATAAAATGACTAGCTGTATATGCAAATGTGTCTAAATCTAGGCTAGATTATGACTCCACTGGCTCGTTAGGTAACGTAACGATGGCATGAAAACCGGCAACGGGTAAACGAACTTTGTTAAAAACTGTTTGTTTATAAATATTTTTACGGTTTTGTAAAAACTATTTATTTCGATAACTTGTGTACAGTAGCCAGTTTTCGGTTCGGTGATGGTTTATTTATTTTCTTTTATTGTTGTATATAATACAGCTACTGGCAATGATAATATATAATATAGCTGTTGCCCGCGGCTCCGCCCGCGTGGAATTCGGATTCCGTACAAACTTTTCTTTCGTGCTAAAATTGCCTCGGATACCATCCCCGTCAGCCATCAGGAGTGCCATGTGGAATTCGGACCCACTAAACAGCATGCCGTCGCGGGTCTTCAGTTGCTGGAGTGTAAAATTGCCTAGGGCATTTTCCGCACCCCCCGGCTGACCCTGGGCCATCTACAATTTTAAGATGGCCCCCTCAGAAGTGGGAAGCACGATGTCCCATCGAATGCCGGAAAGGGAGGAGACGGGCGTGAAGGGATGACAGGAGGCCGGACCTATAATCCTCACGTCCGCGCTCGGTGACCAGCCCTTCCCTTTCCTGCTCTCTACTGGGCCTCCTCGTAGTCAGAGGGACATGTGGGAAGCCTTTGAGCAGCCCTCTATAGAGCTGCTCCCGTTGCTGTATGTATTTGCCGTAGGCGGTAGCGCCTCCCCTGGGTGAGGGGCGTTAATGCCTCCGTTACCCAGGATGCATCACATGGAGGTTCCAATCCCGCATTCGGATCCCGTTACCGTTGCATCTTGTGTTCAGCTGACCTTCCCTGTCTTCGCTCGTGAAATACTTCGAACACCCGTGGTTGCACCCTTTTAGCCCATGCCCGTAATAATAATTAGTTCTCAAATAATGTATGGTAATTGACCGGATTTATTGACATTATAATTTCGTAATATCTTTTGAATAGAACGTCCGATTTCAATAATTCAAAAAGTAATCAACAGGCATTGAAACAATCTTAAATACCAAACGATTTATTTAGATAAGAATTAATATAAAGGTATAGATTCCGTGGTCTGACTTTGATCGGCATTTCGACTTGAATTTATATCGTCGCGCGTTACTTTCATACTGCAATAGATTCTAAAATATTCATTATAATTATACAGTGTAAAGGGCAATTTTGATCTACATTAAATATGTACAATGTATCTAACGTATTTAGTCAGATAAGGCTTAACACTATATTGTTAAAAATAGCTTCGAAAATGACACATATTTTTTTTATAATTTGTAAAAGATAAAAATGGTTATTGTGAGCTACCCTTATTAGATTGACATATGCTGTCGCGGACTTTTATGTAGAACTTTTTAAGTTATACATTTCTACAGTACATTATTTTGTTCTATCTTCAATAGTTTTCGCAGCGTACGCGATGTAAGGAATTTTTTAGGTCATTTTTTTACACCTTGGGTTACATTATTGAAGTTTTATCCAGGATCCCTATTTTTTGAAAATTAATTATAGCCTATGTTAGTCAGTGATAGTGCAGCTTTCTAATGGTAAAAGAATTTTTGAAATCGGTTCAGTAGTTCTTGAGTTTACTCGAATACAAAAATACAAATAAGTAATTTTTATTTTTAGTAGTAGTAAGTAAAATAAGGATTTATTGACATTTATGCTCACTGCTCCGCTCCCTTTAGTAGTAGCGTGATGTTATATAGCCTATGTTACTCCCAGATAGTGTAGCTTTCTATAGGTGAAAGAATTATTGAAATCGGTCCAGTAGTTTCGGAGCCTATTCGTTACAAACAAAAAAACAAACAAATCTTTCCTCTTTATAATATTAGTATAGATAGTATAGATATCAGACAGATAGTCACGGGCACCCAAATGTATAAATTCCAAAGAGTTTGTAAAGATTCCCTGGCCATGATTCGAACGCCATGAGAACAACAGTGAAAGGAGAAACCCTAAAACCATACCTATATGGACATAACGACTGAAAGTTAGACTATAATTAGAGGACTTGTAAATATCCATTTTTACAATTGTCATCAAGGACCGAATCAGTTAACTTGAGCGTCATCTGTACTAATTTACTACGTTCAAGGTACAATAAATAATATTTATAAGTTGTATCTATTGGTGGATTATTTTGATTTTCTGATTTGTGAGAGCCGAATCTTTCTGCTTTGACGGAGATGCTTAATTTAAAAAACTCATGCAAATTCAGTTCTATTTTCCTTTAGTGTTATCTTATAATTTTAAACTCACCAGCTCTACCTAAAACAAAGCAAACTAAAATAGTGTTTACAATATACATAACAACTTTAAAAATTAATTACTCTTTTCTTAGTTACTAGAAAGAAAAAGACTTCAGCAATTTGATAAAATGAAACGGATTTGTAATAACATGCTTGGATGGCTTTACGAGGAGTTCTATATTGAATGTTACGTGAAGACGAACAATCAGTTTCCTATGTCTAAGTATAGCTATTAATATAATTTGAAGTTGTTGCGTTGTGAAATTTAGTGATACCAATTCGGTTGCACATCTTTCTAAACTAAAATGTTATTATTTGAACTTCGAAATTTAATTTTACGGTATTTTGGATTGAAAGCACTAAATTAGTATCAAATGCGAATATTTATGTGGTTTTCGGTTAAAATGCTAAGCTAATTTAAGTTTAGTTTTGTGATAGCGGAATCTATACTAGTTATTGTAGGATCAATATATTCTCGTTATTATATATAAGCCTAATATTAAAGTATCTAGTAACTTTTAAGTTTTGTGGCGTGACTTAATATAACAAAGCTATCCAAGTTATTACTCGTACTACAAAATAGATAAGTAACGCTGCGTTTGTAGTTGATAATATAAAAATGAAACCATTTGAATTGGTATTAATTATTTTTATTTTAACAACTGTTGGTAAGTAAACGAATATTACATACTGACCTTTTGCCATTGTGTCCATAATGTAATTATAAATCCAGTCTAGAATATGTGGAGCTTCCTTATGCGCTTCGGGACCAAATTTCACCACCTCCCCTGCGGGCAAGTCATAAATCCGTAAATTGACGATGAAGCTCTGGTGCTGACTTTTCTCTTGGGGATGGTTACGACAAACGGCAGTTGCTATTATAAAAAACAGACCTATAGGCAAACCAAAATGAGGAGACAGAGTAAGCAAATCCGAGCTCTGAGGTTTAGGCTTTGCCTAAGATGTTACCTAGAAACATACTAAAGTCATGTTAAAGATCTCAATCGATCTATGAATGATATGCTTGATTCACAGATTCCACAAATAAAACAGACTTACATAGCAGTGACGATAATAATAATGATCTACCTCTCAGTGAAGACTTTCCTATTAATGATGACTTGCCTCCCCGTGAGAAGCTACCAACACGAAGAATTTTAAGAGGCCACCTAGTCGGAGACACTAGACCGTATATGGTAAATCAATTTTCTGAAAAATTGTTTCTGAATTGACTACTGATCTTAGAACTATAGAAACTATTACTCATAAGCTGTACGAGCGTGTATAGATGAAAATACACAAATTAGTTGATAAAATAAGAAGATTATCACAGCAAAAGCTACCAAATCGAGTAGCGCATCTCGCGAACTTCAATCGCTGCAGCAACCACTTTCGCCACTGTTTTTTAATTGCAGCACTGGTTTCTCATACACAGAATTTGATGATCTTTCAAATGAGCCTGGTTTTATTTAGTAATTCGATCGTACTAGATACCTAGTTTCAGGCGGCACTTTGCAAGCTGCTGCCTCTGACAAGGCCAGTCATGGAAGCTTGCAGCACTGCACTATCATAAGTCCTAACTCTCCTCTATTTCCAGGAACAAACGAAATTTGGTACCTAAGGTTTGGTAACTTTTCAAAATTGGTTTTTGGTATCACCACAAGGTTTTTAGCCTTGCAAAATAGCTATTTCGTGTTTTCCAATTAAAGACGCGTCTAGTGATATACGTTTCATCTAGGAATCTGATCAGACTCAAGTTAGTGTTATCGGCTTTCACTCTATAAGAAATAGAATGACATAACAGCTTTCTATGTAGGATAAATACAAGTTGCTTTTTACGTGGCTAATACACTATTGAAATCTTATCGCACCTTATCTTTTAAAAGTGAAAAGATCGGACACAATTTCAAAACATATGAAATAAAAGCAGGAGTGCTTCAAGGTTTAGTTTTGGGACCCCTATTCTACATTTCATATGCCTTTGATAGGCAGTGTGGGCTAGGTACTTATATAAGATTTTCATGTCTCATAATAACATTTTTGTTTTACAAGGTATATCTCAGACCGGCTGCAGACGAGAAAGATCGGGTGTTGTATGAAAGTCATTGGCTATGTGGTGGCGCTATTATACACCAACGGTATATTCTCACGTCAGCCGCTTGCATCGAAGACGCTGGCAATTTCTATGTTATTTCTGGTACCCACAGGTAAATTTTGCCATGTCGGTTCTATACTGTAATGTAGTCAAAAAAATTTATTCGTGCAGTTCAAAAATACCGAATCGAGACCAATGATATATTAAACTCGAGTTGTCAGCACTCTAAAATGGCAACAAAAACACAGGATATCTTACTAACATTTTTTTTTAAATATGGTTTGCGCTATTTTTTGATGCCACAATGTTCCTGCATACCGTATTTATATACCTAATACTACGTTATTGGCCGAGTAACAAGGATGGTATAAATGAATGTTTCTTTTATTGGCAGATTTACAGACCCAAACGTAGGTACCAATGAATGCGTGATTAATGGAGCTAAAAAAGCCGTATGGAAATGTATTCCTAAGAGTAAGTAGTTAGTAATTTTTATGTTTAAAATAGTATTTAGTACCCAAATTCAACATCATATCGTGTACCCGAGTAATGGAGCTATCTAGAACAGATACAGGTAGCTCAATAGGCCGAAGGAGCGAAGGAGAATCGCAAACGCGGTGGCCCAAGACGAGCCGAGGCAATTCGGGCGTCGAAGGTCGCAGAATGAAAGCGCGGGCCTGGGGGTGACGGGTGGAGCCGCCTGTCACCCTAGCAGAAGCCTGCCACGATGGCGGCGACTTGAGGTCTTCCTGGTTCCCACACAAGAAAGGGGCCAGATTGGCCCTGGGCCGACCGGGGTGTGAGGGATATATCTAAGATAATCTCACCTCCAACAATCGACGATCCACAGATGGCATACATTTTAGTCGTTCGAGTCCGACATAACCTCCGCCACCGGCTCCGGCGGGGGAGCTGTCAATGGGATTTTTTCGTCACGTTCAATGGGCAGCGTGGCCGTTTCGGGTCTCGAATGCTGTGGAGTGATGAAACCTCTAAGCGATAATTAACTGATTTATTTTTCAATAAGCATATTTCTTCGATGGAGACGCCTTTGACAATATTCGCTGGATGGTTGGCGACATTGCCATCGTAAAAGTAGAGGATAACTTCAACTTTGAGAGAAGGATCTTGGGCTGTGACTTCGTTCCGAAGCCTATCGCCTTCAACAACCGATCCAAAGCGCTGGAGAGGAGTGGCACTGTTGCCTCCCTTGCTGGTTGGGGAACTGGAGAGCGGTTCATAAATGTAAGATTACAATTTTTTAGGTAGTAGTTTTATATTCTACTAACTGTTGAGTAGCATGTAGCTAGTTGCAATGTCGGTTAACGCGACCCAACATAGCCTATGTCCTTTCCCTAGCTCTAATCTAACTATGTACCAAACAGACTATCTTGAAAAATGATTACTTTCATACAAACTTTCATCCCCAATTGGCACTGTAATCCGTTATTCCGCGATAAATGGTAGGAATTTTGTCCTTTTCAAAATTCTAATAGTAGAACAGTGACCAATTTACTTATCATCAGACGCGTGAATTGAATACAAATCCATTTAACTATACATATATCTTAGTAACTTCAATATTAATGTAATTGGTAGTTTGGAATCATTCTGAATGGTACAACTGGCATAGCAAAGGTATATACCTATATACTCGTAGTATCTTTATGTACATAACCTTTTCATACAACTTTATATGCAAAGGCGTATACTTCTCTTCTTTATCAACTGTACATGAAACTCGAAAAAATGCAAGAGCTATTAACTTTTTAAAATATAAAATTGTATATTTAGATAGATGCTGGTTCTCTCAGGACCGGGCCTAAATTCGCCGACAACTCACCAGAACTTCTTGAAGCTGATGTTATGTTGATATCAAAGAAGGGCTGCAAAAAACACTGGGACACACGATATCACTTCATAATCCAGGAGGAAATGATTTGCTCTAAAGACAGCACAGATTATGATCCTGTAGGAGTCGAATGTCAGGTAATCTTAACTATTATAAGACTATAATCAATTATATTCGATGACCGTATGCCATTTTGCTCCCCTATATCTTCCCGAGGGTGCCGCAAAAGACGATCAGAGATAGGGCTGTTCTCCATTCGCTTGACGGCCACACGCCCCCTATTACGTGGGACTGAATACACCTCTCAAATTTACAAGTGTTGGCACTAATAGATCCGCTTGCTTTTCCTTCTATCTACCGCTTGACCTCCTAATCCCGAGACGAATCATCAATCCGGGAAGCTTTGCAAAGCAATACACCGTTAGGTTTAACGCAGAGTTGCTCTATGTAATTGCACGAAACAGCACGCTACGCGTTTGCACGCAACTGGTTCACGCTCAACACAACCTTACTACTATTTCTATGGGGGACGCCGCCGTTGATCGGCGAGTGATCACTGATCAGCCCTCTGTGTCGGCCATTTCACCCATTTCCACTACATAACGACTTTCATAGACGTTCGTATGGCAACCGGGAATGAGGGCTTAACGTGCTCTCCGGACGTGATAATCAGACCAATGCCGTTAAGGCATGTTAATCAGACCAATGCAATAACTTGCTAACCAGACTAATGCAGATACCCATATTCGTGCACACAAATATTTCCAATAAGCGGGGATCGAACCCGCGCCTCCTGCGTGGCGGCCGCGTTCACTACCACCACGCTACAGAAGCAACCTTACAGGCCTCGATTCTGCTAAAGCACAACCACTGTCACACCACAGAGACTGCGAGAAAATTCCATTTGATTTTAGCCTTTAAAGAAATGCATTTTAAAGTTTAAAATTAAAGGCATGTATTTAAATCGATATTTGTATAGTCCCTTTTTTCTAACAAAATATTTCAAAGCTATATCAAAAATACTAATTATGCGCACTAACTAAATCAAATTAAATATACTGTTTAATGAAATTTGCAGAACAATACCTTTGGTTAAATAAAAAAAATAACCACGAAGGCAAAAGCGGGAGCTCCGCTTCGCTCCGCTTCCGCATTAGCCTTCTAACCTAATCTATCCAAGTCGGATTTGCACACCTTTTTCAATAAATCTATCATTTGATTTAGTTAGTGTGCAAGTCAGTTTTTGCACAGCATTCATGTTTCTGGTATGCATTCAGTAAATTAGTGGAGTTACGTAGTTTTCTGAAAAATTATACATATGTGCATTTAAAAATATCCCAAAATTAAATGGCTTTTTGTAGAGTGAATGAAAGAGTTAAATCTTTTCATTTAATTTTGTGACTGTAAGTTTATAAAAATAAGGTCTAAAATTTAATGCCATTTTTTGCAGTCTCTGTACATAGTGTGAGTGTGTGACAGTGTTTGTGCTTTAGTAGAATCGAGGGCCTGGCCGTAGATAAATTTGTATTCTAACATAATAATGCAATAAAACGCAGGAACACGGCGTCGATTGCAAAGAGGTGGGCCACTCAGATGAAGACTATTATGTGGACACCCGGACGAGGCGAAAGCTAGATCGGGAAAACCTGATAGTGCATACTGCGGCTCATCAGAGTCCTACAAGAAGATCAAGGATGGATCATTCTGGAGGATTCTGCGAGGTATCTCTAGGCCTACTATGAAACTTACACCAGTTTATTTTTTAAACTTATCCGGCAATAACCATTATTTGGGATATGCGGCTGATGGTTTTTTTTTTTTCGAGTACCCATTTTTTTAAATGTAAGAAGCCTTCATCATTATTAATCATCAGCTAAGTACAGCGTAGGTCCAGTAAAAATCTCATCATAATCCGAATCAAAACGGATCCGAAACCAAACCCCCGATATAGGAGACAAAGATTATAAAAGGTAGCTTAACGTTGCAAACAATCACACTATTTATTTCTTTGTGTAGGTATCGTATAGATATAGATGAAACAAAAACATTAAGTATTTTTTTTTCTAGAACGACCACGGTGGACCACTGGTTATAGGCCAGGGCAAGAGCTCATTGGTTATCGGGATCATGTCGGCTTGCCTCACCCGGGAAATAAGCCACAAGTGTTATGGACCTTTTCTCTTTACCAGTGTATATAAGTACAGGGGTCTAATCTCTTGTGCTATAGAGAAAAACATTCAGTAAGTTGACCTCAGTTGAATCTAAAATAAAATAATGTATGGAAATCTGCCGGATTTTTTGACATTTATGATCACTTCGTTTTAAGATAGAAAAAGCGAATACAGCTTAGGTGGGACTCGAACCCGCGATCCCACTTACAGTCCGCCTGCAGTTTTTCGTCTGTCTGGCGGCCTGCAGTCCTTATGTCATCAATGTCATCATAATGTTATTACGTATAAAATGCCGACGGCCATAGACTGTCCGGCCTTTAACTGTCTTTACTGACCGGAATCGTCAAGCGGCCACACACATATTATCCGTCAGTCCAAAATCGTATACGAAACTGTAAGTGTTTGGGCTATTGCGATGAACTGACAGACCGATATCATCCGGTTGTCGTTCGATAAACTGTAAGTGGGTGGCCGCCTTAATACGCAACGTGATCATAATTATATAGCCTGAAACCTTTATCGATAAACGGACTATTCAACACAATAATATTTTTTCAACCCGAACCAGTAGGTAGTTCCCGAGATTAGCGCGGACAACCAAACAAACTCAACTCTTCTTTATAATATTGGTATAGATATATAGGCGATTATAATTACAGAGAAGAATGCCGTACCATACTGAAGTCTTCAAATACACAATTAAAAAAAACAGTGTTCGATTGGAGTAACAGCCGGAGGTAAGATTTTTTGTTGTTATAATAGACTAGCTGACCCGACGAACTTCGTACCGCCATGTTTTCCAGCCGCGTGGTATTCTGATCCCGATTTATCAATGGTACTCTACAATATTATGCATGTATTATACATATAAACCTTCCTCTTGAATCACTCTATCTATTAAAAAAAAACCGCTTCAAAATCCGTTGCGTAGTTTTGAAGATTTAAGCATACATAGGGACGGACAGACAGCGACCGCGACTTTGTTTTATAATATGTAGTGATGATGATGATGTATTATTTTTATCTATAATATTTATATTAATCACTAGCTGTTACCCGCGACTCGACCCGTATGGATGTCCTATGTCCTTTCTCAAAGTCTAATTTATCTCTGTACCAGACGATTGATGATTGATGCTGAATGATTTCATCAAAATCGGTTCACTGGTTTATGCGTGAAAGCGTAACAGACGGACAGACAGTCAGAGTTACTTTTGTATTAATATTATTTTATTAGTATGGAGTATGGATATTTTTTTTTTTTGAAAAGAATATTAGCATCCGAAATTACTAATATTCCCGTTAACCCCTCCAGCTAAGCTAAATTGCTTCAAGCAATTTAGCTTAGCTGGCTAATTTACTTGTGTTAGGAGTGAGTTCACGCCGGTAGTGTAATGGCCAGGATTCGAACCCGGGACCTCTCGATCGTAAGGCCGACTCCTTAACCACTAAGCTACCGACGCTTCATATCGATAATGGATATGAATAATATCGGTTGCGATTTGCGCATTTATAATGAGACCAAAAACATTTAATTTCCTTCCCCATGGTCTCGGTTCAAATGGACAAGGGTGAAATGACCCACCTAACACGTTTTGACGTACAGTACAGTCGGAAGCGGAGCGTGAAAAAGCATCTGATGAGGCAGTCAATATATGTGCCACCATTGTAACATGGTACGTGTCTATAATGGTGACCCTCTATGCCGAGACTTTGTCTTCAGCATATCATCAGGCGAGGTGAAGACAAATTGACGTGTCCTTTATAAAAAAAAGTAAAAGTGCTAGGCTGTTATGTTAATTTGTTTATCTAATCATAATTATTGTTTAATTTTCAGTCACATGCAGTCTGACGAAATGGAGCCCCGGTGGCGTCCGCAACGAAAGAACAATGAACGACCAGCGCCTCAAAATCTCAGCCCGAATGCGCTAGGCACCGGTTATAGTAACCTGTCCGTGCAGGTGACTCCCACGACCCGTGACCCCTTGGGAGGAATCAAAAATGTCATTATGAGACGATTTTATAATTAAATGTGTTTATGAAAATTGTATATTATCTACAAAGAGCGTTTTCACATTGTCTAATATCCGATATCGGAGAAAGTCAAATGTATGACTTACTAGCCTTCCGCCCGCGTGCATCTCGGTTAACGCGACCTTTGCTCATATCTTCGGTTCTACTCAACCGATTGCGATCAAACAAACGTAAAATTTTAAGTCTGAGTAAGCCCTTTCTAAAAAAAAACCGCATCCAAATCCGTCCCGTAGTTTTTGCGTCCATCGCGGACAAACAGACAAACAGACAGGTAATTCAAAAAAAATATTTTCGTGTTCAGTATCATTAACTTTGACTTGACATACGTACATAAAATCATTGCTTTATCTATAATTCCGGGCACTATTCTTGACTCGAGCCATGCATCTGAGGCTGAGTCTGGGCTGTGTATATTATTATCTGTCTGATGTTGAACAGCCCTATCGCTTAGTCGCCTTGTACGGCACCGCTTGGAAAGAGATGCGGGTGGCCCAAATTCTACTCTGCCGGGGACTACGCGGCACCTTGACATAAATAAATTAAACTTACTTGTTGCTTAGACTGTTTTCGAAACTAAAACAATGCAATTTTGAAAATTTAAAATTATATAAATTTACTTTAATGACCTCTAGCGAATTTTTCATAAACTAGATAAGTGAAACACTCTTGGTTGGGATATCGGTATGTTTAAAAAACGAAAAAATTATAAAATAAACTTATGTCACACGAATATAATTATGGTATGTGTGAAAATATGAAAAAATATATACTTTACATTTCTTCATTTTGTAAGTTCAAAATATTAGAGCTCACTTGCATTTATTTAACATACCAATGTTTTGCTACTTGACGCTAGATGTCGCTATATGAAAAAAAACATGTAGGAATATAAAATTCAATAGATACAGAAGTTATTATATTTTATAATGGTCCAGTTAAAAAAAATGTATCTGATGTGAAATATCAAGATGACAAATTACAATTATATTAATTTGATACAGTACAACTTGACTTACCTCGATATGGCCGTATTGGCCGTGCTTATCGGTAGTTGAAGTTCTAAAAAGTCCAATACGTGATCTACACAATACTTCGATATCGTCAGTCAAGATTGTGGAGGCCAGATGACAGTCCCTTTACGGAAAATATCAAGATCAGCCGCATCACAGTTATACTGGAAAGTCGACTCCAACAGAGTTGGGAAAATGGTCAGATAATGATGATGCGTAAGGCAATAGGTAAGTAAAGTCTGTGAGATTTTTTTAAAAATAAAATCTTATGGTGCCTACCTACATACATTATGCTCACGCCTATTTACTTTCTGCTTGCTTAAGTTTCCTTACTTTCTTATTCGGTAGAGCCAGCGGCCCGCCATTCAGTCCCGGGTCCTTTATGCGGGGCGTGAAAAAGCATCTCATGATTCATGAGGCCGTCAAGCTGAGTGCCACCATTGTAACATGGTACGTGTATATAATGGTGACCCTCTTTTCCGTGACTTTGCCTACCGCTTACCATCAGGCGAAGCGAAGTCAAACTGACGTGCCCTATATAAACAAAGTCTGCTTTTTCTCAATCAATACACTATGGGGTTCTTCAAGAAGGGCATTAGAAGGTTTCTTCAGGGTCGGCAGCATGAGTGTGACGCCCCTGGTGTTGCATACGTCCATAGGCCACGGTAACCACTTTCCGTGGTGGGCCGTTTGTGTTATTAAAAAAAATTAATCAATCATATTAGCCTATCGCATCCCACTGCTGGATATAGGACTCTCCCAATGTTGGAAGGCTTTAGCCTACTGTTTCCACGCTGGCCAGATGGGTTGGTTCTGCTACCTCTATCTTTACATAAGTACTTCAAGAGTTCCCTCTACAGACTATCATTAAACCTTTCATACAAGCCCACCAGTTTCGAGTGTTCCTTATAGTGTCTAGTTGACGGTTATTGGCTCGCTTCATACGTAGGACCGGTAAAGATAATTTCTGAAAAATAAAATAAAAAAGGTTTAATTTTTTTTTAAACTGAATTAAAAATAAATAATGCAACTAGCCTGGACCCAGAACAGCGGGACTAAAAGGCCACATTGAGCGATTCCGCTAAAGAAAGTGACTTTATGAATTCCAGCAGCAGTCTATTGAGACATAAGTAGGTAGAAGGCTTGTATACCCATGGCTCTGTGATTAGAAGCTTTTGTTCTACCACATTAGTTAGGTACTATCCGAATTCATCAGGTGGCGCCCGAATCATTTATTTAATAAAACCATTTTTCTAATAGATTTCTTTTATTTAAGTCAACCCAATATTATGTAGTTACATTTTGCTCCCTATCACAGAAAAAATATGACAATTGGAAATACCTAGGTCTCAACAGACTTATAAAATTCGTCGAATGGTCACTCATATGAGTAGAATCACAATAATTCATTTAATTAGCAGATTCTAATTTCATGTAAACTACACTGCATGACAACACGATGCCAATAAAGTGGCCTTATTAGACCTGCCAGTCACTAGGTACTAGTAAAGGCCACAAGCAGAGTCGAGAGTAAATGATATATCGATTTATGAACGTAGATATTTCTCGTATCGAATAGACTATCCCAGAGTTATATATGGTGTGGTGTAGTCACGATTTGCCCAGTTCAAAATGAATCGACTAAACCTCTGATGTAGGTATTACTCTCTTTTAATACCTATTGTATATTATGTTAATATGATTAAGTAGCAGTATTTATTTTTTATATAAGGACACTTGAATATGACTTCACCTCGCCAGATGGTAGGCTGAAGGTTTCATGTCAGGAAAGAGGGCCACACAGCTTGGCGGCAGCATCAGATGCTTTTTCACTCCCCGCTTAAAGGGCCCGGGACTGTAGAAAGAAGGAAGGACGTGTGCTGTTCAAGAGTTCCAAGTCTTTATGGTTTGAAAAATTTCATAACTTCAAAAAATAGAACAAAGTAACTATGTTAAAAAATGGAAGCAACGGTTTCCTAAAGCGACTACAATATGGGGTTCTTCAAGAAGGGCATTGTAAGGTTTCGTCGGCAGCACGAGTGTGCCTACCTAACGCTCCTGGTGTAGCTTATATGCATATGCCACGGTAACCACTTTCTATCAGATGGGCCGTGTGCTTGTCTGCCACCTAAGTGGAATAAAAAAAGTTTTTACGAACCTGTCCTGAATGTAGTCAACATCCTGGACAGGTTCGTGAGAACTTTTTTTTTGCCCGATTTTTTCTAAGAAAGCCTCGAGGCAAGAATAAATCTTCTAATCACTTTTGGGCAATATTACACTCAATATTTTTTATTCATAAATTAATCACCAACCTGATCAGTGATATTTAGTTTAAAAAAACATCAATAACTTCACTATATAAATATCTACTTCTTTCTTTCATAAAAGCAAAAACCATTCTTAAACAAGTTGGTCTTTTTTTCAAAACACATTAATTAATATTTACCAGACGATAATAGATAAATTGGATATAATAATAATCTAATTCTAATCTAATAATAACAGTACGCTCTGTGACACAAACTCGACACCCACAGGCAAGTACGCACAACTCCTAAATTAACCAAATTGCGTATTCCCATTCAACTCAATTACGTCATTCCTTTTGTTATGATTGAGCATTACAGTAAAAGGAATGATCATTCCCATATCACATAAAACCATAATCTAACACCCTTTACCACTCCAACTGTCGGATACAATACTATAAAGTAGCTATCTTCAGCAATACATTATCCTTACTTATCTATGGCCATAACATGAAACTTGGGATCTATTTTATTATAAAGTGCATTGTCTACTAGAGAGGAGGTCGGTCGACCGCCGAACGTAAATAATTTAACTGTCTTAAAAGATTCAAAAATAGTTTCCTAACATTGCCCCCCTTAATATGTACACCATTTGTCAGGCCATAACTGGATTTAAACGACGCGTTACAAGAAAAGGGACACGCCTTTTGCCTGACATATGGTCGTCTCGCTCAAGCCCGAGTTAGTCTAACGGCACTGGTTGTATCCGTCTCTGTTTTACAAATGTTCATAGTCATGTTTACCTTGTTACAAGACCGCTAAAAATGTGCCAAACACCATAGCATGTTGCATGATTTTGGACTTTATTATTAAAGAAGTATGGTTTATTGTGGTTTGTTAATGGTATTAAGGGGGGACTCAATTGAAGCGAGACGAGCCACGAAAGGGACGCAGCGAATCGTACTGTTTAAGTTAGTGAGTCCAAACGAGTTTTTATGTTTGGAAATCGTATTAAGCTTTTGTTGGAAACTGTTCCACTCAACGGGCATAGTTGAGGCGTTTGTGCGGTCAAACTATCGCGTTTGAATTTCGAAAAGCGGTGGGGATACTGCTGATTGGCTCGTTTTGGCCGATACACTGTACAACGATTCGGTCGCGTGCGGTCGAGCGTAGCGCGCCAACTCAGACTTTTGAAATAAGAAACACGAATTCGTATGTTCCATTCTCATTTCGACTTTCAAATTGCGTTGATGCAAATTTAAATTAGTGCTGTTAAAAATGTTATACGGCCAAATTTGTCGGTGAAGACGAAAATTTTGTGTTAGTGCTTTGATAAACTGTTACAGAAACTTATTAAAAATGTCTTCAGTGCATTCTGATGATGACCAGGAAGAGATTAATGTGGACTCTGACAGTAGGCTGTCGGGTCACTGTGATAGAAGCATAGCATCAGAGGATCGCGACTCTGAGCACAGTTATCATGACAGATATCACGATTCACCAAACGAACACATGACTAACACGCAACAGAGGGTGAGCCTGCCTTTCAGCATATCCCGACTTTTAGGGAAACAATTTGAGGATATAGACAAGCGTCGAAATTCCGGAGAGAGTGATGACAGGAGTGATCAGGACACTGAATCGGAAAGTGCTAAAGATGAGGGGAAAGACAATTCGGGTTTGCCTTTGAACTTTTCACATACGCCTGGTTTATATCCAAATTCGGGATTGTTGTTGAGACCGGGGTTAGGGATCGGTGCGGGTTATGGGTTTTCGAGTAATCCAGGGGTTGTTAGAGTACCTGCTCATAGGGCTTTGGGTGCTCTAGGAGCATGGGGTGTCACCATGGATCCAATGCGGCAGGCAGCGGCGGCGGCCTTCGCACACCAAATTGTTAAGGACAGATTAAATGGTAAGTTTTTTTTATTATGTAGTGATATTGCCTAACGACGGCGATATATATTTTGTCATTTATTTTTTATACAAGGTTAGCACTGAAAATCAGTACTGTGGCGGTAGATACCCATCACAGTGTATGCTGAGTGCACTTCCTTAATTATAGAAAAAATAATAAAAAAATGTACAATGAATATATTATGTCCGCTACAGCATTTTAAATGTCTAAATTATTACCAACAATAATAATTAATAGTTATACGAATCTAATAAGAAGAGAAATTAACTGGAATGACACAAAAAACATATATATAAAACATACTATCTTTTTAAATGTGTTATAGATAGGTATAGATAATTTATTAAACATTAATGCAAATAATATTATGGATACGATTGCAGATTCAAATCCAGAATAGGTGTTTCTAGGTCATTCGATCAAGTCTGTCTATGACTATTCTTAGTTATGATAATTTAGAACCATCAGATAACAAACGAGGTTTCTACTAAAGTGCTAGGGTCATTGACACGCAAAATATATAATATTAGCATTCTTTAAAAAAATCCTACTCTACATTCCAAACGACTACATTATGGGGTTCTTCAAGAAGGGCATTAGAAGGTTTCTTCAGGGTCGGCAGCACGAGCGTGACGCCCCTGGTGTTGCATACGTCCATAGGCCAACCACTTTCCATCAGGTGGGCCGTGTGCTTGTCTGCCACCTAAGTGGTATAAAAAAAAATGTAGGTAAAATTTGATAATGGAAACCCGACGCACTTTTGCGAAGTACCAGAAATTAGGACGACTTTGTTGCTATAGATTTTATTTTTAAATCTCATTTCTACTATTTATTAAAATACCAAAATGGAACACTTACTTAGATATTAACTTGTATATAATAAACCATACAATATCCACGCAAGAAATAAAACATTGTATTATGTTGTTTTAGTTTTTTCACATGTTTCGCCACACCAATATCACACATTTTCGCCTCACCAAATAAATGTCGGAAACCAAAAAACTGCCAAATAAAAAACATTTTTTCCTCCTTTGTTTATAAAAAAGGGACGAAATCGGGTGCCAATATCCTCTGCCCCAATTACCCTCGCGTGCGATCCGATGACATAGCTAGGGAACTATTTCTTTTTGTCGTTTTTTTGGTTCCTCCGAGGCGAGATTGCAGGCGCCCGTTCTGTAATTTGTCGCCCGCCGGTCAAGCCGGGGACAACTTTTTTTGTCGTTACTTACTCATCCTGACAGAAAATTACTTGTTAAGTTCCACATCTTCGGTGTAACGTAATTTGAGGTTTTGAGTTGTTTTATTTGTAGTTATTTTTGTCGTTGTTTATTGGTTTGGGAAAATTCTGTTACGTAAAGGTAAAGGTGTTCGTGCCTAAAGAATCGTTTCAGTGTTTTCGATTAAACAATTAATTAGGACTATGAACATTGCTCTATTACCATTCCATCCATACTCAAGGGGGTAGTCAAATTACCAATTTTAATTCGTGACGTAACTAATTAGTTTTGTTTCAATTTTCAAATATTCTAGTAGGTATCTATTTCCAATGGAAGAGTTATTTAACAAAACATTTTTTGTCTCTCTTATTTGCACAAGGGTAGTGATCCTTGGGTTTTTTCACACCCACTTTGTCAATTAGCACAAAATGAATCACCAAATTTCGTACCAAAACCGAACGCGTGTAAGCACCCATTTTTTGCGACCACCGGCAAAGAGGAAGCGGTAAACAGCCTATAATTGAGACAATAGCTACCCGGAATCAGACAAACCGTACGTGCATCGGAAATACTTAAGTTATGAAAAAGTAAAAGTATTAAAATCTTTGGCGCCACTGACCAATGTCAGTAGGTTTTTTTTTTAAGTTTTTAATGATTGTGTGAAACTCTTCACGCAATGATTAAATGATTACTTAGATGATTTTAGATTGACATGGCCATTTAAATTACTATGTTAATTTTAAAATAATTAAATCATGATAGATAAAATATATTATGACGCTCCTAATAAACAGGAAACATTTTTTTTAAGTTGTAGTTACCATTTTTTTTGTTGTAAATTCGTTGCAAGCAGCTATTATATTTTTAATGTGATAAAAAATTATTAATTAGTCCATCATATCTAATTACACGATTGATCGTGTAGGTGATTGAGGCCTTTTTGTCAACTACTCTAAGTAAAATTAAAATGGAAAACAAATAACTTACTTTAAAAGGCCAACATTTTGCGATTTGCAACATGTTACATATTTGCACATAGACATAGGAAGTAATTATTGGAATCGACATCTGGATAAGGGGGTTAGACGGAAAACCCATCCTAACCAAATTATGAAAAGGTTAAGTATACCTACGTATGGAAGGAAATACCCTAAGCTAAAAATTACCAGCTTTGGATATAACTAATATTGAGGTTCGGATGAAGAAAATATTATTTTATAGTGAAGCAGAGACTGGCAGATGAGTGACAGATTAAGTTAAAGTCCCGCTCTTTGTGTCGTTCAGAAAGCATTCAATACCGTCGCCGTCGGTCGTATTGTCATGTATTTCAGAGACATTGATAGCTGATATAATAAAATATCCATACGGACATGCTCAAAACATAGAATGCCGTCATTCATTTGTTTTGCGAAGATCAGAAGGCATCCCTGGTATTACTAGTACACAGACAAAATTTATAATAAAATGTTGGTAGGGAATACTTAACGCGTCCACTGGAGATTTTTTTTAATTTAAATATTCTACCAATATGTAGATAACATTATTTACATATTTTGAGATTACAAAATATTATGAAAATTCCTTGATCTTGACCATATAATTTAATTAAATTACAGTTTTGATAAATAAAATCATGTGTTTGATATCATAGAATATATCAACAGATATGTTAGTCATTTAGATGGGCAAGATATTCGAGGTTTTATTGAATGAATATCTGGCATATCACTAGTGACTAAATATGCCTAAGCTTTTTTGCTCTGCCTACAATACTCACCGTTAGAAATAAAGAGGTTATTATTTCCTTCCTTTCTGAAATACGCATAATAATTAGGTAGGTACCTACATTTTTTTTAAATATCCAAAAATATAAATAGGTACATTTTAATGTACGTATGTATACTTATTATTAGTTACGCTTACCAGTAAGTGATATTCTTACGACAGTAACCGAGATGTTAAGAACTTGTTTAGTAACCAACAGAGTTGTATAACTGCGTAAACTGAAGCGTGTCATCTTAGTTCAGTTATTGGTAAAATCAGTTTGCTGTTTCTGTAAATTTGCGGTTGTCGCGCTTTGCTTGTTGGCGTCCGTCGGCCGACGATTGCGGTAGGCAGATTAAACATCTGCATTCTTTTTTTGAAAATTTTATATCAGATTTTTTCAAATTACTTTTTAGCAGTTATAATTAAAACTTCATCACAATCGTTTAAATAGTTAACTAATAAAGTATAAAAAAAAACAAAGAAACATGACTCTTTGTCTTCAAATATCTAGATAATGAACATGAAAATAAAAGGAATGTGATTTTGATAACATTTTCAGGTAATCTTAAAAGTTAGTAGCGATCGAGACTTTGTATTGATTGCTTGTTTTATCTGATTTTTTATAATTTGTACAACATAATTGTATGTATTGTGTAATTTCAATCCAGAAATTACAATGAATTGTAAATTGGCATTAAAAAAAGCAGCGTTAGTTATTATTGACGATCTCTTTTCTCACAGTTTCATCTAACAGGGTCGGCAGCACGAGCGTAACGCCCCTGGTGTAGCATATGTCCATAGACCACGGTAACCACTTTCCATCAGGTGGGCAATGTGCTCATTTGCCACCTAAGTGGTTTAAAAAATTGCTGATCGATCATCAAATGTAATTGTACATTTAGGATTGCGTAGTTACCTTTTTGGTGCGGTACCCTAAAAAAACCGCTGTTCTTCTACGTCATCTTTCACAGAGCTCTGCCCCTCTAGACAAGTGGCAATTCGTTGCTTGGCGTACAATGACATTTCATAACATTGACATGTCATATGCTTACAAATCAACGTAGAAAAATGTGCCGAACTCACACACACACATTTTTAATTCATCTACACTTTTGGTGTATTAACTTTAGAGTAATAGTTCGTGCAGTGTCTTTAAACATACGATGGTATTTTCGTTATTTTTTTAAGTCACTGATGCTTCCGCTCAACGTCCGACCGGCGCCGCTCGGCACGCGGTACTAGAGGCAAACGTTTCAATTGACTCGTTTTCGGATCTTCACGATTTTCGCGCATTAACATATCTACTTCTTTTTATATAATATCTTTGTCGGCGTATGATGGAATAGAATGACAAATGTATGGGATTTGACGTATATGACAGGCGTCAACGAATGTCAAAAACGTCAAATCCTATACATTTGTCATTCTATTCCATCATACGCCGAGAAACGAATTGCTACTTGTCTAGAGGGGCTGTTAAGCACAGTTAGTTAACGGCTCACCAAACTGCGCACTGCGGTTCATTTAAAAAACAAACCACCACTATTGATAGTCAAAACATTTAGAAAGTACTAACAAAAACGGCGATCACTTTACGAAATCTATAGAAAACGCAATGGCGCTTGTAATGGGCTTTTTTCTAGTAATGGTGCTTACCATTTCCGCTTTACCTTCCCCTCATTATTTACACCGCAGAACCTTTCACAATGGGCCTTTTTGTGTCTATTAGTGGGTATCAGACTGCTTTATTATGGCTATAGGTAGCTGTAGATTGTTGGAGCTGTTTATATTACAGCAGTTATATAGTCAAAGTCAAAGTCAAAAATCATTTATTCTGTATAGACCATCAAAACGGCACTTACAAAACGTCAAAATTATACATATATGTTGTACTAAAGACTAGCTTAGCAAATGGACCACCGGTTCGAAACGCTTCCCCGGCCTGAGAAGACTCCGGCAAGAAACTCAGCGGGCTTTTTTTTTGGTCTATTTACAAAAAATGCTTAGTCTACTTAGTCTAAATACAATCATTTGTTTGAGAAGCATGCATGAGTGAACAGCTCATTTCCAAGCTAGTTGTAGCTGTATGTATGTATGTATGTATACTTGTATACATACATACATACATACAGTCACGCCTCTTTCCCAGTGGGGTAGGCAGACTCCACAGTTTTCCACTTGCTACGATCCTGGCACACATCTTTCACTTCTTCTACTTTCATAATTGTTTTCATACATGCTCGCCGGTTTCGGGTACTCTTATTTAGTACTTTTTTATCGTGCGATAAATCCCTACGGATACAAGGAGCCGGTGGGGAAGGTTATGTCGGACTCGAACTGGCTAAAACTATCTAAGACATATTCCTCGCACCCCGGCCGACCCAGGGCCATCTCTCTAGATCTGGCTCTCTTCGGGAGTGAGGACCACGGAGTCCCCAACTCGCCCCCGGGTAAGAAATTACCAACCAAACGGTGATTTTCTTTTTAAGACTAAGGAGATCAAATCGTTGTCAATCCTTATAGTTTCTCTATGTCCCTATGCCAATCAATACCAACCCTTTCGTAGACTTAATTCACCTGCATAATTCACCCAGGTGCATTAAGTCAACCAAATAGTGTACCTTATTCACCCAGGTGTATTAACACAACCAAATAGTATACCTTATTGACTCAGGTGCATTAACACAACCAAATAGTGTGCCTTATTCACCCAGGTGCATTAGCACAACCAAATAGTGTGCCTTATTCACCCAGGTGCATTAGCACAACCAAATAGTGTGCCTTATTCACCCAGGTGCATTAGCACAACCAAATAGTGTGCCTTATTCACCCAGGTGCATTAGCACAACCAAATAGTGTGCCTTATTCACCCAGGTGCATTAGCACAACCAAATAGTGTGCCTTATTCACCCAGGTGCATTAGCACAACCAAATAGTGTGCCTTATTCACCCAGGTGCATTAGCACAACCAAATAGTGTGCCTTATTCACCCAGGTGCATTAGCACAACCAAATAGTGTGCCTTATTCACCCAGGTATATTAACACAACCAAATAGTATACCTTATTGACTCAGGTGCATTAACACAACCAAATAGTGTACCTTATTCACCCAGGTGCATTAGCACAACAAAATAGTGTAGCTTAAAAATCTAAATCACCAACTTCTTCTTCATCCTAGCGTTAATACCAATATTGGCGCCATTACTTTTAAATCTATGGTTGCCGCCAAACCACTGACAACATTGCCAATGCCATAAAGATATCGCAAAAAAAAATATTATCATCTAAAATCCTGTTCTGTTATTAATATTGATAAATTATGCAGTAATTTGTGATAATCATTTATTAAAAGAACTAGTTAGACAATCCGATATCTTCGGACACATCTTGTAATGGTTGTGTTGTAGAACCAGACAGGGCAAGTTCGTATCGTATCTTATCTATTATGGGAAACGACATATCGAATAGGCTTCGACTCAATAATGTAAATTGTTACATGTTGTAAACAGATTCTTAATACTACTTTTGCCTTTGCTTTAAAACGGTAACTTATCAATACTAATATTGTAAACTAGCTTTTGCCGGCGACTCCGCTCGCGTGGATGTCGGTTATCGCGACCAAACATAGCCTATGTCAAGGTCTAATCTACCCTTATATCAAATTTCATCAAAATCCGTTCAGTGGTTTAGGCGTGAAACCGTCACAGACAGACAAACAGACAGAGTTACTTTCGCATTTATAATATTAGGTAAGTATGAATATGGATTAGTATGGATGCAAAATTAACTCTGTCTGTCTACCTGTCTGTTACGCTTTCACCCCTAAACCACTGAGCGGAGTTTGATGACATATTCTACAGAGATAGATAAAACTTCAAGAAAATATATTATAGATCTTTTCTTAAGATCTAATCCGGAAAGGCAACAGATAGTATTTTTATTGAAATAATTTTAAAGCATTTAGTATGCTAAACTAAACCTGACTGAGCTTGATTTCGCTTTTTCCAATTTATAACAATTTGTTTAGTATTTTTATATAGAAGCAATCTTCAATAGGTACCTTCTCTAATGAAAATGGTATGAAAGTAAAGAGTTTTAAGAACAGTTACCTAATATGGAAAATAGTAAAAAAGGAAATGCAATCGTAGCGTATTAACGACATCAACGCGCACCAAAACTATATTTGTAGTTCAATTTTACCCCATATTTCCTTTTTCACATCTGTCATTTCAATCACTGGTTTGTTCAGAGATCTAACATTTTGAGCTGATATATCCAGTTACGAGAACATGAGAAGTATTCAGATTCTAGAGGATTTTAGATATTACGTGCACGCTGTACTTAAATAATGAATACTTTTCACACTAAGTTCTTGATACTTGAAACTCTTTTTAATTGTGCGCAAAATCTCCGCAGCTACACCCCGTCGCAGAAAAAAGTCTACTATCTGTCAAGTCTGGTAGGAGGTAGACCACGACAGTATATCCGTCCCAATCGAGCAGTCTGACTGGGGAAGTACCACCGCCCTACAGAATACCCAGGCTAAATAACATCGCTTTGTGTTCCCGGCAGTGAGTAGGGTAGCCAAAGCTCACTGGAGAGATTTTATTCTGACAGTGGGAAAACGAAAGGCTTGTCCTACTATTTTCTGCGCTGACGGCACAGAATCTCTCTGTTCTTGCAGGGTCGGCGGCACGAATGTGACTCCCCTGGTGTTGGACTCGTCCATAGGGCACGGTAATCACTTTCCATCAGGTGGGCCGTGTGCTTGTCTGTGATCTAAGTAGTATAAAAAAAGGACTGACATCCGTATTCACAAACAATACTTCGCTATGCGTACCTACTACCAAAACTGTGCAAAGAACGACAAATTTTCAGTGCGTTCGTTTTGGCAAGCCTTTTTATTCATAGACAACACTTAAGTTATACTTCGTTGAGGGAACGCACTGCGTTAGATACTGCTCCGTGATGTTTGTGAATTAATTTTACCAGCCCTATGCGCTCGAGCAAACTATGAGACCTCACAGTGTTGTTTGTGAATACGGGTGTGAGTGTCGTTGTAGAATACGGGTCTTAATTAAGAAAAAAAAACAGCTGGTAGTTCTGGTCAAAATAAACATCTTGTACCAAGATTTACCGACCGCATTCACATGACCTTGTAAAACCAACTACTTATTCTAATTCTTCACGATTCGCAACACAGCACGAGTTTACTTTGTTAACGTTATTTAGTTTTAACGTTTGTTGAATCAGGCCAAGGCGCCAAAAGTGAACGCCTCCGTGATGGGGCTAATCATTCGCAATTTATGTTATAACTTTATATCAGAGACTGAGGGTTTGTGCCGTGAGAACTTAAAGGTATGATTCCGAAGTCGATCGCATACGACAATTGCAGACCCATGCAGTAGATACAGCGTACCCATTACTTGTTAAACTCTGATACGGATAAAGGGGACCGTTGAGAAGCCGCAATGAATTACGTGTATCTGCTGCATGCGTCTACAGTTGTCGTATACGGTCACCTTTGGAATCATCATACCATTTTTGACATGATGCCCACAGCTACATTCTTGCATCGCACATATTGCGACCGGAAATGGTGCGCACTGTGCGGTATGAAAGGAACTTCATCCCTCGCACACTCAAGCTGTGGAATGAACTCCCCACGATGGTTTTCCCAAGCGACTACAATATGGGGTTCTTCAAGAAGGGCATTAGAAGGTTTCTTCAGGGTCGGCAGCACGAGTGTGACGCCCTGGTGTTGCATATGTCCATTGGCCACTGTAACCACTTTCCATCAGGTGGGCCGTGCCGTGTGCTTGTCTGCCACCTAAGTGGTATAAAAAAAAAACCATTCGGCGGTAGTTTAATCATTGACGGTTGGTTAAAGGTGTCTGACTCAACTGGAACTGAACAAGAACCTTATCAACTTGATTAAGCATCCGTGTGGTGACGGTGAAATAATACAAGTATCACCACCCCATCTCATCCGAAGAGTATCGTGAGAGGTGACCAAAGGAAAAATACGCAGACTATATCACTGCGAGAGAAGGAAAACTTGAAATAAAACCCTGTACCAACAAACCGTCTAACCAACGTAGAACTAGTAGACCAAAGTCTCCCAACATTTGGAGAGGCCTATGTCCAGCAGTGGACTGCGATAGGCTAATTAATTGATTGATTAAAGTCCCCGCGACTCGTCAGAATGGACTTAGATTGGGTTTCTATTTCTTTTCACGGAACCCTAATACTTTTTCTAAAATACCAGTAGCCTAAGTTGCTATCTGCAGTAAATATACCTTCGAAATCAGCCCAGCTAGTTCAAAGTTGCCCCGAACAAATAAATAAATAATAATAAATAAATAAATATTGTAGGACATTCTACACAACGCTATCTAGACCCAAAGTAAGCATAGCTTAACTAGCTTGTGTTATGGGTTCTAGAGTGCGGATAAACATACTTAGATACATTTTTTTTTCGTAAATACATACATATTATACATAGAAACACCCAGACCAATGCCAATATTCATATTAATGCACACAAATTATTTGCACTGAGATGGAAAGACAGATTTTTTCATCTAGTAACACTGTTTTTATCCATCTATTATTGCCCATCAATCCAGATATGTAATTTTTGTTGTGTTTTCCACACACATTTTATATCAATTTACACTACTTCTTCACCCTAGCCTTAATACCAGTCGCATCCGAAGCTTTCACCTTGGATTCTGTGGTCCGCTTTACCAGTCTAATTGCGGATTTGGCTGGACTTGGATATTACAGCTTTACACTATAGTACCTATTCAAGATCTATTTTTGTCTCTAGAATGCACTTTTTAATGGTAACTAATACACCAGACCACTGCTTATATTGACTCAGACTACTCAGAAGTTGAGTCTAGAACATTACCTTCGTGTTAATTCACCCCTAAAAGTCCGTCGGTGTCGTTCCTCCGTCGGTATTTCGATTACAACTTCTAAACAACGCCTTCTACAAAAGTTTAGATACAGCTATCGCAAAAAAACGATATTTGTTCGTTTTGTTCACAGCTTTTGAAAACGTGTGATTTCAGTTTGAAAGTGTTTCCCTCTTCCTACAGTCCCGGATCCTTTAAAGTATCTGATGAGGCCGTCAAGCTGAGTACCACCATTGTGGCATGGTGCGTGTCTATAATGTTGACCCTCTTTTCTGAGACAGGCTTCAGTATCCCATAAGGCGGAGTTTATTCGAATTGATGTGTCCTATATAGGTAAAAAAAAATGCTTGTGTCAGAAGTGCTTTCACGTCAGGAATACAATGACAGGATACAGGTACTCTTGATCATAAGACATATTTCTAAACCATCAGAATGCCGACCATTAAACCTCACCATATTATAAAGCTCGCCAATTACGGATGTTCCAAACCTGCTTCATTCGATTTATACCTCTAAATATTTATCTTAATGTGATACAAATACAACAACAAGAAATACACACCTACGACAATAAAACAGAATACGATGTATTAAACGGTTTTAAAATATTTAGAGAAGTAGAGATATGGATGTACAGTCGCACTCAGAATTATTGGTTTGACACACTACACGTTACAAGTCACCTAACTGTAACAAATCATGAAATGTGTTTCAAATTCAAAATGTTTCTTTCGAACTACAAGATCATAGTTTTGTTAGTAACAATACGTTTTAACCTAGAGTTAGTATCCAAAAAATCAATGATATAAAAATCAATAAAAATGCAATTAAAATCAAAAATTCAAAATACAAAACTGTAATAATTAAAATAATTAAAAATATTAATCTATTGCAAAATTACGCATAATACCTCCGAAAGAGCCAACAGTTGTATATAGGCCGTATCAAACTATTTGGGGTCAAAAAGTCCTTTTCAGCAAGTCGGTTCACTTCTTGCTGATTGAAGGATAAGGCTCTGGCGCAGGTTTCCTCTCGGCTTTGCGAGGACAGTCGGTAGAAGCCTCCGTAAAACGCAAGATGAGCCAAATTAAAAAGAAGAGGAGTATTCGGACACCGAGAACCGGATTTTATTCAGATTTATTGATTTATTTCAATGTTTGTAAAATGTTGGTGTTCAGCAACTTTTGTGTGCGACTGTACTTTCTTGGTAAAGTAATAAAAATACAATAAAATACTACAGATAACATGATGCCGCATTTTAAAACTATGTAACAATAATCCCAATTTTATAGCTAGTATAACAACTTCATCTCAATCGTTAAGGCCATCAAAAATGTATGTAAACAGAACTTTAAATCATTGTTGAACCCATTGGCGTTAAATAAGGAGTACTAGTTGTGGCTCGCAGCTCCGCCCGCGTGGAATTCTGATCCCGTTCATCGCTGATAGTACCTAGCGTGATGACATATAGGCTATATTTGTACCTGATAATGTAGCTTTCTTGTAGAAAGAAATTTTGAAATCGGTTCAGTAGTTTTTGAGTTAATTCTTTACAAACAAAAATACAAAACTTTTCTATAATATAGAAATATTAGTATCTATAGATATACATAAATCTAGGTAAGGTGGCTTAGGCATCGGTCATATTAATAAAAGGTTGCAGTTTGAAGCCCTAAGCTAAAGGAACCTGAATCCTGAAGAAGTCTTGTATTGTAGGGCGCGGAATCAATATTTCACAAGATCATTTAATGTTTTATTTCCTTTTTTTGGGACACATAACAGTTATACCTACCTAATTGTAATATATAATTAGAAAGTATAAGTACCTATCCATAATTATATAGGTAGATCGAATAATGTAGTGCGAAAAGATTAACATGTGATAATCCTGTGCGTTATTGTAGGTAATTATTAATTGATGAATATATAGCTTGCATTTTGAATTCATTGTGTGAAAGTGCGAACATATATTTATGTATACTAGCGGACCGGACAGACGTTTTCCTGCATGATGTTTTCTGCAGCGCCATCTGTCGGACTGATTTGTAAATCTAAACCATCCAGGGTGCCACTCAAACGCATTCAAAAAAAATCATTCAAATCGGTCCAGCCGTTTAGGAGGAGTTCAGTGACATACACACGTATAGTAAAATGATATATATAAAGATGTGCTATACTTATTGAGTTTCATTAATTAAACATAAAAGTTCGTAAAACTCAACATATTTGACATTTGAAGAATTTAAAAAATGTAGTTTATCTAATAACAACGGTTTTAAACCTACCTAATCGATTCTTTATCGATATTTAATATTAAATTAATTCAAAATAAATATACTTAACCGACCATAAACGGTTAACATACTTTTATTACTATTTCACGGCGTCATAAACACAAAAACACTTAACAAAATCGAATAATATTGATGGCGCCCGTCAACAGAAATTTTATTCGCTCGTCACACCGCCCGCTACTTGCCGAACATTTCTTTTATCTACACACAAAATGTGCCACAAAATCATCGATACACTAACACACGTGTCTAATATCAGCCTCCCTTCGAAGCCTTTTCGCCCCATTTCCCGCGGGAAGAAAGAGCTTGCGTTATGAAAATTTGACGGCTACCAATATGCGATGATATGTGGGGGGTTAGCTTACATATATTATTTTGCAAGTATTACTCTCCCCTTTTACGAGAAGGGTATATTCCTAATCGTTTGCATATTAAACTACAGTTAACGCTGTGGTCTGGATGGCTTTCTGTAAATCGTTTAATATGAATATTATGCTTAACTAAGATTAACTAGGCTATTCTATTAACGTTCCTACAGTGCGTTCCACCGCGCTGAACAGTCAATAAAAAGTCTTACTAAGAAATTAATTATGATACAAATTGACTGAATTAATATTAATAAATGATTTAGGGTATGTTTTATTAACTAAAGTTATCCGCATGGTGACGGAAAAGAATACAAGTATCATCACCCCATCTCATCCGAAGGGTATCGCAAGAGGCGACTAACGGAAAAATACGCAGACGATATCACTGCAAGAGAAGGAAAACTCGAAATAAACCGTGTACCAACCTGTCTGGCCAGCGTGGAAATAGTAGGCCAAAGCCAACCAACATTGGGAGAGGCCTTTGTTGAGCAGTGGACTACGATAGGCTAACTTATTGATTGAACTATAATAGTACAGTTACAGAAAACCATTTGGTTTTCCATGAAACTGCTCGAGCCTTCCTATTCTGTTTCTCACTCTCCTACCAAGCTTTATGGTCTTCCTTTCTCCTCTGCAGAAAGAAGCGCGGTGTCACCATGATAGCCATTAGTGTGTCACATCTGATGGTCAGCGATTTATCATCGCTGCAGCGATTGATGCCTTCATCGATAAAAAAAGCTGTGAAATTGTATGTTTTTGTGTATTTGCACGACTATTTGCATGTTCTATAATAAGTGCCTACATTATTATGGTAAATTTCACAGTTATTTAAAAAAAAAACTACAATATCTACTGTACGGATTCTGTCACCCTTCAGGGATATTGTTTCACATTTTTAACTCATAAAAAGGATCACTTTTGACGTAAAAGACGTATCTACTAAACACTGAACCCTTTCCATCTTAATCCGTAACATATCTATATGGTAAGTAATCCACAAGTTGATATGTTTTATCGCCAATCCATAACGCGCTAGCCTATAAAAGGAGCCATATTTCAAATGTGTAAATATATGTGAGCGAACATCCCCCGGAGACGTGGACGACGTATACATAAAATATTATATTGCAATTTATGTCTCGCTCTAGAAAGATTAGAAGAATCCCCGTACATGTTAAGTGATATTACTTGTAAGAGTACGTATTTGGGGGACTGGAGAGGACATGGCATGAGCCTCCTCACTGTCAGTCAATTTTTACGGGCTACGGTAATTTGTATTAAGAATTGGTTGGCAATGGAAGTGAAAAGAGTAATCTAAGAGATGGCATCTGACAGGCCTGTATGGAAAAGAATGATTTTAAACATCGAACCGAAATTATTGGTGGATGAGAGACAAATGGTGATGATGACAAAGAAAATAAATAACTTCTATAGTTTCCAGTTAAACTAAACGCTTGAATTCAATCAAACGACCTAGTTATAGTTGTTTGAGATGACGATCTCTCCATACAGATGATATGCAAGACATTGCTCATGCAATGCTTATGCAATGATATGCAAGACTTAGCTATATGCAAGACATAGCTTGCAAAATTCAGAAGGATGCGGGCGGGCTTTATAAAGCGAGGTGGCGAGCGGGCGCCGAATGACAGCGGCAATCACTTCATGGAAAATATGAAAGTTTTTCCGCTTCATAATTAGTTATACCTACTGAAAAAGCCGACTTCAAGTAAGTTGAGAAAAGGTTCGGAGGATGATTTTCTAGATTGTTGTCTGGGATAGCATATAGGCTACTTTTAATCCTGGGAGTAGGTATTTTTACGAGATCAATGTTTCATGCGGGTGGTATAAGCTAGTCCAGTAACATCTAATCTCACAGTAGACTAATTAAGGTAACATATGGCCGGATATATTAATATAACTTTGACAACATTTACTTTCCTAGCGTTTGATGATCATCATAGAAATTGTCGAATTAATTCTAAATCATTCGTTAATCTTTCCAATTTTATTTTATAAAATTTATATGATAAGGAAGATTTATATTTTTCTATTAATATCAGCAAAGATAGGTGCAGGTGGTCTCTACTGATATCAAATAAAGTATTGAAAATTGATAACAATTCAAAGCTTCTAAAATTTAATTTGTACCACGCTTTTACTACTTACTAGGTATTGAAAACCATAGGAAAACCTGCTCCAGACCCTCGTTCGCAGATGTCATCATTATCTTCTTTTCTTCTGATTGCATCCGAGGCCAAGGTGACCTCGGAGCTCAGGGTCCGCCTTCCGGCTCTTCCACCTCCACTTCGCTCGATATTGGGCGTCCACGATAGTGAGAACATTTGCACGCATGTCACCCTCCACGATGTCACGCCAGGACTTCTTAGCAGATCTGCCAAGTAACTCGCAAATGGAGTTGGTTTTCGAGCTATTACCACCATAACGACAATAGTAAAATAAAAAGGAATAATTAATAAGTATAATATAGCCCCTCTGTAATTAGAACGGCCATTATTATTTATCAATGGAAACAGCTTGTAAAGTATACGTAAGTACTACTTACAGTAGAAATTATTTAGGGAAACTACTTCACAATGCAACGAAAATGTCCATAGGATATGACTAGATTATCCGCAATTAGTAGCCGCATATCCCCAGTGGGCTCAGTGTCGACAGACCGGACCAAATTTTAATGAGCAAAATGAGCGAGCGTGCGTGTAATAGTACTGTCTCACGAACGTGGGACTTTGTAGATATGTTATGTTCAAAATTTGAAATAGAGCTATGATAAAAAAAGTGTAGTTTTAGCTGTCATGACAGGCATACTTCTCTATAGTTATGTCATATTTTATTATAACAGTAAAACTTATTACCACACCATTTACAAACTAGGTAAAAATTATGTAAACTGTTTGAGAAATGTCTAGCAACCGTTAGAAGTAAGTGACGAGAATAAAGAGGCTATCTCAATGGTGCAATGGACGTGCACGTCACACGTACAAAAGACGTATAAAAGACGTATCATTTAGCCACGCTGATACCATGAGGTCACTTCATATTTCAATGGAATTAAGTAGGCAGGCAGTAAACAGACACACAGGTCAGATCTACTTGTAGTAGATAGCATTAATCCCACTAGAAAATAAAATGTACAAAAATGCGAGTCTCTTAAGGCAATCCTTGCACCGTAAAAATTGTGAGACTTCATGTAAAACCAAGTCAGTTATTTTGACCAGTATGTATTAAAGCGTCTGCTTCCATACATTCTCGGAACCGATTTGTGACAAAGTCGTCGAATACCTTTGTCATAAATCGGTTCTTAATTACGTACCTACCAATCTTTAAGGCGGCCGTATCAATATTAGGTATCAGTAATAAATATAACGAGTTAGCAACGTAATCACATCTACCTAATAACGATCAGAGCTTTATTTGTACTTGTTAACATATTGCATAAATCAGGCCTACTAGTACTTAATTAGGAGAATATTTAAATTGTAGATTATTATTATCGTTATCTTTAGAGATTATTCGAGATATATCTTATGACCTGTCTTATATCCGTAAGATTATAATATTCTTGTGTGCTAATGGATTCTAAACGATTTGTATTAATTTAAAAGCAATATTTTCACACTTAACATTTATTTTAGAATTCAATTATTATTAAAGTTACAAAAGTCTTATTTTATAACTGATTAATATTTTAATATTATTGATAATTATTAATAATACCAATATTTTACGATGAATATATGCTTCTCGTAATATGCGTCACTCTACCTTCAGCATTATTTTATAATTCAGTGAACTGCTACTTAACTTTGATAATATAATAAAAGTTTAAGAAGATAGCTGTTTAAACTTTGTAAAAAGTTATATAAATTCTATAATTTACTAAACAATAGCACAACAGTACTGACACATGGTCAATATTTACAAGAGGTTTTTCTTACAGAACTAACTAAAAACCAAACTAAACCAACTAAGCCATGCTATAGGTATACATATATAAGTACTAGAATCCACAACATGAGACGAGACACAAAACAGAATGTACGAATGTTCGTACAAATCGAAACAAAAGCTATTGACCAGGACAATGTTAAAAAACAAACATATTGAAAGCTCGACGTCATAAAACGGGCCTTTTGTTCACCCGAGTGCAGTGTTTGAAAATGCAACCTAAGCTCCAACCCGATTGCATTTCAACCGTTGAATTTTCCATGAGCACAATGTATCCCCGATTCCCATTCGCCTGCTAGTAACTAGTGGGAATTGGTATTCGCTTGTTGCGTACAATATGTATGAGATTTTGTCCGTTTGTTTTTTCGAATCGCACCACTGTCCAGTGTAATTGAAAAATGTTTATTCTCTGCTCCGTATGTTCGGTGCAGGTAATTGCATATTTATGATGACCGTGGAAATTGAAAAGAACCAAATTTTTCACGCTTAAAATCAGGTTGAAATCGTACTGCCAAATTCGGCGTTTATAAGGGTGCCTTATTCATAGTCTGTTCTTTTGGGTATGCCGTATTCGTAGGCGCGGACAAATGTGACTGTGGAGAGTGATGGAGTGGCTCCGTGTAATCCCAGGTGACGTCGAGAGCCAATTAGGCGTCAAGCATTCGTCTTCCCGTCCTTACTTTTTCACTTGGGGGCGGATTTCGTACGAAAATATGAGCACAAATTCGTCTCGTTTAAGTGAAAGTTATAGCGAGTATTGCTTCTTATATATCATGACGTCATTTGTGTAGAATACAAGCTTGATGTTGGCTTATACTTGTTCAATTAAATATAATGTCAAAGTTAAAATTTTCAAAATTTTGGTTTAACAACTAGAATGAGATAGTTAATTCTAATTCCGTTCATCGCTGACAGCAGCGTGATGAGAACAACCTATATTGGTATCTGATAATGTACCTTTATAATGGCGAAATATTTTTTGAAATCGGTCCAGTAGCTCTTCAGTTTTTCCGTTACATACAAAAATAAAAATATTTCCTCTTTTTATTATTGATATATAGAAGAATAGATGACGGTAAAAGTTAGTGATAGATAATATGACCTAGCCAAAGTTGTTGAGAGCTGTTGTATGGAGAAAGAACAAGACTACTTATCTTGGAAGTCCGTCAGAAACAATATTTAAGATGGCTAACACGATGCCAAAAAGCAATAAAAAAAAATAAAGTACGAAAATAAGTGAAAAATGTTAATTTAGGCTAAAATAGCACGGTTTTCAATACAAAGTTTAAAATTTAATTTTCTCTTCTCCGCATAAACGCTGGGTATAATAAAGTGATATAAATAAAGTAGATTCGAAACGAGTGGGCGAACCCAAGGGTGTAGGAAAAGGTAATATCATAAAGGGTTACCCCGAGTAACCCCAGACGGTTGAACCTTTCAATGTTAATTTGTTTGTTAATTTTTCGCCGCCATTTTCACTGACGTAATCAAAGGTTGCGTTTTAAAATTAGAACGAATTATTTTTTATTATTTTTCTTAATTTTATGACGAAGGGAATGATGTTTAACGCTAAGGGGTTGAAATTAAATCATCTTTTTACTTTTTGTGGTGGAAAATAATAGATTTATTTTAGGATCCATATCTAGCAATTCTACGGTTTAACCTAAACCATAGAAATGTGTTTGCTTGATTTTGAATTGTATTTATTGTATCAATGATTATTTAAAACTTTATGAGATAAATTACTTAATCACCAGATTAGTGTCTAAGTCTAAGGCTCGTATTTTAGAACGACACTCAGTCCTGAATCTCGAGTCAGATAGATTGACAGATCTGACAGATTGTCTATACAATCTCTCCTCAGATAAACCGAGATGCAGAACTCAGTACAGTACGATTAAAATCAGTTGAACATTCGATCAACCTCGGTAATTGTCGTGAATCCCTCGTCTCTTACATAGAGTAATCAATTTACAGATATGACCTTTAATTATATTACCCGTTGTCATAATGAATACAATACAAGCACGATATGAGCAATAAAACCTCCTTTGTAGCTCAAAACTAACACAAAAATATTGAAATATAAGAAAAATAATTGATTTATTTGACGTATATGATACATTTATGATTATGAACGCTAACTTCATTCGTGAACATATTCGATTCTATTAAATTTTATCAAAATTAACTTACAGTAGTTATGCATCATGGCTTCAACAAATTTAAAGCGTGGTAAAATAATTATTGCTCAGTCTCGTGAAATTGTAAATAATGTTTGTAACTATTTTAATAAAGAATATAATTTATTTAAAAAAGAAGAAAATTTACTTTCTACTTTTTTAATTGATAAATTATCAACAAAAATCGGTAGAAGTCGGTTTCTTAAATTTTGAATTTGGTGATTATTATCAATTATTATTATTAATCCGATGTAATATCGTACTGTTGTACTGTATGTACATCAAACAGTAAAATATTGACTTTTATCTATCTGTTACGGCTAAAGGTAGGTGTGAACATAAGCTTAAGATTAGCCGGCTGAACTTAGGTTTATCTTCGAGAAGCAGCTAAAGTTCGAAAACATGTTAGTTTGCGTCGGGATATTCCATGTTTAGCCGGTTAATGTGCACATTAACCGAAACAAAACGGCTAAAAATGTATTCGTTCTACCTTTCAGTTCAAATGATTGATTAGGCAACGCCTGCTGCCGGTCTATATTTAATTGTATGGCTTTGCGAGACTTCAATTTCTTGATGGTCATAAAAAAAATAACCACGAAGGCCTAATCTATCCAAGTCTGATTGAGCGGAGTGCACACTTTGATGTTTGCACTATTGGCGGCATAGAAAAGCTGAAATGAGAGTGATTATTCCTTTCCCATTTCCTTCTACATTTTTAGCCAAGGGCCTGCGGTTAGACTTAAGTTTAACCGGCTAAAGATAGAAGAAACTAACACTAACACCTCGTCAAAGATAAATCTAACTTTAGCCGGCTAATCTTAAGTTTATGTTCACACCTACCTTTAGCCGTAACATATCTATGTATTTTTTTATTTAATGTATACAAGTGTAGCTATACTTGTACACATTAAATAAAAAATATCGCGTACATTACCGCGATTTCTTCTATCTTGAAATTCATTAATTTATTGAAGCTTCAATAAATAATGAATTTTCAAATTCATGTCGCTTCTCTATAATTTTCTTAGGTCTGTTGTTAGTAATGTCATCTTGGCAGATGGTATACATTGCGTTTAGGATACTTCAAATTGAATGCTACATAAAAGAAATCGCGGTAATGTGTATGTCGTGTCATTTCCGTCTCCGAATTTAGGCGATTATACCCGAAAAAAGCCGAATGTTCAACTGATTTTAATTGTACTGTACCTACCTACCATTATAGAATACTAGCTTTTGCCCGCGACTCCGCCCGCGTGGATGTCGGTTATCGCGACCAAATATAGCCTATGTCCTTTCTCAAGGTCTAATCTACCCTTATACCAAATTTCATCAAAATCGGTTCAGTGGTTTGAGCGTGAAAGCGAGACAGACAGACAGACAGACAGACAGACAGACAGAGTTACTTTCACATTTATAATATTAGTAGGGATGAGCTTAAGTATCAATTACGCTAAGTAGGTTATCAAAGTATTAAGTCAATAATGTCAATATTCAGGATGGGACTTGATTTTATTAATAGTTTGTTATGTAAGTTCAAATTATTACGCAATTTAAGCGACGGTAGCTCAGTGCTTAAGCAGTGGGCTTTACGATCGAAAGGTCCCGGGTTCGAATCCTGGCCATCATACTGCCGACGTGAACCCACTCCTAACACAAGCAATTTAGCTTAGCTGGAGGGGTGAGAGGGAATATTATCTAGTAATTTCGGTTACTAATATTTAAGAAATAAACTTTATTTTATTAAAATGTATGAATCATGGCAGTGACAACTAAACTTTACCATACAAGCCCACTGGTTTCGAGTGTTTGTGAGCGGTCATTTTATCATTACATTATCATTTTGAATTCATTGTCATGCGGGGTTAGCCCCCGCCTGCCTTGCTTTTACACGACACATGTCTTATTGATTTCTTCCATACAATTATCAACCTGTATATATTTTTTTCTCTTTATGAAAACATTTAGCATTGTCCTCTATAAGAAAACAACACAAAAATGTTTTCCTAAACACATTTTTATGACTAAACAGCGATATATAAATGCCCCTCCGTAAACAAACCACTATGCCACAGGAAGGTTCGCATGAATCATACCGGTCCTAAACGGATTAGGGCCGCGGAATCAAGTTACGACACCCTTTTCCTCCCTGTTCTGATACGGAGCGACGTAACATGTGTACTTTACTGTATCTACCTAATCGTTTTTTTTTATATAGTTCTTTCTTTTTATGGTGAATTTGTGAAAGTAAGATGGTGTTTAAAAATTAATAAAAACGTATTATGATTAAGACTGAATAGTTGAAGTACCAAAAAGAAAATCATCAAAATGAAAGTCATCAAAATGAAAATGATCAAAATGAAAATCATCAAAATGAAACTCTTTAAAATGAAAATCATCAAAATGAAAAGAATGAATAAGCTGCTGCCCAAAGTCTAAATTTAAATGTGAACTAAACTAACAATAACATCATTAGTACAGCTACCAGAAAGTATTAAAAGCAAAGGTAATAAAAATAAAGTTAATTCAAAATTCAATAGACTGGCAGATATGTACCAACTTCGTGCGGTCGGAAATGAATAATCCGAAAGCTTTACTGGCTTTGCCTACCTTTAAAGTTAAATTGCGAGGGGAACAAAAGTCACTAACAATCTTAAACTACGAAGTTACGTACTCCCCAGCAATTGCTACATAATTTGCGGTCACGTGAGGCGGCCATTAAGCTTCTCGGACGACCAATGAGAACGCGCCGTTTAATACGATTCCATATTTGAAAAAGAAAAAAATGTTATTTTTTTTTTTTGTTAAGATCGTGTGTTTAGTCGTCTGCTTCTTGTCAAATAATATGTTGAATTATTTTAATTTTGGATAGTGTACCTCCTAAAACTATGGTGGCAGATTAGTGGTAGCCGTTGTGTATGTGTTGTTCCCATCGCCCACCAGTGGCGGTGGTTCGGACTAAACCGAAAATTGTGTGTCCCAACGACTACCAACAGCGTGACGTCAATAACATGTCTTTTGTTTTAGAATTATAAAACAGGTCAGCTTGTCTGTCTGATACGATATATCTGATGGCGACTGTATTAACATAGTAGGTATCGACACTTTTGAATAAAATCGGCCAAGTGCGAGTCGAACTCGCCCATGAAGGGTTCCGTAGTAGCAAAGGCGAAAATTGCGGTTTATGACGTATTAAAAAAAACTACTGACTGGATCTCGTTCGAACCAATTTTTAGTGGTAGTTTGCATGGCAATTTACATCATATATTTTTTTTAGATTTATCATTCTCTTATTTTAGAAGTTAGAGGGGGGGGGGGGGACACATTTTTCCACTTTGGAAGTGTCTCCCGCGCAAATTATTCAGTTTAGAAAAAAATTATGTTAGAAACCTCAATAGCATTTTTAAAGACCTATCTATAGATACCTCAAACGTATGGGTTTGATGAAAAAAAAAATTTAGAGTTTCAGTTTTAATGCTTTTTTTTGTTTTTGTGTGAAATTCTTAATGCGGTTCACAGAATACATCTTCTTACCAAGTTTCAACAGCATAGGCCTTATAGTTTCGGAGAAAAGTGGCTGTGACATACGGACGGACAGACAGACAGACGGACGGACAGACATAACGAATCTATAAGGGCCTACTATCCATTTGGCTACGGAATCCTAAAAAGGCCTTCTTACATAAGAGGCCACAAAAAAATGAGACCTAACAATTGGTGTCTACTTGTCAGCTGTTTAGACATAACAGTATCTAATACGCATTAATTTAGTAGAATTTATTATGTCATTGTTTTAATGAGTACCTACTTCCTGTGTTATTAGAAGTATTACTAAATCCAATATAGATAAAAAATATATCAAGATAGACTAATAACTAGAAAGAGAGAAGTTACTATCCTACTAATATTATAAATGTGAAAGTTTGTGAGAATGGATGTGTGGATGTGTGGATGTGTGGATGTGTGGATGTTTGTTACTCTTTCACACATAAACGGCTGGACCGATTTAGTTGATATTTGGTATGTATATAGGTTATACCCTGGATTAACATATAGGCTATATATCAGCGACGAACGGGATCAGAATTCCACGCGGGCGGAGCCGCGGGCAACAGCTAGTTTAGTATAAATCTAAATGTTATAAAAAAATAATATGAAAAAAGATAGATGTTAGAATATGGTTTATGATTTATGTATGACCTTACATTATTTTCTAAATTACGACTACAAAGAAAAGCAGTTGAAACATGCACGTTATGTATTTTTGTTGTTCAATGTCAAAGAATGTCAAATCAAAACGAAATTTATTTTTTGTAATAGAGCAATTACCATTTACGGTCCAGTAAATATTCATATAAATTTTTATAAAATTGTCCAAGTAAATGGACATAAATACGTTATTAAGTTGATTGTGGAATAATGTGGAGTTATGGACATGGCATTGAGAACAATATAGTTATAAACGACATGATCTCATCTCACGGATCATTTAATGCAAATCGATCTATTACGGAAAACGTTGGCCATTACCGGCCGCTCGGCCAATCACAAAGCGTCATTTAAATAGTAATTTATTGAGTTTCAAATTTTAAAAACGTGATTACGCGCGCCATCTTGAATGTAATTTTGAAAAGAGAACGTGCAACAGCTACTTTGAAATGATTCGGAACGATTGCTACTTCCTTTTTTAAAAAGCAAAATATCTTGCGGTTTGTATATGGCCAGCTTTTATGTCGAGTTTCCACGAATGGTCATCAACATGTAATTTAACATTTATTATAGACGGAAAACTTTGATTACCATGTAATAACAGGGCTTCGTAATACATAGGGGCATTATAATGAGTAATAAGAGCGCGTATTTTAATGAGATTGTTATTTATTCATAGGTTTTGAGTAGTTTTCAAAAGCCTTATTGTTCTTGGTGATTAAATCTTGTTTTCAATTACAAAGATAAGATTTGGATATGCGTTTAAGAGTCGTAACGGTGGAAATAACATGATGGATTCAATTGATATGTGTACCGAATATTGCTTAGAATACAATTTGAATAAACCTAATCTGGTACTGCATTATCATAGCATTTTGATCATAAACATTAAGATTAAAATAAATAGGTACCAATCAAAAACAAAATGTAGTTTAGTTTATATAATAGACGGGGTGCTTCACGATTCTTGGGTGAACCAGGAATGTATTTTGAATTTGGAATGAAACGCAGAAATGTAAATGAGATAGGGGGGGAAACACACCAAATCAGCAACACAACAAATATTACGACATTTTGCTTCTTGACAAGAGATGTCAAGAAGTGTTTCACTGCGTAAAAGTAGGATAATTTGTGTTTATGTGCTTGCTGCTTTGGTATGAAGTCCCCCATAAATAATTATATAGATATATCTACCTACACAATCACTGTATGTCTGTCCCTATTCATAGGGCTTAGATCCTTAAAACTACGATAACTATTTTTATCTTTTAAAGATCAGGTACACAAAAATAATTGTGTCATTTAGGTACGAAGCGATTTTACGCAATACAACATGAATGCTTATCCAATTAAATATGTTAGACATGTTGTAGGTACATTCAATGTTTTCAATTTTTAATTGCCCTTCAAACTCTAAATTACAACGGTTAAGAGGTATCGCAAATTAAAAATTTTGGGCGACGAAATAAATTCCAGTGCGGTAAGTGGCTGCGCGGCCCGTGTGCACCAGTCTTTTGTGGTTCAGTCACCTTGTAACATAAACAAATTATTTTTCCAGCATCGTTCCCCATCACGAGGCGGATCGGGCATCCATATCAGAACCGGACGCCACCCAAACGCAAGAAGCCACGCACTTCGTTCACGAGGCTTCAAATCGCAGAGCTAGAGAAGAGGTTTCACAAACAGAAGTATTTAGCATCGGCAGAGAGAGCATCACTAGCGAAGACTTTGAAAATGACCGATGCTCAAGTCAAAACGTGGTTTCAGAATAGACGGACGAAGTGGAGGTGAGTTTTGTACAAATATGTTTGGATAGGTACTTCATTCACTTCATTCCCTGTAATTTCGCTAGAAAGTTCTACGAAGAAACTGTCGAAAGTTCTAAATTAAAATTGTCATTATTCATAAAATAATTGCCACCCATCAAACCTGTCAATACAAGCTGTCAAACTTGTCACTATAACAATAACTAACTGTCAAAACAAAACCTACCTACTACGTACAATTTCGTGAGCCAGATTAAACCTTAAAACTCATTCATAGTTTGATTGCGCGTTCGATTAAATTGCCTGATGGGCACGTTTGTTCGAAGGTACACAAAATTGACATGATCTTACTAGGTCAAAGAAAAAATTGACTCTCCTCTATTGTATTTTAATTAGATAATGAAATGTTAATTTTATGAGGTTACGTAAGTTTTGTAATAATACGTTTTAAAAACGTATTTTTTTTAATCGAGCCATAGTTGGAGATAGGCTGGGACGGACAGCTTGTGGTAGGTATGCAACCTATGTACGTGGTTGCCACCCATGCGTGGGATTTTCTTTTTAATATCGCTTAATTCTATGAAAATACATATCCATTAATATTAATTTCCATTTAAATATCTATTAAACTACGAAACTATAAAAGTACTAAAACTAGGTATTTAAACGTAATTATTTTACATGATGGCGTCAAGATTCCTTACGCTCTCTTACCATGCTTTAGATAACCAAAAATTCTCAATGACCACCCTAAAGATAGATCTACGATTACAAAAATTTTAAATCGCATGGCGGCTCCAGATAAAATGGTCAATCTTCATCAATAATAGACCCCTTTCAAAATACATTTCAAATGTATTTAAAGGTCTCGTTATAGCGGTTATGTTAAGTCCCTAATAGTATAATGTTGTAAAAACTTAAGTAGAGAAGTTGTTTAAAGATATACTAAGTACAGTATTAGTTTTAATTACAATTTGTAAGAGTTTTAAAAGGTTGTTGAACACAGAACCGCATTTTAAATGTAAATTAAGAGCCGGTTACACTTATTCATAAAATAGAGCCTTTAGCCTATAGCTGATAAAAAATCAAGTCGATCAGATGAAGAGAGACGAACACGAATACAACATTACTTATAACATTACTGAAATTCATAATAGATCAATCATCGTCATTATAATCCTCCTAGCGATATTTTTAAACTGGGTGTAAGTCTAGAGTTCTGGTGCCAACGCGAAGAAAGGCGTATTGTGGTATACCTATTTTATTTTCCAAAATTGGTGTGAATTCGATTTGAATAAAAAAATGGAGGATTTTTAGACATAACGTCTCAACGCACACAAGAGTGAGGAAAGTGGCATATTACAGTAAATTGTGACTTTTCGTGTTGGCTCCAAATCTTCTCAGAAACCTTAGTAAATGTCTTCACCACTTAAAAGAGACTTGACTTAAAGGTCCTAGTTACCAGGTCTTAAAATGCCCAAAAAAAAATTGACTTAAAAAACAAACAGGCGTCTGACGTCACAACCCTGAGAGGAAAGCCTGCGTCAGAACCTTGTCTGTTGTATAGCAGGTGCACCGACTAGCAGGTGAGATTCCCTTGGGCCTTGAAGGTGCTGATAGGGTCAATAGACCTATTAATCCTTCCAATATACGCGGATAATTTAATGTTAAATACATATTTAATTACTTCACTTCAAGAGTGAGAAGAATAGAAAGAGCGTTTTCTCTTTTGTACAATTTGTGCATCCGACAGTTTTTAATATCTTTATAGAGTACTGTAGAATAAGGCTTAGGTTTTATATCTATTCACCCATTTGGTCTCTATTCCCCCCGTTTTGTTCGGTAGTTTTAAAGCTTTATTTTATTTTTCACCACAATATACATTGTACCTATGTTACAGGTGAAATTACCAGGTTACGTAGTATGTAATATTTATAATTTTGTAATAAAGATAACTGGCTAAGTTAGGTTTCAGGCCTGCGTTTCAGTTCACCAGGATTCCACCTCTTCCATAATTTAAATTGGATGGTTATGTACCTGACAGTTGTATTTCGGTTCAACTACTCTATAAATATCAAGCTGTAGACATCCATTGTGCGATAGAGAAAACGCTATACTAAACCGAAGCAAGCCGATATAGGCAACTCTTCTTCCCAACGAATGTGGAAAATCAAAAGCCGGTATATAACAGAACTGTACCTACTTACATTACTTTTTGGAGGACAAACTTATCTTTTTTTTTGTTATTCTTCCAGTGCATAAGAAATTGTGTACATTTTGTTATTAGATAGTTTAAAAAAAAACGCGTAATGCAAATAACGGGTAATACAATACTTAGGTTTCGTCTCAATCCGTCACATGAAAATTATAAATAATTAAAACAGCTGGATGTCCACTTGCGTGTGTTCTGTCACAGATAACATATTGACACAAAAATATTATGCACATAAAAAAAATACATAATTTAGTTTAAAATAAAGTGAAATAATATGTTTTTGTACGGTATTATCTGATAGGAGGACCAGAAATCGTAAAATATTTTCTATATGGTCTCTTATAGTCTATTACTTAACTACGCATGTAGGTATGATTATAAATGGTGATCAAATACGTTGAATATATATGCAAACGAGTAGTAAAGATCTATAAATTAGATTTAAAACATCGATTAACATAAATTAATTTGAATCGTTCAATCAATTGAACAACACGTGTTTACTAAGTGTTCTTAACTTTCAACACCGTGACTTTTTATGTGTAGCAACATTAGTGCAACCATAAATTTAAATGTCTTTCGGGCACGTTCTACCGTTAAGTTTTTAAATTATCACAAATGATACTAGTTTTCTTGTCTATGATATATTGGTTTTAGTTTAGTATGACTATGGAGTGATGATATTTTTTTAAATTATGTTTTTCTGTTCTAAATGAGATGCGAGCCTATTTTCATCAAGTTGGCACTTTTTATGAACTATATGCGTACTATATCTATATAGAAACAATCTACTTAAACTGCTCCTGCACTAAAGACGATCTAAACGAAGCCACTGACAGCGCGGTCGAAATGGCAGAAGACACGAAAGAAGAAGAACATAATATAAAAAATTAAAAACCAATAAAAAAGTACTTACTCTACGAAAGGCTACATAGCACTCTCCAGACTCCAAACACAAAATGAGCATAGTTTAATTAGTTTGTGTTATAAATGGGTTCTATTCAAGAATAGGGATTAACATACATACTCATATTTTTTTTGTTTTAGTCCATTTAATGGAGAAGGAAATGATCATATTCTGTCCTCCGTGGTCCATTTGCATATATTTTTCTTAGTTTGTTCGTATTTAGAACGCGGTCGCACCGTTCTCAGGCTGCAATTTGCGATCAAACATTATCAAATTATGCTTGCACTTGTGCAAAGTTTATTGGCCTTAATTGGCAACGCAGCAATCGAATTTTCCCGAAATCTTCGCACGTAAAATGATCAGTTAGTATGTTATAAAATATCATTTATAATTTAAAAAAAATAGTTGTACGAAGCAATAATAATTATCCATAGATTCATTAAACAAGGACCTGGCGCGCGCAAAATTTGAGCTCGTCCACCACAGTACCACCCTGTGCTATCCTCAAAAGACACCCAAAAACCGGCACATCGCATATAGAGCACATTTTTAGCACATTTTAGATCCAAGACAAACTCGACTATCGCTCATGTTCAAAACAATTGAAGGGTAACATTATTTTGACCACAGACACACATCCCTGCAATAGACAACTAAATCTATGTGCACTGACCAGCTGACCGCATCACGTCATTGATTCACGGACAACCGCAACATGTAACCGATATCATAGAGAATGGTCAGATGGCCTACATGTATATACTTACTTATTATTTATATGTTACTTTAACTTTCATAGTGTGAATCGGACCCGGACTATCATCGTCCGTCAATGAGCAGTTTTCCAGTAGGTATTTATAGCGTTCCTAAAGACGCGCTAGATGGCGCAGCCGGCACTTTTGGTAAGAAGAGTGTGGTGTCACATCTAGTGTTCCCTAATTTATGGAAAAATTTTCTTCGGGTTTGTAATGATTTACTTTACATAAATCTTTTGTCATTTTTTCTGATAAAATTATTTTAAATATAATATTATTATTTTAAATTACAGACAGTGACGCGAAAAGAAATAAGCTTTTTATTATATTTTATCTATTTTAATATGGGTAAATGAAATTAAACTTTGGCAACATTGCAAAAACAAACCACAGAGTATATTAAAATTACCAAAAGCTATGCTAGCGCCATCTCCTGATGACTTAAAAACCAACTGATTATTATACCTACTGGAAAACTGCTCATTATGTTTGAATGTCTGTGTCTGTGTCTTTTAAATTAAAAAAATATAAACAAAGCTTTAGGTATGTAGTATTTCATACAGTTTATTACCTTCGATATCGCTTATTGGTTGTGGAAGGTACGCACTCGAAGTACCTTCCACAAGGTTCCACAAGGCACAGACTCGAAAGACGACGCCAACTGAGTTGAGTAAAGGCTCAGTATTTTTAACTGCAAAGTGCTAACAACTGGACGGATGCCAATGATAGGATACTTTACCCTATCTATGTCTTAACTTACCCCAATTATTGCCGCATTCCTATCGGCGCCTAATACTGACCCAGTATTAAAATATGTCCAAAACCTCACAATAAATCGAAGATGGTGTATCGTAATCTTATAAATGAGTCTTTTATTTTAAATGCCCGTTCGGAAATGGAAAGTGTGGCTGAGCCCAAAATTCCTTTGCCCAGTTTACAACGTATTTAATGTGTTGATATTTTAAAAGGATGTTCTATAGGCTCTCTTTTTAAATATTTAAAAAATAGAAGATTATGTTGATGATATCTGCCTAAAAATAAAACACAGCGTTCGAACTATTTTTAAAGCGTATTATTTTGTTTGAGCACTTGTAATTATTATAACTGATTTCATTAGAGTTTCCGAAGAAGAGCTTTTGTAGTTTTCCAAATTTTCATTATGAGCTACAACGGAAATTTGAAAAAAGTTCAGTGTTCATCGAGTTCCCGCAAATGTAACCCGTTGAATCCTGAAACTCGATCCAATTTAACTGCATGTTTGGCTGAACTTTCTGTAAAACAACATGTTTATTATTTTCAACCTAACGAAGCCCTTTACTTGTAGGCTGTGTTTGTGTGTGTTTAATTTATTTTATTTTAATATAAAAGACGTTTACACATTTATTTGTTGTCCTGATCTTTACTCTGTGGTTCTACTTTTATATTCCTTGCGTCTACGGCGGCCATATTTCAAACCCCCTTTTTATCTCGCAACAACGTAATTATTTTCTATTTTAAAAGATGTTCGAATCCTTTACGTACTCCATCAAAAACATTAGCTAGTAAATTAATCAAGTTAAACTCAAATCCTATCAACATTGCGTTCTAGACGTCGTCCCTCGTTAGGAGATAACCCGACTTTTAATAATACACAAGAGAACAAAAACAAGGAGCTTGAGATAAGCGCCCATTAACATGGCCGGTTAATACAAAGAGACGTTGGGTAAATCGACCGAATCTGAATGCTAATGTCTTTTGTACGCGACACGTTTTAAAATTGGAATAGCGAATGCTTAGTCCGTTATGTTGCCAGACTGAAAATTAATTGGAACATTTTGCATTAACTACAAGTACTCTGGCAATATTGTTCTAACCAAATTATAGGCCGAACCAAGAAGTCTTTTTCTTGGCTTTAATGATGATCAGAGAGCTATTAATGATAATGAAGCTATACTTCATTTAAATTCTTTACTGAGCACTAAGGGTCCCTACGTAAGAACGGTAGAGAATAAAGGAGACCTTTACTCGACCTCTAAAAAGTTTAAGTCGGTTTCAAGTCGCTATCGGTTAGATGGTAGGCCTAAGGATTACGGAGCTTCCAAGAGGAATATTTAATTGATAAACAGGCAATTTATGAATATAGAAATTAGTAAAAATTGTACACTCCCTCTGGATTCCCATAACATGGGTCCGTTCAAAATTTAGTCTTGACCTAGTCTCAATCTCTGTAATATCAAAAACGATCACGATGTATCTACGAAAATTGTGCTACGAGCATACCGTTTTTGACATTTAGAAGATCGAGATCCGAACTTTGAACAGATTTTTATTCGGAGAATTGGCGTTCAGGTGTGAAAATAAATTATCAATATTTAATAGCGTAAATATTATCAAAAAATCTTAAAAACGATCCCAATAACAAAAATAAAAATTACAATCGATGTGAAATAAAATACAATATCGAACAGTAGATCACGAACATCGCCCGTGAGTGCCTGGCCAATCTCCTTTTTTTTATTTGTTTTATTATAATAAAATCAGTGGCATGGCGCCGCGCGTATCGAGCAAGCGTTATCGGTTTCGAACACAAACACCGCTTGTCCATTAGAACGTAATCGGTTGTGATGCCACCAACACACGAGTTTGGAACGCACCTCTCGCATTGTCTTGCAGTTTTGAATTTGGAATCTTTATTTTGAGTTAAATAAAAAAAATATAGCACCGAATATAAAAACTTTGTAAACTGTGTTTGCCTTGTAATTGGTCAGAAAAAAGATGTTCTAATCCGCCATTAAAATATCTTATTCATTCTTGAATCTGTCTGTTCTAGCATATTATATATTATGTATAGACTAGCTCTAACATACTATGATGTACGAGTATGTCAGGTGGTCTTTCAAAGCTGAGTCATCTCAATTCATTAACTTTTCAGGTAGAGCAACCGATGCAAATGACAAATTACATGTGAATGTAATCCATGTAGCTAATGTTACTAAACCTAGCACCGAATCCCTAAATTATTAATGTTATTTTTTGTAATGATGATAAAAGGGCAACACTGGACACTGATCACCTGCCTTCCTACTGAAAAAAACTGATATTAACATTGTCGAAATATAATATATGTACATGAAGAGTTGTTGTTGTATATTTTGTCATGTATTTCTTTACTGTTGCGGTCAGCTTCGCCCGCGTGGATGTAGGTTATCGCGACCAAACATAGCCTATCACTTTTCCCAAGGTCTAACCTACCTCGATACAAAATTTCATCAAAATCGGTTCAGTGGTTTGGCGGCGTTAAAGCGTGACAGACAGACAGAAAGGCAGACCGAAAGACAGACAGACAGAGTTATTTTCGCATTTATAATACATACTAGTATGGATTTTAATTGAATAATTTAGGTAGCTACACAAGAAAATATTTAAATATAGGTAAGTAATAGGTATTTTTTATTATACACCATTTTGACGGCAAATCAAAGAGTTCTGTGTATAACAGACGCGGTAGCCATAAATTAAATGAAGTGACATTTTATCTATGACAAATGAGTTTGTATTATCTATGTTCTCAACGAAGGATGTTGCGCACTAAAAATATTGAACTACTGTGCATCATTATTCCATGATCATTAATTTTAATTTGACGTTAACAGTGTCATAAAATCCTTAATTGTTATCTCGCGAGACGAACATCTTTATAGTGAATGTAATCATGTTGATACATTTATGAATGCTCTAGAAGTTTATACTTGTAGTTACACTCGCGTGGAATGCTGTTCCCTTTTCCGCGACTCAAAGGTAAAACCTATTTTCAGAATAAAATCTGGCCTATGTAATTTTTCTCGGTCATTATATAGATACTCTACTTGTGTGCAAAATATCAGCCAAATCCTTGCAGTAATTTGTCGGTGATTGAGCAATACACAAATAAATTCCTGTAAAAATACTATCATAGAAAAGCACAAGGTGTGTGTCAATATGTGGTGTAAGAACAAGTTCCACCAAATGCTATTATTTGTATAAAATAGACAAATAAATTCACTTTCGCGTTATATAATTCTGTGACTGATAAGTTTAGTAACTTAACACTAATCAGCTTTTTTTTCATATAGATAAAGTTATTTTTCATAGAGATTCAAAACATGGATAGGTATTCCAAAAAATTAAGCAAGTAAAAAATGTAAATAAGTAAGTTAATGATTCCTGCATAGTAAAAATATCTCAACCATGATTCCATAGGCATTCATGAGTCATGAACTTGATAGACCCTTATTCTCATGTATGTAATCACCATGCATACTTACATGTAATCAATGATAATTTATCTGTCAACAATGAAAACAATACATTTTAATAATACACAATAAATTACACGTCTCACGTAAGTAATCGTTTAAATTCATTCGTTCATTCACCATAAACAATGGCTTCATACATTATGATCTGTGCCTTCATTGATTATCTGTGTACTCAGATAAGGATGTGACAAACTAATAAATTAAACTATCGATATTATTGTCTGTAGATTTCTATTTTCAAAATTAATTGTAACTTATGTCAATGCGAGCTGGTCTTTCTATCACATGAATAATGTATTGACTTGAATATTCACTGAATAGATCTTGTAATAATTTGTCATCGGGTGAACAGGATATGAACATTTAGAAAGTGGTTAATGGAATATTATAAATGGATTTTAACACACAGCGTGACATTAGCAAGTAACGTGGTGAAAACTGCCGTCGTGATTAGCAGTTATTTATTATACAATACTAGTAGTATATTATATTATATTCACGCCTACATTCGTGGTAGTTGGAGACAACTGCACGGCATTTACTTCAGTTTTTACATACTTCGTAAGCTTTCTGTACGTCATCATTAAACCATTTGATTTTTATTGCTTCCAAATATTTTTATAATTTTTGAAAATTTAAATATACTTACTGCATTGTGAAACACAGACCATACTAGATTATGAAACTCAGACCAATGCAAATACCTGTATTCATCAATGGCGAGGAGTCTCTATAAACCAATTCCTGCTGGTTTGCTCTGTAAACGAAAGCCGTGTTAGATCAGTTTGCCGTAAATCCATTCATGCTGGGTTCTTATGTTCATACTATAAAAGGCTAAGATATTTTCCACCGTCTTCCTTTTTGAAAACTTTTCCTTTTGCCACTGGTATTCACCTAAGCAAATATTTGATTTAAACCGCAATGGAACTCGTAACCTCTGATCAGACACTCAACTGCCATAACACTCAGATCGCAAAAAGACCAGCAACATGATCAATATAAATCACACTAAAATCAAACATCATAAATTACAACGTTCCCAATATATTCCGGCGTACAACCAATCAATTCCTTCCCCAAAGCAACCAAATTGGTCTAACAAAGGTTAGAGAGAGGCAGTTAAGTGGACGTACTATTTATACATGTACTATGTACAAAACATCAAGCAGGCGGTAACATGGGGTAGCTAGGGAGATAAATATTGTATGAGGAACACAACTCGGCAGTTTGAGGCATCAATTATTAACTGCGGTGGAAAAGACGTACACTCTACTTTTTACATGTATTGTACACCCGTTTGTTCGTTTTATAGCCTATTTTTGTGACTTTTACGTTCCCTTTAACGTTATTTTTATGCGCATCTCGTCTTGGATAAACGTAGGCTACCTACTAGTTATTTTACAATTAATGATGTGGTGGATTTTTAATAAATATTCATGTTACGTTTTCTTTTTGTCGATTTTATGTTATCGAACTGCTGTGTCGTTTGTGACTACCGTTAAAGCGAAAAGACAACTGGCTTATGTTTAAAAAGCAGTAAAGAAATTTACAGTAATTGCAGTTCATGAATATGAATGTATATTCAACAACACATCGCTATCAATAATATCAATAAATTAAGATACAAATAAACTGGATCCTTATACTTAGTCCTTTCTTATAGGTCAATATAATTCATGATGTCATGTTTTATCATGTTTTTGCTGTCCGACACGTAGCTTAATATTTGAAGTCTTTCTTGGTAAACTTTTATTGAAAACAACCAATCGTGGTGTACAACTAATATTTGATAATAAAAATCCAACCACAGCTGCACGTAATTTTTAACATGGAAGCTTGGATTACACCGTAAACGGTAATACATCTAAATAACTTGTTTACCAATATATTTAAAGGTATGATAAACTTTTTAGCAAATAGAAACCCTACCACATCAGTTAAAATAAGAATAATAAATCTGTTGCTAATTCATTCACTGCCAACAATATTATATTGACAGTGACGATAGTAAATAAATTCATTAAAATGTACATAATCTATTATCTACCCAATAAAAACTAGGTACCAATAAAAAAGTGCACATATAACTTTCCAAAAAGATTCCCATTATCAGCATCGATTCCCGCAATACAGAAATAGGTACTAAAAACGTAATAAAATGTTGTTGCTCGACTTTTATAGAAGCGCAAGTATCGTAAGCCAATTTCCTCAAACTATTTACACATTCTAAAGGTCGATAGTCATTTCCATGGAATCGTGCTCGACTATCGGCAATCGACAAATCGAATTGGAATCGTAGCACGATCTCACACGTAATGTTACCCACGTACAACATGGCTGCCTAAGGCGTCTAGTTCCCTTTATTTATTTACTCACCCTGTTTCATTTTCTTCCTGTAATTCTTTTCCCGTGTATAAGTGAATATTAAAACTCCCCGAATTAGGGTGTTTAGATCTATTGCAGAAAAGTAATTCTTATGTCTACCACAAAGAACGTCATTCCGTTTGTTGTGCCCTTTTGCGATTTAATTTCGCAAATACATTATTTGCAGAGGATAATGAGGTGTATTTTTCTTGGAATAAAGCTGTTTATTGCTTGTTTTTGTTGTTCTTAGAGTATTGCGGACCTGTGTGTCGGTTGTCTCTTGTATAATTGTTGCTTGTAGGCTGTCTCCTTAAGAATTAGGAAACAAATCCGTTTCTCGATTGATCAGAGGGTTCTTAGAGGGGAATGTATTTCAGGGTGGATGGTAGTTAATTTTTGTTACACATTGTTTCCTCTATTTTAAGAAACCTTCAGGGACATCGAAGGATAAAGCTGATTTATTTCGAATCGTGCATGCTATCACTTTTTAATAAATATTTATAAATTGAGCAGACGTTAAAGGTACTGACTCAAGTCTGCGATTGCGATTTATCAATGCTGTTACCTTACTTGGTAATCAGACCGATATCCCTCTTTAACCCTAAGTTATGAATCAGAACCTTATTATCTAAATTAAGTAACCAAGAAACACGTTTTGTTTTATTAACTATTTACTATACAGAATTAAGTATAAAATATCTGTTCCTTCGATTATTTTATTTTAATGATACCTAGCGATAGAAAAATCTGTTTTGCCAGAAATCTGCTCAGAACTTTTTGATTGCAAGAGCTCTTATCTAGATATTTATAATCTAGAATAATGAAAATTCGAAGAACATCTCTTTGGGGAGCTTTTTGTACCGTCGCTAAAGGAGATACGGTCGCACTTTTTCAAATAAAGTAAAAATGCAATCGTATCTCAATTTTAATTTTTCAAAAAAAATCACTATTTACGTCTGTACATAGTCAGACTGAAATAGAACATCGTGAATTTTTTTTTTTAAAGTTTTTGACCTTTTTTTCCAATGGATTTAATTCATCCATAACTCCTGCCCCCTAGACAAGTGGCAATTCGTTGACAAGTGGCAAAACACGTATCCTAATGCTTATGACATATGCTGACGACTATCATATACATCAATTCACATACATACATCATTCCATTCTACAATACGCCGGCCAAAAAATTGCCACGTATCTAGGGTAGCTAGTACTTTATTGATCTCAATGATTGAAATCCCTTAATGCCATTGAAACATTCCATTTCAATTCTCTTCTGTTCTGATCTTACGAATATTAAAGAAAGAAAATGAATTCAGTCCCGTATCAATTATGCAATGAGTTTTTATGAGAACAAACATCTTGAAGTTTTAAAACCTCTGTTGGATTTATTTGACTGTTTTGATAACTGCTAAGGGAGGGCCGTAAACTTTTATCGTTAGAACATTTTTATTAGCCTTTTGTTTGATGGTTCTAGAATTCTTAAACATGTATTTTCATCTCATAGCCATCTGTGGTAATAAGGCTTACGAACGATTAATGGATTTTTATTTTCATAATTCTGTCCCAAGGTCTTAAAAATAATTCAGAATATAGATACAAAATAATCATTTTGTTTCGATTTGAAAATCACATTATCTTAACTAAGGCCTGTTCTAAATAGTTCGATGATATAATTATCATCTGTAGTCTGTTTTATATACAGTTATAAACTTCAAAAAGAAAAAAAAGATCACATTAAAAGTATCATAAAATATTAGAAGTTTAAAAAATACTAGATGTTGTCAAATCTATTTCTTTCAGTCCATTTAATTTATAACCTCTAAACCGATTATTAGACGATTTTGCAGGCGAAAAAAAGAGAAACTGTAGAGAGTTGCCCAAAGTAATTAATAAAGCAGATCTTAATTAGGGAGCATAAATTTATTAGAAGCAACCACGCAACGGGAGGAGCTAACACAGATGTTGACTTCTCTAGATGAGGCAAAGTTGAAAATTAAGTGAAATATTGTTATCGTGTTACTTTTAATTTAAATATGTTTATAAACTTGTTCTGTTAGGTACATAGCTCTTACACTAAATAAACTTAATAGTGCCCTTTCATCTAAAATATATAGTATTATATATGTAGACTTACGTCTGAAAAAACCTGATTTCTTGATCCTACGTAGGTATAAAATAATATAACCATAGTACATTCTTATTTTGCATTGTCAGTGCGTTTTCATATAAACTTGTAAAAACAAAAATTAATATAATTTGTCGTATTATTTAAAATATGTACACTGTTTGAACTTCTAATATCATATACATATTTTTCTGAACCAGAAAGCAGCCAAACCAGCTGCTCTCTGGGTCGGCAGCGACACTTCCCACGTGCGCGTGGCAATGGCAGATGCCCTGGATCTAAAGAGGTGCGAATCTTTAAAAAATCTATAGATAATGTTATACAAAAAAATCACTTTTAATCTAAAATAATAAAACCCTGGAGAACTGGCAACTTCCTAGTTGTTACTTGGGATTGCCATAACTTTTTCATTTCATAGATTCCTATCAGATGTTCCTCGTCAGTGAACATCCGTTTATTTCAATTTTTGAACATTAAACTGAAGCGACTTTTGTTGGATCATTGTAGTAACGTCCTTTGCTCCTTTTTCAATATTACTTCAACAACAACGAAGAAAAGGAATTATCTATGTTACACCACTACCGGTAGCTATTAAAAAGCTTATTTAGTGAAATAAAAGTGTGTGTAAATAAAAGTGATTTAGGAAAAACAATGAATGTATAAGACAATAGTCTAATTTGTTGACTAATCATTTTGAAGCACATTCAATTTTATTTTATTTTTTATTGTTTTGTTTCCATTTTGATGTCATATATATACTTTTCTCTATCTTTATCTATAAGTCATTGTGTTAACACCTCAGTACCATATCCAGTGATCGTTTAACTTTGAATGCTCGCGACTTATAAAATAATCAGCCTGAAAATACTAATTGCCACCCTCCACGTTTGGCTTATTTAAGGGAAGTTTAATTGTTCCCCACTTTATCTAATTATAAGAACGTGGACTCAACTCACAGCTTAGTGCGGTGCTTTGTCGATAATTTTCTGTCTTGAAGTTTATCGATACACTGGTATTAAGGATTTTTGTCATTTTTGGTGCTATTATGATTTTATTGCATATGTTGAGCAATATTATGGTGCCGAATATCAAAAGAATGTATTGAACCATTGATTGATGAAAATTTACTGATGCTTGTTGGTTAATAGCATCAGTTTATTTTTATTTTTTTTCTTCTATACTCAAAACCATTTTAACACTATAATGTTTGAAACAATGTAACAAAAATTCGGCTTAATATATTCGTAAGTAATTCTCAGAAAACCCCAAGCCAACCAAACTGATCTAGGAGAACACTAATCTGCAATATTCGGAAGATCTCTCTAGCTTCTTGGAGTAAATCATTATATCAGAGAGCTCAATCATAATATTGCATCGCCAGCTTAGTACATTTAATTCAAGTGAATATAAATAATATATGTTATGATGATTTAAACTGAGCAACAGAGCCCGCGCTTTATTAATCTAATATGGATAAAGAATATATCGATACATTTTCAATACATCCCTAGCACATCTCTATAGATACCACGCCTTGTACATTAACCGTTCTAATAAAGTTCTTGCAACGTTATAATAGACTTAACGCCTCGTTCAATCATTCATTACCGTTCACGCAGACCATCGTAATTAGAATCCTCCAAACCTACTCGACCTCCTCTTTCTCATTAGAATCTTCATTAGCGAGAAGGAAGGGGGAGGTCTCATTAATTCGGTGGCTGAACCGCCTACTTCGGGGTGGTCATATATCAGTCTAAAGTTTGTATTCAACGAATGAATTAACTTTATATTCATTTGTTTGTCAGGTATAATGAAACGTGAATTATGGTTGAACTTTCTTCGTTTATAAGTTGATGGTTTCATGAGTTGTGTATGTTTTTTAGTATAAACTCATTTTGAATATGAACATTTTCACTGAGTAATTTAAAGTAAATGAATTTTGACAGTTTAGTGATTAACATCTTCAGAACCCAAGCTAACCTCAATTGCCAGTTGGCTGAGTCACAGATAACAATATAATACTGCTGGATGCGTCGTTGAGTCGTTGATCGGTACACCTACGAATTAACGAAGTTCTCGTGCCTGCTTTCGGGATTGAATAACCGATAGTGTCATGGTGATTGAATAATATCCTTGACACTATTGGTGGTGTCGTTGGGTGGTGTCACGGGTTCGTGGTGTTTTCCTCTTAGGGTTAGCAGGTCACAGGGCAGACGCTCCCATAAAAACCGTAAAATTCAAACTAAAAGAAGACCTTCATGCTTCAACCACCCGGTTAGTAACTGAGTTTGACATGGGTTCCGAAGATTTAAGCGGGGCCCCAAACACTTAGGTAATGCCATAATGTCTCAATTAGCCTATCGCAGTCCACTGCTGGACATAGGCCTCTACTCATGTTGGAAGGCTTTGGCCTACTGTTTCGACGCTGGCCAGACAGGTTGGTACAGGGTTTTATTTCGAGAGTCGCAGTGATATCATCTACGCATTTTTCCGTTAGTCGCCTCTTTCGACACCCTTCGTGTCTGAGAACGAGACGGGTGGTAATAATCATATTCTTTATCCGTTGCCACACGGATAAATAACTGTCTAAATACCTCAAAATAAAGGAATTTTACTAGTGTGCCTACGGTGACGGTGACAATGACAAAACATGTACCTGTACCGGGGCAACTAAAATCTACATCCATATCCATACTAATATTATAAATGCGAAAGTAACTCTGTCTGTCTGTCTGTTACGCTTTCATGCCTAAACCACTGAACCAATTTTAATGAAATTTGGTACAGATATAGATTAGACCTTGGGAAAGGACATAGGCTTTGTTTGGTTGCGATAACCGACATCCACGCGGGCGGAGCCGTGGGCAAAAGCTAGTCTGAAATAAATTTTATTGATTTGGTTACCACCAACAGCCTAGCTCGAAGCACATATATTTAGTAGCTAATAGCTATAAATTCAATAAATAACGAATATCTCTCAAGAAGCATCTTCTTGTAGCACTAATTAAGATAGGTACTTCGAAGGCAACTAACATCGATTTGCGCAATCGTGAACCACATTACAAATTCATCTTAATTCATCTTTATCTTATAGCCCTTAAAGGACGTTTTCCTTTAAAAAAGTTTCAGTAAAATGTTATAGACGAATGAGGCTTTTAAGCTAAGTACACATGATATCGTAAAGATTGTTAAGTCACTCAATTATGTAAAAGTAAATAATCGCAATTGAATTTTTTGTCTCGATAATCTTGTCTCAGTACTCGATACCGATTAGGTTTTAAGTGTTCATTAGTGTATGCACAGCTTTATGTTTTGCTCGAATGGTTAGTCAGGCAGATGTGTAGCAGATAATGTGGTTCAGATTAAAGTAATGATGATTGGTTTTCATGCAGGGGTGGTGTAGTGGCTAAAGCATTAGACACACAACTGGGAGGTTTGAACCCACATGCATCGGTATCAGTATACTGATTTTAACCCAGTCCTAGCACGAACAGTTAATTTAACAGTAAGGGTCAAAGAGAATACCGGTAATGTGTGGTCACATTACTAGTACCTTAATTAATTAATGTGAACTTGGTCCTCTGAATTTATTTATTTTCAGTTTGGTTTACTATTTTATGTAAAACTTTAGAGATACGGTAGTCCATAACATGAAATATATTAAACTAATATCGATGTCGACCTACTCTAATACCCCACACAGTCATTATCTATATCACCTCTTTAAAACTGTCAAATACCAAGTTCAAAAAGTCCCATACTTAAGTATATTAATATTTTAAAAGCAAAATATCGTTTACCCCAAAGTGTGTTCACCCCTTTTAAGTAGAGGCCACTAAGAGTTAAGTTGCGACGGCATTATCTGAGTTCTACTTAAGAACGCAGATATAGAATTACTAGAAATTTTAAAGCGTAGTTTCCTCGCATAGCTAAGCGTGCTTTGGCAGCCAAAGTGCCTGGTGGTTCTTAATTTGTTTCCACCTCCAGCTAGATTGCTTGTGTTAGGAGTGGATCCACAGCGGTAATATCCAGGATTCGAAGCGGAGATTTCTCGATCTGAAGGCCGTTTTCTTAACCACTAAGCTACCGATGCTTCAAATAAAATTTGAAATGTTAACCTTAACTTTTAGTAACTTCTAACGTAGGAAGTAGTAAAAAAACAGTGCTTTTGAATGCATTTTTTTAAAGCAATTAGTAGGTACGCTACCTATTCCAATCGAACTTTTATTTAATAATATGAATGTCATAAAAGTTCACAATCATTCACACCTAATGGTGTCTTTTTAAATATTATAATATCAATCTATAGAGACAGTAGGTATGGGTAAACGAAGGCCATATCCAGAACTTCCATTTCCTCGTGTCAGGATGTTTGAAAATTATAGTCGCCCGATCAGTTGCAAGACTAGTCAGGTTTAGCTGTGGTTATGCCTCTGGCTGCGATGCGATGATATTTTGTTTTTGTCTTCCACAAGGCGAGATAGTAAACGCACACGGCACGCTGTGACAATAAAGAGGTTTTTTATATCATCCTCCTTTTTTGCAATGTTTCAGAATACAAGGGACAAGTTCAATTACCGAAAATCATTACCTTATCATTTATAACGATGAAGGGAATGATTTTCTAGTTATAAAGGGTTGAATATATTATCTGCTCATACACAGCTATTACTTGGGTGAATAGGGTCCATATCCCATTTCTTTTAATCTCACCTACTAAACAACGAATGAGGCTCTAGCACAGACTTTCTTTTCGGTGTTGGGAGGTGAGGCAGCAGTCACTCTCGTAAAAGTCAGACTAATAAGGTAGGCTGTGTGCTTGCCTGTCATAAAAGTGGTTAAATTTATTTATTAATTAAATTAAATAGCTACGATGATGAATAAGCATAAAATGCGAAAAGTGAACTAAAGAAATTCAATCAACAGTAATTAAATCGTGGTAGTAATCAGCTGTAATGACGTGTGACATCACACAATACAGTGACATGATTGGTTACATTTTTGAGCAGAAAACAAGTCTAAAATTAAATATCGATTAGTATCTAGCCAATCAAAGCAAGCGAATTAAAAAAAAGATGATTCATGTGAACAGAGCCGCTGGCACCAACTATTCTATAATTTATCATGTATGTTGATTCCATTTAGAATTCGTTTCAATCTTACTCGCAGAATAAAGTCGTAATTTGAATCTGTGAGTCGACTTCGAGATAGACTGATCTAGCGATGGGTTTAGATATAAATTATGCAAACAATGCTCGTCGTGTTAAGAGGGTTGCTCCAAGTTACATCTCTACTTGACTTCGAAGTCAACTCACTCGAAGTCTGGATATGATGTAATGAAATTCTGTGAGTTGTAAAGATGTAGGATAAATTACGAAGATGAGTAGAGAGAGTGCTTTATACGAATACTTTAAAAGTAATGGGGTTGGGTACTATACACATGTGATGATGTTACTACCTTTTATTCAAGGGTTTGCATATGACTAAGATACTTACTTTTCTAGCAGTGTCCAGTGTTCTCAGAATTTTATCCATATATCATTTTCATTAGGAAATAACACAGTCGACTAATGGGTGTTTTTGGGGTCCTTCGGAGCTCAAGCTAAACTTACGAGTACCTACAAACCTGTACCTATATTTACTGGATTGACGTACATAACATAACATAAACTCACGCCTATATCCCCGAAGGGGTAGGCAGAGGTGTTAGCACCCACATTTCGCCGTTTATGTTTAGGTCCCAATGTAATAGGTGGCGAGCCTATAGCCATTAGCCGGGCACTTATAAACCTGCGATAAATTGACGTACGGGGCTTTTTCGTAGGCGTAGAATTGTCAGACGGCAGTCACTCTTTTTTATTTATTTATTTATTTATTTCAATTCATACATACTGTGTCATTACAGGTATTGCCCAATGCGACAGAGTAGTAACATAATAATAATAATAATTAGATTAACAATCATGCATACATAATACAAATAATAAAAGTGGTAACAGTACATACAATAATCATTTCCAATCAATTCATTAAAATGTCACAACATAAAAAAAATAACAATTATTAAATTATTGATGTCAGATTTATAATTAGATAAAAATCAGTTATATACTTAGGTACACCAAACCAGGATCCCGTGCTCCTTGGTGAAAGCCTCGGAAGCAACTGGAAACAAAGCTAGGGCGATGACGATCACAAGATGGAATAATAAAGGGTTTCTTCATTCTGTCTGAGTAAGAGAAATAAAAATACAACAATACGTATAGTATTCAACATGTGTGTGTATCCAGCTAATCCCTACTAATATTATAAATGCGAAAGTAACTCTGTCTATCTGTCTGTCTGTCTGTCTGTCTGTCTCGCTTTTACGACTAAACCGCTAAACCGATTTTGATGAAATTTGGTATAGGGGTAGATTAGACCTTGAGAAAGGACATAGGCTATGTTTGGTCGCGATAACCGACATCCACGCGGGCGGAGCCGCGGGCAAAAGCTAGTATTATAAATATTTGAAACCTTCTCTATTAAGTTTCAAATCTGCCTTACTAAAATAAACTTCAAATCAACACTTGACAAACTTAATGTAACTCAAGTCGTCGTGAAACGCCCACAGCTGTCAGCGTTCCCGTAAATATTACATGAGCCCTGACGAAGGTATGGAGATCACTGGCAATTAAATAGTTAGGTGTAATGTAGACGAGAAATTAGTTCACTCATAAGGGTTACCTTAAACCGTTATGTATTTAGCTAATTAAATATTAAAGGTGATGATGGGACTACTCAAATACCGTAATGAAAATAGATTTAGTGTTACTACTGTTATGCTCGTAACTGCGAAAAATTAAACCTGTATTTCGCAACTGCGGGGAAATAAAGGCGTAAGTTGAAAAGAGGCCAAAAAGTGTTTAACCAGATATGTCTTTTTTATTTTTGATTTTATAATATTTTGTTACATATTAATAGAAACAGAAGCATAAGTACCAATAAGTGTATTTTTAATAAATTATACGTACTTATGTCGGCTTGTTGACTTTAAAACTATATTACTACTATAATGAAACGATTTTGTTTTTGTATGAATCTTTCATTGTAGGTCAGATTAATCCGACAAACATTGACAACATTATATCTTTACTTGCACTATTCAAAAGTACGAGAAAAAATACGTAGGTATTATGCTTACGCCTTGACTGACCTGGGGGTACAATTTGTTACCCATTCATGTAAAAAAGGTTTAAATAAATTGGAAGAGATTTGGCACAGAGATAGATTATAGAACATAAAATAAGAACACAGGCAACGCGTAACTCAAACAAAATGGTTTAATTACAACAAAACTTCGATATCGCCAGTCAGTTGTGGTTTGTGGTGGTTAGATGGCGGAAAATGTCCAAGTTAGTCCGTTTCGGAGATTGACTGAAAAGCTGATTCCAACTGATTAAACATGCTGGTAGGATGAAGATGTACCTAGTATTGTAACATGACAATTGAAAGAACCTTTTAAATTTATCTTTTGATAACATTATTAATTTGATTATCTTTTAAAAAGTTTAATATTAGACGGATAAGATTAAATAATTAATTTTCCGGCATAACATGCAAATGTATCTTTATACGTTCATGCATTGTAGATATGGCCAATATAAATACCTTACATTGTGCATGTATGAAACCAAGTGGAAAATTATTTGAGGGTTAATGCCCTATTAGTTTTTTTAACCCTCGTCAGTTTTTTATTTTCAGTTTTTTTAAATATATACCAGCAAGTAAACAAATACTAAATGTGTGTGTAGCACAATGCCTTATCGCTTGAAGCGATTTCTACCACGCAACCTTATACAGAGTGTGTATTTTCCGCAATTTCTTGCATAGCAACTATTTCCACTGACTGCTATTAGGTACTCTCTAAGCAAGTCGCTCGTTTGTAACGTGTAAAGCTGGGTCCACATTTGTATCATTTGCCCGATCCGATCACCGTATCCGTATCGGCGACGCGTATCATAATCGCATTTATGTGGACGGGTGATGATATGCGTATCACTGATATATACATTGTGATCATGATACGCGTCGCCGATACGGATACGGTGATCGGATCGGGCAAATTAAAGCTGGGTCCACATTTGTATCATTTCTGTGTATCGTATCTCCGTCGCGTGGCCTCAACGCGTATCATGATCGCTAGTTTGGACACAAAATGATACCCGTTAACGATACGCGCCGTATCTGATACAGCCCGATCCGCAATAAACGCGTATCTTGATAAATAAATAAATAAATGTTCTACACAACGCGATACACCTCGTATCCGATACGTGTATCACGATCGGTGGTTTGGACGTATTTTGATACTGAATCACGATACTGTATATGTGATACACCGCGAACCATCCTGTGTGGGTTTTTCAGATTTTGTTCGCGATCATTTCTCTTTTTTTTTTAAGTTATTGGCTTGGTTGCAAAGACTTTTGAGCCATGTCTTCATTTGATATTTATTTTTATCTTATTAGGATGATGATGAGGATGTTGATAATGATGATGGTGAGTTGATGATGATTCGGACTCGCCCATGAAGGGTTCCGTAGCAGCAAAGGCAAAAATTGCGGTTTATGACGGATTAAAAAAAACTGCTATCTCGTTCAAACCAATTTTCGGTGGAAGTTTGCAATGTACCTACATCATATTTTTTTTTAGATTTATAATTCTCTAATTTTACACACATTGGACACATTTTTCCACTTTGGAAGTGTCTCTCGCGCAAACTATTCAATTTAGAAAAAAAACCTCAATAGAATTTTTAAAGACCTATCTATAGATGTTACAGGTATGGGTTTGATGAAAAAAAAAAATTGAGTTTCAGTACTAATTATGGGGACCCCCAATATTTAAGGTTTTTTTTCTATTTTTGTGTGAAATTCTTAATGCGGTTCACGGAATACATCTACTTATCCAGTTTCAACAGCCTGCATAGGCCTTATAGTTTAGGAGAAAAGTGGCTGTGACATACGGACGGACAGACAGACAGACGGACAGACATGACGAATCTATAAGGGTTCCTTTTTTTGGCATTTGGCTACGGAACCCTAAAAATCCACCATTTTTACACATAAAACTCGAACTCATACTAACTTCGGAAAATAACATAAAACCGCGATGCGTCTATCGCCGTGTTCGCGCCAAAACTCCGATCATTTTTCGTGTTCTACATAGGGTTGCAATTTGCGTTTACGTACGCCTATGAGATACGCCTTCAAGGTACGATATGAACAAAATGAGCGTCCATATATATGATACACATTCTCGATACAATACGGCTGATCGTGATACGTCAAGGTGCTACAAATGTGGACCCAGCTTAAGGTTACTTATTAAGTAGATAACAATTTAAAGCAATGCATGTCATTGTAAGTATATAGAGTAATTGCAGTCAGTGGAAACAGTTCCTCTGTAAGAAATTGTAGAAAATACTTGCCAGTAAAATATTAACTATTGTCAATGACACTATATAATATTACATACACATATTATGTACTACATCATATAAATAATAATTTGTACGCCGTATGTGGCAGGATATGTAGTAATAAAACATTAATGTAAGACCTCATGTACCATATTCTTGCAAATAAATAAATTTGATTTTTTGATTTGTGGCCACTCAGCATTAACAAGGTAATAATTATGTTAGTAGAACCACAGCCTTAGCACTACATGTTTAGAATTATGACACAATTTACTAAAAAGAGCTTGACTTAATAAATCATCTACTGTTTACGGGAATATCAATCCGTCAATAGAACACCGCTCACATAAACTTATACTAGCAGTAGTACATACATTATGTATACTAGCATTCACAGCCGAAGTACTATTGAATAATTAGAGGCGGCCATTAGTGGCCTGTCCGCTGGCCGGTCTGGTTACAAATGATACTACTCTAATTAAACATTTATTCATTGGTGATAGATTAAAAATACACGATTGAAGCGCGTGATTGGATTGTTTTGTATTTTAAAAAACAAGATACTGTCGAAAGTTACGTTTTTAAAACTTGTAATTTCAGAACTTACGATATTCTATAAAATTAATGGAATCTAATTGAAAACGAATCATTCTTCAGATTCTGAAGGTTCAATAATCTCACGAGAACGCATGTAGGTTTTGTTTTGACCAGACGGAACCAAAGTATTTTTGAACTTTTTTCTTCCCAATCGCCTTTTGGAAATATTCCTCTGGATAGTCAGGGGATCGTGGGCTGATGCCGATGCACGAAGAGAAAGAGTTCCTTGAACATCATGAACCCAACTCACCAATATTATATTTGTTACAGACGCCAAACAGCCGAAGAGCGAGAAGCCGAACGTCAAGCAGCCAACCGCCTCATGCTCTCCTTACAAGCCGAGGCGCTTTCGAAGGGTTACATCCCTGAACCACCACCAGGGAGCGCGCAACTATCTGCATTACACTATCAGAATCCCGCAAATAACCCTCCAGCACCACCTTCAAATACAGCGCTCAGTGCGTTGCAGAATCTTCAACCGTGGGCTGGCAATCAAAACGGGTTCATGAATCCTAACCCTAGCACTGCTCCACCACCGCACCCCCCGCCTGTTGCGTCTCCTATATGTTGATCAGTAGTAGAAAGAAATTAGTTGTAAGAAATGTTTATATCTACAGATAAAGACTCACTTTTCTGACAAATTTAATGTTGTATAGCGTCATAGATGGATAAAATGTTTATTATACAACGCACTTTCTCATAATATCCAAGCTTGAGTCCAGGGACCTATTTTAAGCGTAATGACAGTCTAGTACAGCGTCTTTTAGTCGCCTCTTTTGTATATAGTACTATATCCTTCATCCCATCACCGACATTAGATATCCGAGTAAAGGCCTGTTCCAAAAACTTCCGTGAAGAATAGTTTTATATTGCTTCCTTGCAGTTGTGGATTTGTTATGATATTTCATCAATATCTTCCAGTGATAAGTTATGAAACTTTTATAATAAGTGGTGCAAAATTTCCTTTAATGTCAACGTGTTCTACTGCAATTCATTTAAGGGTTAATACCTTTCCCAATTTACATCCACCTAGCTGGGGGATATCCAACCCTCCGTTCACTGATTCTCAGTCTTCAGTTCGTTTACTCTTTACACTGTCAGATGTAGTTAATCTACTACTGGAATTACTACTAATATCCTTTTGTAGTCATGAAGATTATCCAACCTTCCATTCACCGATTCGCGGTCTCCACTCTAGGACTCGCTCGGTCCTGTGGCAGATGTAATCCTGTGGCGTGAGCACGAAAAACTATCGTAATCGCATCGTAAACGTAACGAGAACACGGAGTATTGCGATTGGCAGGCTTCAACCGCACACACGCTCACAGTAGGCAGGCGGTTAATCGCAATGCTCCGTGCTCTCGTTACGGTGACGATACGATTACGATAGTTTGTCGTGCTCACCCCACAGCTCACTGCCATAGTTTTTTATAGCCCAACAGCCGATACTTATTTTGTCGATATGTGAAAATTATACAATTGAATTCTATTTCCTAACATGCTATCATTAAGTTATCGATGAAACGTATAAACTCATGTCCTTATTTAATTCAAGTCGTTGATAAAAGTGTTGCAAATTATTATCAAGTCCGGTCACCATTTCGCCGTCGGTAAAAATCAAAGGCTTTTTAATTAAGATAAAGTTAAGCGTTGGTTTAATAGACTCGTAATCAGGCACTCTTAAAGCTCAGGAGATAATTAAAAAATCCAGATGTGTATATTTTTTCCTTTTTCAATATGCAAATGTGAATAGATCTTAAAAATTTAAATGAACATTAAAATATAGATAGCTCTTCTATCGTCTAGTCTACAACACAGTAACAGGCCTACAATATAAGATAATATTTAATATGATTCAACTCATCTTTAGTATTGATAAGTACACATTTTTGTAAATAAAAATAATCAGTATTATAAAATAAATGTAGTTACTTAATGGTAAATAAATAATGTAATATCATGTCTTTAATAAGTCTACTTAATATCATTTAATGTATTTATAAAAATTGTATACAGAAATTAATGAATAAATACAATTTTACTGAAACTAATGAAATGTATATCTGCAATAATTACTGTATTAATTTTAATATTGTAGAGGTAGCACTTTAATGTTTAATCATTTTGTACAGACATCGGTAAACAGCCAGACATCCTACTTATAAATATTACTATTCTACTTCTGCAATAATTACATATTATGTAATAAATGTAATGTATGTAAATATATTTCGATAAGTTGTTTACTCTTTTTTTATTCAGATCTCAAGTTTCATCATAAATTATATCAATAAAATATCAATATATTCATGAAAGTTTTAGACAAGACCATTTATTTATTTTCACTTGACTTCTTGACATATTTGAAATAAAAAATTATAAATTATGACTAAAATATGGCTTTATATGTACCTATTTGTAAGTTAAAATTGTGCATTCCCAGTAGACATTTGTAAATATATTTTATTAAATAAGTATTAGTACATAAAGTAGCTCAATTTATTGTGAAACCTAGGTATCAATATCACGATAACATAATAGTGATGTAAATTATTGTATAATTGTCGAATTTTCATTGCGTTGGCTACATCCAAGTGGACGTTTTAATAAAATATTGAAATCCGCATAATCTGATGTTTTTCTTTACCATCGTTCATCCACCAGCTTATTCACTACATATTATTTAATACTGCAAAATTAAATAGGCACAAATCTCATGAAGTTATTTTCATCCTTGTTGGCATATCGATTTTGCCTATTTAATAGCACGGGTGGTTACCGTGTCAAACAGAACAGCTCTAGTCAAGAGGATATTCTTATTTGTTTATTTATAAGTTATTACCTGACACTATCATAGTTTATAAGTAATTTACTAACCAACTATGGATGTTATATCTGAATTAAAGAATATTTAATTTAATTAAATTTAATTTATTATACAATCAAATAAGCAACCAATTTATCGATTAATCAATACATATATTAATATAGATTCATTACATTCTATCCTCAGGCTAAAAGAATAACATAGACGGAAAACCAACTTGAGGTGGTACTTTGAAATCAAATTACAAATGCTGATTAATGAAGGTCTTCAAGGCTTCTATCGAAAGAATTGCTGCAATTTCGCCAGCCTAAATTAAAATTAAAAAAAAATGATTATAAAATGAAGACGTCAATAATTTTCGTTTTTTGTTTTTATCTCGTATTTTATATAATAAATAAGAGGCTTGAAACTATAGAAGGAAAATTTAATGTTTTAAAACAATTAGTGCACTAGGCCATAGGTGCACACCCTATTAGGACCTAATACAATGATTAGTGAAATGTGGGCATTAATTCACCTCTGCCTAACCCTCCGGGGATAAAGGTGTGATTATATATATGTGACTGTAAATCGAATAGAAGGAAGAGTCAATCAGATCAAAACCAACAAAATTCCGACGATGCAAGGCCCCAGAGTATTGAACAACGACATAAGTATCGTTAGTGGTAAGTAATGGTGAAGGATTCAATGAAACGATGCCTGTAGAGTGTAGACATCCTGAAATGGTGATCAAACTGTACTAGGTAAATTGGCACTTACTGATGAATTAAAGCCGTATTCTAGAACGGCATTCAGTCATGAGTCTCGATCTGAGGACATATTATATAGATAGATTGACAGATTTGTCAGATTTTCTATACAAACTGAACTCAGACAAATCAAGATTCAGAACTGAGTACCATTCTAGAATACAGGTGCTAAATGATTTAATAGCGCCCTGTAGAAAAACTTACGGTTTGAAAATGGATGATAAGAAACTTTTACCTTAACGTTAACGTTTATCAGTGGCAAGTGTGGCAACACCGATCGCTCATAAAAAAGTAATAAAAAAGTATTTGAAAGGGTTTTTAAAAGTTTATACATATGATGCGGACTGGAAAATATGAGATAAAAACCAAAAAGGAAAAACAAGTGATTGGCGTCTTCACTATTAATTATATATAAACATTTTTTTTTAAATTTTAATTTAGGTTGGCGAAAATGCAGCAATTCTTTCGATAGCAGAAGCCATTAATTTAAAAGAATAACAAAAAGAGATAGAAATACATGATGAAATCGATGAAATTACGTAATTATAAGACGCTACTGGTAGATCCTTTGATAAGTTATGATAAAATAGCCCAATTATTTTAAAATATAGTATCGCATGCCAACTTTTGGTTTTTGTTAGGTTAGGAAAAGCAAAATATTTTTATAATGTTCACTCCTTACCTAACCCTTTCCTAACGTGACCCGATACGGCTGTCCCTAACCGAACCCGAATTTAAATATAGGTACATAGGTCACTAGGTCTACTAACCCAATTACCTTAGGTCTGGTTAGGAATGAATGTTCATAATATTTTGTTAAAGGAATAAACCAATAAGTGAATGCTCCAAATACAATAAGCTAGTGTAAAACAAAACCCCAAAAAATTACTAAGTTAAAACGATAAAGTAAACATAGTATAGTCACAGAACAGATAATAATACTAGCGGTATAGCTGACAAAATTTAAAGTAAAACCGAGTAAGCGGTTTAACATAATACAGAAGGTAAAATTGACAATACAAAAAACACTGGCGTTCAAATTATACATCAGTAACAGAAGACAATTGTCCACAAAACTACTTTAAGCGAAATCGATTTTGAACAAAAAATGCTCACGTTTCCGTTCTCAAACGACGATTTAGCAACAATTAGGTCCCCATTTAGAGACGAACTATAATACAATTTTAATATCAAGAAGGTTTTATATAATCCCATATTATTGTCGGACGTGACTCCTGTGCTGTTATTACAGTCTTTTGTTTTATGAAGCGAGAATCGAAAAAAATCTACCAAATGTTTTTGTTAACCCTAACTTTTTTGTACCACGAAACCATCTCGTGCCATCTCTGTTATATACCAAAATATTTGATTCAAATTCATCGCTGCGTGACAGCATTGTAAGTTTTATGAAGTCAAATAAACTCAGCAATGGTTGATATACAATTCGTTTGGAATACTTTTAGGTTTGTAATCGAATGTTTGAGGTGTGTGTCAAGGTTATCCAAATGATATTTTAAAGGATGTCTCCAGGTAATCGATGTTTAGCTATGAAAACGATTTGATGGCGCCGTTTATAAGTCACCTTACAATGTCAATGTGTGTTATTAGGGGTATTGCGTTTAGCTTCAATGTATTATTAGTTATTGATGTGCTGTTGATGTGTTTTAGAGTCAGGTTAATTACTCCAATATCGATTCGGCTCTTGTTAGTTAGAAAACCACGTAATGTTGCTGATTCGATATGATTATCTTTTACTGTAATAAGATTTGGTATTTCTAGATAATTTATTAGTAGAACATTATTTCTGGATAGTTTGTTTCCTTTTATAGTAATTACAACACCTAACTGTTGCTTGCGACTCAGCCCACATCGAGCAGCTCAGATTAAACATATAGCCCATGTTTTTCCCTAGCTCCAGTTCATCGTTGTACCAAATCTCGTCAAAGAAGGAAATTGAAACCAGATTCAATATGTCGACAATCGCTTTCGCCAAAGTTTGCATCGTGTATAGTCACCATAACAGCTTATCATCAGGCAGATGCATCCATGTTTGCTAACTTACTTAATACTTATTTTTAAAAAAATATCGCAATCATCAGTAAAATACAACCAATCAAGCGAAATAATGAAAACGTCTAATTTACTCAAATGACAGTTTCCTTTTAATACATACCAGAAGTTAAAAAAACAACTCTAAACAGCCGCAAAATAAGTACAATTTTGTCCTCAAAAGTAAATTACTTCTAAATTTCCACAAAATAGTCGTATTAAAATAATGGGCCCTCAAAAAAGTTTTAAAACTTTTTTCCGCATCGCGTGACGATTGTCTCAAATTAGTTTACAAAAGTCGCAAGGGCACGTCCACGGCCGGGAATTGAACTGGGACCAATGTTTAATCGGTGTAGCGTGCAAACTGCGCTATCCGAGAATACAGTCTTACCTTTTAAATTGTCGTAAATCTAAAACAACTGGTCTTCAACAGTCTTAGTCGAAACGACGGTATTTCCGTCCCAATCCAGCAGTCCGACTGGAGAAGTACCTGCCTCCGCCCTACAGAATACCGCGGCTAAATAATCCAGCGGTGAGTAGGGTATCCAGAGCTCACTGGAGAGGTATTTTGCTGTCAATGGGAAAACCAAAGGCTTGTTCTACTTATCTTCTGCGCTGACGGCACAGAATCTCTTTGTTTTTACAGGGTTAGCAGTACGAGTGTGACGCCCCTGGTGTTGTATTCGTCCATAGGCCACAGTAACCACTTTCCTTCAGGTGGACCGTGTGCTTGTCTGCGTCCTAAGTAGTATAAAAAGTCTCACGAAGGCTGACCATTACTCATACATTAAGAGTTGAGAGCCCTGCATGCCTCCGAGAGCACCTCACGCCGCCGTCGGTCGGTAACACCTACGCCAGTCTTTACGAGTAACTAGTTGTTGTCCCATAAATTTTGACAACTAATCTAACTATTAACTACAGAACTTCGATATTGCCAATGGATTGTGGAGGTCAGATATTTTTTCACATCAATGTCAATTTAGCACGATTTGCCAACATTGAAGGGATGGTGGCACCATCCTAGAGTATACCTCGGGACACGTACTTGGACCTAAATTGCGACACAAACGAGGCCCTGGTGCGCGTGGATTGTTATGTAATAATCTATGCTTGGTGAATTTGGGCTCGTCCACCGCCGTAGCACCCCGTGCTGTTCTCAAAAGACACCCACGAAACGAGTAGATAATGTGCGTATAGAGCACATTTAGGTCCGAGATATACGACAATACTTTTATACAGTAGTCGTGATACTTTGATTCAAGATACGTTGATGCCAATTCTCATCGTCCCCACTGCTCAGTATAACACGACATAATTTGACATGCCCATTTTTGTGACTAATTTCATAGTTCAGCACGCCATCGTAATTTAACTAGTTGTAAACATTGATAGCTCAACAAAATTAAGTTTCAAAGAGCAACAGAACATCTTACGTGACTTTATGTTCATGAAGGACCTGTGAGAATGAGGCACTGAAATCGATTTTTTATTAAACTGGCAGATACCACCAGGCTAAATTCTTTCAGAAAAACCTTTTTGGAAGACTTTTCAATAAGACGTGCACGATTAGAGGAAGGCGGGGCTAGGGCATTTCCCTTGTGACCTATGACCCAGTCGGACCGCGCATGGAGACCACAACATCTTCTTACCTCCAACACTTATCAACAGAAAACTTGTTTACAATATGGAATTTACTTTGATTACTTTTCGATCATTAAATTGCATTTATCATTAGTCCGCGTCACCTCTTCAATAATAAAGCTGTTACGGTTTAGCGCTATTTAGCACACAATAACGAAAAGCAATTAACCGGTAAGTGAGACTGATTAGGGCTGCATCAAATATAATCCGGTGCTGGCAGGCAATTTGAGGTCAACACGGAGCTACGAAGCAACAGAGAAAGCGTATTGTGATTGTCACAAAAGATCAGCCAAACCCGCAGTAAGGCCCGTATTCTAGAATGATTCTCAGTCCTGTATCTCGATTTATCTGAGGACAGATTGGCACATTTGACAGATTGACATTCGCAGATACAGAACTGAGTACCATTCTAGAAAAAGGCGGACCCCAGACTGTGACGTATAAGCATCAAATGCGACTCATTTTTTTTTAATAATAATTATCTTTATTGGCATAAAATTTGGTCACAAAAATGTTTGGCCCTGACTCCAGAGCTAGGTATTTACAACCTGTATTTCAGGAGCCAGTGTCTTTTCCAGCATTACACAATATTTATGCACAGTCCAAATTAATGATTATGTAAATTGATTTATCAGTATAAAATTTAAATTATGAATTAAAATTAATCGAAATAAAGGTAAATAATTAGGTAAATATATGAAAATACAATAGTTAATGATTAAATACTAAAAATTAAAATTGAGCTTGAATATAAATTAATTACTAAATAAAAATGTCAAAATAATCATAAAATTAAGAAAAGAGTCAACAATAAAATTACAAATAATAATTAATTACATTTAACATGATTAACTTTAGAAATTGCAACAAGAAATACAATAGATACAATTTAAAAAATTACAATATTGATTCAACTAATTAATAATTCAAAATCACAGGATAACAAAAAAAAAAATACGTGGGTGTGTGTGTGTGTGTGCGTGTGTGTGTGTGTGTGTGTGTGTGTGTGTGTGTATACGTGTGAGTATGTTCGTGTGTTTGTTTATGTGTGTATGTGTATGTTTGTGTGTAGTTTAATTTAGGGCTACTAAAGCTAACAAAACCATCAGAGCAACAAACTTTCAGTTTTCTGATAGTCTTGTGGCTGTAACCAGGTTTTAATTTTTTCTTTCGCCTCATGCAGTGTTAGCGGATTAATGTGAAGAATTTTATTTACTTTATTATAGAGGTGTACGGCTAGGTAGGTGCATTGTCGCCTAGCTGATGCAGTGTTACAACGCAAAGGTACGCAGACGTTTCTTATAGAGCGCTTTTCTACATAATTTTTCTTATAAGGCGTTTGGATAATGCTAGGATGAAGAAGAAGAAGGTAGGTAGGTACGTCACAATTAGTTTTACTTCCGTTTGTTATATAAGTAGCTACTTACACATCATTCATCATCATTCTTTGCTTTGTCCCCGGTTACATTCGAGGCTTTCACTTCAGAACCCGTTCAGTACCTCTTCTCCTCCTTTTGGTTTGGGTTACATGGCATTTATGGGGGGACGACTTCCGTCTGACCTCTCCATTTCAAGAGGAATGTCTGTAGTGCTCCCGGATGGTCCTTGTCGGCGACCTATGTAGTATAAAAAAATTAATTATATGCCTGTGGCTTCACCACAGGCATATAATATGCCAACTCTATTAGTGTAAGCTCTTGGTTTCCTGAATCGTTGACATGAATCTCATTAACGAGCTCGACTAGCAAGCACACAGAACACAGGACTCATTCAGTCGCTTCTACCGCACAATACTACCCATTCACAAACACGACCGAGAGATGCTGGTAATGAGGGCATCCCTACACAGTATATGGGAAGTTTATATTATTATTATATCTTTATTATTAACTTTTACTTATATGACTAACTAGCCTTCCGCCCGCGGCTCCACTCGCGTGCATCTGGGTTAACGCGACCTTTGCTCATATCTTCGGTTCTACTCAACCGATTGCGATCAAAAAAACGTAAGATTTTAAGTCTGAGTAAGCCCTTTCGAACAAAAAAAGCCGCATCAAAATCCGTCTAGTAGTTTTTGCGTCCATCGCGGACAAACAGACAAACAGACAGGAAATTTAAAAAATATATTTTCGTATTCAGTATCGTTAACATAACATAACCCAAGTATTTTTTTTTAAATATATCCAATGTACAGACACGGCCACTTTACAATTATATAATAGTAATAGATAGATAGATGATTTGAACATATTTTTTATACACATACATACGCTCCCGCCTATTTCCTTCTTCAGGCAGGACAATAGCTCGCCATTTGACTCTATCCTTACATTTTTCACGAGCTCCCTCTATTGTTTATTAATCCTTTCATATTTTTTATAATGGATGCTTTTACACCTATACGCTCTGTGCTATGTCCTCAACTTCATTAGCATCTCAGCCATCGTCATCATCATTATACTCGTAGAGACGTATTTTCCTGATAGCATCTGAGGCGAGGTGAATTCTGAGTTCAGGGTCTACCTTCTTTTTCACCTCCACTTCACACGGTCTTGGGCGTCCATGGTGGTCATCTTCAATGACGTCATGCCAGGACTTCTTCTCTCCTAGCGGGATCCGGCAGGAGCACCACCAGAGATCACGTAGACTGGCGGTCATTAGCAATTCAGTGTTGAGTCCCAATGGCCGAAGAGGTTCCCATCTCGACTTTCTGATTATACATTCCTACGCTAAGATAGAAAAAAAATACACATGTATTAAGTTACCACTCAGGAGCATCCTACGCAAATCTAAAAAAATAACAAGTCACTTACATATTCAAAACACAGATGTACCAACATTGCAAAATTGGCAAATGCTGCTCTCTTCCTTTAGACAGTACTATTTACTTATAACAAGTGAGCATCGACTCGCACACAGTTAAGACCACAAGTGTCCCATCTCTACGCCGTTGACATATCGTGAATATTTGAGTACCAAGTGTACCAACACAAGAAACTCACTGACGGGTCAGCCATGTCATCCGTCAAAGTCCAATTTAACTTTAAATTCACTCTTTATTTCATTTTTTTCTTTTAGGGGGAACATAAAAGCCTTATCGAGTCAGGGTGTTGAAAATAATAGGGGGACTGAGAATTTTTAACATTGAAAAGTTGCCTCATCTAATATTAACGGTGTTACCTTTTTATTGCACTGGCAGTCTAGATTTTGCTTTTACGCTGATTGACTTTTAGCTATACTTATCCATATAAGTACAGTCCACGACATAAGTAGCTTAACAAATGGTAATTTTATTGATACCCATAGCTGTTAAACTGATTATGAAATAATAAACAACATAAAATATAGGAATTGATCCTTGTATATTTTTGTGTTAATCAACTTTTGTCCTTGATTGTACAGCTTTTTTGCTTGCTCGTAGTTTGCTTTGGTTTTATAGAACGTTTTCTTTATCGTACATCTGAATGACCGATTGACGCCTTTATAGAGTTGTTGAAACCGTTTGTTTCTATGAAATCATTAATTATAACATCATCAATTTTAACTACTTTAAAAAGATATGAAACTTTTAGATTGATAGTTATTAACATAATTATTAAATATCGGATAATCGAAACAAATATCCACGATAGAAATATCCGGTAAATATCAAGCTGTAAGCTATACAGGTACAGTAACATAAAACTTCAATTTAAAACTGAGAAATTTATAAGCATAAGCAAGACAGTAAAACAAAACTTAGCAACACAAATAGGTACACTTTTATAAAAATAATCCCAACAATATAATTCCTCTTTCAATAGATCACAGCACTAACAATGATAATCTTCATTGTACGGAGCCACGCGTACAAAGTGCCAAAGGGTCACTTTTATTACGGGATACAATTATCAACTTCAATACATGCAGATGAAACGATATCAAACATAATTTTGGTCCCTACAAACATCTGAAAATTTCTCCCACTTGTTTCATCGTCTAATATCAAAAACGAGATACTCGTGTGAAATCAACTAGTCGAAATCGCACACCCAATATAAATAGACCCCCACAATTCAACAGTTGCAGAATGAGAGGTGTTGAAACTGGAGGTCCATGTAAGCTGGATAATGTTAGCCCTAAAAGTGATGATATTCTCAAGAGACAAGTTATAAATGTTTGGAGATTGTCACACGAATTTAATACACTCCCACGCTCGTGATAGAGATCAAGCAGTTTATGTGAATGGATGTATGAAATGTGATGAGAGGTTATTGCTAAATCCAATAATTATAGCGGTTTGTACTCGTGAATAAGCTTATATTTGTTTATATGTAAGTAACCATCTCCGAAGAGCGTTCTGGGTGTTTGTACCAAGAACTTTTGGAAAGAAACCAACTTAGTCTAATATTTGAATTTGAATCTACTGATTTTCGGAACAGGCTGCTGCTTCCTCTGTCAAGATTTACCAATCCATAAGAAGAGAAAGTGAGTTTCTTTCTTTTTACAGTCCCGGATCTTAGGTGTGGTGTGAAAAAGCATCTGTTCTAGTCAGCATATGGAATGGTGGCCAGCAACTTTTGGACTTTACCCTTGCTTCTTCCCATCTACCGCAGTACAATCAATTGACGGACTGAATATAAAAAAAGACTCTAAAACATAGTAGCCTTTGAGAAAGAATAATCGTCGTGTGATATAAAAGTCTGTCAAATTTATTAAAATTGTAGAGCTGAGCTACTACAATTGGATACAATGAATGATAATAATAATATACCAGGGTGAATCAATCGTGCAGAATGATTAAACAATGCAGTCGTCAATCAAAATAACATTAGAGACAAACAATCACAATCCACTGGCACCAATTTCCACCCACTTTTTATTAACACATAAAACTCCCCTACCATACAAAACAATAACACGGTTTTTGTAATTCACTAACAAGTGCGCCTTCATAAACTTTCCATCTGTAGCCAAAGCTTTGGGGTTTGTTATACCCCTAGGGATTAGCCGTGTTAACTGCCTCTTGATATTGATGTTCAAACACATTCAAAAATAGACTCTCGGGTTCTTTATATAAAATTTCAATCTGGAACAAACGTTCACATCATTTACAACGTTTCGTATCTAGCTGAGGTAATTGTTGCTGCATGTTACATAGACGAACAAATTTCAATTCTAAAATCATTACAACATGGTGAAAATTGAATTGTAGATACACCTAGAACTAAAGCTGTTTTAGAATTGGCATCAAGGCGTGATTCCCATAATAGGTGACGCGTTTGTGCAGTAGTGAATTTTGCACTTGACTATGGAATGAATGGGTAACATCTTGTTCATCGAATGAATTAGAAGGGGTTGGTTGGATGATGGAGTTGGTCCCAAAGCGACAGGTCCATTGGATGTCTGTATCATATTTGTGAATTTCTCACGCTCAATTTATTCTGTAACATTAAAAGATAATGGGTCGTGAAATTATTGAGTTTTATTGCCTGTAATTGGAAATATACATTCGTATTTTATTTAGATATCTGTATGTAGATAGAGGCTTTATATAAATTCAAATAGATACAGTTAAATATCGAAGCACAAAATACAAAATCTTTAATTTCCCTGTAATGAAATTACTCGTACAATAGATCACTTTCAAATTGAATTCATGTATATCAATAAAAGTCAAGTTAATAAAATATTGGTTTTATAATTTTTTGCTCGACACATCTTCAGAATACTGTTAGATGGTTTCTTACATTGCCAATAGAACCTTCATATTAGTTAAATAAAAACTAGAACCAGTCTAAGTCCGTACATGACTCCAATTTTAAAAGTAACAAGTCCAGTCTTATTCAGAACAAAGAAAAAAGTAATACCACTTAACAACAATGCCCACGACACAGACTTATAAAGCACAACACCAAACAAACCAATCAATAACGCATAAATAATTAAATTCGCATAGAAGCCGCCATAACATCAGATGGTACGGCGCATGCATATCACCCCGCTATTATATAATGGGATAATTCGATAACGCCCCTCCGCATTTTTATTGTCCCGCACTGTGCTATGAGTGTTAAGGGTGATTGCAAGATAGGGTTGGCACTGGCTGAAAAATATTTTATAAGTCAATATTTTTAGTTATGTTAGAAAGGCTGTGTTTTAGAGAAAAATCGTCTAGGCATGAGGGATTCTGTAGGCTTTGTCTATATGAATTGTTATAATTTTATCAATTGCTATAACAGGTATAAGATTTTCAGTTAACTTACTACAGAAGAATTACTTATAATGTTTACGATTCGTACTGATGTTAGGAAATTTGTACCAAGCCAGATTAGAAATTTTTCTGTAATATAGTGAAAATATTCATCTGCAACTTGTCAATGTCCTCGTTCATTAAGTAAATCGTTGTATTAATATTTTAAACTATTAAATGTCACTTAAAATAATGCACCTACTGAATTTATCTCTGCACCATCTTTGGAAGAGAATACCTAATGCAGTAAGTACACCTATGTATATCAAGTTCAATAAGTAAATTTAAAAAAAAAACGTCGAACGTAAAATATTCAAACGGGATAAGTGCCAACCCTAACGCCACTTTTTTAATTCACGGTGATGCGAGACAGCTACAGTTGTTTGTATAGACAACAGATTGTTTTACAAGCGACTGATCCTTCTATTTGTTGTTTCCGAGTCACTTGCTGCAGATAACAATGGTTTAGTCCACTACACCTAAAAAAAAACAAATATTTGTCAAGTTGACAAAAATTGATATTATCAATAACAATGTCAACTGCTTTACAATGAATATTGTATGTGTCACTTATATTTTACAGTGTACTGTGTCACTTATATTTTACGGTTTACTGTAAAATATAAGTGACACATACAATATTCACAAAAAATTGTACTGTAGTACAGTTTTTTTCTCATAATATAGGATCGTAATTCTTCAAACTCAAGACAGAATACATCTTGCCAGTCTTAAGTGTCCTAACCTGAGACACTGACGAAGAATGGACAGATTACAGTAAGACCTCCCTTCTCTTTTCCTTACCACACCATAATAAAGAATCCTAAGTCTTTCGTGTTTCTTTCTCACTACAATACCGAGGCATTCTTTCTGCATTACCAACAGGGTTACCATAGAAAGCCTCTAACAAGTTAGCTGAAGGCTAACATTTCAGCATTATTAATACTGTGGCCTTCATTCTTGACACTTATTATCCTTTAGCTTGCCATCTGGTTAGTTTAAATCATATTGACGTACCTCGCGAAAATTATTCCTACACCCGTGATGTTATGATCAATTTTAATTGCAGCAATCACTTAACAATAAAGCACAACGATTGTTCCTAAAATTCTTATCAACAAAATCGATTATAATCCAATCACGAACAAATAAATTTCATTCCCTTTACCAGTTTATCTTGACCCTTCACACTTTGAAATTCTAAAAGAAGTGTTAGAGAATTATGGTTCTGGTTACATTGGACACATTACTTAACCCTCAAAGGCGCGTTAAAGCTCAATAGCGCGGGATCTAACAGTGTCCGTCTATAAAATTGCTATTGTCTATAAATATAATGGAGTGAGTTGTAGGTAGAAAACTAATAATTTGCAAAAAGATTAAGATTTTTTTTGGTGACTTTTGGTACTTTTCACTATTCAAACTAAATTACATTGCCCAGTGTAATTTTATTTGAATCCAAATTCAAGTTACATCCTCCAAATTCTTAAAGCTAAATATAATTTTAAGGATACCTTACTATTTTGTTTAGGTACTCCTTATCAGATAAATGTAACACCGTATTCAATAATATAGTCAAAACGTTCTTAACATCGTGAAAATAAATTGAAAAGGAGGAGGTATTACAGCCATTTTGATGTACAGTAAATAACTAGTTAGGTATTTATCAGTGTCGGATTAGTCCCCATAATAAAAAGGATAAAGTATCAAATAAGTAAGTTCTTGATAAGATAAACTTCAAATGATAACGATAAATCACTGAGCTGCTAAAAATAGAAATAATACCTTCTACCTGAATTCGCACAATATTGAATCAAAGCCTGATTCTGTGGTTATGCAAATACGAGTTATAATTGTACTGACAGAGAGTGCAAAATTGCTTGTAATGTACGCATGATGTTTTTTCTACCAAAAATTTGCATTCTGTAATAATTTGTGAGAATTTTGTTATTTATGTAACACGTGCCTATCTTAAATAATACAGAAAATTTTAATTTTACTAACAAACCGAGGAATGGTTTGAAGCTAAAATAAAATATAAATATATATAAATATAAATATAAACATACTAATATTATAAATGCGAAAGTAACTCTGTCTGTCTGTCTGTCTGTCTGTCTGTCTGTCTTTCTGTCTGTCACGCTTTCACGCCTAAACCACCTAACCGATTTTGATGCAATTTGGTATACTAGTTTAGACCTTGAGAAAGGACATAGGCTATGTTTGGTCGCGATAACCGACATCCACGCGGGCGGAGCCGCGGGCAAAAGCTAGTATAAATATAAATATAAATAATAAGTTGGCGTATTGTTTCCTGGTGGAGTAGAATAGGGCCACCATCTCTTCCTGTGGGTCGTAAAAGACGACTAAGGGATAGGCCTGTTCTCCAATCGACAGTAAACATACAGCCCATGACAAAGTGCCCGCTATACGGCAATAGGCTCGCCCCTATTACGTGGACCGAAAATCATACTTGCGAAATGTGAGTATTAATACTCCTCTGCCTACCCGTACATCTTATATAGTAAACATAGAAGTAATTGGCATAAACTAACTTGAAACACAAAGACTGTCGCATCTATCTACAATAATCTTAGTCTGTATTTAACCCTCAAATACTGCAATAAGTTAATTGTTAGGGGCGAGGGCGGTGTTACTGTTATTGAGATGTCGTTAGCTACGGTTTTGTTTTAGTGCCACACTTATTATGGTTATTGGTCATTGTGACCCGGCACTTACGGGATGGTTTATGGGGAAAATGATTTTTGATGACTTTTATAACTATGAGATATACCTAGTAGTAGCAAAATAGTAGAGAAGTTTGCACTGCCTTTATTGGCCATGTACGGTACGCCATGCGCAATTTTCTCACTATAAATATTTCGGACGGCCTCTATGGCGTAGCCGTTGAACGTTCGATTGCTACGCGCCCACGGGTTCGATTCCCGCTCAATGCAATTATTTGTGTTTTTTATACCACTTAGGTGGCAGACAAGCACACGGCCCACCTGATGGAAAGTGGTTACCGTGGCCTATGGACGTATGCAACACCAGGGGCGTCACACTCGTGCTGCTGACCCTGAAGAAACCTTCTAATGCCCTTCTATTATATGCATGAAAATGTATTTAGTCTGGGTGTTTCTATGAATAATTATGTGTGTATTTACCAAAATAAAAAGAATCATAAGATGAAGTATGTTTGTCCACATTCTAGATTCCATAACACAAGTTAGTTAAGCTATGCTTACCATGGGTTTAGAGATAGCATTGAGTAGAATGTTGTGGAATATTCATATAATTAATTCCTCTCTAATTACTACCTTGTTTTAAAATACCTTAACCTCAGTACTAGTATCCTACAATGCAATATCTGCTTGCTCAAATTGAACTCATGTAAGTAAATATTTTCGAAACAAAATAATTAAATTATATTTTAATCTTACACTTCACAAAATATGTAAATTTTAATAAAGCAAAAAACTGTGTAAGAAGTGTATACTGTTCAACAGAGCATAAAAAACAAATTGGCTAAGGAGTTTGTTTTTTAAATTAACATAATATTTTTATAATTAATGTGGGTCAACGTATTCTTATCATTTTCTTGATATAGTTTTAAATGTTTAGTTAAAATTAATTAGCGTCGGGAGTTTATTCGAATTTTACACATTGATATAAAACTAAACTCCTTTAGTTAAAAGTTAGTCACTATGGCTTTCAATGTATTTCTGTTAATAAACTCATTTAAAAATTGAGTTTATTAATCTCTTTTTGTTTAAAAACTAATTTAAAAAAAGGGACCAAATAACCCAAATCGAACTACTAGTTTAAGCAGTAGTTTATTTGTTGTAGGTATAATATGTGTTTGCGTAAGAAGACACATCAAGTTTCTTTTACTTTTAGTTAAGTACCTAACCAAACGATGTTCAGTTCAGTTCAGTTCAGTTCAGTTCAAATAAGCAACTCGTTTTCATTTCGAACTGTATTTAAAGGTTAACCCTTGAAATACAGTTCTGCTGCAATTTTACATATACCTCGGGATACGTAAGATAAAACAAATGAGGTCCTGGCGCGCGCGGATTGTTTTAGAATACCCTATGCTTAGTGAATTTGAACTCATCCACCGCAGTAGTACCCCGGGGTATCCTCAAAATACACCCAAGAAACGTGTACTGCGCGTATAGAGCACATTTTATGCCCAAGATATTATTTATGTTCAGAGCAATACCTCAGTAGGAACTGAGGTATGTAAAATTGCAGCATTGCAAATAATTCCATTCATAGTCAGGAATATTGCACGGCCACGTACAGGATGAATTTAATTTATCCCCTGACCCTTGCGACATTGCGACAAAAAATCGCGCGGCGTTGAACAAGTAATCGAGTTAATACGAGGGGCTTATCACGGGCTGACTTATGTTTGACGAATTAAAAAGGGGATGGTAGTCTAGCCTGGGAGATTTGTCGCTGGACTGGCGAATGTTTAAATGTTAAAGTAACGTGTAATAAAGGTTCGTGTAATATTAATTACACTTAATCTTTTTTTTAAAGAAAAACGGCTTTCAACAAGCTTTAATGAGTGAATACAATAATAATTTTCTTTGAATGTCCTATGTTTTATGTGTGTGTATCCCCTTGAAAATATCGTCAATATTGTTTAACTAACTTGATTTTGAACAGGTTAAGTTTGGAGGAAGAAGCGATCAAAAAGACAAAAAGAGATTCAACAGCCTGCTGTAGATAATATTAGTGTCAGAAATAAATTGCCATTGGTTTTTCGACTGCAATAAAAAAGACACTTAAAAGAGAATAGAGCAAATTAAACTGTTAAATTTCCACAATGCTTTCACCGATGTATCGATTAACAATTCGTTAAACAGTGTCGATACAAATGACTCGATTCCGGCCTCACATAATGAAACTGACAACGTGTCGACAAGCAGAATCAGTCGTATTCACAGAATAATTAACATGACATCATACTCCGGTTATTTCAATGATTCATTATGTATGCGTCCAAAATGATTTGAGAAAATGAAGCTGGAAACACTGAAATTATAGGATATTTGATTCGATATTCGATACTAAAAAGAAATTATTTTGCCATCGATATGTGGAGAAGTATGCAGTAGATATCTGGAGTTCAATTCTCCTAATAATAAGATGTTCAAAGTTCAGTTTAGGTCTCTATAAATGTGAATAACGATCAATTCAATGAAGAATGAGTCAATTCTAGTTTTTTTAATTCTGCCTCGATCTTAATGTTAAAAACGATTACCATGTCAATTTTTTTTTTCAATTGTTTTATGAAAATACCGATTCTATCATTTCATTTTATTTTGATGGATCAAGACTGACCTTTAAAGGTCTTTTTATTAGGAGAATTAGCCTTCTGATGTAATGTCGTGCTTGTGTAGCCTATAAAGTCTATTCTAATGCTAATAGCACATTTAATAGCTCAAAGACAAAGTAATAAATCAATCAACAAATGTGCAGAGGCTAGAGGCTCTTTAGTGGTGTCTATTCATAGTCCAGCCAATACGACCACAAACTAACTAATGGCAACTTGGTCTTGTACGACAGAACTGTTGAGCTATTTTCAGCTTGAGGGTAACTCGCACAATTGGATTAACTGAATGTTCGAAACTAGTGATTGAATTACGAATTAGATTGTCACGTGATTATGTGTCCGAAAAGGTAACAGCATGTAGGTATATAAGTAATATACTTGTGTATTATATTACTGGCTTAGGTCTAAAGACACTTGAATAAAGTTTCGAGGCTATGGAATAAAATATGAAGTGCAGTATGAACAAAAATTTAGATTATTAATAGGTATGTCTGTCTAGGTATGATAAATAAATGTTGACAAAAAATAAATAAACTGCCTTCAAAAAGCAAAAAGGCACTAAAACTGAAACATAACCGAATGACATACAAAATTGTATTTTATCTTTATAGTTTAGTTCAACTTGGTCCCAGCCATTTTCAACAGCGTGATACCATTAGAAATATTATCGCTGATCCATGCGCATAATTCAACTCTACTTACCCGTTTATGCACCGTTTGGGTAGGTACCAAAAAAAAAGTCGATCTTCTCGTAGCATCTGTCGAAGTCCCTCTCTATAAAACTACGGTAGATCACCCTCAAAGAAATCAATAGTTACTACACAAAATATAATTAAATTACGAGCGATAAATTTGCGCGGCCGAGAGCAGCACGCGCCAAATTGTGCGTTAATCGCTCCCGATCATCTGATGTCGTTCTATGGTGACTGTGGAAGCTGTAACTATACGACTCGAATTAGGGCGCCGGGTGTTCGATCGGATAGCGGTGGCGAGGCCAGGGGCACAGATTACCTAATAGTTCCAGGGGGCCCTATAACACGATTCCGGCCGGCTAGGCTTTGCATGGTGTGTGACAAACCAGATCGCGGTAAAATAAGAAATTCCACCGGCTTCCTCATTGAAAATTTTCATCCATCGCTTCATCGCCAGTGTAGGACAGGAAGTTTCATTTTATAATTTACTAGCTGTCTCCCTCAACCCCGCCCGCTCCGATGCTGGATAACGCTACCAAACATAGCCTATGTCCTTTCTAATTAGTATGTAATTTTGTCTGTACCAAATTTCATTAAAATCGGTTCAGTGGTTTAGGCGTCTCGCGCCATCATTTGCCAGGGGTTAGGTGAGGTACTCGCGCACCCCAACTGATCAGGGCCATAGAAGGCCTATGGTACCCCTATCTTGCCCCAGATAAAGGTAAGGAACTCAGACTATAGGCAGAAGGTAGTGGCAGAAAACAGAGATGTTATTATTTTGTGAGTGGGTCGTTTTTTATTTTCTTTTTCACCCATAATTATAAAATCACTTTGTATGCAATCCATATCGACTATTGTTTGCAAAAATATAGTTAAATATAGTTATTGTATATGCTCGTAGTTTTAAAAAAAATTGCAATGTCTGGCTATTTTTTGAACAGATTTAACATTCCGATATTCACGCAATAAAGATAACTCTAACGTCATAATCATTCATCAAAATTGACAGTTAAGTTAAAATCACTCAAAAAAAGTATGCAGATAGTTGTATCTCCGATAAAGTGATTAAGTAATACGACTGAATTTAATACAGGCTATTAATGAACCACTACAGTTAATCACTTTGCACCGCACTTCGGCGGCGGCGGCGCGGCGTGCGCAACCGACGAGGTGACGGCTCACTGGAGTTAATGCAGTTATTATATTAATCTAATATTATGATGATATTGCGTTGTATAGATAATAAATATAAAGTACTTATGTATTTTTGTGTGTACATGGCCTTAGCTTAGCAAGAACTTTAACTTCATAACCTTAATCAATTTTACCTGCTAGTCGGTGCACCTAACAACGAACGACACTCTAACTCAGGCTTTCTGATGTCTTCTAGAATTGAAGCCCCACAGCCTAACCCCAAGAAGGTTGAAGATTGGGTGGTGGGGTTTCAATTGCAGAATTCGACAATCCAAAGTATTTTTTTTGCATAACCAAGATCAAGAGCAAGATCATTTGCTCTATCAGGTTTTCCACAAAATATTTCAAGCCACACCACTAATTTTTATAAGTATTGTATAGTTCCAGGTCATCAAATTGACTGCACCTCTCTTGGAAAGTGGGTGGTGGGTCCAAAGAACAGTTGTCATTAGCATTTACATTTTTTCACAGAAGATTAATATTCCATACTTCCATCCATACTTCCATACTTAATATTATAAATGCCAAAGTAACTCTGTCTGTCTGTCTGTCTGTTACGCTTTCACACCTAAACCACTGAACCGATTTTGATGAAATTTGGTATATGGGTAGATTAGACCTTGAGAAAGGACATGTTTGGGCGCGATAACCGACATCCACGCGGGTGGAGCCGCGGGCGAAAGCTAGTTTCTATATAAACTTTCGAAGAATGGGAAATCAAGTAGATTCCACCCGTGAGAACCCTACATGGGTCAGTTTATTATATAACAAGAATAATACTGAACAAAGATCTAACCTCCAGTAAACTCCTCCATATTACGATATTCGCGTCCAGAATAAATTTGTCTGATCGAATAAAATTTGAAGTAGTATCATTCCTTACTCCAACTCGGGAGGGTTCAGAGGATAGTCATATAAAATCAGGGTATCGATAAAATGCTGGGAAGACCCGTCGGACCCCGGCACGTACGGAACCAATCGGAATCACTGCAGCAGTAAGTTCACATCAAACTTTCATAATGGTACTGCAACTGAATGTCAATGCGGGAATATCGGGAATCTCGGAAATAATCGTGTTGGTAATGTTAATTCTGTATGTAGCTTGATAGAGATGGAAGAAATAATAATACTGAAAATGTTCATATTTAGTATCAGAATTTATTGGCCTCCGTGGCGTAGCGGTAGTGAATGCGGCCGCTACGCAGGAGGCGCGGGTTTGATCCCCGCTCAGTGCAAAGCAAATATTTTGTGTGCATGAAATATGGGTATTTGCATTGGTCTGGTCCTGCCTCGGAGAGCACTTTAAACCGTCGGTCCCGGTTGCCATACGAACATCTATGGCAGTCGTTATGGGTAGTTGGAGCCCGAAAAAGTCCAAAAACAACGGTCTAACTGCAAAGCTTCGATATCGCCTAATGATACCATTGGGTTGTGGAAAATGGCAATCGCTTCACGGAAAATATCGAGGTCTAGCCAAAACCGTAGTTAAGACTGCTAAAGCGGACCCCAGACGCCGAGCTGAAAGCTTCGGATGCGACTGGGATGAAGAAGATCAGAATTTAGAATTTTTGGTAAGAGTATATCAATATTAGTTTGAAAGCAACACTTGTGAATGAGAAATTGAGCAACGAGTCGTGGTAGAGCGACTGTCGTGGTCTACTATGAGAATAAATGAAAGAAATTTAGGGAAGAAAAAGGTTCAAAGTAAAAACGTAGAGTGCTTTAGGAGCAGAAGTAGAAGGACCAATAAAAGATAAACGGATTGCGTTAAAGAGGATATGGCAAAAAAAATTTGGAAGTAACTGAGGACATGACCATATGGAGGAGAGTGACATGTTGCGCCAACCCTTCAACATTTACAGGAGGTCTCATTATCAGAGATGCCGTGAAGAAAATATTTTCGGACATTGTTACTGACCCCGTACTCCGAAATGGAAGCCCCAGCTTATTCGTTCCTCTTTTATTATATTCAGCCGGCAGGAATCATAAAAGAGGATTCAATTGACAACTGGAGGAGTCAATTGACTACACCCTGCTGGATAGCAAGAAGCTGGGGAATAGTCCAGGTAATATACACCGCCATTCCATATGCTGACAATACCAAAATGGTGGTCCCTACCTTGTCGGTCTTGATACTGTTATTGCTAATTCCCACTCCGCTTGATGAATCCGGGATTTTAATAAGAGGGTAACATACATCTTCAATAGGTTGACTTCATGACAAATATATTTTATCCCCAACGACATTCAAAGCCCAAATATTCTTACAAGGAGCAATTTCTTCTCCCGAACAAAACCTACGGCATAAAACTCTTAAAGCCTCATTCAGAAAATTCAGTAGAACTCAATACACGATAAGGAATGGTTACCGCAGGGTCGTAAATGTCTCTGACGAATCACATAACAATAACAAAAGAGAGCACGATATACAGCCGTTTGTACTGCGGTCACGTACACGTTGCGTTTTGGACGGCCTGTATAAGGTACAGCAGGTTTTGATACTTGAAACTTTGTCCAAGGCACCTGATAAAACACGTAAAATGCTCTAGCACAGACTTTTTCTGGGTTGGAACGTCAAACAGCAGTCGCTTACAGTGGATCTTAAAGTAGATCATCAACCCAACCCAACCAAACATCAAACCATCAAAAGGTGTGTCAAGTAGGTGGATCTCTGACTCCAAAGCGCAAACTTTCAAATACATGCAACTGGGAAATCGTTATGAGGATAGTGATGGAAAATTTTTGATTGTTCAAATGAAGCTACCCGTGTGGTTGCGATCAACTTTAATGTTGTGTCTAGAAAAATATAGATATATTCTCCCGAGTATCCGGGGATCTGTTGCGTACCAATATTTGTTATCAAGAGTATCCACTCTTCTTTACCACAGAACTGCAATCACTGAGAACGAATTTTCACTAGTGAAATTTAGTTTAGCGTTGTACGAAATTGGTTTATACCTTTATACGTATTTGAAAATAGGTATATTTACACCAATGTGGTAATAGCTACACCATCAAGCGTAATGTAATGTAAATATCTAGGCAATTTTAAGAGTGTTAGCAAATTATTGACACGTTTAAAGTATCAAAACTATAATTCCGCGCTCAAACGCTATGCGAGCTCTCATAAAAATTATATCGAAGCGGGCATCGCGTTTAGATACGAGTGTCATATCGATATTGAACAACACACCGCTAATTTAAGTACCTATTCTGTCATATTATTATGTTATGTACCGTGTAAGAAAAATTATCATGTTAATTTACGAGTACCTATGCCGGTTTATGCCAATGGGATCTGCCATTAATGGTACAAAACGGAAAAATATTTCTTTTTATACCACTGTCACGTCCAGTCCATACGATCATAGTGCTTGTGTGCCGAAATTATATAAGTCGAAACTCAATTAATAAACATGGTAAATATGTATCTTGTTCGTTATTATATAAAATTAATTCAAATGACCATATCAAAAGTCATAAACTAAACATACTTAGTAATGAATAAGGAGGCAATAAATATTTAAGAGTAATGGATAAGGGTAGCCCAAGACATCCTCACCTGCAAGCCGGTAGCCGGTACACCTGCTGATGGACGGGCGACACTCTGGCGCAGGCTTTCATCTCACGGCTTCCGTAAAAGTCACGATAAACCAAGCCTGAATCGAGATGCATCACAGATGTTGTGTATTTACATAAGACTTTTTTTTATATAGAACACGTCAATTTGACTTCAACTCGCCTGATGGTAAGCTGTAGGCAAAGTTTTGGAAAAATAGGGTCACCATGATAGACACGTATCAAGTTACAATGGTGGCACTCAGCTTGACGGCCTCATCAGATGCTTTTTCACGCCTCGCTTAAAGGATCCGGGACACTAGGAAGAAATACGTGAGAAAGTGTCGCCGAACCGCTTGGTTCTTGGAGAATTAGGAGAGAGATCATGAGGCTCTAATTAGATAAATATTTTATGAGAATTTCCCTCTCATACTGAAGTAACCCACAGAAAAACTAGAATAAGTTGTGAAAAAAACTCTGTGGTCAACTCACCTGCAAGCCGGTGCACCTGCTAAGCAATGGACGGGGCGGTAACTCTTTCCTCTGCCGCACCATTAAGTCCTGGAATTGACTGCCTCTGTGGCGTAGCGGTAGTGAACGCGGCTGCTACGCAGGAGGCGCGGGTTCGATCCCCGCTCAGTGCAAATATTTGTATGCATGAATAAAAATATTTGCATTGGTCTGTGTGTTTCTGTGTATAATATGTATGTATTTACAAAAAAAAAAATTAAGTATGTATATCCGCATTCTAGATTCCATAACACAAGCTAATTAAGCTTACCATGGGTCTAGATAGCGTTGTGTAGAATGTTGTAGAATATTTAAAAAAAATCCTTGCCATACCACCTCAGGAACAGGGAAACATGTGTAATGTTTCCCTCTTTCTACAGTCCCGGGTCCTTTAAGCGGGGCGTGAAAAAGCATCTGATGAGGCCGTAAAGCTAAGTGCCACCATTTTAATATGGTACGTATGTGGTGACTGGTGACCCTCTTTCCCAAGACTTTGCCTTCAGTTTACCAAAACGACGTGTCTTATGTAAAAAAAAAGCTTAGGTACTATCAGGTGAGGCGAAGTCATATTAACGCGTCCTATAAAAGGATGATGATGACAATGAAGTTGTGAGAAAAGTCATAAACTAATTAATAAAGCCTGAAATCATAAGGCTTACTTAACCGATCTAAGACAAGGCAGAGATAGCGCTTAATACGTTCAATTAATTACAAGTTTATAACGATGTTATCAACGCACGTTCCGAACTAAAAGGTTTTAAAGCATTCAATATGTGAAGCGTGGACTCACAAATCACTGGCATTTTGGAATGGATTAACAATTTGTATTGTGGAGAACGGGTTCCGCAGATTTATTGTAAGGAAAAAGACTTATATAAGTATTATCTATTGCTAAAAAAGTAGCTCCTCTAGGTATTTACTACGTCCTAAAAGGTATTTATAGGAGAATTTCGGCAATCCAAGACGAGTTCTGGTTGCTCTGTTGGCCAGTCGGATATTTTACGTTTCATAAATTTTTCTCGGAAAAGTCAACGCAAAGGAGACGAGATTTGGACCCTTGACCCATCGCTTTCTAGGGATAATACTCGAAATAAATGAGGTAACTGGACACATTATCTCCTATCCTGGATGATATCTTTTTCCAATGTAAATCTGTAGAGTTTTTTTTATGGGGCACATCAATATGACTTCGCCCCACCTGCTGAAGACAAAGTCTCCGGAAAGAGGATCACCATTACAGACACCTTATTGCTCCAGAGTTTCGTAAAAAATTTAATGTTGTATGTGCAGCTATACCTACTTATTTCGTAGATGTAATGAAGTAATTCGTTTTTCTCCATAAACATACAAAGTTAACGCAAATATTTAGAAAATGTATCCTATCTCCACGAAAAATAAATCAATGTCGACATTCCGATTTCTGTCACCCTTTTTACCCCAGAGTCGTCACGTAGAAAATTCCCGCGCGTTTGCCAACCTTTTTTTCGGCACAGACCCCAAAAAGGGACAGAAAAAAAATATAAAAGGCACAGATAAAGAGGCAGAAAGGTAAACATTGAACACGTATAGAGCTAAATATAAATGTCTCGGGAGGACATTAAGATAGGGAAAGGAATGTTAAAAGCTATTTAATATTATGTTCTGTTCAAACTTTATTATGGCTCCGGTTGTGGTACTGAGAAAGTACGGGATTGGATTTTTAAATAAGGCGCCTGAATTTTTTTGTAGTATTTGATGCAAGAGAGAAAATGAAAAATGATGTATGTAATTTCAATTTAATATGACAGGTTAGATACGGAGCCAGTGAGATATATTATTATTTATAAATAAATAAATATACATTAAGAGATTTTCTCTTGAAAGCAATAAATCAGCAGTACTGCTACTTGAATCCGCACAGCTGTAGCAGACGTGATAGCTAGAGAGTAAGTATGTGAACGACTGCCGAAGTGCCGACTGACCCTCCCAATCCTGAGAGGGAAATCAGAGCCTCGTTCTATCAGTAACTGTACCAACTTGCAGTTATAATTGACTCCAGTAGGTCTTTATGGAGCCCCATACACCTATACTTTAATGTATTCAACTATACCGGTTCCTTGTAACAAAAAAAAAATAGTCAATTTACTTTCTAGACTTTGACTGAAATTTTACGCTTTCACTGCGTGTATTTTTTGGTTATGTGGTCATATTGTTTCTGGGGTTTTAAGGCTAAAGAACCTAACTATATTTCTAAATTATATCGGCCATTACTTACTTGACCTGCCGTACAATGAGTCGTCTTACACGACGAAGGCATTTAAATGAAAGCGCGATAAAGTGGGCCCGTATTAATGAACGCGCTCAATACGCCACGCCTACACTGTGCGCGCTGTTGGGCTAAACTTGTAAGTGTTCAATAACTTATGTTGTTAACCTATGAGTACTAACTAGAAGTCTTCTGCGTCCTATCAATTAGGTAGTAACTATGTTCACTTTGCCTGTTATTTGAATTTTCTTTTTATTTCTCAAGATAATTTTCGTGACGGCAATAGGTTCACCCCATATTACGTGGAACCGCAAATCATAGAGTAATCGTATAATTACTTTGATAGCCTATTACCTTACTAATGTGAAAAGTTAAAATTATTGTGAAAAATTTACAAAGTAGTCTAATCTCTTCACTAATTGCAATTTCAATTCGATAGCTTTTATTGCACTAAAATAAAAATCCATGACAGGGTCTAACAATAACAAAATATCGATGATGACAGGTATCGAAATTGTTTCGATAATTGTGTTTCAATGTTTCTAAAAACGAATGCAGTTAGTGCACAAAAATATCGCATGCGTAAATAATTTTATTCGTACTCGTTATATCATTATATCATCCGACCTTGTTTCTGCTGCATATCAATGACATGATGTCTGATGGCTCCATCCATTGCTATGCAGATGACAGCACCGGTGACACGTATTACACGGGCCGTGCAAATATCCCTAGGTCGGAAGTGGAGGAGAGTCGCGAACAACTTGTGTCCGAAATTGAGACTGTCCCATGTGCCCATGGTCCTACAGGTAGAACTAGGGGCCAAAAGAATGGTCCGTGGTCCTACTAGTAGGACCAAGTAGTAGGACCACGGACAACAAATGGACTAAATTTAGTCCAATTCAACCCTACCAAGACACAAGTATGTGTATTCACCGCTAAGAAGGCTCCATTTGTTGTAGCGCCGCAATTCCTGGGCACACCGCTCACCATCTCCACAAGTATCGGGATTCTTGGTGTCGATATCTCCAGCGACGTCCAATACCGAAGTCATCTGGAAGACAAGGTCAAGTTGGCATCAAAGAAACTTGGGGTGCTCAACAGGGCGAAGCAGTACTTCACTGCGGGGCAACGACTCCTCCTTTATAAGGCACAGGTTCGGCCTCACATAGAGTACTGCTGTCACCTTTTTGCCGGAGCGCCTGCGTGCCAGCTTGACCTTTTCGACTCGGTACAAAGACGGGCGTTGAGGCTCGTCGGCAATCCCATACTCACAGGCGATGTGGAACCACTCAGTCTCAGGAGAGACTTTGCTTCACTGTGTGTGTTTTACCGCCTATACAATGGTTTGTGCTCAGATGAATTGTTTGACATGATGCCCACAGCTACATTATCTTATATTATATATCTTTGAAATCTGTATATTTGTTAAAAGTAGCCCTAATCTGTTTAAAACGGCCAAAGATATGTATCCACGTAGCACTCGTGACAGTGAAAGATTAGTTCTAGATTTTGTTCCTAGAACTGCACTATTTCAAAAAAATTGTTACGCCATGTGCATAAAAATTTTTAATAAACTACCATCATCTATTAGAGAATTACCGACAATTAAATTTAGAAAAAGGTTGAGATTATGGTTATTGGATAAAATGTTTTATTCCGTGAGGGATTATTTAAATGTGTGACATTGTTAACTTTGTTTATTTTGTGTTCCATTGACTATTAATCATTTTGAATTCACCTTTATTAACCTTGACTTAGTTAATCTAATGTATTTCATTTGACATTTATTAATTTATGACATAATAACCATTTTCATTGTGTATTTAAGTGATTATTGTTTAATCTGAGTACAATGTCAATATTTTAATTTAATCATTTAATTTAATTTAATTTAATTTATCGAATAATTCAATATTTTGCATGTCAGAACATTGACTGACGAAATATGCGATCCCTTATACTCATGTTTACGACCTTGTACCTACCATATTTCTGCAAATAAATATATTTCATTTCATTTCATTTCATTTCATTTCATTTCATTTCATTTCATTTCATTCTATCATCGCACTTCTCGTCATAGGCGGGGAGTTCATCCTCACACATTGCGACCGGAAACGGTGCGCACTGTGCGGTATGAAAGGAACTTCATCCCTCGCACACTCAAGCTGTGGAATGAACTCCCCGCGATGGTTTTCCCAAGCGACTACAATATGGGGTTCTTCAAGAAGGGCATTAGAAGGTTACTTCAGGGTCGGCAGCACGAGTGTGACGCCCCTGGTGTTGCATACGTCCATAGGCCACGGTAACCACTTTCCATCAGGTGGGCCGTGTGCTTGTCTGCCACCTAAGTGGTATAAAAAAAAAAAAAAAATCTTGGAGGTATGACATTGTCTTTTTCAGTTTAACTTTACGCCGTGAAAATAAAAATTCTGAAAAGCATTGATAGATCAGAAGAGTGACATTAATAGATCAAATTGAAGAGTAATATGTACTTAACTTGAGCACTTAGCTAAACCCTAGACTCCGAGGTGAAAGCTTCGGATGCGGCTGGGATTAACACTAGGATGAAGAAGAAGATTATGCCCAGGCCCAGCCTCCCTAGACAAGTGGCAATTCGTTGCTCCGGTTGCTCGGCGTATCATGGAATAGAATGACAAATGTATAGGATTTGACGTTTTCGACATTCGTTGACGCCTGTCATATACGTCAAATCCCATACATTTGGCATTGTATTCTACAAAACGCCGGCCGACGAATTGCCATTTGTCTAGAGGGGCAGATCAAATGGGTCCGTAACTAGTGGAAAGATTTTGTACTAGGCTACCAAAACATAACTAATTATTGTATTTTTGGTCTTACTAATTTAAGGTCAACAAAGAATTATCTACCTTTTAAGTAATAATAATAAAGAACAATATAGATTCGGTACCAATAACCATTAGGTACACACAATACCAGGCGCGCCCAAAACAAAAAGGTTTGATATATATAACGTAACAATTGTGGGTGAGTTTTGATTATTTTCTCAATTTATTTTACTTTGATAAGCATCGCAGTGAACTTGAACCTTGAGTTAGGACATGGCATAGCTTGAATACAGACGTTGAATTGTTAGGGTTGGGGCACACTGAACACAGTAGTAACGTGTAAACTAAAATCCCATCAAAAACAATGCTTGTAAAAAATGCCTAGTCTCGCCGACCTCGGTTCTTCTACCGCAAAAAGTTGTGAGATCCATGTAATACCAAGTCGGTTAATTCTGTAATGAAGTAGTTCAGGGAACTTCTGTTCTAAGTTATTACGTAATAAGCTTTAATGTTTTAAATGTAATAAATTGACTTGGCAATCGCAATCTTATTTAATAATCTTCATTTCATAATTTTTGTACAGTATTTTACATGGGTTCTTAATCTATCGTGCGTTGATACATTGTGCATGTGTAGTTGATACATTGTATATGTGTAATTATTGTGATGTGCGATACATTGTGTTTTCATGCGATGGCCAAGTCAATTTATTATATTTAAAACATAAAAGCTTATTACGTAATAACTTAGAACAGAAGGTCCCTGAAGTAGGGACTGAATAAATTAACCGACTTGGTATTACATGGATCTCACAACTATTTGCGGTAGAAGAACCGAGGTCGGCGAGGCTTGGCATTTTTTTACAAGCATTGTTTTTGATGGGATTTCAGTTCTTTTTGTAGATTACCTTTCCGGTTTCTCTGTGTCAGACAGTCCTAGTCCCAGTCCCAATCCCGGTCCCGGTCCCCGTCCCAGGCCCGGCCCCGGTCCCGGACCCAGTCTCGGTCCCAGTCCCAGTCCCGGTCCTAATCCCAGTCCCAGTCCCAGTCCCCGTCCCGGTCCCAATCCCGGTCCCGGTCCCGGTCCCGGTCCCGGTCCCAGTCCCAGTCCCCGTCCCGGTCCCAATCCCGGTCCCGGTCCCGGTCCCGATCCCCGTCCCAGTCCCGGTCCCGGTCCCGGTCCCGGTCCCGGTCCCGGTCCCGGTCCCGGACCCAGTCCCAGTCCCAGTCCCAGTCCCAGTCCCAGTCCCAGTCCCAGTCCCAGTCCCAGTCCCAGTCCCAGTCCCAGTCCCAGTCCCAGTCCCAGTCCCAGTCCCAGTCCCAGTCCCAGTCCCAGTCCCAGTCCCAGTCCCAGTCCCAGTCCCAGTCCCAGTCCCAGTCCCAGTCCCAGTCCCAGTCCCAGTCCCAGTCCCAGTCCCAGTCCCAGTCCCAGTCCCAGTCCCAGTCCCAGTCCCAGTCCCAGTCCCAGTCCCAGTCCCAGTCCCAGTCCCAGTCCCAGTCCCAGTCCCAGTCCCAGTCCCAGTCCCAGTCCCAGTCCCAGTCCCAGTCCCAGTCCCAGTCCCAGTCCCAGTCCCAGTCCCAGTCCCAGTCCCAGTCCCAGTCCCAGTCCCAGTCCCAGTCCCAGTCCCAGTCCCAGTCCCAGTCCCAGTCCCAGTCCCAGTCCCAGTCCCAGTCCCAGTCCCAGTCCCAGTCCCAGTCCCAGTCCCAGTCCCAGTCCCAGTCCCAGTCCCAGTCCCAGTCCCAGTCCCAGTCCCAGTCCCAGTCCCAGTCCCAGTCCCAGTCCCAGTCCCAGTCCCAGTCCCAGTCCCAGTCCCGGTCCCGGTCCCGTTCCCGGACCCAGTCCCAATCCCAGTCCCAGTTTCGGTCCCTGTCCCAGTCCCGGTCCCAATCCCAGTCCCAGTCCCAGTCCCGGTCCCGGTCCAGGTCCCGGTCCCGGTCCCGGTCCCGGTCCCGGTCCCGGTCCCAGTCCCAGTCCCAGTCCCGGTCCCGGTCCCGTTCCCGGACCCAGTCCCAATCCCAGTCCCAGTTTCGGTCCCAGTCCCAGTCCCGGTCCCAGTCCCAGTCCCAGTCCCGGTCCCGGTCCCGGTCCCGGTCCCGGTCCCGGTCCCGGTCCCGGTCCCAGTCCCGGTCCCAGTCCCAGTCCCAGTCCCAGTCCCAGTCCCAGTCCCAGTCCCAGTCCCAGTCCCAGTCCCAGTCCCAGTCCCAGTCCCAGTCCCAGTCCCAGTCCCAGACCCAGTTTCAGTCCCAGTCCCAGTCCCAGTCCCGGTCCCAGTGCCGGTCCCAATCCCGGTCCCAGTCCCGGTCCCGGTCCCGGTCCCAGTCCCGGTCCCGGTCCCGGTCCCGGTCCCGGTCCCAGTTCCAGTCCCGGTCCCAGTCCCAATCTTAATCCCAATCCCAGTCCCAGTCCCAGTTTTGGTCCCAGTCCCAGTCCCAGTCCAATGGTATTAGTATGGGTGAATTCAGGTACACTGACTCATTCACTGCAAATGTAACTTTATAATCCTTTATATTATTAATTCATTGCAGTTGAGACTGTTTTTTTTACTGTTTGAGAGTTATAATTTTCTCGTGATTTGTACATTATTGTACATTAAACACTACTTGTTTTCTAAATTTGAGGCTTCTATGTCTGCTAGAAGTGCCTTAGACTTTTGATGATAGGTCAGTCAGTGAGTGACAAAATTTGCCAAAAATGCAAACTTTGACTAGTTATAATTCTTAAACTACTGGTTCAAATTGAATGTAATTTTAAATATAAAGTGTTTTTACACTGCCAACTTGGTAACCGAAGATTCAGGCTTCTAGGTTTATCCACAACGAACTTAAAGGGGGTCGAAAATGGCCTGAGGTGCTTCGAGAAAATAAGTGTTACGGCCGTGCCGCTCTTTTTTGCTCGACTTGACGGGGGCACTGCCGTGGCCCCAGATAAGAGAAATTATTATTACTTACAACAATATCCTACTAATATTATAAACGCGAAAATTTCTTAGTATGGATGGATGTTTGCTACTCTTTCACGTATAAACTACTGAATGGATTTTAATGAAACTTTACAATAATAAAGCTTATACATCAGAATAACACAAAGGCTACGTTTGATCGCGATGAGCAACATCCACGCGGGCGGAGCCGCAGGCGACAGCTAATTAGTTACATTTTGACGTTTATTTTGGGTCAGTAAACAGTACTTTCTTACCATCAGCTAATAACATCCTCCAGATCCTCTTTAAAATATAACAGATTTGGAGTTCCACAGGGGAGTGTACGGGGTCCGTTATTATTTTTAATATACACTAATGATAAATATTCACACACTCTTTGCTGACGATATTTGTGTTATCGTACCAGATGAATATACCATAGACAATACTACTTTGGTAAGTCGGTTAACACTTCAGTTGTACTGTACAATAAATCAGAGAACTGAAAACTGTTCTTTAGAAATTAAATGTACTTAGGATTATAAAAAATTAAATGTCCTTAGGATTATAAAATACAATTATTCATAGATAGATCCAATGAAATGATTACAGGTTAACAAACATAAAAATCATTGATTAAACTTAATTTTGAATGAATTTTTATAAGAAGAATTGGCTTCATATTACGGAGTGTACCCCAGCCTTTAAGCCAAAGACGCTCATATACCAGCTGCCCGTGGGCGCAGCGATACCGATACGGGATAGTGACGACTTTATTCTGCCACGAGACGTGCGATTTATTCGCGCAGACTCCGAAAGACTGATAGCTAATCTGAATTGAACGTGTAGGTGATTCGAAGGGAATGATTTTTAATATCTTCGCGGAATTTTAACGTTGAGGTGCTTATACAATAATTTGATCGCGACTTTTATTGGCACTAAGTGATTTAGTTTTATGTTATCTGTGCAAACAGTATGAATAAATAAAATTGAAATGTCTTTTTGTGATGTTATCATATCTGATTGGAATGTTTGAAGTAGAATGACATGTGCTCCCTCCAAATAATTAGGACAGTCAGTACTAAAAAATAATGATCTCAATATCAGAATTCCCCCTTTCGTATTGACTGATTGTTCAGATATTTGGTACACACCTTTAGTTTGGACAATGACAATAATACAATTTAAATCAATAAAATAGTTTGAGATGATCATAATATCTTAGTAATAAGATCTTTTTGAGACTTTATTAGTCAAGATTAATCCGATACTGACTGGACTAGGGCAGGCAGTAATGAGCTTTTACTTTTAAAGTATTTTTGGGACCATACAATGATCTTCGGATCCTAAGTCACCCGTATCTGTTAGCTGGTTCACATGCTGATTAACGGAAGAGGCTCTAGCGCATGACTCCTCTAGAGGAAGGGAGCTCAGACGGTAGTCGCTACCATAAAAGCCAAATCTAAAGGAGAAGAAAGAGTAAGATGAGGTTGATTACTTGTCATGAATTTTTGTCCCATCCATTACTAGGTACTGTGAGGCATGAGCCCATTTACAAGAATAAAGATTATAGGTACTCGTATTGAAAATTAAATAAAAATGCAAAATTGGTAAACAAGTTTGGAAATTAGCTGTTCGATGAACTAGGTATACTTAATTCAAGCAAATTAGTTTTAATGTATTTAGACAAAGTAGTATTTTTTTGTAAAATAGACAAAAAGAAAATGATATTCTGGTCAGTGATCTATTTGCTAGTCTTTATATTAATATTATTTTTTATTTTAACGTTTTGTAAGTACTGGTTTTATAGTTTATGCATAATAAATGATTTTTGACGTTTGACCTGATACTTATCTTTTAGAGTACCTACGTAGTTAAATAGGTCAGCCAACATTTTAAAACAAAAGGCATTTGCAACTCAATAAAATGTATCAAACTGTCATTATGTAATAGAACGAACGTTCCGTAAAACCAAAGTACCACTACTTTTCTCTCACTCTCTGAAATCACTGATCTTTTCTTCACGTTTGTGTAACCAGCATAGGCACAGGTACCTACGTAGAAATTAAACCACTACATTACAGGCAGCAGTTTTTTTTTTTCAAGGATTTGGGCAAGCTATAATTTGATAAATGATCAAGATTTTTTTCTAGGTGTGCTACCGCTGCCCAACCAACCCATAGAACCATGCAAGCAGATCCACGGGCATCATCTATTTTTTATAATTTCACATTAAAATAATTATTCAAAGTGTTAGTATCTAAATATATTTCATTTTTTATTCCGTACCCTTCATTGAAACAAACACGAATTAAAATAAAGACAAATAAATCATTAATGATCTATTCTAAAAGCTCTTGAAATAAAGAGTCCTCAACAACATTACTGAAAATGTTAAAAAATAAACTGTCATAAAAATGTCAATCACAGCCAATTTTAGGAAAATAACAGATCAGAATAATTATTATTACTCACTGGAATAGATCTACTAAATTATTATACCTAAATGAAAACTGGCAACATCATACCTATAAATAAAAAAGAACAGTAGCAGAGCGAATTTCAAAAATAACGCGCAAAATCAAAAGTCATTAATATCCAATAAGTTAAAAAGTTGAGCGACTCCAATAATAAATCATTTTTTATTACATCTCTGTACCAATTTTTCCTAGTCTTTTTTCATCAATTTAACACGAACAAAAAGTGGCACTCAATTGTAAGGATATTTTTTTTTATTATGAGTAACCCGTTTAATATTTCCAACCAATCAGCGGGGGCGTTCAGCGGTCGCGCGCCGCCCTCCAAGCTCGTGATTGGTTGGTTGCGGTACAGATTGTGCGATGGCGGGAAACGGATTTAAGTCTATGGCATCTCATTCTTACAATCGGCAGGGCCGTACCTTAATAGTATCGATATCGGTATATTATTAATTTAGGTACCTACTGTTGTTGATAAATTAAAACCTATCCTTCAGTTAATTAACCGACTACTCATTGGTGTATTTTTTATTGGTTAAAGAAAATACAGATTTATTAAATCTTATTTTATAACGTTTTTTTTTAATAATTCTTGGAATGCAAAATAATTGCTATGCTAATAATAATAAATTGGTAACTACATTAATATGGCTAATATCTGTCAATGACGTGGGCTGTAGCAACACCTAAATTTCATTGACTTTTCGTAAAAACATTTGGGATGACTTAGCTGTTAATACTTAAAGGGAAACACAAGTATAAAGTATGAGTAAGGCCTCCCAGCATTGATAGTGGCCTATGTCCAACAGTGGACTGCGATAGGCTAATTTGATTGATTGAGTGAAGGTTTACATAAGATAAACAACCAAGAAGTTTACAATAAGAGCTTTCAATGTTTAAGTTTTTTTTTTTTTTGACTTTATATGTATATTAAAATTTACTATGTAACTAATAAATTAATATATCTTTGAATAAAACGATTGTTTAATTTTATTGACATAATGTAACTTTTATCGACACTTACCCAACACTATGCGTTCTAATTGAACCCGCGCTTGGAACTAAACGACTGAAGTAGGTACGTCTTCATGTAGAAGAGCAATTTCATCAGTAATATATTCTAGACGTCATTACCAGCTCGTTGTAATTTCATTTAAGATAACCACAGTTTCAAAATGAAAACTATCGATAATAATCTTAGAAGTAAGTATCTGCTTAAAGTTTCCTTCTAGTTGATTCTATATTCATGTATGAATATTAATATTTTTCGGCCCGGATCACCGGATCCCCCGGATTATCCACCGGATTATCCACCCAGTTATAGTAAGACATGACCACCGAGTGATTTTCGTGTCATTTAAATCTTAATTATTTCTAATTATTTACAGAAAGGTGGAGGCTATATCGATAGTAATGGATGTATATGCATCGATAGAATTAGGTACAACACTATGTAAAAGTTAAGTGGTTCAGATTGTACCAACCAGGATCTCTTTAGTCGGATGAGAAATTTCTTCGGCACACGATATTGCACGAACCTTTACTACAAAGTTTTGTAATGTAATGCATTACATTACATGCTAATTATGCGAAGATATTTAAGAAAATTAACTAGTAAGGTAAAACTTTTATCGACATACTTACTCGTAAGTACAAAAACAGTAAACGATATTACGGTAGCATAATCAAATATGCCATGACTTTACACACAGCGAGCGCTATCTAAACCCCAAAGTAAGCATAGCTTAACTAGTTTATCTTATGGTTTCTAGATAGCGAATAAACATAGGCACCTTCCACGATAATTTTTTGTTGATAAATACTTATTAAGTGTCTAAGTACCTACTTAAAAACACTCAGAAAAAATCAAATAGACATATTCATGCATACGAATATTTTTACAGAGCGGAAAACGAACCCTCGACCTCCAACTTAGCAGTCATCGTATTTCAGAATTACAAAATCACATAGATAGAAAGTTACTTAGCTTAACTTAGCTCCTAAGGGTTATCTAAATAATTAAGGACTGTGAAATACGCTAACTTGACCACTTGATTGGAGGTAACTTGTGACGTCTTGGCACTTGGTGTGACAATGTGAAAGCCACTTAGTTATTTTATATCTATCGGGAGATTGCAAATACTCTGAAATTATCACTCGTTGCTAGTCCGAGTCTGGAAGAAAAGCAGTTCTGTTTCGATTTCTTGATACGAAATTATAAAATAGGTACCTACATACCTACAAGATGATTACGTAGGTACTGAATTAATGTAAGGACTCTTTACTTTAAAGATTTTGTCCACTATTTTTCAGAGAAATCTTATTATTGTGGAGGCAGCTTAAATTACATTTTACATACGTTATTTTTACATAGATTACATTATAACATGATGTATAAAAATAAAAATTTAATCACCTATCAGTTTCTTTTCCCTAACATTGAATAAATAAATTCAACCCTAAAACTAAATATTTATATAAAGTTTCTAACTTTGAGTTTAATTAGAAAGTTTACACAAATATTTAGTTTAAATAACCCAAAAATTATTTCCATCAGTAGACGTTGGCTGCTACTTAAATTCAAAATAATTTACGATAATCGCGGCCACTTATCGAGTCTTTCCCCTCACTAGCGGGAACTAAACGGCTCCGTCTTCAGAGGACCAATTTCATCAAGTATACATTGTGGGCTACGGACTGTCATTACGATGTAATCATGCGAGATATCGGTACGGTAATACGAGCGTAATAATACTTAAATAGGTATATACTAAATGACTCGTGTATGAGTGGGTATACGTTTTTGTGTGGTAGAAGTAACTACATGTTATGATGAGAGTAAGAATCTTGGTTGCGAATAAATGGTTCAAACTTAATGTCTATCGGAAGATTTCATCAATGATTAAAATAAAGTTATTATGCTTACAATAATTTAAAAAAAAATCTATCCAAAGGTTACCTGTAATGTAAGTGGCTGTAAGAAATGGCTTGTAGGCCGCCATTTGTACATATTTCTTGAGCTTTTCGTTAAATAGGTAATTAAGTAACATCATGTACTACAATTTTTTTATAACTTTTCTAATCTAAAAAAAAAGTCTAATCTAGTTTAATTTAATCTAAAGATCAATTAAAATTGGGTAAGACAAATTTAATTGCAATTGAATGTAATTACATATTTAGTGTTGAAATCCAAGTTAGAAAACGAAACGTGTAGGATTTTTTGTCTTTTTTTTTAATTTTTACAATAGATACAGATGTTTATTTGGATAAAAGTCTGACAGTGCTCTAAAAACCTTTCTAATTAGCTATCAAATCAACTCATTTTTCACTTGTTTTAAAATCAGAACCGAACTGATTCAGTTCCGGAGAAGTTCGGTTCTAAATACATGTCTTGTGATATAGGTATTTAAACTTTCATGGTCGTTCACCTTCACATGGTAAATATCCCGATAGTTCTAATAGTAATGTCTTGTGATGTTAATATATCTTCCAGTTGCGAAGGGCCCTATAACCCAATTAATGCCGGCTTCCCAATGAGTCGCATCGTGCATGACAAACTAAACCAAAGTAAGTTCTCTTTTCCAAATTTTCCCTTTGAAAACCCTTCGCCACTGATGTCTTCTAAGATTCAATATTAAGTTAGATTATAGATAGAACACACTTTGTATACCTTATGATTTTTATTTAAGTAATCAAAGAGAACATAGCAGATTACCTATAATAGATATTGCTCACTCGTGCTGTAAAAACCTAACTCAATCACCATCAATAGATAGGTACACATCATCAACTCGATTCTAAAAAATACACTACACTAAAAGCATCTATCGATAGGTACCAATTTGTACCAAACAACACAATTACTTTTCAATCAACCGACAACCGACCCCACATACCTAATAACAGGCACTTAACGCACATGGAACGAACTGCCATCGCCCATTTTCGTACATCACTACAATTTAATTCATTTTTAAATGCCCTGATAGCGCAACTAGTATAAACTACTGACCCCTAATGACGCTTGTTTCAAAATGATAGATGAACCACAAATTAGATGGTGGAGTTACAAGAGAATTTGAGCCTTAGTCCCTCGAGTTTGAGTTCGTATTCCCAAAGAAGAAGAGTCATTAAGTATATGGGTGGGAGCGATAAAAAATAGTTTTATTGTTTTGTGTAGTACTTACCTATATGTACCTTTTTTGGTACAGTTATGTTATGTACAACGGTCTATCATGGTGGGTACATCAAATACTTATTCATGTAGGTCACGTACGAACATTTATGAATATTAAGCTTTTTCCTTTTACATGTACAGATAGATTTGCAAAGTTAAGCCTAACAGAAAATAATCTGGCAATAGTTCAATCAGTTAATTAATTTTCTGAGGAGTACCCTACCGTGCCATACATACGCGGGATTAACTTCTTCTTAATCTTAGCGCTAATCCCAGTCACATCCGAAGGTTTCACCTCGAAGTCTGGGGTCCGCTTTTCCAGTTTAACTGCAGATTTGGTTGAACTTCGATATTTTCCGTGAAGCGACTGCCATCGGACCTCCACAACCCAATGATAACATTAGGCGATATCGAAGCATTGCAGCTAGACCAGTTGTTGGATTTTTAGGGCTCCAACTACCCGAAACGACTGCTATAGATGTTCGTATGGCTACTGAGACCAACAGCTTAACGTGCTCTGCGAAGCACGACAGATTTCTTTAGCCGTAGGTACATTTAATTAATCCTACTTCCTTCCTACTTATCCTATCCTATATCCTTCCTATATCCTACTAATATTATAAATGTGAAAGTTTGTGAGAATGGATGTGTGGATGTGTGGATGTTTGTTACTCTTTCACGCATAAACGGCTGGACCGATTTGGTTGAAATTTGGTATGTATATAGGTTATACCCTGGATTAACATATAGGCTACTTATGAACGGGATCAGAATTCCACGCGGGCGGAGCCGCGGGCAACAGCTAGTAATCAATATGTCAAAGCCAATAGGTCAACAGTTATATAAACAGTAAGACTAAAAAGCAGATCCCAACCGAATTTGGCAAAAGGCTTAGTGAATGATGTCGCCACAGCCTCTAGTTGCCCTCTAGGGAATGTCCACGTCAGCACTTTAGAGGTACAGGAATATACCAGCCCTATTGTCAACGACTGACGTCGATACATTGCATCGGTATGTGTTGGGTTCAAACGGCAGTTGTTCTCGTAAAAGCCAAAGTGCGAGCTTTGATTGTAACTGGAATTTGCCCTTGGACAAAGAAGATGACCGCTTACCATGGCTATTTAAAAAAAATGTTTTTTTTTAGGTCAAGAAGAAGAAGAAGAAAGATGGATGCCTCGGTTACGGAACAAAAAAAATACACAAGTTATGATTACATGTCATTAAAATAGTACTGTCTATTCGTATGTCATGGATTGTTGCTCGCTTTTTAGGATACGCTTGAGATGTAGGTGTCATTTGTGGTATTCTACTTACACTTATTTTGGACCGCACACGATGCTTGATGATAATTACATGCCTCGCAGCAAACTTAAGTGTGCAAGTATGCATTAGGTATGCACCTATATAGGTAGCTGACTAGCTTGTTTTGGTTTAAATCGACAGCCTACCAATTTTTTTTTTGCAAAGCAGTTGCAATTGCAATCGGTAGCTTGACACATTTAAAGTTACCGATCACCTATAACTTTACTCAAAAGTGTATATATGTTTGAAATTTAACGGAGACAAATACATCAATTGTTTAGGAATTTATTTCAATATGAAGATTGTTTGTGAAGATGTTCAGGAAGTTCTTGTAAAAAAAAATACTGTTCGCGTAATTTGAAGTTACATCAACAGGTACTGCCCTCTAGCGCTCAATAGAAAAATTAAAAAACGAAATAAAGCTACAGGCTTAGCAATAGTTTTGCTACTTGTCGCTAGATGGCTTGTTAATAAATTTTAAAAACGTTCTATCTTTTAAAGCTAATTTCTGCGTTTCTGCGAAATGTAAATTTTCAGTGCATTTGCAATATAATTTCGGTACCAATGGAGTTTGGCTTTGCAATCCATCGTTAACATGTCCACCGAATTTATCAATGGTTATTAAAACATAAGAATTAATAGATGACGCGTATTAAAATATGCCACATTGAAATATTTTTGGGTCATAATTACAATCATGTGTTACCGCTCATGCTAAATTCTCATTCTTCGCTTCTAAACTAAAACGTATGAAATTGAAAACTTTTTGATAACAGCGCCATCTATAAATTTATGTGATACTTTACTTGTTAGTGAAACCTAAGGAAGTAAAAGCCCGACTTGGGCCGGAAGGTATTGGAAGGGCCCTTCAACTTCAACTTCTTCTTAATGGCGTCTGCAGCAAATCGCCGTCAGTTTGCCAATGTCAAGTAAATTATAAATGTTTATAAAATTATTAATGGCGAAACGCCAATGTCAAGTTTTCAAGATATTTTCTACCAGAGCCACGTTAGCCACGGCAGTAACTTTGTTTCCGTGTGTCCACCCCCCACGAGATTCAGATGGTCGATCAGGACGTGTGGTTGGATTTTAGGGGGCGGAAGGGCCCTTACATCTAACAATAGATACTTCTACAATATAAGTACTTACCTTACTTCACTTTCCTTTCCTTTCCTTTCCTTTTTACCATTCCTTTCCTATCTCCCTTGCAACGCGCGACCGATAGATGGGTACCTAAAGAATAGAACCTACCTTGTGTTTTTATAGCGCGAAATATCCCCACGGAGACCCCCACCGATGGTTATTTCAGACTCAAACCGATTAAAAACACACGCCGTCTGTGGATCGGGGGTTACCGAAAGTGAGATTGGTCTGCTACAGTTTGGATGTCAGGCGGCTTCACCTGTCACTCCCAGACCCGCGCCACGGTAATATACTATCTCTCAGCCAGAGGTCGTTCGCGATCTCTGACTCCCGAGTTGCCTCCGCACGAGATTGCCTCCGCTCGTGGAAGATACCTACCTCGAAAATTGCAAGCTTTCAGATATCATGTTAGCCGATTTACGTCACGTAGGTTACCAATGCCTACGCCAATGCCAATACTATACAAATACCAATTTGGTCGTCTTTTTCTCCTCCTCCTTTATGGGTATCAAGTACCAACCTATTGGAATAAAAGTTAAATATCGGTACGTTTTTTCTTCACCATACCATAGAGTATTGGAATCATACAAGGTGTAATCGTTTCGGAGCGAAAGATTTTGGGTACCAGTTTCGATAGCGAAAGCGTCTGGAAGTAGGTATTAATTAGGCGAAAAAAAAATTTTTTTTATAATTATAATGTATGGGAATAATGTACAGGTGAAAGGCATATAGCCTAGTAAACGAATAACTTGTGGATGGAAAAGTCGGCTGCAGATCCCTATCTATAGATATCCCACACGAATGGGTTTGATGAAAAAAAAATTTTGTGTTGAACACATTTTTTTTAAATCGACCACCCTTAGAAGCTCATAGCTAGGAAATGATTGGAGATAGATACAAAGTGCAAAAGACAAAGTTGTAGAGAATTTAATTAGCTTTTATTATGCTGTACAACACAATTTCGTACAAAGCACCGTTTCCGAGAAATAAGCAAAAAAAACAAAAAACGGGACCTTCTATCCCCCCTCCCCCCTCGGGCTCACCTCGGAGGGGTCAGGACTTTTAGTATGTTTATCTCCTAACTAGTCCAAACAACAAAATTTCTGCATCCGACTTTTCCATCCACACCCCTCTTGTGAGCATTCATTTATTAGACTAATAATGTATGGGTGTTGTAAATAAAAAAGTTTTTTTTCGCCAAAATAATACTTCCAGACGATTTTGCTAACGAAACTGTGCCCAAAATCTTTCGCTCCGAAACAGCTATAAAATCACCCAGTATACCAGCAAACATGTTTCCCTCCTCCTACAATCCCGGGTCCTTTAAGCCGGGCGTGTAAATGCATCTGATGAGGCCATCACGCTGAGGGCAACCATTGTAACATTGCTGGTGTCTGTAATGGTGACCCTCTTTTCTGAGACTTTAGCTTACCATCAGGCGAGTTGAAGTCATATTACATACTTACATACATACAAATAATCACGCTTTTATCCCCGGAGGGTTAGGCAAAGGTGAATGGTCACCCACATTTCACCTTTCACCTTTGTATTCGGTCCCACGTAATAGGGATGAGCCTATTGCCGTGTTCCAGGTAGGTACTATTGTTGACTCGAGTCATGCATCTGAGGGTTAGTCTGGGCTTGATACAACTGTCTGATGTTAAACAACCCATAGTTGACCCATAGAATTCATATTAACGTTTGGAAATAAATAACGGAACTTATGTTTTAGAAAGAACTTGACAATGCTAAAATAATTCCTAGTTTTTATTTTCAATATAAGTTACAATAAGTACATCAGTTTTCAACATTATAACATTGTTACATTACATGTTAGTTTATTCATATAAGTTTAATAATCGGTGCTGCACCTCGAAATAGCACGAATTACATCGATACAAGTTTTTAAGAAAATCGTAATAGATAAGTATAACACGAAATATTTACTTAAAAATTGTATAAATAACATTGTAGACTGTAGAGCAAATTTACATACGTACAGTAAACGACATAAATTGATTAACAATTCGCGGCCACAGTGATGAATAAATTAGAATTCGCTAAGCAACTTTTGTCGCTGACTGTACCTACTAGATACTATTGTACTAGACTAGGGTTGCCATAAGTGTGGGGACCCAGACCGGGACATTTGAAGAAAAATTTGTGAAGGTAGAAAAATAGGAACTCTTATTACAACAACTTTTAACACTGCCATTAAACAAGCGGGCAGCGACCCGGGCTTCCTATGTTTTCTGAAAGGCGAAAAATTATCAGAATTAACTTCTGATAATTGTACAAAATATTTTGACGAAATCAACATTAAGTTAAACATCATCTTCATGTAGACGCTTTCTCCCGATTGCATCCCTGGCCAAGATCACCCCGGAGCTCAGGGTCCGCCTTCCGGCTCTTCCTCCTCCACTTGACACGATTTTGGGCGTCCATGGTAGTGAGACCATTTGCACGCATATCACTTTCCACGACGTCAAGCCAGGACTTCTTGGGCCTATCCCTTCTACCTGGACCCGGCGGGGGCGCCATTGTCAGGCATTTGCTACCCACGTATCCTGGCGGTTGCCACAAGACGTGGCCGCACCAGCGAAGGCGGCTCTCTTGCATTTTATCTGCGATGTCATGGACATGAAGGCTGCCGCGGCTGCAAGAGTTCCTCACGCAGCATTTTTATCTCCGTGACATGCAGCTCTTACGTGCTTACGCTCTTGCTCTCACAACCATGTAAGAGGACAGGCTTAATGATCGTCTTATAGACCTGCCCCTTCAACCTGACTGGCATTTTGGGATCACCCGTGACGCCAGTCATTTCTCACCACCTGGCCCACGCGGAAGCAATGCGTGCCCTGATGTCGTAGTCGATTTCACTGGTCACATGAAGTACAGATCCCAGGTACTTAAACCGAATCATCGCCTATGCGGACCGGTGTGAAATCTGTCGAGTTTAACGCTAAACTTTCTGTCATCGCTACATTTAGCTTCATACCACGTCATATTTCACGTGTTGCACCAATCTGCTCCTGTCCGCGTCCTTCAGCGCAATATCATCAGCATACATGAGCAACCACGGAGGCTGCTTATGTGGTTTTCTGATACTGTCCAACAAGTCGGCTAAAACCGATCTGAACAAGTAAGGACTAAGGACGGATCCTTGGTGTACTCCGATGGTGATGGGGAAGGCTTTTGAGTCACCAAAAGCACTCCGAACCACGGAACCAGAATCATGATACATATCTTGGATGGTGTCAATGTAGGTCTCTGGAACTCCCTTAGCCCACAGTACCCACCAGATCACCGCGCGAGAAACACAGTCGAAGGCGCTCTGCATGTCTAAGAATAGGCAGTGCAGGGGCGTGTTCTTCGCCCTGTATTTCCCCACCAAAATCCTTAGGGAGAACACCGGATCAATGATCCCGTGCCCGGGACGGAACCCATACTGACACTCCGAGAGTGTACTCTCCTCTCGGATCCGGGAGTCGATTATCTGCTCATAGAGCTTCATGGTGTGGGACATTATCTTTATACCGCGGTTACTACCACACTCCTGCACCGATCCCTTGCCTTTGAATACTGGCGTAATGAAGCTCAGTCTCCACTGGCTCAGGATCTCACGGTGAGAAGTACGCGGTTATACAGATTTGTTAGAATGCTCACACCACGAGCACCCAATGCACCCATTGCCTTCCCAGCCTCGATGGGTATTTCGTCGAGGCCGAGTCTGTACTTCTGCAGGCGTTATAGGTGGCACTAGTCCTTGTTTCGGAAAGAGGTCTGGTGGATGCACCTCTTGCTACTTATTCAGCATGTCGTTGGAAGTATGAGCGCCATCTGTCCTTCATCGCGTTTTTCTCGTAAAATCATTGGCCCCGGGGTCTTTATTACTCATTAACATATTCATGTATGGAAAAATATCAGCGCTTTCGTCGTTCTATCTACGTATTAATAGACTAGCTACTTAGTCGCGTTATTGTAGGTATATTACTATTTACCAACCAAGTCCAGCTCTCTGATATAATACTAAAAATGTTTAACCGGGACAATTTGCTTATTGACCGGGACGCCGGGACACCAGGCCTCAAACGGGACATGTCCCGGCGTACGGGGACGTATGGCAACCCTATACTAGACTAGACTGGCTGTATAGAACAAAAAAAATATATCGATTTAAAACCACAACCTGACCACTAAGCAGAGGTGTCTACAGATACCTAGTTGTCAAAATTCTTTAAATTCTAAATTGAAAATTTTTATTCCCACCTCACCAGGACGCCCAAAACTTACACGATTTTTAACCAACTTCAAAAAGGAGGAGGTTCTCAATTCGATGAGTTTTTTTTTGTTCTATACAGCTTGTGAAGTATACAGGGTGGAAATTTTTTTTACCACTTCCTCACACTCTTACTACTTACTTCCTTTTAATTAATTTACCATGTTTGTTAGAGAGATTTAAGTCATAAAAATACAGAGTGTTATTTCCTCGGATTTTAGTCGGTTCGATTACGCCGATCAAGCGAGTTTTCGAAACAATTTGAATGCGGCAATTTGAATAAGGGAATGATTCTTAGATTCCAGTATTTGGACTACTTTACCTCCAGGTTAGATCGAACCCACGCACACTCAAGCTGTGGAATGAACTCCCTGCGGTGGTTTTCCCAAGCGACTACAATATGGGGTTCTTCAAGAAGGGCATTAGAAGGTTTCTTCAGGGTCGGCAGCGCGAGTGTGACGCCTCTGGTGTTGCATAAGTCCATAGGCCACGGTAACCACTTCCCATCAGGTGGGCCGTGTGCTTGTCTGCCACCTAAGTGGTATAAATAAAAAAAAGAAATCTTCCGCGGCTTCCACCCTGCATATACGAGTAATTATACATGACAGGTATATGTAGTATACTTAACTCTTGGGGGAACACTGCCAGTTGGCAGCAGGTATCCCCCAAAGAAATGGATTGTTAGGAGTTCAAATCCCATATTGGTGTTGATTTTTATCAATTTCAATTACTTTTAAGTTTGAATAGTTCGTTAATTAAAACTTAAGGACTTTCCTTCATCCAACGATTCCGTGAAGTCGTTTAATCGGAAGTACGGACAATTTAGCACGATTTGACAATATTAAAGAGACAGTGGCGACCTTCTTCAATTCACAGAATTGTTGGTTTTATAAACGGTCGAAAATGTCTAAAACCATGACGACAAAAAAAAAGTTCATTGTCTATGACAGAGTAATGCAGAAATCCAGCCATCAATGCATTACTTTAAAATATACATCACAATTAATTAATTAACATTTCAATAATAAAATTTATCAAAATGGTCCATGTCACCTAACTATAATAATATTAATCCATATATTCTTTGGCACAATAAAAGTAAACGGTTGAACTGTTTCATTGGAAGACGTCGAAGAGAGCATCCTGGCTTCTGTCGATCTTGTATCGTTTAGGAGAGTCGTCGTCTTCTACGTAGTCACAGGGAACCAGCAACTGTAGAATAATAAACGATACTTTTAATTTTATCTTACATAGTCATGCATACATATTTACGCCCTTAAATCCCCGAAGGGGTAGGCAGAGGTCCCATGTAATAGGGGGCATTGCTGTCAAGCAGGCGGTATGTCATTTGATGTATGTTTACTGTCGGATGGAGAATAGCCTTATCCCTTAGTATAAATATTTGCACTGGGTGGGAATCGAACCGGCGCGCGGCGCCTCCTGCGTAGCAGTCGAGTACACTACCGCCACACGATATAGGCTGTCTGGTATCTGGTGTACTGTAGATACTAATCAGAGGCCTAGAAAAAGAAAAGTTTTGATACCAACCCTCTCATTGAGCGGCTTCCCTTCCAGCACGTACTTCAGTTTACTCATCTGGCACGGAGATAGGATCTTCTCCAAGTTTGACGCTATATCCCTGGCATCCTCGACTTTTTTGTGCCCGTCGCGTTTGCCGTTCGTCCAGCCCCTGGAGTATTGGAAGGTCTGAGCCGTGACGCAGGCCAACGTCACAAATATCATGACGAAGGTAGTGTTAGTTACCATCGTGGCTGCTGAAACAAATAATAAGTTAAAATTTGAATGAAATTTTTATGCATTTACTACGCTGATTGTCCAAATCAATTTACAAAGAGAATCGACCTCGGACGGGACTCGGACCCGCAATCTTTCCCTTACAGGGGGAATGCTCTAACCGCTCAGCCACCGAGACCGCACGAAGCCAACTCAAATTCCTCTATACTTTCCGTCTTTTGGGGCGACAGTGGAGTCATCTACCGATACTCGTACAAGCTATCTGAACCAATGAATAATTCCCGTCCGAGATCGATTCTCTTTTCTCTTTGTAAATCGAATAAGTTGCAAGTCAAAACTTTAGCTCTTATTGAGTTTGGGCACCGACAGCCTCTGTGGCGTAGTGGTAGTGAACGCAGCCGCTACGCAGGAGGTGCGTGTTCGATCCCCGCTCAGTGCAATTATTTGTATGTATGAATATGGGTATTTGCATTGGTCTGTTCGTGCCTCGGATAGCACGTTAAGCCGTCCCGGTTGACATACGAACATCTATGGCAGTCGTTACGGGTAGTTGGAGCCCTCAAAAGTTCAATAACAATGGTCTAGCTGCAATGCTTCGATATCACCTAACGTCACCATTGGGTTGTGGAGGTCAGATGGCAGTCACTTCACGGAAAATATCGAGGCCCAGCCAAACCCGCAGTTAAGACTGGTAAAGCCTGACTCCGAGGTGAAAGCTTCGGATGCGACTGGGAATTAACGCTAGGATGCACAAGGCACACCATAACGCAGAGTGTATTTATGGGGATTTTCAGGGTCCCAGTCATCCGCACATGCTAATTCGTGGTGGTGGCGCAGGTTTTAGTGGAAGAGATAAGTAAACCCTGATACCTAGATTAAGGGCTTGGATGTAACCAGTTATGACGTCAGATGATGACCCAATCTTTTAAGGTATGATTCCGAAGCCGACTGCATACGACAACTGCAGACGCACGCAGCAGATGCGCGTAATTCATTGCGGCTTCTCAATGGTCCCCTTTATCCGTATCGGAGTTTAACGAATAATGGGCACGCTGTATGTGCTGCATGCGTCGGCAGTTGTCGTATGCGGTGGGCTTCGGAATCATACCTTAATATTATAAAAGTGAAAGTTGGTGAGGTTGGGATGTGTGGATGATTGTCCACTTGCTCCTTTTCCTCTTTTTTCACCTTTTGCATTTATGGGAGCGACCGCAGCTGATCTCCCAACCCCGAGAGGGAAGCCTACACCATTGCCTCCTTCTTCAATGAACAGGTGTGTACCGGCTAACAGGCCCAAAACCCAATAATCTTTATGTGGCCCACCCCTAAGTAATAGATAGTATTGACTAATAAATTCATTTTTAACAAAAAAGTTTAACCGACTTCAAGCTTACCCCTGCGTACCCCTTCAAAGGACTCAAGCGTGATGTTATGATGTGTAATGGCAGAAACATTGCAATAATATGCCATTGCAGCAATCGCGGCTGATTTCCTGGTACTTTTTGAAGAGTTCCTTGGTCTAATCTCGGAAACCCATCATCAGATCTTTACGAAATTTAAATGGGACCACTTCGGAATAATCTACTTACGAACACAAAAAGAATTTTCTAAATCCATCTAGAATTGGCTTCACAATCGCGTAACAAACATACAAAAAAATAAATAAATTGGGTACGAATTGAGAACCTCCTTTTTTGAAGTCGGTTAAAAAATGGATTTCCAGTATCTATCAACAATTCCTGTCAGTGACCCGAGCCTAAGCTAAACTACTGTTATAATCCTTATCACGTACAAACTGATAAACAAAATGCCGTGACCCCAAGTTCGTACCTGGATAAACAATTTTCTTACAAAATATTTATGTTCACTTTTTTCTCAGCACAACATCAACACGTTGTTTTTATAGGCGTTATATCGTTGGGACAGGCTACAGGAGTAAGGCGACACCTGATCAGATGTGAGTTCATATCTATACCTATGTATAAGTGAAGTTCATCAGTTGATTGATTTTCTCTGCTTTTGCGGCTTGGCGGTAGTGCTCGACTGCGAGGCAAGGGGACGCGGGTTCAATTTCCGCTTAGTGCAAATATTTTCATGTACCTACTAAAAGTTTTTTTTTTTTAATTTAGTATAACCGTAAGCCTAAGCCGTGTTGGTTCCCGGTGCAGTAGAATAGGGCCGGCTCATCTCTTCCTGTGGGTGTCGTAAAACGGGACTAACGGACGGGCTGTTCTGCATCCGACAGTAAACATACCATGACAAAGTGCCCGCTTGACGGCAATAGTCTCGCCCCCTATTACGTGGGACCGAAAATCATAGTTGGCGAAATAAGCGGGTTAATACACCTCTGCCTACCCCTTCGGAGATTTAAAGGCCATAATAAGTAAAAGTAAAGTAAAAACGTCTTTATTGTACACCATATTATATAACAATATAACATAGATATCTAACGTTATGCAATTTGGCCTTATCGCTCTGCGGCAATTAGGATGAATGAAAAAAATAGGAGAAGAATGTTTTCGGGTAGTTTGGTGTACATAGATATTCTCTATGTATACACCAAACTACCCGAAAACGACCCCGAAAGAGAACATTAATAATAAAAAAGAAAACATAAACATACTTACCTGAGTAAAAGTTTTTTTCACCATTGACACTCGAAAAAGGGCCCGTGATTCATCAAAAACAGTGAATAAAACGCTGTTTGTTTCACCGAGTGAATAAAAAAATTTGAATTTGGAACATGCGCGAATGCACGGATTCTAAGTGTAACATGCAAAGAGGTTGCACACTCTCACTATAAAAACGTACTAAAAGCCACCTAAATGTAATCACTGGCTGGATGGAATGTCGCTCAGTTTAAATTAAGAAAAAAAAAATGCCGCCATTTTCTGTGTAATTTTCCTTGTGAAAGTTTATGTTTGTCTCATAATCATAAAATGACTTCATCTACTGATGAAAATGAAACTCATATTCTTGAACGCGAAAAGACTCCTGAGTCTTTTCGCGCTAAAGCGGTAGCTATTACTGATAATTTGCTGCTTCTTTTGTGTACTATCCATAACAAAATGTGATTCATAATCACAGAGTAATCGTTTTCTCGTAGTCAATGGTGAAAAGTTGAGTACCTAACACGTGAAAAAAGAATTCATCTCGGCTCTTGTATCCCTCGATCCACTCAGGTTTCTCTCTAGAACCCCTCGCTACGCTCGGGATTCTACCGGAGAAACCTTCACTCCTCTCGGGATACAACTTGGTGCCTCGAAAAGAATTCACCTTTTTTTCACTTGTTGGGTAATCTACTATTTCATCCCACCATCTCGGAAAGACTATTTTTGCTCTTCGATAAATGAGCGTAAAAGTCGTTTTTATCCTCTAGAGAGGTAAAGTAAATTTGAATTTAGAACATCGTGTGTACTAGGTTTGTGGACTCAAAACATCATTAAACCTATTTACTTCTACCTCTATGGTGCCGAATTTATCATACAACTTTTTTTTAATTCATGAAAAACTCAAGACTCGTAACCTCCTTGGTGTACTTTTTTTTTTATTTGCTTTGCGCGCATCAATTTTTTTCATGTCATATTGTTGACATTGTTGTTGAATTTTTATTTTGTTGTATTTTATTACTAGTATTAATACACATATTATACAGCCTCCATGGCGTAGTGGTATTGAACGCGGCCGCTACGCAGGAGGCACGGGTTCGATCCCCGCTCAGTGCAAATATTTTTTATGCATGAAAATGGGTATTTGCATTGGTCTGGTCGTGCCTTGGAGAGCACGTTAAGCCGTCGGTCACGGATGCCATACGAACATCTATGGCAGTCGTTACGGGTAGTTGGAGCCCTAAAAAGTTCAACAACAACGGTCTGGCTGCAATGCTTCGATATCGCCTAATGTCATCATTGGGTTGTGGAGGTCAGATGGCAGTCGCTTCACGGCAAATATCGAGGTCCAGCCAAATCCGCAGTTAAGACTGGTAAAGCGGACCCCGGACTCCGAGGTGAAAGCTTCGGATGCTGACTGGGAATTAACGCTAGGAAGGAGAAGCATTTCATTATTTCCTCGCTGAGGTGGGATGAAAAGTTACGTGTTGCACTCGAGTGCAAAGATTTTTCACCTTGTGCTCTTTTGATTCCCTCGCTAACGCTCAAGATTCTAATTTGTGAATCACTCGCTACGCTCGTGATTCAAATTTAGAATCTTTCGCTTGCTCGGTCATCAAAAATAAGCACGCGGTTAAAAAGCAACTTTGCACTCTTGTATAACAAATAACTATTTTTTAATTTAGTTAAATTCTAAGTATAATTTATAATAAGTCGTTAGTGTTCAGCAAATCGGCATCACACTTGCCAATATTTTTTTTAACTAATAAAAGCGCCAAGTTTATCCCTGGTCACAACACATAATTACAAATGTTTCGCTAACTTGGACAGGGCATTAGTGTCGTATTAGGTTTATATTACGTCTTCGTTCTATAACACAAAACTTAGTAAACTAATATAGATTACAGTAAAATTATAAGTCGTTATTAAATCTAAATCATCTTCTGATCGAGGTTGAGAGGTCAGACGGTAGTCGCCGGACAGGACAAGTCGATATACTAATCAAAAATTGGTTTACTTGCTAGTCTGCTCTTTTCCGTACCTACACATTAAAATTAAAATAGGGGTGAGCAAGATAAGTGCATAGGTGCATAGGCCACGATAACCACTACCCATCAGGTGGACTGTGTGCTTGTCTGCCACCTAAGTGGTATAAAAAAAAAGTGGATGATAAATATTTGCTTTAAGCAGCAGCGGACAGATCGCGATCGACCAAAAGCTAGCCAGTCGGGGAAATATTGTATGCGGCCAATCCATGGTCGCTTGACTCGCTTACCAGACCAGGAAATAAAAGCGAACCCTCAGCTCCAAAGAGCAAAATATGGTCGCAATTCAGCAATTGCTGAGAATGATGCAACCTTGTGCAACTTTTGAATTCTATTTCTAATCTGTACCAATTATTAGGTTACCAACTGTTCCAACTATTAGGTAATCTGTGTCTGTACGCCCAAATACACGTGAGGGATAATTACACCTTTGTGCCAATTATTTTGGGTCGACGAAACATGTTATTCTCCAGTCTCCTCCATACATTCCCATCAGGAAGTCCCTCCCTTCTTCACTACATCCTCTATCACGCAATCCATTCATTTTCTTGAATCAAGTACATTTTAAATTTAGTATGCCCGAATTTGTTTGTTGTAAAATATTTCTGTCCAAATTACATGGAGTTTACGACCCCTGGAGAATGTGATTTATGTTATAACAAAATATTTTATAGCTATAAATCAAAAAGTTTTGTAACAGAATTTATTGGAACTGTTTTTGCATTGTATTTTTAAATAGAAGTAACTGCTCCCAATCGGCTTATGCACATGAATCTATATATAATTTAAACTGCTTTACATATGGAGAGCGGGCTACTCGTAGATATGATTCCGTAGCCAACCGCATACGACAACTGCCGACGCATGCAGCACATACAGCGTATCCATTACTTGTTAAGCTCCAATACGGATAAAGGGGACCATTGAGAAGCCGCAATGAATTACGCGTATGTGCTGCGTGTCACCTTCGGAATCCGAAGGAAACACGGGGAAGATAAACTAGCGTGCGCGTGCTTGCCCCCCTAGACAAGTGGCAATTCTTTGTACGGCGTATTGTAGAATAGAATGACGAATATATGGGATTGACACGTATTGTGACGTTTATGACAGTCAACGTATGTCATAATCCCATACAATGATCAATCTATTCTATAGCCTATGATTTGATTAACCTACTTTGTCGAAGAACATTTTACTTGAGCGATTGCATTGATTGCAGGGATTTTTTCGATAGCAGAACAGTTTTTTTATACCACTTAGGTGGCAGACAAGCACACGGCCCACCTGATGGGAAGTGGTCACCAGGACCATGGACGTATGCAACACCAGGGGCGTCACACTCGCGCTGCCGACCCTGAAGAAACCTTCTAATGCCCTTCTTGAAGAACCCCATATTCATTAAAGACTAAGAAGAGTCTATTCTATTTTCTTCTACAAACGTCTTCTACTTGTCTAGGGGGGCAGCTCGCCCTAACTTGAAACTTGGAAGTGTAGAGTTCACATGAAACGAAGCGCATGGCCATAGGCTCTTTCGAAAGTCTAGTAGTCTAGTCTATTTTTTATTTACTCTAACTTAGGTTTACATTACATTTTTTGCCAAAAATAATATAAAATATTTTTATGGAGCAAGATCCCAGGGCCCCCAGACATAACTTATTTTCTCAGAAATATCGTGTATGGGTAAGATAGTGTTAGCACAGGTGTTAGTATGTCCCTGGAGTGTATACCTTGACCCGGCGGCCATTCCTCAGACATCAATTACTAAAGGAAGGTAAAATAGTAATAACTTATTTAAATATTTAATACATGCATACAATTACGCCTAAATCTACGGAGGGTTAGACAGCGGTGAATTAACACCCACATTTCACTAATAATTAGTCGTACGTAATAGGGGGTGCGCCTATTGCCGTACTACTGTTGACTCGTGCCAAGCATCTGAGGCCGAGTCTGGGCTGTATAAATACGAGTAGGTATATCTGTCTGATGTTAAACAGCCTAATCCATTAGTCGCCTTGTACAAATTATACTAACTACAATAAGGTGAAAATATACTTTAGAAAATATTCCCAATCTATGGACATGCCGACCTCATTAAGGCCGCGGGAACGCGCTGGATGCTAAACGCTTCCAACCGGTCCTATTGGAGATCTATAGGGGAGGCCTATGTCCAGCAGTGGTCTTCCTATGGCTGAAATGATGATGATGATGATGATGGACATGCCACAGAAAAGCAGAGGGTAACAGGGTGTATAAGACACCACTAATAAATTCGAAGACCAAGTCCACCACATCTGCAGGCTGGTACACCCAAGTGAGCTGATTGACGGACGAGGCTCGGGGTTGGAAGTACAGACAGCAGTCGCGCATGTAAAACCTAGCAAAAAAAAATCACGGAAAGGAGGAGAGGACCTTGGGCCATAAAGTACAAGTTTTAGATGTCTGTGGCCAAGATTTAAAGGGGTGATGGTGGGCTATTTTCTCTGCGTACCCCGAAGGGAAGAAGGTGTTTGCATCTATGTATGTATTTATGAAAAAGTATAATTACCTAGATATAACGTGTCTTTATTGTCTACTAGCTGACCCCGCGAACTTCGTACCACTTAACAGTCGATTCTTTTTTTTTAAAATTAGCGAAATCGGTTCAGTCGTTCTCGAGATTTGCGCTTAGCAACACATTTAGCGATTCATTTTTATATTACATATAAAATATTAGTGCTGTGAAGATTGATGAAAGAAATTTAAATGGTAGATTTCTCACGCTTAAAACTATGGTACTCCTTTGAATATAGAAGTAATTAATGTCGATGTTACATTTTACCTAAATGAAATAAAGATATTAGAATTAGAATTCACTACCGTTGAGAACAGTACCTACAGTCAAGCTAATTTCAAACACAAACAAGACGATTCCAATACGACTTTCAATCGAAATTGATATTCTAAAATGTTTCCTTTATCTACAGCTCACGGCCAGAAAATATTCATATCTAGTAATAGAATTAATCAAGATACCTCCCCAAAATTTGCCAGATATAATACCAAACTTATGGTACCTTAAAGTATAATTCTCCCTAAAGTTTGGGAACTAAAGTTAAATCTCCCGTAAAGTTAAACACGTACGTCACGTTATTGTCTGTGAAACTATAGACAACGATTTCGCATATTTTATCTCTATATATGGGTCTCGTACTTAAGCGTAGAGCCAATAAGATTGGAGTGATTAAAATTCTTTGTTCCGATGCTGCCTAAATTATGAAACAATTTTATCGGTATTATAGCTAGGTATATATAATCTTGGTGGCGGACAAACATACGGCCCACTTAACCGTGGCCAATAGGCGTATGCAAAACCAGAGAACTATTAGGTATTCTGTGCTCATGCTACCGACTCTTTAAGAACCTTCCGATGCCCTTCTCGAAGAATATTTGCACTGAGCGGGGATCGAACCCGCGCCTCCTGCGTAGCGGCCGCGTTCACTACCGCCGCAGAGGCTGTCATTGGCGTGGGTTTATGTATTTTATATAAATAAAATAAGATGAATTTAATTTGAATTCGACTCCATTTTAAAAAAGTAATCTGCCATAATTTTATGTAAATAAAATAAGATGAATTTAATTTGAATTCGACTCCATTTTAAAAAAGTAATCTGCCATTTTGGTATCGTTCAAAATATCACCAGTCTTTTTTGCACGGTTTTCCTTGTTCTACAAAGGCACAGAATAAAAACTTAATTTGGTAGAATAAATGACTCAAGTTATTTCTAAGCTTTTTTCATCAAGAGTATTTTTTTACAGTTATTACATCGCGATGGAATATCAATTGAAATCGATTAACTTACTTTATAAATGTAGATTCTAAAACAGCCTGCCCCTCATGTTTGGAATATGAATTGAAAATTACACATACATATACTCACGCCTTAAAGTCCCCGAAGGGTTAGGCAGAGGTGAATTAACAGTCACATTGATTTTGAGATTGAGCCAACTGTGACAACCTAGCTCCAAGATGTTTAGTTACAGAAAGCCGTAAATTGGCATGGATTTCCTAAAAAAAAATTGAAGTGATGGTAATTTTTTTCTGTCTTCTACTCCATGGCGTAGCATGTCATTGGATATGTCTTTTGGTCTACCACGTGGTGTAAGACATCATTAGATAGGTCTCTTTTTAACATTAGGGGTTTGGTCCAAATCCGGAGAAGAAAACCTTAGCCAGAGTCTCATTCCATTAAAACAGTAGTTGTACCTACCTCCTTGCAGGCGAGTTTGACTTGCACCCTATAGATCTTGGTCCCAAAAACATCCGGTGAATTGAACATTATCGCGCCAAAATACAAAATAATAATAGAGTTACCGAATTGTATTACAGAAATCTACCTACACATTAACAGAACTTATCAGTGTATTCAAAAGAGTTTTCTGTCTATCAAATCAGCCTTTCTCCAATTACATTCACCCCTATTGTCTGTTTTCCGTACGAAGGGGGTAACCCTGTTTGTCTTAATGATGTACATCTAATATTAATTTAGAATACAATCATGGTGCGTATTTTTTAACCGACTTCAAAAAAGGAGGTTCTCAATTCGTACGCAATTTTTTTTATTTTTATTTTTTTTATTTTTTTGTATGTTTGTTACGCGATTGTGATGCCAATCCTGGACGGATTTTGAAAATTCTTTTTTTGTTTGATAGAGGATACTTTCAGAGTGGTCCCATATCCAAGATGTCCGGATCTAATGCTATGATCCTGGAGAAATCAAGGGAAATCCTCCGAAACCAGACTGATGCGCCTTCAAGCGCCTACTCTTTTATATTAGCAATCAGATGAATGAGAGAGAATGTTGTTTTATTTTCAAAGAACATGCAGGCGTTGCTCTTAAAATTACAGTATAGCGAAAATAATATAAAAAATACAACTTTATTAATGATACTTTACAGTACGTACGTAATAATCAATATTTATGAAATACAGTGACTTAATAGTCATAAGTACGCGTTCTACATGGCTATGCTAGGGAGTATCTATAATATAATATATTATAGTAGTACGAGTAATAGTAGAGTCATAGATGAATACCTATGTGTACCAGCATTTTCCAAAATTTTGATACTATGGGGGTAAAATAGGTGACGAACCGTTGTATGTAAAATCCGTATTTTGTGAAACGGATTTTATGATCTTTGTTTTGTTGGAGAGAGAAAGGTGGTTCAGGGAGCCAGAATCGTATGACAGGATTCAGGAAGTCAGGATTGGATTATGGGATCTAGGGAAATCCTCAAAATGATGACAAAACACTGTTTCTGCTGCTTTAACATATTTAATTTCAATAATTGCCTTTTAAAATTATCTTCACGTGATTTTTAAGCTGCTGATGATAGGAACCTAAGCAGAGGGTGGGATTATAACTCACTAAAAAGAGGAAAATAAATTCTTTTTAACAAAAAAGTTTAACCGACTTCAAGAAATGGCAAAGAGGCACTGAAAAGTGAAAAATAACGTAATTTACAGACTTACTGATTTATTAGAAGTCGGTGCCAGCCAACTTTGTTTGTTGTGTCTAAACTACTCGTACTATGATGCAATCAATTGAAATATTGCCTCTCGGGCTTGGCACCGACTTCTAATAAATCAGTAAGTCTGTAAATTACGTTATTTTTCACTTTTCAGTGCCTCTTTGCCATTTCTTGAAGTCGGTTAAACTTTTTTGTTAAAAAGAATTTATACTAGCTAGCTAATGTAATGTAGAGTTTTATTCGATTTATAGTTAATTTTTCCAATTATTTTCCATCTATTTTTTTTCCAATCCAAGAATTTTTTTATCCACTCCATAAAAGATTTTCTCAAAAAATCAGTATGTTTTCTTTATAGTAACGTTATCCGTGAGATGACAGAGAAAAAAATACAAGTATCACCGCCCCATCTCATCCGAAGGGTGTCGTAAGAGGCGACTAACGGAAAAATACACAGACGATATCACTTCGAGAGAAGGACTCGAAATAAAACCCTGTACCAACCCATCTGTCCAGCGAGGTAACAGTAGCCAAAGCCTCCCTACATTGGGAGAGTCCTATGTCAGAGTTAACGTATATTCTGAGTTTCTCGCCGGAGTTTTCTTAGAACAGGGCCGTATAATATACATAATAGAGTATTTCCTACAGTTAAAATTAATTTTGCAACAGAGCTAATAAAATCTATAATATAAAAATGAATCCCTAAATGTGTTGCTAAGCGCAAATCTCGAGAACAGCTGAACCGATTTCGCTAATTCTTTTTTTAGAATATTCCTTGAAGTAATGGAATGGTTCTTACGGAGAGAAAAATAAAAAAAAAATAAAGAATCGACTTTTAGGCGGTATGAAGTTCGCGGGGTCAGCTAGTTAATAATAGTAAGGAAGTTGTAAAACGGGTATCTGAATCATATTTTACTCTTTTTTATGTATTTTTAATTATCCATCCAACCACTAGTAGCATTACATGATTATTATAATAGCACGGTTGCAATCCTAATACATAATAGGGTATAAAAATCATGATTGTAAAATTGTATTGGGATAAAAAAGTAGCCCAATTTTTTTAAACCTTAGTCCCTTGTTTTCGTTTTCGAGAGCGTTTCCATAACACTATATAAATGGCGCTAACGGCTAACCCATTCGACTATAACACACTCGTTGTTTACATTACGTAACGCACACGTTTACTCACAAGTAGTCACAAGCCGCGTCCGACGGCGTTACGTCAAGTTTACTTATACCGACCTACTTATATACACAGGACAAACTGTTGAAGATTTCAACTTAACCGTCAAAACAAATAGTTTATCGACACCAGAAGTGTGAATTACTGTGAGGGATATTTTGTGAATGAATTATACACACCGTTGTATTCGGAATTTCGTAATTTCTCTATCATTAAAATCGTGTTCCTTACAGCATACATTTTTGTAGTACTGAGACAGATTTTTGATTAAAAAATGATTTTACGGACCTACGAGTATCTTATAGTTTTCTCTTTCTTCTTAGTAGGTACTTAATTTAATACTGAATAGAAAATCCAATAGGTACCTTAAAGTACAAAAAAAATGTAATAAAAAATTAGGACAATTATTTTTTCTAACGCAAGGTTAGGGACGTCCTATTTTTGAAACCAATAAGATTATAAATCTTTATCATTATGGCTTTAAGATGAGAAATTTCTGAGGAACTTTGTCATAGAGACCATTGAGATCAAAATAGACTACAAAAAGTTACAGATGAATTTGTAAAAAAAACACAGTTTTTTGGCTCTCCTGAAAAATTGTGTTTTGTTCCTTAGCTTAGTTCATACTTCTGGTGTCGTTATGAGCAATTTAGGTTCCTCTGGTGTACCATAAAGAACTGAAATGCTCTGCTCGCTCACGTGTTTCCGCCTTCTTACAATCCTGGGTAGAAAAAGCATCTATGGAGTCCCTCAAGGCAACTCCGGGGGCTGTCCAATCTGTCCATCCATCTAGGACCGCATCATCAGAGCCGTAATATCTGTACGTACATCCATATCGAGAGGGGTGACTGCACCCAGTTTTGTTTCTTTTTATACCACTTCGGTGGCAGACAAGCACACGGAACACCTAATGGAATGTTGTTACCGTGGCCTATGGACGTATGCACTCGTGCTTCCGTCCCTGAAGAAACCTTCTAATGCCCTTCTTGGGGAACCCCATATTTTACTCTATTAGGGAAACCACAACAGGGAGTTCATTCCACAGCTATAACTATACTATACTCGTATTACTTAATTATGCTTTAGTGGCGAAGGGTGAAAATTTTCCAAAGGGAAGCCGGTGAAAAAAATGTCTTACCTCTTATAAAACAATTACAGCACGTATGGAATTCTAGGCGTTCTGATCTACCGCACCTTTTTTATATAGGACACGTCAATTTGACTTCACCTTGCTTGCTGGTAAGCTGAAGAAGAAGTCTCAGGAAAGAGGGTCAAGACACTTTACAGGGTAAGCCGTCAGGAATCTTTACAGAGTATGCTTATTTCTTACATTTTACCCCTACATATATCATAAACGGGATATTATCTCCTATAATGGTTAGAAGGAATTCAGATTCCGCCGCACAATTGTCTGATTGGCGACGTTATAACCTACAATAGGTTTGCATATCATAATCTTGTCTGTGCCACCTAAGTGCATGGTATAAAAAATATTGTAATAATGTCCTTTTGTTTATAGTCATCATCATCATCATCATCACAGCGGTTGTATCCAACATCCAAAGCTCTTTTGGAACCAGGTGTCCCGTATTACTATTTATCTGGTTTGACTTATCTCAAATATTGCCTACCTGGCAATGGCGCCCCCACCGGGTCCAGGTAGAAGGAGTAGGCCCAATAAGTCCTGGATTGACATCGTGAAGGCTGACATTGCATGCAAAGGTCTTAAAGGGGAGGAGGAAGGGCCAGAAGGCGGACCCTGAGCTCCGAAGTCATCTTGGACTCGGATGCAATCAGGAAAATACGTCTACATGAAGATGATGATGACTTATCTCAAGTTTTGCGGGGGCGACTGCCGTCTGACCTCTGACTCTACCATAGGCTTTCCTCTTGGGTTTAAACCCAACGATGATGATAAAATGCTATTAAATTTTTATTTCAAATAATTAAATCGCATCAAGTATTTGAAATTCGAATGAAGAAAAATACTACATGCAGTCTTACTACTTCAACCTTTTTTTTAATTGGCTGACACTTTTACCACCTCTTGGGAAAGTAATAATAACAATAATTCATTGCGTTATATAAATTATCATCAATGTTAGACTGAAATGAAAAGTAATGGCCTATTTCCTTTTGTTTCTTAAAAGAGGATAATTTCATGGACCGAGTATCTAGAAAAGCGAATCGACCTCGGGCGGGACTCGAACCCGCGATCCTTATAGGGGGAATGCTCTGACCACTAAGCCAACGAGGCCAAAGCATTCCCCCTGTAAGGAAAAGATCACAAAGTCCCGCTCGAGGTCGATTCTTTTTTCTAAATCTTTATCGATTTGCATACTTAGTTAGTTAGCATAATAAATGCTTTAAAATTTCATTTGACCGAGTAACTATCTATTTACATAAGCATTTTAGTTACCATTTTATATTTAATGGTTTTGTGTTTTTGCTCCATATCCGCAGGTCTAAAAAGGCCACTTTATTGGGATCGTATTAGGGTAATTTTGTCATGCATAATCATAATATCGCCATATTTACACGAAATTGAAACGTGCTTAGTAAATAAATTATTGTGATTCATATTAGTGACCATTATACGAATTTTATAGGAAGTTATTGAGATCTACTAGAAATTCATAAAGTTATTCATTTTTAGCGGAATCGCTCAATGTGGCCTTTTTACACCCGGTGGTTTAGGATACCTTTTTTTCTACGGAGATCATGGACTATATGGACCCCTTTCGAGGGGGTTTTGTTATAATAAAGCCAAAGAAAAATGCCCTTTTCTTCTTCGTAACATACATAGTTTTCATTCCACCTTTGTAGTTATATCTACTGTATTGTCTAGAAGTTTCCTTTGATGACTATAATCGACTATAGGGCAGACGGTTGTTCAGTTTGTACAAATTAATATAAATTAAAATTTTTACTTTTTTACTTAGTTTTTAAAATATTGACATACTTACTATTATTACAATTATTTATCACAAAAGGAATGAAAAAAGGCATGTAATGAAAAAATAAGTTTTACAAGTGAAATGACACAGATGAGAAGAAATTTAGAACCTTATTAAGTAAATATTATCATTAGTTATTATATCTTCAGATAAGAAGGTATAAACTATATTTATTGATAAAATACACACATTCATAATAACCTCAGCTTAAAGCTTATTCACACATTTAGGTGCCTATCTATTCAAACTATATTCTTATCAATCAATCACAACAATTACAAAAAAAAAAAAAAGTAAACCTCCAAATTAATTTTATTCGTCTGTTCGCAAAGACCTTCTAAACAAACGCAACATAAAACATGAAACTCACCGCTTCAATTACAGGTGCCCAATCAAATATAGTGACGTCACAAACTTCACAGAATAAAATGTAATTTAAAAACAAACGAAGACTGAGCGTTCGAAATTCGTAGTTTGTTGTTCAGCGGTTGTGTTTCAACCCTTGGAAGGTATGGCTTGACTACGTTCCGTACTCATTCGTCGTCGCCTTTTATATGAACGTGGCTGTTCCACAATGGACGTAAGACGGCGCATGGCTTTTGCGATATTATTTATGCGAGATTTTTTTTTATGTTTTTGTTGGTTTTTACCACATTTGACATCATAAACTTAACGAATTTACATTACAGGCATAAAGCGAAAAAAAAACTTAATGCATAGTAGGTACCCGCACGACCGCAACACACACATACCATTCTTTTATACGCTAGCCACGATGAAAAGCACGAACCTGGCCCCCTAAAATAGAGAAGTGGTAGTTTGTTGGCCTATTGTAGATTAGAATGACAAATGTATAGGATTAAAATTCCATTCATACATCCTCATTCTATTTTACTATGCACGTACTAGAGAAGGTGTCTAGTTTTTCATTTTGGCAACAGCAGCGTAGAAACAAATTACTCATTTGACTTCTTAAAAAATTTTTGGCAATTTTTCGCATACTGCAACATCATTGTGGAACACCCCGAACGTTCGCACTAGCTTCGCGTCCCGCCAAAACGTGAAATAATAACGTGATTAACTTAACCCTTCAAAGGTATAGTTAGCTGATCAGGTAGGAATACTAGTGTTTAGTTTCACACAGCAATTGCCCGGTGAAATCCAATTACAGGGTGGACCTCACCCGCAATGAAATACTAGTAAGCTGGTTTAGTTCGAAGAGGTTATTGGACTGATTTCTAGTAAACTTCTCATTAGTGGCGCAGTGGTTATGAGTGTGACTATTGTATTATGATGACCAGGGTGCATTTTATCATAATTAGTGAACATAATAATATAATAACATCCAATGTCACATGACTTTCTGTTAGAAGATGCGAAAAAGCTGCGTCACAAAATAATCCGATTTGTACCACACAGTGGTGAAGGGTCCCTATAACCCGATTCCTGCTGGCTTATTGTCTAAAGTGGAGCTATGGTATGTTTTTAATTTCATACAAAATTGCTACCTATGGTCAATCTATAAGAGGTAAAAAATTTTTTTTTTTTTAAATTTTCATCCTTCGCCACTAGAACCCTACCTAATGCCACATACAAGCAAATGCAAACTATTCTGATCTGCTAGCATCTGCTAGCTGCATCCCGCGGAGGAGTAGACTTTTCAAAATTTTAATCCTAGACTCAAAAATTGGATGTAACTGGGATCACTGTCCAAATGATGATCACGAAAGGTCATAATCAGTCAATTACGTAAAGACGAAATGAGTAAGTATTATATTTTAGAGGTGAATAAAACCTCCCCTCAAACTCGGGAGTTCAACGAACAGGATTATCATAGAATGACACTCCTTATAAGTAACACACGGTAATTTTCCGCGAATTAACGCCGTTTGATGTAAATTTCGAATAAACGCATCTCGCCTAAATGAACACAATAACAAAAATTAATTTAAATTTAAATTAAGCGTAGCGTAAGCGTAAGCTTAAATTTCACTGGTGAAAAGTTCGACTCAATGACTTTCATAACATGTGCTACGGAGTTTGATTTTATTGGTGCTACGAGAAATTTGTACGATCGCAAAACTTAAGGCGGCCACCCACTAACAGTTTATTGAACGACAACCGGATGATATCGGTCTGTCAGTTCATCGCAATAGCCCACACACTTACAGTTTCGTATACGATTTTAGACTGACGGATAATATGTGTGTGGCCGCTTGACGATTCCGGTCAGCAAAGACAGTTGCCGGACAGTATATGGCCGTCGGCATTTTCATCAGACATCGAATACAACGAATATATAATAAGTTCGAAATATGGAAAAACGACATCAGAATAAAAGAATAAAATAATGTTATTATTTTAGTCTGAGGTAATAAAATTATGATGACATTGATGACAAGGACATAATGACATAAGATGACATAAGCCTGCCGCCGGACGGACGAAAAACTGCAGGCGGACTGTAAGTGTGTGGCCGCCTTTAAACTGCACTGATGTATCTATACCCGGGACACGTATCTTGGACCTAAATCGCGAGCCAAGCAAGGCCCTGGTGCGTGCAGATTACTTTGTAATAATCTATGCTTGGTGAATTTGAGCTCGTCCACCGGTAGCATCCCGCGCTCTCCTCAAAAGACACCCAAGAAACGTGTACCTACTGCGCGTATAGGGCCCATTTTATGGACATTTTATGTTCAAGATTTTTTTTTATATAGGACACGTCAATTTGACTTCGCCTCGCCTGATGGTAAGCTGAAGGCAAAGTCTCTGAAAAGAGGGTCACCATTACAGACACGTATCATGTTACATTGGTGGCACTCAGCTTGACGGCCTCGCCTGATGGTAAGCTGAAGGCAAAGTCTATGAAAAGAGGGTCACCATTACAGACACGTATCATGTTACAATGGTGGCACCCAGCTTGACTGCCTCATCAGATGCTTTCATTAAAATATTCTGCACCGTATGCGGGTGGCATCTAAGCCCTGCACGTGTTGTCCTATATAGGAAAGGAGAGGGTGGGATTAATTGGAAGAGCTCATCAGAACATTCACCATGGTAGAGACGGTAAAATACCGCCAAAGATGCCACATCTCTACGCAATTGCAAAGGCTCGAGGGTTTTGGTTATCTCAGGATTCCCAATAATGCGGACTGCGCGTCGCTGCAACCTGTCGAGAGCATCTAGTAAGTACTTTGCGGAGCCATCCCAGAGATGAGAGCAGTATTCCACGCAAGAGCGAATTTGTGTCTTGTAGAGAAGACACCGCTGCTCCGGCGTGAAAAAACTCTCACTCTGTTCAGGACTCCGAGTTTACGCGAGGCTGTTTTGATGATGCTCTCAATGTAGTTTTTGTTGTTCAGTTTGCAGCGGACATCCATACCGGGCAGCCGATCTACTTCTGCATCAATACATGTGTTCTTTACACCACATGGATTTATCCGTGAAGTTAAAACGGGTCAGTCCGATTGTTACGAAGTCTCGTAGCGTGTGTAGCACTGGGATGTCGAGAATGCTACGACACGCTACGAGTCTCAACTGACCGTTGCCTCTGCCACTCTAATGGTAAAAGTAGAGGCAATCATGATTCCTACATACAGGTTCATAAATTGGTGACTGTTAGGTATCTAACCAAGGTAGCTTTGAGAGCCTTTGAGTTTGAAATACCTGTTGTATATAATGATAGTACTAGCCTCCCGCCCGCGCGCATGTCGGTTTTTTTTTATACCACTTAGGTGGCAGACAAGTACACGGCCCACCTGATGGAAAGTGGTTACCGTGGCCTATGGACGTATGCAACACCAGGGGCGTCACACTCGTGCTGCCGACCCTGAAGAAACCTTCTAATGCCCGTCTTGAAGAACCCCATATTGTAGTCGCTTGGGAAAACCATCGCGGGGAGTTCATTCCACAGCTTGAGTGTGCGAGGGATGAAGTTCCTTTCATACCGCACAGTGCGCACGTTTATAGCTATATTTTACTCAACCGATTCCGATCAAATATACAATGATTTTAAGTCTGATTTAAAATCCGTGCAGTAGTTTTTGCGTCTATCGGACAAGCAGGCAATATTTCAAAATTAAAAAATATGTTTGTGTTCAATATCGTTAATATAACATGACCCTCTTAATTTTTTTTCAATATCTCTAATTTACAGATACGACCACTTTACAATTTATATAATAGTACCTATAGATAGAAGAGAGTCTTATGATAGTAAGATGACTTGGGCAACTTAAAGGCCGGTGTGGGTAGCAAAGGGGTGGCCAAACCGCGGACATGTTTTGTTTATTTTTGGTATAAAGTTATTTATCTCAACACGATCTACGTTATGCTGTAATATCGTTATGCGTCAGGTTAGGTGGCTGTCGCGTCATGGAAAATATTGAAGTTCAGTCAAACCCGCTGCTTAGACTGAAGAAAGCGGACCCCGGACTCAGAGCTGAAGCTTCGGATGCGACCTGTTTTAACACTAGGATGAAAAGATATTATCGTTATGTGTAATACTTCGCATTATATTCAGCGAGTTTCATCAACTACTCTTCTCCTAGCGTTAATTCCCAGTCGCATCCGAAGCTTTCAGCTCGGAGTCTGGAGTCCGCTTTTACCAGTCATAGCTACAGATTTGGCTAGACCTCGATATTTTCCGTGAAGCGATTGCCATCTGCCCTCCACGACCCAATGTTAACATTAGGCGATATCGAAGCTTTGCAGCTAGACCGTTGTTTTTGGACTTTTTAGGGCACCAACTACTCGTAACGACTGCCATAGATGTTCTTATGGCAACCGGGACCGACGGCTTAACGTGCTCTCCGAGGCACGACCAGACCAATGCAAATACCCATATTTAATGCACACAAATATTTGCACTGAGCGGAGATCGAACCCGCGCCTCCTGCGTAGCGGCCGCGTTCACTACCGCTACACGCTACGGAGTACGGAGGCTGTCATCAACGAGTTTCATCAACTACTAACTGTGGTTATTTCTTGTTAAACTCAGTAAGTTTAGTCTTGCGTAAAGTGGATTTCACCTATGATTGGGAATTTGTCATGATTGAATCAATTAGTAAAGGGTATTCTGGATCCCACCAAGAACTTCGAGGCTGTTCAGCTAGTTATAAAATAATGTTGTTTATCCCAAAGCGGTCTCCAATATTCTAACACCTACGCAATCATACGTAATTCATTTCCATTGTGAAATGAAAATATTGTCGCTTCAACGTTCCACCAAATGAGTGGTATGACTAAAAATTTGAATTTACGTAGATAGGTACTAGTATTTTAAATTCAGTCCGAAACGAAACGCAGTAATAAGTATAATAATGTGACGTGAAATTTATTCAGAGCGTGCATCTAAAGCGTGAAGCCTGGGATTCTACTCTCCTACTGATCCTTTCCTCATCGGCAGAGTAGAATTAGGTCACCCCATCTCCTCCCCATGCGTAGCGCGAGCGCGAGTACGTTTTTTAACCGACTTCAAAAAAGGAGGAGGTTCTCAATTCGGATGTTTATAATATTGTTTTCTTTTTTTTATGTTTGTTCGCTCATAGCTCCGCCATGCGTAGACGGATTTGCAATAGTTATTTGTTATACAAGAGTGCAAAGTTGCTTTTTAACCGTGTGCTCATTTTTGATGACCGAGCAAGCGAAAGATTCTAAATTTGAATCACGAGCGTAGCGAGTGATTCACAAATTAGAATCTTGAGCGTTAGCGAGGGAATCAAAAGAGCACAAGGTGAAAAATCTTTGCACTCGAGTGCAACACGTAACTTTTCATCCCACCTCAGCGAGGAAATAATGAAATGCTTCTCCTTCCTAGCGTTAATTCCCAGTCAGCATCCGAAGCTTTCACCTCGGAGTCCGGGGTCCGCTTTACCAGTCTTAACTGCGGATTTGGCTGGACCTCGATATTTGCCGTGAAGCGACTGCCATCTGACCTCCACAACCCAATGATGACATTAGGCGATATCGAAGCATTGCAGCCAGACCGTTGTTGTTGAACTTTTTAGGGCTCCAACTACCCGTAACGACTGCCATAGATATCCGTGACCGACGGCTTAACGTGCTCTCCAAGGCACGACCAGACCAATGCAAATACCCATTTTCATGCATAAAAAATATTTGCACTGAGCGGGGATCGAACCCGTGTCTCCTGCGTAGCGGCCGCGTTCAATACCACTACGCCATGGAGGCTGTATAATATGTGTATTAATACTAGTAATAAAATACAACAAAATAAAAATTCAACAACAATGTTAACAATATGACGTGAAAAAAATTGATGCGCGCAAAGCAAATTAAAAAAAAAGTACACCAAGGAGGTTACGAGTCTGAGTTTTTCATGAATTAAAAAAAAGTTGTATGATAAATTCGGCACCATAGAGGTAGAAGTAAATAGGTTTAATGATGTTTTGAGTCCACAAACCTAGTACACACGATGTTCTAAATTCAAATTTACTTTACCTCTCTAGAGGATAAAAACGACTTTTACGCTCAGTTATCGAAGAGTAAAAATAGTCTTTCCGAGATGGTGGGATGAAATAGTTATTTGTTATACAAGAGTGCAAAGTTGCTTTTTAACCGCGTGCTCAGTTTTGATGACCGAGCAAGCGAAAGATTCTAAATTTGAATCACGAGCGTAGCGAGTGATTCACAAATTAGAATCTTGAGCGTTAGCGAGGGAATCAAAAGAGCACAAGGTGAAAAATCTTTGCACTCGAGTGCAACACGTAACTTTTCATCCCACCTCAGCGAGGAAATAATGAAATGCTTCTCCTTCCTAGCGTTAATTCCCAGTCAGCATCCGAAGCTTTCACCTCGGAGTCCGGGGTCCGCTTTACCAGTCTTAACTGCGGATTTGGCTGGACCTCGATATTTGCCGTGAAGCGACTGCCATCTGACCTCCACAACCCAATGATGACATTAGGCGATATCGAAGCATTGCAGCCAGACCGTTGTTGTTGAACTTTTTAGGGCTCCAACTACCCGTAACGACTGCCATAGATGTTCGTATGGCATCCGTGACCGACGGCTTAACGTGCTCTCCAAGGCACGACCAGACCAATGCAAATACCCATTTTCATGCATAAAAAATATTTACACTGAGCGGGGATCGAACCCGTGCCTCCTGCGTAGCGGCCGCGTTCAATACCACGACGCCATGGAGGCTGTATAATATGTGTATTAATACTAGTAATAAAATACAACAAAATAAAAATTCAACAACAATGTCAACAATATGACGTGAAAAAAATTGATGCACGCAAAGCAAATTAAAAAAAACGTACACCAAGGAGGTTACGAGTCTGAGTTTTTCATGAATTAAAAAAAAGTTGTACGATAAATTCGGCACCATAGAGGTAGAAGTAAATAGGTTTAATGATGTTTTGAGTCCCCAAACCTAGTACACACGATGTTCTAAATTCAAATTTACTTTACCTCTCTAGAGGATAAAAACGACTTTTACGCTCAGTTATCGAAGAGCAAAAATAGTCTTTCCGAGATGGTGGGATGAAAAATTCTTTTTTTGTTCGAAAGTAGATTATTCCGAAATGGTCCCATTTAAATTTCGTAAAGATCTGATGATGGGTTTCCGAGATTAGACCAAGGAACTCTTCAAAAAATACCAGGAAATCAGCCGCGATTGCTGCAAGGGCATATTATTGCAATGTCTCTGCCATTACACATCATAACATCACGCCTAAATCCTTTGAAAGGGTATGCAGAAGTGTTCAGAATATTCAGCTATATTTCCGGTGTATATGCGTTGATTTTAATTAAAAATGCATTCGTTTTGGTTTACTTTTGAGGTACTCCTGTATTAATTTACTATCGAAAAAACTGCTCGTAAATGCATCTTCATGCATTGCAAATATTGCAATCCATTTTCAATACAAAGAGAGCTACTTCAAAAGGACTATTAGGATTTCTTCCTTGTCCCGGTCCGTCGGTACGCAAAATCACGAGATCTTTCTTTAGGGTTTAGTTTTTCTTTTGAGATACGGAACTGTAAAAGACGATCGTGATTTAGTTCCCACGTGAAATTGTGAATATATTATTGTTGTACATCTTTCTTTTAACCTTGACTCATTAAGCTTAGCGATGTAAGCACGCACAGTTGTTGTTATTCTTTCATTTTGGCATAAGCAGTACTTAATATTTTTCTCCAAAACTAGGTATTTATATCATACTAGCTGTGCCTGCGACTTGGCACGCATGGGCTTCGTTTCTTATCTTAGTTTTATTTTTTTTGCGCAGAACACTAATAATTTCTCTCAAATTTAAGGAACCTATGTTACGCCTTATATAATCAGCTATCTACAGTGAAAATGCCGTCAGAATCAGCGTTTTTTTATAACACTTAAATCACAGACAAGCACACGGCGCACCTGATGGAAAGTGGTTACCGTGGTCTATGGACGAGTGCAACACCAGGGGAGCCACACTCGTGCTACCGACCCTGTAAGAACAGAGGGATTCTGTGCCATTAGCGCAGAAGACAAGCAGGAAAAGCCTTTGGTCTTTCCGTTTTTGTTATACCGATGCAAAAAGCGGTTTTTTAACGTTACAAACAGATGCTCCAATTTATTTGTATAGGTAGATATTTTTATTTTTACATCACTAGGGACTAATATTTTTTCGTATTACTGTTCAACCGTGAACTATGCCCTCTGTGGACTATTATATCGCCCACAGATATCCATGGTATCGCCCAAGGGTAATTCGTAAACCGAACGGGACTCGGACGTAGGTGTAAGTATGTTTTTACTAATAAAGACATTGAATATCGTGTTATTTTTTCATACAAAAATGAATAAACGGATTTGGTTGAAAATCTTGTACAAAAATAGATTAGTCTGGATAGCGAAATGTCTACTTAGGTCGCAGAGAAGCACACGGCCCACTTGATGGAAAGTGTTTACTGTGGCCTATGTGCGAGTGCAACACCAGGGGAGGCACACTCGTGCTGCTGACTCTGTAAGAACAGAGAGATTCTGTGCCGTCAGTGCAAAAGACAAGCAGGAGCAGGACGAGCCTTTGGTCTTCCCACTGACAGCACAAAACCTCTCTAGTGAGCTCTGGCTTTACTTGCGCAGGCTTCGGATTTTACTTCGAGTTTTGCTTCTCTCGTAGTGATATCGTCTGTGTATTTTACCCGACTGCGCCAGCGAGGGTAATGTGTTTCGCGCGTATGTATGTATGTAGTTTTCTTTGTGCCCCTCTAAAGGCCTAGCCCCTCGACGTATTTCGATGAATGGGGTCTCAAATGAAAGGTATTCATCTCCCGAGTGTGATAGGGTACATAAAATTCCAACAAAAACTATACGGTAGATTTTTGATGCTAAAATATGTGTTGCCAAAATTTTTTTTTTCATTCAAATTTATCGAGTAGGGTATCAAAATGAAGAAAATTAAAAGAAGATTACATAGATGTCATATCTTAACTAAGAAGGGTAAAATAAAATTAATTATTAAAAAATAAAAAACCCGACTGCTGTCTAAAAGAATGAAACAAGCTTGATAGCAGGCGGCACCCATTTGCCAATCATAAACCGAAAGAAATTTAATGGGTACCGCCTGCTATCAAGCTTGTTTTATTCTTTTAGACAGCGGTCGGGTTTTTATTTTTTAATAATTAATTCGTTAGTCGTTACGACACCCTTCAAATGAGATGGTGTGATGATACTTGTATTCCTTTTCCGTATATACATTATTATTTATGAACTAAATAAGAAACAAAGGACATGTCAAAAGTACCCGAAACCGGTGAGCATGTATGAAAACAATTATGAAAGTAGAAGAAGCGAAAAATGTATGCCAGGATCGTAGCAAGTGAAAAGCTATGGCCTCTGCCTACCCCATTGGGAGAGAGGCGTGAATATCTACATAGACGTTAACTAATTAACAGTTCTGTCCTAATTAATTTAAGTGTATGTGTATGTTACGTGCGAATGTTAATTTATTTCAGCTATTTCGACGTACCCTCGGAACAATGTGCACCAATTATCGACTAGGGACCGACTACACTGGTAGCTCTCGTTACCGCTTCAGTAGAAATAGTAAATATTTATATTTTATACGGTTGCTAGTTTCTATATTTAACCTATTTCCGAAAATAACTTCGTGCGGCGGTGAGTAACAGTGGCAAGGGGCTTTAAAACCCGATTTCTGCCTGTTTGCTCTTCCACTTTGCCCCAGCAAGCGTCCTCACTGGCGGGCGGGGCAAAGTCGAGTAACTTGACCTTAGTTAGTCCCAAAAATCTTGGTGGGGCATACACATATTAATAAACCTATTTAGTTAGTGCATTCGAGATTCCATTGTCACATATTTGTTAAAAAAAATCCAGTTCTAATGTTCTTCTGACGATTTCACGAAAATTCAAGATGTACATCAGTGGCGAGGGGTCTATATGACCCGATTCCTATCGACTTGCTCTAGAAAGAGAAACCGGGGTAGAGACGTTTAAATAATATAAGGAATATAAAATTCTGAATCTTATATTCAGTATCTGAAACCACAATGCCAAAGTATTATACAAAATTGCTATCGTCGAATATGATCGAATAATATTATTTCCACCAACTTTTATATTGAAAAATTTCACCCTTCGCCACTGATGTACATCTTCATAACATTGAATAATCGATTTATTACTATTCATTATCACTACCTACCTACTTCCATAATAACATATTCACCAGAACTAAACCAAAAGCATGTGATATTCAGATTTTCCTCGATAGATATTATAAGCTCGATTCTCGGAATCAAACGACAAAATAATTGACTTCGATGGCGTCATATTATGTTTATAATTAGTTCATCAATGCGTCGTAAATTAATGTGCGATGACAACTTTACTCTCCCTTATAATTTATTCGTCAAATTGACGATTATATGGCTGTTATAATGTTTGCGCTTACATCTAGAATGTGAGGTTGACGTAGATATAATGTAAGTAAGCTAGAAATGACAATAGAAGGTTTTGTTATGGATTATCTTTTAGAAGGTGCCAGCGAATATAAGTGCCCACTAAGACATAATACTTCCTCTCAGCATTAGAAGGTCAATTGACAGTCGCTACTATTCTTTTTAGGGTTCCGTAGCCAAATGGCAAAAAAACGGAACCCTTATAGATTCGTCATGTCTGTCTGTCTGTCCGTCCGTATGTCACAGCCACTTTTCTCCGAAACTATAAGGCCTATGCTGTTGAAACTTGGTAAGTAGATGTATTCTGTGAACCGCATTAAGAATTTTACACAAAAATAGAAAAAAGTATTAATTTTAGGTGGGGACCCCTACCTACTTCGAACTGAAACTCAAAAAAATTTATTTCTTCAAACCCATACGTGTGGGATAGGTCTTTTAAAATGCTATTGAGGTTTCTAATATTTTTTTCTTTCTAAACTGAATAGTTTGCGCGAGAGACACTTCCAAAGTGGAAAAATATGTGTACCTCCCCTCTAACTTCTAAAATAAGAGAATGATAAATCTCAAAAAAATATATGATGTACATTGCCATGCAAACTACCAACGAAAATTTTCGTTTTCAATTTTTTTTAATACGTCATAAATCGCAATTTTCGCCTTTGCTGCTATGGAACCCTTCATGGGCGAGTTCGACTCGCACTTTGCCGAATTTATTTTTCTCATGTGGTAATCCTCTCGGCACAGATTACTAAATAGTTACTACCTCTCGGGTACTACACCTGCCGGTGACATTCCTATATCAATTAAACTACATTTACTAATAAGTTGATGTTGATTTGTATTACTTTGTTAGTGTTCAACAATTTCCTATGGTGACTACTGTGACTAGAGAAATTAATTTGTGTGGAGTGCCACAACCCTGCTTGACTCTGCTCGGACGCTTCTAGACAAATCGTTATGTCAATATGAGGCGTAGTTAATGATCTATGAGGATAGCTTCTAATCTTCTAATCATTCCACAGAGTATAATTTGCGACATTGTACGTGTTATATTAATTAATAACTGTGGAGTGGATATTAATTTAGAGAATACACTACAAACTGAGAATTTCTCAGTATCAAATAATGTACTCAGCAATTCGCAGCACTATGTACGTACCTACCTACTAAACTATTTTCTGCCGCGACTCCGCTCACTTGAAACTTGAATAAAACGTCGATGAAAAATTATTTAATAGTTCCAGAGATTATAGTGTTCAATCTTCAGCTTTATTATTGCTAAATATATCACACTCTATTAACTAAGCATATTATATTGTTAGTCTGTACGTACCTATTACGTTCTACTCTTCTACCTTTTTACTGAAAAATATTATCATTGCTGAGACGCAGAGCTAATTATTCACTTTAAGCGAGAGCTAAGTTCTATTTTTTTTAAAATATAGTTGTACCTACGTAGTTAAGGTAATCTGTGGTTAGGAGGTCGTCGCAAAACGTGCCTGCTCTAATGAAGGTGGTATTCCTGCAATTTCATATGCGATGTTATGTACATGAAAGCTGTCGCCTATGCGAGAGTTCCTCACACAATATTTAAAGGCGACAGCACATCCACAGCAATGCCCTTTGCACGAAAACTATCGTAATCGTAACGTAACCGTATCTAGAGAACGAAGCATTGCGATTGGCCGCCTGCCTACTGTGAACTGTGTTTGTGTGAAGCCTGCCAATCGCAATGCTTCGTTCTCTTGATACTTTTACCCCGCGTTTACATACTGCCGCTCGCATTGCTCATCGTGTTGCCAGAAATATTCGCGCGATTAATGCCCTAGCATTCACACACTCCCATCATCGCGTTGGTCCGCATTACAGTATTCGCCCTGCAACGGAGACGGACGTAAACGTATGGAGGACAACGCTGTAGCAGTGTACGCAATAAGCTTTTACAGCATAGCGAATTAATTAAATAGATTATTAATAAAAACTATCACTTTCAACTACTATACACTTTCCGTAGATCGATATAAATATTTTTAAAAGTAAATATTCGAGGAGCAATAACGAAAGTCGTGTTTTATTTAGCTTAGCGCCATCTAGCGGTCTCGTATAGTTCATCGCGCTAGTATTTGCGCAACATACGCGGCAGTACTCGCGGCATGACGAATATACCATTCACACCACGTCTCTGCCCACTTCTCTCGCCACTTCCCTCGCTCTGCCGCGAGTATGTAAACGTAGCATTACTTTAAGGGTTCATTACACGCTCATGCAAGCGTTATGCATCATGCCGTCAATCATGAATGTTATTGGTCAATCGGTTATTAGACGTTATGTTATTGGTCAATCACGGCGTGATTGATGGTTAAACCATGGCAAAATCTACCACCGTGTAATGGACCCCTTACGATTAACATTGTAAGTAGTAATGTAAGTTAACGTGTCGACACTTTGCAAGATTTGGCCCTTGCCCTACCGTGCACATTCTTTGTTCTAATATTCCATTGCTAGTTATACCTACCTCAATTCGTCGATCAATTAACATTGAAATTCGGCTCGTTTCCGAAGCTGTTATTGTTGTTTTAATCCTCTAGAGACAAGTCGTCACTTTGTAAGCCGTAAAGGTCGATATCTTATTATTATTCATAATTATTCTTGGACAAATTGGTTTAATACCTTTTCATTCTCCCAATACCTTTCAAATAATATACACTCAATAGGTATATAATATCCAATAATATCTAACTGTGGTTTCTTCAAAATTACTGCGCATTTCTTGTTTCATTATAAAAGTATTTTGCAAAGGTCATGCAGAAATTTAAGCAATCATAAATTCATAGTATTGCGATGGTGGGCAGCGAAGTAGGGCGTCTTAAACGCCAACCCCTAGGATTCGATAATCGTCGATAGAGTGGTTCGCGAGAAGATTCACGTAATGTTGGCTCGATGATACATTATCGCGATTGTATTCGTAGCTCGCTCTTACAGGCCCTTGAATCAAAATCTTCAGGCTGATTCAAAAAAGGACTTCTTTCATAGATTTTTGGGTAGGTAGACAAAAAGCTTCAGTTCTCACGCAAAGTGGTGAATTTCCATTTGACATTTGCTACAACGCAGGTACTTACATGAGAGTGTGTTTTCACACCTGATCATGACATGATAAAGGCGAAATACAGAAATCGATACCGAGAGGAAGGGGAGGGAGAAGGTTAATTCGTTAAGGGGATCATCGAATCAAAAGTTTAAGAAACGCTGATCTACAGTATCATTGTCTTTCAGAGTCAGGTAAAACACATAGGTAGATATCTATTTTATTGATGTGTAAAGCATCTAGCGGTAGCGGTACACATCACTGGGAGTAGGTATAGCTAAACGTTAAGGATATCACCTCGCGTGAGGTTAGATAAGCAGTTCGTACCACCAAAAGGTTCAGTAGGTAACTACTTACTCACTTTCAAGTACCACATACTTAGGTACTTATTTATACCTCTTTGGTGGCAGACAAGTACACGGCCCACCTGATGGAAAGTGGTTACCGTGGCCTATGGACGTGTGCAATTCAGTAGGGGAGTCACGCTCGTGCTATCGACCCTGTTAGAACAGAGAGTTTTTGTGCCGTCAGTGCAGGAAAAGCCTTCGGTTTTCCCACTGACAGCACAACCTACAGTAGTTTATTTTTAAGCTTCAAAAGTATTGTAAAAGGGTAACAACGCATCTGGAAAATAACACAAACGAGCGAAATAATATTTTCTATTTGAAATAGATACGCTTGTGCAGCTCAAAGGGAACAATTCAGTTACCTAGACGTGTGTCGACGTCGCAATGGCGAAATCTGTTGTCATTATTTCGGTATTATCCATTCACATCCAATAATAATATATAGAGTAACAGTATCTAGTGGATCTAGTTACTGAACTACACATTGGCGAGAAGATTGACCAACTAAAATGCTATTTATGATTTTTTTATGGCTGATAGGTTCGCTCGCTCGTGGACAACCTCCGTGGCTTAGCGATAGTAAACGCGGCCGCTACGCAGGAGGCGCGGGTTCGATCCCCGCTAAGTGCAAATATTTGTATGCATGAATATGGGTATTTGCATTGGTCTGGTCGTGCCTCGGAGAACACGTTAAGCCGTCGGTACCGGTTGCCATACGAAACGAACATCTATGGCAGTCGTTACAGGTAGTTGGAGCCTTAAAAAGTCTAACAACAACGGTCTAGCTGCAATGCTTCGAATGATTTATGACCGAGTCTGCAGCGAGATTTTAACTATACTATAGTAACCGAAATTACCTACTAGTAATCTTCGTTAACCCCCCGACCGACGTCGAGGAACGAATAAGAGGAACTAAGAAGACATTCCACTTATACGTGCCAAACGATTTGGTGATACATTTATCATGAGAATCGCCAAGGAATATCTTGTCCGAATTTGTGTTTCAAGATAGCTATAACTGAGTGTCTTCAAGATTATAGTGCTTTCACCGTCGTCGGCCACATAAACGCGAGCCTCTTCATCCCAGCGTTAATTCCCAGTCAGCATCCGAAGCTTTCACCTCGGAGTCCGGGGTCCGCTTTACCAGTCTTAACTGCGGATTTGGCTGGACCTCGATATTTGCCGTGAAGCGACTGCCATCTGACCTCCACAACCCAATGATGACATTAGGCGATATCGAAGCATTGCAGCCAGACCGTTGTTGTTGAACTTTTTAGGGCTCCAACTACCCGTAACGACTGCCATAGATGTTCGTATGGCATCCGTGACCGACGGCTTAACGTGCTCTCCAAGGCACGACCAGACCAATGCAAATACCCATTTTCATGCATAAAAAATATTTGCACTGAGCGGGGATCGAACCCGTGCCTCCTGCGTAGCGGCCGCGTTCAATACCACTACGCCATGGAGGCCATACTAGTAATAAAAAACAACAAAATAAAAATTCAACAACAATGTCAACAATATGACGTGAAAAAAATTGATGCGCGCAAAGCAAATTAAAAAAAAAGTACACCAAGGAGGTTACGAGTCTGAGTTTTTCATGAATTAAAAAAAAGTTGTATGATAAATTCGGCACCATAGAGGTAGAAGTAAATAGGTTTAATGATGTTTTGAGTCCACAAACCTAGTACACACGATGTTCTAAATTCAAATTTACTTTACCTCTCTAGAGGATAAAAACGACTTTTACGCTCAGTTATTGAAGAGCAAAAATAGTCTTTCCGAGATGGTGGGATGAAATAATTATTACAGTTCCAGGCCAGGATCCTGCATCTATCGATGGTCCTAATTGTTGACTCGATACCATTCAATAAGATTTCAATACATGTATAAGTTTGAACATTTTTCAAACTTAAAAAAAAAGGTGACCATCTTGATACACCTCTGTTATTTGGTAAGATTTTAAAGCAGGTGTCTTCACAAGTTGATGCGGTTCCCTATGAAAGTTCGAAATATGAAAAAAAAGTGTTTTCGTAAAAAATGTCCCTTACTGGGTTTTGAATTTGGGCAGCCGACCAATTCTAATGCAAAAGAAAGTTTTATTTAAAATCGTTTCATAAACGACGAAAATATCGCAGAACATAAGATAAGTAGGTGCTGTAGGTGATTCCGGAAGATTTGAGGACCTTCCTCCTTTTTGAAGTCGTTTTATACATATAGCATCTCGAATTCTGGATGTTTGAATATTTTGTTGCGGGATATTGTTAGGGTATCCGTATTTTTTCAAAGATGGATTCTCATGTTGATGGCGTCTCAATTTAGTTTTTGAATAGCAGCTTACGATCTCTAAGGGAGAAAATTTTAAGCCTAATTTAATGACATGCGCACTTATCTTTTTGTCAGTTTTTGTAGCAATATACTTATTACGCAAAATGTGAGCAGGTAGGTATTCCTATTTATGTTGAGAGTTTCTACCAAATCACCTTTTTTTAAATAGGACACGCCAATTTGACTTCATCTCGCCTGATGGTAAGCTGAAGGCAGTCTTGGAAAAGAGGGCCACCATTATAGACACGTATTACAATGGTGGCACCAAGCTTGACTGCCTCATCAGATGCTTTCATTAAATATTCTGCACCGTATGTGGGTGATCTAAGTCCTGCACGTGTTTTCCTGTGTAGGAAAGGAGGTATAGCTTTGTACGTACCTACTACAAACCCAATTTTTATGAAATTTATAAAAGAAAGTTAGGTACGAGCAGTTACTGTCGCTGGCGCAGTACCTATTGCTTACTAGTCAGCCCACCTGCAAATTAATGTGTTGGGAAGTCAGACGGCAGACACTCGGCAGTCAGTCAAAACAATGGCAGTCATTACGGGTTGTTGGAGCCCTAAAAAATTCAACCTCTGGTTCAACTACAGAACTTTGATATCGCCAATGGGTTTTAGACGTCAGTGGCAGTCACTTCACGGAAAATACCGAAGTTCTTAACCGCTTCGCAGAAATCCGACCCTGGACTCAGAATCAAAGAAAAAAAGAGTTGGAATGCTCCGGATGCGATCGAAGCTAACGCAGCCAGAACACAGAACACTTATATCCTAACGGAGCCAGAATAAGAAGAAAACGACATTTAGACAGACATCAGCACTAAAGACTTACTATTATAGAATCATTTTAATAGGGGCATATAAAAATGATTCTACAGTAGACTGTTTATTTTTCTAGTTTGAGTTAGTGACATCTATTTTAATTATCTTACACTAATCTTGGATTCAAAACAATCATGGCGTCGCGTCTGCTATTAATGTAATGGTTTGCGATAACTAAACAAAAGTTTGCGATAATACATGGTGACGATAAAATCAGTAATTTGATTTCATAATTTCATGTATTTTTGTAATGTTTCTAGTTACATGAGTACTAAACAATACTAAGTTAAGTATACAATGAGTTTATCATTTGATAGTTGCAAATAGTTTTCTAATAGATGGCGCTAGATTGGCAGTAGTAGTTTGACAATACGTATTATTTATTACTTTAAAAAATGTCTTCATCTGTATAATATGATACATATTAAACTATTTATGTATATAAATCGGGTACACTACATAAATACGAAAAGTCTTATTCCGAAAGTTACAATCACGAATTTCAAAATTCCGAATTTCATAATTCCGAATCATTCTAAATTCCGAAAGTCAGATATCCGATGTATCAAAATTCCTAACGATTATAACTGCGAATATTAAAATTCCGAATTTGAAGATACCGAACCATTACAATTCCGAATTATTAATAATCCGAAATATCATAAATACGAATTCCGATTATCAAAACTCCGAAACAACACAAACCCGACAATCAAGCGCCTTGTAAACCTGCATTAGGTAAGTAAGATAGTTGCTATTTTCGGGGTACACGAGATAAACAGGAAATAGAATTATTGAACTCTTATTTTATTTTATTTATGCTAATGATTACAAAATACACGTTGCCATACAACTTTCAGTAACAAGCATGCATGCAGGCAAGCATGCAGGCATGCATGCAGGCAAGCATGCAGGCAAGCATGCAGGCAAGCATGCAGGCAAGCATGCAGGCAAGCATGCAGGCAAGCATGCATGCAGGCAAGTATGCAGGCAAGCATGCATGCAGGCAAGCATGCATGCAGGCAAGCATGCATGCAGGCAAGCATGCATGCAGGCAAGCATGCATTCAGGCAAGCATGTATTCAGGCAAGCATGCATGCAGGCAAGCATGCAGGCATGCATTAGTTTCGCTCTTCTCCGGCGCTACGGGATGTGCAGTCCTTCCGCCCTTGCGTAACAAAGTTCAGGCACCCATGCTCGCTTCCGCAGCTTCGGCTTGCTGGTCGCCTCCGGCGACCAGCCTCAGCCGCTCCAGCTCGCCCGGGCGCCTGAGCTTCGTTACTGCGGGCGAGGACTGCCCACCCTCTGCGCCTCCGGTTTATAAATAACACTCTAGTGTAGGGCAAACAAGTACCACGGCAGTAGGACCACGGCAAGTCGGGTTTGGCTTAATTTTTATACGTTATAATTGGCGAGAAAATTAATTTATTATTATAAATAATCAACTCTAAAATGCGCAACATGTCAAATCAATTTTAACTTTTACCTATTTTTGATATAAATTTTCAATTTGAGCAATGAATTTTCGGAAATTTGAAATTCGGAATAACGTTTTTCGGGCCAATAATACTACGGATTTTTAATTATTCGTAAAAATGAAATTCGGAAGAATGAACATTCGTATTTATAACTTTCGGATAAATAACTATCGTGTTTTTGAATACTCGGAGTTTTGTTTCTTAGGAATTATAATATTCGGAATTTTGAAAATCGGAATATTGAAATTCGGAATTAAGTATTTCGGAATTGTTGGGTGTTCCCATATAAATCATTTATGTTCTGTAATAATTCATTGTAACTCTACTGAAATAATAAAATTGGTGGATAAGACAATATTGTATATTTTGTTCATGTCATTCATTAGCTTTAAGTTCATTCATTCACAACACTTCAGTGTTTCCACTTCTAGGCATTTCACCTTATTTTGGGCGGTACGATTAATATAATAATTATATTACTTAAGCCATAAAATACGGTAAATGTGATGAGGAATGAATTATGATAAATAACATCAAGTAATTTTGGAAGTAAAATCTAATAACGAGATGGTAGCTTACCTTCCTTTTTTAAAGTAGATCGCGCCGTTTTAAAAATACTGTTTCTGGTTTTTTAACATTTTATTCGTTCTAGTGTTAATCCCAGTCACATCCGAAGCTTTCAGTTCGGAGTCTGGGGTCCGTTTTACCAGTCTAACTGCGGATTTGGCTGGACTTCAATATTTTGCGTGATCCAATAGCGACTGCCATCTGACCCCCACGATCCAATAGCGATATTGGGTGACATGGAAGCATTGTAGCTAGACCAGTTGTTGCACTTTTCGGGCTCCAACTACCCGTAACGACTACCATTTTTTTATTATCTTGCTTTATGAGGCACGACCAGACTTAAGCAAATATCCATTTTTTTTTTCAAAATCAAAAACGTACTTAGGAATTTCATTTTCAATGAGCAGTTTTCCAGTAGGTATTTATAGCGTTCCTAAAGACAAGCTAGATGGCGCAGCCGGCACTTTTGGTAAGTAGAGTGTGGTCTCACATATCTAGTGTTCCCTAATTTATGGAAAAAATGTTCCTCGGTTTTGTAATGATTTACTTTACATAAATGTTTTGACATCTTTTTTTGATAAAACTATTTTAAATGACAGCGTTTTACCTAAAAATAAAACGCTTATTAAATAACTTACTTTATTCGAAGCCTAATAATATTTGAGTGGCAACACTTGTTTCTACTGTAGGGTCGTCTCTTTCTAGCCTATTGCTATCCTTTTCTGGCTTACCCCTCTTTCCACCAGGCAGGTCACGGCAGAGAGATTCTCCGCCGGACACCTCATTGTGGGTCATAATATTATTAAGTACTAAATTATTTAGTAACACCAGGCAGGATATAAAAACTTTAGGCTTCGAATAAAGTAAGTTATTTAATAAGCGTTTTATTTTTAGGTAAAACGCTGTCATTAAACAACTGTACTGTTATTCGAAGCCTAATAATATTTGAGATGTGTCTGTTATCGCCTGGTGGAAAAAAAAACGCCAATGTGATAAATGCAATGATGTTAGTTTGACCAAATTCCACTAGATAAGTGTAATATGTTCAATAGGCTAAATTTCGGGTAAAAAAAAAAACAACCATAGGTTTGAACTTATTAATAATACTAGTAAGCTTACCTAAGCATATATTACCATAATAATTTACTCTGATTATTAACATCAGTAGGTAAGTATAGGTAGGTACTTAGATTTAAATAATACACAATCATAAAATTTAGTTCAAATTAAAAAGTACCTACCATCTACAATATTCTGCCTAAAAAAAAATAATTATCAATGACAAATCGAAAAATAATTAAGCAATCATATTAATTATTATTAGTAATTATTAAGTATAAAAACATAAAAAATAATCATAAGGGTAAGAATAAATTAGACATTGTTCTATTAGACGATACCACATCCGCAGGTTTTATTTCTCTTCTGTAGAATCGGGTAAATGTGTCACGTGACCTCCAATTACCCCTCGCGAGTATGTCTTCTAAAGGAAGATTCAGCAGCCAATCTTTGGAAGCCACTGCTGGTCGCGTGGAGCCTGCTGATGCTTGCACTCCGGCTCTCTTTAAGAGAGACTTTATCCAGTTTGCAATGACGGTGCGACTGGCCGCTTTTGGAGCACCACGAACTGTCAAAAAAAGATGATTGCTTTTACATACATCTCGTCTCTCTTTAGACAACTTAATCAAGGCCTTAATCCAAAAGACGGGATTAAGCGCAGTGTTTTCAGGATTATTAAGTAGACGCCAGCCTGATTGCCGGTATTCGGAACTGTCTGTTTTGGACCCAAAAAGGGGCCAGAAGGTAGTATGATCATTTGACAAGGTGAAATGATCTGGATCTATAGAGAGTAGGGTAAGATCATGCACCCTGCGACCCGAACACAAAAGGAGAATACAGGCTGTTCTTTGTGCACATTCATAAAACGTGAAATTTGAAACGAAATTGTCCACTAGCCAACGAGTGACTACTTCAACGTCCCAGATGGGGGGTTTCAATATTTTAGGTTTCTTGAGCGCTATAGACTTTAAAATACGTATCACAACAGGGTGTGAACTCAGACTATGGGTTTTATTAGGATCACATAAAGTTGAAACAACTGATTTATGCAACACAACTGAATTGTATGATAAGTTTTCTATAAGATACAAATCTGACAAATATCTCGCAAGATCTGTACCTGACGGAGAACGAATCGAAATGTTATTATTAATAGCCCACGAGCACCAACGCTTCCATGCAGACATATAATATTTTTTCGTAGAATCCCGCCAACTAGCAAATAAAAGATTTCGTTGATTTACAGACCAACCTATGAGAGCTTGATCCCACCCCCACATTTCCAAATCTCCAGTGTCAGTTCGTGAACCCTCGTGGGGTTCCGGTTCGTCGAGGTATCTATCAGAACCTCCTCGAGATTGTGGATTGTATATGGAGGAGCAATGGCTCTCCTCTTGAGATCGGGGCGCCAAAAGGCTTTCTGCCACTTTGGGACTATTAACAGATAGATCCCAGATGCGTTGTTTAGGTGGGCTAACACTTTGGGAATCAGATAGGGCGGTGGAAAGATCCACGCTAGGCTGAAGTGCCAACGCCTTGTGAAGCTTGATGGTCTTTCGAGTTCAGGGACACATAGTTCGGTACTACATGAGCTCGATCTGATGCAAAGAGATCTATTACCGGCTTTCCCCATTTCAGAAATACTTTCTCCGTCAAGGGTGGAAGTAAGTGCCACTCCGGGTGACGGACTCCTCTCGACAATCGATCTGCCTCGACATTGTATTTGCCTGGCAGGTGGTGGAGAGATAGCGATATGCTGTACTTCTGTAGAATGTGAAAGACTTTGTATGTTAACCTCATAAGATGCTTGGATCGAGTGCCTCCCTCCCTGCGGAGATACGACAGAACCGTTCTGTTGTCCGATTGTATGGAAACTGTTGTCCCTTTGAGCAGGTGACAATGGTTTTGAAAGACTTTCAAAATTGCCAACATTTCCTTCAGATTCGAATGAAGGTCTTGTTCGCTGTATTTCCAATTCCCGCTCAGGCTCTCGCTGTTTATCTGAGCTCCCCATCCCGAACCGGAAGCATCGGTCGACAGATAATGAGTTACGGCAGGGGTATGTAACATCGAATTGTTTGAATAATTTTGGAGCCACCACTTTAGATCTGATATGGTCCTTTTGGCAGTGAGACCACTTCCAGTGGGTTCTTGTTTAGTAGTGTATGAGAATGACTTAGTAACTTACGGAAATGAAGCCGGCCGTAGGGTACTACCAGGCTTGCAAAGTTTAACGATCCTATCAGACCTTGCAACTCCCTCAGGTTGCATCGCTTTCGACGCAAAATTTGAAGGAGTTTTTCTTTTACAGAAAGCTGTTTCTTTACCGGCAATTCTTTCACATTTTGCCACGTATTCCATATCATCCCTAGATATGGAATTGCTTTTTGGGGATTTAACACAGACTTTTGGTAATTGATTTGCCACCCTAACGATTCTAGGAACTGTATAGCTGTACTCACCTGAGTCGAGAGTGTGTTTGTCCTGGCTGGCCAGTAAAAAGTCGTCCAGGTAAACCAAGGTGCGTATGCCTCGGTCTCGTAGCTTCTGTGCAACCCAGTTGGTTAGCACGGTGAAGACTTTTGGAGCTGACGCCAGGCCGAAGGGCAGGCAAGTCATTTGTAACAATTCGTTGTTCCACATCAGTCGGAGAAAAGGCCTGTGACTGACTGCTACGGGCAAATGAAAATAAGCATTCTGAAGGTCGATCTTTGCGACCCAGTCGCCCGATTGGAGAAACAAAGAGATTGTTGCGTGATTTATCAACTTGAATTTGCTCACGGCGACAAATTGATTTAGGTTTTTTAAATTGAAAATCGGACGGTATGAACCGTCGTCTTTTGGTATCAAAAAAAGATTGGAAAGAAAGCTGGGTTTGGTTTGAGCCCTCTCGAGAACGCCCATGTTCATCATTTCTTGAATATGCAACTTCATTTCGGGTGAATATGAAGTTTTTATGTCTTTTCCCGTTCCCGGGACATGAAGCAGAGGCCTTTCCATGAAGGTATGCGGTACCCTTCTGAAATTATCTTCAAGATTACGGGAGGTGCTTTGTGATATTCCCACATCTGATAGAAATGATGAAGGCGCCCTGCTTTGAAAGTCGAGTCAAAACTTCTTTTTAGGTTGTCCCTTGCGTGAATTAGCTGCTTGCTGGGTTCTATACGCTGTATCCTGAGCCCTGGGTGCTCGTGGACGAAAGGTCATTCGCGCGGGCATTCTAGGCATGAAACCTTGATTATAAAACGGATACATTCCTTGCGCAGGAAATGTTGAAAATGATGGATAACCAGGGGGACCTTGCGCAGGTACCATTGGTAAATTACGGTTACCTGAGTAACTTTGTGTATATTGCAAACCCTGCGCAGGTTGCTTGAGTTTATTAATATTTTGGCTAGTACCAGCTTGCGAAGCTACAACTTTGGAACTCGCCGATTTCGTTGACCAAAAAACTTTACTTGTACCCCCATGTTTCTCTAATATTGAACTCAACTTATCATCTTTAAACAGGTTCTCACATGACGGTGGTATTTTACGAAGTGTGGCTTTCGTAAATTTATCCTTAACTGACTTAAGAATAGCGTCCCGGCGCTGTTGAATCAGGTCTGCGCGGTGACCACAAGCCATTTGTAATAGATCATTGGATATCTTTTGAAAGTCGCCTTGCACAAATATCTCGTTAATTTTGGACTCTATGCTAGTCCTATCAACCGTATCGGAAGATCTAAGCCATGAAATAAAATTTATAAAACCGGTTTCTACAGCTTCGTGCTGCTTCAGTAAACCTAGCGTAATACTTGCAAAACCTCTTTCAGTAAGAGATAAGTTAGGCAATCTATCATATTGTTTTAATTCATCGTTACATTCGAGTTCGGTAAAGCCGGGGGTAGAACAATATCTTTTTTGAACATCCGAGTATCTAACATCGGACCATGAAGCAGATTCAAAATGCTGAATATCATTCAGACGTTTTAGAATATGTTCATCTGATTTCAACATTGCAGGCTCTTTTAAAACGACATTAACGGGCAAAGAAAATTCTGTAGAATTTTGTTGTGAGGTAGATCCATCACCATTATATAACTCGCCACTGACATTTAAAGAAACATCGCTATCGCTATCGTTACAATGTTGCGATTGATAACTTTGTGTAGGGTGATCTTGAAATAAATAATTATGCATGAAATTAACTTGTGAAGCTAACGTTTTTAACATGTCGGAATACTCGGAATGCTCCGGGCCCTCATGTCGGGCACGTTTGGCTTCCTTTGTAGCTTTGGATGCTGACCTACGTTTCTTACTTGTGGCGATGCTCGGTTGAGACATCGTTTGTGTAGGTCCAGAGGAACGCGGCGGAGCCTCGATCACCGCCTCTGTGGAAGCAACGGCCACAGAGGACCGCAGGCGCGCCGGTGTCGGAGATGATCGACTTCCAGAACTACTAGAAGATGAAGAATCACTCTCCATTTTTAAGCACAAAAGCTTAAATTTTTTTTTTTTTTTTAAAGTATTCTACAAGTAGGTTACAAAAAATTTTAACAAAAGTATGCGAACGGAGAATCCGTTAGAAAAAAAAAAATACTTGTTATTAGGTACGACCGCTCAGTACGAAAACAAAATCGCCAATGAGGTGTCCGGCGGAGAATCTCTCTGCCGTGACCTGCCTGGTGGAAAGAGGGGTAAGCCAGAAAAGGATAGCAATAGGCTAGAAAGAGACGACCCTACAGTAGAAACAAGTGTTGCCACTCAAATATTATTAGGCTTCGAATAACAGTACAGTTGTTTAATATAATATTATTTTAAATTACAGACAGTGACGCGAAAAGAATTAAGCGTTTTATCATATTTTATCTATTATAATATGGGTAAATGAAATTAAACTTTGGCAATATCGCACAAATAAACCACAGAGTACATTTTTAATTACCAAAAGCTATGCTAGCGCCATCTCTTGATGATTTAAAAACCAACTGATTATTATACCTACTGGAAAACTGCTCATACTCGCATGAAGAGAAAAAATCTAACGGACGGTGTTGTCAGTGAAAAAAAGGTCTTAGGGATTTTTCGAATTGGTGCATCCTTACTTACAGAATGATCAAAACAAAGACTTTGAGATGATAGAGTGAGGTCCCACTGACCTCAGACTCATACAGAAATATACCTATAAAACGACACCGCTTTCAGCTGAGCCATTCTTTTTTAAGAATTATGCTATATTACCAATCGTAAAAATTTGATCTTTCTTAAAATTACGTTAGTCTGAGGTGACAGGGATCTTGAACCATAAAATAATTATACACTTTATTGTACCAGTAGGTAATAGTTAACATAATTTTACATAAAAATAACAAAATGAGTTATCGCAGACTGCGTTTTTTTACATGCATCTTCGGGCAATTTTAATAAACAATATATCTAGGGTAAATACACCGCGGTAGCCTAGTGGTATGGGTAATGGACTGCTGAGACGAGGTCTCGGGTTCGATCCCAGGTATTACCATGGCACACACCAATGACTTTTCGATGCTTTTCGAAGTTATGTGTGTATTTATCGCAGGTTTATAAGTGCCCGGTTAATGGCAATAGGCTCGCCATCTATTACATTGGGACCTAAACATAAACGGCGAAATGTGGGTGCTAGCACCTCTGCCTACCCCTTCGGGGAATATAGGCGTGAGTTTATGTATGTAAATCTGAGTCCAAATAGGGTAACTCTCACAAACATCAACTCAATTCATTCAGTCATTCAGTAGTCATTTACTCAGTCAGTTCGACTTCGTCATTCACTCCGTAACGTGAACGGAACGCGGTTATTAAAAACATGTCTGCCGTTTGTGTTAGTTGATGTAAATATTGACGAAAAATCAACTTTCTGTTTTCTTTTACGTAGTGATTATCGGTGCTATTTCGTTTTATAATGTGTGTGGATGTGCAGTGATCTGTTCATATGAGGCTGCTGTATAAAACTGGTCCAATGGAGTCACTAAGAAAGTGGTTCTACAAACCGAAGGTACGTCAACACTTTGTTTCAATGTTATTCTTTTGGATACATAAGGTAAATAAATGGTAACATTTTGATTTAATCTTTTAAATTGAACGTGAAACTATATATAAATATACGTAATTATGAGTGTTTCGTAAGAGAAGTATTACCAAATCGCGATCCACCAGTTGCCAATAGCCATTCTTTGTTAATTTCAATACGAGTGATTCAGACGTTTCTATTTGATTTTCCTACTACCTAACATTGTAAGAATTGTAAAATGTCATTAAAATTATTTCCTTTTACTAAAAAAGACAAGAAATCACTAAATTACGATAATTGGAGCATAGTTCCTTATGTCATAAGTTTAGTTTTGTAGAAATTCATACTGCGATATGTAAATGAGTGCTCAATACAGAATGCTAGCGGAACTCACTAAACTGCGTATTTTGTGTAACATAATAAAAACTGCAACCTTATTAAGTTTTAAGCTCCCAAATACTGTCTTGTTTATGGATTTGTTTACTTTTGCTAAGGGCTATGGTGGCATTTCAAAAGATTTAAGACCTAACTATTGACCTTTTGGGAGGTTTTTAAAGGTACTCATTACTCATTACTTTTGATTTTACAGTCATTTTAATGTTGTTTGCTGTTGCATCTGAGCCCGGAGCATAGTATAGCCTTATTCTACTGTGCCCAGGGTCTATTTACTCCTTTGTGATTCTTAATATGTAAATCAAACCTAACGCCTCTATAATAAAGGACATCATTAATGGTAATAAAAATAAACATCTCATCAATCAGCACTTGCTAGGCATAGTAATTCGCTAGTAAACTGTAAGGCAGGGCAATAGGTGTTTGAGGCCTCTAGGGAACTCAGGCTGGTTAGGAAGTAAAAATAATATGAATGGTTTTAAAGGAGGTTAAACCTCCTTTAAAACACAAGCTAGTTAAGCTATGCAGGTATGATTGTTGTAGAATATTTGTTGTACAATTTGGTAAAAGGAGGAGTACCTAAACTCCTCCTTTTACCAAACCAATGTGGCTATACATGGCTTTTATGGGAGAGTATTTTATGATAAGTGACTCAGGGTAATAAATTATATTGATGTTGCAACAAAGACAAATGTTTATCTGTGGAAACTATAATATTACATTGTTATGGCTGTGTCGAGGTCAGTCTTTCGTAAGATTAATAAATTTAATTACATACTGGTCCTATGTTTCAGTTTATAGCACAAAAATTACCAAAAATGGGTAGTATTAGGTAATTTTAATACCCTGTGCAGATAGTAGGGAGATGTTTCATATTATTAGATTTTTAGCTTAGTTTTCATTTGCTCTTTTAAGATACTTCTAATAAAATATCTGTAAAGTGATGCACAAAACTGAAGTAACTGGCCACATTATGATGATCACATCTTCACCGTAGCATTAATCCCAGTTGCATCCAAAGCTTTCACCTCGGGGTCTGGGGTCTGCTATTTCCAGTCCAACTGTAGATTTGACTGAACTTTGATATTTTCCGTGAACCAACTGACATCTACAGCCCATAGGGAAAATCTCGTATATTATAATAAAAAAAATCTTATTTACTGTAGGTACATCAGAAGGTTTTCCCAAATGTAAATTTTGCATGCAACTGCTATAAGGATGTTGAATGTTGATTATAAGATTTTGTGATATCCTTCCCCACAAGTGAAATATTTGAAGAACAGTAATCAACTCTTTGACTATGTTGTCTCCTTATAATCTGTGGGCCTTCGTAGGTAGGACAGCCTCCGTGGAGTAGCGGTAGTGAACGCGGCCGCTACGCAGGAGGCGCGGGTTCGATTCCCGCTCAGTGCAAATATTTGTGTGAATGAAATATGAGTATTTGCATTGGTCTGGTTGTGCCTCGGAGAGCTCGTTAAGCCGTCGGTCCCGGTTGCCATGAGAACATCTATGGCAGTCGTTACGGGTAGTTGGAGCCCTCAAAAATCCAAAAACAACGGTCTAACTGCTAAACTTCGATATCGCCTAATGTTAACATAGGGTTGTGGAGGCCAGATGACAATCGCTTCACGGAAAATATCGAGGTCTAGTCAAATCTGTGGTTAAGACTGGTAAAAGCGGACCCCAGACTCCGAGCTGAAAGCTTCGGATGCGACTGGGAATTAACGCTAAGAGGAAGAGAGAATCTGTGGGCCTTTTGTATTCCAAGATTCCACCTCAGTATTGCATTGCCTGCCATTTATTAGGGACTCCCTTAAACAGAATCATATGTCACTTGGGTCAGAGAATTACCAGCAGAGCTGTTCTTAATAGTCCTGATGAACCTATATGTTACAGCCAACTAGCTTAATCAGCTGAATTAACAACCTAGCGTCTTTAGTAAAGGCAAAATTCAACAAGTAGCTTGAATATTATTCAGACATTCGATATTTCATTGTATCAACTATAGGTATGGAATTGTTTAAAAATAATGTTATCTATATAAAAATAATGTTATCTAGATAATTCCAAGTATTTTTATATTAACATTGAATTTCATATATCATAATTACCTATTTACTTTTTTTACATAGTTGTGTCAATGTCTCAACTTATATTTTGATAAATCATCATCCTCCTCATAACAATTTCCAGAGGTCCATCTGTCAGTTTGTCCAAGAGCAAATACTGTCTGACCTCCATACCCTGAGAAGAAAGCCAACTACAAAGCTGGGTTTGATATTTAGCAAGTGCACATATTGTTAACACAGCCTCCGTGGCGTAGCGGTAGTGAACGCGGCCGCTACGCAGGAGGCGTGGGTTCGATCCCCGCTCAGTGCAAATATTTGTGTTCATGAAATATGGGTATCTGCATTGGTCTGGTCGTGCCTCGGAGAGCACGTTAAGCCGTCGGTCCCGGTTGCCATAAGAACATCTATGGCAGTCGTTACGGGTAGTTGGAGCCCTCAAAAATCCAAAAACAACAGTCTAGCTGCAAAGCTTCGATATCGCCTAATGTTACCATTGGGATGTGGAGGTCAGATGGCAATCGCTTCACAGAAAATATCGAGGTCTAGCCAAATCTGTAGTTAAAACTGGCAAAAGCGGACCCCAGACTCCGAGCTGAAAGCTTCGGATGCGACTGGGAATTAACGCTAAGAGGACACACACACATATTGTTAACACACTTGTACTTTTCCACGATACTCATTAATGAACCTAACTGGTTTTGCCTTATGGCATATGGTGTTTTTTTTTTAATTGTCATTCAGCTGGTGCTGTTGAGGTTAGTTTTATCCCCAAAGTTGTTGGCGGGCCTCTGTATTTTTGGGCTGGTGTATTAAAAATCTAGCCACTATATCCTACTAATATTATAAATGTGAAAGTTTGTGAGAATGGATGTGTGGATGTTTGTTACTCTTTCACGCATAAACGGCTGGACCGATTTGGTTGAAATTTGGTATGTATATAGGTTATACCCTGGATTAACATATAGGCTATATATCAGCGATGGACGGGATCAGGATTCCACGCGGGCGGAGCCGCGAGCAACAGCTAGTACAAGATATAGCCATTGACTCGGAGAAGGGCTCTTTCTCTTTGGGAAATTAACTGTAAAAGGATCAACAGTTTACATAAGCTTTTATCTTAATGTCATAGTTATTTATTTACAAATTAAATAATGAGTCTTTGTACACTACACTGCACATCTATTGTTCATTATATTATACACACATTAATTGTAGAGTTTACATGATATGTATTGATAGATTCTTATGACGTAGTGGTACTTGTTTACTTAACCTTGCTAGTTGTAAAAGTATCAATAGATTATAATAAATTGGAAAAAGCGAAATCAATTCTCGGGCGGGAATTGCCCGCCCGAGAATTGATTTCGCTTTTTCCAATTTATTATAATTTGTTTAGTTTAGCAAACTAATTGCTTTAAAATTATCTTAAGTATCAATAGATATGAATTATACTGTAAATAATTATACTAACATGTACTCAGAACTATTAGTTAGACTGAAGTTTATGTGAATAAACAATGTTATTTTATGTACTTCCTTTAAAAATAAAATTAACTTTCTATTTTCATAAAATTGGGTTATTTGACTGTTATAGTTTAGTCTCCAAGGCACGACCCGGTCAATGCAAATACTTCATGTTCATGCAGACAAATATTTGCACTGAGCGTGGAATGAATCCGCCACAGAGGCTGTCATCTGAAGAGGTTATTGGGAACACTACACTAGATTGGTTATTAATAAAAACCAAATACATTTGAAAAAGGTACTTATTATTTTATTTTGACAGCCTCTGTGGCGTAGCGGTAGTGAACGCGGCCGCTACGCAGGAGGCGCGGGTTCGATTCCCGCTCAATGCAAATATTTGTGTGCATGAATATGAATATTTACATTGGTCTGGGTGTTTCTATGTATAATATGTATGTATTTACGAAAAAAAAATGTATCTGAGTAAATATGTTTATCCGCATTCTAGAACCCATAGCACAAGCTAGTTAAGCTAAGCTTACTTTGGGTCTAGATGGCGTTGTGTAGAATGTCCTACAATATTTTATTATTATTATTTACTTAAACATTACAAAATGTTACAAATCAGTCGGCACATGTGGCAAGTATTTGTATTCATAAGCTTAAGACTACCAAACACATTGACACATATTTTTCGTTCGAAACTGAAATCACGTGTCACGTCAGAAGGTCAGGTTGTGTAATGTATGAACGTGCCAGTCTTCATTTGTAATGCGCTGAAAACGATGTCAGGTTCATCATGGCTTGCAGCTAAATGTTCCAATCAAATAAATAGGTCATATTTCCCAGCTGATGTTGGTTTACTACTTAAAATTCTTTGTCGGACCTTATTGTCTAAAGAAATGGAATAGTGTTATGGAATGTTTGTATAAGCCGTTTTGGTTTCTGATGGAGTAGTATAGGGCCACCCCATCTCTTCCTGTGGGTGTTGTAGAAGGTGACTAAGGGATGGGGCTGTTCTCCATCCGACAGTAAACATACAGTCCTTAAGTGCCCGCTTGAAATCATTGTTGGCGAAATGTGGGTGATAGTGCACCTCTGCCTCCCCTTCGGGGATTAACAGACGTGAGTATATGTATGGAATCTTCATAACGTGGTCGGTACTGCTGACAGTTAGGAATTAGGTCCACAGGACTATATATACCACTAGCTTTTGCCCGCGGCTCCGCCCGCGTGGATGTCGGTTATCGCGACCAAACATAGCCTATGTCCTTTCTCAAGGTCTAATCTACCCCTATACCAAATTTCATCAAAATCGGTTCAGCGGTTTAGTTGTAAAAGCGAGACAGACAGACAGACAGACAGGCAGACAGACAGACAGAGTTACTTTCGCATTTATAATATTTTAGTAGAGATTGCATATAGACATACAAGGAGCTCTGCATATCTATGTTACCTTGAGCACGCGAAACGGTATGAAATATGTATGAGATATATTAAATTCTCTAATGAAACGAAATAATTACGGAATCGGCCCATAACCTGAAGTGATAAAATGGTAGTAATAAGTTAAACACTTCAGTAAGTAAGAAAGAAAGCAAGAAAGAAAACTTGTTTATTGTGTATCACAACTCACATAATTAAACAAAACATCATATTATAACAATAATCATAAAACAAAATACAAAGAACAGAGAAATTATAACTCATAAAAAAAAACAATAGATAGGCAAATCGGGCAGGCGGTGATTAATTACTGGGGGTATCCACTAAAATAGGATTTTTGGGAATTCATCCTAAGGGGGTAAAACTCGATTTAATAAGAAGTCTGGACAAGCCGTTAGCTCAAATAGAGAAGGACACACGTGTGTACCAAAAAGAACAACTGCTTTGTTGTAAGTGACGTATGACTTGGCACCCCGACCTCAATATTCCAACAGTTTATATTGTGCTTTACGCGAATAAGACCCGCCGGACCCCCTCGACTTTGAAACCATAAACCATGACACATTGAATAAGAAACTAACTCATATCTAAGTCACCTCGAAATTGATGAGGTGATTACACATGTTATGTTAGGGTCGACAATAACGAATAAGGGCCCCAGGAACCTTTATTGTGAAACTCGTACGAAGAACGGACCCATGACATAACATATTGATAGATAATATGAAACTAGGGCGCATTTAAAACCGGCTACATACCAAACGAACGAGTACTTACTAATGAACGAACGCAAATCAATCAATATATGGGCTTCAAACTACATAACACTCGAATATTTAGTACTTAGAATAGCATTATCTCTTCCTGATAAGCCTACGTCAATGATTCATAATGACGTCATTAGTTTATTATCCATTATCCGTTCCATAATGACGATATGCCAGCTGATTTACTGCTATTTCTTTGTTTCCGATAGAAGACTTCCATGTTGCGATAATTAATAGTTCGGTGATGACGTGATGGCTGATAAAATACCTACCTAATGAGAAACAATTAATACTGGAGTGGACTCGTATTCACACCAGAATGCCACGGCAGAGAGCAGTTTGGACTAATTGTTATGAGAAATTGTAAAATTACCTTTTTCCAATCATATCCAATCATGCGCGTGGCTTTACCCATGATAACATGTAAAATTGTTGTATCTCGAGCTTCTGGTATCAATTTGAAAGTTTTTTGGTGTTACGCATGAGTTTTCAATTGGAAATGGCTTATCAAAAGCCGTCCTGTAGTTTTTATGTAATGCTCAAACACTGTTTGTTTGTATTCACATTAATTGTAGTACTATACTGTGTAAGTGTTTGTAAGTTATTCTTTCTTGCAAAAGGGGCTGAACGGATCCGAATGAATTTCTGGTCAAAGATAGATTTGCCTGCAATAGCACAACGTACCATGTAGGTAACTTGTATCATGCTATCTAATATCTGCGCTACAATAAATACTAAAAAGTTTCCTCTATGTAAACTACAAGTCTATAAATCCAATCAACATTGAAAATAAACCAAACAGTATAAAAACTTATCCACTTTTTTCTAACAAACATTAAAAATGACAACATCGCAATGTCGTATTTGATAAACATTAATATAGATGTGTTGTCGTCAGTGAACGCAAACAAAACAGTCCTATTGGTGTTTGTATAGGTCAGAAAACCTGTTTTTTTGTAGGTTGTCTGTGTCTAATGGTCATTCACTCATATTAATATACGATGTCATGCCAGTAGCAAAACAAAAATATCGCGGATAGTTACAATGTACAAATAGAGAACTTCAATTAACGCGGTCATGCTAGATTCCGACTAGTTTAGCCGTGGTCACCAGGCTGACAATTTCCATTCTGGCCCCCTATACAAGTGGTATAGTCGGCGGCATTTAACTTCGCAACAAACACGTCACAAAATGTACTCTTTATGCGCAGAAGCCGCGTGTTTAGTGTCTTTTGTGGATAGCTTGAGGTGCTGCGGAGGCGGAGGACCTCAAATCCACCAATCATAGATTATATTAAACCAATCCGCGCGCACCAGACGCTTGTTTTTCTCGCGACTTGTTGCCAAGTTAAATGCCGAGAACTATAATTCGTAATAGGATGACGAATTTGACATATATGACGGTCCACAACCTGTCTTAAACGTCAAATCCCATATATTCGTCATTCTATTCTACAATAAGCCGGCCAGCGAATTGACGCTTGTCTAGGAGGACTGTCTTCTCAATTGTTATACCTAGCCTGATTTAGCGTAGCGTATCTTTATCTTGTCAGAATATCAAATTTTACCGACATGAAAACATTACCGCAAATGATGTGTGCTTCTTCGTATTGACAAATTGATCTGTGCACTTCGACCAAGGCCTTTGTACCGTTGTGGCTCAATTATATCACAATTAGATGACGAATACAGATTCGACTGATTCACGCTCGTACTGTTCCGCCTTTTGTAATGTTTAACTCGTTAGACTTCACTTAAGACACTGATTGACCTGATCTTGTCTGGAATTTGAACTTTGACTTATATGTATACACACTGCACTTATAATAGATTGGTTCTTCAAGGGGTTATTCAAGAAGAAAGGCATCAGAAGGTTCTTATAGGGTCGATAGCACGAGTGTGACGCCCCTGGTGTTGTAAACGTCCCTAGACCACGGTAACCAAAAAACCTTTTGATCGGCTACTCAAGGAGTTTGTAAAAAATGCCAACATTAGTAAAATCAACATGTTACATATTACTACAACGCTGGCCATTTCATCAATCAACGATCTGCACGCTATTAGGCTAAATTCCTAATTATTCCTTGATTAGGCTAAATCATGAATAATTAAGAATTTAGGCTAATTACTCCATAATTTAGGTAAACAAAGGAACGACTGTGTTATCATCATCCCCACGTTAATACCGTTAAAACCGGGTTGCATCCAAAGTTTTTACTTTGGAGAGTGTTCCGCTTGCATAATCTTTTTCTTATTAGGTATGTAGACTGTAATGATAATGACCAGTTAAGACAATAATAGTCAATATTTCATCATTTTATTATCGATCAACGTGTGAAACGACTTCGAATGACATCACTTCATTTGCAATTCGCAATAAAAGTACAATATTTTAATATTAATCCTTAGCTCGAGTTATCGAAGTGTGACGTCACATATTCAGGCCAGCTGACGCTATTGTAATTCGATATATTGCATCTCGCTCGCTCACTTTCACTTTTTTTTCACCACTTTCCCAATAGCGAAACTCGGTCGTTTTTGCCTAATGTTTTGCGACTGATGCCGTCTGGCCATTCAACGATAAAACTTTGTGGGTGTCTTTGACTCTTACTCTTGAGCTTATTAAAGACGGATTTCTTTTTGCATTGTTTTGACTTTTTATATCTATTGTTCAGGTTTTGTAGCGACCGCTATCCGGGTGTAGGTAAACGCCTTTTGGGCTACTGTTTTCGCACCTATTGTTTTTATTTTGAACTCTGATTTACATAATTATATGATTTCCTGTTATACGTTACGTAAACTCGCCACAGTTATTTAACTGAACGTAACCTGTATTGATATTTTTCATTGCATTTTTGTTTTTGAATTGCATTCGAATGCTGCGCCAGAGCAGAGGTCACGAGTTTGAAGCCTGCACAGTGCCAAGGTGTATATGCATGAATATGGATCAATGGCGAAGAGTGAAAAGAGGGAAGGCTCAGCCCCCTAGACAAGTGGCAATTCGTTGCTCGGCGTATCATGGAATAGAATGACGAATGTATAGAATTTGACGTTTTTGACATTCGTTGACACCTGTCGTATACGTCAAATCCCATACATTTGGCAATCGATTCTACAAAACGCCGGCCGACGAATTGCCACTTGTCTAGAGGGGCTGACCACTAATCGATTTGAATAGTTAGCATAATAAATGCTTCAAAATTTCATTCAATTGATCTAGTTTGTTTGTTTGTTACACCATGCGACCTCTTGGGAAGCCAGCAGGATTCGGGTTATAGGAATCCCTCGCCACTGATATGGATCATTTCAAGTGTTTGTATAACATATTTACAAAAAAATGTAATGCAACATTGTAGAATCAATAATACACGCTTAATTTAACTCTAGGTGACGCTGTCGTAGACCATTTATCTGTTAATATTGTTTACTTTGTCGTAATGTTAGATAAACACGTGTCTCACAGACTCACAGCGGTTATCAAACGTTTTGTTTGTTGCTTCATTTAACTGTCACTGTTATCTTCATTACATGACGCCAAGGAGGGCCAAATAAACACAGTAACAGATATTCAGAATTTTCACTTACTACTTCTACTCTACTCTTCTTCTATAGTACGCGCCAGTTAGTGTGGCAATACGAGTCATTTACATTCACCCGTACAGTGGTGTAGGTTGTAGTGTAGGTATACGAAATTTGCAAAAACGACAGTTTCAATGTTAAAAGATAATGTTATAATTCTTAATTCTTAATATTTTTGATTTAGGTACCTTTCTTGTTAATTCGTATTCGTAACACTTTGTTCCACTCGTATTGCCACACTAACTGGCGCGTACTATACTAAAGCTGTCCGCTGCTACATGCATACCAAAGGCAAGAAGCATAAAGGTATGATTCCTAAGCCGACCGCATACGACAATTACTGTAGTCTACACACATGCAGCAAATACAGCGTGCCCTTTACTTGAGTTAAACTCCGATACGGATAAAGGCGACCATTGAGAAGCCGCAATAAATAACACCAACCTGCTGCGTGCGCCTGCAGTTATCCATACTTCCATACTAATATAAATACGAAAGTAAATCTGTCTGTCTGTCTGCTCCGATTTCACTGAACCGATTTTGATGAAATTTGTTATAGGGGTAGATTAGACCTTGAGAAAGGACATAGGCTATGTTTGGTCGCGATAACCGACATCCACGCGGGCGGAGCCGCGGGCAAAAGCTAGTAGTATATACCTACATATGCGTCGGCTTGGGAATCATACCTTTAACCGTAAAGGCATAATCAAAAATTATACAGTCAGCAAAAGGAGATCAATATACCTTTTCCTATAATCTCCTTTGCCAGCTGTAATCTGTCACGTCGAAAAGTACGATTTATTCCTTACACTTTATAATGCCTCATGCCTCTTACGTTTTCTGTTAATTAACACCCAGAAGTACATAAAATACACACACATCAAAATACGTACGCTCATTAATCACCTCGACAGAAACTGATAATCGAGCAAATCATAAAAATCGTAATGACTGCATGGTCTGTTTAGTAGTAAGACATATGGTTAGAGCGGTTATCATTATGAGATAATAAATTGACGTAAACACCACGCCTCGGTCATTAAAACCCTAGTAACCCGGCGTGTTAGTAAACATTGCTCATTGCTGTATGAAAACGTGCACTATAGGCAGTTACAGTCAGCATCAAATCGATCTTAACTAGCATACATACATAATAGTCATGTCATGCCACATTTCACCAATCATTGTATTCGGTCCCACGTAATAGGGGGTGAGCATATTGCCGTATTTCGGACACTATTGTTGACTCGAGCCTTGCATCTGAGGCTGAGTCTGGGCTGTATGTATGCATTTATTCTGTCTAATGTTAAACAGCCTTATCCCTTGCATGACACGACGAGGATGGGGTGACCCAAATTCTACTCTACCGGGAACCACGCCGCTTGACTAGCAAAGTACTCAAAATGATCTTAATGCCCTTGGTTTCCCTCCCTTCTTGTTGATTGATTGTTCTGATATCACCTTTAGTTTGGACGATAATTCAATTTAAATCAATAAAACAGTTTGGTATTAACATCATTAGCAGGTATTAGATCGTTTTGAGTAGGTACTTTGTTAGTCAAGATCGATCTGATGCTCACTGTACATGATTGTATTGGCAAGTGCACGGTTTCACTTTGCAGGATCTGATCTTGGGTTATGTAGGTCGCATATTACGTTACTCGAATTTATTAATAAAGGCCATTAATAAAATACTTTCTAAAAGAATGCAGGTGGAGAAGGGATATCGTAAACGTGATGAATGTGATGATAAACAGTGACAGCTCAGCTTAGTTTAGGTTTGGTTCTAAGTTTATCACTTTTCTAAGTTCAAATGCTGTGTATGTTTTTAACGGGAAATAGGTGTCTGTACTGCGGACTCTCTTTCTTGAGACTTTGCCTTCAGATTACCATCCGGAGAGGTGGAGTCAAATTCGGAGTAACATGCTCGTCAAAATTTTGTGCTCCGCTTTCGCCGCCAGTTCACTCCAAGATGGAGGCATATGTGGTGGTTTATCATTGATGGCAATATTAAAAAACCAAAATGATTACTGGACAGTATAAAAACTTTGTACGTATGTCTCCGATCGATTTTGAAGAACTCTTGAATTTAATTGGACCAAAAGTACATAAAAAAGATACAAATTATTAAAAGCGGTCGTGACGACTTGCAACAGCGTACTGACTGAACCGCGTAACATTCAAAGGATTCGCCAAAAAACCGACAGCCGGGTGGAGCACTCTAAGCGAGCAACGAGCGGCTCGTTGCTCGCTGGTTTCCCCGTAACACGACGTACTGACTGCTCGAATGCTCGCTGTATAATAGGTTACATTACACGTCGTAACGTTGGTCAGTACCCACCTTTAGAATGTTACCGAGATACAACATCTTATATTGATCGGTGGTTGTAAAAAAATGATTTTATTCTTAATTAATGCACGAACTATAACTTGATTAAGATAGAAAAAAGCGTATACAGTTCAGGCAGGACTTGAACTCGTGATCTTTCCCTTACAGGAAGAATGCTCTAACCGCTGAGCCACCGAACCTCGCCGAAGCAGATCCAAATTTTTCTATACATCCTTCCTGGAGCGACGAACTATAATTTAAATGAAACTAGCATTTAATGCAAACAATAGCATTATTTCAAATAATATAAGTAGGTAAAACAATACAATCTATGTTATATGGTCTATTGACAAAGAAAACGTGACGTTCGCTCCTTTCTAACCATAAATTTCCGTTGTGTAGATAACATATCAGTAACAAACAGTAAGAAACATTCTTTTAGAATAATAAGCAAAATCATAAAAATATAGACAGCTCAGAAGTAGACTTGTTAACTCATAATCCTTGACCTTAGCTCATAATCATAACACGAACTTTTTTAGCTCATATTATACATAACATAACACAAAAATGTAACTGGATGAACAATTGTTGCATAACTTACGTGACTTCCTTAGAATAGAATAGAAATAAACTTTATTGTACACCAAACAAAAAGAAAAGTATACATAAAATAAATGGCAAACATAATTAGGTAATGTACAAATGGCGGCCTTATCGCTAAAAGCAATATCTTACAGGCAACCTTAATAGGAATAACTACAAATAAATTTGCGTTCGACGGTAAAAACTCTTTCTCCTACAAGATTCGTCTATAAAACAATGTCATTCTTAACTTATTAATTTATTATCAAGGTTCCGTATAAAAATGATAAAGAATGATGAAACAACGCCAAAGAGAGCCACGATGTCATGACAGGCTTCGTTCGTTGAGCACGATGTAATACTAAAAATAAACTTGAAATAAGCACATTATTTTTCCTTTTCACGAAGATTAGTAATGAAGTCATAACTCATAAATCTAATCTCACAGTATTATTTATTAAATGATATGACTATGACATGACGGATGCATTAATATAATTTGTACAACATTTTGTGATGTAATCTCTTAGCTGTAGATGTTGGAAACATCAGTCACAGTCATCTTGGCCATAGTTTTTTATGAAGTCAGTTGTTTCAAATCATATTGTTATCTTAACAATTTGTAGATTGTACAATTTATCTTGATAAGAGGGATTTTTTACGATATTCGTTATGATATCAAAAGATAAGTATGTACAGATGTTTTAGAACGATACCAGTGCAAATATTTATGTGACTAACCAAATCGATACTATAATCAGTGTGTACTGTAATCAATGCGTTTTTGTAAAGCCCCCCATAGACAAGTGATAGTAGAATAGAATGATGAATGTATGGGATTATGACATACGTTGACGATTGTCAGATAAGTCAAATACCATACATTCGGCATTCTATTTTACATTACGCCGGTCAACGAAGGGCCACTTGTCTAGGGGGGAGGGGGGAGAAATAAAATGGAAAGCCCGAGAATTTGATTGACCGTTACTTTAATACTACTATCTATATCTTAAGAATGATGTAAAGGACGTCCTTTCAATTGAAGTCATAGACGTAGGACTTGCAATCGGCGAGCAATATAATATCGAACCGTAGAAACTGGTTTTGCAGATATTTTTCCATAAAATGCGAAATTGCAATGATACTGTTTGCTACACCATAAATTGATGAATTTAGCAGGAAAATCGAGCTGACCTTGTCGGTTATACAGTGCAGTGATGCTTGTGGTTAGTCAATGGTCAGGGTCCCGATATGTAACTGCGATTACCGCGTAACTTTGATAGGAGAATGACGTCCTTTTCAATGATGTTCAGTTACTATGCTATAAATGCGTTGTAACTGGAACAGTCGAGGAAGGTTCCTTATAAAATTGAATTAAAGTACGAACTTGTGTTACATAAGCAGCAATATCTTTTTATTGTGTTGACCTAGAAGTTTGACTTTTTTAGTTGTAAGAGGTTGCAGACTGAAGTACACAAAGACACACATTTCCGAGATAAAGGTTTTGACAGACAAACAGACGGACAACAAAGTGATCCTATACGAGTTCCGTTTTATTTTCCTATTGAGGTACGGAACCCTAAAAATTGCAACCTTAAGCTTAAATTTCATAAGGTTACATTACATAGTGTGAAAATTTCACACTATGTAACGGCGTGCTCTATTTCCTTCGATTTTTAATTTCAAGTGCAGTATAATATGTGTTATAACCCGTGACACGTATCTTGGACCTAAATCGTAAGACATACGAGGCTCTGGCGCCCGCGGATTGCTTTGTAATAGTCTATGCTTGGTGAATTTGAGTTCGTCTACCGCAGTAGCACCCCGTGCTATCCTCTATAGACACCCAAGAAATGTGTACAGCGCGTATAGGGCACATTTTGAGCACATTTTAGGTCCAAGATACGTGGCGCGGGTTATACTTTTCTCTACTTTTGCTCAGCACCCCACACTTAGGTAAGTATGTACTTTGGTTTTGTGAGTACATAAATACATGGTATTTAATATTCGTAAGCTTTCCGATGACTGTTTTTAGTTACTAGCGTCACACTTAGGTTTTTTAATGAGACCAAACATGTTTACGTTAAATTATTATTCTATGGACATACGGGTTATACGCGCAAAAATTCTCGGAAAAGATGACATAGCCATTTATAAACAAATGGTTAGTTTAGTACACACTATGTTATATAATAATATATTGTAATAATGTTATTAATAGTTCTCATGTATTATGTGAAATAAAGACTAAAAGCATAATAGTGAGTACTTACGTAATATGATTGTAAATAATATTTGTAACTATTGGAGCAAGCTAATAAGGGCACCTAGTAGGTATGATTCCATAGCAGACCGCATACGACAACTGCTGACGCATGCATCACATACAGCACACCCATTACTTGTCAAACTCCGATACGGATAAAGGGGACCATTGAGAAGCTGCAATGAATTACGTGCATCTGCTGCGTGCGTCGGCAGTTGTCGTATGCGGGCGGCTACGGAATCATATCATAATAGAACAACGGAATATCATGTTTCAATATGGAACTTCCAAAAAAACATTGAGTGCAATGTTTTGTAGCAAATCAGGTAATGACCGAGCAGCGTGACTAGCAAGCTGGTATTTCCCAAGGCTCATTTTCTTTGTCCATTTATGTTTTATAATTATCCGGTTAGTTTTGCGCCTTCCTCACAACAATGAACTATTTTGGTTCACTATACCTTTGTTACATACATACATAATTATGCTCACGCTTGTAAATCCCTGAAGGGGTAAGCAGTGGTGTACCCATATTCGCCAACTGATTTTCGGTCCGGGGGAGCCTATTGCCGTCAAGCGGGCGCATAGTTGTGGAGTGTATGTTTACTGTCGGAAGGAAAACAACCCTATCCCTTAGTCGCCTTCTACTACGACACCCAGAGAAAGAGATGGGGTGGCCCTATTCTATGTCACCGGGATCACACGGCAATATCTTTGTTAACACAGATAATTTAGTAAATTTTAATTCGGTATCAACAAGTTCCATAATTTTATTCGAAAACTAACCTAAAATAGTAAAATAAGACAAGGTTCAAGTCAGTAAACATTCTGTCGCAAGATAACATCATTCACCTTTAAAAATACTACGGTTATTATCAGAAAGTTTGTTAACAAGTACAATAACTTATGCGTGAAGGTTACTTTACTAGATAGTGGGCAGAACATGTTGAAAATTATCTGTATATTAAGATTAAAACACCATTATGCATGGAATAAAAATATATTGTAAGTATACCAGACGAATAAACCACTTCCTCTCGATATCTTCAAACTGCGCCATAAGCCACTTCACAGAGCTACCGAAACGTTTACAATACAAAAACATGGGTAATTTGAAAAAATTTTAAAGCTCATTTACGTATTTTTATAGCCTGCCATTAATATGTTTCTCTTTTTCATAAAGAAGTCATACAGATTAGTATAGTACTTTATCGGAAGTATCCGTTACATACAGTGGACTGGTTTCACTCGATGTCAACACTTGACTGCCTGTTTAGCACATAGCTTTGGCGCAATATTGCATTGTGACGTCACGCAGTTATAATTTTCGACAGTCTTAATTCGTATGTATTTGAAAAAGAATGCATATGAACTAAATTGCACAACATTCTATTCTTTTCGCAGTCATTTAAAAATGTCATTTTGTATAGCGAAATTCTGGTTACGTCATTGTTAAGTAATCATGTTATACTGTTATTGTACGTCTCAAGTTTATGTACGGTCGACGAGTCACGAACTGATTTACGGGATGAATTACTTTATATTATTATACTTGTATATAGATATTGGATGGAATCCAAAACCACCAAATTTATCTTCTAAGGATTTATTTTCATGTATTTTTTCCATTTAGCCACGCCTATGTATTCTCGAGGGGATGACCAGAAATGTATTGATAGCATTTTCATGTAAGTACCTACCTACCATTTTCCAAACTGTGTCCACTATTTCCATCCCACAACTGGTCTTGCCTGAAAGACGAAAACGCGATATCACTGTACCAAATCAAAAATTGAAATTCGGTAACTGAAATACTTTGTTAAGTATGTTACGGAAAGTTAGTTGCAAATAAATTTTTGCATCTATTTTGGTTACTAATTGCCACAATACGTCATAAAGGCAAAGGTGATTAACCCTTACCTACCTCATTCCTGAACGTTTTTTGTCATTACTTTTATATTTTGTCGAGACTTAACAATATCAACTTTCAAAGCGGCAATTTGGTTTCTCAACTGACGACACGCGTTTTATCGATTCGCGTACTATTCCGTTTCGAATGTTTTCTGTAAGCGATTAATTGACGAATTGTGTTCTAATTGGCGGAAAATTTTCTCGCTCTTGTAAATATGACCTACTTTTCCGGCGGCCAAATAGTGCCCACGAACGACAAATTGTTTGACCTCATTGCCCGTCTGGTCTTCTCTCTTGTCTTGACCAAGATCTGCTTAAAAAAATAACAATACCATCACATCATTAAAACTTAGGGCGTCTCTCTCGATCTAGAAGTATAATTTACATTTTTGTATATTAAGTATTTTTATGTTATTTGTCCCAAAATGTACAAAATATGAGAACAGTGCTGTATAATATAACCTCAGATTTATGCAATAAAGTTAGTTAATTTATTGATAAAATATGTGATAAATTAAATTTAAATATTTTTATAAATTAGCAGCTTCAGTGAATATTTTATCATATGATTACATATTCAACACCTTAAACCACTTAATATTTTTTTGCATTTGAAAAAATTGCATGTTCATGTTACATTTAAAAACTTCCATAATACCTGTGATAATACCCACAACCACATAACTACAAAAATAACACTTTGTATAGCGTGCGACCTTACTAGCGCGCGCACAATGAATGAACACAAAGCACACTCTGACTCAGAACAACTCATCCATGATAAAATAGATAACTCGAATAATAGCCACATGCGGAAATCGAACCCGCAACTAGAGCATTTCGTGTGTTCTTTTAATGTCAATCAGCTGATTTGCGTGGAGTGAAACGCTTACATCGGATGTAGGTACATAACATAATACATTTAGTGAAGGATGGCGAGTTGAACGAACACAAGTACTGTGAGACATTGTTTTATTTTTATGGGTAATCAGTGTAATCACATCCACGCAGAGACTGCATGTAATCTGAAATTGTTACTTACCGCCTGGTAAAAATAACGGTGCGAATCGCACCGTAAAATTATACCTAACTAATAATGCCAGCCCATTAAAGGAGCTAATATTGGATTTTCTATTAAAATGCACAGATCCACCCTAGCGTTGTCTTGTCAGCACAAGCGCATTTAAAGGTCGGCTGCTCCCAACGACAAGGTCTTCAGTACTTCGTTTCGTATTTACCTGTGTAATGGAACGGTTCTAAATCTTTCACATATTTTGATTTCCTACTCCCTAAACCTACATCTGGGTCGCAAGTCCCAGTCGCCGTCACGGTGTTCCTCTCTGTATCACGCTATGGACCCGTCGACCGCACGGTGAATCCATTGAGTGCTGAGAATCGGACCTCAAAATATCCATAAGTAGATGTAGGTATCATAGGTTTGTGCTGAGTTCCTTATGGTTATGTTAAGATCTGCATAGTTCCTCTAAAGAAGAACTTCCTCCTCAACCTTCAAGAGGAGTTAACGAATCCAACAATATTTTGCAGTACGTGTAACAATGTTTTCATAGATCTGGATCCTAGTCGCCTTTAAAAGTATTAAGAACTTCTTCGTCGTCTGGCTTTTCGCGTTTCTAATGTGGGTCGGCTCTCTGTTAACTGTTTGTAGGCTAAGATAGTCCTTCAGTGATAATTCTCTATTGCGAGAGGTGTTATAAAAAATAACGAAAGATAAATTCAGTGTCGGTTTATGTCTATCCCAAACTTTGGACCGTAAAAGGTCAGTATGTTAGTAGGCAAGAGACAAAATCTATTGCTGACATTTGAAATACCGAGTAACGTGCGTAAAGGCCGTAGAACCTTCATTGTGTGATTTAACTGTTGCTAAGCAATATTCAGTTGCCATAACTAAAGAAATACGTTTATATACGCAATACGCACGTTCAGGTATTAACTATTAAGTAACCTAACAAGCTTTTGATGGTTATCGATGCTAAGGGTTTATTGTGCTTAAGTTCAATCACATTTACCTACCTTTAGAATAAGCAAGTTATATTAAAAAAGCAACATTTAAGTAACTCGAGACATAATTATGTCTTGGACCTAAAATATGATCAAAATGTGCTCTACTATAAGGCGCACAGTACACGTTTTTGGGTGTCTTTTGAGGATAGCACGGGGTGCTACTACAGTGGACGAGCTCAAATTCACTTAAAATACTACTACTAATAATTTGTATCGCGATTTTGGCCCGAAATACGTTTCCCGAAAAAAATCTATTAAATCAAAGGATTAAGTGGACCCCGGGTTTGGTTTTCATACTATTGATAACACATAAGTGGCGAAGGGTGAAAATTTTCAAAAGGGAAGCCGATAGAAAAGAAGACTTACCTCGATCTAGTTTGTACACCATGCGACTCATTGGGAATCGGGTTATTAGGACCCCTCGCTACTGATGCACATTCCACATGCGATAACTAACCTACATCAAACATGTAAGCGAAACTCATTTATGACAAGAATTCATACTCAGAGAGCAACAACTTAGGAACATTCAACATTAAAAAGTTACTTCACACCTAATTATTATTTATGAATAAAAAATGCCAATGGTTGGTATTCAAGTGATATTTGCTGCCTTGTTTAGTACAAGAACTGTATGAGTACTCGCTATTGAAAAATAAGCGATAGATTCGTTCATTGACATGGAGTCATTTACATGAAGTGTCGCGTCACTTGGATGTTTTATTCGGCGTTTTTATATTGCGATTTCTTTCATAAATGCAAAACATCGAATGAAATATACAACTCACTGGAGAGGTATTGTGCTGTCAGTGAGGAGACCAAAGACTTGTCCAACTTCTCTTCTTAGCTGATGGCACAGAATCTCTCTGTTCTTGCAGGGTCGACAGGTCAAGTGTCGACCCTGCTAGAACAAAGACTTCGAGACTCCCTCCCTTGGTGTCGTCTATAGGCCACAGTAACCACTTTCCATCAGGTGGGCCGTGTGCTTGTCTGCGACTTAAGCGGTATAAAAAAATACAAAACCGATCATGTACTTAGGTAGATACCTATCTACCTAAGTACATGATCGGTTTTGTATTTTTTTAGACAGTACCTACTGTCTCGTAGAAACGAGGCATTAAAAAGCCCGGTTATGTACTGCATACTGCGTAGCATCTAGGGAATAAGAAATTATTGTGTCATACAGGTTCGATCGTCAATGACAGGTGAGTCATTACTCGTACGAACTGCGTATAAATATTATGATAAAAACTTTAAGCCAACTGTATTGTCGGTGGAACCAAGGCCAATGTTGAGGATAATTCGTTCCACTACGTCGTTGTTCATAGCGGCTTTTTACTGTGACAGTATCCTCATTTTAATAGTGAAATATGGTTAACTGAGATTTGAAAAGAGTTCAATTTGAATGGACATGAGATACCTTTTTATTTACAATGAGGCTGAAACTGGTAGCCAAAATTATAGCAGTCAAAACTGAGCCATTGAGTGAAATTTGACTCCAAGAGGCCCACGACCCACGGGCGTCTATGCCTGGGATTAAAATATCTTGTCTATTTCGTATTCCTGCGTACTATACTTACATACATACGTATGCATTATTTAGTCGTTTTTGCGTGATTTGAGTAACAAACAAATAAACAATCTCCTTGAAATCAACCTCCGACAGTATTATAAACGTACTCACTTGAAGTATTGGGCATTTTAGAAGCAATGGCAATCCACTGTTGTAACTAAAGTCATCATCATTATCTCAGGGTTAATCCGGTATACTTCCAAAGTTTGCGCTTTGGTGCCCTGGGTCCGCTCTTCTACTCTTTCTTCTGAGTTGCAGCAACTTGTACGGGAGCGATTGCCTGCTTTGGAGCCTAGTCTGTCCATTCACCCGGTCTAACGGCTTGCAGACGTGCACCCCAAATATCTTCATGAGGCCCCAGCCCCATACACCAACCATTATATTTCGCAACTCGATTATTATAATGAGATGATACCAAGTGCGAATGAATGAATACTTGGAGCAGCTAAGTTGCCAAATATCTTTGTAGTATAACAATACACTAATTGCCTATTGTACTCTTTATCCTAACACAACATTCAGCTGACAGTGTTGCCCAAGTCTTACTCAAATAGGATATTTTGGAATCTTCCATTTTTTTTTGTTGGCAACATTTATTTTGATGCAGAGTAAAAATAACTTAATTATCACCACAACACTTAAAAATAAATAATTATCTCTGGGTATTATAATACTGGTTCTGAGTGATTCATCTCCTCTAAACAGTTACAAACTTGTAATTTTCACACTTAACGTCTGTTAGGTACAAAAAAGATTTAAAAATATCAAAGGGATAAAGTAAGGATCGAACAATTTGTACGGATGTTCTCGTAAATTCCTGGTTGGCCTATTCCACGGCGTACGTGATTAATATAATTTTGTTCTTGTCAAATAAAAGAGAATTGTATTAGCACACCAGACATCATTTAATTACTTGTCTAGACACATTTCATACTATTTGCCCATGTTTCTCACGTACCACGCTTATTTTTTTCTTTTATTACCAGACTCCTTATAACATTGGCTGAGAACTGCGTAGGCAGGAATACGTTGAGGCTATAATATTGCGTCAATCGTCTATATTTTGCTTTTGATGATTAGGACTTTTATTAAGCTGCTAAAAGGCATATAATCAATAGAGACCATTATGCGTATTGTATATTGTACCTTAGACACAATCATCTATAGAAAAAGGAGCCTGTGCCCATTTGAGGGCGTCTCTGAGCTCCGCCCTGAAGAAAGTTACAGTCAATTATAGATAGATTGATAGAATTCTTTATTGTACACATTAGATTTACAGTATAAACAAGTAAGTAGTGTGTAATCAGTTTAAGTAAGTGAAAGTACAGTGGACAAAGGAGATACGTTGCACTTTTACATACAACTTTATATGATAAATTGCAACCGTATCTACTTTGTCGACTGTACAATGGGCTTTTCTCTGGAAGTAATTTTTTGCAGGCAACCTTGGAACGGACATAGTTATACATTTAAAGAAATATAGTAGAATATAATACCTTACAAAAGTGTTAAGTGCGAGTGCGACTGCGAGCAATTAGTTTATTTATGAGTTTTTTTTCTGTGTGAGACTAAAGGCATATCGTCGTTTAAGTTCTAACACCACGTAGTCATTACGTAAGTCGTTTTTGGCGGTTCCGACCTTCATATTTTGTTTGCAATAAATTTGGGTTAGGTGCAACTTTTTACTAAACTCTGGTTCTATAAATTATTAGATCTAATACTTCATATATACACACATTATAGAGTCACATAGAGTGGTCTATTGAAAAATCAGTTTGTTTACTTGCTCGAAAAGTTGCTATTTTGGCTTTCATGGTGTTAGAACTTAAGTGATGAATGTGATGATATTCAATGTCGAAACGGCTCATTCATGCTGAAAAAGCATAGTTCAACCAAGTAGATACCAACTATGTGCTTTTTATAAGTATTGATAAAAGATGCTAGTTTTTGAGTAGGTAAAGGAAACAAAAACGTATCTAACGCTATGATCTAATTCAAGTTTTTGATTTACTTGTATTGTCAATTTATGCGATCATTATTACTGTATTAAATGACTAACTATTATGACGAACATTTACTTATGCATCTACTTGTCAATTAATTTGTCACTTTATAAATATTTGCATGATCACTTGAACGGGAAATCCTCTGTTTTCCTCTACGCAGTAAGAGTTAACGGGACCTGAGATAAACTGTACATTTGTGTCGTAGGTACCTACATATATACATTCCGATAAATGATTACTTCTAACGATTGGGCATTTTGACTTATTTGATTGCCTCTAGTCCAATAACTTTTACTAAACGTCAAACGGTAAGTTCTACTGAAACTTGTATGAAATAAAAAAAATATGACGTATGACGTCATACTTTTAATTGTCAATTAATTTACTTCTATAGATTACAGTTTAACGACCTCGACTAAAAATAAAGAAAACCTATAAAATAGTACAGACGTAACTTTTACCGCTCTTGGCCCATTCTTAATTTAATAAGCTCAGTTATAATTTAAATTACAGGAAAATACGTACTTAAAATTATTTCTCAATTATTTTGAAGATATGATATCGGTGTCCATTCTGTTACTATAGTTACTCGTTAGAGTAGGTACAAATGATTCATCGACCGCTGAAACTAAATGGGAAAGAATAAGTCAACCCCGATATGCGTGACTCAAGCTAACAAGAGCTAATGCATGTCTTGGCGTGTTCTGTAAATCACTTTAAACCTATCATGGGTAAGTAAGTAGGCGATCAACGCATCATGTACAATTTACCTGAAACTGTGATGGCCAGGCAGTAATTCTATGCAGTCCTGTTTTATACACAGTTCCAATCTTCCAATAGCTAATAGGTGCCTCCCCTCGGTATGATACGCATTCGTCATAGTCAGATTCGCGGATCTATTGCGAATTGGCAGAAGTCACAAAACGTAGCGGAACATTATTGAGGATATACGGCATTGTATGTAGGCTGGTTTTCTGCCGATATTTTATTTCACCTTTAAATCAATCTGTCTGTAATACTAATACGCCCTTGAACTTTTTAAATATCAAAGATCCGTGACTAATTGATTCAAGTACCTTTTTTTATCGTGTGAGCCGGTGGAGGAGGTTATATCGGACTTGAACCGACTAAAACGCACGCCATCTGTAGGCCTTCGGTTGCCGGAGGTGAGGTAGTCGTAGACATATCCTTCGCACCCCAGCCGAACCAGGGCCATATCTTTCGAACCGGCCCTCTTCCGGTGTGGGGACTACAGAGTCCCCTAACTCGCCCCCGGGTATGGGGAGGCACGCAATGCGCGCTACCTCCGCGATACTCGCAAACGTTTGTCCATTTAGTTCTCTTATCAATGCGAATCTCATCTCTAGAGATGCGTCATAAATGGATAAACGGCAAGGAGTTTAATTGATACAAATCACAATAGAGCTGTTGCTATATCTGGTAAGACCGACAGTTCCAAGGTGTCAACTGCATACCGGAAAACTCAGCTGTCCGGCAATTGTTTCATGGCTTGCTTATTTCAACACGTCCGACTTTATAGTTAACAATGTTAAAACTATAATATGTTTCTTTTTATTAGTAACTCCTTATTTAAAACCAACTCATCAGCCTGATAGCGATTTCTCCATTGCGTTCTAAGTTAGCAATTTAAATTGGTATACTATGTCGGCTTTTCCGGGGGAACTGTCGTCTGATCTGCTAAGATGCGGCTAGCATGCACCAGAGTGCACTCGTTCGATGTTAAGCAAGTGCGCTGACTGGCTGGTTGGCTCTAGCCTCGAGGATGTCGATAGAGCCTTATACATTCGACACAAGATATAAGTGTACGTACACCTTTATAAATCCATATCCATACTTCCATTTATGATACAGTGGACATTTTGATACGGTGGACATCTTGGTGGAGTGGACGAAATGGCCCTAAAGGATCCATACTATTATAAATGCGAAAGTAACTCTGTCTGTCTGTCTGTTACGCTTTCACGCGTAAACCACTGAATTGATTTTGATGAAATTTGGTATAGGGGTAGATTAGACCTTGATAAAGGACATAGGCTATGTTTGGTCGCGATAACCGACATCCACGCGGGCGGAGCCGCGGGCAAAAGCTAGTATCTTATAAAGAAAAGATGTACACTCTTTACGGCTATAAAATGTATATGTAAACTATAATTCTATTATGATCATTGTAGATATTTTCATCTGCGTAAATTACCTACAGACATTCTATGAATAAGTTTGACGCATGTAAGACTAATGTGTACATTGTGTACAGCCGACTTTAGTCACCTCTAAGTACAGTGGAAAAGTTGTGGTGATGATGACTGTCATTTTGAACGTATAGTAATTAATTTATTATTTTAAACGATACGTTTGAATTACACAATAATACAACGACGCATTTATATCTACTGAGTAAATAGTCTCATCAATAAGCTCGCAAGGCATTGCTATAAAGCGGAAAGCGGATCAGCCAACTAGGCCCTCGATTCTGCTAACACAATACTACTGTCGTACCACAGTCATATCATATGAAAGTTTATTAAATTTTCTTACATTGGGTTAGAATGCAACCTGAGCCACGGGAACGGTAGCAGTGTAGCACCTCTCAACCCAGGGGTAGACGCTGCTGCCTGTCCCCAGTTACGGCTGGGGCGGAGTGGCCCTATAGAAGGCTGGTTGGAAGCTCCCCACGTGTCCCTCTGACTAGCAGGTGGTACAGTGAAGAGCAGGCATTAGTAAGTGTCATCGCTGCCTCACCTTCACTGGTCTATATAAGCATCTAGTTTTTGTTTACGTTTTTGAAGTCTCCTAGTGATAACACGATGTTCATTTATCAGATATCAATAAATGTGAGTAAACTGATTCATATAATATTCAGTACTATAATATCTCAGCTCGGATAATACTGGCAAGATGAGGTAAACCCTCAACAGAGAACCGTTCTGATTACATATAATTATATTATTATGCGACCTCTGCAAATGATCTTAACAATGTCCCCGTCATATTGGTTAAGTTGCCATAATTGTAAGGATTTCATACAACAAAACGAGTATGCTCGCAGATGTTTCAACAAGCGATTCGTTGCGAAACCAATGTGTTTACATATGAAGTGAGTCATTTTACCGATTCCACGGTTTCTGTTAGTGTTTCTCTTAATAATAAGACCGCACTATCCGTACAGTCTGTAACAAATTCATTGCCCCAACACGCAAATTAATTATTAACGTCAATGTAAAAACAGAATACAAATTGAGATAATTTTAATGCATTTAGTATGCTAAACTAAACAAATTAAAATGGTATAATGATGTTTATATTCTCAAATATTCGACAGCCTCCGTGGCGTAGCGGTAGTGAACACGGCCGCTACGCAGGAGGCGCGGGTTCGATCCCCGCTCAGTGCAAATATTTGTGTGCATTAAATATGAGTATTTGCATTGGTCTGGTCGTGCCTCGGAGAGCACGTTAAGCCGTCGGTCCCGGTTGCCATAAGAACATCTATGGCAATCGTTACGGATAGTTGGTGCCCTAAAAAGTCCAACGGTCTAGCTGCAAAGCTTCGATATCGCCTAATGTTAACATTGGGTCGTGGAGGTCAGATGGCAATCGCTTCACGGAAAATATCGAGGTCTAGCCAAATCTGTAGCTATGACTGGTAAAAGCGGACCCCAGACTCCGAGCTGAAAGCTTCGGATGCGACTGAATTAACGCTAGGAGGAAGAATGTAAAAACAGAATACAAATTAAAATGGTATAATGATGTTTATATTCTCAAATATTCGGGCAAATTAGTGTAACTAAGATAAATATTATTCGTTTAAGATAACTAATACATATTTAAAGTCAATTAACGGAATTGGGGCCATATGTTGCCTATTAGGATTCGATTTGGAGTTATGTCACTACGAGGAAATAGTAGTACTATTTCTGTAGCATGTACATATTGTACATGCTCCTGTAGCATGTAGCATGTACTCGTATGTTGTTTTTAATAAATTTTTATAGTCGTTGATTAATATTGCTATCTTTATCACATACGACCTATTTGACAAAACAATACCACCTTGGAAACTTAAGAGATAGTGTGAGTCGACAAACTTTCAGCCACAAAACGTATGTCTGTTGCATTCGTATCTTTAATCCTAATTCGTGTACAGTCAGCGTCAGAACTATCTTGACTGGTAAGTTTCAAAATGATCTTAATACCAAGGTATTAAGAGCAAACCAAACTGTTTTGATTTAAATTGCATTATTATCTGAACTAAAGGTATACAAAATATCAGAAAAATCAGCCAAAAGGAAGGGGGGAAACCAAGTCATAAAGATCATTTTTAGGTCTTTTTCCGTTAAGATCGATCTGATGCTGACTGTAGCAACAAATTGATGTTCATTAAATCTGTTTCTCGACCAATTTGCACCAAACCGGTTATTATGTCTACCCCATTGAGGCATTCTCCACCCGCTTGGATGGAAGCCAATCAACTTGACCTAGTACGAACGAAACCTTTGTCAGATGATTCTTGATAACAAACATAATATTGTTTTTAGTTTCTCACGTTATGTGATGAAAATTTAATAATTCATTACACAAAGGTAGATGCGAACACAATTTTACTACATGTTTGAAAATTTCTAATTATGCGACATTTCAACGACATTAATAATAATTAATTGTATCATTCGAGCTAATCTGATAATGGAGTCAGGAGTCAGGACTATACTAGGAAATCTGGGTTCGTCTGTAGGTACCTAATCATTGGGGTGCGGGACTCTGAACCTCTACGGGATGCAACGTGGGCAACAAGAACGGCAGCACCTCTCAACCCAGAGGTAAACGTTGCTGCCTGTCCCCAATTCCGGCCGGGGAGGAGTGACCCTATACAGGGCTGGTTGGAAGCTCAACACGTGTCCCTCTGACTAGCAGGTGGTACAGTGGAGACCAGGCATTACTAAGTGTGATCGCTGCCTCACTGGTCTATATAAGCATCTAGTTTTTGTTTACGTTTTTGCGAAGTCTCCAATATTACTCTCCTAGTGATAACATAACACGACATTCATTTATCAGTTATCTCCCAATGTACCTATTCACGCTTACGTAATCAGGTAGACCGCGATAACTCATTTGACTTTCGCTAAATCCTGTGAATTTAAGAATACAATTCTTTAAATAGGTATACCAACATTTATTTATTTGCACAGTTATCAAGTTTATTTGCATATACGTTATCGTTATTCAACAAGACCTTATGTGGAGGTGTTAAGGTCGGTAACCGTATGACAAGGGTTACATAAAGTTGGCGTTGAAAGTGACAAATTCAAGTTGTGTGACGTCTGTCGCCTTGGTCGCGTGCCGTTCACTTAATCCTAGGTTTTATTTATGTAATCTTTAAGAAATCTTTCCATTTACAAAGAATAACTTACGTTTATTAAAATTAGTTATCCATTTAGGTAATTGGTTAACAATTAATGTAAGTATTTCGTTACCCCACACAATTGCAGTATTATTTACGTAATGACTAGATAAAATTAGCTTAGTTGGAGGGGTTAACGGGAATATTAGTAATTTCGGTTGCTAATATTCTTAAAAAAAAAAAAAAAAATTGCTCTTTGCCCTTGTGTTAACATGCATTGCTTTGTAGTTGGAGTGCATGAAATAGTTTGAGAGGGCGTAAAGACATAGCCTGCTTTGTAATTTTGAAGAAACTTTGAGAAACATCACAATCTGTACCCTTTGAGAACACTATGAAGAACTCTCTCATATTCTTAAATTTTCCTAGCGATGTTTTCTTACGCGAGTGATCATAGTCAATTTCTAATGCGTATATGAACTTTCCAAAGTCAAAGGTAGATGCTCTGGCCCTCTAGACAAGTGGCAATTCGTTGGCCGGCGTATCATGGAATAGAATGATGAATGTATAGGATTTGACGTTTTTGACATTCGTTGACGCCTGTCATATACTTACGTCAAATCCAATACATTTTTTTTTTTTTTATTTATTTATTTTACCAGAATACATAGTTACAATTAAAGCTTAGCTTAAAGTATCGCTAAGGCTACCGGAGCCTGTGCGCGATACACGTGATTCCCACTTCAGTACACAGACATTACAATTTTATAAAATACATAGATAGAAGGATGAATTAAATATACAATCATTGCAAACAAAATACCTACACCGTACATACAATCAAGTAAGCAAAAGTCGTACGCGTACCCTCCAACAGAACTGCAGGCATTCTTACCTACAATTCTGCTAAAAAATAGGATTTGAGTTTATATTTAACATTCCTCACATTAATTTTCTCTCGCATGGAGGTAGGCAAAGAATTGATAAGGCGCGGTACAAGGAATGTACTTACATTACATTTACATTTACATTACATTTGGCATTCTATTCTACCAAACGCCGGCCGACGAATTGCCATTTGTCTAGAGGGACTGGTATCGGTTGTACTTTCACTTGTAACTACTGACAGCAGGCGCTTTGATGCAACCTCTTGATTAAATAACTCAATGCTGTTTTATATTGTTATTTATCGAAACTTTCCTTTCGATATCACCTAATGTCACTATTGGGTTGTGGAGGTTAGATGGCAGTCGCTTCATGGAAAATATCGAGGTCTAGCCAAATCCGCAGTTAAGACTGGTAAAGCGGACCCCAGACTCCGAGTCGCTTCCGATGCGACTGGGAATTTACGCTAGGATGAAGAAGAATTTATCGAAACTTTCCAATGTTATAAAATAAACTAGCCTTCCGCCCGCGTGTATTTCGGGTAACGCGACCTTTGCTCATATTATCTTCTGTTCTACTCAACCGATTGCGATCAAACAAACGTAAGATTTTAAGTCTGATCAAGCCCTTTCTAACAAAAAAAAAACCGCATCAAAATCCGTCCAGTAGTTTTAGCGTCCATCGCGAACAAACAGGAAATTCAAAAAAAATATTTTCGTGTTCAGTATCGTTAACATAACATAACCCAAGTATTTTTTTTTAAATATCTCCAATGTACAGACACGACCACTTTACAATTATTATAATAGTATAGATATTCCTGGCGTGCGGCTGACGCAGCTTGTCACTCAAACGCACCGTGAGGGGCTAGCACGTGTATTGCGTTTTGTTAACCGACTTCAAAAAGGAGGAGATTCTCAATTCGATGGGTTTTTAAAAGAGTAAAACAATTTACATTGAAATTGTAAGGTATAGGCGATGTTTCTGACTAAAAGAAAAGCGACTGACAAAACATTGAAGTACCTACATGAATTCTGTTACACATAACTCGCCCCTGTCTAGGCTGATTTAAAAACAGTACGTACCTAGATAGCGCGATAAGAACTACAAAGCACTTTTACCTACTTTTACACGTGTTTCATTACATTAAGTAGGTACAACTTTGTACCTAACCCTTCAGGGACATAATGTTCATTACTGTAATTTTGCGTGTCCATTACAAGTTAATATTGATTACCTAGTGCTCTGGTCACCTCCATTAAATAACCTAATTACATATATTATGTATGTAAGTACTTTAGTATTAACTGACTCCATTAGCAAACGACCGATCTTAAATTTTCAGAGATGTCGCGACGGAGGTCGTTCGGCTAAGGTCTGCGGGCTCGTTTAGATCTAGCCAGTACAGCCAGTAGCCAGTGAATATAAAACCTAGTGGATTTTTTTTTTTCTGGACGATATTATAGGTATTTGAACATAAGAATACTTGAGTTGTTTGTATTAATTAAAAGCATCTTTTTACAACATTCATCTCACATACGATACGTACCTAGCGTAGGTTTAAACGCAAAATTACTAATAAGCTTATTTTATTTTGCACCGACTTTACCTTACTAAAACTTGTTCCAAAATAATCTTAGGCCCGTATTCCAGAATTATATTAGAACTGTCATCTAGAATACAATCTGTTCCCAGAACTAGTTATAAATTGATATTCATGGCTGGGTCACAGGTCACAGATTAATAAATAGTTACTACGTAAGCTGGGTATCATTTTAGAATACGGGCCTTAGAACTTTACGAAGGATATTCACTTCTTTCTAGTGATTCATAGTATGTAACTACAACGCACAATAGTATAATTATAGGATCGCGTGCATGCTTCTTTAAGGCAAATTGAGGAGGAAGGAAGCTCTCATTGCCACCGGAGCGACTTGGAAGTGCATTACCGTAAACGTGGCCTTTTTTACATGGATTGGTCGATAGATTTATCTGTCTAATAAATCAAATCTAATTCATACAATTTAGAGACAAGATCTGGTGTATTGAATTACAAACGTCTTGTCTAATTTAGACCAATCTCCCACAATATTTGTGAGGGTATATTTTGTCATGTAAAATTAATAATAATGGATGTGGAATAATTTCCCTAGTTCAACTCGGCGAATTACTATGTCATCTTTCTGTCTAGTACTAAATGTACACTTAAACGGACTCGAACTTGAATTCGTTCTACGTCAGATGTCCTACCTTTGTCCTGTTGAAGGTCTAAAGGCCGCTTCCCACCGTCCGCGATTCTGCGGATCATCACGCACAGCCGACGATCGCGGACGGCAACGCACGCAGACAGGGCTCTTCCAACGGTGCGTGTCGGTCTGTGTAGATCTTTTGATAACTTCATTTCAAAATGCAAAGTGAAAGAGAACGTGTCGTCGCTGCAGCCGCGGCTGTGCTATTAATTAACAATTACCAAATTATGCGATCTAGTAAAAGTAAAAAGAAACCACGTCGCTGGTGGATATCAGCATACAAAAAAATGTCGTTTAACGTAACATACCTATATCTAATTTTATTTATTTTTTGTTTTGTCACCCATAGCAGTGGAATCACGGTAGAAAATTACCGAATGACATAAAATACTCCTTGTCCTGTGATCCTACCGGTGCGCGGTGGGATTATGATTCGGAAAATGATCGCGCCGCACCGCACCTTTGAAGTTACCGCCTCGCGACGGATACCGGCGCACCGCCACGGACGTCCTCTGCTACCACGGACGAGACCCTTCCCACGGTGCGCCGTGCGAGCTGGTCCGCGTCCGTCCGCGATATCGCAGACCGTGGGAACCGGCTATAACGTTGGTTTCGTATCACGTTTTTATAACTGGTGTGTTATTTATATAACTGCTGTTTGGAAAACAACTGTGATATCAATGTCATCGTTATTTTTGGAGTGGAGTAAGAGGAAGTTTCTGGCACCCCTACATTTTTTTAATTGACTAGTTTTTATTAACCGCCTTCAAAAAATGAGGAGGTTATTTTCAGAGTTCGGTTTAGATTATAGTTTCTTCTAGCTAGTTTTATTAGACCTACAGGGCTGTAGGTTCATGTTGCACAAGTTGCGCTCTTAAAACTTGTCCGTTTTGGTTTATTACTGGTTAAAATGCTTGATAGCCACTTTAACTGCCACTAAGTTGTCGAAACAAAATTTTAAGAGACTGACATGACAAATTTAGAAATAAAGAAAAATGACCATCAATGATCAGGTAGAAAAGAAAGTGTAAAAAAAAGAGCACAGAATGGTGAGTTGAAAACGGAAACGGTGGATTGAAACAGTGGGTTGAAAATTTGAAACTAATTTATATTTTCTTTTGTTGCAGAGGGATGACCGGTCGCTTCTAGCGCAGTTCTTCTTCGCCGACGACGCTCTTAACATGGTCGCGGCGGAGTTGGACTCGTTCGATGGCCGGAAAGACCCAGAAAGGTGCTCCACTCTCGTGAACCAGCTTAGACACGCACAGGTGAGATTCTGCTTAAAAAGTCTGAAACAAAAGTTAAATGTTAGTTCATCATGACGCAATACTTGCAGATGTAAGTGTCGCAGCACTTTGTGTCCCACGGTAGCAACAATAATTTGGTAACTTGCTATCTTGGCATAGCATAACAAAATCATTGGACTCACGAATGACTAAAACTATAATGGTGAAAATCGCACGACGGATAATATCATTCATCATTGATTTATACTATTTTCCTTCTCTTCTCTCGCAGTGATATCGTCTGCGTATTTTTCCGTAGTCCCCTCTTACGACACCCTTCGGATGAGATGGGGTGTTGATACTTGTATTCGTTCTTCGTCACCACACCACACGGATAATAAAGAATACATAATAGGGAATGTAAATTTTGCTTCATTTTGACAATTTTGATGGTAATGCTATAAACATATCAGAATCTTTTGAGGATAAACGTGTAAAGCAACTGTTAGTGGTTTGAACACAATTCAAAGACTGTCATCAAGTCATCATACATTAACTAATTTCGTTGCGGGATTTCCGTATATTATCCATAATGCTGTTGACCTCGAAATATCTTTTGAGGCCACGTGAAATGGTATTGTTTGTGTTAGGTAGATATCAATCACGTGTTGCGTGCTAAATGACATTCACTACTTTTTTTAATGGAGAAAAGGAAAATGTAGAACGGCTATTAGCGCGATTAAAGTTTGAAATATTTTCTGTACCATTTTTATGAGCAAATTTTAATTTCTAACACCTGGAGTTGACTGACTTTTCATGAAATCAAATAAGGGGCGAAATAAAATCGTGAAAAAGAACCTAATTATTATACTGTCTGAAGTTTACTAATGAACAAACGTAAACTATTGCTGACATGATAATGAAACCACTTTTAATTTCTATCGCCATTTATGTATATGATATTACTAGCTATTGCCTGCGGCTCCGCCCGCGTAGAATTCTGATGCCGTTCATCGCTGATATAAGACTATTTTGTTATTCTGATGTATAGGCTATATTATTGTAAAGTTTCATTAAAATACATTCAGTAGTTTTTACGTGAAAGAGTAACAAACATCTATACATCCATCCATCCATACTTACAAACTTTCGCGTTTATTATAATGGTAGGATTTAAACCTAATGATGATTTAACCTAATTCGCCATGATGAGGGAAACAATTAACGTCAATCATGGAGAGTTTTTTTTGCACGTGCTTCCAGTTTTAAATTAATGGTCGTACCCTTAATTTAATGACTACTGGTCTGGTCACACTGAAGTTTAAATACAATAGTTATATCCAGATTCACGTAGATGATACCTCGTAAGTCATTCATACATAACATAACATTGTTTTTAATTGTCTATAATAAAATACTGATATACGCCTGGATGAGCTCACATGTGGTCTGTTGATAAAAGCAATAAAAAGTAGGTATTTAGTACTCTATTCAATTAACTGTTATTTAGTATCAGTAATAATACTTGTATTATATTATTTTATAATTGAAAGGAAGTACTTTTATGTTCATCATTCATAAAGTAAATACGCTTTGTAAGATAGCTTTTCTACCTATTATGATAATTATATCACAATGTAGAATTTATCTTTTGTTATCACTAGTGTAATCAAGATGCACATCTAGTTTAACTAAATGCGTATTAGATAAAATTATACGATTCTTTATTTTCATCACGTATTCAGTTTATTTATTTATGAAGTTATTGTCGCTGTAAGTTATTCTGTGGTGAATAAGCAGGTACCTTTATAATTCATAGCAGCATAGTTCTTGTTTGTTTTCGTTGCGATTTCAGCGCTGCCTTAGGAAGCCCGCATTAGGGGATGCCTTTGTTTTATGCTGCTCCTTTGTGTTACTCGGCACCTGATGTTGGCACATGGCACGAATAACAGCTTACCATTAGATGCTGTAGGTACTTCTACATATTTCGTTTCGCGTTTTAGTACTTAGTATAAACAAAAATATGACCACTATGAAGAACTCAATAACACTGTTGTTAAGTTCTTTTAAGTATAAATAGACAGACAGACGGATAACAAAGTGATACTATAACGGTTCCTTTTTTTCAATTCTCTTGAGGTACGGAACCCTAAAAAGTAATTTGTTTTGGTCAGTGATAGGCAATATAATTGACTAACCTATATTATTGCCACTAGTGAGTCAATTAGTTCAATGAACTTTGGTGATATTTATTGTTCATCAGTCTTACAGTCTAACAAGATCATATTATTTGTCTATAGATACCTAACGAGCTTATATACTCAAATATATATTTGGCAAAGACCCGGTAGACCAACATAGGTATAATGTAACCTTTAAATTATTTTACCTTTCGTTATAAATTAAGGTATGATACCGAAAGTGACCGCATACGACAACTGCAGACGCACGCAGTAGATATGCGTAATTCATTGCGGCTTCTCAATGGTCCCGTTTATCCGTATCGGAGTTTAAAGGTCTCTGCATACGTAACGGGTTTTTTCACGGACGGAACGGGACGGGACGTGAAGCAAAATGTATGCGGCCCGTCCCGTCCGTGGCCCCGTGACATATGCATTGCCGCATACATTTTGTATGAAACGATATTTCCAAAACTTCATGTCCCGTCCCTCCGTGAAAAAACCCGTTACGTATGCAGATACCTTAACAAGTAATGGGTACGCTGTATGTGTATGTGTTGCATGCGTAGTGTTTTTGTATGTGGTCGGCTTCCTAATCATACATTTACAAGTTTTGTTGTACGATGTGCAGCGTGCAGAACCACGCTATGAGCGCTCAAAGTTGGCGTTGTTTTAATTATGACTCATGCGCATTATGCATGTTCGAAGGCTACATGTTGTCCGCGTAATAATGCGCAATGCCATGGCGAAGATACCATAATTGAATTAAAAACTTGCTTGGTTTATTTTGGGATGCGGCGTTTCAAGGTGCTCGAGAATATACTTGCGAAAAAGTTATCTAGATGCGCGAATTCCTGCGTCTGTTAATAAGAGGTTATATCGAGGTCTCTAAATACTTGCAATGTATAAGAAGTGTCACGGTTGCCCTTGTCTACTTATCCTTCCCAAGGGATTCTGAAGACCTTACCGAATTCTACTCAGACCACTTTTTCTGTAGGTCGGGTTTCTCGGAAATCAAACGAGAAATCTCGGTATAAACAATGCTAGGCGATTGTTCAAACAAACATATTTTACGTTTGTTGTGAACATGATTGTGGATATGAGTTTATTATAATCTATTATAATATGATGTGCAATGGAGGAACTATTAAGTGTAATAAAAAAGGTCTGATGTAACCAGAGCAGAAATGAACCTTAATTCAATATTATTTGAATGATCAGCTCAGGCCATCCTCCCCGATAATTCCAAGCGACCTACATTCGCCTAAATATCTCCCCAATTTAGTTTTTTTTTTGCACTGGCAATCAATTTGAATAACATTTAGTTTCATGGTCTGTTGAAATTGTTTGAGGAAGCGAATTAAGCGGCAGTTTCTCGCATATTTATGGCAATTAGCACTCAACTGCGGGTAATTTGAGATACATGCAATATCAGTGTGGTGTATATAATATTAGTACGTTTTAATATATATTTTTAATATTAACTTTGCAATTTAATGTCCCGTTATATGATACAAATTGTGTTTATGGCAATTAATCAGGTTGCACGTCCTGTGACCACAGCAGGCTGCCAGTGTAACTAGATTTTCAAGCAATCAGTTAGCCAATCGCAGTCCACTGCTGGACATAGGCCTCTCCCAATTAGTCCCAATATAGCTCCCGATCCAATCTAGATAAGCTATTTTCTTGAGGTCGTCACTCCACGTGGCTGGGGAGCGTCTTATTTTCCTATTCCCAAGTGGTGGTCTCCTCTCTAGCACTAATAATTGACGTAAAATATAACAGCTTTTTGCATTAACAACTAGTCTTTAAATATTGGTTCGTTGCATCGGTAGTTTTCCTTTTATTATCACTTAAGGAAAAATAACTTACTGTACTATCGTCGGCTACTGACGTGGCTTGTTTATTCATAAATAGACGTACCTACGTAAGTAGCCTTAAGTATGACATGTCATACATATGGTATGACAAATTACAAAATGCAATTACATTTACCCCGCAGGATTAGTTTGCTTCTAATGAAGATGTAGTGTCTTTTGTATAGCTTACCAATCTTGATGCAGCCATAAATGAGTCATACAAAATAAATACGACAAACAACTCAATTATGGTTGTCTGTTGACCTGAATTGGTCTGTTATCCAAAGAACGACTTTCGAACGTCTAAGGAAGATTTTATTTCAATATGTAAATTAGGTATTTACCCTATTAGAATTTATATAACTATGTTCATCATCATCGTCATCCGATCACCAATTCTAGATGCATCCGAAACTCCCTACTCCTTTCTTGTCTTCTGTTTGTTCAAGATGGAGTCAAGAACGCAAAACCATGAACGGTTTTTCATGCTGCTATTTTGTCAGAGAGGTCTCAATCAGACTTAAAATCTTACATTTGTTTCATAGCAAATGGTTTAGAAGAACCGGAGATATGACCAAAAAGTCACGAAAACCTACACGATATCCAGGCGGGCGGAGATGTGGGCATCAGCTAGTTTTGTAACTAAGTAGGTATATGATTAAGGATAACGGCGTATGCTGTGCAATGAACCAAGATGTTCCAAGTTACTTTGCCTCATATCCAACGAGCACATTAGGTATACGATTTAGGGCTCAGTAGTCAGTTGCTAATGTAAAAACTGGTTCCATCTCGAACTAAAACGGAATTAATTTTGCGAAATTTGAATAAATTCTCCGTAAGTTGTCGTTACGAAAGAACGTAAAACTATAAGGAGTCTACCAGTAGTAAGGTAAACGGGTCTTAAAGTGTCAGGGCAGATGACTTGTTTCACTGAAGAATATAATAAGGTAAAGTTGAATAGTTTTAAGGCTGCCTGCCATTAATGTTCTTCCAAGGATGAGCAGCTCCTAATGGTATGATTCCGTAGCCGACCGCATACAACAACTGCCGACGTACACAGCACATGCACGTTATTCATTGCGGCTGCTCAATAGTCCCCTTTATCCGTATCAAAGTTTGACAAGTAATGGGTACGCTGTATCTGCTACATGCGTCGGCAGTTACCGAATGCGGTCGGCTACGGAATCATATCTTAACTTATAAGAACTAGTGCTCAGACATGGATCTTTATCAGAACTCTCGATATATTTTCGGCTTAAAGGTAGGATTCCGAAGCCAACCGCATACGAAAAGGACAGACGCATGCAGCAGACACAGCTTACCATTACTTGCTAAACTCCGATACGGATAAAAGAGACCATTTAGAAGTCGCAATGAATTACTCGCATCTGATGCGTGCGTCGGCAATGTCGTACTCGTATGCGGTCGTATCATACAGTATAAACAATTTGAAGGGTTGTGGTTGTGGATCTGATCCTCATTTGGGATTCATCGATTTTTCTGGGTCTGGATTTATCTTAATGTCAGTTAATTTTCTGTTTGTTACGATATAGATAATCTTGTGTTACAGTTGCCTAAACAATGCAGAAATTCTTCAAAACAACTGGCAAAATATTCTAATTCCTTAAGCTACAGCGCCTACAGCTGACGTCACTTCTGTGGAATTTTCAATTAAGATAATTCTGTAATTTACCAGTAAAATCACAAGGCTGTTTCAGTAGCCGATATTCCTTTATTGCGTCACCATTTAAATAAGACTCAACGTCTGAGGGAAACTATATAACAGACTAGCAGTTTCCCGCGGCTCCGCCCGCGTGGATATCGGTTATAGCGACCAAACATAGCCTATGTCTTATGTCCTTTCCCAAGGTCCAGAGTAGAATAGAATATTTTGAATCGTCTATGTTCGTGTAATAATATAATTTACAGAAACTATATTGTACAGAACAAATGTAATACAAAGTGCCTACTGTTGTACAACTTAAAACTAGGTATTTAATGCACAATGGGCGGTCTTATCGTTCATTTGCGATCTCTTCCATACAAATTAAATGGATTTTGTTGTGTTCGTACCTAGTTTTTCTGAGAATATTTGTAATTCATTCATTCAGTCGAATCGATGGTGCTTCTACTCTCAAATTCTATTTTCCCAGTATGCTGCTACCTGAATCGCATTCTCGGAGGCACTCATTAGGTCCTCCGGAGTACAGGTAGATGAAATATATAATGTTTAGTTTAGGACACATACATACAATTACACCTTTATCCCCGGAGGGTTAGGCAGAGAATTATTAACACTTACCTACATTTCACCAATCATTGTCTATGTACTAGGTCCCACGTAATAGGGGGTGAGCCTATTGCCGTATTCCAAGCAATATTGTTGACTCGAGCCGTGTATATGAGGCTGATTCTGGTCGGTGTATATATTGGTCTGATGTTAAACAGCCCTATTCCTTGGTCACCTTGTACGTCATCGCATGGAAGGAGGTGAGGCGGCCCAAATATGTACTACTTTCCCGGGGACCACGCGGCTGTAGTTTAGAATGATGACAGAAATAAATTGGTGAATAGGACCACACCATTCTGCATACTGGGTGGTTCCTTTCTGCAAAAATACGGCCATATTTGAAAAAGAAAGACAGGTGCAAGTGCAACATCTACATGTGACACAGAACATTATTTTTTTCGAGTCGTGTAACCGTCATAGCTATTATTTTTTTGTTGCCTGCCGATCCCATCCGCTAATACAAAAAAAAACTATTCACCGAAAACTGAATCACAGCGCCACCTATCGAGTCCATATGGTGTAATTTTCTCTCTTGGCAGTTGGCACTAAACTTGGTCATAATTTTGAACAAAAGAAATGTTTGAAAAGTAGATTTATAAACTAATGATACTACCAACACCAACTATCTATTAGCCATACAATATTATGGTTCATACAAAGGTTGTCTGAAAGAGATCGCTGTCTGCGATACTAGCGCGTGCATTGATTCCATTGTAACGATCTTATTGTACCGTTTCGATTCTTGTAACTTATGTTTGGTCGAGTTTGGTGTATGTAAATTACCTATATCTTTCAAATTATTTGAAAATTTTGTGAGTACTCTTGGTTCGTAAATGCGTATAGTGTTTATAACTTATTTAGAACCAATAACCTGAACCGCGAGCTACGGTGAAACTTTGCGAACAAAAATTTGACTCGTAATACATAGGTCTATTGGATCTTTGCATACTTTGTAAACCAGTCTCGATAACACAACACAACGAACGTTAATCCCGGTTGCATTTAAAGCAAACCTTGCATTGTGGAGCCCGGGGTTCGCAATACGAGCCACCCACCTACCTGCCTTCCTTATGGATTAGTTAATTTTTTATACGAGAGCGACTGCCATCTGTGCACTCAACCACCACCCTCTAAAATACATAATCTTACATTTAAAATTAACTGAGATTGTAAATGTTTCATTAGCAAATCTCCCAATAAACATACTTTGATTATAAATCCGCTTTGTCGTGCTTTGGCTAGCAGGTAGGTAATACTCCGTACCTGGTGGTTTCCACTTGAAAAAGACACTGCATTATTCCAAAAAAAGCATAAAGCGTCCCTGCTTCCTTCAGCGACACCCATTTTTATACACAAAAACTGCAGCTGGGCGTACCTATTATCCTTTTTTGTCCAGCTATACATACATTTTGTTGTAATTGCCCCGCGCTAATAAGGTTGCATTTGGAAATCGATGTTTATTAAAACAGCTTGGTTTTGAAGTACACTACACACTGTGCAATGTAAAGTAACAAGGTACTCATCATTTAACATGTTTCCTTATAGCAACTTAACTAAATATGTAAAGTACTATCTTTATTAGTACTATCTCTGTTATCGTTGTAGGTAGAGGTTTATGTAGGTAGTGCAACTAGTCTAGTAATTCCCCGATAGAGAGGCGGTTTTAGTTTTCTACATATTAATATCAGTTTAGTTAATCAGAAACCTGTATCGATGATCCGCGGCGAGAACTATTTGCTGCAGATTTTAGTTACAGTAAGTTGTAGTTTATTAAGTTTGTGACAATGCTGGCGGTCTTATCTTCCACCGGACATAGGTACAGGCACATCTTATATTATAATGAGATAGATACCTATGTTATCGCACTGTGTTAAGATAACATATCTACCTCATTTTAATATATGATTTGATGGCTATACCGCGGTTATATTATAGCGACGACCAAGGAGTACCATGTTGTATCACAGCATTTTAGGCCTGTATTCTAGAATGGTAGTCAGTTCTGAATCTCGATTTAACAGAGATCAGATTGACAATCTGTCAACCTGTCAATACAATATATGTTCACACTAACTCAGGGTTTCTGAAAGTGGGGTACGCGTACCTCTAGGGGTTCACCATTCGACGGTAGGGGGATCGCTACAAGATTAACGTAATGTTGGCGCTATGTATTCGTAGCTCGCTCTCACAGGCTCTTCAATGAAACTCTTCAAGCTGATTTAATTAAAAAGGATGTCTTGCTGGACGAGACCTTTTGTACGAAAATGGATTTAATGTTGGATAAATAAAATTCGGAAATGCTAATAAGACTTCTTTATCGTGCGAAAGCTCAACAGTCATTAACTATAATTTTTAAAACTTACAATAAATAATTATAATCTACCGACAGGACGCAGCGCCTGACGTAATGCACATAGTGGTGTATACCGTGGCTCCACTCGTTGCTAGTATACTCTTTCGGGCGCTATAACGCTTGAACATGCCCACGGGCGTTGAAACACCGGTTTCAACCAGACTCCGACGATATAGGCAATGGACAGATCCTCTTGAATACTCGCCGAACAACTCCAGCAGATGTGTTCAGTTTCAACACGTCTGTAGCGGGGTTTCTTGAACGCCATTTAGTCCGCACCTGCAATTCTGCAACATATTCGTTGCTCCATCTGTACCAAAATGTTCCCGGAGTTGTACATTCAGAAGAATTATCGCGGTAGTCAGGCAGGCTGCGGTAAAGAAGTAATGGGCGTCCAATGAGGAAGTGAAACTGGCGTAAGTGGGCCAAGTGGGGGTGATCTGCTAGATCCGAGGATAACGGCGTCAGTCAACGAGTCGAAATGGCTTCAATCTTCGTCAGTGTGGTGTAAAGCTCTTCAAACTTACCTAATATCACAATTTCCCAACACTCCTTGTAGGTGGTACTTTGTTGACTTAACACCTGCCACCCAGTGACCACCACAATGCGGGGTGTAAGTGGGTACAAAGTGAGACCGAACACCATCGCTCGCCGTACGTTCACTCAAGGACAAATTAATCGAGATTAAAACTTATAGCATTAGGTACAAACACCGACAATGAGGTACCGTAGTCCGAAAAAATCTCAACGGGCTTGCTCTTCGAGATCGAAATCGATACAAAGCTAGCAAATAATTATTAGGTACTTGTTAAATCACCAACAAGCTCTAACTGGATAGCCTTGGTTGTAAACCAAATAAATTACGACATACACCTTTACTAGCCTGCATCCACGACCCTGACGGCTGGCACACGTAATAGGGTGCGTAACCAACGCCCGTAGTCTCAAAAGGATAACCGGGACGGAGACGCTCACGTGGTAAGTTGCCCATCAGTGGGGCTACCACCTTACCCTTCATACGATAGTACCTGACACATTTATAATAGCAAAATTTTGCTCAAATTAAATAATAGGTTTGTTAAATAATGATGTATGGACTGTAATAGATAAATAGATAAATATTCAGATATAGAACAGGTTTTCCTACTTGAATGAATGGATAGGTACCTATTAAAACATAACCTGTGGAACGTAAAGCATGAGTAGTGGTAGTGGTTCCGATCCTAAACACTGAACGTCATTAAACGATACTCGTGTCGACGTTTACGTTTCCATTTAGGTACTAAATAATGTGAACAGTGTGCAGCCTTATGATTTACCCACTCACCATTATTATCGACAGAAATATTACATTTTAAATCATGCGAGGGTAGTGATGAATAGTTCTGCGTAACTGGGCCAGAAACTATCCATCCTAAACGGGTTTCACACAATACTGGCTTCCCAGTACCTAACTTTATTCTTTGAGATCCCAACAAATTCCAAAACAGATCAGCACCTATGAGAATATCAATATCTCCAGGCTTGTAAAACTTGGGATCAGCTAGAGTGATATTCGAGGGTAGTTCGAAATCACTAATATTTATTTCACGGCACGGTACGTTGCTCGTAATATATGGCAAAACAAAACAATTAAGGTTGAATTCAAAGTCGTCTTGTAATGACGTCAGCTTTACTCGACATACTTTGCCTACGCGCGACGTGACATTGTTTATGCCAAGTATAGATTTACTTACCGGGCTAGTTAGTAAATTTAGTCTTTTGCATAACCGATCTGTTATGAATGACGACGTGCTCGCACTGTCTAGAATGGCGCGAACTAAATGGACACCGTTATCATGGTCGCGCAGTTTGATCAAGGCAGTAGACAACAACACATCTCGCTGCTTATGACCACGGACAGACGCAATGGTAGCTGATAAAGCTACGTTAGCTGTGCTCGTATTGGCAGACGGAACAGATGAATGAAAGTTAGTAGTCGTATCAGGAGGAGAATCATCTATATGTGTATTCGGAATAGTGCATGTATTATTATTTGTGTGAATAAGTGTGTGATGTCTACGTTTGCAGTGTTGACAACCCGGTTTTTTACACTTGTTAGCGTAGTGACCCGAGTGAAGACAATTGTAGCACACTTTATAGCTAGGTAGTAACTTGATACGAGCGTGAGTGTTTAATGCGAGAAACTGTTGACAATTATTCAATGTGTGATCGAGACTATTACATTTAGGACATACTTTCGGAACTGAATGAGTAGAAGAACTGCTAGAAGACTGCGTAGCTATCATAGACTTTAACTTAGGTTCTGATTTAGATGTCTGTGAATAATGTTGACGTGATGACTCTAACGTTTCTATGAGATCGGCTCGGCCACGTAAGAACTGTAGAAATACAGCAAACGTAATCGGGCTGTCCTTGTCTAACCTGCCTTTGTATTCCTCCCACTCACGAAAGGTTTTTTGATCAACCTTCGGAGTGATAATACAAATTAAAAGTGTATCCCACTGGTTGACAGGTTCTCCTAACGATGTCAAAGCTCGCAAGTCTTTATTTAATTTATCGATTAAATTCTTCAATGCAACAGAAGACTCCTTATGAATAGACTCAATATTTAATAACGAATTTACGTGATTAGTTACTAATAGTCGTTTGTTGTCAAATCGATCACACAATAAACTCCAGGCTACGGCGTAATTACTCGAAGAAAACTCAATACTTTTTATAACTACGGCAGCAGTACCCTCAAGAGATGCTCTTAAGTAGTGGAATTTGCTAACTACATCAATGTCATCATTAAAGTGAATCAGGCTAGTATAGGTGTCACGAAACTCTAACCAATTATCATATGATCCGCTAAACTTAGGTAACTGAATGGTAGGTAATTTGACTCGTGTGTTCATACCAGTACGAGTGCTTTTACAACTCTGCATCGATTTATTCTCGGTATTAAAACTAACAAGCATACTTTGCGCTCTGGACAAGGACTTGTAATAAATAGACTCGAAGTCAGACCGTTCAGCATATTGTAATTTTACATCCTCAACAAGACATTCTAGGCGCAACTGTACCTCATCGTATCGCTCATACACCGACTCAAGCTTGTCCATACGCAACTGTAGTTCCGAAACATCGCAACTTGACAACTCTTTGTCCTGAAGTGAGTCCAGGAAGTGAACGAAGGTGGTCAATCGACCCTTGTAGCTACCTCGCGTTTTAACTAACTCCTTTTCCTCGGCCATACTGGGAAGCAGGTGTCGTCAACCTAGAATTGATACAATGATACAATTAACAACTAATGCTTATATTACCGGAACAATAAAGTTTTCGATGAATACCTACACTTGACTAAAGCTTACAGAAAGTTACTTTTATAGCAATATGATATGATTCCTCTTATTTAATTGACAAGGGTATATGTAGGTACTTAGGACTTACAATATACCTATAGTACTACTTGTATTAATTTACTATAAAATTACACAATATTATAAAAGACTACCTATATTAAATTAATTTGTAGATCTTTTTACTTTCAAATAATACATTTATTACATATATATATTTTAATGAATAGGTACAATAATAAAATCCTGAACTAATAACTATATTAAATTGAATTGAAATTGAATGACTTGCAATTATTAATATCGAACACTTGAATGTACCACCTGTGTCAAGATACCTAACTACCTATTAACAATCACAGTTAATGATGTAAATTAGTTACAGCTTTATATAAATTTAGTTAAATAATGTAGCAAGTAAGCTAACTATACTATATTCAGTATGATTTACTAAATATTAAATGCTGATGAAAAAAATACTAATTACAATGTAAGTAGGTACCTGATGATTTTACTCTAACACTGTACGTTTAATGGTAAGCTATAATTAGATAATATGTTACCTGAGTGTTGGGTGAAGATATTAAATTATAATAAATAATTGCTTTACACCACGAACTTCGTCTTTCTTGAACTTAATCCTCTGGTTCAGATCCTTAGCAATCCTTAATCCTTATATTTCTTATTCCTTATTTTGCTATATCCACTTCCGCTAATCTTCCAGAATATCCGGTTCGTTAGGACCATGTACGAAAATGGATTTAATGTTGGATAAATAAAATTCGGAAATGCTAATAAGACTTCTTTATCGTGCGAAAGCTCAACAGTCATTAACTATAATTTTTAAAACTTACAATAAATAATTATAATCTACCGACAGGACGCAGCGCCTGACGTAATGCACATAGTGGTGTATACCGTGGCTCCACTCGTTGCTAGTATACTCTTTCGGGCGCTATAACGCTTGAACACCTTTTATAGAGTAGAAGACTAGTGTTCATACCATACCACCTGATCATGAAATGAACGAAGTATAGAAATCGACTTGATATTGGGAAGGGGTTCGCTGTCATTTAGAAACTTTAACAGGGGTTCGTGAAGTCGAAAGTTTGAGAAACCCTGTACTAACTGATTAGTGCATGTTCTGAGGCACTCTGTATGTACAAGACTGCGTTGAGGTGACTGAGGCATCGGACTTACGATCGTGAGGTCGTCGGCTCCAGCGTTCATTAGATGCATTACTGTTGTAAACCGATTGCTAACACGAGCAATTTAACATAGCTGGAGCAATAACTTCTTCCATATGTGTAATAAACAAGCTGTTTAGAATTTTTTAAAAATTGTTATAACAGGTGGAAGAGACTGGACGCAGAAAGCGGAAGATCGGATACTTTGCAGCAATAGGCTAATAGATTGACACAAAGGCACACAAGGTTTCCATTTAATATGAATGTGATTCTGGAATGCATCATTTGTTTAAAAATCATCTTATTTTCCAACTCAGCGATGACGGTTTTAAACCTCACGATCAAAAGTTACTTTTTTTAACGTGCGATAAATACATGTAGTTGCCAGAATTTGTTTTAAACTCTGGTACTTAATTTTAAAGGATTATTCGACGACACGATTTTATAGTGATAAAGAGCGGTACTAAAGTTGTAATAGTTAATGCATTGTATTGATAAAGGTCAACTGTGAATGCACGATAATAACCAGCCAATTAAACGACAGGTGCTAGTTCAACTTATGTGATGTACAGTCGACAAAGGAGGAGGATGGTTGCACTCTATTTCTGTACCTCAAGAGGAAAAAACGGAATCCTTTAGGATCACTTCGTTTTCCATCTGTCTGTCTGTCGAGACCTATTTCTTTGGAATGCATGAAAGTATTAAGATGAAATTCATACCGAATGCCTTGAAGCTGTGAAAAAATAAAACTTCTAAATCAATGCCATTAACGGCCGTTCCCAATAACATAAGTAACTACAGTTAATGATAAAGGTAGAGGTAGTTCCTTTTCCTTTGTCAAATCCTATTGTTATTTTGCTACTATTATTTGCGTTACCATAGCGATTGATGACGTTTTTATCCTTTCTAATGTCATAACTGACAGTAGATAGGTTATTGGGAACGGCCGTAAAAGATACAGTAGTTCCTACAGGAACTACTGTGTATGTGTATCTCTGTATTGTGTTCTCGTAAGTAAATATATGTATGTATAACTGAGTGTAAGAGTTTTCCTTGGAGTGACACCCGAAAGTTCCTCGCATACCCACAGCACTACATTTATTATCTCTGTGAAAAAGGCGCCCTGGGATTCTGGAGTCCGTGCAACTTACAACTGAGGTAGCCGGTGAGTAGGCCGTCTGACACGTTCAGCGGTTACAAAGTGGCTTAGGTATGCTACAGCATACCTAAGTCCCTCAATCCAGTTTGGTTCTGAACCCTCAGTGCGTAAGTCCGACTCGCACTTGGCCGGCTTTTTTGTATAAAGTTGTGTGTAAACGTGTGACACTACGACAGTCGACTGTAAACCGACCATAATGGGTGTGGGAAATCTCGTATCTGCTCTTCTATCTATTGATAATGCATATCAATTTATGTATTTGGAACGGATGCAAAGGGGTTGTTCAATGTTTCTTAGATCTATTTTAGTAAAGAGTTCATCATCTATCGTGAACAGGCCGAATATACTTTGAACACCTGATAGCCAAAATGTGTATGTGCCTTTTATCTATATTACATCTATCTATCTATACTATTATATAATTGTAAAGTGGTCGTGTCTGTACATTGGAGATATTTAAAAAAATATACTTGGGTTATGTTATGTTTACGATACTGAACATGAAAATATTTTTTTTGAATTTCCTGTCTGTTTGTCCGCGATGGACGCAAAAACTACTGGACGGATTTTGATGCGGTTTTTTTTGTTAGAAAGGGCTTACTAAGACTTAAAATCTTACGTTTGTTTGATCGCAATCGGTTGAGTAGAACCGGAGATATGAGCAAAGGTCGCGTTAACCGAGATGCACGCGGGCGGAGCCGCGGGCGGAAGGCTAGTACATACATATACTTAGGCCTGTAAAATCCCCGAAGGGGTAGGCAGAGGTGTATTAACACCTACATTTCGCCAACTAATATTTTCGGTTCGGTTGGGTTATCTAATTAGTGCTTTGAAAATTGATTATTTATTTATTCAATTAGTGTCCTTGAGATACCGTTGGTGTTTGCATTTGCACAAGTCTGCAAACATCTCGAGTTAAAGAAGCGCGAAAATTCCACCAGCAAAAAATGATTATTTTGTTACTCATCAAATGTTTACATGCATGAAAATGTATATTTGCGTTGAGCTGAGTATTTCTATGATAATTATGTATTGCATTTACAAAAAAATTGTATCGAAGTATGTATGTTCATCTGTATCAGTTTTCTACGTGGACAGGACATGTCCTAGTTTCATGGCGTATTACTTATATCCAAGTTTGTACATCCCTGAACGGGTACCTACACAGACGTGTACAAGCATTCATATTTCGCTTACTATACGATAGTATAGTAAGCGAAATATTTTGTACAGTACCAGAGTAAACAACTTTCAAGATCAGATTTATATAGCGTATCTGTGAACTGTGAGTACGCGAACTCGTATAGAAAGTTCATTATGTTACTACTCGCTACCATTTCTATTAGACACTGGTTCCATTGTTATTCTTAACTCGTTATTTACTGGTCGGATGCCCAAGACCACCTACTTCCACTAGAATCTAATTTTAATCCGGATGACATATTATTAAAGTTTTTTCGTACGTCTCGCTCCGACAGCGACAGATTACCTACAGCTTCTGGTTAACGAAAAAAGATACCCGACGGTTTAAACAGTCTGTGTTAATTGCAGTGACGGCTCTTTCGACAGAGAAACGTTTGTCGAAGATATGCTTTAGAATTTGTAAAAACCTCTTGCGGCAACTGCCAGGCTACGTGGGTAGCGAATGCCTGGCAATGGCGCCCTTGCCGAGTCCAGGTAGAAAGGGTAGGTCCAAAAAGTCCTGGCTTGACGTCATGGAGGATGACATGTGTTTAATGGTCTCACTACCATGGACGCCCAAAATCGTGTGAAGTATAGGAGGAAGAGTCGGAAGGCGAACCCTGTGCTCCAAGGTCATCTTGGCCACGGATGCAATCAGGAAAATGCGTCTCCATGAAGATGATGATGACAGTTAAAACAGTCTGTGTTAATTGCAGTGACGGCTCATTCAACATAGAAACGTTTGTCGAAGGTATACTTCAACATTTGTAAATTGTTAAAACTCTTAGTCGGTTTACGCGTATGGCTCGCCCGATGACCTGCGATGTCCGGCACGGACGGTGCCTATGAACGCTGAAACACCTAATGTCCTTCGCGTGTCAGTGGAGGCTTACTGTTCACAAAATCAATATTTATTTGTTCGATTATTATGATTAGGTACAATAATAAACTTTCAATGAAAGTAAGTAGGTAGTTACCAAAGAAAGAATACTGCCAATGATCATTAGGTAACTCAATTAATTAGATAATCAATTTGGGCTTAGTTTAGTGTCCCTTCGCCCAGCATACTCACCATGGAATCTTGATATTTCATGAATGCCAAAAAATAGTTCTGAAATAGTCTTAAATAGTTGCGAAAGGAAAAAAATAGTTCTCTTATACTTACGAAATTACAGCCATAGTTCTATGAGTATGCTGGGCGAAGGTTTCGTCCAGCATACTCACATCCGTTTGGGGAATCTGCGTACGCTTCAAACATAATTCATACTTCAAAAAATAGTTCATAAATAGTTCATATTGGTGTCCAAAAAGAAAAAATAGTGCTCTAATAACTCCGGAGTTATAGGCTTTGTTCACTGAGTATGCTGGGCGTAGGTTCTACGCCCAGCATACTCACCTCACTGCGCAAATACCGAACGAGCTATAGGTACAATTTATGTCTCAAAAAATAGTTCTTGAAATAGTTGTCAATATAAGTCTAATTTTCGCTTGACTTTTGACCTAGAAAACCATTAAATTTGGTTGTAAACTTCTACATACTAACGTTAAATGAGGTACAGTCGTCCACACATGTTTTTATAATATAAAAATATTAAACATTCTAATGGTGGGCGTTGTGATTGGGAATAATATTGTGGTATTATCTCACATTCAAAAACAGTCGAAAAAAAAATATTAGCATTTAGCTAGTAAGTATATATTTTTTAATAATAATAAAATAAATGAAACTGTAAGCGTAAATAAATCCTATTACTTTATTGCTTGTAGGGTGTACTATTTGCCAAAAAAATTGTCTGGACACTAAAGTCTATTGCAGCCTGCCGAGAAGGCGACGCGACGGCCTAAGAATACATTGTCGCCTCCTCTTACATGCTTGAGGGGGGTCGTAAGGGCCGGCGCCCACTGCCGGCATGGCAAATGATTTTATTACTAATCAATTTAACGCCCAGCATACTCAGTGAACAAAGCCTATAACTCCGGAGTTATTAGAGCACTATTTTTTCTTTTTGGACACCATTATGAACTATTTATGAACTATTTTTTGAAGTATGAATTATGTTTGAAGCGTACGCAGATTCCCCAAACGGAGGTGAGTATGCTGGACGAAACCTTCGCCTAGCATACTCATAGAACTATGGCTGTAATTTCGTAAGTATAAGAGAACTATTTTTTTCCTTTCGCAACTATTTAAGACTATTTCAGAACTATTTTTTGGCATTCATGAAATATCAAGATTCCATGGTGAGTATGCTGGGCGAAGGGACACCTTAGTTTATTAGATCTGATCATAAATTAGTTTCAAGTCAATTTGATTTAATTGAAGCTTTATTGATAAAAATGTTTAAGTAATGCATAGCTGTACAGAATAATCGAGAGGTTTCGAAAACGATTCTCACACAACACGTTATCGATTCATATCGAAGGCTTTGGACGAATCTTGCTGATATTAAGACGTTTGGCATCTAGATCTTCTAAAAGCAGCTGTTCGAGATACAAACTTTTCTACTCATACAAACAGTGGAGCACCATAATGACCGGTGCCTTGAGAGAGCAACTGTCACAAGGCATATTTAAAGCTGTTAGGTGGCGTTTGTGACCATCCTTTTTGACCTTCTTATTTCCGTTTCCCATAAGAGTGTTTCTAGTTGAACACTCTTTAGGCAATCTGCAATTATTTATGCGTACCACGTTTCCAAACCATCTCATGGTGCATCATAATGAGTTCCTTAATGCCAGGCATCCCCGCGCGTCGTAGAACTTCCGTGTTTAGAACCCGATAATAGAAAACTTTATTCGCAAGATAGACAGCGGCTAATTGCTCATTCTATAAAGCCTTCGCTCATTCTTATCATCTTCGTCTCGTGATAGCGCTAGTTTTGCTTGATTGTGTAAGCTACACTTCTGAGTTGAGCCCGGGGTCCGGTCTCCTACAATTTCTCTGGATTTGGCTTCTTTTTAATTTTACGGAAACGACTACTGTTTGACCTCCTAGCACCGAGAAGAACGCCACCAGCAGATTCTCGTTCGTTGATGTACAGATGTACCTACCGACTTAAACTTCGAAAATAGTTCGTTCAGTTTATTCCAAGCCCCAAGCTAATATTATACTGCTATTGGAATTTGCGTGGTTATGCCAAATTAAGAGTTTCAAGCCCAATGTGATGTTATTTGCGTGTTCGCCGGCGCTAATTTAGTGGAACGATCACTCCCCTCTATGCGTATCAGACATGATATTTTTTGCAGACTTTTGACAGAATTTAGTTAATTAATTTATTAAAATTTGTGCAAATATTTCTATTATTCATAGTGTGAAAACGTATTTCACCACCTCGACACGAGAGATTGGACACGCTTGTGTTGTCCAGTTAAAGTAAAAGATTAAAAAAGAAGAAAGATTAAGCTTTAAAAGTTTACAAACAGGGTATAAAACACCATTGACTCATTTTCGAGACGAAAGAATATACTGTTTGAAGGCGAATACGAAATAAACCCACACAAAAGATAGAAAACGATGATATAAAAAATACAGACCTAAAAAATAAAAGGTACGTACTACGTACCTGAATGTTTACATGTTAAGCCCTCCAATTTAAATGCTGTTAGGAGTGTGCACCACAGCTGAGCACTTTGGTAGCTGGGTTAAGAATCTTCAACCTGTTGATTGCAAGCCCATTCGCTGGTACGGTAAGTACGGTAACACGGCTTCGCTTAAAGACTCACATGCCAAATTACCCACTTGACACACATCACAAAAGCAGCTATTCGTGGAAAATAACATTAAATTAGTTCAACAATAGATATAATGTAATTAACCAGTGTATACTCGTATGTATACATACGTTATACGTATTACCTAAATATCAACAAAGACCACGTGATGTGGACATTATTTGTAAATGTATTGTTATCTGTGACTATGCGTTCTAATTTATTTATTTGGTCTATGTTGTTGGTAAACGAGGATGGAAAATTAGCTAGAGTTATTTTGAAAAAAGATTCTTTGTTCTTGTACTGTAGACTGTAGGTGGTGGTGCTGCTTGCCCAATACGAGACTATAACAGTGGCGAAGGGTGAGACTTGCTTCCATCTATTTAATCATGCACCAAGCGATGCGATCCATTGAAAAATTGGTGGGAACGGATGCGTACTCGCCACTTGTCCTGACTTCTTTTACTTTTAGACTACCAAGTCTTTCAATTCATAATAAAAGTTATACCTTTTTTACCTTTATCGATCTTTTCAACATACAAGATACCTTGTCCAGTTGACGGTGATAGATGCGCTCATTACTGGCAATGTAAAATCACCTTACCATGTAACCGCTAACATTCCATGTAACTAATAATGAGGCAAGTGAATTATAGATATAAATGATTCGTAATAAATACACGTATTACAAGACTTTCTTAATAGAGAGAAGGCGTGCGTTGTCGTATTCAAAACAAAGATGATTCTTATAATGTCATTACACTTACACTATGTCTGCTGGACATTTTACGCTCCAAGGCATACAAATGCTACACTGCCTCTTTCTTTCGAATACTTGAATCGTGTATTGTTCGCTCTACACGGTTGGCGAACACATTGGTGAACGCGTTGGCCAAAACATCAAAAATGGTACAAACCCTCTCCCTGCCTACCTACACATTCATCAGGTGTTCAGATGGTGTTCAGGCCAACGCGTATCATTGTTATACCTATAGACATTAAACTGGTCACCTTGTTTCATAGCGAGAGTTGTATTGCTGTATTATTTCACATTGTGCAGATAACTCAAATAAAACTTTTTTCTTTCTTTCTTTCTTTCAATGTACAAAGTTCATGATCTGAGTACAATAGTCGCTGTACAATAAATATCTACAATAGGGCCGGATGAAGTAAAAATGGTTGGATGTTATACGAGTACAATCAGGGTTGAACGGCTCTGGATGATATTTGGTACAGAGATGACTAATCTGGATAGCATATTATTATGTGCTATGTACCTAACATTTTGTCCCGGGAATAGGTTCCTGTGAGTTTGAAATGCGCGGATGGAGCCCCGGGCAACAGCTCATACTGAAGGTAAAAAGATGAAGTTTTATGGACGTTTTTTAACGGCTTCTATCGCAATTTATTTTGTGTTACTTTATTAATTACACTTCCCGACGTTTCGGAACAGTCTAAATACTGAAATAACATAAAATAAATGACTTCCGTTAGAAGTTTTTTTTTCCAGTGAGTAATATTCGCGTATAGGTACTTAAAACAATATCATGTCTCAGTGTGTTAGTTGGGTTTTGCGAACACGTATCTTTATGTAACTAGTGTAACTACATGAGCACTTATCGCGTGGAGTGCATGCAGTGTATTCCAAGCGTTGCATACTGAACCTCCTGGAAAAAATAAAGACGTGTTATGGTTTTCCAGCTTTGAGATTACGTTCTTAATATAATGTCAGTTCTTAATATATTGATGTGCAAAAAGTCATCGCAAACGACTTCGTCGTCGTCCGTATGGATATCAGCCCCCCCAGACAAGTGGCAATTCGTTGCTCGGCGTATGATGGAATAGAATGACAAATGTATAGGATTTGACGTTTTTGACATTTCGAATGTCAAAAACGTCAAATACTATACATTTGTCATTCTATTCATACGTCGAGCAACGAATTGCCACTTGTCTAGAGGGGCAATAATCGCAGACACGGAAAAAGCCATCAGCTAAAAAAGGCTTAGGATATTCTCCAATTCATGTCTCTGGCTCACTTTTCATCCACGGTAGAAGTTCTTCTATTCGTTGAATGGATAATTCTGCAATAGCATTGCTCGAAGTGACCCCAAAGGTAAAAAATTGCTAAAAAAATCACGTGATTAATGGACAGCCCCTTAGGATCTGGCGCAGGTTATCCTCTCGTGGTTAGGTTGTCTGACGACAGTCGCTCTCACATATACAAAACAAACCAAATTGTTTGGAGGAATGGCCCTCGGGTTGTAATGAATAGGTGCTCGGATGAAGAAGACGATTGTATAAAAGAAATAAGGCTCTCGCGACATTAACATGACCAAACTGCATTGACAATTCGATATGATTCTGTACATTTTTGTGTTGTAGTAACGTGAGCAATGTTCAAGGAATTAATTCACGTGTATTGGTAATTTATGTTACATTAGTCCTGTTAGCGTGACTATCCGCGTGAGGCGTGACCTTTTAGTTGATGACCTAACGACTAGCCCGACGTCTAGCGTTGTTTATGCGTAGTAATTAATGCCAACCTATCACTATGGTTAGGTACCTACTTTCGTTTTCGTTTTTACAGCTAACATGTTTATACTTGTGCTTATCCAAAAGGGTGGACAGAGGTGTTTTAGCACGAAAAATAACAATAAAACTACGTGTCTTTTCCATTCGTCAAATTATAGTGTAAAAACCATACTTTACGTCATAAATAGCTATTCCATTTTGGATCCCTCGGACGCGACTGTTAGGATATTATAGAGTGCATCAAACTTTCTACTTATATGCCTAGATGAAGGGTTGGCAACTCTTCAATACTGTAACTTTCTCATCGACTTCTTATATCCTATCGTAGAGTTCACTAGAGCATTGACTGGCATATTTGTGCCAAGTGTGCTTTCAACGTTTATTTTCCTACTAATTTTTTCACCCACTGTTCTGTGATTCACTTTTATATTTACGTATGTACAAACACAAAGTACTTTGGCGTTCAAACTATCTACATATTGACGTGTTCGGTGTGCCACGCTTTCATGAGAGTGCAATGTTCTAAAATGAGGAGTTTGTGTTTTGTGCTTATTTGAGGAACGTTTTACCTACAATTTCAACTAATTCTTTATGTTAATGTGTCTTTGTCTATATCATGTGTATATACATCCATCTGACACTTACCAATCATTCAATAGCAATAAAATTTTGTTTTCTTCAGGTTAGGCAGCACGAGTGTGATGCCCCTGGTGTTGCATACATCCATAGACCACGGTAACCACTTTCCATAAGGTGGGGCCGTGTGCTTGTCTGCCACCTAAGTAGTATAAAAAAAGAGGATAGAGAAATTACTTTGTATAGATAGACAATTAGGTAGATAGTTAAGAAATCTTTTATCTTAGGATTGACAGGAATGACGATGGACGAGGATGGGAATAGGAGAATCGAAGAAAATATAGTGAGGCCACAAACCACAACAGCAAGCAGAAAGCTTATTGTAAATGTTTTCGGAAGCAGTTATACGCCCCCACCTTTATAGAACCTACACACACGAGACGTTGAAAAATTGCACAGGCAAAAAGTAAACAGCGTTTGCTGATAAGCTTGTTGCTTGCTGCTTTGGTGTGCGGCCTCTCTTTCTTGAATATGTAATGAAAGATTTAAACTAATTATACCGGCCAGACGAAATCGGAGCATGGCAGCCAAATTATAATTGATGATTCATTACCGTATCACTGACTGGAAATACTAACACTACATGAAAATTGTGAAAAAAAAATTAATGATTACCACAACAATAATTTTAATAAAAACTAATAATTTTAATTTTAATAATTTTAATAAAAAGTAGGGTTTTTTGCTCGACTTTAATGATGACTTCTATTGACAATGAATGGCATGTCTTGTACGCTGCTGTAGAACCCTTCGTGTGCAACCAACTCGCACTTGACCTCCTTCCTCGAAGTTTTTTTAAACTCTACTTTATCTACTTTCTCATCTCAATTCCAGGATCGCGTGCTGAACATCACAAGTCAGATAATGGACCAGTTGTTGGGTGATGAACGAGTGGCTCGTGGCTTCCGCGTCAAGTTTCCAGAAGACGTGTTGCAAGATAACCTTGCTGGCCAGCTTTGGTTCGGAGCCGAGGTTGGTACCTACCTTCTATCACAGTATTCTTCTTTTGTGTCAATGATCCTCTTTTTCTCTGCTCTAAATTATTCGAGAGTTATATTCTGCCATCTTGACTGCGCTGTCATTGGCTTTGTTTAGGTCTTCTTCAGTGCAGGAGGTAGGACTCTGCTTTTTAAATTCGATGTTATGATATAATTTTATAATAGGTATGGAAGGTCATCCGAACCCTTCTGTTAACTGTTGGATTCTGAATATTGGTACAAATATGTTATTGAGAAGGTTAACTAAAGACTGTGATTACATTGATAACATCATCAGTATGAGTCATGCACTTAAAGTCACCAAAATTAATGAGAACGAAACCGTAGGACCCAGTAATGGACATGGTAAATAAATTAACTGTTAAGTATTTTCTGAGTATTTTCGTAAACACGTATCATCACTTTGTCAAATTTCACACATTAGGGTCAATGAACGCTCTAAATATGTTTAGAAAACAAAACAATGATTATGAGTAATAATATTTACTATGAATGACACGTTTTAAATACATTCATCAGTTAACAAATAAAACTAACAATTGACGTCAAATACCAGCACCGAATGAATTGGTGATATCTTGAAGTAAAGAACAGCACACACCAACACAAATAAGCGTCGGTAGCTTAGTGGTTAAGGCGTCGTCGGCCATATTGATTACCACCGGCTTCCTTTTTGAAAATTTTCACCCTTCGCCACTAATGGATGGCCACTATTACAATTGATTGATTGCTAGGCTTTATAAAGTATGCCGTGTGCTTGCCTTATGAGTGTAACCTTCATAGTCTAACACTAATCAAATCACATTATATTGAACAATAACCGAATATCTTATCTCATGATAATTATGCATTGCCCTTAAATACCCCCTTTTTAAGGTAAACATCCGATGTGTTCCAAGGTTAATTTATCGTTTCGCAATATTAACCATCCAGTGGAACAGTAGAAGACCTTATGTGTAATATGTGTAGCCGATTAATTATACACATTTATTCTCGAAGGTGTGTTAAAATTACCAAAATAGACTCTATCATTGTGTGTTAAGGTCCATTACAAAAAGCATAGCGGTGACGTTTTGATTATCTCCTATTTAATGTAAGTAATTGCACCTTAGGGAATATTGTAGATAAAGCCATGTTTATCCCAACACGAATGGACTGACTCGACTGGGGAAGATACTAGTAACTATACAATACTAGCTGTCCCGGCGAACTTCGTACCGCCATATTCTTCCCGTTCCCGCTGCACCTATTTTCTCATCCTTTAAACCTTTCCTGGACACCCACGAATATTTCAAGACTAAAATTAGCCAAATCGGTTCAGCCGTTCTTGAGTTATAAAATAACAACGAAAAGTGGCATTGATTTTTTTTTTTTATATTAGTAGAAGAAGATAATGTTGCGTAATGTCGATAACGTTACGTAACGTTATATTCTATAGTTGATGAACTGCTAGAGGTGTCTCCTTACTCCATTTTCCTCACCCCCCTTATTCCTTGCAATTCCACCGCTGAACGGCTGTCATACTACCAACTGCAAATATAACTTTGTAATACTATATGTTTATATGGGATTACAAAGTTATTTATGCAGTTAGTAATATGACAGCCGTTCAATTATTGACTAAGTAGAAATGACGAATGTATGAGATTTGACGTTTATGACATACGTTGACGACTGTCGTATACGTCAAATCCCATACATTTGTCATTCACAATTCGTCTGCTAACAAAGTGCCACTTCTCTATGGGGGTTGTTTTAAGGGGCTCAGTACTTACCAAAAATCGCGTCTTAATTTAGTTTTATAAAAATTACAGTGTCTGGCCGCCGGTTCTTCAATAATGAACCGCGAAGAAGAATCGGCAGCGATGCGGCCGCTTGCGAAGGCTCTCACTCGCAGTCTAGAGACCGTGCGGTCTTTGCTCCGGGAGCAGTGCTTGAGACCGAGGGGCATGGCGCTGTCGCAGCATGACGATATGCTGCACGAGAGCTTGAGGATATTTGACAGGTTTGTCCCAATCAATTCTGAATATGAGTATAATAGAATAATAATTTAGTGCATACGTAATTACATATTGCCTCAAACACGTATTTTTGGATTTTTATTTTAATATGTTTAAAAATTTGGGGGTTGATTTAGCCCCCGTTCCCACCAGCCAGGGTCTGCACCTTCGTGTGGCGGTGGAGGTGTGACAGTAGAGTTGTCTGACAAGTTTAGTTTCCAGCTTGCCTCAAGAATGTACTCTAAAAATCGTATCAGCTCCCGGACTATTATTATTCTTTATCTTATTACTTTTTCATATAAAATCGTATCTACGTAACTATAAATAGAAAATATCCATCCATCCATCCATGTCCGTTTGTAATATTACATTAAATATTTTACAATCGCCTTTAGCGCTTTTAGCGCTACAACAGCAATCACGAACAATTGGCCGAGGCCAATGCCGCTCGTGATTAGACAATCGCGTTAGCTCTAAAATCGTGGACGTGAACTTATTTTTAGACAGTAATCCAATATGATATGTATTGGATTATGTTAGTATTGTAATTTGTGGAAACACAAATACTTTTATATTTTAAACTATCACGTCTACCACACAATGTGTTTACAATATTAGCATATCTCGATTTTCGATTCCTATCTTCTCATTCACAGCTTGGAAGTCTAGTGAAATGCCGATAGTTCAAATGAGTCGGGTGTGAGTCCGTGTGAGTGTGAATTCTAACTAGGAAGTCGACGTCAGATTATGCTGAACTGCAATGTTACTGTACAACCGCAAGTAGAAGATACATAATATGTCTATTAAATACGTGTTTTCTTTTAATATTTCAGACTGTTTGCTGAGTTTGAGCTGTGCTACGTCAGCGCTATGGTGAACGTGAAAACGCCGCACGAGTTCGAAGCTCAACAACTCATTTGCGTGCTCTTCTCTGAGAGTCTTCGTAGAGCACTCAAACAAAATTTACTTATTCAGGAACAGGTCAGTGGTCTCTTTAAAAAAGCAAAAGACGCGATTATAGCTTGTCTAAACTGAAAGGACCCCACACATTCATTGCATTTGTGTAAAAACGTCGATTGTTTCATGCATGAACAGAACATGTATGCGAACGTTTTGCGGTCGATAAGTCGCGTGATAAATCCGAGTACGCTCTGTGTGTGGATTAGCGCTGACATATTGTATAGAACAAGACGTAGTTGACCAACATATCTGAAAACAATCGTCATCAATAATTTGCTTGTGTGCGTCAATAATTTGCTTAAGTTATTTATCGCGGATCAAAGAAAAATAAGTATTGTTTAAGTTTTAATAATTGTATTTTAAAATGATTTTTTCAACACACTTGCTTATAAACGGGCTTTTATTTCACCGCAATTAAGCACGGAATGACACCTATTATAAAACTGTAACTTTTTCATTGCTATTATTCACAAGTGAGTTACCTAGACTTCTTTTTTTTTATTTAATCGACTAAGTTGCTTTGTTCTTAAAAAAGTTTCGATACACAAAAGATCGTGTCCAATATTACAAACGAATTAATATACCTATTGCTTGCTCATTTCATGCAACTTCGTATTTTAAAAGATAATTTCAACTTGTAGTACGTGTTTAATAAACAAAACTTTCACTAATTTTTTTTTTCTCTGTGAGTATTTACAGAGAAAAAAAAAAGTAGATGACAAGGCAGCATGGTGATAGCACCTTAGCCTGTTCTGAAAGGAACAAATAAAAAAAATGTTAGATGCGCGCGCATATGACAACAAATAGATTTTTACTATTGTGTTTTGATTGTGTTATGTAGTATTTTTAGTATTATTTTATTCGCAAGTGTGTTGAAAATAGTCGTATGCCACTCGCGTGTATGGTGATTACCGTCCTCGGGTCTCAATGTCGCCTCAGCGGTAATCACCAACTTTACACGCTTGTACCATAATGTACTATTACCATGTGTGTGAAAAATTATTACTTTGCACTAATAGTAAAATCATGATTACTGAACAACCATAACACGTAATGGTAATTATTGTTAAGATAAAAATATTCTCAATTTCCCATCCCTAGCCATTACTCATATTGCCAGCCCTTAGTCATCCTTTTCTCAAAAAGGTTTAGGAAAGTTGAGAAACTATCTTTAGCAGAATATCAAATTTCAGGAAATCTGATACATTTGTATATTTTTAAGTTACGAAAAACTCCAAAAAAAAAACCAATTTGACTCAAGCAGAGAGTAAATCAAACAATCATAATTGCAGTCTGCTGCTGGACATTGACCTCTCCGCGCCATTTCTGTAGAATGTACATACATCATACAATCACGCCTGTAAATCTCCGAAGGGGTAGGCAGGTGTATAAACACCCACAGAAAGTAAAAAAGAAAGTTCTTCAATCAAATTGGACATTATATCCTTGACTTCAGGATCCCTCTGAATCTCACATTTAATTAATTTTGCTTACATTCCAGGTGGACTCATACGACCCCGCTTTGATGTTCGCCGTCCCGCGGCTGGCTATTGTCAGCGGACTTCTGATATATTCAAGCGGACCTCTCAGCATCGATAAGCCTCCAGGTGATTATAATTTTTAACATACAAGTTGAACCATCCAGGTTTAGTACCACAAGGTACAAGAAAGTACTACACTGGAGAAAAAATTGTATGTTAAGCATTTAAAACTCATCAATTATTATCAATTTAAGTGTTAGTCATGAAGGTTAACAACGTAATAAATAAAATGGTTTGCGAACAATATACTAATACATACGAATAAAACCGGGACGCGGTTGATTTTGAAACCAAATTTTCTAATAAGAAACTTTTAGTTCCCGCTACCTCGATAGATGGCGTTGTGCCGTTTTTGGAGAAGTCGGTGTTAAGATTCTCCGCAACGGAATGACTACCCTAGCCGAACGTTATGAAATCATACTTACCTGGCATAGGGGACACCGTGATCAATAAGGCGGTTCCCCCAGGGCGAGACCTTTCCATTGCACTGCGGTTTGGTTGACCCTTGCGATTATCCCTAATGTGGATAACTCGGATGCGTAATTTTTGGTAGTGGGGACTGCGTACGCGCTGTCCCCCTTGAAATCATTGGAATCTTTGAGGCGCGCTCGACTCGACTTTACTTTACATTAATTTTATGACATGATCCATCCATCCCTAATAATAAGATAAACCCTGCTATTTTGCCTTTAGTCGCATTATGTCCAATTCGCAAAATGTCCAACTGTCCAATTCTCAATAGGTCCAGTTCGTAATTGGTCCAGTTCGCAGTTGGTCCAGTTCGCAATTGGTCCAGTTCGCAGTTGGTCCAGTTCGCAATTGGACCAGTTCGCAATTGGTCCAGTTCGCAATTGGTCCAGTTCGTAATTAGGGATCCTCCTTGATTACGACAAGCGTTTTTGACAAACTTCTGCTGAGATAGAAGGCTAGATTCAGCTCGAAGTAAAAATGCATGTAATTTAGTTTTACATATAATGGGTGTTTTTTCTAGAGGTATAGAACTTTAAATTGCAATAAAACAACGATGGATTATTCGATTGACATGAATTTTATTTATCCGCAAGATAATCTTGTGGCATTACATTTTAAATATGATTTCTGGCATATGACCGCCACGGCTGGCTCGGATGTAGTCCAATCTGGACGTCCAATTTTTGATGACTTTTTCCAACATTTGTGGCCGTATATCGGCAATAACACGGCGAATGTTGTCTTCCAAATGGTCAAGTCTTTGTGGCTTATCCGCACAGACCAATGACTTTACATAGCCCCACAGAAAGTAGTCTAGCGGTGTAAAATCACAAGATCTTGGAGGCCAATTCACAGGTCCAAAACGTGAAATTAGGCGGTCACCAAACGTGTCTCCTTTGTGATTGGACTACATCCGAGCCAGCCGTGGCGGTCATATGCCAGAAATCATATTTAAAATGTAATGCCACAAGATTATCTTACGGATAAATAAAATTCATGTCAATCGAATAATCCACCGTTGTTTTATTGCAATTTAAAGTTCTAAACCTCTAGAAAAAACACCGTTTACATAATATAATGATAAAATAATAATAGTAGATTTATTAAGAAAGCTGCGCAATCCGACTTGGATAGATTAGGTTAGAAGGTTTTTTTTTTATAACCATGCAGAACTTTATTAAATTTAGTCAAATGCGAAATCAAATGATTTAACAAACTGGACCAATTGCGAATAGGACATTGTGAGAATTGGACGTTGAGAGAATTGGACAATTTGCGAATTGGACAATTTGCGAATTGGACGTTGTGAGAATTGGACAATTTGCGAATTGGACGTTGTGAGAATTGGACAATTTGCGAATTGGACGTTGTGAGAATTGGACAATTTGAGCCCGCTGGACATTTTGCGAATTGGACATAATGCGACTAAAGGCTATTTTGTTGTAATACGATCATCTGTCTGACATTATAGAACAGAAGACGCAGGTACTTCAATGAGTAGACGTATAATTGTACTTGGGTTAAAATGCTCCATCGTCAAAATGTACAATATGCTGTGGTCATGATGTTTTCGCGGCCTGAATGATCATAATGACAAATACGACAACGTCAAAATGTACAATCGATCTTTCGTGTAATGGTTAAATTGTCTCACGGCCTAAACAATCCTATGACAGAATACGTCATCAATTGAATCCCTGGACATCCTATTATTTATGTGCGTCAAACTGCCAGTGTCAGTACTGTCAGTGCCACTCTATCTGTGGCGAAAAGTGGAATTCCGGCTAGGAGACTCGCCACTTTAAAGTAGATCATGTCTGGAGGTCTCCTAAAATAAATTAATCTATATTATTTAATCTTCTTCTATAAAAATCAATTGCTGTTTGTTAGTCTCGCTAAAACTCGATTAAACCGATTTGACTAATTTTAGTCTTGAAATGTAAATCGTAAATGTCCAGGGAAGGTTTAAACGGTGAGAAAATATGGAAAAAGGATGTAAATTCCACGCGGGCGGAAAAAAAATATGGGGGTACAAATAAGTATAGGTAAAGTATTCTAAGCTGCCAAGTGGTATTTCAAGGAGTTCTTATATCAAGAAAGAGAATAAAAAATTCATATATACTAATTGATTGCACATTTTGTCGCATGCACATTATCGCTTATATACATTTTGCATCTTTCAGAATTTGACACGTTTGTAATTTGTCATATACTTCTCCTAACAATTGCCCATTAATGAACTATTTGACTATTGTACATTTTGACGATGAAGCATTTTAACCCAAGTACAATAATTATACGCTTACTCATTGATTGAAGTACCTGCGTCGAACAGAAATACCAAATCGCGGATTTAAAAATAAAATATCTATCTCGTCAGCCAACGTAACGTGTGGAATGCCATTTTTGAGCAGTAGGTTCGGGATATCCACCCATCCCCCCGTATCTTGCCATGAGCTGAGCTAGTTCGTATTTTTCGGGTACCTGTGCCCACAACCTGGTTTCGCGCCTGGGGGAGCCTTTTGCCTTCTAGCGGGCTGTATGTCGGATGTAGAACAGCCCTTTCCCTTAGTCGCCTTTTACGACACCCACAGGTAGAGATGGGGTGGCACTATTCTCCACCAACGGGAACCAACAAGGCTAACAAACAAAAGTTACAGTATACAATAACGGGTTGTATGTAAACGGGAATTAACGCGATCATGGTATATTATACCGAAATCGAAATAAGAACGGAGCTTCGCACCACACACAGGTTCACAGTAGGCAGGCGGCCAATCACAATGCTTCGACCTCTCCATACGTTTACGTTACGAATTCGAATATTTTTAGTGCTCGGGGCACAGATGCTTATCTGGTATATAATACCATGATCCCATTAATTTTATAATTAACGTTAAAATTCCCGTTAACATTATTGTGTATCATGCAACGCGAGAGTTTCAAAGTTACAGTAATGGTTATATGGGTGGGAATAGTCCCTTATATCCAAAGTAGTCGTTGCCCGAGACTTCGTCCGCATTAAGTTCGGAATGTTGTTCATCCCCTATTATTTTATTCCCTTGGGGGTAGAATTAATCAAAATCCTTTAGTAGCGGATGCCTACGTCATTGTAGCTTTATGCATGCATAGTCTCAGCCCGATCGGTTTAAAATTGACAAAGTTTCATACAAACTTTCATCCCCTATTATATCCCCTTAGGGGTAGAATTAATCAAAATCCTTTCTTAGCGGGTGCCTACGTCATAACATCTACCTGGATGCCAAATTTCACCCCGAACCGTCCAGTGGTTTGGGCTGTGCGTTGATAGATCACTATGTCAGTCAGTCAGTCAGTCAGTCAGTCACCTTTGAGTTATATATACCTATATTTTAGATTTTTTCATCAACACCAGTAAGTAAGAAGTAAGATGGTTGTTACAGAGGAGATGTCGGACATGTTCCGTCCGTTCCGCACGCTGCTGCACAAGATCCGCTCGCTGCTGTGGACGCTGGACCGGCGCGAGCTGGTGGCGCTGGAGCGTCTGCTGTGCACCAACGAGGACATCTCCAACCTGGCGGCGCTGGATCTGCCTGTTGGTATGTACCCCATAGGGCACTACTTAAGTCTTGTCGGTTACCGTGTCTTATACTGGGTGATTTTATAGTCGTTTCAGAGCGAAAGATTTTGGGCACAGTTTCGATAGCAAAATCGTCTGGAAGTATTATTTTGGCGGTACCTTGCCTTTCATACATTATTAATTTTTTTTTTCACCAAATTAATACTTCAAGAAGCTTTTGCTATCGAAAAACTGTGCACAAAATCTTTCACTCTGAAACGACTACAAAATCACCTTGTATAGTACCAGATCTGTGAGTCGCAAATAAAATGAATAAAAGTATAGAAGGGGGAAGGCCTACAGACTTAACTATTGTCGTAAAAAAAAATATAGGAAAAAAAGGCAGCCATGTTGAAGACTTCAACAGAATAGTCTTACGTGCATTTTTTGTTCTGAAATAAATCTCCTTGGTTAAATTAAAAGCCCTGGATTTATTAACTTCTCTGTGCTTTTTGGATTTATGTAGTCGGGTTTATTTTTTCTATTTATTTTTAAATCAAACCAAATCTTGGCGTGCTCTAACATCGATATTACGTGATATAATGGCATCATTATAATAAGCAATGGTTCTACCGCCACAAACTATACTGTAGTTTTATAATGTAGTAATTATTAACACTTTCAATTCTAGATCCCGAATCCTCAAACGACTGGTCGTGTCCGTACCCGGACATAGGAGAGTTCGTGTCGAGATTCTACGCCGATCATGCTCACTGCCGCGAACTGTACACACAGCAAAGGTAACATACATAGAATCTGCTTTCATACATCTGCGGTGATAGTTTTATAGTAACTAAATTTTTTTCGCCGAGCCATTTTCCAACTAGGTTGAGCTCGGCTTTGTCTAATCGGTCTCGGTTCTCGGTGTCTTTGTCTAATGAGCGTCGGTAGCTTAGTGGTTAAGGAGTCGCCCTTACGATCGAGAGGTCCCGGGTTCGAATCCTGGCCATTACACTACCGACGTGAACCCACTCCTAAAATAAGCAATTAGCTTAGCTGGAAGGGTTAACGGGAATATTAGTAATTTCGGTCACTAATATTCTTTTATTAAAAAAAATCACCTCAACAACCAGGTCAAATTGGCCTACTTTTTGTAAATCGACTGCCATCAGACCTCCACAAGCCTTGGCAATATTGAGGTTCTGTAGTTATTTAACGAACCACAACGAATACAACAGATGTCCGTATGGCGACTGGTACCGACCACGGGTTAAACTGTGAGTCATTATGTTAAGGTGATCACCCATCCTAAGACTGACATGGCTAGTATTGCTATACCTTTCCTAGCCGACCGCTTAACCTTACGAGCCCTTTTCCAGGAGCTAGAACATTTAAAAAAAAACCTTTTTACTTTTTTCACAGTTCAAGTGACCCAGTAATAACGGACGGCGATTACCTTCCTGACAACATCGAAGTGATGACCCCCATCATTGACGGCCTAAGACGCTTGAGCGAAGGCATCGAGGACACTGACCCTCACGATTCAGAACACGAAACTATCAAGACGTCATCACGAAACTACTCCGACACTACAAGCACAGACACATTCCAAACTAACGACAGTAGAGACTATATCGAAAGATCTCGAAAAACAAGCAAATCTGAAACAAACAACGACTTGTCCTCGCTAAGAAACCTTTCCACAAACGGCCTCATGATGTTCGACCCGTTGGTCATCAACGCCGTGTCCTCAAACGACGTCAATAGGCAGCTTCCCGACCACGATCTTGTGACGTCACTCAACGAACAAGTCACGGAAATTGCTGATCGTTTATCGTCCATAGCCGTTAACGACGTTGAGATCATAGACCACAATCAAATGCACTCTTTTTCCACTAATGACGTACCGACATTAATAGCGACAGACGATACCGAAGCGTACGGCTTCTCGGGTCCAAGAAACGAACAGCTAAGCTGTATGCCTTCAACAAGTCACGGGTATTTAATACCCAATGCTATAAGTCATGAGCCTGTTGTACTATCGTCCTTATCACACAACAGCTCGGCCGTATTCAACCAGGACGAAGAGTCCGGAAATGATATCAACGGCGCAATATTAAACGCTGATCTCCCGCTCATAATTCCAGACAATATTGATGCGGATATTGTAAATACAAATATATCTATAGCTAACGCTAATCTAAGTTCCCTACTACTGACCAATGAGGAGTATAATAATTATGTAGAAAACGAAAACGCTGATGGTGATACCTCAAGTTTCCATTCGGCTAAAATGACTTTAGACAGAGACGATGAAAGGGTTAAGTTTATGTTAGGGTACGAAAGTGAACACGAATCCCCGGTCGATTCGGGCGTCAGTACTGAGAATACTAGTTTAGATAGATCGCCCGACACCGAGGGTAAAGACATAAAGGAGTTAAAAGACAATCACTTCATGCAACAAAACAGGGTATTAAAGAGTCCGGAGTCCGATGCAGACGACACCAAACACACCAAAAATACTTTAGAAAGTTCCTTTTCCGATGTAAATATTGAAAATGTAAATAATGAAACTGTAAATAATGAAAATGTAAATATTGAAAGTGTAAATATTTCTTACGTAGAAGATGACAGTAGTAAGAACGAGGCTGGCGCTTCTTCCAGTATAGTGGATAAGGTTTTAAATAGGTTAAGTTCTGACGAGGAAGGGTTGAACGAGGCTTCTAATGTGAACGAAGCACGGCGTGTTTTGCAAGATTGGGGTGCAAATGCGGGTGATGAAGAATATAGGACGTTAGATGAAGTGATTACAGAGTTAAGAAGGCATAGAGAGGCCGACAAGAGAATTAGTTCGCTAGTTGAAGAAGACAATAATGTTAGTTCTAACACGGAAGTTGTCGCCAGCGCTCAGAGTAGTAGCCGACCGAAGAAAACGAGAAAGTCTGCTACTAAGAGCAAAAAGAAAAAGAATAAAGTATGGTCGCCTGGTAATGTGATATTGGATAATCGGTCTATGCAACATCAGAATAGTCCACTAAGATTGAACTTGGATCATTTCGTTGATGAAGGGTGAGTTTTTTTTTTTCTATTGTTTCATGCCCATTTTTTTTTCTTTTTTATACCATTTAGGTGGCAGACAAGCACACGGCCCATCTGATGGAAAGTGGTTACCGTGGCCTATGGACGTATGCAACACCAGGGGCGTCACACTCGTATTGCCAAAAAATCTTTAGGAACGGAGAGATTCTGTGCCGTCAGCGAAGAAGACAATCAGGACAAGCATATTGGGTATTCCCACTGACAGCACAAAACCTCTCTAGTGAGCTCTGGCTACCCTACTCACCGCCGGAAATACAACACGCGGTTATTACACCCGCGGAGTTCTGTAGGGCGGAGGTACTTCCCCAGTCGGACTGCTCGATTGGGACGGTAATACCGTCGTGTCCTACCTCCTCAAAACCTATTGTTTTATGCTCATTGTTTCTGTAGGTACCTGTTTTGCACAGTTTGCCAATTATATTTAGTCCTAAGCAATAGGCGATAAACCTATTCACCCATCTACCAAAAAAATGTTTTCAAGCAAATATAATTACCTGGATGAGACAAATATAAATTACTAGCTGACCCGGCGAACTTCGTACTGCCATATTTTCCGCCCGCGTGATATTCTGATCCCTATTTATCAGTGTTTCTCTACAATATTATGCATGTATCATACATATAAACCTTCCTCTTGAATCACTCTATCTATTAAAAAAAACCGCTTCAAAATCCGTTCCGTAAGTTTAAGCATACATAGGGACGGACAGACAGCGACAGCTACTTTGTTTTATAATATGTAGTGATAGTGATTCCACAGTCGGGTGTACATCATGATAGTCATCTAGAAAATTTCACTAAATGTGTATGCTATAAAATAGTATAACTTTTGTATTTCCAGCAGTAGCAGATTAAGTACGTCAGAGTGTGCAGACGACGAACAAATAGCTTTAGCGCTGCAAGCGCAAGAGTTGGCAGCAAGACACCATGCGCGTGGCAAGTTCAAGTAAGACACCATTTAGTCTTTTTTTATTATCATCATCATTTCAGCCATAGGAAGTCCACTGCTGGACATAGGCCTCCCCTACAGATTTCCAACAAGACTAGTGGGAAGCTTATACAAGATGATTTTAACGTAAGAAGTTCGGAGCGAAAGATTTTGGGCACAGTTTCGATAGCGAAAGCGTCTGGAAGTATTAATTTGGCGAAAAAAAAAAACTTTTTTATAATGTAGGTACTAGCTGTCCCGGCGAACTTCGTACCGCCATATTTTTCTCGTTCCCGCTGCACCTATTTTCTCATCCTTTAAACCTTCCCTGGACGAATATTTCAAGACTAAAATTAGTCAAATCGGTTCAGCCGTTCTTGAGTTATAAACTAACAACGAAAAGTGGCATTGATTTTTATATATTAGAAGATAGAAGAAGATGGGAATAATGTACAGGTGAAAGACATAATGTATGGCGGTTGTAAAAAAAAAAAATTTTTTTTTCGACAAAATAATACTTCCAGACGATTTTTAAAACGAAACTGTGCCCAAAATCTTTCGCTCTGAAACGATTATAAAATCACCCAGTAGATAGGACACGTCAATTAGACTTTGCCTCGTCTAAAGCTGAAGACAAAATCTCGGTAAAGAAGGTCACTATTATAGACACGTACCATGTTACAATGGTGGCACTCAGCTTGTCGGTCTCATCAGATGCTTTTTCACGCCGCGTTTAAAGGACCCGGGACTGTAGGAAGAGGGAAACACGTGAGCTGGTAAGGAATTCCAGGTCTTAAAGGTGCGGCAGAAGTAAGAGTAGCTAACCCGAACTATACGGTTGTTTGATTATTGGAACTTATTGTTACACATATTAATAACACACTTGTACTTTTTCCAAGATATTTATTATTAAATCTGACCGATTTCGCTGGTAATTGTCAATGTAAACCTTTGAGAATGGCGTAAGGTGAAATCGATCAGGTTCAATAATAAACATCGTGGAAAAGTACAATAAGTGTGTTATCAATATTTAAGGCACCATTTACTTATCTATTGTCATGATAAGAGATTTACAAATGGTCTCACTGCTAGAGATACCTAAGACCGCATGAAAGGGAGGATGGAAAACCTGAAAAGCAGACTCCGGGTTCGGACTGTAAAACTCGGTGAAAATAAAAATCAAAAATACCAAAAATTTATTGATAGCATACTACTCGGTGACGTCACTACTTTTTTCGTCAGTTCTGTTGCATACCAGTTTTATAAAAATTTAAATTCTTAATCTTCAGTTTTTAGAATTTGGGAGGCTGTTAATGGCGTCGTAAATGCATTGTATGTAAGGTTATGCGCACTCTCTAACCCATAGCCATATTACAAGCTATGTTTTTATTTTATACCACTGCCACTGTACTCTTGACAGACAAGCACATGGCCCACCTGATGAAAAGTGGTTACCGTGGCCTATGGGCGTATGCACACTAGGGGCGTTACACTCGTGCTGCCGACCCTTTTTATGTCGCCTTTAGTTTTGGTCTAGTGTTGTCTACATACTAGACTTAGCTTAGATCATTGATTTCCCGACAATGTATGGCATCATTTATTTACAGATCAAGTCAAGACCTGATCCACCGTCTGTTCGTATGCATCGCGGGAGTCGCGGACCAGTTGCAGACCAACTTCGCAGCGGATTTGCGAAACATTCTCAAGTCCGTCTTCCTTATGAACCAATCGTGCGATCCGGAACCGGAACCCCAGCCTGAGAAGACTCCGGCGATCGAGTATGAACCGACTGAGGATCAAGTTATACAGAATGGTTAGTGATATAACGTTTTATTTTTTAAATTTTGTCACAGCTACTATATAAAAATGTTGTTAAGCTCAAAACTCGAGAACGGTTCGATCGATTCGCCAATTTTTTTTCTTCATAATGTTGCTGAAGATAAATGTTTCACGTACTTGTTCTGGTATACCTCGGGACATAATATATCTTGAACCTAAAATGTGCTCTATACGCGCTGTACGTTTCTTGGATGTCTTTTGAATATAGCACGGGGTGTGGTGGACGAGGTCATATTCACGAAGCATAAGGCTATTACAAAACAATCCACGCGCGCCAGAGCCTCGTTTATCTCGCGATTTAGGTCCAAAATACGTGTGCCGAGGTATACTTCGTTAAGTATACGTAGGCCTTTATTGGTAACTAGCTGTTGCCCGCGGCTTCGCCCGCGTGGATGTCGGTTATCGCTTAGTGTTTATAGGCATAGCCTGCATCTCAAAATCCTTTCTTAGGGGATGCCTACGTTATAGTAGCTTTTATGCATGCAAAGTCTCAGCTCGATCGGTTTAAAATTGACAAAGTTTCATACAAACTTTCATCCCCTATTTTATCCCCTTGGGGGTAGAATTAATCAAAATCCTTTCTTAGCGGATGCCTACGTCATAACATCTACCTGCATGCCAAATTTCAGCCCGATCCTTCCAGTGGTTTGGGCTGTGCGTTGATAGATTACTAAGTCAGTCAGTCAGTCAGTCAGTCACCTTTGAGTTATATAAATTTAGATAACCACACGATCCACCAAATTCTACATAATACCTACTTTAACGATAACTGTACATTTTCCAACTTACAGGCAGCTCATTCGACAGCGTTTATTCAGCAGAGGAAGTGTACGCGGACAGCACTTCGGACTCGACGTCGAACGGCAGCACTCGAGTGACGCGACGCAACACGGTCAACGCGAGCGAGCGGCCCGCCCGACCCGACGCGGACCGCAACGACGCCGCGCCGACCACAGACGACCGCAGGAAGTCGGTCGACGCTGCTGTTAATATACAGGCGTCGGTGTCTACTGGGGATCTCACTTATAGGTATAGCAGGTTACAAAACAAACAAAAAAAAAAACATATTTATGTACTTTTGTGTGAGTTAGTTTTGTGTATAAGTTAGACGATTAGTTCGAAGAAAGAAAATACGTATTTGATTATAGAATCTACATAATATAAATGTAAGTAGGTACTTACATATATTATAAGCCGAGTCGAATGGAACTGCGGTTGCCTAGTCAAACCCGTAAGGGTTTTAAGGCAATCATGTATATTGTATGCCTTATTGACCATGTCTTGTGGATATAAATAAATAATAATTTGTGATTCACGAGCACGCGTGTAGGCGTGTACCATAACCGTAGTATTACCATACTATACTTTCTTTATCTTTATTGTGCACACCAAGAAGAAAACATGTGTCATCGGGTAGTACTTTTTATGTATAAACAATAGTCGGCCTTATGACCTACTGGCAATCTCTTACAGAAAACCATTGGATGGAGAAAAGAGTATAAAATATGATGCCGCTAACTATTGGAGCTATATTATAATTATTATAATTCGATCAGGGAACCGGAGCGTGCCGTGGAGCGTTTGCCGGAGTGGGTGCCGGACATCGCCGCGCCGGCCTGCATGCGATGCGCCGCCGCCTTCACTGCCTTCCGCCGACGACATCACTGCCGCAACTGCGGTACGTACACACACACACACACATGCACACGCACACACAGACACACCGATAGATACACAGACACACAGACAGACGCAGACACAGACACACTCCCGCACATCGAGACACACAGGCACCTAGCCACACATGCAGACACACACGCACTCACACACAGGCACCTAGTCACACATACACACACACACTCTTATTATTACTCCGATCTCCAATCCCGGTTACATCCAAAGCTTTAATTTCGGAACCAATGGTCCCCCAACCCCGAGCAAAATCCTGTGCTAAAGTTTTTCCCGTAAGTCGCCACATATACCGGGTGAATATCCGGGGCTAGGTGGGGACTCAAGGGTCCCCCCAAAGAGAGCCAGCTCGTAATAGATGGCCTTGGGTCGGCCGGAGTGTCAACTGCCAACTTCGGCAACCTCTGGCAACCAATGACCCACGGACAGCGTGCATTTTTCATCGGTTCAAATCCGACATAACCTCCCCTACTGGCTCCACTGGGGTAATTTTTTTTTTAAATTTCCTGTCTGTTTGTTCACGGCGATGGACGTAAAAACTACCGAACGTATTTTGATGCGGTTTTTATTTTGTTAGAAAGGGCTTGGTTAGACTTAATCTTACGTTTGTTTGATCGCAATCGGTTGAGTAGAAGTGGAGTAAAGGTCGCGTTTACCGAGATGCACGCGGGAGAAGGCTAGTCCCTACTAATATTATAAATGTGAAAGTAACTCTGTCTGTCTGTCTATCTGTCTGTCTGTCACGCCCAAACCACTGAACCGATTTTGATGAAATTTGGTATAGGGGTAGATTAGACCTCGAGAAAGGACATAGGCTATGTTTGGTCGCGATAACCGACATCCACGCGGGCGGAGCCGCGGGCAAAAGCTAGTATTTTATATGAGTATTTACTATGTGGGTACTTATTATAAAAAATAAATGAATTGGAAGCAATTTTCTTTCAGAGGCCTTAGACAAAGTGACATTCTATTGGCGAAAACGCCAGTGGAATCGCTAATTGTAGTATGAAATTGACATAAATCATTAATATCACCATATATTTTTTATGAAATTTGAGTCTTTGTAACTCGATATACAATATTTAACTTATCATTATTACTATAGCCACCGCAATGTCCCGAAATTCATTGTTAAAACCTTAAAAATGGTTCGCTTCAGCGCGATTCCATTAATAGAATGTCACTTTGTCTAGGGTCCCAGGCAACTTACATCCACGAACAACGTGTCCTGTTGTTGGTCTCTTTTTCATCAACGAACTTTATTCTACAGGCAAAGTTTTCTGCGCATCCTGTAGTTCAAACTCAATACCTCTGCCTCGCTACGGGCAAATGAAACCTGTCCGAGTTTGCGAAGAGTGCTTCCGATCCATGGCCAACAATTGCCGGCGACCGCAGACTTCGCAGCAACACCGGTGAAATACATACAAACATGTTTTTGTCTCTGACGAGGCAATATGTCGGGAATATCGTACCTGTTGTGATATTGACTGTTTTGTTACCTAATAATAACAATTTATCAAGGATTTAATGTAAGCTAACATGTATATACATTGAGACACGTATCTTGGACCTAAATCGTGAGAAACCCGGCGGGGTTCGTTTTATAATAATCTTTGCTTGGTGAATTTGTAGTAGCACCCCGTGCTATCCTTAAGTCACACAAAAATGAGAGCATATTTTAGGGCCAAGATATATGTCGCGAACAATAAAACGAGTATGTTCCGAGAAGGAAGATACGGTATGGTGACTAGTACAGGATGTCTATAAAAGAACTATGGGCCTGTCTTGACGTGCTTATAAGTGATCGTTTTGGGCCGCGGTCAGAGGGAGAGTGATAAAGCTATAAGAAGTGGTGAAGGGTGATAATTATCAAAAGGGAAGGTGGTAGAAAAAAATATTCCTGATCTCTCATAGAACGGCGATAGCAATTTTGCATGGAACTTTTGGCGTCCTGAATTCAGATACTGAATATAGGTTTTTAAATTTTCATGATCGTTCATATTACTATTAGAGGTTTCGGGATATATAACATTGTATTGTATGGTATGCATGCATGGTATGGCATGCATGCAATTCATGGTAAATATCCCGAAAACTTCAATAGTGATCAGATACTGAATTTTAAATTGGTACTGAATGGAACTGATACGATTATAAATTTAAACATCTCTGTCACGGCTTCCCTTTGCAGTGCAAGCTGGTAGGAATCGGGTTATAAGGATCTCTCGTCACTGCTATATAGGATGTATAATTCTATCTCCCTGCCTCTGGATCTCGACCCAAAATACTGTCGCTTATAACACTTCCTGGTAGGTTCACTGCTATATCCTAGTATGATTTAGTATTGATTTATAGAATACAAAAATACATTTAGGTAATCCATGAAGTAATCTTTCAAAATTACCGTAATCAATACAATTATTTTTATTAATCTAAGGCTGGATTTCATCAATTTTAATACTAAACTTCATTGTGTAAGACGAGAATTCAGTTTCAATTTGATCTCAGTTCCTATAATTGGTCATCAAAGTTAAGTCTCTTATTATGTGCTCAATGATTTCATAATAAATATGTTTTAATTACCAAAATCATTTTAATCCTAAACATTTTTAGACAAAAATAGGTAACATATTTTCTAGAGTCGTGTAATAATCGCTTTCTAGCATTAACACACTGGCGAAAATATAATCGCTACTATTTCACTGATGAAACTAGTTGACTAAGGCTGCTTTTCACCAGTGGAATATAGATTAAAAAAGAGAAAAGAGAATGGTTCTCGGGCAGGACTCGAACCTGCTATCTTTCCCTTTGCCATAAGAACGTCTATGGCAGTCGTTACGGGTAGTTGGAGCCCTAAAAAGTCCAAAAACAACGGTCTAACTGCAAAGCTTCGATATCGCCTGATGTTACCATTGGGTTGTGGAGGTCAGATGGCAATCGCTTCACCGAAAATATCGAGGTCTAGCCAAATCCGTGGTTAAGACTGGTAAAGGGGACCCCAGACTCCGAGCTGGAAGTTTCGGATGCGACTGGGAATTAACGCTAGGATGAAGAAGGGGGAATGCTCTGACCAATTAGCCACTTAGCTGAGGCAAGCAACCGAGGCTTAGTGAGCAGAGCATTCCCCCTGTAAGGGAAAGATCGCAGGTTCGAGTCTTGCCCGAAGTCAATTCTCTTTGCTCTCGATTTGAATACTTCTATACTATTATATAATTGTAAAGTGGTCGTGTCTGTACATTGGAGATATTTAAAAAAAAATACTTGGGTTATGTTATGTTAACGATACTGAACACGAAAATGTTTTTTTTTTGAATTTCCGTTCTGTTTGTCTGTTTGTCCGCGATGGACGCAAAAACTACTGGACGGATTTTGATACAGTTTTTTGTTAGAAAGGGCTTACTCAGAACCGAAGATATAAGCAAAGGTTGCGTTAACCGAGATGTATCGTTTGACTAAACTGAATTTATTCGTTGTACTCATTCCATTGAGTAGTGTGTTTAAATGTAATTATACGCGTCGGTGAAATCCAGCTTAGACCAATCCGAAAAAGCATCTTGTCTTACCTTGCCAATACGTGTTCTAGATTTAAACTATCCTTTATTCGGTGAAACGTCCAAAACGGTGTCTTTATTATACACACGTGATATCGAAATATTCCATACTTTGTATAAGAGACCCAACTTTGTTTATATACATTCATTATCATCATTATGTGATATTATGATGGTCATGATTGTTTATACGGAGTGTTGAAAAAAAAATCATTTCATATTGACTGATATTTTTTTTATGTTAGTGTTCCATGGTTTTTTAGGTAGCTCTCTAAATATGTTGTTGCAGAGTGTTTTTATACTAAGTGTTGTTTGTTAGCGCTAATTGAGAAACATTATAATGTTCATTTGCCTTAATGCGTCAGTCATTTTTTTAGGACGGATTTGAGTGATTGAAATGTTCGTAAATTCGTTTACACCACAATGCAAGTATCCAAGATACATATAACCACGCCTTTATCCTCGGCGGGTTAGGCAGAGGTGAATTAACACCCACATTTCACCAATCATTGTATTCCCACGTAATAGGGGGTGAGCCTATTGGCGTATTTCGGGCACTATTTGACTCGAGCCATGCATCTGAAGCTGAGTCTGGGCAGTATATTGTATATCTGCCTGATGTTAAACAGCCCGTTTACCCGTTAGTGCCTTGTACGACACCGCATTGGAAGAGATGGGGTGTCCCAAATTCTACTCTTTCGGGAACTACGCGCAGTATATACTTTAGGTAATTTTGATACAATAATATGTGGGCATGTATGAAACATAATATTATGATGATATAAAAATGTGAATTGCCAAACACAAATTGTAACCATTGGCGCTTGCAAACAACCAAATCTCGCCCCAAAATAAATAACTCCTTGCCCTTGTTATATATAATAGTTAGGCATATTCGAGAAGTATATATAGGAATATTACTATCGGATTGAATTCTAGGTCATTACTATAAATACGACGAAATATTTCAACCGAGAGGTGTAGAAATTGATTTTCCGATGCTTGATTATTGAGAATGTTTTGGTCTTAAATTAATAAACTCGGGAGTTATATTTCGTTGTAATGGTGCCAATTCTGCTATTACAAAACTCTCTTTTTCTTCACCATTTTTTCTCCATTCTTCATCTTCGTTACGGAGAACCGGAGCCCCAAAAAGACCTTTGGAAAGCACGTTAAGCCGTCGGCCCCGGTTGTCATACGAAAATCTATGACAGTCGGGTAGTTGGAGCTCTAAAAAGTCCTACAATTGTTCTAACTGCAATACTTCGATATTGCCAAAGGGTTGTAGAGGTCAGGTGGCAGCATCACGGAAAATATCTAAGTTGAAAAACGCAGTTAGACTGAAAAAGAGCAGACTCAGGACTTCGAGGTGAAAACGACCGGGATTGACGTTAGGATGAAGAAGACAAAACTCTCTAAACTAGACTAAACTGACAAAAAATTGTTTAGTCAGAGGACGTGAATTATAACGTATAAGTACATCCAAATTCACATTTAACGTTATTTTTTAAAAGTCTTAACTCCGAAATTAAAGTATATTTTTTTTAAAGATCACTGTACTACAGAATAGGCACCATAGTCTTAATAATAATACGACTTAAAATAATAAAAAAAAAGTTAAAAAGATTCCATAATTTTTATATCCAACACATTAGATTTTAAGAATTCTTTTAGCCTTTAAGAATAATGTTGAATGTTTGTAAATTTTGTAAAGGTAATAATGAATGTACTACATACCCTATAGTTTTTGTATATTTTAAAAGGTGTAATAATATAGCTATTTTCAAAAAAATGTTATAAGTGATAGCATAGATATAAAATATTTTAATGTGTAAATAAATTTCGTTAATAGCTATCAATAGTTTTATTACAAATCTACTTTCCTTATAAACTAGCTGACCCGGCAAACTTCGTATCGCCATATTTTCGGCCCGCGTGGTATTCGGCCATAGTATAAATAGAGATTCGGCCCCCGTTCCCGCTGTATCTTCTTTTCAAATTTTCATGTTAGATTCTGATCCCGTTCCCGCTGCACCTGTTATTATTTTTATACAAACCTTGGCCACACAATAACGAACACAAAACAAAAAGAATTATCCAATTTGGCGCAGTCGTTCGGAAGTTGTGCGCGTACATACATTTGGGAGGTTCCATTTTTATTTATATAGATTCACTAGCTTTTCGCCCGCAGCTCCGCCTGCGTGGATGTCGACTACCATCACCAATAGTATTTTTTTCTAAACTGACGGACTTGTTGTATAAATATAAGTATCCCGATAGTTCTAATAGTAAATTGTTGTATAAACTTTCGACACCTTATTTCGCTCTCTCAGTAGTGTTTTTTTCAAAATATTAAATGAAAACTGTAAGAAACATCGGCCTTGTCTTACAAAAAAGTGGTAGATTTTTAGAATATTACAACAAAATAAAAATACTATTAGTATCTTCATACCAATAGCTAGTAAATGGCTAGAAAAAGACTGGTAAGAAAAAATTACTATTGCCTAACATTTCGTTCTTATCAATCAATCAATCAATAGCCTATTTCAGTCCACTGTTGGACTTAGGCCTCACCCAAAGTATGCCATAGCACTCGATCCTCCACCGTATGTTGGGGACATATGCTGTCAGTTTGCACATTTGGGCCCCATGAGTCATAACAGGGGAGTAGAAACCTCGACGAATTTTCCCAATGTTGCCCAACCCTTGTCGTTTCTGGGTTTCGTCTTCTAATCTAAAATTACCATCTCAGCAATGAAAATATCGTATCAGCACGACACTGTCGTAGACAATCCAGAAATGCCCAGGTCTAGATGATGTCAGAAGGCTTCTCGTAATCTACAAATGCCATACATAGCGGCTGATTATACTCTCAGGTCTTTTGTATAATCTGCTCATCAGTATTGGCTGCAACACTATAACCCTTTTAAAACCCGGCTTGCTCCAGTGGCTGGAATTCACAACTATTCAAGACGATTCTCAAGAACAAAACTTCTATAGAGATATGACTCAGGAGTCTTATAATTCTTCAGCAAGACCTTATAGCCTTTTTTGGAGAACAGTACCACCGCACTACAGTTCCATGTTAAGTTCTGCTGGATGACGGAATCAAAGAGGCTCGTAAGCTCTTTTAGAACTGAGATTCCACCTGCTTTTAAGAGCTCTGTCAACCAGTGCGATATCATCAGTATACCATAACTATGAAGGTTGCTGTTGTATGCTAAGGATACAAAAAATCATCAATTGGCCTATTGCAGTCAACTGCTGGACATAGGCCTCTCCTAATATGCGCCACGTTTGCCGATCCTCCGCCTTCCGCATCCAGTACGTCCCAGCCACTTTTCGCAGATCGTCGGTCCAGCTGGCTAGGAGGTGTCCCACCTTCCGTATTCCTTCTCACGGTATCCACTCTGGGACTCGTCTGCTCTAACGGCCATCAGTCCTTCGGCAGATGTGGCCAGCCCACTGCCACTTTAGCTTGCTTATTCTGCAACCCTACGGCCAATTTGGAAACGAAGGTTTGGAAACCGGTTTCCATAGCAGAATTATTTTTCTTTTAACGAACCTGGTTTCCAAGAAAGAATAATAATTCTGTTTTCGAAACTAATTTCCAAAACAGAAAGTTGGATCTTCGTTAGCTATGTCGGTAACTTTGGTTCTATGTCGGATGACCTCGTTTCGAATTCTATCCTTCAAAGAAACTCCAAGCATAGCTCGCTACATAGCCCACTGCACGACTTTTATGTCACGGACTACCCCACCTTCAGTGGCCACGTTTCGTCACCGTAGGTCATAGGTAACATAACAGGCAGGACGCACTGGTCGAAAACCTTTGTTTTGAGGCATTGCGGCAGGGGGGAGGAGAAGACCCGACGTAGTTTGCCAAATGCTGCCCACAGTGCCCACCCCAGTTGAGTTCTTCTGGCTATTTCTTTCTCGAAGTTGGTTTTACAGAGGTGGATAACCTGCCCCAGGTAGATAATATTTTTGATCAACTTCGAGTGTCGCTCCTTCGATGGCAATCGGTCTCAGTACAACATGTTCGTTGAACATAATCTTGGTTTTATCCAAGTTTACACCGAGGCTGACTTGTCGAGAAGCTCCATTCAGGCTGTGCAGCATTTCGCCCCTTTGTTCTAGCGACACTGCAACTATGATGATGTCATCGGCGAACCGAAGGTGCGAGATGTAACTACTCCAGCGTCTTGAAGACGTCCTCCAATGCGTTGGTAAATGCTGAGGATACATAAATTACTATGTGATACGTCAAAAATGAATACAAATAAAACAACATACTTGAAATTTGTGGTGGTTTAATTTTTTTATAATTATCTAAAAATAATATTAAGAAAATAAATATTTTGTATTATATTCTTTGTCATCTTAATCAGAAGTGCTCTGTGCTTGAGTAATTGAGCCCACAGCTGATAAGTGGAAGTTATTGAATTGTGTTCTGCCATCTCTATTATTGTTGCCTTAGTATACTTCTCATCAAGAAAGAAAGTGAAGTTTTCTAGAAGCCAAGCGTTCGTCAATTTGGTGAAACGTTATTTTGTTTCTAGCTATGAAGCCGCCCCTTGTGTTATATCGGCGGCGTCAATAGATTTAAATTCAAATACCTTACTGTTTGAGAACTTGTAAATGAGGATTGATCTGGATGATAATGTGCTGTATTACTTTTAGGTTTTCTTTTATATACAGGTATATTCTTTTATATAGCTCTAGATAGCTATCATCGCTGCTATCATATGTTTTTTTTCTATTTCCAATCAATTAAATAAAGAAACTGCAGTACATAACTCTTACACAATATTTTTCACATTCTTGCATATTATACGTGACAGAGTGACATTTTTATAAAAATATTATCATTTGACAGATCAAAATGTGACTTAGCGTTGACACCATCACTTTAGTTCCGTTGTCATGGTAACAATTTTGCTAGCGATATTAGCGCCATAATATTTCGTATTTTCTTTAATATTACATTATTTCGTGAATTTGCCACATTTTAATTGTGATAATTGCTATTCGGCGACAAAGCCAAATTCAATAAACCAAAGATCATGAAAATCTGTTCAGCCATTCTTGAGTTATAAGAAAGTACGTTTTTGGCACTTTTTAGGCACTTAGGGTCTGAATTTCGAAAAATCGTTTCTTAGTACACCTCCACGCATCAAAACATACACTCTCTATAAATTTCAAGTCTCTAGGACCAGCGGTTTAGGCTGTGCGTTGTCTCTAAGTGAGTCAGTCAGTCAGTCAGTCAGTCAGTCAGGACTAAGAGTTTTATATATGAGATTAAATAAGTATTCCACAACATTCTACACAACGCTTTCTAGACCCATGGTATGCTTAATTAGCTTGTGTTATGGAATCTAGAATGCGGATATACATGCTTAGATACTTTTTTTTTTGTAAATACATACATATTATACATAGAATCACCCAGACCAATGCAAATATTTATATTCATGCATAAAAATAATGGCACTGAGCGGGGATCGAACCCGCGCCTCCTGCGTAGCAGCCGCGTTCACTACCGCTACGCCAGCGCCACAGAGGCAGTCATTAGTGACCTTTTATTCGGACACATTATTTTCTTAGGGTTTCCCACCCAGTATATTAAGCTCGGTCCACAATTTCCGATGCAGTGACAATACAAAAATACAAAACAATAATATTGATGTCGGCGAGTCACCATTGATTGTACCTATCGTGTAGACAGCTATACACTTCCCACCAAAGTCCGCTCTCAACACTTGTCATTATCATTTGCTGTATAAATGTAGACAAGAACGTACATAAAACACTTGTTTATCATATTAGCCATATCTAAATATCACCTTCAAGTTTATTATCAAAGAGATAAGTGTTTTACAGACTAACTGCAGTTTTCTATTGAGCATCATCTTTACGAACCGTAAATAATACAAAATTCACTATGACGATAATTATACATAAAACTAGTGTCAGTCCTCCGGCTCGGGCCGTGTTAATGGCTGTAGATATACTCGGATTAAAGGTTGAAACTCGCGAAGTAAACCTACCGACAAGAGAACAATACAAGCCAGATTATTTGAAGAAGAACCCTCTACACACAGTGCCTTTGTTGGAAGACGGTGACCTTGTATTAGCTGACAGCCACGCGATAATGACCTATTTGGTATCGGCGTATGGTGAAGGTGAGCAAACGAAACTATACCCTACACCAATAGCCACAAGAGCGATAGTTGATCAACGTCTATACTTCGATGCTAGCATACTCTTTCCACGTCTGAGAACTGTTATTTACAGTGTTGTGAAGAATAGGATGACTATCACAGATGATCAAGGAAATGATATTGTTGAAGCTTATAGTTTTACTGAGAAATATCTTGAAACGATGCCATACATAGCAGGTAATCATTTGACGTTAGCTGATTTATCCTGTGTGGCAACACTGTCGGCGCTGGACTATATTTTACCGATTGACAAAAAGTTTGTGAAATTGCACGATTGGTGGAATCGACTAAAGAGAGAAAGCTGGTATGTGAAACAAAACGAGCCGGGATTGAAACTGTTCGGCAGCTTTATTAAACAATTTCTGCAATAAAATAATATTACTTAATTGTGTAATTTGTTTATACTTAAAACAGATAAAGATAAAATAAAGTTAAAATTACGTGTTGGTCCACATTATATGTCTAATCTATTTACCCACTCCTCACTATACTTGGTGCAAAGATGCCCATCACGCTGGCGGCATTGTCCCCCTGAATAGCAATGGCCAAACTTTGCCCCGGGTACGAAATGGAGCGAAACGTCTCCTACACTACACATTCATATTTTTTTGGAGTGTGGAACGCTTTATGAGGCCATCGGCTCTTCGGTAATGATGTTGAGATGGCTGTCTGAATCGAACCATATTTTGTCGAACATCGATCTTAGGTCGACCTTGACCTTCGTATTTCACTTTTAATAACTCATCATACAAGGCGACTAAGGGATAGGGCTGTTTTACATCAGACAGATATATATATACAGCCCAGACTCGCCTCAGATACGTGGCTCAAGTCAACAAGTGTCCGGAATACGGCAATGGGCTCACCCCCTATTACGTGGGACTAATACAACGATTGGTGAAATGTGGGTGTTAATTCTGGCGTGATTGTATGTATGTATGTATCATCAATATCATCATTTATATCGCAAAAAGTCAACATCCAAGAGGGGATCATTCCCTTGCAGCGAAATGCTCTGATCAATTGCCCCCTTCTTAGACTAGTGGCACTTCGTTGGCTTATTGTAGAATAGAATGATAAATAATGCTTGTACTTGTGCCCGCCCTTACACCCGTATTCACAAACGATACTGTGAGGTCTCATAGTGTGCTCGAACGCATAGGGCTGGTAAAATTAATTCACAAACATCACGGAGCAGTATCTAACGCAATGCGTTCCCTCAACGAAATATTACTTAAGTGTTATCAATGAATAAAAAGGCTTGCCAAAACGAACGCACTGAGAATTTGTCGTTCTTTGCACAGTTTTGGTAGTACGCATAGCGAAGTATTGTTTGTGAATACGGGAGTTAGTGTTGCATAATATTTCCATAGGTTACGGTAACCACTTCTCATCAGGTGGGCCGTGTGTTTGTCTGGCATCTATGTGTTTAAAAAAAATATCTGCCTGGCCTGTGTAAGAAGAACGTTTTACATAACCCTGCATAGAGCTGAAAGGTGAACCGTTTCTTAATTAAAACTAGTTGCATAATTTTTTTATTACATATTGATTTGTTTTATCATTTTCGTTTAAATTTTCCATCATGGTGCGCAAGTTATGTTTTGTTTTCATTTGTGCTGTAGGTTTAAAATGTTAAGTATTTTTTTGTTCTATTATATACTCCCGCTTTATAGGAGACCTCTACCTACCCTCTAATTCTACTATATCCTCTAATAAGGCGCGAGTTTATTGTCGGGCTCAGGCGGGTTTGATCGGTACCAGGACCATTACAGATATAATAAAAAATAGCAGTACTTATTATACAGTAACAGTACCTAGTAGTTAGATAGATCATAATTTAGGATATCGATTAAATAAAACTGGTTGTTGCCCGTGGCTCCGCCTGCGTGGATGTCGGTTATCGCGACCAAACAGCCCATGTCCTTTCCCAAAGTTTAATCTGACACGACGGTATACCTATCCGTCCCAATCAAGCAGTTCGACTGGGGAAGTACCTCCGCCCTACAGAAGATCGCGGCTTAATAACCTCGTGTTGTGTTTCCGACGGTGAGTAGGGCGGTTCGAGTCCGACATAACCTCCTCCGGCCCCGGCGGGGGAGGTATCCGTGGGGATTTTTCGCACGATAAAAAAAAAGGGTAGCCAGAGCTTACTGGAGAGATTTTATGCTGTCAGTGGGAAAACCAAAGGCTTAAGCCTACTTATCTTTTGCGCTGACGGCACAGAATCTCTCTGTTCTTACAGGTGACTGGTGTTGCACTCGCCCATAAGCCACGGTAACCTCTTACCATCAGGAGGGCTATGTGCTTGTCTGCGAACTAAGTAGTATAAAAAAAGATATTTCTGTAACAAATTTCATCAAAATCGGTTCAGTGGTTTGGCGTGAAAACGTAACAGACAAAATGAGTAGGTAATGTTCGCATTTAAAATATTAGTATGGATTCTTATCAACGGCAATAAACTCTCCACAAGTCTGTTGTGTTGTGTATTGTGCCCAGTTGCATCTGAGACCTTCATCTCCATCTCATATGGCTCATATGCCTTTTTAAATTGACATGTTAGTTACTTCATTTCAGTCGCCCAGCCTCGTAAGGAAAGTAGTATTATACAGTTGAGGTGGGCTTGGCTCCGTAGGTCTTCGCTGGGCCCATGTACTCCTTGAAGGAGGTAAGACCTCTTAGGTAGGGGGAAGTACCTACCTCCGCCCCACAGAATACCGTGGTTATAATAACCGTGGTTGTGTTCCCGGCGGCGAGTAGGTTAACTAGAGCTCACTGGCATCACTGGAGAGGTTTTGTGTTGTCAGTGGGAAGACCAAAGACTTGTCCTGCTTGTCTTCTGTGTTGACAGCACAGAATCTCTCTGTTCTTACAGTGTTGATAACGAGTGTGACGCCTCTGCCCCCCTAGACAAGTGGCAATTCGTTACTCGGCGTATGATGGAATAAAATGCCAAATGTATGGGATTTGACGTATATGACAGGCGTCAACGAATGTCAAAAACGTCAAATCCCATACATTTGGCATTCTATTCCATCATACGCCGAGCAACGAATTGCCACTTGTCTAGAGGGCCCTGAAGTTGCACTCGTCCATAGGCCGCCGTAACCACTTTCCATCAGGTGGGCTGTGCGTCTGTCTGCCACTTAGGTGGTATAAAAAAAAACAATCTTGTTTTTGTCGCTCCATTATCCACACATACCTACTTATCACTTAGGTAAATATAGTTAGGTACTTAATATACCTACAAATTTAAGCAATATTTTTATTTTAATACAGTATGTTTATGTCAGCGAAGGATAACTCACGGTCGAATCAGTGAAAATGGAAGACCATATTTGGTGAGTTCTAAATGTCCTTCGTAACTACAGGTTTATTGTTCATTGCGCAAACATTTTTGTAGCAGTTAGTCGATTTCCTAGTTGCGTCCAAAAGGGTTTGGGTAACTGTGTATGGACTAGTGGCGTCATTTATTTCTTCAGTGGCCATCAATAATTTTGACATTATTGTACTGTGTCAAACATACGTATAAGTTATTTTAAATTGGAAAAAGCGAAATCAATACTCGGGCAGGACTCGAACCCGCGATCTTTCCCTTACAGGGGGAATGCTCTAACCACTGAGCCACCGAGCTTCGACCGAGATTGATCCAAATTTTCCAATACATCCATCTTAGGGCGATGGTGAGAGCAATCTACCGATATTCGTACGAACTATCGGAATTAATGAATGATGTTGCAATCATTTTTAACATTGATTTTTGATAACTCCGCCCAACCAATTGAGATGATTTTAAAGCATTTAGTAGGTATAATTTGTTTAGTTTAGCATACTAAATGCTTTAAAATTATCTCAATACGTATAAGTATTACCTATATGTATCATCATTTTCATTTTAAGTAATATCGGAGCTGAGATATACAGGATGGAAGATTTCGACGTTACCTGGAGGGAAAGACTCTAAATAGTGGAGTAGCGGAATATCTAAATATCCACGATTAAAATTACTAAGGACCTTAGAATATACATTGCTACTGTAAGCTAAGGACAAACTTCTCTAAACCATATAGAGAAGTTTGTCCATAGTAAATTTTTAACACTTTATACTGTACTTTCATATTAGGTATACGATTTTCAATAATGGGCGCTCAATTCCAACCATTTTCCTATCTTTTGCTCTCCTGATATAGCTTATCTTGTTAGGTTCGGGAGCAAACACCGTCTGAACATCCAGTCTCGTCAGATAAGTAGGGGTATCCAAGGTAGGTCTAAAGATCTTAGTGGGCCCCGTATACCTACACAGTATGTTTTAGTATCTAATCTTCTTTCTTTTATTAATCAAGCGTACCTATATAACGTTAAAAATTCACTTTTTCAGGTATATTTGTTGAATTCAAAATATTCACGAAATCAACCCAAAAACTGGCTTTGCGGTGGTGCTTTGATATCGGAAACTCAGATACTGACATCGGCGGAATGCCTCACTGAAGTCACGCATATGTACGCAATAGCTGGATATAAAAAATACGTCAGTGGTCAAAACATCGATAGAGATAAATGTACACGAAATAGAAAGCAAAAAATAGTTGAAATTTTCATCCCAAAGGGTATGTTATTAAATCTTAGAGGATTATCTTGATGTAGAGGGCCGAAAGCCTATTCGGCGTGGCGACACTAACATACTATTATAGGTAAGTCAGTTAGTCAGGCTATGTAACCAACTCCCCGTCGTTTTTTTTTGGGCCTGTGGACGTATGCAACACCAGGGACGTCACACTTGTGCTGCCGAACATGAAAAAACCATCTAATGCCCTTCTTGTAGAACCCCATATTGTAGTCGCTTGGGAAAACCACCGCAGGGAGTTCATTCCACAGCTTGAGTGCGCGAGGGATGAAGTTTGTGATGATGAATTCCTCGCAATGGCGAGAGGTGCGATGATAGCATGTGGAGTTGTTCTAAATGTTTCCTTGTCATCCATGTGACTAAGGTCCGTATTCCAAAACGATATTCAGTCCTGAATCTCTATTTATAACTAGATCTAAGGACAGATTGTATTCTAAATGACAGTTCTAATGTCATTGTGAGAGTCGAGTCACAACTGTGTCTTGTTCTAGAATACGGGCCTTAGGCTCCCTTTCCACCAGAGATGTGTTATCCAGCTATGCTACAAGGATTTAAAAGCTGAGCTATGAAAGTATGTGACCGTTTCCACTATATTATGCTATGTAGTAAGATGTGCTATGAAACTTCCTACAAATTTTCAAAATTCGATTCTCCAGCACACATCTTTCTTTATAACAAACATAGCCTAACTGAACACCTTTCCACCGTATTATGCTATGTGGACCAATGAATATGTTTGGTGGATATCAAACGTATACATAGCAACTGAACATAACATAGCCTGCACATCTCCAGTGGAAATGCAACTTTAGACTATTAGCTGTTACATTGTCAACATATCTCCCTTACATCACTTCACTATCACTACATAATAATAAAACAAAGTCGCTGTCGCTGTCTGTCCGTCCCTATGTATGCTTAAATCTTCAAAACTACGCAACGGATTTCGAACTGGTTTTTTTGTATAGATAGAGTGATTCAAGAGGAAGGTTTATAATGTATAATACATGCATAATATTGTAGAGAAACCCTGATAAATTTCGAGAAATGCAGCGGGAACGGGATCAGACAATATGGCGGTACGAAGTTCGCCGAGTCAGCTAGTCTGCAATAAAATTGAAACTAAATATATATAGCTTCTAGTAATAGTTCAACTTAAGGGGTCCGTGACAAAGCATCGACCGCGTAGATCAAGGAGATTAGCAAGTTTACGAAATGATCCGCTGTAAGACGCGGCTTACGATTCCCGTTTGTTAATTCCCATTCTTCCCAGTAACTTACCAGTCCTATTTAGTAACTTTTTATTTTAATTACTTAAAAGTCAATCAAAATGTACCTACTACTTCGTTATGTTAGTAGGTAATATTATTTCAATCTTCTTTATCTTTCATAGCGTGAATCGGACTCGGACCGTTGTCATCGGTTGATATTTTTTCATATTTAGAGAATAAGTTAGTAACCGAAATTACTAATATACCCCTTAACACCGCATGACTGACTCTTTAACCATAACTTTATCTTTTACTCTTAAACCTTTATATATTTTATCACACTATGAAAGTCACAAAGTAAGAATAAAATAATCCTACTGCTGCAGATGGTAGTAGCTCCCCAAATAAGCCGTATGCTGCCCAAGTGGTATGAAAACAAAATATTGATTTTAGCATTCAGAAAAACAGATTCGAGTCCTGGAATATGGGTGAAATATGATATTGGCCTGGCAGTCGTTGAGAAGCCTTACAACTTTGCAGATAGTTCATATGTAGACGATTGTTCGTACACACCACACAAAATTTTCCCATATTACGGTACAACTCATGAAAGACCGAACACGGTAGCCTCAATTTTCGGCTGGGGAGCAACTAGAGCTCGAAATGTAAGTGTTTATATAAGTAATAGGATATTTTAATTTTTAAGAGTTTATTCTCTAACTTCATCTCTTCATGTGGTGTCGTAAAAGGCGACTTAGGGCTGTTGTTCATCCAAAAGTGAACATACAGTTCATGACAAAGTCACACGCGGCCGGCCCAGGGCGATACCTCTTGATCTAGCCCTCTTGAAGTGTGGGGACCACAGAGTCCCCAACTTGTCCCCGGGTATGGGGAGGCGCGTAATGCGCGCCACCGCTGTGGCCTACTTCTGCTAGGGCGACAGGCGGTTCCACCGTCACCCCCAGGCCCGCGAAGCAAAAATATGTCTTGCAGTAATTGATCAAATATTATAACTTTCAGAAAGATGAGGACCATGATCTTAACTCTGCATATTTGCATGAAGCAAGGACAGTTATAACAAATCTTTCGTTTTGCGCCCGATACGTTAGCGATGAAATGAAGCCTGTTGTAGATAGTGCTTTGCTATGTGCCTTTGGTACTGGATATTCAAGTCTAAGGGAAGACCAACATGATCCAATGCTTGAGAACTGCTTATGGAGACGGTTTGATTTGACCAATCCAGACGATCTAGACCTAGTACGTAGAGCAAGGTTTATTACAATGAAGTATGGTTAATTCTAATATTTATGTGTCACATACCTACAAACTTATAACACAGATTAATAAATAGTTACTATTTGCTTATACTCAACCTGGCTGATCAAGGAGGGTAAATGTTCATAAAACGTTTGTATTCTTCATAGTATTGTAAGTTTTTGTATTTGCTTTTTTTTAATTATCGGGCTTTCAATTGGAAAATGGAACACTTATCCTGCAACCTATGTCTACATTGATATAATTTAATAAATACAAAACTAACAGACGCTTTCTGTGACCTTCAAACATTGCTGCCGCCATTTTTATCAGTGTTAGGGATTAAAGCAGTGGTTTTTCATATACATAATTTAAGATGAACCTGGTTTTCTGGTAAGCTTATCATATCAGATACCGATTTCGTTTTGGTTCTTCAAAATGGATTTTTAGTTGATACCACCAGGATTTTAGCATTGCAGCATAGCCATTTCGTGTTCTCCAATTAAAGACGCGTCTAATGATATACACATATCATCCGGTAATCTGATGAAACTCGATTAAGTGTTGACCCCTCTTATCTTTGCCTATACTACTAAAATCATTTGCTTTGTACCCACTACTGTCACTGATTTAAATGAAATTGCAGTGTGACGATAAATTTAACACAAGACGTCGAATGCTTAATGAAAAACTTTCAAGACCAGTGGACCCAGACGAATCAGGAAGAAGAATGTTGGACATAAACGATGCTGGAGGTATTTGTGAGGTACAGTGATTAGATATTAACTAGCTGCTACCCGCGTGTCAGCTTTCGTGGAATAGGGTAGTGTCCTGAGTCAACGGATTCTTACCAATACTTGCAGTTAATGTAGTGTTACTAAAAAAGTATGCATAAAAAATTACGACATTGCCTAACTAAACTGAAAATATGTTTGACTTTCCCTATTTTCATTATTTTCATATGACGTCACAGTATGCTACGATTTTGTATGGAGCATTTTCAGGCGCCTCGAGAAATAGAATTTTCCAAATCAAATATTTTTAAAATTATTTGTCAAAGGAATATTTCAGTTTAGGACAATAGATCATAGTCATCATAGACCCATTTTACTGATTGCATCCGTGGCCAAAATGACCTTAGAGCTCAGGGCGCTCCTTCCGGCTCTTTCTCTTCCACTTCGCACGATCTTGGGCGTCCATGGTAGTAAGACGTTCATTATATTATTGTAAAATGTACAGTTTACGATAATAAAAATGGAAAATATCATAGTTCACCCGCGTCGCAATTATACTGGAAGTAGTCTTGAATAATTACTAACATGGTCCGGAATCTATCCGGACCATGTTAGTAATTATTTTGGAATTATAAATTTTAATATTATCACCTTTGCTTTTATCCTGACCACATGCCAGACCTTCACCTCGGAGTCCGGGGTTCACTTTATTGTCTAATTGCACCGTTGCTGAATATTAGCTATTAATACAATTTTTCTATTGTATCAATTGCAGAATGATCGCGGTAGTCCTTTAATTTCGTATTTTGGAAGGTCAGAAGTTATTATAGGTGTCGCCTTAACTAATATATTATTCACGTCTCGCTACGAGTGTGAAGGTCCATATCTTTATGTTAGTCTAGCAAAAATGGGCCCGTTATTACAATGTTTGACGGCGAAAAGTAATGAAACGTACGTATTGTTTTAATTCTGTATCGTTAAGAGTGAAAACAAAATTACTTTTAAGAGATTCTAGGTTCAAAGATTCATCAATGTCAACCAGTTATTTTCACTTATTGTTATTTTCTTCTTTTGGACAAGCCAAGTCAAGTTACTACCATGCATCTGTGGGACCATCTGACAGACCATCTGAGAGATCATATCGGAGAGGTGTAGTCAATTGACAGACTGAAAAAATACCCTCTTACTTCTCAGTTTTCATTGTACAATATTGCAGGTTTTGGTAATAAAACTTCTTTTTTATGTTGCGGCTTTTCAAAAAACATCTTCAAGACTAAGAACATATAATTAAGTACCTAATATGAAAAAGAGAATCACCTGATATAGAACTACCTGCCCCTCTAGACAATTGGCAATTCGTTGACGGCCTTTTATGTTAGAATAGAATGGGATTTGACGTATATGACAGGCGTCAACGAATGTCATTCCATCATACGCCGAGCAACGAATTGCCACTTCTCTAGGAGGGCAGCAGTTTAACCGCCCAGAGATTGATATGATGAATTGATATATGTTAAGAACGCAATCTCCCGACGGCTACTTTTTTTAGTTTCTAAGTCCTTTAATGCACTCGGCGCATTTAAGTCCCTCTTATAAGTTAAGTTTATATCAATGCGTGAATATTTAATTTTCAGGCGTCTTGTATGTATTACGTTATCAGATGAAAGTAAGAGCAATACTGTAGATTGGCCCGATGAAAAACCTTCTACAAAACAGTCAAAACAAATGTATAATGCACATGTACTGAGAGATCAAGCGCTAAGAAATACAAAAAAACAGAAAACAAAAAGGATATCGAAGCAGACACCAAGAAAGATAACAAAAAGGATATCAAAACGGATACCGAAACGAACAGTAAAATATACGCTCAAGCATCCTAATCTAAGAATGAGGGTTACTATGGTTAGCTCCTAGCCTGCATTATATTTGTATGTAAACAGTTAAGATTCATTACAGAAATAAGACAAGACGTGAGATTTGACAAAATTTAATAAAATATTAGAAAAGGTCTGGCGAAGAGACCATGTTATTTGCTTATTCATTTTGTTTCTCCTCACAGCTATATATCAAACACATAACATAAATGAATAAAATATATACTTAGAAGAACTGCATTTATAATGTTCTTTGCCTATAATTATATTTTATTAAACACAGAATAGTCAACATGAGAGAAAGTATCCCGTTCTAGACAAGTGGCAATACGATTGTAGAGCAAAATACTCGTAGAATATATTGATCAATAAATATGTTCCTAAACGTCATTAACGGCAAAATATGTGTCAAACCCTCACCATAATTCATCATTCTATTCTGCAATGCGGCCCATAATATTTAAAATGTCAAGTACCTAGGTAGTTGAAAGCTTCTCCTAAAAAATTACTAAAAAATAATCCATTTTGCTCAAACTGGCAATAATAAAAAAATAATAATAAATAATAAATATTGTAGGACATTCTACACACCGCTATCTCGACCCAAAGTAAGCATAGCTTAACTAGCTTGTGTTATGGGTTCCAGAATGCGGATAAACATACTTAGATACAATTTTTTTTCGTAAATACATACATATTATACATAGAAAACACCCAGACCAGTGCAAATATTCATATTTAAGCACACAAATATTTTCACTCGTACAATAGTACCTACCTCAAGTACTAACTATCTAGGTACTAATTCCTAATCATAATGTGGGTTATTTTACATATTTTACGTTTAATTTGTGGTAAACTCTTCCATAAATTCTTCTGCCAGTCGCATCCGAAGCTTTTCACTTCAGAGTCTGGGCTCCGCTTAACCAGTCCAACTGCGGATTTGGCTGGACTTCGATATTTTACGTGAAGCGACTACCATCTGACTTTCACAACCCAATAACGTTACTGGAAGATATTGAACCATTGCAGCTAGATCAGTTGTTGGACTTTACTGACTTAGGGCTAAAAATATCCGTAACGGCTGCCATAGATGTTCAGACAACCGGGGCTTAACGTGCTCTCCGAGGCACGACCAGACCAATGCAAATACCCATATTATTATTCATTCATACAAATATTTACACTGAGCGAGGATCGAACCAACGTCTCTTGCATAGGGCCGCGTTAACTACCGCCACGCCACACGCACACACTTAAAATTAAACTTCCAAAATCAATAAGTTATTTATAAATTTAATGAAATTTCAAAGAAATTAGTAGGTATGCTAAACTTTCCTATAGATTTAGATCGGAAAAAAGAACCTCCAGGACGGGACTTGATCCCGCGATCAGTCACAGCTGGAAATCGCTTTTTCCGATCTAAATCTAAGTATATAACAAATACAAACAATAATACAAATATTAATTCATTACAAACATAATAATATTATCTTGATGCTCTATATTATTTTACTTTAGAATAAACACGATGAGAGACACAAAAACTTTGGTAAGAAGTTAAAAACATATCATTGTATTAAACGATTGCTGCAGATGCCCAATGTCAAGCACCGTATCAACCGTATGTGTCGTTCGTTGTCTGCTTGTTTGCACGATTGTGTTGCTGCATGTATACGTAAACTGTGACTTTAAAACTATATATTTTTTAATTTTATCTAATCTCATACTGAAAATGTAAACATTAAAAAAATGTAAACAAAGCTTTAATGACAGTCTTTAGGTACAGAATATCAAAATAACTTTAAAAAATTACATTATGATACATCTCTTCTATAGCAAACCGTATCATAATTAACTTTTTTCCATTACGATATAACTTCAGCTGAATTATTTCTATACGAGTATAGTCTGTGGACGCGGCGCGGCGGTCAACGTTTGTCATTTTACACAAATTATATTAATTATTTCATGAGATTAGATAATGTAGTATATGAAACTGCACATAATTTGATCTTATAACACTCCTGTGATACCATAAAAAACTCGCCTACGCCTTGTTTTTTTTAAATCACACTCGTGTTTTTATTTCCTCTTTTTTATTTCGTTGTATTCCAGGCGACAGGGATCGCCTGGAATACAACGAAATAAAAAAGAGGGCTAAGAAATGTGTTGCAGTGACAAAAGCTTTGGCCACTGACAAGTACTACAAACTTCTCGAGAATGCAAAAACCGACACGGAGATATTCAAACTGGCAAAATTCCGTAACTGCCAAACTAAAGATATCAAACGTAATAAGTACATTAAGGACTCGTACGGGAGGCTGTTAACCACAGATGGGGAAATTACTAAGAGGTGGCAAGAATATTACCAAACGTTGCTTAACGAGGAATTTCCACGGGAACCACTGACGACCCTGCCGTGCAGTGAAGGACCGGTCAGCGAAATTCTACCACAGGAAGTCAAGGCAGTAATCCAAAAAATGAAAAATAGGAAAGCTGCAGGCCCTGATGAAATTCCAGCCGAGCTATGGAAAAGGTTGGGCAAAACTGGCATTGCATGCTGACTAAACTGTTCAATGAGATATTGATCACGTCCAAAGTACCAAATATGTGGAGATCCAGTAATCTAATAGCTTTCTACAAGAATAAAGGAGATGTTTCGGACTGTGGCAACTATAGAGGAATTAAGCTCACCTCTCACACCCTGAAGATCTGGGAAGGCATCCTCGTAAAAAGGTTGACAGACATCACGACAATTTCACCAAACCAATGTGGATTTACCAGGGGTGTGGGCACTATAGATGCTATTCACTCGGTTAAAATACTTATGGAAAAGTACAAATCTTGCAAAAAAGATCTTCACTTGGTCTTTATCGATCTTGAAAAGGCCTTCGATCGAGTCCCGAGAGAGCTTATCTGGCAAGCACTGAGAGCTCAACAAGTACAAGAGCATTATGTGAAGCTTCTAAAAGATCTGTACCATAATATAACCACAAGAGTGATTAGCCCAGCTGGTATATGTGAGTCAATCGAGGTCCGAGTGGGTGTCCATCAAGGCTCTACCTTGAGCCCTCTACTGTTCAACCTTGTCATGCACTATATAACGGCAGACATACAAAAACCAGCACCGTGGTCTATACTGTATGCCGACGATGTAGTTCTTATAGCCGAATCGTCGGAGGAAGCACAATCGGACCTCACAGCATGGCAGGAGTCTTTGGAGAGGGGAGGCCTGAGGGTCAATAGGCAGAAGACCGAATATATGTATTGCAACTTTTCGGGTGCCAATACGGGGGCCGTCCCATGCCCATCCATAGAAAATAGACCACTCAACAGAGTTGAAGAATACAAGTACCTCGGATCCATTATAGCACCCAAATTTTGTATAGAAAGAGATATGCAGAATAGGATACAGACTGCTTGGCTGAAATGGAGATCACTGTCTGGTGTCCTGTGCGACTCTCGTGTGCCGATTAAAGTCAAGGGCAATGTATACAAGAGAGCAATAAGACCCGCTCTAATATATGGTTCTGAGTGCTGGCCAATAAGAAAAGTGGATGAACAGAGGGTCCATGTTACCGAGATGAAAATGTTACGTTGGTCAGGCGGAGTTACTAGGGAAGATAAAATCAGAAATGAGTATATCCGTGGTACGTTTAAAGTTGCGCCGATACAAGATAAACTACGCGAAAACCGTCTGCGCTGGTACGGACACGTGATGAGACGGGATGATGACCACATGACCAAGAAAGTGTTGACCATTGACGAGGAAAAAAGAGGCCGGGGACGACCAACAATGACTTGGTTACAGACGTTGGAAAGGGATATGACTAGTAGGTACTAATACAAAGGAAGAGACAACCCGCAACCGCACGGTGTGGCGCAGGAGTACTAGGAGAGCTGACCCCAACTGACCTGGGATAATAGCTAGGAGAAAGAAGAAGAAGAAGACACTCGTGTTTTAAGAACCCTTAATATGCAACAGTTTCATAAACTACTATTAGTAGTTTTTTTTGCTCATTGGTATTTGAGGTCGTATTAAAACCTCGCCACTGCTTCTGAAAGAAACAAAATATTTCAATATTGAAAGTTATAAACATCTTGTGTTATAAAGTTGGACGGATATTTTCACATGCAAAGGACTTCCTATCCTTTCGGACGATTATATAGGGAAATATAAGAGCTAATATGGACAACTCTTAATGGGCACGGATCAATCTGGACCAGCAAAGTACTCAGAAGAAGAAAAGAGAAGTACTCAAAAAGATCTTAACACAAATATAGCGCTCATTAAGAGTTCCCGGTATTAGCTCTTATATTCCCCTACACTCGTTTCAAAGGATAGGAAGCCCTACCGATGAAAGTTGAGTCACAATAACCGACATTCACGCGGGCGGGCGGAGCCGCGGGCAAAAGCTAAATAATTTAATATTATTACTTACACAGGTTGTCCGAGATGACTCACTTCTTGGTTTTCTTCATATGATTCATGATGTTTAGTATTATGTTGTATTATTTGATCAATTAACATCTGAAGTGCGTACGCATTTGTATATCTACGTGGAAGTGATGGGCTTGGTGGTTCTTGTAGACGAGCTAGTATCTGTTCAAATGAAGAAGCTTCTTTTTCACCTTCTTTGACACCTTTTGCTAACAGTTTGTGGTGTAATGCCTCAATTTGGGCCATGTATGATTTCGATGGTTCTGCTGTTCTATGTTGTTCCCGCGATTGGTCAGATAATGTGTCAGGGAATAATTCGTATTCGTCTTTTATACCTTTTGGGGAATTATATGATCCGGGCTGATGTGGGCTCAGAGAGAATCGGTGATTAAACTGTGATCGGTTTTGTCTATTAAGGTGTTGGTTATTAGACAATCTGTATTGATCTCCTAGTGTTAAGTTTTTACGTATTTCAAATGGACGCTCATATTTTTGTTTCTGCGTTGTATCAAAGTGCTGTCGCAGCTGTGAATCGTATTGTTTGTATAGTGGTTGTTTTTTATTATGTTTTTCTGGTGATAATTCATATTCGTATGATTGTTTTCCTTCTGTATGTGTTTTCTTTAGATCTTTACTTCCCAAATCAAATTGAGGTCGTGCTATTAACGGTGGCACATTTACACGCATATGTGCATATCCTTGATATGGTACGGGGTGTACGCTCGCATACGCTTCGATGTGTGATTTTTGCAGTATTTGTTCGTGCACGTGGGTACTTTGTTGTTGCTGAATATCATCTATTGCATGCATCTCATCATTGGCGCGATTAATATAGTCTATAGCTGATTGTGATGTTAGAGTATCAAGTTCTTCTAACTCAGGCCATTTAATATCAATTTCTCGTATTTCAAATTGTCCGTCATTACTTTTCAAATTGCAAAGTTGACGCCTGTAAAAAATATTTTATATTACTTTTTTTTTTCATTGTACGTGTTTCATTGTATGAATGAATAAACAAATATATGATAGAGTTTTCTTTAAACAAATCAATACGTATTGCCATAATTTTCATGTTATTTTTATGATTACAGAGAGTTACGCGTTAAGAAAGACTGTAAAATTAAATTTACAATAAAGACTTATGTGATACTTATAAAACTAAGTGATATACATACATATAATTTGTTTTTGCTGAGATGAGGACTAGGAAAACAATCAAGTTAGTGAAAGGTTCAATATTACTTATAATAGAAAAAAGAAAAGGAAAAAAATCTGTTTTAATGTGGATCACACACGAACAATAAAATTAGAGCAATAATAGCATGAACGATTTAAAATAACAAAAATAACAACAATAGATATTTTTTTCATTATGGTGTATTTAAGACCCTCACCAATTTTTATCTCTGTGCCAATTTATGCAAGTTCAAATCTTTATTTTGACTTGATAAAAAACAAGTACAACAGAATTGTACAACGTATTGACTAGGATGTAATGTTTGCTCTACTATAATTCATAACCTCATTATGACTTACATCGCTGCATTAGTCTCTAGTAGGCACTTAATTAGCTTAGATGATGCTGCAGTACTAACATAAAGAACAGGTCCATTGTTTTCACTATTTTTAGCGCTGGATGTAATTCCTATCATTACCTCTCTATCATCAATCCATTTGATTAAAGGGCTGCCAAGATTATTCTGCAAAAAAGACAAACTTAGTCTCATTGCTAAGATCGACGTCTCATGTAAGCTTATTATTATGACAGTTATAGCTACGAATGCAAACAAGTAAGCAAAAAGTGACAAGGACACGAATAAATTTATAATTTATAACAACGATAATGTCTATTCCTATGCCATTATTATGCCAATCCCATTAGAATGCCATTCTTAAGTAGAATAAGAATTTTGCTATAGCATTGTTGTAGTTATAGTATATAACCCTCGCAGCTCCACCTGTTCCTCTTTTCTGACATCGTAAGGTGTGTAGGTTACAAAGCATAGATACCTGACAAATTTTTTGATTAAAATCTTTTCTAGCATTTCGTTGACCGTAAACGGAAATTTTGGTCGTATACTTTTCAACATCAGAGTAATTTTCTTCTATTTGTTCAGCTGATTTTGAGTTGCTTTTATTTTCTTCATTGTTTTGCCTTCTGAACTCGAGCTACCATGAAACAAAACAGTCGTTTTATACTACGCGTTCTTACTTTGAAAGTGGATCAATCAAGAATAAGAAAGAGTGATGTTGACATTATTATGAGATCCCCGCTGAGTGTAAATATTTGTATGCAGGAATATTCTCGTGCCTCGGAGAGCACGTTGAGTCGTCGGTTCTTGTTACCATACGAACATCTATAGCAGTCGTTACCAGTAGCTGAAGCCCTGAAAAGTCCAAGAACTGGTCTAGCTGCAATGCTTCGATATCGCTTAATGTCACCATTGGATTGTGGAGGTCAGATGGCTGTGGCGTCACGGAAAATATCGAAGTTCAGCCAAATCCGCATTAGGTGAAATCTTCGCATGCCACTGGGATTAACGCTAGGATGAAGAAGATGTTGACATCATTATAGTAGTTTATTCTACAGCATTGCTGAACCCTTTGACCTTGGGTCATCTATGGTTTTGGGATGGCCCTATCCTACCCCGAAAATCGCAGCTCGTCGTGTCGTGCCATTGACCAAGCATGCTTCTGCTGCGGATACAAAAAACGTATTTGGATTCGAAGCTTACGTTCAGATTACCAGCCCGCCATTAACATGCTCTCCCCTTTATCATTAAGGAAAACGTTGGTTTTATTCCAATAGTCATTAAAATATATATAATTCTTTACTTACATCATCATTATTTTCACCAGTATTATTTTCAGAATCGAATTCATAATTTTCCATTTTGGAATCATTAAGAGATCGAAATCTATACTCGGTATCGTTCTCAATTTCTTTGAAATAATTGCTACCACATAAATGATATTCGTCTATTAACTGTACAATTTCTGGAGTATCAAAAATATTTGTACAGTTTTTTTTATCCACAAGCACTGTAGGTGTTTCTTGTAGAAATCGATAAGCGGTTTCTTGTGTAAATTCTGACTGTAGAATAATGAAGTTATAATATCTCATAATCGAAGGAAGGCATTTTAGGTATTTAACCTATAATAATTATTGGAGGTTTTGAGATATTTTGTGAATTTGTTTTTTGTATCTGATATTTCTGCATTGTTGTAAATCAGTTAATCAAAACAATAAATGATAAATATCCCGATAAATGGTAAAACTCTACTATTAGAGTTATTAATTAGTAGTTAATTTATTTCAGGTGCACATGTTGCACTTTTTAAATCGAATATCTTAGTGCTTAAATAGCTAAACTTCAACTAATCATCACATCGACAATCGGATTAGGGTAAAGTTTGTTGGTTGTTCAAACGAAAGAAAGGTATTGATTATAATAATTGTAAAAGATGAACGGCCAAGATGGTATTGAAGCCACGACCAGTCTTTTTCTGGGGGAAGGCTCTGGCCAACTAAGCTACTCAGACACGTCTTGGACATTCCAAACTCTTCTGTATATTCCTCCTGGAAGACGACTTAAATCGATAGAAAATGTTAGCATAGTAAGTGCTTTACAATTTAATTATAAGAAAGCAGGGTAATTGGTACTGGCGGTAGTGCTTTACTAGTTGTGAAGACAAATAAATATTAGTAAAATGTATTATTATAATTATTTTGTTGTTCTAAATTCGAATAAACTTACTTTGTCGTCTATCGTACCCCACCCTAAAGCAAAGGCCTGAGTATTGACTAATTCATACTTATTTTCGAAATTCACAAGTATAAGTTGCGGTTTATAAGAGCAATAAGTTAGATAAGCGGGGTCACTAAAATTATATGGTTTCTCGACAACTGCTATGCCAATATTTACATTCGTCCGCTGTGCAGGGTGCTCATTCTTCTCTGTAAAATTTTCAAAGGTTAAAATTATGACTAAGTAACTAAATCGTAAGAAAGACGAAAGTTATTGTGTTGAGAGGAACCAAGGAGTAACTGAATGCGATGTAAAGATTGAAGGTGAATTTATAGAATAGGTGTCAGATTTTATATACTTGGGTAGTTGGGTAGTGTGTTTACCAGGGATGGAAAATATGATGGACATATTGAAAGTAGATTGACTGCGGGAAATCGCGTGAATGGTGAACATTCATTTATCAGTCAGAGTCGAAAAAGGCGTGACTGGTAGTCCATAATGGCGTGCTAGTCCACTCCTTAATGTATGGGGGTGAAAGTTTAAAGAAATATGAAAATAGCACCTCACTCAATGCTGTGTAAATACACATACATTGTACAGTGTGTGGAGAAAGGCTGGTTGATACAAGGAGAAATATACGAGTAATATAAAGACTCGTGAAAGGCGTGGCCTGAAGTATAGTTTGGCGATGTAAAACGAATGAGTACGGAGCGAATGATATATCAAGTAAGGTGAAAAGGATATAAAGGTTGACCTCGCGATATTCACTGTTGACATTGATATAAAATTGAAAAAGAACAGGTCAATAGAAGAAGCTTGTGAAGTATGTAAGTATAGAAGCAAGTGGCGGGCTGTTGTCTTTGTCTACTCCGGAAGAATATAGGCATGAGCATGCATATGATAATTTTAAACTAAAAAGAAAACAATGAAGTGAGCCATCTAGTTGATCAGGATCATATTCGTCACATCACTATTATCGTTGCAGTCGTTTTCGAGGAATTCACTTAGGAGTCCGGTGTCCACTTTCCGGCTTTTACTCATGTAATTCCCTTCGACACCAAGCCTTTTTGGGTCTACTTCCCCTACGCAGCCCAGCCCGCAACTTATGATTGCTGATTAATAGAGTACCTAAATCCGATAAAGGATTGGTCCTTTATCGGATTTAGGTACTCTATTAATCAGCAATCATAAGTTGCCTCAAGTTGCGTTAAGGCCGTCCATTGGATTGGTCCAATGGACGGCTCCATACTGTCCATTCCTATCCTATACTGTGGAGACATTTTGACACTAGGAGGCAGAAATGTAAGTAATACCTTCTCACAATGGTATGCTTTATTATGACACAAATGGATACCTGTTGTGAGCAAAATTTTTATAACTCTCTGTTTTCTTGTCCTAGTGCATTGGTCGTTTTCAATATCTTTAGCATTGAGATACTTATTGTAGCCTGCTATCGCATATATATTTTCGGTTTCTACGAGACATGCTGCTGCAGTTAGTATTTGTGTTGTGGTAACTAAAGCACCGCCACATATCCATGATTCTTGGAAATTCTTTGTAAACGTAGATTGGACGAAGTATACCTGAAATCAAAATCAATCCTAGAATAAAAAAAATGTAACACAACTCGCAAAAGTTTAACACAAGAATTGAGTATTTTATGACCGACACCGGCCAAGTTCAAAAATAAAATATTGTGGAAAAGTCATTCAATCAATTAGCTTATCGCAGTCCACTGCTGGGAGGATTAAGTGGATGACTGGGTTCCAGCTGGTGGTACGTTTCAACCGTTTTCTCTTTTAAAATTTGGTTGTTTTTTTTTTTAATTTTAGTTGCCTAATAGTGAAATACAACTTACCATATACTTCTTTCCCATAACACTGGCAATTCCATTCTCGTTTCCTCGACAGTAACAGACTACACAAAACAAATTGTATTTTTTCACTTTAGTACATCTATTTACGATAACATGGCAATGTTAAGTTATGATTACGAAGTCAACCGCATACGATAACTGCCGACGCACGCAGCAGATGTGCGTAATTCATTGGGGCTTCTCAATGTTCCCCGTTTATCCGTATCGGAGTTTAACAAGTAATGGGTACGCTGTATCTGCTGCATGAGTCTGCCGTTGTCGTATGTGGTCGACTTCGGAACCATTCTTTAAAAAATATTGATACTCGTACTTATGAATATAAGCAGGAATTTGTGTCATGAAACTATTTCATAGCAGCAAAACAAACGATTTCTGATGTGATTATTGCGCCGTATTTTTATCATCACTTCACATAATATCATCTAGCATCTAGATATTGCCATTGGTTTGATGAGGAAGAGAAAGAAGAATCATCACCGTGAATTAATAAGGTACCTCATGTTCCGTTCCTGGCGGTGAGTAGGGTAGAGTTCACTAGAGAGGTTTTATGTTGTCAGTGGGAAGAAAAAAGCTTGTTTTGCTTGTCTTCTGCGCTAACAGCACAGAATCTCTTTGTACTTACACGGTCGGCAGCACGAGTGTGACTATCCGGGTGTTGCACTCGTCCGTAGGCCACGGTAAACTACTTTCCATCAGGTGGGTCGTGTGCTTGTCTGCGACCTAAGTGGGATAAAAAAATAATTCTAGGTAGCGCAATGAGCGTGAATGTCCATAAGTCAATGATAAATATAACAATTTATTTGTGGTTACACACCCAGTACATTTATGATCAAGACTAAACTTACAATATTGTCAAAATAATCCAAATATTTACTAACATTGTATGAAAATAACTACATAAACAAATTTATAATCGTATTTCAAGAACATTTTCCAATAGATAACTTTACAATCCAGTGTTTATAATTTAATTTTTGAGAAGCAATTTCCTGTGACCGCTCAACCATATAAAATGGAAATAAAAACTGCGCTCATGTAATTCTTTGCACAGAAAAATACGTCCAACATCTAAACACACCACATTGCACACCATGTGCGGTATTAATGTATTATGATGTTAACTTAGGGGTAAAAATTAATGAAAATGATTAGATAAATATTGCGACATGTATACATATACGGTATCATTTATAATACATTCCAACTAAATGTGCCCTTTTAAGGTGTTACTATTCCGAAGATGAGATGATAGCATTGGTAAATGTAATTTCATTGTTCATTGAAATAAGACCACTTTGTAACTGATTCTATCGCGATTTATTTGTTATTAAAATATTCATTTTAGTAAATATTTCTAATTGCCTATTGTCAATTTTTTTATATAAATATTCAAACAATGTTCATGCAAAATATAATACGTCAATGAATAAATACTGAATTTATACCGAATTGTTTATGTTTTTTATTAAATCATTTAAGACTAAAAATTATTGGACTTAGTATAAGTCCTTGGGGAACGCCACACTACTATATTCTAACTTTGACTTAAATGCATGTTTTGAAGATAATAATAATTAGACACATTTTGCTCATTGCCATTTCACAAATATTTTCTAATTTTTAAAGTATGTTGTGAGAATTTGTATTGACTCTCACTTCATAATTTATTTATATAAAGAATATAAGGTTATGCTTCAATGTATCAAAAGCATATGATGCGTTATTTGCTTGACTTTGAAACACAAATTGTGCGCTGAAAAGTTGTTTATTTATTTTTGATATAAAGGAACACTAACAGCTAAATATCAACGTACGTAACGTGACCAGTCATATTCATAAAGCAACGATTAAATTGATTGAAACACTCAGTAATGTCACCTTCCGTAAAATTGAAATGAACAGTTTCTAAAGAATATTGTAAGGCAGAAAAGCAAAGAATGATTTTTGTGTTTTCGTCGTGGTTAATATATCATTTAATAACAGTTTTCAACGGTAAGTGGAATTTCGAAAGAGTTCACACCTATCGTGTCGAGTATCGAGTAATGAGATGCAATGACATGGCTTTAAAATGATACCAGCTCAGTGTATTGTGACAGTGGCTTCTCATTAAGAGCTTGTTACCCGTGGTTAATTATTGTGTCCGCTGCCAACTAATATTGGCAACCTTTTTAATGTGTGATAGACTATTATCAGTATTTTTAAGCTAAAAGGATAATTTGAGAACGGTATCTAAATTATTTGTCTGGCTGGCAAACTCATAACGATTATTTCTGGAATTTCCTACATTTCGATTTTATTGTTTTTTTCCTAGGATCGATATTTTTCGATTTGTACCCCAAAAGAGGGGGTCAATTTTTATTTGATATGCAACTCATTTATTTTCAAATGTACATGAAAATTCTCTTGAACACGGTTGTTTAAATTCAAATTTCTTACAAATTATTATGTCGAATTTGTTTTTTTTTCGTGATGGCGGGATTACTAGATACTAGGATTTTTTTCCATGAATAATATACAACCTTCTGCCTTTCTTATCTTTTTATAAATAACTGTGTTCTAGTTTGTAATGGGGAACGTAGAATTATCGGTGGACATAGTGATACTGCGGACCATACATTTATGGTAAGTTTTATGGTACTTATATAATAATTTGAATCCTAGACGCATGGATATAATATAATCAAAGATTTAATATGCATTTATGTATAACCTCTGCCTAACCCTCCGGGGATAAAGGCGTGATTGTTTGTAGGTATGTATGTATAACGTTACACTCAATTTGTTCGTCAGTTTATCTGTCAGTTATTCTCCAAAGCATGGCTCTGCCCTCAAAAATCACCATCAACACCTATCCCTGCTCAGCGGCCGCGAGACTATGTCCGTATGGATTGAGGAGCCACTTCAGATTTAAAAAGGAAAATTGCCCCCTTATTTAGTAGGGAAGTAAATAATTTTGTAGGCCGAATTCTGAAATTTGTAGTAAAATATGTCTAAAGTTATATCAATGTGAATGTGGCTCCTCAATCCAAACATCTGAATTGAGGAGCCACCTGAAACACGGAAAGTATTTCATGTACATATTTGAAAATTTTGTATCATTTAGTAGCAATTGTGTATAATGTCTACTAAAAATCTGAGCCCAGTACTGTTTATATTCAAGAATATACAATACTTTTAATGTGGCTCCTCAATCTCAATCTACATAAGAGCGTGAATTGCCATGAAAGTTATTGGTCAATTTATATTCCACTGTAAAGACATTTAGTAGCACGTGTGTTCGAATTTGTAGCATATGGACAAAGTAGTAGAACTGAGTAAAGGAGACGGGGACTTCTGGGCCAAAATTGTAATGAGTTGAGATATGACTTAAAAAAAGCGGTATTTTTTTCTATTTCAAAATATTAAAAAACCAGCTCAATTGAAAATCTTGAAGACGAGAAATCTTAAAACTAAATTTATTTCACTAGCAAAATAAAATATCGATTACTGAAAATTATTTAAACAATATTGCGTATTATAACACTTGCATCACAATTTGATATTAAGTCAATCAGAGTCAACAAAACTTAATCATAATAATAATAATAACCATTTAAAATACCAAATAATAGTGTAATAAAAATAAATTCTGAATCGATTTCCGTTAATCGATTAACAGTTACAGTTAACAGTAACAGTTAACAATGACAGCTCCATTTTCTGTCAATCAGGCCCACGAATGTATGGAAGAGTATCCATCTCCTTTAATAAATAAACGCGTTTCATTTGGCTCCTCAATCCTGACGTCTGCATAATAAATAATTGACTGTACCTACCTGAGATCAAAACGGAATAAAATACCAGAGACACTAACATTTAGTATAAATGTCTACTAAATACATATGCACATATCAACATTGTATATGTTCGGTATCTGAAAAATAAATTACATCTGAATATTCCTTACAAATTCGCTATTAAGGGTGACCATGTTATATGATGTAATGTATATTAAACGAGGATGATAATATGATGCTAATAAAACTAAATTTATTGAACTAGAAAGATCTCAAAGATCTGTTATAAAAGTCATGTATTCTAAACCATACAAATTCCCAACTACTGAACTGTACCATCTTAGTAACCTATTAACAGTAAGGCAACTGTATATCCTGCTGACTGTTCTAAAAGTGCATGTTAAACTGAACTTTGACCCCAAACTACTTAACAAAAGAGTTTACCGTAATGTTGCTCCATCTGGCACTGTTTCTACAACATTTGCGAGTATTCAGTTTAAAAGACAGTCAGCCTATTTATATAACAAAATAAACAAAATTTTAAGCATTTACCCTATGGTCTTTCATGATTGTAAAACTACATTGCTAACGTGGTTAAAATCTATGAATTACGCAAACACCGAGGAGCTCATGCATGTTATATCTTAACATAATAACTACTTAATGGTCTACCCCCTTAACTCGTTTACACAATACCTATCTATATATAATATATATTTTAAACACAGACACGCGCGCACACACACACACACACACACACACACACACACACCCACACACATACACACTCACACATACACAAACACACACACGCACACACAAAAACAACTAAACTTGTTATTTTATAAAAATCAAAAGGTACTTACCTGACTAGCCACTCCTTATGTAATGTGAAGAGCGAGGCCTCCTAACACAGGTATTATTTACTTAAAAGGAGTGCCTCAAACACTGCTTAATACTAGCATGTAAGAAAACGAAAATAAATTTATTTTGATTTTTTGATTTTGATGATTAATTTTTGAAATTTAATTTTTGGACTATATACCTATTCGGTAGGTACAAAGATTCTTCCTAAGTCATTTCTGGTACTAGAAACTATAATGACTTCAAGTAGCTTATATATTATAATTGGCGTTATAGAATTTATCCCTGCGATTAGCGAAGCTGGCATGGGCCACTATAAAATGTACCCAGCGAATGATGAGATGTTTTGTTATGACGACTATGATTCTCACTGTAAAATTCCTAAAAGCACCGACCAACCAATATTAATTCATTCTTTAACTTATGTTGAAATTGACTAGGTACTAAATATCCTAAACTTATGAAGAATCTTTGTACCGAATACCTATAGTCGAAAAATTACATTTCAAATATGAATTATCCTAGTTTAATTCATATAACATGGTCACCCATATAGCGAATTCGTAAGGAATATTCAGAAGTAATTTATTTTTCAGATACCGAACATATACAATGTTGATCTGTGCATGTGTATTTAGTAGACATTTATACTAAATGTTAGTGTCTCTGGTATTTTATTCCGTTTTGATCTCAAGTAGGTACAGTCAATTATTTATTATGCAGACGTCAGGATTGAGGAGCCAAATGAAATGCGTTTATTTATTAAATAATTTACTCAGTTCTACTACTTTGTCCATATGCTACAAATTCGAACACACTTGCTACTAAATGTCTTTACGGTGGAATATAAATTGACCAATAACTTTCATGGCAATTCACGCTCTTATGTATTGATTGAGGAGCCACATTAAAAGTATTGTATATTCTTGAATATAAACAGTACTGGGCTCAGATTTTTAGTAGACACTATACACAATTGCTACTAAATGATACAAAATTTTCAAATATGTACATGAAATACTTTCCGTGTTTCAGGTGGCTCCTCAATTCAGATGTTTGGATTGAGGAGCCACATTCACATTGATATAACTTTAGACATATTTTACTACAAATTTCAGAATTCGGCCTACAAAATTATTTACTTCCCTACTAAATAAGGGGGCAATTTTCCTTTTTAAATCTGAAGTGGCTCCTCAATCCATACGGACATGCGAGACTGACCCCACCACAAAGGAGACTCTGCCCAAAAGTGGTGCTTTGTGCCCGCAACAGGGCACTAAGATAATTACAAGTTGCAAGGATATAAACATCAGTAACGCTATGATGATAATGACTGTACCTATCTATGATTTGTTTGAGAGGGGTGTGTTGTATGTATGTATGAGAAAATAGAAGACCCCAGACATGCGATGACGAATCTCGTCTTCACACAATAAACACGAGGTTCAACCTAATGCCCTTCTTGAAGAACCCCATATTGTAATCGCTTGGGAAAACCATCGCGGGGAGATCATTCCACAGCCTGAGTGTGCGAGGGATGAAGTTCCTTTCAAAACGCACAGTGCGCACCGTTTCCGGTCGCAATGTGTATGGATGAATTCCCCGCCTATGGCGAGAAGTGCGATGATAGAATGTAGCTGTGGGCATCATGTCAAACAATTCATCTGAGCACAAACCATTGTATAGGCGGTAAAACACACACAGTGAAGCTTCGGATACGACTGGGAATTAGTCGCTTCTTAATCTACATCCTAGCGTTAATTCCCAGTGACATCCAAAGCTGGAGTTAACCTCCAGGATAAGGATGAAGAAGAAGTACAATATTATAAAAAAGTGTGTATAATATTTTCAGGTGTATATAATTAAAGCTGAAACCAGTGTTCAAGCATACAGCGGTTGGTTGTGTGGCGGTTCACTTGTTAAGACACGACTGGCGATAACATCGGCTGCTTGCGTCCGAGACGTAAAACATATGTACCTTATAGCAGGTTACAAACACTATGTGACTGATAAAAAAAGGAACGATGACCCCTGTATATCTAAGACGAAAAAGAAAATCATCAACGTATGTACACCTAAAGGTAGGTAAAGAGTTTCATTTTAATTAATAGTAGATACCTACTTCAGTAAAGGTATCTAAATATATATAACTCAAAGGTGACTGACTGACTGACTGACATAGTGATCTATCAACGCACAGCCCAAACCACTGGACGGATCGGGCTGAAAGGACATCATTCAGATTGGGCTAATTTTTATTTTGCCGGCCAAAGAAAAAAAATACAATATTCGGTTAGAGCTTGTTCTTACTAACATTTTTTATTAGTGCGTCAAAGTTGAGGGACCACTTCCAATGGTTTTATTAGAGTTTAAAAATCTTAAAAATATACACTTTTTATGATACGAACTATTCAAAATAAATGAAAAAAATATTGTTATACATTGGAAGAATAGTTAATAAAAGCAATAAAAAATAAACCCCATACTGCATATTGTTGTTTTTCGTCCATTTATTTACGGCTAAAATTAAAAGTGTCGATTAAAGAAAATAAATGTGATATTCCGCTAGAATTTATCCTCATTAGCATTTTTTATTACAGCGTCAAAGCTGAGAGACCACTTCCCTCGGTTTTATTTGAGTTCTAAAATCTTGAAAACATACACTTTTTATGATACGAACTATTGAAAATGAATTAAAAAAATAGTTCTATATTGAAGGAATAGTTCATTTAAGTAATAAAAAATAAACCGCATATTGCATTAACGTTGTTTTTCATTCATTTATTTAGGTCAAAAATTTAAAGTGCCGGTTAATGAAAACAAATGTGATATTCCACTAGAACTTGTACTCATTAGCATTTTTTATTATGACGTCAAAGCTGAGGGACCACTTTCCTCGGTTTTATTTGAGTTCAAATCTTGGATATAATACATTTTTTTAAACGTATTATTGAAAATGAATGAGAAATATTGATTTATATTGGTTAAAGGTGCATTTCCAATTATTGAACTTAGTAAATGTGTTGATCATATTCCACAGTTACAAGGCACTAATGGCAATGCCATAAGGTAGATTCGTGGACGATAGCAATCACGTCATGTCCAGGTTCGTCAACATTATACATACATTATCATAGATAAAACAAACAGGGTTGAGTGCAATGAAACAGTGTTATTGCTCGTGTATTTTATTTTTAATTGCTTATTTTTATTGCTTTATTGCTTTTATCAACTATTCTTCCAATATAATACAACATAATTTATTATTCCTTTTCAATTATTTATTTTATTTAAAATATACGTTTCCGAGATTTTTGAACTCAAATAAAACCGAGAGCAGTATTCCCTCAGCTATGATGCTATAGTAAAAATGTCAATGAAGACAAGCTCTAACGGAATATCATATTATTTTTCTTTGGCTTCACTTTCAATTTTTGGACCTAACTAACGAAAAACAGCGATATGCAGTATGGGGTTTATTTTTTATTGCGTTAAACAACTATTCTTCCAATATAGAACAATATTTTTCATTCATTTTCAATATATAATATCATAAAAATTATATGTTTCTAAGATTTTTGAACACCAATAAAACTGAGGGCAGTGGTCTCTCAGCTTTGACGTAGTAATAAAAAGTGCTAATAAGGACAAGCTCTAGCGGAATATCATATTTGGTTTCTCTGACCGGCACTTTCAACTTTGGATCTCAATAAATGGACGAAAAACAACAATATAAAGTACAGGGTTTATTTTTTATTGCTTTTATTAACTATTCTTCCAATGTATAGCAATATTTTTCATTTATTTTCAATAGTTCGTATCATAAAACGTGTATATTTTAAGATTTTTAAACTCTAATAAAACCGTTGGAAGTGGTCTCTCAACTTTGACGCCATAATAAAAAATGTTAGTAAGAACGAGTTCTAACGGAATATCGTATTTTTTTCCTTTGGCCGGCACTTTCAAAACTAGCCCAGATTTGTATGGAGAGTGAATGTTGTCCTTTGGCATCCAGGTAGATGTTATGACGTAGGCATCCGTTAAGAAAGGATTTTGATTAATTCTACCCCCAAAGGGATAAAATAGAGGATGAAAGTTTGTATGAAACTTTGTCAATTTTAAACCGATCGGGCTGAGACTTTGCATGCATAAAGCTACTATGACGCAGGCATCCCCTAAGAAAGGATTTTGATTAATTCTACCCCCAAGGGGATAAAATAGGGGATGAACAACATTCCAAACTTAATGCGGACGAAGTCGCGGGCAACAGCTAGTAGTTAAATATACCTATAGGTATTTGAACTATCATCGTCATTCACATTGCTATTAGAGCCATCAGGATCTCAATGCTTGGTGAATTTGAGTTCGTCCACCGCAGTAGAACCCCGTGTTATCCTCAAAAAACACCCAATAAAATGTATACTGCGCGTATAGGGCACATTTTGAGCACATTTTAGGTCCAAGATACGTGTCCGGAGTTATATCTACTACTTGTGACAAACAATAAATGCATTTGATTTGATTTGGCGAATAAGTTGGCTAATTGTGGATGTTAACGGGCCTCTCCCTACCCCTTCGACTATTTACAGGCGTGAGTGTATGTATGTATGATTTGTTTTAGAAAAGCTTGCACCTTTCACACTGGCGCGCTTTACCTTAGCTTTTAAGGAAGAATTTGCCGTCGGACTCCCACAAAGTTCGGCACAGATAAAAAGCTAATTTTTAACCGACTTCAAAAAAGGAGGAGGTTCTCAATTCGTCGGATTTTTTTTTTATGTATGATAATCGATTACTCAAAGACGCCTGGACCGATTTGCGAAATTATTTTTTTCTTTGATAGCTTATACTTCACATGTAGTCTCATGTAGATTTTATCAAAATCGGTCAAGCAGTTTATGAAATATAAACAAAAATCATTTGAAGTCGATTTTTAAAATTTTTATAATTTGGTGATTATCTTATTTCTAGACTACAAATTGAACTATTCATCATTGAGTGATTGGGCTAATTTGGATATAGCTGTAGTCAAAGCAGAGGCAGATGTCGCTGGCGCACATATATATAAAGAACATTGTGATTATATACCAAAACCTATTCGAATCAACTATTCTAATAGCTTACAGAAAGTTGGGACAGACGCCATGATTTTGGGGTGGGGTCATACAAAGATATGGCGAAAGGTAAGATAAGATTGCTACTCTTATTGGAATATTTATTTTGATCTGTAGGAAGATGTATTTTTTTATACTACTTAGGTAGCAGACAAGCACACGGCCCTCTTGATGGTAAGAGGTTACCGTGGCCTATGGGCGAGTGCAACACCAGGGGAGTCACACTCGTGCTGCCGACCCTGTAAGAACAGAGATTCGCAACAGGTTAGAGGGAATATTAGTAATTTAGGTTGCTAATATTCTTAAAAAAAATCGATAATATGTTAAATCAAAATTTTCTATGACATTGTATTTTTGTAGTATTTATTGTATTTGTAATACACAAAATGACACCATTATTTTGTAACTTGGCTTTAATTTCATACATGCATATCAAATCGAACAAAAAAAAATTCATAACATTACACTATAATATTCATAAGTTCAACTATTGATAATTATTTTTGGTAATGCATGAAACGTCACTTTAGGTGCACTATACCCGTGACTATACCATCGCAAAGTATCTGCTTACGCTCGGCGCCATAGACCTGAATGATACGCGCGCTCTATACAGGGTTATTAGTAACTTGACGTATTCCTTTCAAGGAGTCTTAGGCGACCCAAAATGCAACAATTTGGAGCCCACATATGTATGGTCGAAAATCAATAGTTTTTTCCGGAGTAACTCAAAATTCAGCCTTCAATTGCAAATTAAAAAAAACGTGTTTTCAAAGTGGAACTTATTCAAATTTATTTTTGTAACCTGAACTAGTAATAAAAACTAAAAAAAAAAATTTGCTGTAAGTCTCAAAAAAATACTATGGCAGTGAGCGTACAAATTACAGGAAAAACTTGTGCGTTTAATCAGCTTTCCAAAAAGGTAATGACATCTATAGACTAATAACGTATTTATGAAAAAATGTGAGTTCCTGTGCAGCTCTGTTGGAGTGCTTGCGATAAAATAGAAACTAAGCGTATAAGCTCCGTAAGATTCGCTTCGTCGATAACTATTTTGCAACAGATTTTTCTGCTGACTGAAGTTTCAACGCAAAAACTACCGAATCCGTTCAACTCTGTTGCATTTTTTTTTGTTGGAAAGGGTTTGTTCACACTTAAAATCTCACGTTTGTTTGATCGCAATCCGTTGAGTAAAACCAGAGGTTTTAGTCGATTCAGGTCTGGTGAGGGGGCGATTTCTGTGGGTTTTTCCGAACGAAAACTCCCTTTTCTATAATTCTTTCGATTTTTATAGGAGCACGACATGACAGACTTCAATCAAGAAGTGTTACGACATGCCTATACAAAGATATATGATAAAAAGCAATGCGTAAAGAAATATGAAGAATATAATATAGATAGGTTGATTCATAAATACATGATATGCACATGGCCACCTTCGTCACTGGGTGAAAAACAAGACCAGGAAGAGGAATCAGAACATGAGGATAGTGACAAATACGACAGCAAAGAAGGAGTAGACGGTTGTTCTGACGATGACGAGGAGATAGTAAAAGTCGTTGTAAGTAGCTGCTATTGCAATCGGAAGCTAAAATCGATTTGGCGATTTTCATTCGGTCCGTATTGTGCAGAAATGTTCTGAGCCGTGCGAGTGGCATAAAAATATTTGACTGGAGTTGAAACTGTGTTTAGCAAGTAAATCAATCAAATTGAAAATGCGAGTGCAAGTTACAGTGAAGCAGTCACATTCAGTCTCGTTGGCCCTGTTTTTGGTCAAAGTTTACAACTCGCTCTCATTAACATGACGATTAATCTCGTTGTGTTTGTTATTACGAAGCTAGGACGTACAGCTATAATTAAGTAATTAAAGTTGTGGATTGGATCATTTCTGCACAACGCGATCCTTTCTTTCACTGAACTTTTTTAATTGAATTTATTAAAATTTACTCACATTGTTTAAATTCACTCATCACCATATTAAATTTATTACTGCTGTCACCTTGGGATTGGTTCGTTTATGGGCGCGGCTGCCCTCTCATTTCCGGGAATATTGCCTGCACCAGAATCACGTACATCATTTAGTTATTAGAATACAAATTTATAGTATTCCGTTCTATTTTACAGGAGTCGGAGGAGAAACATAGTGGGTCAAAAGTAAGTGTCGTAAATTATGTTCTTTAAATTTTCACGTCTGTAAATCCCTGAAGGGGTAGGCAAAGGTGTATTAACACCCACATTTCACCCACTATGATCTTGGGTTGACAGCAATATGCTTGTCCCCTAATAAGTGAGTTATTAGGGGGTGGTACATGCCCGCTAAACAACAATAGTTTGTTATGGACTGTGTTTATTGTCCACATACATACATACAATCACGCTTTTATCCCCGGAGGGTCAGGCAGAGGTGAATTAACATCCATATTTCACCAATCATTGTATTAGGTCCCACGTAATAGGGGGTGAGCCTATTGCTGTATTCCGGGCACTATTGCTGAATCGAGTCACGTATCTGAGGCTGAGTCTGGGTTGTTTATATCTGTCTGATGTTAAACAGCCCTATCCCTTAGACGCCTTGGATGACACCGCATAGGAAGAGATGGGGTGGCCCTATATCAAGCTGCGGGAGCTCCGCTCCGCTCCGGCGGCTAAGGCGGAAGCGGAGCGAGTGGAGCTCTCGAATTACCCATCGTGGTAATTTTTTATATTCATCGATCCATTATACAAATTGTCCATTATAGTATCGTCCATTATAGAATTGTCCATTATATGAATCGTCCATTATAGAATCGTCCATTATATGAATCGTCCATTATAGCAATTAAACTTATTTCAATAAAACTTATGTGAATGAACCATTAGTCGAGTCGTTCATTATGCGAAATGAACTTATATGAATCCATCCTTAAATGAGTCGACCCAGGGGCGTATTTACCCTAGGGCCAAGGGGGCCATGGCCCGGGGCGGCAGGCGAGCGTCTGTCTCTGGGCGTCTTTTAGAGTCAATATTAAGGCGCTCAGGGCGGCTCCGCCACTCCTCGCAACCTGCCGCCCCGAGCGTCTATCTCTGGGCACCTTTTAGAGTCAAGATTGAGGCGCCCAAAGATAGACGCTCGGGGCGGCTCCACCGCCCCTTGCAACCTGCCGCCCCGAGCATCTATCTCTGGGCACCTTTTTGAGTCAAGATTAGGGCGCCCAGACAAAGACGCTCAGACAAAGACCTGCCGCCCCAAACGTCACTCTGGGCACCTTTTAGAGTCAAGATTGAGGCGCTCAGAGATAGACGCTCGGGGCGGCTCCGCCGCCCCTCGCAACCTGCCGCCCCGAGCGTCTATTTATGGGCACCTTTTAGAGTCAAGATTGAGGCACCCAGAGATAGACGCTCGGGGCGGCGGAGCCGCTCCGAGCTTTTGATTTCGGCTGCTTTTGATTTCGATGGCCGTCACCATCCAGTCCTAGCCGATGTTCTACAGAAGCGGCCCCAGATCCGCGCCAAACGGAACACCGCGCCACATATCTCACTTACCAAACCATGCCCTACTTGGGTAGATACTGGCTTTCACCGATAAGTAAGCCCCGACAATGACGCGAAGATAGAGAGGCAGCCCGTGCTGAAAGAGTGCAGCTCTGATGCAGCTCCATGACAAGGCGTTAACGATGTAGGCAACAATAGACACTGCCAGCATCAACTCGCCGTGCCACTGCTTCTTTCACCAGGGCCCTCAAGCGCGTGTTGGCATCCACGTTGCTCCCGACTATATCCAAATTGATTGTCTACCAAATTCGGTCTCACTCCTGTAAGGCGCTCCATGTGGCACTTCACGAGGAATAATTCATTTAAAACACCTGCACACTGCACACCTTGTCGATCAATACAATGAGCCGGTAGGCGGATGGTAACTTTGCAGAAGAGGACCAGTTTTCCTGTCTTTCAAATTTTCTGAATCCGTCTCTACTTGAGGCATACGCTAAAGAGCCCTTCAAAACGGGATCTGAGTGCCTTTAGAGCCTAGAGTGCTGCCAGGTCCAAAAGCGGTGTTTTTACTGTTGCCGAAGGCAACATGCATAAAACATCATAAAACATCTCCTTCACAAGCTATTGCTGTACTCAAGTGATTTTTGGTTGCCATATCATCTTCTACGTAGGGCGCTTTAATGGAATGGAATGCAAATATGTCCCCTTGAAGGGATTCTGATTGGGAGCCTGGGTTAGTGGGGAGATCGATGAGAGTCACTTCTCTCGCACCATAAGATAGAGATCTCACAAATCAGGCTTGAAAGTCTCTAGCAACTTCTGACGGGCCCCTATTTTGGGTCCGCCCCTTGGGCGCAGGCTAACGGTGAACGCGAACGTCACTTATGGGGAGGCAAACCTATGTGGCCCGGGGCGCCAAATCTTTAAATACGCCCCTGAGTCGACCTTATGCGTATTGATACGTAACCGTGAAAACCATCTGACCCCCAACCCCTAGAGGCAGGCCGCGGCGATAGAGTCCGTCAATCAGCAGGAGTCCCGGCTTGCAGGTGAGGTTGTCATCGGCTTGAGCTTAGTAAGAAACAACGTGTATAAAAGTCAATGTAAGTAAAAAAAATCGATTTGGCGATTTTTATTCGGTCCGTACCTATTGTGCAGAAATGATCTAAGCCGTGCGAGTGGCATAAAAATATTTGACTGGTGTTGAGACTGTGTTTAGCAAGTAAATCAATCAAATTGAAAATGCGAGTGCAAGTTACAGTGAAGCAGTCACGTCACATTCAGTCTCGTTGGCCCTGTTTTTGTTTTTGGTCAAACTTTACAACTCGCTCGTCAGAGCGAGTTGTAAAGTTAGTGACATTAGTTAGTGAAGTTAGTGATAACATGACGCTAATCTCGCTGTGTTTTGTTATTACGAAACCAGGACGTACAGCTATTATTAAGTAATTTAAGGTGTGGATTGGATCATTTCTGCACAACGCGATCCTTTCTTTGACTGAACTTTGTTTGTTTTAATTAAATTTATTAAAATTAACTCACATTGTTTAAATTCACTCATCACCATATTAATATTATTTCTTCTCTCACCTTGGGGTTGGTTCGTTTATGGGCGCGGCTGCCCTCTCATTTCAGGGAATATTGCCTGCACCAGAGTCACGTACATCATTTAGGTATTAGAATATAAATATTCAGTATTCCGTTCTATTTTACAGAAATCGGAGGAGAAACATAGTGGGTCAAAAGAATCAAAAAATTTAATAGAAAAATTGCATGGGAGCGTAGAGTATTATAAAAACCAAGTTGGAATATGTCAGGTTATTTTTTTTTTAATTTTATTTATTTCAATATAAAATATACAATTATCATAATGCAATAGTAGTGTCACAAAACCACAAAGATTTGTACGTACACTACGAAGAATAACACTTCTATAAAATCAATTTACAAAGTGAAAAGAGAATTGACCTCGGACGGGACTCGAACCCGCGGTCTTTCCCTTACAGGGGGTTCGAGTTCGAGTCCCGTCCGAGGTCAATTTCACTTTTCTCCTTGTAAATTGATTTCGACAATCAGCATAATAAATGCATCAAAATTAATTCAACTTCTATAAAATTTATTCTTCTGTTACATTTTGTTCTAAACAAAGACATTTCATAACATAGACATGTCATATGCTTACAAATCAACGTAGAAAAATGTGCCGAACTCACACACACACATTTTTAATTCATCTACACTTCCCTACATAACCAATGGATTGAAAAGAGATGACATGAAAAATACCATATAAAAGAAGAAGAAAGCTATTGTTTGTCACTTGGACTTTAATGATAACAATGTACCAATCACAGTGCGGTTGCTCCGTAGGTGACATAGGCTAACAAAATTATTGAAAAAGAAGGTACAGAGCTCTCTGAATTGAGGTTATTGCCTAATTTTGTTTAGACAAAGATGTTTGTTTCACTTTGTTAGTGTATTATAAAAAAGCTAGGTATATTTTTTAAATTTCATTATTTTGTTGCTGTCAATAGTACAATTTTAACAAGTACCTACCTAAGTAGGTACTTGCCAGTAAAGTGAAGTTTGAGATAATTGCCTAATTTTGTTTAGACAAAGATGTTTGTTTGTCATTGTTATTGTATCTTCTTATATATAAAATTATCGTGTCACAATGTTCGTTCCCGTACTCCTCCGAAACGGCTTGACCGATTCTCATGAAATTTTGTGAGCATATTGAGTAGGTCTGAGAATCGGCCAACATCTATTTTTCAAACCCCTAAGTGAAGTGGTAAGGGTGCAGCGGGAACGGGATTTGAATACCACGCGGGCCGAAAATATGGCGGTACGAAGTTCGCCGGGGCAGCTAGTTAGGTATAAAAAAGCTAGGTATGTTTATTATATTTCATTATTTTGTTGCTGCCAATAGTACAAATTTTAACAAGTAGGTACTTACCTAAGTAGATACTTGCCAGTGAAGTGAAGTTCGCACTTATTAACTTACTTGAACCACATAGTATTAGTAGGCAATTATAAAAAACAACAAATTAAAATTGGGAGGTAGTATGTAGTGAGTTTAATGCCTACGATATTCTCATCTGTACTTTAATCTATGTTCGGATCACACACGTCCTTGTCGCTCACGCACCAAATTATATCATACTGTCTCTTTTTATTTTCGTGCTGACAATTTTAAATTGAATATTATGAAAGTCAGAAATTTGGTCTTTATCAGTCGAAATATGTATTATTTCCATGTGATATGAAATCCCTTTTGATGTATTAACTTTAGAGTAATAGTTCGTGCAGTGTCTATAAACATACGATGGCATTTTCGTTATTTTTATAAGTCACTGATGCTTCCGGTCAACGTCCGGCCGGCGCCGCTCGGCACGCGGTACTAGAGGCAAACGTTCCAATTGACTCGTTTTCGAATCTTCACGATTTTCGCGCAATAACGAATCTACTTCTTTTTATATATAATATCTTTGGTTCTAAACAATAAATAACTAAAAGTGATGTATGCTATTACATTTACATTATACAACATTAGACATTATATAATTTCATCTTTAGAATGACCACGGAGGACCACTTATATCTTGGCAACTCTCTTCAGAAAGACTTATCGGCGTTGCTTCTGTATTTAAAGTGAATTCGGATAGAGAATGTGAGGGGCCATTTTTATTTACGAGTACGTACTGTAACTCAAAGTTTTTGAAATGTGTTATATATGAGCTAAATCAGGATAATAAAAAACACAATACGACGAAGAAGAAACATACACATGATGGTACAAGAAGATCTATGTGAGTCAATGTTATTGCATTTATAAGTAAAAATTAAAAAATGATCTGCCTATCTATTCTATACTACTACATTATCTAAATGTAGTGTCTGTATACATTGGAGATATTTAAAAAAAGTATATGTTTTTTTGTTTTTTTTGTTTTTTGTTTTTTTTTGTTTTTTGTTTCTTTTTAGGGTTCCGTAGCCAAGTGGCAAAAACGGAACCCTTATAGATTCGTCATGTCTGTCCGTCTTCTATTATCCGATCTATTATTGCCCTTCTTGAACAACCCTACAGGGTTCTTCAAGAAGGGCAATAATAGAATCTTTGGGGTTGGCGCGAGTATGACGCCTCTAGTGTTGCATACGTCCATAGGCCACGGTAACCTTCAGGTGGGCCATGTGCTTATCTATCACCTAAGTGGTATAAAAAAAACTGGACACGAAACCTTTTTAATTCATTTTTCACCATTTCGATGCAGTTTTTTAAATTTGAAATGACTTGGTTAGATTTAACATTTTACGTTTAGACTACTGGCCCGTGTAGAAAAATGATGGGTCATCTGAACCACCAGGTGACTTTTATAGAACGATATAAGAGCATAAAATAATAAGATTCAGCACTATGCCGTCACTTGTAAGCTGTCCAACTGAGTGCAGGTGAAGAAGAGGGGGTTGTAACCCACGATTACTTCACCATGTCGCATGATTTTTGTACGGCGTTGCGGAATAATGGATTAGAAGCAGTATTGAAATATTATGAAACTGATGCCGTACAAAATCAAATGACCAAATTTACCCTGGTAATGTCGGAAAATAAAATAAAAATTCCGACTTTGTGGCTCACCATTTTTTGTACAGCACTACGTGTTTGCTTGTTATTTTTCATGGATCTATCGATGGTAAGAATGCCGTACAAAAATATATGACCAAAATGTACTCACTCTACCTGTACTCACCTGCACTCAGTTGGACAGCTTACAAGTGACGGCATAGTGCTGAATCTTATTATTTTATGTTCTTATATCGTTCTATATAGGTCACCTGGTGGTTCAAATGACCCATCATTTTTGTACACGGGCCAGTAGTCTAGTTTGTTTGACCGTAATTGGTTCAGTAGAACCGGATGAGTTCACTGGACTATAAAAGCTTGTTTTAATCGATTAAGATTTAGAAAAGAGAATCGACCACGCGCTGGTCTCGAACCCGCGATCTTCCCCTCACAGGGGGAATGCTATGACCTTTAAGCCACTGAGCCCGTCCGAAGTCGATCGAAATTCATCTATATCCGGGCAACGGTGGGAGCCATCTACCGATATTCGTACGAACTATCGGAACCAATGAATGAAGTTACAATCATTTTTAAACATTGATTTTTGATGACTCCGCACAAACAATTGAATGAAATTTTCAAATTTTAAAGCATTTATAATGCTAATTATTCATATCAATTAAGATTTAGAAAAGAGAATCGACCTCGGGCGGGACTCGGTGGCTTAGGTGGTCAGAGCATTCCCCCTGTAAAGGCGGCCATCCACTTACAGTCCGCCTGCAGTTTTTCGTCTGTCCGGCGGCCTGGCAGTCCTTATGTCATCAATGTCATTATAATTTTATTACCTCAGACTAAAATAATAACATTATTTTATTCTTTTAGTCTGATACTATTACGTATAAAATGCCGACGGCCATAGACTGTCCGGCCTTTAACTGTATTTGCTGGCCGAAATCGTCAAGCGGCCACACACATATTAGCCGTCAGTCCAAAATCGTATACAAAACTGTAAGTGTGTGGGCTATTGCGATGAACTGACAGATCGATATCATCCGGTTGTCGTACGATAAACTGCTAGTAGGTGGCCGCCTTAAGGGAAAGACCGTGGGTTCTACTTTAATCGATTTGCATAGTTAGCTTATTAAATGCTTAAAATTTCATTCAAAAGTTTATTTTAACTTCTGCGGTATGGAATAATTGTTTATTTAATATTTTATATTTGAACAGGCCATCTTATTGTAAGCTGCCGCCAATAGAAAGAGGTTTTGAAATAATTGAACGACAAATATCATGGTTGGATCATCCAGATGGGTAAGTGTTCTACTTCAATACAAATTCATTAGCAAGTTTTTAGCATATTTTGAATGAATGAATAAATGAATTTTGAACTGTCATGCCACTGCCACTGCAAGAAATTTCTATTTAATTTTAGCCTTTTAAATAACACAGTAAAAGTTTAAAATCAAATGGCTTTTTGTATAGCAAATGAGAGAGTATAATGAAACTCATTTCATTTAATTTTGTGACTGTAAGTCTATAGAAATAAGATCTAAAATTAAATGCCATTTTTTGGAGTCTCTGTGGTGTGACTGTGGTTGTACTTTAGCAGAATTGAGGGCCTGGTATCATGGCAGCGGGTGGCAAGTCAAAAACCTCATACCTACGCTACTGCCTGGTTACACATATACACCATTTGTTATCTATGGCATCGCCTGTAACGCCAAAACCACCGAACAGGGCCTCAATTCGGCTAAAATAAAATCACAGATGCTGCAAAATATTGATTCAGACTTTATTGCTATACCAATAAAGTTCAAATTTAAATGAAAAAAGTTTCATAACACTCCTACATTCACTCTAAAATAAGCCATTTAATTTTAGACTTTAAAGCATTGTTTAAAGAATAAAATTAAATGGATTTTTGGTACAGTGTTCGTGGTTTTGCTTTAGAATCGAGGGCCAGATTTTGCTGCAACAGTGCAACTTTGCATACTTAAGCTAAGAACTTGTGGAGGTAATGTTCCTCCAACCAAAGAGAGGCAGGCCGCGGCCCAACGATTGTCGTTGGGATGTTGTAGATATATTGTACCAGCTCTAGAACTTCGCTTCCGCGATGCAGGAACTGTAGCGACGTAGTAGTTCGACTTGCTGTCGCTAGATGGCGCTGGGTACATGTGGTATCGCCACATACTCACATACAGTTTACTCGGTCGAGCTAACATGTCGAGTAAACTCACGGTACGGGCTTTCGTTCACACATTAAGGTATGATTCCGTAGCCGGTTGATACGACAACTGCCGGCGCACGCAGCAGATGCGCGTAATTCAATGCGGCTCCTCAATAGTCCCCTTTATCCGGAGATTGACAAGTAATGGGTACGCAGTATGTGCTGCATGCGTCAGTAGTTGTCGTATGCGGCCGGCTTCTGAATCATATCTTTAGCATTAATCTATCTAGTGACACGCCTCGTTCAGTGTTCACCCAACATTCACAGCTCGCTTCGAGTAGGTGCGAAGGAAATTACTTTTGTTTAATTACATCGAGCCAATTCGATGAGAGCCTTCGAGTTGTCAGTTTTGCGGGCTACACGCAGATTTTTACTCGTTTTGGAGTAAAATTATCGAGTAATACTGAATGTGAGTACGGATCAACATAGGCTGGGGCTTGGGTCAGGGATATAGATTATGTTCGGAAATCCATGGTTATACATCCAATATTTCCGTTATTAATAGTCTTTAAAAAAAAACTTTAATAATATCTAATAATTAAAAATTTATTTGTATTTTTTTTTTCAGTCCCGCTGAGACTGAAATGTACCTATTGCGACCGCAGATACCACTCCAAGATTATCTACGTCGCTAAGAGAGATCTCTTTTATTATTAGTTAATTTAGTATTGTATATTTTTTATTGTATTTCATTGTAATTATTATAGTTTGAATGATTTTTTTTTATAGTTGTTTGAGAAATGTTTACACCCTTTGTAGAGTTCCTGGGGGGGGTTACCACCATCTCTACCCTTTAACTGGTCACGTGGGGCTGCTCAGGTCCAGCGAAAGTAAAAATCTCGAGTTGTTTCCCGACCCGGCAGGTGACGTATACCTAGGTACGCTGCTATGGTGTACGTACGTGTTCACGCATTATTGTTAAGTAAATTCCTATTACAACACACCTGCTCATAAAAGTGCTATTATTTCACAGCAAATAGGCACGTAATGACACCTATTATCAAACTGTGACTTTTTCATTGCTATTATTCACAAGTGAGTTATAGATTCTTTTTTAAATTTTATAGGTTAAGTTTCTGTGTTCTTAAAAAAGTTTCGATACAAAAAAGAACGTGTTTAATTGTACGAATAAATTGATATGCCTATTGTATGTTCATTTGATGCATTTTCGTATTTAAATAAATAATTTCAACTTGTAATACTTGTTTAATAAACAACATTTTCACTCAAATTTAACTTTTTTTTTCTCTAATCACAGAAAAAAAAACAGTAAAAAAAAGTTAAATTCAAACCTCATTTGTTTTTAAATATGGCCGACCGCCATTGTTAGATGCGCGCACATAGGAAAACAAATTAATTTGTAGTATTGTTTATTTAGTATTTGTAGTATTATTTTATTCGCAAGTGTGTTGTAAAACGTCGTATGGCACGCGTGAGTATGATGATTACCGTCCTCGGCTCTCTTAAGACCCTCGCCTGACGGCTTGGGTGTCAATGGCGCCTCGGCGGTAATCTCCAACTTTGCTCACTTTTACCATAATGTACTATTATACTATTTTGTGGGCCTTTGAGAGCCCACGTTAGCAAATACGTAACTTTTTGAAAATTTACTATGTTTTATATTCAGTCTTTTCTTATCAGTATACACAGAGATATAGCTAAAAATGAAACCTAGTACTTCATCTGAAAGGAAACAGCCAACCAATATCAACGATAGGCCACATTTTAGTAAAATTATGTGAACAAAAGATAAAGTACTACGTCTGAATTTGATGCGAGTACTGAGTTCTGATAATGCCTGTCCGTCTAAAATTTCAAGAAGAAGAAGCATTAATGTAAAAAACATGGTTTTATTTTTGTCTTCAATGCGCTAATAATCCAGACAAAATAAAGATTTGAGCTTATATAAATTCGTATAGAGTTGAAAATTGGTGGGTTTCTTAAATATTAACTTATTATTCTTAAATATTAAATATTAAATTATATATAAAAAAGAAAGTCGTGTTAGTTACACCATATAAAACTCAAGAACCGCTGAACTGATTTGGCTGAAAATTGGTGGGGGAGGTAGTTTAGAACACAGATCCAGCCGCGAGTAATATTATGATGGTATGACATTTTTTTATTTACACTGAATTTCTTAGGGCAATCGAAATGCCAGGATCAGTTTCCGGGAGGAGACCCGTCCGCCCGGCACGTCTGCTACGCACATAACCACTTTAGTATATATTGTATAACAATGTTATGGGACCCGGCAATAGGCTCACCCCTATTGCGTGGGACCTAAAACAATGATTGGTGAAATGTGGGCGTTGATTCACCTCTGCCTAACCCTCCGGGGATAAAGGCGTGATTGTATGTATGGTAAACTTTTGACAGTAGGTATGCTCAATAGTGACTACCTTGTTGGCACCGCAATATCATAATTTAAAATCAATACGTACATTCAATTATTATGCATTGCATACCGTAAAATTAGTATTTCCATGAATAATTTATTGCAAAATATTGAAATAAGAAAAATGTATACTTTCAAGTTGAACCAAGTTGTAATTTTGTTGTTATTATTATTGCACAGTAAGTACACATTTAAAATTGAATGATTAAATCTGGTTTTCAAATTGTTTTTGGATGAAGATGGCGCTCTCTCGGAGAAACCCCAGGGGTTCACCAGAGCTAACGGTGAGATGGATAATTATGTTGGACACAAACAAAATAAAACAGTAATATGATTGCAAGATAGATAGTTATTAATTCTTTATTGTACACCAATAGATTTACAGTAGGTAACATGTAACATTATAGATTTCTTCCAAGCAGCCTTGGGATGGAAGATATTGATGACAAAGAAATCACCTCAAAAGCCATATTCAATTTTGATAGCTGCCGTTGACTGTACAATACTCGTAGACACGTATGAGAAGCACTATAAAATACCGGAGGATATCTGTGCCTCGTCATCCAGACCAGATATATTCCTTTTTTCACGATCGCATTTCAGGCGTGCAGTGCTTGTAGAATGCACAGTACCGTGGGAAACTAATATACCTAAAGACCACGTTATAAAGGCGAACAAATACTTTGACTTGACTAACGAGTTAACCAAAAATGGCTACGAGGTTAAACTCTACGCCGTAGAAGTAGGAGCAAGGGGAATTCAAGCTAAATTCCTGTACAACTTACTTAAAGACCTCGGATTGCCAAGAGCTTCAGTAAGCTCTGTACTTAATCGAATATCCAAAGCGGTACTGATAGGATTTTACCAAATTTGGTTAGGTGAACACTACTGATGGTGGAGGTGAGCGCTGATGCATCACAAGGTGGCCACCCTAAACCTACATCTGGGTCGCTAGTCCCAGTCGCCGCGCCGTCACGGTGTTGCTCTCTGTATAACGCTATGGACCCGGCGACCGCACGGTGAATCCATGGAGTGCTGAGAATCGTATCTCTAATATAAAAACTGGATACTCACATGTGTGTGTGTGTGTGACATAGAACTACTTGTGGTGTGTTTGCATGTAACGAATAATCTTCCAGTTAACTCCAGGCTGACCTACTTTTAAATTATCTATTTAACATTGCAGAGAGTTATTGCCAGCGAAGGCTTGTAAACGGAGAGACAGTCACAGGAGAAAAACCATATGTGGTAAATAGATATAATTCATTTTCTTAACAGTATACACATAAACAATAGCGGATGGTGAATGACAATTATTTGCTACATATCTTAAAGAACATCCGAGGATTCAACCCGGGACTCGCTTTTTTATATCACTTGTGTCACGTGTGATCTCACATTTTTTTTTTAAATATTGTAGGACTTTCAAAGTTATGCCGGAAGCTGATTCTTACTTCCAAAATTATGCGTTATGAATTTATGATGGATGAGTGTATGCCAAACCATTTTCTGCGAAAATAAATTTATGCTATTCGTTGTTATGCGGTACAAAATAATGACATGAAAATTTAAGTGAAACATACATTCAACATTTTATTCCACAATACGCCGGTCAACGAATTGACACTTGTCTAGGGGGGCTTGTTTCTATATATTTCTATGCCTTTCCATGCTTTTCGCAGCTTGTCTTATGCCGCTGTTAGTGGTTGGGGTACGAACTCATACGTAAAATGGGGGAATAGAGTTCGATGGGTGAATAGAGATAAAATGGTCAGCTAAATTCTGTAGTTATTTTCTTTCAAGTGAAATGACGGATTAGTTCAATGTAATGAGCAGAGTTATCAATAATATCTGGTTAGATACTTGGGATTATCCGTATTCACCCCATTTTACTACCTTAAAAAAATATTGGCAGGTGTACCTAGTTGAAGCGCTTGTATCACCAATGGAATACGATGAATGGATATGTGGAGGTGCGTTAGTTACAACCGAGTTCATAGTCACGTCCGCGGCTTGTATAGAAGATGTGAAGCATTTGTACGCTATAGCTGGCTACAATAAATATGTTTCAAAGCAAGACATTCACAGCAATCCATGCACTAGTAAAAAGAAAAAGAAAATAGTTTTAACGTGTGTACCAAAGTGTAAGTATTATACTGTTTCTATATTTTCCAATTGTGTATTTACTAAGGTATTATACCTACTACCTATTGAGTACCGTAAAACGGGGTGAATAGAGATCAGTGGGTAAATAGAAATAAAATGATCATTAGATTTTTACCCGACTGCACCAGCGAGGGTAATGTGTTTTGCGTGTATGTGTGTGTGTGTTTACTGTGTACGTACGTATGTATGTATGTGTATATTATGTATGTTTGTATGTATGTATGTATGTATGTATGTACGTACGTATGTATGCATGTATGTATGTAGGTATGTATGTATGTATGAACGTACGTACTTAGTTGGCGAAATATGGGTGTTATCACATCTGTGTTTACTCCTTCAGGGATTTATAGATACAGATACAGATCTTTCAATCTACGAGCGCGCGTGGCCTTTAATTGTAGTTGTAACCGTAAATACACAGTTTCCTTAGTGTGTGTACCCGACGGATCGGTCAGTAGCGAGTGAGCCATCACTCGAGACACTGGTGTTTATTGTTTCCACGTTGCAATTGTTCACGAATTACGGTCAGCATGTCAAATCTCAAAAGTGAAAGAAAACGCAAAGTAATTCATAGCGAGGTAAATTTATTTTTATTTTTAAATTTGTCCCTAGATATCGATTTAGTTAGGTACCAACATGTAACTTAAACGTATAATGTAAGTTACAAAAAGAAAACTATAAGTCTTATCAAAAAAAATGTTTAAAAAGAGATGTTAAAAAAATTCTTAGTCTCAATTAAAAATATTTATTTACGGTTTCCAGGGACGCGACATTATTGCCCGCGTGTACCACTTTCTTCAAGAAGAGTATAATTTTATGAAAACATACAATTTGGATAATTGTGATTTGAGTCCTTTGGCTAATATACGGAAACGTACCGCTGAGGCTACAGGGATCAGTGAACGAACTGTAACTAATATTTTAAAAGAAGAAAAAGAGCTGCCGTCTTCTTCTGCAAGTTTTACTTCACCTATGAAAAAACCACGTAGGAGAAATAATAAAGGACATCATTCAGATTGGGCTAATTTTTATTTTGCCGGCCAAAGAAAAAAAATACAATATTCGGTTAGAGCTTGTTCTTACTAACATTTTTTATTAGTGCGTCAAAGTTGAGGGACCACTTCCAATGGTTTTATTAGAGTTTAAAAATCTTAAAAATATACACTTTTTATGATACGAACTATTCAAAATAAATGAAAAATATTGTTATACATTGGAAGAATAGTTAATAAAAGCAATAAAAAATAAACCCCATACTGCATATTGTTGTTTTTCGTCCATTTATTTACGGCTAAAATTAAAAGTGTCGATTAAAGAAAATAAAATCCGCTAGAATTTTTCCTTATTAGCATTTTTTATTATGGCGTCATAGCTGAGGGACCACTTCCCTCGGTTTTATTTATATTCAAAAATCTTGAAAACATACATTTTTTATGATACGAACTATTGAAAATGAATTAAAAATATTGTTCTATATTGGAAGAGTAGTTCATATAAGTAATAAAAAATAAACCGCATATTACATATCGTTGTTTTTCATCCATTTATCTAGGTTAAAAATTGAAAGTGCCAGTCAAAGAAAACAAATGTGATATTCCGCTAGAGCTTGTACGCGTTTGCATTTTTATTATGGTGTCAAAGCTGAAGGACAACTTCCCTTGGTTTTTTTTTTTGAGTTCAAAAATCTTGGGTTTATACATTTTTTATACGTATTATTGAAAATGAATGAGAAATATTGATTTATATTGGTTAAAGGTGCATTTCCAATTGAACTTAGTAAATATTTTGCCGGCCACTAAAAAAAAGTGCTTGATTTTGATAGAACACAACATTGTAAGCATTTTTTATTACTACACCAAAGTTCTAAATCGATTCCTTGAGATTTTATTTAGGGTTCAATATTTAGTATAAAGTGTGACTATTTAATTACTTAGTTCAAAAATTGAAAGTGCTGGTCAAAGAAAACAAATAGATATGATATTCCGCTAGAGCTTGTCCTCATTAGCATTTTTTTATGGTGTCAAAGCTGAAGGATAACTTCCCTCGGTTTTATTTGAGTTCAAAAATCTTGGATATATACATTTTTTTTTACGAATTATTGAAAATGAATGAGAAATATTGATTTATATTGGTTAAAAGTGCATTTCCAATTGAACTTAGTAAATGAGTTCATCATATTCCACAGTTACAAGGCACTAATGGCAATGCCATAAGGATGATTCGTGGACGATAGCAGTCACGTCATGTCCAGGTTCGTCAACATTATACATACATTATCATAGATAAAACAAGAAGGGTGAAGTGCAATGAAACAGTATTATTGCTCGTGTATTTTATTTTTATATGCTTATGCCAATAAGGACAAGCGCTAACGGAATATCATTTTTTTTTGGCCGGCACTTTCAATTTTAGACCTAAATAAACTAACGAAAAACAGCGATATGCAGTATGGGGTTTATTTGTTATTGCGTTTAATAACTATTCTTCCAATATAGAACAATATTTTTCATTCATTTTCAATATATCGTATCATAAAAATTATATGTTTCTAAGATTTTTGAACGCCAATAAAACCGAGGGCAGTGGTCTCTCAGCTTTGACGACGTAATAAAAAGTGCTGATGAGGACAAGCTCTAGCGGAATATCATATTTGTTTTCTTTGACCGGCACTTTCAATTTTGGATCTAAATGAATGGACGAAAAACAACAATATGCAGTATAGGGTTTATTTTATATTGCTTTTATTAACTATTCTTCCAATGTAGAACAATATTTTTCATTTATTTTTAATAGTTCGTATCTTAAAAAGTGTATATTTTTAAGATTTTTAAACTCAAATAAAACCGTTGGAAGTGATCTCTCAACTTTGACGCAATAATAAAAAATTCTAGTAAGAACAAGCTCTAACAGAATATCGTATTTTTTTTCTTTGGCCGGCACTTTCAAAATTAGCCCAGATATGTATGGAGAGTGAATGTTCTCCTTTGATTTAGACAGCATGAACCTTGATATCATTCGTACTACTGTGCAAAATTTTCATATTGTGGAAAAGCAACTACCAACACTGGCCAAATTGCGATCAGTTTTGAGAGAAAAGATTGGGTTTGATGGGTGTATAAATACATTACGTTCAATACTTAACAGATTAGGCTACAAATGGAGAAAAATTGGTAACAATAAAGAATCATTACAAGAGAGGCATGAAATTCAAATTTGGCGTTTAAATTTTTTAAGAAAGGTATTTCAATACCGGTCGGAAGGTCGTCCTATTGTGTTCACTGATGAGACATATGTTTTGACTTCTCACGTGCGGCAAAACACCTGGTTGTGTCAAAATAATGACTCTAAAGGCGACAAACAGTTTTCAAAGAAATTGAGCACAGGAAGCCGGTTTATTATAGTGCATGCAGGCAGCAGTGATGGTTTTGTGCCTAATGCTTCACTGGTCTACAAAGCGGCATCTAAATCAGGAGATTATCACTCTAATATGAATTATGATAATTATGCAAAATGGCTCAATAAAAAGTTATAGCCAAACATACCTTTTTTTTTTTTTTTTTTTTTTTTTATCGTGCGAAAAATCCCCACGGATACCTCCCCCGCCGGGGTCGGAGGAGGAGGTTATGTCGGACTCGAACCGACTAAAACGCACGCCTTCTGTGGGCCGTCAGTTGCCGGAAGTGAGATTGTCATAGCCATATCCCTCGCACCCCGGCCGACCCAGGGCCATATCTCTCGATCTGGCCCTCTTCCGGTGTGGGGACCACGGAGTCCCCAACTCGCCCCCGGGTATGGGGGGGGGCACGCAATGCGCGCCACCGCCGTGGCCTGCTTCTGCTAGGGTGACAGACGACCCCTGCCAAACATACCTGAGAAGTCAGTTATTGTTATGGACAACGCTTCTTATCATAATACTCGAAGCAGCAAAATACCGACCTCTAATTCCAGCAAAGGGGAAATGCAGAAGTGGCTGACAGAAAACGCCATCTCGTTTGATAATGGTTTAAAAAAAGTTGAACTATATAATTTGATCAAAAAGAATAAGGACCGTTTTATAACATTTAAAATAGATGAATTTATAAGAAGAAAAGGTTTCGAAATCTTAAGACTTCCCCCATATCACCCAGAGCTCAACCCCATTGAAAATATATGGGGTATTATAAAAAACCGAATTGCATCAAGAAACATAGGTCAAAACATGACCGTTGTTCAAAGTTTGATTGATGAGTGCATAAATGATATAGACCAAACTACCTGGGAAAATACATGCAAGCATGTTGAAAAAATTGAAAAAGGATACATGAAATATTTCGACTATGATTTCCAGTTTATTATAAATGTCAGCGAAGATGATGATAGTGACAATGACAATGAAGATGATTACAGTGACAGTGTAGAAATTTTCGATGAAGATGATATAAATTAATATTACTTATTAATTATACTTGATTTACTGAGAGAGGATAAAATTTCTTTTTTGTTGGTTTAATTTTCTACCTGAACTTATTTCATTATTTATTATTTCTAATATAAATTTGTAGTTATTTTAAAGATGTTGTTTATTTTTGACCACTCCTAAGAATTAAATAAAAAAATTAAAATATAAAAATGGGTGAAATCCATAAATTTGCATTTTTGTTTGCTAATCGTACGCACTTCACTTGCAGGCCTACATTGACGCCTATACATATTGGTCACTCACACAACTAAGGGCGCCGCGCATTCGTAGATTGAAAGATCTGTACATCATTACGCATATACTCACGCTTGTAAAACTCCGATGTGGTGGGCAGAGGTGTATTAACACACACATATCGCCAAATATGATTATCGGTCCCACGTAATAGGGAGCGAGCCTATTGTCGTCTAGCGGCCACTTTGTCATGGGCTCTATGCTTAATATCGGATGGAGAACAGCCTTATCCCTTAGTCGACTTTTACGATACCTACAGGCAGAGACGGGCTGGTCCTGCTCTACTCCACCGGGAACCAACGCTGTATTTACAGATATAATCCATACTTCCATACTAATATTATAAATGCGAAAGTAACTCTGTCTGTCTGTTACGCTTTCACGCCTAAACCACTGAACCGATTTCGATGAAATTTGGTATATGGGTAGATTAGACCTTGAGAAAAGACATAGGCTATGTTTGGTCGCGATAACCAACATCCACGCCAGGCCAGGGCCGCGTTTCGAACCGGTGGTCCATTTGCTAAGCTAGTCTTTAGTACATAATTATATATTTTTGACGTTTTGTAAGTGCCGTTTTAATGGTCTATACAGAATAAATGATTTTTGACTTTGACTTTGACACGCGTGCGGAGCCGCGGGCAAAAGCTAGTGTAAAATAAATCATCCTTGGCACAATTTGAAATGATTTGGCTAATACATTGTTTTTAATTTAAGCTTACGAGTTGGAATACAGCAAACTGGAGAAATGGTCTTTCATAGATATAGGCGTAGCTAAAGTGGAATCACCTTATAATTTTAAGGACGGAGAGTTTAAAAAGATATGCTCATATATACCCAATATAATTGAAATCAGTTTTGAAATTAACCATCAATTACCTGGTATTGATGCCATAGCTTTGGGTTGGGGACATAAAATTAAGTGGCGAGAGGTAAGAATAATTTCATTACTCTTCTATTTCATAGGCCTCTATAGGGGAGGCCTATGCCCAGCAGTGGACTACCTATGGCTGAAATGATGATGATGATGAACATGGAACTTCTTATCATCAGTAGTGTTATTCTGTTACCTATAAACCGAACGCGGACGGTGTATCGCGGCCTTAGTGCGTGCTGCATGGCGGGGGACGAGGTAAAGAAAGAGATAGAAAGAGCATGAGTGGAGAACGAGTGAGATACCGTCGTCGTGAGCGTTGGTAGCGGACTGACCAAATCTGACGTTCGATTGCTCGACACTCCCCCGTCTCGCCGCGCACATACCCAAGGCGCGGTACAACGGTTACAGTCAAACTGTCGATACAATTTGTCGAGTCTCACTTAGACAAAAGGGCTGGCTAGGGAGGGTGAGAGACGAGAGGAATGAACATTCTGCAGTGGTATAATATGGGGTTCTTCAAGAAGTGGATTAGAAGGTTTTTTCACGCCTGTAGCACACCTCCGCCGCCGCGAAACCTTGATAGCGGAACCGCAGTCATTTTGCCAAGTTTTGTCCCGTGTACGAGGAGCGGAAGACTAGCGAAACGGCCTGTTCTAATGCATAGATTTAACTACCTTCTATCTCTTTCTCCGCGCGGTTTCGTCGATCTGCTCCTACGTGAGTCAAACCTCCGCGCTTCGGCCGCCATTTTGTCGGTGCCGCGTTGTGTTTGTGGAAATCGACAAAAAATACAGAGCGAAACTACTTTTTTTTAATAAAATGGACGTGAAGTTTACAGAAAAACTACTTCAAGTGATCAGAAATAGACCTATTATATATTTATTAACTCAAAGGCAAAGTTAAGGCTAATCTCTCTCTGTTCCTCTAGTCTAGTTACGCTGCTCAAGCTACATTTGAACACAGCGGAATTCATCTAGCGGTTCCGCTGTTCTGGTCAGCAGCACGAGTGTGACGCCCCTGGTGTTACATACGTCCATAGACTAGTAGTAGTATAGGCGGTATGGATCTATTTCATATACACATAAAAAAAATATCAGCTTTTGAGGTTTACCTCTCGGGGTTGGAAGGGCAAAAAGTTTTGCTAAAAGTATCGCTGCCAGCTCGTTTGTTTGAACTAAGTGCTTTGGAGTGGAGGTGTATTACCTATATTTATCAATCGACTAATAAGCTCTTTTTTTGGAGCTGTACCTCCAGAGGAAAATAACGGAACCCTTAGAATTATTTTGTTATTTTGTGTTTTGTTATCCGTCAGTTTGTCCGTCTGTCTGTCAATACATTTTTCTCATGAATGCGTGGAGGAATCAAGTTGAAATTCATACAAAATAGACCTGAGTCTGTCATGCGTTGGGGCTGTGAACATAAAAACAGTTTATATAGCACAAGTTCGTTCCTCAACACAGTTTTGTACGGAACGTTCGACTCGCACTTGACGGGTATTTTCTTGCTACTTTAGTAAATTATAGTAATCATTTTGTTTTTCTAGGAAGACGATAATAAAAACTATAACAATGCAGAGCTGCAATACACTCCAATACGACTAGCTAATAAAGAAAAATGTAAGGAAGAGTATAAAAATTATACAGGAATGGATAAAGTTATAGATAACTACATGATATGTTCTATGGAAGCAGGCAACATTCATGAAAACGGTAGTCTCAGAATAAGAAGTAAACCTGACGCAGATGGTTGTCTAAGTAATGATGAGAAAGTTCTAAAATTATTCCAACTAGAAGGTAAACCGGTGAGTATACAGGCTAAAGTCATATCATATGCAAAAACTCACACTCACATACACACAAACACACTCACTTACATTGATGATTTTATGAATGGAGAGCGGAAATGAGATGTGTAAAATGTCACCGTGGGGTGGACCAACCGTCGAGTAAGAAATGGTATTAAATTGTTAGTAATGCTAGGATTTGAACCCGGTACCTTTTTTTATCATGCGAAAAATCCACACGGATACCGGGGGCGGAGCCGGTGGAGAAGGTTGGAGGTGGACTAAAACGCACGCCATCTGTGGGCCGTCGGTGAGGTAGTCGTAGACATATCCCTCGCACCCCAGCCGACCCAGGGCCATATCTTTCGATTCGGCTGTCTTCCGGTGTGGGACCACAGAGTCCCCAACTCGCCCCCGTGTATAGGGAGGCACGCAATGCGCGCCACCACCGCAGCCTGCTTCTGCTAGGGTGACAGGCGGCTCCACCCGTCACCCCCAGGCCAGCGCTCATGGGGAACGGAGGTCATTCTGCGACCTCCGACGCCCGAGTTGCCGCCGCTTGTCGCGGGCCTCGTGGTTAACGATTCTCCTCTGCTCGTCGCGGGCCGCAAGGTCTGCGATTCTCCTTCACTCCCGCTCCGCCGCCTCCTTCGCGAGCATTGCTTGTTCCCAACCCGTTAACTCTCGATCGTAAGGCCGTCTCTTTAGCCACTCAGCTACAGGGTGTTAAATATTTTTTGATGCCTCTTTGAACAATTTCATCCTTGGTTATTTAAATTGAATGTTACTGGTAATTTATTTTTGAGTGTAAAGAAACGAGCATTATTAATTTTTCGTTACTTTTATTTCCAGGAGGAGGTAAGATAGTTTATTCGATGTATATTGATTTACATGAATTATTATTATTATATGTTTTTTGGATATTAAGTTATTACACAATTAACCCTAATAGCAATATTGGTATCAATTAAATTTAATGTAAAGGATCATCATCATTCACGCTTCATAAACTTTTGGTCACAATTGAAACTACCGGCAAAAGACAAAAAATTACGATATTTCGTTGGAGCTTTATTATGGCATCAAAGTCGAGGGACCACTGCTCTCGGTTTTATTTGAGTTCAAATTTTGGCAACATACATTTTCAATGAACTCATACATCAAATTTGTCATTACATTTTTCAATTCGACGGACCGTTCAGGATCTATATCGATTTAAAGTTAAGTAACAACCATTTCACAAAATATAGGTTTTTAGACAAAAGAAATGTACTATTTTGTATTACTATTATAATATTTAATTTGTCATAACTAAAAAGCATAAAATAAAAAATATTAATAAAAATAAAAAACCCGACTGATACCAAAAATATCGAAACAAGCTTGATGGCAGGCGGTACCCATTTGCAAATCACAAACCGGGTGGAAATGAATGGGTACCGCCTGCTGTCAAGCTTCTTTCGATGTTTTTAGTATCAGTCGTGTTTTTAATTTTTAATTCTAGATTGTGTTAATTCAAATGTGTGACTATTATGTGTCTATGATACCTGTGGTAAACGCGGTGGACGTCACAATTATTATTGTTATTAATTCAACTAAGCATAAATTAATGTGGTGTTGTTTTTTTATCCAATAAAGACTGAAAAATAAGTAGTTTTTAGCTTGCTTGCTGTATACACCCAGAGTGAATAAAAGAAATCATCCTCTCTCATCTTTTAGAAAATCTGCAACCTTTGGAATATTATCTGCTGTCATTCTAGTAAACTGAACTCTCAAAGTCAAAGTTCTTTATTTGTTGAATGTGGTACAAAAATGATGTTTAAATTGTACTAGTAGTGTAGGATCAGATATATCGGATTTCGGAGATAATAAACAGATCCGCACTGGGTATATTAAAGTTTGTTCGTCTGTTTGTTAGGCCGCTATGGACACAGAAACTGTTTATTCAGTTGTTTAGGACCGTAGTCTGCGTGAACCGACATCCACGCGGGCGGATCCGCGGACGGAATCCTTGTACCTATATTATAATCTTTTTATCATATTTTAGTGCAATCCAGCCGTAGAGCCAGAGGATCTGAGTTGGATAGAATATACTCGGAGAAATAATTCCGATAATGATACAATAAATAATGACAAGAATATTTTGAATTTAACTGCTAATCATGAAAATAAAACAGGTGATAGACCAATCAATTTCGAACCATTGACATTAATGAATACAAGAAGAAATGGTATTTGCCAAGTAAGTACATCTTCTTCTTTGAACCAAAAAAAAATGGCTGGATCTGGTATTTGATGACTGGTTTTTTCTTTAAATTTTGTCGGCCCAAAACTCAGCTACAGCAACAGCACCCTCAGTTGCTCTACAAAGGTCGTCGGCAGTACAGGTGAAGGGGTACAGCGAGCAGGAGAGGAAGAGGAACGGGATATGAATTCCAAGTGGGCGGGGCCGCGGGCAAGGCAAAAAAAGTATGGATGCATGAAATTCACCGGGTCAGCTAGAGGTATAATTAATAGTATAAATGCGAAAGTAACTCTGTCTGTCTGTCTGTTACGCTTTCACGCTTAAAGCATAGGCCACGGTAACCACTTTCCATCAGGTGGGCCATGTGCTTGTCTGTCACTTAAGTGGTATAAAAAAAATGACAACCGATTTTGATGAAATTTGGTGCATGGGTAGGTTAGACCTTGGGAAAGGACATTGGCTATGTTTAGTCGTGATAGCCGACATCCACGCTGTCGGAGCCGCAGTCAACACCTATATTATTATTTTTTTGTATTCAGAATGACCATGGTGGGCCTATCGTGGCGATTTTGGGCAAGGAGTATCTTATCGGTGTGGCGTCGGTATTTAAAGTGTCCAAGGACAGGGAGTGCATACCACCCTATCTTTATACCAGTACACAGTGCAATGGGGCTTTCCTGGCTTGTGCATTAGAACTGAATAAAAAAGAAACTGCAAGGCAAGTACTGCATTATTATATTTCACCTTCTCTTCTTTTCCATCTAAACTCTAATTCTGAACCTCGATTCTACTAAAGTAAAACCACCGTCATAACAGGTACACTGCAAAAAATCCATTTGATTTTGGACTTTAAGGAAATGTCTTTAAAATCTAAAAATAAATTACTTTTTGTAGAGTGAACGAAAGCGTGTAAAGGTGCGTACAAATGATATAGCATAACATGTTATATAACAATGTTATATAACAATGTTATATAACAATATGTTTATAACATTATATAACATGTTTCAGTAATGTAGACACTGAAGTTAGTACAATGTTGCAAAGTTATAAAACAATGTTAGATAATGTGGACGTGTTATATAACACAAGTTATACAACATGTTACATGATCTGTACGCACCTTACTGAAAATATTGTCATTTAGTTTTGGTCTTTAATTCTATAGCAATAAAGTCTCTGTGTTATGATTATCACAGTGATTATGGACATTTTGGAGACCGAGGTCACTCAAAGTCGAAGTCAAAGTCCAAAATCATTTATTCTATATAGACCAACAAAACGTCAAAATTAACAAAAAAAAAATATACTTAAGACTAGCTTAGCAAATGGACCACCGCTGGTTCAAAACGCGGCCCCGGTCTGAGAAGACTCCGGCAAGAAACTCAGCGGGCTTTTTTTAGTCTATTCACAAAAAATGCTTAGTCTATTTAGTCTAAATACAATCGTTCTCAAATACTCTCGCACTTCCCCTTTAAATACACGCACGCACACTCAAGCTGTGAAATGAACTCCATGCATGCTGTAGTTTTCCCAAGCGACTGTGGGGACAATATGGGGTTCTTCAAGAAGGCATTAAAAAGTTTCTTCAGGGTTGGCAGCACGAGTGTGACGCATCTGGTGTTGCTTACGTCCATAGCCCACTGTAACCACTTCCCATCAGGTGGGCTGTGTTCTTGTCTGCCACCTAAGTGGTATAAAAAAATGATTTGGTGAACTTTTGCTCGTGAGTGGTTACCAGATGGTATATGATGATGGCTTGCATGAATAACAAGCCGCTGCACTTGCTAATCAACGTACAACGTTCTGGGTATCTACCCAGAACGTTGTACGTTGATCAGCAAGTGCAGCGGCTTGTTATTCATGCAAGCTGTTACACTTGCTTGACAGCGGCTTGCTGCTCATGCAAGTCTCAAAGTGCACCGTATAAGTGACTAATATATTATTTCTTTTATTTGTGAATACACCATTACCTTTTTATCAAGTAGGTACTTTTCTGATTATATCGACTGACGGTCTCAGTGGCGTGGCGGTAGAACATTCGGCTGCTAAGCAGGAGGGGGCGGGTTCGATTCCCGCTCAGTGCAAATATTACGTAATACGTATATTTGCATTAGTCGAGACTTTCTATATAATGTTATGTATGTATTTACGATAAAATACCTAAGTATGTTTATCAGCATTCTAGATTTCATAAAACTAGTTAAGCTATGCGGACCATACAGCGTTGTGTAGAATGCTGTAGACAGTAGACTACTATAACATTATTTTCCCATTTAGGCGAGCTTTATGTGACGCCCCGCCTTCTGTGAAAGGATTCGATACACTAGAAACGCATATATCATGGAAAGATCACCCTGATGGGTAAGAAGATTGATTTCTGTATAATTACTTTTTAGAAAACAATTTAAAGTATTCTGACCTGCAGTCTCCTCTAAATCCGGCTCTGCACATTAGGACGCTAGCGAGTTTGTCGCTAACCGCCAAAATGCGTGTGCCTTATCAGACACAAGAAAAAATTTCTTACAATGTGCACGGTCTCATATAACAACAAAGAAAGGTGACTGAATTTCTTATAAGATTTCTTGTCAAGCACCAGAAATTTTCTTATAATGTGCAAAGGGCCTTAAGGTATGATTCCGTAGCCGACCACATACGACATCTGCCGATGCACGCAGCAGATGCGCGTAATTCATTGCGGCTTCCAATGGTCCTCTATATCCGTATCGGAGTTTAACAAGTAATGGGTACGCTGTATGTGGCGGCCAGGTAGTCCGACCGCTTTGTCCGACTGATCGGACAACGCGGATTTTTTTGGTCCCTGTTGATCCGACCGGTCGGCCGGACGACATGGAATTTCTCTTCCTGTTGCTCCGACCAATTGGATGACGCGGAATTTTGCTTCCTAGTGATCCGACTGATCGGACGACGCGGAAATACTTTCCTATTGGTCTGACTGGTCGAACGACGCGGATTTGCCTTTCCTGTTTGTCCTACTGATAGGACAACTGCCGACGCATGCAGCACATACGGCAGTGGCCGCGTGGTCCGACCGCTTCATCCGACTGTTCGGACGAAGCGGTCGGACCACGCGTAATTTTTCAATTTCCTTTCTAATCAAATTTTATTTTTCATTCACTTTAAAGGTTGGCAGACAACGAACGGGTTGATGAAACTTTAATAAATGAGACTTCAACGTTATCGAGTATAAGGTAAGGAACCTTTAAACATCATCATTAAAAGAAAATAGAAGTATATTGCCTCAAGCAATGTTGTTATATGATATTTGTAATAACAGGTACGATTGTATGTACTACTTTTTTCTTTTTTATCGTGTGAAAAATCCCCACGGATAATCCTCGCTCCCGGGTATGAGGAGGCACGCAATGCGCACTGCCTCCGCAGCCTGCTTCTGCTAGGGTGACAGGCGGCTCCATCCGTCACCAAACTAACTACCAGGCCCGCGCTCATGGGGGACGGCGGTCATTCTGCGATCTCCGACGCCCGAGTTGCCACCGCTCTTCGTGGGCCGCGCGGTTAGCGATTCTCCTCCGCTCGTCGCGGGCCGCAAGGTCTGCGATTCTCCTTCGCTCCTGCTCTGCAGCCTCCGTCACGAGCATTACTTGCTCGTAGAAGGAGGCGCCGGTAGCCCACGCATCCGCGCAGCGAACCATCGCTGCAAACAAAGTAACGAGCGTAAGAAGTCTCACTCCCAGGGTCGCCACCAGCTCCCGTCTCGGCGTCTCCCACGCCGGACACTCGGTGAGCGTGTGCAGCGCCGACGCAGCGTCGCAGTGATGGCACTCGGACGTTGGCTCTTTCTTCGCGAGCCTATGCAGATACCGCCCGAAGCACCCGTGCCCGGTGATAATCTGCGTCAGCCAGAACGAGAGGCCGCCGTGTGGCCTTTCTAGCCACTCCCCCATGATGAGTCTTACTGCCGCTACCAAGTCGGCGCCTGCTCTAGTTAGTACCACCCAATTAATACTAATATGTATTGGTTTATGTTCACAGGCCTTCAGATAACAAACTGGTTAATTCATCCTTGATAAACATCCTAACAACTCCAGTAGCTGAAAAGCAAGAAGCCGAAATTAGGAAAGTACTCATATTTTGATTATTTACCTATAAATTATACAGGGTGGAAAAATAAGTCGGGCCCTGAAAGGAAACTACTTTAGGTATAACCTTAAGTTGGCGCATTTTACTTAAAGGAGACATTCATTTATTTTTTCGTCGACGTCACCTAGACCATATTCTAGCAAATAAATATTTGATTTGATTTGATTTGATTTGATTTGACTTTGGGTTGAGAGTGATATTGCCCATTGCCAGAATAGTGATTTACCGCATTACAGAAACTTGAAATTCATTAACAAGACATGCGCCCAGTCTTCGTATATTCCCAACTTAGGAGCACCATTTTAATATCATAAGCATAATGGAGTAAGGTTCTTACTTACTCAATATATCGTTATTTTTAACCGAATTCAAAAAAGGTCCGATTGAAATGAGAACCTCCTGGTTCTCATTTCTTCAGAATATGTTTTTTTATGTATGTTCACCGACGCCTCAAAGACGCCTGGACCGATTTGCAAAATTATTTTTTTGTTTGATAGGTTATACTTCTCAGGTGGTCTCAAGTAAGTTTTATCAAAATCGATTAAGCAGTTTATGAAATATCTACAAAAATCGGTTAAATCAGTTTTTAAATTTTTTAATTTGGTGATTATAATAGTATTAAATAGTTTTCTAAACAATACCTACCTATTTATTTTATGTTTGCAGGGTGTCAAGCGGTGAACGGGTCAATGCGTCTTCACAAACAGTCACATCTTTATTTACAAAAAAAATATATAACTAGTTTACTTTATTTTATGGGTTTTAGTTTATTAGATGCAAATGATAAACCTTCGTTATTTTTTTTTATAAAGGACATGTGAACTTGACTTCACTTCGCCTGATGGTAAGCTGAAGGCCAAGTCTCGGAAATACCATGTCACAATAATGGCACTCAGCTTGACAGCCTGATCAGATGCTTTTTAGGTCTAGGTTTAGGTTAGGAAAGTAAAGTAGTGTTATCTCCATTATTCTAAAATCAGACCCCCTAGACAAGTGCGAATTCGTTGCTCTGCGTATCATGGAATAAAATAACGAATGTATAGGATTTGACGTTTTTGACATTCGTTGACGCCTGTCATATACGTCAAATCCCATACATTTGTCATTCTATTCCATCATACGCCGAGCAACGAATTGCCACTTGTCTAGAGAGGCGGAATCTTCGGCATTTCCTTCGTTACTGATGTAATCTTCTGATATAACTGAATATACCACTTCATATTGCTTGTGCAGAGTCAGCCGTGTCTCCCACCTTGCAATTAATGACGTCAGAACCTATTATAGCCACTCTCCGTTCAATTTCCGAACGGCACTACTTGGGCTTTCTGCACAATAACGTTAGCGATTACAGTATAATGTTTAATGTGTGATTTATTCTACAATATATATATATATATATTTATGTAAATAAATTGGGAAACCGCCCTGAACTAGATCTCTTTAACACAAGTCCATCCTCCTATAGTCACTTTATCTCTGGGAAGTGGTTCGAGTCGGTTCTCTGACTGTACTAACGACTGAATTAATTCAAATCTTATGTGTACAGACAAGCACTAAATATGCATATGCGAAAACTTTTAAATGGTTCAGAGTTATTCAATCAGTTGTGAATTTAGATGTAAGATACTGTTTGTTTTCCGAATAAAATAAAATAAATAAATAATTAAATAAATATTGATTTTCCAATAAAAACTTCAAGTGCTTTATAATATATTTATGCTTTATAATAGTAATATTTGATAAAGCACAAACATTTTTAAAATTTTATCGTAATCTTACTGCATATATTACACGTTCTGTAAGACTGTGATGTACAAAATAAAATGTGTTTATATAGTTAATTGTTGAATCACCTTAATAAAAGTAAAATTTATTAAAATGTTCATTAAAATACTTAACTTTTGACATAAAGTAGTCATGGATACAAATATTTAAACTCACGCTACGACGTAGCATTTGTCCAACTGCTACGTCGTAGCGTGAGCCCGTAGAGTTAAAGCGTCCGCTTTTACGCTACGCCGTCGTAGAGGTCTTCATGATTTTTTTAACCGACTTCTAAACAAGGAGGAGGTTCTCAATTCGGATGTTTATATTATTTCTATGTTTAAGATCTATGTGCGTCATCCGTCATCTGTACACGGATTTACAAAAATCTTTTTTTGTTTCAAAGAAGTTTATTCCAAAATGGTCTCATTGAAATTCCGTAAAGATCTGATGAAGGGTTGCAGAGATGACCACGGAACTCTTCAATAAATACTAAGAAATCAGCAGTGTATGTAATTGCATCGATTTTAAAAATTCTTTTAATATTCGTTTCGGTTTAGCTTTTAGGTAGTTCTATATTCACAACAACTCCGTAAAATGAAATAGAAAATATGAAATGATCGAGATATTGTTAGATTTATGACCATCCTGTAACACGGCATCCTGTAGCACATCGTAGTCAAGGACATGTTGGAATTGTTTAGACTTGGAGTGCAAAGACAAACGACAGAACTCCTTAGCGATGTACAGCATGATCGACTTGTTTAAGTTATAGAAGGTATTCTGTCGATCCTGTGACAGAGATTTTTTGTCAAGGACATGTTGGAATTGTTTAGACTTGGAGTGCAAAGACAAACGACAGAACTCCTTAGCGATGTACAGCATGATCGTCTTGTTTAAGTTATAGAAGGTATTCTGTCGATCCTGTGGCAGAGTTTTTTTTTTGCGTCAAAAATGTTGATCACCAACAAATTATAAAAAAAATTATTACCAGTCTTAAATTTTTTGTCGCCATTTTGGAGTGTGAACAACGCATCTATATTTTTTAATGTGCCATTCCTGGAATGCCATAGATTTTAATTAAATAGGCAGATAGGTCTCGTTTGAGTTATGTACGAATATTATTAATTCCACAGGCAGTTCTACGGCTTGGCACTGACTTCAACAAAGGTTTTATGCGCATTTTTATATCTTCTGTTGTTTGTTTTTTTTTATTTCTCGGTGCATTTTAATTCTAGAAGTTCGTTTATTTTTTTTTGTTATAAATAACTTATGTTATTAATAAATATGTAAATAATTGTAATTTATTAATTGAGTGTATCCCTATCATGTAGGGATGCGAGCCGCTTCCAACCGGTGTTATTGGAGATCTATAGGGGAGGCCTATATCCAGCAGTGGACTTCCTATGGCTGAAATGATGATGATGATGATGAATTGAGTAAATTTTATCAATGCTTGTATGAAAAAAAAAAACTTATTGAAAACATAATTTATTGATTTTATTGTACTATACACTCAGTGTATAGTACAATAAGAGGCGTAGTCGTAGTGAACGCGCCCGCTACGCAGGAGGCGCGGGTTCGATACCCGCTCAGTGCAAATATTTGTATCCATGAAATATGGGTATTAGCATTGGTCTGGTCGTGCCTCGGAGAGCACATTAAGCAGTCGGTCCCGGTTGCCATAAGAACATCTATGGTAGTCGTTACGGGTAGTTGGAGCCCTAAAAAGTTCAAAAACAACGGTCTAGCTGCAAAGCTTCGATATCACCTAATGTTACCATTGGGTTGTGGAGGTTAGATGTCTAAATCTAGTTAAGACTGGTAAAGCGGACCCCAGACTCCGAGCTGAAATCTTCGGATGCGACAGGGAATTAACGCTAGGATGAAGAAGATTATACACAACTACAACAATAATTAGCCCTACAAAGATCTTCAGGGCCTCTCTTGCTAGCTGTTTCACCTGCTGATGAATGATTTTCCTCCCGGTGTCGGGTAGTGCTGCTGTGGTTTTCCCAAGGTTTTCAAGAAAGGCATTAGAAGGTTTCTTCAGGGTCGGCAGCACGAGTGTGACGCCCCTGGTGTTGCATACGTCCATAGGCCACGGTAACCACTTTCCATTGGGTGGGTCGTATGCTTGTTTTTATACCACCTAAGTGGTATAAAAAATGAAATGGTAGTCACTCTTGCAAAAGCCAAGATAAACTGAGAGCATCAATGTTAATAGTATGAGAGCCGATGACACTAACTCAAGTCTGATCAGATTCCTGGATGATATGTATAATTGGAGAACACGAAATGGCTATGCTGCAAGGCTAAAAACCTGGTGGGGATAGAAAGAAAGAAAGAAAAAATGTTTATTGTGATACACAGCATAGGATTATTTACAGTACCAAAAAAAAACATAGAACGCAAAAAGAGAAAATAAAAAAATAAAAAAAAACATAATTTTATGTACTATGGCGGGTGAGGTGTCACGTCATTTTGATGACACTGACAAAGTCAATATCATATCTGTCAGTAGCAGGGATGTGACGTGTCACACGGCACATCGCTACGTGGCAGATTTTGCACGTGATCTTGCACTGCATTACTTATTAAAAACTTGTACGATTACGTTGTGTCCTCAAAGAATGGGCACTCAGCATACACTGTGATACCAAAAATCTATTTTGAAATAGCTAAAAAAATTAGTACCGTTTGTTCCTGGCAATGGAGGAAAGTTAGGACTATGACTGGACTAGTAGCAGCAACTTCCAAAGTGCCGCTAGAAACTAGGTACAGTCGAATTCAAAAGTGCAGTAGCACTCCTACGCAACTATAGCGTCAACATTCTAGCACTACTTGTGACGTTTTTCTTTTAAGACAATTTACACACACACAAAAATTGTTCTTCCGTAGGAATATTATCGATAATTTCGTTGTCACTACGTAAGCAACCCGTGGCCGAGTGGTTAAAGCATGAGGCTTGGGGAAATGCAAAGGTTGATGGTTCAAATCCTGCGATCTTGCAATAACACTTTTTGTGATTCATTTATAAATTAATATCATTGTATTATTTGTTAAATTTTAGCAAATATCAACATAAAAGGTAAAAAGAATGCCAACTTCATACAAAATTACTTTATCAATATTTAAAATTATATTTTTGTCATAAATATAAAAAATCATTATAAGCTGGAATCGAACCTGGAACCTCTTATCATTGTGAATTAATAGTATCTTGCTTAACCCACTTAGCTATCAGTTAATTTACTAAGTTGGTAAATTACTGTATTAGTATCTAATGACACACACACACATATGTAAACACAAAACCGGGCCGGCGCGCGGCCGCACGCCACACCATTTTGAGCCTTGTTGTGCTAATGCACTTATGAACTCTGACTGTACCTAGTATATCGAATAACCAAAAAAATTAGGCTCATCTGAAAGATCATAAAATTCTGTGTATGAAAAACCGGTGCTGCAATTATTAAACAGTGCTGAAGATGGTTACTGCAGCAATTGAAGTTCTCGAGTAGCGCGACTCAATTTTGTATTTCCGGCTAAATACGAATTTGATGATCTATCAGATGAGCCTTGCTGTTTTGTATTACGATTGTCTGACATGACATAATAAACAGAAAGTGACTGCAGTTGAAGTGTGAACTTAAACACCTAGGAGTATCTCATTCACTAAGTTAATCTTCCCCGTTGTGCGAGAAATTCTCAACTTTGCACGACTCGCGTCCCTTTAACATAGACTTCTCTGGTAACCGTATTTTACTTTGTAATAAAATAGCTTAAGATGTGTTGCAGCATTTATGTAAACCTAGTTCTTTAGCTTAACACCGTTATAGATATAGTTTCAAACGATTTTATTTAAACAAATATGTCGCCTAACTTGAATAAATTTACTAAATTTTCTCTAATTGTAGGCGCCCAAATCAGCCTCATCAGGAATTGGTGCAGGCTTTCCTTTCGGTTCTGAGCCATGGGCAAATGCTATTAAAATCTTTATCAGACCAGCGTTCCAAACCATATTTAATTCAAATCGGTTCAGCCATTTAGGAGGAGTTAGCAAACACAGGTACAGAAAAAAGTTTTTTTTTGTTTAAAGATTTATTAGTAACCGTAATTACTAATATTCCCTACCAGTCTAGCTAAGCTAAATTGTTTGTGTAGGGAGTGGGTGCACGTCGGTAGTGTATTGTCACTTCGTCCTGAGCCCTCGGGGATTCGAACCCGGGACCTCTCAATCGTAAGGACTCTTTGACGTTTCTATGTATTATAATAAAATAAATAAAATAAAATAAAATAAAATCTAATCTAATAAAAATAAAAATAAGACATAAATATTCTGTTGTTAATAAGTGATTAAATTTTTCATACGGGATCCTAAAAATTATAAAGGCTGCATAAATATTTCTAAAGCAAAGTAATTTAAAAAGTTGATTAATTTATACCTTTATAGAACTTACTCAACATTCTGAAAATATAATGTACATGGCCATTTTTACCCTTGACTTGATGTCGATGCGAGAACATGAGTGGCTCGTTGAATATCGAAGGGTAGGCTAGGGAAAATCGTTACCTGCTCGACCCACTCGCATAGTGATGTACTGTACCTATGATTAAGTATCAGTAACGTATCGACTGGAAAACACTAACTACAGAAACATAACTTTCGTTACAAGTTCCTGCCTGCATTGTACCTACCTCAATGTAGTTCTGCGTCACCCTTAGGTAGATTGGGAGATGATGCCTTTGGCATTAAGTCCGCCTTGTCCAATTTTGTGCGCAAATTTTATAAATAGAGTAATAAGGCAAATTGCCTTCTAACCTAATCTATCCAAGTCTAATTGCACGAGAGAATGACCAAAAACGCAATTCGGGTTACGATAGGAACGACATGTCGGGTCAGGTTAGGAAGAGGGTTACGTTCGGAACAAATTCTTCAAGTTTCTAACCTAACCCGCGATCGGGTTAGCTTTTCGGGTCAGGTTCGGAATAATCATAGCAGACACGTACCATGTGACAAATTGTGGCACTCAGCTTGACAGCCTCATCAGATACTTTTTCACGTCCCACTTAAAGGACCCGGGACTGTAGGAACAGGGAAACACGAGAACTGGTAAGGAATTCCAGATCTTAATGGTGCGGCAAAAGAAGGAGTCTTCGAACCGCTTAGTTCTTGATAGAATGTTCTGCACCGTATGCGGGTGGTACCGAGTCCTACACGTGTAGTCCTATGAGGGAAAGGAGAGGGTGGGACTAATTGGAAGAGCTCAAGTCGCTAAAGTAGTTGATAAGTAAGTAGTGAAAAGCAAAATATGAAATTGACTATCAAAGTAGAAGAAGCGGTAGCAAGGCGAATAATATAAACTATGATTACCCCAATGGGAATAAGTGACAGGAAAGATTTCTTTATTTATTGAGACAAATCAATCAATCAATTAGCCTACTGCTGAGTCCACTGCTGGACATAGGCCTCTCCCAATCGTTTGCCGATCCTCCACCTTCCGCATCCAGTCCGTCCCAGCCACCTTTCGCAGGTCATCAGTCCACCTAGCTAGAGGGTGTCCCACCTTCCGTTGACCTTCGCGCGGTCTCCACTCTAGGACTCGTTTGCTCCAACGGCCATCAGTCCTTCGACAGATGTGGCCAGCCCACTGCCACTTCAGTTTGCTTATTCTGCGAGCTATGTCGGTAACTTTGGTTCTTTGAGATAAATAAATAATTATATTTAACATTATGTCAGCAATAACTGTAACAACATTTTTGTGTCTTTTTAACATAAAATCGATATAATTTTCATCGCCAAACCACATCACTACTCGAGAAGTCTCTAACCTAGTTATGGAGCGATCTCAGCCGGTCAGCTCTCCAATATCGTGTATAAATCTTGAATTTCTCTTGTTCAAACTAGAGATTATTTCCTGTATTAATAAACTTACGTTAGAGTATACCAGTAACTACCACTTATGCCCAGTTTCCGAAAGGCTGATCAACGTCAAATTAACTAATCGGCTGTTAAATCTCTTGTCAGTAGGAATTGGGTTGCTAGATGCACGGTTAAATAGTTTAATTGATCATTGTGTCGGTTAACATAGCTGTCTAATGTCATTTCATGACATTTGAAATTCGCCGAATGTTTTGTCAACAATGACAGTTCGTAATATTTTTTTAATCCGTTTTGAAGCCGGCCTATAGGCAGTTTTGACTGATAAAAATAAACTAATGAACAAAAATAAGCAGTGTAGCCACAATTACCAACAAACCCCATGTCAAATCATAGTACATTTTGACCCTGATCAACGTTTCAGAAACCCAAATTGATTTGACATCCATGTTAAATTAACAGCAGTGTTAGTTGATCAATGTTTTGACAGGCCTTTCAGAAACTGGCTGAGTGTGTTAACTAACTTGAACAAAATTAATGTAAGTAAGTTTCATTGTCAACAGCCGTAGCAAATGGTAAAAGAAAATTCGCTACTTTGCTTGAGAGTTGGAACTGCCTGCCTAGCTACCCAAAAGTCAATCAAAGACATTGTTTTTAAATCAGCTTGAGGTAGTGAACAAGAGGTGTTTCATTAATGCGTGCCGCACGTGTCTACTAGATATCGAGCCACCATTACGTGAATCTTGTCGCGAACCCCCTACCGTACTCCTAGAGGTTCGCACACCCCACTTTAAGAAACCCAAAAAAACGTTTGTGATTTTGTAACGTTGTAATCTCTGGACCTACCAAACCGATTTTGAAAATCCTTTTACCAATAGAAAGCTACATTATCTATGAGTGTCATATTCAGGGTCAGAAGTTCACGTGGGCGGAGCCGCGGGTACTAGCTAGTTGAAGATATACGTCCATGTCTAGAAAAATATCGTAAATGAAATATCCTTCTTAAGTTATTTATGAGTCTCCAGTGGAAGTAATGTTTATATCTAGTTACGGGTTACACAAACTAAAGCAATTTCTCATTTATCTAATAAAGTACAAGGTTTATACAATTTGAGGTAACGTTGAAATATCAAATGTATACCTAACATAATCAAGTCTACTGATCAATCGAAGGACGAGATATATTTTATTGGTCACTGCAACTTTGTAAAATTGTTTACCAATATTTCCTTTTATACATTTTTTTATAACACTTAGGTGGCAGACAAGCACACGGCCCCATCAGGTGGGTCATGTGCTTGTCTGCGAAGTAGATACCATGGCTTATGGACGTATGCAACACCAGGGGCGTTACATTGAATGATGATCACATCACATGATGAATTAAAAGTTTGTTAGATCTCATTCGTGTAGTATTCTAACAGCAAAGTCTCGTGCCCAAGACACTTCACTTCATTTTACACTCCTGTGTTGTTTACTTAATTTTTGTGACAAAATGTAAAAAATTAACAGATTTGAGTACCTACTTAGTTTTATATAGCACTAGCTGACCCGGCGAACTTCGTACCGCCCTATTTTCTGATCCCGTTCCCGCTGCATATCTCTTTTATCAGTGTTTCTTTACAATATTATGCATGTATTATACATATAAACCTTCCTCTTGAATCACTCTATCTATTAAAAAAAACCGCTTCAAAATCCGTTGCGTAGTTTTGAAGATTTAAGCATACATAGGGACGGACAGACAGCGACAGCGACTTAGTTTTATAATATGTAGTGATAATGATAGTGAAATGATGATAGTGATTCTGTATTTACCTTTATTATTGGTCACACTCGGTTTAAAACTAACCTTATTAATTTCGATACATTGTAACAGTGTAAACAAATGTTGGTGAATCATAATAAATAAATAAATAAATTCGTGCTACCGCCCCTGAAGAAACCTTCTTCCCTACATCCCTCCCTCCTTCCCCTTTGTTCATTGTCATCAGGGTTGTATAAAATAAAATTAAAAATAAACGGGTTCAGAGTTACACGTACATGACCAGCTTAAAAAATACTTGCAATTTCAATTTCAAAATAGTTCAACACTGTTACAGCTTTTTGACGTCAAATTTTCCTTAAAACTAAGTTTACCACCGCTTCCTAGGAGTTAATGGAGAAGAAACGGGGCGCAACAAACTACACTGTGGCATTTTTAGGACGTCAGTTCACAAAATGTGTTTTTATAAGACTAAAATAAATATGAAAATAAAGTAGGTATTTTGTACACAATGCGTACATACGTAAATGCTCACACTACAAAATTAACGTGACAATTCAAAAACAAAATTACTTTCGCATCATAATGTCAGAAGATATAAACGCTGTAGAAAAATTCAAGTCGACAGAAAAAATTAACCGAAAGGTCCTACAACACCTGTCTGGTACTTTGAACCGAATGTGACGAGGGTAGGCAGAAAATAAATTTTATATTTTCTGTTTCCCAATTCATCATATCTTTTCATTCGGATTTTCTTCACAAGCGATGATAAACAGATTGGAAAATTGCTTCTCTTCAATACGTTTTGATTTGTGTGTTTGACTGTTCGGAGCAATATACATAGTAGGTACACTTAATTTAAAAAATTGAAATAAAACATGAATATACAGGGTGTCCCAAAATTCAAGGATAAGCCGGCAACAGGGGGTGGCCCTACTTATGGCCGCGCAGGAAAAAATAAGAAAAAAAAATATCTCTTTTTTTTTTTTAATTACTCGAACTTTTTTAAAATCCCTCGAAATTCGGTACCCTTAATGATATTTTCAACTACCAGGTCCACAATTTTGCAAATATTTTTGAACTCTTTTCTGTATTAGCAAGCTAAGAAGCATGGCTATCCATCACCACCCTGAAAAATTATAGGATATTTGTAGTTATTTTACAAAAATAAGTCAAAATATTTTTTTGTCGTCAAATTTTCATACATTTTTACTTTCGACCCACTTTATCTTATCTCGGTGAAAAAAAAAAGTATGGACACCACTATGGCATTCTTTTTCAAAAATTGGCGCAACTATCCAAGATTTCAAAATGGTATAATGTGGGTATGATACTATAATGAAATATTTAAAAAAAATTTTTTTTTGTAAATATGAATCACATTTCATACATTGCTCTTATTGAAAATCACCAGATTTACTTTGTACAGAATGCATTCATCCTCATTAAAAAGTCATTAACGGGACTTGTGACAAAGTGGTAACCGAGTACGTTATCACATTACGAGGTTAAGCAACATAAGCCAGGGTGGTTTTCGGATGGATGACCATTCTTAAGACATCGAGACACCTCCATTCCTCAGAAAGTACGTTAGGCCGTCGATCGTAGTGGCCATACGAGCATCTATGACAGTTGTTACGGGTAGTCGGAGCCCTAAAAGTCCAACAACTGGACGCACTACATAACTTTGATATCGCCAATGGGTTGTGGAGGTCAGGTGGCAGTCGCTTCAAAGAAAATTTCGCGGTTCTGCTGTTTCACAGTTAACCATAAAATCCGACTCTGTATTTTGTATTTTTTTTATTTTACATTTTTAATTGTTTGCCACCGGCATTAATACATTTTATTTTTCGTGCATTTCTTTTGTCAGAAATATAATCCGTAGCCGCATTGATATTTGAATGAAACTAGTCCAGCATTGCAATTGCTTTCGGAAACCTAATTGTTCTTAAAACAATTCCAATAAAATTCTGAGCCTCTGATTTCCCGGCTAACTGTGAAACAGCAGAAATGCGAAATTTGCCGTGAAGCGACTGCCACCTGACCTTCACAACCCACTGGCTATATCAAAGTTATGTAGTGAGTCCAGTTGTTGGACTTTTAGGGGTCCGACTAACTGTCATAGATACTCATATGGCCACCGGGATCTACGACCTAACGTACTCTCTGAGAAACAGAGGACGGAGGTGTCTTAATGTCTTAAGAATGGTCATCCATCCGAAAACCACCCTGGCTTATATTGCTTAACCTCGTAATGTGATAACCTACTTGGTTACCACTTTGTCATAAGTCCCGTCAATGATTTTTTATTGAGGATGAATGCATTGTGTACAAAGTTAATCTGGTGATTTTCAATAAGAGCAATGTATTAAATGTGATTCTTATTTACAAAAATTTTTTTTTTTTAGTATTTCATTATAGTATCATACCCAAATTATATCTTTTTGAAATCTTGGATAGTTGCGCCAATTTTTGAAAAAGAATGCCATAGTGGTGTCCATACTTTTTTTTTTCACCGAGATAAGATAAAGTGGGTCGAAAGTAAAAATGTATGGAAATTTGACGACAAAAAAATATTTTGACTTATTTTTGTAAAATAACTACAAATATTCTATAATTTGTCAGGGTGTTGGTGGATAGTCATGCATCTTAGCTTGCTAATACAGAAAAGAGTTCAGAAATATTTGCAAAATTGTGGACCTGGTAGTTGAAAATATCATTAGGGGTACCGAATTTCCAAAGATTTAAAAAAAGTTTAAATAATTAAAAAAAAAATAGAGATACATTTTTTTTCTAATTTTTTCCAGAGCAGCCATAAGTAGGGCCACCCTCTGTTACCGGCTTATCCTTGAATTTTGGGACACCCTGTATATCATATTTAATTCTGTTTCTCTGTTTGTCCGCTATAAACGCAAAAACTACGGATCGGATTCTGATGCTTATTTTTTTTTAATATCTTGGTTAGACTTAAAATTTTACGTTTGTTTCATCGTAATCGGTTAAGTAGAACCGAAGAGGTGATCAAAAGCACGTATCTATAAATGGTCGCGTAAATAATGAAACTGAAAAAAAAAATACCGAAAGGGAATTAAAGTATTTGCTATCACAATTCTTTGGCAACAGATAGACAAGGAAATTAATGGATTATGATGATTTTTAGTAAATCTGAAGTAAAAATTAGAATATGGGTAGACCTACTAAATCTTGCCGTTTGGAAACGAAGTTTGGGAGAAAGGCTTACCTCAACAGAGCAAATGTACCTCGAATAAAGTTTCAAAAGAACGAGAGAAAGAGCGCAAAAATAGACTTGCGAAAATGCGGCTTTACATGAAAAAAAGTGTAGAATGGAGATAAACTCGACAGATCTCAAACCCATCCACATGGGCGCTGATTTGGTCGAGCGCACGGACCAGGTTAAGTACCTGGGATCTGTGCTTCACGTGACTGGTAAAATTGACTGGAAAGTCAGGGCTGCGTGGGCCAAGTGGCGAGAATTGCTGGTGTTACGTGTGATCCTAAAGTGCCAGTTAGGTTGAAAGGGCAGGTCTATAAGACGATGATTAGGCCTTACATGGTTGTGAGGCGTGGCCGCTGATGGAGCGACACAAGCTAGAGCTGCGTATCACGTAGATGAAAATGCTGCGGTGGATGTACGGCAGGCTTAAATCTCGAGAGGAACTCTCGCATCTGCGGCGGCCTTCACATACGTTACATCGCAGATAAAATGCCTTCGCTGGAGCAGCCACGTCTTGCGGCAATCACCAGGCTACGTGGATAGCAAATGCCTGGCAATAGCGCCCCTGCCGGGTCTAGGTAGAAGGGTTAGGCCCAAGAAGTCGTGGCTTGATATCGTGGAGGGTGACATGCATGCAAATGGTCTCACTACTATGGACACCCAAGGGCGTGTGAAGTGGAGGAAGAAGAGCCAGAAGGCGGACCCCGAGCTACGTGACCATGGCGATCAGGAAAATGCGTCTCCATGAAGATGATGATGATGATCAGACCCTAGTTACCATTGAAAGATAAACTACTCGTCAAGGCAATTCAAATGAGCCCAAACTCGATGTAGTTGGTTCATTTCATTACGAAGTTCCTTTGACCAATTCCTTCCTTTCTCAATATTGCATTATCATGCTATTTACTAATGCTTACAAATTTTCAGGTCAATCGGGAATCGGAAAGTGGATCAAATTTAGTTTGCGAGATTTGATGACAAACAATAGGTGAAACTAAATAAAAGCTTATAAAAAGCTTATGGACTCCTAACAAACGTTTTACCCCGTAGTAATATCGCTGGCTGAGGTTTCTATCAACAGATCAACATCATAAACTACAATTTGACAGAGGCTACCACAATTGATGATAAAGTTTTGTTCTTTACCAATACAGTCAATAGCCTCTTTGACATTCATGCTCCTGTCAGGAGGGTGAAGATAAAGCATCCTCCGATGCCATGGCTTACGAACGAGGTCCGAATGGTTATGAAACGAAGAGACCGGGCATTTGTTAAATTTAAAAAAAATCGTACGGACATAAATTGGGAATCTTACAAAGCTGTTAGGAATCGGTGTAACCAGGTGATACGTAACGCTAAACGCCGACACATCTTCGATAATATAACTTGCTCATCATCAGCCGATGTTTGGAAGTTTCTCGGAACATTGGGGATTGGTAAGCAAAGGCAGCTGGAGCTACCCAAGACAATTGAGTTAGATGCCATTAATCGTCATTTCTCCACCACTCTTCCAATTGATGGCCTAACCAAGCGTCAAACGGTAGATTTCATAGCCGGACTGACTAGTCCCAGTTATACATCCTTTCAGTTTTCTCCAGTCACCTCGGAGGAGATTAAAAAAACTATCCTGTCCATCAAATCGGAGGCGGTGGGCTGCGACGGTATTGGTCGTCGAATGATTACCTCCGTCTTGGAACATCTTCTTCCGGTTATATCCCATATCATAAACTTTTCCCTAGATTCTGGACAATTCCCTACGTCGTGGCGGAAAGCATCCGTCCGCCCCCTTCCCAAAATCTCTAATCCCTCCCTTCCAAATCACTTCCGTCCGATTTCGATCCTACCCTTCCTATCTAAAGTGCTGGAGGCCTGTGTCTACAAACAGTTGTCTAATTTTATATATCGCAGTAACATACTAAGTCCTTGGCAATCAGGATTCAGACCAGGGCACAGCACTACCTCTGCTCTCCTTAAGGTAACGGGTGATATCAGGGATGGTATGGAGAGGTCTATGGCGACTGTGATGGTCTTAGTAGACTTCTCCAACGCATTTAACTGTGTCAACCACGATATACTTTTGTCAATCCTAGCCCATATTAAGGTCTCCTCCGATGATCTGGATTGGTTCTCTTCATATCTTCAGGGCCGCCAACAGTCAGTTTGCGTCGACGAGAAAACATCGAGCTGGTGCAATCTTGACTCTGGAGTCCCTCAAGGCGGTATACTTTCTCCTCTTCTCTTCTCTATATTTATTAACTTCATAACCTCTGATCTTCAATGTGCGTATCACTTGTATGCTGATGACCTGCAGTTATATTGCCAAGCCCCTGTAGAAGACATTTCGGAGGCTATATATAAAGTAAATGCAGATTTGGATTTTTTACGTAGCTGGTGTAACAGTTTTGGACTGGCTGTCAATCCTGACAAATGCCAGAGTATTGTAATCGGCAGCAGTCATATGATGAGGAGGCTGACGGAAATGACCATGCCAACAATTATATTCGATGGGAAAATCATTCCAGTCACACTCAGTGTTAAGAACCTGGGCTTACACCTTGACTCAACCCTGAGTTGGCGGGTTCAAGTCACTAACGTCTGCCAGAGGGTGACTGGGACACTAAGGGCTCTCTACCGTCTTAAAAACTTTCTGCCACCCAAAACCAAGACAATGCTTATGCAGACTTTAATCTTTCCTATCTTAGACTATGGTGATGTGTGCTATTTCGACCTGAATGCAGATCTGCTCAATAAACTTGACCGGCTTCTCAACAATTGCATTCGATTCGTCTACAACCTTAGGAAGTACGACCACGTTTCGGCTTGTCGTGCAGAGTTGGGTTGGCTACCCATACGACGGCGACGAAGTCTACGAGCTGTCACGTGGGTCTATACTCTATTAAATTCTCCCAACGCTCCACCCTACTTAAAATGCCATCTCCACCTACTCGGCTCGAACCACAATAAAAATCTGCGCTCTTCTCACAATCTTCTTCTTCACTGTCCCACTCATACCTCAAGTCTTGTCCACTCTTCTTTTTCTGTACAATCCATTCTCCTTTGGAATGCGCTGCCATTAGAAGTCAGAATGTCCCCAAACCGTTTTACGTTCAGAAACAGAGTACGACAGATTTACAGCGAACCATAGGCAGAATAATATTCATCGGATTTTTCCATAATATGTATATTTATATGTATAGTATATGTGCATAGAGTATAAATATTTGTGTATGTATATGATAGGTATGTATGTGTATATATATGTATAATAATACATTGTAGGTATATATTATGTTTATTGTTTGTAGTACCTATGTTTACCTGTTATTAAGAGGGGGTATAAAGCTAAATTGCCGATCGTAGATTTGATGTTTATACCCGAAAGTAAGCCACAAATGAGCTGGGTTTTTTTTTAATAGAAAATACGTTATATTTGTAAGGGACTGCTCATGGTGAAAACATAAAATAATAATATTTTTTCGATAGAATAAAATCACAAAGTTATGCCTTATTAACTACTAAAATCAATTTATTTCCAATATTATGCACACAACTGAGTCAATATTTGAATACAAAGTGTAAAATTATATAACCCAGTGACTCTATTTTCACTTTGAAAAAATTGTGTGGATTTTACGAGTAATTAAAAAAAAATGAATTTGGCGCTTACGACGGTCTTATTCCGCGCATAACGCTCTCTTTCTATCGCACCTGACCCGAGGTGTCGGCCATCTGTTGTTTCATCATTTAGTCGGGCTCGCCCCGTTGAGACGGGAGGACTGTATTTCTGTTTTCCGTGTCAAGAAAGTTCGTTAAAAATGAGCCAATTAAAAAAATATAAAAGAAACACTCTAAAAGAGAATATAAGAAACTAAGAATTCAACTCATGGCTAATTTTCGAAGGTAATGTATCTATATTATTTTACTTTCTTTAGTTTGTTACCAAATATCCACCGTTGCTAGGTAACTCTGGAGTAACGTCGGCTCGGGTATAGTATATGCAAATCAAATAGATGTTTTTGACTACTCGCGTGTTTATTGTATAATATTATTTATATAGCACTAATATAATTATTAAATATATTGCGAAAGTATTTATACATTGTATTATCAATTTTAATGCATTTCAGAGTTGCTTCAGCTCGTAATATCACACAAGCTGATGAATCCGATCCGGTCGAATCGCTTAGTAAAAAACTTTCGTCAACTTTGTAAGCTTATTGCAATTGTTTTTTCTCACATTCAGAAAACATTTCAGTAAAATATGCAAATTAATATGAACATGAACAAGTAGAATGATATGATTTGAGATTAACATGGTCATTCACATTAGTACCGAATGTTCACACATTCAAACGGCATGGTAAATACGAGTATCCCGGTGATTTTAATAAAAAAATTGACCACACGGAAAGCGGATGACTGCCCGTGGAAGGATAGCTCAGAGTAAGAGCGCTGGAACGCCAAGGTTCGCGACCCTGGCATTCAAGTCCTATTGTGGGTTTGATTTTTTCCATTATGTACTTATTTAGCATTTATATCAAATTATCTACAAGTAGATTAAAATGGCAATGCAATGCTTATGTGATTGATTTGTCATTAATTTGCAATTATTTTTACAGATCTCCCATTAAACATTTAGAGAAAGTTGAAGTTTTGAGAGAACTAGATCCAAATTGTGATGAAAATTTTGCACCAGAGTGGAATGAGCGGTATATTTTAGCCAGCCTTGATTCAATATGTCAGGGCCCTAGCTTCTTATACGCAATGATAAAATAGGGCAACCATATTATACACAATGTTCATCAGTAATATTGAACCACTATTTGGACTATTTGGATGACCCGACTCAGGATTAGTATTAAATTAATTGAATTCGCAAAAAAAAAAAATATTTGGGTAACTTATCACATATAGTTAGACGAACATCGCTAGATGTTAAATTAAAGTAAAAGCATTGTTTTTCCCAAATCGTCAAATCGTCGGTGCGCCTGCCAAAGTCGTTATGTGCATTTTTTCTATTTTTTTTTATTCGCTAGATGGCCTTAAAAAATGCGCATCAACTGAAAAAACAACCAAGTGTTAATTCCTTCTAGAAATAGATTTGACAAAATATACATGTGCAATTCTGACACTGCAAAATTGGTTATGTGTTCACATCAAGAGTTTTTCATCCTCATGTTGCACATGTCAGAATTGGTTTGCACATAGACAATTTGACAGCTTGTTTTTCTTCGGTTTGTTGGTTGTAAAATTGGTGTTCTACCTTTGTAACAACGTAAATAATCTTATAATAGTAAACAAAACGAGACAGATGATTAAATCAAAACAGCCTCACGTAAGGTCGAAGTCCTGAATAAAGTGAGACGTTTTTACACCATTTGTGTGAGAGTGAATTCACTGTCTATGGCAAGCGGAGCGGCGATATAAAGTAAAAATATTCTAGGCATTATATCAAACAATTCTTCTGAATACAAACCATCATACAGGCGGTAAAACAACCACAGCAAGTACCTTCTGAGGTTGAGAGGGACTACTACCCCGCCTGTGAGTATGGGATGGTCGACGATCCTCAGCGCCCGTCTTTGCACCAAGTCGAAGAGGTCTAGCTAGCCCAGGCAAAACTGTGACAGCAGTACTCCATGTGGGGCAGAACGGGAGCGTTTTAAAGAAGGAGTATTTGCCCCGCAGTGATGTACTACCTTGTTTCTTTGATACCAGCTTGACTTAGTCTTCCAAGTGACTACGGCGGTGATCGTCGCTGACGATAGCGATAGCTCCCTATACTCGAAAAGATGTTAAACGGTGTGTCTAGAAACTTGCGGCGCTATGCTATGCAGACGATAGCACCTTACACGGAGGCTATCACGGACATCCTGCGGCCAAGCAGTCTGATATCGCGGAAAAAAGAAGACCGGACCCTGAGCCACGTTTCTCAATGGGGCTCGGAAAACCTGGTCGAGTTCAACGCCAGGAAGACGCAGGCATGCGCGTTCACAGCAAAGGTATCTTCTTTCCTTCCCCTTCCAACTCTTCAGAGCACGCCACTGCCACTACAGGACAATCTCAATATCCTAGGTATGGATGTTCGCTGCAAACTGAACAACAAAAACTACATTGAGAGTATCATCAAAACAGCCTCGCGTAAACTCGGTGTCCTGAACAGAGTGAGACGTTTTTTCACGCCGGAGCAGCGGTGCCATCTCTATAAGACACAAATTCGCTCTTGCGTGGAATACTGCTCTCATCTCTGGGATGGCTCCGCAAAGTACTTACTAGATGCTCTCGACAGGCTGCAGCGACTTGCGGTCCATATTATTGGGAATCCTGAGGTCACCAACACCCTCGAGCCTTTGCAGTTGCGTAGAGATATGGCATCTTTGGCGGTATTTTACCGTCTCTGCCACGGTGAATGTTCTGATGAGCTCTTCCAACTAATCCCACCCTCTCCTTTCCTATATAGGACAACACGTGCAGGACTTAGACGCCTCCCGCATACGGTGCAGAATATTCCATCAAGAACCAAGCGGTTCGGCGACTCCTTCTTCTGCCGCACTATTAAGTCTTGGAATTCCTTACCAGTTCACGTGTTTCCCTCTTCCTACAGTCACGGGTCCTTCAAGCGGGGCGTGAAAAAGCATATTCTGATGAGGCCGTCAAGCTGAGTGCCATCATTGTAACATGGTACATGTCTGTAATGGTGACCCTCTTTGCAGAGACTTTGCTTACCATCAGACGAGGCGAAGTCAATTTGACGTGTCCTATATTAAAAAAAAAGACTGGAAAAGCGCACCCCGGACGCCGAGGGGAAGGGCTCAGATGCAACTAAAGTTTATAACTAATTGGCAGCATAATGTATTGTGCACCTCGGAACTCGGAGATTTGCTCTTCTTTTCTGATTATCGTATTATCGGCTATTCCAGGAACGATCAGCAATTAGTTCCCAACTCCGAGAGGAAAATCGGCACCAGAACCTCGTCCGTTGTTTAACATGTGCACCGACTAGCAAGTGAGGTTGGCTTGGGTCTCAAAGGTGTTAGTAGGACCCTGTACACGGAACAGTTGTACTACTTTTATTTTTTTTACTTGTATGCCTTAATAAAGTTTATAGTGGGTATTTATTTACTTCGTATGTTATGTACCTTGCCATCTGTCAGTATTTATCCCTTATATAAATCCTATTGAGGTCCATAACAAATCTGATATGTATATATTTTTCACTTGTAAGAAATGGCGCTAGGAAGATAATTCTGATATGTGTATCAAAATGGAAAAAAAAATTATTGTGGATGGATAGTACCGTTTATAATTTTCACTTATATCTCAGTTCATGCAAAATATTTTTTGGCATCATACTACATTTTTAGTTTTTTGATACGCTCATCAATTATGTAATAAAACAGTTTAATGTCTCTCCTGAAAACTTGACCAAAAACACATAGAGGTTTTGGCAAGCGCAACGACGACATATTCCTTTACTTACTTACTTACCTTTTCATTTTATCAGAAATATTTTTTTTACCAAAAATAAATTTATTGTGTTTCCAAAGTAGATAGTTAATGATGCAACTCGTATTTTGACAATTTTATCTGAGTATTTTGGGTATACTGTGCGCCTTCAAACTATACAGGGCGGGTCGCTGCCACACAAAATAGGTGGCGGACTTGCCGGAGCGACGACAGGCGAGAGCGGGACGTGCGAGGGGTGCGGGTGAAATCTGATTTTTTTCTAGCTTTATGCGCACTCTTAACCCAGATATTACTGAAACTATTTTTTGTTTCGGATTGCAATAATTTTTGAATATGTTGTACTATAATCATATAGTATTATTAGAAAAATACTTATAAAAATATTCGTGGTCTGGAAAAGCCGGAAAACGAGTGGCGTTATAACGCCCGGTAGTAAGATCGGCTACCAAGCCAAAGTTATGATTGCAGACATTTTGGAATGAAATGAAACACCGAATACTTGTTGAATGAAACGCTTATAATGAAACTTTATTTATTTAAAAAGTAAACATTGATATGATAGGAAACAAGATATATTTTTGGCAAACAAACCATAAAATATACCCTAACCTTTGCACCGACCCAAAGTTTATACCAATTTCTGATGGAGCTTTTATCTGGGAACATAAAAATTACCTAATAAGGTCATTTTTTATACTACTTAGGTCGCAGACGAGCACAGAGCCCACCTAATGGAAAGTGGTTACCGTGGCCTATGGACAAGTGCAACACCAGGGGAGTCACACTCCTGCAGCCGACCCGATAATGACAGAGAGATTATGTGCCGTCAGCGCAGAAGATAAGTTTGACAAGCTTTTGGTCTTCTCACTGACAGTACAAAACCCCTCCAGTGAGCTCTGGCTACCCTACTTACCGCCGGGAACACAACACGAGGTTATTTAGCCGCGGTACTCTGTAGGGCGGAGGTACTTCCCCAGTCGGACCGCTCGATTGGGACTGAAATACCGTCGTTTCCTACCTCCTATTGACATTGCAATATATTGTAGTTATTTCAGTGACTGAAATGGAATACGTAATATGCTCAAAAGCAATAATCCAACCTGGAAGATTATATTACAAGTTCTTCATCGCCGGAATCTTCGTTTGTTACTTCGGTATTTGAATTTTCCAGTGGAAAAATGGTAATCTCACTGGGCAGGTCGTCATCCGAATCAACATGTTGCAATTCGTCAACTATTTCGTTGAGATTACAAGGCCTTTTCATCTGTGATCTAAAATTTAATAGTAGTAGTAAACAGACGTACATTTTACTACCGGGCGTTATAACGCCATCAGTTTTTACAAACGATAATTTTCATGAAAAACTGTGAAATTCGAACTTATTTTATCTTAAGTTTATATTGTAATAACAACACTTTATGATAATTTACGGTATAGTATTTATTACATAATTTATGTACCTTAAAACTTACTTTTTTGAAGCCAAGTCGCAAAGCAAATTCGCTTTCAATTTAAAACATGTCAGAACTTCTAAATAATACACGCAATGTGACAAATAGTACCTACTAACACACTATAGAAGGACCGTTTCTGATTACGGTAATGTAAGACGATCTTTGGTAAAACAACAATAAATATATAAATTAGGTGGTTACATCTAACACTCGATAAGTGGCGTTATAAAGGACGGTAGTAACAAGTGGGTTAACACCACTAGATTAATACTTCGAGCACCTACCTTGACAAATCTCTGCATCACCCTAAGGTTGACTGGTAGAAAATGCCCATGGCATTAAGTCCGCCTTTGTACACTTATTCGTGCATAAAGAATAAATAAATAAATAAAAATAAAAATAAAGATGATAACCAGATGCAAATACTCAAATTAGATTATAATATAAAGGCACCAGAAACCGTATATTATTTTAAGGGTTTTCCTCGATTTTCCCAGGATTCCACCATCAGATCCTGACCTGCTGGATATGGGACCACACGGGAAGCATCAGCTTTCAAATAAAAAAAGAATCATCAAAATCGGTTCACTCCGTCACCAAATTTGGCGGTAACAAACATAAAAAAAAATACAGACGAATTGAGAACCTCCTCCTTTTTTTGAAGTCGGTTAATAAAAGTTAATAGCTACCAAGCGATGGACAAGTTATAAAACTGCTGTAAACACTCAATATTCCAGAGAGTTTCACGATTTGTTGTGAAAGTTAGCCGTGGACCACAGAACCACCATTTTGTTTGCGTTCATCGATGCAAGTCTGTTAGTTTATGCAGCGTTGGGATCTTCTCGGGTGATTTAGATTATTGGAAAGCTCTTAAAGTATTAGCAGCTGGGAAAAGTTTGTTTCACCGTTTGAAATCATGCGGCTCAAAGTTAATATTTCAAAATTGAAATTAGTATCTGTAAAAGTATCACTTAAAAAGTTTTGTTAATAATGTGAAAAATTAAATTTTGTTTACATTTATACAGTACATAATAAATACAAGTTCATACTGATCTAGCACAAAGCAACGTAACAATCTCTTAAAAGTAAATACCGCTTGTGCATAGAGAAAAACCAACAACAATTAACATCACAATATGATAATGATGAATAAGTCAATGAGGGACGAAAAAAGTAGGTAGGTGAGCAATAACAAAAATACTATCTCTAACAGCTTAGCTGGAGGGGTTAGAGATAATTTATTATTAGGTAGTCTATGCCGGTTCTTAATTTTCTTTAATTTTAATAAGTATTCAAACTTCATTTGAACAATTGAAAGTGTTACATCATAAAATTGCTTAAAAGGCGATACCCTAGCAAAATCTCATTGCTGGATCACTAAACTGGTACGATATTATAGAACTAACGTACAATTTCTCGAATCTTACAAGCACCTTACTTTGTGTACCGCTTATACAGCAAAGACCAATATTCAACATTTTAGTATATCGTTCAGATCGCTAAACTGTTAATAAATTGGATCTTCTTCGAGATAACTAATATTCGTTCAAGCACAGCTGAAATTGTTATAGCTTGTGAATAGCGTTTGAAAATGGTTGGCAACGTAAACGCCGGTACCCGAACGGAATACAACGAAATACTATAGTTGCTTTACTTAAGTTTTATATCAGTTTCAATTTCAGTATTCGAAAATCTTTTCCTTTTTATACACACATACAAAGTGACAGACAAGCTTTCGCCCTACTTGATATAAAGTGGTTACCATGGCTTATGGTCGTCTGCAACACCAGGGGCGTCACACCCACGCTGCCGACCTCGTAAGACCCTTCTGATGCCTTCTTGTAGAACTCCATACTGTAGTCGTTTGGAAAAACCACGAAAGGGAACTCATTCTACAGCAAGGCAGTCTGGACTTCTGCAGGCGTTATCGGTGGCACTAGTCCTTGATTCGGAGAGAGCTCTGGTGACTGCACTTCTTTATGCTGCTTATTCAGCTGCTCGTGGAAGTATGAGCGCCATCTCTCCTTCACCGAGACTTCCTCGTACAACAGGTTGCCCCCAGGGTCAAATTCAATGAAGCGGTATTTGGATAGACCCTGCGCCGCTTTGATTCTGGAACGCGTCAACTTGTATATGAGCTTTTGCCCCTCAGACGATTCCAACTTGTTATATAGCGGTTGCAAGTAGTGGTCTCGTTTGACCCTGGCTACGGCACTCCTGGTGGCGCGTTTTGCATCTTTTTAAAAAAGGTTTTCTTCGCCCTGATCTCTCTCTGGACTGTGTCGTTCCGCCACCAAGAGTCCATGTCACACTTGCGCCCACCCCTAGACATGCCGAGTACCACCTTCCCCGCCTCAAGAATGGCTGTCTGAATCCTGTCCCAGCAATCCTGCACTGGATCGTCTACAGCATCGGCACACTTGTCACCGATGGCTGAGACGAGACTTTGGGACTTGACTTCATCAAGCAGCCACCACCTGATTCTGCGTTGGCCGCACTCAGCACGTGTCTTTGGGTTTCACGCGGAGGTCCATGACAAGGAGACGGTGTTGGCTAGTGAGACTCTCCCCGGGTTTTACCTTGCAGTTGGCTACCTTGCTGATGCTGTGCCTCCTAGTGAGTAGGAAATCGATGTGGGTAGCGCGCTCCCCATTCCTGTAGGTGACAAGATGTTCGAATTTCTTTTGGAAGTAGGTATGTGTTCACGATGGCAAGATCGGCAGTCGCACTCGTTAGGTCTGAGGCCCAAAAGACCACATTCGTAAAACATCACATTCGCAAAACACGATATTCGCAAAACATGATATTCTCATAATATCATAATATATTCTGAAAACATCATACTAGCAAAATATGATATTCACAAGAAACTATATTGGGTACAGTGAAACGGTTACCAGAAGAACATCATTCATTGGTGCCGATAGTTCGTACGAGTATCGGTAGATGGCTCCCACCATCGCCGTAAGACGGATGTATAGAAAATTTTGGATCAGCTTTGGGCGAGGCTTGGTAGGTCAGTGGTGGGTCAGAGCATTCCCCTTGTAAAGTAAACATCGCGGGTTCAAGTCCCGCCTTAACTATTGGTATTCCGCCTTTTTTATCTGAAAACGGCGTCTCCAGATTGTCTGTCGTATTCAAAATATAAAAACAAAATGTGTAGCGTACTTACGTACACAGAATTTAATAAACCAAGATAATGTTACCGAAAACCGGAGGTTATCTATGGATAACAACGATTTTCATTTTAATATCTTCAAGTTAACGACCTAAGCGTATTATGTTAAGAGGCCGAAAATCGTCAGTAGTCAAATTATGGTAATCCAGATAATCCAGTTTTGCCCAATATTTACTTTTACTCTGGAATAAGTGGGCAAGTGGAAATGAACAACAGCCTTATAAATTTGAAGTGCTGACTTAATTTTGTTTGGAAGTTGTTTTTTTTTATCTTTTTCTGCGTGGAATTACAACAAGGAACTGTGAAATCTTTTGTTATCATGTTTTTATTGTAGATGTTACAGTATATGTACGAAGAAATTGAAATTCCCTTAATGGGTACTATGTAAAAGTTCTATTACATGATACTTCTCGTAAGATAGATGTGAAGTCACAGAAGCACTGATCGTGATATATTGGTAAATTGGACAATTCCCCAAATACTTATTTGAAATCGGATATTAGTGCATTTTGTTACCCAGAAACCTCTCGAGGTTATATTAGACCCATCAACTTATAAGAAGTTGGAGTATAAATATATTAATTTAATTTTAACAAATGTGTTGGATGTATTTATTAAATGTTAAGTAATTTTTAAACTCTCGCGTTACATGATATACCTATACAATAATGTTCAGTCAGCCTGTGACCACGACCAGTGTAACTTGGTCGAAACGTCAGGCAAATCAAAGGTATGTATGTACCTATACCATGATCGCATGAATATTAGCTCTTATATTTTGTCAAATACATACATTTATATTTAATAACTAGCCGACCCGCCCCGGCTTTGCCCGCGGTACATTTCAAAGTCCCGTATCACCCCTTTCAGTCATCTATAGGCCCGCAAAGTATGGAAATCTACCGGATTAATTGACATTTGAAAAATATGAACATTCATATTTATACGATACGTCGCACGTCACTAAATTGTTTTTGCCTTCCCTGAACCTCTCCTCTAACACTTTAACTTTTTTGTATTAAAGTTCAAATTGACCTTTAAGTATTATTACGAATAGTTTTACACGTCACATACGTGCCGACAACGCTCCCTAGACGATAATCATCCCTAAATCATAGCGATGAAGCGATTTTAGAATTAGGGTAAACAATAAAATTCTGATTACGATTTGCCTATAAGTACACGAAGCGATTTATTATACGATCTAGGGTTCTCCTTACACCGATAGATAATGTCTATCAATGTTACTGCGACATAAAATATACATAATCGGACAAAGTTGAGATTGAAAATAAATTCAATAACGAACACAATAAACGGTATTGACTATCCACTAATATACGCAGAAATTCAAGTTCACTTTTTTTTATATAGGACACGTCGATTTGACTTCGCCTCGCCTGATGGTAAGCTGAAGGCATAGTCTCTGAAAAGAGGGTCACCATTACAGACATGTACCATGTTACAATGGTGGCACTCAGCTTGACGGCCTCCTCAGATGCTTTTTCACGCCCCGCTTGAAGGACCCGGGACTGTAGGAGGAGGGAAACACGTGAACTGGTAAGTAATTCCAAGACTTAATACTTCTGTTTTGTTCGATATAAAGGTTGAATTACATCAAATGAGCGAATTCTCATTCCATTCCCTTTACTCCAAATTCTAATAATGTTAATAATTTAATGTGTTAAATTCGTTCTTTGCTCTTTCGTCGTCGTTTACTTTACAATACAATCACCAAATTATAAATTTTAAAAAGCGACTTCAACCAATTTTTGTTGATATTTCATAAACTGCTGGACCGATTTTGATAAAATTTACATAGGACCACTTGGGAAGTATAACCTATCAAACAAAAAATAATTTTGCAGATCGGTCCAGGCGTCTTTGAGTAATCGGTGAACATACATAAAAAAAATCCGACGAATTGAGAACCTCCTCCTTTTTGAAGTCGGTTAAAAATATTAAGAAAGAATGCTCTTAGAATGCTCTTTGAATGCTCTTGTTCTAGTTCTAGCTCTATGTTCGTTTGGTTCATATCCACCTTTACGTGAGCGATAAGCGTGATATGATAACGCAACGGCAGAAGCGAAGGAGTGGTAATGTGTTTATCAGCCTATGTATCTATGTATGTATGTATGTTTGTATGTTCCTTTAAAGCTCTATAATTTACTATAGGTACGTTATGTCTCGTGAATACGTCACTTTAAGAATGGAAGAGTCCCACCGCGTCACTACAGAACAGCCCCTCTAGACAAGTGGCAATTCGTCGGCCAGCGTTCGGTAGAATAGAATGCCAAATGTATGGGATTTGACGTATATGACAGGCGTCAACGAATGTCAAGAACGTCAAATCCTATACATTCGTCATTCTATTCCATGATACGCCGAGCAACGAATTGCCACTTGTCTAGAGGGGCAGATAATAGTACTAGACGTCACGCTGCCGCGCTGTCACGCTTGTTGCTAACGTAGGACAACTAATAGCCAAGGGAGTTTAGCTTCTTATTTTCAGTTTCGTTCCAACATAAACTACTTCAGAATTGTTGTTTGGTGTCATGACCCCATAGGTGCGTTATTTTTGTTAATAGCGTGATGAAAAAATATGTATGATATTGTAGAGATTTAGTTTGATGCGATGTTATAATGATCCGCGTAGGGGATCATTGTTAGTAGTAGTTTGTTAGTACCCATTTGCAAATCATAAACCGAGTGGAAATGAATGGGTACCGCCTGCTATCAAGCTTATTTCGATCTAGATTAAGAAGAATTATTCGAATATTATTCTGTTTAGAATCACATTTTAAAGACTACAAACCGAAATTGAACCACTAGTTAGTTAGCCTAGTTTATTTGTTAAGTACACAAGAACAGTCTATTCTTTTTTTTTTTTTAATTTTCTCTCCATAAGAACCATCCTCGTACTTCAAGGAATATTTAAAAAATAATAATTAGCGAAATCGGTTCAGCCGTTCTCGAGATTTGCGCTTAGCAACACATTTAGGGATTCATTTTTATATACTAATAGAAGATTGTTCAACAAACTGAGAAGGACTGAAATAAGCCACAAACCTGTAGATAAACAACGCGTCCAATGCCACTAACTGGAACCGTATTTGTTTTACCTGGATTCTGGAGCTGAGCTTTGTGTATTAAAAGGAACAAAGGTATTTCCCTTGACACTACCAGTAGTGTCAAGTGTATTTGACACTACTGGTAGTGTCATGGGGAATAATTTTTCCGCTTGACACTACCGGTAGTGCTATGGGGCAAGAATTTTACCCTTGACACTAAGTAGTGCCATTGGGTAGTGCCAGCAGTCACCAATTCTATCCTATTCACGCTATACTCCATTCGGTTAGGTACAGTAAGCTTCAGAGAAAAGGGACCCCCCTTGATAATGACATGAAAGCATTGAAGTTTTTTGAAACTTTGTGTAAATGTCATGTTGGTCTGGTGGTTATGACCTATGCTTTGTGAATACGGTAACCGGGGGTTCAAATCCTCGGACACAAAGTTCTTTTTTTATTTCGTATATTTATTTTTTTATTCTCATAAGCACTTTTGTTAATTATTATTTAAGGAATCAAATTTTATAGTAGGTATGAGGTTTGTAAGAAAAGATAGGCTTGTTGTATAAACAATATTAATTTATTTCTCGAATTACATTTCTAGGACTACATGGAGTCCATTTCCTGGTTGAGTATACAGTTTTTCTATCTGAGTTAAATTGGGGTTTTAGATTTACTTATTTTTAGAACGTAAATTTATTGACAAAACACAATACCCTAAGTATAAAATGAAAATAAAATGAAAAGGTCTAAGTGAAGTATAAAATGTTTAATATTATACATAGTTCTAGAAACATAACTACAATATTTATTTGCTTATTTATTTAAAGTTGCAAACATTAATTTTTTACACTCTGTATAATCTTTGAATATAAAAGAATGGTTGAAAAATGAAATGTTATTTATGCCTGTGAACCACAAAGAAAGAACCAACATGCTAAACTATAACAGTATAGCAATATACATCTTCCTCTTTGATCACATTTTCTGATAAGTAACCCTTTTAACACAACATTAGAAAAATATGTGAGGTCAGATGGTGCATCGTTAACACATTAGAAGATTACTAAACTTGTAAACAAGAGTAATGGGATTAGGTATTAATAATAATATAATATTATTATTATGAATGTTAGGACACTATTTCGCATTAGTTCCCAAGTTCTGTTTACCTTAGTTCCAGATTAAAACCATCTGACCCCACAAGTTTTTTATAGGATTAAGATCCGGGCTTTTAGCCGGCCACTCAAACACCGTTATATCTTCTTGTGCATTTAGCCAGTCTTGCACAATTCGGGATGCACTAAAGGGTTATCCTGAACCAGGTAAATTTGTCCTTCTGGATATGCGACCCGCACTGATTATGCGCAGCATTACGTCTTTCAACACTTCAAGGTATCGCTCACTGTTCATGCGGCCACCTATTTCCACTAGCTCGCCTGGGCCCATTGAAGACATCCATATCCAGTAACCTAAAATAATAAACCTTTTCAAATCTGTTTTTTTTTTGTGATTTTATTTTAAAGAATATTATTATAATCATTTATTTACCTACCTAATGTTAACCGCCGCTTGTTCTTAAGTCTTATATGTTTTTAGGGTTGAAGGGTGCCACTGAGTGAACTTCCACAATATCATGGTGCCGTTCTGATTCATGAGTGTAAGCAACTAGGCGAGGTCCTTGGCGTTCACATTTTTATATCACCCGTCGCTTGATACCTTCGAATCCATCTACGCACTGTATTTCTCTGTAATGAAAATATGATAAATCTGTATGATAATAAATAAAAGAAACTCCAAAAATCTAACTTGTAAATGAAAAAGTAACATGATTAAGCAATAAATAGGTATATAATATATTTTTATCGTAACTCTTACCGTTATGCCTCTATTCTTGCTCCCAGAGAATAACAATTTTAGCTTTCAAAAATGTTGTTATTCGAACCATACTTTCAATTTACTCAAAAAACTGATCAACAACTTAATAAATTGAATAATATTACGAGGAGGATTAACACCAATGCAAATTAGCTATCACGAATTATAAAGTTACCTTCAATCACAGTTTAGTAAATAAGGCAAAGAAGTATTCTAATTGCAACCTTAGCGCGCTGTCACAGATATTAAAATACTATAGCCGCAGCTCATACAGCAGATAAGTTTTTGAAGTAAAAAACAAAATGACGGTAGTGCAATAAGGTGTATCAAGCGTAATCTATTGAACTAAACGAGAAATCTATACTAATTTCAACCTTATCTTTCAGTCAATTGAGAAGTTATTATTATCACATATGGTGTAGTTGAAATTTAAACCTTAACGTCTACAAAATAACACCGTAATCAACTTTGTTCGATAATAGGAGTAGGTAATGTTATTCATTTTTTCGCCATTATTATCAAGTGAACCGTAGCCTAGTGGAGTAAGGCGCGGTCTAAGTAATCGGCTGGCGCTGGAGATGCGGGTTCGTATCCTCAAACGGCACATAAATTAATGTGGCATCTTTTTGTGAGTATGTTGTATCTTGGTATACAATTGAGCCGAAAGACGAAAAATATCAGAAAATTACAAACATGAACATGCAAATAAAAGGCAGATCTGTTTGCAGCTCAGCGACGATCGCATCGCGTGACGTCATTCGTGAGTCATGTGACGCGGCCGGCGCAGGCGGCGATATTCTTTAAGTATTGAGGGGGTCTGTTTTCTCTGACGCTGACTGTACTTACCTGAAGGTAAACAATCTTGTAGCCACTTTTTATAAAAATACATAGGTACAGTCAGAGCTCATAAGTGCATTAGCACAACAAGGCTCAAAATGGTGTAGCGTGCGGCCACCGCGCCGTGTTTACATAGGTATGTGTGTGTGTATCATTAGATACTAATACAGTAATTATCCATCGTGAACACGTACCTCAAAAAGAAATCCGAACTCTCTGGTGCCGGCTTATCCTTGAATTTTGGAACACGTTGTATAAAAATCAGCTTTTATACTTTGAAATATACTGCCGTGAAAATCAAGAGTGTCTGGCAAGGGGTAACCACGATGTAAAAGTGTCTGGCTGTGAATAAAGTGATTTCTAATAATATTTTGAACGTAATACCTAAAAATTACCCTTTATACTTTGACGAAAATCGTTTTATCATCAGCCAAACTTCATAATTGGACATCGTTCTTAACTGTGTTGGGAGTATACGCTGACAAACTTTCAGCTTTTATAAAATGACGAATGTCTGGCGTTCACTGGCTCTAAGTCTATGATAGGACTCTCAAATTAAAAATAGAAAGGCAATAAACATCTGTATAAATTAATCTTTAGCCCAGGTCAACGTAGGCCGCAAGTAAGTTGGTGCTGACAAACACGCAACCGTTGAGTGCCGCCAATCCGGTTACGCTTCTATTTCCTTTTGCAAATGACCGGAGCGCAAACGTTTTCGATCGCGTTTTGTTCAGTTTTATTTTAAAACTCGGGCTGTTTGTTTTTATGGTGTCCTAGTTTTGCTGATATTGTGTTCGTATTTGTTTGTAAATAAATATTGTGATGATAGCTTTCTATATTGTTATTTTTAGTGTTACTGGTTTGGTGGTGGGTGTTAAGGATACCTATAACCCGCGCCACGTATCTTGGACCTAAATCGTAAGTACGAGGCTCTGGCGCCCGCGGTTTGCTCTGTAATAGTTTATGCTTGGTGAATTTGAGTTCATCTACCGCAGTAGCATCCCGTGCTATCGTCAAAAGACACCCAAGAAATGTGTACAGCGCGTATAGGGCACATTTTGAGCACATTTTAGGTCCAAAATACGTGGCGCGGGTTATACTTACATAGGTTTTATTTATGGTTAGGTTAGGTGTTACTTCGGAAACGAGAACAGAATATTTTATTTTACCGACTGGCTGCTTCTAGTAATATGGACAACTTAAACTCTAATAAATGTTGTAGGTACTGCCGCTTTCAGAAATGTAAAAGGGTAAAAGGTCTCAGACCTACCGAACATACACAAAAATAATTTAAATAATCGGTCAAGCCGGTTCGTAAGATTTTGGAGGAGAAGAATGAAATTTCCGAAAATATTTTCTTAAAATAAAATTCTAATGTAAAGGCAGCACCTGCCATAATCTCAAGTTCAAGGCAAAGCTCGGTGGCTCAGTGGTCGGCTTATTCCGCCTGTGGGGGAGGTATTGCGGGTTCGAGTCCCGCCTGTCCCCCTTCCTATCTTAATCAAATTATTATACAAGTTGACCCGACAAACATGGTTTCGCCTTAGGATCAATGATGTTGTTACCGCGTATTATGACCTAAATATTTAAAAAAAAATCAGTCATGAGCCCCATACGCCCCACGAAGCCTCCGATACCTACCCATAAAGATTTCATGGGCCCAAGCAAGTCTGCAAGTCGGAAATCCTTTGGCTTATATTGGCTTTTATGCACATATTCAAAGGAAATAAATAAAACCACTGGCAGGCTAAAACTAAATACCATATACGAATATAAACATTATGCAGTACAGGTATTGTTCGGGACATAAATCTTAGACCTAAAATATGCTCTATGCTAGGTATACGCGCAATACATGTTTCTTGGGATCTTTTGAGGATAGCACGGGGTGCTACTGCAGTGGACGAGCTCAAATTCTCCAAGCATAGATTATTACAAAAGAATCCGCATGCACCAGGGCCTTTCTTGTCTCGCGATTTAGGTCTAAGATATCTGTCTCGAGCTGTATACTAAACAAAATGTGTAAACATTTTGTCAAACAACTTAGAAAAAAGAAAACATATTTTTCTTAACGACGCAGGTTATCTTCTACTGGTTTCTGCGGTTGTAACTGGCATTTTTCAGTTTCTGCGGGGCTGAAAAAATTTTTTTATAAAATTTAAAATTTATTTCACCCACAAGGCATTCTGCAGGTCTACCATAACCTCTTAAAATAGGAAAATAATTGAACGGCTGTGATACTACCAATAGGACACGACGGTATATCCGTCCCAATCGAGCAATCCGACTGTGGAAGTACCTCCGCCCTACAGAAGACCGCAGCTTAATAACCCTGTGTTGTGTTTCCGACGGTGAGTAGGGTAGCCAGAGCTCACTGGAGTTGAGCCGTCAGTGGGAAAATCAAAGGCTTTTTCCTACGTATCTTTTCCGCTGACAGCCGTTTAATTATTGGCCTGCTTTAAGAGTTCAAAGTACGGGCTCCGTTCGAACATCTGCGTTTAATTCTGTGTTCTCGAGATTAACGCTAAGTAACAACATAAGTTCTGAATACAGTTGGAGTAACTCGTGAGGTCACGTAAGATCAATGTTTTATTGATATAAATATACTCACGCCCGTAAATCCCCGACGGGATATACAGAGGTGAATTAAAACCTACATTTCGTCAACCATGATTTTCGGTCCCACGTGATAGGGAGCGAGCTTATACCGTCAAGCGGGCACTAGTCACGGGCTGTATGTTTATTGATATAAATGGTATCAACACAAAGATAGTACCAGTTAAGTTACATTCAAAGAGGATCTCCTCAACCCGAGAGGAAAGCCGGTGTTAGAGACATCGGCTTGCACGTGAAGTTGATTTAGGCCCCGAAAACCTTGATGGAGCCCCATATACCCCACAGTTATAGGTTATGTGAATGCATGCTTACATGCAAATTAAAGGTATGATTCGTAGCCAACTGCCAAAAACAACTGCAGACGCATGCAGCAGATACAGCATGCCGTGACTAGACGTCAAATAGATTTCAAGTATCGAATTTTAAGCAAGAAGTAGGTAATGTATGTGAAAAAAAAAGTAGATGTGTAGCTATAGGCAAAATTGCGGATTACGGGACTGATAATAATATAATCGTTTATTTCTATTTACGGTCGGATGACGTTTACCTTCACATGCATTGCTTGTTAAACTTTGATACAGATAAAAGACACCATTGAGAAGGCCCAATGGATTAAAACAGTACACAATATCACATCCCAGTCTAAATCAAGGTACGCAGTTTCCCCTACTGTGGTCTGCGGTCGGCTACGAAATCATACCTTAACATGTATATTATTTAAGATGATCATTTACCCATCTGGATGATTCAACCATGATATGCGTCGTTCAATTACATTAAACTCTTTTTCTCCTGGTGGTAGCTTAAAATAACCTGGCCTGTTTCTGCAAATATAAAATATTGAATTATCTTCTAATATATAAAAATCAATGCCACTTTTCGTTGTTATTTTATAACTCAAGAAAGGCTGAACCGATTTGGCTAATTTTAATCTTGAAGTATTCGTGGGTGTCCAGGGAAGGTTTAAAGGATGAGAAAATAGGTGCAGCGGGAACGGGAAAATATGGCGGTACGAAGTTCGCCGGGACAGCTAGTAAACTATAGTTACACATCCCATTATTTAAGATTAGATAAGACTTATTTTAGTTCAGATATTCCAATTTCTATTAATAAGCTAAGTTTATGCTACTAATATACTATAGGTACTAGCTGTAGCCCGCGGCTCTACTATCTATCTCCGGCTCTACTTAACCCCGCGTTTACATACTGCCGCACGCATTGCTCATCGTGTTGCAGGAAATATTCGCGCGATTAATGCCCTAGCGTTCATACACGCGCATCATCGTGTTGGTCCGCATTACAGAATTCGCCCTGCAACGGAGACGGACGTAAACGTATGGAGGACAACGCTGTAGCAGTGTACGCATTATGCTAGCGAATTAATTAAATAGATTATTAATAAAAACTATCACTTTCAACTACTATACACTTTCCGTAGATCGATATAAATATTTTTAAAAGTAAATATTCGAGGAGCAATAACGTAAGCCGTGTTTACTGATTAGCGCCATCTAGCGGTCTCGTATAGTACATCGCGCTAGTATTGCCGCTCCTTTGACTGCGCCGCCAAGCCGACATTCGCAGCAACATACGCGGCAGTACTCGTGGCATGACGAATATATCATTCACACCACGTCTCTGCCCACTTCTCTCGCCACTTCCCTCGCTCTGCCGCGAGTATGTAAACGAAGCTTTACAGATTGCATACAAACATAAGTGAGATTTCAAGTCTGACCAAACCCTTTCAAATAATAAAAACCGCAGCATATTCAGTTTTAGCGTACATCGCGAAATAAAAGAAAAAGGCAGAATTAAAAAAATGATTTTGTGTATCTGGATCATTAATGTAACATAATCTGTAGCTTAGCGGTAGTGAACGCGGCCGCTACGCAAGAGACGCGAGTTCGATCAGTGCAAATATTTGTATGCATGAATATGGGTATTTGCATTGGTCTGGTCGTGCCTCGGAGAGTACTTTAAGTCGTTGTCGGTCCCGGTTGCCATACGAACATCTATGTCAATCGTTACGGGTAGTTGGAGCCCTAAAATGTCTATCAACTGGTTAGCTGCACTGCTTTGATATGGCCCAATATCGTTATTGGGTTGTGAAAGTCTAATGGCAGTACTTCTACGAAAAATATAGAATTCCAGCCAAATCTGCAGTTAGACTGGTAAAGCGAACCCCATATTCCGAGGTGAAAGCTTCGGAAGTGACTTGGGTTAACGCTAGGATGAAGAAGAAGAATCTAAAGACCTACTGTTTGAATGTCTCCAATGAACAGAGACGACTATTTACATTTAAATATATAATAGTATTTATGCAAATCTATTGCGGCGATTCGCTACAGAAGAAGAAGAAGTAGATGTTCTTAAAAATCTGGTGATTTTAAAATTACTATAAAATATAACATTGACTCACATAGATCTTCTTGCACCTTTCCCTGGTTTGTCGTCCAACGCTTTTATAACACATTTCAGAAACTTCGAGCTGCAATATGTGCTCGTAAATAAAAATGGCCCTTCACATTTCCAGTTAAGCAATTTAAATACAGAAGCAACGCCGATAAGTATTGGTTTTTTGCTCTGCCAAGATATAAGTGGTCCTCCGTGGTCATTCTAAAGACAAAATTGTACAATGTATGAAAAAATACTTACTTCGAGACAGAGTAAACTATTTTTACGAATATAATCCTCCTAATCTTATAAATGGAAAAATTTCTGAAGATGTTTGCATGTTTGCATGTTTGTTATGTATTAAATCACGCTCTAACGGCTGGATGGACTTAGCTGTAATTTGGAACAGGGATAAATTATTATACTCTGGAATAACACAAGCTAATCAATACATTTTATCCCAGTAAAAGCTTTGCCTGCTTGAAATTTTGATCCTGTTCCTACTACTACTGTTGATGTTTGTATGGCAACCGGGACCGACGGCTTAACGTGCTCTCCGATGCACGACCAGACCAATGCAAATACCCATATTCATACATACCTACAAATATTTGCACTGAGCGGGGATCAAACCCGCGCCTCCTGCTTAACGGCGTTCACTACCGCTACGCCACGGAGGCTGTGGTGGATATTTAACATTAAATACCTGCCACGGACAAGCCAGTGCACCCGTCCACACGTCGGCAGACGCGTCCGCCGATAATATCCGCGGATGAATCTGTCTACATGTAGAGGACCCTTTAATGTGAATGTTAAGATACTCAGGTATCTGTTAACCGCCACCAAGATTTCCATGAAGATTTCGGCCATTCACCGGAAATACTCGTAGTTATTTATAGTGTCCGAAGTCGACATATCACCGCGGTGATTGTAAACATGGACCACGATGATCGATAATTAAGATGCGCGGGACCGAGTGAAGCGAGGTCGTGGGGCTCAAGGGGCCCCCTTGTGATTATGCACAAAGAAAGCGAAGCTCGAAGCGGGGCTCCGCCGACTTCGGTCACTATAGCTATTTGTTTATGAAGGAAGCGATTATAAACGTTGAAAAAAATATGAGGAATTACTCCTCCTTTTCGAGACATAATCGTTATTATGAATAAAATAATCAGTAGCTCAAAACAAAAAAAATACAGGCGTGTCTTAATATTCACACAAATCGTAAATAGCGGCATAATGGTATGATTCCGTAGCCGACCGTATACGACAACTGCCGAGGCACCCAGTACTTGCGCGTAATTCATTGCGGCTTCTCAATGGTCCCCGTTATCCGTATCGGAGTTTAATAAGTAATGGATATGCTGTATCTGCTGCATGCGCATGAAGTTGTCGTATATCGGCTTCGAATCATACCTTAAGATTCTCTGTATCTCCTCTGATTCGAACCCGGCACCTTTCGATCGTAAGGCCGACTCCTTAACCACTACCTAAGCTGCCGACGCTTACTTTTCACCAGTGTATGTCCGATTTAAGTATAAATTATGAAAAATTTCGGAGTTGTAAAATCGATTTTTGGTGATTGTTGACATACACCCCGGTGCATAGCAAATATTAAACAGGAAACAAATTTAAAAAAAAATTACCTGACATATTCCAACGTCATCTTGATCCGTCGATTTTTCAGGACCACTATCCTGTAAATTACAACGGAATACTAAAAAAATATATTCTAATGTATAAAATAAAAACGAATCGCGGAATATGTTGCTGACTGCAAATCTTGAGAACAGTTGAACCGATTTCGCTAATTCTTTTTTTTAAATATTCCTTGAAGTACTGTACGAGGAAGGTTCTTACGCAGAGATAAATTACGCTACTACTTAAGTGAATGGAGCAGTAATCAAATCATAAATGTCAACAAATCCGGCTGGTTTCCGTACTTTGCCGGCTACTAATAGATGACTGAAAGGGAACAACTTTCGAATGTATCGCGGGCGAAGCGGGGGCGGGTCGGCTATTAACTTAATATAATCAGTATAACTGCTTAATGATGTACGAGACTCTGGTGCAGACAATTTTCAAGCTGTAAGTATAAGGCTGGAGGAAGAAGAATAAACGAACCAACCTCAAAGTTACCGCAGAAGTAATGTTGATATGGTGATGAGTGAATTTGATTAATTTGAGTAAATTTTGAATTTTCATGAAACAAACGAAGGTCATTTTTTAAATTGAAAGGACCCCGCTGGACAGTAATGATCCAATGAAGCACGTCAAGTAACTCGAGCACGAAACACTATTTGTAATCGTCACGTAAACGTATCGTGAGAACGTAGCATCTCAATACGTTTACGTTACAATTATGATAGTTTTCCCACTGACTTCCTAATAACAAACACAATGAAAACACTTACACCCGTATTCACAAACAATACTTCGCTATGCGTACTACCAAAACTGTGCAAAGAACGACAAATTCTCATTGCGTTCGTTTTGGCAAGCCTTTTTATTCATTGATAACACTTAAGTAATACTTCGTTGAGGGAACGCACTGCGTTAGATACTGCTCCGTGATGTCTGTGACTTAATTTTACCAGACCTATGCGCTCGAGCACACTATGAGACCTCACAGTATTGTTTGTGAATACGGGTGTTATTCATTTTGGTGTTATCCTTCGCAAGTTATTTGTGCAAGTGCACTGGTACATTTCAGCATAATTTGAGTGAGTTTGAACGGACCGAATATAAATCATATCAAACCGATTTTACCTTCCGATTGCAACAGCAGCTACTTACATTGACTTTTATACAAGTTTGATTATTGTTTTAACCTCACTTGCAAGCCGGGAGTCCTACTGATTGACGGTCTCTCGCGTAGTTCTGCCTCTCGAGGTTGGGGGGTCAGACTCAGATGGTTTTGTTACTTCCCTAAATGCCAAAATAAATCAAACTATGGAAAGAAAATGCAAGCCTTGCTTGCGACCGGGATTGATTTTTGAATTTTAATAATAAATACTAAGTTAGGCCTACTGTCTAAATTTGATATTAATTTATTAGTTTTGACGAATGTGGCAACACAACATTCGCGGTGAAATATTCACTATCATTGCATTTAAAAGAACACGCCGTGTTGGTTCCTAGTGAAGCACAGTAGTCCGCGTCAGCTAATAAGTCCCGCAGCAAAACTAGGAACTAAAATGACATCGCTGCCATACTGTGTGTTGATTGGTTCAGGCAATGTTACTGTCATGGCCTGAACCAATCAATACACAGTATGGTGACAGCAGTTGCGATTCGCCGCCTCCAAGGGACTTATTACTTGGCGCGTACTCCCACCATTTCCGTGGGTGTCGTAGAAAGTGACTAAGGAATAGAGCTGTTTTCTATCCGAAAAAATACCCGCTTGACGGCACTTGGCTCCACCTAATATGTGAGACCGTAGATCATAATTGACGAAATGTGGGTGTTATTCTAACACAATTCTGACTATTCTTTCGGGGATCAACCGGTGTGAATATTTCAAGAATATACAATATGGATACGACATATAGGCAATAATTGAAACCATATACTTGGTACCCCCTAAGCTTCAAGCAGGAAAAGTTTGAACAAAATTGGTCCAGTATTAAGGGCAGAAACTAGAGTTTTAATTTTATAGAATTTGAACATCTTTGAGCACTCTGTAGAATCGCATGTTGCCGCTTAGCTGTTCAAGTAAGTTACCTACTATGCCTATTGTTGTGTGTGTGTGTGAAGTTGTTGTGTGTGTGTGTGTGTGAAGGTGTGTGCGTATTTATTAATGACTTATGACACAGTCAATGACTTTAAAGCAATGGATGAAACTATTTAATGACTTATACAAGTGGTTGCATTTTCTAAATTTATTTTAATAATTATTTTGTTAGAAAATTTCGGATTTTATAAATCAGGGAATTTAAGTTTAAATTCAATTTGGTTCTATTCCTACGGACCAGGATGCTTCGCGGTTTCAGTATTTGCACATATGTCGTATCCATATCGTATAATATTGCACTTACTTTATTCTCGTCAGAACAACCTTCTTTTAATTCTTCGATGTCCAATTCGTAAATTTTCTCGTTATCGCTAAGCACGTCCTTGCCTTTGTCATTGAATGACGCAGATGGCCATGTACAAATTATAAACTTTTTTACAGCTGAACTAGAGTTGTGATACTTCTCTATGCATTCGTTTTTATCATATATCTTTGTAGCAGCATATTGCAGTACTCTACTATTGTAGTCAGTGAGGTCACCACCCTGTAAAAATCGAGTGGTAATAAATGAACGCGAAGTAAGTATATTTTGATTTTTCTCACCTTAGTTATTATTCAAATCTCAATTTAGTTATTACCAAGAAAATATGGAAAACATGTGAATATGAATTTAATGAAAATTGTTACTAAACTAACTTTATGAAAAATAATGATAATTTTAATAATATTAATACTCTTTCGACCTCTAAATACGCCTATCTACTCGCCTCTCTATTAGAACTTTACTCGCCTCTCCACTTACCTCTATATTCGACTCTTTACTTGACTATGTCTTTCACCATCTCTAATTTGTCTTTGTACAAAATTAAATTTATGTCATTATTCGTGCAAATGAATAATGGATATAGAGGGCGCGCTGTAGTAGCGGCGGTAAGACCCATCATGGGGGTGTGGTTAGAGAGGCCTATACGGCGGCCTCTCGTTCTGGCTGACGCAGATTATCACCGGGCTCGGTGTTCGGGCGGTATCTGCATAGGATTGCGTAGAAAGAACCAAGGTCTGAGTGCTATCACTGCGACGTGAGCGAGTACTCGGCGCTGCATACGCTCACCGGGTGACCAGCGTGGGAGCCGCCGAGACGGGAGCTGGTGGTGACCCTGGGAGTGAGAGTTCTCACGCTCACCGCGTGGGCTGCGACCACCTCCTTCTGCGAGCAAGTAATGCTCGTGAAGAAGGCGGCGAAGCGGCTGGCCCGCGACGAGCGGAGGACCATCGCAGAAAGCGCGGCCCGCGACGAGCGGTGGTAACTCAGGCATCGAAGGTCGCAGAATGACCTCCATCCCCCATGAGCGCAAGCTTGGGGGTAACTGGTAGAGCCGCCTGTCACCCTAGCAGAAGCAGGCCAAGTTGGTGGCGTGAATTGCGTGCCTCCCCATACCCAGGGGCGAGTTGGGGACTCCGTGGTCTCCACACCGGAAGAAGGCGGGATCGAAAGATATGGCCCTCGGTCGGCCGGGGTGCGAGGGTTATGACTACGACTGCCTCACCTGCAGCAACTGACGGCCCACAGATGGCGTGCGTTTTAGTCGGTTCAAGTCCAACATAACCTCCTCCACCGGCTCCGGCGGAGGGGTATCTGTAGGGATTTTACGCACGATAAAAAAAAATATTTTCGTAGAAAACGTATCAGTATGGCCATTTTTTTCTTCTTCTTCATCCTAGCGTTAATTCCCAGTCGCATCCGAAGCTTTCACATCGGAGTCTGGGGTCCGCTTTACCAGTCTTAACTGCGGATTTGGCTAGACCTCGATATTTTCCGTGAAGCAACTGCCATCTGACCTCCACAACCCAGTGGTAACATTAGGCGATATCAAAGCGTTGCAGCTAGACCGTTGTTGTTAGACTTTTTTTAGGGCTCCAACTACCCGTAACGACTGTCATAGATGTAGGTATGGCAACCGGGACCGACGACGGTTTAACGAGCACTCCGAGGCACGACCAGACCAATGCCAATACCCATATTCATGCATATAAATATTTGCACTGAGCGGGGATCGAACCCGCGCCTCCTGCGTAGTAGCCGCGTTCACTACCCCTACGCCACCAAAGCTGTTGATTGTGATTTTTTTTAACGTGCAGAAATCCCCACGGATACCCAAAGCCGAACGGCTGTCTCGAGCCACCAGTTGCCGAAGGTGAGGTAGGTGAGGCATATTCCTCGCACGCTGGTTGAAGGCCCAACAGATCCAAATAAGTACCTATTCAATAAGAGTGGCTGTCTTATCTTACCTGTCTAAATTCCTTTTTATGACCCCACCCCAAAATTACAGCAACTTGTCCGGTATCTTGTAATTTTTCATCCTTAAAATTTATTTCAATTGATCTTGGTACATAATGACAATGTTCTCGGTAATCTTCTACACCAGTGACATCTGCATCTGTCTTGACCACAGCAATATCCAACTGACCCCACACCGTATTGTTATAAGTGAATGTATAGTCTAGAAAAAAGTAAACTTAGTTTACCTTTGAGCGCAAAAGGCTGCCATTAAACTGCAGATATGTGCAATGTACTTTGCTACGAAGATTTAAAAGATATGAAACATATTTTAGATATATTTGAATGCTTGTTGTTATTATCACTTTATAATTTAAATAACTACTTCTTCTTCCTCCTAGCGTTAATTCCTAGTCGCATCCAAAGCTTTCAGCTCGGAGTCTGGGGTCCGCTTTTACCAGTCTTAACCACGGATTTGGCTAGACCTCGATATTTTCCGTGAAGCGATTGTCATCTGACCTCCACAACCCAATGTTAACATTAGGCGATATCGAAGCTTTGCAGTTAGACCGTTGTTTTTGGATTTTTGAGGGCTCCAACTACCCGTAACGACTGCCATAGATGTTCTCATGGCAACCGGGACCGACGGCTTAACGTGCTCTCCGAGGCACGACCAGACCAATGCAAATACTCATATTTCATTCACACAAATATTTGCACTGAGCGGGGATCGAACCCGCGCCTCCTGCGTAGCGGCCGCGTTCACTACCGCTACGCCACGGAGGCTGTCTAAATAACTACTATATATCTATTATATGAGATTCGTTCCCAAAGTGAAAAGGTAAACCAAGGTAAAAGGAATTTTAATGTGAATCTCTATCACTGAATCAAGGATCTAAAACTATCAATAACACGTCTAAAAGTCAAAAATGCTCTTCACCGCATTAATAATCAAAAAGCTGTCGTACCTGGAGATTCCTCCATTGACGTCTGAAAGGCGATCATTCATCATGAAGCTCTACAAGAGGATAATTCACTCTCAGATATGTCACGGAGAAATACAGCACAAAATATATTCGACTGTATTGTTTGGTCTATCTCTAAAAACAAGCTATGCAGAAAGCTTTCGACTGTGTGGTGGTCACTGTGTTTCCAACCGGTTATAGAATCTAATATTGACATCATCCGAGATATGTACCGCGATTCCGCGGTTCTAGCTGCTTTTGATGACACAAAATCCATCTCCATTACCGTCGGGGTATACCAAGGATCCACCATATTGTGGAGGCCATGCTGCCTCCCCTGGACCTCGGTAGGAAGGAAAGACCTAAGAAGTTCTGGCTGGACGTTCCAATGGAAAGCTCTCTACTGTATATAGTGCCTCACTTTATGCGGGGCATAAAAAGCATCTGATGAGGGCCTCAATCTGAGTGCCACCATTGTAACATGCTATCTACGGGTCTATAATAGTGACCCTCTTTTCGGAGACTTCGCCTTTAGTTTACCATCAAGCGAGGCGAAGTCAAATTATCGCGTCCTAGATATAAAAAAGAAGTCGGGGACTCTGTGGTCCCTACACCGGAAGAGGGCCAGATCGAAAGATATGGCCCTGGGTCGGCCGGGGTGCGAGGGATATGGCTACGACAATCTCACCTCCGGCAACTGACGACCCACAGATGGCGTGCGTTTTAGTCGGTTCGAGTCCGACATAACCTCCTCCCCCGGTTCAGGTGGGGGAGGTATCCGTGGGGATTTTTCGCACGATAAAAAAAAAAAAAAAAAAAAAAAAGATATAAAAAAGAAGAGCCTATGCCGACACGTCAGTCAGAAACAGAATTAATTACAAATAATGATATATTATAGTATTTAGACGTTTTCTGAAGTTATATTCACTGTGGTATGTACCATTAATTAAAAACGAAACTCATTACCTTTAGGTGTACAAATGAAGGTAACTTTCCTTTTCATTTTGCTTATACACTTATCTTTTTCCCTCTGGTCATCAGGCACATAACGATTGTAACCGGCTATTAGGTACAAATGGTATACGTCTCGGACGCATGCAGCCGATGTTATCGCGAGTCGTCTCTGAACAAGTGTACCGCCACACAACCAACCCCGATACGCTTGTTTACTGCGTTCAGCTTTAATTAAATAAACCTGAAAATATTATACACGCTTCAAAACATTTTTATAATATTGTAGTGAAGTTAGGCAGAAGAAGCCTTCATATGGGTCCCACAGAAATACGGGGTTAAACCTCGTTTATGTATGAAGACAAGATTTGTCATCGCATGTCTGAGGTCTACATATCATAACCTCTCCCAAACACATCACAGGTACCCTCATTATCGTCACTGCGTTACTGCCGTTTACATTCATGCAACTTGCTTGACACGAAGTATCTTCTTTGTGTTGGGGTTGATCTGAATGCTACTGAAAAGCAATAGGTCTTGACAGTAAGCTTCCTCATGGGTTTCGGGGGCAAGACCATGCTTTGGAGATGGCAGGCTTGCGCCATAGTCACGTCCATTAATGATCAAGTGTACTTACTAGCGAACAGATTTGGTACAACAAATATAAATGCATACCTACTAAATCTTTAATTTCATATCCACCCGTCTAGAATCCAAGTTAATACCTATATCATTTAAAAACTATAAACAACGTGTAGAATTTCCTTCAATGAAACTTACCATGTACGAATGATTCGCAGTCACATCACTTCCACCAACAATTCTACGTTCCCCATTACAAACTAGAATACAATTATTAATGAGAAGTTAAGAAAGGCAGAACGTTGTAGATTCCTACTCATCTCTTCTCTTCATTCGTCACACACGTCATCTAACGTTATTCTGCCCCCCCAGAAGTGGCAATTCGTTGCTCGGCGTATGATGGAATAGAATGATAAATGTATAGGATCTAACGTTTTTGACATTCGTTAACGCCTGTCATATACGTCAAATCCCATAGATTTGGCATTCTATTGGAATAGAATGCCAAGTGCATTTTATTGCCACTTGGCATTCTATTGGAATAGAATGACACTTGGCATTCTATTGGAATAGAATGACAAGTGGCAATTCGTTGCTCGGCGTATGATGGATCATACGCCGAGCAACGAATTGCCACTTGTCTAGAAGGGATGGTCGCGTCTGAAGTATTCACCACGGAGCCCGGAGTGTGCATTTCTCCTTTTACTTCTCCACTTCGGCATCCATCTTGTAGTTTTCGCTTAGAATTAAATAAAGTCTGAGACAACAGTAATTATATCACACCGTAACGCAGGATTTGTTAATAAAATAGGCTGCGAAAATTAGTTGGAACCTGATATAATAATACTAACCATGGGTACCCTAGCTCGCAATGAGAAGACACTGCTACTGAATTAACGAAAACGAACTAATCAATGAGGGCTGCAGACACAATGTTAGCTCTTTTGAAATTCCACTTACCGCTGAAAACTGTTATCAAATGATATATTAACCACGACGACAGCACAAAAATCATTCTTTGCTTTTTTGACATATTATTACTTTAGAAACTGTTTTCATTTCAATTTTACGGAAGGTGACTTGACTGAATGTTCCAATCAATTTAATCGTTGCTTTATTAATATAAATGGTGACGTTATGTACATTGTTCATTTCTAGCTGTAAACCACTTCTTACATTATGCAACCAGAAAGTGGCCCGAGTTGCTAACTAGCGATGCCGCGATTTGTAACTACAGTTTCGCATATACATTCGAATGGCGACTCACACACTAGGAATCTGGAGTCGAGAGTTTCCGCGACCACTGTGGGGTGGGCACGAACAACTATCGTAATCGTATCGTGAACGCAACGAGAGCACGGAGCATTGCGATTGGCAGGCTTTAGGCAGGCGGCCAATCGCAATGCTCCGTGCTCTCGTTGCGTTCACGATACGATTACGATAGTGGTTCGTGCTCACCCCACAGTTTAATACAGAAACACGAAACCGGCAACTCGCGTCTCGCGTCTCTACAACCTATCAGCAACTCTTAGAAGTCGATACTTTTTTACGTTACTAATTTTAAATTAATCCGCCGAATTCTGCGGATTAATTGCTGTTTTTAGTAAGTATTTATTTAATTTTATTTGTAGTATTTGCTGTTACAGCGGTAACGAAAATACATCAACTGTGGAAATTTCAGCTGTCTAGCTATCACGGTGCCATGAGATTCAGGTAGACCTATAATTGCTGGCGGCTGATGGAGTACTTCGTAACAATAGTTCCGCCTCACCCGACATGACTCTCTAAGTAATGCAGTCTCTGGACATCGTCTAACTGCTTTGTAACTTACGTAGCCGAGTAAATAGAAATAATCACAATATTATTATAAAGAAACACATTTTATTCGGCAAAAATTACAGAGAGAAGGGAAAAATAACAAAAGACGGTGTTATAACATTTTTAAAAAGAACTTACGAACTATGCAGTATTTACAGAAAAAGGTTTCATATGGAAGAGGTTTTATCTTGTTGTTAGGAATTAGCGAATTAGAGAAAAAAATAAATCCCTAAATGAGGTCCTTTCAGTGTACAATCCTGAGAATTTTGGAATACTTATTTTTGGTAAATAAACATTAATATAATTCTGCCGACTCTTGAACAATACCGGTAATATTGCTTCTTGCACCGACCATCGGTGCAAGAAGTATTTTTAACTCTGACTTATATCACAGAACAGAACTAGCGTAGGTACTTACCTATATGTTATGTTATGTCGCAGCTAACTTAAGCTTAAGCCGTTTAATTAACTGCCTAGGCTGTTAACTAAACGGCGCCGTTCAACTAACGGCCTGAATGATATACAGCCATAACATTTATTTAGTTATTTATATATATGTATATATATTGTCGGATTTGTCGGTTTCATTGTAAGTATAAGTCGGTTGTACAATAAACACTTTTCCGTAAGTCAGCATCAAAAGCCTCCACACTAATATTTTTATGTGCATCATCATTTTGAATAATCACCAAATTAAAAATTTAAAAACCGACTTCAACCGATTTTTGTTGATATTTCATAAATTGCTTGACCGATTTTGATAAAATTTACCTGGGAAGTATAACCTATCAAACAAAAAAATAATTTTGCAAATCGGGCCAGGCGTCTTTGAGTAATCGGTGAACATACATAAAATAATACAGGACTACCTCAAAAGTAAACCAAAGCCAAATTAAAAATCAACGCTTATACAGCGGAAATATAGCTGAATATTCTGAACACTTCTGCATACCCTTTCAAAGGATTCAGGCGTGATGTTATGATGTGTAATGGCAGAGACATTGCAATAATATGCGATTGCAGCAATCGCGGCTGATTTCCTGGTATTTTTTGAAGAGTTCCTTGGTCTAATCTCGGAAACCCATCATCAGATCTTTACGAAATTTAAATGGGACCATTTCGGAATAATCTACTTTCGAACAAAAAAGAATTTTGCAAATCCGTCTACGCATGGCGGAGCTATGAGCGAACAAACATAAAAAAAAAAAACATATAAACATCCGAATTGAGAACCTCCTCCTTTTTTGAAGTCGGTTAAAAATAAAGAATTTGATCATTTTAATTTGGTATGAATTTAAATTTGATGCCTCCACGCATTCCTGAGAAAATGGTAATATACGAATATAAACATTATGCAGCATTATTGCTCGGGACACATAATCCTAACATGTGCTCAATACACGTTTCTTGGGTGTCTTTTGAAGATAGCACAGGGTGCTACTGCGGTGGACGAGCACAAATTCACCATACATAGATTATTACAAAACAATCTGCACGCGCCAGGGCCTCATCTGTCTCGTGATTTAAATCTAAGATAATGTGTCTCGAGTAGTCTAAAAAGTGTGAATATTTTGTCAACAACTTGTACAAAATAAAACCAGATTATTCTTAACGACGCAGGTTATCTTGGACTGGTTTCTGCGGCTGTAACTGGCATTTTTCAGTCTCTGCGGGGCTGAAAAAAAAAACTCCAGCTTTAATTATTACTAGTTATTACCCGTGATTTCACCCATGGCCACGGGGCATTCTGCAGATCTACCATAACCTCTTAAAATAGGAAAATAATTGAATGGCTGTGATACTACCAACTGCATAGGAGGAGGTAGGACACGACGGAATATCCGTCCCAATCGAGCAGTCCGACTGGGGAAGTACCTCCGCCCTGCAGAAGACCGCGGCTTAATAACCTCGTTTTGTGTTTCCGGCGGTGAATACCCCACTCACCGTCAAAACCTCTGTTTTGTGCTGTCAGTGGGAAAACCAAATAGGCAAAGGCAGACGGCACAAAATCTGTCTATTCTTGCAGGGTCGGCAGCACGAGTGTGACTCCCCTGATGTTGCACGCGTCCATAGGCCACGGTAACCACTTACCGACAGGGGGGCCGTGTGCCTACGACATTGAGAAGGCGCAATGGATTAAAACAGTAATCAATATTATCACATTCAAGTCCATATCAAGGTACGCTGTTTTTGCTGCTGTGGTCTGCGGTCGGCTACGAAATCATACTTTAACATGTAAGTATATTTAAGATGATCATTTACCCATCTGGATGATTCAGCCATGATATGCGTCGTTCAATTACATTAAACTCCTTTTCTCCTGGTGGTAGCTTAAAATAACCTGGCCTGTTCCTGCAAATATTGAATTGTAAACCACAGTTACACTTCCCATTATTTAAGATTAAGAAACAGGCAGAATTAAAAAAATATTTTTGTGTATCTGGATCATTAATGTAACATAATCTGTGGCTTAGCGGTAGTGAACGCGGCCGCTACGCAAGAGACGCAGATTTCATCAGTGCAAATATTTGTATGCATGAATATGGGTATTTAGGTACATTGGTATGGTCATGCCTCGGAGAGTACGTTAAGCCATTGTCGGTCCCGGTTGCCATACGAACATCTATGACAATCGATACGGGTAGTTGGAGCCCTAAAATGTCTAACAACTGGTCTAGCTGCACTGCTTTGATATGGCCCAATATCGTTATTGGGTTGTGAAAGTCTGATGGCAGTACCTCTACGAAAAATATATAATACTGCGAACCCCATATTCCGAGGTGAAAGCTTCGGAAGTGACTAGGATTAACGCTAGGATGAAGAAGAAGATTCTAAAGACCTACTTTTTGATGTCTCCAATGAACAGAGACAACTACATTTAAATATAATTATAATAATATTTATGCAAATCTATTGCGGCGATTCGCTACAGAAGAAGAAGAAGTAAATGTTCTTAAAAATCGAATGATTTTGAAATTACTATAAAATAAAAACATTGACTCACATAGATCTTCTTGCACCTTTCCCTGGTTTGTCGGCCAAAGCTTTCATAACACATTTCAGAAACCTCGAGCTACAATATGTGCTCGTGAACAAAAATGGCCCCTCACATTTAAAGTTAGACAATTTAAATACGGAAGCAACGCCGATAAGTATTGGTTTTTTGCTCTGCCAAGATATAAGTGGTCCTCCGTGGTCATTCTAAAGACAAAATTGTACAATGTATAAAAAAATACTTATTCGAGACAGAGTAATCTATTTTTAGGATTAAAATCTTATCCTATCCTAGTACCTGCTAATATTATAAATGTGATGTTTCTGAAGATGTTTAAATGCTTTTTTTTTAAATATAGGACACGTCAAATTGACTTCACCTCGCCTGATGGTAAGCTGAAGGCAAAGTCTGTGAAAAGAGGGTCACCATTACAGCAGATACAACAGTACATACATTTTGCATGTATGGATGTTTGTTAAGTATTCAATAACGCTCTAATGGCTGGTTGGACTCAGCTGAAATTTGGAACAGGGATAAATAATTATATTCTGGAATAACACAAGCTAATCAATACATTTATCCCAGTATTGAAACCTTTCCATGCGTTGCAGGAATTGGACCAAAATTCCAAGCAGGCAAAGCCGCGGGTAATAGCTAGTAAGCGATGAAGAAACCCAATTAATGTAAAATTATCGACGCAAATACGACAAAAATAAATCGCTGAAGTAGTAAACTTCAGTTATTTAGTTCTTCGGATGCATCATCGACATTATGATATAATGTTATGGCTGAGGAGTCACGCTTAGAAGTAAACGTAGACATATTCATACGCAGAAGTCATCAGCGGACACGTGTGTAGTGCACCCCGTCCACACGTCGGCGGACGCGTCCGACGCGTATCTGCAGATGAATCTGTCTACGTGTAGAGGACCCATTAATGTGAATATTAAGATACACTGGGACCTGTTAACCTCCACCAAGATTTCCATGACGATTTCGATCATTCACCGGAAATAGTTATTTATAGTGACCAAAGTTGACGGATCACTGCGGTAATTGTTAACATGGACCACTATGATGGGTAATTTTATTATGATGCGCGGGAGCGAGTGAAGCGAGGTCGTGGACACGACGGTATATCCGTCCCAATCGAGCAGTTGGCAAAGTATCTCCGCCCTATATAGCACAATAAAAATAGGATTTGACATAGAAAAAAATCCTAGTAGCAATTTTCTTTCGGAACTCGCTATGGGAGGTCACTGGCAGTCTAAATTTAGATTTACGTGGTATTCGGTTCGTTGCGTTCTCCGTCATCTTGAATGTAAGGGTACATTTTTGTTTATCGAATAAGACGTTTAGAATTAAATTTTGTACAAATCTGGTATTCATATTTTTTTTTGTAGGATCGATATTTTTCTATTTATACCCCAAAAGGTGGAGAATCTTTGTTTGACTTTTTTGACTTATAAAAAAATTACTAGTGGCAATTTTCTTTCGGAAATCATTGGGGCAGCAGTCTACATTTGGTTTTGCGTGGTATTCGTTGCGTTATCAGCCATCTTGAATTTAAGGGTAATTTTTTGTTTTTCAAATAAGTCCTTTTTTAATTTATCACGAAAAATTGTTACTACAAAGTTATTAAGATTAAAATTTTCTACATTTTAGTGTTCATAATTTTCTTTTAAGATTGATATTTTTCGATGTATACTTCAAAAAGGTGGTGAAATTTTTGTTCGATTTTTCTGACAAATGAAAAACTCCTAGTAACTTTTTTCTTTGGGAATTCTTTAAAGGAGGTCATTGGCAGTCTACAATACGATTTTCGTGATATTTGGTTCATTGCATTCTTAAATATAAGAGTAAAATTTTAGTTACTGAATAAGTCGTCAATTTTCGTCAATTAACATCAATCCTAGGGAGAAATTATGAATAGTTACTACAATGTAGGAAATTTAATTCTGAACAACTTTTGTTTCACTATTTTATGTGTAACATTAAAAATAGGTGACTCCTTAACCACTAAGTTACCGACCGACGCTTATTTTTCACCGGTGTATGTCCGATTTAAGTATAAATAACCATAAGAAAAGTTTCGGAGTTGCATCATAGATTTTGGTGATTGTCGACATACACCCGGTGCATCTTAACATTCGCAGTAATACCTATACATAACAAATACTGAACAGAATACAATTTTTTTTTAAATTACCTGACATATTCCAACGTCGTTTGACTTTGATGTATGTGAAGATTTTTCATTATGCTGTAAATTAGAATTACTAAAAAAAATGTTCTAATTATTTAATATAATCAGTATACCTGCTTTATGTTGTACGTGGTAATCGTGGTAATCTTCCCGGGAATGAGAGGGCAGCGCCCTTGTAAACTGTACGTATAAACCAAACAAAATGAGAATCAACCGAACCAACCTCAAGAGACAGCAGAAGTAACGTTGATATGGTGATGAGGGACTTTGATTAATTTGAGTAAATTTAGAATTTTCATGAAACAAACGAAGGTCAGTTAAATTGAAAGGGACTCCGTTGAGCAGGAATGATCCAATGACGCACATCAAGTACCCCTAGCAAAAAAAACTATTGTAATCGTAACGTAAACATATCGTAAGAACGTAGCATCTCGATACGTTTATCTTGAACTTCCTAACAAATAACAAAGGCAATAAAAACACTTATTCATTTTGGTGTTATCCTTCGGAAGTTATTTGCTTATGTGCACAGGTACATTTCAGCAGAATTTGAGTTGGTTTGTGTGTTAGATCATTTCTGCACAACACGGACCGAATATGAATCATTATCAAATCGATTTTACCTTCCGATTGCAACGGTGGCTACTTATTTCGACTTTTATACAAGTTTAATTATTGTTTCTTAATAAGCTCTCGAGGGTCAGACGCAGATGGCTTTGTTACTTCCCTAAATGCCAAAATAAATCAAACTTTGGTTGCGACCGGGATTAGTGTTTGGATTTTAATAATAAATATTAAGTTCAGTAAGCCTAGATATTAATTTATCATTTTGACGAATGTGGCAACACAACATTCCCAGTGTAATATTCACTATCATTGCATTTAAAAGAACGTGCTGTGTTGGTTCCCGGTGGAGCACAATAGGGCCACCAATCTCATTCCGTGGGTATCGTTAAAGGTGACTAAGGGAAAGAGCTGTTCTCCATCCGACAATTAATAATAAAGTGTGATGATCAACACAATCAAAAGCATTTGATAGATCACAAAATATACCAATGGCATCCTGCTTCTGCTCCTATGCATCAAATATAATATTATTATGTTTGACGAGTGTAACTCCTGCATCCGTCGTGTTTCTGAATAAAAGCAAACTGTTTATCATGATGTAAATTATTGTATGTAAAATGAAAGAAAATGAAAAAAAAAAATGAATGATGAATCCAAAAGAGGTATTTTATTGTTAATGTTTTCATTTTTTTTTGTAATCTATAAATATGTTGTGATTGGTCTATCTATATACAATATTTTTTGGCAATGGAACATATTGGTGCTCAAATCTAGCTAACTGACCAGTATGATCTGGGTTTTTAAAATTTATTATAAATTTCTCTTTTACATTGCTGTCAGAAAAAAAAATATCCAAGCATGCAAGCTGTTGTGGATGTATACGAGTTGGTTCACAAAAAAGATTTTGTAAGTTAAAAGATTTAAAAAGATTAAGGAACCTTAATGCGTTTTGGAAGTTTTCTAAAATGTCAATATTAAAATCGCCACATAATAATATAACTACCAACGGTAAAGACGGTAAGACGGTAAAAGATATTTTTTAAGGTTTCTTCTTTTTTAATTTTGCTGCTTAAAGAAAAGGTATAGTAGCACTCACCAGTGCTACTATACCTTTTCTTTCTTTAGATTTCAATCTGTCATTAATTAAAATGAGTGACCCACCTCTCATAGCGGAATCTCTAGTAAACGAACTAATGATTTTATAATTATCAATACCAACTAATAGTTCATATTTTTTTAATTAGTGTTCAGTAACACAAACTATATGAATAAGCATTAAAAATAAATCTATTTGCAACTCTTTGTCAGAAAAACCTTGAATATTTTGATGAATAATATTTATGAAAGAAGACTCTTCCTTTGTCCCTAAAATAAAATTGCTAGAAATTTCCTCTAATATCATAGAATTAAATTTAAATAATTGTCACTATTATTTGGAACATATTCCAAGGCCGCATGACAGACATTGTCATTTTTCTGCTTAAAAAAGCTGCTTGTTTAGCCAAGTTCTTGGCTGATAGTTCGATACAAAATGATAGTGAAGATGCTATTTATCTCTTAATATATCTATTCAAATAGAATTTGTCTTCTGTCAATAATTTCTACCTACATGTCAATTAAGTGGAATTAACTTGAGTTATAGAATGTCAATGTATGTAATGTATTATCTGTGGTACTAATGTCTGATTGACTGAATATCCCTTCGGGATCTTCCGGCGTGAATATTTAAAGAACATAATATATACTTACTTTCTTCTCGTCAGCCTCAGAACAACCTTCTTTTAGTTCTTTGATGTCCAATTCGTCACTTTTCTCGTTATCGCTAAGCACGTCCTTGCCTTTGTCATTAAATGACGCAGATGGCCATGTACAAATTACGAAGTTTTTTAGCACGGAATACGAATTAAAATTAGAGTCGTAATAGTTCTCCAGGCATTTCTTTTTATCAAATATCTTTGTAGCGGCATATTGCAATATTTTACTATTGTAGTCAGTGAGGTCCTTGTCCTGTAAAAATTTAATGTGTAGGTAATAAATGAACGTGAATTAATTATCTTGATTTTTCTCAATTTAGTCATTCTTCGAATTTCTACTTAGTTATTACTAAAAAAGTATGCATAACCAGGATAACATGTAAATATGAATTTAATGAACATTTTGATACTAAACTAACTTTATGAAAATTTATGATATTTTTAATAATATTGATATTAAAATCTGAAATCTTTACACGCCTATCTACTCGCCTCTCTATCCGAACTTTACTCGCCTCTCCACTTGCCTCTATAATCGACTCTTTACTTGACTATGTCTTTCACCAATCTCTAATTTTGTCTTTGTACCAAATTAACTTTAAGTAATTTGTGCAAATGAGTATGGATATGGATGATTTTTTTCGTAGAAAATCTATCAATACCTATGGTAATTTTTTTAACGTGCGGAAATCCCCATGAATACCCACCGCTGGAGTCAGCAGGAGTGGTTCTGTCGGTTTCTAACCGACCAAAACCGAACGGCTGTCTCAAGCAATCAGTTGCCGAGGGTAAGGTAGCCTCACTGGCTTCTGGCATATCCCTCGCACACCGGCTGACCCAGAGCCATCAAAATAAGTATTCAATAAGAGTGGCTGTCTTATCTTACCTGTCGATATTCCTTTTTATGACCCCATCCCAAAATTACAGCAACTTGTCCGGTATCTTGTAATTTTTCATCCTTAAAATTAACTTCAATGGATCTTGGTACATAATGACAATGTTCGCGGTAATCTTCTACACCAGTGACATCTGCATCAGTTTTGACCACAGCAATATCCAAACGACTCCACACCGAAGTGTTGTGATGATTCAATATGTAGTCTAGAAAAAAGAAAATTTAGCTGGTTTACCTTTCATTGTAAAATAATTAATTCATCCTACTAATATTATAAATGTGAAAGTTTGTGAGAATGGATGTGTGGATGTGTGGATGTTTGTTACTCTTTCACGCATAAACGGCTGGACCGATTTGGTTGAAATTTGGTATGTATATAGGTTATACCCTGGATTAACATATAGGCTATATATCAGCGATGAACGGGATCAGAATTCCACGCGGGCGGAGCCGCGGGCAACAGCTAGTTCTATATAAAAACTTAGCTTAGATTAAAAATAATATGATTGGTAGATATCATTCACATGCATAGCAACATAGCAACATAGCATAGCACATCTCCGGTGTAATGGCAGCCAAACGGCCCTACCGAGATTTCCATGGCCCAAGTCAAGCTTATTTTTACACCTGCAGCTTAATAGACGAAGCTCACGGGCAGGCTTTCATCTCTGTGGGGGTCCGACGATAATTCCACCCGTAAAACCGTTATGCCAATAAAGGAATTGAGGATAATCTGTCTGTGGATTCAGTGCAGGGCAACGATATTGAACACATTGACACCAGTGACAATGACCACATCTTATTAGTATAATATCGAAGCACAGTTTAAGGAGGAAAGAAAAGACTTGCCTGGTCATCAGTTCCACCTTTTCATACCAAAAACCACAAAACGATATTGTGACGGTATGGCCAAAAAAGTATCCCAAGTGTCTTATCCTTCCGAAGGTTAAATATGCAACTTTAAACATAATACTATGCAGAATAACACAATAATGATTAGAACTATTAACATAAGCATTTGAAACCAAAAACCATTATATTCAAATAGACATAATTACATCCTCTAAATATTGCAAAGTGCCAACTCGCACTCGCTAGCGAATTTGAGGTTAGCTAGTTGATGAATCTTAAGTGTCATTTCCATAAAAGTAGAATAAAGGCGATAGTGGAACTTCCACGGACGGACCCATTGATATAGTTCATAATAAAAGTAATTTGATTAATGAGGAATCTAAAAATTTATTTAGGACTGAATTTGATTCTATAAATTCTGACTTACTTTGGGACTTAAAAATAATGAAAAGTCATAATTTCAGTTTAGTTAGGCAACTGGTAGAGACTGCCTATGGCATTAAGTCCGCCTGTGTATGTGCATGAAGTTTTAATAAATATGTTAATAAAAATAAAAAAACTTATTTTGGAAGGAATGTTTTTCAGAACAAACTAACATATTATGCAGTATTGGAAAGAATCGGACGACCTTGTAAAATAGCCCATTATTATTTATTTATTTAAACTTTTTGCACAAATGCAAAATGATTGTACAAAGGGGGACTTAATGCCATAGGCATTTTCTGACAGTCAACCTTAGGGTGATGCAGAGATATTCATATCAATGGTAGGTGCACGAAGTATTGTTGAGAGTTGGAACTATTTAATGGTACAAATAATAAATTGTATGATGAAACTAATATCACTTTTATTGAAAATTTATAAACATTATAATATTTTCATACATATACACTATAATATATACACTATATTATATCCATCTATAAATAAATATATCGGTGCAAACATCACAAACTACATACACATTTACATACAAATACAAACCATACATAAATATATACCTAAAAATATTTTTATATATACATTTTACAAATACTATACATACATAATATCAAATACAAGCAGAGAAATATTACGAATTTATGGATGCAATCTGATTTGATTGCCAACTCTACACCCACAGCTATGGGTTGCTGTAAAGCTGGTGCACCCTGGTCTTAAATATGAAGTATTTCATAGAATTATTGGCATATCACGGTACTGTGACTAGTTTGTTATTGGCTGTCATATGTATATGGTCGTTTTTGCCTGTATTCACATGTTTGCGTATTGCCAAATATAACAAACTCCCAATAGTGAACACAAATAGCCATGTGAAGTCTTCTTCTTCGTCCGGCCTTTTCCAGTTTCTAATAATTGGGTCGGCTCTCGGTATCCCTTCTCTCCAGAGACGGCTTTTCTGGGTCGTCGTTGGGTCCATTTGTTCCTCCCTGAGGTCTTTTCTTATGGTCGATATCCATGTAGAACGGGGTCTGCCACGGCCTCTCGGCTCCGACTCCAGTTGCCGCACTTTTTTGGTCATGTGTCCCTCAGGTCGACGTATGACGTGACCGTACCATCTCAAGCGCATCTCTTTGAGCTTCTCCGGTATTGGTCTCACTTTGAAGCTGCCTCGGATATACACGTTCGGTACTCTATCCAGAAGTGAGACGCCCGCGGATCATTTAAGCATTCGCATTTCGTTGAGATGCACCTTATTTTCCTGCACTATTGTTATTGGCCAACACTCTGTGCCATAGGTCATTGCCTTGCCTTTAGTTTTCATTGGCATTTGTGAATTGCAGTAAATGTATATTTTATTCATATATTTATGTATATTCCTATATATATATAGTATTACATAATATAAGTATGCGTATATGCTGTCAGATATACATATATCATAGTACAGATGTACCTATGTATATCTGACAGCTTATTTATTATGTAGGTAGTTATGGCATATGGTTTTTGTTATCTTTCATAATGTACCTACTTTTTTTTATTTTCTGCACGGTTGACTGGTAGAGAATGCCTATGGCATTTTTAGAATACGGGCCTAAGTCCTCCTGTGTAAATGTGTGCATGAAGTAAAAAAAAATATAAAAAAATAAAGAATTTCAATTTGAGTTAAAAAACGAAACTCATTACCTGTAGGTATACAAATGTTGATAACTTTCCTTTTCATTTTGCTTATACACTTATCTATTTTCCTCTGGTCATCAGGCACATAACGATTGTAACCTGCTATTAAGTACATATGATATATGTCTCGGACGCAAGCAGCCGATGTTATCGCGAGTCGTCTCTTCACAAGTGTACCGCCACACAACCAACCCGGAAAGGATTGTTGACTGCGTTCAGCTTTAATTAAATAAACCTGAAAATATCATACACGCTTCAAAATATTTTTATAATATCGTAGTGAAATTAGGTAGAAGAAGCAATTAATATGGGTCCAGCGAACAGATTGGGTACAATAAATACATATGCACACTAATTCTTTAATTTCATATCCACCCGTCTAGAATCCAAGTTAATATAATTATTATATATCATTACTAGCTGTTGCCGGCGGCTCCGCCCGCGTGGAATTCTGTTCCCGTTAATGACGGTTAACGCGACCATAACATAGCCTTTGTCCTTACCTAAGGTCCAATTTATCTATGTACCAAATTTCGTCAAAATCGGTTCAGTGGTTCAGGCGTGAAAGCGTAACAGACAGGCAGAGTTACTTTCGCTTTTATAATATTAAGAATAGAATAGAATAGAAATAAATTTTATTGTACACCAAACAAAAAGAAAAGTATACATAAAATAAATGGCAAACATAATTAGGTAATGTACAAATGGCGGCCTTATCGCTAAAAGCAATATCTTACAGGCAATATCTTACTTATATAATATTAAGTATCCAAGTATCCATCTCTGTACCAAATTGCATCAAGATATCTTCAAAAATAAACTTTGATCCCCTATTACCCCTCCTCCCCTCTCTAACTACCCCTTTCGTAATAAAAGGCAACCCATATAGGTTTCTAAGCTCTAATCCATCTATGTACCAGATTTCATCATGAACTCTCAAACAAATTTTCATCCCCTATCCCCCCCTTAATCCTTTTTTCGCATAAAAGGTAGCCTTTGTCCGTTACAAACTTTCATCCCAGATTTCCTCCTTTTGACCCACAGTTTTCGTCAAAAATGGTAATCTATGTCCGTTCCCATGCTTCAATCTATTTCTGTTCCAAATTGCATCACGATCGGTTCAGCGGTTTAGGCGTGAAAGCGTAACAGACAGACAGACAGAGCTACTATCGCATTTGTAATATTAAATTTATTTATTTTATAGAATTTCCTTCAATAAAACTTACCACATACGAATGTTTCGCAGTCACATCACTTCCACCAACAATTCTTCGTTCCCCATTACAAACTAGAATACAATTATTAGGTAATCAAAAGTTAAGAAAGGCAGAACGTTGTAGATTCCTACTCATATCTTCTCTTCATTCGTCACACACGTCATCTAACGTTACCCTGGTCGCGTCTGAAGTATTCACCACGGAGCCCGGAGTGTGCATTTCTCTTTTTGCTTCTCCACTTCGACATCCATCTTGGGCATCCATGGTAGTGCGACCATTAGCACGCAAGTCATCAGGGAGACGGCCAAAGAGAGTACCAAGAGGTACTTAATTCTCTGAGCCTTTTCCCGTTTGTGAAGTGACATGACTGTCGCTTCACGGCTGACCTCCACCACCTCAAGTTCTATATTTAGACTAGTCGGACTTTTGAGGGCTCCAACTACCCGTAACGACTGCAATAGATGTTCGTATGGCATGGCAACTGGGACGGATGGCTTGACGTGCTCTCCGAGGTTAGGGAACACCCAGATTAATTCAAATGGACATGATACTGTGTGAAGTTTAGGTGAATTTAGTCAACCTGCGACCATGGGCCCTGAAAAGTAGCCGAAACGTTGGGCTAAAAATAAATGATCATTAAATTATCGTGATAGAATTCGTTCAAAAGTAATTTATTTCGTTAACCCCCGACAAAAAAGAGGGGTGTTATAAGTTTGACGTGTGTATGGTTCACCCCCGACAAAAAAGAGGGGTGTTATAAGTTTGACGTGTGTATGGTTCACCCCCGACAAAAAAGAGGGGTGTTATAAGTTTGACGTGTGCGCGTGCGTGTGTGTCTGTGTGTGTGTGTGTGTGTTCAGCCATTTGAAATATAAAAAATATCAATATGAGTTCTAAAAATATAATTTTAGATGCAGTTCTCAATATTATGCTTTTGGAACCCTAACTCTCAATGAAAAAGACACTGCTACAGAATGAACAAATACAAACTAATCAATTTCGAACGAGACGGGGCCGCAGACACAATAGATGACACTTTCGAAATTCCACTTACCGCTAAAAACTGTTATTAAATTATATAATAACCACGACGAAAACACAAAAATCATTCTTTGCTTTTCTGCCATATTATTACTTTAGAAACTGTTTTCATTCCAATTTTACGGAAGGTGACTTCACTGAATGTTCCAATCAATTTAATCGTTGCTTTATTAATATGAATGGTGACGTCATGTACGTTAATATCTAGCTATAAACCCCTTCATACACTATGCAACCAGAAAGTGATACGAGTTGCTAATCAGCGAACGAGACTAGAAAACCGAAGTCAAAAGTATAGAACAAAAAATAAATTCATTTTTAACAAAAAAGTTTAACCGACTTCAAGAAACGAAAAAGAGGCACTGAAAAGCGAAAAAGAACTTAATTTACAGACTTACTGATTTATTAGAAGTCGGTACCTAGCCCAAGAGAGGCCATATTTCAATTGATTGCATCATAGTAGTTCAGACACAACAAACAAAGTTGGCTGGCACCGACTTCTAATAAATCAGTAAGTCTGTAAATTAAGTTATTTTTCGCTTTTCAGTGCCTCTTTTTCGTTTCTTGAAGTCGGTTAAACTTTTTTGTTAAAAATGAATTTATTTTTCTCTTTTTAGTGAGTTTACGACTGTATATCGCATGTATAGTGACCTGACTGTACATGCGCTGCTGACGCTGCAATACAGATCGAACCGGCCACGCTACAAAAAAAAAAAATTAAATCATTATTCAAAAAGAATTTTTAAAATCAATGCATATACACCGGAAATATAGCTGAATATTCTGAACACTTCTGCGTACCCCTTCAAAGGACTGAGGCGTGATGCTATGATGTGTAATGGCAGAAACATTGCAATAATATGCCATTGCAACAATCGCGGCTGATTTCCTGGTACTTTTTGAAGAGTTCCTTGGTCTAATCTCAGAAACCCATCATCAGATCTTTACGAAATTTAAATAGGACCACTTCGGAATAATCTACTCACGAACAGAAAAAGAATTTTTAAAATCCGTCTAGAATTGGCTTCACAATCGCGTAACAAACATACAAAAAAAAAAAAAAAATTGGGTACGAATTGAGAACCTCCTTTTTTGAAGTCGGTTAAAAACACGAAACCCGCAACTCGCGTCGCGCGTCTGTACAACCTATCAGCAACTCTCAAAAAGTATCGGTGAGACGGCAAATTCTGCGGATTAATTTCGAATTGCTGTTCCAAAAACAATTCAAAATTCAGTTTGTACTATAAATTGAGAAAAGTTCTTAGTTTCCAGTCGCATAATGTACGAGCCTCGTCAACTTTAGTTGTGTTTCTATAAAATGTAATCAATGTGATTGATCATGTCAATCTCAAATCATACATAACGCAACTGAAGTTGACGAAACTGGAGTTTCTTTCTAGTTTCATAATGTAGGAAGAGCCTTAGTGTTACTTCATACATACATACCTACAATCACGCTTTTATCTCCGGAGGGTAAGGCAGAGGTGAAATAACACCCACATTTCACCAATCATTGCATTAGGTCCCCACGTAATAGGGGGTGAGCCTATTGCCATTTTCCGGGCACTATTGTTGACTCAAGCCATGTATCTGAGGCTGAATCTGGGCTGTATACATCTGTCTGATGTTAAACAGCCCTATCCTTTAGTCTCCTTGTACGATACCGTATGGGAGAAGATGGGTGGCCCAAATCCTACTCTGCTGGGAACCACGCAGCGGTAACTTCATATAAAAACGAAATAAACTTTTCTTACTTTTCAGCGCACAGTTTGAGTTCCAAACTACATCAAGTTAGCCAAGAAAAAGTGGTTACAAAGCATCATAAAGTTTCAGAGCATTGTACAGTGAAAGTTCCTAAAAATCTGCGCAAATTGGGATGTCGACGATAGTATATCCTACTAATATTATAAATGTGAAAGTTTGTGAGAATGGATGTGTGGATGTGTGGATGTTTGTTACTCTTTCACGCATAAACGGCTGGACCGATTTGGTTGAAATTTGGTATGTATATAGGTTATACCCGAGATTAACATATAGGCTATATATCAGCGATGAACGGGATCAGAATTCCACACGGACGGAGCCGCGGGCAACAGCTAGTACAACCATATAAATCATCATAATCGCCTCCGTCGTGTTGGTCCCGGTGGAATAGAATAGGATTACACCATCCCCACACCCATAAGGGATAGGGCTGTTCTCCATCCGACAGTAAACATACAGTCCATGACTAGGTAACCACTTAACGGCAATATATTACGTGGGACCCAAAATCAGTTGGCGAAATGTGGGTGGTAATACACCTCTGCCTTCCCGTTCCTGGATTTTCAGGCGTGAGTATTTGAAATGTATAGGTAAGTTGTATTTGAAAACATTTGTGTAATCAAACTATGAGCACGTATATTCATAATATATAAGCGTGCATTTTTAGATTGGCTCGTAGTAAGAGCGTGTAATTTCTAGTTACAGGATATTGAACCAAGCGTCTGCTAGCATTTTAATAGCCAGATGCCGAAAGCAACTTGCCGTTTATTAAAAGAAAAAAAAATCACCTTGCTTCGCCTTCTGGCAGTCATTTCAATCCACTTAACTTCTAATTACGAAGCTTTTGCGATAGGAAATGATCTTGGATAACTTGTTAAGTGAGTTTGAGAATCGATAAAAGAACACATGAAATAAAGTAAGGGTACGAGTTGGGAGCGGGCGACATGAGGCAGTAGCAGACGACGTGTCGCTGCGACACTACTGGTGCTATCAACTTGTACCTTATTTCCATGAAAATAGCGGGCGACATGAGGCTGCAGCGGACGACATGTCGCCGCGACACTACTGGTTTCAATGTATTTCCATGAAAGTGACTAGCAAATAATTATATTATACTAGCTGTTGCCCGCGGCTCCGCCCGCGTGGAATACTGATCCCGTTTATCGCTGATATATAGCCTATATGTTAATCCAGGGTATAACCTATATACATACCAAATTTCAACCAAATCGGTCCAGCCGTTTATGCGTGAAAGAGTAACAAACATCCACACATCCACACATCCATTCTCACAAACTTTCACATTTATAATATTAGTAGGATTAGTAGGATATTAGTAGGATTGTAGTTTACAATGATACTATTATTTTTTATCTTGATTTTAATTTCATCCATACATAGTAAATTGAATAAAACAATTCTTAACGTTACTCTAAATTAATAAGTCCAACTATTAAGGCAATATAGTCCATACTGGTTGTCTGGAAGAGATCGCAGACTTGCGATAAGACCGCCCATTGTACAACTCTCTGTCATGTACGTATCTTATGTATGTATCCTAGGTTTGGTGTGCAATAAAGAGTATTTATCTTATCTTATCCTAACTTATTGATATTTTTGGAAACGCACGAATTGTCACTATACCTAGATACGCATAGATCATTGCTAAGCATCTGCCATTCTGCCCCGGTACTGTTCATACCCGTGCCTACGCTCGGCACAATGGACCCGAGTGATACGCGCGCTGTGTATAATGTATACTCTAAGGTTTTACCGCTTACATAATTCATGCCAATCCCGAACTTCATAAAACCGAATGTTCGTTTAACCGAATTTTCGAAATACCGAAAACAAAAATTAGATATTTGGGTGGTTATAAAAAAATAACTACGAATGCCAATACGGGAGCTCCGTTGCCACCATAGCCTTCTTATCTAAGCTATCCATATTGGATTATAGAAGGTGGACACTGCACGCGCCTCGAATGGATACATCATATATGTATAGGTTAGAAGGATATGATGACGACCTCCGCCATACCTTCAGACAATTTCAGATATAGTAAAATATTTATTTGGCATGGTTAATCAACAAGAACAAAAAATTATTATTATTAAAAGACGACAAACCCGAACGCCTACCACCGGTAAAGTATTAAAATCAAATTTTCGGGCTAATCTTTGGAATTTTGAACTTTCGGGATTTTGAATTTCGGTATTTTGAAATTTGGTATTTTGATATTTAACCAGCGCGACAGGGATCAGATGTCCACGCAGGTGTATCACGGGTAATAGCTAGTGTGAATATAAATTCAAAGTAATCCTATGAAGTTCTTTACGTCATATCTTCAAGTTGCTAATACTAAAAACAAAGTGATTAGACAAACGTCCTACAGGGAAATCAAAGGAATTACTTACATTTAGGGAAGTTTTGGAAAGTTTTCAGTCTTGTGTTTCAGGCAGTTTAATTTTAATTTATTTTATGGCTGGTGGGAAACACCAGTTTGAACAAACACTGAAAGAGAAAGAATATCAATTTGTTTTATTATTCTTGCTTTTTCAGTATTCAGTTTGTTAGAAATGATTTAAATAATTTAAAGGTAACATTTTAAGGTTATTCGAAATTCAAATAATTTGAACTTAGGCGGCCTCTAAACGGTCATAAAAATTATATTGTGCAATATTGCAAATTGTACAATATAATTGACCGTTTAGGGTTAATATTGAAGATTGCGCAATGATTGATCGAAAGTTTGAGCGAGTTTAATTTTTATTGCACAATATTTTTCCATTGCATCGTGTAGGGTCAGTATTGCGCAATATTTTTCATTTTCGTGAGTGTATTTCTGCCTTTGTACCAATCTTTCGACCAGCGACGTTTTCGTGTTCGTTTCCGTTTTACCACAAACAACAACACTACAGCTGCAGCTAAATTTTTTTCGGACATACTGACAATCTGATTCGCTCGGTGCACACGGGATCAATACTATTCTCGGACTTAACACGAAAACATTATTTCGTATTATTGTGCAAAAAAATTGCTCGTTTGGATTCAGAGCGCCTTTCAATCTTATTGTAGGTACAATTAAAAGTATTGTACAATGTTATTGTAGGTCTAGGCGCCGCCTTAGATTTAAGCGTCATTTACACGGGGAGAATTTCTCGCACATCACTAGCAATAATCGCCATACCATTATCGTATCAAAGTGTTTACACAAAAGCAAATACTAAATTCTCGCCTGAATCATATTTTTGAGACGTGTGATTTCAAAACTTACGAAATAGTTACCGTGTTTCCGTGTTGGTCCCGGTGTAGTAGAAAAGGCCCACCTCATTTCTTGCTGTGGGTGTCGTAGAAGGCGATTCAGGAATTGGGCTGTTTATACAGCCCATGACTAAGTGCCCGCTTGACGCCAATAGGCTCGCCCCCTATGACGTGGGACGGAAAATCACAGTTGGTGAAATGTGGGTGCTAATACACCTCTGCCTACCCCTTCGAGGATTTACAGACGTGAGTATATTGAAAATTGCAAAAAATAATTGAAAATGAATCATACTATGAGTGATTTTGAAGGTTTAATAACCTCTCGAAAAATATCTAGTGTTTTAGGGTTTCATAAAGTGTAGGTAGTTTTTGTTTTGACAGATCATACAAAATACCATAGCTGTTTTAACATTTTACTATACAAGTTGATTGCCGCGGCGGCGACACGCATTGCGTGTCTCCCGTCCCCATACCCGGGGGCGAGTTGGGGACTCTGCAGTCCCCACACCGGATCTCGACCTGGCCCTGGTCGAGAGATATGGCCCTGGGTCGGCCGGGGTGCAAGGGATATGGCTACGACAATCTCACCTCCGGCAACCGACGGCCCACAGACGGCGTGCGTTTTAGTCGGTTCGAGTCCGACATAACCTCCTCCTCCGGCTCCGGCGGGGGAGGTATCCGCGGGGATTTTTCGCACGATAAAAAAAAAGCTATACAAGGTGATTTTGTAGTCGTTTCCAAACGTAAGATTTTGAGCACAGTTTCGATAGCGAAAGCGTCTGGAAGTATTAATTTGGCGAAAAAATAAACTTTTTTTTATATAATGTATGGGAAGGGAATAATTTTTGAAATTTCGTTTTGAAATACCGAATCGTACCTTCTAAAGTGTTGCATAAGCTAGTATAATTTACTACTTTGTTAGAAAATAAATTTCTTTGAAGCTATTTCTCACAAACTTCATAACTTGCCGTATAAAAATGTTGTAGTGCCAAAGTTTAGCCATTTAGTTACGATTCAGCTTACCCTACCTGGCTCCAGGTACATTTTTATTATATCTGTCGCAACCAACTAGCTTTATCAGCCATTCAATTAACTGGTAGGCTTCATATCGTTATATTAATATTAACAAAAAGATGTATGCAAGGATCGTAACAAGTGGAAAACTAGTATCTGCCTACCCCACCGGGAAATAGACATGACTGTATAATTATAATGTATGTATGTAATAGTAACGTTGTAAATTGTGCGCTAGGTCTATTTTCAAGTGTACATAATCGTTCATCCGAGCAAGTTATTCGGAAAAATATTGATCGTTTTCAAACTGCACATTATGTTATCATTATCAACTAGAGTGCTATAGTACGCGCCAGTTAGTGTGGCAATACGAGTGGAAAAAAGTCTTACGAATACGAAGTAACAAGAAAGGTAAATCAAAAATATTAAGAATTATTACATTATCTTTTAACATTGAAACTGTCGTTTTTGCAAATTTCGTATACCTACACCACTGTATGGGGGAATGTAAATGACTCGTATTGCCACACTAACTGGCGCGTACTATAGTTGATAACATAATATCTATAATATCCATAGAGACGCCATACAATGCGCACAGAAGAAGTTATGTATGACTGATGTTGAGAAGAGGACACATGATCGTATGATCTCACACCTATGACTAACTTTCAGTAAGGATAATATGTGAAGTTGCACGTCTATACAGATAAACCACAGACTTTATACCACTTGGAAGCAAACATTTATCGCGCTGTTACCGATATACGATTCCAGTTGCCCGAAAAAGTGGTAAAAAATTTTACTTCTCGATCAAGCGTCTGTCGTTGTCTTATGTGGTCGGCTTCGAATCATACCTTATTTTTTTGACATTCTACTTGGCAAGTCTACCACCTAACCGTATAACCCAGAATAGAAAACCTGTATCAGCGTCTTAGCCGTCGCGTCGATCAGCAATGCGATTCTGTTAGCGCACAACGTTGCGACAACCTTGAAAGAGATTTTCATTGGTCGGCCTGAGTGACGTCACTGAAGATCGACCAATGACAACCTATATCACAACGTTGTTCTCGTCGTTGCTGTGTCGGCTGAGGAATCCTCTTTTAGCGTTAATTCCCAGTCGCATCCGAAGCTTTCAGCTCGGAGTCTGGGGTCCGCTTTACCAGTCTTAACTACGGATTTGGCTAGACCTCGATATTTTCCGTGAAGCGATTGACATCTGACCTCGACAACCCAATGTTAACATTAGGCGATGCAGCTAGACCGTTGTTTTTGGATTTTTTAGGGCTCCAACTACCCGTAACGACTGCCATAGATGTTCTTATGGCAACCGGGATCGACGGCTTAACGCGCTCTCCGAGGCACGACCAGACCAATGCAAATAGATACTCATATTTCATGCACACAAATATTTACACTGAGCGGGGATCGAACCCGCGCCTCCTGCGTAGCGGCCGCGTTCACTACCGCTACGCCACGGAGGCTGTCTGTACCTGTGTCGGCTGAGGAATATCTGTGTTTTTGTAACCTAATAAAACTTTAACTGCGGCCCCACTTGCCACCTAATCTATGTTGTGGTATGATTGATCCGTATTATATAACGTCCTCCAAATAATACAACTGTATTGAATGAAATATGATGACAATAGAATGTAATTGGCTCATAAATGATAATATTATAATATCTTGTTTGTTGTGAATGTTCTAATATTCAGATAAGTAGTTAACTATGTCATAAAGTGATGATTAAAACACTATCCTACTAATATTATACATGTGAAAGTTTGTGTAGATGTTTGTTATTCAATCACGCTCTAATGGCTGAATGAATCTTACGCCCAGTTTTCGAAAGGCTGATCAACGTCAAATTAACTAATCGGCTGTTAAATCTCTTGTCAAGTAGAAATTGGGTTGCTAGAAGCATGGTTAAACAGTTTAATTTGATCATCGTGTCAGTTAACATAGCTGTCTAGTGTCTAATGTCATTTCATGACATTTGAAATTCTCCGAATGTTTTGTCAACAATGACAGTCCGTAATATTTTTTTATCCGTTTTGGAACCGGCCTATTGGTAGTATTGACTGATAAGAATGAACTAATGAACAAAAATGAGCAGTGTGATCGTAGTACATTTTGACCCTGATCAACGTTTCAGAAACTCAAATTGATTTGACATCCATGTTAAATTAACAGCAGTGTTAGTTGATCTATGTTTTAACGGGCCGTTCAGAAACTGGCTGTTATTAGTCTAGACATTAGTAATTCACCTAGGAATTTGAGATACCCAACTAAAGGACTATAAACTATTATTTTGATATTCTAAAAGTTGTCTCAAAACCTACATAACATAGTATGGTAGGGTATTAACAATAATACTTGGATTATGTTCTAATAACGATACTGACACGAAAATATTGTTTTGAAATTCTTGTCCGCAATGGACATAAAAACTACTGAACGAATTTTGATGCCGTTTTCTAGTTTGAAAGGTCTTGGTCAGACTTAAAATCTTGCGTTTGTTTGATCACAATCGGTTAAGCAGGACCGGAATATGAGCCAAATAGGGTTAGCCGTATACTGCAGGACTGTACTTGTAGGAGGTAGAACACAACGGTAATTCTGTCCCTATCGAGCAGTCCGACTGGGCAAGTACCTCCGCCCTACAGAATATCGCGGCTATAATAACCTCCTGTTCTGTTCCCGACGTGTTTTACTGTGTTTTACTGTCAGTGGGAAGACTACCAAAGGCTTGTCCTGCTTGTCTTCTGCGCTGACGCACAGAATCTCTCTGTTTCTATTTCTTTTTTCTCTCTGTACAGGGTCGGTAGCATGAGTGTGACTCCCTTGGTGTTGCATACATTCCTTACATAGGCCACGATATTTAGACTGGAAAGTTGATCCCAACCGGTTTTCAAAAAGGCTCAGAAGATGATTAAAAAGATTACTATGTAACTATCTGTCCTCCTAATTACTAAGATGCTCAAAATACATTTATTTCTAACTAGCTTTTGCCCGCGGCTCCGCCCGCGTGGATGTCGGTTATCGCGACCAAACATAGCCTATGTCCTTTCTCGAGGTCTAATCTACCCCTATAACAAATTTCATCAAAATCGGTACAGTGGTTTGGGCGTGACAGACAGACAGACAGACAGACAGACAGACAGACAGACAGACAGAGTTACTTTCACATTTATAATATTAGTAGGGATTATAAAAAATGTTGTCAATATTATGATATTATGTAATAATTTCATGAGAGACATTTTAAAACCCATCTTTTTAATCTTACACTTAAATCGCTTCTTTAGTGAGATATTTAATTTATTAGCAACGAACATGCTTCAAAGTCCATTCAACTACGGACGTAAGTTCCAGCTGGCTTTAAGTAAATTGGATAGTGTTGAAATCTAGATGACGTCACATTTTATAGGGGTGAAGCACACTATCTACATTTTTATGAGGCCATCGTAGGGTTAAAAGTCAAGCAAAAACCGAAATATCGGGATCAGTGTATGATACGAAATGAATCGTGATATACTCGTAATTTGTATAAAAATAGTTTTATTTTAACAAAAAATGGACATTGATCCAAAATATAGGACAACACTGCAATTGACGAAAACCGTCGCGGATCTTCCGCGTTGGAACGCCATTAGTCGTATAACGGGTACACACTGCGGACCACCCGCTCCCTGTGTCTGAAATGCCAGCTATAGTTTATTAATATTCAAATAACATATGGATACCTGCCGGATTTTTTGACATTACTGATTACTGCTCCTCGCCCTTGGATAGTAGCGTGATGTTATATAGCCTCTAAAATTCCTCGATAAATGGACTATTTAACACAAAAAGAGTTTTTCAATTTGAACCAATAGTTCACTCAGTTTTCGATGACGCAATAACCCTACCCTCAACAATTTAATTGGCAAGCCAACGTTCTCATTACACTTGTCAGGCAATACTTGACAAAGTTAACCCGTTAATTTGAACCTGTGACGTAGTTGAATTGTTCCTGCGATGCAATTGGCTTAGTTTCGTCCCATGTAAATGAGGAACTAGTACGACAGTTAAAGTGTAATGATCATACTTTGGGCGATGTTCATTTTGTCTATTTTATGGGTTTGTACATCTGGTTGCAGTGTACGGGTTATTTGAAACTTTAAAGAGTCTTCAAATAAGTAGTCATGATTCCTCTTGGAAGTAAATACATTGGTGACCGTTATTTAATGTACTCAAAGTCAATAAAAAAAATTAAAAAAATTAAAAAACCCCCAAAAAGAACAAAGCCTAAATATTTGGTTTGGATAGGTGAGCCCGGTCTCGAGTTATAAGCTAACAACGAAAAGTGGCATTGATTTTTATATATATAGATATAGATATACTTGTAATCGCCTTCTAATTTACTTCATTTTAATTTTGTAGGTAGGCACTGTGAGGCTGTCTTGTTTCGTGCAATCCGTCGTATATAATCTCAATGATCAATACACATCTGCATATCTGAATATTTAATAGCTCGAAAAGCAACTGAGAACTACAAACTACTGCAGTTGCCCCGTCACAATTCACGCTAACAATGCAAATTATTCTCAAACTCGGCGTAGACCAGCCACAATTGAGATAATTTATACGGATTCTAATTTACACATACAATATGATTCCATAGTCGACCGCATACGACAATGACAGACGCATGCAGCACATACAGCGTACCCATTAAACACACACATATCCTCACAAACTTGTCTATAATGGTGACCCTCTTTGCAAGACTTTGCCCTCAGCTTACCATCAGGCAAGGCGAAGTCAAACTGGCGTGTCCTATATAAAAAAAAGAAGTTGGTAAATTATGAAGTTGGTGAAATGGGAAGTTGGTGAATTGGGAAGTTGGCGAATTGGTAAGTTGGTGAAGTGGGAAATAGAATTGCTGGGTTGGCCATATGGGAAGTTGTCCATTTGACACAGTTGTCCAGTTGAACCTAAAGGTACTTGTCCTTGTTAAACTCCGATACGGGGACCATTGAGAAGCCGTAATAAATTACGCGCATCTGCTGCGTGCGTCGGCGGTTGTCGTATGTGGTCGGCTACGGAATCATACCTTAAGGCCCCGAATCAGATGCATCGAAAAATCAGTATTTTTGAAACCGTTTTTCTTTTTAACTATAAAACCTACAGATCTGAAATTCACATGCTTGCATACTACAGGATATACAGAGTAACTTCATCTTTTCATAAATTAAATAAAAAAGGAGGAAATAGTTGAAAAGAGGCTCTGAACATCACTCTACTCTTTCTTATGAAACCAAATATTTTCTATAAATAATCTAAAATTTCACATGTATGTTAAATAAGTGTATTAGCATGACGTGATCTTCTTAGTTAGTAACCGTCGCCTATAAAGTTATCTATTAAAATTAGTTTTACTGATTTTTACGGTTCAAATATGAGCGAATGACCTTGAGCATTTGTATGGTCAAAGTCATTCGCGTACGTAATCACCTTAAACTCCGATAAGAAGCCGCAATAAATTACGCGCATCTGCTGCGTGCGTCGGCAGTTGTCGTATGTGGTCGGCTACGGAATCATACCATAATTCTAAATAGTATTTGATGGTGTTTAAAATAGAGATTACAATTCCTTGTTATATTTATGCTTTCACGTCTGTAAATCCCCGAAGGGGTAGGCAGAGGCGTAATAACACCCACATTTCGCCAACTATGATTTACGGTCCCACGTAATACTGGGCGAGCCCATTGCCATCTAGCGTGTACTTGGTCATGGGTGGTAATTCGCAGCGCATCAACCAATGCAGGTAAAGACGCGAGTATACATTAGTTTTCTTTTTCATGTTTTCTTTAATCCTTTTTTATCTGACTATACTTTAGCATGCACGCGAGATGACGACGAAAAAATAATTCGAAATCAAAAGTTGCCAACTCGCGCGCGCTCGCGAATTTGACGATCGCGAGACGGTGAATGACTCATATTTACTGTCGTATGGAGAACAGCCCACAGGAAGAGATGGGGTGGCCCTATTCTATCCACCGGGAACCAACACGTATAGATATCACTACATATTATAAAACAAAGGCGCTGTCGCTGTCTGTCCGTCCCTATGTATGCTTAAATCTTCAAAACTACGCAACGGATTTTGAAGCGGTTTTTTAATAGATAGAGTGATTCAAGATGAAGGTTTATATGTATAACGTTATACATAAGGTTTACATGCTTAATATTGTAGAGAAACACTAATAAATTTAGAGATAATACCACGCGGGCGGAAAATATGGCGGTACGAAGTTCGCCGGGTCAGCTAGTCTATAATATAAAAATTAATCCTCTAGGGATTATTTTTTTCTCGAGATTTGTGTTGCGCAAATCTCGAGAACGGCTGAACCGATTTCACTAATTCTTTTTTTAGAATATTCCTCAAAGTACGAGGATGGTTCTTACGGTGAGAAAAATTAAAAAAAGGCGGTACGAAGTTCGCGGGGTCAGCTAGTTATTTAATAACAATGATTATTTATAGCAATACTCAATTTCAATTCGTCCCGGAAGTGTAATAATATCTAGTAGAGAAAATACATTCTCAAACAATTAGTGTTTCCCTAAATTTTCTTTCATACAACTCAATCCAAAAATTATGTCAACAAAATACAGCAATTATGGTTGAGCCGGTCTCAAGTCGTGTACGGAAAACATTTAATTTTGTGGCAATATGTCCATTGGCGTCAGTAACCACTTTCCATCAGGTTGGCGGTGTGCTTGTCTGCCACCTAAGTAGTATAAAAAAATTGAATCCATACTAATATTATAAATGCGAAGGAACTCTGTCTGTCTGTCTGTCTCGCTTTCACGCCTAAACCACTGAACCGATTTTGATGAAATTTGGTATAGGGGTAGTTTAGACCTCGAGAAAGGACATAGGCTATGTTTGGTCGCGATAACCGATATCTACGCGGGCGGAGCCGCGGGCAAAAGCTAGTTATATATAAATGCAAGTATTACAGAGTTAAAATTACGTAGTCATATCTCCACGTCCCCTCTCTCTCCGTACCCGGGGCAAATGTACCCATCACGCTGACCGCATTGCCCCGTTGTTTTTGTTACTATATAATATTTCATTTTAAATGAAATTAAATGAAGAATTTGACCAGTGAAAGGATTTACGTAAGTTTCAATTATACGGACTTGCTGAAAAGGATTTATCATTTACAATGCAAATAACTTGGGTGTGACGATCCGTACGACAACACTTCACAAAACTAATTTAGCCACTCCGGTGTAAAGGCTACTTTATATTTATTAAAACACCTGCATTTTACAGTGTATGAAACATTCAATGTTGATATAATATAATAATCATTTAAGGAATTTGGAAAAAAAATGGACAAAATGTTAATTATAGTATAATAGAACAAGTAAGTATTTTTGTGATTTTCAGAGAACGAGTTTAGATATAATTTATTTAAGTATACATACATATACATAAAATCATGCTTTTATCCCCGGAGAGTTAAGCAGGGGTGAATTAACACGAACATTTCACCAATCAATGTATTCGGTCACACATAACAGGGGGTGAGCCTATTGCCGTATTCCGGGCACTGTTGTTGACTCGAGCCAAGCATCTGAGGCTGAGTCTGGGCTATATTATATAGGTATGCCTGATGTTAAAAAACCCTTAGTCGCCTTGTACGACACCACAATGGAAAGAGATGAGGTTGCCCAAATTCTACTGATGGGAACTACACGGCTCTTTTCAGAATAATAACAACTTTATTGTCAGATTAACACAACGTTAAATTTAAAAAATTACGTTTAATATGTACGATATTGTTTTTCACGATCGCATAGGCGTGCAGTGCTCGTAGAACTTCACAGTACCGTGGGAAACTAATATACCTAAAGACCACGCTATAAAGACAAACATACTTTGACTTGACTAACGAGTTAACCAAAAACGGCTACGTCGTTAAACTCTACGCCGTAGAAGTAGGAGCAAGGGGCATTCCAGCTAAATCCCTGTACAACTTACTTAAAGACCTCGGATTGCCAAGAACTTCAGTAAGCTCTTTACTAAATCGAATATCAAAAGCGGCATTGATAGGATCTTACCAAATTTGGATAGGGGGGGGAGGGGACACTACTGACGGTGGAGGTGAGCGCTGATGCATCACAAGGTGGCCACCCTAAACCTACATCTGGGTCGCAAGTCCCAATCGCCGTCACGGTGTTCCTCTCTGTATCACGCTATGGACCCGGCGACCGCACGGTGAATCCATGGAGTGCTGAGAATCGGATCTCTACGATTGAAAACTATCACGTCATTGAAATGTAGGTAACTATTATACCTATATATATACTGAATTATATTTTAAGAAACACTTTCTAATATTTGTCTTATGTGTAATCAGTCACCAACAAAACAAAACATACACGTATCTATAGACCAACCGTAATCGCTGTATCACGCCTTGGGCTTATCTCAGGACACGAGCTAAATAGCTTGATACACGAGGCTCTAGCGCGCGCGGATTCTTTTGTAATAATCTATGATTGGTGAATTTGAGCTCGTTCACTGCCGCAGCACCCCGTGCTGTCCTCAACAAACACCCAAGAAACGTGTACTGCGCGTATAAAGGTGCGTACAGATCATGTAACATGTTGTATAACTTGTGTTATATAACACGTCCACATTATCTAACATTGTTTTATAACTTTGCAACATTGTACTAACTTCAGTGTCTACATTACTGAAACATGTTATATAACATTGTTATATAACATGTTATGCTATATAATTTGTACGCACCTTAACACACGTTTGGAGCACATTATAGGTCCAAGATATAATATGTTCGGAAATAATATGTGCTGACACCCTTGCGCCTTCACATCTTCCAGGGACTGCGAACTGCGCCTGTGCTGCTGCTGCTTCGGCAGAGACCCTTAAACGGCGCAAATATAGTAATTTAAGTGGTAATTACATATTTGAGCCGTTTGGGATCGAGACGCTGGGGTCATGGGGTCCAAGTGCCCGTCTATTATATAAGGACATTTCAAAACGTTTAATAGACGCTACCCGTGACCAGAGGACTGGTTTATTCCTTGCACAAAGGATTGGTATTGCCATTCAACGTGGCAATGCCGCCAGCCTTCTGGTCACCCTCCCAGTTGTCGTCGATGGGGAGGAATTCTTTGACGCCTGAACCTGCAGCTTTGTATATAGATATATATATTGTTTTTTTCTTAATTATGTAAATAACTGTAATTTATTAATTGAGTACATTAAATAAAAAGTTACAGTATATGTTCGCAGCAATAATATGTATTCTTACAACTATATCAATAAGCTCTATCTCCAATACAACATTATAATGCTATTTACTTATTATGCTTTTCTAATGGTGTGAAGGTACTTCTGCAGAAGATCCTAAATTGCAATAGGAGAACCCAATACGCTCTTCCTTGGTGTAATATAATGTGTACCACATGATCTTTTATGAAAATGAGCGCCTACTATAAAATAATGAGTACAGCTACATTGGTGTTAGGGCGGGACTCCACCAAAGCGGAGACGAGACGAACGGAGAGGAGATGTTTCTTAAACAACCAATAGAGATACCAGTGCGCTATGCAGTATCGGATGAAAATTACGCTTAACGTTTTAATAAAATAAACAAAACACATAAATAATGCTCCTTTTTCATCTGGTGGAGACAGAATTCGCCAGATTTTATGGGTAAAAAAGACTTGCTGCCTTACTGTTTAATCAAAAGGCCTTCATAAGCAATTAAACTTCGACGGAGAACCAAAAGGTGGGTTTATTTATTTGAACCGTTTACGAGCAAGCTTACGTTGTAATGCAGTCAAAAAGTTAAAAACAAAACTTTAATGACAATCTTTGCAAGAATTAAATTATGATACAGCTCTTCTATTGCCCATTATTATCATTATTTAACTTTTGTCCATGGATTTCAGCTGGACCAGGTAGGTTTGATTGCAGTTTTTGTATATAAATTGTGGACATGGTGCATGCGCGATAGCAAATGTATTTTACATGAATGTAAACATAACGCTGTAATTTGAGAGCAATTATATGAACTACTCATATTTCATCAGATTATATAAAATAGTGTATGAAACTGTATATAATTTGGTCTTAAAACACTCGTGTCGTTGTCGTGATATTGTAAAAATATATATCTTTATACTATAACTATATTTTTTAACTCGTTTTTTATGAATCCTTATTATGCAACAGTTTCTTATACTACTATTTTAATTCAGTGCCATGAATGCTCACAACCTGTATACACAATTTTATTGTTGCTCATCAACATAATTATATTTATATAGTTATCCGAACACAGGTACACTTTGAGCTTACACGTTTTGGTCTTTCGAGCAGGATTGAACAATTATGTATATAAAAATGACTTTTACAACCCCAAATGTAACTTTTCAATGAACTAGTATGATAGAAGTTATAATTTTTTCTCGTCCGCACTCACTGGTTAATGAATGTCCTGTCACAGTTGTGTTTGCATTGAAATAAGCAAATTAGTCTAGATTGGAATGACCGTTTATGTACCATACACAATTATATTCTATCTAATACATAAAAATCAATGCCACTTTCCGTTGTTATTTTATAACTCAAGAACGGCTGAACCGATTTGGCTAATTTTAGTCTTGAAATATTTGTGGGTGTCCAGGGAAGGTTTAAAGGATGAGAAAATATGTGCAGCGGGAACGGGAAAAATATGGCGGTTCGAAGTTCACCGGGACCGCTAGTCTATATATATAAAAATCAATGCCACTTTTCGTTGTTAGTTTATAACTCAAGAACGGCTGAACCGATTTGGCTAATTTTAGTCTTGAAATATTTGTGGGTGTTCAGGGAAGGTTTAAAGGATGAGAAAATAGGTGCAGCGGGAACGGGAAAAATATGGCGGTACGAAGTTCGCCGGGACAGCTAGTTTAATATAAAATCATTGGTGCTCATACTAGCTCTAATTTACATACTAAAGTTCTCGACCCTTTCCTCGGGACAGTAAGTTGATATTTATCTAACCAATTACTCTCCTTCGTCGTTTCACATCTGTACCCGGAATCTGGGGAGACCACAATCTGGTTTAGTTAAAAGAATTAATTATCCTTTTAAGTTGTAATGTGGGTCGGATTTATGTTTATCTCTGGATGACTGCTACTCAAATTAGGTTTACGGTTTAACGATATTTGAGATATAAAATTGTATGGGTGTGTGTGGCCCCAATACGATTTTCGGGGTAAATCTCACCAGTATGCCGTAACATCTTTTGATTGGCGTGGGAGAGGCTTCTATAAAAGGAAGAGAGTGGACCCAGAGTGCAGGCTTTGGATGAAGCTAAAAAATAAAACAGTTATGTAAGTCAGGGCTATTTTTTTTTTGACTGACCAGCGAGCTATCATCTGTCAACTAAAATGACATGTGACGTTTCACAGTTCGTCGCTTCTCCGGAATAGATTTTTGCTGAGTTATCTTTAAAAGCGTCTTTTTTAATTTTTTTTCTAATTTTGAGTTACTACACTATTCCGGCGAAGAGATGAGTTACGAAACTAGGGATCGATTTATGTCTTTTGATTCGGGTTTCAATAAATAATAACAACAAAAATATTAACAAATTAAATTCAATGAAACGCTGCACCGACCTCAAATAATTAAGATAGGGTATTCGAAATTAATGATATTGGAATTTGAATCGAATGGAATATTTCGATATACTCGAGAAGTTGGCACTCGGGAATCCGTCCAACATTCTGTAAATCGATCGCTGTAGAATTGAATCACATAACACAAACCAGTAGTAAATTAATTCAATGTTGGTCTGGATCGAGTAAAACCATAAAAAATAGGTAAAACTGGCTAAACTGTAAAAATACCATTGTCGTGTCGTTTGACTAGTTCTCACCTTTACATGTCCTTACATTATTTATTTTCCGACTATTTAACTCCCTTAACCCCTTGTAGCCTATGTCCTTTCCCAAGCTCTTCGCCATCCCTGTACCGAATTTTATCAAGATCAGTTCAGTGGTTTAGGCGCGAAAGCGTAACAGACAGACAGACAAACAGACAAGGATACTTTCATATTTATAATATTAGTAAGAAAACAGAGATGCATAAAGAATGAATAAATAAAAGATTGTTTCTTTTGTTAAGATTCAGGAAACAAGCAGAAACATTTACACATTCGTTTTTGAAAAGCAATTTAAACTTTGAGCTCTTACACAAGTTATATCTGCAACTAATGCAATGTTGTATCAGGCGCCTCGGGCCATCTGGCAGTTGTCGTCTAACACACGAACGTTGGACGACATCCAAATCCTATTAGATACCGACATTGCACTTACACTGTGTTCGTAGGTTACCAACAGAACTATTATTGAGGAGTACAAGTGAATAGCAATCTTATTGTTTGAGTTGAATTTGTTGTGAAGTAATATCATTATTGGAAACTTATTTATTCATATTGTATTTGCATTATTTAAAAAAAAAAATTACCCGCCCAAATTCGTATCTGGTGCAAAGGCACTAGGGCGGAAATGCGGCCAGTGCGCATTGAAAATAATTCGATCAGTTACAATTTATTGTAAGACATGTATAGGGCCACATCGAGATCTTCGGCCTAAATCCTGCAGCCGGTGTATCTGATGATTGACGGACAACATTTTGACAGTAGTTCCCGAAAAATCGAACAAAAAAGAACCTGAAAATGTGGAGAGCAGGAGAGAGTGTTGTACAAGAAACAATAAATGTGAGCATTCCGATGTATATTACTAAGCTTAAAGCACAATTAAATATTACTTTAATAGTACATTTATTTCTTTATACGAGTATATAAATAAAACTATGCTCAACAGATGCTGTCGCGATTTATGAATCTCCGCGGTAATGAGAAGACGGTGTGGACTTCTAGACAAGTGACAGTAGGTACTGTAGATAGAATAGAATATATTGATCAATGTATGGGATTGAAATACGTTGAAAACGTCATAAACGACAAAATACGTGTCAATCCATTCATCATTCTATTCCACAATACGCCGGTCAACAAATTACTGAAAAGCAACCGAAATGTCAAGATCGGTGAAAATAACGGGTTAATTCTGTTTCCCCCTTTTAAATAAATCGTAATAAAGTTCACCGTAACACTTTTTAATTCAATGTGTAACATTCGAGTTGAGTTTCAACATTGTTTGCTTTTGCAATACTCTGAACAACAGCCCCTCTAGATAAGTGGAAATTCGTTGCTCGGTGTATGATGGAATAGAATGCCAAATGTTATGGGATTTGACGTATATGACAGGCGTCAACGAATGTCAAAAACATCAAATCCTATACATTTATCATTCTATTCCATCATACGCCGAGCAACGAATTGCCTCTTGCCTAGGGGAGCTGGACGTTCTTTTTAAAATGCCACTTCATTCAGTACATTTGAAATTTACATCATCAAATTGCAACACGTTGAATACCGTCGAGTCAAAGCTGAAATGGAATTTCAAATGAGTGTCTGCCTTGTTTTTATTTCTCACTGATTGTCAGCAGACAATACCTTTAATTGCTTTAAAGGGAACTGTGAAAATGTATTCAGCGAAGTTCCAATAGTGTGAGTACTTACTGTATCTATATTCAATGATTCTATGTTATATCGCGAGTAAAAATGTCTGATAACACATGAACTAATAGTAATTTTTAGTTAATCCATAATGTAGTTTGTTTTTGTTTTAAATAATAAATCGTAAATAATGTACTCGTTTTACTCGTGTTTACTGGTTGCGTGGGTTTCCTGGTGACCTATAAATACAGATATAAACAGTTGTATCTAGTTTAGGCACCAGTCTCACAATTACAGTTTTTTGTATAGCCCCTAAGATACACTAAGAAATAAGTTTTTTTATTATTGCTATTATTTATATTTGTATTGTTTAATTGTTTGAGAGAGTAAAAATATTTTTACATTTATTTATATTTTATTATAACTATTAGAAGTGTGAGGAGGTACGGGGTGAAAATTTAATGTTGTTCCTACACAAAAGGACGATCCTCCGTCCAGGCAAGGTCTGGTGGGCCGATGTCGTTACATGGGGTTATTTGATACAAGTGGCAAAGTAAAAGTGTGAGTGTGAATGGATCCTGAACTCCAAGGTGTAAGCTTAGGGCTAAACCCGACTATTTAGGTATTCGTGCTCACGCAGAAGATTCTTCTTCATCCTAGCGTTAATCCCCAGTCGCAACCGAAGCTTTCAGCTTGGAGTCTGGGGTCCGCTTTACCAGTCTTAATTGAGGATTTGACTAGACCTCGATATATTCCGAGAAGCGATTGCCATCTGACCTTCACAACCCAATGGTAACATTAGGTGATATTGAAGCTATGCAACTCGACCGTTGTTTTTTGAACTTTTAAGGGCTCCAACTACCCGTGACGACTGCCACAGATGTTCTTATGGCAACCGGGACCGACGGCTTAACGTGCTCTCGGCACGACCAGACCAATGCAAATACCCATATTTCATGCACACAAATATTTTCACTGAGCGGGGATAGAACCCGCGCCTCTTGCGTAGCGGCCGCGTTCACTACCGCTACGCCACGGAGGCTGAAGATAAATAATAGCTAATATAGATAAGTAAATAAAAAATATACAAACAAAAAATACATCAAGACTAAAAACTTTAAACTTCTTACAGTGAGATTAAGTTTATTTCATGTTCAACGAAAACATCTCTAAAGGAGTTGGTGCAACAGACCGGCTGGAATTCTTTTAATACTTCATTAGTGATGTAAGTTTGGAAGCGCCAAGACTGGTGCAGCTCTCGTACATTCCATTTCTGTCGTAATTTAAACATAATTAAAGTTCGCGAGAAATGTTTCCTTCGTTCGCAAAAAGCAACTATGACACTCTTTTTATTATAATTTTATCGCTGTGAAGTGTTTATTAATGTAAGAAGATTTTAAATTCATCTAGAGTTTATTTAAAAAATAATGTTAAGAATAGTTTTGACTAATGAAACAGACTCGGATCTATACTAATATTATAAATGCGTAAGTAACTCTGTCTGTCTATCAGTCTGTCTGTTACACTTTCACGCCTCAACCCCTGAACCGATTTTGATGTATTTTAGTACTGAGATAGAGGAGATCTTAGAAAAGGGCATAGGCTATGAATGAAAGTTCTATCACTGTTTACACTAATAGAATTTGACGTAGAAGGGATAGGTTGAGCATTCGTTCGTCTGATGTAAATCAACTAGGGTGAAAAACGCACTGCAAACGAGTGCTTTATTTTTGGCCCTACAAGCACAAATAACTCCAATATACATACCAAAATAGCACGACTGTGCAAACTCAGTCAGCAAACAGTGGACGCGCTCATTAAGTCAGAAACAGCGCTCCACTAATTAATTTATTCTTTAGTTCAAAAAACCATTGTTTATTTAACTAACTTTTAAACTCTCGCGTTCCATGATCCTACTAATATTATAAACGCGAAAGTTTGTAAGTATGGATGTATGGATGTGTGCATGTTTGTTACTCTTTCACGTAAAAACTACTGGATGAATTTTAATCAAACTTTACAATAATATAGCTTATACGTCAAAATAACACATTTATACTAATATTATAAATGCAAAAGTAACTCTGTCTGTCTGTCTGTCTGTCTGTTACACTTTTACGCCTAAACCACTGAACCGATTTTGATGAAATTTGGCACATAAATTAGACCTTGGTAAAAGACATAGGACTATGTTTGGTTGCGATAACCGACATTCACGCGGGCGAAGCCGCGAAAAAAAGCTAGTAGGCTATATATCAGTGATAAACGGTTTCAGAATTCCACGCGGGCGGAGCCGCGGGCAACAGCTAGTATATTACAATGTCAAATGCTACTAACGCAATCATGATATAGGTACATGCCTTTGATTTGCCCGATATTTCGACCAGGTTGTCACCACGGCCAGTGTTGGTCGTGTTTGACTTTGAATTTCAATAGGTATATTTAACTAACGATTCTGAAAACATAAATATTTAATTCTTTTCTGCTTATCCGGTTACCTGTTGTTTCGCGTTGGATGCAAAAAATACTGAACGGATTTTGATACGGTTCTATAAACTATAATAAGTTTTAACCAAACATGAAATTTCACTTATGTTTGATCACAAATTTTTGTAAAGAACTGCAGATAATCAAAAGTAGCAATAAAGAAAAAAAAAATCCGACTTTCATGCGGCCGACAGCACAGCAGTCACATGCATCAGTTAGTTATTTTTATATAATTATTATCCATTAATCAATCAATCAGCCTATGGCAGTCCACTGCTGAATACGGGCCTCTCCCAATATGTGCCATTACACCGGATACTCCAAGTTCCGCATCCAGTCTGTCCCAGCCACCTTTTTTCAAGTCCGGTCAGGTCAGGCCAATAAAAGCTACATTTTCTCAGTAATTGCATCTAAGTACTTAATCTCAATAGAATAATACTTCTGACAAAACTATCGAACTATTACTAAGTTACAAACTTTCAGTAGCGTTTCTATTTTCTTGATGGAGTATGTTCATTAGAAATGGTATAACGAATTTATTTTCTTAGCTTCCATTAACAATATAAATCGATTTCAATTTGTTGCATGTTTTCTATTATACTTTACAATATTGCTTTTTTTTCTTACAAACTAACCATTGTGTGTTTAAAATGACTTACAGGTTTTTGTATTTTGAGACTTTTTGTTACATTTATCTTCAGTTTCTTCTGCAGACGATTACTTGGACGGTCAGTGAACAGTAGACAGTCTCATTAAGTTCGATTTAACGAGGGACTTATCAAATTATTCTTCGGCTCTTAAAGTACCGTATTATACTTTATTACATTCATGCAATTTATTTGTAACTTTCAATTTTTAATTATACCTGTATAGTACGCGACTACTACGCAGAAGGCGAGAGCGGGGATCTGGGATGGCTCCGCAAAGTACTTACTAGATGCTCTCGACAGGTTGCAGCGACGTGCGGTCCGCATTATTGGGAATCCTGAGGTCACTAACACCCTCGAGCCTTTGCAGTTGCGTAGAGATGTGGCATCTTTGGCGGTTTTTTACCGTCTCCAAGTAATCCCACCCTCTCCTTTCCTATATAGGACAACACGTGCAGGACTTAGATGCCACCCGCATACGGTGCAGAATATTCCATCAAGAACCAAGCGATTCGGCGACTCCTTCTTCTGCCGCACTATTAAGACTTGGAATTCCTTGCCAGCTCACGTGTTTCCTTCCTCCTATAGTCCCGGGTCCTTTAAGCGGGGCGTGAAAAAGCATCTGATGAGGCTGTCAAGCTGAGTGCCACCATTGTAACATGGTACGTGTTGTGATGGTGGCCCTCTTTTCAGAGACTTTGCCTTCAGCTTACCATCAGGCGAGGCGAAGCCAAATTGACGTGTCCTATATAAAAAAAAAATCGATCCCGCTCAGTGCATTATTTCTATTCATGAATATAGATCGACCAGACCAATTCAAATAATTATTTAATATACCTAGTTAATGGCTTAGACCATATATACTGTATAGACACAGCTTTGCTAACGAAATGCATAAAAAAACGGCATGAAAAACGCGTTTTATGTGAAGAATATAATGTCAAGATTGTTCTTTAAACTGTCAATGTGCGCATAAGATGTATGTATAATGTCAACTTAAACCGAAGCAGTGACCATTTTTATTCCGCTTTGATATGACTTACTGTGTCTAGGTAGAGTTTGTGTATATTCTAAGATTAATGGTAATTACGTAACATTAAACTTAGCACGTGTATATTGAAACTAAAATCCTGTTTACGCTGACGCTACCCGAGAACTTGAAGTCTCAAATATGTTGTGTACAGATGAAGTTGTTCACTAATTAATACAAACTGAAGTAAAATCTCATACCTCAAGGGCTTCAGAGAGTACGGGCGCCTTAAAAAGTTGTTGAATTCTAACAAATTAGTAAAAGCTTCTTAAAATGAAATTGAGTTTTTGAGCGATTTTTTTTATACTACCCTTGATATTAAGAGGTTACCGTGGCCTATGAACGAGTGCAACACCAGGGGATCACACTCGTGCTGCTGACCCTCTAAGAACAGAGAGATTCTGCGCCGTCAGCGCAAAAGATAAATGGGACATAGCCTTTGGTTTTCCCACTGACAGCACAAAATCTCTCCAGTCAGCTACCCCAGTCGGACTGCTCGATTGGGACGGAACTGCTATGGGTCTTGGATTCAATTATTTGTATGCTTGAAATGTCTATTTGCATTAGTTTGGTTGTTTTTATGTAGACGATTATATGGGTAGATAAACATATTATCTACTAGCTGAGCTAGCGAACTTCGTACCGCCATATTCTCCGCCCGCGTGGTATTATCTCGAAATTTATCAATGTTTCTCTACAATATTATGCATGTATTATACATATAAACCTTCCTCTAAAATCACTCTATCTATTAAAAAAAACCGCTTCAAAATCCGTTGCGTAGTTTTGAAGATTTAAGCTTAGATAGGGACGGACAGACAGCGACAGCGACTTTGTTTTATAATATGTAGTGATGAAGTATGTTTACGCGTATTCTGGAACCCATATTATAAGTTAGATAACTTCATATTTTGTTTTATTTTGTACTTTTTACTATCTCCAGGAAATACCTAAATGGAAATGGTGGAGGAAAGCGGACCCTTAGCTCAAAGTTTACCTTGGACTCGTACGTAATCAGGAAAATACGTTTCTATGATGATAATCTCTTTTTCATTTCCATGTAGGTAACATGGAAATAGAAAAGAGTTGTGACTGCGTATGTGTATAATTAATTATACTGTCTTATGTATTAAATAAAAGTACCTTATTGACTACGGCTATTACAATATACTAAGTAAATACAGCACATAAATCACAGAAGTACAATTAATTTATTACGATTCTAAATTATAATAAAATGAAATTCGATTCCAAGTTCCAAAGGACATTCAATGTTCAGAGTTAATTAAATCTGAACAAGCGGGATGATTATAAATCCTTTTGGCAATAACTATAATTCCGAATGAGAAATAATAAATTTGAAATTCAAGGAACATTTTAATCCTTCATTTTAATGAGATACTTGTATAATTATGTTTACGTGACTTTTTGCATCGGTAGAGGAGTAGACATTTTTTAAAATTAAGGTTTAAGAAATATCGACAATTGACAGGGTTTGGAAAAAATGGCCACTAACTTAATTTATGCAGTAGCACTCTCAGTAGTGAAAATATTTGCACTGAGCGGGAAACGAACCCGCGTCCCCTGTTATGCAACGCATATCCTAAGCATAGCCTAGAGTCTAGACGAACGCTGCAATATTTATTTATATTTACTACATCGATATATTGTTAAGGATATAATTCTTGAACCTAAAATGTGCTAAAAGGTACTCTACACGTTCAGTACAAGTTTCTTGGGTGTCTTTTCAAGATAGTACGGTACGGGGTGCTACTGCGGTGGACGAACTCAAATTCACCAAGCATAGATTATTACAAAACAATTTGCGCGCGCCAGGACCTCGTTTGTCTTGCGATTTCGGTCTAAAGCGCCCCACACACTAACCGTTTATCGAACGACAACTGGATGATATCGGTCTGTCAGTTCATCGCAATAGCCCACACACTTACAGTTTCGTATACGATTTTGGACTGACGGATAATATGTGTGTGGCCGCTTGACAATTCCGGTCAGCAAATACAGTTAAAGGCCGGACAGTCTATGGTAGTCGGCATTTTATACGTAATAACATCAGACTAAAAGAATAAAATAATGTTATTATTTTAGTCAGAGGTAATAAAATTATGATGACATTGATGACATAAGGACTGTAAGTGGGTGGCCGCCTTAAGATACACAAGTCCCGAGGTACACAAGTCACAGACAAAGAAAAGTTTGTCACAAATCAAATATTTCATGAAGAAAATTTACCAACAAGGCTCTCGAGGCTAATGAAAGCCGAAAAACAGAAGTACATAAAAAGGTCCATAGCCTTCAAATGATATAGCACCGTATTAAGTAACTTTTCAGTTAAAAGAAAAGGAAACTCTTTTAGAACCACGTATTTTTTCCATCTAATGCCGAATACGAAACGGATGATGTAATGTCTTTTTCACATAATAGGGCTTTATCGCCGAAGGGGTAGGCAGAGGTGAATTAGCACCCATATTCCACCAATCATTGTATTCGGTCCCACCGCCCACGTAATAGGGGGTGAGTCTATTGCCGTATTCTTGGTACTATTGTTGATTCGAGATATGCCTCTGAGGCTGAGTCTGGGCTGTATATATCTGTCTGATGTTAAACAGCCCTTATCACACAGTATGGTGGCGTTGTCATTTTTAGTTCCGAGTTTTGCCGCGGGACTTATTGGCTGGCGCGGACTCTAGTGACTTCTGCTATGCTGTGACAGGTATGATAGATATTGACGGTACGAATGTAAATAATGATTTTAAAAACAGTACTTTAATGGCACTCTTTACGCACAGAGTGTCAAAATCAATTTAAAAAATTATATCATGATACTGGCTCGTCTATGGGCAACTGTACCTATCATAATATTTTTTTTTTTCATTACGATACAGGACGTTGCAGCTAGATTAAGTAGGTTTCTTTCTATGCAGTTTGTCTCTATATTATTATAATCCGTGGTCGCATCGCAAATCCCAACCGCGCATGCGCGCGCGATCAGCAAATGGATTTTGGTTGGCCAATGACGGATCCTTTTTTATATTAAATTCATAATAATAAAATATTATTATTATAATTAATAATAATAAGTAGCTACATTTTTTAATATTTTGTGTTTGCGCCATTTTTCAAAGCCGCCACCTTCTTGTATGACGTATCTATAAATATAATACGTCATTTAACGTTTATGCAAATTATTTTAACTTTTTCATGAGATTAGATAAAGTAGTGTATGAAACTGCACATAATTTGGTAAATTATTATTAAGCAACTATAATAAGTCGCATAATAATAATTTTTCAACAGTTTCATTAACTACTATGATACTACTACAAAGCAGTAATAAAAAAAAACAACATAGAAAATACTCGTAGATAAAATAAATTAATCACTGCAGTGAATTCCACTTTCAATTTGTCTTTCACACGAGTACTTCTAACATAAATTACCACTGTTTGCAATTCAAATGAGAGTAATAGTAATAAGGCAGCCATTCTTCTTTTCAGACCTCAGAAAGCCCTCGCGGGACTACCTCAGAGGCTAACGGTAAAGTGACTATGTCAGAGTCGAAAGAATAAAATCACATAGGTACAAGCTAAGTGTCATCATTGTAACATCGTAGGCATGTGTCTATAATGGAGACCTTCTTTTCCGAGAATTTGCTTACCATCAGGCGAGGTGAAGTCAAATTGACGTGCCCCAAAAAATAAACTAGGTGTTCCGTTATGCGCGTGTCTTTTGGTCTTACTGGAATATAATATCAAATGAATATGTAGGGAAATCATTGCATATACGTACATGCATTATATTCACGTCTTTGCATACAAGAAGTGATAGGCAGAGGTGTAAAATAATACAGTTCCACAATTACAGTTTTCTGCCTGGCACTACTCTCTCTCTCCCCCTATTACGTGGGACCTAATACAATGCTTGGTGAAATGTGGGTATTAATTCACCTCTGCCTAACCCTCCGGGGATAAAGGCGTGATTGTATGTATGTATGTATGTACTACTCTGTATTAGGGCGCTTTCAATTTAGACGTTTCGTGTCGGACCACAGCAGTGCCGAAACTGTGCGTTTCTCGTACGACGCACGCACGGTCGTTTGTTTTAGTACAAAGTGCACGGAGCGGCAACGGTGCAGCAACAGTGCGGCGCGCCGTACCGCGAACGCGCGACGACAGGACGGCAACATAGTAAGCTTCACGTGTTATGACGTGTTCATTTCGCTGTTGAATAGTGCGGTGACTGGACTTCAGAGCTAATTTCAACAACATTTCATGTTAATTATTTGCTTAAAATGGATGATATAAACGAATATAGTTTCTTGCCGCTGAATTTTGCTTTCAACTAATTCAAGTTCAAGGTAATTAAAAAAATTGCTTGGATCTTGTTTTAGCCTAGGGAAAAGATTATGAAAATCACCAAAATTACATGTTAACGAACACATTGGTGATGCTCTTTTACGGGGGCGTCGGTTTTGTTTCTGTTTGATCTTTTTCAACAAGAGCACTAACAGTAATGTTTCTTCGTCAGAGTCCATGGTTTAACTGCTGCCAAATACATTTAAAACATCACTAGCATACAAACGCACGGTAGTCAGATATGCTTACAACTTTAGGCGTTTGGTATCGGACTGCTACCGTACGGCAGCAGCACGGCAGCGGGCTTTAACCAGCAGTACGGTAAACGTGCAACAGCGGTCCGACACGAAACGTATAAATTGAAAGCGCCCTTAAAATACCCGTGTAGTAGAACTTGCCTTATGTATGAAAAGTTCTCAGGGTTATCAAGGTAGGTATATTAGAAGTACTGTATGTTTATCACTTTAACTAAACAACTGCAGTCATTGCTTATCGAATATTGCGATAGCAAAGTCACAATACATGCGCAGACATTTTCCTCTTGCTATTTTTGTGCTTTTATTCATTTGGACATGTATAAAGATAATTTTATTTCAATTAATTGTAATTTTGACATTATTTTGTAATTATTTTTTTTCTCTGGACATAGTTACAAATTTGACATTTTTTGCTATGTAATTTCATTTTTATTTTTTTGGTCTATTTGTTATATTAGGTAGGTATAGGTGTACAGTAGTAACGTATACGTAGGTATTATACATAATTAATTGGAGGTTTTTTAACTTGTTTTTAGCTTGATTATTGTTATATTATGATTTCAATACAATGTAATATTGTTTCAGAAATAAATAAATAACTGCCCACAACTATATTCTATCTTCGCACCTCTCGCCATAGGCGGGGAATTCATCCTCACACATTACGACCGGAAACGCTGCGCACTGTGCGGTATGAAAGGAACTTCACCCCACGGTTTTCCCAAGTGTCTACAATATGGGGTTTTAGAAGGTTTCTTCAGGGTCGGCAGCACGAGTGTGACGCCCCTGCTGTTGCATACGTCCATAGGCCACAGTAACCACTTTCCATTAGGTGGGCCGTGTGCTTGTCTACCACCTAAGTGGTATATAAAAAAAAATGATAGCAGATATAACCCGCGCCACGTATCTTGGACCTAAAATGTGCTCAAAATGTGCCCTATACGCGCAGTACACATTTCTTGGGTGTCTTTTGAGGATAGCACGGGATGCTACTGCGGTAGACGAACTCAAATTCACCAAGCATAGACAATTACAAAGCAATCTGCGGGCGCCAGAGCCTCGTATGTCTAACGATTTAGGTCCAAGATATGTGGCGCGGTTTATATCTGCAGTAGGATTGCAATATAGATAGTATTTTATACAACTAGCATGTCACGTAATTGCTTGAAACAGATGTGCTTCGCCTTGGATACGCTCTACAGGATATTGGTTTTTCAGGAAATAGATTTTCTTAAGATGAGTTAAAGCTGCAATGTCAGGTCTTTATATTTACAATATCAGAGTCCATAGAATTTGGTATTTGATCAATCCATTCTTCTCATTTGGACGGGGCATAGGGTTGTGTCCTATTTTTTATTATTATTGTATACTGCACATTTTACACGAACTGTACAGTGTACACTTAATGAGCTTTTAAAGTTTTATATTCCTATGACAAATATTTTTAAAGATATTCGATTTTGAAAATTCAATTTCCCAAGCCGCCCGAAAAAGCTCCATACAAAATCGTGGTGGATAGTGACGTCACAGGGCGATAGCGCGTAGTGCAAATGTATAAACTGCAAGAGTATATCGCATTTATCGCAGTCCACGTTGCGTTTACACGTGTACGATGCATAAATCTTATTATGCATTGATTTGAAGTTATATAAGGAATCTAGGAAGTTATAAATTTTGACTTATTTCGATTGTTAAAGTCATAGTTTCAGTTAAGTTGGTAATATGTGTTATGTATTTTGTAGAATCGGACGACCTTGCCATCATCCCTATTAGATCTACTGTCACTGGTTTGCAGCACTCCAAGAAGTTGTAGACATGATTAGATAGTATTTTGATATTAAATTCAACTTAATACCTCTATGCGTTCTTGAGAAAAAGGTTTGCAGATAAACAGACGGAAGGAAAACAAAGTGATAGAGTTTTGTACTTTTTCCTTGCGTAGCAACACCACAAAAAACGTCTTAATAATATTTTTATGTGCATAACATTCTGAAACTCATATTACAAGCTGGACGCTTACGTTGAGTCTAGATGGCGCTGTGTAGAATGTCCTAGATATTGTTACTAAATAATGTTTTATACGACAAAGATGGCAGAGAAGCACACGGCCCACCTGATGGAAAGTGGTTACCGTGGCCTATGGATGAGTGCAACAGGGGAGTCATACTCGTGCCGACCTGTAAGATCAGAGAGATTCAGCGCAGAAGACAAGCTGGACACACCTTTGGTCTTCCCACTGACAGCACAAAACCTCTCTAGTGAGCTTTGGCTACCCTATTCACCACTGGGAACACAATACTGCGGTCAAAGATTCATTATTAAGCCATTCGTTATTCACTATAGCTTAACGACTGTCTTGAAGTAGCAACTGATAAATGCGTCTCAGGGGTGTAATTGCAAAACCAGCGAAAAGTATATTTTTATTGGTACTGTTATGGTATGGGTACAGTGTGGTGGACATGCTTGCAAGGTCGGTTATATGCTCACTTAGCTGCCATTGCTTTTTGTATAGTCTGTACATGACTGTACCAAAATATTAATTTTAGATAATTATTAAATTAGGGGTTGATAGTGGACGAGATAGGTTTAAGGGTCGAGAGAAAACAAATGACAGCCTCCGTGGCGTAGCGGTAGTGAACGCGGCCGCTACGCAGGAGGCGCGGGTTCGATCCCCGCTCAGTGCAAATATTTGTGTTCATGAAATATGGGTATTTGCATTGGTCTGGTTGTGCCTCGCATGGCAGTCGTTACGGCCTGGTCACGACTTCGGTCTTAGCGGGCCGCGGCGCGGCGCGGCAAGATGAGGCGCGGCGTCGGTAAGCGGTGTATTTTGCACGCCACGAACTCTCAGTAGCGGTTAGTTGCAGCGGCCGCGGTGGACGTATTTAGGTAGTCAAAACGTGCTTGAAATCATGGCGTTATCAAAATTATCCCTTCTCTGTATAGAAAGCAGCGTATTTTTAAAACAAGATCTACTTAATATGAGATAAAGATCGGTATTTAAATGGCGAATTTCGTGACCTATACGAAGATATATCCAGATAAGTTTAATGAGTACACAAGAATGAGTGTACAAACTTTTGATTATATTCTGAAGCACATAGACGTACCTATGTTTAAATCAATTCATCTGATCCAAAAGGGTAGTTTATGTTGGGGATGTTTTGACTTCCATATAGGCGGTCGATTTAAGATTTTACCTATAAATGTCTTGGTATCGAGTTCACGTCATAAATTCGAAATAATCTGGCCGACCGTCAAAATTCCGAACGCTCATTTCGCCAATCCATTACCGCCCGCCGCTACAAAATCGTCTAATCTTTTTTGTTTAAAGCTACGCCGCTGAGTCCGTCACTCCTACACCGCCGTGCGCGCCGCTCTGTTCCGTGGCGTCGCACTCATTGGCTTGTACTTTTGTTCCTGCCGCTTCCCACACCGCGCGCCGCTGTAGCGATTCGCTCGGAGAAAACCGCGCGCGTTTTCGCTATGAGCGGCGACTCGTGGCGTGCTTCAAACATTTTCATACTTTTGTTCCAACCGCTCGCCGCCCCGCACTTAGCTGCCGCTCGCAGCGGCAAGGTCGTGAACGGGCCGAGTTGGGGCCCTAAAAAATTCAAAAACAACGGTCTAGCTGCAAAGCTTCGATATCGCCTAATGTTATCATTAGGCTGTGGAGGTCAGATGGCAATCGCTTCACGAAAAAATATCGAGGTCTTTTCGCTAAAATCTGTAGTTAAGACTGGTAAAGCGGACCCCAGACTCCGAGCTGAAAAGTTTCGGATGCGACTGGGAATTAACGCTAGGATGAGAGAGAGGAAACAAATAAAGAATTCTTTGTTTAGGAGTCGAGGGGTCGAGAATGGACTAAACCTTTTAGTTTTTTTTATACCACTTAGGTCGCAGACAAGGACACTGATGATGAAAAGTGGTTACCATGGTCTATGGATGAGTAAACACCAGGGGAGTCACACTCGTGCTGCCGACTCTTTAAGAACAGAGAGATTCTGTTCCATTAGCGAACAAGACATGTAGCGCAATCCTTTGGTCTTCCCACTGACAGCACAAAACCTCTCCAGTGAGCTCTGGTTAGCCTACTCACCCCCAGAAACACAACACGAGATTATTATAGTCACGTTTTGATTTTTAACATTCGTTAAAAATCGATATAAAACCATTTTAACGGGTTGGATGTAACCCCATCGGTTGCTTTTTGGCACCCGTGGCCACGGGTAGGTAAAATATTATGGAAATCTTATAGTTTCAATTGTAGCCGCGTGGTACGGCAAAGTAGAACTTGGGCCACCCCACTTCTTTCCATGTGGACCATGCGGTGTCGTACAAGGTGACTAAGGGATAGGAGCTGTTTAGCATCAGACAGATATATACAGCCCAGACTCAGCCTCAGATGTAGGTATGGCTCGAATTAACAATAGTGCCAGTAATACGGCAATGGGCTTACCCCCTATTAGGTATATGGGACCTGATACAATGGTTGGTGAAATGTGGGTGTTTAATTCACCTCTGCCTAATCCTCCGGGGATAAAGGCGTGGTTATATGTTGTATATGTATGTGTGGTATGTATTAGGTATGTGTTGAATGGTAGTGAGCAGTGAAAGGTAGTCAACAAGATCACTAAAGAAATCGCGATTGCATCTGTTAAATATAGTTTTATTTCATTGTACGATTTCATTTTAAAACTGCGCTCTATTTTATTTGCTACGACGAGGAAAGTCGAAGATACAAGTACAATAATTATAAGAAGCAGAAAGTAGCAAAGCTGTGCTCAATAGATAGCTACTAATATTTTCATTTACTTTTCCAACTAAGCTAAATTGAAGGCATTATGAGTAGGTTCATTTTGCTAGTGAATGCCACTTCTATACATTTCTCTATATAGCCAATACAGCTCGCACAGTTTTAATCAGAAACATATAATATATCATGCTAGCTTTTGCCCGTGGCTCCGCCCGCGTGGATGTCAGTTATCGCGACCAAACATAGCCTATGACCTTTCTAAGGTCTACTCTACCCCTATACCAAATTTCATCAAAATCGGTTTAGTGGTTTAGGTGTGAAAGCGTAACAGACAGACAGACAGACAGAGTTACTTTCGGATTTATAATATTAGTATGGATATGGATTTTCACTTGGATATTATGTGCCTTGGACCTACAATATCGAAAATATCGAAATTCAGCAGCTTCCCAGTTAGACTAGGAAAGAGGATGCCGGTCTCTGAGGGACTAACTCATAGATGATAATGATAATCTGAAGCTTGTGAACAATCTATACATATAAAAATCAATGCCACTTTTCGTTGTTAGTTTATAACTCAAGAACGGCTGAACCGATTTGGCTAATTTTAGTCTTGAAATATTCGTGGATGCCCCTGAAAGGTTTAAAGATGAGAAAATAGGTGCAGCGGGAACGGGATCAAAAATTCACGCGGGTTGAAAAAAATAAGGCGATACGAAGTGCCGGGACAGCTAGTGATTTATAACTTTTCAAGTGAAAGAAAGCGATAGAGATATAGCTGAATACGGAAGGCCATCGATAAATATATATCCACCCCTACCCGAGGTCCCAAACTCCCAACGCAGCCATTCACTTATAGACAAGTTGTAGTTCGGTGGTAGACGTATTGTAGAGTAGATTAATTAATTATTGAATATATGGGATTTGACGCTTGTGACAAACGTTAAAACCCATACATTCATCATTATGTTCTACAATACACGAATACAACGTATTGCCTCTTGTCTAGGGGGCGGGTAGGTTCACGGAGAATATTTTCCACGTATACTATAGAAAACTCAAAATCTAGTTCCAGTGCCATCATGGGTAATTCTGTTCCCAAGAACCACTGCACTAGAGATGTGGATAGATATTTATGATTACAAGATTAAAATTTAATCGATACGACTCATAATATCAAAATGATGAACTCGAACAAGTTTAGAAGAATACTCGAGAAATGTCGAACGACAATTTAACTCAGCTCATACTAGAGTTGGGCGTCTGTTCAAATACTGTAGTCCTTGACGTCAGGCACAGTCTTGGTAATGATATACAGTTGAATGTTGGCTGGTGTTGAATCGTAATTACGGTTTGTGTGAGGGATCATTAGTGAGTTGGTTGTATTGGCTGAGCCTGTGTTTGGTAACAATAGGTTATTGTAGTTACGGTTTTCGACTAATCCCGCCTCTGCAATATTGTGCTTGTAAGATTAGGTGATTATAGCTGATGTCAAGCTAGGTTTATGAATAGGCACGTCTGGAATTGTATGCCTCTGATACACCTATTCTTTACCAGTTTTATTTTTGAGTTACAAACGCTATTGGACCGTGAAGGTTTGATTCCGAAGCTGATCGCATACGACTACTGCAGACGCTTGTAATAGATACAGGGTAACCATTACGTGTTAAAGTCCGATACGGATAAAGAAGTCCATTGAGAAGCCGCAATGAATTACGCGTATCTGCTGAGTGCGTCTACAATTGTCAAATGTGGTCACCTTCGGAATCATACCCTGAGTCAAAATTTGGGTCTGTCTGCTAGTAGATTGGGTGCTTTCAGGGCCCCATCACGTACATCGGGGCCGAAATCAACCTCACTTTTAATACAGTATACTCGCAAATTAACGGACGAGGCTGTGAAGCAGTTCTTTTATCTTGGGGTTCTGTCGTAAAACCGTATATGCCAAATCAAAAACATTGGAAACTGGACTCCGTTCTCCAAGCTAAAAGTCTTAAATGCAAAATAAGGATAATGAAATAGATCATCATCATCATAAAGACACATTTTTCTGATTGCACCCGTGGCCAAGATAGCCTCGGAGCTCAGAGTCCGCCTTCCGGCGCGTCCACTTCGCACGATCTTGGGCGTCCATGGTAGTGAGACCATTCATTTGCACGCATGTCATCTTACACGACGTCAAGCCAGAACTTCCTAGGCTTACTTCTTCTACCTGGACCCAGCGGGTTGCGCCATTGCCAGGCGTTAATGAAATAGATATACAATACTATATAACCATATTGACAAAGTATCTCATACATATTCTCTTATTTTGTCCCATGAGGCCGTACACGTAGGTAAACTGAGGAAAAGACAGGATTAAATACAAACAGTCATTAATAAGGAACGTAATAAAACATTGCTCACGAATAAATCCTCCGACAATAGTCTACTGCCGACTCATTACGACTAAATTCAATTATTTGTACAAGTAATTTCTTTGCTACTTCGCAATTGTCGACATTTATAAACGACCCATCGGGTCTGCAAACTTAAGAGTACTGTAATCCATACTAATAATATTATAAATGCGAAAGTAACTCTATCTGTCTGTCTGTTTGTTACGCTTACGCCCAAACCACTGAACCGATTTCTGATGAAATTTGGTATAGTAGGTAGATTAGATTGTATGTAGATTGTCCTTGAGAAAGGACATAGGCTATGTTGGGTCATAGCAAAAGCTAGTTATAGAATATTGTAACAGTAATTACTAAATGATCCCCCTAACTCTTTCAGCCAAACTAAGAATGAACCGGGGATCTCTCGATCGTAACATTATCCACTAGGGATAAGAAGTTCCCAATAACCTATCTATCGCCAGTTTTGACATTAGAAAGGATAAAAACGTCATCAATCTCTATGGTAACGCAATTCATAGTAGCAAAATAACAATTATAGGATTTGACAAAGGAACTATCTCTACCTTTACCTTTATCTGTAGATATGTTATTGGGAACGGCCGTTAAATGTTAGCGTTAATAACGGGTTTAGGTAATGAGACTCCAATAAAGACTTTGGGCTTGCCCAAGCCCACCCTACCTTCAAGTCATCAAGTCAACTTTTTTATACCACTTAGGTCTCAGATAAGCACACGGCCCACCTGATGGAAAGTGGCTACCGTGGCCTATGGACGAGTGCAACACTAGGGAAGTCAGACTCGTGCTGCCGACCCTGTAAGAACAGAGAGATTCTGTGTCGTTAGAGCTCAGTCTGCTGATTAGCGGGCGAGACTTTTATGCAGGCTTTCCTCTCGGAGTTGAGGAGTTGTACGGCAGGTGCTACATAAGGAAAGAAGGCGAGTTCTCAAATATCGGAAAAGCGGACCCCACGCTCCGCTCCAAGTGCTAGCAATATGTGAAAGTACTGTTATTTGCAATAGTTTCTATTAAAGTTTTGTTTGCTGAAAAGCAGTAGGTAAAGATTAAGAAAGCTTTCTAAATTCTTTAAGAATAGAATATTTTATACCTCTCACAACTTCACAACACAAATCATATATTTTCTTTGCGAAAAGATTACATTTTGCAAATAATAATGCAAGTTGCAATATCTAATAAGTATATTAAGGTATTACATACGCGAATGACTTTGACCATACAAATTCGCTCGTTTTTCAGCCGTAAAAATCAGTAAAACTAATTTTAATAGATAATTTTATAGGGGATGATTACAAACTAAGAAGGTCACGTCTTGCTAATACACTCATTTAACATATATCTGAAATTTTAGATTATTTGGATACATATTGTAGAAAATATTTCTTTTCATAAGAAAGAGTGGAGTGATGTTCAGAGCCTCTTTTCAACTATTTCCTCCTTTTTTATTGAATTTATGAAAAGGTGAAGTTACTCTGTATATCCTGTAGTATGCAGGCATGTAAATTCCAGATCTTTTATAGTTAAAAAGAAAAACGGTTTCGAAAATACCGATTTTTCGATGCTAATCTGATTCGGGGCCTTAAACTAGCTATAATAATACGTACTTTATTCTCATGTTTCAGTAAGGTGTCTATGCAAGTCTGTGCAAAATAAAAACATTTTCTTTCTTTAAAAAAATACCTTGTATACTTCTGATCTCCCACAGGTGGACGGAGTCATGATTGCTACATATGCCGACGATACGGCGATAATGGCAAGTGACACGTACCCAGATGTAGCCACAGAACAACTCCAACAGGGACTCGACGCCATTGAAAAGTGGCTAAAAAAATGGAAGATTAAGGCGAGTACAACAAAGTCGGTGCAGGTTACCTTCACACTACGAAGAGGAAATTGTCCTCCTGTGCGCCTTCAAAATGAAATCCTACCGCACCAAGACAGTGTAAGATATCTGGGCCTCCACCTGGACCGGCGCTTGACGTGGAACCATCACATAAAGTGTAAAAGAGAGGAGCTTAACATAAGACAGAGAAATCTGTATTGGATGCTTGGACGAAATAGTAAATTATCAATTGATAATAAGCTACTAATTTACAATTCCATATTAAAACCCACCTGGATGTATGGCATACAGCTGTGGGGCAGTGCAAGTGCCTCCAACATCACAATACTGCAAAGAGTACAGAACGCTATATTAAGAACAATAGCACACGTCCCATGGTTTGTAACCAATTCTGAAATCCACGCCAATTTGAAAATGAATACTGTGAGAGAAGAAATTCAGGCCTCCAGACTAAAATATCAGAGAAGGCTGGAAAACCATCCGAATGAACTAGCGGCGACTCTTGTTACGCGTAACTACAATAAGCGTCTTAAAAGAAAAGACATTATCTAGTCAGAGAAATCTAACTAGATTGTAAAGAGTAGCTGTCCTCTTTGGAGGATGCACTCGACCCGACAATCTCATACAACCAATCTGCTTATAGTTGTCTACTGATTGCAGATAAAAACAGAAAAAAAAAAAAAAAAAAAAAAAAAAAAAATGTTTCAGTAAGGTGTCTATGCAAGTCTGTGCAAAATAAAAACATTTTCTTTCTTTAAAAAACATCTCAAAAAAGTTACGTAGGTGCGTGATTCAATTCTTATGAGGTATTCAAAATAAGTTACATAGAAATAAATTACAATATATTATTCCCTAAATCTATCAAAACTGTTTATATACCAAACAATAATATTTAAATTCGTAACCGCAGAGCCGGCTGCACAAAGTCATGCCTCATTTTAATACCAATTTAGATTTACAGACGGCCAATTTGAATTTCTACAGACGAATGGAAATTGCGTTTCAACGTTAATATGAGAGATTTATCAACAGTTTACCTACGAAATTAATTATTAATTATTGGAAGGAGACCAGAATTATTAAGCCCTACTGTAAATTAATTTAATGACCTTTGTGACGATATGCTACGTCACAAAGGTCAACAATTAGTGGAATACGACAACAGGCTCACACCCTGTTATGTGGGACCTAATACAATGATTGGTGAAATGTAGGTGTTAATTCACTTCTACTTTTCCCTACGGTGATAAAGGCGTGATAATATGTATGTGACGTAATGATAGAGAGTTCAATTGCCAAGTCAGAGGTCACGTGTCTCAGTGTGAATAACTTTTCAATTCAGGATGTCACATAGTTGATGCTTTCGGAAAAGTCGACATACTATTCAGAAACGACTTTGAACTGACCTTGACCTTGAGAATGATGGCGTAACTGATTGCTGGGTATATTACATATCTATACTATTTTACATAATTGTAAAGTGGTCGTGTCTGTATATTGGAGATATTTAAAAAAAAAATTGGGTTATGTTATCTTAACGATACCTACTGCACGAAAATATTTTTTTTAATTTCCTGTCGCGATGGACGCAAAAACTACAGAGAGTTTTAGTGCATCCGTTTAACAGTTTCGAAGATCTAAGCGAACAGACAACATTTTTTTTATTTGTTCCTTTCGGAACAGGCTAAGGTGCTATCACCATGCTCCCTTGTCATCTACTTACTTATTTGAATTATGATTTTTTCTCTGTAAATACTCACAAAGAAAAAAAATACATTTTAGTGAAAGTTTTGTTTATTAAACACGTACTACAAGTTGAAATTATCTTTTAAAATACGAAGTTGCATGAAATGAGCAAGCAATAGGTATATTAATTCGTTTGTAATATTGGACACGATCTTTTTTGTATCAAAACTTTTTTAAGACTAAAGCAACTTAATCAATGAAATAAAAAAAAAGAAGTCTATAACTCACTTTTGTGAATAATAGCAATGAAAAAGTCACAGTTTCATAATAGGTGTCATTCCGTGCTTAATTGCGGTGAAATAAAAGCCTGTTTATAAGCAAGTGTGTTGAAAAAGTACTTTAATTCAATTAATACTTCGACACAGAAGTGAAAAGAGGCATGCCGTTCTTCTATACCGGTGGCTATCTTTGTTCCTGATACGTTTACGTTTTGTGTTACAACGTAGAGCATTTTCACATTATCCGATCCAATATCGGTGTCGGACAACGATCCGATACTAAAATGTCCGGAACTAAAATGTATGAAATATGTATCTGTCGTCACATTGTTCGACCCGATAGCGTATATCGGAGCCGATACCACTGCGGTGGTGGCACGATATCGGATTATTAACTATGACTACATCTTCTACACAGATAATAAAACAGTGACTGCAAGCAACTTTCGACCTTAATGACATTTTTATAATTAGGTGTCTTTTCGCGTTAATAGATGACGCTGATCACGAATATAACAAACAAACAAACTCGATACTTTGTAATATCAATAAGGTTGCTTGCAGTAGATTTTTTCATCCCTAGCATCCCTAACTAGTCAGTGTTATCGAGCAAATCGTCGAATCGGATCGATTTTATCGGATATATGCGAAAAAGTTCATAGTGTCTAGTAGCTGTCAAATGGCTATCATCGCCCGACAAAGATATCGGATCGGATAATATGAAAACCCTCTTACAAGTAACTATTCACAAACCCAACACAACCCAAGTTACAAGTTCTGTTAGTGATTGGAAAAGTGATTGGTGAAACTGGACGGGTGTGAAAGACACATACAACTCGGGTTGAATTCATCCCTATTCAGCTGATAAAGTTAGCGTAATGTAATTATCGATTGCGGGTCTTGATTGCGTTGCGTATTTGAAGTTAATGAATACCTTTCATGTGTGTCGGACGTTTTAATGAATAAGACCTTGAGGTTGTCTCTTACCGAAGCGTTTTAATTCAAAAGCTGTTGCTTTTTATTTGTCTTTACTTAATTAAGTTTGGTATAGTTTCACATTTCAAAAAATATCTACTTTAGTAAATGAAATACATACACATACAAATACTCACGACTGCAAGTCCCCGAAGGGGTAGGCACAGGTGTATTAACACCCATATTTCGCATACTTATGATTTTCGGGCTTATCTAATAGGGGGCGAGCCTATTGCCGTCTAGCGGGCACTTTGTCGTGGTAGGATGGAGAACAGCCTTAGTCGCCTTTTACGATACCCACAAGAAGAAATTGGGAGAGGGAGAGAAGGGAAGACTCAAATGATAATATGTACGGCGAGCGCACATCTGCATATCTACTCCCTCGCCTTATTAACCAACTACCGCCAGATCTGAGGAATGTCACCAACAAATATTAATTACAAACTCAAAGCCCTGTTTCTGCAGATTATGGGAAGTTAATTCTAAGTACCTGCATAATCGGAAATGCCTCTACCGGGCTCCGTTATTTGTTTTGTTTAACTGTGTACTACCTACCCCCTTTCAAGTATTTAATGTAAGTTATCAATATATAACCGTTGTTTTTTAATATGACTTAACTTGTAGTATTAGAACAAACCTTAGTGGTTTTTAAATGCTACTATAATGTAATTATACCCGTTTATATGTATTTTGGTGAAGAAATTAAAAAGAAAAAAATCTTAATGTTTTATTATAATGAACATCTTGTAGGTGGTAAATTCATATTTATTGTTGTTTGGTGTGGTTTGACCAGAAACATAGCATTACATTCCCCGTAAAAGGTAGATGGTATTCCTGAGGTAGGTCACGCATTGTCATCTGCTGATGAGAAGGATGTGGAAGAACAAGCGGGCTCATTATTTTGGAGTAATTTTTTTACACAACATTGAACCAAAATACAAAGGAATAACATTATTACCTATAAAATAACATCACAAACTTATTATTTTTTCCATTAAAATGTAGCAACTTCGTAAAATTTCTCAATACATCCTCGAGTGAATATTTTTCTACACTCCCCTCAGTAAACATTGACACCCTTCGCCTCAAGATAACGCAGCAAAGAACCGGTATTTCCACGTCAATATCTTTATATTTATCTGACAAAATAAAAAAGTTACTTTTGAATCATATTTGTTCAAGGTTTTCGGATGGTAAAGCAGTATCAAAATGAACATAGGCCGTTTCAAAGGTCGTAACTTAAACATCCGTGAAGGAATAAGAGTATTCGTATTCAGTTCAATATGGAAAGATAGTGTATTTACTACTTTTTAAATCGGTTTCGAAAGGACAGAAAGAAATTGGTTCGAGTCCCGCCCAAAGTCGGTTATATTTCCTTTCTAAATCGATATGAAAAGTTAGCATAATAAATGAGTTCCACAAACAGCAATATTATTGTCATATAAATTCAGTAACATAGCACGTATAAATTATGTCTATTATTAGCAAGAGATTCAGCTGCAAGTGCTATATTATATTGTTGTATGGTCTATTGTATTCTAGATTGGATCTCAGGACTGCGGATAGCAACGGTAACCCGAATAATCTAGAACCTGGATAAGGTCTACTATACTTCAAGCTAAGCTATAAGTTTGTCTTGCATAAATCTTTTCTAAAAGCACATAGATTTTTTTCTTCTACTTACTTAGTGACAAACAATAGTAATATAATTGATTAATAAAATTTAAAAGCCGGATTTGGCAAGCAATGCATAAATAGAAAGAGTCAGCAATTGATAAACCTGATTACACTAAAACGTCATACAATCCAACGATAAAGCAATTGGAAAAAATTTACAATATTTATCCTGTCATGATACTCAAAATTAAACATAATATTATTATTAAAGTTCAAATACGAGTATGATGAAAACTGAGACAAAAATTATTTGGAGAAAAAAAATAGAAAAAATAGTTTATTCAATCAATCAATCAATCAATTAGTATCTTATATAGTTATATTATCTACTGCAGTCCACTGCTGGACATAGGCCTCTCCCAATGTGCGCCACGTTTGCCGATCCTCCGCCTTCCGCATCCAGTTCGTCCCAGCCACCTTTCGCAGGTCGTCGGTCCACTTGGCGAAGGGATGTCCCACCTTCCGTTTTCCTACGCGCGGTCTCCACTCTAGGACTCGTTTGCTCCAACGGCCATCGGTCCTTCGGCAGATGTGGCCAGCCCACTGCCACTTCCGTTTACTTATTCGGCGAGCTATGTCGGTAACTTTGGTTCTATGTCGAATAACCTCGTTGCGAATTCTATCCTTCAAAGAAACTACAAGCATAGCTCGCTCCATAGCCCGCTGCGCGACTTTTAGGTCACGAACTAACCCCACCGTCAGTGGCCACGTTTCGGCACCGTAGGTCATAACAGGCAGGACGTGTGTTTATTCATTTAGATGAAATAACAATATATGTGGCAAGAAATAGAGTGACTGCGGGGGTGACATCTGACAGTAATTTATGGAGAAGAATGACAGGAATGACAGGTTACGAGGGCAGGTAGAAATGTTAGGTACTTATAATAGTTATATTTATACGCCTTCGATGTGAATTATTGCAATCATCAGAATATTATCTTCTTGCAATATGTAACAAATGTTTTACAAGATAGCTTTGAATTTATAGCACAAATGATAGCTTACGGTGTGACTTGAGCATATATAACACCCGGCGGCAATATGAAGACACGAGACACTGGCGTTGACACATCTATTAGATGCACGTCGGCCATATAAGCTGCATCTTAATGTCTGGAAATACAAAATTATATTCACTAAGTCTGGAACGACTTGTAACGTACTAATATTATAAACGCGAAAGTTTGTAGGTATGTGAGGATGTTTGTTACTCTTTCACGTAAAAACTACTGAATGGATTTTAATGCAACTTTATAATAGTATGGCTCATACATCAGAAAAACACATAGGCTATATATCAGCGATGAACAGGATCAGAATTCCACGCGGACGGGGCCGCGGGCAAAAGCTAGTTTACTAATAAATTTACGGTACGATGTACGGTGCTCAAAAAAAATATTATCATAACTTACTATATAATGTATTGTAGCTGCTATCATGAAACAAACACATGGATAAGGAAATAAGTATATACCTTTACATGTGAGGGTGTACGTAAAGGTGTATATTTATTTTTTGGCCCTGAGTATCTGAAACTGGACTCACACGAAAGGAAAACATAGCATTTAGATACCATGAAATAACTTCGGAAATTTTTTGGTGGACGTGGATGCCTTTGAATCTTCATACATTGTCATGAATTTTTTGGTACCGATTTGCCGAAACTTTGGACCGAAGTTCTCACATTTTGATCTTACATGTTTCTGTTACTTCATATAAAAACTTTAGTTTCTTTTCACATCTCAGATTTATAAGTTTACCATTTTTTTTTATATTGCGAAAAATCCCCACGGATACCTCCTCCGCCGGAGCCGGAGGAGGAGGTTATGTCGGACTCGAACCGACTAAAACGCACTCCGTCTGTAGGCCGGCAGGTGAGATTGTCGTAGCCATATCCCTCGCACCCCGGCCGGCCCAGGGCTACATCTCTCGATCTGGCGCTCTTTATAAGTTTACCCCGTTTATACAACTCTGTAGTACGAGTAGCACGTTTATATCATAATTAAATTAGTCGAGTGCTCTAGCAGAGATCTGTGGAGCGATGTTACCGTAATTCCCAAGAAGGTAGCAAATTCCTTACATTGGCTGCATAATATTATCACTGTGGTTATGTTTCCAATCTTGTATAAAAATCCAGCGCTTTTCTGTGTAATCTGTACACAGGAAAATTTTCTTGGAGCTAATTTTCAAAGCATTAATGTTGAGTGCATTAACATTCGCATTCATTTTCAGCATAACGAGGTTTAGTGAAAGCAATATTTCGTTGCATACTGTGCTTACTGTGCTGCCATATTGCGAGAAAAGGTGATACCAACTTTTAACCTTTCGCGTAATGCCATGATATACCAAATGCGATCATGATAGTAATCCCATGCATTTGTCAGTCTAGGTCGAGAGCTCAGGCAAATTACATATAAAATACCTATAATTTGCCTGACGTCTCGATCTGCCTCCCCAGACAAGTGGCAATTCGTTGTTCGGCGTATTGCATAATAGTAATAACAAATTAAATAAAGAAAATAATCAAAAATACTTACAGGAATCTCTGTGCGTATTTTTGGAAATTTAAATGAGCATCTTCTACTGTAAATGGTTAGCACACATCGTTAAAACCACAACTGCACATCAATACTGTTTATAGTAAGCTAGTCGGGGAGGTAAATATTTGCATATGTATAACCGGAGTACGGAGGTGGTTTCAATCAGGGGTCGCTTTGTGTTCAAGACAAGGCAAAGAGAGAAAGCTAGCCAGCGATCTCCGTGTTCAAGTGTTTGACCTGTAGATTGGATAGAACTGGTGTTACGCGACGTTCACACGTAAAGATGAAATATCCGTAACCTTAGGCACGTAGGAAACGCGAACGAAAGAGTTACCATTTAACTATGTACCTAGGCATCATGAAACCACTGATTTACTAACCGAATTTCAGGATAAATGTGTACACTGTAGATATTTCAGTAGGCCTACTTACTGATTTTCGCAGGATATGATTTAGTCGATTTACTCATTTATATTTTATGTACGAGTTTACACGTGCATTCGGTATTATTATCTGGTAGATAATCGATTTATCATCACTACTTAATATAAAACAAAGTCGCTGTCGCTGTCCGTCCCTATGTATGCTTAAATCTTCAAAACTACGCAGCGGATTTTGAAGCGGTTTTTTTAATAGATAGTGATTCAAGAGGAAGGTTTATATGTATAATACATGCATAATATTGTAGAGAAACACTGATAAATCGGGATCGAAACCACGCGGGCGGAAAATATGGCGGTACAAAGTTCGCCGGGTCAGCAATTTTGGTGACAAACATATCCTGCGGAAATCAGATCCATGCCTCCGTGTGAACTTAGCTTTAGTAGTGTTTGTGTATTGGTAGCAAGTTCAGCAGACAATACACAAACTGAGAGAGAACGAGGCTGTTAAATTCCGTTTCAGGAATATAAATGTTAGAGTTACATTAAATTAAACAATATTGTTTCATAATCAAATTACATTTATTAAATTAGGTGCAATTTTATTTGAATTATTATTATTTGATTATTATATTATTGATAATATTAGAATTAAGTATAAATTATTAATTTATTTATCAAATTAAAACTCTAAAATTTTAATAATTGCCTAAGGCCAGCGAAGAAAATAATAATAGGTATAACATATTAAAACAATCTTCAATTCCTCATGTAGTGAAACTGAAAAGGCTTGTAGTTGAAACACTATCTAATACTATTATTACTCATTGAAAGTTTGTGAAATTATTTGGATGTTTGTTATTCAATCGCGCTTTGACGGCTGAACTAATCAGGCTAAAATCTTATACATGGAGAGATTACAAACTGGAATAAAGCATTGTAGAAGCTAGCTAGAACAGCTAGTCGTATTAAATTCGTACTGTAAAATTACTCATATACCTATACAAGTACGGATTTAGAAAACGATTCAACTGCAGTAAATTCAAATTAAACTCAGTCCACTGCTGAGATTCGCGCGCGAAAGATAAACTCGGTTAAACACAAATAAAGCAAACGGATGATAGCGCAGCCGTCGCGCGTCGGTACGTGGGTATACACTAACTTAATTGCGTTCACGATATATTATGTACACAAGTCGCACTAGACTTTGAGAATTCTCAGAGAAAACTTAAATAAAGCTGCGTATAAACTTGAGCATTCACTTGTAATATTCGAAAGCATGCTTTACAGAACTCACACAGTACTCGTATAAGTCAATGCAAAAGGAGAGAACAAATAAGAGAATCCGATAACCCCGTGAAGTTTTATCATCAACTCTTGTAACAGTCATCAATATTTTAAAAATCCAGTTTATGAATAAATGTGATCCGCGATCCGAAAATGTCAAAACAACAAACACACTAACTTTAAAAAATTATAATGTTAGAAGAATTCATTGAAGATATGATTCAACATCGACCAATCAGTAAATTGCTTGGTTAGACACAACAGAAAATTCATTGGTCGTTGACTACTAAACTAATTGGGCTTATTGAGTTGAAAAACGTTGTTTAAACAAGACAATGTTTGTTCAATTAAGAAAGGTTATTTATTTTAAAATTATTTTTCCTTTAAATAAGGTGTAGAGTGTTTTGGGGTTGATAAAATTATCTATTAACTTTCATCTTACTACATGGATAATTGTCGCAGCTGACTGGTTGAATTGCTAAATAATTGGATGCCTAGGTCGTTCGTTAAATGCTGGTCAATGAAATGCCTCGGCTGACTTGGCATATTGAAGGTCAGCCTGTTGGAAATGACTGACCTAGATTCAAATTTAGATCTTTTTCTTACTAGTAAACATCAAAATAGTGAGTCCAGATACGAACAGGCCCCCAGATGAGTAACAATTCTTTGGCTTGCGTATTATATAATGATGAAAGTATGGGATTTGACGAATATGACACGTATTTTTACGTTTATGACATACATTGACGACTGCCATATACGTCAAATCCCATACATTAATTATTCTATTCTACAACATGCCAACGAACTGCCACTTGTCTAGTGGAGCTGATCTGGTTAGAACTGTGAACATCATAACCTTCGTGTTAGGTTACTTATGATCTTTTTCTGTCGAGTCGACGAGGTTGGATTGCCATCTTGGTGTAGTAATTGGTTTCAAGGCGATGCCGCTACTCACGGAGAGGGCCCGAGCATAGGTATCGCTCTTCGGGAAGGATTCTTATGATAATGTGCGAAGAAATGAAAGTCATGCAAAGCACAGCATCGGCTACATTTCTCACTAAGTCGTAAGATAAGATATTGACCAAGAAATTCATTACTCAGTCAAAATATACAAAATATATCAATACCTACATGGTCAAGACGAGATAAAACGCACTTAGCAAAATAAGTAACAAAACGCAGCGTTTCAAAGTATCACAAACACTTGCTTCTCCACTTTGTTTAGAACTTTACAAGAATAAACACAATATTCTTTGAGGCGATAAATTTAGATACAAAAGGTATATATATCCGTCTGGCATACCACAAAGTTTGTATGCAAGGAGATAAATTGTAGTTTTGCATACCTTAACATCTCTCAGGAGTTGCTGTAGAAAAATATGATGGAAGTATAAACTTACTTTTAGCATTTTAATAGTTGGATCCTGGGATTATCGGTCAGTTCAGTGTTGGTAAATCTTATCATATTACGTAAGTAATACTTGTTGGTCATTTTATTATTAAATAGCAAACATCCGTTGATTTTTTTGTCGGAGTCCTCTTAGGTCGCGTTTCGAAACGGAGGTTCATTTGTTTAGTTTTTTTTTGGTTTGGTTCGTTTTGTAAGTTTTTTTTTAATAGTCTGTACTATTAAAAAATTACTTTCCGAATTCTGATCCCGTTCATCGTCAGCGATAAACGGGATCAGAAGTAATAGCGTGATCATAAGCCTATGTTGGTACCTGTAAATGTAGCTATCTAATGGTGAAAGAACGTTTAAAATTGGTCCAGTAGTTTTGAATTTATTCGATATATTGGTTTCTCCTGGGATGAAGCCTCAGAATGTATCAGATTCTGGATATTACAACACCGCGATATTCACCAAAAACTATATAAAATGGTTCGCATTAAATATTTAAATACTACATCAAATATACACTCTCAACAATTCCCAATGTTATGGCTCTCAATGCAGTAATGTTGCATAAAATTTGTAACAGAAAGTTAAAATTAAATCCTGCGCGAACTTACTCTTCTTATTTGGATCAGAATTCAAAGCTCCGTAGTTCATTTAGAGTTCAGCGAGCTGTGAATGTGATTTTATCATAATATTATGCTTAAAACTACAGAATTGCTAGGCTCGCAGCAATTTGCTATGCGATTGTAGCCTTATTAAACTGCTCCTTAATTAGCCTTATAGGCATGTTGTGGGCTTAGGTTTGAGTATTATGGCCTAATCGCCTACAAGGACCTAGAATATAGTTATACCTCGGGAAACGTATCTTGGACCTAAATGTTGCGACTAACGAGGCCCTGGCACTTGCGATTATTTTGTAATAATCTAGGCTTGATGAATTTCAGCTCATCCACCGCAGTAGCACCACAGTGACACCCAAGAAACATGTACTGTGAGCGTGTATAACATGTATACAGTACATTTTAGGTCCAAGATATACCTATGTCCCGAGCAATTAATCTAATAGTCTAGTGTATAAAGTGTAATGGGGCTAACATACCGGTGGAGTAAAATATTCTAACTAAATAATATAACGAAAAAAAGAGTAATAGTATTTAGCAGAAACACTATTAATAGCAAAAAGGAAATTTTCGAAGAAACATTATTTATTTATTTATAAAACTTCATGCACAAGTACATAGGCGGACTTAATGCCACAGGCATTCTCTACCAGTCAACCAAAGGTGGTGCAGAGAAAACTCAGTAGGTGCATTATTGAGAGTACCATAAAATAATAGAGGATTTATAAGTAAAAGATGTACATAAATATATTATAATAAATACAGATAATAAATAGGTATAGATAACCATACAATATACACATAATAAATACCATAGACATACTTATACATACCTACATACATACATAGATACATACATACATAGATACATACATACATAGATACATAGATTTTTTTAAAACGAAATTCAATTAATTACAATGCCGCGAAAACAATTTTGTTTGTTTTATGTTCCATTCCACGTTTCTACGAAAACTCATCCTTTTTTATGGCTGATAGGCTCGCGTTTGACCACTATCTCATCTGTTGGTAAGTGACAATGTGGCCGACGCTGAAGCACGCGTGCCTTCTATTCTTTATTCTCGTATTCGAAAGTTAATAGTTTAGGCGTAAATCATAAATGTACTCTAAATTAGCTACTATGGATTTTTTTAATTCTATAATGCAATTACGTACTTTTGTATAATAAAACCAAGATTAGCCTACAAATAACTATTTAGCTATATGTTAAAAAACTCTCTATTTTGAACGGGTGAAATGCCAAAAAACCCGGTCTTGCCACCAATCATTATGTTCCCATTACTCAAGCTTCGATAAAATCGTAAGTATACTGATATTGACAAAACTGAGTTATTTGTGAAAACGTTCGGTAAAAATAAATGCACAAAAAGCGGTTTTGGCGTCCACCCACCGTTATTAGAATTCTGAAGCCGTTTCAATAAGCTGCACTGGAGTGTTTTGCGACCATAAATTGTGCCAGCCGGTTAGTCTGAATATTCACTATGATAATAGACTTGGGAAATGTTGAAACTTTTCTTTCTCAGTCTTTTATCCAATTTCGAATATTGAATTCAAATGCAATTGCCGTCTTGGTCCTGGTGGAGTGGAATTGGGCCACCCAATCTCTCCCTGTGGGTGTCGTAAAAGGCGACTAGGGGCTGTTCTTCATCCGATAGTAAACATACAGCCGATGATTAAGGGGGACGGGGGACAAAATGACAAGAGGGTCAATACTTAGGGTAGGTCATAATGTTACTTTTTATAGGTTCTTTTTGGGTCGGGGGTTTTTTAAATTTTTAATTTTCTTTATTTTTCAGCCTTTTTATAGGTAACCGTTGCTGTATCGTGATGTATAAATTATGACCTTTCATTTGATACCCAACATGGGTATATTTGACAATATTAGATTTTGCATTGCCACTTTCATTCCTCATATTTTTCAAATGGCTGAACCGATTTTTGTGAAACGTAGCTAAGAACACTCTCGACTAAACCATCTTTCAAACAAAGGAAACAGAATCGAAATCGGTTCAGCCGTTTAGGAGCTACGATGCCACAGACAGACTGACACACACACACGTCAAACTTATAACACCCCTCTTTTTTGTCGGGGGTTAAAAAATTATTATTTTGAAAACTTGTAAGGCCATCATGTCAAGTCTGTATTCCCATACAGTAACACTGTTACTTAGTACATACAAGTAGCACCCATGCCTGTGGCAATTATGAAATTTATTCAATCTTCTTTCTGTGCCAGTAACAGACAACAAAAATCCCAAAATAATAAAAAATATGAAAAATATTTAAGTAATTACTGTTGTCTTAGATTTCAACATTTCTGAGCGTCTGTGTAATGCCTAAAGCGCTGGTACAGATATTTCATAACTTCTTGATAATTACAATATCTAGGCGAATGTTGGAATAATTAGAGTGCTAATAAAATTGTAATTCAATAAGCGAAATATTTAACGGAAGATGAAGAATGTTATTGAATTCTTCTTCAAATTTCTTCTTCTGAAACTTCTGTTACTTTGTTTATCCAAGTGAGCCACTTCCAGCTGGAAGACCCTAAACAGACTACGGACCCAAGTCAATAAAACCAGGGGCCAGATGGGGTTTTTTAGATGAGGATGAGGATGTGGAACGTATAACTAACATGCTTATCTAACTAACTAACGTGTGCCGGTGTGCTGCTAGCCCACACACATGTAGGTATACCGAATATTTTTGAATGGAAACTCATTTCTCGACGAAACTAAAGTGGTTTCAAGTCTAACATGGCGAATCAAAGATAAAACTGCCTGAAAAAAACATGAATATTTCAAATTAAAGCCAAGTTAACAAGCGGACGAAAGGGTTAAGAACCCGTACCAAGAGTCAGATATAAACTTGAAACGCTAGATTACCATGAGAAGTCTCAATCGAACCATTGTGGACGGTCGCAGCATTGATAATGGCAGCTATTGTTCTTCGCCAGATGAGCCTGTTCAGATGCAATGCTTTCAAATGAAATGCATAAGTTTCTATTTGTGCATTGTGATTGCTGCACTTAGGTAAGAGCGGCCTTTTGTCAAAGTTGTGTAGTCATTAAGAGAGAACTATAACAGGCTTTTTCTTTATACCACTGAGACAAGCATGGCCCACCTGATCGAAAGTCGTTATCGTTGCCTATGGACGTATGTAACACCAGGGGTCTTACACTCGTGCTGCTGACCCTGAAGAAACCTTCTTTTTTTTTTTTTTTTTTTTTTTGCCTTGTAATTCTGCTCCATGGCAATCTGTTTAGAAACAATAAGCCACTCTCCTGTCCGATCCAGTTCTGTCATGTCTTTGTTTACATTTAAGAGTTCCTCTCTGGGATGTTTGGTAACTCTTATTATGGCTGGAATCTGTTACTTAGTCTGGGAATATCCATTCGTTTCAGTCTCAGATGTTGTACGCCACCCTCTCCACTCAACGCTAGGGCAAGCTCGTTGGTATGCTGTGACAATCTATGTTGATATTTTTGGCTGTATTGAGCTATTTCTTGCTTGACGGTTTTTACGTTGAGATCGAGATAAATGTATCTATTGCTTATGCACTGTGGAATGTTGAACATCGTTCGTAAGGTTTTACTTTGAAATCTCTCCAGTATTTCTATATTGCTATTGCTGGCGGAACCTTCTAATGCCATTTTTGAAGAACCCAAAACAGTAGTCTCGTTAAATTATCAATACTTAAAAAAACTATATTATATGAATTTGATCACAATTTGCTACAATCAATCGTAAGAGGCAAGCCTACGTCAAAAACGTCATCAGTTATGAGTAGGAATGCCGGCTTGCAGGCGACTTAATAAAAATACCTGTTGTGTTCATTGACCATTGTAAATGCCATTAGGTGAGAAGTTACCGACATAGACATAGAATAAGTAAACTGAAGTGGCAGTGGGCTGGCCACATCTGCCGAAGGACCGATGGCCGTTGGAGCAAACGAGTCCTAGAGTGGAGACCGCGCGTAGGAAAACGGAAGGAACATCCCCTAGCCAGGTGGACCGACGACCTGCGAAAGGTGTTTGGGACGGACTGGATGCGGAAGGCGGAAGATCGGCAAACGTGGCGTACATTGGGAGAGGCCTATGTCCAGCAATGGACTGCAGTAGGCTAATTGATTGATTGAAGGATTGAGCATTTAAGTACTGAAGCCGCGCAGTTCCCGGCAGAGTAGAATTTGGGCCACCCCATCTCTTCACATGCGGTATCTTACAAGGCGACTAAGGGATAGGGCTGTTTAACCTTAGACAGATATATACATACAGCCCAGACTCAGATGCATGGCCCGAGTCAACATAGTGCCTGGAATACGGCAATAGGCTCACCCCTTATTACGTAGGACCTAATATAATGATTGGTGTAATGTGGGTGTTTTTACCTCAGCCTAACCCTCCGGGGATAAAGGCGTGATTATATTATATGTATGTTTTTAGAACTTAAAAACAAATACTTCTTTTTGTAAAAAGCTGCCTTTTAATTTTATTACATTTGAAATTAAACACTTACATGAATTCTAAAGTGAAGGTAGATGGGAAAGGCAGAAAAGCTCAGAGAAACGTCCGCTTCCATTCAGGGAAATTCCAACAGGAAATTTCGACGAAATATTTCATAATCCTGTGGTATTGTATTGTTGCTTACCAGAACGTAAGGCATCTTAAAGTGATACTGTAATGTAATAGCTTGTGTAGTACATAAGTCCGACTTGTGATGAAATCATTTTATCATCTCCTATATAATATTTTTGTGGTCACGTAAAATCAGTGTCAAAAGTAGATGTACATATTCACAATTTATAAAAGAATGTAAATGTCGGTTTTCGCGATCATGGCTTAATATGTCCTTTCCCGAAGTCTAATCTATCTCCGTACCAAATTTCATCAAAATCAGTTTAGCGGTTTAGGCGTGAAAATTTCACAGATAGACAGAGTTACTTTCGCATTTATAATATTAGTAGGTATGGATTTTCTAAGAAAATTATTTTATATTTTCAAAATAACATTATACATTAAATCACAATACAATTAAGTCTCATTAATAAATTAATCAAATAAACCGCCCCCGACCGTTCCCGGTGCAAAAGTGGCCAGCACACTCGTCGCGTTTTCACACTGAATTGCGATGGCCTTTGCACCAGGAACGCCATATTTTCAAATGAAAATGTTAAGTACTTCGTGGGCTCTATTGAACATAATAGGTACCGTTTTTATGGTGCGGAATGGAGACCGTTATATCAGAATCAAAAACTAAAACCGCACACCCATCTTGGTTCTTCAAACACCGGAGGTGAGATTACCATTGGCATAGCTCTTGCACCCCGGTTGACCCGGGGCCATCTCCAGTTTCGAGATGGCTCCTTCAGGTATGCCACGAAAGATATGGTGTAGTTATTATATAAACTAGATACAAGGTGTGACAGCCTTCGTAGCGTAGCGGTAGTGAACGTGGCCGCTACGCAGGAGGCGCGGGTTCAATCCCCGCTCAGTGCAAATATGTGTGTGCATGAAATATGGGTATTTGCATTGTTCTGGTCGTGCCTCGGAGAGCACGTTAAGCCGTCGGTCCCGGTTGCCATAAGAACATCTATGGCAGTCGTTACGGGCAGTTGGAGCCCTGAAAAGTTTAAAAAAAAACAACGGTCTAGCTGCAAAGCTTCGATATCGCCTAATGTTAACATTGGGTCGTGGAGGTCAGATGGCAATCGTTTCACGGAATGTATCGAGGTCTAGCCAAATCCGCAGTTAAAACTGGTAAAGCGGAACCCAAACTCTGAGGCTAGCTTCGGATGCGACTGGGAATTAACGCTAGGAGGAGGAAAAATAAACTAGATACAAGGTGTATTAATACAACAACAACAAAATATAAGGTAGATGATGATTATCTATATTTTATGTTGACTACACGTAGCTATTCAATATAATGACTATCCATTGTGACGTCACTTTTAAAACTAAAACTTTTTCATTATAATCGACAAAGAAACTTGTACTTGCAAGTGACTTCGCAAGTTAATTATACTAAAGTAATAAGTTAGGAAGTATCATCTACTCTCGTGTCAGTAAGTGATAAGTTAGTTCCTTAGGGAATGCCCTAGAGATTATTAATTTATTCTGCTCCAATCGTCTTTTAATAATTTTGAATATAAAGCGCACGTAAGCACCCCGCCCTCGTAATTGTAGGCAATGGCAGCAGGCTGTCGGGCCTTCAGCTCGTCGCGCCTGGTGTCGAGGTCCACCCTGCAACTCCTCTGGTGTTCAACCAACAAACAACTGTCTCCTCGAACTCGTCCACTTGCACTCGGACAAGCCTGCGCCATTCAGGTCGTTGTGCCGCCAACCCCTCCCACCTCGAATGCTCGATGTTGCATCTTTTCATGTGGCGCTTCTGAACATCTTTATAACGGAGGAGTTATCCGCCTTGTTTCCGCTTACCCTCCTCTAATTCAGAATAAAAAATACGCTTCGCCACTCGATCCTCCGTCATCCGTGATACGTGACCACACCACCGAAGTTGACGACGCATTAAATACGATTAAACCTTTGGAAGGATATGTCTTTTCCAAAGGTCTTATCTAACCCTTTTTATTTGGTTGTGATAACCGACATCCACCCAGGCGAATTTAGCGGCAATAGTATAATGATAAACTGCACTCGTCGATACTCCATAGGCCACGGCAACCAATTACCATCAGGCGGCCATCAGTGTGCTTGTCTGCGACTTAAGTGGTATGAAAAAACCTAGCCAGCAAGGCTACTTAAGTAACTTTAGATGGCATATTGTACAAGTACATATTGTACTTACATCTCATAGTACCATTGGGATTTGTTTTATACACGAAAATAAAACCGCTAGACATGGAATTACAAATCTGTATAAATAATTATAACACGCCATAAAGAACTTTTTACTGACTAGCTGGGTTAGAATATAAAAGTTTAATACCTATGTTGAGTATCGTAAAGCTCAGTTATTTATTATTTAACACTAAAATGTCTGACGACTCCCCTTTGAATTTTTTCAGTATCTATTAGTCATCAGTCCCCACACCGGATGAGGGCCAGGTCGAGAGATATGGCCCTGGGTCGGCCGGGGTGCGAGGGATATGGGTACGACAATCTCACCTCCGGCAACCGACGGCCCACAGACGGCGTGCGTTTTAGTCGGTTCGAGTCCGACATAACCTTCTCCTCCGGCTCCGGCGGAGGAGGTATCCGTGGGGATTTTTCGCACGATTAAAAAAAAAAAGTATATACTAGTCATCTACTCAGAATTAGTTTCTTTTTTTCTTGTTTGGTTCTTATTCTTATTTGGTTAAAATTAATTTGGACTGACAAAATCAGTCCTACATAGATACTATAAATCTTAGACGAGAGTCACTTTAGAATAATAAAAGCAGATTATTATTGAGTAGACTCAATAATATCTGCTTTTATTAATATTTATCATTCCACATATTTTATTATGTTGATGTAAATTGATAAACTTTTGACTGAAATTACGTGCATTCATGAGCTTCAAGTCCGAAACGGATAACTTAGGTTAGAAGGTTAAGGCGGAAATACCTACCTACATTAAAATAATTTGAAATGGTCACCAAAATTTCTTCGTGAGTGTTTTAAGTAGATAGATAGATAAATAGATAATTCTTATTGTACACAATACATTAGCAGTACAGTAAAACGGTAGTAGTCGTTTAGCTCTATTTAGAATACAACCATATCCACCAACTTTGTTCTATCTTTAAATGGAATTGAATATTTTCAATTTTAAATATTCAACAAAATCATAGATCCATTGTCTGACCTGAATCACAACTTCATTCAATAAAGCTCACCACAATACCAGTGAAATATGTGCCATAAATATATTTTTGATTCAGGCCTCAATCTATAAGAACGGCTGCCATTAAACTTATTATAAATATATTATATAATATAAATATAATTTGTTATGCGTGAAAATGAATTCATATTTAAACGAGAAGAAATATTGCTTTCATAAAATATATTTGCGCATTCGTGATTTTATAGTACCAGCTTCTTTTTTCAAAAGTTCACATTGTGTTTCGCTCTCTGACAAAGCATGTATCTTTCGTACTTTAAGAATAGTTACCCGATGTAGATTATATCTTCAACAAACAATTTTCGACATATTTCTAAAATTTATTTTGACGGTTTACTTAAGAAATTATTCCCTCTAATATTTTGTAAAAGAACGTCAGAAGCCGTCAGTCATGACCACGAAAATGTACGAGTACATAACCCTGTGAGTTCTCAAAGGGAAATTTTAAAAGTAGCTCCGAACGTAAATTGAGGAAAATCAAATTTTTGCTCGCTTCGCCCACCACCGCCGGACGGGAATTACATTCATTTGCCGCCTAACCGTTAGATTCGATTTGACAACGCTCTTACGTTTATACAACTTTGTGCATTGACGATAAATCAGTTTGCTTCGGTTTCAATTACGAAGCGGTGGAGAATTATTTGTAATTTATTAGTACCGATTACAGGTTGAAAAATATGACACTACCGCTTAAAAAATGTAAAAAGGAAATTAAATGCCTGCCAATATTACTCTCAGGTAACAGATGGTCATGATAATTAATGGATCACGGTAGGAAATAGACGACCTATTCCAATTTATTTAAAATTGGATTCAAGAAATTTGAATTTCACCCTCTTTGTCTAGAATAGATTCTATTTTAAACTTAGAATATTACATTTGTAATGGATGAGTGACATGAAGAGATTTTGGAGACGTATTAATGTTCCAGCGGAATATGTCTTTATTAAAATCCACACTGCTTCTATATGATGCACTATGAACACATAGTAAGATTATGCACGCACGTTTAAATTTATTGAAATACGTAGACTAAAACGAATTTATAATGATACATTACAAAAATAATTGTAAAGCGTACCAAGAAAATGTTCACCAGTCTTAATTTGTGTGAACTTTACTCGGTTACTAAAGGCTTTTTTCTCACACACAATAATAGAATAAGCAGATATGGTACTTTCACTGAACACTCAAATTCATGAAAGACCGCTTAAGAGGCATTTCGTGTACCAATTTAATGAAACTTAAATTCATGCTTTTGTGTACACGATGCACGATTTTTTTTAAGAGCCAGACGGGCACTTACCGTTGAAAAATCAGAAAATTCAATCATGCCAAACATTGTTCACATACTGCACTATGATGGAAGCTTAGTATGCGCCACACATCATTACACAGCACCCTAACGATGCTATTAAGCTTTTCTTGAGAACTACATTTATGAGGTAAATAAAGTGGCGTATAAGTTACCGCATTGTGTTTACACAGTTATCCTACTAATATATCCTACTAATATACCCTACTAATATATTCTACTAATATATCCTACTAATACCTATATCCTATTATTATCATAAAATGTGAAAGTTTTTGAAGATGTTTGAATGTTTGGGGGTTTGTTTTTTAGCCACGCTTTAACGGTTGAACGGATCTGAAATTTAGTACTAGGGGATAAATTATTATCAGGAATGATACATAGAATACTGTTTATCCCTGGTAAAGGTTACCATGAGTTACGGAACGAGGTCAGAATTTCAGGCTTTTCGAAAACGCTCTTTTTATTGTTGTGTAAATAGATATTTTCTTCATGTCTGCATAATGATTATCACTATAAGGAACAAAAGTGAAATTACTCAGTTTCTATCTAGAATTCTGACTTTCGGAATTCCAAATCATTCGAAATTATGAAATTCGGAATTTTGAAATTCGTGATTGTAACTTTCAGATAAAGTTTTTCGTATTTATTTTTTACCCATCTGAGTAGAGCAAACGTTTTAAGATATGATTCCGTAGTCGACCGCATATGACAACTGCCGACAGACACAGCAGATGTGCGTAGTTCATTGCGGCTTCTCAATAGTCCCCTTTATTCGTATTGCATTTTAACAAGTAATGGGTACGCTGTATCTGCTGAATGCATCGGCAATTGTCGTATGCGGTCAGCTTTGGAATCATTCCTTTACTGTGGTTGTCTAATAAACAGCTCTTAGCTGTAGCTCAGAGTCATAAATAGCACCCGATTGATACTTCTTTAGAAATATTATCAACGGGAATAAGCATAATCATAGGTATAAGTATTCATGATTTCAAATGAACCAATGCACAATATCCCTCAATGCGTTCCCGATGTTCATGACTATACAAACAGACTAACTGCTATAGGTAAGCTGTGCAACTACAGTTCGATTAGGCTAGCACAATGCTTTGATATCGCTGGACGGACCCCGGATTCCGAGATGAAAGCCTCGGATGCGACCGGGACTAATTCAAAGATGAATTCATCTTGGACGTAGGTTCGAATATTTGGTATTCAGTTGATCTCAATGGAGCTTATTACAGTCAGTATCACATCTATCTAGACTAAAAAGTCTCAAAATGATCTTAATACCAAGGTATTAAGAGCAAGTGTTTTATTGATTTAAAATGTATTATCGTCTGAACTAAAGGTGTGCACCAAATATTACTACAATCAGTCCGCAAGAAGGGTGGAGTCCCTACTAAGGTATTAAGATAATTTTGAGTACTTTATTCGCCAAGATCTGATGCTGACTGTACTTATAGTGAACTGCTGCTCGCGACTCCGTCCGCGTGGAATTCTGATCCCGTTCATCGCTGATAGTAGTGTGATGATATAGGTATGCGGCCTATATTGGTACTTGATATTGTAATTATCTAATGGTGAAGGAATTTTCGAAATCGGTCCAGTAGTTTTTGCGATTATTCGTTTCCTTACCAGTTCACGTGTTTCCCTCTTCCTACAGTCCCGGGTCCTATAAGCGGGGTGTGAAAAAGCATCTGATGAGACCGTCAAGCTGAGTGTCACCATTGTAACTTGGTACGTATCTATAATGGTGACTCTTTTCCGAGACCTCGCCTTCAGCTTACCATTTATCAGGCGAGGCGAAGTATTTGACGTGTCTTATAAAAAAAATTACAAATCTTTCCTTTTGCGTGAGTGATTGTATTTTGAGTTTATTCTTTAGGTACAAAAATACAAATCTTTCATCTTTATACTATTAGATAAATTATTATACAAAACAAAACAATCTTTTAATTTTTTTTAAGCGGCTGTTTAAATTTTAAGCAGCCGCGGTAGCCTAGTGGTATGGGTAATGGACTGCTGAGACGAGGTCTCGGGTTCGATCCCAGGTTTTACCATGGCACACACCGATGACTTTTCGATGCTTTTCGAAGTTATGTGTGTATTTATCGCAGGTTTATAAGTGCTCGGTTAATGGCAATAGGCTCGCCACCTATTACATTGGGACCTAAACATAAACGGCGATATGTGGGTGCTGGCACCTCTGCCTACCTCTTCGGGGATATAGGCGTGAGTTTATGTTATGTTTAAATTACTTAACCATCGATCGTTATACCTACATGTTGAACTTTTGAATGAACTCACATTTAGGTGGATATTTCGAACGGTGAACAAAGTCAAAGTCAAAGTCAAAAATCATTTATTCTGTATAGACCATTAAAACGGCACTTACAAAACGTCAAAAATATATAATTATGTACTAAAGACTAGCTTAGCAAATGGACCACCGGTTCGAAACGCGGCCCTGGCCTGAGAAGACTCCGGCAAGAAACTCAGCGGGCTTTTTTTTTTTTTTTGGTCTATTTACAAATAATGCTTAGTCTACTTAGTCTAAATACAATAATTTGTTTGAGAAGCATGCATGAGTGAACAGCTCATTTCCAAGCTAGTTTATCATCTAAATATTCTTGTATTTTATAATAGCCCTTTTGGCACAATTTCCTCTTAACTACATTTTTAAATTTATTTATAGGTAAATCCCTAATTTCCTTAGGGAGCTTGTTAAAAAAGCGTATACAGTTACCCTGGAAAGAACTGCTAATTTTTTGGAGTCTGGTATCACAGACTACAAGATTGTTTTTATGTCTCGTATTTATGTTATGCCTGTCACATATTTTGGGAAATTTGGAAATATTTTTCTTAACATACATTAGGTTCTCGAAAATGTATTGTGACACTACGGTCAGAATGTCTATTTCTTTAAACTTTTCTCTGAGGGAGACTCTTGGGCCCAAATTATAAATAGCTCGCACAGCCCGCTTTTGTAATATAAATATTGTATTCAAATCCGCGGAACTACCCCAAAGGAGAATTCCGTAGCTCAAAATACTATGAAAATAACTGAAATAAACTATTCTAGCCGTATCCACATCTGTCAGAGTCCTAATCTTTTTTACAGCGTAGGAAGCTGAACTTAATCTATTGGCTATTTTTTCAATATGTGATCCCCACTGCAGTTTGGCATCAATACTCAAACCTAAGAACACTGTTGATTCCACAAGGTTCAACACCTGACCATTGAGTTGTACATTGGTTTCCACCTGTGCAACATTAGGTAGGGTAAATTTAATACATTTAGTTTTATTCCCATTTAGGCAAAGATTGTTTGTACTAAACCAATGGACCACTCTTGTTATTGCACCATTCACTTCGTCATAATTGTTTAGTTGCCTCTTAATTTTAAATATTAACGAAGTATCGTCAGCAAATAAAATAATACTATGTTTGTCCCTTACGTAGTAAGGGAGGTCATTTATATAAATTAAGAATAAAAATGGTCCTAGTATCGAACCCTGTGGAACGCCCATCGAAACCACGGATCCTACTGAGCGTGTACCGTTAACATCGACCCTCTGAATTCTATTATTCAAATATGAAGTCAGAAGATCGAGAGCCCTGTTCCTTATTCCATAATGTTCTAATTTCTTGATTAATGTATCATGGTGGACGCAATCGAAAGCCTTGGATAGATCACAGAAGACACCCAATGCATCATGCTTATCTTCCCAGGCTTCGTAAATACAATTTAACAATTCTACACCAGCATCGGTGGTCGAACGTCCTTTAGTAAACCCAAACTGTTTATCATGAAACAATTTGTTTTCACCAAAATGGGTTAACAACTGTCCCAGAATTAGTTTCTCAAATACCTTACTCAAGGTCGGCAACACAGAAACGGGTCGGAAATTAGAAGGATCTGTGGTGCTGCCAGCCTTGAACAAAGGTATGACTTTGCTATGTTTCATTAAATCCGGAAATATACCGTTGCTGACACAGTCATTAAACACAGCTGCTAGATGGGGAGCAATGACATCAATAATACATGACACAGTTTTGACTGATAATCCCCATAGATCCGCGGTCTTTTTAATATCAATAGATTTAAACGCTTTGGTGATGTCCTTGCTATTAACAGCTGAGAATACGAAAGTGTCCTCACATTTTTCTATTGATTCCATAAGCAATGATTCGGCGGAAGTGGAAGACGACTGGAGAGTTTTGGTTACCATAATGGGAATGTTTGTAAAAAAATTTTCAAACTCTGTCGCAACTTCCATGTCCTCCGTGACATGGCGATCTTCTATTTTTAAATGGAAATCTCTTGCAACTGATGAAGATTTCCCACATTCAGAATTTATTATATTCCAAGTAGTCTTAATTTTGTTGACAGAATTCGCTATTTTCTTTTTAATGTAGTTTGACTTCGCAAAGGAACAGGCTCGCTTAAATACCTTAGAGTAGTTTTTAACATAATTCTGAAAAGCAGGGTTGAAATTGTATGATTTTTCAGAATACAGATCAAACAATCTCCTTCTACTTCTATAGATTCCCGTCGTTGCCCAGTCACTGAAAATAGGACGCTCGCCAATCGATATTGTTTTTGAGGTAAAAATTCTCCCAAACTCACTATTGATTAGGTTAATTAGATCTGCATAAGAATTTTCTACACTAGTGTACGAGGGCAAGTCAGGTAGTTTATTGACTATACTTTCTTTAAAAGCGTCTAAACGATGCTGGTTAATCGGTACAAATTTTATTTCCTTTTTACTTTTAACTTTACAATTAATTCTCTCACAGGTTATTAATTGTCCACGGTGATCCGAGCCTACAGCATCAACAATACATTTATCAATTGGTTTAATGTCCGTGAAAATATTATCAATACATGTGGCACTAGTTGCAGTTACTCTAGTGGGTTCCAAGAACATATTAATAAGATTAAAAGACTTGAACAGATTTAACATTTTTTTTCTTTCTACTGGCACTAGGGTGTTTTCTAAAATATTTACATTAAAGTCTCCACAAACTATTATTGACTTTTTGGAGTAACGGCATTTAAAAAGCGCTTCTTCCATCCTTTCTTCAAATCTTGCATAGGGCGCGTCCGGGGGGCTGTATACGCTTAATACAATGAACTGCTCAAACTCAATACTCGCTATCTCAATAACTCGCTCAATAGAGAGGCTTACTAAGTCTTTACGTTCTTTAAATTTTATATTCTTATTAATAATTATTAGGCTGCCTCCACGTTTGAAATTTCTTCTACTGAACGAGCTTGCGACCTGGTGCTTTTTGAAGTTGAACATGACCTCATGGTCTTTCAACCAATGCTCCGTTACACAAAAAATATCGATATTTTTAAGGGTCATGTGCAACTCCAATTCCAATTCTTTGCCCTTTATCAAGCCCTCAACATTCTGGTGCACCAGGTTTAATATCTTATTTTTACTATTTAAATTGCATACGGGAGACTCAACTGTCTCAAAGGCCGTATGACCATGTCCGGTACATTGGGACATATTGTAAAAAAAGTTGCTAGATTTTCTATCTGTTGTCAAGAAGTCCTGTCACTTATTTTGGATAAAATTATCCACTATGTCAGTACTGTTATTATTATGTCGCTCAATAAAAGCTATGTTATTAGACAGAAAGTTGCCTAGTACATTTGCAACCTGTCGTTGCAAAGATTTTGATAGTGTAAAACTATCAAATGTCAATATAAAATTGTTCTGTAATACATAATTACAGTCAAATAAACTTATGGTCCTACAATATGTAGTTATGGTATGTAATTTTCTATTTATATTATACCTTATGTTATTTTCCCCAACTGTAAAAGATTTACTGTAAGGTAATGCGCACAATATTACCTGTTTAATTGGTAACTTTGTTAATTGATCATAAAAACTTATGAAGTCATTTATATTTGATTTACCTCTTCTGCCAACAAGTATTACTAACGTTGTCTGTGAACAGTGTGTACTAGATACTGCTCTTTTAATTATATGGGAGTAGGAGGCCCCAGGAAATGAATTTATTATGACTGAATGACCCAATTGACCTCTCAAATGAGAACTTAAACCCTTACCAATTTCATCACAATACACAACCGTTTTACCTGTATTTAAAGGTTTATTTATTGTTGTTGTTACAGGGCTACAACTGATGGACATGTTAGACTTAGTAGAATTGTCACTGTCCACAGGGACAGGACAGGGCAGTGAGGTCAACCCTTCCTGGGATGTTACAGACAGGGTGGAGCACGGCAAGGATGTATCCCAGTCACATCTCTGCCTGTATAGGTTTTCCAGAGAATGAAACCTTGCTTCATTACTATGACATGAGTCCACTAGGCTATTTAATGCCTCAATGTACTCCCCTATTTCTTTTTGTGCAATTTGGTATTTTTGTGTAATGGAATTTAAGGAGTCATTCAAACGCCTGATTTGTAGTTGTTGCTGATACATATCAGACTCATATTGCTCTGTTTGAGCTTTGCCTACCTCTATTATTTGTCTTAGCTGCAAATTAGTTTTACAGGCCCTACGACACTTGTTGATGCCCATTTTGAGGCACCTTATCTGTTTTTGTGACTTTGAACTGGATCTGTATTTGTCAATAATATTGAATATCCGGGTTATTGACAGTTCACCCGGTTTGGTCGACGAATACTAAACCACCAAACCACAAACCTTTGGTTATTTTACGTGGAATTAGTCCGAACTATTGTATGAAGGTTCGCAAAGAATATACTAACACCGACCCGTAGTGTAGTAAAGTCTCACGATCCATGACGTATAATAACACATACAAACACATACTCACGCCTGTAAGTCCCAGAAGGGGTAGGCAGAAGTGTATTATCTTATCATGCACTTTTCGCCATCTATGATTTTCATACATAACATAACATAAACTCACGCCTATCCCCGAAGGGGTAGGCAGAGGTGCTAGCACCCACATTTCACCGTTTATGTTTAGGTCCCAATGTAATAGGTGGCGAGCCTATTGCCATTAACTGGGCACTTATAAACCTGCGATAAATACACACATAACTTCGAAAAGCATCGAAAAGTCATTGGTGTGTGTCCATTACCCATACCACTAGGCTATGATTTTCAGTCCCACGTAATAGAGGGTGAGCCTGGTTCCGTCAAACGAGCAGTTATTCATGGGCTGTATATTTACGTCGGATGGAGAACAGCCCTATCCCATAGTCGCCTTCTACGACACCCACAGGAAGAGATGGGATTGCCCCATTCTTCTCCACCGGGAACCAACCAGGTGATCATACTATAGGTACATTACCTACCTTTGATTTGCCTGACGTTTCGACCAGATTACACCAGCTGTGGTCACGGGCCGACTGGCTCTGTGGTGCACGCTCGCCATCTGTGACCTGACCCTCGATTCTGCTAAAGCACAACCACTGTCACACTACAGAGACTGCAAAAAGTTACATTAAATTTTCGACCTTATATCTGTAGACTTAGTCACAAAATTAAATGAAAAGAGTTTCATTACACTCTCTCATTCACTCTACAAAAAGCCATTTAATTTTAAACTTTAGCTGCATTACTTTATAGGCTAAAATCAAATGGAATTTTTTCATAGTCTCTGTAGTTTGACAGTGGTTGTGCTTTAGTAGAATCGAGGACCTGGTCGAAAAATTTACCTATATCATGATCGCGTTAATTCCCGTTAACATCATTATATACTAAGGTCTATCATGTTTTTGTTTACATTGTTGTATACGCCCCGCTTAAGAATGACCATCTGAGTACCTCTATAACGAAAAGATTGGCCGGCTTCACACGTCACACACAGGTTCGGGCTGTTCCACTTGTCCCTACCAACGAATCCCCCCTGGTAGGTAAGAGTGGAATATCATTCCACATATTTCTACTTTGTTACCTTGAGGGGCGATCACAGTAGGCAGGTGGCCAATCGCAATGCTCAGTTCTGTCAATACGTTTACGTTTTGATTACCATAGTTTTTCGTACTCGGGGCACAGTATAGTAAATGAGGGTCGCCCCAAGGTATCTCAGTTGCGCCGCAATCCTTTATATAAAAAAACGAAGGCGTTTTTTCTCTACAAGAAAAATAAGGATTTTTCTTGTAGACAGTGTCACATAAATATCTCTTAAAACCTGGAAAACAAGCCAATTATATGACATTTTTATTATACCTTCTCAAGAGATTTTAATTAAGGATAAGAAAGATGGCCATTGACAGTCATTAACCTTTTTTAAAATGGTGTAACTTAGTTAAGTAAAGAAAAAACACATAAAAAGGATGTAATTAAAAGATTAAACATACAAAATAACAACACGACTTCCTCATGAGCTAATTACCTACAACCCATTTTATATCAAATATTATTTATTTCTAGAACCCGTAATACAAGTGTGACGGTACATCGTCTTCCCAAAGCTGAGTAAAATTCGATTTTACTTATTCTACATGAATTTATATCGATAATGCCAGCACTCGCCATTTGGCGAGTGGTACGGTGCCCCGCCAAACCGCACACATACTGTGAAATACGACCAACGACAGTTATTTCCCCACTGGACTTAGCCGTCTCAATAGACAAAGAATGTAACCGCGAAAGAAGAATACTCAAAATATATACAACAAGCAATCGGACACGTTGATATCAGTTACTTATCTCGCATATATTCAATCGCACGTATAGATTCGGTTTACAAGCTAACGTACTTCATTGACTCGATGTCCGTACCGTGGGGCTTTTAATCCCCAATCTTCCTTCTGACATATCTGGTTGCACCGACCACTGTGCTTGCGAGAGAGCTCTTCAACGCTGGTCTCACGTGGGAATTGAACCACACCCGGTCCTAGCTATCTCAGATGGCTGTAATTGCATTATACGACGACAGAACACGAACTCGGTACGATAACTCGCTCCTAACTATACGCATGACGTTCCTCTCTCGGTCACCATCTAGCAAAGCCGCCATCGATCGTAGATTGCAGGATAAACGGGCTTCAACGACCCAAGGCTAATCCCTCTTTGAGGATAACCCCAGACCTCCACGACAACAGGTTCCTGGTCTACCGAACTAACTCTTTACAAGTGGTGCTTTTCCATACATCACGGTTAAAGGCCGGGCAACATCTATCAACGCAAATCGCGACTCAACAAATCGTTTGACTAATTTTTACTATACACTTTTATATCTAGAACGATGTTTTACTCAGTCTTAGGTAGCATTATAAAATAAATATTACTATACAAAAATATATCTAATAATGATTACGACAGGTATAAATACATTATGTAAGCGACTCACCCTATCTGTAGAGGATTGATAGTGTTCCACTTGGCAGTGTCGCACTGGTAACTTACTAGAGTAACGCCTCTGTTCCCCGTCCTTCACGAACCTCAGGTCAACCACTCGCCTCCGCAACCCCAAATCGACTGCCCCGATCCTACTCTCCGTTAGCCTTCGTAAAAAAAATCCCGAGACGCTCTTGTCCTTTGTTTTTGCGCGAGCGACGTTCTCACGACGATTCCTTGAATTCCGCACACTTAGAACCAACGCTTCAATAGGTTGGGACCATAGCCATAAATTGTACAATTTTATACTTTGCACATGTTCGGCTCTACTTATGCTTAACATGACCAATGTCCATGTTTCTCGGAAGGGATTCATGTTTATCTGCTTTAGGATATTTTTAAAAGTACCGATGTACGCCAAAGTAGTATAAAAGAAAATACAGTAAATTATGGTATTGTATGTACTGACAACGAACCGTACCTATTAGGAGTTACATATGTATTTACGTCTTGGTGTGATTAGTGTACTATCACATTTTCCCCCCTGAAATTCAGACGCGAGGATATACCATCATATCATCGAGTATGAGATTTCACTCACAATCCTGAGCTAAGTATAGTACACCTAGATACCTCTAAAATAACCATTCTGCAACCAGCCACTCAGCTACACACATAATAGCACCGGACGAGATTCGAACCCGCAACCAACGATTCAGTAATCACACGTTCAGCCGGCGTGCCACAGACGGTTTTATAATATCAGTCAGATTATTACTAAAATAATTACTAGTAGGAATCTTACTTCACTTATCAATCCCACGTTACAAGCCATCATAATACCACAGTAACTAATAAGTTTACTAATAAGAATCTTATTTGATATTTCAACTTGGCGCGTCACGTGTCATCATAATACCACAGTGACTAATAAGACTTACTAATAAGAATCTTATTTGATATTTCAACCTGTCGCGTCACAGGTCCTCATAATACCGCAGTGACTAATAAGATTTACTAATAAGAATCTTATTTGATATTTCAACTTGGCGCGTCACGTGTCATCATAATACCACAGTGACTAATAAGACTTACTAATAAGAATCTTATTTGATATTTCAACCTGCCGCGTCACATGTCATCACAATACCACAGTGACTAATAAGATTTACTAATAAGAATCTTATTTGATATTTCAACCTGCCGCGTCACATGTCATCACAATACCACAGTGACTAATAAGATTTACTAATAAGAATCTTATTTGATATTTCAACCTGCCGCGTCACAATTGTCATCACAATACCACAGTGACTAATAAGATTTACTAATAAGAATCTTTGAGATCTCGAGATACGTCTCTTGACGACTCTAACGCCCCATTTTATTTTGGTTGTGCTATCTATTAGAAGTTGGCAATAACCAAGGACATATTATCAAATTTCAAATTCATTGTTTGTGATAGTCCTTATTTATAAACGAGATTCCCCCCTGATAACCAGATGCTGGCATCCACCATACATACTCAAGTTTCCTAGTCATATGATTTTGTATGTTCTAAATTTACAAGTAGCCTCCTCAAACCGCATTCGTAATCTGTAGTATTTTAGTTTAATATACGCAACTATTTGGTACTTAATCATCTAAAATAATCATCAGCGTATTGGGAATTGATCACCGACTTGAGTTTAACTCAACCACGACTCAATGCCATAATCAAACATATATGTTACAATCACCGATCAAATAATAGCCACCACACAACACACATAACGTTTCCTAAATAAGCGATAATTCACTGAGGAATTACGTTGTTAACCTTCACGCGTCTAGTTATACACTACAAGGTGTATCTTTCTTTGTAATGTGAGTCCCCTTAGGGTGTCAAACAAGCAGTATGTAAATGGAAAGTTAGATTGACGCCACAAATAGATTTATGATTCACTTCTAATGCAGGTACGAAACACGAATGAAACACTTCCTTCCTTTGATCCAATGAAGCTTAGTTTATATAAAGGTAAAAAGTATAAATACCTCTTCATATCTGATTTACCAGATATTAGATGATTTGATCACCGATTAGTAGCCTCCAGTGTGAAGCTTCCCGTGGACACGATGCTCGCCTTCTCCGCAGCTGCTCTGCGAGTTGGAGCACGCAACGCTGCATCTCGATACTGCACAACGCTGGATTTTCATGTCCACGAAGTGATGAGTCTTCCGTGCACCTTCAGGTTACGTCAGTAAACTCGAAGTCCGGTATCGCTGAAATGTTTAAGCACACGAGCAAAGAATCTGTTCCAAGAGAGTTCAGTCGTCGGACCGTAATCCATGTACATAATATATCTAATGTTAACGATATAGTAATCCATGAAATTATATAAGTTTGAAATAGCTTATGATAGTAACAGCTAATTATCTTGGTTTTAATAGTACCCAATAACCCTTAACTAGTTTTATTGTTATTTTTGGGTTTTGTACCAAACATACCCGGCAGATGGTGAGACAATGCCTAGTCCCTTTTTTTTACTACGGGTCTTTTGTTGTAAATTTGTAGCTTTCTCCATTCAACTTTTAAACTACCATCTATTTAAAAACCATTTCTTTTTTAAACGTTTTATATGTTCACGCTGTTTCATGTCAGAATGGGTAGGCAGAAGTGTACTAACATAACCTGCTTTTTTTTTTGTTTTGTATAATGTGTGGCAAGCCTCTCTTGGGCGTTATTTTATGTCGTGTCTCTGTGTTGCAAGCCGGAGCTCCTAACAACGAATCGAATAACATCTTTGTTTACATCATTCGAATATTCTGTTGTATTCTGAAATTTCGGGATTCGAACCCGCTATCAATCTTGCTTTAAGACTATTTAGCGAACTTCCCACATAAGAGGATTTTTAACTTAAGCTGTATCGCTAAAAAATGTGTCACAAGCGTATACATACAATGCTATAAATCAACAAAATCTTTAACTTAAAATAATCTTCTATAGTTGTTGCAAAACATGTATAGATTCATTCTATGTATTGTGCAAATACATATGACGGTCTAGGTCTCGAACCCAGCACTGTGTACCTATATTATATTAATATAACATATAACGGGGATTATTCGTTTATCTATAGTAGATATTAGATACCCAACACCCAGGCTTCTTTTTATCATTTCACGTCATTTCGCCTTAGGATCGAACCGAGGCAGTTTGGCAAGGCCATTATGCAATATCATTATAGCCTAAGCAATTAGGAAAACCCCTTAGACATTTGGTTAGCCATCTTCTGCAAGTTGCGATTAATTTCACCCATGCCAAAGCTTTTACACTATGTACGGAGTGCGGAGTTTGCATGTTGTTTGATGAGCCGTATAACGATTTATCTGAGGCGACTGCCGTATGACCTCCCAGCCTCAACAGGAACTATTAACATGTTATTGTACATAAACCGTGCATTTTTGTATGCGTAAGGTTTTAAATAATATGTGTATATATTCAGAACACAGAGTATTTTATGTCGTTGTCATATATCACAATATGACAACTCAAATTTGGCCGCTGTTTGAATGTACGCTGTATTATAAGATATCTTACTTGGTAGCGTCACCTCGTCCGTTTACACTACGGACCATTATTATGAGACCGACTATAATATGTTTTAAATTAAATTATTCTACGTTGTGTTTTGTAGTAACCCATTTTAGTTCAACCTCGTTGCACTGAATCGAATCAGAGCATTTTCTGACGAGGACCCTGGTCCACTGGCACCATTTGTGACGGTACATCGTCTTCCCAAAGCTGAGTAAAATTCGATTTTACTTATTCTACATGAATTTATATCGATAATGCCAGCACTCGCCATTTGGCGAGTGGTACGGTGCCCCGCCAAACCGCACACATACTGTGAAATACGACCAACGACAGTTATTTCCCCACTGGACTTAGCCGTCTCAATAGACAAAGAATGTAACCGCGAAAGAAGAATACTCAAAATATATACAACAAGCAATCGGACACGTTGATATCAGTTACTTATCTTGCATATATTCAATCGCACGTATAGATTCGGTTTACAAGCTAACGTACTTCATTGACTCGATGTCCGTACCGTGGGGCTTTTAATCCCCAATCTTCCTTCTGACATATCTGGTTGCACCGACCACTGTGCTTGCGAGAGAGCTCTTCAACGCTGGTCTCACGTGGGAATTGAACCACACCCGGTCCTAGCTATCTCAGATGGCTGTAATTGCATTATACGACGACAGAACACGAACTCGGTACGATAACTCGCTCCTAACTATACGCATGACGTTCCTCTCTCGGTCACCATCTAGCAAAGCCGCCATCGATCGTAGATTGCAGGATAAACGGGCTTCAACGACCCAAGGCTAATCCCTCTTTGAGGATAACCCCAGACCTCCACGACAACAGGTTCCTGGTCTACCGAACTAACTCTTTACAAGTGGTGCTTTTCCATACATCACGGTTAAAGGCCGGGCAACATCTATCAACGCAAATCGCGACTCAACAAATCGTTTGACTAATTTTTACTATACACTTTTATATCTAGAACGATGTTTTACTCAGTCTTAGGTAGCATTATAAAATAAATATTACTATACAAAAATATATCTAATAATGATTACGACAGGTATAAATACATTATGTAAGCGACTCACCCTATCTGTAGAGGATTGATAGTGTTCCACTTGGCAGTGTCGCACTGGTAACTTACTAGAGTAACGCCTCTGTTCCCCGTCCTTCACGAACCTCAGGTCAACCACTCGCCTCCGCAACCCCAAATCGACTGCCCCGATCCTACTCTCCGTTAGCCTTCGTAAAAAAAATCCCGAGACGCTCTTGTCCTTTGTTTTTGCGCGAGCGACGTTCTCACGACGATTCCTTGAATTCCGCACACTTAGAACCAACGCTTCAATAGGTTGGGACCATAGCCATAAATTGTACAATTTTATACTTTGCACATGTTCGGCTCTACTTATGCTTAACATGACCAATGTCCATGTTTCTCGGAAGGGATTCATGTTTATCTGCTTTAGGATATTTTTAAAAGTACCGATGTACGCCAAAAGTAGTATAAAATTAAAAATTAAATTAAATTATGGTATTGTATGTACTGACAACGAACCGTACCTATTAGGAGTTACATATGTATTTACGTCTTGGTGTGATTAGTGTACTATCACACAAGCTAGTTAAGCTATGCTTACTTTGGGTCTAGATAGCGTTGTGTAGATTGTCGTACAATATTATATTATTATACAAAGAAAATTTTTAGCATCTTACAATCTAGGAAGGTTCAAAAATCAGTCGGTACGGCAGGCGGGAACGTGATTTCTATAAGGAAATTAGAATGCATAATCAGACTGCCATAACAAGAATAGTGCAAGTCAGCGAGAACACCATGTGGTATCCTTATTTACATCCACAATATAGTCGGCCTTACTCGTTCCATCGGTCCATTTCCATCCATCCGTAATTCAGATTTTCGGTATACTTGAGTAACCAAAGGTGGCCAACTTGAAAGAGATGTCTCCGGCAATCTCACCTCCAGAAACCTACTAAACCCAGACGGTGTGCAGTCGGTTCCCCACGTGTTGACAAGGTGTGTCAAGAAAGTAGGTCAATCCATCAATAAAAAAAAAGCTCATGATAATAATGACATTATTCAAAAATATGAAAAAGCTTTTAAATGTGTTTGGAAAATTATGTGTCAAAAATTATGATTGATAGAGTGCTACGCAGGAAGTGTGACTGATGTAAGATGAGCAGGCACGATTTTGGAACAGAAAGGAATATTTAAATAACTAAACAGTATTTTTTGCATTATCAGTGGCATGTTAGTGGTTTTGCTATGACATAAAGTTGGCAGAGTCGGGGCATTGTTGTGTTGGGCAATGACATGGATGGACAGCCTCTTTGGCGTGGCGGCAGTGAACGCGGCCGCTACGCAGGAGGCGCGGGTTCGATCCCCACTCAGTGCAAATATTTGTATGCATGAAACCATACGAACATCTATGGCAGTCGTTACTGGTAGTTGGAGCCCTAAAAATTCCAACAACTGGTCTAGCTACAGTGCTCCACAACCTATTATCGCCGTTGGGTTGTGGATGGCAGTCACTTTACTAGATTAGACTGTTAAGCGGACCCCAGACGCCGAGTTGGATTAACCCAGTTGCATCCGAAATTTTACGCTATGTGTAATCGCTATGGTAGAAAAATCTGGAAAGTTACATCAATGTAGTTAAACCGAAATTTTTATGAAGCTTTTTTTAAGACTAGAAAAATCGGCTTTATTGGTTCATTGTGTGTTTATCTAAATATATCTGCGGTACGCACCTACTGCATTGCACAGCCGAACACAATTATGTTTTAAGTTTGGACTAAACCCACTACGTTGTAGATCAATATGCTCTTAATCTTATTAGGAAGATCGATTAACGCTTTAAATACCCGAAGGATTCTCCTTTCCTAGAAACAAGATGTTCTCATTACTATTCTATGTGTAGGCCACAGTAACACGTTATTCTTTTTATCGATGGACGTGCTACCTTTAAAAGTAGGCACAATTTTTTTTAAGTAGGACACGTCAATTTGACTTCGCCTAGCTTGATGGTAAGCTGAAGGTAAAGTCTTGGAAAAAGATGGTCACCATTATAGACACGTACCATGTTGCAATGATGGCACTCAGCTTGACGGCCTCATCATATGCTTTTTAACACGCCCCGCTTAAAGGACCCGGGACTGTAGGAGGAGGGAAACACGTGAGCTGGTAAGGATTTCCAGATTTGAATGGTGCGGCAGAAGAAGGAGTCGCCGAACCGCTTGATTCTTGATGGAATATTCTGCATCATATGCGGGTGGCATCTGAGTCCTGCACGTGTTGTCCTATATGTATAGAAAAGGAGCATGAAAATAATCTAGGTCTACATTTAGCCAGAGAAAATTTGACGAGTATTTTTACCGCGTATATTTGTTACTTATCTATCTCAGAGGGTATGATGTTCTATCCTAGTTTGATAGATTGCCCAAGTCAGGCGACAGTCACTCTGTATAATCAATCATAAGAGTCATAAGTGTCATAACAGCTTATGCTATAGTTAACTAAGACTGACTTCTAAATAATTTGAAACCACAATGATATCGTGTTAATAGTTATTATTCGTGCAATACGTACACTTACACGTCAAAGAAATAAGTGACATTTATATTAATTTAAGCTCTCACTTTAAGTATTTTTGCTTATAGGGGCTCGACCACTAATAAGAGTAAAATAATGGAAGTTTTCACTTATATTGATTTAAGCTCTCACTTTAAGGATTTTTGCTAATAGGGGCTCGACCACCAGTCACTTTAGTCCGGTCCCAGGACCCTGGCTCTATTTTTTTCTCAACTACAATCTGTAATTTGTGTTGCATACCTACTTAACAACGTAAATAAAATTACGCAATATGAACTGAATATATATAATTAAATAAATAATTAGTTAACATTCTACAACATTCTATAGAATACAAAATAATATCTATAACCATAATATATTACAACAGCAATATATCTTGTATTCAGGATCGCAAGTGTAACTTTAATATATGTCGCGGCATTTCGTATTCTTCGAAAAGATTGTGTCATTCATCACTCGTCTCACCAACACCACCTGTGCCAAAGATTAAAAATATAATCCTTAGAGCGGAAACACACGATGCGTTGCGGCGGCGGCGCGACGCCGGAGCGGTGTCGCTGCGTCGTTTTACATAGAAATATCCGTAGCATGTCACACGATGCGCTGCGTCGCCGCACCGGACTTGCAACCACCGAGACGAGGCGGGGAGGGGTGAATGCGTTGCGACGCCGGAGCGGCACCGCTCCGGCGCGCGCCGCACCGCCGCCGCCGCGTAGTTGTTTAGGGGCTGTGCATTAATCACGTGATGTTTTTTTAGCAATTTTCTAACTCCCCTCCCCCATGGTGATACGTGGTAAGGTTTTAGACAACCCCCCCCCCCCTCTAGCCAAAATCACGTGTATTTTTTTATTTATTATTTAATGCTAGAAAACTAAGAATCGTGACAAAAATCACGAGTCATAAAGGTGCGTACTGATTATATAGCTTATATAACAATGTTATATAACACTTATATAACAATGTTATATAACACTTATATAACAATGTTATGTAACACTTATATAACAATGTTATATAACTATGTTATATAACTATGTATTATAACAATGTTATATAACATGTTTCAGTAATGTAGACACTGAAGTTAGTACAATGTTGCAAAGTTATAAAACAATGTTAAATAATGTGGACGTGTTATATAACACGAGTTATACAACATGTTACATGATCAAAAATAAATACACGTGATTTCTCAATATACCCCTACCTCCCCCCTGGTGATATTTCGTGATTTTTCCGAACAACCCCCCGCCCCTGTTGAGTCTCACGTGATTAATGGACAGCCCCTTATGATTTATTAACAGACATTACAACGCAGCTGGGGCGCACGCGGCGCCGCTGCGTCATAACAACGCAGCGGCGTCGCACCGCTCGTGTGCCCGCTACTGCGGCGAAATTTCTGCGGTGCGTCGCCGCAACGCATCGTGTGTTTCCGCTCTTAGGCTACCTTTCTACCAGAGATGTGCCACGCAGCTGTGCTACGCTGCTTTGCTACGAGGATATGAAAGCTAAGCTAAGCTATGAAACTTACTATGTGACCGTTTTAACTGTGCAGTGCTACGCAGCGTAGCGAATAAGATGTGCTACGAAGATGCGCTGCTAGAATTATAGGATGTATCAACATAACATAACCGTACAGAATGAAAACTTCCTACAAATGTTCAAAATTTGAATCTACATATTTGCATACACAGTACGCATCCATGGCATGCACCTAAAACATAGCTTAGCCCTTTTCCACAATTGCTATGCTATGTGGACCATTAATTAATTCATATTCTTTATTCTACACGCAAAAAAATTGGATAACCAATCAAATTCCCTCACCTCAACTCAAATTTAATAAAATTTCTAAAAGGGTTCATGTTCTAAAATTAAAGGTAAACATAATTTTATGTTTTACTTAGAAGCACAAATTATTCTACGTAGACATTTTGAAATTCCTGTTTTCCATGAAGAATACAATTTGAAAATGAAATATAATTATTGGGGTTTTTATACCACTTAGGTGGTAGACAAGTACACGTCCCACGGTTTTGCAACACCGGGGGAGTCACATTCATGCTGCCTATTTTTGAAAAAAACAGTGAGTTTATACAACGCAGGAGTTATAGCAGGACAAGCCTTTTCTTTCCACTGATAGCACTAAAACTCTCCAATGGGCTCTGGCTGCCTACTCATCGCAGGGGACACAACACGAGGATATTATGGCCGCGGTATTCTGTAAGGTGGAGGTACTTCCCCAGTTGGACTGCTCAGTTGGGACGGGAATGTACCGTCGCGTCTTACCTCTCCGTTACCAATATTTAATGAGGGTAGGAATCCATACTAATATTATAAATGCGAAAGTAACTCTGTCTGTCTGTCTGTTACGCTTTCACGCCTAAACCACGGAACCGATTTTGATGAAATTTGGTATAGGGATAGATTAGACCTTGAGAAAGGACATAGGCTATGTTTGGCCGCGATAACCGACATCCACGCGGGCGAAGCCGCGGGCAAAAGCTAGTAAGTCATAAAGAGACTTTTGATGTCTTTTGTCCTGACCAAAAGTTCTTTTAGAACCCATTTTTTCCCTTATTTGTTTTCTATGACATATAGAAAAGGTATATTTTACTTCAACATGGACCTCACGATCAAATTTATTAATTAATTTCCTATATATCGGGTCCATAATATTTATAAGGGCGAAATATTTCAAACGAGCACATGTTTCGAATAAGCAATGATTTCATGCCTCGCTGCTCACCCCAAAATAACCGTGCCGTGAACAAATTCCGGTAACTTGCCTACCCATTAGGACGACATTATACGTTCTGGTTTTTTCCAGCTGAGTTCAGTTTCGTTTTGAAATTCATTCACTACATGTGCCTTAGAAATATGGCAATCCATAATATAATTTACTTTTGGAAATCAACGGTCACTTATTTCATTTCTTCAATTAAAACTGCAATTTTCAACGGCATTTTAGCGTTCCATCTAAGTTTTAGTAGGTTGCCTGTAAGAAATTGCTGCAGAGCGATAACCTGACTTACCACATAACCACAATGATATCGTGTTAATAGTTATAATGTTATGTCTATGGTGTACAATAAAGACGTTTTACTATACTTTTACTTATATGCTAGCTCTTGCTCGCGGCTATGGCATATTGAATTGATCACGTTCAGGTTTTTTTTTATACCACTTAGGTGGCATACAAGCACACGGCCCACCTGATGGAAAGTGGTTACCGTGGCCTATGGACGTATGCAACACCAGGGGCGTCACACTCGTACTGCCGACCCTAAAGAAACCTTCTAATGCCCTTCTTGAAGAACCCCATATTGTAGTCGCTTAGGAAAACCATCGCGGGGAGTTCATTCCACAGCTTGAGTGTGCGAGGGATGAAGTTCCTTTCATACCGCACAGTGCGCACCATTTCCAGTCGCAATGTGTGAGGATGAATTCCCCGCCTATGGCGAGAAGTGCGATGATAGAATGTAGCTGTGGGCATCATGTCCAACAATTCATCTGAGCACAAACCATTGTATATACGTTCACCGATGAATGTAGCCTATGTATAACCCTGTACAAAATTCAGCTAAATTCATTCAGCCATCCGAGCGTTAATTCAGTAAAAAACATTCAAATATCTTAAACGTTCACATTTCAAATATTTTATTACACACGTGTGTGTACATGATATCCTCTAACAAAAAAAAAAAACAAAAAGAAAATGGGGAAGAATTATTTCATCAAGCTGCAGGTCCATCAATTGTTCGTTATCTGCCCTCAGGGTCCGGGGTAGTAGTACGTTGCCGCGTAGTTGAAGATACATTAATAATTCCTTTGGAAGATCCGGTTTCTACCAGTGATGTATGTGAGGTGAAGATATAAGAATACGACGCTTAGTGATCTTATGTTTATAAAATAATGTTCTGTTTGTATCCATTTCTTAATCCATTATCCATAATATTATAAATGCCTAAGTAACTGTCTGCCTGTCTTTCTGTCGGTTTGTTCACTTTCACGCCTAAAACATTTTGCTGATTTAGGTGAAATTTGGTACAGAGATAGATTAGACCTTAGGAAAGGACAAAGGTTATGATTTTTCTTTGGTTGCGATACCTGACATCCACATTCGGGTGGAGCCGCGGGCAATAGCTAGTAACTTTATAACATGTGAATCCTACAATACTTCTTTAAATTTAGATTTAAAAGATAAGATAAGATGAGATAAGATAAGATAATTCTCATTGTACACAAACAAACTACAGTACATTTGGGACAATATAAGGTTAAAAGATATATTTACTTAAGCTTACATCGAATTTAAACGATTGTACAAAAATACAATTGACTCATATTTTTCAGGATATCTGATGTAATTTACACCATCATCATTAATTCAGACATGGAACAACCACTGCTGAACATAAGCCTCTGGCAAAACGAAAATGAGAATTTTAATAACACATCAATACTTTACGATGTGTACAAACTATGAAATTATATTTTGGACGTGTGTAAATAACTGACAACGCAAGACAGATTGTCAATAGAGCTGATCCTTGTCAACCGCAAGAACTCAAATATTATTTGTGAGCAGACAGCTGTTGACTTTAGTTGAGGCCCTTCGATAAATTATGATTTAATTAAGTTATAGGTTACTATTCTAATAATAGACAGTCTAATATTATAGATTTCTGTATCTACGAGTATTCTTATTTGTGGAACTATGTGTAAAAAATAAAATTATCTTGGGAATGCCATCTCAAGATATTTTTTTCTGTTATCGTCACTCTAAGGAACTGAAATTTGGATTTGAATTTATGGCACACGAGTAATTATTATAACTATCCAGGATGGTTCCAGATTATTGCATTGATATAGTATTTACCCAACACAAAATCACCGCAATGATTCAAGGTTAAATGACATTGACAGTACCAAAATATAAAAAAATAAGGTGTTTAAGTTAAAATCAGTATATTCTCTTACTTCCGTAAAATATCTAAGCAAGAAATTTTCATCGCGCATTCATAAAACAATTATTTTTCAATAACGTGCTTGAATGGTTTTATGCGAAGTTTTATGCGAAATGTGACGTTGAGTGAAATGATCCACTGAGCTTGTCTTAAGGGCAGATATGTTCATACCTGAGAATGAAGTATATTTTATGTGAAATAATGTGAAAGTTTTTGTAACAAGCGATGATAATAGTCTTTATTAGATAAAAATGTCTTTTTTAGATAACTCAAGAGCATAACATACATGACAGAGATACGAATATAATTTTGTATTCGAAATAAAAATGTGACAGATGGGTATTTTATTTACTTTGATTACTAAAATGAGAAACTTGATATTTATTGTAGTGTTTTTTGTAAGCAGAACGGGTGAGTTCACATTATTTCAGGTATACCTGTCTTTTTTGTTTCTACTATTATGAGCCTACCACATGCACAAGCTTCACCACAGTTTCACCTGTGGTGATGTATACTGTGGTGAAGCTTGTGCGTGTGGTAGGCCCCTTAGTTTATTATAGCAGAGTATCGAGTTCATGTAGTTTTCTACATACACAGTTCTAAGGGAAATTGGCTGTTTACAGAGCATGCATTATTTTGTTGTAGAACCTCTAAATAGAATTAATTTTCCGCTTTTTAATAAGCCAATCTCAATGTTACCAACAAGAAGAATACTAAAAGGACGCTTAGTCGGTGACACAAGGCCTTATATGGTAAGTCCGCTTGTATAATTTTCTTCATACTTAAAATTTCTATCTTAACTGATGTTAAAAAAAAAGATACAACATATGTAGCAGTCAAGCACACGGCCCACCTAATGGAAAGAGGTTACCGTGGCCTATGCGCGAGTACAAAACCAGGGGAGTCACACTCGTACTGCCGAAACTATAAGAACAGAGAGATTCTGTGCCGTCAGCGCAGAAAACAAGCCTATGGTCTTCCCACTAACAGCACAAAACCTCTCCAGTGAGCTCTAGCTACCCTACGCACCGCCGGGAACACAACACGAGGTTAGTACAGCCGCGGTATTCTGTAGGGTGGAGGTCGTTCCCCAGTCGGACTCCTCAATTAGGGCAGAAATACCGTCGTTTCCTATCTCCTCCGTGTTGTTGTCAGTTATGTTGCCTGCTGCACCATTGCTATGCATCTTTTTAGTTTTAAAACGTTAGAAACTAACCTTATCCTTTATGACAACTTTTTAAAAATGTTTCTTTAGGTATACCTCAGAGCAGCAATGGATATGGAAACAAGACTAAATGAAAATCATTGGCTGTGTGGCGGTGTCATCATTAATAAAAGACATATTCTTACTTCAGCCGCTTGCATCGAAGACGTGAAACTATTTTATGTTATTGCTGGCACTCACAAGTAAACAATAATTTCTTAATATCCGAAGCAATTTAGATAATACAACTTTTTTACGGATGCATTACGCGTAAATAATAACACCAAAAATTCGGGTCTGAAACATAACTCCGACAAACGTTTTTCCGCCGAATGAGTCGCCGACAGAACGTTTCGATTATCAGTTGTTAACCGACAGAACCTGTCAACTACGAACGTTTAGCCGACAGAACGATTAAATTCATCATGATTCGGGTATTTTGAGAAAACTTATACTTCAAACTACACATACATAACTACACAACTACCATCTCTAGTCACCCCGCGACGATGGCTGCTAAAAAGTAGCCGAAACGTTCAGCTAAAAGTAAAATAATAACAAATAAATCGCGATAGATTCCGTTAAAAGTTATTTTATTTCAATCTATTTATTTTTTTTATTATAATTTTATGCACTTTTCTTTGATTGCAAGCAATACATTTTTTTTTAAATGCTTTTACATGTTATCTTTGCTTCAACAGATGGATACCTCCAGAAGTCACAGACAATGAATGTATAATAAATGGTGCTAAGAAAGCTGTATGGAAATGTGTACCCAAAAGTGAGTAAATCCATACTCCATACTAATATTATACATGCGAAAGTAGCTCTGTGTCTTTCTGTCTTTACGCTTTCACGCCTAAACCACTGAACCGATTTTGATGAAATTTAGTACAGAGTAGTCCTTGGGAAAGAACATAGGGTATTTGAGATAATTTTAAAGCAATTAGTTTGCTAAACTAAACAAATTATAATAAATTGGAAAAAGCGAAATCAATTCTCGGGCGGGACTCGAACCCGCGATCTTTCCCTTACAGGGGGAACGCTCTGACCACTGAGCCACCGAGCTTCACCCGAGAGTGATCCAATTTTTCCAATACATCCATCTTACGGCGATGGTGGGAGTAATCTACCGATATTCGTACGAACTATCGGAATCAATGAATGATGTTGCAATCATTTTTAAACATTGATTTTTGATAACTCCGCCCAATCAATTGAGATAATTTTAAAGCAATTAGTTTGCTAAACTAAACAAGTTATATTAAATTGGAAAAAGCTCGGTGGCTCAGTGGTCAGAGGGTTCCCCCTGTAAGGGAAAGATCGCGGGTTCGAGTCCCGCCCGAGAATTGATTTCGCTTTTTCCAATTTATTATAACACTAGCTGTTGCCCGCGGCTCCGCCCGCGTGGAATTCGAATTTCGTACAAACTTTTCTTTCGTGCTAAAATTGCCTCGGATACCATCCCCATCAGCCATCAGGAGTGCCATGTGGAATTCGGACCCACTAAACAGCATGCCGTCGCGCGTCTTCAGTTGCTGGAGTGTAAAATTGCCTAGGGCATTTTCCGCACCCCCCGGCTGACCCTGGGCCATCTACAATTTTAAGATGGCCCTCTCAAAATTGGGAAGCACGATGTCCCATCGAATTCTGGAAAGGGAGGAGACGGGCGTGAAGGGATGACAGGAGGCCGGACCTATAATCCTCACGTCCGCGCTCGGTGACCAGCCCTTCCCTTTCCTGCTCTCTACTGGGCCTCCTCGTAGTCAGAGGGACATGTGGGAAGCCTTTGAGCAGCCCTCTATAGAGCTGCTCCCGTTGCTGTATGTATTTGCCATAGGCGGTAGCGCCTCCCCTGGGTGAGGGGCGTTAATGCCTCCGTTACCCAGGATGCATCACATGGAGGTTCCAATCCCGCATTCGGATCCCGTTACCGTTGCATCTTGTGTTCAGCTGACCTTCCCTGTCTTCGCTCGTGAAATACTTCGAACACCCGTGGTTGCACCCTTTTAGCCCATGCCCGTAATAATAATTAGTTTTCAAATAATGTATGGTAATTTACCGGATTTATTGACATTATAATTTCGTAATATCTTTTGAATAGAACGTCCGATTTCAATAGTTCAAAAAGTAATCAACAGGTATTGAAACAATCTTAAATACCAAACGATTTATTTAGATAAGAATTAATATAAAGGTATAGATTCCGTGGTCTGACTTTGATCGGCATTTCGGCTTGAATTTATATCGTCGCGCGTTACTTTCATACTACAATAGATTCTAAAATATTCATTATAATTTATACAGTGTAAAGGGCAATTTTGATCTACATTAAATGTACAATGTATCTAACATATTTAGTCAGATAAGGCTTAACACTATATTGTTAAAAATAGCTTCGAAAATGACACATTTTTTTTATAATTTGTAAAAGATAAAAATGGTTATTGTGAGCTACCCTTATTAGATAGACATTATGCTGTCGCGGACTTTTATGTAGACTTTTTTAAGTTATACATTTCTACAGTATATTATTTTGTTCTATCTTCAATAGTTTTCGCAGCGTACGCGATGTAAGGAATTTTTTAGGTAATTTTTTTTACACCTTGGGTTACATTATTGAAGTTTTATCCAGGATCCCTATTTTTTTGAAAATTAATTATAGCCTATGTTGGTCAGTGATAGTGCAGCTTTCTAATGGTAAAAGAATTTTTGAAATCGGTTCAGTAGTTCTTGAGTTTACTCGAATACAAAAATACAAAACTAATATTAGTAAAGAATGTATGGAAATCTGCCCGATTTATTGACATTTATGCTCACTGCTCCGCTCCCTTTAGTAGTAGCGTGATGTTATATAGTCTATGTTACTCCCAGATAGTGTAGCTTTCTATAGGTGAAAGAATTATTGAAATCAGTCCAGTAGTTTCGGAGCCTATTCGTTACAAACAAAAAAACAAACAAACAAACAAATCTTTCCTCTTTATAATATTAGTATAGATAGGGTATGTTTGGTCGAGATAACCGATATCTCAGTAACATCCAAGCGAGTAACACTGTTAATGGTTGGGAAAAAAATTCCCAACGAGTCACAGGTGTTACTGGATACAACAATTTTTGTCCCAACAAGTAACACCGCAAAATAGTCGGGATCTAGATAGAGATTTAAATAGTTTATTAATTTTGTTTTAGTACGTTATGGTACAAGTGAGCAACGTTGGTGATTACCGCCGAGGCGCCATTGAGACCCGAGCCGCCAGGCGAGGGTCTTAAGACAGCCGAGGACGGTAATCATCACGCTCACACGTGCCATACGACGTTTTACAACACACTTGCGAATAAAATAATACTACAAATACTAAATAAACAATAGTACAAATTAATTCGTTTTCCTATGCGAGCGCATTTAATGCTTCGTTTACATACTCGCGGCAGAGCAAGGGAAGTGGCGAGAGAAGTGGGCAGGGACGTGGTGTGAATGGTATATTCGTCATGCCGCGAGTACTGCCGCGTATGTTGCTGCGAGTGTCGGCTTGGCGGCGCGAGAAGGAGCGGCAATACTAGCGCGATGAAGCATTCACATACTCGCGTCGCGCACACTTCGCATCGAGCGCTCGTTGTGTACGCGCGTGTCACAGTCACAGGATTACTTCGAATTTATTATCATGACAATGACGCAACCAATCGAATGGTCCAACGAAAAATCAATAGAATTTATTGAAATGCTTGCTACGGATCTAATTAAATAATATAGGTAATACATATGTATATAAAAGGTAGGTAGGTAGGTACCTACCTACCAAACTAGAATAGGTAGGTAGGTAGGTACCTACCTACCTACCAAATTAAAATAGGTAGGTAGGTAGGTAGTACCTACCAAATTAGCCTGATTACCTACCAAATAGGTAGGTAGGTAGGTACCTACCTACCTACCAAATTAGCCTAATTATACCTACCAAATAGGTAGGTAGGGTACCTACCAAATTAGAATAGGTAGGTAGGTAGGTACCTACCTACCAAACTAGAATAGGTAGGTACCTACCTACCTACCTATTTGGTAGGTAATCAGGCTAATTTGGTAGGTACTACCTACCTACCTACCTATTTTAATTTGGTAGGTAATTAGGCTAATTTGGTAGGTAGGTACCTACCTACCTACCTATTCTAATTTGGTAGGTAACCTACTTACCAAATTAGCCTAATTACCTACCTACCTATTTTAATTTGGTAGGTAGGTAGGTACCTCTACCTACTAAATTAGAATAGGTAGGTAGGTAGGTACCTACCTACCAAATTAGCCTAAGTATACCGACCAAACAGGTAGCTAGGGTACCTACCAAATTAGAATAGGTAGGTAGGTAGGTACCTACCTACCAAATTAGAATAGGTAGGTAGGTAGGTACCTACCTACCAAACTAGAATAGGTAGGTAGGTAGGTACCTACCTACCAAATTAGCCTAATTACCTACCAAATTAAAATAGGTAGGTAGGTAGGTACCTACCTACCTACCAAATTAGCCTGATTACCTACTAGCTAAGTATCTAAGTAGATAGCCTAGCCTAATAAAATGCCTATACTGCATTCGGTTAGGTGTCCACTTAACTAATAAAGTCGTCCATCTCCATCGCAAGGCGAATACTGTATGCGGGGCAACGCGATGAACATCGCGATGATGCGAGTGTTGGGCAACGCGATGAACATCGCGATGATGCGAGTGTTTGAATGCTAGGGCATTATTCGCGTGAATATTGCCGGCAAGGCGATGAGCAATGCGAGCGGCAGTATGTAAACGCGGGGTAACAATGGCGGTCGACCATATTTAAAAAAAAATGAGGTTTAAACTTAACTTTTTTTTACTGTTTTTTTTTCTGTACTTAGAGAAAAAAAAAAGTTAAATTTGAGCGAAAACTTTGTTTATTACACAAGTATTACAAGTTGACATTATTTATTTAAATACGAAAATGCATCAAATGACCATACAATAGGCGTATTAATTTATTCGTACTATTAAACACGTTATTTTTTGTATCAAAGCTTTTTTAAGAACATAGACAATTATAGACACTTCCTATAAAATTTAAAAAAGAATCTATAACTCACTTTTGTGAATAATAGCAATGAAAAAGTCACAGTTTTATAATAGGTGTCATTCCGTGCTTAATTGCGGTAAAATAATATCACTGTTATGAGCAGGTGTGTTGTAATAGTTATTTGTTATACAAGAGTGCAAAGTTGCTTTTTAACTGCGTGCTCATTTTTGATGACCGAGCAAGCGAAAGATTCTAAATTTGAATCACGAGCGTAGCGAGTGATTCACAAATTAGAATCTTGAGCGTTAGCGAGGGAATCAAAAGAGCACAAGGTGAAAAATCTTTGCACTCGAGTGCAACACGTAACTTTTCATCCCACCTCAGCGAGGAAATAATGAAATGCTTCTCCTTCCTAGCGTTAATTCCCAGTCAGCATTCGGATTATTCACGTCAGCTTCGGAGCTTTCACCTCGGAGTTCGGGGTCCGCTTTACCAGTCTTAACTGCGGATTTGGCTGGACCTCGATATTTGCCGTGAAGCGACTGCCATCTGACCTCCACAACCCAATGATGACATTAGGCGATATCGAAGCATTGCAGCCAGACCGTTGTTGTTGAACCTTTTAGGGCTCCAACTACCCGTAACGACTGCCATAGATGTTCGTATGGCATCCGTGACCGACGGCTTAACGTGCTCTCCAAGGCACGACCAGACCAATGCAAATACCCATTTTCATGCATAAAAAATATTTGCATTGAGCGGGGATCGAACCCGTGCCTCCTGCGTAGCGGCCGCGTTCAATAAGTGGTATTGAACGCGGCCATGGAGGCTGTATAATATGTGTATTAATACTAGTAATAAAATACAACAAAATAAAAATTCAACAACAATGTCAACAATATGACGTGAAAAAAATTGATGCGCGCAAAGCAAATTAAAAAAAAAGTACACCAAGGAGGTTACGAGTCTGAGTTTTTCATGAATTAAAAAAAAGTTGTATGATAAATTCGGCACCATAGAGGTAGAAGTAAATAGGTTTAATGATGTTTTGAGTCCACAAACCTAGTACACACGATGTTCTAAATTCAAATTTACTTTACCTCTCTAGAGGATAAAAACGACTTTTACGCTCAGTTATCGAAGAGCAAAAATAGTCTTTCCGAGATGGTGGGATGAAAAAATTATTTACTTTACTCCATTAATAAATTTCTGTTCAGCCTACAGTTTTGATGGCACCGACTTCAACAATATAAATTGGATGATGACCGACATTGCCATTGCAAAGGTAGAAGATGACTTCGACTTTGAAAGAAGGATTTTGGGATGTGATTTCATTCCACAGAAAATTGATATTAATACTCGCAGCAAAAGTCTTGAGAATAGCGGTACAATAGCTTCTATAGCGGGATGGGGTTCTACAAAGAGATTTTCAAATGTAAGATGTACCTATTAATTGAAAAAGATGTATTATTGTATTAATTTTATGATAACACTCGCTGCCACCCGCGACATCGTACGCGTGGAGTTTGTTTTACTCCCTTAGGTTCGTAGAAGGGAATTTACGAAACTCTACCCAGTTTCGTAAAATTCATTCTTCTAATTCGTAAAATACTTATGTATCGCTATCAATATTTTTAATTAAAAGTTTAATTTATATCTTCAGATTGATACAGACCCACGTGAAAAGGCTGAAAACTCAGTCGATTTATTAGAGACTGACGTTATTATCATATCTAAGAAAGGTTGCAGAAACCATTGGGACCCAAGATATCATAACATTATTGACAATCATATGATTTGCACCAAAGACAGCCTAGATTTCAATATCGCAAGCAACGAGTGCACGGTAAATAGCTTCCTTTTGGTGTATTTTGTTTTATTTTGAATTGAATAAAAACTTTGCTTTGCATTGCACTCTAAGCTTTTTTTCTTTTATTAAAATAAAACTTTTACAGTGCGCTTAGCTACCTATATTTTTACCTAACCCATTAATGAAAGCTGGAATCGTGGGATTTGTGGGTTTTGTTTGTAGTTTAACTAAGTTCGCCATTAGAAAGCTACATTATCAAGTACCAGTATTGACTATAATATATCTATCAGCGATGTACTGGATGAGAATTTCACGGGGGCGGAGCCGCGAGCAACAGCTACTATTTAATAAATACCAGAGAACCAATCTTTGATTATTCATTTAAAGTGTGAACAGGAAGTTGAAAGAGGATTAAATAATAATATGCTATTTACTAACAAACAGGACAATGAAACCAACTGCAAAATATTAGACGATTTTGACGAAGATTACTTCGAGGTTAAATCTAAGTTACCTAGAAGACGAATGATTGAAGATCCTTCAGTCTATATCGTACATACAGCCGATCATCGTAATTATCGGAAAAATCTTCCATTGCCATCCGGTGGATTTTGTGAGGTAAGACTAACATATTAGATCATAGTTTATGGGAACCGGATCAAAACACCACGCGGTCGAAACCGCGGGCATCAGCTATTTGGCCAATCAAAGAAAATATCTATCATCGCACTTCTTGTCATAGGCGGGGAATTCCATCCTCACACATTGCGACCGGAAACGGTGCGCACTGTGCGGTATGAAAAGAACTTCATACGTCGCGCACTCAAGCTGTGGAATGAGCTCTTCGCGATGGTTTTCCCAAGCGACAACAATATGGGGTTCTTCAGGAAGGGTATCAGAAGGTTTCTTCAGGGTCAGCAGCACGAGTGTGACGCCCCTGGTGTTGCATACGTCCATAGGCCACGGTAACCACTTTCCATCAGGTGGGCTGTGTGCTTGTCTGCCACCTAAGTGGTATAAAAAAAAAACTAGCCGGGGTCAACATCATACATATTGGTCAAATTAATAAAATTTTGAAATAAGGCAGGTGAGAAGTACAGTACTCGAAACCGGCGGGCTTGCATGAAAGGATTAATGACAGTAGAGGAAGTTCGTGAAGTATGTAAGGATAGAGTCAAATGGCGGGCTGTTGTCTCTGCCTACCCTGGAGGGAAATAGGCGTGAATGTATGTATTTTACTAGCTAATGCCAGCGGTTTCGACCACGTGGTGTTTTGATCCGGTTCCCACAAATCATGGGACTCTGTTTCTGGGGTAAAAAGTAACCTAGTGTTATTCCAAACTACATCCGTTCTTTAAAACGTGATCGAATATCAATCATCCTTCACAAACTTTCACATCCATAACAGTGGCACCTCACATGGCTATTTATCTTTACTGTTGGGCATGTATTCGGCAAAATATTTGACGTACATGCTAATACCGATAAATACAATTTACTTCACAAAAAAAGTATTCACTTCAAAGAGTTGTCACATGTGAATTGTCGCATACTGTTAAAAGGTACTAAGTACCTACTGGCCGTATGGAATTTCATAAAACTAAATAACTTTTTTGTTTTAAACTGTTTAGTTGTAGTTTTGTAACTTTTTTTGTTGTAGCGCCGCAATTCCTGGGCACACCGCTCACCATCTCCACAAGTATCGGGATTCTTGGTGTCGATATCTCCAGCGACGTCCAATACCGAAGTCATCTGGAAGACAAGGTCAAGTTGGCATCAAAGAAACTTGGGGTGCTCAACAGGGCGAAGCAGTACTTCACTGCGGGGCAACGACTCCTCCTTTATAAGGCACAGGTTCGGCCTCACATGGAGTACTGCTGTCACCTTTTTGCCGGAGCGCCTGCGTGCCAGCTTGACCCTTTCGACTCGGTACAAAGACGGGCGTTGAGGCTCGTCGGCAATCCCATACTCACAGGTGATGTGGAACCACTCAGTCTCAGGAGAGACTTTGCTTCACTTTGTGTGTTTTACCGCCTATACAATGGTTTGTGCTCAGATGAATTGTTTGATGCCCACAGCTACATTCTATCATCGCACTTCTCGTCATAGGCGGGTAGTTTATCCTCACACATTGCGACCGGAAACGGTGCGCACTGTGCGGTATGAAAGGAACTTCATCCCTCGCACACTCAAGCTGTGGAATGAACTCCCCGCGATGGTTTTCCCAAGCGACTACAATATGGGGTTCTTCAAGAAGGGCATTAGAAGGTTTCTTCAGGGTCGGAAGCACGAGTGTGACGCCCCTGGTGTTGCATACGTCCATAGGCCACGGTAACCACTTTCCATCAGGTGGGCCGTGTGCTTGTCTGCCACCTAAGTGGTATAAAAAAAAAAAAAACTTGTCAATAACTGTCCGTATTAGGTTTTGGCCATATTTGTCAATTAGGCAATAAGGCCAATGCTTTGTCAAATACATTGTCCACGCATGGTAATTGTTTGTCAAAGTCAAATACGCAAATACAAATAACTATGTAAAGTGCCCCCATAATATTAGTAGGAAGTAGGATTAGTAGGATTAGTCGGATAACATATAATTTGACTTCATTTACTAGTTTTTGTTGACTTTTATTTCATTTAATTGTTTATTCCTCTTTATGTGTTTTCCAGAATGACCACGGAGGCCCTCTAGTTGTGGGTCAGGGCAAAACTGCAGTTGTTATTGGGATCATGTCGGCCTGCCAAACCAACGTCAGATCCCGGAAGTGCTTCGGCCCCTTTCTTTTCACCAGTGTGTTTAAATATTGGAACATAATTAATTTCTGCAGCACTACGGACATGATGTAGGTTTGCAATTCTGAGCAGACTGATGTCTACTGTTATTTTGGAACCATTAATAACTTGATTAATCAAATAAAGTTTTAGTTCATTGATAACTACTAATCATGTCTATATTATTGTACGCAGGTTGCAATGCAGAGAATTAATGAAATCATCAGATGTTAAGTTTGATGAAATTAACTACGATTGGACTGGACATCCTGACGGGTATTTAGTTTAATTATTTAGAAAATAAATATTGATAGTTTTCATTCATTAGTTACCTGAAAACGGTTCGGCAATAGCATTTGGTTACAATATCTAATTTGATGATGGATAAGATAGTTTTTTTTTATTGATTGATACCCTTTTATCGATGAGCTATTTACCTTTCTGCTGGTACTTATTATCGTTTATCTTTATTCACTTAATCTATAATTTAGTCTAGGTCTAGTACCTCCTTTATCAACCTTTTTTCTGAGTATGTGTAAATACACATACTCAGAAAAAAGGTATGTTCCTTACCAGTAACATCAATATTATGCGGTGATACTCGTTGGGACAAAAAGTGTTGCATCCAGTAACACTTGTGACTCGTTGGGACAAAAAGTGTTGCATCCAGTAACACTTGTGACTCGTTGGGACAAAAAGTGTTGCATCCAGTAACACATGTGACTAGTTGGGACAAAAAGTGTAGCATCCAGTAACACCTGTGACTCGTTGGGACAAAATGTGTTGCATCCAGAAACACCTGTGACTGGTTGGGAATTGTTTTCTTACCGGTAACAGTGTTACTCGTTTGAGTGTTTCTGGATGGGAATATTCTGAAATAAAATAAATAGTAACATACTGGTTATCTTCGGTTACGTTCTTTTTTAACTGAAACTGTCACAAAAAAGCCATTAATATCAATTTTATTTATTTTAAGGCCGCCAATATCTAACATCCCAGGTCAATTTTTCCAAAGGACCTACGCCCAAACGCCACTTTATCCTATTTGGTCACAATTGAACAGCGAGTCTAACACTTCTAGTTCAATATCTTCCACCTCGATTCAGAAACCACTACAACATCTATTAGGTGTTTCGACGATACAAGAAAATTTATTACGTTCGGGATCACTACAATCACAAAAGGAATTAGAGTTTGACAAGTCTGATATTCATATAAATGTTTCGAAAAGTATTGAAGAAGAGTCACGATTACTGCAATTTTCATCAAAAACAGTTACTTTTGGTCCAGTATCAGTAAGTTCATCGCCTTCACCAATCCTACAGAGATCACCGAATCCTAAAGGAGAAGTGTTGAATATTTTAAATGCCACAGATAAAGTTAGTACTCGTAAAACAAGGAGAGATAACAGGTACTTCGTGTTCCAACAATGGCAGCAACGGTATCAAGATTATTTAAAGAGCAAGACCTAATGAAGATTCAGATTATTAAATTGTATTAAAGATAACTTTTTTAATAGACGTTTGAGTTTTTTTATTCTAAAGTACTATATCATTGACGCCCCTGGTGAGTTGTATACGTCCATAGGCCACGGTAACCACTTTCCATCAGATGGGCCGTGTGCTAGTCTGCCTCCTAAGTGGTATAAAAACCAATCATAAGCTATTAGGTAACCCAGCAAACGTTATTCTGCAAATTATTTGTCGAAGAAATCGAAAAAATTTAAAGAAATCCAAAAATATCAGAGGGACTAAAGTAAATAATAATAATACTAAATTTCAACATATTTACATAGATGCAAATGCAGATACTTATATAATATCTTCAAGATTATTTAAATAACACTTAGATTCATGTAAGTACCATTACCAATTTTTCTCATTACAAAAAATGAATTTAATAACACCACAGTTGCATACCTAATATTTAGTGTAGTGAATAACAGCTTAAATATTACTTCTGTTACACTTACATTAATTATGATAATGAAGTATGAAACAAAGCCCCATCTAATTTAAACAGACGCAAATCTGATCTTCTAACATACAATTAATGCAGTGTTAGCGTTATCCCCAAAGGCGTAAACAGAGACGTAGTCAAACGAACTAGCGGCTTTGCTTCACATTAATACGCTATACTCTTAATTTGACATGTGAAAACTTAAGCCTTCTGCTGCGTTGAGCTTGCGATGGAAGCGTGCGCCCGCCGAGGTGGACTACACTGCGCCCCGAACAATCCCCTAGACAAGTGGCAATTCGTCGGCTGGCGTATGGCAGAATAGTATGAAGAATGTATGGGATTTGACATAATATATGACTGTCGTTAATGAATGTTAACTTGTTGACTGTAGAACGCGTAGGTACCTGGGTTAGTTATGCTAACTCGAGTTAACTGCTAACCCAGGGTTAAATAAATAATTTGGTCAAAAGTTAAAAGCAAACCCCGGGTTATTTTTTTAAATATTTAACCCAACCATGTGGAAGAGTAAATATTTAAAAAAATAACCCGGGGTTTGCTTCTAACTTTTGACCAAATTATTTATTTAACCCTGGGTTAGCAGTTAACTCGAGTTAACATAGCTAACCCAGGTACGTGCAAGTGGGCCTTACTCTACTAAAAATCATGTGGTTCATGCAATTTGTTTATAAAGCTGCGTTTACATACTCGCGGCAGAGCGAGGGAAGTGGCGAGAGAAGTGGGCAGAGACGTGGTGTGAATGGTATATTCGTCATGCCGCGAGTACTGCCGCGTATGTTGCGCAAATACTAGCGCGATGAACTATACGAGACCGCTAGATGGCGCTAAGCTAAATAAAACACGACTTTCGTTATTGCTCCTCGAATATTTACTTTTAAAAATATTTATATCGATCTACGGAAAGTGTATAGTAGTTGAAAGTGATAGTTTTTATTAATAATCTATTTAATTAATTCGCTATGCTGTAAAAGCTTATTGCGTACACTGCTACAGCGTTGTCCTCCATACGTTTACGTCCGTCTCCGTTGCAGGGCGAATACTGTAATGCGGGCGGACCAACGCGATGATGGGAGTGTGTGAATGCTAGGGCATTAATCGCGCGAATATTTCTGGCAACACGATGAGCAATGCGAGCGGCAGTATGTAAACGCGGGGTAAGGGATAGTAACAAATTGTATGAACTACACAATTTTTTTCGCCTGATTCGCATTTCTTATATCCGTAGTAAACAAAGTCACCAAAATTTTAATCTAATTAATGAATTAACATCCTGTATATCCCCAAAGGGGCAGAATAAGACGTAGTAGAATGCATTAACTGCTTTGCTTTCACATTAATACGTAAAACTCGTAGCGGTACGAAGCATTAATATCTTTTTGTATGTAACGAATAAACTCAAAAAGTACTAAACCGATTTCAAAATTCTTTAGTCATTAGAAAGCTACTTTATCTGGTACCAACATAGGCTTATTATTAAAAAAATTATATTATAATATATCATTACGCTTCTATCAGCGATGAACGGGATCAGAATTCCATGCGGGTGGAGCCGCGAGTAACAGCTAGTTTATATCAGCTTGAATCTTTATACATTTTTTTGCCACCAAAAGAAACCTCAGTGAATTCGTTTTGATCTTTTAAATGGAAATATTGGCTTTCGAATAGAAATTTCTAGCACCTGTTTGGTATTTTTATCTAAAATTGAAATCCTAACTGGATGCCAGTTGCCACCCAAAGCTGGCTACACTCTAATTGGAGTTAGAAGCTTATAAAGTGTGCGGTCTTTTTTGAAATTAGAATTGACATGACATGACTTGCTTTGAGGTTATGTAGAGTGACTTTAATTAAGTTTTGTAATTACCTTGATTCTGAGTAGGTAGGTATAAAAGTTCGTTGCTCGTTCGTTGCAAGCTTACATAGCGAGAGTTCTTTAAGAATGTTTTTATTATTAGTTAGTTAGTTAACTTAGTCTTCTTTTTCTTTATCCGATGATGCCGGTTGCATCTAAAGTTAAGATTCCGATGCCGACCGCATACGACAAATGCAGACGCATGCAGCAGATATAGCGTACCTGTTGCTTGTTAAACTCCGATATGGATAAAGGGGACCATTGAGAAGCCGCAATGAATTACGTGCATCTGCTGCGTGCGTCTGCAGTTGTCGTTAACGGTCATCTTGGAAATTATACCTTAAAGTTTGAACTTTGGACTCCGAGATCAACTCTCTTACTTCTTTATATTATTTTGTTTTATCTTGTGAAGTACAGGAGCGACTGCCGCCTGACTTCACAACCCCGAGAGTATAGCCTGTACTGGAGTCTTTTCTATCATCAGCAAGTGTACTAGCAGGTTAGGTGGCTCTTAGATCCATCCATCTTGGGACCGAGAACTTGGTGGGACATCATACTAGGCGTGTCTAAACTCACAAGTCTTTGAAAAGTTCAAAGTTAAATTGACATCTGTTTAAATAATAATTTGATAATGGTACTCAACCCATGGGGATTCTTAGCACCCCCTGCTCCGCCGTTACCCTGACCGCTACCGGAGCCAGGACTAGCGGAGCTGCCGGGGACTGGGGGCCTGGTCCTATTTGAGCCTATCATATAGGAACACGCTGGATGAGAGCCGCTTCCAACCGGTCTTATTGGAGATCTATAGGGGAGGCCTAAGTGCAGCAGTGGACTGAAATGATGATGACTCAATCCATTAACATAATTATAGAAATGACGTAAGTAGAAAAATAATATTCCCGAATTTGAAACATAGTGATTTAATTAACTCGTATTTTCCTTAGCCAATGTTATGCAAATAGTACGTCGTCGTTTATGCAAAAGGAGAGAATTGTTTTGAATTCGAAATAAAGGTGACATCTGAATGAGAATTCAAATTATATTACACTATAAATTGTTTAGTGAAGGTAACCGTCTGAGCCAAATAAATTGTTAAATATACTAATATTATTAGTCCAATGCACTTCGGGGAGTGTACAGTCGACAAAGGCCCTTTTCACACGCACACGGTCACGGCACGGCCGCTGCCATACCGTGTTAAGTACTAATGTATGAGCTACATAGAGCACTTTCACATGGCATGGCTACGGCACGGCGGCGTAGCTCATACATTTCATACGGCGGCCGTGCCGTGACCGTGTGCATGTGAAAAGGGCGAAAGGAGATACGGTTGTACTTTTACATACAACTCTATATGAAAAAGTGCAACCGTGTCTCTTTTATCGTCTGTACACTGGATATTCAATGGCGCCTCGGCGGCTTGTGATCCCGTTCATCGCTGATTTAAAGCCTATGTGTTATTCTGATGATTCTAAATTATTCTGTAGTTTTTACGTGAAAGAGTTACGAACATCCATATAATCCATCCATCCATACTTACAAACTTTCGCGTTTTTAATATTAGTAGGACTGATGTACGAGACTCATATATTGAGTTGGAAGTAATAGAAATAGCACAAATACGAATAATAACAATTACAAAGGTGAACTCATTACCTGTGGAGTGTCGGGCGTCCGTAGAATGTTGTATAACTGCCTTGACTGTCGGCGCGTTTTAATAATATTAGAAACTTGTCTCATTTCTGCATCAGAATTGCATTAGCTCAGCCAGCGACGGGTACAAACTAACTAGAGTCGCGATGTGGCAAGTAGCAATTATAAATTTAAGTAGGTTTTATAGGATTAATGGAGTTTTAGTTTTTTTGTATACCGCTTAGGTCGCTGACAAGCACACGGCCCACCTAATGGAAAGTGGTTACTGTGGCCTAGTGCAGTTGGAGTTGTGAGAGGTTAGGTAGCACAAGTCTTGTGCTACCTAACCTATAAGAACAGAGAGATTCTGTGCCGTCAGCGCAGAACACAAGCAAGACAACCGTTTGGTCTTCCCAATGACAGTACAAAACCTGTCCAGTGAGTTCTAGCTACCTTACTCACCGCCGGGAACACAACACGAGGTTCTTATAACCGCGGTATAATGTGAAGCGGACGTAGCATTAGCCTATTGCAGTCCACCGCTGGACATAGGCCTCTCCCAATGTGCGCCATTGCACCCGAATTCCGCCTTCAGTCAGCCAGTCAGTTCTAGTCCACTTTTTCAGGTCGTCAGTCCATCTGGCTAGGGGCATCCCACTTTCTATTCTTCTCGCGGTCTCCACTATAGAACTCGTTTACTTCAACGGCCATAGGCCACGGTAAACAGTTTCTTTCAGGTGGACCATGTGCTTGTCTGCGACCTAAGTAGTATTTTTTTATACTACTTAATTGGCAGACAAGCACACGGCCCACCTGATGGGAAGCGGTCACCGTGGCCTATGGACGTATGCAACACCAGAGGCGTCACACTCGCGCTCCCGACCCTGAAGAAACCTTCTAATGCCCTTTTTGAAGAACCCCATATTGAAGTCGCTTGGGAAAACCACCGCAAAAAAATACTTTTGCCATCTTTGCATTTAAAATATTATGCTCCATTTTCAACTAACAAGCGGAAGAAACTTGCAGAGCACATTGGTCGTAGTTGCAGCAGAACTTCAATGGATCGCATTATGCTAAACTCACTCATTGTACTCTTAACATGAGATGTCCATTCTACATAGACCTCTCCCCTTATTGTATTCTCTCTAGTTAATAAACTATTGTAAAATATTCCAGAGCTCTTTTGGTATGGTCGTAGCAGTCTAGGGCAAAATAAAATAGGAACTGTCATTGATAGCAGTTCCGACTAGTTTTTATTCTCAAGTATTTGTTTCATGTTTAAGTTTTAAGCTATATTAATATGACCAAGCTTTGTAGATAATAACGATTGTATTTCTATTGACTTCATGACTTAAAGACTTACAGCTATTTACTGAAGAATGTACTATCCTAGCAGTGGCGAAGGGTGACAATTTTTCAAAATGGAAGACGGTAGAATAAAAATCCTACCTTGATCTACTTTATCTTTAAACATCTCTACCATCTATGCAAAGGGAAGTCGGCATGAATTGGGTTATAGGGACCCCTCCCTATTCCCAATAGTATACCTCGATAAAACTCTAATTTAAAAATGAATCTACGTTCATAGACCTAGATGAGTAAGCGACATTAGTTTCAGATTTCTTTGCGCCCCGTCATGATTGGATTGGTTTAGAAGGGTTCACCCGTCGCGCGTCGAGTTAGGTCATGTGAAAATGTACTGTAAATGCAAACATAGATACTAGATGTGAAACTGTTCGAGGACTGTTCTTCCTTTCCTTATGATTGACTTCTACAGCAAAATTGACAAAATTATGCTAATGAGTAAAATATATATATAATTAATAAAATTGTCAATGGCAAACTAATGTCTATAGTATGAGAGGCGGCAACACTAAATCTAGCCTGATCAGATTACCAGATGATATGTATATCATTAGTCATGTCTTTAATTGGAGAACACGAAAATGGCTATGCTGCAAAGCTAAAATCAATATTGAATAACAAAAAAGCTAAATAGGTATCTAATATGATAAGATTAGTGTTGTCGTCTCTCATACTACTAGATACTATAATTATCATTTTAGCAATCGTGTTTTTAAAGAATCATATTTTATACAATACAAACCACTCAAGTCTGTCAAGAAGTCGTTTGGCATTTGAAATATCAACACATTTTACAGAAGTATAATACATATTATATAATAATTGATTCTTTTACTGTGCGAAAAATCATGGTTGAAACGTTTCTCGTTTTGAGGAAAGAAATTAAGTCATACGTTCGCTTTGCAAATAAAACGACTGACAGATTTCAATATTGCTTTTTTCATTTTTGTTCGGATATGAGAAATTGAATTTGACGACTTTCAAATCGATTGTATAAAGCCAGTTTCAGACTGCCAACTGCTTTGTTTCTTTAAGCTTTTTTGGTCATCATTATTATTTTAGCATCTTTCCCGATTACAAGGTCCATTTATTGCTTTTCTTTTTTTGGTTAGGTTTACGCAATTGACTGCTATCTGAACTCCGAACCCTGGTTTATGCCCATCCAGTAACGAGTAACACTGTTACTTGTTTTGAAAACAAATCCCAACGAGTCACAGGTGTTACTGAATGCATCAGTTCTGGCTGCGCTGGTCCTAGGACCTAGGAAAGTTTTAGTAGGTATTAAAATCATTTTGAGAACTTTGCTAGGCAAGATCGATCTGATGCTAACTGGACCTACCATTATTTTTTTTTATCGTGTAAAAAATACCCACGGATACCTCCCCCGCCGGGGCCGGAGGAGGAGGTTATGTCGGACTTGAACCGACTAAAACGCACGCCTTCTGTGGGCCGTCAGTTGCCGGAGATTGGACGCACCTGTACCATGATCATGTAATCCCCTTAAAATTATCGTCTAAATCAGAATAAAAACTATGATACTCGAATTATATTCATACTTTAAACACTAAAGTGTTTGCATTACTTACATTAATCTAAAGCAGAAGTTTGATATTAAAATGGAATGAGGATTGCAGTTAGTTTCTGTTTTATATTACACAACGTCTGGTGTTAAGTTCATAGAAGCCTTAAATAGGGCTATCTCCTTTACATTTTACCTATTACATTGGGACCTAAACATAAACGGCGAAATGTGGGTGCTAGCACCTCTGCCTACCCCTTCGGGGAATATAGGCGTGAGTTTATATATATATATGTTTACATTTGAATAAAGTTTTGATATCTTCGGTACAACACACAGCAAATGAAATAAGGGATAAAAAAAACTTTCTATCCTACTTAAGAAGAGGTGAGTCCTTTACCGTCAACAGGGCATTTTGGAGTTATAAGCTTGTAAAATTGAAATACCTAAAGTAGGATATGAAATATTCTATGGATGAATTTGGGAGTATAGAAGCAATAATTTCAGCTGGAGTCACGTTCCTATAGACTGAGTAGATTAGCAGTATACTGAGACGATACGTCCACGTAAAAAACGTTTGAATGAGGTTGCTCATCACTACATATTATGAAACAAAGTCGATGTCGCTGTCTGTCCGTCCCTATGTATGCTTAAATCTTCAAAACTACGCAACGGATTTCGAAGCGGTTTTATTTAATAGATAGAGTGGTTCAAGAGGAAAGTTTATATCTATAATACATGCATAATATTGTAGAGAAACACTGATAAATTTAGAAATATACAGCGGGAACGGGATCAGAAAATATGGCGGTACGAAGTTCACCGGGTCAGCTAGTATTTTTATAAATATAAAATAATAAGGAACAGTCAGCCTCTGGAACATTTTTGTTACAAATTTCTTTACAATTTCTCCTTGCCTGTAATTTTTTTAAATTAATTGTAAATTTTTCTAAGTATCTTGCAGAATCACGCCACATCCTAGGACCCAATAGCTACTATAGGCAACAGGTGCAAATTGCAGGAATGTTCAAAATATCCGTCCGCCTGTTGAGGGAGGAGGGGGGAGGGGGTTCATCTATTTTTATATAGGACATTCCAATTTGAATTCACCTCGCCTGATGGTAAGCTGAAGGCAAAGTCTCGGTAAATAGAATCACCATTATAGACACGTACCATATTACAATGGTGGCTCTCAGCTTGATGGCCTCATCAGATGCTTTTTCTGGAATCTCTCGAACTAGAGAAATACTCGTAACCCTTCGATAAACTTTCATATCCATACATTTACTTCATCTTTTTTCACTAGTCTATCCTTTTCCACTGCCATACCTTTCATTATAAAAGCAGGTCGGGTACACCAATAACTAGGGAACTGAACAAAAAGTTTAACAAAAGTCTGAAACAGATTTCAATAAATTTATGTTACGGCCCAGCAGCCCAACCCTAGCGCAACTTAAACTGTCGTTGGTTTAAACTGTAGCGCTTTGAGCCAAAATAAACAAGCCGGTGTTTCGGAACGGGGGAATTTTCAACATCAAACACTTAGAAATGAAGCTGCTCGTTGCTACAGTACTGCAGAGCTCATTTCATCGTTTTTTTTTTAAGGAACTTTTAATTAAACGTTCGTAGGTACTTAGTGATACATTGTTCGGCGTCTCGACTGTTCATTGTAGTTTACTGATAAACAGTGTTACTTGTAACTCGATGTGTTCTCATCCGTATCTTCCTTTTAATACCAAAAAATATCCCAAAAATTCAATTGATTTTCGACCAAACATATGGGGCGTCAAAATTGTAGCATTTTGGATCCCATAACATCTTATGCCAGGAATACGTCGAATTACCCTGTATAAGTGTATAAGTAATACAGTTGATCTCTTAAAGTTGCTGAACAGTTTGTAATTTTTAATAAATGATTGATATTTTCTTCTTTTTTTTAATCTTCTGATGATATATTATGTTTAATATTTATTATTTATTTATATATTCTATGTAAAGTCTTAGAACTAAGGTTAGTAACACACAAACATCAACAGTTAAATAAAATATTTACAACAATTTTGAAATTAAATTACGTACTTATTCTCAGCTCATGTTTTATAGCCGGTTCACAAAGACAACATCCAATTTAGAATTTTTACAGCGTGATCTAAAATATTCTCAGAATTTGAGCATGAAAGAATCCAATTCAGCTGCATTAAATTGCCTCAATTTTTGTAAGCATTACAAATGTATGAGATGTAATGAAAAAATTTCAGTTTTATTTGATTTATATATTTTTCTTTTTCTGCAGCTGCTTTGCAGAAATTACGGCAATGAACTGGTCATTATTTACCTTGGGACACGTAACCTGGACCTAAATCATGAGACAAATGAGCTGGCCTCATTTGGCTCCCGCGGATTGTTTTCTAACAATATATGCTGCCCGTGCTATCCTCTAAAGACTCCCAAGAAACGTGTATTACGCATATAGAAGCACTGAGCGTTCCTGGTGCAAAGGCTGGCCATCGCAATCCAGCGTAGAAATGCAGCGTGTGTGATGGACACTTTTGCATCGAGAACGATCAGGGGCAGGTTAATTGACTAAGTTATTGTCTAATTTTTATTACAATTTTTTTTTATTCGAAATAATGACATTGTTCACGCAAACTCTCAATTTTGAAAAGATTCTCTGACGTGAGTTGTAGACTAGGCTCGTGAAAAAATAATCGTAATTCCGATTATTTTTTCTAGAAATTAACGGGTAGATACATGGTTTAGGCCCTCCAAATCCAAATTGGTATTGTTTCTGCTTTTGCACAACCCTATGGATCATTGACTAGATCAGTTTTAGGATGGATGACCGTTTAGGTCGCAAAGTTAAGCAATACTAGCCAGGTCAATCTTAGGATGGGTGACCGATCTTAACATTACAATGTTAAGCAATATGGCTGGGTCAGATTTAGGACCGGTGACCGTTCTTAGCATTAAAAGGTTAAGCAATTGACACCTATAACTGTGGCTTTTGGTTTGCAGATACTAAAGGAGGAATTCAAACTCATCCATTATACAAGTTCATTTGTAGTTTAAAACAATAAAAAGGAAAAACATTTCAACACAAAGACTGGCTGACAGAACCGGTCCAACAAATTCGAAACTTCTATGGACGAAGTTTCGCAGACGCTCGGACAATCTACTTTTTTTAAACTTTGAAAAGCTCTTGAAAGCTGTAAAAAATTAATGAAAAGGTCCAGTTAAGTCTAATTTTGTAATGTGCTTTTATTGACTAAAAGAAGTTTCAAAATCATTAAGGATTGAGCTTTTGAGATTAAAATGATTATTTCAAGAGAGATATGGCCCTGGGTAGGCCAGGGTACGAGGGATATGGCTACGACAATCTCACCACCGGCAACTGACGGCCCACAGACGGCGTACGTTTTAGACGGTTCGAGTCTGACATAACCTCCTCATCCGGCTCTGGCGGGGAGGTATCCGTGGGGATTTTTCGCACGATAAAAAAAAGATTAAAATGATTATAAAATGTTATCTCAAATATCTCAAGTATATTAACTTTTTTATATAGAATATAAGAACCGAAATAACTAATATTCCCTCTAACCCCTCCAGCTAAGCTAAATTGCTTGTGTTAGGAGTGGGTTCACGTTGGTAGTGTAATGGCCAGGATTCGAACCCGGGACCCCTCGATCGTATGGCCAACTCCTTAACCACTAAGCTACATTACGCGTTATCTCTATCTATCTATTATATATTTGCATTTACTATGTGTAGAAAGCATAGCGAAGCAGTCATATCTAAGGTTAAAAGAAAAACCCACAGTATTTTATCTGCACCTCATTCGGACGCTGCAAAGTGTGTATAGTCAAATAGTTCATTAATGGGCAATTGTTAGGAGAAGCATATGACAAATTACAAACGTGTCAAATTCTGAAAGGTGCAAAATGTATATAAGCGATAACCTAGGTTAATATTAATTTGTAAAATAAAAATAAACAAAGGCTAAAAACAAACGAAACGTCGAGATAAGTGATCCTTTAAAATAAAACAGCACCAAATAAATCACTGACAGCCTCCGTGGCGTAGCGGTAGTGAACGCGGCCGCTACGCAGGAGGCGCGGGTTCGATCCCCGCTCAGTGCAAATATTTGTGTGCATTAAATATGGGTATTTGCATTGGTCTGGTCGTGCCTCGGAGAGCACGTTAGGCCGTCGGTCCCGGTTGCCATAAGAACATCTATGGCAGTCGTTACGGGTAGTTGGTGCCCTAAAAAGTCCAAAAACAACGGTCTAGCTGCAAAGCTTCGATATCGCCTAATGTTAACATTGGGTCGTGGTCGTGGAGGTCAGATGACAATCGCTTCACGGAAAATATCGAGGTCTAGCCAAATCTGTAGCTATGACTGGTAAAAGCGGACCCCAGACACCGAGCTGAAAGCTTCGGATGCGACTGGGAATTAATGACAGGAGGAAGAAGCACCAAATAAATCGTCATAGAATAAATACATTAAGAATAGTTTTATTTTGATGTGTGACATTCGACGTAGACTTCTGATAATGTCACGAAAGAAGGACCTATTATAAAATAAAGAACATCATTATACCGTTCGGTTGTCTTTTAATAAAAACTGCTGACCCTAACCCTTATTGTTTGACGTCTGTAAAAAATGTCTTTTACTCTTGTAGAAATAAATATTCCGTGATTTTGGCTTTGATCAACCTTGAGGAGACGGTCCGACTTAAATTACGGTAAAAGATGGTGATCAATTTTCAGCATCATATTTCTAAACAAACAGGAAGCTTCAAGAATACTCGTAATAATTGTAAGACATCAAAAAGCATTTGTTTTGTTGTACTGGTCTAACGTACTATTTACCCACGGAGGAAAGAATATGATCATTTCCTTCTCCATGTATTTATCTTATTCGACATCGAACTGAGAACCTCATTCATATCGACTTACTACCACTATGATAAATTTCTGAATTTTAAGTCTAAATTTTTCACAAAAATTTCGATATTTTCCTCCATTTCCCTTGACACTACTGCGCGACACTACTAGTAGTGTCACGGGAGATTTCTATTTCCCGTGACACTACCAAAAATTCACAGTAGTTTTTTTATAGGACACGTCAATTTGACTTCGCCTCGCCGGATGGTAAACTGAAGGAAAAGTCTCTGAAAAGTTCATGAACTGCAAAAATTAAACTATAAATGTATTTGTTTCATTGTATCAAATCCTTCCATAATTGTATTTGGGGTATGGTAAAAATATTGATCTTTCATTGCTCTAAACAGTGTATTTTAAAAAAATTAGGTCACCTACACAAAACATGTAATTTATTATTGCAGAATACTAGTTACAGAGTTTCTCAAAGTTACAAATACTTTCTGCTAATCCGCCAACACCTTTAATATAGCTTTAGTGTCAAAATTTGAGAAGGATCTTACATTAGTATTACACCTTTAGAAAGTGTATGAACCCAAATTTGTAAGACTTAAGGATAAATATAAATACTAGTCTACTTAGTACTTGTAGTAATTACTCAACTTGTAGTCATTTCTTAGACGCCTATTTGACCGCTAAGACCTCCGTGTGTAGGGGGCTCATTTGTCTATACCTATACCAATATTTATTTCATTCGTACGTCTAATGCATAAGCGAGTAGTGCAAAAGACAAAATAATGAAGAATATTTAGGCAAATTCAGCCGCGGTTTGAAACTTTGTAAAAATGTTTATATATTTGTTATTCAATCATGCTCCAAGATCTAAATGGATCTGGCTGTTTGGTGCATAGTCTGAAATAATACTTAGACTACTTGCTATTTGGGGAATATGTTTCCATAGGTTGCATATAGGTACGGGATTAAAATTGCAGAAGTGGGAAACTTATACTAGTAATAAATAACGCATAACGAAGTATGGTTCCGACATAAGGTATGGGTGAAGCAAGGGTAGAAAAATGCCAGTACTCGTAACCATAATATGCCTTTATTCGATTCGTTGAGAGTTTAGAGATGGGCATTCTTAGTAAACAATCTCTCTACGAGCCAACTTGCTCGACTTCGAGTTCACTATTCGCTTATAAGGATGCATAATGCCACACTAACAATATTTAAGCTTGTAGAAAAAGGTTGAATTGAATTTAAAATACAGTCAGCATAGATCGATCTTGACTAGCGATAACAGGGCTATTAAACAAGGTTGCAACCGTGATCCCCTGTCGGAAGACCATCACCCTGCTGAAGTCCTTGCTTGGGCCCCGATGTATTAAAGTCTGTCTTGGCGACAGGCAAACTGGCTACAAGCTCATTAAGAATGGACTTCCGCAGGGCCCGGTCCTTGCGCCCCTGCTCTTCAACACCTACATCAGCGACCTCCCCGAAACTGTATCGCTGAAATTCGCATATGCCGATGATCTTGCCCTCGTGTTTCAGTCGAAATCTTTCGAGGAGGGGGAGAGAATCCTTACCAAGGATCTTACGACCATGGGCGACTATGACAGGAAATGGCGCCTGTGCCCCAACCCATCAAAGACCGAGGTTTCTGCATTCCATCTCACCAACTGTCTGGCTGGGACCAAACTACATGTGGAATTCTGCGGTGAACGAGTCAAACACAACTTCACCCCTAAGCACCTGGGAGTAATATTAGACCGTTCACTGACATACAGGCAACACCTAGAGGCAACGGCACAAAAACTAAAGACAAGACTCAACATCTTAAAGTCCCTGGCCAGCACGAGTTGGGGGACCAAAGCTTCCGTCCTTCGAACATCAGCAATAGCTCTCATGTACTCTGTGGCAGAATACTGCGCGCCAGTGTGGTACCGAAGCGACGACTTGCCACGCGACCGCCTGATCTCGAGGTCACCAATCTGGTCCGACAGGGCCCTTATGGAGGAATAAGACCTTGGAGAGCAGTGGCGAGCGTCGTGGGAGGCGTTTCAGCACCATCCCTGTAAGGACCTGGTACCTGACCCCACCACTAAACCGCCCGGTTTTGACAGTTGTCGCACGGTGTGGTCAAGTCGTTTCCCTGGAGGAATGCATGAGCTACATGACCTCACACCGGCAGCAATAGACTGGCTTCGCCAACTGGACGTTGACATTATGAGGACTCGAGCAAAAGCCATACGACATGATGATGATGACTAGCGAAAAAATCAAAATTATTTTAATATGTACTAATGTTGTTAATACCAATGTTTTCTTGATTTAGATAGTATTACCTATCGTCTGAACTAAAAATGTGTACCAAATCTCAGAACCATCAGTCTTCAGGAAGGGGGGAATACCATGGTATTAAGATCATTTTGAGTACTTTGCTAGTCAAGATCAACATGCTTGGTATAAGCGTTAGTACTTATGAAACATTAGCACCACATCAAAACTGAATTATAATGATATTGATAAGTTTATTTAAGTATCATCACCTCTCCTTATAGAGGAAACAAACAAATTTCACTAGCTGTCTTACGCACTATTACCTAGTAGGTAAGTCATAACAAAAATCATAGTAGCACTTTTAACCTTACTCGATAACGAAACCTCATATACAGCACTCGTTGTATGAAACTTCTTATTCACGTTCATTTTTCATTCATCAACGTAGGTTGTGTAAACATAACATCAATAGACACGTGAACACAAAATCAATACGTGTTCATTCGAGAGTAATAATTGCTCAGCCAATCCTTCCATCATCGAAATATTGATCAGGCTTTTAAAATACACCATAGAATATATATTAATAGCTGTCTCGGCGAACTTCGTACCGCCATATTTTTCCCGTTCCCGCTGCACCTCTTTTCTTACTGAATAAATTAACCGACTTGGTATTACATGGATCTCACAACTTTTTGCGGTAGAAGAACCGAGGGCGGCGAGGCTTGGCATTTTTTTACAAGTATTGTTTTTGATGGGATTTAAAATAATACAAGAAATGATCCCGTTTCTAAAGTTTTATTTTTACAACTGTCCAAAAAAGAAATTATGCTTCGTTTTCTTTTCATTTTTGTTCAGAATTTTACGTATTATTATTACCAAATCAATATCTTTATCTATACTTATATTTTAAATGCGAAAATGACTCTGTCTGTGTGTCTGTCTATCTGTCTGTCTTTTACGCTTTCACGCCCAACCGTTGAATCGATTCTGATGAAATTAGGTTCAGTACAGTGAACGACATAGTTTGCTGTCTTTGGTCGCGATAACCGACATCAATGCGGGTGGAACTGCGGGTAACAGTCAGTATTATTATATACAAGGATTCAAATCTAGGATTCTCCTAACTAACTTTGTAATATACACACATGTTACTCAAATAAATCAGTTACTTCAACTTCATCAGAGCAAATATATTTTTTAATCTCCAACATCTGTTAAAGTACCACCGACGGCGCTGTAAGTGGAATCATTTGGTCTCGTCTCCACTTAACGTAATGGAATGTAAATGGGACAAATATTTGAGAAAGGTTTTTAAACACTCTGAGACTGCACTCGGTTCGTCACCGGATTCCGTCTATTTGCTAAACGATTACTATGAAATTTGTTGACGTGGAATCATTCTCTATGTGGTGACGAATTTCTATGTGGTAGGGTTTTTGCATAATTTGCAAAATATCGAGGTCTAGCCAAATCTGTAGTTAAGACCGTTTACGCGGGGTATGTCTAATTCGCAGAATGACTACATCGCGTGGTAAAGCGTCTGGGGTCCCCAGACTCCGAGCTGAAAAGCTTCGGATGCGACTGGGAATTAACGCTAGGATGAGAGGGTTTTTGCATTTCTTTATTCTGTACTGTTTCTTTTCCGTATTCTGTATTAATTCTGTATTTGGATTATGCTCGCTGTTAATTATGAAAAACTAGCAGACGCTCGCGGCTCCGAGGACATCGTGAAATTTTAAAAGCTAGTTCTCGTTCTAAATGTCAAGAAGGATGATAGTGTCAATATTCGATCTTAAAAATTGTGTGAGGAGAATGATGATTTTGACATTTGGGAGATTGAAGTTAAATTGATTTGAAAAGAGATTGAAAGGTTGCCTGGCAGAAATTGCGTTACGCGATAAAGCCGCCCATTGTAATGCTTGTTTTTTCTTAAACTATGTATCGCGAATGTTTTAATTAGCGTACAATAAAGTAAGGAAAGGCAAGGTAAATTATTAAATAAATAAATTAGATCGAACTAAATTTTGAATAAATTTTCATTGCGAGAATTGGCCTTCTCTGATGCCATTCCTACAATCTATGGGAATCTAGGGATGAAAGTCTATGTGTTATTCCAGACTAAAATCTGTTAATATACGAAATTTTAAACAGATCCGTTCAGTCGTTCCGTAATAAATTATTTAGATCTATGCTTACATTGCCTAACCCTCTGGTAATAAAGGCGTGATTATATGTGTGTATGAATGTATGTATATATCATTGTTTTTCCTTGGTGCAGTTGGGTAGTTGACCGGACCACGGTTAAACAAAATTAACAGTCGTACTAGGCTTTGTTTTCTGTTAACCGTGGTACAGTTAACTGGACCACGGAAAACAGTATTAATACTTACTCTTTAATGGGATCTATTATCTCACCTTCTTGAAAAGTAATTTCACTTCCTTGTGAATCATTATCGATCTACCAACCTTCAACCAGATTTATGAAAACAAAAGTTCAGTACACTAATCCACGACAGCAATTACTCAAGACAGCCATGCCTGTGTCTTGATTCCTACAATAAATCTACTAAGGTTTCTGGAGACACTCCCGGAAATAACAACCTCCGCTCTCACAGGAAGGATGCCAATACATCCTAAACTAACAATGGCCGCAAATCTTAACGGTCTATTCGTACAATCAATGTAGTACGTGATACACTGAAACGCTACTGTGAATATAAGGCGTCATTTAGACGAGCAGAGTTTCTCGCCCGCATGATACAATTATCGGAAGGACAGAAAAAACTTGCTTCGCTTCCTAAAATTTGCCCCCCCCCCCCCCCGCGGTATGAAAATGTTAACTACATCTAATGAGGATAAGTTTACCCAGAAATAAGCTTTTTAGACTATATTATTATGTTTCAGTACAATCAATGTGGTACGTGATACACTGAGAAACGCTCTACTGTGAATATAAGGCGTCATTTAGACGAGCAGAGTTTCTCGCCCGCATGATACGATTATTATCGAAAGGACAGAACTTGCTTCGTCTAAACAATCGCAGAAATAATAGACGCTCGCTGGGCCACGCCTGGCGAGAATTGCCTTGCATTTGATATTTGGTAGTGCCCGTCCATGGAGAAGGTTTACTAATCATATTCGGTCCTCCGTGTGCCCGTCTTAACAGAATTTTCAAGCAATAATCGTATGTCAAACATAGGCGGCCGTAGCGGGTGGGCCGAGTGCTTGTCTGCCACCTAAGTGATATAAAAAAGGCGATTATGTCACATGCGAGTCTCGTATGATATAATCGTGGGCGAGAATTTAGTGTTTGCCTGGGTGTAAATGCTTTGATACGAATTTGTGCTAGTTAGACTTAATGCTCCTTAGACGTTTCGCGATGTTGGTCATTCAGCTGCCTTCTGATCAGAAGGGGATAAGGGTATGGCGATTATTGCTAGTGATATTGATTGCCGAAACGTGCGAGAAGCTCTCCCCGTCTAAATGACGCTTAACTAAATTAAATTTTGAATTAAATGTAAATCCTAACGTTACGATAATTTAAATTTTATTTTGTATATTTTTATACCACTTAGGTAGCAGATAGGCACACGGCCCACCTGATGAGAAGTGTCAAACACTATTGATATTCTACCTAAGTCCTCAGCTAAGATACATTTCTTGGAGATGATTCGAACTCGGGTATATCGTAGAATTACTAAATACTTTTGTTCTTAAAATGTAATTCTAACGTCGTATCGAGATTGCATTCCTGTTCCTAAAGGTATGATTCCATAGCCGACCGCATACGACAACTGCCGACTCACGCAGCACATGCACGTAATTCATTGCGGCTTCTCAATGGTCCCCTTTATTCGTACCGGAGTTTAACAAGTAATGGGTATGTTGTATGTGCTGCATGCGTCGGCAGTTGTCGTATGCGGTCAGCTACGGAATCATCACTTAAGGTGCCACCGCCTTATTTTAAATACTATTTGTCTGAAATATAAGCAAGTTAACCTCGTAAATTAGCGAGTTCACGCTAAACAAATTTGGCAAAATTATGCCTACAATACAAACAATGGCTTTTTCATTCGTAATTAAAACAGACTAGTATTACTAAATTAATAAACAAACACTAAAGGAAACAAAACAATTAATTGTACGTGAATTTCGTCACTTTCATAATAACCAGACCGTTCACTAAAGCTCTCCTCCATCTCCTATTAGAGCTAAAATTCAATGATGGCATCTAAAATTCACTTTTGGTTATGTTCATAGTAGTGTAATAATTCTGTGGAGTTTGACAATAGCAAAATGATGTTACTAAATGTTAAGTTGTTACGGCACTTTGACCACAAAGATTTAGAACTGTGTTTTCCCGGAACCTTAGTTCGTTTTTCGAACTAAAAGGAGCTTAATTTACGCCTTTTAAGATCAGCAATCTGCAGTAAAAGTCCCATTCAAATCCACTTAGGCTCTTAGGAGATTACCTGAAACCATGGAGCAAACACACAGATAGAAAGACCGGTAGACATTTATTTAAATCGATTTAAAAATACATGTTGTAGAAAAAGGGGAGTGTAGATTAATAGAAATAGATAGCTTGGATGAATTTGATTAATTAATACACAAGGTGAAAGCTCGGTATTACTTCTGTTATTAACGAAAGCTTTTAGTGATAAAGTGATTTTCCTAAAATACATTCAAGCCATTAGTAAATATTTTGAATAATTATAATAATTATATAAATCAATTGATGATGGAATTTAACGCGATTGTATCTGTTTATTAATATTTAGGGTATACATATACAATTTATACATCCATGTGGTGACGAAGAAAGAATACAAGTATTACTCCTTCTCACCCGAAGGGGACACCTTTCGAGTGAGAAATTAAGCTTAACCTCGTAATGTAAAGAACGGTCACCCATCCAAAACCCGACCCACTCAATTAAGCTTAACCTCGTAATGTAAACAACGGCCACCCATCCAAAACCCGTCCCAGCCATTGACCCACAGGGTTGTGCAAAAGTAGAAACAGTACAAATTTGTTTTTGGGGGCCTCGTCCACGGGGGCGTCGACCACTGGGGGCGTAAGCCACGAAGCCTTATTTATATGGGTATGGGTATAACAAGAGGCGACTAACGAAAAAAAATCGTAGACGATACCACTGCTAGAGAAGGAAAACTCGAAATAAAACACTGTACCAACCCGGTCAACGTGGAAATAGTAGGTCAAAGCCTCCCAACATTAGGAGAGATCTATATCCAGCATTAGACTGCGATAGGCTAATTAATTGATTGACATAATACAGTCACATCTTGCTCCCACCGGTGTAGACGAGATGTAAAATCTGCTTCTGTGTTTACACATTTTCACGTGCTTCTTCAACTACGTGCTACTACGTCAGACTTTGCAGTCAAGATCGTTCTGACGCTGACTGTACTTCGCACTTCGCAGTGTTAATAAATAATAAAGTTTCATGTATGGAATACGAACTCCAAATAATATACAATGTGTAACTATGTCAACAGGGGTCGCGGTCCGAATATTGCATTCTGGTGACTATTTTGCATAAGAAGCGGTTCTGAGAAAATAAACAACTGCGAGGAAGCAAAAGCTTTGATATTACTCAAAATGAATCAAATTTAGAGTATATGATTTTTATGTTTTTGTATGTTTGTGGTCGTATGCCACTTACTCTAAAATAAATGATACATATAAGGAAAAGTGGCTTACAACCACGAACATCATTAATATTTTCTTGTTTAATACATTTTAGAGTGTGAAGTTAAACTTAATGTTCCTTAGACGTTTCGCAATGCTGGTCATTCAAGGAGGGGATTTTTCGTAGATGATATTTTTTTATACATAAATTAAGTATTATGGTATATTCATAATATAGGTAATTGTTTACTGTTGCTTAGCTAACAATTTATACCTATTTGGATCTGGTATCTTTAAATGCAATTATGTCATTGACTCACACCATGAATATTGTCAGTAAGATACATAGAAATGAAAAGAAATAATTAATTTATAAAACACTAAAACTTTTATACAAAAAGAAAGCTGCTTTCTCCAAAACTAATGAGCAATTAGTGTAGAAGGCAGTGTGGTATTAGTTAAGCATTAAGTATTGGAGGTCATTATTTTCTTCTAAGAGTAGTTCATTTATATTTACGTAGGCATCTTCTATTTGAATAGACGTTAATGATTTTATTAATACCATATTAGTGCATTGAATTCATCAATCAAGTAAATTTTAGGTAAGTAAATTGAATTACGACGAGATGGAGATGAAATCATTTATATTTTTTTACCCGACAGTCAAAAAGGGTTATTAATAGTGGCGAGGGGTTTCTGCAGCCTTCTCAATAGTTTTAATGGCTTGTCGCATGATGCATGATAAACTAGATCCAGGTAAGTTTTTTTTCTAGGCTTGCCTTTTGAAAATTTTCACCCTTCGCCACTGGTGTGTATACTATATAAGCAGAAATACATGAAGCCCCACGTAGACCTAAAACTAGCCTAATTTAATCTCATTAATCTCATCTGCAAGCCGTTACACTTGCTGATTATCGGCTAGGGTACAACCTTTCCTGGCCGGAGGAGGAGCAGTCGCACTATTTCTAGCATTTCATTTTCTTTTTCTAGTCTGTGTCCCGTTCCAAATTTGAAATTCAAAGTTCGTTCCAGACTCATCCAGAAACTGTCAATCTTAAACACATTGTCAAGTAGGTAACAAACCCGCTGGTCTCAAAAAATTCATCTCTTGGAATAAACATTATAGATTCGTCTCCTATATAGGTGCATTGGTATCCTGATTGGAGACCAGTTAATATTTAATCACTACATTATTATAAAACCAAGTCGCTGTCGCTGTCTGTCCGTCCCTATGTACCTATGCTTAAATCTTCAAAACTACGCAACGGATTTTGAAGCGGTTTTTAATAAATAGAGTGATTCAAGAGGAATGTTTATATGTATAATACATGCATAATATTGTAGAGAAACACTGATAAATTAAGAGATATGCAGCGGGAACGGGATCAGAAAATATGGCGTTACGAAGTTCGCCGGGTCTTTAGTTATTTATAAGCTAAGTATACTGAAGCTTCATAAAAGTCTTTAAGTTAAAATAACAGTGATGATAACAGTTAACATGTACGAAATAAACACTGTAAAACTGTAAGTAGTTTAAAAGCGCAACATAACTAAATCACTCGCAATGAACCGCGCGGTTGGAATAGAAACTCGTGCTACGTGATTTGAATATGTGGCGTGCTTCTTGAATCCTCTTAGTAACTGAAAAATGGACTCTCGACAGTGAATAAAGAGCATATTACGAGTTAGTTTCTGTAATAATGTAGGTAATACATAATTATATCTAAACTATTATAACATTGTACATTAGTTGTGTCTGAAAATTGGAGATAACAATTTTTTTGGAATTCTTATCGGTTGTTTCCGATGGCTACACAAACTACTGATCGATTTTTTTTATTTAGTTTATTTATTAATTAATTTATTCGCATAATACAGTTATAATTCATAAAAAAATTAAATTAGTACATGTATTATCACCAGTCATGGCATGCAAATATTAAAGTTGTGTGATAATTTTTACACTATGAAAAACAATAAAATATTTTTTGATGCGTAGTGAAATGGTTGAGTAAACCCGGACGTAAAAACCAAAATGCGATGATATTGCGTGTAAATTAGAAGAAACAAAAAAAAATTGAAATCGTGGAGCCGCTTTTAAGATAGCAATAAAAAATATTAATGACCTTATTAAAGAACCCCATACACCTTAATTACTTTGAAAAATTGTAGCAGCAGAGGTATTCTGCTTTCTTTCACTTCTCTTCCGAAATTTTTCCTACAAAATTGACTATTATTCTCTATAATAGGTGATAAAATATAGTAACGTACGGTAACAAAACGTGTTCTGAATAGGAACGGTGTTAACGATTACGCAGTAAGTGCCTTTGACTTCAGCAATTTGTCTACGCCATGCCAATGAACCAGAACATTCTTCATCACAATTACACAGTACAAGCTGACTTATATAGATGGGGAGTAAGCAGCGCGCATCATGACGTGAGACTTAGTTAATATAGCTTGACGTTAATTAACCTTTTGTCGGACAGGCCTTTTAGTGTGACCATGTATTGTTGGATCCTGTCTGCTCTGCAGTTTTGGCCTTAAATTTTATTTAGTTATAGTAAAAGCATTAAGAAACCCTTGATTAGTCAAGACGTCATTATAATATTCTAAAAAAGCACCTAATTATTAAAAGGTAGATTCGAGTGTTCAAAAAAATCCAGGTCATTATGTTGCAATAATGTAAAAGTGCGCTGACCCATTAAGTTTTACGAGGCATATTTTGCAACAAATTATAAAACTTGCTTATTACTTTATTATAATGTATTTAATTAAGACAATTATCTTGAGATATAACAAAACTTATTACTAGCATAAATGGTAGTAGGTTTTTTTAAATTGGGTAAACTGGGTAATTGAAAATCAGGCAACTCAAAATAGAGTATCCTGACACCGGGTCCTGGAGAGTCCAACTCAAATAAGCAAAGGAAAACAACAAAGGGAAAAGAAGGGGAAAAAAAATAAAAATAAAAAGATTTAAGGGAAAGATCACGTGTTCGAGTTCCGCTTGAGCTGTATTCGCTTTTTTCTAAGTTAATGAATATTTGAACAAATATCTACTAAAACAAAACGGCTTACAAAAGCTATCACAATCCAAATATAACTCTTACGTCAAACACTCATCAAGCCAAAAGAAAGGGAGCGGTTATAAATTGAGATGGGGGCCGTCATTTACAAACGGAGTTAAGGCCGGTTAATTATATAAGTCAAAAAGCCTGCTCCTGATGTAATTTGACATGTGCGAAGGGAAGCGACGCGTGCTGTGCGATAAATAATGTCGTTTGCAGACGGGTATAAGGTTTTGTTTCGTGGTGAATGACGAGTCTTAGTTTTTAATGTTTTAAACGGTTTACTGCAAATGGTATAATACTATTCCAACATACTTGCAGTACTGCAGTATTACTGTCACTTGTGTAATACTGCCTACTAAAATACAGGCGCAAGTCTACTTTGGGAACCAGTATCAGGATCTATTGCAACACTCAAGATTGCATAGTTTAAGACAGCGCCTAATTGGGAAATATTTTTGATATCATTAAACCTATTATGTTAAAGAACATTATAAATTATTTACTTTCAAATATACCTTACAAAAACACTTAAACAAAAAAATGTCCCACGGGCATCCGGTACAGAGACCGTTATTATTATTAGTATTTGAGAGTTTACCCCATTATGAATGTTTCAGGGCCCCTATAAAATCTTTCGTGTATAAACCCACCTTAATCTGCAAGCCGATACTCTTAATAACTGTTGAACGAGGATGGCCAGTCTCTGCATTAGGACGGTGCTAGTAGCTGCAAAAAAAATCTGCCGAACAAAAACGAATAGATTTGCCAAGCTAGGTGGATAAAAAAAATGTTGGACTATAGCAGAGAAATCCAGTAATGATAAACCATTTTCAAATTCAGCATCTTTCAATCGTTCAAATCCGAAAAAAATAAGAACTTTTTAAACTTTACAAAAAAACTTCGGTTGTGTGAACACTTCTTTACGATGCTTTTGTCACAATACTAATAGTCACATGAATGTGGGTCAGGGACCATTCCCTTGTGTCAGGATATTAATTATTTTCATTATCCTGTTTCGTTTCCATACAGTTACTGTACATGTGGGATAAAGAAAGGTTTTTGGGGCTTCTGTCATTATGAGATGGGCTGTAGATTAAACGATACTGACATCATATACCTATCTGATATTAGCCTACTACGAGTAATATTATAAATGTGAAAGTTTGTCGAATAAGATAAGAAAAAGCGAATCAGCTGAATCGGGGTTGCCCGCCCAGTTCATCATCATCATCATCATCATCATTTCAGCCATAGGAAGTCCACTGCTGGACATAGGGCTCCCAGTTAGCATACTATATTTCATTCAAGTGAAAGTTTGAATATCAAAATATAGATGTAGGTACGTAAGATAGAATGTGTGTTACTCAATCAAGCTCTAACGGCTGGACGGATCTGGCTTAAATTTGGTACAAAGATAGATTATAGTCTGAAATAACACAAAGGCTACTGTTTATCCCAGGAATAGGTTCCCATGAGTAGCGGGAACGGGATCAAAGTTTCACGCTGGTGAACTACTTGTAACTATTCTACGCTACAACGGCTAAACTGATTAGGATAAAATTTGGCACATAAGATTACATCATCTACATAAACTTTTAATCCCAGAATTAGGTCGCTGTGAATCTCGTAAACGGGTGATTATTTATAACTAGCTCACCGCGTTTCCCGGTAGTCTTATTTGTTACCAATTCAAACTTTCACAATTATAATATAACTAGCTGTTAGCTGATGCCCGCGGCTCTGTCAGCGTGATATTTTGATCCTGTACTCGCTACCCATGGGAAGATATTCCCGGGATAAAAAGTAGCCTATGTATTATTTCTGAGTATAATCTATCCCTGTACCAAATTTCATCCAGATCCGTTCGGCCATTAGAGCGTGATTGAATAACAAACATCCATAAATCCAAATGAAATGTGGGTGTTAATTATTCACCTCTGCTTATATAATAAAGGCGTGATTGTACCTGTTGGCAACACCAACACAGACTTCCGTTTCCGCTCTATAAACTATGCACAATTATGTTCACTCTGCAAATGTCACTCTTAGTAAGAAGTCGAAATAAACCACTCGTGTATCTAGCTGGCAGTCATTATTTCACCACCCAAGAAAATCAGCCCTATCAAACAACAAATTACGCGCACATCGATGGTCCTTCGAAGCCTACAGCTGCGATTTTGGTGTGGTGAGCTTTTGCAGCGCTACGCGTGCAATTTTCGTCTCCGCGGGGGACGCCGACAAGACAAGTCAACACGCGTCGAACACGTTGTTTCCTGCCCTACACGCCGAGTACGTGAGTGCAAAGTGCATTATTTTGCTGGTATCTGCAATATCGTTGTTCTCGCTTAATCCACGTGGTGGCCGAGAATACTCGAAGATTCATACAATTCATCCATGTTGTTTCGTCGCTAAGCGGCGGCCATATTGCATGCATTGCATCGCGCCTTTACAAGCGCTGACGCAATCAACCGGACTTCGTCACGCACGACGCAATTACACTAGGCGCTGCGAGCCAATCAGCGCCTTCGTCGCTGTTTTCCGGCCGGCAGCTATTGGACGGATCAAAACTTCATTCGTTCCTGTCGTTCACTCAGCAATTCAACAGCAAAGCTATACGAAACGCCATTTTCTTTTAACTGTTCGCTAGTTGTTAATTTTCGAACTAAAGTTATAAGATCTTAAATAATAACAATAAGTTATAAAATAAGTTGTTTATGTTGTTTCAACTAAAGTGCATATACTTATATTATATAATAATAAGTTATCAAATAAGTTGTTGGTAATTTGTAACAAAGATGGAGACCACGCTCAAGCAGCTAAGAGCGTCGCGTGGTTATACAAAAGCTTCTCTCACGCGGCTATATCAGTTTACTGCCAACGATAACGATGTAACACTGACAAATCTAGCGACTCTAACGTCAAAAAGGTCAAGATTGATTCAATTGTTCGAGGAATACGAAACGTACAACAAAAATATCCTAGCTTATGACGAGAACGACCCCGAGGACGTGGCGGAGTGTGAGTCCAAATATTTTCATATATCCTAAATGAAGCAATCGCCGCCAGGTCCTCGCCAAGCTCAGGAAATAATACCTTCAAACCTAAATTGCCTGTAATAAACATTCAACCGTTCTCAGGTAAATATAGCGAATATATACCTTTTATTAACCTATTTCGTGCGATTATCCATAAGGACAATTCTATTGACAACGTCCAAAAATTATATTACTTGAGGTCCTTTCTACAAAAGGAACCCTTAGAAATTATTGCAAACTTGCCATTAAGTCATGAAAGTTACGAGGAAGCCCTCAGGCTCCTTAACGAAAGATACAACCATAAATTTAAAATTATCAATGAACATGTAAATTCACTTTTAGACATAAATGTCTTGTCCAAATCATCACCTCGTAATCTTAGAGAATTTGTGTCCACTATTAAACAGTGCTTAGCTGCCTTAAAAAACATCAATATTAACATTGATGGTTGGGATCCCATAATTTTATCCATATTGTATCGGAAACTAGATTCTTACACACTGCGGGCATACCAGCTTGAGAGAAGTGATGCGTCTGAACCAACAATGGTGGAGTTTCTGCTATTCTTGGACAAGAGGGCCATGGCGTTGGAAAATGCAGAATCTGCTGGTACATCTAAGGGCCCTAAGGTAGTGACAAATGTAGCAACAACATCTGGAAGACCGGCATGCTTATACTGCGTTACTACCGGAGCCAATTATCCAACCTGCTTCACATAAGCAACTCCTGCAACCCCGCTTTATCAACACAAGGTTTGGACATGTAATAGCTGGTGCATTAACTAAACCTGCAACTACAAATAATGATCAGGTATCTCTTTTATGTATTAATAAGAACTGTCATTCGGGGCTCAACAACCTTTTACAACAGTTTTGGCAAGTTGAGTCCATTCCTCAATACTTTAATGAAAATGCTCAAGAACAGGATTGGTGTGAAACTATTTTCAAAGAAACCACTACAATTCAAAATAATAGGTTTCAAGTTGAATTGCCATTAAAAATCTCATTAGCTGAAGTTAGAGACACCCTAGGTAACTCATTTGAGTTGGCCTTATACAGGTTTTTGAGTTTAGAAAAAAGATTACATAAAAATGTTAAATTACTTTCTGATTATGATAAATTCATTCAGGAATATGTATCATTGGGGCATGGGCATTATGTGGAATTGGAGTCATTAGATTTCAACAAGGATCCTATATATTTTATGCCACATCATGCTGTATATAATGAAAATAGTAAAAGCACTAAAACAAGGGTGGTATTTGATGCCTCCATGCAAACTGACAAGAAGGTGTCACTAAATGATCTATTACTTAATGGTGCACCCTTACAAAGGGAGTTGTTTGATATTATGCTGTTATTTAGACTAGGTCAATACACCTTTACAACTGATATACGTCGCATGTTTCGCTGTATTACCGTTAATCCAAAACATACTGTTCTACAAAATATTCTATGGAGAAACAATGTAAATGAAAAAATAAAGTGTATACAATTAGATACTGTTACTTATGGCCAAAAAAGCTCAGGGTTCTTAGCTACTCGCTGTTTGCATGAACTTGCTGAAAAATATAAAAATGAATACCCTTTGGCTTCATATATTTTAAAAAATTGTACATAATATGTTGATGATGCATGTTACTCTGCTTCAGATATAAATATTGTAATGAGTGCTAAAAGGCATTATGTTGCTAATCGAGTTAGGTACATACGAGAGCATACTGCTGATTGGCATTGCGTGTATGTTTCAACCAAGGAAAATCCAGCTGACTATATTAGCAGGGGAGCCAATCCTGGCGATTTAATTAACTGTAAGCTCTGGTGGCAGGGTCCAGAGTTTATACTGGACAGTAAGTATCAATTTAATAATAGGTTAAGTTTACCCCTTCCTAAAAACCTACCTGAGATGAGGGGAGATGCTGTGTTTTCCGGCGTCAAGGTCTCCTTGTTAATTCAAAATGAATGTAATATCTATCAGTTTATAGATAAATATTCAGATTTAAATAAAATGATCCGTGTGATGGCTTACATACTTAGGTTTTGTTACAATATGGATAAAAGGGGTACCCCACTTTCTACTCTTGAGTTACAAGCTGCGTTACATAAAATGATTCAGTATGAACAAAGCAGATATTTTAAAAAGGAAATTAGTATTTTAAATACAAAAGGTGAAAATATTACAGGTTCATTAAAACCCTTACATCCGTTTATTGATAAGAATAATATGTTGAGAGTAGGTGGTAGAATTGATAATTCTGAAGTTTCTTACTCAAATAAACATCCTATTATTTTACCAAAGGAATCTCGAATTACCACTTTAATTATATACCATGAGCATTTGAGATTGATGCATGCTGGACCTAAATTATTATTGTCCAGCATTAATCAAAAATATTGGATTATTAATGGCTACAGATATGTAAAAAAGATTACTTATAAGTGTTTACCTTGTTTTAGAATGAAAGCCAAATGTGCTAAGCAACTTATGGGTTCCTTGCCCCCTCAAAGAGTAGTGGCCTGCCGCCCCTTCCAAAAGGTGGGAATAGACTTTGCAGGTCCAATACAAATAAAAAATTCGCGTTTCAGACGTGCAATACAGACAAAGGGCTACATATGTGTATTTGTCTGCTTTGTTACAAAGGCTATACACCTTGAGTTAGCTTCTGATTTAAGCACTGATTGCTTTCTAGCCTGTTTCAAGCGCTTCATAGCCCGTAGAGGTTTACCTACAGACGTGTTTTGTGATAACGCTGGTTGCTTTAAGGGTGCAAGGAATGAGCTAGTTGAATTATATAAATTGCACAGCTCAAGGGAGCATCATACACTGGTGCAAGGTTATGCAACAGAGCAGGGTGTTACCTTTCACTTTGTTCCAAGTTATTCACCAGTTTTTGCTGGTCTCGCTGAAGCAGCAGTAAAAAGTATGAAATACCATCTAAAACGTATAATACAAAAGTATGTTTTAACCTATGAACAATTGAATACAGTCTTGTGTCAGATAGAAGCAGTGTTAAATTCCAGGCCACTGCTGCCTAACACCTGTAGATCCGTTCGGCCATTAGAGCGTGATTGAATAACAAACATCCATAAATCCAAATGAAATGTGGGTGTTAATTATTCACCTCTGCTTATATAATAAAGGCGTGATTGTACCTATGTATGAATCTAAATTCAAACACAAACTTTCTCATTTATAATATTAGTAAGATATGATATTAATAGGAAGGAGAAATCTCGTCAAGTTCCACATAAGCCCGTAACCTCACGAATCCGACGCCTTAGCTACAACTGTAATCACACCGATGATATTTGAAAGGCCCTTACCCTAATAGCGTTTGAATTAATTCAGTTTTGAAACAGAACCTCTGTAACGATCCGTGAATTTTGATTACTTTAACATAAAATTTAGTTCCCGAGACGTCTTTGTGCTCATATCCCACATTACTCATGTATGTAATAATATTTATACATACCATTGAAATATATGCAAAGTGATATATTCACAAAATTCTGTGTAAGTTAGTTTAGTCGGGTAGTAACACAGATATGGGGGATAAACCCATTATAAACCTGTTTGTGTACACGTTAAGGCCATGTATTCTATGATTGTTATGAGATATGTTGATAAATAATGCAAAGATGAAGTAAACTACATATTAGATTAATATACATAAGACTTTCACCTCTCATTGGATTGCAATTCCTCTGTGCACTTCCGGGTTTGCCGGAGAAGTACCCAACCTTGAGTTAAGCTCGCCTATTTTGCTAATAGTACATTTCACTAATTTGTATAAATGACTTTTATGTGTACAATAAAGAATATAACAAGAAACTGTAAAGCCGCGTCCGCTGTACCATGTTTTGAACAGAACCATTGTTTATGAACCTAAATAAGGGGCGCGGCTAGTCGTTTTTTCGAACAAAAACACCTGAACGTGTATGTTCAAGAACAATGTTCTATTCAAAACATGGCGCAGCGGACGCACCTTTAGCCCAAAATACTCTCTATAAAGAAAACACTATTAAGATCATATCCAGACTCTCACACTTCATCCTGAGTGACGTCATACCAAATCAAAGGTTGAGTACGGTAGGAGTAGGTGATGTAGGAAAGGGGTGTTGTAGCAGGCAACTAAAGGATGGGGCTGTTCTCCATTCCACATTAAACATACCCATAACAAAGTGCCCGCTTGATGGTAATACTCTCGCCTCCTATAACGTAGGACCAAAAATTATAGTAATTTCTGCCTACCCCTTCAGGGATCTACAGGCGTGAATATTTATCATTTACTCTGGATATTTTTAATAATAATTTTCGTATCAACGTATTTACTGCTCCTTCTACATGTAAAATTCTTCAATACGTTCAATTCATCGTCTTCTTAAATCTGTGACACCTTCAAGCTTCAAGCCAACATGCGCCAGCAGTAATATCCGCTTATTATACCTAAGGCAATGATATTTGAACACCAAGGGATGGGCGCAAGCGATTTTAAAATGAATTTCTGTTTTAAGTACCTAATTGAGATTCTGCGTTCGACTGCTTATTTACATGTCACAAGTTTGATATCCCTACGTTAGTCCCGCTCGCATCCGAGGCCTTCATTTATGAGTCCAGAGCCCACATTTTCCAGTCAAACTTGCTACCTGACCTCCATAACCTATTGACGATATCAAAATTCTTTAGTATCTGTAGTACCGACTACCATAAATGTACATTATGGTAACCGGGGCCGACAGCTTAATGTGCTCTCCGAGGCACAAAAGCGTTTCAATGTCTTGAGAATAGTCACCTATCCCAAGAACGCCCTGGCTAGCAATACAAAGCACCTAATTAACCACGAGCCCCTTAAGTCTGTGTAACAATATGTTATATCGATTTACAAAAAAATGTATTTAAATATGTTTATCTGTATTCTACAACCCACACTATGACTAGCTCTGAATTCTCCATAACTTTCATAATAATAATATTATTTTCAGTACCCTTAAAATATTGTTTGCTTGTCCCTTGCACCATCCCAAAGCTTTTCATGAAGACATTAAGCGATGGTTTGTGTAAACGGACATATTAAACTTTGTTTATGCCCGATAAAACCTAACACCGTCTTCCTATGCATAGTCAAATATCTGTCTAGTTAAAGTTGGCTAACTAGCTGGGCCTCTATTCCGCTAAAGCACAACCACTGTCACACCACAGAGACTGTGATAAAATTCCCTTTGATTTTAGCCCTTAAAGTAATGCAGTTAAAGTTTAAAATTAAATGGCTTTTTGTAGAGTGAACGAAAGCGTGTAATGAAAATATTGTCATTTAATTTTGGACTTTAATTTTATAGCAATAAGGTCTAAAATTTAATGCCAATTTTTGCAGAGACTGTGGCACGACAGTGGTTTTGCTTTAGCAGAATCGAGGGCCTAGTCACCCGCACAATCCCATTGATTTTGGCTTAGTATAGTGATACTAAAATAGTTAGACCAAATCATTTAGTGATAATTATGATGATTGATCTTATCAGAGAGTACGTTAAACTGTCGTTCCCGATTGTGAAACCTCTATGACAGTCGTTACGGGTAGTAGAAGCAAAGTTCGATTAGTCTAACTACAGAACTTTGATGTAGCCAGTTGGTTAAGGAGGTCAGATGCCATTTGCTTCACGGAAAATATCGAAATTCAGCCGCATCACAGTAAGACTGTAGAAATGAGGTGAGATGAAAGTCTTGGATGTGACCGGGCCGGACTAATAATATAATAAAAAAACATACAGACGAATTAAGAACCTCCTCCTTTTTTGAAGTCGGTTAAAAACTATTCTGGCTTATGTTACTAGAACGATGATATATGTGTCTCAATCAACGAGTTAAAGAACGAAGGCTTTGGTCTACTGTTTCCACGCTGATCAGACGGATTGGTACAGGGTTTTAATTCGTGTTTTCCTTCTCTCGCAGTGAAATTGTCTGCTTATTTTTCCGTCAGTCGCCTCTTATGACGCCTTTCGGATGAGATGGGGTGGTGTATTCTTACTCCGTTACGTTAAATAATTGTGGAGTCATAATTTAAAACCTATGTTATATTTAAACGGGACTAGCTTAAAAGAAGGTATAAAAGACAGGATAGTGGTTGATATTTTACTGGCAATTTCAAACGAAATTTTCATAACTAGGCTGGGATATGATGTATGGTATTAAAATGGGGTAATTCCGCATATTATGCATGGCATCTATCTCGTGCCGAGAATAGCAATTTAGATTTATCGCGGAGTTTGAGAGCCTGCCTCTGTGGCGTAGCGGTAGTGAACGCGGCTGCTACGCAGGAGGCGCGGGTTCGATCCCCGCTCAGTGCCAATATTTGTATGCTTGAATATAAATATTTGCATTGGTCTGGGTGTTTCTATGTATAATATGTATGTATTTACAAAAAAAAAAAGTATCTAAGTATTTATATCCGCATTCTAGATTCCATAACACAAGCTTATTAAACTTACCATGGGTCTAGATAGCGTTGTGTAGAATGTTGTAGAATATTATTATTGTAGAATATTATTATATTGGTATTCACTGCCTTTTGGTCTGTGAAGTATCGGCATACAATTGCAATTGTGCTGTATATAATTCTGGTTGTAACTTGTAATATAATATAAACTACACCACAACTAGTTAATATTTATTACGTTATTAATCACAATAATTGTGTCTTTTAATTACTACAAAAAAAATAAAAATAAACAATAGAAATTAAATTCCATAAATGATTAAAGAATCTTTTACGTTTTCGACTTTTCATATAATTATTTTGGATATTAGTTATAATATGTATACGATTGTTATATATTTTCATTATGCAAGGACGAATTCTTGTTATGTACAGTCGGAAAATAGATAGGTATACATCTTTTCATACAAGTTTATTTAAAAAGGTGTACATTTATCTCCTTTGCCACTGTGTACAAACACACTCAAATAAAAAATCACTCAAATATGTAATTTATTTTTTGTCGACAATTTATGTTGCCCAAATTTTATAAAAGACTGTAATATAGAACGTCGTCGTATCATGATTTAATAATATTTATGAGTAATTCAGTAATTTAAAACAAAAAAACTTTAAAAAAAAATACACATTGAGATGAATTGAGAATCTCCTCCTTTTTTGCAGTTGGTTAAAAATGAACAAAAGCATTTATTTATAGAACTTGTGTAGGTATAGTATTACCTATTTTACGTATGAATACCTTTTTTCGAGGTCACTACACCAATTTACGTAATTTTGCGCAACAATTTCTTTGCAGTTTTATTTCTTTCTTCAAGAAAGGTCTCAAATAAATTTCACGACATGATCAAAGACCTTTATTTTACTTTGAAATCGATTATTTAGGTAACTTAAGAATATTTCCACGTACATCCTCATTCGGATTTTTTTATATAAGTACGACACGTCGACATGATTTTGCCCCGCCTGATATTAAGTTGACCTTCTTCTCCTTTAATGGTGACCTTCTTCGCTGAGACTTTGCGCTAGTCTCAGTGAAGAAGGTCACCATTGGAGACACCAACAATGATGGACTTCTAAAGGGAAGGAAAGGGTCTGGACTCGTCCACCAATCAGCAAATAAACAGACTCGCAGATAAGGTCGACTTGGTCCTCTTAGATCTTAGTGCGATACCATGCCGATAAACCCTGTATATACTAATACATACTTATATTCACACCTCTAAATCCCGAAAAGGCTAGTTAACTTACAGCTGTATAACGTAACAACATGGAGGTATAATATACAATATATGTAGTATCGAAACCAATTGCTTATCCAGTTTGAAACTATTTTCTCTATCTGTCCACCCATCGCATTCCCCAACTTTAATTTTAACCCTCTACTTAGTGTCTTAGAGCATTCACGTGCACTTACTTAGATGTCTTATGTAGCAACTTAAGCAAACTTAGTGGAAAACTTAACTTTGTCTAGCAGAATTCGAAGAGATTAGAAAGTTAACGGCAAGTTAAAGACCTGTCGGGTGAAAGATAGTGTTGTGGCTTTATTATTTATTGTATTTAAATTTGTTTCGTGAATGGTTAGCTTCATATTTCTTTTTTTTTAAAGAATATTAGCAACCGTAATGACTAATATTCCCTCTAACCCCTCCAGCTAAGCTAAATTGCTTGTGTTAGGAGTGGGTTCACGTCGGTAGTGTAATGGCCAGGATTCGAACCCGGGACCTTGCGATCGTAAGGCCGACTCCCTAACCACTAAGACATCGACGCTTAAAGTATTACGTGCAACATATTTACTACGGCATTACTTTATCTTCATTATATCTCAGATGAGTCCATCTTACATTTTGGCACCTAGGTTCACCACCAGCCTTTCTTCCCCTTCTTCTTCATCCTAGCGTTAACTCCCAGTCGCATCCCAAGCTTTTCAGCTCGGAGTCTGGGGTCCGCTTTGCCAGTCTTAACTACGGATTTGGCTAGACCTCGATAATTTCCGTGAAGCGATTGCCATCTGACCTCCACAACCCAATGGTAACATTGGGTGATATCGAAGTTTTGCAGCTAGACCGTTGTTTTTGGATTTTTTAGGGCTGCAACTACCCGTAACGACTGCCATAGCTGTTCTTATGGTAACCAGGACCGACGGCTTAATGTGCCCTCCGAGGCATGACCAGATCAATGCAAATACCCATATTTCATGCACACAAATATTTGCACTGAGCGGGGAACGAACTCGCGCCTCCTGTGTAGTGGCCACGTTCACTACCGCTGCCTTTCTTCCCCTACTTACTACAATCTTGGCCGTTTCTGGGTAGTAAAACCATTTGCACGGATGTCATTCTCTGCCACGCCAAGCTTGGCGTTGCACTTATTAGGCCTACCTTTCTACTGGTACGCCGCGCGCAGGTGGCATAGCTAGACATTTTTTTACAAGGATATAAAAATAATTTTAATCATAGTCGTAACGTGAGTAATCAAAACATATTTTTTGTATAGGACACGTTAATTTGATTTCACCTCGCCTGAAGCTAAGCTGTAGGCAAAGTCTCGGAAAAGAGGGTCACCATTACAGACACATACCATACACTCAGATGCTTTTTCACGGCCCGCTTAAAGGATCCGGGACTGTAGGAATAAGAAAACACGTCAGCTGGTAAGGAATTCCAGGTCTTAATGGTTCGGCAAAGGAAAGAGTCATTGGTAAGTATTAAGATCATTTTGAGACTTTGCACGTCAAGATCGATTCGATGCTGACTGTAGATATGCTGATTAATAGACGATGCTCTGGCGAACGCTTTCCTCTAGCTAGGGATTGGAGGGATTGAGGGTAGTCCAGTATAGTCCCGTAAAATCCAAAAAAAAAAACAATTAATGGAAAAATTAGGAGACCAGACCCCGGGCTTCAAAGTGTAAAGGTCATTCTTCCATTTTAATGTGGGGCAACCTTTCGTCTCCACTCTAGAATTCGTTTTTTTTCGCCTAAGAATTGAAGTTTGTTGACCTAAAGTCCCCATCTTAGCGGGATCCCATACAGACCCCATCTTAGTGGGGTCGTATACAGTCCCCATCTTAGTGTAAAGTGTAAAGGTCATTCTTCCATTTTACTGTGTGGCAACCCACCTTTCGTCTACACTCTAGAATTCGTTTTTTTGGTCATGGCTCCTACGACGGTACATTTTACTGACATGGTAACGCTAAAATGAACGTAAAAATAAAATAAAGGAAAAAGAAATTTATATTTTGAGACTGAAAGTAATATTTATTCATACCATTATTTATTTTATTTCACGCGATTCTAATTGGAACCTTATCTAAAACGAAACAAGTATCATATTTCGTTTTATATAAGCGTATCTAAACGAAATATCTTCCAATTAGGATCGTGTTATTTGCACGTGTAATGGTTTTCACAGTGAAACTTTCTTCAAATTTCATTTTGAGAAATATATTAGAGGCCCTACCTACTGAATATAAGCTATTTTAAATAATGGTCGAAGAAGTTTTGATTTTACTACACTGCTATGAGGCAAACGGAAGGTGAGATGCCCCCAGCCAGATGGGCTGACGACCTGAAAAAGGTGATTAGAGTAGACTGGATGCGAAAGGCGGAGGATTGGGAGAAATTGCGCACTTTCTGAGAGGCCTATGCCCAGCAGTGGACTGCGATAGGCTACTAATTTTCAGGGTTTGGGGGTTATACTGTAGTCGCTTCAACAAAAGCCAAGATAAATCAAAAGAAGAAGTCGAAGAGTGGACATCAGTCTCCAAAGTAGGTAAGTACAAGCTACGGATGCAATCGGAACGTAGCTTCTAGATATCTCGTAGCATTGCTACGTAATTCTGTAGCACCTATGTACGAGTATGTTACAAATAACAGTTACAATTACAAATACGGTATGGCGTAGCATATTAACTGGTCTCTTACCGGGGAGGTCAAAATATGAGTGCCTATATAGGGGCCAAACCTACAACTTTTATTCTGTGTGACGAATTTTAGTAGACCCGTGAGTTCAGTTCCATAATGTTTTGAATATTTTTAAAAATGCGAATCCCAAATTGCTTCAAGCTTCATTTTATACGCCATTTCAATATACCTACATTGCTTCTGATAAGTTTAGTAAAACAACTAGAGAAATTTGTAGACATATGGAATTAGGCCAGAATAAGGGTCTTAATCCTCGTGGGGAATACGACGTGGAAGATTGATAGCATATTCGAACATGTTGTAGGAAGTATCCGATATTAGTTGCCGTGTAAGTAATAAGTTTGCTTTAATAAAGTAACGTTGTCTAGGGACTGTTTTATATCTTTAGGCGAATCTAATTAACCGACTTCAAGAAAGAGGTTCTGTGTTTACCTGTATCAACTGATTTTTTTTCCAAAGATAAAAGTTGTAGATATGCAATTACAGATTTTTTATGTATTTATTTATGACACGATAATTTGGCTTTACCTCGCCTGATGGTAAGCTGAAGGCAAATTTTTGGGATCGAGGTTCATCATTATAGACACGTACCATGTCACAATGGTGGTATTCAGCTTAACGTATATTGAGATATTTTTAATTTCGATAAATAATAGAAAAGTGGAAAAAACAAATTACAAATCAATAGAGACCTCAATAGTTTTATCAAAGAATCAATCAATCAATCAAATAATTAATGAGTCTTTTGTTTTCCTCTCGAGAATGAGAGTGCAGACGGCAGCCACTAACATAAAAGCCATATTATTATGACTCAAATCAATAGAATGGAAGAGGTGAGCAGACTTCGGGTTATGAGGCAAAAGCCTCAGTTGCTACCAGCCAAAGCTACCAGCTATAACATTAAAATAACCGATTTCCATAAAACTTGCTGAACCGTGATGTATAAATTATGACCTTTCATTTGATACCAAACACGGTTATATTTGAAAATATTAGATTTTGCATTGCCACTTTCACTTCTCATATTTTTCAAATGGGTGAATCGATTTTTATGAAACATAGCTAAGAACACTCTCGACTAAACCATCTTTTAAACAAAAGAAACAAAATCGAAATCGGTTCAGCCGTTTGAGAGCTACGATACCACAGACAGACACACTGACACATACACACACACATGCACGCACGCACGCACGCACACACACACACACACACACAGAGAGAGAGAGAGAGAGAGAGAGAGAGAGAGAGAGAGACACACACACAGAAAGAGAGAGAGAGAGACACACACACACACACACACACACTACTCAATGTCTACATTTTAAATTCCATATAGATTACTGCTTAATATGTATGTAATACTCGGAATTACTAAATAACTTTGATTAACAAGCGTTATTCAAGACACGTGCTTGTGGTTCACCAAGTTTCAATCTTGAATTACTACAATCCGTTAATTAGGCGCTACTATTTAGCTTTTGTTGACTTAACTTGCGTAAACATGGTGGCTTCACGTGTTCAATAAATTACTCGTTCGTTTATTTCAAAATTATGAACTGTTTATTGTAATTCATTTTGGTCCAATCCACTGTTTACGTAAAGGTCATGTGCGAGTATGTTTTTTAAGCAATTATCTTCTAGGGAAAATAATGTCGGTCCAACCCAATATGACCCAGCTACTGGTAACATATATAAAACGTTGGACACAAAACCACCAACAAAGAATACTAAATGTTATCTAGAACTTTCACTGGAACTGTACAAAGTTGCAAAATTTTACAAAGCAGTTTAATACGCTTGTGTGTATGGGGTGTACAGATTTATAACGTCGAGATACTACTTTGCATCAAAGTTGTATGAAAGAATGTATGATTTACGAGCGTTGCACGCCGCCACCAGTACCTCTCACGCTGCATTAACTTGCAATCTAAGTTGCTATTTTAGTACAAAAATCGTAATTTCGACTTGAAGAACTATTCGAGAAGGCTATATTTTCTTGCATGTTTATCGATAGTGTTAAAAACGCTATAAGATATCCTCTTTATAGTTTTGTTTTTGTTAAATTTGTTTATTTCATTTATTCACGCATTTATATTATCAGAGTAGTATTTAGGACATTAACATCCAAATTTCGCCACCTATATTATCTATCCTAATTGCCATTAGGTAATCGAGCATTTTTGTAGTGATGAAAATGCGTTCTTCAAGATTGTGACTACAATTTTAGAATTGTCAGCTTCTATAATGGTGACCCGTATCTTCTGGACTTCACCCTAGATTCTCACCATCCAGTGGGGTGTAGTAAAACAAAATGCTGAACATAAATAAAAAAATAAAGAGAAACTAACTAATTACAATACAGTCAGTATCAGATCGATCTTGCTAGTCAAGATAATAGAATCTTTAACAATTCAAATGTTCATAATCGTCAATGCAAACCTTTGAGAATGCCGTGTGGCGAAACCGGTTAGGTGAATAATAAATATCGTGGCAAAGTACAAGTATGTTATCACTATGTGTAACATAATAGAAGTATTAATTAATCAAAAGTACTTAAAATGATCATAATACCAACCAATGATGATAACACCAAACAGTTTTATTAATTTAAATTGTATTCCAACTAAAGGTGTACCAAATATCAGAACAATCAGTCAACAGGAAGGGGGGAAAACAGGAAAGGAATAAGGATCTGACTGAAATGTTTTATATTTTAAAGAATGATGCGATAAGTTGGCCGGCATACCCAATAAAAACTACTTGCCCATTAATTGAAACCTTATATCATGAGCTTCAATTTTAATTATGGACAGAACACTGTAAAGTATGGGAGAAAAAAATTATCACCCCTAACATCATAGCATTTAAACCATGATAATACGAACCTTATGCTCAAAAAAACCTTTTTTGAAGTCATAAATGTTATTGTTCGTACGTACGCGCATTGATAAACAGTAAAATAACTACCTGAGAACTGAGAGTGTAGCATCCGCCACACTTGGCCCTTCCCTCTCCGCATCGCAACGGGTCTACTGACCGATTTTTAAATAGTCGCTTGCTAGTTGTCCTTCGCTCGTTGCTTGCGTAATTAGGTAAGTTATAAACCATAATAAAAACATAATTATATATTTCAAAAGTGTTTTACTTTGTTTGTATCACCCTTAGGTTAATTACCCAAGCGATAATCTGATCTAAATACAGCGTAGCCCATACTTGTCCATTTAAGGGTTGATTTTTACCAAAAAATAATGCACGAAAAATATAATTTTTATGTCCATTATTGAACAATTCCGGTTGATTTATAGCAAAAGTTTTTCGTTTCAGTAACGCTACATTATAGACAATAAAATCAGACACATCCCAACTCTATTGGTTATACCGGCCAGGGTTCATACAAAAGTGCCCATCATCCTTTAATTCCATAATTCTATTCTATTTTTTATTTTTATTTTAATTCAAAAAAATATTTTTATTATTATTTATTTTTTGACTTTATAATGTATATTGTGTGTTTTAATGACTGCATGTATTTATCATTTGTAATTGACATATCAACACAAACTATGTTTGTTCAGAAATAAAAATAAATTGAATTGAATTGTTCATTTTGAGTACTTTGCTAGTTAAGATCGAACTTATGCTGACTGTACTTGTAAATAATCATGCATGCGGAACGTTAGGAGAGTTTTCCCTGTTCACATTCTCCTTGTTAAAGTATTTCGAACATGACTGAGGAGGTATTTTGTCTTTGAGACCTTACCTAGCTAAGTTAAACATGATATAAGGCATTATTGATCATGTAAGCGGTACTGTGACACAGGGCGGAATGCATTGTTATTACACTTCGGGGCACTTGGCAATTGAATACCTACATGATCACGCTCGTATCACAATATGCATTTATTCAGCGATTATTTACCTATATTGGTTATTTAGCCATGGAAAAGTGGATCCCAAATTCTGAAATAATAGCTTCGAATGCGATCAGGATTATGGCAAGGATGAAGAAGAAGGGAGCATAAGCCAACCCCACTATACAGTCAGCATCAAATCGATCCTGACTGCCAGTAGCTTGCTGGTTATGAACAATTTTATGCTGACTGTACCTTCGGATTGACGGACGAGGTTCTGTCGTGATCTTTCCTTGCTTGTGGGTAAGACGGGGGTCGCGTCGTTGCCTACTAAATCAAATCATAGAAAGGAGAAAAAAAAACATAAAAATATGATACATTATTTAAAACACGAACTATAAATGAGACACATGTTTTGGGTCGGTTTTTTTTTACTTTCATTTTATTTTTTCTGCAATATTACTTTACTGATTGCTATTATACGCCTATTTCAATAACGTCGACCGATTATAACGCTTGACATCAATTCAAATTTGGCTCGCTAGACCGAAATTCGTTCTGAATATTCACTCGACGAAATTGTAGGCGTAGATGTAGAGAGTTTAAAAGTCTGTCTTTCTGCGTTTGACGTTTGCAATGATTTTTTTAGATAATATTTAATCTCAACCAATGAATTCATACTATAATCTAAACTAATACTATAAATACGAAAGTTAATCTGTCTGTCTGTTACGCTTTCACGCTCAAACCACTCAACTGATTTTGAAGAAATTTAGACGGTACAGGGGTAGATTAGACCTTGAAAACGGACATAGACTAGATATATGTTTGGTCGCCATTACCGACATCCACGCGGGCGGAGCCGCGGGCAACATCTGGTTTTAAATAAACTCAGCCGTTTTAAGTGCTTAATGCATAACATCATCTTCTCGATAATCTAACGACATCTTATATCGTCTGCTTACGGGTAAAAAGTAATAAGTGCAGTTAGTGTCAATTCGAGTAAATGCATCTTTAAAGTTTACGTTCTAATTTGATCTAAAATATACCTACTTTGCTATACTTGATGTCACCAATGTGTTATGTATGTGTATGACTGATAGAAAATGTTTGCGGTTGTTGTGTGTGCTAAGTCCATTATGTATGTACCTAGTATGTGTATAAATACTTATTTAGGCCCGAATGAAACTGGAACGATTTAAATAATAGAATATTTAGTCACACTTCAGCTGTTGAAAAACGACTAAAAGGTCGGGCTCGTTGTAATCCATATCCATACTAATAATTATAAGAAATACGAAAGTAACTCTGTCAGTCCATTAAGCTTTCGCGCTCAAACCACTGATCCGATTTTGATGAATTTTGGTAGGTACATGGGTAGATTAGACCTTGGGAAAGGACATAGGCTATGTTTGGTCGCGAAACCGACATCCACGTGGCCAGAGCCGCGGGCAACAGCTAGTACCAAATAAATCGTGATAGAATCCGTATAAGTAGTTTTATTTATAAGAGAATATCTAGTAGAATTATTATAATATCATCCGTGAACAGCTAACAAGTAATTATATCAATGTCATGTTTGTAATGGACATAATTATAATTAAACGTCCGACGTCAGCGTCATGATTAGCTGTGTATCTCACGACGTTTGCCGACGTCAGACACAGCCTGTTTGACGTTGAGAAAGTGATGAATTACCGTCGCAGTCGCTCCATGGTGTAAACAACTGCGATAATAAATACAAAAAGTGCTATGTCAGAGACTGTGTGTTATTTAACGCTGTGTTGTGTCGTAATGAGCAGTTTTCCAGTAGGTATAATAATCAGTTGGTTTTTTAGTCATCAGGAGATGGCGCTAGTATAGCTTTTGGTAATTTTATTGTACTCTGTGGTTTGTTTGTAGTATTTTTTCATGAATTTGCGATGTTGCCAAAGTTTAATTTCATTTACCCATATTATAATAGCTAAAATATAATAAAACGCTTAATTCTTTTCGCGTCACTGTCTGTAACTTAAAATAATAATATTATATTTAAAATAATTTTATCAGAAAAAATTACAAAACATTTATGTAAGGTAAATCATTACAAAACCGAAGAATTTTTTTTCCATAAATTAGGGAACACTAGATGTGACACCACACTCTTCTTACCAAAAGTGCTGGCTGCGCCATCTAGCGCGTCTTTAGGAACCCTATAAATACCTACTAGAAAACTGCTCATTGTGTTTACTTTAGAGCGGAGTAGAATAGGGTCTCCCCATCTCTTTCTGTGGGTGTCGCAGAAGGCGACTAAGGGATAGGGTTGTTCTCCGTCCGACAGTAAACATGCAGCTCATGACTAAGTGCCCGATTGACGGCAATACGCTCGCCCCCTATTACGTGGACCGAAAATTAAAGTTGCAGAAATGTGGGTGTTAATATACCTCTGCCCTCTGCCTACCCCGTTGGGGATTTACAGGCGTGAGTATATGTATGTAAGTATCTTGCATATTAATTATTGAAATAAAACTATTTTTAGACTTACGTGACCATGGCTGTCATAAATATCGGGGATCAGTGTAAGTAATATATACTACATATAAAAATATAAACATGGCTTTATCAACGGAGGGTTAGGCAGAGGTAAATTAACACCCACATTTCACCAATCATTATATTTGGTCCCATCCGCCCAGCGTATTGCCGTATTCAGGGCACTATTTGTTAACAAGAGCCATGCTTCTGAGGCTGAGTCTGGCCTGTATATATGTGTCTGATGTTAAACAGCCCTATCCCTTAGTCGCCTTGTACGAGACCGCATGGAGAGAGATGGGGATCTACTCTGTCGGGAACCACGCGGTTAAAATAATACCAAGTAAAGAAATTAGTAATTTCAATATGTAAAATTACATTCGCGTTTTCGACAGTATTCATTATTATGTAGTCTACCACCACACATATTCATATCACGTTGACATAGTTCAGAAATGTATTCCCGACAACTAAATACGATGCGAGGAAATGAAACGTATAGACAGTAGGTGACGAAAATTGGAAGTGTTTCGCGTGGTTAATTTTGGGTATGATGTATTTTCAAATGTATACCAATTCTGTATTTGATGTCATATTATTAGTGATGATAAGAGCATTATCACATTATCCGATATCGCTGTCGGATGACGATAGCCGACATTCGATAACCGATTTCAATTGTTTTCACATTATATCCGATAAAATCGGTCCAATTCAGCCATTTGCTCGATAACACAGACTTATTAAGCCTTGTGCAAGCAATTGTCGACATAATATATCGAGTTTTTTCTTATATTCGTGATCAGCGTCATCTATTAACGCGTAAAGACACCGAAAATGGATAGCCTAAAAACGCTGTTACGTGAAATAATTCAAATTTTACTCTCGACAACACAAGATTCACATAGTATAGTAACCCAGATACTATAAACAAACAACTGTAACGTGTTTGGTAATCACAGACATCACTATTGAACAAAATAGATAGATTATAAAGAAGTACCAACACAAACAGAACCCACTTGCCCAGTATTTGTCTTCGTTTGTAGGAAAGGTTGTGAGATATTTTAACTGAAGTTAGGGTTAAGCACATTTCCCTCGAGGACGTCTGAAGGAAACTCTCCGGCGTTGAACAGAAGTAAATTAAGATCGAGTCCTATTGTCAATATCCCACGGGCGGACTGCTTTTCTTTTGTTATGTAAAAGACTTTTACGGTTCCTCACCGGTTCGAATGAGAAAATTTAGTTAATAAAATGAGAACTCAATTGATTTGTATAGTGTTGTTTATTGAATTCGTTTTAAACATACAGGTTAGTTATAATTTTTTACTTAAATCTATTAGTTCTATAATTAAATTAGATCTACCTTATACTTCATATTTAGACAAATGATAAAATTTTGTTTCAACTGTGTATATTGTAAAACAATGCAGTTTTATCAACTTCCCGAAAAGTTACAATTTTGACTTTCGACTTTCCTTACATTACTTGGAAACTTAGAATATTTACGAACTCTGTAAACCCAGTAAGTTGCACTACACGCGGCGTAAATATAATGTACTACTTTGGTATAATTATGTTGATAAGATAAGATAAGATATTCTTTATTGTTCACCATAAAAGTATTAGGTACAAGGTATCAATTTAACAATGTTAATATAATGAAAAATATAATGCACAATATACACATACACATAAAGAACAATATTGACATTCGCTTACTCACACATAACGCGTATTTATTGCCGTTTTTTGCTATGCATTGTGATTAATGCTGTGTCTAAACTGCATATTGTCAAAGCTTGCGTAGAAACAATATTTATAGTGCATTTTATGTCAACTAAAATCAAAGATATTATATAAAAAGAAGTAGACTAAAAATAATCTATTCAATTTTTTCAGAGCTAGCAATGCTAGCATATTTTATACTACTAGTCTAAGCGTTATTATATTGTACTAAGAAAATAAGAGTAAACACCCTCCTTGGAGGGCAATATTTACTTACTTTGTTCTCTTTTTACAAATATTTGAAAGTGCTATGAAATAAAAAATGTTTTATTACTTAATAACAACGATGTAATAAGATTCTACTACAACAGCGCTATCTAAACCCAAATTAAGCATAGCTTGTTATGTTGATTCTAGAATACGGATAAACATTCTATATTGTAACGGAGGAGGATCGGCAAACGTGGCGCATATTGGGAGAGGCCTATGTCCAGCAGTGGACTGCAGTAGGCTAATTAATTGACTGTAAATACATACTTATATTACATAAAGAAACGATATGAGACATCTATTAATATGACTGTACTTAACATTAATGACATTTTCACATTTTGGACGTTTTACTAGTAAGTAGTTTTGTCACTCTAGACTTCTCATTTTATAGACGTTCAAACATGTGGACCTTCTGCAAACAATGACATTTTTCCCTTATGGACCTTCTGATTCGGAGGGGGTATCCGTATGGTAAGGGAGAAAAAATACTAGTATCGCCACCCCATCTCATACGAAGGGTGTCGTAAGAGGCGACTAACGGAAAAATACGCAGACGATATCACTGCGAGAGAAGGAAAACTCGAAAGAAAACCCTGTACCATTCCGTCTAGCCAGCGTGGTTACAGTAAAGCCAAAGCCTCCCTTTTTTTATCGTGCGAAAAATCCCCACGGATACCTCCCCCGCCGGAACCGGAGGAGGAGGTTATGTCGGACTCGAACCGACTAAAACGCACGCCGACTGTGGGCCGTCGGTTGCCGGAGGTGAGATTGTCGTAGCCATATCCCTCGCACCCCGGCCGGCCCAGGGCTATATCTCTCGAACTGGCCCTCATCCGGTGTGGGGACCACGGAGTCCCCAACTCGCCCCCGGGTATGCGCGCCGCCGCCGCGGCCTGCTTCTGCTAGGGAAGCCAAAGCCTCCCAACATTGGGAGAGGCCTATGTCCAACGGTGGACTGCGCTTGGCTAAATGTTTAACTACATAGGAACACCTTCTTCCTCCTAGCGTTAATTGCCAGTCGCATCCGAAGCTTTCAGCTCGGAGTCTGGGGTCCGCTTTACCGGTCTTGACTACGGATTTGGCTAGACCTCGATATTTCCGTGAAGCGATTGCCATCTGACCTCCACAACCCAATGTTAACATTAGGCGATATCGAAACTTTTCAGCTAGACCGTTGTTTTTGGACTTTTTAGGGCACCAACTACCCGTAACGACTGCCATAGATGTTCTTATGGCAGCCGGGACCGACGGCTTCACGTGCTCTCCGAGGCACGACCAGACCAATGCAAATACCCATATTTAATGCACACAAATATTTGCACTGAGCGGGGATTGAACCCACGCCTCCTGCGTAGCGGCCGCGTTCACTACCGCTACGCCACGGAGGATGTCCTGAATTACATAGGAACCTATTACAAAACAATATACATGAATATGTTTATATATTCCTATATACAAAGTACACTGAACGAGTATCAGACCCGCGACCTACGCGGTAACAGTCTATTGCTCTAATGCCAGCCCACAGAAGTTCAACGACCTCTGAAACAAACCATTGTACAAACCATAGTAAATCTACATAACAAAGTATGGTACATTTGATGGTGTTCCAATAAGCCGGTGTTATCGTATAATTATTCAGCTCTATGGTAAAATTATGCGCATACATAATGTTTGCTAACAACAGGTAAGTCTTACTGGGCCTTCGAGTAACAGTTTGACTTGTAGCTAAATTGACTTAAAGCTATTGTAGTTTACTTTTTATATGCATTCGGGTCATGAGTTTATACTCAGACACTATCCAATTGTACACCAAAAAATATATTAAACGTAACTTAAGATAATATATGTACTAACTACACACGAACCAAATAAAGTTTTGATGTTTTAATATAATATAGAGGGCCAGCCAAATCCACAGTTGAGACTGGTAAAGCGGACCCCAGACTCCGAGGTGAAAGCTTCGGATGCGACCGGGAATTAACGCCAGGATGAAGAAGAATGTTTTAAACCACAATAAATATAGCAAATACTTTCAATATATAATGATTTGTACGCCTTTTTTTCCAAATATCTCAATCGTTATAAAACTCATGTCGAGATGTGATAAAAATTCACAATAGGGAAAAAGGGCTTTTTGTAAGCTCAACGATATCTCGTGTAATATTATCATCAAAGAATTACACAAACCACTGAACAATAATGATTTTGTGATTCATTTTGGTCCTCAAATGCTTTCAGATATCTCGTGTATAACGGTATATTGTTGCGACGGTACCTCTGTGGTTTGACGGTAGTGCATTCGACTAGCAGGGGGCGTGGATTTGATTTTCGCTCATTGCAAATATCATTATGCATATTTGCATTGGTGTACTCTAGGTGTTTCCGCATTGCCCATTGAACAGTAACACGTCGAGTTGATTGCAATAATAATATACCTATAATAATTTATTAGTAGTGCCTACAGTACAGTCGATTCTTTTTTTTGAGACTACCTATTCCTACAAACCTATATAAAATGAGTCTCTGTGCGAAGTGTGGTGACGATGTGTCTGATGGAGTTTTATGTAGTCAGTGCAATACCTACCTACATTTCCATTGTTCTGGCCTTCTGGAAAGTACCTACCGCAGGATGACCACTGAAAAGAAAGATAACTGGCGCTGCATTGGGTGCCGTAGTACGGGTGCGCCGAGTGTTCCCAGTCTAGCGGATATTTTTAAGGAGTTGAAGGATTTTCGGAAGGACTTTGATGCAATGAAGTCGGACGTCAGTCAACTAAGTACAACGGTTCAAGATTTGGCCTCTCACTGTAAGGAGGTAAACACACGATTGGAGGTAATGGAAGGGCGTCTGGAAAGTCTGGAACTGGTTACATCTCAAATAAGTTCGTTGCAAAAAGAGCTCAACCTTGCTAACAGTGCTATCAGGGAGTTCCGTAACATAAATGCACAATTGAAGAAGGAGAATGATGAACGCGATCAACAAGCTAGGACCAATAATTTAGAAATATCGGGGGTCCCATTAACCAAAGGAGAAAACCTAGATAACATATTGTCTAGCATTTACACAAAAGTGGGATTGTCGTATGAGGTAACCAGTGTTAATTGTGTCCACCGCGTACGTCGTTTCGAGCAAAAAAATGGATATAATAGACCGCCAGCCATCATAGTGCGATTTATCAGGCAGCACAGTAAAGATCAGCTGTTGGCTGCGGTGCGTACGCGTCGCGGAATCACTACCGCCGACATTGGTTTATCGGGCCCCGCATCGAACATCTACGTAAGTGATCATCTAACGCCGGCGAACAAACAATTAATGAAACGTGCACGAGAACTTAAAGAACAGTACGGTTACAAATACTTATGGGTCCGTGATTGTAAAATTTTCATGAGAAAGGCTGATACCTCTAAAATTATTCGTGTTTCAAGTGTTGAAGACTTATCCTGTATAATATGACTATACTATCATGTGCTTGTTGTATTTATGCCAATTCATAATCATTTATTTAACTGTGTCACAAGTACCTACATGTCGATTATGTGTGTATTTATAGGTAAACTTGAGCGTCAAATTGAGTTGTTGCTGGATGAATTGTTCTGTTTCGCGTCATATTTGTACATTAAAAATAATGGCCCATCATTTCTAAGATTAAAAATGTGCAATCACTATTGTTATTGTCCGAAGGTTCATAGTAATATTTTCTCTAACCCCTATTATAATAGACCAAAATTTATTAATAAATTATACCTTCCATTTATACATTCTCTCATTTAATGACCATATATTATCAGAATGTGGCGGGACTACGAACTAAATCTCACTCATTTTTTAATAATGTTTTGCTTGGTGACTATGATATTTGTTGTATAACTGAGTCATGGTTGAATGATGGCTTTCATAGTTCGGAATACTTTGACGACAGATACGTAGTTTTTCGCTGTGATAGGGATGCTTCTATTGTGGGTATGAAGCTAGGTGGCGGAGTCGTAATCGCTGTGCGTCGTGAGATGAACCCTGTTCTGCGACAGGAATGGAATGCGACCGCGCATTCGGATCATTTGTGGGTGAGTATCCCCGTCACTCAACCTACAGATACAGTTTTAAGCTCTGGACCCGGGTTTATACATATATGCTGTGCATACATACCTCACAGTACTCGGCATGAAACGGAATTGAATTTAATTTATGAATTGGCAAGTAACTTAATAGTACAGCACCCTAATGATATATTTCTAATTGTGGGTGACTTTAACGTAACGTACGCGGTTTGGGATTATGATACGGACTCGAGTTCTATGATAGTGCATCCTAGTAATGATTCACTGGTACAATTAACAGCTGATTTTATGAATTTTACAAATCTAAAGCAATTTAGTTCCTCCTTCAATATTAATCACAGGTTATTAGATCTGGTATTCTGTAATAAAGACTGCACTGTAGCGACATGTAAAGATCCCATAACCAAAGAGGATGTAAATCACAAACCTTTAGTGATTGAGTTACTACTAGAGACCTTCCGGCCGTTACCCCAAAGATTTATTACTAGAAAACTCTTTCACCGTGCTGACTTTGATGCGATTCGAACTGAGTTGGCATCCATTGAATGGCACTCTAAACTATCAGCTACCACTACCAGTGATAACAGCAGTGTGGATTCTATAGTGCATATATTTTATTGTATATTAAATAGTATAATTACTAAACACGTCCCCATCCGTAAAATGATTGACACAACTCGTTATCCACCATGGTATACCGTTCCGCTCATTAAATTAGGTAAAGAAAAAAGGAAATATCATACTAGGTGGAAGCGATACGGAAATCCCCTGGACTACCAAACATTCGCAACACTCCGCAAACGGGAATCGCGCCTTCAAAAGTTTGAGTATCGCAATTACATTAGGCTTAGTGAAGACAACATTAAAAAATGCCCCAAACTATTCTGGCGATACGTAAAGTCCAAATTACCGTCTAACCACATTCCTCAAATTATGAAACTTAATGAGTGTGTTTCCACCAGTGGCGAAGACACTAGCAATTTGTTTAATGAATATTTTAATTCTGTGTTTGTTCAGAGTGCAGCACGCCCTGTTACATATGATTTTAACTGCCCACCCTTAAACTCTCCGATCGATCTCAATTCTATAACCATCACTAAGGAGGTTATTCATAAAGAGTTAAAAACCATTGACATATACAAGGGGGCGGGGTATGATGGTATACATCCCATGTTTATTCGCGGCTGTGCTGAGCAATTAACTTTACCTTTATATATTATATACAGCAGGTCTTTGCGTGATGGTGTATTTCCGGCTTTATGGAAACAGGCTCTCATAACGCCTATTCCGAAAAATGAAAAAAGGAATGACGTGTCCCAGTATCGGCCTATATCCAAAACTAATTTATTTGGCAAAATTTTAGAAAAGATTGTGACTTCCGCCCTCGCAAATGCACTCAGGAGTCATATCTCTCTCAACCAACATGGTTTCTGTAAAGGACGATCTGTTGAAACAAATTTGCTTACTTTTACAAGCTTTTTAGTGGATTCTATGGATAATAAACTTCAAGTGGACGTCGTGTATACTGATTTCACCAAGGCTTTTGATAAAATTAATCATGACCTGCTCATGGAGAATCTATGGACTATAGGTATACACGGCGATCTTCTCCGCTGGCTACATTCGTATGTCAGGAACCGGTCTCAGGCAGTGTCTATAAGGGGCTATGTCTCACGGTTCCTGAAAATCCCATCAGGAATTCCCCAGGGATCCCATGCTGGGCCATTACTTTTTATTTTGTATATCAATGACATAGGTGAAGTAATCCATAACTCAAATATTTTGTTGTATGCTGATGATGCAAAAATTTTCAAAGCAGTGGGAAGTGGTTCTGACTGTTTGCAGCTGCAATCTGATTTGGAACGGATATCTGAGTATTGTTTATTAAATCAATTATACCTAAACCTTGATAAATGTTCCGTTATATCTTATACCCGTAAACACAATCCTTATGACTTTGAATATAAAATTAACAATGTTTTGGTGCGTCGAGTTACATCCGTACGCGACTTGGGTATAGTCATGGATTCTAACTTATCCTTCAGCTTACATATAGATTCCATTGTAAATAGAGCGTTCCGTCAACTTGGATTTATACTAAGGATTTCTAAACCTTTTAAGCATCCCCATACTCTAAAAGTGTTGTACTTCAGTTTTGTTCGATCGCTCTTAGATTTTGGTTGCATAATCTGGAGTCCATATTTTGCCTGTCATATTAACCGTATTGAGAGAGTCCAAAAGAAGTTTATTAAGTCATTAGACTATCGTGGGGATTATGAATACGCATCATATGAGAATTCACTTGAACGCCATTCGTTAACCACACTCGCTGACCGTCGGACAATGTTTGATCAGGTGTTCCTATTTAAAATTTTAAATAACAACATTGACGCTCCCCACATTCTAGAAAAGATAAGCCTGAGAGTACCCAGACCCGGTTCTCGTACCTTGGACCTATTTTCGGTGCCTTTTTATAGAACAATTTATACTAGCAATAACTTTTTTAGACGTAGTGTTGACGCATATAATAACGATTTTAAGGGCTTAGATATGTTCAGCAACAGTTTGGCTACTTACAGGACTAAATTAATTCAACAGCTTCTGAACGGGGAATGGGATGGCCTGGTTGATGGCTAATGTGCTATGTCCTACATACCACATTGGCCATCGATGGGGTTGTTTAGTGTTTAGTGTTTTTGTTTAGAAGCTTAGATTTACAAACTTATATTCGTCGTACTACACAGAGCAGACTATGTAGTACTCTTATCTTTTTAACTGTATGTACTTTTCCTTATAATTATTTTGTTTATTGTGTATATTGTATTGTGATGAATGTTTATAGTATATATGTTTATGGAACTCCAAGTCTATAAGTATTTACCGAATTATGTATGTAAAAATTGTATGTGACTGTTTGTTTCCTAAATAAATAAATAAAAATAAATAAAAATACTTGGAGAGCACGTTAACCCGTGGCTCATGGACGTCACACGTACATCTATGGCAGTCGTTACGGGTATTTAGAATTCGCGTGTCTGCTCGCGTGAAAACTGTTGATAGTTTCAAGTATAGTCAGAAATCCCGCGGTTCCGTGAAAACTTCTGGTAGTTTCAAATACAGTCAGAATCATATCGATCTTGATGAAAAAGTAATCAAAAAATCTAATAATACCTGGATATTCCCACTTTCTGCTGTCTGATTGTTTTGATTTTTTGGTACACACCTTTAGTTTGGACAATAATATAATTTTAAACCAATAAAACAGTTTGAGTCACTCCTAATTTGTTTTATGATCAGTTTGAGATTTTGCAGTAGATTTTCGTCTCGTTTTCAAATAAAAACAGAGCTACATAACATGTGGTAGCCCTATCGGATAACCAGTGGCTTGAATTAATGGGGTGGGCAATTTTATAAATAGGCGTAATAAAGACCTATTATAAGGGTTCTAGTTCTAGCTGCGAGTGTATAGAATAAGACGAATGAGAGGGTTTTGGGGGTACATAATTTGTGCGGCTATCTACTTACTAGGAAGTTTCTGATGCTCTTCATAGTTTTTCTAGGGGTACTTAATATATTACTGTTCTTAAGAACGATTTTCGAAGTGGGAATTTTTTCACCATTTTTCGAAGACTTTTTTTGAGATGGGAAAAAAGCATTGAAGTCGGGACACTAAAGACTTAATGGTCCACACATATTCATGCATACAAATATATGCACTGAGCGGGAATCGACACCCGCGCATCCTGCGTAGCGGTCGCATTCACTACCACTACGCCCCGAAGGCTGTCAAGTCAAAGTAACTTAGTTTAAGAATAGTTTAATACAGTAACTTCCACAACAATTTTCGTTAGAAATTTAATCTGTTAGAAGATCCGCAACTATTATAACTGTATAAAAATACAGTATAAGCTTTTATCATTACAATTCATATAAAATAGGCCAACATTATTCACTTTATTTATTGCTTTTACAGCTTAATTGTACACCTTGCATAAATGGTGATCTTATCGCTGCCTGCATTTTCTTCCAAACAGGCTGTGCAGGGATAGCTTACAAGTATGATGGATGATTGGAATAAATTATATTATGAATTTCAAGCATAATAATTAACATTAATCTATCTTCTAGAGTCCATATTACAGACTATGCGTAGTTTGTGTTTAGATAGCAAATAATATGTCGTAAAATATTATTTGTTATCTAAACACAAATATTTTTTAAATTTTATAAATAATCGACAAGATTGATTAAATTTATAGATAGTTTCCACGACCTATAGGAATCGATTCTTGGAATATACAGCCTTTATGCTATTTCAGACGATAATCTATATTTATGTTCAATTTCTGCCTGATTCGATGGAAGATAGACAAGCAACCTTATGTAACCATTTCTTTTATAATAAAAGCATTACAATACAATTTATAAATACAGGTTAAGGTGATTACATACGCGAATGACTTTGACCATACAAATGCTCAAGGTCATTCACTCGTTTTTCAGCCGTAAAAATCAGTAAAACTAATTTTAATAGATAATTTTATAGGGGACGATTACAAACTAAGAAGGTCACGTCATGCTAATACACTCATTTAACATATATCTGAAATTTTAGATTATTTGGATACACATTGTAGAAAATATTTGGTTTCATAAGAAAGAGTAGAGTGATGTTCAGAGCCTCTTTTGAACTATTTCCTCCTTTTTTATTGAATTTATGAAAAGGTGAAGTTACTCTGTATATCCTGTAGTATGCAGGGATGTAAATTCCAGATCTTTAGGTTTTATAGTTAAAAAGAAAAACGGTTTCGAAAATACCGATTTTTCGAAGCTAATCTGATTCGGGGCCTTAACATCATTATTTGTTGCAGTCTGGTAACTTCTATTAAAATTAATTATACACTAGGACACCATTAATTTGGTGTTCATGAATCTTTAAGGTAAGGTATGGATTAAGTAGGTATATACATGTATCTATAATGGGGTACATTGCTACGTGCAAATAAGTACCCCATTATATTAATCCATACCTTACCTTACATGAAATAAATAATTAAAAATTAAAATTGTCTAATTTAGCACATCAAAATTAAAAAAGGAATTGTTTGTTTTGTTAATACGAGTATACAGCAATTTCTAAGGGCGACTATATCAAACCCATTTGACGATTCTTTAAAATAATAATTTCGATATTATGAGCTCTACGTGTCAGCATTTTAATTTTTTTTATTTTTTTTATTTATTTATTAACACATTTACGGTACATACATTTTAGTGGTTACAAATAATGCCACAAAAACTCATTCGAGTTTTACCGTGCATTAGGGTCGTCAGTGGTTATGTAAATAATAATGATTTATATGTTTGAAACGCAGGTTATCACAATACAATATTTCATAATAAATATATCCAAGTTGGGTACCACAAAAAAATTCACAATTGTAGGTAGTTTGGAAATAATAAGCGAACGCGCATCGGTGACCGCACTGGTCCCACGCAGTCACGCCTTTGTGCATTGTACAGGTTGCTCCATAGACATAGAATATTTTTTTTTTTTTTTTTTTTGCTTGGTCCGAGCATCGTCTGCAAAAAATATCGTTTTGATGGCCTGTTTCCATCTGACGCTTACAGTTCGATTTTCGACGATTGTAATAAATCCAATAAAATTGGTGCAGTGTCAGGGTTAAGATAACTTGCTGACACAAAAAAAAGTTATTTTGACGCTATTAAAAAATAGGGTTTGGCAGTAGAAGGGTGACGAAGGCCACTGTGACGTGGCAGTAGTGAACGCGGCCGCTACACAGGGGGTGCAGGTTCGATCCCCGCTCTGTGCAAATATTTGTATACATGAATATGTTACAGTTAGAGATGTAGAGTTATGTTAAAGTTAGAGAATATATTTTATGATCCTAAAAATCCTAAAAATCCTAAATCCTAAAAATCCTAAAATCCTAAAAATTTTGTAAGTAATTGTATATATATTTTTTCCATATTTTAATAATAACCTAGTATATTATTATTATTGTAAATATTATTGTAATGTAAATAAATAAATCAGATAACTAATCCTAAAAATGTCCAACAACTGGTCTAGCTGCAATGCTTCGATCTCGCTATTTAGGTTGTATTCGATATTTAGGTTATGGAGGTCAGATAGCAGTCGCAGGAAACTATCGAAGTTCAGCCAAATCCACAGTTAGACGTAGAAGAAACACTTCCAACCTAGAGATTCCAGATTCAAACTCCACTAAATAAAGATTTTATAATTCGGTTTATTGACGTATTTAGATAGATATTATATATCACCAGCTTACCTATGCTAAGTGAAAATCAATCATAATTATTTTGATCATTAAGAAATTATTTTAACATTATGTTGTACACACACACTATTCTTGCTTTGTAACTACAACAGGAAGCAGTTTATTAATAAGCAACTAAAAAGCTCGTATTTTGAAAGGAAAGTTTTATTTTTAAGATCAGATTGAAAGTCCAAACACGATGATGAAGAGCTTCATACAAGAGCTTTAAAAACCCTGAAAAGGTTCAATAAAATTCTAAGCGAGTAGTAATAATTAACCCGTAAATGCAAAATGAAAACTAGCTCATTGCTGCATTAAAGTTTGCCGATTGCCGAGTGAACGTCGCCCGCCCAACCGCGCGTCAGTAGACTGTAGGGCGCCGAACAGAACGCCCACCAGTTGAGTCGCGTTCGAAGTTCAAGTTCGAATAAATATTTATTCAATTCCCTATAAAAATGACATTTTTTATTCAAGTACTTGAATAAATAAAAGTAAGTTTGTTATATTTGTGTGAGTGACCTAGTGTGAGGGTTAAAAATAGTGTTCGGTAAACTTTGTTTTAGTTCCAGAAGTTTTGAAAGCTCGGAACAGTTTCAGCGTTTCGCAGGTAAGTGTTACAAATAAGTTTCACGTATTGAGCATAATAAATGAATAAGTAGATATATTAATTTAATAAATATTTTTGAAGTATCATTAATGTTTATATTAAGATAAAATATCTTATCTTTAAATATTTTTTTTTTGAAGTAGGTACGTACCATTAGCGATTAAATAAACCAAATGCATTGTTCAGTATAATAATTTTTATTATAAAGACAATGAAAAGTTAATAATTTTATTTATTGTTACAAGATAATTAATCCATTCAAATCTACTAATTCTGTATCACTTCAAAAAAATTTGTACAAACACATAATAATATTTATATGCTTTAACATTTTTTTAATAATTCGAATATTGAAATCATTTAAAATTATCTGTTTCCTTCAATCAGAATTATTATTTTCATTCAAAGTTTGAAATTAAATTCGTTAAGTATTCGAATTCGCCGAATGCATTCACAATAATTACTGTTCAATTAATACTCTATTTCACGGAATTCGGTTTCATTATCACCGTATTATTAAATAAAATTTGCGGTAACAAATTGAATGACTTCGCTCATCGCATCAACATAATCATTCACATTCATATATTCCGATCACGTTATGGTTCAACACTATGTCAAATTCGAGGCCGACGACGACGGTACAAAATATGTTTTTACTCTTTATAAGTAACATTATTATCTTCTATTAAATTTAATTACGTGTTAGGTAAAGGGAATTCTATTTTTTTTATTATAATCTATTTATATGTAGTCACGCCTGTTATTATAAAAGGTTTAGGCAGAGGAAAATAGTAGATTACCCAACAAGTGAAAAAAAAGGTGAATTCTTTTCGAGGCACCAAGTTGTATCCCGAGAGGAGTGAAGGTTTCTCCGGTAGAATACCGAGCGTAGCGAGGGGTTCTAGAGAAAAACCTGAGTGGATCGAGGGATACAAGAGCCGAGATGAATTCTTTTTTCACGTGTTAGGTACTCAACTTTTCACCATTGACTACGAGAAAACGATTACTCTGTGATTATGAATTACATTTTGTTATGGATAGTACACAAAAGAAGCAGCAAATTATCAGTAATAGCTACCGCTTTAGCGCGAAAAGACTCAAGAGTCTTTTCGCGTTCGAGAATATGAGTTTCATTTTCATCACTAGATGAAGTCATTTTATGATTATGAGACAAACAGAAACTTTTACAAGGAAAATTACACAGAAAATGGCGGCATTTTTTTTTTCTTAAACTGAGCCACATTCCACACAGCCAGTGATTACATTTAGGTGGCTTTTAGTACGTTTTTATAGTGAGAGTGTGCAACCTCTTTGTATGTTTCACTAGAATCCGTACATTCGCGCATGTTCCAAATTCAAATTTTTTTATTCACTCGGTGAAACAAAGAGCGTTTTATTCACTGTTTTTGATGAATCACGGGCCCTTTTTCGAGTGTCAATGGTGAAAACATAATTTTATTTTTCACATATTGCCACTATTTTATTATCATAAGGGTCTGTCTGTGCCTTTTCACAACTAAGGTCTTAAATTACTAGTTTTATTTTAATAACAGATATTTACAATAATTAGGTAGGCATATTAGGTTACTATAAAAATATGGAGACAAAAAAAATATACAATTACTTACAAAATATACATAACTATACAAAACTATGCTATATATACAAAAAAGTGACCGTTAGGCATCGAAAAATTCCTCCCCATCGATCTCTACTGGGACCGTGCCCAGAAGGCTGGTTATTATCATAATAGTTTATTATCATTAATAATACCTTTCAGTTCTGTTTAGTAGGTATGATTAATAATGTTTGTACGATAATTCTACAAATAAAAAAAAGTAGTAGTAACCGAAATTACTAGGATTACCGTTAAACCCTCCAGCTAAGCTAAATTGCTTGTATTTAGGAGTGGGTTCACGTTGATCGTTAAATAGCCAAGATTCGGAGCCCGGATCTCTTAATCGTAATACTCCCTAACCTTACTGATTGAGAAACAAACGAAGGAGATATAGAGAGATATCCATAATTCCATAATTCTATAATAATATTATAAATGCGGAAGAACCGCTGCCTGTCTGTGAGTCTGTCTGTCTATCTACCTGTCTGTCTGTTACGCTTTCAGGCCTAAACCACTGAACAGATTTTGATGAAATTTGGTACAGAGATAGATTAGACCTTGGGAAGGACATAGGCTATGTTTGGTAACATACATCCACGCGGGCGGAGCCGTGGGCAACAGCAAGTATTTTCATATGTTGTTACTTATAAACCTACTTTTTAGCGGATTCATTCACGATATATTTATTATTTACTTCTAGCCCGATTATTATTTACCTCTATCAATAAATATGTCATGTGCCGACACCCCAGTATGGTTTATCTGTTGTATTTGTACGTACCTTCAAGAGTTATGGCGCACGAATTTGCATGGGGTGACAGTGAAGAATTACTACCGTATTCTCTCGTCATTGAAACAGAAAGGTTTGATTTATGTGAAATTAAAAAAAAATGTATCTAAAATATGTTTTCTTTTTCTAACCCTCCAGCCAAGCCTCGAAGTTAAATTGCTTATTGAAATAAAACTACTTTCTAACGGATTCTATCGCGATATATTTGGTATTATTTACTTTTATATTAGATACTTTTCGGCAGCCATAGTCGCGGACGAATAATAACAAATATAATTATCGCGATAGAATCCGTTAGAAAGTAGTTTTATTTCAATGAGTGAAATTCGCACAAACTTCAGACAATATCATGAATTGCTTGTGTTAGGAGTGGCTGCACGTTGGTTGTTCGAGGTTCGAAACCGATTCCTCTCGATCGCAAGGCCGACTCCTGAACCACTAAGCCACCGACGCTTCGATGTCGTTTATCTATACATTCATCATCATCATCATTTCAGCCATAGCAAGTCCACTGCTGGACATAGGCCTTCCCTATAGATCTCCCCTATATCAGGGCACATAGCACGGAGGACTGATGACCGATTGGGTCGAAAAGTTCTCGAGTGGAGGCCACGTATCGGCAAGCGCAGCGTAGGACGTCCACCCACAAGGTGGACAGACGACCTCATTAAGGCCGCGGGAACGCGCTGGATGCGAACCGCTTCCAACCAGTCTTATCTATACATTGTACAACCTAAATTGTAAACTTGAATACCGTATACCGTGGTTGGTTTCCGCACCAGAGGGGGCCATCTTGAATCCGGAGATGGCCCAGGGCCAACCGGGGTGTAAGGTGGCCCAAAAAGGCCCCTTACATGCTGGCTGGCCCTGGGTATTTGAAACCTTCACTGGGGTATCACCTATTGTAGTTTGAGTAGGTAGAGACAGAAAAAATTACAGAGGGGAGCAAAGTGTAGGTACATTTATCTAGTATTAGACTTCAGTTGTATTTTAAAAAAGTAATTAGAGATCCGATTCTCAGCACTCCATGGATTCACCGTGCGGTCGCCGGGTCCATAGCGTGATACAGAGAGGAACACCGTGACGGCGACTGGGACTTGCGACCCAGATGTAGGTTTAGGGTGGCCACCTTGTGATGCATCAGCGCTCACCGCAAAAATGTGTTTTAATTTAATGAAAATTTTAAAGCAATTAGTTTGCTAACTATTCGAATCGATTAAAATAAGAAAAAGTGAAATGCTCAAACGGGACTTGAACCCAATTTTAATCGAATCGAGAGACTTAATAGTCATGATCATGAACCCAATTAATAATTCCTAAGAATAACTGTAGTCATTAAACATTGTATTGATTCAAGAATAATTTGAACTGAATATTATTCCCGAATAAATTGAAATGAACGTTACTCAGAACCTAAATTTCCGCTGTGAATGAAAACCTCATTCACTCATTTTGCTTTTATCGTTCCCATTTCGCTCCTAATATTTACTGCCCTAGTTCATATTTTGATATATCATTTGTAAGGGTACAAAAAATCTGTTCATTCAAATTTTGAAATTGGAATTTGAATTACCTATTTCAAATTCCATTTTTTAAATGTGTTTCATTGTCAGTTGAGTCGACAATGAGAATGGACGAGCGAGTGAAACGGTGTAGCCCCCATTAAAAGTCAAAATGAACCAATAAAAGTACGACCAGACTTTGGACGTAACTGAAATACATAATATCAACTGAGAAATTGGTATGAGGATGATGAAATTGAATAACAAAATAAATATAGTATTTTCACAAATTTTAGAAAATAATAACTTTATCACCCACAATGAAAACCTTTATGAATGCCGTGAGGAGAAACCGGTCAGGTTGAGTAATAAAATAAAGTGAAACAGTACGAGTGTGTTATTCAATATGTGTAGCAAGTTCCACCAAGTGTCATCGATCAACAGCATGACCAAAAAATAGATTTTTTCATTTAAGGTATGATTCCGTAGCCGACCGCATGACAACTGCCAACGCACGCAACAGATGCGCGTAATTCATTGCGACTTTTCAATGGTCCCCTTTATTCGAGTTATTCCGGTTGGATACCCCGTATTGATAACCTGGGGGATCAGTTTATTTTTATAATATTTTCTATTCCACTTTGATCCACCGTGCAGGGTATCACAAATAAATTTAAATCGTATCGGAGTTTAACAAGTAATGGGTATACTTTATCTGCTACATGCATCTGTCGTTTTCGTATGCGGTCGGCTTCAGAATCATACCTTTTACCCGTCAATAAAATATTTGAATAAAAATGCTCCGATGGACCAAAACGCAATATTTTGCATTCAAGTCAATCAAGGTCTATTGACAGATTTATACTTTATACATCAAAAAATCGCTATCAAAATCCTCGCCAATTTTAATCTGCATACATTCTGAACAATTCCGCTGAACGTCGAAATTTCTAGGTCGTTTGATCAAACAAAACATTTTATGATAGTATTCAATGATTATCTGAAAGCAAATACTTGTATTAACGCCCCTGGCGTTAAACATACATAGGCCAAAGTAATTGCTTTCTATCAAGTTGGCCGTGTGTTTATCTGCCACCAAAGTGGCAATTAATGCGTCACAGAAGGTTAAGTTTACCTTAAGAGGAGAGGATAGCTCTTCTCGAGAAATATTATTCAAGAAGGGCATCAGAAGGTTCTTACATGGTTGGCAGCATGAATGTGACGCTCCTGGTATTGCTCGCGTCTATAGGCCACGGTAACTACTTCTCGTTAGGTGGGCCGTGTGTTTTTCAGCTAAGTGGTATGAAAAAAATAACAGCGTGACCAGCCAGGCTAACCTTTTTATAATTTAGTGGATACCTGGTTAATATCTGTGGCAACTCTGGATTTTGCGACCGAAAGCCTGGATGAATATTAATGGATGATACCAAAGTCAAAGTCAAAAATCATTTATTCTGTATAGACCATCAAAACGGCACTTACAAAACGTCAATAATATACATATATGTACTAAAGACTAGCTTAGCAAATGGACCACCGTGCACCGGTTCGAAACGCGGCCCCGGCCTGAGAGGGCAGCCTCGTCCGCCAATCTGATCGATTCCATGTGAGTGATTGAGTTATGTACATCACTCAATTCACACTCCAGAAAGCTAATGCGTTTCAAGGCTTGTTCATGGGTGTTGCTGCATTCCTCTAGACCTGTCAGTGTTGCCTGGAGGTGATCTCGCTGTAGTGTTGGACCAGTTGTTGAACCAGTTGGATATACGAGTATAATAATAGACTAGGTCATAAAGGAGTGGACTGCAGTAGGCTAATTGATTGATTGATTGATAGTTCATAATCAGTACCTGTTTATAAAACCTCTTTTCAAGTACTTATAGCATTTTTCTGTATGTACGTATGAATGCCTACAAATAAATTCTTTTCTCGTGTTTGCAAAATCTCCATACTTCCTCTCTTGGGAAAATCAAGATAGGGAAGTCATTATAAATTTGATTCATCTACGTCTGAGGAAATTGCTTTAGAAACTCGCATTATGCGATTATTCTAATATATTTGGTCGTTCGTAAACAACTCATAGAGTATTACGTAAATCTTGTTTCAGTGGCGTCGTCGCTATACTTCAATTGTGAAGTTATTAAACTTTGAGTAACTTAATAAGGGTGTATAGGGGTCTGCCAACATATTTGACGTTCAAACTACCCCATCTTCAAGTCGGTGTACCTGCTAAACAAAGAAGAAAACTCTGGCACAGGTTTTCCTCTCCGGGTTGGATTGGAAGATCAAACGGCATTTGCTCCTGCAATTACTTACATATTTATGTAAGTTAATGAATTGTTACTCATCATCTTCTTCATGTAGACGTGTTTTCCTGATTGCATCCGTGGCCACAATGACCTCGGAGCTCAGGGTCCGCCTTCCGGCTCTTCCTCCTCTACTTCGCACGATCTAGGGCGTCCATAGTAGTGAGACCATTTGCACGCATATCCACCTCCACGACGTCAAGCCAGGACTTCTTGGGCCTACCCCTTCTACCTGGACCCGGCGGGGGCAATTTAATGAATTTTTACTGTTCAAATCGATTAAAATTGGAAAAGGTTGAAAGGTTCAGACGGGAGTCGGACTAATATAGACTCAGTAGCTCAGTGGTTAGAGCATTCCCCCTGTAACGGACTGGTCGTCGTCGGTTTGAGTCTCGTCTGAGTCATTTCACTTTTTCCAATCTTAATTTAATATCCATCAAAATCTCCAAAGTGCAAACTTTGGATGTAGCTAAGAAATCGCTATAAGGATGATGAATGGGGAGGGGGGGGGGGGGTTATTTGCCGTATTGGTCCCGGTGGAGTAGAATAGGGCCACCCCCATCTCCTCCTGTGGGTGTCGTAGAACGCAACTCAGGGATAGGGCTGTTCTCCATCCGACAGTAAACATACAGCCCATGACTAAGTGTCCGCTTGGCGGCAATAGGCTCGATCCTTATTATTATCGAAAATCACAGTTGGTGAAATGTGGGTGTTAATACACCTCTGCCTACCCCTTCGGGGATTTACAAGCGTGAGTATATGTATGGAAAACCTCCAAAGTGCAAATGTTGGATGTAACTATGAAATCGCTGGATAAGGATGATGAATAGGGTGACATAATATAATTATCATCCTGCACAAGTTAGGGACTTCACTGCAAGGAAATAGGTTAGTGTGACGCGCCCTTCATGTGTTAATAACCTATTAGGAACATCGGAGTATGTATTTTATTGCTTGCCGTTTCGACATGACAGTGATTTTCTGTATCTTGTAAGTTTATTTTTAGGCAATAGAGTGGTTATGTTATGATATTATACTACGCAACATTTTCTTGCAACATGTACATACGTACTTATGTTTAAATGGTTGGTTATGTAGCGTTGGTGATTATCTGTTATCTTGATTTTGATAATTACGCAACAATTATAAATAAATAATCCCTACTAATATTATAAATGTGAAAGTAACTCTGTCTGTCTGTCTGTCTGTCTGTCTGTCTGTCTTGCTTTCACGCCCAAACCACTGAACCGATTTTGATGAAATTTGGTATAGGGGTAGATTAGACCTTGAGAAAGGACATAGGCTATATTTGGTCGCGATAACCGACATCCACGCGGGCGGAGTCGCGGGCAAAAGCTAGTAATAAATAAATATTCCACAACATTCTACACAACGCTTTCTAGACCCATGGTAAGCTTAATTAGCTTGTGCTATGGAATCTAGAATGCGGATATACATACTTAGATTATTTTTTATTTTTTTTTGTAAATACATACATATTATACATAGAAACACTCAGACCAATGCAAATATTTATATTCATGCATACAATTATTGGCATTGAGCGGGGATCGAACCCGCGCCTCCTGCGTAGCATCCGCGTTCACTACCGCTACGCCACAAAGGCATGAAAATGTATAGCGACCTTGCCAGTAATCATTTCGAGTATTGATGGTGATCCCTTTGACTATTACCTATTTTTTACGATTCATTTTAAAGGTACTTGTACATAGTTTGGCGAGTGAAGCTGTTTTTTATTATACTACTTTTTATTTTATTCACGTTAATTGTAATTTATGGTGAAGTTTTATTAACTTTGAACTTTGCGTGACACATTTTCATTAACCCTTTAATTAAAGCGATCATACTAAAGCTGTTTGCATACAATCAGGTTTAATTTATCAATGGAAAACCTCAGTCTTTTAGGTCCAGGAGAGTGAATACTACATCCACTCAAAGTTTTTGAAGCTTAAACGCCATAATGATATAGATAGGTATAGCCGGTGTGGACATTGAAAAATATAAGTCAGAATCACCAGAAGAGATAGTTGGGCAGAAAATATTTAAGTTCAAGATGTTAAACGTCTCATTCAAGAAACATTACTCGTAGAAAAGTCAACATTAGCTGAGACATTGTCGATTTCTGTATTTCTGTGTTGCCTTTATTTTGCTTTAGGATGTTTACTAATAGGATTAATGCTATAAAAATGCTTATGGTTCGTAATCTTTTCACTGATGCTCCCTGAAATTGGTTACATAAAATATTAACAACGTTTTGATAATATTAAAACAAAACTTACAATAAAATAATAATATTTACGTAAAATAATTATTACATATTATAAATTTACAATTTTATTGTTCTTGTATCTGTTTATACATAAGTAAACTTAATTTAGATAAATAAAAACAAAAAAAGGGTCGTCCTTTTTTGTCCCTTGCACAATGGGTCATTCTGTAACTGTTAAGAGCATTTCAAGTAAAAGAGGTCCACAAAAATATCGAATTGGTCCTGAGAAAATAACAAAATAAAATTTCCCTACCCTCCTTAAAAGATTAGTGGGGCGGTTGGCCTTTTTGTATTACGAGGTCCTTAAGCTAATACGGTCAAGCATCTAAAATGGGTCAATTATACGGAGTTTGCAATACTTTCTCGGTATAAAAATACGTTTTCGCTACGTTGTATTGTATAACATACATAGCAGGTTCTAAAAATGGGTATTAAAAAAAAGTATACGTACTTAGAAATGCTTATTTTGTAGTTCAAAGAAAGGAGTAAGTGCTCACATAATTATTTACTATTTGTAACTTTATATGTTTGAATGCAATTATGAAAATAGCTTTGTGTTAGAATGGAAGAAAATTTGAAGAACTTTACTGAAAACTTTTTACTGAACATTGTGCACATACTTTAGTAAAATTAACGAAATTGTGAATCATGACCAAATAAACTTTAGGTGGTAATACTTAAGTATTATTTATTTTGGTTGAACGGTGTATTCTCGTAATTCTTTTTTTTTAATATAGGATACGTCAATTTGACTTCGCCTTGCCTGATGGTAAGCTGAGGGCAAAGTCTTGGAAAGAGGGTCACTATTATAGACACGTACCATGGTACTAAGTTTCTGCCAGATGGAGGGAACCCGTAGCATGCTACGGGTTCCCTCCATCTGGCAGAAACTTAATACTCCGAAATTCATTTGGCATAACTCATTGGGCACAATTTTATTTAATGGAACATTTTCAAGGCATAACGATTTATTTAATAGAATCGTATTTTGGCAGAATGGTCATATATCCGAATTAGCAATGGCATACTCTTCAGTTGGCAGAAAAGTTAAAATTTGTTACAAAAAAGTTAGTGACAGAAATGAATTGCTGCAAATCCGACTTCACGTAGTCTTGTTTGCCCTACCCCTAGAATGTTATTTAAGCTCGTGTGGGGCCGCCGGAGCCCCGCAGCGCCGGAGCTGTGACAGAAACGATGCTTGCTGCATGTTTACTGCCTGATGCTTGTTGCATGATGCTTGCTGCATGATGCTTACTGCATGATACTTGCTGCATGCATGCTGCATGCCTGATGCTTGCTGCATGCTGCATGCCTGATACTTGCTGCATGCTGCATGCCTGATGCTTGCTGCATGCTGCATGCCTGAAGCATGCTGCATGTCTGATACTTGCTGCATGCTGCATGCCTGATGCTTGCTGCATGCTGCATGCCTGAAGCATGCTGCATGTCCGATGCTTGCTGCATGCACCGTTCTACTTTTTGATTATTATGCTTTAAAAGTTATGCCAAAAAAAAAAATTAATATACAAAAGGAAAGATAATACTAATAAAAGAGGATCACGTAAATCGGATCATAAATCTTAAAGTACATACACAAATAAAATCTATTGAATTGAGAACCTCCTTTTTTTTGAAGTCGGTTAATTAATTCGTGTGGAAAAGTACAAGAGGTTGATTCAATAATTATGTAAATAAAATTGGCCAAGTGCGACTCGGACTCGCCCATGAAGGGTTCCGTAGTAGCAAAGGCGAAAATTGCGGTTTATGACGTATTAAAAAAAAACTACTGACTGGATCTCGTTCGAATCAATTTTTAGTGGTAGTTTGCATGGCAATTTACATCATATATTTTTTTTAGATTTATCATTCTCTCAATTTAGAAGTTAAAGGGGGGGGGGGACACATTTTTCCACTTTGAAAAAAAAATGATGTTAGAAACCTCAATAGCATTTTTAAAGACCTATCTATAGATACCCCACACGTTTGGGTTTATTGAAAAAAAAAATTTTGAGTTTCAGTTCTAAGTATGGGGACCTCCAAAATTTAATGCTTTTTTTCTATTTTTGTATGAAATTCTTAATGCGGCTTACAGAATACATCTACTTACCAAGTTTCAACAGCATAGGCCTTATAGTTTCGGAGAAAAGTGGCTGTGACATACGGACGGACAGACAGACATACGGACGGACGGACATGACGAATCTATAAGGGTTCCGTTTTTTGCCATTTGGCTACGGAACCCTAAAAAGAACTAAAAAATAAAACTAAATAAATAAAAATCAAGAGGAACAAAAAGTATACTTTTTATACCTCTTATAAGAGGTATATTCAGACCAAAATGACCATAGCCATTTTGGTCTACGAAATCGAACACTCAAATAATACATAATGGTTGTCTTCAATATTGTGTTACTTTTCGCAACAACAATAAGTATAAGTATAAGAATGAACTAAAGGATGGTAGTACCGAATTTACTATAGGTAATATTAGGTATACTATTACTGCACAAACAGCGAAAATTGAGTAAAGTACAAAGAAAATGAATAAGTAATGTATGTGATCCCTTTGCCTTGGGCTATGGAGAGACCCTTATGATGACATTTTACTTTAATATATCCTTGATTTTAATAAATCAATTTGATTTTACTATAATATTACTTTAATGACAAAAGTTTGGATTAGACCATGAGAAAGGACATAGGCTATGTTTGGTCGAGATAACCGACATCCACGCGGGCGAAGCCGCGGGCAAAAGCTAGTATAATATATATTTCGTTTTCAGTCAGCTACATTTGCTGTGCATATCTGATACTAGTGGTAGAAAATTCATAATTAATTTATAAAATAAAATAGTTACATATGATAATCAGAAGATAGCTATTACGGTAGCGTAATTGAATATTAGCTGTTCAAAGTTCGTGACGTAGGAACTTGTGTTTGGCGTCAAGCATTATCGTCTGTGGTCATACTGGAGTTAATGTCGCTAGGGACCCTAACATGCACGCAACGAGCAACTGTACGTGTAGAAAAATAACTCGGTGAATTCGAGTGGAGTCATGTAAAGAAGCCAATGTTGTCTTACGAACTAACTACTCTAAATATTCTCCTTTATTTCATTAGTAATTGCAGTTGAGTCCTTCGAAAACGTTTTCATGTGAAAAAGAAATGAATTCAATTGATAGATAACAATTAAAAACTAGATAACTATTGCTAAAATAAAAATAATTTATAAAATTAAAAATAAATTTCTAGAACTATGCAAACACTGAGAATTTGAAAACTACATAATCATGTTTTTATGTATTGAACGAAATCACCAATAAGATTACACGAGATAACACAAAAAACTTCAATCATGAAATTATGATCGCGAATTTACCCAAAGAATCCAAGGAAAAATTATTTTTTGTTTCAGCAAACTTCTTAAGTCTTTGGCCAACTTTTCAATTTTGTATTCACGAAAACCTTATTCATATTATTGAAAAGTATTTTGAAATAAGAATTTGATAAATAGGTTTAAGCGCTCTCGAGTTATTCGCTAGCCAATGAATAGCGTTTCATTTTTAATTATGTAGAAAAACCCTACTAATATTATAAACGCGAAAGTTTTTAAGTATGGATAGATAGATGGATGGATGAATGTTTGAAACTCATTCACGTAAAAACTACTGAATGGATTTTAATGAAACTTTACAATAATATAGCTTATACATGAGTATAACACAAAGGCAAATATAACAGTGATGAAGAAGAAGGAATGAACGGGATCAGAATTCCACGCGGGCGGAGCCGCGAGCAACAGCTAGTTATTAATATCTGAAGAATTTGGAAACATCAATATTTTAACTATATATCTACTATTACTGCCTGCGTACCTACCTAAGGTAAGTACACTACTTTTCTTCCACGACATCTTTTTGGATGTATCTGTAACGCAAAACCTTTAGATTAGGAGAGGGAACAACATAGAAATTTTGGCTGTGAATAAAAGTAAATCCGGTAAGCCAAATCCGTGACCATGTCCAGCATTGGACTTTGAACCAATGAGGAAGAAAATCTCAGTAAGATATTAACCCAGATGGCTCCATGATGGCTTTAAGGACAGCCACTGACTTAACTGACCTCAAGAACAGAAAGTAACGCGCTGTCGTTTTTGCGGATTGTTTTTCAGGAGTTACATTATGTAAGTATATAAATATGTTTGACAGAAGTAGACACTACATTATAACAATTTTATTATCGTTCAACTAATCAGACAGATATATAAAGCCCAGGCCCAGCCTGAGATGTATGGCTCGAGTCAAGAATAGTGTCCGGAATACGGCAATAGGCTCACCCCCTATTACGTGGTACCTAATACATTGATTGGTGAAATGTGAGTGTTAATTCACCTCTGCCTAACCCTCCGGGGATAAAGACGTGATTTTATTTATGTATGTCAATTAATATTCTAAACACTAAACACAACTTTTTTGGAATTATACCTGAACATAAAATATTGTATTATAAATACTTATTCTATGTTAGTTCTTAAGCGTTACTTTTTATTCTGTATGTTGTGATGGTAAAGAGAACTGCTACGACAGAATTCACGGTTTTGATTTCCGCTCAATGCAAATATTTTTATCTCTCACATTTATATTGCTCAATGTAAATGTTTATTTGCAATGGTATATGTGTTTCTATGTATAATATATAGTTATGCTTAGGTCTAGATTCCGCTGTGCAATATCGACACCATATATTATAACTTCCTTCGAAGTTGAATAGATTTGCAAGATTTGCATTTTAACTTGTCTTCATATTCTATAATATTGATTTATTGCACAAATACTTAACAGCATGCAGTTCCATACTGTGGAACATGCAATATCAATCCAAAAAACAAACATAAGTCTTATTGTAATCGACCAAAACGACGTATTTATCATGGTAGATACCTAAATTACGCTATTCCTACACGTTAGCTGGACACAGGCCATTTATTATCTACCTTCGATAACCTTTACTGTGATAGATAGAACCGCTAGGTCATTATAGCTTTCGCAGCAAAACTAAGGTTCAAGGTCACTTCTTTGTGTTCAATAATAGACTTATGTATTAAGAGGAAATGCGGACAAAAGGGTTTGTCGGTAATGTGCTTCTTGGGCTAGGATCATGACTTGCTCGATTTAGAAGTACTTAGACATTTCTATGCCATTATTTATAAAATTTTCAAGCGGTTTCTCTTGTCGATATTGATATTCAATAAGAAAATACTAATGACATTGTTTTTATACTACTTAGATGGCAGACAAGCATACGGCCCACCTGATGGAAAGTGGTTACCGTGGCCTATGGACGTATGCAACATCAGGGGCGTAATGCCCCATCTTGAAGAACCCCATACTGTAATCGCTTGAAAAAACCACGACATGACTTTAGTGTCAACGTAAATGGATGAATTGTGAGTAAATGCCTTAATTCTAATTGTTAATTGACCCAATGAAGTCGAGAGTGAATCGAGAGCTTAAGAAGATTTTGCTGTCAAACTAAAGGTCATCATTGTAGCATTATTGGTATATAATGATGACTTCACTTTTATGATTTGAGATTGACATGGTCATTTACACTAATAGTATAAAATTCGCTGAGATATTTACCGGATATTTAATAATAGACTAACCAGATATTTGATAAGTTCATATTACATTGAACTATTCCATAGCTTTACTTTATAGAAAACTAGCGGACCCGGCGAATTTCGTACCGTCAGTGTTTACGAGTATCTACAAAAATATGCATGTATTACACATATAAACCTTCCTCTTGAATCACTCTATCTATTGAAAAAAAACCACTTCTAAATCCGTTGCGTAGTTTTGAAGATTTAAGCATACATAGGGACGGACAGACAGCGACAGTGACTTTGTTTTATAATATATAGTGATAACTACAGAATTTAGCTGACCATTTTATTTCTATTCATCCATTGATCTCTACTCATCCCATTTTACCTGGTAAATATCCCGGTGAGTGTTATACTATTAATTTCACTTTTAGTTTAGCATCCTATTAATTACAGGATGGTACGAGAATGTTGTATTATCCGAAACTGTTACTATCACTAGTAAAAGATATGGGCGACAAGAAAGGACTCATTTGACTCGACAATCAACTATCCTGTTTCCTTGTAATGGTGGTAATAATGCAACGCCCTATTAATCCGGCTTCATGAGGTAGAAAATTATTTCACAGATAAGGACTATTATGGTACGAAACTTTGAAATAAGATAGTGAATGTTTTGGATAATTAATATGCATTATTTTAAGTTTTAGTGTTAAAAGTAATTAATAAGTAATTTTAAACTATTTACGTTCATAAAGTATTAAATTTGATTATTTTAAAAATTTTGAGATACATTTTAATCATTTGCCTCAATTTTCAATAATAAAAATACAATTCCGTTTATACCTACTGAAAACTTTTGAAAAGAAAACAAACCAGATACTTAGTGATTATAAATCTACACGAATTCTTGTTTTTTTTTCCGTTTATGTCTTATGTAGACCCATTTTTTGTAAAACAACGAAATACAAAATCAAATAAAAGAAACTCAAAAAAATAAAATCACAAAGCAAACAATTTTTTTAAATAAAATATCTAAAACCCTTCAAAAATGTATTAGCAACAAAAGTAACTAAAATGTCACCTTAATTACGGGAATCCATTATTCTGCCTTAGTATTCAATCGAAATTGATTGATTCCTTGTAATTAGAGATTCTTGTACAAAAACTGGCAACGTCACGTGCGTGGAAAGAATACAATCAGCAAATTAAAAATGCGGGTCCTTTGTTCCAACCCTCATCAAGTCTAGATAAAGGATTCCCAAGAAAGTACAGTGAGCAAAATCCTTTTGTTTTGTGTATTCTTACTGCCTACTAATATTATTAATTTATTAATTGATGGCCTCCGTGGCGTGTCGGTAGTGCATTTGAGTGCTATGTCTGGAACGCGCGTTCGATGCCCGCACAGTTCAAATATTTGTATGCATAAATATATATATTTGCATTGATCTGGATTTTTCTGTGTATATTAAGTATGCCTTTACAAAAAAAAGAATATAAGTGATTTTATCAGCATTAATCCCATAAGACAAGCTAGTTAAGCTAAGCTTACTTTGGATCTAGAGAGCGCTGTGTTAAATGTAGAATATTTATTTATTTAAATGTGAAAATTTATGAAGATGTTTGGTTGTTTGTTATTCAATCACGCTCAAATAGTCGAACGGATCTGGCTGGCAGAAATAGATTATAGTTTGGAATAACAGAATATATTATCTTTTATCTCCGGAAGAGCTTTCCATGAGTTTGCGGGAACGAGCTCAGTGGGCTGAGCACGAACTACTGTCGTAATCGTATCGTGAACGTAACGATAGCACGGAGCATTGCAGACTTCAGGCAGGCGGCCAATCGCAATGGTCCGTGCTCTCGTAACGTTCACGATACGATTACGATAGTTGTTCGTGCTCACCCCACAGAATGCCATGCAGATAAAACCGTGGATACCTATAATACGATAATAACCAGACAAAACAGAACACAAAGTTGTTTCACAATGGTGGGTGGGTGATCTGATTACGCCGTACCTTGCCCTACCTATCTTGAAAACTGACGTAACGAGAGGGAGTTTGTTTTGTTATAACTTCATTATTATTATGACTCCAACTTGTTTTGATTCCCAGTTGCTGGCCGCTCGGGATGGAAATGTCCAATTACAAATTTTATTGGATTTAAATTTTGATATTGTAGTCCTCGGGGCGCGATACGTTCAACCGTGTTCATTTATTCATTGTTAAAAATAAAAAAGCCAACCATTATTCTAGATTGCTTGTTAAAGAACATAGATATATACCTAGAATTATCCGCGATGTTATGGAAATTAAAAACCATCTCTATTTGATAGAGAAGATGGTTGGAGGCGTTGGAGCGTACCACTAGCCTACGACCCAGACATTCACTTAATTAAATCAGGAAAAAAGCAAAATATGGGAAAACTTAACGACACAGTGAGCTCATTCTACGTAAATAGTAACACCAATACATTCATCATGATTCGGGTACTTTGAGATATCCTACACTTCAAATTATGTGACAACTACCATTTTTAATCACCCCGCGACCATGGCTGCTAAAAAGTACCCGAAACGTCGGGCTAAAAGTAAATAATAACAAATACATTGCGATGGAATCCGTTATAAAGTAGTTTTATTTGCAATAAGTGAGATTCGTATAAATTTCAGACAGTATCAGATTCAAATTGAATATAATTAATGATGTCTGTAAATGCTAAAATTATTAAATCCCTACTAATTCCCTATTCCCTACTAATATTATAAATGCGAAAGTAACTCTGTCTGTCTGTCTGTCTGTCTGTCTGTCTGTCTGTCTCGCTTTTACGACTAAACCGCTGAACCGATTTTGATGTAATTTGGTATAGGGGTAGATTAGACCTTGAGAAAGGACATAGGCTATGTTTGGTCGCGATAACCGACATCCACGCGGGCGGAGCCGCGGGCAAAAGCTAGTTGTTTATAAATAGGAAAGAATAGTATTTCAATATTAATCCACATTCCATTCCCAGTGGGCTCCAAAGCAGCAATACCGCCTTTGTCCACAGAAACGGAATTAAAAAAAAAGCTGAGCATAAATATTTTTTTCTTTAATTAAAAAGTGTCTGATTTCTAAAGAAAAAGTAATAATGGCAGGTAAATTATAGTAGCGGGAATTTAATTACTTGAAATATAAGTAAGACTAGTTAAAATTGAGTTAAATTTAAGAAAAATATTTCTTTGTACAGATTCTCCTTCTTTATCCGAGCCACAAATCCCATTTGTAGAATACAAACGGGATTTCATGCAGTGTTGCCATGGCCAGATTGCCAAATAGAAGTCAGCTTAAAAAATACATTTTCTGGGAAAAAGTAACGTTTTTTTTTGTGTTTCTTATAGTACGGAAATTTTGTCAGATGCCCCCTGTCGGAGTCTGCGAGGGTAGTTATGTTGAACTCGAACCGGGAATACCGCACGCCTTCTTGGGTCTTCAGTTTCGGAGACGCAATAGCCACTGGCATCCCAAAATGTTACAAAAGTCATATTCTAGCAACACTGACTCAAAAAAGCAATCTAGAGGAATTTGGTTCGACTTTGTACCTACGTGTCTCGGTGGCTTAGTGGTTAGCGTTCCCCCTGTAAGGGAAAGATCGCGGGTTCGAGTCCCGTCCGAGGTCGATTCTCTTTTCTCTTAATCGAACTGACTCAATGGTTTAGAGCCCGGATAGAATGGTAAATGTTTGACATGTATTTTGACGTTTATGACACATTGAAAACGTATGTCAATCCCATGATCATACTAGTATTTTATTCTACATACATTATTGCCACTTCTCTAGCAGGGCTTTTGTACTACTGACTAAATTTGTTTCACCAGATTGGTAAAACTAATTTTTATAATAATAATTTAATATTTACACTATTGCGAACAACGTTTCAATTTCTTACCACCAGCAACTTATAAAAAGATTTGAAAGATGATCGTCAGATATGCCTGGAACTTTGTATTTAGTTATATCAAAGAACCTACTCAAACCGCTTCGAATTCAGTTAGGTATTTACTTACTCAAACAAACGAAAAAGCAAAACAGACAACTTCAAGATACATTGAACTAATTTTGAGTAAATATGAACACAAGTTAGTAATTGAACAAAGTTAGATTCTCAGACTTAAAAGAATAACGTAGACGGAAAGAATAGAGCCAGCAAGTGAAACCGCATAAAGTAATACAATAGTAGTACCATTACGCTTGCACTCTTTGTGTGCACGCAAAAGTGTGAGCAAGATGGTACTTTTTTAAGCCACTTAGGTCGCAGGCCCACTGGCCTGTTACCGTGGCCTATGAACGAGTGCAACACCAGGGGAGTCACACTCGTGCTGATGACGCTTTAACAACAGAGAGATTTTGTGTCGTCAACGAAGAGGACAAGCAGGACAATCCTTTGGTATTCCCACTGACAGCACAAAACCTCTCCAGTGCCCCTGGTGACCCTGCTCACCGCCGAAAACACATACGCGGTTATTATTCCCGAGATATTCTGTAGGGCAGAGGTACTTCCCTAGTGGGACTACTCGTTACTACTTTAGTATTACTTTAAGCGGATTCATTCGCAAGTTATATAAGTTCCGTCTATTTTATTATTTTAGTCTGAGACTAGAGTGTTTTGAGATACCTACACACTTTACAGTATTAGACGACTGACTTGCTACCCATTTTAATCATGGTTGCAGAAAAGCAAACAAAACGATGTAGGTACTTAATTTATCCAGAGAAATACATTTCAATTTTATTATGACTTGAAAATTGATTCGTTAGCTCGTTGCCTTGAGCTTTGATTTCTTACCATCAGAGAGTTTTGATAAGGAAAATAGCCAAATTTTCGTGAGTAACCTCAAAATAATTTCATGATTATTGGGCAATTTGAAGTACAAACTTTTGAAGAAACCTCTGATTGACAAAGAGGTTAGTCCTTTGCAATTGCTGCTCATTTAAAATTGTTAAAATAAACAATTTTTTTCGAGTGCTTCCAAATTTTACATAAGTAATTGAATATTTCCCACTATACAAAATATGTTACACCTATTGACGGTTCATTGAATATCAAATTTCGTATTAATCTTTCAGGTACCTAGTGCACACAACATGTTGACATGCTACATTATAGAATAGTGATTTTCAAGTCCTCACGTGCCTGTTTTGGTATATAATAACATAAATATCCACCAAACATTTGGCTACCTGTGAACAACGGATAAAACTGTATTTTATTAGAAAGAAGATCAAAGCAATTTCAAAAAAAGTACCAGTACTAGTTATTATTAAGAATCTTGTCAGAACAGGCAGTCCTCTGAATTAATTTATATCTCCCGATGAACTCCGAGCGAGTTAATTAAAATGCTCAAAGACTCACTGAATGATATTAAAAAACGAATTCGCTCACTGAGGTTTTTCATTTGGATCGTATTAACTCGAGGCGTGTAATAGATTTAGGTTTCGTTTCATTTATTTTGAAATGAGTTATGTGTAATTTCCTAAAAAAAATATTTGATAAATGAGATTGTGTTATGTTTATTATTTTTGTTAGAGGTACTAAATATGACTTATTAATTTGTTTCGAGGTAGTCGGTAGTCGTGTTGATGAAAGAAGATACAATGTTTCTCGCCTGTATTGAAGATATTAACTATCATCATGATGACCTTCGTGTCTTTCTTAGTTGCATACAACGCAATTAATTCAGAGTCTGGGGTCCTCTTTCTCATGTAAGCCGTGGTAAAATTCTGTAAAATAAGCTAAATTTTTAGCTCTTTTTATCGTGCGAAAAATCCCCACGGATAAGCCCTCAAGGAGCCGGTGGAGGCGGTTATATCGGACTCGAACCGACTAAAATGCACGCCGTCTGTGGGCCGTTAGTTGCCGGAGGTGAGATTCTCGTATACATACCCCTCCCCGCGCACTCTGGTCGACCCAGGGCCTTATATAATAAAATAATAAATATTGTAGGACATTCTAAACAATTTTTTTTTTTGTAAATACATACACATTGGTCTGGGTGGATAACCCAGACCAATGCAAATATTCATATTCATGCATACAAATATTTGCATTCAGCGGGGATCGAACCCGCGCCTCCTGCGTAGCAGCCGCGTTCACTACCGCTACGCCACAGAGGCAGTCTCGATCTGGCCCTCTTCCGGTGTGGGGAGTCGGGAATCCCCAACTCGCCCCCGGGTATGAGGAGGCGCAACGCGTGCCGCAGCCGCGGAAATTTTCGCTACCTAGAACCTAGCTTATCGTAATCTCATCTATATACAAACGCTAGTGTAAAACCAGCTTAAAAAGGGATTGACATTAATCAGCAATAGTAATCTCTGCAATAAATACATTCACTCACAAATCTCATTGGAATTAAGCTTAGCTAGACTCAATTTAGAATCCTAATTCTGTTTGTTGTTAGTTCTGAATTGATTTCAGTTTGAATTTAGAAGTTATTTGCTGCTCACTTGTCCCGGCGATTAGAAACCACTATTTGCGATAAGCACTCGAAATAATAACGATTTATGTGATTTCATTGGCAAGGCAATATCAGTGCATACCATAGTTTTAGGCTTAGAAGAAACTTGACGAGTTAATCTATCTTATTATGCTATACGATCAAAGATAATAAAATACACATAAATGTATTTTATTAACGTACTGCAGACAAATTCATTAATTATCCTAATCTCACATTTTTTGTAGTTGAATTTTAGGACAAAAAGTGATGGCTTGACGGTCTCATTGCCAGGGATACTCAAGAACGTGCTGTGTAGAGAAGATAAAGCTTGAAAGATGCAAATGATGATAATGATCTCTTCAATACTTTATGTAATATAATAGTTAACTTAATTTTATCCTACGGGACCCTCTTTACCATAATCCAACTCGCAGTAACCTGATTTTTATATCATTAAACCTAAATTGCTCAAGGCCTAGCTGAATCTGACATTATTTTTAATTATTTTACTATGAAGTTGATTCAAAATTTCTCTAAATAATTATATTCTATATACTGTGACTGTACGCCCTTAACCAAAGCTGAGTAGAATTCGATTTTATTAATGGGACATGGAATTATGTCGCTAATGCCGGCCCCCGCCCTTTGACGGGAGACATTAGCGCCCCGCCTCCGCGCTGATGTTGTGGAACTCGTCCAAGGACACTAGTTCCCCCACTGGCTTTGGCCGTTTCAATAGATTAACCGCGAATAAAAGGAGATTAAAATTAAATACAACAAACGATTATATACGTTGATAACAATTACTTGTCTCACAAACATTCAACCGCACTTCCAAGTGAAGATAACACTATACAGCACTTCCGACACGTGGACCCCCCGAGGAGCTCCAGGTCCCCAATCTCCCGTGTGCCATAGCTAGTGTTCCGTCAATCTGAACTTTAAGCCAGCTCTTGCATGCTGTACTCATTTAGGACTTGAACCTAACCCCGTCTAGATATGGCAGGGCGGGTATAATAGAATTTATACTACGGCTGGTTACGGTCTCAGTACGATATACTGCTCCCCTCTTGTCCGTACGGTATTCGTCAAACACTCGTCCTCGCGTAACGCCGTATCGCTAGCGGATTGCAGACTTGCAAGAGCGTCGTCGGCCTAGGCACACACAAAGGATAACTTCGGCCTCCGCTAATCATGATTCTGGTCCTGGACTAGCCATGACTCGTTACGTGGGATATTCTTCTAGGCATCGAGGGCAACGGTACCGTGTAACATATATCAACGCATCCCGCGGTTCGTCAGATCAAGTTAATAACATTATCCGTACACAAATATAAAATAAACGTCACGTTACTCAACTCAGGATAGCAGTACACACCATACATATATATACAACATTAACTAGGAGACTATAAACTATTAATATTCGTATGAAAGTAACTCACCACGGTTGTAGGGAATTAATAGTGATTCACTCGGCAACGCCGCACCGTAACTTACTCGGGTCACGCCTCTGTCCCTTCCTCACGAACCTCAGGTCCTCCGCACGCCTCACAGGTCAAGTCGTTATCTCCTAACCGCTCCCTTCCCCGGTCCGAAGTCGAATGCCACGAGTCTCAGCGCTCGACCAACCTCGCAAACATCCCTTTCCCTTCCTTTTCAAAGACCCGTCGCCATTCCCACGTCCGCAGTAACGCAGGTAGCCTTTTTTGCTACAATCACTTCCATAGGTCCGAACCATAGCCCATTATCGTAAAGCTTTACCACTTGCACGTGTAGGACTCATTTCTATAGAATCGGCACAAGTATAAGAAAACAATATCCCTTGTCCTGAGAACTTAGATGGAACCATTCGCCTCTTAATTGCTTTCGAAAGTTTAAAATAACAATAAAGTAAGCCAGATGTGTATAAGTGAGGATATTTATGGCGACTGCTAATAAATATCGAATTTCCAATGTTTTGCAGATGTACCTAGTAAGGTTTACTAATTTATTACAGTTGAGTGATTAGTGTACTATCACAATACCTACCCTTTAACATCTGTTGGTCTGTCTCAAGGTTGGTGGAATAGCTCTAAATTGAACCCCGAGGCATATTTACTACACAACGGTTTGGCTAGTTTTATTTCTGAAATAAATATAAAAAAGATTTTTTTTACAAGTCTCTTTGTACTTAATTTATTTTGATGTCCAAAAAATAATTGTTCTATTTCTTATAGTTTCTGTTCAAATTGGGAACTGACAAAACCCAACCCAGTTGGGGTCGGCAACCCGGTCCAAAATGAAACTATATCCGTAAAAGTTTTATTTTCTCATCAAAAGTTCTTATAAGTAATACACTATTCTATTTTGACAGAATTGAGGTTGTTTGTATTTCATAAAAAATATGGAATATGAATGTAAATTTATGTAGGTCCAAGAAAATATAGATGGAGTGATTGAAAAAGGACAGTACGTGACTTTTGTTTGATGGTCAGCATAAGGTTACTATTTCACTGTGCTAACAGATAATATTAAAAATATCGACTGCTGCCCAGGGGGCATGAGTTCAGTATCCGCTCAACCAAATATTTGTATGATTGGTTATGTCTATTTGTATTAGTCTGGGTGTTTGCGTGCCTCGAAGAGCACGTTAAGTCGTCCAAACATCTAGGCAGTCGTTACGGGTAGTTGGAATCCAAAAAAGTCCGACTAGTTTAGATAGACTATTCAGAACTTCGATACCGCCAATTGATCTTGAAAGTCACATTCGATATTTTTTGTGAAGGGACTTCTAATGAAGTATCGAACCTCAGCCGCGTCATACTCGTAATTAGACGGGAATACCGACCCCAACTGATGAATATCCAAACTATGCCGGATGGAACTGAATAGGCTTTTGTTTTTTTCTTACAAGACGATTTCTACGAGTACAAGCAAATGCTACTGCAAGCAGCGTTAAGAAACTCGTTTCAAAATTTTGTTACCGAAATTACTGATATTCAGTGTTGTGCAGTTTATCATAAAATATTTAATAAATTTTTAATAGTAGTCCTAGATCTAACTGAATAGTTCATTACAATTGTTTTGTACACGTCTTAGAGTAAAATATACAATCCCGGGCCTTGGTAAGTTATAGGCAATATAGCAGGCGCTGCGTGTCGAGATGGTATCGTGACTCGTACCATGTATTCAATAACTAAGACTACATGTAGTAGACATAAAACAGTGTTTTTTTCATACGAATTGAACTCTTATTTTGTATGTGTGTTACACGCAACACACTATCGACCTACGCAACAAAACATAACATAAAATTTTAAACACAAAGTACACGCGAACAAAGTCTCGCATGGGGGCTGAATTTTGGAAAATATTGTCCCAACAGTATTTGTAAATAAAGTATAAAGCCGGCTTTACATTGGCCCAGTATGCGCGAATATTGTCTACGCCAACTCTAGTTTAATATTCTGATAATAGTTTTGTATACTGTGGCGCGCGTTGACTTACGTTGAACCAATATATACAGCCGGCAAGATCAATCTGTTAGCCTATGAGAATTGATTACAATTTCTGTATGTTCAATAGAAAATAGTATAAAATGTTTTGGTTGTTTATTTTTATCGTTGATAACTGTCACCCATGGCTCCACCTGCATGTATGTCTGGATGAATGGATGGATAATTGTTGCATCGAGTGATATCTGTGATTCGTTGGGATTTCTTTTCCCAATCAGTAACAGTGTTACTCGTTTACTGGATGGAAATATACCGATTATTGTTTGTGACTCTATCACACCAAACGATCAGAATCTAGACTGGAATAATATATAGGCTGCTTTTATTTACCTTAAGGTAAAGGGATCAGAATTTCACTAAGGGTGGAGCCCCGAGCAACAAATAATTCATTTTTTTTCGGGAATAGGTTCACGTGAAACGCGAAATTAGTATTTCACGCTGAAGGAGCTGTAGGCAATTAACCTTAAAAAATTATCAATTATTTTAACCGATATGTTACACAAAATTAAATAAAAATATTTGAAATGAAAATATCTCTAGACGCGTTAAGCACTATACTCTGGATTAATTAAAATCACGGAATTCGCATCATTGTCACCATCTGTCACTCTAAATATAACTCTTTAGGTGCGTTGTGAACTTTCGTTAATCATTATTTCGGATGAATAAAAATCATAGATCATCCTGTTTTTGGGTGAACAAAAAATTTCTAGTTCTATACTCTACTAGCTTTTCGCCCGCAGCTCCGCCTGCGTGGATGTCGACTACTGCCACCAAAAGTATTTTTTCTATGATGGACTTGTTGTATAAACTTTCGACGCCTTATTTTCACTCTCTCAGTAGTGAGCAAAAAGTTTTTTAAAATATTAAATTCGGCCCCATGAGTCATAACAGAGGAGTAGAAACCTCGACGAATTTGTCCAATGTTGCCCAACCCTTGTCGACCTTTCGACGTATATCTCCTACTGGGCTTCGTCTTCTAATCTAAAATTAGAAACACAGCAATGAAAAATCGTATCAGCACGACACCGTCGTAGACAATCCAGAAATGCTCAGGTCTAGATAATGTCAGAAGGCTTCTCGTAAATCACAAATGCCAAACATAGCGGCTGATTATACTCTCACTACTCTCAGGTCTTTTGTATAATCTGCTGAACAGTACAACTACAATACTATATAGGTAACCCTTTTAAAACTAAACTCGCAACTATTCATGACGACTCTCAAGAACAACTTGTATAGAGATATGACTCAGGAGTGATTGATCTATAATTCTTCAGCAAGGCCTTAAAGCCTTTTTTGGAGAACAGTACCACCGCACTCCAGTTCCATATCCTAGATGTTAAGTTCTGCTGGATGACGGAATCAAACAGGTTCGCAAGCTCTGTTAGAACTGGGATTCCACCTGCTTTAAAGAGCCCTGTCCGCCAGTGCGATATCATCAGTATACCATAACTATGAAGGTTGCTGTTGTATGCTGAGGATATAATAATCATCAATTGGCCTATTGCTGTCCACTGCTGGACATAGGCCTCTCCTAATATGCGCCACGTTTGCCGATCTTCCGCCTTTCACAGGTCGTCGGTCCACCTGGCTAAGGGGTGTCCCACCTTCCGTTTTCCTTCTCACGGTCTCCACTCTAGGACTTGTCTGCTCCAACGGCCATCAGTCCTTCGGCAGACGCGGCCAGCCCACTGCCACTTTGGCTTGCTTATTCTGCGAGCTATGTCGGTAACTTAACTTTGGTTCTATGTCGGATGACCTCGTTTCAAATTCTATCTTTTAAAGATACTCCAAGCATAGCTCGCTCCATAGCCCGCTGCGCGACTTTTAGGTCACGGAATAACCCCACCTTCAGTGGCCACATTTCGGCACCGTCGTAGGTCATAACAGGCAGGACGCACTGGTCAAAAACCTTTGTTTTGATGCATTGCGGCAGGGGGGAGGAGAAGACCCGACGTAGTTTGCCAAATGCTGCCCACCCCAGTTGGATTCTTCTGGCTATTTCTTTCTCGAAGTTGGTTTTACCAAGAGCTGGATAACCTGCCCCAGGTAGATAATATTTTTGAACAACTTCGAGTGTCGCTCCTTCGATGGCAATCGGTCTCGGTACAACAATACATGTTCGTTGAACATAATCTTGGTTTTATCCAAGTTTACACCGAGGCCGACTTGTCGGGAAGCACCATTCAGGCTGTGCAGCATTTCGCCCAGTTGTTCCAGCGACTCCGCAACTATGATGATGTCGTCAGCGAACCGAAGGTGCGAGATGTACCTACTCTAGAGTCTTGAAGATGTCCTTCAATGCGCTGGTAAATGCTGAGGATACATAAATTACTATGTGATACGTCAAAAATGAATATAAATAAAACAACTTATAATTTGTGGTGGTTTAGTTTTTCTTATTGATCTAAAAATAATAGTAAGAAAATAAACATTTTGTATTATATTCTTTGTCATCCTAATCAGAAGTGCACTGTGCTTGACTAATTGAGCCCACAGCTGATAAGTGGAAGTTATTGAATGGTGTTCTGCCATCTCTAATAATTGTTGCCTTAGTATACTTCTCGTCAAGAAAGAAAGTGAACTTTTCTAGAAGGCAGGCGTTCGCCTATTTGGTGAAACGTTTCTAGCCACCCCTTGTGTTATATCTGCGTATAGATTTAAATTCACGTACCTTACTGTGTGAGGGCTTATAAGTTAGTATTCATCTGAATGATAACGTGCTGTATTACTTTTAGGCTTTCTTTCATATACGGTACATCTATAGCTATAATCGCTGTGCTATCATGTCGTGTAGTCAATGTGATGAAATACTATGGTATCATGGTAGCTGGTAGCTGACGCAGTTTATGCTCTAGTATATTATTTAATGCTCGATGCCAATACTACCAATAATGGGTCTGATATGTAGTTCCGAATGTTGTCCTCGCGACGCACGCTGCTATTCTACTATAATACCACTCGCAGTCCGTGGAACTTAACTGAAGATTGGATACTCCATCGAAGTGAGCCAGTCTCAAAAAACTTCTTTTCTATTTCCAATCAATTAAATAAAGAAACCGCAGTACATAACTCTTACATAGTATCTACATAAATTAATATTTTTCACATTCTTTGTAATTATACGTGACAGAGAGTGACGTTTTATGAATATTATCATTTGACAGATCAAAATGTGACCTAGCGTTGACACCATCACTTTAGTACCCGTTGTCATGGTAACAAATTTGCTAGCGATATTAGCGCCATAATATTTCGTATTTTCTTTAATATTACATTATTTCGTGGATTTGCCACATTTTAATTGTGATAATTACTATTCGGCGACAAAGCCAAATTCAAAAAACCAAAGATCATAAAAATCTGTTCAGCCGTTCTTGAGTTATAAGAAAGTACGTTTTTGGCACTTTTTAGGCACTTAGGGTCTGAATTTCGAAAAATCGTTTCTTAGTACACCTCCACGCTTCTAAACAAACACTCTCTATAAATTTCAAGTCTCTAGGACCAGCGGTTTAGGCTGTACGTTGTCTCTAAGTCAATCAGTCAGTCAGGACTAAGAGTTTTATATATAAGATGTAAGTATATACTTTTTTCCACAGTATATTATGTCGCAACCAACTAGCTTAATCAGCCGTTCAATTAACCGACTAGCCTCTTTACTTAACGGCACCGTTCAATTAACGACCAGCCCCTCTAGACAAGTGGCAACTCGTCGGCCGGCGTTTTGTAGAATAGAATGCCAAATGTATGGGATTTGACATACGTCAAAACCATATACATGACAGGCATCAACGAATGTCAAAAACGTCAAATCCTATACATTCGTCATTCTATTCCATGATACGCCGAGCAACGAATTGCCACTTGTCTAGGGGGGCTGAATGAACGGCTGATTAAGCTGGTTGGCCGCAACTCATATACATAGTTCTCAAAGTACTAGCACGTGTTTTATTCAGACTATTTTCACTTCGGCAATGGCTGCCTCACATGTTTGTTTTTTCATAGAAACCCTCATTTAATCCACTAAACAACTAAAAAAATACGACACACAATACGTATATCTACGTTATATACTAGGCCAATAAAATTATTGGAAAAGTTTGGCACACTCGACCGGCACAAAACAAACTAAAGCTATACCCCTTTATAAAATGTGTGTGGCTCTGTGTGTCATATTGTTCCACATAAAGAACTCTTTATTAGAGACCAACATTATTACAGATAGATGGATTTTTTATACCACTTAGTGGCAGACAAGCACACGGCCCACGTAATGGAAAACAGTGCCGTGGGCTATGAACATGTTTGTGTAATACCAGGCGCTGCCGATCTTTTAGGAACCTTCTAATGCCCTTCTTGAAGAACCCCATATTGTAGTCGCTTGGGAAAACCACCGGAGGGAGTTCATTCCACAGCTTGATCGTGCGGGGGATGAAGTTCCTATCATACCTGACTGTGCGTACTGTTTCCGATCGAAACGTGTGTGGATGAATTCCCTGCTTGTGACGAGCAGTGAGATAATGATGATGGACCAATGTTAAATGAACTGTTACCCACTTTCTGTTCACTAATTCTTCAAGAAGGGCATTAGAAGGTTTTTTCAGGGTCGGCAGCACGAGTGTGACGCCCCTGGTGTTGCATACGTCCATAGGCCACGGTAACCATTTTTCATCAGGTGGGCCGTGTGCTTGTTTGCCACCTAAGTGGTATAAAAAATAAAAAATTGATCTGCCATTTGGTAAATACTTTAAGTTCGACTGATAATACAATTTCAATCAATCAATTAGCCTATCGCAGTCCACTACAGCCCCTCTAGACAAGTGGCAATTCGTTGCTCGGCGTATGATGGAATAGAATGCCAAATGTATGGAATTTGACGTATATGACAGGCGTCAACGAATGTCAAAAACGTCAAATCCTATACATTTGTCATTCTATTCCATCATACGCCGAGCAACGAATTGCCTCTTGTCTAGAGGGGCTGGACATAGACCTCTCCCAATCTTGGGAGGCTTTGGCCTACTGGTTCCACCCTGGCCAGTCGGGTAGGTACAGGGTATTTTTTCGAGTTGTCCTTCTCTCGCAGTGATATCGTCTGCGTATTTTTCTAATAGTCGCTTCTTACGACACCCTCCGAATGAGATGGGGTGGTGATACCTACTTGTATCTTGCTCCGTCACCACACGAATAATTTATTTTAAGTATGTATTGTGGGTCAGCACCCATTGGTCCTCTAAAACCATACCCATAACCATCTCGACTCCTAGCATAAAAGTTGTAAATTCGACCCCTTTTTAGGTGCCCATTGGTCCTTCGGTAGGAGACCAATAATATTAATTAATTTTTAAGGTACCCATTCGTTCTTTGTATAATGGCATACGACCTTGTCACGACATGAGATGATCCCAAAAAAAAGTGAATATATTTTGTTCTCACCCATTAGCTAATGGACCACGTGTGTGCTTTGTTTATTTAATCCTAGCAGGCTTAAAAAAAGGTGCAGCAGCTATCTCGCGTTACGATGTGAAGTATTTGATATGCCACGTATTCAAAAACTTACTAACCGGTCTAGCAACCGGACTACTGCGACTAAAGGCTATTTCGTTATTATACTGTAAACGGTCGCTACCGTCCTTTCAATATTGTCAAATCGTCCTAAATTGACTTTGATATGCAATAAAACAACCGTAGTTCCGATTTTTATTCCATCCCAGCCACCTTTTTCAAGTCATCAGTCCGTCTGACTAGGGGGCATCCTACCTTCCGATTGCGCTGTCTCCACTTTAGGACTCGTCTGCTCCAACGGCCATCGGTCCTTCGACAGTTATGGCCAACTACTTCAGCTTGTTTATTCTGCGGATAGGATAGTATGCAGGAGGTGGACAATCGGCAGAAATGGCGCACATTCGGAAAAGTCTATGTCCAGCAGTGGACTTCAATAAGTTAATTGATTGATTGAGTTCTGATTTTAAACATTTTACAGAATCGTTGGTTCATTTATATAAAGTGGCAAATGTCACGCGAGTCATGTTCTCAAAGCGTGTTTCCTTAGACTTATGTACAAACTCTATACCCGTGTTTCGCTATTAAAGTGGAAAAGAAATTCGAATTTATAATTTAGTTATAACACTTTCACCTAGCTGTTTCCCTCGCTATTACTTTGTATAGGTTTATTATATAGCCCTATTGAACATGACTTTATTATATTAAGTTGCAAATGTATGTAAACATGCAAATATGACTGGATATTCACCGTTGCAGAATGCTTTTCAAACAGTTCGGATTATATGCATGGTTGGAATTTATTGATAAAAGTTTCAGACATACAGATATTTTGTTTACACGTTTTGTGAAGTTTCAGTGAAAAATTTAAATATAACAGATCTGTAAATAGAAGCTAGCATTCGTATAACATACAATATATGCTCACGCTTATTTCGCACCGATATAGGCAGAGTCAACAGCCCACAGACCAAGTTAAACATTATTTTTAATATCTATCAAGTGTTGTTCCTGGTGGAGTAGAATGAACACCCCATGTCTTCCTGTAGGTGTCGTAGAAGGTGACTAAGGGATAGGGTTGTTCTCCATCCGACAGTAAATATACACCCCATGAGCAAATGCCCGCTTGATGGCACTATTCACGTTAATGAGCAGTTTTCCAGTAGGTATAATAATCAGTTGGTTTTTAAATCATAAAGAGATGGCGCTAGCATAGCTTTTGGTAATTTTATGTACTCTGTGGTTTGTTTGTGCGATGTTGCCAAAGTTTAATTTCATTTACCCATATTACAATAGATAAAATATGATAAAACGCTTAATTCTTTTCGCGTCACTGTCTGTAATTTAAAATAATATTATATTTATAATAATATTATCAAAAAAAAATGTCAAAACATTTATGTAAAGTAAATTATTACAAAACCGAAGAACATTTTTTCCATAAATTAGGGAACACTAGATGTGAGACCACACTCTTCTTACCAAAAGTGCCGGCTGCGCCGTCTAGCTTGTCCTTAGGAACCCTATAAATACCTACTGGAAAACTGCTCATTAAGATGAGCATAGCTGGCAACACTGGCTGAGTAAATACGTATTTTAAACCGCTGTGCTAAAATTTGAAATAAATTAAGAAGAAAGTGTGTAAATAAGTTTGAAAGTAACTATACCTAACCAACAAATGTGTGTTACAAGGAATAACTAACAATACCTGATAATCCGTGAGTAAAACAACAAAATAGCTTCTTTTAAAACAACACATGAACCACACTCACACATAGACGCCAGCTGTTCACCAGCTGTTTCACATACTTGCCGATACATTCACACATAGAAAGAAAATTTATAAGGAAAACTGATTTTGACATCTTGGTTTAAATACAAAATAACAACGAACTATGCGAGGAACGAAGCAATGACACCAACATCACCACATAAATAAATTTATTACGTGCGACCGAAAATCATAGGTAGCGAAATGTTAGTGTTAATACACCTCTGCCTACCCCTTCGGGGATTTATAGACGTGAGTATATTTATGTATGCTAAACTTCATAAAGACAAGAGGAATGCGTTGCAAAGTCTTTTAATTATATTTGTTTTCCGAAATATTCCAAAGTATGCACACAATGGCATACCAAAGTTTTATTGTAGTCGGACGAATGGTGCAGGAATGCATAGGGGAAGAACAAAGACAATTTTATACGTAATATATAGGTATAGGCTATTGCACAAAGTAGTGGGACACTTTATTAAATACTGTCGACCAGCCGTGGCTTTGCCCGTAGCATATTTTGAAGCCCATAATTTTCTAGTCTTCAAACCGTAAACGTATGGATCTGCTAGATATATTGACATAAATATCAACTGTCTGTCTATCTGTCTGTCTGCTGTCAACAACTGTCAACAAATCTAGCAGATTCCCATACTGATACTGCTCCACTCTGAGCAGTAGTGTGATGATATATAGCCTAAAACCTTGATAAATGGACTTCATCATCCTAGTGTTAATTCCCAATCGCATCCGAAGCTTTCACTTCGGAGTCTGGGATCCGGTTTACCAGTTTTAACTGCAGATTTAATTGGACCTCGATATTTTCCGTGAAGCGACTGCCATCTATAAGTCCGATAAACGGACTATTCAACACAAAAATAATTTTTCAATTAAAACAAGTAGTTCCTGAAATTAGCGCGTTCAAACAAACAAACTCTTCAGCATCATAATACTAATAGATACAGACTTCTTACTCTCATATGACTTACTATAGTATGGGATTTCAATCCACGCCCGATGAGAAATCTCAATAGAGAGAGAATCATAATATAAATTGGTAAATTCATTGTTAATCATACATACGAGTAGCTTTACTATCGTTACCCATTGAACAAAAGCCGATAGTTTAAGTAACACATAAAGTTCAATGTATAACAAGCAACTAAGCCCATACGTAACGAGGTATTTGTTCCAATAACACTATTTGCAAACTTTGACGTAAGCATCCGACCGGTACAATACACCCTGTATAAAGCTCATGTATATGTAGGTATTGTATGTAGGTACGTGTTGTGTTTATGTGGAAACACTGTTAATTTATGCTCGATAGGTACTGTTGTGTTGTTTCTCCAATGAAATGGTCCACCAGCAAAATTTTGTGAATTATTTTGTAAACATAGTGGTTGCTAAATTAGTCAAATGCTTATTTGTTGTCTAAACAAAATAAAATAAGGAGTGAAAATCTTTATTTTGCGTTCTTTGGAGTACAGTCGGCATCTGATCTTGACTAGCAAAGTACCTATTCAAAATGATCTTAATGTCTTGGTATTCCCCCTTCCTGCTTGTTTTATTTGCTTATTTTTAAGAATATTATCAACCGAAATTACTGATAATCCCTATAACCCTTCTAGCTAAGACGAATTGCTCGGATTGAAGCGAATTCACGTCGGTAGTGTAATGGCCTGGATTCAAATCTGGGGTCGTAAGTCGACTCCTTAACATTGGCTAATTTGTAAGTTATGTTTGGTTTTACACAAAATGCATCTACGGTATTGTAAATTTAACTTAAGAAAGAACACATACAGGATGAGATAAAATACAACACTCATACTCCCTGCAAAATAACACGAGAATCAAAATACCTTTTTATGTAATCCATACAATGACAGAAATTAGACCCCAAGAGGTTATGTATGACGGAGGTCCCGTCACAATTTTTGACGTAATGTTGAAAAGTGGGTCAAAAAATCTCACTACCCTTTGTTGATAAAAAGAGGGATGCTGATTTATCAGTGACTGGGTTATTTTGGGGACGTGGGATATTCCCATGGGGTACCTATTCCTTGAATCTAACCTTCCTAAAAGGTATAACTATGTAGGTACTGCAACTATATTTGTGTTTTATAATTTACAGATATTATATATCTAACGTTATAGTTCTATGTATGTGTTATAGTCGATATGTAGTCTCTTTCGCAGAATGACTGGTTTATCTTAGGTTTGAACAACGCCTTCGGGCTAACCCCAAAAAAAATTTCAATTTCGCCCTTCGATTAAAGTATTTTTAGTCAAACCTAGAAGTTCTTAACTTTTCAGTCAAACGTCGTAAGTAAAATTATCTGGTTCGGGCTTTGCCTAGTCGATCCTAGAAGAGACTGGCAGACTTGGTCAATGCAAGGAATACACTCATGTCCACCCCGCGCCAATCTAACTTGGATAGGTCAGAAGGCTAAGGGGCAGGAGCGGAGCGGAGCCCCCGCCTTTGCCATTGTGGTTATTGTTTTTAAGACGACCCAAAAAAATAATTTTCAGGATTTTGTTCCTCGGGATTTTGTACTTTCGGTATTTTATACTTTCTGTATTTTGAACATTCGGTCAAACGAATATTCAGGATTTTGAATTTCGGTCCTTCGTACGTCGGTATTATGATTATTCAGTATTGTAAGCTTCGGGATTTTGATATGTTACCTTACAAAATTGACAATAAATTGTACATTAAGACTTTCTAATACCTACTTGAACTTTGATTGGTCAAACCCAGATTTAATTGAATTGAGTTTTGAAGTTTGCCTGACCAAATTAGTGTCTCCTAGGTTTCGCTTTTTCCAGTCTTACTGCGGGTTTGGCTAAACTTCAATATTTTCAATATACACAGCTATATTAGCTACGTCCTAGTAACGATGAAACTACAGAGTTTTAACAGTATTTTAATGTTTTCAGAATTATACACAGTCGTGTCCTCCACACTCATACCTAATGTTCAATGTCATAAACAAGTGTGGCCGTCTGTTGTTTGGTCGTTGTTTTGTAACAGATGTTATCAACGTAGATTACAAGCAATGTGGCGTGTTCTGAGGCTAGTGTAATAGTTTTAAAAACATAATTTTGAAATAGAATTTTTTTATATATAGTTCGCCTCTTTAGTTTAGTCACCAATAGTTCATAATCATTAGTAGTTTGCGTCAATGTTACGGGGTATTTAGAGGAACTTGAGGATATAATATCGATGGTCTAGAAGACAAACGTATTAAGTGATAAATTTTGCACTTAGCATAATTGGTCTCGACCTATATGAGTGAATGACGTGTAGGTAGATATTAGAGAAAAATACTACATCAAAAAGCAATATTACCATATTTTTTCGTCCCTTTTTGTTCATAATATACATTACGACTAAAATCCTCTAAAACATTGCGATTCCTAACAATTAGGCCTTTATATAGACAGGCGTATGTATACTAACCCTAATTACAGCAATAAACAAAAACATTAAGCCCCGCAATTTGTTCTTTGTTCATACGCATTAACCCGTACTCATGTAAACGCATAAAACAAAAATTAAGTCCACCAAATATAATAAGAGTTGCCTTGCTATGTGTGTACGAATTTTCAATAAAATACCAATGTATCTCAAAGCACTAAACACTAGACTATTTAAAAAAGAATTGTACAAATGGTTAAATGAACATAACTTCTATAGCATTGATGAATTTCTGAAACAAAGGTGTTGATACAAAAAAAAAAGATGTATATATTTGCGCGCTAGTACACCACTGGCAAAACATGCATGCTCAATATTGTAAATGTACCTATTTGTTATAACTTTTATCTATACCATGTTTTATGCAAATAAAGATTATGATTATGATTAATTACGGAGAATTAACATGAAAAGATTCGCCTCTTCATGGTGGTTACTAATTGGTAGTTCTAATTCTGTCAACCACAATGGTATCCGTGTGGTGGCGGAGAAAGAATACAAATATCACCATCCCATCTCATCTGAAGGGTGTCGGAAGAGGCGATCAACTGAAAAGTACGCAGACGATATCACTGCGATAGAAGGAAAACTCGCAAAAAAAACCCTGTACCAACCTGTCTGGCCAGCGTGGAAACAGTAGGCCAAAGCATCCCAACATTGGGAGAGGCCGATGTCCAGCAGTGGACTGCGGTAGATCAATTGGTGACTACAATGAAAAAACAATGAAAATTTCAAAGAATGATATGAATTCAGGAACATGAACAGGTACTATCATAATTTTTTGAGCATTTTCCCGTTTTCCAGTCTGTGATGCGGCTTTCCGTGAAGCGTCTGCTACTGCAACCAATTATGTATATCGAAGTTCTGTAGTTAGACTAGTTGAACTTTTGAGGACTCCAACTACCCGTTACTACTACCAAGATGTTCGTAAATGAAAGTACGTATTAGATGAAGTAAAATTTTAAAATACTGATTCCGTCCACGCGACGCACATGTGCCTATTTGAGTCATTCACCATCTCGCGATCGTTAAATTCGCGAGCGCGCGCGAGTTGGCAAGTTTCGATTTTGAATTATTTTTGTGTCATCAACTCGCGCGTTTGTGAAAATATGACGTATTTGTGTACAGTCAGCTACAAAAACGTTGTAATAGATTAAATTAGGTACCTATTTTAAATGTACAGGATATTTTAGGCTAGCTTCACATGTAACGCGCGTTAACGGAGGTCAGTGGTTACTCGGAACATTATATCTTGCACCTAAAATGTGTCTTTTGAGGATAGCATGAGGTGCTACGGCGGGAGCCAGGACCTCGTTAGTCTCGTGATTCAGGTCTAAGATACGGGTCCCGATCCCGAGGTATAAGCGCTACCGCGTTTTGCGAGAGTTTGTCAGTTTGTTTCGGCAGAGCTTAGAAAATGGACGTGGAAGAAGCTATTATTTTGTATGTTTTAAAGAAATGTATATATATGTTATACTTAAATACTACGAGATATTATATTACGAGACGTCCTTCCAGAATCGGTTCAGCCACTTTGGAGACTATCCGTAGCCAACAATCCGTAGACAGATCACAAAATTAAAAAAAAAACTATTTTGTTATAGGTAGGTATCTCGTATACATACTAATAATATAAATGCGAAAGTAACTCTGTCTATCCGTCTTTTTGTGTGTTACAATTTCAGTTAAAAAGCTGTTATTCAATTTTCTTTATTGGTATAGCTTTTATACCTAAGCTAAATGTAAAACTTACTCCACAATACATAAAAAACACAAAAGGCTGCCATATTTTTACTAAACGGCAATCTTAACTTAAATGCATAAAATTTTACTGCACTGTACTGGTATATATCCCACACCACTTGTTAGGTTAGGTATTTATTTAACGTTAATAAACAAAAACGCTTCATTTAATTTTTTTATCATTTTGCCCAAGGCAAGGGCATAATATTGAGGATTCATACTGACCGGGAAAAGTAATTAGAAATGAAATTTTATCAAATTGCCCATGTGAGAAGGGCATTATGTATACAGGCCGGTCACTATTCATAGGGACCAGATTTCTCAAATTGCCCGTAACAATACCTACTTTAAGGGATTCACAGTAAAAAATACTCCTGAAATCGCTTTTGGGGAAGCGTGGGTAATAAATAATCGTTTTTTTAGTAATCGATTAGGTATATTTTATTCTTGAATTATATTTTACAACACGATGCTTAAATAATAATAAAAACTGTCTAATAAAAAAAAAGGTTGTGGAAAATATACGATCCTTGAAAAAGATACGAAATTAGTTTGGCATAAAAAAAAGCTTACCATCCGACGGCGCAATGCCGCCCGTCTTTTGGGCACTTTACCAGTAAAAATCGATGAGAAGGAATTATTCGATACCCGAACTACTTACCCCAACTACCTACATATTTATCCATTTTTTATTCCAACAAAAATAATAGCTTTATTTAATATTTTTATAATAAATAGATATATAAGTACATTAAAACACTATACTAATTTAAAATGAATTACAAATATCATAAAGATATATGTAATGAAATAAAAATTGCAATAAATACTTTTTTTTATTCTTGTAAATATTTTAACTAGTTTAATATGTGAAACATTATGAAATTTATCTTAAATACAGCCTAAAGGAAAAGATAAGCAAAAAAAAAATCTAATTTCATACGACGCATATTAAGATGACATAGCTACTCATAACAGATATCATAATATCGGCCGTGTCCCCCTAGTGGCGTAGTCTCACTTCGCAAGTCTATATTGAAATCTAAGATGAAAAAAAAAAACATTCGCAGCGCATCAACCAATGCAGGTAAAGACGCGTAGTATACATTAGTTTCCTGTTCATGTTTTCTTTGACCCTTTTTTATCTGACTGTATTTTAGCATGCGCGCGAGATGATGACGAAAAAATAATTCGAAATCAAAAATTGCCAACTCGCGCGCGCTCGCGAATTTGACGATCGCGAGATGGTGAATGACTCGCCTATTTTGGGACAAAAAGTCGTTTAAGTGCTATTCCTAATCTGTTCACTGTTTCGTGTCGTAGTGTGAATTACTAACAAACATCTACACACGCATGTATAATAAGTAACACAGTCAACAGAACTTATCAGTCTTCTCACCCAAGTAAGATGATATCTCCTTTCTATTCTGTGTACTAAAATCTTCTTGTAGAGCCTTAAGTTATTAGTTAAATATAATTAGATTTGTTTTGTAATTACAGTGTTCTACTTATCAAACTATATGAAATGTTGATCTAATGTTTACTACTATATAGAATATATGATCTTTAACCTATTTTAATATACGTGAGCTTAAGAATCTGAGCCAGCTTCGTCTGTATTAGGGCATGACTTGAAGAGTTTTAATATAATAGTTATTTGCTTTGATCTCTGGCACCTTGTATTAACATTAGGACACTTTACATATTATTCTGTTAGGTATATCGAACTAGTTGTTGCCCGCGTCTCCGCCCGCGTGGAATTATGATCCCGTTCCCGCCACTCATGGGATAAAGAAATAATAATAAAATAAAGAAAGAATAATAGATATCCAAATATCTTCACAAAATTTCACATTTATAATACTACAAGCTGACCCGGCGAACTTCGTACCGCCATATTTTCTGCCCCCGTGGTATTCTGATCCCGTTCCCGCTGCATCACATTAGAAATCTCTAAATTTATCAGTGTTTCTCTATAATATTATGCATGTATTATACATATAAACCTTCCTCTTGAATCACTCTATCTATTAAAAAAAACCGCTTCAAAATCCGTTGAGTAGTTTTAAAGATTTAAGCATATTAAAGATATTTTAAGCTCTCAATTTCGCCAATTCGCCCGACCTACCTTCCGCATCCAGTCTGTCCCAGCCACCTTTTTCAGGTCGTCAGTCCATCTGGCTAGGAGGCGTCCCACCTTCCGTTTGCTTTCTCGGGGTCTCCATTCTTGATTGATTGATAATAAGGAGTAGATACGCAGAAAGCTAAACTAATGTATGTTTTGCAAATATTTTATTTTATTTAATTATAGCATTATTTGTTTTATGACAGTTTCAAGGCGATAATGCAGGATCTATTACCGCCATGAAAATATCAAGTAAATTTTCTAATTTTGATAATTTACACCAGACGTATATATTTTCCATCAGTCATCAGCTTTCCTACTGTCTCAATATAAAAAGAAAAAAATGTGCGGCTACAACACATGACCTACAAAACTTGATTCAATACCTTTTTGCTTAGAGATTAATGGAAGTCATTCATTCTGTTCCGGACACTATTAATAAAGTGTGATATAGTTGGTTCGCTTGGTCTTTTGTTTAATACACTTTTGTTCCAGTTACGTTGAATGATTTTTTTTCACAGTGAATGAATATAAAACTGCAAATTTAAAGTCGATATTTGTTCCTACATGTTAGGTACAATTATATAAATTACTAGCCTTCCAACCGCGGCTCCGCCCGCGTGTATTTCGGGTAACGCGACCTTTACTCATATCTTCGGTTCTACTCAACCGATTGCGATCAAACAACCGTAAGATTTTAAGTCTGATCAAGCCCTTTCTAACAAAATAAATACCGCATCAAAATCCGTCCAGTAGTTTTTGCGTCCATCGCGAACAAACAGACAAACAGACAAACAGACATACAGACAGGAAATTCAAAAATAATATTTTCGTGTTCAGTATCGTTAACATAACATACCAAGTATTTTTTTTAAATATCTCCAATGTACAGACACGACCACTTTACAAAATAATTATATAATAGTATAGAAATTTTTACCTATTTTACGTCAATATTTTATAGTATAATTTCTCCGCAGTTGATGGAACTTATGTCTAGTGAACGTAAAACGTACGTTCGGATACGACAGACGTCATCATATCCGAATGTTGCTGAATGTTACGAGTATTTTAAACACCAATCGGTAATCGATTCTCATCTGGAACATTGATCTGCTTGACAATGAGTTTTAAAACGACACTCATCTCCATATATCTGAGGACAGCAGCTGAAAAAAGGTGTCACGTGACTCATGATGTAGACATATCTTTTTATAACTTCATTGGTCGAAGAGATTCACGGGTCATCATGCTCATTATGCTGAGGTCTTACCTCAGATAAATCAAGATTCAGAACTAATTACCATTCAAGAATACGGGACTTAAATCTCAGTCGTAACGTGAATATTCGATGGATTTCAATTGGTTGATATAGTAAGAGAGACCTAGAATAAAAATAAAACCAACTTTCATGTTGTGGGTAATACGAACGCGCGTAGTTACGTAGGTTTGATCAATATAAATATGGCCCTACCCCCCTAATTAAAAGGCAATTCATTAGCTAGCACATTGTAGGACAGAATGATGAATGTGTGGGATGAACGTGTATTTTGCATATACCTACGTCAAAATACGAAAGTAATGTAAATCCTATACATCAATTAATCTATTCTATTCTGTCACTTTTCTAGAGGGGCTGATGAGCCTTACGCTAAATAAAAAAGTTATTGTCGTAGTCAAAAGCACGACCCTTAATACTATTGGTTGATTTGATCCCATTGCACTGATCGACTTCCTATATTAGATTAATAGGAGCAATTTGCTGAGTTCCTGATACCTACCATTAATACTGTTCCCGGTGATCAACTTTTATAGTAGGAGTTATAAGTCAAGTAATTCCCTGTAACATTACCGTCTATTGTTAATACACGGTCGTAAAGGTGACCGATCTCATGAATGGACTCTACTTATAGTGACTTTATTAGACTTTTTATATAGTGGTCATTTTAGGTATTGTTTAATTAGACTATTTTACGTAAATATCTTGGCAATGACGCTCCACTGGGTCCAGGTAGACGGTACGGACGGTAGACGTGCTAGCTTGACGTCATGGAGATGGCATGCGTGCCAATGATCTCACAATCATGGACGCCCAAGATCGTGAGAAGTGGAGGAGGAAGAGCCGGAAGGCGGACCCTGAGTTCCGAGTTCACCTTAGGCTCGGGTGCAATTAGGGAAATACGTCTCCATACGACAACAATATCTTATTTTGTACTTAGAAGTACTTTTAAACTTTCACTTCAGTAACTATAGTAAATTTGTTTAATTGAAAATATTTTTTTACTTTTGAGTAGTCGCGGATCAAGTACCGTCTTGAGCATTCACTTTTCTAATCTAAAGAGATCCTTATAATCTTATAAAACTCTTAATTCGTTTACCAATAAAACTTATTAAAATAAGCTTACAGCTTTTGTTTCAATATTTATTAAACTGGGACGTCAAATTCAAGATAATAATTCAAACTGAATCAGTTCTAGAACGCTGATTAATACCAAAATAGATTGTCTCTTGTAAATTTAGACAATAATAGTCTAAATAAGGTTTAGCCAATTATTTTGAGTGGCAATCTAAGTTTAGAATATATAAGAGAACATTATGTAAGTAATGAACAAAGTTTGTGCTAGTAAGCTTAGTTCTTTTTTGTTAGCATGAAAGTACAATATAAAACCCGACGGGACGCGAGAGAGGAAGCACACCCGAACGCACACACGCACGCAACACGCACGCACGCACGCACTCACGCACACACGCACGCACGCACGAACTCACGCACACACGCACAAACGCACTCACGCAGGCACGCACACACACACACACACGCTGCGGGGGCTGTCAGTTTCACCGAATTTTGCTCTGGACACATTTAATACTACAAAAATTACCATCGACCCGACGAAGAAAAACCTTGAAACGTAAAATAATACAATGATGTGTTACACAAATCTATAACTCTTGACCTGATATCAGATTTATCACCTGCATTATAATACGTTTGGTATACAGTACAAAAATAGAGCGTTATAATAAACAACAGTCCACATTGCTGTAGTAAACTTTAAAACATTTCTCTTGCACCTGCGCCGCTCTTTCAACGGGTCAGCCAAAAATATAACACGCAAATAATAAGTCAATTCTACAAATATTTGATAACACAAACACAACATCTTCTATACATACAACTAGTCTAACTGGGCATCAATGGTTGAACTACTATAACTGCTAATGGTTACGCCGTTGACCGTTCACCCATTTCGCCTTTATAACGACTTCCATAGAACAGAATAGAGAATAAAATAAATCCTTACATAGGTACATTGATTACACAATAAACATTTATAAATGACTGTGCATTTACTGACTAATATGAGAAAAGTGACGAATCGAGTAAACTGACTAGTCAGAGAAACTGATGAATTAGGGAGACTGACGAGATAGCGAAACTGGCCACTTAACGAAATCTAAAAAACTGACGAATAAGGAAACTGACGATTTAGGGAAAATGACCAATTAGAAAAACTGACGGGTGGCGACCTAACTCCATAAATGTACATCAGACAACCGAAATCGATGACTTAACGTGCTCTCCGTGACACGATAACACCCAGACCCCTTCTACTGGTGCCCAATGGAGGGAATATGGCCAGATACTATATTACCCACGTTTTTAGTTTCTTGCAGAGGTAGATAACATAAATATGACTGTGCGGCACACTATGTTCATATTCTATTTGAACGATATTTACGAAGGAAGCCGTTGTTCTACGAGTGTATTGTTCCACATTCAGGAAAAAAATAGAAATAGCTTTCTGTTAGATTCATACAGAAGAATTGTTTTTTTTTTTTGTATAATATGATAGGTACGGTAGAAAGTATGTATAGTATATTGACTGTGTAATAGAGATTAATGGTTTTTTATGACCCCGGTAGATGCTTTTTCACGCATCGCTTGAAGAACCCAGCTTTTTATTTTTTTCAAGGGTATTATCAATTTACACACCACTACCGAACCAATAACACAATTTTGCAGTAACTGTGGCAGTGGGAGAGTCCTATCACCAGCAGTGGACTGCAATATAATGGCTATAGTGGCTATAGTTTGGATATAGTAGCTAATTGATTGTTATAAAATAATCTTTTAAGCGTGAAAGTTCACAATATAAAGGAATTTATTGGCAATTAATTTACTGTCAGAGATGTGACCGGCACAGAGACCCAATAACCGAACCGCATGCGGTAATTGATTTATTACTGGGAGCGCGACTAAGTTCATATAATATTATGGTTATATGTAGATATTTACGTTAGGAGGATCGGCAGAAGTGGCGCTCATTGGGAGAGGCCTATGTCCAGCAGTGAACTGCAATGATTGTTTGATTGAAACTATAATTATGTATTTTCAGGTAGGTTCAAAGTGAAAATGTTAATAATCATTGAACGCCTTTGCTGGTTTATTTACTTACTAATTGCAAACTGTCGTTAAGTGTCTCCGCCCGCATGGAATTTTGTTCCCGTTCTAGTTGCCCGGCCCATGGGAAAGTATACCCGGTATAAAAGTAGTTTTTATGTTATTCCAGACTGTAATCTATCCCTGTGCCAAATTTCAGCCAGATCCAAACATACAAAAATCTTTACAAACTTTCACAATTCATATTAGTAGGAAGTACTGCCCGCATGGAATTCTGTTCCAAATCATGGGAACATACTCCAGGTAAAAAGTCCTATTGCGGCAAATCATGGAAACCTACTCCTGTCAAAAATTTAAAAAAATCTAGGGTCTATTTAGGGTCAGCAGCACGAGTATAACGATCCCTGATGTTGCATAAGTCCATAGGCCACGGTTCCCACTTTCCATCAGAGGTGGACCGTGTGCTTGTTTACCACCTTAGTGGTATAAAAAATCTAGACGTCTTAACAAATTTACACATTTATAGTATGAATAGGATTCATATCTCTGCAGTAGCTATAAGAGGATATATACTTTTGAACTATCTATAGTTATACCTTTCTGCAAAACCAAGCTTTCTATCCAACTTGTTGAGTATAAGATAGTTCACACGAATTCTAGAACGTCTTCACATCACCCCTCTGTACCACATTCCTATCTGAACATTAACTATTCATGCCTTATCTCACGTCCTCGAGGTTATATCTTCGAAACTTTAGCTAAGTAATATATTCATAATCCAAAACTTGCGTCACTGCCTCGATATCAGTTAACGTTTCCTCTTTTAGAGCAGTAAGTTCATTGACCCTTTCAACAAAAGCAAAGGTTAGAAAGGGTCAACAAAAAAGCTAGTAATGCGTTTTAAATGTGTGGTTTGCAGCTAAGTAGAATAGGCCACCCCATCTTTTTAATGGGGGTGTCGTACAATACGACTAAGTAATAGGGCTATTCGCCACCTGACAATAAAGCCAAAAAAGTGTGTGGTGATGTCAATAAACTCGTCCCCTGTTATGTAGAACTGAAAATCATGGTTGGGAAAATATGGATGTTTCTTAGAGAATATACAGGCGTAGGTGATAATTATTTCGGTGTAGTGAACATTTTATAAGCATATTGTTATCATTAAGGTGGCACTTTACATGGCTGTTTGTGTTTGCTATTGGGCGTTAGTTGTATTTGGCAAAATATTTGAAGAAGTATATGCAAACATGCAAATACAGACAAATACAATTTTATTTACTTCACCAAAAACATGACGTGAATTGTCACATTTTGTCTATTGTTAAAGTACTGGCCGTACAGAATTAAAAAACTAAATAACTTGTCAAATAAACTTAATTTTTGGTATTGGCCATATTTATCAAATAGGCAATAAGGTCAATTCTCTGTCAAATACACTGTCCACACAGAGTAATTTTTGTCAAATACGCAAATAACCATGAGAAGTGCCACCGTTATTATTTATAGACGCGAATAACGTTGAACCTCAAAACAATTTATTTCTGAATCTTAAATTAGCAAAATTCGAAAACAAATAATTATTATCAAATAATAACTGGCCCATGTAGGGATTGAATCCTCACTTCCTTCTATTATTATATCTATTTGTACGTTTGGGTTTGCGATCCGGGTGGTATGCTTTGTGTATTTTCTTTTGTTTTCTGTGAGAAATTCGATCGTAATCTTTCCATTGTGTTATAATTTGAGACATTAAACATTGTCGTAATATCAAATGTAAATATTTTAAACTAAGCATTTTTCGGGTGAGAAATCCTCCAAGATAGGTTTTCAAAAAACTGTCTTTGAAGATTTCTTATTTAAAAGTAGAATCCTTAGGGTAGGCTTAAATATAGGCCACATTTATACCCATATTATTACGCATTATTATAATAATAATAATAATAAATATCGTAGGACATTCTACACAACGCTATCTAGACCCAAAGTAAGCATAGCTTAACTAGCTTGTGATATGGGTTCTAGAATGCGGATAAACATACTTAGATACATTTTTTTTTTTTTGTAAATACATACATATTATACATAGAAAACACCCAGACCAATGCAAATATACATATTCATGCATATAAAGATTTGCACTGTGCGGGGATCGAACCCGCGCCTCCTGCGTAGCAGCCGCGTTCACTACCGCTACGCCACAGAGGCAGTCATCATTTTTGTAAAATAAAATAATTTAACTTTAAAGCTTCTTTTCCTTTGTTATTAAAATATTTTCCGTGGGGATTTTTCTCAAGATAAAAAAAAATAAAAAAGGGTCATCAGCACGAGTGTGACGTCCTTTCCGTTAGGTGGGCCGAGGGCTTGTCTGCCAGCTAAGTGGTAAAAAAGCATGCGATTCCTGATCTCCCATATTGCATGAAAACCTACTTCAGAGATAAAAATGGCCTGTGGGCTATGTGGTATTCTAGATTTTAATCTTTAGGTATTTAAACTTTCATGGTCGTTCACATTAATATTAGAACTATCGGGATATTTACCATGTATTGTTTAGAGTTTCTGATATTTCGGCGCTGTTACAAGCACCATGATCACGGAGGAACTGTAGCGGTAAACTCTCTCTCTCTCTTTCGAGCGCCGAAATATCGGAAACTCCAAACAATACATGGTAAATATCCCGATAGTTCTAAGGTTCTAATATTAATAGATTTTAATCGTTTATATCATCTTTCAAGTCACGTTTTAGGGGTATTGATAAACATCCAAACACCCAAACATCTGCACAAACTCTTACATTTTATAATATAAGAAGGATATTTTATTAGACAGTAATCCACGGCAGCAGTATTGACAAAAACCTTGTCACCGTCGTTTCATTATTAAATTTTGTAGCAAACTGTATGGCTTTCCATTCAAAGCCAATATGAACTGATGGTAGTTCTATATCATACATTTGCGTTTGATGAAACCGAGGCCTCGTAATATCTTTGATGTAGCCGATGGCGCCGTTCATCAACCTTTTGAAACTTCAATGGTATCGTATAATATAACTCTGGATACCACAAATATTTTTGCCTCTTGTGGTAAACCACTGGACTTGTGTGTTGTGTAACAACTATTCCAGGGATTTTATTTAATCTTTAGTTAGAGCATCCTTTAGAGATCCGGAGCCGACAACACAGCGGTCTTGGCTCCGATATTCGACATCGTGTCGGACAAAGTGAAAGATAAATACATATTTCATCCATTTTACTTCCTCCAATATCGGATCGCCCGACACTGATGTCGGATCGGATAATATGAAAACGCTCTTACAGTATTTTTAGGTTTGAAACTAGTTTAACTTTCTTTCTTTCTTTCATCAACCTGTTGATTCGAATTCCATTTGATTTTTTTGCATGTATGAAATTGTTCAACCACATAATCCAAAATGTCCGAAAAGTTCAACTATAACAATTTTTACAACACACCTGCTCATAAAAGTGCTATTATTTCACCGCAAATAGGCAGGTAATGACACCTATTATCAAACTGTGACTTTTTCATTGCTATTATTCACAAGTGAGTTATAGATTCTTTTTCAATGTTGGTTAAGTTTCTATGTTCTTAAAAAAGTTTCGATACAAAAAAGAACGTGTTTAATAGTACGAATAAATTAATATGCCTATTGTATGTTCATTTGATGCATTTTCGTATTGGAGAACGTTTATTTGCAAGGAAAATAACAAGTTAAAAATAATACTAAATTAAATTAACACTACGAACTATTATTACTAAAATAAACTAAATTAAATAAATAAAATATTTACATGCATAATGCGTATTTAAATAAATAATGCGTATTTATTTTTTCGTATTTAAATAAATAATTTCAACTTGTAATACTTACTTGTTTAATAAACAAAATTTTCACTCAAATTTAACTTTTTTTTTTCTCTAAGTACAGAAAAAAAAACAGTAAAAAAAGTTAAATTCAAACCTCTTTTTTTTTTTAAATATGGCCGACCGCTATTGTTAGATGCGCGCACATAGGAAAACGAATTAATTTGTAGTATTGTTTATTTAGTATTTGTAGTATTATTTTATTCGCAAGTGTGTTTTAAAACACACTTGCTCTCTTAAGACTCAATGGCGCCTCGGCGGTAATCACCAACTTTGCTCACTTGTACCATAATGTACTATAACAAACATGACAATAAAATTCTAGAAAGGAAGTAGGCATTGTAGAACGGAAAAGTATTTAATACACTCTAAGTAGCAGTAAATTAAGTAAAATTTTCTACTATCTGTAAAAGTGTTATCTATCTTCGCTTTCTATTACCTATTCTGTTTTACCCGTGTATTCAGACTCTTCCCCTTTGCGGTTAGCAACGAGTGAGTAATGACTCTAGTCCTGTGACCGGCATATTCCATGGTAATTTTTCATCATTAGGTGAATCATGTATCTGATTGCTACTTTAGTAGTATGCATAAAAGACTACAATCAATCAATTAGCCTATTGCAGTCCACTGATGGACATAGGCCTCTCTCAATATGCGCCACGTATGCCGGATCCTCCGCCTTCCGCATCCAGTCCAAATCAATAATCATTCTTTGAGCCTTTTTCCAATTCAGTTGGGGTTGGTTTTTCAATCTAATTGTGATGCGGCTGAACTTATATATAGATATTTTCTGTGAACTGACTGCCATCTGGCCTCCACAGCCATTTATTGGCAATATCAAAGTTCTGCAATTACAAATCAATAATTTATTAAAAATATTGAACGAATTTAAATATCGAATTCACCCCAGCCCTAAAAGTAACACAACAACCAATTATTTTCGGCCTTTCGTATATACAACACACACATAATATACAAACAAAAACGTAACCCTAAAAATGATTTTGTGGGTAAGTTACCTTATTACTTTATCTAGGAAAAAACACGAAAATTCTTTTAACGAACCGTTACAATCCATTTTTTATCAATTTCCAAACTGAGGGTACAAGTCCCTATTCTTTACCAGACGATAAAAGGTCCCTTCGAGGTGTTACTAAGAGTAGCACGTCTCGATTTCTCTCACGGGTTTAATACGATTTGCAGGGGCCCTGAGTCCCTGACACACGATTAAATTGGATTAATATAGGATAACAATATTAACGGGCATTAATACGATCATAGTTAAGGTATATATGTATGTACATACCTTTGAATTGCTTTGGGTATGCCTCCGGGATTGGCGTATACGAAATGATAATGGAGCTTGGATAAGTTAACCAATAGTATTGAGTTGTCCACATTACGGTCAATTCAAATCTAACGGCAAAATGTTCGAGCAGTTTTTAAGTATTAACTACGAGTAAATATTTTTCAAATAAGGCTTAAAATAGCATGCAGAATTAAATCTTATCTGATTAGAGTTGTTGAAACAGAGCTTAAAATATTAATTTTAAGCTTAAGGAGAATTAAACTCACCTTTACTGGTAAAAAATAACACTAAAGTTTCAATAGGCAGTTTAATCAAAACCATTGTCGTCAAAACAAAGACTAGCACACCTGAAGAACAATAGAAATCTTCAACCAATGAGAGCCAAGATCTACAAGGAATAAAATTCAAACTCGCACAAAGCTACAAAGATCTTCAGATTGTCCCGACAGATTGGAAACAATTCAGTCGGAAGTACGAACAGCCAGTCAAAAGCGTCTTAGAGCCGATAAAACACAATGGTCTACTCTAGTCTACTATTTAGATGTCGTATTGATATATTTGAAACGTTTGACTTTAGTTCGGTAGCAGCCAGTATCATTTCACAAAATGTAAAACGTATTTGAACGTTTCAGTTTATTTTGACTTATGTTGAGTGGTGGGCAAACGGGCACCCTAGTGATGCCCATCCAATACTTTCGGAAGAATTTATTCGAAATATCGCTTTTGAATAGAATATTTTAAACAGGAAATGGATGGACGTGGACAGGCGTAAATATTTCATCGAAGTTGTTTTATATTTTCGTTGCGAAATTGTTCTGAGAAACAATAATTAAGCAGTGTAAATAGCTTTTTTGGGATTATATAGGCGGATAATATAAAGAATAATTTTATTATATCAACTATGGACAATGAAGGTCCGAGATCTAGGTTACAAAGTTGACTCGACAGTTTACCTATTCACATAAGCAACAGATCGTATATCGTAGCATTCCCGTAGTGAATTGATAATGATTTGTAGACCCATCGTAGCACATCGATATGCTACGAGGGGTCTATGGAGCCTAACAGCAAATTTCGTAGCGGTTTCGTATTTCAATTTTTTATTTAATTAACCGGCTTGTGTTCACATAAAATAAAAAGCTTTTTACTTTAAAAGAGTCACATAACCAAAGTTTCCGACCTCAGGGATCTTTAAAAAGTTTTTAATAACAGAAATGTATAAGGATAGCAGGAAGTCCTGTGCATTACAAAGCTGTTCTCAAACAAGTTCTAAAGCCTTTGCTCGCCAGATGCGACTTGCCCGACCTTTAACATTATTAACTAACGAAGAGAGACACCGCAATGGAATTTATACCGGGGGAACAAAAGTATCAGGTTGAAAAATCATTTTGATATAATTAGAAGGTGAAATGGGAGATCACTTTTAAATTTAACGAAATTATTACTGTTTTCCATGATACTCTTAGCAGTAGGCTAGCAGAGCAGAAGTGAATATTAATGGTTGAAATGTGGGGTTTATATTCATCAAATTATAAAATTTATGTGTTTTACAAAATAGTGACTAGGTTAACTTGCCAAATTAGTAATAAATATTCTCATATGGTGATTGAACCTTGAATTAGATTTGCGCATAACTTCGCATGTTTTTCAGTGAACTAAACTGCTAATATATTAGAGATACAAAAAATGCTAATTCTATAAGCAAGAGCTGCTAACTTGATTGTAATTAGTATTATAATCGTAACTTTGCGGGTGAGTATAGTAAATACTCAAGAGGTAAAGTCGCTCATAAATGTACGATATGACATTTAAATGGTTATATCATTAAAATGTACAAAGGTACCAGCGTTGAATTTACAGTATTCAATGAAAATATGTGTTACCTATATTTATTTTTAATTATATTATTTCCTGATTCACGTTGAAAATGCTAAGAATGGTTACCCATCCTAAGACTAACCTGGCTGTTATTGCTTAACTTTGAAATGTTAAGAATGGTCACCCATCCTAAGAACGACCTGGATAGTATTGCTTAACCTTGAAATATTAAGAGTGGTCACCCATCCTAAGAATGACCTGGCTTATATTGTTTAACCTTAAAATGTTAAGATTGGTCACCCATCCTAATACTGATCCGGCGAGCATTACTATAAAGTGTTTCACTTTTGTGCAGAATTGTCTTTTATAGCTTTTTATTGTGAAGATTTATAAATGAAGTATTACGAGAGCGTAGCCAAATAAATCAGCTATGGTTCAACTGCGATGATAACATTTAAAAAGTTGTTAATTCGTTTTATTTTACCATTAATTGCTTATATAAGTAACTTTTTGACTTCAATTAACTATGATTGAGAGATGAAATTCAAATCTAATACGTGCAAGTGAAGAACTAAATTATGTTCTGAAATAAAAGTTGAAGTTGCTAATTACAAGATAACATAATTTAAAATGTATCTACGAATGAATTAAAAATTGTATTCTAAGTAGTCTGTAATATAATTTTATGAAGTTAAAATTGGCATTAAATTATGCTAATGACGAAAATTTTATGAAATTTTAAAGTAATTAGTTTCCTATCTATATGAACTAATGACGAAAAGTTTCTGAATGTGACTAAATATATATTCTGATAATATGGAACCGCTCAGCCTCAGGAGAGACTTTGCATTGCTGTACGAATTTTACCGTCTGCGTACAATGGTGTGTCGCGAAGAAAGAGTCAACGTCCGAGTGCCATTACTGCGACGCGAGCGAGGACTCGGCGCTGCACACGCTCACCGAGTGTCCGGCGTGGGAGACACCGAGACGGGAGCTGGTGGCGACCTTGGGAGTGACAGTTCTCACGCTCGCCACTTTGCTCGCAGCGATGGTTCGCTGCGCAGATGCGTGGGCCGCCGCGGCGGCCCACGCGGCGGCGCCGAGGCGCCGGCGCGCCGGCGCCTCCTTCTGTGAGTAAATAATGCTCGTGAAGTGGGCGGCGGAGCGGGAGCGAAGGAGAATCGCAGACATTGCGGCCCGCGAGGAGCGGAGGAGAATCGCTAACCGCGCATCCCGCCTCCCCATACCCGGGGGCGAGTTGGGGACTCCGTGGTGGGGACCGAGTTGAACCATGTGAGGATGTATTCCCCGCCTATGGCGAGAAGTGCGATGATAGAATGTAGCTGTGGGCATCATGTCAAACAATTCATCTGAACACAAACCTCGTATAGGCGGTAAAACACACACAGTGAAGCAAAGTCTCTTCTGAGACTGAGAGGTTCCACATCGCCTGTGAGTATGGGATTGCCGACGAGCCTCAACGTCCGTCTTTGTACCTACCTACCTCCTTTTTTGTCCCTGGTATTGCACATGTCCATAGGCCATGGTCCGTAACCACTTCCCATCAGGTGGCCCGTATGCGTGTCTGCCACATGAATTGTATAATATATATCGATAGATTCTTATATTGGAAGTATGCCGGTCTTAGCACCAAGGTATCGAACCCAAACTACTGGAATATATCATTTGTCAGGTGGATTCACCAAGCGAATTCATTATTCACAATATAGTCTGTCCGGTCGTCATCGATCGCCTCTGCTCGGCTCCTCTCGCCTACGTAAATAGCTAACCGCAATGTACCCTCACACCTCTTTTTATAACCTAGGGACTCGACCTCGACATCGGTGGGAATATAGGGACTGACCAGGTTAAAAATAAACTGTGGATGGGTTTAAGTTTGATGGTATGTATGCTGTTATATGTAGAATGTATTTTGCAGTCATGAATGGATGAAGCTATTACCAAATAGGTTGGAATATGAACAGCTACCCTATACAAGTGGCAATTCGTTGACTGGCGTATTGTAGAGATCCGATTCTCAGCACTCCATGGATTCACCGTGCGGTCGCCGGGTCCATAGCGTGATACAGAGAGGAAAACCGTGACGGCGACTGGGACTTGCGACCTAGATGTAGGTTTAGGGTGACCACCTTGTGATGCATCAGCGCTCACCTTCACCGTCAGTAATGTTCCCCCCCCTACCTATCCAAATTTGGTAAGATCCTATCAATGCCGCTTTTGATATTCGATTTAGTAAAGAGCTTACGCTCTTGACAATCTGAGGCCTATAAGTAAGTTGTACAGGGATTTAGCTGGAATTCCCCTTGCTCCTACTTCTACGGCGTAGAGTTTAACCACGTAGCCGTTTTTGGTTATATTTTTTTTTTTTGGAATATAACAGTTATTATGACGTTAATGACAGTTGTCCACGTATGTCAATCCCATACATTTATTCTATTCCATTCTACAAACGTATTATCGCTTATCAAGGGGGGCAGGAAGGAAAGATTTTCTATGTATTTAACTCGTAAAAATATTTAAAAGATAAATGTGGAATACGTTTTTCTTTTCAATTTTTTTTCTCCGTAGAACTTTCTAGCAGTTAATTTTGGTTAAGCGTGCATGAGACCCTACCAGGACCTTCCAAGTCTAGATCAACCTCCCTAATTGATGAGCAACTTTCGACTTCCACTCGATATTGCGGGGTCAGAAGACAATAATAGCTATGTAAGTCAAATCATAAGGATAAGAAAGAGGAAGTTCACCTCAGGATTCAGGGTGGAAGCCTCGGATGCAACTGGAAACAAAGCTGAGATGATGGTGATCAGTAATCAAGGAACCCGTGAAAAGTAGATTCTGACTTGACCGCAGTAATCTAATATATAAAATTCTTCGGCTTGCCGAAACGGCTTGACCGATTTTGATGAAATTTTTTGTGCTTATCCGGTATCTATGAGAATCGGCCAACATCTTTTTTTCATCCCCCTAAGTGATAAGGGTGCAGCGGGAACGGGATTTGAATACCACGCGGGCCGAAAATATGGCGGTACGAAGTTCGCCGGGGCAGCTTGTATTATTATATATGCAACTAAAGAATAAAATTAAACGAACGTTTTACGACAAGTTAACAAATTAATCGTTAGTCTCATAATGCAGTAGGCATTATGAGACTAACCCTTTTTTACGCCCAAAAGACGGTTGTATAGAGGAATTTAGATTGGCTTCGTGCGGTCTCGGTGGCTCAGTGGTCAGAGCATACCCCTGTAACGGAAAGATCGCGGGTTCGAGTCCCGCCCGAAGTCGATTCTTTTTTCTCTTTCTTAATCGATTTGAATAGTTAGCATAATAATAAAAATAATAAATGCTTCAAAATTTAATTCCATAAACAATTTTAATGGGTAACACACTTCTGTCGACCTTTAAGAAGTATGTAGTCGTGAGAATATGTAAAGTAATAAATATTTAATCTAAAGATACAATACATTATACTATTAAATATATTCAACACAAAATGTATCACAAATGGAATTTCATTGTAGTATGTTACACGTGTCATTGGGAACCATCGCTCATACGTCACGAAAATCCAATTTATGTAGCTAGACGACGTATTTGATTGTTATGGTGTTAGACATGAATGTATGATTTAATACATCATCGTAGATAGTTTCTTTCTTCAATATTTTTTATTCTTATTATTTATTTTTTGGTGTTATATATTAGAAGAAGCGAAAGATGTAGGTGTGCCAGGATCGTAGCAAGTGGAAAACTGTTGTCTCTGCCTACCTCACTGGGAAAGAGGCGTGATGGTATGTACGAGTATGTATGTCGGCTCTGCCTAACCCTCCGGGGATAATAACATGATTATGGACCAAAGCCTGCGGTCCTGCAAGCGATGCTAAAAATGCTATTCCCCGATTTCCCAGTTGCATCTGAAGATTGTGCTTTAAGATAATAATGATTCCGTAGCCGACCGCATACGACAACTGTTTACGCACGCAGCCGATGCGCGTAGTTTATTGCGGCTTCTGCCCCCCTAGACAAGTGGCAATTCGTTGCTCGGCGTATGATGGAATAGAATGACAAATGTATATGATTTGACGTTTTTGACATTCGTTGACGCCTGTCATATACGTCAAATCCCATACATTTGGCATTCTATTCCATCATACGCCGAGCAACGAATTGCCACTTGTCTAGAGGGGCTGAATGGTCCCCTTTATTCGTATCGAAATTTAATAAGTAATAGGTACGCTATATCTACTGCGTGCGTCGGCAGTTGTCGTGTGCGGTCGGCTTCGGAATCATACCTTTAGAGTTCGGGTTCCGGATACCATTTTTGATTAGTATGTCCGCTTTAGAACTACAGTCGTCTGACCTCCAAATCCCAACAGGAAAGCTTGCGGCAGATTTCGTCCGTTATTTATTAGCAGATGTGCCGGCTAGCAGGTGAGGTCAGGGTGTTAGCCTGTGCATCGAAAACATACATATACATACAATCACGTCTTTATCCCTGGAGGGTTAGGCAGAGGTGAATTAACACCCACATTTCACCAATCATTGTATTAGGTCCCACGTAATAGGGGGTGAGCCTATTGCCGTATTCCGGGCACTATTATTGACTTGAGCCATGTATCTGAAGCTGAGCCTGGGGTGTATTTATCTGTCTGATGTTAAACAACCCTATCCCTTAGTCGCCTTGTACGACACCGCAAGGGAGGAAATGAGGTGGCCCAAATTCTCCTCCGCCGGGAACCACGCGATAATATAAGATACTCAATAGTTTAATTACAGTATACGAGGTAGGACACGATGGTATTTCTGTCCCAATCGAGCAGTTCGACTGGGGAAGTACCTCTGCCCTACAGAATACCGCGGATATAATAACCTCGTGTTGTATTCCCGCCGGTGAGTAGGGTAGCCAGAGCTCACTGGAGAGATTTTGTGCTGTCAGTGGGAAGACCAAAGGCTTGTCCTACTTGTCTTTTGCGCTGACGGCACAGGAACTCTCTGTTCTTACAGGATCAGCAGCACGAGTGTGACTTCCCTGATGTTACACTCGTCTATAGCCTACGACAACCACTTTCAGGTGATGGAAAGCGGTTGTCGGTTAGCAGGATTTTTTGGCAGACATGCAGTTGCAGAGGTCTGCATGTCTGTCAAAAAAACCTGCCATAAATGATAATTCTTAATCAAATTGTCTTTATTTAGTATACTGTAAAATGTGTAGAGGTGTGGGTGTTTCAATAAAACTGTTCAAGGTAAATATCATTATAGGCTGTATCTACAAATATTTACGATATACTCGTACAAAAATTAAAAATTTCGTTCCATTTTCAATAACTTCACTAAATTCAACTCCAATGGAACGAATTCTATGAATCTTATTACGAAACTTAAATTGATGTGGAATCTTTTTTTAGATCGAAATAATATTAATATGAAAAAAAGACTATTAAATGAATAATGTAACATCTCAAAGTTCAAAGAACTAAGTTGTTAGAAAAAAATAGTAGTAAAAAAACTGTAATTTTATTTAAAACTTTTTACTTACTTTCTGTTTCATCCCTTTTTTACGTATTTAACTTATCATTGCCCTTTAAATTCAATATGTGTGTGTCTATTTCTGAATCTATTGAATAAATCCATACTAACATTAAAAATTCGAAAGTAACTCTGTCTGTGACGCTTTCACGCCTAAACTACTGAATTGATCTTGATAAAATTTGGTACAGAGAAGGACCAGAGCTCAGCCCCTTTAAACAAGTGGCAATTCGTTGCTCGGCGTATGATGGAATAGAATGCCAAATGTATGGGATTTGACGTATATGACAGGCGTCAACGAATGTCAAAACCGTAAAATCCTATACATTTGTCATTCTATTCCGTCATACGCCCAGCAACGAATTGCCACTTGTCTAAGGGGGCAGGTAAGAATATAGGCTACCTTTTATCGCGAAAAAAGGGGTTAAAGGAATTCAAATAGGTGACTAAAGTTTGGATGCAAATAACCTGATGTTTGATACACTGATAGATTAGCTTGGGAAATGACAAAAGCTATGTTTGGTTGCTATAATAGACATCCACGCGGGCAGAGCCGCGGGCAACAGCTCATATATTTATACATTAGTAAAAGTAACATCATTATTAACACAACTGTTACTTCTAAATACAAAAAATTATGTGCATTTTTTTCTTATCAAGCATACACCAACCTGAACAAACCATTCTCACCTCTGCAACACTAATGTACTTTCAAAACATTCATCCCACATTGCATATAATTTGCATGAATGTTTAAACTTGCTAGCACGTTGAAATTGCTTACCATAGCAGCTTCCATCTTCACGTAGTGCAGTATTAAGACGTAAAATGGTAATACCCGAAGTTTGGCTTCCCGTATTAAAGTTTGAGACTGTCAAAGTTGAAGGAGGCGACATTTAGCTGTATTGTTCGTGGATGTGGCCTTAAATCGACTTTGTAATAACATTCAAGGGCTTGAAGGAAGCATGGCTGGAATTAAATAGTTTAATGCTTCGTTTAAATTAAGTGTTAGGATGCTTTCATAGAGAAACCTGGTAACCGGTACAGGCCGGCCGGTATGGGTTATTTTTAAACATTATTATGGGCGCGAATTCATTCCGATTTTTTGACATGTGAGGGTTAGAACGTATACGGCGAATTATCATCATTTTTGTTACTATGGGAACTTGTTGATGCAGGTAGCCGGTGCCGGTGACCCTTTTCTCTATGTAAGTACTCTTAAGATGAATTCCGCTTATGCGAAGAATTTCTTTAAGCAGTACAATTTTGTTTGTAGAGTTTCACTAAAAACTGTTTCCACTCAGAGCGCATTATTTACATAACTTGCATTTTACTCCCTCCGATATCGGTACGGCGTCGGACACAGGTATCAAATCGGATAATGTGAAAACGCTCTTACCTTATAATCTTGTACAGTAAGCTTCAGAGTAAAAGGGACCCCCCTTGATAGTGACATCGTTATGAAAGGGGGTCTGTTTTCTCTGACGCTGACTATACGCCAGTACGCATTCATTATCCTAGTGTTAATCCCGGATTCATCCCTGACCTTCACCTCCAAGTCCAAGGTCCACATTCCGACTTTAACCCCATGCAATGCATATGTAATAAAACATATCCTGAAAGCAATCTCGTACCTCTCTCGAGATGGACGGGTAATAAAGATGTCAGGTTTTACGGTGTACACATTTGCGGACAGTAAGTCGTTTTATGTGCCATAAGCCATTCACTTCTGAAATCCAGCCTAGTACCTAAGTCTTGCCTGAACAAATTGCTTTTAGTACAATCAGCTACTGGAGAAGGCTTGAAAGTACTGATGTTTTTTTTGATCGCGAATTCAGAATCTGAATTCGGACCTGAAAAATTTACAATCTATAATATAAAAATGAATCCCTAAATGTTGTTACTAAGCGCAAATCTCGAGAACGGCTGAACCGGTTCTCGCTAATTCTTTTCTTAGAATATTCCCTGAAGTACGAGATGGTTCTTACGGCGAGAAAAATAAAAAAACGGCGGTACGAAGTTCGCGGGGTCAGCTAGTATATGAATAATTTGGAAACCGGACATTCAGAAACTACACAATTCAAATTGGAAAAATTCAAAAACAAATAATTCTAAATTTGAAAAATTCGTCATCATTGTTATCATGGAGACGTATTTCCCTGATTGAATCCGAAGCCTGATTGTATCGGAGCTCAGAGTCCGCCCTCCCGGTTTTTCTTCCTTCACTGCAGGCGATCTTCGGCGTCCATGGTAAATTTGAAAAATTCTGATCATAACATTTTTTTGTTTTTTTTTTTCAGATTATGAATTTACAGATTTTCAATTTTGTAGTTTCTGAATTTTTCAGATTCTGAAATTGTTAGGTGCCAAATATTTTTAGCCCTAAAATAAGAGAAAGTACCTAACAACGTACTATTCTATTCTTCTTACGTAAACTATAAATCACAGATGTCTAACGTAGCCATTACCACGATGGTAATTGCCATCTCGAAATTTATTCATATTTTATAATGAACATTTCATTACTTTAAGTACAAGAGTGCATGCAACGAAGCAATTAATGTTTCAATTTAAGCTTTTGAACCTAAAAGTGTATTCCGCGTAACTGTATTAACCCATACATTAATAATTATAATGAATACTGATTCGATAAAAACAACGCCATGTAAGTGGCTTAAATTGATCGAATAAGCTCATTTAAAGCAGTAATATTGTTTAGACCGCCATTTGAACATAACAATAATATGTTGATTAAGTTTTCCTTACATTTATTTTGATTAATTTTTATGCATACATACATACAATCACGCCTTTATCCCCGGAGGGTTATGCAGAGGTGAATTAACACCCACATTTCACCAATCATTGTATTAGGTCCCACGTAATAGGGGGTGAGCCTATTGCTATTTTCCGGGCACTATTGTTGACTCGAGTCATGTATAGGCTGAGTCGTGGCTGTATATATCTGTCTGATGTTAAACAGCCCTATCCCTTAGTCGCCTTGTACGACACCACATGGGAGGAGATGGGGTGGCCCCCCGGTCCCGGCGATCTGCCGGGATTGATTTACCATAATTATATTTATATACTATGGATTTATGAACTATAACTTACATGGAAAATGCATCAAGAGTTCCCTGCTAGAAGCTTGTAATCACGTCTGCTACAAAGAAGATTCATTTTAAAGAGTTCCCTGACCTGTCCTAACAAATTATAGTACATTATGGTACAAGTGAGCAACGTTGGTGATTACCGCCGAGGCGCCATTGAGACCCGAGCCGCCAGTCGAGGGTCTTAAGACAGCCGAGGACGGTAATCATCATGCTCACACGTGCCATACGACGTTTTACAACACACTTGCGAATAAAATAACACTACAAATACTAAATAAACAATACTACAAATTAATTCGTTTTCCTATGCGCGCGCATTTAACAATGGCGGTCGACCATATTTAAAAAAAAATGAGGTTTGAACTTAACTTTTTTTACTTTGTTTTTTTTCTGTACTTAGAGAAAAAAAAAAGTTAAATTTGAGCGAAAATTTTGTTTATTACACAAGTATTACAAGTTGAAATTATTTATTTAAATACGAAAATGCATCAAATGACCATACAATAGTCGTATTAATTTATTCGTACTATTAAACACGTTATTTTTTGTATCAAAACTTTTTTAAGAACATAGACAATTATAGACACTTCCTATAAAATTTAAAAAAGAATCTATAACTCACTTTTGTGAATAATAGTAATGAAAAAGTCACAGTTTTATAATAGGTGTCATTCCGTGCTTAATTGCGGTAAAATAATATCACTGTTATGAGCAGGTGTGTTGTAAAGTGTATTTATCCCACCCTCTTGTTTGATCGGTCATATCTACACTAATATTATAAAGAGGAAAGATTTGTACCTATTTTTGTATGTTTGTATGTTTGTAATGAATAGGCTCCGGAACTACTGTACCGATTTCAATAATTCTTTCACCTATAGAAAGCTACACTATCTGGGAGTAACATAGACTATAACATCACGCTACTACTAAAGGGAGCGGAGCAGTGAGCATAAATGTCAATAAATCGGGCAGATTTCCATACATTAAAGTTGGACCGGAATCCGAATTCCACGCGGGCGGAGCCGCGGGCAACAGCTAGTTCAGTATATACGAGTATACGACATTGTACCATATTATTATGGTAGATTGGTACACGTATAATGTAAGATCGTTCTTTGTAAGTTACATTCCACGATAAATAATTTGATTTGAACCTCAATTAAATAAATAAATAAATAAATATTGTAGGACATTCTACACAACGCTATCTAGACCCAAAGTAAGCATAGCTTAACTAGCTTGCGTTATGGGTTCTAGAATGCGGATAAACATACTTAGATACATTTTTTTTTTTCGTAAACACATACATATTATACATAGAAACACCCAGACCAATGCAAATATTCATATTTATGCACACAAATATTTGCACTGAGCGGGGATCGAACCCGCGCCTCCTGCCAATTAAGGTACTCAACATTTACTATCATTCTTTTGGTCCAGCCCAATATTACTTCCTTCTCTATCAAATCGTCTGATAGCACCAGAAGCACCATTAAACGTCTGAACATAAAACTTTGCTGACACACAGGAATCACGTCTGAGATGTACGAGAATATATATGTACGGGATGTACGAGAATTTTATATCACGATATAAAACTAAGACTGTTGTTCTGTGTAGAAAAATTGATGACAATGTGAGGTGTGACATCAGCGACGGTAGTGTTTATTATGATTATAGAAAATCTATCATACAACATTGTCTGTTTTGTACCTACTACACGAGTTGTAGCCAATAGATTTGACCGATTTAGATATGTTTTATTTAGACACACTGACCAAATTCATAAAGTATTGAAAAAAAGGGCTGGGGCCCTTTACGTTCAAGTTTTTGTGCGTTTGTGACTTCTAAAACGTAACGTACAGTCAGCTTCAGAGAAAACGGACCCCCTCAATACTTAAAGAATATCGCCGCCTGCGCCGCGCCGACCGCGTTACATGACTCACGAATGACGTCACTTGATGCGATCGTCACTGAGCTGCAGCCTTTTATTTGCATGTTCATATATTTGTAATTTTCTGATATTTTTCGTCTTTGGGCTCAATTGTATACCAAGATACAACATACTCACAAAAAGATGCCACATTAATTTATGTGCCGTTTGAGGATACGAACCCGCATCTCCAGCGTCAGCTGATTACTTAGACCGCACCTTACTCCACTAGGCTACGGTTCACTTGATAATAATGGCGAAAATATGAATTACATTACCTACTCCTATTATCGAACAAAGTTGATTACGGTGTTATTTTGTAGAACTTAAGGTTTAAATTTGAACTACATCATATGTGATGATAATAACTGCTCAATTGACTAAAAGATAAGGTTGAAATTAGTATAGATTTCTCGTTTAGTTCAATAGATTACGCTTGATACAGCTTATTGCACTACCGTCATTTTGTTTTTTACTTCAAAAACTTATCTGCTGTATGAGCTGCGGCTATAGTATTTTAATATCTGTGACAGCGCGCTAAGGTTGCAATTAGAATACTTCTTTGTCATAATTACTAAACTGTGATTGAAGGTAACTTTATAATTCGTGGTAATTTGCATTGGTGTTAATCCTCCTCGTAATATTATTCAATTTATTAAGTTGTTGATCAGTTTTTTGAGTAAATTGAAAGTATGGTTCGAATAACAACATTTTTGAAAGCTAAAATTGTTATTCTCTGGGAGCAAGAATAGAGGCATAACGGTAAGAGTTACGATAAAAATATATTATATACCTATTTATTGCTTAATCATGTTACATTTTCATTTACCTACAAGTTATATTTTTAGAGTTTCTTTTATTTATTATCATTTTCATTACAGAGAAATACAGTGCGTAGATGGATTCGAAGGTATCAAGCGACGGGTGATATAAAATGTGAACGCGAAGGACCTCGCCCAGTTGCTTACACTCATGAATCAGAACGGCACCATGATATTGCGGAAGTTCACTCAGTGGCACCCTTCAACCCTAAAAACGTATAAGACTTAAGAACAAGCGGGCGGTTAACATTAGGTAGGTAAGTAAAAAAATGATTATAATAATATTCTTTAAAATAAAATCACAAAAAAAAAACAGATTTGAAAAGGTTTATTATTTTAGGTTACTGGAGATGGATTTCTTCAATGGGCCCAGGCGAGCTAGTGGAAATAGGTGGCCGCATGAACAGTGAGCGATACCTTGAAGTGTTGAAAGACGTAATGCTGCGCATAATCAGTGCGGGTCGCATATCCAGAAGGACAAATTTACCTGGTTCAGGATAACCCTTTAGTGCATCCCGAATTGTGCAAGACTGGCTAAATGCACAAGAAGATATAACGGTGTTTGAGTGGCCGGCTAAAAGCCCGGATCTTAATCCTATAAAAAACTTGTGGGTCAAATGGTTTTAAACTGGAACTAAGGTAAACAGAACTTGGGAACTAATGCGAAATAGTGTCCTCCTAACATTCATAATAATAATATTATATTATTATTAATACCTAATCTCATTACTCTTGTTTACAAGTTTAGTTTTTTTTTTTTTATATAAGACATTTTTTTATATAGGATAGTAATCTTCTAATGTGTTAACGATGCACCATCTGACCTCACATATTTTTCTAATGTTGTATTAAAAGGGTTACTTATCAGAAAATGTGATCAAAGAGGAAGATGTATATTGCTATACTGTTATAGTTTAGCATGTTGGTTCTTTCTTTGTGATTCACAGGCATAAATAACATTTCATTTTTCAACCATTCTTTTATATTCAAAGATTATACAGAGTGTAAAAAATTAATGTTTGCAACTTTAAATAAATAAGTAAATAAATATTGTAGTTATGTTTCTAGAACTATGTATTATATTAAACATTTTATATCACATTTTATACTTAGGGTATTGTGTTTTGTCAATAAATTAACGTTCTAAAATAAGTAAATCTAAAAATAAGTAACCCCAATTTAACTCAGATAGAAAAACTGTATACTCAACCAGGAAATGGACTCCATGTAGTCCTAGAAATGTAATTCGAGAAATAAATTAATATTGTTTATACAACAAGCCTATCTTTTCTTACAAACCTCATACCTACTATAAAATTTGATTCCTTAAATAATAATTAACAAAAGTGCTTATGAGAATAAAAAAATAATTATACGAAATAAAAAAAGAACTTCGTGTCCGAGGATTTGAACCCCCGGTTACCGTATTCACAAAGCATAGGTCATAACCACTAGACCAACATGACATTTACGTAAAGTTTCAAAAAACTTCAATGCTTTCATGTCATTATCAAGGGGGGTCCCTTTTCTCTGAAGCTTACTGTACCATTTCGATGAGTAAAACTATAGTTCTCTTTGTGGGTTTTTGGTAAAGAAGAAAACGTAAGTATATTGTGTATGACATAATGACAAGCATGCCAGACCAAAAAAATAACTATGATTATTTATTTATTCTGCCAAGTTTTACTTTGACAGATCTTACTGAATACCACGTTTTACGGTATGGTAATGGAAGTCACGCGTATACGAAACGTGGCGTTAGTGAATCGGGTCCCTGCCCCTCTAGACAAGTGGCAATTCGTTGCTCGGCGTATGATAGAATAGAATGCCAAATGTATGGGATTTGACGTATATGACAGGCGTCAACGAATGTCAAAAACGTCAAATCCTATACATTTGTCATTTTATTCCATCATACGCCGAGCAACGAATTGCTCAAGTGTGCTGTCTGCTGTCTCTCCCTAGTTAGCATTATATGTTTATTATGTAATTTTATTAATTTATATAATTATTTTAGCTGTAATCTATCTCTGTGCTAAATTTTCTCTAAATCCATTTCATAGTTTTTGCATGGAGGAGTAAGAAATATCCACACACATTCATTCATTTTTTTATATCAGTACTTTCATAAACTGTATAATACTTCATTAATTACTCTAAAGAATCATAAAGAGCTTACTAACTACGAAAGACTCGTGTTTCGTAGTTAGTAAGCTTTTCTATAACATTAGTTCACTATCCATAACATTTAGCAGTACTTTATCTTTATGATGGGTACTTGCGATACAAAAATCAAGCAACTTATTACGAGTAAAAGTGCCTTTGAAGTTGCCGTTTCTGTCGCCGACGTGGATGACAGTTTATGAATTGAAATCGTATGTAAGTAGCGTTCACTTTGAGAAATAAATTGTATCTATCGAATAACTCTTATAATAATTTTATGATAATATTGTACCTCTTTAACTTATATTACAATTTTATGACGACATTGTATCATTTGAGATAATTTTTTAAAGCAATTAGTTTGCTAAACTAAACAAATTATAATAAATTGGAAAAAGCGAAATCAATTCTCGGCGGGCAATCAAAAGGGAAAGATCGCGGGTTCGAGTCCCGCCCGAGAATTGATTTCGCTTTTTCCAATTTATTATAAGACATTGTATCATTCTTTATCTTACACTATCCTTATTATGTGAATGTCAATTGCTACGTTTTTGGCCATAGTTTCGGTTCTAGTCAACAGACAAGAATTTTAAAAAATATTTTTGTGTTCAGTATTGTTAAAATAACATAACCCAGGTATTTTTTTTTTAATATATAACATACATAATACAAACAGAGACAAAAAAAATAGGTAGGTATAAGGTGTACCAGAATCTCATGGTAAATTGGGAAATTGAAATTTGTAAAGTGCAATACTGGGGAAACTATAGTAAACCATCTTGATACTTTTTGTTTTTCATACATAGCAGTAGTCATATTTAGGTAGGCACCTATTATATAAAAGGATGTTGACAACTTTTTTTAGTCTTGAAAAAGGACCACCATATAATAATTTATAATGAACTGCTAAAGTAAAATATTCTTATGGCAAATAGTTTTACATAAAGATATTTGATTTCGATTATTCAATTTCTCGAGCCACCCAAAAACGCTCTATACAAAATCAATATACTAGTAAGATGCATTAGCATCCCTAAATTCTTGTAACGCGTAGTGATAAGTGATAAAATATTTGTAATAAGTTATAAATTTATACATGCATTCATACATACTTATATACAATCATTCGACTGAAATATTGAAATCTTTGTAGTTACATCTACATTCATAGTGCCACCTTCGCAAATTACCAACATAAACTTCTGGAAATGCCAACTTCGCGGAATGCCAACTTCTAGCATGCGTCCAATATACGACACTATGGAAGTCCATTGTTTCCACCTACCCCTATAGGAAACAAGTGTAAAGTACAATATTATGTCGAGAAGACTTGTAAAAATAATTCAAGTCTACGAGAATAAATAGACCACCATTCGTTGCACTATGCCTATGATTCGCGGTACTGGAAACCCCTATAAATGAATACTATAAAGGTAATAGATGAAGATTGCGATTGCTTTACACCTTCTTCGCGTACCTCTTTTACGATACACATTTCTCGATTGCGATCGAAGTGGCTTTTTGATATTTTTTTTCTCTAAGAACTGCTTCAACAAATTAAATTAAACGTAAAATGTGTCATGGGATTCCTCCGCTTAAGTTGAAAGAAATATACAACAATATCAATATATATATTGACAGCCTCCGTGGCGTAGCGGTAGTGAACGCGGCCGCTACGCAGGAGGCGCGGGTTCGATCCCCACTCTGTGTGGTCTGGTCGTGCCTCGGAGAGCACGTTAAGCCGTCAGTCCCGGTTGCCATAAGAACATCTATAGCAGTCGTTACGGGTAGTTGGAGCCCTAAAAAATTCAAAAACAACGGTCTAGCTGCAAAGCTTCGATATCGCTTAATGTTGCCATTGGGTTGTAGAGGTCAGATGGCAATCGCTTCACGGAAAAAAAAACGAGGTCTAGCCAAGCCTGGTAAAGTGGATCCCTGACTCCGAGCTGAAAAGCTTCGGATGCGACTGGGAATTAACGCTAGGATGAAGAAGAATATCTATGGAAGATAAAAATAATATGATTGTATGTTAATCTGTAATCGTTACAGCTATATTATCATCATCATCACTATGAAATTATAATATAAGTGGAAAAGAATAAAAATCTATGTAAAAGCAATGATATATTATAAACTTAACGTCGTTGTGTAAAAGTATCAAGATGGTACAACTCAACAATACGTCAACACGCAACATAGACCAGCAACTCCAAACCAAAAAAATATTTGACATCTCGATATATCAATGTCAATTTTATATGGAATTTGTATGCCGGTCTGACTTGTGCGCATGTGCGTGTAATGTCTTCCAAAGAAAAATAGAATACAGGAGTTCTACGCCTATGTGCTGGTCGAATTTGACAAGATGACATTAACATTGCCATATAAAAATCGTAATTCTTTTTTTAAAAGCGTACCATGAGTTACCGGTAGACCTTATAACTTCTTGATTAACGATCCTACTTGTAACAATATTCTTGATATGGAAGAGCGCAGTGTCCTACTACAAGCATATTTGGCTTAAAAGGTGGCTCCAATCACAAACCAATGTTATTGTTGAATTTCGTTACCGAATAAAGAATTTTTAAATATTGAATTTGAATTTGAAATATCTCCAATGTACAACCACTTTACAATTATAATATAATAGTTGAGTTAAATAGAAGACTAAAAGATAAATTTATAACAAAAACATTCAAACATTACAACATTATAAATGGATTTTTTAATTATGTTTATTCGCTGACCTAATCTGAAATACAATAGCCTATGTCCTTTCATAAGGTCTAATCTACCCCTATGCTAAAATTCATCAAAATCGTTTCAGTAGTATAGGCGTGAAACCGTAACAGACAGACAGACAGAGTTACTTTCGCATTTATAATATTAGTATATATGGATTAGCTGCGATACCATGTCTAGGATTTACATGGCTAACCAGCAACCTTAAGGCCCTAGACAACATCACTTGCAATTCCATGCACTTGTTAAACAATGCGAGCTCGAGCTTCCCTTTCAGGGTTGAGACGTAAGACGGCAGTCACTCCTTAAAAAAGTCTATATACCAATCAAAATCCAATAAGTGGACCTCGGTCTTCAAAGCGAAAACGTCACATGTAACTGGAGGATGATGATGACACGGTAGCATATCTAAAGGTGGGTCTACGCTAGACGAGCCGAGCACGAGTGGAGCCGAGTCAAAATTCGTGTGGTGTGGACCGACGTACGAACCTCTAACGAGGCAGCTAAGGCAGCGAGGTACCTGAGGCAGATATCTACTGCCTCATCATTACATTTCTTTTTATAAAACTGCAATTCCGGTACAATGCTAGCATCGCTCGTGCTCGGCTCGTCTAGCGTAGACCCACGTAAAATTTGGATAGATAGATAATTCTCTATTGTACATCAATAGATTTATAGTGGTACAAGTAGGTAGCATGTATGCAATTTAATGGGCGGCCTTATCCCTGGAAGATATTTCTTTCAGGCAACCTGCTTTTTCATTAAATTACTTACGTACGTAGTATCTGCTTCTTAAATCCTCCCCCTCCGTACAAAAGATTGCAGATAAAAAAGAAAGATTATGTTTCTCACCGTGAGTAGGGTCACTGGAATTTTCTAACGTGTCCTGTCAGCGGGCAAATGTTTTGTACAAAGGATAAAAAATTGTTACTTTTCTGATCGCTAGTGAATACTTATATGCGTTATCATCACTGGATGCTTCGGGTAAGATTCGGATGCAAACGGCTTTGGATCACCGGATGGCCAAAGGCCCAAAGCCAGTTGTATACGAATCTAGCTCTTTTAGCTCGTGGTTCGTTCTCTTAGCCCTCGTTTTCTTTATTTGGTTTACATGTCCTTTTCGGAAGTGATTACCTTCTAACCCCTAACCCCGACGGGAAACCCTGCGCCAGAGCATCATTAAGTTAGTTTCCCGAAGGTCTTGGTTGAGCCAAGATCATCGTACCTATATCCGGGTGCACACGTTATTGTGTCGACACATAATTATGAAATGTAAATTCCGATTTTCAATTGTTTTCTTTAAACAAATTTGCTTAAATAAGTAACTTTATTCCATACAAACTGCATGAATATGCAAAATTTCAAGCCAATATTACGAGTACATCCACTGCAAAGAAATAACCAATATTTACATAAATTGAATTTAAAATTTCCAAATAGAATTCTCTTTCAAAGCTCGCTCTATAACGTAAGGGTTGTTACACACAGAAGGAAATATTTGCTAGATCTATTTTTACTCTAGGCTGTTTTGTGCCACTATTGGACAAAAACCGCTCCCAAATCTTGCCACTTCTGTCTTATGTCCTTTGCATTATTCGATAATCAGCACCTATTATCCACCCAGTTTAGGCGCAGCTAAAGAGTAACATATATACCGTCGAGGTTTATACATTACATACTAAGAAATAATATTTTTCCAACAGAAGGTAAAAAAATAATCCAATTTGTTTCATAATTTAACGATTCACCGCTTTCTACGTACTTCTACAATGTTGCCTTTTACAACACTGACACTTTGTTAGATTAAAAAATATACAACAAATGAGTAAACAGAAAACTCACTAAGCATAATATTCATCTTTGTATTTTTCACAGAACTGAAAGCCAAGCCATAAACGGCTTCATTGCACAAAACCATTCATTAAACACTCGTGTTGGTTTAGTACCGCAAATGTGAATATTATTATAATAAATTACACGTCAGCACCGCACTCGGCACAGTCGGGTGCGGCCACACCAGGCACTGTCATAGTAACTAACAATGTAAACTAACTGACAACGATAAAACTTCGCCTTAGGATAAAATTGATCAGGTTTGTCTGCGGAAAGTGCTAGTGAAATACGTCGTTATAAGTTTTAAAAGTGGAATTTGGTATCTATAAACCGACCGCGAGCGCTGTTCACTTAAGGCTCATTTACACCAGGTCGACAGTCGACTTCGGCGAACATCTTTCCTCTACCGAAGGCCATTCGTTTGCCGAAGGACGACCGTCGCCTCAATGTGTTTACACCGGGTTGGGTGTCGCCTTCGATTGGCAAGCGAAGTCGACTGTCGACCTGGTGTAAATGAGCCTTTAGTGAGATTCCGCCGTGAGCACTGGTAGGGATATCTCGCTCGCTCTCAGCTCTTTCTGTCTCTTTTTTTACCTCGTCCCCCGCCACGCCGCGCGTACCATGTTAGCGGTACAGCGCTGGCGATCGGTCTATATTTTTGTTTATGAATCATGCACTTTTTAAAATAGTTATGAAATCATGAAGTCAAGATGATATGGACCACTATTTTAGATGATTATAATTCTAATAAAATCGGCCAAGTGCGAGTCGGACTCGCCCATGAAGGGTTCCGTTGTAGCAAAGGCGAAAATTGCGGTTTACGACGTATTAAAAAAACTACTGACTGGATCTCATTCGAACCAATTTGTTGTGGAAGATTTTATGGCAATTTACATCATATATTTTTTTTAGATTTATCATTCTCTTATTTTAGAAGTTAGAGGGGGGGGGGGGGGACACATTTTTCCACTTTGGAAGTGTCTCTCGCGCAAACTATTCAGTTTAGAAAAAAAATATTTTAGAAACCTCATTTTTAAAGACCTATCTATAGATACCCCACACGTATGGGTTTGATGAAAAAAGAAATTTGAGTTTCAGTTCTAAGTATGAGGACCCCCAAAATTTAATGCTTTTTTTATTTTTGTGTGAAATTCATGCGGTTCACAGAATACATCTTCTTACCAAGTTTCAACAGCATAGGCCTTATAGTTTCGGAGAAAAGTGGCTGTGACATATGGACGGACAGACATGACGAATCTATAAGGGTTCCGTTTTTTGCCATTTGGCTACGGAACCCTAAAAATGGTAGTCCTTGTCTTGACGGTCTTAATAGCAATAGTTTTCAGATGACAAGTGGAGCGGTATACTATGTGAATCTAGTGTCAATCAGATTAATTTCCGTCCATTTAAGCATTTTTGCCATTTATATTATTGGAATCAGATATATCTTACTTCTTGAAACCTATAATATATTCGTGTCCGTAGTACTTTATCTTTTTTATAGGCTGTTAGCCAATTTGTTCCTTTTATCTCCCGCTTACTAAGGAGAAAAGTATATTTATTATATTTCTAAATCCTCCAATTTGCATCTGATTCATTTCTATACGGGTCCCAAGGTAGTTAAACTTTTCTTCCATTTATAATAACTCGGTGTTTCATGGTTCGCTACTGTTGATCCTGGTATACTGTTACAATACTGGGAATGTACATATGTGGGATTAGTGCTAGTATTCTCGCTAATCCCTCTAGTTAAACTAGGTTGCTTGTGTTACGTTGATAATAATATTGGGTGGAGCTTGAACTTGTAACCTCTTAATTGCAAGGATAACATAAATGTATAGATATAGGTAGGTGTAATATAGGTGTCTGATTAATGGTACTGTATGCTATTCGCAGTACAAAATAAGCTGATAAGTACCTCATCGTGATCAGCGTCAACCTCGAATCTTCCATCTCAGAATCCGGGATTCGCTTACTGACATTTTTCTTCTCCGTGTTGTCTCCAATATTTCAGGAAAGTATCTCCATCTTACGAGTACTTAAGAATGACGTCACATAACCTGTATAACACCGTTCCTTCGACGTGAAAAACCGAATTTCCGCCCTCTCACTTAATATCGCCGACTGCGATAAGACGGCCCATTGTACAACTAACTTTCATGTAATCTAACCTTCGTTTATATCCTTTGTTTGGTGTGCTATAAAGAGTATATATCTATCTAACGACTAAGTATGTATATAGTAAACTACTTTTCTTTGTTTTTTTTTTATATTCAGTCTGTCAATTAAGTATCTAGAGTAAACTGATGATATTGTGAGAATACCGGATGGAAAAATTGCCTTTTTTATACCACTTAGATGGCAGACAAGCAGATGGCCCACCTGATGGAAAGTGGTTACCGTGGCCTATGGACGTACGCAACAATGAGGGAGTTACACTCGTGCTGCTGACCCTGAAGAAACCTTCTTATACCCTTCTTGAAGTTGATGAATATTGTAGTCTTTTGGGGCAACCACAGCAGAAAGTTCATTCAACAACTTAATTCCACACCCCTAAAGAAACTAAGCAAATAAGTCCTAATACCAAAGCCCGGATACCAAAATATCTGAACTGTCTACTTACATTTAAAACAAACAACTTGATTTGATAACTGAGGCGCTCGTTAGAGAGGTTGAATATTAAATATTTGAACTGACTCTTATTGTGATAAAGGTACTGTAATTATTATCCGAAATTACTACTATTTTGATGCTTAAAATATGATTTTTAAAGATTTGATAATTTTTATTATACTAGCTGATTTCCACTAATCCGCCAGCGTTCAATTTTTTTTTTATATTCGGTCCGTCAATTGACTGCAACCTGCTAGATGGTAAAAAGCTGAAGTGGTACAAACCACCATTTCAGATGCTAAATGGTGGTCCCTGACTTGACGGCCTTGATAGATACTTTTACACTCCCCGCTTGAAGGGCCCGTTTGATTCCGTTTTCGTAACCCATGGGAACTTATTATCGGTAAAAAATTGCGTATGTGTTATTCCAGACTATATTTTTATCCATGTATCATATTTAAACTAGATCCGTGTGCTGTTAGGACGTGATTGAATAATAAACATTCAACAAACTTTCCCATTTATAATATTAGTAGAATAACTAACCGTAACTCGTGTCTTCACCCACGTAAAATGCTGATCCCACTCACCCAATTCATAGGATCCCATTCCTCGAGTAAAACTTACAGCTAGTAGTATAATACAAAATTTTGGATAGATATTTATTACTCAATACCGCCAGAACGGCTAAACCGACTGCAGTGCCGAGGTATCTCTATATGATGATTTCTGTCGGCTTCCCAATGGGTCACATGGTGCATGACAAATTAGATCCGGCTTCCCCCTTGTAAACTTTCACCCTGCACCGCTAACTAACTGGGGTGAAATATCACATATACCTTCTTTTGATTCCAGGAACTTATTCCTTAACAAAATAACTTATTGTTTTGAGGGTATTGTGTGAATTTCAATTACAAACGGAACAGGAAACTTCTTTTAGTCTGAGCAGGAAACTTATAAATACACATACTTAAGCACACACGATACTCATATACACACACACACACACACACACACACGTAAACATGAGGTAGTTAATTTATTATGCTAATACATAGGTCGTTAATCACCTTATACTAAAGAAATATAATTATTATTTTTCCTTCATTTATGCAAACACAAGAACATGTAAATTTTAATTCAGGCAGGCGGAGATCCGGCCATTTTTATTACGAGTGCAGAGCCCGTGCTATGAACTTTTAAAACAGGTAAATAATTGAACGACTGTCATACTACTAACTGCACAAATAACTTTGTCATCCTATATAAATATATAGGATTACAAAGTTACATTTGCAGTTGGTACTATGACAGCCGTTTAATTATTGACCTATTTATAAAAGTCCATGGCAGGCCCGCAGGTCTTGTAAAGTGCGGGAGAGATTTTGTGCTGTCAGTGGAAAGACCAAAGGCTTGTCATGTTTTGTCTTCTGCACTGACGGCACAGAAACTCGCTGTTCTTCCAGGGCCAGCAGCACGAATATGACTCCCCTGATGTTGCATACATCCATAGACCATGGTTCCTGCTTGTCTGCCATCAAAGTGGTATAAAAAAGAAATCGCTAATATTCTCTCTAATCCTTCCTGTTAAGTTAAATTGCTTGTGTTAGGAAGTGTTCAGTTCATGTTGTTAGGTAATGGCCAGACCTCGAACCTGGGACCTCTAGATCGTAAAGTCACTACTTTCTTATTCTTCATCATCCAAGCTTTCACCTCGGAGTTTGGGGAAAATATTTGCACTGAGCAGAGATCGAACCCGCGCCTCCTGCGTAGCAGCTGTGTTTACTTCAGTCACGCCACAGAGTCTATCTACATCGTTACTATTTTCTGTATAGTGCTAACTATTACAACACTCTCGTTTTCATAATGAAAAGCCCCATTGGGAACAAAACTAGTTAGGCCGTGCCGAAATAACAACGTCTCAAGTAATTATGAATTCCTTTCACGGTAGCTATTATTCTAAGACCTATGATATAGACAGTTTAATTATCGTATATTATTATTGATTTATTCTCTAAGAAACTTCATAAATTAAGATGGTATGTACTATTCAGTGATTATAATATTATCATGATAAAAAATTTCAGCTATTTGGTACAACCATTGTAGCAAGTTTTGGTGAAAGCTTATTACGTGTATTATGAAAATCAACTTCACATAGGCTTAATTTATATTTTTTATTGTATTTATTTACCTCAGAGGCGGGTTTTGCTTAAGAGTGAGCTCCTTTCAGTTTTTTTTCCTTTAAACTGCTTAGATGGCAGACATAAAACAGGACAAGCCTTTGGTCTTCCCGCTGATTGTACAAAAACTCTTCAGTAAGCTCTGGCTACCCTACTATACGGTGGGAGTGAATGCCATCTGACCTCTTAACCCTGAAAGGAAAGCCTGCACCAGAGTCTCGTCTGTCAATTGAACAAGTGTACCAGCTTGTGAATGAGGCTGGCTTGACTTCCAAAGTTCTTGATGGACATACAGTACAACTTCATATACCTACGTATGAACTATGATAGCATAATTAACTCCAACTTTTTGTTTCACAGGATCGGTTGGCGTTATCAGCATTCAAATACTAGGTGAGTTGCGTTATAAACTGTATTCATTAGATCAGAAGACATTTATCTACTAATACTATTCTAATTAACTTCGTAGAGGTGTGATTCTGAGATCTGAGATGATAATATCTGCCGTTGTGTATGCAGTCGACTTCGGAATCATACCTTAACTCATATATCTACGATAGTTTTTATTTTCAGGTACCTTATCACGAAAGATCTTGTTATTCTGTGAGTCTCATAAACGGAATCGATATTGATTTATTTCTTATCCATCTGAATCTGAATCGACTCTGGGCGGTACTCTAACCCGCGATCTTTCCCTTACAGGAGGAATACTCTGACCGCAAAGTCACCGAAGCTCGCAAGAAGCCCCAAAGACGGTAGTAAAAAGGAATTTGGATCGGCTGCGTGCGGGTTTTGGTGGCTTAGTGGTCAGAGCATTCCCCCTGTAAGGGAAAGATCGCGGGTTCCAGTCCCGCCCGAAGTCAATTCTTTTTCCCTTTCTAAATCGATTTGAATAGTTAGCATAAAAATTCCTTTAAAAAATTTCATTCAAACGATTTATTTCTATTTTCTTATATCGAGAGCCGTTGTCAACAGCTAGAAAATTATATTCTTTGAAAGGCAGTATCACTTGAAGAATAGAAAAGAAGAAACTAACAGACTGACTTGACTTGTTTTATCTTATGGGAGCGACCCCCATCTGAACTTCTAACCCGAAGAGTTAATCAGCAGCTAGCAGGTGGTCTTGAGCCTAAGAAATCTAGCTGCGACCTCATAGCCTCCCCGGCCACATACCTACCTTCATATAGCCAAGTGAAAGTTGCTGCTCGCTCCTTATAAAAGTTTTATTTATTGGTTTCGACATCGATTTCCTGTTGCTGAAGTGTTTGGGTAGTTTTTTCTTGTGATAATACTTAGTGTAGTTTGTTCATTAGTGATCGTGCTTCATATGTGTCGTTCATCATTGAAGAGTTATTTACTTTTCTTCTATATTATGGTCTGGGTGTTTGTATATGTAATATACAGGGCGTCCCACGGCGATGCCACATGGAGGGAAAGTACCTTAAATCCTTAAGTTAGCTCATTTTACTTAAAGGAGACATCATTTTATTTTTTTAAAGAAACAAAACTGCATTCAAAGATTTTTAAAAATTTGCTTGCTACACCCGGAAATCGAACCGACTAAAATCCGAAAAAGTAATATCCTGTATTTTTATGGCATCAATCGATAGTGCCAATCATAAGGATCAAATCTCTCTAAGAAACATGGTAAATTAAATGAAAGGAAATCCTTGAAACCTAAAATTATAAATTCAATTTGGTAAAATAAAACACTTTCTTATAAGGTAATGTCGTTCAACCCTACCTATCAACACTAGAGATATCTTTGATGAAATTTATTTAGTAAAATGAGTACTAAATGAATGAACTTTGTTACCTGTTTAGAATGTAACTTTATTGGGCAACTGCATGAGGTATGTAGGTAGAGTAGGTAGTTATTTTTGGGTTCTTGATTAGAAACCTGCACGCAGTGTACCCTGGGCAACGAAAATGGCGAGAGAATTGCCCTATTGGATCAACTTATAACCTGTTTATTGAGACGGCGTGCGGTTTTAGTCGGTTTGAGTTCGACATACCTAAATACTACTGCTGACCAGCAGCGGTCTCAGCACGATAAAAAAAGAAAAGTAATTTAAATATGGAATTTTATATTGTTAATATGGTATCAGATGGATGGGATGAACTTTGAGTTAAAGTGTTTTATTTTGCCAAATTGAATTTATAATTTTAGGTTTCAAGGACTTCCTTTCGTTTAATTTACCATGTTCCTTAGAGAGATTTGATCCTTATGATTGACACTATCGATTGATGCCATAAAAATACAGGATGTTACTGTTTCGGATTTTAGTCAGTTCGATAACCGGGTGTGGCAAGCGAATTTTTAGAAATCTTTAAATGCAGTTCTGTTTCTTTTTAAATATAAAATGATGTCTCCTTTAAACAAAATGAGCTAACTTAAGAATTTAAGGTACTTTCCCTCCATGTGGCATCGCCGTGGGACGCCCTGTATATACCTATATTTAAAAAAAAGTCTGTGAAAGTGTTTATCTACTTTCTAGATCCCAGAACTAGTTAAATTATCGGCAATCTAGAACTCATAACACAAGCTAGTTAAGCTATGCTTACTTTGAGTCTAGATAGCGTTGTGTTGTATGTCCTACGTACGACATTGTTGATCGCAATCATTCTTATGAATGAGTTGTTGCAACATAAAAATAGAAAAAAAAATGTTACATACCATATTCCTGGCACGGCTGGCTGTACCGGTGCTGCTGCTGCTTCTGCAGAGGCTCTCAAGCGGCGCAAATACTCCAATCTCATTGGAGATGATTATGAATTTGTGCCGTTTGGAGTCGAAACGTTGGGACCATGGGGTCCGAGCGCGCGCAATCTCTTCAGGGAGATTGCGAAGCGTATGGTCGACGCTGCTCGTGACTAGAAGGCTGGCCTCTTTTTAGGTCAGAGAATAAGCATTGCCATACAACGTGGCAATGCTGCCAGTCTTCTGGGAACGTTACCACAAGAGGCATGCGATGCGGAGGAATTCCACGACGCGTTCGGTTTTAGTTTTTAATTTGTCCTTTTATATATATATTTTTAGTTTTATTGTTAATATTGTACATATTTAAATTGTATTATAGTAGGATTAACTTATTAAGCATAAATTTTATTATTTAATATAATTACCTACTTATTTACCCATTCTACTTAAATGTAATTTCGAAGAGTTAGGAATATGAGGATCGTTTAAAACAACGGCTACGTAGGAAGCTCGGTTACGTGACATTGAACCCAAGTGAAGGCTTAGAACCTTCGTGAAAATATTACACGTTAATGCTTCTAATACTTTCTGTTTGTACCGTTACTTTAAAAAAAATGTAAGCAGAATTAGAAAATAGTGTTTAAAAGCAATTGGTTGGAAAAAAAGTTATTGTTTCATTTTTAACAGTCTGTACCTGCTTTTCTGGTGCGTGGAAAGCGGACCATGGACACCGAGGTGAAAGCTTTGGATACGACCGGGATTAACAATAGTCTTTCTGCTTATAGATACATAGTAATTAGATGATTTTTATTTTGTTTCATTACTTAAACTTAACTTTTTAAGCTGTTTACTAAGTTAAAGTAACAAAACAAGACAAAAAAATATAAGTTACATTGTTCAAAGAATAAAAAAATGAACTACATTTAAGTAAACTAATAGTATTTGCTGGTATATAGGGCCCTATCAAAATTTTCTGGGCCTAAGCTTACCTTATTTGCAATCATCATCGTCCGTCAAAAGATAGGGATATTGACACCTGTTGATTGCGGAATGACGGTCCCTTCCATAAAAGTCGGAATAAATCAATAAAATGAGGAGAGCGAACCCGGTTCAAAGTACAAGTTTTGGATGCAAAATCACTATGAAGATGATGATGATGATAATGCTCTTGAGTAGATCTATTTGTAACTAGATCTACACTTACACATATATTTTATGTGTAAAGTTGATCATCAAAAAGTTTCCTTTGTTATTTTGTTATTACATTATCTAATAGCAGACTCTAAAATACATAATCATACAATAATATCGCTATATAATTGTTATCTTTCCATTTACTTACACTGTCAAGTTGTGCCAATTATCTTATCAAACAATCTACGAGCCGCCGTAAAATTGTCTTCGGAAATTTATCTTCAAATATTCAGGCTTTGAAATACTAAAGATTCGGTCTTATCTTTTATTTTATTTTTTAAGCTGTGTAAATACTTTTCGCATACCTTTCAGCTAACTGAAGATTCTTTTTTTTATAATTTATTCATAATACAGCCCTGTTACGAACCTTATTTCGCGAACTGTGAAGGTATAACGTTTGAATGATTTATGAATGAAAAATGAAAAGTATATTCCTTTTTTGAATCGAATTTGGTCATTCGGTTCATAGTTTTCAATTATTGTAGATATTATTATGAATACACTTCTTCTGCCTAGCGTTTCAGGGATTTACAGGGCGTGAATATTATTTATTGTAGAAAAACAAAAACTAGTACTACTACTATTGCTAATCCAGAAAATGGTACTCCACTGATTGAAATCCGTAGCCTTCAGACAGAATGGACGTTTTCCATAACCAGGGATGCCATGCACGTGTTACCGACTCTGTCAAAACTTTTTACTACAGACCCATAACGAAAATTAACTTGTAAAATGGCCAACTATAATAATTACGGTGAAGTAAGCGAGACTGCGAATCGGCAAACGTCAAGTGGCGCCCACAGCGAAATGTACTTACGACCTGAAAAAAATAGTTGGGTAAGACTGGATACGCAATATGCGCATAGCAAAAGTTGGGTTGCTGTGGCGCATATCAGAAGAGGTCTATGTCCAGCACAGTGAACTCTAGCATCCCTGGCTTCAAAATACTTTGGTTTGTTTCTTTTTATTAACATACATCACACCAGGTTCCAGGTGTAGTTCGGGTGCTATGGTGCACATCGGGAGAGGTCAATATCCCACTCAGTGAATCCTAGCATCCCTAGTTTCAAAGTAATTTGTATTGTATCCTTTTATTAATATAGAATGTTAGTAATCTAAATTACTTTTTAATAGTGGTTCACACAGATTCTCACATGGCTTGTCTTCGAATGTCGCTCTTCACTAGGTTGCTAACGCATTTATTGCATTTCGATTTTATATAGCGAATAGCTGGGGTTTGAACCCTTGACCAATATTTTGCAAATGCTTTGACTACTAAGTTTCCGTTGCTTCAAAGGTTTCAAAATGTACCTAAGGGTACCTGTGGCGAGCGGTGCGATACTGTCATAAGTGATGGATTGTGTTTATTTAATAAATATTGTGTACCACGTTGTGTATGTGTATATTTCATTTACCTTTTATGTAACGATATTAATATATCATAAGTTGATTTATTTATATTTGAGTATACGAGTACGTAAAAAAATATAGAAGGATCAAACATTTTTTTTTCATTCTTACGCCGGCTTTCCACGGTGTGAAGTTTCACGGACGCGGATACGGAGATGGAAAAGTACAAACCTGTCTGCACTATCACTGAAAAATCCTATTCCATGGTATGTAGTCCATGCTGACATGTACGCGCCCGTTAAATCGTGGGCCGTGGAAAGGCGGCTTTACTAATCTAAGTATCGTATAGTACAAGTGTATATCTAAGTAGATAGGTATATTATATTCTTACTAATATGCATTTACTAAAAATATATATTTTTTAATATATTTATTACTCCAGTTTTATATATTTGTATACAGTAATTCAGTACCTGATAAACTATAATAAGCTATAATATAAATGTTCTAACTCTATCCCACTAACCGTACAGCCCTACGTGACTAATAACCGCTCTCAACCGGCTAATTAAATCCGGATTTTCCCGGATTACCGCCGGCTACTATGGTAACATGGTAATAGATTTCCACTTTGAATATACCTGGCAATTTCAGTTGCCCGTTATTGCTAGCAATCAAATTTGCTAGTTTGTCGTGCAAAGTTTGAAGATATAGAACCGATTAATCACAGTGACAAGTCTCAGTTTGATTTTATTACACTTTCAGTTGATGTACAATATCGTTTAATTTGCAGTTTTTTTATTGTTTTCGTACGATGTAAAGAAGTGTTTTCAAGTAATTCTCAATGTTCCTACATGCACGAAATGTGATGTTATTCTTTTAAATATATTTAAAGTAGCATCAAAAAACTTAACCTTTATGTCGTAGAAAGAATAAGGTTTCTCTGCTGCTGACTGTATAAGTTCACAAAAAAACGCACGCAACGGAAAAATATTGGTAGGCTTTTCATTTAGAATATCTATTAATGTTATTATAATTTATCTCCATCCGACAGTCAACATATAGCCCATGACAAAGTGCCTGCTAGACTGCAATAGGCTCACCCTACATTTCGTGAGAGCAAAAATCATAAATGGCAAAATATGGGTGTTAATACACCTCTGCCTACCCCTTCGGGGAGTTACAAGCGTGAGTATATGTATGTATATCTTTTTAGCTGTAGGAACCCTGTTGGTAATATTATAAAAAAAAAAAATAGAGACAATTTGACTATATACGAGCACGGGCCTCATGTACCTGAAATTCAGCCTATTCTCAAAGGCACTCTAAAGTTAGAGATTTATTTCCCAGCATCCTCCAACTAGTCGTTCAGTAATAGGCATAGCATAATATATGCTACCGGCGCCTCGCCGCCAGTCATAAACTTGTGTGTACTAAATATTTCATGTAACCTATTTTCTTTACCTTGTTTTGGAAAATACGCCACTGGAAGAAATAAGCCTTCTTTTAGTATAATGGTTCACTTCAATACCGTAGTTTGGCAGACGTCCCAATGTTAACGGTTAAATATACAGATCAAACGATTTTTATTATTGGTTTCACTAAAGTGAAATAATAAAATATTTAAGTATATATTCCATACCAATATTATTATGCGAAAGTAACTCTGTCTGTCTGTTTTTCTATCCGTCTGTCTGTTACGCTTTCACATCTAAACTACTCATTCGATTTTATGAAATTTTGTACAGGGATGGATTAGATTATTTTTTACTCGAGCCATGCGTCTGAGGCTGAGTCTGGGCTGTATAGTCGCCTTGTGCGACACCGCATGGAAAAAGATGAGGTGGCCCAAATTCAACTATGCTGGGAACCACGCGGCTTCTTAAAATAAATAAAACATAATAATAATATCCTGCATGTTGACTTTTTGCCGATTTCATCGAATTCGCATCTCCGTAAGTAATTGCTTCAAAAATTAATTAAAATAAATTTATTGTCTATACTATTATATAATTGTAAAGTGGTCGTGTCTGTACATTGGAGATATTTAAAAAAAATACTTGGTTTATGTTATGTTAACGATACTGAACACGAAAATATTTTTTTTGAATTTCCTGTCTGTTTGTCTGTTTGTCCGCGATGGATTCAAAAACTACTGGACGGATTTTGATGCGGTTTTTTTTGTTAGAAAGGGCTTGCTCAGACTTAAAATCTTACGTTTGTTTGATCGGAATCTGTTGACTAAAACCGAAGATATGAGCAAAGGTCGCGTTAACCGAGATGCACGCGGGCGGAGCCGCGGGCGGAAGGCTAGTTATGTATATACTTATGTACGTAATATAACTTCTTGGATGTATTACTTTTTCATTTACATTCTTATATGGAAAAAAACTAGAAACTCCTAGTATATAATATATCCTCTGAAGATAACAAAAATAAATTATATATACCTACATCAATTTATTTTAGATTCATTATTGATGAATTATTGTAGGCTTTGGAAATTAGTTTATCGTTTGTGCTCAGTAACTTCTAAGGGCTACTGTACAAGTTTACATATTAAATGTCCTGAAACTCTTTGAAATGTCAAATAAATTAAGTAATTGATTGCTCCAGTGCGGACCATTCATTTATCGAACAAATTGAACCAGTCCTAAGTACAAAATAATCCCAAAAAGAGAAATTTACCATCAAAAATACGTTTAACGAATACCTACGTACGTCCTAAAAACTCTAAAACACAAACCTTACCAATATACTCGGACAATATACTCAATTTATTTTCATTCCAAGGGAACCGAAGTTTGCATAGCTCTGGAAAAACTTTTACAATTAAGAGAACAAATTTTACTTTTAATCCCATTTCTTCAACGAATAACGGGGAAATAAAGGTTTGCCAATCTATACATCGCTGTCTGTACATGGTAAGGATATGAGAAAAACTATTATTAGTGGACTTTATTAACGTAATAGAAACCAAAACAATTTTTGTTGGAATGTTTGTCTGTTTATCTGTTTGTCTGTGCGTTTATGCACGCTAATAAATAAATGCATTATAATTTGGTCAATCATAATAAAAAAGACGTGGTTGCTGATTCCATCCGAGGCTCTCACTTGAAGCCCGCTATCTGTTTACTCACTCTCCTCCTTTAGGTTTGATTTATACAGATTTTAAGGGAGTACCTGCCTACCTTGAGCGAAAAACTTGCACCAGAGCCTTCTTCGTCGATCAGTAAGTTAGCCTTGGAGTTAAGTTAGCTGAGCTCAAAGGATCTTAAAAGGACCCTAAAGTGTCCAAAAAGAAAAAATAAGTAGTTAAAATATTGATACAATTATTTCAAAATACCGCACGCATAGACTCACTTCACTATATATACTAGTGTAATAGTTATCAACACTATAAAAGAAATACTGGGCAATCTCCTATTAAGATAATGATCGGTATTTATTCGAGTAGTTCGGACGAAAAGAGACGGTAGTACATTATTTCAGCCCACCTTTGTTCAATGTGACAATAGAAGTAAAATCCACTTAGCGAAGTGTGCAGGTCATTTAATTATTAGGCTCAAAAAGGTTTAATATGTTGTGGAAGTGTCGGTCATGTAAGGCTTTTTGGAACATATTAAAAGCGGCGTAATTAATATTGTTTAATTTTAAATGAGTGCTTGGGATTAACACGGCTTACACGGTCAGTTTTCGGCCAAAATTTAACACTTGTTTGTGTATTTAATTATAATTATAATATTGTGTGTAAGCTTTACAAATACTATTAGGCCGCCTCTGAAAACCAGCGCTGTCCGCTTTCTGGCACTGATACGCGGACAGCATTTAAGCTGAGAGGCGGCCGTTATTCTGTATGGATGTGTGCGAAACCTTGTACCTATATATTATTAGTATTTTTGTACAGAATAAAAAACTTTTTCTTTCTTTCTTTAATGTAAAAGTAATATTATAGATATATAAATAGATTCATACTTGTTATAACGGTTCGTGATTTATCGTAATTAATTATAAAATTCACTTACTTTTGCCTATGTTTCTGTTGCGTTGTAGCACCCGTACCTAGTACCCGTGAGTAGGTTAATGAGTGCATCTTCTTACATAGGATAGTTTTTGTTACCAAATTTACTATTTTCTGTGATAAAAAAATATTCCAGTGATTGGAAGCGCGGGCGACAACTATCACTAAATAAAGCTAAACTATAAAATATAAACAACAAAAAAAAAACGATAAATATAAAGTGAAGAAGCACCTCCGCTAAATGGCTCCTACGTGGCTTGAGACATAGACACAATAATAGTTGAAACGAATCAGAGTAGATGCTACAAAGAAACACTCATACAGTTAACAAGGTGACCTCTTGTTAAACAGAGTTCAAGTCTCATTTGAAATATGGACGTTTTCCAATCACGAACCCTATGAGAATAAGTAACGTAATAATATTCTTAAAAAAAAACATTCACGAAGCAAGAAAATGCTTGAAAAGCAGAAGCATAAGACAACAAAATTACTGGGGGACGCTTTTGCACATTAATTACAGCACAAAGTCTCTCAGCAACATTTTTTTTAATTATTAGGGTTGCTTGTTTCATTTTATCTTGCTATTGTCTGAATTTTTAATATCGGACACATTTTATAATCTTATTAGGATTAAGTAGGGCACTTTAACCCTTCTACGTTTATGAAATGTGAAAGATGTTTAGAAGATGTTAATCAATACCACTCAAACGGTTAAACGGATCTGGCCCTCTAGACAAGTGGCAATTCGTCGGCCGGCGTTTGGTAGAATAGAATGCCAAATGTATGAGATTTGACGTATATGACAGGCGTCAACGAATGTCCAAAACGCCAAATCCTATACATTCGTCATTCTATTCGATGATACGCAACGAATTGCCACTTGTCTAGGGGGGCAGACCAGATTATAGTCTGGAATAACACATGGACTACTTTTTATCTCTGGAATAGTTTCTCAGGGATCACGTCACGAAAACCAGTGTCCCCGAGCACGAAAAATATTTGAATTCGTAACGTAAATGTGTCGAGGGAACAAAGCATTGTGATTGGCCGAAGCACTGCCTACTGTGAACTATGTATTTGTGAAGCAATTCTCCGTTTTCTCGATAAGTTTACTCGGGACACTGGGCAAATTTCAACGCAGACAAAGCCGCGGGCAGAAGCTAGTAAAACATATGACTCTTTAACCAAACATTGGCGACTTTATTTTTTTTAACCACCGCTCCATCAACAATTTATTGAGCATAATATTTTGTGGCTTGGAATAATAAAAAACAAGACGCACACAGTTTAGTACTAATTTATTTTGTACCATACTTGTATAATATTTTAGTACACATAAGATGCGAAATTATGGTTCAGTCAATCTCTCATAATTTTATTCAGTTTTATATAATAGCTCTTTTATAGCACTTATATCGTAAATAAGCACACGGACGACCTAATGGGAAGTGGGTTTTTTTTATTTTTTTATTTTATTTTTCGGGGAGAGTCACACTCGTGCTGCCGACCCTGTAAAAACAGAGAGATTGTGTGCCATCACCGAAGAAGACAAGGAGGACACGCCTTTGGTCTTCCCACTGACAGCACGAAACCTCTCCAGTGAGTTCTGGGTACCCTACTCACTGCCGCGAATATAACACGAGGTTAATATAACCGCGGTATTCTGTAGGGCGCAGGTACTTCCCCAGTCGGACTGCTTTATTACGACGGAAATGCCATCGTGTCCTAACACCTTCAATAGCTGATATATTCATGAAAGTTATTATTATAAGACTAGTTGTTGCCCGCGTCTTCAACAGCTAGGAAGTATGATCCCATTGTTGCAAATTATGGTTTGAAAAGTAACAGCTTATATATGTTTTTTTAGGTGTAGACTCCTGTTGGTAAGTGACGACGTGGTGGTGGTGGTAAATATTCCAGACTTTAATCTATCCCTGTATCAAATTTCAGCTAGTTCCATTCATCTTTCTTCCTATAGTCTTGGGACCTTTAAGCGGGGCGTAAAAAAGCATTTGATGAGGCCTTCAAGCTGAGGGCCACCATTGTAACATTGCTGGTGTCTGCAATAGTGACCCTCTTTCCGAAAACTTTGCTTTTAGCTTACCAATAGGTGAGGGCATCCAAACATCTTCACAACCCTTCTCATTTAGAATAGTAAGTACAATTTTAGCACTGTGCAACTTATATATAGTATATAGTCTGTGAGACCCTACTCACAAAGAACAAAATATTCATTAAAATATGCGTGTCATCTCCGCGGATCTCTTATGCGGTCCTGCCTTTTCGCCGAAAATTGTTTGGCCGATTATCACTTGCCAACCAACGTTTCGCCTATTTTTCACTTTGACGACTAACGATTGTCAAATTTTTGTATGACAACGTTTCATTTGGTAGAATTATTGTTAAGCCGATTATTGTAATGACAAAAAACGTTTGGGGCATTTATCTTTTGTCAAATTATTTATTAGGCCAGACAACTTTTAGACGAATCAAGTATAGCGCGCCCCAACTTGGATAGGTTAGGTTAGAAGGCTAACGCGGGAGCGGAGCGGAGCGGAGCTCCCGCTTTAGCCTTCGTGGTTATTTTTTTATAACCATCATAAATAGTGGCTCACTTAGTATTTTTGTACGCCACATTCAGTAATTTTGACAACAACTACATGAATATTACGCTAACTAAAACATTCGCTACTTGAAAGTTGGCATTTTGAAAAGTGTCATTCTAAAAGGAAGACCAAACGTAAAATTGGCAACTGTGAGGTTGGGTAATAAAAACAAAATTATAGCACAAGTTGGCAAATGATTATTCTGCGAAATAAAATTCTGCGAAACGTTAGTTGGCAAGTGAGAATCGGCCAAACAATTTTCGGCGAAAAGGCAGAGATCCCTTATGCGGGCCTATTTTGAACAATCTACTGATATAAAATATTCGCACTGTCTGTTTCATCCTATTGTAATGTTAATCGAGCAATTATTTATAACAAAATTCATCAAGGATAATGCATAAATCATAGTAGGTACATCGTTAAATTATTTTCAGTATTATGAGCTTTTTTGTGCATTTTAATGCCGTTTATTCGCACCATACTTGTAAATTATTCACACACAATATAGCATAAGTAGCACTATCTGTTTCATATCGTTGTAGTAGTAAACGAGCAATTCAGACAGACTGAAAACATACATACAATATTCACGTCTGTAACTCCCTGAAGGGGTAGGCAGAGATATATTAACAGCCATATTTCGCCAACTATGATTTTTGTTCCTATGGAATCGAGCCTTTTGTCGTTAAGCGGGCACTTTATCATGGGTTGTATGTTTACTTTCAGGAGGAGAAGGACGGACGGACGGAATCTGTAAAAAAATATCATAATACCTAACCACTAACCTCATGAAGTTATAAGGCAAATATGGTATACGTAAAGGAGCAGTTTGCTTTTAAAATATAATTTAAAAACGCAAAATAAGTACAATACCCTACCAGTTATTCCCTATGGCTCACACAACAGCTGCTCTTTTGGCATCTTATAAAAAGGCTCATATTGCCTTACGTGTCGTATTTATACAACCTTGCTATTCATATCACACGAATGCCACGTATGGGTTGAAGAGGGTAAATGAATTAGCATTTCTTGGGTCAAATCTGACACTGTTGCGGTCAAATTTCACCCCTTTGATGTAAAGGTTTTAAGATGTATGATATTCATATTGCACTGTTGTGAAAGACGCTTAATATTCTGAAATATATGCTTTAAATAAGTAAATAAATATTTTTCAATATCTACACAGCGCTATACAACATCTACCCAAAGTAACTTGTGTTATCGGATCTAGATTGCGAATAAAAATACTTAGATACATTTTTTTGTAAATACATACACATTATACATAGTAACACCCAGACCAATGCAAATAGTCATACTTAAGCGTATAAATATTTGCACTGAGCGGGAATCGAACCCGCACCCCCTACGTTACAGTCGAATACTCTACCGCTACGATACAGATGCTGTATTTAACTTTGCCATCTTCAATAAAAGATCAAAATAATTTATTCACCACTTATGCATTAAAACATACAGAAAACCTTTGGCACCTAGCCAAAGAAAGATTTACTAGTAAATTGTATTAGCCGTCGAATTGGCAATAGGTAGAAAGCCGAATTGCACTTGCAGTGTAGTAGAAAGCCGAATCGCACTTGCAGTGTACAAACTACTGTTAAAAATTGCTACGTATGCAGCCTTTTGTAGTATTTCCAAACAGAGCGACAATACTGTCGGAGGAAAAAAAAAAGATTGATTTCAGTCAAAAAGTGGTTTTATTTCAAAAAGCGACAGATTGATAGGCGACTATTCACCATTCAGAACGAAGCTACAAAGCCACGTGTTCTACGAGTGCTATGATTTGCGTAGCACAAATCCATTTATACAGATGAACAATTCTGTTCCCAGGTAACATTTAATCGTGAAACTTTGTAGCTGAACAATGACTGGATGACCAAAATTCCCTAGCCAATTCCTTAGTCACCAAAAATAAACTCAAATGGTTACTCTTTAATCGCATTAACCGACACTTCAAGGTATTTAGAATTCATAACAGTATTCTTTCTGATAAATATAGTTTACACTGACAATGACAGACAGATGTATACAGCCCAGACTCAGCCTCCGATACATGTCTCGCGTCAACAACAGTGCCCGGAATATGGTAATAGGCTCACCCCTATTACGTGGGACCGAATTCAATGATTGGTGAAATATGGGTGTTAATTCCCCTCTGCTTACCCCTTCGGAGATTTACAGGTGTGATTATGTGTATTTATGTAAATTTTAGTTGGAAAAAAAACCAAGATTGAAGACAAAACTTTTAACAACTACACTACCGATTCTCTCATATCTTTTTATCAGTATACGCCAATAGGCCTGATCTTATAGGCCAGTTATTATCACCATACAAGTACATAATGTGTTTATATAACAGCCAGTGTATTGTTATACTCGTATGTCTATCTATATAGTACGGCTATGGAATGTCTCCAGGGGCCTTCCTATCCTACATAGGTTGAAATACTCCACGGGCCAAAGGTTAGAATTCCTACGGGCCGAGTATTTTCACAATTAATCCGAGGTTAAGGAAATATTAGAAATGTTTTCGGTACAAATCTTGATGAGTCCCTATCATCAAGATTTTTAGGGATGACATGCAAGCTGTTACACCTGTTAATTGATGGCAGATTTAAAGGGGAAGATTATAGCCTGGAATACAGGACAACACTGCACAGCCTCTGCGGCGAATCGGTAGTGAACGAAGCCGCTACGCAGGAGGCGCGAATTCTATCCCCGCTCAGTGCAAATATTTGTATGCATGAATATGGGTATTTGCATAGGTCTGGTCGTGGCTCGGAGAGCACGTTAAGCTGTCGGTCCCAGTTGCCATACGAACATCTATGGCACTCATTGCTGGCAGTTGGAGCCCTAAAAAGTCCAATAACAACGGTCTTACTGCAATGCTTCGATATCGCCTAATGTCACGATTGGGTTGTGGAATTCAGATGGCAGGCACTTCACAAAAAATATCGAGGTCCAGCCAAAACCGCAGTTAAAACTGGTAAAGCGGACTCCAGACTCCGAGGTGAAAGCTTTGGATGCGACTGGGAATTAACGCTAGGATGAAGAAGATTATAGCCGGGAATAACACAGGCTAAATAAAAATCCCTGAAATAAGTTCCTGTACCCTGAGAACATGATAACTCAAATAGTAGGTACTTAAATACAGATTAAGTGAATATTTAATATTCATCTAATATCGTGTCCCAAAACATTCCCGGTCGTTCGTAGCTGGTTATGAAAATGACAGTTACGAAAATGGACAAACCCGCTCTAACTCTGTTTTAACCTGTCACTGACAACTGTCGCATGCGTCGTTTGGTTCTGACAAATATCATAGCGAACTGATTTTTGATATTCACAAACAAAGCAATCATTCACACGTCGCTGAAGCCTACTTAATATCTTATTGACATCGACGAGTACCTAGCTATTGTTAGAAATATTATTTACATACAATATGGATACGACATATAGGCAATAATTGAAACCATATACTTGGTACCCCCTAAGCTTCAAGCAGGAAAAGTTTGAACAAAATTGGTCCAGTATTATGGGCAGAAACTAGACTTTTAATTTTATAGAATTTGAACAACTTTGAGCACTCTGTAGAATCGCATGTTGCCGCTTAGCTGTTCAAGTAAGTTACCTACTATGCCTATTGTTGTGTGTGTGTGTGAAGTTGTTGTATGTGTGTGTGAAGGTGTGCGTATTTATTAATGACTTATGACACAGTCAATGACTTTAAAGCAATGGATGAAACTATTTAATGACTTATACAAGTGGTTGCATTTTCTACATTTATTTTAATAATTATTTTGTTAGAAAATTTCGGATTTTATAAATCAGGGAATTTAAGTTTAAATTTAATTTGGTTCTATTCCTACAGACCAGGATGCTTCGCGGTTTCAGTATTTGCACATATGTCGTATCCATATCGTATATAAAAATCAATGCCACTTTTCGTTGTTATATTATAACTCAAGAACGGCTGAACCGATTTGGCTAATTTTAGTCTTGAAATATTCGTGGGTGTCCAGGGAAGGTTTAAGCGGTGAGAAAATAGGTGCAGCGGGAACGGGAAAAATATGGCGGTACGAAGTTCGCCGGGACAGCTAGTTTTTTTTATAAAATACTAGGAAAACGGAAGGTGGAACGCCCCCTAGCCAGATGAACTGACTATCTGAAAACGGTGGCTGGGTCGTACCTACTGGATGCGGAAGGCGGTGGAGTGGCAGACGTGGCGCATATTGAGAGAAGCCTATGTCCAACAGAGGACTGCAATAGGTTAATTGGTTGATTGAATAGGTCATACCCGTCATATATATGTCCTAAAGAATTTATCGCCCTTCAACCTCCACTCGCAATGTTTATTTTCGATTTTGGTACTGGCGTGGAGTCATTTAATTGAAGTATCGGGTAACTTTGTCATTTAATTTTGCATTTTTATTCTTACGTTCGATTAATTGTTTTAAATGTAAACTGATAAAAGGGAAAATCAATAAAATACCTTTTTTCATAATAATAGTAGGTATTCGTTCTCAAAAACAAATGAAATATAGGTGCAATAAAAATAACAGTAGTCGTGATGTTTTGCTACACAATGCATAAAGCTTTTGATAGCCTCGCTAACACATAAAAGTACAAACATTCGTATGTTCAATAAAAGTATGCACCGTACACATAAGCACTATTGCAAAATGCGCTTTATAACTATACCGGAAAGTGCATAATTGATAAATAGTTTAAAAAAATATGATTTTGTAGTAACAGACTTGCAATCCTTTGTGTACATACCGCACTGGCTGGTGTTTGAATCTTTTTTTTTACTTTTTAGTCGTTCGTCTGTTTCCTTGTTGTTCCTAAAAAACGTAACTGCAACAGTGTAAACGTAACAGCATTTACGAATCAATGTGGAGATTTTTTATATTGTATTTTGGGAGTATTTTAAAAGAGTACGTCTGAAGTATTAGAAAGTATTGTTTCTACGTACCACGGAGCGTAATAGGCGTGAGCATATGCCTTCAAATAAGAGATACTGAGAAAATTCAGAGCGCTAGTTACGAAAATATTGCTTGGGTCACCTACATCCAACTTTTTGACGGGTCTGATGATACATTAATCCAGTAATTATAACTTCTTATCATAAAAAGTAAGATAAAAGAAACTAATAAAAAAAAAGACTCGTATTAGTATCATAATAAGTTTAGTAGGAAACTTTTATAGGGTCCTTTTACTATCTTCTTTATACCATACTAGCTGACCCGGCGAACTCCGTACCGCCATATTTTCGGCCCCGTGGTATTCTGATCCTCTTTTTGCTGCATCACATTAGAAATCTCTAAATTTATCAGTGTTTCTCTACAATATTATGCATGTATTATACATATAAACCTTCCTCTTGAATCACTCTATCTATAAAAAAAAACCGCTTCAAAATCCGTTACGTAGTTTTGAAGATTTAAGCATGCATAGGGACGGACAGACAGCGACTGCGACTTTGTTTTATAATATGTAGTGATAGTGATGATGGTCAACAATTGAATAAAGTTTGATGAAATGAATATTATTCCTTTTAAAATACAGTATTATAATTGCTAATTCTCACCTTTTAACTTGGACTTAAAATTTGAATAGCCTTACGAAAATATTTTTAATTTTGACGGATATGAATACCAATTTGCCAATTTACAATAAAAGTAAATTAAAATGATACTACAATCTAATAATAAAACAGTATTCAATACAATAATAAAATTATTATTGCACACTAATAAAATGTAGGTAGCTTGTACAGAATACATAATTAAAGATTATGTAGATACAAATGGCGGACTTATCGCTAACAATAAAGGCGATTCTTTTCTAATGCAGTAAGGTAATTTCCCCTTTTTAATTGAAAAACAACTTGTAACTTGATTATAAATTAGGAAAGTTATAACTCAAGAAGTAATTATAAACTGACTTTCAAATCGAGCCTGTAATCTAACTGGCACTGTAATTTCTTCTCGATAAAGCAGTAACAGAAAGCTCTTTATACGCTACGATTGATCGGGACTAACATCAAAATTAAGGGTAAGATTTATTTAGAAAAATTGCTTGCATGCATTGATGATTACCTATGTTCAGAAAAATATATAAGTGTGAAAAATGTTTGTTAATATGTTTGGATGCTTAATCACGCTCAAACGGCTGTCCAGGTTTGCCAGAAATTAGTTACAAGGATAGATTATAGTCTGGAATAACGCTTAGGCTACTCTTTATCCTTGGACTAGGTTCCCAACCCCCATTGGTTGCAAAAACGGGACTCTGACTCTTACACGAATGGATCAACAATAATATCTTAGATGGGTATAAAAATATTTTGTTACAAATCGTGTCGGTATCGGGTCGATCGATGTAATAAAACTACGCTAGCATAACAATTTATGGTACATTTATGGCTGGAGACTTCCTTTTAATGGCTACTTTATGACGTCCGTAAGTATACACTCGGCTGAGCGAAAAAGAATAAAGATTTTTTACGGCTAGTTTGTGCACCTTTCATTTTGTTTCACGGCAATTTTAAAACTATTTTACAGTATTAAATCCGGTTTCAAATTACATTATACACAAAGTAAGAGTTAATTATGATGTAATTGTATGCCAGCATAAGTATTATGTCATGATGAGAGATGAGCCTAAACTGTAATTTAAGCTATTTTATTTACATTATCTAGCGTCAGTCGCTTAGTGACTAAGGAGACGGCTTTGTGATCGAGAGGTCCCAAGTACCATATAAAACTTCTTTTAAAAAGAACTGCATTTTCGTTTATTTTATTATGAGAGAGTTGGAGCGTTTTCAGATTATCCGACTCAATATCGGTGTCGGACGACGATAGTTGACAGCCGAGAGCCGCCAACACTTCGATGTCGACTCCGATATCTTGCCGAACAATTTGAAAGTCAGATACATATTTCATACATTTTACTCCCTCTAATATCGAAACGGCGTCCGACACCGATATCGGATCGGATAATCTGAAAACGCTCTTAGGTATGTCCGAACATATATATCCTTTTTTGAAGTTACTTAAAACAACACAGCCAGTTGGTTTGAGGAACTCGTAAAAAAAAAAGAAACGAAATCTGTCGAACAGTGAGCAAGACTTTTCGATTGATAGTTATCGATGAAAAGGGTATGATGTTCAATGTTCATCGGAAACAAAATGGAGAATCATTCAACCGGTTGAGTAACATCGATGTGAGTAAATATTACGTTGACTCGATTAAAAATCGTTCGATTGTTACGTCGATATATCACGTGCATGTTAAGTGTTTACTTACTTTGATTTATTGCGTTGGGGAACGTATATTAACAGACATAATAACTTTATTCTGTGTAAATATTTTATGAAATAGGGTGATAACATATTTTTACAACTGTTTACACTACTTATCCTCAGTATTGAATTATTGAGAGCTAGATGGGGACTTCCTGGTCCCGACGCCGCGCCGCCGGGATGCAAGAGACATGTCTCAGCCAATCTCGCCTCCAGAAACCAACGACCCACAGACGGCGTGCGTTTTTGCCAGCTTAAGTCCGACATAACCCCCACCTACCGCATCCGGTGGGAGGAGGGAAAGTTTCCGTGGGGATTATAAAGAAAAAAATAAATGTAAAGATTTATTAATGGTAAATAAGTGCAAATTATTTCAGCATCTTCCCAGTATTCCAATAACTTACCATTTAACGTCGAACAAACTTCTCAAAAGCCCATAACTCACGAAACTCAGGTATTGAAAAGAAGTAAAAGCCATTACTCCGTATATTGTAACCATGCGAATTGAGTTATGTATTTGTTTGTGTATGACATTTTATCGGCTCCCGTTTATCGCCACAAAGAACTTTTACTTACTGGAATATGCTTCCATTACTAGTAAATAAGATATGTTTTAATGACCGTTATTGAGGCTACTTTTAAGGATATTTTTAAATTCATTTACATGGCCTCTATAATAATATGTATTATATATGATACCCCAAGACCCTCAGGCCTAAATCAACCTCACCTGCCAGCCAGTAGACGTACTGTTCGATGGATGGAATTTTCATACATACTTTTCCCGTCCCGACCTCGAGAGAAAAGTATGTATGAGAATTAGCAGTCCGTCCAATAAATGCCGGGAATCTAAATATGGAGGCCGATAGTCTCGGATGCAAAAAGGGAACTACGCTAAGATGATGATTTTATTACCTATTTATCCTCACAAAGAACTTGCACTTACTAGAGTATGCTACCATTACTAGTAAATATAATATTTATTTATCCAAACTTACGGATATCTTATCTATAATATTATGATTTGGGGCCGTTATTATCGTTGCTTTTAAGGAAATTGTTCGTTATTAATTTAAGTAACCAAGGCCAAGAATATCAAGGACCAAATAACGACACGCTCGTACATTTGTAAATTGGTATATGCCCTTTACTTCCAAGTAGTTAATATTTGTGTTATAGTAAGTAGTTTCTCGTCGGTAGTTTATTTAGTGAACTTTGAATCTGGAACCCCTTGGCTGTTTTGGGAGTATTTCTTCTACCAATCCAAAACGGATTAAAAAGATTTTCTATAAAGTGAACTGATTCGTGTGGCCATCATGGATTAAATTTGTCGTTTTTCAAAAATTGCAAATTATTCGCGCCTTATGTTTTTTAAACATTTGGGCGCGAATGCATTGTGATTTTTTTTACATAATGTGATGGTAGAAACGAAGAATTATCATTATTTTTGTTGCTATGGAAAGTAGTCGATACAGGTAGCTGGTAACCATTTTCTCTATGTAAGCACCCTTAAGATAATGATTCCGTAGCCGACCGCATACGACAACTGCCAACGCACGCAGCAGATGCACGTTTTTTTTTTTTTATAGGACACGTCAATTGGACTTCGCCTCGCCTGATGGTAAGCTGAAGGCAAAGTCTCTGAAAAGAGCGTCACCATTACAGACACGTATCATGTTACAATGGTGGCACTCAGCTTGATGGCCTCATCAGATGCTTTTTCACGCCCCGCTTAAAGGACCCGGGACTGTAGGAGGAGGGAAACACGTGAACTGGCAAGGAATTCCATTGCGGCTTCTCAGTGGTCCCCTTTATCCGTATCGGAGTTTGACAAGTAACGCTGTATGGAGCTGCATGCGTCGGCAGTTGTCGTATGCGGTCAGCTTCGGAATCATACCTTTAGATTTGTTATTAATTTAGATATCGTTTGTCATTTTACCTAAAAGTATTCATATACATTTTGAGTACCAAAGTTCCCATGGGAACAATAAATAAAGCCACGGTGAAGTGTGGCTAAGTTTCACTAATACACTTATACATAATCTCCACGAAACTTCACAATCTTCTAGAGAATACCACGCAACTAGTGGTCTTATCGTGCCAACAATGTCGGCTAACGTTAAGGAAACTTTACTATTCTGACAGTTAGAACAAGAACAAAGAAATATTGTTACTATATTTTCCTACCACTTTAATTTCCCGTGAGCGAGTTGCGCATATTGTAGTTTATGTAAGAATATGTTAGAATATACCTTAGTAGGTGAAATGCGGTGACTGCGCTACCCTTGAAGGATTGATACCACTTTTAAATTAAATTTTCTTTGAAAACTTCCAACAATTGCTCGAAGTTCTTCAAATATTGAAGTTTATTATTCTTATTTCACTCATGGATTTCTGTTAATTTCTTACACTTCCGAAGCTGAGTATTTAGTTACTTACTTCGTCTCATATTATGTTGGGTTATTGGACGATTCGCACGAATTGATAATATGTTAGTTTGTGTATTGATAACAACTTTAGTAACAATATAGATCAATGACTCACTCATGTTTTAGGTGACACAAAGTGTCTTAAGTACCTCCTATCAAACACTTAAATTATATTATTATGTCAATTGTTCATAGACTCAGTTTTAGAATCACAACCTTTGTATACTCTAAGATCACAAATCACAACTCAACTTACCATACGCACATTATCTGATAACAAATCCTTTGATAAATTCAACAGCATGCCGTTTACAGAAATAACTTCATAGCAATATTATTTTTTAAACTGTTGCGGTGTAAACTCATAGTTTTTGTAATTTCAGGCCTTTTCGCGATTAATTATTATGGAACGTCTCGGATGCGTAATTTCAACGCTGACGTGTAACTATTTACAATCAGAAGGACTATGTAATTGTTTGCAACCTTATCAGTATGAAAATAAACTGGCGGTAATGTTTGCCAGAAAGTGTAGATAAATAAATAATCTACGTGAAAATGTGTGCCCACATGTTTTTCTTAACAAATTGGCTACTCAGCTAAGATGAGTGTGATGATGAGTGAAGTAAAAAAAGCTAGAGCAGTGCGTTTTCGAGAATATTCTATGGAGTGATTTACCCCATAGAATATTCTCGAAAATACTCGAGTACAAAATACACTCAAACTGATGATATGGCACATCGTAACATCAGTCTTCTGCGATGTCATTTTTTTTCATTTATAACACGGCTCGAATGACAAGCATTATGAGTGACAGCCCATAAAACATGTTTACTTGCTATTTTAAGTATAATAGGACATGTGAGGACGTCGTAAGTCTTTCCAAGGATATGCCAATACAATATACGAACCAGCGACAGTGGCACAAAATAGATAAATAGTTTAGACTTAATAGTGCGTCGGATTTTTTTGCCAAGGAAATCATCATCCGCATATAGACGTATTCTCCTGATTGCATCCGTGGCCAAGATGACCTCGGAGCTCAGGGTCCGCCTTCCGGCTCTTCCTCCTCCACTTCGCACGATCTTGGGCGCCCATGGTAGTGAGACCATTTGCACGCATGTCACCCTCCACGACGTCAAGCCAGGACTTTTTTGGCCTACTCCTTTTACCTGGACCCGGCGGGGGCGCTATTGCCAGGCATTTGTTCCCCACGTAGCCTGGCGGTTGCCGCAAGACGTGGCCGCACCAGCGAAGGCGGCTCTCTTGCATTTTATCCACGATGTCATGGATAAAATGGACATGGAGGCTGCCGCGGATGCGAGAGTTCCTCAAGCAATCTTTACGCGTGACGCCGCACATCCACCGCAACATTTTCATCACCGTGACACGCAGCTTTTTTGCCGAGGAAATATCAGGATAGAAAGTAGCCTATGCTACTCAGGGATAAAGAATTCAAAAAAAAAATGATTCAGTAGCTTTTAAATTATCTGATACACTACATATATTATATAAAAACATTATGAGTGAGTAGGATAAACAGAGCTCACTGGAGAGTTTTTGTGCTGTCAGTGGGAAGTCCAAAGGCTTGTCCTGCTTTGTCTTCTGCGCTTACAGGGTTGGCAGCACGAGTGTGCCTCCCCTGGTTGTATACGTCCATAGACCATGGTAACCACTTTCCATCAGGTGTACCGTGTGTTTGTCTTCCACCTAAGTGGTATAAAAAAAACAAAATCTTTTCTTTTTGTTATTATAAGTACACTATTATATTACCATCATAATAGACAAGTAACCCGAATATCGGCTTCGCACGGGAATAATTTCGACAAAAAAAAAGAAATCGCGGTCCTTTAAACCTTATCCCTATCATCCCTTTAGATCGCGGCTTAAAACATGATCGCTAATGGTAGACGGTTCTCTATTTTTAACCGACTTCAAAAAAGGAGGTTCTCAATTCGTACGCAATTTTTTTTTTTTTTTTTTTTGTTTGTTTGTTACGCGATTGTGAAGCCAATTCTAGACGGATTTTGAAAATTCTTTTTTTGTTCGTAAGTAGATTATTCCGAAGTGGTCCCATTTAAATTTCGTAAAGATCTGATGACGGGTTTCCGAGATTAGACCAAGGAACTCTTCAAAAAGTACCAAGAAATCAGCCGCGATTGCTGCAATGGCATATTATTGCAATGTTTCTGCCATTACACATCATAACATCACGCCTGAGTCCTTTGAAGGGGTACGCAGAAGTGTTCAGAATATTCAGATATATTTCCGGTGTATATGCATTGATTTTAAAAATTATTTTTGAATAATGCTTTAATATTTTTTTTATTTAGCGTGGTCGGTTCAATCTGTAGTGTAGCGTCAGCAGCGCATGTACAGTCAGGTCACTATACATGCGATGTACAGTCGTGAGACTGTACAAACTCACTAAAAAGAGAAAAATAAATTCATTTTTAACAAAAAAGTTTAACCGACTTCAAGAAACGAAAAAGAGGCACTGAAAAGCGAAAAATAACTTAATTTACAGACTTACTGATTTATTAGAAGTCGGTGCCAGCTAACTTTGTTTGTTGTGTCTGAACTACATTACTATGATGCAATCAATTGAAATATGGCCTCCCTTGGGCTAGGCACCGACTTCTAATAAATCAGTAAGTCTGTAAATTAAGTTATTTTTCGCTTTTCAGTGCCTCTTTTTCGTTTCTTGAAGTCGGTTAAACTTTTTTGTTAAAAATGAATTTATTATTCCTACAATTTTATGTCATAATTTAACATTGCATAAAGTTACTTCTCCTAACATTATTTACGCATAATACTCATTTGCCATAACTTTTTAATCATAATTTTTTTAATCCTATTTACTATAAGCATAATATTTTATAAGCATACTGTCCCAAAGCATAAGTTTACTTAAGCATAATATTCATTTGACTAAATAAAGTTCTACATGGTTATAAAAAAAAAATAACCACGAAGGCCTAATGCTGGCCTTCTAACCTAATCTATCCAAGTCGGAATCAGGGGCTTTCTCAATAAATCTAGACAAATAAACAATATGCTTTACAACTTTATGCATATCAAAGTTATGAATAAAAACATTAGGATATACAATATTTATGCTTAATAACATAGTATGCTAAAAACCAATTATGGCACACTATTATTATGACAAAGAAAATTATGCCTAACTTGTTATGACAATTCAAATTAGGACAAAAACCATTATGAGAAAAAATGGGATCCCATGGTAGACGTGGCGATAATCTGAATGTAGCCTTATTTTATTCACAAGAAGTTCTGATAATGTCTCCTTGGTCTAATAATATGGTAAACCAACACAAAGCCTACTTAATAGTATTGTGATTTTGGTAAGCAAAGCTGACATTAAGAAAAGAGAGATGGGTCTGTATACTCTATATAGTTCCATTTTTTTCCTTCTGGATAGCGGCTCAAAATAAGATCGCTTATAGCCCGTTATGGTAGACTCAAGTTTATTTGTAGCAATTTTGAACTTATCCAATAAAATCACATCTGTCAGTCTTCACAGTTTCCTAATGTTCGTCATATTGCGGCACAATAGAAAGTTTGATTATTTGGATAACTATTCGGGTTTATATAGCCTTAGGGACTTTTCGGGACAATATGTAGAAAACTATCAACAAATATGTTTTGATGAAGCTTTCAAATAAAAGATTATAATACATGTTTCTAACCGATATTAAATCAAATATGGAGGGCGATTATGCTTTCATCTCAGTACTCCACATCCAATCAGTTAGTTTATTTTGACTATTATGGGAGCGACAGCCATTTGACTTCCAATTCACTCTGAGAGGAAAACCAGAACCTCCTCTATTGGTTGGCAGATTTATCGACTCGCAGGTGAAGTTGATTTGAATTAGAAAACATTAAAATAAATAACCATAATCCCACAGCTGTGCCGGGGTCAAATTATAACTGAAATAAAAAATGGGCTCCAACTGGAGCACTCCTCAGTAATTACAAAATACGATAGTACTTTTTTTTTTTTTTTTTTTTTAATTTATTTATCATACAATTTAATAGCTATGAAGTTAACAAAAAGCCTGCAAAACTGTTCTAACAGTTTGACTGCAGGAAGTAGTCTCTTTTGAACTGTAGGTAAGTACTATCTAAATATTATATACTTATATCTATTTCTATATAAATATTACATAAGGGCCATTTCATTATTTCACCGTTAAGGGATTGTACTCAATAAATATTCCCTTAGTTTTTTCTTAAATTTATTGATGTCTGGCTCGAGACGAATGTTTTCTGGCAAACCATTTAGTAAATAGGGTAAACGTTTTTTTAATGTTCTATCACCATAGTAGTTGGTAACTCTGGGTACTTCCAGTTTGCCAGTTGACACCGCCCTTGTACCATACTTATGACTTATTTGCGAGAGATTATTGTCTTGACTGCTACGGTTGTTAATTGCCAAAAGGTACTTATGTTTTAAGCTTACAGGAAGGATTTTACAAATTTTGAATAGTTGACGGTAGTTTCCTCTGCAGTTATTTTTAGTTTTATTATTTACAAGTAGTTTTAAAAATCTAATTTGTAGAAGTTCCAATTTATCAATATAAGTTTTAAATGTTAGACCGTAACAGTCAAGGGCATAACTCAGGATTGAATCTACCAGTGCGTGATACAAACACTTAAGGGTGCCCTTAGGAACCCTGAAACTAAGGTGATAAAATTTACTAAGCAGTATTCTTAACTTATTACAAATACCATCAATATGTTGTGACCATGAAAACTGAGTATCTATTTTCACTCCAAGATAAGTAACACAGTCTACTTTACTAATTGGTCTACATTGGCAGTCGGATAAGCCCTGGTGGATACATGTGTAGCTATGAGTGTACATTAGAGGTAGCTGTTCAGGAGCAGTTAAGTATGGAGAGTGAATTATAAGAAATTGAGTCTTCTCTGAATTCAGTACGATACCATTATCGTGTGACCACTTTATTACGGCGTCTATGTCAGTTTGTACAAGTCGACACGTTTCAGTAAGGTCGGTACCTGCTCGGAGTGTACATAGGTCATCTGCAAACATGTGAGCTGTGCAGTGTTGTAGAACCCCGCACAAGCTATTAACGTGCATCAGGTAGCAAACTGGCAAACTCCTATTTGCCTCCAGGGTAGGCAGACATAAAAGTCCACCATTTGACTCTATCCGGACATACTTCACGAGTTTGCAAATGCAAATGCAAGCCTGCTGATTTCACCTGACCTGCCTTTTAAAAAAAAAATACGGTTGCGTTTTACAAAATAAATTAAAAGTCGAGTTGTTGAGTATCGTTTTACAAAAATGTACATTGTACATCCGATCAATCTGGGAAGATGTTCTATCTAAATGTTAAACAAACCCAACCACACACTGAAATTGGTTTATCTATACGTATCGTGACAAACATAGAAATAGCGTAAAGTAATTACTCCAAGGCTACAAGTTTTATGGCGCGAGTAATTTTATTGCTCATCATGTAGCTAATGACTATCTGTTGTCGGGGGATGCTACATTGCTATAGGAGATAAAGGGAAATAATTATTTGAAATAGAGAAAACCTAAATCGAGAGATATCTTTTTCGATTGGAATACTAGTAAACGAAATTACTGAATTCCCCTTGTAGTTATACCTAATTGTTTGTGTAAGGAGTAGGTTTACATCGGTAGAGTACCTAATGGTGGTAGATTTGAAACCAGGACCTCTTGATCGTAATCCTTAACCACTAAAACTAACGAGATAAAAAAAATATTTTTTTTAAATTTTAATGAACCAATTTTTTTTTCTTTTTTCTTAAAAAGAATATTAGCAACCGAAATTACTAATATTCCCGTTAACCCCTCCCTCCAACTAAGCTAAATTGCTTGTGCTAGGAGTGGGTTCTCGTCGGTAGTGTAATGGCCAGGATTCGAACCCGGGACCTCTCGATCGTAAGGCCGACTCCTTAACCACTAATCTACCGACGCTTTAACCAAATTTGAGATCAAACAAAAATGTACAAGTCTGAGAATAAAGGCTAACACGATAGATATCAATAATGATCAATAGTAACATGGTATTATTCAGTTTAACATGTAAGTAAGTATACCACCTAATTAGGTCACCTTCAGATCGAGGCGACCTAGAAGCAGGTCGCGCCTCCTTCTAAATAGGGCCAGTTGGGGAAACCATAGTCCCACACCCAAAAGAGCCCTCTCGTTGGCAAGGTGCCAGGCGATCTCACCTTTGACATAATTGATCCAAGACGATGTGCGGTTTTAGTCGGTCCGAGTTCTACATAATGGAGGAGGTATCCGTGGGGTTTCCGCACAATAAAACAGGTAGTATACTTTACGATAGTTCACATAAGATCTCCTTAAGATGTGTGCAAGCAGACGATATTATTATCAAAATAATATTTCAAGGTTCACTATATAAAGTATGTGTAACTAACTTTATGGAAATACCTTTTCGATAGCTAACGACTGTTTAACAAGACCCTTTTCGTAACGACCTAGGGGCAGCACACAATGCGACGCAAACTTTGCACAGTACTAAGAAATCTGCGTCAGCATTGCCACCACAAACTTAAACTTAGTCCGCAGACACGGTACTGTATACAAATTGAGTGTTGATCTAGTTCTTGAAATGGATGTTTTTGGCCCCTTTGATGAGTGAGACTAAGCTTCATTGTAAGTAAGTAAGATGTAAGTAAGTGTAGCAAGTTCGATATTTTCCGTGAAGTGACTGCCATCTGACCTCCACAATCAATTGGCGTTAAGGAAGTAATAGTTAAACCAGTTGTTAGATTTTAGGGTGTAACGAGTGCTATAAATGTTTGTTTGACGACCAAGACCAACGGTTTAACGTGCTCTCAAGGCACAGAAATACTGAGTATTTACCAATTCAAATAGACATATTCACACATACATACCTACATACAACCACACCTTTATCCCCGGAGGGTTAGGCAGAGGTGTATTAACACCCACATTTCACTAATCTTTGTATTAGATCCCACGTAATAAGGGGTGAGCCTATTGCCGTATTCCGGGTACTATTATTGATATTCAAGCCACGAACTAGCTATATGCATACAAATATTTGCACTGAGCGGGAATGAAACTCGCGCCCCCTGCGTAGCAATCGCAAGCTCTGAATACAACGGGCACTAACACTGTCATGATAATGAGGTATTTCTAGTTCCATGTACTCATCAATCAGGTATACCTATTACAAAAACCAACCTTAATTTTACCACTAAAACGCACCAACCCACAACTGGTGTATAATGTCGTTAAATTGATTTCACAGTCAGGTTAGTCGCTATAGACATGGACTAATAAAGGTTCAAGGGCGCCATTGATGTCCAATGTCATTGCGACAACAAAGAGCTGTCTATTTCACACTTGGTGTGTTCCTTGGGCCCCAACACTAATGGATAAACGGTTTATATGTAGTTGTATATGTATAACGGTATCAACGATTTTGATGAAAGGACAATGCCAGGATTTGTATGAAACCTGGTCCCACCTTCAACAACTATGTGTGTCACATCACTGGGTAGGTATTTTTAAGCTGAATAAAAGTTACTATGGCGCCGAGACCAAATCGGCAAATTGTTGACTGGCGTATTGTAGAATAGAATGATGAATGTATTGGATTGATGCGTATTTTGACGGTAATGACATTTAAGACAGTCATCAACGTATGTCATACGTTCGTAAAATAGAATAGATGGTTGATCAGTGTATGGGATATTGATCCGTATTGACTCAGACGTATTTTGACGTATATATATGACAGTTGTCAACATTATGTCATACGTTTATAGAATAAAATAGAACAGATTGATCAATGTTTGGGACATTGATCAATCTTTAATCTATTCTACAAACGTATTGTCACTTGTCTAGGCTCTAGAAGAACAGATATTGTTGAAAAGTTAAAGCAAAAATGAATAAATTCAGCCGTCACCGATTTCAGATCACGTTGGCACAAAAATCAATCAAACGTCGAGCTATGTGTAAATGCCCAAATAACGAGAAATAAATCGCGGTTTATCTGCGGTATATCATTGAGCTTTAAAAATACTTTGTTAATAATTCAAAGTGAACTTTATTTTTTAACGCAGACTTTCAACTTAAGTTTACTTTATTTTTCATATATTTTGGTCCGTCAATTGACTGCACCCCGCTAGATGGTACAGTCCAGAAGATACGGATCGCCATTTCTGATGCCATTGGTTTTAAAATGGTGGTCCTTAACTTTGCCTTGATAGATGTTTTTTCACGCCCCACTTGAAGGTTTTTATACAAAACTTTTCAAAGAACATACAACAGTGACACCTTTCTCCTTCCAGGGTAGGCAGAAACAACATTTTCAACCCCACAAACATTCTATTTTAATATTTTGTAGAATATTTATCTAACATTTTAATAATGAAGGACATAATTGAGTCACGTGACTTCACCCACTCCCAAGTCAATTTCGTCTAATGTCATCCGCGTAATCTAATTCTACTGCCACTCAACAACCTTTCATACATTCATTCAAACTTTCACATTTATCGCTTATTGCATTTTCACAAATTATATCGATAAAAAATTATATTATCTAAAAACATGTATTCAGTTAAGTCCTTAAAAGTTACCTACACGATAACTTACCGATCAAAATGAGTAAAACATTGAAAATGTTAGTACATAAATAGGTATTATATGGCTTTTACTTTCAACACTTGATAAATCGAATTTAAAAGCAAGAATTGATTCAATTGTAGTACTCGATATGTTGTATCGGCTAAGTGCTTTTCCAAGTATTAAGTACACATTATCTTGGCGGCGGCATTGTTGCACTGACTTTGATTTTAATTCAATCGGTACGGTACAGTACAGTCGAGTACACAAACAATATCACAATTTATTTACATATATCACGTTTGATTTTATTTACATACCCGCACCTATTCTCATTGAGAATAGGTGCGACTACACCCTTGAGAATTTCTCAAGGGTGTAGGCTGAAGTGTATCAACAAATATATATTGACGATTACGTTTACAATCCCATGTGAGAAGGAGCAAGCCCAAGAAATGTATAATTTTTTATGTGAGTTAATATACACGTATAGCGGGTTAGACAGCAAAGATCCAAAAAAATACTGAGCATGACACTTATAGACCAAGGGACAGTTAAATTTTCATTAAACCCTTACTGGTTGACCCCGTAACCTGATGATGCGATGAAGTCATCATCAGTTTATTTGTAAAATCACACAGTCTCAAAAAGTACTTTACACACCTACCTCATGTTTGCGAAGATCGACGTGATCATAATATAATCTTCCTTTCAACCAGGTTTAACTGACTATATTCATAGCCGTCATAGGTTCCATAACTACCTATCTGTGGTGAGAAGTCCCTATAACACAATTCAGGCCGATTTGTTTTGGAGAGAAGGTAGAGACCAATAGCTAGCATTAGGCCAGACAATCTATGTCGCGGGAAAAAAAATTTGCTCCCTTTTGAAATTTTTCCATACACTTTTAGCTCATGCTACCTTTATAACAAAACTAGCTTTCGCCCGCGGCTCCGCCCGCGTGGATGTCGGTTATCGCGACCGAACATAGCCTATGTCTTTTCTCAAGGTCTAATCTACCTCTGTATCAAATTTCATCAAAATCGGTTCAGTGGTTTAGGCGTGAAAGATAGACAGACAGACAGACAGACAGACAGACAGACAGACAGACAGAAAGACAGACAGAGTTACTTTCGCATTTATAATATTAGTAGGGATGTCCATTAAAGGGCACAAAACCACTTACAAATAAACTACCTACAGAACATGAAAAAGAAACAGCTTTTATCGTTTTTACTAGCAGTAAAACGTTAAGACAAATGTCATAGCCATAACTCAACAAGCGTTCTATTCACACGACACGTAACAATTCACTTAGGCTCGTTTACACATGATTTACGAAACATATAACGCATAAATAAATCACAAGTATGACCGCATATTTATCAGACGAAAGAAAGATGGCGTCTTACCACGAACAGTATTTCTAACCTCAATTAGGCAGTTAGTGTCCATGAATGGAAGTCCTTCGGCCTTTTTGTTAAGTATACTTTCATTGAGAGCGTCCTTGTACAAATATAAAAATTAATTGACACCATACTATGGAGCTGGGTATGCCTCAAGGTTTTTGGAAAGCCCCAAAAAACGTCTAAGGTTTTTTGAAGGATTAACATTCGTAATAAGGTCATCAAGTTGCTGATATAGCTCACAGAGTTAGCAGTTGAGGTGGGCTGGCGACATCTACCGAGGAATCGATGACTGATGAAGCAAACGAGTCCTTGAGTAGAGACCGTGAATCGGCAAACGATAGGTGGGACGTCATCCAGCAAATTAGATAACGACCTGAAAAAAGTGGCTGGGTTATAATGGATGTGCAAGGTGTAGGATCGGGTGGTATGGCGTACATTGGGAGAGGCTTGTGTCCAGCAGTGGATTGCAGTAGGCTAGCTAATTGACTGATAACTGAAAGTAAGTGTAACTCATTAGAAAAGGCCTAAAGCCCCCACCCCCTCCCCTCCCCCCGAGATAGCAACAAGGGAAGTGTGTGACAGAATTAGAAAAAGGTGAATATACAAATAGTCCCCAAAGAAAGAGATCATCCTGACCCGGGGAATTGCCGACTCATTATTGCCGTCCTTTTATTTGAAATTTACAAGACATCTATTAATTCATTTCATTCTATTCAGTAGCCCTTGATTGCAAAGGGTTCAATCTGTGGATCGAGTTAGCAAATATTGATATTGTCTATCTCCATATTGGGCTCATAATACTTTATATACAAAATGTATCAAAGTGCTTACATATAGCCGGCAAAGTATAAATTATATAAAACTAGCTTTTGCCCGTGGCTCCACCCGCGTGTATGTCAGTTATCGCGACCAAACATAGCCTATGTACTTTCTCAAGGTTTAATTTACCCCTATACCAAATTTCATCAAAATCGGTTCAGTGGTTTAGACGTGAAAGCGTAACAGACAGACAGACAGAGTTACTTTCACATTTATAATATTAGTATGGATAAAGAGGTTTATAGTCTTAAGAACTCAGGTGATGAAAACTTCCTATCAAAATTTAATAACAATTGAAAAGGATTAGTGACGTCCCCGGACACTCTGGACCCCAAGGTGAGGGTCTTGGGTGCGACCGGGGATAAAATCCAGTAACACACACCCAAAGCTTTTGTCCTACAAAAAAAGAAGTAGGTGTATAGATACTAATACTGTGCCCGAAAGTTGCACCTCAGAGTCGTAGGTGACCCTGGCTCAGTTAATCTGACTGGTCAGAAATACCTTACTGAATCTCCTTACACTCCAGCGATTGAGACCCGAGACGGTGTGCGGTTTTAGTTGGCTCGAGTCCGACATAACCATCACCGCTGGCCGGTAAGAATCCGTGGACATTTCAACACGAAAAAAAAAATCTTTGCAAATTTCTAGTGCAAGAATTGTAATTCTTTTGATTATCATGTTTTCAATAAGTCACTAAACATTTTGAGGAACCAATAACTTACAGTTACAACACTAACTGTCCCATTAGGAAGTCTAATTAAAATCTTAATTACAGCCAACTGGTGTACCGCAAAATTAAAACCCTTACTAAGCAAGGCAATACTCTTCATTATGTAACTACTGTAGAATTCAATTTGCATGTTTACTTGTATTATCTATATCTTGGATCGAATCTCTGTCTGTATTTGTACTTTTTGTTTCACTTCTCCACTTTGCACTTTTTTGAGCATCCATGGTAGTGAAACATTTCATAACACTACCTGTCTTTTGGTGACGAGCGAAGATAGCAGAAGATTTCAAACTCAATAATAATATTTATATAACGTACAAATTGCAAGTCATGAGCTGTCGAACAATACCAGCGAGCATTGAGCGCTATCGCAATCCGCGGATGAACGCATTCAGATTAACTTTAAATGGTCTATTTAATAATAACAATAACTAGAGGCTGATATCTGTACCCATAATTTATTAGGACAATAAGCCAGTTATTATTATCATACCCATGGATTAAACAAATTAAAAAATAAATAAGATAAGTGTTTTGATAACGTGTGAAAAATCCTCCCCGGAGCCGGTGGGGGAGGTTATATCGGACTCGAACCAACTTAAACACACGCCGTCTATGGGCCGTTGGTTGCCGGATGTGATATCCCTCGTACCCCGGCCGACCCAGAGCCATTGCTTTCAATCTGACCCTCTTCGGGAAACAAAATAAGTCTCATGAAATTCGAAAGTTTAAGAACTAGAACCACAATTTCATGTCAAACTTGTTTTAATTTTAGTTATAGTCAAGAACTTAAAGTAAAATTCAATTTTAACAAAGTTTTGTTAAACCCCTATATTTTAACCCGACCAATATGTACGTGTACGTTAAGGAATTAATTAACCGCATTATAGGTCCCCCATGAAGGGAATGCACAACCAAATGTTATTAAATTATCTAATTATGAACTCTCAAGTTTAGCCGAAGGTTCATAATGTCCGTATCCCTTTCACCCACATTTCGTGATATTTGTAGGTATGGGTAATATGACAACTATCCTGTGGAATTGCCAGAAGGGGACTGGTTAAGTTCACAGTTTGATAATAGGTGTCATTACGTGCCTATTTGCGGTGAAATAATAGCACTTTTATGAGCAGGTGTGTTGTAATAGTACATTATGGTACAAGTGAGCAAAGTTGGTGATTACCGCCGAGGCGCTATTGAGACCCGAACCATAAGGCGAGGGTCTTAAGAGAGCCGAGGACGGTAATCATCATGCTCACACGTGGCATACGACGTTTTACGGCGGTGGTTGGCGGTAATCACCAACTTTGCTCACTTGTACCGTAATGTACTATTATACTTTATGAGCAAGGTATGACTCCGAAGGCGACCGCATACGACAACTACAGACGCAGAGCGTACCGTGAAATATATTTGATAAATAATGTTGAATGTTACGAACTATGTAAAATAAAACTTTGATTCATTAGTTTGCTAACTACATCGTATTCTGAGAATTTCAGCTGTGTCAGATAATCCCATTTTAATTAAAGAAAGTTACATAATACCTACTAGTTAGACAACTTTTAATCTTATTCCTTCCATCATAGAATATAAAATATAATTGTGTTTCCCGTTATTAAAAGTCTATGAACGACTTATGTAGCAACAAATTTTGTTTCTATAGATATTATTAAAATAGCCGCGTGTTTCCCGGCACAGTAGAATTTGAGCCACCTCATCTCAATCAAGGGATAGGGTTGTTTAACATCAGACAGGTAGGTATATGCAGCCCGGGATACGGCGATAGGCTCACCACCATTACGTGGGACCTAATACAATGATTGGTGAAATGTGGGTGTTAATTCACCTCTGCCTAACCCTCCGGAGACAAAGGCATGATTATATGTATGTATGTATATTATTGAAAGGAAGACAAGTTATGAATTTATTTACATAATGTACATTTCTATATTTTATTTACTTTCCAAAAAGAATGACTGTCACAATTCACAAACACCACAATGGAAGCATTCAACAAAACAACATATTGACAGTTGAAATATAGATGGTAATCTTGAAAGCTTTCACTTCGTAAATGGAAATATTTAAACACAACAGTCTTTTCGGTTTGTTTAATTTTTCAATACTAAGTGTTAGAGCTTAGTGTTTCATTACAGAACAGAGTAATATATCTCTTGCTACAAGCTTATGAACAATGAAAAGTGAGTGCGTAACTGCGTATGTATTGAGTGAAACAAGTCAATACATGAAATTATTCATTGAAGCAAAATAAGGCGTACTGTGTTCGTTTTTTGATTAAGGACATCGCACTATGGTTCAGAAACGGGTTCATCCTCTCAAAAACCTGTATCTCTTTTGCCTTAAGACCTAGAACCTAGATCACAATATAAAAGGTAAATATAGACTAAAGTAATAAATTTTATAAACATTAATATCCGGCTTCTGACATATTTCTTGAATAATTTGCGTAGAATTTCTTTACAAAGCCTAAAGGAAAGTTATAAATAAAATAACTATAACCAGAATTATCAGTGGATTGAATTGAACAAAGTTTTCAGAAAGATTGCTTAGTGAGAGATTTCTTTTAAAGGGAAATAGAATCAAACAATATTTGGTATCTTCTCATAAATCGCTAGCCGGTCAGCTATGGTAAAAAACGTATTGTGTGTGATTTACCGACTTGTATAATTTTCCTCATGATTTATGTGAAAGCGGGTCAATGTGGTTTTGGCGATACGATTTTGTACTTCACACTTGTAGCAGCGCTGGGGGATGAACCATATACTTTGACGTTATCAACCAGCTGTTGTACAATACTTGTTATACCGTTTATTATATACTAAGATTGTATTAACATTATAAACGATACAAATTTCACAAACCAGTATTTTGCAAATATTTCAAAGATATTCAAATTTTTCGCAACAAGAAATTTTTGTCGCTTCATCGATAAAAGAGACACAGGAAGTCTTCCATTCCTTCGCCTGGTAAAAAAAAACTGAAACATTTTCCGAAGGGACAGAATTTACGTCAATCCAAATGGACATGAACGTAGATAAAACCTAATTTACACATCTAAAAAACGAACGAGCCATTTAAACATTTAAATGGATGAAAAACCGTAACAGTGAAAGAAAACAAACGCTTAAAGTGGAAAATAAGTTCAAAGCGAGCCCCGTGTGCTTGGGCGAGAAAATCCAGTGGAATGGAAAGAGTTTCCACAAGAGTGGATTGCAGGGAGCTCTGAAGGATACCGGGGTCTCTCATTCATAATTACCTGAGATTATCGTGTGAGTATTATTTTGGTACTTTATTGGGTACGTCGATTTTGAATAGGGTTGATTCAATTTAATGTAAGCAAGTTATGTTTTAGAGGAGAGGTTAACTTTTGATACAGGAATATGATTAAGAACAGTTGAATGAATAGCGGTTTGTTTAATACTACAATACTGAATATTTAATAATAAAATTTAGAAGTGTAAGCGTTGTCATGAAAAAAATCTGGTTAAACAGGCATACTAAATTTAAAAAAATTACTATTGACTTCAATATTTGTGATAGGAAATTATATTCATTCAGGCTTTGATCATAAAGTGTATTTGCCAACAAAAAACGACTTCAAATTCGCATTATTGTGTATGTTTTAATGTATCTGTCAATGTGTGAACGTTTTGGGATATGGGTATGGCTGTATATAATATGTTAATTCAAAACAAATTAGTAGATTTTTTTAAGCCGCGTTGTAACATAGCTTGTACATCGTCTAAGAATTCAGAATTTTTGATATTTAAATTCACTTAAACAGACTTCTTTACTTTTCTAAGTCACACAAGTTTTAAGTTTTTGGCATTCTAAGTCGTAAGTACAAATCTAAATTCCTTTTCTAAGTAGTTGCTATGAAATTTTAACTCGCGTAGGCGTTTCACTAAAAAGCTTACCACCACCGAGATACAGTAAGAGAATTATATGAAAATATTGTTCCAGTGTTGACGCTCCGTTTTTACGCATGAACGCCTATAGAACTAGTTTCATCGCTCTCACTTATCACAACAAGTATAAATTTAGTGTGACGTAGTATGTGTTTTTTGTTGTTGTTTATGTTTTGTTAGTGTTTTTATACCACTTAGGTCGGTGGTTCCGTGGCCTATGGACGAGTGCTACAGCAGGGGGGGTCACACTCGTGCTCTGTAAGAACAGAGAGGTTCTGGGCCGCCAGCGCAGAAGACAAGCAGGACAAACCTTTGATCTCCCATTGACAGCACAAAACCTTTCCAGGGAGCTCTGGCTACCCTACTCACCGCCGGGAACACAACACGAGGTTGTTATAGCCGCGGTATTTTGTAGGGCATAAGTCACGTGGTTCTAAAAATGTAGATACTTTCAGTTTATTACGAGTGACATTTTTCATGTTTTCTTTGGGATTATGGTAAGTTTTGGGTATAGTGGTAGTAACAAAAATCCAAGCCTCTATTTGTATACTTATAGCTATCTAAGAACTGTTATATTGTAAAATCATTATTTTCATTCATCTTTTATTTTAGTGTCGAACACGAATATTATGTTGATAATAAATCAGACTGTCGACCAGTAAAGACTTGTTTTCTGTTCTCCTGCGCTAATAATCCCAATAGGGTATAATACAAAAAGAAAAAGTAGTAATTCCTATATCAATATTTGAACCATATTTTCTTTTTTTTTTAAGTCGAAAGGTTCATCGCGAAAACTCGTCAGGCTATCTATCAAATTTAACTTGCACTTGGCAGTTATTAAAACGTTTTTATAACGTTACTAGCTGACCCCGCGAACTTTGTACCGCCTAACAGTCAATTCTTTTTTTTTTTCAATTTTTCTCTCCGTAAGAACCATCCCCGTACTTTAAGGAATGTTCTAAAAAAAGAATTAGTGAAATCGGTCCAGCCGTTTACATGCCATGTCGTGACAACGGAAAACGGGTTTCATTTTTATATATATAGATTACATATTCAAGCTTATGAATATTTGCATAATATTCATAGCAGTCGAACACTCTCTACTGCCACAGACATCGAATATAAAAATGTATGCCCTTATTGACGGTATTAATACAATCAAAAAGACTGTGAAGAACCCGTTATCCACTAAAAACACATCTTTTAAAGCATATTGCTCACGAGGGACTCGAATCAGTCAAGCATTGTGTACACCCTTGAGATGATACGACGCTTCACTGTATTCTGTTCACAAAAATCAGTCATCCGCTTAAATCTTGAATAAAATAATATTTGGTATGTCATTTTTCATATTTCGGATTGGAGTTTTATTTTAGTCAATTGATTTATGTTTAAATATTTGTATATCATTAGCGATAAACCTTTTTTTGTATATACCACCTGTTAGTGACGATGTGGTCGACGGTGGAGCGCGCTTGCCTACAAGTAACTTATTCACTCTAGTCTTGAAGACAATCAAGTCATAGTATAGGTATTGTAATTTATTTAGCCATTCGCAGTAAATTAAGTAACAATAATGCAAAGGTATGTTTTATTCCCGACTTTTTCTTATTTTACAGTTTAATTTCCTTTCTTTAATAAGTATATTAGTAGAACCCGTGACTTGAATGTAAGGCCGATTACTTAATCACACAGATTTAAATAATAGCAATAACAAAAACAACACAAAGCTTATAAGAAATTACGCTCAAGCCCACTGAGCAGCCACGAATGCATAATTTAGGATGTGGTTTGTTTACATTCAACAATTTTTAAAATTACCAGTTATTGCATTTAAACAGATAAAACGGCACTCATCTGTGGAACAGAGGTCTGGGTAGGTGAATGCACCTAAACCACTTTTCTTCATGTCCATACAAGACGTAAAATATATCAACGGGATGAGTTGTCCGATTCAATAATTGCACTAGGACAACTCATCCCGCGGGATAAGATCGAGTGGGATGGGTTGACCAAACGGTCAAAGTCTGCCACCGGAAACAAATCGCTAGCACTCGCGTGAACGGAGCAAAAATATCATAAATTAATTTCCTGTTTCTAAAAAAAATTATTAAACCAAATGTACATTTTAGTATCGCAATTCGACGTATTGTAGATGAAGGCATCAGACTTTATTTTAAGTCAATTTATTATATTTAACACAAAAAAGATTTTTAATATTGTTATGGTTACTATAAGATGTTGTTAGGTTAGACAGCCTCCGTGGCGTAGCGGTAGTGAACGCGGCCGCTACGCAGGAGGCGCGGGTTCGATCCCCGCTCAGTGCAAATATTTGTGTGCATTAAATATGGGTATTTGCACTGGTCTGGTCGTGCCTCGGAGAGCACGTTAAGCCGTCGGTCCCGGTTGCCATAAGAACATCTATGGCAGTCGTTACGGGTAGTTGGTGCCCTAAAAAGTCCAAAAACAACGGTCTAGCTGCAAAGCTTCGATATCGCCTAATGTTAACATTGGGTCGTGGAGGTCAAATGGCAATCGCTTCACGGAAAATATCGAGGTCTAGCCAAATCTGTAGCTATGACTGGTAAAAGCGGACCCCAGACTCCGAGCTGAAAGCTTCGGATGCGACTGGGAATTAACGCTAGGAGGAAGAAGTTGTTAGGTTAGATCATTACAATACGTAATAACTTAAGATAGAAAGTCAATGAAGTAGGGAATGAATAAATTAACCGACTTGGTATTACATGGATCTCCCAACTTTTTGCCGTAGAAGAACTGAGGGCGAAGCTTCGTATTTTGTTTACAAGTATCGTTATTGTTTTTGATGGCATTCTATAAACATATTGTCACTTATCTGAATCTACTTTTACTTCCGACTAATACTATAAATGTGAAAGTTTGTATGTATGTTTTTTTTTTAAATTTATTTATTTATCATATATAAAACACAAAAAATACAAATTAACACAACAAAAACCACGAAGGGTTTGACGTTTAGTTAAGATGTTTAGAGGTCTATTACAATCACACTCAAAAGGATATAGCTAAAATTTAGGTCAATTTTTTACTTAGAATAATAATGTTCCCATGGGTAATGGAACTGGAACGAATTTCCACACTGGAAATAATATTAAGGCACAAACTTTGCCGGAGCTATTCAAATAGTCGCGAAGCAAATGCTTACAAAGCAGCTCGCATTTGGATGTGAATTCAACCGAAATGCAAAACTATACGAAAGAATTTATACAGTATTAAAAACGACCTTTTATTCGCATATTCCAGACTCAGTTGGAATGTCTGGAGTATAACATGATAGTATTGCCAAGAAGTAATTTTCATCGCCCGAAGACAAAATGTTTTAGAGAATTTCAGCTATTTCCAATTTCCAAGCTATTTCCAAGTGACTACAGTATGGAGTTCTTCAAGACGGGCATTAGAAGGTTCTTGCGGGGTCGGCAGCGCGAATGTGACACCTCTGTGTAGCATACGTCTATAGGCCATGGCAACCACTTTCCAACAGGTGGGCCGTGTGCTTGTCTGCCACCTAAGTTGTATATAAAAGTTGTCTAGAACAGGTAGAGGTAGTAGAATAAGATAATCAATCAATTAGCCTACTGCAGTCCACGGCTGGATATAGGCCTCTCCCAATGTGCGCCACGTTTGCCGATCCTCCGCCTTCCGCATACAATCCGTCCCAGCCACCTTTAGCAGGTTGTCGGTCCACCTGGCTAGGGGATGTCCCACCTTCCGTTTTCCTACGCGCGGTCTCCACTCTAGGACTCGTTTGCTCCAACGGCCATCAGTCCTTCGGCAGATGTGGCCAGCCCACTGCCACTTCAGCTTACTTATTCTGAATAAGATAAGTAGAAGAGCTATTGGGATATTTATCATGTATTGTTTGGAGTTTCCGATATTTCGGTGCTTGCAACAAGCACCATGATCACGGAGGAACTGGAATATTGGCGGTCAACGTTGAAAAAGCTTTTAACGGTGAAAATATATCGATCTACCCTCTTTCGAGTTCTTTCCGGTTCCATATTTTTTGTACTATTGCCTTATTAGAGCCTAACGCCTAGCCTAGCCTTAAGTTATTAAGGCATTTCATAAGTGAAAGAATTGTGTTAAAGATATGTAATCTATCTTAAAAGCAAACACTTTTTTTTTTTTTTTTTTTTTTAATTTATTATCAGAATAAAACATAACAATTTGGTTTAGGTTATATAGCAACAACTTACAAACTACAAGTTAGAGGGGCCTACGATCTAGACATTACCTTTGCTACGAATTAATCGTAGCAAAGGTTTTGCCTACGTGCGTAGAGAGTGCTACGACCTAAAATATTAACGTTCGCAAGCGGCACTTGCGGCTGCTACGAGTTGAACATGAATGCTACAATTAAAACTAATGAAGCTTATTAAATTTTATACAACATTGAACATTTTGGCATGTATTACGGAGTCATTATTTAATATATTATGACCTTATTGGACTTTATAATTATTATAATTACTAATCATTTTGAATAATATGTTTACAAAAGACACAAAAATATTGCTTAATAATGTTTTTTGCAAAATAAATATCAGCAGATCCAACAGGGCATTGCAATATGAACATAATAACAGCGTGCAAATCAACAAACAATTATTATACCAATTAGCAAACATTATTGTTATATTACTATTATACAATTTAAGTGCACTTGAAAATAATACGAGCATGTTGCAGACATCGATTAAGTATGAAAAAGCTAAATCAAGCTCAGACGGGACTCAAACTCGCGATCATTCCCTTACAGGGGGAATGCTCTGACTACTGAGCTTTTTTTTATCTTAGATAGATTTGAATAGTTAGCATAATAAATGTTTTAAAATTGCATTCAATGTTACAGACTTTTTTTTTAACCGGAAGAGAGCCGGATCGAAAGATATGGCTCTGGGTCGTCCGGGGTGCGAGAGATCTGTTTACGACTACCTCACCTCCGGTAACCAACGGCTCACAGTGATAGCGTGCGTTTTAGTCGGTTCAAGTCCGACATTAGTACCTACTCCACCGGCTCCGGCGGAGGGGTATCCGTGAGGATTTATTGCATGATAAAAAAAATGAAAAAGTAAAAAAGCAGTTCATCCTCATCATCATCATCTCAGCCATAGGAAGTCCACTGCTGGACATATGCCTCCCCTATAGATCTCCAATAAGACCGGTTGGAAGCGGCTCGCATCCAGCGCGTTGCTTCACGGAAAATATCGAGGTCTAGCCAAATCCGTAGTTAAGACTGGTAAAGCGGACCTCAGACGCCGAGCTAAAAAAAAAGCTACGGATGCGACTGGGAATTAACGCTAGGAGGAAGAAGAAAAAAAAATAAAAAAAAACATTTTTACGTTCATAACAGTACGGATCTCGATTAAATATAGTGCAACGATAGCAACACTACAGTGTTTTCACTATCGTAGCAGATATTGAGGATAAATCCAAACTAATATTATAAATGCGAAAGTAACTCTGTCTGTCTGTCTTTCTGTCTGTCTGTCTGTCTGTCTTTGCTTCACGCCTAAACTACTGAACCGATTTGTGTGAAATTTGGTACAGACATAGTTTGGAACTTGAGAAAGGACATAGGATAGTTTTTCCAAACTAATATTATAAATGCGAAAGTAACTCTGTCTGTCTGTCTTTCTGTCTGTCTGTCTGTCTGTCTTTGCTTCACGCCTAAACTACTGAACCGATTTGTGTGAAATTCGGTACAGACATAGTTTGGAACTTGAGAAAGGACATAGGATAGTTTTTATTACAAAAAATAAAATAAAAAATAAAATTTATTTCGGACATACAGCGCCATCTATTGGTCAAGAGTCGGCATCAATTCAGTACTTAGTATAAGGGTAGATTGAACCTCGAGAAAGGACATAGGCTATGTTTGGTCGCGATAACCGACATCCACGCGGGCGGAGCCGCGGGCAAAAGCTAGTATTGCATAAATACGGATAAACCGCAGAGCAGAGCGCCGTAAAGCACTGCTTTAGTACCCTGCTATATTTAAAGAGAGAATTTATTACCTGAGTGGAGCAGTCGGTGATAATAGAGTGCCTTAGTCTAGCGCCGGTTCGTAGTGTTGAAGAATTAGAATCTATATCTAGTGTTGCTTAGATTTCTTGTATTTGTAAAAGTAGGTTATATTCCGTTTAAGGCCCCGAATCAGATCAGCATCGAAATACCGGTATTTTTTTGAAACCCTTTTTCTTTTTAACTTTAAAACCTACAGATCTGGAATTTACATGCCTACATACTACAGGATGTACAGAGTAACTTCTCCTTTTCATAAATTAAATAAAAAAGGATGAAATAGTTGAAAAGAGACTCTTAACATCACTCTACTCTTTCTTATGAAACCAAATATTTTCTACAATATGTATCCAAATAATCTAAAATTTTACATGTATGTTAAATATGTGTATTAGCATGACGTGACCTTCTTAGTTAGTAACCGTCGCCTATAAAGTTATCTATTAAAATTAGTTTTACTGATTTTTACGGTTCAAACATGAGCGAATGACCTTGAGCATTTGTATGGTCAAAGTCATTCGCGTATGTAATCACCTTAAAGCCGAAGGGCTTTTACAGGAGCTTTTTTTATTAGCTTAGTGGAGCAGTCGGTGATAATAGAGCACTCGTTCGTAGTGTTGAAGAGGATCGAACCCGAAATCATGTAATGTGTCGAATTGTAGCTATTATACGTGAATGATCCAACCATCTATACATCCTACCTTTAAATATATTATTATTAGACACACACGCACTGCGTCTACAATAGATGTAGCATCTGATAACTAATAAATTATAAAAGTGAATATGCACATATTAATTACTGATGATTATTACACACACATTAAAAAAAGTTTGAATGAAATTCATTTATAACATCTCCGTTAAATAAACTAACCAATAAAATATCATTTATTGAACAAAGCTCTTGTTAGCGCCAAAACAAACACTTGAAATGCGACACCGCCAAGTGGTATCGGGAGCTTTTTGTGCTTCAAACATTGTATTTTTGTTTGAATAATCCTTTATAAAGGGACAGTTATTTAAATAACATTTTGGTTAAGTTCTCTCTTGTATATTCATCAAATCATCATCATCAACCCCCAATATTTTAATCCTGACACCTTGGGAAGAGAACTGTGTGTGAACCGAGTGTAAACCGAGTGTGAACAGAGTGTGAACAGAGTATGAACCCATTGTGAACCGAGTGTGAACTAAAGGTAAACTGAGTGTGAACTTGAACTGAATTATTATTATTACGTATTTAGTAAATGTTTTCAACAATGTTTTTTTTATTGTTATGTTAACAGTTTTACAATAATCACTCTAAAACAGTTTCATAGCTCGATTAAGTTGAACATTAAAACGACTCGGCTGAGACGTAGACTGGATATTGTCTACTTTGTTCTGTTGTCAACTATAAAATAAATCGTTCAATGCAAGGGTACGTCTTAAAAACGTGAGACAATAAAACAATATAACTAGCTACTTTTATGGGGGCGACTACTATCTGACTTTCCAAGCCTGTGAATAAGTGTAAGGTAATCAGCAACAGTAAACAGAAACCTGCCACGGGTCCCGCACATCACAGTAACATTAATAATTGTGACAATTAACTTGACGAAAATACATTAATACAAACGATAACCATTCATCGTATTGAATTGACGCACAAAATACATTAATGCAATTACGTTTAATCGTTTTAATGGTTAGATTAGTGTTTTAAGTGAAGATATAAAATGAAGATTTTGAAGGGATTAAACCAATTGTAATTTGTTAGTAATGATATTGCCATTTTAACTGGGATTAGAATCTAAGGCATCTAAAGGTATTACTGGAGACGACAGACTAGTGAAATTGTTTTGTATCTGTCTATTGCTCAGGCGATGTCATAATGATTTGTTTTATTGAAATTAAAGGAGGTTCAATAAATCAAATTATTAACCTAACCTAACCTAACCTACTAGCAACCAAAATTACAAAAATTCTTGCGAAACCCTCCAGCTAAGCTAAATTAATTGCTAGTCTTAACAGTGGGTTCAAGTTGGTAGCTAGTAGCTTTCGCTTGCTAGTTTTTTTATAAAAACAAAGATCGGATGAAACTATTATAAATTAAATTTTAGAAAAGATTCTCGAGAAACAAAATGAGAAAACATTTTAGCAAAATCAGTCAACGAAAACGGCGGACTTTGTAATGAATTACCTATTTGTAACAACAGTTTTGTTGATGAAATAGCCTTTTATTTTTTAAACAAAGATGAGTTATATCAAATGGCTAATATTCTAACCGCATAAAAATTGTAATGGTACTGAATTTCGACTACTTTTATTTTCACTCGTAGCTACAATAAGTTCACTTTGTAGAACTGCTAAATAATGAAATGCTCTGCGTGAATCTCTTTTTTTATATACCACTTATATACTAACCTGGGACGTCTAGAGTGAGCAGGTTACTTCTAAGCAAGTGTGTCATCGTCGACCACATCATTCATATCTTACCAGCGAGTGAAATAATAGTCGAACGTATTATTGACAAATAAATACACTTATAATTTCGTTAAAAAATTCACTAGTCTTCTGTAATCCCTGGTATATTTCCTAAATAAAGCTGTTTATTACTTTAGTTTTAGTTTATTTGTAATTAAGTTATTTGTTAGCCTGTTAAAATTATTAAAATTCAAAGCAGTGAAAATGAAGTTAATTGACACGCAAGAAGAAGAAATTAGCCTGTTAGTTGAATATGTATTTTTATAAATGTTACATTATATAAAATAAAGTAAATTTTAAATGAAGTAGAATATAAATATGATTATAGGAATAAGTTTTTATAAATTCTGTTTGAACTTCAAACGAATAATAAAACAAAAAAAAAGCAGTGATTTTAATAGAATTTTAGGACCTTTAGCGGAACGGAGAAATTTTACACACATAGGTAATATGTACATCATATTAACCGCAAAAAATATACGAAAACAGCTTTATAAAGTAAAACATTCACTGAAAAGCAAAACATTTTCATCGACATTATTTGAAGAGTTGAGCACAAATATTATATTAATCGAACATTCTACGAATAATGTGATGAAAAAAAAATAAAAAATGTGATTGAAAATTTGATAAGCTGAACTTATCATCGAAACTATTAATTCTTATTTTAAACTTATACTTTGATTCTTATTTTGCGTATCAAAGCGGAATCACTCCCCTGAAGTTGAGCTAAATGGCTTATGTTAGGAGTAGATTTACGTCGTCGCTCGACCAGGATTCAAACCCAGAACCTCTCGATTGCCGACTCCTTATCTTACTATTATTGCGAATGTAAAAGTTTGTGAAGATGTTCACATGTTTTTTAACTTTACGATCAATAAGTCTAAGTTGCAAAATGTCTAACTACCCCCAACGTCTAATTAGCAATAGGTCCAATTCGCAACTCGTCTTTGTAGCAAAACGTCTAACTATTGAAACATCTATGTAGCAAAACGTCTAATTAGCAAATCGTCTAATTCTCATAACGCCTGGACACTTGAGTATAAAAATATTAAGCTCCAACGTCTGAATAGATCGGGCTGAAATTCAGTACAATGTTAGACTCTAACCCGAAATAACTGAACGCATGCTACTCATTATCCATAGTTTCATTGGTTGCGGGAACGGAATACCTGGCAATCACCCATGACGGGCCCCATTAGGAGTGGGAGGCCCACGAAGTCCTGGCCTGACATCGTAAAAAGAAACTGGAAGGTGGACCCTGAGCTCCGAGCCTCCGATGTTATCGTAAAATGATGATGCAAAACCGCGAGCAAAAGCTACTAAAATATATATAAAGTAGAATATGAAATGAAATGAAGAAAAATAGTATTTCAGTGTATTTAGGACGCTGAAGCGACTTCCGCGCGCTCTATTGTATAGCAGCGCTGTCTTTTTTCGCCAGAAGCCACCGAAGGCAAGTACGCTGCTGCAGTAAATATAACTGATGCATTACAGGCAGTCGAAACAATGCCAGTACTCAGAATATATTATCTTTATTGGATGTTTAGAGCATTGTATTGTACATTGTATAATTATTGCATCTCATCCAGCAATTAGGATGAGATGCAATAATTGTTGAAAATATTCTTATGTCTTCTCCGCCGTTACACATTTTTAGAGTAGTGCAAAAATACCGAACGATTGAATACTTTGATATATTATATCAATATTTTTTGAGAATTTGATAAATTAAAAAAACATCGTATAAGCTTTTCAGTTTTACACTGATATTATAGAGATCTTAAAATAGAGACTAGTAGCTTTGTTTCACTCGATAGAAAACACTTTTCGACATAAATTTTAAGATTCTTAGACAAGCTGTGTTTTTTGTAAATTCCTCATTAATACTACAAATTCAAATTGTAAAAGAATTATTAAAATTCTTATTTCAAAGACTGCTCCATATTGTGAAAAAATATTTTTTTTACATCGGCTCGTCAAAAGACTAAATATAAATCTGAATTTAAAAAGAAGCACCAATAAAGGACAACAGTAGTTACTATTAATTTGTTTCATCAAATTCCAAAACATTCAGGTAACAAGAAATTTTCTGATGGATGAAGAATTGTATAGAATTTCTAAGAAAATCTTTTTCTCTTTACGTTAGAAATTGAATAACTTAAACATTTCATGTTTTCAATTCTTTTAAGTACCTACAAAAACTTCTAACCAAACGAATTATATTTATAAGTTATGAACAATGAGAAAACGGTTTTCTACTAGCGATCTAAGGGTAGTGTACACGGTCAAGTCAACCTCACCTGCTGGTCTGTGCACCTGTTAAACAACAGACGAGTTTTCACATACGGGGATTCCGTGATCCCAACACCCGAAGAGGGCCAGTTCAAAAGAGATGGCCCTGTGTCGGCCGGGGTGCGAGGGATATGTCTTAGCCAATCTCACGTGAGGATTTTGCGCACGTTAAAAAAAGACTAAGACAAACCAATCTATTAAGTATGAAGGAGTGTGGACTCTGTTGCAACCGGGATAGGCACTAAATGAATACCATATTTTAAAGTCCAAAAAATACTTAAAAGACGTCCAACCTGCCATTTTTGAGGTCCAGAATGATCATAAAAAGAATTCCTACAAAGACATCGATTTATTATTTTTAAAGAAGGTTCAAAAGGTGCTAACTACAGCGTTTTACGGGTGTTTTTGTGAAAGATTCCAAAGTAGGAAGTCGTAAAGGTACATAGCAGTTCAAATGATATTGCTTTTGATATAAATTGAATCATACACAGGTATATCTATATCTATTCATAAATTAGAAAACCGCATTCTAATTTATTGCGGTGTCCAATTATTCAAATACCCGAATACAATTTATAGTTAACCGCTAATGAATTTTAGTTTGATGAGGGATAGCGGGTGTTATTAGGCAAACGGAATAGATAATCTTCGTGCGACTAGTATGTAGATACTGATTTACATCCTATCGGTACGCAACTATATAATATGTCGCAGCCATGTTGTGTTTCCAGCGGTGAGTAGGGTAACCAGAGCTCACCGGAGAGGTTTTGTGCTGTCAGTGGGAATACCAAAAACTTGCCCTGCTTGTTTTCTTCGCTCACGGCACAGAATCTCTCTCTGTTCTTAAAAGGTCGGCAGCACGAGTGTGACTCCCCTGCCCCCCTAGACAAGTGGCAATAAGTTGCTCGGCGTATGATGGAATAGAATGACAAATGTATAGGATTTGACGTTTTTGACATTCGTTGACGCCTGTCATATACGTCAAATCCCATACATTTGGCATTCTATTCCATCATACGTCGAGCAACGAATTGCCACTTATCTAGAGGGGCTAGTGTTGTACTCGTCCATAGGCCACGGTAACTACTTTCTACCTGGTGAGCCGTGTGCTTCTCTGCGACCTGGCCTGATAAAAATCCTTGAGGTCCTAACAAATTTCATCTACAAGTTGATGCACCTCCTAAATAACGACGAGGCAAAGGTGAAATTCTATTCAGAGTCGGATCTTCAGAAACAACAAAATAGCAGCTTTCAGTCGTGTGGACGCAACTGAGAAATCGCTATGAGGGTGTTGAACTACTAGAGGAGACAAGTAAATTACACTATTTAATCCGTCACTTAGGTCCTTGTCATTCCTTCATTATGTAGTGTATTTGTATTCAATGGCCGCCGTTCATTTCACGAGGCTAGTTGTCACAAGTAATTTTAGGACGTGCCCGAACTAACATCTATTGTGTCTGGATCACGAAATATTTTTAAACGAAACTGAGATTGCTAAAACGTTTTTTATTCCTTCAACGTCTTCGTTTTTTGGAAGAATATTATGTTTGGCTGGTTCTAAACGACTTGGATTTTTTAAGGTGTGCCTAAAGTCAAACACGTATAACGTATACTGTTAATACATATTACTTACTAAGTTGAATGTGGAAATTTCTATGTCTGCCTGGATGTTTGGTACTTAATCACACCAGGGTAGCTGATTATTGTCTGGAATCGTGCTAAGGCGACTTTTCATTCCCGGAGTAGGTTCCCTTCAGTCACGGGAATGCGATCAGCATGGGATAAGACTGCGAGCAACTGCTACTTTTGGTCAAATTAATAAAGTTTTGAAAAGAGGGCAGGTCAGGAATACTCGAGACTGGTGAGCTTGCATGAAAGGATTAATGGTTGTAGACGAATCTCGTGAAGGATGTAAGGATAGAGTCAAATAGCGGACAATTGTCTCTACTTACCTTGGAGGCAGGGAAATAAGCGTGAGAGTATATACTCTCACGCTTATTACATATTATATATATTATATTACTACTAATAAAGCGTCGGTAGCTTAGTGGTTAAGGGGTCTGCCTTACGATCGAGAGGTCTCGGGTTCAAATCCTGGTCATTACACTACCGACGTGAACCCACTCCTAACACAAGCAATTTAGCTTAGCTGGAGGGGTTAACGGGAATATTAGTAATTTCGGTTGATAATATTCCTTTAAAAAAAATATCGCTATTATATATGCATGTTCTGTCAGATAAATACATTTTGGTTAGTACTCAGTCGCCTCAGAACAAATATAACTTAAAGACAAACGAACCACATCTTTATCCATTAAATTAATCCAATTTATAAACAGCGAGGAACAACACGCGAACATATATAATGCAAGTATATTTTATAGCAGAAACAACACAAATTGTTCCTCCATTCCCTTTTTAACGTGATAAGAGTACTCTACTTCCCCAGTAGGCTATAATTACATTCCCTTGAGGTTCAAACGAGGGTACCATCAAATGATACAGAAGTGTTTTATAGCTTTTTGTTTTTTTTTTAATGGTAATTATACATTGAAATAATATTAAGCCCATGTTTTAAAGGATTCTATCCAATGACGTTTTATATTAATAGATACATCAAACAAGAACATAGTGGCTTTCAATTGTTAATATTAATTTATTATTAAAAACGTTTTTTTTATAGCACATTGTCTCGATTCTGAATGGTGCATATAATGATGAACAAAGTCCTGTCATAATTTTTGTCGCCATTTTAGAGTGTGTGGACAACATATCTATCTATACTATTATATAATTGTAAAGTGGTCGTGTCTGTACATTGGAGACATTTAAAAAAAAATACTTGGGTTATGTTATGTTAACGATACTGAACACGAAAATATTTTTTTTGAATTTCCTGTCTGTTTGTCTGTTTGTCTGTTTGTCCGCGATGGACGCAAAAACTACTGGACGGATTTTGATGCGGTTTTTTTTGTTAGAAAGGGCTTACTCAGACTTAAAATCTTACATTCGTTTGATCGCAATCGGTTGAGTAGAACCGAAGATATGAGCAAAGGTCGCGTTAACCGAGATGCACGCGGGCGGAGCCGCGGGCGGAAGGCTAGTAGTTTATATATTTAGTGTTTTATATTATTCTTTTCATGATAAATAATAGCAAATGAATAGCGATAACATCTGATAAAAATAGTGATTTTATTTCAAACACAAAACTTCCAACAGTGTGTACCTACGAGTAGTATACTGATTATTAATTGTGATGATATGAAACCATAGGATATTATCCAGAGTTAAATTATCAATACACATAGGTAATTCTGGATAATATCCTATGGTTTCATAATAATATCCTATGGTTAGTCATAAGATTTATGATTATAGCAACCAAATAACAGTTGTTTTATAAAACAACTAAAAAAACCTATCAACACAATATAGAAAAAAAAACCACCAATTCTAGTTAAATGAAGCTCTTTAGAAAACTCATAGAAGTGAATGTGTTCAGAAATTGCAGCTCAATTTTGAACGTAAATAATGGAAGGTATTAGGTTATAGTGACATGAGCACGTCGGGAGGTAATCTTATTATCGGGATTCATAAAGGTCCGGAGGTAAAATGGCAGAGATTTAGCGAAAAACTGGCTGACAGCGACCTGGGATATCGTTAGATGTTCCAGTGGAAATGAGAAAGGCAAACATGGGTATAATCAGAAAATGGAACGGATAAACGGTTTAAATATAATCAACAGGTGAGCGTGCGTAAATTACGTTTGGAGGCTCTTGAAATTGTGGAAAGTTATAATTTTATACAAGCTTTAACGATGTTCAATCATTGTAAATTATTATTATTGCCGCGTTGGTTCCCTTTAGAATAGGACTAACCCAGCACTTCGCATGGGTGTCGTAAAAGGTGAAAAGGGATAGGGCCGATAGTAAACATGCATCCCAAAAGCAGGTTTCGTCAGGTTCGGCAGCACGAATGTAACGTCCCTGGTGTTGCAAACGCCACGGTAACCATCTTTCCTTCAGGTGGGCCGTGTGAATGTCTGCCACCTAAGAGTTATAAAAAAAGCTCTTGATGAGGTACCCGCTTGACGGTATTAAGAAGTATTTTTCACATGACGCCCGTTACGATGCGGGCCTCAGGCCAGCAGCCAGCGTTCATAACAGTCAGAAATCAATACGCACTATGTGGTATAGTAAGTTAGGCAAATTTATCCACCATGCCATTACCATTTAACCACCATATCAGGGGGAACTACCATGAAACCGATTGTGATATAACGGCGTTTCATAGTACCAATCATCCGAAATTTTGTTACGTAACTTCGGCAGTATGTTTTGTAGTAGGCCGCCTGTACTTTAACTACTGCCGTTTATCATCAGAAAACGAACGTGAGCGCAATTTTTTGCCTTTCATACTTACCTTCCTAACATTTATAATGTCTATCACTCATATTTATTTGTACCATATATCACCGTTCACATAATCCAACCATAAATTCTCGAATTCTTTTCTAGTCCTAACATTTTCGTTCTTTTTTTTATACATGATCCGTCAATTAACTGCACCCCGCTAGATGTTAAAAATCTGAAGTTCAGTCCAGAAGATATGGACCAACATTTCTGATGCTATTGGCCTTAAAATGGACCAAAGGCCAAGCTAACTTTGTTCTTTTTTTTATACCACTTAGTTGGCAGACAAGCACACGGCCCACCTGATGGGAAGCGATCACCGTGGCCTATGGAAGTATGCAACACCAGGGGCGTCACACTCGCGCTGCCATATGCTTCTCTCCTTACATACTTCAAGAGCTTCCTCTACTGTCATCAAACATTTCATGCACTTGTATAGATTTATTATTGTGATTCTATGATTATTTATAAACTCAAAGAATCCGGGTGGTAAGGGCCTCATCAAGATCTTCTGGGTCCATGCCATTTCCAGTTACAAGCCAGTACACCTGCAGTGCGGTTGCCTTCGGAATTATGATTCTGAAAGCGAACTCATACAACAACTGCAGTCGCACGCAGTAGATACGCGTAATTCATTGCGGTTTCACAATTGCCCTCTTTATCTGTATCAGAATTGTACAAGTAATGGGTACGCTGTATATATTGAAGACTTTTTATTTTAAGCAATTATCTATCTAAAGAGTATAGATATATAGATAGAGAGTATAGATTACTATTATATAATTGTAAAGTGGTCGTGTCTGTACATCGGAGATATTTAAAAAAAAATACTTGGGTTATGTTATGTTAACGATACTGAACACGAAAATATTTTTTTGAATTCCCTGTCTGTTAGAAAGGGCTTGCTCAGACTTAAAATCTTACGTTTGTTTGATCGGAATCGGTTCAGTAGAAGTAGGGCATCGAGCCCGGGTTTACTCGACTCGAAAAAAACCCGGGTTTTCCGGGTTTTCGGTGCGAAAAAAAAACCCGGGTTTTTTAAATCAAAACCCGGGTTTTATCGGGTTTTTTTCTTTTCATTATTTGATAAGTAATTATGAGTATAGGACGCAAAGGGTTCGGCCGAGTTGCTTTTTACCTACAAGATTGGGTAGGAGAAGACGACGGGGGCATCGCGAAAGAAGAGAAAAGCTCAAAAGGTCGGATGAGCAAGGGAGGAAGGGAGGTTTTGAAGGGCATCAAAGAGTTCGCTTATAGTAAAGGGTGGGTCATTATCATAATGACTCCCATCAAGATAATTACGCATCCTTACTCAAGCGAACTCTTTGATGCCTTTCAAAAGTTCAATCCTGCACCATTGAGGCCAACCGCTTGCTCTTCGTGAAGCTGCTGGGTCAGTACCTTCACCACGGCTACTTTTCTAAGATGTAGGAGAAAGCTGTAGTGGTGGCACTGAGTAGCCAGGTAAGGATTTGTACACCGTCTCCATGGTCGATGGTCTATCGTTCGTCTTGGAGTAGGTGTACGAGAAGATGCTGGTGGCTCGTCTCAACTTTATCCGCTGTTGAAAACTGGCCCTCGCCAGATAAAGTTATTTCCACTTCTCTCCGCTCAGCTTCGGATAAAACGGATCAAGCTGAAAGGAAAGCAGATGTCTAATTTTTCAGCGGTGCGGAAGAGTGGAGAAGTGTGTAGCCGGGCGGTCTGTGGTGGTTGGCTTTGCCCCGCTCGCAATCCCCGTTCCCCGCGCCTCGGTCACCAGAAGGCGTCATTTGATTGGTGGCCTATGCAAGACACAGCTCACATGTCGTCTCCACTACGCATCTCCTTTCCGCTTTGGTGAAAATCACCTGTCAGTTTCGCAGCTCCTTTCTCTCCTCTCTGCTTTGGTGGAAACCGGGCCTGAGACTGGTGGAGGAAAAGTGCCCCACAAATTTCAGACGAGTTATTACAACGCTTCCTAAGCGACAGGAAGGTAAGGCTCTGAAGGTAAGGCCTCTGCATTCCATGACCACATATAGCGGTCGTGGAATGCAGAGGCTCTACGGAGTCCTGATGCGCCCAGGGTTCAATTGGCGGAACCAACTAGATGGTGGAATGGTGCACGTATAATGGACGTGGATGATGTGGTGATTATAATAGATAGAGATAGCGTCCTGGAGATTGAGAGATTTCTTTCGAGCACATTAGAAGTGACTTTTAATATTAAAACTGTTTTTTGTGAATTGGGAAGCACTGTTTAATTGTCCGAGCGAGCGAGTCTCCGTTTCGACAAGATGACCGATTTTGCTTTTATCGGTGTTAATGTCTGTGGTCAGCGACACCCCATGCATAATCATTCTGGTGTGACACAGAGGCTGAAAAGCCGCAAGAGCTTCATCGCGTACGTTGCTCCTATTATCTGCGAACCCTCTTCAGCCAGAGTTGATTTATGGGGAGCACAGAGGCCACCTATCATCTTCGTCCCGCTATCAGAGAATCTTCCCCCCGGACGGGACCTTACCTGGACCACTTCGAAGTAAGGAAAACCGGTGAGGTCATTCAGACGAGATGGATCCACGGTGTGAAGCTACTCCACAGACTATGACCCACCTGTTATCTTGTGCTGCCTGCCCAAGCACGTGCACTCCGGAGGTACTTATGAGTGCCTCTGACAACGCTATCGGAGTGGCTACATACTGGGCAAACAAAATATGACAAGATATGCCGACGACTCGACAGAAGAAGAATGTCTGTGGTTATGTTAGTTCCGATCTGGAGGGCGCATTTCTTAACCGATTTTCACCAAATTTGGCACACATGTTCTTTGATTTAAAACACAACTTTTGTCAAGAGCTTTTTTTGATAGAAGGGAAAAAGGGGGAGAAAAGGGGGAAGTTTGCTGTCACGTTATGAAAGATACTTGATGATTTTTAGCTGAAACTTCAAGGACATGATTGCACATAAGCTGTTGTGATAAAAAATAATGCGTCGTAACGTTATAGGGGGTTCCCCCCGTTTACTATAGCGCTTTTTTAAAGCTCGGATCGTCATTACTTTTTGGTGAAATATCCAAGATGTTTATAATAAGAACGCATCGTTTTTTTTTTGGTTAGTTTTGTGAACAGTAGACCTCGCGAGCAGCTTTTGCCACATTTTTCTGGTACTTTAGTCAAATCTGGTACCCTTAAAAAGAACTTAACCCGTCAGCTTATAGCTTCTTTGTAATTCAAATAAAAAAAATTAAGAGGATGAAAAAGCTCGAAAAAAACCCGGGTAACCCGGGTTTTGATTAGGATAAAACCCGAAAACCCGGGTTTTCAAAATTGGCTCGGGTTTCGTCCCTAAGTAGAACCGAAGATATGAGCAAAGGTCGCGTTAATCGAGATGCACGCGGGCGGAGCCGCGGGTGGAAGGCTAGTAGATAAAATATATTCACACCTGTAAATCCTCAAAGGAATAGACAGAAATGTATTAAATCCTGTAAAACTATGATTTTTGGTCCCACGTAACAGGAGGCGAGCTTATTGCCGGCAAGTTTTCAAGTAACAATAATGATAAAGAAAAACTAATACCTTTATCGTCCCCAACATTGTTTTTATCTCGACTCATAATCACAATGTGTCCGCCAGACACTCATTACGTAACTCGTCCGTCCTTGTGTCACTTCTATATTGCCTTCAATTTGTCTCATCACGTGTCGATTGCATGAACGCAATTATTACGTCACTGGCTCCACTTTCAAAGGAGAAATCTATTTCCTTTACGAACATGGACTTGACGGAAAGTTGAGATTGAAATTTATAGGGTGATTTTAATATTAAAACTATCAGGTGAAAAGAGATCTTTGGCGTGGCGGTAGTGAACGCGACCGCTAAGCAGGAGGCGCGGGTTCGATTCCCACTCAGTGCAAATATTTGTATGCATGAATATGGGTATTTGCATTGGTCTGATCATACCTCGGAGAGCACGTTTAGCCGTCGGTACCGGTTGCCATACGAACATCTATAGCAGTCGTTACGGGTAGTTGGAGCCCTAAAAAGTCTCACAATTGGTTATTGGCTATTGGTAGGACAAATCATTTGAAACACAGGATGTTTTATTGTTTTTTTTTTATTAGTTGATTAAGTCTGGATTGTCAGATTTACCAGGCCCGAATGTGGCTATTTCTATAACAATATCACTCTTCTACAAGCAGAAACATACCCGAAACATTACATGTCAGGCTAGTTACAAAATAGAATAACACAACGAGAGAGTAATCCAAAATAATGGATCTACAACTGTAATCTAGTAATTGGTCTCTGTACAGACAAACTGACGCTGGTGTGCCTGTAGTGCTAGCACTAATATAATCTACCAGACAGGCACCATGTATCTACCGGAATACACGCAAAACAAAAGTAGACACAACATTTAGAAGATGAAATTCGAAAATTAAAATAAAATCTACAAATAAAAATAAATATTTGAAAAATATAGTAACATTTCCATTGATAACATGATTAAACTGAACTAACAGTTGTCTTATATAGAAAGCACTCATAAATTAAAATCTATACTAATATTATAAAGCTGAAGAGTTTGTTTTTTTTTCTTTATTTGGTTAAACGTCGAATTGAAAAATTATTTTTGTGTTAATAACCTGTTTATCAAGGAAGGTAATCAAGGTTGAAAAACTCAAAAAAATGATAATATGATATTATAATATGATACCAGAAAAAACCAGACTCGTCTGAAAAATCATCAAATTCTGTGTATGAGAAACTAGTGCTGCAATTCTGAAACAGTCAAACCTGGTGGGAGCAGCGTTTGAAGGTCACAGAAAGTGCCCGTAGGTTCTGTATCTGACACAGTTTAAAAAAATCTGTGTCAAAAGTAGGTGGAATGGCAAATTTTTCATTCATTTGGGTTCTCTGTTTATTATATTTGACCAAGTCAAGAGAATACTGTTTTAGCATATTTTGTAACAAACTTCTGAGGGGTAATTTAAAAAGAACATCTAAAAGAGTTAGCCGTATAAACAAAATAACAAACAGGTAAAGTTTTCGTATTTAGCTGACAGTTTGAGTCGTGCCTTTTTATTTAGGTTTGTTAAGGACTAGCTTTAATCAAAGTTCGCTTTGTTTTATAAATAAACAAACGACCTGTACATAAAAGTTTTATTACAATCTCATTTTAGTAGAATTATTGTTCGGAATATTGTTCGTAGAAGTGAATATTTTGTTTAGCCAAATATTAAAATAAATACAGTTAAAACTGTATTGATTTTATTTTGTTGTAACTAACTAGTCCGACCATAAATACTGTTACATGTTACATTTCAATTTTAATAATTTCAATACTTCATTTAAAAAAAATTGCATTTTCATTTGTAACAAAATTTATGGCTGGACTAGGTGTAGCTATACTAGATAATTATATGAAATTTAAACTTGCCTATACCTAGCTTACTTTTTTATTTTGTACTAAAATTCCTAATTTTGCTCGCGAGCTTATTGATAGTGCCTAGTATTTATAGTATTTATCATCATCGACATCATCTTTTATTGGTTTACCTTTGCTTTTACGGAAGTGACTGCCAAAGAACAAAAACCCTATGCTAGAACCTCGTTCGTCAATCAATAGGTATATCAGCTTGCAGGTATGATTGGCTTATACCCAGCAGAATTTAGTGGGCTCCATGCACCTGCTGATTGCGACTATATTGCTTTAATACTATTCATAAATAATTTTCGATTAAGATGGAAAAAAGCTTATACAGCTCAGGCGGGATTTGAACTATAATCTTTGCCTTACAGGGGCAATGCTCTGCCCACTGAGCCACCGTGCCTCACCCGAAGCTGAACCAAATTTCTCTATAAATCCGTCTTGTGGCAACGGAAATAATTTTGTCTTTAACAAACCCAAAGCAATTTTAGGTATCTACCTGTAACACTCTCCGCTGAATTCTTAATTCGGCAAAATTACGTCGTACCCATTCATTGAGGAATTCCTTCAACACCTTATCTCCACCACAATTACCAACTTCTTAATATCCCCGTTACAGTAACTTCCAAATGTTAAACTTTACAAGCGATAAACGTGCTTTACAGTGATAAACGTGCTTCACAGGAGATAAAAGTGCTTGAAAGCGGTAAAAGGCGACTTCGTACAATAATTATTTTAATTGAATCGGGGTATAAAGGACCCGGATATAAAATCTGAATGTAATGTTCTACTGAGCTGAAAATAAAGTTAAGTGGTTTTTATAGTAGTGTTTGAAGATAAAGTTTAATGGAACTTTTTAGAAATACATTTGAATGGGTGGGTCCATTACACTCTTGCACGTGTCAAAAAGGCAATTAATGGGCATTCTGTCCAACCAAAAATATTAATAACATCATTTATAGATAAATAAAAATCAAGTGATTTAAAAATAAACACCTACTATGAAAATTTTTACGAAATTATTTCGGTAGCTGTTATATAACAATTAGTTTTAATATTACAGATTTATTATAATTATCTAATTAGTAATATTTTATACTAGCTGTTGCCCGCGGCTCCGCCCACGTGGATGTCGGTTTTAGCGACAAAACATAATCCATGTCCTTTGCCAAGGTCTAATCTATCTCTGTACCAAATTTCATCAAAATCGGTTCAGTGGTTTAAGCGTGAAAGCGTAACAGACAGACAGACAGTATAGATTATTCTATCACAACATAATTAGAATCATTCAACTAGACCTTTTTAACCCGACTTCGAAAGAGTAGGCGGTTCTCAAAATCTACTTTGCTTTTCCAACAAATAACAGATGTCTAGGGATATTAAATGTGTTCTATTTAAGAATAATACTTGCTGATTAATTACTATCCATGGTTTTTTTTTATCTGGGTATAGTTCAAGTAGTTTTAATTTGGTTTTATTAATTTAATTTTCTGATATTGAATAGAGTTCTGGTAATTATTTAAGATTATTTTATTTAAAACTAGCTGTTGCCCGCGGCTCCGCCCGCGTGGATGTCGTTTATCGCGTGGTGTTGTAAATAGTGCTGAAAGTTGAGCGTTGAACGCTGATTAGACATTGTACTCGCCTCTCTATTCGACTCGAGGAGGTAGGTACACCACGGTATATTCGTCCTAATGGAGCAGTCCGACTGGGGAAGTATCTCCGCCGTACAGAAGGCCGCGGCTTAATAACCTCGTGTTGTGTTTCCGACGGTGAGTAGGGTAGCCAAAGCTCACTGGAGAGTAGCTTGTGCTTTGTGCTGTCAGTGGGAAAACCAAAGGCTTTGTCCGACTTATCTTTTGCGCTGACGGCACAGATTCTCTAAGTTCCTACAGGGTAGGCAGCACGAGTGTGACTCCCCTGGTGTTGCGCTCACCCATAGGCCACGGTAACCACTTACCATCAAGTGGGCCGTGTGCTTGTCTACCACCTAAGTGGTATAAAAAAAAAATTCTACCTGCATTATTTACTCGAGTCTTTACTCCCCATACCTTTGCCCTTACCCCACCCTCTCCCCTACTCCTTCCCCTTCCCCGTTGTATCTCTTGTCTACTCCACTATATCCCTCACCACGCTCTAATCCAGGAATGGCGAACCAATGGCACGCGTGCCAAAGGTGGCACGCGGCACAATTTTTTGGGCACGCCAGTTGCTGCTTGTCTACCACCTAAGTGGTATAAAAAAATGTTCTACCTGCATAATATCTACTCGACTCTCTACTCCCAATACCTTTGCCCTTCCCCCACCCTCTCCCCTACTCCTTCGCTTTCCCGTTGTATCTCTTGTCTACTCCACTATATCCTTCACCTGTTCACCAAGCTCTAAGTAATCTGTCTGCCTGCTGTCTTTGTGTGGATGTGTGCCACACATCCACACAAAGACAGCATACTATTATATAATTGTAAAGTGGTCGTGTCTGTACATTGGAGATATTTAAAAAAAAATACTTGGGTTATGTTATATTAACGATACTGAACACGAAAATATATTTTTTTCATTTCCTGTCTGTTTGTCTGTTTGTCTGTTTGTCTGTTTGTCCGCGATGGACGCAAAAACTACTGAACGGATTTTGATGCAGTTTTTTTTGTTAGAAAGGGCTTGATCAGACTTAAAATCTTACGTTTGTTTCATCACAATCGGTTGAGTAGAACCGGAGTTGTGAACAATATTGATATTACACGGAATAAGAGCGGCAATATAGATGGCGCTTTATAATATTATTGGTCAATTTTTATAGCTTATTACATCCGGGCAAGTATGTAAATTTATAGATTTTATTTTTACATACACAATTGTGTAAACCAATACGTTTTTAATCATGAAATTAAAATTTGAATTATAATGATTTAGTACCAGAATCATAACTAGATGGCGTTCTCGCGTTTAAATTCAAGCTATCGTTTGGTTTCAAACTCCCGATATACCCGAACCGGTATATTGTACTTAATTTTTTAATTTCTAATTTATCATTGTGAAATAGATGTCGGTACAGTCTTAAGATCCGTTACAAAATCGTTTTGCACGCAAAGATAAGTAAGAGAAGAGCTTGGTGCAGTTTATTTTATAGTTGAGTAGACAAGAGATACAATGATACAACGGGAAAGGAGAAGGAGAGGGTGGAAGAAGAAGTCGCCATACCTTTGCCCTTCTTAAGGTATGGGGACTAGAGACTAGAGAGTCGAGTAGATATCCAGGTAGAAAGATTATTTTATACCACTTAAGTGGCAAACAAGCACATGGCGCATCAGATGGAAAGTGGTTACTGTGGCCTATGGACGTATGCAACACCAGGGGCGTCACACTCGCCTTTCTTGAAGTACCCCATCCCACACTGTAATAGTGAAGTCGAGTATAGTGGCATCGAGTAGAGAGGCGAATACAGAGTGAAGTATTACGTCGAGTAGAGAGTGGAATACAGAGTGAAGTAGACAGCCGAATAGAGAGGCGAGCACAGTTTCTAACCTTTTTTTTTATATACATATACTACTTAGGTCACAGACAAGCACACGGCCCACCTGATGGTAAGAGGTTACCGTGGCCTATGGGCGAGTGCAACACCAGGGGCGTCACACTCGTGCTGTGCTCTAAGAACAGAGAGATTCTGTGCCGTCAGCGCAGAAGATAAGTAGGACAAAGCCTTTGGTTTTCCCACTGACAGCACAAAATCTCTCCAATGAGCTCTGACTACCCTACTCACCGTCGGAAACATAACACGAGGTTATTAAGCCACGATCTTCTGTAGGGCGGAGGTACTTCCCCAGTCGGACTGCTCGATTGGGACGGATATACCGTCGTGTCCTACCTCCTCAAAAAAATAAAGGTCCTCTAATCAGCGTTCAACGCGCAATTCTCTGCACAAAATTTATAACACCACGCGATTAACGACATCCACGCGGGCGGAGCCGCGGGCAACAGCTAGTATTTAATAAAGTAGATTATTTGACTCTTCACATTAACTAAACATGCTGTAAAAGGAAGAAATGCCAGTACCTACCATTATTATGATTCATTAGGGGCAAGGGGTCCCTAAAACTCAATTCTTGTTGGCTTGCTCTGCAAGGGGAAGTTGTGGTAGAGATATAAAATTGCTATGGTCGTTCTTGAGGTAACAGTGTTTACCACCAGCTTCCCTTTAAAAAAAAAATCACCTTTGGCACTGTAATGCATTCATCTATCCATGACTTTAACAACGATAACGAGGAAACTAAAAAAAAAGAAAAGAATAAAAAGAAGCGAAAATCGATGCAAGAAATAAATGAGTAAAGATAACATCTCCAAATTCTTGATTACTTATTCCAAACCCAAAACCCAAATGCCCAACTACTAATCGAAGATTACCAAGATAATACACAGTTGATAAAGCACTTAGCCTTTGAATATTGCCCCCTTGAGGGAGATGCAAATCATGATCACCCTGTTACACCACTTCAGAGTATTATCATTCGCACTTCAAGTAAATTGCTTTAACACTTCAACGGGGGAAGAATCACTTCCCGAAATCTGGTTGTGATGTGTAAACACGTCTTTGCGGCTTTAATATTTCCGTTCTTTGTATTTTTTTTTCATATGTTTGTTTCATAGGTTGAGTGAGTTGAGAGCTGATCGATCGATCAGTAAGGTATTTTGATCGATGTTGTTTTCTTTTCGGTTTGGTTGAATGAATGTTTTGTTTGATTGCCTGTACGGTGCAGGCCTTTCACATATGTGTTTAAGAGCCCAATTTTTCTTCTTCTTCGTGTCAATGGCAGCAATATAAATAAAAATTAGATGTGCCCAGCCCAAAATCTGGCGACATTGGCTGCACCTTCCGTCGCTTCATTTAGGTCGGCAATAGTGCAGGTAGGGGCACAACGGGTACGAAAGGAGATGGTCCATCGACTGCAAAGGTGCTCCACAGTCACAACAGCCCAATAAGGTTATTAATTCTCTTTTTAATTATAGTGACAAATTCTATTGGCCTCGAAACAAGTTCAGCAGAGAACTGACTTAAAATCTTACCTATAATGGTCGACTTTATCTCTCAACGCTCAACTTATTGAGGATTGGGAACGTAGCTCCATAGAAAATACAATATGTTTAGATTTTACTTTCTTTATCTTTTTAATATTGTAGGACATTCTACGCAACACTATCTAGACCCAAAGTAAGCATAGCTTAACTAGCTTAGCTACTCAGAAGGAATATTTAAATTATCTAAATCGCAAATGAATAAGTTATGGAAACGATGTTGTCAAATCTAGCATCCGAATTATTGGCTTATGTATTAAATTGGATTATAGGAGAAAAGGGGTAAGATTTGATTTTCTGGATTCGACAATTTTGTAATGCCATGAGCATGCATCGATATCGTGATTCAGTTCAATATAATATCGCATTCCAATAAGTATTTTTGTAAAATAACTTATTTGATTTTTTATTGCGCCTATAGACAGATTGGAAGAGGTGTTTTTGTAAATTCGTTCGTAAAGGGACTAATGAAAATAATTATGTGTTTTAAACAAAAGCAGCGGTTTTAAATACCCTAATAAGGTAGGTAATGTTTATTTAAGATTAATGCCCTCCATTAAACTTTAGCGCTTACGTGACGCCGCTAAATGATTGAGGATTAATTAACGCTAAGAGGCAGAAAAATATTGTATTAATTACTTAAAATTGTGATAATGTTATGAAAACGCTTAAGCTTATATTTTACCCTTGCCAAGAGTGTTTCTTTGTATTTGTATGAAACTTCATTAATCAGGCTGTATGAACAAGTTTATAAGAAACGAAATAACGATAGGTAAATTAAGATGTATATTCTTTAGGTATTTACTTCAAGAGAATAAAATAATTAATTAGGTTTCAGAAATTCATTGTGGAACCAGACATAAATATATTGTTTTCAAGTTGTATAGAAAAGTTTTATCCAACATTTTAAATAACAAGCAAGTTCTTTTCAAATATTTAAAAAGTATGAAAAATTTTCTTGAAAACTTTTATAGCTGCGAACAAAGAAATCAATTTCCTCCGAATTCTGTTATTACTGAAGATTTGGCCGCTTCTCAAGTTGCCAACTTGGAAAAAACAATAAAGTTAAAAAAATGGATCACGACCGTCAGTTGATTTCCGGCATGTTGAATGAAAAGTTCAAAAGCTTTCTTGACTTATAAAAGAGTCAACTTATCTTGTCATAACAATACATGCTCCCCTGGTTTACTTGATTGAGTCAATAAAATATCAATCAATTAGTCTATTGCCGTCCACTGCAGAACATAGGCCTCTCCTAATAAAATATTAATGTAGATAATAATTATTGGTTTTATCCATACTTATATTATAAATGCGAAAGTAACTCTGTCTGTCTGTTACGCTTTCACGCCTAAACCACTGAACTGATTTCGATGAAATTTGGCCTTTAGAGGTAGGCCTTGGGAAAAGACATAAGCTATGTTCGGTTGCGATAGCTGATATCCACGCGGGCGGAACCGCGAGCAACAGCTAATAATATACCTATAAGAAGGTGATCACATTGTTTGCGGAACGCACCAAGATTCTTTGATGTGTACCTACACGGAAAACTGATGTATTCGATATCTCAGATTTTATTCTATTAAAATTTTCTGGCATTTTTATAGTTAAAATTGAGAGCCGTATAAATCCAGAAATAATTACATACATACATACAATCACGACTTTGTCCCCGCAGGGATTGGCAGAGGTGAAATTATTACAATTAAAATACTACGTTAATTCAAATATCGTCAAAAGGAAGCACAGATACGTACTACGATTCTCAGACCATTGTTACCTGGACCGCGTTATGAAGGAAGACTTTTGGCCACAGGACGTGGTTTTCCGTCGCTTCCGCGGACCAGTGCCACAGGAACGCACATAGACTTAGTGCATAGGAAGTGCTTACTAACATAGGTTAACTATTATTTACTAACAACTACTAATAACAACTACTTGTATGTATTTCTAGTTTTAAGGTATATGTCTATGGGCCGTAGTATAAGTTTATAACATCTGTAACTTTACTCATGTTGCCTGCAATAAAGATGTATTATTATTATTATTATTATTAGGTACTAGGAACATTAGGCCTATATACATACCCATTTCTAAGAAAACGAAATAGAAAACCATACCGATAATATGGAATATTACAAAAATAATACACTAGTATCTACGCACTACTATCTACGCTACATTGATATTTGTAGCCTATCAACGAAGCCCGTCATCTGTCGTGTGAGGATGGTGTAATAATCTGTAATTTCAATCAAAGGAGTTTCCGATCCAATAGGGATACAGAAGGCTTCGACGCACCTGTCGCGGGTATGGATTATTGATGTTTGGACAAACTTTGCTGAGTACTTATAGTAGGGTAACCATGTGATGGGATGTTGACAGGATTATGTAGGGAAGTATTATATTTAATGTCGGAAGTTTACGAGAATTTTATATTTTGAAATGAAACTATTTGTAACGGATTTTATCGCAATTTATTTGTACGTACACATATGTATCCCCGGAGGGTTAGGCAGAAGTGAATTAACACCCACATTTTACCAATCGTTGTATTTGGTCCCACATAATGGGGTGAGCCTATTGCCGTATTTCAAGCACTATTGTTGACTCGAGCTATGCATCTGAGTCTGAGTATGGCTATGTATATATCTGTCTGATGTTAAACAGCCCTATTTTTCCTATTATATACATAGGTAGCAGACAAGCACGCTGTCCATCTGATGGGAAGTGGTTACCGTGGCCTATGGACGTATGCAACACAAGGGGTATTATACTCGTGGTGCCGACCCTGAAGAAACTTTCTAATGGCCTTCTTGAAGAACCCCATAGTGTAGTCGCTTGGTAAAACATGTCGACTACATAGCTAGCAGTCATAGTCATGGGGAGACCTATTGAAATCCATATTCACATTATAAATACGAAAGTAATTGTCCATCTATCGCCTGAATCATTGAACTGATTTTGATGAAATTTGGCACAGAGACAGGCTCGACATTGGTAAAGGATATTGCTGTATTTGGTCACGATAACCGACATCTATGTAGCCGCAAGGAACAACTAGTAATGAAAATAAATCTTCATAAAATCCGTTAAATTATGTAGTTTTATTTCAATATTATGTGATATTCGCTATATTTCCGATAATATTAGTTTAGTACTTCAGTGAGTATCTCAGCTCATTGTAGTGACGCAAAAAGGGAAGCGCTCGAGTTACGTCTTTGATGTTGCGAGGCACCAATAACCACTTACTTACAGTGTAGGAGTAATATTACAATCTAGTCAGTAACTTAATATTATATGTAGCGTTCCACTCAATCATATTCTATCCTCCTTTTATACATGTGAAAGTTTGTCAAGATGTTTGAACATTTATTATTTAGGGTCGGCAGCATGAGTGTTATGTCCCTGGTACAGCATACGTCCAAAGGCCACAATAACTATTGTAACATGGTACGTGTCTGTAATGGTGACCCTCTTTTCCGTGACTGCTTCAGATTGCCATCAGGCGAGATGAAGTCAAATTGACGTGTCCTATAAAAAATACGCTTTCTATCAGGTGGAATTTATTCTTGTCTGACACCTAAGTACAGTTTAAAACAATTCAATCTCGCTCTAACGACTGAACGGATTTGGCTGAAATTTATAACAGGACTAGGTTACAGTCTAGAATAACACATAGGCTATTATCCCGGGAAAAGATTCCCATAGGTTCCGTTCCCGCAGAACGGGTATAAATAGACAAACAGTTAGTAAATCATATTCACAACTCCAATTTCTCTGAGAGACAGGATAAGTTCATGTACAGTCGCTCTCATAAGTTGGTGAATACTAACAATTTTACAAACGATATTTACATTGAAATAAATCGCCTGTGTTATATAATGTCCTGATTAACCAGTCAAACCTTGTGCTCCGCTTGGGATCGCACACCTGCCAAAGCTTTAATCCAACATAAATTTTGGTAAAGTAAATGAGAATGTAGGTTGTACGCGAAATTGTATGCGAAAAAAAAAAGTTTTGAAAATATAACTGACCCAGTGGTCTGGAAATAACACAAATATTCCCAGCTTGTAAGTAGTGGATTGTGTTCAGTACTCGTATAGTTATAATTAAAAAAAAATAGGTATAAAAATCAGTGTGTCTCATAAGATAAAGTTGAATTATACAAGAACCCTTCTAGAGTCTTCTTCATCAACTGAGTTCCAACACCGGTTGCATCCAATACTTGCAAATTATAACCCCGAGATTGCTCCCAGTTCTTCTCCAAATAGGGGGCCCATTGCTCCCTTGACAAGCCTTTGTCACAGGCTATCCTCTCGGGGTTATGAGGTCAGATGGTTGTCGTTCCTACAAAACTAATGCTGTTATTCAATGAAATTTTGAAGCAATTAGTATGCTAATAGCATACTAATTGCTTCAAAATTAGCATTGCTAACTATTCAAATCGATTCAAATCGATCCCGCCTGAGGTCGATTCTCTTTTCTATATCTTAATCGATAATGCTGTTATGATGAATTATGATAATAATATTCATATTCTAATAATATTATGTGTCCTTGTTCCAGAAATGTGAACACACACAATGGCATCTTCATACGTGCCAGGGGGTGTTCACGGCCAGGCGGACAGCTTCCTTATGAAGGTCGACACCAAGACCTGAGGATGCTCTACCATCGCGGCAGTTCACGGTTATAAAATGGAGTTCGCCTCTGTTTTACCTACCTATGTAAGTTGTTTACTGTTGTTCTTTAAATGTAGCTGTATATGTTTAGCGGGCTCTAGAAGTGCCTGGACAATGTAAAACTAAAATTGTGTAGCCCACGGTAGTAGCCACTTTCCATCAGGTGGGCCGTGTGCTTCCCTGCGAACTAAGTGGTATAAATAAATTCGGCTAAGTGCGAGTCGGACTCGCCCATGAAGGGTTCCGTAGCAGCAAAGGCGAAAATTGCGGTTTATGACGTATTAAAAAAAAACTACTGACTGGATCTCGTTCGAACCAATTTTTAGTGGTAGTTTTCATGGCAATTTACATCATATATTTTTTTTAGATTTATCATTCTCTTATTTTAGAAGTTAGAGGAGGGGGGGGGGGAACACATTTTTCCACTTTGGAAGTGTCTCTCGCGCAAACTATTCAGTTTAGAAAAAAAATATGTTAGAAACCTCAATAGCATTTTTAAAGACCTATCTATCCATACCCCACACGTATGGGTTTGATGAAAAAAAAAAAATTGAGTTTCAGTTCTAAGTATGGGGACCCCCAAAATTTAATGCTTTTTTTTTATTTTTGTATGAAATTCTTAATGCGGTTCACAGAATACATCTTCTTACCAAGTTTCAACAGCATAGGCCTTACAGTTTCGGAGAAAAGTGGCTGTGACATACGGACGGACAGACAGACAGACAGACAGACAGACAGACGGACAGACATGACGAATCTATAAGGGTTCCGTTTTTTGCCATTTGGCTACGGAACCCTAAAAAGTGACACTACACACCATCTAGTGTTAGAGATTTTTCACATTTTACGATCCGATATCATCGTCGAACGACGATAACCGACATCGGATCGGCGTCCGACATCGGTACCGGATCGGATAATGTGAAAACGCTCTTAAAATTCATACGTTAATAAAATAGTAAATAAATTAGACTTAGGTTGTCTAAAGATTATAGGCCCGTATTCTAGAATGATACTAAGTTCTGAATCTTGATGTACCTCAAGACAGATTGTACAGACAATGTGTCAAATCAGAGCATCTGAGCTATGTGGCGTAGATATATATTATCTCTTCGCTTCTTCCTCCTAGCGTTAATTCCCAGTCGCATCCGAAGCTTTCAGCTCGGAGTCTGGGGTCCGCTTTTACCAGTCTTAACCACAGATTTGGCTAGACCTCAATATTTTCCGTGAAGCGATTGTCATCTGACCTCCACAACCCAATGTTAACATTAGGCGATATCGAAGCTTTGCAGTTAGACCGCTGTTTTTGGATTTTTTAGGGCTCCAACTACCCGTAACGACTGCCATAGATGTTTTCATGGCAACCGGGAACGACGGCTTAACGTGCTCTCCGAGGCACGACCAGACCAATGCAAATACTCATATTTCATTCACACAAATATTTGCACTGAGCGGGGATCGAACCCGCGCCTCCTGCGTAGCGGCCGCGTTCACTACCGCTACGCCACTGTCAAGTAGATATATCTCTTCGCTTCTCTTCGACCAATGAAGTTGATGAGATATACATCTATATCATGACGTTTTGGCGATCGATTTGGACATAAGGTTTTCAAGGATTTCACTGGTCAAAGAGATGTCTCGATTTTGTCAATGTCCGCCATGTTAAGGCTGCCATATAAATCGAGAAATCAGTGTTGTTTTAGAGTATGGGCCTTGGACCTTAAAGTAGAGAGAACATTATGAACCTGACTGTACCTACAATATATAAATCCCAACAGAATTTGTCCTGTCACTCTCATCCAATTCTGATCCCAAATAGTTTCTCTCGAGATGGTTCTAGCAAGGTTGTAATCAAGTAATTTAGATCTCGACCTAAAGGACTGAAACGACTTTCAAATTCAGCTTCCAACGAGACTCATATCCGGCTACAGGATACTCGCTATCCGGTTTATAGAACATCCAAATCTTCAGTATTTGGAATCCTGCACAACAACTATCCTTTTCATCTCTAATAATTGGATTTTGGTCTATGTTAGAATGTAATATTAAATATTATTTTTGGACTAAACGAGAAATTGAAAGAAACATAATTATTAATGCAGTCTTAGGAACTGTTTAAGTACTTAAACCCTAAACACCCGCGTTCGCATTTCAGACAAGTTTTAATACAGCATTTATATTTTGTTTAACCTTATTGAATAATGAGAAATTGGTCGCATTTAATTAATGCATATTTCAACATGTGTAGATATAATTATAATTTATACCACATAACTCAGCAACACTGAATGAACTACTTAATTTCTAAAATTAATAAAAATAGTAATGCATTTGCACGTTAATATCGTGCTATTTCTTTAAGCTCTTCCAATTCCAGAAGAAAAAAAATTATATGTAAGTGTATGTATGAACTCCTTATTATATCATACTCAAAACTCATACTAAACTTATTAAGCCACCTATCTCACCACTAATATACAAATACTTATTAGTATCGTTACGTTAACTATGTTAAAGTTTAAGTGAAATCACCGAAGTTTATCTTATTTAAGTTTGATAACTTCGCGATGGAGGTACCTATAGTAATTATTCTACCAAGTTTTGGTTCGGTCATATCTCGATTGCCGTTCGATAATCACGCTGTCGTGGCTGAGTTTCGGGAAATTTTAAGACTTTGGCATCTACTCTCTTGTTTTCAAGTACCTGAGCTGATTTATTATAGAGTTTCGCATCACAAACTTCTCAAGTTTCGCTTTGAGCGTGATTAGCATTGAAATTCTAATTTATTTGTTCAAGTCAAATGAAGTAAATTAAGTAGGATTATATGTTTTAATCAGCTACATCCTACTTTTCCACTTAATCCCTAACAAGAGAAAAAAACTTAGTTACTATGGTTTTCTTTTCAATGTATTAATGATTCTAATGATCATAAATATAGTTTTTATAATGGTTTGGGACTTTTTGCGATTCATTATTACGTAACGCCGGCAAAAGTAAGTTTCATGATTATCGCGAAGAGTCCGTGAGTTTACCCAGCGATACTTTAAAAATAATATCATGAATATAGTTTTCTTTTCATAAAAACTTATCCTGCGTCTCCTTTTCTATTAATCGTAAGGTAAAAAATTGTAAAATATCAGGTTTGGTACCTACCTCATTACACCGTTAGTCGGAAATATATTTAAATCAAGGACTGTGGAGCACCGACATTCGCACTCAAATTCTTTATCTCTTTTTTTTCATTTAGTACCTAACTAAGCCAATTTTTAGACAGAATATTAGTAACGAAATTTTTAGTATTCCCTTTATCCCGATTGCTTGGGTTATTTATCAGACGATGGTCTGATAAATAACCCAAGCAATCGGGATCATGGGAGACTAAAGGTCCAACCCCACCAAACGGACGGCATCGGACCGGATTTTACAATCTTTAAACAAAATAAATCTTGTATCACAGCATTTAAAGTTTATATTACCAAGTCACGCATGACAGCTTGACGTGCGTCATGCCGCCGCACGTCGCTGTCAAGCTGTTGTGCGTGACTTGGTAATATAAACTTCAAACACTGTGATAATAAGATTTAATTTTGTTTAAAAATTGTAAAATCCGGGCCGATGCCGTCCGTTTGGTGGGGTTGGACCTTAATACTTAAAAAAAATTAAGTACCTATTATAATATATATCGTATTACAAGTAAAAATTGGAGACAGACACGCAAACACATCAATACTTGTGAACGTATAATTATAAACGTATCAGCCAAATATCTGGTGAATGTAATCTAATGTCACTTCGACGAATACCACCAAATAAACATTGAAATAAGGTAAATTTAAATCCAATTTACGTATGTTACATGCGCGTGGGAATAGATGTTTGTTGATTGCTTCTTACGACAAACACAATTAACATTTCCCTCACGTAAAACCTCTCATAAACATTCATTACTATTATTACATAGCTTTCTTTTGGACTGCGCAGACAAGGGACTTTTGTCCGCAGTTTCTGAATCTTGAATACATTGTCCCTCGACAACTTGCTACGGGTTCAACGAGAGATTTATCTCACCCAATCTCACTGCCGGCAACCTACGAACCACAGACAGTGTGCGTTTTAGTTGGTGCGAGGTTAAAAACGGGAAACAAAAAAAAAACATATAAACATCCGAATTAAGAACCTCCTCCTTTTTTGAAGTTGGTTAAAAAACGGGCTCAACGCAATTTTTTCGGGGAAGCCCCATACTTTTATTCAGTTAAGTTTATCGTGTCCTTGGCTACTCGGGAAATTTCCGTACGCGGTACTTTTAAACCGTCGAGTGTTTTACTTTTTTTATGACCCCCATACTGTCATCTAGTCTAGTTTATCGATGTCTTTGGTTACTCGGGAAATTTTCGTACGCGGTACTTTTAAACCGTCAAATATACCCAATACAGTGTTGTAAGGTTGCGAGCCGGCAAAAGTCTCACGTCTGTGTAGGCCATTTTAATCGTTGTTAATAATTCATGTGTCGGCCCGCAGGTGGCGCTGTTGAACGACACGCCCGTGGAATACGAGGATGGAGATGACCCGGATGCTGTTACGCTACTCTCTATATTGCTTGTCGGTAAGTTGTTACTTGATCATGAACTAATCGGTTTTTTCAAGCGTTCGAAATGAGAAGCTGAGTATTTTTCTTTACTATTTGCATAATCAGTTCCAGTAGCCTCAAATGCATGAGTCGAGTCAGCAATGGTGCCCGGAATACGTCAATAGGCTCACCCTCTATTACGTGGAATGGAATACAATTATTGGTGAAATGTGGCTATTAATTCACCTTTTTCAAATTCAATTCCACTTCATCTGGCGAAGCACATAAAGTGATTAGAGAATATAATATTCCTATTGAGTATATACCTAGATTTATGAGGTTCACATCCAATATCGTCTTCTAGCTAGTGCACCTGCTGATTATAGGTTTTCTTCTGGGATGTTATACAGTTGGCTGTCACTCTCGTAAAATTTAAAACAAATTTAATCTATATTATATTAAAGCGAAATACCACTCACTAATTAATCACGAATTCTCAGAAACTATAACACCTATAAACTTGAAAATTGGCAGGTAGATTCCATAAAGGCTGTAGGTAGATATCCGCTAAGAATGGATTTTTCGAGACTTTCGAAAATGTAAGAGAGTACTCTTACTCTTCCTGAAGTGGAAACATTTATCCACATTTTTAATATCATCACATTGAGAAAAATACCTCCAATGCATATAACCACCATGTAACATAACAAACAATAAAATTTCACAAATAAAAGATACCGACAAAACCATAAAGTATTCTAAGTTGACTTATCTAACAAAAGTGCAATTTATAAAAAATTCAATTGACTTTTTCTTCATTGCGATCGTCTATTTATTTAACATAAACTTTAAAATTAAATGCTCGGCAAATCCTCTATACTCAACTCTATTCAAAGTCGTTTAAATACGTCTAGACTAGAGAAGTAATGAGTAATTAGGTACTGCAGCGTACTCGCTTAACTCAAGTGCTATTATATAGTCTGTACTTGACATCGCTGCATTCAGCACTATTTAAATAGAAACGCGATTAACTTGTAATGCAGTATTTTATACTTTTCTTTGCCCTTTTTTCGTTAGATAAAGCTTTTGATTAATGGTTAGCATACTAATTGCTTCAAAATTTCATTTATTTGCTCAAGTAAAAATATACAATAATGTTCTTCTTCTTCGTTGCGTTATCCCAGTCGCATCCGAAGCTTTCACCTCGGAGTCTGAGTTCTGCTTTTTCCAGTATAACTGCGGGTTTTGCCAAACTTCGATATTTTCCGTGAAGCGGCTACCATCAGGCCTACACATCCACAACCCTTTGGCGATATCAAAGCATTGTAATTAGACCAGGTGGACTGACGACCTACGAAGGGTGGCTGGGACGGACTGGATGCGGAAGGCGGAGGATCGGCAAGCGTGGCACATATTGGGAGAGGCCTATGTCCAGCAGAGGACTGCAATAGGCTAATTTGATTGATTAATAGACCAGTTATTGGAATTTTTCGGGCTTGATTTATAAAATAAGGGCGTTCTCCATTCGGCTGAATGGTGTTTTAATCCTTTTATGTATGTATGATGTAGCGTTCTATTAACTTGCTTATGGTAACAATTATACTCGGTTCCATTCCCTGGATGGGAATTATACCCGTAGCTTCGTGCACGACATAAAGTACATAACTACATATTATTATTTATGAAAGTGCATAAGTAATTAGTCGCATGGCCGAGTGCACTTACATATATGTATTCACATCACACTCTGGGGTTCAATACTTCATACTCATTATCATGTTAACAGCTTCATAAGTGTCAAAGCAATGATAGGGCTGCCTCATACTTCAAAAACTGTTTATTAGATTATGATGCTACTAGCTGATGCCGACGGCTCCACCCGCGTGTAATTTTAATCCTGTTCTCGATATCCATGGGAAGCTATTTCCCCACATTAAAAGCTTATGTGTTATTCCAAATTAAATGATTTCATGCACAATTTGTATAATCCATGAGATTTTTACAATGCTCTTAGATATGGCTTTAAGGTTAAGGCTTGGTATGGTATGGTATGGTATGGCGGGCTGGTTTCCGCAACTCCACGTCATGGCGCGGTTTTTGCGTAAGGGTGGGCATTTTATTCCAGCCACCCCAGCTCGCTGAAAAACGCCAGCAGGCTGTTAATGCTGCTGGTGATCTCCCGGAGCGTACCTGTGTCTGGGAAGTACTTAGCCCTGTATGTGGCGGTTGCAGGGCAGTGTAGGAGCACGTGTGCCGCCGTTTCTTCCTCCCTCATGCAGGCTCTGCAAAGGGGGCTGTCGGTGATGCCTAAAATAAAAAGGTGTTTATTAAAGGAGCCATGTCCCGTGATGGCAGCTGTAGCCGTGCGTAGCTGCAGTTTTGACAGTTGTCTAAGACGCCTGGTCAGTCTCTTCTCGAGCACAGGGAGAGCCTCCCTGGCCTGCCTGCATACTTCCAGGTTGGTCCAGTAATTGTTGTGTTGATCTCTCGTTCGTTTCTCCACGATTGTTCGTAGGTAGGCGAAGGGGATTGGTATAATGGGCTCAGGTCCTATTGCGACCATATCTGACCCTCTTCTGGCAAGTTCGTCTGCTGCATCATTGCCACGCGAACCGCTGTGTCCCTTAATCCATTGCAGGGTTATGTTGTTGGTGTGTCCTATCTGGTTTAGCTTGAAATGGCACTCCAGTATCAATCCCGAGTTTATAGTGTGGCCGTTTAGAGCTTGTAGCACAGCCATGCTATCTGAGAGTATGCGTATTGAGTGTCCCATCACTCTCCTGGCCGTTATTGCTGAGGCTGCCAGGATGATTCCCATGCATTCTGCTTGAAATACTGTGTTGTGGGTCCCCAATGGTTTTGAGATGGCAATATTTAGGTCCTCTGAGTAGACTCCAGCACCAGTGCCACTATCTGTTTTGGATCCATCTGTGAAGATACGCATTTCTGCTAGGCATAGTGCCTCACATCGGTGGTCTTCATGAAGTTGGATTTTGTACTTCTTGTCAAATATATGCTGTTTAGGTACACGATCATTTATTGCTCCCATTATGGGAAGCTCCTTTATGAGGTCTGAGAGCAGTAATGTGTGTCGTGTGTGCCCTTCGCTCCATAGATTCAGAGCCCTAAGGCGTATAGCCGCAGCAGTCGCTTCCTGGCGGATGAACAGATCCAGGGGCAGGAGACCAAGCATAGCTTCCATAGCCGCTGTAGGGGTGGTTTTCATGCAACCGGTGGTTGCCATGCAGGCCAGTCTTTGGGTCCGTTGTAGTTTAGCCGATACTGTGCTGTTTTCAGTTCTTGGCCACCACACGATAGCGCCATACGCTATCATGGGGCGGATCACTGTTTCATAAATCCATAGAATGATTTTAGGTGTTAGCCCCCATTTTTTGCCGATCATTCTTCTGCACTGCCAGAAGATGATTGCGGCCTTCTCTAATTTGTTGTCTAGGTGGCTGTTCCATTTTAACTTGCTGTCGAGTATAACGCCAAGATACTTGACCTCTTTTGACAGCTGAAGTTCAGTGTTGAAGAGTTTGGGTAGTCGATATTCACCTAATACCCTTTTGTTCGTAAACATCACTAACTCTGTTTTAGTCGGGTTCACCGATAGGTCGAATTCCCCACACCATTTTTCCACGGTGCGTAGGGCCTGTTGTGTAAGGTTGCAGACTGTTCCCGCTGCCTTTCCCGAAATAAGGATGGTAAGGTCGTCAGCGTATCCTATTGTATAGTCCCTGTTTTTGTTCAGCCTTGTGATCAGGTCATCTATCACTAGATTCCATAGCAGAGGAGATAAAACTCCTCCTTGGGGGCAGCCTTTGGCTATCAGGGCCATCTGGTCTTTGTCCCCAAGGCGTACCACTCTTTTGCTGAGCATGTTTGTTATCCAATCTGTAAGTACTGGTTCCGCTCCGTGTTTTGCCAGGGCAGCCTTAATACTAGTGAAGTTGGTTTTGTCGAAAGCTCCTTCAATGTCTATGAACGTTCCTAGGCAAATGCTTTGGTGTTCGATCGCTTCCTCTATTCGGCTGACCACCAGATGGAGGGCCGATTCCGTAGACTTACCGGAGCTGTATGCGTGCTGGTTTGCGTGTAGGGGTATCTGTTTTAGTGCACCATCTCTCAGCTCCCTCTCGCATAAACGTTCCATGGTTTTAAGCATGAAGGAGGTCAGACTGATTGGTCGATGTGCTTTGGGATTTGTGTAGTCACCCTTTCCTGGCTTCGGGATGAAGATTAGATTACATTAAGGTTAAGGCTTAAAAGTAAACTAACAATAGCTAGACGCGAAACGTAAGTCCGCACTTGAGACACTCGCGACGCGATTACGCACGACACGTGTACTGATGAAAAATGTAACTCACGTGAACGCAGAACTGTACCCTGGCGAAAGCGTTCCTTCAAGGTACGTAATCCTCCAACGTCAGCGTGCGCGGGCGTGCCGCGTGACATGCGCCAGCCTCTCAGCGCACACCTCGTGCTCAACGAAGAGAGAGACTTCCATGGCAGAAAAGGGGTGGAGCAGATTACCCTTGGCGTCGTCGGATTCAGCCACACGAATCCGACATGGACAGCCCCCAGATGTCCAGCCTACGGGTGATGGCCGTGCTTCGTCTAACACGCAGACATCAAAATGCCGGCGCGGTTCGTGATCGGCATCGTCCGAACTAAATACTATGACGCTCCCCAACCTTCAGGGATGCAGGGTCGAGCCGATGATTTCGGATCACTTCGTCCGAGCACAAAAAAACTGTTTGTTCGAAAATAAATTACAGAGCCATATCTTAGTCAACTACCATCGCCACCATTCCAAACCAGAGTGTTTGTTCCTCTATGATTACCACAAATAAAAAATATCGGAAATGCAATCATAGACAAAGTAGAGAAATGCTCTCAGGAATTTAATACAAAAATCCACTAAAGCTAGTCTTTAATTCTAGCTGAATTTATGACATACTGATACATATAAATCTTAAAATTATTAAATAATTAAAGACGGAATTGTTGCCGTCAGAACTCAATGGAACATTTCGTAGCTAGCTATGAGAACGAAACGTTTGATACAAATGACAAGCCACGAATGTCACTAATGTCAGTAGTGTCAGTAATGTCATTCCAGTGTAAGCAAAAAAACGTCTGTTATAAATTTGTAAGTGAAATGTAAGTGAAAATAAAAATAGATCACTACACCATCTATCCTTTCAAATATATAAAATAACGGTCAAAGGGTCAATACCATGTTATGTAAATAACTTTACAAACATAATTCCACAATTTTATTCCAATAAACATTTCGTATTCTAGAATAAAATATCCCACTGTCCAATAATACAAGTAACAGAATAACCGTATATTTTCCTTAACATTTTTATAACCAACTATCTGTAAAACTTTAACGTATTTTTCCTTCACTCTAAGATCAAGGAAATTACAAAACATATACACCGCTATCTCTCCCGAGTGGCAAATATTTCCACTCTATTTCGCGTCGCTCGATGCTAAGCGGTTCAATTTCCTGCAGCTAACTGACTGTTACAGGTATTTCGCGATATAAACATCATATATCTGGAATCTATGAAAAATCACTGCGGTGTTTTGGTAGCAGCAATTTAATTAGGTATACACTAGATACCTACTTAGGGTTTTGAGGAACATTGTTACTTTCACCTCGGAGTCTGGGAGTCCGCTTTTCTCCAGTCTAATGCGGATTGGGCTTATCTTCGATATTTTTAGTGAAGCGACTCCCACCAGACCTCCATAACCTACGCAATGATAGTATCTCATCCCTAAATATATCATATGATATTATGTAAAATTTATAAAATGGGACAGCAGAAAGCACGCGCACAAATAATACTATCAATATTACGTTAAAGGGCGTGTATGTATCCCTAATCTAACCTGTAATCAATCAATCAGACATAGGCTTCTCCCAATATTGGGAGGCTTTAGCTTACAGTTTTCACGCTCGCCAGACGGGTTGGTACAGGGTTTTATTTCAAGTTTTCCTTCTCTCGCAGCGATACCGTCAGCGTATTTTTCGTAGTTGCCGCCTTTTATGACACCCTTCGGATGAGATGGGGTGGTGATACTTGTATTCTTTTACCGTCATCACACAAATAGCTTAATCTGCGAGCTGGCACAATAAGCTTTCCTCTGAAGGTTGGGCGGTCAGACGACAGTCACTCCTGGCAGACGGCATGGGCCTCAAAAATTTGAATGTCAATGTATGTATAGTCAGCATAAAATCGATCTTGACGAGAAAAGTACTCAAAATGATCTAAGTGCAGGCACTTAGATTTCACAGGGGTTTTCCCTGTTTCCTGTTGGCTAATTGTTCTTATAATTGGTACACAACTTTTGTTCGGACAATAACACAATTTAAATCAATAAACAGTTTGATTTGCTCATAATACCTTGATATTAAGATCATTTTGATACTTTGCAGTCAAGATCGTTCTGACGCTGACTGTACACTTTTTACTTCTTAATATTCCTGTCTAACTTGTCTCCTCTTTCCAGGTATATTCCTCTCGCTGCTCATCTTCCTGAGCATAGCAGGGAACATACTGGTCTGCATAGCTATATACACGGACCGAGGGTTGCGCCGGATCGGCAACCTGTTCTTAGCATCGTTGGCGATTGCTGACATGCTAGTCGCTGCGGCTGTCATGACTTTTGCTGGAGTCAATGATCTGCTTGGGTAAGAAATATTTCTATTATAAAGTTAATTACTCATAGTTTTTATGTTTCGGGACTTATCGCGATTAAAAAAAAAAAAAAAAAAAAAAAAAGTTAATTACTTTAGAAGAAGAATAAAATTAATTTACAAAATAAATATTCTGTAATCAAAAACAATTTACAAACGCATTGATTTTTTCTTTTATTATAATAAATAATAAATAAATATTGTAGGAAATTCTACACAACGCTATCTAGACCCAAAGTAAGCATAGCTTAACTAGCTTGTGTTATGGTTTCTAGAATGCGGATAAACATACTTAGATACATTGTTTTTTCTCGTAAATACGTACATGAATATATTATATACTACATAGAAACACCCAGACCAATGCAAAGATTCATATTCATGCATACAAATATTTGCACTGAGCGGGGATCGAACCCGCACCTCCTGCGTATCTTCGTCATGTGAATGCTCGTCAAATCGGACATTCGATAGTAAAACCTATCCATGTAAAAACCTAAAGGACCTCTTATTACCTTACACACTATTAAAAACCATATTTAACTAGTGGGCTACCAATAAGTACCTACATTTTACCTAGTTACACTAGTTTAACCGCAGTCTTAATAGGGCGACGCGCGACGGTGGCAGGAATTTCCCAGTAGGATGACTCAAAATTATAACGGGAAATCCCGTATTACTATTAAATTTTTAGACACCGACGGTCATCAATATCTTTTATATGAATGAATGTAACGAAAGCTTGTTAATCTATACTAACATTATGAAGAGTTTGTTTGTCTGTTTGTTTGGTTGAACGCGCTAATCTTGGGACCTTCTAGTATATTATATTATCATTTAATGCTATCAACAGGGTGCTATGCATAAACTTAATGTAAATTTCTTCTTTTTTTAGTTACTGGGTATTCGGTGAACAATTCTGCGACACTTGGGTGGCGTGTGACGTCATGTGTTCTACAGCATCCATACTGAATCTGTGCGCCATCTCGCTCGACAGATATATACATATTAAGGATCCTCTGAGGTGAGCTCAATTTTACTGACAGATTTTTAATTATTTAGTAAAAGACTGAGGGTTAGTAGACGGGTAGATACGTTCTGCTAACAATGTCAAAATCAACGACAAAAATTACTTATTCTGTATAGAGCTTTAAAACGATACTTAAATTTTTTATTTTATTTAAAATAAAATTTAGCAAATAGACCACCGGTTTGAACATGGCCCCGGTCTAAAAAGAATTCGGCAAGAAACTCTGTCGCTTTTTATTGGTCTATTTAAAAACAGTATTTTGATTTCTGAAATAAATAATATAACAAATAAATTGCACCACTAAATTCCTGAAAATATCTCAGCATTATACATTAGATGATGACTGTAAATGAAAGCAAGAAAATAAAAAAAAATGACAGTATTGTTTAGATCATTAAATTTTTTCCAATGTCAATAAAAACAAAAGTAAAAAAAAAAAAAAATTCTGCAAAAGCTGATAAAAGTATATAATTCCTCAAATATTTTACCCTCGTACAATAAATGAAAAATCATATAAGGAGAGACAGTAAAAATTGTTTAGATCATTAAATTTTCCCAATGTCAATGAAAACAAAAGTAAAAAAATATTCTACAAAACAATTCCTTAAATATTTTACCCTCGTACAAAAAAAAACATGTAAAGTACATGATAGTATTGTTTAGATCATTCAATTTTTACAATGTCAACGAAAACAAAGGTAAAAAAATATGCTACAAAAGCTGATAAAGGTAAAATTTATTTATGAATGCGTACAAGCACCAACCAAACTGTTACCGTATGACATTATGACAGTAAAATTGATTTGAGGTTAAAGACGGGACCAATAAATTTGGACCAATAAATGACGCTCATATAATTTTATTACCATGACGGTCGCTCAAATGGCTACTTGTGGTGTCCATTTTACGATATTTTTAGCTTTTTCTGTCATTATATTCTGACCACCAGCAGTATTTTATGGGGTAGAAATAATTTTGTATTTCTGCACATCGACAGTCTTGCCATCGTTTGTTAAAATGTAACACATTTTCTTATTGATTTATTCAATTTCAGTATTTTGTTTGTGGACTTGTATTAGTACTTTAGAACAATAGTTCATCTAGCCGTGGCCTATGTTATCCCAGACTATAATAATTCCATTTCTTTTTCCAGATGCGTTCAGAGAACGTAATTGAATAACACGTCCAATAATCTTCATAAACTTTCTCATTTATAATATTAGTAGGATTCAACTAACATTTTGAAGTTTAAAATAGAGCTTTTATGACAGTTATCAACAATATTTTGGCTGGTCTCCGTACGATATCAAAGTTTGGTCCTTCCTTACCTATCTATAAATATGAAGCGGACCTTTAAGAACATTTTTCTAAAATTGATGTACCACAAATACAATGAGCCTTTATTACCCTCTAAAATAAAAATACACAATTCGACGATGTTTCTCGGTTAGACCAAAATTTCTAAAGGTCAACTACAAACAAAAGTAAATTAAATCCATGTTACATTTTCTTAAAAATAATGAGGGTATTCGAGTACATAGTAGACGCAAAGTTACATTAACAAAATATCCAATTAAGAACCGCGTATTAAAGCAAATTTTCGTTGTTACCTGGAAACATATTATACTCACGACTTTTTCCCTCGAAGTTGGCAGGGACAACAGTCCCATTTACTTCTACCTTTACACATTTCATACATGTAGAATAGAATGACCAATGTATGGGATTTGACGTTTATGACTTATGTTGACGACTGTCATTTATGTCAAATCTCATACATTCGTCATTCTTAAATGGTCATTCATTCTACCATGGTGAATGTTCTGAGGAGCTCTTCAAATTAATCCCCCCCCCCCCCTTTCCTATACAGGACAACACGTGCAGGACTTAGCATCTGATGAGGCCGTCAAGCTGAGTGCCACCATTGTAGCATGGTACGTGTCTATAATGGTGACCCTCTTTCCAAGACTTTGCCCTCAGCTTACCATCAGGCAAGGCGAAGTCCAATTGACGTGTCCTATATATAAAAAAAATCTATAGGCCAACGAATTATCACTTATCTAGGGGGGCATGCGCTTCCTTTACTGTCATTACTTAAAGCTTTCATGCAACCCCGCAGGTTTCGAGTGCTTTTGACCTGCCCTTTTTTTTCAATACATATTTAATTTAGTCAGTGTATTCAGGGCGGTCAACACCGCAATGACATTCCCAGTTGCCACCCCGTTGAGATTATTTGGACATTTTTTTTAAATGAATTCCCGTTGCCTTCAGTGAGGGTAAAGTTGGTAAAAGATAGATGAGGCTTATTATATTTGGCGTGTCATTTACTCCATACTCATTTGTTCTAGAGAGAGCAAAATTGATGTGAAATAGATAGAACCTTATTTATTTGGTGCGTCATTCACTCCATACTCATTCGTTTAGTGCAGGCAAAGTTGGTATGAAATAGGTAGAGCCTTATATAATATTTGGTATGTCATTCACTCCATAGTCATTCGTTCTAGTGAGAGTAAAATGGGTGTGAGATAGATAGAGCCTTATATATTTGTCATGTCATTCATTCCATACTCGTTCGTTCTAGTGAGGGCAAAGTTGATGTGAAATAGATAGAACCTTATATATTTGGTGTGTCATTCACTCCATACTCATTCATTAAAGGTGCTCAAACCTTAACATACCTTTTTCAATTCTCGTTACAAAATTCTCTTTCAAGCCACACTTTTCACCTGAATTAAAAATAACAATGATATACCGAATCGTTCATAATTATGTTTATGAGATTGCGCATTCCATGTCCCAAAATAAGGAAATAAACAAAACATTAAGTAGAAACGTGTCTCACAGCTCAAAACAGTTCGTATTTAATAACTTCTTGAAAGAGAGGGCAAAAGTGATAGACAACTTCTTTTGTTATTTCTTATACACCAGTTCGCTTTTGGACACAATGGTACTACAGAAATACTCGTATTATATTTTGTGTTAAACGACACTGTTGTGATTGTATTCTCATATAAGGCTCATTGTTTCTTTTATCTATATTATGACTTGTTTTGTTTTTATTTGATCATTACATTACAATAACTGAACCAGACCACATTATTATACCTGTGTTTTTTCCTGGCCGTTCTAACTTTCTGGATCTTTCTGAAAAAATTGCTTTATGTGACTAAGGAATAGGACTATTTAACATTAGACAGAGTCAACAATATTGCCCGGAATACGGCAATAAGCTATTACGTGGGACGAAATACAATGATTGGTGAAATGTGGTTGTTAATTCACGTCTGCTTAACCCTCCGGGGATAAAAGCGTGATTATATGTATGTATATGTTGTATAGATCCTATTTTTGACTTTCCTAATAATGTCGTATGTGTTTATTATATTCAAATAACAAATCCACCGAAATTACCGAACATTTACCGTTATGTAGATTTTATGGTCAGAGGGCGCCTCAAGATTTTACCTTTAGTAACATTCGTGTAGAGGAAAAATTACATTTTCCTTTGATCTTTTCACTGCCAAAAGGTCTCAGAGGTTGTTGAAATCAGTCGAAAATAAAAGGTATTTACTCAATTACTTTGCGGTACCGAATACCAATTGGACGTTCATTGGCCTGTGAAATTACTGTATCATTATACGTATGTACGAGTATTACGTGGATGTATAGGGGGACCATGAAGACAGTTGGGACCCAGATCCAACTCACCTGTTAGCCATTATTCCAATTCAAATTCTTTTCTTTTTAGATTAGATCATTTATTAGATCTGCTGATTTGCGGATGAGTCTTTGCCGCAATCTTTCCTCTGAATTTTGGAGGATCAGCTCCTCTAAACAAGTGGCAATTCGTTGCTCGGCGTATGATGGAATAGAATGCCAAATGTATGGGATTTGACGTATATGACAGGCGTCAACGAATGTCCAAAACGTCAAATCCTATACATTTGTCATTCTATTCCATCATACGCCGAGCAACGAATTGCCACTTGTCTAGGGGCACAGATGATAGTCGTTAATCAACAAATGTATCGACTTGTAGATAACCAAGAAGGATTATTTATTTATTTCCTTTGCATGACCATTAAGCCCTGGAATTTCACCAGCTCGCGTGTTACCTCCTTCGTACAGTCTCGGGTCCTTTAAGCGGGACGTACAAAAGCATCTGATGAGGCCATCAACCTGAGTGCCACAATTGTAATAAGTTTTGTGTCTGTAATGGAGACCCTCTTTCTTAAGACTTTACCTACAGCTTACCATCAGGTGAGGTGAAGTCAAATTGACGTGTCCTAAAAAAATAAGGTTTACTTGGTCTCCAAAGATCTTGGACGCATAAATATGTAAACAACCGGAAAATATCGCAAAGGTAACTCCACTAAACAGAAAAATAATTATAATCAAAAATAAACTGCTGCAGAAATTAAAAAGGGTACTCACAAATCGTAACCTCAGGCTACAATTAATGTTATTAATGAATTTAAAGGACCGGCATCTAACGAATTTGGTTACTAAAGCCTTTTTCAGCCTTCCTCACCCAAGGAACGGCACCATTATTTATTGAACCTTCGTACAGTTTTATCCATCTATATTGAGTGCTTCACCTGACCGGTTCTTATTTATAAATCATTCAATTGATTAATTTAATTTCGAGATCCATAATGACCTATTTTCCTACGTTCAAATTAGTACTTGATCGTTATTAAGTACTAAATCTATTATTCATTCAGTCCTTAGACTATTGCGGACTCTATAGACGCAGTGTCACTCCAACGCGGGGTAAAAAGTCTTTTCTACTTTGGTTCAAGCTGACATATAAATACATCCCTTATAGGTGTATTTAGACCAAACAAACTTAAACATTATCTCTTAATATTTTAGTGAAAACGAAACCTTGTTTTCAGCTTTTACATAAGAAATAACAACGAACGAATTTTCTGTCACTGTTTGTGTCTAAACACACTATGCCGAAGTTACGTGACCGAAGTTCAGCGGCTGATTTTACGTTCCGACGTATTCGGTTGATATGACACCATATGTGCCGAACTTACTCGGCAGAAATTCAGTTCCGCAACTTTGTGCGTGTATTCAGTGTCGCGGGGCGGGGGTGGATCTCCGCTGCTCCCCGTCCCCGGATCTTCGTCGGCAATCGAACCGAACTTCGGTCGCGTATAATGTGTGCTCACAGAAAAAGTTGCCGCTGAACTTACGCCCGACCGAAGTTAGGCTGTACGCTATGATGCGACGTAATTTCGGCATAGTGTGTCGTCTGTAATTTAAATAGCATTGCAGGCGTAATTGTGCTGAACTTCGGTCTCGTAACTTCGGCATAATGTGTTTAGACACTTTAAATTATTAGAATTTGACGTAGAAGGGATAGACTGAGCATTCGCTCGTCTGATGTAAATCAACCTTTACATGTACATATTGACAGTTTAAAGAAAAATATATGGTATAGTTAAAGTATAAGCTAACTCAAATAAACGAACAAGTCCAAACACTTTCTTTAAACAAAGGAAAATGGTGGACATGCAGTTACAATTTACATTTTATTAATTAAGTCAAATTGACAATATTATATTCAGTGAAACTAGAAACTGTGAAGTATAACTACAAAACTTGGCACTCCCATTGAATATCTAGTTCAAATTGTATCACATTTTATTCAATAACTTGAAACTGACAAGTTTTGTAACTACCTATAGAACTTGACAGTTTTAAGTTTCATTGAATATGAATGTTGTTAATTTGAACTTGCCACTCACCTTGTAATATACCTAACATATTCAGTACGAACTACGAGTATATCATATTCAGTACTTCTCCCCGGCATTGAAAGTGATCTATGTAATGGGTCTATGTACCTACTACATAGAACACACGAACAATATCATTTTATTTTTTCACCAACGTTCATCATTTCTGATGTATACCAATCTGATGGACGCTGCCTCTGAATAAAGTTTTAGAACATAATTGTAGGAAGCGGACACGTGTCGCTCCAAACGCCGGACAACCTAGATTTTCAGAGCAAACCTATGAGAGAATGACGTGCGCTTTAACACCACGCATTCTATAACATTTTTGTTACAATCTCATTCACTTCACTCCTTTAGCAATTAAAATGTATTGTTTTGTGCTAATATAACCTTTATAAGGAGGATCGGCAAACGTGGCGTATATTGGGAGAGGCCTATGTCCAGCAGTTGACTGCAATAGGCTAATTGATTGATTGAACCTTTATAAGTAATAGTAGTAGGAACGGTGATTACAAGATGATTACAAGGAGGGGTCCACTTACTAGGCTAAACGATCACGCATGGAAGGCCCAAGGGTGCTATTAGTTGTATGAAATATTATTAAGTGGTATGAAATTTCTTTAAACGAGATTATGTTTTTTTCTGTACTGTATATAACTTATGCAGTGATATAATTTCTCTCAAACGATATTGTGTTTTCCTGTATTGTAAAGTAATATTAAAGCTCGCCTTAAAGGAGCTGGAGATAAACAAAAACCTAAACAAGCAATTGATGGAAGAACGGGAAGAAAGTGAAAGGGAAGTTTTAGTTGTAGTCGAGAAAAACACCCAACTTAAAAAAGAATTGACCGGCTTACATAATCAGGTTGTGGAGCTTACACTCCAGCGGGATCACCTCCAGGCAACACTGACAGGCCTAGAGGAATGCAGCAACACCCACGAACAAGCTTTGAAACGCATAAGCTTTCTGGAGTGTGAATTGAGTGATGTACATAATTCCATCACTCACATGGAATCAGTCAGATTGGCGGATGAGGCCGCCCTCTCCAACAGCCTCTATAATGAGCTGGTGGCTGGGGAGCCTGACCTGATTTGTCTTGAGCCATGCATCACCGCGGAGTTGATAGACATTAGAACACCTGACATTCCAAGTACATCTATTGTTAAAGCCTGTGTTAATGAATCACTGTTGGATTCTTCAGTTGGGTTAATTGGTAGTGGCAGAAATAACTTTAAAAAATATATAAAAATAAATAAATTTATTTCAAAGTCACAAAAACAGATAAGGTGCCTCAAAATGGGCATCAACAAGTGTCGTAGGGCCTGTAAAACTAATTTGCAGCTAAGACAAATAATAGAGGTAGGCAAAGCTCAAACAGAGCAATATGAGTCTGATATGTATCAGCAACAACTACAAATCAGGCGTTTGAATGACTCCTTAAATTCCATTACACAAAAATACCAAATTGCACAAAAAGAAATAGGGGAGTACATTGAGGCATTAAATAGCCTAGTGGACTCATGTCATAGTAATGAAGCAAGGTTTCATTCACTGGAAAACCTATACAGGCAGAGATGTGACTGGGATACATCCTTGCCGTGCTCCACCCTGTCTGTAACATCCCAGGAAGGGTTGACCTCACTGCCCTGTCCTGTCCCTGTAGACAGTGACAATTCTACAAAGTATAACATGTCCATCAGTTGTAGCCCTGTAACAACAACAATAAATAAACCTTTAAATACAGGTAAAACGGTGGTGTATTGTGATGAAATTGGTAAGGGTTTAAGTTGTCATTTGAGTGGTCAATTGGGTCATTCAGTCATAATAAATTCATTTCCTGGGGCATCCTACTCCCAAATAATTAAAAGAGCAGTATCTAGTACACACTGTTCACAGACAACGTTAGTAATACTTGTTGGCAGAAGAGGTAAATCAAATATAAATGACTTCATAAGTTTTTATGATCAATTAACAAAGTTACCAATTAAACAGGTAATATTGTGCGCATTACCTTACAGTAAATCTTTTACAGTTGGGGAAAATAACATAAGGTATAATATAAATAGAAAATTACATACCATATCTACATATTGTAGGACCATAGATTTATTTGACTGTAATTATGTATTACAGAACAATTTTATATTGACATTTGATAGTTTTACACTATCGAAATCTTTGCAACGACAGGTTGCAAATGTACTAGGCAACTTTCTGTCTAATAACATAGCTTTTATTGAGCGACATAATAATAACAATACTGACATAGTGGATAATTTTATCCAAAATAAGTGACAGGACTTCTTGACAACAGATAAAAAATCTAGCAACTTTTTTTACAATATGTCCCAATGTACTGGACATGGTCATACGGCCTTTGAGACAGTCGAGTCTCCCGTATGCAATTTAAATAGTAAAAATAAGATATTAAACCTGGTGCACCAGAATGTTGAGGGCTTGATAAAGGGCAAAGAATTGGAATTGGAGTTGCACATGACCCTTAAAAATATCGATATTTTTTGTGTAACTGAGCATTGGTTGAAAGACCATGAGATCATGTTCAACTTCAAAAAGCACCAGGTCGCAAGCTCGTTCAGTAGAAGAAATTTCAAACGTGGAGGCAGCCTAATAATTATTAATAAGAATATAAAATTTAAAGAACGTAAAGACTTAGTAAGCCTCTCTATTGAGCGAGTTATTGAGATAGCGAGTATTGAGTTTGAGCAGTTCATTGTATTAAGCGTATACAGCCCCCCGGACGCGCCCTATGCAAGATTTGAAGAAAGGATGGAAGAAGCGCTTTTTAAATGCCGTTACTCCAAAAAGGCAATAATAGTTTGTGGAGACTTCAATGTAAATATTTTAGAAAACACCCTAGTGCCAGTAGAGAGAAACAAAATGTTAAATCTGTTCAAGTCCTTTAATCTTATTAATATGTTCTTGGAACCTACCAGAATAACTGCAACTAGTGCCACATGTATTGATAATATTTTCACAGATATTAAACCAATTAATAAATGTATTGTGGATGCGGTAGGCTCGGACCACCGTGGTCAATTAATATCCTGTGAGAGAAATAATTGTAAAGTTAGTAAAAAGGAAATTAAATTTGTGCCGATTAACCAGCATCGTTTAGACTCTTTTAAAGAAAGTATAGTGAATAAACTACCCGACTTGCCCTCGTATACTAGTGTAGAAGAGTCTTATGTGGATCTAATTAACCTAATGAATACTGAGTTTGGGAGAATTTTTACCTCAAAAACAATATCGATTGGCGAGCGTCCTATTTTCAGTGACTGGGCAACGACGGGAATCTATAGAAGTAGGAGGAGATTGTTTGATCTGTATTCTGAAAAATCATACAATTTCAACCCTGCTTTTCAGAATTATGTTAAAAATTACTCCAAAATATTCAAGCGAGCCTGTTCCTTTGCGAAGTCAAACTTCATTAAAAAGAAAATAGCGAATTCTGTTAATAAAATTAAGACTACTTGGAACATAATAAATTCTGAATGTGGGAAATCTTCATCAGTTGCAAGAGATTTCCATTTAAAAATAGAAGATCGCCATGTCACGGAGGACATGGAAGTTGCGACAGAGTTTGAAATTTTTTTTACAAACATTCCCTTATTGACAACCAAAACTCTCCAGTCGTCTTCCACCTCCGCCGAGTCATTGCTTATGGAATCAGTAAAAAAATGTGAGGACACTTTCGTATTCTCAGTTGTTAATAGCAAGGATATCACCAAAGCGTTTAAATCTATTGATATTAAAAAGACCGCGGATCTATGGGGATTATCAGTCAAAACTGTATCAAGTATTATTGATGTCATTGCTCCCCACCTAGCAACTGTGTTTAATGACTGTGTCAGCAACGGTATATTTCCTGATTTAATGAAACATAGCAAAGTCATACCTTTGTTCAAGGCTGGCAGCACCACAGATCCTTCTAATTTCCGACCCGTTTCTGTGTTGCCGACCTTGAGTAAGGTATTTGAGAAACTAATTCTAGGACAGATGCTAACCCATTTTGGTGAAAACAAACTGTTTCATGATAAACAGTTTGGGTTTACTAAAGGACGTTCGACCACCGATGCTGGTGTAGAATTATTAAATTGTATTCACAAAGCCTGGGAAGATAAGCATGATGCATTGGGTGTCTTCTGTGATCTATCCAAGGCTTTCGATTGCGTCCACCATGACACATTAATCAGGAAATTAGAACATTACGGAATAAGGAACAAGGCTCTCGATCTTCTGACTTCATATTTGAACAATAGAATTCAGAGGGTCGATGTTAACGGTACACGCTCAGTAGGATCTGTGGTTTCGATGGGCGTTCCACAGGGTTCGATACTAGGACCATTTTTATTCTTAATTTATATAAACGACCTCCCTTACTACGTAAGAGACAAAAATAGTATTATTTTATTTGCTGACGATACTTCGTTAATATTTAAAATTAAGAGGCAACTAAACAATTATGACGAAGTGAATAGTGCACTAACAAGAGTGGTCCATTGGTTTAGTACAAATAATCTTTGCCTTAATGGGAATAAAACTAAATGTATTAAATTTACCCTACCTAATGTTGAACAGGTGGAAACCAATGTACAACTCAATGGTCAGGTGTTGAACCTTGTGGAATCAACAGTGTTCTTAGGTTTAAGTATTGATGCCAAACTGCAGTGGGGATCACATATTGATAAAATAGCCAGTAGATTAAGTTCAGCTTCCTACGCTGTAAAAAAGATTAGGACTCTGACAGATGTGGATACGGCTAGAATAGTTTATTTCAGTTATTTTCATAGTATTTTGAGCTACGGAATTCTCCTTTGGGGTAATTCCGCGGATTTGAATACAATATTTATATTACAAAAGCGGGCTGTGCGAGCTATTTATAATTTGGGCCCAAGAGTCTCCCTCAGAGAAAAGTTTAAAGAAATAGACATTCTGACCGTAGTGTCACAATACATTTTCGAGAACCTAATGTATGTAAGGAAAAATATTTCCAAATTTCCAAAAATTTGTGACAGGCATAACGTAAATACGAGACATAAAAACAATCTTGTAGTCTGTGATAGCAGACTCCAAAAAATTAGTAATTCTTTCCAGGGTAACTGTATACGCTTTTTTAACAAGCTCCCTAATGAAATTAGGGATTTACCTATAAATAAATTTAAAAATGAAGTTAAGAGGAAATTGTGCCAAAAAGGCTATTATAAAATACAAGAATATTTAGATGATAAACTTGCTTGGAATTGAGCTGTTCACTCATGCATGCTTCTCAAACAAATGATTGTATTTAGACTAAGTAGACTAAGCATTTTTTGTAAATAGACCAAAAAAAAAAAAAGCCCGCTGAGTTTCTTGCCGGAGTCTTCTCAGGCCGGGGCCGCGTTTCGAACCGGTGGTCCATTTGCTAAGCTAGTCTTTAGTACATATATGTATATTATTGACGTTTTGTAAGTGCCGTTTTGAAGGTCTATACAGAATAAATGATTTTTGACTTGACTTGACTTGAATAACTTTATAGTTTTTAGAGTTACACAAGGTTTTTGTGCTAAACATATTTTTAAAGATATAACGCTTATTGAGATCTGATTCTCATCACTCCATGGATTCACCGTGCGGTCGCCGGGTCCATAGCGTGATAAAGAGAGGAACACCGTGACCAACACTGGGACTTGCGAACCCGATGTAGGTTTAGGGTGGCTTTTTACCCCAGACGACGTAAAAACAACGGGGTGTTACAATAAAAACCCTTATGCCACTCTTAAAATTATACACTTATTGAGTTTTAATATTATTTTACACCACAGAAAAATACACAATCTCATCTAAAAGAAAATTATACCACCCGTTAAACGTTACGTAAGTCTGGGATTTATTTCATAAACTTATTTTTTTCCTAGATACGGACGTTGGGTAACCCGCCGCGTAGCAGTCGTCACAATCGCCATGATCTGGCTCCTAGCTGGTCTAGTGAGCTTCCTCCCCATCTCTCTCGGCCTACACAGGCCTGATGAAGAGGCTCTAGCTACGCAGAAACCGCCGAGGCACCCCACTTGCGCGCTGGTCCTTACGCCGACGTACGCTGTGGTCTCCAGCTGTATATCCTTCATACTTCCTTGTATTGTGATGATAAGTATATACTGCAGGTGAGTTCTTCTATATCTACTCGTATCTAATCTTAACTTATATGATTTGTATCTAGGAAACCGCCGCGACAGAGTAGAATTTAGGCCACCCATTTCTTGCCATGCGGTGTTGTACAAGGCGACTAAGGGATATAGGGCTGTTTAACTTCAGACAGATAAATACAGCCCAGGCTCAACTGCAGGAATACTGCACTACCCCCTATTACGTGAGTCCGAATACAACGATTGGTGAAATGTGGGTGTAAATTCACTTCTGCCTAACCCTCCGGGGATAGAGGCGTGACTATAAGTATGTATTTATATGTAGGTCTGTATCTAGGAAACCATTATAGCGGCTTGAAAGTAAAATTTTATTCAAATAATTAATGGTTTTACAGAATTGTCGCTAATTGTTTTTCTATATGACTATCTTAGTTATATAGAAAAACAATTGTCCAGTTACTTTCGTGAGAGCCTTCAAATGTAAAATAGTATGTATTCAAATCAACCTTAGTTTAAAATATATCCGAATAGGGGAAAAATGGAAAATGTAACACGTTACAAGGTTATATCTAACGAGCTCACGCTATGAGAATAAAATTGCTTACACATTATATTACTTTTAGCAACGTCAGATCTTTAGTCCGTACAGTATAATAATCTAAACTGTGCTTTTGTGCTATATAATGCAGAAAATGGATGGTAAGAATATATTAAGTAACTGACTTGATGAAGTTTGATGGGAATATATGGAAGAGAATGATAGAGTTATGGAGTTACAAAGAACGAGTAAGACGTAGTTAATGAGATAATTTACAACGTAACACAAAAAAATATGTCTTTTCACTCTATGAAATTCTTTCCAACTCACAAAAAATATAAGGAAAAGTTTCACATTCCCATTGGTTTTCTCTATTTTGAAAATGACTCAGTTAAGTTGTGACGTAATTTAGTAGAATTTTTGCAAATAGTAAGTCACTTCTTCTTTAGATATCATTTTTGAGATGGCTAGTGAATGAAAAGTTTATTTTCTGGAAGTCAGTGACCTCAAAATCTGTTCTACTTTCAATGGTTTCTTATTTAAGTAGTGGTCGGAAAAAAAAATACAAAAAACACAGCCTAGCATTAGAGGGTTAAAGTATGGCTTGACCTCGACCTTGACTTTGTATGGTTTCTTTAAAAAAATATTGGAATCAAAATTACTAGATAATATTCCCCCAATCTCTACAACTAACCTATTATTAATACAAACAATTAATTGCTTGTATTAGGAGTAGGTTCAAGTTCGTGTGAATCCTAAGAATCATAAGTAGATTAATCGCTCGAAAACACAACCATCTCATATATTTCGTGTTGTTTACTCCGAAAGCAATTCTAGAACTCCTTAATGATGAATAAGATTTGTTATGGATTCTATAATGGAATTCGAATCAGTATTAAATTATAATTTACGTTGCTCCTCTCATTACGTCTCTCCGCATTTTAATTATCGCTGTCAGCTATTATATCAAATTAGGTGTTGATTAATCTTGATATTATGGTATTATGGTATTAGATTATTGGAACAGAAAATATCAATATTGTGATCTAATAATTTTAGACTTAATATAAAGGTATCTAATTTTATTGGTAATTGATTAGTTTGAAAGAAAGAAAGTAAGATAGAGAAGTTTTTTTATTTTGCACAGACATGCACAAAAACGCTTGTGTTCTTTTACTTTTCTTCACTCGTAGCACGAGCGAATACCTCATGGAAAAGAGGAATTTGGACCTTTTATATCTCAATTTACATAAAAACACGAATCTTTTTGAAGAATCTAACCATTGAAAAATAATGGGTAAAGATTTTGAATTAAAAATATTATCCAGCAAATTGAATGTATACGGGCACATCGAGAAACATCTCATACAATATATTTTTTTAAGTTTCATGGATCGTCTTCGGTTTCGTTTCCTGTCGTTAAGTCTTATTAAAACTTTTGAATGACATATTATTCAAAAGTTAATTTGGATAAGGAAATTTGATTTAAAAAGCACACAATATATTCTTTCATAAAATAAAATGTCTATGAAAATTTTAGACCGCTGTATAAGTGCACAATAACATCACCTGAACTAAAACGACGTGTGCTTATTAAGGATGGCTCGTATTAGGCATATGACGGCATATCTGATATTCGTATGATAGTTTTACCTACCTGAGAGAGACATTTTAATTTAGGATTTTTTCTTTATCTGTTCTGTGGCGAATGGCTAACCTTGTCCTGGTTACCGTGTTACATTCCTGCTCCTCATTCGTCACTTATTCATCAAAATCATTGTAAATATGACTTAGCACCATTCCCTTTCTGCGCGCATATAACATTTCACGGATTAAGTTACCCATTTAAAATAACTGATACCAGAACAGTAGGTGTATTCCACCAGAAAAAGAAGAATACAAATTAAGCATTATGCCGTCTACAGCGCCATCGCTGACACACAAATCTATCCGATTACAAACTGTTCGAAATACAAATTTCAGTACCCCTATCACGAAAATCTATCATAATCGTAACCTCACAGCAGGCAGGCGGCCAATCGCAATGCTCCGTACTCTCGTTACGTTTACGATACAATTAGGATAGTTGTTCGTGCTCACCCCACAGAAACGTATAGGTGAAGTTTATTTACAAATCTATTTGCTACCAAAATCTGCCTGTTCAGTAAAATAAACATCATATTTAAGTATACAGTTGTGCTTGTATACCCTCGAAGGGTAAAGCTTATTAATACAGTCTAAACAGTTTGTTCAATTTCACGTTATTAGGACTGAAAAAACAAAGGCTTAATATAACATCATAACAATATTAATGAAGCTAACCGGCCTGAAATCACCTTAAAAGTATATGAAAAATATTTTCGAACAATTCGGTGAAACGTATGATATAATATAAACGGTATAAGTAAACTTTCCACATTTTATTTCAAATGCCGCGTGGTTCCTGACAGAGTTAATTTTGGGCCAACCCAGCTCCTCCCATGCGGAATCAAGCAAGGTGATTAAGGGCTGTTTAACATCAGAAAGATATATACATACAACCCAGACTATGCATGACTCGAGTCAACAATATTACAAAACAAGAGGAAGGTTTATATGTATAATACATGCATAATATTGTCGAGAAACACTGATAAATTTAGAGATAATACCACGCGGGCGGAAAATATGGCGGTACGAAGTTCGCCGCGTCAACTAGTACCTACAAAATAAATGTCCAGCATACGGCAAAAGGCTAACCCCCTATTACGTGGGACTGAATACAATGATTGGTGAAATGTAGGTCTAACCCTCCGGGGATAAAGGCGTGATTATATGTTGTATGAATGTATTATTACGAATGGTTTACCAAAAATTTAATATAGTCACATCTTGACCTTTATTTTGTACGTGACTTCATACAAAACAGAAGTCGTTATATTATTAAACTTGTTAGAGAAAATTGGGGAGACAAAACTGTTTATTTCCTATGAATAAATTTTAACGATTCAACGTCCTGAGTGTTGAATTCTTCCAATTGAAGTTTATAAGAGAAGAGTGTACAGTAAACATACTTAATTCCACTTGTAAATTTTACAGGCCAGGGTTGAAATTCACCTGAATAATCTAAGCAGGCGTCTAGGATTTGTATTTTATATAGAGATAAACCTTAGTATTATGTATACATAAGTCTTAGCTCGTTCAGTACCTACTCAACTGACAGTATAATCTTAAGGCGGCCACCCACTAACAGTCCGCCTGCAGTTTCTGGTCGTATCGGGCGGCCTGCAGTGCTTATGTCATCAATGTCATCATAATTTTATTACCTCAGACTAAAGTAATAACATTATTTTATTCATTTAGTCTGATGTTATTACGTAAAAAATGCCGACGGCCATAGACTGTCCGGCCTTTTACTGTCTTTGCTGACCGGAATCGTCAAGCGGCCACACACATATTAGCCGTCAGTCCAAAATCGTATACGAAGCTGTAAGCGTGTGGGCTATTGCGATGAACTGACAGACCGATATCATCCGGTTGTCGTTCGATAAACTGCTTTTTTTTTAATAAGAATATTAGCTGCAACCGAAATTACTAATATTCCCGTTAACCCCTCCAGCTAAGCTAAATTGCTTGTGTTAGGAGTGGGTTCACGTCGGTAGTGTACTGGCCAGGATTCGAACCCGGGACCTCTCGATCGTAAGGCTGACTTCTTAACCACTAAGCTACCGACGCTTCAAGTTGCCGCTCCAAGTTGTTAGTGGGTGGCCGCCTTAGAATGCTTATATAAAGAAACAGGTTACCGTTACGGGTAAACCTATGGGTTGCCATCATGTCAATTCGTCATTTGTCAAAAAAATCACAAAATATTCGCGCCCATATGTTTAAAAACATATGGGCGCGAATATTTTGCGATTTTTTGCGAATGCGTTGCAATTTTTTTATCACATACATATGTGGTGTTAGAACGTATTTAGCTTCTTTTTTAATCTTTATTTATTTATAGGCCTTTTATCTGACGATATGTCAGTCCTATTGTAACAAAACAATGTAGGATAGGTAGTGTGTTTATGAAATGTGTAGAAATACAATGTTGAATAGTTGTTAACATTTGTGTTCCTACACATCTTATAAACACACTAGCTATCCTAGGTTAAGTTTATTCATCTTCTCACTATGTCTATTGGAACAATTTGCATTCAAACTACAAACTACGAGCACCTAGTTACGGAATTGCAGTTCGAATATAGTATTGATCCAATTATTATTGACAGCGTCAGTGACTTGCAATAACCGTCGCAACCGTTAGCATTGCTCGTGAACTATAATAGTCTCCAAAACTTAGACTTCAAATATAAACTGTATAGACGCAGTAATTGTCTCTATCTTCTTCCTCCGAGCGTTAATTCCCAGTCGCATCCGAAGCTTTCAGCTCGGAGTCTGGAGTCCGCTTTTACCAGTCATAGCTACAGATTTGGCTAGACCTCGATATTTTCCGTGAAGCGATTGCCATCTGACCGCCACGACCCAATGTTAACATTAGGCGATATCGAAGCTCTGCAGCTAGACCGTTGTTTTTGGACTTTTTTTAGGGCACCAACTACCCGTAACGACTGCCATAGATGTTCTTATGGCAACCGGGACCGACGGCTTAACGTGCTCTCCGAGGCACGACCGGACCAATGCAAATACCCATATTTAATGCACACAAATATTTGCACTGAGCGGGGATCGAACCCGCGCCTCCTGCGTAGCGGCCGCGTTCACTACCGCTATGCCACGGAGGCTGTCGTAATTCAAGTCAGTAATTGTCTCTATAACCGGCGTAAAAATAAAGCTACTACTTTGGTACAAGTTTGACATCATCACTACATAATTATTATATAACAAAGTCGCTGTCGCTGTCTGTCCGTCCCTATGTATGCTTAAATCTTCAAAACTACGCAACGGATTTTGAAACGGTTTTTTTTCAATAGATAGAGTGATTCAAGAGGAAGGTTTATATGTATAATACATGCATAATATTGTAGAGAAACACTGATAAATTTAGAGATATGCAGCGGGAACGGGATCAGAAAATATGGTGGTATTAAGTTCGCCGGGTCAGCTATTAAACTATATTCCATAACATGCACACATTGATAGTTTAAAGATAATATTGACATTAGATTAATCACACGTAACGTGTAGTTCGACCCGTCTCTTGCGATATATTTTATCATTATATCCAAGTGTATTTTTGAAACGTTCTTGCTCTAGCCTTTGCACAAAAAATCAACTCAATCTCTCAAGATTTTTTGTTTTTCCATACAAAATGTATTTCTGCCGTTTCTAGTACCTTAAATGATCTCATATAGTCATGTGATCCCGACATGAAATAGGATCGATTGACACCAAACCTTTTTTGTAAGTTTTAGCGTTTTTCTTGCGATTTTGTCAAAATCTGTGAATGCACTTCAGAATATCTCAAAACTTAGGGATAGTCTCCTAAGAACGTTTTGATGTAACTATAACGGTTGAGGTACCTTTCCTTACTCGTTACAAAAATACACTGTAGGTGTATAGTCACAAACTCCAAAAAAATGTTCTAACTTTAAAATTCTTCCACAGACTTTACTGCTACGCCCAAAAACATGTGAAGTCTATACGTGCGGTGACTCGGACGGTACAAATGCCTGACAACCGGACGAAGTCGGTCCGGACCCGGGTCCACACCCACGTGCACTCGTCGCCGTACCACGTGTCCGATCACAAGGCAGCTGTCACCGTGGGCATTATCATGGGAGTGTTCCTACTGTGCTGGGTACCATTCTTCTGTGTCAATATTGTGGCTGCGTTTTGTAAAACTTGTATACCGGGTGAGTATTTAAAAGTATTTTTGAAGTATCTAGTGACTTCTGAAAATTTCACTTTTTTTTTATTTTTTATTAATAGGTATATTTATTTATTTTTTCTCTTCCACGATACATTTAAGCACTTCGTATTATGTAACATTTCAATCCTTTGTGGGAGACTGGCATCTGAACTAGGAAACCCTGTCATACAGATTACCAGGCCCCCTACAAGATAAGTGTGTATTATAGACATAGGTATATTAAGTGATTTGTAGCCTAAAATTTGCCAATACCGAGAGAAGAAACATGGCTAGCAGTGAGACAGTTAATATGCATTATAGAGTGTTATTTTTGTATCCCCAAAGCAGAGTAGATACAAAGCAGAGACAGAATATGAGTTCTTCGAACAGTGTTAGTACGGAAACTAGTATCGCCAAATGCTCAATGTTGTAACAAATGATACCGCTGAATATCATTCACACCGTTCATTGAGCGGCGTAGTTTAAGTTAACCGCCTAGGCAGTTAATTAAACGGCTGATTAAGCTAGTTGGTTGCGACTGCCTCTGTGGCGTAGCGGTAGTGAACGCGGCTGATACGCAGGAGGCGCGGGTTCGATCCCCGCTCAGTGCAAAAATTTGTATGCATGAATATGTGTATTTGCATTGGTCTGGGTGTTTTCTATGTATAATATGTATGTATTTACACGTGGCTGGGACGGACTGGATGCGGAAGGCGGAGGATCGGCAAACGTGGCGCACATTGGGGGAGGCCTATGTCCAGCAGTGGACTGCAATTAGATAGGCTAATTGATTGATTGATTGATTGATTTACAAAAAAAAAATGTATCTAAGTATGTTTATCCGCATTCTAGAACCCATGACACAAGCTAGTTAAGCTATGCTTACTTTGGGTCTAGATAGCGTTGTGAATGTAAAAAAAAAAAAAAAATACAAAAAAAAAATATCTTATTTATATAAATCTTGTTACTGCCCCATTATATCAACATTTTCCACTTTAATTGCGTAAATAATATCGTTTAATTTTGAATATTTCGGGACAATGGCTGTCGCATTTTTTCGTATGAAATTGTTATGGTAATTCTCAGTACGATCCATTCTTATTTAGCCGGTATTGAATTTTCTTGGTAGACATTTTCATTGCTCTTCGCTGAAATGAAATGGAAATGCCATTTACGCATTATACCTATAGTAGAATCAAAATAATGGTTATAAGCTGATGTAATGCGGATTTACTTGCTATTTTGCTATAATGATTCTTCTTGATGTGATTTTATTTAAAGGTTAGCTCTTCCGTAAACTACCTCAGATTGTCAAAATCTTTATTTAAGATTATTAGTAAGTAATTGTAATTACAGTATTCACAAAATAAGAAGACCGTTTGGACAGTTCAAAGTAGCCGAAACGTCGTCAGCCTAAAAGTAAATATTAACAAATAAATCGCTATGGAATCTGATAAAAAGTGGTTTCATTTCAATGAGTGCTAATTGCGTGAACTTCAGAAAGCATCAAGAAAATTATTTAGTAAAGATTCACTTTTACGAGATTTCTATGGTTAATTGAGTGAAAGTTATGGTAATAAAAAATTTAAATTGAAGAAAATTGACTTTTCACAGTATTGTATCGTTTCAAAATACCTACAATATCAAAGTTTAGTTTAAATTTTCTAATTAGAACTTTAATCCAATGCACTCTACAATACATATTCTAATTGATCAAATACGCATGCAAACTTGGATCGATTTATTGTGAGTATCGTTTACCGTGTGGTGTGGTTACATCACTAGTTACGTCCAGAACACAAATGACATAGTGGACCTCTTATTTTGTCATCAGTATAGTAGTAATAGTCGCCTAAAGAATAACTTTCAGTCAATTACCATACATACCTCTCAGATGTCATTTCCTCAGCCACTCCCTTTCTTTTACATTCATTCAATTCATAATAAATAACACACTATGTACTTTCCACTTTATTTTATTTTAACCTGACCGATTTCATGTCACGGCAAAAAAATAACGACAGTATAAACCTTTGAGAATGCCAGTACAAGAAGTGTGTTATCTAATATGTGTAGCAAGTTCTACCAGGTGCCATCAATCAATAGTATATAAACATCTTTTCTTAGACCTACCTCTGCTCCAAAAGCGTTTTACATTTTTACATAAAACCCTGTAAATGCGCCAATGATTGTAACATAAATAAACAAAAGAATAATTTATTCAATAGAAAAGGGTATTACTCTCAGCGCCTTTTAAAAAATCTGAGGAGTGATTTTCCTCTTCCATTGCCCGTCATTCTTATGTTAATTTATTCAAAATCGCGGTATAAAGGCTTAATGTAGGTTATTATTTTTTAAGCGCCATTGCACAGTTTATTCAAAAACATATCCCGAAAAAAATGTATGTTCTATAAATTTTTCTCAAGCCAGGATTCCTTCTATAAATTCGAATTCGAACCATAAAAACACCTTGACATAATTTTTTTGCTTTCTGATAACATAATTATTAAAATAAGCAGAATGGAAAATGACAGTTTAAATTTAACATCATATTTACATTTGAACTTTCATCTTAAACCTACCTACGTATGAATAACTTTAAAAAGTTATAATTTATTTCATTACATGCTTCTCGATAAAATTTTAAATTGACTTTCAACTAAAACATCATCCCAAAATTAACTTTATAAATTTACGACAGTAAGTCAACTTGTGACTGATTAAAATAATTCACTTTATGTTTAAATTTATATAAAACATGTATAACTTTATATGAAAAGAGAATCAATTTAGACATACTTAGTAAACTTCAATTGAATTTGAACAATAACGTCCACAAAAACAAAAGCAATTCAATTTAATTGAAACCAATATCAACTTGTTATAAGACTTATATTGAAGGCTCTATGTCTCGCTAGTTCCAATTACTGCATCAAATAGTTGAAGAATGCCGAGCTTCTTGTGAGATTCTCCAATAAAGTTAACTTCGCAAGAACTGGAACTTGTAAAAGTAATAGAATCTCAAATGAAATAAACAATTTCGGAATAAATAACTTATGCAATAAAGATTTATTATATAACTCTCCTACTCTCCGTATTCTAGAATAATACTTTATGAGCAGCATGCTCATGAAGTATTATTCTAGAATACGGGCCTCAGTTTTGTCTTTTTTCTTTTTTTTAATAGGACACTTTTCTTTTTGTTGTTCTTAAACAACCTGTATTTAAACTGTCACATTGCTATGCTTTAATGTTCTCTCTGTATGAGAGGGTTGGTGCCATAACCCTCCTTTCTGGTATTGTAAGGTGGACATGACAAACCCTTGAAGTCTCAGTTTGATTGGTTTTCTCACCCAATTCACAGTTTAGGCAAGTGATAAAAAACAAGTAGCACCAACATATTTCAACCAGCGTGAAATGTCTATACTTTAAACTACTTTTCCACAGCTTCCGAAGAACTCGCCGAGATTTTGATGGTCAAACTACTGCCAGTGTAGGTACTTCCACTGCTAAGTAAAATATTGTTTATGTGTTCTTTTCATATTTTCTTTCGCAGATCTGGCCTTCAAGATCCTAACATGGCTCGGATATTCAAACTCAGCCTTCAACCCAATAATATATTCAATATTCAACACTGAATTTAGGGAGGCTTTCAAGAAGATTCTTACATCGAAGTACCCTCTTTGCTGCGGTTACCAAAGCGTGAGAGCCAACACCCCCACACGAAATGACAACTTCGTTACAGACTACGGAACTAAGACTCTAGTTGTTCGTCGCAGTGGGTCGCTAGGTTTATCCGGGGTCGATCCTACTCCAAGATCATCAGCTGAGTCAGTACGACCTTTAAGAGAGTATCACATATGACAAGAAGACAGTAGCACCGACAACGGGTTGCTTGATAAGAGTGACGTGGTTTGAACACCCGTTTACTAGTTTGGTATACCGCTGTAACCACAACGCAGGTAAGATGCAGTAAGTTAACTGTACTTTAGAATGGGCGTTTACAATTTATTGTCGGCTCATTCTAGGTAGGCTATTTAGTTAATAAAGCATTGTCTTTTGTGTGATTGTGATACTAAATGGAAAAAATACGCAAAGATACTTTAACAGCGTAATTGAAGGAATATCTTATATAAGTATTATAAGCGTTTATGCTTGATGCCAAGAAATTATTAATTAGATCATTATGTATGTAATAGATATTATTAAAAGCATTTCATGTAAATTAAGTTCAAATGTTTCATATCACTGTGAGATTAAAATATGCAATAAGAATTAGCGATAAAAAATGTATACTAATGGAATTTAATATAAATAATAGCAATTTCTAAGAAAGTAGGATAAACATAAATGTTGAAATGTGTTTCAGTCCTTTGTTTTCCCTAATTAAAATCATAAAAACAAGGGCATGTAAACATGATTTCAAATATTCTCCTGTTTACTTAATGAGTTGGCGTGTTTAAAAATACGCATTAGCTATATAGAATTTATTATTTAATATTTTTAGAAAAAAATATTTGTTATTTATTAATATTTAAAATGTTTAAATGCGGTTGAAAAGGCATTTGTCGCTCAAAAAATACTGATTACAATTTTTTTAGGTTACTTGTAATCGCAGAAAATATTAAGTTTTTATATAGATATGTTTTGTTGTTTTTATGTTGGTTATACAATGTATGTAATGCATATAACCCACTCAGCTTGGTATAAAAATTAGAGTCCACTTCTATTTACTTAAAATTCCTGTGATACTTCTGTAAATAACATGTAGTGTTAAAGTTTTGTAAATATTACTAGGATAGTATAAAAATACTAGTGTTATAAACTAAATTAACTTATTGTAAAATTGATATACAAGAAAATCTAATACATTATTTAATTTTTGCAATGTTCTGTAAAACATATCCAAAATATATTTACTTCAAAAACATATTGTTTGTTACCTAAATCTCACTTTTTTGCAGAACTCAACCCAAAAAAGATTATACTTTATGTGAATATACCTAACTAAAATATTTTACAACAATAACAACATTAAAAATTGTAGACTGTGAATAATTTGATAAAATTTCTAAGTAAATACAAGTCCGATGATAAAATAACTCTTCAAATTACCTTTTTTTCCTAGAAGTATCTTTTATGCTTATAGAAAGACTATTCTTTATAATGGAGTCGAAAATTAATAAATACAAAACATACCCTGAAACTCGTTACTAACTACCGTTATTTAATTACAATCAATCAACAGTATAAATAGTCTAATTACAATGGGAAAATTACAATTGTTTTCCTAACTTCGAACTGGTTCAAAGAAAGACATTTCTGTCAATTTAATTGAAAATTGAACTTCAACTCCATAAAGTCGTAAATATAATTAAACGAACTTACCTATAAAAGTAATCTTTATGGGATGTTTCAGTCAGAGATATCAAATAGCGCAAATATTGCCACCAACTTAATTTTTTCAGAATGTTGTTTCAAAAACTTCAAATTTTATTACTCAGTATTTGCACTGGTTTCTCATTACAACAACATTCCATATGGAGAAGAAAAATATAATAATTATAATATTAGGTATATCCTTATTGCCCAATTTTCAAAGTAAACTGTAACACAAATCTAAAGACTTCAAACTCAGTTTTAATCTCGTAAATTGTTATTCTGATATTTATTCAATAAATATTTACAATCAATTTGAACAATACAGAGATGTTACTTTTCTACGGACATATACCGGGGCCGGCGGCGGCGTGGTTCTGTGGAATTCGAACCAACTGGGTCGTAAGTTGCAGAGATGAGATTATTATGAGATATATCTTTCGCCCCTGACCGACCCACGGTGTTTATGAGCTTTAGATAAACCGATATTTGGATATTTATATTATATACCGATATAAAAATTGATCTATCTAAAAATAAATTAAATACAATAATGTTAACGAGAATTGATGCGATCATGGTGTAGGTACATGCATACCTTTGATTTGCCTGACGTTTGTGCGGTCGGATAAACGCCGGGCAGTTTGCTTGCAGAACAGGGACACTGGGTGTGGTATGTGGAACCTGGTCGAAACGTCAGGCAAATCAAAGGTATGTGTATACCACGATCGCGTTAATTCCCGTCAACATTATTATATATCATGGAACGCGAGACTTTAAAAGTTAGTTTATTAAATAAAATGTTTTAAGTCGTTTATATTTCAATATCGTTTACTCTAATATCATATCAATATAATAATACATTTTACGAGAAGCAGTTTACAAAATGTGACTTTCGGTAAAGTGGTCCCATATAAGGATCAAAGCGGGACACCTTATTGATATGCATTGCTTCACCCGCAGCAACTTAACTTTATATGCCCTGGCTTTTTGGCTTTTACACAAAAGCCTTGAAAAGAGTAAATTTTTTTATCTTTTTTATTGACAATGAAAATGGGAAAGCCCTTTTAGTCTACTTTTCGGGTGTTTTGAACAGAAAATTTTTTTATACTACATACAAGCACACGGCCCACCTGGTGGAAAGTGGTTACCGTGGTCTAATGGACGTATGTAACACCAGGGGCGTTCCCTTTAAGAACCCCATATTGTAGTCGTCGAAAAACCACAGCATTGACATCATTAATTCCAATACTAAAAGTAATTACATCCCGTTGTCTATAAATTAAATACGAAAATAAATAAGTATCCGACCAAATAATTTTCATTTTATTTATTCTACACGAAGTAAAAATATATGATCGAAGTACTTAATATTGAAAATTGTAAAAATAGTAGTTATTATCTCCACTATCCGCAAGTGTAATCCATACTGACCCTAGTACTTCCCCTTTCACTGAACAATACTTAAGCACCATGTATGCATATAGTAATACTATATTAAATGGGGAAAAGCGCTAATGAACTTTATTAGTTATAATTGTATAGTAATAATGACGGTATTATCGTAGAACATATCACTTATTAAAATAATGTAAATAATTATGTGTATGACGTCATTTATCTTAGTATACATTTTGTTGAACAAATCAGATGTATTTAATATGATTGCTGTTGTGCTACTGTAGTTTTCTACATTGTGACTTTTTGGTGTAGATAAGGGAAGGCAAAAAAGAACTATAATATATTATGAGTTTTATTTTTTTGTCGAAGTTATTGAATGTGCAATTTTAACTAGTTAATTTTAGTGAAAGTTACTGTATATTATAAAATAATAGTAATAATATTCCAATATTTTATTTTAATGATCTCCTTACGTTGGGAAATCTGTGAGTTATAGAATAAAATCTAGTTTAGCTTGGATCATGTTATTTATATAAATAGGAAATTTAGATTATATCATGCAATTTATCAATATAACAAAATAACGAAATCGGAATACTGTAAACTTCAAAATGTGTATTAGCACTATAAATATTGAACTACATAATATACCTATTTGAGTTGCTGTTGTGTATATGTGTAGGTACAATATAGACAAAACATACTTAAACAACTTTTCTTTTTTTTACATTTGCTTTTGACTTAAAAGCCCTCAAAGCTTTTTCTACTTTCAATTATTTGTTTCATGCAAGTCCATCGGTTTAAAATCCTTTTTTACATCTAGATCTTTTTTCTGTATCTATCATTCAGCTTTTTTTTACAATCTGTCTTTTTTACATTTTGTAAATTTTGACAGCGATCATTGTATGCTGTGCTATATGATATAGTATAGCATATAACTTTTTCTTATGTCTGTCAACCACTGGCTCTTCCATCATAAGTAGGTATGTACCTATAATATTAAAAATATTATTATCAACAATCAACATGATTTATATATACAAAACTACAATTAATTTTACAAACAACTGAAATTCATTGTTTGTCAAAATGATGATATTTATTTTGTAAATTAAATACATTGTATATAATTTAAACGACTTAAACCTGTACATTTAATATTAAATGACTATCATTCGACTCAACCATGACATTTTTATGACTTCATCTTTGATAGTAAATTAATAATGAAGGATACCATATTAAATCTCAACAGTGATAAAATGATAGTCTCAATAGCAAGTATGACGGCTTCGAGAGCTCCTTTGTCATGCCCCATTTGAAGTACTTATTTCGGTTGACAATTTCATTTTTTATTTGTAGCTCAATTAATTTTATTTATCGTATTTTAGTAAATATAAATCCTTCTGTTTTTCTTAACATTATTTCTATCGCTGTTTTTAAGGTTATTTATATACCATTCCAAAAATATGTTCCAAAAAATTATCAAAATTTTGCAAGTATTGTACATACTTGTAAAATTTTGATATTTTTTTAAGGTATATTAAATCTTTATTAATATCACGAAATTACAATTATTTTCAATAATTTAAATTATAAAATACAGTGAAATATTTAAAATATATTGTTTTAATTGTATAGTTCTTGTTTAATTTGTTTAAAATTGTATGATTACCGCAGTCTTGCAGTTGACTTCCATGCAATATAAGAGCTTATATAAATCTATGTAAATTCGAATAGTTAATATTAATGTTAAGATATTAAATATTAGTTCTCATCCATTATTGTATATAGTATTTTCTATGATCTTAATGTTTTCGGCGGCTTTGTTAGAGGCGCCCTAGAAGGGATAAAGCCAAAGCTGGTATTTGGTATAGTTAAGAATTTCTAGTCAGAAAATAAATCATATTGAAAATATATAGATCTTTTTTATTTTTACGATATACATAATACCTTTTTTCCTACAGAAATCCCTTTGAATAACTCCCCTGCCGACGCAGGGGTCGTTATGTCACTTTCGAACCAACTTTCCGTCCATCTAGGTGTAAAATTTTCGCATAAAGTTCCAATATCGATATATTTTGATATTTTTATTAACGAAGAGAGTAAGGCGCTCTACCATTTTAAGAAAAATTCTTAAGAAAATTCCATGATATCCCTATTGGGAAGCTATATACCTACTGGTAATTTGTTCTACTGAACAAATGCATCGTTTAAATTCTTCAGACGATAAGCATATAAGCTTATACGGCTTTAATGGAAGCCTGTCTGACCTCCTAACTCCAGCAGGAAAGCCTGCATCAGAACTACGTCATCGATCTGCAGAAGTAGGTACCGACTTGCAGGTAAGGTTGGTTTGTTCGCGAAAGTGAAATTTCCTAGGACTAGGTTTGTATAAAGTTTTTATAAAACGGCACGGATAAACAAACAAAAAGGTATTCAAAGTCCACAATCTTAGACTATGTACAGATTATTTACATAGACGCAGCAAGCAGCATAACAATGCAGCTTAAAAAATGGCTCCTACTCCGGTATAAGTTGACAAAATAGGTACATTAGCAGAGTACGTGCCAAGAAATAAGTCCCTTGGACGCGGCGTAGCAATCGCAACTGTTGTCGCCATACAGCGTGTTGATTGGTTCAGGCCATGACAGTAACATGGCCTGAACCAATCAACACACAGTATGGCGGTGATGTCATTTTAGTTCCTAGTTTTGTCGCGGGACTTATTAGCTGGCGCGTACTCTACATCCCATGACATGCACACATTGACAGTTTGAAGTCACACCAGTTTACTCATTTCTCATACCGTTTTTTCGATGCATTTTATTAGAATAGCTGTGTCTATACAGTACAGAAAGGTACAAATATATAAATAAATAAAAATAAAAAAGTATTATGTTCTAAGCCCACAACGGTAGCAAATAAAGCAGTCTGCACATTCAATTTCCTGTTTTCAACATAGAGGTTCATTACAGCCGCAGCTCCACGTTTTTCATTTCACATGATTTTCAAAATGAGAAAAGTAACTCGGAAAAGCAATAACTCCGAAATTATATCAGAAAGCGAGGCTAATAAATGTTTCAATAAATAAATTCTTATATTAAAGACGTATATTGACTTTGAGAATATTAATTCAATGGATGACGATTTTACGAAATCGCTATGCATAATATGCGCATGTACATTTAAGAATTCTGTATTTGAAAAGGGAAAATGGAAATATTATAGAATCACTGTGTCGTGATACGATTAAAATAAAATAAAATTGTGTGTTTTCAAAAACTCAAAGCCTCATATGTTACGGCTACACAACCATGATATGCCAATAATTACCGCCTTAATATAGGTATAGCCAGTAATAGTCCGGTAGACGGTAAAGTAGTGTAGCCGGGTTATTCCCAGTAGCCCCCACTGTCGACGCCACCACTGGTGACAAATGGGATTTGTTTCCAAAAAATGTCCCACTTGCCACCACTGGTGGCGTCACCAGTGGTGGCAACTGGGAAGCCGTAGAAATATAATATGATATGGTTATACATAACAAACTTTATATCCAACGGTGAGAAAAATGAGCTCCGAACTGTTTACCGAATTACCGTTGAACGAGATGGAGTATTATTTATTTAAACTTTTTCATAAAATTCCGTACCCGATTATAAGCATTTGAGTCTCCTGCTCGATCTAAAATTTCCAAAGCATATTTTATAAATTTATTCCCAAATTAGAATCTTAAATATTTATAACTTTATTTAAAAGGATTGATGCTCCTTTAATTTTATTTTCATTCAGATTTTATTTTCATTCAGTTATAATTTTCCATTACATTCAATAGAAAATTCGTGTACAATGTAATGGCAATGGATTCTTTTTAAGTAGTTTGACTTTTTGAAGTCACGGTAAAGTCACACACAATAAAAAGTAATATTGGACGATCGTGTGTGAGTTGAAGGAGTCATTCACCATCTCGCGATCGTCAAATTCGCGAGCGCGCGCGAGTTGGCAAGTTTCGATTTTGAATTATTTTTGTGTCATCAACTCGCGCGTTTGTGAAAATATGACGTATTTGTGTACAGTCAGCTACAAAAACGTTGTAATAGATTAAATTAGGTACCTATTTTAAATGTACAGGATATTTTAGGCTAGCTTCACATGTAACGCGCGTTAACGGAGGTCAGTGGTTACTCGGAACATTATATCTTGCACCTAAAATGTGTCTTTTGAGGATAGCATGAGGTGCTACGGCGGGAGCCAGGACCTCGTTAGTCTCGTGATTCAGGTCTAAGATACGGGTCCCGATCCCGAGGTATAAGCGCTACCGCGTTTTGCGAGAGTTTGTCAGTTTGTTTCGGCAGAGCTTAGAAAATGGACGTGGAAGAAGCTATTATTTTGTATGTTATAAAGAAATGTATATATTATATATGTTATAAATACTACGAGATAATATATTACGAGACGTCCTTCCAGAATCGGTTCAGCCACTTTGGAGACTATCCGTAGCCAACAATTCGTTGACAGATCACAAAATTAAAAAAAAACTAATTTGTTATAGGTAGGTATCTCGTATACATACTAATAATATAAATAAAAGTAACTCTGGCTATCCATCTTTTTGTGTGTTACAATTTCAGTTAAAAAGCTTTTATTTTAAAGTTACAGACATTCAATTTTCTTTATTTGTATAGCTTTTATACCTAAGCTAAATGTAAAACTTACCTCCACAATACATAAAAAACACAAAAGGCTGCCACATTTTTACTAAACGGCAATCTTAACTTAAATGCATAAAATTTTACTGCACTGTTCTGGTATATATCCCACACCCCAGGTTAGGTTAGGTATTTTTTTAACGTTAATAAACAAAAACGCTTCATTTAATTTTTTTTATCATTTTGCCCAAGGCAAGGGCATAATATTGAGGATTCATACTGACCGGGAAAAGTAATTAGAAATGAAATTTTATCAAATTGCCCATGTGAGAAGGGCATTATGTATACAGGCCGGTCACTATTCATTGGGACCAGATTTCTCAAGTTGCCCGTAACATATATACCTACTTTAAGGGATTCACAGTAAAAAATACTCCTGAAATCGCTTTTGGGGAAGCGTGGGAAATAAATAATCGTTTTTTATAGTAATCGATTAGGTATATTTTATTCTTGAATTATATTTTACAACACGATGCTTAAATAATAATAAAAACTGTCTAATAAAAAAAAAGATTGTGGAAAATATACGATCCTTGAAAAAGATACGAATTTAGTTTGGCATAAAAAAAAGCTTACCATCCGACGGCGCAATGCCGCCCGTCTTTTGGGCACTTTTCCAGTAAAAATCGATGAGGAGGAATTATTCGATACCCGAACTACTTACCCCAACTATTTATCCATTTTTTATTCCAACAAAAATAATAGCTTTATTTAATATTTTTATAATAAATATATACATTAAAACACTATACTAATTTAAAATGAATTACAAATATCATAAAAAATATATGTAATGAAATAAAAATTGCAATAAATACTTTTTTTTATTCTTGTAAATATTTTAACTAGTTTAATATGTTAAACATTATGAAATTTATCTTAAATACAGCCTAAAGTAAAAGATAAGCAAAAAAAAAATCTAATTTCATACGACGCATATTAAGATGACATAGCTACTCATAACAGATATCATAATATCGGCCGTGTCCCCCTAGTTGCGTAGTCTCACTTCGCAAGTCTATATCGAAATCTAAGATGAAAAAAAAAAAACATTCGCAGCGCATCAACCAATGCAGGTAAAGACGCGAGTATACATTAGTTTCCTTTTCATGTTTTCTTTGACCCTTTTTTATCTGACTGTATTTTAGCATGCGCGCGAGATGATGACGAAAAAATAATTCGAAATCAAAAATTGCCAACTCGCGCGCGCTCGCGAATTTGACGATCGCGAGATGGTGAATGACTCAGTTGAAGATATAATATACACCCTAAGTAGATATCAGCTTACTTTATACATAGGTATTTTGTACTTTTTAATGTTTAAACGAAAACTAAGTATATCAAATTAAATTAAATAATCCATAATATTTAGATGCAAGAGGATGTCATCATCTTCTTGCATCTATATGGATTATTGTTATTATGGACATCCATAACGTCAAGTTATAATAAATAGAATTTATTCACAGTTACCTCCGGCTAACCTCCCAACCCCGAGAAGAAAACTTGCATAGGGCCTCATTTGCCAGTCAGCAGGTAGACCAGCCTGCAGAAGAGCATATCTTGAAATTGAAAGACCTAAATATCTCATATGTGTACCTATATATATATGTAAGTATAACAATGTAGAACAATATTAGTTTTGAAAAGCAATCGTACAACGATATAATTTATAACATTGTAAAACTTTTTAACAGTACAAAATTCTTTAAGAGCCTGTTTTCTAAGCTACTTTTAAGAAAAAAATATAGCGAAGCATCAAAGGGGATTACCGCAACCGGGGCGGGCTGATAAAATACTTAACTTGCCTTGTATTTTTTGTCATTCGCCCCACTTTGCGGGAAAATCAATAAACCAAACCTTTAAGAGTCTATTATTTTGGGTATTTCTTCAAATTTTGTTGGTTTAAGTTAGTGAAATCGGTGATATTTTGTTCTTTTTTAATTTTTTACGCTTTTGCTCAGTGTAGCTATCACTGCATACAAGAAATAAAAATTTAGACTTTATAATTGGATCGTTACTGCTTCATAGAAAAAATAATTCGCAACAAACATAAAATAACGCTCTATATTTTTTTCCATTGCAAATGTAGGTATTAAAAAATTAAAAATTAAACAAAAAAAATAGATAAGATTATTTCGACATAGTATTATACTTGACAGTAAGTAAAATCCAGTATAGTAATACTACACAGCCAGTCTCATAAAAAGCGATACATCACAATTTTCTTAGAACCCGGAGTGAATTTATTCAGAAGTTATTTATAACATTAGAATCAGTATACGCCCCTATTCTATGTTTATGGGCCACTAAGATAAACAAATAGGTCTGCAGGTTCACGTACAAACTACGACTGCAAGCCGAATCTTAAAACTTTGTTTATTTAAGGCTTTACAAACACGCAAGTAAAAGGTCACAAGGAAGTTGGTACATTTCGTGCGGTATTACTGAAATAAAAGCAGTTTAAAGTTCCTATACATGACACGAACGTTTCTTTCACGATATTACGAAGAAAAATATTATTTAGTTTATTCTTCCAGCCTTTTTTATACTACTTAGGTGACAAACAACACACACGGCCCACCTGATGGAAAGTGGTTACCGTGGTCTATGGACGAGTGCAACACCAGGGGAGTCACATTCGTGCTGCCGACCCTGTAAGAACAGAGAGATTCTGTGCCGTCAGCGCAAAATACAAGCAGGGCATTCATTTGGCCTTCCCACTGACAGCACAAAATCTCTCCAGTGAGCTGTGGCTACCCTACTCACCACCGTGAATACAACTCGAGGTTACTATAGCCGTGGTATTCTGAAGGGCGGAGGAACTTCCCCAGTCGGACTGCTCAATTGGGACGGAAATACCGTCGTGTCCTATAACCCGCGCCACGTATCTTGGACCTAAATCGTAAGACATACGAGGCTCTGGTGCCCGCAGATTGCTTTGTAATAATCTATGCTTGGTGAATTTGAGTTCGTCCACCGTAGTAGCACTCCGTGCTATCCTCAGAAGACACCCAGAAATGTGTACTGCGCGTATAGGGCACATTTTGAGCACATTTTAGGTCCAAGATACGTGGCGCGGGTTATACCTTCTCTAAGTAGGGGCCCGATTCACTAACGCCACGCTTCGTATACGCGTGACTTCCATTTCGATAACGTATAACGTGGTATTCAGTAAGATTTGTCAAAGTAAAACTTGGCAGAACAATAAATAATTCTAGTTATATCTAACTATCCCATTCGGGTGGGGGCACCCGTTCTTAAATAAAACTACCCTCAAAAAAAAAATAACAATCAAATAAAGTTAGACTATGATTTTGATTCACAAAACACTCTTAACCAACTAAATTACGTAGGTATTAAATAGTATGATTAAACATAAAGCTTTAAATAGGCCACGCGCCGACATCTATAGTTCATTCTTGCACAAAATGATGTGTACAGAACTGAGTTTTATACATGAATAGTTTACAAGTAATACCTAACCCGTGTAAGAGCAAAGACCGGTACCAAATGAAAATGGCTTTAATGGTTTATGGGAGCTTCCGTCTCATAAAGGTGCGCACATAAAACCATTGGCACATGGTCGATAGTACAACTAGTACGGCCACAACAAATTATGTATTGGGTCATGTTTGTCTTTGGAAATGTTATGAAGTTGATTTTACTCTTCAGGGTTTGCTCACTGTTTTGATAAAGGCCACCGTTAATAATTTGCTCTCGATAAATGTAGAGAGTTTGACGTAATATACGTTGAGGGCAGGATCTTGAATTACCTATCTGGTTCCGTCCTTTTTTATGAACTGTATGAGTTCTATGATCATTCACAAAATATTAAGTAGATAACTTAGGATATTTATTGATTAAAAAAAAATGATGCTAATTCTGTTGTGTCACAAAATAACTAAAATAAGCTAAAAATCTTTTTTTTTATACCACTCAGGTGGTAGACAAGCACACGGTCCACCTGATGGAAAGTGGTTACCGTTTAGTCTCATCAAATACACGACCAAATATAGCTAAGTTACCCAACTTGGTCGTTTTTTAGTGAATTGGTATTCTATTGTACGTTATTAATGTCAAAAATTCACTTTAAATTTTATTCACATAAAGTAAGTATAGTTTAACTAGCCTGTGTTATAATAACTCCTAGATTACTGATATGTGTTTATATATAATTTTGTTTTTTTTAAATACCAACATTTTAAACACCCAGAGCAAAGCAAATAGAGTGTAATAAAAATTCACTTTTAATCAAGCACATCAATCACAAGTATGATTAAAAAGTTAATTTTGATGAATAAACAGAACCACTCGGCGCTGGTGTAGAAGTACCTTAATATTCACATAACACGTGAAATAAGGTTTAATTACTCTTCTGATAAACGTGACTTTTTGATTTAAATTCGAGGACAATTAGTTTTGAGTTATGTAATATTTAAACGTAGGTATATGGAATTAGCATCGTACCGCAGTTTCACTCGCATTTATTATTATCCTGATAAAGCATTATATAAAATTAAGCTTTATTAATCCATCCATACTTAATATTATAAATGCGAAAGTAACTCTGTCTGTATCACACCTAAACCACTGAACTGATTTTCATGAAATTTGGTATAAGGGTAGATTAGACCTTAAGAAAGGACATAGGCTATGCATGGCCGTGATAACCGACATCCACGCGGGCAGAGCCGCGGGCAACAGCTAGTATCCTATATATTGTACCATCCTATGGCCTACACAGTGGCGCGTGTGCCTTTCAAGCATTTGCATCGGGGCGGGTAGAAAAACGCGACCGGCCGCGCGTACGAATACCTACCATAGTGAAACCCCCGTCAAAGGGTTATAAAAAAATCTAACGTAGTGAAATGCTAAGCTGAACCAGCGACCGGCGACACGCTGTAAATTGAAAGTAGCAAATACTCTATGTCAATTGCCTCACAATGGTGTGTAAAATGTATGTAAAAGTGGAGACAATGAAGCAATCTTTGATCGCAAGCGTGAGTTGCTGTTCATGAATAAGTAGTAATGTTGTAAACAATACGGTATGTACCCTTATTTATTTAGTTAGAAAGCTTACTGTGAAGGTAAGCTTTTGTTTTTTAACTTTAAAAATTTTTAAATATTTTTTTTTTTTTAATATAAAGTAATAAATAAATAAGATAATATAGTGCAATATATATTTTTTTAAATATATGAAAGAGATGAGAAGAGAAATATACTCGTAAATAACAACAAATAAATATTAATAATAGTAGAGATAGATAAACACACATTTCGCCTTTTACCAACCCTAGCTCATCTCAACAAACCGCAAGCCGCTGGAATTCCCTGTAATCCCAACCCGCAAGGGTACACCCTATAATAATGGTAAATAGTTATTGAGCGAGACAACTTACAGAGTATATATTGGTGCTGGAATGTTACTGAAATAGTGCGTTTGATATTAGTAGTATTGCAGTCATTTGATACTCGTAGATGATCAATATGCCTCAAGAAGATCGTCGAGGTTTCGGGGGTATATCTGCTGATTAAAAGACGGGACCTTGGTTCAGTTTTTCTTTCAGGGTTAGGGGTCATATTGCACTCACTCCTGTAAAAGCTTAATCGAGACAAAGATAGGCAAAGCTGATCCCGGACCGGTCGGCAATAAGTGGTGACTCCCCTGGTGTTCCACTGGTCCATAGGCCACGGTAACCACTTGCCAAGTAAGTAGTATAGTAGTATATATAAAAAAGCAAAAAAAGCTTTGTGCAAACTTCGGGTACAACCGGAACTAACGTCGTGACGAGAAAGATATATACGTCAAACATTATTTCTCTCTAGTTTTTTCAGAAAGTTATTTAACATCATGCTACAACCCTTATGAGCTGAGCGCTGAGCAGCATACCTCGGAGTAAATAAGCGTCCATCATCAAAAACAAATGAGCTGTACAGCGACTTTTAATCCCAACACCGAACACTTAATGAACTATCGAGACCCAAATAAAATTCCTACGTTGAACCGTTTGCAGCGGAATTTTTACGGCGACCGAACATTCACCGGGTAATACATCCGCATTCCTTTGCATACCACCTCGGAAAGTGTTTTCCTAACCTATTAAAAGGTTTACGATGAATTAAAACGTTATATTCCTTTGTGAGCTTACATAGTTTGCAGTAATTTTAGAGTTCGTGTTCTTTTGGGTTCTGTATTTTAAAGGAAAAGGAATTCTTATATGTTCACTAAATTATCTTACAAGACTCTCAGGAACGCGTGAAGGTATCAAATTAAAATGTAAGTATATCTACACTATCCATTGCCACCAGCCTACCTTTTGAACCTATGAAATATTCAGGTTCTAATTTAATGCAAATATGAAATACAGACATTTATGCCGCATAAATATTTTGACAGTAGTAAGTCTGTTAAAACCCATAGGGTCTTCGTACTAGGGGTGTAGAGATTTCGGGCCTCTTGTCACCTTATAGACCCCGCCGTCGCGATGCCCAATTGCCGGGGATCGAAGAAGACATCATGCTTCGCAGGCCCGAAGGCGCCATCTCGAAACCAGAGATCACCCCAAGAGCCGGGGTGCGAAGAATATCTCTTAGGTAATCTTATACCCCTGCATCATCTGAAGACCCAAGATGGCAGGCGGTTTTAGTCCGTTCGAGTCTGACAGAATCACCCACGATGGTTAACGGCGATATCTCCACAAAAGGATAAAAAAGGTCATCAATCCAGAAACATGATATTTAGTTAGAAGCAATGCCTATAAGAACTGCACATTATTAGTTTTCACATTATTAGTAGATATGTACTTAATAATATTGCATTTCTAAACACAATGACTCCATAAAGGAGGTAATATTTTGTGTTAGCTACTGAAACATATTGTCAACACTTGCCAGTCTTAATCCCTTATTTTTATTCAAAGACAAGTAGTGACTTATACCAGACGCAGCGTTGAGTTTCCGAATAAAGTGATACCCACTTTCAAATACACAAATTCTATTCCTCAGGCAATAATGCTACCACTTCGCTGAGTCGCAGCTTGATAAATTTTATTTCCTTGCTATTGGAGATTCCTCGAATGTATGGCGTTTATCCTCCTTTAAATAACGGCCAACAAAACTATGGAATATAAAATGAGGTACCCCTGAATCTCGTTACTATGAAAACTAGTATCGTTAAATTTTGAGATAGATTCGACTTGTTGAACTGCAGCCACATATATTACCGATATGAACTGACTCCACAAACAACTTCAAGCCTTCCGCCGTGAAGTCCTCAAGGCCGTAAAGCCAAGTGTCACCATTGTAACATGGTACGTGTCTGTAATGGTAAAACTGAGACTTTGTCTTCAGATTACCATCAGGCGAGGCGAAGTCAAATTGACGTGTGCTATATATATAAAATAAATATAAAAGTGCTGTCCCACCAGAAGTAATAGCCTGTCACGTAACGCTAGTCGAGACTTCATCGGTGCGTAAGATGACCCGAACATGATTACTAAGAAATCATTCACCGAAAAAACGAGGGCTGTCTACGAAAATTATTCTACGAACAACATAAATATGTACGCCAAAAACATCGATATCAGTAAAACTCGAAAAACCCCAAGGGTCACTCGAAAAGGAAGGTCTGATGGCGCACGTGACGTTGAACAAACTATTTGTGAACGTAGGTAGACGCTCGTAAATCACGTACACACATATCGCCCGTACATATTAGAAGGTTAAGATTGATGTACCCGCAGTTTTTTGGTGAACAGTGTTTGAATTAGGAACAAACGTTAGGGTCTGTTACAGACTAGGCGATGGAAACAGGTGGTGTGGCGCAAGAGGACGGAGTTTCTACATTCTGAATACCTACTTCAGCATACAATATATGAAGGATGAGCTAGGGTGGAATGGAATGGAAATAGGGCTCTTTTTTCCGTACTTACTAGCCAGAGTGTATATTAACTGCACAAATAAACACATTTATACATATTATTACCCTCAATGAGTAAACAGCGGATCGGAATTGGCCAAGTGTTTCAGTCTAAATACTTACCGCTAAGCTCACAGAAGATTCTTAATTGATCAAGCAATCTAACAAGTATTAGTTAAAATAACAAGATGAGAAAAATATCCTTTATTGAATAACACTACAAAAATTATGCAGTATTGAATACGGATGTGTATAGCCGAGAAATGTACAAGGAGATGCCTAATCGCGAGTTATTCTTTAGTTTAATAATAGCATGGGCAATAGATAACCAGACAATAATTTGGCAAAAAAGTATATCTAAAATAAACATATGAATCACGATTTAGAACAGGAACCATTGAAGTATAATGTTCTACTAACTCAATAGCGGGAACTAACAATTCTGGAGCACGTAAATATTTATTCATGTGAATTGAAGTCACATTTCTATTTATCTTATACGAGACAGATTCATTTCACAGGAACAAACTAACTCAAACATCGTCTAGATACAACACAGCAGGTTTATATTTGGCTGCACATGCAAAGTTTTGTCAGTAAGTCTTCTTGAATGCGGAAGGCTGTATCTTGCATCATTACTAGAAACTTTATTTATGCATATTTAGAACTATAACAACGTGAGTTGACCTCTCTCTTTACGTAGATGAAGTTATTGGCATCTGGTGATTTTTGCATGGTTAACACCTGAATTATAAAGAAAAGGCTGGAGGTAAAGTGAGAAGACGATCCAATACACTATTGCCCAGAGTGACTTTACTGCTTAAACATAATCCCTTACGCCACTATAGCGCACCTCTTGCGCGTTACTTCAGTATCACCGGCTAGTGAAGTGGAACAGACGACAAAGAGACATGTCTGCATGCGCCTTTGTCGCCTGTTGCCATACCTTTTCTGTGTAATTTATACCTTTATGTATCAAACGACTTAAGCATGCCTTTAGCTCAATTTATGATTCAGCTCTCGTGAAGCAAATATTTCCCTATATACATGACGGTAGCATACTCAACATTGCAATGCCTGTATATAATACCTACCCAGTACATAACAGCAGTGCTCAAATGTATTTAACATGAAAGTGAATTTCTGTTAAACTTAGCAGGAAAACCAAGTCACAATTTCAGAAATACAATTATGAAAGCTTGTTATTTCGAATTCCGGAAACATTTCGTACGTAGGAATGGTAGCGATGCGATGCAATCTCACAACGGAATAGGAATGCCATACACAGCACAGATTCAGAGTACTTTTAGTGATAGTGTTGCGTTCCCGGCGGTGAGTAAAGATATAATTCCGTAGCCTACCGCATACGACAACTGCCGACGCACGAAGCACATAGCGTTATTCATTGCGGCTTCTCAATGGCGTCCTTTATTCGTATCGGAGTTTGACAAGCAATGGGTACGCTGTATGTGCTGCATGCGTCGGCGGTTGTCGTATGCGGTCGGCTACGGAATCATACCTTAAAGTAGCCAGAGCTCACTGGATAGTATCTATGCTGTCAGTGGGAAGACGAAAGGCTTGTCCTGACTTATTTTTTGCACTGACCGCATAGAAACTCTGTTTTTACAGGGTCGGCAGCATTTTGTGACTCTCCTGGTGTTGCACACGTTCATAGGCTACAGTAATCACTTCCCATCAGGTGGGCCGTGTGCTTATCTGCCGTCTAAGTAGTATTAAAGAACTAATAACCCTTCTTGGCAGTCGGGTAAATATACGTTACTGAAATATTGTACCTTCAATTTCCAATTTATATATTGTTTAAAATATCCTTTGAGCTTCTATCAAATTGTTGCTTTTAATTACGCGAAGGCTATAAGCGTAGTTAAATTATTGGACCTGGCAGGTGGTGCTGCAATTCAATTATAAGATTATTTTGATATGTTTTTTGTCCGTTCAAAGTTGAGACTGTTTAACTTGTAAACTATAAAAAACTGTAAACTTTAACGTAAATAAACCCCAACTAACCCCGTCTGAACCCCAATACATGTTGATGCATAACATATCAACACACTATACGTGTAACCGATCTTCCGCAACGAAATTTCCATTAAGTATGACGTAGGCCTAAGACTCTCGTGTGCAAACGGGCTTACTACACTGTAGATATTGTATGAGGTTATAAAAAATACCTTAGATCTTTATAGTGTTTCTGCTCGCATCTTTACGTTTATTTACTGTAAATTTCGTCTCAGAACGATTGCTTCTTACTGCCTCTGACCTGAGGTTACCCCTAGAGGAAAACTTACACCAGAGTTTTATCCATCAATCAGCAGTATACTGACTGGGAGGTGAGGTTAGCTTGACCCTGAAGGTCTTAATGGAGTCCCAAACAGCCTGATTGGTGATGAATTCTTCAAATTATAATGATGATTCCCTCTTCTTCAACCCCGGCCGCAACCGAAGCTTTCAGCTTAGCGTCCAGGTTTTTCTAGTCTAACAGCGTGTTTGACTAAAGTTGGATAGATTTCCGTGAAGCGACTGCCATTTGACCTCCACAATCCATTGCCAATATCGAAGTATTGTAGTTAAATAATGTGGTTGAATTTTTTAGGGCTCCAACTACCCGTAACGACTACCATAAATATTCGTATGGCAACAGAAATCGATGGCTTAACGTGTTCCCTGAGGCACTAGTGGTTCCTTGTATTGAATATATGTTTTGACGGAGTTGGGATCATGTTTGTCTTCTCCATTGGAAATCTTATAACAGTCGTCTCGATTTCAGACACAAGTTGTTTACCTTCCTCTTATACTGTAGACCGGAGGATTGTTGGCACAACCCTTACAGTGAAGTGTCTTCTGTTTATAGATATACCTACGTACTGAACCGTATTGACGACACATTATTGTTGATACAGAAACAAGGTACTACAAATTTTGAAAGCATATTCCTCTCAGCTTCAAGTTTTGTAGTCATTTTATATGACAAACTACATAGCGCGATGTAGACCTCATAAAGCATAGTTAGTAATAGATATGCATACAAATATTTACACTGAACAAGAATCGAACCTAAAACCTCTGTCGTAGCAATCTAACTGTTACGGATTTCAAAGCAAAGGCTTTTTTTTTTAAATAGGGGTTTGTTTAAGACAACCGTCTAGGGTAGAGGTCGGAATGAGACTGAATGCAAATGGAAGGGAGTAATATCAGTAGGACGGATACGGGATAAGTGCTGAGTGTGCAAGGAGGGAGTACGAAGTGTGATGGAAAGGGTACCAACCGCAGAAAAACACTTTACTGCTACACCACAAAGGTGAACGACTCCTCCCTTCCTTCAAGGAATTTCTTCAAGAACTGAATAATTCACCAAACTTATTTCAAAGAAGACAATCTGGATAAACTGCACTGTTCAAAGTTCAAATCTCACTTTGAACTCAACAAAGTCTCGTTTACACATGTCATCATACATCCAGAATCCTTCACGACTATTTTATTCCGCTCGTAAAAACTGAGAGCGGTTGCTTCTAAGAAACTCGCTAACTGAGGATGAATTTATATGAAGCACATTTATTAGTCTTAAACTTGGAAGATGTATATAGAGTTGATGATACCACTTTGTTGGTAGCATCAACATAAAAAATGTTTTGCGTATGTACACAATATTGTGCTGTCTCTTCGAGCTTATATTTTGTGATATAAACTTGTCTGGTGTATTTATAGAATATTTGTGTTTACTTATAAAATTACATTTACTCTATTTATTTATACACTGTTATATCTACTTAATAAAACTCGATAATGGTTCGATTTGGTTATTTTTTTTATGTAATTCAAAAGTTCCACTAAATCCAACTAAGTCCCGAGAATGGAAACAGAATTCGACGTGGATGAGCGGAAATGAGAGAGGCCTATGTCCAGCAGTGGACTGCAATAGGCTAATTGATTGATTGAGCGGAAATGGGAACAGAATTACACGCGGGTGCAACCACAGTTCTGCCTGCGTGCCTCTGGCTAGGCCTGCGTGCCTCTGGCTAGGCCTGCGTGTTAACCATGCTTTCTGTAATATATTATAACAATGGGCAACCCGATAAAGGTTGAGCTAGACGCATGTATGTCAATCAGAGGACGCTACAAGGAAAGATGATACACCTAAACGGCATGCATGTATGATAAAATAAAATTAGGACAGTTTAACATCAGACAGATATATACAGTCCAGGTTCAGCTTCAGATGTGTGGATCGAGTCAACAATACTGCCTGGAATACGGCAATAGGCTCACCCCCTATTACGTGAAACCTAATACAATGATTGGTGAAATTTGGGTGTTAATACATCTCTGCCTTATCCTCCGGGGATAAAAGCGTGATTATATGCATGAATGTAAACTAAAAATAAAACTATGAGCACCATAAAAAAAGTAACGTCAGTCAAAAAGCAATCCAAAATAATTTTAGACGAAATACCCTCATTAAATTGAAGTACATACTTTAAAAAGTTATTCAGTAAGACAATTTCAATCATCGACATTACCCTCAGGAACATCTGCGGGTCAAAGGTTAACATCAAATAAAAATCCAATTTTTAAACGGCTCTCTCCCTAATTCCTAATAAGCCAACATTTAATACTGTCATCATTTTTGCTGTTTGAATTCAAATATTTTAATAGCTATCGCGTCGGCAAATATATTTGGAAAATGATTTTCATTTTCTTGTGTCATAAAGTTGAGCTCGGTTTCCTGAAAGATTTTAATATAAGTTATTTAATAACATAAGGATTTAGATGATTTGGTTCAGCTTGGAATTGTTTAAGCATTTTTGTAAATATTATTAACCGATATTTAATAATATTACCCTTAATTACACAAGCTAACCTGCTTGCTTGTACCCGGGACATCATTGTCATAAGTCTTATTTTTTATTTCTATCTTGATAAATGCTTATTTATTAAGCTTTTAAGGCATAATTTATGATACCTGATGTACAATTTTATTTTCGAAATGCGTAGCAACGTAGCACTATGAGCTACGATCGCCTACGATGCTACGAGGCTACGCTAAGCGCTACGCCCACACATGCTGCGCATACTTACATTACACACAATGACTTTATACAAATTAATAGTGATAACGTGACACTATAATAAAAATTAATATCACAAGTGGTACATCAATCACTAGATAAATGATCAGACGGACACTAAAGTGTTATCGTCGAACGCCCTTCACCTTAATCGTGTTGCCTGTCATCGTGACGTTACCCATTATTGATTTCTTTTGTGAAGCACTAGCGAGCTAGGGTTGGATGAATCTGCTGTAAGATTAATTGAATAAACGTCCTACAGCCTAAGTCAATGTATAAAACATAAACTCGCCAGAATTTCCTCAATTTAAGTCCCTTCAATAACGACGATAACAGCTTCGTGACAAGTTTTAAGAGATTGTTGACACAGGATTTATTTTATGCCGGGTTCACACCAAGACAATGAGAGTGAATGGTCATAAGATATTTTCAGAATTTTTTTTTTATATAATAGGACACGTCAATTTGACTTCGCCTCGCCTGATGGTAAGCTGAAGGCAAAGTCTCTGAAAAGAGGGTCACCATTACAGACACGCACCATGTTACAATGGTGGCACTCAGCTTGACGGCCTCATCAGGTGCTTTTTTACGCCCCGCTTAAAGGACCCGGGATTGTAGGAGGAGGGAAACACGTGAACTGGTAAGGAATCCCAAGACTTAATGGTGCGGCAGAAGAAGGAGTCATAATCCATTGACAGCCTCCGTGGCGTAGCGGTAGTGAACGCGGCCGCTACGCAGGAGGCGTGGGTTCGATCCCCGCTCAGTGCAAATATTTGTGTTCATGAAATATGGGTATTTGCATTGGTCTGGTCGTGCCTCGGAGAGCACGTTAAGCCGTCGGTCCCGGTTGCCATAAGAACATCTATGGCAGTCGTTACGGGTAGTTGGAGCCCTCAAAAATCCAAAAACAGCAGTCTAGCTGCAAAGCTTCGATATCGCCTAATGTTACCATTGGGATGTGGAGGTCAGATGGCAATCGCTTCACAGAAAATATCGAGGTCTAGCCAAATCCGTAGTTAAGACTGGCAAAAGCGGACCCCAGACTCCGAGCTGAAAGCTTCGGATGTGACTGGGAATTAACGCTAAGAGGAAGAAGAAGAAGGAGTCATAAACCGCTTGGTTCTTGAAGGAATATTCTGCACCGTATGCGGGTGGCATCTAAGTCCTGCACGTGTTGTTCTATATAGGAAAGGAGAGGGTTATAATATCACTCATTGAAATAAAACCACTTTTTAACGAATTCTATCGCGATTTATTTGTTATTATTTACTTTTAGTCCGACGTTTTGGCTACTTTTCAGTAGCCATGGTCGCGGGGTGACTAGAGATGTTAGTTGTCACATAGTTTGAAGTATAAGTTTAAGAGGACAGCCTCCGTGGCGTAGCGGTAGTGAACGCGGCCGCTACGCAGAAGGCGCGGGTTCGATCCCCGCTCAGTGCAAATATTTGTGTTCATGAAATATGGGTATTTGCATTGGTCTGGTCGTGCCTCCGAGAGCACGTTAAGCCGTCGGTCCCGGTTGCCATAAGAACATCTATGGCAGTCGTTACGGGTAGTTGGAGCCCTAAAAAATCCAAAAACAACGGTCTAGCTGCAAAGCTTCGATATCGCCTAATGTTATCATTGGACTGTGGAGGTCAGATGGCAATCGCTTCACGAAAAAATATCGAGGTCTAGCCAAATCTGTAGTTAAGACTGGTAAAGCGGACCCCAGACTCCGAGCTGAAAAGCTTCGGATGCGACTGGGAATTAACGCTAGGATGAGAGAGTTTGAAGTATAAGTTTTCTCAGAGTATCCGAATCATAATAAATTGTTGGTGTTACTTTTTACGCAGAATGAGTTCACTGTGTCGCTCTTAGGCACTGATTCCGTTCGCGTTCCTAAAATGATGTTTTAGGTACATTCAAGTACAAACTTGTTTACAATACCATGTAAACATGCATGTCACTTCAACACTTATGAGCTCACTTGACGCTATAAATTGTCATGTTTGTTGTATGTAACGGCTTACCTACGTGAAATACCGCTACGATACACAGGTCATTACATTTAGACTACCTGTGTCACCTGTGTGGTGAATACTTAACTATTTTTATCTGCAAATGCAAGTATGTATATGTTGTATGTATGCTCGTGTATTTATGTGCATGTGTTATGCATGTAAATAATATGTTTGATGTAGTTATGCGTTTCATACATTTGTTGATTTTCTATAGTTTCAATTTACTATACACGTACTAACAATAACATACATACATACACACAATCACGCCTTTATCCGCGGAGGGTTAGGCAGAGATGAATTAACACCCACATTTCACCAATCATTTTATTAGGTCCCACGTAATGGGGGGTGAGCCTATTGCCGTATTCCGGGCACTGTTGTTGACTCGAACCATATATCTCAGGCTGAGCCTGAGCTGTATATATCTGTCTGATGTTAAACAGCCCTCATCCCTTAATCGCCTTGTACGACACCGCATGGGAGGAGATGGGGTGGCCCAAATTCTACTCTGCCGGGAACCACGCGGCGACACTAATAATAATGTAAATACAATAATATCATATAGATAATTGTGATCTCCATCTGACAGTAAACATACAACCTATGACAAAGTGCCCGCCAGACGGTAATAGGCTCGCCCCCTATAACGTCGGCCTTATGATTGAATGGTCCCGGGTTCGAATCCTGGCCATTTATTACACCACCGACGTGAACCCACTCCTACCACAAGCAATTTAGCTTAGCTGGGGGTGTTAGAGGGAATATTAGTAATTTCGGTTGCTAATATTCTTAAAAAAAAAAACGTGGGACGGAAAATCATAATTGATACGTCTCTGCTTATCCCTTCTGGGATTTACAGGCGTGAGTATATGTATGTATGTAGGCACGCTTACTATCTTAATACACACACAAACATAATTATATATGCCAATATATTATTTAGCCCCAAGAGTAATCACAGATACTAATCCTACTAATTAATTATAACAGTTAATTACATATATTACTAGCTGCCCCGGCGAACTTCGTACCGTCACATTTTCAGCCCGCGTGGTATTCAAATCCCGTTCCCGCTGCACCCTTATCACTTAGGGGGGTGAAAAATAGATGTTGGCCGATTCTCATAGATACCGGATAAGCACAAAAAATTTCATCAAAATCGGTCAAGCCGTTTTGGAGGAGTATGGCAACGAAAACTGTGACACGAGAATTTTATATATTAGATAGGAATTCCAAGAAACGGTCTATATCACTACACTAATACATTAGTATAATAGCCGCGGTAGCCTAGTGGTATGGGTAATGGACTGCTGAGACGAGGTCTCGGGTTCGATCCCAGGTTTTACCATGGCACACACCAATGACTTTTCGATGCTTTTCGAAGTTATGTGTGTATTTATCGCGGGTTTATAAGTGCCCGGTTAATGGCAATAGGCTCGCCACCTATTACATTGGGACCTAAACATAAACGGCGAAATGTGGGTGCTAGTAACTCTGCCTACCCCCTCGGGGATATAGGCGTGAGTTTATGTTATGTGTGTTATGTAATACATTAATACCTGACCATATTTCATGCAATAAATGGATATACTTTCCACAGAAACTGCTTTCATAGAATTCGTTCACAAATATTCATTACCCACATTCTATGCTTACGAGTAAAGTAGGTATTATGGACTATTATTAATCCATTTCAGCTATCCATCATTAAAACGCTTCACAGGAAACGAATATTTCGCCAGTAAATATGTTCACAGAGAGGTACAATAGACCGCGCCTTGAAATCAACAGGGTTACCACATTTAGAAAAACGATTTTCTTTTTATTAAACGTTTATTTATCCATGAGTTTATTCTATGATACATTTTAATTATCTGAACAGTTTCGGATGTATTGTTACCCCTCGTTTACACCAATAAACAAGTTGTAGACTTGTTTGAAATACAAGTCGTCAAAACACAATTTTTCCTATTCAAGATGTATTGAGATTTGTCTCAAACACTCTTCCGTTCACACTGTGCCGCCAACTTGTATACATACAAGTTTACAACACATTTGCGCTTACACTGAAGTCTGCGACATGTTGTACTTTGTCTTTGTCATTGATCACGTTCACACCTACACAACACTGTCGTGTTTTAGACTAGTCTTGTTTATTTTACTGCAATTTCTGTCTTGAGACTTATCAAAAACAAGTTTTAAACTGTATCCATGATTGATGGATAATATGTATACAGACATGTTAACAAATGTCGTACAATATCTGTTGACAACTTATCATAAAAGACATGTTGTTTTGTATGATAAGTTGTCAACAAATCTTTCAACATGTTGTAAACATGTCTATGTCTGAACGAAGACATGTCATAAAACTTGTCAAATACATGGTTTAGACTCTGGTGTAAACGAGGGGTTAGGATCATTAAAACCCCAACTCTAGAGATCTAATATATAGTGTATATGACGTCACGCCTCGCCTGAGCTAATGGTGAAATATCAAGAATGAAGAACGCCATTCAACATTACTCGTATATAAGTTGATGCCAAAAAATTGTCGATGGTTTCGATCACTCTTGATAAATGTTATTTCATGCCCAGCTTGAAAGATTTCTGCCTTCCCACAATATCCTGATGTTTGTGTGTTTTTATATAAGATCTAACTGTGTCTACCTACGCGTAAAAACTTGTAATTGGCCGTTTTGTACCTATTTTCATGTTTTAATTACACTCTATTATCTGTAAGTTTTTTTAAAAGAATAAAATAAAATAATATAATATATACAACGTAATTATGTATGTAGCCGCCCACGCACAATGGCCTAAAAAGGAGGCTAAGTGCGGAAAAAAGAGTCCCCTTTCCATTCCACGTGGGTCCCGGCAGAGTAGAATTTGGACCACCTCGTCTCTTCCCATGCGGTGTCGTACAAGGTGATTAAGGTATAGGACTGTTTAACACCAGACAGACATATAAGTACAGCCCAAACTCAGCCTCAAATGAATGGCTTGACTCAACCTGGAGAGAGTAGTGCCCGGAATACGGAAATTGGCTTACCCCTTATTACGTGGGACGGAATACAATTGGTGAAAAGTGGGGGTTATTTCACCTTTGCCTAACACTGCGGATAAAAGCATGATATGTATGTATGTATGTTATAAACACGGTATAAAACTCTCTACAGATTATCTAACTAGTGTAGTATCCAAGAATTATATAGCATTGTTAAAAGCTAAGAACCAATTAAAAGTTTTGAGGTAAGCCTGTTGTATTTTCGTCTTACACTCGTTTCTACTTCAGCCAAATCTCCTTGTAAAATTGAGTCGGAGACTAACAAGTGTAGCTTTGAACTTTACAAGGTCTTTCACTTCTTTTTATAATAATGTTATAACTTTCAAAGGTAATGGGATGATAAAGATCGTGTAAGTTGGGAAGAAAAATTTGATATCTTATGAATTTACTAGAACTCAAGAATGAAGTTTTCAGGCCGTATATATACGTCCTCGTCCAAACCACCTCTCCCAGTCAGTTCACCTACTAATAAAATGGATAGGGCTCTAGTGCAGATTTTACTCTTGTAGCGTTCTCGGGTATTAAATGATACTAGCGAGTCACTAACAAGATTTAATAATAATTAGGTCGTGGGTAGTAAGGGCCCGTCACAATTTTTTTGCTCTGGCAGCGGTCGTTGTACTTCCCGGGAGCGAGGCGCGGCGAAGAGGCGCAGCTCAGATGGTCGGCTGCGTGGAAGGTCGCCGATGGTCCGGGGTCTATCGCTGTGAGGCGAGGCTGGACCGCGATAGCAAGTACTCAGCACGATGTGTCGAATCCGGGTCCAAAATGTGGACACCAGGCTGGTAATCCCAAACTTAAAACCCTGGAACAATGATAGGGGTCAGCGATGTCCCAAATATGGCTCTGCTAAGCGACACTGTTGAAGCCGGGTATTGATGCTGATGATGATGACGGCGTGAAGCGCTCGGGAAGTTGGACCCGTAGCAGGTGCAGTGCAGTGTGGCGATCAGAGCGGGTTAGGGATAGCGGCGTTCACTATTCCAGGCAAAGCAAAATGGATGAAAGATTTATATGATCTAGCATGGATGCATGAGATCGTAATTAATTATCCCTATGGGATGCAAGTCCTCATAGAATAAATATGTACAACACAACATTCACTATTAGTACCTAAGCGCTGCAAAATGTAGGATTTATTTTCACTACGTAGGTAGGTAGGTAGGTATACAATTATGTAGGTGCTACTATCCTGAGCGTTTCCTAATGGTGTTAAAATATGTTCGACACTTACCCAATCCGGGGTGAAGCTCCTATTTAATTATCTGGAATGATGTTCCAGATGAAGCAACGTTTAGGCAGGCCGTTTGTGTTTAATGCCGTAACTCCTACTATGTTAACTTCACAATTAATGACGGGAAGCCTAGGTATTAGTGTCTAGACTTCTAGAATAGCCTAGATCGCGCGCGGCGCAGGTAAGATGTACGTGCAGTCGCTGAGAGGCTTCGATGTAGACTGACGAGGCTGCCAGTCAACTGTGTCGCCGCGCTTTGCAGAAACAATCGCTTAGGGGCGGAGTTTAATACAATAGACCAGTTGCTAGGTACAGTCCTGAACACAATCTTTAACGTTTTATTAAATTTTTGTTTGATGATTTTATTTAATTAAGTTAACCTGTTTGATTTAATTTAGGTACTTTACACGCGGTAACGTGTATTTACGTTACACTCTCTGGGTTAGGAGGTCAGATGGTAGACAGTTCTGGAAAAGTCAAACTTTTCGGGAGTATCGAAAATAGGAACTAAATTCCGGAACTAGAAAATCGCTATGCGATGAACAGTTCTACAAATGATTTTAGCAAACGTAACTTTTTCCATAACAGTATTTTATTTTGTATGGCAACCCTATTTAAAACGAAAATTAACACCATTCTAATGGGAATCAGTCGTCGACGCGTTCTCAACCGAAGTCTGTAAACATTGAATTCCTAATTTAAATTTATACACCCTGTACGAGTATTGTCCTGGCTCCATAATAATTCCTTTGCCTAACAGATAATTTAATTTTCACCTCGTACATACTTTGGGACAGCGAGTTAAGAAAATTAAGGGAGCTGAAGGCATATGCATGGGTAATGAGCTCTATTCCAAATGAAATGAGAACGGATAACTTTATACCAGATATAGTTATATTATGGTTACGGTAGTTAAATATATTGAATGCTATTGAAAGTTTATTCGATATTTTCCCATTGGCTTCGTCACCTAAGGGAATGTGGTGTCCATCACCAAGAAGCAAGAATACAAGTATCACCTCCCCATATTATCCGTAGGGTAAGAAGCGACTAACGAAAAAATACCCAGACGATATCACTGCGAGAGAAGGAAAACTCGAAATAAAACCCAGCCGTGGTAAGTCTGGCCAGCCCGTCTCCCAACATTGGGAGATGCCTATGTCCAGCAGTGGACTGCGATAGGCTAACGCCCAGTTTCCGAAAGGCTGATCAACGTCAAATTAACTAATCGGCTGTTAAATCTATTGTCAAATAGCAATTGGGTTGCTAGAAGCATGGTTAAATAGTTTAATTTGATCATCGTGTCGGTTAACATAGCTGCTTAACCAACACGATGATCAAATTAAACTATTTAACCATGCGGACCCCAGACTTCGAGCTGAAAGCTTCGGATGCGACTAGGAATTAACGCTAGGATGAAGAAGAACCATGCTTCTAGCAACCCAATTGCTACTTGACAAAAGATTTAACAGCCGATTAGTTAATTTGACGTTGATCAGCCTTTCGGAAACAAGGTATCAGAGTTTGACAAGTAATGGGTACGCTGTATCTGCTGCATGCGTATGTTGTTTTCATATGCGGTCGGCTTTGGAATCATACCTTAAATAATACTAGTAGCAAGTGGAATATTTTATCCTATTTCCTACTAAACCGAAATTCTACAGAGCTTAGACACAGTGTTTTTGCGAGCTTACTAGTGAATAAAATCCCGAACTAAACTCAAGCTGAGAGCTTATCTCACTCCACTAAGCTGCACTCTGTTCGTCTCACCGCGATTTTGCTAAAACACCCAACACGTGTGCGAGCTAGTTTTAAGTATTTTGTTGGCTACAAAGGAAATTAAATATTTTATACGAACAAAATGTACTAATATTAAACTTAGATTTTTCTTTTTAGAAGTTTAGAAATTTCTTTGAAGGATAGAATTCGCAACGAGGTCATCCGACATAGAACCAAAGTTGCCGATATAGCTCGCAGAATAAGCAGGCTGAAGTAGCAGTGGGCTGGCCACATCTGTCGTAGGCCGTTGGAACAGACGGGTCCTAGAGTGGAGACCGCGAGAACGAAAACGTAAGGTGGGACACCCCCTAGCCAGATGGACTAACGACCTACGAAGGGTGGCTGGGATGGACTGGATGCGGAAGACGGAGGATCGGCAAATGTGGCGCATATTAGGAGAGACCTATGTCCAGCAGTGGACTGCAATAGGCTTATTGATTGATTGATTGAATTTCTTTTCAAGGGTGTATGAGCCTCAAGCCAACTTCATCTGTAAACCAGCTTATTGACGGACGAGACTCTAATGGAGGTTTCCACTCAAGGTTGAAGGGACGGAAGTCAAGATAAACGGGAGAAATGGGAGGGAGAACCTCGGAACGGAAAACAACACAAAACTTTGGGTGGAACCGGGATTGGTAGTTCAATAATAATGAAGTGAGATGATTAAGTTTTTGAGCCGTTTAGGGTTGAAACGTTGGGGACATGGGGTCCAAGTGCCCGTTTTCTATACAAGGACTTGGCAAAGCGCCTGATCGACGCTACACGTGACCAGAAGGCTAGTTATTATCTTGAACAAAGAATAAGCATTGCCATTCTATGTGGCACTGGGAACGTTACCAATCCGTGATGATGCGGTGGAATTACACGACGCAATGCGTATGTAAATATTTTATTTATTTATTTTAGTTTACTTTTGTTATAATTTTTTCTAGTTTTAAATTTCATTTTGTTACTTTCATTGTTAGCTTCAGTGAGATTAGCTTAAATCCAAACGATGTTGGTGATACCTCATGTATGAGACTATCTATTGTAATTGCTAGAATTACGTAAGTAGAACTCATCACTTCCCATCGAAATAAAAATTTCACTGATTTTAGAGAGAGGTAACTTTAAGCCTTGTACTGAAACACAATTACGGAGAGCTTAAATTGTGAATTTCTTCGGTTTTCAAATTAATTTTGTGTAATCGAAGACCAGTTGAGCTCAGCTAGAAATTTAACTGTTTAATTGGTACAGTCTTACTTACTCCATAACTCTTTTAAAATCTAATATATAAAAATCAATGCCACTTTTCGTTGTTAGTTTATAACTCAAGAACGGCTGAACCGATTTGGTTAATTTTAGTCTTGAAATGTTCGTGGATGTCCAGGGAAGGTTTAAACGGTGAGAAAATAGGTGCAGCGGGAACGGGGAAAATATGGCGGTACGAAGTTCGCCGGGACAGCTAGTCTAATATATAAAAATCAATGCCACTTTTCGTTGTTATTTTATAACCCAAGAACGGCTGAACCGATTTGGCTAATTTTAGTCTTGAAATATTCGTGGATGTCCAGGGAAGGTTTAAAGGGTGAGAAAATAGGTACAGCGGGAACGGGAAAAATATGGCGGTACGAAGTTCGCCGGGATAGCCAGTATATTCAGTCTCACACTGTGCGATATGAAAGGAACTTCTTAACGAGTGTGACGCCCCTGGTGTTGCATACATCCATAGGCCACGGTAACCACTTTCCATCAGGTGGGCCGTGTGCTTGTCTGCCACCTAAGTGGTATAAAAAAAAAACACGCATGCTCAAGCTGTGGGATGAACACCCTGCTGTGATTTTATCAAGCGATTACAACATGGGGTTCTTCAAGAATCTTATAAAGTCGAAAGAGAGAAACAGAAAGTAACAATTACCAAAATGAAAAAGACTCCATACGTTTCTGAATTGGATGTATGAGTATGGGGCTCCATCAGAGTGTATGAGGTCCCAATCAAGTTATAACCCGCGCCACGTATTTTGCACCTAAATCGTAAGACATACGAGGCTCTGGCGCCCGCGGATTGCTTTGTAATAGTCCATGCTTGGTGAATTTGAGTTCGTCTACCGCAGTAGCATACCGTGCTATCTTCATAAGACACCCAAGAAATGTGTTCTGCGCGTATAGGGCACATTTTGAGCACATTTTAGGTCCAAGATACGTGGCGCGGGTTATATAAGGGGCCCAAGTTAAGAGTGCGCATAAAGCTAGAAAAAAATCTGATTTCACCCGCACCCCTCGCACGTCCCGCTCTCGCCTGTCGTCGCTCCGGCAAGTCCGCCACCTATTTTGTGTGGCAGCGACCCGCCATGTATAGTTTGAAGGCGCACAGTATACCCAAAATACTCAGATAAAATTGTCAAAATACGAGTTGCATCATTAACTATCTACTTTGGAAACACAATAAATTTCTTTTTGGTAAAAAAAATATTTCTGATAAAATGAAAAGGTAAGTAAGTAAGTAAAGGAATATGTCGTCGTTGCGCTTGCCAAAACCTCTATGTGTTTTTGGTCAAGTTTTCAGGAGAGACATTAAACTGTTTTATTACATAATTGATGAAAGTCTCTACAAAGAGGGTCACCATTACAGACATGTACCATGTTACAATGGTGGCACTCAGCTTGACGGCCTCATCAGAATATGGTTTTTCACGCCCCGCTTGAAGGACCCGTGACTGTAGGAAGAGGGAAACACGTGAACTGGTAAGGAATTCCAAGACTTAATAGTGCGGCAGAAGAAGGAGTCGCCGAACCGCTTGGTTCTTGATGGAATATTCTGCACCGTATGCGGGAGGCGTCAAAGTCCTGCACGTGTTGTCCTATATAGGAAAGGAGAGGGTGGGATTAGTTGGAAGAGCTCATCAGAACATTCACCATGGTAGAGACGGTAAAATACCGCCAAAGATGCCATATCTCTACGCAACTGCAAAGGCTCGACCGCACGTCGCTGCAGCCTGTCGAGAGCATCTAGTAAGTACTTTGCGGAGCCATCCCAGAGATGAGAGCAGTATTCCACGCAAGAGCGAATTTGTGTCTTATAGAGAAGGCACCGCTGCTCCGGCGTGAAAAAACGTCTCACTCTGTTCAGGACACCGAGTTTACGCGAGGCTGTTTTGATGATACTCTCAATGTAGTTTTTGTTGTTCAGTTTGCAGCGAACATCCATACCTAGGATATTGAGATTGTCCTGTAGTGGCAGTGGCGTGCTCTGAAGAGTTGGAAGGGGAAGGAAAGAAGATACCTTTGCTGTGAACGCGCATGCCTGCGTCTTCCTGGCGTTGAACTCGACCAGGTTTTCCGAGCCCCATTGAGAAACGTGGCTCAGGGTCCGTTCTTCTTTTTTCCGTGATATCAGACTGCTTGGCCGCAGGATGTCCGTGATAGCCTTCGTGTAAGGTGCTATCGTCTGCATAGCATAGCGCCGCAAGTTTCTAGACACACCGTTTAACATCTTTTCGAGTATAGGGAGCTATCGCTATCGACAGCGACGATCACCGCCGTAGTCACTTGGAAGACTAAGTCAAGCTGGTATGAAAGAAACAAGGTAGTACATCACTGCGGGGCAAATACTCCTTCTTTAAAACGCTCCCGTTCTGCCCCACGTGGAGTACTGCTGTCACAGTTTTGCCTGGGCTAGCTAGACCTCTTCGACTTGGTGCAAAGACGGGCGCTGAGGATCGTCGACCATCCCATACTCACAGGCGGGGTAGTAGTCCCTCTCAGCCTCAGAAGGTACTTGCTGTGGTTGTTTTACCGCCTGTATGATGGTTTGTATTCAGAAGAATTGTTTGATATAATGCCTAGAATATTTTTACTTTATATCGCCGCTCCGCTTGCCATAGACAGTGAATTCACTCTCACACAAATCGTCTCACTTTATTCAGGACTTCGACCTTACGTGAGGCTGTTTTGATTTAATCATCTGTCTCGTTTTGTTTACTATTATAAGATTATTTACGTTGTTACAAAGGTAGAACACCAATTTTACAACCAACGAATCGAAGAAAAACAAGCTGTCAAATTGTCTATGTGCAAACCAATTCTGACATGTGCAACATGAGGATGAAAAACTCTTGATGTGAACACATAACCAATTTTGCAGTGTCAGAATTGCACATGTATATTTTGTCAAATCTATTTCTAGAAGGAATTAACACTTGGTTGTTTTTTCAGTTGATGCGCATTTTTTTAAGGCCATCTAGCGAATAAAAAAAAATAGAAAAAATGCACATAACGACTTTGGCAGGCGCACCGACGATTTGACGATTTGGGAAAAACAATGCTTTTACTTTAATTTAACATCTAGCGATGTTCGTCTAACTATATGTGATAAATTACCCAAATTTTTTTTTTTTGCGAATTCAATTAATTTAATACTAATCCTGAGTCGGGTCATCCAAATAGTCCAAATAGTGGTTCAATATTACTGATGAACATTGTGTATAATATGGTTGCCCTATTTTATCATTACGTATAAGAAGCTAGGGCCCTGACATATTGAATCAAGGCTGGCTAAAATATACCGCTCATTCCACTCTGGTGCAAAATTTCCATCACAATTTGGATCTAGTTCTCTCAAAACTTCAACTTTCTCTAAATGTTTAATGGGAGATCTGTAAAAATAATTGCAAATTAATGACAAATCAATCACATAAGCATTGCATTGCTATTTTAATCTACTTGTAGATAATTTGATATAAATGCTAAATAAGTACATAATGGAAAAAATCAAACCCACAATAGGACTTGAATGCCAGGGTCGCGAACCTTGGCGTTCCAGCGCTCTTACTCTGAGCTATCCTTCCACGGGCAATTGTTTTTTATTAAAATCACCGGGATACTCGTATTTACCATGCCGTTTGAATGTGTTAACATTCGGTACTAATGTGAATGACCATGTTAATCTCAAATCATATCATTCTACTTGTTCATGTTCATATTAATTTGCATATTTTACTGAAATGTTTTCTGAATGTGAGAAAAAACAATTGCAATAAGCTTACAAAGTTGACGAAAGTTTTTTACTAAGCAATTCGACCGGATCGGATTCATCAGCTTGTGTGATATTACGAGCTGAAGCAACTCTGAAATGCACTAAAATTGATAATACAATGTATAAATACTTTCGCAATATATTTAATAATTATATTAGTGCTATATAAATAATATTATACAATAAACACGCGAGTAGTCAAAAACATCTATTTGATTTGCATATACTATACCCGAGCCGACGTTACTCCAGAGTTACCTAGCAACGGTGGATATGTGGTAACAAACTAAAGAAAGTAAAATAATATAGATACATTACCTTCGAAAATTAGCCATGAGTTGAATTCTTAGTTTCTTATATTCTCTTTTAGAGTGTTTCTTTACTGTTACTTTTTATCAAGTTTTACTAGCATAGTACTAGAATCCTATCCTATTTACTGTGATAAATGGAAAAGTTTTAGAAAATGAATGACACATACAACATGTATCGCGCCCACTTGAAGAACCCAGGGCTATAGGAAGAGGAAAACACGCGCTTGGGCACGGAAACCGGTAGAATGGATCTGGTATTTTGACACAAAAACAAACTAGAGTTATTTATTTTGTCAATACATTTTCGCTTCGGCAACGTACGAAACCACGTTTCGAAATCAGTTTCGAAAAAAGTATAGTACTTACTTCTTCTTACGAAACTGGTTTCGATAAAAGAATAATATTTCTTCTTATGAAACTGGTTTCGATAAAAGAATAATGTTTCGAAACTCTAAATAAACTAGCTTACTAACTATGATGAAGGTAAAGGAAACAATTAACTGTCCTTCTTCTTACGAAATTATCATAGTACACCACATTTTTATCTCAGAATTTGACACGGACGGAGACGAGGGTAGAAGCTAGTACCTAACCAAAAAGAATAATAATTTTCAGAGTAGGAGGTAGGAAACGACGGTATTTCCGTCCCAATAGAGCAGTGTAACTATTATAACCTCGTGTTGTGTTCTCGGTAGTGAGTAGAGTAGCCAGAGCTCACAGGAGAGGTTTTGTACTGTCAGTGGGTAGACCAAAGAGGCTTGTCACGGAATCTCTCAGTTCTTACAGGGTCGGCAGCACGAGTGTGACTCCCCTGGTGTTGCGCTCGTCCATAGGCCACGGTAACCACTTTCATTCAGGTGAGCCATGTGCTTGTCTGCGACCAAAGTAGTATAAAAAGTACCATTTTACTCTATCTACGTTCTAGGTCTACTACTGGATTACACAGCAATATTCGAAAGTAAACACAAACAATGAGTCGATCGCGCCCTGTCACGGCCAGTACAATACCCGGCACTTTCTTTATATTCAATAACAAATCAATATTTACTTCAACGAACACGTCTGAGGGACTCGAACAATGTAAATTGAAACTGGTTCTATATTTTTATTCCTACAATTTTATGTCATAATTTAACATTGCATAATGTTACTTGTCCTAACATTATTTACGCATAATACTCATTTGCCATAACTTTTTAATCATAATTTTTTAAATCCTATTTACTATAAGCATAATATTTTATAAGCATACTGTCCCAAAGCATAAGTTTACTTAAGCATAACGACGCGTAACCATAACTATTTTAAGCATACAAATTATATTGACTAAATAAAGTTCTACATGGTTATAAAAAAAAATAACCACGAAGGCCTAATGCGGGAGCTTCGCTCCGCTCCGCTCCCGCACTAACCCTTACCCGCAGATATATCTGCCAAATACACAACACCACGTCACACAAATTGTCAAGCCTATTTTTCTATTCCTCGATTGAAATTTTAATGAAAACATTTTTTGTCCCTCTAACATTTTCCAATATAACGAATAAAACAATGTAGACTTTATTTCATAAGGGCACGACCACACGTCGACGGGATGTCATCCTGTCAGTTGCGACCGCAGACCGCAACGCGCGCCCGCAAATGCTATTGTGTTTACACCACAGAACGTGATACATTTATTGAATATTTGTAAAGGCCCGTATTCAATAGGCAATGGAAAAGTATAAAAAGTTTGTTGTACTAGAGTAGTTTGTAGTACCGAAGCGAAGTGTATTGATGTATTTTTTCCCATTTGTATGTTTTAGCTATTAAATAGGATATACTGGTCCTAAATTAGCTACCTACAAGAAGCAACTCATGGATTAAAGAGTAACCAATGTGTTATTTCGAACTATAAACGCATATTTACGACAAATTTCATCCAGTTTTGGTCAGCCGTGAAAATTTAATAAATATCCTGGATTTCCTGTCTGGATCTCAACAACTGTCTGGATTTCTGCGAAAAAAAGCGCTTACTGAATATACATGCCAATTGTACAATAAATAATATTCACCTCTATTTATCTTACCCTTACCAATTTTTGTTTTGGGTGATTGGTTTGAAGTGGGCATATTCAAATTAGGCATTACATATTTGTTGTAAGAAGCCCACAATGAAACAAAAAAATCTAGATAGATAATTTGATTTTTACTATTAAAAACCTCAATATGGGCGTAAATTGATCGTAAACTGGTAATCGCTTACCATCATACATACATAATTCAACCCACGCCACGTTTACTGAACCTAAATATCAAAACAGCATCGCGTAAACTCGGAGTCCTGAACAAAGTGAGACGTTTTTTCACGCCGGAGCAGCGGTGTCTTCTCTACAAGACACAAATTCGCTCTTGCGTGGAATACTGCTCGCATCTCTGGGATGGCTCCTCAAAGTACTTACTAGATGCTCTCGACAGGTTGCAGCGACGTGCGGTCCGCATTATTGGGAATCCTGAGATCACTTACACCCTAGAGCCTTTGCAGTTGCGTAGAGATGTGGCATCTTTGGCGGTATTTTACCGTCTCTACCATGGTGAATGTTCTGATGAGCTCTTCCAAGTAATCCCACCCTCTCCTTTCCTATATAGGACAACACGTGCAGAACTCAGATGCCACCCGCATACGGTGCAAAATATTCCATCAAGAACCAAGCGATTCGGCGACTCCTTCTTCTGCCGCACTATTAAGACTTGGAATTCCTTACCAGCTCACGTGTTTCCCTCCTCCTATAGTCCCGGGTCCTTTAAGCGGGGCGTGAAAAAGCATCTGATGAGGCCGTCAAGCTGAGAGCCACCATTGTAACATGGTACATGTCTGTAATGGTGACCCTCTTTTCAGAGACTTTGCCTTCAGCTTACCATCAGGCGAGGCAAAGTCAAATTGACGTGTCCTATATAAAAAAAAAAAAAAAAAATATCTACCTTAATAGTATAAAAAATTGACAATGTCAAGAAATGAAGTAACATTGTTTAGTTTTGGATAACGTACAAAAAATTCGTGACCTCAACCTTTAAGGAAATGATGTAATAAAATCTCACAGTCCAAGCACGTGACACACGTACCGCTGAAATAGAATGCGTCCACATATGGCACGTGGCATGTTACGTCACCGCCGAATGCCAGACCACAAACCGCCACAAGATGTGATATTATGGGGAGGTGAATAAATAGTTTCATAATAGCTTGTTTATCTTATTAAAAACAATCAAAGCGAATCACTCTCTTAAATTACTACCTCGTTTTAGTGCCAAAACGTCTATGAGCGACTGTCGTCTGACCTCCTAACCTCAAGGAAAGCCTCCGTCAAAGCCTCGAGGGTTAATCTCAAAGAGTTTGTTAGAATTCTATTGTAACTCTCCGTTGAAAAGTCAAAACATATTGAATTCCGTGTACAGTAGGTACATCTTACTGCATACCAATACTGAAAAACCAGCACGCCTGAGATCCCCCAGACACTTTAATGATGAGGGCTCTATAGCCCTAAATATAATTAAAAATTATTTTAAGGCCCTTAGAATAATTTTTAATTATATTTATATGAATTCATTGAACTCCGAAAAATGTTATTACCCAGAAGAGCATGGCAACTTCTAAGCACTTATTCCGTACTTGATGATTTTTCTCCTCTAACACGTACCTTCATTATTCAAAACACATATTTCTGCTAAAACTGTACGCAATAGGCGTAAAATGTACGGCCTTCAGCGACCATACAAACCATGAAAACCCCTAACAACATGCCGAAAAATCGCTAATACGTACACAGGGGAATGTGTGAGGTATGCTTAGATAAATTGCACGCGATTAATAAACGCGTGCGATACGCCTAGCCGTACATAAAGTTGGGCATTTGTTACGCCGATATTTTACGAGTCTGATAGGTATCTTGTTGAGTCATCCTCACAAAAATGTTTGGAAAGTGTCAGGGAACACGCATTGTTGTATTCTAGATAGCATACTTCCGTGATTTAAAGTCTGTTTGCAGGTAATCCGTTACCAGGGTGGCCTGCCGATGCGGCAAAAATATAAAAATTGTAATTTTCACGATAGGGACCGCCGCATCATACCAAAACCATCTGGTATTTATGTTCGTTATTATGGTAAGAATTTTTATTTACCCGAAGCAAAGAAAGCCAGTTTGAAATGGGGATTCACAGGTGGCACAGACCTGCGATGTGAATGTCGAGTTACTCCACAGGCAATGGTCGTGTGCTGCATGCCCATACACACATGTACACCAGAAGAACTCAAGTACGCCTCCGAGAACGCCAGTCACTCAGCAGCACACTGGTAAAAATAATTTGAAAGTTGAAACGTAATGCCCAGCAAATAACGACCACTAATCCAAAAGCAGGAGATTCCCATGTTACGCGCCACGGGAACCCCTTCTCCAGTTGGACAGGACCCTTCACCCTGAAGCCTGAGCCACCTGAGATGTCCTTGAGACCAGGTTTATCAATTGTCTGCTATCGATTCATGAAGAATGTATAAATGGTCACAAGATTCACAATTGAATATGTGTAGATTAAATCTATGTGACAGGTATTGTACCAATACTACTCGTATTTTTTGACACTTATTTATATTGTTATGTAAATCTCAATAAACATACTTATATTATAAAGAAGGATTCTTTGTTTGTGATAATGAATACGCAATCTTAAAAAGTAATTATCTAATTTCTGTAATAGACCAGTTTTTTTTTTGTTTCAGCTCATGTACGGCCACACACCCTACAAGTCAGCATCCTCTAATACATAAATTACAATGCTATACAATAACAAGCAGTTAAAAAAAAAAACAATATTACACAAGCATATTTCAGCAAAGGAACATAAATACATCAGTTACGTCACAATATATCACATCAACTTTTATTAAAAGAGAACAAAGTCTACACGCGCCCCGTCCAACTTTGAACTTTAAAGTGGTCACAGTGTGCTCGGCACCTAATGCTTATTTATGTCGGTACATCACTCTCCATATTTCTCTACTCTAGCTTAGTGCGACTGTTGTAAGAAGTCACATATTTTCAAGTTACAATAGTTAGTTAAGACCAATGGGGGCTGATGGGGTGTATCGATTCCCCCCTAAAATCTTCTGGGCCGAAGTCAAATATAGCTGCAAGACAGTTTATCTGATTGAAGGACGAGGGTTCAGCCCAGATTTTACTTTCAAGGTTAAGGGATCAGACAGAAGTCGTTTCCGTAAAAGCGAGCACTAAAGTTTTTCAAAATTAAGAACTAGCTGATGCCCGCGGCTCCGCTCGCGTGCTAATATATCTGTATACCATATTTAAATTTTCTTTATTCAATTTAACTTTGAAAGGTAAGTTGTGGACAGAGCGCATTTTTTTCTTTTGTTTTCTCTATTCAGCGCTAGCAAAGCTTTACAAAATTTGTACCTACGTAAAACAAGTCATTGCATAAACGTTCTGCATTTCATAACTTTCTTATTTGTAAACAAAGTAACTCCAATGGCCCTTGCAGACGGGGACTTTTGTAAACAAAGTAACTCTAATGGGCTGCGCAGACGGGGACTTTCGTCCACAGAAGGGAAAAATCCCTGAATTTGGAATTCAATGTCCCTAGAGAACTGTTTACGGGCTCAAAGCATACGATGTTCGATTATATAACCGCTTTGCTTGGTAATTCAGTAAAGCGTATGCTGTGGAAGTCAATATTCTAAGATTTCGTTGTATTTACATACAGTTTAATAATATGTTTTAAAAGAGAATACTGGGTCTAGTCACGTTAGATCTATTTTTTCAAGGACTCTCCTGTACCTACTACCCGCTCCTTCGTATATCGACGTCATCAGTTCTGTTGTTCAGACGATTTCCGTACGCAGTATCTAATTTTAATTCGTCGTATGCATTACTTAATATAGTTGTATGGGGTTGATTTTGAATGATAAAAAGTAATGTATGATTTTAGATTCATCTATCTATACTATTATAAAATTGTAAAGTAGTCGTGTCTGTACATTGGAGATATTTAAAAAAAAATACTTGGGTTATGTTATATTAACGATACTGAACACGAAAATATATTTTTTTCATTTCCTGTCTGTTTGTCTGTTTGTCTGTTTGTCTGTTTGTCTGTTTGTCTGTTTGTCTGTTTATCTGTTTGTCTGTTTGTCTGTTTGTCTGTTTGTCCGCGATGGACGCAAAAACTACTGGACAGATTTTGATGCGGTTTTTTTCGTTAGAAAGGGCTTGCTCAGAGTTAAAATCTTACGTTTGTTTGATCGCAATCGGTTGAGTAGAACCGAAGATATGAGCAAAGGTCGCGTTAACCGAGATGCACGCGGGCGGAGCCGCGGGCGGAAGGCTAGTACTACTATATAATTATCATTATGCATTCGTCGTTTATACTACTAGTATAAAAGTCAACGGGATATTTACCGCGCCGAAATGTCAGATTAACTCAAATAAACATGGTAAATATCATGTTGACTTTTATAACAAAAAAGTAAGCCGACAAAATTCGCTCGTCTGCGTAGGCTATAATAATGAAATACACTGAATGAAAAATTACCCGTTACTCTGAAACCCTCTCGTCTACACGAATATTAAGTCCTAAATATAAAATTCTTATTTTACGTTCATGTCTTTCGCAGATACAAAGAAAATCCTCTTATATCCGTTGTGGCGCGGGATGCACGGGGTCCCGCGATGAGAGAAACCTTAAGACTGTTGTCTTTATATCTAATCATCTGCTTGAAAAGAATTCACAATACACGTGAGATTTTATAGTTACTGCTTAGGATGAATTGGTTTTCCTGTAGTGAACGCTACCACTTATGCTTGCGGTTCCTGTTTCGAAACCAAATTTGGATAAAGGTAAGTGATAAAAGGTGAAAGGGAGTTTAGCCTGTAAAGTGTTAGTGGAACTCTGTCCAAAATTAACAAATTCATTATCATCTTCAGGGAGACGTATTATCCTGACCTCGAGCCGGAAGGTGGACCCTGAGCTCCGAGGTTCCTTCTTTCACTTTACACGATCTTGGGCGTCCATGGCAGTGAGACCATTTGCAGGCATGGTACCCTCCACGATGTCAAGCCTTGGGCTTACCCCGTCTACCTGGACCTGGCGGGGGGACTATTTACAACAACAAACAACAGCAAGCTAAATAAATAATAATTACCTTCAAAAGAAAACTTTAAACATTCTGCATAAACGGCAAACAGATACCAAAATGTTGATACTGTATTCCTATACAATGAATTTCATTTTCCACTAGAGCCGCACACGAACACTGCATTAAACTTTGTCTGTAAACTGCCTCGTGTATTTCATCATTTATTAAGGCCATTGGTTAGAAACTATTAAGTACAATTTACAAGTCAGTTAACCACCTAGGGGATATTTTAGTTGTTTGTTTTACTCTTTTGTGTAAAAAAAAAACATTTTCAGATACTTAGGTACATGTTTTACCCGAATGCGGCGTAGTTAAAAGTGATATATAATACAATTGTTGGACGTACTTGTGTATAAATTTATGTGACCAGTGTACCTATGTGTGTCCGTTCCTGTGCTCCCGCGTAACTATTAAACAGCTTTACCAGTTGTGATGAATTATTAGTCTGTAAATTATTTTTAGAAAAATATGATGATGATGGATGATGACGTCACGTCATCCAGCTGTGGACTTTCCTAGTTTGAAGTTAATACTAAAATTATAATTTCTATTCGTCGTAAGTGCTAATTTCCTGGTATTTCAGCAAACTGTTCAATAATACCACTTCAAAATTGGCACGTAGCCCAAATGAACAGCCCAAAAACGCTTATTTCATCGTTAAAGGGCTGCGGTCTCAATGAAAGCGTTTGTTTGAATTGATTCTACAATTTATATATTGCTTCAACGGCAGTCCCAAAACATTTGAGATGTCATTTTTTGTACTCTTATTTTCTTTCCTTATATTTTACTACATTTAAGTCATACTGCATCAATTATTATTCACACTAATAATAATGCAGAATAGTTTGTTTATTTAATCGCGTTAATCTGTGGAATTGCAAGAGTGATTTAGAGAAAATGTTTTACATGGTGATAGCCCAATTCATGGGGAAGGTTTTAGGGTACATACCGTACATATTACATCACGCTACCCTTAGGCACCAACATGATGGAATAGTATAAAGTACGATGGGTAAACCCGTAAGTACAGTGGGGTGAGCACGAACAACTATCGTAATCGTATCGTGAACGTAACGAGAGCACGGAGCATTGCGATTGGCCGCCTGCTTGAAGCCTGCCAATCGCAATGCTCCGTGCTATCGTTACGTTCACGATACGATTACGATAGTAGTTCGTGCTCACCCCACAGTTAATCCCTCTTAAATATTCTGTTTTTCTTATAAAACCGCTATCAATGGAGCTCCACGTCGATCACAAGTTACCTACGTCGAGATTCATGCATTAATCAAGGTGTCAGGCTAGCATGAATCGCGGCTTCGAACAACAAGTATACAAGTCACGCTCGACTAATTACAAATCTTTACATGAACATTTTTGTGCCAGTTTTGTTGTTTATGATTGGTAATTAATTGGAATACAGTCTTCTTAGGGTTCCTAATTTTGGTCGTTAACAGTTTAACATAGGTATATTTCTACAGGCTTAACGAGCGAGAGCTGGAGTTACCACCTTGTTCGTGGATACGGCGACCAATTTCAGTGATTAAGCCCTTTGCCTCTGACCTCCAACTGCTCAAAGTCCCTTCCGGGACTAGGCTGTTCACACGTCTGAACGTCCAAGGGGTTATTTCGCCGCCTTACGGCCGTTACCAATAACCTGTCTATCGCCAGTTTTGACATTAGAAAGGATAAAAACGTCAAATAACAATAGGGTTTGACTAAGGAACTATCTCTACCTTTACCTTTATCTGTATATAATGGGTGTGCGTTGTTTTATAGCTAATTATTTTGTAGAATTTCGTTTCACATAAAAATTTTCTCATATTTTCGTTTCATAGAATAATCAATACAAAGAATACTTACTTTGAAGATTTTTAAATCACTGATTTTTGTTTCACATAAAGTTTAATGTTAGAATAATCATATCATAGAATAACAAATCAAATATTCTTTATTATCATAACATACCTTAAATATAAAATCGTTTGACATACCACTCAAAAGATATAAAACTTATTAGCGCTAAGATAATTCGACGGAGCCCCGCTACGCGGGGCTCCTATTTCTGGGTGATTTAAAAAAAAAAATAACCACGAAGGCTAAGGCGGGAGTTCCGCTCCGCTTCGCTCCCGCCTTAGCCTTCTAACCTAACCTATCCAAGTCGGAGTACTCTGAGTCGGGGTGTAAACTATAATGACGTGTTCTAAATTATTAAACGTTAGACCAAATTATTTTCGATTATGGTGGTGGTGTAATATTCCTTAAAAAATAATTCTACTGATTGATAAGTTTATTAAACAAAAAAATGTAAATAAAAATTCATTAATTTGTTTTTCTGTAAAATATGTTTCATTCTAGTAAATTGTCTTTGAAACAATAATATTCGAAATAAAAATATAAGTACCAAATATTATGTGAAACATTTTCTGGGAAACGAAATTCTATGAAATTTCTGTCTGCGAAACAAGAGGCTCCCGTATATAATGTTATTGGGAACGGCCGTTAACTGCAATGAAATGAAACTCACTAAAATTAAAAATATAATAATATATTATTATTATTACATTACAAAGAAAATATTAGCTCTCAAAACTGAAACGAAGACGTAACTGTATACTGATTCACGTCACGTTATATTCCTAACGACTCCTAGTAAGTCACTGTCCCTAATTGATACACGTAATCGGAATTCAAAAGTCATTTCTCTTTTAAATCTCTAATTAAGGTAGCGTCAGACATTAGACAGTCAGGGCTGTACCCTCACCAAAATAGTAAAAAAAAGTGGTCACAGTCATATTTTTTCCAGACCTTTGTTCAATTTTTTAGTTCAGCTAACACTCTCCTCTAAGTTCGTTTGTACTTTGTACCCCTGTTGCTCCTAAACTCAAAATATATGCCCGCCGTAATGTAATAGATTTCAAACAACGTATGGGAATCTAAAGGATTTATTTATGTTTATGTCTCTTAGATAGCAGCGTGATGATGTTTATGCGTGATGTGCCTACGTCACTCGCAAATAATGTGCCTTTTATTGTTAAAAGATTTTTTTAAATCGGTCCAATAGTTTCGGAGCCTATTCAATACAAACAAACAATCGAATCTTATCGATTGGAAAAAGTGAAATGCTCAGTCGAGACTTGAATTTCGGTAGGCTCGGTAGTTCAGTGGTTCGAGTATTCCACCTATAATGGATTGGTCGTGGGTTCAAATCCCACCTGACCACTTTTAATCCACTCCAATCTTAATCAATTTAAATAGCATACGTGTTGCTTAAAATTTCATCAAATCAAATCTAAATACAGAAGACTAGTAAAAGAAATGTCGTAACCACCGTCAGCATACATAGGGTACACTTTGCTAAAGTTTTTTAAGGCGGAAATGTGTTGAGTGTTCCAGAATGTTCCAATATCGCAGTGAATTTACCACTCCATTTGTTTCGAAAACACTCGTTTACTTTGTATCGTACTAATGTTTTAGGATATGTTTTTGAATGTTTTACACAATCTTGTCTGTTGATTTTGTGTGTACCGTTGGATTTAATAAGAGCTTTTATTGGTAAAGGAAATTTGTAAGAAAATTAAAATACTATATTTTAATTTAGTTTGTTGTTTAATTTATAGTAATTTCACCACGGACAATTACTCTTTTTATTTTATAATATCATTGACCACAGGTTTATGGGATTCAGTGAAGTCTATTTCCATTCGCTAGCCACGAGCGGATAAGTACATCGTCATTCTTAAAAAAAAAATGAATTTGAACCTGCTTAAAAATAACACCTGGAGTAAAAGCGACTATGAGGATCTAGTAATTTAATTCTCTCTGGTTTATTTTTCTATTTTTCCTAATAATGCATATATTACTAATTGGTTGACCCAGCAAACTTTGTACCGCCATATTTTTTTTCCGCTCGCGTGGAATTCAGATCCTTTTTCCATATTTTCTCACCGTTTAAACCTTCCCTGAACATCTACGAATATTTCAAGACTAAAATTAGCCAAATCGGTTCAGCCGTTCTCGAGTTTTAGCGTAGCTAATCGAATCGCAATTAATTTTTATTTATATAGATTAGTATTTGAAATTCAGTTACTTTAACCTAATAGTTGCTTTCACCCCAAGTGACCTATTTAATTCCAAATTTAAAATCACAGCTTAAACAGCGTAGTGAGAGAGACGGCTGATCACCGAGTCAAGTAGAAAGAGTCACAGAGTTTAACAGTGTGGTTTGTTTGTACAAAACTTTGTCGTTTAACGTTTCATAAACGGCCTAAAAACGTTGCAAAATTAAGGTGGCTTTTAGCTTCACTATGGAACTTTCCTGGCTCCCATGCCGTCGGTATACTTCGTAAACAACTGTGTATCGCGTCTGGTCCTCCGAGATAGACGCACAATGTCGTATTGTCTGCGCGCTCTCTATTGTAATGCGAAAATAGCTTCGATCACCAGTGTAGAGGCGATTTGTCGGTGCGTTTTAGCGTTAGCATAACTGTATGGATTGAAATGGTAAAAAGTTTTAATAAAATTTCATTGAGTCATTTTGTTCAGATACTGATTATGACAGAAAGAATTTTATTTTTGAAAATAGCAAAGTTTCATTGAGTCATTTTGTTCAGATGCTGAATATGATAGAAAGAATTTTTTTTTGAAAATAGGTACGAATAGCGGCATTGCCCTAGTGGATACACGAGCATCGAGGCCCGAGACCGAAAGAGAGTGAGAGTTAAGGATACAAAGAAAGGAAGGGATATGGAATGGAATGGGAAAACGACGAAAGACTTGGATGAGAGTGCAAGACGAGTCCTATAGAAAAATATATAAACTTAAGGTCCTGTGGCCCCTAGATGGGGCAGAGGGCGTCCACAGTGCGTCTCCATCCCTGTCGGTATTGAGCATCGCGTTTTATAAAACAAATAAAGGTGAATCTAAAAGTTATTTTAACATCAGAAGTTTTTCTTCGCAAATACCTTCAACGATCCCACATTAATAAAACATAGCTCTAATGTCTTCAAGACCACTTTCTAATTTATAAAATAGTATCGACTCAAGCTTTCATAAAAAAGTCATGTTATAAAAGGTAATGTTAGTTGAGTCCGTGCAATTTCTAAAAGAGCTATGTAATACAACGTGCATACAACAGACGGAGGAATTCTAATACTTGTCTACTTAGTTTCCAGTACTGTTACATTTATGTACCACGTAGAAAAGGAAGATGTTATTGCATTTCCTCAATAAGCTTAATGTACGTGGTCGTATCTTATTTGCTGGTAATACCAACATTGCAGCAAATACGCTTAGGAACTTGTTTTTAGGGTTCCTTACTTACACTCGTAGGTCCTTTTTTTTGTCCGTCTGTCTGTTTATCAAGACCTTTTTCTCGAGAATACTAAATACTTATGTCTGCAAACTCTCACAGCTGTGAAAAAAAAAACTTCTAGGTTTAGGAAAATGTTTGTTAAGATTGTTACGTCTAAGTGAATTTGGGTAAAAGATAGCGTAAACTGTAAAAAACATGAGTTGCTTCTAATTTCAGAAAATAACATGTTTTTTTTTTTCGTTTATGTTGGACATACTCTCCGAGGCACACAGGGATTTTAATTTATTAAGAAAAGGTTACCAATCCTAAGACTAACCTGACTAGCATTGCCTAACCGTACAATGCTCAAATTATACTCAAATTAAACTCCTGCTAACATATCCCTAACAAACATATTTTTAATCATCACCTCTTAGACGATAATGTGCGCCAACCTTTATCGTGATAATGGCTATCTGTTAATAAGGATTTAGGCAATGAATAATGGCTATAATGTCGCTTAGCAATAGCTTTTCTTCTCATAAACGTCTAAATAACAAAATGTTATTGTCATTTACAAGGTTTTATCTCTTCTTAATAATTTGACAATGTAAGATAGTCTCTCTAATTTCTAAATGCTTATTAGATGCCCAACCCCCTTAAATAAGTGGAAATTCGATGGCCGGCGCGTTAGTATCGTAGAATAGACGTAGGTATTGAGATTTGACGTTTATGACATTATGACTTTTTTTTTCTTTTTTTTTTCTCCATCTGACGAACATTATGACATACGTTGACGACTGTCATATACCATACATTTGTCATTCTAATGTACAATACACCGGCCAAAGGATTGCCACTTGACTATGGGGGCTGAAAGTGGGTAGAATTATAATAATATCTACCCTATTCTACTAAGTTTGACCAAACATCAAGTAGGTCAAAAGGTTGCCTGTAAGAGATCGCTTGCAGCGAGAAGGCCGCTATTTGTACATATCTCCTATACGAGTATTGTCCCTAATGTACTGTAGTTTGTGTACAAAAAGAATTATCTTATCTCATCTCATCTCATCTTATCTTTTTCAAACAGAGAAATAATTGTGGGCACATCGTAAGTTCCACATTGCATTGTTGTTTCAATTTTCACTGGTTGGTTAAAACTATGCCGCATTCAACATAACATTACGCCAAGCTAGCAATATTATAAGCTAACAATATTATATTAAATCAAAAAGTTAGTTAACAGATCGTTGGTTTAGCAATATCTAACGAATTACCACAATAAAACTGAGCTGAGCAATGCAAAAGTTAAATTGGAAAGCTGATGTGATTTTCAAGCAATCGCTATTTTGATTTGAGAGTTCTAAAGACTTTGTATTTCGGTCCTTTTTACCTTTTATAATTTGTACTCGCACCGTACTATTGTGTTCGTCATACTACTGTAGTTTTAATTCTAAAAATAACCAACTAGCGTAACACACCACTACTAATGCGATAGATGATATGAGAAGAACTATAATTTAGATTTTTTACTGAAAAAGTATTGATAAAAATCTAACATCAATGATAGCGGGCAAGACACTTAAAATATAATTAACTAGCCAACGAGCCCCGGATTCACGCGGTTCATTTACTTCGAAATGTATGCCCATATTTTTTAGTTTTCAAATAATTTATTGGAATCTGTCGGATTTGTTGACATTTATGATTACTGCTCCGTTCCCTTGCGTCGTAGCGTGATGATATTTAGCCTATAACCTTCCTCGATAAATTAACTATCAACACAAACATATTTTTTCAAACCAAGTAGTCCCTGAGATAAGCGCATTTAACCAAACAAAGAAACTCTTCAGCTTTACGAGTATAATATTGGTATAGATGATAGGGAAACTCACTATTACAATGACTGACAGTCTGTAATTCGATAGTACTTAACTTATACTGTACCTACATACAAAGTTCTCCAATGGTAAGTGCACAAAGGATAATAACTTTATCATATCAACGTTAAGTAATTTATTGTCCATTAAAGATTCTCAATCGGAATCTGATTTTCTTGGAAATAAGTTCCTTTCAAAGTGATCTCTGATTTTTAGATAAAAGGAATGTTTGATAAAACTTATAAAAAAATAAAATGGCCTTTGTTTGGGTGGTCTTTTGTGTTGTATATATATATTTTGTTTATTTTTCGGGTTTGAATTTTTTTTTCGTGTATTATTTTTTGTAATCCTCACCTGCCAGCCCTTCTAGTCTAGGGTTACCTGCTATAATCCTAGTACCTATACTATTGTAGGAACCAGGCATTGTACTATTGTATTATTGGATTAATGTAAATAGAAACTACAACATTGAATTTATATCTTAGACGGTAACTCATATTTTATGTTTACATAAATGTTTTCCTATTAATTAGATCTTATTAGCGTTTGAATCCCCATTATTTGCTGACCATAAGTTTCAAAATTGCTCTATTCTTTCTAATTTTATTCTATATCATTAAACCTCTCACATTACACCCTCTCTTTCTTGTTCTTTCACATGCAAACATCGATATGCAAATGTGTGAAATGGCCTAATTTTCAATCACTAACGTGCCATACATAAGCCAATAGTATGCCCAAATTAAATTGTTAAATAAAAGTGAAATTGTAAAAGGTTTATGCGATCACTCACATAAAGTTTTTATTTAATTTTATCTCCCTAAGTAAAATGTCAAAGAGACGTATTTATCTAAAATAACTTTCCTATTCGTAACGAAATGTATTAGTCAATCGTCAATCCCTTTTCAATCTTTGAGAATTTAACAACTAATTTGTTTTCCCTCCTTCGCTGCACTGGAGAAGTTTTAATGGAAATTGTAAAAGAAAACTGTCTCTCGCACACAAAAATCAACTCTAATCCTTAAGAATTAAAGTTACATTTAATTGCGTCATATCCATTTTTGAAAGCATCGAAACATCACTACGTTTTGGTTAGTTACACTTTTGGTCTTTCAATCAACTTCTACCTTTATGCCTTTGAAGATAAAGTTCTAAAACGTTTATCTCTCTACGTCTCGGGATGCAGAGCTACGTTTATTGAATCACGTCGATTCATTGGTCTCTGGGCTATTAGTTCAAACTTCCGTACACTGGACTAATCGATTTTGGGAATTGGGAGATAAGAACATTGATGGATAGTTTGTTTTGAAATTTTTCTATATCAATATGATGATGTAACCTAATTTCGGTATCACCAATAGGTTGAGGGAGGTATGATGGCAGTCGTTTCACGGAAATTATCGAAGTTCAGGCACGTCGCGGTTGGACTGGAAGAGGTGGACGCCGAGATAAGGCCTCGGATGAGACCAGGATTAACGTAATGAGGATGAATATGATGGTAATTAACCATTGCTTTGACAAGTGACTATCATATGCAGCTAGAATCGCCAGAATGTCGCGTAAGACTAGGATGAATACTCATCATATATGGCTGACCTAGCCAGCATCCATTGGTCTTTATTGATATAACCAGTATAAAATAGTCTAGGTAAATAGAAAGTAATCATTTATGTACCAAGTAATAGGAATAAATATCAAAATTTATTATTTAACAAGGTATTAAACTTAAGAAGGTTCAGTCATTACCGCAAAATTTCAAAGAGTTTGAAACTGTTGGAGCGCTCTTAAAGGATAATTTATTCATTACCTTGTTTGAGTGTATATTATAACTCACTGCTACCACTGCTACTACAGTTTATAGCTGGGGAGAACACAAAAACCAATGACGTCATTGTTTTGTTTGTACCTGTAACCAACGCTGAGAGAAAGTGACTAGTGTCTAGTAACAATACCAGCACTCCTAGACAATTTATGAATAAAAGTTAATTGAGGTGGCAATCGTCGGCTGTACTATACAATACTGTAAAATAGCATGATTAATTAACGGGATTGATACGTATTACGGTTATGGCAGTCATCAAGGTATGTCATGAACGTCAAAATTCCATAAATTCATAATTTTATTCTACAACACGGCGGTCAACGAATTGCTGCATGTCTAGGGGATTGCCCAAAGATTGCACTCATTGGTCGATCAGCGCATGGCACGAAAATCAGCGGAAGCCTAAGAAGAAACTCCACAGGAAACCCTGTAGAGCACCGTGATATTTGGAAGCAACCGACTTCGGTAAAAAGAGGCGCTTGTGAAACACGACACGCCACCGTTGCTACTAAACTTGTACCCTGAGGACCTTCAAGTTTCGAGTCAATTGATTACTTCTAGGCAAGCACGTTTCACCTTCGACCGTATCATCACTTTCCAGGTAAGACACAGACAGTGATAAAACTTGGATCAAAAAATAAAAAATCAATGACTAAACTATGTATAGAACACCCATCCAATAAAACAGAAGATTTCCTCGTTCATGTGGGTACCAATATGTAAGTTTTAGAAGTTGTGTTTACATTTAAGACATAGTTCGCGAACCAATAAGCAGAACCTATAGGAAAAGGTCCAGGCAATAAAAAGTCATAGCAGCTTTTGCAATTGTGAAATTGGCAAATAGATTTTATTGTATTGTTTTTAGTTTGGGTGGCGAAGGCCGAATGGTAATGCTCTATGGAAAAAAGGAAATAAAAGTGATAACCTGAATAACATTTGAATATTGTATTCAAGTCCTTTTCAAGCTATAGGTAGTTACATAGTCCTACTGCTCTACTAACATTATTGGTATGAAACTTTATAAATATTTGGCTGTCTGTAACTTAGGCTACTTTCACTCAGCTGCTAAGCACGGTTCAGATGAGTATTTTACGACCACTGCAATTTTTATAGCCTTTTGGCGAGGGTTTCCGTATGGCGCGTGAAGCGTTGAACAAGATGAAAATTGGCACATTGATACATAGATCTTTATGGGGTTGAGCAGTTACTTACCGTGACGAAACCCTTGCATCGACAGGAGCGCTGAAATACCTGACATCCTCTAGTAAGGCTGAGCTGATTTTATTTCAATGTTGTTTTTATGTTCCTGAATAGTTAATTTTTTTTTTTTTTTATACCACTTAGGTGGCAGACAAGCACACGGCCCACCTGATGGAAAGTGGTTACCGTGGCCTATGGACGTATGCAACACCAGGGGCGTCACACTCTTACTGCCGACCCTGAAGAAACCTTCTAATGCCCTTCTTGAAGAACCCCATATTGTAGTCGCTTGGGAAAACCATCGCGGGGAGTTCATTCCACAGCTTGAGTGTGCGAGGGATGAAGTTCCTTTCATACCGCACAGTGCGCACCGTTTCCGGTCGCAATGTGTGAGGATGAACTCCCCGCCTATGACGAGAAGTGCGATGATAGAATGTAGCTGTGGGCATCATGTCAAACAATTCATCTGAGCACAAACCATTGTATAGGCGTATAGGCGGTAAAACACACACAGTGAAGCAAAGTCTCTCCTGAGACTGAGTGGTTCCACATCGCCTGTGAGTATGGGATTGCCGACGAGCCTCAACGCCCGTCTTTGTACCGAGTCGAAAGGGTCTTCGGATCTTGTTAACGCCCCTACCATATGTTACCCATGATCAATCGTAGTGAAGTTGAAGAACAGGAGACATATTAGGTATACTACTTTTAATTTTTGTTCTTATAAATTGGACTCGTCAATTTGACTTCACCTCGCCTGTTGAAGGTGAAGGCAAAGTCTCAGAAAAGAGGGTCACAATTACAGACACGTATCATGTCGACGTTCATTACAATCATTTGACGTGAACGTCCCGTGACGTCACGCTACAGTACAATAGAATTTGTCGATGAACAACCGTATGGTCTGATGACGGTAACTGCTACGAGTATATTAGCGTTCACAATCTATCAAATTGTATTGTTCCAATGAATGGTTGGTTGATTACACGTCCTTTGACGTGGGTTGGCATACAAATTGCCACAATCCCTTAGAAGTTATACGCCTATAATATTGTAATAATTATTATGTAAATGTAAATATGTTTGTACGTAATGCGAAGACAGTGTTACGTCATATAAAACCAGTTTTTATTTGAGTTTTATACAGAACTGACGACCAGGATACCAGTGGCGAAGGGTGAGAATTTCAAGAAGGAAGCCCGTGGAAAGAAATCTTAAGTGTGTCTTATAGAACGACCATAGCAATTTCGTATGGACTTCTGGGTGTTCAGATTTCAGATACTGAATTTTATATGGTTGCTGTATTTCAGTTACTAAGTATATGTTTAAATACCATGACTTTGCAGAGCAAGCCGCTATGAATCGGATTATAGGGGGGTTCCTAAAATCCGATTCCTGGCGGTGGACGAACGTTGTTCTAGAAAGGCGAGAAACCGGTCACTGCTGGACTTCACGGTATCTGATTCTTCCGTTTGGCTGAGTTGAGTCTCCAGTCCGTCACCGATGGCCGCTGCTGGAGCATACAATCTGCTCAATCTTTTGAAAAATGTGGCAGCTCACCGCATTAGTCATGTGATAAATATTTCAATTGCTACTTGCGAATAGAAATCTAACTGACTCTGACTCGATCGGCGGTAATATTGTGATCTTATATTAGCACCGTGAAACAATGTGAATCTGGCTTAATCTTAAAAGTCATCTAACCAAATTACCAGAAGGGTTAATGTACCAAATATTTATGAGCCTCTTGCTGCAATTAAATTATTAAGTTATCAACTTTGTAGTCAAAAATGTTGAACCAACTTAAGTGAGCTTTAACAAGAGGATTATTTCATGTTTTGAGATATTGGAGAAATTTTAGAACACGTTCTCAATAAATATGCCAACGCATTACGGCTACATAATGTTATAAACAAAAAAAATTGTTAAAAATATCGCAAAGGCTTCTTTTATCTCCAGAAATCTTATCAATAAAATGTATTACAGTACAGTAAGCTTCAGAGAAAAGGGACCCCCCTTGATAGTGACATGAAAGCATTGCAGTTTTTTTTAACATCGTGTATATGGAATGTTGGTCTAGTGGTTATGACCGATGCTTTGTGGATACGGTAAGCGGGGGTTCAAATCCTCGAACACAAAGTTCTTTTTTTTATTCATATAATAATTTTTTTATTCTCATAAGCACTTTTTGTTAATTATTATTTAAGGAATCAAATTTTATAGTAGGTCATACCTAATAAATAGGTTTGTAAGAAAAGATAGGCTTGTTGCATAAACAATATTAAACACCAATGCAAATTACCACGAATTATAAAGTTACCTTCAATCACAGTTTAGTAAATAAGGCAAAGAAGTATTCTAATTGCAACCTTAGCGCGCTGTCACAGATATTCAAATACTATAGCCGCAACTCATACAGTAGATAAGTTTTTGGAGTGAAACATGACGGTAGTGCAACAATATTGAACTAAACGAGAAATCTATACTAATTTCAACCTTATCTTTTAGTCAAAGTTATTATTATCACATGGTGTAGTTGAAATTTAAACCTTAAGCACAGATTAATAAGGTCTAGAAAATTACACCGTAATCAACTTTGTTCGATAAAATAGGAGTCATATTTTCGCCATTATTATCAAGTGAATCGTTAGCCTAGTGGTATAAGGCACGGTCTAAGTGATCGGCTGGCGCTGGAGATGCGGGTTCGTATTAATTAATGTGGCATCTTTTTGTGAGTATATTGTATCTAGGTATACAATTGATTCGAAAGACGAAAAATATCAGAAAAATTTCAAATAAATGAACATGCAAATAAAAGGCTGCAGGCAGCTCAGCGACGATCGCATCACGTGACGTCATTCGTGAGTCATGTGACACGGCTGGCGCAGGCGGCAATATTCTTTAAGTATTGAGGGGGTCTGTTTTCTCTGACACTGACTGTACATTTATTGTAGGTATAGTGGATTAAACGCACATTCTCGAATCACAAACCTATTGTGACTAAGGATAGGTAGATGTTTGTTAGTCATTCACGCAAGAACATACATTTTGATCCCGCGTATGTATCTCACAGCTGAGATAGAGGATAATAAAAGAAAATTTAAAGTTAAAACTTAAAAATGTTCTTGGTCCTCGATTCTGCTAAAGCAAAACCACAAAATGACACTGCAAAAATGATATTAAAATTTTTCATTCTTTAAAGTCTAAAATTAAATGGAATATTTTTATAGTTTCCGTGGTACGATTTTGCTTTAGCAGAATCCTTGGACTGCAGGAGATTATTACGCTAGTGATCGCGTATCACAGAATTCTCGGTTTATGTTTCACAAAACCTCGTCGGAGCTCCGTCAACTCCTTTGTTCTAAAAACACTTTCTTTTAAACTGCATTTCTTCTTTCGGGAAGTTTAATAAGTTTTGTTTTGACGACCTGCGGCCTAGCTGTTGAGCTAGCGGTTGACTGCTATATTAAACGTTGCGGGTTAGTTTCCCGCTCAGTACAAATATTTGTATACACTATAAATTCATTAATCTGTGGCTTTCGATGTAAAGCATGTGTTCGAAAGCCCCCTTTTATGTGAATAAAACATATAGACAGAATACAGAAATGTATATAAATGTTTCTGCATATAAGCTACTTAAATACCTAGATACTTTAGAGATTACCTACTAGTTAAAGGTAGAACAAAACAAAAGCTAGTTTAGCTGGGTTGAAGTTTAATAATTTTTATTTTACAAGTCAGCAAGTACCTACTACGTAAAAAAAATTAAGTGAAAATCTAAGTCCATGCGGACGAAGTCGCGGGCTAGGCTAGATTGTTTGAAAACAAAACATTTCTTTGTAAATTACACACCTTTTAGTACGCGCCTCACACATTGTAGTTGAAATATAACAGCGAGTTGTTTTATTCATAAATTATATCTTTCGAGAAATGAGGCTCTTTACAATTTCAAAACATATCTCTCGTACTTAAGCAGCACTTTGTGTAAGAAACAAAGTTATTTCTTTAACACCTTCAAGGATTTTTGTGTACAACTCATGGAAAATTAATAGTAGCTTTCATCGAAATTTAGGATATTAGAATATTATATTTGCAAGTTGTTAGACGGTTCCACAACCTTAGTAAGGTTAATAAATAATTATATACCTGTCAGATGTCTAAACGTTACTTATTTTTATAAAAGACGAATCAAGAAAGAAATTTAACCATAATATTAAATTGAAATCTACACAGATTTTAGGGCAACTTTGCGTCTTCGGTTGAAAATGGCTACGGACAATTGGCCCATCCTGCATTATTGTTTTTTTTTGTCTGATGGCGAGACGGGTCAGAACTCATTGTTCTAGCAGGTTCGAGAAGTTAGCATTATGTGGCATGAGATGTAATATTCCTAAAACACAAAGAGAGGATCCTCCGACCAGGCAGGTGATCAAGCCTGGCGGGCCGCGATCCAACTGGGTACATAAACGGTATCTCGATGGCTTGAAATGTTCCACCTCCCTCTTTTTAAGATGTAGGGACGCTCATAAGTCCTTCACAGGTGAGCAAGAGTTGTCTGGATATAACCTAATCCGGATATAAACCTGGGTTCCCAGCAATATAGACCCCCCGTGAAGTAACACTGTGAAGTTTTTGTCGGTCCGATTTCTAAAAAAACGGGGCGATTATACCCGTGGATTTAGGCAAAAAAAATAATAGTGAATTTATCCTGTCCTTTCCTTTTTATATACATTTCGAATAATAATAAAAATAAATAAAATAATGAAAATAGCACAAGATGGATTCTTTCTACTCATATAAATTGTATGTTCAGTTTTACCTGGAAAAAGTCTTGAAATAAAACGAGTTGTTCGAAATAAATAGCCCCGGATAAAGAGGCTAGTACTTGTAATATATTAGGTAGTAGACATTAATCAGGGAAATGAAATTTCTTTGTACCTGAAGAATGGGACCTTTTTGGCCATTACTAATAAAAGACCTGCGAATCCTGGATTGGTCCATTATTCCGTCTTTCAAATATTTATTTCACGTTTGTATCTATTCGGGGCATAAGGCAATCCTTACATTTCTATAAAAATGGACATATCGTGTGTTTTGGAATTCCAATGTTTTTCTTAATACATTATATTCAGCTCGTCAATTGACTGCCAGCCTGGTAGAGGGTAAGAAGCTGGAGTGAAGTCTCGGTACAATATATTACAATTAAGTGCAATTATTTACATAAATTCATTACTAGTATAAAAACAATATCTGTATACCTGATATGGGTCACCATTTCAGATGCTGACAACTCCAAAAAAAATTGGTCCCTACCTTATCGACTTTGACAGTTGCTTTTTCACAACTCACTTGCAGAAATCGAAACACGTAAGAAATTCGATTAAAAAACGGCACATATACATCGAAAAATGTCTTAACTCTTTCAGTGCTTTATTATAATCACACAATGAAAAAATCAAAACCGTAAAGCCGTTTGAACACAAAAGAATTATCCCATTTGCATTCTTTAATAGGGGTCTTTGTGCCTTCTTTATACAAGTTTATTCGCTTGACTACGTACTAGTTTCAAGCTTTGTTAAATTCTGCGTCAGGAATCTCTAAAATTCTACATTTTATGAACTGAAGGCTCATGAAAAAAAATAGTTGCGATATGTCAATACAGATTGTTGTCTACCTACGAGTGTTGTACACATGAAGACGAAATAACTGGGTATTTATAGACCCGCTTTTATTCCAATCATGACTATCTTCCTGGACGTTAGACCGCAAACAATACAATAACTAAACTACCTTATATGACTAGCTCTACTTACCCCACGGCTCTAATACGTGCAGGCTTGGACAATATTTCAATTACTTGTAATTAAAATACGTAATTGAAATACAAATACGTATTTTGTATTTGTATTTCAACGACTTCCTTAAAATGTAATTTGTAATTCGTATTTCAAATACTTGAACGCCGAGGTATTTTGTAATTAGAATTTCAATTAAAGCAAAGCATGCCCATATTTTGCAAAGTACTGACTACGTGGTATACCTACTGACCTCATTCACATTTTCTCAGATAACAAAACTATCCCGGTACTAAAATAATTTAAGTCACATTAGCTGTTTGAGTGTGATTGAGTAACGAAACATTATTATTAATATTATTAAAAAAAAAAAAGAAACTGGTGGGATGATGATGGAACTTATATTCCATAAGTACAGTCAAAGAATTCAGATGGAAACAGTTTAACATCTTCGTAATTTATTCGTATTATAATGTCAAACTCCATCACGACGTTTTATATCTCAGGATTTATTTCATACAAATGTAAACTGACTAATTTCAGTATTATTTCAAACTACTTAACATCTAGATTCCTCGATCGTACATTAGAACAACTACCATACCAAATCGTTATCAAAACTACATTATCACAGTCCGTTCTTAGGTGTCTTCATTACTCCTGTTTATTAGAATAACAGATATAAACAGCCCAGACTCAGTCTATATATTCGTACATGGCTCGAGCCAACAATAATAGTGCCCGGAAAACGGCAATAGGCTCACCCCTATTACGTGGGACCTAATACAATGATTGGTGAAATGTGGGTGTTATTTCACCTCTGCCTAACCCTCCGGGGATAAAGGCGTGATTGTATGTATATATATGTATGTATGCATGTATGTATGTATTAGTCTAACAGAACTATCTCGTCAGTCGCGGTTACCCTTAAAGTTAAGAAGCAAAACTCAATCTACAAAAGTTATAATTAATGTTAATCACTTGCAAACTTTAAATTAGTCCCTTTTATGCTGAGTTTAGAGATCTCCAATATGACTGCGGAATATTGAACTAAAATTTCGTTCGTCACTGCTTAATTTTACGGTCATTTGAAATTTAACCTTTGAATGTTGTTCGTTGTATTTTACTGCCAAATTCAAGTATAGACTTTTGTTCAATTATATCGAAACTGGATATTTTAATACACTAATATTTTGATAAGTTCAAATTGAACGTTTTTAGATGAATTAAAAACATCATCATCTTTTGTAGATGAATTAATGCCTAGACTTAAATTTAAATAAAAATAACACTGAAAGAACCTATAACTGAAAACTGCATCAAAATCAGACTCATCAGTCCGATTTTGATGCAGTTTTCAGTTATGGAGAAAAAGGGCAACATGGATTTGCACAAAGAAACAAACATCCTCTCACCCCAAGCCCATATACCTCTTCGTTCGATCGTGAATAAAAATGTTAATTTGAAATGAAATTTAACGCATCAAAAGTTGATGATCATTAGTTGTTGATTATTAAGTATATCAAGAGTAAGTGATAGCACATTATTTCAAATATGTGCTACATAGCATCAAACTACGATCAAAAGTATCGCCAAAAGTAAGTAATGACTAACTTAAGGTTTATAATTGCGAGAAAATATATAGCGTATACTCTTTGATTATTAATAGAGAAAGTACCACTTATCGATACATCCACAGATATCCGTGGATACATCATAACAATAAGACAATATAATCTTCTTCATCCTAGCGTTAATTCCCAATCGCATTCGAAGCATTCACCTCGGAGTCTGGGGTCCGCTTTACCAGTCTTAACTGCGGATTTGGCTGGATTTCGATATTTTCCAATAATAAGACAATATAATGTATCGTATATACCTACTCATCGTATAAATATTAAATGATGTCATCAGCTTAATCATCTGAAAGTAAATCTTATTTATTACTAATGTATTCTCTTCCAACACAAGGCATACTACATAAATAACAAACGTAACCTTTCGATGCCTATTAGTAACAAAGAATTAATTGGGCTAATAAGGGGATTTCGATTTTGATAGGGGATAACAAAGGCCAGTCAAAGAGGATCTTAGATCCATTATATACCTAAATAAGATATAGAAGAGATGTCTGAATCCGACATTAGCAGTCAAACAAATAGATAAATTCATTGTTTGTAAGAGTGCTTTCACACATAGTGACATAGTGCATTAGACGCGCCAAAGCAGCGGCACAGCCCCCCTAGACAAGTGGTATGTATGTGACAAATGTATAGGATTTGACGTTTTTGACATTCGTTGACGCCTGTCATATACGTCAAATCCTATACATTTGGCATTCTATTCCATCATACGCCGAGCAACGAATTGCCACTTGTCTAGAGGGGCAGAACAGATAAAGGCAGCGGTGCAAGCAGAACGAACGAACGAGTGAACGCTGTATTGTGAAAGGCCCCCCTAGACAAGTTGCAATTCGGGGACCGGGGGCGTATTGTAGCACAGAATGATGAACGTATGGGATTTGACGTATCTATATGACAGACATTCGTCATTCTATTCTCCAATACGCCGGTCACCGAATTACCACTTGTCTGAGGGGCCTTACACAATACAGCGTTGGCTCGCTTTCGTTTCACAGTCGCACGTTCAACATGACTAGCTTAATTTCTGCTCATTTGCATTGCACTTGCCGCGTGGTTCCCGGCAGAGTAGAATTTGGGCCACCCCATCTCTTCCCATGCGGTGTGTCGTACAAGGCGACTAAGGGATAGGGCTTTTTAACATCAGACAGATATTATACAGCCCAGACTCAGCCCCAGATGCATGGCTCGAGTCAACAATAGTACTCGGAATACGGCAATAGGCTCACCCCCTATTGCGTGGGACCTAATACAACAACTGGCGAAATGTAGGTGTTTATTTAACTCTGCCTTACCCTCCGGAGATAAAGGCGTGATTGATTGTATGTATGTATGTATACTTTAATGGATCAACCACCCTAGACAAGTGACAATTCGTTGGCCTGCGTATTGTAGAATCGAATGATAAATGTTTGGGATTGACAGGAATTTTGTTGTTTAACCTATTTTATTCTATTCTTCAAACCTTAACCTCTACTTATCCTGTCACGCGTTTTCACATCTGTTGCGCTGTAGCCAAGCTGCATGAATTTATGTAAATATCCAGCCGTGTCCTACAGCACGACTTAATATTTGCGCGACTAGAACGTCAAATGTGAAAGTGCTCTAAGAAGATTACTTGTAAATATTCCGAGACTAATTCTTCTACTAATCACAAGAGACAATGATTTCCAATTCTCTTTATGAATAAGCTTTTTCTATTGTTATTCTAGTACGTACTGTTGTTGATAGATGTTATTCTCGATAACGTCAATAAAAACCGGTCCTCTATATAAATCACTTCAACATAATTTATTGTTTATTGATTATTACTCCTTTTTAGAATTGGCATTACGATCGAGAGGTGCCGAGTTCAAATCTTGGCTACTAAATTCCTACTAAGTATTAAACTTCGAAACTTAGCACAAGCAATGGCAGGGTTGAGGCCTGCTGTATGTTGGAACCATGTCGCAACAAACTTACCATAACAAAAAAAAACCATTGTGGGTATCAAAAATCACATAAGTGCATGGCCGGAATACGGCAATAACCTCACCCCCTATTACGTGCAACCGAATACAATGATTGGTGAAATGTGAGTGTTATTTTAGCCCTGCCTAACCCTCCAGAGACAAAGGCATGATTATATCTATGTATGTATGTATTGTAACGTAGACTAACAAAAGACTACGTTTATAAAATCATGACTTCTCTGCGTTGGACGATTTAAAAATAATCTCAACATAAATTAAAAGTGATGATTTGATAAGTAAGAACTTCGTGTTTTGATAAAGGATATTGTGTTTAAAGGTGATTACATACGCGAATGACTTTGACCGTACAAATGCTCAAGGTCATTCGCTCATATTTGAACCGTAAAAATCAGTAAAACCAAATAAAATAGATAATTTTATAGGCGACGATTACTAACTAACAAGATCACGTCATACTAATACCTACACTTATTTAACATATATGTGAAATTTTTGATTATTTGGATAGGTACATATTGTAGATAATATTTGGTTTCATAAGAAAGAGTAGAGTGATTTTCGGAGCCTCTTTTTAACTAAGTATTTCCTCCTTTTTTATTTAATTTATGAAAAGAAGAAGTTATTCTCTATATCCTGTAGTATGCAGGCATGTAAATTCCAGATCTGTAGGTTTTATAGTTAATAAGAAAAACGGTTTCGAAAGTACCTGCGTCGAAAATACCAATTTTTCGATGCTGACTTGATTCGGGGCCTTAAAGCACTGCTTCCTATTGCACATCCGAGATTAAATTACGAAGAACGGGATAAAGAAATCCATTACCTTGTCCCAAATTGCGAGGATCTCTGACAGTGTCATCTAATGACTTGTTTTGTGCGGAGCCAACAAAGGAAGCTGTTTAGATAGGCATTTGAATGTAAAGGGTTCATTGATACTGTTCCAATGAGTTTATTTACATGTAACTAGTACGTACATACTCACCCCTTTACCTACGTTTGGTATGCAATAAAGAGTATCTATCTATTTATCTATCTACTCGTATCTATCTATCTGATATTTACCATGTTTTTAGTTGTTTTGAGCATCCGATATTTTGGCACTATTACAACTAAGTACAGTCACGTGCACTGATTTGTATACAGTGATAAATTCGCAAAATGCAAAGAATGCAAAATGACAAAAAATTACATTATTGTGAGAAATTCCGATGATTACAAAGAATATATTGATAAAATGTGCTATTTATTTCTGTAATTTTCGGAGTGAACATTTATTCAAAATTCTGTCCGTGTATACATTTCATTGCACGTGACTGTACTTACCTATGTATATTTCTGACCTGCAATTTTTCAATTTCATGCTGATCAAAATGGTACCGAAGTATTGAAGGTTATGTCGCAGCCTACTAGCTTAATCAGCCGTTCAATTTACTGCCTAGCCTAGGCTGTTAACTAAACGGCGCTTTTGTATGGATTACCAAACAGAAACAAGGCAGAAAGTTAGTGATAGGTTTATTGAGAAAAGCAGCGCAATCCGACTTGGATAGGTTAGGTTAGAAGGCTAATGCGGGAGCGGAGCGTAGCTCCCGCTTCTGGTTCGTGGTTTTTTTATAACCATTCAGAAAAAAAAGACTAAGGGGATCATACCGGAATGACACAGTTTACGGTGGATCGATCGGGAATTAAAACATAATAACAATCGGCAGGGGATCAGATCAGGGGATCCAACCGGGATTACTCGAAACAAGAGATTTGCCTAGCTGTTTGTTTAATTGGCTATGCAATTAATTAAACGTCATTGATTCAAGTCATTTGTTCCAGCTGTTTTATAAAATCGCTGAATATCGTTCACGCCGTCAGTTGAACGGTGCCGTTTATTCAGTTAATTGAAACTACAAACTAGATATAATAGGCCTAGGCAGTAATTAAACGGCTGATTAAACTAGTTGGTTGCGACCGATAAACTGGCATCCATTTATATATCTACTAGCTTTTGCCCGCGGCTCCGCCCGCGTAGATGTCGGTTATCGCGACCAAACATAGCCTATGTCCTTTCTCAAGGTCTAACCTACCTCTATACCAAATTTCATCAAAATCGGTTCAGCGGTTTAGTCGTAAAAGTGAGACAGACAGACAGAGTTACTTTCGCATTTATAATATTAGTAGGGAAAGTAGGGATTAATTCAAACTTTCGCGTTTATAGTATCCGTAAAATAGTACTATATTCATATTGGTAAAAGCATATTGATATTCATTGATGTTAATATGCTACATTATTGTAGCCGGGATTGCGTGCTGGCTAAAAATAGGAGCTGGCCCGTCGGCTTTGTCAGTTGACTGAGCAACCGGGTCGGGGTTCTGCCTCCGTGCAGGGTACACATAGATGCTAAACACAACACCATAGTGCAGTGTATTGTAGTATACTTATAAAGCAATTGGTATGCTAACTTATCAAATCAATTGAGATTGAAAATTGCGCCAAGATGGCTGTACCTATTGGAGAATTTGGAACGCTCAAAATGTATAGCGCCAGTTAGTGTGGCAATACGAGTCATTTACATTCCCCCATACAGTGGTGTAGGTATACGAAATTTGCAAAAACGACAGTTTCAATGTCAAAAGATAATGTAATAATTCTTAATTCTTAATATTTTTGATTTACCTTTCTTGTTACTTCGTATTCGTAAGACTTTGTTCCACTCGTATTGCCACACTAACTGGCGCGTAGGTACTATAGCTCGATAGCTCAGTGGTCAGAGCATTCCCCGTTTATGGGACTGGTCGCGAGTTCAAGTCCCCTCTGAGCATTTTACTTTCCCCTGTCTTAATCGTATACATAAATATTTATCTATTATAATATAAAAATGAATCCCTAAATGTGTTGCTAAGCGCAAATCTGGAGAACGGCTGAACCGATTTGTCTAAAATCAAACATAGTAAAATAGGTTCTACATTCAACCTTACATTTTGTTAGCTAAAAGAAGCAGGAGAAGTTTAATAAACTCAAACTGTGTGGTTTGCTTACCCCTAGTATATTATTATATTAAGTTTATGGTTTGCACACACACACAGTGTTAATTAGTTAATTAGTAAGGTTATTTGTTACTGGAGGACTTATGGAGTTCACCAAAATCCTTGGAAATATAAGCTAACTTACAAGCTAACTTCATCTGCTAGCTAATACATGTACTGATTGAACTTGGCTCTGACTTTTCTCTCGGCATAGGGTGAAATTAGTTTTATTACTCCATAACTCGGCTCTATGCCACAATACTAATCCCTTCTACAACATATTCAACTTTCTCGGTTCATCTAATGCATTTATGTATATACCTTTTTTCCGACGTAACGAACGAACTAAACCGAGACCTACAAATTAACCTTACTTATGATTAATTTACCTTTTGTTTCGACTCCAGTTGAATAAACTATGAGCACCTATAGACCAAATTCTTTTATACAAAAAGGGGTGACCAAAAAGACGAATTCAGTCAAAATTCCACAGCTCATTACCTTCAGTGACCACATGTTTTCCGCATGCTGAAATACGTGAGGCCGACGTTTGAGTTTGTGGTCGCCATGTAATTACGTACTATACGGGTTATCCAACCATATTATGATGAAGGGGCTTTAACTGCAGCTAGTTTTTTTAATTAATTTGTTACCAGAATCAAGCTAGCGGAAATTTCGTTCACAGTAATCAACTTAAGAGGAAAAACTTTCGTGAAAAAAAGTGAAACCATTAGTTACTAGTTTTTTTTTTTTCATTTCATGTATGATTTTTTGTATAAAGGTATTATTTAGTCTGTCAATTGACTACACCCTGCTGGATGATGATAAGATAACCCAACATCATTTGAAGCTGATGAAATATCAGTGCTAATACACTTTACCTACCTCTATGGGACTTTATAGACATGAAAATATATAAGTAGGTAGATAGGTACCTATGCATGTATCGACGAGTCCCAGTGCCTAAGATGAGATCAGTCAGATCTCCTCTTAGGCACTGGGACTCGTAATAAATATTGCAACAGAACCATAAGAATTAATTTTCATAGATAAAGTTTTGATCAAATTTAATTAACAACGTTATTTAGTCCCACCCCTAGTTGACTTAGGTACCCTCTAAAAGGCCAACTTTTACCAAACTGAGAGTAACTTTGTCAAGAGGATTACTTAACTAAATAGTCTGCGCCAATTTCCTAAAACATACTTAAACATGATGGTGAAGGATTACTAAACGTTTAGGTAAATCATTGTTATTATTTAGATAGGGTTGTTACTTCCTGTGAAATATTTTACCTATTGGTTAAAAACACATTTTCCATCAGCTATATTTTAGTTCCACGTAGTTCTTTAATTGGAGTGTGAAAAAGTATCTGATGATACTTATCAAGCCCTCCAGCAAGCTTAGGGTCACCATTGTAATGGTCCGAGAGCTGGTACGATTTTTTGAGTACATTTTTGAGGCAAGCTGAAAACTTATCACACAATACTCTCCTGTTATACCCCAACACGAAGCTGCAGACCTGGCTGGTGGGTATGGGGGCTAAATCAACCACTGAATTTTTAAAAATTAAAAATAAAATTACCAAATTACATGTTTGAGGCAATATGCAATTTTTATAATTTTGTAGTTCAATGTTTAAGGAATACTACATAAAAAAGACAGGTGATTTGGAGGCGGTTTTACCATTGCCAGGCGGATTACCCCCAATTCCACCAGCCAGGTCTGCAGCTTCGTGTTGGGGTATAACAGAGAGTTGTGTGACAAGTTTTCAGTTTGCCACAAGAATGTACTCAAAAAATCGTACCAGCTCTCGGATTATAACATTGTTGGTGTATGTGATAGTGACCCTCTTTCCTAAAACTTTGCCTTCACCTTCCCATTAGGTGGCGTGATGTATTATTGACGTGTCATATACCTATATAGAAAAGAACGGACCTGGATAATATTGGGTACAAAGATACCTACATGCCCATAATATGTTTATCCTGGGGTTCGGTTGTCTTTTCATTTATTCTGATTGCTTCCTTTGTTGGTACATTGATTTCTGTGGGTCTCAGTAACGAATCAGTACCTACTTCATGCGGGTGAAGTCGCGGCCTACAGCTAAGTTGTAACTAATGGTGTTGCAATTTTAATACTAGTCTCGCCTGTCACGCCTATACCTACAGCCGCGGGAAGTATTAAAAAAATGTATTCTGTATACTCTCGCAACACGAAACAAAATGAAAGTCATAAAAAATATGTTTTTAATATCGAATTATTTTTTATAATCATGTTAAAACAATAAAAAACAATTTGATATTAAAAAAAATATTTATGACTTTCATTTTACGTCTGAACCTCGAACCCTTACAATCAGTGTGAAGGGTTAACACGAACGACGGTACAGGGGGGTGGGTCTCAAGCCCAACCCTCGGCGTGATGAGTCCATCAGTAGGGTAGCGATGGCCAGATTGCAGTGAGTGAAATATTACCTATCTTGTGATCTGACTACGGTGATGATGTGGTCATCGTGAGGCTTACTGGTTAAAGCTTCTCAGTTTGTAGGAAGTCCCACACCGTCTTTGGATAGCCCCCGCTAAACGAAATGACACGCATCTCGTTAAGCGAGGGCATATTATAAAAAAGTTGAAAGCAACACCCCAGGGTGTACGAGAACGCCCACAGAGACTTTCGGGCCAAGCCAAGCTCACCTGCAACTCGATACATCTGCCGATCAACGAACAAGTCTCCAGTGCAGTAGGCACATGCTGTAAGAACATTTCGAACGATCGAACGAACTCGAAAGCTGAATCTGCAGTGATATTTCAATATCGCATGCTGTTTTGGTGATGTCACGTTGTCGAACACGTAAACATACATCACCCTCATGCTCAAGAACGTGACGACACAAAATTTACAGCAAGCAGAATGGAAATAACGCCGCGGATTGAGCTGTCGAGTTCGTTCGATCGTTCGAAATGTGCTTACAGCATGTGCCTACAGGCTTCCCTCTCGGTATTGCGAGGTGAGACGTAGTCGGTCCCGTAGAGCCAAGAGTCATAGAAAGGAGGAGTACAAAAGCCGACTCTGGACTCCAAGATGCAAGCTTTTTTTTATACTACTTAGGTCGCAGACAAGCACACGGCCCTCCTGATGGTAGTGGTTACCGTGACCTATGGGCGAGTGTAACACCAGGGGGGTCATACTCGTGCTGCCAACCCTGTAAGAATAGAGATACACGGTAAGCTTTGAGTGATACAAGTATTGGGTTATGGATTGCGACGATTATGGCCATTCACTGGCCTATGTCAGCTGCCTATATCAGGATCATCATAGCGTTATTCCCTGCTGATTTCTCCTCGAAGCCCAAGGTCCGCTTAATCCATCTCCTCCTTTCGATTTAGCTGACACGACTTTTCTGGAAGTGTCTGCTGTCTAATCTTACTAACCAGAGGAATGGCTATGCCAAAACCTGTGAATCAGTAGGTGTACCGGCTGGTATCATCCTACTAATCCTGCTAATATTTTAAATGACCTAAATGACTTAACCAATCTAACTGAAATACAGTACAGCAATAGATTACAGTCTGGAATAACACATAGGCTATATTCCAGTGCCTAATAGGTTCCACACAGGCGTAGCCGAGGGCAAGAGCTAACTGGTATATAAAGATTCACATAAAAGTTGAAACCAAGTCACAAAGCGGCTATATACTCAGTCACTTTACAAGCGTACATATTTTTTGATAACGCTTTTGACGAGGGTTCAATGCGGCAAGATTATCTGAAAGGCCTTTCACGATCAAATGTTTTATTTTAGCTTTTTAATATGCAAGTTTTACCTACCTGATTGACCCCGACATTACATTACTGGTACCATAGTCAGCCAGTTTGTTAAATGTTGTAATAAACGTTACGGCTGAAGCCTAGGCAGTTAATTGAACGTCTGATTAAGCTAGTTGGCTGCGACACACGAACAAACTAAGACAAATTTCAAGTTTGTAGGTATTATAGTTCCTGAAATTTCATTATTAATCATGAAATCTCAGATGGATGGATGGATGGATGTATTTCGATTTTATACCTATATAGATAGACTAGCTGTCCCGGCGAACTTCGTACCGCAATTTTTTTTTCGTTCCCGCTGCACCTATTTTCTCATCCTTTAAACCTTCCCTGGACACCCACGAATATTTCAAGACTAAAATTAGCCAAATCGGTTCAGCCGTTCTTGAGTTATAAAATAACAACGAAAAGTGGCATTGATTTTTATATATTAGAAGATAGGTAGATACAAGCTACTTTTATCCATACAAAAAATATAAATAGGCACCTACCTTAGAGTAGGTAGTTACCTGGTCTTTCATATTTTTTATTACAAATCCTGCCAACGACATGTATTCATTCATAATGAAATAACATTTACAAAAATAAGAAATCCTCTATCAAATACTCACTAGGTGTTGCTCGGGACATATATCTTGGACCTAAAATGTGCTCTAGACGAGCTTAAACCAAGCACAGATTAGGGGCTATCCATTAATCACGTGAGGCTCACAAGGGGGGGGGGGGGTTCGGGAAACATCACGAAATATCACCAGGGGGGAGGGAGGGGTATGTTGTAATATCACGTGTATTTATTTTTTCTCATAATTGGTGATTTTTTTCATGATTCTTAGTTTTCTGGTATTAAATAACAAATAAAAAAATAGCACCTCTGCCTACCCCTTCGGGGATATAGGCGCGAGTTTATGTTTTTTTATGTTTTTAAAAAAATACACGTGATTTTGGCTAGGGGGGGAGGGGTTCACTTAAACCTCACCACGTATCATCATGGGGGAGGGGGGTTAGAAAATTGCTAGAAAAACATCACGTGATTAATGGACAGCCCAAAACAATCAGCGCGCGCCAGTGCCTCGTTTGTCTCGCGATTTAGGTCCAAGATACGTGTCTCTAAGTGTACCTTGTAGTAGGAATCAAAAGCTAATTCCTCAAAGGTGTTCTACAGTATTCCGCAGTTGTTTCATGCCGGGGATCGCGACCGTCGATATTTGCGGGTAAACTTTGACAGTTATTTCATTAAAGTTTTCGCTTATACCCTTTCATGGTGAACTCTTGTGACAGGTCAGATGGTTGGTCTGTGCTATAAGCGGTAGCGATTTATGGATAATAGATACTTTTTTGGTCGGTTTTATGAAGGGGTACCTTTTTAGGCCCAAGCCAACCACGACTCGCCCATGACATGTCTCGGGCGCAGGCTTTCCTCTCGAGTTAGGGAGGCCAGACGATTGTCGATCCCTCAAAAGTCTAATAATTTTAACCGGTGGAAAAGAATCCTGACTCATAGAACGGCCATAGCAATTTAGTATGGAATTCTGATTTTAGATACTGATGCCTACACACACAGAATTTCTCATAGTAGTTTTAGATAATGCATTAGGTACATAGGTATCTATGTGTATTTTTACTGTATGTTTTGTTATTTTTTGTTATGTTCTCATGTAAGTGACCTTATATGTCTTTTTGAGAATACATTCTTTAAACATTTATGTTATTTATTAGATTCTACCACGGCTTCACTTTGCAGAGTAAGTCGATAGGAATCGAGTTATATAGACCCCTCGCCACTACTAAACAGCGTCGTTCAACAGTGGCCAGGCTGTTGATTGAACGGCTGATTGAGCTAATTGACTGCGACATAGATAAGTATCCATATCCATCCATACTTCCATACTAATATTATTTGCAAAAGTAACTCTGTCTGTGTGTCTGTCACGCTTTCACGCCTAAACTACAGAACCGATTTTGATGAAATTTGGTACAGAGATAGAGTGAAAATTGAGAAAGGACATAGGCTATGTTTGGTTGCGATAACCGACATCTACACGGGCGGAGCCGCGAGCAAAAGCTAGCCACTGATAAAAATTCGACGAAAGCACAAAATTGTTGTCTCATTCGGTTGTTTGATGGTGACGTATTCTGCGTCAAGTGGTGTGGGGTTTGATCCCCATCCCAAGCGTATCAAACCGCAAAATTGACAAAAAATGAACTCTGAAAGCTACATTTACATTAAACATTCTCTTTCATAATGTGAATCAGAATGTGTTACGAATATTGGCACATACCAGAAAATAATAAAAGCAATGTATTGAATACGAATAAAGAGCAGATAGAAAATAATTTCTCGATATATTTGGAAGAAAGAAAAATATACCTACTTACAGTATAAAGCGATGTTTCTCTAACAGATTACAATTGTGAGAATATTTTATCGTTAGCGTGCTACATATTAAATTGCGTTCACTCATATTTTGGACAACATCAATAAGTGGATGATTATTAAATTCAAAGATAATATAAAATATATCTTTATAGTTAGAATAAGTAGCTCATCAAGACTGTCTTAAATTATCTACTTATTGTAAATTCCAAGCATCCATATTTAAACAAAAGTTATAAAAGTAGAGGAAGATTAAGGAAGAGAAAGACAAAGCTATAGATATTTATCTATAGGTAGGCAGAGAAGACAAGGACCGTAGCAAGTGAAAAGATGCTCAAATCAAATCAAATCATTTATTTTGTACTAGCTTTTGCCCGCGGCTCCGCCCGCGTGGATGTCGGTTATCGCGACCAAACATAGCCTATGTCCTTTCTCAAGGTCTAATCTACCCCTATACCAAATTTCATCAAAATCGGGTCAGCGGTTTAGTCGTAAAAGCGAGACAGACAGACAGACAGACAGACAGACAGGCAGACAGACAGACAGACAGAGTTACTTTCGCATTTATAGGTAATAGGTATTAGTAGGGATAAACACTCAATAGTCTGTTAATGTCCAGCGTATTTAGCCGTAATCATGCCGACGTACAAATGCTTCAGTAATAGGTAGGTACAGTGAATTTAAATAAAATGTCAGTAACAAAAAAAATGACAAATCAATTACAATATTAAGTACATATCTACTAAATGTATTGTGTTTATATAGAATATCATGTCAGTTAGAAGAATATCTACCTACCCTAGTGGGAAAGTATCAGGATGGATATTTTTACAAATGTACCTAGGTATGCCTTTGTGAAGTCGGAACCCGACCGCTAGTTATAAATAAATAAACTCCTCCCCTTAAGTAAGTAAGCAATCAACCTCGAGAATTTCGAGCAAAGTCCTTCGCAATGCTCATTCAATACCAACGAAGCGATTCCTACGCCGGTAATCTATACAACTTGTCCAGAACGTTTCATGTTAAGTCATGAATGTTACCTTTTCCTTACCTTTTGGCAGAAGGCCTCTAAATTATTAAACTTTTCAATTGGGATGACCCCTGCTCGTAAGATCTTAAGAAAACGTGGTCAACATGGATGACACAAAATAGGTAGATACGAAATGGAAATACCAGTCCTTATAAATAAAGTTAAACAAAATGTTGTTGGGTATGCTTTCCCTACCTGACCTTTCCTTGACAAACTCAAATGTTTGTCTACTTTACTTATTTGAGATAAGAAGTAACTTTTTTCTTTTATTTAGGTATATACCTACTAGTGAATCAACGCAGCTACGCTTGGAGAAATTCTGAAAAATTCAATCATACCTAAAAATTGTCCTATAGGTACTTACCTAGGTGTTTCGCTGTTCGTTGGCGGTTCGATTCCCAATCAATGCAAATATTCACACGGTGTGCATGAATATTTGCATTGCTCTCATTGTTTCTATGTGACTACCTGACTACGTGAACCTATCACAATCTAGCACAAGTTAGTGTGTAAATAACAAAATTGAGAACAAAATATATTCTACAACTTTCTACTCAACGCTATCTAGACCCATGGTAAGCATAGCTCAACTAGCTTGTGTTATGGAATCTAGAATGCTGATAAACATACTTAGATTATTTTTTTCGTAAATACATACATAATATACATAGAAACACCCAGACCAATGCAATTGGTCCCCTGCGTAAATGAAGATTTATTTTATTTTTTAGTGTCCTAAAATGAAGATTTATTATCTCAAGCCAAGTAAGTCACTTAGCCTATTACTGTCCACTGCTAAACATAGACCTCTCCCAATTGTGCGCCATTTCTGCCGATCCTCTGCCTTCCGCATCCATCTCAAATTATTTATAGAAAAATCTCTTTATGTTCTTCTGAAAAATTCTTAGTATGAAACTAGCTTGACTAGATGATTATTGATTTGAAATCATAAGAACAGCTCAATAAGGCATTCTGCACTACACGTACCTACCTACCTACCTACCTATTTCGGAGTAGGCTATGTGAGTAATCAACAAGCAATCTGGGAATGCCTCGCTAATTACCTAATCGGGCACGCGTCTACACACGTCGAGTAAATAATGTTAGTTTATCGACGGCCTATTTGTGAAAGCTTTGCCAAATGAACCTGTAGGTATAGATTGTGTAGATGTGGGTCGCTATGATATGGAGGGATCTGATGATGTTTTTTTATATAACTTAGGTCGCACGGCCCACCTGATGGAAAGTGGTTACCGTGGCCAATGTCACACTCACGCTGCCGACCCTGCAAGAACAGAAAGATTCTTTGCCGCCTGTAGGAAGAAGGAAACATGTTTAGTATGCTGGTAAAGAACACCAAGACTATGAAAGCGCTGGACCGCTTGAAATATTGCTCGAGACCTGAAAATATTCCGACGAATTGAGAACCTCCTCCTTTTTTGAAGTCGGTTAATATGTGCTCTATACGCGCAGTACACGTTTCTAGGGTGTCTTTTGAGGACTGCACGGGGTGCTACTGCGGTGGACGAGCTCAAATTCACCAAGCATAGATTATTACAAAACAATCAGCGCGCGCCAGGGCTTCTCTTGCCTAGCGATTTACGTCCTAGATACGTGTCCCGGGGTATACCGTTGTGATTAGTACAATTCTCCCTAGAACAAGACTCTTATAAGGGGCTGCCATTAATCACGTGAGGCTCAACAGAGGGGGAGGGGGTTCGGAAAAAATCACGAAATATCACCAGGGGGGAGAGAGGGATATATTGAGATATCACGAATATTTATAACCATGGGGGAGGGAGGGTCAGAAAATTGCTAAAAAAAAACATCACGTGATTAATGGACAGCCCCTAAGAGGGAATAAAAAAATTCATATTTCACATTTTTTATTAACACCGAGATTTCGAATATAGGCTCTATTTTCACACAACACAACTTTCAAACTACACATTTATATTTATTTAACAATACGTCTCTCTTTGCTACAATCAGTCCATAATATTACCACTATAAATGCATAAAATTTTATATAAAACTCAATAATACTATAGTCTTACATAATATCTAGGTTATCTATCTTAGTATCTCAGGTAAGGTACTAATCATACCTAAGTATAACCCGCGCCACGTATCTTGGACCTAAAATGTGCTCAAATTGTGCCCTATACGCGCAGTACACATTTCTTGGGTGTCTTTTGAGAATAGTACCTACGGGGTGCTACTGCGGTGGACGAACTCAAATTCACCAAGCATAGACTATTACAAAGCAATCCACGGGCGCCTGAGCCTCGTATGTCTGTACGCACCTTTACGATTTAAGTCCAAGTTACGTGGCGCGGGTTATATGACAGTATTGCAAAGTGCGACTCGGCAAATTATAAACATCAATCTACGTTTTCAGCAGCATTCTTTGTACATTATGGAAAACATTTCCGAAGTGAACACTCCTGTGCGAGTGAAATATCCCCCTATTCCATCTTTTTCCAAAAATCCCTACCGGTAGGGATCGCCGTATCCCAGTAGTTCCATTCTCTAGTTCCATTATGGAACTATGTACTGGGATTTTTTTCTCCCAGTAGTTCCATGGAACTCTAATTTAATCCCATTAGTTCCATTATATGAATGTAAGTACAGTTGAATATATACTTACCTATTTGCATACTACTGAAGCTAGTAGGAATAGATGAATAGGGGGAAATATCGAATTTATAGGTATATTACAAAATTGCACTCGTAAGACTAACTTTCCACCAGAGATGTGCTATGCAGCTATGCTACGAGGTAAGCTGGGGGACCGTTTCCACTGTGCTATGCTCGTCAGCTATGTAGCGTAGCGAGTAAGATGTGCTATGAAACTTCCTACAAATATTCAAAATTCGAATCTATACTTCATCCATAGCACGCATCTATCCATACAAAACATTTAGTTTTCCACCAGTGCTATATAACGTGGACAAATGAATATGATTGGTGGATATCAAACGCATCCATAGCAACGCAGCATAGTACATCTTTAGTGGAAAGGCGAAGCCGACCGCATATGACAACGACAGACGCATGCAGCACATACAGCGTACCCATTACTTGTTAAACTCTGATACGAATAAAGGGGACCATTGAGAAGCCGCAATGAATGACGCGCATGTGCTGCGTGCGTCGGCAGTTGTCGTATGCGGTCAGCTACGGAATCATAACTTTAGTGCGGGGACACACGGTGCGTTGCGGCGCCGCACCGCAAAAAATTCGGCCAATCGGTGGCCATACGACCGGCCCCGCACCGCTCGTGTGGCCGCCGATATTGGCCGTAATTCCTGCGGTGCGGCGCCGCAACGCCTCGTGTGCCCCCGCTCTTACACTACAGCACTGAAATATATCACACTTGCGCCTGTAGGTGTTTGCCAGTTTAACTCTAAGCACCATTGTATCATTTGGTTAAAATTGGAATCTACAGAATTGTCATAGTTGTGTGTATAACGGTGTGTATTCTTTGTTTAAAACAAGTATCTATTTAACAGTAATATATTATACAATACTTACCAAAAAATACTAACAAATATTCATAGAAATATATGTAATCTTGTGGAATATTTTAATATTATTATAATCCATAGAGTTCATAGTATAGTGAAATAGATGAGTTGTACCATAAGGCAGAACTAAAACAAGATGGCCAACGATAATGGCATCTTTTTTCACGATTGATTCATCAATTTAACTGCACCCCGCCTGATGGTAAGCTGAGATAAAGTTCAAAAAGTAGAGGCTTCCATCACAAATTCCCGTCCTTAAAATGGTTGGTGGTCTCGACAGATGCTTGCTCTGCAAAGTCTTTTTTGCAAATTTTTTCACAGCGCAAACTGGATATCACTGTGTAATGTGTTCATTAAACCAATTTTGATGCACAAAACGCAAAAGGCGAATTTTATACTTAGCGAATTACAGTTATAGAGAACTATTAACAGGTTCGCTATCCGATGAGGCACACATGCCTCATGGGTAATTTCACTGGTACGTCCATGAGGCATATGTGCCTCAAGGCCAGTGATGCTTAATACGAAACTTCATGAGGGTTATAATTAGCTGTCATTATTTACTACGAGGACGAGTACAAAGAAGATCGCAACTTGCTTCGGGACAGCGAACCTGTTAATCGGATCTGTGTATCGACCAACGGTAACGGCTGTACCGCTCCTTGGGTCACATACCCGCGGCGAACGGAGAGAGGATATCGACCGTCAGATTTGGTCAGTCTGTCGCTAACGCTCACGACGGTATCTCGCTCTTACCTTGTCCCCCGCCGTACCCAGGGCGCGGTACAGCGTCCACGGTCATACACACAACACCAGCGACAATCACAGTGCAAACACTGAGAGGAGGCGTAACAATGACTCTCCGGACTACCTTGATGTCATCACAGTCACAGATAGTACGCTGGCTAGGACCACCTTAACCAGTGTACGCTTTCGGCTTTCGTCCTATGACACCTTGTGTCGTCCCTGAGTGAGATAGTTTATTTATTTATATATTTGTTCTTCAAACTAGTACTTCATTCATTTATTTACTTATACTACGTAGTAATAGTAAGTGAGATGAGCAGTTTTGCTTTTGCCGGTAGAAGGAAAATAGTAGTGGGCGAGAACTAGATTCTTACACTCTCACCCAGCAGTGTCCGTTTCATAAAATCAAATGACAACGCCTACTCTCTGTGTTTGCTCTGTGAGCCTAATACCGATATGCCTGCTGCCCTCTGACCCTCCGTACCCCGAGAAAAAAGCTACCGATCGACGGATGAGATATTGGTGCAACCAATATCTCATCCGTCGATCGGTAGGGAGCTGAGGCGAGGTGGGGTGAGATGAGATGAGGTGAGATGAGGTGAGATGAGGTGAGGTGAGGTGAGGTGAGGTGGGGTGGGGTGGGGTGATGTGAGGTGAGGCTGATTTATGTTCATCACAACTACGTTTAATTGTATCGATAGATCGATACTATTAATCATTTTACGCTATCGATACTTTCGATACTATTTTAACGATCATAAACCATCACTATTTTTACATCGGATTCGCTTCTTACGGGACGGAAACAGCTATTTATAGATGTTTATACACCTCTACCTACCCTTGAAGGGTATACATACATGAATACATATTTAAACCTCTTGTATCTCAACTATAAACACAAAAATAAAACATTATAAAACATTTATTTAAAGACAACCACTGGATTTAACAGAAAATTTAAAATATACTTTGTTGAAACCACACAGTCGTTTACTATCGTTTTACATAGCTCACCGATTTTAGACACAGAGGGCGCTTTCGATCGCATTATCCCCCTCGCCTCTTTACACTCGAGGCAATTAATTTCATATCCTTTTATATTTATATCCCTAGTACCTATGTTATAAGGTACATTTTCGTTTGAGAGGATTCCTTTAAAGGCTATTTTGTCGTCTGCGCGAAGTTGCCGCGTGAAATTACTGAAGTAATGGTCGAAGATGACGGAGATTTCCGCGTGACGTTTGAGCAGACCTCCGCTTGCTTCCAACATTAGTTTTATTTCATATGTGTATCTGAAAAATATGTATGTGTGAGCGAAAAGGGAGAAAAAGCAGGTATTATATTTATTGTGAGCTTAGGTGAATTTCAGATAAGTTATACAATATAGGCCGACATTCCAAAGGATACATTCGGTACTTAGACTATACTATACAGTATATGGTCTAAAATTCTGTATAACTTTCTATTTTTTTTTTTTTATATAGGACACGTCAATTTGACTTCGCCTCGCCTGATGGTAAGCTGAAGGCAAAGTCTCTGAAAAGAGGATCACCATTACAGACACGTATCATGTTACAATCTGGTGGCACTCAGCTTGACGGCCTCATCAGATGCTTTTTCACGCCCCGCTTAAAGGACCCGGGACTGTAGGAGGAGGGAAACACGTGAACTGGTAAGGAATTCCAAGACTTAATGGTGCGGCAGAAGGAGTCGCCGAACCGCTTGGTTCTCGATGGAATATTCTGCACCGTATGCGGGTGGCATCTAAGCCCTGCACGTGTTGTCCTATATAGGAAAGGAGAGGGTGGGATTAATTAATTGGAAGAGCTCATCAGAACATTCACCATGGTAGAGACGGTAAACGGACGGTATGAGTGTAGTTATGAAGTAGTCAAATTTTATTAGACTCTCCTCCTATACCGGTAAGTAAGTTTGGTCGGTTAGTTCCCGAAGACTTCGGTAACACCCACTAGACTCTAGTGGGGGTTACCGTTCCCAAAGACTTTGGTAGCTACCGGTTTATGCAACAAAAAATACAACAATACTTACTCATTCAAATTATTTAAATGGCAGCTCTTCCCACTTTGCCTCGCAACACTTCTAACAAACTCACACTCTTTAACAGCTTGCAGACTAGCCTCATCATGGCATAAAGTCTTATACTCTTCCCCATAATAACACCTGAAGTACTCCTGAAGGAAGACAGGTAGGAACGACTCCAGGTCCCGCCATCGATTCTGAACATTTCTCAAACGAATATCAGTGATATAACCCTCCCAATGTACATTGGCACCGTCTAGTATCGAGCATTTGATCTGAGTGGCCGCTGTATTATAAGTCGACCAAGATGGGGAGTTGCATTGATTGTAGTAATCGTCCCAGTTTATGTGGTAAGTATTGTCCTCATAGTCTGTTATGAATTCGTTTTTTAAAAGATTTTTGATGCTAGATTTGTCTTCGCCGATCATTTCTATCAGTCTAGCGGGGAGGCCGTCGTCTTGGAGGTTTATCACGAATTGGTTGCCGAAGTATAGGAGGGTTAATAGGCCGATTATGAGCTGGAAAGGAGAAGAAAGTTTGTGTTAAGATTGATTGATTATGTAATTGGGTTTCTTCGGTCTACAGAAACCTATACTCGGGATCAAAAGCATGCAATGTACCATTCGAGAAATTTCATCTAGATCTGTTAAATGGTTTTGGCGAAATATCCATCTATTCGGTTTCGGACTGACCTCTCCCCTGGCTGGTTCCCCTGGGGGGGACGCAAGGATTTTCTAGTACTAGCGTCTCCACTTAGTGAGGGGAGATACTAAAACTCCTTTTTATAGTTTTCCTTTCGGTCTGAAGTCTCCCCTATCTGTTTCCCCGGGGAGACGTTAGGATTCCCAAGTACCAGCGTCTCCCTAGACTAAGGGGAGGCCATCATTAGGGGAGACGTTGGAACTTCTTAGTACTAGCGTCTCTCTTTTTATAATAGGAACCATTATGGGATGTGACTTGACATGTAAAGGTGCTGATAGACTTGAGCATTCACTTGTAACAGAACATCGAGCATTCGCCGCTTTTAAATTTGTCGAACCGAACAACGAACCGAGCCAAGTGTAGAGCTAAATAATGCTACGAACATTTACGGTTGACTCAACTAGGGTTAATTCACCAGTAGGTGAATTAACCCTAGTTGAGTCAACCGTAGTTGTAATGACCGCCGGCTAAATGATACAAAACCGTAGAACTGTACCGCAAATCCTATTTGCACAAAAAATATTTTTTACTTACACCCTTATAACTTTGGACCTGCACGAACTTTTGATAAAAAACTTTCAGTTTTACATAAAAATAAACTAAATGAACATGTTTACACTAGTCGCAACTTGTTACAAGGGTTGGGACGCATCTCATACAAAATTGCCCGTTCTCCTTTGCTTCGACTAGAGCGTTCGCTAGAAAGATCAATGTTCGTAGCATTATTTGGCTCTACACTTGGCTCGGTTCGTTGTTCGGTTCGACAAATTTAAAAGCGGCGAATGCTCGATGTTCTGTTACAAGTGAATGCTCAAGTCTATCAGCACCTTTACATGTCAAGTCACATCCCATAATGGTTCCTATTATAAAAAGAGAGACGCTAGTACTAAGAAGTTCCAACGTCTCCCCTAATGATGGCCTCCCCTTAGTCTAGGGAGACGCTGGTACTTGGGAATCCTAACGTCTCCCCGGGGAACCAGATAGGGGAGACTTCAGACCGAAAGGAAAACTATAAAAAGGAGTTTTAGTATCTCCCCTCACTAAGTGGAGACGCTAGTACTAGAAAATCCTTGCGTCCCCCCCAGGGGAACCAGCCAGGGGAGAGGTCAGTCCGAAACCATCTATTCAACCAAACTTTCGCATTTATAGATTTTATGATGATAATATTTTGCATACACTTTTGTTTATATGTGGTGTTAACGGTAACAAACAGACAGATCCAATTATACTTATACTCACGGTTTTGTCCTCCCATGTAAGCAGAGACAAAAACATCAACAACTCTCCTAGACAATTGGCAGTTCGTTGGCCAGCGTATTGTAGAAAAGAATGAAGAATGTATAGGATTTCAAGTATATGAGAGTCGACAACGCTTGTCATAAACGTCAAATCACACACACGAAGAATTGCCACTTGTCTAGGCTAATCTTTTTCTATCCTTACACACTTCACAAGCTTCATTTACACTGTCATTTAGCCTTTCATACAAACCCACCTGTCATACGAACTTTATATAATACATGATTACTTATAAACTTACCTGGAATGGAGTAACAAACTTCTTCGTAGCGTCCGATTTTGCCAACAGACACGTCGCCCCCAAACTCAAACCGAAACCGAGCACCAACGACACTGTATACAACACTCTAGACATCGTAATGTACTGAAGAAACGCAAATATAGGCAGAGTAACAGTCACAACACCAACTAGAGGCAAGAATAGGAACGAGCATACAAGAGCCAAAGTCCCTCTTATAAGGCCATAGGTGGTACAACCATGAGAACAGGTTATAAACATCTGCAGCCAACTCAAGGTCACGCAATGAGGAAGAGCACATTTAAAGAAGCCTTGCCAATTACTTCTTCGGGCCATCGCAAACAAAATAACAGGAATAAGTAGAGAGAAAAATACTCGAGCATTCAAGCAAAACTCGATGCTACTACCTAGGATATAAGACGGATAATTGGATACATGCAAATCAAGAAATCGCCAACCTTGATGAACAACTGTATCTTTCTCGTACGGGTATTTCGCTAATACATTTATACCGAATGATATTAACGCTAAGAAGTCTGGATATAAACTATTGTTCATGGCAAACGAAAATAATGTTAAAAACATTAAAAAGAAGGATATAACACAGAATTCTGAAAAAGGAACCCATTGTGTAGCTATAAAAGGGTACAAAAACAAATTTATAAAGAGCGTTAGAAAAAAATGGATGAATGGCCCAAGATTATTTCTGACGAACAAATTCTCAGATTCGTCTGGTTGCAAATTCCCATCGCTGTACCTGAGAAATAGACCAGACCATTTTCTGAAATCTATAAACTGCTTTTTCGCGTGCAGCATTTTGAATGTACAAATAACCATTGCCACGAAACTGGCATAATACAAACCTAGTGGGACTAAATGGTATAGACTATCTGCGCTAACTGACAAATATGCTATAAGAAGAATTGATAGTTCAACATTTGATAGTCTAAATGAAAATGTACCGAAATAGTATAACAGTTTGAGGTATAACACTTGTATGAAGACTATGGGGTGTAGGAAAGCTTGGTGTAGCAAAGGTATGTGGTCTAGAGCCTTAACACTGGGGTCGGTTAGAGTGAGTTCGTAGCTGACTAAAGGCAGTTCGCCTTGGCAGTAATCGACTGCGGCAGATACTAGGTTGTCAACAGTCAGGTTACGTATATCTTCACTGGGGTTACATCTTTCTGGGTATTCTGTGAAAGAAAATATACTTTCAAAGGCTACTGAGAATGAAAAGTACGGTTTCTGTGATGTGGTGGTAGTGTATACGAATATTAAGTCTGGAAGTGTGGCTTTGATACCCGCTCAGTGTAAACATTTATATGCATGAATGTATTATTAAATAAATAATTAAATATTCTACAACATTCTAAACAATGCTATCTAGACCCATGGTAAGCATAGCTTAACTAGCTTATGTTATGGAAATCTAGAATGTGTATAAACATACTTTTTTTATTCACATTAAAATTATCAATTTTTTTTGTAATACATACATATTATACGTAGAAACATCCAGACCAATGCAAATATACATTATTCATGCATACAAATATTCGCACTGAGCGAGAATCGAACCCTGCAGCAGTCGAACGTTCTACCGCTACGCCACAGAGGCCGTCGAGCTATATTCCCATTGATCTGAGTGTTTCTACTTTCTATGTATAATAATGGATATATGCATGTGTTCACAAAAAAGTATATTAAGTATGTCTATTCGCCTTTTAGACTACGTAATAATCTATGCTGACTTGGGGTGTAAACAGCGCTGTGTAGGTTTGACTTTTCTCGGGGTTCGAGAGTCAGACGGCAGTCTCCAAAAGTCACTTCAAAAGGAGGGTAAAGATTCACCAGACCCTGGGCTCCAAAGTGAAAGCCTCGAAGGCAACCAGAAACAACACTAAGATGATAATGATGATGATAAGATGTTATAGTTACCATCTTCAGGCGTATTCGCAGCTCTTATGGTGCCATTGCTGTGTATTTGATCGCCCCCTTGCAGACGTAGCGATGGTTCTAGAGCCTGCCCATCGTCGAGAGCACGAGCTTCTTCTGTAAATTGTAACAGTATGAAGAATTATAGACAAACTTACAGACAGTATCGATTGAATATCGACCACCACTCCACCAATACTATAAATTAAATAAAAAAAATACAGGATTGCAATTAAGACAATCTGCAATGTCACATAATAAATAAGCCATCATTAACCTGATACCAAAACAATCTTCTTCCTCCATGGGCCTGTAGGTGACTGACCGACCAATATTTTGTATATTTTATAGTTCGAGAGCTGGTACCATATATTGGGTAGGTATTTCAGGCAAGCTAAGCAAATCATTCGCTTAGCTTGAAAAACTGGCACGCTCTGAGGGATGGCAATAGTTTGACTTTGTCCTTTTCCATCAAGAGTAAATCTCATATACTGCATCCTGCTCTTGTCGTAAATTGTGGGAATGAGATAGAGCTATCCCGCAGTCTATAGTTTTCTCCATCTACGATCACTAGACTAACGCCCAATAAAAATAATCTATTGGGATGACATAAATGTGGACTGTCATGTAGTTCAAATGTCAAAGTGACAGATGATATTTAAAATGTCAAAGGTTTGAGGTTATTATGTGAAGAAGTAGCTTGGTATATCGACTAAAGGTCCAACCCCACCAAACGGACGGCATCGGCCCGGATTTTACAATCTTTAAACAAAATAAATCTTATATCACAGCATTTAAAGTTTATATTACCAAGTCACGCATGACAGCTTGACGTGCGTCATGCCGCCGCACGTCGCTGTCAAGCTGTTGTGCGTGACTTGGTAATATAAACTTCAAACACTGTGATAATAAGATATAATTTTGTTTAAAGATTGTAAAATCCGGGCCGATACCGTCCGTTTATGGGGTTGGACCTTTAGAGGATTAATATTGAGAAGATAAGGTGTACCGACCTGGAGAGTCATCGTCTGGCGAGTCGCTGTCGTCGTGCTCCTTCCGAAGCGTGGTGTTGCATATCTCGCGGATCCGCCGCTCCAGCTGTGCAGTAGTTATGTATTGCTCTCCGTTCGACAGACTACACAATAAAAAACACGGATTGAATTATTAAATTGAATGAAATTTTGAAGCATTCGCTTTACGAAGAGAAAAGAGAATCGACTTCGGGCGGGACTCGAACCCGCGATCTTTCCCTTAGGGAGGAATTTTCTGACCGCTAAGCCACCGAAGCCCGCACGTAGCCGATCCAAATTTGTCTATATTTTCCGTCTTTGGGGCGACGGTGGAACCATCTATTGATACTCATACAAGCTATCGGAACCAATGAATGATTTTACAACCATTTTTGATGACTCCGCCCGAAGTCGATTCTCTTTTCTCTTTGTAAATCGATGTATTTCTAAAGTTATGGAATAAAAAATCATCAGAACAATCTTATCATGCCCATGCCGGTTCTGGATTTTATTTACACTCTTAAATAGCTAACATTCTCTTACCTAGCAAAGAGATCTCGGGCAGCCTTCCTAGCGACAGTCTCCTGCCGACTTGCAGCCAAACACGACTTGGCTCGAACTATCGCTGCACTGTCCTCCTCGATCACGCCGCTGCGAATACACCTGTTGGACAAGCGAAGATAGGGGTTGGGAGGTTAGGTGATCCAGTCAAGTTAGCCTTTATGATGGGTGACCATTCTTAATACGTATTTCGTGTCATATTCAAGCGGGGCGTGAAAAAGCATCTATCTAATTCGTCAAGTTAAGGACCACCATTTTAAAATCATCAGAGGTGGTCAGTATCTTCTGGACTACACCTCAGCTTTTTACTATGTAGGTAACGTTGTATAGTCAATTGACGGACCAAATATTAAAAAAAAATACAATGAGACACCTCTGTACTTCGAAGCGCACGTTAAACCGAGCGACGTCCCGGTTAACATACAAACATAGTTGGCTCCCTAAAAAGTCCGATACGCGTCTAAATAACTACAGATTCGATATCATCAGTGGGTTGTGGAGGTCAAAAGGAGACGATTCACGGAAAAATCGTTGTTCGGCCATTCCGTAGTTTTGTAGTTAGGCAGATTCGTAAACCGATCCAACTGAATAGGAAATAGGCCCAGAGGATGGTGATGGATGTGAACCAACTATACAGAATCAATGATCTTAGGATGTCAAAAAGAGGTAGATACGACACTGGTACTTAAATACTGACGCAAAAATCTAGAATAATTCGCGTAACTCAACGCAAACACGAGTACAACACAAAGTATGACTTATGTCATACAACACGGTACGTTTTTGACAGCACCATAGTATTGGGATAACATTATCTACCTCATTTTAATATAAGATCAGTAGGTGGAACCCGAATAGTGAAAGAAATGGAACCGGAACCGCGAAAGAATCAGATGAAGCCACAAAAAGAATCCAAATATCTTACACAGACCGACGCAACTCATCGTGAACTCTATCCCATTTTATCTTCCAAATAGTGAAATCATTCAGATTTCCGTTCATTTATTTAACCGCGAATTTTTTTCTGCATATGCACTATCTAGTAAAAAAAACCTTTACACTGAACGTTTAATCTCATACTGCATTCAAAGACGAGCAGTGTATTTTTAACGGAATGTTAGTCTGACAATGGTTGATTACCTCATATCATTATCAGAAATGTGATGCTATTGCAATCCTCAGAATAATGGCCCACTGAAGCTCCTATTGTTTCATGCGAAAAAAAAATCTATAACACACGCCATTGTCGGGATGACGTTTGTGAAATGACGTGATGTTTTCTTTTTAACGCATTTTTGATTTGTTTTGAGTATGTAGGTTGTATATGATTAATCCGTGTGGTGATAGAGAAAGAATACAAGTATCACCACCCCATCTCATCCGAAAGGTGTCGTAAGAGGCGACTAACGGAAAAATATGCAAACGATATCACTGCGAGAGAAGGAAAACTCGAAATAAAACCCTGCACCAACCCGTCTGGCCAGCGTGGAAATAGTAAGTCAAAGCGTCCCATCATTAGGAGAGGCCTGTGCCCACAGTGGATTGCGATAGGCTAAAATTGATATGAAAATTGATACTATTATTAAGCTATCTTCAATGAGCAAGTTCGCGAAGATGTTTGTTACTTAATCACACTCAATGCTGAAGAGATCTGGCTGAAATATGGTACAGGGTAGAGATCATAGTCTGGACTACGTTACATCCCTGGATTAGGTCCCAATGGCCCATTAGAACCTAACCGGCGAAACCATCGGCGATGGGTTGCGGGAACGTTGATCAGAATTCTACGTGTGTCCGCGACAACAGCTAGTTTCAGAATAAATGACATCTGGTGAGCCTGTGAATATCAGACCTTCGTCATTAGGCGGGTTCACACAAAGCGAGCAGCCTAGTGTCTTGCGAGGTTTATTGCGCGAAAAAAATCGAGTTCGAGTTTTAGTGAGTGTGAAACCAGTGGTAGTAGTTATACATAGCAAGAGAACTCGAAAGAGAATTAGATCAATGTATTTTCTTCTCAAAACTTCACCGTTTACCGCCAATACTCCAGTTCCTCCGTGATCATGGTGCTAACAACAGTAGGTACCGAAATATCGGAAACTCTAAACAATACCTACATGGTAAATATCCCGGTAGCTCTAATAGTTAACTTGTAATAATTACCTTCTCAACATTCTTCTCGCTTCAGGATGAGCTTGTTCTGTAGCACAAATCAACCACTCCAATGCTTGTTTAAAATTTGAGATTTTATCGGCCTCTAGCTCTGCGAACAAACACACAAACAAGTGATTATGGTACTACTTACGACTTGCATTTTTACTTTCAACAATTCTTGAGACCGAAATTATAGTACTTCTCTTAGCCCCTCCAGCTATTGGCTATAACTGGCAGAACCTGGTAGTACCTAGCTAGCAGTACCTGGTAGTATATTTAGTAGTAATACGAATGGATCGCATGAGAAACAGTCTGCGATATCGCAGACAAATCGCAGGAGAGTCGCGTTCACTAATGCGGCCTCATTTTGCTCCAATCGCCTGAGTCTGGGTTGTGGGTAACAAATGTGTGGCCATGTCTTATCTGTCTTGCTACTGTAGGGGGGAAGGAGGAGACCCAAAATACGACGTCGCTTCTTTTTGTCACGGCATAAGTTCCTGTGACGTGGAAATAGAATCAATATTCCGTTTTAGCTTTTTCTAGGCGTACTTGGGTAAGTATAGGTATACTCTCTCAAATAAGTCAAGCTAAAAATGTACAACATTGCGTTATAAATTACAACATTACGCTATTAATGGCAAAAGTAAATATTCATCATCATTTATTTGCAAAAATAACACCTGTGTCTACATCACCTATATATTTTATAGTTAAAACTTGATGGAAGGCAAAAGAATGCATTTCACAAATTAAGACGCTTTGCGAATTAATGTAAATTCAGAACTCTCGTCAAATAGTACATCAGTTTTAGATAGCAGTCCAGACAACTATCGCAACGTGAGATTGCTCGACCTAGCCTTTTCCCAAGCCAATTGGGGGCAGCTTGCAGTCTAATGGTCAGGACACACGACGACATCAGACACCAGACACTCAGTGTATACATCGTATGTCTGCGTGTGTACACTGCCGCGACACTTAGTTGCAGATGTAGTGTACGGTGTCGCTCAGTGTCGCTGTCGCAGCCGTGGAGACAGGACGTGTGCAGTGTCCGACATAAGTGTCCCGAATTTCGACCCTGTGCGAAATTTATAGCTAGACCAACATGACGTCACGCACGTGGACTTCAGAGGAAATAAAATCTTTGATTTCGTATTATGAAGCGCTGCCAGAACTATGGCAAATATCAAACCCGGATTATAAAAACCGAGTAAAGAAGTCAGCAGCGATAGAAAGTTTGGCAGAACAATTTAATACTACTGCATTAGAAATCAATAGAAAATTACACAATTTACGAACGCAATATTTAATAATGAATTAAGATTACAATTGATTATATGCCCCCAGCTGTGCTCTTCTTTTGATCCAATCTTTTACCCATATCGATCTCTTTTTACGACGACGAACTTTAATTGAAACACATATAGCGACAATCGCGGCAGCAGCACGTCGATTCATGGCGAGAGAATGTTCAAACTGAAATGTAGTCAGTGTATGTCGCGATTCGTGTAGACAGCCAATACACTTAAACCGGGACACTAGATGTCTATGCCAATGTCGACACAAAAAATTGCTTACCGTGTGGACGCAATCGACACTAGTGTCGACATTTATGTCGAGTGTCAGTGTCGTCGTGTATCCTGACCTTTACAAGCAAGAAGTCGAATTTCGATATTTTCCGTAAAGCAACTTCAAAATTCTCAAGTTAGTCTGACCATGTTGTCGGACTTTTTTGAACTCCAACTTATTGGCCGGGGGCTGCCCAGCTGAGGCAGGCGGTAACTGGTCAGTTAGCCGCGATGAACTATCCTACCGTCGGGAGTCACCCCATGGCGCCCGCGCAGACGCCTAATTAGCGTAAGGCTTATAACCTGTAACTGCGACTCCCCGTGTTCTTATCCGCACCCTCTCAGGTGCAGGCGAAGTGACCTCTCCGCAGGCGTTGCATGCCTGGGACATAATGTTAAGAACATGTACTTGCCCATCATACGTGCTCTTCTCTCGACCTCCTCGACTGTAGGTACCCCCAGGAATGACGAGTCATTACGTGGAGAGCCGAATTGGTTGCAGGAGTTGCCGACTTGTTCAGGTTGGACCCTACTGTCGCCTACGGTACTTGAGGAGGCAGCGGATACTCCAACTACCCGTAACGAAAACCACTGATTGTCGTATGGCAATCGGGACCGACGGCATAACGTGCTCTCCGAGGCACAGAGAGAAGTGCCATCATCCCATTCGATATTATCGTAACGATACCGCCAGAGACCTTCCGTCAGTTCCTTTCTTCTTTCTCCTTCTAACATTACTTTCCTATCCACAGGGTGAAAAATTGTTCAAGATACAAGCACTTAGTAACTAACTGCTTATCTAATGACTTGTCTGTTTGTTCGTTCTCGGTAACACGTAAAACAATAGACAGGTTGATATACCCATTTGCAGCAAACAGTGATAAAACTGTCAATCACCATGACAATGGCTGAATCATCGTTATAGAAAGTTATAAGGTAGTTTTCAATCCAGTATTTTAGCCTACAGCTATATACGGCCCAGACTCAGCCTCGGATGCATGGCTCGAGTCAATAATAGTGCCCGGAATACGGCAATAGGCTCACCCCCTATTACGTTCCCACAAGGTCACATGGCAGTCGCTTTACGAAAAATAACGAAGTCCAACCAAATCCGCAGTTAGACTGGTAAAGCAGACCTCAGATTCTGAGGTGAAAGCTTCGGATGAGACTAGGATTAAGGCTAGGATGAAGAAGAAGAGACATTACAAAAGGTGTACAAAGCTCTGCAAGTAGCAAGACCATTGGACCTTATTCAATAATCTTACAACTTGCAGGTAACCTCACATGATCATTGGACTGCCTGACCTCCCAACCCTTAGAGAAAAGACTGCCCCAGAACCTCACTCATTGCTTAGCAGGCTTTCTCTCAGGATAAGAGGTCAGAAGGCAGTTGCTACCTGAACAACCAACATACCAAACGAAAATTAAGGGAGGATGATGATAACAGAGGAATTATCTACCTTACAATGGCGAAGGTTGAACATTTTCAAAAGGGATGCTGGTGAAAAAAATAGCTTACCTGAATCTAGTTGGTCATCCATCATGCGACGCATTGGGAAGCCATCAGGAATGGTGTTATAGGGATAGGGATCCATTGGCAGTGTGGTGTTGTCAGATCTAGAAGTTCAGTAGGCAGTAATCGATCTCATTACTGCCTACAGAACTTCTACTGAACCTTATGTTTTGCTTTACACATTGTGGTACAGTGTGACAGCTAGTGAATAATTCCTTCTCTATTCTACTCCTACTAATATTATAAATGTAAAAGTTTGTGAAGATAAGGATGTTTGTTAGTCAATCATGCTTTAACCACTGAATGGATCTGGCTGAAAGTTGCAATAGGATTAGATTACTTATTAGAGTTAGTCTGGAATAACACATTATGCTACTTTTTATCCTGGGATTAGGTTCAAATCTCTACAAGCAAAGCTATGAGCAACAGCTAGTTTTATATAAGTGTGCTGAAAATAAGTATAGCTTACCACATTTTTCTTCCAATAGTTGTTTGGCAAGAACAACCTGTGACTCAGCACACCCATCTTCTGCAAGCTGGTTACGCAATCTTCTCAGGGAGCCTTGTGGTCCATCTGGAGCAAGAGAAATCTTAGAAAGCATACTACAACATTATGATTGATTTTTCTAGAAGGGTTTGTTTCTAAATACTGCAAGCAAAAGAAATAAATCCCGGTCTAATGACCCTTTCTCACTTTAATCAGCTATCACTTTATTCATGTAGGTATTGTAGGTATCACTTTGACCACATGGGTAAATGTAAATGCCCTTGAATAATGGTATTATGTTTATAAAATAATTCTGCAAGTACCATTACATCATAGAAATTATTTAAAATTAAATAATATTAAAAACAAAATCATGAAAGATTTATACTAGTACATACAAACATACATATACTTAGACCTGTAAATCCCCAAAGGGGTAGGCAGAGACATTATCACCTACATTTTGCCAACTATGATTTTTGGTCTGATTAGACAAGTAGATGATAATATTATAAGTACTAATGAGTAAAAAAAAACAATAATACTATATCTCTGAGACGAATTGTAGCAGACCCTAGTGCTGCTGGCGTAGTACATGTTGACAGTTATCACACTATTAGACTTATATTACAATTAATATAATATAATAAATAGTTATTGTAACATTTTTTACAGAGTAAAGAAGTGTGAATTAATTTTAAATCTAAACCAATTTAAGTACACCTCTTCGCTCAGTCTGTACCGCACTGTGAACACGGCGTTAAACTTTCATACCTTGTAACCTAGATGAATTAATTTATTTCACTTTTACTTCACTTTTTACTATTTCCAAAACAAACAACTTGCTATATAGAATTTTAAGCTATGTGTAATAGTTTTTATGGTACTTATGAATAAAGTTCAATTTATGTCCTACAGTGATTGTAGTCGGAACATTTTTCAGCAACCCACGTAATAATGGCTATGTTGTCATAATAAAACAAGGTCAAATAAATCGATAGCAAAACAAATAGAAATCACTTAATGCGACAGTTTGTCTGTTAACATAATTATGTACTTTTAAATGAAAGGAAATTCTACCTTAGTAAAGTAAATAGTCCAAAATTTCGTACTTACCATGCAAATTCCAACGTTTTCGACCGACTGGCATAACTTTTATAATAATCTAGAATAATATTTTTTTTCATAAGCGTTAACTTTTAAATATAATAAATTGATAAGAAAATAAAAAAGTGATCATCAGGAAACCTGTTATATTTTGTTTTGGATAATAAATATTACGATTTGCGAATCTGATGCCAATTTACAAAATATGTCAATGTCAAGTCAATATAGCAATGACAACATTGTATTAAAATTTGCACATCGAAACGTATTAAAAGAAATTTTTAACTTTTCATTTATTTAATTAAATGATAACTACTGTGAAACAATTACAATTAAATCTAACTTTGTAACCTTCCACCTGCGTAAAATAATGTATAAAAAGCACAATAACGCTTACAGCCAGAACCACGAACGAACTTACTTAAAAAGAAAGTTAATAACTCTGTTAAGAATACACCCACGTAGAATCCACCCACGATAATAAATATCCAAAGTTCTCCCAAAATAGAATCTTTTTATACGAAGGACTTCCTGTGCATCTAAACATTTTGAAATATTGGAAAGCTACAGGATATTTTTGGCTAAAAATACCTATAATGCAAGAGTTAAGTCCCTTTTTTCCGGTCGCACACCAATTTAATTTCTGATAGAATTGTGGATAAACTAAACGCTTTGTCAAATCAAAAGTCAAAACTTGGGAAGAAAGATGAAACCAAGCCATTAAGCCATTCTAGAAGTTTTAGTCGATTTTGTTGTTCAGTAGAATAACATATTAATAAAGACATTTCAAAGAAAAAAACGATAACCTGCATGAGTTATGCATGATATGATATTAATATGACGTACATGAAGTCAGATCTACTTACCAGATATGAAATGATGCTTACGAAGTAAAATCGAAAACCAATCGATAACCTTATGTATCAACTTAAAACTTATACTGTACTGTTTAAGTATATTATATACCTGTTCATGAAAAACCGTCTCAATGTAAATGTTCCGAAAATATTACAAGGTTCCGATAATTTAACAAATAATAATAAATAATCAAGTCTCACTTTATAAATATACAGAACGTACATATTTCTCTTTAAATTAAGTAATACGAGTACTACGTTACGGGGCCTGAAATACCTACCGATCAGTATACAACAATTTGAAATTGAAATTGAAACAAGATTGAGAATCGATTATAAATCGACTAGTTTTGTATTTTAGTATGCGATTTGTTAGTTATAGTCGAGTCGACACAGATTTTGAGATTAACTTTCTGTCAATAGTGTCAATCCTTTCCTTTTACGTCAACTTTTAATAACAATTATTTTAATCTGTGTAGTAGAGCATGGCAGTCAAGTCATAGCACTCATGGCATGGATATAATAGTTTAATATTATTCCAAAAATACCACGCTACTCCAAACTGAAGAATCAAGATTCACACAGTATTGTCGACCTGCTACTGCCACTGTGTACCTGTACCATCAAGCCGCTGCCAGAAATAAGTAATCTTCACTCGACCAAATTGACAGGAGTGCGTCTTTATTTACAATATTTGTATTTCCTTCGAGAACAGAAACAGAATAGCTTTGATTAGCTTGGAGCGTTGGTTGATAAAAAGGTCAGTACTTCAAAATGTTAACTCCACGTTTTAAGTTATCCCAGGATGACAACCACGTTTATATTAACGTGCATGCTCCCTATACAAATCTTGGAGACACCGAGATAGATGTAGAAGATGAGAATTTTCTATTCGTTTCAAGCCCTTATTTCTTGCGGCTACGACTACCGGGCAAGATCGTCGACAATGACCGATCAAAAGGTTCGTACATATGTGACTCGGGAGATTTTAATTTAACATTCGATAAACAGGTTCCCGGTGAAAATTTTGAGAATTTAGACATGATAACTAGCTTGTTAGCCCCAAGAGACATACCAGATCTGAATCCGAACCTTGTTGAAATGCTTGAAGAGGATGAAATCACTCTAGATACAGAGAATGATCAAGATGAAGGTGACAAACATAGTTATGGTTTCGCTAACAAAATTACCACTGAGTTCAGTAACATAGGCAGTGAATTTCCTCAAATTTTTGAACTGAGAGTGCCTGAAAATGTGTCAATCGAAGATCGCCAACCAATGAGAATCAAACATGAGAATGAGAAGTTTTCTTCAGACCACTACTTAGCGGATTTTTACGATACAGAATTGATAGAACCATATTTGGGGGACATTGTTACCTCAAATGGTCCGGGAGTTAGTAACGAGGCAGATTTTTCTGAGGATGAGGTAGGTGTGCTCAAAGAATTGCCTAATAAAAACTTTTTGCTGACTACATCACAGTACAAGGAGGTCTTGTATGGATTAGTTGATATTTTATATGGATATTGCTATGACAAGAGAACAACCTTGAATGAGAGCACAGTGGAATCCAGCTGGACTATAAATAAGCTGTCTTCGACGCTAAGTTGGTTCTGCACATTTAAGGATATACGTCAAGTCCTAATTGCATGTTATAGACGCGCATTAATATATCCAATCTTCAGGAACTTCAATTTGTGCAATAAAGTGAAGTCTGATTTAGTAAAATTGTTCCGTAAAGGCAAGAAGTCATTAATTAAAGCTGTGATTGAAATCCATCAAATGTTTAACACTAGTAATGATGCAAGATATATTCTGAATCAGTTGTATATCAAAGATTATTTAGTATTTCTACAAAAATGTAGGTCAGAGGAACTGGATGAGTTGTGTAATAATATAGCTAACATTGAAGTGTCAAAAAGTGATTTGGATTTAGATTTAGTGGAATTGGAGCAAGCTGCAGAGTTGGTGAAGCAAGATGAAATGTCAGTTATGCAAAATGAGATGGCAGTTCAAATGGCATCGATGTCATTACTACCAGATGTACAGAAAACAGAATATATATATTTTGACATTAATGACAGCGATAATGAGTCGGGTTCATCAACAGGTAGCGATTCTTCAGATGATTCTTCCGATTCCGATGTACTTGATTCCGATTCCGATTCAGATGAACTTGATTCAGATGATGACCCCTCCTGACTTCTACATGAGTCTTAAGATATATCTTTCAAAGGCCTGTAAGTGATCTGTAATTAAGACTGATATTTTATAAGTAAAAAAGTTTGGTGATTATAGAACTTTTTTTCTGTAGGAATTGGGTTCTACAATACACCGAACTGGACTAGCACTTAATGTTAATCCTAAGATATAATATAGATAGTTAAGATAGCTGCTACTTGATGTAAGCCTAATGTGAACATTTGTAGGAGAAACCCAGGTCTGATAATTCAGTCTAAGGCCTGTATTTTAGAACAACACTTGGTCCTGAATCTCTATTTATCTGATTACAGATTGTATAGACAATTTGTCAATCTGTCCTCAGATAACTCCAGATTCAGGACAGCATACACATAACTCCAGATTCAGGACAGCATACACATAACTGAGTACCTACCATTCTAGAATATGGGCCTTAATCTGAATAAGAGTGGGATACAGGTAGATCCATTTTTAATATTGGATAATATGGATTATACTGTTTTAAGTATTTAGTGATAGTTAATACTTACCTAGTTATAAATAAAAGAATCATGACTGTCATCATTTTGTGACCTTAGTAGAGGTTCCTATTCATATGCAATTATGAATACTTACCAGCTTAAATTTAGAATATAATAACATTGATGTATGTATACACCATGGAAAATATTAATTATTTTCACACATGATTCTTAAGTTGCTTATTATACTGTCTAAAGTGTATCTTACCATTGTCCTACGTGAGCGACGCGACCTATCCTTCACCTAACCCCGCGTTTACACGCTGCTCATCGCATTGCTCATCGTGTTGCCGGAAATATTCGCGCGATTAATGCCCTAGCATTCACACACTCCCATCATCATCGCGTTGGTCCGCATTATAGTATTCGCCCTGCAATGGAGACGGACGTAAACGTATGGAGGACAACGCTGTAGCAGTGTACGTATTATGCTTTTACAGCATAGAGAATTAATTAAATAAATTATTACTAAAAACTATAATATATTTATAATAATAAAATATAAGTACTTACGTCTTATATTCTTAAAGCCACGAGCGCTCGATGCAAAGTGTGTTCATCGCGAGCACATTGCGAGTGTGTAAATAGTTCATCGCGCTAGTATTGCCGCTCCTTTAACTCGCGCCGCCCGCGCCAAGCCGACATTCGCAGCAATATATGCGGCAGCACTCGCGGCATGACGAATATACCATTCACACCACGTCTCTGCCCACTTCTCGCTATTTCCCTCGCTCATCGTCGAGTATGTAAACGTAGCTTTACGTATTCACGCGACACAAGTTAGACCAGAATAAAGAATAACAGCTACTTGATTTCAGACTAAAGAATAGCATAGACAGAACGCATAGAACTTACGTGTGAAGCCGCCCAAAGTAGTACCATTTCGCACTCTTGTGTTACAAACGAGTGCGAGCGAAATGGCACTACATCAGAATCACTTTAGGCGGCGTTCACGCTATTTCTGTGCGTCCCTTCTATTTAGTCCGAGAACTACTTGATATTTTTGTGTCGCGTTACCGCATTTGTCCCTCACGTAGGGCAACACCGTAATAAGTACCTACTATTTTAAATTTTTATAGTATCCTTATGTATTATGTTACAGCAATTTCATACTCTTAGGTAGTTAGATACCTATTGTTTTTTTTATATCTGATTATGTATGAATGCCATGGAAAATATTTACTTATTGTCTCAAGTTCCAAGTTGTTATGTCAGTAAAGCTACAGTTTAAGACTGAATTTCAACAGTGAATGAAATAAATAACCCATTAACCCAAAAAATAATTAACCCACCAGTTTCCAGGTTTTTAACCGACTTCTTCACCAATAGGAAGTGGAGGACTGAATGATTCGGACAGTCATGTAGTCACTTCGGTTTTCTTTCGGTAACGTGGAAGCCGAACCGAAGTACCACGTCACGTACCGTCTTCGGTTCCGATTTCGAAACTTCGATCTGCAATTGCGTATTTCAAGATAGGCCTACTGGTGTCAAAACGTTCGCCTGCATTACTTGGTTTAGTTAAATAGCTTTTCACTAGTGAATTTACTGACTCTAACTCTGTAAAATGTGATAATATGCAGTTTTAGGTTTAAATTGATCTTGCTCTTATTGGTGAAGTTTACTCTAAATAAGAACAGCCCCTTGTAAACTGAACAAATAGCAATACGTTTGTAGAATAGACTAGATTTATCAAGATATGGGATTGGCATACGTTAACGCCTGTCATAAACGTCACTAATGTCAAAATACGTGTCAATACCATAATTCATCTTTTTTTTTTCTTAATGTATGGTATTGTGCTTTTAGCATCAATTCCGCCAATGTCCCGTAGTAGAGCTATTAACGTAGGAGACACATCATTTTATTCTACAATACGTCTCGGCAGCATCATAGAAATCCTATGATACCGTTTATAATTATAATTACTTACTTATGTATTATCTTTTAAATAAATATTATCGCAACATTCATATCTTTCATTTATACCTCAGAATACAGAACAAACCAGAAGCCGCATTCGCTAATAGCTGCATATCCCGCACTGTGTCCAAAAACGATACTCTGTCTCGCTCTATAGTGAAACTTCCCGCTCGCGTAATGTTACTAGGCTAAGGTGCGGTTCCCAACTTTAGGGTAGTCATAAAACACTAGATAAGAGATATTGTTCAGGACAGTGCCTGAAGGTTTGGTTACCGCAATGCAAGCAGTGCACTGAGTGCAGTTATTTCCTGTGCGGCGCCGTCATCTAGTAGGTAGATTAAGTTAATTAATTGTTAAGATTTTTCACTTGTCGTCGACCTGAGCTTAAGAAAGCATTACACACGTACAGTTCCAATCGCTGCAGTTTTATTTTATTTAAATTCGGAGTCCAATCCTAGACAGATATAACACTAGATATTTAATATCTGTATTATACAGAGAGGTGATCAGTGTAAGTTAAAGCTATTAAATATATATAAATTTAATGAAACACGGTAATAAGGTAAGTATTTTTTTAATGGTATAATGATATACAAAGTCTATAGACGCAGTGTCACTCCAATGCGGCGTAAATAATACTTAGCTACTACTCTGGTACATGTTGACAATATAGGTACATACTTATATCTCCTATTTCATCCATTTCAAGTTTTCTCTTCATGCATCGGTAGGGAAACTAAAATTAGAAACATTTTATAGAAAAAAAAAGTACCTACCTACTTTATACATAATATTGCTACTGTGCGATAAAACCACCAATTGTATATAGGTACCCACATAATAGCGTGTTTAATGATGTCTGTGGTGTACCTACATATCGATTCAAAATGAATGACGATTCCGAAGTTTGTGCGTAACGATGCACGCGCCTGCGAGACTCGCAGCATATGCAGTATGTACCTACACGCAGTGATTGTTGAAATTGTTGTTTGCTATTTATTATGTTAAGTTTGTTATTGTCCTTCCACAAGCAGAGAAGGGGCTATGTAGGGTATACAGCCCTACAAGCCGGACAGCCAGTAAATTGTCGCTGTTGGTACAATAAATGGTATTTCTTCAATTACTGAAGACAAACTCCTATGGTCATCTTCAGACACCATCTACAGGTCCTGTATACTAAGAATACCAGAGAATTAGCTAAGACAAAACAAATGAGCTCAAACTCGATAGGTTTTTCTTGTTTAGTTTAGTATTTCTTAAGGCCATCTTCTGACTTTATCATCAGACCAGCTCCATGGTACCATATTAATGCATTATCCCCTAAACTAACATGTATACAAAATTTCATCAAAATCGGTTGAGGATATCTGCTTCAAAATCGAGTTGCAAGATTTCTTTTCGAACAAATTAAGTAGGTACCATACCTACATCCTACATACAGTGAAAGTAGGTAATGAAAAGATTTTTATAATAATATCATTTACCGACTTGTTTGCAATGCAACAAGGAATGATGCTTGGACGAGTAAAGTGAACAGAATATTTTTGTACCTACCTGCGCATGGCACTCGTACGTACTACCGAGCCATTTAGTTTGATTTGAACCGTATTGTACAATAAAGAGACTTATCTAAGTATATATCTGTTTAAATTTCATAAAAATAGGTGGGTAAAATTTTCAATTGACATGGCAACACACAAGATGGCAGCGTCTTCGTCTAAATCAATCACAATTAAATTCAATAATTAAATAACTATGCATTTGTATACGCTAATTACAGATGAAATGTGATCCCATCCTGTTTTTTTGTAATCCTAGATATATTTTTACATGAAGGAACAACTAAAACCGACATTTTAAAATTAAAATTGACACTGATGTAATACGTCTGACGCGCTACGTGCATACGAGTGAATGCGAGTGACAATATTCAAATCAAGACAATTTGTCTTGATTTGTGTGTCTTCACTTTTGAGCGCGCTTGCGGTTTCTGGTTTGTTCTGTATTCTGAGATTTATACCTAACTTCTTTGGAGACAACCGTCAACTAATTGTTCCTACCTTCCTACTATCCATAGGTGCTACCTTCCCACTATTATAGCTGTAGCTGTGTCAGTACATTGCAAATTGAGCCAAGTTATATTGAATACCTAAAAATATAAATTAGACTGTCTGTTTAGACACAAAAAAATTTCTTCTTCTTCTTTATCCTAGCGTTAATTCCCAGTCGCATCCGAAACTTTCAGCTTGGAGTCTGAGGTCCGCTTTACCAGTCTTAACTACGGATTTGGCTAGACATCGATATTTTCCGTGAAGCGATTGCCACCTGACCTCTACAACCCAATGGTAACATTAGGCGATATCGAAGCTATGCAGCTAGACGGTTGTTTTTGGACTTTTTAGGGCTCCAACTACCCGTAACGACTGCCATAGATATTCTTATGGCAAACCGGGACCGACGGCTTAACGTGCTCTCCGATGCACGACTAGACCAATGCAAATACCCATATTTCATGCACACAAATATTTGCACGGAGCGGGGATCGAACCCGGGCCTCCTGCGTAGCGGCCGCGTTCACTATCGTTACGCCACGGAGGCTGTCACCATTTTTCAGAGGTCAGACTGAAAATTTACGTTAGTTTCATTGCAACCGGTTGGAAATGTTATGACCAAAAGACACGACTACAGACACCAAGCTCTACGGGAAGTGGTCCGCAAGTCCCACATATTTGGTCGGTTTGACTGCGAAATAACCGCTGTTTTACGCCTTCGATGAGGTGGTTATACCTATTATAGTAAGGTACCTAACCCCATCTAAAAGATACCCGTGGTTTCGCATTATCAATAGTGCGACAGTCGACGCCGTAAAAGCTGTGTTATTTAATTAACCGTAGACGTAGAACATTTTTTTTAAAGGGCGTAGAACTTAAAGTCTACGGCGTAGACAGATTCTACGTTGTTCTACGTAATTTTATCTGTTGTATTGTATCTGTCTACGATTGAGAACGGTGTGTCATGCATAGAGTAAAGGTGTCATGACATGCTATTTGAGTGTCAAGAGTGTCAAGTTCTTCCAATATATCCCCGTTATATTTCTTTCTTTAAGGTCTTCTGTGATTATACCAATAATCACAGCTGTAAAAATGCCAGAGCAACCAGAATAATGAAAACCCTGCTGTAGACTGTTCTCCATTGGTTTGATTAAATGGGCTATATTCCATATATTTAGATGGAATATATCGCATCTAATCAAACCAAAACAGGTTTCAATAGCCAGAAATAAAATGTTCATATTTTCACCATGTTTAGAATCACCCGTTGGGTGTATAAACCACTGCTAGTAAGTACCTACTCTCTACTCTTCTTTGTAGCATAGATGCGCATTGTAATACAAATTGGAGAATTTGGGTTTCCTATCATAAGGACCTAATGGGCCTACCACACGTACCCACAAGCTTCACCACAGTGTTGCTTGGGCAGGCCGGTTTGTAGGTAGGTACAAGGAACACTGTGATTGTAGTTGGTGTTCTGTGTTCATTCAAACCGGCGCGGCGTGCTGTTTGTTGTGCTGCACCAAACTGTGGTGGAGCTTGTGCGTATGGTAGGCCTACAAGTATTTTTCATCATACCAGACCTAGGTAAAGTAGGTAGGTACAAACAATTTGACGTGGTTAAAAGCATGCGATGCGAGGGAGTGTAGTTGCACCATCCTGCTTGCCATAAAAATGTGTACTTACTTACTAAGCACCAGATTATTTTTCTAAATAGTTATTAAAAAATAGGCCTCTCCCAATATGCGCCACGTTTCCCAATGCTCCGCCTTCCGCATCCAGTCTGTCCCAGCCACCTTTCGCAGGTCGTCAGTCCACCTGGCTAGCATTGACCTGCAATAGGCTATTTGATTGATTGATTCAAAAAGTGAAAAAAGGCACTTATTCTTGTGTTGTATTTTAGAGTCAATCCCCACAGAAAGAGCAGCGGGCGGTGTCGGCCAGACTTGTACTGAAAATGATTGTGAGAAGCTTCGCACGGCCGCCCTCCTTCGCCTTCAAATGACTATGATACTTTTCTCCAGTACCTATATTCAAAATGGTTTGTAATAATTTGGCTTATAAAGCCGCCCGGCCGCTGCTCTTTCAGTGGGGATTACCCTTAAGAAGATAGGTAGGTAGGTACTTACGTTACGCATAAGTTGAATGCGTACTTGATGTCAAATAAATTCATATTTGTAACGACAAAAATTGATCTTCAATCTTCAGTACCGTCCCCGGCCAAAATATTTTCAAATAGCCTCAATCACATGCTTCCGCCCGAACTTCGCTTTGAAGAAGTACGATGAGGACGGAGAACAACCGATGCGTTGGCCGTGCAAGTGTCCCGTTACCCGGCAGCCGCCGAAAGCTGCCGAACCACCAGCCTCGGACGCGTGGATCTGGGCCTCTTTAGCTGTTCTCGTAAATTTTGCCATGTTTATCTGTTGGGCCCAGTGAGTACCTACATAATTTTCATCACTTATAAGAAGCGAAAGATGTATGCCAGGATCGTAGCAAGTAAAAATCTGTGGTATCTGCCTACCCTCTACATTACCAAACTTAGTATCTATACATATGGGACAGAGACGTCCCGACTGTCCTGAGGTATACCTACTTACCAAGTTTGGTAGGTAATGTTCCATTTTAAATTCTTCCTTCTCAGTAGGACCTTTAACTCACTGGGACATATAGGTAGGTACCTACCTAATAATAAATATTGTATAACATTCTAAACAACGCTATATAGACGCATGGTACTTACCTAAGCACAGCTTAACTAGCTTGAGTTATGGAGTCTAGACTACCTACGGATAAACATACTTAGATACTTTTTTTGTAAATACATACATGTTAGGTAGGTATACATAGAAACACCCAGAGCAATGCAAATATTCATATAAGTACCTACAAATATTTGCACCGAGCGGGAATCGAACTCGCACCCCCTTCGTAGCATTCGAACGTTCCGCTACGCCCCATGAGGAGGATCATGATTGGCAGATGGAAACGGTAATCAGGAGACCATGATTCTATCCCCGATTTGGTCAGACGACACGATCTAACGCAGATTTCTATGATCCAATGACAGTGTAAAGTTTACATAAAATATTGTTTAACTAGCTAACCCCGCGAACTTCGTACCCCCTCTAAATGAAGAACCGCTCGACCGATTTTGTGCAAACTTCACAATTAAACCACCTACTAAATAGTCCGAACAAAGTCTAAACATTTGGTTTGGATTTGGATAGGTGAGCCCGTTCTTGAGTTATAAAATCACAACGAAAAGTGGCATTGATTTTTATGTATTAGGATTTGAAGGTTTCAGCATTAACAGCTATTATGATTGTTACAAGATTTTTAATTGCAGTACTTCGAGTGAAGCCCGCGACTGGTTGACATTATGTGCCCCATGGGTAGACGACATCATTAGTATCATCTACCAGGAAGATATGAGCTACATACAGTTTGCGTACTGTTGGTTTCAAAAAATCAGGCGATATATGAGATCACAATTTAAATCGGAAAAGTCATGTGATCCTGGAAAAGGTCCAAAGCCAGGTGAACCAAGACGTAGATTATACTCTAACTCTAAACGTTTTAGTGACGGGTCAGGAATCATGAGTCAATCTAATAGGGGTTTATTAGGAGGGATACATGACAACACAGATAACCAATAGATGACAGCCTCCGTGGCGTAGCGGTAGTGAACGCGGCCGCTACGCAGGAGGCGCAGGTTCGATCCCTGCTCAGTGCAAATGTTTGTATGCATGAATATAGATATTTGCATTGGTCTGGTCGTGGCTCGGAGAGCACGTTAAGCCGTCGGTCCCGGTTGCCATATGAACATCTATGGCTGTCGTTACGGGTAGTTGGAGACCTAAAAAGTCCCAACAACGGTCTAGCTGCAATGCTTCGATATCGCCTAATGTCACCATTGGGTTGTGGAGGTCAGATGGCAGTTGCTTCACGGAAAATATTGAGGACTAGCCAAATCCGCAATTAAGACTGGTAAAGCGGACCCCAGACCACCCAGACTCCGAGATGAAAGCTTCGGATGCGACTGGGAATTAATGCTAAGAAGAAGAAGAAACTAATATTTTTGTATCTATTTAATAAAAATAATGATTACTAGTTTAATAATAAGGATGGCATCTGTGATATCATGTATATTAGGAGGTCCTAATGAACCTCTAAACTAATTAGCAGTATGTATAATCGCATGACTTTTTATTTTTAGATGTTCATCAAATGTCAAAACTTGAACCAAAATGTAAGAAGTGAAATTATGACAATGTAGACACGAAAAGGATTGTGATTGTTGATCGTTGTGAAGTTAAGAAAGGTAAAAGTCCTAAGTACCTGACCCTCGGTTCTGCCATAGCAAAAACTGCCATCAAATTGTAGTTTTTGTTGCTATTATAGAGATAGACTTAGGTCAAAATGAAATGAAAAGAGTTTCATTAGTACACAAGCCTAGCAACATTGGGAGAGGCCTATGTCCAGCAGTGGACTACGATGGGCTGATTGATTGAGACTCTAGTAACTATTGTAAGACTATGTCCACTATAAATTAGTGGGACGATGGGGTCGAGTGGTTGACATACCCTTACAGTACAGCAGCCCCGGATCTTCAATTTTTTTTAGGCGGGGCAAAAACTGAAAATGGCGCCCCCGGCCGCTTTTTTGCCCTACGTAAATCTTGAATGCCGGCGGGGGGGCGGGGGGGGGGGGGGGGTGTCTATCCGACAGGATTTTATTTTCAGTCAAAAGTATCCCTATCCCACCCATCTTTCCCTCATCCCACCTTAGTTCGAATCCTGGCCATTACCGACGTGAACCAACCCACAGAACCCAGTGTACAGGATCAAAACCCCAAAATAAATACAGATTTAAAAAAAATCCTCTTAGCGTAGTTGTCGGTTGCATCCAAGGCTTTCACATCGGAGCCGGGAATTCGCTTACCCCTAGGAATTACTGCCAACTGACCCCCTGACCTCGAGAGGAAAGTCTGCGCTAGTATTTGTCAATCACCAGGTGCACCGGCTTGCAGGCTGGACCCTGAAGAACTTAGTGAGGCCCCTAATAAATATCTGATCCATGACTCGAAAACGGAATAAAGTAGGTTTTATCTTTTTATTCAGATTTTAGCAGGACCATGCGAGTGAAATCTCTATCGTCATCATATTTAAAATCCATACTTAAAGATCATTGACCAGCCAAATGGAATTCTCTACTTGCTTTTCCATCTGCTATACCTTCATCATATTCAGTGTAATAGTCCTAAACCTAATGTAATGGTTCCACCAAAAAATAAATGATTACACCACATGAAACCTTTTTATTTATTGTGCATAAAAATATAATTAACCCCTGACCTGGCGAACTTCGTACTACCGTCATATTTCCGAGTGGTATTCAGATCTCGTTCACGCTGCACCTTCCATTTAATTTTCTTATTCAAACCTTGGCCACACAATAACGAACACAAAACGGTTGTTGGACCTTTAAAAAGTCCAACAGCTTCTAAATCAATTGGGACAAGGAGTAGTGTGGAGTTGGGTTGTTGAGGTCAAATGGCAGTCGCTTCATAGAAAATTTCAAAGTTCAGGCGTGTGCAGTTAAACTGGAAATGTGAACCCCGGGCTCGGAGGTCGTCGGAGGGAAAGGTCTCGAGTGGACCGGGACTAATGCAAGGTTAATGATGACGAGAGTGATTATTTGTTTACTACAATCATCGTCTTTCTGGTAGGCTACACTTAGGGCTACACACCACAATAGAGTAATTCAAGAAGCATTTAAGCAGCAAATGCTTCTTGACATCTCTTGTCAAGAAGCATTTTTCTTGGCAATTTTGCTGTGCTGTGTGCACAGCAAATGTGTGGCCCCTCTAAAATAAGTTAAATGTGGAATGTGGGTGTTGATTCACTCCTACCTAACCTGGCTTGTACCTAAATACGTATTATATCTAATAACTTATAAATCTTACAAGAATAAGTATAAAAAATATAGTGTGAAATATTTCAGTATGAATTACTACAAACAATAGGTATAAGAATGACTATAAGTAATACAAATAATTTAGATAAACTACCTACGTGATTCTTCATTTCTGCGAGACCTCGTAAGACAGTTACGTTATATCGCAATTTTGAATTGGATTATCTTCTCTTGAATCAATCATTCTCTGTAGAGTATAGCTTTCAGATTTGTTCTTTTTCTTTTATATCAACAGAGACAGACGTCAAATGTCATCGTCCACTCCGGTAAACTGTCCAAACTGAAGAATGTGATTTTATACCATCAATTAAAATACATTTACAATAATAAGTTTCCAAACCTTACCAGTAATTTACTATGTTCAGAGCAACGGCCTGTATTTCTAGTATTAGATCAATTTTAGTAAGTAACTTTTCGTACATCAAAAAAATTCCTGCTGGGAGGGGATCTCAGGTCCCGAGGGAGCCATCTCAATGGCCCTGGGTCAGCCGGGGCGTGAGTGATATACCAGAGGCAATCTCACCTTTGACAACTGATGACCCAAGGCGGTGTGTGGTTTTATTCGGTTCGAATCCGATATAACCACCCCGTATTACCGCGCTATAAAAACTGAGGCTCGCAGGTAAATGGTAGATCACCGAGAACTTTGTGAGACATGTTAGAGTAAAGCTTCAACTACCCGTAAGTCGTATGACACCCGGGACCGACGGCTTAACGTGTTCTCTGAGGCACGAAGATACCCAGATAAATGCATAATAGACATACTTATTCATGCATTAAATATTTGTGCTGGTCGGGAATCCAACCTGTGACCTCTAACTTAGCAGTCGAACGTTTACCGCTACTTCATATTATGCTACTGACTTTTTTATATCACTTACTAGCTTTTGCCCGCGGCTCCGCCCGCGTGGATGTCGGTTATCGCGACCAAATATAGCCTATGTCCTTTCTCAAGGTCTAATCTACCCCTATACCAAATTTCATCAAAATCGGTTCAGTGGTTTGGGCGTGAAAGCGAGACAGACAGACAGACAGACAGACAGAGTTACTTTCACATTTATAATATTAGTAGGGATTAGGCAGAAAAGCATACGGCCCACCTGGTGGAAAGTGGTTACCGTGGCCTATGGACGAGTGCATCACCAGGGGAGTCACACTCGTGCTGCCGACCAAAACGTCAAAAAGAACAAAATCTCTCCAGTGAGCTCTGGCTATCCTACTCGCCGCCTGGTTCATGATGTTTGTAGTTGCCCTCATTTCAAATAACTTGTTTGTTCACAGTACCGTCGCAATCCAATAGACTATCACATAGCATCAATCAAACGTTTTCCACCTAGCAACGCGATCTATAATCCGCGACAGCGCGAGGAATGCCCTGTACCACCGCCTCCACCTCCGAAGCCTCCTAAAGATGACTCTTGGCTCTGGGGCACGGTGACTGTGCTCCTCTTAACTGGAGTGGGCATAGTAGCTGCCAAGTAAGTTGCTTCTTTTCTCGTTCTCTCTTCTCTTCATCATTCTCTGAACCTTATCCCAACTCAGTTGAAAGAAAGAAAGAAAGAAAGAAAGAAAATCCCATTAATCCCAGTATAATTGATCCCAGTAATCTACCACCGGTCAATAATACAGTTATTGACATGGATACAATATTTTTGACGAAAGAACTTGTATATAAGTATCTTAAATCAATTGACGTGAACAAAGGGGCCGGCCCTGATTGCATTCATCCAGTTGTCATAAATAGGTGCTCGCGCGAGTTGTCTGTCCCTATGACCTTACTGTTTGAGAAGTCTCTTCGCGAAGGCTATGTGCCCTCTGTTTGGAAATGCGCGTTAGTTACCCCAATACCTAAAATCGTTACTGATCAGTTGTCTGCCGCTCTGCGACGTCACATTACTACAGATCAACATGGTTTTCTGAAGGGGCGCAGTGTTGAAACTAATCTTCTATCATACACTGAGATTATTCTCGACGCGTTAGACGATAATTACCAAGTAGACGCCATTTACACTGATTTTGCCAAAGCATTTGACAAAATTTGTCACGAACGTTTGCTTTTGAAACTATGGCGGTTTGGTATACATGGTGACCTTTTTCGTTGGATCAAATCGTACATAGAAAACCGATCGCAGGCTGTTGCGGTAGATGGGTATACTTCTCGGTACAGATCCATCACTTCTGGCGTCCCGCAAGGGTCACATTTGGGACCGTTATTGTTTGTTTTATACCTTAATGACGTAACAGAAAGCATAAACGGTTCAAATTTGCTATTGTACGCTGATGACACAAAAATCTTTAGGGTTATTCGAGACGTGCGCGACTGTGAGGCTCTTCAGAGAGATGTTAATAATTTCGAGGCATTTTGCAAACAAAATAACCTATTCATAAATACTGATAAGTGTTCTGTCATAACTTTCAGTAGAAAGAGAGAACCCATCACTTTTGAATACAAGCTATGTCAAAAAGAATTAACCCGCGTAGATCAGATTCGGGATCTTGGGGTTATTATGGATTCCAAGATGACATTTGTACCTCATGTTGAAAGCATAGTAAATAAAGCTTTTAAGCAATTGGGTTTTATACTTCGGGTTGGAAAGCCCTTCAAACGAGCTTTAACATACAAGGTGCTGTTTAACAGCTATGTTCGTAGTCGTCTCGAATTTGCTAGTCCGGTTTGGAGTCCATTTTTTAACACCCATATTGAAAAAATAGAAAAGGTGCAGAAGAAATTTATCAGAGCTCTCGATTATCGTACCGGTCACGAATATTTAGATTATGCAACATCACTGAACAGGTATAATATGTATTCATTGGATTGTCGTCGAAACTACATTGATATAGCCATGATATATAAAATTATCAATAATATTATCGATGCTCCCCCATTACTGCATTCAATATCTTTTAGGGTACCTCAACGACGCGAACGGAGTTGCCGGAATAAGCCTCTCTTTGTGATACCCCGCAGTCGCACAAATTACACCAAAAATGCCTTCATAAGACGGGCTTGCAGACTGTATAATGACAAGTTGTTACATGTGGACTTGTTTAGTTTATCTCTCGGTCGATTCAGGAGATTGGCCTTGGAGTCTCTCTCTGAATGATCATTTGTGTGTTAATTTAATTTAATGGTAAATAAGTGGGTATTATTATTGTGTGTTGATTTGATTTTATGGTGAATAGGTGGATGTAAATGTTATTTATGTATGCTTGAGCTTGTTTAACTACGTAGTTTTTAAAAATGTAGGAAACTGTAGGTCTGTATAGTAAAAGTGTTATCTGTTTTAAATGTAACTATGAATGACTGTTTGTTTCTAAATAAATAAAATAAAAAATAAAAAAATAAAATAAAACATTTTTTTTTTATTCAACATAGCTTTACATGAATATAGACAGTTCAGCAACCTACAAGTTGGGGTCGGGTTTTCCAGTCTAACTGATACGGCTGAACTTTGGTATTTTCCGTGAAGCGAGTGCCATCTGACCTCCTCCACAACCAATTGGCGATATCGAATTTCTGTAGTTAGACTAGTCGGATTTTTGAGGGCTCATATTCAAAAGTCCGACTATTGGGAACGATGGCTTAACTTGTTCCGAGGCCTGATCAGATCAATGCAAATATCCATCTAATGTTTGCAGTGCGCCGGGGATCGAACCCGCGCCTCATGCGTAACGGCCGCGTTCACTACCACCTACCATGGAGGCTTTTCTTCACTCATATCGTCTTCATTATTTCTTTCTATAATTTAACGTGTGTAATTCATTGTGTTGTCTTGGCCCTACGATTGCGATGCACTGGACCAATACTCTCTATATCACATAATTAATTTATACTCTTTTGCTGTTCCTCCGTAGGCACTATGGACGACCTGTTTTGAGGGGAACAGGCAAAGATGAAATATATAAGATCATTATATAAGATCATTGGCAACAGACAACGCTGTGGTTGTGACCTAGAATTGAGCCGACAAAATTTTACACGTCTTTTTTTTTAGGAATAACCCAGAAATACGAGACTGGTTGTCTTTATATGCTCCCTGGGCGGATGATGTCGTAGCTATTTTATATGAAGAGAACATGACGCACGAAGAATTTGCTTGCCAGTGCATAGAAAATGTCAAGAAGTATATTGCTTCATTCTCCGAAGAAGACAAAGTCCCGAAACCCTGCGCTCTTGAAGGAAAAAAGGCACCAGCTCCAGTTGAAGGTTATTAAAAGCTGTGTGTTAAGGCTTAAGGCCCATGCTCGGTCATTCTCTGCAATGCGCAACTGTAGGCCATCATCGAGTCGGTATTCACACAATGGCCTGCTCATAGATACGTCACGATCATCAATATGCAAACAATGGTGATGGCCTACATCGGCCGAGCATGGGCCATGGTGTAATCGAGTATTTATCGATCACAAGAGGGTAGGCAGTCTGTGACTTCAAAATTACGAATGAACTTAGGTAACACCAGACTCACAATGCCAAAGGGTTTCCTAAATGACGATTACGTTATTCCACTAAAATGCATGCCCTGTCTAATTTTTGTGAATTAATAGACATTATTTTCTTGATAGAAGCCCCTGCTCCTCCTAAAAGCGAAGAAGAAGATGAAGATGAGGAAGTAGGTAAGTAAAAAAATTGGTTAAACTTCGCGTTACGTTAAACTGAAATGCTTGTTTATTTTTTATTGTTTAGATATTTAGGCATTAGGTCCCTTTTCCTTATCTTCCGTAAGCTTCTAACCTTATTTCTGATGATGGCAAGTAACAAACTCGCAGTAGAGCCCTAGTTACGACGAGTTCGCCATGCCATATATTTATGCGATAATCCCACACTCGCAGGCGATGTGGAACCTCTCAGCCTCAGGAGGGACTTTGCCTAGCTATGTGTGTTCTGCCGCCTATACAATGGCTTATGCTCAGATGAATTGTTCGACATGATGCCCACAGCTACATTCTATCATCGTACCGCTCGCCATAGGCAGGGAATTCATTCTCATACATTACGACCGGAGACGGTGCGCACTGTGTGGTATGAAAGGAACTTCATCCCACGCACGTTCAAGTGTGGAATTAACTCCCTGCTGTAGTTTTACTAGTTTTCGCAAGCGACTACAAAATGGAGTTCTCTAAGAAGGGCATTAGAAGTTTTCTTCAGGGTCGGCAGCATGAGTGTGAACGCCCCTACTGTGCAATTTTCTAAGAGAGCAAAACGGTGCTTGTCGCAACGTTTTGTTCGATAGAGATTGTCATTGGTTGATCTCCAGTGACGTTACCCAGTCCGACCAATGACAATCTTTATCGAGGACAACGTTGTACTCGCCTAGAGAATTGCACAGCTGGTGTTGCATACGTCCATAGGCCACGGTAACCACTTTACATCAGGTGGGCGTGTGCTTATCTGCCATCCAAGTGGTATTAAAAAAATACACTCATCGAGCACAGAATCATACTCTGAAGTGAATTAATCGGCACGATATTGTTGACAGATGAAGGTTTAACCTGCGACCCTGAGCCACCACCACTAGTGACGCAGGGCATCTGTGATATCGAGAGATGCTTCAAAGAGCTGGGCGAGTTCGTCAATAACAATTACTGGACGGCGAAGCAAGCATGCGCTTATTATAACTGGGTAACGTTTTTTTCCACAAAAAAATCATGTTCCAAAAAGATAATTAATTTTTTGACCATATTTTCTTGGGGGTTGCCCAATTTATATTTCGTATGCGTTCAGCAACATAGCTATAGCGGGCAGGGCACATAGCACGGAGGACTGATGACCGATGACCGATGGGGTCGACAAGTTCTCGAGTGGAGGCCACGTATCGGCAAGCGCAGCGTAGGACGTCCACCCACAAGGTGGACAGACGACCTTATTAAGGCCGCGGGAACGCGCTGGATGCGAGCCGCTTCCAACCGGTCTTACTGGAGATCTATAGGGGAGGCCTATGTCCAGCAGTGGACTTCCTATGGCTGAAATGATGATGATGATGATGATGATGATGCGTTCAGCAACACATTTTCGATAAACAGATATGTGAAGGTCGTTCTTACCATTTGCGTATCTACCACAAAGTTCATTTCTGTGCCCCGAGCACGAAAAACTATCGTAATCGTAACGTAAACGTATCGAGAGAACGGAGCATCGCGATTGGCCGGCTTCACACACACACAGGTTCACAGTTAGAGCCCAAACACAAACTTGCGTTGCGTCGCCGCCGCACCGCCAAAATAAGCCGTGTCACCTGTCAATTTCAATACAAATTGGCAGGCGGCACCGCCCATTTTGACGGTGCGGCGACGCGACGCAAACGCAACGCGTGTTTGTGTTTTGGCCTTAGGCAGGCTACTATTCTATTACGATAGTTTTTCGTACTACTTAGGGTACTGATTTATTTTAGTGTCGAAGGAAGTGTCACGTGCCATCTTCGAGCCCGATTGCGCAATGCGTTTTGGTACCAATTACCCGAAACGGGATCTGACGCAGAACGTCCATTCGTAAGATGACATGATGATAAAAAGATCCTACTCGCGAAACGTCTTACTGTACGATTCATGGTAGTTCTAGTGATTCGTACCTAAACAAAAACAAAACATGTGCTGTGAAATCATGGTTGTTTTAACATTTCAGATAGTAGATGAAACTATGGATGACTTCAGTTTTAATAATCTTAAGAAGTTACATTTCGCGAAGCAAGAAAGAATGGATCTTGTTAAGGTATCATTGCGTAATGCCTGTAATGCCATCCGTAGGATCGGTAAGTTCAATACACGGCTCCTTATGGGAGGTGTCCACTAGCAAAGCAATACAATTTGCGGAAGTTGACTTACGCAAGCAACTTCCAACGTAGGTTTATAAACGCTCGCGCAAGTTGACTTAGTCTGCAAGTTTTAGGAACTTGCCAAATTTGCTGCAAGGATTACAAAAACAAAATTAAGAGAAACGTCGTTTAAAAAATAAAACAGACATAAAAGTGCCCAAAGCATGGATGAAGTTTCGAAGTGGTAATATTTGGATCTCCTAAAGTTTACGTCAGCTAGACATCTTGTTTGACCACTCTCTTCTAAGTGACTTGCATGTTATGAAATTGTAGACAGTGGAAACAGTCGTCAATTTGACTACTGCAAGAAATTGCGGAAGTTACTTGCCAGTGGACACTTCGCTTTAAAGTATGATTCCCAAGCCGACCGCATACCTGCTACAAACTGTCGACGCTTGCAGCAGAGCAGACACAGCGTACCCATTACTTGTTAATCTCTGATACGGAATACGGATAAAGTGGATCATTGAGAAGCCGCGATGAATTCTGTGTATCTGCTGCGTGCGTCTACAGTTTTCGTATGTCACCTTCGGAATCATACCTTTAGATGTAGGATATTATTGCCGCAATGGACTAATTAACCCTTGATTTTGCTTTTCGATAGAGGACATGCTGCGGTATATTGACTGTGGAGTAAATGCCTCAAAAGATGAAATAGAGAGTGCAAAGCTGCTGTATAGAAATAATAAAACAGTATACGCGGCAACCCGCATGGAATATCAATGGGAACAAGACAAAGCTAAAGAGAAGGACAGGCAGTGGGATATAGTAAGTTCTTATCAAATATCGGCGTTGGTCCAGGTAGAAGGGGTAGGCCCAAGAAGTCCTGGCTTAACGTTGTGGAGGGTGACATGCGTGCAAATGGTCTCACTACCATGGACGCCCAAGATCGTGCCAAGTGGAGGAGGAAGGGCCGGAAGGCGGATCCTGAGCTCCGTGGTCATCTTGGCCACGGATGCAATTAGGAACAAGCGTCTACATGAAGATGATGATGAATCAAAGATTGGCTCAAATTCACAAAATTATCGTTTGTTGTCCGTGGTCCTACTACTTGGTCCTACTAGTAGGACCACGGACCATTCTTTTGGCCCATAGTTCTACCAGTAGGACTGTGACAAAAACAATATTATTTTGTATGGGCAATGATCCTACTAAACTAAGATCTTTGGGGCTCAAGTCCACCTGCAAGTTTGTACACTGATGACCAAATGATATTGCCGATATTGGCGTCATTGGATGGGGCACTGCAGGCAAATGTGAATATAATTAAGATGAAAATTATAGTATTTGAAAGAGAATAGAAAGAGTGGAACAAGTGGAACCAGTTGAAGACTGTGTAAGACCTATAATAGGGATTTTGAGTTTACAAGAGATTCTCAGGCCAGGGCCGCGTTTCGAACCGGTGGTCCATTTGCTAAGCTAGTCTTTAGTACATAATTATATATTTTTGACGTTTTGTAAGTGCCGTTTTAATGGTCTATACAGAATAAATGATTTTTGACTTTTGACTTTTGACTTTTATGACTATGATATTTTAAGCATCTTAAGCAGTCAGTCGTCTTTCATTTTTCGTGTTTTTCTCGAAGTGATAGATAAAGATAATAAACGTTATATAAATGAAATATTACTTAGTGCCAAATGAATTCATTAGTGAACCGGTGCAAAAGTGTTAGATCGTTTCGTTTCACTATTTGGCATCTGAGATCTTACAATCTCCGAATGAACAAGAAATGACCAGTCTGTAAGTGAACATTTTATTTGGGTTCGGCCATTTTGTCTCGTGTCCTGTACTGTAGCCAATTACAGATGTCATGGGTCATGTTTTTTTTTTTGTGTTAACTAATTGCAAGACGCTCGACGTTACTCGGTGATATATTGAAAGAAAATAAATGAGAATATTCATGTATTTTCGTATAAGTCGTATGAAAATAGAATGAAAGGAAAATTAAGCATTCACCCGAGTGAACATCTCTAAACGTTCAGCGTCGAGCACAGCGCAGCGTTGCGATAACCTTGATCGATATTGTCATTGGTAGATCTCCAGTGACGTCACCCTGTCTAACCAATGACAATCTCGACCAAAGTTGTCGCAACGTTGTGCTCGACGCTGAACACTTAGAGAATTATTGCACAGCTGATATCAGCTTTACCACATGCACACGCACACATCCATTAGAGCTCGACTGAAGTAGTTATACATAAAATTTAGCTTATAGATAACGTAATAATTGTGTAACAGGTTGAATCAATAGTTGACAAATACACGGGCGAAAACGTCTCCATGTACCCGGGCCTGAAGTACACCGAAGACAAACCTCAGATCACAGGTGATCCGGATATTTTGCTGTACTGCACAATAAGATACGTGAGTACTGAACTTGAAACGTTACTACAGTTTTTCGCAGAGGCTTTCCACTAATACTGGAATTTTTCAGGCCAAACAACTAGACGAGGAGTTGAAAGCAGCTTCCCAGGGGATGAGCGAGCGGGTGAATCGAGCATACGATGGTATGATTTTGATGACAGAAAATTCTATGCAAATTACTCCTTAGTTATTTTTTTATACCACTTAGGTCACAGACAAGCACATGACCCACCTGATGGAAAGTGGTTACCGTGGCCTACAGACAAGTGCAACACCGGGGGAGTCACACTCGTGCTGCCGACCCTTTTAAGAACAAAGAGATTCTGTACCGTCAGCGGTTGCTAGTTTTGAAGTAAAGTTTCACATGCCGAGTTATGAATAAATTTAAACAATACTTACCTTACAGGACTGCCGAAAGGTGATCAAATAGAAAGAGCCAGAACTTCGGCACTAAAAGCGGCAGTCGCCAAAAGGAGTGCTGAGATTACCAAGAACTTGAAAGATTTGGTAACCATTATTCTTATCAGTAACCATTGCAGTTCCCCATGGGTCACCTCATTCTCATCATCGTATTGGTGAGGTCTAATTTACGGTGTGTAGGTACAATTACTTTTTATGAAATTCAGAATTACAAATGTAACAGAAGCGGCATGATATTTTATTTATATTTGATATGAATATGTTATGACTTTCCTCAGTAAGTCTGCCTGGTGGGCAGTGATCACCACAATCTATAAAACAGCGTAGCTACATCATCACATCGTTAACACTCTCGTTATATCAACATTATTAAAATATGTAACCTTGTATTGCAACTGAAACCAAAATGCAACTTTTACAGAGTGACAGGCAAAAAGACAGAAACGACAAGCTTCTGAAAAGACTGACTCAGGAACAATTGAAGAAACACGAGGCAAACATGGTCAAAAAACTGGCAGAGAAGGAGAAAGAGGTATGCGTATATTGAAATTCTTTTTGTGTAGGTGATTATGTTAAGTACAGTAAGCTTCAAACACACAGACGTGTTATTATCGATCGATAATACCGCACGCGTTTTTGCGATAATTTGTATCTCGATTCCTTACTTAATATAGCATTTTTATCGCTGTACTGTACACTGTGCAACAGGCTGGGGATTGATGACAGTTACTTATCTTATATCGGAATTTCGCAGGACGCAGAAACGCAAGCGTTCTAATTTTCTTCTTCTTCAATAACCTAGCGTTAATCGCAATCACATTCGTAGCGTTCATCCCGGAGTCTGAGGTTCGTTTTTCTAACTGTGTGTTTGGCTGATCTTCCATATTTCCTTGGAGTGCCATCTATCTGACCTACACAACCGATTGACGATATCGAAATTTACAGTTAGACCCTGAGGCCCTAGACAAAGTGACATTCTATTGATGGAATCGCGCGATGGATTGGATCGATGCGGTCGTTATAGTAATAATGATAAGTTAAATAATGTATTTCGAGTTACAAAGACTCAAATTTAGATAGAGTCATAGGATTTGCACTGGGTGGGAATTGAATCCCTCTCCCTCGCGTTCACTACCGCCACGACGACACAGAGGCTGTCTAACCTATTCCAGCCTATTTATTCTTTTAATATTATGCCTATTTTAGGGGCTGCCTTGTTAATGTTTCTTTCTTTTTTTTTCAGGTAACGGCCAAATTCAACAAAATGGTGGAGGATAAAGTAACAGCACAGAAACGTATCTTTGCGGGTCAACTCCAAGATATGGCCATGAAGCTTGCAGTTGTTGAAGATAAACTTAATGGTACAGTCGCTATCAGATATATTGTAGCAGACAGGGTGACCAAATACTACCGAACAGTAGTCATCTTGTCTGCTGCGATGTATCTGATGGCGACTGTACTCAAACTATTACCTTGTGCTCATACCGGGTCAAAAATTAATCGAGTAAGTTTAAAAATTACGTATTTAAAATATGTTCTTAGCTCGTTTGAAAGCGGAGCGTGAAACAAGACGATCTCAGGAACTGTGGGCAGCAGGGGCATCGCTTCTCGCAGCTACGAAGAAAGGTGGCCCGTACATTAATGTTAATAAGGAATTGAATGCCATTGAAAAAGCTTCAGGTCAGTTTTACTATTACCACGATAGTTTTCACTTTTTTTTCATTGATAGGACCACGTTTGACCACCCGTATTCTGTAGGGTAGAGGTACTTCTCCAGTCGGACTGCTCGATTGGGACGGAAATTAAATACCGTCGTGTCTTACCTTCTTTAGATACTTATTTGGATATCTTGACGACAGAAGCAAGGCTGAGATAAATATCTTTTGTATTTTTTACAATTCAAGATGGCGAAGACCAACTAGTGCTGACTGTGCTGAAGGCGATACCACCGTCGGTCCGTGAAGTAGGACTAGTTCCCGAAACCGTATTGAAAGAAAAGTATAGAGTGGTGAGTCTGACAGATGTTTTATATTTGAAATAAGTAAGCATCTAGTAGATATGGACCAAGTATAGAGACTATAGCATATAGCATAATGCTCGCGCATTAATCATAATGCCCGTTTGATTAGTACGCGAGCATTATGCTATACTGAAATGAACCTAAGTACTGGTTCATTCACCTACGTTTAGTTGAACTTTGTTTGGTTGCATAGAACGAACCATGTAATTGTTTAAGATATTGATTATTTTAACTAATGGAAGGCTGACCTACGGTTCATGTAAGTAATTATTAGTAGGTTAAGTACTTAGTCCCTTTGGTAGAAGCCTTTATGAATCGTCTCTGTGTACAGATGGAGAGTACTGCATTAAAAGTCTCGCTAGTAGAAGAAGACGGTGGGACAATGCCGGTGTACATTCTATCGTGGGTGCAAGCTCTACTGCTTTTTATGAAGGTACTTATTAACTTGTTGGCAAGCAAATACTTATACTTTTTATACTGTTTATAGGTACTGTTGATCGATGGCACTTGATAGAATTCGCCATAGGCGGGGAATTCATCCTCACACATTGCGACCGGAAACGGTGCGCACTGCGCAGTATGATAGGAACTTCATGCCTCGCACACTCAAGCTGTGGAATGAACTCCCTGCGGTGGTTCTCAAGCGACTACATTATGGGGTTCTTCAAGAAGGGCATTAGAAGGTTTCTTCAGGGTCGGCAGCACAAGTGTGACGCGCCTGGTGTTGCATACGTCCATAGGCCACGGTAACCACTTTCCATTAGGTGGGCCGTGTGCTTGTCTGCCACCTAAGTGATATAAAAAATATTGAATAGACACTTAAGTATACTTTTCTTGATTAGGTATTTTATTTTTTAACCTGAAGATTTTTGGCTAACCTTTTCTGGTTGACCAAGAATAAACAGGACCTGGATTTGACTGGAATTAGACGAAAAAAAATCAGAAAGCAGATCCCGTGCTCCGAGGTGAATCTCAAATGAGACATGACTGTTCCACCTTCAGGACAAATATTCAATAACTACACAATGACGTTCCTCAGTTACGTACCTATTTATCTCTTTTTTTAGATATCAGGGATCCCACAAGACGAGTTCGAAAAACCTCCGATGGAACCTCCGAGAGAATTAGATACTTTCGACTTACTTCAGCGAGCAAGGTATCGGTATAATAAATCGTAGTGCAAACAGAAATTTGCGCGGTACCATGCAAATATGGTACAACCCTTGGATTAATTTAATTATTGCATTCGTTTTCAGCCGGTACGGGCGGGCCGGTAAGGTTAAACCTATCCGTGGTTACATCATTGTCAATTTGTCGTTTCTCAAAAAAATCGCAAGGTATTCGCACTCTGTTTATAAATGGGTGCAAATACTGCAAATTCGTTGCGATTCTTTTTGAAATATGCGGTGTTAGAACGTAAATGACGAATTATCAATTTTTGTTGCTATGTACCCCGGTAACCTGTTTGACCTGTTTCTCTATACAAGCCTTCTATTTTGAATCCGCTTCATTTCAGTGATACTTATAGAATTTCTATGAAGTAATTCATTTTCAGGTTTTGGGTAGAGCGCGGTAATTTGGCAGTAGCGTTGCGCTATGTGAACCATCTTCAAGGCGCTTCGCGGTTGGCGGCGCATCAATGGTATGAATCGGCGCGTGCGCACCTCGAAGTGCGACAAGCAGCTGAGGCGGTGCTAGCTCATGCGGCCGCAATGGGTTTGCAGTACATATGAACAGTAAGTAAGTGCATTGCTCTATATTTTATTATTTTATACTGATTAAAATGACGTAGAATCTTAGCTCGGTCTTGCTATCCTTTTACAGGGCCCTATAAAATTTTTGTTTAATTTAGGGTCAGCACACTCAGCACAGACTGAAATTATTCTTGAGCGGTCTCCGGCATTCTCTGATAGATCTCGTATGCTTAAGTATGGGCTCGTATCTTTGAGGATGCGCGAGCATTGATAGATTCAAGCATATACTACTACTAAGTTATTATTGCTCTATTTCAGTAACTTTGAAGTTAATTTTCGAATGCAATCCTTTTTTTACTGCGGTCCTCTCTGTTTTTTTTCACCTTTACTGGTCCTTACCTGAAAATACCGGTCCATGGTGCGGCTCTGGGACTCCTCTCGGAGTTGAGAGGTCAGACTACAGTCACTCTCGTCAACATGAATTTGTTGAGTTTACTATACGAACCAATCAAATAGCTAAGTTTACCGTATATCGTATATTTCAGGTTGGCTGCAGTGCACAAAATTACTGGGTAGCTTCATGGCAGCTTGGTGAACGTGTTACGAAGCTTTCTTGTTGGTAAGATAATTTTTATACTTAGGTATGGCGTACCTATGAATTAGGTAGGTAATCGTAAATTTTATATGCTAGGTAATTGTAATTCATCCTTACCCCAGAATTTTATGGATAAGGAAATCGTAATTTATCCTTACCCCAAAATTTTATAGGTTTGGTAATCGTAATTCATTATTTTTGTTTCAGAAATGAAAATAACTATATCTGCGACAGACAAGTGATTGTTTTTGACTCGAAGAAAATTATTGTGATATTAATCGTGGTTTTTTTTTATTGTAAATCAGTACGTCTTCTGCAGAGTGATTCTTAATAAAAGTTTATTTTACAAGGATTTTTTTTCTGTAATTTACCTACCTATAGGTAAAACGGTGGGTACCAAACAATACCTTTCAACAAGTTGCGATAAAAATGACAAACTTTCATCCCCTATTTGAACTCTTTTTACCCATTATTTCGCGATAAAAGGTAGCCTAGGGGAAGAGTGCTTAGAATGACATACTTTTTGTTTCTACAGAAATATTCGAAAGTCGTAATGAGATTAAAATCTTAGGGATTTATTCAAATACTAAATAATTAACAATTAAAATCTTAGGGATTTATTCAAATACTAAATAATTAACAGAGTCATTATAGTTTTAAAGCAATCAACTGAATATAAAATTTAAAAAAACGTATAAATTGCACTTAAGTCTCAGTGTGTAAGATGACATAGGTCTAGGGAAAGATGATACACTATGTCATCTACTTTCCATCCGGTGGGCCGTGCGCTTATCTGCGACCTAAGTGGTATAAAAAATTTAATGTAAATTTCGTTGGTGATCAATAAAATAAGATAGCCATACTACCACCAAATAAATGCCATCAATACAAATTACACCCAAATCACTTCAGTGGTTTAGGAGTGAAAGCGTAATGATATAGACAGAGTTACCTACTTTCGTATTTACATATCTTAATATATATAAATCTCGTGTCACAATGTTTGTCCTCAATGGACTCCTAAACCACTTAACCGATTATAATAAAATTCGCACACCATGTACAGTTCGATCCAACTTGAGAGATAGGATAGTTTAAATCTCAAATTATAGTCGCAATTTTAATTTATCGCGATAACCAACATCCACGCGGGCGGAGCCGCGGGCAAAGGCTAGTATATTATATAATATTAGTATGGAAGTATGGATCTCTACTGTGAATGTTATTCAGGAACTAGTTAAAGCTGCATAGCTTTTAAAACGATTAATATGACATAGCTACATAGCTATGTCATATTAATCGTTTTTGGAGTTTGGTTTGTCCTTCGTTCATGCAGTAATCGAATCGAATTTACTTTAATATACTTACCTACTTTCACCCTATCGCCATGTTAAACCATGTTTCTTGCAAATAAAAATTACATTTCAAGATTTTAAGCGAGGCTGTTCTGTTTTTTTTCACGCCGGTGCTTGCATCTCTGGGATGGCTCCGCAAAGTACTACTTACTTAGACACCTATTCTCGACAGGTTGCAGCGATGTGCGGTCCAGTCCACACCAACACCCTCGAGCCTTTGCAGAGGCGTAGAGATGTAGCGACCTTGGCGGTATTTTACCGTCTCTGCCATGGTGAATATTCTGATGAGCTCTTCCGATTAGTAGTCTCACCCCCTTCTTTCACCGCACTGTTAAGACCTGGAATTCCTCACCAGTACACGTGTTTCCTTCTTCCTACAGTGCCGGGTCCTTTAACGGCCGAACCAAATATACGATCCGTGTTTTGAGATTGCAGTCAAACCAAGATTGAACACGATCCTCAGATCGATCTCCGATCTGCGTCCACATACGCAGTTGCCACGTTCGGAATCCAGATTGCACGGTGGATCGGCGTTGATCTTTTCCCTCCCTATCGTTCCGTTATAGGCATACATTTTGTGCAACGTACTTATTGTACGTAATGTACGTGGGATTGATATCGCAATATAAATTATAACTGAACTAGAATATGGTTAAAAACCTTAAATTATGATTTTTTGAGGTAAATGAAATCTCCTTTTTAACTTGATTTTATCATAGAACATTTTTTTTTAAGTCGGAATTGTAAATCCTGCAGAGTACGAAACGTTTAACACATCTGCCACACATCTGTTTTGGGTCTTTGTTTGAATTTGAATACAGTTCAGTTTCAAATTCTCTTTGTCTTTGTTTTTTTTTTAAGTTTGAACTTGTGAAGTGAACAACCAGTACCGACGCATGAATGAAGCTTAACAAGATTTATATTAAGAAACCGTGTGTTAAAGAAACGCTCTTCATCTTTAGAATCAATATCTCCATTAATACTTTATGGCGCGGGTTCGATCCCCGCTCATGCCAATATTTGTATGCATGAATATAAATATTTGCATTGGTCTGGGTGTTTCTATGTACCTATAATATGTATGTATTTACAAAAAAAAAAGTATCTAAGTAGGTATGTATGTATATTCGCATTCTAGATTCCATAACACAAGCTAATTAAGCTTACCATGGGTCTAGATAGCGTTGTGTAGAATGTTGTAGAATATTTTTGTAAAATATTTAAAAAAAAAATACTTCCAAATCCATTAGCCATCCTATTAGCCATAATTAGCAGCCAAATTCTAACACATCAACAAATTTACTGCAAATCCTTTTTTAGAATCCAATGAATTCGGGAGATCGTAAACAAAGATTACCAACAATCCAAAATGTAACGTCAAAATTACAAGATCGAATACGTGGACCGAACAACTGTCACTTTCGAACAAGTTTCAATCTAAAAACACGGATTGACCCTCCCATGGATCGATCGTGAAAAAGGATTATCAATGCGATCCATCGATTGAATATATGGACGCTTTATGCAACGAATCGATTGAAATTCGGGTTTCAGATTGGCATATTTGGATTGAGATTGCATATTAGGTTCGGCCGTAAGTGGGGCGTGAAAAATCATCTGTTAAGATCATCAAGCTGCGTGCCACCATTGTAACATGGTAGGTACGTGTCTATAATGGTGATCCTCGTTTCCGAGACTTTGCCTTTAGCTTACGGCGTGTCCTATAGGTATATAAAAAAAAACTAATATTCCCACTAACTCCTAACTAATCTAATTTATTTATGTTAGGAGTGGCTTCATGGTTATTATCTATTATCAAGTCATCTAGTCTAGTTAACATTAGCATACCATGGTACGTCCGGGATCCTGATTCAGCTGGTTGACAATTTCAACTTCTGTCATACCTACCCCTGACACTGCAAAAAATGCCAGTACATTTTAGACTTTATTGTTTTACAAAGAGACTTCAAAGTTGATGAAATGAAAAAGAGTTCATTACTTTTTTTCCAAGCAGTCTACAAGATGCCATTTAATATTAGGCTATAATTATTAGTATAATAAAATTGTAAAGTCGAAAATTGTATGGCATTTTTGCAGAGTCTGTGTGTCTGTGGGAAAGAACTGTCGGGTGATGATATTAAAAATAAGACATCACACGGAAGATTAAATTGATTTTTATTGAAATAAAAATTTAATAATTTATGAATTTATTTATGATCGGTTTTTGGACCATGTACGTAAGCTTCAGAGAAAAGGAACCCCCCTGGCGATATTCTTTAAGTGTTAAGGGGGTCTGTTTTCTGTGACGCTGACTGTACTTAAATAATAAACAGCCAGGAATCTTTTCCTTTCGTAAAAATACAATGTGTGGTTTTACAAATCAGATATCAGACAATATTATTTATTTCCATATACATAATTGCTGAATAGGTAAGGTGTTTAGGCTGTTTAGAATAGTGTGTAAATTAATATATGCAGTGGCGGATCCAGGGGGGGGGGTCATGGGGATCATGACCTCCCCTGGGCTGGTCACCTAAGTACCAATTTTCCTAACCTCAACATAAATTTTATTAAATAACACGCATAAACTGACTATGTAACTACTGGTATTATAAATATGAGGCACCAAACATGAGAATGAATATTTTTGCATGATTGCAAGTTTCAATTTGTCGCGCAGTGCAGTCATCACTCGATGGGGGCTCGACGAGGTCTCGGACCCCACACAGTGACCGCTATGTTAAAGAAATAACCACGAAGATAAGCCAGGCCGGCAGTCAGAGGTCTGGAGCTGAGAGCCGAGCAGAGGTCCTTTTTTCTTTTTCAAAAAACTCAAACCTTGGCTCACAGCGTCAACCTTCACATAAACGCTATACTTTTGTGAACTTGGACCTCTACGACGTCAACCTAGCACTTTTTGGGTCTACCCCTTCCTCCTGGGTCCTAGCGAGATATTTGTCGCACACGTAATCTGGCGGGTGCCACAAAACATCTTTGTGTCAGCTAAGAAAGGTTCCGCTTTCGATTTCGCTATTGTGTAAGACGGGGAAACTGAACCTTATTTGAACTGGACTCACCGTTCGCCTACCGACCCATTGTGTTGCTTGATAAGGTGTGCAATCTCTTTGAAAGAGCTATATCGGAGCGCCCTGTAGAGCACCTCTCCAGAGTGGGGCTGGACCTGACGAATGGGGCCCCTATGGCTTCTGCCAGAGGCGCTCCACCGTGGAATGCCACCATGCGCGTGAGGGTTCTAGCGAAGGCGGTTGCCCGGCGGTTGCTGTCGAGGTGATGTTTGTGGTGTGCTTGATCCAACGCGTTCATCACCTTGTCCTGGAGTTTCATTAGGGAGGCGATGACGGACCCGTCATTTACCCAACGTGACCGGTCGGCGTGAGATGTCGTGCGGTGTTCCGCAGGGATCGGTCCTGGTCAGGATACGACTGGGTGCTTCGCAATGAGCTCTCTCGTAATAGGGTGCCGCCGTCACGTATTACGCGGATGATATGACCGCGATTTCAAGACGCGGATTGGAGCCGGCGGCTGGGTCTCGAGGTGGCTCTGTATAAAACCGAGGCTCTGTTCTTCCATGGGCCTTGGAGCGTGCTACCCGAGGTATTTAGCCTCACAGTAGAAGGATCGATATTTGGGGCTCAATGGAACTTCGGGGAGCATCTCCGAAGTTTGGTCCCCAAATTGAAGTCCACAGCTGCCGTTCTGGCGGTGCCTAATCTGTGCGAAGACTCTGAAGGCCAATAATGGGCAGATGCTGCTGATGGCCAATAGGGTTTTGAGGGGTACCGCACGATATCCTTCGAGGCGGCGGCGTGGCCCCTTGCTGGAACCTCACCATGGATCATGGAGGCGAGAGTTCTTTCATTGCTATCTGCTAAAGCAGTGTAAGGGATCTCACGAAAGGTGCAAGGGAACAGAAACCCGAACCTCGAAAATCGTGGCCGTGAAGTTTCAGCTCCACCAGGACATCATGGTAGACTGGAAGAAATGTAATAGGCAACCTAGGCGTGGGGCACGTCGTGGTAGCGGTGGTGAGACCCATCGTAGAGGACTGCCTAGAGAGGCGACACGGGGGGCTCTCGTACTGTCTGACACAAGTGATCTCCGGGAGAGGGTGTTTCGGGGACCAAATGTTTCCAAGCAGGAAGAAGCTACCGTCTTGAGTTCCATCACCGTGAGTGTGACGCTAACAAGAACAGCACTGCAATTCACTAAGCGAGCACAACGATGCGACAACGATGCGAGGCGCAACGTAGATTGTCATTGGTCAGATTGTATCACGTCATTGGAAATCGACCAATGACAGTGTCTATCGCGCACATCGTTGCGACTCGCATCGTTGTGCTTGTTAGTGAATTGCACAGCAGGGCTGCACACGCTGGTGTGGTGTGGATGGCACCGAGTGGTAGGCCCTCGGTGTAGGAGTTCTCTCACTCAGCGCCTAGCTCACAGCCATGGCGCAGGGCGCGAAAGAGCGGAAGCTGCCGCCGCGCCGTCTGCGCAAAATGTGTGAGGAGTTGGCAGAGTAGGCCCGGGAGACTCTGGTGTCTTCCGATTTCAGGGATTTCAGAACCGCAGAGCTCGTGAGGCGAGGAAGTAAATCAGACGTCGGAGGTCACGCAACGACCTTCATCCTTCATGAGCGCATCGCGCGCTACCACATTTCCGTGTCGTAGTTATAGTCTGTACGTGTCCGACATAACCGTGGGGGGAAGGATGGGAGAGGTTATCCGAAAGAGTATTGTCGTAAAACAATTTCATTGTATAGTTTTCTTCATCCGTCAAACCCCCCCTCCCCCCTCCCTCCTCCGAAACTAAACCTTGCTACGACATGACCCTCCCCTGACTTAAATGCTGGATCCGCCCCTGAATGTATGTGTTAATTAATTAATTAAAAATTACATACTCATTAGGTCATTAGGTATGTCATGAGTGTCATGACTATTGGATGAGGCGGGGATGAACTTTGAATTTCGAATTAAGAAGGAAGGAAGATAAAGAAGGTAGATAGATGGCTTATAATATTACTTATAATAGTTTATAATATGTATTAAAATATAATCGTTTAACAATTTAGGCATTTTGCTTTATAGACGAACTAAAATTATTATAGTTACTCTTGCTTGGTGGCAATTTGATTTTTAAGTAACAACATCAGGAGGAGTAAAATCAACTATTGACGTGAACTGAAGGAGACCAACACTACTTTCCTTTCAAGAATATGAAATCGTGCTAAATTGTCTTTGATTTGCAATAAAATATCTGTGACAACCGTAGTTCCTATTTTCACCACTAAAGGACAACATTCACTCTCCATACAAATCTGGGCTAGTTTTGAAAGTGCCGGCCAAAGGAAAAAAATACGATATTCCGTTAGAACTCGTTCTTACTAACATTTTTTATTATGGCGTCAAAGTTGAGAGACCACTTCCAACGGTTTTATTAGAGTTTAAAAATCTTAAAATATACACTTTTTATGATACGAACTATTGAAAATAAATGAAAAATATTGCTATACATTGGAAGAATAGTTAATAAAAGCAATAAAAATAAACCCTGTACTTTATATTGTTGTTTTTCGTCCATTTATTGAGATCCAAAGTTGAAAGTGCCGGTCAGAGAAAACAAATATGATATTCCGCTAGAGCTTGTCCTTATTAGCACTTTTTATTACTATGTCAAAGCTGAGAGACCACTGCCCTCAGTTTTATTGGTGTTCAAAAATCTTAGAAACATATAATTTTTATGATATTATATATTGAAAATGAATGAAAAATATTGTTCTATATTGGAAGAATAGTTGTTTAACGCAATAAAAAATAAATCCCATACTGCATATCGCTGTTTTTCGTTAGTTAGGTCCAAAAATTGAAAGTGAAGCCAAAGAAAAATAATATGATATTCCGTTAGAGCTTGTCTTCATTGACATTTTTACTATAGCATCATAGCTGAGGGAATACTGCTCTCGGTTTTATTTGAGTTCAAAAATCTCGGAAACGTATATTTTAAATAAAATAAATAATTGAAAAGGAATAATAAATTATGTTGTATTATATTGGAAGAATAGTTGATAAAAGCAATAAAGCAATAAAAATAAGCAATTAAAAATAAAATACACGAGCAATAACACTGTTTCATTGCACTCAACCCTGTTTGTTTTATCTATGATAATGTATATATAATGTTGACGAACCTGGACATGACGTGATTGCTATCGTCCACGAATCTACCTTATGGCATTGCCATTAGTGCCTTGTAACTGTGGAATATGATCAACACATTTACTAAGTTCAATAATTGGAAATGCACCTTTAACCAATATAAATCAATATTTCTCATTCATTTTCAATAATACGTTTAAAAAAATGTATTATATCCAAGATTTTTGAACTCAAAAAAAAAAACCAAGGGAAGTTGTCCTTCAGCTTTGACACCATAATAAAAATGCAAACGCGTACAAGCTCTAGCGGAATATCACATTTGTTTTCTTTGACTGGCACTTTCAATTTTTAACCTAGATAAATGGATGAAAAACAACGATATGTAATATGCGGTTTATTTTTTATTACTTATATGAACTACTCTTCCAATATAGAACAATATTTTTAATTCATTTTCAATAAATAATAATAATAATAATAATAAATATTGTACGACAATCTACACAACGCTATCTAGACCCAAAGTAAGCATAGCTTAACTAGCTTGTGTTATGGGTTCTAGAATGCGGATAAACATACTTAGATACATTTTTTTTTGTAAATACATACATATTATACATAGAAACACCCAGACCAATGCAAATATTCATATTTGTATCATAAAAAATGTATGTTTTCAAGATTTTCGAATATAAATAAAACTGAGGGAAGTGGTCCCTCAGCTTTGACGCCATAATAAAAAATGCTAATAAGGAAAAATTCTAGCGGATTTTATTTTCTTTAATCGACACTTTTAATTTTAGCCGTAAATAAATGGACGAAAAACAACAATATGCAGTATGGGGTTTATTTTTTATTGCTTTTATTAACTATTCTTCCAATGTATAACAATATTTTTCATTTATTTTGAATAGTTCGTATCATAAAAAGTGTATATTTTTAAGATTTTTAAACTCTAATAAAACCATTGGAAGTGGTCCCTCAACTTCGACGCACTAATAAAAAATGTTAGTAAGAACAAGCTCTAACCGAATATTGTATTTTTTTTCTTTGGCCGGCAAAATAAAAATTAGCCCAATCTGAATGATGTCCTTTCATGGAATCATTAGTTTTACTATATAATTGTATAGTACTTATCTACTCAGTATTTTGTAAAGACTAGAAATTTGGTTTTTATACATATGCTATGACTTTATAAAGGAAAGAATGCAAAAACTGTCCAAGGTATCTTACCCCAACAGCCTTGTACTGTACATATAATAAAACTAAGAAACCTTGGGCAAATTATGAATATCCCATCGAATAAACGATTATCGCTTGCGGTAATTAGGAGGGCGATGAGCCGATGGTTGGACACAATAGTTATAATATACCGCAATATGGTACATATGGAGTAATCGCGGAGCTCCCCCTTGCCAGTCATAAAATCTAGCATCTAGAAACTCGTAGCGCTGATAACCCATGTAGGCGTCGTACAAAAAGTTCAACACAGGATGAGTGTCTACCACAGTATAATAATGCACAATATCTCTGGAACGTAGTTTCAGAGAGAACGCGCACATACCAGATAAACCATCGTTTCTACCAGTTCTGCCTAAATCCATTAAGTGCATCGCTCCGCCGGAATCCATTCCTAATCTTGCCCATTCTCCTTGAATACAATGGAACCAGTGCCAATCACTCTGGAAATTTAATCAGTATGATAAATTCAGTGGGTATTTATTCATAAACGTCGTCGGTGACGATCAAGGTGTTGAAAACCGTTTATGATAAAAAAGAAGAAAATGTTGGCCCATCTTGATGCCCTCCGTAAAGGGGGGAATTTATTATCCAACTGCCCGCGGGCCATCCACCTCGGACGATAGACAGTGGTTTTCTTTAGCAGAATTGAGGCCCAGCAGGTGTACCGACTTGCAGATGAGGTTATCTTGGTCCCGGGTCTTGGTAGAACCGCATTCTATCGGGCGTTTTTCTGTTAGCCATGTTCATCCTAATATTTGTTACTACTTAATTGCAAATGTTTTGTAGTTCGTTGAAAATATTATTAAAAAAGTTACCTTAGGGCAAGGCCGTACAAACTGGCCTGTTCTGACACCGTATTTATACCACGGAAGTGGGCGACGACCGTAAGCCTTCATAAAAAGATACCCAACAGCAAATACTCTGTCACCACCTCTGGGTATAGTGTGTGAAGATGTTTGCCTGTAAGTATATTGGACACATTAAAGCAGGGCCCGGTCGACCGACCGGGAATGACCATCTATAGACCTATCCCCACCAATATAATAAAAGATGTTTTAAAATAGGTGTTTTGAAACTAGCTTACTAGTGTTATTGTTGTTTGAAATCTCATAGACAAGGTTTACACATACTTTACATGTACATTGTAACTACAAACAATATTTCAAGAAACTTATGGCTGGCGCATGGCATTCTCACTCAGTCACAGGACCATTATGTGATTATACCCCGTTCCTAGACAAACTCATCTTGATTGATTTGGGTAATAATATCTATTGGGCATAATTTGGCTTTTCTTGTACGTGTATGCCATCCAACGAATTGATACTTGTCTAGGGAAGCTGGTCCTACCTATGTCCTATAATCTATCTATGTGCTAAATTTGTCAGAGATCCGTTCAGCTGTTTTTGCGTAAAAGTACCTTTAAACAAACTTTCGTGTTTACTATATCTATTAGTGTGATCTTACCATGTGCTCCCGGCTCTTTGACACATAAAAGCGTGGGGGTTCTGATACCAGGTACCCCAATGCCAATACCCGGACCACACGGCCAAGTCATAGAGGCACGGCAATGGGTGAGACATGTTCCCTTCATAGTCCCGTTGATACTAAAAATAATACGATATCATTAATTTGTTGGCATCCAGGCCGTCGATTCTGCTAAAGTAAAACCACTGTCATACCATAGACAATGCAAAAAATTACATTATAAACTTTATTTCTATAGGCTTAAGGTCCAAAATTAAATGAAAAGGGGTTCATTATACCTTCTTTTTTATACACTCTACAAAAAGTCATTTAATTTTAGATTTTAACAGTATTAATTTAAAGTCCAAAATTAAATGGAATTTATTGCCGTGTCCGTGGTATTGCAATATCGTATATCATACCTGAGGATGATAATGTATGCGGGACGGTCCAGGGTGGTACAACGTACTGTTAAAATTTCTCTTGTTTTGTTCGTAATATAGTCCTAGTATATGGTCTAATTGTCTAGCTCCCTCAAAGTTCCTTAGAACAATGTCTGTGCTTGTGGCTGTTGTGAGAATGTGTCGTTGCGTTAGAATAGCGCAAGTGCCAAGTATATGATATCTCTTGTATACTGTGCAGCAATAACATCCAAGCAGCCATGCGTTTTCCTGTTGATCATAATTTCATTCCACTTATATATCCCACTATACCCACATAAATATCCCAAAAATATTACTTAGAGTTAGACCATTATAATAGGCCTACCATACGAACAAGCTTCACCACAGTTCTGCCTGCACAAGCGGGTTTATACCCAGAACACCGTGCTGTCTTTCCACTAGAGATGTTTTTTGCTACGTTGCTATGGATGCTTTTGATATCCACCAATCATATTCATTGGTCCCACATGGCGTAGCACTGGTGGCAACAGATTCAGCTAATCTATGTTTTCTATATAGAAATAATGCGTGCTATGTGTGTGGTTAAGGATGTGTGCTGTTCTATGCGTAGGTACTGTAGATGCGTGCTGTACGGTATTATGCATGGCATTGATACATCGCATAGCCCGTGCTGAGCATTTCACTCGCTACGCTTTGAAGCATAGTACAGTGGAAACGGTCACATAGTTTCATAGCTTAGCTTTCACATCCTCGTAACATCTCTGGTGGAAATTCAGCCTAACTGAAAGTTTGTACGCGAAACGGAACACCATACGTATGGAGGAAGTGTGCTTAAGATGACATAGATAAGATGACACACCTGTATTATTTTTTGAAATACAAGCGCTAATATTTTTTATACCACTTAGGTCGCAGATAAGCGCACGGCCCACCGGGTGGAAAGTGGTTACCATGGCGTATGAACGAGTGCACCATGGGAGTCACACTAGCGCTGCTAGTGCTCACCCTGGAAGAACAGAGAAATTCTGTGCCGTCAGCGCAGAAGCAAAGCCTTTGGTCTTCCCACCGACATACAGCACAAAATCTCGAGCTTTGGCTACCCTACTCACCGCCGCGCCGGCTAAATTATTATTGTACTGTATAAGACGACATACCAAAAAAGTATAAGATGGCATAGTGTGCCATCTTTCCCTAGACCTAGCTATGTCATCTTACACACTGAGACTTAAGTGTAATTTATATGTTTTTTTTTTTATATTCAGTTGATTGCTCTAAAACTATGACTCTGTTAATTATTTAGTATTTGAATAAATGCCTAAGATTTTGATCTCATTATGACTTTTTTTCTTTTGAATATTTGTGTAGAAACAAAAAGTAGGTATGTTATCTTAAGCACACTTCCCCTGGTTGGTAATAATGATACATTATTAGCAACAATACGTATGGTGTTCCGCGTACGAACCTTCCGGCGCAGGTAAAACTGTGGTGAAGCTTGTGCGTATGGTAGATCCTTAACTTACATTATGGTCAAACTCTCCGATCTGCCTTGAATGCGGTGATAAACGATATGGTCTATTGTATTCTCTAAAAAAATTTTCGTCGAAAACAGTATAGTAGTTTTCTTCAAGGCGAAAGTCGGGAGTATAATTCCGGTGCGGCACCACTGTATCTTTAGCCACATCTGGATGTGGCCTTGGTGTATAAGCACCCGGGTAATGATATCTTTCAATCCAGTAAGGAAACCAAACCATATTGCGAAGGTGATGACCTTCGCAGCACATATACAGCATTGTGAGCATCGCTAACCTGTAATGAACAATATTATGGATCTATACCTATTATAGCTACATACATATACCTACATACAATCACCCATATTTTAGGAGGATAATGAATAGAAATATTTGAATCCAAAATTTAAAAGAAATATTTTTGGTGTGGTGGGTGGTGGGCCACCCTTAAAACGTAAAAAAAAAGTAAAAATTATATTTTCCATTTAAGTTAAACTTAACTTACCAATTCTCAGAGCTACAAACTATGCTAATATTTTTTTATAAGAATCGGTCAAGCCGTTTCGTAGCAGTTTGCAGACAAACAGTTACCTACTGTGCCACGAGAATAAAATTGTACACCTACTTAGGGTGGTGGCACCATATATCGGCCATGTCAACATTTTTTGACCTTTGATTGATTGTAATTTTTTGGTTTATAGCATTTGCTTTCCTGCTATGCCTTTTTCGGGTAGAGGGATACTGAAACTCCATTACCACATTCGTAAAATTACCAATTCTTTGTTATTTTTGAAAATATAGATGTTTTTTTCCGGGTATGTCGATTTTCCTTAATATCGGCCTCTAACACCCTAATTTCTGCCGCCTATGACCCTAATATCGTCATACCTTTTCCAACGTGAATTTAGATCAATAAAACTAAGTAAAGTAAAAAAATGTAACGTTTTATATTCCAATTCAGGTTCAAATTATTTTTTTAACGCTTATCTATCATTAATTTGTCTTTTCTTTATATCTCAGCCTTGAAAATTACAGTAATTGCTGTTATTATAAACTAATGATCACAATGATTAAAAAAATTTAAGACAAATGAAGATTTCCAAAATATATTAATATAAGAAAAAATATTATTTAATAAAGTCAACAGAAAACTTGACTTTCTTTAAAGGTTTTTTCAATTTAAATGCACTAAACAGTGACGGCAAGTAAAATCTTCTTTAGCCACATCAATATAATTTCGTCCACGATGAACTGTACACTTTAAGTGGAACCATTAGTATACATAAGTCACATTTAATATTTTTGGGTTCATCTTCTTCGACATCAATAATAAGTTCTACTTCACAGCCACCATAAAGAATTTTCATCTTTTCTTCTTAAAAAGGTAAATCATGAGGTCAGTTACGCTGTCCGTTAATATTCTCTTCTTCTATTTTAATACTCTTCTTTTTCTATCTAGGTACTAGTTTTATTTTATTTGACTGGTTTATGTTTTACTAGCTGTTGCCCGCGGCTCCGCCCGCGTGGAATTCTTATCCCGTTCATTGCTGATATATAGCCCATATGTTAATCCAGGGTATAACCTATATACATACCAAATTTCAACCAAATCGGTCCAGTCGTTTATGCGTGAAAGAGTAACAAACATCCACACATCCACACATCCATTCTCACAAACTTTCACATTTATAATATTAGTAGGATTGTCCAGATTTCTCTTTTTCTCTGTATCTATTCTTCTAGGAAGTCTGTCTTGTAAAGTGATCCTGAAAATTTCGTATTGTCGAAATGCTACTCTTCTTCTACTTCATCCTATCATTAATTCCCAGTCGCAATCGAAGCTTACACCTCGGATTCTGGGGTCCGCTTTGCCAGTCTTAACTGCGGATATGGCTAGACATCGATATTTTCCGCGAAACGTCTTCCATCTATCCTCCACAAGCCCAATGGTAACATCGAAGCATTGTATTACTGCCTGCTTCTTTGAACGGCATTTACTCCATCTCTTATTCTACTACGGTCATAGAAACTATAGGGATCATAGAACCTATAGGGGTCATAGAACCTATAGGGGTCAGAGAACCTATAGAGGTCATAGAACCTATAGGGGTCATAGAACCTATAGGGGTCATACAACCTATAGAGGTCATAGAACCTATAGGAGTCATAGAACCTATAGGGGTCATAGAACCTATAGGGGTCATAGAACCTATAGGGGTCATAGAACCTATAGGGGTCATAGAACCTATAGAGGTCATAGAACCTATAGGGGTCATAGAACCTGTACGGGTCATAGAACCTATGGTCATATACCCATAGGTTTGAAACCTTTCTCTTTTTGTTGGGACATCGTTATGGCATACCTACCTGTTGACTAAAATTAAAATACCTAAGTATTTGTTCATTTTTCACCACGTCCCTGTTTTACAATAAACACAACAAGTTCGAAGGTTGTAGGAAAGTAAGTACCCTATACAAAATAAAGTGGCCGTTATTACGCATCAATTCTCTAGATATCGGCCGTAGCTGGCAAAAATAGTTTTTAGGCGGCCGATGTTAGGATCTAGTCATCAAACAGAGCTGTTTTATCATTTTTAACCTTATTAATGTTACTGCTAATATATAAAATAGCTAAACCTGTAGTTTAGTGTTTTCATGCATTTCCCAAATATCGACCAGGTGGCCGATATTGAGATTTATCCAAAATAAAGATCCCTAATCTCGACCCCCCGATTATTTCATAAAAAGTACAAATAAATTTAAAAACACACTACCTAAACGGTACTTCGACTGTTTTTCTTTATTATAAAATAATATAAAATACCATAGGTATGTTTAATTCCATTCAAATACTTATCAACGGAGTGCGTCGACTCCGGGATTTGACTCGGAAATGCCAACAAACGACACAAGTCGGTACCTGCGCGTGCTCTATTGCCACCTGAACGTTCAAATGTGGAGGTACCCGCACCAAAATATGGGATGTTATTCGTATGGATATAGAGTCGCTTTTTGCATAAAAACGATCATAATTTTAGGGTTATTTTCATAGTTATGATCCATTTTTTCGAAAAGGCCGATATTAGGACGTGGCCGATACTAGGAGACTTCACCCTAATTAGATAGATAGACTTACCTACCTACGTAGGCACTTACCCATTTTTGACTCGGTCCTTCATTGTTGAGGTAAAGAAGGTGAATGAACTTCTGAAATTACTGAACAAATCGGAACATAATTATCGACGTGCTTACTGAAACAGTTGGAAATCAATTGTAGCGCACGCGTCTCTCATAATCAAATTTTATAAGTATCAGTGTTGCAGTTATCGTCACTTACCCATCTTTGAAGGTAGGTAAGTAGAATCATTTGTCTTCTTCTTCCTAGCGTTAATCCCAGTCGCATCCGAAGCTTTCTCCTCGGAGTCTGGGCACAAATTAATAAATAGTTAGGTACTACGTGTCTGGGGTCTTTTTTTTAAACAGCCTAACTGCGAGTTTGGTTAATCTTCACTACTTTCCATGAAGCGACTGCCATCCACAAATCATTGGCGATATCGAAGTATTGAAGTTGGACTAGTTGTTGCACTTTTTAGGGCTCCAACTATTTAAGCCCGTACCTAACGACTGCCATAGATGTTCGTATGAAAACCGGGACCGATGGTTTACTTAACGTGCTCTCTGAGGCACAACCAGATCAATGCGAATATCCATATTCATGCTTAAAAATATTTGATTTGCACTGAGCGGGCATCGAACCCGCGCCCCAACAGAAAACATAATAATATGAAATAAGTACTTACATCAATCGTCACTGCACTTCTCTTTTTTATACTTATAGAGAACAACGCCAGAAACTAGAACAGTTCTTGTATACTTTTATTTTATAAAATTGCCGTCCATTCAAAATTAATACTTTTCCTCCTTTTTGGTAGCACCATAGGGAATGTTTTTAGTCGTTCCACCGTACGGTTGATCCATCGGGAAAAAAAAGCCCTGTGGTACAACCAGTTGATCCATCGGGAAGAAAAGCCCTGTGGCACAACCAGTTGTATCAATGGGTGTACCACAGGTAATACATGCTAATATTGGCTGTAGGTAATTTAGGCAATTTAGGGTAAATAGGTTAATTTAAACCTTTAATGCTAGCAACACTATATCCCATAATGTACCTACCTATCGGAATTTGTTGAATCCGGTCGCTGCAAATCTTCTTGTGTGAGGTAAAAATGCGTGTTGACAAATTTCAATGCGAAACAAATAAACGGCACCTTAGTCCAGCTCCAGCGACTCCACCTTTGAGAAGCAGCTAATATTTATTTACGAACTTAGGTATGCTACATACAGAGATATTTGACACTTTTCTCTACAATTTTTTTGAATTTAGGTATATACTTTTTCATTCCAACAATTTATTTATAAACTCGAAGCCCTGGCTGTTTGCTAAGAAGAACAACGTAGGCGCGTGTTAGTCGCATTATGTCCAATTCGCAAAATGTCCAACTGTCCAATTCTCAATAGGTCCAGTTCGCAATTGGTCCAGTTCGCAGTTGGTCCAGTTCGCAATTGGTCCAGTTCGCAGTTGGTCCAGTTCGCAATTGGTCCAGTTCGCAATTGGTCCAGTTCGCAATTGGTCCAATTAGCAATTGGTCCAGTTCGTAATTAGGGATCCTCCTTGATTACGAGAATCGTTTTTGACAACCTTCTGAGATAGAAGGCTAGCGCAATCCGACATGTATAGATTAGGTTAGAAGGCTCTAATGCCCGCTTTAGCCTTCATGGTTATTTTTTTTATAGCCGTGCAGAAATAAGTAATTTGCCTAGCTGTTTCATTAAATGGCTAGGCAAGTAATTGAACGTCATCTATCGAATCCATTTGCCTAGCCGCTTAATTAAATGGCTGAATATCATTCAGGCCGTTTAGTTAACAGGGGAATACCCAACAATTCCGAAATATTTAGTTCCGAATTTCAATATTCCGATTTTCACATACATACATACCGAATAATAATATTATAATTCCTAAGAAACAAAACTCCGAGTACCTATTTAAAATCACGACAGTTATTTATTCGAAAGACATAAATACGAATGTTTATTCTTCCGAATTTCATTTGTACGAATAATTATAAATCCGTAGTGTTATTAGCCATAAAAACGTTATTCCGAATTTCAAATTTCCGAAAATTCATAGTTCGAATTGAAAATTAGTATCAAAAATAGATAATAGTACATTATGGTACAAGTGAGCAAAGTTGGTGATTACCGCCGAGGCGCTATTGAGACCCGAGCCGCAAGGCGAGGGTCTTAAGACAGCCGAGGACGGTAATCATCATGCTCACACGTGCCATACGACGTTTTACAACACACTTTTTTTTTTTTTTTTTTTTATATAGGACACGTCAATTTGACTTCGCCTCGCCTGATGGTAAGCTGAAGGCAAAGTCTCTGAAAAGAGGGCCACCATTACAACACGTACCATGTTACAATGGTGGCACTCAGCTTGACGGCCTCATCAGATGCTTTTTCACGCCCCGCTTAAAGGACCCGGGACTATAAGAGGAAGGAAACACGTGAGCTGGCAAGGAATTCCAAGTCTTAATAGTGCGGCAGAAGAAGGAGTCGCCGAATCGCTTGGTTCTTGATGAAATATTCTGCACCGTATGCGGGTGGCATCTAAGTCCTGCACGTGTTGTCCTATATAGGAAAGGAGAGGGTGGGATTACTTGGAAGAGCTCATCAGAACATTCACCATGGTAGAGACGGTAGAAAACCGCCAATTGCGAATAAAATAATACTACAAATACTAAATAAACAATACTAGGTACAAATTAATTCGTTTTCCTATGCGCGCGCATTTAACAATGGCGGTCGACCATATTTAAAAAAAATGAGGTTTGAACTTAACTTTTTTTTACTCTGTTTTTTTTTCTGTACTTAGAGAAAAAAAAAAGTTAAATTTGAGTGAAAATTTTGTTTATTATACAAGTACTTATTACAAGTTGAAATTATTTATTTAAATACGAAAATGCATCAAATGACCATACAATAGGCGTATTAATTTATTCGTACTATTAAACACGTTATTTTTTGTATCAAAACTTTTTTAAGAACATAGACAATTATAGACACTTCCTATAAAATTTAAAAAAGAATCTATAACTCACTTGTGAATAATAGCAATGAAAAAGTCACAGTTTGATAATAGGTGTCATTCCGTGCCTAATTGCGGTAAAATAATATCACTTTTATAAGCAGGTGTGTTGTAAAAGTAAAATTTTTAATTTGCCATATCGCGCATAAAGAGTTTTGGGAGTAGGTAATTAATGATTTTTTAAACTAAATAATTAATTTCTCTCCAATGTATACGTATAAAAATTAAGCTGAACACGACTTGCTGTGGCACTTGTTTACCCTACACTAGTGTTATTTAAAAACCGGAGGCGCAGAGGGAGGGCAGAAAGACTGAGATTGAGAAAGTAGATTAGGTTAGAAGGGAGCGGTGTTATTTAAAAACCGGAGGCGCAGAGGGAGGGCAGAAAGACTGAGATTGAGAAAGTAGATTAGGTTAGAAGGGAGCGGAGCGAAGCGAAGCTCCCACATTAGCACTCGTGGTTATGTTTTTTTTTTATAACCATGCAGAACTTTATTTAGTCAAATGCGAAATCAAATGATTTTACGAACTGGACCAATTGCGAATAGGACATTGTGAGAATTGGACGTTGTGAGAATTGGACAATTTGCGAATTGGACGTTGTGAGAATTGGACAATTTGCGAATTGGACGTTGTGAGAATTGGACAATTTGCGAATTGGACGTTGTGAGAATTGGACAATTTGAGCCCGCTGGACATTTTGCGAATTGGACATAATGCGACTAAAGGGTAGGCGCTTCCACAAATTATGGATTCCTTTGTCTGACAGGCAATCTGCTTTTGCTTTTTCGCTGATGACACAGCACGAGTTTGAGTTTTTTTTAAATAGGACACGTCAATTTGACTTCGCCTCGTCTGAAGGACAAGAGGGTCACTATTACAGGTACATACCATGTTACAATCCCTTGGTGGCACTCAATTTCCCATGACACTACTGTTAGTGCCAAGCAGTAGTGCCACGGGTAATGGAGGAACTTGACGGCCTTATCAGATGCTTTTTCACGCCCCGCTTAAAGGATCCGGGAATGTACGAAGAGGGTAATGCGTGAGCTGGTAAGGAATTTCAGGCAGAAGTCGCCGAACCGCTTGGTTCTTGATGGGATATTTTACACCATATGCTGGTGGTATCTAAGTCCTGCACGTGTTGTCCTATAGGATAGGAAAGGAGAGGGAGGGTGGGATTAATTGGAAGAGCTCGTCAGAAAATTCACCATGGTAGAGACAGTAAAATACCGCCAAGGAAGCAACATCTCTACGCATCTGCAAAGGCTTGAGGGTGTTAGTGACCTCAGGATTCACAATAATGCGGAACGCACGTCGCTGCAACCTGTCGAGAGCATCTAGTAAGTACTTTGCGGAGCCATCCCAGAGATGCGAGTAATATGCCACACAAGAGCGAATTTGTGTCATGTATAGAAGACACCGCCGCGCTGCTCCGGCGTGAAAAAACGTCTCACTTTGTTCAGGACTCCCAAGTTTACGCGAGGCTGTTTTGTTACTACCCTGGTGTTGAACTCGTCCATAGGCCGTGCCGTGGTATGGTAACCACTTTCCATCAGGTGGGCCGTGTGCTTGTCTGCGAACTAAGTGGTATAAATAATCCCATGTATTAAGGGACGTAATAATGAAACAGAAAAATAAAAAAAAAAACATCTTTAATTTATTAAATACGATATTTTAATATGTACATAAATTACTAAAATTAAAGAAATCTTTCATCACTTCGCTGGCATTTCTATACGTGATGTGATGTCAATAAATGCTGAACATACTTGTACACTACGAAAGGGTTTCATCTAAAGTTTTGCAAATATCATCCATCACCCAGCTTCACATAGAAACGATTTTTTACGTACTCAAATTAATAGTCAATAGATAAGGTACTAAACTTGCACCAAATTTTATAGAATGTTCACCACATTTGTTAGAAACAAAACATTATGTTGATAAACAAATTTCCGACATCACGATACATTGTGGTTATACGCTTAGGTGTAGGTAAGGTCAGCATCAAATCATCAGATCAGCAGAGTGCTCAAAAAGATCTTAATACCATGTCATTAAGATCTTTTTGAGTACTTTGCTGGTCAAGATCGATCTGATGCTGACTGTACATCTCGATTCAAACTTAATGGCAGTTCTGAAGTTCGTACCAGTGCGACACTGCGCAGGTTAGGGCCAATTGGTATTTGGGTTCTTATATAAACAGGTTACCGGTCGGCTAGCTACCCCTATAAGTTTCCATAGCAACAAAAGTAAAAAGCACCCAAACGCCGTTTGTCCAAAACTGTGCAGTGTCGCACTCGTACGAACTTCCGAGCCGCCATTTAAGTTTGAACCGAGTTATATCACTTTTTTACCAGACTACCTTTCTGAATAGCAAACGAAAATTTAGGAAACTATTCTGAATTTCTGACTGATGTTATACTTACCTATGATAATTTCTTTCGAAAATTTGCGGTGAAAAATAATGAAAAAATAATAATAATTCAAATATTTCAACTCACATGTTAGAAAACATGTCAGTTATTAATAGATTATTCATTATTCCAGTTTAATCTGGACAGTATTTTAAGGCCTACGGTACACTTGACGGAAATGCGCGGATTTTCCGCGTCGGAACGCTAATAATGACTAATAACAGGCACATTACGCAAGCGACGGATCTTTGGCGTGTCATTTATACATATACAATAACATGTATTGGCGTCCACACGCGGAAGAACCGCTTTGGAATATCAGTTAAGTGTAGCGTAGGTCTTAGAAATTGATCCCACCATCCTGACCGTTAGCAATCGTCGCCATTGCGTCGGCCGTAGAATTCTAATTCTTTGTTTACATCTTGTATGTGAACAAATAATGTTTCTAAGACCGTAGCGAAGTGTTTGTGTATTTAACTATTTACCTAATGAAGTATATTTGTGGAGACAAAAATGTTCAGTAGCGGGCCTCATGATTTAGATGAATATCTCATTGATACAGAATGTCAGGAAATTTTATGTTGGAATTTTTGGGTTACCAGTTCAAGTTTTCTTCAGGGAAATCTGTTTTAGGACACTATAACCCTGTTTCAGGGAAATGTTTATTACTTGCTTTTTTTCGATAATTCGTTATGAACTATAATTTACCGATTTTTTTACGCACTGCGTAGTTGTTGAAAACTAAAAAACAATTTATAGAAAAAAAATAGAATTATTTATAATTTACGGTGTCACAAAGTTACGCTCATTACCACAAGAGTGTCGCGGACAGGTGTAGACGACTACAGGTCACAGGTGCAGGCTACAGATGCAGGTCACAGTTACAGGCGCAGACGGATGCAAATGCAAGCCACAGGTTCAGCTCTTGCAGGTGTAGACGATGGCAGACGCAGACCACATGTTCAGCTTACATACAGGTTCAAGTCACAGGTGCAGCTGCACGTATAAGTTACAGGTCTAGACGACTGCAGGTGTAGATCACAGGTATAGGCTGCACGTACAGGTTACTGATGCAGACGGCTGCAGATGCAGGTCACAGGTACAGCTCTTACAGGTGCAGACAACGGTAAATGCAGGCCACCATGTTCAGCTTACATACAGTTTCAAGTCACAGGTGCAAGCTACACGTACAAGTTACAGGTCTAGACGGCTGCAGGTGTAGATCACAGGTTGCATGTACAGGTTACTGATGCAGACGGTTGCCAGTTCGAGTTGCAGGTGTAGATTACAGACTGTACGAGCAGGTTACAGGTGCACACGGCTAGATATGCAGTCTTCAACTTCCAGGTGGCAGGTTACAGGTGCAGTCTGCAGTTGCAGCTGTCTCCAGGATCCAGGTGGCAGGTTACACAGGTGTACGCGGTTATAGATGCAGTCTGCAGATCGAGAAGCTGCAAGTGTGGTCTGCATGTACAGAAGTCTTCAACCTCCAGGTGCAGTCTGCAGTTGCAGCTGTCTCCAGTCTCCAGGTGGCAGGTTACAGGTAAAGCAGGCCGGTAACAGAGGCGTGTGCCATGACAGCTTCAGCGGCCTGGCGTAGCTCAAGATGGCGACGGGCAGCGTCGGCCCAACCACGGGACGCAGCTCTCGCCGCGCCCTGAAGTAAGTTTACGTAGCGTAGGGCTCCGCCTAGGTTGCCGTGTTCCATATGGTACCTGTACACACCAATGACAGAATATTAATAGATATGGTACGCAGGAACATCACGGTGTGAGCCGTCTGTCTCCCTAGCAGAAGCAAGCTGGTAGAGGATCAGCACGAAAGTCTGGGCTAGTGTTGCCGATCGATAGTAGACTATCGATGATTAATCGATAGTCTATCTATAGTCAGCCATAATCGATAGACTTATCGATAGTTTCGATACTATCGACAGTATCGATACTATCGATAGCTCAGAATGGACAATACTATCGAATGAGGGCAATACTATCGATACTATCGATAGTATTGTAGCTAATATCAATAGTATCGATACTACCGAATTGTTTGCCAACAATAAACAATCGATAGTTTCGATACTATCGATTCTATCGATGGTTTTAAACTATCGATAGTTGGTCAATTTACAATAGTATCGATACTATCGATAGTTTATTGTTCGTGAGCCCTCATTCGATAGTATTGTCTCATTCTGAGCTATCGATAGTATCGATTCCAACGATAGTTCAATCGATATGATGCCGTTATTCAGATGAAAACTATCGATAGTAAAACAATCGATAGTTCGGCGACACTAGCCTGGGCCGGCCGGGGTGCATGACAAGTGCAAGGGTACTGTAATTTTTATAGGGTGATTCTTTTTCTTCATCTTAGCGTTAATCCCAGTCGCATCCGAAATCTAACTGCGGATTTGGCTGAACATCGATATTTTCCGTGAAAGGACTACCATCTACCTCCACAACCGAATGGCGATATCGAAGCATTTCAGCTAGACCAGTTGTTGGACATTTTAGGGCTCCAATTACCCGTAACGACTGCCATAGACGTTCGTATGGTAACCGGGACCGACGGCATAACGTGCTATCCGAGGCAAGACCAGACCAATGCAAATATATTCATGCATACAAATATGTGCACTGAGCGGGATCGATCCTGCCACGCAGCAGAGACTGTCAATTCTTATGTAAGTAACAAATAAACAGTAGAATAATATTACCTCGCCCTCTGAATGATGTCGAACGTGTCCAGCTTGGAGAAGTCTGTGGGTTGATTGTTGAGCTCGTCCTCAGGTATGTCGGTAGACTGAAAATATACATAACAATATTAGTTTATTATTTCCACTAACATTATAAAGAAAGTGCGATTTCGTAATGTTGTATGTATGCGAAAAGTAATCGGCAGAAGAGTTTTTTCAGCATTTTAAAAGTACAAAAATATTCTATATATTAAGTCACTATTCTCAACTTTTAGTATGTAGTAACTTTATTAAAATTTCACGTAGGTGTTTTATGTTATCTATACATTGAACTATCTGTTGGTACCTTTTTAACAAATGCATATATGAATGTATAAGCAATTTTCTAACTTTTGTCGGTTTCTATACAATTAAATCGGTAAGCTCCGAACTAGTTGGGTCGATTTTGTAAGGCGTTACTTAGACTATTTTTATTTTTGAAAAAAATCAATAGAATTCCGCGAAAAAGAAAAAAAAACACGGGCACAGTTAGTAACATAATATAAACCGTGCCTACATAAGTACATACCTTCGAGAACAAAAGTTTGGACTGAAGCCAGGACAGGAAGTACACGGGCAGGGCGGCTCCTTCGCGGCCAATCAAAGCCACTTTCATCGCTGTTTTTTCCATCTGAAACATTACAACATAAATTATTATGAGAACAAAATAATTGGTAGAAAGAAAATGAAAGTATATTTTTATCAGCAAGTGTACTTAAAATTGTATATCTGTGATGAAAATAATAAATCTATCACTAAATATGGTAGATTTGCCACAAATATGGTAGATTTGCCAGGTTCGAATGGCGGGTTCGATCCCCGCTCAGTGCAAATATTTGTGTGAATGAAATATGAGTATTTGCATTGGTCTGGTCGTGCCTCGGAGAGCACGTTAAGCCGTCGGTCCCGGTTGCCATGAGAACATCTATGGCAGTCGTTACGGGTAGTTGGGGCCCTCAAAAAATCCAAAAAAAAAACAACGGTCTAACTGCAAAACTTCGATATCGCCTAATGTTAACATTGGGTTGTGGAGGTCAGATGACAATCGCTTCACGGAAAATATTCGAGGTCTAGCCAAATCCGTGGTTAAGACTGGTAAAAGCGGACCCCAGACTCCGAGCTGAAAGCTTCGGATGCGACTGGGAATTAACGCTAAGAGGAAGATGGTAGATTTGCCAGAAAATATGGTAGATTTGCCGCAAAATATGGTCAATGATGATGAAAAGGAAAGTCTACGCCAGAGTCTCGTCCGTTTTTAGGGTTCCATAGCCCAATGGCAAAAAACGGAACCCTTAGATTCGTCATGTCTGTCCGTCCGTCTGTCTGTCTGTCCGTCCGTATGTCACAGACACTTTTCTCCGAAACTATAAGGCCTATGCTGTTGAAACTTAGTAAGTAGATGTATTTTGTGAACCGCATTAAGAATTTTACACAGAAATAGAAAAAAAAAGGTAAAATTTTGGGGGTCCCCATACTTAGAACTAAAACTCAAAAATGTTTTTTTTTCATCAAACCCATACGTGTGGGGTATCTATAGATAGGTCTTTAAAAATGCTATTGAGGTTTCTAACATAATTTATTTCTAAACTGAATAGTTTGCGCCAGAGACACTTCCAAAGTGGAAAAATGTGTGTCCCCCCCCCTCTAACTTCTAAAATAAGAGAATGATAAATCTAAAAAAAATATATGATGTACATTGCCATGCAAACTTCCACCAAAAATTGGTTCGGACGAGATCCAGTAAGTAGTTTTTTTTTAATACGTCATAAACCGCAATTTTCGCCTTTGCTGCTACGGAACCCTTCATGGGCGAGTCCGACTCGCACTTGGCCGGTTTTATTTTTACGGTTAGCAGGTAGGGTTGGATCCCAAAGGGCTAGTAGGAGTTAGTAGGAATATTGCACTAATTGGTCTAGCCTTTATTATTTAGTACGTTTGGGAAAATCTCAGACTTCATGCAAATAAAATATTAGTTGGTTTATGGCTTTAAGCTGTTATTATACAAATTAAATAATTACCGTTCCGAACCTATCTCGGAGTGCTTTCTCGGTAACAATGCCTTTCTCAACAATCTCCTTTGGGATGCCCTTGAGTACCGTCTGTACTAGTCTGTCGTCTTTACCTGTAATAAAAAGTAGGTATTGTAATTTTATACAAAACTAAAATAGACATGCCCCGTAGCAAGGGGTCATCCATAAAATTTTGACCATAGCTGGTCACATCTGTAAAACCCCCTCCCTAACGTCGCCAAATTTCATTTTTTATAGTTTAAAGTTCGTGTTTTAACACTTAGATTTTATTTTAATATAGTTTTTGTAATGTGACGTTACGTGACTTTTTTTGTAGATTGAATGAAATAATGTAATAAAACTTTTTCATTTCATTTTGAACTTTATATCTTTAGCAATAAAGTCTAAAATTTAATGTATCTGGTGGTTTTGTTTTAGCAGAATAGATGGCCTGGGCCTCGATTCTGCTAAAGCAAAACCATTGTCAAGCCACTGACACTGCAAGAAAATTCTATTTAATTTTAGCTCTTCAAGTAATGCAATTTAAGTTTAAAATTAAATGGATTTTTGTAGAGTGAATCAAAGAGTGTAATAAAACTCTTTTCATTTAATTTTGGACTTTGAGTCTATAGAATTAGAGTCTAAAATTTAATGCCATTTTTTGCAGTCTCTGTGGTATGACAATGCCTTGTTCTGTTGAGATTTTTTTTTATTTTTTTTATTTTCATTTATTCAGGCAACATACAGTCATGCACTTATGTATCTAAATAACATGATATTCTTTAAGATTCAACGATGTCATGGTGCAGTACTCACCCGCCTTCTCCAGCGCCTTGAGCTCGTTGTCGACCTTGGTGTAGGGCCCGGGGCGGCGCGTGGCCGCCAGCAGCGCTTCCGCCGCCGCCCACAGCGACTGCGAGCGGCGTCTGTTACATGGTGCAGTACTCACCCGCCTTCTCCAGCGCCTTGAGCTCGTTGTCGACCTTGGTGTAGGGCCCGGGGCGGCGCGTGGCCGCCAGCAGCGCTTCCGCCGCCGCCCACAGCGACTGCGAGCGGCGCGCCGCCGCCTCGCCCGCCGCACGCTCTGTCACAACCAATGTACAACTATAGTGCAAACTCGGTAGAACTCCGGACACGTATCTTGGACAACTCGTAAGACAAACAGGCTCTGGCGCCCGCAGATTGCTTTGTAATAATCTATGCTTGGAGATTTCGACAGCCTCCGTGGCGTAGCGGTAGTGAACGCGGCCGCTACGCAGGAGGCGCCGCTGGTTCGATCCCCGCTCAGTGCAAATATTTGTGTTCATGAAATATGGGTATTTGCATTGGTCTAGTCGTGCCTCGGAGAGCACGTTAAGCCGTCGGTCCCGGTTGCCATAAGAACATCTATGGCAGTCGTTACGGGTAGTTGGAGCCCTAAAAAAATCAAAAACAACGGTCTAGCTGCAAAGCTTCGATATCGCCTAATGTTATCTTTGGGCTGTGGAGGTCAGATGGCAATCGCTTCACGAAAAAATATCGAGGTCTAGCCAAATCTGTAGTTAAGACTGGTAAAGCGGACTCCAAACTCCGAGCTGAAAAGCTTCGGATGCGACTGGGAATTAACGCTAGGATGAGAGAGAATCTATGCTTGGAGAATTTGAGCTCATCCACCGCCGTATAACTGAAGACATATGTCTTGGACCCTGCGCAGTAGACGATTTTTAGGTCCCCTTTGAGGAAAGCACGGGGGTGCGACGGCGGAGGAAATACGACGCATCCACCAATCATAGAGCTGCGTGCCAACGTTTTAAACCAATCAGCGGGCGCTAAACTCCCGCGTCCTTCTCCGTACACTTGCGTGCAAAAATAAATTTGAATTTATCACCACAATAATTATTTCGAATTAGTATATACAATTATATATTTTTTTAAGATATCATATAAGTTTTTTATTTTGCGATTTACCTATATGTTGATCTTGATTTATACGGTTTTTGTTTACCCTAGGAAACCTACTAGCTTTTTTAACGCGAGCGTAGGCACATACTCTTTGTGATTATTAAACTATTTTTATCATCGGGAGCTTAGTGGTTAAGGAGTCGGCCTTACGAGCGAGAGGTCCCGTGTTCGAATCAAACTCGGGACGGGTTCAAATCCTACGGGACTGCTGACGTGAACTCCTAACACACGCAATTTGGCTTAGCTGGAGGGGTGAGGGGTTAATGAGAATATTAGTAATTTTGGTTACTATTTTTTATACTACTTAGGTCGCAGACAAGCACACGGCCCTCCTGGTGGTAAGTGGTTACCGTGGCCTATAGGCGAGTGCAACACCAGGGGAGCCACACTCGTGCTGCCGACCCTGTAAGAACAGAGAGATTGTGTGCCATTAACCGAAAAGATAGTAGGACAAAGCCTTTGGTTTTCCCACTGACAGCACAAAACCTCTTCTGTGAGCTCTGGCTACCCTACTCACCGTCGGAAACACAACACGAGGCTATTAATTCTGTAGGTTAGTACCTATCTATTGGTATAGTTAATAAATAAATAAATTGACAGAATAAGATACATTTTTTATTCTGTTGACAATTGAATATATTCTAATTTCTAACCATTAAATTATAGCGTTTCATGATAAATATAATACGCCTACAATCATGTTGACGGGGATTAACTCGATTAACTTTTAAATATTATTACGTAACAATTTCTACATAATACCTAAATAATTTAAATAGGTAATTTAAAATGAAGATTTTTAATAGTTCGGGCGATAAATGTCAGAAATGCTAAAACACAAAATAGGGTAGCCATTTTTTTGTCCGGTAGTGCACCATGCGCGAACTTGCCGATTTAGGTCCATCACTCGTGTCCACAGTTATACCACCCGTTGCTATTCTCAAAAGACACTTTTAAACATATAATAAGAGCGTTTTCCCATTGTCCGATATCCGATATCGGGGTCGGACGACGATAGCCGACATCCGATACAGTGCTGTTTTCACACATATCCGATAAAATCGGTCTGATTTGCCATTTCCTAGTGCAAGCAATTTTCGATCTTACATGACATAGAATCGATTTTTTTTCTTATATTCGTGATCAGCGTCATCTATTAACGCGAAAAGACACGTATTTTGGAAAATGTCATTAAGGTCGAAAGTCGCTTGCAATCGCTGTTTTAGTCTCTGTGTGAAACTTGTAGTCGGTTTGAGTCATATTCAATGATCCGATATCGAGCCGGACAATGAAAGACAGATACATAATATTATCGATTAAGAAAGGGAAAAAGAATCGACCTCGATTAGAACAGTTAGCATAGTAAATGCTTCAAAATTTCATTCTTACATAATATTATGTTATACATTTGACTCCTTCCGATATCCAATATCGGAAAATGTCAAAACGCTCTAACCGTAAATGCAATTTAGTAATTTTCAAATAACATAATATGGCCGTCTGTCGGATTTCTTCATATTTATGATTACGGCTCCGCACCCTTGAGTAGTAACATGGTTCACCTCTGCCTAGCCCTCAGTGAATAAAGGCGTGACTATATCTATGTATTTAAGTCGTAACAAAGTAAGAGTGTACTAACGCTTCAAGGTCTGCTCGATGGCCTGTAGCTTGCCCGCCATTGCTGCCAATTCCTTTTTAAACTGAACACGCTCCCTTTCAACTTTCTCTGACACTGCGCGATTGAAGTTTCCCATAATCTGCAATCGTTTAAAGTTTTTTGTAATAAGTATCATTTATTTATTGTTAAATTGGATTGTGAACGCTTCAAAAATTACCTACGTCATTTGGACGGGGAGAGTTTCTCGCACATTTCGGTCCAAAAAATCGTACACCACTATCACTAGCAATAATCACCATAACATCGTATCAGTATTTGCACACAGGTAAACACTAAGTTCTCGCCTACTATTATACCATACGAGACTCGCATGTGAAATAATCGCCTATGTTTGACACACTCAAGCTGTGGAATGAACTCCCTGCGGTGTTTTCCCAAGCCATTACAATATGGGGTTCTTCAAGAAGGGCATTAGAAGGTTTCTTCAGGGTCGGCAGCACGAGTGTGAAGCCTCTGGTGTTGCATACGTCCATAGGCCAAGGTAACCACTTTCCATCAGGTGGGCCGTGTGCTTGTCTGCCACCTAAGTGGTATAAAAAAAAAATTATTGCTTGAAAATTCTGTTTAGACGGACACTACCAATTGTCAAATGCCAGGCAATTCTCGCCAGGCGTGGCCGAGCGAGTGGCTATTGTTTCTACGAATGTTTAGACGAAGCAAGTTTTTTTATGTCTTTTCGATAATCGTATCATGCGAGCGAGAAACTCTCCTCGTCTAAGGCACTTGTCCCACCGCAGGCGAGAAAACGAGTAACTATCGACTATTTTCTCGCTCTAGAAACGTACAATAGATATACATTCCGTGTAAACAAAAGAGATGCATATACAAATAGTTGATCGCTGACTGTTCACACTGCCGGCGAGTACTCGCTTTACTAGTTTGTCGCTGAGCGACAAGAGCTATGAAAAATAACACTCGGTCAGCGATACTCGCTAAGCGATTAGCGAATATTACTAATTTCGGTGTCAACTCATGGTAAAGCTAGGACTGTACGCTTGGCTGCTCGAAGTGTTGCGAGTAATCGCTCACCTCACTCGCACACTCGCTTATAGCCGAGCTACAGAACTATCGGAAATACGCACTCGCTCCTCGCTGCTCGCCAACTCGTTTGTAGCTCTAGCTTTACTCGTTACTCGTTCATCGTTCCCAGTGAGACAACTGCCTAAATGCCGCTTTTTTTTTTTTCACAACATTCTACACAACGCTTTCTAGACCCATGGTAAGCTTAATTAGCTTGTGTTATGGAATCTAGAATGCGGATATACATACTTAGATACTTTTTTTTTTGTAAATATATACATATTAAGTATACATAGAAACACCCAGACCAATGCAAATATTTATGTTCATGCATACAAATATTGGCACTGAGCGGGAATCGAACCCGCGCCTCCTGCGTAGCAGCCGCGTTCACTACCGCTACGCCACAGAGGCAGTAACTACATTCGATGGAAATAAATAAATGAATAAATACCTCTTGCTCTTTTCTATTGAGTTTGTCCTGTAATATATCTTGTTGAATCTGGAATTGTTTCGTAAGTTCCGCTTTGATGTGTCGATTGGCTGCCGCTTGGACTTCTAAGCTCTGCAAACGGGGTTAGAAACATCAAACAAAATCTTATAAATGATAAAAAATATTCTACGACATTCTACACAGCGCTATCTAGACCCAAAGTACGCATAGCTTAACAAGTTCTGTTCTGTCTGGGTGTTTTCTATGTATAATATGTATGTATTTACAAAAAAAAATGTATCTATGTATGTTTATCCGCATTCTAGAACCCATAACACAAGCTAGTTAAGCTATGCTTACTTTGGGTCTAGATAGCGTTGTGTAGATTGTCGTACAATATTTATTTATTTATTTATTTATGGGTCTAGAATGCGGATACTTAGATACATCGTTTTAAGCAACATAATTATAAATAGGAACAATCAGACCAATGCAAATATACAAATATTTGTGCTGAGCGGGAATCGAATTCACAACCCCTGCGTGGCGTATACATCCCATCATGGGCTATAATCAAATAGGAAATACAAAAGTCATACCTTCTTCAAAAACTCCTTTTCCTTCGCTAGTTTTTCCGCCTGTACCATTTCTTCGACCTTGGCTTCAATAATTGCTTTTTCATCGTGACCTAAAAACAGTAAATACTGATAATAGTTATAAAATAAAATAATAGACAAAGAAACGTTTTTTCTACGAAGTTTGCACAATTGCACGATTTTGTGTAAACCATGTGCACGAAATTTGGCTTTATTTGTGAAAATACCAAAGACACGAAGAACCCTCCCAGAGAGAAAAATTATGTTTAGGAACTTACATTCGATAGCTCTATTTATCTGCAGTTCTCGAACTGTCTGCAATTTGGCGATTTCATTCTGCAGATATTGTACCTGAAGAAAAAACGAAAATACACATTTGTAACATTTTACAGAGAATTTATTTATTTACCCTCAATTTGCACTTTTCCGGTTGCTTTCAAAGCTTACACATTAGGGTCCAGGATTCGCTCTCCATAAAGGGGATACAATCAGATCGAGGACAATTTGAGTTATGGTCAGGTCAAAGAATAACTATAGAAGTAGAAGAATCAAAAGGTGTAGTATTGTAGAAAATGGCAAGTATATAATTTTTAAATACATTCCCTGCAATGGTGCGAATACAATATAGGGTTCTTCAAGAGAGTAGTTAGAAGGTTCTGGGTTAAGAACACAACAGCACAAGTATGACGCCTCTGGTGTTGCATACGTCCATAGGCCACGGTAATCACTTCCCATCAGGTGGGCCGTGTGCCTATCTGCCACCTAACTGCCATAAAAAAGCAATAATTTTAAACAGTCTCAGTATAGTCTGGTAGTAATACCAGACTATACTGGACCTATATAATATATAATAACCTAACCTGTTTGAGTGTGTACGTCAGCAGAAGGTCGGTATCGCCTTTGAGAATTAGTTTCTTGGCGCACAGATCTATGCCAGGGAATAGAGCTTGCAGCTCGCCTTGGAACATACGACGGGCTTCTTCGACCTGTAATATGTACAAGGAAAAAGAGAAAATAAGAGAATAAGAATTAAATGGACATAAAAAAAATCACGATTTGCTCGCGATTTCATTCGCGTGTATGTCGATATGAGCTCTAAACAATTTGTCTATTAAACAAGAACTTAAGTTACACCCTATAAGATCAGCTAGACCAGTGAGAGTTCCATTAAAATTGGCCCAGCCTTTTCTGAGATTGACGTTATAAACAAACAGATAAAACATTTAAATGCCACGTTTTTGTTATTGATACTGTGTGTACGCATTTATTAAAAAGCGTTTAAATTGTAACGTTACAAACTATAATAGGAATAGGTTTAGGAATTCGGGATCAAAATTTCTCGCAGGTAACAGCTAGTAATCATTTTGCATATTTAAGGAAAAAACAAGAGCCTTACCTTGTTCCAATATCTTTCAGCGAGCACGGAGTTCTCTAATTCCTTCTTGTACGCGGCTTCCACCTCGAGAAGGTCGTGACGGAATTGGGTCAGGTACCGTTTGGTGGCCGTCACGCTTTCGGGGGGTGCTTGTACCCCAGCTATTATCATTCGGTCCAGAGTTTCTATAAGAAAGGTTATTTTAAAATTGGTGCTCGATTATACGGACTTCGGTTAGGAAGGGTTACGGCACGTAAACGTATCGAGAGAACGGAGTCAATCGCAATTAGCCGTCTGCCAACTGTGAACTTGTGTGTGTGTGTGTGCGTGTGCGTGTGTGTGTGTGTGTGTGTGTGGTAAGTCTGCCAATCACAATAATCCGTTCTCTCAATACGTTTACGTTACTTAGGCCCACTTGCGCGTACCTGGGTTAGCTATGCTAACTCGAGTTAACTGCTAACCTAGGGTTAAATAAATAATTTGGACAACAGTTAGAAGCAAACCCCGGGTTATTTTTTTAAATATTTTACCCAGCCGTGTAGAAGAGTAAATATTCAAAAAAAAAAAAATAACCCGGTTGGCTTCTAACTTTTGACGGCGCAAGACAAATGATTTATTTAACCCTGGGTTAGCAGTTAACTCGAGTTAGCATAGCTAACCCAGGTACGCACAAGTGGGCCTAATACGAATAGTTTTCGTACTCAGATCGCGTCACTAAAGGCTCATTTAGATGAGGAGAATTCCTCGCCTGCAAGATACGATTATCAAAGAGACAGAAAAACCGAAACGTGCGAGAAACTCTCCCCGTCTAAATGAGCCTTATGCGTCGTTTACACGAGGCGAGTTTCTCGCATGTACGGTCCGAAAAATCGTACGCGACTATCGCTAGCAATAGTCGCCATACAATTATCGTATCAAAGTGGTTACACACAAGCAAACACTGCATTTTCGCTTACGATTATATCATAAGAGACTCGCATGTGACGTAATCGTCTATGTTTCACATGCGATTATTGCTTGAAGGGTCGTTTACACGAGGAGAGTATCTCGCCCGCAAGTTTTTTCTGTCCTTTCGATAATCGTATCATGCGGGCGAGAAACTCTCCTCGTGTAAACGAAGCAAGTTTTTTCTGTCCTTTCGATAATCGTATCATGCGGGCGAGAAACTCTCCTCGTGTAAACGAAGCAAGTTTTTTCTGTCCTTTCGATAATCGTATCATGCGGGCGAGAAACTCTCCTCGTGTAAACGAAGCAAGTTTTTTCTGTCCTTTCGATAATCGTATCATGCGGGCGAGAAACTCTCCTCGTGTAAACGAAGCAAGTTTTTTCTGTCCTTTCGATAATCGTATCATGCGGGCGAGAAACTCTCCTTGTGTAAACGAAGCAAGTTTTTTCTGTCCTTTCGATAATCGTATCATGTGGGCGAGAAACTCTCCTCGTGTAAACGAAGCAAGTTTTTTCTGTCCTTTCGATAATCGTATCATGCGGGCGAGAAACTCTCCTCGTGTAAACGAAGCAAGTTTTTTCTGTCCTTTCGATAATCGTATCATGCGGGCGAGAAACTCTCCTCGTGTAAACGAAGCAAGTTTTTTCTGTCCTTTCGATAATCGTATCATGCGGGCGAAAAACTCTCCTCGTGTAAACGAAGCAAGTTTTTTCTGTCCTTTCGATAATCGTATCATGCGGGCGAGAAACTCTCCTCGTGTAAACGAAGCAAGATTTTCTTCTAGCCAAATTGCCATTTAGTCGATTTTTGCTACGCGGCAAAATCGTGCGGCTATAGTCACTATCAACCGCAAGCAAATTCGTATCAAGATAAAAATAGATACATATTTTTTTGTAAATAAATAGTATAAATACATAATATTATACATAGGAACAGTATTGATATAAAAGGTTAAAATAATACACACCAATAGCGCACCTCGCTTTAGCCGCGGCATCCCTAGCCTTTTTAAATGTATTATCTCTTTCTGACTGAGCGCCTTGCAATGAGGCAAAGTACTTCTTGTCCAATTCGTCCAGAGTTGATTCTACTACCTGTAGGTATAAAAAACATATCGGTTACAATATACACTACATAATTGAAATGCTTGTTCAAGTATTTACAAGACGAAAGTCTGGACAGCCTGGCGAGGCCAGGATGGCGTAGTGGTAGTTTTTTGACTTATATGCAGAGGGCGCGGGTTCGATGCCCACTCAGTATACATATTTGTATGCAAGAATATGTCTATTTGCATTGTTCTGGATGTTTCAGTGCCTCGGAGAGTACGGTAAACCATCTGCACCAGTTGGGAAAGGTGAGGTTGCTTTAGCCCCGTTTGACACTGACTGTAACTCTTTTTACTTTTATCCGTGTGGTGAAGCAGAAAGAATATAAGTATCAAGGGTGTCGTAAGAGGCGACAAAGGGAAAAATACGCAGATGATATCACTGTGAGAGAAGGAACCCGTCTGGCCAGTGTGGAAATAGTAGGTCAAGGTAGTCTCCCAACATTAGGAGATTGGCCAGAAGCTGACTGCGATAGGCTAATTGATTGACGTTGACTGTACATATAGTGTCTGAATCTTTGTATCGCAAAGAATACATACCTTTTGCAACGCCTTGTTGTACGCAATGCAGTGCTTAGTCGCTGCTTTATAGTTATCGATGGCTATTTTGGTATTTTCGTGCATTTCGTGTTCTATCTCTACCATGTCTTTGGTTATCTTGATGGGGGGAGGTGGGGAGGGTTCGCATTTTTCTGTGTGAACCATCATTGCTGGAATATAAAGCGGTGTTTAGTAAAAATAACATGTGGGGTAGTCTTTCGGAACTGCTGATAGAAGGGAAAACTAGACGTGACGTTAGAAAGGGCGGAGCCTGGCCTAGGAGACTGACGTGACGTGACGAGTTCGGTGACGGTCCAAGCGTTAGGTGGCGATGACGTGAGTTTAATTTTCCGAAATTTTCTGTACATACAAAATAGACGCAACTCTTTTATACATACCTAAAAGATAATACTCAATCTAATTTTTATCTTAAAATCTGAGAAAAAGAGATAGTATAATAATTATTTGTTTATTTGTGTATGAATAAAGCAGGTGTAACAAATAAATTAGTAACAAAATATATGACAAAAATGAACTCCTATGAAATGTAACTTCAGATTAAACATTAATTTTGAATATATTTAGGTCGTCAAATTGGGTGGGCCTGATAAGCTGAGATGCAGTTCAAAGAATGTCGCCATTACAGACGTTGTCCCTACCTTGACAGCCTCGCTACTATGGCTGGTATCAAGGTTTAGGCCAATAACATTCATGTAGTTACTTTTCAAATCAGTTGACACAGTGAAGAACAAGTATGGCATTCTTTAAAAGTTGCAAACCGTCTATTCAGCATTGCAAAGTGGCAAACCGTCTATTCAGCATTGCAAAGTGGCAAACCGTCTATTCAGCATTGCAAAGTGGCAAACTGTCTATTCAGCATTGCAAACATTCATAAATAGAAGGAACTACTTTTTGTCTGTAATTACAAGATAATTCTTTTACCTATTACCTTATTCTTAATACCTATTTTGATGACACTTACCTTCAGTTTCTGATGTGGGTGGGTCAAGTATTTTTTCTTTAATGTACAAGGGCTCAAATGTAGGCGGCGGCACTGTTAGGCAAGGTTAGCATAGCATTAGACACTTTTATAGATGATGATTGCATTATTAATAGGGAAGTCAAAATCAAAACGAAGTGCCTATAAATTAATAACTTTTTAAAATTTAGTATGGACCTGTAAGTCGTAAATTTTTATCTATTGTAATCAATTAAGTTATACAAAACAGTGAATAAGAACACCTTCACAGTATTGTAGCGTAACAGCGATACCTACATAGCTAAGGGGCACTTCCTCTTGATTTACATTCCTTGAATTATTCACTCTAAGCCATCCATAAACTACGCGCACTATGATATACGATTTATGAAATGTATGTTAATTATAGCAAACGGAAAAATAAAGCTTCAAATACATGTTAAGGCTCGGGCTCGGTCATACCAACGCGATCAGCTTGCGTCCGCGGTGGCGATCAGCTTCTGGCTGCTGGCCAATCGCAGGCCACGGCGGTGGCCTCCGATTGGCCAGCAACTGATCGCCACCGCGGACGCGAGCTGAACGCGTTGGTTTGACCGAGCCCTTAACATTTCTGTAAATTTGAAGTAGAGAATGTTAACACTCAGGGTGGACTCAAGGCTCCCTTCTGACTGACGGAACGGTTGTGAAAGTCCATAAGCAATTGTAATCCATCATCTTCTCAGGTTACGAGTGTGTTAGAAACTCGTTGTCATTCAGAATAATGCCCCTGGGTAGCCTGATAACAATAAGAATATAGAAATGGCGAAGTAAATTACATTCATATTCCTTTTTGGCGTAGGTTATGGCAGCATCTTTCTCAATGTCTTGCTCCGATCTCGGTATAAAATCCATTGGAGTGACACCTTCCTGTAATCAAAGAATATTATAACTAACTGCAGCAAAGCAGAACTGCAGAATGGCTGCAATCATAAATGTCAATAAATTCAGTAGATAGCCATACATTATTTTATTATTAAATTAAAGGCTTTATAATAAGTTAATTAAAGGGTGTATTGGGGGTTCAAAGTATGTTATAAGCGAAGTCAGGGAGTGTCAGTGAAAATAAGATGAAGTTGGAAAGGGAATCAGAATTCTAGGAAAGTCACTAACAGTCGCAAACTATCTGTTCTATCGATTTTTTTTTTCATTTTTTTTTATCGTGCGAAAAATCGCCGGGTCCGGTGGACGAGGTTATGTTTCTTTTTTTTTTTAATACCACTTAGTTGGCAGACAAGCACACGGCCCACCTGATGGAATAGTCGGACATGTACCGACTAAAACGCACGCCATCTGTGGGCCGTCGATTGCCGAAGGTGAGGCAGTCGTAGATATATCCCTCTCGATCCGACTCTCTTCCAGTAATGAGTATAATGACTAAGTGTATCCCTACACATTGTACTGGTGTATAGTGGTCTATATGATGCAAAACATGACTGGACTATACTGTACTCACTTACTTATTGCGTGCTCTTGTATGTACACACATGTTTCATACAACTAAAAATGATTCTACTCTATTCAATAAAAAATAAATGTACGAACCCTTCCAAAGACAAAGTGACTGAGCCAAGTGGTAGCTTTGTTGAACTTGTTGACAGCAGCCTTATAGTATGTTGTGTTCTCCTGGTACACTAGAGCTATGAAGTCGTTTGCCAAAGGGGCATTCGTCTCTAGCCAATTGCGTGCATCTGGACTGTTCCTGTTAATGATAAAATACTTGTTTAGAGGGGTGTATGGGGCTTCCATTAGAGATCTACAAGGTTCAAGTCAACCTCTAGCTAGTCTGTATAGCTGATTAGTTGCAATTACCTAAGTTAAATTGTCAATTGGTTGTGGAGGTCAGATGGCAGTTGCTTCACGGAAAGCTTCGAAGTTCAGCCACATCACAGTTAAACTGAAGCCTGACCCAAAATGAGTTGAGGCTCAGAGGATGATGGCGTAAGTAAAAAAGCATTTGTATTTCATTTGGTTGAATAATTGTGTCACTATAAGTTGTTTTGTGCCCAAATCAGTGGAAGGCCTTTAAATTAAAATTGGTTGTTATGCTTGTACAGTCGAATTCAAAAGTGCAGTAGCAATCCTACGTAACTATAGCGTCAACATTCTAGCGCTACTTGAGACCTTTTTCTTTTAAGACAATTTACACACACACATAAATTGTTCTTCCGTAGGAATATTATCGATAATTTCGTTGTCACTACGTAAGCAACCCGTGGTCGAGTCAGGGCCGCCGCTAGCTATGTGGGCGCCCGTGTGCAAAGTCGATTTTGCCGCCCCCTAAATAGGTCTAAGGACGCTTACCCCCCTCCTCCGCCGGTTGTTATATAGGACTCGAACCGACATATTTTTTCTGGCAGAACATGATAAAAAAGCGGATAACACCACGAGATCTGGTTGGGCTCCGCCAAAACTGACCATGCGGGAAGAGCCGCTCACGCTTTCGTTCTGGCGCATGGCCTGACCCAACTGGTACGCGAGGTCACTAGGATACCAAGAAGGTCGGGCCTAACACCCTCCCTTCTAGATCTTCTGCTGACGACTCACCCAGACCAATACAGTGTTTCGGTGCGTGCCGCTTTAGGCAACTCCGACTATTGTCTGGTCTGTTCCAAGGTGCCAATCACAGCGACCCCACGACCCGCGCAGGGGAAGCGGCGTCTCTGGCACTACTCGTCAGCGGACTGGGATGGGATGCGTGAGTATTTTGCGTCCATCCCGTGGGTTGCACGTTGCTTTGAAGGTAAGAACCCATCGGATAGTGCTACTGCTATCGCCGGTGAGATCAGTCTAGGTATGGAATACTATATCCCATACACTGATGTCACCGGTGACCGCAGAGCGCGCCCTTGGTTCGGCCGCGAGTGCGCGGAGGCTGTCAATCAAAAACAGGTGCGTACCGCGCCTGGGTAAGGGCGCGCGCCACACGCGATCCCAAAGTGGGCCACTTCAAGGCAGCGTACAATAAAGCCACAAAGGTCTGCAAGGGGGCTTACGTTAGAGCGGATGCCCAGCGCATAGCGCGGCTTGGTCAAGAGCTAGTGGCACATCCCACGGGCAGCCGTGGCTACTGGCGACTGGCCAAAGCCGTGCAAGCCAACTTCTGCCAGCCTTCGCTGCCCCCGTTGCGCAACCCTGATGGATCACTGGCCCATGAGCCGCAAGAGAAAGCAAATCTGCTGGTTAATCTCTTTGCGGCAAACTCCCGAATCGATGATTGCGGTAAGCAGCCACCGACATTACCCGTATGTGACCACGCAATGCCTGAGATCCGCATCAGGCAGCGCGATGTCCGTGGTGTGCTGCAGTCACTCGACGTCCGGAAAGCCAGCGGACCGGATGGTATTCCAGCGGTGGTTCTTCAAAAATGCGCAGCGGAGTTGTCTCTAATGATTACGCGTTTGTACCGGATGTCGTACATCTCAGGTACAGTGCCATCGGCTTGGAAGGAGGCGAATGTGCAGCCGATCCCCAAGAAAGGGGATCGCTCGGACCCAGGCAACCATCAGCCCATAGCCGTCACCTCAGTGCTGTGCAAGGTATTCGAGCACATAATTAAGAAACAGCTCATGCGTCACCTAGAGGATCATTCCTTAATCAATGACCGGCAATACGGCTTTAGACCGAAGCGGTCAACGGGTGATCTTCTGGCGTACGTAACCCATCTTTGGGGTGAGGCTATGGACAAGCATGGCGAGTCACTGGCAATTAGTCTTGACATCGCCAAAGCTTTCGATAGAGTCTGGCACAAGTCGCTTCTTTCCAAGTTACCAACCTTTGGTCTGCCTCCCAGACTGTGCGACTGGGTGTCTAGCTTCCTGCAGGGGCGCCGTATTCGCGTCCTCTGTGATGGTCGAACTTCGGAGTTCCTGCAGGTAAATGCTGGCGTGCCGCAGGGGTCCGTCTTATCACCCACTCTCTTTCTTCTGCATATCAACGACATGTTGTCCACTGGCAGCATTCACTGCTATGCAGACGATAGCACCTTACACGGGAGTTATCACGGACATCCTGCGGCCAAGCAGTCTGATATCGCGGAAAAAAGGCAGCTTCTCGTCAGTGAACTTGACCGGACCCTGAACCACGTTTCCCAATGGGGCTCTGAAAACCTGGTCGAGTTCAATGCCAAGAAGACGCAGGCATGCGCGTTTACACCAAAGGTATCTTCGTTCCTTCCCCTTCCAACTCTTCAGAGCACGCCACTGCCACTGCAGGACAATCTCAACATCTTAGGTATGGATGTCCGCTGCAAACTGAACAACAAAAACTACATTGAGAGCATCATCAAAACAGCCTCGCGTAAACTTGGAGTCCTGAACGTCTCACACGTTTTTTCACGCCGGAGCAGCGGTGCCTTCTCTACAAGACACAAATTCGCTCTTGCGTGGAATACTGCTCTCATCTCTGGGATGGCTCCGCAAAGCACTTACTAGATTATTATTGGGAATCCTGAGATCACCAAAACCCTCGAGCCTTTGCAGTTGCGTAGAGATGTGGCATCTTTGGCGGTATTTTACCGTCTCTACCATGGTGATTGTTCTGATGAGCTCTTCCAATTAATCCCACCCTCTCCTTTCCTATATAGGACAACACGTGCAGGGCTTAGATGCCACCCGCATACGGTGCAGAATATTCCATCAAGAACCAAGCGGTTCGGCGACTCCTTCTTCTGCCGCACCATTAAGTCTTGGAATTCTTTACCAGTTCACGTGTTTCCCTCCTCCTACAGTCCCGGGTCCTTTAAGCGGGGCGTGAAAAAGCATCTGATGAGGCCGTCAAGCTGAGTGCCACCATTGTAACATGATACGTGTCTGTAATGGTGACGCTCTTTTCAGAGACTTTGCCTTCAGCTTACCATCAGGCGAGGCGAAGTCAAATTGACGTGTCCTATTTCAACAACGGTCTGCAATGCAATGCTTCGATATCGCCTAATGGCACCATTGGGTTGTGGAGGTCAGATGGTAGTCGCTTTACGGAAAATATCGAGCCAAATCCGCAAAGCGGACCCTTGACTCCGAGGTGAAAACTTCAGTTGCGACTAGGAATTAACGCTAGGATGAAGAAGACTTGAGAAATTGAATAATCAAAATCAAATATACCTATTGTATAATGATATTGTTATAATTCAAGCAAAATAAATATTAAAAAATATACATATTTTCTTTAACCTATTTGTCATTAGAATATTTTACTTTAGCAAAACATCATATTATTACTATAGAATGTACATTTGTCGACAACAAATAAAATAGTCCACATCCCTATTTATCTACTTACTTTGTATCGAATTTCGGGCGCCGCGTAGCGGCGATGCGATGGTTTGGGTCAACATGCAAACGCTTTAATATGTATTGCATTCTAGTTTTAAGGGATGCTAATAGATGGCAATGTTAATCATCTAATAGAAACGAAATTAAATAGTATAAAAATAGTCCACATCCCTATTTACCTACTTACTTTGTATCGAATTTCGGGCGCCGCGTAGCGGCGAGGCGATGGTTCAACATGCAGACGCTTTATTATGTATTGCGTTCTAGTTTTAAGGGATGCTAATACTTAGATGGCGATGTTAATCATATAATAGAAACGAAATTATTTTTAATAGTATTTATGTGGGGTGTGTATACGTACAAGGGGGTGGCAAATAAAAAAGAGGGGGGGCGGCAAATCTGGGGATTTGCCGCCCCCCTGGACGTGCCGCCCGTGTGCGGTGCACCCGTTGCACCCCCGCTATCAGCGGCCCTGGGTCGAGTGGTTAAAGCATGAGGTTTGTGGAATTGCAAGGGTTGATGGTTCAAATCCTACGATCTTGCAATAACACTTTTTGTGTTTCATATATAAATTAATATCATTGTATTATTATTTGTTCAACATAAAATGTAAAAATAATGCCAACTTCATGCAAAATTACTTTATCAATATTTAAAATTATATTTTTGTCATAAATATAAAAAATCGTTATAAGCTGGAATCGAACCTGGAACCTCTTATCATTGTGCATCTATAGTATCTTGCTTAACCCACATAGCTATCAGTTAATTTACTAAGTTGGTAAATTACTGTATTAGTATCTAATGACACACACACACACATATGTAAACACAAAACCGGGCCGGCGCGCGGCCACACGCCACGCCATTTTGAGCCTTGTTGTGCTAATGCACTTATGAACTCTGACTGTACATAATTTTATAGAAATGCTGAACCCAAATAAACATGGATCACAGCTATCAATTTCTTTCATAGATAAAACGTAAATCAATACTGATAAAAGTGAATCAGATTTTTCTTATCTTTCCATAGAGTTCTAGTGTATTTATTTGGACTTGTAATATCAGAGGATAGACAGAGATAGTTTGTTTACATATTCACTAAACCTTAATCATCATTATCTACCTTTTTTTTTTTTTATCGTGCGAAAAATCCCCACGGATACCTCCCCCGCCGGAGTCGGAGGAGGAGGTTATGTCGGACTCGAACCGACTAAAACGCACGCCTTCTGTGGGCCGTCAGTTGCCGGAGGTGAGATTGTCATAGCCATATCTCTCGCACCCCGGCCGACCCAGAGCCATATCTCTCGATATGGCCCTCTTCCGGTGTGGGGACCACAGAGTCCCCAACTCGCCCCCGGGTATGGGGGGGCACGCAATGCGTGCCACCGCCGTGGCCTGCTTCTGCTAGGGTGACAGGCGACCCCACCCGTCAATCATCATTATCTACCTGTCCTTGTCCCAATTATTTGGGACTGGCGCAACATGTCACTTTCCTCCATATATTCCTGTAAGATGTCATTTCCTCAGTCACTCCCTTCTTTGACATTATACTCTTTCACACAATCACTAAACCTGAATATGTCAGTAATATCAACTATTTATTGTAATATTGAATAGGCCAGAAGTATATCTAGTGACAGTGAAACTTATCCCACATATGTTCCCACTATTGTGCTTCCTATACAGGACCCACAGAAGTCCTGATTATCCTCAAGGATACTCAGGATATACCAGATAAAGTTTGATTTTCTTAAAACCTGCATCAATATTTAATTGAAGGAGTTGGAAATACAGTTAATCTGATCCGTGGATCAGATTAACTGAATTTCCGTGGTAATACTGGTCTGTATCCTATACCCACAGGAATCTTATACAAGTGGTGTCCACTTAAGAAATAGCCAGCAGAGCCCCATCCTTTTTATAGCCAGTGCAGCAACTAGCAAGAGAGTATAACATATATTAATAAAAACATAACTTACTTAGCATAAACAACAGCAGCTCCAGTAATCACAGTGGCCCCCAGTGTTCCCCAGAATACTCTGGCAGACTTTGGAGGTGGTGGGGGCGTTTCACATTTCTCTTTTGAGGAGTATGGCTTTTGTGGGTTGCGTAGTAATATAACAGCTGCATTTGATCCTTCCCCTATATGTCTTCGGATCTAAAATCATATCCAAAAGATGGACACATGTAAAAAAAAATATACATTGCTATGATTTTAATTTGAGAGGCGGGTGAGCAGTTTTGTATTTTCTGTAACAGCACAATTGGAAATTAAGAAATAGGTTACATAGGTATCTGCTTACAGAAAAAACAGAATAACAGGCTTTAATAATAGTGATATGTGACCAGCAAGCTCTAAATAATTTATTCTTGATTTTTTATAAAATTTAGAAATAAAGGGCCTGGAGTTTTTTAAAGCTTGTGTGTATACAGCCTTATATTTTTTTAAGGTTATTTCAGAAAATGACGTATGATTGTTATGTAAGGGTATACATCAAGGTCTAAGTTTATGTTTATGATAACAGAAGCTTGCTACAATAACAATACTATTATGCGAAAAAGCAGATCTCTGAATTAAAAGTATACAAGTTCATACAGAATCAAAACATAGCAAGGACGGTGACATAAATTCGTCAGAGAAATACTTTTAAAAATGATAATATTTGAAAAACTTACTACGTATCAACTGTTTTATTGTATGAAAGCCAGTACATACCAAAATTAACTTAGCATTTGCGACATGGTTCGTAAATTTATACATTTTTCGGCACGAATCTCTTTCCACTTGGGCTGTCAAAACTCAGAGACTAGCACAGATATAGAAGAGCGAACACAGGAAAATGATAGATCAATACACTTGTCAGACTTGTCGTGAGACAGTTTCGGTTTCGGCATATTTAGATCTCACGCTATTTCACTATTATACCATCAGTGGAGTTAATATAATATATTGCAGTATTTTTATGTAGTTTGAGGAAATTATAGTTCAAGATTGCTTAACTAATTTGTTTACAAACGTAAAACTAATAAACTTCGATTATTCAAGCAAGAGTACGAAACTGTCAAGTCAATCAAATTGACGTTGACATTTCTTCAGGCAAAAGTCAATTTATAATTTTTACTTTTTAGTGGAATTTCGTTTCTTATTTCACTGAAAATGTTTCGGTACACAATTTCTGGTAAACAAACACCTTGTATCTTGAATTAACACTTGAATTATTGTATCTATTTCACAGTATTACCAGTTTTGTTTATGTTATTTTGTTGTGTAAGTAACGATTTTACCAATCTTTCGGACACTTTGTTTTGAGGTTATATTTTTCTTTTTCAGCTGTTCAGAAAATACGGCCTCTGATGGTCACATATTTCAATGCTGCCAAGATTATTTACAAGAAAGACTTTTCGACTCTCAATAATGTTTGTGGAGTATCTTCGACCATAAACATTAAACCAATTTCCTTAGCGAATAATAAACAGATCTTGGATATATCGAACCGTATAGTTCCTGTTCCTGTGAGAACTGTAACCAAGTTCAGTCTTAAGAGAGGAAAACGGAAGACAGTTAAAGCTGCAGTACGACGATTTTTTAGATTACATTGGGGAGGTTGGATTAGAACAAAAGTAGGTAAACAAAAAAAAATGTGGAAGAAAACATCATCCCAAAAGAGGCGCTTACGACAGCACGTCTTCTGTAACGCTACTCAAAATACACTGCTGGACAAAATGGTAACTAAATACTGGAAGAGACCCAAGCACTATGTTGAAGATCCATATGCACCTTACCATACTAGAGAGGAATTTGCTTACACTAGAAGTAAGCCCATAAACAGGAATTAGGGCAAAATTTTCTTTAGTCATTAATTTTAGTATCTTGTTAAGATAATTTTATGTTGTGTTTAGTTATATAATAAAAGCCTCATTAGTTCTTTGTGTCTTTTTGCCTTACTATACATTGCACAAAAATATAGTATGAACTTTTTCATAAAACAGAAAATGAAACACCTATGGTACTCTTGTGTTCTGAGAATACAAAAATACTATACCTTCTACCATATTTTAGTAATTTGTTGTCACCACTTTCTGAAATATGCAAACTCATTAGAGAGCTGTCAAATGATAGTTCTACAATGAGTCCATAATACAGACATGGATCCCAGATCTGGCTTATCCTTTCACTATGTAGGAACATACATAATACCTACTTACTTACTTTACCTACAAGATCAACATTATCATACGATAACAGCAGTGCCGAAATGCGGAGCCACGAACGCACGTCTGAACGCAGTGAAGAATCTCGTCGAATGCAGCGTGACTTACGACCGCGGTAGTTTTATAGCTGGCGCACCTCGAACGAACGCTGGTCTTCACTGCGAGCCGCAAGGCTCGCGTGGAATCCTTACTGGCGGTTTTTTCCACCCTATCGGAGGCATCATCTCAGCGTCCTCGAGGAACGCCGGTCCTGGGGTTCGGGCGGCCCTTAGGCCCTGTGGCATGTGACGCCGATGAAGCCGCGGTTTTCACGCCACCCGGCGGTCTGCCTGAGCCAGGTGAGATCACTGGTTACCCAGTGAAGGCCCAGCTCCAGGCGACCAGCGACAGGCGGCGGCTTGCACGCGGCTTCTCGGCGTCCGTAGGCAAAGTGTTAAGCCCATTCACCGGCAGCAATCTTCTCCAGGCGCCTAAAAACGGCCCTGATGGCGTTGACTGCCGCTTGCAGGGACACTTGGGCCATCTCGTCCATCTGGTCGTAGGACAGCAATGGCTCGAGGAGCTCGATCGCTGTTATAATCTTCTCGTTATCGGCCATCGCGAGGACGGCCGATGTGCATTCGTCTCGTGTCAGTGGAGTCGGGTCAGTCTGCGATGCCTCCTCCGTTGTCCACGAAGCGTGAAGAGTGAGGGGCGGGGCTTGCGTCGAGGGGGCGGGGCTAGGCTCCACCTCCTTGTTCGCTGGGACTTCGGTTTGGGAGCGCTTCTTGCGGCTTCTCCTGTTGCCCCGACGTCGTCTCGGGGGGTTGCTCGTCCCTCGGGAGGTGGGCGGGTTGGCTGTCGCCATAAGCGACGCACCCGCAGCACTCTCACCGAGGGGTTGTGAATTCACCGGGGCGGGCGCGGCCGGCCTGGCCGACCCGCGGGTGATGGCGGCTGTGCCCGCCTTGGTGTTCCGGGCCTCGCGTCGGAAGACGGGGCACCGAAAATGGTTGGCGGGGTGGTCACCCCTGCAGTTGGCGCAGGTGGCGGGCTGCTCTCTGGGGCGAGGGCACTCGCTAGCGCGGTGCTCACCGCCGCATCGCACGCAAGCCTGCCTGCGATGGCAGTTATGGCTGGAGTGCCGAAACTGCTGGCAGCGGTGGCACTGCGCGGGTTTTCTCTTCCCCCTCCAGGCTTCAATGATGATCCCCGGCATGCCGAGGAACTCCGTGACCGCGTACAACTCGTACACGTCACGGGTTTTCGGGACGATCGCCAGGAAGATGCACCCGGGCCGCCCGCCGCGGCCTCGAATGGCCCGAACGTATTCGGGTTCGTGGCCCAGCTCGCGGAGCCCGGCCGTGATCTCCTCTGGCGTGGCGTTCACTGGCAGGCCACGGATGGCCAGCTTCACCCCCAGGTCCGAGGGGCGGGAGTAACAGTACCAGGAGATACCCTCCTGGTCCTCGAGCGTGGTGAAGTAGGCCTGCAACACGCGAAACTCGTTGTCGTCTGCGGGGAAGAAGCGCAACCCGCCCCCGTATGGGCGCACGTTGGCTGCTTTCCCCAACTGGGTCTTCAAAGCACGGAGGTGGCGGGCGAAGTTGGGCAGTGCCTCCACCGTGATCGGTGGGTACCGCTCCTTCTTCCCGCTAAGACGTCCGGCGGGGGCTGCAGGGGCAGCGGAGGCAGTGGGGGCTGCGGATGCAGCGGGGGCTGCGGGTGCAGCGGGGGCTGCGGGGGCAGCGGGGACGCTACGGCGGGCGGCGCGGGGCGCCGCCGCGGCGCGTTGCGTCTTAGGACGCTTGGCGTCGTCCTGGGGTGAGTCGGGGCTGCGCGGACGGCGCGTAGGCCCCGACGTCGGCGGCTTCTCCTCGACGTCCATGGACGCGCTCTTGGACCTGCGCTTCATAAAGATGCGCAGGTCGGGCGCGTCGGGGACGGTAGAAGTGGATGGTGAAGGCGTGTCCAAAATCCAGCCCAGCTCGTCGCTCGGTATGTTAGCCCATACCGACGGAGCCGGAGACTGGAAGGCGTCTTGTCGCGGCGAATCTAAATGCTTCCTTGACACCGGCGTCCGGAACGCCTGCGCGCTCGACGCCGAACCAGACGGCGGAGCTGCGGCAGGCGAGGCGCGCGGTGCCGAGGAGGATGCTGGTTGATTGCCCGCGCTGGGCGAGGGCGTCTTCTTCGGTGCGGCTCGGGAAGTGCTCGACCCCCCAGGCGGCGCGCTAGAGGGGAACGGAAGCCCCGATGTCGACGCCGATGATGATGACGCGCTAACCGGCGCGTGCGGAGACTTTTGCGCCTCCTTAGGGCTGGTTACGGACCCCTTGGAGGCGGTTTGGCCCTTAGAAGGGCCTTTTGATCGGGTCCGGGGGTCCTTGGGAGGACTCCGGGTCCGAGGAGGCTTGTTTTTAGGCGATTTCTTATTCTGGACGGGCTGCCAGCCGTGACCCGACATCGTTGATGGGAAGACTGGTGCGCGCGCGACACAATCCGGCGACTACGGTGGCGTCTTAATACAGACGCAACCGCATGCGCCGGCAGTCAGCGCGCGAGTGAGGGTCCGTACGGTGAGTCGAGGGGGCGTGGACGTGCAATGCGCGTGCGCTCTCGACGGCGTTCCGTGGCGATCCCTGGCGCACCTCTGCGCACCCAGTTTATATTTATAGCGAAAGATAAGCGCCCCACGCAGCGTATTTGTGAACTGTATTGTATATAATAAACTTAAGATTCCTTATGTAAATAGAATACTAAACTGTGATTGGTGTAAATAGTTTGTAAGCTCGCGTAATTGTATTGTTATTGAAAGACGTATTATTATATAATAGTAGCCCATTTTGCTCAATAAAATAATCAGTTCCATGCTCTGGCTTTCACTTTGGCTACGGTAACACTCCGGTCCAAACAGACAGAGCTCTCTAGCCAACGGACAGGGTTCACTTATTGAACCCAGCCGGTCTAGAGGCATCAGCCAGCTGGCATAGCTACCTACTAGGGCAGTACCTACCTCACGGGTCAGTGACCCCTCAGCTGAGCCCTACCTCACGGGTCATTGACCCCTCAGCTGATCCCCAATCAGCTGCTACACTCGTTCGGTCTACCATCAGCTGATCCCGAGTCTGGTTAGGCGAAGGCCACAGACCGACTTGGTGTCAGCTGATCGCCAGGTCAGGTTAGGCGAAGGCCATAGACCGACAACTATTTTTAATACACTGATTATTTATCAATGCGGAAGATCGGGTGCTGTGATGCATTGGGAGAAGCCTTATTAGGATGGAGTATCTTGGCCCCAAGTAACGCGCCTAGCGTGTTAGGACGCACCCTCGTAACAAAATCTTTATGGCTCGATACGTATGTGTGTAATAACACCAATGCTGTGTTTTTTCAGTATATCTGTATTTTATATTGTACTAATAGGGCAGCAGTGAATGTTTAAATTTTTTGCAATAAAACAACATTTTTAAATTTTATAATAAAATATTATTCATCCACTAAGTATACAATATTAATATATCAAAATAAAGATTGTAACTTAATTTAAAATTATCAAATATTAATATTATATATGTACGATATGGATACGACATATGTGCAAATACTGAAACCGCGAAGCATCCTGGTCCGTAGGAATAGAACCAAATTAAATTTAAACTTAAATTCCCTGATTTATAAAATCCGAAATTTTCTAACAAATTAATTATTAAAATAAATGTAGAAAATGCAACCACTTGTATAAGTCATTAAATAGTTTCATCCATTGCTTTAAAGTCATTGACTGTGTCATAAGTCATTAATAAATACGCACACACCTTCACACACACACACAACAACTTCACACACACACACACAACAATAGGCATAGTAGGTAACTTACTTGAACAGCTGAGCGGCAACATGCGATTCTACAGAGTGCTCAAAGTTGTTCAAATTCTATAAAATTAAAACTCTAGTTTCTGCCCTTAATACTGGACCAATTTTGTTCAAACTTTTCCTGCTTGAAGCTTAGGGGGTACCAAGTATATGGTTTCAATTATTGCCTATATGTCGTATCCATATTGTATACTTAACAACTATTATTTACTGCTAGGTAAGTAGAGTTCAACCCGAATGCGGACGAGCCGGCGACGAATGGGCGGTTCGACCGCAGTAATAGCACCCTTTCATTTTAACTTAGGCTTACATTAACAGTATACTATAGTACTGCCGTTATCATCTCAGTCGCTTTGTCATAAATATTTTTACAACACACCTGCTCATAAAATTGATATTATTTCACCGCAATTAGGCACGTAATGACACCTATCATCAAACTGTGACTTTTTCATTGCTATTATTCACAAGTGAGTTCATAGATTCTTTTTTAATTTTATAGGTTAAGTTTCTATGTTCTTAAAAAAGTTTCGATACAAAAAAGAACGTGTTTAATAGTACGAATAAATTAATATGCCTATTGTATGGTCATTTGATGCATTTTCGTATTAAATAAATAATTTCAATTTGTAATACTTGTTTATTAAACAAAATTTTCACTCAAATTTAACTTTTTTTTTCTCTAAGTACAGAAAAAAAACAGAGTAAAAAAGTTAAATTCAAACCTCATTTTTTTTAAATATGGCCGATCGCCATTGTTAGATGCGCATAGGAAAATGAATTAATTTGTACCAACTTTACTCACTTGTACCATAATGTACTATTATCAACCGTCTCGCTTGTTCTCATACTTAATTAATAGTGCTAACATATGCGTTGCGACTTTTCAAGCCGTGCGGCTCAGTTGCTAACGGCAGTACTATAGGAACAATTCGTATTCTTTTTCCCATCCTCTTTCCGTCGGTCTTCTGTTTTGTTGTATTTCCCTTTCTTCATGGGAGTTGGCTTTATAAATACCTACTTATAATATACGTACTTATTGTTACTTTTCAATTGACATTGTATTCTAATACAAAGTATAAACTTATATAATAGGCATATCAGTCGTATTTATATCTATACTAGCTGTTGCCCGCGGCTCCGCCCGCGTGGAATTCTGATCCCGTTCATCGCTGATATATAGCCTATATGTTAATCCAGGGTATAACCTATATACATACCAAATTTCAACCAAATCGGTCCAGCCGTTTATGCGTGAAAGAGTAACAAACATCCACACATCCATTCTCACAAACTTTCACATTTATAATATTAGTAGGAGGATTACTAAGACACGTTTATAATTTTATACATTAATAAGACACAATACGACCAAAAGTTTATAATAATAAATTATATTTTAAATAATAAAGATATATACAATATAATAAGACAATACTCGATAAACGACGCTTTACTTCTGAGCTATCAGAGTTTCGTTATTTATCTTTGAATTTTGATACTACAAAAAGTTACAATAAAATTGTAAATATTACAAAATATAAACAAAGATATATAACATGTCTACAATCAATGACTGTCAATAACTTTTGCGTTAGTAAATAGGTCCCATTTAGATTGGAAAAAAAGAAATGAAAATTTTATTAATAGATATACTTTACTAGCGTTAGGTTACCTCGGCATACCTATGTTAATCCGATCGAAGACGTTTTAAAGAAAGGTCAAGAAAGAGTACACGCAACCCCGGTGTTTTTTCCATACATGCATGGAAAAACCCTGGAAGTGCCGACAGGAGTGAAAACAGTCTGTATAAAAAGTAAAAAGTATTTACTGTATGTATAAAAAATGCACATATAAATTGCAAGACTTTGTCAAATACGTACTGGCCATATAGAATTTAAAAAACAATTTGTGAATTTTATCGTTGGTCCGCGCGCGTGATTCGAGTTCCAGTCCGATGATCGTCATCGGACCGGACGATGTAAGTTCTATGATTTTTGCTAGACCAAAATTTTATATGAAAACTGCACAACGCGCTCATGGGCATTTTCCTTTACAAAATTATAAAAGTAGAAGAAACGAAAGGCTTACGCCAGGATCGTAGCCAGTGGAAAAACGTTGTTACTACCCCAATAGGAAATAGGTGAGAAGATTTTGTGTAATGACAGGGAAATTACGCTATCAAGTGTAGTTCTTCTCAGGCATTTGAAAGACGTTCAATCTCTTATAGACGTCCAGCATAGTGGGCCGCTCATTTCGTTTGAATTTTGTGCAGTGCAGTCCTATAGCGAAGAATTCGCGGCACATCACTGGATCAGAGTAAGCAGTCCCTCGGAGTACTGGATCTTCCAGTGTTGCTGTAAAGATAAAGTAGTTTTTGATATATTTCCTGCAGTTCTTATATCATAAAGTTACTGAATGACACATAAGAACAAAAAGTTCTATCACTGACAGTTTTTGTCTATGGACACTGGCTGGTTTTAACGTGGATGTTTAACGCTATGACTGATGATTAAAAAAAAACCATTCCAAATTTGAATTTCCTTATAGCCTCACTATGATAACGAGAACATTTTCGTGCGATGATTTTGTACAATTTCAATCTAGAAGACTTGTTCGAATATCTTTGCAGTTTATAAACCAAGGTCATCCTAAGAACCTTAATTTTATCACACTCTATTCCTCTACAATAAATCTTTCCCCGCAGCAAATTTCCGCCATTTCAGCCGTATAAAGGGTCTTCTACACGCAGCCAGATTCATCTGGGGATGTTAGCAGCGGACGCGTCCGCCGACGTGTGAGCGGAATGATTTGCTCGTCTGTAGTAGGTATTCAGTGTTAAATATCTACTTAAATGACATCTACGGATGAACCTGTCTACGTGTAGAGGAGTCATAAGCGTAACTAACATCTAAAGATCTTCACAATCTTCCACATTTATAATATTAGTACGAAGTAGGATGCAAATAAAAAAAAAAAAAAAAAAAAAATAATAAAAAAAAAAAAAAAAAATAATAATAATAAAATAATAAATAAATACCTGGATCAATTCCAAGTTTAGCCAAGTCGTGTATATGGTGGCTAAGCAGCTGCACTTTCCTGTTATGGTCTATCGCGGCCAGGGCTGTGGCCATCTCGACCATCACCACGCCATAGCTGTAGACGTCCACCGCTGGTGATAGGCAGCGGGTGCTCAAGTATTCGTATGGTAGGTAGGGCCGGGTGCCGAATACTCTGTTCAAAAATGCGTTTTTTAATTTTGGAAATGATGAAAGGACATCATTCTCCTTGCCAGCTCACGTGTTTCCTTCCTCCTATAGTCCCGGGTCCTTTAAGCGGGGCGTGAAAAAGCATCTGATGAGGCCGTCAAGCTGAGTGCCACCATTGTAACATAGTACGTGTTGTAATGGTGGCCCTCTTTTCAGAGACTTTGCCTTCAGCTTACCATCAGGCGAGGCGAAGTCAATTTGACGTGTCCTATATAAAAAAAAAAAAATCTACCTTTCACAGATTTTTGTTATAAAATGTGCAAGTGCCGAGTGCGTATGTGGATTGAATGCACACCTTGTTAATTACTCGTATTATTAAAATGTGCTTAGGATTTAGTGAAGATTCATTAGTGAACATTCATTAGAGTTTGTTGTCCTCACTAGATTTTTTATTATGGTAAAGTTGTATGTTAGAGAGTATTATTAAAAGATAGGAATATAGTACTATGAAATTATCTTCAAAACATTTGTTTCCAGACCCGTGCATTCCATAGAGACAAATAGCCACTGTCTTTTCTACATGAACGGACAAAATAAATCATACGTAATCAACCTCTTTTCACTAGTTAAATCTTAAAATGTGGATAAGATCACTTAAACCATGGCTAATATCTATGTACCCTTGCCCAAACGTGCCCATCAGGCTTGCAGAGTTTCCCTTCTCTATGGGTAATATCTAGGTATTTTCCTTATAAATATTTTGAACATTTTTTCTACAACTTTTTTTGCATAAAACTGTAATCATGCTAATTTTATTTTTATTTTTTAAACCACTTAGTTGGCAGACAAGCACACGGCCCACCTGATGGGAAGCGGTCACCGTGGCCTATGGACGTATGCAACACCAGGGGCGTCACACTCGCGCTGCCGACCCTGAAGAAACCTAATGCCCTTCTTGAAGAACCCCATATCGTAGTCGCTTGGGAAAACCACCGCAGGGAGTTCATTCCACAGTTAATATCTCACACTCATTCATGCAAGCAATGTGTTTAAAGAGGGGCGCAAAAATTTCTTTACCTTGACACTTTCAAATGTGTTCTTTCTTCACCATAGGGTCCTTTCCTGGCTAAGCCGAAGTCTCCGATCTTAGGCATGAGGCACGTGTCCAGTAGAATGTTAGCTGGTTTTATGTCACCGTGAATAAGAGGTGTTCCAGCCATTGTGTGGAGGAACTGAAGACCTCTGAAAAGAACAGATCCGTTATAGCTAAAGCGACTGCCGTGCGTGAGGTCCCAAGCTCATTTCCTATGTACGTAAGTAAAGTGTTATTGGACTTTTCTGTGCCCTGAACACAAAAACCTATACAAATCGTCACGTAAATGTATCGAGTAAACGGAGCACAGCGATTGGCGAGCTTCATACACACACAGGTTCACAGTAGGCAGCCGGCCAATCGCGATGCTCCGTTCTTTCGATACGTTTACGTTACGATTACGATAGTTTTTCGTGCTTGGGGCACAGTAAACAGTAAGCCGACTTCATAGAAATGTGCGGTTTCCGGTTTACATGTGTGCGTGCGTGCCGGGCGCCGTGTACGAACGCGCTGCCACGCACACCTTTGCATAATCTAGGACTGTTTAGGACTGTTTCAGTGCGGGCTGTGTCGCGGGGGAGATCGCACGCGTACGTTGCACTATAATACCTAAGTTTTGCGCGATGACTTCTTACAAAGCAAGGGTTTATTGTTGTGTTTACGGGTGTCTACATAATACATACTCAAACCCGGACTTATCATTCTTCAAAATACCACAAGAAGAAAATAGGTAAGTAGGTACAGTACGATTAAAACCAGTTGAACATTCGGTAAACCTCGGTAATTGTCGTGAATCCCTCGTCTCTCACATAGAGTTATCAATTTACAGATATGACCTTTAATTATATTACCCGTTGTCATAATGAATACAATACAAGCACGATATGAGCAACAAAACCTCCTTTGTAGCTCAAAACTAACACAAAAATGTTGAAATAAGAAAAATAATTGATTTATTTGACGTATATGATACATTTATGATTACGAACGCTAATTTCATTCGTGAACATATTCGATTCTATCAAATTTTATCATCAAAATTAACTTACAGTAGTTGTTATGTATCATGGCTTCAACAAATTTAAAGCGTGGTAAAATAATTGTTGCTCAGTCTCGTGAAATTGTAAATAATGTATGTAACTATTTTATTAAAGAATATAATTTATTTAAAAAAGAAGAAAATTTACTTTCTACTATTTTAATTGATAAATTATCAACAAAAATCGGTAGAAGTCGGTTTCTTAAATTTTTAATTTGGTGATTATTATCAATTATTATTAAACCGATGTAATATCGTACTGTTACTTATGTACATCAAACATCTGTACTTCATGTGACCGGTGAGATCGACCACGACGTCAAGGCACGCATTGCTGCCGCGTGGGCCAAGTGGCGAGAAATGACTGGCGTCACCTGTGATCCTAAAATGCCAGTCAGGTTGAAGGGGCAGGTCTATAAGACGATCATTAGGCCTGTTCTCTTGTATGGTTGTGAGGCGTGGCCGCTGCTCGAGCGACACAAGCAAGAGCTGCGTGTCACGGAGATGAAAATGTTGCGGTGGATGTGCGGCGTTACGCGTAAAGATCGCGTACGGAACTCTAGCATCCGCGGCAGCCTCCATGTCCGTGACATCGCGGATAAAATGCAAGAGAGCCGCCAGCCAGGCTACGTGGGGAACAAATGCCTGGCAATGGCGGGGTCCAGGTAAAAGGGGTAGGCCAAAGAAGTCCTGGCTTGACGTCGTGGAGGGTGATATGCGTGCTAATGGTCTCACTACCATGGACGCCCAAGATCGTGCGAAGTGGAGAAGGAAGAGCCGGAAGGCGGACCCTGAGCTCCGAGGTCATCTTGGCCACGGATGCAATCAGGAGAATGCGTCTATATGCAGATGATGATGATGATGATGACTTATGTACATCAAGCAGTAAAATATTGACTTGTATCTGTTACGGCTGAAGGTAGGTGTGAACATAAACTTAAGATTAGCCGGTTTATCTTCGAGAAGCAGCTAAAGTTCGATAACATGTTAGTTTGCGTCGGGATATTCCATCTTTAGCCGGTTAATGTGCACATTAACCGATACGAAACGGCTAAAAATGTATTCGTTATACCTTTCAGTTCAAATGATTGATTAGACAACGCCTGCTGCCGGTCTATATTTAATTGCGTATGACTTTGCGAGACTTCAATTTCTTGATGGTCATAAAAAAAAATAACCACGAAGGCCTAATTAATGCCTATTGAATTTGAAGCTTCAATAAATAATGAATTTTCAAATTCATGTCGCTTCTGCATAATTTTCTTAGGTCTGCGGTTAGTAATGTCATCTTGTCAGATGGTATACATTGCGTTAATGATACTGCAAATTGAATGCTACATAAAATAAATATGGTAATGTATGTCGTGTCATTTCCGTCTCCGAATTTAGGCGATTATACCCGAAAAAAGCCGAATGTTCAACTGGTTTTAATGGTACTGTACCTACCTAAATAAACACACAGCGTGACCGTCGACGACGCGTTAATTCATTTATGCATTTTACCTCCTACCTACATACTGCCTATTAGGTATATAACTTATATACAAAAAACTGTTATTTCTAACCCGTTTAATAAAACATTGATGATTTGTGAAATAACATTAAACATGTAGGTAGATACCTAATTCTGACACTGCAATTCGACAAAATTATGTATACCTACGCGGTAAATCAGTATGTACCTACATCAGATAGGTAATGTTAAATCAAAGTTCTTGAGTGCAATAATTGTGTATAGTTACCGGCATAAATTTTGACCCCAGTAACGTCACAAAATGTAGGTATTCTTTATGCGCAGTAGGTAGGCGTTTTTGGATGTCTTTTGTAACCAATCAGCGCGCACCCGAGGCCTCGTATATCTCGCGACTTGGAGATACGAAGATATATGCCGGTAACTACCCGTGACGCACTCAAGTACTTTGATTTACCATAGTATGAAAAAGTAATGTAATAATACTCTGAGATCATGAGTTTAATAAGAACAAACTATTATGTGGGTAAATACAATTGTCGCACAGTGATAATGGCAATATGTAGGATGTAGGTAGTGGTAGGTACTTACATTTTTTTTATAAAACGTTTCTAATGTTAGTTACCACAAAACGGAATGTACACATGCACGCGCGCACACACACACACACACACACACACACAGACACAAAAACGCAGCCACACACACACACACACACACACACACACACACACACACACACACACACACACACAGCAAACACATACATACACGGCATACACATACATACATAGTCTGCAGTACGAGTGTGAATACCCTGGTGTTGCACTCGTCCATAGGCCACGGTAACCACTTTCCACCAGGTGGGCCGTGTGCTTGTTTGCGACCCAAGTGGTATAAAAAAAGCAATCAGGGGTAAACTTAGCTTACGTAAAATAGTAGGATTGACGACAATAAGATAGAATCATGTCGTAGTATATTAGGTATGTAAAAATAAGGAACATTGAACATTGACCTTGACTCTTAAGGTACATATTTAAAAGGCCTTTATGATACCTCATTTATGATATAATGCAATATTGCAATATATTATATATAAAAGAATCTAGTGCTCCTCATAAAAAGCAAATAATATTTAACTAAAATTAAACGTGACAACCCTAAGCACCATTACCTGTTTAGGTAAATAACTCGCCAAGCGGCCTTAGTTACCCTACTTCTCTATTTATACTATGCTTGGGGGCACTGTTAGGCAATTTACCGATACTTACGGACAACGTACCCAGTTGACGGTAACAGGCTCTCCCTCTTAAGTGAGACACGAAAACATTTACATGCTTATACGTGGTAAATAAGAGACAATGGGCTAGATAAGCTTGATCAACCAAGGGGACTTGTGGTAATCGTGTAGGTAAGCATATTGCGAGGTTAAGCAATAGTAACCAGGTTAGTCCTCACACAGTCAGACCTCTTCCGCCTAGGAGAGCACGATAACCCGTCGGTCTCGTTACCATGCGAACTCCGTGTCCAACCCATGCGGTCTCAATTGTGGCTTGTGATTCACCAATCTGGTCTACTATAGAATTTCGACAATATGGCCTGTTTGTTGTGCTCCTCAGTTACCAGCTAACCACAAGCGTTAACGAAAAAACGTTGATATTGTTAACGAAACTGTACCCAAAATCTTTTTATCCAAAACGACTATAAAATCACCCAGTATATAAAAAATCTCTTTCCTATCTTAGTTTTCATTCCTCTTTTTGGTTCTCCTACAGATGACGCAAATGGCTCTAGTGTTCTATGTTCACTTTTGTTATCTACTTATGTTTAATTACCGTGCTACTCCATGCGCAATGTTATAACGCTGGGACCACGTGAGCGGCGGGTGATGTGTCTTCCCTCGAAGCCTCTGTTCCACAGACCCGCCCGCCATTAGCTGGTACACTAGACACGCTTCTGGACCTGAAATGGACAGTTTAAACTATAATCAACATTTGAATGAAATTTTGAAGCATTTATTATGCTAACTATTGAAATCGATTAAGATTTAGAAAAGTGAATCGACCTCGGGCGGGACTCGAACCCGCGATCTTTCCCTTACAGGGGAATGCTCTTACCACTAAGCCTCATTTCTCAAGATGGAAAAAACGGCGAGTCCCAGGTTTTCAACCAGTTTTCAACTAAAATTTGGAAACCGTATCAAACTTAATCAGAAGTAAATTGAAGGAATCAGGCATATAAAATACTTGAAGTGGTTTGCAAAGTAATAGCACCCCGATTATATTCATACCACTGCAAAATGCCATTGAAATTTAGACTATATCGATATAGATTTGAAGTCCATTAAATATCAATGAAAAATGTACCTAATGGACTCTCCATTTGGTACATTTTTTATTGAGTCTTCAAGATGCCATTATTTTAGGCTTTAACAGCATTAAGGTATGATTCCGAAGCCGAACGTATACGACAGCGACAGACGCATGCAGCACATACAGCGTTTCCATTACTTGTTAAAATACGATAAGGATAAAGGAGACCATTGAGAAGCCGCAATGAATTACGCGCGAATCATACTTTTACAGTAAGGTCTAAACTCACATGGCATTTTTACAGAGTCTGTGGTCGGGTTCCAGATTAGTCTGTGAAAATTCAACACAACAATAAAAGCTGACGATTGATTTATATATTCACATAGGTACCTCCCAAACAGTACCCGTAGAGCGGCAGAATGTTATCGTGCCGATATTGATTGAGACACATCTCCGAGATAAGTTCCTTGTTCCGTCCGTCGTTTTCTCTCTGCAAGCGCTTGACAGCCACAGGGAGGTGCTTCCATTCACCTGTGAAATGAATGGAAACAACATGTTAAAGTTATTTGAATAGTGAACAACATACACATCTTTTTCCTGTTGAAGGGTAGGTAGGTAGGCAAAGGCGCCGTATCCCAGTAGTTCCATTCTCTAGTTCCCTTATGGAACTACTGGGATTTTTTTCTCCCAGTATTTCCATGGAACTAGCATCCTGTTGCCAGCAAAATGAAATTAGTCTCATTAGTACCGGTACACTTAATAACAAAAACGTTTAACTAAGTATCCTTTTATTTATCTATGAGAATTGCGGATGATTCTTCTCTAAAAAATGTGGTACAGTAACTTCGAGTATCCGGTGTAGCACATGGCATTCTGTAATTTCTATAATATAGGTATACCTACTTAAGTATATCTCCATACTTCCTTTCCAACGAGCTCTGCCAACACTACTACGAGTAGTGGGAGGTAAATATTCATCATTTTAGCGTTGATCGCAGTTCGATCTATAGAATAATAAATGACTGTCATATACGTCAAATCCATTTGTCATTCTATTCTACAGTCTGTACGCCGGCCAACGAATTGACCTCGGAGTCTTTCTTCCGGGTTATCCCTTATGACGTCAAACCAGCACTCCCATAAGTCTCCTTCACCGGGACCCAGTGGAAGTGGCATGGCCGTACATTTGTTACCCATTTAGCTAATTTAGTCATTGTAAGAGCGATTCATCAGTCGATCACGCAGCAGGCCCTCTAGACAAGTGTCAATTCGTCGGCCGGCGTTTGGTAGAATAGAATGCCAAATGTATGGGATTTGACGTATATGACAGGTGTCAACAAAATGTCAATGATACGCCGAGCAACGAATTGCCACTTGTCTAGGGGGGCAGGTGCGGTTAGCCTGAGCCCCAAAGATCTTGCTGGAGGTCCTTCACATCCTAAATGTAGCTGTAGATAAATATTAGCTGTAGTATTCTGTGCTCATGCTGTTTCTTCCTTACCTTTGAACACCTGTCCAAATCCGCCTCTTCCAAGCAAGTTGTTAATACTCCAGTTGTTAGTCGCTTCTTTCAGTTCCTCGTAACTCATTCTCGGTATAGCTGACACTTTCTTCATGATTTCATCGTCATCATTGTTCACCCGGCCTCCTGTGGACGAATCCTGTAAAAATGTTTCATGTAGTTTTAAGGAAAGACTGCTAATAACATGAGTCATACTACGGTACTGTGGCGTTGACCCCTCAATAGGTCAAAGTCCTCTTAATGGTAATAATGACATAAGTGTTCACCTTCTAGCTAGAAGGTGTTTTGACCCCGAAAGGGCCCCATACATAGCTATGTATGGGGCCCTTTCGGGGTCAAAACAGCTTCACCTGCATGCCGATACATCTGTTGATTGACGGAGGAGTCTCTAGCGCTAGTTTTCCTTTCTGAGAAGAGGTCAGACAGCAGTCCGTTGCGCCTTAAAAACCGCATAAGCCAAACCAAAAGGAATTACCTAAGAATGAAGAGAAAAAAACTTTATATAATGTCAAGAAATATACATCGAAAATACTGATCAGCTGAACTGAATTTCTGGTATCAGGAGTGGGTTCACGTCGGCTTAATAAGGCAAGGCCGACTCCAACCACTATGCTACCGAAAACTAATAGAATTAGATTTGAAGAGATATTTTTAGAGAGCTCAAAATTGTAGTTTATCGTATAAAATGAACTTTGGCTTATAAACTTTACGGGCGAGAGCGTCGATTCGATGATAAATCCAACACAGAGGTCAGATTCATATCTCGCGTGAGATACAATGGAAGTTGGGTAGGGATTTACCCGATAGAATTGAAGCCGTTCACAGAAAAACGCGTCAACAACACTACTTATCTATAGTGCTATGTTTGTCGTATTGAGCTGATTCAGTACCTACTCCTTAGGGAAGGGGCGTAGGATTAGGTTGACGACATGAGTAACCCCTCTAATAAGTACTCGTATTATAAGTTTCTATGACCATTACACTTTACAGACCATAGCAGGCTGTGGTATACGAAATAGATACGTAATCCTTTGTTTTAGGTTCATGCGAGTGTGAAATATTGTTCTCGTTTTCACGGCCCACAGGAACTTCTTTCCGAAATAACAGTAGTTTATTTACTCTATCTCTGTGCCAAATTCCATCCATCCGTCTAACCATTTTTGCACCAAAGACATCTACTCCTCTTCATAAACTTTCACATTTATAATATTATAGGAGGACTTATATAATTCCATAGCTGTACTATGTGAATTTTAGCACGCAGAAAAAACTTGCGGATGAGACACGACTGCGCATAATTTAAAAATTCCTTTGTGCTGTCGAGAACGATTGCAGTGAAAGTAGTCGGACAACATTGGGTAAAGCTTCGATATTTGCAAACAGATGGCTGCTATAACTCCGGACACGTATCTTGGACCTAAAATGTACTCAAAATGTGTAGTATACGCGCAGTACACATTTCTTGGGTGTCTTTTGAGGATAGCACGGGATGCTACTGCGGTGGACGAACTCAAATTCACCAAGCACAGATTATTACAAAGCAATCCACGGGCGCCAGAGCCTCGTTTGTCTTGCGATTTAGGTCCAAGATACATACATGTCTGGAGTTATATACGAACGCTTGTTTTTTGTAATTAATTCGTAAATATATGCCTTGACTGGTACTGGGGGCCATTGGATACAGGTCCTTATGGCCGAACTTAAGTAACCCATTTATTCAATACAGAGTTACAAAGGTGATCACCGATCAGTGAGGTGAGGAATAACACAAAATAAATCGTTTTAAAAAATTGCCAATTATAAAATTGTAACATTTTTTCGATCACAAATGAAGATGACGCATTCAGTAATGTAGGTAGGTACTAAATTATCCTGTTGCTGTGAAGAAATGTCGTGACCTTATCGAGGATGATACAATGATTTCCAAGATTATGTGATAGAATTGGAGGAAAATTAAATTTGTTGTCGGTCACTATTGCAAGATATTTACACACATAGTAAGATATGGATAAGGAAATTGCGGATTACTTTTTGCAAATATCAACAAACATTTTCCGTTTTCGTTTTAAATAGGGTAAATATCAAACCAGGGTGGTGACTACTTGGTACTTGAGTTCGCAAAAGTCTTTTCTAGGGGGGAATTTTATTATATTTTAGCTACCTGGACAATGTTTGTAAGTTTTTTTGTCGCTTGATCCCACGAAAACAGCCGGACAGATTTGGCTAAATATTCACATTTTTATTTCTATTTAGAAAGAGAAAAGATAATCGACCTCAAGTGGGACTCGAAAGATCGAGGGTTCGAGTCCCACCCGAGGCCGATCCTCTTACCTCTTTCGAAATCGATTTGAATAGTTAGCATAACAAATGCTTCAAAATTTCAATCAACACATTATTATTTTCTAACAGTTGCTGCAGTTTGCTATTCTGAAGATTAGTAGAGAAGAAAAAATGTTGTACAGTCAAGAACATAAAGTGATAACACAAAAATATTTACAAACCTCTTTTTAAACTGGAATAAAAAGTACAATCAAGGGATAAATTCATATACCTTTCATTAGTTTTACGATCCCCAGATGACAAAGTTGATTATATGATATTTTATGTTAGGTTTAGGGGACACAGTGATCAATAAATTCGAATTTGTGAAGCTACTTTTGTCGTTGACTGTGCTTTAAATAATGTTGCACATCGGAACACGTATTTTGTACCTAAATCACGATACAAACGAAGCTCTAGCGCACGCGGATTGTTTTGTAATAATCTATGCTTGGTGAATTTGAGTTAATTCACCACCGCCGCCGTAGCTACCCTTCATCATCATCATCATTTCAGCCATAGGAAGTCCACTGCTGGACATAGGCCTCCCCTATAGATCTCCAATAAGACCGGTTGGAAGCGACTCGCATCCAGCGCGATCCCGCGGCCTTAATATGGTCGTCTGTCCACCGTGTGGGTGGACGTCCTACGCTGCGTTTGCCGATACGTGGCCTCCACTCGAGAACCCAACCAGCAACCCTTTGCTTTCCTCGAAAGATACCCAAGAAACGTTTACTGCGCGTATAGAGCACATTTAACGTCCAAGATATAATGTCCCGAGCAATTAAATACCGCAGAAATTTCCCTATGTCACCAGGGCCCATACCATGAACTCTTAAAACAGGTCAATAATTGAATTGCTGTCATTCTACCAACTGCAAATGTCACTTGGTAATCCTATATATTTATATGACATCACAAAGTGACATTTGCAGTTGGCAGAATGACAGCAGTTCAATTATTGACCTGTTTTAAGGTTTATGGTAAGGCCGCAGTTCTAATTGAGAGCTTGTGGAATGCAGTGAGTGTAAATTCGGCTAAAATATAGTGGACAGTAACACGTCATTAATGGTTTTGTGGTCAGGACAGTGGCGTAATTTTATTTAAATAAACGACATAACGCGTCATAATGCGTCTTCTTCGAAATATATTTCCTGCTGATTAGGCTATCACTGCGAAACCAGTCGGACGGGTCATGGAATTGAGCTGGTTCGAATGCACCTACTTTAACGCGTCGATTTTGATGAGTCAATATTCCATATGCTTATATGTGACGTACAAAAGTTTATGTCTATTCTATTTTTGTAAAAAAATTCTACGAAGAGAAAATTAAAGTGTGCAAAATAAAGCACTGTTCAATTTGCATTTGAAAGTTAAACACGCTAAAACGTATAATTAAAGAAGCTATGTGGGAACACCCCCGTAAACTTTGACGTCACAACTCGAAGATGGTAACCGGTATACACAAGTAGATTATAAAATAATTTATAAGCAAAGCAGGTCGATTCTATTACGTCATTCTTATTAAAGATGACCAACGAGATATTATGACGTCTTTCATTAACATTTTGAAGTAGGTGTAATCATTGGGTTAATTATGGATATAAATTAATAGCCACCTCTCCTGACTTCGCACTGGTACTTCTCGTATTTTATTTACCCCAAATGGGTGAAATTTAAAAAAATATATCTTCTTATCCTAGCGTTACACTCGAAGCAAGCGTGGAAAAGGTATTCTTCGTCCATATTAATAATATAAAATGCAAATGTGACTCTGTCTGCCTGTTATGCTTTCAACCCTATCAATGAACCGATTTTGATGAAACTGGGTAAAAAAAATGGGCCAGAGCTTGGGAAATGACATGCTTGTATACATAATTATGTATAATATATATTTGTTAATTTTGACGTTTTTTAAGTCAAAAATCATTTATCCTGTATAGACCATCAAGTCTATACAGGATAAATGATTTTTGACTTTGACTTTGTATGATCGGATATGCGGATAGGATCTGCGGACAACAGCTAGTAATATATAATGTAGGTATCTAGGTACAGTCAGCATCAAATTGGTCTCGACTGGCAGAGTGCTCAAAAAGATCTTAATACCATGTCATTAAGATCTTTTTGAGCACTCTGCCAGTCAAGATCAATTTGACGCTGACTGTACCTATACCTTAGGGATATCTATTTCAAAGAAACGTAAGTAGCATAAAGGAACGCAGTCTAGCATAATGTAATTCTAAGGAATATATGCGTCAGCTGGTGCCACTTGGTGCCACGGTGAATCATTTGTACCTAGGTATAGGCCTACATCCTACATTTACATATTTATACCTCGGATTCTATTCAATACTAAGCTGTGCCCGCGACTTTGTCCGCGTGAACGTCTAGATTTTAATTTTTTATGCAGATCCCTGATTCTTTTTTCAAAATAAAAGTAGCCTATACTTTAGCCTTATAATAAGCCAGTGAAACTCTTATCCAAATAATCCAATTTGCAGATAACCCGGAACAAAAGATTCGGACATACATTTTAAGATCACTTTTTGTAATAAGTATCATACATTTTAATGTCCAGATCCATTGCCATATATGTACAAATAGACCGGGTACCTATTTCAATCGACGAGACGTGCTTCCACACCGAGCTAAGCAACCATCCAAAGAGATGTCACCGTCTTATATTGTTCTACCTGTAGTATCACTATATTGTTCTACCCGCACAAACACTACACACTCCTATGATTTATTTCGACTAACAAACCAATTTTATTTCCTCGTATAGATTTCTACGTCACTTACCTTGCTTATATCTGAACTTGTTTCATATGGACTCGGTGACGAGCCATTGTGGTCGCTTGACGTTGGCTGTTGCACTTGCTGGACACCCTGAAAATACAGAATTCATTGTAATGTACGACAATAACTGGTTTAAATTATTGTTCTAAGACGTACTCAGCCTGGGGTCACGTGCGGGAATTCCTTACAAAAATGCCTTTTTAGAAGATTTTTTAATTTGACGTGCCCAAATTGGGGGTGGGGTGGTGGAGCGAGGTCATGTCTCCTTGACGCCCCCTCTGGCACCGCGCTTGTTTGACAGAAGTCGCAATACTACAGAATAATGTATAATCATACTAGCTGACCCGGCGAACTTCGTACCGCCATATTTTCCGCCCGCGTGGTATTCCGATCCCGATTTAACAGTGTTTCTCTACAATATTATGCACGTATATTATACATATAAACCTTCCTCTTGAATCACTCTATCTATTAAACAAAACCGCTTCAAAATCCGTTGCGTAGTTTTGAAGATTTAAGCATACATAGGGACGGACAGACAGCGACAGCGACTTTGTTTTATAATATGTAGTGATAGCTGTGATAGTGATACCCATATGTTAACAGCCACTCTAGCATCAATAAACAGGACATTTTGCCGTACTGTTCGATTTTTTGAACTAACACAGACTATAGATGTAAGGCCGGAATAATTCCAAATATTCCGATGAGGATAAAACGAAAAATCCCGAATAATTCCCAAATGACCCGAAATAATTCGGAATTATTCCGGTCGATATTTATGTACATAGATGTAGTAGGTATTGAGAGTCTTGACTCTTGTTGATAGTCTTGTGACTCGAAATGCAGTTATGATTCGCGTTTTATACGGTTATAGATATATAACTCAAAGGTGACTGACTGACTGACTGACTGACTGACTGACATAGTGATCTATTAACGCACAGCCCAAACCACTGGACGGATCGGGCTGAAATTTGGCATGCAGGTAGATGTTATGACTTAGGCATCCGCTAAGAAAGGATTTTGATTAATTCTACCCCCAAGGGGATAAAATAGGGGATGAAAGTTTGTACGAAACTTTGTAAATTTTAAACCGATCGGGCTGAGACTTTGCATGCAATAAGCTACTATGACGTAGGCATCCGCTAAGAAAGGATTTTGATTAATTCTACCCCCAAGGGGATAAAATAGGTGATGAACAACATTCCGAACTTAACGCGGACGAAGCCGCGGGCAACAGCTAGTTAGTGTATATGTTATAGGCAATGTGTATAATGCAGGCATTCTATACAATACCTAGGCAATGTATAGAATGCCGGGGTCGTTCAGGCAATGTATGAAATGATATTCAATTTTTAAACTATTTTACACTTTGCCTAGGTAATGTATAGAATACCTAGGCATTGTATAGAATGCCGGTCGAAGCATAGGCAATGTATATAATCTATTTTTCTTCTCTATGATTTAGTTAGATAGATACTAATCTTTTGAGAGCTAATCCTAATTTCAACTTCCACCAGTAGACAGTGCTGATAAGACATGTGTTCTATTGGTAGGTATGCCTAAGTACCTACGTGTTTTTTGCGTAGAATGTTTCTCACATAGTAGTGAAAGAAAAGCTGCACATTCCGACTTGGATAGATTAGGTTAGAAGGCTAATGCGGGAGCGGAGCGGAGCGGAGCTCCCGCATTAGCCTTCGTGGTTATTTTTTTTATTATCATACAGAATTTCTATAGGCCACGGCAACCACTTTCTTACCATCATCCCTGTTCTGGTCAGCCACCTAACCTGATGGAAAGAGAGTTCTTACCGTGGCATATAGTTCTGCATGGTTAAAAAAAAAATAACCACGAAGGCTAGTGCTGGAGCTCCGCTCCGCTCCGCTCCCGCATTAGCCTTCTAACCTAATCTATCCAAGTCGGAATGAACAATTTTCTTTCAGCAGTAATATCCATTTTTCAAATTTTGTTTGCTAACAGAACTTATTTATCAAGGTGAGACGAATTTTCGCACATGAAATATCATTTTGAAGAGACGAATTTACAACAACCCATCCATTATACACATTGCCTGATGCGCTTCGGGCATTGTATACAATACCTAGGCAATGTATGAAATTAATCGTATTATACACATTGCCTGAACGTTTTAGGCAATGTATAGAATGCCTAGGCATTCTATACAATGCCGGATTATACACATTGCCTATAACATATATACCTATCGGTATAATTCAGAAAATACAGTCTAAGACTTATGTTTTCCTGAGTACCTACTTATACACTTTTAAACTCTTTAAGAGTGTTTTCACACCATCCAATATCCGTATCGGGCGACGATGGCCGACATCCGATATCCGACACCATATTATTATGTTGTTTTCATATAAATATCCGATAAGATCGGTCCGATTTGGCTATTTGCTACATAGCACAGACTAGTTAAGGATGCTAGGGATAAAAAACCTTAAAAAACGTAGTGCAAGCAATTTTCGACCTTATTGACATGACATGGAATCGAGTTTTTTTTCTTAATATTCGTAATCAGTGTCATCTATTAGCGCAAAAAGACACGTAATTAAGATAATGTCATTAAGGTCGAAAGTCGCTTACAGTCGCTGTTTTAGTATCTGTGTGAAAGTTGTAGTCATATTATATAATATTACCTACATATTATAATAAAATAAGTAGGTACCGTACCTACATCTTGACTTGACCCCAAGTCGCGAGAGATGCTCGAATTGGTTTGATATGGTCTATGATTGGTGGATTTGAGCTTCTCCTTCATTATGGTACACGGGGTACCATGGTGGCGGAGAAGCTCAAATCTACCTAATCCACAAAAGACATCCAAAAACGCGTACTGTTACTTATACAACATACATATAAGTAGGTACATTTTGTGACGTCACTGAGGTCAAGATATATAATATTCTGGTATCTACCTACCTATATACCAATACCTACATAGGTCTGTACTTAAGTTTTCGTTTAGTAGGTAGGTGGAAGCACAGTTATTTCATTTTTGTAGGTGAGTTAAGCGGGAATAATTCCGGAATATTTGGGAATATTTGGGAATAATTCCGAATAATATGGAATAATTCGGAATTATTCGGGATTTTTACATCTATAACACAGACCCACAAAACGGAATAGACGTTCCGGGTGAGAAATAGGGATGGCATGGAGCTATACATCTTATAAGCTGCATCTTTCTTTCCCGCCCGGAACAAGAATATTTTGTATATATAAATATAAACTACATAATATGTAGGTAAGGTACCTACATTTATATAATATGTAGATACATATATCATGACTTTTATACTCGTGCATGCTCGTGCCGTCGAGAATACAAGTTACTGACGTCATAATCATATTCCTGTTGCTATCAACAGGAAAGTCATTCAAAGTTCGTAATAAACTTTTTTTGAAGGATTCTATTACGAAATTATTAAGAGAGAGAGTTGAGTTATTTTTGGCTATGAGCCAAATTTAAATTCCAAACTAAAATTATCCTTATGAGCTACTTTTGATGACGATAAGGAAAAATTCAGCAGAAACAAAGTTGCCCACTGACATAATAAAAAGTCTCTGTTTTTTTTTGCTTTGTTTGGTAAGCTTTTATTTTTGTTTTTCTTTTTTATGGTAGATTATGGTGTGGTAGGTCGGACTTGAACCGACTAAAACCGTACGCCTTCTTTGGGTCTTCAGTTGCCAGAGGTTAGATAGCCAGTAACTAATCTATCGCACACCGGCCGAGCACGGGTCATCTCGCAATTGGAGATGACCCTCCTTGGGTGGGTATTACGGTGTCCCCATCTTGCCCCAGGATATGTGAGGGCGCGCTTGCACTGCCGCCTTGGGGTAAGTTGATACACTGATGAAGATATGCCTCTCCTAAATACTCGAAGACTCTTACCACGCACTCGAAGATGACTGCGTGGTAAGAGCATCAAAAAGCCCATCAGTTTTGGTGGTCCCACCAAGATTTTCACAGCCCAAGCCAATTTCAACTAGAAGCTTGTTGGTGAAGTTGGCTTGGGCTTTAGAATTGACAGATTCCACGATCGGTGAATCTATCAATTGAGTTATGAGAATACCATTTTTGATAGGAGATTTACACTGGATTTTAAACAGATTTTTATCACGACATTTGAAGTCTGGTGACATTTAAACCTAGAACTTTGGAGCCCACAATCCACTCTCCTTTAGGAAGGGTTATAACTTAAACTACAAGCCAAAAGCTTGTAGGTGAAGTTGACTTGGACTCAGGAAATGACAGATTTCGTGATTGAATCTATCAATTAAGTTATGAGAGTGTACCATCTTTGATAGGAGATTTACACTGGATTTTGAACAGGTTTTTATCAAGATAATTAGCCCTGTGGTGACATTCAAAGCTTGAACTTTGGAGCCCAGGGTATGCCCAGGGTCCACTCTCCTTTAGGAAGGGTTACACCAACCAACACCAGAAGCCTATACCAAAGCAATAAAGATCTTGCTGAGACCCTTATAAATCTCCTAATTTGAATTTAGACACATACCTTTTCTATTAACATAACAGGCAAGGGTATTGAGCTAAAGTTGCTATCTGTTCTCTGTGATATTTTATCTGAAACAAAAAATAAGAATATAATAAAAGTGTGTTTGTCTTTGGTGGCAGATAAACACACGACCCACCTGATGAGAGTGGTTGTGGACGTTGGCCTAGGGACGCATGAACTTGAAACTTTTTTATAGGCTTACGTTTCACCTCAATCACACTTAAGCTCTCACAAGTACTCACATACGGTTTTACTTGATCGAGCAATCATGTCGAGTAAAACCCATGGCATGGGCTTTCGTCCACACATTCAGCATTACTCTATCGAGTGACGCGCACCGTTCAGTATTCACCAAACCGTTCGAGCCAAAACATGTCTGTTCAACAAAGGAGACGGTGGCTGCATTTAGCAAGCCTTGCAGTTCTTAATTAGAAAAGAATTTAAATTCTTCTATAACACGAAAATTCACCTTTGGAATAAATTCGTAAATCCATTTTTTTTATTCTACACGTGTTTTCACGACGAACAACAACGGCGGACTGACGCTCGGCTCGCGCCACTCGCGGATACGTACACACGCCACTCGCGGCGACGTACACACGCCACTCGCGGCGACGTACACACGCCACTCGCGGCGATGTACACACGCGTTTACTTTTATTTAATTCCATGAGCCGGCTCGATGCGAGCCTTCGAGCTGTGTGTTTTGCGGTCCACACATTGATTTTTACTTGTTTTCGAGTAAAACTGTATGTGAGTACGGAGCTTTAGCTGACAGACAGCCACACGGTCCACCTGATGAATGTGGTAACATTGGCCTAGGGAGGCATGGACATGAAACTTTTTATAGGCTTTTGTTTGACCTCAATCAACATAAAGACTTATTTTAAAATTAATGAAATTAATGACAAGAAAGAAATTCACTATAAACATTTGAAGAATGATTTAGCAGACCTATGACTTCTAATTATACATACATAATTATGTCGCAGCCAAATAGCTTAATCAGCCTTTCAATTAACTGCAAACTTTAACTTCTCAACAACCTAGGCAGTTAATTGAACAGCTGATGAAGCTAGTTGGCTGCAACACATACACTCACGACTCTTCCCTCTGGAGTTAGCAGAGACAGGTGGCCAACTGAGTGTGTGCTTACACACTTCTTCTATGACATAAAACCTTTCATTAAATTCCACAAGCTCTATGACTTTACAATTAAATTATTCTATTTCCCGCTAACATTGTCAAGTGGTACTCAAGTAAGTATAAAAAAGATGTCTACATAATTCATTCCCACCTTTTTATGTTTTTAATAGGAATTTTATAAGCTAGGTAGGTATATTCATAGTTAGGGTATTTCCATCATACATATACAGTAACTACTGCATGATAAACTGTTCCCTTTCCAAAAACAATAATTTGTTTGAGTACTTTTTCAGTTTTTTTTTTACATATTTTTTTTTTATAAAATTGGACTAGCACCTTTTTGCAATTAATTTTGTTTGTAAGTATAGATAACAATGGTACTACCTTGTACAAGTGCAGTGTTACATGCTGCTTTTGCGCTGCTTGAATTCCTATGTTTATTCAAAAGTTTGTGGAAATCCTTGTTCACAGCAGGGGCTAGGCAGTTTAATGCTGGTATATGCTTCATTCGATATAGTAAAATAAACAGTTCTTCTACTCTGTGGTTCAGCTGTCCCCAACGTGTAAATAATTGATTTGTCGGCGACAGTCCAAGTCGACGAGAAGTTTGTTCGATATCCTAAAAAAAACTGTTTATTATCATTTCAGAAGCGGACTAATGAATCAGTTTTATCATATCTTTGAGACGAATTTGCAAATTGTAGATTCGACCGATTGATAAACTTTAACGAAAACATTTAACCTTTTTCTTATACGAGTCTAATAACATCTTTACTGGCATACATCTTAGCAAAAATCTGGGAATTCCAAGAGACCTTATATCACATATAGATATTTTACGTTCAGGAAAACCCCAAACTTCGCACAACATTACATTGATGATGATATACGTACAATAACATCGAAAGCTGAATATTTCATGTGTTTGCCTGCTAATTCCTTCCAATAGTCTTCTAAATCCAGTAGTTGACATAACTCTTTGTTAATTTCAAATGGCAATTCGTAAATGTACATTTTTCTAACTTAAATTACGTATTTTGAAAACCATTAACTATTTATACACCCATCAAGTGAGCCCACTTGTTGTTCACTGACACTACTGACAGTGACAGACTGTCATTGCTGACGTCATGGCAAATGTCATACTGACAGATGATAGTAAGATATTCGTTCGGAAAAAATATGTAAATACCATGGTAAATACACACATAAAAGGAGCAATAATACTTGGGATGTGTTATGAAATGAACACAATTTTTTTTTTTAATTTCCTGTCTGTTCGTCTGTTTGTACGCGATGGACGCAAAAAAAAACTACTGAATGGATTTTGGTGATTGATGATTAGACTTAAAATCTTACGTTTGTTTAATCGCAATCGGTGGAGCAGAACCGGAGATATGAGCAAAGATCGCGTTAACCAAGATGCACGCGGGCGGAGCCGCAGACGGAAGGCAATAAGTAAATAATTTGACCAGTGTACATTCTGCGAGGTCAACCCCGACCTTTTTTTGTAAATCCGCGCGGATACCACCCCTACCATCCATCGGGGGAGGTTATATCGGGCTCAAACAGACTAAAACCGTACGCCACATTGGTCTTCAGCTAATGCCGGGGTATAAGATTTAAGATTGCCAGGTATATCCCTCACACTCGGCCGATCCAGGGCCACCTCCGGTTTCGAGATGACCCTCTCGGGTAGGTATAAGAAGCATGATGTCTCTATGCGCACCAACCCACCAGTATTTCTTGAGCTTTGCTCCACATATTTCTACTAGGTAATAAATCACATGTAACCTGCATTCACTCTTTACATGACTTTTCTGCCATTAATGTGGGAACTACCACGCCGTTATGAACTGCAAGTTGTACCTTTTTGAGATTTGTGGAAGATTACCCAGTATGGGATTTCGCTTGCATTCCGGTTTACCCTAGGCCATCTACGGTTTTAAGGTGTGCTCTTCGACTGTGGAAAGCCTCGACAGTATCCCTATCGACCGCGCCTGTCACCTCCAGGGTTGCGCTCGGAGAGCCAGCCAGTTCCTTGCGGGCAGTTGTTGAAACGAAGTTCATAGTAATATGCATATGATAGAATCGGCAGACGTAGCGCATATTGGGAGAGGCCTATCATGTCCAGCAGTGGACTGCGATTATGGATAATGCTTATGGCTAAATGATTGGTTAACAGAAATTCCCTAATTGAAATTATTACAGTTTTATGTTAAGGAGGTATCTAACGAGCCAGCAGATAAGTGAATCACTAATTGAACTAAATATTTGTTTTTCAATAGATATTGATAGTTACCTAACCTAGGGCAATTATCATTACATAAATCTAAGTACCTATTCACCGTCCAATTACATAAATATAATTAACAAAAATGTTTACAGATTTATGATTCCCTTCCAACAAATGTTGTAAAACACTTGATAAACATTTGTAAATACATATACATAGAAAACACCCAGACCAATGCAAATATGTATTCATATTCATGCATACAAATATTTGCACTAAGTGGGGATCGAACCCGCGCCTCCTGCGTTCACTACCGCTACGCCACAGAGGCAGTCATCACATTCACTCCTCGCCTTAAATTATCATCTTTCACACAGTCCACCCTTATGTTTGTCCTCTCCTCTTTTAGCCATTCAGTTTCTTAGTTAATGCCTTCCTTACGACATTACTTTCATCCTTACGCATTAGGTACATGTCCGAAACATAATGCATTTACATAACACTCACGCCTGTAAAACCTCGAGGGGGTAGGCAGAAGTGTACTAACCCTCACATTTCACCAACTATGATTTTTGGTCCCACGTCATAGGGGGCGAGCCTATTGCCGTCATGCGGGCACTTTGTCATGGGCTGTATGTCCGTACCCCCGTTATTTGGTGCTTTTATTTAATACTAGCTGACCCCGCGAACTTCGTACCGCCTAACAGTCGATTCTTTATTTTTTGGATTTTTTTCTCTCCGTAAGAACCATCCTCGTACTTTAAGGAATATTCTAAAAAAAGAATTGGTGAAATCGGTTCAGCTGTTCTCGAGATTTGCGCTTAGCAACACATTTGGGGATTCATTTTTATATTATATATATAAGATAAGATATGTAGAGTTTCTTCAATTATATTATTACTAGCTTTTGCCCGCGACTCCGCCCGCGTGGATGTCGGTTATCGCGACCAAACATAGCCTATGTCCTTTCTCAAGGTCTAACCTACCTCTATACCAAATTTCATCAAAATCGGTTCAGCGGTTTAGTCGTAAAAGTGAGACAGACAGACAGACAGACAGACAGACAGACAGACAGAGTTACTTTCGCATTTATAATATTAGTAGGGATTATTTATCTACAACCTTTTAGTTGTCATACTTACCAGGTAATTCATATCCAGTTGCGGTCTGTGGACGAAACCGCGAAACGCAAGAAGTAGCCGTGTGCCAATTCTTGTAGGTATTATCTTATGAGTAGAACAAATTGAATCTTAGTATTATTGTTGTTCAAAATAGATTAAGATATAGAAAAGAGAATCGACCTCGGGCGGGACTCGAACACGCGATCTTTCCCTTACAGGAGGAATGTTCTCCCTTACAGTGGGAATGCTCTGACCACTAAGCCGAGACCCGCCCGAAGCTGATCCAAATTCTTCTATACATCCGTCATTCATATTGTGGGGACAGAATGTGCTGACTGGCATATAAGGGGCGTAGTACATGTGGTAAGCGGGAACATCAGACATTATATTATGTAGGTAGGTAGGTACAAAACCCTTTCTCAGAGTGTGTAAGTTGCGTTGGTCAAATTATGAAAAAAATCTACCTTCTTCATCACAAATCACAGGAACATAGTCCAGGTACAGAACAGATAATAGTAGGTATCTACTAAAGTCCAGGTAAGGCTACCTTTTGGCTATGATATTTATCCAGAATGATGAAAATACTTTCCTTTTCAGCCAGTCTATATTATAGCAGTCGTTACAGTCAGAGCCCTAAAAAGTTCGACCACTGGTCTAACTGCACTTCCATATCGCCAAAAGGTTGTGCATGTCAGATGGAAATTCGCGGCTAATATCGAAGTTCAGGTGCGTTGCAGTTAGACTGGAAAATATGACTTCTGGACTCAGAAGTGAAGGCCTCGGATGCCCCAGCCTCGGCGTTAACGTAGGGATGATGTTGATGACTTCTCTTTTCAGCAGTGCAATCTTCTAAGCATACAGTAAATATAGATTGTCATTGGTCGATCTCCAGTGATATCATCCAGTCCGACCAATGATAAGCTCTATCAGTGCTCGACGCTGTCAGACGGCTCAGAGAATTGGACAGCAGGAACCACCAATATGAGTAGGCTTTCAACTGTGACCTCCTCCATAACAACTAGTGATGATAATTCTCGCTATCTATAACCAACAATGCAGTATAAATAATACCTATAGGTAGACAATCGTAAATTTATTTGTAATTAATTAAAACAAAAGCAAATCTTGCAGGAAGGAGGTCGCGCCGATTGCAAACTAAACCAAATATTTATACACATGTGTCTCCAATGTGGAAATAATCTATCATTTGAATTTTTTACTAATGAGTGACCTAAATATGTCACTGCTTATTTAAGTATTGTTACGCCTCTATTCAAATCTGAAACATGCATGGCTCGTTAATTTAAACATTACAGTTGTATTTGGAAGACTTGCCGACCTATATAGGACAATACGTGCAGGGCTGAGGTGTCACCGTCACACCATGCAAACAATTTGATCAAGAGCTGTTCGGCACCTCTTATCTTCGCCGCACCAGACAGACTGTGAATTCTTTACTAGTACATGTGTTTCCTATCTCCTATAAATAATTCCAGGTTCATTAAGGTTAATCACTATTATTGTAGCATTAGCATTTATATCTACAGGGAAAATGAGTGCAATGCTCCACACCGGAGCTCCGGCGTGGAGCTACCCTCCGCGGAGGGTAGACTGGTAGAGCACCCATCCGGCCAACGGCGTCCCCTGCTGGCAGTATAATAAAGTAAAGCATTAGATATTGGTATCTGTAATTTGTGGTCACCATTCAATCCTAAAGACTCTTTATTCTTCTCTTTAAGATACATAATTCTTACACAATAAACATATAAATAGCACATTTGCTTAGAGCGGGTATTGGACCCACGACCTTTAACTTAGTAGTCGAACACTCTATACCGCTACACCATAGGCCACAGACAGATCACACAATTACAAACTTAAGTACCTGCATAATCTGCGGTAAAGGGTAAAGCTATAAATGGTGAAAATAGCAGTTTCGACGAGAATCAATCATTCAGTTAGGTCAAGTAATTATTTATCTAAATACATACTTAGATATTACTTACTAGCCACCGCCCGCGGGTCTATCCCAAGCTCTTATATATTTGTATGGGTACCTACCAAATTTCATCAGGGTATCTTCAAAAATAACGAACATAGGTAGGTATAAATTTTCATCACCTTGTTGAACACCTTTAACTCCTTTTTTCGCGATAAAAGGTAGCCTATGTTCTTTTCCAAAGCTCTAGTCCGAATCTATACCAAACATCAAGATCGGTTCAGTGGTTCAGGCGTGAAAGTGTAACAGATAGACACACAGAAATTAGTTACTTTTTTATTTAAAATATTAAAATGGATTAAAAATTGTAGATGTCATAGTATCTATGACATGAAAGTTTTGAATTCGAAAATATACGTGTATCTACCTATTACCTCATAACCGAAGCCTACCAACATTCGTGGTGAAGATAGAAATTATGTGACGTAGTGCGAGGTACACTTACGCAGGAATTAGAACAAATATACGAGACACTTGAACACACATGAAACCACACGAACACAGGGATGTACTCGACGCTGTATTCGGTCTTTAGTTAATTAAAATATAACTAAAAACCATTTTAACAGTTATTATCATTAAAACATAAAGTTACAGTGGTGAAGCGTAAAAATGTTCAAAAGGGAAGCCGGTGGAAGTTTTCGTTTACTTCCGTCTAGTTTGTCACGTGCAATGCGATCCATTGGTTTGTACCTGCCCAAGCCGGTGGGAATCGTGTTAAACTGTTAAAGGGACCCTTCGTCACTTTTATGTACCTAATGATTCTTCATGTATAAAAATTAAGTAATAATTAGGAGATATTTGTGACTAGCGAGACACAGTCATTGAAATCAAATTCTTACCTTTCAAATTTCGTTCAAAGAGACGAGAAGTAAAAGACGAGACATAAACAATCCATACTAATATTAGAAATGCGAAAGTAACTCTGTCTGTCTGTCTGTCTGTTACGCTTTCACGTCTAAACCACTGAACTGTATTTGATGAAATTTGACATAGGGGTAGATTATACCTTGAGAAAGGACATAGGCTATGTTTGGTCGCGATACCCGACATACACGACGGCGGAGCCGCGGGCGAAAGCTAGTTTATATTATAAAAATAACAATATAAATGCGAAAGGTAAATAAATATATAGGAGGTATTTATTGGACGAACAATACTACTTGAATATATTTCGAATTCAATATTTCGAATATAGGTAGGTGTATATTTCGTCTCCAAGTGCAGCCCTGTGAAATGAAGGCTGCATGGTATCGTTCACAAGACCTACATTGTCGAACCGCAGCAGATATAGAACTCAGTCCACGTTCGATCACCTTCTGAAACAGATCTCAAATAATATCAAAACAATTATACATGATTATTGTGAAAATGGTTGAAAAAAACTATTGATTGAGGTAAGAACTTCACTTCAAACTTTATTATTATTGTTCACAGTCATTTTTTTTTATTTTGTGTATGTTATTAATATCTATTCATGAAGAACGTTATAGATTTTGAAGTATATACCTAATGGATTTCGGGAAATTGATTTCGTGCATATAAACCGTCAGATTTATAACTTTGCATAGAATCTAACATTGCCTATTACCTATGTATATCGGTGCATTCTACAAGTGTATAGCTTGAGTGGTGAACGATTTATTCAAAGACCATCATAAAATGTAGAGTCGTGTTTTGTATATCTTGTAACATACATACATACATGCAATCACGCCTTTTTCCCCGGAGGGTTAGGCAGAGGTGAATTAACACCCTCATTTCAGGTCCCTTAACTCAGGTCCCACGTAATAGGGGGTGAGCCTATCGCCGTATTCTGGGCACTATTGTTGACTCGAGCCATGTATCCGAGGCTGAGTCTGGGCTGTATATATCTGTCTGATGTTAAACAGCCCTATCCCTTAGTGGCCTTGTACGACACCGCATGGGAGGAGATGGGTGGCCCAAATTCTACTCTGCCCGGAGCCACACACATATAACATAACCTTAGATTTTTTTAAACTTATAGAATGTGTCTACGAACTTTAAATATAATACACCTTAGAGATTTTAAAAGGGCATGTAATTTCGAAACATTTACTAGGTATTAGGGCATTCAGGGCCCTTATTGTGCTTGACCAACCGTAACTTAACCACGCGCATTCGTATTTCCAATACAAATTGGTTTAGTTTTACGCTCGTTCTATCTTGAATGTTAGTCAATAGAAATCCGCCGTCTGCTCACTTGAAACACATTGTCAAGTAGAATCATGCCCCATACATGTAATGTAACAATACAGCACATTGAAACGTATTTCGAATATATTCCGAAGGTGACCGCATATGACAACTACAACTGCAATGCATACGCGTAATTCATTGCGTCTTCTCAATGGTCCCCTTTATCCGTATCGGAGTTTAACAAGTAATGGATACGCTGTATCTGCTGCATGCGTCTGCAGTTGTCGTATGCGGTCGGTTTCGGATTCATACTTTATAGCGGTATCGTGGTTCTAGCAAGGAACATCTATTTGATTAAACACTAGCACTAATTGACAGATGACGTACAGTCTACCTGGTGGCTCTAGAAGTATGCTTGCCAAGAGTTCTTTATGTACCCTAAGAGTCCAAGAAAATTCTCTAGAAAGTCCATCCAACAACAAGTAGCTCCTACAGTTGTTAATAGTGTTGACCAGCGGGAATGAGTCCGGGGAGCGAAAGTGTGAACCAGTGGGAATAAAATATCACGTTGGTCAGCATTGTTAACCAGTAGAACAAAACATTCCCAGTAGTCAACACTGTTAACCAACGGGAATGACCCTAATTTTCTAAAAATCTTTCGTAGTTAACCTACAGAAACAATAGTTTTAAAGATGCATGAAGGTGCAAACGAAACTTATTAACACACTCATATAGGAGTAACAGCTTGATTGATACATCAGCTGTGCAATTCACTAACAAGCACAACGATGCGACAACGATGCGAGTCGCAACGATGTGCGCGATAGACACTGTCATTGGTCGATTTCCAATGACGTGATACAATCTGACCAATGACAATCTACGTTGCGCCTCGCATCGTTGTGCTCGCTTAGTGAATTGCAGTGCTGTATAGATTATGCAGAGGTGAATTAACACTCTTTCACCAATCATTTTATTAGGTCGCAAATAATAGGGGGTGAGCCTATTGCCTTATTCCGGGCATTATTATTGACTCGAGCCATGTATCTAAAGTACTGAGGCTGAGGCTAGGCTGTATATATCTCTCACTCTCTCATCCTAGCGTTAATTCCCAGTCGCATCCGAAGCTTTTCAGCTCGGAGTCTGGGGTCCGCTTTACCGTCTTAACTACAGATTTGGCTAGACCTCGATATTTTTTCGTGAAGCGATTGCCATCTGACCTCCACAGCCCAATGATAACATTAGGCGATATCGAAGCTTTGCAGCTAGACCGTTGTTTTTGGATTTTTTAGGGCTCCAACTACCCGTAACGACTGGCATAGATGTTCTTATGGCAACCGGGACCGACGGCTTAACGTGCTCTCCGAGGCACGACCAGACCAATGCAAATACCCATATTTCATGAACACAAATATTTGCACTGAGCGGGGATCGAACCCGCGCCTTCTGCGTAGCGGCCGCGTTCACTACCGCTACGCCACGGAGGCTGTCAGGCTGTATATATCTGTCTGAAGTTAAACAGCGCACAGCAGACTTCCTTGTATGACATCGCATGGGAAGAAATAGGATGGCCCAAATTCTCCTCTGCCGTGTAGCTCTTCTTGAAAAGTTTTCTGTAGTTGAGTCTAATAATTCAAATTGTGATCACATAAATTTATCATACCGGTATAATAAGAATCATTTGGCAGGGAATTAACACTTTACCACCATCTTTCACTTATTGATAACATGATCTTTATTACTATTTATTAAGATGTCCATAGGTCACGGTAACCACTTTCCATCAGGTGGGCCGTGTGAAAGCAATTGAATTATTTCTATAATCAAACAGAAAGCAAAAGGGCAGGTCAGAAGCACTCGAAACCTGAAGTGTCTAAGGACAGAAGCAGTTGGGGGCTATTGTCAATTCCTATTCCGGAGAGGGAAAGGCGTTGTGTACGAGTAGGTGAGCAAAATTAGCTAAAGAAAAAACAATATCTGCCTCTGCCTGCATATTCACGCCAGGGAAACAGGCGAGAGCGTTATGCATCTATATCTATCTATCTACACTAATATTATAAAGAGAAAAGATTTGTACCTATTTTTGTATGTTTGTATGTTTGTAATGAATAGGCTCCGGAACTACTGTACCGATTTCAATAATTCTTTCACCTATAGAAAGCTACACTATCTGGGAGTAACATAGGCTATATAACATCACGCTACTACTAAAGGGAGCGGAGCAGTGAGCATAAATGTCAATAAATCGGACAGATTTACATACATTAAAGTTGGACCGGAATCCGAATACCACGCGGGCGGAGCCGCGGGCAACAGCTAGTACTATTATATAATTGTAAAGTGGTCGTGTCTGTACATTGGAGATATTTAAAAAAAATACTTGGGTTATGTTAAGTTAACGATACTGAACACGAAAATATTTTTTTTGAATTTCCTGTCTGTTTGTCTGTTTGTCCGCGATGGACGCAAAAACTACTGGACGGACTTTGTTGCGGTTTTTTTTGTTAGAAAGGGCTTACTCAGACTTAAATGTTTGTTCGCAATCGGTTGAGTAGAACCGAAGATATGCTCTATTCCACTTTAATCCACTAAACAAATCCAGCGATGGATTTGTTTCAACTTTTTTTCCACTCTGATCCATCGATGGATTTGTTTCCACTTTTTTTTCCACTCTGATCCATCGATGGATTTGTTTCAACTTTTTTTTCCACTCTAATCCATCAATGGATTGAGCAAAGGTCGCGTTAACCGAGATGCACGCGGGCGGAGCCGCGGGCGGAAGGCTAGTATATGAATGTGAATAGTCAAAGTTCAGTCATTAAATTTTTATCCGATTTCCAATATAAGTACATATTATGAAACTATTATCAATATGAACAGTGAGCCAAACCTAAAGGCAAGTATTATTTGCTCAGTTGTTTCAAATGCCTTTGTGCCCGTAACCTCGTCTGGCGATTGTGTACCCAGTCGCAAGATGTATGAATATGGTTATATTTTAAATTTTCCACTCTTTAGTCAAATTAATGTATGGACGTGTTAATGAGAATGGATTTAAATGAAATTGATTTTAGATTATTCTGTTTTGTTTCATTCGTATCAGTGACAATGGAGCATAACAATGTAATTTCATTATGTTGAGTTAGGGCGTCGTTTATTTTAGAATATTAGTAAAAGTAAAGTAAAAGTAAAGTATATCTTTATTGTACACTAGCCTTCCGCCCGCGGCTCCGCCCGCGTGCATCTCGATTAACGCGACCTTTGCTCATATCTTCGGTTCTACTCAACCGATTGGGATGAACCAAACGTAAGATTTTAAGTCAGACCAAGCCCTTTCTAAAAAAAAAGCCGCATCAAAATCCGTTCAGTAGTTTTGCGTCCATCGCGGACAAACTGACAAATAGACAGGAAATTAAAAAAAAATATTTTCGTGTTCAGTATCGTTAACATAACATAAGCCAAGTATTTTTTTTTAAATATCTCCAATGTACAGACACGACCACTTTGCAATTATATAATAGTATAGACATCAAGGAGAAAACATGTGTCATTAGGTAGTACATTTGGGTATAAACAATAGGCGGCCTTATCACCTAGTGACAATCTCTTACAGGCAACCATTGGATGGATGGATTAGTACCCGAGATAACTTACATTTTGTCATCCTAATAACTTGCTTGCTCACACTATATAAATTGTAAGCAAAACCATATTAAAAAAAGCATAATCTAGTTCTAGTTCTGAGTTTCTTGCTGATATCTTCTTAGTAGAACCAACTTACCGAACCACCGAAATAATCATTTTGAAATGGTTCATTTACGTTACCTAATATTTTTATAATGTTTCTTGATATAATGTAAGACATCCATATGTGCTCTCTATGTGCCTAACAGAATACCGCGGTTATAATAACCTCGAGTTGTGTTCTCGGCGGTGAGTAGGGTAGCCAGAGCTCACTGGAGAGGTTTTTCTGTCAGTGGGAAGTCAAAGTCAGTGGGGTCAAAGGTTCATCTTGCTTATTTTCTGCGCTGACGGCTGCTCAGAATCTCTCTGTTTTTAAAGAGTCGGCAGTACAATTGTGACTCCCCTGGTGTTGCACTTGTCCATAGGCCACGGTAACTACTTTATATCAGGTGGGCCGTGTGCTTGTCTGTGACCTAAGTGATATATAAAACCGAATAAACGAAATTAATTCCTCGATTCGTCACCCCTTCTAGCTACGCTAAATTACTTGCTACGGAAATTGGTTTACGTCACATCGTTAGTGTAATGGCCAGAGTTCGAACCGGTAATTTCTCGATTACGAGTCTAAAGAGCCTAGACGCTTCTGTTCTGGGAGGATTTTTTTTAATGTTACCGTATGGAACAATATACAAGTGACTTTAGTATGTGTATTTAATGATGAGTACCTACTGCCTTGGTGTAATTTCTTGTGTAATTTCTACCTCTTAATAGATCAAATCTTGCTCCACAGACTCATTGGCTCCGTGGGACAAGATTCACAGGGACTCTAGGTGCAAGACAGCTACTAGCTCGATATTTATTAGAAAAAACCCGATACCTATTACAAATTACGGTTTTTGAAACTTTCATTTTTTTTTTTAAAAAGCACGTTAGTTTTTAGTAAATTATTTGAGCAATATATTTGCTCAGCTTAGTCTATTTAAATAGAGAATATACTTGAACAATGCTAAATTATTATTTGTTTTATTTACAGATGCATTCAACTTTAATAAAGGACTTCAGAACATAATATCCATACAGATTCAGATTCAGGCAATTGCTACCCATGTTAAGCTGTTCATATGATTGAATGAAATTTTGAAGCATTAATTATGCTATCTATTCAAATCGATTAAGAAAGAGAAAAGAGAATCGACTTCGGGCGGGACTCGAACCCGCGATCTTTCCCTTACAGGGGGAATGCTCTGACCACTAAGCCTGCTGGAGCTGTACCTAAGTTGTTCATACGACTTCTATTGCTCGTGACTGTGACACAAGAAGCTCATACCTGTTGTGTAAATCTGCAATCGTAATACGGCGATAATCAAGACTGATTGGAAAATGCGATGAAAGCGTATTATTCAATGATTAATTCAGTTCAATTTATAGCTCATACTTATTTACTCTCGAATTATTTATTATCGAAACCGGCGCGGGCGGGCTTGCATGGAAGGATTAATGGCAGTAGTGGAAGCTCGTGATGTATGTAAGGATAGAGTCAAATGGCGGGCTGTTGTCTCTGCCTGCCTTGGAGGGAAATAGCCGTGAATGTATGTGATGTATGTTCTGTAGGTACTTATTTATTGATCGTGGAAGGTCTTGAAGACTGCTGTGTTTCGTATGTTTTTGGTATTCTAGTGCCTTACATGTAACAAAATAACAAACAAAAATAACAACAGATTGGCAATTATTCCCTTTTTTTGCGATGTAACGATGTATGAAAACAATCATGAAAGTAGGAGAAGCGAAAAATGTATGCCAGGATCGTAGCAGGTGGAAAGCTGCGGTCTCTGCCTACCCCACTGGGAAAGAGGCGTGTCTGTATGTATGTAACGAAAACGATCACTATAAAATTATAAAATCTTGAACTTTCGATACGTGCACACTTTTATTACGTAATAATAACATTAACATTGACATAAGACAGTTTGTAAAATGAGTCAGTCGGTAAATTTTGTAACACATCGATGTTACCGAATGACCTAGCAAGTTCATTTTAACTTGAAATTATTACAGCTGTTTCAGAAGCGACGAATAACGTGAACAACGAATATCCATGATAAATGAAGCGAATTGTAATGAAATGAAATTATTTAGTCATGGTTAAGCAAGCTGAAATGGCAATTGGCTGGCTACATCTGCTGAAGGACCGATGGTCCAAGTCCAAGAGCGACTGTGAATTGCAATCGAAAGCTGGAACATCTCCCAGCCAGAGAGATGGACGAGCTAAACAGGTAAAAAGTAGTACTTCTTCTTCTTCATCCTAGTGTTAATCCCAGCGGCATCCGAAGCTTTCACCTCAGAGTCTGGGGTCCGCTTTACCAGTCTAACTGCGGATATAGCTGAACTACAATATTTTTTGTGAAGCGACTGCCATCTGACGTCCACAACCTATTGGTGATATTGCATTTAGACTATTGCATTGATTGATTATTGCATGGCAGTTAGACCAGTAGATTTTGTTAGGGCACCGAACTACCCATAACGACTGTCATTGATGTGTGTATGACAGCTGGGTTAATGTGCTCTCCGAGGCACGAGCAGATCAATGCAAATAGCCATATTCATGCATACAAATATTTGTACTGAGCGGGGATCGAAGTCGCACCTCTTGCGTAACGGTGGCGTTCATTACTGCCACGTCACAGAGCTAGTGCCTACCCTATCAGAACTTTCCGATGCCCTTCTTGATGAACCCCATATGTCCGTTTTATGGTAGCCGCCTTGTCTAGAATAGAATAATCAAGCAATGAGATAGGATGTTCACGACTTGTGGTTATGTCAATCTCGTCAATCAATCAGTTTAACCTATCGCAGTCCATTGCTGGACATAATCCTCTACCATTGTTAGGAGACTTTAGCCTACTGTTTCCACGCTTGTCAGACGGGCTGTTACAGGTTTACAGTCCGTAGCCGACCGCATACGACAACTGCCGACGACGCACGCAGCCAGATGCGCGTAATTCATTGCGGCTTCTCAATGATCTCCTTTATCCTTATCAGAGTTTAACAAGTAATGGGTACGCTGTATCAGGCCGTATCGGTTTCTGAATCATACCTTTAAATTCGAGTTTTCCTTCTCTCCTGTCATACATTGATTATTCAATTCTACTTACGATTGTGCCACTTGTCTAGGCTAGTATTCGTCGAATTTGATTTTTGAATCTTAAAGACGAAATCCCATGATTGTATGTCAGGGTACATATGTATGTTAATAAGGGTGCACTTACACGATACACACATACAATAACTACATGATTGAATTCATTTATATGTTTACGTTATTGGTATATGTAAAACACAACAAACTTATCATAATATAGTCATTATCATTAGTTAAACATCTAATTAGTAATTTTGTTTACTCCTTTCGTTGTTATTGTACTTTGTTATTCTTTATTTCGTTTCATTATTTTCAAATTTAAAGTACAAAGCATGAAAATAGCATGTTGTTTGTATAGCCCTCATTAGTAGCTAATAGACTAGTTTATTTACAGCAAGGCTCAATTCAATTTGTGTATTGCCTAGTTATTAAACTAGATACTTAAGTAAGTAGTGGTATTTTACTTATTTTAGTAGATAAGATGTCGGATTTGCGATCGAGAGGTCGCGAGTATGAATCGCTGCATCATCCAGGAGTGGGTACTCCTGGCCAAACAATTGAGCTGAATGGGAATACTGGTAACTAACTTCGGTTGTTAGTATACTCTGAAAAAATCCTGTTCTCGAATGATAAATACAGTAAATAGTATACAAAACAAACTAGCACAAGCAATTTAGCTGAATGTGAATACTGGTAACTAATTTCGGTTGTTGGTATACTCTGAAAAAATCCTGATCTCGTATACCTGCATATAAATGTTGATACATTTTGTAATGTCAGTTTTCAAACTATACGGTTTGTTGTTGTTTGGGAAGAAAAATGAGTTTGATACCTTTATAGTGATTAAAACCGTTTGTGATTGCAAAATATTATTATTATGGCTTTAGTTTTAACTACTCAAAGAAGATATTAAGATGTACATATGACCTATATGATAGATAGAATATTCTACAAACCTGGATAAAACCGATCTCAGCCGGAATTTCATTCTTCTTCCTGACGTACTAAATCAAAAACAGGTATCTACTGTACTGTAAAATATAATGTACGGGTATAACTGTTTTGTCCTACTAATATCATAAACGTGAAAGTTTGTGAAGATGTTTGTTATTCAATTAGGATCTAACGGCTGAACAGATCTACCTGAAATTCGATACAAGGATAGATTACAGTCTGGAATAATAAATAGGACACTTTACTTACTCTTATCCGGGTATAGGTTCCCGTGGGTTGCGAAAACGTATATATATTGAACCAATTCTGAGGATTTTTCTGGATCAACGAGAAGAAGATGAAAAAAGAAGAGAAGAATCAGACAGAAGAGCACATGACTTTGTTAAGCGAAGTTGGTTTGTGACCGTCACTAACGGGCAGTATTGAGACTATTTGCTCGTTTTGACGATCGCAAAATGAACTCGCTTGACTATATTCTTCGGTTGACGCTTCAGATTCTGCAATCAAGTTCGAGAACCATCGATGTGATATTAACTGAGTAATGTTAGTTATTATATTAATTAAGATAAGTTAAGTTAGTGAACGATTAAACTATTAATAAATTTCTATGAGGGTTGCGAATTTTTATGTAAAAATGTGCTACGGTTCGTAGCAAATCTACGTAGCGCGTAGCACTTTTATTATACTGTGATTGTGATTGTATGTAATTTTAATAAAGTAATAAAATTATTTTGAACGAGTTCTATCATGATTTTTTGTGTCTTCCTGTGACTATAGATAGGTGCCCAAAAATTACTGAAACGTCGGATATATGTACTTACACCCGTATTCACAAACAATACTGTGAGGTCTCATAGTGTGCTCGAGCGCATAGGGCTGGTAAAATTAATTCACAAACATCACAGAGCAGTAGGTATCTAACGCAGTGCGATCCCTCAACGAAGTATTACTTAAGTGTTGTCTATGAATAAAAAGGCTTGCCAAAATGAACGCACTGAGAATTTGTCGTTCTTTGCAAAGTATTGGTAGTACGCATAGCGAAGTATTGTTTGTGTATACGGGTGTTAGTGTAGATTAATTATATTCATTTATAATCCGCCAGGAATAAGGTTATTTCTACATAAATAATCACTGCTTTGTTTCAAAGTATGCAAAATGTGCATTCAAGTCTTTCACTTTCAAACCCAGGTCTTCCTTTTGATTTAGTGTATTAGCCTCCTAACCCCAACAGGAAAGCATGCACCAGAGCCTCATCCATCAATCAGCTGGGAATCATTGTACAGATGAATTTTGCTTGGGTTCCAAAGATCTGGATGGGACCCATATATCGACTGCCTCTGTGGCGTAGCGGTAGTAAACACGGCTGCTACGCAGGAGGTGCGGGTTCGATCCCCGCTCAGTGCAAATATTTGTATGCATGAATATGAATATTTGCATTGGTCTGGGTGTTTTCTATGTATAATATGTATGTATTTACAAAAAAAAAATGTATCTATGTACCTATGTTTATCCGCATTCTAGAACCCATAACACAAGCTAGTCAAGCTATGCTTACCTTGGGTCTAGATAGCGTTGTGCAGATTGTCGTACTATATTTATATATACCCTTGAGTATACACCCTTAATGAAAGCTTCGGATGCGACTGGGAATTAACGCTAGGATGAGAGGCCAGCGGTGATTCTTGGCTTCGCACGTAAATTAAAAAATGGTATAGATCTTCCCATATCAACCTTCAACCCCTAATTTACTCTCTTTTATAAAGTGATACTTACATACATATACTCACTAACTCCTCGAAGGGGTAGGCAGAGGTGTATTAACGCCCACATTTCATCAACTATGCTTTTCGGTCCCACGTAATAGAAGGCGAGCCTATTGCCATCAAGCGGGCACTTTGCGGGCATATCGCCTAATGTTATCATTGGGCTGTGGAAGCCCAATGATAACATTAGGCCATATCGAAGCTTTGCAGCTAGACAGTTGTTTTTTTTGGATTTTGGCTCCAACTACCCGTAACGACTGCCATAGATGTTCTTATGGCAACCAGGACCGACGGCTTAACGTGCTCTCCGAGGCACGACCAGACCAATGCAAATACCCATATTTCATGAACACAAATATTTGCACTGAGCGGGGATCGAACCCACGCCTCCTGCGTAGCGGCCGCGTTCACTACCGCTACGCCACGGAGGCTGTCAAGAATGACCGCTGGTGTTAGATATTAATGCCATAGTAGCCTAGTGTCTAAAGCAGCAGACTTACAATCGAGGTCCGAGATCCGTCGTAGATCTGAATCCCGGCTATTGAACTATCGTCATCAGTCTTCGATACTGAACACGAAGAAGAAAATACTTTCTAGGTTCCTTAGTCCCAGGTACAAACCTGCAGTGTGCCAGCTTGAGATGAGCTACGAGCAACAACGCCCGACTAGCTGATCAATTTTTCATTATTCTGGCATCAAAACAAGAGACTACGAGTTGCCAGAAGGCAGACTCTTCTGACGCAACTGCGAACCTTTTAAATGAAGACCATAATAAATTGTATTTAACTTTGTGTCATTGTTTCATTTGTGAAAGCATACAATCAACATAGCACCGCCACATGCGTGTGGGCGCATACAGGCGCCTGTTTTGTTCATAAAATACATATACGTATAAATAGATTCAAATAGTGGATCATGATCTCTACTCTCCCCAGAGTGGAAAAAGGCGTCATATATGTCATGCGTATTGTATGTATGTATGTAGTTAGTATTATGTAAGAACCTATGGGTATCTTTAATATGGACATCTACTGCCTATCAGAAATACTTACTGTAGAAATGGTGCACGCTTACCTAGAAGCATCTTATTCACTCTAGGTTCATCATCATCCTTGCGCTCTCGCATCCGAAGCCTTTACCTTGGAATCTGTCTGGAATCCTTTTCCATTAGCTATCGCATCCGAGTAGTCTGGGGTACATCTTTTCCAGTTTTTTTTTATACCACTTAGGTGGCAAACAAGCACACGGCCCACCTGATGGAAAGTGGTTACCGTGGCCTATGGATGCGCGCAAACACGGGCGTCACACTCGTGCTGCCGACCCTGAAGAAATCTTCTAATGCCCTTCTTAAAGTTTAACATCGCATTATTGTGTTGCTGATCTTTAATATTTTCCGTGAAGCGATTGCCATTTGACCATCACCATTGAAGTATTGCAGTTGCAGCAATGAAGATGGCAGTCATTACAACTGGTTCGTATGACAAACAGGACTGATGGCTTAACGTGCTCTCCGAGGCACGGAAAGACCCAGATCAATGTAAATAGGCATATTCATATTTACAAATATTTGTACTGAGTGGAAATCGACGACTGGCCGACCTGAAAAAGGTCGCTGGGATATTCTGGATGTGGAAGGTCGAGGATCGGGAGAAATGGTGCACATTAGGAAAGGCCTATGTCCAGCAGTGGACTGCGGTAGGCTAATTGATTGATTGAGTGGAAATCGAACCCGCGCTCACTGTTTAAAGTTAAGTATAACTTTTCAGTATTCGATTCCTTAGTTACACGCTTAAAGAACGTTTTGCTATTCACAAAAAATGCAACAGAAGCCGACAGCTCCAAATGGCAACCAAATCAAACAGAGGCAGTAAAAGCGAAAGTACCTACCTGTATATTTGATGAAAAGTTACAAGTTCAAGATCTAGAAACACCCCCCTGCGCGAGCGCAGGTCAAAACTAGCAAACAGTAAACAAACCAATTAGATAACTACCTTTATAATGAGTAATTATAATTAAAACTGCAAGTGATTACTTAAGATAAAAACCCTATTCCCATTTAGTAATAGGGTCTCAACCAAATGAGGATGTTTACAACTTACATTTATTTACTAAGTCCATTTACTAATTACATTTGTTTAAGATATAAATACCGGAATATTTGGAGATTTCACAACAGTATCAGATTTAACTCAGTGACGTTCGGAACTAGAGTTATCTTACCTGGTTAGACTGTTTGATCAGTGCCATCATCTGATCCTTCTGAATGTCAGTTTCGGTGGTATCCAAAGGTTGCACTTTGGAGTACATAGTTTCATATTTGTGTGATATTTGCGAGAACTTTCGATAGTATCAAGTAAATTTTATATAATCTCTAGCTATAAATTGTGAATATTACCTAAAGAGTGATCCAGATATTCATCAGATGTACGTAGACTGCTGGATGACTTCTAGCTGTTTCAACGAAATTCACAGTAAGTATAATACAATCTCTTACGTTATTTTTCCTGAGCTTCTAACCCGATCTCATGTTTAACAGTTGCCATTCTGTCTCCACGAGGAATGTTCTACATATCTTTAAGTAGGTCTTTTCCGACTTTTCACTAATTTAAGTCGAAATTTTCCTACTTATAACTATGTAGAAAGTGTCGCCGCTGAGTGTCAACAATGTTAATATTTTTGACATGAATTTAAGTAGGCTTTGTCCGGCTTTGTTTTCATTTCAAGCCCCACATTTCCTACTTATATTTAAGGTAAATAAACCCCACCGTATGTGAAAATAGTGTTTAAGGATATTTTGGTCTTGAATTTTGGTAGGTTTTGTCCGACTTTGCTTACGATTCAAGTCGATCAATTCCTGCTTATATTTGAGTCAACCCACATGAAAATGGAATTGGAAGCATTTTAAGATTTTAAATATAAGTAGATTTTATCTGACTATTTTCTTATTGAAGCCTTATAATTTCTGTTTATGTTTAGGATCAATAAAAGCATCATTCAAGATACATACGAAGGACCATCATGGACTCCACGAGAAATGTTCTACATATTTTTAAGTAGGCCTTTTCCGACTTTATATTTATTCAAGTCGAAATTTTCCTACTTATAGCTATGTAGATAGTGTCGTCGCTGCGTGTCAACAATTTTATTATTTTTGACATGAATTTAAGTAGGTTTTGTCCGGCTTTGTGTTCATTTCAAGCCTCATAGTTCCTACTTATATTTAAGTCAAATAAACCTCACCGTATGTGAAAATAGAAGTCAAGGATACTTTGATCTTGAATTTAAGTAGGTTTTGTCCGGCTTTGTTTCCAATTCAAGCCCCATATTTCCTACTTATATTTAAGTCAAATAAACCCCACCGTGTGTGAAAATAGAATTCAATGATATGATACATTTGTCTTGAATTTTGGTAGTTTTTGTATGACTTTGTTTACGATTCATGTTGATCAATTCCTGCTTATATTTGAGTCAACCCACATGAAAATGGAATTGGAAGCTTACTAAGATTTTAAATATAAGTAGATTTTATCTGGCTTTTTTCTTATCAAAGCCTTATAATTTCTGCTTATGTTTAGGATCAATAAAATCATCATTCAAGATACATACGAAGGACCATCACATCATGGACTCCACGAGAAATGTTCTACATATTTTTAAGTAGGCCTTTTCCGACTTTATATTTATTCAAGTCAAAATTGTCCTACTTATAGCTATGTAGATGGTGTCGTCGCTGCGTGTCAACAATTTTATTATTTTTGACATGAATTTAAGTAGGTTTTGTCCGGCTTTGTGTTCATTTCAAGCCTCACATTTCCTACTTATATTTAAGTCAAATAAACCTCACCGTATGTGAAAATAGAATTCAAGGATACTTTGATCTTGAATTTAAGTAGGTTTTGTCCGGCTTTGTTTCCAATTCAAGCCCATATTTCCTACTTATATTTAAGTCAAATAAACCCCACCGTGTGTGAAAATAGAATTCAATGATATGATACATTTGTCTTGAATTTTGGTAGTTTTTGTATGACTTTGTTTACGATTCATGTTGATCAATTCCTGCTTATATTTGAGTCAACCCACATGAAAATGGAATTGGAACTTGGAAGCTTCTAAGATTTTAAATATAAGTATTTTTTTTTATACCACTTAGGTGGCAGACAAGCACACGGCCCACCTGATGGAAAGTGGTTACCGTGGCCTATGGACGTATGCAATACCAGGGCTGGCTTTTTTCTTATCAAAGCCTTATAATTTCTGCTTATGTTTAGGATCAATAAAATCATCATTCAAGATACATACGAAGGACCATCACATCATGGACTCCACGAGAAATGTTCTACATATTTTTAAGTAGGCATTTGCCGACTTTTTTTTTATTCAAGTCGAAATTTTCCTACTTATAGCTATATAGATGGTGTCGTCGCTGCGTGTCAACAATTTTATTATTTTTGACATGAATTTAAGTAGGTTTTGTCCAGCTTTGTTTTCATTTCAAGCCCCACACTTCCTACTTATATTTAAGTCAAATAAACCTCACCGTATGTGAAAATAGAATTCAAGGATACTTTGATCTTGAATTTAAGTAGGTTTTTTCCGGCTTTGTTTTCATTTCAAGCCCCACATTTCCTACTTATATTTAAGTCAAATAAGCCCACCGTATGTGAAAATAGAATTCAAGGATACATTGTTCTTGAATTTTGGTAGTTTTTGTATGACTATGTTCACGATTCAAGTCGATCAATTCCTTCCGAGTCAACCCACATGAAAATGGAATTGGAAGCATACTAAGATTTTAAATATAAGTAGATTTTATCTGGCTTTTTTCTTATCAAAGCCTTATAATTTCTGCTTATGTTTAGGATCAATAAAAGCATCATTCAAGATACATACGAAGATCACTCAAGATACAATCAACGGACCATGAATTTATTTTCAATCCAATATTTTTCTTTTCTTTCTTTTTCTAGCTTTGTTACACGGCAAAACTAATCGTCATAGCTCCATTGTTATTTATGTAATAGATACGTCGAGATGACCAAATAATTGGACAATATTTTTGACTAGAATTTAAGTAGGTTTCGTCCGGCTTTGTTTCAAAGTCAAGTCGTTCAATTCCTGCTTATATTTAAGTCAAATAAACCCCACTGCATATGAAAACGGAAATGAAGATACTTTGGGCTTGAATATAAGTAGATTTTGTCTGGCTTTTTTTTTATCAAAACCACTCAATTTCTGCTTATATTTAGGATCAGACGACGGACGATGGACTGAAGGGGTGAATAGTCTGAATAGACCTAAAATAATTAATTTTGTTGGTTTATTTGTGAATTTTCAGTGGTACGAGTAGTAGACACACTGAGGTGATAAAAGCATCAATAATAGTATTTTTGACATGAATTTAAGTAGGTTTCGATCGGCTTATGCGTTTATATGCAGATGATGATGAAGTAAATATGGAATACGAAAAAATTACTCTTGAGTAAGTAGGTAGGTACCAGTAGTTTTTGGTCGATTTTTTAGCCTTCAATTTCAGCTTACTTCATAATGTAGGTATTACGTGCTTTTTATTTTTGTTACGCGTGTAAAATACAGAGATTATATAATATCTGTCATACAAATGATTTGTACAAGAATAAAAATAAGGTTCAGCGATTTTTTGTAATATAATTTAAGCAAAACATTTTTTTACTTTGCCTTGGAGCACAGATGCTGGTGATAAATCAAGAGCATCATATGAAGAATGTTGACATAGGTTTTGTCCGGCTTTGTTTCAAAATCAAGTCACACAATTCCTACTTACATTTTCGGTCAAATAAACCCCACATGAAAATGGAATTCAAAGGATATTTGATCTTAGGTATAAGTAGATTTTGTCTGACTTTTTTCGAAGATCGATAAAAACGCTAACTTTAAAGTCTTTAAACTTACAAAGTCGATGGTTACTGAAGATAAAAAATTGAACCTAATTAATAATTTTATAGAATTGGTCACACATTCACATTTACAAATAAGTTGTACGAGATTGATAACTATGCTTTAATGAAATTCTGAGATATAATTATAAATACATATATTTTTTTTAATAATTGTTTTACAGTGAACCAGAACTCATGGGCCCAGTGTAGCGGTAAAGGTGCAGGTGAATTAGAGCATCAGATAATATTTTTGACATGAATTTAAGTAGGTTTTGTCTGACTTTATTTAAAAATCAAGTCACACAATTCCTGCTTATATTTAAGTCAAATAAACTACAGCGCATGTGAAAATGGAAATCAAAGAATTAAACTATATTATTCTTGAGTAAGTTTAAGTGGATTTCGTCTGGTTTTTTTTTAACAACTTCTGCCTTATTTTTGGGCTCAAAAAATACATTATGAGACGATCACACCAGAGAAATATCGTAGCAGGTCTAATGCTATACTTACTTACATAATTTAATATTTAAATTATTTTCCATAAAAGATACTCGACAGACCATTATCATAATACATAATATGCTTATTGCTTAGCAACTAATTTTTGCAATTTTCTTTAAGAAAAAAAAAACTATGAAACTAGTATTTAGTTCCGACGGCTTTTACTCCTCCCCATTAGACTCTTCAGCCCCCCCTAGACAAGTGACAATTCGTTGGTCGGCTTATTGTAGAATAGAATGATAAATGTATGCGATTTGACGTATATGACAGTCGTTACATATAGTCATAAACGTCAAATCCTCGCCCAACAAAATCAAAAGCCCGGTCAACGAATTGCCACTTGTCTAGAGGGTCAGTACGACCTAGTCCTGTCACATATTAAAATCATCATTCTATTAACTGTTCCTGTGTTGTCTTACATCATTCATCAAGCAAGATTGGAGCCTTCAACAGAAAACTATTTATTTGTTTTGAATTTAAGTAGGTCTTGTCTGACTTTATTCCTTTTAAGTCATTCAATTCCTATTTATATTTAAGGCAAATACGTCTCATCGGAAGCAACTCGGCTCTAGCCGTTGGCGACTTCGGGTTAAGGAGTGAGTAGACTCTGTGTGCTTTTCTTCTGTTAATGAAAACCTGAAGAATCTCAAATTTTGTTATTGAAAATCCAAGTCTTATAACCTTCGGAAACACTGTGCGGGCAGAAGATGGAGAACCAAACAGGTGCATTCCAGATCGTACCTATATTTTGGATGTTTGTTCAATTATTTCAGCGTGCTTCTTTCCATTTATAATTTCGCAAAAGTCAGCTATAATTTTAAGTACGTTTCGATCGGCTATGTGTTTAATAGTAGCCCTTCGATTCGTACTTTAATTGGTGGCTACTAATCCGTGAATTTGTTTGATTGAAGTATGTTTTTAAGTTTTTATTTGTATTTATTGTACTTTATTTGCTTTATCAATGTTTCAATGTTTGCAACATTTAATATTACTTTTACTAAATATTCCTATTTACAAGTGTGTGTATGTATGCAATCAAGATGCTGCAGTAGATACACCCACACCCACACACACACACGTTTACTGAAGCCTGCAGTGTTGATTACAGGTCTAAGCCTATTTTAGAAAGAACACTCAGCCCGGAATCCCGATTTATCTGAGTACAGATTGTATAGACAGATTGACAGATTGTCTATAAAAAGATAAATCAAGATTCAGAAAGAACTATGTAAGTACCATTCTAGAATACGGGAGAAAAACTAAATTATATTAACCATGGCAATATAACTTGTCATAATATTTTGCATGATATTTTTTGGTCCTAACTTTGATTGAAATATAGCGTTTAGGATTTTCTTTCAAATCCTAACGCTATATTTCTATCATTTAATATCAAAGTGTCCAGAAAACGTCAATAACATCACATGCAGCACGAGCAATTATCTTGGCGTTTACGGTAGAGACTGCTTCGTGACTTCCTAACCCTACCTGCGTCGGAGCCTCAACTATCAACCAACAGTATTGGTTGTAGATGAGGTTGACTTGGCATAACCCTGAAGATCTTGATGGAGTCCATACACGTAGAGCATATACATACTTTAGTAAAATTTACATAACACTATACCACGATATCGTCCAGAACGTTCCATTATGTGACTGCATCAAATCACAAAGGCGGCGACTAGCTCCAATAAGGAAGTAGTCACTTAGTGTGCACCAACCCTAATGGCTTCAAATCACCGGGTGTGACTTGTTCGGCTCATATTGTACTTTATTTATCCTATTTTTGTCCCGTTATAAATTGATTATCAGATTTTATTGGCGGTGATTCGCATTTAATTATTTTTTGAGCTCCGTGCCTTGAAAGGAAAAGCGGTACCCTTCGTTATCCGTTTGTTAAGACCTTTTCTTAGGGATGTGTCCTCTACATTTTCCTGAGAAAAGGTCTTTGCAGAGCCTTTTATCGGAAATATGGCGGTAGGTAATTCGATAGGTGTAGGACAGAGTGCACATTGAGATAGGCCATATCAAGCCATGTTCTGCAACTGTAAGTCCAACTGCTACCTCTGAGGTTCGATTCCCGCTCAATACATATATTATTATTTGCATGCATTTGGTCTGGGTGTAGAAATGTATAATGTCAGTGAATAATATATTATAGGTATCGTGTTATGCTTCGTTTGGGTCTAGATGACTCTATGTAATGTGTCCTAGAAAATAATTATCATTGTTTTTCCAGTACCTACAATTGAAATTAGATCGTGCTATGAAAATATTTGTTTATTAATCAAGAAGGTCAAAAGTCGCTAGGACAAACTTAAGGCCGGTTATACGCGAGCAGCTTGTAGCAGTTAGTATCGACTGTTACAAGCTGCGACCGCATAGCAGATTGCAATCCTCAATATACACACATGACCGCTTGAGCAGTTGCGACACTTGCGACTACTTCAGCCCCTCTAGACAAGTGGCAATTCGTTGCTCGGCGTATGATGGAATAGAATTATAAATGTATACGATTTGACGTTTTTGACATTTGTTGACGCCTGTCATATACGTCAAATCCCATACATTTGGCATTCTATTCCAGTTGGCAGCGCAGTGAAATTGCATCGTGCGGTTAAGCAGTCGCCAGGCCTACACTGACTGTTCAAGCTGTTGACTATTCTCGTGTAGTTAATCAAATTCGAACAAACTTTACAACATTTACAAAATTATGACTGGAAACGTATCTTGGACCTAAATCGCGAGACAAATGAGGCCCTGCCACACGCGGATTGTTTTGTAAATGGTTGGTTTATTTGAGCTCGTTCGTCGCAGTAGCACCCCGTGCTATCCTCAAAAGACACCCAAGAAACGTGTACTGCGCATATAGAATATAGAGCACATTTTATTTATTTATTTATTATTTATTATATACTTTATTGTACGCCAAATTACAATATTGTGATACAGGAATTATGATAACAGAAGCAGTACAAAGGGCGGCCTTATCGCTTTACGCAATTTCTTCCAGGCAACCTTTGGATGGAAATGTATGTTGGTTAGAGTATTTGGCAGTTGTTGACGTTTAATGTATTAGTGTTATATCATATACCTACGTACTCATATAAAATTACAATACATATATATGTCGTAGGCATTTTGTATGAATCCGCCGTTTACAAACGGCGTCGTCATTTTACAAACGCTCGCTGTTATGTAATAACGCTCGCTGTTATGTAATATGCCAAAGGCAAAATGACAACTCGTTAATTAGATAAAATCGGGACTTTAGGGCACCCCGACTCGGATAGGTTAGGTTAGAAGGGGATCTATCCCCTTCGTGGTTATTTTTTTATAAACCACCCAGAAGTAGTTTGGTTAGGTGCCATTTGAGTTTTCGGCATATTACATAACAGCGAGCGTTTGTAAAATGACGACGCCGTTTGTAAACGGCGGATTCATACAAAATGCCTGCGACATATACACATACATACACACATACATGCATACATATATATACATATACACATTTTGTGCACATTTCAGGTCCAAGATAAATGTCCCGAACAATAGAGCAGTTGATACTAACTGGAGCAATTGGTAGCAGTACTCTAATAGTTAACAATAGCAGTCTCAAGCTGTTGACTTTGACTATGACTGCTAGAGCGGTTCGTGTATGGCCAGCCTTACTCTAACTAAATCTAATTGAAAAACATTTTTACTGACAAAGAGTTATGAGTCACAACGAATAAAGTATCTGATATAGATTCCATATAGAGTATGACCGTTGATAGAGATTAGTCATAGATTCTCGGTCACGGCTCTGGAGGATGGACAGAGGACAAAGACAAAGGTTGACTGGGCAAAGAACAAGTAATTATTCATATTATTTGTTGCTATTTTTTTATACAACTTAGGTGGTAGACAAGCACAAGGCCCACCTGATGGAAAGTGTTAAGCTTACGGGCATATGCAACACCATGGGCGTTAAACTCGTGCTGCCGACCCTGTAGAAACCTAATGCCATTGAAGAACTCCATATTAGAGCTATTACTACTATGTTTGTTTATATAACAGAATCTTTTGGTGTCACAGCAAATATTATTGAATTAGTATGATTATTCTCTTTACGACAGCCTCTGTGGCGTGGTGGTAGTGAACGCGGCCGCTGCGCAGAAGGCGCGGGTTTGATCTCCGCTCAGTACAAATATTTGTATACATAAATATGGTTTTTTGCATCGGTCTGGAAGTGCTCTCCAAGGCACCGTCCCGTCCCGAGCTGTCGGTCCCAGTTGTCATACGAGCATCTATGGCAGTCCTTATGGGTAGTTGGAGCCCTAAAAAGTTCAGCAACTGGTCTATCTGCAATGCTTCGATATCGCCATTGGGTTGCGCGGGTCACATGGCAGTCACTTTCCGGAAAATATCAAAGTTCAGCCAAATCCGGGGTTAGACTGGTAAAAGCGGACCCCAGACTCCGAGGGCACTACTTGTTGTTGACTCGAGTCATACATCTGGCTGATTCTGGGCTGTATACCTATATTTGTCTGATGTTAAACTGCCCTATCCCTTAGGGGTCCATTACACGCTTATGCAAGCGTCATGCATCATGCCGTCAATCATGAATGTTATTGTTCAATCGGTTATTAGACGTTATGTTATTGATCAATCACGGCGTGATTGATGGTTAAACGATGGCAAAACCTACCGTGTAATGGACCTCTTAGTCACCTTGTACGACACCGCATTTGAAGACATCCTACTAATATCCTACTAATATTATAAATGTGAAAGTTTGTGAGAATGGATGTGTGGATGTGTGGATGTTTGTTACTCTTTCACGCATAAACGGCTGGACCGATTTGGTTGAAATTTGGTATGTATATAGGTTATACCCTGGATTAACATATAGGCTATATATCAGCGATGAACGGGATCAGAATTCCACGCGGGCGGAGCCGCGGGCAACAGCTAGTGGGGAATAAATTCTGCTCGGCCGGGAACTATGCGGCTACGGCTGCGGTCTTGACATAAGTATAAAAAAGCCGTCACACTAATGAAGTCTAAATCGCACGAGTGGTACACAGTGTGCCGGCTAATTGAATCAAATCCAATTATGTAAGAATAACCGACAATGTTTCCGCCGGAAACGACACTTTAAACGGGATGTGTCGTTTTAACAAAATTTGAAATCTATCCTATCCATACTAATAATATTGTAAGCTAGTCGACTCATCCCGACTTCGCCCGTGGCATAATTCGAAAGCCCGTATCCGCAATTTATAGGAATCTGCCAGGCCCTCGATTCTGATAAAACACAACCTCTGTGGCGTAGCGGTAGTGAACGCGGCTGCTACGCAGGAGGCGCGGGTTCGATCACCGCTCAGTGCAAATATTTGTGTGCATGAATATGAATATTTGCATTGGTCTGGATGTTTTCTATGTATAATATGTATGTATTTACAAACAAAAAAAATGAATCTAAGTATGTTTATCCGCATTCTAGAAAACATAACACAAGCTAGTTAAACTATGCTTACTTTGGGTCTAGATGGCGTTGTGTAGAATGTCCTACAATATTTATATTTATTTATTTATTTACTGTCATACCACAGAGACTGCAAAAAATGGCATTAAATTTTAAACCTTATTTGTATAGATTTACAGTCAAAAATTAAATGAAAAGAGTTTCATTACACTCTTTCATACACTCTGCAAAAAGCCATTTAATTTTAAACTTTAACTGCATTACTTTAAAGGCTAAAGTTATAAAGAATTTCCTTTCAGTATCAGTGGCATGACAGTGGCCGGTTTTGCTTTAGCAGAATCGAGGCCTTGTTGATATAATATATGATTAGGCACTGCTCCGCTCTCTTGATTAATCCATACTTCCATACTAATATTATAGCAAATGTAACTGTCTGTCTGTCTATCTGTATGTTACGCTCTCACGCCTAAACCACTAAAACGATTTTAATTAAATTTGGCATAGGGGTAAATTAGACCTTGAGAAAGGACATAGACTATATTTGGTCGCGATAATCGACATCCACGGGCGGAGCCGCGGACATCAGCTACTAGCCTATAACCTTCCTCGATAAACGAACTATTCAATATCAAAACATTTTTTCAATTCGAAAACCGGCGGGCTTGCATGAACGAATTAATGACAGTAGAGGAAGCTCGTGAAGTATGTAAGGATAGAGTCTAATGGCGGGCTGTTGTCTCTACCTACCCCGATTACCAACCTACCACATCAGCCTAATTTGATCATACGCTTACAAATCCAACGTAGAAAAATGTGCCGAACCCACACACACACACATTTTTAATTTATCTACACTTTTGGTGTATTAACTTTAGAGTAATAGTTCGTGCAGTGTCTATAAACATACGATGGCATTTTCGTTATTTTTTTAAGTCACTGATGCTTCCGCTCAACGTCCGACCGGCGCGGCGCCGCTCGGCACGCGGTACTAGAGGCAAACGTTCCAATTGACTCGTTTTCGGATCTTCACGATTTTCGCGCAATAACATAATCTACTTCTTTTTATATAATATCTTTGTTAGTATCTATACTAATATTATAAATGCGAAAGTGCCTAACTCTATCTGTCTGTCTATCTGTCTGTTACGCTTTTACGCCTTACCCACTGCACCGATTTTGGTGAAATTTGATATAGGGGTAGATTAGACCTTGAGAAAGGACATAGGCATAGACATGTGTGGTCGAGATAACAGACATCCACGCGGGCGGAGCCGCGGGCAAAAACTAGTAGCTAATAATGTATTAAAAATTAAAATGACGTGGAACACTGTAACTATGGGGTCATATAAATTAATAGATCACGAATATACGATATGAAGCTACTGTATTTCAAACTTTGACATGGATCTTCAGATAATATCATCATTCTACCAATAGTTTGAATGTGTAACTATAAACTTATCACTTCATAAAGAGCGCTTGGACTGTATTTATTTTCTACTAGCTGATGCCAGCGTCTCTGTTCGGGTGGATAACGGTTATCGTGACTTTTGGTTTTCTCCGGTTTTACTTAACCGATTGCGAACGAACTTAGGTACCTATGTAAGATTTTAGATCTCATAAAAACAAACAAAAAAATCGCTTCAAAATCCGTGCGTCCATCGTGAATTAACAGACAAGAATTGAAAAAAAAAAAAAAAAAACAAAGAATTCAGAATTAGTTTACTTCTTAACATCCCCAATATACTACAGACATAACTATTTTACACATGAATTTCGTTTGTTTTGATTAATTTTATCTTTTATAACATCTCTAGTAATCTCCACGTTATCTTCATAGATTAAGATCCGATTAAAACTCTCCTAACACATATTGTTGAACTATAAATCTCCTATAGCATTATAAGTTTACAAATATAAATAGTATACACTGTTACCTACTCCTCTTTTCGTCTATACATGTATGTAATGTCAATTTTACACACAAACAGCCATTCTCATTACTTTTCCTTTACTTTATATAGGTACCTACTTAGCTTCTACATTATTGAATCACTAAAATTCTATGTCATTGTTTCGTAGCTTTTAGGCAAAAGTATTTCCTGTACCTACATGAAAGGATGGCTATGTGACCTTATTCCTAAATTGTTGGTTGATACCTACTTGCTTGTTGTTAATAAAATAACAATGGATTGATTTTATTTACCTTAACCAAACTTGAACTTTCATTTAATTTGCAATGCCGCATAAATTCGAATAAATAATTTGCATAAATCAATTTGATTTTAACGGGCAAATTCATAATTTCAAACGAGTGTTCCATGCACTCTAACTCATTTATTTCACGGACAAGCAAAGTAATAAAGGGTTGTCAAGTAACTATTTAAATCAATAGTTGTCATGATTGGAAAACATAAGCAGCAATAAGAATTTCATTAATAGTAATAAGTATTGGCAATAATTTAACTCTGAATAACGTGGGATCAAAAAATTCAAAAATGGATTTCTCTGGGTAGAACCGGATCAGTAGATAATGTAAATTTCAATAAAATATTACACTATACAGAAGTATGTTGACATGCTAGAAATAGAACTATGGAATGAAAAGAGAATTAAGAGCATCTAAGAAGAAAACTAAAATTCCAACCAAACGATTACCGCAACTTAAGCGCCCAAGCTTTTTCAATAATCAAATGTTATTAGATTTCAGGTAGAGCCATACTCTACAAGTCATAACTCTACATAATTAACATTTTACTATGAAACTATATCACCTATTTTCCAATATTTACATATTTGCAGTTAAGTAGTTTTGTAATTCTATGTCCATGTGGAAGAGGAGATCTCTTTCTTTTTAGGAGAGTTCTTTAACAAATAATACCAGAGATTTCTCAAAGTGGAATCCTTCGATAAATTGAATGACCCAGGTAGACAAAATATTAGAAATTTACTAGCCTTTAAACTAATAGTTACAATAGAAAATTATTGAGATGTAGAATTGAGAAGTAGAATCAACCGTGCTCACCGTCACGTTAGGTGCAGTTTCGAAATGTGGTTATTAAAATAATATATTACTGCGATTATTACATGCGTTAAGAAGGAAGACAACACTATTATTAATATTTTCCGGTAACACAAAAAATATCAATATAAATTAATTCATGCGAACTCAATTACTAATTACTACTAATATTGTTTCCTTAACAATAATACAACTCTACTTTCCTGGAAACCTATGGCTCATAACAAATAATACCTAAAAGGGTTCGAATTTGACTAGTCAACTTACACGGTTATTCTACAGACATCCAAATAAAGGGAGTCCCACACCTCCCCTCAGCTCTTCAATGGAATAAGTAGATAATGTGGGCATCACTATTTAAAGCTAATCAAACTTAGTTAAGAAGTAGTCAGTACAGATGCGCGGGCGACTCGTGTCGTCTGCGCACCGCCATATTGGTTTCATACAGTTTTATTTAAAATCTCAAACGTGGCGGTCGTTCTAAATTCAAGTGCTCAGTTTGACATTCAGCAGTGACAGTTCGATATGGATAACTTTTTTTTTCTTTTTGGTGAGTGTTCACGAATCACATAGTCGTGTTGTCTCGTTGCAAGTATAAGGATATTGTACCAACTATACTCGTACCTACTACTAATTAACAAGACGAACAGACATTCGAACAGTTCTTATTGCTTCGAAATGATAAGTTCTGACTTCTGAGTGATGATTTATTTACGCTTAAGGGTTAGATACCTACATCTGTTTACTGTGAGTACTTACATTAATAATTATTATTTTCTTAGCTCTGAAGTGGAATTTTCCTTCATATTTGTATTCTGGATTCCAAATGTACATGTTTATTGTATTAATGGCTTCTTTATGACTAAATGGTTATCAAAGGGTATCATAATAATATGCTTATATCTTCAGAAATTTCTTTTGTAGACATAACAGCTACAGTCTACTGTTTCAATCAATCATAAATGGATATACCTACAATAGAAGAGGTCAATTGATACATTTCGTCCACTATGTTTATCAGTTAATAGAGGGCGAGCCTATTACCGTCAACTAAGACATTTGTTTCATGCCTTGTAGTGCCTACTAACGGCTGAAGAACAACTTTATTTCTTAATTGTCTTGTCAAGCGAAAGTGATTGAGTAGCTCTTTTATTTTATTTCAGACTTTATTTTGAAGAAACTTCTGAGGTTAGCGTAATAGTTACTTAGTTTAACCGCTGCGGATACTTTCCTTGTACTTAATCAGAAGTCAAAAGTTCCCAATCCCAGCCGATTTCTAAAACTAGTAAGTCGCGGTTTCTCATACCTACGTTTGTCAAAGTCGTGTCAACGTAACACACTAAATACTAAACACTCATTGGTTGCCTGTTGATCATCTATCTTCGCCAGCACTTGATTCAACCAATGAGCGCACAGTATTCACACACATCAGTTTGACAGACGGGTATCTATCAGTTGGTATAGAAAATCTTCGATCAACGATCCAAACGCATAAGTGCGTTTGGTTCGTTGGTCAACCGACAAGGTTCATAATAGTCCAGAAAATTTCAGTCAAACTACATCACAGTAGAATCATAAAGTTTGTTTGTAGTTCGCTTGTACGTTTAATTTATCATTATAAAGGGAAAATAGAATACAGCATTGAAAATGTCCACATATATTATGTAATGTCCACATAATGTACATGTATGAAGTGAATTTATATCAAGTGTCTTTGCTTTCGAAAGCCATCTGGGCTTCGATTCTGCTAAAGCACAACCATTGTCACACCACAGAGACTACGAGAAAATTCCATTTCATTTTAGCCTTTAAAGTAATGTAGTTAAAGTTCAAAATTAAATGACTTTTTGTAGAGTGACCGAAAGCGTGTAATGAAAATATTGTCATTTAATTTTGGACTTTAAACCTACAGAAATAAAGTCTACAATTTAATGTCAATTTTTGCAGAGACTGTGGCACGACAGTGGTTTTGCTTTAGCAGAATCGAGGGACTGTTATCCGCTCTGCCCACAACTCTTAACTCTCCAATAACATTCACAAGTTAGCAGGCCAGTGTAGAATTGATCATATTTGAACTAATTTGTATTTTCATTGTTTAAGTGAAAATTTGCTTCTGAACTTAATCCCAGACGCTTTATCGCTTTAACTCCTCCTCTTGGCTGGTCCTTAGGCATCCCTGGCATTGAGACCATTAACATGCATTTCATCTTCTTCAACGCTAAACCTGCATTTCAGCGGCTGTAGGTAGATATACATATATCTCATTTTCTCGCCCGTAATACGAACTCTTAAGGTGCAGATAGACTCGCAAGAATGCTCGAAAGAATGCTCGCCAGAATGCTTGATAGAAAGCTCACTAAAACGCTCTCGTTTATTTTTCTGTAATGTAACATTCGTAAGAATGCTCATTACAAGTGAATGCTCAAGTTTACACGACTTGAGCATTCCCTTGTAACAGAACATCGAGCATTCGCCGCTTTTATATTTGTTGAACCGAACAACGAACTGAGCCAAGTGTAGAGCCGAATAATGCTACGAACATTTACACGATCTGTCTAGCGAACGCTCTAGTCGAAGCAAATTTACAGCCGTTTTGCAAGCATGCTCGCCAGAATGCTCGTCAGAACGCTTGATAGGAAGCTCACTAAAACGCTCTCGTTTATTTTTCTGTAATGTAACATTCGTAAGAATGCTCATTACAAGTGAATGCTCAAGTTTATCAGCACCTATATGTCACGGAAGAGTAGAGTTGCTGTAGTTTATAACCAAGTTCTTGGTTTTCACTGCATTAACATTCTACTTCACTTAAAATACAATTTTTTTGTCTATAACTAGTCAGTGGATTCAATGAAATATAATAAAATTACGACCTAGTTTAACTAAGAGCTAATATTAATTGTTATATTTTTTTTTTTAATAGATCATAGTTTTTAGTCTTGTTTTTGATGAACGATCTTTAAACGTAGCTGGCCGTTAACATCACCACTTAACATCTGACCTCATAAACGAGTATTAAAACGCAATGACGTCATAAAATGCATTCGCCAAACCGCCAAATGTTCTTAATTTGAATTATCATTGAACAAAAAAAGAATTTTAAGACAAAGACAGTATACAGCCCATTCAATTTCAGTCTCCACTGTAGAAGGTATGACGCGATCGAACTATTTAGAACGTTATGACGATGAATATGGTGAATCATGTGTCAGTCATTATCTAGGTGTCGCACGTTCAATTTAATATACAGTAGGAATTTATTGGAGTTCGTTGCATGCACGTTTTGTAATTTTATTTCCTACCGAATACATACCACCTAAAACCAAATGTAAACTGCCAGTGACCTCTTTCAACGAATTCTGAAAAAAGATTGCTACTTCGAATTTTTTCTATGGTTAAAAAAATCAAACGAAGAAAAAAAGACCAAAATTGTAGAAATTTAAATAATTTTAAAAAACTTGTAATAATTATTAACACCTATCGTGTAAAAAATAAATAAAAATAAACGACTTTTTCAGTAAAAAAAATACTCCTAAATTCAAAATGGCAGATAACGCAACGAACCGAATCCCCGAAAAACCAAAAATAGACTCAACGAATTTCGACAGAAAATTGCAACTAGGGATTTTTCATTGTTAAATTTGAATTTGCGTGTGCTATCCAACCATAGCTTGATAGCTTGCCTAAATTAATTCTTAGATTAGCTAAGAATTAGTAATGTAGGCATCAAATCGATGACAGCATTTAATTTTTACCTTTTTTTTATGTCGATAATGACAATAATGAAACAACATTTTTATGTGTCAGTGTTATCCATTTCCCGAATTATTTGTCCATAATTTTTTGAATGTCATACATGCATACAGTCACACCTCTTTCCCAGTGGGGTAGGCAGAGACCACATGTTTCTACTTGCTACAATCCTGGCATACAACTTTCGCTCCTTCTACTTCCATAATTATTCTTTTCATACTGCTTATCTGTTTCTGGTGCTCTTGACATGTCCAACGAAATGCCTTCAATCTGATTGACATACGTATGTTTAGGTCGAACCCTACCTGGTTGCCCAATCACCCTTGCTTCTTTCCAATCATCCTTGTATCTATCTTAGTTACTATGTCTTCAACCACACCACAACGTTCCCTTATCCTTTTTTGACGATCACCTTCACCTTAAAAATAATATGACAAAAAGACGTGATATATAATATTATGTTAAAAGTGTTTTTAGTAATGTCGTATAATCAATATTTTTCTCCATTCAATCGATTTTATTTAGCCATGACAATACAATATTATGGTAATATCAACCTTCAACCTTTAAATCTTGATGCGACAGTGGTACTACTGGCTTTCTTAAGAATGTACTGATAATGTACCTACTCACTTTTAAAGTGAAACTGTCATTTATTTTGGTTTTCAACTTACGATCGATTAGCTTAGGGAGGGGTTAGCGATGTTACTATTTACTATTATAAATAACTCTTTATCAAATTCAAATTCTTAACCTTGGGAGTTGACAATATTATTACATTTCACTTTGATTACAATTACCATATTTGTACAACGAGTTACTTATCTACTCGACAGTTTCATTAATTAATCACTTTCGCCAACCAGTCACTTTTGAAATTAGTCAATTTCACTAATATTTATTTATTTATTTTTATTTATTTATTATTACTTTGTGAAACATAGGTATTACAATGTCCTACCATTTAACATGGTGTAAAAACTAAATTTAAAATATGGTTAGTTTTTGACTTAAAGAATATGGTTAGTAAGTTTATATATTATATCATTAATTGATTTATCGATTTATTTTTACCATAATTTCATAACAATTAATATCTTTTATACATATTTTTAATTTGTCTAATTTAATGTCATGTATGAGATATTATCCTTAATTCGTCTCTTTCCCTAATTCGTCAGTGTATGAATCTCGTCAGTTCAACTCTATACAACTTGCCCGTTTGGTTAAGAAATTCGGTACCGGTCGTCCTCATCTGCTTACCTTTTCGATCCACGGCAGTAAATTATTTCTCTTCCATACTTTCCAATCAGAAGTCGCCTCCTCAGTTACACTTTTCTAGTGATACCTACCATCTTATGATTGCAATGATAAGAACTTATTCTACCTAGGTATAAGTTTAAGGACAGTTTTTTTAAAATATATAACTGCTTTAAGACCATTAAAAGTGAACTACAGAATCTATCAGTCTTCACATTTTGAATAGTAGAAAGAAGCTTGGAATATTTGAGCTATCAGAGTTTGTTATCTCCGTGCGTATTTTTTTTCTTAAACGATTTTAGTGCCTATCTCAACAAGTAAGACGTAAACTATAATATTACCTACTGTTCGAATTATTTGCTAACAGTAACTAAACATTTAAGTTCTTTGCTCAAATTGGGAGGCAAAGTTTAGTCGTAGCTTCCTGAGACGTAGGTGCCTCATCATGCAAAACTATTTGAGCTAAGTTCATAGCAATACCCAAGGATGCCATATCTGCTGATAGGTTGTTCGTTTCTTTAGGTACTTCAAACATGAGCTACACAGCACATGTTTTCTTTAATCAAGTATCGTTCATCAAAATTAGAGTTATTCCCAGTCTATTAATAGTCTATTAATTTTCACCGTTAAAGTTCTAAATCTGGATTTAAAAAATTAAAAACGTCTAATGTCTGTAATTTTTTTTTCACAACCAATTGAAACATACTTGATTTTTAGGAGCTGTTGGTATTCTTTTCCAAAAAGTACAGAATTTATTTAATACCTAATCAATCAATCAATCAATTAGCTTATTGCAGTCCACTGCTGGACATAGGCCTCTCCCAATATGCGCCACGTTTGCCGATCCTCCGCCTTCCGCATCCAGTCCGTCCCAGCCACCCTTTTAATACCTAAGTCGATACATTTTATACAAGTAGGTGGGTACCTATATAAAAACGATATTAACAAAGTCGCGAGATCAATTTCATAATTATTTAGTTACAATAAGCGCATAAGTCATAATGAATGCACAGAGGTAGATGTTACTAGATAACGAAGCGAGAAACTTTACTCATAACAACGAATTTACTTACAAGAATGACACATCTTCAATAGACCACTATTGCCAGCATAAAAAAACATGAATGGGCCCGTGTTCTATTGCCATCAAATTGGACCATTGTAAAGAACTGTCAATGAACAAATATATTGAAGACTGTTTGTAGGGTGTTGGTTGATAAAGCGGGGTGGCAACTCGGCCGACAGATAGTGGAGGGCAAAATGTTAAAGATGAGCGTTATGCTGATATCGGTAACGCGACAGTGTGATGAACTTGCCAGTAAACAACAGTTTTATTTATAGTTCGAATTATGTCGATACTTCGTGACTTCGAGACTTCGTTACTTGAAAAGTTGGTTTTTAAACAGAATGATTAGGTAATGATGATATCTAACTATATCTTCTTATAAACAAAAATGAATTGCAATTTTGTTAGTATCGCTAAAACTCGAGAACGGCTGAACCGATTAGGCTTATTTTAGTCTTGAAATATTCGTGGACTCCAGGGAAGGTTTACGTTTAAACGGTTAGAAAATGTGGAAAAAGGATCAGAATTCCACGCGGGCGGAATAAAATTTGGCGGTACAAAGTTCGCCGGGTCAGCTATTTTTTTATAAAAGTCAAAGTTATTCTCACCATAGATTTCGAACTCTGCTACAAAGTAACTATTACTTGATAGTTACTTTGTAAGCGTTAGTTCAGAATGAATAAACGAATTTTCATTCCTCTCGCTATCAAGTAATCCGTGCTAATTGTTCTTGTGTCTTTGAAAAGTGTGAAAGTTTAGATAATATTGCTTTTAACACAGAAATTATTATGATAAACTTTTAGGGAGACCGCACACTAGAGACAAGACTGTCTTTAGACTGTTTTGTCTGACACAGACAAAACAGTCTTAAGACTGTCTTAAGACTGTTTTGTCTGCGACGCACCGCACACCTAAGACAAAACTGTTTTGTCTACGACACGCATCGCACGAACACCGCCACAGTATAGTATAGTTGAACAGTACACCGTCTTCATAGAAATGAGTGGTTGCCGGTTTGAATGTGTGCCACCGGTAGAATATGTGATGTGTTCGATTAACTTATTGATGCTCACCGATGAGTCAGTGCGGGCTGTGTCGTGAGTGAGATCGTGCACGTACCACTGCGTTGCACTTTATTTCATTGTTTCGCGCAGTTTGCATTTGATGACTTCGAACAGAACCGAAAAATATTGGACTTAGTATCTTTAGGTGTATGAATAACGACTACGCAAACCCAGACTTAACTTTCTTCACAATACATACTGAAGAAGAAAGGAAAAGAGTAGTTGTTTAGCACCATAGGCATTTGTTACAATCCGCATAGGTTTTCTATATAGACGTTTATGTATTATTGTAGGAGTTAGGTATATATTACCTAAACAGTAGTGATGGAATTATGTGTTATGAATGAAATAAATGAATGTGAGAGAGAGAGAGAGAGAGAGAGAGAGAGAGAGAGAGAGAGAGAGAGAGAGAGAGAGAGAGAGAGAGAGAGAGAGAGAGAGAGTTAGTACTCGTCACTCGATTCAACATAGAAGAGAACGAGACGTATGCCTGTCTCGCTCACATATTTATCGTTACGAGTGGACTCCGTTAGCCTCCGATTCCTTACTAAAATTAAAAAAAAAAAAAAAAAAAAAAAAAAAACATTTATTACCAAAAGCAAAACAATTGAAGTTATCCGTTGGCCCCACACTAGGCATGCCTATCCTGTGGGTACCAATACCAACATGTTTACATTGACGCTTGTTTACAATGTTGCTCGGTCGACATACATTAGATATTTGGTATTGTAATTGATATTGTATTTTTTAATAATGAGACGAAATATTAAGCTTGGTTCCTGTACCCGATGCCGGTGGGGCACTATTTTTTTATGAATTGTTTTGAGTAGGTATATTAACAAATAATTATAATAAATTGGAAAAAGCGAAATCAATGCTCGGGCGGGACTCGAACCCGCGATCTTTCCCTTACAGGGGGAACGCTCTGACCACTGAGCCACCGAGCTTCGCCCGAGAGTGACCCAATTTTTCCAATGCCATTAATTTCGCCGTAAGATGGATTTATTGGAAAAATTGGGTCACTCTCGGGCGAAGCTCGGTGGCTCAGTGGTCAGAGCGTTCCCCCTGTAAGGGAAAGATCGCGGGTTCTAGTCCCGCCCGAGAATTGATTTCGCTTTTTCCAATTTATTATAATTTGTTTAGTCTAGCAAACTAATTGCTTTAAAATTATATTAACAAATACATTTAATATGATTACTTGGTATTATTTTATTATTTACAACAAGCTTGACGTGTTCCACCGATTCAAAATAAATATGGGGTAAGGGCATGAGGATGATAACACTAATAAATTATTGTAAATCATCAAACATTTCCATCCAACTTTACAATATTCATAATCCATAAAACGTCTTTTTGTCTGTAGGTAAACATAATGGCGACACCCAATTCAATAGAATACTTGTACTGCTGAATATATGTATACTGTGGCAAGACTGTTTTGTCTTTGATGTGCGCGACCGCATACCTACAGAAGGGAATAGAGATGTTATATTAGGTTATGATTTTGATATTCATGTTTGTAATTGAATATATTACATTGATAATATTATGTTACCCACTAAAAACGAAATAACAACCAAGAGGAATGTTAATGCTTCCTATTAATATAGATCGTCCCTATGTTCCGATACGTACATCTAGTTACTGCGAATGTTTGTAACAAGATAACACCGGCAGAGTAAAAGAGTTTTCACAACCTCGTAATGTAAAGATCGGTCACCCATCCAAAACCTGACCCAGCCAAATTGCATCCTCTTAATGTAAATAATATATAGGTACGAGAGTGTTATTATACCTATCTTGTTATTACTTGCAACTAATAACAATATACCTAGTAGACTTAGATATTTTTTAACAAGATGTACTCAGTACCTAACTAGATGTAGGTACGTTACGTATCAAAACATAGAAACGAATAATCAGCACTGCAATTCACTAAGCGAGCACAACGATGCGACAACGATGCGAGGCGCAACGTAGATTGTCATTGGTCAGATTGTATCACGTCATTGGAAATCGACCAATGACAGTGTCTATCGCGCACATTGTTGAGACTCGCATCGTTGTCGCATCGTTGTGCTTGCTTAGTGAATTGTACAGCAGATCGCTCGGGTAATAGTTACCTATAATACCTATGGCTTTCGTTGTTATTTCGTTTTTATTCAGTGACATGTTATGAGAGTCATCAGTAACATAATATGAATATAACACTGATATTATGTTACTGGTACTTGTTACGAGTATCTATATTCATTACACCTCTAGAAGGGAAGCCGACAGTCGTTAGACAGACTTGTCGTGTTGTAGGTAAAGACAGTTTTGTCTGTTAGACGTCTTGTCTCCAGTGTGCGCAGCTCCATACATTTAGTAGAGAGCAAGTCTGTCTTAAGACAGTCTTGTCTCAAATGTGCGCTCAGCCTTAGATAACAAAAAAATCAGGGTGTTCCATTTCCAAACAAGGACTTAGGTACGTAATATGTCACCAGATTAACATACCTCAGTAACTCAGTCGTAAAGTTGATTTAAAAAAAAAAACATAAACAAAACCATCGTTCGAAGATCAAAACATGAAACATTTTTACCATAAACAACTTTCAACCGACCTCATTTAACGCATTTAACATTACCGCGGCAATTAAAACTTTTTTAATTGCGATCAGTTGGCGAGCTCCCGAACTCTGGTCATTCATCCCGCAAGCATATGGGCGCGCACGCATGGCGGGAAATGGTTTAAGAGCGACCACGTGCACTATTTGCATAATAGGTACATTAGATATGAATAAGTATATCTAAGAACGAATACCAAGGAACAGATTTAGAATGAGTTACACAACACTATTTACATAATATTTCTTTTTGTATCGATGCCATTATTTGTAAAGGGACAAAGTTGGGAAACATTTGAGTTAAATGCGTTGTTATGCGTTGTTTTGTAAAGTGGATTTTATCTTAGCTTCATAAATGTTTTAGACCAGACGCAGCTTGTACCAATATTGGGCGTCATCATACTCATCATCCTACTGCCTTTATCCCATATTTATTTGGAATTCGTAGCGATTCGTAGCACATCGTGCTTGCCTATTCATTTCTTGCCCAGGTTCTTTTCGGTCATATTCTCTTGCACACGGTCCATTCCTCTTCTCACAGATCTTCCTCTCCTCTTTTTACCCGAGTCCTTGTAACTTCATCTTTTAAAATTCCTGTTATGTAAGTACTCATTTTTTATTTTATCTATTCCTGTTTTATTTCATCCAAGCAATCCTTTACGTTTTACGCCTTGGTTTAATTCTGCATTAGCATATCTGCATTTCTTTAGTAATACCTCTATGTTGTCCACTGACACAGGCAGTGCCTCCTAAAACCTTGACCAGTAACGGTTGAAAACAGTTTCTTCTTACTGTCTTCTTAATAATAGCTACACTGACTCTACATAATTATAGCCTACTGTTTATCCTGGGAATAGTTTCCCATGAGTTGTGCAAACGAAATCACAAATTCCTGCTGCTGGAGTGCCTAGTACTTACGATATAAAGTTTGGACGAAATCAATTACAAAGTAGGTACCTATAAGTGTTAACCTATAGAGCTATTATGGGTGAGACAGTTTAAATCTCGTATCGAACAATTGATTGGATTAGTCGAATTAACACAAGTTAAATGCCGAAGTGATTGACTGCGGCTCACCGGGCCGGGTGTAAGAGACTCGTTAGTCTACGGTGCAGATGCGACCAATTGAACAATTTAAAGATGTGCCGACACTGCCAACTCAGTAGCAGCTCAGATAAATAATATGGTGGTAGTCAGTGCTCGCGTACTGTGCGTTCTTACATCTGTTCGATTAATTCGATTTTCTTTTTTTTTGTCGAAAAGTTGTAGTAATAGAATATCATACAACACATATTAGGTATCTTTTTCAATTTCAACTTCTTCTAGTACCTACCCATGATCCATAAATAATTTTGCTCTTTACTCTATTATTCCCTCTATAATTATTGTACCTACTCTCAATAATGCACCTACTGAGTTTTTCTCTGCACCACCTTTGGTTGACTGTAGAGAATGCCTGTGGCATTAAGTCCACCTATGTACTTGTCCATGAAGTAAAAAAAAGTGAACAATAAAGAACATTGATTCTATTATTACGTAGATGGCTCCGACATGATTCCAAGATGAGAATTTTAGCCACACGAGCAGGTTCAGTTATTCTGCCTAGAAAGAGACTGATTAGGTACGGGTTCATGTCCCGTAACCAGTCGATTTCTAGGGGGTGACTTACTGATTTTTTTCCGTTAAAACATACATAAATCTCCAAGGTTATCTGTCGCTGTAGTAAAAACACGCAGACACGAGTGCTTATATTCTAATCTCGTGGACAATTTAACTCCGTTTGGATTCATAATTACTTAGTACCAATGACTGTCGCCGTCGTGAGTCGCCATATAGTGAGTAGGCTTGTATAGTCATTACCTAGTCTACTCACTATATGGATGAGTAGTTAGCTGAAGTTTGCATACGAGCGCTGCGGTTAACGTAAATACCTGTACTCACGGATAATCATAATTATTGCTAAAGCAAAACCACTGTCATGCCACGGGAACTGCAAAAAAATACACTTGATTTTGAACCTTAAGGTGTATAGCAATAAAGTCTAAAATTTAATACCATTTTTGCAGTGTCTGTGCTATGACAGTGGTTTTGCTTTAGCAGAATCGACGACCAGCAATGCAATTTTGTAAGCGCACAACGACGAGCACAACGTTGCGACAACCTAGATAGAGATTGTCATTGGTCAGACTGGGTGACGTCACTAGAGATCGACCAATGGCAATCTATATCAAGGTTCTCGCAACGTTGTGCTCGTCGTTGTGCGCTTACAGAATTGCATCCCAGGTCTTGAATCACATTTCTCAATAAGGTTCTGAGAAGCTGGTCGAGTTTAATGCCAAGAAGACGCAGGCATGTGTGACGCAGCAAAGGTTCTTCTTTCCTACCCCTTCCTACTTTTTGGGACACGCCACTGCCACTGCAGGATAATCTCGATATACTTGGTAAATATTTGCGCCAAACTGAACAACAAAAACCATATCGAGAGCATCATCAAAACAGCCTCGCGTAAAGTAGGAGTCCTGAAAGTGAAATAATTTTTCACGACGAAGCAGCGGCGTCTGCTATACAAGACACAAATTCGTTCCTCCATGGAATACTACTCTAATCTCCGGGATGGCCTTACAAAGTACTTATTGCAACGAACGTGCGGTTCATTAGGTATCCTGAAATCACTAACACCCTTAAGCCTTTGCAGATGCGTGGAGATATTGCGTTAGCAGTTCTTAATCGTCTCTACCATGGCTGATGTTCCGATGAGTTCTTCCAATTCGTCCCAAAATTAAGGTCTTCTGTTATTTCAAGATATTGGTCGGTACTATCCGGGAATTATATCAGCCAGTACTTAATAAAGGAATCTTGATGAGCCCACATTCCTACTTGTGCATCGCGCTACTATTTTTATGAACCAATGTGCTCAGACTATAGCATGGTGTGGCTATTGCGGTCAATGGATGAGTCATGCTGCTTCAGATGAGTGTAATAATTATAACCATAGGCGTTTATGGCTTAATTGTCATAATTATTACGAGCAATGGTATTTGTAGAGACGAAAGTATACAAGGGCACGATTCTGGTGGTATATGTTTTAACCTTTGTAATCATTACTCTTAACTTTCTAATTATTAGGTACTATGGAATGGGTAGTTACTCGCGGTTTTGATACGTGTGATCCACAGGAACCGATTTCTCGGTTAAAAACTTGTCCGCTATTAAAGACTACAATCTAACAGCGTCAAATTTCATCCAGGTCCGTTCAGCCGTTCTGTCGTGATTGAATAATGAGCACCCATCAAAATTTTTGCAATACCAGCTATGTAAGTTAGGTCTCTGTCTTTTAGGGTTTCACCTGATATTTCTGATGTGGTTTATATCGATAGGTGTATTATTAAGACCAGAGTTAGGGTTATTAATCAAATTTGTTTTTGGATGTATACTTGTCTCTTATAGACTCAAGAAGTACAAAATAGAGTTAGTTCACAATGCAAAGAAATACCCATCAAACTATACATACTCGGTAACTCGATATTAAATATATCTAATACAAAAATGACAACTCATAAAAGTAGCATCTATTGTGGTCCTGCTATTTGTCGAATTGTAAATTAAACTTTGGAAGTGACTAAATTATTGTGTTTATATTAATTTCTGACGTAGGTTTTGTGAATTGTAATTTTCTGAAAACCAATTTCTAGTTGTATTGTAATCTGTAGTTTTCTTTAAACCGGCTTCATTATAAACAGACAGTGGTAATGATGCAATACACACTATAGAAAGTATTACGTAATCGACTATTGAATCGAAAAAAAGACAAAAGTGCCATCATCAGTTGAAGAAAACCAAAAGTAAAGTAAAGTATTAATAATGTAGGTTTACATAAGATTGGTTTTATATGAACCCTGATGTCACTTAAGGCGTTTTAGCTGATATCTGAAGAATTATCAAGAGAGTAAGAATTACATAGAAAAAAGAAGACAAAGAAGAGAATAAAGAAGAATACAAACTAAATCTTGTTCCTAAGTACTAGTGCCGCAGGAGTGTTTTGTGTATTCTCCTGCTGCTTAAGTGCTTATCAATGAGTATTTAGAGGTACACTACGCTGCTGCCTTCACCAAGATATAACATTCAAGCCTTCTATAATTTGTGCTAGCACCTCTGCCTACCCGTGCGTGAGTTTATGTTATGTTATGTTTAATTGTAATTTAACTTTGATTTTACTATGCTGTCTGTGTATTCAGTGTATACTGTGTGTGTATTAGGTGTATGTTGTATGTGTATTATAATTATGACTGTCGCCAATGTGTTATTGTTTAAGTTTATAACGTTAATTTTTACCAGTCAATATTTAAAGGTCAACAGGTAAAAATGAACAAGGGCTTCTATGAACGATCTAGGTATTTGTTATATGGTTTCCTCAATATGACTGTATTACGCCTGCTGTGCAATTCTCTAAGCATTCAGCGTCGAGCACAACGATGCGACAACCTTGTTCGAGACAGTCATTGGTCAGACAGTGTGACGTCACTGGAGATCGACCAATATCAATCTCGATCGATCACCTCGGAGTCTGGGGTCCGCTTTACCAGTCTTAATTGCGGATTTGGCTGGATTTCGATATTTTCTTATATCTGACCTCCACAACTCAATGGGGACATTAAGGCGATATCAAAGCATTGCAGCTAGACTGTTGTTGTTGGAATTTTTGGAGCTCCAACTACCCCTAACGACTGCCATAGATGTTCGTATGGCAACCGGGACCGACGGCTTACCGTGCTCTCCGAGGCACGACCAGACCGATACAAATACTCATATTCATGCATACAAATATTTGCACTGAGCGGGGATCGAACCCGATTGACCTTTGTATTTGGACATTTATGAAATTTTTATGGCAATTGTCAACGAATGTCAATCTTACTTATACATTGATCGATCTAGTCAATGCTATTCTATTCCACAAACGTATTGTCACTTGTCTCGAGGAACAGATTTCATCTAAGATTTGTCATTATTATTTGCACTGTAAATCACTACTCGGTCAGATATTTATAGAGGTAAATCACGTGTAATTATATAGTTATTAGAAAATGAGGAAAATGTTTGTCCCCTATCAGTAAGACTTGTACCGACTGAAGACAAACAGTCATTAAAACTGTATTTGTTTACGATATTCGTTGCTGTGTCTGAGTTATTATAATATTATTATCTATGTGTAATGTATAATGTTTCGATATTATGTATAATATGAATGTATTAACAAAAATAACACTGATATATTTATGTTTATCAGCATTCTACACCTCATATACCTACTACCTATAGCAATTCCTACCCCCCTTTGGTGCCCTACTAAATACAGTAGCTAAATAACCTCGTGTTGTTCCCGGCGGTGCGTAGGGTAGCCAGAGCTCACTGAAGAGGTTTTGTGCTGCCAGTGGGACGTTCTACTTATTGTCTGCGCTGACGGCACAGAATCTCTCTGTTCTTACAGGGTCGGCAGCACGAGTGCACTTGTCCATGCACTTTGCATGCCACGTGTGCCACGGGGCAAGCTGCGGTGGGTTAGCTAGTTTTACTACTGTACACTTGTGGATAGGTGATATGCAAAGCAATGCAATTATTGGTGGAATGTGGGATGTAAGGTGCAGCTTATTAAGGGTCATTACTTATATCGTCATAACAGACTACCTACATCAAATGGCTTTCAGAAAATACAAAATTAACTTTATAAAAGAAGGCTGGGTATCCTGGGTTGCACCTGACTCATCATTTTCTGAGCCTATTCCCCACAAAGTTGGGGTCTGCTTTCCAGGTGCGGCTGAAGTTCAATATACATACATATACCATGAAGCGACTGCCATTTGACCTCCACAACCAATTGGCGATATCAAATTTTTGTAATTAAACGTTGGTTTGAGGGCTACAATTTTTCGTAACAACTGCCATAGATGTTCGTATGGCAACCAACAGCACCTGACTGGACTTTCCTTTTTTTCGTTTTTTCTAGAGCAACGAAACGCTTTACCATATCGTGGGAAACTAACATACCTACCTAAAGACCATGCGAGGAAATAAAACAAATATTATGACCTTCTCAAGGAATTAACAAAAAATAACGATGTATTTAATCTATATTGTTGCTGTAGAAGTAGAAGCAAGAGATATATAGTATCAAAATCTCTTAAGGTGAAGTAAGTTCTACACGAGTATCTTAAGCTGTATTAGCAGATTCAAACCAGATTCGGCTGGGCATTGTGAGAAACTGGAGTGGTGAAAGTAACTGAACGTCGGAAACGGGCCCCTTATGCCTACACCCGTGTCACAAGTCTCAGGATCTACTTGAGATTTCTCTCTCCACCATACTATGGACACTATAATGGATCCGGCACCCGCACGGTCAATCCATGGAAAGCTAAGAACTACGTCTCGTCTACTACATCACTATAACTACATATTATAAAACAAAGTCGCTCTCGCTGTCTGTCCGTCCCTATGTATGCTTAAATCTTCAAAACTTCGCAACGGATTTTGAAGCGGTTTTTTTTAATAAATAGAGTGATTCAAGAGGAAGGTTTATACTGGGTGGCGCAAAAGTAAAGACCCTATTTGGTTCGGCTATAACATTTTTTCTAAATTAGAAAACTAGATTTAGGTTTTTTTAAATGTATATTTGTACCATTAAATTTCGTACCATTAGGATTTAAAGATGATGTCTTTTAAATGGTGACCTCCAGAGTTGATACACATTTGAGCCCTATTTATGACATTTTGCATAACTTGCCGTAACACTTCCTGCGATATGTTCGTTATTTCTTGACGAATGTTTTCTTTTAGAGCTGCGAGAGTCTGTGGCTTGTTCACATACACCCGAGATTTCAAAAAACCCCAAAGAAAGAAGTCTGGACTGGTCAGATCGGGTGATCTTGCAGGCCAAGGCAAATCGCCAAAACGAGAGATAACTCGGCCTGGAAAAGCGTCCCTCACTAAGTCCATAGTGTCGCGCGCTGTGTGTGCCGTAGCGCCGTCTTGTTGAAACCAGATGTGCTCCAGCCCCAATTCGTCCAAACTGGGTATCAAAAACTCACGTAACATGGTTCTGTAGCGTTCTCCAGTGACAGTTATCGCATTGCCTCCAGCGTCTTCGAAAAAATAGGGTCCGATCACTCTGTCAACACAGATGCCACACCATACAGTAACTTTTAGTGGGTGTAGAGGTGTTTCTTGAATAATGCGCGGATTATCAGTGCCCCAGAACCGAGTATTCTGCTTATTGACATGCCCTGAGAGATGGAAATGCGCTTCGTCACTCATAACCAATTTTGAAGGAAAATTATCCTCTTCAAGGTTGAGGTTTATGACGCGCTGGCAGTAATCTAGACGAGCTCGGTGGTCAGCAGGCAGCAGCTGATGAGTCATTTGAGTTTTATACGGGAACATCTTTAAGTCTTTCACCAAAATACGCTGCAGGGTCCGTCTGGAAATGCCCAATTGCGTGGCACGTCGCCTCGTTGATGTTTCTGGACACTCTTCCACATCTTCGCGCACAGCATCGATATTTTCAGCTGAACGGCCTGTTCTTGGTCTCCCAGACTTAGGTCTATCCAATGTTGAGCCAGTTGCTTCAAGGCGTGTGGCAAAGCGTCGAATTGTGCGACCAATCGGTGCCGGACGGTGGGGAAATCGTCGACGAAATTCACGTTGTGTTCTTATCACTGATGAATTATTCCGTAAGAACATTGACACAATTATTCCACGTTCTTGGGGAGTGAAACGGTCCATGTTTATTTTCAGTGTATTTTACATTTGTTCACTACACAATTTTCAACAACAGAATGACAGAAAATGTCATATAAAAAAAATAAAGGTATTTTCTTTAGTGCCAGTACTTTTGCGCCACCCAGTATGTATAATACATGCATAATATTGTAGAGAAACACCTTAGAGTATTAAAGAGTAGCAACAACTACGATTTCATTCATAAAATCGAATCAAGCTTGACGCCAAATCGCCATCTTTCGTTCTCATATACTTCTATTTTCATGAATGAACGTGTGTAGACCATAGACTTAGATTGTAGACGGTTACTATGTTAGGGATGTATCATGTATCTCTATTATCGTAATATTTGTCGATATCTATCTATCCTGTCATCTAATGTGTATTAACCAAAAGAGAGCGGAAAAATGCTAAGCTCATGATATTATGATAAATGATAATGATAATTTTATGGTTTATGTGAGATAAAGCGACAATAAAATAAATGATTATTTCTAAATATGATTGATAATAAAATTTAATATCTAAGAACTAAGAAGGCCTCATCAGATGCTTTTTATGCCCCGCTTAAAGGACCCGGGACTGTAGGAGGGAATTTTGTATGGTTAGTATCATTTATATACCATAAACGAAGTATATTTATTTCTTCTTCATCCTAGTGTTAACTCCCCGTCGCATCTGAAGCTTTCACCTCGGAGTCTGTCCGCTTTACCAGTCTTAACAGCGGATTTGACTGGACCTCGATATTTTCCGTGAAGCGGCTGCCATCTGCCAACTAAGTTGAGTGTCATGGGTTCTGATATTAGTAGATTGGAACGTAATTTAAATTTTGTAGTACAAGGCAAGGGTCCATATTGACATGCATAATTTTTTTTATTCTAATCTCGTGTTTTCCTCACGATTTTTGTGTGATGGTACTTTGTTAATATTTAAAATTAAAAGACAACTAAATAATTATGACGAAGTGAATGGCCTACCTACAACGTATGTGATGGAATTATGTGTTCTGAATGAAATTAATGAATGTGTTAAGTGTCATGGATTCTATTTCGTGTTGGTGTCGGCGACTTGAATATTGAAACTTTTTCAAAGTTTTTTATAGGTTCCACGATTATGATACGCATATCATCCACGAATTTGATCAGACTAAAGTTAATTTCATCGGCTCTCATACTATAAGATTTAGACAATAACTCGCCGAGCGGCGTTAGATATTCCTTTTTAGCGTTCCGTACAGTAATATGAAAAACTAGAACCCTTATAGGATCACTTTGTTGTCCGTTTGTCTGTTTGTCTGTCTGTAAGACCTTTTTTTCGGGAATGTGTGGACGGATAAGTTGAAATTTTTATTATTATATGTATTATGAGTTTGTTCTTTAATTTAGTTCTGTACAGTGCGCGAGTCTGACTCGCACTTGTCCGGTTTTTTATCAAACTGTGACTTTTTCATTGCTATTATTCACAAGTGAGTTATAGATTCTTTTTTAAATCTTACAGGTTAAGTTTCTATGTTCTTAAAAAAGTTTCGATACAAAAAAGAACGTGTTTAATAGAACGAAAACCAACTTGTAATACTTGTATAATAAACAAAATTATCACTCAAATTTAACTTTTTTTTTCTCAAGTACAGAAAAAAACAGAGTAAAAAAAAGTCAAATTCAAACCTCACTTTTAAATATGGCCGATCGCCATTGTTAGATGCGCGCGCATAGGAAAACGAATTGTAGTATTGTTTATTTAGTTTTATTTTATTCGCAAGTGTGTTGTAAAACGTCGTATGCCACGCATGAGTATGATAATTACCAACTTTACTCACTTGTACCATAATGTACTATTTTTAAATTTATTTTGATACTCTGGGCATAAAGATCATTTTATTATCCTTCATTAAAGTTTTATTTTTAATTTTTTAATGTGTACATTTCAGTATGATGATGAAGCTACATTATGAGTGTGTTGAAAAATATATTTTAGCAAAAATAAGCTCTACATTTAATAAATGTTACATTACTGAATGTTACATTTATTATAATAACAGTAATAATTATTTTCAGACAGTATTAATAACCATGCACTGAAAAATATGTATTTAAACATACAATAATTATCATTTTAACGAAACAATTGTGATAATATAGGTAAAAAGTATTACAATATTATGTAACGAACTGCCCGTTCTCCTTTGTTGATGGATATATATTAATATAAAGGACATATTGAATAAAGCACTAAACTTGTACTCTTCCACAATTGTTTTATTTTTTGTTGCCTAACCGGTTTCGCCTTACGGCATTCTCAAAGGTTTACAATGGTTCAAACTATTATATTTAGCAAATATATGCTAAATACTAGCCTTTCGCCCGCGGCTCCGCCCGCGTGGATCTCTTATCTTCGGTTCTACTCAACCGATTGCAGTAAAACAGACGTAAGATTTTAAATTCCAACAAGACCTTTTTAACAGAAAAACTGCATCAAAATCCATTTAGTAGTTTTTGCGTCCATCGCGGACAAACATTTTCAATTTACAATTATATAATAGTATAGATAGATAAAGGATAGATTAATAGTTTAAACCCTTGTTTACATTTTTAGTCTTTGCTTCTTTTATATCGATAAGGTGGTTATCGACAGTTTACTGGGCTTCCCTATTATAGACGCCATTTTCCGTTCTCATCCAAGTTTAGGTATACAGTTTTTTTTCGTAGGTATTTCATCTCCATATACTTCCATACTCAAAGAGAAACACTGATAAATTTAGAGATATGCAGCGGGAACGGGATCAGAAAATATGGCGGTACAAAGTTCGCCGGGTCAGCTAGTAAAATATAAATGGTGTGTATTTGACTGCCTCTGTGGCGTAGCGGTAGTGAACGCGGCCGCTACGCAGGAGGCGCGGGTTCGATCCCCGCTCAGCGCAAATATTTGCGTGCATGAATATGAATATTTGCACTGGTCTGTGTGTTTCTTTGTATGTATAATATGTATGTATTTACGAAAAAAAATGTATCTAAGTATGTTTATCCGCATTCTAGAACCAATAACACAAACTAGTTAAGCTATGCTTACTTTGGATCCAGAGTCTAGATAGCATTGTGTAGAATGTTCTACAAAGGTTCTACAATATTTATTTATTTAATCATAAACATAATTATATTTTCTTTCTTTCATTTCATTTCTATAATAAAATTGTGGTAGTTCCCGGCAGAGTAGAATTTGGGCCACCTCATCTCTTCCCATACGGTGGCGTACAAGGCGACTTAGGGATAGGGCTGTTTAACATCAGACAGATATATACAACCTAGACTAAGACTCAGCAGATGCATGGTTCGAGTCAACAATAGTGCCCGGAATACGCAATAGGCTTATCCCTTATTACGTGGGACCGAATACAATGATTGGTGGAATGTGGGTGTTAATTCACACCAACTCACACATGATAAAGGCGTGATTGTATGTATTCATACTTCCATACTCCATACTAATATTTATATTATTAATATTATGAATGCGAAAGTAACTCTGTCTGTCTGTCTGTCTGTCTGTCTGTCTGTTACGCTTTCACGCCTAAACCACTGAACCGATTTTGATGAAATTTGGTATAGGGGTAGATTAGACCTTGAGAAAGGACATAAGCTATGTTTGGTCGCGATAACCGACATCCATGCGGGCGGAGCCGCGGGCAAAAGCTAGTGTTCTATAATTATTTGTTACGCCAGTCGTTAGATCAATATGCACGATGTTCCCTTATCGATACAAGTCTTAAATTGGAGTAATGATAACCTTAAGTCCCACAATCACTACACTAAACGCCGTTTCCTAGTTATATTTTCACTCGACATTAAAACTAGTAGATAGATATAATTATTACGTAGGTAAGTACGCGTGATGATGAAATTTCAAAATTCACTGTTCACAAATTTTACAGAAAGGCATAGAAATAAGTATTTGAACTATCATGGTCGTTCACATTCCTATTAGAACTATCGGGATATTTACCCGAGTTTCCCGATAGTATTTTTTTAGTATTTATAGAGGTTTTTTGACAACCATGTACATTAAATTTGCTTGATTGATCATGTTTGTGTATATTAATAAATAAAAAATAAAAAAAAATAAAATTCCTACAATTTTGGTGTTTCAATTTTTTTTTCCTTGGATCGATATTTTTCGACTCATGGGACATAGGTTCGAAAGTTCGAAACGAATTCCGAAAGAATATGGCTACTAGAATTTTTTTTGTGAATATTTCTTATAGAAGAACCATAGCAATTTCGTATGGAATTCTGGGCGTTCCGATTTCACATAGGTACCTACTATATTTCATAATAATAATAGGTACTGAATTTCAGTAACAAACTGAATATTACATATAAAATTTCAGACAAGTACATTCAGTTATAAATGCTACATTATTGATATTATTAATTCAAGTACAAATTAAAAAATCCGTAGCAGCGGCCCTTTGAAGAGTAAGCCGTCAGGAATCAGATTATAGGGACCTCTCACCACGGCTATCCACACCTACAGCCTCAGCATGGTGACACAGACATAATCTCTTCGTTTCTCTTCGACTTCATCGGTAGAAGAGAAAAATATATGTCGTTAACGGTAAACAACTGTGCTCTACCTAAGTACTCGATATCCAATCAATCTATTACACGATAGGGATCTTTAACAAAAAATGCAATTCGGTTTGTCTGTCTGTGTGTTTATAACGAGTATTCTCTTAAAGGGCTGGGCTGATTATGACGAGATTTTCACCGTAGCTAACTGATATTGTAAGGCGTAACTTAGGCTACTTTTTTTATTTAGACTTGACACAAAGCACAGAAAGGAAGATCCAAATTCACGCGGACGCAGCCGCGGACACATCTAGCTAAGTTTACAATTTAAAAAATACTTACCTACGTTATGAATGAAATTATATTTTCAGACAGAATGAACTCAGACTGACTAAAACCGCACGCTGTCTCTGGTCTTCAGGTGCCGGGGTGTAAGATTATCCTTATGTAACTGCCCACGCACCCCGGCTGACTCAGGGACAGCAGCTCTGCTGTGCAATTCACTAATCAAGCACAACGATGCGAGTCGCAATGTTGTGCTCGATAGAGATTGTCATTGGTCGATCTCCAGTGACGTGACCCAATGCGACCAATGACAATCTCTATCTAGCACAACGTTGCGACCCGCATCGTTAATACTCGCTTAGTGAATTGCAGTGCTGGGCCGGCAGTCTCTACTTGCCGTCGCTATCTTTGCTTACGAAATCGTAAGCAAAGATAGCGACGGCTATCGGTATGTTTGCATCGAACCCAAGTCTGGACCAATTGACATACCGAGCAAAATTTTTTGGGGAGTGGTAACGAAAATTCGGTAAAGTTTGCGACGACATTCGTTACAAATACCGAATCGTTAACTTTCGATAGAGACTTGGGAATTTCGGTCGCTATCTAGTTAACATACGAATACGGTCGCTATCTAAAGTACAGACGGCCGGCCGTGGTTTCGAAAGATGATCTGCGTCAGCCGGTACGAAAGGCTCCCGTGTCGCTTTTCGAGCCAGTCCTCCATGATGGGTCTTACCTAGTGATGTACAAACCTCGAGGCGTCGAGTCTTATTTCTGAAGCCTCGAGGCGGAATGGCAAGACTCGGTGAGCTCGGTAAGCTCGGAGTCCCGAGCCTAGCCGAGCTGCGAGTTTTTTGAGCCATGCCTCGAGTCTTCAAAAGAGTTCGAGCCTTCAAAAGAGCTCAAACCTATCAAAAGAGCTCGACCCTTCAAAAGAGCTTGAGCCTTCAAAAGAGCTCGAGCCTTCAAAAGAGCTCGAGCCTTCAAAGAAATCGAGTCTTCTAAAGAGCCGTAAAACAAGCTCGAGTCTTAAAATATCCATACTAATATTATAAATGCGAAAGTAACTCTGTCTGTCTATGGGGGTTAAAGGGGTGAAATAGGGGATGAAAGTTTGAAGATGAAAGTTTCGTCATTTTTCAAGATATCTTGATGCAACTTTGTACACAAGTTTGTACATGGATTAGAGCTTGGAAACGGACAAAGGATACCTTTTACGCGAAAAAAAGGGTTAAGGGAGGGGGGTAGGCGGGGATGAAAATTTGTTTGAAATTTCATTATGAAACTCGAACCTTGAAAAGAACTCGAACCTTGAAAAGAGCTCGAGCCTTCGAAAGAACTCGAACCTTCAAAAGAGCTCGAGCCTTCAAAAAGAGCTCGAGCCTTCAAAAAGGACTCGAAACTTGAAAAAAGCTCGAGCTCTAAAAAAGACTCCCGAGTCGTCGAGCGCCATACAAACGCGGCGAGCCTTGTAAACGACACCGAGCTCTAGGCAAAGGGACTCGGACGCCTCGAGGCTTGTACATCACTAGTCTTACCTGCCCTGAAATGAAATAAATACCTAAGGTATTTAGATAGAAAATGTAATTTTGACAGTACATTTTGAAACCCGAAATACGAGTTACCTGCATAGCGCTGTGTCCTAGTGTCCACGATTGTAACGATACTTCGCCTCCACCTCCGTTACTGCAAAAATTCCGAAATGCAATTAGAAGGAGATGGAGCCACAATCGTATTGAGATGAAAATGGTTTAACAATCTGTAAGTTGAGTTTTAATAAAACTAAGTTATGAGTGGGTACCTACCTACCTCTGGAAATTTTACATCCATATCCTAAAATTTTCTATCTACTTTTTTATAGGGATAGACTACAATCTGCACAGCTACTTTTTATCCCAGTGATAGGTTTGAAGGACGAGGCCATTAGTTAAATTTAGGCTCAGCTAGTTAAATTTAATTTTGAATACTAAAAATAACTAAAATAATAAAAATGAAAAAAGAAGGGCATTAAAAGGTTTCTTCAGGATCGGCAGTATGAGTAGGTAATAACGCCGCTGGTGTTGAATACGTCCACAGGTCACGGTAACCACTTCCCATCAGGTGGGCGTGTGCTTGTCTGCCACCTAAGTGGTATAAAAAAGTCTCAAATGTGATGAAGTGTGTTTAAAATAAAAACTTTTGTTGTCTTTTAATAAACCATGAATGACAATTTTTTCTACATCCACTTTCACATCCGCCTCCGTTAGATAGATAATCTCCGTTAGATGAAACTCATGAGCTCCGCATCCGCCCCCGCCTCCGTTATGAAAGCCTCGACGGTAATAAATTGTGTTATTAAATTAATTAACAAAAAATATTTATAAAAAAAAGCTTTTATAAAACAAGCTTTTCTTTAAAGAATCTGCTGTACTGAAAAGATAATAATAATTTTATCTAAGGGTTTGTTAAGACAAAAAAAATATCGATCCTAGGAAGAAAATATGAAAACCAAAATGTAGGAAATTTAATTCTAAACAACTTTTGTATTTTAATTTTTCCCTTTTGACGCATTCGTGCAAAATTAAAAATAAACGACTTCAGTAAACAAAAATTCACCCTTAAATTCAAGATAGAGGAGAACGCAACGAATCGAATACCACGCAAAACAAAATTTAGACTACCAGTAACGTCCCTCAACGAATTTCGAAATAAATTATACTATAAATTTTATCTTTGTCAAATTCTAATTAGATGGGGCTAGCTGATTTCGCGACAGATTGTGTTGTGCTTGACCGTACGAGTCATAGGCCACTTAATTTTATTTTAAGCAGGGTCTTACAATTGTAATTGATACTTTTTTTACTTATCATTCTCGTTGATAATAAGCAAACTGGCATAATTCTAAACAAAGTCATCATCACCAACATTATGGTCACCCATCCCAAGACCGACTTGGGTAGTGTTGTGCAACCTTGCAAAGTGTTAACATGAACGGGAACCGTTGCCACGAGCCTCCCAGGCTTATGGCAACATCATTCAGTATTTTAACATGTTTAATAGAAGAAAAAAATGGATCTTGCTGTAATCTGGAATGTAGGTTTTTTTTTTATAAAATAGAAATCACTTAGATAAACTACAAGCAAGGCGAGACAAGCGTTTTACGTATTTTTCTATTCTTCTTCATCTTAACGTTTTCACTTCGGAGTCTGGGGTTCACTTTACCAGTCTAACTGCAGATTCGACCGGACTTCGATAGTTTAAGTGATGCGACTACCATCTGACCCAATTTTAAAAATATTTAAGTAAATTTCGAAGTATTGCAGCTAGACCAGTTGTTTGATTTTTTAGGGCTACGCATTTTTCTATTGCATACTTTGGATTAATTTTATGATATTTTACTAATTTATCATCAAATAAGTTTTCCGGTCACTTTAAGAAGTATTTGACTTTCAAAATGATTCCGATTCATAACTAATATCATGCATTTTCTGTATGGATTTGTTGCAAGCCCAAATATTCTTCTCTTCTTCTCTCTACGACTCTCCATTCCTCGATCATGGGCAAGAGTCGTGACTGTAACGACAAACTTTCATTCGCCTTCTACACAATACATATTGAATCAATCTCAATACCTACTGAAATCATTCACACTGCGTAATCTGGTCTATCAGTCATCACCACCATCCTTGTTTTAGTCCCGGTCGCATCTGAGTTCGGGGTCCGGGGTCTGCTTTTAGCACTCTACCGGCGACGCCGCTGAACTTCGATACCCTCCGTGAAGCGACTGACATCTGACCTCCACAACCTATTGACAATATCGGAGTTCTGAGTAGTTAGACCAGTGATCGGAATTTTGAGAGGAGCCCTCAAAATTATCCGCAACGACTGTCGTAGATATTCGTAAGGCAACATAGGAGTCTTAAGGAAAAACCCATCAACCTGGACAAGATTTTAGAATTAATGTAAATACCTATCTAGCTGACGATATAAATAGTTTTGACTGGTCTCCAATTTTATCTGCATCACACTCAAATGAGGTAGTGGAAGCTCTAGTGATAAAATAATGATAAGAGGTATATCGACCTACAAAAATATACACCGGTAATCACCATGGCCAGAAAACAGCGCTTTCTCAATCCCTGGAGAAATCTGGGTTTAACACCATCATTCTCTGAGTTGGGATGAGCCCAACTCGGTTGATATCGGCTTCTGGTCTAACTAAGATGCGACTAAACTTCGATATTTTCTGTGAAGCCGCTGCCATCTGACCTCTGCAACCAATTGGCGATATCGAAGTTCTGTAGTTAAAATATAGTCGGACTTTTTAGGGCTAACCGTAACGATTACCCTGGTTGTTCGTAATTCGTCCGAGGTACTGAAATTTCCAAACCAATGTGAATAGCCATATTCACACATACAAATATTTATACTGAGCGGGAATCGAACCCGCGCCTCCAGCATAGCATTCGCGTTCATTAATGCCAATTAAGGAAATTAAGTGATACTTAATAAGTGTATAGCATAGAAGCGGTATCGTAATTTATTGTAGAAAATATGTCTCAACGCGCATAGCGTTTCAGTTTTTTCAAACGAGTTATTACGAACGAAGTTATTACGAAAGAGTTATTTTCTAAGGCCAAAACACCGTCCGGAGTTCCCGACGCCAGTTTTATTGCCTTGAATTTATTCACTGACTACCTACCTAACTATTTATTCCCAGTTTGATAAGGTAAGGCAAAAGCGAAGTGATGAACTTTCTGTGTGACATACGGCGTGCCACAAGGAAGCATTCTGGGGTCCGTGTTGTATATCATCTTTGTTTATTTACGTTAATGAATAGTAAACTGCAAATAAATTGTTGATGGGTGGTTGGGACTGGATCCAGATTTCAGTGTTTTTGGGGTGGCTTTGGCGTGGTGCAGTGGCTTACTGATAAAAACTGACCTTAAATTATTCTAAAACAGTTTACGTACCTTTTGCCATCTCATCTAATCTGTGCCCCCCGAAGTCATATAACAACTGTAATTGGTTGATAGCCAAAATAAATGGCATATCTAGGTTTACATGTTGACCAATATCACACTAACTGGCGTAGACAGAATAGACACGTAGGTAGAAACTTTGGTAGGATTCGTAAATTAATTATGGTCTTCAAAAAATTGAGAAATTCTGCTGATAAACATACCGCTCTCTCCCTATTACGCACTCTGCTGATCTCTCCTAACATACTGCGTCCGAGTTTGAGGAGGATCTACAGGTAATGTCTTCATCATTTAGCTGGAGCGCGCACATACTGCGCACAGAGCACCGTCTTGAAAGTCATGCCTGCTCTTTAAGGTATTCTAGTTACTACGACTATTATGAAGAATGCAAACTATTGACCGTCAATTGACCGTATTTTTTTTTAAGAATATTAGCAACCGAAATTACCTACTAATATGCCCGTTAACCCCCTCCCCCCAGCTATATAAGCTAAATTGCTTGTGTTAGAAGTGGGTTCACGTCGGTAGTGTATCTAATGGTCATTCGAACCCGGGACCTCTCGATCGTAAGGCCGACCCCTTAACCACTAAGCTACTGACGCCGACTACTTAGTATTCTCGCAATTCCATCCAGATGAGTTAAATTGTTTGTGTTAAAGAGAGAGCGAGCTCACGTCGGTAGTGTTAGTCCAGGGTTTGGACCCGGGACCTCTCGTTTACGCCCTAGATCTGGACCTTGAGTCGAAAAAAAATCCGCCCTTGTATAGAAATCTCATTATCATCATCCCGGTCACATCTGACGCCTTCACCTACGTTTGGAGTCCGGGAACCAAATATGATGTGGCTTGTTTTTTTTCGTCTTCTTCTGTCGAGTCGACGGCATATCATGTCATATTTTGTTTGCCCAGTAGGTATGTAGCCACTCCGATAGCGTTGTCAGAGGGACTCATAAGTTCCTCCGGAGTGCACGTGCTTGGGCAGCACGTTATATTGCGAGTCACTGCCGTCTAACCTCCCTGCCTAAGTTGTGGTTTCCCTGTCAGCTCACGTCAAGTGTTTCTGTTTTCCTGTCCTATAAGCGGGGCGTGAAAAGACATCTAATGAGACTGTCAAACTGAGTGCCACCATTGTAATTTGGTAGGTACGTGTCAATAATGGTGACTCTCTTTTCCGAGACTTACCATCAGGCGAGGTGAAGTCAAACTGATGTGTCCTATATAAATCTAGTCTCGGGCCCCAGCTTGTGGTTAGACGCCCGGGCCCTTCCAGCTCAGCCCGACCCTAGGTTTGGTTTCAGAAGAATTGTTTGACACGATGCCCATGTCTACATTCTATCATGGCACCGCTCGTCATGAGCAGGAAATTCATGCTGATACGTCGCTATCGGAAACGGTGCACACAGTAGGTAGTACTCAGGTATAAAACACTTCATTCCGCGCACGCTCAAGCTGTGGAATGATCTCCCTGCTGTGTTTTCCGACCGACTATAATATGGGGTTCTACAAGAAGGGCATTGAAGAGCCTGGGTGTGATGTCCCTGGTATTGCACACGTTCATAGACCACGGTAACCACTTTCCTTCAGGTGGGCCGTGTGCTTATCAGCCACCTAATTGGCACAAAAATAGAATAAGTAAGTCCCCGATGAAGCAGAATAGGGCCACCCCACCTTCTTCCGTGGGCACTGTAGGAGGCCACTAAGGGAGACGGCTATTCTCCATTCGACGGACAACGTACACCCCATGACAAATTGTCAACTTGACGGTAATAAGCTCGCCCCTGTTACATAGAACTGAACTGAAAATCATAGCTAAAGCTAAGCACTGCTGCACATTATTCCATTTATATAACACACTCGACAAAAATTACAAATCCTTATTCAATCACTGCAGTACTTAACACATATCAATGCACAAACGAATCTAAATTGCATAACGAACAAATTGCATACTCCAACAACCAATAAGTACAAAATAACCCTCAACAACAAAATTGCTCGAAATAATATCCATAACGATGAATATCCGTCGCAAATAGACTCGCTTAGAATCTGCGGGCGTCAAAATATATAACTCCACTTTATTTAGATCTCCAGATAATACCGCAGTTAAAACCTTTTTGTTGATAGTTTAGAGGCCTTGTTACATTGGACGTTCCGCCCGTATAGCCCACTTAACTCAATAAAAGTCCCCTTGGCTGACATTAAATTTAATAGTCTATGAAAAGGAACGGAGCGCGCGCAAACGGTCCTTCCTGTGACCGAACGGAAGACGGCGATTGGCTCAATTGCGCGGCCCATTCACCAATCAGCGTTCTGATACGTTTGCAGGTCAACTTGTCCAATTTGAAATTCGAATTTGCTGGCGAATATTCGTGGGCTATAAGCTATAAAAAAAAAGGTTGTACGATCGACTTGATTATAATAAGTAGGATGGTGCTGATGTAGCGTTTCTTTGCAGCTTGTGGTGTGCTCAAACCTCCTAAGCAAACCTCAACTGCCAGTCGGTGCACCTCCAACAACAGAAGATCTGACGCAGCTTTCCACTCAGGGTTGAGAAGTCAGACGGCAGGCACTCCCGGTAAAGTCAGCACAACAATAACAAACAATAAGCGGCTCGCAGGCTCCAAAGTGTAAACTTTGGATGCAACTGCGAAATCATGAGGATGATAATGAATATATATAGCCTTTTCTGACCACGCGGAACATGCCCATGAATCGATGACCGACAGTGCAACTTTTTGTAGTTTTCATGTGGCCATCACAAAAAGGCGCGCTGTAATCTTCAGACAAGGGACAAGTAACATTTATCTCACGACTTGTGGATACTTATCCACAAGTCTTACCTTTAAAGGTATTTTTGAATTCCCATATAGGTAGTTTTGCTGAATAATTATTCTTAGGTATACTTTCATCACTTCTGCAGCAACCGTATTATGAGAACTATCAATTAAATAGTTGAAAATTACTTGTCTCGATGTGTAAAATTTAAATTGCATTATTCACCAGCCACAGCAGCGAGTGTCCAGTTCCAGGGAAATTATAATGACACATGAACAGACTCCGGCTTGATTAATTTTACCACTTACCCTTAATTACTTTGATTAAAGTCGGCTTGCAATGAACCGAGAAAAATCATGTCTGAATTCTTTGAATACGTAAGTTGAGGGACATCGAGTTCAGTAACATAAACTGGCTTAATCGTCTTAACGAGACTTTACAGATAAAATGCAGGAGCCACCTTCGCTGAAGTGGACCTCGGATTTCGAGGTGAAAGCCTCGGATGCGACCGGTGAAACAAATGTATGGCCATGTCGCTTTCGCGGGGATCACCGGATCCGGTAGTAGAGGTAGACCCAAGAAGTGCTGGTAAAAGATGACACATATTAGGGCACTAAAGATAGTGCAAATTGGGGATAAAAGCCGGAATGCGGGTCCTGAGGTAGGGTCATTTACTATGACTTTTGCAATTCAGTATCTCTTGCTTACCACTTTTTCTTTTACTTTTCAGACTTTTCTCTCCGACTTTGACGGACTCCAACAACTGATCAAATCCAAGGCAGAATCACATCCTGAGGATTCCATACGAGAAGGCCGTTAATGTTAGCCTATATGTTACTTAAAGGCTAAAATTGATCCATCACCCATGTGGCTACATGTACTTAATATGTAGCCACATGGGCGTACCCAGTTTTCTTTAAGGGATGGGGAAAAGTCAAATCAGATCGGTTGTTATATAGGGTTCCTAGGGCAGAGCAGAGGAGAGTGGGTGGAAGGTCGACCCACTTGCTCATGGGTAAGCCCATGACTGCATTTCGGGGCGTACGGAGTTCTATTCTGCGGACAATATAATCGATATACTTTTTGGCAGATCCACTGTTTTGAGTAACAAAATTATATTTCCCCTTAATAAATCATTTTTATACCACTTAGGAGGCAGAAAAGCACAGCCCACCTGGTGGAAAGTGGTTACCGTGGCCCATGGACGTGTGCAATACCAGGGGTGTCACACTCGATTAATTGCTACATTCAGTACCTAAAACCACTTTCAGTTACTTCGAAACGGAAGATAAGTATAAATCAAGCCGGCATTACTTCATCGCGCAACACCTACACACTATAAACCAACTCAATTTGCTGCAATAATTGACCCCAATTTGTGTCGCGCTCAGGTCACGTAAGACCTCTGTGATTCACTAGGAATTTTTGACCTCTCCTACTTGTTATAGAGTCTCTTGATATTTAGATGTATCGACGTATGGAGGTCGATGAACTTTTGTAGTTAAAATGAATGGAAAACTTATAGACGAGTTGATATAGTTCAGGGGTTCTCAAAGTGAGGTATGCGTATTACTTGGGGTACACCAGTATGTTACAAAATGAGCTTTTTGGAACTTACAAGTAAACTGATGATTTACTTTATAAGATTGGGTTTTGGGAAGACTGTTGTTTGGGAAGACTAAATATAGGAATCGATCCAGGGAGTATATAGAGCCCGACTCTTTCTCTCTCTGTCTCCATAGTAAATTAAACTACTTGATATACTTATATGAAATATTTTATTTTTTGAGACAAATATAAAAATATAGGTAAATAACAAAACAAAACCATGATTTATATGATTGTATCAAATACACGAAAGTATAATATTCTGGTGACTAGACGATGACCATACCAAGATAACTACATATTTATAATATTTGAAAAGTTGAATCTAACATCACTCATGCATACACCCATACAACAACATAGTGGGGGTAATACACTTTTGCCTACCCCTTTGAGGATTTATAGGCGTGAGTATTTCTTTGACGTAATTTAACATATATTAGAAAGTAAGTAAAAGGAAATCTATACAAGGTCCGCCCGGCCTTTCTATCCAACCAATTTACCTATATTATTTTTTAAATGCAAGGTATTGGTTAGGAATAATAACATTGAGGCCGCGAAACCAAAACGGCCTAACCCTTTTTATCGTGCGAAAAATCCCCACGAATACATTCCCCACCGAAGCTGGTGGGGAATGTATTCGTGGGGACATCGGTGTACATGTATCGGTGTCGGACTCAAATCGACTAAAACGTACGCCACCTGTGGGCCGAGGGTCGCCGGAGGTGAGATTGACCAAACCAACAATTTACCAAAACCGTGCCAAAATCGCGGGTTCGAGTCCCGCCCGAGATCGATTCTCTTTTTTCTTTCCAAATCGATTTGAATAGTCAGCATAATAAATGCTTCAAAATTTCATTCAATTTACCAAAAGTCAGTTAGATACTCTATAGCGATCCAAACATTAATTTTTATGCTGTCATCTCATGATGGCATGAAATTTTAGAATTTAGTGCCATAGGGTCACAGTGTGCTACAATGCTTTGTAGAAGCAAAGTGATACTGTAGGAAGTTTACGCGAATATTTATCACCAATTGGAAAAAAAAACCATCTCTACGGATTCTATCGCGATTTATTTTAATATTTCACATTTATCCCGACGTTTCGGCTACTATGCCGCGGCTATGGTCGCGGGGTGACTAGAGATGGACGATGTATGACATCACATGTCATACAACGCTTTTTAGGCGCTTTTTAGAGTGACGTGAAAATTTAGCGACACTAGTTTTTATATGCGCTAAGACGCTTCATGCATTTTAATTTACTTTACGGTATGGTTTGGTAAATTTGGATAGGTAGGGGGGGGAACACTACTGACAGTGGAGGTGAGCGCTGATGCATCAGGCGGTGGCCACCCTAAACCTACATCTGGGTCGCAAGTCCCAGTCGTTTCACGTCACGGTGTTCCTCTCTGTATCACGCTATGGATCCGGCGACCGCACGGTGAATCCATGGAGTGCTGAGATTCGGATCTCTAGAATATGGGCCAGCCCATCTCTTCCCATGCGGTGTCGTACAAGACGACTAAGGGATATGATCGTTTAACATCAGACAGATATATAAAGCCCAGACTCAGCCTCAGATGTATGGCTCAAATCAACTATAGTGCCGAAATACGGCGATAGGCTCACCCCTTATTACGTGGGACCGAATACAATGATTGGTGAAATGTGGGTGTAATTTACCTCTGCCTAACCCTCCGGAGATTAAAGCGTGATGATAATATGTATGTATGTATTTAAAGTTTACATAAATTGTACGTTACTTGAGGTCATCGTGTACGAGTATAACAATTTCTATAAATCCTTTAACTTACGGGCATCTTTATATACCTACCCAGGTAATTAACTTCTTAAACATTATCATAGGCAATACCAATTCGCGTTCAAAACTTCTCCACCTTAACGTCGAAGGCACCAATGTTCTGAACCTCGTTCCGCAACACATCTCCTGGTTTTAGGAACCGTGGAGGTTTGCGGTGGGCACCCACACCCCCTGGAGTGCCGGTGAGTACTATATCCCCGGGTAGAAGGGTCATCAACCTGAAATAAGGTTGAATGATATATAGTAGGTAGGATTACCAGACACGACCTCAAATGGCCGGTATGCTAGTGCCGCTAGTGTGTCACTGACAGTGCGGTTCAGAAACTATTGCCCAGATATCGAGAGAACGGAAAATTGCGATTTTCAGGCTTCACACACACACATAGGTACACAGTTGGTAGGCGGCTTATAGTAATACTCTGCTCCTGCAGTAAAGACGACCTGAATGAAGCCACCAATAGTTCGGTTCAGATATCTGTGCCAAGATATAGAGAGAAGGTAGCATTGTGATCGTCAGGCCTCACATACACAGGTTCTCTGTAGGCAGGCGGCCAATCGCAATACTCTGTTTTCTCGATGGGTTAACGTTACGAATACGAATAATTTTCATGCTCGGGGCCCGAATTATATTCTCGAATAGTATCTATAGGCAAACGGTAATCATCGATATGAAGAACACAAAGGGGAGAAAGAACAAAATTCATCATTCATCAGACCCCACCACTAAGCCGCCCGGTTTCGACAGTTGTCGCATGGTGTGGTCAAGGGTCAACCGGTTCAGAACTGGACACGGGAGATGCAACTACCATCTTCACAAGTGGGGACTTAAAGAAGCGCCGGACTGTGATTGTGGAGCTCCAAAGCAGACAACGATGCATATAGCAGAGGAGTGTCCACTCCGTCGTTTCCCTGGAGGAATGCGTGAGCTACATGACCTCATACCGGCAGCAATTGACTGGCTTCGCCAACTGGACGTTGACATATGAGGACTCGAGCAAAAGACATACGACATGATGATGATCATTCATTCAATCATTCAAAGAACGGGATCAAAATTCAGGGCGATAATAGTTATATACTTACGAAGACAGTCTCTGAATGACATCAGGAATCTTGTGTATCAAGTTGTCAGTGTTACTGTCCTGTACCACTTCACCATTCAAACTACACGTTATATCCAATTTCTGGGGATCATCGATCTCGTCCTTTGTGACAATCCACGGTCCGATTGGGCAAAAGCCGTCTTGGGCCTGTTGAGTTATAGGTAATACAGAAACAATATTTTACAGAAACATCGCGTCGGTGCCTCGTAAAGCACGTTAAGCTGTTGGCCCAGGTTGTTATACGAACATCTATGGCAGTCGTTACGCGTAATTCTGTGAACAGTAGACCTCGCGAGCACCTTTCATTCCAGAACAACCTTTGATGGATCATGTCCTTGACATTTCAGTCAAAAATCATCAAGATCCATTCAGTAAACTCCCCAATTTCCCCCCTTTCAAAGAAAAGATCTCGACAAAAGTTACTTTTTAAAACAAACACATGTGCCAAGTTTAGAGAAAATCTGTTAAAAAATATGCCCCTAGACCGGAACTGACAAACACACAGAACCACCTTGTCGAAACGGAGACTTCGCCGTCTACGATGATGATGAGTACATAAAAGAATAATGATCATCTAGTAATTAACTCACCTTGCCAAGTAAGAACTGTCCACCGTTCAACTCCTTCTGCCAGTCCCTACTGCTGATGTCCTGGGCCACGGTGTACCCAAATATATACTTGTAAGCGTCAGCTGCTTTTACATTCGTACATTTTTCACCAATTATAAATGCAAGTTCCACTTCCCAATCAACTTTCTGAAATTAAAAAGATAAGAGGTAAAAAGTGGGCCCGAGATGGTGGCGCGACGTGTTCCGTGTGCTACCTACCGTGTAGGTTTTATTTATAAGGATGCCTAGAACATATTCCTCGCACCTCGGCTGACCCTGGGCCATCTACGGTTTTAAGATGGCCACTGGCCACCTCGGGTGTAGGGAGCACGGTACCCAGGGAACCCCGGAAAGGGAGAGAGGTTACCCCCAAACATCATGGATAGACCACCTGCGTTATTAGTCGTTGTGAAAGTCAAAGCAGCGTGGTCGATTTATCAATAAATAATAACATGGGATCGCCATGGAACCTAGCAGGATCTATAGGCCAAGGTATCAACATTGCGAAGTTATACATTGAACTCCATTGAAATAAAACTATTCAAACGGATTTACCGTGATTAATTTAACACCGCTTCAAAGTAACCGAAACCCCGAAACGTCGGGATCTTATAAAAATTGCGCTAAAATCCGTTAAAGTATAGTTTCATTTCAATATTGTCTTATCTATACTACGATGACAGAAAGACATTCGCGCCTTTATTGCAGTTGACATACCTATAAAAATTAATTACTGCAAAATATTTTAATTTCCTCTTACCTTAGCAACCTCTGTCCTCAACTTAAGAGGTTCACTCGGCCCGATTACACAGCTACTAAATTTACTGAATATCATGGCTATTTTTGGCTTTTCAAGATTCTGTTCAGTGCAATGGTCTGCATAGTTAAGTGCGATGCATAAAACTTTGTCCATGCCGGTGATAGGGGCCACCAAAGATACGCTGGATATTGGAACTGAAGGTGGATTTGTGTCTTTCAAGCTGGAAGAGAAATCTATATATATAAAAATCAATTGCTGTTCGCTAGTCTCGCTAAAACTAGAGAACGGCAGAACGGATTTATCTTATCTTGGTCTTGAAATGTTCGTGGATTTCCAGGGAAGGTTTAAACGGTGAGAAAATAGGTGCAGCGGGAACGGGAAAAATATGGCGGTAAGAAGTTCGCTGGGACAGCTACAAGGCAATAAAAACTCCAACAGATATTTATTTTTATGTAAGGCGCGTCAGTATGTATACCTTCACCTCGCCTGACGCCTCAAGGAGTCGCAGAAATGAGGATCAACGCTACGAAAACCCTGCCGTGGTTTTTTCAAGGACTAGCCTGTAACATATGGATTCTTCAAGAAGGGCATTAGAAGGTTCTGCGAGGTCGGCAGCGCGAATGTGACGTCGCTGGTGTTGTATACGGCCATAGGCTACGGTAACCACTTCCCATCAGGTGGGCCGTGTGTTTGTCTGCTACCTAAGCCGTATAAAAAAAATTATCACTACAGAATCGATGCTACAATGATGGCCACCAGAGATCCTTGTCACCAGATGCTTTTTCACGCCCCACTAAAGGACAGGGGGTTAAATCGTGCGTGTACACCAAGAGTGCGAGCGAAATGGTACTACTTTAGTATTACTTTACGCAGCTTCTATATGTTCCGTCTATGTTAATCTTTTAGTGTGAGGGCATGGCAGGTGGAAGTTGGGAGGAAACATTGGTGTTGGTAATATTTTCTTACGTTTACTTTTGATAAAGACACGTCAACATGAGTTCGCCTCGCCTGATTGTAAGCTGTAGGCTAAGTATAAGCCAGCTTCATAGTCAATGGTTGCCAACCAATGACTGTAAAAACTTGCCATATATCATAATCTAGCAGCCACTGGCGACTTCGTACGCGTGGTTCGTTAGGGGTGGATCCCCTTAGGGGTGGAGTTTCGTAAATTCCCTATTATAAATGCGAAAATACCTCTGGTCTGTCTGTTTGTTACGCTATCACGCCTAAACCACTGAACCGGTTTCAATGAAATTTGGTATAGATGTAGACTAGACCTTAAGACAGGACATAGGCTAGGCTATGTTTGGTCGAGATAATCGACATCCACGCGGGCGGAGCCGCGGGCAACAGCTAGTTTTAATATTATTATGGAAGTATTTATGTCTAAAAATACGCAGGTACCTCCGAGTAATGAGAGATATTATCTTAAAATTATCGTACAATAGTATCGTATTATAGTAGTCCTTGGATAAAAATTGAATGAATTGAGAACTTCTCAGCCTATTATATAGGCAAAGTAGGCAGATAACTTCGGTTGTAAAGTAGTCCTATCAATTTATGATCATAAAACGAGTACATACAACGCCGACGATTCTATTATCTTGAATACTGTTTTTGTTATCAGTTTGTAAATAAGTATAGTCTTCAGCTTCTTAGTCAAAACAATTTAAAAATATTTAAAAGTAGAATTGTTGATTATTGCAATATAAATTAGACATTATATATTATTTACATTAGTGTTACATTATATTTAATATTTACAATTTACAATTAGACAATATAGATTATATCTACTGTGTCACAATTCATTAATTATTGACTGTATGAATATTTACATACCACACAGAAGTGGTAAGACCACACTTGCTGTACCTACCTGCATTCTGTGAATAAATTTTAAAGAATTTCTGGGTTTGGCTTTAGAAACCTTCAATTAGAATCAGTGATCATTCACTTTAGGTCAGTACCTATCTTTTTCTCCTTCATCCTAGCGTTGATCCCAGACTGGGGTTTTATTTACCAGTCTAACTGCAGATTTGGCTGGACTTGAATATTTTCTATGAAGTAACTGCCATCTGACCTCCACAACCCAATGGTGATATAGGGTGATATCGAAGCATTGAAGTTAGACCAGTTATTGAACTTTGTAAGGCTCCAACTACTTGTAACGACTGCCATAGATGTTTGTATTCCTGCACTAGGGATGATGATCTGATTCCTCTAATCCCCTAACATCATATGACCAGACATATCGCTGTGTGACATTCATACATAGGTCATATTTTACTCACACTCTCGCAAATTATTATGTTCATTATTCACAGAGTCAGGAAGGCATTGTATATACTGGCTATGTTACTTCTTTGTATAGCAATAGTCAGCCTATGCACCAGGTAAGATCAAGTGCGGGATTCAAGAGTTACTTTTGCTATTTATTTTTAATAAATAATTTTCATCAAAACGTAAGGTGGGACACCCCAAGCCAGGTGGACTGACGACCTACGAAGGGTGGCTGGGACGGACTGGATGCGGAAGGCGGAGGCTCAGCAAACGTGGCGCATATTGGGAGAGACTTATGTACAGCAGTGGACTGCAATAGGCTTATTAATTATTGATTGAATTTTCATGAAGAACAAACTGCCTTGTCATGATGAATTTTAAAATTATGAATGTATTACTTTCTAGCAGTTTTAAAACCATACTATAATCACAAACATAATTTTACTTACCTACGAACTTGTTCTAAGCTGCCTTTTTGCAAAATTCCGATCATGGTGGATGGTATTTCAGGTTTACATTTATTTATATCAACCACATTTTCGCCTTCCACATAACCCACGCGGATTTCGTCGGGTTTATTGTTATATTTAAATTGTACATACTTCATATTTACAGTGCTTGCTAATGTAAATGTTCTAATACTTTGTAAATTGCCACTGAATGTGTCGCCGCTTCGCAGTTTGGGAAACAAGTATGGTCTCTTCACGAATGACGTTGCTAACGTGCTTATACGCAAACCGCTCATATTGAATGAAAAATAGATTAATACGTTACGTAATTTATACTTTTGAAATGTTTACATGTAAATTCAAGGTTATAGGTCTAATCATTACATAGGTTATGTTTGTTTGTTTTGTTCAGTAAAATACTTTCAATATGTTAGTCTTGTGCCGTAATACATTTTTCTGAAAGTAGGTATAAATTTATATGAAATAAGGGGATTGGAAATACTTAGTCTTCTTGTAGAGTTTAAACATACAAACAAAGTTTAATAAACTTTAAATAAAAATAAAATAAAATAATTCGGTAAAATTGTCAACAGTGTCAGGAGTGTCAGTGTCAGTGGGCTGTCACTGGCAGTGTCAACAAGTTAAAAATAAAAACTGCACACAAATCTCCATCGCACGTTTGACTTTGGCAAAATTGTCGACACGTTTTGCCAAAGAGTTCCCGTACCTCTGAGAGCATCAGTCCCGCTTCCTATTCGAGAATAACACTATTGCTTTAAACCGCATTTTCTCTCTGCAACATCAACGACATTGACATTGACATGCAACATTGACGAGGCGATAACTCTTTCAAAGAGCTAATAAACCTAGTCACGCAACACGGCAACAATATAAGCTGGGAAGCGGATGGAGAAACCACCGGACCCCTTTCGCCTTTCGAGGACCAAGTTCCCTGTCTTCCAGTTATTGCGAGGGTTTTCTTGGTCTTTAATATTGAATATTCAATTGAGGTCCAAGCGCAGGCAAGTAGAAGGACGATCACAGCTTTAGGAGGCGTGGGATTACACCCCATATTTACCGTCACAGTGCGTCACAGTGAGCCTACGAATCGTCAGCTCTTTCATGTCCCTTGCAATGCCCTTTTCGGACCGCGCAGGTCCTTATCGGCAACGACCACTGATAAAATTAAATAGAAATAGAACTAAAACTATTGTAGTAATTTTCCATTTTCATTGATGAACTTTATTTGTTTTTTTTTTTAAGGTTGAAAATATAAAAAAATAACGTGAGAATACTGATTGTTATTGGTACCTATATCGGAGACAATGACCAAAATCAGTTGATCTACCGATAAATCGGGAACTTTTTTTATGCTGGCCAACAACAAACGGCCTCAGGATATGTTCGAGGAGTAAGCTTGACGGGCTACAAACGACTGCTACAAGCAATGTATTTTTTTGTCTACCAGTAACTAAAATGACTAGGTTTTCTTATTGAAAGATATCTCATGGTAAGATTTCTTTCACTGATAAAATCTAGACAACCCTAGAAAACCTCTTTTACCAAAATACTTACCAAAATAGAAGAAAATTGCATGCTTGCTTGAGCTTGACAGATTGACACTTTGACAGTTGACATTGACAGATATTAATGGAAATATATTGGGTCCGGTGAAGAAAACGTTCAATTAATTTAGCAGATCTAATTAGAATCGTCTTCTAAATTCTGTTAACAGAACTCAATTATTTATTCGCATTTGTAGCTGCTGTCAGGATGTCCTTCTTTGTGAAACAAATAGCTCGCAGGGTATGCAATTTAGTACTATGTTCAACTGTATTAATTTATTATGTTAATATATAAACTAATCAGTATATATGACCTGGATTTCTCTGTCTCTCAGATTCTGTCACCAGCAGTGTCCTCGGTGAAGAGCTTAAACTTTTCTACCAGTGAGTGTTATTGTTGTTACATAACCTAAAAAATCAACAAAATTCCATTATCATTAGTAAAATTACATAAAAAGTAGTACAGAAGAAGTAGAAATAATATTAATATAGCTGATTCGTCATTACGAACTATAACTATTACGAATTACCTATATTACCATAATTTCACGAAATCCCTCTAAAATCAGGTATTCACTTAAATTCTTGTAAATGTACACAAAATCAGATTAAAAATTAACAGTTTTTTAAAAGGTATCGAAGATCAGATTACAACATTTATGTATATGGAAGCTCAGTTTAGTTGTAAATAGTCTTATTCACACTAATCTTTTTTTTAAATATTTCAGCGAGTGCTGCATTTGTGCCAAGAGTTCAGAAACCAGCGCCTAACTTTGAAGCAACCGCTGTAGTGAATGGCGAGTTTAATCAGCTAAAATTGGGAGATTTCCACGGCAAATATGTTGTTCTTCTGTTCTATCCATTGGATTTGTAAGTAGCACCCAGTTTGCGTCCTTGTTCATTATTTTCTTGTTTGTTAGCTCAGAGTCCAAAGTTCAATTTTCATTTTATGTTTGGCTTATTTAGCTATTGTGGAAGCAACTGCATCAAGACCTCCCTATCACGCACTTATCCTCTTCTGTTGTTCAGTAGGTGTACCAGGTGTAGCTACCAGGTGTGGTTGCCAGGTGCAATTATTTTTGGAAAGCCTAAATACCCATCACCATTATACACTACATTATTATACACCTTATTATTCAAGCGAATGAAGAATTTGAATTAAGAATCTTATGGCTATGATTATGAAGCACTGGTAGATTCACTCTTTGTTTAAGATCCTTTTAATTTGGAAAACACCTGCATCTTTGGGATTCATACATGTGGGTATGATTTCAACAAATAGAATTAAAATTCAATGATAGATATAGGACACCTAAGTACTACAATTATTTTTCTTTAATTAAAATTCCTGCCAGCACTACTTTGCCATCTTCTGCCGCACTATTAAGACTTGGAATTCCTTGCCAGCTCACGTGTTTCCTTCCTCCTATAGTCCCGGGTCCTTTAAGCGGGGTGTGAAAAAGCATCTGATGAGGCCGTCAAGCTGAGTGCCACCATTGTAACATGGTACGTGTTGTAATGGTGGCCCTCTTTTCAGAGACTTTGCCTTCAGCTTACCATCAGGCGAGGCGAAGTCAAATTGACGTGTCCTATATAAAAAAAAAAAAAAAAAAAATATCTTATTCTTCAGTTTATTAAGATGTTGATAGGACTAAAAGCAAAACTTTTCTATTTTAGCACATTTGTCTGCCCAACGGAATTAATCGCATTTAGTGATAGAGCACAGGATTTTGCTGGCATTGATTGCCAGGTCCTTGGTGTCTCCACAGACTCAGAGTTCAGCCATCTTGCCTGGATCAACACTCCGAGAAAGGTATATAATTGGATATAATTTTTATTTAAGTATTATTCGTAGTGTTGAAAGTTGATAATGCATTGTATTATTTTTAAAATAACTACTGTTTGATGTTTAAAAATTGGGCTGCAATATTTGTGAAGGTTCAGGGTAATAAAAATGTACATTAAACAACTATCAATTAGAAATTATATTCACATTTTGGAATTAATCTCTGTGTTTGTATTTCAGGATGGTGGTTTGGGTAAACTAGATATTCCCCTTCTTGCTGACTACAAGAAGAAAATTTCACAGGATTATGATGTTCTCCTTGATGAAGGCTTCGCCCTTCGTGGTAATTATATCTTTATTATATCTATAGGAATCATTTTAATAAAAGTTACTTATTATTTTCTTTTGTAAAAAAAAAAAATAAAAAAAAATTCTCTAACAGAGAAAAGAAAAAAAAAAAAATTGTTCAAGGAAGTTTTGAGGTTGAGATTAGAAAATAGAGTGAATAACAAAACATTTAATATTTTTATGTGAAAAAAAATGTGTACTTCCAACAATCACTATCAAGCACTCAGAGAAATAGGTTGCTAGTATTTTAAACTGACTTCAAAAAGGAGGAGGTTCTCAATTCGATTGGTATAATATTTATTATAAAGTTATTCTGTATGTACTAATATTGCAAATTTATTGTTTCTAGGTCTGTTTGTCATAGACAGAAATGGTATCTTAAGACACATGGCCATCAACGACCTTCCAGTGGGCAGATCTGTGGACGAGACCCTCAGGCTAGTAAAAGCTTACCAGTTTGCTGATAAGCATGGTGAAGGTATGTGTTTTTAATTCAATAGTAAAAGCACTTCCTATATATTTATGTCCAACTTTGATGGTTATGACTTAGTGATGTGCTGGATACCCGTATCCACTTATATCCGCATCTGCGGATACCCATATCTGCGGATATCCGAGAGAGAAGATTTGTGGGTTGACTGCGCTTTTTGTGCGCCTCTCCATACCCAGGTACGAGTTGGGGACTCTGTGATCCCCACACCGGAAGAGAACCAGATCGAAAGATATATGGCCCTGAGTAAGCCAGGGTGCGAGGGGTATGTCTACGATAATCTCACCTCTGGCAACCGACGGCCCACAGAGGGCGTGCGTTTTAGTCGGTTCGAGTCCGACATAACCTCCATCCATTCATTTTTAATATATCTGTATAGTTGAATAGGTGGCAATGAATTTATTTATTACTAGTTGTTGCCCGCCGGCGCCGCTCCGCCTGCATGGATATCAGTTATCGCGACCAAACATGACCTATGTCCTTTTATAATATTAGTATGAATTTACTTAAAATTAAGCCGAGCATTGTACCCTTTTTTGTGCGGGAATTCCCTCGGATATCGCCGGCTACGCGGGGGCGTTTTTTTGGAATCGAACCGACTTATCTTAACGTGTGATGAGTATATTTTTATACAATATTATATAGCAAATAATTTATTTGTTTCAGTATGTCCCGCTAACTGGAACCCTGACACCAATGCCAAAACAATCAAACCTAGTCCTAGAGAAAGCAAGGAATACTTCAGAGAAGCCCACTAACTGTTCCACAGTATTAAGTGATTTTGAACCTTAGGGCATTTGTAAAGTGTATTTTGTGTATTGCACGTCAATAATGTACCTATTAAAGTTTATCAATGTTACAGTTTAGCTAAAGAGCACTTTGGAAATAATTTTTGTAATACATAATAATATGGCTTGAAGCCGAACAGTGAAGAAATATTGTGTACAGCCAGGCAAAAAAGAGTAGAAAATAATGGAGGCGCCACTGTGCAGTTCATAGAAAGGACTGCCACCGCCACCTGTTAGAAAGGACCACAATTTTATTTATTTTACGGTAAAATGTATAAAAATTGTAGGTACTTCATTTTTTAACTGACATAAGTGACGTTTTTGACAGCATTTTGACAATGTAGCCAGCGTCCAAAATATTAGTTCCGTTTCATGACCTTGTACTATTATAAATATTTTTGAGGTGTAGTTAATAAGTCTTACGATAATTCGGCTGTGTCATTTCAAAACCTTGTGAGAACTAAAAAAAGAATTGGACAGGAGAGCGCAAAAACCTAAAATAGGCTCATATGAATTGACCAAGTAGTTAAAATACTAGGAGTTGAACCACTCAATGCAGTTACTAGATTTACATGGACCTACCAACATCTTTTCTTTGAATAACTCTCCTGTGCCGACCGGTGGGGGAAGTTATGTCGCATTCGAACCGACTAAAACCGCACACCGTCTCAGGTCTTCAGATACTGGGGTGTAAGATTGCTTAGTGCACATTCCTCACACCCCAGCTGATTCTCTTCCGGGCCCGCTTCATCGTCTTCTTGAAGTATTATCTGCTTGTAGAAGGAGGCTCAAATCACCCTCGTTTGCAAGTCGGTTCACTTGCTAAAATAAAGTTGGCAAAGCCGATAAGGGGACTTCCCCAAAGTGTAAACGAAGAACACGACTGAAAGATGACGATGAATGCTTGCTTACTAGCTTGTTAACTTGTATTGAGTGGCGTATTATTATGTTAGTATTATGCAATAGTATTTTATTTTTATAATAGTTTAAAAGAAATGTCTCTTACTGGGTTTTGAAATGAAACAGATATTCGTTAAATCAAGGAAATGTTTTCAGTCTTTTGTTTCAATAATGGAAGACACAATTTGCCAATTTTATAATAAAGAAAACGCATCTTTTTGTGGTGTATTGTGGTGACGTATTTATAATGATTTGGGGATATTATTGTGTTTGAGGCATATTTTTTACTAATTTTAAGAAATGTTGCGGGTTGTAGTCTAACATTGAAAATATAGGCTTAATTCGTACCGAAATGATAGTGGCCTTCTTGACCTCAATAGGACATGGGAAGCAAGCCTGCCGCTGCCATCTCGGTATAAATATGAATCACATTTAGTTAATTTTATTTAGTTTGTTAGATGAAAATAAAGATTTTTCTGATGAATTTGTTGTTTTATTACATTTAGCGCCTTCGCTCCGATAGGCGGGTGCGGGTCGCGGATGCTTGTTTCATGTTATTTCAAGAGCAGCGCTACGTGAGTAAGAGAGCACACGATGCGTTGCGGCGACGCACCGCAGAAATTTCGCCGCATTGGCGGGCACACGAGCGGTGCGGCGCCGCCGCGTTGTTATCAAACAAATGAGCGGTGCCGCTCCGGCGTCGTAACGCATTCAGCCCTCCCCGCCTCGTCTCGGTGGTTGCAAGTCCGGTGCGGCGACGCAGCGCATCGTGTGACATGCCACAGAAATTTCTATGTAAAACGACGCAGCGACACCGCTCCGGCGCCGCACCACCGCCGCAACGCATCGTGTGCCTCCGCTCTGAGGCGGATACCTGTCACACGCGACGGACAGGCGGACGCACTGCGCGCGCATCGCGACCCGAACCCGCGAACCGCGCCCGCCTATCGGAGCGAAGGCGCTTAAACGTCATCCTAGTTCGTACGAATATCGGTAGATGGCTCCCCAAGACAAGTATAGGAAAATTTGGAGTGGAAGTAGGCATTGCTGCTGGCTCTCACTCAAACTTGTTTCAAATGCAGTAGGTAGGTACCTACCTAACAGGCTTCGGTTGAGGTTCGGTCAACAAAATATTTCCTGGCTCATGCTGAAATGGTCAATGACCTGCTGTTCTTCTTCGTCCTAGCGTTAATTCCCAGTTGCATCCGAAGCTTTCACCTAGGAGTCTGGGCTCCGCTTTACCAGTCTTAACTGCGGATTTAGCTGGACCTCGATACAATTTAATGATGTCAATAAACTGCTGTTATTGTTTGATTATGATTATGTTGTACATAATAAATATACATATACTCACGCCTGTAAATCCCCGATGGGGTAGGCAGAGGTGTATTAACACCCACATTTCGCCAACTGTGATTTTCGGTCCCACGTAATAGGGGGCGACCTTTTGCCGTCTTGTGGCCATTTTTTCATGGGCTGTATGTTTATTGTTGGACGGAGAACAGCCATATCTATAGATGTAAGGCCGGAATAATTCCAAATATTCCGTGAGGATAAAACGAAAAATCCCGAATAATTCCCAAATGACCCGGAATAATTCGGAATTATTCCGGTCGGTTCGGTTCGGTATCATTAAGAAAAAATGTAGTCTTGACTCTTGATGACTCAAAATGCATTTATGATTAGCGTTATAAACGGTTATAGATATTGGTATAATATCGGTATAATTAAGAACATACAGTCTACATGTATTCTTATTAATACCGATATTATACCAACCGTGCTAAAACGAATGAAGTGGTGAATTATAACAACATTTTCTTGATTTTACGGATTTTACCGAGTTATGGATATAACTGAGTACCTACTTATACACTTTTAAACTATTTATGAGTGTTTTCACACCATCCGATATCTGTATCGGACGACGATGGCCGATATCCGATATCCGACACCATTTATTATGTTGTTTTCATTTAAATATCCGATAAAATCGGTCCGATTTGGCTATTTGCTCCATAGCACAGACTAGTTAAGGATGCTAGGGATAAAAAACCTTAAAAAAACGTAGTGCAAGCAATTTTCGACCTTAATGACATGACATAGAATCGAGTTTTTTTTCTTATATTCGTAATCAGTGTCATCTATTAGCGCAAAAAGACACGTAATTAAGATAGTGTCATTAAGGTCGAAAGTCGCTTACAGTCGCTGTTTTAGTATCTGTGTGAAAGTTGTACTCAAATTATATAATATTCCTACATATTATAATAAAATAAGTAGGTACCGTACATCTTGACTCCAAGTCGCGAGAGATGCTCGTATTGGTTTGATATGGTCTATGATTGGTGGATTTGAGCTTTTCCGTCACCATGGTACACGGGGTACCATGGTGACGGAGAATCTCAAATCCACCTAATCCACAAAAGACATCCAAAAAACGCGTGTTACTGCGCATATACATACATATAAGTAGGTACATTTTGTGACATCACTAAGGTCAAGATATATAATTTTCCGGTATCTACCTACCTATATACCAATACCTACACAGGTCTGTACTTAAGTTTTCGTTTAGTAGGTAGGTGGAAGCACAGTTATTTCATTTTTTGTAGGTGAGTTTAGCGGGAATAATTCCGGAATATTTGAGAATATTTGGGAATAATTCCGAATAATATGGAATAATTCGGAATTATTCGGGATTTTTACATCTACATATCCCTTAGTCGCCTTTCTTACTTTTACACCCGTATTCACAAACAATACTGTGAGGTCTCATAGTGTGCTCGAGCGCATAGGGCTGGTAAAATTAATTCACAAACATCGGAGCAGTATCTAACGCAGTGCGTTCCCTCAACGAAGTATTATTTAAGTGTTATCAATGAATAAAAAGGCTTGCCAAAACGAACGCACTGAGAATTTGTCGTTCTTTGTACAGTTTTGGTAGTAGGTACGCATAGCGTAGCGAAGTATTGTTTGTGAATACGGGTGTTAGTCACCCACAGGAAGAGGGAAACAACACGGCATGATGTAGGTACCTATTCTTAATAATACCTAATGACGGAGGTAGGACACGACGGTACCTATTGCTGTCCCAATCCAGCAGTCCGACTGGGGACTCCGCTCTACAGAATACCGCGGCAATAATAACCTTGTGTTGTCTTCCCGACGCGACGGTGAGTAGGATAGCCAGAGCTCACTGAAGAGTTTTTGTGCTGTCAGTGGGAAGATCCTGCTGTGCAATTCTGTAAGTGTTCAGCGTCAAGCACAACGTTGCGACAACTTTGATCGAGATTGTCATTGGTCAGACAGGGTGACGTCACTGGAGATAGTGGAGATCGACCAATGACAATCTTGATCAAGGTTGTCACAACGTTGTGCTCGACGCTGAACGCTTAGAGCAAGGGTGCCCAACCCTAGGCACGTGGGCCACGAAGTGGCCCGCGGACGAATTTCGGGTGGCACGCGCAAGCCACTGCGAGAGGAGCAAATAAAAAGCTTGTACAAAAGCAATTGCATTAGTCGCAGTCGCAAATGCTATGCTATTTTTTCTTTTCACTCAAATCTATCGAGTATTCATCAAAATGATATTATCTCTTCATATCATAACTAAAAAGTTTAAAATAATTTTATTTTACTTTATTTTTATGATTTTGATTGTATTGATAGTTTGGTATTATAATAAACTTAATATTGTACTAGTGCACTTTGTTATTATACTAATTTTTGTAGTTACATTCCATATTATTAAGTTATAATTTATACGCGTAAAAATGTAGTAAAATAGGAGCTGTCACTGGCGTGGAACGGATCCGGCGGCTGGGTCTGAGGTGACTCTGTACAAAACTGAGGCCATGTTCTCTCATAGGCCTCGGCGTGCACCACCGGAGGGATCCAACCTCACAGTGGGAGACACTCTCATCGGCATCCGGCCCCAGATGACATATCTGGGGGTCGTGTTCGACGGCCCAGATATCGGGGAGCGTCTCCGAAGTCTGGCTCCCAAATTAAGATGCACAGCTAACGCTCTGGCGTGGCTGCTGTTCAACATGAGGGAGCCAGAGCAGAGCAGGAGGCAGATGCTGCGGGAATCGTACGTTCCATTGCCCTATACGGGTGTCCCGTGTGAGCGGATGCCCTGAAGTCTAGGCACGTGCACCTACCGCGTGCACAGCAAGAGACGATGGCCATCAAGGCCATCAGGGGTTACTGCACGATATCCTATGACGCGGCGAGTTTTCTTACCGGATCTCGGAGAGCGAGGCTATGGACAAACATGGCGAGTCACCGGCAATTAATCTTGACATCGCCAAAGCTTTTATAGAGTCTACCACAAATCGCTTCTTTCCAAGCTACCAGCCTTTGGTTTGCCTCTCAGACAGTGCGACTGGGTGGTTAGCTTCCTGCAGGAGCGCCAACTTCGTAGTTCTTGCAGGTAAATGCTGGCGTGCCGCAGTGGTCTGTCTTATCACCCATTTTCTCTCTTCTACATATCAACGATATTCTGACCACCCGGCAGCATTCATTGCTATGCAGACGATAGCATCTTACACGGGAGTTATCATGGGCATACTGCGGCCGAGCAGTCTGATATATAGTCTGAGCGCGGGAAAAAAAGCAGCTTCTTGTCACTGAGCTCGACCGGATCCTTAATCATATTTCCCAATAGGGCTCTGAGAACCTGGTCGGGTTCAATGCCAACAAGACACAGGCATGTGCATTTACAGCAAAGGTATCTTTTTTCCTTCCCTCTGTGGCGTGGGCACTGCCACTGCGGGACAATCTCAGTATTCTCGGTATGGATGTTCGCTGCCTACTGAACAACAAAAATTATATTGAGAGTATCATCAAAACAGCCTCGCGTAAACTTGGAGTCCTGAACAAAGTGAGAGGTTTTAACACGCCGGAGCAGCGGTGTCTTCTATCTCCTGCGTGGAATACTGCTCGCATCTCTGGGATGGCTTCGCAAAGTACTTACTTGATACACTCGACAGGTTCCAGTGTCGTGCGGTTTGCATTATTGGGAATCCTGAGATCACGAACACCCTCGAGCCTCTGCAGATGCGTAGAGTTGTGCATACTTGGCAGTATTTTAATTTTACCGTCTCTGCTATGGTGAATGTTCTAATGAGCTTTTCCAATTAATCTCACCCTATCCTTTCCTACACAGAACAACGCGTGCAGGACATAAATGTCACCCGCATACGGTGCAAAATATTCGGTGACTCCTTCCCGTACCATTAACTCCTGGAATTCCTTACCAGTTTCCCTCTTCCTACAAGTCCCGGATCCTTTAAGCGGGGCGCGAAAAAGCATCTAATGAGGCCGACAAGCTGAGTGCCGCCATTGTAACACGATACTTACGTGTCTATAATGGTAAAATGTCCAAATCGTAAGTTTGGCCCGACAGCTAAAAAGGTTGGGCACCCTTGGCTTAGAGAATTGTACAGCTGCTTTTTCTTCTGCGCTGACGGCACAGAAACTTTGTCCGTACAGGGTCAGTAGCACGAGTATGACTTCCCTGGTGTTGCACACTTCCATCCGGTCCACCGGTGGTACGGTAGCCACTTTCCATCAGGTGGGCCGTGTGCTTGTCTGCGACCTAAGTGGTATAAAAAAAAACGAATATTTGCACTCAGCGGGGATCGAACCCGCGCCTCCTGCGTAGCGGTTGCGTTCACTACCGACACGCTACAGAGGCTGTCGTTAATACATAGGTATTTATAAACATATCGGACACGATCTACAATCTAAGTATTTAGGTTCATAACTATTCAGTGTCCCATTCTTTCATGTACGAGTATGTATGTACCTACATTGTTAAATAGATAGGTAGGTAGGTAGGTACTTACTTTGAATTCTGAATAGACAATTTACGTTCGAACATAAAAGCAATATGTTATTTTAGCATAATATACCTAGGTAGGTACCGACAAAGTGAATACAAAGTTTGTAAATAATAATAGACACTGACGTTCTTCAGCAGTAGCTGTGGCATTGAGTAGATACCTAATTATCTAAAACTTAAGTAAGTACTTGTGATATTTCGTACGTAACTTCGGGATATACCTAAGTACCTATATTTTGGACTTAAAATGTGCTCAATACGCGCAGTATGCCCACGTTTCTTGGGTGTCTTTTAGGGATAGAAAGGGGTTCTACGGCGGTGAACGAACTCCAATTCACCAACCATAGATTATATTCGTATGTTACAAAACAATTCGCACCAAGGAATTGTTTGTCTCGTGACTTAGTTCCAAGATATAATATAGGTACTAGCTGCCCCGGCGAACTTCGTATCGCCAAATTTTATTCAACCCGCGTGAATTTTTGATCCCGTTCCCGCTGCACCTATTTTCTCATCTTTAAACCTTCCCTGGACATCCACAAATATTTCAAGACTAAAATTAGCCAAATCGGTTCAGCCGTTCTTGAGTTATAAACTAACAACGAAAAATGGCATTGATTTTTATATATATAGACTAGCTTTTGCCCGCGGCTCCGCCCGCGTGGATGTCGGTTATCGCGACCAAACATAGCCTATGTCCTTTCTCGAGGTCTAATCTACCCCTATACCAAATTTCATCAAAATCGGTTTAGTGGTTTGGGCGTGAAAGCGAGACAGACAGACAGACAGACAGAGTTACTTTCACATTTATAATATTAGTAGGGATTATGTCCCGAGCTATACCCATAATGATCGAGTTAAGCAGATAATAACTATCTATCGTAATTCTGCAACAGCTGTGTTATTAACTTTTTGGCAGAAGTGTTACAAATAGGCGAAGCCAATTATATTTTACGATGGACGTAGAAATTTACAACATCGGTGCTGATTGGATTAGCCGCAGTCGAATCTGTGTTGGTCACTTAAATTAATAAAATTAATTTCATTGCTTAGATATTTGGTTAGGAATTTAGGATGCGATTGATTTCCTCAAGGAAAGATATTAAAGCGTCCTTGGCGTCCTTGGCTTTTACCGTCTCTACCATGGTGAATGCAGGACTTATTAGTAGATGTCACCCGCATACAGTGCAGAATATTCCATCAAGAACCAAGTGGTTCGGAGACTCCTTGTTCTGCCGCATCATTAATACCTGGAATTCCTTACCAGTTCACGTGTTTCCCTTTTCCTACAGTCCCGGGTCCTTTAAGCGGGGCGTGAAAAAGCATCTGATGAGACCGTGTAAGCCACCATTGTAACATGGTAGGTACGTGTCTATAATGGTGACCCCCTTTCCTGAGACTTTGCTTTCAGATTACTATCAGGTGAGGCGAAGTCAAATTGACGTACTTACCCTATATAAAAAAGGGCAGATACCTACTTCAGTATCTCGTCTGTAAGGGATGTGTGCTAATTTTGGTAGTAGCTACTAGTATACAATGTCAGTGGCAGTAGTAAATGGTACAGACAACAATGGTACAAATTATAAATAACTAGCTTTTCCCCGCGGCTCCGCCCGCGTGGATGTCGGTTATCGCGACCAAACATAGCCTATGTCCTTTCTCGAGGTCTAATCTACCCCTATACCAAATTTCATCAAAATCGGTTCAGTGGTTTAGGCGTGAAAGCGTGACAGACAGACAGACAGACAGACAGACAGACAGACAGACAGACAGACAGAGTTACTTTCACATTTATAATATTAGTAGAGATAGTAGAGAAGAGATTATTGCGTAGGTGTGCAACGTGTGTTTCATATTCCTCTTGAGAAATACATTAGTTATTAGTAAAACCAGTTTTACATTGTTTATTCAGATTACAATTATTTCAAACATCAGTCGGACTTAAAATTTGGTATTACTGTAACTATTTTTAATAAATAGTTACAGTAATACCATATTTTAAGTCTATTTTTAATAAATAGTTACAGTAATAGGTACCATATTTTAAGTAGGTACCTAAAATAGTTATTTTTATAATTACCTCGTATTAAATACCCCATGTACTCAATACGAGGTAACCCATTCCTAGAAAGTAAAACGTGTACTTGAAGAATTTTACCCCGAGCCCACTAAATATTTTTGTAATAACATTCAAGTAGGCTAACCCGGCATGTCAATGTACGTTTGCACGGGTATGTTCGTCAGTTTAAGTCCAAATCTTTTACACTTTTGAATATTCCTGAAATAAATTTCATGGACGTTTACGGTTTTCTATCCTATACGGGAAACCGTCTTTGATGATTCAAATGGTCCTTTATGCATTACTTTATCTATTATCTTAGATAGTTATTTCATTGTTCTCTTATAAACGGAGCAGTTATAGCTACTCTTCTTTCCGTTCTTTCACCCAATTAGTATGTAGGTATAACCTAATGCCCAGTTTTTCCTAAACTCTCTCTTCTATGGATATTTCATGTCCTGACACCGGCTTCAGTAGGAAGTCAAACCGTAACTGTAGATTTGAGTCGTCTGCCACAATCTTATAATGGCGCAAAAAATGAACCAGTGTTGTCTTCATGGTTGTCATGGCGTAGGCTCTACCTAAAAGAATACGTTAATACATAGATCCCGCTCTACACATAGACAGATGCATCTGCCGATGTCTTCTGTGGACGCGTACGTTAATGTGTATAGAGAGGGGGTGATTTGCTCGTCTGTCGTGTATTAAACGCCTGCTGATGCAGCTGGCACTAATCCGTTTGTTGTCGGTATGTCAGTTTTTGTGGCACGGATCAAAGGGATTCGGTGCGAGCGAGTGCGGACTGCGGAGTGTCCACACGTCTGACGGACATCTGCGAATGCATCTGCCGACGTCTGTAGATGCATCTGTCTATGTGTAGAGCGGACGTCACCCCTATTCTGCCGTACCAAATTTTGAGTCACTGTATAACCACAGACACTGTAAAAATGCCATAGACTTTACTGTTATCGTGTTAAAGTTTGAAATGAAATGACATCTTGTAGAGTAAATGATGAAATGTAATAAATTATTTTTAATTAATTTTGGTCTCTGAGGTTATAATCATAAAGTTTAAAATTGAATGGCATTTTTTGCAGAGTCACTAGTATGACAATGTTTGACAATTAGTAGACTCGGGGTCCTGAATTAACTTACCTAAGCATGATCTTCTGCCTAAACTGAATCCGACGAAAGCGCTTGGATTGGACGGCATGTCTGAATCGAGCCATCTCTCAGGCTTGAATACATTTGCGTCTTTGCCCCATGCAGGATCACGGCCTACGCCAAATAAAAGTATAACACATTGGCTGCCCGCTCGCATGGTGTAATTTTCTAGAACAATATTTTAAGATAAGTACTTAAGATAAGTCTATGACCACGACAGCTGTACCGCACCCTGGGGAAGCGTGGCACGCCACGCTTTCTTAAGGACGAGGTAAAGAAAGGGATATAAAGAGCATGAGTCAAGAGAGAGCGAGATACCACGTCCGTGAGCGTTGGCGGCAGACTAATCAAATCTGTCGGTTGATCGGTCGGCACTCCCCACTCTCGCCGAATAGAATACATACCAAGGGCGGTACAGCGGTTACGGTCTGTCTATAGTTATACTTATATTATGACTGAGTTATAGAAATTCTTGAAGGAATCTTACATCAATGACAAACTTACTTAGTTTAACATCGCTGTCGACAGATCTCATTGTAACTGGGCCCGTTGTGAAGATGCGTAAGCTTTCTTTTATAACAGCTTCTATGTATACCAGTTTCTGCAAATCCTCTTTTTCAACATCCCTGTCTGATTCGAATACTTCATTTATCCTTTATAAAGGGAAACATAAAGTATTAAGATGACTTATTGTAGATGATAGAGATGAAAGTGAGAGCACTGACGGATGTTGGAGCAAAAGATCCGCCGACTATCCTAGACTGGTTACCGTGAATCGGTATATCATCCCTTAACTTACAACATCGCTCAAGTTTTCACATTTTGATGCCATTAAATAGAGCTGCGTCTAACCATTGGTCACATGATATAGATTTCAGTCAATTAAAAGCCGTAATTCGCAAAATAAAGACAGCGTGCAAGTCAATTTACCTCATAATAAACGTCAGTTTTTTTCGTCTCCTGAAAAGTTGGTAAAAATGAATTGTGCGGTGTTGTAAGCTAAGAGACGATACGATCTGACCTACGATCTGAAAAGTGTGACTGGGATAAACTGGATATGCGTACATTGTGCAAAGCCTATGTCCAGCAGAGGACTGTAATGGATTGATCAATTGAAATTGAAGAACACTTGTCTTTCTAATCAATACGCGAGTTACGTAACTTTCGACAATGATAGTAGTAATGATGATAGTTTCACATTTTTTTTTTAAACTTACTCTTTATAGATTTTTTCTTGTACGCTCGGATGTGTTCCAAGTAATATCATGATGTAACCTAATAAGCTGGATGTGGTATCAAAACCGGTCACAATGGCTGTGTCGACTTCTTCCCTTATCTCTTTGTCAGTCAAGGCATTGTCATCGGATAGCTCCAGTAGAAGATCTAGGAATGGTTTATACCTGTTGCCTAAAACTATAAAATTATATAAATCACTAGCTGCCCCGGCGAACTTCGTACCGCCATATTTTCGCAAGAATTTTATATATAAGATTATCTTATTGATTTTATTAATATAGAATATTATAGATATTGGGAATATTCGCTTCCTTTTTCATTTAATTTTGAACTTTAAGCATATATTAATAAAGTCAAATATATAATGGCATTTTATGCAGTGTCAGTTCAGTGGTATGAAAGTGATTGACAATTGGAATCGGGGTCCAGTCGTGAAGTAATTTATTACGAACCTGATTTATCATCATGATTATTGTTTAGGACCGCTTTCTTTTTTTGGATTACCTGTAAAGATGGACACATTTAAATTTAACATAATAATATTTTGTAAATTCATTACAAGTTTTTATTTTTCTTGCTATGTTGGTATGTTAGTTGCTCAATTAGAACCACTTCCTTCATAGTTGGATTGTCTTGGTAGCCAATACCGATGACAACAAAATATTTTTAAGGTGAACGTAAGGATAAAGAAAAAAGAAGAAGAAAGAAAGAAAGAAGAAAAAAGAAGAAAAAAGAAGAAAGAAGAATAAACAATTTTACTACAATTATAGGATCATATTTTTTCTTTACTGGTAGAAATCGAGAAAATGAATGAGTAAACTTGGTGTCGATCTTCCGATTTACCTGATCAGACATATCGTTGACAATTTTCACAAATTTGTCCTGTTTCTTCTTCAGTCCCCAGATTTTGAATAAAAAATCATTTTGAAACCAAAAGTTTTGGAATCTTAATGTTACTATGTGCATGATTTCTTCAGTAGCGTGCATATATTTTTTAATGAAGTTTTTGTCATCAAAACCACTTATACCAAATGCAGTTACTGCAAAAAACGTAGTTATTAGATATTATTTGAAGAACATGGATGTCGAATGTCTTTTATAAAATAATGTAAAATATTGTAAATAGTTAACATTTGCTGCTTGCAAATGGAAACCACATGCTTTTAGTTTAAAAACTCAAAAGTATGTAATTTTATTAACCCATACACATTGCTGTGTTAGCGCCTAACTACGAGAAAAAAAAGCCTCTAAGTGCATTGAATTTCATTTACGTGGATTTTAACTACCAAAATAATGGCATAGCAATACAAAATTCACCTTCACCAAAGGATACATTCGATCAAAGCGCAGCATCAGCATTTTCTCTTTAGAAGTTTATCATACTTACAACAAAATGTCTCCATAGCAATGTTTCTCAAATAAACGGTATGGTCGAAGCGCTTGCCCACTTCTTGTTTTAAGATTTCGACGAATGACCTTGACTGCTTATTAAATATGTCCAGAAATCCGTATACCACTGGCAGACCGAATGCAGGGGTGAGAAGTTTTCGGTGGCGCATCCATTTTTCACCTGATTTGAAATTTATTTGAGACATTGTGTTTCGTGAAAGAAAATGATGAATGAAAACTATGTCGAGAGCATCATCAGAACTCGGAGTCCTTCAACAAAGTGAGACGTTTTTTCACGCCGAAGCCGCGGTGTTCCTGTACAAGACACAAATTCGTGGATACTGGTCGCATCTCTGGGATGGCACCGCAAAGAACTTACTTGATGCTCTCGACAGGGTGCAGCGATGTGCGGTCCGCATTAGTGGGAACCTCGGTTATGAACAACCTCGAGACTTTGCAAATGCGTAAGGATGTTGCATTGTGGGCAGTATTTTACCGTCTCTACTATGTTGAATGTTATGATTAGCTCTACCACTTAGTCCCACCCTCTCCTTTCCTACACAGGCCAACATGTGCAGATGTTTTCTTCTTCCTACAGTCCTGGGTTCTTTAAGCGGGGCGTGAAAAAGCATCTTTTCAGCTCATAAAATTTTGCATACACGTTATCAGAAGTAGGCACAGAAAAGAACATAAAGTAAATTTCATTCAAAACTACAGCAATGCAATTCTGTAAGCGTACAGCGACGAGCATAACGTTGCGACAGCCTTAATATAGATTATCATTGGTCGATCCCCAGTGACGTCACCCAGTTCGACCAATGACAATCTCTATCAAGGTTTTACAAAGTTGTGCACGTCGTTGTGCGCTTACAGAATTGCATTGCTGTTTACGACCAAAAGATAGTAAGAAACAAATTATGAACAAAAGGAAAGGGCCGAATCTTAGTTTAAGCCGCATTTGCTCCCATATCCATTGTGCAAATTGTGCCCCACTGTACCACCCAGGACTTATGTAAGACAACAGGAAACGCTGTGGCTGAAGTCATGTTTTCAGTCAATAAAATCTAGGAAAACATTGAAACTCATCATCGACAATGCTAACCTGAAGCTGTGATCAATCCTTCACCTAACCAAGGTTTTACGTAATTGTATGTAAAGTGTTTGTGAAGACATGCATTTGCTGCTGTCAGTGCATCGTGTGGGTCCGTGATAACTGAAAGAAAAATACTCATAAATAACTTTCTTATCTAATTTGATACCCCACTGGGTTGTGGAGGTCAGATAGTAGTAAGTCAGCTCAGCCAAATCCGCAGTTAGACTGTTATAGCCAGATTCCGAGGTGAAAGCTTCGGATGCGACTGGGATGAAGAAGACTGAAATTTCTAGCGCAAATGAAACATAGCCATATAAGTATGTACAAAGAATGGTGAACTCATAGTCATACATACATACAGTAGGTAGTAACCTACTGCTATTGCACAGCCCAGGAGGCGTAGTCTGATACAAAATTATTACAGCTTTTAATTATAATAGGACAATCTAGGATCTTCTTTCTCCTTAATGAGTAGGTGATTTCAATATTATGTATCAAAGTTGAGATTTACTTACAATAATAAAGCTCAGGTCCTAGCAACATACAAATGACACCTCCTCGTTTAACTGCTTCTGTCGAAACACTTTTTAGGGTACGCCATAAGCCTGAGGACGAAAAATAAAGACGTTAGATTGCTGTCAACAAAATATAATAATTTATTATGCTCATAAACCTTCTAGACGTCTAATTTGTATAATTAACTAAAATTGTATTACAGACTAAATAAAATTTAACTTAAATACTTCTACAACACACCTGCTCATAAAAGTGATATTATTTTACCGCAATTAGGCACGTAATGACACCTATTATCAAACTGTGACTTTTTCATTGCTATTATTCACAAAAGTGAGTTATAGATTCTTTTTCAAATTTTATAGGAAGTGTCTATAATTGTCTATGTTCTTAAAAAAGTTTTGATACAAAAAATAACGTGTTTAATAGTACGAATAAATTAATACGCCTATTGTATGGTCATTTGATGCATTTTCGTATTTAAATAAATAATTTCAACTTGTAATATTTGTATAATAAACAAAATTTTCACTCAAATTTAACTTTTTTTTCTCTAAGTGAGTACAGAAAAAAAAAACAGAGTAAAAAAAATTTAAGTTCAAACCTCATTTTTTTTAAATATGGTCGACCGCCATTGTTAAATGCGCGCGCATAGGAAAACGAATTAATTTGTAGTATTGTTTATTTAGTATTTGTAGTATTATTTTATTCGCAAGTGTGTTGTAAAACGTCGTATGGCACGTGTGAGCATGATGATTACCGTCCTCGGCTGTCTTAAGACCCTCGCCTGGCGGCTCGGGTCTCAATGGCGCCTCGGCGGTAATCACCAACGTTGCTCACTTGTACCAGAATGTACTATAAATTAACTTAAAATAAAATTGTCATACTGGTGTGATCGCAGCCTGAAATTGTTGCGGGGGGATTCACGTATGAAAATTCCCGCAGAAAATACCTTTTTGGAAGACTTTTCAATTAGACGTGCACGAATTGACTTGGGGGGGGGGGAGTCATGTCCCCTGTGACCCCCCCCCCCTCCCCTCCTCCTCGGACCACGCATGATGTCATACCATTAATATTGTACATTCACAAAGGCAATCTTGATTATGTCACATCAATAGACCCGCCCCGTATGGCTCACGGCGCAAAGGTGCCCATGGAGCAACTAAAATTGAAAAATAGGTAACCCTTTAGCGTCAAGACCGGTAGAGACCTAAGACCGGCTTCCTCTGTATGGTCTTCGTTACCATAATAATGATAAAAATGATTACATTCTTAGCAGTCAACAATGTGGCGTGGCGGTAGTGAACGCGTGCCAATGGGTTGAGGTCCTTCATGGAAAATATCAAAGTTCAGTCAAACACGCAGTTAGACTGAAAAGAGCGGACCCCGGACTCCGAGGTGAAAAGCTTCGGATACGACCGGGCTTAACATTAGGATGAAGAATCAGATAATATTATGAAGATGTAAAATGAGTCCCTTGCAATACACGCAGGAAGTGAGTCTGTATTTGCCGGTCAAATTCTACTATGATTTTAATTTAAGATTGGTCAAGGATTAACGATACGGATCTAACACCTTTTACACCATACTGTCGCCAATAAATTATAATTTTGTAGCCAATTAATATTTATTACTTCATCTATAAACCTTAATGTCATTGCAGGCCCTTGAACACAAGGAGTACTTTTATTTTTTGGTGCGAAAAATCGTGTGAAAGACCGGATCCGGTGGGGGAAGTTATGTCGGACTCGAACCGGACGGAGCACGCCGTCTGTGATCTGTTGGTTGCCGGTTAGGACTACCTATTAAGTCATGAGGATAGCGCCCAAAATTTGTCATTTACAGGACTGCTATTTCTCGGTAGCGGAATAAGCTAAATACTGGTTTGACGTCGTAAACAATGATTAGGTATTATGCCAATGGTTTTACTATCAGGGGTACTCAAATAGAAGTTATAGAGTTGGAAAACGGACACTGACCCCCAAAGGGGAAGTTTTGGTAATGAAATGAAATATTAACTGCAGAAATGGTGGGTACTAGCAGAAAAGGTGATGAAATCACAAAATCTGTCAATCAATGTTCTGACATAGTTACAAAACTTAATGAACCTAGTTAATGTGAGCATAGGTTAAGTAGGTAGCTTGTGGCTTGTGTTACGGGATCTAGACTGAGAATAAACATAACGAGCGAATATCGAATCTGCGTCCCTTGCACAGCAGTTGAACGCTACGCCTTAGAGGCCGCCGATTTATCTAATACATGATGGCACGAGCACCTTCACCTTTTTAAATATTCGATGCACATAATATGCACATGACGTAACATTTTTTTTAACATTGTATGTAGTGTTCGATTCGTGGCACAAAATCTAAAATCAATCTTTCACTGTCACGAATGTTGCGTAGAAGACATCATATCCTTGGCGGTTATGAATAAATTAGGGTTAGTTTTAACTAAGACGCATATTTCAAATAATTATGTAAATATGTGACAGTGGTAATATTTTAAGCTTTCTTAAATATTGTCTGCTTGATTATTATTATACTAGCTGATGGCTTAGCCCGCATGGAATTCTCTTCTCGTTCCTGTCATTCTTCTTTTTACAAAAGCTGTAGAACTTAAGTTGTATGTAGATTACCCGAATTGGTCAAGTCTTTCTCGAGTTTTTGCGCTTAGCAGAATTCATTTTTATTAATATATTCTATACCTATACCTGGATATAGAATATCTAGCTACCAAAAAAGTACTAAATTTGTGTAAAAATGATTACTTACGGTTTTAATTAACATAGAATAGGTTATTTTTTTTTTATTGATTTAATTAGTTCAGGGGTATGTTTCTCTTTTGAGATAATTACGCGGAACTAAATAATTACATACATGTACATACAATATCTGTTTCTTAACTGTAATGTTACAAAATATTTTCGAAATATTGTACGAAAAAATAGGTAGCATATGGTATGTAAGTTTATTATGGACATAATCTTGCATTTACAGTTAACATGAACAGATGCAACGTTGCGATTACTTTGTACCTATTTTGTATTGACCTACACAAATGTATTGAATATGGCACGTGTATTATACGGATAAAACGATGCAGCATACAGCAGACTAGGCCCGTTTTCCAGAACAATCTGAGGACAGATTGTATTCTAGATGATAGTTCTAATGTTATTGTGAGAGTAGAGAAATACGGGCTTGTAATCTGTGATCTGCCCCTCTAGACAAGTGGCAATTCACCGGCCGGCGTTTGGTAGAATAGAATGTCAAATGTATGGGATTTGACGTATATGACAGGCGTCAACGAATGTCAAAAACGTCAAATCCTACACATTCGTCATTCTATTCCATGATACGCCGAGCAACGAATTGACACTTGTCTAGGTGGGCTGCTCTTTCATACCACTTAGGTGGCAGACAAGCATACTGCCCACCTGACGGAAAGTGGTTACCGTGACCTATGGACGTGTGCAACGCCAGGGGAGTCACACTAGTGCTGCCGACCCTGTAAGAACAGAGTTTCTGTGCCGTCAGTACAGAAGACCAAGCAGGACAAGCCTTTGGTCTTCCCACAGACAGCATTAAAACTGTCCAGTGAGCTCTAGCTGCCCTAGTTACCGTCGGGAACACAACACGAGGTTATTATGGTCACGGTATTCCATAGAGGAGAGGTATTTCCCCAGTCGGAGTGCTCAATTGTTGTCCTAACTTCGTTAAAATCTGTATCCATCATCGTGGTGCACGAGTTCTTTGCCTTTCCTCAAAACAATTTGGATGTGATGCCGTGATGGACGAGTTATCTTTAGAGCAAATCTGCGGATCCAGTAGTGACATACTGCAAGCCAAGAAGGTACTCAGCGTGACTGTCAAGAGTCACGTACGACTCGATACAAGAACAAAAGACAGACGTTCGTCAACAGGGACATAAGTACGGACATCTTTCGTATAAGGAACCGAGCCAGATGATGTCTTCACCTGAATTATTCGACCATATAGACGTCATAGTTCTACTGAAGGATATAGCGTCACTAAAGACTGAAGTGATGTTACTTATACGAATTAGAACCTTTCGAAACAATTACAGAACAATATCGGAGTGAAATAGGTAACACCGCGTCGCTGACAACGCCGTCAACCATTCGCAAAGTGCGTGAACACATGCCGAGGTACAGCTGCAGCTCAGTTTTCTTCATCAAAAATGCACCCTCAACAAGCAGTGAACGACCTGCTGAGTGCAATGACCGCAAATGACCATTTGCGATTGCCGAATATGTGTCACACGCTGAAAAGTCGCTAAAACCAGCTTTGCCACTAGTCTATTCAAATCTTACATTTTTCTCTTTTAGATAATCAAGAGGGGGTCAGTTTAAAGTTACTACTTGACTAAAGTTGTAGATTATCTTATTTAGAGCCATAAACATTAAAATATTTTTTTGTGAGTGACCTCCGTCAGATAAACCATAAAAACTATTTGAGCCCCCTTTTCCAAGAGGCCGTGGGTTAAGGGTTGCATCCCCATAAACTTCTATTTAACTTTAAATTTACCCATTTTTGATATCTCAATAAGAATTGCATCCAAAATTTAACTTTTATTTCAGTATTCCACGCGGATAGAGGTGCTAGTTCTTCCTCCTAGCGTTAATTCTCAGTCGCATCAGAAGCTTTCAGCTCGGAGTCTGGGGTCCGCTTTACCAGTCTTAACTACGGATTTGGTTAGACCTCGATATTTTCCGTGAAGCGATTGCCATCTGACCTCCACAACCCAATGTTAACATCAGGCGATATCGAAGCTTTGCAGCTAGACCGTTGTTTTTGGACTTTTTAGGGCACCAACTACCCGTAACGACTGCCATAGATGTTCTTATGTCAACCGGGATCGACGGCTAGCATTCTACATTATTTAAAACTATATAAAAATACTTACTTAATCCATCACCAACTAATATATGCAAGTGCCCTACGATAGGCAGCATGCCAGGATACAAAGGAGGCAGCTTGTGTTGGCCTCTGAAGTGCACTTTCCACTTCCAAAATGCACATAAGATGCATATCAAAACACATAACAGAACCGCACTGATCATTGTCGAGTAGGCTGTCACGCTTTGAACCGAAATTGCTGAGAAATACATATATATAAGAGACCGCAACCTTCGTAATATCTAGCTAGTATTACCTCGTGGGTCCGTTCGTTTTGGTTTCGTAACATTAGTAGCTCGAGGCTACTGATCCCCTTGGTGGTGTCTATAGCATAGCATAGGATAGGTACTTCCTATCCCGAGAATTTGTAGGCAGGAAAAAGGAAGGTAGTTTGTTATTGCAGGCTAGGTACTGCCTGGAATAGCAAAATGCCTGGCTTTATCGTAGTATAAGTACGATTGCAGACTCTAAACTCATGTCAGTGGCAAATTTCATCTAAATCCGTTCACTGATTATATCGTGATTGCGTAAGAAACTTCTATCCAAACTGGCATATGTAAAAGTAATAATTACTTAGTAAGATATTAACAGAACGGTGTTGTGCAAAGGATCATGATTTTTAGTACTCATCTTGCAGCAAAAAAAACTAAGATGAAATGATTTTGTGTTTTAATCCTATATTCCGTAAGAACGACGTTTGGCATTTAAAATTTACAACACTGCAATCATAATGTGAAATATTTCGATGGAATAATTATAATATGCGAATTATTTTGTTCTACATTTCAATGTCAATATCAAATATTATTATCTCTGGTCGTTGACCTCGTTCCACATTATGCTTAGGTAGTACTGAGAGCACCATGCCCTGGTGAAAGTTCATAGGTGAGGCGAAGGTAATGCTTGTGACCACGCTCCAGACTTAGGTTGCAACTTAGTCTATAGCCTTGTCGACGCACGAAGCACATTCTCATAATGGGTTCTGAAGTCGCATCGCCCGCCACCATACCACGCTCGCTGAAGGAGTATTGCTTCAGAGAGTCGATCAATTTGACACCTGAAAGAAATGTCATAATTCCCGAGAATTATGTAAAATATTTGCAACCCTATGCGCAGATGGCCATGGCAGTGGAGCCCGCATGTCCACAACACGTGCACAACGCACTCCAACGTTAACTCCAGTGGGTACGGTTGCTGCATTAAAAGAAATACTTACAAGATAGATTATGGTCTGTAATAGAACATAATCTACATTCGATAGGGAAAAATTATATCAGTTCAGGCCCCTCTTTCCTAGCTGTACCATTGATTAGTAGGGGAAGGTGAGGTATAATGATCCCCTTAAGGGAAAAACTTAACTGTGGCTAAAGTTAGAGGCAAAATCGAAAGATTTCTATTGTTGGAGGTAGTGAATTTACTGAACTTTGTAACTGCATACTTATTTTCTATTATATGTATACAGTTTTTTTATATTAGAGGTTTTCGTAAAAGTTTAGAAAAGGATCATTTTATACACACCTATGGATAAAATGATCCCTGGGGTAGGGGTAAAATAATATATACCATAAGTTATAAATATCAGTGAAATAAAACATTCAGCTGTTTATTTTCATCATGTGAGTATGTATTGTTCATAACAATTTAAGTATGTAAGCAAGTTACACAAAACTTTGGTGTCTTCCAGTTTTATTAGAAATCTTTTTTTTTTGTAATTTATCTAATACTTAATCAACAAAAATAAGCATTAAACATTACAACAAACTTTTAAAAGGTTTGTAAAATTAACAAGATACCTATTCAAGCAATTGACAAATAACTAGTAAACAAATAAACTAATGGACGCCTGAATCAAAGGTTATCGTGTCCTCCTCCTTTCTTCGGATCACTGACAGTCCCTATATCTGCCATTTTATGCCACCTAGTTCCACCTCGAGTTCGGTGAGGTGCTCGTCCAGCCGTAGTGTACCGCAGTTTCAAGCTGCCAGCAGTAGTTGGTTTCGGTAGCCTCCCGTCACCCAAACCGGGGATTAGGATTACCGGGACCATCGAGAACTGGGGACCATCTTTTATTTTGGCGTCTGTGCATTGTGAGGTTATTTAGCCTACTATTGCCACGCTGCGCTGGCCAGAAGGGTTGGTGAAGTGTTTTTCTCGAGCTTTCCTCTCTTAGGCCGTTTTGACCTCGGCAGAATATCGGCCAGAAGTCGCGACTCCTCCCTAAGTTTTTCTTTAAACGTAGTGTAATGTGTAGACGGCATCTAATGCCTTTTTCATTTATTATTCAAGGCAATTTTGGCGATTAGTTTTGCGTATAAATATTCTCGGCATGATCTGTAAAAATAACTTGGTGAAATGTTTTCTCGAGTTTTCCTTCTCTCAGGTCGTTTCGACCTCGGTAGAATATCGGCCAGAAGCCGCGATGCCTCCCTAAGTTTTTCTTTATGCGTAGTGTAGTGAGTAGACGGCATCTAATACCTTTTGCATTTGTTCTTCAAGCCAATTTTGATGTTTAGTTTTGCGTATAAATATTCTCGGCATGATCTGAAAACATAACAAATACTAATGAGGTAAAATGATTCCAGGGATCATTTTGAACACAAGGAAGGGATCATTTCGCCCCAAACACCAAATTCCAAGATATCGATCAAAACATAACCTTCAAATACCGTGTGCGGTGATCGAACACTGCTTAAATATTAGTTATCTGCTATTAATACCCGCAAGTAAAACAACATTTTAATAAATATGAACACGTAAAAAGCAATGAGAGTCCAAAAACAGGCTTACCTTAGATCTGAGCCTCACTTTTTGATTATTTTTTAATAAAATCACGCCAAGTGCTCGCACCGTCATGCCATTTGGAGAAGCAACTGGCAAGGGTGCGGAGAACATATTTCATGCGCATTTGGTTAGATGGCACTAGTTGTTTCTGATTTACTGAGGGGGATCATTTGACTCTCAGGGATCGTATTACCTCACCTTCCCCTACCATTAATTGGGACTACTGGGAATGCGGGTTCGAACCCGCGCCCCAAGACAAATGTATAGGAAAATTTGGATTACGTCAGGTAAGGCTCGGCGACTTAGTGGTCAGAGCATTCCCCCTGTCGCTTTTTCCTCTTAATCAATTTGAATAGTTAGCTGGCATTTCGTATGCTTTAAAATTTCATTCAATTATTTACATTACAGACACGCATTGGACCAAGCATAGAATTAAATAAACACACGTTCGACTTTATTATTATTATAATATCGTAAATAATATGACGCTTGCATGTTTACGGTGGTAGTTGCAGTGGACGCCTGTGCAGTGTGTTTGCATGAAGCTTCCCAATGCTCGCATGTGTTGTATTGTAATACCATTTTTTATGTAGGCGCGTAGGTAGTTCTCCTATATCGTACATATACTTACCTCCTAAGCTAAAAGAACTTCGTTAACGATAGAACGATAGAGTCACTTCTAAGCGATTGCAGTTTGTTTAGTTCTGCCGATATTGTGATCTGTTGTGCCAAGCTCATGTTCAGTTCCCGAGAATTCGGGGAGGGTTGAAGCGATCCGTCCCGGTTTTGCAGGGGTAAACTTTTTTTTTACATCGTTGATGTACCTCATTTTTCAAGTTTTATAGTACGAGCACAGGTACGGGGGCAATTCTCATTGAATAAATTAAAACAACACATATGTAACATCTCATATATTAATCCATAGTAATATTGATCGTCCACACATAAAGACTTTCAACTAACGAATGTAATGTTAAAACATCGAATACACAATCGAATATATTTAAGGAACGTTGAGATCTTTAATTATCCATTGACTATTTTGATACCCGTTTAAACTATCATAGACACATAGGCAAGTTTTCGTAAAAAAACTTTTTTTTAATTATAAAATAGTCAATTAGTTTTAACAACAAGTTACTAATGTGATCTACTGTCTCTTGAAGGAATATTATTTCAATATTTTCACTTTTATAGTGTGAATCAAACTCGGACTGTAGTTTTCCATCAAAATATTTGAATGTATAGATGGGTGTTTCCATTTTCAACCCACGGTTTTGTACCCATGAATATTTTTCGGATTTCAATCCACAATCAAGAGCTCTTTTCGTTTTCTACCCATGAATATAAATGTCTCAAATTAAAAATAAGTAATATATCCACTACAGAATAAGTAAGGTTTATGGAACTGTAATTTTTAAGACTACTAGTAACTAAATTACTACTATTCCCGCTAATCCAGCTAAGCTAATTTGCCTGTGTTACTAGTGGTTTTACATCGATACTATAATGGCCAGGATTCGAACCAGGGACTTCTCGATGGTAAGACCGACTGCTTAACCACTAAGCTACTGTAGGTTCTCACTATGTGTATACTGATGTTATGTGGTGAAACTGGGTTAAATAGTAAATAGTGGGTTGACCGTATGGCATCAGTATACTGACGGACGCTGGATGTGTGCTGGATGGTCCGATTCACACTATAAAAGTCACTAAGTAAAGGCTCATTCAGACGAGGAGATTTTTTCGCACATATCGGTTCGAGAAATCGTACCATAATCACACACACCATAGCCGATTATCGTATCCAAATGTTTAAACACTAAATTCTCGCCTACTATAATCGTATGCGAGAATTAATTAATACTTACCTTTATTAATTTTTTTTATTCATAGGACACGTCAATTTGACTTCGCCTCGCCTGATGGTAAGCTGAAGGCAAAGTCTCTGAAAAAAGGGTCACCATTACAGACACGTACCATGTTACAATGGTGGCACTCAGCTTGACGGCCTCATCAGATGCTTTTTCACGCCGCGCTTTAAGGATCCGGGACTGTAGGAGGAGGGAAACACGTGAACTGGTCATACAATACAAGGCGTCATATGAGATTCGCAAGTGACAAATCACCTTATGTCAAAATACGATTATTGCTTTGAAATTCTGTTCAGATAGACACTACCAATATTCAATTGCGTGGACGAGCGAGCGGCTATTATTTTTGCGAGAATTTAGATGCAACAACTTTTTTCTGTCCTTTTGATAATCGTATCATGCAGGCGAGAAACTCTCCTTGTCTAAATGAACCTTAACATTGAAATAATATCATTGGAGACGGCAGTATAGCCACCATGAAGATATTTATAAGTAAATTTATTCTGTACATGATGAAATAATACAGTTGCAGGATTGTTTGTTAAGTTACACGACGAATTTCAAAGCTTAGTGTATACTCCAAAGTACAATTTACTTATATAAAAACAGGCACTGTCAACCTCTGATCATTCAAGTATGTTTTCACATTACAATTACAGTACTTTTAAATATTAGCAGAAGTTTATAATTAGGTACATGTTTCGGCAGCTTTATATTATACAGGGTGGTACAATTATCGAAAATCTTAGAATGCAGTTTTGTTCTGAGAGATTTGGCCCTTATGATTGAGATTATCGATTGATGCCTTAAAAATGCACGATGTTACTTTTTCGAATTTTAGTCTCTTTGATTACCAGGTATTGCAAGCGAGTTCTAAAAAATATTCAAATATATGTAGTTTTATTTCTTTTTATAAATAAAGGAATGTTTCCTTTGAGTGTCCAGTATTTAGATTACTTTCCCTGCACTCTGTATACGGGATGTGTCGAAATTTAATGTCAAACGGTAAGTGAAAAATGTAATTGTAGTTCATACCCCTGTTGTTGTATTTACTCTGCATATTATCTACTTTTCATTAAAAAACTGAATAATGCAAACTTGATTCCGATTCTAAAAAATATTTAATTTCGTATAATTTTGTAATAATACGTGTAAAAAGCATGGGATCAAAAATGGGGTTAATATATCTCTGCCCACCCCTTCAGGGATTTACAGGTGTAAACATAATTATGTATGTTACACATACGTAAGTATGTAATTGTAATCTGATAACAACTTGTCACAATAAAACCCCTCAATAAGAATTACTAGAGGTCTAGGGATTGGATAGACATTGGCAGGTGAAATTATATGTAAATAGTAACGCCATTTAGGTGATTTATACAGTATTACATTGAAACTATAAATGATAATCAATGTTAATAATGGTGGTCATGGTCGGTATACCTTGGGACACGTATCTTGGACCTAAATCGTGAGGCAAACGAGGACCCGGCGCGCGCGGATTGTGTAGTAATAATCTATGCTTGGTGAATTTGAGCTCGTCCACCGCAGTAGCACCCCGTGCTAGCCACAAAAGACAGCCAAAAAACGTGTACTGTGCGTATAGAGAACATTTTGAGCACATTTTAGGTCCAAGATATTTGTCCCGAGCAATTAAGTAGATTTGGGAACTAGTCTTACAAACTTCTTTTTCCCTCATACTCATAATGCAATGACATTAATAAGATGTTTTTTAATTCCAAACAATTTCCATGCCGTAAATGCTTGCAACACTAAAGTGGGTGATAGACGTACGTGCTTTAAACACGCGGTTTTTAAGTTCACGAACTTACTCGGCTCGCCGTCGTCGGTGACAGATGGCAAGCTTGCTCACACTGTATTGCAATATCGTCGAGAGAAGAGGCTTTGTGCTATCTAGGAATTCTATCATGTCATATTTTTCTAAGAGTTTGCTAAAACACCGATGTTTTTCACCGGTTCACGAAATTCCGCACCTTTGTTAAATAAAAAAGAATGCAATGACCACAATTCAATATATATACTCGGAATTTTAATTCGATTCCAGATTTGACAATTTCAGTGTTGCAACGTTATGACAAGTACTAAATAGTGACGTTGCGAAATTATTCGATATGGAAATGGAATATTTCCGGATCGATTCTTCTCGTTTATAATTTTAATCTCGTAAACTAAGTATATCAGGAAATTAAATATTTCTGAACCGATAATTTAGTTTTGACGATTAATTAACGATCTGAGACTTTTCTTTTATAATTGTGTGTGAGATAAATAAAAAAATGTGATCATGAAGGAACATGACAAATAAAACAGATAGATGTATTATGGTAATAATTTATTTTATAAATTGTCGCCGTCATCGCTATCGCTATCGCTGTCACTTTCTGTAACATTTATTATAAATGTGTCTGTGATATTGTCAATTAACATATCTAGCCTACTCATTTTTTCCTCTTCTTTGACAACATGGGATACGCATTTAGACCATTCGGTAGCCGTAATTTTTTGAATGCCTTCCTGAAATAAATTTCTCACGTCTGTCAATTTGAAGGTTTTATTATTTTGAGCTACATGTCCCTTTACCTGCGCCCATATCAATTCGATAGGGTTTAGCTCGCAATGGTAAGGGGGCAGTCTTAAAACCGTGATCCCATGTTGTGCTGCCATTTCGTCTACAGCGTACTTATTAAAAGACTCGTTATGTGGAATCAGTTCTAAAAGCGTAGCTTTAACCATATCTGGTTCGTAATGAATATTTTTATTTAAAAGCCAATCTTGAATGGCAGCTTTTTTCCAGCTCATTTTTGGTGCCGTTTCCAATTTTCGGGAGTGGTAAGGTGCATTATCCATCACCACAATTGAGTTTGGTCTTAATTTTGGTAAGACTCCAGCGAACCACTCCTCAAAACAAACTGCATTCTTCTCATCATGGTAATCTTCACAATTTTTCTTTGCTTCAAAAATCATGAGCCCCTCTTCCAGGAAGCCTTCTTCACCACCTATATGGCTAATTATGAGACGTTTGCCTTTTCCAGATGGATTTTTTAATCCAGTGGTCAGTCCCTCCAAAAACGCTTGTCGAGATGATGTGACTTTCTTGTCCACCCAAGTTTTTTTTACAGTATGACCTTAAAATAAATATAGTACATGAACATTCAATATTACTATTAAATGTAATGTAAAATGTATATAAATTCATTTTGTGTATAAATGTTAGCCTTACCTGCGTTAACCCAAGTTTCATCTTGATAATATATATGTCTCCCTTCTCGTCGAAACTGACATATAGATCGCAAGTAACGCTGGCGCCATGTTATTATATCATTTCGATCAATAAGTGTGCTCTTGCGTGACCGTGCAACAAATTTAAAATTAAGATGCTTCAAAATCTTTCTGAGGGTATCTTTGGAAATCTTGGGCATTTCTGAATCATCGTTCATCACTTGTAAAATCTAAAATAGTAAATTTTATAATAGCTTGGCTAGCAATCATTACTTATATATAAAAGATGTAGGTATAAAATAATACTGTCTGACTGATTGACTAACCTTTGCAATGGTTGGAGGTTCATTTCGGTAAAAGAACTGATGAACAATTCTTCGTATCGCAGAGAATGTAAATTCATCAATTTTATCTTTGAAACTTCGCTTTGGTCCAGTTTTTTTAGGAGGAGTTGGCGGCGCACCTTTATTTACTTCCTTCAAAACGTTACAAACAGAGCGTGAGGTTATTCCCAATATGTCAGCAACTTTGCTCATACATTCATTTTCTTCCACAACTTCAAAGGCCTCCAATTGCGCAGAAATTTCATTTTTCACGTATTTGTAGCCGTTGCGGATCATTACTTTTTCAGTAACAGTGAAAGCTTTTCGTGGACGTTTTTTTCTTGGGGACAAGAAAACATCCACGTCTTTTTGTGATGTACTTGGCTGAGGATCCATTTTGATGGAAAACCAAAATAAATAGATTCACTCAAAGTTCACAAAAAACTATAAACGTAACAACAAACACAACGTAACAACACTTTAACAAAAACCCAACAAAATAACAAAATATCGATTCGCAATGAAGTAAGTAAGTTTATATTCACGCATTCGTGCAGTCAGACTGGGAGAATGAAGCCGAATGACACGATAAAAAAATGGCGATAGCTGCACGAGCGCGCACGGGTAGCCAATACTGAAAACTAATATAACTGAAAAATAATGTTTTTAATATAAAAACAAAAATATAAACTTTTTATAAAATAGAACAGCGATTACTAATTAATAAATAATTATTATGAATAATTCTGTATTTATTTAAATAAAAAACAATAATTTAGTCTTTAATTGGCACACTGATGGGCACACACACTGATTGTTTATCGATTTTTGTGTTCATCACTACACTATTATATGTGGTATCATTATTTCACAAAATGACAGTAGCTAATGTCAAATCAGGAATCGAATTAAAATTCTGACTTATAGATAGCGCCACCGTCCCTTCAATGTTGTCAAATTGTGCCAAATTTATTGATCTTCCAATAAAACAGTATGCACTTGACAACCGTAGTTCTGATTTTGGTAATCTTACAGATTCGTCGGCTCATATTTTTTTTTTTTATATTTTAAATTTAAATTTTAAACGGTCGGCAGCACGAGTGTAACTCCGCTGGTGTTGCACTCGTCCATAGGCTACAGTAACCACTTTCCGTCAGGTGGGCCGTGTGCTTGTCTGCGACTTAAGTGGTATAAAAACCACTTGGTAGGTAAAATCAAGATTTAAATTATTAGGTTAAACATACAAAGCCGAAGGAATAGGACAGAAGGACACATTCATATTATACTGAGCTAATTTTCTATGTTTTAGCCGTAAAGGGCATCTAGCTTAGCTACTTATAGAAAAGGTATCATAGGATGTACTTAGATTATTTAATTAATACTTTTTAGAGTAGTCAAGGTTAATGAAAAATATAGGACACTACTCGTAGTTGCAAGGTTTTGGAGGCTCTATTAATAGTAGACTGGAAAAGTGTATATAGGCTTCGACCAAATACTATTAAGTACTTTGGTCGAAGTAGGTATGTTACGGTAAATGTGATAAATTGAAAATTATTCATAATTGAAATGTGTGTGTTAATTCACCTCTGTTTAACCCTCTGAGGATAAAGGTGTGATTATTATGTATGTATTTATGTATGTTAGTAATAAGGTGCCATGTCTTTTGATAAATGTGATGATTCTCTCAATGATATCATATTTTCCATCATATTTACCGGTGATTACCGGCCTCCGTGGCGTAGCGGTAGTGAACGCGGCCGCTACGCAGGAGGCGTGGGTTCGATCCCCGCTCAGTGCAAATATTTGTGTTCATGAAATATGGGTATTTGCATTGGTCTGGTCGTGCCTCGGAGAGCACGTTAAGCCGTCGGTCCCGGTTGCCATAAGAACATCTATGGCAGTCGTTACGGGTAGTTGGAGCCCTCAAAAATCCAAAAACAACAGTCTAGCTGCAAAGCTTCGATATCGCCTAATGTTACCATTGGGATGTGGAGGTCAGATGGCAATCGCTTCACAGAAAATATCGAGGTCTAGCCAAATCCGTAGTTAAGACTGGCAAAAGCGGACCCCAGACTCCGAGCTGAAAGCTTCGGATGCGACTGGGAATTAACGCTAAGAGGAAGAAGAAGATTTACCGGTGATTATTAATAATTCACTACTTTCATCGACTTGACAAACTGGTTAGGTATAACCCGCGCCACGTATCTTGGACCTAAATCGTAAGACATACGAGGCTCTGGCGCCCGCGGATTGCTTTGTAATAGTCTGTACTTGGTGAATTTGAGTTTGTCTACCGCAGTAGCATCCTGTGCTATCCTCAAAAGACACCCAAGAAATGTGTACTGCGCGTATAGGGCACCTTTTGAGCACATTTTAGGTCCAAGATACGTGGCGCGGGTTACACGAATAGTTGCGGAATTGCATCAATTACATTTGTCTCTTCAAAAGTTACAATTTTTAATTTTACCGACAAGAGTAGTCAATTATTAATAATCACTGGTTAATATAGTTAATTTATCAGTTTAACAATGATTTTTGGTAATTGTTAATATTTTTCAAATTATCCACATTTACAGTAACAGTTACAAATGATGTAGATAGCTTACAATAATTTTTCACCAAATGTATGTTACACACACGTTCCCAAGTACATATTAGTTACTACTTAAGTACCACTTTATATTTCCACAGATTACAACAAACAGTTTACTAATATTTTACAATAGGTATATTAAGTACGATTAAGTTCTGACAGTCTTTTCAATAAATAAATTCACCATTATAAATATTCACTGAAATACACATTAACATTTCAATAATTCGTAATTAAGCCTAGATAGAACATTTTGTTGGATGAAACGATAAAATAACTACGTTATTTATTCGTTACAACGATAACACCTCAATTAATCATACATCTATTTACATAAATTTTAGAAGTCTGTATGTATAAATAATTATAAGATAACGTAATTAAATTCCTTATTTGACAACATTACAATATCTAAAATTGGTTTTGACTGTCTGATGCTCGTTACTTTTGTACACAGCAAAGTTCACTAGGCGCATGCGACGGTTGTTTGGAACTGTGGATTCTGCCGTCGCATAGCTTGCCGTCACCTGAGATAAAAAATGACTTGTAAATTTTGTATTAGAGTGAAACTTAATTGTTGTAGTACTAACACCTTTATTATGCTGGGCCCACGATAACTTATCACTTTTAATCCATGATGCGACCATTCATGTGACTCCAGGGATAAAAGAATTCGGGCATACAACGCAGTGCTATATGGGTAGTTATACCTCGGGACATATATCTTGGATCTAAGTCGCGAGACATACAAGTCTATGCTTGGTGAATTTGAGCTCGTCCACCACCGTAGCTATCCTCAAAAGACACCCAAGAAACGTGTACTGCGCGTATAGAGTACATTTCGAGCTACTTTGGAGCCCAGGATCTACTCTATTAATTTTTCTCTAGATTTAGCTCATCTTTGCCTCTCCGCGAGTGGCTCCTCAAACCTTAGGCCCCGAGAAGAATGACTGCGTCAGAGCAGCAGGTCAGGTTCGCTTGGGCCAAATTCTTGATGGGACCATCACGCCTACTCACAACTATACTGATAAAGCTCTTGCTCGTCAGACCAAGACCATGACATTCTTTAGACCATAACATCAGAATGTAAAACAGTAGCTCAAGCAACGGTTACCTGTCCGCAGCAGTGGTGGTAGACACAGTAGTATGGTTATGGACATCGTGTTCCTCCAGCGAGTGGGAGTGAGTCGGCCGATGGTTCTGTCGTCTCGAGCCCTCGGCATCTGACTCCCGACGCGTACCTCCACTCCCACAGAAGCACTTGCAGATGATGCGTTTGAATGCAAACCTGGAATGTATGAAACTTGTTTACTGTCTGATATTTCGAGTGCAGATTTTAGGTTTCTAAAATAAAAATTGGAAATCTGTTAAAGAATTCTTAGGTGACTTGTGAGATCACTTTGATGCAGGTTATTTTGAAGTCATTGTGCTCTACTGGTGAAGGTGCGTTATTGAAATTTTCTATCGTTGCATCCCTACTAATATTATAAATGCGAAAGTAACTATGTCTGTCTTTCTGTCTGTCTGTCTGTCTGTCTGTCTGTCTGTTTGTCTCACTTTTACGACTAAACCGCTGAACCGATTTTGATGAAATTTGGTATAGAGGTAGGTTAGACCTTGAGAAAGGACATAGGCTATGTTTGGTCGCGATAACCGAGATCCACGCGGGCGGAGCCGCGGGCAAAAGCTAGTTTATTATAAGTCACATTTGCCCTAAAAGTGTCTCATCTAGTATACTCTTAGTGGGATATAGGAATCATAATTTAATGTTTTAATTTCTATTACAAAGAAAAAGAATGACAGTTTACTATAAAAGAAAAAAATATGCATTCTAAATTTTATGGTTCAGTTGCGATCGCCCAACTGTAAAACGAATTGGTAAAACTTTTACCTGAAATCCTTAGAAAACAGCGCGTAAATGAGTGGATTGATAGCAGAATTGCAGTAGCCGAGCCAGAAGAGAATTGAGAAAATGATTGGAGGAACACAGTCTCCGCAGAACGCCCGCACCACGTACACGCTGAAGAATGGCAGCCAGCAGAATACGAAGCCACCCACAATAATCCCCAGGGTCTTCGCCGCTTTGGTTTCCATGCGGAACCGCTTCACCTACAAGAACGGGTAAGTTTGTAAGTCTCATCATAACTATCTGGAATTTTTTTTTTTTTTTTTTTTTTTTAATTCTGTAAGATACAGAAATTAAATAAAAATATCATTAGGTACCTAAATGTATGATTCTGGAGCCGACCGCATACGACAACTGGCGACGTATGCAGCAGATAATAATAATAATAAAGCCGTTTATTCCATATTTTTACAGTGTTGCAATTATAGTTTAATGTTAGTATTTTTTTTTTCTTTATTATGACTTATAATTAATGTTAGTATTACGAAATATGGATCCCTGTTTGGGTAAAGGCCTCCTCCATCCTCTTCCATGACTCCCTGTCCTTGCCTGACTGTATCCAGTCGTTTCCTGCTATGCATGTTATCTCATCAGTCCACCGTTTTAATTGACGACCAACACTCCTTTTACCCTCTGGTCCCTTCCATCTGGTAGCTTCGACAGTCCACCTCCTGTCCGTGTTTCGTGAGATATGGCCGGCCTATCCATGCAGCAGATATAGCGTATTAAATAAAATAAATATTCAATTCAAATACGAATAAAGGGGACCATTGAGAGGCCTCAGTAGTCGCAGTTGTCGTGTGCGGTCACCTTCGGAATCATACCTTAACTTTGCCTTGAGAGTTTCCCTTTCCACTCTATAGGCATAAAGACTGGACAAATTTTGATTAATCTTCACAACAAGTTTGATAGTAGACGGTACCAATTGCAACCGTATTATCAAACTAGTTCTGTATTTTTCAGCAGCAGTCGGGTTTTAAATCAAATGATCTAATTAAGTATACTAATTTACCTGTGCTTTAATGTTTCTCTTCCCCATCCTTCTAGTAGCCCGAGGTTTATCGTCATATTCGTCATACAATGGTCCAGGAGCCAGGTGATGCGAGGGTCTCACTCTCAGCCTACTTTCAGTCAGTTCCCGACCGTCCCTTTCATAATGTACAGCATACAATGAAGGGCTAGGTGATCGACTTGAGGATCTAGAGTTCTCGTGAGCTGGACATATCTGTTCTGATGACGGGTATGACACCGAAATCTTGACTTTTTCGTGAGCACGGCGAGCACTTGAGTGTCTGCAAGATGTTGTCCTGTTATTATTAAATATGGTCAAAATTTTGTGGGGACAACACAACACATACTCTATAAAGAACTTGCAATATATTTTTACTTATTCCTATTAATGATATACCTACTATGAATGATAAGAATGAGTTTGTGAAGATGTATGGGTGTTTGTTAGTTTTAAAGCTCAAAAGCTTCAACGTTTATTATCAAAAGCTTCAGCATAGGCTGAAATTTGGTACAAGGGTGGATTATAACCTGTCTAATAATATAGGCAATAGGTTCTCATGAATTGCGGGAACAGTATCAGAATTCTATCCGGAAGGAGACGCAGGCAACAGCTTGTTTGTAAAAATTAGATAATGGGATTTCTCTCTCGAATTCCGAAAACACCCGGCACTGGGAAAGCCCTACATTTTACAGGTAAGCACAGATAAATAATAGCACTCTAGTAGGATCTGTAACTAGTATGGGTATCAAAGCTGTTTGCGTAGTAGGATGGGTCGGCAAGCGCAAAAAGTTAGGATAGGATATAATAAAAAAATGTAATGCTAATATAGTTAATTGTGCTGAAAGCTAAAAGTGGTTCCGTACGTAAAACGGTCTATTTAATTTGTAATTCAAACTAGAAACTTGAAGGTTCAAGTGAAGCAAATGTATTCAATGAAAGCTATGTATAAAACATGCCACCGGCAAAGCCTAAGTGATGGGAAAGAGAAACGAAGAAACGGAAAGGCTATCCCTTAAGGGTGTGCAAAGTCTGATTGAAAAGTTTTATAAAGTCAAAATGACTTTATTCTAGACTACCATTGGTCAAACAAATTAATCCTATTAATATACGAAAGTGAGTTTATTTATTTGCTTGTGTATTACTCGATCAAGTAAGAAAGGAAGGAAAGGAATACCAAATGCAATTTTTTATAGCACGTAAGTGGCAGATAAGCACACGGCCCACCTGATGGAAAGTGGCTACCGTGGCCTTTGGATGTGTGTAATACCAGGGGTATATCACTCGTGCTAGCAACCCTGTAGGAACCTTCATAAGTCCTTCTAGTAGAACTCCACATTGGTGAATGAAATGGACTGTGTGAGATAAAGAAATGTACATGGTGTATGATAGCTACAAGTATACTCACCTCCTCAACCTCTCAGGGGAGGCACTGAGCGAAGTACTGGTAGAATGATTGGAAGCTGTTGACAATGGCGAGCCGTGTGGTCGGTTGGACCCTCGACCGCGGTGGATCCGTAACGTCAGGCGGTTGTCATCGAAACGACTGCCCAGACCTTTTCCTGGAAATTTTAAGGTACTCTGGTTATAAGAGTATCATCCTAGTGTTGATTGTTGCTTCATTGTGGAACATTTTATTTACTTTTAAACTTGACATTTTTCATTTCACAGGTTCATTCAACGGGTATCTAAATGTCGAATAATATGTCCAAATAAGTGTGTACTGAACTGACCAGCGATAATCTGACTTATTCTCCAAGCAGGACAGCCATTGACTGAGCTCTTTTCATGACCCGACCACGCCAATAAGGCTAAGTTTGGGCTGCATTATACTCTCAGTGATGAAGAACAGTCCGATGCCTAGTCTCCTTTTCCGATATCTAAGGGAACATATGCAATACTCTTTGCCAGGAGTACAGAATATAGTAACTAGTATTTTGTATCCATATTCTAACAATTTCTCACCTTTCGTAGTCCTAAAACCTTGGTTAATGGCCTTGGTGGTTCTAACAGCTGCTTTGTAGATTCTCCAGTAGAAGAACAACATCACAAACATGGGGATGTAGAAGGAACCAAGTGCAGAGTATACCACGTAGCCTGCATCGTTGGTGAGCTCGCATGTCCAGGGGCAAGGCGGGTTTGGAGACCACCCATCTTTATCAGCTTCATCGGGCTGGAGAAAAACGTATTCTGTTATTATAATACTAGAATTAGCTGGATCTCCGTCCGAGACATACTTTGAACCTCTGTTACAACTCATAATCAAACAAACCAACTCTTCAGTTGTATAATATTCGTACAATATATACTCTTAAATTGAGCCCACAGCGGCTGAGCCGCAGTCGCCTATTTCAGATCATTAGTCCATCTGACTGAAGGGCGTCCCACCTTCCGCTTACTGATTCGCGGTCTCCACACAAGATCTCACTTGTTTCAACGGCCACTGGTCGTTTGGCACAAGCGGTCAGCCTGGACTGGACATGGAAAAAGGAGGATTGGATGCTACAGCGCACATTGAGAGAGGTATATGTCCAGCAGTGGATTGCAACAGCATGCACTTGGCTTTTTTGGTTGCATTTCTGTCTGATCTCTTACCAGCAAAACCTGTGACAGGGCCTCGTCCGTCGACCAGCAGATGTACCGGTTAGGACCTAAAAATCTTGCTACCTTATTCGAAGAAAGCTACTTACTTTTTTATCCTTCCATCCAACCAGTGGTGGAAAGCAAATTACGAATGACAGCACCCACAGTCCAGCTATCAACGCCTTGGCTCTCTTCCTGCTCATGATGCTAGGATAGCTCACGGGCCTGGTAACAGCCACATAGCGGTCCAGCGATATAGCGCACAGGTTCAGGATCGAGGCTGTGCACATCCACACGTCTACTGCCAGCCATACTGAGCACCATACATCGCCGAAAATCCATATCTGGAATAGAAATGTAAGTTTTATGGGTAATTGTGGTTTGCATTATATGTATGATCATTAATCATGGCAAAGTGGTCGTGTCTGCACATTGGAGACATTAAAAAAATACTTGGATTATGTTCTATTAATAATATCTACTAATCATAAAAATATTTTTTTTGCGATGGACGCAAAAAATATTGAATGAATTTTGATGTGGTTTTTTTGTATGATCTAAGTCTGATTTAAAATCTTACGTAAATTGGATTACAATCGGTCGAGTAGAACCGGAAATATGGCCGACAAACAGGAAAACCGACATCCACGCGGGCAGAAGACGGGTTCTAAATTAGAATTTAGAAGTAATATTAGAACTTCTAATATTATATTTAATTCTAATTAAACAATTACCATTTTTTGCAAAGTAAATACCTTACTACATTCAGTGCCTCCAAGAGTATAATTTGAGAGTCGAAACGCCATCAACACGATAGTAGAAGAAGAATTCTGTCTAATTCCGTTCCACCAAAACGTGTTAGATAACGAGAAAAATATTACATCGTTCCTTATACTCGATTAAAATAATAAATTGCTTTTGGAGACAGTTCAGATGTTAGGTATGGCCACCGTGTCTCGTAATTTAATGAGGTTAAATGCTGATTTATTAGCAGCAGCCGTGTCCGGATGCTACCTGCGTCAGACGGAAGGTACGGGTCTTGTGTAATTGCCGTACTCACTCATTGAAAATCGGTAGGCCGTACTTGCGTCTACTAGAGCATGCGGTATCGGTACGATTAACAATTTCAGTAATTTCTATACTTATACATATAAACAATTCAATATGTTTCATGATATATATTTTTTTATTTATTAATTAAAAGTCTTGTGGCTAACTAAGGAGGTTAGCACATTGCAAGGTTAAATAATACTAGTCAGGTTAGTTTTAGGATGGGTGACCATTCTTAATACATTGAGGCCACTCTATCTATGCCTCGGAGAGCAGGTTAAGCCGTAAGTCCCGATTGTCATAATATATGAACGTCTGTGGCTAGGTAATTCCAGAGAGAGAAATTCTAAAATAAAATAAAACAAAATAAAAACAAAATGTCTTTATACTCCAACGAAGCGATACTAAGTACAAATAAATAAAAAGAATGGAACTGTCCGGTAAGAAAAGATAATAATGAAAAAAATATTCAAATTTCGAATAAAGTCTTCTGGAAGCTGTAAATTATATTGAGTTCATTTGTCATTTGTTTTTATAAATTAGTCGAAATTCAAAAAGTGCGTGTCGTGGGTCCAAATGAATTTGGCGGGAGAAAATTTTCTGTCTGTGATTTATTACGAGTTTCTTTGCGGTCTTAATCAACCGCTAAGTCTGACTAATTAGGGGAAAAAGTAGCGTAACAACAGTTTCGAGCAAGTTATAATATACTTACCTACAAAGAATTTTTACGCCTGCTCTATATTTCAGTGTTGCCAATTCATTTGTATGACAGCTACAAAAAAGGTTGTTAGGTTACAAGTAAATAGGTACTTTACAATATATGACAGCTACAAAAAGGGGTCGTTAGGTCACAAATAGAGACCTTTCAACATATTTTTTTTTGTTCTGCACAGTCACTAGCAGTGAACATAGTCATTGGTTATGCATATTAATGAAATCCAATTTGAGAGGCTTAGAACATAAGCTGCTTAAACTGAACGGGTGTTGCATAAATTGATCGAATCTAACAAACCAGCTGCAGGCCTACTATTAAACACGTATCCGAAATTGCGGACCAAAGTTCCGAGATATTCATTCTCTGAACCTTTTTTCAACTCAGTTGGGGTCGGTTTTCCAGACTAACTGTGATGCGGCTTAACTTCGATATTTTCCATGAAATGACTGCCATCTGACCTCCAAAACCAATGAGCAGTTTTCCAGTAGGTATTTAAAGGGTTCCTAAAGACGCGCTAGATGGCGCAGCCGGCACTTTTGGTAAGAAGAGTGTGGTGTCACAATAGACGAATATCATTGTTGTCTAGGTATCCTTGAATTTGTTCTGTCACTGAATAATTATGTATGTAGAAGGTTGAAAGGATTAGTAGTTATGTGATTGAGGAGTTGACTGTACGATCGACAGGTTCTAGGTTCGAATGCTGTCCTTTACACTACCGTGTTAGAGATTTCAAATGATATTATTCATTAAGAAAATATATAAACTGGAATTTTATTCTTTTGTGGCAATTTTCCATTAACTTGGGCCCTGAAAATATTTCAAATTTCAATATTCCGGAAGAGCGGTGCTGTGGAAAACAGCTAGCCTTTAATATTAACAATTATGGTCCTTACCCAGTTAACCTAACCTATTAATGTTGTACAAACTTTCCGCCTATGTATCAAATATTTACGGAATGTATGCGTGCAAACCTATCACATATTACATTATCGAATCTATCACCCGTATATAAAGTAGGGATGTCCTTCACCTCGAACTACCTGATGAAATGTTGGCGTTAATTACGGTCGCGGATTATCCCGGTTTACCCGTTTTATCTCTTGTTCCACCGGAGGGATGGGTGACCTATTTATATTAACTTTTTATCAGGACGGCGGATCTTATTAGCTGTGTTATATTTTCTGGAAATGTTCTGTAGGATATGATATGGATGGATTTACGTGTAATGACTTAAGAATGTCTCCAACATCTGCCAGTACCATCAATTACTAAGACTGTTAAGTTAATCATCATCATCATCATCATCTTTATGGAGACGCATTTTTCCTAATTACATTCATGGCTAAGATGACCTCGGAGCTCAGCGTCCGCCTTCCGGCTCTTCCTCCTCCACTTCGAACAATCTTGGGCGTTCACCATTTGCAGGCATATCACCCTCCACGACGTCAAGCTAGGACTTCTTAGGCCTACCCCTTCTACCCAAGAAGTCTACCCAGAATTACTAAGACTGTTAATCTTCGCTGCCATTACTATAAGAATTTTATTTCGACACAAAACTAGTGACGGTATCACATCAAGAATCTTTGAATCTAGTGTCATTATTACCATACAGTGTTGAGTTCCCGCTTCATCTTAGGCTTTCATTTTGGAGTCCAGCTCTCAGCATCTTTACAACTTTTCATCTTTCTTTTCAGCTGGTCTTCGGCATCCTTGGCAGTAAGATGCCATGCATGTCATCCCCTACAACTCTAAGTCAGCTTTGACCAGTCATTTGCTATCCACGTATCCTGGCCGACTGCCCAGATACGTGCCCTCAAACTGCGAACCTACAGGGTAGGCTGCCGCGAATGCAACAGTTCTTCACGCGATCTTTTTGCGTGACTCCACACATCTACCGCAGGCCGCAGCATAGTCAGTTCTATGAAACGCAGCTCCTGCATAAGTTACTCAGCACCAGCAACGTTCCCAGCCTTGTAATGGATACTAGGGCTGGTGATAGTATCATAGACCTGCCCCTGACTGAATGAATGGAGTAAATATTGATTCTACCAAAAATAATAGAATTTATAAATCTGCAGATGTAAAGACATTATCTAGTAGAAACATAGATTGTATTTATTTTCTGAAATTTCTTACAAATAACGAGTAGCTGGCTAGCTAAAAACTAAATGTAATACGCCTTGCGCGCTGTTTTACTTTTGGACGCGTCTTTATAGAAAGATCGTAAAACTCTCGCATGTGGAAAAATAACTTCATATCGAAGTGCTAAATAAGTTATTTTTATGGCTGGAATCACAGTTTTATAACATTTACTTAATTAAATGTTACTTCTACACGCGATCCAAAACCTAAATAATATTACAATATCGGTGTCAGTAGATATAGGGTGCCTAAAACATGACTTATGAAGTAAGTTCCATAATAATAATTAATTAATCACGATAAGTCCCGATCACAAAAACGATGACTTATTCGGTTAAATACTCAATTCATGTTAAAGGACGGTGTGGGCGCTATGCAACAAATTGCAGTTATAGGGTTCTAACATCTTTTTCCTCTTAGCGTTAATTCCCAGTCGCATCCGAAGCTTTCAGCTCGGAGTCTGGGGTCCGCTTTACCAGTCTTAACTACGAATTTGGCTAGACCTCGATATTTTCCGTGAGGCGATTGTCATCTGACCTCCACAACCCAATATTATCATTAGGCGATATCGAAGCTTTGCAGTTAGATCATTGTTTTTGGATTTTTTTTTAGGGCTCCAACTACCCGTAACGGCTGCCATAGATGTTCTTATGGCAACCGGGACCGACGGCTTAACGTGCTCTCCGAGGCACTACCAGACCAATGCATATACTCATATTTCATTCATACAAATATTTGCACTGAGCGGGGATCGAACCCGCGCCTCCTGCGTAGCGGCCGCGTTCACTTCCGCTACGCCACGGAGGCTGTCAAGGGTTATCTATAGGGTTCTAACATAACATGGGTAAAAGCTTTGCCGCTTGTTTGTGTGATACTGCATTTTGGATTAATTCACAAATTGTTTTAATTTTTGAGACAGTGAAACAAAACAATAACGCGACGCGTTTAAGGTTTTCAAACAGTTTAATTATTGCACATTTTTGTTATAGTTTTCTCCATCTGATCCAATCTTTTCTTCATCTGATCGGTCATCCCGGGTGCATCCAAAGATTCCACTTTGAAGCCTGATCCACACTCCCACTCCGCCTTTTTTATATCACTTAGGTATCTATCCTTTCTGTAATATGGTTTGGTTAACTGTAACGAGATCGTCTGACACAAACTTCGAAAGCAAATCCCGTGACACAACCCAGTCCGTCAATCAACATGTTGGAGTGCACCTGCACGACTCACAGGTGGGGATGGTTTCGGCCTTTATAGATATAAGTGGGGCCCATACACCTTTGAAATAATAATTAATATATAATATATATAAAATAATGTTTTAAAAATAGTAAAAGTGCTCAAATTGGATCGAACTGTGCTTCAAAGTGAAATACCTACAAGAACTAAAACGCCTAATGTGTAGTACAAAGTTAATGACCAGTAAAATTTAAATAAAAACAAATAATAAAAAATAACGACAACCGTTTATACAAATAAAAGTCCAGTGAAGGTGTTACGTCCTGTACATATATATTCGTGAAAACTAAGAAGATTGTGTGATAATAAACTATATCAAACTTAACAAACTGCACAAAAAAAAGTGATTTTATTGTTATAATATACTTATGTAATAGAAAAATGTCCAATACATCCAAAACTTTAGAACACCGCCATCTGTGATATACCACATTGACAAGTGTCAAAACAATAGGGTAGGAAGCAGCTGTTGTAAAGCAATATAAATGCTAACTTTTTTTTGTCATAGAAATTCTTGTGACTTTATGCAACATACATACTGGTGCATAATTTCAATGTAACGGCTAAAGCTCATCGTGGCGGAGTCGGCAAGCTAACGACTTGAGCGCAGGCGGCAGGCGATCGAATCCAACTTTGTGCGGAATCACTTTTTGTGAGGTTTTAAATTTCATTTACTACATACACAACAACAATGGATGATGAAAGTCATATAAATATTACTCAGCGGAGACAAAACAAGATAAGGAAAAATAACATTAGTGAAGACGAATTGGATATAGATGTGGTGGATGTTTCATACCATAGCTTGCCTTGTAACACGGTAAATATTTACGCATTGTATGAGGAAATAAATAAACTCAAGATTGAGCTACAAGTTGCAAATGCAGAAATAGATAACTTGAATACAGAAAACCATACATTAAGAACTAAATTGGAACTCTGCGAGCATAAAATAAATTGGTTCAAATCAGTAGGCGTACAAGAAAATACACACATTAGACACGGTACACCGACCAAATTCTTTTCACCGCAGTGTAAACAGCGAATTCGGACAGTGTCCCTAAAAATAAGTTCACCTAGGACCCTGCCAAAGGACCCTTTCACTCACCATTCTACAGTGTCAAACGACATTTTAAATACATCTTTGCTTACCGAAGACATTGTTGACAACTGGAGGGATATGAACAAGAAGACCTTAGTTTATACGCCAAAAAAGATGAGTCGAAAAGATGCCGAAGCTGACCATCATTCCATAAACTCTTCGGAAGGCTTTGAAGAGGATCAACAGCAAGAACGACTATTACAAACAGTGGAATTAAAGGAGCACAAAAATTTGACGGAAAATAACATGTATTCAAGTGGAAAAATTCGAGAGCGTGACAATGCAGACAGCATAATAATAACACAACAAGGTCTGTCCCTTAAAATGAACCAGCATCTACATGAAACAAAGAAGAGGCCTTGTGAATCACAGAAGGAAATGCAGCAGCACCGAATCGCCATATTCGCTGATCAAGCAGGAAAGAATATGAGAGAGAAATTGCAACGCCTGGTTGGAGACTCCTTCAGGATTACTGCGGATATCAAACCTCATGCCACTATCAGTCAAATACTAAGTACATGTGTAGCTACGTGTAAAAACTTCACGAAATCGGACTTTATCATAATAATAGCCGGGTCTGGTGACTGTAATCCTCTTAGTATTTCTAGTTCTTTATATTACAACATACAAGTTTTACACAACACGAATGTCCTTGTCGGTAAAATATACTATAACAAAAATTTGAATGTAGAAAATGTGAATCGCACCATAAGATTTGTTTGTAATAATTGTCCTAATTCTAGTTTTGTATCTCTAGATAACAACTACTGGAGTAATAATTACTCCATTAATAAACTACACGCGTGTAAATTATTGTACAGAGAAATGTTACGGCTACAATACAAAATTAACTATGCGAATCATGTACAGAGAAACAACCACTTCCAAATGGAAAAAAAAATATTCAGAGACGTTTCTACACAGACATCAGATTATATACCTGCAATGGGCAATGATCTTTTTCGTCAATAACAATGAAGTGCGTAATAATGTATTTGAAAACGAAAAGCATGAAATGAGAAATTTAAATATTTTCTATCAGAACTTGTGCGGAATAAGTAACAAAAAAAATGAGATTCAGGTATATATGGATGGTTATGACTTTTGTTTTGATTACTTTTGTGTAGCAGAACATTTTCTAAATTCAAGGTCTGCCCCTGTGTTTAATTTTCCCAATTATAACTTAATGTCTTACAACACAAGAGCACAGAAAAAAAGGGGAGGTAGTTTAATTCTAGCTCACCAAAATACGACATGTGAAAACATCGATTCAATTAATAAATTGTACAAGGCAGATATTTTTGAGATTTGCGGCGTTAAAGATCTCGACACAGGTTTAAATATATGTTGTTGTTATAGAACCCCATATGACACAAATTTTGATAGTTTTATGGAGAGCTTGGAAAAGTTGTTGGGACATTTTGTTGATAAAAAGTGCCTCATTTGCGGTGATTTTAATGTTGACCTGCTGACCGACTCTTACAGAAAGAAATCGTTTATAAGCCTATTGACTTGTTATAATTTTAGATACCTAATAAAAAGTGTAACTTTCGCTCGCAACGACACTCGCTCGTGCCTAGACAACATAATTACGAATATTGGCGAGGATACCGTAAAAAAAACCTATACAGATGATAATGGTATAGGCGATGGACATAGCGGACTTTTTTGCAATATCAATCTAGAGAAAATTAATAGACACTCCAACATCTTCGAACAGTCTATTACGATTAAAAAAAGAATATTTAATGACAAAAATAATGCAAAGTTTAGAATTTCCATTCAAAATAAAATCCATAATAACATGGGTATAAATCAATTCCTAAGCAGCTTGTATGATATTTTCAGACATTGTTACCCGAAGAAGTCCCTAAAAATAGAACCTCGTAAACAGAATACTTTAAAATGGATTACAAAAGGAGTAAAAGTCTCGAGTAAAATGAAAAGAATCTTATGCACAGGAACACTTAGGAATGTTAGCTTAATAAATTATAAAAATAACTATATTAGAATTTATAGAAAAGTAATTACGAAGGCAAAAAGTCTAGCTGTCTCTGATCATTTGAAAACTGCAAAAAACGTGCCAAAAGAAACTTGGAAACTCGTAAATCAACACACGAGTAAGGTACAGGGTAGACAAATTAAACCTCATGTTCTGAATATAGATCACAATGTCATAACAAATCCCAAAAAAATAGCGAATATCTTTGCTGATCACTTCATTTATAGTGCTTCCTTAGAGAGTGATCAGAAAAACAGCGCAACTTCCTTTCTGAGGGATTCTACGGCTAGAGTGGAAAATAACCTTATATTTAACCCAACAACACCTAACGAAATTAAAAAAATAGTCAGCAAAATGATAAATAAAAAATCGAGTGGTTTTGATGACTTACCTATTTCCATAGTAAAGGATAACATCGACATACTGGCCTGTCCACTTTCGGCCTTCTTCAACAAATGTATCGAAAAATCAATTTTCCCTGACCAGTTTAAATTGGCTAAGGTGGTTCCGATACATAAAAAAGGATCAAAATCCGATCCAAAAAACTATAGACCAATATCGCTGCTACCAATACTATCAAAGATCTTCGAAAAAATAATAAAAACTCAGCTAATGGTACATTTAAACCAAAACAAAATTTTAAACTTAAGGCAATTCGGATATCAGAGAGGGGTTGGTACTTCAGATGCAATAAATACCTTAGTGAATGATATAGTTTACAAATTGAATGAAAGGTTGAGGGTGGTAGGGATATTTGTGGATCTTAGTGCTGCTTTTGATACAATAGATTACGAACTACTACTCAAAAAACTTGAACATTATGGTGTTCGGGACAACGCCCTCAAACTGATGGAATCGTACTTGCATAATAGGCGGATGTATGTCGAAATAAGAAACATAGAAGAAAGTAAATGTGAAGTAATACACACATCCAAAATCACAACGATACACAGGGGTGTACCACAAGGATCTATTCTGGGACCTATTTTATATATAATCTTCACAAACGATCTGATTAACTTCATGCAAAAATCTCAACCAGAAGCAAAACTTGTAGTCTTCGCAGATGACACAAATGTAGTGATGGGAGATAATCATTTGGGCAACTTAGAGATCAAAGCAAATCTTTTTCTGGCACAGTTATGTGATTGGTTCACAGCAAATAATCTAATATTAAATACAAATAAAACAAATGTAATTTTATTTAAAACCACAGCTCGTAACAATGAAAAAATAAATTTAGAAATAAATGGTAACAAAATTCAACCTGTGGACCATGCTAGATTTCTAGGTGTAGAATTGGATTCACAATTGAATTGGAAACAGGAACTTGACGCGATAGACTCATCAATTTCCTCTGCTTGTTATGCACTAAGGAGTCTTCGGGATGAATTGGATATAAGTCAACTTAAAACAGTATATTACGCGTTAGTCGAATCTAGGATCAGATATAGCATAATGCTTTGGGGAAACAGTTATGCCTATAATAGTCAGAGAGCATTCATCTTACAAAAGCGAGCAATCAGAACAATAGTCAAAATTCCACAATTCGAATCTTGCAGAGAGCACTTCATTAAATTAAAAATACTAACAGTGCCCAGTCTGTACATATTGGTTCTACTAAGTGACTTAGCAAAAAATATAAGTCACTACGAGTCACAGAAAGAGCGCGAGGTCAGGGAGAGTACGCGAAGGAAGGCTATCAAAAATACAATTTTCCCAAGCCTAAATATTGTTAAGCACAGTTCTGGGTATCAGGCAGTAGAACTTTTTAACAAGTTGCCTATTCATCTTAAGTTATTAATATATAGTGTAAATAAGTTCAAAATAGAACTCAAGGCCTTTTTATTGGAAAAGTGTTTATACTCCATATCGGAATTTGTGTCACATGATGAAAGTAATAACTAAGGTTTGATATCGAATGAAATTTAGTTTTAAATAACATTGACATTTTTTTTTCTTTTTAAATTAATTTTATTGGAATATTGGAATATTGACATGGGTACCCTTTGATCTAATCATGATCTGACATTACCTCAATTGCATGTTGGATTTTTCATTTGTCATCGACTTTTTTGTTTTTGTTGTATTGCTGCATGTTGATATCTACATCACAATTATATTTGCAAACTTTATGTTATATCATCCACCACAAATGTATATCAAACACAATGTGACATTGTTAATGATTAAATAAATAAATAAATAAATAAATAAATAAATAAATAAATATGCATCAAGGTTACCGACATAACCCAGCGGATTAGCAAGTTGAAATGGCAGTGGGCAGGGCACATAGCACGGAGGACTGATGACCGATGGGGTCGAAAAGTTCTGGAGTGGAGGCCACGTATCGGCAAGCGCAGCGTAGGACGTCCTCCCAGAAGGTGGACAGACGACCTTAATAAGGCCGCGGGAACGCGCTGGACGCGAGCCGCTTCCAACCGGTCTCATCGGAGATCTATAGGGGATGTCTATGTCCAGCAGTGGACTTCCTATGGCTGAAATGATGATGATGATGATATGCATCAATATACTGGTATAATTTTATACATTAGAGATATTTTTTATTTTAAATGAAAACTATTACGTGCCTGAGTGCCCGTCTACAAAAACAGCGGCTCACGAGCGTTCGTTTTTTTTTTTGCAGAATAATCCCTTTCAACCCACTAACTAATATGATATAGGTATATCTGTGGGATCGTCGGATTTGCGTCATTCGAACATCCATGTGCTATTATGGTAACTACATCAAAAAATAAATAGTAATGGATATTCCATTAAACAAAAACTATGTATTTTCGTTCGTGAGAGAGAAATACCAGTTTCAATGAAAAAATTATCAAAAGGTTTCACCTTTTAGGTTAGAAGGTACATACAGCGAATTATTCCGAAAGGAAAAAAAAAAAAAAGGATTAAAAAGGAATAAAAAGGATTGGCATGGCCATTCAACATGGCAATGCCGCCAGCCTTCTGGCCACCCTCCCCGTTGACGTCGATGGGGAGGAATTTTTTGACTTTGTATATAGGTATGTATATTATGAATATTGTTTTTATATTATGTAATTATGTAAATAGTTGTAATTATTCCGTATTTTCCTTCGGATTTCATAATTGTATTTGAAAAATTATTAATATTAAAAAAAAACCCCAGGCTATATAGGTATACTAAAAACTACAAAATTATATAATTTTAATTTAATTAGCTGCAGTGGAAGTCCATATTTTTTATTTTTATCTTCTCTCTCTATATTATGATTTTTTTAAACAACTTAGGTGGCAGACAAACACGGTCCATCTGATAGAAAGTGGTTACCGTGGCTTATGGACGTATGCAACACCAAGGGCGTCACATTCGTGCTGCCGACCCCGTAAGAACCTTCTAATGCTCATCTTGAAGAATCCCATAATGTAGTCGCTAGGAAAAACCACGGCAGGGCGTTCATTCCAGAATTTAAGTGTGCGGATTATTTCTACTTTTATTGTTATCACATCATAAACTTCATTTTAAGCGCTCTTCTCGTGCTGAATGTAAATGACAGGTTAATGCTTTTTTTTTTTAATTTTTACGAAGACAACTCCTGCTCTAAGAAATTCTCTATGCCTTACCTAACAGTGGCCTGACCCTTTTTACTTGCACTTAGAGTGTTTACGGGTAGCGCACACGCTACGAGTAATCGTTACTACCGCTCTGCACCGTTCAAACTGCACCGACCAATTGTTGGATATGAACGATGGATGCGTTTATACGGTATAGTGCGATCGTAACGATTTCTCCGTTAGCCTCAGCATTCAATTTCGGGATCATAAAATGGATATGGGTAGAATTCAGAAGTAACTTATGTAGTTTCTTGGGTCGCGAATTCGAATTCAATGAAGTCGAGAAGTAATTTTGAATGAAGCTGAATATTGATATTTGCCTTTAAAAATTAATATATTGTGTGTGTGGTTCATTAAAAAGCAATTGAATGGGTGCAGTTTGCAAATATCTATTTATATCAATAAATATTGTAATTCCTTTATAAAAAAGCGGTGAAAAAACTTAATTTGAATTATGTTCTTGATTGAGGATATTTTAAATTGAGATAGTAACTTGGATTTAGTACACAACGTGAACAGATTTTCCAAAATCCAACTGAAATTTCAATGGAAGCTCAGGGCCTCTCACGAATTCTATTTAGATGCAGTGCGTACCTAAGTACTCGTAGCCGTTGAGTAGTGCCTTTCATAACATATCTACCCTACATAAACGTGTCATAGAATGAGGCTCACATTAGTTAGGACTAAATTTGGGCTGACCTATTTCCGGAGAGCCTATTACATGATCCAGTAGATCGTATAGACAGAGAGATTTTTGGGCAATCCATTTACAACCCTTGAATATTTTTTATCATAGAATTAGACTGACTAATACTATTTTTATATATTAGTCAGTAATAATTATTGGTCATTATCATGTCATGGTTGATTCCAGTTGCATCCATAGCTTGCTCTTCGGAGCCCGAGGTCTGGGCGCCCTTTCCTCCTTTTTACAGCTTGGTTTCTTTTAGCTGGTGACTGCCGTCTCATCGTCAATCTCAAGAGAGAAGCCTCTGTCTGAGAAGAGCCTTTGGGGCACAGAGCCTCGAAGGTTGATTAGCAGGTGACTTGACTTGATTTTTGTACCTTACCCAGGTAATTTATTACGCCATTTCATAATTATTGTAACTGACTTTGTTTGTTTGAACGCCTTAATCTTAGGAACTACTGGTCTGAATTGAAAAATTCTTATTGTGTTGAATAGCCCGTTTGTCAAGGAAGGTTATAGGTTATATATCATTGCGCCACTGCTTAAGGGAGCGGAACAGTAATCATAAATATAAACAAATCCGGTAGATTTCCAAACAATATTTGAAAATAATGGAGGATACGGGGTTTTGAGATATAACACAGACAAAACCGTAGCGGACTGTCTAGTATAAATATAAGAGTATTCGTGTCCTATTTTACTATTCAAGCAGCGAGTAACGCGAGTTCTTCCGCTAGTCGAACTTATAACTACGTATCGTAGGAAGCGAAGCCACTACGGTGCAGAAGCCGCTTGTTTCACCAACTTTTAAACAGGTGATTTATTGGAATAATACCGCGAACTTCCTAGTCTAGCTTCAAACTTCAATAGTTAAGCACGCGATTTGTACACTTGGGGACTTTCAATGCTTCAAGTTTGACGCAATTTGGTAGCTTCAACGTTTAGGTGAACAGAATAAGTTATATTAGAATTTAGAAGCGATTGCAATAGCTTTTTCATCCGAACGCTAATTCGGGAAGCAACGAAATGCATACATTGATAATTTTATGATTCTATTCTATGCAAGCGAATTGCCACTCGTCTAGGGGGGCTGCTCTCATATAGCTCCTTTCCATGATTTGGATAGGTGAGTTTTTGCGGGATAGTTACCTAGGCTTATGGAGTATTCTATGGTCTGCTTATTGTAAACTTGTGTGAGTGTGAAGCCTGTAATCTATTCTTTCGATACGTTTACTTAACGAATTCGAATGTTTTTCATGCTCAGGGCTCTGTATATAAAAACCTAATGCCTCATGACCTCATGGCTTGGCAGGCTATAACTCTGTATCGATCAATTGATATTCGATTATTTGGCATTCGATTTGGCATAGTACACCCCTGTTAACGGGCCATAGAAGACTATTTAGGCCTGCCGATAACTGTCCCGTAAAAGCTAACAAAACCAAATCATGGAAAGAAGTTATAGGAGAGCAGTCCTCTTAGACAAGTGGCAATTTGTTGACATAGTAATAGAACGATTTATGTATAAGATTAATACGCATTTGGACATGATACTTTCTGAAGTTTACACGAACATTACTCATTGAAAGATACTACCACAGAATAAGTAACACTACTGACAGCCTCCGTGGCGTAGCGGTAGTGAACGCGGCCGCTACGCAGGAGGCGTGGGTTCGATCCCCGCTCAGTGCAAATATTTGTGTTCATGAAATATGGGTATTTGCATTGGTCTGGTCGTGCCTCGGAGAGCACGTTAAGCCGTCGGTCCCGGTTGCCATAAGAACATCTATGGCAGTCGTTACGGCTAGTTGGAGCCCTCAAAAATCCAAAAACAGTCTAGCTGCAAAGCTTCGATATCGCCTAATGTTACCATTGGGATGTGGAGGTCAGATGGCAATCGCTTCACAGAAAATATTGAGGTCTAGCCAAATCCGTAGTTAAGACTGGCAAAAAGCGGACCCCAGACTCCGAGCTGAAAGCTTCGGATGCGACTGGGAATTAACGCTAAGAGGAAGAAGAATAAGTAACACTACTAAAAACCACTTTTTTAAATAAATCATGATAATCTGTTGAAAACTGATTTCATTTCAATATATATTTTGACGTTTATAACGTTTATGATAGTCGTCAATGTATATGAATCCCATAAATTGATCAATGTATTTTATTCTGCAAACGTATTGCCCCTTGTCTAGAGCGGCTGCTCTTCTAATAGCTCCTTACCACGATCTGAGTTATCAGATTTGCAGCACGTTAGTAGAGGAATGTGTGTAGATTAAACGGCTTATATGTGCTTAGCTAGCTACCTTATATTATGTGAGATGAGAGTGGCAACCGTAAATCTATTTAATACCTACATCTGTGAGTAGATAGGTAACTGACAAACGCCCTTACCATTTGCTAGTGGTTGAATTTATCGCGTTGCTAGTTTTTATTAAAATTATATTTACTTACTAAAATACTTTATTTGGATATAAATAAGGTTAACATATTTTTAATATTTTCTGTTCAAAAAAATGCAAAGCAGCGTAAATTATTATGAACCAAATGTTTAACTACTTGTATTTTTAAATGACTTTAAAAAAGTAGAAGGGGTTGCAATTCAATCGATATTTTTTTTAAATTTGAGATCTTCGTAAGCATCTTTCAATATCAGTAAATGCCTAGCTGCTCCTAGTATACTTTCTTTCAGAAGAGTATATAGAGTTGTCAACCGGTTAGTGACGAGTTTCCTGTGAGTTACCATTCACTTTCGAGAAAGAAACGAGTTTGTATAACGATTGCGTAACACGTAGTAGCAAATAGTAGGTACAGGCGTAGATAGATACTCTAAGGTACAGGCTATCAAAACAGCGGAAATGACAGATGTGTGAAGGCTGGATTTAATTGAGTTTAATTTAATTTGTTACTATTGTTTTTTCTGTTATTATAAACGTTCGTTTCTCTAAATTGCTTTAGGGTGGGCTGTACGGCTTCTCAATGGTCGACTTTATCGGAGTTTAACAACGGATACGCTGTATCTGCTGCAAACTGCAGTAAGTTGTCGTATGCAGTCGGTTTCGGAATCATACCTTTACAGAAACGGTATCAGAATTAAACGTGGGTGGAGTTGCGGGCTGAGCTCTTGATTAATACGTTTCAATCAAATACTATGTATATTACTATTAATATGCATGAATCATAAGCACGCTAGGGTTATACATAGGTAGTGGCAAAGATTATCTCAATCACCGTCTTCGCATTATTCAAGTAAAGCACGACTACTTAGCATTGCAAATTTATCTTATCACAAAATGGAAGTGTGAATTTACACTAGGTCGTATGTTATATCATACTTCTTAACCCGGCGAACACTGTGCCGCCCTTTTTGTTTCCACCCGTGTGGAATTCAGACCCTGTTCCCGCTGCACCTTCTACTATATACAAACCTTGGCCACACAATAACAAACACAAAACAAAAGGAATTATCCAATATAGTGCAGTCGCAGTTATGCGCGTACATACATTTGAGGGGTTTCATTTTTATTTATATAGATTTTAATTAACGTACCTACGAGGCTCTGCAATGGAGCCTCGTTTAAGTCTGCGGGTTGTTCTCATAAAGGTCAAGATAAATCACAGCAAGAAATATAGTAAGAGACAGACATCTGCCTCCAAAGTGCGAGTACCTTGTATCCTCTTTGTATTACTACATGTTGCGCAATATAGACGCGCAACAATGTTGTCTGTCTACGCAAACAGACAAGCAACAAGCCACGGTTTATGTTGCGCATCAGCCGGCAACATCCGCAACGTTGCCAAACTTGTTGAGCGACACGTGTAGTGTGTTTTTTTATACCATTTAGGTGGCTAGCAAGCACTCGGCCCACGGAAAGTGGTTACCGTGGCTTATAGACGTATGCAATATAAAAAATAAGGTCATACAATTTTCTCACCTTATATTATTAGGCAAAGAAACTATTAATTAAATAATTCTTGATCGTTGCCGACTATAGTTTTGAAACTAACCTAGTACACCGCTTTGCGTAAGTTAACACGAGATGTCAAATAAACAGAGCTAGTGTGTATTAACCCTTGTCATGTAGACACCTTATTTCCTTGTGTTTATGGCTGACAAAGTATCAAGTAGGGTCTAAAGGGCCCGCTTTACGATCGGTGCGAGAAATACCTTGGCATTTTAGTGTTAATATCCCTATTAAATTGACGGCAATGATGGGTATATAATGCGATAGTATTGTTGTCATATGGGGTTAACCAGCCGAATGTGTGAAATAAAAATATATGGATTACGGCTTAGAATAAACTAACTATGCCATGTGGGTATTCCCTTGTTGATCAAAACCTGTTTGTCTGTGAGAGTATGGCACCGATTCCGCAACCGGTCCCTTACAGGGGAATACTTTGATCACTACAAATTCTCCTATGTACAACCGTCTTGAGGCGTTTCCTCCCCATTGTCGGGTATTCCTCTTGACGACAACGGGGTCGGGGCCCTGTAAGGGACTGGTCATACATTATCGTGGTCTTAGTTAGACTGAGTATTGCACTGAAATTATGGCTATAAATTAAAACAATGAAGCAGTACAATTATCTTTCATAAGCGTTACTTTGTAATCTAAACGAAGAAAGTCCTCCAAACTTTGAAACTTTTTCGTACTGAATTTAATTAAATATGCAAATGACAAGTCTGAACACACATACCTAACCATTTATCTTGTAACTTCAACGTTTTAAATGAAATAACTCATTGTTATTTTTTACTATCCAGTTTATTCTGCACATAGTCACAGGAACGTGAGGAGAATGACTAAATTGTCGAGTGTACACTATTCAGTACATTGTTTGAACTCCATCTCGAGCGAAACAAAGCATTTAAATAAATATGAATACTATACACACAAGTACATTATGTAGCACAATTTTTTTAAGCAACTGAACTTGTGGAGATTTCACCATGGTATTGTCGGAAGTTTATTATCATATTGAAATAAAACTATTTTTTAACGGATTCTCTCTCAGTCTTCCCATGAGCATGGCCGCTGAAAAGCAACCGAAATATCGGGCTCAGTGTAAATAACAAAATAATCTATACTAATATTATAAAGAGGAAAGAATTGCATTTTTGTATGTAGGTAACGGATAAACAGCAATCTAACCTACATTTATTTATAGATTACAAGCTTTTGCACGCGGCTCCGCCCGCGTAGATGTCGGTTATCGCGACTAAACATAGCCTATGTCCTTTCCTAAGGTCTGATCTATCTCTGTACCAAATCTGAATCTGTATCGGTTCAGTGGTTTAGGCGTGAAAGCGTAACAAACAGACAGACAGAAAGACAGACAGAGTTATTTTTGCATTTATAATATTAGTATGGATTTAAAGTAGTTCAGTAAAATACGTCTGACATTCAGATTGAGAGGGACTTAACGAAGTTTTGAGGCCTATACCACAGAAGTCCTGAAACGTTGATCAGTGAACATTTCCTTAAGGCTTATTTAGACGAGCAGAGTTTCTCGCCTGCAAATACGATTATCGAAAGGACATAATAAAGTGGCTTCGTCTAAACAATCGCAGAAATAATCGCAAATGTTCGTCTATCGAGTCGACGGCATACCGTGTCACATTTTGTTTGCCCAGTATGTAGCCACTCCGATAGCGTTCTCAGAGGCATTCATGAGTTCCTCCAGAGTGCACGTGCTTGGGCAGGCAGCAATTGAATATTGGTACCTAGTGTCCGTCTAAACAGAATTTTCAAGCAATAATCGTATTTTGACATAGGCGATTTATGTTACTTGCGAATCTCGTGTGATATAATCGTAGGCGAGAACTTAGTGTTTGCCTGTGTAAACACTTTGATACGATAATAGTATGATGATTTTACTAGTAAAAGAGTACGATTTACCATTACATTTTTGTTTGGCAAAATTTTGGCTTTTCCGTGGGCGACTGCGTCCGACCGGACCCCGAAGGGAAAGCCAGCGCCAGAGCCTCGTCCGTTGTTCAGCAGGTGCACCGGCTTGCAGGTGAGGTTGGCTTGGGGCCCAAGATCTAGGTGGACCCCTATACACCCCGCATACATCACTTCGAGGTCATCTTGGCCACGGATGCAATCAAGAGAATACGTCTATATGCAGATGATGAGCGTACGATTTCTCGAACCGAAAAGTGCGGAAATCTCTCCCCGTCTAAATGAGCCTTTAGTTGCGTACGCATCGACTTAGTGTAAGTGTTCTAACTATTTCCATCTCAACGGGATCCCAAGGATTATTCGTATGCCTTCGGGACTCGCCACAGCGAGTCAAAATTTAATTACTAACACTACCGTGATGTGGTTAAATTATTTGAAGTTACGGACTGATGAAATGGGGTAAGTATTACCGTCTCATATCGAAATGGACTTGGAGTTACAATTTATTGAAACAATATGCTAACTCTTTGTATAGATTTAGGCCCGTATTTCAGAACGATATACATTTCTGAATTTTGATTTATAACTAGATATGTGGACAGATTTATATCCTAGGTGATAGTTCTAATGGCATTGTGAGAGTCGACACACATAACTGAGACTTTGAAAATTCAATTAAATATCCAGGACCGGATTTGAACCCGCGATCATCTTGCTAGAGGAATACTTTGACCTGCTGAGATTTTTCTTCTTTACACACGTCTTAAGGCGACTCTGGTAGACTCTACCGGAAATCTCACGAACTATAGCAAACAATATTCCAATCTAAAAGAATATTTTTTGCAAACTTAACAGTAACATTACTGTTTGCACTGCAGTTCTGCAACCGACAGCAACTGTATTAAGTTAATGTATGCCGACAGTGTCTATATTTTTTTTCATCTAAAGAAAATCTGAAGTGAATTTTAAATTCAAACTTAAGAATTTAGAATTCACTTCAGATTTTCTTTGACGCTGAATATAACACAAGTCACATCTTTAGAACTCAAGTCGTCGGCCTAGTTTCCGCGGTAAAACAAACACGGCATATCGGGTTCTTAGAATAGTTTTGTGAACAAAATGTTTCATGAATAAGTACCTGCACGAATGTGTTAGCTAACGTTTCTCAAAGTTAGTACAATAAGACTTCAAAGAGTAGGAGAATTACAGACTAGACCACATACAAATGCAGGCAATTATGTATCATTCCGTTTTATATTACAAAACCTTTAAAAGTAAGACGTCATGTGCTTTGTTTATATTATAAATCAAAGGCCTATAGGTATATTACGTCTATTACTCTCTCTCTACTCATTGCATTATTCTGTGAGTAGTGTAGGTTATTTAATAATTGTTGTATCAATTTTCTTATTGTATGATTCAATGCACAACTGATTTGTATTCCAGTAAAAGAAAATAAAAACAAAATAGTAATAGCAACAAAATAGTAAGGTAATTTATTTGTTGACTCTAAAGTCTGATATTTCTGAACCAAAGTGAAACCGGAATTTATAATGTAAGCATCCCTGAACAAACAGTAGCAGCTTCTCGAACGGTAGTAAATGAGATGTTTGTTTGCCCCCTAAGCCGTATAAAATAGTCGATATAGCTTGTCCAACCCCACCATCTCCCTACGCACACAAGCAAATGATTGAGTATGAAATTCAAGAATCAATCGATGTTTTCACAAAGATGATTTATGAATTTTAGGCTTCTTCTTTAATTCTAGAAGGCCACTTAGTCCTGAACCTCGGTTTATATATTGTGGTATAGACAATCTGTCAAATCTATCAATCTGCCCTCAGATAAATCGAGATTCTACACTGAGTGTGGTTCTAGAATACTGGCCTTAGATTATTACTATGATATAAAGGTATGGGAGGCGTCATTTCAATTTAGACAAGCTATGCCTATTTGTATTGCAAGTAAAAAATACAACAAAACATGCGCTGCCTATTGGTAACAAAAGAATGTCTCACAATGATGCGACCTAATTATGGTGCATACTTACCTATTGAAAAATGTTGGTTGAAAGCTCTACCTTTGATCATGTTTATGGAATCCCCCTGAGTCACGGAATATATTTCTGATTTGATGCCTGAGATGATGCAAAGTCTCCTCTGTCTCTCTTCCATCAATGTAGGCTACCAGGATCTCACTGAGAGGCAACTTGATGAACTTGAATGTTTTTGAAGTTTTTGTATTAGACTTACATACAACGTATCTATAAAAGTTTAATATAAAAAACTCACGTGGTTTCTAGTTTATCATTTCTGGAATGCTCATTTTTTCTGATGTCGTTACCACATCTTCAGCTCTAGCTAACCTAGATTCAAAAGTACCTCGTCGTACACAATTTTAGGTGCAAGCTATGTACTCATACTAATATGCTTACAAGTTTGATGGAATTCGGATAGATACAAATAGAATGTTTTAGCTAAAATATTAAGCAAACTACTTCCTACTAATATTGTAACTGTGAAAGTTTGTGAAGATATTTGGATTTTTGTTAAGGTGAATTTAGACCAAACGAACATAGAACAAGAGCATTCTTTCTTAATATTTTAGTGTAAATGAAACCTTATTTTCAGCGTTTACCTAAGAAAGAACAACGAGGGAATGTTCTGTTATTGTTTACACTAATAGAATTTGATGTAGAGCGGGAAGAATAAGCATTTGCGCGTTTGATGTAAATGAACCTTTACTTTTTGCTCAAACTGCTGAACAAATCTGGATGAAATTTTGCATAGAGATAGATTATAAACTGGAATAGAACATGGGCTACCTTTTGAGTATCGTTCGGAATTTCAGTTGTGAGATTTTGATGAAAATGACGGCAACTTACCCTACTGACTTCAACTGCGTTGTAATAACATAGTCACGCACATAACATTAGTATATAAGGCGACCCATAAACATTTGTAAGATCGGTATCGTCGCACAAAATAACCAGCTTTAACTCTGACCATTAATTTCGTTGACTATGAATAAAGAATTATTTTTCATTCACATTTTTCCAAGTGGGCGTACCGTAAATAACATAACTGATTTCATTCAGGTTATGCGAGACTTTGGGTCGATTTTTTTCTGTATTGCGGGTAAATTATAATATTTATATCGAGCGGAACCGCAGGTATTGGTCGGAACATATAACTTGGACCTAGAATATGCTCAAAATGTGCTCTCTACGCGCAGTACACATTTCTTGGGTGTCTTTTGAGGATAACACAACAACACGGTATGCTACTGCTGTGGACGATCTCAAATTCATCAAGCATAGATTATTATAAAACAATCCGCATGCGCCAGGACTTCGTTTGTCTCGCGATTTAGGTCCAAGATACGTGTCTTGAGATATAACAGCCAATCCTATTAATATTATTAATGTGAACGTTTGTTAAGATGGTTAGATATTTGGATGTTTGTTATTCAATCACACTCTAATTGGCGTACGGATTTGGTCGAAATTTAGTATAGGGATAGATTACAGTCTGGTAGAACACATAGGTTACTTTTTATCCCGGAAATATGTTCCCATGGGTAGTGGGAATGGGATCAAAATCAGCTATGGTAAAAATAAGATACTACGTTTTTACTTTTACCTACAGCCCGCATTTACATTGCGCAGACTGCAGAAGGAAAAGATAGATAGAAAGAAATAATGTACAAAGTAATTTGTTAACTTTTAATTAACTTTGTTAGTTGAATGACTTCTGAATTTTAAAGATTTTAATTTTGTTATTAAAAACACACTCAACATTTTGTTCTTCTTCATCCTATCGTTAATTCCCAGTCGCATTGGAAGCTTTTCAGTTCGGAGTCTGGAGTCCCCTTTACCAGTCTTAACTACGGATTTGGCTAGACCTCGATATTTCCGTGAAGCGATTGCCACCTAACCTCCACAATGGTAACATTAGGCGATATCGAAGCTTTGCAGCCAGACTGCTGCTTTTGGGCTTTTCAGGGCTCTAACTACCCGTAACGACTGCCATAGGTGTTCTTATGGCAACCGGGACCGAGGGCTTAACGTGGACAAAAACACACTCAACCTTTTGTTCTGCCGGAGTTATCGGGATTAAGAAAAAACATCAAAAACGGCCTTTATCGGCTTACTGTTTTGATTGCCACAGCTTACTTTAGTAACAATATAAAACAATGGCCACAGCCCGTCAACCCCTTGGGCGCAGGCTAACGGTGAACGCGAACGTCACTTATGGGGCGGTAAACCTAAGTGGCCCGGGGCGCCAAATCTTTAAATACGCCCCTGGCCACAGCAGTATAAAAATTGATACATAATGATATTCATGGAAAAGCAACTGATGAGGTCGTTAAGCTGAGTGCCACTATTGTAATATGGTACGTTGTAATGGTGACCCTCTTTTCAGTGACTGCCTCGCCTTCAGCTTACCATCAGGGCCCATACCATGAACTCTTAAAACAGGTCAATAATTGAACTGCTGTCATTCTACCAACTGCAAATGTCACTTTGTAATCCTATATTTATATTTACAAAGTGACATTTGCAGTTGGCAGAATAACAGCAGTTCAATTATTGACCTGTTAAGGTTTATGGTAAGGCCGCAGGAGAGGTGAATTAAAATTGACGTGTCCTATATGGAAAAAAGTAAAAAGAAAAGGTGACTCGAGAGGCGTGATCATAATGTGTACTTAGAAGTGTATACGAACGTGTAAATATAAACTAATTTTGCTTCCATGAACCTTGACATTTGGAGTCAGGTTTTCAGCGTACACATTATGGTGATGGGAGCAAATGGAGCTATTAGTACCACCTAGTAAGTAACTTGGAAATTAAGTTCTGGAATTTTGTTTTACTTATTGGTAGCATGTTTTTATTCAAATATTGGCCCATCCAGTAACACCTAAACGAGTTACACTGTTACTGGTTGGGAAAAAAAATTCCAACGGATTTTAGTCTTTGCCTAAATATTCAGCCCCTCTAGACAAGTGCCAATTCGTTGCTCGGCGTATGATGGAATAGAATGCCAAATGTATGGAATTTGACGTATATGACAGGCGTCAACGAATGTCAAAAATGTCAAATCCTATACATTTGTCATTCTATTCCATCTTACGCCGAGCAACGAATTGCCTCTTGTCTAGGGGGGCAGGCCTGTTCGACGGCCCGGTGGCAGAGGTTTGACTGCAAAAAATTATGACTGAATGAAAATTACATACAGAGGTGAATAAAAAATGATGTACCTAAAGTATTATGTTTATCCCATAACACAAGATAGTTAAGCTAAGCTTACTAACTAAGTACTACTGCTTGCTACGACAGAGAAAATGTAGTAGAATATTTAAAATTTGTTTATTCAGGTAGAAAATTAAATACAAACATCTAATTCATCTCATTCACGTTTATTATCGTTTTAATTACGAGTACCCACTCGCCACAATGTCTACATGAAAATACATTATGACTATTAGTGGTTTTACCTTGTCACCGTTGATTTATATTGCTAGCCGCACAAACTGTGATCCCAAAGAAGAGGCCCGAAGTAATTTAAATGATTGTATGAGGACGACATTTTTTTTGGGTGTAGGTATAGGTCCCTACCAATGTCCTCTGCAAGTCGATGCACCTGTTAAATAATGGACGAGGATCTGGCACAGGCTTGGGAAGTCAGAGGCTTTGGGTAATCCATTTATAAGGTAACATACAATCATACTAAAAACTCTTCTTTATGATGATACAGTTGAAAATAACACAACTGCACAACATTACTGGAGAATGAACATGATTAAAAAGTGGCTTTATTTCAATAAAATGTGATATATTAGAAAATACTTTAATAACAGAACGTTCAGTTGCAATATTATACATCCACGTACACCATTTTAATTACCATAATGTCGCGTCATAGATTTAGAATACATTAGATACTTCAAGCCGTTCCTTCCGTATGAAGCATGTCACAAAACTGATACTGTGCGCAAGCTTTAAGTTACTCCACTCATAAAAAATAGTCTACCAGTGTTGAAGCTGAAAATTTTCATAAGGAAAACACCGGTGTTTTACCTCGTATTTACTAGTTTGTTACGCGTCAGGCTATTCATTGACTTGTACCTACCTACCGATGTTTCTGCTGCTGCCATATACACATAATATAGCATTGATATATAGTATAATGTCTTACAATGTAAGACAAAGGTGGGACAAAGACTAACCGGCGGGAATCGGGTTATAAAGACCTTTCGGCACTGTAGGCTAGTATAGTTAGTGTACACACGTTATCTAGCCTAGGTACTCTAAATCTGTGGTCTACATAAAATGTAAAATGCACTCTGCGCTATAAGAGCTCCGTATAAGTATCCGTATAACTTTGCTCCGGATAGCGGACGCATGCGATAGGCTGATATTACTACTTGCTAATGTAAGTTATTGTTATATTTTCAAACTAAATAAATTTACTTACAGAATTTGATTCAGGCAAAATTATTTTTATAGTTTTATTATTGCTTGAGCTTTTATATTTCTTTTAAAATTTGGCGCAATGAATATACTTGGTAACTTGAAAAAATAAGTGTTGCAGCTTGGATCCGCATGGTAAATATTTTTACATGTTGACTTCTAAATGATCAGTTAAAACACTGGTGATATAACTAATAAAGATATTCATGTCTTAGAGTTAAACTACTTTTTATGGCAGTTAATGCGATTCTCATTTTTATATCGGCCCAATTGTTAAGTCCACGTCAATATTAGGCCACACCGATATTGAGCCACATCGATATTGAAACGTCACCGCATTCAATCAGTTTGACTAAACGTTGACATGTTTCAATATTTATGCGTTATTGGCGAGTCATTTCGCTTACCTACAATATATTCCTTGCAATCGGTAATAAATTATCCGAAAATGTTCTACCGTTAAATATATTCTATGCATTATATAGTAACTATGATAAACGATGGTTCTTAATAGCTGTACATAAGTTATAAGGGGTAAGGCCTGTAGTTTAAGCGCCTTCAGTAGGTATATATTTGCGTACACCATATGAGGTTGTCCTTTGGAACTTTGTTAGTAATTTCTAGGGTGTGTAATCCTTTGGATGTTATTTATCTTGTATATTATCTATATGTTTAAGGGTCACAGACGCAGCATAGTTAAGGACTGCGGTTGGACCCATAGATCTATGGGCGATTTCTGTGTAGGGTTTGTTGGCTATGCTATTAGTCAAATGAAGTATACGTAAACAGTATAAATGTGTTTGAATTTATAATTAAACTAGCTTCTTCGTCGATAAACATTTGATTTAATTGTAGAGATAAATGAAAAATGACAAAAAATCTAGTGATATAATTAAGACTGGTAAGTCTTTTACATCTATTGATAGATATCGAGGAAAAAGTCGTAGAATAGCATGGGTATGCCACGAATTTCGTTATTAGGAAGTAGGAGGACGACGCGACTGTTGGTTCGAAGGAGGCAGGCCAGCCCCTCTAGACAAGTGGCAATTCGTTGCTCGGCGTATGATGGAATAAAATGCCAAATTAATGGGATTTGACGTATATGACAGGCGTCAACGAATGTCAAAAACGTCAAATCCTATACATTTGTCATTCTATTCCATCATACGCCGAGCAACGAATTTACACTTGTCTAGGGGGGCAGGACGGTGAAGGAGGTAGGACACGACAGTATTTTCGTCCCAACAGTCGAGTAGACCGACTGCTCTACTCGTCTACGTTCATAATTGCTTTCATGCATGCTCGCCGATTTCGGGTACTCTTGACATGTCCTCTCTTTAAAATGTCTTCGATCTGATTGACATACGTATGTCTAGGTCGACCCCTACCGCGTTGCCCATTCACCCTTGCTTCATAAATCTGTTTCGTCAGTCTTCTTTCGTCCATCCTCTCCACGTGTCCGAACCATCTAAGCATCCCTTTTTCTTTCTCAGTCACTACATCTTCAACCATACCACAACGTTCCCTTATCACGGTGTTCTTCACTCGATCCGTCATCTTCACCCCAGCTATACTTCTCAGACTTGTCATTTCCATAGCATTCAATTTACTCTCATAATTATTCTTCATAACCCAAGATTCACTACTTAAAGCGTTTAGTAAGCCAAATATTCAAATCGATTTAGATTGTAACTACTGACGGTGGAGGTGAGCGCTGATGCATCACAAGGTGGCCACCTTAAACCTACATCTGGGTCGCAAGTCCCAGTCGCCGTCACGGTGTTCCTCTCTGTATCACGCTATGGACCCGGCGACCGCACGGTGAATCCATGGAGTGTTGAGAATCGGATCTCTATTTATTGTTTCCGATAGTTCGTATGATTGGTAGATGCTCCACAACAACACGCAACAAGATTGCTCCAAAACGATTGTATAGGAGAGTCGTCAGAGCATGTAAGGGACTGGTCGCGGGTTAAGGTCCCATCTTGAGCATTTCACTTTCTCCAATCTAAATCGAATTGAAATAATATTACTTTTAGGAGATGGTGGTAAGGCCCAGATCTAGTGTCCGACTGAGTCACGAGCAAATAGTTCGGCTGTCAGATTACACACTTGAGCGGAGCGAACTCACGCTGTGGCAGTTGGTGGCGCAATTAGATTGAAATGTTATCTAGGTTACAAGACATCTTTGTTTCGCATTTTACTTTTATTTAGGTAGTATAAAACTACCTGTTTATCTGTATAGTGCTTTTTTACTTACATCTGTATTTGAAAGAGATGAGGGTTATATGCGTCAAACACGCGCTAGGGATGAGTTAATGAGCAGTTTTCCAGTAGGTATTTATAGGGTTCCTAAAGACGCCCTAGATGGCGCAGCCGGCACTTTTGGTAAGAAGAGTGTGGTGTCACATCTAGTGTTCCCTAATTTATGGAAAAAATGTTCTTCGGTTTTGTAATGATTTACTTTACTTAAATATTCTGTCATTTTTTCTGATACAATTATTTTAAATATAATATTATTATTTTACATTACAGACAGTGACGCGAAAAGAATTAAGCGTTTTATTATATTTTATCTATTATAATATGGGTAAATGAAATTAAACTTTGGCAACATCGCATATTCATGAAAAAATACCACAAACAAACCACAGAGTACATTACAAATTACCAAAAGCTATGCTAGCGCCATCTCCTGATGACTTAAAAACCAACTGATTTTATACCTACTGGAAAACTGCTCATTGCGTTAAGTCTCAGTAGTTCGGTTGCTAGTCCGGTTGGCATAAGCATTCAAAAATGGATGCTTTTCAGTATTTTTTTTTCTGTATTTATGTATTCTTAAAATAGGTAAAAATAGTAATTTTATAAAGTTATAATATTAATATTTCAGTCTTGACAAATAAACATATAAATTTTATCTCTTTGTTATGTTACTAACTAACTTTTCCATTGAATTTCCAAAATACCTCTCTAACTTTTTCATTCCTTGCGGTCAACTGAACAATTGAATTCAAATGACGAGGTGGCTTTGCCAAGCTTGACCAAACTAAACAATTATCCATTTATTCATTCAAGGTCTTTCAGCCACAATGCACGAAAAGTCTAAATGATATCCAAAACAACATTCGCTTCTCATTTCAAAACTAAGTTACAAATTAGCCGTACTCAAGTACCAACTCAAACACAACACAGCCCCATAATTGAATAGAAAACGTAACATAATATCCTCTGAGTCGTTTTACAAACTACAACTTGGGGGTAAATGGTAATTCAAGAACGGCTCTAAAGAGCTCCTGAAGCCTTTGTGTAATGTAAAAGCTATCATTGTTTTCAAACATTCTCTTCTAAGTTAATAAGTGCCTGGAATATCCATTTAACGGCTTGAAGTGTCAAAGTTTGGATAGATGTTACAATCTTTTAGCGAGATTGTAACCTCAACAAGTGGCGCAAGATCTTGAAATTGTGTTTGTTTATGATCATGTGTGAATAAAATTATGGGTTGTACTCATAATTTTACTTATTTTGAAACATGGGGAACACATGGGGATTGGGCGGTTTCAGTCAGCTAACAATTGTAAATATTATCATAGTCTTTGACACCTATATTTGTATATTTATGAATATAATCTATATTTAGATTCTAAGAATAAATTCAGAACATTATCGTTATATAGTTATAGCATAGCATAGGTACATATTGGAAGCAACCATTTCCAGCCCATTGCATTAATTTCAATATCTAATAGCCACCTACGCTCTGTCGTTAGATATCAAGCAGATATACAAAACTTTACATACAGTAATATTATCGTACATAGTGTTACGGTATGTAATTATAACCTAGAAGTTAATACATATTCAGTCACATCAAAGAGCTATTCGCTAGCTAGTCGCTCTGTAGTTCAGGCCCTCGATTCGGCTAAAGCATAACCACTGTCGTGCCAGTAGAGACTGGAATTTTTGCAGAGGCAAAAATTGACATTAAATTGTAGACTTTATTGCTATCGAATTAAAGTCCAAAATTAAATGACAATATTTTCATTACACGTTTTCGTTCACTCTACAAAGAGTCATTTAATTATAAACTTTAACTGCATTACTTTAAAGGCTAAAATCAAATGGAATTTTTTCGCAGTGTCTGTGGTTGTGCTTTAGCAGAATCGAGGCCCTGTTCGACATCTGCCCACCTAGACAAGCGGCAATTCGTTGGCCGGATTTTTCTAGAATAGAATGACAATAGTATGGGATTTGACGTATATGACATACATTGACGACTGTCATATACGTCAAATCCCATACATTTGGCATTCTATTCCACCAAACACCGGCCGACGAATTACCACTTGTATAGGAGGGCTGAGAAACAATCCTGATTGCATTCAAAGCTCGAAGAGGGCCTCGGGCCTCGGGGTGTAAGGAGGCCCGAAAAGGCAATTCCCTCGCACCGCGACTGACCCTGGCTCATCTCCGACCTTACGTCAAATCAATTACATTCTTTATTCTATTCAACAATACGCTGGCTAACGAATTGCTACTTGTATAGGGGGACTGAGAGACAATCCTGATTGCATTCAAAGCTCGAAGAGGATCTCGGGCGTCGGGGTGTAAGGTGGTCCAATAAGGCAATTCCCTTGCACCTCAACTGACCCTGGCCTATCTCCGGTTTAGAGATGGCCTTCTCGGCCTGTGGGAACCACGGAGTCCCTATCTCGCCTCGAAGAGGTGGGGTGCACATCGCGCCGCTGCCCCGGCCTGCTTCTTGTAGGGTAATAGGCTTAGCTTGAAGAGGGCATAATCTCGAAACAAAATGTTTAGTTCCAGAGTTAGTTTCAGGGCAAATAGATTTAAGCACCCGGCAGAGTAGAGCTTGGGCCACTCCATCTCCTCCCACGCGGTGTCGTACAAAGTGACTAAAGAATAGGGCTGTCAAACATCAGACAGATATATATATAACATAAACTCACGCCTATATCCCCGAAGGGGTAGGCAGAGGTGCTAGCACCCACATTACATACAGATATATACAGCCCAGACTTAGCCTGAGATACATGGCTCGTGTCATCAATATTGCCCGGATATCCTTGACTTTGACTTGACTTTGATATTACGGCAATAGGCTCGTACCCTATTACGTGGGGGCTAATACAATGACTGGTGATACGTGGGTGTTAATTCACCTCTGTCTAACCCTCTGAAAATATTGACATACCGCTAAATCAAAATGTTCAACAGAATGTCATCTTCCTATCCAGCGTAAGACGTATAGAGTGCGTATCCCGCCGGAAATTTAAAACGATGGTAAAAGGAAATTGTACTATGACGTGTGAACATTATGTAGTTCGAATTTGACCTTCAATATACTCTTCGATGGTTTTGGTTCAACCTCATAGCTGTTATTAATCTTTTTTATATGACGTAGGAAATGATGTTGGCGTCTGTAGGATATACCATATTCTGCTTCAGCTCGCCCTGTACGGAAAGCCATAACGCTGTGAATTAGGAAGATTTTCAATAACATATCACTAAATAAAAACTTACTTAGTTGAAGAAGTACAAAGTACCCTTTGATATTTTTTAATTTGTATAAAATTGAAAAAAAAATATAGTTACTATTTATAGTATAACCGCTGTACCGCGCTCTAGGAAAGCGCGGTGTGGCGGGGGACGAAGTAAAAAAAGAGAAAGGAATAGCATAAGTCGAGAGCGAACGAGATACGCCGTGTGCCGACCAAATCTGACGATCCATTGGCCGATACTCTCCCTGTCTCGCTACGCACATACCCACGGCGCGGTACAGCGTTTGCAGTCAATGCACAGAACTAAGTGAAACAAAAATGGATCGCCGATTTAAATGAAATTCAAATTACACTACATTTAAAATACACGGCACAGGAATAACTTAATTGGTCAGTGTGTTGTCCTTTCTAAACAAACAGAGATGAGGACAGGCAGTTTCCTTTTTAAGCTCTTGATCCAGGGTACTACAAAAATATCATATTCATTAAGCCTTGCCAAAAGCCTCAATGACAATTTAATGATGATGATGAATATAATTAATGTAAATTCGTGTTTTCGATTTTCATTGTTTTGCCAACGGAGTACGCACAGTATCTTCCTGTTATGGTTTTTCCAAATGACTACAATATGGGGTTCTTCAATAAGGGCGTAGAAAGTTCTTACAGGGTTGGCAGAACGAGCCTCTGGTATTTAGGGCCACGGTAATCACTTTCCAGCAATGGTCATCGTGTGCTTGTCTGCCACTTAATTGGTATACAAAGTAGGTCTACTAGGTGGGTCTACTAAGCCGCTGCTTCACCACTAGACACACAAAAAGATACTATCTAAGTAAGAATGATGACTCCTATGTACCATTGTACTAAATAAAACTGTTCGGTGTTTTCAACGTATGACCTATTTTCGCCCCGTCACAAATCCATCCATCATACATCCAAAAATCCAGGCCACCAGCCAATATTCACATTTCAATCCTTTTATTCTGTTACACATACGATTCTCGTGAGGAAATTTCAGGGCATTATGTCATCTGATAACTACGTTATCCCTCCCGTCCGTTTAAAGAGCCGCCGAAGTTTTTTAAGGACTACTACTACAAACAGCTTCCCAAAGCGCTCAAGAGAGCAAATGTGGGCAATCAATCATCCAGTTCCAACTGATTTCACTAGACCTAAAAAACATTTGCCACCTGGACACCATCTTCCGTGACCAACTTGCAAGGGACGCTGCAAGGCAAATTTGGTAAAATGGGATTTAGACCCGTCGCAAGCGCCGTGCGACTGCGGGGCTCCATTCCAGTCCATGCTGCATTTGCTCTCTTGTCCACTGTGCCCTTCCACCTGTACTATCGAGGACCTGAGTAAGGCAACGGACAATGCTGTAGCCGTGACCAAATATTGGTCAGCAAAATCTAAGAAATTTTATTGACACGATGAAGAAAAGATACCATCTGATTCTGCAAGGATTAATTAGTATCGTCTATTCCTTGTATTTCTGTTTAACCAGAAACTGGTTTATTGTACGAGCAATCACTAAATGAAAATTAGGGTAGCCATACATCAGAGTAGCAAGATGCAAGCACACAGCAAATTGCCCCACATATTTTATGCAGCACATGCGTCTTGTCGAAGAAGCATTTGTGCTTGCTGCTTTGGTGTGTGGCTCCCCTTCGTTAATTAACTAAATGGAGTTGCCATTTACTACATATGTAGTGAATTTTAATATTAAGATAGGTGTAATAATAATTAAGGTATCGATTCTTATCATTATGATAGTGAATACAATATTCAGCAAACTACGTCTGTGTGCATCTTTGAAGAATTCGTTCAGCGATTTTTTTATTCAGATACGTATAGTTCGATATTTCTCGCAATTGCTTATATTGCGAGGATTATCTGGTATCGTATCCTTTCTTTTACAGTGAGGCTAATAATAGCATACACTAGATTCATACTAGAATTTAATTAAAATACCTGATCTCACATTTACCTACATAATTTATTTCATGTCAGAAATGAGATTTGCAATGTGTGTTTCTCATGTTTCTGTAAAAGTCTATTTCAAATAATCTCATGTTTGGAATTCAATAATTTATCCAATCCAAATAAAATTTTGCTTTTTCATTTGAGCTTAATTGTTTATACTTCTATTTTTTGATAGTATTACACCATATGTAATCAAATTAATTTAAATAATAAACTAAAAGTAAAATAATAAAAATTTTACAAGAATAAAATGTTCAGGCATCGAAAATTTTGAAAATTGAAAATTGCTCCCCATCGATGTCGTCGTCGAATTCTCAATTTCAATTTGTAATTTTATACTAAAATAAAAGTACAAAAACAAATAAGTTAAAAATATAAGTTCGATAAGTTGATAATAAGCCTAGTCTAGACATTACTGTCTTCTTTCTTATCATAATTGTTTCATTTAATACAAGAATGTCCTTATTGAATGTTGCGTACGTCTGTTCAGTAATTTGTCTACTAGAAACTTCTGAAATGTAGTTTGTTTTAGTTTGTATTTATGTGGTTAATTTACCTTTGTGAAACAAAGTTTAAACGCTAGTTTGGTTTTGTAATTTATGTATGTCTAGGCATATTATGTGGGCAACTTATATCAGGTTTCACTGTTTTGAGCTAGGACTCAGAGTAAGCATAAAAAGACAAGCTTATTGTTGTTAGATAATTTGACATTGGATTCAAAATTATTTATAATCGATTTAAAGTTAAAAAAGAAGAGCATTTTTTTTGAAACTATCAATGATGAGTGTATAAATCTACAGCCGCGTCTTTCCGGTAGAGCAGAATTTGGGCCACCTCATCTCTTTCCATGCGGTGTCGTTCAAGGCGAATAAGGTATTCGGCTGTTTAACATCAAACAGATAAATATACAGCCGAGATTCAGTCTCCAATGCATGGTTATATTATATGCTCAATGGTAGCAATAGGCTCACCCTCTATTACGTGGGATCTAATACGATGATTGGTGAAATGTGGGTGTTAATTCACCTGTCTGCCTAAGCCTCCGGGGATTAAGGTGTCATTATATGTGTGTATTTATGTATAAACTAGCTTTTGCCCGCGGCTCCGCCCGCGTGGATGTCGGTTATCGCGACCAAACATAGCCTATGTCCTTTCTCAAGGTCTAATCTACCCCTATACCAAATTTCATCAAAATCGGTTCAGCGGTTTAGTCGTAAAAGCGAGACAGACAGACAGACAGACAGGCAGACAGACAGACAGACAGACAGACAGGCAGACAGACAGAGTTACTTTCGCATTTATAATATTAGTAGGGATTTATGAAAGTTTTGCTAAGATACTTATTTTCCGAACACCAAACACACAAATAATTCAAGAATGCGAATTCGTTGAAATATTTCCAAAGATGGGCACAAATTATTGTTCCAGGAACATCATTTGAAAATAACCCTACTTAAAAAAACCTGTAACTTCCAAAAGAAATCCGAAGAATACCCGATAAAATCAATTTTGTTCCAATAATCTTTTATACAATAGATAGGGCCTACTCAGCTAGTCTGCACACATAAAAGTCGCTTTGAAACCAATAAGAAGCTTTTGTATAGACGCAAATTGTGATCTTTGTACGTATATGGGATTTGAGAATATTGTCAGTGCCGTTCTATGTTTGAAATAAAGAATATGTAGAAATAGTAGGAACGAATAGTATTCAGTTGTGATTTTTTTGATCTCTTGATATAAGGGTGGTCTTGAAATGTACAGTACTTGAAATAAAAAGTATACGTTAATACAATACAAGTATATTATATTAATACTATACGTGTTTTTAGTTGAAGTTATGACATCAGGCTTACGTATCGCAGGCATATCACAGTCACTTAATGACGAAGCGATTGCTAGGAAAAAAAGGTTTTGATTATCTAGCCGGTATAGCCGTGAAATGTGCATCTGAAAAGTGTGGATGGAAAGTACTAGTGGTTCAATATGTGCATCTGAATTTCCAGGAATCGGGGAAACGAACGAAGCGAAACATGAAAACCATGTACACTGTAATCGTTTTTGTTTTGGTTTATTCGAATATCCTGCGTCCTAATCCTTTGCCGCGTCCTCTCAGTTCCCATTATCCAAATGTCTGATACCTACTATGATAAATTTATCATAAGGACTCTTCTTCCCATCTTCACTAGCATGTCAATAACATTACATCTTCTAACCACGTATGATATCAACCACAAGTATCGACATAAATCAGTTCGATTCTTGACTCCCCGTGGCGCACCCACGATATTGACTCCTGAAAACCAATACGTTTTTCCTTAGAAAATAGATATATGCGTGGGCTAAGGTACGTACTTCAGGCGGGTAGCAATAGACGTGTAATAATTAAAATTAGTTGAAGGTATGAAGATTTTTCAAACTACAATACGGCCGTTGATATCTCAAAGTCATGTTGAACATATTTATGGTGCTACTGAAGAACAATGACAACAACGATTAGGCATATTTAAATCGATTTAGAAAGAGAAAAGAGAATCGACCTCGGGCGGGAGCATAATAAATGCTTCAAAATTTCATTCAAACGATTATATTCAACTAATAGTATAAATGTAAAAGTTTGTGAAGAAGATGAATCTTCTTCATAAACTTTTCTCCTGAAGGAACCGAAGTTCCAAAGATGGCGTGCGTTTTGGTCGGTTCGAGTCCGACATAATCATCCACGCCGGTTTAGGTGTGGGCAGGGTTGGGGTATCCACGCAGGTCGTATTAAGATGTTTGGATGGTTGTTATTCAATCACGCTCAAATGGCTGAATGGATCTGGCTGAAATTTGGTACAGAGATAGATTCTAGCCTGGAATAATATAAGCTATTTCCCGGGAATAAGTTCCCATGAGTAATGTAAACGGGGTCAAAATTCCACACGGCTCTGCAGTTCCGGGTATCAGAGAGTAAATAATGTTTAAATGACATTTGCCTGGATCAAAGTGGTTTAAGTAATCAAACTCTCATCTACTGAAGTGAAGCACATAGTAACATTGTTGTTCTTAAAAAAAATATATTAAACTGTGGTCTTCCGTATAGCAAAGGTGACGTCAGACGGCTCTAAATTCGAAAGGGAAACCCGTTAAGCCCCTATCTCTCCGAAAAGCCGTGTATTAGGGTCGCTATGCCATAGATAATGTACTCAGTACTTATCCTGTTTAGATAAGAAAGTAATATTCCATAACATTTTTTTGGTTTGCGATCGTAGGGCCGATGCAATTTTGACTTATTATTATGAGAGGAGAGGTAGTTTTGTTTTCTTTTTGTCACACCTTTCCCAGAATATGACAAAAAGAAAACAATATCCGACCGGGATAATAAAATATTCCTAGCTGGTGATGCTCCGAAAGAACTTAATGTCATATTTTTTTTGCGAAAATCCCCTTGGATTTTATCCCCGGCGATTTTTTGTGACGTGGCGGTAGTGAACGCATCCGCTACGTAGGAGCCGCGGGTTCGATCTCCGTTCAGGGAAAATATCTTTATGCATGAATATAGGTATTTGCATTAGTCTGGTTGCGGCTCGGAGAGCACGCCGAACATCTATGACAGTCGTTACGGGTAGCCTTTCGCCCGCGCTTCTGCCCACGTGAATTTGTTATTTCCGGTTCTATCCAGCCGATTGCAATCAATCTAGTCTGACCAAGATCTTGCCAACAAAAGAAAAAAACTGCATTAAAATCCGTTCAGCAGTTTTTGAGTTCATCGCGAACTAGCATTTCCTATGTACAATTATATAATAATATAGAAGATAGATTTTTGTAAAAAAAAAATTGTATTGTCAGTTCTTTATCATGACGTAATTTACAATTTAGGTTAATCCTCCTCCCCCTCTTAAGAGGGGGTATAAAGCTAAATTGCCGATCGTAGATTTGATGTTTATACCCGAAAGTAAGCCACAAATGAGCTGGGTTTTTTTAATAGAAAATACGTTATATTTGTAAGGGACTGCTCATGGTGAAAACATAAAATAATAATATTTTTTCGATAGAATAAAATCACAAAGTTATGCCTTATTTACTACTAAAATCAATTTATTTCCAATATTATGCACACAACTGAGTCAATATTTGAATACAAAGTGTAAAATTATGTAACCCAGTGACTCTATTTCCACTTTGAAAAAATTGTGTGGATTTTACGAGTAATTAAAAAAAATGAATTTGGCGCTTACGACGGTCTTATTCCGCGCATAACGCTCTCTTTCTATCGCACCTGACCCGAGGTGTCGGCCATCTGTTGTTTCATCATTTAGTCGGGCTCGCCCCGTTGAGACGGGAGGACTGTATTTCTGTTTTCCGTGTCAAGAAAGTTCGTTAAAAATGAGCCAATTAAAAAAATATAAAAGAAACACTCTAAAAGAGAATATAAGAAACTAAGAATTCAACTCATGGCTAATTTTCGAAGGTAATGTATCTATATTATTTTACTTTCTTTAGTTTGTTACCAAATATCCACCGTTGCTAGGTAACTCTGGAGTAACGTCGGCTCGGGTATAGTATATGCAAATCAAATAGATGTTTTTGACTACTCGCGTGTTTTTTGTATAATATTATTTATTTAGCACTAATATAATTATTAAATATATTGCGAAAGTATTTATACATTGTATTATCAATTTTAATGCATTTCAGAGTTGCTTCAGCTCGTAATATCACACAAGCTGATGAATCCGATCCGGTCGAATCGCTTAATAAAAAACTTTCGTCAACTTTGTAAGCTTATTGCAATTGATTTTTCTCACATTCAGAAAACATTTCAGTAAAATATGCAAATTAATATGAACATGAACAAGTAGAATGATATGATTTGAGATTAACATGGTCATTCACATTAGTACCGAATGTTCACACATTCAAACGGCATGGTAAATACGAGTATCCCGGTGATTTTAATAAAAAAAATTGACCACACGGAAAGCGGATGACTGCCCGTGGAAGGATAGCTCAGAGTAAGAGCGCTGGAACGCCAAGGTTCGCGACCCTGGCATTCAAGTCCTATTGTGGGTTTAATTTTTTCCATTATGTACTTATTTAGCATTTATATCAAATTATCTACAAGTAGATTAAAATAGCTTATGTGATTGATTTGTCATTAATTTGCAATTATTTTTACAGATCTCCCATTAAACATTTAGAGAAAGTTGAAGTTTTGAGAGAACTAGATCCAAATTGTGATGGAAATTTTGCACCAGAGTGGAATGAGCGGTATATTTTAGCCAGCCTTGATTCAATATGTCAGGGCCCTAGCTTCTTATACGTAATGATAAAATAGGGCAACCATATTATACACAATGCTCATCAGTAATATTGAACCACTATTTGGACTATTTGGATGACCCGACTCAGGATTAGTATTAAATTAATTGAATTCGCAAAAAAAAAATATTTAGGTAATTTATCACATAGTTAGACGAACATCGCTAGATGTTAAATTAAAGTAAAAGCATTGTTTTTCCCAAATCGTCAAATCGTCGGTGCGCCTGCCAAAGTCGTTATGTGCATTTTTTCTATTTTTTTTTATTCGCTAGATGGCCTTAAAAAATGCGCATCAACTGAAAAAACAACCAAGTGTTAATTCCTTCTAGAAATAGATTTGACAAAATATACATGTGCAATTCTGACACTGCAAAATTGGTTATGTGTTCACATCAAGAGTTTTTCATCCTCATGTTGCACATGTCAGAATTGGTTTGCACATAGACAATTTGACAGCTGGTTTTTCTTCGGTTTGTTGGTTGTAAAATTGGTGTTCTACCTTTGTAACAACGTAAATAATCTTATAATAGTAAACAAAACGAGACAGATGATTAAATCAAAACAGCCTCACGTAAGGTCGAAGTCCTGAATAAAGTGAGACGTTTTTACACCATTTGTGTGAGAGTGAATTCACTGTCTATGGCAAGCGGAGCGGCGATATAAAGTAAAAATATTCTAGGCATTATATCAAACAATTCTTCTGAATACAAACCATCATACAGGCGGTAAAACAACCACAGCAAGTACCTTCTGAGGTTGAGAGGGACTACTACCCCGCCTGTGAGTATGGGATGGTCGACGATCCTCAGCGCCCGTCTTTGCACCAAGTCGAAGAGGTCTAGCTAGCTCAGGCAAAACAGTGACAGCAGTACTCCATGTGGGGCAGAACGGGAGCGTTTTAAAGAAGGAGTATTTGCCCCGCAGTGATGTACTACCTACCTTGTTTCTTTGATACCAGCTTGACTTAGTCTTCCAAGTGACTACGGCGGTGATCGTCGCTGACGATAGCGATAGCTCCCTATACTCGAAAAGATGTTAAACGGTGTGTCTAGAAACTTCCGGCGCTATGCTATGCAGACGATAGCACCTTACACGGAGGCTATCACGGACATCCTGCGGCCAAGCAGTCTGATATCGCGGAAAAAAGAAGACCGGACCCTGAGCCACATTTCTCAATGGGGCTCGGAAAACCTGGTCGAGTTCAACGCCAGGCAGACGCAGGCATGCGCGTTCACAGCAAAGGTATCTTCTTTCCTTCCCCTTCCAACTCTTCAGAGCACGCCACTGCCACTACAGGACAATCTCAATATCCTAGGTATGGATGTTCGCTGCAAATTCAGTTTTCAGCGAACAACAAAAACTACATTGAGAGTATCATCAAAACAGCCTCGCGTAAACTCGGTGTCCTGAACAGACTGAGACGTTTTTTCACGCCGCCGGAGCAGCGGTGCCTTCTCTATAAGACACAAATTCGCTCTTGCGTGGAATACTGCTCTCATCTCTGGGATGGCTCCGCAAAGTACTTACTAGATGCTCTCGACAGGCTGCAGCGACGTGCGGTCCATATTATTGGGAATCCTGAGGTCACCAACACCCTCGAGCCCTTGCAGTTGCGTAGAGATATGGCATCTTTGGCGGTATTTTACCGTCTCTACCATGGTGAATGTTCTGATGAGCTCTTCCAACTAATCCCACCCTCTCCTTTCCTATATAGGACAACACGTGCAGGACTTAGACGCCTCCCGCATACGGTGCAGAATATTCCATCAAGAACCAAGCGGTTCGGCGACTCCTTCTTCTGCCGCACTATTAAGTCTTGGAATTCCTTACCAGTTCACGTGTTTCCCTCTTCCTACAGTCACGGGTCCTTCAAGCGGGGCGTGAAAAAGCATATTCTGATGAGGCCGTCAAGCTGAGTGCCATCATTGTAACATGGTACATGTCTGTAATGGTGACCCTCTTTGCTTACCATCAGGCGAGGCGAAGTCAATTTGACGTGTCCTATATTAAAAAAAAGACTGGAAAAGCGCACCCCGGACGCCGAGGGGAAGGGCTCAGATGCAACTAAAGTTTATAACTAATTGGCAGCATAATGTGCACCTCGGAACTCGGAGATTTACTCTTCTTTTCTGATTATCGTATTATCGGCTATTCCAGGAACGATCAGCAATTAGTTCCCAACTCCGAGAGGAAAATCGGCACCAGAACCTCGTCCGTTGTTTAACATGTGCACCGACTAGCAAGTGAGGTTGGCTTGGGTCTCAAAGGTGTTAGTAGGACCCTGTACACGGAACAGTTGTACTACTTTTGTTGTAATTTTTTTTACTTGTATGCCTTAATAAAGTTTATAGTGGGTATTTATTTACTTCGTATCACTTCGTATCATAAAAAGTGTATATTTTAAGATTTTTAAACTCTAATAAAACCGTTGGAAGTGGTCTCTCAACTTTGACGCCATAATAAAAAATGTTAGTAAGAACGAGTTCTAACGGAATATCGTATTTTTTTCCTTTGGCCGGAACTTTCAAAACTAGCCCAGATTTGTATGGAGAGTGAATGTTGTCCTTTATTGTGTTTCCAAAGTAGATAGTTAATGATGCAACTCGTATTTTGACAATTTTATCTGAGTATTTTGGGTATACTGTGCGCCTTCAAACTATACATGGCGGGTCGCTGCCACACAAAATAGGTGGCGGACTTGCCGGAGCGACGACAGGCGAGAGCGGGACGTGCGAGGGGTGCGGGTGAAATCTGATTTTTTTCTAGCTTTATGCGCACTCTTAATTCCCAATCGCATCCGAAGCTTTGAGCTCGGAGTCTGGGGTCCGCTTTTACCAGTCATAGCTACAGATTTGGCTAGACCTCGATATTTTCCGTGAAGCGATTGCCATCTGACCTCCACGACCCAATGTTAACATTAGGTGATATCGAAGCTTTGCAGCTAGACCGTTGTTTTTTGGACTTTTTAGGGCACCAACTACCCATAACGACTGCCATAGATGTTCTTATGGCAACCGGGACCGACGGCTTAACGTGCTCTCCGAGGCACGACCAGACCAATGCAAATACCCATATTTAATGCACACAAATATTTGCACTGAGCGGGGATCGAACCCGCGCCTCCTGTGTAGCGGCCGCGTTCACTACCGCTACGCCACGGAGTCTGTCTTTACTGTTTAATTTATATTAATTATAAAGTAAAGACAGACAGAAATTATATATAATTTGTAATTTACAATTTAGGTGTGCTTTTCTATTTCGGACTAAATTAAGTTTGAAGTACTAGGTATTTCTAGTAGTGTTTTATAAATCCAATAAATTCCTTTAATGAAATCTTGGGCCAGTGACTGAAGTAGGGGGCGAGAAACTAGAAACCTTTTCAATACAGGAGATTGTTCTAGTGATCAAACAATGGAATGGAACATCCGCCATTTTTACTTCAGCAGAGGACGATCTATCCTCTTAGCGTTAATTCCCAGTCGCATCCGAAGCTTTCAGCTCGGAGTCTGGGGTCCGCTTTTACCAGTCTTAACCACGGATTTGACTAGACCTCGATATTTTCCGTGAAGCGATTGTCATCTGACCTCCACAACCCAATGTTAACATTAGGTGATATCGAAGCTTTGCAGTTAGACCGTTGTTTTTGGATTTTTGAGGGCTCCAACTACCCCGTAACGATTGCCATAGATGTTCTCATGGCAACCGGGACCGACGGCTTAACGTGCTCTCCGAGGCACGACCAGACCAATGCAAATACTCATATTTAATTCACACAAATATTTGCACTGAGCGGGGATCGAACCCGCGCCTCCTGCGTAGCGGCCGCGTTCACTACCGCTACGCCACGGAGGCTGTCCAGCAGAGGACGATCTTGAGTGATAATTAAGACATTTACTAATGCCCAGTAATTATAACATTATCTAGTTAAAATTCAAACTCGTTCACTACATTATTATCATCAGGGAGAGTAGACTTATCGATTGTAAAAATAACGTTATTTACGTGTGTAAGGAAGATAGGTTATTCTTACTGCCTACCCCAGAGGGAGAAAGTTGTTATATATTATGTAGGCATGTATGAGTTACTAAAAAATATTTTTATTTATTAAGACTCAGGTATGACCTAATTGAATGGAATTGAAAAACAAAATATATTCAAAATGATCTAAGAAGTTTTTGTATGGGTTCCAAAAAACATGTTATTATGAGGAAGTTCAGATATAAAATAGCAAACTTGCATGCTCGTGTGTTGCCCTAAAGGTAATTCGAAAAACAACAATATTCATTGCCGAAGTTTCCCACATTTTATTTATAACCTACATCTAAAAATAGCACAACCATCTAGTGGAGCTGGAGCCACACAGAATTCTCTACGAACACATGATTGATATTATTAAGGTCAAGTTGAAGTGGCCAGTCAGCTGACAAGTACTTAGGCCTTCGTTATGAATGCGAGAGCGTTGACGTCACACTATCGATCATTCGAGAATATAAAGTGGAGTACATTTAGGTATATAGTTTTGGTAGGTATAGGGAAGATGATTTTATGCTACGGTTGCAAACAGCAAAGAGTTATTACTCTTCCTCAATAGATAATTTCCGTGACTGTATTAGTTATTACTCAGTGAAAGGACTTAAGTTTTTTTTATTATACCACTTAGGTGGCAGACAAGCACACGGCCCACCTGATGGGAAGCGGTCACCGTGGCCTATGGGCGTATGCAATACCAGGGGCATCACACTCGCGCTGCCGACCCTGAAGAAACCTTCTAATGCCCTTCTAAGTTTTCGAGAGTTCAGCTCAATACATAGGTACATACCTACATACGTACATACATATAATCACGGCTTCATCCCCGGAGGGTTGGGCAGAGGTGAATTAACACCCTCATTTCACCAATCATTGTATTCGGTTCCATGTAATAGCGGGTGAGCCTATTGCCGTATTCGTGGCAATATTTTTGACTCGAGCCATGCATCTGAGGCTGAGTCTGGGCTGTATACATAAATATCTGTCAGATATTAAACAGCCCTATCCCTTAGTCGCCATATGTACGACACCGCATAGTACACGTAAGAGATGGGGTGGCTCAAATTCTACTCTGCTAGGAACCATGCGGTATAGACTTATAACAAACTAGACAGACACTATAACAAAACAATACATTCTAGGAAAAAGTGGCATACGACCACGGCTATTCTTGATATTTTCTTGTTTAATACTTTTTAGAGCGTGATTTAGCAGTAGTCGGGTTTTAGTTTTAAACTTAATTTTTTTAGCTACGGTAACAAACAGCCAAGTAGTTATTACTCTTCCTCAATTGACTATTTCCGTAACTAGTGTTCACTCAGTAAAAGAACTTAAGTTTTCGAGAAACAAAAAAGAAAATTCCAATACAAGTAAATATCTGAAAGATGTTCTCCAAACGTTCTGCGACCACTGTTCCTGCATCACGATGGTTTTACGAAAGTTCTCAGGCTCTTAACCTAAGTTTTTAAGCTACAGTTCAAAACATCCAATTTTATTAACCAATAATCTTTAATTGCTCTTAGCTTAAATTAATGCTACCGAAAGCCTCTTAATTGCCTTCAATAATTTGCCTCTCCTTTGAATTCAGTGGATATTTCTTTTGTTCAGAATCCATTATCATAAATTTCTAATTATAAGCTGGCTACGTTAAAAATATTTACCTTCTTTAAGCTTCACAAACGCTCTAAAATAACAATTTTTACTCTCTAATAACGCCATTGAAAACACTGTCTAGACAGATTCCACGTACATTGTAAAATAAACCTTAAAATTCAAATAATAAATTTCAAATTTCCTTGTCAAGAATATAGAATTCAGTTTATTGCACGGAAAACGAGTGTCTATATCTTTGAGAACAAAGTTTAAAATCAGTTAAAATTATAGCAAACAACAAGTTATTTGAAATTCATCTTTATTTGTAGACACAGAGGTTTTAAATTCAAAGTTGGTGATCTATGAAGGCCTTATATTTGTAGCATCTGGTGCAGCTCTTAAGGCTTCTAATTACTGAAAATGATGATACCTTGAAGATGTTTCATGGCTCTTATGGTGTTCATTTGTTATATTGTACGTAGATATTAAATGGAAGAAAATTTGGAATGCGTATGAGTATATACCAGAGGTTATAATTTGATTTCAATGAGTTTAGATCATTATCATAATGTGCTCTTGGAAGGTTCTCTGTTTGCAATATACTTCATAATGATATTATCTGTGTTTTTTCATCTTATCGTCATCGTTATGACACGTCCGATGGAACCCATTCTGACTTCATGACGGTAGTTACAACGATATATTTTTAAAGTTCTATACGGCCAGTAGTACCTACACCTATTTGAAAAATTGTGGCAATTTATATGTGACACCTTGGAAGTGAATCTTTAAAGGTGCGTTGAGCACTTTTATACCTGACTGTTTTGATTTCTGTCGATATTCCTAGAGCGGCACAATTTTTTTTGAGGAATACTTTTAACCGAAAGGCATCAATTACTATTAGAACTATCGGGATTTGAACGACCATGAAAGTTTAAATAGAAAGGCATCAATATCCTTCTATGACGATGTTTCTCCCGGCAAGTGTTTTCTAGCTCACTGCACCTAGGTAAAAAATCCTAACGTTCACTATAACAACAACTTGTAAATTACAATAGGAAAACATAAACATACCTCAAAAACCTCCCTCGTAGCAGAGAACGGAAGTACCGCGACACCAACCAGCAAGTCAGCAACCGCCAGAGACACGATGAACAGGTTTGTTACACTCCTCAACTTCGAAGAGCAGAGTACTGCTGCTATCACCAGGCAGTTACCTGGTGACAAAATGGACTGGTTAATAAATGTATCAAAAGGAGCAGTCAGTAAAAGTATGATTCCAAAGTCAACCGCATACGACAAATGCCGACGCACGCAGCAGATGCGCGTAATTCATTGCGGCTTCTCAATGGTCCCCTTTATCCGTATTGGAGTTTAACAAGTAATGGGTACGCTGTATCTGCTGCATGCATCTGTTGTTGTCATATTCGGTCGGCTTCAAAATCATACATTTAGGGGCAAAATATATCATTCTATGGTAGATGGTTAAGGTACTTAGGTACTGGTGAGCAGATTGACGTAGGATCATACCTTTGAGAGGGTTTGCAGGGTATACAGTCTATGTGTATCTTTACTGTTCAATCGAGCGCCAATCCCGGATGCATCCAATGCATTGTAACAAACCTATTCCTTTGCTTTGTACCTACGGCTAAATGGAGTGGTCATTGTAGTCTAGCCCTGAGCAGTAAAAAAGTGCTCTTTTAACCTACTTCCATCTTACTAATATTTTCAAAAATGTGAAAGTTTGTAAAGATGTTAGTTGTTTGTACGTTAGTAACGCAATCACGCTGAACGGATGTGGCTGAAAATTGGTACAGGGTCGCTTTTTATCGTTAGAATGAGTTCCAATGAGTCGCGGGCACTTGAACAGAATTTCACGCAGATGGCGTCGCGGGAAACAGTTAGTTAAAATATAAGTACTGTATATTTAAATGAGCAAAAATGAAACGCCAGATTGAAACCCGAGCGCCGTACCATCAAAGACCTTTTGGTTATCATTAAGAGTAATTACATTAAAATATTGCGCGTTTTAAAGAACCTCAAATAAAAATGTTCTCGGACTTTCGTTTCACGACTGTCGTCTCGTTAGCGACCTTAACGTGCTATTTTTATATTTTTTAAGGAACTTGTGTTACAGTAATTTTAATGTACAGTCAGGTTCATAATGCCTTAAGGTCTATAATGCTTTAACAACTTAAGGCTCGTACTCTAGAATGGTACTCACTGAGTCTCGGTTTATCTGATGACAGATTGTAGAGACATTCTGTTAAATCTGTGAATGTGTCTTTAAATTCTGTCCTCAGGTACATCGAGACTCAGAACTGAGTGTCATTCTAGAATATGGGCCTGAGTAAAATTTATTTATATAACATATTGACGTAGTACGTATTATGGCGTGTGGCTGTGGAATCACTTCATACAATTTTAGTTTCAAATTTTCCACGTAGATACATCTGGAGCCCACTGTATCTTTAGTTTTTAAAATTTCAACCTTTGGTGGGTCTGAAAAAGTAGTCACTCTTGTAAAAGGCATACTTGCCTTTTACAAGAGAGACTACATAGCTATATAATCCGGTATCTATGAGAATCGGCCAACATCTATTTTTCATCCCCCTAAGTGATAAGGGTGCAGCGGGAACGGGATTTGAATACCACGCGGGCCAAAAATATGGCGGTACGAAGTTCGTCGGGGCAGCTAGTCTAATATATAAAATTCTTTTGTCACGGGGTGCGTAATCGAACTCCTCCGAAACGGCTCGACCGATTTTGATGAAATTTTTTGTGCTTATCCGGTATCTATGAGAATCGGCCAACATCTATTTTTCATCCCCCTAAGTGATAAGGGTGCAGCGGGAACGGGATTTGAATACCACGCGGGCCAAAAATATGGCGGTACGAAGTTCGCCGGGGCAGCTAGTAATATATACAATATGGATAGCTGGGTGATGATAATGAACCTCATAACTATATTATTTCTATTTTATTATTAAATCGAATATCAAAAGCGGCATTGATAGGATCTTACCAAATTTGGATAGGTAGGGGGGAGGGGGGGGGGGAACACTACTGACGGTGGAGGTGAGCGCTGATGCATTACAAGGTGGCCACCCTAAACCTACATCTGGGTCGCAAGTCCCAGTCGCCGTCACGGTGTTCCTCTCTGGCGACCGCACGGTGAATCCATGGAGTGCTGAGAATCGGATCTCTATGGGATGGTTGTTGTGAGTTCATATTGATTCTGCATACCTACTTCAGTGTCCTCGCAGTGGACCAGGGTGCGAAGTGTGACGTTCTCACATTATTGTATGCAGTGGTGGCAAGCAGAACAGGGTATTCAGGGCTCTAACCACACCTATTGTCTCAAGGCAATCTTATGAGATTACGCGCACATACACGTGCTAAACAACGAACGAGGCTCTAGCACAGGCGTACCCTTCGAGATTTGGCAGTCAGATGGCAGTCGCTCCCAGAAAATTGGACATATCAATCAAAAACAACTATTTTTAGAATTTTGTTAACATTATTTTTTTATTATATTTAGAAACAAATAACAAACATTCACCAATAAATTACCAACCCTAGAACGGACTGTTCAAAACAATTAGACGTACGAGTACATCGCAAGAAAGTTTGCCATTCTTATAAATTCAAGTAATGTAGCAGCGTATGCTAATTCATTACTGCAGGAGGTCAAAGGAGGGTAGAAGAACTTTAGTCCAATTACGCCAATGATACAGGATGGTACGGGGAGAGTAACCACACGTATGGTATGGAAATGTGAGACATTTTTATTTCAAAGAATTCAGAAAAGAAATATAATTATGCATGTTCGAATGCTTCTATATTATGAGTAGGTGGGGATCATAGGGGTCGTGATGAATTCCTACTATAACTAAAAATATAGTTAGGGTCACGACTGGTGACCTATCACCCCGATACATTTTTGTCTACAATAAAATTGTAAATCACTATGTTATTATTCATTTGGATCACAATTTATGATCCCTATTCAAATCTTAAAGAGTGAGTGAGGAAGTTTAAATTATTTTTTTATTATTATCATAATAGAACCCAGAAACTTCAATTTATGAAGAATTATATTCATTGTCACTTTTCTGTATATATGTTTTATGTATACAAATGTAATTAAAAAAGAAAATTAGGGCAAAAATTCGAATAATATGCAATTATTTTTATTTACCCGAAGAGAATGTGAAACGCGTTCAAATTTTTAAATTAGCTTACAATAACGTATCTAAAGTATTCTAAAGTTAACTAACAATTATACCAAAGGAGTACAAACTATAAAGATAATTATCTACGAAATTTCAATTATTAGGCTGATTGCCTGGTCACCGCTTCCACCCTGTATATTGAGTAGCAAAACTTTTACAGATGAAGTTACTCCGAAGGTTCTAGCGGGTGATTTTAATCGATTCTTTCCGAAGAAAATTGTTTTTGCCGATATATCGTTACGAAAGTTAGATCAACTCAGCAGTTTCGATGATATCAATTACTGAAATGGATTGGATGCTGAAATACCTACTGTTGGATTTGTGTTCCAAGAATTTTTGTGGCTATTTTTCGTTCTTTCTGAGAATGACAGATCCGATACATTACTGAATGTTATCTAATATTAACTATCTAATTTGTTACTGCTGATTATAGTGTATTGAACCTTATTTATACCACGAAGCCTCGGGTATATAACAGGATAAACAAAATTTGCCATATAAGTAAACTGTCTGACTGTTTGACAGCCTCCGTGGCGTAGCGGTAGTGAACGCGGCCGCTACGCAAGAGGTGTGGGTTCGATCCCCGCTCACTGCAAATATTTGTGTTCATGAAATATGGGTATTTGCATTGGTCTGGTCGTGCCTCGGAGAGCACGTTAACCCGTCGGTCCCGGTTGCCATAGGAACATTATGGCAGTCGCTACGGGTAGTTGGAGCCCTCAAAAATCCAAAAACAGTCTAGCTGCAAAGCTTCGATATCGCCTAATGTTACCATTGGGATGTGGAGGTCAGATGGCAATCGCTTCACAGAAAATATCGAGGTCTAACCAAATCCGTAGTTAAGTCTGGCAAAAAGCGGACCCCAGACTCCGAGCTGGAAGCTTCGGATGCGACTGGGAATTAACGCTAAGAGGAAGAAGAAGTAAACTGTCAATGCGTGAAGCTAAGGACCTTATACTAAAAACCTTGCTTACCTGGCCCCATGATTACACAGAGAACTTTCTAAAACCGGGAATGTGAAGTCTCTGGTTTTATGTTTTGTATGACTTAAACTTTTGAAAAAAAAAAAACAAAATGTACCTTTTGGACTGCATGTTTGATTTAACTTTTATGTAAAACTAATGTAAAAAAAAAGCTTTCTACAGGACATGCTTAGCCTAGTGTAGGAAGCTTTTGGCAATACCGGACTAGTTCCTATTACATTGCTGTTAAGTACACTCCTGGTAATGTAAGCAGTAATTGTAACTTAATGGAAAATAAAAAAAAATACTTTTACTTTATTTTATTTATTACTCGTTGTTGTGCACGAGACTCCCCTTGTTTGGAATACTAACACAGTTCCCGTGAGTCACAGGTATTCCCGGGAATAAAAGTAACTTTAATTTTATTTGAGATCGTACTCTGCCTGTGTTTTAGTTAATGTCAAATCTATGTAATTTGTTTTTGCGTTATGTAAATTTTTTATGCGATAGAACAAAAATTAAACTCAGTCTCGCAATTATGAGATTAGTTACAGTTATATTAGTACAGTCCGCCTTTGTACATTTATTTTATTTGTGCAATATATAAACAAATAAATAAATATTTCAATTACATAATTCAGTGATTTAGTCCACGAACACATATTATTAAGTACTTAGTTGTGATGTAATATTGCATGTAATTATATATTCTTGTGTTGAACAAAACAAAAAAAAAAAACTTCAAAAAACGAGACTTCAATAACGCAGTATAAACTAAGCTTACAGACCCGGGTTCCAGAAGATATTAGCCAATCCAAGAAAAACTTAACCGGACTTTTTCTCTGCTTTCCGATGTACCAACCTAAACACTAGGTACTGTTCTTCTTAGATGATAGTTCGTAAGACTACCGGTAGATGACTTCACTGTCGCCCCAAGACGATTTTAAAGGAGAATTTCGAATGTCCAAGACGTGTCTATGTAGCCAGTCAGAGCATCCTCCTTCAAGGAACTGGTCGCGGGTCTGTCCCGTTTTGAACGTTCACATTTACCAATCTACATCGATAGGAATAGTGTTAGCATACTAATTGTTGCTTTAAAATTTCATTAAACCGTATGTCTTATTTTTATTTGTGTAGGAACAATAAAGAATTCCGTATTCTTTATTCATACTTTATCCACTTTAAGTTCCTAAAACACCGTGAATAGCAAACAAACACGCAGAGTTTGGCACGTTTCCAGTTGGTAACTTGTAAATTGTGCCTTTCTATAGTTCTGTTTTGATTTATAACTGTGGGCTCGCCTTGGGCTAGGCAAATACATATGAGCAATAAATTAGAAAAAATATTTTTACTTACTGTGTTCGTGAGTAAAGCTATACATACTGTATAAGTGAATGTTTGAGTTAGGAACAAAATATTAGGGCTGTATAAACCAAATCAATCATAATTATTAGAATCAATTTTTTTATTGACTCTAAGTATAAATATAGAAGTAAGTACAGCGACAACCTCTGTGGCGTAGCGGTAGGGAACGCAACTGCTACGCAAGGGGAGCAGGTTCGAGAATCGCAAACCGCGCGGCCCGCGACGAGCGGCGGCGGCAACTCGGGTGTCGGAGGTCGCAGAATGACCTCCGTCCCCCATGAGCGCGGGCCTGGGGGTGACGGGTGGAGCCGCTTATCACCCTAGCAGAGGCAGGCCGAAGCGGCGGCACGCATTGCGTGCCTCCCGGGGGCGAGTTGGAGACTCCGTGGTCCCCACACCGGAAGAGGGCCAGATCGAGAGATATGGCCCTGGGTCGGCCGGGGTGCGAGGGATATGGCCACGACAATCTCACTTCCGGCAACTGACGGCCCATAGACGGCGTGCGTTTTAATCGGTTCGAGTCCGACATAACCTCCTCCTCCGGCTCCGGCGGGGGAGATATCCGTGGGGACTTTTCGCACAATAAAAAAAAAGGGGAGCAGGTTCGATTACCGCTCAGTGAAATTATTTTTCTGTCTGGTTGTGCTGTCTGGCCTAATTTCTGAAATTGGTCACCGTATCCATGAACAAGGCGGTGACTCTCGCTCCGGCTCGTTTTTGGGGCAAAGGATAGCCATTGCTATTCAGCAAGGCAACGTTGCTACTGTTGCTAGTGTTATAGGCATCTTTGTGCCGGGACCGTTATGGGGTGGGTTATTTGACGTGACATAATCACAATTGACATTCGATTATAAATAATATAATGGTAGCATGACATTTTGTATGTATTCTGAATTAAAATAAAATATTGATAAGTATAAAGTGAAGTATAAGGTTAAAATAAGAATCAATTTATAAAACCGAAAAAGAAAGTAATTTAGATTCTGACTGGTTTTCCTTTGGTATCTAAATAACTTATTAAATTACGAGTACAAAATAAATATAACTTATTTTATCTTAAAAAGTCTTTGAGACTTTTGCACTCCATGATTTATAACTTTGTTTACGGAAATATACGCGGACAGTTCAAATGTATACCTTTGAGTCTATTTACATGAAAGAGTAACTATGTATACTGTTTTCAGTTCTTTCGGAAGTTTTAATAACATCTGAAACACCAATAATTCTTGAATGGGCAACTAAACGGAGTGAAATATGCTTATGCTTTACTACGATCCTGATGTAACGAGTAGAAATATGTGGTTTCTGTCTACCCCATTGAGAAATAGGCGTGAATATCCCACTAATATTATAAAAGTGAAATATTGTGAAGATGATTGTTACTCAATCACACTGTAACGGCTGAACAGATCTGGTGGAAATTTGGTACAGGGATAGATTGTAGTCTGGAATAACACATAGGCTTTATCTCGTAATAAGTTCTCACGAGTAGCCAGAACGGATACAAAATTTCACGCGAGCGAAGCACAGCCATCCGCTAGTATTATATATGCGGAAAAGTGAGATGATACATTTGATTTGAAAAATATAGGTAAATATGTACACCAATTAACATTTCACTGAACCGCGAGGTTAATATATCAAGAATTTTCTTCATACTCTGTTGAACTAACTGAATAGCTAGCATTTTCCCTTCGCACGAATGAGGGGCTTACGATCTTACTTCCAAAATATGATGTATGTGAAAAATCGTCGAACCAGGAGCATGACAATTTATTCAAGCTTACACGCATGTTCCTAAAATATGACCTACTTTAGCTTCAGGCAAAATTATTGCTACTCATCGTTTGCCAATCGATTCTAAAGAATTGGTAACATGGTACTAGCTACAGTAATATTTATGTATAGATATTTGTTTTATTATTTATTAGCTGTTGCTCATGGCTTTGCTCACGTAAAAATTTAATCCCGAAAGCTTTTGCCGAAAACGTTTTATCTGCTGGTTAGGTTTGGCAGATTAAAAGTAGCCTAAAGATGTGTTATTTCCGATTGTAATCTATCTCTGTACATAATTTCAAACAGATCCGGTCAGCGTTTATAAACATAACATAACATGAACTCACGCCTATATCCCCGAGGGGGTAGGCAGAGGTGCTAGCACCCACATTTCGCCGTTTATGTTTAGGTCCCAAGGCGAGCCTATTGCCATTAACCGGGCACTTATAAACCTGCCATAAATACACACATAACTTCGAAAAGCATCGAAAAGCCATTGGTGTGTGCCATGGTAAACCTGGGATCGAACCCGAGACCTCGTCTCAGCAGTCCATTACCCATACCACTAGCGTTTAATAGGCACATTTTAGGCGAGCGTTTAGAATAGGTAGGATGCAAATACGAGTATTAAACGAAGAGTTAATTTGTTTGAATCTGTAAAATCTTTTTGTATTTATAGCCCAGTTTTTGGGGAAGCCATATAATATCTTAGTATGGTCATATTAGGAGCCGAGTAATAAGAAAAAAAAAACCTCTCGCGAGTTAGACTCGTGCATGTGTTATGAATAGTCACAGAAATAAATTGTTATTTACACACAAATATGACAGCAGAAAAATAGCGCCGCCAACACAGAGAAAATTTATTTCTACATTTTTTTTCATTTTCATTACAAGAATATTTAAAGCTTTCTAATAAAATTTAACAAAATTTATTGTTTTCATTAATCAACTCTACATTTCATTATTCTCATTACAGTACTTCAGTGAGTAATTTAATGAGCGAAGAACATTTTCTATAAAAATGCTGAATACACAATACGGTTGTTCTCCTACTTTCCGAAGCTTTCACCTTGGAGTCTGAGGTTCCCTTTACCTGTCTAATTGCAGATTTAGCTGAACTTCAATATTTTCCGTAAAGCGACTGCCATCTGACTTCCACAACCTATTGGCGATATCGAAGCATTGCATTTAGAGTAGTTGTTGGACTTTTTAGGGCTCCAACTACACGTAATGACTGCTGTAGATGTTCGTATGGCAACCGGGACCGACGGTTTAACGTGCTTTCCAAGGCACGACTGCAGACAAATATTTACACTGAGCGAGGATAGAACCAGCGCCTCTTGCGTAGCGATCGTTTTCACTCATAACTCCGTAGTTATGATCCAGTTTTTTTTAAATAAGCGCCGTTTTCTACAATATTCAAGAATCATAATCTTAGCGCTATTTCCAGTTGCACTCAAGCTTACATCTCGGAGCCCGGCGTTCAGTTTCGTTCGTTCAGCCCCGAAAATCTTAGTGATGCCCTATGAACACCACCCGTTTATCCCGTTGCCGCAATCCATGGGAACAAATTCCTGGGATAAAAAGTAGCCTATGTGTTATTCCAGGCTATCCGTGGTCATAATCTATCCAAGCACCAATTTTCATCCAGATCCGTTCAGCTGTTAGAGCGTCGGTAATTGAATAACAAAAATACAAACATCAAAACATCTTCACAAACTTTCACATTCATAATATTTCTAGGAAGTAGAACTAGTAGGATAGGGTAGGATAATGTTAAAAAGTCGCTCAAAATAAGCAATGAATGTATATTGAAAAGATAAGCTCGCAATCACAACTTGTACATTTTACTATTCCGACTGACTACCCAATACAACAAACAAAAATACGATTCTCAAAGCAACCCACATTTATTCTGCGGGTAAATATGTTCAAACGCACGACAGTCCCAAATCGATCATTTTTGCCTTACGTATTCAAGCTTTTCGTCATAAAAATTCAGACACCCAACTCTGTACAATCTGTTGTTTTTTCATGAAGTAATCCAAACGCCAGATGCCGACGACAAGTAAAAGGAAATATTAGAAAACTTCTGAATAAATAAACAATGGATCGAAACTCGGTATAGGACCCTTGTTACCTATGAAAAGGTTTTATTGCCTGCTTTTTTTATCCTGACCGATATAGATGGAACTTTTAAATTATGAATGACACCGGCTTTTAGCGGCCACTTGATCTATAATATGTGATATCGCAAGGGTCGTCTTTGATTGTTTAGAGTGCTCCCCTATTAGGTTCGATCTTGTACCAATATTCGAAGTTTACCTTAGCTGTCTCGGCTTGAGAGGGCGGCTAAAAATAGATTGTTCCATTACACAGTTGTGAGGACATTGTTTATTTTATTTTGCCGTTTGGTTATTTTGGCTTCTTCAACGTTGGTTATATCATTAAATAAATATTTGGTTCTAATTTACATGGTTTTGTCGTTGTTGATATTAAACTCTGTTTCTGGTCGGGATTGAAAATTTTGAGTTAAATTAGTTATATTAAAGATTTAAAATGGGTTCAGTGCGTTAATAAAATATTGGACAATGTAATTTCTATAAAAAGAAATGTATTAATTTAACTTATTTTAGGGCAAATTGAAAAGTTTAAAAAATATGGAACAAAAAAAAGCGAGGTAAATCGGAATAAACCTTTCCATCGAATCCAAGGGCCCGTAGTAATAAAAAGACAAATAAAACATTACAATTACTTTAATACCATTATGGACATAAGCTCGAATTCCAATTTTCCTTTTATTCTCTTTCTGTCACGCGAGACGAATAAGTTGATATTTCAATTTAGTAGGCACCCACACAAAAATAAGATCATTTTTGTTATGAATATTATATTATGTCTTATTTGTATAACATTACGAAATCAGGAATCATCATCATCTTATTGCTCAACCGAGGCCTCGATTCTATTACCTGACACCGAAAAAATGCCTTTTAATTTTAAATTTTAAGTTTTGCAGTTAAAGTATCAAATTAAATAACTGCTTTTAATGTTTGCCTAAATAATTTGGCAAAAATATGTTACTTTTTGTTGTTAGTTTTCCGAATGTTTATTCTGTGTTTCCTGGAACATATTCTATCATTGACACCGACAGTCATGCTCCCTCACCGTGTGTTGCGCAAAATTACATTAGTAACTACTCATATACAAAATCTCCCCTTACATTTACCTACCTTCGTAAGGGGAGATATTTTTATGTGTGCGTGACTAAATTAACGACTATTTGGTTTAGCTGGTGTCAACTGCAGAATATGTCAGTGCGTGGGTTAATTAATTTTAGAAATATGTTTAAATTAATCGCACTGAAATAAAAAACATTAACTATTTGTCAATGACGTAATAGTATATAGACACGACATGTAGTAACATGGTGGTTTTCGAAAATGGCGTAAACACTAATTACAAAAAAAAAAATATAGCTACTTAGTCGCGTGTAGAAATAAAACTTCATTATTATTAATTGTTTCTCTGCTCCTTATCTCTCGGGACTATGGAGTCCCGGGCCTTTGGAAGGCGTGCGTCGAGCCGAGGCCAAGCCGTAGAGGCCCTTTCAAGAGAGTTTAACATGCTAGGGATACACACATGACGGATACCATCCCTGAGTGCACAATATGATATGAATTATATTATTACTAGCTGTTGCCCGCGGCTCCGTCCGTGTGGAATTCTGATCCCGTTCATCGCTGATATATAGCCTATATGTTAATCTCGGGTATAACCTATATACATACCAAATTTCAACCAAATCGGTCCAGCCGTTTATGCGTGAAAGAGTAACAAACATCCACACATCCACACATCCATTCTCACAAACTTTCACATTTATAATATTAGTAGGATATACTATCGTCGACATCCCAATTTGCGCAGATTTTTAGGAACTTTCACTGTACAATGCTCTGAAACTTTATGATGCTTTGTAACCACTTTTTCTTGGCTAACTTGATGTAGTTTGGAACTCAAACTGTGCGCTGAAAAGTAAGAAAAGTTTATTTCGTTTTTATATGAAGTTACCGCTGCGTGGTTCCCAGCAGAGTAGGATTTGGGCCACCCATCTTCTCCCATACGGTATCGTACAAGGAGACTAAAGGATAGGGCTGTTTAACATCAGACAGATATATACAGCCCAGACTCAGCCTCAGATACATGGCTCGAGTCAACAATAGTGCCCGGAAAATGGCAATAGGCTCACCCCCTATTACGTGGGACCTAATGCAATGATTGGTGAAATGTGGGTGTTATTTCACCTCTGCCTTACCCTCCGGAGATAAAAGCGTGATTGTATGTATGTATGTATGAAGTAACACTAAGGCTCTTCCTACATTACTACTAAACTAGAAAGAAACTCAAGTTTCGTCAACTTCAGTTGCGTTATGTATGATTTGAGATTGACATGGTCAATCACATTGATTACGTTTTATAGAAACACAACGAAAGTTGACGAGGCTCGTACATTATGCGACTGGAAACTAAGAACTTTACTCAATTTATAGTACAAACTGAATTTTGAATTGTTGTTGGAACAGCAATTCGAAATTAATCCGCAGAATTCGCCGTCTCACCGATACTTTTTGAGAGTTGCTGATAGGTTGTAGAGACACGCGACGCGAGTTACGGGTTTCGTGTTTCTATATTGAACTGGTCGCGGAAGACTCGACTTCGGATTCCTAGTGTGCGAGTCGCCATTCGAATGTATATGGGAAACTCTAGTTACAAATCGCGGCATCGCTAGTTAGCAACTCAAACCACTTTCTGGTTGCGTAATGTAAGAAGGGGTTTACAGCTAGAAATGAACATTGTACATAACGTCACCATTTATATTAATAAAGCAACGATTAAATTGATTGGAACATTCAGTGAAGTCATCTTCCGTAAAATTGGAATGAAAACAGTTTCTAAAGTAATAATATGGCAGAAAAGCAAAGAATGATTTTTGTGTTTTCGTCGTGGTTATTATATAATTTAATAACAGTTTTTAGCGGTAAGTGGAAGTTCGAAAGTGTCACCTATTGTATCTGCGGACCCGTCTCGTTCGACTTTGATTAGTTTGTTTTTGTTCATTCTGTAGCAGTGTCTTCTCATTGAAATTTAGGGTTCCAAAAGCATAATATTGAGAACTGCATCTAAAATTGTATTTTTAGAACTCATATTGATATTTTTTATATTTCAAATGGCTGAACACACACACACACAGACACACACGCGCGCGCACACGTCAAACTTATAACACACCTCTTTTTTGTCAGGGGTTAACCATACACACGTCAAACTTATAACACCCCTCTTTTTTGTCGGGGGTTAAAAAGGAAATAAATAACTTTTGAACGAATTCTATCACGATAATTTATTGATCATTTATTTTTAGCCCAACGTTTCGGCTACTTTTCAAGGCCCATGGTCGCAGGTTGACTAAATTCGCCTAAACTTCACACAGTATCATGTCCATTTGAATTGATCTGGGTGTTCCCTAACCTCGGAGCGCACGTCAAGCTATCCGTCCCAGTTGCCATGCCATACGAACATCTATTGCAGTCGTTATGGGTAGTTGGAGCCCTCAAAAGTCCAACTAGTTTAAATATAGAACTTGAGGTTGTGGAGGTCAGCCGTGAAGCGACAGTCATGTCACTTCACAAACGGGAAAAGGCTCAGAGAATTAAGTACCTCTTGGTACTCTCTTTGGCCGTCTCCCTGATGACTTGCGTGCTAATGGTCGCACTACCATGGATGCCCAAGATGGATGTCGAAGTGGAGAAGCAAAAAGAGAAATGCACACTCCGGGCTCCGTGGTGAATACTTCAGACACGACCAGGGTAACGTTAGATGACGTGTGTGACGAATGAAGAGAAGAGATGAGTAGGAATCTACAACGTTCTGCCTTTCATAACTTTTGATTACCTAATAATTGTATTCTAGTTTGTAATGGGGAACGAAGAATTGTTGGTGGAAGTGATGTGACTGCGAAACATTCGTATGTGGTAAGTTTTACTGAAGGAAATTCTATAAAATAAATAAATTTAATATTACAAATGCGATAGTAGCTCTGTCTGTCTGTCTGTTACGCTTTCACGCCTAAACCGCTGAACCGATCGTGATGCAATTTGGAACAGAAATAGATTGAAGCATGGGAACGGACATAGGTTACCATTTTTCACGAAAACTGTGGGTCAAAAGGTGGAAATCTGGGATGAAAGTTTGTAACGGACAAAGGCTACCTTTTATGCGAAAAAAGGGTTAAGGGGGGGATAGGGGATGAAAATTTGTTTGAGAGTTCATGATGAAATCTGGTACATAGATGGATTAGAGCTTAGAAACCTATATAGGTTACCTTTTATTACGAAAGGGGTAGTTAGAGAGGGGAGGAGGGGTAATAGGGGATCAAAGTTTATTTTTGAAGATATCTTGATGCAATTTGGTACAGAGATGGATACTTGGATACTTAATATTATAAAAGCGAAAGTAACTCTGCCTGTCTGTTACGCTTTCACGCCTGAACCACTGAACCGATTCTGATGAAATTTGGTACAGATATAAATTGGATCTTAGTTAAGGACAAAGGCTATGTTATGGTCGCGTTAACCGTCATTAACGGGAACAGAATTCCACGCGGGCGGAGCCGCCGGCAACAGCTAGTAATGATATATAATAATTATATTAACTTGGATTCTAGACGGGTGGATATGAAATTAAAGATTTAGTGTGCATTTATGTATTTATTGTACCCAATCTGTTCGCTGGACCCATGACTGCCTCTGTGGCGTAGCGGTAGTGAACGCGGCTGCTACGCAGGAGGCGCGGGTTCGATCCCCGCTCAGTGCCAATATTTGTATGCATGAATATAAATATTTGCATTGGTCTGGGTGTTTCTATGTGTATTATGTATGTATTTACAAAAAAAAAGTATCTAAGTATGTATATCCGCATTCTAGATTCCATAACACAAGCTAATTAAGCTTACCATGGGTCTAGATAGCGTTGTGTAGAATGTTGTAGAATATTTATTTATTATTTATATTAATCGCTTCTTCTACCTAATTTCACTACGATATTATAAAAATACTAGCTTTTGCCCGCGGCTCCGCCCGCGTGGATGTCGGTTATCGCGACCAAACATAGCCTATGTCCTTTCTCAAGGTCTAACCTACCTCTATACCAAATTTCATCAAAATCGGTTCAGCGGTTTAGTCGTAAAAGTGAGACAGACAGACAGACAGACAGACAGACAGACAGACAGAGTTACTTTCGCATTTATAATATTAGTAGGGATTATTGCGAATTTATTATTAACGACGTTTTTTTGCGTAGTGCACTGTCGCGTTTCTGATTGGTGCGTAAAATAAAGACAAATTATCCTCATTTTTGAGTGGTGGCAACGTATCTATAGTTTATAATATATCATTGTTATTTGTACTTCTATTTGCGATTGTATGATTGCCTCACCGAAGTATAGTAACCTCTGTTTACATTAAATATTACTGGCAAAAGTTATTGAAAGCTATTCGAGCTCAATACGGGTATACCGCACGATTGATTTGTCAGATTTATTTGAATACCTTTTATAGGTTGTGATACTGAAGTCGGCTATAAATTTTGTATAACCTACATTTATGTGAAACGCAAAGATCGTTTTGTTTATCGAAGGTTTTGTGTAATTTATGTGCTGAAGACATTTATTGGACTTACGAGTTTAATAACAACATGTTCTGAAACTTATTCGGATGAGGATTTTTAGTAGACGATGGTTTTTCTGTATGATTTTAGATTGTCATATACTACTATTATAAAAGTTGACGGGATTAATTTAAATAAACATGGTTTACCGTGATTAAAAACCATCGTTATAGTGGATGGATGGTTTTTCTGTTAGCTATATAATTTAGGCCATTGGTAGCTTTGTACTTAAGGAGTCGATGGTTCGAGTCCTGGGTATTACTCTAGCAACGTGAACCTACTCCTTACACAAGCTATAACCTAGCTAGAGGAGTTAACTCTCGTTAACTCCTCCAGTTATATTAAATACTAGTAATTTTGATTACAAATTTTCCTTTTTTTAGCGGTGGAGAGATTAACTCCCATTAATCCCTCCAGTCATGTCCGTGATATCGCAGATAAAATGCAAGAGAGCCGCCTTCGCTGGTGTGGTCAAGTCTTGCAGCAACTGTAGGCTACATGGGTCACAAATGCCTTGCCATGGCACCCCCGCCGGCTCCAGGCAAAAGAGGTAGGCCCAAGAAGTCCTGGCTTGACGTCGTGGAGGGTGATATGCGTGCAAACGGTCTCACTACCATGAACGCCCAAGATCGTGCGAAGGGGAGAAGGAAAAGCCGGAAAGCGGACCCTGAGCTCCAAGGTCACCCGGAGATGATGAATCCCTCCAGTTAGGTTTAATACTAGTACTTTTGATTATAAGTGTTCCCATTAACCCTCTATTTAAAATAAATAAAGATATCGTACCATAAAATTAACAACACATATGTCCTGACCTCCTATACGGGTATAATCATCCAAACCAGGTCTCAACGTTATCAAATTAGAAGCACAGCAGTCCCTAGTTCAGCATTGTTGACATGTACAATAGTAGAAATTCAATATTGATACCTACGTATACTTGCAACACTCCGTATACTCATGGCTGAATTAGAGAAAATTGTTCACTACATATGCTACAAACGGAAACATATATTTACTCAAAGATATCACACGACCATTTTAACAAGGTAACCACTGTTTATTCAATGATTGAAACGTATAGTCCCCGATGTAATCGCCTAATGGAGTCTCCCCGTCCATTCAGTGCCTCTCACCTTTCGAATAAATGAATACACGAGGCCGGTAAAGAGGTTCTGTGCTTTTATTTCAAGATAGACAGATACGAATCACGTACTTGTTGCGAATTGAATACGTGTTTTTATAGTAAATATGTACAGACAACTACTAAAGTTGATTTAAAATATTAACAAGCCTTACTAATTTCAAATCTTCTTACGTTACATGATACCTTTCTTTTCGATTATTGTATATAATGTTAATGGGAATTTAATGACAGAAATAACGAGGTTTCTTTATACCACTTAGGTGGCGGACAAGTACACGACCCATCACATGCAAAGTGGTTACCGTGGCCTATGGACGAGTGCAACACCAGGGGAGCCACACTCGTGCTGCTGACCCTGTAAGAACAGAGAGTTTCTGTGCCATCATCACTGAAGACAAAGTTGGATAAGCCTTTGGTCTTCCCACTGACAGTACAAAAACTCTCCAGTGAGGTCTGGCTACCCTACTCACCGCCTGATAACGGGAACGTGGTCGAAACGCCAGCCAATTCAATAGTATGTAGGTATATATTTATATCATGATCGTGTTAAATCCCGTTAACATTATTGTGTATTAACAATCTTTTATTTAGGTACATTGGATATTAATAATTTATTTTTAAGTAGCCTGATTATCTCCAGAGGACGCAGTCCATAATATTTAATGGTTTTTTTATTATTTTTGAGAGGTTTAAGAGGGTTTTTTGGAGAGGTTTAAAACCAACGGTTCGGGGAATTGAAAGAGCCATTTTTCCTTCAATAATGTCAAATCGTGCTAAATTGTGTTTGATGTAAAATTTGAATAATAAAATATTTATTTACCATCTAAGTTGTACAATAATAAACACTACAATTTAATTAAGTATTAAAAGTATCATCTAATGGTTGCTTGCCACCAAACTCATTCTAATACGTTCTACGTCAAATTGTTTAGGTATAAACAGTGAAAGAACATTAGTTGTTCTATCAAATGTAAGCGCTGAATATAAGGTTTCATTTACACTGAAATATTAAGAAAGAATGCTCTTAGTATGCTCTTGTTCTAGTTCTAGCTCTTTGTTCGTTTGGTGTAAATCAAACATTAGACAAATTTACAATGAATAAAACAGTACTCATTTAGCAGTGACTACCGTGGTACCAATTTTAATCACTTCACGTAATCGTTGGTTTTACTATACAATGGTAATTGGTGCTTTTGTGTTTCAACGTATCGACAGCAACATATGTGCTTGAATTGAATCATGTTGTTCGATTCATTACAAGTGAATGTCAGCTGTCTGAAGCGAGTAACAGACAACTAAAATTTTAAATGTACAGTTACAAGTATCTGGCTATCAGAGAGTTTAATTTCATCATGATATACCATCTGTGTCAATCAATGAATCAATTAGCGTATCATAGTTCACTGCTGGACATAATGTCTCTTTCAATGTGCGTCACTACTCACGATTCCCCGCCTTCCGCATCCAGTCTGTTCCAGTAACCTTTTTCAGGTCGTCAGTCCACCTGGCTAAGAGGCATCCTACCTTCCGTTCGCCTTCTCGTGGTCTCCTCTCTAGGTCTCGTTCGAACGGCCATCGTTCCTTTAAATATATGATTCCGAACCCCACCGCATACGACAACTGCTGACGCATGCAGCACATACAGACCATTGAGAAGAAGCAACGAACTACGCGCATCTGCTGCGTGCGTCGGCAGTTGTCGTATGCGGTCGGCTACGGAATCATACCTTTATTATACGAGTAGTAATAAAACTAACACATATTATGTGGTAATAGTATTTTCAATATTAAAATCTTCTGTATCGATATCTTCAGATCTAAGTCTGCCAGCCGGTACACTTGCAGATTGACGAACGAGGGTCTGACGCAGGCGTTTCTCTTGGGGTTGGAGCGACATTCACTTAAAAAATGTTTAACTTAAATAAGGATGGAGCTCACTGGAGAAGTTTTGTGCTGTTAGTGGGAAATCCAAAGGCTCGTCCTACTTATCTTTTGCGGCACAGAATCTCTCTGTTTATTTATTTATTTATTTAAGCTTTTTGCACAAATACAAAATTATTGTACAAAGGCGGACTTAATGCCAAAGGCATTTTCTGCCAGTCAACCTTAGGGTGATGCAGAGATATTCATTATCCAAGGTAGGTGCACGAAATAATGTTAAGAGTGTTTGGACTATTTATTGGTACAAATAATAAATTGTTCTTACAGTGTGACTCCTCTGGAGTTGCACTCGCCCATAGGCCACAGTAATCACTTATTATTAGGCGGGCCGTGTGCTTATCTGCGACCTAAGTAGTATATAAAACAAGGATGGTTTTGTTTGGATCAAATCGTACCAAGTTACGTACTGGTGTCTAGACCATTTTTATTTATTTATATTAAAATATTTTTCGTTATAGTATATTATGCTTTATTGACAGTATTTATGGTTGTATTTTCAACGACAAAATTTTGCTCTCAGTACTACTTACTATGATTAGTAATCACAAATAGGCTTTTATAAAGGTTTCTCTTTCAAATCGAATTTTAATCAAAGTGGACCTTGATTTGACTCACAATCAATACAAAATTGACGGATCGTGGCGTGATGGTAGAGTGTTCGACTACTAAGTCTGAGGTCGTTGGTTCAATTCCTAATCAGTGCACATATTTCATGAGAATTAAAATATGTAATTACATTGGTCTGATATTTTTATATAAAACTAGCTATTGCCTGCGGCTCCGCCCGAGCGGATGCTAGTTATCGCGACTGAACATAGCTTGTGTCCTTTCCCAAGGTCTAATCTACCCCTGTACCAAATTTCATCAAAATCGGTTCAGTGGTAAAAGCGTGAAAGCGTAACAGACAGATAGACAGACAGAGTTACTTTCGCATTTATATAATACTAGCTGTCCCGGCGAACTTCGTACCGCCATATTTTTTCCAACCCGCGTGAATTTTTGATCTCGTTCCCACTCCACCTATTTTCGTATCTTTAAACCTTCCCTGGACATCCACGAATATTTCAAGACTAAAATTAGCCTAATCGGTTCAGCCGTTCTTGAGTTCGAGAGAGATTCGTCATGTCTGTCCGTCCGCCTGTCTGTCTTTCTGTCTGTCCGTCCGTATGTCACAGCCACTTTTCTCTGAAACTATAAGGCCTATAATGTTGAAACTTGGTAAGAAGATGTATTATATTCTGTGAAGCGCATTAAGAATTTTACACAAAAATAAAAAAAATGCATAAAATTTTGGGGGTCCAGTCTTAGAACTGAAACTCAAAATTTTTTTTTCATCAAACCCATACGTGTGGGGTATCTATAGATAGGTCTGTAAAAATGCTATTGAGGTTTCTAACATAATTTTTTTCTAAACTGAATAGTTTGCGCGAGAGACACTTCCAAAGTGGAAAAATGTGTGTCCCCCCCCCTCTAACTTCTAAAATAAGAGATTGATAAATCTAAAAAAAATATATGATGTAAATTGCCATGCAAACTACCACTAAAAATTGGTTCGAACGAGATCCAGTCAGTAGTTTTTTTTTAATACGTCATAAACCGCAATTTTCGCCTTTGCTACTACGGAACCCTTCATGGGCGAGTCCGACTCGCACTTGGCCGATTTTTTTATACATATAGATTAGTATGGATATGGATAAATACGTTTTTTTCTGTAATAACATATAGCCTACTTTGACAGGAACAGGTTGCCATAGGCAGAGAAAAAGCGATTAAAAATTCTCACGCGAGCAATAGTTAATAAACAAAATATTATGTTAAAAAATCTCAAACTTCTCCGGTAAATTGTGAGATAAAAAAGTGTAGTGAATGAATGAAGGAATCTTCGTCGCAAAGTAAGGCGATTTTTTGTATACGACATCAAAATAGAGGGATCAATCCTTTGAGGAATCAAGTGATTTAGCGTACGGTATGTGAAACAAATGTGAACGAGAATGAATTTAAAGGTAAGTATATTATCGTGAAACGAGGGAAAAAGAGTATTGAAAAAATTATCTTTTTAAATTAAAAGGAAAATTGAAAACAGATTGTATTATGCAAATGAGTGCCGAGTTTGCAGGAGCATGATAACCTGTTGTTTTTCTATGTATAATAATTATGTATATTTATAAAATAAATGTATCCGGGTATGTTTGTTTGTATTCTACAACTCGTTATTACAAGATAGTTATGCTCGCTTTGGGTCTAATTAATGCTGTGTAGAATATCCTAGAATATTAAAATTGTTTTATTAAAAAATGTACTTTAACTTTTCATTTTCTTTGTGTGAAAAAAAAAAACTTTAAACTATTTTTCTTTAGTAAGGTTAGGAGTGTGTTGTTCACACCCGAAGCTGTCAAATATAAATTAAAAAGTAATTTATATTCAATTCGTCATTAGTTTTGCCTAAATCCTATACATATACACGAATATTTTTTAATTACCAGAGAAATTTTGGCAAAGTGATAGGTATTCGATACTGAACCCATCCATGCTATAAAAAAAGAATAAAGTATGTATGTCAATTTTTTCCCTAAAACCACCTAATATTTGTTCACGACGTACAAAATTTTACTCAATAGAATATGAAGTAGATAATACTAATTCACGAAAACAAAATCACTCAAAGAAGTCATTGATAAAATACGCGCTCTCTTTCTCTACTTTAATCCCCTACCCCCCACGTACCCCGCACTACACGTGCCGCGAAACGAGCGACCCGGCGGCATCTCTTTGATGCAAATGACCTTCAGTTTTAATAAAATTCAAATCATAAAAGCAATGCAGTTCCGGTTATGACGTCTTGATGCGCGCACGTTTCCTTAAACAATCGATAATTATCGAGATGGCGTACCAAATTATCAATCGCGAATGTGCATTAATAATTATGTTACGTACCTACTTACTTTACACCCGGTGAAAATGTGAGTGCCGTTTTACGGATGTACCTATCGTGATCTCTACCCGAATGCCCGACAGTCAAATTGCTCCACGATTACATCAATGTCTGGTTCCTGCCTGGTCTCCCACATCGCGGCAAGATACTACCTCAATACGCAATTTGAAGGCAGGTGAATTGGACGGAGGACCCCGGATCTGAGGCCAATTTACATGTGTAGTGAAGTGAAATGTGTATGTCAGTGAAGTGAACCTATCAACCTAATACCCCTTCAGACGGCTCCTCAGTCCTCAGTTTGAAATTGAACTTATTAAATCGGGCTCGTTTATGCATCTACTTGTAGTGGTAAGTCTTGCACGTTTCGTAATACATCAATCAATCATTAATTTTGATTTTGATTAGAGTTTGACCTTGAAAATCGCTCGCGTCTGTCGTAGGTACGTAGGTACATTGTCGGTCGTTCTCGGAACTCATCGGCTTTTTTACGACGAAAGTTCATTGATATGATAGGTACCTATTTACTATTCACACATAGTACGTAAAATGAAACGATGTCTTTGCGTGTATGCACGTATTTTGAGATTTAAAAAAAGTCAATAACTTTGTTTTTTTGTATGGTTGGCTATTTGTATTATTCCATATATGTTGAATTATATACGTTCCCTATCAGCCCCTGCAGTTTCTCTGGTAATTAAAAAATAAGGGTGTATTTTATAAATAAATGATCCGTTTCATTTAATTGCCAACTATCTAACATGAACAGGAAAGCTTTGTTTTGTTAAACTAAAATGTTCACAACATAAATTACGTAGCTTCACGTAGCTTTGTAGCACATGCTACGATTTGCAGAGCTACGTCGTAGCGGCGTAGATATAAAAGCGGTAGGGATTAACCGGCAAATGTACAAATGTATTGTATAAGATGAAAGGATTTCGAGTGGGTTAAAATGAAAACGCTTGGAGAGCAAGAATTTTGGAGGCGTAATGATTAAAGCGTTTAATTTGCTAGCTTGTAAGCGTGGAGTTTTAATTATAATTAAGCAACGTATTGCTTTGTGTATTGCCCTTTATCTGTTCGAGATAAGCGATATGCCTGAGGTGCTTTGAAACATATGGTTAGTTAAAATATGTTCAGACGTTAAATTAATTTTTGAGGTTATGATATTAAGTAATGTTTTCATTTTACTTTGTACACCCTACAACTGTTTATTTATACGATGTACATAAATTGCTGCGACGTTTCAGCGACAGTGTGTGGTAAATGCTGTGCACCCAGGTTCAATTCTTATTATTTATCGAAGTATCAGAAACTCGACAAAACAAATAAACATGGTAAATATCCCATTACTTAACAGTAGTTAATGGCCAGTGATGACCAGTACATCGATGAGCGCGAGCACGGCCAGGCTCACGAGGCTAGTCGGCTCGTCCCAGCGTACGTCATCGAGCAGCGCCGCGCACGCTGTCACGTTCAGCGAGCGCATATTACAACAAATGTTCTCACCTGCGATGACCAGTACATCGATGAGCGCGAGCACGGCCAGGCTCACGAGGCTAGTCGGCTCGTCCCAGTGTACGTCGTCGAGCAGCGCCGCGCACGCTGTCACGTTCAGCGAGCGCATATTACAACAAATGTTCTCACCTGCGATGACCAGTAGGTACATCGATGAGCGCGAGCACGGGCAAGCTCACGAGGCTAGTCGGCTCGACCCAGCGTACGTCGTCGAGCAGCCCCGCGCACGCTGTCACGTTCAGCGAGCGCATATTACAACAAATGTTCTCACCTGCGATGACCAGTAGGTACATCGATGAGCGCGAGCACGGCCAAGCTCACGAGGCTAGTCGGCTCGTCCCAGCGTACGTCGTCGAGCAGCCCCGCGCACGCTGTCACGTTCAGCGAGCGCATATTACAACAAATGTTCTCACCTGCGATGACCAGTAGGTACATCGATGAGCGCGAGCACGGCCAAGCTCACGAGGCTAGTCGGCTCGTCCCAGCGTACGTCGTCGAGCAGCCCCGCGCACGCTGTCACGTTCAGCGAGCGCATATTACAACAAATGTTCTCACCTGCGATGACCAGTAGGTACATCGATGAGCGCGAGCACGGCCAAGCTCACGAGGCTAGTCGGCTCGTCCCAGCGTACGTCGTCGAGCAGCCCCGCGCACGCTGTCACGTTCAGCGAGCGCATATTACAACAAATGTTCTCACCTGCGATGACCAGTACATCGATGAGCGCGAGCACGGCCAGGCTCACGAGGCTAGTCGGCTCGTCCCAGCGTACGTCGTCAAGCAGCGCCGCGCACGCTGTCACGTTCAGCGAGCGCATATTACGCGCGTCGCCCGGCGCAGCGCGCGTCTGCCCGCGCGGCGCATCGCCCGCGAGCCTTTAGGTGCTCACTGACATTGTGGTTGCCTGTAATAGACAGAAATATATTAATAAATAATTATCGTAAGATATTTTTACACAGCGTCTTCGAAACTCAATCTCACATGGGTTCAGGAGTGAGTATTAATATGTATTTTTATACAGGGTCGTGCACTTTTCATCTACCTAAAACATGATATGATAATCAGAACCGATGGCTAATTGGCTAAACGTGCTCTATGAGGCACCGGTGGACTAGTGTGACAGCTTTAGTGGCAGTAGAGGGAACTCATAAAGTGTGTTAGAACAGAAGCAGGATGACGTATTTATTGCTTCAGCTTGAACCGGAGAACTCAAGCTGTAGACTGCAGCAATTGAACACTATTGCCAGGCCACTCAGATCATATTTTAACTTTTAATATTCACGCAAGCAATCAAATTATATAAATACAGATTCAATATTAATTCAAAACCGATCTAAAGGATTTACGTTTTGATCGTCTTTGAATAAACAAAGTACCACTCGAATAGTCCTTGGGCTAAAATAAGTATCGAATATTACAAAGCCTACATCGGAATCAAACGTTTTTTAACGACGCTGTTTTTTTGAGGAGCGTACAAAAGATGAATACAAACATGTTTCTTGTGGCCGTGATATTTAACGTGTTGTAACTTCGATAAGAGTCATATTAAAACAGCCTTTGACAGTCCTAAATATTATTATACTTCCTTTCTATTTCGTACTAATATATAAATGTTGAAGGTTGCAATATATAGATGGACAGTTAGACGAATGTTTATTAGTCTTTCATACAAAAATAGCTGTACAGATCCGGATTTAATTTACCATTCTAGGGTGGTTACGACATTGAAAAACACATAGAAACAATTTGGGGATACCTATCACTTTTTTCCTGGATCCATCCCATGATTGTCATAAAAGGCGACTAAGGAATAGGGCCGTTCTCCATCAGACAGTAAACATACAGCCTATGGCATAGTGCCCGCTTGACGGCAATAGGCTAGCTCCCTATTACGTGGTACCAAAAACATAGTTGGGCGAAATGCTAGTTTTAATATACTGCCGCCTACTCCCTAAGCGTAAGTATGTCGTGATAAACTCAAACTTCTCGTTCAAAGATAAGATCAAGATGGGTCTATAGTTCAAAATATCCCTCTGGTCTCCTTTTTCTTGTATCGGAGCGATATTAATCTTAGAGTTTCCATTTAGGAAGAAAAGTTTCGCAAGGGAGATACTTGTTCAAAATGCGATAAAGTGGGCTAACAAACTGCTCTGATCAATTGAACAGATGCAAGATTGGCGTGATAAAGGCCGGGTCTCACCCTTTGTTGATATTTTATGACTTGATAGAACCTGGAGCATCAGTAGGCCTACCATGGAATTGAGACAAAAAAGGCTACTGACTTTCTTGCCTGAGTTTACTCAGGCTGCGTTTCGAACCAGTGCCGGTGGTCCGTTGGTTAAACTATTCTTCAATATTTTAGAAATAAAACTACTTTTCAACGGATTCTATCGCAAATGTGATGGTTTACTCATAATCTATTGCTAAATCCGTTAAAAGGTGATTTTATTTCAATAATTCGCGTAAACTTCAGACAGTATCTTTAATATATTTTTTAATTATGACGTTTTTAGGGTTCCGTAGCCAAATGGCCAAAAACGGAACCCTTATAGATTCATCATGTCTGTCCGTCTGTCTGTCTGTCTGTCTGTCTGTCTGTCCGTCCGTATGTCACACACACTTTTCTCCGAAACTATAAGGCCTATGCTGTTGAAACTTGGTAAGAAGATGTATTCTGTGAACCGTATTGTGTGAAATTCTTAATTTCACACAATAATAAAAAAAGCATTAAATTTTGGGGGTCCTCATACTTAGAACTGAAACTCAAAATTTTTTTTTTCATCAAACCCATACGTGTGGGGTATCTATAGATAGGTCTTTAAAAATGCTATTGAGGTTTCTAACATAATTTTTTTCTAAACTGAATAGTTTGCGCGAGAGACAATTCCAAAGTGGAAAAATGTGTGTCCCCCCCCCTCTAACTTCTAAAATAAGAGAATGATAAATCTAAAAAAAATATATGATGTAAATTGCCATGCAAACTACCACTAAAAATTGGTTCGAACGAGATCCAGTCAGTAGTTTTTTTTTAATACGTCATAAACCGCAATTTTCGCCTTTGCTACTACGGAACCCTTCATGGGCGAGTCCGACTCGCACTTGGCCAATTTTATTTTTCTTACTTATCTTTGACATCCGTAGTTACGTATAGAAATTGCGAGCAAAAGGTTCAATGGAACACAATTATTGCGAAATTGGATCCAAAGATGGGAAGTGATACTTCGTTGGTTTAAACCCTACCGTAAAACAACTGTGACTTCATGGCTAAATGTTACCTCTTTCGTTCGTGTTTTGTGCGGGCCCGATTGATTCATGGTAGCCCCCTGTTCTAGAACAAATGTAACGAGAAAAAAGTGATTTCGTGAAATGCATTGATTTTTCCAGTAAACAATAGTAGATTACCCAACAAGTGAAAAAAAGATGAATTCTTTTCGAGGCACTGAGTTGTATCCCGAGAGGAGCGAAGCTTTCTGCGGTAGAATCCCGAGCGTAGCGAGGGATTCTAGATAGAAAGCTGAGCGTATCGAGGGATACAAGAGCCGAGATGAATTCTTTTTTCACGTGTTAGGTACTCAACTTTTCACCATTGACTACGAGAAAACGATTACTCTGTGATTATGAATTACATTTTGTTATGGATAGTACTTACACAAAAGAAGCAGCAAATTATCAGTAATAGCTACCGCTTTAGCGCGAAAAGACTCAGAAGTCTTTTCGCGTTCGAGAATATGAGTTTCATTTTCATCACTAGATGAAGTCATTTTATGATTATGAGACAAACATAAACTTTTACAAGGAACATTACACAGAAAATGGCGGCATTTTTTTTTCTTAATTTAAACTGAGCCGCATTCCATCCAGCCAGTGATTACATTTAGGTGACTTTTAGTACGTTTTTATAGTGAGAATGTGCAACCTCTTTGCATGTTTCACTAGAATCCGTACATTCGCGCATGTTCCAAATTCAATTTTTTTTATTCACTCGGTGAAACAAAGAGCGTTTTATTCACTGTTTTTGATGAATCACGGGCCCTTTTTCGAGTGTCAATGGTGAAAAAATAAATGTTTAGTTGAAATTGGTTTCCAATTGAACGAAATCGTTCATACAAAAAATCCGATTGAATAACCTTTAACTTTTGAAGTTAGCTAAAAATAGAAACGAGCACGGTATTATTTGTTCCTTTTTTAACGAGCCCATATGTGTATCGAGTTAAAAATAAACATATTTTGCAAGTGACCCATTTAAATATTATGATGTCTAAAGAAGGTATATGTTCGACTTTGAATTGGGAATTTGATATTGAACGCCTATTTATGCCCAATGTGTAGTACGAAATTGTGCGTAAGGAAGCATTGACGAGACTTTTTTTTTTTTTTTTTATCGTGCGAAAAATCCCCACGGATACCTCCCCCACCTGAACCGGGGGAGGAGGTTATGTCGGACTCGAACCGACTAAAACGCACGCCATCTGTGGGTCGTCAGTTGCCGGAGGTGAGATTGTCGTAGCCATATCCCTCGCACCCCGGCCGACCCAGGGCCATATCTTTCGATCTGACCCTCTTCCGGTGTAGGGACCACAGAGTCCCCAACTCGCCCCCGGGTGTGGGGAGGCACGCAATGCGCGCTGCCGCCGCGGCCTGCTTCTGCTAGGGTGACAGGCGGCTCCACCCGTCACCCCCAGGCCCGCGCTCATGGGGGACGGAGGTCATTCTGCGACCTCCGACGCCCGAGTTGCCGCCGCTCTTCGCGGGCCACGCGGTTTGCGATTCTCCTTCGCTCCTCGCGGGCCGCAAGGTCTGCGATTCTCCTTCGCTCCCGTTCCGCCGCCTCCTTCACGAGCATTACTTGCTCGCAGAAGGAGGCGCCGGCAGCCCACGCATCCGCGCAGCGAACCATCGCTGCGAGCAAAGTGGCGAGCGTGAGGACTCTCACTCCCAGGGTCGCCACTAGCTCCCGTCTCGGCGTCTCCCACGCCGGACACTCGGTGAGCGTGTGTAGCGCCGAATCCTCGCTCGCGTCGCAGTGATGGCACTCGGACGTTGGCTCTTTCTTCGCGGTCCGATGCAGATACCGCCCGAAGCATCCATGCTCGGTGAAAATCTGCGTCAGCCAGAACGAGAGGCCGCCATGTGGCCTCTCTAGCCACTCCCCCATGATGGGTCTTACCGCCGCTACTAAGGCGCGCCCAGCATTGACGAGACTCAACTTTAATTACGCAATTTAGAAATCGGTCATTTGATTACATAGAGTCTACAAGCCTATTGATACATTCTGTATAATAATGATAAGAAGACATACCAGATGAATTCGGTTACGGATGAAATTCAATAAATTGCCAAAAAAAATATTTGTACAGATGAATCCGTGAACTCAATGATGACGCCACCATTGTTCAAAGTTATCAAATCGTGCCGAATTGACTTCGATATGCAATGAAACAATTTATTTGACAGTAACAATCGTAGTTCCAATTTAAGCCATTTCACGGATTCGTTGGTTCATCTCACGGAGGACAGAATATCCATTTCCTTCTCCATAGTTCATCTATACATGGCGAGGTCAATCGGTGTCAACCTTGTCAACCTTCAAAAAATGACTACGTCCACTGAATAGTTGATGTCACTGTCTATAATGTTTTATAGCCATCAGGTTAGTATCACGAAATGATTTGATATAAGAACTTGGTCGAAATTAGATTTAGACCTTATATCCGAAGGATTCCACGTAATTGGATCGTACGTTGGAAAGATACGATTGATAGTAACACAGAACTAAATTCGCACGTACTTAATTTAAGATTGATCGAGGGTATAGGCAATCTCAATATTGACATGTCTATAATATTATAAGATGTATTATCAACGACAGAAGTGGCTTAATATATTTTAATTTATTGTTCACCTTAACTCTTAATTTAATCATAAAATATTTTGATAAAGTAATAAATAAAATATGAAACTATGAACTTAGTTTTCCAGGGAGTTTAAAACTACTGTAAGTAGTTTAATATTGTTGTTCCAGGGAGTTTAAAACTACTATAAATAGTTCAGTAGTAGAACAATATTGATGTATTGCAATTTAAAAAGAAGTTTATAAATATACATTTTTAGTTTTGGGCAATACGAACCCATTTTAACGTTTACTGTACTACGAGTATTACCATAGAAATACGAGTACGAGAAGAACTCACAGGTTCCTGCATCCCATAGAGGACAGAATATGATAAATGATACATCCAAAGGGGCCATCTCGTAACCGGTGATGGCCTTGGGTCGGCCGGGTAGTTGATATTGTCGTTAACGATTTAATTTTTTTTTTTTAAAGAATATTAGCAACTGAAATTACTAATATTCCCGTTAACCCCTCCAACTAAGCTAAATTGCTTGTGCTAGGAGTGGGTTCACGTCGGTAGTGTAATGGCCAGGATTCGAACCCGGGACCTCTCGATCGTAAGGCCGACTCCTTAACCACTAAGCTACCGACGCTTCAATTGAACTAACATCATTATTCTCTAATCCTTTTCTCAACTCAGTTGAGTCGGATTTTCAGTCTAACTGTGATGCGGCTAAACTTCAATATTTTCCGTGAAGTGACTGCTTTTGACATCCACAACCAATTGGCAATATCGAAGTTCTGCAGTTAGACTGGTTTTTTTTTTTTTTTTTTTTTTAAATTTATCTGACACCTCTCGGCTGAGCCAGAGCCTACTCTTAACAATGCATCTTATAAACTAGTCTTCTATTTCAACGAAACCCACTCAGGGTTAAGGTCTTTATTTAGCTACTCCATTTTATTTATGATCTCAACTATCTCGCTTTCATTCCTGTCCTCTAGTAACATACAAGTTCTCGCTCAGTTAGACTGGTTGTACTATTGCGGGCTTCAACTCCCCGTAACGGCTGGCATAGATGTCCGTATGACAACGGTTTAACATGCGGCATGACTGGACCAATGTAAATAGCCATGTTCATGCATAAAAATATTTGCACTGAGCGCCAATCCAACCAGCGCCTTCTGCGTAGCGGTCGCGTTCACTACCACCCCGCCATAGAGGCTGCCAATTCATTTAATTGAACTATCATATAACTAGCAAAACTCATTAGCATTACGCCAAATACACACACTATTAAGTTCTTCAATAGATAATTACTGTACGTGACTGTACAGTGTACATCCTCAAATGCCTATATAATGTAAGTAAATATATGAATCCGATACAGTTTCTCAATTAAACTAAACTCAGATCAGCAAATAAGTAGTCAAACTACATTATTAAAGTCAATGGATTGGGTGTGGTATAAAGATAAAGGATATAATGGAATATTTTTTTGTTCGTTTTAAAAAGCATTCATCATTATGTCAATCTCGGTCGCATTCGAGACCCTCAACTCAGAGTCCGCTTTCCTGCTTTTACTTCTCCACTTTTTGTATACCACTTAGGTAGCAGACGGCCGAAGGATACCGTGGAATGATGTGGACGTGTACAACCCCAGTTCTTCCCCGTTTCTTCCAGTTTTCAGTTCCAACAGAGAGTTTCTGTGCCGACAGCGTAGAAGATAAAGCAGGACAAGTCTTTGGTCTTCTCAATCAGAGCACAAACATTCTACCCACTTAGGTAGAAATGTTAGGTTAGGTAAGTTTGTTAGTTTGTTTTCACTTTTTACGGTATACATCTTATGGTTCTGGTTCATCTACTATCACTTCTTATAACTAATTGTTGTCGTACATGCTCGCCACTTGTAGGTATTCTCGACTTAGCTCTTGTTTCAAATTTCTTGATATGATTGGCATACTTACGCCGAGGCCGACCCTTGCCGGGTCACCCATTCATCCTTGTCTCATAAATCTGTCGGGTCAATCTTTCTTTCGTCCAGCCTCTCTGCGTGTCCGAACCATCAAAACATCCCTTTTTCCATCTTGTTCTATCATCGCCTCATCTAAACGAGCGGTAAAGATACCATATTGAAGTACTGTGTGTAGATGAATAAGTACCTATATTATTTCTTATTTATCATCTATGCGTTATTCCCAGTTGCATATCCATACTAATTTACGTATTATAAATATAAAAGTAACTCTGTCTGTGTGTCTGTTATGCTTTCACGTCTAAACCAATAAACTGATTTTGATGAAATTTGGCATAGAGATTAAATATTAGAGATTAGAGCTTGAGAAAGAACATAATTGCTATGTTTGGTCGCGATAATCGACATCCACGTAGGCGGATGGCGTTGGGGAAGACAGATAACTTCTTTTCGCTTGCTACGTCCCTTGCCGCCATTGCTTCTTCAACTTTCATAAAAAAAATACTTTACCCGAAAAAATATTGAAAGCGCATTGACCTGAATCAGACCGCTGACCCACCAAGTGTTCGCGTTCAATGAAGTACGAGTGGCCTTAACCGTTTAAAACTGACCTCTTTTTTATCGCCTTGAAGAAAACATTGCACTTAAGTACAACACCACAAAGACGATACGAACCGAGGCACTAAATTCTGTAGTTCACTTTCGAGTAAGGGTATAAAAATGCTTACAGGAAAACTCTTTGATAGTCTGTTTTAGAATAATCTTATTATTTAGGCAGTTCATAGATAAAACTAGTGCTCGAGGTGTGATAACCTGAAAATTGGTTAAAATACAAAAAAAAAATCATTGGTCTGGGTGTTTCTATGTATAATATATATGTATTTACAAAAAAAAATGTATCTAAGTATGTTTATCCGCATTCTAGAACCCATAACACAAGCTAGTTATGCTATGCTTACCTGAAATTCTCAATTCCAGTGGTTATTATATTATTCTCAGCATTATATTTCGAGTATTGCATAACGCAGTATTCGGAGTACTTCCTAGTATTGTGTAAACTAAACTCGTAATTTTAATACTAAGTCTAGATAGCATGTTCTTGTACCACACTCAAGGGGGTCAAGTACGCTACTCCACTAATTAACCCTCCTAGCGTTAGAGGCTTTTGTTTGACTTTCTAATCGGCCTACAGAACTATGTTTTTGGTCAGGGTGTTGCTTCGGATTAGCCCTCTAATTGTAGGGTTAACCTTTGAATTAAGTGTTCAAATATTTTGATTAACGATAAGGTACAATTAGTTAGTGTAGTTTGTTTGCTATGACTTGTTCTTTGTTTGTAAAATATTTGAGGCAATTGATCTCTAGGGCACTCTGGGAACGAATGAGTTGAATGACACAACTTTGTAGAGGTTATAGTCTTATTTAATGACTTAAAACTAAATTGGATGACAGAATTTTTGTTTTTACTTAATTTTAGACGATCCTTCTAATTCCACCCTCGTGAAATAGGGTTTGCGGCTTAGGCACCTGGTAGCTGACGCCACCGAAGCCGAGGCAAAATTGAAAATTGTTTCTGTTTTTGCAGCAATAATGCAGCAAATACCATCATAAATAATGATACATAAATCGAGATAGAATCCGTTAAAATATTTTTTTTTTCAATGTGAAACGTTCGGGAAAATTTCCGATAATATCAGGGACTAACAAATGTAATAAATCTGCTTTCCTCATTAGCAAGTGGCAAATAAAAAAGAGACTAAACCAAACTGACGTTCTCTCACTCTCGGAATTATCTTATCTAACTCTTCAAATACTTATGTATATTTCGGCGGAAATAGCTACGGATATCCCCCCCCCCTCCCTTACCCCTGGAACCAGTGGGCGTGGTTATGTCCGACTAAAACCACGCGCCGTCTTAGGTGTTTAGTAATTGCCGAGGGTGAGATTTCCTCTGGCAAATTCCTCACACCCCGACCGAATTTTAAATTATGTGACCATAAACAAGACCTTGGTTTTTGTTTCAATCCTTATTTATTCACCACTCATTAGCAACAGCTTCAGTGCTATGTACATTATACAATACAGTTGTGTGTTGTACAGTACAGCGCCATTTCAATGGAGGAGCCAAAGGTCAAGAGTTCAGACTCATTTACTATTGAACTATGCTTGTGCACCCACGCCTGGCATAAAAGCTTTCTGTATTATTCTTTTGATAACATTAGTATGAGCGTCTATAATTTTCTTAAGTCTGTGACAAAAATTAAAGGCCGGGAAAATGAAATAAATTTAGTAGCAAAATAGCAGTAAATTCGTGAGGTCTCGGTTTTGAATGCTGACCATTACGCCACCGACGTGAACCCAAAATTGTTATTATTTTAGTTTGTTTGCAAGATTATGGTATGGTCATATAAAGACTAAAAATGACGGGCAGTTGTTTCTGCCCTTAGAAAAAGGTGTGACCAAACGTATATCAATATACAGTTTATCTTAAATGTGACATGAATCATGTTGGACCCAGTATGGAGCCTTGCGAGACAACGTCATTATCTAAATGCAAACAGAGAGCAGTGGCCGGTTAAACAATAAAAAGCTGCTAACCTTTCAGCATAATCGGGTATGTCAAATGCCTTTGCTATATCCTTGACTCTCAGTAGTTCACCAAACGGTATTTACACACAAGAAGGTCACCAGTTGAACAGGCTCTAGTGGAAGCCGTATCGATAGGTCAATCAATCGTGACCTTCAAGATGTTTTGGAGCTCTATGGTAATTACGCACTTTTAGAGGAGGGAAATTATATTAATTATAGAGAAATAATAACACGTCGGACTATCACCCTTTCTACAATAAAGGGAACTTGTTTTGTGAAACACGACATCCTGAAAAGTACCTAGATATATTCTGGGCACATCGCTTAAGTATAACACTGCTGGAATACTACTTAGTTAGCTGGTTAGTGGTTTATTTTATGTTATTGGTGAAAAAAAAATTCTCACTGTTATGCCCGTTTTATGTTTCTATGTAGCCTATAGTTCACACAGAATTAAGTGCCAATGATTATTATAATATACAGCCTCCGTGGCGTAGCGGTAGTGAACGCGGCCGCTACGCAGGAGGCGCGGGTTCGATCCCAGCTCAGTGCAAATATTTGTGTTCATAAAATATGGGTATTTGCATTGGTCTGGTCGTGCCTCGGAGAGCACGTTAAGCCGTCGGTCCCGGTTGCCACAAGAACATCTATGGCAGTCGTTACGGGTAGTTGGAGCCCTAAAAAGTCCAAAAACAACGGTCTAGCTGCAAAGCTTCGATATCTCCTAATGTTACCATTGGGTCGTGGAGGTCAGATGGCAATAGCTTCACGGAAAATATCGAGGTCAAGCCAAATCTGTAGTTAAGACTGGTAAAGCGGACCCCAGACTGAGCTGAAAAGCTTCGGATGCGACTGGGAATTAACGCTAGGATGAAGGGATATAATATACGCACATGTCTGTGCTTGTTGAGAAAGGTGACTAATGATCCAGCTAGCCTGCCATCAACCTTTTAGTCAGCGTGTTTGACTGCAGTTTCTTTAATATCATCAGTGCATTGCAATGTAGGTTGACCACGGAGGACAGAATATGATTAGTAAATGATGTTTAGTCATCTAAAATGATATGATGAGGATGATATGAGCAGGTCAATCTGTTTTATTGATTTAAATTGTATTATCGTCTGAACTAAAGGTGTCAGACAATCAGTCAACAAGACGGGGGGAATACCAAGGTGTTAAGATCATTTTGAGTACTTTGTTCGTCAAGATTGATCTGATGCTCACTGTATATTGTACGAGGAAGAGAGAGATGATAAGGATCATTTTAATGCATTTAGTATGCTAAACTAAACAAATTATTTTAAATTGGAAAAAGCGAAATCAATACTCGGGCAGGACTGGAACCCGCGATCTATCCCTTACAGGGGGAATGTATTGTAAGATGGATGTATTGGAAAATTTGGATCAATCTCGGACGAAGCTCGGTGGCTCAGTGGTTAGAGCATTCCCCCTGTAAGGGAAAGATCGCGGGTTCGAGTCCTGCCCGAGTATTGATTTCGCTTTTTGCTTTTTCCAATTTAAAATAAGATGATAAGGAGTACTTGAATAAACCTTTATTATCATTATAGTAATAAACTTCTTGGAAAGTATCCGTTAATATTTCATTAAAGGAAACCGTGTTTAAACTGCAAGAGTTATTCATTTTATAAGGTCATCAAAATACCCATGGTAAATAAGCTACAGAAAATATCGTTACCCAAAGTCCGAAATTAGCGTATACTTACAAAATTGAGGGCAGCGTCGATCCATAAATGTGTTAATATTCATCATTTCATTTTATTCACGACCCTTTTACACTTTGTCAGGTGATTTTCTTCGCGTTTACTTTGCACTAAAACGCTATCAAGCCTCCATTAGCTTTCATTGTTTAGATACTCATCTTCGTTTTGTTATCTTTGGCGTCAATGACTGACGTCGAGTTCAACTCACATCGATACAAAACTTTTAGTTAGCTACGTAACGTTTATTGATATTAAAATATTGTCTAGATTTATAGTGCAAGTTTGCATGTGCCCAAGTCAAGCTCACATCCACTGCACCTACTGATTGAAGAAGGAGGCCCTGGCGCAAGCTTTCTTCCCAGGGTAGGGGACCGTCTGACCTGAGGATAGTCGCTTCCATTATCCTACTAATATTATAAATGTGAAAGTTTGTGAGAATGGATATGTGGATGTTTGTTACTCTTTCACGCATAAACGGCTGGACCGATTTGGTTGAAATTTGGTATGTATATAGGTTATACCCTGGATTAACATATAGGCTACTTATGAACGGGATCAGAATTCCACGCGGGCGGAGCCGCGGGCAACAGCTAGTAGCTGTATAAGCCAAACTAAGAGAGGGTTTGGCAGTACGAGTGTGACGCCCCTGGTGTTGCATACGTCCATAGGCCACGGTAACCACTTTCCATCAGGTGGGCCGTGTGCTTGTCTACCACCTAAGTGGTATAAAAAAAGGCTGAAGAGTTAGCGGACCATAGGCTCCGATATGGGAGCCTTTGATGCAATCGGAACCACGCAAAGATGATAGTAAAAATAAAAGTATAGTGAAAATCTCAATGGCTTTAAAATACAAAAACCTTAGTCTCAACTATGACATCCTTTACAGTAAGAGTAATATTCCCTCAAAATTATAATTATCAGCCTCACAGCGGCTGCTACTTCCAATATTTCGTAATTATTAGCGACAACGCGACCGAATAAGCCAGAAAATGTAACACTTAACTTAATATTGGTACGAATACCCTCAGGAAATACTGTACAAGTATTTATTTTAGGCAAAGATCACAAGACAGATGCCTTCGGGAGTATTCCAATAACGGTGTGTATTTTTAACTTTATGAATAACCATGAATCGAAAACTGTCATTCGAGAACACTGCCTGAAGCGTGGGCATAAAGTGGAAATATACTTAATTGAAAGTGTGGGCGGTAATAGAAATTGGGTATTGTTGGCCAACAAGTTGGTAAATTTGATGCCAATCGTGAATTGGCATAAATCAATTTGAATATTTCTCGTTTGTCACGTGCTCGTTTACGTGTGCGGTCGTGAGATGATTCTGAATAGCTTTCACAGTGAGGTATTAAGTTTGCACGCTTCCTAACAGTGTTTCGGCACGGTCTTAGTCTTTTTTTACTATGTAGAACAAGTCAATATGGTTTTACCACGCCTGATGGTAAGCTTGACACAAGTTGCAGGTTCAGGTAGGACAATCTTCCCGTCCCAATTGAACAGTCCGACTGGGGAAGTACCTCTGCCCTACAGAATCCTGCGATCATAATAACCTCGCGTTGTGTTCCCGGCGCGCGGCGGTGAGAAGGGTAGCCAGAGCTCACTGGAGAGTTTTAGTGCTGTCAGTGGGAAGACCGAGCTTCCCACTGACAGCACAAGAACTCTCGATATGTACAGTCACGCGTGTTTCTCATTAGGATAGACAGAGACAAAAATCACTTGCTACGATCCTGATATATGCAAACGATAAACATTCTGTAGATACTTTTATTGCACATGTTTATTATAGTAGTGCATTCTGACTGTGACATAAATAAGTAATCATGCTTACATATATTTGACCGAACAACCCCGATTTCCATTCCCACACCCTGGCGGGAATTTTAACTCGCGACCTTTGACTTGACAGACGAACGCTCCACCGGAAGAAATAAAATATGTAAAGAAGCAGAACATCGATTGAAATGATATTTCAAAAGCTGGCAACACTGATTTCTGCGTTATTCGAGTTCGTTTTGAGTGGTTCTTTTCTTAAGTACATGTTCATTGAAGCTTTGACATAAAGCGCTCGTACGTACTCATGAATACTTATACATTTTTGTTATTGTAAGATTTCTCACTTTACCAGTATGAATATAGCTTGCTACCTTATTTTGTTGCTCTTATAAAAGAGTGGCTCACATAAATAAATAGTGTATGAATAATGTGTGGAAATCCTATCGGTATTTACCTCACGAGTGAAAAAGATGGGGTTGGTTTTGGGTAAGTTGGACTCAAATCGACTGACATCACACCGTATAGGCATCGTTTTATTGGCGTATATGGTCAGAGTACAAAAGAGAAGATATTCTGATTTGAACCTGGAATATTTCAATTTCAATCTGATGCCTTAGTAATAATTAGTAAAGATGATGTTACTTAGCAGTCGACCGCTGTACCGCTACGCCACAGAGGTTATTAATGCCACACCTCCCAAAATATATTTTCATTATAATCTCCTTGTGGCTTAAATATCAAAATCTAAATAAAACCGTAGCAAAAGCGAAGTTTCTTCGGAATTTAATCTAAATGTCTAAAACATGGCTACCTGGACTTTATTACAGAGATTTTAGTACGCAGACGTAAACCCTAATATAATTTACCATTTGCCGAATACAGCATTGTCTTATTGAGTTTATACGAGAAACAATGAAATTCTGTAACATCTAAATAGAACCGGTATCGATACCCGATATCGAATGACAATATAAAAAATGTTTTGTAAAGGTGCGTACATATTATATAACATAACATGTTACAAAACATATCTCAGTAATGTGGACACTCAATGTCAAAACATGTTATTTAACATTTAAAAATGTTATATAACTTATGCGTGCACATGTTCCTACCTACTTGCACTGCAGAACGACCAACGTAAATGTCATACAACATTGTTATATAACATGTTATGTTTTGTAAGATTGTAAGATTGTTATTATAATGTGTACAGTATTGTTAAATGTTGTAAAGTTATAAAACAATGTTAGATAATGTGGACGTGTTATAAAACACAAGTTATACAACATGTTACATAATCTGTACGCACCTAGACAACGGTAGATGAAAGAGAATCGAGAATCAAATTGAAAGTATCGTCTATGAATATCTGGAATCGTGATTAGATCTTGTTATTGAGAAATGTAGATGTTCTATCAAATTTTATTACATTATGTATTGTACTTATTTAACCCTCTGTATTGTATTAACTATTCAAGCTATCGGGATATTTATCATGAATTGTTTTGACTTTCAGATATTTCGGCGCATCATGATCACGGAGTAACTGGAGTACTGGCATATCGGAAACTCTAAACTATAAATGATAAATATCCCAATAGCTCTAATAGTAATGTGAATGACCATGAAAGTTTAAATACAAATATTGTAATAGTTTTAAATTAATTCAGGACAGGTTGAGACGTGTGGTGACGGAAAAAGAATCCAAGTATCACCACCCTCTCTCATCCGAAGAGTGTCGTAAGAGGTGATTCACGGAAAAATACGCAGACGATATCACTGTGAGAGAATGGAAACTCGAAACAAAACCCTGTACCAACCCGTCTGGCCAGCGTGGAAATAGTAGGCCAAAGCCTCCCAACATTTGGGAGAGGCCTATGTCTAGCAGAAGACTGCTATAGGCTAATTGATTGATTGATAATAGTTTTAATGCACCTATGACCACTTTTTTACTTTTTGACAACTAAACTAAAAAAGAACTGAAATCGTTTAACGGTTACTAAAACGAACTGTTCACAATGATTGCAAACTTTACGCCACATCTATATAAACCGTAAAAAGGGCCATTAAAGCATGACGCGGCGTTTGTATTCAGCCTTTTCCTGCCTTTCCATTCAATTCCGTTCAGATAATAGACGAGTAGCACTTAATGCGAATGCATCTAATAGCAATAAGTATTATTTCACTACCTACTTTTGTCATTTATTAAAAATCTAATATCACAAATAGATAATATCTTCAATAAGGAACTAAATAAACCTAATGATCTTCAATAAGATCTACGAAATAACAGTGTGCAAGGCTCTAGGCTTTCCTCTCGGGGTAGTGCGCAGACAATTGACTGGTATACCAGCTTACAGGTGAGGTATGCTTGGTTCCAAAGGTCTTATGCGGATACCACACGTACAAGCTTCACCACAGTTTTACACTGAGGTGAAGTTTATGCGTGTGGTAGATGCATTATTGGAACCCCATATAACTTCTTCAATTTACGAGCAAAACCTTATAATCTATATAGTTATCAATAAGAGATTACTAGGTATTTTGATATTCGGAGGTAGGTTACCTGATTATGTAAGGAACAGTATTTTTTTTATAAATACAAAAGAAATTCTGGTTAATTAAAGTTAGTTATTAGCATAGTAGATAAAATGTTATTAGCTTTGTATTACCAGCGCTGTATTAGAATTGAAAAGTAATCTACGTAGGCATGTTTTTTCTCTAAAGAAATGGCTTTAAGGGTTAATGCACGCCAGATATATAAGATAATGTACTATATAGTCTCTATTTTATCTAAAAATTACGACGCGACGGACGACTGGGTTGGGCTGATATTTTTTATATGAAAGAATAAAAATGTTCATGCTTGGATAAAATAAAACTAACGAGGGATTTGTGACGTAGCCAACTGCGCACGTCTACTGGCTTTAAGTCTCTGTCTAGGACGGGTAAAATAAAGTTATTTGAACACACCGTGTGTGTTATTTGCATATTGCTTACTGTATTGTCATCATGGAACATAGAAATGACATAATTCATTATAATATTCAACAGGCACATCATACTCTTAGCGTCGTAATAACATTTTGTTGGGTTCCCAGCTATGAGTAGGGTAGCCAGAGCTCATTGGAAGGGTTTTGTGCTGTCAGTGGGAATATCAAAGGCTTGTTTTCTGCGCTGATGGCACAGTCTCTCTGTTATTACAGGATCGGCAGCACGAGTGTGACTCCCCTGGAGTTGCACTCGTCCATAGGCCATGGTAACCGCTGCTCGATCAGCCCCCCTACACAAGTGGCAATTCGTTGCTCGGCGTATGATGGAATAGAATGACAAATATATAGGATTTGACGTTTCTGACATTCGTTGACGCCTGTCATATACGTCAAATCCCATACATTTGGCATTCTATTCCATCATACGCCGAGCAACGAATTGCCACTTGTCTAGAGGGGCTGGTGTGCTTGTCTGCGATCTAAGTAGTATAATAAAACGCTCTCATATGTTTACTCTGTGGTAAAATTCCTCAAGAAATTATGAGAAAATAAGTAAAGCAGTGCTTACAAAAAATTGTAGGTAGTCTTAGGTTTCAGTAACTGTCTGTCTGTCCGCTGGTGGTCATAAAAAGTTTACGCGAGCAATGGAGGAGCGGCCCGGCTTATAATACTCCAGATTTATAACGATAGGTATGCCTCTCAAGGGAATGTATAATATTAAAGTCATACCCGGAGTGAGTCCTTCATTTTATTTCCTTTTTCTTATTTTTGAAGAGCAATAACTAAGTAATAAATATTAAGAGGGGCTTATGTGAAAATTGAATTTCTGTAGGTATCATGGCAAATCGCCGCCGTCGATATTGCCAGAGGTTACCTCACTTTTGGCAACTGATGGCCTGAGACGGCCGTGTGGTTTTGGTCGGGTCGAATCCGACTTAACCACCTCTCATAAGACGCTTTTTCACGCCCCGTTTAAAGGACCCGGGACTGTAGGAATAAGGAAACACGAGTACTAGTAAGGAATTCCAGGTCTTAATGGTGTGGCAAAAAAAGCAGTCGCTTTAACTACTAACGTACCGGTACAGTTTTACCGGTCAAAAATCCAACACCCTCTAGCTGCAATGCTTCGATATCGCCTAATGTCACCATTGGGTTGTGGAGGTCAGACGCTTTACTGAAAATATCGAGGTCCAGCTAAATCCGCAGTTAAGACTGATAAAGCGGAACCCAGAGTCCGAGATAAAAACTTCGGATGCGACTGGGAATTAACGCTAGGCAGAAGAAGTACCGGTACAGTTTTTACAGACCAGCCCTCCCAAGAGGATTAAATCATCTCACTTTCAACTAGTTAGTAATGTGAAAGTTTGTGAAGATATTTGAATGTTTTTTAATTTTTGACTCGATTACGCTCAACTGGTTGAACGAATCTGGATGAAATTTTAGTGCAGACTAGGGTATGCTCTTTACCCCTGGAAAAGGTTTCCATATGTTGTGGAAAAGAGAGCAGAATTCCACATAGATGGAACCACGGCCAGCAACTAGTTTAGTAACGAAGCTTTTCGTGACAATTTCCTTTCTTTTATTCGTTAGTAATTAATCTTTGTAGTCATTAATGTCTCATAGTAAACCTTTTTGTAGTCAAACATATAAAGGTAATTCTTACATCCTATACATACATAATTGTTGTATAGGTACATTGACCTCGTGTCACTCCTGCCCTCCCACGGGACCCTTGTAAACCTAAAGCCTTTAAGAGCTATATGTGTTGTTTGCTCCTTTCTTCACTAGCTGCCCATTTAGATATCCGGGCACTATTTGCTGTACTAAAAGAACTTTTTCGGAACACGTTTGTTTGAGCGGAACAGATTTACTACATAATAATAAGACATTCTTGAATAATGAATTTGTATTTGTACAGTCGATAAAGTCGATTTCTTATAAAGTTGTATGAAAAGGCGTGTACTTAAACCCTTTGTCGACTAAACCATATTAGCAGAAGCAGGCCAAGGCAGCGGTGCAATTCCTGCCTCCCCATACCCGAGGGCCAGATGGGGATAACTCTTGCTCAACACACTCGAAGAGGGCCAGCTTAAAAGAGGTAGCCCTGGTTCGGCCAGGGTGCGAGAGATATATATGTCACTGCCAATCTCACCTTCGAAACCCACAGACGGTGTAAGTTTTAGACGGTTCGAGTCCGACATAACCACCCCTGCCGGGTCCGTGGGGTGTGTATCCATAGGAATTTTGCGTACCCTAAAAAATCCTGTATCATACTATAATTTTGTAAGTTATGAATCGCATTCAACTGTTATAGTAGGGGTTTATCGGGCCCCAAGTCAAAACCTCACCTATATGCCGGTAGAACTGCTGGTAGATGGTATAATACTCTTACGTAGTCCTTCCTAATGAGACATACTACGTCATATTCCTTCACTTAGTACTAAAGTTCCGTACTTGCGACATTAAAAGTAGGTTTCACCAGTGAAAATCCATTTAACTAAACTCATGTTTGTCGTGATCGAGATTCCTATTGTTGTGTAATTCGAACCAAATAAGATATACTCTAAAATAAACAGGCATGCCATTGCGTCTTCGAATGGTACAAGTGATAGAAGTATAAACAGAAGAACGTGATCGTTTTAAAAATAGAATTTAATTATAAATTTATTGCAGAACATTGAACACCGCTATCGCTGCGACAAAGACGGAGAGAAAACAAAGATACGAATCGATTTAAATTGCCTTAATCTATCTGGCGTATGCCGTGAAAATTTGAACACTTCGATATAAATGAACTCGATTATTTCGCTAACTTTAAAAATCGAATCCAAAACACGATGGTAATAAATAGGTCCGCACCTCGACGGGCGATGTCGATAAGAAAGTTTAATTCGATAAGTTGTGACCGCGCAAGTTGAGGGTTCGAAATTTGAATTAATGTGTATACGTTCGATAAGAGCCGCCATTTTAATTGACGCCATAAATCTAAAGTTTACCTGTGAATCGACTGTTGATTAGACGAATTCGGTTCCTGATTGAGTTAATTAATTTAATATTGTACCTACTAACGGTATTTGTGCGTCTGTGAACATGAATTAGTGATTGTTAGTAAGATTTATTGTTCTACAGGTCAAGTTACGAGTAGTATACATTTGATCTATACTCGTAATTCACAACAAAGGATATCATTCATTTTGGTTCAAAATTTAAAGTACCGGCCAAAGAAAAAAATTACTATTGACGAAAAAATCTCTATCGGAATAGAGATTTTACCGTCAATTCGTTTCATTTAAAAATGTATGTTTCCAAGATTTTGTACTCAAATAAAACCAATAATAATATTTTTTTATTACTACTAGAATTCACATTCATATAATATACCTACAGTACTGTACACAGACTCATAATTTTATTGACTTGAGTTAAGTATTGATCTTTCTTCTCAAATTCATAAAACACCTTCCTTGTACATCATTGTACATTGTGTACCTCATACATGACTTTTATTTTGTCGTTACATTTTCGTTTGTAAAAAAACAATCGGACAAGTCTCGGTGGATGAACGTCGGCTTTTCAATTAACTCGACTGTTAATGGAAGAAACGGTTCGGCGAATCCGACCCGTTGGCCTGACGTATCATCGATGTCGACATTTCTAATGTACATGTATCAAGTACAGCACTAAGTTTTAATCAGGTTCTATCGAAATATAGTCTGTACTGTGCCTTGTTCGTCTTAAAATTATACAATATATTTTAATGCTAACTTCCAAAGTTGCGCAATCCATGGTTTGCAATTATTATTATAGGAATTTGCTTATAAGATGCCTTCAAAATGCCTGGGTTTTCGACAATAATTTAAGGAGTTTAATGGGGTACTTACTTCGTGATATAGTATAGTGTGTGCATATGTTTCAACTTTCTTAAATTTCGAACAGGTTATCCACCGGCTGATTGGTTTAGCATCAGCTGACCTCTTACAATTTTCTGTGACCTCAAAATTGAATATCATGACATAGGTACCTACATGTGGAACAGGAATGGGGCAGCTGGATCTTCGTTTTCTGTCGAGCCGACCGACGGTATATAGTGTAATATTTTGTTTGCCCAGTGTGCAGCCACTTCGATAGCGAAGTGGTCAACTAGAGAATATTAAATTCCAAAATCGATTCCAAGTATTTAGAGGCAGAGAGACCTTAATATCTCACTGCAAAATGTTTCAAAATTATTGTAAAATATAGTCTAAAGACAACGTAAAATTAGTGATGGAATTTGGGATCCAATTATTTGATGTTGTCCTGTAACACTTATTCTTGGTATAACGAAGCAAGTAAATATAGGTATTTGACCTTGGAATAATAACAGGAGTTTCACAGCTTGTAGTCAAGAAGTAGTAATACTAACATTTAATTATATCTAAGTGTCGGTTTTGAAATTTTGTCTTCATATTTTATTTAATTTAATGAGTTAAGTACGTAATAAGGAGCTATAGTTAATACCAAGTTTAAATTGCCTTTGAAGAGTTCACGTAAAAAAAAACTTGTGAAAAGCAGAAAAAAATAAGTTTGGATAACAAATCAATAAAATAGTGGGTCTTACTTACAGATTACTATCAGGCAGGTTGAAGTCCTCCGTGTACATGAAAAAACACAGGTGTCTCCCGTGTCTCCATTGCGGCAGAATATTAGCTGAGAGTATAAAAATCACCTCAGAAAAGAGACGCAGGCCCAGAGCTAAAGCTCTGATGAATATAGATACAAAAAAGTTTTAGCCAAAAGCAAGTAATTTGACCACAAAGCCCAATTTTATATGCAAGTATATAGGTAAGTTTGGGGTTTTGTTGTCAGTATCATAAAGTACGTTCACTTTTTGCATAGAATGATAATTTGGGAAAGGAAATCAAAGACATTTGCCTTTTTTATAAATGAAAGGTCGGTGGAAATGTCGGAAAAGAAAATACTACAAATGAATGAGAAGCTACAAAAAGTAAGATGGGGTTTGGTATCTATGACTTGATTTCCTCCTCATAAATCATTTGTGTCGGGAATGTCCTCGTAGGGGGATGTTGGTGGTTTTTTACCACCATACGCATAAACGCGACCTCAATACTGAGTACAGTTGGGAGCAGTGACAGCAGTCTTCTATATAGGTACATTTATGCTAATTTTATTTTATTTATTTGAAACATAACAAAAGTTTCATGTTAAGGCGATAGATAGTTACGTACGAACAAGAAGTCCTGGCTTGTCGTCGTGGAGGGTGACATGCGTGCAAATGGTCTCACTACTATGGATGCCCAAGATCGTTCGAAGTGGAGGAGGAAGAGCCGGAAGGCGGACCCTGAGCTCCGAGGTCATCTTGGCCACGGATGCAATCAGGATAATGCGTCTACATGAGGATGATGATGAGGTACGTACAATTATATTTGTAAGAAGTGGAAATATGGTGATCTTTGAGAAAGAGGCGTGACTATCTATATGTACAAGAAATCCCATCACTGTTCGAAATCTGAGAAACAAAAAGGTGTAGGTGTCTAGGTGTATGTATCAAAAAGGAGATGGGGAGGCTTTCATACATTCTTGGGCCAAAAATGTAATAAGATGAGGGTGGTATCAATTAAGAGTATATAAATTATTAAACCATCCCTGAAAATTCTGCAGATTTTGGATATCTGAGAGCAGAGTTATAAGAGAGAGTAAAAGTGAGGTTATGCAAGAAATTGACATTTTAGAACTGTGATTTCTGTGGTGTTTTAATAGAAAGTGGTCATTTTTTTTATCTTAAAATACTTTTAAATTGTACTGTATTAGGTATATTTTACTCAGGGATAATGTACGAAAACTTACAAAGAGAATTTAAAGATATGGAGTACAAGGATGTTATGTTAAAAAAAAACACTTTAAATAATAATGATCTTTTATTCTTCTTCAATAATAATTAGAGTATTGTCTAAGAAGTGCGCAGGTGGAAATATATTACCTTATTTACTTCATTTTCTATGCCACAATTCACACAGAGATCCATGTCAAAATCCAAAATACCGAGCAAAACTCAAACAAGTAAACAAGTTTATCATTGTACTTTAAGGTAACCAGGAGCAAGCTGAGAAGCCCGTAAAGAGAAATCACTGTTAAGGGAATATAATCAAGAAATCAACTGGAAATACTCAAAACGCAGAAGTCAATTGATCATTGGATTTAAACCAATAAACTGTTACAGCATACTGATATAGCATACTTTTGTACATATTTTATAAACAATTGTATATCCCATAAGCCGTGTAAATATACAATTTTTCGATAAAATAATTAATTTTGAAGATTGAATAAATAAACTGATTGACTGAAAATGTAGCTGTCAGCTGTCACAGCTTAAAAATACAGTTGATAAACACGAAATAATTAATCGATTAACGGAAATCGATTCAGAATTTATTTTTATTTCACTATTATTTGGTATTTTAAATGGTTATTATTATTATTATGATTAAGTTTTGTTCACTCTGATTGATTTAATATCAAATTGTGATGCAAGTGTTTAAATACGCAATATTGTTTAAATAATTTTTAGTAATCGATATTTTATTTTGCTAGTGGAATAAACTTAGTTTTAAGATTTCTCGTCTTCCAGACTTTCAATTGAGCTGGTTTTTTAATATTTTGAAATAGAAAAAAATACCGCTTTTTTTAAGTCATATCTCAACTCATTACAATTTTGGCCCAGAAGTCCCCGTCTCCTTTCATATCTTACGAGTTGTGTGTGTCTCCAGTACCTACTATGGTACCGGATAATGCTAGTAGCTGTGACGTATTTTAAGCGCGATTACGACCACGTATGAATATCAAAATCGATTGAGATAATTTTAAAGCAATTAGTTTTGCTAAACTAAACAAATTATAATAAATTGGAAAAAGCGAAGTAAGGGAAGGAAGGGAAGAAGTAAGGGAAAGATCGCGGGTTCAAGTCCCGCCCGAGAATTGATTTCGCTTTTTCCAATTTATTATAATCAAAATCGATGTTTCCACATTTGAATTTACTGCCGATTTGGAAATAATGTCATGAGAAAAAATCTAGCAAAATAAACTCAAAAGTTATTCTAATTTAATCTGCGTTCACCGATCAATATTACAAGCTATAGGTACTTAGTTTGTGTCAAAATAACGCTATACGCTATATTGGAAAAACCTCTTCTACATCTACAAAGTTGTCGATATCTTCTTGGTTGTGTCTATAGGATAACTGGCCGTTAGTAAGGTGAAAGTCACAGGAACAAATAACCCTAATTGCGGATTCCTCGGGACGCTGTGGCGCCCGACAAATGTCAACCGTCTTTGGAACAAATTTGTAAAAACACGAGGTAAAGACGTCCTTTTAGGTAGGGTTGTCATGTAGTGTAGGTCAGCTGTTATTATTGTTAGCTTTGAAGTATTTTTCATATTTATCTATACGAATATTACTAGCTGTAGAATTGCTTGCGGCTCCACACGCGTAGAATTATAATCCCGTTCATTTATTTTTTTATTTTTTTATTAATTAAAACCTCATGCACACATGTACACAGGCGGACTTAATGCCATAGGTATTCTCTACCAGTCAACCTTATAGGTTCATAGCTGATAGTAGTAGCGTGATGAAATAAAGCCTAAGTTCGTACCTGATAATGTAGCTTTCTGAAGGTGAAATAATTTTTGCAATAGGTCAAGCAGTTTTTGTGCTTATTGATTACGTTTTTCGTATTTTATATAAAAATACTAATCTTTCCTCTTAATGAAGTATAGATAGATAACGCTGAAGAGTTTTTTGTTCGTTTGGTTGGTTGAACGCGCAAACTCTAGTTTCTCAGGAACTCTATTTTCGAATTGAAAAATTCTTGTTGTGTTGAATAGACCGTTTATCGACAAAGGTTTAAAGCTATATATCATTCCGCTACTATTAAAGGGAGCGGTGCAGTGATCATAAATGCAAACAAATGCGGCAGATTTCTACATATTATTTGAAAACTAAAAAATTACAGGGTCAGAGGGGTGATACGAGGTTTAAAAATATACCACGGACGAAGCCGGGTGGTTTGGCTAGTTTCTTATAAGGAGGGTGTTAACCCCATCAATATTTCCATGCCTAACATCTAGAACTCCACGCATACGAAGTCGTAGGTGGCCGCTAGTATGTGGATATAAATCATTCACTTGATAAACGTATCGATTGCCAACGGCCTTCACATGCCACTACTCCAATAATTCATATGGGTAAAGTAGACATAATTATAATAGAGAGTAGTCGTATTTAAGTTCGTCTTTGAAGCAGGTGTTTGTACAGTTTAAATCTAAAATCATTGTCATTTCATGGATAAGCGACTTATTCGTCAACTCGCCACTTGAAAACTCGCCACTTGGTGTCGAGTTGCCCCGAAATATTTTAATTTATTTTTCATTCGTCAACTCGGCCTACAATGTAATTACGTAGTATTTTTGTACAGTCGCGTACAAAAATATTGTTTGATAAATGTAGTACGTACATAAAACTTAATTTGACGATCATCAAAAGTATTATGTCACTGTTTTATTAGAAAAGGCGCTGCTAAGTAGTGGTAAGTAAGCCACTTATTCGAATTGTGATCGTAAAAGTAATACTTTTTGTATTTTCAGTGCTACCGTACCGTTTATTCGATCGCGATTTTGAAAATTCATTGTTTGTACTTACGAAAACGTAGGTGCTATTATTAAAACCTTTATGTGGCGTTCAAATTAAATTACAAGACATTTTTTTTTCATAATTTTGGCTTTCTAAGCCGAGATGGCTTGGCCAGTAACATAAGCAACAAAATACTACATGTGTAGGTAAAAAAGCAAATCATCAACGTAAACATTTAAACTAAAGAACCCTTATCCGGATTAAATCATATTCCGTCATAACTCAGTTACAGTTGGGCACAGCAAAAACGCCCCGGCTATCCGGGTGTACACGGATAACACGGATAACCCGTCTCCCGTCGGTAATTAACTTAAGAATTTCCTCGAGGCGCGGATCAAGATTTCACAGGCGGCTGCTACCCTCTTTGAGGAATGACAATGAAATTGTGACACACGGGCAGTGTGAATGGATGACATACTTTTTGATTAATTTATGAAGTTATTAATATAATGAAAAACGATCCATTAATCTTAAGTGTTTAAAATGTTATCATCACCATCATCATCTTTATAACGATTTCCCAGTTGCATCCATGGTGTTCGCCTTGTAGCCTGAGGTCTGTTCATTATTTTTGAAGGATTATATGTCGCTTATCGTGAAGGACTGTCGTTTTACTCTCAAACCTTAGGCGAAAACTTGCACTAGAGCCTCATCCGTTATTTAGCAGCTGCACCGACTTGCAGTTGAGATTGGCTTGGGCTTTGAGAATGTACGTAGAGCCTTTACAACAGTTCATAAAATGTTGTGTTATCAGTTAAATATCTTTAAATCTCTAGTGAAATTGGAGAGCAAAATGCAGAAGTAATGAGGGGTTGGATAGGTTATCTCTCATTTATTTTTGAGTGGAGGACATGGTCTGACGTAGTCCTTGCGTTAGTCCCTTTGTAGGGACATATACATACATATTGAGTGGCCGATATTGTTTATTATAATTTTAAATCTATTTTTATAATAGAATGAATCTATATCATATCACTTAACACTCTGATGCAGTTAACAAAAGTCAGCTTACTAAAGTAAAGCGTCAAATCATACTTTATTTTAATTGTTCGATGATCTAGAAGACAGTGTGTTCGTAAAGGTATATATTTTTCCTTAGCTTGTTGTTTGAATCTGAAGATTATGCCAATATTATTTTTTTCTCCCTCACTCCCGTTTTTGTTGAATTGAATTTCTGATTTAGTGAATTTATATTTGTAATTGTTAGGTTATTTATACTTGCATAAATATGCTGATTTTATGTAAAGTGCGACGGCTGAAAGTGATATTTCTATTGGATTAATACAATGGTTCGTATTAAATTATTAATTATATCTTTGCTCAATTGTACGATTGCTAATTTAAAAATCAAATTTGTGAGTCATAAATTTAACTTTAATTTTTAGAGCTTTACATCATGAAAACTAAGTAAATAAATTATTTCATTTGTAATTGTTCCGAGCATTTTCCCAACTCGGTTAGGGTCTTTCCAGTCTAACTAAGATGGAGCTGAACTTCGTTATTTTCCATGAGGCGACTGCCACTGACCTCCACAACCAATTGAAGTCCTGTGGTTAGATTAGTAGAATTTTTTATTTTATTTTAATTGTATACTCACAATAGAAGATAATAATTATTATGATTCGACGATGATGAACCTTATTCCTCAAGAGGTAACTTAGATGATTACCTGAAACAAATTCAAAATAAGATTAATACAAATACACTTAGAGCCACACTAGTTGATGCACGTAATTCCGACCGCGTGAATGTAGATTATTGCGACTTTTCCGGTTTTATTAAACAGTTTGTGAACAAAACACACATAACATTATATAGAATTTTAAGTCTGATCAAGACCTTTCAAACAAAGAAACCGCATTCAAATCTGTTCAGTAGTTTTTTGCTGACTGAACTGACTTATGGATATGGATATAATGTAAGCTGCTGGATGTACAAAGTAGTTCTTCTACCTATCTGATGGTGCCAAAAGCAGATGATCATTCTCAGATTTTTTTAAAATCAGGTTTTGAGCAAAATGATTTTGATTTTTTCCCGAGAAAAAATGAATTACTTTCATTGAGATATTTAATTTTGAAATCTGTGCAATCATTGTTTACTTTTTTGAGGTACTGTACATACAATGTGTAATATCATGGTTAGACATCATTAATCATTATCAACGGAAACGACTCAATGATTTTAGTCACGGAGGTCCTAAATAATTCACTATCCACTGATTGATATGTTAGTCACAATATCGTAGTACACGACATTGACGAACAAATCGATTAAGATTTAGAAATCTCGAATCGAAATCAAAGAAGAATAGAAAATGAAATTTTCTAAATCTTAATCGATTTAAATTGTTAGCATAATGAATGCTTTAAAATTTCATTCAATTGACGAACAACTTAAGTAAGTACTCAAAATGATCTTTTTTTTTAAGAATATTAGCAACCGAAATTACTAATATTCCCGTTAACCTCTCCAACTAAGCTAAATTGCTTGTGCTAGGAGTGGGTTCACGTCAGTAGTGTAATGGCCAGGATTCGAACCCGGGACCTCTCGATCGTAAGGTCGACTCCTTAACCACTAAGCTACCGACGCTTCAATATAATACCTTGGTTTTCCCCCTTGCTGATTGTTGTAATATTTCGAACACACCTTTAGTTCAGACAATGATATAATTTAAATCAACAAAAGAGTTTGATTTGCTCTCTTGACTGCAAAAAGGTCGTTCTGACTGACTGTACAAGTTTTTATTGTCCAGCCCCCTAGAAAAATGACAATTAATTGGCACTGAATCGGGGCTGATAAGTAGATACTTATTCCCTAGTCCTGATCGCTTGTGGTAGTACTTTTGAACTTTTATACAGATCTTAGAAGTTTTATTACACGCCGCCGCGCCGCGTGGTTCCCGGCAGAGTAGAATTTGGGCCTCCATGCGGTCCTCTCATGCGGTCGTCAGACAGATATATTCACTTACATGGCTCGAGCCAATAGTGCCCGAAAAACGGCAATACCATCACCCCCTAACCCTCACTCATCTCTGTCTAACCCTCCAGGGATAAAGGCGTGATTATATGTATGTACTAGCCTTCCGCCCGCGGCTCCGCCCACGTGCATCTCGGTTAACGCGACCTTTGCTCATATCTTCGGTTCTACTCAACCGATTGCGATCAAACAAACGTAAGATTTTAAGTCTGAGCAAGCCCTTTCTTACAGAAAAAACGCATCAAAAACCGTCCAGTAGTTTTTGCATCCATCGCGGACAAACAGACAAACAGACAAACATACAGGAAATTAAAAAAAAATATTTTCGTGTTCAGTATCGTTAACATAACATAACCCAAGTATTTTTTTTTAAATATCTCCAATGTACAGACACGACCACTTTACAATTATTTATTAGTATAGATGTATGTAGAAGTTTTATTAGTTTGGGAAAGGTCATAAAATTTCACATTCGTAACCAATTTACATAATGATTATGTGTTCAAGATTCTTGTAGAAAGTCTTGGAATTCTTTGCCAGCACACGTGTTTCCTTCTTCTTACAGTGGTGGCGCGGCGTGAAAAAACATGTGATGAGGCCGTCACGCTAAGGGACTGCATTCTAACACTATTTGTGTCTGTAATGATGAACCTCTTTCCAGAGACATTGCCTTCAGTCATAAAATATTGTTTCAGAAAGAGTTGAGGTTGAGTTCCAGTAGGTACTTTTTATGCCATTGACCTTATCACGTTTGTCAGTAACCAAAAAAGAATTACGAAACCGATTAAAACCTTTCTTACTTGTGGCTGATCTGACCAAAAGGATATAAAAAAGAGGGATAAAGCGTAGCCTAAGTTACGCCTTACAATATTAAAATATACCTAAATGCATTCCAGTTGACCCTCCCCGACCAAAGCAATCTAGTCAGGTGGGGAAAAGCCACAGATAAAACATGTTACTCATGTGGTGAAGCAACTGGAACGGCTAGGCACCTGCTAGTGGGTTGTAGGACGCTATTAGACCGGGGTCATTACTCGCGCCGACATGATAAGGTATTAGAAATCATACGTGAAGCTGTAAGTTTGGCGGTAGCTAGAGCGAAAAAAGGATTAACCACAAACTAAAGAAATGACATTGTGTTTGTAAAGGAAGGCTGCTCAAAGAAATCACCTCAAAAGCCATATTCAATTTTGATAGCTGCCGTTGACTGGACAATACTCGTAGACACGTATGAGAAGCACTATAAAATACCGGAGGATATCTGTGCCTCATCATCCAGACCCGACATATTCCTTTTTTCACGATCGCATAGGCGTGCAGTGCTTGTAGAACTCACAGTACCGTGGGAAACTAATATACCTAAAGACCACGCTATAAAGACAAACAAATACTTTGACTTGACTAACGAGTTAACCAAGAACGGCTACGTGGTTAAACTCTACGCCGTAGAAGTAGGAGCAAGGGGAATTCCAGCTAAATCCCTGTACAACTTACTTAAAGACCTCGGATTGCCAAGAGCTTCAGTAAGCTCTTTACTAAATCGAATATCAAAAGCGGCATTGATAGGATCTTACCAAATTTGGATAGGTAGGGGGGGGAACACTAGTGACGGTGGAGGTGAGCGCTGATGCATCACAAGGTGGCCACCCTAAACCTACATCTGGGTCGCAAGTCCCAGTCGCCGTCACGGTGTTCCTCTCTGTATCACGCTATGGACCCGGCGACCGCACGGTGAATCCATGGAGTGCTGAGAATCGGATCTCATCTCTAAAAAATATAGTAATTGCATTTTTGTTAAAGGTATCGTGTATTGTATTTTTTTGCATTATTTTACCGTAACAAACAGTCACTCCAAGCTTATATATTTGTATAGTTTGCTATTGTATATGTGAAGATTAGCTTGCAACGAGATAGTTATAAATAAGACTTTAAGGTAAGCTCTCCGATAGAATGCCGAACTATTTGCTAAACTAATCTTATATTTTATGTACCACCATAGATTGCAGTGTTATTGCTGCAAGTATCAACATTTATTTAGTAGGATAAGCCTCATAGTTTTAGCCGAAGTCTGTTTTCATGAAAATGTTTACTGAAATTATACTTGGTGTTCAAGTATTGGCTGTAGGTAAACATATGGCTTACATGCCAATAAATGCACGGAACTGTAATAAAAAACGCAATCTGAAACCTGGTTTGGAACATTTTGATAACCATGACATACAGCTGATACTCTTTGATCAAAGAAAATAATAAACATCTATCAAGAGAATATACTAATTGGATATTAATTGGCCGTCTCTGAGCATAATTATAAATGTTACACTAAATTATTAGCTGTAAGTTTTCCTAAGATAAATAAATAAATAATTTTATTCGTATAAACTATAATTATTTAGCCAAAATCTGTCATTTTTCTTTGTACTTTATGCACTGTAATATCGCTCATTTTGTCAACATATAGTTTATGCGAATGGAAGCTACATTTGCGTTAATTAACTAGAAGTATTTTGCGTTTTTAGGTATAATATATACCCTGTAGGTAGCGCTGCAGTCAGTTTATATGAATTTTCCATACATTTCTAATGGCGTATGTTAGTGAATTATAGGTTAATATAGAAGTTATAACTACAGTTCGAAATATACATTATAGTTAGACAGCCATTGCTCCCACGAAGGTACATTTATAGCAATTTCCTTCAGGTCACAGTCGGACACAACAATAATATAAAGTATCGGACAATAAAAAGGAATAGCCGCCGATATTATAAGGCAGTAATATTTTATACACCGCACTCTCCCTGTAATTTAATTTTATTGAGGAGATTTGTATTCAATTTTTATTTTTTTAGATATTGCTCTTTGCATTTGTGTTTTGTTTTAGATACTTTATTATTTTATTTCAGACAGAAGTAGATTTGAATGCTGCTTACATTCACCATCCATAGCCACTTATTTTTATTGACTGTGTGGTAGATATCAATTCTTTTTTGCTTAATAATATACCAATATCTGATAGGTAGAGTAATATCTGTTTCCCAATTAAGCGGCCCCAATACGAATGGGTCCGCTTGATTGAGGAAATATAATCCTAGAAGCATTGATTCACATGCATAGTTAATTAAGTAACCCTAGAATACTTCTAGGGTTGTCGCAACTTGCACATTTTTAAGACCTATATTCCTTTCTCTTCTGATCCCACATTCTCTTTTGCAGCAGCCTAAATGCAGCAGCTTTGATCTCAATCAACGAAATAACAGAAGAAGAGACACGAAGTCCAACCTTACCTGCGCGTTGGTATAGCTAATGATTGAAGGAAGAGCTTCTGATACAGGCTGTCTTCTCGGAGTTGAGGTTCATAATGGTAGATACCCACATAAAAGTCAAGATAAACCAATAATAGTCTCTATTCGTGTATTTGTAGCACTCCTGTAGGAGAGCAGATCTCGTGCGGATGATGACTCTAGAGATACGTGTTATAAATAACGGTATAAAATTTACTCATAATCTTCTTCATCCATACGTTTATGAGTCAAACTAATGGTTTACCATCCAAATTTTATTGCAACCAGTTAAGAAGTTTGTTAGTAAAAAGCAATAAACAAATAAACAGAGTTACTACCGCGTTCATTCATCAAATTAGGTACCTACCTACCAAAGTTTCAATATTTACCAACGAAAGTTCTTAATGTAATGGAAGAGAGGCCGGCAACATTTTACAATGATTAATATTCACAAGATATACAACATTACTGAACTATTAATTTAGAATTTTCTTAACCTACCACTATATTATTTTAACGGCACCAAAATTAAATTTACTCCAAAAATATTATCATTGTAATTTGATGTAAATGAAGAATAAATTATTTAAATCACAGAACCGCAAAGTACGTTGAATAATTAAGTCTGTGGCACAGTGGGAGCGACAATGGTAGCTTGAGTGTCGCTTGAGAGCGCTTGGGACACAAAGCTTGGCACTTATGATGGTACTTCGCTCTGGCAGTATAGTATGTGCACAGTGTACCTTAGATTTTCTTATGATGTTCTAATATGGATATTTTTAAAGGTTCAAAAGTTTTGAGTAACAAACGGTAATATTCATTATATGAATAGTATATTATGAATAGTATTTAAAAATGGTACTAAATCGAATCAAGTACAGTCACAAGATAAGACTTGAGAACATCACGATGATATTCTATGTAACTAAATTTACAGCCCGATTCGCAAGGCAATAAAAAAAATCGGGCATTAAAAATTCAAGGGCACTCTTTCCTAACCACCCTACAGCTACAATGGTTTAGTTTGAAAATTGTTCAATATGTGAAATGCCACAACTAAAATGTGAAAGAATGTAAAGCTATTTAATGTCACATTATCTTCATTAAATGCCAGCCGCGCCGAAGTGAGAAAGGAGTGGCGCCAAAATATAAAGGCTTTTATGACTCGGCAAGACAACGATTTGTGCGAGTCCTTGATACTGAAGAGACTCCACCACCAATTTCCACCTCCCATGGACTCGCGTCATACCTGCCATAGATGTGGCAAGAAATGCCGCGCTCAGATTGGTCTTTACAGTCACCTGCGCCGATGCGGGTGACCGTGATTGTGCGACAACAATCATCTATTAAGATATTGTGGCCAATACTGTCACCATTAATAGCTAAGTAACTACAGTAAGTTTAAAAAATATACAGTGACGTTCTAATTAAGTCTTTCCGCCTCACAAATGCTACAAAGCATTACAGAATACAGAGAGTCATTTCCTTATGAACGCATCCATTTTCGAGATGAATAAAGATAAATAAAAATTTATGTACTGTATAATAATCGTAAATTTAAAAAATGTAGTGTATTCTGGAATTATGAAATAAAAATTAGTTTATTAATTTGTAAAATATTGTAAAGCAACAAACTAAATTTGTGCCTGTCGTACGTCATGCTTAACACCAACATACTCGTAAGGTCAACGTAGGCGTGTTCAAACTCAAATTGGAGCTACCGGCCTCAGAAACCTACAGATGATCGCGTTCCCGATAACCCTGTTTGTGTTTCTTCGGTGAGTAGGGTCTCCAAAGTTGTTTAACTAGACTCACGGCCACGGCATTATATTTTTTCTTTACACTACCAATCTACATACACAGGTAATGTTTGATTTTTTAGGGTTGACATTGGGTTCGGTTTCTTTCGGGGCTGAAAATTAAGTATTTCATTTTTTTTTTGGTAAAAAAGGAAGTAGGTAGTCTAATGAACACTTATACTTTGAACTTCAATCTGCGCACACTTAAAATGTGGAATGATCCCACTTTTGTGGTTTTCCAAGCAACTACAATATGCAGTGTTCTTCAAGAAGTTCTTCTTTCTTCTTATTATGTAGAAGGTTCTTACATAGTCGGAACACGGGTGTGACGTCACTGGTGTTGAACACGTCCACAAGTTTCCATCGGGTGGGCCGTCTGTTTGTCTGCCACCTAAATGTATGAGAGAAATACATAAACACTGCTAAAAGTACATTTTGCCTGTGTTCCATCCTAAGTAAGTAATTTTGGTTTAACAGTGCTTGAGAGGTTGATAAATATTCGTCTCGATTTCTAGCGTTCAGCCTTGCAAACGAAGCTAAAAATAACACTAACGTACATTTGATTAATGTTAACCCATTGAAGTCTGATAATACTTTCCGCCTAACGTAAAATATATTCTTATTCGAACCAAACACTCTCTTTTACAAACACGTTTGATATATTCAGGCTTCTGTAGGCTCGTGGTGGCACAAACAAAAAGGCAAGATTTTCCGAGCCAATACATAATCCATAGTCTGACAAATGTAGGGCTGAATTCATCTTATCGCCATCTTCTGTGTAGGTGTATAAAATATTCATGTGGCGTAACCTATCCTGACAGCCTTGATTGAACGAGAGCTCATACATGCATTATGTGTTGGTTATCGTTTTAATAAAATTTCTGTTTATTAATTTGCGACGGAGGATGAGGTGATATTAATTTTGGGTAAAAAGTAATTAATTTTGTTCGTAGAAAGTGAGTCTGCTTACCGGTTTGATTATATTTTCTAATCTTTAAATTTTGCTCCGAGCTGAAATTCCCTTGTAGATAAACATTGAAATTTTAAATTTATAGAAAAATATTTTGCAATCACCGAAGTATTAAGCAGGTTTTCACAGTACCTTCGGTTTATTTTCATGTGAGCTATTTTTATACCTTTAGAATATAAATTCTTTATACTTTGTATCATTTTTAGTAATTATAATTTTACAGGTACCTGTGGGTGGACTGATTGTTCTCATATCTGGTATCGCGGTAATTTTAGTTCGGATGACAAAACAAACCTTTAGGACTGATATTATAAAGGTGAAGATTTTGTTTGTTTGGTTACCTACTACTAGTTCGAATTGAAAAATTATGTTAGTACTAATTTAAAGTTTCACCAACTGAACACACGTGTGATCAGTCCCTCGTGTCGAGTTGGTGAAAAACCCTCGTGTTGACTAGTCCGTTTATCGAGGAAGGCTGGAGGTGATGAAAGTTCTTGGTTATAGGGATATATAATCACGCTACGACTCAAGGGAACGGAGCAGTAATCATAACTGTCAAATAATCCGGAAAACTCCCGTACATTATTAGAAAATTTTAAAAATTTAAAAATACAGGCAATTATATTGCTCGAAGTTGAAACGGAGTTTTTAATTATGCCACGGGCAAAGCCGGGGCGTGTTGGCTAGTTTAATTAATAAAACAGTTGAACTTAAATAATATTTAAGCTTGCGCATTATTAAATCTTTTGCTAAAACAACAATTTTTTCATTATTAAATAGATACAAGTAAGTAAACATTGACAGTTTTATTATTTTCCAGCTCCGTTGTAGCAAAGCTTGTCCGATCTACCGAAAAAATTGGCAATCATTTACTTTTTTTAGCACTACGTCCTTTTTCCGTTCCGTAGACGAGTCTTCTAAAGGCCGTTTTGATTCATAACAGTGAATCGAGTTCAAACTATCAGAGACTGAATTTAATAGATTTCTTTTGACTTTTTTGCATTTTACGGTATCAGTTCACATGTCAGAGGTTTTTGTTCTTTGCGTAAATTGTGCTATATGACATTTCTCGCGTCTTTGAGTTCGTTTTAACCACTTAGCGGCGGTGTGTTTCGTAAAATCCGTTCTTGGTGGATGTCTACACTCTATAAGAAGCTTATTTGCCACATTTTAAGTTTTTACATGTTATAATTTCTAAGATTTCGTGATTATCTAATAAGTGAGTGTACGTCAATTGTATGTTTGTGTAACGCCCATAATTCTCTACCGTGGCCGTGGCAAATGGTTCTGTCTCCACTCCCCTTTACTTAAAGCTAGCAATTATAGTATAATTAGCTTCACCGTGTCACTGTGTAGTCGCCCTAACCAACTCATCGACATTACGGGTGGTTATTAAATGCGGAGGGTCCTTACGAATATTTCATTTGAGTACTGGAAGAAATTATTCAATAGTCAAGTGTGCGGTCGAAATGCTTCTGAAACAAGAAGTAATTCATTGTCTTTAACATTTTATCAATTCACAGCGAAAAGTTCCTGAATAATAGATTATAATTTATTGTAATAAATTGGAAAAAGCGAAATCAATTCTCGGGCGGGACTCAAACCCGCGATCTTTCCCTTACTCGGTGGCTCAGTGGTCAGAGCTTTCCCCCTGTAAGGGAAAGATCGCGGGTTCGAGTCCCGCCCGAGAATTGATTTCGCTTTTTCCAATTTATTATAATTTGTTTAGTCTAGCAAACTAATTGCTTTAAAATTATCTCAATATAATTTATTGTTTTATTTAATTGTATGATATGAATATCTACGAATCATGTTGTTCCTATAGATACGCAGTAATATATGAATAGAAATCTGACTTTATATCTGTCTGCCCTTAAAAATGAATCTCCTTGTTGAAATAATTACTATGAAAGCTGTCTACTGTTATCAATTGGGGAGACTTTTATTGGAACTCAGGCACAGACAGACGTAGGTATATGCATTACAGCTTCATCGATAAAGACTATAACTTTGAAGAATTAAAGTGATGATGCCAACCACATTTTCTGCACAATGATTCATTAATCTCAATAATACATTCAAAGTTTTAATGGATAAATGGATAGGATGAGATGGGATGGGTGGATCATTGTTACTCAAACTGTCTGTCATCCCAAGTCCGAGATGAGAATGCTTTTCATTCGCCATAGCATCGTCCATCAATCAGCAAGTGTACCACCTCGCAGGTGAGTCAAGTTTGGTTCCCAAAAATCTTGATGAGACCCCATAGAACCAAAATGTATCCCAATACTACTAACTTTTATTTGCCGTTCAGAATAACGGCCAAGGCAGTGACGATGGGTCCTGATAACCCGATTTATGCCACTTATCAAGTGGTTGTATGTAGAATGATAAACTTACTGACTATGCTACCGGCTTCCCTTTTAAAATTTTAACCCTTTACTACTGGGCCAAGGTGTTAGTGTACATGTAATGTATGTTGTATGTATCGATTTGGAGTCAAATACAATCGCGTGTCGTGTAGTGAAGGTATCCTAACCCTTAATCACTGACACGAACAAGCCGCTTTGTTCCTACTATTTTTAAACAACAATTAACTCCCAAGGTTACTCGGCTTTAGTCACAGGTGGGAACGATTAATTTGTTTGAGTGCTTTAAGGGTTAAAGTGTTTTTAAAATGAGACTACTAATTAAAGTGTGGCACACGTTTTTACTATTTTCGTTGATTACTTCAAGTAAGTTAAATTAAAAGAGAACATTAATTTCGCCTAATTGTTGCAGTCAAATGCCAGTTATTTTACGGAAAATATTGAACTTGAGCTGCTTCTTCTGAAAAGTCGACGTCAATATAGTTGGGAAAAAGGTTGGGAAGATAGCTTTATATAAATGAAATGTTTGGGTTAAGAGTTGGTTCATGAGTGCACTTTTTGAATTTCGAACGATCGCCGACGCCGACCTATTATAACAACAGTAGGATTCCTCCAGTGACATAACATAACATAAACTCACGCCTATATTCCCCGAAGGGGTAGGCAGAGGTGCTAGCACCCACATTTCGCCGTTTATGTTTAGGTCCCAATGTAATAGGTGGCGAGCCTATTGCCATTAACCGGGCACTTATAAACCTGCGATAAATACACACATAACTTCGAAAAGCATCGAAAAGTCATTGGTGTGTGCCATGGTAATACCTGGGATCGAACCCGAGACCTCGTCTCAGCAGTCCATTACCCATACCACTAGGCTACCGCGGTTCCAGTGACTAGGCTCCAGTGACTGCACTGCGAATAGGTTTAACTAAACTGCGTTATTAATTTTAAGGCTAGTTTTTACCAACAGTGAAAACCATGATTAAGGCAAACAAAACTTCATCACAATTTACTAACAGATACGCAAAAGAGGCGGTGGAGTGGGTTGGGTACACAGGTTCAATTCCAATTCAATTCCAAAATATTATAATATCGTGAACCCGCTTCTAATCCAAGAAGGTTAACTGAAACAGTTATCCGAATTGATTTCCGTTATTAGTGTTATTTCAAGAAAAAGACCCTAGACACCTGTTTTTGGGTCCCTTTCTTTGTTTCTCCAAACCATCTTCATAAACAAGAATAGTTTTTTTATAAAAACTGTTTAAAATACACGGGTACATAATATATTTGCACAAAGAAGTGTTATATTTATTGATAATTCAGTTTGTTGTGTACGTGTTAATTCCGCGGTTTTTCTCTTTTTATTTTACCTATTATATTAATCAACTAGGTTTCCGCCTGCATGGATCTCTTATCCCCGGTTCTACTCAACCGGTTGCAATGAAACAAACGTAGGATTTTAAGTCTGACCAATACCTTTCTAACAAAAAAAAAACGCGATAAAATCCATTGAGTGTCTGAAGTTTACGGGAACCTCATTCATTGAAATAAAACTACTTTTGAACGGATCACGCACAGATCATGGCTACTGAAAAGTAATCGAAACGCCGGGATAAAAGTAAATAATAACAAATACATCGCGATAGAATCCGTTAAAAAGTAGATCCATTCAGTAGTTTTTGCATCTATCGCGTACAAACATTTCCAACGTACACAATTCTATAATACTTTTAGTATAGATAGATTACTTCGTCCTATTTCATCTGGCATCTATTTGCCGACTGTACCACTCCAATTCATCTGTGCCGTTATAGCTAAGTTCAAGTGGCGTGCAAACTCGTTGATTGGCTGTCAGTAACCGGTAATGAGCCTCATCACATAGCACAGATTCAATACGCACAAATTAGTGTTGGGTATTAATTAATTGTAGATATGAGTAGCTAATTCAATCCTTACTAACATGATACTGTCAGAAATCCCTACTAATATTATAAATGTGAAAGTAACTCTGTCTGTCTGTCTGTCTCGCTTTTACGACTAAACCGCTGAACCGATTTTGATGAAATTTGGTATAGGGGTAGATTAGAACTTGAGAAAGGACATAGGCTATGTTTGGTCGCGATAACCGACATCCACGCGGGCGGAGCCGCGGGCAAAAGCTAGTTTACTACTAAAAGAAAAATAGGATTTGCCAAAGAAATAATTCCTAGTAGCAATTTGCTTTCGGCATTCGTTGAGAGAGGTCACTGGTAGTTTAAAATTCGATTTGCGTGGTATTCGGTTCGTTGCGTTCTCCGCCATCTTGAATTTAAGGGTACATTTTTGTTAACTGAGTAAGTCTTCAGTTCAGCTATCTTTCTTGTACTATACGCGAATTTCACTCATTGAAATAAAACTACATTTTAACGGATTCTATCGCGAAATATTTTATTACTAGCTTTTGCCCGCGGCTCCGCCCGCGTGGATGTCGGTTATCGCGACCAAACATAGCCTATGTCCTTTCTCGAGGTCTAATCTACCCCTATACCAAATTTCATCAAAATCGGTACAGTGGTTTGGGCGTGACAGACAGACAGACAGACAGACAGACAGACAGACAGAGTTACTTTCACATTTATAATATTATAATAATATAATAATAATAATAATATAATAATATAATATAGTAGGGATTATTTACTTTTAACCCGACGTTTCGGTTACTTTTCAACAGCCATGGTTGCGAGGTGACTAAAGATGGTAGTTGTCTCATAGTTTGAAGTGTAAGTTATTTCAAAGTATCCGAATAATGGTGAATTGTTGGTGTTAAAAAAGTACTATTACGTTATTGTGGTTAACAAGCCACGAAATCACACGAGACTTATAAACGTTATTTCTTCTTCATCATCATAAGGCGACTAAGGGATAGGGCTGTTTACCATCAGACAGATATATACAACCCAGACTTAGCCTATACATGGCTCGAGTCAACAATAGTGCCCGGAAAGCGGCAATGGGCTCACCCCCTATTACGTGGGACCTAATACAATGATTGGTGAAATGTGGGTGTTAATTCACCTCTGCCTAACCCTCCGGGGATGGAGGCGTGATTGCCTTGATTGTATGTATGTATGCATCATAATTCTTCTTCATTCTTTGTGATGATAAATTGATTACTTTTTTCCACATTTCTTTCAATTTTCGTTCCTATCCATTTTGATGGCACAAGATGAATTCAGTCATTTAACATTTTTAAATTTTTTTTCATGTCAAGTTTAAGAAAAATGGTCGGTAAATCGATTTTTTTAAACTCCGTTTTTAAAATCCGTGACCATAACTAAGGCGTAGAAAGGGTTTAAAACCAATATAATATTCTTATTGACGAAATACCTACATTTTTGATAGATATCGAAGATTTCGCCAAACGTAACAAATCTAGTACAAACCCAGTTATATATGCAAATTTATACTGACCCGAGTTGAATTTGAATTCCAGTTAATGTATTAGGCATTTATCTATTCAGTTCACATTTAGCCGAAGCTGAGTATAAGGGATTCGGTTAACTTTTTACCTTTGTAATAAAATTGCCTGGCCTATCTGAAAAATCATTGGTAAAATACAAAGTAGGTATAAAACCTAATAATATAAAGGTTTTAAAAGCCTTATAGGTAAAGTCTATGTTTATGAGTTTATTCAATATTCAGATTCGTTTTTACGTATTTATTGCTCACCATTGTATTATTATTTTGTCATTTTGTTATGGTAGGTATTACGTATTATAATTATGGCATAGGTATGTCGTATTAGGTATCCACAAAATGAATTGAATAAAGTAGTCTGATGACTAATCATGTCTTTCACAAAGAAGAAATTATTTCCGTTATTTAACCATATGTATTTACAAAAATGTGTTTTATTCGCATTCTAGAATTCATTTTAAAAGTAATGCTTAGTTTGGGTCTAAACGGCGCTGTGTAATTTTATTTATTTGTAATAAAGAATTTATTTATTTAAAAATGTAAATGAAAGTAGCTACCATATACCTACAATACATCGCAAAAATCTAACAATATATTCAATGTACAAGTATACAATAGATTGCCAGGAGAATAGCACAATGTGGGTTAGCGGTATTGATAAATAATGGCTTTGATAAACTATGAACGAAAGTTTTAAATGGAAATCCCGTAGGCGATGTTCTGATACCGTGATAAAAGTTACAGGAAAACAATAGAAACTGACAGAGGCCCGGTGAAAAGGACTTAATAAAGAGGGGGTGTGATACTATCTATACTGACATAGATTTTTATAATCATACATTTATTTTTCATACAAATTCTTCACATTAATTCTTACGGGGTCACGAGTGTGACTCCTTAGGCTGACGAGTGCGTCCATAGCCCATGGTAATCATTTCTATCAGGGGTGGTGTAGTATGAAAAACACTTCAGAATTTTTAACAACTTCTACACAATAATAACTACCTACTCAAAAAAAATTACAAACATAATCATGTCACCTAAATACCCACAACATTGTAACTCACACTGTAATCACTATAACAGACATACTAATAAAAGAGGCTCAGATTAAATAGCAGATAATCACATTGGAGGTTACAGCCCTTACTTGTAATTACATTACTCTGTCATCGTGTGACTAGGTACAGTCACGCTCAGAAGTTGTTGAACGCTTAAATGTTAAGAAACGATTTTAAAATTTAATATTTGAATTATTAATTTTTTAAATTATTTCATGTAAAGCTTTAGAACTAAGGTAACTTGAAATGTAATAAGCTAATATCGATGCCGACTGTACATTCATACATTGTGTTTTCACAATGATATGGAAGCCAATACGAATAAAATACGAATACTGCAGTTATAATAACCTCGTATCGTGTTCCCGGCGGTGAGTAGGGTAGCCAGAGCTCACTGGTTGTGCTGTCTGTGGGAAGACCAAGTGCTTGTTCTGCTTACTTTCTTCACTGAAGGCACAGAATCTGTGTTCTTACAGGGTCGGCAGCACAAGTAGCTCCTCTGATTTTATACACGTCCACGGGCCACGGTAACCACTTTCGATCAGGTGGGTCAGCCTAACGCCCAGTTTCCGAAAGGCTGATCAATGTCAAATTAACTAATCGGCTGTTAATTTTTTTTTCTAGTCGCAATTGGTTTGCTAAAAGCATGGTTAAATTGTATAATTTGATCATCGTGTTATTTAATAAGCTATTTTAACCGACACGATGATCAAATTAAACTTGACAGCCGATTAGTTAATTTGACGTTGATCAGCCTTTCGGAAACTGGGCGTAAGGGTCTAACGTGTCTAATTGGTTTAAAATAATATAGAAACAAAAATATTCTGGTGACTGCCCCGTGGCACTACCCAATGACACTAATGCTAGAGTCAAGGGTAAAATTCTTTCCCCATGGCACTACCGGTAGAGTTAAAGGTAAAATAAATTCAGTGCATAACAAAAGTCAGAGGCGATGATAAACATGGCGACTGCGATCAGTCCCTCAAGACAAGTGGCAATTCGTCGGCCGGCGTTTTGTAGAATAGACTGCCAAATGTATGGGATTTGACGAAAGTGACAGGCGTCAACGAATGTCAAAAACGTCAAATCCTATACATTTGTCATTCTATTCCATGATACGCCGAGCAAAGAATTGCCACTTGTCTAGGGGGGCTGATATTAACATGTTATGTTTGCCTGTACACATTATTTTGCGTGTATGCCTGTAATGATAGCTGTTAGTATGAATAAACAAATAAACGTATCAAGTCACCAAACCTTCCTTATATAAAGGAAAGGGAAATACGATACACAGCCACTCTAGGCCTAAGAAGCTACGAGAATTTTCTGTTTTTATTCGAGCCTCTCCAGTCTAACGTTTATTACAGTGCGTAATTAATAAGAACCTTAATTAATTACTCATTGTCCTGTATCTTTTGAGGAAACTGATCCTTTATTGAAACCCTAAGTTGGTGTTACGCTACATTGGATACGCACGTACCTATTCTTTTGTTTAGATAATAAGGCAAGTAGATTTTTTGTAAGTAGTTTTTATCTGGGTATTTTAATAATGGAAAAATTGGAGTTTTCTGGAACGATAAATCTCCCAGAGACCACAAATATATTTCCACTGCTTCAATCCAACATATTTCCCTACTTCTACTTTCATAATTGTTTTTATACATGTTCACCGGTTTCGAGTACTCTTCATATAATGATTATCTAATATATAAAATTCTCGTGTCACAGTTTTCGTTGCCATACTCCTCCGAAACGGCTTGACCGATTTTGATGAAATTTTTTGTGCTTATCCGGTATCTATGAGAATCGGCCAACATCTATTTTTCATCCCCCTAAGTGATAAGGGTGCAGCGGGAACGGGATTTGAATACCACGCGGGCCGAAAATATGGCGGTACGAAGTTCGCCGGGGCAGCTAGTAAAAATATAATTTTCTTTTTCCTTTTTCTTCCGAAAATATGCAAAACTTATACGCATATACACAAACAAATTTACAAATTTCTAAATTTTACAGACATCATTGACTGTATACCGATAAGGAGAGATTTTTAAAGCAATTACTTAGTATGCTAACTATTCAATTAAAATACGACTCAGGCGGAACTTGAAACCTTACAGAATGCTCTGACCACTTCGAGTCCCGCCTGAGTCGTTTCTTTTTTTCCTATCATAGTCGATGAGTTGAGAGATACCTATCTATTGTTTAAGGTTAAAGTAAACCACATCCACAATCCAGTACATGTACCTATGCATGTTGAGGGTCTTTAGTTTACTACTAAACTATTTCTACTAAAAACCATTTAGGCAGATTAGTCAATTCTGACGCCTTTAATAATAATAATATAAGAATACATTTTCTTGATCTATGATCAAATTTAATGGTATATACAAAAGAAAATGGACATTATTTGTCTATAAATACTTCCTCAATTATGATAAATGGGGTGTAGTCAGATTTGTATCGGTCACGAAATGGCTTATATAACATGGGGTTGGTAATTTTTCATAGCCCACTTTTAGTTTGTTCCAATAAACGTGGCAGTGTTTATTGTCCATTAACTGCTGACCTGCAAAAGCATTGTATGTCTCTTGATAAGTTTTGGCGACCTAATATTCTAGTAGGTATTAAATATCATATAATTATTCAGTTAGCTAATGAGCAATTCAAATGAACAAAAAAATAAATTAAAACTAAAACTAAAAATTAAAATTGGTCGTGGAATTCCTCCGCATCGCATGCCTTTTGTGGTAACGTTCCCAGAAGACTGGCAGCAATACCACGTTGAATGGCAATGCTTATTCTCTGACCTAAAAAGGTTTCTTGAAGCGTCTACCATACGTTTCGCAATCTCCCTGAAGAGATTGTGGGCGCCCAGACCCCAACGTTTCGACTCCAAACGGCACAAATTCATGATCTCCGATGAGATTGGAGTATTTGCGCCGTTTAAGAGCCTAATAAATATCTTGTGGAGTTCGTAGTTCTGTGGTAGCCGAGTTAACACATTGCAAAGTACTTGCCCTAGACACGTGACAATTTTGGCCGTATTGTAAATAGAATGATGAATGTGATGGATGTATTTTGACGTTTATAAAAGTCGTCAAAGTATGTTAATGGATCAATCTATTCTACGAGTATTTTACCCTAATCACGGACATTGGCAGAAGTCTAGATGAATGTCTGGGTTCACCATTATATCAAAAATTCAATTCATTTTTTTTGTATACCACTTAGGATAATTAATTAGTATATTCTTAATAAGACGTCGCCATGCCTTGGACAGGTTGCCATGCCATCATCTGTGGCATTTGTTACGGATAGTTAGAACTAAAAATTCTGTTTTACTATAGAATCTCTATATCCTCAGATGGTTGTGCAGATCAGAAGGTTGGTTAGGCTGTTTCGTAGTTAGACCGAAAACCAACCCCATTTGAGTTGGGAAAAGTTTCTTCTGCGACTACTTGGGACGGTTTTTTTTTTATAATTTGAACTCACTGTACTGCTAAACTTGCTGAAAGTAAAGGTGTGTACCAAATATCAGAACTTTCAGTCAACAGAAAGGGAGAAATAACAAGGTATTAAGATCATTTTGAGTACTTTGCTAGTCAAGATTGATCTGATACTGACTGTACATACAAATTTGTTGCGATCTATCCACGATTGCTTGGCTGTGCAAACTATTGCATTATATTTTATGCTCGAACGACTTCGTCCATAATTGCAAAGACAAAACCTTCTGTTTCTCCAAAGAGATTACCGAACGGCAGCCAAAATACGGACACTTTTAAGTCTATATTTGGCTCATTTAAGGCTATGGAAAACCGTCGATGTAGCGCCACTCTTGTCTCGTGCCTAAACCTTTCTTGTAGTTGGATAATATGTATATAGTGTGTATTAATACTACACATGTTGTAACATTTTAGGGAACATAGAAATTATTTCGGAAGCTTTTAACAAAGTTAAAAGAGGCAGAGAAACTTTCAAACATTTGTTCAGCAATAAATTCTTCGGGTAAAGTTTTAACTTTGAGCAGATATTCGCAACTTTATACCTACAGCATGTTTATCTTTAAAAGTCTCATTAATCATCGTGCTGAACAGATGGAAAACGTTTTTGTCTTTGTCCTGCAAATCGTTCTTAATGAATCTCTTAACGAAACTTGTATGAAAAATAATAGTTCTAATCTAACTGTATTGAATGATTATGTAAAAATAATTCATGAATAAAAATGTTCGTACTGAACGGTAATCGAACCCGCAATCTGATTTAGTAGTCGAACGCTTCATTGCTACGCTATAGAGAGTTTCTAATTAATTGAATGAATTTTATTTAAACTTAAATTATATGAAATAAATAAATAAATAAAATTGCAGTTTTTGTGTACCTATAAAATAAATTGCTTTAGCGTAAGTAAAGGTAAGCGTTTCACTCATAAAATTATATCATCTGAAAAGCCTTTGTACTGATCAAGTCATATTGTAAAGTAATAATAATGATTGGATGGAAGTGGAATTCCAAAGAACTTGTTAAGGTAAGTATACATTTTGTTGCCTTTGAATCAACAAATAAGTAAGTACTTTTAAGGTAGACTGAAGAGGTTTTGTTACTTCAATGAAATAATAGGCTTACAAGCAGTATACGAATTCAATAGATGATATTTTGTTAAGAATATAAGTCTCAAACTTTCACAGTAATTGATAAATCGCGATTCCCCCCCGAAACCCTAAACTCCAAATTGAATGGTTTTAAAATGCGTTTTAATTTTTTAAGTGTAAATGCGTTTTAACTTTTAAAAGTAATAAGGGGCAAAAAAATTCAGGGGGAATCGAGAACGGGAGAATCACGAGTAACCCGAAAGATTCACTACTTCACAATCTCTGGACGGCACATTTCACTGATTTCCACTTAGCAGTAGCAATTTCGAGGGAAATTGGATCCAACGGAAACCTGCGCAAATCGGTACAGATCGATTCTTCGATTTGATCATTTTGGTACTTTTGTTATGTTTTTTCTTAAAGATAATGGCTTCTGTAGTATTCGTAATAGATAAGTGAGTCTCTACGTGTCATGTTCGTTACAGCGTAAGGTTCTGATTGCATTCGAGGCACTCACCTTGGAGCCCGGGGTCCCTATATAGTCCCAAATGGATTCTAACAAGTAAGGAATGCCTTTAAGTTCAATCTAAATGTAAAAGTGCCCTAATTGGGGAATTTGGCTAACCTCAACCATGTGGACAATGTGCGGTTTATTTAAGATTGGTTTATTTGAGATATCTTTTAGTAAATATGGTACGTATATTAATGAAATATGTGATGGCTATAATTTAGTATATCCCCTAGCCAGGTGGACCGACGACCTGCGAAAGGTGGCTGAGACGGACTGGATGCGGAAGACGGAGGATCGGCAAACGTGGCGCACATTGGGAGAGGCCTATGTCCAGCAGTGGACTGCAGTAGGCTAATTGATTGATTGATTGATATAATTTAGTAAGGAATGTGAGGGTCAGACGGTCATCGCACACGTAAAAATCAAGATAAGTCAATAATGAAGAAGTATCAGAGACTGCGACCAGTGGACCCAGGGTTCCAAAGATAGGATAAAATCTGAGATTGGCATCTCAGTGTTACCATTTGTTGTAAGTTTAGTGATACAAAATTGAAGATATATATAAGTATGGTTTGCATGTACACAAATAACTGGTAAATAGGCACAGACAGCAGTGTTCGAGCACTCAAAACCCAAGATCCATCTCGTACTTGAAGACTTTCTTGTAATGGCCTGTGTAGACGATGGACAGTCTACGACACAACTTTTTGTCCGCAAAAGTGAATTTATTGAATGGAATTTTTTCAAGAGGTTTTCTTTCCAACTTTATTATTCTCAAGTGTAATTCAGACTTCGAATCCAACCAAATTTGACTAAATACGAGGTTATCCACAAGTGACAGCCATCGAACCTGGAAGGAATGAATATTTTGCAATTGAAACTGTTGTAAAAAAATATTTAGGGTCATTGACTGCCGCAGTTACAATGTTATTGGCAGTATTTGATAAACTGAGAATTGATTGCATTAATATAAAAACGGAAAACTTATTTTTCATCAATTTCATTGAAACCTTTGTCACATAGTAAAAAATCTCTCAACATTTCTTGAACTATTTTTTTTTTTTACAAAACAACGTTGCTAATTCAATAATGTTCACGGATATAACGCGATCATGTTATAGGTACATGCACACCTTTGATTTGCCTGACGTTTCAACCAAGTTACACCAGCCGTGGTCACAGGCTTTTACCTATACCATGTACCATGATCGCGTTAATTCCCAACATGGAAAGGAAAGTTTTTAAGTTAATGTTACTCATTACTAATTTTCCCTTCTATTCTGAATTTATCATTCATGATATTTTATGAAAGTAGATAGTACCCATGAAACAACAAACGAAAAATTTAAGAAACAGTTCCAAAACAAAAACTCGAATTCGAAAAGAAGAAGCTTCCAATTATATGATAAATAAATAATGATTTTCCACATAAATTATACGGTGGACGAGGTCAAGTACGTTCATATTAAGGGCCTATGTCCTTACATTGATATAAATGGTATATAGTTCATTGTATTCTGAAATAAATTGTTCAAGAGTCTACGATTTAGGCTTTGCGACTACGACCTGCTAGCATTTTCGAGAGTTTATAATTTTATCATATTACCTATTGCTTTTGGGGTGCAACTAAATACTTCTTGGGCCAAGTCAGCCTCACCTGCAAGCCAGACGAGGCTCTGGAGCAGGCTTTCCTTTAGAGGTTGGGAGGTCAGACTAGACTAGATAAACTAAGAATAAAGTACTAAAGGTGTACGCCGAAGCTCCAATGTGAAAACTTTGATGCAACCAGGAACCATGCCAATTTGATATGCTGTAATTTCATAACACAACTAGCTATAGGTGCTAGACAGGTCCTTTTAGACAATATTATTAGGGAATGTATAAGTCCACCAGTGGCGAGAGGTGGAAGTGAAGAGAGCAGGTGAATAAAAATTGTAGAATCTATTTTTCAGCCATATTTGTCATTGATATAATTTTAGAAGAAGGTGTTTCTTATAATTCAATGTTAGTTGATTGGTGTGTAAATATGTATAATAAGTTTTAGATAATTACAGTGTTATACATCTCTGCTATCTCTGCAATAGTAAGCTGGCACGTACCAGCATATACGGACCCTTTGTCACTGGGGCCCATGATGACCTCGATCAAGGATTCAAGATCACCTTGCCTGGAATCTGGTACATTATTACTGATTGACAAATGAAGTTTTGGTGCAGATTTTTAGGCAAAAACAAATCCGGCAAAAATTCAGGTAAAACGACAAAACAATACCTGTGAATGTAACAATGATTGGCGCTCAAATGAAAAATCAACCTTGTTTGAAAGTTCTAATGACCCCACTTATAGCAAGAACAGAATATAATATTACTTTGGCTTATTACCATTAACACTGTGTATTTTACTAGACAAACGTACTATAAAAATACTGGCAGCTTTTGCTCCATATGTTTTCCATGTTCAAAAGTATTCATTAAAGAAAATGACAAAAAATATTCTTCAACAAAAAAAGACATCTTATTATCTGAAAATACCAACGTAAAAATGGAACACCCTTTTTCTTTCCATTGAAATAACACCACAAGTACCTACTTATATTAATTTTACACATTCTATCACCACAACACACCTGACCCTTTTTGGAGGGTCTCACAGACTCGGTCAGTAAATATATGTATGGCTTTAAGAACCTACGGGTTGGCCACCCACTTACGTACTATATAAAAGAGTATTCTAAGTATTTTATTGCTGTCGTATTATACCTACAATACTCGTAGTCGAAAGAGAGCAGTGACTGAAATAAAACGACTTTTGATGATACTTTTAGCGAGTTATTGTTCGTGATGTTAGTGGTAAGGTTGATTACTTCTATTACGTTAATAAAGTCCCTCTTTTATATTTTTTCTCATATTCTTTCCATGTATAGACAGCGATCGGATATAATTTAATTAGAAATACGTATAGTCTAGTTGGGGAAGGCCTATGTCCAGCAGTGGACTGCAGTAGGCTAATTGATTGATAGTCTTGTTGATGCCCGCGGTTCCGGCGTGCCGGCGTGGATATCGATGAACGCGACCAAACATAGCGTATGTCCTTTCCTAATGTCTTTTTTTTTGTTTTTTTTTTTTAAATAAAATATAATGTATTTTCTATAATATATCTGTACCAAATTTCATTAAAATCGGTTCAGTGGAAAAAGTAAACAGAAAGACTGACAGACTCACTGCGTTCCTTTCGCATTTATAATATTAGTACGGATTCTAATATAAACCGAAACATAATACCTATCCCGGTAAACAAACCAAAACAATTAAGAAAATAAAAGAAACGAAAGTTATACAACAGGATGGTTCTCATGAGGAAAAACCAGGATTTGAGAAGCGGAAAAATGGAGTCTCGGCTTACCCAAATCGGATAGAAGCATGACTTCATGTATGTATACTTTTATATAATTGTAAATGTGGTCGTGACAATACTGAACACGAAAATATTTTTTTTTTAATTTCCTGTTTGTATCGCGATGGACGCAAAAACTACTGAACGGATTGTGATGCGGTTTTTTTTGTTAGAAAGAGCTTGGTCAAACTTAATATCTTACGTTTGTTTGATTGCAATCGGTTGAGTAGAACCGGAGATATGAGCAAAGGTTGCGTTAACCGAGATGCACGCAGGCGGAGTCGCGGGCGGAAGGCTAGTATAATATATAAACGTACTTCTCTCTCTAAATTTAAGAGCTGTGCTCTTGTCGGTGGAGCAATCGACATTCCTCCCTTTCCTCTGCCCACTTATATATTAAATCACTGTTTTCTAGAGAACACATAAAAAGAACAACTCATAAAATAAAGTTAAACAGAATTAAGTCTTCATAAACTTTTGGAAGATGATAAAGTTTTTAACAAAGTCCTTAGGATGTCGTATATATGACACACACCTAACGTCTGATCTCCGTGTGTTCAAGCTCTCGGCCGGAGCTTGTCACGTTTATATTAAGGAACTGCCGAGACAGATTGCGAATACAGCTTTAAACAACTTTTATATCAAAATTCTTGGCGAAAGAACGATATAATTATTCTTGTCAACGCAAGTTGACGAGAAATTGTCAAGTTATTTGGACTGCTTATACTGTTGATCGATGACACTCGGTGGAACTTCCTAAACATATTGAATACTACACTTGTACTTTTACACTTTATTTTATTTATCAACCTGACCGGCTTCACCTCACGGTATTCTCAAAGAATGGCACGGCATTTTAACCTAACCGACAATGTAAACTTAGGAGCTATCTGCATAGCGATTTTTTTTTGTATTATATTATACCGAGTCCTGCGTTTCGGTTACTTTTTTGGTTCGTTTCGGTTGCAGCAAAACCGCTTTATTTTTTGTAGTTTTATAGTTATACTTCTATTAGTACTAATAGGTCGGTGCAAAACTCCAAGCAACATAACGATAAAATTATGAATTTTGCGTTATGCAGTCGTGGGGTCAAATCATACCCAACTCTGATGTGATGTAGTTGAAGATTACATGTGCTGAGTGTAGCTATGACTGACGCTTTTTGTGGTGACTAAATTGACTTGTCTCTCATCCTAAAAAATAATATTGGAAATTTAATGTAGAAGCATTAATAGTTACTACGTTACTCGTTCATAAGTATTATTTTAGAAAAAAAAAAAAAAAAGTTGTGCACGATTTTTCAAAACACGCAGCTTATGTTGTATGAATAAGTCGACGATTTAACTTACTTATCTAATTTTAAAATATAACTACTTTTTAACGGATTCTATCGCGAAATATTTATTATTATCAACCTGCAACCATGGCTGCTGAAAAATAGCTAAAACGTCGGGCTAAAAGTAAATCATAACAAATATATCGCGATAGAATCCGTTAAAAAGTAATTTTATTTCAATAAGCGAGATTCACGTAAACTTCAGACAGTATTACTTATTTAATCCTACATAGAAATTCAAATAGAGTTGGAGATGGAGATTGGAGAATTGGAGTTTACAATGGAATGAAAGTTCAAAAATCTTAACACTAAATCCGTCCAAACGACACGATTAACTTGTTTATCTTAAACAAACATTTTCTTAGAAATCTCTGTGTAATATATCTCAATCTTTTTCATTGAAAATCAAAATAAATTCAGTTTCAAGAAAAACATTTGTAAAGAAACCATTTTGACTTGCAAAAAATGTAATATAACGTTTTATGGAAATAATTCTCACCCTCAAAAAATATGAGTATAGAATGATTTAATAAAAGGCGGTCGAGTCACAGGCTGCTACTAAAAGGGCTTAACACGCTTGTAATCTTACAATCGACGTTTGCAACTTTGTAATCATAAAACTTTGGGTTGCAAATCATCTTCAGGACAGTCATGCGTAAACGAAGACCTTTTTCATCCCCAATTTTAACCCGTGACTTGCTCCACGTTGGGCCAAATACTTGCTGGGTCTGGATTACCGATTGGTGTAAAGTATCAGCTAAAAGCGGATTTTCCATTTTCAAAAACTTCATTTGAATTTCAATAAAGTTAGGTCTCGTTAATGTTCAATTTATTATACTTAGCTAAAATTTTCTTCTAGTTTTAACAATTTAAAGCATGTCGTTAGAATTCGAAAACAATTAAATACAACGATAACATATTAAATGATTTTATATTATTATATAATGCCTACCATTATTTTGGTACATACGATATGGATACGACATATGTGCAAATACTGAAACCGCGAAGCATCCTGGTCCGTAGGAATAGAACCAAATTAAATTTAAACTTAAATTCCCTGATTTATAAAATCGAAATTTTCTAACAAAATAATTATTAAAATAAATGTAGAAAATGCAACCACTTGTATAAGTCATTAAATAGTTTCATCCATTGCTTTAAAGTCATTGACTGTGTCATAAGTCATTAATAAATACGCATACACCTTCACACACACACACAACAACTTCACACACACACACAACAATAGGCATAGAAGGTAACTTACTTGAACAGCTAAGCGGCAACATGCGATTCTACAGAGTGCTCAAAGTTGTTCAAATTCTATAAAATTAAAACTCTAGTTTATGCCCTTAATACTGGACCAATTTTGTTCAAACTTCTCCTGCTTGAAGCTTAGGGGGTACCAAGTATATGGTTTCAATTATTGCCTATATGTCGTATCCATATTGTATATCGTGAAGTCTACTTTTTAAATACGACATCAGCACACACGTACGATTTTATAATTTACAAACACAAATTAATCCCGTTGTCGTAACTCGTACCACAAAGCAAAGGTATACGGTTGGCGTATTACGGTAGCACGGAAATAAGCAACGTCCCCGTATCTCGGCCGGGGTCGTGCTTGACCCCATTCCCGATTATGTCACTTCGTTAACCAAGATACAGCTGGTGTTCTCCTTAATGAATTAATATCCAACGTATATTTAATTAATTAATTTTCTGTTTCTAGAAAATACAAACGTTTTCACCTCGTTTTTACCTTTCCGCCTTTTCCCCGAAAAGGGTAACGGAAGGGTGAAATCATAAAACATTTTTGTACATTGCTGGGGTGGCTTGGGTGCACCTCTAAAATATTTGAGGTAAAATTGAATTGAGGTAATGAAATATTTTAGGATTTGCTGTTTACTGTCTCGGGCATTATTTTAATCATTCTGCTGTTCTATTTTCTACTAATATTTTAATGTGAAAGTTGAGAAGATGTTTAGACTAGTTGTTTTTTACTCAATGATGCTCAAACCGTCGACCACAATTTGGCTGATTTTTTTTTTGTTACAGGGATGGATTATATTATAGTCTAGAATACAGAATACATAGCCTCATTCATTCATCCACTCATTCATTTATTACTCATGCATGCCCATGGGTTGCGTAAACGGTTCAGTGTTGAACGCATGCACCCAGTTATCTAAAAAAAAAACAACTGTAGCTGCTCATAATGTTTTGTTCCAAAGACGGTCATACGTAATTGATTTATTAAAAATGTTATGAAAACTTAAAAAAAAAAAGAAAATAAATTAATTGTGAAAGAATTTTTTTGTTAAATTCATAAATGTTATAGACCCATACCTTTTTGGGAATTCTTGAAAACCTTCGTACTTAATTTTATTCTTGTTCAATACTTTTATTTTACTTGAATGGAGACTCGTAAGGATGTAATGAAATGTAAACACTCTTGATTAACGTTTGTAAGCATTATCTTGTCATAATGTTTAAATGGCTATGTAACTAGCGGCACGTTTTAAGTTCGAAGATGACGCAGTGCAGAAGCATAAAGTAACAATTTTATCAAAATTAGAGATACACCAAAATCAAGGATACTCAACAACATCTAAAAGAACACTCGTAATATACAAGTAGGAATAGTTATCAAACTGGTATCGAAGGTAGATGAAGGCTGCTAAATCTGACTAGGCTTTTAAAAAAGTCTCATATATTTCGTTCCGTATGGATACATACCTCTAAAATAAGTTCACGCCGGACGCCACAGAGAAACGGTACCTATATTGATAGAAATATAGATACGGAAATAGCATAAGCGACCTTTCTGCCTCTCCAGAGAAACAGGGTGAAGCTGCGTAACCCAAAGCTTGTTTACTCCTGCCTCAGCTGAATATAACAGGGAAGCTAGAGAGGCTTAGCGTAGCACCCCGACTTTTCTAACACCGTGTTGTGCTCGAGAGTACTCGTGCGTTACGGTAAAAGAATTTATAAACAGGACTGATCTTATTATTCATAATTCTATTAAAAAAAAACTCGCAATTATTTCTTATAATATTTATTTCATCGTGGTTAAAAAAGACACTAATTGCGAAACCTGTCCCATTTAAACTTTGTTAAAGCGTGTTGGCAGAAAAGGGTTAGACCACTTTTGTCATATTTTATGCCTACGTAGCGTTTTAAGTGTTGGGTTTTTGAAACATTGTGAATTGTAGCCACTTGTGGGATCGTTAAAAATGACAGTTCCTAAAATTTATTACCATATAAATTAATTGCATTTATTTTGTGTGTACAATGGGTAATAAAAAATGCCTTCGAAGTACTTGTTTAACGTTTCGTGGATGCGAGGAGATTGATAAACTTTATTTCATGGCAAAAAATAAATTTACCAAATCTTAAACATATTTAATTTTTTTGGCTGTAATCGCATTCTGTTACTGAATTTATTTTTTTAATTAATTGTACCATTTTATCTTACTAAACTTTCAGCCATTGGTTTTAAACCCATTACATTATAAAATTAATATTGTGATAACCCTAACATAATAACTTAAATTTGTACAGTTAAATTAACTGTAACTCTCCACGGGTTCTCAAAATCACGTCTAAAATTAATTATTACTCTAATAACATTGACATTGAAAAGTTTTGCGAAACTCATTAGTGAAATAATGGATTAAAATGACGTCGCTTGAATTTTATCGTAACACGGGCCAGTTATCTTCTCGACAATGTTTCAAATAGCTGTTAAATTGACATATAGACGTCTATATTACGATTTTTATAGCTCATAAAGGTATTGTGATAAAATTGTACTCGTATTAAATCTGACCGTCCAGTGTTAACTTTATATATCTTTCAATTTCATTACTGGTGATGCTATTTTTTTTTCTAATTCCTGATAAACTAAATTGCTTGTGTTGGAAGTGATGAAATAAACTGAAGAACACGCTTGCTAGTAAACTTAATGTTTCATACATTAAAACAAATCAAATAACCACAATTCGAATGGTTTATCCTACTTCCTACTATATATAATATTATAAATGTGAAAGTTTGTGAGAATGGATGTGTGGATGTGTGGATGTGTGGATGTGTGGATGTTTGTTACTCTTTCACGCATAAACGGCTGGACCGATTTGGTTGAAATTTGGTATGTATATAGGTTATACCCTGGATTAACATACAGGCTATATATCAGCGATGAACGGGATCAGAATTCCACGCGGGCGGAGCCGCGGGCAACAGCTAGTTAACCATAAAAATCAACTATCCATATTCTGGCTACACCTTCTAATCGGCTTAATAGTGCCAAATAATTGATCGAGCGAGTAAATCGAGCGAGAGTCGGTTTCGCAAGGTGGCCGATTGTGCTTTTGTCCGTATCTATGTCTGTTTGTCAGTTCCGGTCTAGTGGGCGTGCCAAGTTTGGTGAAAATCGGTTGAGGCATTTCTCAACCGATTTTCACCAAACTTGGCACGCGTGTTCTTTGATTTGAAACACAACTTTTATCGACAGATTTTTTGATAGGAGAGAAAATGGGGGAGAAAAGGGGCTAAGTTTTCTATCGCATTATTTATGAAAGGATTCAGGTTCATAATTTTTGGCTGATAACACCAAATTTGATATGAACGAAGCGTCATCCGGATACCATATCATATACTAACATAACGTCAAATCAGTATGATAATCACGAGTAGAAGCCGGTTAAATTAGACTTTCGGGCCTTGGTTACAAACCTATTTGATTATAGGAGAGCAAGTTAAAACGTACATATTTAAAATACTTTGAATCCACTAGATTGAACATAATTATATACCTACAGTACACGTTAACATAATATATGCCTATTTCTTTTTTATTTTTATTTATTTATTCCTCGAAGCCTATATAGAGTACTAGCTTTTGCCCGCGGCTCCGCCCACGTGGATGTCGGCTATCGCGACCAAACATAGCCTATATCCTTTCTCAAGGTCTAACCTACCTCTATACCAAATTTCATCAAAATCGGTTCAGCGATTTAGTCGTAAAAGTGAGACAGACAGACAGACAGACAGACAGACAGACAGACAGACAGACAGACAGACAGACAGACAGACAGACAGACAGACAGACAGACAGACAGACAGACAGACAGACAGACAGACAGACAGACAGACAGACAGACAGACAGACAGACAGACAGACAGACAGACAGACAGACAGACAGACAGACAGACAGACAGACAGACAGACAGACAGACAGACAGACAGACAGACAGACAGACAGACAGACAGACAGACAGACAGACAGACAGACAGACAGACAGACAGACAGACAGACAGACAGACAGACAGACAGACAGACAGACAGACAGACAGACAGACAGACAGACAGACAGACAGACAGACAGAGTTACTTTCGCATTTATAATATTAGTAGGGATAATAATATATCCTTGCACCAAATTTCATCCAGATCCTTCGAGTCGTTAGAGCGTGATTGAATAACCAACATCGAAAATGTTCACAAACTTTCACATTTATAATATTAGTAATCGCTTGCAATATAATTATTTCTAATCGCGTCTGGCTTCATTTACTTCACGTCCTAATATTTTAAAGCCTGTTTATAAACGATGTAGGACTTTCTTGTCAGATAATTATAGCGCGTAAATAGCTTCTATTAAAACGTTCATATCTCGACAATAGCTCGATTAAGCGGTTAGCTAGCTCGATCGTCAAAGGCACAATATTTGCTGTGTATTTGATTTTTTTCTAGAACTGTTAACTACCCAGGTATATCGTATTATAAATATGGTTTTGACAAGCATTCAACTTTTAATATTGGAAATGGAAAACAGAATTAATGTGCTCGGAGTAATTTAAAATATAGTGTTTGAATAATTATTGTAACATAATTTTATAAGAATTTCAGTAGTATGGTTCATAAATTGCTCAAATTTCAGCTATTAGGAACAGGTCCAGGAAACTCTGTTAGTTTACTTTTTCCCTAAAAAGAGACTGTCGCTGTTCATGTATCTTTTTGGATGTCCAATGTTCAAAGATTCCAAGAATCTGATGTAAAAATAAGTAAACTGACTTCATTAAAAGTAATATATTATCCGAAGATATGCCTAAAGCTGTCTTGACTAAATTAAAGCCTGAAGTAACTACGTAGGTAATAAAACACTACCCTCATTAAATTTCCTAGGGTTGGTCGACAGACAAAAGGGTGCAAGCGACTTCAACTTTCCAAAGAATAGAAATCCTAAACAATATCATAAATACTTTACAGAATAACGTTTTTCTTATCAACTGTGGCTGTTGCTTGCATCTCTTTATCTTTGAATAACGGTAAAGAAGCTTAGAAATTGAAGTTACTTGGTCAAGTTACTGCTGTCATAAATAATATGGTGTCCTAGTAGCTTCATGGACTTCGCTGCACAAAAGCCTTTTTTGCTAGAAATAATTTACCTTCCCGCATATGACGGGTACGGGGAAGAAACGAGGGTATGTGGGGCTCACGCTGCATTAAAGAATAACCTACCATGTGCCGTACACCTCGACTTAATGAGTGAGTTGTCAGAAATACTACGTAGGATGCAGGCCCCTTCTTCTGTTTCGGTGAAATTCAGGCACATCAGGACATCACCCCTTAGCAAGAGGCTTTACTGTGGGTAGAAGACTAACACTGTCCCATCCACACGCGGTCACACTAAGAGCAGCGGCATGGCAAGAATGATTTACGCAATGAAATATCAAAATTGATAAATTACCCGTGTCAATACAATCTAGCTTGTGGACAAATAACCAGTGATTAATAAACTGTCATGGCTCGATTTGAACCCGGAGCGAGCGAAGCAACACGTATTAATCGCGCTGTATCAACGCGTCAAGGGTATTAGCAACCCCATCGGTCAGTGGCATAGCCAATTAATTGGACTAATTCGTGGCCACTTACACGGATTGGATTCCAAATTATTTCCTTAGGGCTTGTTTATACAAAGGAGAGATTAAAACAACAATACGATAAACAAGGAATGCTCGAAATGAAACGAACTTTAGTTTGAATTGTTTATGTTATCGATCTTGGAGGCATTAACCAACTTTACCTGTAAGCTAGTACACCTTCGTGTTAACAGACGGACTTTTAAGGCTTTCTTTTGAGATTAAGAGGTCAAACTCAAACAGCTGTCGCTCCTGTGAAAGCCAAGATTGGCGATAATCAGGAGAAGAAAGTGTAAAATAGCGAACTCTGGGCTATTATAGAGATATGTATCATGGACCTAAACAAAGCCCTGACGCACGCGGATTGTTTTGTAATAATCTATGCTTGTTGAATTTAAGCTCATTCATTGCCACAGAATCCCTTACTATTCTAAAACCCCCAAGAAATGTCAGTACACATTTCGGTTATGGAGCATATTTTAGGTCGAAAGAGACGAAGAGGTATATCCACTGTGACGAAACAGCGTGAGTTGTTACTCCGATATGAAGAGAGGATACAATGAGGATGAATCACATAATGGAATATTGTATTTTTAACCAGTATACCAGGTGCGCTATACCTTTCTGAGTATCCTATTTTTTAAATAATCAAAATCCGTCAAGAAATGACGAAGCTATTAGGGATTTCTTAACGAGTACTTAAAAACGCCCGCTTACACTGCGATTTAGACGATGACGTCATCTGTTATGAACGCGTCCCGACTAGCGCAGTCGCCAGTCAGTCAGTACCAATTCTTTCGTGGATCGACTAGTTTATTTTATTGGTTTTTTTTTTTATTTTTTTGGTACTATTTTTTATTTTTTATTTTTACTATATTTACTATTTATTGGTACTATTTTATTGGTTTTTCTTAGTACTTTATTTGTGTTTTAAGTTCTTTGGTGATTATTCAAATACAGTTTGTTTTAAAATACTTTATAATATACGTAGTTCGTCCTAACGCTTGTACCTACTTATTTACCTACCTTATGATGTTCTGTCGAAAGTTGTACCTACTGTGTTGTCAAGCGAGTAATAAACCACGTTAGAAATGACGTGAAATACCTAACTGAAGCTAGTATAATACAGGTTCAGAAAAGGAAAAGGTATTAAGTTTTATAATAAAACTAGCTTTTGCCCGCGGCTCCGCCCGCGCGGATGTCGGTTATCGCGACCAAACATAGCCTATGTCCTTTCTCAAGGTCTAACCTACCTCTATACCAAATTTCATCAAAATCGGTTCAGCGGTTTAGTCGTAAAAGTGAGACAGACAGACAGACAGACAGACAGACAGACAGACAGACAGACAGAGTTACTTTCGCATTTATAATATTATAAAAAATAAAAAAAAATAAAAATAAAAAAAATAAATAATAATAATAATATAATAATAATAATGATAATAATATTGGGGTGGCAATGTGTAGGATAATTGCCCCCCTTCTTCGCGGTATGCAGAACAATTACGATGAATACGTGGAGTGCGTATCGATCCAACTTGTCTATCCGAAACAATCCCTAAGGAACAATATGGGCACACTACAACACTTAGGTACACGGGTAAAGAGAAGTCACTTACCGCGCGCTGCTCCTTTGGTGATTTGTTGGTGGCCACCAACTGGTCCAGGTGTCGGGATGCTTGTAACACTTGCACTATAATAATGCTCGTGATGCGGTGAGCTGCTGAGACCTCCAATTAATACGAATGTCGAAGCGAGACTGGTGCGGTCGAGAGGTGGCGCGCGCGGCACTGCCAATCTCTCTTTCTCGAAATACCCGCATACCATGTCGTCGCAAGTACCCTCATATTCCATAAGTTTCGCTCGGACAAACTATCGGATCGATAAGCACCCGCCACAACACGCTCCCCGCCTTGACAAGGTCCATAGCTAAATAGGGGGAGCTAGGTAATAAGGTAATTCCGATCTAAGCGGTTAAGTTTCATAAATGTAAGGCACTCTGATAATATTAATGAACCGTTACAGCAGATGAAACAGTAAATAGCGTAAAATGTATATTATTATTATAACCCAAGCAGATACCCATAGGGAGACCGATTGAGGCTTAATCACGAAATTATTTAAATAAATATTAAATTAAAATGCGGTTGAAAAATAAGTATTAAGGAAATTTAAATAAATTTTATTGGGTTGGCAACGGATACAGCTTAGTTACAGGACGTTTATAAATTCCGGAAGCGGTTTTGACAGACGCGACTCGAACTATGCCATCTGTACCCGGGAAAACTTCGGTTATAATGCCGAGTGGCCACGATAAAGGTGGTACGTTATCTTGACCCAAGAGGACAATAATGCCGATCTCTATCGGACGATCAGGCGTACACCACTTCTGTCGAGTTTGTAACGTATTTAAGTATTCCACGCGCCATTTTTTCCAATAACCCAATACCAACTGATCCAGAAGCCTCTTGCGGTTTTTTAGATTAATACCTTCCTCTGTCAGTTCAGAAGAAGGCAAGTATGTAAGCGGACTGGACATTAAAAAATGTGCCGGTGTGAGCACCTCGGGGTGTGGGTCCGATGACAAAACACTAAGCGGTCGCGAATTCAAAAGGCATTCTATCTGCACCAATACTGTCAAAAGTTCCTCATACGTGAGAAGCTGCTTACCAATGACTCGGAACAAATGAGTCTTAACGCTTTTAATATTGGACTCCCACAGACCTCCGAAGTGCGGAGCTCGCGGTGGGATCATAGTCCACTTAATTTGAGTTTTGAGTAGTTCCCGCTTAATGTCCGACTGAACAGCTGAATTTAATAAAAATGAGTATATTTCATTTAGCTGTGCTTTCGCACCTATAAAATTTGTACCATTATCCGAGTACATAACGGACACTGGACCCCGGCGTGCAATAAATCTTTTGAAAGCGGAAAGAAAAGCTTCTGAGGTGAGATCCGAAACGAGTTCTATATGTATGGCCTTAGTGACCAAGCATATAAATAAACATATATAGACCTTCTGCGAGCGTTGTCCTCTGCGGCGAGTAGGTACATACGCAATAGGACCAGCTAAATCCACCCCAGTATGCACAAAGGCCTTGGCATCGCGGACCCGGTATCCAGGCAGATCAGCCATTTTGGGCGTCGGGTGCACAGGATTTAAATGAAAGCAAGTGTTGCATTTGCGGCAGCGCGAACGAATAACGGTCCTACCATCCAATATCCAAAACCGTTGCCTAATAATGGACATCAATAGTCCAGGGCCCGTATGACAGTACGTATTATGGTAGTGATCAATTATTAAATCAACTACACGGTCATGTTTAGGTAGTAGTGCGGGATGTTTAGCTTCGTAGGGTAGGTCTGACTTTGAAAGTCTACCCCCGATTCGTAGGATTCCGTAATCGTCCAGAAAAACAGACAGACTGCGTAATTTTTTAGAGGGGAGTTCGCCGGCCTTAATCAGGTTCACCTCATTAGAGAAATGGATACTTTGAACAATTCGAATAACAAATTTTTCAGCGGTTTGAATATTTTGAATAGAGTCCTGACTACCTAATCTATTCGTAAATTTAAGAATACAAATGAATGTACGCAATAGCTTATTCCATGAGCTGATGCGATCAGCTATGGCAGCTAGAGCATGCGGTTCAGTCTTTGAAGTTTCAGCCACAAATGCCTTGGATTTCAACTCTGGTAATGTATCCCACTCAGTTGGGATGAATTTTAAGGGCCATTCATTTATCGGCTGATGAAGCCAAGTAGGGCCGTCCCACCAGAGCGAATGTGCAATCAAATCTGATGGCAGCATTCCGCGTGAAAGACAATCGCTAGGGTTCGTTTTCCCCGATACGTGGGTAAAACAAGCCGCAGGTAAATTTTCCTGAATTCTAGCGATACGGTTGCTTACGAAAACAGACCATCTATGGGGAGATGAGTGAATCCACGAGAGAGCTATGGTGGAATCCGAAAAAGCGTAAACACCCTGAATAGGTACGCGAACAGAAAGCTTCTCTTTAACCACGCGAACAAGCTTGGATAGAAGCAAAGCTGCGACAAGTTCCAATCGCGCCAGCGTCGTAATCTTGGCGGGGGAAACTTTAGACTTAGCACATAGGAGTCGGACAGTGATATTACCATCAGGGTCAGTTATGTGTAGATAGATACAACAACCATAACCACTGAAGCTGGCGTCGCAAAAGGCTACAATATTTACCACAGAGTCCTTAAAAACTCCAATATGTCGCGGTATTTTTAAAGAAGAGAGTGCCGTAAAATCCCGGGTAAAGGCGGTGAAACGACTGACGATATGTGCCGGAGGTTCCTCATCCCAATCTATCTTAGCCAACCAAAGTTCCTTGATGAGGATTTTAGCGTACAAAACGACCGGAGCCACAAGACCCAGCACGTCAAACAAGCGGGCTACCAGCGATAGAATGGTACGTTTCGTACATTTATTTTCCATTATGACGGTAGTCAGAAAAAATTGATCGTCAGCGGGTTCCCAGGATAAGCCAAGGATCTTGAAATTATTTGAATTGTTGTCTACCGGCGAGAAACATACCGGCGAGCGATGAGATTCAGGCAACGTCTCTAATACAGCGGGCTTATTACTTGCCCATTTGATTAGATCAAATGAACCTATTTTAAGTAAGTCAATTAGTTCGCGAGATAATTCCTTTGCCAAAGGTATATCGGGAACTGAATAAACATAATCATCCATGTAAAACTGAGTTTCTATTAATTTAGAAGCCTCAGGGAAGCGGTCACTATGCTCACCCGCTAAATGACGTAAAGTGCGCATAGCTAAATACGGACTGGGCTTTAATCCGAAAGGTAAATGCTTGAAACTAAAGGTGCGCACCTGTTCGGTTTTATTGAAACGAAATAAAATTCGTAAATATTTCCTATGGTGCTCATTTACACCTACCCTCAAAAACATCTGTTTAATGTCTGCGGTCATAGCTACCGGGAACGTGCGAAAATCAAGTAATAATAAAAATAAATCGGCCTGTAAATTAGGTCCGACATGCAAAATATCATTGAGTGACAACCCTGAGTGAGTTTTCGCACTAGCGTCTAAGACCACCCGAATGGTGTTCTTATCCGGCCTAATAACGGCGTGATGCGGCATGTAGTAGCCTTCCTCCGTTACTTCAGTATCCGGTACCTCCGCCAAGTAACCCTGAGCTATATAATCGGCGATGGTCTTATTATAATTTTCGCGTAGGGTAGGTACTTGAGCAAATTTTCGCTCGAGCGCAAGCAGACGCCGATGAGCCACTCCGCGAGAATTGCCTAGCTCAGAAGGGTCTCGCGAGAAAGGTAAATCGATAAAATATCTACCGTCCCTAAATAAAACTGAAGAATTAAAACTATTTTCGCATTCCAAGTCTTCTGGACTGATGATTCGTTGTGTTGGGATTTCTTCCAATTCGAAAAATCTTTGCAAACTTGAATCAATATCAGTAAGCGAGGTAAATGACGAAGAGGTAGGTTTCGTATCATTTTGACATGGAATGTCCCCCATGAGTACGTAACCGAAACTAGTCAATATGGCGGGCGGTGCGCGATTACCCGAATCGACCCTATCTCCCAAGTAAATATACGGAAATAGTTGAACACCAAGAACTAAATCAATTTCACCCGGTAAATTCCAGGTTAAATCGGCAAGCGGTAAATTATTCAAGTAGGACAAATCATCATTTATTTTAATGTAATTAGAGGGTAGTTTATCCGTAATGCAGTCAACTACCAGCGCATGAATATAATATCTATTGTTAGGATTAATTCGAGACTCAATTGTAAAATGAATAAATCCATGTACGGGTCGCGTGGTCATACCAACACCTTGCAACGACGAATTACACAACTTAATAACCGGAATGTTCAAGCGCTTACAACAATCCACGGTAATCAAATTATTTTGAGATCCGTTATCAATCAAACATCTAAGCGTCATTCGATTTTTATCTCGATTATTACAATGCGCGTATACTTGAGCGGTAGCTAGCAGTATAGTGTAATTATGTGGATGGCTACCGGACGTCAAGGCAATCGATTGCGTCTTGGCTAGTGTGTCATCCTTTTCAGCGGCCGGGATTCGAACCGGCTGCGCCGCGGGCGCGGACCGCTTCTTGCTCGAGGAATCCGTATTATTATCATTTGAAAAATGCAATAACGAATGATGTTGCTTTTTACAATACTTGCAAACATTACGCGATTTACATTTGGTTATGGAATGAGATAGGCTCAGACAGTTCACACAACCACGTTTCGATTTAATAAAGTCAAACCGGGCTTGCGGTGATTCTAAGTTTTTAAAATGTAAACAATTAAACAGCGGATGCCTATCTTCATTGCACAAAGGACACATTGAAGCCGTCTCGGAAACCGGTTCGTTACTCGCGATGAAAGCTTTAGAATTACTAACACTAGCTCTTGCGCGCGGCTCGACTTGTGAATTATTTTTATTCGACCTTTCAAGTACTTTGACATAATCCTGCATAAATGAGATTAATTCTAGGTAGGAAGGGAATTCCTTCTTGCTTACGCTATTTTCAAATTGCTGTATTGTTTGCGAATCAAGCTTTCGCAACCCACAATATAATAGAATAAAATCTAATAAGTCAGGTATGTTTAATTGTTTCAATGCCGCGACAGACGCCGAATATTTTTCTATATAGTTATTCAAACTGGTAGCATTACCGGTGCAACCTTTAATATTAAAAATGTTATTAAGGTAATGCTCCCCTAAACTGCGATTGTCCTGATACTTTTTTACAAGACTATCCCAAAGTATCCTATAGGTATCCCCCGATGGAACAATACCTGCCGTTATTTTTAACGCATCGTGCGTTAAATTGCTTATTAGGTATTGTACGCGCTGTGCATCCGTGAGATCGGCATTAAGGTGCACATTACTACGAAATATCTCAAAAAATATTGGCCAGTTCTCTGTCTTTCCGTCAAAGGTACGTATGGGAATTGGCGGCAAGTGTATCTTAGATTTTTTATTATCGGCTGTAGATGCCGTTGTATTATTTGACCTAATGAGATTCCGCTTATATTTGATCGTGGAATATAAGTCCTCAATAGAGCTCAAGCTGGAATAGTCTGGCGGGGTACCATCAATTGTAAATTTTACCTCATTAATTTCATCAACTATTGCTTCAAATCTGCTGTATTGCTCAGTAACGGATTCAGATTGCGAAAGGAATAGTTCATTAGAACGGGAATCATAATTGGAAATATTTTTGCATAATATATATATCCGATTAATTCGTTCGAAAATCGCTTCTTTTTTAGCCGTTAGCTGTAATAGCTTGCTTTGAAGTTTAGCAGTAGGCATTTTAAAATTAGAATTGGATTAGGTACTAAATAATTTAATTTGATATTAAATAAAATAATATGAAATTTTTGCTTAAATGCGAAATTTATAATGCGGGTAGAAAATTTCTATATTAATCAATATGAAATTTTTTATTAAATGCGGAATTTAATAAACGCGGTTGGGAAATTTTATGCACTAAGTAGGTATGTAGCTGATAACCTATCCTAGGTTCGAAAGGACCATTAAATGGGGTGGCAATGTGTAGGATAATTGCCCCCCTTCTTCGCGGTATGCAGAACAATTACGATGAATACGTGGAGTGCGTATCGATCCAACTTGTCTATCCGAAACAATCCCTAAGGAACAATATGGGCACACTACAACACTTAGGTACACGGGTAAAGAGAAGTCACTTACCGCGCGCTGCTCCTTTGGTGATTTGTTGGTGGCCACCAACTGGTCCAGGTGTCGGGATGCTTGTAACACTTGCACTATAATAATGCTCGTGATGCGGTGAGCTGCTGAGACCTCCAATTAATACGAATGTCGAAGCGAGACTGGTGCGGTCGAGAGGTGGCGCGCGCGGCACTGCCAATCTCTCTTTCTCGAAATACCCGCATACCATGTCGTCGCAAGTACCCTCATATTCCATAAGTTTCGCTCGGACAAACTATCGGATCGATAAGCACCCGCCACAACAAATATATTTTTAAATAGATGTTTTTATATGTATTTAAAAATATAATTTATAAGTTTATTTAATGAATAAAGAGAATAATAATAATAATATACAATATACAATATATAATATATAATATATAATATATAATATATAATATATAATATATAATATATAATATATAATATATAATATATAATATATAATATATAATATATAATATATAATATATAATATATAATTAATAATATATAATAAATAATAAATAATAATAAAGTAGGGATGAAGTACTTAAGTAGGTATTGCCGTCATGACCACTTCAAAAGTATTTAGGAGACTTATTCGTAGTGGTGCAAGTCTGTAACTTTTAAAAATGATAGAATAGGTAGGTATATAGTATACGCCTGCAGGATAATCTCTAGACTGAATTTTGTTATCATGTATAGACATAGGTAGGTACGCAATATAGGTATTTAAACTTTCATGGCCTTTCACATTACTATTAAGGTCCAACCCCACCAAACGGACGGCATCGGAACGGATTTTACATTAGAATCTTTAAACAAAATAAATCTTATATCACAGCATTTAAAGTTTATATTATCAAGTCACGCATGACATTTGTAATTTTTAAAAGATAAAAATGATTGCTGTGGGTTTTTCTTAGGAGATAGACATAATTGCTATCGCGGACTTTTATGTAGACCTTTTTAAGTTATATATTTCCGTAGTACATTATATTATTCTATCATCAATAGTTTTCGCAGCGCACGCGATGTAAGAAATATTTTAAGTAATTTTTTTACATCTTGGATTTCATTATTGAAGTTTTAGTAAGGATTCCTAATTTGTTTGAAAATAAAATAAAGTCTATGTTAGTCAGTGATAATGCAGCTTTCTAATGGTAAAAGAATTTTCGAAATCGGTCTACTTAGTAGTTTTTGAGTTTAATCGAATACAAATCTTCCCTATGTTAACATAGATGTATGGAAGTCTGCCGGATTTGTTGACATTTATGAACACTGCTCCGCTCCCTTTTGTAGTAGCGTGATGTTATATAGCCTATAACCTTCATCGATAAATGGACTATTCAACAGAAAAAGAGCTTTTCAATTCGAACCGGTGGTTCCTGAGATTAGCGCGTTCAAACAAACAAACTCTTCAGTTTCATAATATTATAAGTAGGTATAGATATAGTTATTTTTATTAAAAAAAGTATTGAAGTAAATAGCACAAAAACTATATTATTAGAAGCTTTGTAAATTACTTAAAATCCGTACAAAATTTCAAAATTATACGTCACGAATTAAAACAGCTATGGAGTCTTAACCCAAAAGAGCCCTAAGTCTTCATACTCTCCATAGCGGCGGCGCGCGCTGTCATAACAGATGACGTCACACAGTATTTTGGCGCGGCGGCGAGCGTTTTTGAGATTACTGCATTGAAATTGCTGTATCTTCGTCATTTTTGATCGGATTGAAATAATTTTTTCACAGTGTTTATTGTTTTTTTATTCATTATAAATCTGCATACTCAGCTAAAAACGTGAATGATCCTCATTGAGGATATCAAAACAGTTGGGCAGGAAGTCCAACTGTTGATATGTTAAGTGTATAAGATAAGGAATCAGAGCAAGACTATTTACAGGTACGTGATGCAGAATCGTTAGTTCTGTAGAAGTACACTTTGATTTCGGCGATCACAGTACATTACAAATTAATAATCTTTCATCAATCAACCAATCATCATTTTCATAGTGATTTCCTAGTTTCGTCTAGTGTTTGCCCTGAAAAAAAAAACGATAAGCGTTTAGGAAAGATTATTGTTATTTCCTGTATGTCAGCCTTTCTGGGTGCCATTGCCGTCTGACAGGTAAACCTTCGTCAGTGCCTCACCCATTTAGCAGAAACATCGAATAACAGGTGAAATTGACTTGGGCCTCAAAAATTTTGGTCGAGTTCCGAACACTTTTTTATACCATTTAGGACGCAGACAAGCACACGACCCACCTGATGGAAAGCGGTTACCGGGGCCTATGGATGAATGTAATACCAGGGGAGTTACACTCGTGCTGCCGACCCTGTAAGAACAGAGCGATTCTGTGCCGTCAGCGCAGACAAGGAGGACAAGACTGACAGCACAAAACCTCTCCAGTGAGCTCTGACTACCCTACTCACCGCCGGGAATACAACACGAGGTAATCATAGCCGCGGTGTTCTGTTTGATAATGAGGTTGTTAGGGTTTGGTTTGTATCTTATACGAACACGACGGTACATTATCTGCCTTTATGCTTATCTGTCCTTCTGCTAATCTGGGATTTTGCTATACCGGGATTTTGCGTCCTTTTGCTGCAGAGGCAACAATACACGTATAATAATTCCATTCGCTCGTGTGATTACGCCCTTACCACGCAGATTGCAACTTATCTCCATTATGAGTTGTTTAACACTAATGCGTTTGATTATTTCGGGGAATGACCTCGTTGTTAAGGTGAATTACCATTATCAATGACCTATAATCGGTGCCAATACAACTGAAGTGGGGTTTTATCAACCACTTCAAATGAGAAACGTAACCTTACTTGTTAGATATAAGGTTATTATTATATGAAACAAGTAAGGTTAAAGAACTTCATTGAAATTTTTGCACAACAAGAAATTTTGATCATGATGTTACAATGGAATCTGCATGAAGTGCGACGTCTGTGCCGATGCAAAGCGATAGAGCGTTTGACTGCTAAGTCAGAGGTCGGAAGTTCGATTCCCGCTCATAGGTGTTCCCATGTAAAATATATATTTAAAAACAAAAAAGTATCGAAGTATATTTCAGTGTTTCGAACCTGTATGACATGCTCTGTTTAGTTTAGATCTAGATGGCGCTATGTATGTCTTAAAATATTTATTTATTACAGAATATAATACGGTATTATTTCTAAACCTCCATTGTATTGAAGAAAATGCCTTTCTCCGTCCGGGGTCGACAGAGACAAAAACCTGGGCTTCGATTCTGCTAAAGCACAACCACTGTCACACCACAGAGACTGCGAGAAAATTCCATTTTATTTTAGCCTTTAAGCAGTACGCTTAAAGTTTAAAATTAAATGACTTTTTGTAGAGTGAACGAAAGCGTGTAATGAAAATATTGTCCTTTAATTTTGGATTTTAATTCTATAGCAATAAGGTCTACAATTCAATGCCATTTTTTGCAGAGACTGGCACGACAGTGGTTTTGCTTTAGCAGAATCGAGGGCCTGGTTTGTTTTTCTGTCTGTAGGAAACCGCGGTCTCGTTATGATAAGTCATGACTATACAACCTCTTTGTTGAATCTTCTAATGGTCCAGCGATTGTGCTGGCAGTCACAATGGCTAAAATTGAATAAAAATAGCCCTTTCCATTCATAACGATCTCAATGGAAACCACATCGTTATATTCTATAAATGATAAAAGGCTGTTATTATGAATATAAATAATATACTACGTTATTGACGTCAGATAGCGTCTATTGTTACAAATATAATATTGTAGTAGCCAGTTAGACAGCCTCTGTGGCGTAGCGGTAGTGAACGCGGCCGCTACGCAGGAGGCGCGGGGTTGATCTCCGCTCAGTGCAAATGTTTGTATACATGAATATGAGTATAATATGGCAGTCATTACGGGTAGTTGGAGCCCTAAATAGTTCAACACCAACGATCTAGCTGCAATGCGTCGATCTCGCCTAATGTCACTATTGGGTTGTGGAGGTCAGATGGTCAGTAGCTTCACGGAAAATATGGAGGTCTAGCCAAATCCATAGTTACGACTGGTAAAGCGGACCCCAGACTCCGATATGAAAGGTTCGGATGCGACTGGGAATTACCGCCAGGATGAAGAAGACGTAATTATGTACAGCGTGTAGCTTTGTATTCAGCTAGGACTAACACTAATGATTATGAACTAGTTTTTTTTACACCTCTTACTTAGGTGTTATATGCAACACCAGGGCCAGGAGTATTCAACTCGTGCTGCCGACCCTGAAGAAACCTAATGCCCTTCTTGAAGAACCCCATATTGTCGTCACTTGGGAAAACCACAGCAGGGAGTTCATTCCACAGCTTGAGTGTGCATGATTAAGTTCCTTTCATACCGCACAGTGTGAATCGTTTCCAGACGCAATATGTGAGGATGAATTCCCTGCCTGTGGCGAGCGGTGCGGCGATAGAATGTAGCTGTGGGCATCATGTCAAACAATTCATCTGAGCATAAAAATGCCGTGAGTATAAAATAAAATACTGCGGAAAAGTCTTATTCAATATTATGTAACAAGATCCACCAAATGCCATCGATCAACACTATCAACAGTCAATAGTCCTACTAATATTATAAATGCGAAAGTTTTCACTTAAAAACTACTGAATGGATTTTAATGAAACTTTACAATAATATAGCTTATACATCAGAATAACACGTAGGCTATAATATATCAGATCGGGATCAGAATTCCACGCGAGCGGAGCCGCGGGCAACAGCTAGTATGCCATAAATTAACTGCCTTTTCGTGCCATATAGCTCCTGAACCCATTTGAAATTCCACAACAAAAGTGATCATCGTTCTCATTGTAGGAAGTTGCTTCGGCAATATGAGTTCATTGGTTCGTGCAAATTGTATTTGAAACTTAATTGAATACGATATTAATATTGTTAGGCTGTCAGTCGCTTTCATAAGAAAACACTCTAAATGTCTTATCTTTTTGCAATTGGTACTTTTATGTCGGGATCAATTTTCCTATTTATTTCAGAATGTCAGGTAGATGGTAATTTAATTGAGATAAGACTATTTAATATTTGAACAATGATGGTATTATTTTCTCAGTATTATATTGAAAACAAAGCGTTGAGACACCTGCAAGCCGGTGCACCTGTAAGCCGGTGCACCTGTAAGCCTGTGCACCGGTGAGCCGGTACACCTGCAAGCCAGTATATCAGCTGATTAACATAATGATCCACAGAGTAAAAATACAGTTATATTTTATGTACTTAAAATTATAAAAATACCTATGCCGCTACCAAAAAATGTAGAAAAAGTTTAAAAAGTTATCAAAGATTAATATAGCGATTTATTTGGTTTTATGATGATTCGTACTTGCATATCATAAGCAAGGTAGTTATAGTCAAGTCAATAAGTGTTTTTTATATTTCATCAATTGACTGCATCCCACCAGATGGTCAGGAGCTAGGGCAAAGTCCAGTTATTATGGGCCAATAATCCAGATATTGACGATCCCATAATGATGCCATACCGCTTTAAGAACCTAGTGTTGTAAGCTGAGAAGACGTGTGCGTGCAGAACATGTAGTTGATTAATTTTATTTCAGTTCTCAATAGAAAATGTCTAATAAAATCGAAGCTTATACGTGTACGTAATATTGAATCTCGTTACGAATAAAGGAAACCAGGAGGCACCTCGCATAATTTAATATACTAAGTAATGCCTTTTACCTTTTTGTACGTGTACGTATTGTAATGATTTTTTCATAGTATCCAGACTAATTTTATACCTTAATGCAAAAGTAACTTTGTCTGTCAGCCTGTCTGTTACGCTTTCGCACTTAAACCACTGAACTTATTTTGATGATTTGGTACAGAGGGAGATTGATCAATATTCGGTCGCGATAACCGACTATCACGCGGGCGGTGCCTCTGGCAACAGCTAGTTTATACGTATTATGTGATTTTCTAAAGAAAACCTGTATAAGATAGTATAATTTATGGTTCCACCCACGTATTCCGTGGTTCCATAGAATAAAATACTGGTGTTTTTCGCACCATCTTCATCCTGGAGACGTTTATTCCTGATTGCATCTATGGCTGAGGTGAACTCGGAGTTCAGGGTCTGCTTTCCGACGTTTCCATCTCCACGTCGCGTGGTCATGAGCATACATGGAGGCGAGACTATTCTTATTCTGCTTCTGCACGACCTTTTCTTAATCCCAATTGCATAAAACTTACCTTTTGGGGCCCATTCATTCTATTATTCGTTTATAGTTTACTTGTCAGTTATGGTGGATTTAGATCTAACGAACACAGAGCTAGAACATTATTTCTTAATATTCTTTATCTTTTAGTGTAAAGGAATTCTTATTTTCAGCGTTTACATAAGAAAGAACAACGAACGAATATTCTGTCACTGTTACATTAATAGGATACTCTGATGCCTGATCCTGAGATGAGAGCCTGCATCAGAGCATTTTTTATCAATTAGCTGGTCAAATTGAAGATGACTTGGACCCGATTTGTGGTAGTACATCAAAATCACCTTCAAGCTATCTTTAAACATCACTATACCGCAAGACTATCCGTAACATCGCTCTATAACTCTTATCAGATTCTTGCACCCTACAATATTTCACTACTGAAGCACTTGTTGAAATATGGGCCTTTTCCGACGGCACATAGTAAACTTTCTATAACCTAGATAACACTATTTTGTATACATGCTGGGTTTAAATAAGTTATTTTAGACTACAACACACTACACATTTATGTATGTTGCCTGCGGCTCCAAACCGGTTGGAACTTTGATCCCATTTCTGCATCCCATGAGAAAATATTTCCGGGATAAAAAGTAACCTATGTATTATTCTAGAGTATAATATATCCCTGTATGAAACAGATATATCCGTTCAACCATTAGAATCTGATTAAATAATAAATAACCAAACATCTAAACATGGAAACATATTAAAAAAAAGTCACAATAAAAACAGAACACAGTAGGATTATAATGAATAATTGCCTTAACTAGTTTCATATACATTGAGATCCGATTCTCAGCACTTCATGGATTCATTGTGCGGTCGCCGGGTCCATAGCGTGATACAGAGAAGAACAACGTGACGGCGACTGGGACTTGCGACCCAGATGTTCACTAGATGGCCACCCTAAACCTTTAGAGTGGCCACCTAGTGATGCATCAGCGCTCACCTCCACCATCAGTAGTGTTCCCCTCCCAACCTACATATCCAAATTTGGTAAGATCCTATCAATGCCACTTTGGATATTCGATTCAATAAAGAGCTTACTGAAGCTCTTGGCAATCCGAGGTCTTTAAGGCCCCGAATCAGATCAGCATCGAAAAATCGGTATTTTCGAAACCGTTTTTCTTTTTAACTATAAAACCTACAGATCTGGAATTCACATGCCTGCATACTACAGGATATACAGAGTAACTTCACTTTTTCATAAATTAAATAAAAAAGGAGGAAATAGTTGAAAAGAGGCTCTAAACATCACTCTACCCTTTTTTATGAAACCAAATATTTTCTACAATATGTATCCAAATAATCTAAAATTTCACATATATGTTAAATAAGTGTATTAGCATGACGTGATCTTCTTAGTTTGTAATCGTCCCCTATAAAGTTATCTATTAAAATTAGTTTTACTGCTTTTTATTGCTGTAAAACGAGCGAATGACCTTGAGCATTTGTATGGTCAAAGTCATTCGCGTATGTAATCACCTTAAACAAGTTGTACAGGGATTTAGCTGGGAATTCCTTTCAAATGTATGTTTTAAAATTCAAATACAGATAAAACCACAAAATGGAAATAACCAGACAGTAACGATATCTGCGGCGCCGCGGTGCGCCCGAGGGATCGTAAGTATTAACTATCCAGTGACTATTCAAGCGACTAGTTGCAATTCGGACGCGTTTTCGAAAGCTATACTTACTATATTTCTGTGGTGCTGAACTGTGCTTCTACAGTGAATGTAGTGTCGCACAATAATTAATAAAGAATGTAAGAAAATAATCTGATAATAAAAATTCATGGTAAGTAAACTCTTGTCATGATAAGTACAACCTGTTTACTTTAAGTTTGGTATGGACGATGGATGATGTAACGTCTAGTACTATTATCTGTTCTGTGGGAACGTCATCGACGCCAGGTCCAAACTAAAATTAAACGGGTGATAGATACCTCTTACCATTTACTATTAAATATAGAAATGATCGTGAATACATAATGAGTAATGAACTAATGACACAGAAAGAAACCTACACCGATATAAGTAAGTACAAATGCATTAAACAAACAGGTCAAACTTATAAAACTCTCTTTTTCGTCGGTTACAAAAGCGCATTAGCGTGGTAAAGTGAGGTAAAACAAAATTCATGATATTTCCAGTAGAACTTTTTGTTAAACTTTTGACATGTGACTGACACTGCCTCCATAACGGTCAAAACAAAAGTCTAGCAGTTCTTTTTTCAGTTTTTCTGTTCTTTCTATCTGACTATTACAAAATAACGTTAACTAAGTTAAAAACTACTTTTACATTATCATTTTCCATTATTTTAAGATAATAATTTAACTTACCTACCAACTTATTTGATTGCAAAAAAAAAGAGAATGGCCAAATTTTGCAAGTCGGTAGGACTTGCTAAATTTGACCATTTAGTGCTGTGAATTTGAGGTGATTTAAAGAATAACATACCTACATACGGGGCAGTCAGTGAAAACAGTCTGTATAGATACACGTGTTTGTACTTTGTGAACCATGTAGGTATATGAATATACTGTAGAAAAGGTGTCTACATACCTACATAAAACTAAATACTTTTTGTTCACCCAAAAAGTATTCCCTTTTTGTTTCATCAAAACTAAAAAAATGACGGCTTCTGTAGCGTAGCGGTAGAACGTTTGACTGCTACTCAGAGGGCGCTCTGGTTCGATTCCCGCTCAGTGCAAATATTTGTATATTAGAATTGGTCTGGGTGTTTCTATGTATAATACGTATATAGATAGATAGATAGATAGATAATGCTTTATTGTACACCAATAGATTTACAGTATAGACAAATTCATAGTTTTTATGTTTCGGGACTTATCGCGATTAATTATTATTTGGAACTTACTTGTGCCGACGTTTCGGGTGCGTTGCAGCACCCGTGGTCACGACTTGACTGGTCTGCGAGCGTCGAGAGGTGCGCGGGATTAATTTGTGTGCCTACCCTCCACTACTTATTTGTGAATGGTAAGGCTGGCGACACACAACACTCACTACGTCAGTTTTTAATGGCACTGTGTTTTTGGGTTTGAGTAATTTAATCACTGGATTCCACGTCCCAGACAGACAAAGTAGGTAGCATGTATACAGTTTAATGTACAATGGGCGGCCTTATCGCTGGAAGCGATTTCTTCCAGGCAACCATTGGGATGGACAGTGATATATGAAATATATCTAAGTATATTTATCCGCATTAAGCTATGCTTACCATGGGAGTATTATTGTCTATTCTGTGCCATAGCTCAAGATAGCATTGTGTAGAATGTTGTAGAATATATAAAAAAATGCACCTAAACTTATTATAAATGCTTATGATGGTGACAATGACGCGAGTTCGTTTTGTTTTTGTTCACCTCAAAAATAACCTGGAATTCCTTACCAGTTCACGTGTTTCCCTCTTCCTACAGTCCCGGGTCCCATAAGCGGGGCGTGAAAAAGCATCTGATGAGGCCGTCAAGCTGAGTGCCAGCATTGTAACATGGTACGTGGTTATAATGGCGACCCTCTATGCCGAGACTTTGCCTTCAGCTTACCATCAGGCGAGGTGAAGTCAAATTGACGTGTCCTATATAAAATAATAATAATAAAAAATAACCCAACTAAAAATAAATCACTTCAAAAACTTCGGTTCGATACAAAGTAAATAAACTAACTACATTCCAATAGATGATGAAGTAAAGCTAGCAGTGTTTTTGTGTGTTGTCTGTTCTAAACTAGATTTTTAGAGTGAAGGCACTTTGCCAGTCGGGCGCCTCCGAATTCCGAAAATCCTATTATGGTCTACCTTTTATAAAATATAGGTGGTAGTGCTGTAACATGATTTTATTTTGATCTAGCTAGCGTCCGACTGGAATATAACATTGAATTTGTGTAGACAGATTGATGTAGTTTTTTTGTAATTCTATATGGGTATGCATCTAAGATGGGTATTTGCATTGGTTTAGTCATGCCTCGGAGAGCATGTTAAGTCGTCTCGGTCCCGGTTGACATATGAAAATGTATAAGTCGTTACGGGTAGTTGGAGCCTTGAAAAGTTCAACAACTGGTTTAACTGCAATACTTCAATATTGTGGTTGGGTTTCAATATAACGGTTAGGGTTGTGGAGGTCCGATGGCAGTCGCTTCACGAAGAATATTGATGTTCAGCCAAACTCGCAGTTAGGCTGGAAAAAGCGAACTCCAGGTGTGAAAGCTTTGAGTGCGACTGGAATTTCTGCATGGATACCCGCACGCTTAAAATACAGTATGGGGTTCTTCAAGAAGGCCATTAGAAGGTTTCTTCAGGTTAGCAGCATGAGTGTAACGCCCCTGCCCCCCTAGACAAGTGGCAGTTCGTAGATCGGCGTATGATGGAATAGAATGACAAATGTATAGGATTTGACATTTTTGACATTCGTTGACGCCTGTCATATTATGATACGTCAAATCCCATACATTTGGCATTCTATTCCATCATACGCCGAGCAACGAATTGCCACTTGTCTAGAGGGTCTGGTGTTGCATACGTCCGTAAGCCACGGTAACCACTTCCCATTAGATGGGCCGTGTGCTTGTCTGCCAACTAAGTGGTATAAAAAACAGCGTATGCAGACATTCTCTGACAATGAGATTCCTGCAATAACATTAGCAGATAGAATTGGTACAAGTAATAATTGATGACCTCACAATGCCAACACTTAAATCATCTTCCCGGGTATAATTACCAACTTTCATTGCAACGAAATGAGCCGTATAATCTTTTGTACCAACTCGTTCATTACGTGCCTTTACACTTGACCGGGTTCCCCTTGTTTGGGAAATGCGGGCTAGCCTTTTATATCATCACGGATTTAAATAATGCCCTCGTATTACTAAAAAGGTAGGTTTTATTTCAAATGGGCTTGTACATTTTGGTGCGTATTATGGGCTATTGTGTTATATAGGACATGATGGACGCAAGTATGAGTCATTGTATTTGTAAGTCCGGTGTGAACAGCCGCGAATTAAATTTTGTAGCAAACAGTAGGTATGCTAGCTTTTGCTATAATAAATACATACCTATATAATACATATAATCACGCTTTTATCCCCGGCTAGTTAGGCAGAGGTGAGTTAACACCCACACCCCAATACCAATCATTGTATTAAGTCCCACGTAATAGGGGTTAGGCCTATTGCTGTATTCTGGGCACTACTGTTGATTCCAGCCATAAGAGATCCGATTCTCAGCACTCCATGGATTCACCGTGCGGTCGCCGGGTTCATAGCGTGATACAGAGAGGAACACCGCGACGGCGACTGGGACTTGCGACCCAGATGTAGGTTTAGGGTGGCCACCTTGTGATGCATCAGCGCTCACCTCCACCGTCAGTAGTGTTCCCCCCCCCTACCTATCCAAATTTGGTAAGATCCTAACAATGCCGCTTTTGATATTCGATTTAGTAAAGAGCTTACTGAAGCTCTTGGCAATCCGATGTCTTTAAGTAAGTTGTACAGGGATTTAGCTGGAATTCCCCTTGCTCCTACTTCTACGGCGTAGAGTTTAACCACGTAGCCGTTTTTGGTTAACTCGTTAGTCAAGTCAAAGTATTTGTTTGTCTTTATAGCGTGGTCTTTAGGTATATTAGTTTCCCACGGTACTGTGAGTTCTACAAGCACTGCACGCCTATGCGATCGTGAAATATTCAGCCATATTTATATGGTCATAGCTGGCTATAATTAAAAAACATTATAATAAAGGAAGAGACTTGAATGCGGTATGATGTGGCAGGAATGACTCTATCCTACATACTTATTTTTTGAGTCAATGTCTAGATCTGGTATATGGTGACTAGATTTTTAACTCTGTCGGCCCAAAACTTGACTACCTACAGTGTTTTCTGTTATTCTATAAAGGTTGTCGGTAGTACAAGCGAGCAGGGGAGCAAATGTGACATGGACTTGGACTGGGCCTCGCAATCGCTGGGCTCCCTGCAGCGGCAAATAACCTATTTTATTATTGATAGCTATCTTGTATTCAAAAGCAGCCGGATGTGCACTTGTCTACCAAATTCTCTTGATATTAATAAGTTTAAATGAAATATTTCATTCACTTCGTTCTTCATTACACGAGTACCTACGTTTTTTTCGTTTATTCCATGGCTGAAACACAGTAAGAAAAACATTACTTACGTACTTAAAGCTACGTGATGTGCTTCGGGACACACTTGAGGCGTATTCCTAAAGACTAAGTTTATTTACTTTCTTTGTTGGCTTTAGGGCATATTTACATTTAACAGACAGTTTGAGGTTGAGAGTTAGCTAACTATTTGATCGCCATATTACCTATATTAAATTGATGCGTAAAGCATGGACGCCCAAGATCGTGCGAAGTGGAGAAGGAAGAGCCGGAAGGCGGACCATGAGCTCCGAGGTCATCTTGGTCACGGATGTAATCAGGAAAATGCGTCCCCATGAACATGATGATGTATAAACAAATGCCAACGCAAAATTGGGTTGATTTAAAACAATAAACAAAGCATATTGAATAAGATATCCCAGATAATAGTTACGTCATAAGTTACTATATTTTGATAAGGTACCTGGGGCCCTAGACAAAGTGACATTCTATTGATAGAATCGCACTGAAGCGAACCATTTTTAAGGTTTTAACCATGGATTTCGGGACATTGCGGTGGTTATAGTAATAATGATAAGTTAAATAATGTATTTCGAGTTACAAAGACTCAAATTTCATACAAAAAATATAGTTATATTAATGATTTCTGTCAATTTCATACTACAATTAGCGATTCCACTGGCGTTTTCGCCAATAGAATGTCACTTTGTCTAAGGCCCCTGTGCTGGGTATTACAAATATAGATACCTAATTAACTAAGTGACTTAGGCAACCCACTCCTTGCGAGCCTAACACATTCCTGTCGGGAATATCTAGCGCAAATATTTAGGTATGGTTTAAGCAGCAAAATACAACTGACACTGACTTATGAAGCTTTGGAGACCCTATTTAACGTAATCCTATTACGAATCTTACTACTATTATAAATGGGAAAGCTTAGGTGGATGTGTGGATAAATGTTTGTCACTCAATCTCGCCAGAATGACAGAACGGATCCGGATGAAATTCGGCACAATTATAGATTACAGTCTGCAATAGCATATTGGCTACTTTTTATTTAAGGAAGGTTCATGGAAGTCGCGAGAATGGGATCAAAATTTTACGTGGGTAGAGCCACGGGCAAAACTAAAAAAATGCTTATACCTTCAGTAGAAAATCCTATTGTTGAGGGTTTTGTCAATACACATAGTTACCGCCCACATAATACGTATAATCAAAGTTTTCGGTAGCCTGGTGAGGATTTGACCTATAATTTCTTCGTTGGCATTTACGTTGAAGTATGTTGAACGCACGCTAGGCACAAAGACACTGTCTCATTATGTTGTCTGAATGACAATAAGGTCTCGACCTTACCTATTAGAATCTTTAAAATGTTAAGAAATTGAGACAATGACGCATTCCAAACTAAAAAGTGGTAATATAAATTGAAACTTAGTTAATTTTTTAATGACTGAAACAATCTAGCTGAAATTTCGTTGGGAAAGGTAGTAGTTTAGAATAATAGATGGGTTACTTTTTATCCCTGGAATAGGTTCTCATGAGTTGTGTGTATGGAGACGTCGAACGTCAGAAATTCACACGGATGGAGCCACAGGCAAGAGCTAGTACCTTAATAAAATGCAGCGACAGTTACAGATGAGTCTCACGATTCTCGCGCTAACATTCAAGCACATCTTTAGTCACGTAGCTTTGAATTTTAAACATTCATAAGAAAAATATATTTATCATTTTTTATAACAGCAAAGAAAATATATATTCTGAGGTTTGCATATTGTCTGTCTCGGGTAGGGTTGCCAACCATACTGTTTAAAACAGTATTATACTGTTTTACACCCAATTATACTGTTTACTGTTCAACAAACAAACAGTATCCAAAATACTGTTTTCAGCATCAAAATGCATAACACTACAAAAATGTGCAGCAATTGATACAATTTTAATTAATTGGGCACCAATTTGCAATTATTTTATAAGTTTAGGTGTTGATTGTCTCATGATAATCCAAAATTTATTAATGATAAATCATAATATATGTTCACAGCTACCTTCTATTTGCCAGTCATATATTAAATCTTTTAATTTATCCACCGGTGGCACACACCAATGACTTTTCGATGCTTTTCGAAGTTATGTGTGTATTTATCGCAGGTTTATAAGTGCCCGGTTAATGGCAATAGGCTCGCCACCTATTACATTGGGAACTAAACATAAACGGCGAAATGTGGGTGCTAGCACCTCTGCCTACCCCTTCAGGGATATAGGCGTGAGTTTATGTTATGTTTAATTTATCCATAATAAAATTGATGGGAACCATATTACCATTTTAGATGTTTACGAAACAATTAAGTCAGACAGACCTAAGGGGGCAAAATAGGTGACGAACCGGTGTATGTAAAACCGTATTTTGTGAAACGGATTTTTATGATCTTTGTTTTGTTGGAGAGAGAAAGTTGGTTCAGGGAGCCAGAATCGGATGACAGGATCAAGGGAGTCAGGATTGAATAACAGGATTTAGGGAAATCCTCAAAATGGTGGCAAAACACTGTTTCTGCTGTTTTAACATAATTTAATTTCAGTATTTGCATTAAAAAAATATCTGCTCGTGATTTTAAGCTGCTGATGATAGGAACCTAAGCAAAGGATGGACAATGGATCGATTATAACTCACTAAAAAGAGAAAAATAAATTAAAAGCCTCTCGGGCTAGGCACCGCAGTTATTTTTCGCTTTTTAGTGCCTCTTTTTCGTTTCTTGAAGTCGGTTAAACTTTTTTGTTAAAATTAATTCATGTAATTGTAAAATACTGTTCTATTTTCTAGAATACTGTTCAATTTTCTTCTCAGACCTAAATATACTTTTTTTCTCGAAAAAAGAGTTGGCAACCCTAGTCTCGGGTGCTTTGCAGTAGAGTGTACGGTTAAAGTCATCATAAGTATATCATCATTATTATAATCTCAATGACTGTTCTGATTTCTTCTGATGCCTCCACAGAGTTCGGGCTTCGTTTTCCCACAGTTTCTTCTCCAGTTAGCACGATCTTCAGTATTCCCTTTGGGACATTTTTTCAAATGAATGCCCAGTTACCGCCAGTGGTGCAAAATCGGTGAAGATAGTGGTATTAACCCAATTTTTTGGGTCTTATCCCATATATTTGTCAAATCAAGCAAAATCCTAGCTGCAAATTAAATTTGCAGGATGTCCACTCTCGCATTCTTCCTTAACTTTGTTTGCTTGACTTTTACGTAATTGCGGTTCCGAAGATACGGGTTCCGTTGGAACCCACGGCGCGGCAGTCACTTCCGTAGTGACTGCCGTCTGTGTCTGCATTTCTGAGAGCAAAGCTTGCGCCTGAGTCTCGTTCGTTAATAAGCAAATATACCTTTTTTTATCGTGCGAAAAATCCCCACGGATATCCCTCCGCCGGAGCCGGTGGAGGAGGTCATGTCGGACTTGAACCGACTAAAACGCACGCCATCTGTGGGCCGTTGGTGAGGTGAGGTAGTCGTAGACATATCCCTCGCACCCCTCGCACCCCGGTCGACCCAGAGCCATATCTTTCGATCCAGCCCTCTTCCGGATAAGCAAATATACCAGCTTGCTAGATACCCTTTCGGGGATTTATGGACGTGTATGTATTCATGTATGTTAGTAACATATTAACTATTATTTATCGCATTGTTCTATTCCTCAATAGCATCGTTTATCACGATGGCGAACGCGATTGCTACAAAATGCCATTCTTACACTATAACTATGCTATTACTTTGCATACACATAGCTCTATTATACGAATGGGTAGAAACGGATGCCATTTCAATTTTGTCGCTTGATCGTTTTGCTTGTGAAGGCTTTGGAAAAGGTCACCCATAGTTATGTATGCATAGCTTTGGTATGAAGGGTTTTCTGTTAAAAATTCTAGTACACCGCGGTGAGTGTTAAAATAACAACCTTTTTTAAAGTAGGTAGAAAAGGGACCAAGCCTTTAAGTACATTGAAAATTATAAGTAAACAAATCAAATCTCTTTTTCTTTAGGCTTCTTCTGCTTGATCGAAAATTTATAAAAAATATTTTTATTTACTTTTTTTATTTATTATCACATAAGAAACAAAATACAGTTACTTCACATCAGCACTTATAAACCACTAGGGTTTGCATAGTACTAAATAGACGGTCGGATGGTTTAGTTACTTTAGTAACGGAAAACATTTTGCTAGTGATCACAAATTCCGGGAATAGAGCGATAGTTTGTTTGTTTCCCGTCGAAAAGCCTCACTTTCAATCACATGTTTTTTCTGTATATACAGATTGTACAAATAAGCGCACTTTCGATCGTTCGTGTTCTCATATTGAATGCAAAACGAAGTGTGGTATATAATACATACTATTAATTTATTAGCCGCGTGGTTCCCGGCAGAGTAGATTTTGGGCCACCCCATCTCTTCCCATGCGGTGTTGGTGTCGTACAAGGCGACTAAGGGATAAGGCTGTTTAACATCAGACAGATATATGCAGCCCAGACTCAGCCTCAAATTCATGACTCTAGTCAACAATAGTACCCGGAATACAGCAATAGGGTCACCCCCTATTACATGAGACCTACTAAGTACAATTTTATTCTTGGTGAAATGTGGGTGTTAATTCACCTCTGCCTAACCCTCCGGGGATAAAGGTGTGATTGTATGATGTATGTAATTACTAGTCCAAACTGACTTTATATTACTAACTGACCCGCTTTTTTCGCTGATAAAAAAAATAGGGGTAATTGGTAGAAGGGTGAAAATTTAAGGTTATAAGTATGTATTTTTTCAATACCGAAACATAATAAAATAAAGATAATAAAAATTGTTCAAAATGTGTGTATGTATGTTACAAAACACAAGCAAATTAAGCTTACCATGGGTCTAGATAGCGTTGTGTAGAATGTTGTAGAATATTTATTTATTTATTTATTTAAAACAAAAATATCTAAGTATGATTATCCGCATTCTAGCTTCTATATTACAAGTAAGTTAAGATACGCTCACCATAGGTCTAGATAGCGTTGTGTAGAATGTTGTAGGATACTTATTTATTAAAAAAACATAGCCTATGTCCTTTCCCAAGGTCTCATCTATCTCTGTACCAAATTTCATCAAAATCGGTACTATGGTTTAACCGTGAAAGCGTTACAGACAGAGTTACTTTCATATTTTATATATTAGCATGGAGAATGAAAAACGTGCCAAATACTAAACTTGATATGGACTGCATTCTGTTCTACAGTTATGGCTAAAAAAAGACAGTTTAAAAAGCCAGGAAATCTCAACAGCGTTCCTAGAATTGGACACTAATTGGCAACTTGTTGTGGACCCTCTACAAATATTCCGTAAGCTCATTTTAGTTAGTACGGGTATTGAAGCTGAAGTTAATTTGGCGAACAATAAGTGAATAGTTGACTCGCACAAGTTACGATGCATTCCGCTCTGTTTGAGGAATTGTACCACGTACCTATTTGAGGAATTGTACCACGTACCTGTTTGAGGAATTATACCACGTATTTGTTGCTGAAGTAAACATAGTTGTCATCTATTTATAAGGAAATATATTTTCTGTCAGTAAAGTTTATATTTTGTCATCAAATGCCCGCAGAAAATGACACTGTATGAATCATGTTATCAATCATGATTAAAAAAAAAAAAATCAAGTTCTCTGTGTTTCTTGCTGGTATCTTCTCAGCAAAACCAACTTCAGAACCAGCGAAATAATCATTTTCAAATTATTTATTTTACTATATTTAATAGGTATACCTATTATATCTTATTTTTTTAACTTCTTGACATAGTGGTAATATTTTGACGTTCATATTATGTGCTCTTTATGTGCCCAAACTGAATAATTGAAATTGATTCTTTGATTCTTTCTATTCACTTTATAAGTTTTATTTAATCAGTTCATCCAGTATTGGCACTTGGATTAAGGAGAAAAGCTTCAAAACAACGAGGATTCTCTTTTTTTTTGTCAGTATACAAACGGAATTCAATGAATTATTCATTAACTAATTACTTTATATAAATGTATCTTCTCAATGTGTAGTGTGAACAAATTCCAAAGAAGTGCCAATCTGTGAATAGATCCAAATTAAAAGTCTTGGCTTACTATTCAGTTTAATGTATTATCTAATCACCTGGCCAACAGCGTTGAAGCATAAATGACGTGCTGGCTAGCTGCCCGACATTTGTTGGCACTGCCTTTACTTTGTAAAACAATAGATAACTTCATACATTTAAGTAGCCGACAAATGGCAAAGAAACCACTGTGTTCGAATCCTGGCCATTACACTACCGACGTGAACCCACTCTTAGCACAAGCAGGTTAGCTTAGCTGGAGGGATTAAAGGGAATATTAGTAATTTCAGTACCTACCTAAAGCTGGGTCCACATTTGTAGCACCTTGACGTGTCACGATCAGTCGTATCGTATCGAGTATTTGTATCATAAATATGGACGCTCATTTTGTCCATATCGTATCATTAAGGCGTATTTCGTAAAAAAAAACGCGCTCATAATACGAGGTGTATCAAGATACGCGCTTAGTGCGGATCGGGCTGTATCAGATACGGCGTGTATTGTTAACGGGTATGATCTTGTGTCCAAACTAGCGATCATGGTACGCGTTGAGGCCATGCGAAGGAGATACGATACACAGAAATGCTACAAATGTGGACCCAGCTTAATATTCTTAAAACAATCAAATTCAGTCCAATAACTTTTTAGATTCCACATTAAATTTCAAATTACTTTTAATACGAACTATATACGTTTAAACGCAACGTAGAATAGATACAATGCTCTTGCATTCCATACATTTGCACTACGCGCAACCGGCGCAACTAGCGTGTGACGTCACTTGCTAGTACGATTTTCTAGGGAGCGATTTCGGGCGAATCGGCGCGAGAAATTGAATTTTGAAAATCAAATATTTGTCGTAAGAATTCATCAGTTCATATAATTTTTTTATCATTTTATTATAAAGTAGTCATTTTACGAGAATAAAAAAAATCTAATAGCCTAATGAATAAAGCAGGAAAATAAAAGCGAAAGGTTGTTAAAACACTTAAAAGCCTACAAACTAACATTATGTTGTGTACATACATTACCAAACTAAATATTATCGTTCGCGCCACTTTGTTTAACGACACCGTGTTAGAAAGGTGTGGTATTTAATTGCCGAGGTGCTAACATGATAAATGCCGCGAGGGGAATCGGTATAAATCACAAGTTAGGTATACAAGGTCATGCTAATGAAAATAGCATAATATTATTTTAAACAGAATTTTTTAATAGGATTGACTTTTATTTAGAGTTTTACAAACATTTTTCTACTTAAGAAATATTTTTTTTTAGTTTTTAGATAGATTAAACAATTAGCCTATTGCAGTTCACTTCAAGACTCTGCTGATTCTCCTCCTTCCACACCCAGTTTTTCTTAGCCACCTATTTCAGGTCGTCAGGACAGAAATAAAATATAATGTTTGTAAAATTGTTTGTATCTTTTTATATTCATTTGTTTATGATGAAATTTTGATATTATGATATTAAAGAACTGAACAGTTCATCAAGATACCGAACTTATATAAGAGGAGATTGGCGATTATTTAGACTGTCTATGAATTGAAAACCTCATAATATTTTAAAATAAATTTTATTTTAAAAAAAGCACTCTAACCAGCATACTTTCATGAAAGGTATAATCGAAAATCGTGTTACACCATTTATAACTTGAGAACGACTGGACTGGTTTTGATGATTTTTCTTTTTTTGGATTTTTTCGCCTGGGTTTATTTCACGTTAACACGTAAAAAAATTGGCAATTGTTACCGTAAAAGCCAATATGAACCAAACAACATACTTGATTCTTTAGCGAGACGAAGTTTGCCGGGTCAGCTAGCTTATGAATAGTTATTAATAGTTTTACTCAATGTTTTGAAACTAAATTATGTAATTTCACTTTATCAAAATCTAGCAATTGTTTAACTTAGAACTCAAAGTAAAGTAATAATATAATACCTACTCGAATATTACTCTAGTAATAAAATAATAGTCAGCCTTTAACTGCTAAAGGTAAAGGTACTCTAGCGAAATTACTTGAACTTTTCATCCGCAATGACCTGGAAAGCCTTAGGTACCTACTTAATGAACTATGCAGGGTAATAAAGTACGTTTACTTTGACCGAAAGTGAATGAAGAAGGAAAGGTAATGAAAATTGGTTCAGTGCAATGTGGAAGAATTTTTATTGACACGCTACTTCCGTCAAGGGTGCCTCAGCAAATATTAAACTGTCTTTGAATGCGTATCGAATTTATTCAGGAATAATTTGAGGAAGTCAGAAATTGAATGTAATTTTAAAGCATTTATGATGCTAACTATTCAAATCGATTAAGATAAATAGAAGAGAAGCGGGTTCGAGTCCCACTTAGGTCTCTCTCTCTCTCTTTTTTAAATCCTGTTCTGCCCTTAGCGGAAATGGACTTAAGGTGTCAATAATATTATCATCGACATTTAATTCTAAGTAAGCCGTGTCTTATTCCAAACATTTATGAAAAATTAATTCATTGGTTGAGTTCATTAGGAAATAATAGTTATATTTAAAAACCCTGGGGAGCTGGACAAGGAGGCTAAAGACCTTATTATGGAAATCGGACAGTGGCTCATTGAGGCGACCGGTGACTTTCGTTCAGGATAGTTACTGGTGCAAAGGCTGGCCATCGCCATTCAATGTCGCAACGCAGCAAGCGTAATGGGCACTTTTGGACCGGGAGCGATCAGGGGCGGATTATTTGATTAATACAGGATAACTTTAACCTGTGTTATATTGAATGGTACAATTTTGACATACTCATTTATATTTCGTAGAATTATCAATTGGGTTTGTCTAATATAGTAAGGTAGGAAATTTTAATTAGAACTAAGAAATCTGTTGAGCTGATATTAATTAATTTTTATACTAGAAATATTAATAGGTACTAATTATCAGTCAGCGTTAGTATCACGAAATACTAGCGTAGTCTGATATTAAATTATAGTAGACTTATTAAATTTAGATCGGCAAAGACTAAAATGATTTTGTTAATTGATTAAAAAAGAGAATCTTTTTTCAGCTTTTCGAAGTTGTGTACGAAATATAATCAGTACATAAAAATTCATGAAAGGTCACAAGTACCTGGTCCTCCTTAGCTTAATAGCTCATTTGAAGATCGTTCACAAACGACGAAACTGACGTCACAGTCACACCATATGTTTTCACTTGTCTCTGAAAAGAAACAAAACATAAGATTATTAAAAAAAAAGTGGCAAAAGAGTGGCAATTTTGTTGGCTGGCGTATTGTGGAACAGGTCTTTATCGTAATTCCTATAAAGGTAAAATTTCCAATTTTATTGTGTACTAGCTTTTGCCCGTGGCTATGCCCGCATGAATGTCAGTTATCGCGACCAAACATTGCATATGTCCTTTCCCAGGGTCTAATCTACCCCTGTACCAAATTTCATCAAAATCGCTTCAGTGGTTTGGGCGTGAAAGCGTAACAGACAGACAGACAGACAGAGTTACTTTCGCATTTATAATATTAGTATGGATTAGAAAACTGACTAGCGGCAAACCGAACCAAAAGAGCATCGATTTTAACCAAAGACGTCCTAGAATTTATCAGCAAAGATTTGCAAAAAACTGAACTACTGAAGTCAGATAGCAAATAAAAATGCGGTGACTGAATATCGAGAGGCAATATGCAAAAAAGGTCATTATAATACAAGTAGCGAAAGGTCAACGCAGTTCAACATTGCTCAGCATCAGTCAGTAATAGAAACAGAGTAGGTGAAAACAAAGAGAGATAATTAGGTTCGCAGCGTGTGAAAGATTGTACTATTACGAATTATTGTACCTATATCATACATAAGTTTCACCTTGTGAGGATAATAAATAAAATATTTTTCTTTCTTTCTTTCTTAGGTACGTTCATATCTCTTTCCAAGGGGCTGCTGGAGCTAGAGGAGGGAGGGGGGGCTAGGATGGATATGGGTTTTTTTTTTTTTTACTATCATTATAATTTAAAACAATTAAAAAGACTTCTGTTTACAAAATGATTTAGAGTACGTCTTGATACTAGAAGTACACTAAAAATCTCTTCAAAAATCTTTCTTTTTCGATAACTCCAGAAGTACGTATGAGTACTTGGCACATTGGTGTGATGTAACGCTTCATATTTGAACATTTTGAGGGCTTCAAGGAATTAGGTCGCAGCAACATATATATACTTTTGAAATGTATACCATTTGTAAAGCAAATAAATCGAATGCTTGAATTAATTTATTTATTATACTACTTGCTATTTACCAACGGCAGTGTCTCCAACTGTCACAATCAAAATTACGGTGTTTCTAACCTGAAAATACGGTAAACTCTAGAAAATTACGGCAGACACTAAATGTTAATTACGGTAAAAATACGGTGGTTTTATTACGACCATTTTTACAAATAAACTCGAAAATAGTTAGATAGGTAGTTAATTAGTTTTGAAAAATTATAGGTACAATAGAAAGGTATTCATCTCCTGAATGTCATAAAAAATGTTAAATTTTTGGCGCTGAAATATAATGTTGTGAATTTTTTTTTAGTCATTCTTATATGATAAAAGGGGATCAAAATTAAGGAAATTAGAAGGATATTACAAAAAAAATATTTAAGTATAACTAAGAGTATAAAATAAAATATAATGATTAAAAATCGAAACACCCGACTGCGACTGTAAACTGTAAAGACCCAAACAAGCTAGATAGCAGGCGGTATCCATTTGCAAATCTTAAAAAGAATGAAAAATGAAGGGTATTATAAAGGTATTATACCACCAGCAGTAGTCTATTATTTAGTTTTTAATCATTTGTTTTTAAATCGAAACATTCATTTTTGACTGTCTTTGTCCCTAAACTCCGAATGCAGTAACTTGGCAGTATTAAAACAACATGTAAATAATAACATTATCCGTCATATTTAGTAACTTCGTAATTTGGTAGCATGCATAAATAAACTACTATCAGCGACTGTAGTTTTTTGAAATTAATTTAACCACCACGGGTACTGGTCTTATAAGCCTAAGCGACAGTCGTGTAAAAGTAAATCCATTTCATGTACAGTATGTACATTTTTTTTTAAAAATGTATTGAAAAATTCGACAGATGAAATTACGGTAGATTTTAGTACCGTAATGACATGTCTACAGTAGGTGACAGATTTGTAAGAAATACGGTAGATCTACCGTAATTACGGTGCAGTTGGAGACACTGACCAACGGTATCGCCAGTGTGGAATTATGATACCATTCCGATTCCGACCCACGAGAACCTATCTTCGCCAGTGTTACGGAATCTAGAATAACATAACATAGAATACGGATAAACATATTTAGATATAATTTCAAATTCAATATTCAAATCAATCGTTTTAATTTAGAATGTACCTAGGTACTGACCTAGTATCTGATATATTATCAACAAGAAGGGGTGAATTTTGTAAGTTCGCCTTTGATACTCCTACATCAAGCCTTTGGTAAAAGTTTGCTCTATCTTACACCCCGGCCGACATATATAAAGACTCAGGTTTTAGTTGGTGCGAGTCTGATGATATTACCGCCTCCATCAGGCGAGGCGTATCCTGGAGGATTACCGCACGAAAGAAAAGTTGTGGCCATTAGAAACTATTACTCACTCACGAACTTTTTTATTCTATTTTTTCTCTAATATTACGGCTTCACTAAGTACACTACCGTGATATGAAAATAATTACCGCCATAATTTCAACAACGCCTAGGTGTAGTCACGATTTACTGCCTAATTTATTGACATATATTATGTCGGTAAACTGTAGTGTGCTACTGGCCACACGACTTCACGCAGTAATTTAGACGGTAAAAATGCAATAATTAATGAGGTAACAGTCCGGTAGTCAGTAAGACAGAGTAGCAGTGTAGAATAAGCACCAGAACAAAAACATCATTCAAAATCTGTCAAAACACCAGATAACTTCGAAATCTACCTTGATTTTTTAGCAAAAAATACAACGACGACGAAAATTTACCGCAAATACCTTATCCGAGGCTCTTCAAGTAAATCAGGGCTCTTATTAGCATCCGATATCTACATAAAGGCCTCAATGGGCATTCCGGCCGCTCCGTATCTGACGTCATGGCTGACTGAATCGTTATGACGTCACATCGCTAATTACTTACCGCACCGAGAGGGTAGTGAGATAAAGAGTTAATAGTTTGAATGATATGTTTTAGGTATAATGAAGTTATGGTTATCCAGTTGACTAAGTACTTTTGTAAATTATATTATTTTTTTATTGTAGGACAAATTACACAGTGCTGTCTGCACCCAAACTATAATGTACTGTTTATACAGATAATATGGGTCCTAGAATAGGGATACGTACAGTCAGAGTAGAATTTGGGCCACCCCATCTCTTCCCATGCGGCGTTGTACAAGGCGACTAAGGGATGCGGCAGTTTAACATAAGACAGTTATATACAGCCCAGACTCAGCCTCAGATGCATGGCTCGAGTTAACAATAGTGCCCGGAATACTATAATAGGCTCACCCTCTATTACGTGGGACTTAATGATTTATTGATATAATGAATGATTGATGAAATGTGGGTTATAATTTCACCTCTGCCTTATCTGCGGGAATAAAAGCGTGATTTTTTGTGAAATATATATGTCGGCGCGTGGCTTATTTGGAGCTTTGTTTAACCATACTATTAATACCTACGTAATTTAGTGTGTGAAAAGTGTTTTTTCATTGTGATTTTTATTTTGAGGGTAGTTTTATTTAAGAGCGGGTGCCCGAATGGGGTAGTAACGTGTGTCGAATGCAAGGCGACTCGGGCAGTCGAGAGCCAACCATTGCAAGAGGCACACGCGTGCTAACCTATTGGCTCTTAAGTCGTGTTTGTTTTTATGTGTAACGTTTGATTCTGTGCTAAAGTGTGAAATGTGCAAATAAGACAGTCTATCAATGTGAATGTTGTTTTATTGGAAGGTTCTGGCCATTAATAAGCTCACGATGCTGAGCGATAACCAATATTGTTGTGAAGAACCTTCATGTACTACGACATATACATATACAAAGACCCGGTCCATCCTCCCTCATACATATTTTATACTGCAGGAATTAACCCATGCTCTCAGAAGTAGCAGATGAATGTGCTGCTACCACGATACGTAGGTCGTGATAAGCAAGATACGATCAAAACATACAAACAAAAGTTTTGTTTTGTTTATGTAAAGCGTACCATGATATCGATGGCTAACGGCCGAAAAGGGATAACCGCCACTTTACAAATTTTACAGGAGAGTGATTTAAAGTTGAAAATAAACGAAAAAAAATTATAATAAAAGATGTATAGGTTCCGAAAGGCTGAAAATCTATATTTGTAGCATTTATTGCACTGTCTATTGACTGGCGTTGTTAGTTTTTTGAAATTCAGGCTAGAAATAGTAGTATCTGTCGGTTACCCCAAATGGTCTTAATTTTACAAACAGCAAAAATGTCGTAAATGAAATACAAAAATTATTAGCTTCTATCAAAAAATGATGTAACCTCACCTCATGTTTTATTTAAATTATTTTTTTCGAGAGAATGATACCAACAACCGCCAATTTCAATTATTTTAGATTGACTAAACGACACAATACGCCAAAATTCTTTAAATATCGGGAGGGCTAAAAAGGATAAGCGACAAAATATTATTAAGTACTTGCAGGGACAAAATGTAGTAAACGACTATAATATATGTTTAAAAAAATTGCCAGAAAGTATTAAACGGATGTCAATAAATAATTATGTAGAGGCAAATTATCATAAACCCATATTTCTCAATTTTTATTTCCAGGCGAAATAGGTTAAAGCTAGATCATTAGAATATTACAGAAAGTCCAAAAAGCATAAGTTCGTTATTCTCCGATATTTTGTAGATCAACCACCAAAAAAAATATCTCGTCAAAATTTTGGTCGTTTATATAGAAAAAAAAAGTCTCATATCTATAATTTTACAATTGCTTAAACGACATAAAAATTCGCTTAGAAACACGTAACCCGGATCAAACGACGCAGAAAAAAATTACGATTCTGACTATGTATATAACTCAAAATCCCAAAATATGTCGCTTATCCCTTTTTGGCTGTTAGGCATCGATATTATTGTGATCCAGTCCATTCTATGATTGTTATTAGAACTATCGGGATATTTACCATACCTACATACATTCTATGATTGTATTCATTGTACAGGAAATTTCACATTTCTGCGGTCTCATAACTCGAATGCTTTAAGAACAATCGTGAAATTGGATCAATATTTCCAAGAATATGTTTAAAAGATTCGGTAAGGATAGAAAATATCAAAAGAATTTTCTTCTTTTAGATATTGGAGGGTATCTTAACATTGGAAAGCAAAACAACAAAGGACCGATTACGGTAGGTACCTACACTCAGTTGATACTGTACGCCTACATTCATCATTTAAATGATATATTCATCTATGGTCATATTTCAATCCACCCATCGAATATGGGTTTAGACACATTTATCGATACATGCTGATGTTTCAACATCTGTGACCAGAGCGAGGCGGAGGCAACTCGGGCGATGCCTCGCAGAATGATCTCCGTCCCCCATGAGCGGGGCCTGGAGGTGACGGGAGGAGCTGCCTGTCTCCTTAGCAGAAGCAGACCGTGACGGCGGCGCACAATGCGCTTCCTATTCCTAGGGACACCGTGGTTCCCATACCCGAAGGGGGCCAGCTCGAAAGAGATGGCCCAGGGTTGGCCAGGGTGCGTGAGACAATCGACCCACAGACGGTGAGTTTTAGTCGATTCAAGTCCGACATAACTTTCCCTGCCGGCTCCCTAGGGTATCCGTGGGGATTTCGCGCTCGATAAAAAAAAGTTACTAGAGCGAGATAAAGCAGATAGCGTTTGCCAAAGACATAATATGGCAGGTGCAAGACCCTACCCCCTTTATCTAGTGGCGTGAGGACACACACCCGTAGAGGCTATCTCGTAATCGAAGATAGACCCGGGTCAACCGGAGTGCGAGGGTTATGTCAGGGGTAATCTTACACCCCAGTAATAACCTCAAAAGAACCTAATTATGTTTACAGCAATTTGAGCTTGATATCCACCGCTAAAGCGTCAACGATGCTGTCACTGAAATAATGAGCCTGATTTATGAGAACACTTTCCTTCAGGTTAAATTACACATACGGCAGAACACCGCCGTTATAATAACCTCGTGTTATGTTCCCGGCGGTGAGTAGGGTAGCCAAAGCTCACTGGAGACTTTTTGTGTTGTCAATGGGAAAACCAAAGGCAAAAACTCAGACTCCCTGTTTTTACAGGGTCGACAGCACGAGTGTGACTCCCCTTGTATTGCACACGTTCTTAGGCCACGTTTAACACTTTTTGCGAGCGTCGCGTTGGTTGTTTCATCTCCCAATCCGATTAATCATATGTATCTATAAAGGTCAATCAGTATCTGTAAACGAAACATTTTACCATTTTAGCCTAAACATTGTATCCAGTAACCTTTCCTGTCAAAACATCACGCAGATTACTTCGCTTCAGCGGCATTGAGTGACGACTGTAGTTGGGTCGCTCAACGACAGACACAGACAGGCAGTCCACCCACTCTGTATATTTGACCCAAGCGGTTAGTACTAGCCGTATTTTTTTCTTCATAAAACCAGTATTCGATAGAATTTTATTAAAGTTTTATTCTGTTACGTATGCGCGACCTTTAATCCGTGCAAACTAGCTATCCAAGTAACATGTTTTAATTTATTTCTTTACCCGTCAAAATCAGTTCAGTGGATTAGGTAAGGCGTAGCAGACAGACGGACAGACAAAGTTACTTTCGCATTTATAATATTATTAGAATGAATAATTCATTTGTAACATGAATCAAAGGAACTTAATGTTAATTCACTCTTGTCTTACATTTACTAAGCCGTAGCGAATTTCAGATATTTCTTTTAAATGCAAATGTCAGGTCGTTCGAGACTTAAATAAACTTTTGTATTAAAGTAAGAGAACTGAGGTTGTTTTATTGTGGTATAAAGTTTAAAAGTTATCTCTGCAATACTCTTGAGATTTTCACAGGTAAAACCACCGTGAAAGTTATTGCGGTTCAATGAGGTAAAAAATATCTTCGGTGATAGGGTAGGTATTAGGAATAAGTGGATCTCTTAAATAAAAATGTTATTTTTTATACCTAACAAAATCTTATTTTTTATACCTAAGTGGTATAAAAAAATAAGATCTTGTTGGTTGATGAAAAGTGCATTGTGTCCTATGGACGACTGCAACACCAGGGGAGTCACACTCGTGCTGCCGACCCTGTAAGAACAAAAAGATAATTTGCCGTCAGCGCAGAAGACAAGCAAGACAAACCTTTAGTTTTCCAACTGACAGCACATAACCTCTCCAGTGAGCTCTGGCTACCCTACTCACCGCCGGGAACACAACCATAAATATATTGTAGTAGATATTTCTTTGTTTTCCGCCTGTTGTTTCCAAATCGAATAAAAAGTGATATTAACTACAGACCGTTCAGAAAATTGTTACTTTTATAATAAAAATCTTAGATTAGTATCTAGACATTACCAGCAGAGAAATAAACCTATTTTGTTATTATTTTTCTTTGGCGCTGCAAGCGTTTATAACTTGCGGTAATCGTTAATTATTTGAAGATTCATATTCTGTCTTAGTAGGTATTAGTTAATAGTTATTTGTTATACAAGAGTGCAAAGTTGCTTTTTAACCGCGTGCTCAGTTTTGATGACCGAGCAAGCGAAAGATTCTAAATTTGAATCACGAGCATAGCGAGTGATTCATAAATTAGAATCTTGAGCGTTAGCGAGGGAATCAAAAGAGCACAAGGTGTAAAATCTTTGCACTCGAGTGCAACACGTAACTTTTCATCCCACCTCAGCGAGGAAATAATGAAATGCTTCTTCTTCCTAGCGTTAATTCCCAGTCGCATCCGAAGCTTTCACCTCGGAGTTCGGGGTCCGCTTTACCAGTTTTAACTGCGGATTTGGCTGGACCTCGATATTTTTCGTAAAGCGACTGCCATGTGACCTCCACAACCCAATGGTGACATTAGGCGATATCGAAGCATTGCAGCTAGACCGTTGTTGTTGAACTTTTTATGCATACAAATATTTGCACTGAGCGGGGATCGGACCCGCGTCTCCTGCGTTGCGGCCACGTTCACTACCACTACGCCACGGAGGCTGTATAATTATGTGTAATAATACTAATAATAAAATATCAACAAATAAAATTCAACAACAATGTTCAACCATAGGACGTGAAAAAAAAATTATGCGCGCAAAGCAAATTTAAAAAAAAAAGTAGGTACACCAAGGAGGTTCCGAGTTGAGTTTTTCATAAATTAAAAAAAAGTTGTATGATAAATCGGCACCATAGAGGTAGAAGTAAATAGGTTTAATGATGTTTTGAGTTCACAAACCTAGTACACACGATGTTCTAAATTCAAATTTACTTTACCACTCTAGAGGATAAAAGCGACTTTTACACTCAGATATCGAAGAAAAAAAGTACTCTTTCCGAGATGGTGGGATGAAATAGTTATTTTTTTAACTAGCTGTTACAAACAACAAAGTTACTTTCGCATTAATCCATATCCATACTTACTTACTTACTAATATTATAAATGCGAAAGTAACTCTGTCTGTCTGTCTGTCTGTTACGCTTTCACGCCTAAACCACTAAACCGATTTTGATGTAATTTGGTATAGGGGTAGATTAGACCTTGAGAAAGGATATCTATAGGCTATGTTTGGTCGCGATAACCGACGTCTACGCGGGCGGAGCCGCGGGCAAAAGCTAGTATTAAATATAAATAAGGTATAGCTGTTTGGATCTGGCAACCAACAGGATTTTCTTCTAGGAAAAAAGTAGCTTGTGTGCTTTCCAAACTAACTATATTTCTATTTCTCCAAACTACAAAATTTCCTCCCAATCCTTTCAGCCAAGACGATTCATTTATTCATTGAGACTTTTGGATTCACACTACATACCTAGTTTAGAGTTCAGGGAATTCATTTACTGTAAACTTTTTTTTGTTTATGTCAACAAAGAAAATTTAAGAGGCAACCCCTGTGGCGTAGCGGTAATGAAGGTGACTGCTACGCAGGGGGCAGGTTCAATTCCTGCTCAGTGCAAATGTTTGCATAGTATGCATGACATTGACCATACCACGTACAATGGCCCAAAAAGGAGGCTAAGTGTGGAAAAAAAGAGTCCCCTTTCCATTCCATAGTATGCATGAATATATGCCTTGGAGAGTACGTTAAGACGTCAGTCCCGTTGAATATTGACAGTCGTTACGAGTAGTTGGAGCCCTAAATGTTTGTTAAAATAAAAGTCGATAATATTGTGACATTTTGTATATTTTGATTTTTACATTTATGTTTGACAAAAGACTATTATTAATTAAGAATGGAATGTTAACTGACAAATTTGCTGTCACGACTGTGAATGATACTTTGACGTGTAATGATCATCCTTATGAATAAATGAGTTATGAGTTATAAAAAGTCCAACAACTGGTCTGACTCGATTGTAGAGCTCAGATAGCAGTTGTTTTATGAAAAATATCGAAGTCCAACCAAACACGCAGTTAGACTAGAAAAAGGGGACTCCGAATTCCGATGTGACAGCTTCGGATGCGACCGGGATTAACATTTAAAGCCAAGAAGGTTCCGAACTTTTTATTCCGAAACCGATCGCATACGATAACTGCATACCCATGCAGCAGATACAGCGTACCCATTACTTGTTAAGCTCCGATATGGATAAAGGGGACCATTGTGAAGCCGCAATGAATAACGCGTACCTGCTTCATGCGTCTGCAGTTATCGTATGCGGTCCTTTCGGTCGCCTTCAGGGCCCATACCATGAACTCTTCAAACAGGTCAATAATTGAACTGCTGTCATTCTACCAACAGCAAAAGTCACTTTGTAATCCTATATATTTATATGACACTAGCCTTCCGCCCGCGGCTCTGCCCGCGTGCATCTCGGTTAACGCGACCTTTACTCATATCTTCGGTTCTACTCAACCGATTGCGATCAAACAAACGTAAGATTTTAAGTCTGAGCAAGCCCTTTCTAACAAAAAAACCGCATCAAAATCCGACCAGTAGTTTTTGCGTCCATCGCGGACAAACAGACAAACAGACAGGAAATTCAAAAAAAAATATTTTCGTGTTCAGTATCGTTAACATAACATAACCCAAGTAATTTTTTTTTAAATATCTCCAATGTACAGACACGACTACTTTACAATTATATAATAGTATAGAATAGATATAGATATAGATTACAAAGTGACATTCGCAGTTGGCAGAATGACAGCAGTTCAATTATTGACCTGTTTTATGCTTCGTTTACATACTCGCGGCAGAGCGAGGGAAGTGGCGAGAGAAGTGGGCAGGGACGTGGTGTGAATGGTATATTCGTCATACCGCGAGTACTGCCGCGTATGTTGCTGCGAGTGTCGGCTTTGCGGCGCGAGAAGGAGCGGCAATACTAGCGCGATGAAGCATTCACATACTCGCGTCGCGCACACTTCGCATCGAGCGCTCGTTGTGTACGCGCGTGTCACAGTCACAGGATTACTTCGAATTTATTATCATGACAATGACGCAACCAATCGAATGGTCCAACGAAAAATCAATAGAATTTATTGAAATGCCTGCTACGGATCTAATTAAATAATATAGGTAATACATATGTATATAAAAGATAGGTAGGTAGGTACCTACCTACCTACCAAACTAGAATAGGTAGGTAGGTAGGCACCTACCTACCTACCAAATTAAAATAGGTAGGTAGGTAGGTAGTACCTACCAAATTAGCCTGATTACCTACCAAATAGGTAGGTAGGTAGGTACCTACCAAATTAGAATAGGTAGGTAGGTAGGTACCTACCTACCAAACTAGAATAGGTAGGTACCTACCTACCAACCTATTTGGTAGGTAATCAGACTAATTTGGTAGGTACTACCTACCTACCTACCTTTTTTAATTTGGTAGGTAATTAGGCTAATTTGGTAGGTAGGTACCTACCTACCTACCTATTCTAATTTGGTAGGTAACCTACCTACCAAATTAGCCTAATTACCTACCTACCTATTTTAATTTGGTAGGTAGGTAGGTAGGTACCTCTACCTACTAAATTAGAATAGGTAGGTAGGTAGGTACCTACCTACCAAATTAGCCTAAGTATACCGACCAAACAGGTAGCTAGGGTACCTACCAAATTAGAATAGGTAGGTAGGTAGGTACCTACCTACCAAACTAGAATAGGTAGGTAGGTAGGTACCTACCTACCAAACTAGAATAGGTAGATAGGTAGGTACCTACCTACCTACCTATTTGGTAGGTAATCAGGCTAATTTGGTAGGTACTACCTACCTACCTACCTATTTTAATTTGGTAGGTAATTATGCTAATTTGGTAGGTAGGTACCTACCTACCTACCTATTCTAATTTGGTAGGTAACCTACTTACCAAATTAGCCTAATTTACCTACCTACCTATTTTAATTTGGTAGGTAGGTAGGTACCTCTACCTACTAAATTAGAATAGGTAGGTAGGTAGGTACCTACCTACCAAATTAGCCTAAGTATACCTACCAAACAGGTAGCTAGGGTACCTACCAAATTAAAATAGGTAGGTAGGTAGGTACCTACCTACCAAACTACCTATTCTAGTTTGGTAGGTAGGTACCTACCTACCTACCTATTTTAATTTGGTAGGTAGGTAGGTACCTCTACCTACTAAATTAGAATAGGTAGGTAGGTAGGTACCTACCTACCAAATTAGCCTAAGTATACCTACCAAACAGGTAGCTAGGGTACCTACCAAATTAGAATAGGTAGGTAGGTAGGTACCTACCTACCAAACTAGAATAGGTAGGTAGGTAGGTACCTACCTACCAAATTAGCCTAATTACCTACCAAATTAAAATAGGTAGGTAGGTAGGTACCTACCTACCTACCAAATTAGCCTGATTACCTACTAGCTAAGTATCTAAGTAGATAGCCTAGCCTAATAAAATGCCTATACTGCATTCGGTTAGGTGTCCACTTAACTAAAGTCGTCCGTCGAATACTGTATACTGTATGCGGGGCAACGCGATGAACATCGCGATGATGCGAGTGTTGGGCAACGCGATGAACATCGCGATGATGCGAGTGTTTGAATGCTAGGGCATTATTCGCGTGAATATTGCCGGCAAGGCGATGAGCAATGCGAGCGGCAGTATGTAAACGCGGGATTAAGGTTTATGGTAAGGCCGCAGAATCTTACCTTTAAAGGGTATAAATGTGGATCGTCTGAAAGAGAACTACCAAATCAATAAGGAATGTCTGTCGACACAAATCCTATTTCTCCGGAGTAACCTAATATATCCTGTGATCGAGTTATGTCTCTCCCCGTCCTGTGTTTTCTCTCGTATAAAAAAATGTTTTGTGTACCGAGCCTTGAGTGGAAATATATAAGCTTTTTAGATGGTGGCGTGTGATGTATATCTTCTTTTAGCTGTAAACGGATCTGGATAATGTATTTAGTGCTTGTAATATAAATAGTTCTACAAAAGTACGGTCTGCGACAAAAGTACATTGACACATTTTTGACGACCCTTTTGGCGTATAGCGGTAAAGCGTTCGACTGCTACATAGGAGCACGGGTTTGATTCCGCTTAGTGTAAATATTTGTATGTATGAATATGGGCTGGATATTTTTATTTATAATTATGTATTGACAAAAAAAATGTATCTAAGTTTGTTTATCTGCATTCTAGTTCTCATAGAACAAACTAGTTAAGTTATGCTTACTTTGGGTCTAGATAGCGTTGTGTAGAATATCGTAGAATATTTATTCTAATTTACATAATATCACCTTACAGTCGAGCCCTTACGAATTGAGAGGTCCCGGGTACGAACTCTATTTGTTACACTAACGTCATGAACCCACTCCTAACACAAACAATTTATCTTAGCTGAAAGGGTTATATGAATATTAATTATTTAAGTTATTAGTATTCTTTATTTTTTTAAACAAAGAATACCACTTGTACCTATAAAAGCAAGAAAGCGGGCCCCGGAGTCTTGGGAACCCATGGTACTGAGACCGTTGCAGCATTGGCACGCATGTCATCCTTCACGGCACCAAGCCAATAGTTCTTGGGTCTAACCCTCTTCCCATGACCAGGCGTAGGTGCCATTGCCAAAAATATGTAACACACGTAGCCTGTCAGTTTTCACAAAAATAACACTTGACATGTTATCAGAACTAAAAATACCAGCACTAATAAAACATTTGATAGTGCGCTAACACTAACATAGTGGTTATATTTTCGGCAAAACACTCAAATAGATACTGTAAGAGTGTTATTCATTGTTATCAACAAAAAACATTTACTGTTCGATAAAACAGAAGTCTCCTCACAAAATATATTAAGTTATCCGACATTTTCATTTCGGATTATCGTTTCTATTTTAGAAACAGGAACGGTGACGTCATCGCAGTTTCCAACCCGATTACACCTTGAATAGCGAACAGAGCTTCCATTTATTTTATCATTCCGCCTTGGATGCCAACCATCAAGACTAGCGAAGATACTTGACTAAATATACTGCAGAAGGTACATTCTTCATCTTCCTCTTAGCGTTAATTCCCAGTCGCATCCGAAGCTTTCAGCTCGGAGTCTGGGGTCCGCTTTTACCAGTCTTAACCACGGATTTGGCTAGACCTCGATATTTTTCGTGAAGCGATTGTCATCTGACCTCCACAACCCAATGTTAACATTAGGCGATATCGAAGTTTTGCAGTTAGACCGTTGTTTTTGGATTTTTGAGGGCTCCAACTACCCGTAACGACAGCCATAGATGTTCTCATGGCAACCGGGACCGACGGCTTAACGTGCTCTCCGAGGCACGACCAGACCAATGCAAATACCCATATTTCATTCACACAAATATTTGCACTGAGCGGGGATCGAACCCGCGCCTCCTGCGTAGCGGCCGCGTTCACTACCGCTACGCCACGGAGGCTGTCCGGAAGTCCAGAAGGTGCATTATGATAACGTTATCTATGTAATTGCAGCCTCCCTAGACAAGTGGCAATTCGTTGCTCGGCGTAGGATGGAATAGAATGACAAATGTATAGGATTTGACGTTTTTGACATTCGTTGACGCCTGTCATATACGTTAAATCCCATACATTTGGCATTCTATTCCATCATACGCCGAGCAATGAATTGCCACTTGTCTAGAGGGGTAGGTATTTATGCGATGTTACGGTTATGGTATATGGAAATATTTAAACATTTGACTGTAGAAGTATCTTAAGGCCCACAACGCACTTAAATGTAAGTAGGGTGACCAGATCTCTCTGCTGAATATTTGTGCTGTCAGTGGGAAGACAAAGGCCTGTCCTGCTTTGTCTTCCGCACTGACGGCACATAAACTCTCTGTTCTCATAGATTCGGCAGCTTGAATGTGACTCCTGGTGTTGCACACGTCTATAGGCCACGGCAACCAGCTTCCATCAGGTGGACCGTGTGCTTGTCTGCCTCCTAAGTGGTAAAAAACAAATGTCTATTTTTGTATCAAATCGGAAGCCGTATGGGCAGCCGTCCGTCCATTTGGTCCTCTTAGTTTACAGAAGTGTCGATATTAACTGAGTATATGAGGAAGCCTCACCAAGATCTCAGGAGCTCAAGGTGACCTCACCTGCAATTTTTGCTGAGTAAAATACGAGGCCATAGTACAGGTTTTTGAGCGTAAAAGGCCCCCTCTCCCCCTTCTTCAGCTTCAGCTTCAGTCATATGCCAGTCAATCTCGTAAAATTCAACATGAATAAAATTTTAGTCGGCAACGAATTCCTTGAAAGTGTCTAATAACCATAAGCTCTATAGAACTGTATTATATAACTGTAATGTTCTCACTCCATACTCGAGCACAGACCCCATAAATCACCAACAAGCTCTTATCACACAAGTTGCTTAGTTTGGGCGTTATTTGTCATATTATACTGAGTGCACGATTTGTACATTGTATCTCTGGAATGGGTTGAGACAAAACCCACACCTCACACGCTTCACCGTTTTCCTTAACTGTTATATACTTGTGTATATAATATGTATTGAAATAAAACTACTTTTTAACGGATTCTATCGCGATATATTTGTTATTATTTACTTTTAGCCCGACGTTACGGCTAATTTTCAGCAGCCATGATCGTGGATGATTTATTTCAATGAGTGAAATTCGCGTAAACTTCAGAAAGTATCATATTATAATATTTGCTCTTTTTCATTATTATTGTTTTAAATGGAAGCCCCTTGTTTCGCAGACAGAAATTTCATAGAATTTCGTTTCACAGAAAATGTTTCACATAATATTTGGTACTTATATTTTTGTTTCGAATATTATTGTTTCAAAGACAATTTACCAGAATGAAACATATTTCACAGAAAAACAATTTAATGAATTTTTATTTACATTTTTTTGTTTAATAAACTTATCAAACAGTAGAATTATTTTTTAAGGAATATTAAACCACCACCATAATCGAAAATAATTTGGTCTAACGTTTAATAAATTAGAACACGTCATTATAGTTTATTTATTTATTTATTTATACTTTATTGTACACCATATAAAATACATATTTAAAAATTATGACTAAGGAATCAGTACAAGGGCGGTACCCCGACTTGGATAGGTTAGGTTAGAAGGCTAAGGCGGGAGCGAAGCGGAGCGGGGCTCCGTCGAATTATCTTAGCGCAAATAAGTTTTATATCTTTTGAGTGGTATGTCAAACGATTTTATATTTAATGTATGTTATGATAATAAAGAATATTTGATTTGTTATTCTATGATATGATTATTCTAACATTAAACTGTATGTGAAACAAAAATCAATGATTTAAAAATCTTCAAAGTAAGTATTCTGTGTATTGATTATTCTATGAAACGAAAATATGAGAAAAATTTTATGTGAAACGAAATTCTATAAAACAATTAGCTATAAAACAACGCACACCCGTTTTAAATACATATACTCACGCCTATAAATCCCCGAAGGGGTAGGCAAAGTTGTATTACATCATCGACACCTATATTTCGCCAACAATTTTGCTACAGTGAAGGCACTAACAAATACATATTTTGATAAAGTTCTTGATAAACTTTCTATTATGTATTATCGTACATATTCATACAAGTAGCACTTTGGTTAAGTGAGAGAGGAGATGGGCTAGATTATTGGAGTCACTCAGCGGCTTTTCAAATATTCGTATTATTTACAAGTTCATTAATAAAATGAATGGCTATTTTTTATTTTCGCTTCAGAACTTATAGATTATAGAACACATAATTCAGTATAGTAGGACCCTACTAGGCAAGGGTCCTAGGAATTATCCTAGGTACCTACTAGGTAGGACAACAAATACTTAATAGGTTTTAACATAATATAGGTACTAATACTGACTGCTTCAAAAAAAATTTTCAAGAAAAAAATCATGAACATTTTTCAATTTCCTCAATAATCTTTGCCTTTCTAATTTTGATACTTTTGACACTAATTTTATAAACGCCGGACAAGTTTAGTTATTTTCGTCCACGCCCGTAAAGTTACCAAAGTTAACTTCATTTTGCGAGAAATTTTTAATTTATGATAACTTTGTGATAGAAAATTTGCTTTTTCTTTTTCTTCGATAGATACGCGCACATATAGAGCAGGCGCTAGAGATCAATTGGCTTGTAATATTCAGGCAGGCGCCCAATAGAAATAATTTGAAGTCAAAATGAGGCCATTTTGACTTCTGATATCCCGTTCGTCGCTGATAGTAGCGAAATTATATTATATTCTATGTTGGTATCTAATGCTATCTAACGCGTAAGTTTTTTTTAAATCGGTCAAGTAGCTTTTGAGTTTATTTGTTACATACAAATATACAAATCTTTCCTCTTTGTAGTATTAGTTTCAGACATAAATTGACGCAATAACTCTTAGGAGCCGAGTGATAAGAAAAAAGATGGAATAGAACCAAGTCCACCGAATGAAACCATGGTGTATATCTAGTATATAGGTAAATAAGCCAATTTAACATAGCAACGGTGACTGAATACACAAAATGATTAGTGTTGTAATGCTAATCTAATAAAATTATGTTATCACTATCACCTAATTCAATGTGATAAAATTATCCAAATTTGAAATTTCGTGAATAAATTTAACGAGGTACAAATTATATAGGTACATACCTACCCACCACTCCGAGAATATTAAAAAACTGTCGAGATCACTTATAACACTTCAGTGGATTACTTTTGATGTGAAGTGCGCCTTGGGCATAATACCGACTCGTGTGCCGTCACGGCAAACGACGGACGGGATATTCTCTTGTTACGTCTGCCGTCATCCGTCATGCCAATTTCACATCTGTCGGACGTCTCGTGACATCCAGTTTTTATCTACTGAATCTTCTTTTAAACAGGATATTTCGACATGGTTTACTATTCTGATATTATAAATGCGAAAGTAACTCTGTCTGTTATGTTGTCATGCCTTAACCACAGATTTCGTACTGATGTGGACTAGGGCACTGAGGTGTACTGAAAGGACATTACCTTCGTTATGTTTAGTCACAAAAATGAATATCTTAGAACTATCTAGTAGACTATCAGACAAGCACACGGACTATCTGATGGAAAGTGGTTACCGTGGCCTAAGGACGAGTGCAACACCAGAGGAGGGTGATTCTTTGTAAACCAGATTAGACATGTTTTTGACTGAAGAACATATCAATTTATTCTCCAATTATCACAAAAATTTCAGGTTACATAGTAAATAAAAATGTCTATCGACGCATATATTAATTAATTGGGCTTATTTAATACAAGCAATAACTTAACTAACAGAAAACAGTAAAAACTAATTAATCTGGTGTGTCCCCATGCCGCTTTTTGTTGAATTATTAGATTTTTTGCGATCTTAAGAAGCAATTATATTAAAATAAGAATGTTGCATCGATATTTGAATACATGTTTCTTGATGTGTTATAACTGAAATTCAAAATAATTGGATATCTTCGTAATTACATTACTTTAAAAAATGTCCCCGACGAAAATGATAATTCAACTGGCGCATCTTGTTCAAGCATAATTTCAATGTAAACACAAAATATTTGCTTAATGAATACCGACTCGTGATTGGTCGCGCCAGTCAGTAGCGAGTTATCGAACACTTCCACGTTCAAGTGTTATATTTTGTTAAAAAATACGACTGAAAGTTGTTATTTGGGAGTTTGTCACGCATGTCGCATAATTAATCTGTATTCTTTCATGGATTGCGGGTTTTTAGTTATGTTTTGAAACTTAACCAAGGTCTGTCATAATGTTATCTATTCATGTTAATTACACCTTTAATTCTATCTGTTCATAAATAAAGGTGCAGGGTTCGATTAACTATAACTTTCTAATTTGTCTGGCTCCCATTAGTCTGGTTTTATCTGGCTCTTATGCCCAGATGAATTTGACCGGGCCAGATAAATTAGGATTAATTAAAAATAACAACAATAATCTCAACTTTTGACCAGTTTTTTTTACGTTTTTATGAGCTTTAATGAAATTTTTTTAATTTTTTAACAAGAATTTTTAGGTGCAAGGGGGTCCACCAAGATCTTGGGCCCCAGGCCAACCTCACCTGCAAGCCGGTGCACCTGCTGAAGAAAGGACGAGGCTCTGGCGCTGGCTTTCCCTTCGGGGTTGAAGGTTGGCAATTGCCCCAGGAAAGGCCAAAAAATGGCTGACGTACTCTGCAGGCAGGCAGAGAGTGGTCGTGGCGTTCCTGCAGGAGACTCGTTGGGGTGGCAGTAGCTCCATGCACATTGGGGCCGGCTACCAGCTGATGTACACAGGTGCACCTGATTCGTGGTGCTCTCCCGGACGTTGCGATTTATGGTCGTGAGGGTGCTTATCAATGGAATTGTAACCCACCTACCCTCTTTAAAAAGTAGCAAGCGTCCAAATCTTCCGAAGACCGCGATGCGTACAAAGATGCAAATTCACCCCCAGGAGAGCTGTAGCCAGGGCTAAACGAGACCACTTGCAATGGCTATATAACAAAGTTCAAATTTCAAGTTCAAAGTTCTAAGTTTAAAGTTCAAAGTTCAATGTCCTTTATTGTTGAATATGGTACAAAAATGTTGTTTACATTATAGTGGAAACATCTGAGTGGCAAAAGTTGGCGCGGTCCAGGGCCAAAGCAGCACAGGGTCTATCCAAGTGCCGCTGCACTCAAGACCCTGGGGGCAATCTGTTGTACGAGAAAGTCGCGATGAAGGAGAGATGGCGCCCATCTACCACGAGCTGCTTAATAAGCAGCATATAGAGGTGCAGCCACCAGACCTCCCTCCGAATCAAGGACTAGTGCCACCGATAACGCCTGCAGAATTCGAGACTGCCATTCGCCGCATGAAGAACCGGAAAGCTGTAGGACCCGACGAAGTCCCTATCGAGGCTTGGAAGGCAAAGGGTGCCCATGGTGTAAGCATTCTAGCAAATCTCTATAACCGCGTACCCGGTGAGATCCCAAGCCAGTGGAGGCTGAGCATCATCACACCAATCTTCAAAGGCAAGGAATCGGTGCAGGAGAGTGGCAGTTACCGCAGATAACCGACTCCCGGATCCGACAGGAAAGTACACTCTCGGGTTGTCAGTACGGGTTTCGTCCCAGGCACGGAACCATGGACCCGGTGTTCGCCCTAAGGATTGTGGTGGGGAAACACAGGGCGAAGAACACGCCTCTGCACTGCCTATTCTTAGACATACAGAAGGCCTTCGACTGTGTTCCTCGCGCGGTGATCTGATGGGCATTGCGGGCCAAGGGAGTCCCAGAAACTTACATTGACACCATCCGAGACATTCCGGTTCTGTGGTTCGGACTGCTGTTGGTGACTCCAAAGCCTTCCCCATCACCGTCGGGGTACACCAAGGATCCGTCCTTAGTCCTTACCTGTTCAGCGTAGTATTATACGTTTTGTTGGACAGCATCAGAAACTCGCATGAGCAGCCCCCGTGGTTGCTCATGTATGCTGATGATATTGCGCTGATGGACGTGGACAGGAGCAGATTGATGCGACGCGTGAAAGGGTGGAAGGAAGTGCTTGAGAACGGCGGCGGTCTGAAGCTAAATGTAGCGAAGACAGAATACTTAGCGTTAAACTCCACAAATCCCATACCCATTCGCATAGGCGATGACTTGGTCGAGCGCACGGACCAGGTTAAGTAACTGGGATCTCTACTTCATGTGACTGGTGAAATCAACTACGACATCAGGGCATGGATTGCTACCGCGTGGGCCAAGTGGCGAGAAATGACTGGCGTCACGCGTGATCCCAAAATGCCAGTTAGGTTGAAGAGGCAGGTCTATAAGACGATTATTAGACCTGTCCTCTCTTACATGGTTGAGAGGTGTGGCCGCTTCTGGAGCGACACAAGCAAGAACTACGTGTCACGGTGATGAAAATGCTGCGATGGATGTGTGGACTCTCGCATCCCCGGCAGTCTTCACGTCCGTGACATCGCGGATAAAATGCAAGAGAGCCGCCTTCGCTGGTGCGGCCACGTCTAGCGGCAAGCGCCAGGCTACGTGGGTAACAAATGCCTAGCAATGGCGCAGATGGTGCCCCCGCCGAGTCCAGGTAAAAGGGGTAGGCCCAAGAAGTCCTGGCTTGATGCCATGGAGGGTGACATGCGTGCAAATGGTCTCACTGCCATTGACGCCCAAGATCGTGCGAAGTGGAGAAGGAAGAGCCGGAAGGCGGACCCTGAGCTCCGAGGTCATCTTGGCCACGGATGCAATCAGGAAAATGCGTCTTTATGCAGATGGTGATGATGATTGCCAGATATTTTATAGTAAAGTTGATTGAAGATAATATGTTGTTCTCATTCATCTGCATGCTTCCAATTAATATGGTGCAAAAGCCCATTCATCTGCCTTGGTCATCATTAATCTGGTTGACCAATTTATCAGCACAGTGTATATCCTAAACTACTGGGTACAAATCAGTGCCTTCGAAATATGATATAACATATAATGATCTGGTCGCGATTTTATGTGAGTTAAAGTCTAAAAGTGAAAAAAAAATTGAGCCATATCAATGAGGCAAATACACTCGGTTTCAAAGAATCACCCAGGAGTCACACGCGTGCTGCTGACTCTGTAAGAATAGAAAGATTCTGTGCCGTCAGCGCAAAAGACAAACAGGATAAGTCTTTTGTCTTCCCAGTGATAGCGCAAAACCTCTTCAGTCAATTCTGGCTAGGGTAGCCAGAGCTCATCCACTCACCGCCGCGAACACAACTCGAGGTTATCATAGCTCCGGTATCCTGTTCAAGTTCAGGGTCCCATTGTATTACGTTACTTAAAAAAGACTTGGTAACGATAACCGACATCCACGCGGGCGGAACCGCGGGTAATAATCTAGTAATCAATAAACTCATTCACAAAAGATTTCATTCATCATTCAGAAGTTCTAATATAATAATAAAATCTTATTGGCTGTAATTTTCCCGTATTAGGCCGAAGCTGGGCGATGGTATCTTTCCAGTGTTCCAATTACAATCGCAGATAATCTCCCAGTCTTTAAATTAGCCGAGGGAATATGACTTCGAACAAAAGCTGCTCCGTCGAGCCAGTGATATTGAAAGAATTGATTGAATTATTCCTTTGTGCTCGGTTCTTTGAACAATAATTCTATAGCTTTTGATCTCTATCATAAACCTAACTCTCTAAATACTTGTGGCGAGGGGTTTTTATAGCCCAATTTCTGCCGCCTTCCTAATGAGTCGCATAGTGCATGACAAAATTTACAAACCAAATCGAGGCGAAATAAAAATTGATCGGCTTCCCTTTGAAAATTTTCACCCTTCACCATTTCTAAATACGAGATGATCGGACACGTGGAGAGGATGGACGAAAGTAGACTGACGCAACAGATTTATGAAGCGAGGGTGAATGGGCAACCAGGCAGGGGTCGACCTAGATATAAAGTCCTCGGATCCAGGGCATTACGAAGAAAGGAGATGTCAAGAGTACACAAAACCGACGAACATATCATGAAAACAATAATAAGGAAGTAGAAGAAACGAAAGTTGTATGCCAGGATCGTAGCAGGTGGAAGCATGTAGTCGATACCTACCCCACTGGGAAAGAGACGTGACGTTTATGTAAGTGTGTATCTGAATACTAAAGGTATGATTCCGAAGTCGACCGCATACGATAACTGCCGACGCATGCAGCAGATACGGCGTACCCATTACTTGTTAAACTCCGATACGAATAAAGGGAACCATTGAGAAGTCGCAATGAACAAAGCGCATCTGTTGCGTGCGTCGGCAGTTGTCGTATGCGGTCGGCTACGGAATCATATCTTCACGTACCCAATATCATAGAAACATGTAATGTAGTAAATAAAAAGACCGTATACCTATGAGCTTTTATTGCCTCGTTATTTTCTCATTCATTTTTCCTTGTGAATCTGAATGTAAATATGAGAACTGCTATTGCCTGCGGCTCCGCCCACGTGGATATTGGTTATCGTGGCCCAACGTAGCCTATGTCCTGTCCCAAGATCGATAAATCGGTTCAGTGGTTTAGGTGTAAAAGCGTAACATACAGACAGACAGGCTTTCACCCCACCACCATAGCTGTTGAAAAGTAGCCGAAAATTGGGGTAAATGTACATAATACTAAATAAATCGCAATTGAACTCAAAATTGATTTATTTCAATGAGTGATATTCAGAAAATTCAGACTGTGTTATACAGAGTTATATGGGTGGAGCCGCGGGTGAGAGCTAGTTTCTCAATAAAAAAGTTATTATATAGTACCTACTCCTTATCAGTACCTATACATGTTTCCCTCTTCCTACAGTCCCGGGCCCGTTAAGCGGGGCGTGAGAGGCCGTCAAGTTAAGGGCCACCATAGTAACATGGTACGTGTCTGTAAGCGTGACCCTCTTTTCCGAGACTTTGCCTACAGCTTACTATAAGGCGAGATGAAGTCAAATTGACTTGTCTTATGAAAAAAAAACTCACTGTCTCAATATTAGAAAAAAACTGAATGAAATAAGTTTGTGAACGCTTAACGATCGTCGCGGACGAATAAGCTGGTATCGAGAGATCGGTTGATATCCCGATCGTACAACCTGTTGCTATCTGTTACTCCAACAAGTGCTTCTATACTAATATGTTATATTTCCAAGAAGTGATATCGACAACCGATACGTAGTATTTATAACAGTTATAGTATGAACTAGCTGGTGCCCCGCGGCTCTGTCCACGAGGATGTGGGATATAGCGACTTTTTATCATATCTCAGTTTTTATTAAACCAATTAGAACGAAGGATTTTAAGTTTGGACAAGACATTTTAAACAAGAAAAACCGCATGAAAATCAGTTGAGTAGTTTAGAGACCATCGCGGGTTAAACAGACAAGAGTTTCAGAAAAATAGTTTTGTGTCTAATCCATCCATACTAATATTAACTATTAGTACAAGTAACTCTGTCTGTCTGTCTGTTACGCTTTCACGCCTAAACTACTGAACCGATTTCGATGAAATTTAGTGTAGGGGTAGTTTAGACCTTGAGAAAGGACATAGGCTATGTTTGGTCGCGATAACCGACATCCACGCGCGCGGAGCCGCGGGCAAAAGCTAGTATAAAATAACCCAACGTGGAAGCCTGAACCCCTCAATATTTGGAGAGTCCTATGTTCAGCAGTAGACTGGCATGGGCTGATTGATTGACCTTTGGTTCAGCTACAAAAAAACAACTAGAGTTCACAATATTTCCAAAAAACCCGAGACTTTTATCATACCCATCCCTACAGGCTTATCAACTAAAGCATACATCTAAACACCAATAACACTGTAATCCACACTGTAATTACTACAACGTACATACTAATAAAAGGCTCAGATTAAATAGCAGATAATCACATTGGAGGTTACAGCCCTTGCTTGTAATTACGTTACCCTTTTATCATCTCACTAAGTACAGTGCCCGGCTTATTTTAATGTGCGACGTCTGAAAGATATCGACTTGCTTTGATTTTGTAGAGCGTTCTCTCTATCGCTCATAGTACTGAAAGTTTAGAACATTTATAGAGTATTTAATACCGAATATGCTGCGGTGGATGTGCGGAGTCACGCGTAAAGATTGCGTGTGGAACTCTCACATCCACGGCAGCCTTCATGTCCGTGTGTGTCCATGTCCTTCATGTCCATCCTAGATAAAATGCAAGAAAGCCGCTTTCATTGGTGCGGCCACGCTTTGCGGCAACCGCCAGACTACGTGGGTAGCAAATACTTGGCAATAAGCGCCGGGTCCAGGTAGAAGGGTTAGGCCCAAGAAGTTCTGACTTGATGTCGTGAAGGGTGACATACGTGCAAATGGACGGCCAAGATCGTGCGAAGTGGAGGAGGAAGAGCCGGCAGGCACATCCTGAGCTCCGAGGTTTTCTTGGCCACGGATGCAATCAGGAAAATGCGTCTCCGTGAAGATGATGATTAATGCATTTTGTGTTTATAAAATACTAGACGATAAATGTTGTCAACGGCTTCGCCTGCATGGAATTTCGATTCCATTCCGGCAACTCATGGAAACCTACTCCGACGATAAAAAGGTAACCTATGTGTTATTTCAGATTAGGTATAATCTATCTCTGTACCAAATTTCAGCGTTAGAGAGTGATTGAATATCAAACATCCAAACATCTTCAAAAACTTTCACAATAGGAAGTATAAATAAATAGGATTCGGTTTTAACTACTCTAAAATATAGGTATAAACTGTAACATGCACTGTGCGATAAAGAAGAAGTACAAAATCGAAGCCAGCCGGGTTTAACAGTACTCTCACGCTACTTCCTGAAATGCCAAATTAAAAGCCGGATACTGTACTTATATACTGCCCATTTTAAGTGCCTACTTATAATGGACACTATAACAATAGTTGCCCGTTAGTTTAAAGTTCAAAATGCTATAAAAGTTAATGTTAGAAACCCAAACAATTAAAAGTTTTAGCTTAGTTTCACTGTTTAATGCTTAGATAGAAACTACTTAAAAACCCTTTTTGTTTCTGTGTAAATATTAATTAACACCGTAACTTTTTATGATGATTTTTATGATACAATGTAATAGTAGCAGTAGGCTAATTGATTGATTGACAATGTAATAGTATTAAATGGTTTACGGCAGGTATGAACGTGGTTTTTACAAGTTAAAATTGAAATTGCGGATTGCTTTGTAATACGAGTAATATATGCTTGGTGAATTCGAGGTCGTCTGCCGCAGTAGCATCCCCTGCTATCCTCAAAAGACATCCAAGAAACGTGTACTGCGCGTATAGAGCACAGTTTGAGCACATTTTTAGGTTTTTTTTATATACCTCATTGAGGCCGCGGGAACGCGCTGGATGCGAGCTGCTTCCAACCGGTCTTATTGGAGATCTATAGGGGAGGCCTATGTCCAGCAGTGGACTTCCTACGGCTGAAATGATGACGATGATACCACTTAGGTGGCAAACACGCACACGGCCCACCTGATGGAAAGTGATTACTGTGGCCTAAGGACGTATGCATTACCAGGGTCCAAGACATTAGGTATGTCCCGAAAAATACCGTATAGACTTAAATGTGCTGATATTCTTTATTGTTTTAATTAATTGCGGCTTCTCAATGGTGCTGTTTACTCGTGTCACACTTGAAATCTGAAATACGTTTGATCGTATTGATTTAGTACCTACAACCGAAGATAAATGGCAAAAAAATTTACATTCACGCGGACGGAGCCGTGGGCATAGACAAGTTTATAATGAAGCAAAACTTCCAAAAATGTTTGAATAGTTTCTTCTCGTCTCGTGAGCAAAAGGAGTCGCTCAGTCTTCGCTGCGTTGCGAACTTTCCATAATTACGTTCCTTTGAACACAAAGATTACACGGAGCGTGAAGAATATTGATAGTATCATTAAATGCTAAAAGGTTTTGCCAATTTATTCATTTCAAAATACAAATTTGTAGGAAAGGAGTATTAATTATTGCAGACGTTTCTATAAAATGAGATTAATGTTGATTCTGTAAGAATTTGGTACAAATATCTGAGAAATTCAGAGTTTAATATTACAAATTAAGGGTGTAAGAAAATAAATCGGTGCTCTAGAACGAATTTTAGGGCTGAGGTTTGAATCGCGTTGACTAAAAAGTCTGTTTATACAGTTTTAGGTAAAAGCCTTGATAAATTGCCTTATATTTCGTTATGTTGATTTACAATAAATCCATGCTTCATTTAGAAATGCCACTTAACCGAGTAATAGTAGAGGTGAAACCGTGAGGCGTAGCTAGTAGCTTCAATCTGTAGCTTTATAAATAAAATACAGATGCACACCGCACAACTGGTGTGCATGTATGAAAACATTATGAAGAATAAGAAGTAGAAGAAGCGAAAGACATAATTATATCAAGATCGTAGTGAAGTTGAAGAACATAATGTTGTCTATGTCTAACTCTAGCTCAATAGAAAAGAGCGTGAGATTATGAAACTACATATTATGTGTGTACGATCATAGAATAAATGGGTTAAAGCCGAAACTACCACAACACACTAATTAAACACCTTTAAACGCGTTAGAAGGTATAAAACAAATTAAAGCGCCGTATTATTACCGTAGTAAAAAGCAATATTTACCAATTTAGGCAATCAGTGTTATGACTTTACCACAAAATATACACTGAACAATATTGTATTAACCCTTCCATACCTAAATGATTGACTTTTTCGACGGTGGTTCTAACATTGAAGATAGAACCACCGTCGAAAAGGTCGTATATTTACATTTTTAATAAGCACGAACACAAGAATGCTAGAGTTTTGCGTAATTTAATTTCAAAATGACTGTGTAAAATTCATTTCGCAGTCTTGACTAATTTTGTGTTATTAACAAAGAAGAAATAACAAAAGGTTTTTAAGAAAATACGGTGTAAAAAGCGATTCTATTCATAATCTTTTGTGGGGACGAAATGAGACGAATCTTTTTATTGGGTCGCTTCGCATTAGAATAATAATGATTTTTAATAAAGCGAAAGTAAAGTGGTAGCTTAATTAAAAAAAGGAAGCGTACGAATAATTTTACTTTTAATTTCAAATTCTGAGATTTGTAAGTCTGGGATTATGAAATAAGTTGTTATGAATGATAAAATTACTTTTTGATCATTTAAAACTGAGTCCACATTTGTAGCACCTTGACGTATCACGATCAGTCGTATCGTATCGAGTATTTGTATCATAAATATGGACGCTCATTTTGTCCATATCGTATCATTTTGGCGTATTGCGTAAAAAACGCGTCCATACTTAGTACAATATACTGTATATCGGATACGAGGTGTATCAAGATACGCGTTTAATGCGGATAGGGCTGTATCAGATACGGCATGTATTGTTAACGGGTATCATCTTGTGTCCAAACTAGCGATCATGATACGACGATACACAGAAAGCTTAAATCCCTACTAATATTATTTCCCTACTAATATTATAAATGCGAAAGTAACTCTGTCTGTCTGTCTCGCTTTTACGACTAAACCGCTGAACCGATTTTGATGAAATTTGGTATAGGGGTAGATTAGACCTTGAGAAAGGACATAGGCTATGTTTGGTCACGATAACCGACATCCACGCGGGCGGAGCCGCGGGCAAAAGCTAGTTGTTTTATAAATTCATCTTTCTGTTATACAATACTCTGGCCAACGAATTACCACTGGTCTAAGAGGGGCTGACATTGAAACAATTTGTAATGTGCTAGTTCCTCAAAGCGCGTATCTACTATTTGTCGATCACGTCTATACCTACTTATCAGCCGAGAGAGGGAGAAACGAAAACGTGCAGTAGATAGGCAATTAGACACACTCACTCACGAGTAACTTAAATAAGGTACAGCAAGAAAAATGAAATTCTTCTTCCAGGATCGCAATATATACGCAGGGGTAGGCAGAGGTGTATTAACACCCACATTTCGACAACTGTGATTGGAACCAAAGTCCCACATAATAGGAGGCGAGCCTTTAATCTACAAGCGGGCACTTTATTATGGATTGTATATGTACTTTGGGATGAACAACACAGGCTCAGCCCTGAGGCTGAGCCAAGGCTATATTATCTGAATACATGGCTAAAGTCAACAACAGTGCCCGGAATTCGGCAATAGGCTCACCCCCTATTACGTGGGACCAAATACAATGATCGGTGAAATGTGGGTGTTAATTCACCTCTGCGTAACCCTCCGGGGATAAGGGCGTGATTGTATGTATGTATGTATGAACAACAGCCCCTTCCCTTAGACATCTGCTACGACACCTACGGAAACAGATGGCATAGCTCTATTCTACGCCACAGAAAACCAACATGGCAACTTCCAGGACAAGATATACTTAAACGCAAATACATAATAAATCCACACTAATATTATAAATTCGAAAGTAACTCTGTCTGTCTGTCTGTTACGTTTTCACGCCTAAACCACTGAGTATAGGGGTAGATTAGACTATGGAAAAGGACATAGGCTATGTTTGATCGCGATAACCTACATCCAAGCGGGCGGAGCCGCGGACAAAAGCTAGTAGAATATATTTTAGTCTGTACTCATAAAACAAAAAAAAAACATTTGTTCAGTTAAAGTTCGACTTACCCTTGACCAGTTTTCAGTCATTCATAAACAAACAATAAAACAACAACACGATTTAAATGTCTTAATAGAAAGACGACCAAAGTTATGGCAAAGAGAAATTAATTTTCTAGTTTCTCAACACAAAAGTAAAACGGTACTTTACGGTACACCAGTACCACAATAAAAGGCAGTAATATTATATCCGTAGCGAGTTTCTTGCGGTTGTTATACAACTAATAGACGAACAACAAAGCGTTGATAGAAAGTACATCGGAGTCTTTAAGTCTAGAACTGCAGCTGTGGTTGGAAAAGTTAGGTTCCACTTAAACTTAAGTGTTCATTTTAGGGTTGGCACCATTTATGCGTCCATGGTTGTGCGTTCTACTAATCCATACTAATATTAAAAATACGAAAGTAACTCTGTCTGTTACGCTTTCACGCCTAAACCACTAATCAGATATTGATGAAATTTGGTACAGAGATAGATTAGACCTTGAGAAAGGACATAGGGTCGGTCTGGCTGCAATGCTTCGATATCGCCTAATGTCACCATTGGGTTGTGGAGGTCAGATGGCAGTCGCTCCACGGAAAATATCGAGGTCCAGCCAAATCCGCAGTTAAGTCTGGAAAGCGGACGCCAGACTCCGAGGTGAAAGCTTCGGATGCGACTGGGAATAAACGCTAAGCAGAAGAAAGGACATAGGGTATGTTTGATCACGATAACCGACATCCACGCGGGTGGAGCCGCTGGCAAAAGCTAGTACTATATATGTTACAGTTTGCGGGGATAGATGGATGGATGGATGGATAAATGTTAAGTTAGGTTCCACTGTATTCATTTTAGGGTTGCCACCATTTTTAGTGCTGTGCACTTTACTAATATTATAACTGTGAAAGTTTTCGTGTATAGATAGATGGATGGGTAGATGGTTGGATGGATAAAAGTATGGTTAGATGGATGAACGAATGAAGGGATGTGTACAATAAAAGGCATTAGTGCCTTTGCAATATTGTCCGTCTATTAGTAGACGAACAATAGCCAGTGTAACCACTTTAGGCAACACTGGCTACCTTGTATTGAGAGCACAAAAAGTTTGGGGCTGGTTTATGAGGAAAAGTTTGAAGTTTGTTCATGTGTTGTGTTCTAAAAAGGCCACAGTAACATGAACCGCGCATTACTAATGAGTATATTAGTAATGCATGGCTCATGTCAGCCCCTCTCTAGCTTCAGCAAAGAGATTAAATTACTTGCTTATGTTAGAAATGAATTTACGTCGGTGGTATTACTGGAGAAATGGATAACGGTTTATAGTAGAATTATAGAAAGTCATTTGCAGGCATCGATAGTTGTAAGTATCCACACTCCATACTTATATTATAAATGCGAAAGTGACTCTGTCTGTCTGTCTTTTACGCTTTCACACCTAATCTACTGAACAAATTTTGATGAAATTTGGTATAGGGGTAGATTAGACCTTGAGAAAGGACATAAGCTATGTTTGGTCGCGATAACCGACATCCACGCGGGTGGAGCCGCGGGCAAAAGCCAGTATTTAATAAATATTCGATGCATATTGTGAGATTTTATAAAATTAGGAAAGAATTTAGATTTTAAATCGCCAAACCGTACCCACTATTTAAGAAAATCGCAATGAACACGACAATTCCGCAACAAGGACTTTGAACACAATATACATAGCTAAAGAGCCTCCAAAACTAATCACAGCCCGAACCTCAACACGAAATAACTAAAGCACCGTTTTATTGAACTGCGAAACTAAATCACCCAGTTGGCTGGGCGTATTTATTTGCTTTCAATTTGTTTCGATACGATCGGCGTATCTCTGAGTATATAGCCAGTCAGAGCCTTTAGTGAATCCAAACCAAAAGTGATGTTTAGCGTATTCTGTGTGCCAATACGTTGCAGTATTATTGAGTATTTGAATTATGAATGGTTTTGCATCTGTTTGTTTGTATTGTGGAGGTAATGTTCCTCCAACCAAAGGGAGGATCCTCCGACTAGGCTAGGTGATCACGCCTGGCGGGCCGCGGCCCAACGATTGTCGTTGGGATGTTGTAGATATATTGTACAAGCGCTGGAACTTCGCTTTCGCGATGCAGGAACTGTAGCGACGTAGTAGTTCGGCTTGCTGTCGCTAGATGGCGCTGGGTACATGTGGTATCGCCACAGTATATCTCTCCGAATTCTGAGAAGTTTGGCCTACTATTTTCACGCTGGCCAGACGGATTGGTATAGGGTTTTATTTCGAGCTTTCCTTCTCTCGCAGTGATATCGTCTGCGTATTTTTCTATTAGTTGCCTCTTACGACATCGATCCTCCCCTTAGGATGATCCGTCACCACACAGATGTCACCACACGCATGTTTTTAACTTAACTATAACAAATCATGCTAGAATGACCGAGCAGATCTGGATAAAATTTGCCACAGATATAGAATCATCATTTCTGTACCAAATTTCATCAAAATAAGTTCAGTGGTTTAGGAGACATACAGACAGAGTTACTTTCTCATTTATTATCTTAATATGGATATTATGGATTTATGCAGTTGGTAATATGACAGCCGTTCAAATATTGAATCGTTTTAAGAGATCATGGTACGGGCTCAGTATTTTATTAATGTCCAAGATAAAAAGGTTTTAAACACATACAATTTCAGTAGGGCCGCTTATTGGATTACGTGGGTGGAGCCACGGACTGAGGCCCAGCTACAACCCAGCTACTCTCACTTCACTACTCTTCTAATAAACCAATATATTGTGAAGAATACAGACCACATATTCATAAACCGCTAACCCTTCAATTTTACACCACAACAGCGCTTTACCGCAGCGTGCAAATTTATCATTATCGCTACACGAGACACGGTACAAAAATCATTGGAGTGTGAAATAGGACCTAAGATGGACGTTTCTGTGGACCGCGCCGCTGGCAATGTACTCCTAACCCTCTAATGCCGCTTATAGGTTAAATGTGTGGCAAGATCTTGTTGAAAACCCTAGATAGATACAAAAAAAAAATGTTTGTAGTAGAATCACATATTGGTAACAATGGTAACACATTTGTACTTTTTCACGATATTTATTATTGACCTGTATGTTATCAATATGTGTAACAACAAGTTCCACCAAGTGCCATCAATCAACAGTATAAAGTTTGTAGTAGAATAATTTGCAGTCAGTATTTTAACAATATGTCAATCAATCAATTAGCCTATCGCAGTCCACTGCTGGACATAAGCCTCTCTCAATGTTGGGAGGCTTTGGCCTACTGTTTTCACCAGACCTGCTGGCCAGACTGTTTGGTATAGACTGTTTTATTTCGAGTTTTCCGTCTCTCGCAGCAATATCATCTGCGAATTTTTCCGGTAGTCGCCTCTTACGACACCTTTCGGATGAGTTGGGATGGTGATAGCTACCTACTTGTAATTTTTCTCAGTCTTCACACGGATTACAATATGTAATCAACTTAAAATAGATAATTTTAAAAACTGATAAAAGTAGTTTTATTTCATTTTTAACACTCACATAAACTCCCTACTGTAAGTATTAGTAGTTTAAGTTAAGAAGTAAGTGAGAGTCTTATTTATCGGGCTCTTTTCTTACAGGCTTTTACTAATGACTTGAAAGATTCTCAAGGAACCTTTAAAGTAGATTTACTCTGATTGGACTACGAATAAAAACTAGCGCCATATATATTCTTATTCTACTCAAAGATACCTTTTCAATGATGTATCAATTATTTTGATTGGAGCTGGCCCCAGGGTCTATACATTGTGTCCATTATCCTTTAGAAGGATTATTTATTCGTTACCCTCATAAATAATTCTTTGTGATCTAAGTGAATGATCTTTTAGACAATAAACACATTACATTAATATTTTACAAGTTAAATAAATAATTATTCTACAACATTCTACACAACGCCATCTAGACCTATGGTAAGCATGGCTTATATAGCTTGTGTTATGGAATCTAGAATGCGGATAAACATACTTAGATATTTTTTTTTGTAAATACATACATATATTATTTAAACATAGAAACACCCAGACCAATGTAAATATAATATCCATGCATGCAAATATTTGCACTGAGCGGGAATCGAACCTTCGGGCCCCTGCGTAGCAGTCGAACGTTGTAATTTTCTTCTACGCTTTAAATATTACTATTTGAAGATACAAGAGAATAAACATCGCGACAAAAAGAGAATATGACCTTTTCATTTGCGCTATTTCCACGAAAATTTACCGATATCCTCATACGAAAGATAAATTTGGTACATTGTGATATCATTCAAAGAATAATTCCATCAACATGGAAGTGAGATCAAAGGTATTGTCCCATTCGAATATAAATATACCAAACTAAGAGCAACTACTTATAACAAGTAACTAGTAATGTTTTGTGATGACAAGCATTTGACAAAATTGGTAACGCCATAATATTTTCTTGTAAACAGTGACCTTAGTTCCCATCATCATCATGATTATCATCAATACCATCATCATCATCTTAGCGTTCTCATCTTGGGTGCTATGGGGGTCCACTAAGATCTTGGGCCCCAAGCCAACCTCACCTGCAAGCCGGTGCATCTGCTAAACAACGGACGAGGCTTTGGCGCTGGCTTTCCCTTCGGGGTTGGGGGGTCGGACGGCAGTCGCCCCCGGAAAAGCCAAAAAACGCCAAATCAAATATAATTCCGGTTGAATCCATGGCCACTTTGGAACCCGGAGTTCGCTTGCTCCTTTTCTCTTTTTTGTTTGTACGAAACAAACGTAAAGCCTTTTATGGGAGCTTAAGAGGAAGAAGACCATAAAAGGAGGGAGCGAGAACCTTATTCGTCAATCAACAAATTCGTAATAGGGCACTTATTATTCTCTAGTACTATTTTCGTCTCATTTTTTTTAAAGGGTTCGTCCACTCTGATCATATTTTACCCCTTTTTAAACAGTTAATTGTTATTAAAGAAATCTTGAAAGTCATTTAGTTTACAATGTTCAGATATTTTTTATTGTTCGTTTCGAACTTTTGCGCCATAAAATAAAAACAAATTCCCACGCCATTGACGACGGTACGGTAAGGCATGGTAGCCATTAATGGTAGTTTGCTTCCGTATCTCCTCATTTACATATTTTATTACGCCATTCATGGAAAATGTAATATAAGGGCGTTATATGTAAAAGTAAGAGCCAACTGATGGCGATAAATGCATGTTTAGATGTAGTAAATTGTGTACAGTCGCCTTCGAAACTTGCTGGACACATAAATATATAAAGCGATTTCACTGCGCACATCACCGGTCTTTTCGCGATATATTTTTTTTAACAAGATCACGTCCCAAAGTTATGAATTCAATGCAATCTAGGAAGGAACTCAACCAAGAAAGTTCTCTAAAAGATGTAGAAATCGAGCAAATAAAGCACTTTTACATTACTTTGAAGACACAAATAAGGAGCGAAGAAAAATCTTTACTATTTGGAACATAAACTGCAAGCAATGCTTACGGAGTCTTTCAAACGCTACAAAATGCAGTGCAGCGGTAGATAGGTACCTACTTTTAACTGAAGGGTACAATTTCAGTCGAGCACTGATATTCGTGCAGCAAAAACTTATCCATGACAAATAAAACTAAACATTATAAATTGAGCTATCGTGTTCCATGATATGCGTATAATGGTAGCATAAAGGTATGATTCCGTAGCCGACCGCATACGACAACTGCCGACGCACGCAGCACATACGCGTATTTTATTGCGGCTTTTCAATGGTCCCTTTTATCCGCATCGGAGCTTACCAAGTAATGGACCGCATGGCATGAAAATAAATCGCGATATGATCCGTTAAAAAGTGGTTTTATTTCAATGAGTGATATTCGCGTAAACTGATTGAAATACTTTACAGCAGGTATTAGAATTGTAAAACATGTACAGTAAGCTTCAGAGAAAAGGGACCCCCCTTGATAATGACATGAAAGCATTGAAGTTTTTTGAAACTTTGTGTAAATGTCATGTTGGTCTAGTGGTTATGACCTATGCTTTGTGAATACGGTAACCGGGGGTTCAAATCCTCGGACACTAAGTTCTTTTTTTATTTCGTATAATTATTTTTTTATTCTCATAAGCACTTTTGTTAATTATTATTTAATGAATCAAATTTCATAGTAGGTATGAGGTTTGTAAGAAAAGATAGGCTTGTTGTATAAACAATATTAATTTATTTCTCGAATTACATTTCTAGGACTACATGGAGTCCATTTCCTGGTTGAGTATACAGTTTTTCTATCTGAGTTAAATTGGGGTTACTTATTTTTAGATTTACTTATTTTTAGAACGTAAATTTATTGACAAAACACAATACCCTAAGAATAAAATGTTTACTTCACTTAGGGTCTAAGTGAAGTATAAAATGTTTAATATTATACATAGTTCTAGAAACATAACTACAATATTTATTTACTTATTTATTTAAAGTTGCAAACATTAATTTTTTACACTCTGTATAATCTTTGAATATAAAAGAATGGTTGAAAAATTAAATGTTATTTATGCCTGTGAACCACAAAGAAAGAACCAACATGCTAAACTATAACAGTATAGCAATATACATCTTCCTCTTTGATCACATTTTCTGATAAGTAACCCTTTTAACACAACATTAGAAAAATATGTGAGGTCAGATGGTGCATCGTTAACACATTAGAAGATTACTAAACTTGTAAACAAGAGTAATGGGATTAGGTATTAATAATAATATTATAATAATTATTATTATTATGAATGTTAGGACACTATTTCGCATTAGTTCCCAAGTTCTGTTTACCTTAGTTCCAGTTTAAAACCATCTGACCCCACAAGTTTTTTATAGGATTAAGATCCGGGCTTTTAGCCGGCCACTCAAACACCGTTATATCTTCTTGTGCATTTAGCCAGTCTTGCATAATTCGGGATGCACTAAAGGGTTATCCTGAACCAGGTAAATTTGTCCTTCTGGATATGCGACTAGGGTTGCCAACTCTTTTTTCGAGAAAAAAAGTATATTTAGGTCTGAGAAGATAATTGAACAGTATTTTAGAAAATAGAACAGTATTTTACAATTACATAAATTAATTTTAACAAAAAAGTTTAACCGACTTCAAGAAACGAAAAAGAGGCACTAAAAAGCGAAAAATAACTGCGGTGCCCGGGGACTTTTAATTTATCTTCTCTTTTTAGTGAGTTATAATCGATCCATCGTCCATCCTTTGCTTAGGTTCCTATCATCAGCAGCTTAAAATCACGAGCAGATAATTTTTAAATGCAAATACTGAAATTAAATTATGTTAAAACAGCAGAAACAGTGTTTTGCCATCATTTTGAGGATTTCCCTAGATCCTGTTATCCAATCCTGACTCCCTTGATCCTGTCATCCGATTCTGGCTCCCTGAACCAACTTTCTCTCTCCAACAAAACAAAGATCATAAAAATCCGTTTCACAAAATACGGTTTTACATACAACGGTTCGTCACCTATTTTGCCCCCTTAGGTGTGTCTGTCTTAAAAGAAAGCATGGTTTCGTAAACATCTAAAATAGTAATATGGTTCCCATCAGATTTTTTAAGGATAAATTAAAAGATTTAATATATGGCTGGTGGCTGGCAAGAAGAAGATAGCTGTGAACTGTATTATTTTCTATATGATTTATCATTAGTAAATTTTGGATTAAAATGGGACAATCAACACCTAAACTTATAAAATAATTGCAAATTGGTGCCCAATTAATTAAAATTGTATCAATTGCTGCACATTTTTGTAGTGTATGCATTTTAATGCTGAAAACAGTATTTTGGATACTGTTTGTTTGTTGAACAGTAAACAGTATAATTGGGTGTAAAACAGTATAATACTGTTTTAAACAGTATGGTTGGCAACCCTATATGCGACCCGCACTGATTATGCGCAGCATTACGTCTTTCAACACTTCAAGGTATCGCTCACTGTTCATGCGGCCACCTATTTCCACTAGCTCGCCTGGGCCCATTGAAGACATCCATATCCAGTAACCTAAAATAATAAACCTTTTCAAATCTGTTTTTTTTTTTATGATTTTATTTTAAAGAATATTATTATAATCATTTACTTACCTACCTAATGTTAACCGCCGCTTGTTCTTAAGTCTTATATGTTTTTAGGGTTGAAGGGTGCCACTGAGTGAACTTCCACAATATCATGGTGCCGTTCTGATTCATGAGTTTATGCAACTAGGCGAGGTCCTTGGCGTTCACATTTTTTATATCACCCGTCGCTTGATACCTTCGAATCCATCTACGCACTGTATTTCTCTGTAATGAAAATGATAATAAATAAAAGAAACTCCAAAAATCTAACTAGTAAATGAAAAGGTAACATGATTAAGCAATAAAGAGGTATATAATATATTTTTATCGTAACTCTTACCGTTATGCCTCTATTCTTGCTCCCAGAGAATAACAATTTTAGCTTTCAAAAATGTTGTTATTCGAACTATACTTTCAATTTACTCAAAAAACTGATCAACAACTTAATAAATTGAATAATATTACGAGGAGGATTAACACCAATGCAAATTACCACGAATTATAAAGTTACCTTCAATCACAGTTTAGTAAATAAGACAAAGAAGTATTCTAATTGCAACCTTAGCGCGCTGTCACAGATATTAAAATACTATAGCCGCAGCTCATACAGCAGATAAGTTTTTGAAGTAAAAAACAAAATGACGGTAGTGCAATAAGCTGTATCAAGCGTAATCTATTGAACTAAACGAGAAATCTATACTAATTTCAACCTTATCTTTCAGTCAATTGAGCAGTTATTATTATCATATATGGTGTAGTTGAAATTTAAACCTTAACATCTACAAAATAACACCGTAATCAACTTTGTTCGATAATAGGAGTAGGAATGTTATTCATTTTTTCGCCATTATTATCAAGTGAACCGTAGCCTAGTGGAGTAAGGCGCGGTCTAAGTAATCGGCTGGCGCTGGAGATGCGGGTTCGTATCCTCAAACGCCACATAAATTAATGTGGCATCTTTTTGTGAGTATGTTGTATCTTGGTATACAATTGAGCCGAAAGACGAAAAATATCAGAAAATTACAAATAAGAACATGCAAATAAAAGGCAAATGAAGCTGTTTGCAGTTCAGCGACGATCGCATCGCGTGACGTCATTCGTGAGTCATGTGACGCGGCCGGCCGGCGCAGGCGGCGATATTCTTTAAGTATTGAGGGGGTCTGTTTTCTCTGACGCTGACTGTACTACAAAATTTAAAATAGGTAGCGTAGGTACTGAAAGAAATTTTTATAGCTGTAATATATTTAAGTAGATCGCGCACAAGTACCGCTCGAAAAGTATTTCATGAACACTTTTATTGCTGGGTGTAAACCAGGCTAGACGGTAGTTAAAGATATCATTACTTCTGTAAGGTGTTAAACTTTTTTTTCAAGTATCGATGTAGTAGGTAGACGTAGGAGGTAGGAAACGACGGTATATCCGTCCCAATAGAGCAGTCTGACTGGGGAAGTAGGTATCTCTGCCCTACGGAATACCGCGGCTAAATAACTTCATGTTGTGTTCCCGGCGGTGAGTAGGGTAGGCAGAGCTCACTGGAGAGGTTTCGTGCCATCAATGGGAAAATCAAAGGCATGTCTAAGTTATCTTTTACGTAGATGGTACAGAATTTCTCTGTTCTTACAGGGTCGGCAGCACGAGTGTAACTGTCATGGTGTTGCACTCGCCCACAGGCCACGGTAACCACTTACCATGGTAGTATAAAAAAGTAAACAAGGTAAACGACTTATGTACGTTTGTAACATCAAATCTATTACTCGCACATCAATGCAAATCGATGTGGATCAAAATTTTAGACGGGCAAGGTCGCGGGTAACAGCTAGTTAACTATATTTTCAGCAAGTGCCAGCCTCAATCGTGTGTATAAATGTCAGCTACAGTGTCGGGCCTCTTCGGGCTTTATGGAGACCGACGGTCATTTAACGTTCAAGGTTCCGTGGGGTTCAATTGACCCATTTATAAAGCAATTTAAACTGTCGCCAAAACTGGACGGAAAATGCTTATATGGGACTCATTCTTTGACAAATGTATTGTAACATCATCATGAGCGACGATGGGTTAGATGGTAGGTAGTTTTTAAAGGTTTCCACATACATACAAGAACTCGTGAAGCTAGTAAAGTAACTTGATCCTTTTGTATGAAAGTTTTATTAAAGTATTTGAATGCCAATTATTCAATTTGGTGACTTAGTGGTCAGAGCATTTCTCCTGTAAGAGATAGATCGCGGGTTCGAGTCGATTCTCTTTTCTCTACCTTAATCGATTTGAATATCTTGATGCTTAATCTTTAATTTAGTAGTATTGTATAGAATGTCCTAGAATAGTTACTTATTTATGGATAGAAGTCAATGGCGGGCTTTTGTCTCTGCCTACCCCAAAGGAAAATAGGTTTGAGCATATGTTTGTATGGAGCTAATATTAAACCCTTCAGTTTTTAAGTTTAGTTGTCCATCTCTCTAGATTATAATGAGTTATTAAAAATTTCCCATATATATTATATGCAAACTAGCTTTTGCCCGCGGATCCGCCCGCGTGGATGTCGGTTATCGCGACCAAACATAGCCTATGTCCTTTCTCAAGGTCTAATCTACCTCTATACCAAATTTCATCAAAATCGGTTCAGCGGTTTAGTCGTAAAGTGAGACAGACAGACAGACAGACAGACAGACAGACAGACAGACAGACAGACAGAGTTACTTTCGCATTTATAATATTAGTAGGGATGTCCACATGCACTTCAAAATTAATTTCTATGCACTTGATGAAGTTCACCAAATTGGCGGTGAAAGTAGATCAAAATGGAACGCCTACATGAGACGTCAATGATTACACCACTCTGTTATCAACTGATATCTATCGATAAACCGAGTGGTTTAATAATTGCCTAATACTTCATGGTCATGATAATAGTTGATATATTTATTATAAGCGTTTGTACATTCGACAAAAGAGATACGATTGCACTTTTACACACACAACTTTATATGTAAAGGTGCAATCGTATCTCCTTTTTGTCGACTGTACATCGCAAGAGTAAGCTGAAATAAATATCATTATAGTTTTTTGATTGGACGACGATATCGTTCACAATGTACTTTTATAGGCTTACTGAGGCTATAAAGATTCATACTGACACTATAGAACTTTGCTTAACCCGGGCAACAAACACTGTAACGCGCGATTACATGCAACTCATACCACGTAACTAGCAGGCATCACGAAATGGACAAACTTTTGTTATTCTATTAACCAGTTACCAAAAAAGAAAAGAAAATCTTCTTTCGTAGCTGGTTATGACCGTTGCTTATAAAAAGAACGACAATTTAATTCTTCTTTCGTAACTGGTTATGAAAGTAACAAAAAAGATTTACGTTCGTAGCTGGTTATGCAAAATCAGTTATGAAAATGGACGAAACCATTCCACGGTTCATAAATGCTGAGCTAAGCAAAAGATAAAATTGAACCAAAGTCGCTCAAGTTGGCAATTTGTCAAACGACCTTTAATTGCAAAGATATCGTAATTAATTGCAGGTTCAGCTCAGCTTCACCATTTATATATGAAGTCCTTAACACGGTATATATTTAAAGGCTCATTATTTCATTCCTGACAGCTTAACGACCACCGTGATATACCGAACAGTTAATTTTGGTGGAAAAACGCTCGCAAAGTGATTTTTTAAATTCCGTACCGAAGAGAAAAAATATAGATACTTTTATCGTTATTTTTTTATGTTATTCGAAACTTTATGGAGTTTAATTGCGTGACTTTTTATTCGCGATGTAATATTTCACTGAATTCTATTTTCAAGTTGAATAGGAACGTTCGTACAAGGCTGGTTTCCAAATATTATTTGCGGTTATTTTTATCAATGGTAAAAAGAGATTACCTACTAAGTTTGCAAATGAGGTTGCCTTGGGCAGTTGAGACCTCCCCAACCCATTGGCGATATCGGAGTACTGCAGTTAGACCAGTTCTTGAACTTATTAGGGCCTTTTAGGTCCATTGATAGATGTTCGTATGACAACCAGGACCGACGGCTTAACGTGCTCTTCGAGGCACGACCACACCAATGCAAAGCCATATTCAGGCATACAAATATTTACATAGAGCGAAAATCGAACCCGTGCCCCCTGCGCAGTAGTCGCAATCACTACTGTTACGCCACAGAGACTGTGAGAGAGCAGAAAATTTTAAGTATTTAATAAAAATTCTGAATGAAAAAGTAGGGATACGGAGCCAAGGTTACAAAGAACGGTCCAGAATTCCGCATTGAACTTAATCAGGAGCTGTGTATTGCTGTACTTTTAATAAAAAATGTACAGGTACATTGCGGCTTGTATTCTTACGTAAAAATGCTTTGGGCTTCCATATGTTCGGAGTCTAAGTGTTTTGGGATTTGTACAATGACATCCTGAATACAAAGTAGATAGTCTAAAATGGTTTTTTTACATACATGATATTATGGTGAACCTGGTTTGGTATAAAACCAATGATTAAAAGAAAATACAGGAACTTTATTGTGTAGTAGATCTTCCTGGCTTCGCCGGTGGCATATTTGGATAGTTTTCAAATAATGTATGGAAATCTGCCAGATTTGTTGTAATTTATGATTCCTGCTCCCTTGAAGATGAGCGTGATGATATTATTATAGCCTTTAACTTTCTTCGATAAACGAACTTCTTCTTCATCCTAACGTTAATTCCCAGTCGCATCCGAAGCTTTCACCTCGGGGTCTGAGGTCTGCTTTACCATTCTAACTACGTATTTGACTATTCAACACAAAAAGAATGTTTCAGTTGGAACCAGTAGTTCCTGAGATTTACGAGTTCTAACAAAAAAAACGATTTTCTTAAAATGCGTTTTAACTGACGGTAAATACATTTTGCGGCGCAACCTGGGTGCATAGAGTATGCTTTAAATATTCATGGAAAAGAGTCTCTAGAAGATAAAGAAAAAAGTAGTACCAAGTTTTATGTAAGACATACCTACTCAATAAATCTCAGTCTAGTTATGTACCTTCTATAAAAGTCGAATAAAGTTACTTCTGCAACATGTATTTTTTCGGAACTATAGTTACCTTTATATGTCTTGAGTTCTTGGCCGCAAGTTGTGACAGAAGCGAGGCGCGGATTTGATATAATCTACTAGCTGTTGAGCGCGGCTCCGCCCGCGTGGGTTTCGGTTATCGTGACCAAACATAGCCTATGTTCTTTCCTAAGGTCTAATCTCTTTTTGTACCAAATTTCATCGAAATCGGTTCAATCTTTTAGGTGTGAACGCGTAACAGACAGAGTTACTATCGCATTTATAATATAAATATGGATGATTGGTGAATTTCAGCTTATCTGCCGTGGTAGCATCCCGCGCTATCCTCACAAGACACCCAAAAACATATACTGCACATAAAGAGTACATCGCTACTTCAGTGATCGTCATATTCTCGATACTAAAGTACTTCACTCGATTCATCCATCATACAAAACATTTCTAATCGCCCAACACACGAGTGTGACAATAAAATCGCCCGTTCGATTCTGGCAGATTTATTGGTTGTAAAATCGACGCACACAATGCCCTATTACAGGACACTCAATTTGTTGCGATTATATTACAATGTTGTTTAATTGTTCAACAAGTTAGCCACCGTAAGAATTTGTACAACGGTAGTACAGTCAACGAGAAAAGTTGCATAACACTAAAATGTTTGTAAATCTTTTTGACATTTATCATCCTCCGACCCTTTTCCAACTCAGTCTGTATGTTTTTTGGAACATGAAAAAATTCCGTAATATTAATTCTGTTTTTCAATATTCCATTTTACAAAATTCCGGATATTAAAATTCCTAAGAAACAAAACTCTGCTTTTATTCAAAAAATACGATATTTATTTATTCGGAAGTTAATAAGGAATGTTTATTCTTACGAATTTCATTAGTGCGAATAATTGAAAATCTGTAGTGTTTGTTATTATTTAGATTACAGTCTAGAGTCTAGAATAACACATAGACTACTTTTCCTATGGTACAGTTAATAATTTCTGACTTCGACTCTGTTATTTAGGCACCCATTTCTCACCAAATTCACCAAAATTTGGTATGAAAATATTTCAGAATTTTTAATATCCTACTGACTTAATCTTGTTACAGTATTTCGCTTTAATCTCATAAGCTGGTTTTAAGTAATATTAATCCAGGTGGCTGAGCTTCCTTTCAGAATGTTAATATTTTACTTGTAGCGTGTTCAGTGTGCGGTTGGCTTAAAGCGTATAATACGTTCTGAGATTCCTTATAATATGTATGTAATTATCATTCTACAAATCTGTCGCCTTACTCAAATGAAATACTCGTAAAATCAGATTTAGTAAGTTAGCAATGATATTACGTAAACATACCACTAGGTATGGCCTGCTGCTCCGCCCGTATGAAGGGAATGCATGACCCACAAGAATGTATTCTTGGGATAAAAGATCTGTATATAATTCCAAGCTATAATTTATCTCACTGCCTGATGTAATTGAATAACATACCTACATTGATCTATTCACTCATACAAACTTTCGCAGTGATAAAGTAGCAAGACTTTATAAAATAAAGCCATGAAACATAGAATCCAGTATAAACAAATAAATTACGAAGTAGTTGGCGACAAACAAAATCAACCCAACAGATTGGGAGTCTTCTATTTACGTTATAAATTATACAAACCCAAATCTGTCTAATTAGCTAAGTGCTCCAATACCAACTTCAGCTTTATATACCTAGTACCCAGACTGACGATATTATCGTAGTTTCCAAGAGAGACAAGATTAGCTCTCACCAAACATTTATCAGTGTTAGTGGCTGAAGGACGTTTCTTATAATGAGCTGAGATTTGTTTTTTTTTTGGTGTGCGTTCAGCCCAAATAAAATCTACCTTTAAAGTACTTTTATTAAAGGGTGTTCTTTGTATGACCACTGACTCTGTGCTATTTTTGTAGTGCGTTATACTTATAAATTACTAGCTGTTACTGTGGATGTCGATTATCGCGACCAAACATAGCCTTCCTTTCCCTAGACCTTCAGATCACAAATTTTATTGGGTTTTAGAATTTGCATATACCTAAAACAGAAAAACAAAATTTTGTAAAGACGACTGTGTATGCCGGCTGATTTAGTAATCGTTTCGGAGCGAAAGATTTTGGGCGTTTTATAAAAAAGAACATTTTTCGCAAAATGAATACTTCTAGATGATTTTGCTACCGAAACTGTGTCCAAAATCTTTCCCTCCGAAATTATTATAAAATCAGTCGGTATACATAATAAAGATCATTATAAATTAACTCAATCACATGGGAAAAGTAAGAGAACCATGGTCGTAAATGAGTCACCCTAATGACTACGCGGAAGTGAGTTTCCATTGAAAATAATCTGAATTGACAGATTTGTATCCTATAGGTAGGTACAGGAAAATAACCAGAAAATCAACCACAAAAAGGTCCATAATTGCTTGATATATCGTTCCTATTTTATTCTATTGATTTCGTAAGGACTTATTTTAGCAGATACCTTGGTTAATAACAGTATTTACATAATCTATTTGATGATGTAATAAGAAAATAAGTAATTTCCTGCACGGTTTACAGAAGAACGAAATTGAACACTATCAAAATGTTCAATGAAAATTACAATTTGCTATTACAAGAAACTGTCAATTATAAATTTCAATCAAAAAATGTGGGTTGAACCACTGACGATATGTTATTCTAACTGGAGACATGAACAATAAATTCGTAATGTTGTTATTGAACAGTTTATTAGAACTGCAATACATTCCTGAATGAAGTTCAAATAACTTTAAAAAACACATTTAAATAACTAAACAGCCTAAAATAATCAGATAAAAGCAACGTTGGAGCCTTGTGTATTTTGGCAGTAGACCACGTGATAGAATTACGTAAATTCATCCTGTATAACTGAATAAATACATAAATGCGTTCACCTTTGTGCACTTGTGCTTGTAATGTCGGGAACCATTGAACCGATTGATGAGGTTTTTCTCCACAGAATCATTTACTTTGATCTCTTGTACATTTTCTGTTGCGGTTATGGTGTAAATGAGTGTAAAGAACCTACACATGTTGTGTCAGTCAAATTAAAAAACAATAAAAATTGGAGAAGACATGAAATAATTCATGTCATTTGCAAGCCTGTGTTACTAAGAATCCTGATAGGGATACCATTTATGATGTTATTGTAAGAAGTTATTACAATGAAACGCGATTTTAGCTAGTCATTATAACATTTTAGAACACGACTCATAAATATCTGCTTTTATACCATTTATGTTCTTTGAGCTTATATTCTTGAATGCTCTTAAAGTCGGTCAAAATTAAGTTTACTTGAGATGAAATTCTTGAAAACACTTCTTTATACGAAATCTATTTCTTGCCTTGCGCACATGCCTTACCGAATGCTAATTGAAATGTGTTCATGGGTGAATATTCACAAGGCTGGGATTTTGTTTTCATATTCAAATTACGCACTGCACAATGAACCTCCGATTTTATTGTTCTTGTAATTGATTTATACAGATAAGTACTACAAATTCGTTATAAATATGATATTCAGTTTCATTTGCGGTGGTTGTATGTAATTACTTGTCATTTAATTTTCTCTGTGATTTTTAACTGTTCAGTATTTTCAAAATTATATTTCATTGTTGTATTGCGTTTCAATATATGAATTGAATGTAAAAAATAGTGTTCTTTTGGACTAATAAGTAAAAAAAAAGAATAAGAACAATGTTGAGTTTAGTAACTCTTCTTCTAATACCAGAACTATAAAACAAATGCCAAGCTATTTAATTTCTAAATATAAAATTCTTACTTTTTTTTCATTATTACAAGAAAGAAAGAAAATTGTTTTTTTTTGCGGATCACACATATACATATTTAAAAGAAAAATTGAAATAAAACCCTTTGGAGCGAAGTACCTATACAAGAATTAACAACATCAGCATCATTTACTATTTCAAAAAATATCATCAGTGGACTCAGGCGGCGAACAGGCACCGACGCTTTTTTTTTTTTTTATTATTTATTATAAAGAAACAGTAACAAAACATACAATAATAATGTGTACGATAATAACCACAGTAGTCAAAGACTGTGTCGTGGTTATTAACGCCCACCTCCAAAAGGTAACCGATCGTAGTGTTAGTAATAGGACTTATATTGTAAGTTAGTGCTTACATTAAAAATGCAAAAAAATAAAAAAGAAATATGTTGTGTGTGCGTGTGTGTGTGTGTGTGTGTGTGTGTGTGTGTGTGTGTGTGTGTGTGTGTGTGTGTGTGTGTGTGTGTGTGTGTGCGCGCGTGTGCGTGTGTGTGTGTGTGTGTTGAGTGTGTGTTTGTGAGTGTGTGTGTGTGTGTGTGTGTGTGTGTGTGTGTGTGTGTGTTGGGGTGCGTGTGAAAGTGTGGAATTGTGAGAAATAGTTAAAAGAGGAAGATCTGATGCCGTTTGTTCCTAGTCCACTAAGGTCTCCAGTTCCTTGTAAGTGAGACCGGATAACCATTTGTCAGTGACCCTCTTACAGTCCCGTAAACGCAAAGGGTAAATGACAAGGACTCTGTTAACACGATTGTAGATTGAAGCAGAAAAGAACGCATATTGACGTCTCACCGTATCTGATTTCGCGGCAGGAATTTCACAGATTCTATCGGCTCTGCGTTTCTGTGTAAGCGTAGGATTGTAGTTGAGTTCACTGTGTTTACGTAGTATGGTGTTCAGAATAAAAGATTGTCTCACAGAGGGCACTCGGCACAACGCATACAGTTCGATGGTAGGGAAACGGAGGGGATTGCGTGTCATGACTTTGAGGACGGCCCGCTGAGCCCGTTCAAGACGTAACAGTGAAGTTCCACACGCACATCCCCAAGCCGTCACACAGTATGTGACTATGGAGTGCTCAAGTGCGAAGTATACAGTTCTCAGGGTAGATAACTCTGCAGAATTTCTTAGCTTTTTAAACACGAATATCAATTTTCGCACTCTACCCACTAATGCACTGATCTGTTCCCGCCACGTCAACGAACTGTCAATAAGAACACCAAGGTATTTCATGAGGTCCGTCCGGATTACTTTAGGGCAATTACATTTGGTATTCTGGGCTGAGCTGCAGTTATGCACAGTTAAAGTGGTCAGCTCGGAGGGCCGCGAAGAGCTCCTCAACCCAAACATAATAAACTTAGTCTTTTGCCAGTTCAGGGTAAGAAGGTTTTTTGCTAACCATTGGGCGGTATCCCTTAGGGCAGACTGGGCATTACGTTCTGCCTCACCCCAATCCCTACCATGCACCAGTATCACAGTATCATCAGCGTATGTTATTATTTTTGAGCTACAGGAAGAAAGTTTACATAGGTCGTTAATATATATTAAGAAAAATCGCTTGGATTGAAGAATGTCCGAATACATTTACGGTTCAATCAGTGATGCGGTATATATTTTTTTTATTTCTTATCTGTGGTTGCCGCCTGAGCAGACAACGCGGCGTGTGACATACAGAACAAAATTGACATTTATGATACTGTCATCGTGTCATGTTCTACGTGACACAAGTCCATAGACTTAGATAGAAGTCACACATTACACATGACGTACGAAACGGTTCACCCACTTCGTAGCCACTTGTGACTTTATCTGCCTAACCTAATTTTAAATACGTAACGTAGGTACGTTGACGTAGGATGACGTTTCTACATGGCACAAGACAGTATCACGAATGTGTCTAAAGAAATAGCGAAGCACTAAACATTAGCAATGCAAATGCACTTACCGTATGCATGAAACGCTCTAAGTGATTTTAGGATATTCATGTCTTCCGTTTCATTATTCTATATTTAAATATACAGGGTGTATTTTTCAACTGGGTGTGGACTGATCTAGACTGAATTTTTGAATAGATTTTTATTAGGAGTATTGACCTTCAGATACATATTAACCGACTTCAAATAAGGAGGTTTTCAATTCGGATCGTTATATTCTAGTCTATCTATACTAATATTATGAAGCTGAAGAGTTGTTTGTTTATTTGAACGCGTTAATCTCAGGAACTAATGGTTCGATTTGAAAAAATATTTTCGTGTTGAATAGTTCGTTTATCGATGAAGGTTATAGGCTATATCATCAAGGGAGTGAAGCAGTAAAAAAAATGTCTACAAATACGGCAGATTGCCATACATTATTTGAAAACTAAGGAAATACGGACAAATTATATTCCTTAAAGGTGACACGGAGTTTCGAAGTATGCCACTGGCGAAACCGAGGTGGGTCGACTACTCTACTACATAGTAAAATAAGTGTTTTACAAAATACACACACCTACGCACACACACATAGTACACATACCTACCTACGCACTAATACATACCAACGCACTAATATTGAATACATTTTTTCATTAGCGATCGAACATAGCGTTGAATTTATTCAGTCACAGCTTACAATTAGCTTACAATAAATAAATATGTAATACAGCGTTGAATTGATGGTAATTAGTAATTAAAATTTGAATACCTGTATGCAGAATTTCTAACTCAAATACAGAAAAATCTGCTAAAAATTTCGTAGCACTCAAAATGATTTATTCTTTGCCACCTAATGTTGAAAGTATTTCATTCAAAACTTTTGAAAACTAACTTCACTGGATTTATTAGTTTTCGTGTTTTTATAGTAAAAAAAATCTTATAAGAACTCTTAATGCTTTTTTTACTATTGCAAAGCCGGTCACTGTCGTAAAAGGAATGATTTACATAATAGGTACTATTGGCTTTTGCGTGACCAGAAAAGTAAAGACTGGCTATAGGGGGCCAGTAGCACCAATGCAATATTCAGTAGGTAGTTTTAAACGTAAAAATAGAATTATAGAAATATATAAATATAAATATTATAGAAAAAATATAATAAAGTATAGTTTTTAGAATCTAACTTTAAACGACTACGGCTACGTATAAAGTTAGAATTAAGTTAGGAACTGATTGCTATCATCATCTTATTGATTGGGACAAGTCGTTAGATGAGTTAGATATTCTTCTAGCAGTTTTGGGAATAAATAATTTTTTTAACGGATTCTATCACGATTTATTTGGCATTACTTTTAGCCTGGCGTTTCGGCTACTTTTCAGCAGCTATGGTCGCGGGGTGACTAGAGATGGTAATTATCACATAGTTTGAAGTATAAGTTTTCTCAAAGTACCCGAATACTGATGAATTGTTGGTGTTACTGTGTTACTGATGAATCTAGTCCAATTTGTTTCACAATTCATCAAATACTACTCAAATTCTGTGGATGTGCATCCAAATTGTACTCGTGCGTCGCGCCCGGAAAAGATTGAACTATGGACCTTGAGAGAGAAATTTGAACTGTAGCATTTTTATTGACCTGTATGCAATGATGTATTATTTTAATAGATACGTCATATACGAAGATGGCGGCTTTCAAAAATGGCGCAAACACAACATATTAGCTACTTCTAAAAATATGTCAATGTTATTAATTTATATGAATTATATTTATTATTTATATTAACAATATTTTATTATTACGTATTTATTATTAAAAACGTTTTTTTTGGGTGGCGCACTGTCGCGTTTCTGATTGGTGCATAAAATGATGACCAAAAGTCATCATTTTTTTGTCGCCATTTTAGAGTGTGGACAACATATCTGTAGTTTATAATATATCATTGCCTGTATGTCACAGGTCAATAAGCAGGCTCCAAGGTCCACAGTTCAAATATTGGAGACAACCGTGAAATCAATAATACATACATATACTCACACCTGTAAATCCCCGAAGGGGTAGGCAGAGGTGTGTTATCTTATCACCCACATTTCACCAACTATGATTTTCGGTCCCACGTAATAGGGGGCGAGCACAGCCTCCGTGGCGTAGCGGTAGTGAACGCGGCCGCTACGCAGGAGGCGCGGGTTCGATCCCCGCTCAGTGCAAATATTTGTGTGCATTAAATATGGGTATTTGCATTGGTCTGGTCGTGCCTCGGAGAGCACGTTAAGCCGTCGGTCCCGGTTGCCATAAGAACATCTATGGCAGTCGTTACGGGTAGTTGGTGCCCTAAAAAGTCCAAAAACAACGGTCTAGCTGCAAAGCTTCGATATCGCCTAATGTTAACATTGGGTCGTGGAGGTCAGATGGCAATCGCTCCACGGAAAATATCGAGGTCTAGCCAAAATCTGTAGCTATGACTGGTAAAAGCGGACCCCAGACTCCGAGCTGAAAGCTTCGGATGCGACTGGGCATTAACGCTAGGAGGAAGAAGTAATAGGGGGCGAGCCTATTGCCACCAAGTGACACTTATTCAGGGGCTGTATGTTTACTGTCGGATGGAGAACCCTATTCCATAGTCGCCTTCTATGACACCCACAGGAAGAGATGGAGTGGGACATTCTTCTCCTCCGGCCAAATGAAATCAATAACGTTATTGATAATGTAAATGCTAATTCCTGTCTATCATAGGGTTACCTGAAAGAAATAATTTTTAGTGATAAGGCCGCCCATTGTGCATTTAACTGTAAATATATCTAGGTACTATGTACAAGAATCTGTAAAAATATAGATGTATGAAAGAATTATCTATCGACCTATCTATTCTGCGTTATTTCTTTAATCGAATGGCACTAGCACTAGCTTAGCAAACGAACTACTGCGAAAATGGATGATACTCGTACAATGTTATTTAGCATATCACAACACAAGACACGTTAAACCAGCTAACTATGTCAAGCGAATTTATGACCATAAATTTGGGCGCTGGCTCCACAAATCTTAAAACAAAGCCAAGCTGTTTGCTCTTAGTAATTCAACTTTAGGTAAATTTCACGTTGTAGGTAATCCTACTAGTCCTACTATTATTACAAACTAGCTTTTGCCCGGGGCTCCGCCCGCGTGGATGTCGGTTATCGCGACCAAACATCCTCAACCTTTCTCAAGGTCTAATCTACCCCTATACCAAATTTCATCAAAATCGGTTCAGTAGTTTAGGCGTGAAAGCGTAACAGACAGACAGACAGAGTTACTTTCGCATTTATGATAATAATATTAGTATGGAGGATATGGATGGATAATGGATATGAACTTTAAGTTTTCGAAGATATTTGGATGTTAGTTACTCAATCACACATAAACCGTTGAAGAGATTTAAATGAAAATTCACATATAGATAATTTTGTGGATTAACACACTGAATACTTTTCGTCCCTGGAACAGGTTCCTGTGGGAAACGGGAACGAGAAACTATACCACGAGTGGAGCGTCGGGCATCATCTACCATCTGAAGATGGAAGTGGAAGAAAATATTATTGATGCCCACGGCACCGCGCACATGGATGTCGGTTATTGCGACTTTTGGTCATCTATTGCAATCAAACATAGGTCAGATTTATTATGGACGACCAAGACTTTTTTAAGCTATTGCATAGCTTCTATCACGGGCCTTGAGCGTGGAGACCGAATCCAGAAATTCCGTAACGAAAAAACCTAAGCTGACACTCCGAGCTCGCGCGAATCAAGCCGAGCTGCTCCGAAATCGGCCGATTTCGGAGCAGCTCGGCTTGATTCGCGCGAGCTCGGAGTGGGGGGATAATTGCATAAGTTGATAAAAAATGCTATGCAATAGCTTTACCGCGGCAGTCCCCGAGTGCCACACGTCCTTTTTTTTAAATATAGGACACGTCAATATGACTTAACATCACTTGAAGGTAATCGTAAGGCGCAAAGTCTCAGAAAAAAGGCTCATCATTACAGAGGTATCATGTTACAACATGTAAACATGTGGCACTCACCTTGACGGCTTTATTTGATGCTTTTTCACGCCCCACTTAAACGACCCGGGACTGTAGGAAGAAGGAAGCATGTGAGTTGGTAGGGAATTCCAGGTCTAGTCAGTTCCTTTGCCTTACTAGATGTAAGGCAAAGGAAAGAGTCACCGAACCGCTTGGTTCTTGAATACAGCTTTAACCAAATTGTTGTAAAATGTAATAAACGATAGTTAATTACCACTCTTCCTCTTAGCGTTAATTCCCAGTCGCATCCGAAGCTTTCAGCTCGGAATCTGGGGTCCGCTTTTACCAGTCTTAACTACGGATTGGCTAGACCTCGATATTTTCCGTGAAGCCATTGTCATCTGACTTCCACAACCCAATATTAACATTAGGTGATATCGAAGCTCTGCAGTTAGACCGTTGTTTTTTGGAATTTTTAGGGCTCCAACTACCCGTAACGATTGCCATAGATGTTCTTATGGCAACCGGGACCGACAGCTTAACGTGCTCTCCGAGGCACGACCAGACCAATGCAAATACTCATATTTGGCTGTCAGTTAATTACCACTATAACAATATAAAGATTGAACAATATTATTTAAGAAAATGTTTTAATATTCCAAAACGTACAGTTTCAAATTCCATCGGCCATTCAAGGTTTTAAGACTTCTGTGGGATGTTATTACTCCACTGACCCATATTTAGGGCAGAGCAAGATAATACTTAGTTAATACTAGTAAATCTTTTATTATTTTGGGCCGGTTGGGGTGAATATCAGGGAGTAGGATTGAGAGAATGGTTCCTTTCTGTATAATGTAAAATGTTCTTTGTTTTTTGTTGTAATGAAATTAAAAAATAATTGAAATAAAGCCACTTCTTAACTGATTCCATCGTGATTCATCGTCGCGATCGCGATGTCATCCCGCGACTATGGCTGCTGTCGAGCTAAAAGTAAATAATAACAAATAAATCGCTATAGAATCCGTCAAAAAGTGGTTTTATTTCAATTCGTGATATTCGCGAAAACTTCAGACAGTATCACAAAAAATGAACTTGAAAAAATTAACTAATTAAAAATGTAGGTAAGTAAGAAAATATAAATTTAATACCTACTGCACAAAGATTTCCTCTCAGAGTGAGAAAATTACAGAGAAAATAACAGAAGAGGTAGGCACAGATGTATTACCTACCACTTTTCGACAACTATGATTTTCGTTCCCACGTAATAAGAGGCAAGTCTATTGATACCTTGTCTTATCGAGAAGTACCTAGTCCTAAAGCTTCCATCCCTTATTTACCATTGCTGTGTATAATATGTGTTGTGGTACCATCCTATTGACGTCGGATTTAGCCTGAATCCGTGCATACACTGTAGCAGGTGGCGTTTGCATTAAGTTTATCAATTATACACAGATGTTGAGGATTAGTCCTCATGCGGGTTTCAAGATATGCTAACTAATTCGTTATTGTAATATGATCATAGAAATAGACAGGTAAGAATTAAATAAGTAGCTACGTCGGTATTTGCTCAGGAAATATATAATATTTGGATTGGACCTAAAATGTGCTAGGTATATACGCGCAGTACCTACACGTTTCTTGGGTGTCTTTTAAGGATAGCAAGGGTTTCTTCTATAGTGGAAGAGCTCAACTTCTCGCCTTATGCGGGGAATTCATCCTCACACATTGCGACTGGAAACGGTGCGCACTGTGCGGTATGAACGCACACTCAAGCTGTGGAATGAACTCCCCGCGATGGTTTTCCCAAGCGACTACAAAATGGGGTTCTTCAAGAAGGGCATTAGAAGGTTTCTTCAGGGTCGGCAGCACGAGTGTGACGCTCCTGGTGTTGCATACTTCCATAGGCCACGGTAACCACTTTCCATCAGGTGGGCCGTGTGCTTGTCTGCCACCTAAGTGGTATAAAAAAAGCAATCTGCGCGCGCCAGGTCTTGTTTGTTTCGCGATTTAGGTCCAAGATACGTGTGCCGAGGTATATAGCATACATTTTTAGGTACATACTATGTATGTATTGTATACGTAGGTATGGGGTCACCAAACTTACCTGCTGAATAACGGACAAGTTGTAGGCTTTCTTCTCACGATTGGGTCAAATGAGGTCACACTCATAAAACCAAATATACGGGGAAGAAATAACTATATCAATATCATTCATCAAATATTATATAGGTAAGCTATGACCATAATGTCTTCCAATAATCATTAATTTGAGTGGAAGGTGTATATTGATCCTACTTGCTCTGATACTGATACAGTACGAACATAGTTTCAAATGGTGTATGGTCGTAATATGCAGATTATATTGACACTTTGCGTATAATGTATGAAAACAAGCCAGACTTGAGTGGATGAAGGGGGGACAATTTCAAAATATAGAGGTAAAGGACTTCAAAGCATTAACCTACTTCATTTGCAAATAACTAGGTATGACGTTTTTTGACTTTTCATACAATAGATACTATTAGAACTATCGGGATATTTACTATGTATTGTTTGGAGTTTCCGATATTTCAGCGCTATTGCAAGCACCATGATCACGGAGGAACTGTAGTACTATATCCCGATAGTTCTAATAGTAATGTGAACGACCATGAAAGTTTAAATTTTCATACAATACCTAGTTTAAGACTATAATCTTCTTCTTCTCTTATACATAAAAATCAATGCCACTTTTCGTTGTTATTTTATAACTCAAGAACGGCTGAACCGATTTGGCTAATTTTAGTCTTGAAATATGTGGGTGTCCAGGGAAGGTTTAAAGGATGAGAAAATAGGTGCAGCGGAAACGGGAAAAATATGGCGGTACGAAGTTCGCCGGGACAGCTAGTCTAATATATAAAAATCAATGCCACTTTTCGTTGTTATTTTATAACTCAAGAACGGCTGAACCGATTTGGCTAATTTTAGTCTTGAAATATTCTTGGGTGTCCAGGGAAGGTTTAAAGGATGAGCAAATAGGTGCAGTGGTAACGGGAAAAATATGGCGGTACGAAGTTCGCCGGGACAGCTAGTACTTAATTTAATATAGTATCTATAAATGAAGTAATAAAGCTGCGAAGTTCATTATCTCAATATTTTAAGATTGTCAGATAGCCTTTGTCCACTCACGGCTTCAATGAAAATAAAACAAGTGAAAGGTATGTAGCGAAAATCACTATTTAAGATCAATCCATCAATTCAATTTTATTTGACTTGTCCATTATTATGTTGAATAAAAGATCAATCCATAAATGATCAATTCCAAAACAATGTGAAGGCAAAAAGGATTCTCAAAAATGTTTTCAGTCATTTACCAATAAATCATCCAGCGTCACAAATAAATGCATATTTGATCATTAATATTTAAGGTATGATTCCGAAGCCGACCGCATACAACAACTGCTGACTACATGCTTCCACCTGCTACGATCCTGGCATACAACTTTCACTTCATTACACTATAATGAAAACAATTATGGAAGTAGCATATTATGCTCGTCGGTTTCAGGTACTCTTGACATCTCCTTTCTTTAAAATGCCCTGGATTCGAGGACCTTATATCTAGGTCGACCCCTGCCGGGTTGCCCATTCACCCTAGCTTTATAAATCCATTTCGTCAGTCTTTCGTCCATCCTCTCCATGTGTCCGAACCATCAAGATTTTTATTTATTTAGAAGTGGCGAAGTGTGAAAATTATTTTTTTTTCCTCGATTTAGTTTGTCAATTTTGTCATACACGATGTGACTCATTAGGAATCCGGCAGGAATTTGGTTATAAAGCCACCACCAGTATTTAGAGAGTTAAGTTATGATTCCGAAGCCGACCGCATACAACAACTGCTGACGCATGCAGCACATACAGCGTACCCATTATTTGTTAACTTCGATACGGATAAAGGGGACCATAGAGAAGCCGCAATGAATTAGATATGCGTATCTGCAGGCTGTGTGTGTGTCTGCAGTTTTTTTTTTTTTTTTTATACCACTTAGGTGGCAGACAAGCACACGGCCCACCTGATGGAAAGTGGTTACCGTGGCCTATGGACGTATGCAACACCAGGGGCGTCACACTCGTGCTGCCAACCCTGAAGTAACCTTCTAATGCCCTTCTTGAAGAACCCCATATTGTAGTCGCTTGGGAAAACCGTCGCGGGGAGTTCATTCCACAGCTTGAGTGTGCGAGGGATGAAGTTCCTTTCATACCGCACAGTGCGCACCATTTCCGGTCGCAATGTGTGAGGATTCTTGTCGTATCGTACCTCTTTAAATGTTATTTTATCACATCCGAATACCATGTTTACAATACCGGATGAGCTAAAAGATAATGTTCTAAAATTAAAATATCAAAGGAAGAGCAATGCAAAGTGGACAGTGCTAATCTAAACAGCGCAAAAGCAAATGTATTTTTGTATCTAATGCTTTGTGTTTCATAATACTTAAGATTGTTTTATTTTGATTTCGTTAATGTTTGCAGTTTTGGTTGCTTTTATTAAAGACTTTAATCTATGAAGTGATTTGGGTTACGATGCAACACTAATTTTAGATCCGAAAACTCAACATCCAGTATGAATTGAATTGTTCCAAAATTTCATTCTGCAAAATCGTTACAGCATGGTATTTATCAGCAAATACGCGATACCTCTAAATATATAATTTGCTCTAATACTACGAGCTTATTTTAATCCTGATCTGCATAATATCCAATTAGCTATTAAAACTAATTGATTAGAGGTTTCGTACGGAATGAAAATAATTTATAACGATGTTAACAATACCGGTGAAATCGTTTATTAAATTCCTTCACTAGTTTCAAGTATTACTCTAGTTTTATAACTGTCAACAGAAATGTTTTTTTTTACAAGCTATGTGTGTGTAGAGACTTTATTCATTCCTTTACTGTTAGTAAAGACAAACTTATACCCATGGTCAACCATAGTAGGTACAATAACGCATTCAAAAACTTCAATGGACTATAATAACTATCTACTGTTATACGGTACATAATATACTTGCATAAATATATAAAAGCTTAACAATGAGCATTGCGATTACGGATACCCATGAGTCCATTTTGTTAGCGAAACATTGTTGTTTACAAGTGACATCATTGCACACAAAATGAGGTTAACGACCTCGATTCATATAAGTAATGGAAGGCGTGTCGTTTATCACTGCATGTCAGACTATCATGGATTTATTACACGTATAGATTTATCAAATGTTATGGCTCATTAATTATTACGATGAACAAGTCAAAATACCTCTTAATATCTACGAGCTTTTGGAGGTTAGGTTAGAAATCTAATTTTCATTAACCTCAAAATGTACCTACCTATTGCTACCAAACTACGCTTATAAGTACTTGTGGCAGAAGTGGCTTTATGAGACATGAATAGTCAGCTGATGCTTGAAACATTTTTGGCTTTTGTTAGGTAACGGTAGAACTCATGAAAAGTCTAAGTATGATGTACTTAGACTTTTCATGAGTTCTACCGTTTTATTAATTTCGGTAATGACAATAGTGATTAGTTTTTTTTCCATAGTTTGTGAAGAAGTTGCTCTCTTTTGAAACATTATTAACAAAACTGGTTAAGTATTTATCAAGAAGCTAACGTTCATTAACGTTTAAGGTTTCATCATAAATATTAGGAAGTATATTCCTCTGTGTTGTTTGAGTGTGTGAATGGTAAACTACATACCAATTAGTAGAGCACCCAGTTTGTACAATCGATAGTCATTTTTTGTTGCTTACAACGACGCGGGTTCAATTCCCGCTCAGTGCAAATAATTTGTGTACATGAATAATTATGTCTATTTGCTCCGTGCTTCGGAGAATATGTTAAGCCGTCGGTCCCGATTGCCATACGAACATCTATGGCAGTTGTTAAAGGTAGATAAAGTCCTAAAAAGTGAATCCGATGTGAAAATTTCAAGTCTTTTTTGCTGCCTAATGTCGAGTCGACGGCATATCTTGTCATATTTTGTTTGCCCAGTGTATGGCTATTCCGATAGCGCTGTCAGTGGCACTCATAAGTTCCTCCGGAGTGCACGTGCTTGGGCAGGCAGCACAAGATAACAGGTGGGTCATAGTCTGTGGAGTAGCTCCGCATTCACACCGTGGATCCATAATAACTGCCTAATAACAAAATATATTTGATTAATTATCATCTCCTAACTCCTAATTGAAAAGTGATGTACAATGCGTGTAAGTTTTCTGTCAAGTAAGCATTTTTCATTATATATATAGTCCTGGTATAGGTTATCATTCATTACATCATTCAATAAAGTGATTTGCTATTTTAAACACAGTGCAAATCGCAAAGACAGAAAAAGAGTAAAACAAAACTTTTAAAATAAAATTAATGAACATACACTTTCCGTGTAGAATCATAATCATGCGTATGAACACAGTGACCCGTGGGATCACACTGATGACAAATACAAAACAAATGATAACGTCCATTAACATGGTGTTATTAAAGTAATTAGTTCGCCTTGAGGCCGATTAGTGGATAAGCAACGTTTTATTAAAGTCGTAAACTTTTATAGCTCTTATTTAATAGTAGTTGAGATAAATACGTTGTACTTTTTGTACTAAAGATTCATTATTTAACATTATATAGGTAGGCAGACTGGTACAACACCGCCATTTGATTCTACTATGCTCAGATGAACTGTTTGACATGATGCCCACAGCTACCTACATTCTATCATCGCATCTCTCGCCATAGGCAGGGAATTCAACCTCACACATTGCGACCGAAAACAGTGCGCACTGTGCGGTATTAAAGGAACTTCATCACCCCTCGCACACTCAAGCTGTGGAATGAACTTCCCGCGGTGGTTTTCCCAAGCGACTACAATATGGGGTTCTTCAAGAAGGCCATTAGAAGGTGTCTTCAGGGTCGGCAGCACGAATGTGACGCCCCTGGTGTTGCATACGTCTATAGGCCACGGTAACCACTTTCCATCAGGTGGGCCGTGTGCTTGTCTGCTACCTAAATGGTATTGAAAAAAAATACATACTTCACGAGCTTCCTCTACTGTCATTAATAGGTACTTCTTCTAGCTATTAATACTAAGATTTTAATTGGCAGCCTATGAGGAGTGAAAGACGTGACGATACTAAACGTGGCCGATACGCATGGAGCGCGGTTTTGATCTCGCTCAGTGCAAATATTTCTATGTACACTAATTTCAGATTTCTAGAGTTTCATTACACTCTTTCATTCACTCTACAAAAAGCCATTTAATTTTAAACTTAAAGTGCATTTTTTAAAAGGCTAAAAAAAGGCTTCGAGGCTCCTAACACAGGCATTTGTTGCTTAAAAGGGGCCTTCAAATCGTATATTTGTAAACCATGTTTTTGACACAATAAAATATTTTCTTTTTTTTTTCTTTTTTTTTCAAAAGGAATTTTCTTGCAGTGTCAGTGGCTTGACAGTGGTTTTGCTTTAGCTGACTTAAGCAGAATCGAGGCCATGGTTAGTGTGCCAGAGTTTTTTTTAAAGGTGGCAGACAAGCACACGGCCCACCTGATGCAAAGTGGTTACCGTGGCCTATGGACGTATGCAACACCAGGGGCGTCACACTCGTGCTGCCGACCCTGAAGAAACCTTAACCTTACACTTAAGCGTACTTTTGATTGCGTGTCGATAATGTTTCTGTACGTTCGCTAAAATGTGACATAATTTGTCAACCTTGAAACTAAAATATAATCTTCTTAAAGGATTACTCGTATTAATTACGACATGAAGATGAAGGTGAAAATGAATCTTAAAATTAATTCAACCTGACTTGGCACAGGATTGATCTTTATTGACGTATTCATATCAAATCTTGACAGTTTTGTATTAGCGTTTATTCATATTACCAACTCCACTGCTTCACATGGATGACAAGCTATAAGTCACCGTAATAACATGTACTAAGACTGATAATCCTAAATCAAAATCCTGAGAATTTATACAGACCACAATGATTAGATTTTTATCAGCCTCAAGTGTAATGTTACAGGGAAGTTTCAAGTTTCATATTAAGTTAAATGTGGAAACTGCCAAAGATTTTACGAACTACACGGGAACTCCGTCCAATACTGCGCGGTAAGTGAAGCTAAATTTTACACTTATAAATCTGGTTCATGTTTTGTGACTTTTACTTTAAATTATAATTAACTTAGTTAGTGGTCCGACGGGGGGAGAGGGGGGGAGGGTTACAAGGGAAAAGTAATAGGGCAGGTGCGGTCCTTTAAAATACCTTTGATCAAATTGACATACGTATGTCAATCTGATCGCAGGCATTTTAAAGAAAGGACATATCAAGAGTACCCGAAAAGTGAGAGGAAACATGTAGTCACTGCCTACCCCAGTTTTGCCTAACCCCAATGGTGAAGCGGTATGACTGTATGTATGTATGCTTATCCCCAAAGTAAAACCAACGATTTCATGAAAAAGGAGGTCGACAAACGTAAATTATGTGTATGACTACTTATGACACTCATAAGATAGATTGAGAACCATCTATAACTTGATCAACAAACTTCAAATCAGTTGCTTACAATAATAGATATCGCGTGGAGGTCATTTTACGCCCTAGGGGTGGAGTTTCATAAAATCCATTCCTAGTGGATATCATCATCATCATCTTCATCTAAAGGGAATTTCTTGATTGCATCCGTGGCTAAGATGACCTCGGAGCTCAGGGTCCGCCTTGCGGCTCGTGGATCCTTTCTTTGTGGATGTCTACACTCTATAAGGAACCTACCTGCCAAATTTCAAGTTTGTAGGTGTATAGTTTCTGAGATTTCGTGATTAATCAGTTAGTGGTATTTCGCTTTTATATATACTTACTTACGTACTTACGTCTTGGAGATTATTAGTCGATATATATCGACTAATAACATCAAAAAAGTTAATTATAATAATGGTCATATTGACATATCCATTATTTTAATAGAACACTAATGTTTTTCACGTTATTTATTTCTACAAATCGATTCTTTATTAGACTACCTTTATACTACTAAATTATACACTAACCTGTATAAAATTGGGGACTTTAAGGTAACAAGCGTTTTAGTGACAATAAAGTTCTGAGAAACTACTGAGTACCAATTCCCTGAGGCTACAAGTTAAGAGTTTTATAATACAATGCTGGAGAATAAAATCACAGCAAAAATATTTGCGGTTTCTTTGCCGTAGGTTGATCGCTATTAATCATTTGTCATCATCATCTTCATGGAGACGTATTTTCCTGATTGCATCCGAAGCCAAGGTGACCTCAGAGCTCATAATCCACCTTCTGGCACTTCCTCCTCTACTTTGCACGATCTTGGGCGTCCTCATTTGTGGCGGTAAAAGTGAACCTGACTACTTTAGTATTATGTTATCTGTGGCCTGACTGAGATTGTTTGAAATACGTTTTAGTTTCACATCTTGTTATTAGATCATACCTGTTAATTCCTGAGTGCCAATCCTTTACATCAGAGCCCTAAATATAACTCACTTAGGACCCATAATATTTGTTTCCGCTGAATTTCTTCTTTTATAGGTAGTTTGCCTATTTATTTTCAACGTATCCCGTTCGCTAAGGAGAATGGGTAGTGAATTTTTTATTTCCGCCCCACCAATTTCCTTGTGATTAATTTCAATTTCCACGTAAGTTTCAAGATAGTTTTATTTTCTATGGGAGTTGTCCAGTGTCATCACTCGGTATTTTGTGGAACATAACAGAACTGTTGATTCTTGTCGAACTAATGTGGAAATGTGGCTGAGATTAGTTTTGAAAAAAGAAAGCCCAGTCTGTGTGAATAATAAGCGACGTAGTCCACTTAAAGCACCCGTCCGAATAGCACCGGCGCGAATAGCACCAAGCCTAGTCCACGAAGGGCACCCATCAATATTTTTGGCAGGTGCTATTCGTGAGCGGGGTGTGAAAAATCATCTGATGAGACCGCCAAGCTGAGTGTCATCATTGTAACATGGTACGTGTCTATAATAATGACCCTCTTTTTCGAGACTTTGCCTTCAACTTACTATCAGGCGAGACGAAGTCCTTTATAAAAAAGAAGACATAAATATCACACTGGGAGCCAAGCCTACAGTTTTAATTGTTTTCTCGCTGTATATAATTTAGAAAAAACAAGCCAATGTGATTATAACGAATAAACGTGAACGCCACTTAACTAAATGAAATCACGCATTCGCTAAGCCTACTGTCATCCCGTAACGTAAAAATAAGCTGTCTTTCCACACCTATCACGGGCTCGGCTGGAGCAATTAATATTTGGATAGGCTTTTGTGTTAGTGATGGCGAGTGCCAAATGAGCAATATGTGTGTTAAAATGTACACAAATGTTATGTGCACCATATTAATATGGTGCACATAACATTTGTGTACATTTTAACAATTATCACTTCACTACATATAATAAAAGAAAGTCGCTGTCGCTGTCTGTCCGTCCCTATGTATAACCCGCGCCACGTATCTTGGACCTAAAATGTGCTCAAAATGTGCCCTATACGCGCCGTACACATTTCTTGGGTGTCTTTTGAGGATAGCACGGGATGCTACTGCGGTAGACGAACTCAAATTCACCAAGCATGGACTATTACAAAGCAATCCGCGGGTGCCAGAGCCTCGTATGTCTTACGATTTAGGTCCAAGATACGTGGCGCGGGTTTGCTTAAATCTTCAAAACTACGCAGCGGATTTTGAAGCGGTTTTTTTTAATAGTTAGAGTGATTCAAGAGGAAGGTTTATATGTATAATACATGCATAATATTGTAGAGAAACACTGATAAATCGGGATCAGAATACCACGCGGGCGGAAAATATGGCGGTACGAAGTTCGCCGGGTCAGCTAGTTATACATAAGTGTATAAGGTGAGTAAGGCAGCTCACTGGAGAGGTTTTGTGCTGCTAGTGGGAAGGATTGTCCTGCATGTCTTCTTCGCTGACGGCACAGAATCTCTCTGTGCTTAAAGGGTCGGCAGCACGAATCTGACTCCCCTCGTTTTGCACTCATCCATAGGCAACGTTAACCACTTTCCATCAGGTGGGCCGTGTGTTTGTCTGTGACCTAAGTAAAATAAAAAAAGTAACACTAGAGTTTACTTTACAAGCCACCTGTGAGTCGGCCAGAAATAACCTAGTATGAGAATTCCATTATGCTCTTGGGGAAGGTAATATTCAAATATTGTGTTGATATCAACAAATTACGCAAAATGCTCTCACAGAGTATCGGATATTAAATTAATATTATATTTTATTATTATTACTCGTGCCTGTTTATACTTGAAAGGGTAGACAAATTAAAACCCATTATGTTTAAAGGTGAAAACGGTAAGTGCTCAAGTAAATCCTATTTTTGTATTACCTAACAAAAATGAAATGTAAATATTTCAAATGAATGAGTAGCTTAACAGATGCCATGTAGAAGTAAATGATAACGGTAATGGTCCTTCTAGAGCACAAAAGATTTTCCACTCAGTAAGTAGTACCTACAATATTTCTCTAAAGAGCTCCAAGAAAACTGCTAATTGCAGGCAAGGGGTGATAGATAAGTAATTCAAACGGCAGCTTAACAGAGACCATCTGCAAGTAAATGATAGCCATCGCTCATAATGCTTCAAGAGCAGAAAAGATAGGCAAATCACTAGTACGATATTTCTCTAGAGATCTCCAGGAATACGGCTAACTTTAGAAACGTAATACGGGGTTTTAAAGGGCAGCTTCAAGTAGGTTTTTGTATACCACTTAGGTCGCAGACAAGCACACTACCCACTTGATGGAAAGTGGTTACGGTAGCCTATGGGCGAGTATAACACCAGGGGAGTCACACTCGTGCTGTCGACCCTGCGCAGAAGGCTAGCAGTAGGCACATGCTGTATGAACATTTCGAACGATCGAACGAACTCGAAAGCTGAATCTGCAGTGATATTTCAATATCGCATGCTGTTTTGGTGATGTCACGTTGTCGAACACGTAAACATACATCACCCTCATACTCAAGAACGTGACGACACAAAATTTACAGCAAGCAGAATGGAAATATCGCCGCGGATTGAGCTGTCGAGTTCGTTCGACCGTTCAAAATGTTCTTACAGCATGTGCCTACAGGACTAGCCTTTGGTCGTCTCAATGACAGCACCAAATCTCTCTAGTGAGCTCTTAACCTTACTCACCACTGGGAACGTAACACGAGGTTATTATAACCGCGGTATTCTGTAGAGCGGAGATACTTCCATAGTCGATTGGGACGGAAATGCGGTCGTGTCCTACCTCAAACAGCGGTAAATCTATAATCTATACTATTATATAATTGTAAAGTGGTCGTGTCTGTACATTGGAGATATTAAAAAAAAATACTTGGGTTATGTTATGTTAACGATACTGAACACGAAATTTTTTTTTTTTTTTCCTGTCTGTTTGTCTGTTTGTCTGTTTGTCCGCGGTGGACGCAAAAACTACTGGACGGATTTTGATGCGGTTTTATTGTTAGAAAGGGCTTACTCAGACTTAAAATCTTATGTTTGTTTGATCGCAATCGGTTGAGTAGAACCGAAGATATGAGCAAAATATGTCGCGTTAACCGAGATGCACGCGGGCGGAGCCGCGGGCAGAAGGCTAGTATATCTTAAAATCGCTTTCAATAGAACAAATTCCTTACTTATGTTCATAACATGTGTAAGTTATGTACTTGCTGATATTATGAAAGTTGTGTGAGTGTACGTTAGATGTTTATTACTCCAATTTATCCAAATGGATGGAACGGTTTGCGTGAAAGTAAAATTAATAGGAGGATATCAAGTTTATGTGTGTACTTATCAGGGCATTTTTGAACTGTTTTTCTTCATATTCTTATGTGGAAAATAAACAGACGGCCTATTTTTTTTAATATAAAGCCGGTCAATTGACTATACCCAACTGAATAATAAGAAACTAAGGTGTAGTCCAAAATGGTAATGCCTACCTCGACGACTTTGACAATTTATTATTGTATGGGAATAATTCCACTTACAGTCCCACTGCTATATTACTATTGAATGAGAATAATCTCACTTACAGGCCCTCTGCTATAAATCCTCCAAACCGCGATCAACCGCAATCTTTAGCCCACAAACATCGACCATGAAATTCAGCGAAACTTAGGAAAAGTTAAATTGTCTTAAAACCCGTATCAAAGTTAATTAGACATAAATTGGAGTAGTTAAAGATGTAACAAATCAACTTCCCACTTTACAAAGCTATACAATATTAAGATAGCTGAATACTTGTAATAATATCGCATCATAGGTATCATATTAAGGACTGGACTTAGGCCCGTATACCAGAACGTCTACTTCTAATTCTTAATTGTCTGTTCTTACTGTTCTTACAGAGTTGGCAGCATGCAGTTCCAGAGCAATACTTAGTCCTGAATCTCAGAGATCCGATTCTCAGCACTCCATGGATTCACCGTGCGGTCGCCGGGTCCATAGCGTGATACAGAGAGGAACACCGTGATGGCGACTGGGACTTGCGACCCAGATGTAGGTTTAGGGTGGCCACCTTGTGATGCATCAGCGCTCACCTCCACCGTCAGTAGTGTCCCCCCCCCCCCCCCCCCCTAACTATCCAAATTTGGTAAGATCCTATCAATGCCGCTTTTGATATTCGATTTAGTAAAGGGCTTACTTCAGCTCTTGGCAATCCGAGGTCTTTAAGTCATTGACAAACTGTCAAATCTGAGTATCGTTTTTTTTATACCATTTAGGTCAGAGAGTGTGCTTATACGGTCCATCTGATGGAACGTGGTTACCGTGGCCTATGGACGTGTGCAACACCAGGGGAGTCGCAGCCATGTTACTGACCCTATAAAAACAGAGAGTTTCTATGCCGACAGTGAAAAAGGACAAGGCTTTGGTCTTCCCACTGACAGCACAAAAACTCTCCATTGAGCTCTGCCCCCTTAGACAAGTGACAATTCGTCGGCAGGCGTTTTCTAGAATAGAATGCCAAATGTATGGGATTTGACGTATATGATAGGCGTCAACGAATGTCAAAAACGTCAAATCCTATACATTCGTCATTCTATTCCATGATACGCCGAGAAGCGAATTGTCACTTGTCTAGGGGGGCTGGTTACCCTACTCAACGCCGGGAACACAACACGAGGTTATTGGGGCCGCATAATTCTGTTCGCCAATATCAAGGTATTCTTTAAAAATACGTTTCGCAATACCTCAAGTGCTCGCTGGCTGTAGGTAATCCGAAAGATTCTGGACTATTACTGCTTCAGAAATAAATAAACGACGTCTACTTTGCTTGTAAGCATCGATTTTATTCATATCAGCGATATCTCTGTTATTCATTGAATTGAAAACCGCGTATTTTATATTATAAGGAACGTTTTGAAACGAGTGTATTTTTCTTGGTTTGTTTTCCTTTATAATAAATTTATTTAACAACATACGTAATTATGTTGTTAGATAAATAATATAATATACAGTTGCAAACATTACCAGCGGTACTATGGATTCCATAATATTTTATTTATTGTGATAAATATCCGGTCGGTGCAAATATTTATATTAATATTATTAATAGGTTTCGCCTCACGGCATGCTCAAAGCTTTACATTGGTTTTAAACTAATTCTATTTTTTCATTATACTGATGTAGATCTACTGCTACTAATTAATCTATACTAATATTATTTTTAATAGATTTGTATGTAACGAATAAACTCAAAAACTACTGGATCGTTTAAAAATATCTTTCGACATAAGAAAGCTACATTATCAGGTACCAACATAGGCTATAGCCTTCTGATCCCGTTCATGGCTGATTGTAGCGTGATGATATATATATCATCACGCTACAATCAGCCATGAACGGGATCAGAATTCTATGCGGGCGGAGCCGCGAGCAACAGCTAGTTATAAATAAAACATCAACTGTGCACAGTATTGTTATTTCAATAGTTTGAGTTCTGTCTCATATTTGACCTACACATACAAACAGCCAAGCACACACACACACATACGCAGGCACACATGCACAACTAGCCCATATTACACACTTTCCAATATCAACCTTTAATAAAATCTTTATCGCACAGATAAAGGTGTTAGTGACTGTACCATGGAGGTATATGTCATTTTAATGTGCACTATTGGATAGAAATTATCGGCAGCACACCCCGTAGTTGACACAAATGAGTTTCTATATTGCGTCACATTTATTCTTGGCACCATCCATCTTATATGAACTGAAGCTTATAGTGAGGATCCATTAGTGCCACGATTGAAGTACTGCGGCTTCTCTGAACTGAATGTACAGTACCTTTTGATATTTATAAGTTGGAATATAATTAGGAGCAACAGAGTATTAATTAGCTTTATGCGTCTTATTGGTTTCCGCTATTTAATTAGTAATATCTAGTAATTTGTAATAATAATTATAGTAACTATGTCAATTTAAAATTAGGTGCGTTGTAAATTGTATAATATGTAATATAAATTAGGACCAAAATAATCTTAGTAATATAAATTATTGTGTCTAAAGAAAAAAAATGTCCCGAAAGTCTTTAAAATAACATTACCTAAAATAATATACTATAAAATAGTAGTATTTTTTTTCTATTTTGAGATTTATATTTTTTTCTTCATTATGAACAAAATAAAAAAACATGCTAGCATTTTGTTTTTCTTTTATGTAAGTACCGAATTGTACCTTTCTTTTCCTGAGGGTGCAATTTCGTAATGAGTCCCCATCATTCTCACCTAGTTAATACAGCTATTCGCAGAAAGAGATTACTACCGAATGATTTATAGTAACAATTAACTACAGAACAAAATCACTCCGAGTTACTTTACTAAATAGGAAACAGTACTACACTGAAACACGCAATCAAAACGTCCAACTATTGATCCTTATTGTGATCAATAGTTGGACGTTTTGATTGCGTTTTGACAGCCATACAGAGTCCACAGTTATGATACTGCAAAGCAAACGAGTAATAAATATGCAAATAAATCAATTATATGGTACATAATAGTATGTTATTGCTAATTCATGTTGATGAGCACATTTAAACGCACGTGTACTTGTAGAAAGCAATAACATTATAATTAGACTTAGTTCAGTTTGTGATCTACGGCCAATCGTAGTACTTTTGTGCGTGCCTGTACAAAAACTCACACACGAGTCATGACAGATAGATGTTTGGTTGTGTGTGTGTGAGCGCATCTGTTCGTTTTGCGTAAAGATGTTTGTTCTGTGCCACAGGTGGAGTAGCTACGGCAGGTTGTATGAATAAAATGTAATGTTTTATTTATGCACATAGAAGGAAAACATTCTCATTTAGATGATGATACATACGTTTTTTTATTATTATTTATGTTATGTTAATATATAAGCTTCTTATATACTTACATGTAGAAACTGTTAGTAAGGAAAGGTGTCAGTTAATGTAACTAGTACATTCTAAAGTTAATCATAGTAAATATCATTATACAGAGCCATTTAGACCCACACATAGCCGAGCCTGTTTAGTTACATAAAATGAAATGTTTTGTAACAATGAATAACGGACTTTTTCTGAAAAAGAAAAAAAGACAAAATACTGTAAGATATTACGTAACCTACATAACATGAGTCTAATTAAGCGAAAAATCTGTCTTAAAGAGATACTTTGTCGTGTCTCATAATTTTTATTGCTTGGTGAATAAATTTTCCCTAATCGGATCGGTCCATTCACCGCAATGCATTAATTTCCTTGCTTATGTTAAAAGTGAGCATATTTTCCGAAAGAAAATGTTCGAAAAGATTTTCTTTGTTCAAATCATTGTTCAATGATAAATAATTACTATCTATAAGAAGTACAGACAGGAGTAGGTATAACCCTATGGTATACCTACTCAAACAACTGACCCATTTCCTAGTAGTTTGAGTAGCTTTGTAAACAGAAGGCACCCTATCATAAAGGCCCTCGATGTCATATCATAACTGACAAAGAGTTTATTCTCTTTGGGCGTAGTTTGTTATATGGTTTTAGTGTTGTAAAAGCTATAAACACCCGTAGCGGCATTTCCATGTCGCGCGGTATGGGCATATTTTTCCTTGCAGATTAAAACTTTCTTATTAGATCAATTAACTTTTCTTTCTCTTGAACGAATGAGCTCTAAACACTTTGATGTAATGGGCCAAATCAACGAACCAATTCATCATTGCATGGTCGTTGGGCCGAATGAAGCGATAACGCTAAGGGGGCCAAACACCAAATCAGCATTTGCTGCACACACAGCAATATAACAAAAACAATGCTTCTTGACCAGAGATTATCAAGAAGCTTTGCTCCGGTGTTGTAGGGTGCCAAAGCAGCATTTGTTGTATACGCAGTAAATGCTTCTTTGGTCTATACCCCCACCCCCTACCCCCTTAATGAAATGTGATCGTGTAGCATTGCGTTGCGATGTCACAGAACAAAGCGTTTTATCTGATATAGCAATTTCTGGGTATCCTAATTTCTGTGTTAATGCATGGTGTATAGAACAAAGTCAAAGTCAAAAACGAAACATACAAAACGTCAAAAATATACGTATATGTACTAAAGACTAGCTTAGCAAATGGACCACCGGTTCGAAATGCGGCCCCGGCCTGAGAAGACTCCGGCAACAAACTCAGCGGGCTACTAATACTATCCTGATAAGGTTGATTTACATCAGATGAGCGAATGCGTCAAATACGTATGTACGATCAGGTATGTATCAAAGGTCACTTTGTCAACAACAAGCAACACTAACATAATCCTTGCCACTAACTGTCTAGATAATAAGGTCTCTAACGATACCAAAATGAGGTAATTAGGTTCAAAAGCTTACATTTCGCGTGTTACTACGAATGGTAACAATGGTTGTATGGTGTCGTTAGTTTTCCATTAATCATGGCTGAGTATATTTTCTAACCTCTGATATTAAAGTAGTAAAGTATGGTACAGAATACCGCGGCCATAATAACCTCGTGTTGTGTTTTCGGCGGTGAGTAGGGTAGCCAGAGCTCACTGGAGAGTTTTTGTGCTGTCAGTGGGCAGACCAAAGTCTTGTACTACTTTGTCTTCTGCACTGACGGCAAAGAAACTCTCTATTCTTACTGGGTCAGCATGAGTATGACTCCCCTGGTGTTGCACACGTTCGTAGGCCACTTTCTATCAGATGATGTGCTGATCTACCACCTATGTGGTATTAAAATGTACCATTTTCGTAACTAATAATATTAAAGCAAAGATTAAGGAATAAATCTCAAAAATTGTAAAAGAAAGCAGGCTAGGGCAGGGTAATTTGTCTTTCTCTCGCCATGTGTCACGCGACCAATTTTGGCGAGATGTGACATGTGCCAACCACTGAGGGTTATACGTAGTAATAATAATTTATTATTTTCTGGTCCCTTATTTTACTTCCTCACTACTTTAAGCTGATTACGTAATCTATCTTTTATCTATATAAATAAAAATGTTAAGTTTATTTATGTCTTTTACATGAACTTGAAGACTTTTGCATCGATTGACGTCAGAGATGATTCTTTGTGGGTTTTTTTTTCACCTGGGTAAATGGCACTCGGCAATCGGGTTCTTGGATTTTTTTACGAATGTGTTCCAGGGTAAAACCGAGATCCGGGCCGCTAAGTATTTATATGTAATGGAAACTGTTGTCCGTGGCTCGGCTCTGACCCCGTGGAGCACTGAAACCCCCGGATCTATGACAAATAGACATTCCAGTACCTACCCAAGTAACAACAATAAATTATCCTATCATCGTAGTTCACTGCTGGACATAGGCCTCTCCCAATGTTGGGAGGCTTTGCTTCTGTTTCCACGTTGGTCAGACGGGTTGGCGCAGGGTTTTATTTCGAGTTTTACTTCTCTCGTTGGGGTGTCGATACTTTTTTCTTTCACGTCACCACGCGGATAGTAGGTATGTCATATAAATTTAGGGTTGAACGACATTGGTCAAATTTGATATTCGTCAAATCGGCATTTCGTCCAATGTGACAGAGTATGTTACGATTATATTATGTGTACTCAACGTTAGACAGTAAATATAAATTTTTCAACAGTTGTAGCCCACGCAACGATATTTTTTGTTCAAAATAAAGTACAGGGGTTAAAAATGTAATTAATAGCCTTCTCTCCTCAATAAAGTTGACTTTAATTATAAAAGTCATATCAAAATGAAAGGCAAGTCAAATACTTTTAATTTACCGACGCTTAAATGACTTACATTTTTCATTGTCACGGCTGGACCTGTTATATAAGTCAAAATTAACTTATTTCTGAGAAAAAATAAATTAGTATTGTGCTATTCGTGAAACTTGCTTAGTTTACCTAACTTTTCAAAATCGATTAAGATAGAAAGAAGCGAATATAGCTCAGGCGGGACTTGAACCCGCGATCTTCTCCCAAATTTTTCTATACATCCATCTTTGGGCAAAGATACTCGTACCTAACTTGCTAGTAAGTGACTTAGACTGAATTTCGCTGAAGGAAGGACTTTTTTATAATTGGTCGCTAGATGGTACAAAGCTGAGGTACAGTGCAGAAGATACAGACCAGAACTTTTGATTCTATTGGCCTTAAAATGGTAGTCACAAACTTGATGGCCTTGATAGATGATTTTTCACGCCCCGCTTGAAGAACCCGGGACTGTAAGAAGAGGAATAACGTGCACGGGCAGAGCGTTCCAGGTCTTTCTCGTGCGGCAGAGGACTTGGGCGTTCGAGCACAGAGCACGTGGTGGTAGCGACGGTAAGACCCATCATGGTAGACTGGCTAGAGAGGCGACACGGAGCCGCTTGTGCCGGCTGACGCAGTTGAGAGGGGTATGTCTTAGGCAATATTACACCCCGGCATCTGAAGACCGAAGACGGCGTGCGATTTTTAATCGGTTCAAGTTGGACATAGCAACCTCCACCGGGTGAGGGAGTATCCGAGTCGATTCCCACACGAACTAAAGGCTGCATTTCGCAAAACCGTTTAACTAAACTGAGATTTCATGTTTTGTTCTACGAAATTAAAATAACACAATAAACTGGTATTGAATAAATCACTTGTACTTTTCCACAATTATTTATTTATTTGAAGGTGAAACCGGTAAGGTTCAAATAAATAAATAATTGTGGAAAAGTACAAGTGATTTATTCAATATGTGTAGCAAATTCCACCAAGTGCCATCAATCTCCAGTATAAACACAATAAACTGGTATTTAGTAAGAAATTATGTTTGCTCAAATCTTCCCTTAGGGCACTTAAAACCCTCTATCTCATATCGCACAGTATGTAAGCTTCAGTTGTCTCAAGAAGTTAAAAGATGTCTCACATGACATATCTGGTAATTGTCACGTCTAAACATGCTATAGCAGTGCACAATTAAGTGGCGGGGGCGAGATAAGATCTTGTTATGACATGCCAAATGAAGTTTATTATTGCTCAAAAAAAGAGAGAATTTATATAGCGTTTTATTAGTTTTTGGGAGTCATAAAACAAGAAAGAAATAGGCTTATTTTACCGTTTCTATTTACATACACACTTACATATAATACATACATTATCCATATTTTAGTAATTTGGTCCCATATTTTGTTATTTATTTCTTCACTTCTGTGCCGTCATGTTTCAAATACACACATCAACACCGTCTAGGGATATTTCACATTTTCTCAATTTTCAGAAAATCTGTTAGGAATAATATGCAACAATGTTATATATTCTTAGGAAGCCCATTTTTCAGACTACATTTTAAAATAAAATAAAAATATATTTTCGACTTTTATAAAATTTTATTAAAATGAAAACAAAAAGTAAAAAAATGGGGCAACTAAAGATGAATTACGAAAAAATAAAAAAATAAGTAATTTCTTTTAAATTTTTTGCACTGATAGGAAAAATCAGTAGTCAGTAAAACCACCCATGACGTTAACCACGGTCCTGCAACGGTTTTTCATGCTTTGAATTAAGTTATCAAAGTCTCGCTGCGGGATATTGTCTCAAGTTCTGCTAAGATGCAAAAAGAGTTGCTCTTCAGTCGCAATGTCTGCAGGAAAATTCTTATAAGCCCTTCTTTGGAGCATGTCCCACGCATGCTCGATGGGGTTTAAATCAGGCGATTGCGCCGGCCAGGGTAAAACCGACACGTCATGGTCCTACAGCCAGCTGGTCACCGCTCGCGCTGTGTGCGGACGGGCGTTGTCATGCATGAGAGTAACTTCTTGACCCATTTGAAGTCGATGAGGGTAGACAATGAATACAAGCACCTGGTCGCGGTATTTTTCAGCGGTCATGGTGTTTCTAATCGAAACGAGGTCCGTTCTTCCACCAAAACGAATTCCCGCCCAAACCATAATTGTCCCACCCTTGTATGGATGGACTACCTGGGGGTGTTGCAGACGACTCTCACGACCAGGAACTCGCCAAACGCGTACTCTTCGTGAATCGGGATGAAAACCGAATCGGGACTCATCGGTAAACAGTACTACAGACCACTGGTTATCTTCCCAAAGTAAATGTTCACGAGCCCACTCTAATCTTCGTCCACAATTTCCTCTGCGTAGTGCTGGAGTGCGAAGTGGCCTGCGAGCATAAAGGTTAGCTTCATGCAGTCTCCTCCTCACAGTTTGGTCACTGACAAGCAATTGGTGTTCTGACTGGAGCCGTTGAACCAACTGCACGGCTGTAACGTTTGGCTGCATTCTCGCGGCAACTTGTAAAAATCGGTCTTGTCGTTGGGTGGTTATGCGTCTCCCGCCACGGTGTCTTTCAGCCACTTCCAAGGTTGCACGATAACGTGACCACAACTTGAAATAACGTTTTGCCTGGTTCCAATTTCCTCAGCAATACTCCGCTGAGTAGCCCCAGCTTGGAGCATGCCTACTGCCCTTAGCATTTCTTCTCTAGTTAAATGGCGTCGCTGCATGACTTACACAATGAAATAAATTCGTAATTAATCAATAACTAGCTTTAAAACTTCAACTGGACAAAACAAATACCAATTAACTATCGTCGGTAAAATTAAAATTTCGAACTTCGCTATACTAATGCCGCGCAAATCATTTGTTTTAATTTCTTTTTTTTAATTTCAAATTTGGAATCATTCAATATACCTACAAGATAAGATTCAATCAAAAGTTTTTAAAATCGGCCATTATTTTTTGAGAAGCAGAACTTTTCAAAAATATCCCTAGACGGTGTTGATGTGTTTACCTACCATACATTTATATAACATTAAAAGTGATACTAATCGATGTTAGTGTCTTAGATAACAAATCCTTAAGCTCAATAAAGGTATCAATGTCACTCACAGTAGATAAGTATAGACATTCTAAGTCCTTTGAAAATAGAACTGTAATGGAAGCTTAACAAATAAAAGGAATACGTAAAAGGTATTCTTATCGAGAACAAATCACATTATGTAATTGAAGATACTCTAATTGAGATAGTAGTGACTTCAATACCTATACTCCAATCAGTTATTTTGATTTTTTATACTAATATTATAAATGCGAAAGTAACTCTGTCTGTCTGTCTGTTACGCTTTCACGCTCAAACCACTGAACCGATTTTGATGAAATTTGGTACAGGGGTAGATTAGACCTTGAGAAAGGACATAGGCTATGTTTGGTCGCGATAACCGACATCCACAAGGCGGAGCCGCGGGCAAAAGCTAGTTTAATATAATTTATTTAAAAACACAGTTTATAAATATTTTTCTGTTTAGGAACAATAGGAACTTATTTTGAAGACTAACAATCGAAATCGAATCACTATATAGTTAGTCAGTTAATTAGCCTAGTTTATTAGTTTAATGTGTTTTTTATAAAAAGGTACTACAATATTGTTTACCTTCAGTTAAGTACCTAACCGAATGGAGTATATTTGTCTCCACAAGGTTTTGCAATTTGTAATGATTTCAATTGAAATAATTTAACACAAAGATCAGTTCAATAAATCAATCAGTTGTAATAACAACATCCCTTCAGATAATCTTATTTCCGATTACATAGGTACGTGACAATTATTGCTAAACTTCATTGAGATCTAGATGCATTGATTTACATAGTTACTAGTTTGGTTAATCTCATAGTCTAGATAGCGGTCTGCAATATGTTCTAGAATAGGTATTTATAATGCTTGTATTCATTTTTTTACAAAGAATAGCCCGGTTGCTAATTCTTCATATTTTCAAATAAAGTGAGTAACTTCTCGTAACTGTTGACAAAAATTTCTTCATTCTCAATCACAAATAAATGAATAAAATGAAACATAAATAAATGAATGAAATGCTAAAAAAACATACGTATTATAGGTACCTATTATTATTCGAAATACTTCAGACTACTATTTCCAAAAAAAAAATATCACGAATCGTTTTGAAACGAATTCGGGTAACCGTTTATGGTCACAACAAAGTCGACCAATGTCGCTACGAGAAAAGCATGGTTTGCCATGTAAAAATGAACGTTATATATTTACTAATAGAGTCGATATTCAGTGAAATAATTAAAGCAATTTACATTTTGGGAAGGTAAGGCCTGTCAGTCACCGCATTACGAGATTTCCCTACAAATGGATTCCAACTGATTTGTGAAAAGTAAATTGGACGCTTTCAATAATTGTTGCTGCCTGTGATGGCTGTGTCAGCTAGGAATCTATATTATGTTGATATACCCTGCTTTTACCTGCGGTTTTACTCACGAGAATTTCGGAACTCTACTTCGACATACGAAATAAACACCGCCATATACCTACACCGCGATAGTGTAAAAATAATATCATACATGATGTAGTGAATGAACGGTGAATAATACTTACTGATTGCTGATAGTACTCTTGCTGATTATAATATAATTATGTTTACAACACACCTGCTCATAACAGTGATATTATTTTACCGCAATTAAGCACGGAATGACACCTATTATAAAACTGTGACTTTTTCATTACTATTATTCACAAAAGTGAGTTATAGATTCTTTTTTAAATTTTATAGGAAGTGTCTATAATTGTCTATGTTCTTAAAAAAGTTTTGATACAAAAAATAACGTGTTTAATAGTACGAATAAATTAATACGCCTATTGTATGGTCATTTGATGCATTTTCGTATTTAAATAAATAATTTCAACTTGTAATACTTGTGTAATAAACAAAATTTTCGCTCAAATTTAACTTTTTTTTTTCTCTAAGTACAGAAAAAAAACAGAGTAAAAAAAAGTTAAGTTCAAACCTCATTTTTTTTTAAATATGGTCGACCGCCATTGTTAAATGCGCGCGCATAGGAAAACGAATTAATTTGTAGTATTGTTTATTTAGTATTTGTAGTATTATTTTATTCGCAAGTGTGTTGTAAAACGTCGTATGGCACGTGTGAGCATGATGATTACCGTCCTCGGCTGTCTTAAAACCCTCGCCTGGCGGCTCGGGTCTCAATGGGCCTCGGCGGTAATCACCAACGTTGCTCACTTGTACCATAATGTACTATTATAATGTTTAGGTAAAACAAGGTTCCTAGAAGATGATTTACGCAACTTCGCTGGACTTGACAACAATGCTATCCAAAACCCCGCCGGCCACCCTTATTTCAGTGTACAGAACTATCCAAGAATTGAATATGACATAGTCTTTTCTGCTTCCTTACTAAAAAAAACTCTCTCCCTTGTGAAGGGCTAATTTCAATTGACGGAACCACAAGATCATTGTAATAATATTTCATCGTAGCATATAATGCTTATTTTCTATCAAAAGAGCATTACTGCAGACTGCTATACCGGGGATATTTATAAGACTGACGATATTATCAGATTCAGTCTGTCCATTCAGAAATAGCCACTTCTGATCGTCAGCCCAAGGGCTGTTGTTTTCCTGAACATAAAATTTCTAAACCACAAACATTAAATCTATTATCGGAAGATGTTGAACTAATAATTCACCAACCACGAACCCATAAAGAACTTTAAATATACAATATTTAAAAGCCATGAATTAAAATACCTCGACTGAATTTGTAAGTATCTCTAAATATTTCCTATCTTACAATGGCAGTAGTCTGTATAGATGTATGTACTAACGAATCTGTGAAATGGCTGCAATCGGAATTCCGGTTGTGCATACAATGCATAATCTTTATTGCATATCAAAGTAAATTTAGCACGATTTGACAACATTTTGAAGAGACAGTGGCGCCATTATTCAGTCCACAGATTTGTTGGTACTACTGTAAACGTAATCGACAAAGGGGATACGGTTGCACCTTTACATACAACTTTGTATGGTAAACCATCGTATCTCCTTTTTCAACAGAACTACTGTATCCTCAGAAACAACAAGTTGAAAATAACATAGTACTAATCCTTGTTATTCTAAAGCAAAATGCCTGAATTAGAAATAATTATAAATTAATAAGAGATAGATATTGGCAATCATAAAAAATTACTGTAAATTGGCTGGTTGGCAGTTTCTGAACGACAGCCAATTCCAATTTGCATACTTAATGCCTTCGTCAGCGCGCGACAGATTATTCTATTGCCGAATGAAATGCCAATGCACAATATTATCAGTATAAATAAATGATAAAGGAAGATATCAATCAATTTGACGAAATTACCTGAAAACTATCTGTCGATTATAACTTTGCATAAATTGTCTGTATTTATGCAGATTGGAACCACATAGTTCCATTCTGCATAGGTGGTTCCTTTCAACATAAATACGGACATTTATTATGTTGTTATTTATGGAAACTAATCACCGTGGCTTTATAGACGTATGTAATTTCCACTGCGGGCCGGTATAGCTGCTGATTACTGGAAGAACGTCGGGTGCAGACTCTCCTTTCGTAGTCTTTTTTGTGAAAGCCAAGATAAACTAAGTCATAGCAAGGACAAGTAGAAGAGAGCGGATCCAGGGTTTCTAAGTGCAAGTGCAATGCAACATGGATTAGCGCTCGGGAAGTGATTATGATAAAAATAATGATGATACTATGATATTCATTACTTATAAGACGTGACTCAAATAACGTAGATAAATAAATATAATTTGTCGAACAATTCAATAGCGAACGGCGCCAACAGCAATCAATATCATTGTAACGCAATTTAATATGAATCGGAATTCTGCGGAATAATATTTTTTCCTCGTTTATTTTTTTTAAGGAAACTCGCATTATTCAACAGAGATATTATAGATGCCAACGAAAAAATAACTAGTAAATTAAATGAAATGTTGTTAAATTCCGCTTTACCTAATACATTACAATCGTAGAATAAGCAAGCTGAAGTAGCAGTGGGCTGGCCTCATCTGCCGAAGGACTGCTGGCCGTTGGAGCAGACGACTCCTAGAGTGGAGACCGCGAGAAGGAAAACGGAAGGTGGGACACCCCCTAGCCAGGTGGACCGACGACCTGCGCAAGGTGGCTGGGACGGACCGGATGCGGAAGGCGGAGGATCGGCAAACGTGGCGCATATTGGGAGAGGCCTATGTCCAGCAGTGGACTGCAATAGGCTAATTGATTGATTGACATTACAATACATGCCTATAAATCCCCGTGTTGAAGCAGAGGTGTTTAATATTATCACCCACATTTCGATTTCGACTATGATTATATAGGTCCCGTGTCATAGGGAGCGAGCCTTCGTCATGGGCTGTATATTTACTGTTGGACAAAGAACTACCCTCTCTGCTAAGATACCTGAAATCGAATTAATCTGCAATTTGTTCCTCCATCCATTGAAATAGGATTTTTTTTCCAATTGCTAGTTTCAATAGCAAAAAAGGTTAACTAGTACTATTGTCAACCGGTTCACTGAAAGCTGGTGCTGGTTTATAGAACTGCAGTACAATAAACAAATGAAATTAAATTAAATTGATCTTAGAATACATCGTACTAATGTTATTTACAGAATATAAATCTTCAGACTCTAGCAGTGAACCATTTATGTCTCTTTACTTTTATTTATTTAGGAACTTTATCGCTAGACCTATTATGTTTTTAACAGTAGGTATACTTAATTCCTAAATTTAACTATGTTGTACTGTGCCCGGGTTGAGTATTTAGGGTCTTACCAAGACTTTCAAGGCCAACCAACTTTGCAAGCCAGTACACCTTCTGATTGATGGAGGAGATTCTTAGCAGGCTTTCCTCTCAGGATTGAGAGGTAAAGCTGCAGTCGCTTCCGTAAAGGTATATTCATCGAATAAAGGCAAGAAAAGGGAGTAAGGAGACCCCAGGCTTCAAAGATAATCACGAATAACGATAAGATGGTGACTACGTAGGTATACTGTCCAATCTATATCCGACATGTTTCTTTTCATAAAAATATGATCTGTAGACAGAAAGACTACAATATTATACGTGTTAATGTCCATTATGTCCAATCTTTTGAGCAGCAGAGTTCAAAATTGCTTGCACTGAATTTGCTTTCTGAAATGAAAGTAATCGAGCAAATAAAAATTTCCTTACACTTTGGAAGCGCAATTACATCAAGTGAGTGGAAGAAAATATAGTGGAATATTATTAAGTAAAAGAATGCTATGAGGCTTATAAACCGATGAAGTAATGTCCAGATAGTTGCCCAAGAAACCACTGATGCCATAAAAAGGCGAAACCCAATGTCCTAAAATGACTGATGACTGATGAAGTACTACCAAGTATCAATAAAATTGAAGAGGTGTTCTCTCGTATTGAAGTCTAGTTAGTACATATCTGAACCATCAAAGCAAGTACATAAGTATAAAGCGCCTTGTAATAACTATAATGCTTTTAGGCTATTGTTAAGAGAAAATTGGAACCAAGTAATCTTTTCATGGCCGAATAAGCTCGTAATCTATCACTTGCGTGTGGATAATAACCTCTATGACGCTTGCCTGACGATAGTTATCATTTTAAAAATGTCACCAAGGAATTGTATGTTATTAGAAGATGTTTTTTTGAAAACGGTATCAAATATTTCGATGTTTTGTGGATCATGAAGTTTCAGATCGTATATACTGTTTGTAATTAGTCTTGTAAGAAACAAATGGAACAACAATATTAAGAGGTATTTAAAATACTAACAGAGCTAGTATTTTATACAGTTTTTATTTATATCAAGATATTTAAATGAAATCATTATCATTTATTTATTTGTTAATATAGGTAACAGTTGACAGTGTTAAATGTACCTAATGCTCGTTAGCTAATACAAAATTATAAATGAAAGTGTTAATAAAATATAATAATGAAGTCAATATAATATAAAGTTCATAGTAATTTTAAATAGTTAAAGAAATTTAAAAAAAAAAATTAACATAAAATTGTCAGAATGGAATAAAAACAAAATATAAAAAAATTGATTAAATAATAACAATTTATTGTTAGCCTAAAACTAATAAAATTTTATAATGGAGATATTAATTGATAGTGTAGTAACGTGATTTTTCCCAAAAACTATGAGTGTAGTAACTCTTTAAAATAAACAAGTACCTAATGGAAATGTACCCTAGTATAGAGGCACCCTAAGAACTAGCCCGCAACGGAAATTCGATTTGCTATGATTGATTTAATCATAACAGAACGTGCCTGGTGTACCTATAAATATTTTAACGACTACGAAATTAATCAGAGCTTCACTAAATTTGTATGAGGTTAATAATTTCGCGGTAATTAAATAGAAGCCAATAAAAACTGACTTTTCAGGAGGTACGAAGTATCTTCTTCATGACGTCATCAACATGTATCATATATCCTGTTTTCATTTCGAGAAAATTTGTATTTAAGTATAAGCGGTATAAGGATGGATTCATGGCAAACTTTCGACGTAGTTGGTTGAAGTGCACCTAGATTAGGTAGGTATTATCGCAGCAATTACTTTTTTTAAAGTTTTCAGTTGGTAGGTATTAATAATTTTTAGGGTTCCGTACCTAAAAAGGCAAGGGAATCGTAAATAATAACAGCCACCGTAGACCAGAGGCAATTCATTGACTTGTCTAGGGGGGCACGCAGGAAACCCTGATGGTAGAAACTTATTCGCAATTGCGACCTATCGATGTCATCAACGTTAAGTTTGTCCGTTAATCCAGTATTGTATGACGATGTAAGTGTTGTCATGAAAGAGTAGTCTCAAATAATCATCGCAGCATAAATTATTGCTGTCAAACTGACCACTTTCTCACACTCTTTACTAATACTAACAATTCTCCACAGTCCAAATCTCTGGCATTGCAGCTGTACTCGGTATACCAAGGGACTCTTATCTTGGACCTAAATCGCAAGACAAACGAGGCCCTTGTGTGCGCGTATTGTATTGTAATAATCGAAGTTTGATGAATATAAGTTCATCTACCACCGTAGCACCCCACACTATCTTCAAAAGACATCCAAGAACCGCATACTGCGCGTATAGAGCACATTTTACATCCAAGTCCAAGATATATGTCCCGAGCAATACTACCCGCCAGACCTTAGAGTATACATTATATTATAGAGTGATATTATATCACTCAGGTCTTTGGCGCCGAGTGTTAGCAGATACTTTGCGATGGTATAGCGCACCTATAGTGACGTTTCATACATTACCGAAAGTATCAATAGATGCACTTATTAATGTAGTTTGTTGTTATGAAGTTTTTTGTTCGATTTGATATGCATGGATAAAATTAAAGCCGAAATACAAAGAAATGGCGTCATTTTGCGTTATTTTTGCGTCATTATTACTACAAATATACGATGTTGTATAAAATTTTGATTTAACATATCGAATTAAATATTATTTGTATATGGTTATTGTTTTGCTACTGATTGAGGTTGAGCTAGGAGCCTCGGTACTGTTCATACCCGTGATAGCAGTTCATACGTGTAAGGCGCGCTCTATAGCAATGTATACTCTAAGCGCCAGACCAATCGATTCAATACGGCAGTAAAACTGCTATCCATTAATTTTAGGAAGTCACGTAGAAGTCACTTTATTGAACACTAATGAACCCCAGTTTACTACGGAGCGACTTGCTTGCAACTTTCGCAACTCCGAAAAATATCAATATTCATTCGGACCAGTGGTAGAAATGTTTTCCTCTGCAGAAGCTCATTAAGTGAGACGTCCTTGGTATAGTTTTGATTGGATTATGATTAGTTGAGTCGTATTCGTATTTATTTTACTGGGGAAACTATATTTCCTCAATATACTCGTGTTTTTGTGATTGACAATTTCGATAAGTAACATGAATTTTGTAAAAAAATATTTAAAGAAAACTACTTTTTAACGGATTGTATCGCTATTTATTTATTATTTCCTTTTAGCCTGACGTTTCGTCTACTTTTCAGCAGCCATGCCAACAAACAAACTCTTCAGTCTTATAATATCACAATACATAGGAAGTAGAATATAATTATATAAGTGAACCGTTAATCTTTTAAAATCGGTATTCCCCGATATAGTACTGACCAATACTTGAATTTACTCATTGACGTCACTGAGGTACTAGTTCCTTAATTATTCTATTATTGTCATCACTAGTTGTTTTTTTTATATGAACCTTAATTGAGGTAATAATTCCATAAAAGTTCAATTAAAATTGATTGAGAGACACGATAACGAAATTCTCTTTTTATACCACTTCTGTGGCAGAAAAGCACACGACACTTTGGGGACCCCGTGGTCCCCACACCGGATGAGGGTCAGATCGAGAGATATAGCCCTGGGTCGGTCGGGGTGCGAGGGATATGGCTACGACAACCTCACCTCCGGCAACCGACGGCCCACAGACGGCGTGCGTTTTAGTCGGTTCGAGTCCTACATAACCTCCTCCTCCGGTTCCGGCGAGGGAGGTATCCGTGGGGATTTTTCGCACGATAAAAAAAAAGCACACGACACTTGATGGAAAGTTAACGTGGCCTATGGGCGTGTGCAGCACCATGGGAGTCGCTCCTGATTCCATAATATCCGATAGAATGACATTTCGTCTAGAGGCCGTGACGTCAATATCCTACACCTACGTCATCATATCAAATCCAAGTCATTACGCTACCGACGACGCTTCTAACTTATGGATAACACGAGGTACTTGCATGTGAATGAATGCATGTGAAATATCGATCACGAACAAAATATGTTTGTAACTAGCTATGCCAGTTTCCCCGCGTGAACTACGATCTGAGTTTTTTGCGGACCTCTTATGCTTTTTCGAAAATATAAGTAGCCTAAGTTACGTCTTATGCATCAGCTACCTATAGTAAAATCTCGTCAAAATCGGCCCAACTACTTCAGAGATTTACAAACAAGAAAGGCAGACAGACAGAAAAAAAAAATGCTTTTTTGTTACGAGTAACGTGTATATAATTATATCCCTAGGGATATAACTATATTACGGCTTTATCTACTCGTATCTTACTGCGACATTATACATTCATAATGTATTCATTAAAAACCTGTTACGTTACAAACTATTTATTTGTATGGAATAGATCTAAATGATCACAAACATATTTATTTATGAGCACTAGTACCTACCAAACGAGAATCGTACCTATGTGCACTTACGTAGCTGTCGAACAGTCTGCCGCTACGCCACACAGTCGTAAAAAAAATACCTGGAACTTGCGCTATTGACTTAACAACTCTTTTCAACCCTTTTCAATATTGCAGTAGGCTGTGGTCTCTTTAGTATCCGAGACGTTGCAAATTCTAAAGCGGTGACTATGTAAACAACGTGAAAGTATTTTCTTCAAATATATCGGTGTAGACACCGTGCCTCGGGGAGCACGTTAAGCCGTCGCGCGTCGGTGCCGGTTGCCGTACGAATAACTGTGGAAGTCAGATGGCAGTTGTTTATAATAGGTACTGATATTCTGCCGTTTTGTTGTTAGACATAAGCCCCCCTTTATCAAGTGGCTATTTCTTATACCTAATAATAATACAATAATGTAATACAATAATGAATGTATGGGATTGACACACGTTTTGAAGTTTATGACATTATGTTGACGACTATCATAAATGTAAGAATCTGTGTCAATTCATCATTCTATTAAGGTGCTGATGGACTTAAGCATTCACTTGTAACAGAACATCGAGCATTCGCCTCTTTTAAATTTGTCGAACCGAACAACGAACCGAGCCAAATGTAGAGGCAAATAATGCTACGAACATTTACATGATCTTTCTAGCGAACGCTCTAGTCGAAGAAAATTTACAGTCGTTTTGCAAGCATGCTGGCCAGAATGCTCGATAGAATGCTCGCTAAAATGTTGTCGTATTTTTCTGTAATGTAACATTCGTAAGAATGCTCATTACAAGTGAATGCTCTAGTACAAAACACCAGCCAATGAATTGCCACTTGTCTAGGGCAGTAAAGACGTCAATGTCTCTTTGGTACAAAATCCTATGTATGCTTGTAATACGAGGTTCTATGTTTAAATTCTAGTACAGGTATTCTGATATAAACAGCTTTTATGTCCGATATGTCCGATATCCTCACTCTCCTATATATCTTCGTGAGCGCTTTGAATTTCTTGTCCCCAGGGGTAAACCCTGTCGCACTTCATCCTCTCTATTGCTTCGTACTCCCTCCCACAGTTCTTCATACTATGACAATTCCTTTACAGTTTCTGCAGTGCGGCTGTGGAATTCTCTTCCTCATTCCATACGCGACAGTCCTACTTTACACATCTTTAAAAAAAGAACGAGAGACTACTTTCTCTCTCAACAATAACAGACATAGTATGTACTAGCTGTTGCCCGCGACTTCGTCCGCGATAAGTTCGCAATGACTCGAACCCATGGTCACAGAGCTTAATTTATAAAAAAAAAGTTAATTCGTTATATTCTCAATTATTTATTATGAAGAAAGTCTTCTTCGAGTGACTGACTAATACATACAGGGCTAAACTGATGAGGCCGTCAAGCTGAGTGCCACCATTGTAACATGGTACGTGTTGTAATGGTGGCCCTCTTTTCAGAGACTTTGCCTTCAGCTTACCATCAGGCGAGGCGAAGTCAAATTGACGTGTCCTATATAAAAAAAAAAAAAAAAAAAAAAAACTACGAAATTAGACAGGCTTCTTCTATGGGCTCGGCAAACGCTGCGAAAGGCTTTTTGCTGACCAAACTTTTTGTATTCACATTTATTTTTGCTCTAAATATCCTCCCTTCCTCCCAACTCCTCAAAATACGCTACTACTACTTACGAATTGAACAGATAAAACTATATCGAGAGCATCATGAAAATAACTTCACGAAAACCCGGCGCATATAAAGACGTTTTTACACGCCGGAGCAGTGGTTCTCTCCTTTACCGAGTCAATGGCTAATTGGTTACTCTGGTTTTATGTTAAATTTTACCGCCCACAGCCACATCGTTGTTCGTTGCCTTACACACAGGTAAATGGGCACAGTGGGTAAGAGAGCAAATGCGGCCTTGATTGGGATAGGGCCTAGTAGTCGCAGGGTACTTGCAACTGGTCGATATGGTCTCATTTCGCCATATTTCCCTTGCAGCGGCCAACTTGTGTCCGCAGGTGATTATACTTCTAAGTTGGCAGCAGGAGTTCAGACTGATGGTGAGATTTCTGTTGTTCTGATGAAATCTGCCGGAACTGGATGTTTCTCTGCCCACATTTTTTGCTCCCTTTGTTTGCGCGGTACGTATAAGACGCAATCGATAAGATTGCAGAGGCATGCATTGATAGTGTTCAGGTTACTCATATTTTAGAAGCAATGCAGTTGCGTAGAGACGTTGCCTTTCTAAGGCAACGGAAAGGGTACGGAAGAGGACCACTACTCGGACACTACCCAGAATATGCAACGGACATCAGAGAACGTGCAACGATCACCTTGCTCCATGAACGCGCATTTGATGGCGATGAGATGGGCCACCCTAGCCCAAGCAGGGCCGGGACGGTGGTGCGACATGTTACACACGCAAGGTTCCCTGCTCTCCACCTTAACGCTGCCTTTTTGGCTATGCCCCACCTCCTCTGTGAAATTTTAATCGGTTTGATTCCGACATAGCCGCGTCTGCGCTAGCCCTGGTGTGGTGGTTTTCATGGGAGATACCGGATATAAACGGTTTGAATGATTATATATAAAAAACCGGTCAAGTGCAAGTCGCACCCGCGCACCGAGGAGAACTTAAGCTACATTAACCGCAATATATTTTGATTGCGTTGACTTTGAAGCTTGATTTTTGCAATTTCAAGGTGTTATAGACTTGAGTATGTGGCATGAATTTTACCTTGATACCTCCACGCATTCCTGAGAAAAAGATCTTGACAGACAGACAAAGAAACGGGCAGTGAAGTGATCCTATAAGGTTGCCGTGTTGTCCTTTTGAGGTACGGACCCCTAAAAAACATAGTATGTTGATGATCAAAATCCCGAACAAAGTTGAATAGCTAATTTTGAGTAACGGAAATCCTCAAAACAGAAGTCGAAGTACTGAAACGTTGACTACTCGTACCAGTAGCCAGTGCTAATGTCAATGCCTCTTTTCAATTTTTGGAGGTGATTGAAGTTTCATGACTTCGCGGGCTGGTGGGATCACCTGTCTCCGAAATGAAGAATTTCGTAAAGATTTACCTTGTAATACTCGTAATAAGATTATTATGTAATAAGTTAGGACCGATTTTGCTTTGCTACTCCTGTCACACAGCCTATTTTTATCATAAATCTATTGTATGAACCTACCTATAGATAATAATGAGAATAAAATTAATTAATTTAAAACAAAATAATACGTATAAAAATAATAAAATAAGAAAAATAAATTGAAAAGCTACAAAAAAAAATCCGTTTTACATGGGTTCGAACCTAGAACAGCAACATTGTACGTCCACCGTAGACCCACTAAGCTACAAACACCATGGAATTTCAATGCGAAATAGACGTTCATTATTATATTTTTATCACATTACACACAGAGCGCCTCGTTCCGTATTATAGTAGCGTGATGATATTAATTATCAAAAATATTACCAAACCGGCTGTTCACTATTGTGTCGGATTCGAGAGAAAATCGTATACTTAAGAACAATTTGAGCTCTGTCGAGACTCTTGTCGAAGCCGAAGATTCTGCAGTGTGTAACCTGACCTGACTTTGCTGAGATGCAGTAACTCTTGCCTCTCGAAGTTCTTCAGACTGCTGTGATCGAAATAATCTTTTCTTTTTAGCATTTTGCTACTTTTATTGTTTCGATATATCACACAATTCACAGTTTTCTGAGGTGTGATTTACTATTATTGACATAACTTTTTTATTTATCAACCGATTTTAATAAAAAAACCACTAAATTTTAAGTGAAGCCTACCACAATCAATTAGTGAAAACCGCAACCAAATCGGTTCAGCCGATTCTAAGATTAGCGTGCACAAACGCACAGACAAACAGACAAACAGACAAACAGACAAAAATTCCAAAAATCGTTGTTTTCGCTTCTATTACGTTAATAAAGTTCCCCAATAATAGTTTTTCTCATTTCCATGCCATGTACAGACACCGATCGGTTACAATTTTATTATATGTATAGATTTATATGTATGTAGATGTATGTATTTATATGTATGTAGATGTATGTATTTATATTTATCTATCTATATTTATGTGTATTTTAAGTATGAGTATGTAGGCCATAATGGTTGAATAGTATATGTATGGATATGTAATACCATTTGTCAGGGATATACCTTAAGTATACCTCCTCACCTTATTATTATATCTAGATATTAATGTACACAAGACTTTGCCTCTCATTAGATTGCAATTCCTCTATGCACTCCCGGGTTTGCTGGAAGAAAACTCATCCTTGAGTTAAGCTCGCCTTTGTACATAATTTTCTCTTTCATTTGTATTATTATGCCATGTAAGTGTACAATAAAGAATAAATATAGCAGTAGTAAGTTTAAGAAAACGCCCAGTAGACAACAATACACCTCTTATTAGGTGGGATCAAAATATAGTCGACAAAATATAGGAGCTAAACCCAGTTCTGCTTAATTCTGGATATATATGGACACACAATGCCTTGTTATTCTCTAAGAATAGGTAACAATACAATAAATCTTACAAAGCAGATAGAATCTATTTTCTTATACTCGTAACCTACAATTTTTATCTGTGTTGTTCTTCACAGTAATATTGTCCTGTATATAAAATACATTACAATAGGATAATACAAAACTTGAATCTTTAAGAAAACCTATAAATAAATAAAAAATATCGTAGAAAAAACTTTCCTTTTTCCTTTTAGGCGCTGCGCGGACGGTATTGCAGAGTGGTCTGAACAATATCACCCTAAACAATAGAACAAAGGGAATTTTATACCGCTAACGCACATACGGTCAAAAAGATCGTACCACCAGTGCTCCGTGGCGGGCCGTCGCTCGTCTATGCAGCGCCTATATAACAGGTTAGGGTCAATCTTCACTGTCAGAGAGGCGCTGTTGTCTCCGTTGATCAGAGTGCACCATATGGAATTTCCGGAACACGCGTTCCAGATGACTTAGACCTTCCTTGAAGGTCTTCTTAGAGCCCCATACACTGTTTATGCTCCACACTCAGCTGCTTTTGAAGTATGATTCCTTAGCCGACCGCATGCGTGAACTGCCGACGTACGCAGCATATGTGCGTAATTCATTGCGTCTTCTCAATGGTCCCCTTTATTCGTATCGGAGTTTAACAAGTAACGGGGACGCTGTATCTGCTGCATGCATCGGTCGTTGTCGTATGCAGTCGGCTACGGAATCATACCTTTAAGCAAACAGCGTCGAGCACAGCGCTGCGATAGCCTTGATAGAGCTTGTCATTGGTTGGACAGGGTGACGTCACTGGAGATCGACCAATGAAAATCTCTATCAAAGCCGTAGCAGCGTTGAGCTCGACGCTGTATGCAGGCTGATTTACATCAGACGAGCGAATGCTCATTCTATCCCTTCTCCGTCAAATTCTATTTGTAGTAATTAGACAGAACATTCGTTTATTGTTCTTTTTTAACGTAAACGCTGAAAACAAGGTTTCGTTTATACTAAAATATTAAAAGAGAATGATCTTGTTCTAGCTCTATATTCGTTTGGTCTAAATTAGGGTTGCCATACGTCCCCGTACGCCGGGACATGTCCCCGTTTGAGGCCTGGTGTCCCGGCGTCCCGGCCAATAAGCAAATTGTCCCGGTTAAACATTTTTAGTATTATATTAGAGAGCTGGACTTGGTTGATAAACAGTAATATATCCTACTATCCTACTAATATTATAAATGTGAAAGTTTGTGAGAATGGATGTGTGGATGTGTGGATGTTTGTTACTCTTTCACGCATAAACGGCTGGACCGATTTGGTTGAAATTTGGTATGTATATAGGTTATACCCTGGATTAACATATAGGCTACTTTTTATCAACACACCACGCGGGCGAAGCCGCGGGCGGAAGCTAGTCTACAATAAACGCGACTAAGTAGCTAGGCTATTAATACGTAGATAGAACGACGAAAGCGCTGATAGTTTTCCATACATGAATATGTTAATGAGTAATAAAGACCCCGGGGCCAATGATTTTACGAGAAAAACGCGATGAAGGACAGATGGCGCTCATACTTCCAACGACATGCTGAATAAGCAGCAAGAGGTGCATCCACCAGACCGCTTTCCGAAACAAGGACTAGTGCCACCGATAACGCCTGCAGAAGTACAGACTCGGCCTCGACGAAATCCCCATCGAGGCTTGGAAGGCAATAGGTGCATTGGGTGCTCGTGGTGTGAGCATTCTAACAAATCTGTATAACCGCGTACTTCTCACCGTGAGATCCTGAGCCAGTGGAGACTGAGCTTCATTACGCCAGTATTCAAAGGCAAGGGATCGGTGCAGGAGTGTGGTAGTAACCGCGATATAAAGATAATGTCCCACACCATGAAGCTCTATGAGCAGATAATCGACTACCGGATCCGACAGGAGAGTACACTCTCGGAGTGTCAGTATTGATCCGGTGTTCTCCCTAGGGATTGTGGTGGGGAAATACAGGGCGAAGAACACGCCCCTGCACTGCCTATTCTTAGACATGCAGAAGGCCTTCTACTGTGTTCCTCGCGCGGTGATCTGGTGGGTACTGTGGGCTAAGGGAGTTCCAGAGTCCTACATTGACACCATCCAAGATATGTATCATGATTCTGGTTCCGTGGTTCGGAGTGCTTTTGGTGACTCAAAAGCCTTCCCCATCACCATCAGAGTACACCAAGGATCCGTCCTTAGTCCTTACTTGTTCAGCTCGGTATTATACGTCTTGTTGGACAGTATCAGAAAACCACATAAGCAGCCTCCGTGGTTGCTCATGTATGCTGATGATATTGCGCTGAAGGACGCGGACAGGAGCAGATTGGTGCAACACGTGAAAGTGTAGAAGGAAGCGCTTGAGAACGGTGGTATGAAGCTAAATGTAGCGATGACAGAAAGTTTAGCGTTAAACTCGACAGATTTCACACCGGTCCGCATAGGCGATGATTCGGTTTAAGTACCTGGGATCTGCACTTCATGTGACCAGTGAAATCGACTACGACATCAGGGCACGCATTGCTTCCGCGTGGGCCAGGTGGTGAGAAATGACTGGCGTCAGGGGTGATCCCAAAATGCCAGTCAGGTTGAAGGGGCGGGTCTATAAGACGATCATTAAGCCTGTCCTCTTACATGGTTGTGAGAGCAAGAGCGTAAGCACGTAAGAGCTGCAAGTCACGGAGATAAAAATGCTGCGTGAGGAACTCTTGCAGCCGCGGCAGTCTTCATGTCCATGACATCGCAGATAAAATGCAAGAGAGCCGCCTTCGCTGGTGCGGCCACGTCTTGCGGCAACCGCCAGGATACGTGGGTAGCAAATACCTGACAATGGCGCCCGCGCCGGGTCCAGGTAGAAGGGATAGGCCCAAAAAGTCCTGGCTTGACGTCGAGGAGAGTGATATGCGTGCAAATGGTCTCACTACCATGGACGCCCAAGATCGTGTCAAGTGGAGGAGGAAGAGCTGGAAGGCGGACCCTGAGCTCCGGGGTCATCTTGGCCAGGGATGCAATCGGGAGAAAGCGTCTACATGAAGATGATGTTTAACTTAATGTTGATTTCGTCAAAATATTTTGTACAATTATCAGAAGTTAATTCTGATAATTTTTCGCCTTTCAGAAAACATAGGAAGCCCGGGTCGCTGCCCGCTTGTTTAACGCTTGTTTAATGGCAGTGTTAAAAGTTGTTGTAATAAAAGTTCCTATTTTTCTACCTTTACTAATTTTTCTTCAAATGTCCCGGTCTGGGTCCCCACACTTATGGCAACCCTAGTCTAAATCCACCTTTAGAGAATTGCACAGCAGCCCCTCTAGACAAGTGGCAATTCGTTGCTCGGCGTATCATGAAATAGAATGACGAATGCATAGGATTTGACGTTTTTGACATTCGTTGACGCCTGTCATATACGTCAAATCCGATACATTTGGCATTTCATTCTACACAACGCCTTGTTTTCGTTGGTTAGACTCTGACTAAGGTAAGCGTTTCATAGCGCCCTATTCGATAATAAGAGTATGCTGGTTTTACCGAGTGGTTTCCTCACGGAAATAAAAAGGTATGTTTCACTTAATTTGCTCGCCCAAGGTCACGCCTAGGCACGATGAGTAATACCATTAAGTTTTATAAATTACTTATTGTTTTAATACCGGAGTAATTGGTTTGTTTGTTGATGTGCCATATTTTTTTAATAATTACCTATTGTGGTGTAGAATGTGTAGATGTTTATCGGATTGAAATCTCAATGCATATACATCGTTTTACGTTAGTCATTGATAGTAATGTCGCGAGGAAGATATTTTTTAATATAAAATGTTCTAGGATAGGAGCGCCATATAGACCTGAACTAAGCAGGGCTTGTCTTATGGGTTCTTGAATGTGGAAAATTATTATATAAGACTAAGATATTTTTTTTATGATACACCCAGAGCAATGTAAATAGCAATCTATATAGCAGCAATCTATGTAACGTCGTAACTCATGCGTCATCTCTGAGCTCAATGAACGGGAATCGAATTTGTGACTTCTAACTAAACTTCCAACAGTTCCAACGCTCTACCGCTACGCTACGGAGGGAAATGTACGGAAGTTGATTTAAAAAAAATAAGAGGTAGATCTAGAAGAAGATGTATGAACTATTTGAAAGATGATAATTACCGGGAAGCTAAACTAATAAAAATAGGATAAAAGCAGGCAGGAAGATAACTTTTAAACTCTCGCGTTCCATGATATACAATGAAAAACAATGATATACTCGTACAATAATGTAAATATAAAAAAAAATATCGAAAATGTGCGGGTGAAGAACCTACTGACTCCCAAACTGAATTCCGACAAATCCTTCTACGACAAGATTTTACTTCGACAACATGAAACTTCGACACGACTCAATTTCGACAATACCTCACGGACTCGAAGACGGAGAGCGTGCACCGCTGAGCTAGTCAGCCTGTGACCACGGCCAGTGTAACCTGGTCGAAACGTCAGGTAAATCAAAGGCATGTATGTACCTATACCATGATCGCGTTAATTCCCGTTAGCATTAAGGTAGGAAGTTGTTATGATGACGCTATTGAAAGTAAAAGCAAGACATCTATGTCTAATAGGTATAATTAAGGATTCTTTTTATGTACACATTCAGTTAACATACCCAACCATAACTGTTACAGCAATACGAGCCAAAAAAAGACAACAATGTATTGTGTCTTTCCATTGCGTGAATCGAAAATAGCTATTTACGTAGGCGTCGTCGTAGAAATAGTACCATTATTAATTCTGGGCTAATGGTCTATTACTTTGAAAAAATCAAACGTTATTCTGAATATTTTAAAAACTTTATAAGTAACAATAATTTATGTTCTTATTATTTTGTAGACACAATCAGAACAAAAATGTGTAATATTTTTTTATGATGTTTTTGACACAGTTTCCATTCCATTTTCGTAGCTGGTTATCAAAAATCAGTTACGAAAGTGGACGCATCTGTAATTTTGGATAAGTACTAATATTGCTATAGCCTCGTGGTACCCGTCACAGTAGAATTTGGGTCACCCCATCTTTTCCTATGCGGTGTCGTACAATGTGACTAAGGAATAGGGCTGTTTAACATCAGACAGTTATATTATACAGCCCAGACTCAGCCTCAGATTCATGGCTCGAGTCAACAATATTACCCGGAATACGGCAATAGGCTCACTCCCCATTAAAATGATTAGTGAAATGTGGTTGTTAATTCACCTCCGGGGATAAAGGCGAGATTGTATGTGCGTTGTATATCATTCATCATTTCAGCCATAGGAAGTCCACTGCTGGACATAGGCCTCCCCTATAGATCTCCAATAAGACCGGTTGGAAGCGGCTCGCATCCAGCGCGTTCCCGCGGCCTTGATAAGGTCGTCTGTCCACCTTGTGGGTGGATGTCCTACGCTGCGTTTGCCGATACGTGGCCTCCACTCGAGAACTTTTCGACTCCATCGGTCATCAGTCCTCCGAGCTATGTGCCCTGCCCACTGCCATTTCAAGTTGCTGATCCTCTGGGCTATGTCGGTAATCTTGGTTCTTCTACGGATCTCCTCGTTTCTGATTCGATCACCCGTCGATATATGCTTGAAATTTGTTACACTTACTTTGTTTCAATGATTTGTTCAACCGACTCTTAAATTATTCGTTTTATTAATAATCTAAGAACAGGCCATTGAAAATCGAAAACGAAGAAAGGTATGCTCATGTGGTCAGGAGACATATAAAGGATGGATGTGAAGCAATGCGCCAAAAAGATTTATCGTGTAATGTTAGTAGAAGGGCCAAGAAAGGTCGCCCTAGAAGAATATATTATGACCTTATTGGAGTTGCACTCAAGAAAGGTACACAGTACCACAGATTAATAAATAGTACGGTACTAAGTGACGTACGACGACGGATCTGCGGTAGCCTAGTGGTATAGGTAATGGACTGCTGAGACGAGGTCTCGGGTTCGATCCCAGGTTTTACCATGGCACACACCAATGACTTTTCGATGCTTTTCGAAGTTATGTGTGTATTTATCGCAGGTTTATAAGTGCCCGGTTAATGGCAATAGGCTCGCCACCTATTACATTGGGACCTAAACATAAACGGCGAAATGTGGGTGCTGGCACCTCTGCCTACCCCTTCGGGGATATAGGCATGAGTTTATGTTATGTTACTAAGTGACGTGCGCTTAGAATAGATGAATGAGTATGAAGGAAGCAATAGTTTGATCTTTAGTTTATATTCACCCAAGTAAAAAAACTTGATCTTCTTCATCCGAGCGTTAATATCAGTCCCATTCAAAGCTTTCAATTTGGAGTCGGGGTAAACTTTTTCAAGTATTAAATAATCTAATATATAAAATTCTCGTGTCACAGTTTTCGTTGCCATACTCCTCCGAAACGGCTTGACCGATTTTGATGAAATTTTTTGTGCTTATCCGGTATCTATGAGAATCGGCCAACATCTATTTTTCATACCCCTAAGTGATAAGGGTGCAGCGGGAACGGGATTTGAATACCACGCGGGCCGAAAATATGGCGGTACAAAGTTCGCCGGGGCAGCTAGTATTAAATAAATAAATATTCTACAACATTCTACACAACGCTATCTATATATCTATAACCCATGGTAAGCTTAATTAGCTTGTGTTATGGAATCTAGAATGCGGATATACATACTTAAATACTTTTTTTTTTATAAATACATACATATTATACATAATTATTATTACTATATTATCCATTGGGAAAGGCCTATGTCCAGCAGTGGACTGCAGTAGGCTAATTGATTGACACATATAAACACTCAGACCAATGCAAATATTTATATTCATGCATACAAATATTGGCACTGAGCGGGGATTGAACCCGCTCATTGCCATTATTTGAGTAATGTATTCAAAATGATCTTTATACTTATTTTTATTGTGCGAAAAATCCCCACGGAGACCTCCTCCACCGAAGCCGTTGGAGGAAGATATGTCGGACTAGAACCGACTAAAACGCACGTTGTTTGCCGTGGGCCGTCCGTCGGTTGCCAGAGGTGAGATTATCATCCCTCACACGGCCGATAAATACGACTGTAGGTACGATAATCTGGGTTCGTGGATTAGGCCCCCGGTGGTCGACGCCCCCGTGGCCGGGGCCCCCGAATCCAAATTTGTACTGTTTCTACTCTTGCACCATCACTACATATTATAAAACAAAGTCGCTGTCGCTGTCTGTCCCTATGTGTGCTTAAATCTTTAAAACTACGCAACGGATTTTGAAGCGGTTTTTTTTAATAGATAGAGTGATTCAAGAGGAAGGTTTATATGTATAATACATGCATAATATTGTTTCTAATATCGAATGTCTAATGTAAATTTGTACTGTTTATACTCTTGCACCATGAAAAGATAAAAGAAACAAAATTAAGTATTGATTACTGAAAAAAAGTTGCAACTTATGTTATCTATTGTAACAATCTTATATGTAGTCTGCGATTAGACGGTCCATTTTTAATTAAATGTAAGTTATGGCATCTACTTCTATTAATGGTGTTTATAAGTATACCTATCTACTATTAAGCGTATATTCTATTCTTCGTGTGCTTTCTTCTAGTTTCTTCTCCTCTCGAGATTGAGAGGTCAGACGGCAGCCACTCCCGTAAAAACTAAATAATAAACATACTTAGATACATTTTTGTAAATACATAGGTACATACTCGTATTATACATAGAAATATCAACACAGATATGCATATTCATGTATCTAAACTGAGCGAGAATTGAACCCACGAACTCCGACGTAGCAGTCAAAACGCTGAACCGCTACGCCGTAGAGCTTGAAGAGGTAGAAGAGCGGACCCCAGAAGTTTTTTTTAAATATTCCACTAAGACGGCAGACAAGCACACAACTTTTCTAATGGAATGTGGCATTCTATGGATATTAGAAGGAACCTGGATAGGCGCTAGCATGAAGATGAATGAAGAAAAAAAGAATATTGGAAGCGCAAACGTAATATGTAAGCGTAGCTAATTAAAGAAGAATATGTATTTTAAAGATTTGTACCGGTGGAAGGGATCATTTTCCGCTGCACCTTTTATATTTTTTTTACAAACCTTGGTCACACATTAACAAACACAAAAAAAACAATCAATTTGGTGCAGTCGTTCGGAAGTTTAATTATCACTCTGATGCTGGCTGATAATAAAAAATCTAACATGCGAAAAGACGGTACAACGGGAACTGAATCTGAATACCACGCGGGTGGAAAATATGGTGGTACGAAGTTCGCCGGGTCAGCTAGTACCTTATTAATTTTGATAATAAGGGCTGGATACCTACCTACTTGAATTAACGTCACAATGAAGGGAAGTTTCATCCAGCGAGGGATAGGTCTACGACTGCCTCACCTCCGGCAACCGACGGCCCTCAGATGGCGTGTGTTTTAGTCGGTTCAAGTTTTACATAACCTCTTCCACCGGCTCCGGCGTATACCTACGTGGGGATTTTTCGCACGATAAAAAAAGGGAAGTTTCATACAATGATAAAAAATCTTTAAAATACAAGTTTTTCTCGTTTACGCATGTTTATGCTTCCCATATTCTTTTTTTTCTTCATACGAACGCCTAACTAAGAACTCAAAATGATCTTAATGCCCTCTCCCTCTTCCTGTTGACTAACTGTTCTGATATTTAATAGTTAATTTAAACCAAGCAAATCATTCAAATCCTGCGTGGAAACGCGGTGAATGCGATGAGTACTTTTGCGCCGGGATCGGTCAGGGACGGGCCCATATTATTAGTTTAAACATTTTAAATTATATTTAAAATATATTGTAAACTTATTGTAAGATGTGACTGAATATAATTAAATATATTAATTTAGAATATTTATGTACCAATATAAATAATAACATAATTCAAATAAATGAATAAAAATTATTTCAGTCAATAAAATAGTTTGATTTGCTCTTAATATCTTGGTATTTAGTCTTGCAGCCAAGACGCTGACTGTACAGGTCTTAGATCTGGGATGAAGGGTAAAGGTCATAAGTCACTAGAGGTACCAAGTTTGAGAGGGCACGAACGTAGCATTGTAATTACGGTTAAATATAATAGATATTATATTAAATTAATAGTAGGGTAGGTACCCTTAATCAATGGGAAATTTTTGGTTAAATTACAATTAAAATTGGTAAGTGCCAATTTTAATTGTACCAAAATTTTCCCGTAGGTATCTTAGGGAATACTATTGATGCGTTAATAATGGCAGTAGGGTAATAAATTGACTTTCTAGTCAATCTTTGCGATCATCTTTTATCGAGTAATTTTATGTCGTTAATAATATACCTAATTGATTAAAATAATATTGTGAAATAATGTTCTACTTCATAAACCTTTCCTATTATAATTTATAATATTTATTTCTTTTGAAGTTAACGTTTACATAAATTAGTACATTTTCTTATCGAAGTTTAAAAAAAAAATAGGTAGGTAAGTAAAATAATTATAACAAAATATACACAAGAATGTAAAACTTTCATAACTACTTAAATACTTCTAAATTACCTTTCGAAACTGCAAACTGAACTCCACACAAAATCACTGCACATAAAAACAAATAGCAAAATTTTATAAAACGAACACACTGTTTAAAAAAAATATATGACGATTTTCACTCACAAAAAAAAACTTGTCATTCAAAATTCGAATGCGATTGTAAAAAGTTTATGCTCCCGCGAAATTATTCAATTCAATACAGCGACGCGCGTTATGCTCGGCACAAGCTTACCGCCACTGAACGTGAACAGTTTTCTCACGCATGCGTAGTAGGGCTCGGACAGAAACGCGAAATATGTTGGTACTTTATTTTTAGTGTTTCACTTTAGGTAGTGCGCTTTCAATTGCAATTGCATTGTATTTGTTACGTTTTCAATTGTTTCTTTTTGAAAAATTCTATAGCTTTAGCTTTTCTAAAGGAGGCATTGTATTGTATAAAAAATAGATACCTAGTTTATTATGGGTATATAGAAACCTCTAGAATAATTTAAATAGATATTTATGCTTTTTACATTCAGTTTGTCAATTGACTGTATCTTGCTGGATGCAGGAGTAGGTAGGTACTTACCTACTAATATTTGCACAGAACGGGAACCGAACTCGTGACTTCCAACGTAGCAGTCGAACGCTCTGCCACCACGGTGACAAGTAGACACTAGCATCATAGACTAACGCGGCCGGGGTGCGAGGGATATGGCTACGACAACCTCAACTCCGGCAACCGACGGCCTACAGACGTCGTGCGTTTTAGTCGGTTCAAGTATGACATAACCTCCCCCACTGGCTCCGGCTGGGGGGGGGGGGGGGGATATCCGTGGGGATTTCTCACACGATAAAAAAAAGTATCATCGACTAACGAAGAATAGTCGATAGGATTCGTTCTACTGTGCTGGAATGCTATGCTCTCAGCCAATCACGATCAAATGGCAGAACATATTCTAACTTAAATTTGGGATTCCAGACTAGATCATTTAATAGATCAGACCCCCCTGGACAAGTGGCAATTCGTTACTCTGCGTATGAAATAGAATGACGAATGAACCTATAGGATTTGGACGTTTCTTCACGCCGGAGCAGCGGTGCCTTCTCTACAAGACACAAATTCGCTCTTGCGTGTAATACTGCTCTCATCTCTGGGTTGGCTTCGCAAAGTACTTACTAGATGCTCTCGACAGGTTGCAGCGACGTGCAGTCTTTTAAGCGGGGCGTGAAAAAGCATCTGATGAGGCCGTCAACCTGAGTGCCACCATTGTAACATGATACGTGTCTGTAACGGTGACCCTCTTTTCAGAGACTTTGCCTTCAGCTTACCATCAGGCGAGGCGAAGTCAAATTGACGTGTCCGATATAAAAAAATTACGTTTTTGACATTCGTTGACACCTGTCATATACGTCAAATCCCATACATTTGGCATTCTATTCTACAAAACGCTGGTCAGAGGGGCAGATCTGGAATAATAGATAGGATAATTTTACCACTCTAATAAGTTTGGGTTGCGGAAACGGAATCTGAATTCCACACAGGCGGAGCCACGGGTAACAGCTAGTACAAAATAATCGTCGAGTTAGGTACCTAATAGATTGTAATGCTGACTCTGAGGCAGTTACAGTTTGGAGCAAGAAATACAGCTCTAGGAAACTTTGCAATGTGGTGCTGCAATCGCTGCAAAAATAACAGTTGAGTCGATCGTTTAAAGTTTTGCGAAAAGTGGACTCCGATGGTATTTGTTACTCTACTAAAATATGACCACTATGACCAGGTTTATTTTTCCTTGTTTTAATGATTTTTATACTTATAAATAAATATGTAGTTGCAATATGTACTTACTAAAGATTTGTTTTTTTTTTTTCAAATAACTAAAAAATGGGGTTCTTTTAGCCTTCTATCCGAAAGTTCTTACTTGGTCCTCAGCACGATTGGTATATGGGCGAGTGCAACACCAGGGGAGGCCCTGGTGTTGCACTCGCCCATATACCACGGTAACCACTTACCATCAGGTGGGCCGTGTGCCCATCTGGGACCTAAGTAGTGTAAAAAAAATCTAAGTGAAATAAAGAGACGCTTTGTCTTCTTCGCAAAGAACTTCGGCTAGTTACTACATAAATAGCTGCTCCATGTGAACACAGTATGAACTAACTGACTAAGTGCTCTTTTTCTGTGACGCTATCCAGAGCACCGGTGTTAATTGTCCCCGATCTTTTTGTAGTGGGGTAATTAAGACCAAGAGACTATGTCACATGCTATAATGCTCTTTTCTAACGAGCGATACGACCACTTAAAACTACTACAAAGCACTTAACTTTGCAAACCTAGTTAGTTATGATGACTTATCATTCTAGAAAGGAATTAAGGCCTGTATTCTAGAACGAAAATAATGCCTGAATCTCGAATTATCTGAGGAAAGATTGACATATTTGACAGATTGTATATACAATCAGTGCTTAGATAAATCGAGATTCAGAAATTAGTACCATCCTAGAATAAGCCTTAAATGTTGTAATAAAACATCTACCTGATGTCATCGTCATCCCTGAATTCATAAATAATAAGTACATCGGAAAGTTTTTTTCACATCGGAGTCCAGGGTCCGCTTTTCCGAGTCTACTAGGACTGACTGAACCATCTGACCTCCAAAACTTCTACTTATTGTATTTCTTGTCATTGGTTACTTTACCTTACTTACTTACTGTTGTGTATAACGTACTAGGCTTTGGATTTTGGGTCCAGGCCATTTTGAGATAGTTATCCCATTGCGAAAGAGTCGCTTTTATTAAACTGGTTACGATACGTGACGATTCGAATGACAGAATATAATTAGCAATACGTAAAAATCTTAGCATCGGCGTTTCACTGAAACACTCAGAACTACTCAGAAGTCTTGATGAAGCTTCGTCATGAATTATTGATACTGTCACAGAAACGAACCATTGCGATACAGAAAATGAAGACAGACAGTTCGCTGAAAGTAGTGCAGTGAAAGTAAAAAATCGAACGCCAAAATTTGCTAACACAGAAATAAAATTGCCAGTTACCGTGCCATTCTTAAAAGTAGCTGGTGTATTTTGGGCCTAAATGCTGGTGAATTTTGATTGAATAACTAGTAAAGAATTTGAATTAGAATTACGCCAATCTTCATCAGAGGCAGACTGATGAGAGTTCAGTGTCATTCAGGGTGAATGTCGATAACTACCCGCATGTTGTCGGTAATTCAATATGTTTCACTAACGATGTCTTCAAACTAACGTAATGATATAATACGTTTTCTGACGTGACAGGTGCGTGACGATGACAGAATTCTGAAATATTGGTCATTTAAATATATTATACTAGCTGTTATCCACGGTTCCACGCACGGTAAAATAATGATCGCACATGACTCTATTCCCGGAATAACATATACAATATAATAGCTTAGAACCTCCTTAGCTTAGCTTACTCACTCACTCTCACTCTACAACTCAGACCAGAAATATACGCACAATGGCCCAAAAAGGAGGCTAAGTGCGGAAAAATGAGTCCCCTTTCCATTCCATATACAAAAAGAAAAAAAAATAGAAGAATCGATTAAGCTGTTTCGAAGAAGTGACACGAGAATTTCTTAGTAGATTTACCGTATCATCCTCATGGAGATGTATTTTCCTGTTGCGTCCGACTCCTCCTTCTCCACTTCGCACAAAACTCGCCTTCTGCCTAACTCGTTTTCGGTCTTACTCGCGTTTGACCAAACTACCGTTTGGTCTAGGCATAACGCGACTTACGCTCAAAGCGAATTGGGCACACAAAGATAAAGGGACTTTGGCGTCCATGATAGTGATACCATTGGCATACATGTTACCCTCCACGACGTTAAGTCAGGACTTCTTGGGCCCACCCCTTCTACCTGGACTCGGCAGGGGTGTCATTGCCAGGCATTTGTTACCCACAGCCTAGCAGTTTCGGGTCCATGATGAAACTACGCCTACGGCCATAAATGGAATAATATTTTATCTTTGAAAGTAAAAACTTCAAGAAAAAATGTACGTGGTCATATATCAATCGTCTTGGTTTTCAAGAATGTTTTATGGAGTACGAACGCTAAGCTGACAGACGGGGTTCTCATACGAATTAAAAATATAACACTTGAAGACAATCATAAGCCTGAAAAATTATGATTTCTGACACACAAAGAAGACGTAGGTATAAAAAATATTCTTTTCTTACTTTCATTCGGCCGTATAATATGGATGATACGACATATGGATATTCTTTCAAGTGAGATATTATTATTTGTAGATTTTTATATACAGTAATGCTGATGTTTGGTATAGGTATTTTGGTTTAGAGTTTTAGTGAGAGATTTTATCGCTTGATGAGTATATTTATTTACCTAACTGTATAAGGCGATCTTATCCAGTATATATGATACAGATGCAATAAACCAGACGGTATTGGGCAATGGGAAAGAGCTGGGAAATGGGGATAATTATTGTACAAAACTGTAATCAGGACTTTAAAGTCAGTACTTATCAATATTTTACTCCCACTAATATTTTTGTGAATATCTATTTTTAATGACTTGGTCACTGTCAATCAATAGGACATATCGCACATTGGCTATAAGAATGTAACAATACAAAAAATGTTGCCGCTTATAACGGAACTAAAAAACTTTTAGTTAGAGATAAAAAAGAAATTACAGAAAATCAAGCGAAAGAAATAAAATCCAGTTAGTCATACGTTTTGTAGCTAAATGGCAATAGCCAAATTTTGAGGAATTAAACGTACTTTTTTAACTTTTTGAAATGGTTTGCACTTTTGTAATATAGTCAATTTATAACAAAACCGTATCGATGAAAACTATCTTTACAAACTATGAGCAATCTACTTTTAAAAATAAGGGTCTTTTACAAAATAGCTGTTGCCCGTGGCTCCGCCCGCGTGGATGTCGGCTATTGCGACCAAAATAGTCTATGTTCTTTCTCAAGGTCTAATCTATCTCTGTACCAAATTTCTTCAAAATCGGTTCAGTTGTTCAGGCGTGAAAGCGTAACAGATAGACAGACAGACGGTAAGAGAAGTAGAGTTACTTTCTCATTTATGATATTAGTATGGATTAACATTTAAGTTTTATAAAGTACTCTTCTCGGAAATTAATTAAGCAAGAGTAACTTTCCAAACTGGAGATTTATGTTTCGATTATTTAGATACGACGCTTAAAAATACATCCAAGAGATAAAAGAAAGGTTACAAAATTGAAAAGGTGTTATTGGTCGCCATGACGCCAAAGATGGTTTGTCGGCAAAGATTTTCGCCAAGTTCTCGTGCATTATCACAAATTTAACCAGACAATGGCTTATTAGACAGATACATTTGGCAACAGGTCTGCCATACTTGGCCACAGTTTTACCATATTTGGCGGCAAATTTACCATTTTGAGTACCATTATTTGATGACAAAATACTTTGTAAAAACATTATATTTCCTAAAAGAGCTTAGGTACTGGAGAGATTTTGTGCTGTCAGTGGGAAGTCCAAGGGCTTGTTGTTAATTTATCTTGTGCACTGACGGTATAGAATCTCTCCGTTCTTACAGGGTCGGCAGTACGAGTGTGATTCCCCTGGTGTTGCACTCGTCCGTAGACCACAGTAACCACTTTCCGGTGGGCCGTGTCCTTGTCTGCGACCTAAGTAGTATAAAGAAATTAAACATAACCTTTTTCATTAGCAACTCATTGATAGAATGACTAAAAGTAGGCTTAAAGAAATACTGTGCTATAAGGTTTGAGAGAAACAAGAAGCAAGTAACAAAATGATAAATACGTGTCTTTTACATTAAAAAAAAATAACATTGATCTCAATTCGATGTGTCGAAATTGTCGCGATGGCTTGATCCATTACAAACGTAAACAGCAAATGATTACAACAATTGTTGAATGATTGCTTGTTTAATTTTATCTGACGGACGAGTGTTTACGTTCAGGTAAGGTAAATATTTTTTAAAGATTGGTTTGCATCAATGAGTTTGCTTTTGTGTTCAATTTTTTTTACAGAATGTTCTGATGGGTTATTTTTGGGTAATATTCATGATTCCGGGTACATAATTCAAATGAATTATGTTAAAACAAACACAACAATAAAATAAATGTTTTGAATATTTCCTGTTGAAATTATTATAGTTTTCTGGGGATGTGTTTGGAAGTTTAACTACAAATTAATTTATTTACACAACATAAATACCTACATTATCTATCTCTCTATCTTTTTACTTTAATTATAATAAAATTTAGGCATACGTTTCTTTTCTTGAAAAGGTAAATATTTTTTTATGAAATGAGTAAAATATTTTAATAAAATAAAATTTAGGAGCAACTTATAGAGCAATACTCGATGCTGTACTATCTCAATAATTAGAAAATTGACTTTTTTCAGCTATTTAATTTGCTTTCAATCATGCCAATTAATGTTACGAATTATTTAAACATCGCCAAACTGATTACATAGCAATATTTTAAGATATTGTAATATCGAAAGTCACAGTATAGCGAGTGTCACGATCAATGGTAATTTAATTGAGTACTTCTAAGAAGGCTCTCTAAAGTTGAACAATATTTTATCTAAGCTGGGTCCTTATTATCAAATCATTCGACTTGCATGCAGAATTCTATTAAAGAATATAATAACTGACTCTTACGACTTAACCTATGTAGTGTTTAAAGCAGCATCTACATGATTGAGTTTTACACTCGAGTTACTGTTCAAAAAAATGCTGCCTCGCAGTCGCCGTAACAAGTTTGTAACTTTACTTGCCGTTTCAGACACAAAACTTTGTAATTTCCAGAATGAGAGAAAAAGGTCTTCTTCTAGCATCACGTAGGTACACAAGCTAGTACCGGACAATGGGGCTGCTTTATATTCCATCTAGAGTACAAACTCAGGCGACTGATAAAAGACGTCTGCATTTAGCCGAGATGCGAATGTTGAGATGAATATGTGAAGTGACAAGAATGGATAAGATTAGGAATGAGTACATTAGAGGAAGTTTGAAAGTAGTGCCATCACAGAAAAGTTATGAGGATTTTTTTTTGTCTTGGATTGGACCTATAATGCGTAGGGATGAAATACTCTCGTAAAGAAGACATTAACTATGGAAGTGAATGGAGACCTAAGAGGAAATGGATGGAATTGTGAGAGCTGGTAAGCAGATGCCTGTAACTAGAGATGAATGGAGTAAACACACAAATATAGCATAAACGGAGGAGGATGATCATATAACAAAATAAAATATATTTAGGCAATGTATTCTTAACATTTCCATTGTTATACCCACCCACTGACTGTAATTATTTTTGTTTCGCTATAGAGTATATCCATACAATACAAATTATATAAAATATATCTATTTTGACGGTCATATATACCTTTATGGAGATAAATAGGCATTGTGCTGAAACGAGGCGAAAGGATCTCGAGCAATGATTAATGATTTTACACCAATATGTTTCTTTCTTCGTTGCTTGAACCTTGCAAACGATTCAGAATTTTGTTTACCTTTTCACTTAGTAACATTCAACTTTACAAAGCAGCATTGGCATCTGTTGCTATTTCACTATTACATTTGAATAATTTATACAAGTAATGATAGATTGATAGAGGGAATGTATAATTTTACTTTTTAGTTTGCATGCTGCCTCTTCTTCTGATTCAAGGGGTCCGAGCGCTCGCAATACTTCAATGAGATTGCGAAGCATATTCGACGCTTCTCGTGACTAGAAGGCGGGCCTTTTTTTTTCAGGTCAGAGAATAAGCATTATCATACATCGTGACAATGCTATCAGTCTTCTGGGAACGTTACTACAAGAGGCATACGATGCGAAGGAATTCCACGATGCGTTCTAATTTTAGTTTTTAATTTTTTCTTTTATTTTTAGTTCTATTGTTAATTTTGTACTTAAATGTATATTTTATTTGTAGTATGTGTAGAAAAACTAAACGCAAATGATAGTCACCAACATTATCAAAAATGTTTATAAGCCGTGTAATGGTTTAAGAAAGAGAGAGAGTTAATTTGGCCTATAATCTCTACCGGCGTGTATAGATTAAAGGCCAAATTTAGAGTTTGTAACATCAGAATCGGCCCCATCGTCTTGCAATCGATCACAAATTCGAAAAGGCGGCGTAGTAACTAGATGAAATTAATTCTGTTAATGGTAAACTCCAGCTACGAATGCCTCAGGTAACTGTATAATATAATTCTTCTTCTTTGATTCAAGCAACTCAGTTGTCAAGGTGTGTGTAACTGTAACAATGAGTTTGTATGTAGTCTAAATGTAACAGTTACTGAAGCGAAACATAATCTTTACTTTTGGTCTTTAGGTTATAAGAAGGTCTATTGAAGATTGACAGAGCATTGTACTGCAAATTCAGAGGTCGCGGGTTCGATTCCCGTTCAGTAGTGTGTATGTGTCTGCATGTGTTTCAATTTCGTTCAAAAAGAAAAGAGACGAGTCAAATTTGAGTTGTACATCATAAAAATTAAAGTAAAGTAATCGATTGGAATTAAGGGTCCGTACATATCTGATGGGGCATGCATCGCGTATGATCGGTCGCATAGCACCAGAACAGAAAAATATATATCTAATAAAATATTCAGTCTTTTACAATCTTAACCGATAATGGGTCTGTACGTCGAGCTTATAGCGTCTGTTCCATTTTCGTCAACGCATTATCGGTAGACGCACTTTAAACCAACGATTCCATGAAGTGGCTATAATCTGAACTACGATTGTCACTGTGAAATGCCTGCTGTTATAGTCGGTTCTATGTATATAGATTTCACAATATTATATAGAACCAACTAGACAATTTTAAAACTTATGTATGACGAGGGTAAAATGTGCTCAAACTGTGCCCTATACGAGCAGTACACATTTCTTGGGTGTCTTTTAAGGATAGCACGGGGTGCTATTGCGGTGGACGAACTCAAATTCACCAAGTATAAGTAGATTATTACAAAGCAATCCGCGGGCGTCAGAGCCTCGTTTGTCTTGCGATTTAGGTCCAAGATACGTGTCCGGTTGTGTTAGGGTATCTTCCCTCCGTTTTCCATAACAGTTGTTATATAAATTTATATAGGTATAATACCTTACTGTACTGGGCAATGAGATAAATAAATATGTATAAAATTGACCGAGTAGATACGACTGATAATACGCTCGACTCATTTTCCGTCAGATATGTATTGTACAGACCCTAAAGCGAACGTTGAATTCGCAATGACGCCACAGCGTACCGAATACAAAAAATGTGATTTCTACCAAAATAATTCGATGTCACGATGGCTCGGAAGACTAATATAGCTGCTTTATTGAACATTCCATTCAGCGATTATTTATAGCATTCGCTGCGGTGCCTCGGATTTCGTAATTGAATAAATTATGCAGCTATATCTGTGCTGCCTAATATAGCATTATGTAAAAATTAGGGTTGAGCTTTTGTTACCTTTATATATTGCTAGCTGAAGCCCGTGACTACATCCGCGTGGAATTTAGATCGAGTTCCTGCAACCCTATTTCTGGGATGTAAGGTAGCCTGTGTGTTATCCAGACTATAACTGATCTATCTCTAATCTATTCAGCCCTTATATACAAACTATTGGCTAAGGTTAAGCCCTTAGACTACAATATACAAACTATGGTCTAAGGTTCAGCCCTTAGAGCATGTTGAATAACAAACATCCAAAGATCTTCACAAACTGTTACATTTTTAATGCCTGATGTATTTTTTTAGTGTTTTTTAAAGTTTTGGTTTATTTTTTATTTTTTAAATATTCTCGAGTAGGAAGTAGGATAGGAAATAGGAAGTAGATGATATTGATTAAGGTAGATGTTTTTGCGGCTTACGGCTTACTAAAATCTTCAGGTCAGATGGTAGTCGATCTAATAAAAAACTAAGGTAAAGTGTATTACTGTTAATGGTTCAAGGTTCAACTAAGAATAAAATGCTTTATCGAATATCGTGGTCCATGATTTACAACACACAGATATACTAACTAATTGCCAATATAAAAGTTAACAAACTGTGACTGATTAATTTATTTCAACCCTAAGTTCACATAATTGGGTTCAAAATTGACTAGCACTTTGATATCATAAAAAACATTTTAGTTAGCAGTAGGTGAAATTAACATAATATTTTATCGAAACACTTCAGGGACTACTGAAAAATTTATTGAACATCAAGTATCACGAGAGTGGCCTATAAATTACCTTTTGATAATGTATAATCTCCATTTTAGGGATTTTTTTATGAAGGTTCGTTTTTTTAGATGAATAGGGAGATAAATAAGTTAGTGTATCCGTAAGTATATGACAATAGTTTTTTGATACATCACTATCACTACCTATTATAAAACAAAGTCGCTGTCGCTGTCTGTCCGTCCCTATGTATGCTTAAATCTTCAAAACTACGCAACGGATTTTGAAGCGGTTTTTTTAATAGATAGCACTAAAGTATAGGTACTGAAGTATCTAGTACCATTTCACTCGCACTATTTCTGTGCACGTACGAGTTCGAGTGAAATGGTAGGTACTTCTTTAGTATTGCTTTATTATACGTGATATTGAAATTTATACACTGCTAGCTGACCCGGCGAACTTCGTACCGCCGTATTTTCTGATCCCGTTCCCGCTGCATATCTCTCAATTTATCAATGTTTCTCTACAATATTATACATAATAATATAAACCTTCCTCTTGTATCACTCTATCCTTTAGTCGGTTGCACACGCTAGTTCTATGTGTTCCGTCTTCTTCTTCATCCTACCGTTATCCCAGTCGCATCCAAAGCTTTCACCTCGGAGTCTGGGGTCCGCTTTACTGTTACCGTACGTCTATGTTATTCATTTAGTCTGCATATAGAGGACATCGGGCATAGGATCATGGAGAAGTCAGGTGACTCCCGCACCGGATCGTACCTGGTGTAGAGGCTGGCCATCGCCACCCTAAGAAGCAACGCAGCCTGCGTCATGAGTACTTTTGCACCGGTTACAGATCTAGGTGCACCTTTTCTTAAGGACAAACATGCTTGTAATTGCTTGTGTAATTTTTTAAACTTGTTGACTTTACATATACAAGGTTTTGTAGTCGTTTCGTAGCGAAAGATTTTGGGCACAGTTTCGATAGCGAAAGCATCTGGAAGTATTAATTTGGCGAAAAAAAAAAACATTTATTTTATAATGTATGAGAATAATGTTGACAGCCTCCGTGGCGTAGCGGTAGTGAACGCGGCCGCTACGCAGGAGGCGCGGGTTCGATCCCCGCTCAGTGCAAATATTTGTGTTCATGAAATATGGGTATTTGCATTGGTCTGGTCGTGCCTCGTGAGAGCACGTTAAGCCGTCGGTCCCGGTTGCCATAAGAACATCTATTATAGCAGTCGTTACGGGTAGTTGGAGCCCTCAAAAATCCAAAAAAAAAAAACAACGGTCTAACTGCAAAGCTTCGATATCGCCTAATGTTAACATTGGGTTGTGAAGGTCAGATGACAATCGCTTCACGGAAAATATCGAGGTCTAGCCAAATTCGTAGTTAAGACTGTTAAAGTGGACCCCAGACTCCGAGCTGAAAAAGCTTCGGATGCGACTGGGAATTAACGCTAAGAGGAAGAAGTATGAGAATAATGTACAGGTGAAAGGCATACTGTATGGAGGTTGTAAAAAGAAAAGTTTTTTTTTTCGCTGGAAGTATCCAGACGATTTTACTAACGAAACTGTGCCCAAAATCTTTCGCTCCGAAACGACTACAAAATTACCCAGTATACATGTAAATCCCCGAAGGGCTAGGCAGAGGTGTACTGTCGGTCCCACGTAATAGGGGGAGAGCCTATTGCCGTCAAGCGGGCACTTATTTATAGGCTGTATGTTTACTGTCGGACGGAGAACATCCCTATCCCTTAGTCGCCTTCTACGACACCCACAGGAAGAGATGGGGTGACCCTATTCTATTCCACCGGGAACCAACATAGCCAATTTATTGATTTTGTTCTGATTAACGCCTAATTTCTGAAAGGCTGATCAACGTCAAATCAACTAATCGGCTGTCAAATCTCTTGTCAAGTAGCAATTGAATTGCTAGAATCATGGTTAAATAGTTTTATTTGATCATCGTGTCGGTTAAAGTAGCTGATTAACCAACATGATGATCAAATTATACTATGTAACTATGGTTTTAGCAACCCAATTGCTACTTGAAAAAAAAAATTAGCAGTCGATTAGTTAATTTGACATTGATCAGCCTTTCGGAAACTGGGCGTAAGTCATATTTGTAGATTTGAAATATTAATGAGATTATGCCAGTGCCACACAGTAGCTCGTTAAACCAATACATTATCATTTAACGAGCAATTATTACCAATTTTCCCGTCAAAACCTATTTTGTTATCAGTACGCGCAGAGCAACGATTAAGTTAATGATGAGTAATAATGGTTCTTCCCACGACACAGACATTCATCCCATTGTCAAGTCATTATTTGTTTGGCTTGAGATATTAATGAATCTCGTAGACTATAAAATTATTGTAACAACAAACTTTTGACCTTATCTCCTTAAAGGTTGTCATAAACAATCATCATTTTTGGAGACTTTTCCTTTTTTAAAGTCCTGTGATGTGGGCGAACTTCAATCGAACGACTGTCATCTGACCTCCACAACCTTTGGCGATTTCGAAGTTCTGCAGTTACAATGATCGGATTTTTGTGAGCTGTTCGTATGACAACCGGGACCGACGGCTTTAAGGGCTCTCCGAGGCACGACTTGGAGATTAGGAGACTATCAAAAGCAAAATGTAGACTGCAAAAGTACCCGGTTGTCGAAATCATAAAAATCTGCTACTGAAATCATCATCATCTTCATGTAGACGCATTTTCCTTTCTCACTTTGCAAAATTAACGTGATCAGTATGTAGTTCAGTATTATTTTATTCAGACATCGTTATAAACAATATTAAGTAGGTATAGCATAACATAAATTTAAAACATTCTAACGAAATCTACCACAAAATAGAAATAAAATAAATTTTGAAAGAAATTCCGTAAGCCCCTGTGAGAGAACGCAAAGCAATTAGAAAAGATTTTAGAAGCACTTACCTATATACTGTACTGTCCTAGATACCGATTTGCTTCTTTTTTAAATAGGTATATCATTATTATTCTTATATTTTCTAAAAGTCACCTTTGTAATGAAAATTTTAAGTAGTTGGCCTTTTATTGTCTCTAAATGTGAAGTTTCCTTTTTAGATATTGGTGAAAACGTAGTAGAAACTCAATCATCAACATCGATCGAGGATCGATGATCTATCTATAAAACGCCCTTATAAACTCAGACAAATTGCGATTAGAAAAGAATCGATATAAAATATAATAATAATGGATTGAATTATCGAAAACAAACTTATTAAAGGTTAGGTACTTTTGCTTTTCACATTATGAAAAGGTCACATAAAAATAAATAGATCCTAAAACATTTATACTGAAATTATTATGGTAAAAGTTTATTAGAATATCGAAGTACTTTTGAGTACTTGCCCTAATATGAACAAAGAAATCTGAAAAATGTACAAGAAAACAAAGTTTTAATTCAATTTACCTCACTTTACCTCTAGTTTAGTACCACTTTATCTAAGAGTTGGAAACTATTACGTGCTAAGAAGGCATGAGATATCTAATCAGTCTGAAAATCTCTTATTTCTATCTGTCTTGAAGCTAATGAGCTTATAAACCGTAAATCTGTGTACAATTTACGGTTTCTAAGCTCATTAGCTTCAAGACAGGTCTCTGGGCTAATGAAGAATTCCAGACTGAGTGTCAAGATTTAAGAATTTATATAATATAGGATACTAGCCTTCCGCCCGCGGCTCTGCCCGCGTGCATCATGGGTAACGCGATCTTTGCTTATATCTTCGGTTCTACTCAACCGATTGCGATCAAATAAACGTAAGATTTTAAGTCTGATCAAGCCCTTTCAAACATAAAAACCGCATCAAAATCCGTCCTGTAGTTTTTGCGTCCATCGCGGACAAACAGACAAACAGACAGGAAATTCAAAAAAAAATATTTTCGTGTTCAGTATCGTTAACATAACATAACCCAAGTATTTTTTTATATATCTCCAATGTACAGACACGACCACTTTACAATTATATAATAGTATAGAATAGAAGTAAGTAGGCGCGGTAGCTTAGTGGTTAAAGAGTCGGCTTTACGATCAAAAGGCCCCGGGTTCGAACCTTGGCCATTACACTACCGACGTGAACCCATTTCTAACCCAAGCAATCTATCTTAGCTAGAGTGGTTAGAGGGAATATTAGTAATTTGGGTTGCTAATATTCTTAAAAAAAAAGATATTTATTTTATCTCTGCTATGATAACGATAGTCAGCGATCTGACTAATATTGTCATAGCAGATAACATGTGTATCTTTACCTTTCCAAACCACCAGAGCGATCTCTGTACCACTCTACTCCACTGAACAAATACAATACCCAAACGATACATCCTACACTGTTCAGGTATTTAAAGACATTTAAATTTGTTAAAGAAACACACGTACATAAATAAATTCTAAAAATATTACACTCCTTTCGATTAAAATAGAAAAAAGCGATTACAGCTTAGGCGGGACTCGAACCCGCGATCTTTACCGTACAGGGGGAATGTGAGTGAGTCATCGAACCTCGCCCAAAACTGATCCAAATTTTACTATACATTCGTCTTGGGATGACGGTGGGAGCCATCTACCGATACTCGTACGAACTATCGGAACCCGCCTGAGCAGTATTCTCTTTTTTCTACCTTAGTCGATTTGAAAGAAAGAAAGAAAGAAAAGTTTTTTATTCTGTACAAAAATCCTGATACAGGTATAAAGTTTCACACACATCCATATAGAATAACGGCCGCCTCTGCTGTCCGCGTTTTAATATTTCAATAGTTTAGCATACTAAATGCTTTAAAAAATTCATTAAATTACACTCCTTTTTCTATAAGTGGGTAATAAACCCATCACAGATTTAATCTCTATTTTCAATATCAATGTACAAGCACCGACGATGTAAATTTATAATCAAGTACAAGCGTTGTGTGAAGTCATACATTCTGCACACGTAGGCAACACCTGGCTCAGGTTGAGTTGGAGACGATTCCGTTGTCTTTCGTGATTACTACATAGTTGGAATCACAGATTCTGAATTCACTAGATACGTAAAATTTTATTTTCTCGTCGAGGGTTCGGCAAATAGGCTATGTGGGTTTAATTTGATTAAAATCAATACTCAATACATTAATTGTGTTCCATAATGTGATACAAGTGACATGTTAATATTAAGTTACAATTATGGACCCTGTCGGGCACAGCACAAGTTTGGAGGGAGGAAGAATTTGTTATTGTATACAGTTTCGTAGTCTTGGATGTTATTATCATGTACCCACCTATTTGTTTTCCATTTATACATTGGAATATATTGTGTTATAACACAATCTTTACTTTATTTTGTCTTAAGCTGCTAGATAAGTGTTGATGTGAGTAGTGGATAGAAGGGTCCACTGCAATAATGATGTATGTCCAAAAATATGAAAATTTACGTTAGTGACGTCATTCGGTCACTTGATAGATGCAGTTACTAATCTCATTTACAAACTCGGTATATAATCTTCCAATTCTGAGATAAATATGTTTCTAATATTTGACTACACGTCTAGAACGCTCAATGTCACAAGTATTCATGGCAATAATGATAGGTGTCCATCGCCTTGCAATTTCCACGATAGTTGCACTACAAACGATGTAAGTATATTATAAATGGCAGCTTACTTACATAATGTTTAATATCCATGTACTTGGTGATTCTTCATCTTATTTTTACGCATACGATGAGAGTATTGGAAAAAAAGGATCAGATGATGTGGCCTCTCATCTCTTCCATTTCATATTTTATGAAATGGACATACAGTGCAAGACTCTTACAATTTTTTGCGACTCATGTTGCGGTCAGAACAAGAACTACACCATTTTTAGAATGTTACATTATATAGTTCACTGTTGCAATCGCTTAGAATCGATCACTGTTATATTCCCGATAAGAGGTCACTCGTACATGGAATGCGACCGAAACATGGCATTCATAAATCAAAAGACTAGGATTGAACTTCCTGAAGAATGGGCAGAACACGTACGTGGAGCTAGACAGAGGCCAGAACCCTTCAATGTCATAGAATGTTCACAAGATTCATTCAAGGGTTGGACTGCATTTCTGAAACCGTTTTACAAAAGGACTTCTCCTTTTCCCACAACTCCCACAAGACCTGTACGTGAATTTAGAGTCCATAAAGAACATCCAAGGCTCATGTTTCACAGATTTTTTTTAATAATAGCCCATGGGAGTCAAGTGTAGTTAACACACCAGTTACTTTTCGTTTAATGAAGGCAGATATTAATGAAGGAGAATTTAAATTATCTGATTTGGCTTACAAAGACAAACTGCCTATATCAACAGCAAAGTATAACGACCTGCAGTACCTTAAAAAGTTCTGTAGGCCTGATACGAGGTGTTATTACGACGAACTTCCTCATGTGTGAAATATTTGATTATTTTTTATTATTTTTATATTGTTTCATCCATGGCTAGCAGTAATAAAAGCTACACGAACATAAATCACGTCATTACTTAAAGGTTAAAGCAATAATTTGGACTACTATCATTATTGACTGTGAACATAGTATGGATATGAATCATTCTAGTTCTGTTATTTGCAGACTTACCTAAGAATATATAAATTATTAATAGTTTGTGATGCCTAAATAATGATTATTTTCTTAATAAATAATACTATGATATTTGTTATTTAATTTGGATAAGAAATATTTCCCGATATCTTTAAGCCCTTTAGTCCACACCGTTTATAAACTTAAAATCCAATTATCTCAAAATAGAATCCAATGGACATACATCGTTATTGCAGTGGACCCTTCTTAATTAATGAGAGTCACAGTATTCTATCATGTTAGATAAAATATCAATTTTCTAACACGTTGAAGTTATCAATGAAGGTCCAGGATAACCGAATCCAATACATAAAAATCAATTTCATTCAGGCCGTTAATTGAACGGCGCCGTTTAGATAACAGCCTAAGCAATTAATTGAATGGCTGATTAAGCTAGTTAGCTGCGACATGTAATGTCAACTTATACCGAAGTAGTAGCCATTTTTTTAACCCGCGTTGAAATGACACTTGCTACGTCTAGGTATAGAGTTTGTATGTAGTCTCACACTCGTACGTGCACACAAAGAGTGCAAGCAAAATGGTACTATTTTAGTATTACTTTATGCGGCTTCATAGTTCACACGCTAGTTCTATGCGTTCCGTCTATGATAGATAGATAGATAGATAATTCTTTATTGTACACCAATTGGACAATTATGGAGATATTAACGGGTCACTGTCCCGTTAACAAACACCTATACAACATCGGGGTCACGAATAGACCCATTGGCAGGGGCGCCGAGGAAACAGCCGCCCACGTAATACTGGAATTCGAGGCGGTGGCCCTCCAACGTTCTCAAATCCTCGGCACAGTGAGGTCACTCCGTGAAGCCTGTGAAGATCTCATTAAGCTTCTGCGCTTCTGGGCGTAGTTAAGCTGGCGGCTCAAGTCAGCATTTCTTTTTTTTATACGACTTAGGTGGCAGACTAGCACACGGCCCACCTCATGGAAAGTGATTACCGTGGCCTATGGACGTGTACAACACTAGGGGCGTCACACTCGTGCTGAAGAAACCTAATGCCCTCCTTGAAGAACCCCATATTGTAGTCGCTTGGGAAAACCATCGCAAGGAGTTCATTCCACAGCTTGATTGTGCGAGGGAAGAAGTTCCTTTCATACCGCACAGTGCGCACCTTGGGCGCACTTTTCACGCACAATGGCCCAAAAAGAGGCTTAGTGCGGACAAAAGAGTCGTCTTTCCTTAGTCTAAGTATTCTACTATATCTTCTTACTTTTCTGCCAGCAATATTGCATTATTCAGTAACTCTATATCCGTGGATCTCTTTAGTTCAATGACATACTTCGCCGTCGGAAACAGTTCCCGTCCGTATTGAAAATATGCTAATACGTGAATCAATAGTGTTCCTTCACTAGTACGTAGGATGCATTTAAGTTGTTCAATTTCCTTAAACTATGGAGGTTTGTCAACCATTGGTAATATTAATTAGGTACTTACTTTTACACGAAGCAAGATTTTGTTTCTACCTTCCTCCAAACCGTGCTTGTTCAGCGTTGTTGATGTCTTCTTTTTCATCCTAGCGTTAATTCCCAGTCGCATCCGAAGCTTTTCAGCTCAGAGTCTGGGGTCCGCTTTACAGATCTTAACTACGGATTCAGCTAAACCTCGATATTATCCGTGAAGCGATTGCCATCTGACCTCCACAACCCAATGGTACTATTAGGCGATATCGAAGCTTTGCAGCTAGACTGTTATTTTTGGACTTTTTAGGGCTCCAACTACCCGTAACGACTGCCATAGATGTTCTTATGGCAACCGGGACTGACGGCTTAACATGCTCTCCGAGGCACGACCAGACCAATGCAAATACCCATATTTAATGCACTGAGCGGGGATCGAACCCGCGCCTCCTGTGTAGCGGCCGCGTTCACTACCGCTACGCCACGGAGGCTGTCATGGATGACTGTGTTGATGTCTGTAATGGACTAAGAGCCCATGAACACCAGACCTTCGTCATTATTAAAACGCTAAGAGTTTGTCAGTGCATGCTCCCAACGCAGGTAAGAACGATGGTCCATTATGAAGTCTGGATCATAGTGGCTTTGTAGTTTGACCAAACATTTTTACCGATTTACGGATAATTTCCTCTGTTTGTTGGCTATCCCCAACCACCAGAATAAATCTTGCACTAGAGTCTCATTTGTCTACAAGCAGATGTGTAGGTACCGGCTTTTGCAAATAACGTTGGCTTAGACTCCCAAAATTTTGATAGGATGGAGCCCTACCAAAATTTTGGGAGCTCTAAACATTTACAAAAGAGTCATTTTGTTCGCTCATCATGTTTTAACTAGATGTGATAATTAATCCAAACAAAGCCAGACTCGATCTGAAACAAATGCTCTACAAATAGCATGAACAACTTCGACATTCATCGTAATGGATTCATTTACAACTGGAGATAGAACCATTCGCTAATTAAATGCAAATTTCGTAGTTAAGGCTTCGGGCTGATTCAAACGTCTGAAACATGCCTCGTCTCGATTTACAAATTAAGTAATAAACCCTGCGTACTGTTGATTGCTAGTACTGTTATTTAAGGGACTAGCTGATACCTGTGGCTCCGCTCGCGTCTTGCAATTTTGGTCCCGTTCCCGTTACCTCTTCTTTTTCTAATCCTAGTCGCATCCGAAGCTTTTGCCTCGGAGACTGGGGTCTGCTTTATCCAGTCTAATTGCCGGTTTGACAAACTGTACCTCCCATAGGCGATATCGAAGTAGTGTCCATACGCGTAGCAAAAGAACTCGAGAGAGGGCAGATCGATATAATATTTACTCCTAAAAAACTTTTTCGTTCCTCGCGTTCATGTTGCTTGCAACAGCGCCGAAATATCGGATACTCGAAACAATTCATGGTAAATATTTCGATAGCTCTAATAGTAATGTGAACGACCATGAAAGTTTAACTATCTAGATTGCAATTAGACCAGTTGTTGAATTTTTTGGGGTTCAACTACCCGTAATAAATGCCAATAGATGTTCGTATAGCAACCAGGACCGAGGTACAACCAGATCAATGCAAATACCCATATTCAAGCATACAAATATTTGCACTGAGCGGGAATCTCCTGGGTAGCGATCGTATTCACTACCGCCACACCACAGAGGCTGTCCCGTTCCTGCTAGCTATGGGATTCTATTCCTGGTAAAGTAGCTATATTATTCCAGGGTGTAATTCATCTCTGTACCAAATTTCAATCAGAACCGTACAGCTATTGAGCATAATCGAATAATAAACATCCAAACATCACATTTATAATATTAGATAACATTTTAGCATTTGCTTTGTTATATCAAGAAATTTAAAAATAGAAGATTGAACCTTAAGGGGTGATTCTAATGCGCCCTTGTCAAGTACAATAATCGTGTTAAAATTAGAAAAGCCTGTAAGTCAATCGAGAGAGGATCCTGTCTTTATTTGACACGTCGAGAATAAAAATGATCAAAAAAATAATGTTGTCTTAATATTATTTCTTAATTTCGAGTGACAATGGCTATTTTTTATTTTATTTTATTATTTTCTCAGGTCAGCCCGTTATTTTTTATTATGTGTATGTTTTCTTCCTAAAACAAGTTCCTATATATTATGCATGTCTGAAGTTTACATGAATATCATTCATTGAAATAAAACCATTTTGAACGGACTCTATCGCGATAAGTATTTTGTAGTTCTCGGATACTTATAATATTACCAATTACCTACCTGCCTGCTCTAAGATCTTTGTGCTTCCAAATAAATCGCAATAGAATCCGTTCAAAAATGGTTTTATTTTAATAAAACGTGCCTATCGATCTTAACTTTAACTAAATATCTTAACATTAACAATTAAATTTTAAATAATATAATGTCCCAATGAAGTAGTTAATATAAACTGCTTCAATGGGGCACTATTTAAATAAATCTTACCTTTTTATTCTTGCAAAACATTCATTTCTTTCAATACAGTGTTTCTGACTGAAAATTTCGTCATTACTGTTTTTCTCTTATTTAAAAAGAAAACTCTCTAGTCTGTTATGCGGATTTCTCAACGCCATTAGACATTCCTAAACCTTAATGTAGCGGAAACGGGATCGTACTCAAATTTTATCTACCAGAAGAGATTTTTTATTCATTTTTAATCTCAACGAGCAGCGTGAGAAATCAAAAACCAATTTGGAGTTAAGGTATCGGTGTGAAGTTTGTTACTGTTATTTACGATTGACAGGAAAATAGTTTTGCCAGTTCAATGGATGGGATATTATGTGATAGGATATAGAAACAGGGAGTATAAAAACGAGATTACGGAGGTAGAAAATTAAGTGACTTTTGACGGAATCAGACCGTAGGTTACGTAAACGGAACGGATTTTGATGTGGTTTTCTTGTTAGAAAGGGCTCGGTCAGAATTAAAATTTTTCGTTTGTTTCATCGCAATAGGTTGAGTAGAACTGGAGATATGAGCTAAGGTCGCGTTAACCGCGATGCACGCGGGCGGAGCCGCGGGCGGAAGGCCATCATGCTCTAACGGCTGAACCAATCTGGCTGAATTTTAGTACAGGGATAGTTTACAGTCTGGAATAACATATAGGTTATCTCGTGAATATATCCCCATGGATTACAAGAACGAGATGAAAATTCCGGGCAGCAGATAGTTCAAAATAAAAAGTCTCATCTCTTTTTTTAGGTCATAGCCATTATGGAATGAGCTGGTAGTTTTGCTAATTTCACTGGTGAGTTTTTACTGAAGCCCAATGTCGGAGTGTACCTATAATGTATTTTGTTCTAACAATATTCGCTTTACGTGTTATGTGTTAGTAACGTCTGTTCGTCAGAAACAAGTGTAATTATTTCGTGAGGTGCACCAAAAAATTCGTGGTGAACCAAAAAATGATTATTTATTTTAATTAAATTCCTGTCTGCTTGTATTGGTCAGACCTTTTTTAAAGAATATTAGCAATCGAAATTGCTAATATTCCCCCTAACCCCTTCAGTCAAGTTAAATTGCTTGACAATTGCATCTGCCAGGTGGAAAGTATCATCAATAAGAGATATCTGAGCCACTAGATCAGCTGAGTGGCATCATTGTAACGTGTCTATAATGGTGACCCTCTTTTCCGAGACTTTGCCTTGCTTAGGTACTATCAGGTGAGGTGAACTCAAATTGACGTATCGTATATAAAAGAAATATGTGACAAACTTTCAGCTTGCTTCAAAAACCTACCCAAAAATTAGTGCCAGTTCTCTAACTATAAGTTTAGTTGTAATTGGTTGTGTAGAATCAGTGATATTATGACCAAAAATAAAACAGATCTGATCATGATACCCGGACAGAAAATTAGTTTGTTTTGTTGCTCAATCACAGTAAAATGCTGCCTAAAGTTTAATATCTCAGGAAAAGGCATACGGCAACTTTTTATCACAGATATAATTCAGACCCCTGTGGTTCACGGGAACTGAATCAGTGTTTTAAGCAAGTGGAGTCGCGGATAACAGTTAGACTAACAAGCTAATATAATTTGCATATTTCATAACTAGGGACCACCACTTAAAGCTAGTTAGAATTACTTTTATCAATAACAAAGATAAGATAAAAATCATTCCATTGTTATACAACTAATTTAACTTTATCAAGGCACGGAATATAACGAGGCAAGTTAGCAAATGACGTCGTCTTAAATTGCTCGTGTTCCTTGCGAGTTATACACACGCCATTGACTCTAATAATACATAGGTACATATAATCACGCCTTTATCCCCGGAGGGATATGCAGAGGTGAAATTAACACCCACATTTCACCAATCATTGTATTAGATCCCACGTAATAAGGGGTGAGCCTATAGGTATGATTCCGTAGCCGACTGCCTACGACAACTGCTGACGCACGCAGCACATGCGCGTAATTCATTGCGGCTTCTCAATGGTCCCTTATCGGAGTTTAAGAAGTAATGGGTACGCTGTATTAGCTGCATGCGTCTGTCGTTGTCGTATGCGGTCTGCTACGGAATCATACCTTATTGCCACATTCCGGGCACTATTGTCGAGCCATGCATCTGAGGCTGAGTCTGGGCTGTATATATCTGTGTGATGTTAAGCAGCCCTATCCTTTAGTCGCCTTGTACGACACCGCATGGGCAGAAACGGGGTGGCCCAAATTCTACTTTGCCGAGAACTACGCGGCTTTTTTCTTGCGGTTTTTTGTTAAATTTCATTAGGTAAATTTGGTTAAGAATAAGAATAAGAATAATATTTATTTACCAAAAATATTACAACACTTTATATAACTATAGAGGTTACATAGATAAAATAAAATGGCACAAAAACAAATCAACACCCTGGTTCCCACTGGGTAACCAGGCCCCGCTAGTAGGTATGTTTACAAAAATTATGAGTTCCCCAGGTTAAATAGGTACATCATTTTTATATTTAGTAAGTGTGTATTTGTGTATGTGTGAAAAAAATGGGTGTACCTATGTGTAATGTATGAGAAGAGAGAGTGTGTGTATGATTGTGTGTATGTATGTATATGTGAGTGGAGGTATGCATTATGCAATAATATGCATGTATGATGTACGATTACAAAACTGAAACCTTGAGAAGGTCTTCTATATCATCATAGGTTTTGTCCATAAGCCAATTTGATACTTTTTTCTGCAATGCGATCTGGGGAGTTCGTAGATGTTGCAATGTTTATTTACCATATTGTATAAATGGCCACCCAACACCTTATAGTGCCGAGCAGCTGAAGAAAGAAGAAGAATTCGGTAATGTTGATTATAATATTGCTGTTATTACATTTTTTAATAATACAACGTCAATTTGGCTTGCTGCTTAGGTCGATTGGCTTGCTCCTTCACGTTAAATTGGAAAGTCCTCGTTGAGTACGGTCACGTATTTTGTTTATGCATAGTGAACACAATTTCAATGTTGTATCCATCAGTCATTTTTCATTGTGTCATCCATCTTTACATGCTTACGATCGTATATAAATTACAATATAAATATAAATATTCTACAACATTCTACACAACGCTATCTAGACCCATGGTAAGCTTAATTAGCTTGTGTTATGGAACCTAGAATACGGATATACATACTTAGATACTTTTTTTTTGTAAATATATACATTGATCTATTTATTTATTTATTTATTATATACTTTATTGTACGCCAATTACAATATTCATGTTACAGAAATTAAGAAGACAAGAGCAGTACAAAGGGCGGCCTTATCGCTTTACACAATTTCTTCCAGGCAACCTTTGGATGGAAAAATATGTTGGTTGGAGTATTTGGTAGTTGTTGGCGTTCATTTAAAGTTATACCTATCATATACATACTTATATAAATACATAATTATATTAATACATATTTAAATATGTTTATACATATATACATATACACAAAATATACATACATACTCAAAAATACTTATACATACCTACTTACATGACACGGTATGACAAATATGTGATACCGAGTGATGTTAGTTTTAGGTACGTTGCCGTAAATTCGGCCGATATTGAAAAAATAATAAATTCGTTGTCTTGTGAAAAAGCACCGGGATTAGATAGAATAAGGGTTATCGATGTTAAGTATTTAATAAAACAACTAAGTCCTATAATAGCTTTGTTCATGAACATGTGCCTGTCGCAAGGTGTTTATCCCGACCAGTTAAAGAGTGCAATTGTACGTCCGATATACAAGTCTGGCAACCATTTAGAATATGTAAACTATAGGCCAATAGCCATACTCTCGGTTATCGATAAAATAATTGAAAAAAACATTGTTACTCAAATAAGTAAGTTCTTGGAATGTCATAATATCCTGTCAGAGTCACAGCACGGGTTCCGTAAGGGTCGGAGTACTGTCACTGCCCTTGAGGGGTTTACAGACTATGTGAACGAGTGCCTAGACGCTGGTAAGCAGCTTATAGCACTATTATATAGATTACAAAAAGGCATTTGATACACTGGATCACACCATACTGTTACGGGCCATGCATGAATGCGGGATACGCGGCCCTACGAATAAATGGTTCAAAAATTACCTAACTAATAGGAAAATGCGCACCGTTATATGTGGAGTGGCCGGTGATGAAATGGATGTGGATCTAGGGGTGCCAACCGGCTCGGTGTTTGGGCCCGTCGGTTACGTAATGCACGTCAACAGCGTGTCCAATGTTGTGAGCAAGTGTCGGGTGTATATGTATGCGGATGACATGTGTCTAGTCTATGGGGCTAAAGATATATGCGAGACTCAAAAATACATACAGGCAGACTTCGAAAGTATTACCAAGTGGGCACACGATAATGGCATAATTCTAAACTATACAAAAACAAAATGTATGCATATTCACTCGCCATATAACCGACGGGCCAAGACAGTGGATCGGGAGACCCTTGCTGTGATAGGACATACATACGAATGTTTACATGATAATAAAAATAGCTGTGCATGTAATGAGATAGAGTATGTTGTAACATTTAAATATCTCGGTCTAAATATCGATGTTAATTTTAATTGGAAGACACATGTTGTCGATATCTGCAATAGGCTGCGATCAGTAATAGGAAAGTTCTATCAATTAAAGCGAGTACTAAATAGACACACGATGCTTATTGTTTATTACGCACTAGCTGACTCACTAATTAGCTACGGACTTATTGTTTATGGTAGAACTTTTAAAACCTACTTGAACAACATAAAAGACCTGCAAATAAGGCTAATCAAGTTTTTAGTATGCAAAAAAGACAGGGACAGCTGTAACAAGGATTATGAAAGGTTGCTACCGATTTGTAAAATTTTGCCAGTGGATAAAAAAGTCGAATATTTGATAGGATTAGAGTACTACTATAGTGATGAACATAAAGAAATTGTAAACAGTAAATATAGTATAAGAAATTGCCGAAAAAATAGATTAATTCAACCTCGTGTAACCAATTATTACGGTGAAAGATTGTCAAAATTTATAGTACCAAAGACATTTAATAATTATGAGTCGTTAAGAGAAAGTCCTAAGATGAGCAAAGGTGTGTTGAAGTCCAAATTGAAAGACTTGCTCCTTGGCGGCCCTACGGCTGTGGTTAGTACTGCAGTGGCGGCGGCCGCCGAGGATCTACGTTAAGTCATTGTTTTAAGCCTATGGTTAAGGATATGTATTTGATTGTATTGTATGTAATTGATTGGTAAAGGTTAAGTATTGGATTGTGTATTTGAATCGAGCGCCTCTCGCCATCAAACGTCACAGTTTGGCGAGAATATTATTATGTAAATCACATGTTTGTGTATATTGATATGGAATAAAAAAATAAATAAAAAAAAAAAACATTGCTATTAAAGAGACAGATAGATGTGATGAAAATATACTTATCCGTGCTTGTCTAAGTTACATGAGACACACTAGACAAGTAGTGCTCCTTGACCATTCTTTTAAACATCATTAATGTCTGAGCTCGTCTTATTTCCACTGGCAGATCATTCCACAGGCGTACCGCTGTGATCTACCACCGAGAGATCAACGGGTACCTTTAAAGTAGATGAATCTACAACTTATATTCCAAGGGATGAAACTCGGGTGATCAACGGGTCCGCACCCATATGCAATGCAAATATTTATATTCATGCATATAAATATTGGCACTGAGCAGGGATCGAACCCGCACCTCCTGTGTAGCAGCCGCGTTCACTACCGCTACGCCACAGAGGCAGTCAATGTAAAAAAAATATCTGAGGTATTATTGTACAGTCAGCATCGGATCGATCTTGGAAAAGTACTTAACATAAACTCACGCCTATATCCCCGAAGGGGTAGGCAGAGGTGCTAGCACCCACATTTCGCCGTTTATGTTTAGGTCCCAATGTAATAGGTGACGAGCCTATTGCCATTAACCGGGCACTTATAAACCTGCGATAAAAAGTACATAAGCTATATTTGGTCACGATGACTGACATTTAGAAGCAGAGTGGATCAACGTGAGAAGGTATAATAGAAGGCGCTTGAGAACGGCGGTCTGTAGCTAAATGTGGCGAAGGTAGTGTAGCCAACCCTACAGTTTTAACTGTAGATCTACAGGTTTTTGGAAATCCTCTCAGTTTTTAGTTTAGGCCTCCAAATCTACAGTTTTTTATTTAAGATGCTAGCGAGCTACAAAGTCAGTACCGTACACTGAAACTCGGGTTCAGTAAACCCTATAGGTAGTCTTCTTTGGAATCCCTGTGAAATACTGTGGTAATGGTCAACCGATTTAATGAATGGCGTTATTAGGGGTCGATCGTACATTACATAGGTACTAAAATGACTATGAAAACTGAAAACTTCTATGTTTGCCGCTGTACTGCTACGGTAGAACACTTGTTTTCGAGCATTCATTTTATGAAAACCAAGCTGCGAAATAAAATTTCCACGACCACAAGGGACCAAGCACACAAAATCAGGAAAAAAAAATTATGAGTTCAATGTCACAAAATGATCATTACAAAAAAATTGATAAAGATAGGTATTTTAGGTACGATTTTAGCAATTATAGAGATGAGAATGAAAATCAAGAAGATTTAGAAATAGTAAGCACTAGCTAGTGACACTATCTAAATGTAAGACGTATTCACAGCTGTATATCTTTAGTCAGTTTTATTAGACTTAGACTAGATTGTCTGACACTTTTTGACATTAAAGGAGACGATTTTTTATGTTAGAGCTTTCGGCCACCTACAAATTTTGGAGAACAATAATGAAACGAGTATTGATTTATTTGTAATTTTATCGGGATTACAATGGTACATTGCTTCTTAGCTAGTCTAACCGAAACATTGATATAAACCAAATCAAAACTGATACTAAAATCAATGTGAAACTAGGTGAAACTGTCATGGCGCCAATCTCAGAAAATTATAATTTTATTGATTATTTAGTATGACATAATAGAGGTCATTAAAATCATGTCCTATGCAATGTATTGAATAAATAGAAGATGGATAGGGCAATAACCTTCTTTTTAACAAGTGGAAATCCACTCAAATCCGCCGGAGCCAGTGATGGTGGTTATGTCGGACTCGAACTGACAAAACCCGCATGAGCCGTTTTTCACAGTCTATATTAATATGTTTTTCGGATGTAGAAAAGCAAGATTATCCTTACTAGTTGGGCGGTCAGACGGTAGCCGCTGCCATAAAAGGCATATTTCCAAACCGAATAAAAGAGAAGGAGCAAGCGGCCGGTAAAAGCCTCGGTTACAACTACAATTCCTAAGATGATGATTCATATTATACTTACACCATGAAATGAAAGTAGGTATCCAATGAAATAAAAACAAACAAAACCATATTATATGAATATTTATTTTTTACATAGGTAGGTATATAAAACGTTTCTTGGAAATTGTTGGTAGGTATGTCGTCCAAAAAGCATACAAATCATAGTGATTGTAGTAAATGAGCAGAAAGAAAGCTATTCTAAGCTTGTTTAACATGTAATACATAATATTGACATTCTTATAAATATTGACATGTAAAACTAATTTCGTATGCCTTTAAGCGGAACACGGAAGAACATAATATTTCAATGTATCTAACACCTTTGTACTACCTGTGTTGAACGAAATAAATAAAATTGAAATTGAAATTGAAATTGAAAACTCAATTAATGTAAATAACATACATTCTCCTAATACCTTGGTTTATGTTAGTAATTATTGTTTGTTTACTGATTTGCAGTAATGCATCTGAAATAAGATGGTTGGCGGCACGGCTGGTATATTTATTAGAATTGTTTGACTACATCACTTATAGACACTGTAATACTCCACTCGTCCATATTATTCAATACTAGCCATTGATTTATATAGCAGCTGCCTATGTAACATCTGTATTATATAATACTATTTTTTTACAATGAACATTGAACAACAAGAAAATTCACTAATCAATCACTCAAAATAATCACAAAATAACTGTCAAACAATTTTTGGCACTTTTGGGATTGTATTGCCATTCGAAATAATGAAATCGTTATCACTAACAATTTTTACCACATGGAATCGATTCCTCGATTGATACTTTAAAATAAAAATGAAACATCAGTTTTAAATTAAAATAATCTTCATTATCGGGTTGTGGAGGTCAGATGACTGGAAGAGGTGCACCCCGGACTCGAAGGTTAGGCCACGATAATGATGACGAAAACCAAGTAGGTAAAGAGTGTAATGCCCAACCTAACGTTGTATTTTTGTATTCGTAAAGCTATAACCTGAGAGTATTATAGTTTAGTGTTTACTTCTAGACAGGCATAGTGTAAATAATATGAACTGTTGTGTTATAACATGATTGAAATAAAAATATTTAAAAGGATTCTATTACAGCCTATTACGTGGGACTGGTGAAATGTGGGTGTTAATTCACTCTGCCTAATCATCCGGAGATAAATCAGTATATGATGATGACAGTATGTAATGAAATAACTGAAAACGAAACTTCATAGAATGCGTTGTAGATAGTTTTATTTCAATAACACATTGAAATAAAACTATCTACAACGCATTCTATGAAGATTCATTTAAAGCAAAATAATTTTATTAGCAAAAACTTTCGATAATGTCATACGGAATGAGAATTGTAAGATTGAAGATTTGAAGAGAAAACCTATATGTGCCTGAAGTTTTATCGAATACAATCGCATTCTTAATCGATTTGAGTCTATGGTAAATAAGATGTCTGGCAACATTTTAACATCTTGTCATGTGAAATTGTGAAATATTAAGAATTTTCACAAATACAATAAAAACACTCTTTAATAAGTTATCGTGAATCGGTTAGACTTTGGAAAATTCTTCGCCCCATTATGATAATAAATGGATTCGTATTTTGTGCATATTGTACAATGACTGTTCATGCCCTATTCTCTGTTGTCTCTCTCTTCTCTCACTCTCGCGTTGATGTTTTACATAAGAAACAAAAACTTAAAAGTCGTTGTATTGATGGGCCGAAAATAAATCATCTCCTTTTATTAAACCTTATTTTTCTGGTTTTTAATTCCATCTTTATCCTGTGTATTACATTTAATACAATAAATAGATAAAGATGTAGATTTACAGTTTTTTAATTTGAGATTTACAGGTTTCTACAGTTTTTTTTAAGTATATCTACAGTTTGGGGCAATGTAGGGGTTGGCAACACTAAGGTAGAATACTTGGCGCTAAACTCTACAAAACCCACATCCGTCTGCGTCCACAGGCGATGACTTGGTCGAGCGCAAGGACCAGGTTGAGTACCCGGGATCTGTAGGTCACGGAACTAGTGAAATCGACTGTGACGTCAAGGCATGCATTCTCATTAAAACTGCCGCGTGGGCTGACTATAAAATGCCAGTCAGGTTGAAGGGGCAGATCTTTATAATACGTGGGTGGCTCCCGGGCAACAGCTAGTTATTGAATGGTTCCCTTTATGTCGAGTCCCGTTATGTCGAGCCTGGGAGTCTATTGTTCTCCAAAGTATTAATAATTTTATATAAATAAATGTACCAACCTGCAGTTCAGTTTGCATCTTCTAATCTTCACTATTTAAAAAACGATAAGTTAGAATTGGGTCAAACGATACAAGAAAGGTTCTATAGGCGTGCATGGCAGCATAATGGAGAAATTCCGAGTCTCGCAAATACATTCAAACTTTTTACTACATTGTAAACCAAATTGCCTCTTAAAGTGAAACCCGATTTAGAGAAACGACATGCAATGTTCTACCTGTTTTAGTTTCAAATCAAATTTACAACTTGTTGTTTTCCATATTAAGGTTAAGTATATAAAATGCTTTATTTTGTATTACTCATTCTATTGTTTACGAAGTTTTGCGCCATAAAAAGTACATTACTGGTACTTATATTACAGGTTTATCTTTTTAAGCACCCACCAGCCACCATAATTTTGGATATTATTTAAACACGGTTTACTATGAATTGCAAATAAGATTTCAACCATCAGTCATATAGTCATCATATAGTAGGTAACTGAGCTTTCTTTTAATTTAGTGCCAAAAAGCTTAATTCTATTTTCGGACTAAGTCGTAGTAACTTACTTAGTTCTAAGTTAGAGCTATCGCTAAGTGAGAACATGTGCAGGGAGAGATAATGTATCCAATCAACTTCTAAGGATTGAGCGAATGAGCGTTGCTTCTCGACGTGTTATGTTTCAATTTACAAACTAACAACAGACTCATCTGGTTCTTGTGTAGTATTTTCTTTGCTAGATTAAGCTAACTAATACTACGAGTATGAATGACTGGTTAAGTAGTCGATTTAAATAATGAACATTTAACGTTTAATCTAAGCAGGCTGGTAAAATATTTAATAGTTATAATAATAAATATTTATTGCAGAATTCAGTGCCAGAACACTTTTTTTATACCACTTCAGCCGCAGACAAGTACACGGTCCACCTGATGGAAAGTGGTACCGTGGCTAAAGGATGAGTGCTACACCAGGGAAGTTACACTCGTGCTGCTGACCCTGTATGAAATTCTGTGCTTTCAGTGCAGAGCACATACATTTGACATACAATTTTAAAAACTCAGATCTACTTGCACAATAATCTAGCAAAAAATCGGTCAAGAAAATTGATTCAGCTGTTTACTAGTTACTTAGAACATAGGACGGACATACAGGGTCAAACACATAACTCTACTTTATAGGCTTCGTTGCAATCGAGGGGAAGTGATTGCTTTTATCAAGCTTCACTGAGGTTTCAAAGGACTTATGCAAATGAGCATGCGGTTCACATTGTGGTTTGAGGTTATTGTAGGTTGGACACTAGTGTGCATAGGCAGGAGGTGGGGGAAAATCCAATAAAACTAATAAGTCCTATTAAAATTATAAATGTGAAAGTATGTAAAAGTCTTGAGATGTTTAAATTTTAGGATGTTTGTTAATCAATCACGCTCAAACGCCTGAACGAATTTGACTACAATTAACTACAGGAATATACTTACAAGGAGGCAACACCTTATGTACAGTTGCCCTGAAGATCTTAACCCCATGCTAGTTTATGCTAATTACTAAATTAAATTAAATATTTCATGATAGTTATTAGTATACATACTGCCTGCACAACGACCAGAAATAGGTTAAAACAATAATATTGACAGCAAAATCTGAACTAAACTGTTTTACAAGCGAAGACCTTTTTCACTTTGTAACTGAACAATTGAAACCATTAGTTACCATAATGGCTCGTTATTTTTAACAGATCCCTTAAAGTTCACTATCGATAGGATAAACTGCTAACAGTAAAACTTACCGGCAATCGGATGACCCTAAACTTTTTATAATGCCCTTTTGTATTGCCCTCTGTTCGTAATAGTATCAATAAACTTTGTCTCAACGAGGACTATCTTAGGAAAATGTTCAAAGGAGCTGAGTCGTTGAAATTTTTGGGGAGAGTTTCTCTTAGAATACAAAGACGGTTTTCTTGAACCGTCTAAAGTAGTAATAAAAGGAAATTATGTATTACTTCGCATTCTTTGAACTGAAACTACACAAACTGTCCATTTGAGCATTTAATATTATAACTGCTGTTTGTATAGTACGTTCGGAGCGAAAGATTTTGGGCACAGTTTCGATAGCAAAATAGTCTGTAAGTATTATTTTGCTAAAATTATAAAAAAATCATAGAGTATTGGAATAATGTATGGTCTATATTTTTTTTTCAGATTAACACTTCCAGTAGTTAAGTAAGTTCCGTAAGTTTTAAGTCATCATATTTCATAGAGTGGAAGTAATCCCCAGTTGCCTCCTCACGATTTCAGACCGAATTTACTTAGAATGAATGTTTATTTTAGAGCTGTTTTAGGAGTATATCTCTAAAGTCGTACGTCAACAATCACACGCTTATTAATACCAAGATAATTGGCTTGCTAAGACACGAGCTACATTAAGTTAGGATATAATAATGAAGCGTCGGTAGCTTAGTGGTTAAGGAGTTGGCCTTACGATCGAGACGTCCCGGGTTCGAATCCTGGTCATTACTCTACCGACGTGAACCCACTCCTAGCACAAGCAATTTAGCTTAGTTGGAAGGGTTAACGAGAATATTAGTCATTTCGGTTGCTAATATTCTTTTTAAAGAAAAATAACTACTTCTTGACGGCCTCTGTGGCGTGGTGGTAGTGAACGCGGCCGCTACGCAGGAGGCGTGCGGGTTCAATCCCCGCTCAGTGCAAATATTTGTATGCATGCATATTATATCTATTGGTATTTGTCTGGGTGCCTCAGAGGGCACGTTAACTTGTCTGTTCACATATACATATGTGTATATGTGGACAGTCAAGAGGTTTGAATAGGCTTGTGTCCACTAAGAATAAATCGGGTTGATGTATGTTCCTAGCGACTATTCTTGTTATAAAGATAGCAAAAAGTATAATAGTTTGGTATATAAAATAAGGATTACTTTTATTTTTATAAAATAAATTTAGAGAAATTAGACATTCAGTCACGTGACATCAAACACCAATCAGAGAGCGTGACGTCACGCCTTGCGCCCTGTGTTGACAACGTAGGTGATTTTTCGCCATGTAGGCCTAGACGAAAATTGGAAAACAGTTTTTTAAATTAATAAATTTATAACTGGAGTGCAGTCAAAACAATAGGTACCTATAAACTTAAATTATAATACATAAAATAATCTATAATACTAAGTCAAAGTAAAAAAAAAAAACTAAGTTTTTAGTTATTTTTTACAGTTTTTAACTGTAAAATAACAAATTGTGATGATAACTTGAAAAAAAAAACGTTTTATATTAATATACTGATATTTTGGCGTTTGGGCTACTTTAGGCTACTTTGGGAATGAAAAACGGCGATATTAGGCCAAGCGTGGTTGGCAACACAACACTGCTTGCGTTTGCGTTATTGTTTTTGTTTACGATACGTAGTACGTACCAGTATATATATTAATCTATGCACTACACATGAACTTGTTTGACAGTTTTGACACGGGGACACGGCGTGACGTAACAAAAGTCGCCATTACAGTTTGGAGTGTTTTTGACATAAATTCAAATCGACTTATTAAATCTCAAAATAAACCATGTAAATGATTGTTTTATATCAAAATAATATATTTTTGGGGTCATTTAGGTATAGAAGTATTGTATTAACCATTTTTTCAAATTTAGGACACAAGCCTAATAGGCTTGTGTCCTAAATTTGAAAAAATGGTTAATAACTCATTGATGATGTAAAAAAATACTGAAAAGTCAAACTTACCTGTAAGTCATTTCTAGTTTTGGTTACTTTAAATTATACACGTATAAACTTAAATAGTAAGGAAACGTAAATAATAAAAGGAACTTTCTCTCATGAAGCTGAAAACAATTTATATTTAGTTAAAAGAAAAATATCCGCAGACTTAAATAAGAAACTGCCAAGGAATATATTAAACACTAGGGAAAGAAATATTAGCTTCGACCATAAGCCTTCAGTTTTTTATTCGCGAAATTCAAATTCCTCAGTACAGGACCGAGAAAGATTGTGAATTACTACCCTCAGATAAATTTAACTCTTAAAACAAATTATGTAACGTCAAACCAAAATAAACTTTATGACTGTTATAATAAGGCTTAGTACAGTTTGTGTGCGCATTTGTAGGAGATCGCGTCAAACAGTTTTAAAAAACGTGAAACGTGCTGAATTTCAGTGTATTCGCTTTCGATACCAGCAGAGAGATAGATTTTATGGCGTTTTCATTGTGCTTGCAAAAAATCTAGATCTAGATTGATGGAGGTAGTACATGACGGTATTCCAACACTGATGACGGCTCCACATGACGGTACTTCCCCAGTCCAACTGGGGAAGTACCTCGGCCCTATAGTATACCGCAGCCATAATAACCTCGTGCTGTGTAGGCGAGTAGGGTAATCAGAGCCCACTGGAGAGTTTTTGTGCTATCCGTGGGAACCTCGGTACCAGACCTCGTCCATTAAAGGTTTTTTTTATACTACTTAGGTCGCAGACAAGCACACAGCCCTCCTGATGGTAAGAGATTACCGTGGCCTATGGGTGAGTGCAACACCAGGGGAGTTACACTCGTGCTGTCGACCCTGTAAGAACAGAGACATTCTGTGCCGTCAGCGCAACAGATAAGTAGGACAAAGCCTTTGGTTTTCCCACTGACAGCACAAAATCTCTCCAGTGAGCCAGTGAATTCTAAATTATAGAGTTTATATCCCACAGAATACCCAAACAAAAATAAACTACCAATCCTTAATTTCGCTGTTGAAAGCTGAATTTCAAAGCATTTACGTTGTCGTCTACAATGACATTCTCTGTTTACCTTTCGATTGCCTAATGCAGGGGACAGACAGCCGACAGGGTATTGACATACAAAAGCCTTCAATGTGTATTTATGCGTGAACCGGTCACCTGGTTTCGATTACAGGGTAGCTGTCTAGTACATTGCAGCGTTTGGATTAAAAGGGGCAGAAATGTCGTGGGTTGGTGGAGAAAAAATTCTTGGAAGTTTTATTTTAGCTGAACAAAAATTATAATGCTTTTTGTTTAAGACATAGATCGATACTGAATGTATGTAGTTTGTATTATTGAGGAGTCTTTGTCTATAAGTATGTGTATTCAATCATTCAATCTTACACCTTCCCCATTCAGTCTGTCCCAGCCACATATTTTAGGTCGTCAGTCCCCTGGCTAGGGGGCGTCCCACCTTCCGTTTTCCTTCTGGCGATCTCCACTCTAGGACTCTTCTGCTCCAACGGACATCAGTTCTTCGACAGATGTGGCCAGCCCACCAGTGTGTATTACTAATAATGATTAATTTTGACCATCATGATCAGACGATTAAATAACGATTCCATTTGAAATTATTTCCCATGTATTCATGGTTTAAAGATCAGCAAATCCTTTATTTTTGTAAAAATATGCAATATGAATAGGTAGGTATATAAATTACGTTCATGGAACCCTGCAAAAAAGGTGGTAAAGAAACTCAACTTTATGGATTTTTTGTGGATTGTAATGAATTTATGTTGCGAATACATTTTGATATAATATAATGTGTGTACATAATATAGGTTATCCTGAAATGATTGAAAATGAATCGATGGATTTGTATTCGTAGGAATGGTTGGATGGGATGAATATATAATCTATACTTGATATTATAATGAGTTTGTTTATTTGGTTGAAAGCGCTAATCTTGCGCGAATTGAAAAAATTTTTTTTATGTTTAATAGTCCGTTTATCGACAAAGGTTATAGACTATAAACCATCACGCTGCTACTTAACGGAGCAGAGCAGGGGTCATAAAATGTAAACAAATCCAGCACATTTCCATACGTTATTTGAAAATTAATATGTAAATTGCGGCCATACCATGACTTAAATGGGTGATACGGTGTTTCGAAGTATGCCACGGGCAAAGCCGGGGCTAGTCGGCTAGTGATCAATATTATTATATTGGCAGTATTTCTATATATTTTTAAGCCTTTTTGAACTCATTTTGTCAATGGTAAGTTAGAAAACTCGTCAATAAATTACGCTATTTAATCGCATTCACCATTTTTTATCAAACATTGCAATTTAAATTATTCAGTTCCAGCTGTTTTTGAAATGTCGACACTAATTCCAACACTAGAGACGGAGTTATTGTTGGACTGACAATTAAGCCAGCTCCGAGGCATTTATGACAAAACACTAATGAAAATGACTCCTCGAAGGCAGGGTAAACAACCCAGCTGTTGGATAGTCCCGCATTGTAACAGAAATGCAATTTAAATGTTTAGGGCCGCGATCATACAAGACAGTTGACTTCTGAGAATATGACTTAAATTCTGCGAAATCGAATTATAAAGTACTTTTTACTAAGAATACTACCAACTGGCCTGGCAATGGCCCCGCCAAGTTCGGGTAGATGGGCTTTCTTTTTTTTCTTCTATTACACCTTGTTATCTTTATTCTACCAAGTCACTCACACAAAATGAAGAACAGTTAATAGACACACCACTAATACAATCTAAAAGATTATTCCAATCCATCTTATCTCTCACAGTCACTTAACTTAAATCAAACGTCATTCTTACTTAGAAAATTACAGTGAATTCCCAATTGTACCACGAACTTTTTAGATGAAGAAGTAAGTATTCATGAAATTCTCTACTCCATCATCTCTACAATCAGTCATCATGATGAATGTTCACTGAGCTGACAAATGCGCCTGATTGGTATGCAACGATGTCTCTGAAGAACAAGCCATAAATAAATTACTTGAGATCACTCACTATTTCAGTTCAATTATAAAGTTCAAGGTCCCTTCAGTTTGTAGATTCATGAACTTAGTACTTAATATAAATAAGTATACGTCGAGACACGTTTCTTGGACGTAAATCGCGAGACAAGCGGGGCCCTGCCCCCCTAGACAAGAGGCAACTCGTTGCTCGGCGTATGATGGAATAGAATGCCAAATGTATGGGATTTGACGTACATGACAGGCGTCAACGAATGTCAAAAACGTCAAGGCCTATACATTTGTGATTCTATTCCAACATACGCCGAGCAACGAATTGCCTCTTGTCTAGGGGGGCTGGCGCCCGCAGATTGTTTTGTAATAATCTATATTTGATGAATTTAAGCTCGTCCATCGCTGTAGCAGCCCGTGCTATTAAAAAGACACTCAAGATACGTGTACTGCGTGTCTAGAGCACATTTTAGGTCAAAATGTAAGTCCCAAGCAATAGTAAAATTTAGAAGATGGTGTGGTCTATTTTATCTTCAACTTATTACTCATCATCCTCATAGTAATTTCCCAGTTGCGTCTAAAGTTTGCACTTTGCAATTTAGGTATCTACGCTCCTAGACAAGTGGCTAGAGTTAGACAATAGAACGATGAATGTATGGCATTTACACGTATTTTGACGTTTATGACATTAATGACAGTCGTCAAAATATGTCAACCTCATAAATTAATTAATCTATTCTATTCTACTAACGTATTGTCATTTGTATAGAAGGGCTAGGGTCCACTTCTTGTTTTTTATTGTTATATCAACGTTTTAAGAGCGACTACTTATGAATTTTTGAATACCCTACTGTTATTCTAATTTTATGTTCTTTTTTTCAGGAAATCTCTTCATATAAAAAGTTTACATATGCATATAATCACGCCATTATCTCCGGAAGATTACGCAGAAATGAATTAACATCCACATTTCACCAATCATTGTATGAGTCCCACGTAATAGGGGGTGAACCTATTACCGTATTCCAAACACTATTGTTGACTCGAACCATGCATCTGAACCTGAGTTTTGGCTGTATATATGTCTGTTGTAAGGTTTAGAATACATTGAATATGAAAAGGTGAGAATGTTTAAGCAATCTGAGCACGAAACGCAACAAGGGAAGTCGTTCTCAAATAAAAACCGCAACACGGGACGAGCTTCGTTCAAATGCAAAGTTTTCAATATTGCAACAATCTCTCGTCTCAATGCCGCTGGCGTGTAGAGGCTATAAATTTTTAGAAGCGGCAAACTGAAAATATTGAAGCAATTGTTCCAGAGCGGTAATCCAATTTTATATCATGGCAATACACATAAAGGTTGATTTACATAAGACGATCGAGTGCTCGTTCTATTCCCTCTACATTAAATTATATTAGTGTAAACAGTGACAGAAAATTCATTCGTTGTTCTATCAGTTTCATTTACACTAAAATATTAAAAAAGAATGCTCTTAAATGCTTTTGTTCTAGCTCTAACTCTCTGTTCGTTTGGTCTAAATACACCTTTATATGGGGAAATTCAATTGTTTTCTGCACCTGCGCTGAATATTTTGCAAAATGAGAAATCGATTTTATGATTTTTGATATGAGATATCATATTTTATTTTCTGAAGTTTATGTGAATCTTCTATACCATTAGCTACCTATATCACGGGTCGGGGGACCACCGTCTGACCGTCAGGGGGAATATAGTATACCATGGTACTTAGCGGTCCCCCGACGAGACAAATGACAAAAGGGTCAATACTTAGGATAGGTCATAATGTAATAGTTATTATTTTACTTTTTATAGGTTCTTTTTGGGTCGGGGGTTTTTTAAATTTTTAATTTATTTTTTAAGGATTCTTAGTTGTTTCACGATTTCGATTCAAGATAGTCAGTAACTTATATCAGTGCCCCCGCCAAGTCGAGCAAGGCGGCACAGCCGCAACATTATTTTCTCGTACCACTTTAGACCATTTTCGACCCCCTATAACTTCGTTGTGGATATACCTAGAAGCCTGAATATCTCTTTACAAGGTTTGACTCAATGTACATTTGATGTGTCAATTCTATACGTTATTAGTTCGTAAATCGACGGTGCCAAATATCTGGGTGAGCGGCGAGCACTGCAGGGTATTACTTGCTCTTTTATTGCAAACAAGGCGCATTGTACCGTGCACTCGACGTCACTACCACAACTACGGATTACGAGTTCCACAAAGTTTCTTACGATGAACAAAACTAGTTGAGTTTATTTCCATGTGATGACCTGTTTGTATGATAAATATCTTCTTCGTATAAAGGTTATTGCAAAAGTTGTAGGTATATATTTGGGTCATGCATAAATATACTGTCGCCATTTTCCTTTCCCTTTTTCGGTTTTCGCTTCTTCTACTTTCATAATAAATTATTTTGAGTTGTGCTCTTGTACAGTCAGCATCAGATCGATCTTGACTAGCAAAGTACTCAAAATTATCTTAATACCTTGGTATTCCCCCTTACCTGTTAATTGAGAGTTCTGATATTTTGTACACAACTTTAACTCGGACCATAATACAATTTAAATCAATAAAACAGTTTGGTATTAACATCATTAGTAGGTATTAATAATTTTGAGTACTTTGTTAGTCAAGATCGATCTGATGCAGCTGATGCTGTCTGTACACTGCGTGGATCTTATAAGTGCCTCCGAGATCGCAAACCAGGTACCAGGCAAAACTTGGAAAACACAATTTGAGAGTTCTACTCGTCGTAACGTCAATTCGACAGAAAAGAAGATAGTAAAATTGTTGTTTTGTCATTCTAGAAAATCAATAGCTTAGGCTGTAGGCACCTACATAAAGTATATTATTATAGTTAGTTCTAAATTCTAGTTTTATATAATTTTATAGGTTTTCAATACGTTTTGAAATGTTTCCATTAACTTAATACTACGATTCAATCCTCGGCGAATAAAAGTACTAGTTGAGGAAAACAATGTGAATTCAGTATAAATATATTTACAATCTATTCCAACCCTAAATCTGTCGCTTTTATTGTTTATGCCAACGTGGGGACGACGACGGATGCGACGTAAACACGTCGTAAATTTTATAACTCGCGAGAAGTCACGTAGAACTAATGTCGAATGTATGTATGACTTACACACGCAACGTAAAATCAGTATTTTTGCAAGATGCAAATGGTATTTTTTTTTTAAACCGTCACATTATTAAGTCAAGTCAAGAATCAATCAAATAACCCGCCCCTGACCGTTCCTGACGCAAAAGTGCCCATCACACTCGCCGCGTTTCCACGCTGGATTGCGATGGCCAGCCTTTGCACCAGGAAGTTTTTTAAAGAATCTTAGCAACCGAAATTACTAATATTTTCTAGAACTCCTCCACCTAAGCTTAATTACTTGTGTTAGGAGTGGGTTCACGACGGTAGTGTATAGCCAGGATTCGAACCCGGGAATTCTTGATCATAAAGCCGACTACTTAACCACTAACCTACCGACGACGCATATTTATTATACCTACCTTTTATTCCACCACAATCATAATGAGATTGTAGTAGAACATTTTAATGGGGTAAAAAATACTTTAGGAATTTAACATGATATTGTCTGAATTTTACGCGAATCTCACTTATTGAAATAAAACCACTGACCATGGCTGCTAAAAAGTATTCGAAACGTCGGGGTAAACCTAAATAATAACAAATATATCGCGATAAAATCCGTTAAAAAGTGGTATTTAATTCAAGTTTTATATGACGTTAAAACATAAAATTTACTTTTTATTTATTTGTTACCATTTAACAAAACCATTTACATTTTATTTATATAAAGTGTATAGGTATTTAATTCAATCCTTTTATAAATTGAAGCTTATTTAACCATAACATTATGACCTTTATAAACTTTTTGGTTTATTTTTTCAAGTTTGTTCGTAGGTATTTTAGAGAGAAAAATACTTCACAAGTTCAAAGAAAAATTTTAAAAGTAAATTGAAAGTCATTGCTAGATTTAGTTCACAAAAAGATTTTTTCTAAATAAAAATTCGTTTCAGAGAATCTATGAAAACAATTCTGTTATTAAACTTTTTTATATTCATACCCCTTAGGTGGCAGACAAGCACACAGCCCACATGATGGAAAATATTTACCGTGGCCTATTGACTTGAGTAACACCAGGGGAGGCACACTCGTGCTGCCGACCCTGTAACAACAGAGAGTTTATGTGCCGTCAGTGCAAAAGACAAAGCAGGGCAAGCCTTTGGTATTTCCACTGACAGCATAAAAACTCTCCAGAAAGTTCTGGCTACCCTACTCACCGCCAGGAACACAACACGAGGTTATTATGACCGCGGTATTCTATAGGGCAGAGGTACTTCCCCAGTTAGACTGCTCAATTGGAATGGGGATCCCGTGGTCTCCTACCTCTGTTAAAATTCACACTTTTATTTATTCACTAGCTTTTGCCCGCGGCTCCGCCCGCGTGGATGTCGGTTATCGCGACCAAACATAGCCTATGTCCTTTCTCAAGGTCTAATCTACCCCTATACCAAATTTCATCAAAATCGGTTCAGCGGTTTAGTCGTAAAAGCGAGACAGACAGACAGACAGACAGAGTTACTTTCGCATTTATAATTGTTCACGCCATACATACTATTTCAATTTTATATCGCTGGTATCACTATCTTCTACCAATCAAATCATTGAAATATGACGCGATAAACACTCGCTATTGGTTGAATATTGTACCTTACCCCCTATCCTCGATCAATGTAAAAGCTCAACTTTTAATACACTTGCCATATTGGTTTTCAACGATACGCATATTTTATTTAAAATCCTAAAATTAATTACAAGAACTAGTTCAGCACAATTTCAAGTACCGACTGTTATAATCCGGTACATTTGGTCCTTCGAGCCGGATTCTAGAATCAGCATCCTGTGGAACTCGTATACTCCATCATCATACCTGCTGCTGCCGAACTAGTCCGAAAACGCATAAACCTGAAGCAAAGGCAACTGGAGGCTAAGCGCATATTGGACGCGAGCTGGATTGGCTCTTCATCGCAAATTAAATTCATACGCAATCTGGTGAGGCCAACCATCCTCTCTCTCCTAAACACCTCCTTGTTCTCTTTGTGATACCTGTGCCTAACCTGATTTCAGTGAGATTTGCCGCATTGGAGTCTGTACCACCTAAATCACCTATTCGCGACGGTTAAACGTGGTTCAAATCTTCCAACTGTAAGTACTTATTCCTTTTCTCACTAACTACCAAAATGGCGACAGAAAGTGTTAATTTACCGCCCGTTACATTAAATATAGACAGTGCTTCAAGTAAATCGCGTGAAAAATCTCCTTATCTTGAATCCGATCCTACATTACTTCGCGACCTAGTCAAAAAACGTGGCATCATTAAGGGTAGACTTACCAAGTTTTCAAAATATTTAAATACGTTGGGAACTAGTGATATTTCTTCTCGAGATCGCATAGACTTAAAATTACGCATAAAAGGTGCCACTAGTCTATATAACGAATTTAATGCGATTCAAAGTGAAATCGAAGAATGTGTTTCCGAAAGTGAGATATCTACCCAATTAGATTGCAGAGAATCATTCGAAACCTCATATTACAGCACTTTAGCCCACGCAGAATCCATGCTGACCGATGATGAGGTGACTGAGGGTTCCAATAAACACTGCTGTACCGAACCATCGCAGTCGGTTAAGCTTCCTACTATTTCTTTACCTACCTTTGACGGATCGTATGATCACTGGCTGGAGTTTAGAGACACATTCTTATCTTTAGTGCATAATTCTAAACGTATTAGTAACATCCAAAAGTTTCATTACTTGAAGTCGTCTTTAAAAGCTAACGCCGAGTTAGTCATTAATTCTATAGAATTTTCCTCGGATAATTACCAAGTCGCATGGGATTTATTGTTAAATAGATATAACAATCATAGACTTTTAGTACACAATCATGTTCAAGCCTTGTTTAGTATTAACGCATTGGCAAAAGAGTCGTCAGCTGACATTAGGAAGCTTATTGACGTAATATTAAAAAACTTACGCGCGTTAAAGTTACTCGGCGAGCCCACCGACTCGTGGGACACGCTTGTCAATTATATAATTGTCTCAAAGTTAGATAGGACCACCGAACGCGTATGGGAGACGCATAAGTGCACACTGAATTCGAACGAAAACAATTCTAAACACATTATTAAGATTGATGAATTGATTGGCTTCCTGAAAGACAGAGCGGATATGTTGGAAACATTGCAATTGTCACATAATAAACCACAAAAACAAAATGAAAATAAAAAACATAATTCACATAACACGTCACACTGCAATGTTTCTACACAAAAATCCACCGATAGCCGCTCGTCTCGCTACAAAGGGACGTGTTTTAAATGTAACGCCAACCATCCACTTTAGTCTTGTCAGAAATTTATGGATAGTGATTTGAATTCAAAGTTAAACTTAATTCGCGAGCACAAACTGTGTGGGAATTGTTTACGTTCGGGTCACACTCTCGATAGATGCAAGTTTGGTCCATGTCGAAAATGTAATGGCAAACATAATTCATTAATTCACAATGATAACGGTGATAGTTTAATTGCATTGCATTCCAATATTAAGACTGACAGCCAAGCGGTTAGTGCCGCCGTGAGCGCAACGATAGCACCGGCCGACCCCGCCACCTCAACCACCGCGGAGTCGCTCCCTATTCACGTAAATAAGGCACACATGCATAACAATTTTATAGACACACACTCAGTCTCGGTTTTACTATCAACAGCAGTTGTCGAAGTGCCTGACGTACACGGTGTTTACCATCAGGCGCACGCGCTGCTTGATAGTGGGAGTCAGCGGTGCTTTATAACCAAATCTTTCTGTAATTTAATTAGTGTTCCCATGATGAATTCTACTTATGAAATTAAAGGTGTAGGCGATTCGGTGATACAATGTTCGGAAACTTGTAACATCGAAATTAAATCGCGAATCGATAATACGTTCAAAACACGCATCACTTGTTTTGTATTATCGCAAATAACGTCTATGATGCCGGCCGTTCGGTGTCCAATAAACGCACAATTCTTAATTCCAAATAATGTAAGTCTCGCGGATCCATTATTTTTGGAATTAAAAAATATAGATATTTTGATAGGCGCAGATAGGTTTTGGGACTTGTTACTAGAAGGCAGAATGAGACTGCCTAACGGTCCCTACCTACAAAATACTAGGCTAGGCTGGATTATCTCCGGCTTAGTTAATAATAATACGCAAAATGAGAGGCGCGTTCATTGTAACTTTAGTAGTTCCTTAGATTCGCAACTGCGCTTGTTTTGGGAGGTCGAAGAGCTTCCTAAGGTCAGGGATACGCGGACTCAGGAGGAGATTGCATGTGAAGAACATTTTCTTCGTTCTACAACCCGCAATGGCGAAGGAAGGTTCTGTGTATGCATTCCTTTTAAGGAGTCACCTGATTGTTTAGGCGAATCGTATACGCAAGCTGAACGACGCTTTCTCGCACTAGAGAAACGTTTACAACGTTCTCCTGATTATAAATTGTTATACACGCAATTTATGCAGGAATACCTGGACTTAGGCCATATGAGTCTTGCAGACAGTTATAAAAGTCCATACTATTTCATGCCGCATCACGGCGTATTTAAGGAGCATAGCTCAACGACTAAGCTGCGCGTGGTCTTCGACGCCAGCGCGCCATCATCTTCCGGCAAGTCTCTCAATGATTTGCAACTAGTTGGGCCTCCTATACAAGGTGACTTAATATCTATTCTTCTCCGCTTTAGGCAGCACCTGTTTGTTGCGTGCGCTGACGTGGAAAAAATGTTTCGTAATTGTTTAGTAGCAGAGGATCAGCGTCAGCTTCAAATGATTTTATGGCGTGATGATCCATCGAAACCCTTGCGGAGCTATCAATTAAATACCATTACATATGGTACCGCGTCGGCACCTTTCCTTAGTGTGAGATGTTTAAAACAGTTAGGAATTGAGTCTACCAACCCCGAGGTTCAACGTGCTATCTTGGAGGATATGTATGTGGACGATTTATTGACGGGACATGACAATAAATCAATATTAATGCAACTATGTACGGATATAAAAAATACGCTACAGTCTGGTTGTTTTTCACTTCGAAAGTGGGTTTATAATTTTCCATACACTAACGAAGGGTTAGCCAACCATTTAATAGAAATTAAATCCAATGAGAATATCAGCTCTAAAACGTTAGGCTTAGGTTGGAACAATGTTAACGACATATTTTATTTTAACACACAATTTCAAAATGAGAATAAACCGGTCACTAAAAGGTTTATTTTGTCTAATATTTCACAAATTTTCGATGCACTTGCTTTGTTAAGCCCTACGATTATTATTGCAAAGGTGTTGTTACAACAATTATGGCTTCTTAAAATAGGTTGGGATGACACAGTGCCGTCTAATGTCGCGCGAACGTGGAACCGGTTTGTTATCTCATTACAAGCGCTCAACACAATAAAGGTTCCTCGCCACGTTATAGGTAGCCAACCTATGTATATAGAATTGCATGTTTTTAGTGATGCATCGCAGACAGCGTACGGCGCTTGCATTTATGTGCGCACTATACATATAGATACTACGATTACCTCAAGATTGTTGTTTTCTAAGGCTCGCGTCGCGCCACTGAAACCATTGAGTATCCCGAGACTTGAACTTTGCGGTGCCTTGTTAGGGGCTAGAATACTCGACAAGATCCGCAGTTCTTTACGTTGTGAGTTCAGAAACATAGTGTTCTGGACCGACTCAACAATTGTGTTAGGGTGGTTGCGCATGTCTCCAAATAAACTTAAAACGTTTGTCCAAAACAGGACGGTGGAGATTCATGAGCTCACACAAGATGTTGTTTGGCGACACGTGAGTAGTAAGGATAATCCTGCTGACCTCGCTTCGCGTGGTTCTTGCTTGGAGGAGCTGTCATCATCCAAGTTATGGTGGGATGGTCCTGACTTTTTGCGAAGTCCTACTTTCTCGTTAGACAATTTTCAGTATGATGTCATAGAAACAGATGTGGAATTACCTGAGGTTAAATCAACTATTTGTTCTTTCGTGACTCACGATACAGGTGATATAAGTCCTTTTCCGTTCCATCGTTTTTCACAATTTAAGCGTATGAAGCGTGCCGTCGCATATATGTTACGTTTCATACACAATATTCGCGATAAAAATAATAAACGGTTTGGGGTTCTTAGTGTTGAGGAGTTGAGTGAGTCACGGATAGTTTTAACTCGGTGGTGTCAAATGGAAACCTATTCTAATGAGTATAAACTTCTAACTAATAGCGCACAAATTAAAGGCAAAAATAATTTGAAACGTTTAAATTTATTTTTAGACAATAATAAAATTATTCGCGTTGGTGGTCGGTTAGGTAACTCAAATGAGTTTGATTATGATAAAGTGCATCCCATTCTTTTATCTAGTAAACATTATTTTACTGTATTGTTGTTCCGTCACGAGCATTTACAGCTCCTTCATGCGGGACCCCAGGCATTGCTTTGTCATATACGCGAAACCTGGTGGCCTTTAGGTGGCAGGAGTCTATCTAGGCGTATAGTGAACGCTTGTGTTACGTGTACGCGGTACAAAGGTAAAATTTTAACTCCGCAAATGGGAAATTTACCAAGGGAAAGGATAACTCCCAGTTTTCCATTTATTGAATGTGGAGTGGACTACTGCGGGCCAGTCCTCGTACTAAACCGTAGAGGTAGGGGAGCTAAATTATCGAAAGCGTACATTTGTTTGTTTATTTGCTTTGTGACGCGAGCAATACATTTGGAACTCGTCAGTGATCTCACTAGCGAAGCATATTTGTTAGCACTTAATCGCTTTATTTCTCGGCGTGGTAAGCCTAGGACAATATATTCTGACAACGGTCGCAACTTTGTGGGGTTGATGAATGATTTCTCTGATTTTTTACGTAAATGTAATTCGGAAATAACAGATAAATTCAAAATTCAACATCTGGTACCTAGACGATGGGACTCTAGGGGGTGATGTACAAACAGTTCTACAAGATCTAGAATTCATTAAAAATAACTTTCAATCCGTTGGCTTACAACTCAACTCAGACAAATGTGAAATATTTATTAGTGACACTACAGACAGACCCTCGACTATAGAAAAATTTAACCAATTAGCTCCCAATATAAAAATTCTGGAAAAAGCTTCTCTGCGCCTCCTGGGGTCCCCAGTCCTGGTAGATGGATTTCATTCATTTATTGAGGAGAAAATTCAAAATTTTGAAAACATCACAGATCATTTACAAAAAATAAGTGTTCATTCGGCCTTTACTATACTTCGGTTTTGCCTCTTTGTACCTAAATTTACTCATGCACTTCGTTCATCCCAGTTTTGGCAACATTTGACACTTTTGGCAAAAATTGACAAAATTCTGCAAAACACTCTCAGCGAAATTTTAAATGTGGCCTTGAACGACCGAGCCTGGCTCCAAGCGTCCTTACCAGTTCGCTTGGGTGGTCTCGGTGTTCGCAAAATTTCAGACGTTAGTCTACCAGCATTTCTGTCATCGGTTCACGGCACTGAAGAGTTAACCAGGAAAATTCTTATAAATACACAGGTTGACTCTGAGGTGTCGTGCAAGTCCGATGCCATTAATGCTTGGAAGGTTGCTTGTCCCAACACTGAATTGCCTGGTAACCTTTTCTCCCAGAGACAATGGGATGCGCCGCTCTGCAAGCTGGTAAGAGACAGTTTGTTAAGCACAACTTCCCATGTTTCAGAGCGCGCGCGCCTGTTGGCGGTGGGGGAGTGGGAGTCAGGCCTTTGGATTCAGGCACTTCCATCGCCCAACATAGGTACTATGTTGGACGACACCACTTTCCGCCTTGCCACTTGCCTTCGCCTAGGAGCATCGTGTGTTTCTCCCCATCGTTGCCACTGCGGTGAAGCTGTCGACAGCCTTGGGCACCATGGCCTTTCATGCAGCAGAAGCGCTGGTCGTATATCGCGACACGCCTGCATCAACGACATTATCCGCCGTGCTCTTGCCACTGCTGGCGTGCCAGCCATTCGTGAACCTAATGGACTGGCGCGTGACGATGGCAAGAGACCGGACGGTATGTCGTTGTTGCCTTGGAAGATGGGTAGGCCCTTGGTGTGGGACGCAACATGTGTTGACACCCTGGCGCCTTCACATCTTCCAGGCACAGCAGGCTGTGCCGGCGCTGCTGCTGCATCTGCGGAAAACCTCAAACGGCGCAAATACTGTAACCTAACAGGTGATTATATTTTTGAGCCGTTTGGGGTTGAAACGTTGGGGACATGGGGTCCAAGTGCCCGATTTGTATTTAAAGATTTGGCAAAGCGGCTGATCGACGCTACGCGTGACCAGAGGGCTGGTTATTATCTTGCACAAAGAATAAGCATTGCCATTCAACGTGGCAATGCTGCCAGTCTTCTGGGAACGTTGCCGGTCGGTGACGATGTGGAGGAATTTCACGATGCATTATGTATGTAAATATTTTATTAAGTTATTTTAATTTAATTAGTTTTAATTAATTTAGTTCCTTTTTTTTAGTTTTAATAGATTTTAGTTTAATTTAATTCGTATCATAAAAAATGTACATTTTTGTTGAAAATTAAATACTTCAGCTTTTTCTATAAAAAAAAAAAAAAAAAAAAAAAAAAAAATTCGGAAATTAAAGATTACGTTATTAGTCAACAAATTGACTTTAAATTCATTCCGCCTTATTCGCCTCATTTTGGTGGTTTGTGGGAAGCAGGCATAAAGTCTTGCAAGTTTCATCTTCGGAGAGTGGTAGGCAATGCGCACCTCACCTTTGAGGAGTTCGGCACAGTGCTATCACAAATAGAAGCAGTCCTTAATTCCCGACCACTTTCTCCTCTTTCTTCGGATCCCCGAGACCTTTCTCCTCTTACTCCCGCTCATTTTTTGGTTGGTCGACCACTGACTGCGCCAGCTGGTCACGACTTCAACAACATCCCGGAGCATAGGTTGAAGAGGCATCAAAGAGTGGAGCAAATTCGCCAGCATTTTTGGACCCGTTGGTCCAAAGAGTATGTTTCTGAGTTGCAGGTGCGAACGAAATGGACAGAGAAAAAGACGGAGTTAAAGGATAACTCACTTGTCCTTATTAAGGACAACAACCTTCCGCCTTTAAAATGGTCCATGGGTCGAGTAATTAGAAGCATCCCAGGCACGGACGGTATTTCAAGGGTAGCAGACATCATGACTGCGTCAGGCGTTACGCGACGGGCCTATACGAAGATCTGTCCTCTCTTTGATGATGACCACGATGAGGAGTAAAGCTGTTGCCGACTTACATATTGAAAGCGACTGCTTTCAAGGCCGCGGGCATGTTCACGCCATACATACTATTTCAATTTTATATCGCTGGTATCACTATCTTCTACCAATCAAATCATTGAAATATGACGCGATAAACACTCGCTATTGGTTGAATATTGTACCTTACCCCCTATCCTCGATCAATGTAAAAGCTCAACTTTTAATACACTTGCCATATTGGTTTTCAACGATACGCATATTTTATTTAAAATCCTAAAATTAATTACAAGAACTAGTTCAGCACAATTTCAAGTACCGACTGTTATAATCCGGTACAATAATATTAGTAGGGATTTATTTATTTACACTTTATTTAATTGTAAACCATACAATACGACATACATTAATAGAACTCTAAAAACTAGTGAAACAGTACAATGGGCGGCCTTATCGCTTTATGCGATTTCTACTAGGCAACCTTGGGATGGTAAAAAAAAATACTACGTAGCTATTTATTGAGAACGCGTCTTTGAAGTGAAAAATAAGGGTGACTTGACAGAATAAGGGTGTGTCATAGATGAATATATGTTTTGTTAAAATATACGTGATCTGTATTTGTGAAAGAGGTGTTACTATAGTGTATCTTCGTATTTGTGAACCAATTCGGGAATATCGTTTTCTTGTCGTAATTCCTTAACATATTAGAAAGAAAGAAAGTACACCGAAGCGTGGGTCTCCATCAAGATCTTTAGGGCCTCCGCCATCCTCACTTGTTGCTCTAGTGATCATTCTGCAAGAAGTTACAAACTTGATTATTTCATACAAGCTGACCCGACGAACTTCGTACCGCCATATTTTCCGCCCGCATGGTATTCTAATCCCAATTTATCAGTGTTTCTCTAGAATATTGTGCATGTATTATACTTATAAACCTTCCTCTTGAATCACGCTATCTATTAAAAAAAACCGCTTCAAAATCCGTTGCGTAGTTTTGAAGATTTAAGCATACATAGGGATGGACAGACAGCGACAGCGACTTTATTTTATATTAAGTAGTGATTAATTCCAACTTAATCATCCGCGTGTACCTGAGAAAAAGGTTTTGGTAGACAGACAAACGGACAACCTGACAAGTGATCTTATGAGGACTTGTGACTCGAAACCCTAAAAATAATCCCTACTATAATATTATAAAATGTGAAAGTAACTCTGTCTGTCTGTCTGTCTGTCTGTCTGTCTGTCTGTCTGTCTCGCTTTCACGCCCAAACCACTGAACCGATTTTGATGAAATTTGGTATAGGGGTAGATTAGACCTTGAGAAAGGACATAGGCTACATTTGGTCGCGATAACCGACATCCACGCGGGCGGAGCCGCGGGCAAAAGCTAGTGATTACATAAGACATAAAACAAATATTTTTGGTGATAGGTCGACTCTAGCATAAATGTTTTTCCAATGGACATTAAATGCTGGTTTATCTCGAGTGAGGTCTCTTCATAACCAATGTTTTTTCAATTCTAGAAATTAGTAGAACCTCTGATATAATAATATAATTATCTAGCAATTTTGCTGTAACAGTATTTTGAGATATTACGACAGCCTCCGTGGCGTAGCGGTAGTGAACGCGGCCGCTACGCAGGAGGCGCGGGTTCGATCCCCGCTAAGTGCAAATATTTGTATGCATGAATATGGATATTTGCATTGGTCTGGTCGTGCCTCGGAGAGCACGTTAAGCTGTCAGTCCCGGTTGCCATACGAACATCTATGGCAGTCGTTACGGGTAGAGTTGGAGCTCTAAAAAAAATTCCAACAACAACGGTCTAGCTGCAATGCTTCGATATCGCCTAATGTCACCATTTGGTTGTGGAGGTCAGGTGGCAGTCCCTTCACGGAAAAGATCGAGGTCTAGCCAAATCTGCAGTTAAGACTGGTAAAGCGGACTCCAGACTCCGAGGCTAAAAGCATCGGATGCGACTGGGAATTAACGCTAAGAAGAAGAAGAAGTATTTTGAGATATTACTTAATTAGTTCAAAAAGTAATTGTAGGTATCTATAGTAGAATATTTTCCATAAGATAATGGATTCCGCGTATTCCTTGTCTTAGCTTGCCGAAGGCTCTGCGGTGGCATCATACACACAAATGTCTTTTCTATAACATGTATTTCCTCATTTCCCATTTCACATGAAACAACAAAATTCCAATGATAAAAAAGTAATTGTAGGTATCTATAGTAGAATACTTACCCTAAGATAATGGATTCCGCGTACTCCTTGTATTAGCTTTGACCCCGAAGACTCTGCGGTGGCGCCATACACACGAACGTCTTTTCTATAACATGTATTTCCTCATTTCCCATTTCACATGAAACAACAAAAATCCAATGAGTACACGTAAAACGAATATAGGACAATTTGAAATACAAAATGTGTCTGCTAAGGCCTCTGATACAAAGAGCTTAGTGTAATGAGAAGTCAGTCGCTGACAATTTGTTAAATCCGGGCAAATTCAACGCCAGGAAGGAATTTGCGGAATATACAAAGTGATAGATAGGACTGAAGGGATAAAAGGATTTTAAAGGGTTAAGGTTTGGAAAAGTGATATAAGATTGAGTATAAAATCGTAATGTGTATCAGATTATTGAAAACTAGCTGTTGCTCGCGGCTCCGACCTTGAAGAATTCTGATCCAGTTCATCACTGATATTACATACATACAATACATACAATCACGCCTTTATTCCCGGAGGGTTAGGCCAATGTGAATTAACACCCACATTTCACCAATCATTGTAGGTATTAGGTCGCACGTAATAGGGGGCAAGCCTATTGCCGTTTTCCGGGCACTATTGTTGACTCGAGCCGTGTATCTGAAGCTAAGTCTGAGCTGTATATAACTGTCTGATGTTAAACAGCCCTATCCCTTAGTCGCCTTGTACGACACCGCATGGGAGGAGATGGGGTGGCCCAAATTCTACTCTGCCGGGAACCACGCGGGGATAGTAGCGTGACGACATATCGACGGTTAAAAGGCGAATTGATTCAAGCGCCACCTTGGGCGATATTGAGTTATATACATCATTGGAATCGTGGAATTTTTCCGCGTCGTTTGAGCCGTGTTTGAGGTTAATCTGAGCACTTTTTTGGCGCTTGGCTCCATTACGAATTTGGGTATCTTTTCTATTTACGAGGTATCAAGTGTAGCAATTTTGGTTGTTTTTTTCAAAGCATGTATATAGACCCATCAAAAAAAACGTTTTTTCTTACTATCTGTAGTTTAAACCCTTAATCCCTGGTAAAATGGTTTTGACGTTTGAATTGTTTTTACTTGATCTTAAATAATTTAACATGGATGTTAATTCATTTTGCTTCAACCAGATTTATTAATGTATGATTATTAGATCATTTTGCCTTGAACATTTAAACATTATCTCTGTCGCTTGAATCAATCTTACCTGAATAAGTATAATGGAAGTATATGACTTGTGTTAATTATCCTTGACCAGTTTTTAGTGTTTATGCCATTTAGAATAATTTTCTCTATGCATAAAATAAATATCTGCACGTTTGATTCCTTTATATTAATTTAATAATAAAACTTATGTCATACTTAAATCAGTTTACTTCTTCCACCTCGCATTAAAATTGGTATTTATTATCTCAAGCAACAGAACACAAACCAACGCGGGTAGGTACTTGGACCCACAAAACGCATGTCGTGCGTGGATTCGAGGTCGGTTCAGTCTACTGCGCGATGCCAGATAAGTCGGATGCCAATTTTATCTATTTAAGTGACCGAAATTTACTTTATTTGTATAATATAATATAAGAATATACTTAAAATATAATATAATGTCTAATAACATAGCCCGTTTCTGACCGTTCCCGGTGGCATTATTCAGTCTTTGTCCAATTTCTTTAGGCTCTGGCCTCCTTGCCCCAACTCCCCAGTCTTTTTTTTTTATCGTGCGAAAAATCCCCCCGGATACCTCCCTCGCCGGAGCCGGAGGAGGAGGTTATGTCGGACTCGAACCGACTAAAACGCACGCATTCTGTGGGCCGTCAGTTGCCGGAGGTGAGATTGTCGTAGTCATATCCCTCGCACCCCGGCCGACCCAGGGCCATATCTCTCGATCTGGCCCTCTTCCGGTGTGGGGACCACGGAGTCCCCAACTCGCCCCCGGGTATGGGGAGGCACGCAATGCGCGCCGCCGCCGCGACCTGCTTCTGCTAGGGTGACAGGCGGCTCCATCCATCACCCCCAGGCCCGCACTCTTGCGGGACGGAGGTCATTCTGCGACCTCCGACGCCCGAGTTGCCACCGCTCGTTGCGGGCTGCGCGGTTAGCAATTCTCCTGCGCTCCTCGTGGGCCGCATGGTCTGCGATTCCCCTTCGCTCCCGCTCCGCCGCCCACTTCACGAGCATTATTTGCTCGCAGACGGAGGCGCCGGCGGCCCACGCATCCGCGCAGCGAACTATCGCTGCGAGCAAAGTGGCGAGCGTGAGAACTCTCACTCCCAGGGTCGCCACCAGCTCCCGTCTCGGTGTCTCCCACGCCGGACATTCAGTGAGCGTGTGCAGCGCTGAGTTCTCGCTCGCGTCACAGTGATGGCACTCGGACGTTGGCTCTTTCTTCGCGGTCCGATGCAGATACCGCCCGAAGCATCCATGGTCGGTGATAATCTGCGTCAGCCAGAACGAGAGGCCACCGTGTGGCCTCTCTAGCCACTCCCCCATGATGGGCTCCCCAGAGTCTCTACGGCCACCGGTATGAAGTTGTAAAGCGGCTCCAGGTCGGCGTATTAAGCCTCTTCCTTAAGCTAGCCTCTTCCGCGGCCGCACACGGGGCGTTAACGGTGCGACTAAGGTGACTGGCGGCTACTGTGCTGACGCAGGTTGCGTCCTAAATTAGGCACTTGCCGTTCTTCCAGGGCACCAAAATCAGCCCGTCTGACCTCTTCCCGTCCGACCTACTAAGTCCCGGAGGCTCAAGCACGCAGGGAACGTTCGCTGATATCAGGGCCCTGCGAACGATATCGTTCAGAGCGTGGTGTCGCGGAAACCTCCCAGTGCACCTCCGACAACTCAAAGCGTGATGGCCATCTGCTTTCACCGTGGAGCCGCAGGTGCATATATGGGGTTCACACACCTTACAGCCCAGGCGAAAAGCAACTGCCACCCGCAGAGAGTCGTCATCGAGTAGGGTACCCAGGTGAGGTTCACCTCACCTGGGTACCTTCAGGCAACGCTTGCAACCACGCTCCGGATTCTGGTTGCGACACCGCCCGCAGCCTGGATTTATCGGCCCTCGTAGCATCTCTTAATAGTTTACCCTGGAGTCGCTTCACCCCACGCCCGCTGAAGATGCATTGCTTCAGGGATCGATGCTCCCATGCTGATGGCCGACCAAGCAGTCATAGCACCCGACACAAAAGGCATGATCCCCCTGTCACTATTAGAATTGAATAAAGTAGTGACAAGGTTCTCAACCCCATGAGCAGACGCCATTCCATTCCTGGCGCCTGACGTCGCATGAGTGATGTGGATCACTCATGCGACGTACCCCCAGACCACCACACCTGATTGGCAAAGCCGCCTGAATCCACTGGGTCTCATTCAGGGAGATATTGAAGACTGACTCAACCACCGACCTCAGCGCAGCATCGAAGGATCAAACTTCTTCAGGGCAGAGCCAAGTCGGGGCGGTTCGCATGAAATAGGTGACCCTAGGGAGAGCGAAACACATCCGTAACAAAACAATCGCGACGTGCGCGGACAAACCTTTCAGACAGCAGTTAGGAGAAGTTGCTTTAGAGTAGTGACGGCCTCAGGAACCGCAGTGAGAAATATTGGCGATCCCAAAAGGCTGAAGTTAGAGAATGAAAGTTCCATGAGGCCGGGGAGAAGGGAATTAAAGTGTGAAAAGTGTGTTCGATCCTCGGTGCCACAGGGAAAGAACTCGCACTTCGAGGGGTTGTCCTCCAAACCCAGGTTTCTAAAACTGGGGACTAAGGCCTCCAGGTCCTGGAACACGTCTTCTGGTTTGGCCCCGATAGTGCCATCATCCAAGTACCATATGTTAAGGGTGGATTTGAGTTCACGGATCGACCGAGTGGATCTCCCTGTTGGGCTCCCACATTTGAGAGGATGAGTTTATAATCTAAGAAAAGATTGGAAGGGAGTCTGTAGGCTTGGTGAAGAAAAGGATAGAGAGACGGGATTTTTTCCTTAACGTCACTCAACAAAACGTCTCTCGCCAAAGTATTGAATGCGTTACGGATGTCCAATTTCAACAATATCGAGCCTTCTTTCCTATGATCCATAAAGATCGCTCGGGTGGCGTGGATTGCGGCCTTGCATCCACGGCGTGTCCCGAAACCCAGTTGGTGTGGCTGTAGGTATTCGGCCATCTCCTCTTTGACAGCACGGCAAGCCACTTTGGCAGTCAAGCGGTGAAAAACGCTACCGACTGATATTGGTCTCAAGCCTCCATCTTTTTTGGCCAATGCAAAGAGGGTGGCCCCGTACGGATATGGACACACTTGACGATTTACTTGACCACTGAGTAAAAAGTTTACCAGACTGGTCAAACTTGGTAAGAGACGCCTACCGTTCTCCCCCTCCGACACAGATATCAACTCTTTGAGGTGTCCGGGCCGGATCCCGTCTAATCCCGCCGCCGAACCCGTGTAAAAAGACTCTAGTGCCGAACTCACGTCCTCTACGGCGACATTTACTGCTGTAAGGGGTAAGCCCGGATCTGGGGGGAAACTGAGCGGATGTGAAGGAGCAGGATGCTTATCCTGTAAGGCAGCGAGTGTACCGGAATCCCGCTGTGCGAAGGAACCGTCCGACACCACAAAGCGGACGGCACCTCTCAAATCGCCCTCATAAACCTTCGCTTCTATCCTATTTAAGTTACTTTTCTTAAAATTGATGTGTCATTTCATTCGCTTTCCCTGCATCGTGAAATTTATTTTATTATCTTTGAGCTATTTTCCTCAAGTCAGATTCAAATAAATCTTGCGATTAAAAACATTTGCTATAAATAGTTATTATAACACTGCGTAATTTGAGTCATTCCTCCTTGAACAGTTACAACTAGGTGAGCGGGTTAACTCATTTATCCATGAACAATTGACAAATAGGTAAGTGATTTAAATCATGTATCCGTGAACAGTTGACAAATGGGTAAGTGATTTAAATCATTTATTCTTGATCTGTTCAAGAAGCAAGGGACACATAAACTATTTTGGTTTGAATACATAAATCGTTATCGTGTACAAGACCTTTCTGCCCTGATCAAAGAATTGTGCAAAATGGCTCAAGTTACATCTAACTTGCTTTAAAAACACCTTTTCTTTGTTATAATGTAATCATAAATTAGCATAAAATATACCGGTTACCGACATAGCCCAGCGGATTAGCAAGTTGAAATGGCAGTGGGCAGGGCACATAGCACGGAGGACTGATGACCGATGGGGTCGAAAAGTCCTCGAGTGGAGGCCACGTATCGGCAAGCGCAGCGTAGGACATCCACCCACAAGGTGGACAGACGACCTCATAAAGGCCGCGGGAACGCGCTGGATGCGAGACGCTTCCAACCGGTCCTATTGGAGATCTATAGGGGAGGCCTATGTCCAGCAGTGGACTTCCTATGGCTGAAATGATGATGATGATGATGATACCGCTTTTTAGTTGGGGAGATTTGTACATTTTTATTAAATACTTTAGGAACAGTGATTTTTTTTCTTAAAAAATAAACTTTAAAATGCTCTCCTGTAAAGTTCTCAAAATGGCGCTTGAATCAAGTCGCCTTTTAACCGTCGATATAGCCTACTAGCTGTTGCTCGCGACTCCGCCCGCGTGAATATCGGTTTTCGCGATCAAACATAGCCTTTGTCCTTTTCCAAGATCTAATCGCTCGCCTTTGTACATGTTTCTTTATTTGTATTTTGTATAACCTCTGTACTGTGTGTGTGCAATAAAGAATTAAGAATTTTTAATATTAGTAGAATAGTTATTAGGAATCTGTGGAAATAGATCTTATCATAAACTTAGAAACAGGTTTAGCTGCCTCGAACCTGTCACCTAAGCCCAATTAGGGTTGCCCTAAGCTCTAAGCTACATAACCTTGTCACAACTTGTCCAAAACACCGTCTGACAATTCTGTGCCACAGATTATTCAGAAATGCTAAACTTGTCCAAACACCTGCAACAAAGCTCGAAGACAAGACGAAAGTTTATAGACTAAAATGTAAAAATGTTTTTATTTTATTTCCGTTTCTAAGAGGTAAAAGAGAATTATATCGACAAGAACACGAAAGCTTGGTCAAAGCTAGACCCATACAAATCAGGGGTATCACTACGAAATTCATTTATGTATAGGACTAAAGTCTTTAACAACAATATCTGTTTATGCTAAACTACCGAAAAAGGGTCATGGGCATCGGATATTCCAATACAAGTAATATAACAGACAAAGGACGCAAATCCTGCCCTAATGCTCGATATTGAATTAAGTTACTTATAGTAAGAACTAAGAAATGTGGACACCATAATGTTACCTTCACGATAGGTTTAAAGTAATTGTTTTTGGCGGCACGGGCTGTAATATTTCTGCAACTAAAAGAGGTTCTATCGACAGTATAGGTAGCCACAGTTGATATTAGGATTTTGTAAAACATTAGATTATATATAGCACTAGCTTTTGCCCGCGGCTCCGCCCGCTTGGATGTCGGTTATCGCGACCAAACATAGCCTATGTCCTTTCTCAAGGTCTAACCTACCTCTATACCAAATTTCATCAAAATCGGTTCAGCGGTTTAGGTGTGAAAGCATAACAGACAGACAGACAGACAGAGTTACTTTCGCATTTATAATATTAGTATGGAAGTATGAATGATGTAGGGTCGTTTGACTTGTCTCTAAATCCTCTCAAGCCTGGCTTTTCCCGTCTGAGTCTCTACCTTCATGCTACCTTGCGGAGTGTGGCAGTATCTACCAGTCATGTGTAACTCTTGACTAAGAATTGAATGCAGTTGGTTAATGGTGGGACCTCTCTATGGCTATTCCCTATGAGACAGGATTGAATTCCGATGGTCCCGAAGACGTGGCCCTGAGGAATGCTGCGGTGCATTAAGTGCATTAAGTTAGTAAGTGACTGCTGACTACAAGAGAACGAGAGAGATGCTCGTCTTGTGAAAGGTTTGCAGGCACAGTCAGTGTGCTACCTTAAAACGCTGAGGAGCCTGAAAGAGTAACATGCTGGAATCATGTGGACTACAGATTTATGGTATTCTTGTTGAGGACAGGAATTTTGGACAGCTGAGAACGAGCATTGATAGCTACAGGTGAGACCGTGTTGATAAGAATGATATTGTTGTTAGTTGGTGCTAAACTTTACAGTATAGATCAAAATGTACTTATATGCAAAGCTATGGTAATTCTTTGTCTCTCAAGGTTTAGCTTCCTTTACCCAAATAAGGAATTACTACTTGCTTTCATCCCATAAGACAATGCGGAGTTCACACCAGGAAATATTAGAACCCATATAAGAGACATGAACAACATGCCTTTGGTTGGTAAACAATAGTGTTAACAAGCAAAAGGCAACCTTATACCGTATAGATAAGGTTTAAAAGGCGCTTGCCACTACAATGTTATTATAACCCAACCATTCTTATTTGTTAGTAAAAGTTTTATGCACCTGCGATTTCAGTAACTTGTGAATTTTCCAACTAGTTTCATATCACTATCTAACGTTTTATTTGCCATTCATGTTTTTATTGTCTTGTTACGAAAGTATATCCTACAGCAATATTATGTAAGTAATATTTGACTAGGTTACTTTAAGTGCTATAGATGGCACATTTTTCACATAATATCTGACTTTTTATTCTCAGTGACAAACCGTTTTTTTTACTACATGCATTCGTAAAAGTCAATATATTTAAATTGTTCTTGTTTAACGCTATTTTTTTTTATACCACTTAGGTGGCAGACAAGCACACGGCCCACCTGATGGAAAGTGGTTACCGTGGCCTATGGACGTATGCAATACCAGGGGCGTCACCCTCGTGCTGCCGACCCTGAAGAAACCTTCTAATGCCCTTCTTGAAGACTATTTCTCGCTTCTATGTTAAGTTAGTGTAAATATTGTAATCCATCGACTATTCACGTCACGACTGCGTTTGAAACGTTAAAAGACTGCACCCTGCTTGAGGGTGTCCCTAATTCTACTTCTAAACTGTCGCCAATATATACTACTAATCTAGGTACTTGAAGAGGCCTCTATGGAACTGTAAAAATATTTTTGATATCAGGACTCCGAATGCTTCTGAATCTGTCGAGAGCGTCCAATAAAATTTCTGTGCTGAGCCAACGTCTAACTCAATGACATTTCATAACATAGACATGTCATATGCTTACAAATCAACGTAGAAAAATGTGCCGAACTCACACACACACATTTTTAATTCATCTACACTTTTGGTGTATTAACTTTACGAGTAATAGTTCGTGCAGTGTCTATGGCAATATGGCATTTTCGTTATTTTTTTAAGTCACTGATGCTTTCGCTCAACGTCCGACCGGCGCCGGTCGCCACGCGGTACTAGAGGCAAACGTTCCAATTGACTCGTTTTCGGATCTTCACGATTTTCGCGCAATAACATATCTACTTCTTTTTATATAATATCTTTGGTCTAACTTGACAAATTGATGATTCTTCCAAGTACCCTTCACGAATTTATAAATAGAAATTCCAATAACACTTCGCCCAAACTTGATAATTCAACACAAAATTGATTTTATATCAATTACACAGAACGAAAACCGAAATTACACTCCAATTTCTTCCATCATTAATCTTTTCGGTTTATAATAAATCAACACGTTTCAAAACAATAACAATAATAACTTATCAACCTCTCAAATTGATTGATATATTTAATGAAATATGTCTTCCTGAGGCACAAAGGGCGAATGAATCATTTAAATTACTTGCAAAGATTCAGGGACCCTGCTACCAGTTTATTTAAGAAATATGGTATAGGTATTGTGTATTCAATGAGTTTGTTTTAGAGATTTGACTACATAAAACCATTAGGCATAAACCAATCATAGTACATGGAAATAAGCTGCTAGAGTAGGTATACTTTTGAAAGGCGTAGCTTTAGGTGTGATAAAGTAAAGACGACGTCACGTTATACATATACTGTTTTGCCGTACTTGTGATAAATACAGGGACTCTCTTTCCTGAGACTTGAGCTTACCAACAGTATGAACTGTAGCGACATAAACAGACACCACGGCAGTTTCAGCTGTGTGTCACAGAGATGAAACTGCCGCGGTGGTTGTGCGGAGTCACGCGTAAAGGTCACCTGAGGAACTCTCGTATCCGTGGTAGCCTTCATGTCCGTGATATCATGGATAAAATGCAATGAATCTTTGCTGGTGCGATCACGTTTTACAGAAACTGCCAGACTACGTGGGTAAAAAATGCCTGGCAATGGTGCTCCCACCGGGTCCCGGTAAGAGGGGTAGGGCTAAGACGCAAGGGTTACATGCGTACAAATGGTCTAACCACCATAGACGCCCAAGACCGGTCGAAGAGGAGGCAGAAAAGCCGGAAGGTGGACCTTCTATTATGTAGTCTAGCTGTAAGTTTTTCTGAAAGAATAAAATAAAATAAAATAAGTTTCGAGGTCACCACCGCGGCCTCAGATGCAATCACAAAAAACGTCTTCATGATGATGATGACGTTTCTTCTGGGATATAAATTGTACCCAGGCTTTCAAGAAACTAATGCGATCGACCACTAAGCCTAAACATAGCATTTAACCCTGAACTGTAGAAAGTTCTTCCTTATTTCGAATATGAGTTCCGACGTGGAAACCATGGAACTCAAACGGCACGCGATGTTAGTTGTATACAGAGCTAGCACTACAGTACTTACGAACAAACAGTACGAAATTGATTTAATCACCTTCGTTCGTTAAATGTTGACCTTGCAAGTAATACTCATAGCTGCACGAAGATGATGTCGAACAGTTAAGCATTTACGTTTATTTCGTAAAAGGAATAAGCCTTGACAGCCAGGACCGACTGCAACGTTCCCCTTTGAAGCACGGAAGTGCTCAGATTCTTCTTCATCTTCATCCTAGCGTTAATCCCAGTTTCATCCAAGGCTTTCACCTCGGAGTCTGGGATCCGCTTCACCAGTCTTAACTGCTGATTTGGCTGAACTTCGATATTTTTCGTGAAGCGACTGCCACCTGACCTCCACAACCCAATGGTGATATTCGGTGATAACGAAACGTTGCAGCTAGGATCAGTTGTTGAACTTTACTCGTAAAGACTGCTATAGATGTTCGTATGGCAACCGGGACCAACGGCTTAACGTGCTCTCCGAGGCATCACCAGGCCGATGCGAATACCCATATTCATGCATACAAATATTTGCACTGCGCGGGGATCAAATCCGCGCCTCCTGCCGCGTTCACTACCGCTACGCCACAGAGGCTGTCGAAGAATCCAGAGAGCCGTACACCGTACACGGAAGCTCCATGAAATATCACTAAGCGATCAACCATTCGAAAGAACTGTGCCTAGGCAACTATCTACAGTGAACGCACATGGCCACAGGCGCTTCAAAAAGCTTGATAAACACATGTAAAATAATATTGACACTCAAACATATTGATCCTTTGATAAATTCAAGGTATTCAGCGCCAAGATAAAGCAGATTGACGTTAAACAAGATACGTACGTGACTCAATGCTATCTTTTTGTGTATTCGCTCACATTTTATATATAAAAGGCGAAATAAAAAGCTCCACGTAGCCGGTTCACTTTTGGAACGTGTTGGAAATTGATGTGGAACATGTATGGGAAATTATGTGTCTCGCAATAATAATTTTAGGTGTACAGTAACTTTTTTTCCTCTTTTATTTCACGCCTATTGGTAGGTCCAAGTTATACCACAAAGAGTGTAATAGTTCGTAGGCAACTTAGGGGTCCAAGTGTATAGTCTAATATATGGTTATAATGAACCCAACCAAGGATTCAAGTGTAATACAGTTCATGAACCGCTCAGCGGGTCTATTTATGATAGTACTCATAGACCCTCCAGGGGATCGTGCCAGGGATATAAGTGGAAAGTACGTTTACTCAAGGGTCAAGGTGAAAACTTGTATATTTTTGGGGGCCATTTTTCAAAATGTCTCGTGCCTCAGATCACTAATAATAGTCTGACCTCCCAATCTCAATAGTGAAGCGCCAACCTCAAGAAGACTGCGTCAGAGCCTCGTCTGTTATTAGGCGAAATTGACTTAGGCCTAAAAGATGTTGGAAGAGCTCTGCACACTATACCTGACTTAATTGTAAATCTTTCATTAAATAGATCGATCATAATATTTCAGGCAATTAATGAACTTATAATGAAACATTATTTGACAACGGTATCGTGTCTATTTAATTAACGACGTTGTGAAGGCATTGTCATAATCACCCCGATTAACTGCCTCTTGACGTAATTAAGTTACAATCCACAACGTTAATGAAAGGATTCCAGTCCTTTCACGGCACGTAGGATTAGTTGTTAATTGATATGTGTAGTTCAATATTTAGCTTGAAATATATCTTGTGTATCTATTTCAACATGTATTATAATGTATTAACTGTTGCCCGGGGATTCGCCCACGTGAAAATGTTGATACCGTTTCTTCGAACCATAAAAAATTGCATAGTATTCAAGACTATTACGAGTATATACCTACAGCTTCGTTCAATAGTTAAAAGCAGGTAAGTTATTGTTTTTGATGGGTATGTTGGCCTTTCCTGGAGCGACTACTGCCTAACCTCCCAACCCCGATAGGAAAATCTGGGACCTATAGTGAAATGAACAAACCTACAGTCAATGTTAGAACAATCTCCTTTGCAAAGTCTCAAAATGATCTTAACCATCGTATAAGAGTAAATCAAAGTGTTTTCTGTCTGTCTGGTCTGTAATGGTGACCGTTTTCAGAGATTTTGCCTTCAGCTTACCATAAGGCGAGGCGAAGTCAAATTGACGAGTCCTATACAAAAAAAAATTGTGTTATTGTCCGAACTAACCAAATATCAGAATAATCAGTCTACAGGAAGGGGGGAAAACCAAAGCATTAAGATCATGATGCCAACTGTACCTAATTTTCCAATCAAGCAAAAATATTCAAACCAAAAAAAAAAAATCTTTTCGGTAACACAATATTTTGAAAAGAAATCCAGTATCTTTGTAAGCAAGTGTTCCAATTTGCGGTGCCGCAACACGTAGCTTTAACACGTAAAGGACGGACTCGTACCTTTTGAATCAACTCACGTCCGTACAGAGGCACAATCAAATTATATAGAACTGACTCGATTTTGTCTGGCGGTGTGGTGTAAGTTGGAGACGGAGGTATAAAAAAAAAACAATAAGTTATATATTAACGAACGGTTTAACTCTGTTTATTTTTACTATACAGAATGTAGGTACAATGTGCAGAAAGCCACTTTTTTTCAAGAAGGCGATCGTTTTGTTTGCTTGCTAAATTTATAGTCCCTGATAATAGTAATAATTATGGTCAGCTTAACCAATCCTACTAGTATTAAAAACGCGAAAGTTTTTTTTTTCTTTCTTTATTTTATACCACTTAGGTGTCAGACAAGCACACGGCCCACCTGATGGAAAGTGGTTACTGTAACCTATGGACGTATGCAACACCAGGGGCGTTATACTCGTGCTGCCGAACCTGAAGAGACCTTCTAAATGCCCTTCTTGAAGAACCCCATATTTTAGTCGCTTGGGAAAACCATCGCGGGGGGTAAGTATGGTCCATCCATGTTTGTTACTCTTTCACGTAAAAACTACTCAAAAACTAAACTAAAAACTAGTACATCAGAATAACACAAAGGCTACAACCGTCATCCATGTGGGCGGAGCCGCGGGGAACAGCTAGTAAATTATAATACTGAGGGCCTACTAGGCCTACGAGCTTGAGGCCCAAGACATGCTTGTAATTCATAAATATTGTTAAAATATGTGTCTGGAATGATTCCGTAGCCGACCGCATACAACAACTGCCGACGCACGCAGCACATGCATGTAATTCATTGCGGCTTCTCAATGGTCCCTTTCATTCGTATCAGAGTTTAACAAGTAATGGGTACGCTGTATTTGCTGCATGCGTCTGTCGTTGTCATGTGCGGTCGGCGTCGGAATCAGACCTTTTACGTGCGCGATCATAAATATTATGAGGCCTTTTCACCAAATATTTTATGTGTACCTTCTATAAACACATTAATAAGCACATATTTATACCAATACTCCCACGTCATTCCAAAGTAAATATTGCTTTATTCATTTAACTGAACTTTAAGTTGAATTTATTCCAGGTAGAGTGAAGAAAGCTATTTTTCATTGCCGTGGTGTTTGCTTACAAGCCCACGTGTGACCTTTCAGGTTGAACATACACGCCAACGCATTATAAAAAGCAACTATTATTCACCGTGTGAGTACGTAATATATTATACTTGCGTTGCAAAATTGGATTTTGTCATCGTAGTAGTGATTTATTTCTTTTATCTAACACTAAATGTTGTCCACGGTTGTTCATCCATGTAAAATGCTGATCCTGTCTCCACCACCCACAGAAATATATTTCCTAATAGCTTGTATGCAAACTACAATATTTACCTCTGTAAAATTTCATCCAGTGGCTTTCCCAAGCGACTATAATATGGAGTTCTTCAAAAATGGCATTAGGTTTCTTCAGGTTAGGCAGCACGAATGTAATGCCTCACCTCAGGAGTGTAACGCATCACCAGGGCTGTAACACTCGTCGATCGTTGTCGATGAAGCCACGGTGATCACTTTCTATCGGGTGGGCCGTGTCTTTGTCTGCCATCTAAATGGTATAAAAAAAATCTCGTAATAAAAGTTATTGACCTTATTGCCTATTTGACAAATATGGCCAATAGGTACCACATACGCTTACCGTGTGCTTGCCGGTTTGCTATTTGGCTGCCATGTGTGAATGGTAGTTGCCTGCATTTATTTTGCAGGTAGGACACGACGGTATATCCGTCCCAATCGAGCAGTCCGACTAGGGAAGTACCTGCGCCCTACAGAATACCGCGGCTTAATAACGTCGTGTTGTGTTTCCGATGGTGAATAGGGTAGCCAGAGCTCACTGGAGAGATTTTATGCTGTCAGTGGGAAAAACAAATCATTTGTCCTACTTGTCTTTTGCGCTGACGGCACAGAATCTCTCTGTTTTTACAGAGTCTACAGCACGAATGTGACTCCCCTCGTGTTGCAATCGCCAATAGGCCACGGTAACCTCTTACCATCAGGAGGGTCGTGTGCTTGTCTGCGACCTAAGTAGTATAAAAAAAATGTTTGCGTGTATGTCAAATATTTTGCCAAATACAACAAACGACCAATAACGAAAAGTGCCGCCGTAACATAATTGTTGTCAAGATCATACATGACATTGATATCGAGAACCGTCAAATAAGAAAAATTAAAGTTCCCTAGATACTAATAAGTTTCCCTAGACAAAACCAGAACATGATATTTACGCTGTAAGCTGTAAGCTTCTTATTGGACCAAAACGGTCGGCTGTCGTAACGAAAACTGGCAGACAAAACAGGATTGCTAAGTTATATAAATCTCCTAAGTTGCGTAACACCTTTTGAGAGTCCCTAATTTATGTGTTACATTTCTGTTACAGCGCAAATGAATCATAATCCTACTAATATTATAAATGTGAAAGTTTGTGAGAATGGATGTGTGGATGTTTGTTACTCTTTCACGCATAAACGGCTGGACCGATTTGGTTGAAATTTGGTATGTATATAGGTTATACCCTGGATTAACATATAGGCTACTTTTTATCAACACACCACGCGGGCGAAGCCGCGGGCGGAAGCTAGTATTACATATGTAGGTAGAAATATTTTTTGAAGATTTTTGGACAATGAAATTCTTGATAATAAAACTACTTTTTTAATTCGTTTTTTATTTGGTACTAGCTGACCCGGCGAACTTCCTACCGCCATATGTCTGATCCCGTTCCCGCTGCATATCCCCAAATTTATCAGAGTGCCTCTACAATATTATGCATGTATTATATACATATAAACCTTCCTCTTGAATGACTCTATCTATTAAAAAAACCGCTTCAAAATCCGTTGCGTAGTTTTGAAGATTTAAGCATACATAGGGAAGGACAGACAGCGACAGCGCTTTGTTTTATAATAGGTACTAGGTAGTGATTATTTACATTTAGCCCGACGTTTCGACTACTTTTCAGAAGAGATGGTCGCGAGGTGACTGAAAATAGTATTTATTTTAGTTGTCCCATAGTTTGAAGTATAAGTTTTCTCAAAGTACTCGAGATATGATGAATGAGATATATGAATTAAAGGTGTGATTCTGCTGCTTGCGTCTGCAGTTGTTGTATGCAGTCGGCTTCGGCATCATGCCTTAATTCTTATAAGTTGGTGGTATATTTATACACCAAACACGTACAGATGAATAATCGGTATTGTTTTTGGATTATTCCGTTTCAACAAATTACCATGCAGATTGCCTTGAAGAGTTGATTATACAGAAGATCATAAACAAATAGTTATTTATCAACATCACAGAACGTGCTCAACGACCACATACGACCATATTGAACTCACAGCGTATCGAGCACGTACGAGTTGGTACTAAGCTACGTAAGCTATGTAGCTTTGATCTCACACACACAAATTTGATCTTGCGTGGAATACTGCTCTCATCTCTGGGACGGCTCCGCAAAGTACTTACTAGATGCTCTCGACAGGTTGCAGCGACGCACAGTCCGCATTATTGGTAATCCTGAGATCACCAAAACCCTCGAGCCTTTGCAATTGCGTAGAGATGTGGCATCTTTGGCGGTATTTTACCGTCTCTACCATGGTGAATGTTCTGATGAGCTCTTCCAATTAATCCCACCCTCTCCTTTCCTATATAGGACAACACGTGCAGGGCTTAGATGCCACCCGCATACGGTGCAGAATATTCCATCGAGAACCAAGCGGTTCGGCGACTCCTTCTTCTGCCGCACCATTAAGTCTTGGAATTCCTTACCAGTTCACGTGTTTCCCTCCTCCTACAGTCCCGGGTCCTTTAAGCGGGGCGTGAAAAAGCATCTGATGAGGCCGTCAAGCTGAGTGCCACCATTGTAACATGATACGTGTCTGTAATGGTGACCCTCTTTTCAGAGACTTTGCCTTCAGCTTACCATCAGGCGAGGCGAAGTCAAATTGACGTGTCCTATATATAAATAAAAAAAACAGGTTTTGAAAAGTCCCTCATCAGGAACTTCATCTCTTGCAAACGCAAGCTGTGGAATGAACGCCCCGCGGTGGTTTTCCCAAGCGACTACAATATGAGATTCTTTAAGAAGTGCATTAGAAGGTTTCTTCAGGGTCGGCTGCACGAGTGTGACACCCCTGGTGTTGAATACGTCCATAGGCCACGGTGACCACTTCCCATTAGGTGGGCCGTGTGCTTGCCTGCTACCTAAGTGGTATAAAAAAGTCCCTAATTTTCACAAAAAAATTTCAATGATTACATAGTTATACGACCATGTTGGTCCCCGGTGGAGAAGAATAGGACCACCCCATCTCTTCCTGTACCTAGATGTCGTAAAAGGCGACTAAGGGATAAATGACTGTTCTGCATCCGACGCTGTCTAAGTGCCCTTTTGACGGCAATAGGCTCGCCCCCTATTACGTGGGACTGACTGTGATTGTGGAGCTCCAAAGCAGACAACGATGCATATAGCAGAGGAGTGTCCACTCTGTCGTTTCCCTAGAGGAATGAGTGAGCTACATGACCTCACACCGGCAGCAATAGACTGGCTTCGCCAACTGGACGTTGACATATGAGGACTCGAGCAAAAGCCATACGATATGATGATGATGACGTGGGATCGAAAAACATAGCTGGCGAAATATGAATGTTAATACCTACACTTAAGCCTACGGGGAATTACAGGCGTGGATATAATGTATGTTATACGATCGCGTTACGATCGAGCTACAGATTTTATGTCGGACACAATGTTGGGTTGTCATTTTCCAACTGAAATGCAGAGTGTTTTACAAACTTTAGAAATCTCATAGTGAAAACATGCACAGTGCTTGTGTACGCGGTATTCTTTTGTGATTCGTGAGTAGAGATGAGTGTAGAAATAGTCTTGCGTCTACAATGGGCGCCGCGAATATCTCGTCGCGTATAAACATGGAATATGAGGCACAAAAGTGTTAGTGATAAAAAATATTTTCCTGTAATAATTTTCTTTGTGTGTGTGTGTGTGCGTGCTTCAGGAGTTTTTTAGGATTCATGTGGCTACTTGCCATAGCTACTTAGATGTCTGACACATTTCGAGAGATTTCAGTAGGAACAACTTCAACATAATCTTGTCCATACAGGGTTGGTAACGGCGAAGAAGATTAAAAAAGTTTATTAAATGAACCCTTCATTTCCACTTATAAAGTTGTATTACATGCCTCTATAAAAATATCTTTACAAAAAAAAAAAATGTATCTAAGTATGTTTATCCGCATTCTAGAACCCATAACACAAGCTAGTTAAGCTATGCTTACTTTGGGTCTAGATAGCGTTGTGTAGAATGTCCTACAATATTTATTTATTTATTATTTATTATTATTATTGCATTTTTCTGTCAATTTTTCTTACAAATGTATTTAAAAAGATTAGTTGAAGTCAAAACTAACAATGTAGTTTAATATCTCCTTTCCGTTGGAGTGTGGCCAATATAGTAAAAGAATACTGTGCATAACAATAAAGTTTTATTATGTGTTAATTATGCAAGTTTCCGGTAGATAAGTTCCAATTTTAATGCAACCACATTTATATTCTACTAGCTGGTGCCCACGGCTCCACCCGCGTGGATATCGGATATGCCGACCAAATATAGCTCATATCGTTTCCCATGTTCTGGTCTATCTGTCTAGCAAATTTCATAAAAGTAGGTTCAGTGATATTGCGTGAAAGCGGAATAAAAAGAGAATCAGAGTTACTTTAATATTAATCTATACTATTATAAAATTGTAAAGTGGTCGTGTCTGTACATTGGAGATATTTAAAAGAAAATACTTGTGTTATGTTATGTTAACAATACTGAACACGAAAATATTTTTTTTTATTTTCCTGTCTGTTTGTCTGTCTGTTTGTCTGTTTGTCCGCCATGGACGCAAAAACTACTGGACGGATTTTGATGCGGTTTTTTTTTGTTAGAAAGGGCTTGCTCAGACTTAAAATCTTACGTTTGTTTGATCGGAATCGGTTGAGTAGAACCGAAGATATGAGCAAAGGTCGCGTTAACCGAGATGCACGCGGGCGGAGCCTCGGGCGGAAGGCTAGTTATTATATATAAGAATGGATTACACTGTATTAATTACTGGTTAAACTAAATTGTTTTGATTTTAGCAATTTTGTCTATGACTGTACATTCTGCCACACAGGTTGTTCAGCTCCACAAAGCGTTCGTCTAGATGCTTTCACGTCTAAATTTACCTTGTGCATTCCCCAAGAGTGTAAAATAATAAAGAGTTTTAGAATGATTCACAAATTATCCTTAGGTGTATGGTTATGTTCACTAGGTCCTACCTGTGTGGTACCCATCATAGAATTATACCTAAATATTATCGATAAAATTAACTATGCGTAATAGTAAAAAGTAGACCCCATATACTGCATTAAACATGTGAGGTGAAGTCAAATTGACGTGTCCTACAAGGAAAAACATTATACATAGGAACACCTAGACCAACCAAGGCAAACAGTCTACTGGTAACATTATGTAATACTAGCTTTTGCCCGCGGCTCCACCCGTGTGGATCTCGGTTATCACGACCAAACATAGCCTATGTCCTTTCCCAATCTACCCCTAAACCAAATTTCATCAAAATCGGTTCAGTGGTTTAGGCGTGAAAGCGTAACAGACAGACAGACAGACAGACAGAGTTACTTTCGCATTTATAATATTAGTATGGATGCATTGCTTGAAAATTTTTAATATTGTCGTTTAACCCCTCCAGCTTAACTTAATTGTGTTAAGTTTAGGTTAATATTAGTGGCACACTAGGTGATGTTCAAGAAAGAAGATGAAGGCACTAAAAATGGCGATGATAATTTTCCCACCTCCATTTCTCTTTCACACGCACACGCACACACACGCACGCACGCACACACGCACGTACGCACACATACACACACTGAGAGAGACTTAGTCAAATTCACGTGGTTGATAGGTACTGGTTCCCGAACCCCTGTGCTATAAAAGGTAACTGTAAATTGGTTAATAATTGACATTGAAGCAATTAGCTTTAATTGTGAGGTCCGTTGAATCGCGGCCTGTCTGTCGGCGACGGTTTCATTCGGTGAAATTTTAATGTACACCGATTAGCCCTTTTCATTCAACATTTTTATTTTTGGATTGTTTACATTTTACGAAAGGTGTTATTGGTTTTGACCATTTTTTTTACGAATGTATAAGTTGGATTACATAAATGTTTGTTTCAATAATGTTGAGTGCTGTATGAAAGGAACTTTAGGTATCCCTCGCACACTCAAGCTGTGGAATGAACTCCCTGCGGTGGTTTTTCCCAAGCGATTACAATATGGGGTTCTTCAAGAAGGGCATTAGAAGGTTTCTACAGGATCAGTAGTACGAGTGTGACACCCCGGGTGTTGCGTGCGTCCTTAGGCTTGGATAACCACTTTCCATCAGGTGGGCCGTGTGCTTGTCTGCCACCTAAGTGGTATAAAAAAAAAGTGTCTGTTCTTCACTATGTCCGGGTATGCCTCACCCTCTATGACGTCTAAAAGGTCGTTTTGGGTCTGCTCCTCTTGCCAAGACCCGGCGGCGGCCAGTTATTTGTTTCACACGTTGCTTGGTGGTTGCCGCAAAATAAGCCGTACCTACGAGCAAATTATCAACTTTTTTAACTTATCTTATTCTTAGTGAAGCTCAATTAATTTCTCTAGCAGTAGTAAAATATATTTTCTTTCTTTTTTAGGTACAATTATATACATCATAAGGTGAATGTATACTTGTATAAAACATACAAAGTACCTTTCTTTTTCCGTGGTAAATGGCGAGTGAAAGCCCAGTAATTGTACACAGCCACTCCACGCCACTTAGTCATATTTTATCCAAGCTAGAATATTTTCTCGTTCTTTTTTTTTACAAACGGTATCAGTTCCTTCCAGGCGGCCATCACGTCGTTATTTTTAGATAGAACAAAGACGGTATTTAGTCTCTTTATCACGCAACATTAAGTTACCTTCAGAAATTATGATAACTAATTGCTCTTAAGACAAAAAATTGTGATAAATGGTTGTATTCTTAAAGGTTCCACACTTCGTTATTTGTTACGCGGCTGTATTCGCTTAAATATTTGACATGTGAATGAGTCGCTTGCGCGCGAAGGGTTCTGTATCATTATGTTTTTAGTATTTGTTGTTATAGCGGCAACAGAAATACCTACATCATCTGTGATCTACTGCCTAGCCATCACGGTTGATGATCTACAGCCTGTTGACAGGCAAAAGTCTTAGTATAAGGGTGCCGTTTTTAACCTACAGAACCCTAACGAACAATTGAACGCTAGAGTACGGATACGCATATTTAATATTCGCGTTTATACATAATGTGTAAAAATAAAGTAAAAACTGACTAATGAGCCCTTCACTATTCGTTGTATGCAGCTAAATAAGGCAAATAAAAAATAAAACATTAGGTACGATGTGTGGTTCTGCCTTAACCTGTAGGCACAGTTTAAGCACAGTCTTACTATCAAGCACCACAGCTCAGAGTCAATGCGCATATTTTAAATTGCGAGGAGTTACCGCAATCAGATGTAAATTTCTTTGAACTTTTTCATTTATCAACCAGCATAGCAGGTGAAATTAAGTATCTACTTATTGAGTGGATATTAATTTCACCTGCTTTTGGCTCATTCGCAAATATTTCAAACATCACAGTGTAGTAAATAATCGTATTATGCTATACGTACATAGTTCAAAAATACTATAATAATATTCTACTTCTACCTAATCTAATAATTTAGATTCTATGTAAGTAATAGAAATAACATTCTACTTAACTTTAAATGAAGTAACTTGTTACGATATAAAGTTATTTTTGGCTGAGAATAAAAAGATGAAAGAACGCGTACGCTGTTTGTCGTTTATAATATAATGACATATTTTGTAAATTAGAAGAAATGTGACGTCAAAGAACCCTTGAATAACACTATGGTTATTAGCGATAAAAATAATATTCCAATTTAGGAGCTTTTAACATAAAAAGCCCCAAAAATAGGTTGCTATTTCCAAAAATATTCTTGAACAATCAACTTAAGCTTAATTGCTTTACTATTTTTACTTTATTTGATAAAAGAGTTTATTTATTACATTAAATTAACCTTTTTCTGAATAAAATAATAATGAAATAAGGTAAAAATATACACAAAGAACAGTAAGATTTATATTGTTTTCATAAATTCGAGCTACATTTAGAACAAAAGAATTGAAAAGTGCTTCGAAAAAGAGATGATCAATTTGGCCTTCATTTTTTAAATCAAATTTAATAATCACAGTGTTGATGACGGTGATAAGTGTGAGGAGTCACCTCACCACATACAGTTTATGCTGTAATCACCATTTACCATTCACATTACAGACACGTACAATGTTAGCTACAATGGTGGCACTCAGCCTGACGGCCTCATCAGATGCTTTTCACGCCCCACTTAAAGAACTCAGGACTATAGGAAGAAGGAAACACGTAAGCTGATAATGAACTCCAGGTCTTAATGGTGCAACACAAGTCTTTCCTGTGCTGCATCATTGAGACCTGGAATTGGACTGAGACAAATTGTGTCACCGAACCGCTTGGTTTTATGGAATATGCTGCACCGTATGCGGGTGACATCTAAGCCCTGCACGTAGGTATTATCCTGTATAGGAAAGGAGAAGGTGGAACTAATTGGAAGAGCTTAGTGGTAGACTTACGCTCAGTTTCCGAAAGGCTGATTGTGTTGGTTAACCAGCTATTTTAAACGACACGATGATCAAATTAAACTATTAACCATACTTCTAGCAATCCAATTGCTACTTGACAAGAGATTTAACAGCCGATTAGTTAATTTGACGTTTCATTCGTTCAGCCTTTCGGAAGCTGGCTGTTAGTAGGTTATCCAAAACCTGACCCAGCCAACATTGCTTAACGTCGTAATGTAAACAACGGTCACCCATCCAAAACCCGACCCAGCCATTGACCTACAGGGTTGTGCAAAAGTAGAAACAGTACAAATTTGAATTCAGGGGCCTAGGCCACGGAGGCGTCGACCACCGGGGGCGTAAGCCACGAACCCGTTTAATTACACTAGAAAACGTTTTTCAAAAAAATATAAATAATTTCTAGAAAATAAGTTTTCTTTCATAATAGCCTTACCTAAGAAAACTGCTAGGAACAATGAAACGTGAGAAGAGAAAAAATATGAAAGGGAATATTTCCCTGAGGCATACTATAAAACATACAACATTATTGTAAGAGCCGGCGGCTTGTTTGCACCGAACGAGCAACCAGTGGGCAGTTTGATTTTTATTTATTTGAATAAGTTCCGAATTTTGTGTGATAATGTCATATTTTTGGAGGACAGCCTCTGTGGCGTGGTGGTAGTGAACGCTGCTGCTACGCGGGTTAGATTCCCGCTCATGTATGAGATTTGACGTATGTGACATTCGTGAACGTATGTCATAAACGTCAAATCCCATACATTTATTCTTCAATACTGAATTGCCTCTTGTCTAGGGGGTCAGTACAAATATTTTTATTCATGCATATGTCTATTTGCTATATTTGGATATTTCCGTGCCTCTGAAAGCATGTTAAGCCGTCAGTACTGGTTGTTATACGAGCATCATGGGAGTCGTTACTGGTAGTAGGAGCCCTCAAAAGTCCGACCAGTCTAACTACAAAACCTCGATACCTTAAATTAGTTGCGGCAGTAGTCACAGAAAATGTCGAACTTTAGCCGTATTCACAGTTAGAGAAATTGGTAAACATTCTACCAATAAGAAAGTTGTATAAATATCGGGGGTCTACCTTAAGATTCCTCAGGTGATGTTTATTTACAGCAAATCTGTCCTACTTTTTAACTCGAGCGGCAAGTTGTTGACAGTTCCATGTCATGTTCTCAAAGTTCTTGAGTAACTTTCTGCTGACGTGGATTTAAGTTCAGGAGGGTTAACATTATAAGCCACTTCCTGTATTTCGGAATAACTTGTCTTCAGGACATGCTGCTAAAGAGAACTTTAACCCTTAACACTTTAAACCAAAAGTATTTTGCGGACACAACTTTGCGTTTATATTGTCATAAAAGTTACTTAATCGAATTTATAAGTAGGTAGTTCACATGATTTTGGGGACTCCATGGTTCCCATACCGGAAGAAGCCACATCGAGAGATATGGCCCGGGGTCGACCGGGGTGCGAGGGATATGTCCACGACAATCTCACCTCCGGCAGCCGATGGCCCACAGATGCCGTGCGTTTTAGTCGATTCAAGTTCGATATAACCCCCACCGTCTCCGACGAGTGAGGTATCCGTGGGGTACGACAAAAAAAATGGTTCACATGATTTGTCCAATAACATATTACCTATCTTAAGTACAATCACTTTTGCCCTTATTTTTAGCAAGTACACGTACATTAACTTTTATATTTTACTTTCAAATTAGAATATTGAAGAAAGAAGCTTGAAAGAGATTAAACGAAATGGGTTTTTAAATTCGCTAGACACGAGTTAAATTTGAGTAGGTTTTATGAATATCGAATATAATAACAGCTGTTGTTCTATAAGCGGTTTATAAATACTTCACTCTCGTTTCAATAACTACCTACGAGTAAATATTACTGTTTATCCTAATTGCTTCAGCTCTCGCCAGTGCTTCACTACCCAAAATCGCATATTACCGTAAAACAGTAGTAAACAGTAGAAACAGTAAAATACTGGATTTTACTGTTTCTACCATGGTTAATATTCTGATTCCCACCCTCTCCTTTTCTACATAGGACAAATACCTCTTAGATGTCACTCGCATAGAGTGCAGAATATTCCATCCAGAACCAATCGGTTCAGTGACTCTTTCCTTTGACGCATTAAGACCTGGAATTCCTTACCAGCTCACGACGTGTTTCCTTCTTCCTACGGTCCCGGGTGCTTTAAGCGAGGCATGAAAAAGCATCTGAAGAGGCCGTCAAGCTGAGTGCCACCATTGGAACACGATACATGCCTGTAGTAGTAGCCCCCTTTCCTGAGACTTTATCTTCAGCTTAACATCAGGTAAGGTGAAGTAAAATTGACGTGTCCTAGATAAAAAAACAACCATAATTTTCTTCTCACTGAATTCATTTATCCAAATATTACATTTTTAAAACAACCCTCGTTAGGTAAGTAAACATACGAAAGCCAGTAAGTGAAATAAAAACCACCTCACTGAAATATTGTGTAGTTACATTTTCTTTTCCCAATTTTTGGAATACACGCGGACAGCTGTAAGCGGGTTACTTATCAATAATGCATGACACGTCATGTCTACAACAAATAAATAGAGTAGTTTGCTAATACTTTTTATTGCTTTTCTTCACCATAAGTCTTTGGCGAACGTTTGAAATTTATTTTTTGTGTTTTCTGTTTTTTGTCTTAAAGTTCCGAATCATAGTTCCGTAGCCAACCGCATACGACAACTGCCGACGCATGCAGTAGATACAGCGTACCCATTACTAGTCAAACTCCGATACGGATAAAGGAGACCATTGAGAAGCCGCAATGAATTACGTGCATCTGCTGCGTGCGGCGGCAGTTGTCGTATGCGGTTGGCTACGGAATCATACCTTTAGTCTTTCAATTACATAAGACTACTTATTCTTGCTGAACCAATTCGTAATATTCTATAAAAGATGCCCAAATTCAAGGCGAACTCACTGAGGGTTTCGTATCAAGTTACAAGTGCAAAGATACTCGTAATATTTGTTCAGTTGTATCATAACAAGTTATTTGCTTCTAGGGATGAGCCGCGTTTTCCCGGCAGACTGGAATTTGGGCCACCCCATTTTCTCCCATGCGGTGTCGTACAAGGTGACTAAGGGTTAGGGCTGTTTACCATCAGACAGATATATATATATATATACAGCACAAACTCAGATCGAATCAACAATAGTGCCCGGAATACGGCTCTCCCCTATTACGTGGGACGGGGACCTAATACAATGATTGGTGAAATGTGGGTGTCAATTTCTATTTCACCTCTGCCAGTGATCTTTTCTAACGTAAACAGGCTTGGAAAACTCAGTGTCGTAACTCAAAACTCCGGTATCTATCGAAAAGGATAAGGAATTGATAGTTAGATACTCGTAGTAAGAACCCATAGGTTCGACTGCCTCTGTGGCGTAGCGGTAGTGAACGCGGCTGCTACGCAGGAGGCGCGGGTTCGATCCCCGCTCAGTGCCAATATTTGTATGCATGAATATAAATCGCAGGTTTATAAGTGCCCGGTTAATGGCAATAGGCTCGCCACCTATTACATTGGGACCTAAACATAAACGGCGAAATGTGGGTGCTAGCACCTCTGCCTACCCCTTCGGGGATATAGGCGTGAGTTTATGTATATGTATGTATGTGAATATAAATATTTGCATTGGTCTGGGTGTTTCTATGTATAATATGTATGTATTTACAAAAAAAAAAGTATCTAAGTGTGTGTGTTCGCATTCTGGATTCCATAGTACAAGCTAATTAAGCTTACCATGGGTCTGGATAGCGTTGTGTAGAATGTTGTAGATTATCTATTTAAAGATAGGTAATCAGAAGCCTTCTACTCGTACCACATCTGAATAAAAATCGTCTTAAATCCCTAATAACCTCGTCGTATAGTAACATGTGTACGCCAGGAACAATAATGCCTTACCATTTGGCGTCCCATTAAAAATCGTTCAGGCTCTAAATGTTCCGGCCCCGTTAGCGTCGGGTCTTCGCTCGCTGAATTAAATTTTGCCCAACATCAGGGGGCCGAAGTGGATATATTATCAGTATTAACTTAATACTTTCCAAGTGATATTTTAACTCTAGAACTTTAAATAAAATAATAAACAAAGAATGAAGACATATTTGAATTAAATCACTTGTACTGTTCCACACAATTTATTTCTTAACTGGACCGGAAATGAAAAGTTTTTGTCAAGATTACAAAAAGTAACCTACATCAAAATATATTGGCCAGCAATCCAATATAATTTGATGTAGATATAATTAATTACTTCTAATCAATTTTGTCCTCCACCTGGGCAGCATATAAATATTAAATATAATAATTATATATTATATACATACTCATTAAAGCTGTGAAGAATGCAGTGTAAAGGAAACCCCTTAAAGTATTTTCTGCCGAACCGAGTGGTCGCTGAGTGGAACACTTTGCTTGGACATGTCATAGAGGCGCCCACTGTAAATGCGTTCAAAAACCGACATGACAGTATCTTCAGATCCAAAGATACACACGCTTCAGCTCTATGAGCTGCTAGTGTTGTTTACAAAATAATAAGAATAATACATGCTTTGCAAATAAGTACTTTGCTAGTATTTTTAGCAAATATTGTTCTCAAAAAATCAAATTTAGAAAAAAGTAAAAAAGGTTTACTTGGCAGAAATCGCTTTAAGCAATTAGATCGTCCCTTGTATTGCTTTCGCGTACTAATTTATTAACTTTTCTTTTTTGTACAAGAAAGTACCTTTATTGAATATTTTGAACAAAAATAAAATATTTCTAGGTACTCCTAATAACTCAGTCAAAAATGATTACATTTGTGGTAGACATTAATCTTATAAATTGAACAATGCTAAATAATATAATAGGTATGTTATTTTATTTTTCTTATAAATAAATTTGTCTTCAGAAAAATTTAAATTCAGAACTGAGTACCATTCTAGAAAAAGTTATACACCTTGTTTTTATCTATCTCTTATTCTCTACCTAAACCAGTTCACCGCATTTGCGCCTTATCCGTGCAACATCGTGCCGTATCGTTTTTGTGTAATTGCATAAACAGCATATATTATAACACGGGACAAACAATCAAATCTTAGGCTACAAGCAACGAGCATATAATAGCCTAAATCAGTAACGGTTAGGTAGCGAATTTTGATGTTGTCAAATTAGACTAACCTACAAAAGGGATTAGGTATATAAAAGTAGCATCCAATTGAAAAGCAGTGGAGGATATAATCAGGGTAGCGGGGTTGTGACCGACGGAACCAATCGGACAAAAGATTCGGTCAGGACCTTTCTATATCAGCAGCAGATTCCGTCGTTAGAAGGAATTAGATGACTTTAATCACCCTGTACCTACAGTTGTCATATAAAAAGGCTCACTTTTTTAAAGTCAAATATAGGTAAAACCAGTGGCACTCTGGTAGGTAAGGACAGAAGAGAAAACTTGCCAAAATATGATATGATATCTATGCTAGTAGTTAGTAGATACTTTTGTACAGATACAGAGGTGTCACATGACAGCCTCCGTGGCGTAGCGGTAGTGAACGCGGCCGCTACGCAGGAGGCGCGGGTTCGATCCCCGCTCAGTGCAAATATTTGTGTTCATGAAATATGGGTATTTGCATTGGTCTGGTCGTGCCTCGGAGAGCACGTTAAGCCGTCGGTCCCGGTTGCCATAAGAACATCTATGGCAGTCGCTACGGGTAGTTGGAGCCCTAAAAAAATCCAAAAACAACGGTCTAGCTGCAAAGCTTCGATATCGCCTAATGTTATCATTGGGCTGTGAAGGTCAGATGGCAATCGCTTCACGAAAAAATATCGAGGTCTAGCCAAATCTGTAGTTAAGACGGTAAAAGCGGACCCCAGACTCCGAGCTGAAAAGCTTCGGATGCGACTCGCTAGGATGAGAGAGACAGAGGTGTCACATGAAAATTGTCATAGTACTTTGTCAAAAGAGGTGTCGGTAATGGTGTCGCGAGTAGTGTTGGTTGGTTCAATGGCCGTCTCAAAACATTTATTCGTAAAACTTTCATTTTTTTTTCACTTAAAAATTATTTCCGCAAACTCTCATTTAGAATCAATTTTAGTACCTAAAGGTATAATTCCAAAGATGATTGCATATGACAGCACTTTTTTTTTTTTTTTTTATCGTGCGAAAAATCCCCACGGATACCTCCCCCGCCGGAACCGGAGGAGGAGGTTATGTCGGACTCGAACCGACTAAAACGCACGCCGTCTGTGGGCCGTCAGTTGCCGGAGGTGAGATTGTCGTAGCCATATCCCTCGCACCCCGGCCGACCCAGGACCATATCTCTCGATCTGGCCCTCTTCCGGTGTGGGGACCACAGAGTCCCCGACTCGCCCCCGGGTGTGGGGAAGCACGCAATGCGTGCTGCCGCCGCGGCCTGCTTCTGCTAGGGTGACAGGCGGCTCCACCCGTCACTCCCAGGCCCGGCATATGACAGCACTGTAGATACACGTAGCTTTATGACAACATAAATACAAAAATGCTGTTGGAAACTGGTCAGTTACATTACAAAAGCATACTGGGTTAAGATTTTAACGAGTTACAGTTATATTATTTACAAATCAAATCTCTACATTACCAGAAAACATCGCAATAAAAGCGCCGAATATGTAAGCATTAGATAAAACTAAACCTCTCTTGTAAACATGTTCATAATAATATAACATTCACAAAAGCTTAATATAAACCTGCTGGATTCGCGATAACCGTATCCCCTGAGACATTAGAATAAACCCACGCAGACGACATCGGGAACTGTGACAAACTGTTCCGTAAATAATTGTATCAAATGTGCTCGTAATAGCACTGTTATAAAACTGCTTCGATATCTATACCAATAGTAGAGGATCCCTGGTTCATTTTTGCACTTGATTACTATCTAGCCAATTTTCTGTGAGTAGCTTCATTTTGATGAGACTCCAAAAAAATTTCTGCACCTAACTCTTGATTGTGTTAACTAATAGGGGCAGGGGGGACAAAATATTTCTATTTGAAGATTCTCAAAAAATTATTATTAACTGGATTTGTTTTTTGTTAAGCCGTCGGTCACGGTTGTCATACGAACATTAGGTATATGACAGTCGTTGCGGGTAGTCGGGGCCCTCAAAAATCCGACCGATAATACATCATTGGTGGTATCTAAATTAAAGAAGACTGAAAGATCGTACCTAGCTACAAATTACAGATCACAATAATCCGCTTTACCGATGATCCGACATTAAATCTTATTGCTACTAGTAATCAAAGTTACTAAGTTGTCATGGCATTCAGGCACTTATTACACATTGAATTAGCCTATATTTACTATATTGTGTTTATAGCTTCTTGTAAATATGAATAGCAATAGGTTATCCCCTTATTACGTGCTACCGAAAAGCAAAGTTGTGAAAATAATGTTAAAATAATTCAAAGAGGTGAAAAAACAGATTAAAAAGTACCTAATGGAATTGAGATAGAATTAAGATTGAATTGAGATTGAATTAAGATTAAATTCAGGTTGAATTATGTGTGAATTGAGTGCGAACTGAGATTGAATTCATATTCAATGGATATGCTATTATGATTGCATTGAGATTGAATTCAGATTGAATTGACATTGAATCGAGACTGAATTGAGATTGTATTATAATGAATTGAATAATAATAAGTATTGTGCTTATAAAAAATACAATCCCATTATTGGTATTTTTTATAATCTCAATTCAGTCACAATAATAATAATATGAAGATTGCACAAAAATGTATCATAAATTCGAATTGCTTTTGATCTCAAATAATTATCAGAATATACTAGGTCAATAGCCCTTCATAAATTCCTTCTCTCCCCATCACAGGGTCGTTGTCTCAGCCGTTAATGGTGTTGAACGAACTGGTAACACGTCACGAGTATGACGTACCGTGATTACCGACTGTGAAATTGGATTTAGTCTTTGATAACTGCGTACTGGAGCATTTAATTACTTGTCTCGTTTAATATTCGTATGAAAATTTAAATTAAAGTCATTTTATAGTTTTTATATAATATTTTTGTAATTCTTGGGCTGTAGGAAAATTAATCCTATAAATTGATCAAACCTATCGAGTAGGGTATACTCGATAGATTTAAGTAAAAAAAAATTGACAATAGTCTTTATAGCGCCAAAAATTCACCGCAGCTACATAAAGTTTTAATCCACATTTCATGTATCCAAGATCCTTTGATTTTTTCATGACTGCACCAGTGCAGTTGGGTAAAAATCAAAGGATTTCACATGTTTTGAAAATCACATCAAGTAGGTACGATCTCCAGGGCTAATGCGAATGTATGTGTGTCGAAATAAAGGCAGAAAACTTTTCCAAGTTGATGGATAATGAAGACAGCCACACCTTTTTTCTTGCCTTCGTGGATTAAGTTTCAGAACGTGATGTGAAAGTAAATGGGTAACAATAAAATTAATATAGGATAAAAATATGAATACAGAATAAGCACTAAGTATAACTTAAGAATATTTAGATCTTTTTGTAGTGTACACGATATAAAAGCGCTCAAAGACATTTCTTTGTCACACCATAGTCTTGAAATTATTTTTACCAGCACACGTGTTTCCTTCTTCTTACAGTCCCAGCCCCTCTAGACAAGTGGCAATTCGTTGCTCGGCGTATGATGGAATAGAATGCCAAATGTATGAGATTTGACGTATAATAATAATATGACAGGCGTCAACGAATGTCAAAAACGTCAAATCCTATACATTTGTCATTCTATTCCATCATACGCCGAGCAACGAATTGTCACTTATCTAGAGGGGCAGGTCCTTTAAGCAGGGCGTGAAAAAGTATCTGATGACGCCGTCAAGCTGAGGACCACCATTGTAATGTGCTGATGTTTGTATTGGCGACTCTCCTACCCGAGACTTTCCTTTCAGCTTATCATCAGGCTTTATTTTGCATCCCAGGAGGGAAATTTCAAACTGATTATTTTCAAGTAACATTAAACTCGTAAAATGAGTTTCCGTTGATTTTCCATCTTCATTCAATATACTAATTGATGACGCAAGTTACAGAATGAAAGATAAAGTTTATCTTGGCTTTTAACCGTGCAAACCCTTCGCAGGTTTCCCATGAATTATTAATAGGCGACTTCAATACACTTGGGCGACAATTGAATTAAATGGCCTCACTTTTAAAATGGGAACGGTGAATACGGATGATATTTTATGCTAAAAGATTTGCGAATAAATTTTGCAAGACGTTCAAGGTATTGAGAAATGAGTTTAGTTGTGGTGAAACTATTGAATTTAAATGCGGTTACGTATTTAAAATTCTATATACATCAGTAATAATCACATTAACCATAGGGTTACCACTAGGGTTAATGTGATTATTACTATCGGTATCGGTATATAATAGCGGTTACATCACTTGTATAGACAAGTGATCTAACCGCTAAGCTTTCTCTTAATGAAATACACATTATGTCACTCGACTTAACTCGCTCGACTAGACTCGACTTTTCAGTTGCCCTTCAATCATAGAATAAAATGTAAATTTTTGGTTTGAACTTTAAAATTTTATTAGAACTTTTAGACTGACATGTCCGGATGGCTATGCGGGCACGCGGCGGCGCATGTGGATGGAATCCCTTAAATCATAAATGGTCTCAATTTATTATACAAATCTTGTTTTAGTCATTTATTTTCTATTCCGATATCTTATTTAAAAAATTAAAGTATTTCCAAAGCTACTAAAACCATTTTTACAATTTGTTTTACAATTCTTTACCCCGACGTTTTGACATCGTATACCTACTTCCAATTTGCACAAATATTTTGCACACTGTAATTTCACATACCATCATTCTAAGTACAACTCTTTTAAATTTACACAACTGTAGTTTTCACAATAGCATTACTCTCAGTCTTCAAAGAACTGAGTCGAGAGATAAAAGCGTGGCAACAGAGCCACATCCAAGGTGCACTATCGCATTCACGGATCCATTTGGCTGATGTGCGAGGACGGCACACTAACTCAAATGTATTCCAGGACTTTGGCTTCAAAACAGTCGTGGATAGGTTAACGATCTTATCGACGGATTTTACACGATAAAGTAAATGATATTGCTTTTTTAGACAAAAATAAATGTAAACAAATTTTTAAGAAATATCTTCTTTTATTTATTTCTTGTTGCACTTCAAGGTATCAACGATTTGACACTGTTGCTGCTAGAAGTGGTAACCTATTGCCTAACTTATAAATAATAATGTATAACAAGCGTTATCTAGACCCAAATAAAGCACAACTTGTAATAGGTATTTAAGTTATAAGTACTTGATATATTTTTTTATTTGTAAATTCGTAGGATCAAAGTTATTATATAGAAACCAAAAAATCCAGTTGAATACAAATAGACATTATTCATGAACACAAATATTTACAGTGTGGGAACCCATAATCTCTTCATAGTGGTCAAATGTTCTACCGTCTCACCACATAGGTAATTCAAATTACAAGTGATGACATACAGTGTCTAACAAGCCCTCGCGCGTATCACTAGGGTCTGTTGTGTCGAGCCTAATCACGGGTATATAAACAGCAGCTAAGTCACTTTGACGGGTATTGTTTAGCTACTGATTAAGATTGAGTAAGGATCCTGGGTACTGTTCATACTCGTGCCTACGGTCCATAGTAAGGCGCGCTGCCTCAATCGCCTAAGTAGAAACCAAACATCTGTACGAGACCTAGATGTAGATAAGACATGATATTATCAGCGTGATCTGTTTTGCATTAGCTGATAAACTATCAGAATATTTTACGACGCAGCCCGGTAAATTGCTTCGGCGATGAAATTGGAAGTATATAAGGCAGACATTTTATTATTCGACTGCGCGAAGTAAAGGGTGGGTTATGATGACCAAGATTTATGACTCGCGATGTCTTCGCTATACTGTTTCAATAACTGATAGGAAGATATTGAAATGAGGATGTTTTATATCTGATTTTATCGGGTAAAGGTAGAGATTCTATGTGTATATTGTAGTATAGGAATTTCCTTTAGATTAACTTCAGAATATTGCAAGTTGCATTTTTAAAAGTTTATTACATTGTCTTGGCGTGATCTACAATCATCAGGGGATTTTATTTTAATAGGCATGTAGTGATAGGTACAGTCCGCGCCAAAAGTAGATTAACACTTTATAATTTAGAGATTTCCTGAACTCCAAAACGTTACATGAAGTAACCATAATATACATCTATATTTCTTATACATACTACACATTACAATATATAATAAATAAACTGGCCGTTTCTTATATATGATATAAACCAGAGCCTCCTCAAAAAACTAGATGCGAGTGTCACAAAGACACTGAAGTCGTGGCTAGGGCTAGCTCAGTCGGCCGACCCGTCGACACTATATAGATCCGCGAATAATTTTGGAATGACGTTTAAGAAGCCATCGGAACTCTATAAACACCTAAGAGTAACTAAAATGCACGTCTTATCGAAATCTAAAGACGAAATAGTAAAAGTCCTTCCTAAAGATAAAAATGCATCGGAGCTCGAATCACGCCTCCAGTTCCATAAAAAATTCATGATAGGTTCGCAGACTGGTAGAGTAGGTCTAGGTAATATTCGGAAACAAACAGATAAAGAAATAACAAAATCTTTTCTTCAAGCGGACGAAAACAACACCTATAAGGTGCACGCAATGAACCTAGAAATGCAAAATGAATGGTTGACCCTAGGTGAATTTTGTATTCCCATAGCCTTAAAATGGCGTACCATAATATACGACTGGTCACCGGCCTTACTTAAATTTTACCTAAATGCATTTCAGTTGACCCTCCCCGACCAAAGCAATCTAGTCAGGTGGGGAAAAGCCACAGATAAACATGTAACTCATGTGGTGAAGCAACTGGTACGGCTAGGCACCTGCTAGTGGGTTGTAGGACGTTATTAGACCGGGGTCATTACTCGCGCCGACATGATAAGGTATTAGAAATCATACGTGAGGCTGTAAGTTTGGCAGTAGCTAGAGCGAAAAAAGGACTAACTACAAACCAAAGAAATGACATTATGTTTGTAAAGGAAGGCTGCTCAAAGAAATCATCTCAAAAGCCATATTCAATTTTAATAACTGCCGTTGACTGGACAATACTCGTAGACACGTATGAGAAGCACTATAAAATACCGGAGGATATCTGTGCCTCATCATCCAGACCCGATATATTCCTTTTTTCACGATCGCATAGGCGTGCAGTGCTTGTAGAACTCACAGTACCGTGGGAAACTAATATACCTAAAGACCACGCTATAAAGACAAACAAATACTTTGACTTGACTAACGAGTTAACCAAAAACGGCTACGTGGTTAAACTCTACGCCGTAGAAGTAGGAGCAAGGGGAATTCCAGCTAAATCCCTGTACAACTTACTTAAAGACCTCGGATTGCCAAGAGCTTTAGTAAGCTCTTTACTAAATCGAATATCAAAAGCGGCATTGATAGGATCTTACCAAATTTGGATAGGTAGGGGGGGGGGAACACTACTGACGGTGGAGGTGAGCGCTGATGCATCACAAGGTGGCCACCCTAAACCTACATCTGGGTCGCAAGTCCCAGTCGCCGTCACGGTGTTCCTCTCTGTATCACGCTATGGACCCGGCTACCGCACGGTGAATCCATGGAGTGCTGAGAATCGGATCTCTTTCTATACTAAGATGTAACGTTTTGGAGTTCAGTTCTATGTAAAGGTGTATCTCCTCTGTGCCGACTGTAGGTTCATAAAGTTAGTAGCTACAGTGCGAAAAAAGTTCTTCTTAAGGGTAATAATAATGATTTTAGCTTGTTTGATACCTCACTTACAAGTGCACCTCCTCATAAAGTCACTAATGATTTTAAGAAGTGTAAAGAAAACTCTGGGGAGATCTTTATGTTACATTGTAAGCACAGAATAAAGACATTGCGTGCCCAAAATGCAAAAAGTCATTTGTTTGCATTGTTATCAAAACAAACATGAATGAAATTCAAATTCTTTTTCCTTATTAAATAATGATATTTTATGTATATCGGTTTGAGAGGGATCTATCGAGGTATTCAGGACCCATACAAATAAACAGGAAAAAAATCATTCAATAAAGATTGATGAAGACAGTTCGATTGTTGAGAAGTTTGTGTAATGATACGAACGCCATCGTAGTCAATAATTACATAAATAATACTCTAAAAAAACCAAAGCAACCTGACTCTTGCCAGAATTTCACTCTCTTTCTCGATGTGCCAAATGACATGCTGTTGCTGGTGCTGTTGCCGAAAATCATGAACCAAGGTCAAAAAGTTCAGGATAAAAGGACTTATCAACTAATAACGCGAACCCATGCGTGGCATGCGCCTGTGTTTGATAGTTGATTTAGTTGAATAATTTGATATAATCTGTAGTTTGTAGATTGGCGCGCCTCCCCCGTCGCATCCCGCGCTTACCACCAAAAAGACCTAAAGGGAAGCATAGGGTTCACCAAGTTTGCCTATCACAATACTATTACCATGGATGTTGTTATGACCTTGCTCAATCCTAGCTTACCTTTTATCGATATTTTTTGTACCTACAAAGTTTTATAATAGGTAAACCGACACCAATAAATATTTCAAAAAATACTTTAAGCCAGAAATAAAGGTAACCAACCTACTAGACCGAGAGATGATATATCTTCTTACCTTTCAAAGAAAATATTTTCTTTACACCTTGAATTTTTCTTCTCAATAAACAAAGGAATGCTATAAATCTAAGGACACAATGCTGTGTCAAATTTCCACTCAAAGATTAATCTGATATACCTGTGCCCCTGTGCGTGTATCGTCCATTCGTCCACTTTCTAAAGCATACTACACAATATCATGTGTAAATAATTGTAATATTAGCTCGCTCATATTTTGAAAATTGTATTTTTATTTTTCCAACAATGGTAAACCATTATTATTATTATTATTTTTACCAAAAATTTTGTTGGAAAAATAAATAAACTAATGAATCCAAATGTCATTTAGGTTAGAAAGTAACACATATGAATGTCAAAATCAATGTTTCTAGCCAGACTATGATAAGGCCTGTGAGAAAAGAATCTGGCAATTAATAGTCACGGTCAATTTTTTATACGCTTAATAATAATGATTGCAATCAAATAATAGATATAACCAGTAGAACCATTTAAACTGTATCTAGGTACCTATGTAGTTACCGATATATTTTTCGGTTTTAAAATAGCATTTTATCACACTAATATAGAATTTTAAAATATTCAGAGTGAATCGAGAATAGAGGGAATCACACAAATCCGTTTCAATATTATACTTTTTATAAAATTTAGCAAAAACAAAAATAGAGAACTACCAAACTAATGCAAGTGCGTTCGTGTATCATATGATAGATGGCGACACTTTCAATTATTTTAGAGGCATGTGTAATTTATTAAACGCCTCGTAAATCTAACAAACTGCTCTTTGAAAGCGGTATAAAATGTTATTTTCTTTTGCCGGATACCTATACACTGAGTACTAAATTATTTAATTAAATGGTCAAATACTCGAGTGCAAAGAGTTTTCACCTTGTGCTCTTTTGATTCCCTCGCTAAAGCTTAAATTCTTATTTGTGTAAATTTAGAACCCTTCGCTTGCTCGGTCATCAAAACTGAGCACGCGGTTAAACACAACTTTGCACTCTTGTATAACAAATAACTATTATATATAAGTATATTATGTATTTTGTTATTCTCAAATAAAATTTGCATGTAAAAATATTTTTTCCCATTAGGACGAAAATTCCACTCTTCTGGACCTGCGGTCAACAGCTAGTATCAAATCAATTTATATAATCTTTTTAAGTACATTTTAGGGCTATTTAAAACAACCTAGTTACCAACATCTACAAAAATTCTTTGGCAAACTTACACGGCTCAAGTTAAAATTGGTCGGTAGAAAATTCCCAAAATGCTAATTAGGGAGAAAGTTCCTGTTGTAATATTATCTAAGCCACATATTCTTCGAAGTTTATAAGTGAAGGACTGCCTCAAGGCATCGTCATGATCCCAGTTCGTGTTTCTCTGGCGATTGAGCCTATTAACGTTACTTGTCATGTTTCTTTTTTATCTTTCTAAAAAAAATGCGTCTGAATTTTCAAACGCTCGTTTGAACAAGTTGTTCCTAATAATGTAAGTCGCGTCGTTTTATTTCAGACAAGTTGTACAAGAATGTTATTATAATAATATTGTTATTCTCGTTAATTTGAAAAATATTTCGGTGCTAGTGAAATATTATTATTTGTGAAGACGTGTAATTTCAGATGATGTTATAAAATATAATTGCAAGTTTTAACGTGTTCTGTCTATCTAGGTGTTCCAAATATATTTGTAAGCATTTTTGTATCAGCACGAGATTTTTTAGTTATTATGAAATCTTATTAATGTAAGGATGAAGAAGGCAACAGAAGCGGATGAACTGTGTGGTTAGGAAGGGAGTAAATGTTTAGATGACTGCAACCAGAGATGAATGGAAAAGCGCACATGTTGTGCCAACTCCAAATAAACTTGGGATAAGGGTAGGAGGACGATGATATGGAATTTATTAATTTTAGTAATTATTAAGCAACAGATTATTAATGACATTAATATTTCCTGTACAAGTTTATGATCAGTGTAGGCCTATCATGAAACTTCCGCACTTGCGGACTAAACTTTCGGACAATCGACATTCGACACATTTATCCCGAAATCAAATCCAAAGACAGTACAAGACACTTCGGTTCGGCTTAAACCCTAGTAGCTTCATAGTACCTTCTAGGCTGATTACTACATAATTATCGTTCGTGTTTCATGTGGGCAAATTTTCATTCAAGGCAAATTCGAATGAAATATAGATATTCCTTCCTCAAAGGAATAATTCCTTTTTATTGTGCTAGTTATTTTGAGTCTATCAACCATAACCCTCCTTTTTGCTTCACCATAGTCGGATAAAAATAACTAGCTGTGATATGGCTGCAGTTAGACGAGCAAGCTGAACCCGTACGAGGTCAACATTTTAATAACAGTTTTCGTATTAAAAAAGGTTTTTAAAGATTTGAATTCGAACGTTCTTGCAACGAATCAAATTCATGGAGCATAATGTAAAAGTTGAAATTGGAATTCTTAACATACACGTACATATAAATAGATGAGAGAATACACTTTAACATTGACATTGGGCCAACGATCTCTCCCCCTAAGATTTGGCAAAGTTGCCCAGCCTTGTTCGTTGTCCTCAGACTCTTTGACGCCACAGTGGGTGGAGATAGACGCTTATATTATCTGTGACGTCACTTTGATACGGTGTCTTCAATTTTGTCTGGTAGCAGGATATCTGAGAAATCCAAAAATATAAATAAAATTAATGAAGACTTTTGTAAAATAATAAAACTACGTATCGACAGTTTTATTATTTTGTGAAGATTTTTGATAACACAATAGGACACGTCAATTTGACTTCACTTCTCAACTCCAGACTAAATGCGAAATTATTATTGCTTTTGTCATAATACAACAACCTAAAGGCATTCAAGTTTATCCAAAATATGGAATATCATAGTATCCATATCCATAAAACAGGTAGGGATTTTTCCACGAAACTGTCCTGATTTAATCAGCAGTTATTGTCACATAGTCTTAGATATAAAGTTGGCTGGCGCTTACACATTAGAATGATTAAGAACCAATGTTGTGATTCAAGGATTTTTCATGAATGACCGAGCAAAAATGTTATTTTTCCCATATTCTGTATTTGTGTTTCCCGAATAAACTTGGTATAATGCCAGTTTTTTGGAAAAGTACTCACACGGTAAACTTTGCTAATAATTTTTATTTTATGTAGCCAATTCAGTGGAAAGACATTTTTTTCGAGACTGTATGTATCATCGATATTGTATGTTAATATTTTAGTCATGAGAATAAGTTCAGATAAAAGAAGAAGGAATAAATAGACCTCGGAATCTGATGTAAGAACCTTGGACTCAACCCGAAACAATGCTAAGATGATGACATTGAACATTGAAGAGTTTTTTTTTTAATTTAGAGACTTGATTTTAAGATGAGCTCTAAATGATGATAATCTAAATGCATTTAGATTATCATCATATAGAGCTCATCTTAATTATCATCCACCTTGTGGTCATCAAAACTAAAATTATTATGTAAATCTTATCTACTAGATTCAGGCTTAACAAATAAACTAACATACGAATATAGCAAGTTCAATAAGAGATTATCTATGAATATGGACAGTTTTTAGATTACTATACTATTATTTTTGGTATCACTTTGCTGCTTTTATACAGACAGGGGTTAGAGGCTAGTGACAGGATAGTTTAACAGAATGCGAGCAATCAAAATAATTTTGAATATTGGAGAATTTATTTATCAATATTTATAGAAGAGAAATGATTCTAGTCTATTAACATCACAAAATTTAGTCAAAATAATAGATTCAATCATGGGCTGAAACTACTACTGAGACAACTCTCACTTCATGAGACCATTTCCCAGTGGAAGCGCACGCCTAAACGCAAAAAGCGGCGTCCTGAATAAATGAATATAACACCACTCAAATCATTATGGTTTGTAGCTTCCCAAATGAACATGACAATATTCTGCAAATTGATTTTGTTTGCGAGGCTGTATTTAGCATCGATAAGTGAGCATTGGAACCTCGTTTGAAAGGTTCAAGCGACAACCACAACAACCATGAATCCATTTTAGAGCATAAAATAAACATGTTTGATACAGGTGTATATATGTATAAGCAAGATATTGTTTCTATATTTTCCCTATGCTCATAGAACTCCATCTGTATAGAATATTATTGGCATAACTCAACAGAATTGGTTTCCCGTTTCTTAATTTAAAGGCTTATTTGAATACCTCATACGGTTCTAGTACAATAGTTGGTACGAAATCGAATTATTTCATCTGTCAAATGTGTTTATTGTCATATTGAAGTAGTCATATAAATTGCTGAGATACCTCAATTAACAATTAATGGTAACGTACTGTGGTAACGTTTTGCTTTACCTACAGAGTGTATTGTTTAATTTCTTTATTAAAGATGCCAAGCTTAATGACGACAGTCACTATCGTAAAACCAAAATTAAGCAATAAAATGGAAGACTTGTGGAGGCCGGGCCCACGAAGTGCAAACTTCTGATTCAACCAGGATTTGCGCTCAGATGATGATGATCTCATTTTCAAGAATTCTATGTTTTTCTTTTTATATTTGGTAAATTTATGGTAAACTGGTAATGTCCAAAGAAGTGGCCGCTATTGAGATCCGTTTCTCAGCACTTCGTGGATTCACCGTGCGGTCGCCGGGTCCATAGCGTGATACAGAGAGGACTGGGACTTGCGACCCAGATGTAGGGTTAGGGTCTTTAAAATGACGATCTCTACCTTGCCGGCCTTGATAGTTGTTTTTCACGCCTCGCTTAAACCGACCCGAGGCTGTTAAGAAATAGGAAATACGTGTGCTGGTAAACACTACTTCATAACCATCTAAAAGTTATTCTTTAAGTTATAAATAATGCTGTAAATCATATTAAAACACCCAGCAGAACACCCGGCTCATAAGGCAATGACATTAGTAAGGAACCAACCCATTAAACATCAAGGGACCGCTTTAATTTATATTGTTGAGAAGTGCCAACCCGCAGCCTGTACATTAAATGAAAAGATACATAGGTACACACCTCCACCACAGTACTGTAGGGTTTCTTCTAAGTAATTAAGTTCGCGACGTCGCCTTAAGAGGTAGATTGTATTTTCTGGGTCAGAGTTAATTTTATCAAGTGGTTACTTTAATGAGTGCATCAACGTTTTGTAGGCAGTTTATGAAAAATACAAAATACACATTTAGGTTGAGAGCCAACTATAGACACAACAATCTCACAAGATTTGAATTGGGTACTGACCAATGAACTGTTTTCATTAACTTTAACCGTCATCTCTTCTACAGATTTTCAGTTTCACACATTAAAATTTATTAAAAAAAAGCTTTTCGGAGGAGTTTGCAGACAAACACTGTCACGAGAATCTATATCCATATCTATCCGTACTAATATTATACCTAAATGCGGAAGTAACTCTGTCTGTCTGTCTGTTCCGCTTTCACGCCTAAGCCACAGAATCGATTTTGATGAAATTTGGTAAGAGATAGATCAGACCTTGGAAAAGGATATAATTAATATTTGGTCGCGATAACCGATATCTACGCTAGCGGAGCCACGGTCAACGGGTTCCCTCCATCTGGCAGAAACTTAATACTCCGAAATTCATTTGGCATAACTCATTTGGCACAATTTTATTTAATCGAACATTTTCAAGGCATAACGATTTATTTAATAGAATCTTATTTTGGCAGAATAGTCATATATCCGAATTAGCAATGGCATACTCTTCAGTTGGCAGAAAAGTTAAAATTTGTTACAAAAAAGTTAGTGACAGAAATGAATTGCTGCAAATCCGACTTCACGTAGTCTTGTTTGCCCTACCCCTAGAGTGTTATTTAAGCCCGCGTAGGCGCGGAGGGGCGAGGCGGCCCACGAGCTGAGGAGCAGGTGGTTTTAATGGCCGCCGCCGCGGCTGAGGCTGGCCGGCACAGCCGGCCAGCAAGCCGAAGCTGCGGTGGTGGGAGTTACAACCATCTGCGACGATAAGCTCGTGTGGGGCCGCCGGAGCCCCGCAGTGCCGGAGCTGTGACAGAAACGATGCTTGCTGCATGTTTACTGACTGATGCTTGCTGCATGATACTTGCTGCATGCATGCTGCATGCCTGATACTTGCTGCATGGTAAACGCCTGATGCTTGCTGCATGCTGCATGCCTGATGCTTGATGCATGCTGCATGTCTGATGCTTGCTGCATGCACGGTTCTACTTTTTGATTATTATGCTTTAAAAGTTATGCCAAAAGATGATTCTGACTTACAAAATTATGCGTTATGAAAGTATGACGAATGAGTGTATGCCAAACCTTTTTCTGCGAAATGAAGTTTATGCTATGCCTTGTTATGCGAAACAAAATTATGACATAAAAATTTCGGTGAAACGGGGGGGAACCACGGTCAACAGCTAGTTTTACATAATAGATGTCACACTCTGACCCACCCAAAGGCACATATCTATGGCGTAGTTTATAGAGACATAAATCTATGTGACAACTGACACGGATGCCACTAATGGCAACCATCAGATTATTGATTTACAGGTCGAACAAAGTGATTGAGTACTAATGCTTGCCCCACCCCATCATTGTACGCCGTTAACTTGATTCCCATAATGGTACTAATAGATACATTCTCACTCACGCTTATATCATCATTATCACAGATTTGGTCATGGTTAGATACATCTATAGAATTTCGTGGTTCACCTTCCTGCTTCCCTTCTCATCTTGGCTATGACGGGAACTTCCTGGACGATCGTTGTTAGTTCTTCTTCTAGGTTCTTCGCTTAAAGCGATAAGGCCGCCCATTGTACTGGTTCCGTAGTTGTAGATTCTAATAATGATGTATGTTAATCCCTACTAATATTATAAATGCGAAAGTAACTCTGTCTGTCTGTCTGTCTGTCTCGCTTTTACAACTAAACCGCTGAACCGATTTTGATGAAATTTGGTATAGGGGTAGATTAGACCTTGAGAAAGGACATAGGCTATGTTTGGTCGCGATAACCGACATCCACGCGGGCGGAGCCGCGGGCAAAAGCTAGTGGTGTATAATGAAGTGCACTCTACGATCATCGCATCCGAATTCGGATTCCATCGATCACGGTCGCATCCGAAGCTTTCACCTCGGAGTCCGGGGTCCGTTTTTTCTAGTCTAACTGCGTGTTTGACTGAACTTCGATATTTTCCGTGAAGCGACTGCTATTTGACGTCCACAACCAATTGACGATATCGAAATATTGCAGTTAGACCAGTTGTTGGACTTTATAAGGCTCCAACTACCCGTAACGACTTCTTCATCCAAGGGTTAATCCCAGTCGCATCTGAAGCTATCACCTTGAAGTCCGGAGTCCAGTTTTTCCAGTCTAACTGCGTATCTGGCTGAACTTCAGTATTTTCCATGAATTGACTACTATCTGACCTCCACAATCTATTGATGATATCGAAATATGGCAATTAGACTAGTTGTTGGACTTTTTAGGGCTCCAACTACCCGTAACGACGGCCATAAATGTTCATATGTTAACTGGGACCGACGGCTTATCGTGGCACGACCAGACCATTAAACATATTCATGCATTCAAATATTTGCACTGAGCGAGGATCGAACCCGCGCCTCCTTTTTTTTTCTATCGTGCAAAAAATCCCTACGGATACCTCCCCCGCCGGAACCGGGGGAGGAGGTTATGTCGGACTCGAACCGACTAAAACGCACGCCGTCTGTGGGCCGTCAGTTGCCGGAGGTGAGATTGTCGTAGCCATATCCCTCGCACCCCGGCCGACCCAGGGCCATATCTCTCGATCTGGCCCTCTTCCGGTATAGGGACCACAGAGTCCCCAGCTCGCCCCCGGGTGTGGGGAGGCACGCAATGCGCGCTGCCGCCGCGGCCTGCTTCTGCTAGGGTGACAGGCGGCTCCACCCGTCACCCCCAGGCCCCGAACCCGCGCCTCCTGCGTAGCAGCCGCGTTCATTACCACCACGCCACAGAGGCTGTCTCTCTCATCGTAACAATATCATATGTCTTTCGTTCCTAATTAATACGCTATACATAATTTTACATTTTATGCCACGGCCTCCAGTAAAATATTGCCAAGATTTCTACCAAAAAATAAGTTCAATATCATCTTAATTACCTCCAAGGTCCATGAAAAAATATCATTCATAAATGCAATGCAACGGCGCGTACAACTGTGTTATGTTAAAATTCAAAGCGTTCCCGAGGCAGAACATTTCAAAGATTTCCGTACCGTCTTTTTAACAAAAGAAAACGTAATTGACGTCAAGTGGCTTCGAGGAAAAGAAAAAAGAAGAAAGGAAAAGTTTGACTGACTGTTGCGCGAGAATATTAAGAAGTTTACTGTTCAACAAAACGATATCTTAAGTACTTTGAGATATATTTTTATGAACTTGACTTGATTACCGTTTTATTAATCTAATGGTGGCGACAATATAAATAAGTCAAACTACATTTTGCATGAAATCTAAATGCTTCAAAAAAACTACCATCAATAATGACAAAAAAAAATTATGAATGAAGTGGAAAACCTACCAGTCATCCTCGATTTAAAGTAAAAAAAAATTACAAAATTAGGAAATTTTAAGGTTCAATTTTTCATTTTATTAAAGACAGCGTTTGCCCCACTGTGTTATTCTTGATGAAAATCATTGGGTAGGTACTTTGATTAGTTTTAGAAAACCGTTGCTGACGATGTTGTTTCATCATTATACAGCAGTAACATTGTTACTATAAACTTTATATAAATTCTGTCGACAGTTATAACAAGGCAGCAATATGTTGAAACATACTATGTAAATTTGATTTGAATTTCATACAAACAAACACAAACAAGGTTTTATTCAAATTTCACAAACACGATTGCATAATAAACTGCATTGCACCTATGTCCTCTACATGACAAGACTCGGATGAATCTACTTTCTGCCTTGTTGAATTTTGTCACTAGTTCGTTAATTTTGCTTTGCATTCTACTCGGATGTTAGTCATGCAAAGTTGATAGGATATTGAAATAAAACCACTATCTAACTAATTCTATCGCGATTTATTTTATATTTTAGTCCGATATTTCGGCTACTTTTCAGCAGCCATGGTCGCGAGGTGGTTCACCCTTGTTTGACAAAAAACGTATGACAAAACATCATTTGACAAACTTACTTTAAAAATATAATTTGACATAATACACGTTTCGCAAATGTATTACATAAAAAACATTTCGATTGCTAAAATTTTATTTTAAAAATGTTCATTTGACTAAATAAAGTTCTGCATGGTTATAAAAAAATTACCACGAAGACTAATCTATCCAAGTCGGAATGAGCAGTTTTCTCAATAATCTATTACTACTATCTGTTTGTTAGCAACATGTTTTTAAAATAATCAATTTGTGAAATGACGCTTTTACACAATTATTTTTTTCCCAATAAATATTTTGTCTAATGAGTAGTTTATTAAACAATAGTTTGTCAAATGATACATTTATCTTGATATCATTTCATCATTTGACAAATAACGTTTGACAAAATTATACTTGTATAATTTTGTCAAACGTTATTTGTCAAATGAAAATTAGTCATTTGTTTTTTGTCAATGATAGGACACCTCGCGAGGTGACCATGGCTGCAGAATTTTTTTACTTCAGTTGGTTTTATATCAATAAGTGATATTCGCGTTTTCAGACAGTGAGTATCATATACCTACATATAAAGGTCTAATTTGATATGAATTAATCTTGCTCTTAATTGCTCAGATGTCTTTAATGTTATTTTGGAACTTATTGGTTCGAAAACTTTCTTTCGTTTACGCTGGTTGTATATTTCAGTAATTTTTATTTCACTCAACATAACTATAAAGTGCTTGTCTTTAACTTTTCTAGCCTAATCTTTGGTCAAGCAACGTTTTCAATTATTTTATATCATATCGTTTCGAGCTGTAAATCTGCTTAAAAGGATCTCCTTATAGGCAAATAACTTGACTAAACCCGTATACTCAGCTCAAATACCACTTCCATCAAGCAACATAAAATGTGTCACAAACGCCTGTAGCAAAACATTAACTTTTATGTTACTACTCCAAGCAGTTACATCAATTGACAGACCCACTCCTATTGTGATGGATCCTCCATCGTTATCACAACGTTCCCGAGAATTCTTCCTAAGGATTTTATATTTTGTGCCATTAATCTCGCCAGACGCGTGATATCATGTGCGTTATCAGGGGCACTTTCGTCTTATGGCGACATGGAAACATCTCACAGATGTTCCAACAGAAAATGGTCGAGATTTTTCTCACCTACTCAATTTGTGTTGTTTGTAGAAAATGTGATGTGGTGTTGTTTGTAGAAAATGTGATGTGGTGTTGTTTGTAGAAAATGAAATGTGTGCGGTTCTGATATTTTTTGCAGTTGTTCAGTTTTATTTCGTTATGTTGAGGTTATCCTTGGTGATAAGCAATAGGGAGGAAGACACTCCTATATCAATAATAGTCACTAGCTTAGTAGTCAAGGAGGACTTACGATTGGGAGGACCCAAGTTCGATTCTACAATCCTGATCATTAAACGACAGATGAGAAGTCGTGAAGACGTATTAATAAAATATATGGACAACGTGAATTTCTCAACCTAGGTTCTTTATAGTATACTAGCTGTTGCCCGCCGCTCCCCGCGTGGATGTCGGTTGTCGTGACCGAACATAGCCTATGTCCCTTCCCGAGGTCTAATCTGCCTCTGTATCAAATTTCATCAAAATCGGTCCAGTGGTTTAAGGGAGTGATCCATTGGCGAGCCGGCGAGCTAACGCGGCAACGGTCTAAACCGTTGCCTCGTCAAACCGCTTTGGTGATTCATTAGCGTACGACGAAACAGAGCATTTGCTCGAGGTTCTAAGTTAACTATACCTAGTACCTAATCTATAGTTAATCCATCATGTAGTTTGTTTTTGTTTATATAATAAATCATAATATATTGTACCTTTTCGAAGTCATGGCGTGTTCCCAGACGGAGTTACTTCGTTAATTGGATATACTGTAACATCAGGAGACAGAGCAAATAAATTATTAAAATAAAAGCAATAAATTCGCACCGCGGACTTAGAATTTCAAGCATGCACCACGAGCCAGCGAGCAAAACCGGCGGTTTTTAAGTCCGCGGACTTTTAGATGCTCCATTAGTGGTTTAGACCTTTGGCTCGCGAGTTCGTTGGCGTTGTAACGAGACAGAACGTCACATGTCTTTATAAGTAATAAATCGATTTCTAAGAGATGGCGCTGTTATCAATAATAAAATTAATATTTAGAATTAAATAACGAGGATTTGTTGCAATACGATTCATGAAATAATCTGTTTTAAAGGAAAAGCTAATAAATGAAATTAGATTGTTGATAAATGTAATGAAAGAAAAGGTTTTTCATATTGCATCGTCATAATGACTAGTCTAAGTAATAATTCGGGTTTCTGGTAGATGGCACTGTTCTCAACAAATTATGATAATTTTAAATTGTTGTTTTAATATTGGATAAATATTCTAATAATAAGGAATACTAATTTAATTAAATGTTTTAAATTGGTTATAGTAAATAGGTTGTACAAAAGGGTTTTTATTATTAAATAATATTATTAAAAAAAAAAAGAAGGAAAGAAATAGTTGGTATATTTTATTAGGTTGGGAATATTGAGAGATGTTTAGATAGTTTCCGGTTTGGAAGTTATTTATAATGGTAAATAAATAGAATGAATTACAAAAAAGTGAATTGAAGTAAAGAGAAGGAAAGTTAATTCAGTTAGGCATTTTAAATTGTATAAAGTGAATATTTCTCACAGGGAGTTAATTTTAATAATTAAAAAAAAATATATTTATTAAGTTGCGAGCATTGGGAAGCAGTACTGGATTGGTCTAGAAATATTGCGGGGTTTGTAGGAATTAAAAAAAAGGATTTAGAAGACGCTGATTGGTGCAAAGGAGACTCCCGCCGAATTAGACCGCGAAAATAGTGAGAAAGTTGGGATTTGGCGTGATCCTCGGGCATTCTCTTTTGAGACAGCAAGCGTGGGTAACTGGTGGGCGGGTTACCAAGCAAGATTTGGAAAATTTGTGGTAAACTAGTGAAACTTTGCTTTGTGAATTGATTGAAACGATTTTTATATTGAAATTCGTGTTAATTCATTATAATTGATAAAATCGCGTTGCATTTGTGTAAAATCATGATTCTTTAGTGAAATTTTAGCTCGAACAATGGTTGAAATGTCGCGTTAACAGCATTTTGTTGGAATGGTAGCAAGACTCCTTTCCTGGCGACGCTGATTATCTCCGATATGAAGCGTAGTTCGTTCGAGTGAGTCTGCTCAACGGCCATTCCTATCGCGAAATGTTGTTTTAGGAGTTCGAATGGGGATAGTAGGTATAAAAGGTTAGGCTAGGGCTAGGAGGTTGAGGCCATAGGAATAGCTAGGGAATCCCAATAGGTAAGTCTGTCGATGTGACAGCCACGAGTGGAGACCTGACGGTGTTAACTAAGCTCGTGACCACTTTTAGCTAGTTTGCTGATAATCCAAAATGGCGGGACAGCTTTCGACTTTACCTGAGTTTCAGGGTCGAAAAAGCCATCTGAGTGTTGATACCCAATAGTTTGACCTAGTCTCATTTATTGAAGTCAACAGCTCAGTCTTATATAATTATATATTTATTTATGCACACAATACATATGTAGGGTCGTCTTGAGGCAACATCCCAGGCTACGGTCGTTGTTCTTGTGACAAAACACGGGTCTTAGGTACGTCAAAATCAGGCTTGACTCATCTGTAATCTTTATTAAAATAGTTAGGGACATAACACACCACACAATTAGTCTAAATGGGTATAATTTGTTCAAACACAGGGAATAGACTTATAGGTAGGTGTAGGTACACTTGATAAATCGGGATTAGGAATAAACTAACTTTTAAGCGTAATTACGTCTGTTATGGAATCTAATAACCGTCATGGTTTGTTGTAGGAAGGGGCTATAATTATTATGTAAAGTTCAGTGTTAGACCAATATGATACGGTGATATAAGAAGTTACGAGTGTGTGTGGCTTTGTGTTTGAATCTGACTTTAACTCAATGATACAGTCATGAATTCCCTCAAGGTCAGTTCGAATTATTGATAAAGTAATATTTCAGAATTTTGACTGTTATACTCTTTAATTCAATACAGAAACTATTCAAACAACCGAGCTAATAGTTGATACAAGCATTATTAATTTCAAACTCCTTGACAAAAGATGAATTGTCTGTTTAAAGGCATTATAGAAAAGTATTATTATTGTTATTCTAAATCAAGAGACTACCATAATTTGTAGTGTAATTTAAAGTGTCAAATTGGTCATTTGAATAAAAACAAGACTAAAAGTCAAATAAAGTATCTTATAGTATTACAATATTAGTATTCAATCATATACTAGACTATTTGTTTAGCCAAACGGGTATAATAATATTATGAACAAAAGATAAATATAGTACCTATCTATTAACGGAAAGTGTAACGATATGGGGTTGGTGATTGATAACCGATTGTAGATTGAGTCATTCATGTTCTTGTGTTGTTTTGCAGTTAGTTATATTTTATATGCAAATAACCAGAGAAAACCGTTAAGGTTTAGTTTATCATGACGGAACTTATGTCTATTCTACTGTGACTAAAATAGTTCTCAATTGCAACAATTGACTTAGTATTTGCTCATTTAATCGAGTATGGTCTGGAGAATGAGAATCTTATCACAATAGATGATATTTTCCAACTATGGAATAGATTCAAAACTTCTAGACTTGGGCAATAGACCCGTACACATATATAGTCTAATAATGACTTGTGGCAATCTTGGTGATGTGAGTAACTAATAAGTTTACAACTCAACTTTACCTACCTAAAACTTTAGATTGGTTTTGGTGAAATGGACATTAGTTCTAAGATGAAATCTATTGTAAATTTCTTAAGTATCTACTGCAAATATGCACTCTAACGTGAAAGGGAATATAAAGGTTACTTATTATTCTCTCAGTTTATTGTATACCTACTTTAATTAGGTTCTACATTAAAAGATTGTTATATACATCTCTATGATATTTTTACACCTCTAGAAGGGGAATATAAAAAAGATAATACTCTTATAATTTTACCTTAAGCCTTTAATTAGGTAAAGGGAATGATATATTGTAATTCCACGCCATTCGAATTGGTGTTTGTCTGTTATGGGTGCCAGATGTCTTGGCCAGGCGGAGTGAGTAAAGCTACCTATTCCATACCTATAAGAGACATAGGAACAGTTATTCCTCAGTTGGTGTGAACTGTACTGTCTTGGGCGTGTGTTCATGGGGCCCTAGACCGAAAAACAAATATATCATGTTGTGTACAATCATTGGTAATATATCAATAACTCATATAAGGTATTTGATCCAATGAGATTAATAATTATGACTAAATCACATCAGTGCAGGATTCAATTAGTCTATGTATTGAACTGAATAAACAAATAACATGTTGAAATCATTAGTTGTATAATAACTGAACTATAATTAATTTTAGTAAGAGATTGGGTAGGTATTACTATAAAAGGGTTTAATAAATTAGATAATATCAGAATTATTTAGATGGGTAGTCATTATAACAATCATAATTAGTTTCAGTAGTAAATTAAGTAGGTATTCGATTTAACAAGTATAAATATGTCAGGTAATATATTTATAGAAAGTGAGGGTTTCCTTATCTTAGTTAGAGAGTTAGCTATTCATGTTTACAAATTAAGTAGTATAATAATTTAAGTAGGCGTTCATTTAACGGAGAATTAGCACATACTCCCCTTTATAGAGCATAGGGTAACTGCGTACCATGATAAGGCTCCTTTCCCACTACGACGTTCATTGGCCAAATTAATATTAAGTCGTAATAGAATTTATGTGTATCATGATAGAGTTATTTGATAAGTAAGTAGGAATTGAATTGATAGAATTGACATCAAATGTTAGTTAGGAAGTTGAATAGGAATTGTGAGCTTCACATGGGTGTGGGATAAGAGCATGGTAAGAGTGGATAGTAGAGGGTAAGGTAGAAGAAAACGGTCAGGAGTTAAAGAGGGGTACAGGTAGGTAGGATATAGGGGGGGGGTACAGCGTACCAGCGGTTTTGCTCGCCAATGGATCACCCCCTTTAGGCGTGAAAGCGTAACAGACAGAGTTCCTTTCGCATTTATAATATTAGTATGGAAGTATGGATTTAAAATGAATTTTTATTTGTCAACCATGTAAGTGTAGAAGGAAAAAGGTAAATTGGTCGATAATACCAAACATGTTTTACGCAATGAAATAAGTTTTTTAGGCTTGTTCAATGAAACATTGAACCATGTTATTGTTGATTGAATATCACTGAAACAATTTTTGGGAAACCTTTATCCACAAGTGTGTAGTGTTAAGTCACAAAGTGTTTTGTAACTAAACACTTTGAACAGTTTTGAATGATGATGGACTAACAGTAAAAAAAAATAAAGCCTTCCTTTTAGATAAAACTATCATTTATCAAACTATAAATTGCTTGTGTTAGGAGTGGGTTTACTTCGGTAGTGTAATGGCCAGGATTCGAACCCGGGACCTCTCGATTGTTAGGCCGACTCCTTAACCACTAAGTTACCGACTCTTCGGAAGTTTTGTTTTACGTTAACCACTGCTATTATAAATAGGAAAGTGTTTTGAAGATTTTTGGATGTTTGTTACTCAAGCAGGCTCTAACGGCTCAACGTATTTGACTGAAGTTTGGTACAGATATAGTATAAAGTCTTTTATCCCGCGGATAGGTTCGGAAAGTTGCAGAAACGGCCCCGGGTGTCAGCTAGTTTATCGATACTAATATTATAAATGCGAAAGTAACTCTGTCTGTCTGTCTTTTACGCTTTCACGCCTAAACCACATAACCAATTTTCATGAATTTTGGTATGGGGGTAGATTAGACCTTGAGAAAGGACATAGGCTATGTTTGTTTGGTCGCGATAACCTTGTAGTTATCGCGCAGGCGGAGCCGCGGGCAACAACTAATATGATATAAACCATATTTTCATAACATAAAAGTAGTATCTTCAAAACAATAAAACTTTATTACAAATAGCAATTTTCTAGTAATTATATGACCCAAATATCAAGGCGTGTTCAACCCGAGATTGGGCTCTTTCAGACCATCATTAAAACCTCATTTTCATTCATTGAACTGCTCCGTAGTATGGCAGAGCATTTGAAATAAGGTTTTTATGAACATTGCAGAGACATCAGTGTTTTGAGAAAATCAGAAAACGTTTGCTACTGATAGGGTAGGTCGGTCCACAAGCTGGACAGACGACCTCATTAAGGCCGCGGGAACGCGCTGGATGCAAGCCGCTTCCAACCGGTCTTATTGGAGATCTATAGGGGAGGCCTATGTCTAGCAGTGGACTTCCTATGGCTGAAATGATGGAATTCCTTACCAGTTCACGTGTTTCCCTCCTCCTACAGTCCCGGGTCCTTTAAGCGGGGCGTGAAAAAGCATCTGATGGATGGTAACATGGTACGTGTCTGTAATGGTGACCCTCTTTTCAGAGACTTTGCCTTCAGCTTACCATCAGGCGAGGCGAAGTCAAATTGACGTGTCCTGTATAAAAAAAAACAATAGATGATGATGATGATGATGGGGTAGGGTGCTTATATAAAGAAGCACCCTACCCCATCATCATATTCATCATAATTTCAATTCGTCGTTTGTTAAAAAAATCACAAAGTATTCACGCCCAAATGTTATTAAGCATATGGGCGCGAATGCGTTGCGATTTTTTTTTTACCATACGTGGTGTTAGAACGTAAAATATCGAACTGCCATCATTTTTGTTGGTAGGAAACTTATCAGGGTAGGTAGCCGAGACAGTAAACCTATTACTTCAGTGCTGTCAGTGGGAAGACCAAAAGCTTGTCCTACTTATCTTCTGCTCTGACGGCACAGAATCTCTCTGTTCTATATGGTCGGCCACACGACTGTAACGGCGCATTTACATTAGTCGGTTAGACCGTATTCGGCTCAGTTAAAGCGTAAGCGTTTCAGTTAAACCGAATGCGGCCGCCGCCTTCGGTGACCGACCTAATGTAAATGCACCATGAATTCCTGGGGTTGCACGCGTCCGTAGGTCACGGTGAACACTTTCCATCAGTGAGCTTGTCTGCGACCTAAGTGGTATAACAAAAGAGAACCGTTCTGGAATACGGGTCACTCTATTTTTTTGTTAAGTATGTACCAATATTTTTGTCTACTATTTCCTCTTCCTCACAAAAACATTTTAAACAGTACCAACTATAGTTTTCATCCCGTGTATCTCCATAAACAGTTTTAATAACCGCAAGGCTTAAAAGCTTTACTATTGTTGTCCAAAAACTACGGGCGTTTAACCTAATAGGATTAAATCCCCTTCTCATAATGTTATCCTGTGAGTGAATGAAATTTCAAAGCATTTAGTATGCCAAATATTCAAATCGATTATGATAGAAAAAAGCGAATACAGCTCAAGCGGGACTCGAAACCGCGATCTTTACTTTACAGGGGGAATACAAGGACCACTGAGCCATCGAGCCTCGCCCGAAGCCTATCCAAATTTTTCGATACAGCCGTTCAATTATTGACCTAGGCCTCGATTCTACTAAAGCAAAACCACTGTTATACCACGGACATGGCATTTAATTTTAGACTTTAAGCAAATGCCCTTAAAGTCCCCAAGGTTTTCCCAAGCGACTACAATATGGAGTTCTTCAAAAAGGGCATTAGAAGGTTTCTTCAGGGTCGGCAGCACGAGTGTGACGCCCCTGGTGTTGCATACGTCCATAGGCCACGGTAGCCGCTTTCCATCAGGTGGGCCGTGTGCTTGTCTGCCACCTAAGTGGTATAAAAAAAAAAAGTCTAAAATTGAATGGTTTTCTGTTGAGTGAATGAAAATGTGAAATGAAACAGTATAGTCTAAAATGTAATGTCAGGTTTCGCAATGTCTGTGGAATGGCAGTTTTGGTTTTTTAGAATCGAGGGTCTGGTTAAAGAGTTTATGGTAAGGTGTACGGTCTTGCAGATGAGGTGACTTCGACCCCGAAGATCTTGAGCATACCCTATACAATTAGAGACCTAAATAAACTACATTTATTTAGGTCTCTAATTGTATAGGGTAATAAACTACATTTGCGGGTTCGATCCCCGCTCAGTGCAAATATTTGTGTTCATGAAACATGGGTATTTGCATTGGTCTGGTCGTGCCTCGGAGAGCACGTTAAGCCGTCGGTCCCGGTTGCCATTAGAACATCTATGGCAGTCGTTACGGGTAGTTGGGAGCCCTAAAAAATCCAAAAACAACGGTCTAGCTGCAAAGCTTCGATATCGCCTAATGTTACCATTGGGCTGTGTGGAGGTCAGATGGCAATCGCTTCACGAAAAAATATCGAGGTCTAGCCAAATCTGTAGTTAAGACTGGTAAAAGCGGACCCCAGACTCCGAGCTAAAAAGCTTCGGATGCGACTGGGAATTAACGCTAGGATGAGAGAGACCTAAATAAACTACATTTATGAAGTTGACTCCATACTTAGAGGGCTGACCTCTATTACACTAGCCCTCCATACGCCGGAGTCGCTTACGTGACGTGAATAGAAACTTATACTCTTTGAGCGAATGCCTTTAGGAATATTCCTATTATTTAAATGTTTGCTTAGGATTATTCCGTTCTCTTTCACTCTGTTTTAGAATAAACTACAATAAGATGTAAGTACTAGAAAGAATGTGTAAGTTTACAAACCTCCAGCGAATTAGGGTGTCCTGAAAAGGACCAGCTCAAAAGAGATGACGCTGGGTCGGTCGGTGTGCGAGAGATAGGTATGTGTCAGCCAATTTCAACTCCGGCAACCTTTGCTCACGATAAAAAAAGTGGTTAAGCTTGTATTATATTATGTAAATAAATAAAAAAAATGTGTAGCATAGTAATCATTATAAACTATACAATAATGTTAACGGGAATTAACGCGATCATGGTATAGGTACATACATACCTTTGATTTGCCTGACCAGGCCTAGTGGTATGGGTAATGGACTGCTGAGACGAGGTCTCGGGTTCGATCCCAGGTTTTACCATGGCACACCAATGACTTTTCGATGCTTTTCGAAGTTATGTGTGTATTTATCGCAGGTTTATAAGTGCGCGGTTAATGGCAATAGGCTCGCCACCTATTACATTGGGACCTAAACATAAACGGCGAAATGTGGGTGCTAGCACCTCTGCCTACCCCTTCGGGGATAAAGGCGTGAGTTTATGTTATGTTATGTTCGACCAGGTTACACCGGCCGTGGTCACAGGCTGACTGGCTCAGCGGCGCTCACAACCCAATGTTAACATTAGGCGATATCGAAGTTTAGCAGTTAGACCGTTGTTTTTGGATTTTTGAGGGCTCCAACTACCCGTAACGATTGCCATAGATGTTCTCATGGCAACCGGGACCGACGGCTTAACGTCCTCTCCGAGGCACGACCAGACCAATGCAAATACTCATATTTCATTCACACAAATATTTGCACTGAGCGGGGATCGAACCCGCGCCTCCTGCGTAGCGGCCGCGTAAAGTTTCACTATATATAGTAGGAAGTAGGATAGGATTAGTAGGATAATCGCACTAATATTATGAACTTGTCTGAAATTTGATGTAGACCATATACAGAAAGAGAAGAAATAGACACATGCGTACATTCTGGAAGCATAGAATATTTTTATTGTCTCGTGAATATCGTCCTGTGAGTCACGGGAATAGAATCGATATTTCAAGCAAGCGGCGCCGCGGTCAACGTCTAGTGTAACATGTTATTGTAATATGTCTCTTGCAAGTCTTGCAACTAACTAAGAAATAACCACAGCATCAAACATAATAACATATCACGTTTATGTTCATACCCGGGACTATGAACTTACAGTATTTGATGAGGAGCCCAACTTTGTAGGTACTGAGATTACTCGACTCCTGTTTTATTGATGTTTCCTTTAGGGCTCATTCACACGGGTTCCGTCCTTGACAATTCATCATAAACGTCATGATGGATGGACGATCACATTGCCTACTGGATCGTGTTTTATCACAATTCGGTCAAATATCCGAATTGACGTTCTCATTCGTTTCATGATTCAGAGTTTAGTCTTGGATAAACTATCGAATACAAAAAAATCAGCAAATTCGTCACAAAAAAATCACGATTCGTGTTTTTTAACGAACGTGTTTTTTAAAAGACAATACGTGATTTAAGACGTGCCCGACATTTTTCATGTTTGCATGACACGGGCGTTTAAAAAGCATAGCCACCATAAAAAAAAAACCGATTCGTGAAAAAAAAACGTATCGTCTTCGTGTAAATGAGCCCTTACTTCGGTCATTACGCACATTCCTACTCCCTATTTAGGGTTCGTGGCTTATGTTTGACTATACCTTAATCTATGAAGAATAGAAATTAGGTGTCACATAAAAACAAACGAAGAATTTGTTTATTTTCTGATGATTTTAGTAAACTCATATCGCAAGATACGAACTAAATAAAAATATACCGACTAAGAACGATACCATATTTATCTGATTTGAGTGCCTTTGTGGCGTAGCGGTAGAGAACGCGGCCGCTACGCAGGAGGCGCGGGTTCTATCCCCACTCAGTGCAAATATTTTGTATGCATGAATATGAATATTTGCATTGGTCTGGGTGTTTCTATGGATAATATTATAGGTATGTATTTAGGAAAAAAATGCACTTAAGTATGTTTATCCGCATTCTAGAACTCAAAACACAAGCTAAGTTAAGCTATGCTTACTTTGGGTTTAGCTAGCGTTGTGTAGAATGTCCTACAATATTTATTTATTTATTATTATTTATTTATTATTTCTCTTTATCATATTATTATTAAAATTTATTACCAAAAGTTTAGCATTAGACTGTATTGAAGCCTCATTGCAAATAATAGTCCTATTATAACTTGCAGTTGCTTGTAACAATGACAAATTAATTCTTCACGCGAAAACCGCCATGTTCCTGTATGCTGTGTCTATATAATAGTACGTCATTGATCACAACATTAAATAAATTACACACTGATGGTACTCATATTCAGATCATATTCAACTCATATTCAGTTCATATTCAAGGTTCTCAAGCTTCGCCCACGCTCACCACATTAGCGGCTTTATTACTCGCAAAAGGAATCGTTTGTTACACAATAAACATTGTTGTACTTTCCAGACGGGTAATATATCTCCTGCAGCTGGTAATCAGAGCCAGGTTTGAAGACAAAAGGATGATGAAAACTATTAGCTTAGAGAAAATATCTTCATTTACACAAACAAATTTATTATATCTACTTATTAAACCGCAACTAAAATTAAAAATATAGTTACATAGGTACATACATACAGAGGTGAATTGAACACCCACATTTTTTCAATAATTGTATTCGGTCCCACGTAATAGCGGGTGAGATATGTGTGTGGCCGCTTGACGATTTCGGTCAGCAAAGACAGTTAAAGGCCGGACAGTCTATGGCCGTCGGCATTTTATACGCAATAATTGTATTATTTTAGTCTGAGGTAATAAAATTATGATGACATAAGGACTGCAGGCCGCCATACAGACGAAAAACTGCAGGCGGACTGTTAGTGGGTGGCCGCCTTTAGTCGCCTTGTACGATACGTATTTTTAATTTTAGTTATAGCTCGGCCCCCGCTACGACACGCGTTCCTAGGGCGTGATACAGCGGTCACGGTCACACTATTCATAAAATAATTTATTATCTAAGGCTCATTTAAATGAGGAGAGTTTGTCGCCTGCAAGATACGATTATCAATCCTCCTAGCGTTAATTCCCAGTCGCATCCGAAGCTTTCAGCTCGGAGTCTGGGGTCCGCTTTTATCAGTCATAGCTACAGATTTGGCCAGACCTCGATACCTTCCGTGAAGCGATTGCCATCTGACCTCCACGACCCAATGTTAACATTAGGCGATATCGAAGCTTTGCAGCTAAACCGTTGTTTTTGGACTTTTTAGGGCACCAACTACCCGTAACGACCGCCATAGATGTTCTTATGGCAACCGGGACCGACGGCTTAACGTGCTCTCCGAGGCACGACCAGACCAATGCAAATACCCATATTTAATGCACACAAATATTTGCACTGAGCGGGGATCGAACTCGCGCCTCCTGCGTAGCGGCCGCGTTCACTACCGCTACGCCACGGAGGCTGTCTACGATTATCGAAAGATAGCTGCAAGATACGATTATCGAAAAGACAGAAAAAAGTTTCTTCGTCTAAACATTCACAGAAACAATAGCCGCACGCTCGTCCAAGCTTGGCGAGAATTGCCTCGCAATTGAATATTAAACTAGTAATAGACGCTCCAACTTGGTCGGGCTCGACCACCCGACCGTAACCAAATCGGAAAGTGTGTAGAGCGGTTGGTCCGACATAATTATTATTAATACTGGTCGGACTTGGTTGGATGGCCAACGCATCCGACAGCCGTTGGATTGGTTGGGTGCTCCGTCGCGCGTCGGCGGTCGGATGGTCGGGCCCGACCAAGTTGAAGCGTCTATTAGGGGTTTTAGTAGTGTCCGTCTGAACAGAATTTTCTAGCAATAATCGTATTTTGTCGTAGGCGATATGTCACTTGCGAATCTCGTATGATATAATCGTAGGCGAGAATTTAGTGTTTGCCTGTATGTAAAAATACTTTGATACGATAATGGTGTGGCGATTATTGCTAGTGATAGTGTTCGATGCTTCGATATCGCCTAATGCCACCATTGGGTTGTGAAGGTCAGATGGCGGTCGCTTCACGGAAAATATCGAGGTCTAGCCAAATCCGCAGTTAAGACTGGTAAAGCGGACCCCAGACGCCGAGGTGAAAGCTTCGGATGCGAAGAAGTCGTGTACGATTTTTGGAACCGAAACGTGCGCCAAACTCTCGCAGACTAAATGTCACCTTATGCTAGAACCTTGCTAGAACCCACTATAAATTTCATAGAAATAGTTTCCTGCAGAAAAGTTTCATGTCACGCGAATCTGATTTCCCAAAGGTGTAGTCTTCAAATGAGGTTTTAATACTCGCCCTTCCAAAATGTGGCGGCGATCACAAATTTGCATGAAGACGTAATATATTTTATTTACTTTTGTAAAAGGCGACTATGGGATAGGACTGTTCTGCATCCGATAGTACAGTCAGCGTCAGAGAAAACAGACCCCCTTTCACTACGATGTCATTATCAAAGGGGGTCCCTTTTCTCTGAAGCTTACTGTACATACAGCCCATGAATAAATGCCCGCTTGACGGCAACAGGCTCGCCCCCCACGGGACCGAAAACTATACTTGGCAAAATGTGGGTGATAAGATAATACACCTCTGCCTACACCTTCGGGGATTTACAGGTTTGGATATTATGTATGATGTATGTAGTTACTTTGATATTATGTGTGTCCTGCTGCCACACATTCTACTATAATACTACTTATAAAGCTGAAGAGTTTGTTTATTTGGTTGAACGCGCTAATCTCAGGAACAACTGGTCCAAATAGAAAAATTCTTTTTGAATAAATAGCCCGTATATCAAGAAAGATTATAGCCTTTAAATCATCACGCTAGTATTTAAAGGTGCAGATCAGTAATCATAAATGTCAACAAATCCGGCTGATTCCCATACATTATACGTAAGTGTGACGTCCCTAGTGTGCACACGTTCATAGGCTGCGGTAACCGCTTTCCATTAGATGGGCCATGTCCTAATCGACCACCTAATTATTGTCAAAAAGTGTCTACTCTAGAATATTCGATTCTAGAATGTTCACAACTATACACATTTTTCAAAAAATCAAACATGACTAGACACTCTGGTTCCTTTTCAACACACAATGAGTCGCTTTCTCTACCCCTGCATTACTGAAACAGTCTTTATTCCGTTCGTTGAAATCATTTAGGACCCTAAACAGAATATTCCATCATAAGACCCATTCGGGGAATCAAATATTTCACAAGGTGGCAGAGTACACATTGGACGGAGACGGGCGGACGTGAGGAGAATGTAAATCTCTACATCTTCTGTAAATTTTACTTACGCTTACTTACATCTATGTTGTGTTCCTTCGTTAACATCTGTAGTAGAAGACTGTATCACCTTTTTATCTCAAACTCTAGTAAAATACCTATATTGCGGTAAAAATATTGCTTTAATTTTATTCATCGTTTAGTAACTTATCTCTGGTAAAAAACTCAGCAGGATTTTTTTGTGTGCAAATATTTTTATTTGAAACTAGCTGAACCGGCAAACTTTGTACTGCCATATTTTTTTCCGCCCGCGAGGAATTCAGATCCCTTTTCTATATTTTCTTCCGTTTAAACCTTCCCTGGACATCCGCGAATATTTCAAGACTAAAATTTTAACCAAATCGGTTAAGCTGCTCTCGAGTTAGCTGTTCTCGAGTTTTAGCGAGACTAAAATTATTGCAATTCGTTTTTTATTTATATACTTAGATATTAATAAACTATTTGATGAAAACTGTAAAGCATCTGCATAAAGTTAAAAAGGTCAAAATAAATTCTGGACTAAATCTACAGGAACGATAGTTACAATTTTATTAACATTCATAGATCATACTCATACACCTAAGTAATAATTTTATGACATCAGTTTCGAATTAGGTTTACCACATAGGTGGCAGACAAGCACACGGCCCACCTGATGGAAAGTGGTTACCGTGGCCTATGGACGTGTGCAACACGGTTTTGATAAATCAGTAACCTACATATTGCTGAGTTTAATGCCGCGTTAGTTATAATGATTTCTACCATGATGATGATTCTACCAAACAATCAAACAAGCAAACACCAGAGAAAATCTTAATAAACCAGTATTTTCATCTTATATTTACCATCATAAATCTTTTCAGGTATTCACAGCCACAAAGATTGGGTGAAATAACACTAAAGAATGCGATGAGGATTCCGAGATACATTTTTCTGAATATGTATTGTGTATTGCAGACGGGACACACAGTACAAAAGGATGACAAACATTCACTAAGCTTTTTCTGACACATAGAGTTAAATAATTAGATCCTACTGTTATTATAAATCCTACTTCTCACGCCTTCTTATTCAACCACACTCTAACGGCTGAATAGATCTGGTTGAAATTTGGTACACAGACAGACTGTAATCTGGTATAACACATAGGATTTTTATTGCGAAGAGTAGGCTCCTATGATTCGGATGAGTATGAATTGGTCTGGTCGTGCCTCGGAGAGCACGTTAAGCCGTCGGTCCCGGTTGCCATGAGAACATCTATGGCAATCGTTACGGGTAGTTGGAGCCCTCAAAAATCTAAAAACAACGGTCTAACTGCAAAACTTCGATATCGCCTAATGTTAACATTGGGTTGTGGAGGTCAGATGACAATCGCTTCACGGAAAATATCGAGGTCTAGCCAAATCCGTGGTTAAGACTGGTAAAAGCGGACCCCAGACTCCGAGCTAAAAGCTTCGGATGCGACTGGGAATTAACGCTAAGAGGAAGAAGAAGAAGGGAATAGAATGATCAATGTATGAGACTGACGAACATTGACACCTGTCATACTCATACTATAATATTAATGCGAAAGTAACTCTATCTGTCTGTTACGCTGTAACGCCTAAACCACTGAACCGTTTTTGATTAAATTTGGTACAGAGATATAGTATACATGGGACCTTGGCAAAGAACATAGGCTATATTTTGGCATGTTTGGTCGCGATAACCGACATCCACACGGGCGAAGCCGCGGACAACAGCTAGTATGTTATAAACGTCAAAATAGGGGAGCAGAGTTCATAAACATACATATAGTTAGACTTATTAGTTAGCTAGGCTAATTAACTTGGTAGTAACGCGAAAATATATTTCAACCTGGCATTAATTTTGATCTACTTTTCTGATGAAGCTCCACGTTCGCTACTGTCTTACAAAACGAAAGTAGTCCACACCACTGAAACCACTTAATCCTGGCAACAACCATTTTTGTGAGGATCATGAATATCGTGTAAGTACCGAAATTAGTTGTAAATATTGGACCAAAATCGCAATTTGCACTGTGTGCAGAATGCAGGCAGATAGTGTGTTCACGTTTACACATAAATCGTGCTAAAGTGCTTTTGTAGACTCGTTCTATGATAAGTGAAGCAAGGATAGGACTGTATGCGAATGTATTTTATAACTATTATATATTCTTCTTATGTGACTTTATCACCTGGGCTATACTCAAGGTTCTTACCTTCTAATATGGTAAATTGATAACCTTTATATAAAAAAATGCCAAATTTTTACCTATTAATAGATATTTTAGGGGGTAAATGAGCCCACAAAGTTTAGTAGGTACACCTGCTGACCGATGGACGAGGCTCTGGTAGCAAACTTTCTTCTCGGTGTTTTGGGAGGTCAGGTAGCAGTCGCTTTTATAAAAGGCAAAACAAGCCAAATAAAAGGAAGACCAGTAGAGCAGACATTGTGCTCTCAAAAAATGAGCTTTGGGTACGACTGTTATTGGCGCTTTTAACTTCTACGTTCTTGAGACTTCACCTTCATCATCAAGTGAGGTGAAATTACGTTGACATGTCCTTCATAAAAAATATATCTCTCCCATGAAGTTATAAATAGAGTCACTTCAGCAAGGAGAGGTGTCGTTTGCCCATTACCCTTGGGATATAACCGTAATATTATATGATAATTTGATTCGTGACTACCTTCAAACACATATTTACGCAATTACACAAGGGGATGTATGAGAATCCAGAATATAATTATTGTATTCATACCTCTTTTTGTATGTTGTATATTTGTATATTTGTATGGTGTACAATAAAGTTTATTTCTATTCTATTCTATTCTATTCTATTCTATTCTATTCTCTGTTATCCTAGATTTACAGCATAAGAATATGTCCTGACGATTTCATTTTTATTTTACTCAAGTTATACTTAATGGTACTTTATTATACAAGTATTACAAGTTGAAATATATCTTATAATGAATCTGAATCATTAAGAAAACTAAACTAATATATTTTAAAACTAAAACTAATAATATACAAATTATAATTTAAAAAAATTAAAAAAATTAAAATGCATCGTGGAATTCCTCCGCATCGCATGCCTCTTGTGGTAACGTTCCCAGAAGACTGGCAGCATTGCCACGTTGAATGGCAATGCTTATTCTCTGACCTACTTAGAATAGCTTTGTACCTAGCTATAAATTACAATTTGTATACAGTTATTGTAAAAAAAGTGAGCAATAAAAGTAATATTACTTAAAAACACCAAAAGGAAAACACAAAAAAAATGGTTTTGTCGTTTTGGTTGAACTCACTAATCTTAGGAACTGCTGGTTCGAATGGAAAAAAAAATTTCAACACCAAAATCCGTTTATCGAGGAAGGTTATAAGCTAAATATCAGTAGTTTAAGGTAGCGGAGCAGAGCAGTAATAAATACGAAAAAATACGGACACGGATTTACGAAATATGCCGGGCGAAGCCGGAGCGGATCAGCTAGTAGTTAAATAATACTAATTTTGTTGAAAAATACATAATACTACTACTATTTCTTTCGTAAACTTAGTGTCATCCATGTGTGGGGGTTTTGTGGAAATAAAAAGGCTAGATGAAAATAATTATCAATATTTTAATGTATATCAATAAATAAGTACCTACTGAGCGACATACTCATGTTATGGCTAAGCTCCGTAAATAAAGATTTAAAAATAAATAAGTACTCATACATACAATTTCAGAACTCGTTTTACCTTTAACAAACATTGTCAATCGCCCGTAATTACTACAAAATAAATTAAATCAACTTACTAAAACCTCACTAATTATGTACTTACTTCTACATTGAAATAGTATAATGACAAGATGTTAATATAAGGTGTGGACAGTCTATTTGCCTTGCAGCTAATTGCCGACGCTCGCGTCGGCCTACGCTCGGCCAGCATGTGTACGGCCCATTACATAATCGATATTAATTAGTGATAACAAAATAACATGAAGAGTAAATTGTGTTTCTATGTATATACATTACATGACTACCTACTTACTTACATACTGATAACAATGGCAGATAAGTTTATATTAACTATTATATAATGACTATCTTCATTACATTTTTTTTAATATATAGGACACGTCAATTTGACTTCGCCTCGCCTGATGGTAAGCTGAAAGCAAAGTCTCTGAAAAGAGGGTCACCATTACAGACATGTACCATGTTACAATGGTGGCACTCAGCTTGACGGCCTCATCAGATGCTTTTTCACGCCCCGCTTAAAGGACCCGGGACTGTAGTTACCTGGTGTTGCACACGTCCAAGGGTCACGGTAACTACTTTCCATCAGGTGGGCCGTATGCTTGTCTGCCACCCAAGTGGTATAAAAAAATTTAGTAGTTAAATAAATCAGGTTAACTAGTTTTTGCTTGTAGAATATTGACATCAAGGGTTTTTGAAGACAAAGTATCTCATGCTACTTTAAGTTTATGCACTATATTATAATTCAATAAATGAAAACTTGCAATGTATTCAGATGTTTTAGAAGTCTAAAAGTGGAGCTGCTCTCATTGTTTAAAAAATTTATCATATTTACCTAACAACTAGTTTTCATTATAACATAAAAGCAACAAATTTTAAGTTTATTGATGTTAAGTAGTACCTTTATTACACTGCTGTAAACAGCTTTCAAAAAACATATATTTTTATAGGAACTTTTTCAAGCCTCTGACATACATTCTACTTCTATAACATGTCTATGCTTTCTCCTCTTATGGATTCCTTCAAACTCATTTTGAATCTCAATAAGTGTTCGTCCTTTAGTCTCAGGTACAAAGAAATAAACAAATATAGTACCAACTAAACACGCTACGGAAAAATGCCAAAATGCCCATCCAGGTTTCACCAATACCACCATATTTTGGTATAACTTCGTTACACCGAAGGCAAAAAACCAATGAAAACCAGCTGTTATTGCTGTTGCTCTTCTCGTCATATTTGATGGAAATATTTCTCTTAGCATCAACCAAGGTATGGGCCCGACACCAGCAGCATAAAAACTCACAAGAAGACATAGAGTAAAAAGTGGTCCCCAAGTTTGACTCAATGACCTATTTGAGTCCTTGAAATGATAGTAAAATCCTAAGCATACCAAGTTTATTCCCATTCCTAAGAAAGATATCATCAGAAGTACACGTCTTCTTACTACATTCAATAGCATAGTAGAGAAGTATGTGGATGAAACAAAGCAAAATCCCAAAATTATGAGCGCTCCAGAAGGGTTCAATGAAATGGGAAAAGGCTCAAAGATTTTTTTAGCGTAAAAAAGTATTGGGTATATGCCTGTCATCTGTTGGAAGATCATGAGTCCGAAAGAAACTACAAGTGCCTTGCATGTGGACTTCTCACAAAACAACTGCTTGAAAGTTACTCTGTTCCTTACAGAATTTCTTAAATGTTCCCTCAATTCCCTGATTTCTGAATCTATATCATTGTCAATACCTCTAAAATATCTTAAAGCAGCTTTTGCTTCATGGTATTTGCCTTGAGAAAGTAAATACGCTGGTGATTCAGGGAGAAAGATGAAAGCGATAAAAAATGCCGTTGGTACGCTTGCACAAAGTACTGATAGCCACGAATTACTGTCTACCAAACCTGCAAGGAAAGATTCAAAATTAACGTTTTGAAATTAATACTTAAGATACTGGTAACATAGGTTTCTTCTGTCTTGAAGTCCGCGTCCTCGTTTCGTCATTTTACGAACGCTATGAGCACTTGAAATCACGAGAAAGACTACCTTTCCCCGGCTTTCAAATGCTCATACTTTTCAAAAATGTATCTACTTAACTCACCAAGTATCTTAAAGATTTGATTGAGATAGAACAGTTATTATGAAACCCAGGACATATTGTAAGACTGAACTACATATTATTATTTCAAAGCTACGGATAAATTGAACCATAAAACATACTGTTTATATAACATTTTAGCAAATATATTGTTTTCTCACCTATAATATATCCAAATAAGACTCCACAACTAAAATGAACATGATAAAAATTTGCCATTGCAGGGAGAATTTGCTTTTCTGCTATGTCCTCGATGTACGGCGGAATGCCAACACTGAATGCTCCCAATGCTATGCCTCCAACAAATCGCCCAACATACAGCCCATAGACGTTAGGACTGCAAAAAAGATACGAAAACCATTATATCACTCTTCTTCTTCATCCTAGCGTTAATCCCGGTCGCATCCGAAGCTTGCAACTCGGAGTCTTGGGTCCGCTTTACCAGGCCCTCGATTCTGCTAAAGTACAACCACTGTCACACCACAGAGACTGCATAAAATGGCATTAAATTGTAGACCTTATTTCTATAGACTTACAGTCACAAAATTAAATGAAAGGAGTTTCATTACACTCTTTCATTCACTCTACAAAAAGCTATTTAATTTTAAACTTTAACTTCATTACTTTAAAGGCTAAAATCAAATGGACTTTTCTCGCAATCTCTGTGGTGCGACAGTGGTTGTGCTTTAGCAGAATCGAGGGCCAGTCTAACTACGGATTTGGCTGAACATCGACAACTCTGAAGTCTATGAATTTCTTATGCTGTAATCTGTAATTGTGGCGTAAGACATGTTCCGACGGATAAATAGATGATTTTACTCAACCAGGTAACAGCTGATGGAACGGATGTTGATGAAACTCAAAGGTATATATTATAGTGTAGGATAGAACATAATGTCTATTTTTATCCCAATAATACGTTCCTAGGTGTTGCAAGAACAAAACCAGTATTTCACGCGTGAAAAGCTGTGGGTAACAGCTATGTAATTTTGATAGCATATTTCTTTATTCCTAGTAAACTATATCTACTGAAACATACCTGGAAGCAACTAATATCCAAGAAACTATCAATGGTAATGCCAAGTACAATAAGGTTTTCTTTCGCCCGAAGTGTTCTGAAATAAGCCCAGCAGGCACCGCACCCCACACTGCACCAAGACACAATAAGGAAGCAGCCCATGATGCTTCAATATTTGTTATCTGCAAAAAAAAAACAGTGAGATAAACACTCTAGACATACACATATTCAATTGAATTCTTTATTTTCAAAATAGTGCAACATTGTTACAGTTTTTTGACGTCAAATTTTCCTTTAAACTAAGTTTACCATATAGGTATAATTCACTTGAACACCCACTAATAATGTAGATTTCTATTGGTAAAAGCATTTTCAAAATCGGTTCGATAGATCCGGTGATAATTCCCTACAACGTCAGAAACTCATAAACTTTTATGTATAGACGTATAGAACACTTAACTAAAAGAGACAGCTAAAAGTATAATATAGAAAGAAAGAAAAATATTTTATTTAAAATCCTCACAATGTGTATGCTATAAATTATAATACAATAATTTGTGACAGTAGGCTAGGTACTATACTAACTATTCAATTATAATATAAATTTTGAACCTAACTGCTGCTGGAAAGACCGAAACGCCAACAACAGCTGTATAAAATTTCATCGCAATTCAGAGTTTTAAGTGTAAGTTTAAAACCAAAATAAATTTCTGATCTTACCTTGAGTTTGTTTTGTGAAGTGAGTGTAGAATTTTGTAAGGCAATCACGTCCCGTATCTGTGATGACTGAAATGTACAAGTATTTATATAAGTACTGCATTAATTACTCGTATATCATAAACAAGGTTTGTTGTCCTTGTGTTTTGACAGTAAAGAAAAGGTACATAAAATATGTTCCTACTAAAATATATCTTAAGGTTCTCTGCACTGCACAATCTTTAAATTCTTCGACCTAAGGCCTGTCAATTCTCAGAATCTCTCTGTTCTTAAAGGGTCGGCAGCACGAGTGTGACTCCTCTGGTGTTGCACTCATCCATAGGGGCCACGGTAACCACTTTCCATCATGTGGGTCCTCCGGTACCATCCGTCTACTTTCCCGATCCGTCCACTTCCCTGATCTGTCTATTTTCCCAATCGGTCTATTTATATTTCTAAATCGTCCGCTTCTCGAAGCGTCCACTTTCCTGATCTAGCTATTTCCCAAAGCGCCCACTTTTCTATTTGGTCTATTTTTAACACCCGACGTAAATTTTGCGTTTGCTCATTTTGCTTGACCGTGTGCTTGTTGGCGACCTAAGTGTTACAAAAAAATGCATTCTCCTCACGGATGAATGCATGGGATTGACACGTATTGACGTTTATGACAGTCGTCAACGTATGTCATATACGTGGAATTACGTGTCAAATCCATCCAGCGTTATCGAATAGATTCATCATTCTATTCGATAACGAATTGCCACTTGTCTATTATAAAGGTGCGTACAAATTATATAGCATAACATGTTATAAAACAATGTTATATAACATGTTTCAGTAATGTAGACACTAAAGTTAGTACAATGTTGCAAAGTTATAAAACAATGTTAGATAATAGGGACGTGTTATAAAACACAAGTTATACAACATGTTACATAATCTGTACGCACCTCAGTGGGGTGAGCACGAACAACTATCGTAATCGTATCGTAAACGTAACGAGAGCACAGACCATTGCGATTGGCCACCTGCCTACTGTGAGTGTGTGTGCGGGTGAAGCCTGCCAATCGCAATACTCCGTGCTCTCGTTACATTTACGATACGATTACGATAGTTTTTCGTGATAGGGGTACTGGTGGGTTTGGACCCTAAAGGTGTTAGTAGGGTCTTGTACGACCTAGACTCCCTAGAGTATTATCGTATTGATAATCTATACTGCTATCATTCTCGCTCGGTTAATATTGAAATTCACACGTGTGGATTTTGATCCCGTTCTTGCAACCCATGGGAGCATAATTATATTCGGAATAATAAGTAGCGTATGTGTTATTCTAGACTATAATCTATCCCTCTATCAAATTCCAGCAAGATCAGTTGATTAGGGCGTGATTAAATAAAAAACATCTAAATAATCTTGATAGCCTCTGTGACGTAATGGTAGTGAACGCGGCCGCTACGCAGAAGGCGTGAGTTCGAGCCCCGCTCAGTGCAAATATTTGTATGCATGAATATGGGTATTTGCATTGGTCTGGTTGTATCTCGAAGAGCACGTTAAGCCGTCGGTCCCGGTTGCCATACGAACATCTATGGCCGCCGTTACGTGTAGTTGAAGCTCTAAAAAGTTCAACAACTAGTCTAGCTGCAATGCTTCGATATTGCCCAATATCTTCATTATGCTATGGAGGTCAGATAGCAGTCGCTTCACGAAAAATATCAAAGTCCAGCCAAACCCGCAGTTACACTAGTAAAGCGGCGAAGTAAAAGCTTCGGATGCGACTGTGATAAACGCTAGGATGAAGAATAAGAAATTTAAATATCTTTACAAACTTTCAGATTCACAACATTAGTGGCATTTTCTAACCAAAAATCAATCTCAATGAGCATACAGTTTATCGCTTCACGGTAATAAACTAGCGTCTCAGAAATGAAAGTTTCGTGTCGTTAACAGTGGCGCAAATGCCACTAGAGTTCCGCTGTGTGCGTAAACTTTACAATTTATGATGTCGTGGAGGCAAACTTGGCTGTAGTTTTACGTGCCCTGTAATTTGTGTACTTCAGGAGCGCAGTTTGAGTTTAAGCTTGTTTATTTATAGCTAGTTTATACACAATTTCTTGTGCTACAGAGTTAGGCCCGTAGCTGATTTATTTATATTACTCAGTACATATAACCTGGAGACCAATAGGCTCGGTTTTAGTTTTTAACTCGTCATTGAAGGAGAGATATGTTTCGGGCAATCTCACCTTCGGCAACCTACGAGTCGCAGACGGCGTATGTTGTAATCAGTTCAAGTCCGACATAACCTCTTTCGGCGACTCCGGTGATGAAGGTATCCATGGGGATTTAAGCGCATGATAAATAAATGCACCATTTTAAATAAAATATAGTGAAAATGAACGATAATAGTGCAATATAACAGCAATGTACGGTGACATTCATGAACGTGCAAATAAAGTTTAACAACTACCCGCATTGCGCATTGGGAAGGTTAAAACAATAAGCAAATTAAACGCAACACTAGACTCAAATAAAAATAAGACTTATGTCTTATAGCATAGAGTACTTTATTGTTGAATGCAACAAAGTGTCGGTGCAATAAAGATGCAGTTCCATAACTTTATAAGTCAAGATTTCACCGCATACGGCAGCTGTCAGCTGTTCAGTAAACTTCGGCAAACAGTACTTTAAGTTTTCACCGCATTTAAGCGACTTACAAGGAACGAAGAGCAATAAGGCTCCTACGGAATTAGAGTTCCTCAGTAGAGATCAATTTCTTGATCAAAAGACAAGTTTACAATTAGAAGGGCTTATTTCTTAGTATAGAATCGACAGCCTCCGTGGCGTAGCGGTAGTGAACGCGGCCGCTACGCAGGAGGCGCGGGTTCGATCCCCGCTCAGTGCAAATATTTGTGTTCAAGAAATATGGGTATTTGCATTGGTCTGGTCGTACCTCGGAGAGCACGTTAAGCCGTCGGTCCCGGTTGCCATAAGAACATCTATGGCAGTCGTTACGGGTAGTTGGAGCCCTCAAAAATCCATAAACAACGGTCTAACTGCAAAGCTTCGATATCGCCTAATGTTAACATTGGGTTGTGGAGGTCAGATGACAATCGCTTCACGGAAAATATCGAGGTCTAGCCAAATTCGTAGTTAAGACTAATAAAGCGGACCCCAGACTCCGAGCTGAAAAAGCTTCGGATGCGACTGGGAATTAACGCTAAGAGGAAGAAGAGATTTCTTAGTATAAAATCACGGTGAAATGACTTATGTCAAAGGTGATTTTGAAAGTAGATATTACCATAAGACTGGGTGTTTTCATGAAGTTAACACCGAACACTACTACTACTAATACGCGGCTCATATTGCTTAACCCTCATAATGTCCATTTGTGTATTTGCCTTGTGACGTCGCGCGTCGCTACGGGAGGTCAGATCAGAAACTCATAATTCTTAGTAATCATAAGAATTTATCCCATTTGTATAATTTTAATTGGCTATAAGTTTCCAGGAATGACCCTGCTCCGTTGCGATGACGCATCGCAAATGAGCAAATAATGAAGCCTCACCCATGGTTACTTTTCTATGGATATTTTTGATATCCACTAATAGAAAAGAAAAAAAGAAAAGAAAGTAAAAGTAAAAGAAAATCATATTCATTGGTCCACATAGCATAGCATTGGTGGAAATGTATTCAGCTAAGCTATATGTTTTATATAGACCTAGCTGACCCGGCGAATTCCGTACCGCCATATTTTCCGCCCGCGTGTTATTATCCCTAAATTTATCAGTGTTTCTCTACAATATTATGCATGTATTATACATATAAAACCTTCCTCTTGAATCACTCTATCTATTAAAAAAAGCCGCTTCAAAATCCGTTGCGTAGTTTTGAAGATTAAGCATACATAGGGACGGACAGACAGCGACAGTGACTTGGTTTTATAATAATTATGTAGTGATAGTGAAGATGCGTGCTATGGATCTGTGCTATGGATGCTGAAATAGAATCGAATTTTGTAGGAAGTTTTCATTTTATACGGAATTATTCATGTAATTGATACACCGCTTAGCACATCACGCATCTTCATAGCACATCTCTCGCTAAGTTACATAGCATAGCACAGTGGAAACGGTCACATATTTTCATAGCTAGCTTTTACATCCTCTTAGCATACTCGTAGCTGCATCACATCTCCGCTGGAGAGGCAGCTATATTGTGCGCTTCATATGCGGAGGCGTTAAAAACTGTACCGACATTGTTTTATCGATAAGTACCCTGGCCCAATAAGTCAATAAATTGTCGTAACGTTATTTACTCCAGACATGTCTCCTTCTAATGGGGTCTTGGGTCAATAAACGGTCTAGTCAATGGGATTATTATTACTACTAGTTATAATATTGGCCATTAGGTACGTAGTTTACGTATATAGCCTGAAATATTATGTCATAAACTGCGACTTTACCGTAAGATTAATTTAGCAATTTTAGAAAAAGCCACAAAGATTTTCTAATTTTCTTCGCAAATGCCTTGATTTCCTTCTAGATAGTATTAGAAAACTTATTATAGAGGAATAAAATCAGTAGTAATTTCCAGGTTGTAATGATATGATCAAGGAAAACTATTTCAGTTTGAAACTAACTTGTTGCAGTACTAGTTAGCTGCACATGAAATTGATCCCTTTATAAAAACGTGAAGACCTCAGATGTAATTCAGAGCACAATACTGTTATGATGATGACTTTCCTAATCCTATCTGATTACTATCACTACATAGTATAAAATACAGTCACTTCCCGCTGTCTGTCCCTATGTACGTATAAAGGGACGACACTTGGAAGTGACAGCGGAACAGCTCTACGCTAATCTTTTCAAGTACGCAACGGATTTTGATGCGGTTTTTTTAAATAGATAGAGTGATTCAAGAGGAAGGTTTGTTGCTACAATACATATGGGCGGAGCCGCGGGCGGGAAGCTAGTAGCCAATATAATATGGAAGCGGCGTTTACATAATCTTGACTAGCCTAAAACATAATATTATCTTCCGTACATATTAACACTTGTAAGCAAATTGTTTGTGTTAATATTGTTTACCTTTAACGAAGAACACAGTGTTGCCCGCAGCGCTCATGTGTGAAATACTAATTCCTCTGCCACGACACCACAAGAACTTATTCTCGGAATAAAGCCTATGTGTTATTCCAGACTATGTTTGTAGGTACTAGTCATATTCATATAGAATGAAGGTATGACAGGAACTTCATCCCACGCACACTCAAGCTGTGGAATGAACACCCCGCGATGGTTTTCCCAAGCGAATACAATATGGGGTTCTTCAAGAAGGGCATTACAAGGTTTCTTCAGAGTCTGCAGCGCGAGTGTGACGCCCCTGGTGTTGCATACGTCCATAGGCTACGGTAACCACTTACCATCAGGTGGACCGTGTGCTTGTTTGCCATCTAAGTGGTATCTACTACTATAAGTACCTACTATAAGTGGTATAAACTAATGAAATTGAAAAGTCCATTTAGCGATTTTCATAATATCGTTCGATAAATATGGAGGTCCAGCAAAATCGGCAGTTAAGACTGATGGAGCGGATTCCAGACTCCGAGGTGAAAGCTTCGGATGCAACTGGGAATTAACGCTAGGATGAAGAAGTCAATAGGATACCTTCTGTAACAATAAGTCATCCCCCGCTTACTAACGAACCGCCGCAATAAGAAACGATATGAGACATCTATTATTGACTGTACTTAACATTAATTACATTTTCACATTTTGGACGTTTTACTAGTAAGTCGTTTTGTCACTCTAGACATTCTCATTTTATAGACGTTTAAACATGTGGACCTTCTGCAAACAATGACATTTTTCCCTTATGGACCTTCTGATTCGGAGGGATATAAGCGTACGATTTGATCACTATTTAATAATTTTAATGCTTTTGAACAAAAAAGAAAGAAAACTCTATCTTGATATAATATTGATCTTAGAATATTCAAGTTCCAATTTTTTAAAGAAAAAACATACAATTACACTCAATTCGCTAAGGTTCACAAAGTTTCAAGTTTTCTGAGAGAAATTACTGTGAAAGTTGTTAGGTGTGAACATACGGGTGGTTTCCATATTTGAACAATACTTTTTATTATTATATATTGAAGAAAGGCGGAGGATCGGCAAACGTGGCGCATATTGGGAGAGGCCTATGTCCAGCAGTGGACTGCAATAGGCTAAATTGATTGATTGATTGATTGATATTATATTGATGCATTTTTTCTAGATGGGAGCCCCCGAAGACGTTTGGGGTCCAGACCAATCTCACCTACTAACTCGTGAACCTGTTGATTGAGGGAATCTGGGACCGCAGTCCTGATCCCGAAAGAGTCCCGACTCTTAATAGTGCAAAATTGATAAAAACCGGTCAAGAGCAAGACGAAATCACACACTGAGGGTTCCGTACAAAACGGAATAGGGGATTGATTGGACCGATTTTTTCACAGCTTCAAGGCATTGCAGACTTAAGTATACGGTATAAATGGCTAGGGATATGTCTATGACTACCTCACCTCCGGCAACGGACGGCCCACAGATGGCGTGCGTTTTAGTCGGTTAACGTCCGACATAACCTCCTCCGCCGGCTCCGGCGGAGGGGTATCAGTGGGGATTATTCGGACGATAAAAAAAAAGTATACGGTATAAATGTCAACTCAATGATGCCCAAGAAAAAGATATTGACAGACAAACAGACAGAGGGACAATGAAGTGATCCTATAAAAGTTTAATTGTTTTCCTTTTGAGGAAACCTTCAAAAACTATAAAAAATCAAATGTCCAGTGCGCAAAAACCATAAAAATAACTTCACCTCCGAGGTCCTAGATTACTTTACAGAAAAAAGAACACAGACCTTTACCAAGTTACAGAAAAAGTTTAAGCACATTTAGGTTTCAGTCGCCATTTAGCCCTAAAGAGCTATGCTAAATGTCATTAAACAGTTTGCTCATGTTAACCCTAGCAAAAACGTTTTCACAGAACTGTACCTAATAGTGTTCATTTAGTTTCTCGTAGTTGTAATACTTTTTCCACGAAGCATAACTCTCACGATTTTTAATAGGAACATGTTTATAAACAAAAATAGGTTCAGTTAAAAGTGTGTTAGAAGTACGGCGACTCCTTCTTCTGCCGCACCATTAAGTCTTGGAATTCTTTACCAGTTCACGTGTTTCCCTCCTCCTACAGTCCCGGGCAGGGTCGGACTGGCCATACATTCAATGTGGCATTTGCCGCACGGGCCCCAGCCTGCGCGGGCCCCCCGGTCCTGGTTTGAGGGACGGCAAACGTAAGATAGGACTTGATACTGATGATACTTGGCCCGCACAGGCTAGGTTCCAGCTCTTGTGGATTAAATGTAAAATAAAACTAGATCATAATATATAATCGTTCATGAAATGAGAGAGAAATGAAATAGAAAATTCAACAAATGGTTTATCTTGAGCAAGCCCATCCCCAGAAACTAGTTTAGGTTTTTTTCTGAGCGGTACGAAAACGGCCTGCTCTGGGATCAGCCTGAAATCTGCGGTTAGAAGATTGACGGCATCCTCTAAAAAAGTTTCACAAAAAATTGGCACAAGAGGGAAATTGGTCTAAAGTGAAGTACCTGGGGTCGTCAGTGGGTTTCTGGTGGAAACCCCGGCGTAGCTATGGGTGGGCAAGGTGGTGCGGTGCACCAGGGCCCCCAAGCTCAGGGCCCCCGAGCCTGAACTACCAAATCTCATATCGAACTACCAAAAAAATCTTACTTTTGGAATGTGAAAATGGGTTGTAACACAACTCTAATCTAAAATAGGGGGGCCCCTGTGTCTTTTTGCACCGGGGCCCTTGGTCATCTAGCTACGCCACTGGGTGGAAACCACGCTAGTTTCGGAATTGCAATGACTTCGACTTTCCTCCAGACACGGAGGATGCTAACAGAAGCCATGCAGGTATTCTAGTGTTAGGAGTCATGACACGGCGACAGGCCTAAGATGTTGGATTTGTTCAACTGAGATGTTGTCCATTCCGGAGGCTGTTTCTGTGAGGTCCTTAATTCCGAAAAAGGAGTCGCATGAAGTCTCCGGCACCTATTCTATTTCAGTATTTTCCGATAGTATCCCATCTGCCATCAGGTGCCAATTATATCTCTGGACTACTCATCAGCAGATTGGGATGCACTGCGTGAGTATTTTGCGTCCATCCCGTGGGTTGCACGTTGCTTTGAAGGTAAGAACCCATGGGACAGTGTCACTGCTGTTGCCAGTAAGATCAGTCTGGGTATGAAATACTATGACCCATACACTGATGTCACCGGTGTCAGCAGAGCGCGCCCTATGTTCGCGCGCGAGTGCGCAGAGGCTGTTGACCAAAAGAGAGTCTGTGTACTGCGCTTGGGTATGGGCGCGCGCCACGCGCGGATCCAACATGGGGCACTTCAAAGCGGTGTACAACAGAGTCACAAAGGTCTGCGAGAGGGCTTACGTCAGAGCGGATGCTCAGCGCATAGCGTGGTTTGGTCAAAAGCTAGTGGTGCATCTCATGGGCAGTCGCTGCCGGGCCGCTCTCTGGCCCATGAGCCTCAAGATAAAACAAATTTGCTGGTTAATCTCTTTGCGGCCAACTTCCGAATCTAGGATTATGGTATGCAGCCACCGACACTGTCCATCAGTAACCACGCAATGCCTGATATCCTTATCAGACAACGCGATGTCCGTGCTGTACTGCAATCACTCGATGTCTGGCAAGCCAGCTGACCAGATAGTATTCCAGTGGTTGTTCTTCAAAAATGTGCAGCGGAGTTGTCTCCAATGCTTACGCGGCTGTACCGATTATCTTACATCTCGAGTGAAGTGCCATCGGCTTCGAAAATATGCGAATGTACAGCCGATCACCGTCAGAAGGGGGATCGCACAGACCCAGCCAACTGTCGGCCGATAGCCGTCACCTCAGTGCTGTGCAAGGTATTCGAGCACATCATCAACACATCAACAGCTCATGAGTCACCTAGATTATCACTCCATAATCAATGATCGGCAAAACAGTTTTCGGTCAAAGCAGTTTACGGGTGATCTTCTGGCGCACGTTACCCATCTTTGGGGTGAGGCTATGGACAAGTAAGCTGAGTCACGAGTCACTAGCAAATCGTCTTGACATTGCCAAAGCTTTGAACAGAGTCTGGCAAAAATCGCTTCTTTCCAAGCTACCAAGCTTTGGTCTGCCTTCTAGACTATGTGACTGGATGGCTTCCTGTAGGAGCGCCGTATACGCATATTTTATATAATGGTTGAACTTCGGAGTAATTGCAGGTAAATGCTGGCGTATCACAGGGGTCTGTTTTATCACCTGTCTTTCTTATGCATTTCAACGATATGCTGTCCACTGGCAGCATTCATTGCTATGCAAAAGATAGCACCTTACATGAGAGTTATTACGGATATCCTGCGACCAAGCAGTCTGATATCGGGGAAAAAGGCAGGTTCTCGTCACTGGGCTTGACTGGATCCTGAACCACATTTCTCAATGGGAATCAGAAACCTGCTCGAGTTCAATACCAAGAAGACGCAGGCATGTGCGTTTACAGCAAAGGTACAGTATCTTCTTTCCTTCCCCTTCTCACTCTTTAGAGCATGCCACTACAGGACAATCTCAATTTCCTTAGTATGTTCGCTACAAACTGAATAATTATTAAAAACTGCATTGAGAGTATCATCAAAACAGCCTCGTGTAAACTCGGAGTTCTGAACAAAGTGAAACGTTTTTTCAAGCCGGAGCAGCGGTGTTTTCTATACAAGATACAAATTTTCTCCTGCGTGGAATACTGCACACACCTTTAGGATGGCTCCGTAAAGTACTTACTAGATGCTCTCGACAGGTTGCAGCGATGTGCGGTCCCTATATTGGGAATCCGGAGGTCACTAACATCCTCGAGCCTTTGCAGATGCGTAGAGATGTTGCGTCCTTGGCAATATTTTACCGTCTCTACAATGGTGAATGTTCTAATGAGCTCTTCCAAATTAGTCCCACCCTCTCCTTTCCTATATAAAACAGCACGTGCAGGACTTAGATCTCACCCGCATACGGTGCAGAATATTCCATCCAGAACCCAGCGGCTCGGCAACTCCTTCTGCCACACCTATAAGACCTGGAATTTCTTAGCAGCTCACGTGTTTCCCTCTTCCTACAGTCCCGGGTCCTTTAAGCGGGGCCTAAAAAGCATCGGATTAGGCCGTCAAGCCGAGTGCCACCATTGTAACTTGGTATGTGTCTCTATATGAGAGTTCTCACGCTCGCCACTTTGCTCGCAGCGATGGTTCGCTGCGCAGATGCGTGGGCCCCCGGCGACTCCTTCTGCGAGCAAGTAATGCTCGTGAAGGAGGCGGCGGAGCGAGAGCGCGAGGAGCGAAGGAGAATCGCAAACCGCGCGGCCCGCAACGAGCGGCGGCAACTCGGGCGTCGGAGGTCGCAGAATGATCTCCGTCCCCCATGAGCGCGGGCCTGGGGGTGACGGGTAGAGCCGCCTGTAACCCTAGCAGAAGCAGGCCGCGGCGGCGGCACGCGTTGCGTGCCTCCCCATACTTGGGAGCGGGTTGGGGACTCTGTGGTCCCCTCACCGGAAGAGGGCCAGATCGAGAGATATGGCCCTGGGTCGGCCGGGGTGCGAGGGATATGGCTACGACAATCTCACCTCCGGCAACTGACGGCACACAGACGGCGTGCGTTTTAGTCGGTTCGAGTCCGACATAACCTCCTCCTCCGGCTACGGTGGGGAAGGTATCCGTGGGGATTTTGCGCACGATAAAAAAGAAAATAAAAAAAGAAAGGTATGTGTCTCTATAAATAATTGTGACCCTCTTTTCAGAGACTTTACCTTTATCTTACCATCAGGCGAGGTGAAGTCAAATTGAGGCACGTCAATTTGACTTCACCTCCCCTATATAAATCTGGTTTCGGGCCCCGGCTTGTGGTTAGCCGCCCGGGCCCTTTCGGCCCAGTCCGACCCTGGTCCCGGGTCCTTTAAGCGGGGCGTGAAAAAGCATCTGATGAGGCCGTCAAGCTGAGTGCCATCATTGTAACATGATACGTGTCTGTAATGGTGACGCTCTTTTCAGAGACTTTGCCTTCAGCTTACCATCAGGCGAGGCGAAGTCAAATTGACGTGTCCTATATAAAAAAAAAAAATTACAATAATGTGTATCTATCTACCAAACTTAATAGTATATTTTAAGTTCTATAGCGACAGCACTCTTTATAGGGATAATATTCCGTAGTATTCACGGAGGTAGAACACGACGGATTGCCGTCCCAATCGAACAGTCCGACTGGAGAAGTACCTCCGCCCTACAGAATACCGCGGGTATAATAACCTCGTGTTGTGTTTCCGGCGGTAAGTAGGGTAGCCAGAGTTTACTGGAGAGGTTTTATGCTGTCAGTGAGAAAACCAAAGGCTTGTCCTGCTTGTTTTCTTCGCTGACGGCACAGAATCTTTCTGTTCTTAAAGGGTCGGCACGACTGTGACTCCCTTGGTGTTGCACTCGTCCATAGGTCACGGCAACCACTTTCCATCTACCTGACCGTGTCCTTGTTTGCGACCTAAGTGGCACAAAAAAATGTAGAATGGAACCACATAGTTCCACTTTGCATACCTACTGAATGAATATGGACAATTCGTTAGTATTCTTTAAAAATGCTTAGATGTATCTGTCTTAGATCTCAATCAGTTTAATTATGATATTTTAAATAATAAACAAAAACAAATCAAAACGAAAGTCAACCCAAAGAAGCTAAAGTACTTAATTACTTTCATATGACGCCTAATTACTCTTCTTGTTAAACAATTTTATTATCTTTATAAAAATACAAACTGAGTTTAATTTTCCCACCTTGGGAATGAATAACAGATGCTTGTTTTTAGATGGTGTCTTTGTATTACGATTCCATCCAAACTTTTGTTCTTTGATTACAAGTTTCATGAATTTACATAATCGAGTTGACGAGTTCTTCCCCTGGCTCTTGTGCAAATGAGGGAAAGATTTCATTCCGTATGAAATTACGTCTTATGTCAGTTTCACACTAGCTAGATATATGTTTGAAAATTCTGCAGAATAATTAGTTTTATTAGTGTAGAATAGCGTTTTTCTGATTCATTACACTGTGTTTAATGGACCTTAAGTTCCTTAGATTGCGTGATTAGAAACACGCATGCACGCATATTTAAACAGCCGGCAACTTTTAGAGACCTTTTTATGCCAATTAGGTCGCAGACGAGCACACGACCCACCTAATAGAAAGTGGTTACCGTGGCCTATGAACGTGTGCAACGCCAGGGGAGTGCTATGCCGTCCATTTAAGAACAGAGAGATTCTGTGCCGTCAGCGCAGAAGACAAGCAGGACAAGTCTTCCTAGTGACAGCACAAAACGTATTCAGTGAGCTCTGGCTACTTTACTCACCGCCAGGGACACAAAACGAGGTTATTATAGCCGTGGTATTCTGTAGGGCGGAGGTCCTTCCCCAGTCGGACTACTCGATGGAATGGAAATACCAACATGTACCTCTTCGAAAATTTATGAGTCTTGTGTCCCTAGGAACCGTCGGTATAAATGTTGGATGGCTGTTAGGCCGCCAAACCAATTCCAGACAAAATGTTGGATAGGTCATTCTAGCACTTACGGCCGGAGAATCATGGAAGTTTTCCATTAATCCTGCATCATTTACGGTTCACGGACTGCGAAATTTATTGCGTGATACTTGAATAAAGAAAAAAATAAAAATCTTTATTCTAATATTCCCAACATTGCCTTAACTAAGCCCATCATTCATTTCTACGATGTAAATATTTTTGTTGTTGTTTGCGCTTGAATTATATTCATGACATTACTTCAAAATTTCATGTTAATAATGTCATTGAGGAGAAAATCTAATCCGTGGTCTTGGTAATGGTAGAACATCAACACTTAAAGCGCGGACGTAATTTTTGTAAAATAAAACATTTTATTCATTTAGGTCCTGAAAACACACTAAGCCGTCGATCCCGGTTGCCATATGAACAACTATGGTGGTCGTTACGGGTAGTTGGAGCCCTAAAAATTCTAACTAGTCTAACTACATCGATGTAGAATGATCATTCATTTATGTCGCAAAATGAAGATTAACAAAGATGCAGTACTCATTACATCATTCTTGATTCAGTTTAATCAAGCTGATCAGCTTATTCAATCGCTTTTTCTTATTAAGCAAGCTTAATAAGCAACAGCTTATTCAAAGCAAGCAAGCTTAATCAATAGATAGATAAAAAAACTATAGATCACTTAACAAATAACCGTTAATAACAACAAGCCGGTGTAGTCATTAATAAATAATTAAAGTAATAGTTTCTGAAATAAACGCAGCAGTTCAACCGCTCGTTTGTTTGAACCTCTCACCACAACCACCACTAACCTAACCGTGCCTAAATTTATCGGCGGTCTCTAATGAAAACATTATTTATATGCTACGCTTTCAATACTTACTGTACAAACGTAAATCTACTCGGAGAACCCTTTATACATGATTGTGTATACTCTGGAGAACACTCAGAAGTTGGGATAAGTTACAAAGAAGTTCGAGATTAATTTGTCTTGAAAAATGTGGCATTTTATCTTGGGTAGACGAAGACTTTATTTCGGAAGTAGCTTAAGAATTGTACGGGTAGGAAACGATATTCAATTGGTGGTTTGTTCTTTGTATAAGTCATGTATGTACAGTGGGTTGCAGAAGTCCGTGGATAATTTGAAAATAAAATGATATGAAATCTTCCTCCTAGCGTTAATTCCCAGTCGCATCCGAAGCTTTCACCTCGGAGTCTAGGGTCATAAATCATGGACATATAATGTGCTCAAAATGTGCTCTATACGCTCAGTACACGTTTCTTGGGTGTGCAAAAAATGCTTAGTCTACTTAGTCTAAATACAATCATTTGTTTGAGAAGCATGCATGAGTGAACAGCTCAAGTTTATCATCTAAATATTCCTGTATTTTATCTCCATCGAAGTATTTATGATAGATATTTATAATAATTCAATAACAACCTACCTCCGTAGTTTCCAATATCAACATTGGTAAGACTGATGACGACCACGCCACACAAACGCCTCCGGCAAATGCACCAAGATTTACTGTCAACAAAAATAGTAGGTACTTGAAACGACACTCAAGCTGTGGAATGAACTCCCTGCGGTGGTTTTCCCAAGCGACTACAATATGGGGTTCTTCAAGAAAGGCATTAGAAGGTTTCTTCAGGGTCGGTAGCGCGAGGCCCTGGTGTTGCATACGTCCATGGGCCACGGTGACCGCTTCCCATCAGGTATGCCGTGTTCTTGTCTGCCAACTAAGTGGTATAAAAAATAAAAAAAAACGAGATGGTTTATTTATAGTAAAAGCAGACTACACCAAGTGACAAGTAACTTTGATCCATGACCATGATTAGTTATGATAATAACATTATAACCTACAAAGAATCACGGAACTAGTAGCGGTACTCAGACGTTACCGTTTCTTATTCCCACTCTAATTAATCAATAAAAAAAAACTGCTGTCCAAAAGATCGAAACAAAGATGGCAGGTGGTACCCATTTGCCAATCATAAACCGAAAGAAAATAAATGGGTACTGCCTGCTATCATACATGTTTCGTCGGTATATTTATATTCATCGGACAGGATTATTTACCTATTAAGTAGAAGGTAACCAAAATTACTTACTAATTTACTCTAACCTCCATCTAAGCTAAATTGGTTATGTAAGGAGTGGGTTCACGTCGGTAGTGTAATAGGACCTTTCGATTGTAAGATCGAATCCTTAAACTACCGACGCTTTTTAAAAACTACGCGAGACCTTTTTTTTTCTTTTTTATCGTGCGAAAAATCCCCACGGATACCTCCCCCGCCGAGGGTATGTCGGACTCGAACCGACTAAAACGCACGCCTTCTGTGGGCCGTCGGTTGCCGGAGGTGAGGTTGTCGTAGCCATATCCCTCGCACCCCGGTCGAACTACGCGAGACCTCAGCAAGCTCAGCTTTTTGCTAGTTTAACAGTATTTTCAGCTATAAATCTTTATGCCTTCGTTAGCTTTGATTCTTGCTCCATAAATCTGGTAGAAACTATTCAGTACAGAACTAACAAAGTAAAGTCTTACCTATCCCCGTAGCAATATACTGTGTAGTGATCCCTGAAGTATCCCTCTTAATATCGGGCACCGTCTCCAATCGCTGCAGCTTCTTCTGGTGTCCATTATGTCTAGTCTCCACCTGTTCCGCGGGTTCACCATTGTGTGGTTCAGTGCTTTGTTCGTCCACTGGAAAGTAGGTATATAATATTAGGCACACAAAAAAAATACTTATATTGTTTTACCGTGTAACCAACACGGCAAAACAATATAAGTATTTTTTATTATTAGTTTTAGTTTTAAAATATTATTATATTAGTTTAGTTTTCTCACTTTTCTCTCAAATGTCTTTGTATACATAATAATTGAAACTTCAAACAGTATCATTTAACTTGATACTTAGGCTATTATGAAACTGAGTGATACGGAATTGTAAACAATTATATATTTTTAAGGTCACCTCTTGTATTATTTATCAAACTTATATTTAAAGCATTGATATAAACTTAAGTACATGTTATTATAATATTTTGAAATCAATATCAAAACTTTGCTTGTTTTTTTATAACAAAAGATATGCATGCAATTTGTTTACTTTTCGGATATTACATAAGATAAGTTTTATTTTTTTCCGTGGTTACACTTAGTAGGTATATTATTTATCAAGTTCAATTAAAATGTTCGTAGATTGTCATTCTTAAAACTTACCTATTTGATAATCTCTATAGATATACTTATTATATATTCCATTAGTATTCATGCTAGCGTTAATCCCAGTCGCATCCGAAGCTTTCACCTCGAAGTCTGGGGGGCCGCTTTATCAGTCTAACTGCGGATTTAGGTTGACTTCGATATTTTTCCATCCAATAGTAATTCTTTTTAATGATAAATGATAAATCTAAATCCGCAAAACTCTTCAGAACTTGACATACAATCGATAAATTATTCAAAGTAAATACAAAACAGAAGAAGTCCGAGTTGAACTTTGTGCTCATGTTAAGGTCAATAATATTTTACGCTGGTCTATTTCATCTTGAATGGTGAATATGGGAGTAAAATATTGTTCATTAATATTACTTACCGCCACACACACACATAAATATCACAAATACTACCCTATAATAAATCTAGGTATTTAAAATTTACAACCCTACTAATTAATTCTCGTTTCCAAAAAAACGTATGTGCTTGACTGTACAATCTTAACAACAAATTTTAATAAAGGCAAAAAATCACCTACTTTTTTCTCAAGTACACTCGACGACAATTTCACTTAAGCTTTTTTTACTACAAAAATTTAATTACAACGTCAGAGCCGTTGCAACGGCTGGTCGCTCAATAACATGATCTTGATAACACCGAACGTCGCGTCGGTCACGTCAAAAATGATAAAACAGGGATTTTAAACGTTGGTCGTTTTGTTATTTGATTATTTTGGGTCACAAAAGGGTAGGTAACAATAAAAGAAAGTAACAAATTGAAAATTACTCATACGGAAACGTGTGGTAGAGTTTTATAAAAAAAATACTAGCAATTTTTTGTAACTTTAAAATAATGTATTTTTACATTATTTGGAACACAAAAATATGACTACAGATTCTAGGTACTCTTTGTATGTGTTTATTATTTTTTGTTAATTATAATATTATTTTTACTGTTTTCAAATTAAAAAAGTTTTGTAACTAATTGCCTGCGTTCAAACTTTACGAGAGATGGGAAGTGGGACTGTGGTACTCGGCGAACAGTTTTGGCAGGAAATCAAGTGAATGAGCCGCTGCATAATTTTATGAGCAGCCACATCGTCTTCAAAGAGGTACAGTCACATAGACTGCACAGTCAGATATATTATAATGTAGGTACATAAAGGAGTGCTCGTCTCTACTTGTACCTATATATTATGGTAAATTGTAGTGAATGTTGGGTGTGGCAGAAAAAGCAACTGATGAATTATGAAAGTAGAAGAAGCGAAATACGTAGGTATATCAGGATCGTAGTAAATGGAACGATGTTTTCCCTGGGAAAGAGGCATCATTCATGTAGATACAATAGTACCTAATTTGATAGCATTATGAAAAAAGTACCTAATTTTATTGATTCAAGACCCAACAGCCACAATGAACTCTGGTGACCCTAAAAATCCCTATCATCGGTTGACTCCCACACCGTCCGATTGTTCTCAGATCTTTTTTTTATTTTTAGAACATAATGCTGGTGGCACTAGTGCGCCTGCGCTTCCATTCGCATGAATGAAGTGTTTCTGTCGTGATAACGTATTGTTCTGTGATTGTATCCAAGCACAAAGTTCAATATCAATGATATCTAAACACAAATGAATACATAATATTAATGTACTTGTTCTATTCATAAGGCTGCTGTAGTTGTTGCAAGATGATTATAATTTTGCACTGTATATAAACATACAATTTTTCCACCTCCTTTTCAAGGTTCCTTACCCAAAGGGTAAAAATGGAATACTATTATTAAGACAACGCTCCTGTCTGTCACCAGACTGTATCTCATGTACTGTAATAGTTAGACAATTGAAATTTACAGAGATTCTATTGTCGGTATAACAAAGAATACTAAAAATAGGAATAAAATGGTACGGAACCCATCGTGCGCGAGTCCGACATCGGTGAAAGTAAAACTGATACTCAGACTAAAACAATAACATAGACGGAATGCATAGAACTGACGTGTGAAGCTGTCGAAAGTAAAACTGTGATAATACTAAAGAATTGAGGATAGTTTCTTCGAAAATTGATAAAACAAATATTATTCTAAAAGCTACCCAGCTTGTGAACCCCTGCTACTGATACCCCCGGGCCGTCTCGTAACCCTACGCCTATCTTTCTCAGCTTAGCGCCCATAAACACAGCCGATAAAACACACTATCTGCCATTACGTGATTTTTTTTTATTAATAAACCCAATGACAAAATAGTTTAAATCATTCGTTTATGTGGTTTTTGCATTTGTTGTTTACACACTACTTTTTAATTTTGAATCATTATTTTTGAGCTGCGTTGTACCCGGGAGAGTAGAATTTGGGGCACCCCATCTCTTCCAATATGGTGTCGTACAAGGCGACTAAGAGATAGGGCTGTTTAACATTAGATATACAGCCCAGACTCAGTCTCAGTTAAATGGCTCTAGTCAACAATAGTGCCCAAAATACGGCAAAGGCTCACCCCCTATTATGTGGAACCTATTACAATGATTAGTGAAATGTGAATGTTGATTCACCTCTGCCTAACCCTCCGTGGATACATGCGTGAGTGTATGAATGTATATATCATTATTTTTATGACTTTCCGAACCTCCCCTTTAACTAAATTAAAAGTATTGAAATAAAACAATTTTTTAACGGATTCTATCGCGATTTATTTGGTATTATTCACATTTAGCCTGACGTTTCGACTACTCTTCAGCATCATGAGTTAAGTATCACATTGTGATCCACGTGATTTAATCGCTTCATTAAATGATTCTTATCGTATTACGGATGTCGTATACTATATCAAAGCAATTCAGGGTTGAGAAATTTGTGGTGCTTTTAGAGTTTATCTCTCGCGAGGCGATAAGGGCAACTGGTCAATGAGGCACAAAAATAACCATAATAATCATCTTTCATTCATTCATCACACTTTAGTTCTTTGGTTCCTTTGTTTAGTTCTAACTTTTTGTTGTAATAAATAAATTTTACGACATTCTACATAACTCTATGCTAAATAGACCCAAACACGGAGGAAAGAATATGATTTCCTTCTCCGTGGACCCAAAGTAAGTATAGTTTAACTAACTTGTGTTATGGGATTAAGAATGCGGCCATAAACATTATGTAGATAAGTTTTGGTTTTTTTAAACATACCTACATAGGTATTATACATGGGAACATCCAAACCAATGAAAATAGACATATAATAACATACAAATATTTGCAATAAGCGGGAACCGAAGCTGCAACCCTTGCATAACAGTCGAATGTTCTACTGGTATACCTCGGGACATATAATATCTTCTACCCTTTTTTTTTTTTTATCGTGCGAAAAATCCCCACGGATACCTCCCCCGCCGGAACCGGAGGAGAAGGTTATGTCAGACTCGAACCGACTAAAACGCACGCCGACTGTGGGCCGTCGGTTGCCGGAGGTGAGATTGTCGTAGCCATATCCCTCGCACCCCGGCCGACCCAGGGCCATATCTCTCGAACTGGCCCTCATCCGGTGTGGGGACCACGGAGTCCCCAACTCGCCCCCGGGTATGGGGAGGCACGCAATGCGCGCCGCCGCCGCGGCCTGCTTCTGCTAGGATGACAGGCGGCTCCACCCGTCACCCCCAGGCCCCCGCTCATGGGGGTTGGAGGTCATTCTGCGACCTCCGACGCCCGAGTTGCCGCCGCTCGTCGCGGACCGCGCGGTTTGCGATTCTCCTCCGCTCGTCGCGGACCGCAAGGTCTGCGATTCTCCTTCGCTCCCGCTCCGCCGCCGCCTCCTTCACGAGCATTATTTGCTCGCAGAAGGAGGCGCCAGCGCGCGGCGGCCCACGCATCCGCGCAGCGAACCATATCGCTGCGAGCAAAGTGGCGAGCGTGAGAGCTCTCACTCCCAGGGTCGCCACCAGCTCCCGTCTCGGCGACATATATCTTCTACTTAAAATGTGTTCAACACCCATAGTACGAATGAAATTCACCAAGTACAAAACAATCCGCACGCGCCAGAGCCTCATTTGTCTTGCGATTGAGGTCCAAGATATGTATCCCGCGGTATACGTACATGGCCACAAGCTGTTACGTATGGCATTTGTTTTTATCACGTTTCCTTTGTTTTCTGCCTATCATCACAACATATCTAAGCTTGATGTATTTTTAGTCATATTGTGATACCGTCCTACAAAAAAAAATTTGCAAAACAATGACGATTTTGTTTGTATACGTGTTCAATGTAAATAAAACTGCGTGTAAATCTAGTCTCATTTTTTTGTACAACTTAGGTGGCAGACAAGCACACGGCCCACCTGATGGGAAGTGGATATCGCCTATTGGACATAATATATGCTCCGAGCTTGTTTCCGATTCAGTTGGGGTCGACTTTTCAGTGTAACTTTGATATTTTCTGTGAAGCGACTACCATCTGACATTCACAACCAATTGGCGATATCGAAATTCTGCAGTTAGAATAGTCGGACTTTTGTGGGCTTCAACTACCCGTAACAGCTGACATAGATGTTCGAATGACAACCGGGACTGACGGCTTAAAGTGCTCTCCATGGCTCGACCAGATCAACACAAATACCCATATGCATACCTTCATTACCACCACGCCACAGAGGCTATCAAAAAAACCTACCCTAAGGCTTATGAAAAAGTTTGCCTTTTAGTCAAAAACAATTTAGAAGTTCAGTAATTAAAACCTCAAATATTACATTGTTGGTGTTGTTTTCATAATTAAGTTCAACGTAATGTATGACTTTCTAACCTCCTTCAATATCATTTAATTAAACCTGGACTGATAAACCCTATATTAAAACAATGATATTGAATTAAATTCACTTGCAATTTTATCAATTATTTACAAAGTGAATGTGGGGTCGAACTAGGTATACGTATGTCAATCATATCGAAGACATTTTAAAGAAAGGACATGTCAAGAGTACCCGAAACTGGCGAGCGTGTATGAAAACAATCACGAAAGTAAAAAAGCGAAAGATGTAGGTATGTCAGGAGGTGGTATCTGCCTACCCCTCTGGGAAAGACGCGTGACTGTATGTATAGGTGAATGAGAAAGTTCTTATTTTTCTCTGAAAACTAATGGATCATACACCAGAGAATTAACCCTCACGAAACTTTTAAAGATGTTAGCTTTTAAATCAAAGTATAACACAGGAAAAAATTACTTAAGATTTAAGTATTATGTATTATCTACGAAGCTATTCCCGTCCCAACTGATCAGTCCAACTGGGGACTACTTCCCCTCGTATTGTGTGGGTTCCCGGCGGTGAATAAGGTAGCCAGAGCTCACTTAAGATGAGAAAGGCATGTCCTGCTTTGCTTTCTGAGCTGACAGCACAGCAACGGGCATAGGCTGGTTCCAATAGGTATACGAAAGGTAAAAATAACAACGAAAATTACCTCTCTTGTAAAGTAAATCATGATCAAAGAGTCTGGTAACATTGTAATATGGTCAAAACTGAGTCAAAGAAAAAAAATATGCCATGCTGATCTGTGATATTATATTTCAGGAAAGTCTGTCTGAAGTTATTTAACGACAAGTTTCGTAAATAAAAAACTCCATTGAAAAAAATCTCGTTATCAAAGTAACTTTGACAAAAAATCTACGAACTTCAGATCTCCAGAGTCTTTATGATGATTCTGCAAAAAGATTCAATCAAATCGTTTAGGCGATCTTTGAGGAAATTGCATTTGGAACTTGATAAACTTTCATCTCTTTTAAGACCATCTGTACATTATTATAACATACATTTTGATATTTGAATGAAATTTTGAGTCATTTATTATGCTTATTCAAATCGATTTAGAAAGAGAAAAGAGAATCGACCTCGGGCGGGACTCGAACCCGCGATCTTTCCCTTACAGGGGGAACGCTCTGACCACTAAGCCACCGAGACACGTAATTTGTTTGTGAATGTATAGGATTTGACGTACATACCTTATGACAGTTATAGTCAACATATATACCATATAGACGTGAAATGGGGCATAGGCTACCGTACTCACCGTCGGAAACACAACACGAGGTTATAAAGCCGCGGTCTTCTGTAGGGCGGAGGTACTTCCCCAGTCGGACTGCTCGATTGGGACGGATATACCGTCGTGTCCTACCTCCTCTTAACTCCAAGCACTCTAACAGATCATCTCCTTGACCTCACTCAATCAATTAGCCTCTCGCAGTCCATTGCTGGACATAGGCCTCTTTGGGAGAGGCCTATGGCCTACTGTTTCCACGCTGGCTAGACGAGTTGATACAACGCAAGCGAAGCCGCGGGCAAGAGCTAGTTTTGTCGGTAACTTCGAATGCTTCAAGCTGATACCTAGGCTTGATGCTGATGGCGACTGTACCGTGTACAGTCAGCGTCAGATCGATCTCGACTGCAAAGTCCCAAGATAATCTTAATACCAAGGTATTAAAAGCAAATCGACCTGTTTTATTGATTTAAATTGTATTATTGTCCGAACTAAAGGTGTGTACCAAATATCAAAATAATCAGTCAATTGCCCCCCTGGCCCCCTAGACAAGTGGCAATTCGTTGCTCGGTGTATGATGGAATAGAATGACAAAAGTATAGGATTTGACGTTTTTGACATTCGTTGACGCCTGTCATATACGTCAAATCCCATACATTTGGCAATCTATTCCATCAATATTCATTGGAATAGATTGCCAAATGTATGGGATTTGACGTATATGACAGGCGTCAACGAATGTCAAAAACGTCAAATCCTATACACTTTTGTCATTCTATTCCATCATACACCAATGATGGAATAGAATGACAAAAGTATAGGATTTGACGTTTTTGACATTCGTTGACGCCTGTCATATACGTCAAATCCCATACATTTGGCAATCTATTCCATCAATATTCCATCATACGCCGAGCAACGAATTGCCACTTGTCTAGAGGGGCAGATAAGTAATAATTCATTGACCGGCGTATTGTAGAATAGATTGATAATTGTATGGGATTTGACGTATATGACAGTCGTCAAACGTATGTCATACATAAACGTCAAAATACGTGTCATATAGATACGTCAAATCCCACTTAATCATCATTCTATTATTAGATAAGTGGCAAACGAAGCTGGAAGGGGACAAAATCAAGTCATTAAGATCATTTTGAGTAGGTACTTTGTTGACTGACTGTACATGTTTGTTGACACAATTATCTAATTGCGTAACTGTTTTCCTGTGTGTTTAGTCTATGAGAAGTCGCTACACCTTGACCCTGCTATCTATTCTAGATAGATAATTGGACTGCAGGCGTCAGGAAATACCTAAGGTGTTTAAAACTACGCTCGTTCATCATTCAAGACATAAATTACGTACATAATACTTAAGTATCTATGAATACTCTTCTTATAATATGTATAATGAAAAATGTTTATCTTTCATTTCTAATTTGTTTCACTTGTGGCTGCGACTTCGTCCAAGTGGACTTTGAGCCGGAGAGGGCCGGTTAGTATTTATATAGTCGCTCAACTAGCTTCATCAGCCTTTCAATTAAACGCCTAGCCTCTTTATTAAACAACACCGTTATAGCTGAATGATATTCAGCTGTAGCACTTCATTTAATAAACTAACTGGCTTAGGCTTGGGCCATTAGTACGATAAGGTAGCTACAGCGCAGAAATAACACAAAAAGTTAATGATAAGTTGATTGAGAAAAGTATCGCAATACGACTTGGATAGGTTAGGTTAGAAGACTAATCGGACTAGGCTAGACAAGTTATCAAACGTCCCCGATCATAGTCATTTGCCTAGCTTTTTGATCAAATACCTAGCTGAATATCATTCAGGCCTATAGTTGGACGGCGCTGTTTAGAAAAGAGACTAGGCTTGAACGGCTGATTAAGCTAGTTCATCATCATCTAATATGTTCATCTATTGCCAAAAATTTAATATACTAGCTGTTGCTCGCGGCTCCACCCGTGTGTAATTTTGATCCCATTCACGCTGCACCTTGTGTTCTGCTGACCCTTCCTCCCCATCCTCGCTAGTGACATTATTTTGAACCACCGTTGCACTCCCTTAAACCATCTAATGTGCCCGTAATTTAATAAATTTCAAATAATGTACCTATAGGAATCTATCGGATTTATTGGTATTTGTGATTACTGCTCCCCTCCTTTGGATTGCAACGTAATGATTCCTTTATAACGGAAGTTACTTAACCATACATGTCCACTTAACTTTACTATAGGTACATAGAAGTTCTAAATTAAGTAAAAGAAACAAAATTTTATTCAGCACTCTTACTCAGTCTTAGTTCAGCATTCGTTCTTGAAGATTAGGCACGTTACGACAAGTTACGAAGTAAGGTTAACATAGTTCATTCCATTCATTCCTTTCCTATCTTAATTACAGTCTCCAGAAGTTTTGCTCTTGATTTAATCACAGGCGCTAATGTCCGCTCTACACATTGGCGAACGACGACGACGCCCCTCTACAGAACAAGAATCGCATAAACTCCCGCTCTACACGTTCGCCAACAGGTACCTGTTCTCTGTAAGTTATTAGTTGCCTGTAAGAAATTGTCGCAGAGCGATAAGGCCGCCATCTGTACTTACCACATAACGTAAATGTCTATGTTATATTGTTAAATATCTGATGGGAATTTCACTAAAATAGCTGAATAAACTATTTTAAAATAAAAATGCAGAATGGATACAAAAATACGTGATTGTCCTTTATTGCGATCTTGACACAAGTGACAGTAATGACATAAACCTAAAATAGTCAAACTAAATGTTGTGTTGCCAACAATATCTACAAGCCAACGTGACCTTTGCTCATATCTCCAGTTCTACCTGACCAAGCCCTTTCTAACAAAAAATCCGCATCAAAATCCGTTCAGTAGTTTTTGCGCCCATCGCAAACAAACAGGACATAAAAAAAATTCGTGTTCAGTATCGTTAACATAATCCAAGTAGGTATTTCTTTTTAATATCTCCAATGTACAGACACGACTACCTACTTTACAATTAAGTAATAGTATGATGGTCTACAATAAAGACGTTTTTATTTTACTTTTATTTACCTATTGGGCAACGCGTTCGCCAATGTGTAGAGCGGCCATAACGGTAGCAATAAACAAACCACGTAGGCAGCAAGTTTTGTTTCTAACTCATTATTGTATAAAAGTACGTTTTGGATAACCCTTTTGATGGGTTAGGACGGAAGGGAACTCTTCAGAATTAATGTGAATAATGTGGAGTGGAGTGCATGCTAAATACATTTTCCGTATTTTCAATTCTACAGAAAACGGTGGAGTAGATGGGTGTTATTTTTCCACAGGCGCTTAATCACATTAAATTTTAATCGAATTAAGCGCCTGTGGAAAAATAATATTTTGACTACACTGTTGATCGATGGTGCTTGGTAGAATGGGCACAGAATGGGTAACTTTGGGACTAAGTACATATTTTACATTATTTTTTAATAATAATTTGATTGTCTCTGTGGCGTAGCGGTAGTGAACGCGGCCGCTACGCAGGATGTGCGGGTTCGATCCCCGCTCAGTGCAAATATTAGTATGCATGAATATGAATATTTGCATTGGTCTGGGTGTTTCTATGTAAAATAATTGTATATATTTACAAAAAAAATGTATATAAGTATGTTTATCCGCATTCTAGAACCCATAACACAAGCTAGTTAAGCTATGCTTACTTTGGGTCTAGATGGCGTTGTGTAGAATGTCCTACAATATTTATTTATTTATTATTTATATTTAATAATACTTAAACATAAACAATAATGTAAATCAATAATATCGTCACTTTCTTCATAAGTGGAATTACTATTTCTGTGATACATCCGCTTCTTACGATTGCTTGCTGTTTTTGAAATAACAATTCCAAAGTCCAAAGTAACCCCAGTTTACGTTACGTAAAGTAAAAGTAAAGTTACGTAAAAGTTACCTAAGCAAAGTTGCGTAAGTACGTAAGTGCAATAAAAATATATGTTATAGCGTCCTCATTAATTTGTGATTTTGAAACTGTCAACAAACTCTAAAACTCGTTTATGGTAGGCTTAATGCCACATAAATATTTTATTAATTTGAGAAACAGTAAATAAACTAAAAGCTTCTTTTTATGCTATGCCAAAAGTATTAGAACTTATAATGAGTTGCTTTCGAACCTCATCTGTATTTTATACCTTTTAAAGCTGTAAAACACGACCTCGTGAGATTAACGTTTCACTGAAAATCGTAAACACGTTTACATTTTTAATTTCTGATTTAAACCTCAACTCGTTTTATATTCAACAAGTTTACACCAGATTTTAAGGAGGTCAGTTTCCTAGCCACAGAGGGAATGCTTCAAGAATGTTGATCAGAAAGTTCTTTAGAAGATTACCATTTATATTATTTAACTTTTGCAACAATTGAAAATTTTATTTCCCATTATCGTTAATTTCTGTTCGGTGAACAGTTTAAACGGAAAATAAAATGGTTTAGAGTACCATTTTGTTGTTGTTATCTTAATTATTTCTTTTTGTATATTTTTAAGAAGTTTTCAAATGTTTTTATTGTATATTTTTAACCGACTTCAAAAAAGGAGGTTCTCAATTCGTACAGTATCTTTCTTTTATATGTACGAACTTATGTTCGTATTACAATGTTCATTTATATGAACTTGTAGGTACATTTAGAAAAGGGACATTAATAAGTTACGTGGTGTAAAATATCTTTTAACATAAATATAGATATTATTTTATATTTGAAAAATCAACATTTTGTATTCAAGTGACAGTTTCACACCTTATAGAAATCAAGATAATAATTATAGAAGTCTGCGAAGGAGACCCTCCCACCTAGATTAGTAGATAGATAGGTAGGTGCAGGCAGACGATGAACATATACTATAATGATAATGCTCTAATTATACACAATAATAATACATACATAAATATAATTTAATTAAGTACAACTAATAATATGTAAGTTAACTTTCCGGACTATACAATAGCCATTTTGATTGTTGGCATTTTTTGGCACCACAGTGTTACAGTCAAGTAAATTAAAATGTTTACGTAAAGCTATTAAAGGCATCAGTTTAAGTGGATTGGGCAAGCAAATCGTTAAAATGTTACTTTGAGAATCGCCAACAAAACTCGCTATTCAGAAAGATTTACGTGAAAAGAGGATTATGCGGATTTTCTTTTACAAAAGAATACCTAATAATTGTTCAATTAGTAAAGCTGTTTGTTATGTCTCTTCATGTATGAATATCTTCACTCACCAACGGTGTTTCCCGTACTAAGGTCCGTATTACAGAATCTCGATTTTCATAAAAAGATTTGAAAGATTGTCAATTTCAATTTCTACATTTATCAAAATAGTGGAATACAATAACACCTTTTTGCCGTCAAATTCCACATAAACTAAGTTTACCACCGCTTTCTAGGCGCTAGTGGATAAGAAACGGTGCAACAAACTCCACTGCGGCAATGCGGAGATCGAAATTCAGGAATGAGTCTCGTTCTAGAATACGGGCCTTAGATCTTTCTGTGAGCCTAGTAAGTACTAGGCTAGTCATGCAAAAAGTACCAGGCTCACAGAAATACTGATTCTGTGATCGCGACCCCCCGGCTTACAGGGACAACCTTAGAGTATACATTATAAATATAGAGCGCGCCTATCACTCAGGTCTTTGGCGCCGAGTGTTAGCAGATACTTTGCGATGATATAGCACACCAATGGTGACGTCACATGCATTACCGAAAATATCAATAGATGCACTTATTAATGTAGTTTGTTGTTATGAAGTTTTTTGTTCGATTTGATATGCATGGATAAAATTAAAGCCAAAATACAAAAAAATGGCGTCATTTTGCGGTATTTTTGCGTCATTATTACTACAAATATACGATGTTGTATAAAATTTTGATTTAACATATCGAATTAAATATTATTTGCGAAGTCATTTTGACGGGTATTGTTTTGCTACTGATTGAGGTTGAGCCAGGAGCCTCGGTACTGTTCATACCCGTGATAGCAGTTCATACTTGTAAGGCGCGCTCTACCCACAACCCTCATCTGCAAATAAGCACACGTAATAATTGATGGACTAGGTTTTAGTGCAGGCTTTTCTTTCGGTGGAGGAGAATCGAACAACTTGTTCTATTATAGCGTCAGATTATTAGTGCAAAGGAAGATACACAGAACAAAGTGTTAGAATTCTTCAACAGCAATGTGTTTCCTTTTTCCTACAGTCCCGGGTCCTTTGATCGGGGCGCGAAAAAGCTTCTAATGAGGCCATCGAGCTGAGAGCTATCATTGTAACATTGTTGGACCCTGTAATGGTGACCCTCTTTCCCATTGATTTAAATGGTTAGATACATAATAAATCTCTTTCCTGAGTTTTGCCTTCAGTTTATCATCAGGCAATGTTCTTTTTATTCCACTTATAGACTACTGGCCCGTGTAGAAAAATGATGGGTCATTTGAACCACCAGGTGACCTATATAGAACGATATAAGAACATAAAATAATAAGATTCAGCACTATGCCGTCACTTGTAAGCTGTCCAACTGAGTGCAGGTGAGTACAGGTACAAAGTACAGGTAGAGTGAGTACATTTTGGTCATATATTTTTGTACGGCATTCTTACCATCGATAGATCCATGAAAAATAACAAGCAAACGCGTAGTGCTGTACAAAAAATGGTGAGCCACAAAGTCGGAATTTTTATTTTATTTTCCGACATTACCAGGGTAAATTTGGTCATTTGATTTTGTACGGCATCAGTTTCATAATATTTCAATACTGCTTCTAATCCATTATTCCGCAACGCCGTACAAAAATCATGCGACATGGTGAAGTAATCGTGGGTTACAACCCCCTCTTCTTCACCTGCACTCAGTTGGACAGCTTACAAGTGACGGCAAAGTGCTGAATCTTATTATTTTATGCTCTTATATCGTTCTATAAAGGTCACCTGGTGGTTCAAATGACCCATCATTTTTCTACACGGGCCAGTAGTCTATTAGGTAGGCAAGCACACGGCCTGATGGAAAGTAGTTACCGCGGCCTATGAACGTGTGCGATCCTCCATAGGCATCACACTCTTGTTGCTGAACCCCAGGTGAAATCCTATTGAGATATATTATAAGAAATGAAAACAATAAACAACATTTCTCAATGTCCCAACACAATACCTTTACATTAACTCTAAATTATGCCACAACTCGTAAACGGGAGAAGCATCGTGGTAACCTATCAGGTTCACAAACTCTCAAGGGATTCTATCAATTTATCCGAAGCCGAGCTGATGTGACAGAAACAGGACAGTTTGGCAAATTAGAGGTAAAGCCTCCGCATTTATGTCAACAAATAAAACCTTTAGTAGCTTTAAACAATTTAAATAATTTTAAGGATAGACTTTATGTCATTTATTGCTGTATTGTTTAGACACACAATTAATTATCATGCAAAATTTTATTACAGCCAAAAAAAAGACCAACAACTGGTCTAGCTACGTGCTTCGATATCGCTCAATACCGCTATTGGGTTATGGAAGTCTGAAGGCAGTCGCTTCACGGAAAGTATCGAAGCCTAGCCAAATCCGCAGTTTCACTGGTAAAGCGGACCCCAGGCTCCGAGGTGAAAGCTTCGGATGTGACTAGGATTAACGCTAGGGTGAAGAAGAAGAAGCTAAAATTTTTACAGATGATGACATCATATTATGTTATGGGAGTGACTGCCGTTTGTACGCTTTTTTACCCGACTACGGCGAAGCCAAGGGAGGGTTATGATTTTGACAGGCTATGTATGTATGTATGTATGTATGTTCGTTTGTTCCCTCATAGCTGCTCAACTACTTATTAGAACTGGACATATAGCATATCGTTAGAATCGTCTTGATCGTCCGATGGTTATAGGCTATATGACGTGTCACTAAATCTAATGTGGCGCCCTCTAGCGGCCATAAAGTACTGTGTTGAAAAAATAATTTGAGATAAATATGCCGTGTATGGTATCAAATTAAAGAGCTCAATTAGCACATTTCAAATATGCATAAATTATAGTTGTTAGGTGCCCCAAAATAAAAAAAATAAAAAAATAAGTTTAAAACTAAAACCCGACTACTTAAAAATCACGCTCTGAAAAGTATTAAACAAGAAAATATCTAGGATAGCCGTGGTCGTATGCCACTTACTATAATAAAACGATACATACATGCTATTCTAAGGAAAAGTGGCATACGACCACGGCTATCCTAGATATTTTCTTGTTTAATACTTTTCAGAGCGTGATTTTTAAGTAGTCGGGTTTTAGTTTTATTTCTAGTTAATTATAATACTTATCTATGATAAAAACGTCAATTGTTTTGTGCCAAAATTATTACAAAAAACTGTATAACTATTTTTCTGTATAATGATCCACCGCAACCAGTGGCGAATATTTTATACCTATTAAATTGCATTTATAATCTTTAATGATATTATTACTATTGTACACTTCACCAACATGAGTTTTTTTATACCACTTACGTTCAAGCACACAGTCCACCTGATGGAGAGTGGTTACCGTGGCCTATGGAAGAGTGCAATACCACACTCGTGCTGCCAACCCTGTAAGAACAGAGAAATTTTGTAACGTCACCGCAGAAGATAAGCAGGATAAGCCTTTGATCTTTCCACTCTTCAGTGAGATAATTCAAAATTTGCAACAGGCAGTCAGTTTGTGGTTAGCACAAAACCTCTTCAGTGGGCTCTGGCTACCCTACCCACCGAAGGGAACACAATACGAGGCTATTATAACCACGGCATTCTGCAGGGCGTAGCAACGGAAATACAGTCGTGTCCTACCTCCTACAATTACTTACACATAGTGTTTATATGAAGAGTTATAAACTAAGCATGAATATTTCCAATGTTGGTTACTCAGTAACCAAGTACGTTAAGTACCTACTCGGTATGGTACGTTGTGTATTCGGTTGCTGACTAACCGAATATTTTACACCCCGGTGAAAAGCTATTACATTTTCCATCTTCTTACATTCTCAGTATGCCAACGCCAATTTCGATGAACGAGAATCCTCGACATGCCGCACCTTACTAAGCTTATACTTTACACGTTGCACTCTGTCGTATTACCTACCTGATGCGGTTTATTTTTCAGGATAAACATACTTTGTGATATACTAGCTGTTGCCCGCAGCTTCGCCTGGGTGAAATTTTGATCCCGTACCTGCTACCTAACTTATAGCTATAATAAAAGTGGCCTTTGTAACATGCCAGGCTATACCTATTAACGGACACATCCTTTCAACCGTGATTGGATAGTAAATATCCAAACTGCTTCACACGACCAAGAAGACCATAGACCTACCCGTGACTAGAGGGCTGGTTTATTCCTTGCACAAAGGATTGGCATTTCCATTCAACGTGGCAATACCACTAGCCTTCTGGCTACCCACCCAGTTGACGTCGATGGGGAGGAATTTTTTGACGCCTGAACTTGCAGCTTTGATATAGGTATATTAGGTATTGTTTTTATATTATGTAATTACGTAAATATTTGTAATTTAATAATAATCAGCAAATACATTTATGTAAATTAAGTGATTCATATCCCATATCCCAAAGCGTTGCAAAAAAACAGACGTTCATGATTTGCTTTAAACTTGGGTAAAAGTAGAACAATGTAATATAACCTTTTCAAGGGGCGTTACTTCCGAGCTTACCTTAACATCAATCACTTGCAGATAACGCGCCTGATCGTGGGTAACCTTCGTTTGCGTAGTGACATAACAATTCGCAATGGACTTGTTTACCCAATATTACAGATATATTAAACTTCAGTGATTCGCCCTTCGAGATTACACGCATAAATTTACTTGTAGTAGTACGCACATGTGCTGCCATCTTACACAATTTTAGAGCAACATTAAAGAAATGATCCCTGCGCTCTGATGTGGGTATCTCATACACGTTTTGTGTAGCTGCCATCGCGCACGAAAAAATTTTCTATACGTTATTAATTGGGTATTTTAATAGTTATTTCTTGTCTTTAATCAATATAATAATGGGAAAACGTAATCACTACAAGGATGAAGGTTATACAGCCCGGAAAATCAGAAAGTCGGAAAGTTCTCGTGGTTCCAGTTCGAGCTCAGAAGCATCGCAAGCGACTTCTAGTACGTCTTCAAAATCAATTGAACAGGATTACGCGGAGTACGATGACCAAGTACATGCGGATGAACATCCCTTGCAGGAGGATTTGCAAGATGAAGGTATTTACCGAATACCAATAAATATAAGATTAGGAATACCTTTGTGTACTGAGTATAGTCTGGAAGGCTATTACCGACCCGTAATTTTATACTTCAGGCCAATCCGGGAGGTTGATCGTTGTATAAAGGGGACACACAAATATTCTTGAGCATAGTCCGAGAGACTATGTCTTGAATACGGTACTTACCTACTTCTTATAGCTAATGATGCTCGTGATAAAGGCTGTGTCACGAATTCCTTTCGACGGCGACGGTACGAGCTTAGTCTGAAAGACTAATACCAACCTTTGAATATGCTTCAGTTTAACCTGTAAGGTTAATCGCTGCGTATAAGATTCGCATACAGAATTCTAGAGCACAGTCCGGGAGGCTGTGTCATGAATTTCTTGCGATGGTACGAGTTTTATTGGCACCTGCCACGCCTACCCAACACCGCAGTTGCGCCGGCTCCAAGCCCCTGAGAGCCCGAAGGTACCCAGGAGCTAGAACACGATATTTCATGTCTAATAGGCGAAGAACCTGTGAAGGAAGAATAGTTCGGACCAAATGCCATAAGGACATAGCAAGCCGGTAGTCTGATATCCTGGTTAACGGACTAAAAGATGGTAAGATTTTTTCTTTCTTTCTTTCATTCAAACCAAAGATAATTTTTTAAGAGGTTATGATATACCTGATAACTTAAAATTATCCCAAGCTCCGAAACTTCATTCTGAGATCAAAGCAGCGGTCAATGAAAGTGCCTTTATGAGGGATATTATTCTCCAAGAATATGCAATCAAGAGCCTCAACATCCAGGGCTTTAAACTAAAGGGGGGGGCCGCCACCGCTGCAGTCGCAGCCACGTCGCATACCAGCGACACAGAACTCGACGGCTGGTGGACACAAGCAGGTACCAGTGCAACGTGCGACAGAACATCGTGCCGGACTGCGCGCCTCTAGCTGAGGTGGACGACTCTGTTATACAGGCGGGTAAAACGCAAATTATTCATTAATAATTAGTCTTGCATCACAAGAGATGTCATAATCCTGTCTTGGGTCAACGGTCTGCAAATTCCAGTGCCTGGTAATATTACTCAGTAAATTACCCATTAATAAGCCTCAATCTCAGGCAGAAAAGTTAGATATGAATAAGGAACCATGTGAGGGTCAATTTCTATCTTATATATTTCTTGCATTGATTTCTTGTAAAGAAAATTGACGGCAAGAATAGATTTACTTTGAATTTAAAATCATTAAATCAGTCTATCATTGCGCCGCATTTTAAACCTGAGGATTATAGAACTTACATTGGGACTGTTTATACTGGAGATTGATGGCACTTGGTGGAACTTGCTACACATATTGAATAAATCACTTGTACTTTTCACTGTAATACAATTAATTTTATAATGTATAAATTATTTTACAAAACATAATTACGTTTATGAAAATTTAAATTTCCCCAAATTTTGGGGAAAGAAGTTGAAGCTGGTGTACTCGTTTTTAAAAGTACCCACACATAAAATATTGTAGTTTTTTAGTTTAAAACATTGTAAACCTTTGATAATGCCGTAAGGTGAAACCGGTAAGGTTCAAATAAATAAATAATTGTGGAAGGGTACAAGAGATTTATTCAATATGTTACATTGGGACCTAAACATAAACAGCGAAATGTGGGTGCTAGCACCCCTGCCTACCCCTTCGGGGATACAGGCGGTTTTCTTCGGTTTATGTTATGTATGTTATGTTATGTTATGATTATAGAACTGCCATGAAGCTTATTTCAGAACATACCTTTGACATTGACCATTGTGATGGACTTGTGATGTGCACCATTGACCTTAAAGATGCCTATTTTTTCTATAAGATTCACAGTGAATCGAGAAAACTACTGTGATTTTATTGACTAAGAAAACTATGAAACCTGAATCTCAAGTATTACCATTTGGTCCTAATTTAGCACCTTATGTTTTAACTAAACTTATGCGTCCTGTTATACAGTTTGTTGTTTAATCAAGGATTACTATCAGTCATTTATTATGATGATTTATAACCTACTATTTGGTAATGATGACCATACAGATTGTAAACATAACCTTGAGGTTACAAAACCTTGCTTCAATCATTAGATTTCACAATTAATTTAAAAAAGATCAAGTGTAGACCTACTTAACTAGTCGAACTGCAAAATTTCTAGGTCTTGTTTTTTCATCCTGAAAACATGAGAATTACCATCACAATAGAAAAGATAAAGAAGATCAAGGACGATCTTCTAAATTTTTCTAGTAGATGCAGGTGACGAAATTTTGCACACCCGATAGGGTTGCTAGTATCGATATGCCCCGCAGCACAGTATGGTTGACTTTATACAAAGCAATTTGAGAGAACTAACTATCTTGCCTTAAAACACAGTGATGATTACAATCAATACCTATATTAACTTGCTTAGTTCCTTACGCGAAAACTCTGATTGGTGGCTTTGTAATATCGACCACCGTGCTAGTCCTATTCGATCTGGCAACTACAAGCTGGGAATATACCCAGATGCGTCTCGAACTGGTTGGGGTGCTTGCTGCGCAAGTCAGACAGCCAGTGGACAATGGCCTGATGAGGAACTGGCTGACACATTCTTTGAGCTAAAGATTTTTGCCGATAAAAACTGTAACTGCGAGATACTTTTACGGATAGATGCTGCACTGCTAATTCTTATATTAATAGGATGGGTGGCATACATTTTCTCCACCTCAATTTGATAGGTCGTAATGTTTGGAAGTGGTGCGGAAAGACACTTGTTTGTTTACGCGTCTTACATTTCTTCCAAAGACAATTACGCAGCAGATGCAGGATCGCGTCGCATACATACCGATGTTGAGTGGGAACTTAACAAATTATACCTTTCACCGTATATGCGAAATATTTTAATCAGCTTGAAATCGATTTGTTTGCTAATAAACAAAACTTTGTCGAATAAACAAAAAATGTGTCAAATTTATCTCTTGGCACAATAATCCAGAGGCGTATAAGCTGGATGCATTGGCCTTGTCCTTGAGTTTTGGGACACCCTCTATATACTAGACAGGGATGAGGGCATTGTTGTGACACCTCTATGGCCTACGCAGCCTTGGAACCCACTCTTTAGGAAGTTGTTAACTAGTAAGCTTATTACATTCACACCTAATAAACACTTGTTGTCACCTCTTTACAGTTCGGAGCACAAGCTTTACAGGAGCCTTTGAAAGACCGATTGTAAATGACAATTAATGATTTTTTAATTTTTAATTTTTTATCCTGGTTGCAGGAGTTATTATCTGGCAAGCTTTTTTGAAATAAGGCTCTCTTCTAGATGCAGCAGACGTGATGTTAGCGTCTTGATCATAATACTTTAAAACAATACAATACTTGTTTTAAAAATGGTTCACTTTCTGCTAGGATAGAAATTTTAATTATATTTCAAACAACAGTTGCTAATGTATTACATTTTTTAGTTACTCTGGTTAACTAGGGCCAAGATTATAGTTCAATGAATTACACAAAGGCTCTGTCCCTGATTATAAATTTGTCAACCAATAACGACCCACAGTGATTATAGGATTTATGAAACGAGTATTTATAAGTTACGAACTCCTCTTCGGAGATATAATTTTACTTGGGATCCAAAACTATTGCTCTAGAATATCTAAGTAAATGGTATACTCTAATGAAGGCCTTTCTTTCGAGAAATTATCACGAAAATTTACTACACCCTTGGCTCTAATAACTGCACATAGGGTGCAGACATTGTCTTTAAAATTAAACTATCATTATAAAATACATTAATGAAAGTTTGTAATTCATATTATCATAGATTAGATTAAAACCTCGACCTACATTAACTCTTCCATATTTCAATGAAAACCCCTCCACTTGCTCTGCCAGGACATTATAGAACAATATTTGTTTGTGTCAGCAGAAAAGAGTAGGTAAACCAAATTTTGACTCCTTAATTATTAGTTATAAAAAACTTTTTTGTAAAATTCACAATCTTTAGGTCGTTGGATCAAGGCCCCATTGGGTGAGAGCAGAATAGATATATGTGTATTTAGTGCTCATAGCACAAAGCATGTTGTCACATCTACCACCAAAAGGTTCGGAGTAAACTTGGACCTTACAAAGAAAACCGCTGGTTGGACCGACACATCAAAAACTTTTGCCAAGTTTTTTATCAGAGAGGTGGCCACCGATACGAATACCTCTGACTATTTTGCTCGATCTTTCGGCAGACTGGCTTTGGTCAACAACATGTCCTTACCTTATTAAACATATTTAACAAACTGCTCATTATTTCTCTACGGCTGTATAACGATTTAATTGATTACAATTTTTAATCAATTTGGAATCTTTCTATTTATCCATTATTATCATTATTTTTTAATACTATTTCGTGAGACTTTAAACATCTACAAGTAAATTTATGCGTGTAATCTCGAAGGGCGAATCACTGAAGTTTAATAGAAAATCAAACGAACTTACCTGTAAGTGAAGTTCGATGACTATTAAACGATGTGATTCGCCCGAGAGATTACACTCCCTCCCTAACCCTAATCAAGTTTGTTCTAGATTTTTCCCATACAGGCACGAAATAGTGGCTTACAATGGCAATAAGGACAAACGTGTATGAGATACCCACATCAGAGCGCAGGGATCATTTCTTTAATGTTGCTCTAAAATTGTGTAAGATGGCAGCACATGTGCGTACTACTACAAGTAAATTTATGCGTGTAATCTCTCGGGCGAATCACATCGTTTAATAGTCATCGAACTTCACTTACAGGTAAGTTCGTTTGATTTTCTATAATATTTTTAATGGTTTTTTGTAAATTACAGCTTGCTGGAAAGCAGCTTTCCCTAATTAAGCTTAGAATTTCAAAACTACCCAATTGATTTGTCAGTCATGAACAGTCTCTGTGGCGTGGCTGTAATGAACGCAGCCGCTACGCAAGGAGGGCGGGTTCGATGCCCGCTCAGTGCAAATATTTGTACGCATGAATATGGTTAAGTATTAAGGAAAGACTTACTTTCGGGCCTGCGATATTAGAAAAGCCAGACTTAAATCACTTATTAGGTATAGGTACCTAAATCAAAATAATCCGTTATAATCTGAAAACCCCATTCAAATGTCATGCATTCAAATTGCCAAATGATTAGAAAAACACATTATTATCTAATATATAAAATTCGGTTACCTATCTTAATCCCGAATTTTAATATTCCGAATATCATAATCCCGAAAACGTTTGGCCATTTTTTCATAATCCCGTTTTTTCAAATTCCGAAGTTTTATTTGCCATATAATCGCAACTCCGAATTTCATTTGCCCAATTATTCATTTGTACGACGTTTTATAATCCAGACGAACGAGTTCCAGACACACGAAATCTAAATGCACAAAATCCAGATGACCGTAATCCATATGCATGAATGCCCAAATTTTAAAACACAATTTTTTGAAATGCATTTAATTGATAACCAGACAAACAATATCCAGATTTTTAAAACCAGCTAGCATCAGGCATGCAGCATGCAGCAAGCATCAGGAATTTAGCATGCAGCAAGCATCAAGCATGCAACATGCAGCAAGCATCAAGCATTTAGCATGCAGCAAGCATCAGGCATGCAGCATGCATCAGGCATGCAGCATGCATAATGCATGCAGCATGCAGCAAGCATGCAGCTTGCATAATGCATGCAGCATGCAGCAAGCATCAGGCATTTACCATGCAGCAAGCATCAGGCATTTAGCATGCAGCAAGCATCAGGCATTTAGCATGCAGCAAACATCAGGCATTTACCATGCAGCAAGTATCAGGCATGCAGCATGCAGCAAGCATCGTTTCTGTCACAGCTCCGGCGCTGCGGGGCTCCAGCGGCCCCACACGAGCTTATCGTCGCAGATGGTTGTAACGCCCACGCGGCCATTGTAACCACCTGCTCCTCAGCTCGTGAGCCGCCTCGCCCCTCCGCGCCTACGCGGTCTTAAATAACACTCTAGGGGTAGGGCAAACAAGACTACGTGAAGTCGGATTTGCGGCAATTCATTTCTTTCACTAACTTTTTTGTGTCAATTTTTGACTTTTCAAACCAATAATTTAAGGGTTAAACTGTTAATTTTTCCGTATAAAATTCCGTACAGGGATAAATAAAAAATAAAAAAAAACCTAACCTATCCGAATCGGATTGCACTGAGTCGGGGTGTTAACGATAATTTTAATAATTTCGACATTGAAATTTCTAAATTAATGTACCTTAATTTCTAAATTACTTACTGTACCTAATAAATGAATCATATAAATTTACTGAATTTTACTATACTTGTATAATATAGTTTAGCTGGAATACGATTGTATGGGAACCAAATAAAACGATTATGAAAGAACAATGGCGAAATTTTATTTGACAACAATTTGAGCGACTTAAAATGTCATTCATAGGAAACTCATTCTAGTAAATATCTACGTTTTATGAAATTATCGTCTAAGTTAATAAGGGCCGAGGAAAAGAACGGAAATTATTATGAGCTCAATTGATTAATTCAATTTCCTTATCAATTCAATGTTACCATTTTGCAACTATTCTTATAAAATGTAGAAAAACTATGCAGTAAAGTGTCGTACTTTTGTAAATATTTTTAGTTTTATAATTGTAAGAACTGAATCAATGAAGTATGTTAGTTATTGATATGTTTTTAAATGCATGTTTTTCAAACTTAAAGAATTTCTGTAATGAAAATATAAGCAAGTAAACAAAAACATAGTAGTAAAATATATTTTTACTATGGCAACATTGACAACTCTAGACAGACATAGGGGCGTTTACCAAAAAAAATGACCACTCGAATAATGGCATGTCCTACGACTTGTAACTAAATTTTGTGAACTATTGATATGAAAAGCTAGTTCCTTTAACATTGTACATTATAAAACGCATTCAAAGCTAATAATTTACATAAGTAAAAACCAAAAAATATAATAATTTCACATAAATTTTGATAAAATAAAATGAAAAAGTAGTGATTTTTATAGTGTCCCACCATACTTTTCCAAACTTCGGTACGTGATTTTTATAAGTTAACTGTCTCTAGGTTATGAACTATTGTGTTTTTCAGAAAGATTATATCAACCAAATGTCATTTTATAGCTTGTTGGCATAGATTTAGAGATCAAACTATAAAAAAATACGTGTTTTGACGTGGGTCAAAAAATGATGTCTGTGGAAAAATTCCGGAACGCTACGACTATAAAATGAGTTTTTACGACAAATTTCTACTAACTTCGTCAATTTTTATGAATGGCAACATTTAACACTATAAAACACGCGCCATTTTAATTTTTTTAGCGGCATAGCTTCAGAAAGTCTATGGAAAGTCATGTAGTGACTGGTTGTGCGTCACGCTGGGCTACTTTTATGTTCCACTACGAACCTTGTTTTTATTGGTAAGTATGGATATCTTTGCCTTACAGTTTAATAAAACTTATTGCGTTTGTTTTATAGAAAGCGATTCAATGCTCTTATTTATTAAATATGTATTAAAACAACAACTTTTTTTGGATTTGGTTATGTACCGGCATCAAACGTCACGTCCACCACGCGACGTAATGTACTAGATTTCTCTATGTATTTTTTTTCTCCTGGGTGGAATTCCATAACGCGACGGTCATTTTTTTTGGTAAACGCCCATCGACGTTTGTTTACGTTCGTTGTGTTTTCTCGTGGAGTGATTTCAATCATCTTTACCGTTTTATTGAAGTTTCTTGTGACCCGGACTGCTTAAGGAAGCTGATTTTTCCTCTTTGTGACGCCGTGCATGCCTAAGGACTCTGATACTGATACATAACTGAGTGACTGTGCTGTTTGTATATTGGATTCCGATCTTGCCATATTCTGTGGATCTCGTAGCTTTGATGTTATGTTTACTAGTTTAGAATGTACAATTCATTAGGTACATGTCGAAATAGGCAAGTAAGAAAAAAGGATTTACCGATATAGGTCATACATACTTATTGTATGTAGTAACAGCAAAATGTGGGTGTAAAACCGGGAATATATAGATAAATATACGAGTATGTGTATGTAGTACGTACATTACATAAAAGGATTATGCAGCCACACCATTCATCAAACACATTGACACAATAATAGAGATCTAAATGTATAACCTACAAAATGTTCAACACCGAAAATCTATTATTCTCGGCCTTCTTAGATTGAAATTCTAGTACGTATTAGAACAGGTGATCATGCTGTATCAAACAGTATTTTTGTTTATTTAAAGACGCATCATTTCATTCTCAAATAATATCATGTATGGGCGGCTGCCATTGTTCTTTGGTAAATGGTAAGATGGGAAACAAAAAAAAATATTTTGAGAATCTGGTATAACTATATTTGGATTATGACAATATGGGAAACAAAAAAAAGCTATTTGAAAATTTGGTTTTAGTGCACCTGGTAATTGATTTATCTGGGAAATGAAAAACGGAATTATAGAAAGTTGTCATTCATTACATCTGTCTTTTAAAAGTTCTACCAACCGTTTTCGGGGTTTTAAGATTCGGGTAACAGAAATTCGATATTTCAATAGGTTACCATAAAATTCTCGTGTCACAAATGTGCGTAATCGAACTCCTCCGAAACGGCTTGACCGATTTTGATGAAATTTTTTGTGCTTATCCGGTATCTATGAGAATCGGCCAACATCTATTTTTCATCCCCCTAAATGTTAAGGGTGGTCCCCCTTAATTATTTTTTTTATTTTTCAGACAAAATTTTTTGTTTTTATTTTTTTATGATACATCATACAAAAATACATGCAACCCTAAATTTTCACCCCTCTACGATCAACCCTTATTTTTTATTTGGTAATTTAAAAGTTTTATTTTCTAATATATAAAATTCTTCTGTCACGGGGTGCGTAATCGAACTCCTCCGAAACGGCTCGACCGATTTTGATGAAATTTTTTGTGCTTATCCGGTATCTATGAGAATCGGCCAACATCTATTTTTCATCCCCCTAAGTGATAAGGGTGCAGCGGGAACGGGATTTGAATACCACGCGGGCCGAAAATATGGCGGTACGAAGTTCGCCGGGGTAGCTAGTATTAAATAACTTAAACTGCGATGTAGGCATAGCACAATCGATGCGCAAAATTTTATTCAAATCCATTTTGATATTGATGTGACTGACAAGCAATCTCACATTTGAATTTATAAGTTAGAAATAAGTGCGATTTCTACTATTTTGTGCAGTGAAATGTATTTATATCTCAATAGAGTTATTATAACTTATAACTGAAATTCCCATTCAAGTCTCAAACACATTTACTATTAATGTTATTCGCTGAAATATTCAAAATTTCAAAGGTTAACAATCTTTAATAAGTGAAAATCTTGTATTACTTTAAATTGTTAAGAAAGTTGAGCTAATCGTCTGACCTCTAAACATTTTGAAACTTGAACGAAGATGGTGCAACTTTATGAAATTTAAATAATTATAAAGCAAAATGTTTTGATTTCAATACTTTTATCAGATATTAAGTAATTACAGGACTCAGTCTGCCGTAACCAATCTCGAGAACGGCTAATAGGAGTTGAGCCCCCTAGACAAGTGGCAACCAGTCATTATTATTGTCATAAACGTTAAAATACGTTTAAGAAAGAGAAACGGGAACCCATTTAAGAAAGATATCGAGAAGAGAGAAAGAGAAACGATTTGAATAGTTAGCAGAATAAATGTTTTAAAATTTCATTAAAAAGTGTCAACCTTAGAGTATAGAAATGGCGCTAGGAAGAACAATTCTGATATGTGTATCAAAATGGGGAAAAAAAATTATTGTGGACAGTAATGTAGCGTTTATGATTTTCACTTATATCTCAGTTCATACAAAATATTTTTTGGCATCATACTACATTTTTAGATTTTTGATACGCTCATCAATTATTTTTAAAAACAGTTTAATGTCTCTCCTGAAAACTTAACCAAAAACACATAGAGGTTTTGGCAAGCGCAACGACGATACATTGCTATAGAGCGCGCCTTACAAGTATGAACTGATATCACGGGTGCGAACAGTATCGATGGTCCTGGCTCAACCTCAATCAGCAGCAAAACAATACCCATCAAAATGACTTCGCAAATAATATTTAATTCGATATGTTAAATCAAAATTTTATACAACATCGTATACCTATTTGTAGTCACAACTGTTTTTGTAATACGCAAAATGACGCCATTTTTCTGTATCTTGACTTTAATTTTATTCATGCATATCAAATCGAACAAAAAACTTCATAACAACAAACTACATTAATAAGTGCATCTATTGATATTTTCGGTAAATACATGAAACGTCACTATAGGTGCGCTATACCATCGCAAAGTATCTGATAACACTTGGCGCCAAAGACCTGAGTGATACGCGCGCTCTATAATGTAATGTATACTCTCAGGTGTCAACAAGGGGTTGACATTAATTATTCTAGTCTACAATAAGCCGGTCAACGAATTGCCACTTGTCTAAGATGCTCTAAGAATGCAAGGCAGCTCCATTAATTTCTAGGATACCTAAACATTAAAGTTCAGTCTTAACTTAGGAAAGACATCACTAGGGGTGTCACTTGCTCATTGTCAAACCTGTAGGTAGTAATAATTCATTATAATATTATTTTCAAAACAGCTTTACGGGATAAATTTGTAATTAGTAATAACCAGAAAGGATTTATTTGAAAAACAGTGTTAATTCATTGAAGTTTGTGGCCCCGGAATCACACTGGGTCGCTGTGACTGAGTGAAAATGATTAGGGGTGTCACTGAACATGCTGTTTATATTATAATATCTATGTTTTAAATAGAGATACACACACTCAGCTCATGATCCTAAAGTATTGGGGTCAACCCTGTCAAAGTGGTATGGGTTTTTTTATATTCAAATTGGTTTTAGTTACAATCTATACAAATATAATACTTATAAGCAAAATACCACTCACTGATTAATTAAGAAATCTCAGAAACTATAGCACTACAAACTTGAAATTTGGAAGGTTCCTCATAGGGTGAGATCCGCTAAGAACGGATTTTACGAAAATCCACCCCTAAGGGGGTAAAACGGGCTTTAATTAATTCCACGCGTAAATTATAGACTTTAAATTCCTACGTTGCAAAATAACTGCAAAAAAATCCATAAAAACTTCATAATAATTATATGTAATTACATGAAAAGACAAGCGAAAAGATTCGTTTTTGGACATCAGACTAACATAATAATATATAAAGTGGATGACCTTGGAGATATATTTCGCACACACGTTCTAACAAAATGGGTCGTTAAGGTGAACGCAGACTTGGCCGCACCGCACTCACCGCGGTCACCGCAGTCATCGTTTTTGTATTCGACCGCTTCGGGTAGGTACTGCGGCAACTGCGGCGCGGGTAGGTGCGCGAGGTTGCATAGATCTCATATAAAGAATTCGGAATGCGGGGACTGCGGTGAGTGCGGTGCGGTTAAGTCTGCGTTCACCTTTGATACAAAGGCACAGAACAGGACATAGGATCATGACCTCTGCGGTTTAACGATAGAAGGTTCTACTGCTACCCAGGGGGCGTGGGTTCGATTCTCGCTCTATACGCACGTTCGATTCTCGCACGATAAAAAAAGGTAGGTACTTAATTAAACGGTAACAATCTTGATGTATCTAATTGAAAATATTTTATTTAAAACTCAGTTTTTATATTTTTCTGTATGGAAACTTATTTTAATTGAACCACGAGTGAGCTAATTAGCCTAATTTATTTGTTTAATACGTATTTTTATAAAAAAAACGCTACAAGATAATTTTAAATTGACCATCATTATGTTATTGACCTTGCTATTGTTATATATAAGCTGTAAGTTTTCCGAATTTCTATAATAAAATAATAAAATAAAATATTCTGTCCTCCGTGACCCTTAGTTAAGTACCTAACCGAATAAAATACAAGTATGTTTATCCGCCCCCTAGCAGAAGCAGGCCGCGCATTGCGTGCCTCCCCATACCCGGGGGCGAGAGGGGACTCCGTGATCCCCACACCGGATGAGGTCCGGATCGAAAGATGTGGCCCTGGGTCGGCCGGTGTGCGAGGGATATGGCTACGACAACCTCACCTCCGGCAACCGACGGCCCACAGACGGCGTGCGTTTTAGTCGGTTCGAGTCCGACATAACCTCCTTCTCCGGCTTCGGCGGGGGAGGTATCCGTGGGGATTTTTTCGCACGACAAAAAAAAGTATGTTTATCCGCCTACTGGATTCTATAACACAAGCTACTTAATCTATGCTTCCATCTCCTCTCTCCTTTCCTATATAGGACAACACATGCAGGGCTTAGATGCCACCCGCATACGGTGCAGAATATTCCATCAAGAACCAAGCGGTTCGGCGACTCCTTCTTCTGCCGCACCATTAAGTCTTGGAATTCCTTACCAGTTCACGTGTTTCCCTCCCCCTACAGTCCCACACACAGTATCTGATGAGGCCGTCAAGCTGAGTGCCACCATTGTAACAAGGTACGTGTCTGTAATGGTGACCCTCTTTCAGAGACTTTGCCTTCAGCTTACCATCAGGCGAGGCGAAGTCAAATTGGCGTGTCCTATATAAAAAAATACTAGTATAGAAACTGGTACTGGTCTAGATAGCGCTGTCTATATAATATTATATTTAATATTTATAATAGGTATGTATAATCAATATTTATTATTATTATTTATACCTAAATATGTAGTATACCTCTTTCTATATTCTGTTTATAATATGCGTGACATCCTTGAGAGTAATCGAAATCCAACTCGGCGACGACTGGATGGAAAGTTTTTCTTTTCAAAGGAGATAAGTTAAATTGATATTTCAGTGAGTTAAAGCGATTTTTTAAAACCTATCTTTGCTGTCTGGTAACGTAATTTGTAGTAAAGGTTCTTGACATATTAATATATTTACATATCAGTAATTTAACTATGAAAGGAATAAAACATATCTACCGGTCAAGTGCGACTTCGACTCCGCCTCGCGCACTGAGGGTGCCGTACACAATGTAATTCGGAGATGGACTTATCATCACTATCATCACTATCATCACTATCATCACTATCATCACTATCATCACTATCATCACTATCATCACTATCATCACTATCATCACTATCATCACTATCATCACTATCATCACTATCATCACTATCATCACTATCATCACTATCATCACTATCATCACTATCATCACTATCATCACTATCATCACTATCATCACTATCATCACTATCATCACTATCATCTCTATCATCACTATCATCACTATCATCACTATCATCACTATCATCACTATCATCACTATCATCACTATCATCACTATCATCACTATCATCACTATCATCACTATCATCACTATCATCACTATCATCACTATCATCACTATCATCACTATCTTCACTATCATCACTATCATCACTATCATCACTATCATCACTATCATCACTATCATCACTATCATCACTATCATCACTATCATCACTATCATCACTATCATCACTATCATCACTATCATCTCTAGATATTATAAAACAAAGTCGCTGTCGCTGTCTGTCCGTCCCTATGTATGCTTAAATCTTCAAAACTATGCAACGGATTTTGAAGCGGTTTTTTTTAATAGATAGAGTGATTCAAGAGGAAGGTTTATATGTATAATACGTGCATAATATTGTAGAGAAACACTGATAAATTTAGAGATATGGAGCGGGATCAGAATACCACACAGGCAGATAATATGGCGGTACGAAGTTCACCTTCCTTTTAAGGTAACCCTAAAAATTAATAAATTTATCATAACAAAGATCCCATATCTCTTTAGGCTATAAAACTTAAAAGAGTTATCTCTTTATTAACCAACATTCTTTAAAAAACGACTAAATTCATCCAAATCTTAAGCCAGATGTACCTACTTAATATTTTCATTTCCCCACTGTATAATCTTATTCATCTCATGTCTTACAATTTCCATATTTTCAAAGATTTCCGAGGGTAATTCTCGGCAGGAATGCGTGATAATCCCTCACTGAATATCAGGCGCTCAGATTGGAGGGGTGTGAAGTAGACATGTCCTAAAATTGTATCTCGTCTCGGAAACGAGGATAATAAGATATACTGTCATTCGACAGGATTTAAGGTTTGAAATTCGTATTACAGTCGTTTTACATCATTGGTTTAAATATAAATGGACTGTATAAGTATGCAGATTTCGGAAGAGATGCTATACTTATTGAGTAAATTATACTTAGTATTGAAAAGCTTATAAAAAGAGTTCTAGAACATATTATAATTTTTGTTACCTATGATGAAACAAAAATAGTATCTTATTGTACAGTAGTAGTAGGTAGTAGCAGGTTTTACTAGCAGCTGACTTCGTACGCGTGGAGTTCCTTTTACCTTTTTTTTTATACCACTTAAGTGGCAGACAAGCACACGGCCCACCTGATGGAAAGTGGTTACCGTGGCCTATGGACGTATGCAACACCAGGGGCGTCACACTTGTGCTGCCGACCCTGAAGAAACCATCTAATGCCGTTCTTGAAGAACCCCATATTGTAGTCACTTGGGAAAACCATCGCGGGGAGTTCATTCCACAGCTTGAGTGTGCGAGGGATGAACCTCCTTAGGGGTAGATTTTCGTAAAATCCATTCTTAGCTGATGTCTACACCCTACAGGCACCTACTCGCCAAATTTCAAGTTTGCAGGTGTTAAAGTTTCTGAGATTTATAGACTGTTGAAAACTTCGCTATCGCCAATTGGTTGTGGACGTCAGGTGGCAGTTGCTTCACGGAAAAAATCGAAGATCAGACGCATCACATTAGTTAGATTGCAAAGTCGATCCCAACTGAAGCAAATGCGCAGAGAATGATGAAATGTATTCTCTCGTAAACTTTATAAACGTATAGAAAAGAAAAGTTTACGTGAAAGGTTATAGTACTCAGTCATTTGGTATTTTTACTTGGAAAGTTTTCCGGGAGTTTTGAAAATTGGTAATTTTATAGATTTTGATATCAAAATCTAAATCTATATTGTATATAATATGTTTTTCCTGTAAAATGCGCCGGAAAGAAGTTATTATCTAAAAACTGGTTTTGGGCGCCATTTTTTCAATATGGCGGCGTGAGCGGCAAACATACGAGGCGTCAAAGTTGAAATTTGGAAAGAGCATATCAAAATCTATAAAATTGCCAATTTTCAAAACTCCTGGAAAACTTTCCAGGTAACCTCAATTTTTTCGACCAAATGACTGTACTATTAATCAAAATGGGTATTAGAAATATGATTACCTCACAATCACATTGGGACATATTACCGTGTAATATCGCCGAAATAAATGACTAAGATTACTTGAACCCGAAATCTATTTCAGAGCAATTACTCTATATGTAAGTAATTACATTATTTGGGTTCCTCGAGATGCGAGTTGACATTACCGGGCCTTTAGAAGTTAATAAATAATGAATCAGGTACTTCTTATACATATTCATTCTAGCGTTAATCCCAGTCGCATACTTTCAAGTCAGTCGCAAGCTTTCACCTCGGAGTCTGGGGTCCACTTTTTCCAGTCTAACTGCGAGTTTGGCTTTATCTAAATATATATAACTCAAAGGTGACTGACTGACCCTAAATATGATAGCCGAACTAGTGGACCTGTTTACGGGTTCTTTGAGTGAATTTACAAAGGCCTCATTATATATTTTTAGTTATAAGATTTAGTTTGTAAATATTTATAGTATTATATACAAAGATGTTTATTGGACTAACTGCCGCATTGGGGCAACCTGTAATGGTAGTAGTTTAGATTTAATAAATAAATAAATAAATAAATAAATAAATCAATGCACAGCCCAAACCACTGGCCGGATCGGCCTGAAATTTGGCATGCACGTAGATGTTATGACGTAGGCATCCGCTAAGAAAGGATTTTGATTAATTCTTCCCTCAAGGGGATAAAATAGGGGATGAAAGTTTGTATGAACCTTTGTTAATTTTATACCGATCGGGCTGAGACGAAGCGATAACCGTCATCCATGCGGGCGAAGCCGCGGGCAACAGCTAGTCTTCGATGTTTTCTGTTAAGCGACTGCCATCTGCGATATCGAAGTATTACAATTAGATCAGTTGTTGGACTTTTTATCCATAGAGATGTTCGTATGACAACCGAGACCGACGATCAGACTAATGCAAATCCTCTATTCCCACTAGTTCAGTTGCCTAGTTCAGTTGACTGAACTAATAGCCTATTATGCATACAAATATTTGCACTGAGCGAGAACCGAACGCGCTCCCTGTGTACCTACTTCTTATATAACTTGAATTAGGAAAAATATTGTCTATCAGGTGTTTGCTTTATGAAATAATATTCCATACTCCGACTTTCATAGCTCCTGAGCTGCCAGAATTAACAGCAGTGACAACAAGCATGATACTCGGTGAGTGCCAGGGTTGCTGAAATTGGCAACGAATTTATTTAGAAGTAAATCGGAGCAGTCGGAAATTTATATATACGACTATCCCTCTTTGGTAAAGCGGGAAATATAGGTTCTAGATGTACACGGACTGATTTCCGCAACTCGACGTTTATAGCGCAATATTTTATGCTAGTGTTCGGTGAAAATTCGACTTTAATCGTTTATGCAAATTTGGGACGAAAAAAAATCGCCAATACATACTTTTTTATAGTGTGGAAATACCCCTCGGATACTCCTCATCGGAACCAGCGAGGGTGGTTATGTCGGACTCAAACCGACTAAGACCGCACGACGTTTTGGGTCATCAATTGCCGAGGGTGAGGTTTTCTCTGGTATATTCCTCACGACCCAGCTGACCCAGAGCCATCTTGCCCCGAAAACAGTTCACCAATCTGTAATTCGGTCCCTCGTAATAGAGGGTGAGCCTATTGCCGTATACTCACTATTGTTGACTCGAACCATGCATCTGAGGCCGAGCGTGAGTAGGTAAGCAAGTAAGTCTTATTTAATACCCCAGTCAGTCATACAATTAACCGTATAACCTTAGGTAATAAGTAAGCGCTAATATGTCACTACTTCAGCGAAAAATATGAACAAGTGTTCTCATACAAGAAATAATTCCGGCACAAAATTCAGTGGAACCCTCACACGAACGGCTAATCCTATTGAAAGGAGCCCATTCAGTACTAGTTATTATCTGGCTCATAGCTACATGTAATCTATTAGAGGTAACGAGCTTGTCAGCCATATTAACTGACTTTATGTAGGGACAATTAATACCTACTATGTACAAGTTTAAGTGTGTTTTCTAGTACTACTTTCTTACTACTTCACACTTCTTACAGGTCTTTTTATTTAAGACAGATAAAATTTATTTAAGAGAAGTTAACAATATCTAAAGTCGCAGTGGGCTGGCCATCTGTCGAAGGACTGATGGCCGTTGGAGCAGACGGGTTCTAGAGTGGAGACCGTGAGAAGGAAAACGTAAGGTGCGACACCACCTAGCCAGGTGACATACGAAGGTTGGCTGGGGCGGAGTGGATGCGGAAGGCGGAGGATCGGCAAGCGTGGCGCATATTGGGAAAGGCCTATGTCCAGCAGTGGGGTGCAATAGGCTCATTGATGGATTGAACAATATCACCATTGTTCTTTTGCAATGGAACCAAAAGTATAATGATATGTGCGCGTATGAAGGTACAGTTGATGAAATATTAATTAATTATAGTTTTTTGGTTAATCGGCTTCCATTTTGAAAATTTTCACTCTTTACCACTACTATAGCTTATAATTAACATTCTGCCGGTTTGGTCTAACTGACCTTCTGCTAACAAGAACCACCGGAGCTGATGGTGGAACAGCCATCTCCACTAATCCAAATATAAGCCGACTCTGGGAGGTCATCCGTCGATTGGTCGTCGGCTACCGAAGTTGTGCGTTCATCTCCCCCTTGCCACAATTCTCTGTTAGATAGGTATGTACTGACATGATTGTCACGAAGCCTGTAAGTACTATAGTTGGGATTGGGAAACTCCATTGAACTAACAGCTATAAATAACCTAGAAAATATTTAATACAATGTGCTTCGTGTTTACCTCAATGACCTCTCGTAATAGTACAGCTAGTAATTTAAAACAGCCTTCTGCTGAAATACTCCTAGATATCTCTCTAGATAATATCTATTGGTACACCGCTTTAACCTCTAAACTAGCACATCTATAATGATAGCTCTTTTATTCACTTGTTTTTGTTCTGTTCTTCATCTTTTATTGATACAAATTAAATTCAAATATTTTTTGAAATTTAAAGCAATTAGTCTTAGAGTATACATATATATGGTTGTATAGGAGAATTTTGAACACCTTATACGTGACTCAGAACCCCAGAGGTCAGAGCATTCCCCCTGTAAGGGGAGAGTTTCACTTTTTCCAATATTAATCACATCAATAAGCCCCTAGAACCTCGGCCTTAGATCAGCAGGTGTACCGGCTACAAATATTTGTAGGACACATACACCCCTAGTTCCTACTTCAAATAATTTCCGTTAAATAATGACAGCTCTGAACAGAAAATTTTCTTGAGATCTTTGAAATAAATTAGTAATTGTTTTGCACCTTTTGCAACTTGTGCGCAACCATAAAATTGTCCGCATTTCTAAACAAAGAAACTTCTAAAGAACCACCTGAGATACAACAGGTTTTGCGTTTTTGCTCGTACATACAACCGGATCAAATAGTTAATCCATTTGAATTTCGACACAAAATGTATTATACCCTGCGCGATATACCAATCTCGTAGAACTCACATTCTTTTTATTCTAAATTATCTGTTAGTCGCATTTGTAGAGACTCGAATGTGTGGCCGTCTTTGTTTTAGAAAATCCTCAGATCAATTTACAGACGAGGTATTTTTTCTTAACTATATTTTTATTTCTTTCTTTTTATAAGTTTTTATAATTACAGTAGAGGAAGCTCGTGAAATATGTAACGATAGAGTCAAATAGCGGGTTGTTGTGTCAGCCTACCCTGAAGAGAAATAGGCGGGAGCATAATACGTATTTAAGTAATGTCCAAATCGGAGTAGGGCGTCAGACCGTAAATGTTATTTCTTTAGTCCATTGAAATATTTTACTTAAAAAATTGATATTAGCGAGAGATGTCGACGGGCCCCGCTTCATGGACCCCTATTTCTATGTGCATTATCTTATCACAAATAACAGGAGAAGAATGACAGAGATCTCTGAGAGACCTCCGTCAATCTCTTCTAACCTAAATCAACCCGCTTGAGGGGTCGTGGATATATAGTTTTCTTTAAAATTAATTTAAAATGTATCAAAAATATTTCTAGGAATTATACGAATAGACACTTCCTACATGTAAATTCCTCGACATTTCGACGGTTGAAGCTTTCATTATGCTTAACAATACCTATTGTTGTGATCGCCAAGTTTTGATCCTTATTGAATGTTCCAGAGTTTTTATCGCAAAGACAATGCTCATTGAAAAAACACTGATTAATGATAAACGTTCAAATTTCCATTTGTCTCCTATTCCGTTCTCTTTGATTAACAAGAAATCCTAATAACTTGAAAACGGCCATTAACTTTAGTAACTTAGTAATTTACCTCAAAAAATTATTTAGTAGCTAGTCCAAGTTTTAAAAAAACATTTTAAGTAAACTACATATCATACCCGTATTGACCTATAATATATAGAATACAAAAAATGTGTTGTCCGTGTAGATTTCGAACCCACTAGGATTTCACTAGGAAGCGAAGAGGGAGAAAAAAAACCGAGCAAAATTTTGTGAACTGTTTTAATTTTTTACGTACATACTTTACGACTGTTTGAATTCCTCTTTTTCCTTCCCTCTTTTCCCTTTTGCCCCGTTTTCCCCTTTTTCGCCTTATTTCCCTTTTCTCCTTTTTTTTCTTTTTTCCCTTTTTTCTGCAAGTAACAGTTTATATCAATGCTTTTTTCTATAGTTTACATATCAACAGGTTTTATTTTTATACCACCTACAACCAACAACCGTATCTGTTTAATATTCTATGAACAAGTAAATCAGTGGCCAAATTTGCAATAACCATTGATCTGCCAGCCCTGGCTATCAGATGCCCGCTTTTATAGGGTCCCGCGAAATGTGCAATTTCAATCCCGCCACTGATTTGTCACCCAATGTAAGAGGAATGTGAGAGGTCAACTCGACACGTGTTGCGATCCTCAATCCATCAGCATTCCCTTAGGATTGGAAGATTTACTCTTGAAGATTAAGTGAGGAAAAATTATAAAGGTAAGTAGCAAAAAAATGTGTTGTGTTCCCGGTGGTGAGTAAGGTAGCCAGAGCTCACTGGAGAGGTTTTGTGCTGTCAGTGGGAAGACTTTATCCTACTTAAATTCTGCGCTGACGGCAAAGAATCCCTCTGTTCTTACAGGGTAGGCAGCACAAGTGTGACTGCCTTGGTGTTGCACTCGTCCATAGGCCACGGTAACCACTTTACATCATGTGGGCCGTGTGCTTGTCTGCGACTTAAGTAGTATAAAAAAAAGGATTTTCGTGCGTCCGAGAGCCCGTTAAGACATCGATTCCAGTTGCCATACGAACATCTAATGGCTGGCGTTACGGGCAGTTGTAGGCGTTGTAGCCCAAAAAGTACGACTAGTCTAACTACTAAACTTCGGCAGATTGGTTGTGGAGGTCAGATGGCAGTCGCTTCAAAGAAAATATCGAAGTACCTACAGCCGCATCCAAGTAAGACTGGAAATCCGACCCAAACTGTGTTAGGAAAAGACTCGGAGAATGATGAATTAGCAAAAGAAGATCTACTGGAGGATCTACTGGCACCTTGCTTGCTGCAATGCAACTTGCTACACATATTGAACAAGATATCCTGGCCATTACACTACCGACGTGAACCCACTCCTAACACAAGCAATTTAGCTTAGCTGGAAGGGTTAATAGGAATACTAGTAATTTCGGTTACTAGTTTTAAAGAATATAAAAAAAAACTTGTACTTTTCAAAAGTATTTTATCATTACAATATAAACTGACCGTTTTTCCCTCGCAACATTCTCAAAGGTCTCTCAAGTAAGATCTTCCGTATCCTACTAATATACCAATTCGTCTAGGTCTAAAGTCTTCTTTTCCTATTATTCACAACATGACGAACGTAATCACTGTGCATGGACGAAATACTGGTTTACTAAGACTTAAATCTGAACTTAGGTATAGCGGTAGAAAAAAATACATTGGTAGGTATTAGGTATTATAATTTTTTTCTTAAATATCGTCGATGGCAATATAATAATGAACGTTGTTTAGGTACGTTCATTATTCTTTGTAATTTTTTATTTACGACATCACATTATAAATCTTTAAAACCCAGTGTTTCTCTAACACATTTTGTTTCTATCTAACACATAACGCTTTTGTTGTACACATAGACCTATCTCTTGAATCATTCCATCTATTAAAGAAATCCGTTTCAAAATCCGTTGCGTTGTTTTAAAGATCTAATCATACATAAGGACAGACAGGCAGCGGGAAGCAACTGTGTTTTATACTATGTAGTGATGATGTACGTTGTAATTAGTATTGTAATAAGTAATAAACTTATAGTGTACTATATCACTACATAATTATAAAACAAAGTCGCTGTCGCTGTCTGTCCGTCCCTATGTATGCTTAAATCTTTAAAACTACGCAACGGGTTTTGAAGCGGGTTTTTTTTAATAGATAGAGTGATTCAAGAGGAAGGTTTATACCGCCATATTTTCCGCCCCCGTGGTATTCTGATCCCGTTCCCACTGCATTACGTTAGAAATCTCTAAATTTATCAGGGTTTCTTTACATGCATGCGAAGTTCGCCGGTTCAGCTAGTATAATTATAAAGGGATAGTTTGTGATATTGCAAGTAGATATTTAGACGCGCCCTTGCCATGCCTTAGGCACTATAGACAAGAAACCAACAAATTTTCTAATACGTTCACAAATAAAACAGTAGTTTGCATCTAAACATACGCCTAGATAACGAGTTTGACGCTCGCAGTCCTCTTATCTCAGTTTAGTTCGTTTGGGTCTAAAGTGTTCATTTCCTATTAATCACAACGACGAACATAATCACCGTGGATGAAGAAATACTTGTTTACTAAGACTTGAACTAGACCTTGCGGTTGTCATCGACGATATTTAAGAAAAACATCCAGCCATTGGAACAAACCACGTTTTTTATTATATTTTATACTTGCCTTTGCCCGCGGCGGATTTTCGCATTTTTTGGCCATACTTCTATTCAATTGCAATTTAACAAATACGGTCAGGTGCCATCAGGTGGGCTGTGTGCTTGTCTGCCACCTAAAGGCGGCCACCCACTTACAGTTTATCGAATGACAACCGGATGATATCGGTCTGTCAGTTCATCGCAATAGCCCACACACTTGTTTCGTATACGATTTCGGCCGCTTGACGATTCCGGTCAGCAAAGACAGTTAAAGGCCGTATAGTCTATGGCCGTCGGCATTTTATACGTAATAACATCAGACTAAAGGAATAAAATAATGTTATTATTTTAGTCTGAGGTAATAAAATTATGATGACATTGATGACATAAGGACTGCAGCCCGCCGGACAGACGAAAAACTGCAGGCGGACTGTAAGTGGGTGGCCGCCTTAAGTGGTATAAAATGCGTAAGATTTTAGGTCCAATCAAGAACATTCAAACAAAAAAAACCGCAACAACTTCCGTCCAGTATTTTTCGCGTTAATCGCAGATAAACAGACAAACAGACAAGAACTCCATTTTTATGAGAGGGTGGAACTAATAGGAGAAGCTCTTCAGAAGATTCACCATGGTAGATAGGGTGGATTAATTACCGGAAAACTCACAGCAACGTTTGCATAAAATTTTGCATATTTTTAATCAAAATTAAAACTATTGTACGCATAATTGTATAATAATGTAAAATTTATTTTAAGAACAACGGGTAATAATTTTTTTTTTTCAACTCCTAATTTTCTGTTTACTTAATAATTCATCATTGTCCGAGTACTTACCCTTTCGCATAATTGGGTTTATCTTGACTTTTACGGATGTGACAGCCTCAAAAAGTTAGGGAAGGTCTCCTAAGCACGTTTTGCTATAACTACAACGGTTAAGGTACTTGCCCTTACTGCCCCGTTTCAAAAATACACCCTGTATATATTATATTCACGGTTGTAAATTCCCAAACGGGTAAGCAGAGGTGTATTAACATCTACATTTCTATGATAAGCCTTTACCTTCAACATTATTACTTTTATATTACATACATTATAATGACGCCTTTATCCCCGGAGATATTAGGCAGAAGTGAATTAACACTTAAGTACATTTCACCAATCACTGAATTGGATCCCACGTAATAGGGGTGAGCCTATTGCCGTATTCCGGGCACTATTGTTGACTCGAGTCATGCATGTGAGGCTGAGTCTGGGCTGTATACCTTGTATATCTGTCTGATGTTAAACAGCCCTATTCCTTAGTCGCCTTGTACGATACCGCATGGGAAGAGATGAGGTGGCCCAAATTTTACTCTGCCGGGAACCACGCAGTTATATTATAGTAGTAAGATTAAAATTTAGCGTTATAAAAATAGGTGGATTAAAATATTACGTGGGATGATTGGTGAAATGTGGGTGTTAATTCACCTCTGCCTAACCCTCCGGGATAAAGGCGTGATTGTATATATGTGTGTATAAAAATAGCCATACATCAGATAAGAAGAATAATCATAACATAGACGTCAAGTTTTGTGTTTAGTCGCTCGCTTGTTGTCAGTGCCGGATATACACGCGCCGCGCCGTCGATATACCAGTTTTTTATTGAGTTAAACGTCATTATTAGTCAGTCCTCGAAGTCTTCATTTTTAATGGTTATGTTGCCGCTACCAGATAGCTCGTTAACATATTTTAATATTGAGAACTAAAAGTCACAAACCGAAGTCTATTTTTTTTTTGTTTTTCAAAATTACTATTTTTTTTTCTAACCTTTCCGGCTAAGTTCCTTGTGTTAGAAGTGGGTTATATCATGCTGAGTATAGTATTATGTGTTTTGTTGTGTTTTGTGATTCATTTTTGGTGGAAGAAGAAGTATGGATCTGATGGTCCTCCGCAGCATCCCGGTGCCCTGCCCATTATTGGAAATGCTCACCAGTTTCTTGGAAGTGATATAAGTAAGATACACATTTGCTGTTTATACCATTATCTTTAGTATAAAAATGAATCGCTAAATGTGTTGCTAAGCGCAAATCTCGAGAACGGCAGAACTGATTTCGCTATTCTTTTTTTAGAATATTCCTTGAAGTACGAGGATGGTTCTTACGGAAAGAAAATTTTAAAAAAATCGACTGTTAGGCAGTACGAAGTTCGCGGGGTCAGCTAGTATAGTATAGAAATGTAGGCCAGGTAAAATGTGCCAGCTACATAAATCTTCCCGGGCAAAACATAATGCCGCCTGAGAGATATTCAGAATATAGTGGGGTACTACTATCTACTAACCTTGGCTATATGATAGTCAGTTCGAGTCTGATGGAACCACTGCCTGTGCCTTTATGTCATACTGATGTTTTTATAGATCAAATCTACCGTAGTTAGACCCCACTAACGCTTCCAACCGGTCCTATTGGAGATCTATAGGGGAGGCCTATGTCCAGCAGTGGACTTCCTATGGCTGAAATGATGAATGATGATGATGAATGAAAAAGAAATCCACTGAAAGCTGATTTACATCATACGAGCGAATGCTCATTCTACCCCTCTACGTCAAATTCTATTGGTGTAAACCTTAGAGTATACATTATAAATATAGAGCGCGCCTATCACTCAGGTCTTTGACGCCGAGTGTTAGGAGATACTTTGCGATGGTATAGCGCACCTATAGTGACGTTTCATGCATTATCGAAAATATCAATAGATGCACTTATTAATGTAGTTTGTTGTTATGAAGTTTTTTGTTCGATTTGATATGCATGGATAAAATTAAAGCCGAAATACAAAAAAATGGCGCCATTTTGCGGTATTTTTGCGTCATTATTACTACAAATATACGATGTTGTATAAAATTTTGATTTAACATATCGAATTAAATATTAATTGCGAAGTCATTTTGACGGGTATTGTTTTGCTACTGATTGATGTTGAGCCAGGAGCCTCGGTACTGTTCATACCTGTGATAGCAGTTCATACTTGTAAGGCGCGCTCTATAGCAATGTATGCTCTAAGGTGTAAACAGTGACAAAACATTCGTTCGTTGTGCTTTCTTATGTAAACGCTAAAAACAAGGTTTCGTTTACACTCAAATATCAAGAAAGAATGTTTAGCTCTATGTTCGTTTGGTCTAAATCCACCTTTACATTACTAGCACTGTTACAGGAATCTGGGAGTTCTTTCAGGAATTGTCCTACTTCAGTCTTAAGAGCGGTGGAGTGTCTGTTATGTACTTGGGACCGTTGCATCGTATATACGGTAAGTACCGCATTACTATGCTGCATGCTAAAGTAATTATTATAGTTAAGTAGTTATTTCCCCTTTATTATAGAATATTTTAAAATGTTTATGGTTTCTTTTTTTAGTTATAACTGACCCAGATGACTACCTGACCATATCCAATGCTTGCCTGGATAAGCCGTTTTTCTACGATTTAGTCAAGGAGTGGACTAGCAAGGGTCTAATTAGTGCTGATGGTAAGCAATACTATTAAAGCTATCTTCATCTTACTAAGAAACCGCCGACACAAAAAATACTTCTAAAACGTAAAAAATAAATTCTCTTGCTTAGCTGGTAAACGTGGATGAGGGCGGGGTCCCTCATCCACGACACATAATATAGAATTACTACCTTTTACAAGAACTACGTCAATTTCATCTTATTTGCTACAACCAACTCATCATGTCGTATGACTTTTGCTCGAGTCCTCATATATCAACGTCCAGTTGGCGAAGCCAGTCTATTGCTGCCGGTGTGAGGTTCATGTAGCTCACGCATTCCTCCAGGGAAACGACGGAGTGGACACTCCTCTGCTGCATGCATCGTTGTCTGCTTTGGAGCTCCACAATCACAGTCCGGTGCTTCTTTAAGTCCCCACTGCCTCTGTGGAGTAGCGGTAGTGAACGCGGCTGCTACGCAGGAGGCGCGGGTGCGATCCCCGCTCAGTGCCAATATTTGTATGCATGAATATAAATATTTGCATTGGTCTGGGTGTTTCTATGTACAATATGTATTTATTTACAAAAAAAAAGTACCTAAGTATGTATATCCGCATTCTAGATTCCATAACACAAGCTAATTAAGCTTATCATGGGTCTAGAAAGCGTTGTGTGGAATGTTGTGGAATATTTATTATTATTATTATTACTTGTGAAGATGGTAGTTGCATCCCACGTGTCCAGTTCTGAACAACCAACTAAAAATAAAACATACCACTTTTCAGTGTCAACATGGAAGCCTGATCGAAAACTCCTCAACCCAATGTTCAGCCAGCAAAAAATGAACGAATACCTGGAAATATTCAATAGTCAAGCCAGGCGACTGGTGGATAAAATGTCTGTTGAATTGGGCAAAGGAAAATTTGATTCTCGCAAATATTTTATGGTTTATGCACAGGAGTCAATTTGTCGTAAGTTCAATCAGTATGTTAAAGTCAGAAATCAAGTCAAAATATCATGTCAAATAACAATGGTATAAAAATAACGTGAGAACTAGCTAAGATAAATGGGTATTTTAAAGTCAAAGTCAAAGTCAAATCATTTTATTGTGAAAATGGGTAACAAAAAATGTGAAGTAATTGATATATAATAGTTTCTCCATTCTCCGCCTCAAGGCATACAATAACATTTTATAATACTAATTGAATAATTAAAAGTTCAGAACTAATTATATTGAACTAATTATATTGAACAATTTATATACAGTTAACATGAGTGAATGTCAAAAGATGTAGTTAAAATTTCATGATCATAAATACCATCAAACAAATTATTACAAATCAATCAATTAAAGGTCCCTGTCTTCTAAAAATTCAGTTACACTGTAATAGGTTTGAAGTATTCCATATTGGGCACCCGTTTTAATGGCACCTGAGTTAATGGCACCTAAGGTATTCCACATTGGGCACCTACCGATATTTTTCGCAGGTGCCATTAGTGGAACAATTTATAAATTAAATTTTTATTCCACATATGGCACCTACGGATCAGGAGTTACTAGTGTTGGGAAGTTTTTATTTTATAGAACGTTAAAATAAAATAAAAACGATTGCAATCAGTAATAAGTTTAATAACTAATCTAATAAAAATAGAACTTCTTTATGTGTTTAATTATTTTAATATCACAATCAGTTTCTTTTAATCACAAGTGTTACAAAATCAGCCTTAAATTACAATCTAGTATCCTTAAAATATAAAGGTACATAATATAACAAATAACTAAAAAAATAACATTATGATGACAAAAAATCAATACTTGGCACTACAATTTTGTAAAATCAGTCTTATTTCTTACGTAATACAAAAATTAAAAACATTTCAAATTTGCCAATAAAAAGTTGTAAAAAAAAGTAAAATAAACGATTGCAATCAGCAATAAGTTTTAATAACTTAATAAAAATGTAACTTCTTTATCCGTTTAATTATTTAAATATCACAATCAGTTTCCTTTAATCACATGTGTTACAATATCAGCCTTAAATTATAATCTTATGTCCTAAAAATACAAAATATAACAAATAACTAAAAAATAACATTAATGTGATGACAAAAATCAATACTTGGCTCTCCAATAAAATTGTAAAAATCAGTTTTATTTTGTATGTATGTACTATAAAAATTAAAAACTATGATATACTTAGGATAGATTTAAAAAAAAATCAATAAAATCATATCAATACTTGGCACTACAATTGTAAAAATCTTATTATATGTACTATAATATGATTTACTTGGGATAGATTATGAATCACAATTACCTAAAAAGGTCAGCGCATAATTAAAATGTGGCTATTTTTTTAAAATCGCAGCTTCTCGATCGTGAGTGATCGATTTATTTTAATATGGCACTGTGGCACAATATTTAATGTGATTAGTAGGAATTGTGTTTGATCTTTTGATATTGTTATTTTATTTTTAAAATTCCTCGCTTCGTACGTGTACCTATTGTTATGGCGAGTCCCACGCGCTCCCCTTGCCCACAGGGGCGGATCCAGCTTTCAATTCAGGGGGGGGTCATGGTGCAGCCGAGACATAGTTTCGGGGGGGGGGGGGAGGGAGGGGTTGTCTAGTCTCCCAATAAAATGTCATTGAACAATACAATGAAAATAAATGTGTATGAAATTCATGACGAAATAATGGAGGAGGAATGAGGTGAAAGGAGAAAAGTAAGATACCTTGAACGACTGTTGTTAAATACGATCCAGAACCCGGTTAAGCTGCTGGCCCCCAAGTTGAAGGACGCAGCTGGCACTCTGGCTTGAGGGGGCTGGAGGACTCCTGCAGGCGACTCAATGGCGAAAAAAGATGTCAGAGCACCTTCGGTACTAAATCCGTATCAAAAGGCGGGAAATCGAGGCTTCGAAGTCCCAGCTTTATCGGGACATGGTGGAGTTGAAACTACGACTTGGACAACCAAGCGCAGGGCACGCCGTGATAGTGGTGGTATTTCTTACCACCACTATCACGGTGAACTAGCTAGCCGCAGCTAACTATCACCCATCATGAAGAACTGGCTAGAAAGGCTTCAATGGGGAACTCTCGTAGCGGTTGACGCAGATGATAACCGGATATGGATGTTTCGGAAGTTAGCTGCGGCGAATTCAGAAGAAGCCAACGCCCGGGTGTCATCACTGTGATGCAAGCGAGGACACGGGCTGCATACGCGGACCGAATACCCGGCATGGGAAACGCCGAAGCGGGTCCTTGTGGCGGCCCTCGGGATGGGAGTTCACTCGCTCAGCACTCTCTCTCGCTTGCTTACAGTGATGGCGTGAAACCGTAAGCTCGCGGCTGCCACCGCCTCCATCTGAGAGCAAGTAATGCTCGAGAAGGAGGCGGGGGAACGGGTCTGGAGAAGATTCAGTTGTTTCCCATTCCGCATAATACACAATGCGCGAAGGACTCGGGCGACGTAGGTCACTCGACATCTCCATTAGCACGGGCCTGGAAATGACAGGGGGAACCGCCTGACACTCTAGAAGAAGCAAGCCGCGTTGGCGGCGCGATGCGCGCCTCCCCCTTTCATGATTATCGTACATATTTTCCTGATTGCTTCCGAATCCGAGGTGACCTCGGAGATCAGGGGCCGCCTTCCGTCACTTCCTCCTCCACTTCGCACGACGTTGGGCGTCCATGGTGGTGAGATGAGACCATTTGCACGCATGTCACCCTTCATGAAATCAAGCCAAGACTTCTTGGGCCTATCCTTTCCACCTGGTCCTGCCAGCCATTTGTTACCCACGTAGCCTGGCGGTTGCTGCAAGACGTGGCCACACCAGCGAAGGCGGCTCTCTTGCATTTTATGTGTGATGTCGCGGACATGAAGGCTGCCGCAGATCTGAGAGTTCCTCATGCGATCTTTACGTGTGACGCCGCACATCCACCGCAGCATTTTCATCTCCGTGAGTCGTGACACGTAGCTCCTGCTTATGTCGCTCCAGCAGCGGCCACGCCTTACAGCCGTGTAAAAAGACAGGCCTAATGATCGTTTTATAGACCTACCCCGTCAACCAGACTGGCATTTTAGGTTCAAATGTGACGCCAATCATTTCCCGCCTCTTGGCCCACATGGCGGCAATTCGTGCCTTGACGTCGCGGTTGATGTGACCGGTCACGTGAAGTACAGATCCCAGGTACTTTTTTTTATTTTTTTTTATCGTGCGAAAAATCCCCACGGATACCTCTCCCGCCGGAGCCAGAGGAGGAGGTTATGTCGGACTCGAACCGACTAAAACGCACGCCGTCTGTGGGCCGTCAGTTGCCGGAGGTGAGATTGTCGTAGCCATATCCCTAGCACCCCGGCCGACCCAGAGCCATATCTCTCGATCTGGCCCTTTTCCGGTGTGGGGACCATAGAGTCCCCAACTTGCCCCCGGGTATGGGGAGGCACGCAATGCGCGTCGCCGCCGCGGCCTGCTTCTGCTAGGGTGACAGGCGGCTCCACGGTCACCCCCAGGCCCGCGCTCATGGGGGACGGAGGTCATTCTGCGACCTCCGACGCCCGAGTTGCCTATGCTCGTTACGGGCCGCGCGGTTAGCGATTCTCCTGCGCTCCTCGCGGGCCGCAAGGTCTGCGATTCTCCTGCGAGCAAAGTGGCGAGCGTGAGATCTCTCACTCCCAAGGTCGCCAGCAGCTCCCGTCTCGGCGTCTCCCACGCCAGACACTCGGTGAGCGTGTGCAGCGCCGAGTCCTCGCACTCCTCGCTCGCGTCGCAGTGATGGCACTCAGACGTTGGCTCTTTCTTCACGGTCCGATGCAGATACCGCCCGAAGCACCCATGGTCGGTGTCACCCACTCCGGCTCCGGCGGGGGAGGTATCCGCGGGGATTTTTCGCACGATAAAAAAAAAGGACCAGGCATATGAGCCAGCTGCGTTATCCGCAGCAGAAGATGGCCACTGGCCACAACCGCTGGGCCCGCGGTAATAGCGGTAGTAAGGCCCATCCCATCCTATGGGGGAGTGGCTAGAGAGGCCACATGGCTGCCTCTCGTACCGGCTGACGCAGGTTATTACCGGGCACGGGTGCTTTGGTGACTACCTACGTCGGATCCAGAAAGGAAGGCTTCTTCCAAGTTCACAAAAAGTTTTTGTAAGCAAACAGTAACATAAATACGGGGCCTTTGAAGCTGAGCCCAAGTCAAATTGTTGCCCGAATCGAAAAAGTGTATGTGGGAATAAGAATATAGACAACAAGTTTTACCTTACAACCAGTGTTTCTTTTATGACTTTTCCAATTGCTCTACATATAAGATATTGAACACGCAAAAGTACAGTCAGTCGCATGTAGAAAGAGACATAACAATATAAGATAGATAAGTACCAAATTAGACCCAAGAAAGAGCAAAGACCTCATGGCTGTCAGCTCCAGACCTTCGACTGCCGGCCTGGTTAGTCATTCGCGCTTATTTCTTTAACATAGCGGACAGGGTGTCAGGTCCGAAAACTATTCGAGTCCATCGGTTGATCGGCTGCGCTGCACGATAAATTGAAATTTTCAATCGTGCGAATAATATTCATACTGATGTTTGGTGCCTCATAAAATTATAATACTACATAAGTATTACTACTACAAAGAGACAGTCTTCTTATGCGTGGTAGTTTTAAAAATTTATCAGTGACATTGGGATATTTTTTAGTAGGTGACCCGCCCAGGGGGGGGTCATGACCCCCACGACCCCCCCCCCCCTGGATCCGCCACTGCTTGCCCACACTGCCCGGGCTCGGCTAGGCTTTTTGCCCTATCACTGCGACGCGAGCGAGGACTCGGCGCTGCACACGCTCACCGAGTGTCCGGCGTGGGAGACGCCGAGACGGGAGCTGGTGGCGACCTTAGGAGTGAGAGTTCTCACGCTCGCTACTTTGCTCGCAGCGATGGTTCGCTGCGCGGATGCGTGGGCCGCCGGCGCCTCCTTCTGCGAGCAAATAATGCTCGTGAAATGGGAGGCGGAGCGGGAGCGAAGGAGAATCGCAGACCTTGCGGCCCGCGAAGAGCGTAGGAGAATCGCTAACCGCGCGGCCCGTAACGAGCGACGGCAACTCGGGCGTCGGAGGTCGCAGAACGACCTCCGTCCCCCATGAGCGCGGGCCTGGGGGTGACGGGTGGAGCCGCCTGTCACCCTAGCAGAAGCAGGCCACGGCGGCGGTGCGCATTGCGTGCCTCCCCATACCCGGGGGCGAGTTGGGGACTCTACGGTCCCCACATCGGGAGAGGGCCAGATCGAGAGATATGGCCCTGGGTCGGCCGGGGTGCGAGGGATATGGCTACAACAATCTCACCTCCGGCAACTGACGGCCCACAGTCGGCGTGCGTTTTAGTCGGTTCGAGTCCGACATAACCTCCTCCTCCGGCTCCGGCGGGGGAGGTATCCGCGGGGATTTTTCGCACGATAAAAAAAAAAAAAAAAAAAAAACAAAGGCTTTTTGCCCTTCCTCACGGTCTTAGGGTTCACATTGGCAGAATGCATAAGGGCGTCGAGGCGTCCTTAGCGGCGCGGGGGCTTTGGGTCGGTAGTGAAGCGGTGCCCGGGGATACCGCGTCTCCGGGGAGAGGGTCGCCGGTGACCACACGGGCGGAGTTTGGCCTTAGCGACTTGGTCGCGAGTCTCTTGGGTCGAGAGTTCGGGTTCTCAGGTATGTGCCGAAGGGGGCGAGACATTTGGCAGCGGTTGTCCTTTTTAATCGAGAAGTGTCTTAGCTCTAATCTGGCCCCCGACTGGGCGTCCCTGTTGTCTTTTGCGTTCACTGCCTTGAGACTGCCAGGGGCGGGGGACGGTCGTTCGCTTACGTCGAGGGTAAAGGAAAATATAACAAAGACCATCAAGTTGCAGTACCCAATAGACCCTTTGCCCCAAACGTCGCCGTCTTTTTACAAGTCGGTCCAGGCCAAGGTTTATGAGGGGGACCTTCGGGGTGCGGCGCGCCTTCTCACCTCGGACTGCTCGTTTGCCCCCCGCGGGGCTGACACCCTCGCGTCCCTGAGGGACAAACATCCCGCGCCCGCTCGTCCAATAATTATTCCTCCGGCGCCAGACATCGATTCCTCACCTTGCCTGGAGGTGAGCATCGGGGACGTGTCGGAGGCAATTAGATCTTTTCCTAGTGGATCGGCTGCCGGTATGGATGGGTTGCGCCCCGACCACGTTAAGGAATTGACCTCCCAATCAGCCGTAGATAATGGCCAAAAGCTACTGGAATCTGGAATCCCTAACGCGACTCTGCAATTTTCTGCTGAGGGGGGACTTGAGCGACGATGTCTGTCCCTTTTTATACGGGGGATCTCTTTTTGCCCTCCAAAAGAAGGACGGTGGTATCAGACCTATCGCTGTGGGTAGTACAGTCCGAAGGTTGGTGGCAAAGTTATGTTGTAGGGCGGTCCGAGGCGCAGTAACAACTTATTTGCAACCTCATCAGCTGGGCTTCGGCACGCCTCTTGGTTGCGAGGCGGCTATCCACGCGGCGCGGGCTTTTGTGTTGCGCCAGGGGAGCGATGACGTCCTGTTGAAGTTGGACATACGCAATGCTTTCAACAGCATTGATAGGGGAGCGTTGCTGGCGGAGGTGAGAGACCTGACGCCATCAATTTTCCCCTTCCTGCGCCAGTGCTACGGGTCCCGCAGCTCACTGTCATACGACGGCGAAACGATATGGTCTCAGGTTGGGGCGCAACAGGGGGACCCACTGGGCCCACTTATGTTCAGCATGGCTATTCACAAAGCCATACAGTCGTTACAGAGCCCCCTCAACGTGTGGTACTTAGACGACGGAACCATCGGTGGCAGTCCCGACGTGGTACTGCGGGATGTGGAAGCGCAGGAACAGACCGCGAACTTTATGTCCCTTATTCCCGGACTCCGGTTCATGGATCGGGACTCGCTCTGCCTCTTAGGCTCGCCGCTTTTCCCGGAGGGTATGCCTATCGACGTGGCCGCCCGGGCGCGGGTCCTGGCTTCACTGGCGGACCACTTTCGCCACCTTCCGGCTCACGTGTCCCTGTCGTTGTTGAGGTCCTGCTTCGGGATGCCTAAACTGACGTACGTCATACGGACAACGCCGACATGGGAGTTCCCGGACGAAGTCCTCCGTTTTGACGAAGCGCTCAAAGGCATCGTCGAGGAGATTCTGAATGTGGACCTTAGCGAGCGGCAGTGGTGTCAGGCCAGCCTGCCCATCCGATTCGGAGGGCTAGGAGTGCGCCGTTTGCAGGAGTGTGGCCCGATCGCCTTTCTTGCTTCTTCCCATGGGGTCTCGCGGTTGGTTGGCCGTTTATTATCGCGCGTAGGTACTGACATTGGCATTCCCTATTTCAGGGAAGCCCATGAAACCTGGACCGCATTGTATCCGGAGGCTGTTCCGCCCGCGAGACCGGGCGAGCAAAGGGGCTGGGATAACGCGTCCGGGACGTGCATACTCGCTCGTCTGCGCGATAGCGCGGTGGGGGTCGAGTTAGCGCGTTTCAATGCCTCCTCTGAACCGGAGTCGGGTGCCTGGTTGCATGCCCTACCATCCCCTAACCTGGGCACGTTGCTGGACAATGACTCTCTCAGGGTGGCAGCCGGACTCAGACTTGGCTGCACCGTATGCGAGCCTCACACGTGCATTTGTGGTGCAAAGGTGGAGGCGAACGGGCTGCACGGCCTTAGTTGCACTCGAAGTGCTGGCCGAAGGTCCCGGCACCACGCCATAAACGTGATCATGAGAAGGGCATTGGTTTCCGCAGGCATCCCCTGTATTTTGGAGCCCCCGGGCCTCTCGCGCACCGACGGGAAACGGTCGGATGGACTGACTCTGGTCCCGTGGAGGAGAGGTCGCTCCCTCATTTGGCCACGTGCGTCTGTACCTTCGCGTCGTGCCACCTCGCGGCTACTCAGAGGGCGGCCGGTGCGGGAGCCGAATCCGCGGCCTTGCTAAAACATAGTAAGTACGCTGCCCTGGAGGCCGCGGGATATGATTTCGTCCCGTTCGCAGTGGAGACGGCGGGTTCATGGGGCCTAGAGGCTAAGAGGTTCGTGGCTGATTTGGGGTGCCGACTGCGGAGGGAGGGGCAGGATCCGCGCTCGGGGCGATATTTGACCCAGAACATATCCCTGGCCATACAAAGGGGAAACGCCGCGAGCCTGATGGGCACGTTTGGGCGAGGGGACTTAGAGATGACGTGATCCTTCTGATCAAAAAAAAGGAAAGAAAAGAAAGAAAAGAGAGAAAAAAATTTAAATGTTATTTACATTCTAGTTATAAGTTAATGTAGATTTACACGCGTTGAAGAGTATAAAAATGGTTTTATTACTCTTGGTCACTGTACCGAGAAGCTGCGATTTTTAAAAAATAGCCACGTTTTAATTATGCGCTGACCTTTTTAGGTACTTGTGATTCATAATCTATCCCAAGTAAATCATATTATAGTACCTACATAAGATTTTTACAATTGTAGTGCCAAGTATTGATATGATTTTATTGATCTATCCTAAGTATATCATAGTTTTTAATTTTTATAGTACCTACATACAAAATAAGACTGATTTTTACAATTTTATTGGAGAGCCAAGTATTGATTTTTGTCATCATATTAATGTTATTTTTTAGTTATTTGTTATATTTATTTATTTTACTTTTTTTTACAACTTTTTATTGGCAAATTTGAAATGTTTTTAATTTTTAATAAAATAATTAAACACATAAAGAAGTTCTATTTTTATTAGATTAGTTATTAAACTTATTACTGATTGCAATCGTTTTTATTTTATTTTAACGTTCTATAAAATAAAAACTTCCCAACACTAGTAACTACTGATCCGTAGGTGCCATATGTGGAATAAAAATTTAATTTATAAATTGTTCCACTAATGGCACCTGCGAAAAATATCGGTAGGTGCCCAATGTGGAATACCTTAGGTGCCATTAACTCAGGTGCCATTAAAACGGGTGCCCAATATGGAATACTTCATAGGTTGAAGAGCAGAAATGATTTCATTTCACGTTTAAATTTGTCTAAAACACTTACTTCAAAGATAGGTTTAGGTACATTGTTATAAATCAATGCCTAGGCACAATAATAGCATTCTAATCTAAGCAATTTAATCGTTAAATTTTAAATTTCAGAAATTATGTTAGGTTTAGACGGTGAACATTTTGTAGATAAGATTAAGGATTATGGTGAAGCTGTAGAACATTTGCTCGAAGTTTTCATTGCAAAAGCTCAAAAGTTATGGTTACATATCCCTTTCATCTATGAGAGAAGTAGTTATAAAAAAAGGCTAGACAAATCGCTTAAAGTGACATCCGCAATCATTAATCAGGTAAAATAAACTTTAATAAAATAATTGTCATCCCTTCAATAAAAGAAAGGTCACGGAGTTCTTGGATTTATATTATTGGTTGTGTCAGAAATTTCGCAATTGGTAAAATTCAATGGAAGTCTTCCTTGCGTTCATGTTTATCAACGTGTATGAAAGACCTAACCATCGACAAAGATATCATCAGGATGTTTTGAGGATCAACAAAATGTTAATTTATATTCAACCATAGCATTGAATTTACGTGAAGTAATTTAATGACGATAAAAATAATTAATCTAGTTTATTTGATAACTACACCGTAATATTTTATTTTTATCACATTACTGTCCATCCCAAGAACTCGCTTTCAGCTATAAGATCGCCCATTGTATAATACATTAAACTATATAACTTGCTACCTACTTGACATACTGTTAATCTATTGGTGTACAATAAAGAATTATCTATCTATCTATATTACCTTTTACTTTTCAGTTAATCCAAAACAAAAAAGAGGAACTAAAGAAAGATAAAGATGAAAGAAATGTAAGCACAACAAGTAAGTTTATATGTATTTGTGTTGCTATCACGTCTAGTTAAGGTTGCGTAAAATTTACTTCTCCATTCCAACTGTTATGTGTAATGGAAAGGAAGGAAATGGAGATAGAAAAGGAACAAAAAAAAGATAAAGTAGAAATGGATTGCGTGAAAGTAGATGTAACAAAGAAGAGAGTGACTGAAGAAATGACACATGACAGATATGGAGGAAAATGACATGTTGCGCCGACCCCAAATAATTGGGACAAGGGCAGGTAGATGATGAATGTCTTCCTTTCCGATCTCAAGAGGTAGGTAGTACATCCCAAAGAAGGCACCGACAGTGAAGGAAAGGTGTATAAAAGTATTGAACATATGCGGCTATGTTCTGTGGTAACTACCAGGCTAAGTGGGTAACAAATATCTGATGACGTCCGAACCAAAAGTGCTGGCTTGTCGTCGTAGAGGATGACATGTTTGGACAAAATGGACAACACTACCATACAGAATTAAATGCTGGAAAGCGGACCCCGGACTCCGAGGTGAAGGCCTCTGATATGACCAGGACTAACGCAAAGATGATAATGATGATGATGATGATTGTGATGACGACAATATATGCCCAATTAACTAAAGATATAATGATGATGATGACTAAACAAGGAGTTTTATTTCCATGTAAAATAGCACCGGTGTTTGAAATGATGCTACATATACAAGAGACACAGGGTATATTTACAGACGATGATATTAGAGAACATTTAGAGACGCTGATCTTCACTGGTTTTGATAGCGTTACGGAGTCTTTGACATTTGCTATGAAATTGATTGGATCAAATCAACGTGTTCAACAGCGTCTTTATGAAGAGTAAGTTTTTATTTTAGAGTTTCTTTGTAACACTAATTGCAATTATACTTAATAGTGTTGCATAAAAAGTTTGGCCTTAGTAGTTTTATAAAGACTGCTTTTTGTCTAGTATTTTGTTAACTTTGCTACCTTAATTGAATAAGTAAAAATTGCAAGCAACCAATTCGATATAAAAATTTATATATGTTCAGTAATAAATTCATTTTTTGACAATTCATTTGCAATGAAGAAATTGAGTTTTGGGCTGTTATACACTTAACCCATCAGTTACATTGAAATAAAAAAAAGTACCTAGTTCATTTTTCATAACTACTCCTGATATTGAGATTATGATTTAAATCTCGCAGGTCGTCCAATAATACATTTTTTTAAAACAATATTGTATTGTAATTCAAGCCTAGCAATATTTTATAACACAATTTAAATATTTACAATATTAACAATAAAACTAAAAATATATACATAAAAGGACAAATATATACACAAGGACATATTGTATTTAGTTATATATAAATTAAACTTTCATAAATGAAGCACGATTTCATTAATTTGGCTTTTAGTAATAGATAGGTAATACTGGTAATTGTGAAAATGGGGTTTTAGAAATCAATTAATTTTCAGTTCTGTATTAAATTTTAAGTGTATATTTGTACAGGATTCGGTTGGTTCTTTGTGTTTAGTAAAGGACTAAGGAGAACTTTGTGCTTTACTAATTGTCAAAATAATAATTCTCTTCCCGCCCGATGTCGATTCTCTTTTCTCTTACCAAATCGATTTGAATAGTTAGCATAATAAATACTTCAAAATTTCATTCAATAATAATTATCTTTTGTTTTCAATCTCATTCCAGATTACAAGAAGTTCTTGGTGACACCAGCGTCGATGTGAACCGATACGATCTAACTCAACTCGTGTACTTAGATGCTGTAACCAAAGAAACGCTGAGAATGTCTAACACAGTACCTATGGTTGCTAGGAAGTTACTCAAAGATATTAAATTGAGTATGGTTTTCTTTGAATTATTAAATCTATTACAAGAAAAAAATTGCAAACCTTTGCACTCTACTTTATTTGCACACTATTTATTTTTTTCAGAAAACTACACTCTCCGAGCGGGTAGCATTGCGGCGTTGTCTGGTTTTGGCATCCATCGGCATTCAATATGGGGACCTGATGTTGACGACTTCAGACCAGAACGGTGGTTAGAGCCTTCCCTACCTGCCAATCATAACCCTAGTTTATTTGCTGCGTTCAGTCTTGGAAAGAGAAATTGCATTGGTAAGGAATATTCTTAAAAAAATTAATCGCTAAAAACGGATGCTTCCGTTTTCCCCAATAAGGGTCTCCACTTAATATTTTTAAATTCCATTTTGTCCCACTAGTGGGGAAGCAAAGTGGATACACCACAAAATACTACAAGTATGTGGAATGTCATACGTTTAATTTTTACGTTTCTAACAATTTTCGTTAGCTTGGCTTACAAAATCACCTTTCTGTGAAAAGTCTCATGAATGAATATTCTTTGCAGGAAAATTGTTCGCCATCTATTCATTCAAGACGATTTTGGTGCATCTTATCAGGGATTACCGTATATTGGTAGATGATTCAAAAATGACGGTCAGGTTTGCAGTCGCCATCAGATCTATCACCGGCCATGAAATCAGTTTGGAAAGAAGATAATTAAGACACACTATTGATATAACTATTTACACTTGTTAAATGTCCACGACCTGGGCTTCTAGACAAAGTTACATTCTATTGGCGAATACGCCAGTGGAATCGATAGATCAACAGGATAGATCACAAAAATATAAACCCACTAGGGTTAGACCTTCTGCCGCACACTTAAGACCTGGAATTCCTTACCAGTTCACGTATTTGCCTGTTCCTACAGTCCCGGGTCCTTTAAGCGGGGCGTGAAAAAGCATCTGATGAGGCCTTCAAGCTGAGTGCCACCATTGTAACATGGTAGGTACGTCTCTATAATGGTGACCCTCTTCTCCGAGACTTTGCCTTCAGCTTACCATCAGGCGAGGTGAAGTCAAATATGGAAAAAAAAAAAAAAAAAAAAAAAAAAAAAAGTTTTAGTAACCTGAAATTAAATATTACAACTACTGCAGTGTCGCGTGATCTATTGATAGAATAGAAAATTATTTGCTCCTTGGAAGTAAAGAGAATGTCACTTTGTCTATACAGACCCTGATTTTATCTGTATCATAATCATTTACTTTGTCTTAAACTCTAAAGACATTGTTAATATTTAGAGTTAAACAAAAGGGAGAGGGGGAAGAGGGGGGCGGACAAAAGGGGGTGTTCCTATGCAGCATTTGTATGTTTTTTACAAAAGAAAATGCAATAATAGATTCTAGAAGGCATATACCCAAATGTGGGCTGTGGGGATAGACAGTATATGGGAGAATAGCACAGAGCACAGATTAAAAAATTGCATGAAAAAATATTATTTTTAATGACTTGAACATTTCTTCAGTTATGTTTAATTTTTCAGCAATTTCAGATTTAGAAAACTATATTTTTACCCGACTGCGCCAGCGAGGGTAACGTGTTACGTATGTATACATGTATGTATGTAATTTTCTTTGTTCCCCTCTATAGACCTAACGGCTGGACTGAGTTTAATGAATGGGATCTCAAATGAAAGATATTCATCTCCTGAGTGCCATAGGTACATAGAATTTCAACAAAAATTTTAAGTACTCTAGATTTTTGGTGCTAAAATATGTGTTGTCAAAAATGAGATTACAAAAATATAATGAATGTCATATAAATCATAACTAAAAAGTTTCAAATAAAAATAATTATTAAAAAATTAAAATCCCGCCTGCTATCAAAGCTAGCAGCCAAGATTTTAATTTTTTAATAATTTGTATTTTATAACATAAAAAAGGAAAACCGTGAAAAAAACTATAAAAATGAACACACTTTTCATTGAGATTTTATAACTATTCCAAAAAGTCTCACAATCTCATTTAGGTACATGTCACAAGATATTCGGAGATCAAAAATCATAAAATTTGTTTTTCTTTTAAACATTTCTAAGATATTGTTCTTAAACAAACGATTGTTGTCTTAGCAACAATCGCAGATTATGCCGTACACGTACATTATGCTCGTATCAACAGATTTTAAAAAACATCTATAAGTAAATAACTTATTAACACAAATATACATTTTCTTTTATCTTTGACCTTAGATATCTTGTGACGTGTGCACAAGATCATGTTGTAACGCCAAATATGTCATCATCATCCGGGCTTCCACAGGGAAGTGTACTGGCTCCTGCTTTATTTAAACTTTATACAAACAGCAAACCAAAAACTTATGTCACTCAGCGTTTTGTCTATGCGGTTTACCTTGCGCTAACTGCTCAAGACTTTAAAGTATACCTCTTAGGTCACAGACAAGCACACGGCACACCTTACGGAAAGTGGTTACCGTGGCCTATGGACGAGAAAAACACCAGAGGATTCACACTCGTGCTGCCTACCCTGAAAGAACAGAGAGAAAAGCAGGACAAGCCTTCGATCTTCCCACTGACAGTACAAAACCTCTCCAGTGAGCTCTGGCTACCTTACTCAACGTTACAACAATACAACACAAGGTTATTATAGCCGCGGTATTCGGTAGGGCGGAAATACTTCCCCAGTCGGACTGCTCAATTGGTACGGAAATACCGTCGTGTCTGTGTCGTGAACGCCTAAATACCAACTATAGCAAAACTCATAAATAGTATTGAACATTTTGCTCATCGACTCAATTTATTTGCTCTATTTTATTTTATTTTACAATTATGGAAAACTTACAGCTAATAAGTAGTACAAAAATAAGGTTATATTATGGTCATATTACGGCCAATCAAAAGTTTTCACAAATAGTTATTAGAGAATCAGAAAAAAAGAAAATAAAAAATTAGTACCCAGTGCAAAACCCATCAGTAAGAGAAAAGTACTCGTCACATAATAACCTTTTAAGCTGTGTCGTATTTGTCACAAACATATCGATGTCGACTCTCCGGCACGCTGCATTGTACGTGTGGCACGCCCTGATCATGAATGAGTTCTGCCTGTAGACGGTCCGGGCAAGAGGAGTATGCAGGAGGTTGTACCTCCGGAGAAACGCTGCGGGTACCCGCAGACCTATTTTGCTCACCAACTCGGTTACATCAGTCGATCCGCTCGAGATGTTAAATAAAAGTGAAATGTCTGCTATTTTTCTTCGCTCTCGAAGAGGAAGCATGTGGAACTTTCTACAGCGGCTATAGTAATCAGGTAAAAATGTTTAGTTGACTATTGAGTGTATGGTGCATTTTTATCACTATAGAGTTTAACGAGTTTAAATAACTTCGTTGTATTAAAATAACGCCATAGCTTGGAGGAGGGTATCGTCTCTGCCTATCGTGGAAGAAGAAACTTAAAAATGTAAAGAATGAAGGAGGCACGTAGGTACGGTTTGTTATAGCAGATAAAGAAAAGGAGGTAGGTGCATAGATATAAATTCCACACACGAGTGATATAAATTCCACATTATCCTGTACATTAAATTAAACCTTGTGTATTTTCAAATGTTACCGTGACGCTAACTTTCCATTTAAAAAAAAATAATTACAATAATTTTAGGAGAAATAGAAAAGGAAGAACAAATAATATTTTGTAGAACCTACATTCACAAGACTCGTATAATGATGCTAATTTTAGTAGGTGCAACACACTGCCAGTAGTAAATGTCTAGGCGTATACAACATGGATAGCTTAAAAACACAGTTGAATCCGATAGGTGGAGCTGCTGGCAGTATGTCACTAATGTCACACCCAGGATGACATCTGCCAGGTCCGTTAATCCTACTCTTACAATTATCCTATCCTACTTACTAATATTATCAAAGTAAAAGTTTGTGAAGATGTTGGGATGTTTGTTGCTCAATCACGCTTTAACGGCCTGAACGGATTGGACTGAAATTTGGTACAGGAATAGATTATACTCTGGAATAACACTACTATACTACAAGGCTACTTTTTCCCATAGGTTCAAAAATCTACGCGGGTGAGGCTACGGGTAAAAACTTGTTTGAGAATAAAACTTTGAGTAAACTCAAGTTAAGATGCCTATTTCAATGATAATAAACAAAAATATTTAATTAGTTATTAGCTCGTTTCATCACGGATCTCTACTTTGTGACGTAAAAGACAATGTACCTACCATGGGAAATCATATACTAGGTACTTACCACTACGACGCCTACACGTGCTATTGCCACACGTGGATAAGAGGAAATTCCGGCTACTACTACCTACTATTTTGAACTCCAAACTGGCTTTTTATAGCCGTTAAAAAACTTGAATTTCATGTCTAAAGTTATGGTTTTCTTCGTTAATTTGTAAATAATACATTTCAATTTCTTTCTTTCAGATTATTTTATAACCCCTTCTCTGTTTTGTTCGAATTCCAGTCCCGATTTCATCCAAAACAATATTCTATAATATTATTTTAAAACTACCCTGGAGTTTTGAAAAAAATATGATTATGTCATATACTTCGTTGCGTTCAATGTAACTTCTTAAACTTCACCAGAGTCTTTTGCTGAATGTAGGTACTGTTTATATATCTCGGATCGGATATCTCAGGTAAATATGCAGATGATATCACTTCGATAGAAGGAAAACTCAAAATAAAACCCTGTACCAACCTGTCTGGCCAACGTGTAAAAGCCTCCCGACATTAGGAGAAGCCATGTCCAGCAATGGACTACGATAGGTTAACTGATTGAAATTTTATTATATCCTACTATTTATTCAGGTAGCAATAGGATGATATACCTATGAGTATCTAAATTCACACCCTAGAAGATGTCGCGGCGGCGGCGCGGCGCGCATTGCGTGCCTCCCCATACCTGGGGACGAGATGAGGACTCCGTGGTCCCCACACCGGAAGAGGACCAGATCGAGAGATATGGCCCTAGGTCGGCTGGGGTGCAAGAGATATGTTTACGATTACCTCACCTCCGGCAACCGACGGCCCACAGATGGCATGCGTTTTAGTCGGTTCAAGTCTGACATAACCCCCTTTGCTGGCTCAGGTGGGGGAGAATCCGTGGGGATTTTTCGCACGATAAAAAAAAGTATTTAAATCCAAATTTTGGAACTACTATTGGCAACACAACGGCAATTAATTATTACTTTTTTATTTTATCGCGCATTAAATCTCAAAAATCAGAATCTCAAGGTCAAATATCCTAGAACTATCAAAAGTCACAAATTAAATTATTAATGCCAAAGCAAAGGTTATCCGCCAATCCAATCATAGGAAAACATTTTATTTAATCAATTTACATAGGTAGATATTTTTCTTTTATTTTAATAATTAAACACACACAAGTACACTTTTCACTACGTGTATGTTTTACGAAAAGGTTTTTTTATACCACTTAGATGGCAGACAAGCACACGGCCCACCTGATGGGAAGTGGTCACCGTGGCCTATGGACATATGCAACACCAGGGTCGTCACACTCGCGCTGCCGACACTGAAGAACCTTCTAATGCCCTTAAAATATTACTTAATTATTTACGAGGGTTTTCTAAGGCGTAGGTATATATTAGGAAGTCGTTTGATACTTACATTTACATAATAAGAACGGCCACATTATAATTATTATAATTCTAAATATTCATAAGTGTCTACTATTTTACATAATTAGGAAAACAATTAAGTATGTATATTAATATATTATGTACTTTAGTATTACCAGAACGCAATTTCAGTGTAGGTACATACCACAAAAGCCGTCTAACCTTAGAGGGTTAACCTTAGAATATTATGTGTAGTATACAGGGTGGAAAATTTTAACCTTACCTGGAGGGAAAGTACTTTAAATACTGGAGATAGCAAATTTCGCTCAAAGGAAACATTCCTTTATTTTTAAAAAGAAACAAAACTACATTCATAGATTTTTGAAAATTCGATTGCCACACCCGGTAATCGAACTGACTAAAATCCGAAAAAAATACATCCTGTATTTTTATGACATCATTCAATAGTGTAAATCATAAGGATCAAATCTGTCTAAATAACATGGTTAATTAAATTTAAGGAAATTCCTGAAAACTTAATTTTTAAATAAAACTTAACATATTAAAGAACTTTAAGTCAAGGGTCCATCAGATATCATAATTAATAATAAAATTCCATATTCAAACTACTTGTCCCTGTTTTTCATGCGGAAACCCCAGCAGGCCAGCAATGGTATTTATGTCGGACTCGAACCGACTAAAACCGCACGCCATCTCAGGTTAATTCAAAAAAGGCAAACCAATAAGACAATTCTCCGTTTCCGTTGCCCAGGATGTTGTGGGGTGTACCATGCGGAGGTTCTCGACCAAGTACCCCAAATTACCTACTTGTACCTCATGTAGATTTTTTTTTTTTTTTAAAGGATAATAACCGAAATTATTCAAATTACCGTTAACCCCTTCAGCTAAGCTAAATTGCTTGTGTTAGGAGTGGGTTCCCGTAGGTATTGTAATGGCCAGGATTCGAACCTGGGACCTCTAGATCGTAAGGCCGACTCCTTAACCACTAAGCTACCGACACCAATTTACGACGAAGTTACCGAATAACATTACATTCTAAGCCGGAATTAAAGTTCAGTCATTTAGTAATAATTTTAATAAATAAATGGCGTCAAAGCAAAGATAACTTCATTGTTGATTATGGTGTCTGATGGCTCCTTGAATAGAAGTGCTGTCTGCTGAAATTAAATTTTTATGTTAAGATTTTATGGACTTCCTCTTATATTAATTAACCATGTTTGTTAAAGAGATTTGATCCTTATGATTGACACTATCGATTGATGCTATAAGAATGTTATTTTTTCGGATTTTAGTCGGTTCGATTACCGGGCGAGGCAAGCTAATTTTCAAAAATCTATGAATGCAGTTCTGTTTCTTTTTAAAAATAAAGGAATGTTTCCTTTGGGTGAAATTCGCTATCTCCAGTATTTAAAGTACTTTCCCTCCAGGTAAGGTTAAAATCTTCCACCCTGTATATTAGAATATTCTAAGGGGTTAACAGTCAAGTAACAGACGAGGCTCTGGTGTAGACTGTGCTTTCGGGGTCTTCCCCAACTGTGCTCTAGCGCAGGAAAAGAGAGCCTACGTCAGAGGCCCTCGATTCTGATAAAGCAAAACCACTGTCATACCAAAGAAATTGCAAAAATGGCATTAAATTTTAGAATTTATTTGCTATAGTTTCAAAGTCCAAAATTAAATGAAAAGAGTTTCTCTATAAACATGATTAATACACAAACTATTTTTTTCTCTATACGAGTTCACTCAGTTCTAGTAAACTAAAAGAATAAACAAAATTTATACAATTATGTAAATAATTGTAAATTATGTAAATAAATAGGTAGATGAAAAAAAGAAGTTAAAAACATATAATTATTTTTCTTAAATCTATTAATTAGTCTCAGTTCAAATATTTTCATTCTACAAAAACTTGTTTATTTGCCGTTGACATTGGTTTTCAAATGTTTGTTTTGTCTCTAATAAAACCAATAAAGCTTTGTATTATGTCCCTGAACTAAAACTTAAATATTTTTTCTTAAAAAAAAAAAAACAAAGTCTAAGTAATGAGCAGTTTTCCAGTAGGTATAATCATCAGTTGGTTTTTAAATCATCAAGAGATGGCGCTAGCATAGCTTTTGGTAATTTTAATGTACTCTGTGGTTTATTTGTGCGATGTTGCCAAAGTTTAATTTCATTTACCCATATTACTACTATATACTCTAAGATAAAATATGATAAAACGCTTAATTCTTTTCGCGTCACTGTCTGTAATTTAAAATAATATTATATTTAAAATAATTTTATCAAAAAAAAAAATGTCAAAACATTTATGTAAAGTAAATCATTACAAAACCGAAGAACATTTTTTCCATAAATTAGGGAACACTAGATGTGAGACCACACTCTACTTACCAAAAGTGCCGGCTGCGCCATCTAGCTTGTCTTTAGGAACGCTATAAATACCTACTGGAAAACTGCTCATTGCATCACAGCGTGAGTTCGAACTCCTCAGAAAAGGGCTCGACCGGTTTCAATGACTTTTTTATGAAAATAGACCGTAGGTACTCGTATGAGTAGATACGGTCAATTTTCAATGTAACCTCTGCCTAACCCTCCGGGGATAAAGACGTGATTGTTTGTATGTATGTATAACACAAGGGCCAGGGGCGGCTTCATAGCTAGAAACAAAATAATAATTTATATCAATGGCTAGAAACGTTTCACCAAATAGGCGAACGCCTGCCTTCTAGAAAACTTCACATTCTTTCTTGACGAAAAGTACCTACCTATAATCTTATATATAAAACTCTTAGTCCTGACTGACTGACTGATTGACTTAGAGACAACGCACAGCCTAAACCGCTGGTCCTAGAGACTTGAAATTTATAGAGAGTGTATGTTTTGATGCGTGGAGGTGTACTAAGAAACGATTTTTCAAAATTCCGACCCTAAGTGCCTAAAAAGTGCCAAAAACGTACTTTCTTATAACTCAAGAACGGCTGAAAAGATTTTTATGATGTTTGGTTTATTGAATTTGGCTTTGTCGCCGAATAGCAATTATCACAATTAAAATGTGGCATATTCACGAAATAATGTAATATTAACGAAAATACGAAATATTATGGCGCTAATATCGCTAGCAAAATTGTTACCATGACAACGGAACTAAAGTGATGGTGTCAACGTTAAGTCACATTTTGATCTGTCAAATGATAATATTATAAAAATGTCACTCTGTCACGTATAATATGCAAGAATGTGAAAAATATTATTTAAGAGCTTTGATTGATTGGAAATAGAAAAAATACAAATGATAGCAGCGATGATAGCTATCTAGAGCTATATAAAAGAAAAGTAATACAGCACATTATCATCCAGATTAATCCTCATTTACAAGCCCCCAAACAGTAAGGTATGTGAATTTAAATCTATTGACGCCGCCGATATAACACAAGGGGCGGCTTCATAGCTAGAAACAAAATAACAATTTATATCAATGGCTAGAAACGTTTCACCAAATAGACGAACGCCTGGCTTCTAGAAAACTTCACTTTCTTTCTTGACGAGAAGTATACTAAGGCAACAATGATTAGAGATGGCAGAACACAATTCAATAACTTCCACTTATCAGCTGTGGGCTCAATTACTCAAGCACAGAGCACTTCTGATTAAGATGACAAAATGTTTATTTTCTTAATATTATTTTTAGATAATTATAAAACATTAAACCTCCACTTTTAAGTATGTTGTTTTATTTATATTCATTTTTGACGTATCACATAGTAATTTATGTATCCTCAGCATTTACCAACGCATTGGAGGACGTCTTCAAGACGCTGGAGTAGGTACATCTCGCACCTTCGGTTCGCCGACGACATCATCATAGTTGCGGAGTCACTAGAACAACTGGGCGAAATGCTGCACAGCCTGAATGGAGCTTCTCGACAAGTCAGCCTCGGTGTAAACTTGGATAAAACCAAGATTATGTTCAACGAACATGTTGTACTAAGACCGATTGCCATCGAAGGAGCGACACTCGAAGTTCAAAAATACTATCTACCTGGGGCAGGTTATCCAGCTTGGTAAAACCAATTTCGAGAAAGAAATAGCCAGAAGAATTCAACTGGGGTGGGCAGCATTTGGCAAACTACGTCGGGTCTTCTCCTCCCCCCTGCCGCAATGCCTCAAAACAAAGGTTTTCGAACAGTGCGTCCTGCCTGTTATGTTAACCTATGACCTACGGTGACGAAACGTGGCCACTGAAGGTAGGGTAGTCCGTGACCTAAAAGTCGCGCAGCGGGCTATGTAGCGAGCTATGCTTGGAGTTTCTTTGAAGGATAGAATTCGAAACGAGGTCATCCGACATAGAACCAAAGTTCCAACTTTCTGTTTTTCAAATCAGTTTCGAAAACAGAATTATTATTCTTTCTTGGAAACCAGGTTCGCTTAAAGAAAAATAATTCTGCTATGGAAACCGGTTTCCAAACCTTGGTTTCCAATCTGGCCGTAGGGTCGCAGAATAAGCAAGCTAATGTGGCAGTGGGCTGGCCACATCTGCCGAAGGACTGATGGCCGTTGGAGCAGACGAGTCCTAGAGTGGATACCGCGATAAGGAATACGGAAGGTGGGACATCTCCTAGCCAGCTGGACCGACGATCTGCGTAAGGTAGCTGGGACGTACTGGAGCGTCCGGTCCATAAGAACTTAATCCTAAAATGTCTAGTTAATCAATAGGACTGAATCTCATAATACCGGAAATTGAATACGCATGAATTTTGTAACAACTGAAGGTCATTATGTCTTTTCCTCAAAACGTTCTAGTTCCAAAATAGCTGAATCCCGGAATGCCTGAATGTCATTTAACAAACAAAAACAAGAGTAGTCAATCAACCTATTATGGCGGATCCTGGAGGAGGCGTATGCAACAGGCTGATAGGTAGGAAAGAAGAGGGAGGGCCCCGTAGGTGGTAAAGTTATGGAAAATATTTAAAAAGTAAAATTAAAAATTAATTCGCTATGCTTCAATTCCATTATAAATGAATTGTATTTTCATTTACAAATAATATTTTTTTTGATATGAATTGTAACAATACTTGACAAACAACGCTATTGTTCTCATCTATTATAAATTTATAACTGAGTCGCATTGTCCCCTTCTTACCCACCACACTACCTTTTTTTTTATCGTGCGAAAAATCCCCACGGATACCTCCCCCGCCGGAACCGGAGGAGGAGGAGGTTATGTCGGACTCGAACCGACTAAAACGCACGCCGTCTGTGGGCCGTCGGTTACCAGAAATGAGATTTTCGTAGCCATAACCCTCGCACCCCGGCCGACCCAGGGCCATATCTCTCGATCTGGCCCTCTTCCGGTGTGGGGACCAAAGAGTCGCCAACTCACCCCCGGGTATGGGGAGGCACGCAATTCTGCAGCAAAATTCTGCTAGGGTGACAGGCAGCTCCACCCGTCACCCCTAAGTCCGACGCCCGAGTGGCCGCCGCTCGTCGCGGGTTGCGCGGTTAGCGATTGTCCTCCGCTCCTCGCGGGCCGCAAGGTCTGCGATTCTCCTTCGCTCCCGCTCCGCCGCCTCCTTCACGAGCATTACTTTCTCGCAGAAGGAGGTGCCGGTGGCCCACGCATCCGCGCAGCGTACCATAGCTGCGAGCAAAGTGGCGAGCGTGAGAACTCTCACTTCCAGGGTCGCCACCAGCTCCCGTCTCAGCGTCTCCCACGCCGGACACTCGGTGAGCGTGTGCAGCGCCGAGTCCTCGCTCGTGTCGCAGTGATAGCACTCGGACGTTGGCTCTTTCTTCACGGTCCGATGCAGATACCACCCGAAGCATCCATGCCCGGTGATAATCTGCGTCAGCCAGAACGAGAGGCCGCCGCGTGGCCTCTCTAGCCATTCCCCCATGATGGGCCGCTACTACGGCGCGCCCTGCGCGTGGTTACCCAAGTCGTAGCTCCCACCCGCCACCATGTCCCTGAGGAGGCGGGATCTCAAGGCCCGAATTTCTTCAGGCTCAGGATCATGTCCCCGCTCCCGCGCCTCCTTTCGGAACCGATATAGCACTGAAAGGATTCTCGCTTCCAGGATCCACGGTGGTGATCCGGCAAGGAGACTCGCTGCTTCAAAGGATATCGTGCGGTACCCCCTGATGGCCCTGATGGCCACTATCCGCTGCGGTTTATGCAGCCGGTCTACGTGCCTGGCCTTTAGGTTGTCCGCCCATACGGGGCACCCGTATAGAGCCATGGATCGCACGACATAGAGTCTCCTGCAGGAGTCCTCCGGGCGTTAGCTGTGAGCACCAATTTGGGGACCAGACTTCGGAAATGCTCCCCGAAGTCCCACCGACCGTCGAGCACGAGCCCCAGATATTTCATCTGGGGCTTGATGTCGATGAGAGTGTCTCCCACTGTGATGCTGGATCCCGCCTGTGGCCCGCACCGAGGTCCATGAAAGAACATGGCCTCGGTTTTCTGCGGAACCACCTCCAGACCCAGCCGCCGGATCCGTTTCACGACTTGGGCAACCGCGGTCGTGGCACCAAGCCACACTACCGGGTAGTGCCGTAGGGAAATTCCTTCCCCTTTTACACTACCAGAGTGCAAGGAGAATACTTACGTAGAGTATGTATATGGATACACTCAAAAGAGTTAAGATAACTAACAACATACTTTACAATTTCAGGCATTACGGGACAAATTCGTTTTGAAATATAGACATTCAACATTTCAGGCAATTCGGGACAAATTCGTTTTGAAATATAGGCTTATTGGTATCAGTCATTGTGAGACTCAGTCGTACCGATATCAGACATTTTGGGATTAAGCTCTTATGGACCGGACGCGTACTGGATGCGGAAGGCGGTGGATCGGCAAACATGGCGCATATTAGGAGAGGCCTATGTCCAGCAGTAGACTGCAATAGGCCAATTGATGATTTATTGTATTCTTAGCATACAACAGCAACCTTCATAGTTATGGTATACTGATGATATCGCACTGGTAGACAGGTCTCTTAAAAGCACGTGGAATCCCAGTCTAACAGAGCTTGCGAACCTCTTTGATTCCGTCATCCAGCAGAACAGGCAGTACTGTTCTCCAAAAAAGGCTAAAAGGTCTTGCTGAAGAATTATAAGACTCCTGAGTCATATCTCGATAGAAGTTGTTCTTGAGAATCGTCTTGAATAGCTGTGAGTTCCAGCCACCGGAGCAAGCCGAGTTTTAAAAGGGTTATAGTATTGCAGCCAATACCGTTCAGCACATTATACAAAAGACCTGAGAGTATATCAGCCGCTATATATGGCATTTGTATATTACGAGAAGCCTTCTGACATCATCTAGACCTGGGCATTTTTGGATTGTCTACGACGGTGTCGTGCTGATACGATATTTTCATTGCTGAGATGCTAAATTTAAATTAGAAAACAAAACCTAGAAGGAGATATACGTCGAAGGGTCGACAAGGGTTGGGCAACATTGGGAAAATTCGTCGAGGTTTCTACTTCCCTGTTATGACTCATGGCGCCCAAATGTGCAAACTGACAGCATATGTCCCCAACATACGGTGGAGAATCGAGTGCTATGGCATACTTTGGGAAAGGCCTAAGTCCAACAGTGGACTGAAATAGGCTAATTGATTGATTGATAAGAATGAAATGTTAGGTAATAGTATTTTTTTCTTACCAGTCTTTTTCTAGCCATTTACTAGCTATTGATATAAAGATATTAATATTATTTTTGTTTTGATGTAGGTAATATTCTAAAAATCTACCACTTTTTTGTAAGACAAGGCCGATGTTTCTTACAGTTTTCATTTAATATTTTGAAAAACACACTACTGAGGTTTATACAACAATTACTATTAGAACTATCGGGATACCTATATTTGTACAACAAGTCCGTCAGTTTAGAAAAAATACTATTGGTGGTGGTAGTCGACATCCACGCAGGCGGAGCTGCGGGCGAAAAGCTAGTAAGGCATATAATAAGGCAATCTAAGAATCTACCACTTTTTTGTATGACAAGCCCGATGTTTCTTACAGTTTACATTTAATATTTTGAAAAACTTACTACTGAGAGAGCGAAATAAGGCCTTGAAAGTTTATACAACAAGTCCGTGAGTTTAGAAAAAAAACTTTTGGTGCCGGTAGCCGACATCCACGCAGGCGGAGTTGCGGGCGAAAAGCTACTCTTTATTATATTTTTCCTCAAGCCTAATAATAATTAAAACTGGTTTCGGAATTATGAGTTGCGAAGAATGAATTTGTTTTAACGGTTAAGCAAATGGAACCATTAATTTTTTACTTGTGGTATTTGGTGACCAATATTTAACTTCCAAATTAATATTATAATGCGAAAGTAACTCTGTCTGTCTGTATGTAGTTACGCTTTCACGAGTAAACCCAGTTGATTAGATTAGGCGTGAAAAAGCGTTCAGTAACAGATTCAGCAGTTCAATTTTAAGAAGCGTCGGTAGCTTAGTGGTTAAGGAGTCGGCCTTACGATCGAGAGGTCCCGGGTTCGAATCCTGGCCATTACACTACCGACGTGAACCCACTCCTAGCACAAGCAATTTAGCTTAGTTAGAGGGGTTAACGGGAATATTAGTAATTTCGGTTGCTAATACTCTTTAAAAAAAAAACTGAAGCGGTTCGGTAACTGATTTTTATACACATACATACATATACTCAAACCTGTAGGGAGCGAGCCTATTGATGACTAGCGGGCACTTTGTCACGGGCAGTATGTTTATTTTCGGATGGAGAACAGCCTTATCCCTTAGTCACGTTTTACGACACCCACAGGAAGAGATGGGGTGGGCCTATTCTACTTCACTGGAACCAACACGGCACACTGATTTTTATGTAGGGAGCATGAAAAAGGACCAGTGGGGTGAGCACGACCAACACTATCCTAATCGTATCGTGAGAACGGAGCCTTGTGATTGGCCGCTTTTCTAATATGAACCTGTGTGTGTTTGAAATCTGCCAATCGCAATGCTCCGTTCTCTCAATGCGTTAACGTTACGATTACGGTTTTTCGTGCTAGGGGCACAGACTGTGTTTTGTAGCGATAACGGACTTCTACACGGGTGAAGTCGTGGACAATAGCTAGTTCACTATATTTTTATAATTAACCTCAGGCATTAGCTAAACACGAAACCTAAAACTATTTTGAATTATGTGCTATGACATCAGCTGCAAGGCTATTCAAATAAATCATTCACCGTGTAAATACTATGTACAAAATACTTAAGTTCTATTATTACGTAGATGACGGTATAGAATGAGAGCCGATCACCACCAGGTTTTTAGCCTTGCAGCATAGCCATTTTGTGTTCTCCAATAATTAAAGACGAGTCCAACGAGTTACATATCATCCGGGAATCTGATCAGCCTCAGGTTAATGTTATCGACTCTCATACCAAAAGCTTAGTTTCCCCAAACTTACCCACACCCGAGCGGGTAATCTTAAAACTGGAGATGGCCCTGAATCAGTCAGGGTGCGAGGGTATTACCCAATTTCACTAACGATTCTAACCCAACTATGATAAAATTACATACATACATACATACAATCACGCCTTTAGCCCCGGAGGATTAGGCAGAGGTGAATTAACACCCACATTTCACCAATCATTGTATTAGGTCCCATGTAATAGGGGGTGAACCTATTGCCGTATTCCGAGCACTATTGTTGACTCGAGCCATGTATCTTAGGCTGAGCCTGGGCTTTATACTTTTATACTTTATACTTTGTTAAACAACCCTATCCCTTAGTCGCCTAGCAAGGGAGGAGATAGGGTGGCCCAAACTCTACTCTGCTGAGAACCACGCGGCAGATAAATGATCAATTTGTCCAATAAATTCACATAGTTTGTTCTAACAGATTTATAAATCAGCGAGTAAATTCGTCATCTAATTTATGTAAACGACATCAATTTACCATAGTTAGGTATATTTTATAATATTTATACCATTCAGGTGCCTTATGGCCCCCCTGGCGGCCAGCGGTTACTGTACCCTATGCCGGTCCAGCAGGTTTTAGCGGGGGATTCCGCTACGCCTATAACCTGTTAAAAAAATGTATCTCTATTACGTAATATTTCAAAAATGTTGTTCACCTTTACTTGTCACTAATGATATGTAAATTACGTATACATACGCACATATGCTCACGCCTACTTCCCTTCGGGGTAGGCAGAGACATCAGCCCGACATCCACTTCTATCCTTTACGAGCTTCCTCTACTATCATAAAAATAAAACCCACCGGTTTCGAATGCTTCTTACCTGCCCTTTTTTCAATAGGTTAGCGTATATATCGAGAGGTCGACCCCGGGTTGGCGCGCCCATTCACCTGTGTCTAATATAGTTGCTGTGTCATTTTGGCAATACTCTTTAATTCCAAGTGCCCAAACCACCTGAGCATACCCTTGTTTAAATTAGATCAATTTCATGTCCATCCTAGTGCCCATCCATTTTGGAACCCTGGATCTGGTGTCTTACTCCTTTATTATTGCTTTTTCTGGGTTTTTACGTGAGTGCCTATATTATCTGACTTGAATAAACGTCACACACATCTTCAAACTAATTCTTCTACATCTACATCAACAGGCGAATTCCCAAGGTGAAGTCTGTCAGAATTTTGTGAATTTCAAGTCGTCCATTTTCTTCCTGAAATATGTATTATAATAATTATGATTTGCTTTCACGCGGCAAAATTATCTGGTGGCTGGGTGATCCCAGTTAATGCTCTGCCAAAGTGAAAAGGCTCGTACTCTGGGCAAGATAATAAACAACGGATTACGCGACAAATACCTAGGGATATTGTTTTTCTTCAATTTTTTTAAATTAACACCACTGAATACTGAATTTTGTTACCTCATTATAATAAACATAGTGAAAAAAATATTTCAGTCAACTAAGTTTATTTTTTCATCTTTTATAAACATTATTTTTAAGTACTATTTTTTTTAATTGAGTATTTTCAATGTTATGATGAAACAACTAAGTTAAATTGATAAAATCAATATTTGACAGCAGTGTTATCCTTTTATAAGTTACTAGCTGACCCAGCGAACTTCGTACCGCTATGTTTTCCACCCGCGTGGTATTATCTCTAAATTTATCAGTGTTTCTCTACAATATTATGCATGTATTATACATATAAACCTTCCTCTTAAAAAAACTCTATTTATAAAAAAAAACCGTATCAAAATCCGTTGCGTAGTTTTGAAGATTTAAGCATACATAGGGACTTAAAGACAGCGACAGCGAATTTGTTTTATAATATGTAGTGAAGTGATGATGCTAAACTAAATTATATTAGGGTATAAGAACTTAACTAAGGATATTCGTTTTCAGTGTAGATATTAATTATTTTTAATACAGAAAATAAACGTTAAGCCGTCGGTCCCATTTGCCCTACGAACAGCTATGGCAGTCGTTACGGGTAATCGGTGCCCTCAAAAATTCAACAACTTATCTAGCTGCAATGCTTCGATATCTCCTAATGTCGCCATTGGGCTGTGGAGATCGGATGGCAGTCGCTTCACAGAAAATATCGAAATCCATCCAAATCCGTAATTAGGTAAAGCAGACCCCAGACTCCGAGGTGAATGCTTCGGATGCGACTGGGATTTAACGCTAGGATGAAGAAGTACAGAGAATAAACATTGCCATACAACGCAACGAGGCAATGCTGCCAGTCTTCTGCCCCTCTAGACACGTGGCAATTCGTTGCTCGGCGTATGATGGAATAGAATGACAAATGTATTGGATTTGACGGATATGACAGGCGTCAACGAATGTCATAAACGTCAAATCCTATACATTTGTCATTCTATTCCATCATACGCCGAGCAACGAATTGCCACTTGTCTAGAGGGGCTGGAACCGTTACCACAAGAGGTTGTGAAAATTCCTCCTCACGACGCATATTATTTTATGTCTTTTTTTTAATAACCGTTGTCGAGCTTCCAAGACCATTTAGAATACGTGGATATCTTGTCTACTACGTAGTATTGCAATGTATTAAACGTACACCTACGTTTAATTTAAATTTTGGAAGAACTGGTTTTTTGTTACGTTTCATTTATACAACGTAGACATAATATTAAATCTGATAATGACATGAAATAGACTTATACCTGAGGCTATCAATCATAAAATCTGGTCATAAATATTGACGACTACCTGCGCACCAGACATACAGATCACACAGATATGTACAGCCCAGACTCAAGTCTCACACCCGTATTCACAAACGATACTGTGAGGTCTCATAGTGTGCTCGAGCGCATAGGGCTGGTAAAATTAATTCACAAACAACACGGAGCAGTATCTAACGCAGTGCGTTCCCTCAACGAAGTATTACTTAAGTGTTATCAATGAATAAAAAGGCTTGCCAAAACGAACGCACCGAGAATTTGTCGTTCTTTGCACAAGTATTGTTTGTGAATACGGGTGTCAGATACATAGCTCGAGGTAACAATAGCGCCCAGAATATTGGCATATATGTATATTGTCTGACTAGTCCAACTACAGAACTTCGACATAGCCCATTAGTTGTGGAGGCCAGATGGTAGTCGCTTCACGAGAAATATCGAACGTACGTATCCCAAAAAATAAATATATTTTATAGTTCCGCTGATCCAATCAACGTCAATCATATCACTAACTTCCTTTTCCCACTTAACTTTTACTAAAGGTTAGCAGACAGGGTCAAATTTTGTAACCGGCTATTATAGGAGGTCCTCTGAACTGGTTACGCTTAAATAATAAGTCGGTAGCTGAGTGGTTAAGGAGTCGGCCTTACGATCTAGAGGTCCCGGGTTCGAATCCTGACCATTACACTACCGACGTGAACCCACTCCTAACACAAGCAATTTAGCTTAGCTGGAGGGGTTAACGCTTAGGGGTTAATATTAGTAATTTCGGTTGCTAATATTCTTAAAAAAAAAAAACTTTCGAATTTTAGCCATGTTTTAGCACTGCTTCAAGTCTATTATCAAGTTTTACCTATTACAGAACAAAGGTAGGTAGGTAATATGTACGTATTATTCTAAGTAGAGTCGAAAAAGTGAGAGAAGTTGAGGCGAAAGAGAGAAGCGAATTTCTTAGTCCCAAATCGATAAAGAGAAAAAAAGCGAATACAGCTCTGACGGGACTCAAACCCGCGATCTTTCCCTTACAGGGGAATGCTCTCACCATTGAGCCATTAAGCCTCGTCCGAAGCTAATCCAAATTTTTCTATACATCCGACTAAGGTCTTTATCTTTATCCCAAACTATATCGAATGCCAGCTGAATATCTATGAATACCTGCTGAACAATATCCATTTTCTCTAGCAACTGTCTTATTTTATGGAATTTTCGATGTACCTACTTCATCATCCCCCTTGCGTTAGGCCCTTTTCACATGCACACGGTCACAGTATGGTCGCCGTGCCGAGTACGGGGTATGTTGGGCCGAGTGTCATAATGTCCAAGAAGGCATGACGTCCAGTTGTTATAAAGACAATTGTAAAGTAGAAATGTACGAGCTACATAGACAGCTTTCACATGCACACGGTCACGGCACGGCGACCGTGCCGTAGGTATGTAGCTCATACATTTCTCCTTTACACGCCACGGCGACCATACCGTGACCGTATGCATGTGAAAAAGGCCTTAATCTTGGTCGCATCCGAAGCATCTTTGCCTCGGAGGGATCCGCTTTTCCCAGTCTAACTGCGTTGTACAATCAGCATCAGATCGATCTTAACGAACAAAGTGAGTACTCAAAAATAAATGATCTTAATGCCTTTATTTTCCCCTTCCTGATGACTGTAGGTATTCTACAGTAAATATGTTTTTCCCGGCATATTAAGTATTTCGTTTTCGAATGTCTGCCCGGCAAGAATTATAAATTGAAATTTTATCATCAAATTAATAAATTTTTATACAATCATATGCCTAATAGATACGGTTAGAAGCACAAAAATATTCATGACTTAAAATCAAAATCTGTATGCGCGATTTTGGTACAGAATGTGTTTTTTTTATAATCATTGTTTTTAGACACCATTAGAATAATTTGGTTATTAATGAATAGGAACTTGAAGATTGAAGAGTAAACAACACAGTCAATATAGTAGAGCAACATGTTGTTTGAATTGTAGTTCCGCCTTCCGCATCCAGTCCGTCCCAGTCATCTTCAGGTTGTCCGTTCATCTAGCTAAGGTGCGCCCTACCTTCCGTTTATCTTCTTGCGGTCTTCGTTCTAGGACTCATCTGCACCATCTGTTCTTCGACAGACGTGGCCAGCCTACTGCCCCTTCAGCTTGTTTATTCTGCGAGCTATGTCGGTAACTTTAGTTCTTTTTCGGATGACCTCATTCCGAATTCTATCCTACAAACTAAAGATGCTCCAGGTATAGCTCGTTCCATAGCGGCTACGTGACTTTTGGGTCATGTACCTTCTAAACCAGGTGTAAACTAATCGTTTAATTAATTCTTTTATGAATGTAGGTAAACCTGACTACAAAAAAATGGCTCGTAGCCGGTTTGCATTAGCGGTTGTGTTCGGTACGGACGGTAACCTGCAATAGATATTTGAGGGTCAACCGCGGCGCTGGTCAGACACAGGACACAGACACAGGGTGATGTCATCGGTGACTTAAGTAAAAAAAAAAATCCGCATACTGCTTTTGGAGCTTCAAAAAAAATCTACGCAGAGGGTATATAAAATTATTCACACAGTGTCACCACATGAGTATATCTACTCATGTGGTGTCACACAGTGTCTTATCTAAAACCAACGTGAAGTTTAAAAAAGAGTACGTGATGAGTATATGTGAATCCAACAGTACCTACCCAGTGACAGTAGTGTTAGACTTGCCTCTCCTCCTCCCTCTTCCTTTATTTGAAATTAGAAATATCTTCTGAAGGTTACGCGAATATCACTCATTGAAATAAAAACACTTTTTAACGACAATGGCTGCTGAAAAGTGGCTGAAGTGTCGACTAAAAATAAATAATTCATATCCATACTTACTAATATTATAAATGCGAAAGTAACTCTGTCTGTATGTCTGTCTGTCTGTCTGTCTGTCTGTCTGTCTGTCTGTCTGTCTGTCTGTCTGTCTGTCTGTCTATCTATCTGTCTGTCTGTCTGTCTGTCTGTCTGTCTGTCTGTCTGTCTGTTACGCTTTCACGCCTAAACCACTGAACCGGTTTTGATGAAATTTGGTATAGGGGTAGTTTAGACCTTGATAAAGGACATAGGCTATGTTTGGTCGCGATAACCAACATCCATGCGGGCGGAGCTGCGGGCAAAAGCTAGTAACAAATAAATCGCGATAGAAACCGATAAAAAGTTTTATTTCAATTAGAAATACCTATCCCTATATTTATTTACGAGGCCTTGGGCTATAAATGGAAATAATGAAACTCCAATACATATGGAAATGATCGATGTTGTTAGTAAATATTCTTTTTTTTTTTAATTGTAATCAGCCTTTGCCACTCCTGCCAGCCAATAGGTACCTACATATTATACTCAAATTATAAATCAAGTCACAATAATCACGTACAAACCACTTTAACAATAAATTCTTAAGATATCTTGCTCAAAATATTTTCAAGTTTGTCTTGTTTTGTTCTTTACTAACGACTTTCCCTAACTATAAACTTTAACTTTACTTCTTTTTATTATTAACTGGCTGACCCGGCGAACTTCGTACCGCCATATTTTCTGATCCCGTTCCCGCTGCATATCTCTAAATTTATCGGTGTTTCTTTTCAACATTATTCATGTATTATACATATAAACCTTCCTCTGGAATCACTCTATCTATAAAAAAACCGCTTCAAAATCCGTTGCGTAGTTTTGAAGATTTAAGCATACATAGGGACGGACAGACAGCGATAGCGACTTTGTTTTATAATATGTAGTGAAGTTAATGGTTATTCGTCTACGCTACAGACAGATGGCTACTTTTCGGCTTTCTTCTTCAAATGATAGGTACTCGCTATTATTTCCTAACAACTAGATCCATTCTAATATTATAAATGTGAAAGTAACTTTGTCTGTCTGTCTGTCTGTTACGCTTTCACGCCTAAACTACTCAACCGATTTTGATGAAATTTGGTACAGAATGTATGAAATTAAATCTTGGGAAAGGAAATAGGCTATGTTTGGTCGCGATAACCGACATCCACGCGGGCAGAGCCGCGAGCAAAAGCTAGTTGAATTACAAAGAAACAAATCACAAACACCGTACACAAACACTGTCCTTCAGTTAACAGTTAACCTTCAACCCGCGGGTTGAAGGTGTTAGTAGCAACAATAAAACTTTGTCATAAGTGAGTTAAGTAAAACAAAACAGCATTCCAAAACAACTGGAAACTTCTAGAAGGTTACTATGATGAATGATACATATATTTCTTTTACTTTTCATTTTGTATGATCTTTGTCCTGTATGTGTGTGAGAATTAAGAATGATGACTAAATTTTTCTTTACCACCAATATGAATTTTCACTTTCAGAGCTTGCCTGTCTGATAAATGTTATTAAAATTTGGGCATATCTCCACTAATATCATTAACGACAAAGGCAAACACACTTGAAAATCGGCACACCTGCTAATTAAGGGACGGAGGCTCTGTCGTTGATTCTTCTTTATGCTGCGTTTACATACTCGCGGCAGAGCGAGGGAAGTGGCGAGAGAAGTAGGCAGAGACGTGGTGTGAATGGTATATTCGTCATGGCGCGAGTACTGCCGCGTATGTTGCTACGAATGTCGGCTTGGTGGCGCGAGTCAAAGGAGCGTCAATACTAGCGCGATAAACTATACGAGACCGCTAGATGGCGCTAATCAGTAAACACGGCTTTCGTTATTGCTCCTCGAATATTTACTTTTAAAAATATTTATATCCATCTACGGAAAGTGTATAGGTAGTTGAAAGTGATCGTTTTTATAATTAATCTATTTAATCTATTCGCTATGCTGTAAAAGCATAAAACGGCCTGGTCACGACTTCGGTCTTAGCGGGCCGCGGCGCGGCAAGAGGGGCGGCGGCGGTAAGCGGTGCGTTTTGCACGCCACGAACTCTCAGTAGCGGTTAGTTGCAGCGGCCGCGGTGGACGTATTTAGGTAGTCAAAACGTGCTTGAAATCATGGCGTTATCAAAATTATCCCTTCTCTGTATAGAAAGCAGCGCATTTTTAAAACAAGATCTACTTAATATGAGATAAAGATCGGTATTTAAATGGCGAATTTCGTGACCTATACGAAGATATATCCAGATAAGTTTTATGAGTACCTACACAAGAATGAGTGTACAAACTTTTGATTATATTCTGAAGCACATAGACGTACCTACCTATGTTTAAAACAATACATCTGATCCAAAAGGGTAGTTTATGTTGGGGATGTTTTGACTTCCATATAGGCGGTCGATTTAAGATTTTACCTATAAAAGTCTTGGTATCGAGTTCACGTCATAAATTCGAAATAATCTGGCCGACCGTCAAAATTCCGAACGCTCATTTCGCCGATCCATTACCGCCCGCCGCTACAAAATCGTCTAATCTTTTTTGTTTAAAGCTACGCCGCTGAGTCCGTCACTCCTACACCGCCGTGCGCGCCGCTCTGTTCCGTGGCGTCGCACTCATTGGCTTGTACTTTTGTTCCTGCCGCTTCCCACACCGCGTGCCGCTGTAGCGATTCGCTCGGAGAAAACCGCGCGCGTTTTCGCTATGAGCGGCGACTCGTGGCGTGCTTCAAACATTTTCATACTTTTGTTCCAACCGCTCGCCGCCCCGCACTAGCTGCCGCTCGCAGCGGCAAGGTCGTGAACGGGCCGTAATGCGTACACTGCTACAGCGTTGTTCTCCATACGTTTACGTCCGTCTCCGTTGCAGGGCGAATACTGTAATGCGGACCAACACGATGATGCGTACGTGTGAATGCTAGGGCATTATTCGTGGGAATATTTCCGGCAACACGATGAGCAATGCTATGGGCAGCGTGTAAACGCGGGGTTAGGGTTTGGGACAGCAATCTCCTTAAAAGCTGACTGAATTCAAAACCTGAAAATGGGGACCAAAGCACAATTTTTGAAGATTTATAGAGATTAGCACTCAGATGAAGAAGGATATTTTATGTGATAAATGTTTTTGATTCTCTTGTCTGTGAACTATCAACATTGACTCAATCTACCTTATGTACTTAGGTATTTTTATGTTGAAAGTCTGGACCCTTGTACCCCTAATATAAAAAATCTGCATAGGCCATTTGAGTAGACTTTCCTCCTAATCGTGCGGTATCAATTGTTGTGTTGATTTCGCCATGAAACAATTGACTGCCTCTTCGTTCTTAAAGCTGCACTGCAATTCACTAACGGCCGTTCCCAATAACCTATCTATCGCCAGTTTTGACATTAGAAAGGATAAAAACGTCATCAATATCTATGGTAACGCAATTCATAGTAGAAAAATAATAATAGGATTTGACAAAGGAACTATCTCTACCTTTACCTTTATCTGTAGATATGTTATTGGGAACGGCCGTAAGCGAGTGCTTGCTTAGTGAATTGCAGCTAGTCTGAAGCTTGGTGTGTAAACTCCAGAATGAGACATCTTCGAAATTCTCCACGTTCCATATCTAATATCTGGATCGAGTTCTATAATATGATGATTGAAAACAAATTCAGAGAATGCTAAAGGCATTTGTGGAATGCGATAAGGAGAAGACCACTTTATCTGACATTTTTGGTTCATTACATTTTTTTTGTATCCTTTACCTATCATACATTTAGTAACTTGTTTTGTGAGAAATAGTTACAATTTGGCACATAGGTACTCTACCTACTAATATCTGACTTTTATCTCACTAATACCGCCACCATTTTGTACATTTCTTACCAACATATACCTCAGGACACGTATCTTGGACCTAAATTGCGAGACAAACAAGGCTCTGGCGCCCGCGGAGTGTTTTGTAATATTCTATTCTTGGTGAATTTAAACTCCTCCACCGCAGTAGCACCCCGTGCTATCCTCAAAAGACACCCAGGAAACGTGTATTACGCATATGCACTATGCACATTTTGTGCACATTTTAGGTCCTAGATATACTGTATGTCCCGAGCTTAGAGTATACATTATAAATATAGAGCGCGCCTATCACTCAGGTCTTTGGCGCCGAGTGTTAGCAGATACTTTGCGATGGTATAGCGCACCTATAATGACGTTTCATGCATTACTTACCGAAAATATCAATTGATACACTTATTAATGTAGTTTGTTGTTATGAAGTTTTTTGTTCGATTTGATATGCATGGATAAAATTAAAGCCAAAATACAAAAAAATGGCGTCATTTTGCGGTCTTTTTGCGTCATTATTACAAATATACGATATTGCGTAAAATTTTGATTTAACATATCGAATTAAATATTACTTGCGAAGTCATTTTGATGGGTATTGTTTTGCTACTGATTGAGGTTGAGCCAGGAGCCTCGGTACTGTTCATACCCGTGATAGCAGTTCATACTTGTAAGGCGCGCTCTATAGCAATGTATACTCTAAGGTCCCGAGCAATACGTTTTCGACATAAATATGTTCATATCTATCACGAATTTTTGAACTTGAAATTAATATCGAACCAAAACGATATGATAATATTATATCCGCAAATGAAAATGCAAATTAGTCTTGTCTTGTCAACCGGTTCGACAACAAAAATCGGAGCATATTGTCATACTTCATTTAAAGTATCAATGTTACCGGCAATCTGTATAATGCAGGCATTCTATACAATGCCTAGGCAATGTATGCTTTTATATAGAAAGCCTGCTCTTTCATTGGTAATGTGTGAAGTAAATAGATCTTGGTCTATATTTGAGGATAGCTTTGCGGAAATTATTATTTCTGAATGGTAATAAAAAATAACCACGAAGACTGAAGCCTTCTAACCTAATCTATCCAAGTCAAATTGCGCGGTGTGGACACTGCGCCTTGACTTGGATAGATATAGGCTGGAAGGCTAAGCGGAAGCGGAGCTCGCGCATTAGCCCTCGTGGTTGTTTTTTTATGACCACCATATATGTTTTTGATAACATTTCATAGGTACATTGCCGGCTGCGCACTCGATATTCTCTATTTGCCTAGTCCTAGTCGTGTATAGAATACCGGATTATACACATTGTCTGTAACATGTACATAATATTATGTACCTACGTAGTTGATTAGGTATATACCGGTTTCGTTAAGCTAAAGTCTCGAAGTTTTAACATTCTTATTAAACCTTTGGCAGTCCAGGTGCCTTGCAGTCTCGAAATTAAGTTTATGACATTTAAAAAGTAAATACCTAAAATATAATACGTAAATCACTAAAGTTTCACAAAAAATATACAAGTGCAAAAATTATTAATAATTAATTTTTAAATTAAATAACATACAAAAAAAATAATTACAAAGGTTATTTAAAAAAAAAAATTGACGTAAAAAATTTTTTGGGACAAAAATATTAACCAAATAGTGCCAAAATGTTAGCGTTAATTCTTGGGGTTGTGACAATATTTTTGTACTACTGGTGGAAGTGGGCAGCAAGATACCGCCGTTTGAAGGCCGCGACGAAGCTTCCCCCGATGTACCCTGGACTTCTACCAATTCTTGGCCACGCGCACTTGCTTATTGGAAATACTACACGTGAGTATCAACTTTTACTTTATTTGTATATTCTACTATACATTAGGATTGCTAATAGGATTTTTTTCTAGGTTTTCCCCTTAATTCAGCCAACTTTCTTGTACATAAAATTGCATTATAAATAAATTAAACCTGAACCATCCCAATAGTTAATTATTCGAATGATAAATCTTTGAAATCCAAACTGCTATTGTCGCTATGATAAATTTTTCAAAGGGAAGTCAGTCAAAAAAAATCGTTACCTCTTATAGAACGAAAAGCAATTTTGTGTGGAATTCAAGGCGTTCTGATTTTAGACACTGAATTTCATATAGGCACCAACTGAATTTCAGTTCTATTCAGATACTGAATTTCATATTCTGATATTTTCTAAAGTTTACGCGACTATCACTCACTAGCTTTTGCCCGCGGCTCCACCCGCGTGGATGTCGGTTATCGCGACCAAACATAACCTATGTCCTTTCTCAAGGTCTAAACTACCCCTATACCAAATATCATCAAAATTGGTCCAATGGTTTAGGCGTGAAAGCGTAACAGACAGACAGACAGACAGAGTTACTTTCGCATTTATAATATTAGTATGGATTTAATATCTTCTGTGTGTATGATGAATGAAATACTTCAAACTATGTGACAACTACCATCTCTAGTCACCCCGCGACCATGGCTGCCGAAAAGTAGCCAAAACGTCGGGTTAAAAGTAAATAATAACAAATGAATCGCGATAGAATTCGTTAAAAAGTGGTGTTACTCGTATTTCAATTCATAGTCTGAATTTAACATTCCGTATAGAGATCCGATTCTCAGCACTCCATGGATTCACCGTGTGGTCCCGGGTCCATACCGTGATACAGAGAGGAACACCGTGACGGCGACTGGGACTTGCGACCCAGATGTAGGTTTATGGTGGCCACCTTGTGATGGATCAGCGCTCATCGTCAATAGTGTTCCCCCTCTACCTATCCAAATTTGGTAGGATCCTATCAATGGCGGTTGTAAAACAAGCCGAGAAACGAGTTATATGGACCCCTCACTATTGTTACCTACGACGTGCCTATTATAAAAATGCTCTTTTCAATAACATACATAAGGGGTAGGCAGACATGTATTAATACCCACATTTCGCCAACTATGATTTACGGTCCCCCGTATTGGAGCGAGCCTATTGCCGTCTAGCGGTCACTTTATCAAGAACTGTATGTTTACTGTCGCATGAAGAAGCCTCATCCCTCAGTCGCCTTTCACGACACCCACAGGAAGGACTTTCCAATTAATATCCAGCTTATTGAACCCAGATTAATCCGTATACAGACTATACAGGATAAGCTTTCATAATACATCGTAATGATTACATCTACCTGATACGGATTTAGGCTAAATTACAATCTATATCAGTAGCTAACGCAATTAATCTACATAATTGATATTATGTACAATATATACAACTAGCTAACCCACCCAGCTTCACCCGTGGCATACATCGAAACCCAATATCACTGTCGCAGTCAACTACACTTCACAAGCGTCGGTAGCTTAGTGGTTAAGGAGTCGGCCTTACGATCACAAGGTCCCGGGTTCTAATCCTGGCCATTACACTACCAACGTGAACCCACTCCTAACACAAGCAATTTAGCTTAGCTGGAGGGGTTAGATTAGAGGGAATATTAATAATTTCGGTTGCTAATATTCTTTAAAAAAAAAAAAAAACTAGCTTAATCAGCCGTTCAATTAACTGCCTAGACTGTTTAACTAAACGTGCCATAGTTTTTGTACATATTGTAGTAAGAGCTAAAGTGCTTGTTAAACTTTAATATACCTATCTACTTACTCACATTATATACGTTTTGTAACACTATCGTTACAAAATGTATACCTACATAATATGATCGTTATGTTTTTAACACTGTAATAAAATTAACGTCATGTATACTCGTAATAACTAGTTATTGTTATGTATAATAACCGGTTATCGTCATGTATAATAACCAGTTTACTTTATAATCATAAATGGGGAAAGAAAACAAGGTTCCTCTTTTGAAATATTTAGTCTAAGGGTACTTTTTTATACCACTATATACATAGAGAAATAGGTTATGACATCGATTCATCATTTTTTATTATGACATCGATATTTTTATTTCATCATTTGTTGATTGTTGGGGTTTGAGGTTGATTTACATGAAACGAACGAATGCTCATTCTATTCACCCTACGTCAAATTCCATTAGTGTAAAGTGTAAACAGTGCCAGAACATTCGTTCGTTGTTCTTTCATAAGTAGGTAAACGCTGAAAATAAGGTTGCACTTACACTAAAACATTAAGAAAGAATGCTCTTGATCTAGCTCTCTGTGTTCGTTTGGTTGGTCTAAATCCATCTCAATTTCATGTAGAAATTATTTCACAGTTTTGAAAAAAAAAAGTAAGCATTACTTGCATGTTTGGATGTGTATCAATGACTCAATCACACTCAAACGGCTGAGCGAATTCAACTGAAAGGTATAGAGATAGACTGTTTATACTGGAGATTGATGGCACTTGGTGGAACTTGCTACACATATTGAATAAATCACTTGTACTTTTCCACAATTATTTATTTGAACCATTTGAACCAAACCATTGTAAACCTTTGATAATTCCGTAAGGTGAAACCGGTAAGGTTCAAATAAATAAATAATTGCGGAAAAGTACAAGTGATTTATTCAATATGTATAGAGATAGATTATTCTTAGGTAAATAGGTCTCCATATGTTATAGGGATTTGAATTTCCAGCGGGCGTAGCCACGGGCAACAACTAGTGTTTTAAAAAGTCAGAGTGGTACCTTCCACGATTTATCTGATACTGTGCCTTATAATTTAAATTATATTGTTTGTTGTTCACAGATCTATGGAATATTTTGAAGAAATTCACAATGGCGTCCTTAGAGAGAGGAGGTGTTATGTGTGGGTTTATTGGAACTGATATCTACTATTGTGAGTACAATTTCACTATTTATATTATAGTGGATATAATAATTGACTTTAGACGATGACTGTACCTAAATAAGAGCATTAATACCTAACTAAATCATGCTATTTAATTTACCAACGCATTTTAATTTTTAGCTATAAGTGATCTAGGTATATAATAATGCTTTTAGTTTTAGTTTTGTTTTATTTATTTTTTCATATTGTGTGAAATATAGAACCTACATTGATTTCATATTTTATTGTACAATTTAAATTAAAATTAAAATCATGCTGAAAATCAAATAAGTAGGTAAGTATCTATTATGTAATTAGTCTGCATTAAACCCAACTAAGTATTAGGTAGGTACCTAGTCTGTGGTTGGACATCACTTATTCTATAATATATAATTCACATGCGTGTAACTGCGAATGATAGAGTTCATCCATAGTTTACGCCGCTACTATACCGAACGGAAATTCTAAAAAGTTAATGTGAACACGACCTTAAGTGATATGTTGTTACTTAAAGACAGTATTAAATGATTGAATGCGGAACATATTGGTGAAACATGACGCGGAAACGAGAGATATGGTTATAAGCTATTTCGTTTCAAATTATAACGTTAGGTACTTTAAATTCATTGTAGGTATAAGTGGCTAAATAAAAATAGGACAGCTTCTGTGGCGTGGCGGTAGAACGCGGCCGCTACGTATAAGGAGGCGCGGGTTAGATTCCCGCTCACTACAAATATTTATTTGCATGAATATGGGTATCTGCATTGGTCTGGTAGTACCTCGGAGAGCACGTTACGTCGCCGTCGGTCCCGGTTGTCATATGAACATCTATGGTAGACGTTACGGGTACTTGGAGCCCTAAAAAGTCCATCAAGTCCATCTAGCTGCAATGCTTCGATATCGCCCAATATCGCTATTGGGTTGTGGTCGTTGTGGAGGTCAGATGGCAATCGCTTCACGTAAAATATTTAAGTCCAGCCAAATCTGCAGTTAGACTGGTAAAGCAGATCCCAGACTCAGAGGTGAAAGCTTCGGATGCGATTGGGATTAGCGCTAGGATGAAGAAGAATGTTAACTATAAACTCGGTAATAAAAATAAGAAACCTTTGTTATTATTACTATTATACAAAGTTCATAGTTCCGTGTAGGTGTGATTTCTCTCACTCATCCTAGCGTTAATTCCCAGTCGCATCCGAAGCTTTTCAGCTTAAAGTCTGGGGTCCGCTTATGGCAACCGGGACCGACGGCTTAACGTGCTCTCGGAGGCACGACCAGACCAATGCAAATACCCATATTTCATGAACACAAATATTTGCACTGAGCGGGGATCGAACCCGCGCCTCTTGCGTAGCGGCCGCGTTCACTACCGCTACGCCACGGAGGCTGTGTGCTGTGTGATTTATAACAGCAATATTCTTTTTAATTTCCTGTTAATGACTTCACAGTGCAGCTCAAAGACAATTTGACTACTTAGTTAGTACATAGTACCAATTATGTGTAATAAATACTAACTTATACTTACTTAATAATAAATAGGTATTAACTTACTTAGTTACTTAGTTTTTATACATGTAGTAAGTACTAAAGTTGGGTTGGGTACTAACCTATTGATCATGAAAAGTTAACACATAATAAACCAGTCATAAGATACCAGATCCGGCTATTGACATGAAGAATAAATAAATAAATATTGTAGGATATTCTACACATCGCTATCTAGACCTAAAGTAAGCACAGCTTGACTAGCTTGTGTTATGGGTTCTAGAATACGGATAAACATACTGAGATACTTTTTTTTGTTGTAAATACATACCTACATATTATACATAGAAACACCCTGACCAATGTAAATATTAATATTCATGCATACAAATATTTACACTGAGCGGGGATCGAACCAACGCCTCCTGCGTAGCGGCTGCGTTCACTACCGCTAGGGTAGGGTTGCCATACGTCCCCGTACGCCGGGACATGTCCCCGTTTGACGCCTGGTGTCCCGGCGTCCCGGCCAATAAGCAAATTGTCCCGGTTAAACATTTTTAGTATTATATTAGAGAGCTGGACTTGGTCGGTTAACAGTAATATACCTACAATAAACGCGACTAAGTAGCTAGGCTATTAATACGTAGATAGAACGACGAAAGTGCTGATATTTTTCCATACATGAATATGTTAATGAGTAATAAAGACCCCGGGGCCAATGATTTTACGAGAAAAACGCGATGAAGGACAGATGGCGCTCATACTTCCAACGACATGCTGAATAAGCAGCAAGCGGTGCATCCACCAGACCTCTTTCCGAAACAAGGACTAGTGCTACCGATAACGCCTGCAGAAGTACAGACTCGGCATCGACGAAATCCCCATCGAGGCTTGGAAGGCAATGGGTGCATTAGGTGCTCGTGGTGTGAGCATTCTAACAAATCTGTATAACCGCGTACTTCTCACCGTGAGATCCTGAGCCAGTGGAGACTGAGCTTCATTACGTCAGTATTCAAAGGCAAGGGATCGGTGCAGGAGTGGAGTAGTAATCGCGGTATAAAGATGATGTCCCAAACCATGAAGCTCTATGAGCAGATAATCGACTCCCGGATCCGACAGGAGAGTACACTCTCGGAGTGTCAGTATGTGTTTCGTCCCGGGCACGGGATCATGGATCCGGTGTTCGCCCTAAGGATTGTGGTGGGGAAATACAGGGCGAAGAACACGCCCCTGCACTGCCTATTCTTAGACATGCTGAAGACCTTCGACTGTGTTCCTCGCGCGGTGATCTTTTGGGTACTGTGGGCTAAGGGAGTTCCAGAGACCTACATTGACACCATCCAAGATATGTATCATGATTCTGGTTCCGTGGTTCGGAGTGCTTTTGGTGACTCAAAAGCCTTCCCCATCACCATCGGAGTACACCAAGGATCCGTCCTTAGTTCTTACTTGTTCAGCTCGGTATTAGACATCTTGTTGGACAGTATCAGAAAACCACATAAGCAGCCTCCATGGTTGCTCATGTATGCTGATGATATTGCGCTGAAGGACGCGGACAGGAGCAGATTGGTGCAACACGTGAAAGTGTGGAAGGAAGCGCTTGAGAACGGTGGTATGAAGCTAAATGTAGCGATGATAGAAAGTTTAACGTTAAACTCGACAGATTTCATACCGGTCCGCATAGGCGATGATTCGGTTTAAGTACCTGGGATCTGTACTTCATGTGACCAGTGAAATCGACTACGACATCAGGGCACGCATTGCATCCGCGTGGGCCAGGTGGTGAGAAATGACTGGCGTCACGGGTGATCCCAAAATGCCAGTCAGGTTGAAGGGGCAGGTCTATAAGACGATCATTAAGCCTGTCCTCTTACATGGTTGTGAGAGCAAGAGCGTAAGCACGTAAGAGCTGCATGTCACGAAGATAAAAATGCTGCGTGAGGAACTCTTGCAGCCGCGGCAGCCTTCATGTCCATGACATCGCAGATAAAATGCAAGAGAGCCGCCTTCGCTGGTGCGGCCACGTCTTGCGGCAACCGCCAGGATACGTGGGTAGCAAATGCCTGACAATGGCGCCCCCGCCGGGTCCAGGTAGAAGGGATAGGCCCAAGAAGTCCTTGACGTCGTGGAGAGTGATATGCGTGCAAATGGTCTTACTACCATGGACGCCCAAGATCGTGTCAAGTGGAGGAGGAAGAGCCGGAAGGCGGACCCTGAGCTCCGGGGTCATCTTGGATGCAATCGGGAGAAAGCGTCTACATGAAGATGATGTTTTACTTAATGTTGATTTCGTCAAAATATTTTGTACAATTATCAGAAGTTAATTCTGATAATTTTTCGCCTTTCAGAAAAAATAGCTTGTTTAACGCTTGTTTAATGGCAGTGTTAAAAGTTGTTGTAATAAAAGTTCCTATTTTTCTACCTTTACTAATTTTTCTTCAAATGTCCCGGTCTGGGTCCCCACACTTATGGCAACCCTACGCTAGGGGGAATGCTCTAAGCTGCTTAGTGGTTAGACAGAACAGTGGACAGAACTTCACATTCTGAAGTTCTGTCGCGGCTTCCCTTTGCAGAGCAAGCTGGCAGGAATCGGGTTACAAGACCCCTCGCCATTGGTACCGGCTTGTGCGGTTATCTTGGTCGGGTCCTTTAGGTATTGTAAAAATGAAATCGGTATGATATTTACATTGAAAAAAGCACTGGTACCTAGGTACTTTTCCACAACACTTTTTTGAGCCTGAATTTTACAAAAAGGGCAAGTGCTTTATACAGTACTAGCTTTCGTCCGCGTGGATGTCGGTTATCACGACCAAACATAGCCTATGTCCTTTCTCAGGGTCTAAACTACCCGTATACCAAATTTCCTCAAAATCGGTTCAGTGGTTTAGGCGTGAAAGCGTAACAGACAGAGTTACTTTCGCATTTATAATATTAGTATGAATGAATTAGTATGAATATGAATTAATGTGTAGCAAGTTCCACCAAGAGCCATCAATCTCCAATATAAACGGTATTAGGTATATTATTGATGGAATTTAAATAATGTAAGTTCTTCGACGAAGCAGCTATAGATACTTCGGGTGTTATTATCTTAGCCGCATTGACAATATTGGTTTTCTCACCTTCCAACTATTCATTACCCACAGTAATATCCATTCACTGTTTGATCAAGCTATTTATGACCATACACTACTTAATTAGCTACGGAAAATTTAACTTGGAATAAATATTTAAATAATGTTTTACCAACTCTTGTAGTTACACCAATCCTGTGCAAATAATCAAGAAAATTACTATTCATCATACATGATATTTTTGAATGCGTAACTACGAATTTAAAGAAATAGCACTTACGTAGAATATGTACTGAAGTAGGTAGTCACCATTATTTTATTTTCTATTCCAATATTTGTAGTTACTCATAACATAGATTCAAGTTGGTTACCTACTCCGTTATACCAGGATGGTTAAACCACAATATTATATGAAATGAAATGATTTTTATTATATTCGGATACACGGATATAATTCCTGTTATCTAGTTAGTAAGCGTCGGTAGCTTAGTGGTTAAGGAGTCGGCCTTACGATCGAGAGGTCCCGGGTTCGAATCCTGGCCATTACACTACTGACGTGAACCCACTCCTAGCACAAGCAATTTAGCTTAGTTGGAGGGGTTAACGGGAATATTAGTAATTTCGGTTGCTAATATTCTTTAAAAAAAAAAAAAAAAAAAAAAAAAAAAAAAAAAAAAAAAGTTATAGTATGAACCTAGTATGCTAATGTGTACCTAGAACCTAGATATGCTGTGGCTGAACGGACCTGGATTACATAAATCACGCCTTTATCCCCGCAGGGTTAGCCAGGAGGAATTAACACCCACATTTCACCAATCATTATATTCGGTCCCAGATCCGATTCTCAGCACTCCATGGATTCACCGTGCGGTCGCCGGGTCTATAGCGTGAAACAGAGAGGAACACCGTGACGGCGACTGGGCCTTGCGATGCGATGGGATAATAGGAGTACCTATTGTCGGATCTGGATGAAGAAACTAAATACCAAAGTTTATCTCTCTACCAAGTCAAGACAAGCCTTCCTGCATCTTCGTTGGCATTTTATCGTAGACAACCTGATAACCGCGGCTCAACCCGCGTGGAAATTTGATCCCCTTTCCACATTCCGTTTGGACTACTTAATTCAGGGATAAAAAACCTACCTAGGTATACCTATGTTATTTCAGACTGTAATCTTTCCCTGTAGCAAATTTCAGCCAGATCCGTAGGTACAGTTTTTAAAGCGTGATTGAATAACAAACATCCAAACTTCTTCACAAACTTCACAATCTTTTCTTAACAATTGTTTTTTTTTTTTCATTGCAGTAATATCAGACCCAGAAGACAGTGTAACAGCGGCTAACGCCTGTCTACAAAAACATTTCGCATATGACTTTGGAAAGCCCTGGATGGGTGAAGGCCTGGTGTTAGCTTCAGGTAAAATATAAATTAGTACTTCACATTTAGAGTAAGAACCTTATCGCACCGTACGATCCACCGCTCGTACAAGAACTTTTATACACTAGCTATTTCACTAAGGTCCACACCGAAGCAGCAAGCACACAGCAAATCGCTCTACATTTTCTGGACAAGAGATGACAAGAAGCTTTCGCTGCGTAAGGGAGGTCACACACTAAAGCAGTATTTGCTGCGCAGACAGAAATTTTTTAAGAAAAATGGTTCTTGACAACAGATGGCAAGAAGCATTTGCTGCGTAAATGTAGGGTTGCAAAGCAGCATTTGCTATGGGCACAGCAAATTGCCCTAAACTTCGTTTTGTAACTCACTAACTGTCACGAACGCTCTACAACATAGCTGCAACTCAATCTTGCTGGACTCTCACTTCTCTTCCTGACTCCACGTAAAAATTCAAAAGCCGGGCACTGTATATAAATTTATGGAAAACAGGATACTCTTTGCAGCTGCCACATAACGACATGGTAATTGTTACACCAGACAACTAATAGTTAGATTAAGGTATTTTTGTGGCCCTATTAACCTCACCTATTATTAATCGGTGCACCTCCTAATCAACGAATGAGCCTATTTACCGTCTAGCGGGCACTTTGTCATGGGCTCTATGTTTACTGTCGGATGGAGAACAGCCCTATCCCTTAGTCGCCTTTTACGACACCCACAGGAATAGATGGGGTGCCTTATTCTACCCCACCGGGAACCAATACGGCAACACACTCATAATATTATCAATAAGTAGATAGGTACATATACCTATGTTATTCTTTTATGACAAAGTTTAACAAAATACGGAACGACTTTTAGTGTAGGTAGACATATTAAACAAGAACTTGTATATTCAAATCAGAGACATTATTAGTAGCAAGTTGGTGGCTTGGTGTGACTTTATCGGCATTGAAGCCAGTCACAAAAATTATAATAATCTGTTGTATCTATGCGTCAATCAAGCCCACTCAGACAAAATATTAATCAACTTGTCAAAGGTCAAAAATCGTTTATGTTGTATCTATAAACCATACATGGCATTTACAAAATAACAAAGAAAAAAATAAAAAGAATTAGACTGGTTTAGGCACTAACTTCGTTGGGTTGTGGAGGTCATAGCAGTCGCTTCGAAATATCGAAGTTCAACCAACTCTGCAGTTAGACTGGTAAACAGGACTCCAAACTCCGAGATGAAAGCTTCGAATGCGACTGAGATTGACGCTAGGATGAAGGTCTAACTGCACTAACCACCGGTTCACCAACGCGGTCTCCTGAAAAGACTCCGATAAAATCTCTGCGAACTGTTTTGTGACCTATTTACAAATATGTTTTACTCGTTCACCATGATCTAATATATTTGATTAGAGTGCCTACCTAGTCTAGTAGAACTAAATTTATCCTTACCTTACCTACCTCTAACATAATATAAAATCATTCAGTATTTTTTAAATTCGTAATATCAACGTTGTCCGAATTCTTGTCACACAAGTAGATATGGAAATTAAGGCTTTTATGGTCTTTTTTTAATTGATTGTGCTCACCTTATCTATTTCAAATCGCATAAACATAAATCATCATATCTTTAAATATAAAAAAAAAACATAATATGTACCACAACGATTTGGAATTCTTCACCATCACACGTGTTTCCTCTTTCCTATAGCCTTGGATCCTTTAAGCAGGGTGTTAAAAAGCATCTGAGCAAAGAGAATACAATACTACGCATCTGAGAGGCAGTCAAACTGAGGGCCACCACTGCAATATTACTTATTGATGTTTAGAGAACTTGCAAATCCTGTTGGACCCATTAGTGGAACATAACAGTGGAACGAACAGTCCGAAATCTTTAATTCTGTAATGGTGACCCATTTTCCTGCGACTTTACTTTCAGCTTGCCATCAAGCGAGGGGAAGTCATATTGTGCATTATAAAAAAGTACTGCAAGAAATGAACTTCACCTGTAGGTATATAAAACACTGTCGTGACACAGTGTTTGTCTGCAAACTTTTCCGAAATGGCTTTACTGATTCTTAAGAAAGTTTGTGTGCATATTTGGTAGGTACTCTTACGGTCAATTGTCGATTGTAAACTATCTTTTAAACTCCGAAGTATATAAGAGTACCTACCTAACAAACACCAATTTTTTTAAGTTTTGTTTTGTTATAATTTGGCATTAAAAATTCATATGTATATCTTCAGACTACCTGAATTTTCAACCGTCTACCACCAAACCGTATTTTCAAACTACGCTTCGTCAAACAACGCTTGCCGGGTCAGCTTTTTCTTCTTCGTCAAATAATTGTGTTCTCCCAGTGTACCTGGATGCAGGCCTCGGAGGCGCACTTAAGATCCTCCAATGTACCTACATCTATATAGGCACGTTAGCAAGTGGTCCATATATATGTTTGTAGAGTACCTAACACCACATTCACATATCAGGTCCGCCCTACCTGAGACCTTGAGCTAGACCTTTCGGACCCACGCTACCACCGCCGATCTAGAAGGTATACTTACAATAATTTTCTTCCTGCAGGCCCAACTTGGAAACGTCACCGCAAGCTATTGAACCCGGCGTTCAGTCTCCAAGTTCTCCACAGTTTCCTGGGAGTGTTCAACGAGCAAGCCAGGAGGCAAACCAAACATTTTGACGCCGAAGTTGGCCGAGGAAAGTTCGACCACCTGGCCACGTTGAAACATATAGCCTTGGAAACTGTCTGTTGTAAGTATCTTTGTTAAATGTTATCTACTATAAAACAGGTTAAGTAGGTAGGTATGTAATTAAAATACCGCTCGTTCAGTAATACAACGTTGTATTGTATTGTTAATAACTAACGTACTTACCTAAGTAAATAACATCTAAATGCGATGAGGCCGTCAAGCTTAGTGCCACCATTGTAATACGGTACGTGTCGTACGTACGCTCTTTTCCGAAACTGCCTTCAGCTTACCATCAGGCGAGGCGAAGTCAAATTGACGTGTCTGATATAAAAAAGAAAAGGTAGGTATCATTATCGAGTCAACAACACTCGACACCACTGCAATTTACTCGGCATCAAGGCCGTTGGTAGGGTCCTCTACACCCAAGCTCTAAGCGCAGAGTCAAATTATCACAAAACTACGAATGTTTGTTTTCAGTAACGGCTTTCGGCATCACCGCTGATGAAGACAAGGAGTTCAACAAACTGTACATGCACTCAGTGGACCAGATCCTGAACATTATTGCGTTAAGGTTCCAGAACTTTTGGCTGCAAAGTGAATTCATCTACGGCTTCACAGACTTGAAGAAGCGGGAGGATCAAGTTGTCAAAGTTTTGAACGCTATGTCGAACACTGTAAGTAGATATTAATGAAACCCGTTCACCGTACTTCAAAATTTCTTCTTTCATCTACTTTATAAAAAAGAAATGTGTTGCTAAGCGCAAATCTCGAAAACAGCTTAACCGATTTCGCTAATTCTTTTTTTAGAATATTCCTCCCAGTATGAGGATGGTTTTTGCGGAGAGAAAATTAAAAAAAGAAATAACAAATCGGCTGTTAGGCGGTACGAAGTGCGCAGGGTCAGCTAGTATTAACTAAAATTGACCATTGGTCAGATGGCAGATGAGAAACAAGAAATAAATCGGCCCATACAACGTCGATCATACAGCTATGCCCCTAGACAAGTGGCAATTCTTTGGCCGGCGTATAGTAAAATAAAATGAAGACTATACGGGATTCGACATTTATGACATACCTACGTTGGCGACTGTCATAATATATCTACGTGGCAATACGCTGGCCGATATAGAATAGAATGATCAATGTACGGGACTTTACGCATACCATACACGTATTTTGACGTTTATGCTTAGAGTATAAAGTACTATATACTCTAAGGTCTTCTTCTTTCTATACTCTAAGGTCAAATCCCATCATCATTCATCATTCTATTCTACAATACGCCAGCCAACGAATTGCTACTTGTCTAGGGGGGGCTGACTTCAATCATTCCTAGCTGCGCTATGACTAGTCAAAGACAGCGAACATTGCATAGCTGCTGCACAGCAAAGCGGAGAGAAGCACACTTGACAATTTTAACTTATTTGAATTACTTTTACAGGTCATTAAAAGGAAGAAAGAACAAATAAAGACAATTCCACGGTCGGAATGGGAACAGCAAAGAAGAACTACAGGTATTTAGACTCGATCAAGATTTCGATGAACCTTAGATCATTGAAAGATTCCTCGTTATACCTAGCGAAGATTTTATATTGTCGTAACTAAAGCTCCTCGCTTCATTTAAAATATCGAAGTCCAGCCAAATCCGCAGTTAGACTAGTAAAGCGGACCCCAGACTCCGAAGTGAAAGCTTTGGATGCGACTGGGATTAGGTAACGCTAGGATGAAGAAGAAGATTATTTATTTTTACTTTCAAAATTCAAAATTCAAATAAATTCAAAATTCGCACATCAATTCAATATTTGACATACGCTTTAATTTCCACTAAATCTTTTAAGGAAATTATCTAAATAAATATGGAGATAAGGCTACTAGGTATTATAATGTAAAATCTGCTGTGCAATTCACTAACAAGCACAACGATGCGACAACGATGCGAGTCGCAACGATGTGCGCGATAGACACTGTCATTGGTCGATTTCCAATGACGTGATACAATCTGGCCAATGACAATCTACGTTGCGCCTCACATCGTTGTCGCATCGTTGTGCTGATAAAACAAACCAGAATTATTTGCTTCAGGCATAAAATGCAAAGCTCTAATGGACCTTTTGATTGAATTATCTGAAGAAAATACTCTAACTGATAAGGAAATCAGAGAAGAAGTGGACACAGCTATTGTGGCTTCGTACGATACTACATCTTGTCTATTGGCTTATATTATGATGCTATTAGGAACATATCCTGAGACTCAAGAGAAAATACACAAAGAGTAAGTACAGCCCTTTAATTATCTTAATCGACTGCTCCCCGCCATATAGTACAAAGCTGAGGTGTAGTCCAAAAGATATGGATCACCATTTATGCTATTGGCCTTAAAATGGTGGTCTCCAACTTGACGGCCTTGATATCTATCAAGGCCGTCATGTTGGAGACTTTCGAGACTTTGGATACTGCTTTTTCACGCCCCATTTGAAAGACCCGAGAGTGTAGGAAGACGTTTTATGGAACAACCGGCATGAATGCTATATTAATGATTTCGTTATTTTGGCATTTCTTCATTTCACTTCTATTCTTTTTAATATTCATGAAAAAACCCCTGATTAGGTAAATTCATCTATAACAAAGTGTCCGCTTGAGGTCAAAAGGCTCGCTCCCCACTATGAGATATCGTTAAATCATAGTTAGAGAACTGTGGGTGAAATACACACCTCTGCCAACCCTTTCGGACATTTACAGGCATATGTGTGGTGACGGAGAAAGTATCACCACCCTACCTCATCCGAAGGGTGTCGTAAAGGCGATTAACGGAAAAATACGTAGACGATATCACTGCGAGAGAAGGAAAACACGAAATAAAATCTTTTATCTACCAACCCGTCTGACCAGCGTGGAAACAGTAGGCCAAAGCCTCCCAACATTGGTAGAGACCTATGTCCAGCAGTGGACTGCGATAGGCTAATTGATTGATTGATTGCATAAGTGTATAGATATGTATATAGGTAACTTCAGAAAGTATGTTTGAAAGACTAATGATATTTTTCTTACTACGTTCAGGATGGTCGACATATTCGGTCACACAGACAGAGATGTGACGAAGGACGATCTTCCCAAAATGGTGTACACAGATGCTGTCATCAAAGAGACCCTGAGGCTGTATCCTACTGGACCTGTGGGGTTAAGATACGTTGACAAAGATGTTCAGCTGAGTAAGTTTCTCTTTCAATACCTACATTTTATATCTATTGTACAAAAGAAACTACTTGTACCTGTTTTAGTGTGGATATACCCACGGAGACCACCACCGTCGATCATCGAGGGTGGCATAGTCACACTAGTGATGACTAGTGTGACTACGGATAAATAAAAATGACGGGTCGGGAGGGCAGTGTGACTACGGATAAAAAAAATAACCATAGTCACACCAGTGTGGTAATTTGGTGTGACTACGGATCGGTCGTCGGTTTTTCGGACTAGGACCGACTAAAACCGCACGTTATCTCGAGTCTAGATCTAGTCAATTACTGGGTGTAAGGTTACCCAATAAAGCATTTTCCTTGCACCCCGACAGGTCTTGGGCTTCTTAGGGTTTGAAATGCCTCCCTCGGAGTGCAGTTTTAGTCGGTTCGAGTCCGACCTAACCTCGGAAACCACCTTGATAACGCCCGCCGTCCTAGGGGACGACGGCGTTCGTTATCTAGGGGGTTTCCGCACGAAATAAAATTTGCCGGGATAATAATGTGAACAATTCTAATAATTGCAGAGAATTACGTAATGCCCGCCGGCAGTCAGTGCGCATTGCTGATCTACGGGGTCCACTACCACTCCAACTGGGGACCAGACGTAGAACAGTTTCGGCCGGAGCGGTGGCTCGACCCCAACAATATGCCCAACCCCAACATGTTTGCTGGCTTCAGTATTGGAAAGAGAGCTTGCATGGGTTTGTTTCTTTTTCCTTTTTTATATACCCTTTTTACTAATACCTACGTTGGCAGAATATTATATAGGGGAAGGTGAGGTATAATGATCCCCTTAAGGGAAAAACTTAACTGTGGCTAAAGTTAGAGGCAAAATCGAAAGATTTCTATTGTTGGAGGTAGTGAATTTACTGAACTTTGTAACTGCATACTTATTTTCTATTATATGTATGCAGTTTTTTATTGTATTAGAGGTTTTTGTAAAAGTTTAGAAAAGGATCATTTTATACACACCCATGTATAAAATGATCCCTGGGGTAGGGGTAAAATAATCCCATCATTTTATTTTATACCATAAGTTAATAAATATCAGTGAAATAAAACAATCAGCTGTTTATTTTAATCATATATATTGTTCATAATAATTTCAGTATTTAAGCAAGTTATACAAAACTTAATCAGTCTTCTAGGTTCATTAGAGATCTTTTTTTGCAATTATCTACTAGTCAGTCAAAATCAACAAAACTAAACATTAAGCATTGCAACAAACTATTAAAAGGTTTGTAAAATTAACAACATAGGTACTCCTAGTCAAGCAATAGGTAAACAAATACTTATCCCTATCACAGGTTTTTTATCAATATCAAAATGCAATGGAAAAATCAACTCTTCATTTAAAAAAATAATAATTTTCTTATCAGGAACTTAGGAATAGACCTATAGCCTTAATTTTTTCTTCACACTATCAAATTGATCACTGGAAAGGCAAATATCACAAGTAAAGTCACCTTCATCGTCACTATCTATTCCCGCACAAGATTCATGTCCCCATTTAAGACACACAACGCATCTAATCCAGCCTTCGCCTTTGTTGTCTTTGGAGTAGCTTTCAGTACAGAAAAGGCATTCTGTATCATTATCCTCTTCAGAAGAATCTGATCTCTTTGGCTTTTTTTTGCCTTTCCCCTTTCCGACTCCTTTTCCCTTTCCAACTCCTTTTCCTTTCCCACTACCTTTTCCTTTATTGTTCTGTTTATTGATGACCGTTTTTTTAATTTTATTCGCTACCTCATGGGCTTTCTTTTGTTCCATATCTGTTTTCTTTTTGGCTTCCTCTTCTAGGTAATTTTTGTAGGGTGTGCTGGTCAGTACTGATGTGTCTACTCTTATTCTTATTGCACTCGCTCTTTTTCCAACTATCTTTGGTGTTGGTCGTATTTCCCTGGGTGTAACAACAACAAATGATGTAGACGGAATACCAACAGCCAAAGCTGGAGGTAATCTTTCAGATGTTGAGGTATTTTTTTTGGGGTGTTTGTGGTTCCGTAGTGGATTCTGGAATGCTTGCTAGAGGAGAAGGTATCCGCAAGGCTTCTTCTAATGTAGGACTTGACGTCCCAGGGTTCGGAATGGCAGGTTCTATCATGTCATTGTCAATATCCATTTCAGTCGTTTCAGCTGCAATGAAGTCCACATTAGTGAAAATGTCAGGGTTGAATGGATATATTCCTGTTTTGTTGAATCCATTCATACTATTCAGTGGTACTGCTGCTTTTAGATAGGCCTCTGTAAAGATTTTCGTTATATGGAGTACGGTTACCACTCTCCCAGGATTGTTATTCATCCACTTCTCCAACGCTTGGTTATGATAAACGCTTAGCGGATACATGACTCCGACGTCCAAAGGTTGGAGTTTGTGGGTGCAGTGTGGCGGCAGGCATAGAATAGTGACGTGACTCTCCCTGGCTTTTAATATCACATTCAAATTTTTGGTATGAGATAGGTGACCATCTAATATCAAAAGGGCCGGATCTTCTACTGTCGGTTTGGCATGACTTAAGAAGTGATCGAACCACTGAGAAAACACATCAAATTTCATCCAACCACATGGATTGCATGCAGATATAGCACCTGGAGGTGCCCCATCCATCAATTCTATTTTCATCCGGACTCTCCGGAAGATTAACATTGGAGGAACAAAAGTTCCAGAAGCTGAGGTACAAATCACTGCGGTCGTTGTCTCACCTCTCTCAGCTGAAGTCACTCGCGCCACCTGTTTACGGCCTGTTTGTGCAAACACTCTCGAGTTTTTTGTTGGAACAGTGCATAAACTCGTCTCGTCAACATTAAATATCCGATGGGGTTGAAAATAATGTTTTTCTTGCACGTTTTTCAAAGTCGAAAAAAATTTTTCCACCACAGGCTTATTAAAAGCTCGCGCTCGAGCAGAAGACGTTGATTCTGGGGCACGCATCGTAATATCCGGATGTCTATGTCTAAATCCACGAAGCCATTCAAGTCCAGCTTTTCCTTTTGCTTTCGAAAATGGATGTGGTAAATTATTTCTTTCTGCCAGTTGGTACGCTAAGGTTAATACATCCTGGGTGGTCAGCCCGTACATTCTACTCTCCATATCTTTAATATAATTAACAAGTTCCTTTTCTTGTTCTAGGGTAAAGACATTTTGTTTACTGCCTAACTTTTTGGTGGAGCCCACAGCTATTTTATTTTTGCCCTTTACTCTTCTTTTTAATGCCATCACAGGGACCTTAAACTCTCTACTTGCGGTTTTGTATGGCATACCATCTGTGACGGCATCTAATGCCTTTTGCATTTCTTCTTCTGGCCAATTTTGGCGATTAGTTTTGCGAATATATGTTCTCGGCATAATCTGAAAAAATAACAAATATGTTGCTTCACAAAATAATATAATTGTGTATATAAACGGAATGCATGGCACTCCGAACAAACCCTTCGTGGTTTTTGGTGTGTTAATCTGTATTACATATTGGTGTTTTAAATGATAATAAAGAACAAAAAAAAATAAAAAATGGGGTAAAATGATTCCAGGGATCATTTTATACACACAGAAAGGGATCATTTCGCTCCAATCACCTAATTCCAATATATCGATCAAAACATAACCTTCAAATACCGTGTGCGGTGATCGAACATTGCTTAAATATTAGCTAACTGCTATTAGAACCCGCAAGTAACACAACATTTCAATAAACACGAACACGTAAAAAGCAATGAAAGTCCAAAAACAGGCTTACCTTAGATCTGAGCCACACTTTTCGATTATTTTTAAATAAAATTACGCCAAGCGCTCGCACCATGATGCCATTTGGAGAGGCAACTGGCAGGGGTGCGGGGAACATGTTACATGCGCATTTGGATAGATGGCACTAGTTATCTCTGATTTACTGAGGGGGATCATTTGACCTCCACGGATCGTATTACCTCACCTTCCCTACCTACCTAATTCTTATAATTAGATAATAACTCATAATTAGATACCTACCTACTTATTATAATTACTTATTTTGTGCAAACTGTTACTAGTAACTTTTTAGGTAATTCGTGATTCTACTTTTAATTCAATTAAAGTTAATAACAACTTAATTTGATTAAAATACATAGGTGCTTGTTTTTAATTTTATACAATAAGGTAGATAGATATTCCTAATATGTCCTGCGATATTTATAATAATCGATGTACAAAAACATATATTCTCATAATTGGTAGATATTTGCTAAGAAAAACAGATTACCTACCTACCTAAGCTACCTAATTAAAATTATCTTTATCAATTTAAATATATGAATAAATTATGCACACATTGCGTAAAAAAACATAAATATCTGTTGTCAAATCATCACCATTGGAATTAAAATGCAACTCAATTAATATAATTTACAATCTGTGAGGAAGTAATTCTGTGAAAGATTTATATCCTTTTTTAAGAGTAATTCCTTAAAGCGCGATTAATAGATATTGATTAAATTAACATAGGTATTATACCTATGCTACTACTACATCATATATTCACGCCTGCATTACCTAATCACCACTTATTTCAATTTGGACCACCCAATCTCTTCCCATGCGGTGTCGTACAAGGTGACTAAGGAATTAGGACTCTTTAACATCAAACAGGTACGTAACAGCTCAGACTCAGCCTCAGAGGCTTGGCTCGGGTCAACAATAGTGCCTAGAATACGGCAATAGGCTCACCCCCTGTTACGTGGGATATAAAATGATTGTTCAAATGTGGGTGTTAATACTGTTAATTCACCTCTGCGTAACACTTTGACGATTTTCGTATGTGTGTTTGTATGTATTTCGCCAATATCGCCATTTAAGCGCCAATCCTAACCTTCCAAATCTTCTATACCCAAATCCTAATTGGTTTATTTCGGTTATTATGGGAACCTAACGGGTACGTGGGAAATCCCTAGGGTACCTGCCCTGAGAATTTCCGCCCGAAAATGATATATTGAAATCTAAATAATATATCTCTTTGCAGGACGAACATTCGCAACTTTATCAATGAAGACTACTCTGTCCCACGTGCTCCGGCGGTACAAGATCACCGCAGACATCAGCCACCTGAAACTCAAGATCGACTTCTTACTGAAACCTGTCTCTGGGTCCATGATTAGCATAGAGAGGAGAGACGAGAACATAACAAATATATAGTTTAAACTTTCAAATTCATTGAGCACATCTATGACGTTATGTTAACTGTCTCTCTAGACAAGTGGCAATACGTTTGTAGAATAGAATAGATTGACGTACGTTGACAACTGTCATAAACGTCAAAATGCCTGTCAATCATATGATAATACGTCGGGCAAGAAATGTCACTTGTCTAGTGGGGCCGTGAAGCAAAAATACCGGCTGATTTTATGGCCGTTTTGGACAGAAAGATTTTGGGCATAGTTTCGATAGCAAAATCGTCTGGTTTTTTTTTTTAATAATGTATGGCAATAATGTACTGGTGAACGGAATATTGCATGGGTTGGCTCCAGACGATGTTGCTATCAAGACAATGCTCAAAATATTTCACATCAATACGAATATAAAATCAGCTGATATACCTAGTACTTTTTGGTCAAGGGTGATTATATTGTTAGAGGATTGTCAAACCATTTTGCTGCATCTTACCTTTACTTATATTGATTTCTACACTAAGTAATTGCAATATGGCATCAAGGTCTGGCCAATAGTTTAATAGAGGATTGGCAACTATGTTTTTTATATTGTCCTATTGTTAATTCAATTAATTCAAAATTAACAATAGTATCTAAAATGTAGAAATGATTAAAGGTACATTATATTGAAAATAGTCGCCATTTTTCTTTTATTGGTAAGAGGAATAAATGTATTCATAGTTTCAAATCATTCTATACCATTCCTATAACTTTTAATATCATGGTCGTAATCCTATAGGAATTTAAGAGGTACCTACCTACATGTAATCAGTAATGTTATAGTAGAAAGAAACGCCTAAATATTTTAAATAAATCGCATGACAGTATTATGATTTCCTTTTTTTTTTGTTCCTTTTAGAACGTTTTTTTTCCGTGGAATTAGCAGTAATTTTATTATCTTTGTTAACAACTTTGTTTTTGTTTTAATTGTTTCTTTACTTTTTTTGTTCTTCTAGTTGTTTTTTGAAAGGACTCGATGTAATTTCAACCGTTTGTTGTCGCCGGTGACAAACAACTTTATTGTTTTAGCTATTGATGTGACGTACGCTTGAGTATTTGTTTTCGATGTAGATGGCTGAACATGTAAGTAGTAATCATTTCTCTTTTTTTATATCTGCTTTCTTCTTCTCAGGATCAGGATTTGAGTTCTGTGTATCAGTATTAAGTAAATCATCGGCTACCACAAACAAGTGCTCAGGAAAAACATGTCTATTCACCGGCCAAATTCCAGTTGCTTTGAATCCATTTACGATGTTGCCGTTCACTGCTGCTCTTTTGTAAGCTTCTGCAAACAATCTTGCAACTTGGTATTGTGTTACTTGTCGTCCAGGATTTGTCCTTAACCACTCTTCCATGCTTTGGATATAGAAGGTACTCAAGGGTTTGAGGAACGAAATGTCAAGAGGCTGCAGTCGATGTGTGGTATGACCTGGAAGTTGTAACATTATTACTCCGTTAGCTTTTGCCAAACACAAAGCTGCAAGGTTCTTCGAATGTGTCGTGTGACCATCAAGAAGAAGAAGAACTTTATTTTCCAGGGTCGGTTTAACATTTTTTATAAAGTGCTTCAACCATTCGACGAACAGTTTCGAATTTATGTAACCGCTTTCAGATACAGTTACAATACTGCCTATAGGAGCAGCGTCTGCTAATTCAGGGTTTTGTCTCATACTTTTGAATATTAGCATTGGTGGCACAAACTGGCCAGATACATTAGCGCAGCATACAGCAGTTGTATTTACCCCTTTCACTCCACTAGTGGCGGCGCCAATTTGTTTTTTCCCCTTCAATCTCACGATTTTTTTAGGTTTGTTTTGTATAGTGCAGCACCCACTTTCATCGACATTGAATATATTAGTGGGCGCAAGGCCATTCTCATCAATAATTTTCTTCAGCAAATCAAAAAAATTGTAGACATTTGCTCTGTTGAATCCTTTTATTCTATTCAGCGATGTGCTGTCAGGTTGTTTAACACTCAATTCAGGGTGTCTTTTCATGAATTGGTAAACCCATTTCTTTCCAGCCATACGTTTTTCCTTATTAAAATTGTTCGGAATATTGCGAATTTCAGTAACGTCAAACGCGAGACGCTGTATATCAATATTTGTTAGACCAAATATATGTTTCTCTAATTCAAGAATGTGTTGCACTAACACATTTTCGATTTCTTCATTAAACACCGTTGGCCTTCCTTTTTTAATTTCAATTTTGGTTTTTTTATTTACATGTCGTAGAATTGTTGGCTTTGGAACTGAATATGTTGCTGAAATTTTGTTCAAGCTCATATCTTTATTTTCGTAAGCTAAAATTGCTCTTTCTAAGTCTTCTTTATTCCACTGATAGTATTTCCTCTTAACATTAATTTCCGTCATCTGTATAAAAATAAACAAGAAATAATTTAGAAGAATAAGAATTTAGTAACAGTAATCCAAACATTGAAAAAATATATGTATTTCGGATCGGGCTCGCATGCGCAAGGCAAAGGAAACCAATCCTTTGCCTTTTCCGTGAAAAAAAGGTAAATATTTATATTATATGTAATAATTAATATTTATATGTATAAAACTAGTCGGGTAAATCATACCGGTAGAATTTAACAAACTGTAGATGGTATAATTAAATGAACCAGGAACCCGTAAAAATCGAATTAAACAAATGAAACAACATAACCTTAAAACCCAGTCTCACCACGCAAATGCACAAAAATGTAGTTTAAGTTTGCACCTACTTACATAACGTAGACTGCGTAGTTTTAGCTTACCTTTATCATGTGTTCTGACCTTACAAAGCAGTTTGAAAATTGATTTCAAAATTACTCCAAAAACTGTTTTTTTTTTCACTCCTACACACAATTCTATTTAGATGTCAACTGAAAAAGACGGGTAGTGGTAGGCAACACGAGAGCTTAGTTTGGTGTTGCCAGTATGTCTTTTAACGAGAAATCTAGAGGTGGTACGATTTAAATGGCGGTACAATTTACTTGACTTTCCACTATCACTGTGCAGGCGACACTAGAGCATAGTTTGGTGTTGCCACTATACCATTTAACGAAAAATCTAGAGGTGGTACGATTTAAATTGCGGTACAATTTACTCGATTTTCCCTATCACTGAAGCATCTGTTACATACATTGATAAGGTTCTCACCAGTATGTAAGCGAATATGTTTTTGGAAAGTACTACTATTACTGAAATATTTCTGACATATATTACAATGATAAGGTTTCTCACCAGTGTATACCTATGCATATGAACCCCTAAATAATATTTTCATCCCTTCTATTCGAAAAGTGTCACTTTGTTCCTCTATAAGTGGGAGCAAAGTAGCACTTTCCTGTTCAAAGCTTTTTAGCGGGTGGAAAAGTGATTTGAATTTGGAACATTGTCATTCATAGAAATCGAACCATTTTTTTTTAAATTACTGGCCGGTCCGTGTTGGCACCACGGCGCGGCGGTGCGGCGACCCAAGCGCGCGTATTGCATCTCTGTTCTTGTATCAATCTTGTACAAATCAAAGAATCAATTTCGTTTATTCAGTTTAGGCAGAAAAAGAGCACATAGGTATGAACGTCAAAATATTACAATTATATCAAGAATTATAACAACAATAAAGTAAAATAAATCTGTGCGTCCTGTGAAAACTGATACATCTCAAAAATGTCAACTTTACAATAGACTAGTTTTTGTGTTATAATCATAAAATCTGTTAGAATAATTATTTGTTTTCAAAACTAGTGACATATTTTATTTTAATGTAGTATTGTTAACAACCTATTAGGTTCCTACTCAAGAGTGTTCAATATAGGAAGAGATATTAAAAAAAAACTATTTGTTGTATCCAAACACACCAAATGAATTCTAAATGAGTTATATCAATTTACACGCTATGTGAAGGTTTGGTGAAAGGTGATTAGAGTTGTATTATTAGGTAGTTTTAATAAATTTTCATAGCAATGAGCTTTATTACCCACACAATCAAGTATCGTAAGATTGTAAGTCCAAAGTTGGCGTTTGTAAAACACCATACCCGTTTTAAGATAAGGAGTTGGCAAGCATTGCCGCAAATCGAATGTCAAAACAAGGGTATCTGTTGATTCTTTTCATAACTTTTATCTTTGTCTTTCAGATCATATGCAAACGCGGCGCAAGCTTGATGTTCTTGCAATTGGGTTCTTATTTGAGTTTTGACTTCTTCGGACGTTGCCATTTCCAACTGCTTATTCAGTCTATCACACTTCTGGCATGTGTCTACGGAAGGCTGTTTGAAAGATCAATTTAAAGTCTTGAACACGTGATTGTAAACTGTTTTACTAATGGGTTCAGTTGTTGTTTCTTCATATAGATCATACATTTTAGCCAAAGATAAGTCAGAACTTAAGAAATTTTGCTGGTTTTGCTGCGCCCATAGTGACTTTCATAGGCAGGGAATTTCAAAATATGCTGTCTTGCGAATTCCAAACGATCATCGCTTATTTCTTTATAACTTGCTGCACGACCCCTTTCACTCGATATCACGTTACCGCATTTAATTTTTTTCTCACAAATAGTTTGGATAAATCTGTTACTTTCATCAAAAGTTGTTAAAAAACATTTCTTGCATGTATTATAGATAGTGTTATCGAACTTTAAAACATATTTGTTAGCATACTCTCTTCTTTTTTTTGGATCAATTTTAGCAACTTTCTTTTTGCCAATAATTATAAAATTACTGATATAATTTGCTCTCTTTTCATATGAACCTAGATGCCAGTATTCTGTAAAAACATTTTCTAATACCTGTTTAGGGATTTTTTCCTTACATTTTTGTCTACAGTCTGGTAACTTTTTTAATTCTTTACGTTTTTTTAATTTGCCAGTCTTTGTAAAATACTCTTCTCCTTTGTTTCTAGAGATATTTCGTGCAACTCTTTCACATCTTCTTTCTTTTTTAGCATCTCTTTTTTTCCTCTTACGGCCGTCCCTAGTCACGGTTTTATTATTCCAAAATGAATAAGATGGTGCCGCATCATTGCACTGATTTGGTTCTTCAGATAAGGTGGTGTTTAAATCGTCATTTATGTTTTTCTCGGGTAAAGTATTGGATTCGTTATTTCCTTCTACAGAATAAGGGGAATTTGGTGAATGACAGGGTGCTATAACACTGCATGGGTTTGATTTTTCAGGCAAGTTATTTAGATTACTATTCCTATTTTCTTCGGGTAAAATATGGCAACTGTTATTATCTTTGCTACAAGTACTACTGCATGAACTTGAAATTATTCTAGGTGGATTCCCTGTTGATCGCAATACAGATCTAGTTATAGAATCATAAGAACTGTCACTGCTATATTCATTAGTACCAGGTATATAATCGTCACTACTCGAGGATCCGAAATCACCATCAGGAGATAAACATTTATCCTCGTCGTCTTTGAGTGAAATTTTATTTTTAGAAGGACTCTGCTCTAATAATATTTCCTCGCTATTTGACATACTACGGTTATAATTATTATTTTGACTGGAAGTAAAAGAAATGTTTTCATCCACGGATACTTCATTCTCATTTATGTTTAACATGTCTAACATGCGCTTTGCACGGCAAGAACGATGCTGCAACAATGAAATTTTACATTATAGACCCTCATAGAACATAAATAACAAAGTAAAATAATAACGGTATTCATTACCTACAGATAGTGCAATCCACGAAGACGCGTTGCTCCAATTTTCAGTTGGGCGATCGCGGAGTACAGTTCGTTAGACACTAGCGTCATTCGCTAACTGTCAGCGGTTTGTGTGCGCGTGCACTCATAGATAAATAGTGTAGGTATACCGATTACACTCAAATGCTGGCGGAAACATACGCACATATTATTATAATTAAGTGGTTAGGAGCAATACTGGGGCGCATCTACGTGAATTGCAATGTTTTTTACTTTTACACAATAATAAATAGATTTCGTGTATATTGATATAACTGGAGTAATTATTTTGTGTAAATGGCTATTAGTTCTTGTTATTATGAATATACGAATAATAAAATAGAATTTGTGTAAAATGATACATCTAATACGTACATTGTGCGCCATGTTGGATTGCTCAGAGAGCGCGCGCGAGCACCTTGTCCAGTAGTCTTTACGGCACTGAACCCGCGCGGGCGGCGGTACCTCGCAGTAGCACCCCCTGCACTCCGCGCACTCACGCGTTCGCAACATGTATTACTTTGCACATATTTTAGATCAAAACCGTTTTAATCTTCTCGTGATTATTGATATAATTTTAGTTGAATTAGTTTACACAAAAAATATTAGTTTCCTATGTATGTGAGCAATAATACAACTTTAGTTGTATCGATGCAGTGTACGAATTTACTTTGTGTCAATTGATATAACTAAACATGTATCAGATGACACCTTATTAGAAGGTAATAAATATATGTATAAAATGATATGACTTGAGATATATTTTTCCACACAAATATTTATATCATAACTTGAATATTATGAACGATACAATATGTCAACATGTGTTTATTTACGCAATCATATTTATCAAATCACGCAATTTCGTCTTAGATGTACCACACGATCTCAGAAACTAATAGACGTATCAAAATGTTGATAAGATAGAAAAATAGAGTATTGTTTTCTGATTGAGGTGCTAAAATAATATCAAATTCGATATAAGTTGACTTGTATCACTTTTCACAGGACGCACAGAAATCATTTGAAAATGATTCTCTGTAATCAGTATCTATATATTTTTCTCATAGAAAGGGGATGAAAAGTAGAGTATATACCGTGAGAGCAAATTATTTTTCCCTCGGGTGATATACTTTGAACCCCTCGCTCCGCTCAGGTTTCTACGTTAGAACCCTTCACTATGCTCGTGGTTCAAAGTTGCACCCTCGCCGTAAAAATACTATTTTGCTCCCTTGTTATACAATCTACTATTTGTTGTGAAATATTTCTCACATAAATAGCACTGTAAGGGTTTCTCAACAATATGTAACGAGCATGTTTTTTTTAAATCACTTATCATTGATACATCTTTTACATACATTACATTGAAAAGGTTTCTCACCAGTGTGTATACGCATATTATGAACCTCTAAATTAAATTTTATAGTGCAACATTTCTCACTTAAATTGTATATGTTATAGGCAATGTGTATAATGCAGGCATTCTATACAATACCTAGGCATTGTATAGAATGCCGGGGTCGTTCAGGCAATGTATGAAATGATATTAAATTTTTAAACTATTTTACACTTTGCCTAGGTAATGTATAGAATACCTAGGCATTGTATAGAATGCCGGTCGAAGCATAGGCAATGTATGTAATCTATTTTTCTTCTCTATGATTTAGTTAGATAGATACTAATCTTTTGAGAGCTAATCCTAATTTCAACTTCCACCAGCAGACAGTGCTGATAAGACATGTGTTCTATTGGTAGGTATGCCTAAGTACCTACGTGTTTTTTGCGTAGAATGTTTCTCACATAGTAGTAAAAGAAAAGCTGCACATTCCGACTTGGATAGATTAGGTTAGAAGGCTAATGCGGGAGCGGAGCGGAGCGAAGCTCCCGCATTAGCCTTCGTGGTTATTTTTTTTTTATTACCATACAGAATTTCTATAGGCCACGGCAACCACTCTCTTACCATCATCCCTGTGCTGGTCAGCCACCTAACCTGATGGAAAGAGAGTTCTTACCGTGGCCATAGTTCTGCATGGTTAAAAAAAAATAACCACGAAGGCTAATGCTGAAGCTCCGCTCCGCTCCGCTCCCGCATTAGCCTTCTAACCTAATCTATCCAAGTCGGAATGAACAATTTTTCTTTCAGCAGTAATATCCATTTTTCAAATTTTGTTTGCTAACAGTACTTATTTATCAAGGTGAGACGAATTTTCGCACATGACATATCATTTTGAAGAGACGAATTTACAACAACCCGTCCATTATACACATTGCCTGATGCGCTTCGGGCATTGTATACAATACCTAGGCAATGTATGAAATTAATCGTATTATACACATTGCCTGAACGTTTTAGGCAATGTATAGAATGCCTAGGCATTCTATACAATGCCGGATTATACACATTGCCTATAACATATACATTAGAATGTCTTGTACACACATTACATTGATAAAGTTTCTCAATAGTATGTCTGTCTGAACGTGCGTTTTTAAAGAACGATTATTACTGAAATATTTCCTATACTAGCTACACTGGTAAGGTCTCTCTTCAAAGTGCATACGCGTATGAGCATCAAAAGTATACTACCTAGTGAAACATCTCTTCCATAATTGCACTGATGAGATTTGTCAGTAGTATGTGTGCGAATATGTCTTATTAGAACACTTTTATATCTCAAAGAGACATACTTAAACTGATGTTATGTGACCCTTGTTACAAAGAGAAGTGTCACATAACAACGGTTTTAGTTTGTTATTTGAACTACTACTCGTATTATTACTTTGGACTGCATCAATATTGTTCTATTACTTTGTTTAATATTATGTAAATTGGTATCTATGTTTCGACTACCTGGCAGGCTTCCTTGGCTTCAACAGCTCTTTTAGTCTGCCGTTTTGGTTCGTCAATCATGTCCTTTGTCAGGTCACTGCTTTTAAGGTTGTTCGAAGGCATATCTTTACGGTTCTGCTTGCCAAGTCGAGGTTTTTTAGGTTCAGGGGCACCTGAATAACAAATAAAAGGTTTTGATTTTACTAGTAGTTGGTACAACTACATGAGGATGTTCAGAAATATTAAGATTTATTAGACATAATATACATACATACAATCAGACATATACATATATACAGCCCAGACTCAGCCTTTATATGGCTCGAGCTAACAATAGTGCTCAGAAAACGGCAATAGGCTCACCCCCTATTATGTGGGATCTAATACAATGATTGGTAAAATGTGGGTGTTAATTCACCTCTGCCTAATCCTCCGGGGATGTAGGCGTGAGTGTATGTATGTAGACATAACATGTGTCTATTAAATCTTACTACTTACTACTGTAAAGAGTAAAGCCGTGATAGCCTCTGTATTGTGGTGGTAGTGAACGCGGCCGCTACGAAGGAGGCGCGTTATAATATATAAAATGCCAAAGCATCACAACCCTCATTAAACAAAAAGACCAAACTCACCAGTTTTTAAATCATCTGGGTCTTTCTCACCAATTTCCAAAAGTGGGTCATACTCAGAACTCAAGCCTGGTGTGTCATAGTCTAGCCTAGTGTCATCTTGCTCAACCCTTGTGCCATCTGCAAATGTATACAAAAAATAGTTCATTTGTATGTTCTAATGTGCAAAATAGAGATACGAGTCATCTACCGAAATTAAAAGAAATTGTAACTTGCAATCAGTTGAGCAGAATTGGAGATATCACCAAACCTGGGATAACCGAGATAACACAGACGGTGCAGCAGGCATAGGCTAGTTTTAATTTTAATGAACATAATATTAAATGCCACAGGCATCATGGATCATTCAGTAAACTAAAAGATCGAGCTCACCAGTATCCAAATCATCTGGGTCTTTCTTTGTTATTTCCAGGAATAGGTCACACTCAGAACTCAAACCCAGTGTGTCATAGTCTAGCCTTGTGTCACCTTGCTCTACTCCTGTGTCATCTGCAAAATTGTACAAAAAATATTCATGCATTCTAATCTATATATAGATGGCATATATATACAGCAAAATATATGCCATCTTCCGGAATTCAAAGACAATTGCACTGCCGCAGCAGCAAACAGACAGGAAATTAAAAAAAAATATTTTCGTGTTCAGTATCGTTAACATAACATAACCCAAGTATTTTTTTTTAATATCTCCAATGTACAGACACGGCCACTTCACAATTACCACTCCCACTTCCCCACTCCACTTCCCCTTGTTTCGCAGACAGAAATTTCATAGAATTTCGTTTCACAGAAAATGTTTCACATAATATTTGGTACTTATATTTTTATTTCGAATATTATTGTTTCAAAGACAAATTACTAGAATGAAACATATTTCACAGAAAAACAATTTCATGAATTTTTATTTACATTTTTTTGTTTAATAAACTTATCAAACAGTAGAATTATTTTTTAAGGAATATTAAACCACCACCATAATCCAAAATAATTTGGTCTAACTTTTAATAATTTAGAACACGTCATTATAGTTTACACCCCGACTCAGAGTACCCCGACTTGGATAGGTTAGGTTAGAAGGCTAAGGCGGGAGCGAAGCGGAGCGGAGCTCCCGCCTTAGGCCTTCGTGGTTATTTTTTTTAAAACCACTTAGAAATAGGAGCCCCGCGGAGCAGGGCTCCGTCGAATTATCTTAGCGCAAATAAGTTTTATATAGTGGTATGTCAAACGATTTTATATTTAATGTATGTTATGATAATAAAGAATATTTGATTTGTTATTCTATGATATGATTATTCTAACATTAAACTTTATGTGAAACAAAAATCAATGATTTAAAAATCTTCAAAGTAAGTAAGTATTCTGTATATTTATTATTCTATGAAACGAAAATATGAGGAAAATTTTATGTGAAACGAAATTCTATAAAACAATTAGCTATAAAACAACGCACACCCTAGTATAGATAGATAGATAGAAGATGTACCTTTTTTTTTATCGTGCGAAAAATCCCCACGGATACCTCCCGCGCCGGAGCTTGAGGAAGTGGTTATGTCGGACTCGAACCGGCTACAACGCACGCCGTCTGTGGGCCGTCGGTTGCCAGAGGTGAGATTGTCGTTGTTTATTATGTTTATTAAGTACCTAACGGAATGGAGTATTGTTATCTGTAAAAAGTATACCTTCAGACCATGCACACTCTTCTTTGACTTCGTGAACCTCCATTGGATCCTGGAGCGCTCCTCCTATGCTCAGGTGCACAACAGTATCTATTCTGAGCCTTTGTGTCCCTGATGGTTGTAGTGTGAACTGTGATCAAAATCATAAGAAATAAGCATTTTTGCTGCAAGAAGCATGAGGAACTGTATTGATCGGTAGCCTCAGGAACTCGAAGAGAAGACCTCAAGGACCTGAAGGTGGAATAGATTGTAAGGTTTTGCAAGGGAATAGGTAGGTGTACAAATAGGGGAAGTTGGAGATATAGGTGAAATGGCCCAAACCAAAGGGCAGATCACCCCTCTGGTCAACATTGACCCCTGTTAACATAACATAACATAAACTCACGCCTATATCCCTGAAGGGGTAGGCAGAGGTACTAGCACCCACATTTCGCTGCTTATGTTTAAGGTCCTAATGTAATAGGTGGCGAGCCATTAACCGGACACTTATAAACCTGCAATAAATACACACATAACTTTGAAAAGCATAGAAAAGTCATTGGTGTGTGCCATGGTAACACCTGGGATCGAATCCGAGACCTCGTCTCAGCAGTCCATTACCCATACCACTGGGCTACCGCGGTTTCTGTCGGCTCCCCTGTTGACAGTAAGTAAGTAAGCTTCAGGAAGTTAATTCACATCTGACTTACCCCATTTCTATTCAGCATGGTTGTGAACATCTCCTCACTCTGGATACAGCTGTTCCTCAATTGGTAGCAGTTCTGGAGTCTAGCACAGCAGATGTAACAGATTTGTGTGGGTCGGATATCTTTTGTTTCAAACTGTTAGCAAAAAAATCAAAAATCTATTGTAGTTCATACAAACTGAAATACTATGACTATTGATGTATGTTTGGAATCCAATTTTATTTTTTTTAATGTTTTGTTTATTTATTTATCTTTATCCTAATGTATAAAAATCAATGCCACTTATCGTTGTAATTTTATAACTCACAAGAACAGGCTCACCAAGCCAAACCAAATGTTTAGACTTTGTTCTGACTATTTAGTAGATGGTTTATATGAAGTTTGCACAAAATCGGTCGAGCGGTTCTTCATTTAGGTGGTACGAACTTGGCAGAGTCAGCTAGTTACTTATAATAGTTTTTGTTATATTGGGACTTTTCGCGACTAATTAGTATTATGGAAATATGTGGGTAGGCGCTCCCTGCACACCTCCCGACACTCGCAGACCAGTGAAGTCGTGACCACGGGTAGATCTACTATGTAAACCAGCTACAGGATTTCATTATATTTTTTAATAACCAGTTCGATCACTTACCGGCTTTAAAGTCAAGGCCTCATATACCTCACGAAGATGCGTTTTTGCTATTGAATACATTCGAATGTCTTCCGCCAGGCAAACTCTACACATCGCCAGCTTTTCCATGTTCATTATATTTATTGTACCCACGGTATGGTGGTGAGATTATAAACTTATATCACAGGCTCTGGCCAACACACGCTATAACGAATTTATGAAGTTATATTTAAATAAAATTATTGTTGTAAAAATGAAATCAAACAAAAAAGGATAAACTTTGTAAGAAACCCATAGAAAGAGAAACCATAAGAAACTTTAAATAATTGTTATTTTGATTAGTATTTGACGTTTGACTTTGACCTAGGGATGTTAAAAAATAATCGATTTTTTAAAAAATCGATTTTTTTTTCTTATAATCGATTTTCTAAACGCGATTTTTTAGTAATATTAATCGATTTTTTAAAAATCGTTTTTTTTAGCTTACACGTTTAAATCGATTTTCGTAAATGCGAAATTTTCGTAACATTTTATAAACACTTTGTACGATATATGACTTCTCGGTTCTCGAATCACTCACACTATGGTTACGCTAGTACTATTATCTGTTCAGTTTATAGTTTTATTTAATTTATAATTTTCTAAAAGAGTTACAAAAAAGTTTGTTCATATTGTTGTGATAATGAAAATATGATACGGACAAAATTGACTTCGTTGACTTATCTTTGACGACAAACTAACAGTAAAGGTCCAACCCCACCAAACGGACGGCATCGGTACGGATTTTACAATCTTTAAACAAAATTAAATCTTATTATCACAGTGTTTGAAGTTTATATTACCAAGTCACGCACAACAGCTTGACAGCGACGTGCGGCGGCATGACGCACGTCAAGCTGTCATGCGTGACAGCTTGACGTTACACCGCTGCCTGTGTCATTATAACAATGACAGCGAATAGTGTGACGATTATAATTTTCTTCCCTAACCGTCACACCAGTGCCAGTATGACACAGCGGCAGCGGTGTTACGGAGCGGTCGTCGTTTCTTTTAGTGTTGCCAATAAAAAAAAATAGTTTTGCGGAAATCAATTTCTACATTTTTATGAAATTGAAATAGTTACCTTGAAAGTTTAAAAGAACATTTTCTTTGAGATTTAGTTATAATTGGTTATTATTTTTATTAATCATATTATTTTATTTTATTTTTAATCTGATAATTTCGTAATGTCAGTAGGTTTATTATTAGAATACGAAAAGCATGCAGATTTTTAAAAATTAGGAAAAAAATCGATTTTTTCAAAAAAATCGATTATTTATTTTCATAAAATCGATTTTTGACAAATCGATTTATATTGCGTAAAGAAAAAATCGATTTTTATTTAATCGATTTTTTTCCTTCAATAATAATAATAATAATAAAATGAAACCGCATGTTGAATGAAACCGTACTTGAGACTCTACGGCAAGAATGCTTGCGAAATATCTGTGTCACCCCCGCCCCGGCACCTGCTTCTACACCTGCACCAGTGCAAACGCATCAATTAGTTGAAGAGACAGGGGATGACACACTTATTCCAGTAAGTATTCAGTACAATGAACAGATTAAGGAGGCTTTGGAATGTGCGTTGCGGGAATATCGATCGATGCCCATGAATGATAGGCCACGTCTGCCTCGTTTGCCTTTACACAGACGAAATATAGCGCTGGTGAGCGCCCTTGATTCGCTATTACCTAGTTATCTCGATAATAGCGAAAATCTCGGTGACACTCATTCAATTCTGTATTGTACTGCTGTGGCGGCATGTCGTATGGCAGGTGTTAAGTTTCCTATTAAAGATCCTGCCATACGACCTAAGTCTGCCATACCAGCGTGGCAATGCAGGATTGAACGACGTGTGGCCGAGGCAAGGGTGCTCATCGGCAAGCTAATCTGCTTCAGGTCGGGCAACACTCGCCCGAGAGTGATGCGCTATGTGACTCGAGCGTTTGCGGGGACTGATATTAGTCCCCAAGAATATACGTCTCGGATCACAGAGCGCATTGACTTCCTGAAGCAGAAAGTCTGTGCATGGGCAAACCGTATTCGAAGATACAGAAAACGCGTCGATCGATTTACCGTTAATTGCATGTTCCGAAGAGACCAGAGGTGGGTATATAGAGGCTGGGAGCAAACAGGTGAAAGTGTGGATGACGTGCGGCGGCCGGAGGCTGCAGCTACAAATGCGTTTTGGCGCAGCATCTGGTCGGTGCCCGTTAGCCACACTGAAGGCGATTGGATGTGTGAGGTAGAAGGAGCGTGTGAGTCCATTCCTGAAATGGAAGACATAACCATCGATGCCATAGATGTTGATTGTGCGGTCCGTCCACTGTCTAATTGGAAATCCCCGGGACCGGACGGATTGCACAATTTCTGGCTAAAATGGCTACGGAGTTCGCACGCTCTTTTGGCCTCACAGTTTCAATCCGCTGTAGAATCTGGGATGCTACCAGCTTTTATGACGACCGGGGTTACCCACCTGCTCCATAAAACAGGTAGTACTCTGGAGCCCAATAACTATAGACCGATCACATGTCTGCCAACGGTCTATAAACTTCTTACATCCATTCTGAGAGTCAAAATTAACAATCATATAAATAATAATTCTATTATGTGTGCCTCTCAGAATGGATGTAGGAATGGGGCCCGGGGTACTAAGGAGCTCCTCCTTATTGATATGGCTATTAGCCAACAAGCTCGCCGTCGTAATAAGGATCTGGCGGCATGCTGGATAGATTACAAGAAAGCGTTCGATTCCGTGCCTCATACATGGCTTTTGAGGGTGTTGGAGTTGTACAAAGTGAATGCAACTCTATGCACCTTCTTAAGGTCATGTATGAGGCAATGGAGGACTGTTCTTTTCTATCCAGGGTGTCGTCAGGCTTTGGGTGATGGCGAGCCGATAACAATAGAGCGGGGTATTTTTCAAGGGGACAGTCTGAGTCCCCTATGGTTCTGCTTAGCCCTGAACCCACTTAGTACTTTACTAGTGAATTCAGGGTTAGGTTATAGGTTACGAAGAGAGGGTCAAATGGTATCCCACCTGCTTTACATGGACGATTTGAAGTTGTTTGCTCACACTAATCCTCAATTAATGGCTTTACTGAAGATTACCGAAAATTTCAGTAACTCTATTAAAATGGGGTTTGGTGTGGAAAAATGCGCAGTCATTCATGTAAAGCGAGGGCGGGTGGTGGAATCACAGGGTATACAGCTCTCTGATTCCACTAGCCTGAGATCACTCCTCGTAACCGAAACCTATAAATACTTGGGTATGTCACAGGCATTATGCATCAATGAGGCCGGCATGAAACAAATGTTACAGGAGCGTTTCTTTGGCCGCCTGAAAAAGGTACTTAACAGTCTTTTGTCAGGTGGTAACAAGGTGCGTGCCTGTAATAGTTGGGTCATGCCACTCTTGATGTACTCCTTTGGCATACTCAAGTGGACTCAGACTGAACTCGATACCATCGATAGGAGAGTCCGGACTCAGTTGACTGCATTTCGAATGCATCATCCGCGGTCGTCAGTCATGAGATTGTACATCCCGCGGAAATGTGGGGGTCGAGGATTTTTAAATGCAAAGACCCTTCATAACCGCGAGGTGTGCAATCTCAGAGATTATTTTCTTAAGTCGAACGTGGATATGCACCGTGATGTAGTCAGCGTGGATACCGGGCTCACCCCGCTCGGTTTGGCTAAGGAGAACTGGCGCAGACCTATAGTAGTTGGCACTGACAGCCGCAGGGAGGTATGGCAGAGTAAGGAGCTACACGGCAGGTTCTATCGGGCCCTCCACAGGCCCGAAGTAGACCTACTTGCATCCGTGTCCTGGCTACGTTTCGGTGACCTTTTTGGGGAAACTGAAGGTTTTGTCTGTGCAATTGCGGACGAAGTTATCAAGACGAATAACTACCGGAAGTATATCATGAGGGATGGCACAATTGACATCTGTCGAGCGTGTCACCAACCTGGTGAATCCCTCAGGCATATTACTTCCGGCTGTTCTCGTCTTGCTAACGGCGAGTACTTGCACAGACATAATCAAGTAGCCAGGATAATCCACCAGCGACTTGCTCTGAAATACAACCTTGTGGAACTTGAAGTGCCGTACTATAGGTATGTCCCTGAGCCAGTTCTAGAAAATAGTCATATCACATTGTACTGGGATCGGTCTATCATCACTGATAGGACTGTTGTAGCCAACAAGCCTGACATTGTGGTGATAGACCGATCCGAACGCCGAGCATTGATTGTTGATGTTACCATTCCTCATGACGAGAATCTCGTGAAAGCTGAGAAAGATAAACAGGTAAAGTACTTGGACTTAGCCCACGAGATTGTCGACATGTGGAATGTTGACTCAGCAATCATTGTACCGATAGTCGTGACCGTGAACGGTTTAATAGCAAAGAGCCTCGACCAACACCTGAAGAGGCTCGGGTTAGACGGTTGGGTCAAGGGCCAGATGCAGAAGGCGGTGCTTCTTGATACGGCGCGCATCGTGAGGAAGTTCCTCTCTCTGGAGCCCTAACCACCGGTAGCTTGGTCCCTGTACCCGATACCGGTGGAGCACTGTTTTTTATATTTTTAAATAGATGTTTTTTATATATATTTAAAAATGTAATTTACAAGTTTTTAAAGAATAAAGAGTCATAATAATAATAAATATTGTACGACAATCTACACAACGCCATCTAGACCCAAAGTAAGCATAGCTTAACTAGCTTGTGTTATGGGTTCTAGAGTGCGGATAAACATACATAGATACATTTTTTTTTGTAAATACATACATATTATACATAGAAAACACCCAGACCAATGCAAATATTTATATTCATGCATACAAATATTTGCACTGAGCGGGGATCGAACCCGCGCCTCCTGCGTAGCAGCCGCGTTCACTACCGCTACGCCACAGAGGCTGTCAATGACACATCCCTACTTTGACCGATTGATACGTCCAACGTCAAAGTGACTTTGACGTTGGACGTATCAATAATGTCCATAGACCTTAGAGTATATAGTATATCCATAGACTTAGATTAAGGGATCCATTACACGCTCATGCAAGCGTCATGCATCATGCGGTCAATCATGAATAATAATGGTCAATCGGTTATTAGACGTTATGTTATTGGTCAATCACGGCGTGATTGATGGTTTAACCATGGCAAAACCTAGCGTGTAGTGGACCCCTAAGTACTCTGCTTCGAGTTCGACCCAAAAAGTAGATACATATATTATATAGAAGTCCGACTTCGACCCAGAATGAATCCATAAAAGAAAATAGTTTACAAAAAAACAACCAGTTTTATGCTGCGATGGCAATGCATTGATGCATGGCATTAGCTTTTTGGAGTTGGTAGCACTGCCAAATTGTCAATGTCTATCTTGTCAGTTGTCGCCGTTGCTGTCAGGCAATGTCATTTGACTGGTTGTTCTTGTTTTATTTACGTTGGTTTCTCTTGCATCTTGCATCTTGCATCGTCTGCTTATAATATTAGTTTCATTACTATTTACTTACTTATCATCTAAGCTTTTCAGATATAGACTGGAATCGGATTGATAGCTATTCTGTCACAATATTACCATTCAGCGACGGGAGACAGTGATGTTTACAATTTTCGGTTCTCATTCTTTGCGCTTTGAGTAGAAATAAATTTTAAATAAAAAAAACATAGCGATGACATCAACTGGCAACATGGTAAAACCTATGTGTCGTATTTGCTTAGCAGTGGATGTTAAAATGCATCTAATAGTAACTACACATCTTCAAGAAATATACGAGAACCTTAATAAGATACCCGTAAGTGTTGTAGTATGTTACATAGAAACTTGCAACTGAAAAGCCTTAGATGCCACCGGAAATAATGCCGAGGTGATGATGAACATTTAATATCATAACAGGTTGTGTGCAAAACATAAATACAGACTTTCAAATAGATGGCAAGCTTTTACTTTGGAACCTTGGGTCTTGAGTTAACTGTATATTGTAAACCAGATAAGCAAATTTAATTAAAATCATATAGGCTATGAAACCCCAATAAGCAGACTTATTTGTTGGTGTCTAAAGTCCTCAATGCTAATGGTGCACCTGCTGAATAACAGATGATGCTCTGGCAAATAGAAAAGAACCTGGATAGTGGCAATAGGCTTGCCCCTTATTACGTGGGTCTAATAAGCTACTGGCGAAAAGTGGGCATATTAATCCACCTCTGCATATCCCTTTGGGAAAATAGGTGTGATTTTGATGAGATTAATGTATTTAAATTACAATTTTGCTTAACAGTTGCAGACACAAGACAATAGACCCATGCAGGCCTGTTATATCTGCTTCCAAAGGTTGAAAAACTGCTACCAGCTGAGGCAGAGTTGTGTGCAGAGTGAGGAGCTGCTGACGGAGATGCTGTGCAGCAGTGTGGTGAGTTATAAAGTGTGAAATTTGTAGGCAGACTACAGCAGTGGATGTAGGCAACATACACACTGTACCGTGAAATAGACTTTAAATATGATAATTAATTCATTGCGGCCTCTCAATGGTACCATTTACTTGTATTTAAGTTTTACAACTAATATAATTATGCGAAAAGACGATACGTTATCTTGGCGCATATATCATCATCATCATCCTCATAGAGACGTATTTTGCTGATTGTGTCCGAGGCCAAAGTGAACTCGAAGCTCAGGGTCCACCTTCTGGCTCTTCTTCCTCCACTTCGCACGATCTTGGACGTCCAAATTCGTGAGACCATTGGCACAATGTTGCCCTTTGACATTCAAGCCAGAACTTGGGCCCACCCGCCACCCGGCCTGGGCACTACAGGCACATAATTAATAGTATAAATAAAATAGTATAAGAGTTAATTGTACCCGTTTTTCCAATTTTAGCAGTCGAATCCACTACTGTCATGCCAGTTATCGTGAAGGTCATTAAGGGAGCGACTGCCGAGCAGTCACCACAAAAGTCAAGTTAAGCCATATTGAGAGAAACAGAGAGCAGACACTATGCTATTATTTAAAGCTTTAGACCCTGTTGAGACACGGCGGGAACCGCGCAATTATAGAAACGCATGGAAATCGCGCGGGTCTTATTTATATGAGTTAGTTAGTAATCGTTCAGACATAACGCGATCTATAATCGCGTGGTTCCCACCGTGTCTGAACAGGGTCTTAGATGTAACTAGGACAAAGCGGTGATAATGATGTTATTTGTTTACTTCTAGTCAAATCCAGCAAAGTTTCGAGAAAAGTCCAGTAGTAATAAGCTCGGGATTGCACATCCAGTCATACAGATGAGCTTGCTGGGTGTCAAGGAGGATGGACATCACAGTAATTACAGCGTTGTCGGAAAGCAGGGCCAAGAGATGTGCTACGTGAAAATAGAACCAACAATTGCTGGAGGTATATACTTTTGACTATGTGTTTCACCTGTATCGGTGTATGAAGGCGGATGGGGATCTCATGCACAGAATGATGCAGAAGTTCTTATCTATGGCATGGCTTTCCTCCCGGGATCGGGGGTCAGTCGGCAGACACCACCGTTATGTAGGTCAGGTTGATTTGGTCCCCTACGCCTATGAACTCATTTACTCGTACATTCATAAGAACTGACTAAAAAGCTAATTATGTTATAACAGACAGTTTACCTTTATTCATTTTTTTTTACTTCTTTTTCTTTTTTGTCTTCTTGGGGAAGGGGACGCTATCTAAACAGACTTCCATCCCCTCCCCCCTCCCCTCCCCCCGCCATCGTATATGAAATACAGAAATGCATCATCTGAACATTTCAACTAATATAACTAACTATACCAGTTCATGAGATACAGCCTGGTGGACAGACAGATATACAGACAGCTCAGACTTAGTAATAGGGTTCCGTTTTTAGCCTTTGGGTAGGAGACCCTAAACCTAACCATTAATCACCAAACTAAAAATGAATGAAATATAAAACTTAAAATGAAACTTCTTTATTTTACTTTTACAATTTTCCTTTCACAGATGATGTCTATGAACCTGTACATTGGCATAATACTGACTCTCCAGCATCACAGAACAACGCACCTATCAGTATCTTAAAGACGGAGCCGATGGATGTAGAGATAAGTAAGTTTGTCTTTATATTGGCTACTAGCTTTTGCCCGCGGCTCCGCCCGCGTGGACTTCTATGTGGACCAAACATAGCCTATGTCCTTTCTCAAGGTCTAATCTACCTCTATACCAAATTTCATCAAAATCGGTTCAGTGGTTTAGGAGTGAAAGCGTAACACAGAGTTACTTTTGCATTTATAATATTAAGTATGGAAGTAAGGATGTGGATATGGATTCGCACCTGGCGTTACTTGAATGCCATGGATTTAGGTAAAAAAACACTGTATGAAGAAGTGTAAATGAAAATTGGAGTTAGTACCACAGTCTTAGGAATGGGTGGAAGGTGAGACTGTACTCATAAGGGAGACGAAATTCTTAGCTTTTTACGGATTCATTGAACGAGCGCCATTCCATGTGTGGCAGAGAGAGATACCCAAGCAGATCTCGAGACTTGTGTCTACGCATTAGGGGCCCCTTTCCAACGTATTTGTTTGTATACGGAGTTCTGTTGGGTAGATTTACTTGTGGAGAAATAGGAATTTATATTTAATTTGAATCCAGACTAATTCTTTTTTTTAGATGTCAAAATAGAGCCTCCAGAAGAATTTGTTCTAGAAAACAACATGCTAGATTCCGATGTAGAAGATGACATACCTCTAGATGTTATAAAGAGAGAACGTAGAGATGATAATTCGAGTGAGTTCATATTTATTTCTTACTTAACATTTATAAATCAATATACTAGTCATATTATGTAACCTACAGCGCTTTCTAGAATCAAAGTAAACATAGCTAAACTCGCTTGTATCAGTCAAGTCACGTACATTCGTGTACTAATTTTTTTTTTTTTATTACTTAGGTACCCATGTTCCTGAGACACCTAGCGCTGCCACACAGAGACACCTCCAAGATACTTCTTCAAATAAACGTAACAATAATGTTCGCGCTAAGGCTGTGGATGGAACTAAAATGCATTCAGAGCCATCATCATCATACACAAATGCTAAAGACACTCGTATGAAACGATATCAATGTAATGATTGCATGAAAAGTTTCAATCGTAAGTGTGATTTGTCGTCACATATTGTCCGTATGCACACTAGTGACAAACCATATCAGTGTGACCAATGTACAAATAGTTTCAGTCGTAAGTGTGATTTAAACGTACATATTCGTACCCACACAGGTTTGAAACCATACCAATGTAATATATGTATGAAATATTTCACACAAAAGGGTGTCTTAGATACTCATCTTCGTACTGTACATTCTGACGAGAAGCCTTACCAATGCGATCTGTGTTTGAAACGATTTAAGCATAAGTTTACATTAGAGGGGCACAGTCGTACGCACACTGGTGAGAAACCATATCAATGTGATATTTGTGATAAAGTTTTCGGTCAAAGTATTAGTCTAAAACGACATTTGCGGTCACACACTGGCGAAAAACCGTATCAGTGTGATGAGTGTATGAAATGTTTTGCACGAAAGTGTTATTTAGATGCTCATGTTCTTACACACATTGATGAAACACCCTATCAATGTGATAACTGTAAGAAATGTTTTAAACGAAAGGGTTACTATAATCTTCACGCTCGTTACTGCTGTGCCAACAGCTAACAGTGAAAAACTAAGTATCTATGCTAGTATGTATTAGATGTTCTACACAGAAACGACATTGTCATAGTCATGAAGTGATGTAATTTTGAAGCAGTAATAGGCTTTCTTTTGTGAAAATTTTGAAGCAGTATAAGATATTTACGATAGACGGTGAATTTAACGACATTTTATGAATTTATCAACTTCAAATGTAACAAGATAATGTAACAACATAATATTATGTATTAATTGATTGAAAATTAATTCATATTGAATTCACGATAGACCTTTGTATTTGTATTCTGTGATGACAACTGACATAGTAATCATGCCACTTACTTCGTTTGTACTTATATTCTATAAGATATTTTTTTAAATTGAAGTAGGCATTAAGTAATTAACTTATAACGATATCATATAAATTAGTAAAATATATTGATTTACAAGTGAAACTCAGTCTTTTGTTATTTTATCCATTTATAGAACCCATTTTTAATCCAGGAATAAGTTCCTGGATTAAAAAAAGACAGAGCCACTATACTATATACTTTAAATGTGAAATTTTAAATCAAGTACCACTTCTCAACGAGGACAAGGTTCGGCCCCACATGGAGTACTGCTGTCACCTTTTTGCTGGAGCGCCTGCGTGCCAGCTTGACCCTTTCGACTCGGTGCAAAGACGGGCGTTGAGGCTCGTCGGCAATCCCATACTTACAGGCGATGTGGAACCTCTCAGTCTCAGGAGAGACTTTGCCTCACTGTGTGTGTTCTACCGCCTATAGATACAATGGTTTGTGCTCAGATGATTTTTTTGACATGATGCCCACAGCTACATTCTATCATCGCACTTCTCGCCATAGGCGTGGAATTTATCCTCACACATTGCGACCGGAAACGGTGCGCACTGTGCGGTATGAAAGGAACTTCATACTTCGCACACTCAAGCTGTGGAATGAACTCCCCGCGATGGTTTTCCCAAGCGACTACAATATGGGGTTCTTCAAGAAGGGCATTAGAAGGTTTCTTCAGGGTCGGCAGTCCATAGGCCACGGTAACCACTTTCCTTCAGGTAAGCCGTGTGCTTGTCTGCCACCTAAGTGGTATAAAAAAATGCCGGCCCGATGTGAGTCAATCGTTGTGAATCGTATCTAATATGGTTGAAATTATTTATTTAAACGTTATAATTTATAAATATTTATTTTTACTTTCTAAATATATTTCATCTCCTTTTATAGCAGTACTGCACAAGGCTCCAGATCTGTTCCTTAGTGAAGAAGCTGTCTATAAACACCTATATTCATCAACATGGACGGAGCCCAGCCGCCTATAGTATTGGACAAAGTCAAAACTGAGCCTGGAGTTTCTGAAGGTATATAGCACTAGCACATGGTGCTTTAGGTCCAGAAATGGTTAATAATAAATAACAGAACTTTTCGTGCCAATTGATAACACTCTTAATTTGAATTTGGGCACAGAGCAGACACACATACACCACAATTACACATGTCATAGATTAATCTATTTGAATATGTTCTCATAATTTTTTTTTGGATTAAATATCATAAATAAATAAGGATTTTTTTAGCCGCATGGTCCCCAGCAGAGTAGAATTTGGGCCACCCCATCTCTTCCTATACAATGTCTTACAAGGTAACTAAGAGATAGGGCTGTTTAACATCAGACTAATATAATACAGCCCAGATTCAGCCTCAGATGCATGGTTCGAGGCAACAATAGTGCCTGGAATACGGCAATAGGCTCCCCTCTATTAGGTGGTTATGAATACAATGATTTGCAAAATGTGCATGTTAATTCACCTTCTAACCCTCCAGGGATAGAGGCGTGGTTATATGTATGTATGTATGTATTTCTTTCTTAAAAGGCTTGTAAGGATAAAGATTTTATTGTAGGTACTAATTTTCAGATGATGCAGTAGTGAGCATCACACTGGTAAGTTAAGTGGTAACTTGAAACTCGTCGCCACTCGCCGGTGACGTCATAAGTAGCATGTGCATGTGAATATCAGCAGTGATTTACGACGCAGCTACAATAAAGCATGAAAACTGTATATACATCTTTTGGATATGGATGGCATGGAGAGAATGACGTTTCTTTAATAACTCTATTTTCTGACAATTTTTTACTTTTTAGTTTGGTCTTCTATTAATTTTAACTACCTAAATATTCAGGTGGGCGTATTCCTGAGATACCTTCAACTTCAAGCAGCTTTGTGAAAAGAGAAGCAAAGAACAAAAAACAGCAGAAAGCGATAAACAAAATGGGTGATTCCAAAAATGAAATACATACCAAATATGAATAAAATAATAGCACGTCTTACAGATACAGTGCACACGCAGAAACATGTGAAAATAAGATGAGTGCAGATAAAGAAAGAAAGAAAGAAAATATTTTTATTCAGCCCAGATAGTTAACATAACAAATCTAAACCATAATCCATGTGATATTTGTCAGAAAGGTTTCAGTACTAAAGGTAGTTTAACAGCACATATTCGTACCCACACTGGCGAAATGACTCATCGGTGTAATGTATGTAAGAAATGTTTCGTTTCAAAGAGTAAATTAGATACTCATATTCGCACTCACACAGGTGAGAAACCTTATCAGTATAATGTGTGTAAGAAATGTTTCAACCGAAATAATACCTTAGTAGATGTTCATATTCGTACACACACTGGTGATAAACCATATCAGTGCCATGAATGTCAGCAATGTTTTTTTTATAGGTTCACTTTTATTACACATGACAATACACACTGGTGAGAAACCATTCCAATGTAATGTATGTCCGAAAAGATTCACTTATAAATCTTCATTTATTAGACATTGTCAAGCACACACTATTGAGAAACCGTCTCAATGTAAGGTATGTAAGAAATGTTTTCGTAAAACAAATTATGATAAGCATATTTGCTCACCCATTTAATGTAATTTGTGTAAGAGTTATTTCAAACAAAAGGTAACTACTACGGGGACATATTTGTTTGCCCACTAATAAACTACAGTGATTAAATTAGCCGAGGTCCCAGAAGTCACATCTCAATTCCCGTGTAAACTGTGAAGTTTAAATTATATATTTTAATATTAATTTAAGAAATTGACGTTTATAATTTTTATTTTTTCTTTCTTCCTTTTTAGGGTTCCGTAGCCAAATGGCAAAAAACAGAACCCTTATAGATTCGTCATGTCTGTCCGTCTGTCTGTCTGTCTGTCCGTCCGTATGTCACAGCCACTTTTCTCCGAAACTATAAGGCCTATGCTGTTGAAACTTGGTAAGAAGATGTATTCTGTGAACCGCATTAAGAATTTCAATAAAAATTTAAATAAAAAAATGCATAAAATTTTGGGGGTCCCCATACTTAGAACTGAAACTCAAAAATTTTTTTTTCATCAAACCGATACGTGTGGGGTATCTATAGATAGGTCTTTAAAAATGCTATTGCGGTTTCTATCATCATTTTTTTCTAAACTGAATAGTTTACGCGAGAGACACTTCCAAAGAGGAAAAATGTGTGTCCCCCCCCCTCTAACTTCTAAAATAAGAGAATGATAAATCTAAAAAAAAAATATGACGTAAATTGCCATGCAAACTACCACTAAAAATTGGTTCGAACGAGATCCAGTCAGTAGTTTTTTTTTTATACGTCATACTCATAAACCACAATTTTCGCCTTTGCTACTACGGAACCCTTCATGGGCGAGTCCGACTCGCACTTGGCCGATTTTATTTATTTCTAAATCAATCCAACGTTATAAATTAATATATTAATATGCCGATTTATTTATTATGATGTTGTAGTTTGAATTCAATACAACTATCGACATACACTTTTGTTGTATGTATATGTCGCAGCCAACTAGCTTAATCAGCCGTTCAATTAACCGCCTAGCCTAGCCTCATAACTAAACGGCACCGGTCAATTAACGGCCTGATTAATATTCAGCCATAGTGTTAAAAGATCGTGGTTATTGAATTAAATGCTTCAAAATTTCATTCAATAACCACGATCTTATGCTGATTATTCAAATCGATTTAGAAAGAGAAAAGAGAATCGACCTCGGACTCGAACCCGCGATCTTTCCCTTACAGGGGGAAGTAGAGAGGCATTTGGATTGGCTTCGTGCGGTCTCGGTGGTTTAGTGGTCATAGCATTTCCCCTGTAAGGGAAAGATCGTGGGTTCGAGTCCCGCCCGAGGTCGATTCTCTTTGCTCTTTCTAAATCGATTCGTGGTTCTTTTTTTAAATAACTATGCAGAAACAAGTTATTTGACTAGCTGTTTTATCAAATGGCTAAGCAAGTAATTATTTATGATAATAATATAATAGGCTGCGACATAGAATATTGAGAGAAACATCGTTCCTCTTGGTAGGAAGTCAGGCGATAAGGTAAAACAATGCTATACGTGTTCACGGATCAGGATTATTCAGGATCACTATGTTTTAATTAAGTGCTGGAATCAATAAGATAAGATAATCGCACACAGGGCGTTTAGCTTTTCGCAGCCTATTGCTGGGCATAGTCCTCCCTAAGCCTAATGTGTGCCATAAAACCTGATCTGTTTTCCGCATCCAGTCTATTCCAGCTACTTATTACAGGTCGTCAGTTCATAAAGGAGGCGTATGAAACTGATACAAGGTATGTTTCATTATATTTCTTATCTGAAGCTTTTTCGCCTAAACTTAGACGCCTTACATTACGCAGCTTGTGGGTTGAACCAGTTAGATTCCTAAATATGGACACTATGGACAGGCTTCGTCATCCGAACACGAATCTTGATACGTTCAGACAAATAGTTTGCAAGACGAACGACTCATGTTAATCGAGGCAACTCGCGCAAGCAGAAGCTGAATATCACGGAGATGAAAATGCTGCGATGAGGGTCTCCCGCACCCGCGGCAGCCTTCATTTCCGTGACATCGCAGAAAAAATGCAAGAGAGCCGCCTTCGCTGGCGGGTAGCAAATGCCTGGCAATGGCACCTCCGCCGGGTCCAGGTAGAAGGGGTAAGCGCAAGAAGTCCAGGTTTGACATCGTGGAGGGTGACAGGCGTGCAAATGGCGTCACTACCAGGGGCGCCCAAGATTGTGCGAAGTGAAGGAGGAAGAGCCGGAAGGCGGACCCTAAGCACCGAGGTCATATGCAATGCAATCAGGAAAATACGTCTTCATGAAGATGATGATGAGGCCAGGTAAGAGATTCTGTCAGTCAGACAATTCCCGATAGTGTAATAGTTACTAACTGAGGAAGTGGCGCCTAAAGACCGCCCTAAGCAGGCGGGGGGTCACAGGGAAAATGACCCCCCTCTTCCAAATCGTGCACGTAAAATTAAAAAGTATTCTAAAAGGGCATTTTTTGAGGGAATTTCACTTAAAAAATGACCTCTCCCAAAAAAATCCCAGGCTGGCTCTAAATATCACGGCTCGATGCAATGCCTTCTACGGTCTACCTCCTACGATGAAATTGTATCGTACTGTCGTTCCCCCTAATAGCAATTGTACCGAGCCAATCCAAAACTAAGACGATTTGAGCAACTTTGACTTTAGTCCTTGACTTTACTTTTAGTCCTTTTTGCAATAAACATCCAAAGATCTTCACAAACTTTTTCTTTCCTTTCATAATACCTTTCATAATTATTTCATAGTACAAACATATAGATACATAAGGTATCGTATATACATATGCATTCAACAAGAAACTGTTATTTTAACGTATAAGAGATTTCAATTTATTTATTTGTATAAAATAGATAAATACAATAATTTTGTGTGTAACGAGTAAGGTTAACGTTAGTTGTTAACAACGAACGTTAAAACAATTGCAACACGCTCACCTCTAGCCGGTCTATCATTCATCGATCGGTCAATGCCATCATTCATCGTCATTCCAATTCCATTCAGTTGAGTGCTCGCTTTCGCTGAGGGGGACGTGGATTTTGTTGTAATAAACAAGGTGTTATTATCGAGAAAGTATTGAACAGTAAACTTATATTAATTGTGATATACGTTGCGTATTTTATTTTACTGTGGAAGTATTATCGTTAAGTGAATTCAACATGTTTTTCGCAGGTGTAGAAGGGTAAGTCTGTTGTTTGTATTCGTTTTTTTTTATGTACAATACCTCGTATCATATCGAAAGTTGAAAGGCTCGCCTTGAGAATTGCATTCCTAGATTTCGCAACGGATAAATTAATGGTATAAGCTACAAGCTACAATACATTTGTAACTTAAACAACATTTTTAATGTTATCAAAACTTCCGTCGTTCATATCGAAATGTCAATGCCGATTTTGTGAATACAAAATATGTGATTTATCTTTTCTCAATGTTATATTCTTATAATTACGTAGATCAGTGGGTTTATGTTAGAAATACATTTTGTATCGGATTTGATTTTCTTTCTCTGTAATATTAAAATATATTATAAGTACAAAGCTACTTAATTATCTAATGTAATTTTGACTGCGTTGTGTCTCAGACAAAAACAACAAAACCGCTATCGTGAAAGCGTGAATATTATAATTATTAATTTCACAATAATTGTCACTATTTCGTTTGTCTTCCATCCATAGCGTGAAAAGAAAAACAAACAATGCTTTTCATTATGTTACCACATTCACGAACGTAATTTTCGACCAATCAACGTCGAGTATTCGAGCGGCTTGTCCGCCACGCCGACAAAATTAAAACAGGCTAAATTGAACTGTACTCGTTTGAAATAAAGTAAATAATGAAATAAACCGAGTAAAAGAATTTAAGATATTTCATTATACTCAGCAGCGGCCTTGAATATTGCGCTTACTTTTGATTAAATATTGTGCTAAATGTCACTGGCTCTTTTAGTGCACCAGATGATGGGCCGTTATTTATTTTGTGAATGTCATTATTTCTTGTTTTTAACACAAATCAGTAGACTTCGCAATATCTATCGCCTTCTCAGGATATTATAAAATAAATAAACCTGCCTAGGTATCTACTTTATACATAATAGGGGTGCTTGGCTTACTCCGGGTCCTCCACGGAGTGCACTTTGGGTAACAGAGACGGCGGCGCTCCTCTCCCGTAGAGGAGACGCTTCCTCCAACCTACTGTAAATTCCGGTAGAGGTGGGAGCGGCCCTGTTGAAGGCTGCTCAGAGGATTTCCATGTGTCAGACTAGCAAAGAGCACAGTGGACAGTGGACAGCTGGCAAAGAGCAGGCTGGTTCTCCGAGGACAGGCGTGGGGGCTACAGTTACGGCCTCCTGTCACCCTTACTACGATGCCTTTCATCGCATCACGCCATAATCACTCCACTATGACCATACGATTACTAAGCGCGCGTATTACATATTTACGTTGCGTAGTGGAAATCTTGCGGCAGCAGTTGTACGAATAATAAGGATGGTCAGTGAACTGTGTTTTCCTGTTCGAATAGTTCTCTAGCAAAAAAAGTAGGTTATTTATTTATTTATTTATTTATTTATTTAAAAAGGCATATCAACAGTATATACACAAGCATTTTCCAAAGCAACATTGACAAGATATTATAATGGGCATGTGCTACACCAATTAAAGATATGCACAGCTTTGCCTGATTGTCATACAAAAATAACAATTGAAATTATTGATAGTGAAAATGTCCAATTAGTACCTACCTTTACAAAAAAAAAAAAAAAAAAAAATATATCAATGTTGTATGTCACGTTTTAAATGTACCTAAGCATAAATGTCGCACACGATATAAGATGTCAATTTATAAATTATACAATAAATAATCAAGAAAATAAGTCAAGAGAGAAAAATAATAATAATAATAATCATTCACTATTAAAATAAAATAAAAAAAATCAAATAATTCTTAAATTAGATATAAGATCAAATAATTTAAAATAAACAAAAATAATACCAAGTGTGATACAAAGTCAAGACAATTATTATGGTCATTCAGATGAATTGTTTTTCGGCTGCTGAGTCAACTTAGCCCTGAAACGCCTGGGATGGTCGTGGAAGATATCGAGGTCTAGGTGTCTCCAGCTACTATTATATGTGGCAGTTAACCTAGCCAAGGGAGCCTGTGCACCCAAGTTAGTCCTGCAACGCGGCACATGGAAGAACGGAAAGTTGTTCCTAACTCGGCTATTAGGTCTTGGGACACACACATTCGTACGCATTAGAAGTCCCACTTCATGTGATGAGCCATTAACGAGATCCCGCAGAAACAACAAGTCAATGGCGCCTCTTCTATCCTTGAGAGATTGTAATTTATAATACGCCATCCGTTCTTGGTAAGGACGTTCAGGATGAAAACCAGGAGTGACGAACGCCAGATGTCTGGTAAAGGCTCTTTGAACCGATTCTATGCTCTGTGAATGGACTGCGTACTGAGGGTTCCAGATAACGCTACCGAACTCTAGGACGCTTCTCACCAGATTATTGAAGAGTAGAATTTTTGAGGAAACGTGCAAGTCCTTAGAGTTACGCTTGATGAAACCCATCATTTTAGCAGCTCTGTTAACCATGCTGTTGTAGTGTGGAATGTAGGTTAATTTAGAGTCAAGGATAACACCCAAATCCCGCACCTGACCTGATGTAGCAATTTCGTCATTCCCAATATAAAAACGAGTCTCAGTTATGTTCCGTTTCCTAGTAAATCGGATATGAAGGCATTTAGAAGCATTCAATAACATTCTGTTATCACGACATCAAACATTAATTCGGTCAAGATCGTCCTGCAGCAGCCTTGCATCAGCCTCGGAATTAATCTGGCGAGATATTTTCATATCGTCGGCATAAAGTGAGCAGCTGCAATGCCTGATCTGACGAACTATGTCATTAATAAACAGCAGAAACAGAATCGGTCCAAGATGGGAGCCCTGTGGAACCCCGGAACCGGCAATGTAGCTTTTGGATACAGCGTTATTAACTACTACCACATATTCCCGATTGCTTAAGTAGGATTCAAACCACCCAAGAAGTCTATCACGAATTCCGAACTGGTTATGGAGCTTTTCTACAAGAATTTGATGGTCTACTCTGTCGAATGCATTGGCAAAGTCCGTATACACAGAGTCTATCTGCTCATTGCCATCTACACCTTCCATGATGGGAGTGATGTACGAGACCAGGTTGGTAAGCACAGATCTTTTTTGTAGGAAGCCATGTTGTTCGTCACATATTGACGATTTAGTATGCGCCGTTAGCTGAGAAGACACCAATGACTCAAAAATTTTCGATAAACAAGAAAGGATCGCTATTGGTCGATAGTTTCGTACATCGCTTTTGTCACCCTTTTTGAAAATTGGGACTATCTTGGCTCTTTTCCATGCGGTAGGAAAAATACCAGTGGCAAGGGACTCATTGATTATGCTTCCAATTGGATGCACTAAAAATTTTGCACATCGTTTGATAAAGAGTGGTGGTATTCCATCGGGCCCCGGCCCCTTGTTTATGTCCAAGCGTTTAAGACTTGACAGAATATCATCTTCGGAAATATGTACCACGTTTAGAGAATCAGAAACAGTTTCCGAGTCACTAATGGTCTGTTTTGGTCGGAAAATACCCCTGGGTGTGTATACCGAGCTGAAGTGAGAAACAAATAGGTTTGCAATGTCGGAATTGCCAGTACATGTTGAGTGATTGTTATTGTGCATTGTTTCTGGTAAGGTGTTAGAGCCCGAGCCGGATCTTTTATGTTTGATGTAACTCCAAAAAGCTCTGGGATTATTTTTTAGGTTTCTCTCTATAGAATATATGTAGTTAGTGTGACAGTCTCGAATAAGTTTGGCACATCTTTTCCTGATTAACTCGAACTCTAGCCTATCCCGGGGATTATTATATTTGCGCGATCTGAGTCTAAGTTTATTTTTTTCTTTTAAAAGACCGATTAGCTCACTGGTGAACCAGATGGGATGAGATAATTTACGCGGCTTTCTTTTTGGCACACATTCACTAATGATGTCATTCAAATGGTCGTAGAAAATTGAGACCATTTCGTCTACACCGCTGCATCCAGAGAAGCTTTCCGACCATTCCAAGCGCTCCAGAAGAGGTAAAATTTTATCGTAGTCAGCCTTATAAAAATTGAAATCCTGCCGAGGCTGGCCAACGGACAAGAGACACGGTTTGAGGTCTATAACAATGTTTAGTGGAGGGTGGCGGTCATCAATTTTACTTAATATGCTATCTGATTTCCTAGTAGTACAGTTAACATTGGTCAAAACTAAATCTAGTATATTGTCATCACTATTCGCAACCAGACCCTGCTGTTGTAAGTCACTTAAAGTTATAAAGTCAGAGAGATTCTTCGTCAGTCTGTGTTCTTTATTATCACCATTATTGTTTGGTAGAGTTGGAATTATGCTATATCCGTCACTGTCCCTGATCCATTTGATAAATGGCAGGTTAAAATCACCGACGATCATGACGTCGTCAACTTGTTCCGACACCACGCTTGCATTAAAAATGAATTCACGTAGTGCTTCCTCCTGAATTGGGGAGGGTAAGTACACAACACAGATTGCTATTTTTCTACGCATTTTGTTTTTTGTAGTCTCAATCGTGATCCAGATGTCCTCGCAGCCGCTTTCCCACTTTGTGATGCGAGACGATGATATTATGTGTCTAGACACGGCCAGTAGGACACCTCCACCATCCAGTTTGTTAGCACGTGCCAGGTCGCGGTCTCTGCGATATACTACGTATCGGTCATCAAAAATTTCGCGATCATGCACATCCTGATTTAACCACGTTTCAGTAAGAGTTATCATGTCATAATTATTTTCCAGCACCTTGTTGTAAAAGTCTCTAGTCTTGGTGCGTAAACCACGGACGTTCTGGTAATATATAGGTTACTCATTGACTAAGCAAGCTTGCCTTTACACCTGCCCGCTGCTGCCTGACCTATCATCTCCGAGAGGGAAGCCAGTGTCAGAGCCTAGTCTGTTAATCAGTAGGTGTAACGGCTAGCAGGTGTAGCAGATTATTGTTAACATATCTGTGTAAATGTCATCGAGGTAGATGTTGACAAGCCTGTCCAACAACATGGGTGTGTCTGTTGTTGAGACAAGTGCGGCAAGGTAGGCAGACGCGATGCTTACCATTTTAATAACTGCATAAAAGGAGATCCTTAGAAGTGAATAATGTAGAACTTATAATACAGTAAAGGTATGATTCCGAAGGTGACCGCATACGACAACTGCAGACGCACGCAGCAGATTATGTATACGCGTCATTGTGGCTTTTCAATGGTCCCCTTGAGAGGCCGCAATGAATTAAGCGTATCTACTGCTTGCGTAGCAAGTTGAAATGGCAGTGGCAGGGCACATAGCACGGAGGACTTGATGACCGATGGGGTCGAAAAGTTCTCGAGTGGAGGCCACGTATCGGCAAGCGCAGCGTAGGATGTCCACCCACAACTCACAAGGTGGACAGACGACCTCATTAAGGCCGCGGGAACGCGCTGGATGCGAGCCGCTTCCAACCGGTCTTATTGGAGATCTATAGGGGAGGCCTATGTCCAGCAGTGGACTTCCTATGGCTGAAATGATGATGATCATGATGACTGCTTGCGTCTTCTCAATGGTCCCCTTATCGATTCGACAGAAGAAGAATGGTCCCCTTTATCCTTATCGGAGTATAACAAGTTATGGGTACGCTGTATCTGCGTGTCTGTAGTTGTCGTATGCGGTCGACTTCGGAATCAGACCTTAAAGGAAAAAGGCATAAGGTGTAAGGCAAAATGTAAGGAAAATCGTACGTGTAGACGCGTTCGCAAAGGAATATCAATGTGGTGGTGTGTTGGAATTTCTAAAAAACTTTCAACATAAAATGCATCATCATAATGCCACAAGGTTAGAACCCCTGCGGTTAAGGCTCTGCGTTGACAAGACAATATTATAGACAGTTACCGGCTTATTTCTTGACCCCAGTGACATCACAACTCAGAAAATGAACACTTCATGCGCAGTACGCGTTTTTTGGGTGTCTTTTGAGGATAACCACTGAATACTGATAGATTATATCAAACCAATGCACCCCGTTTCTCTCGCGACACACCAAGCACTACCCAAGAAAGAAAAAATGTCACGAATTTCTTCATTCATTTCGCAAACAATTCGATGCATTGTTAGAATACCAATCACTTATCTAGGATCACTATTCCATTTTCCGCATTCAGATGTGGATAATGGGTGTGTTGGCATTCAAAGGTCCTTCACCTACGTACCTAGTAGATATGTTCAATTCGCCCGCACGATTAGGTACAATGATAAGAATTGCAACAGAAATCCTTGTTATAGGTAGTTTGACTCTTATCGCTTGTTCAATCAAGCACTCACTGGCTCTGTTCCGAATACCCACGTTGTCTGTCTATGTTAAGCTGGGTCCACATTTGTAGCACCTTGACGTATCACGATCAGTCGTATCGTATCGAATATTTGTATCATAAATATGGACGCTCATTTTGTCCATATCGTATCATTTTGGCGTATTTCGTAAAAAAACGCGTCTATACTTAGTAAATGCTGTATATCGGATACGAGGTGTATCAAGATACGCGTTTAGTGTGGATCGGGCTGTACTGTATCAGATACGGCGTGTATTGTTAACGGGTATCATCTTGCGTCCAAACTAGCGATCATGATACGCGTTGAGGCCATGCGAAGGAGATACGATACACCGAAATGCTACAAATGTGGACCCAGCTTTATTATATGTCTGTCTGTATTAAGGCGCAAAGCAAGAAAGCCATGCCCATGAAGCACAGAGAAAGTAAACTACAGAGACAAGAGTACAGCTATGCAATTCTGTAAGCGCACAACGTCGAGACAGCGTTGATATAAATTGTCATTGGTCGATCTCCAGTGACGTCACCCAGTCCGACCAATGACAATCTCTATCAAGGTTGTCGCAACGTTGTGCTCGTCGTTGTGCGCTTACAGAATTGCATTGCAGGTTGTGATAGGCAGAGACAACAGCCCGCCATCTACTTCTATTCTTACACATTCTTAAAATAATGAAAAGTTAACCAAAACGATACACACCTGTAAATCCCCGAAGGGGTAGGCATACACCTCGTATTAACACCCACATTTCGCCAACTATGATTTTCAGTCCCTCGTAATAGGGGGCGAGCCTATTGCCGTCAAACGGGCACTTACACCCATATTCACAAACAATACTGTGAGGTCTCATAGTGTGCTCGAGTGCATAGGGCTGGTAAAATTAATTCACAAACATCACGGAGCAGTATCTAACGCAGTGCGTTCCCTCAACGAAGTATTACTTACTAGCTGTTGCCCGCGGCTCCGCCCGCGTGGAATTCTGATCCCGTTCATCGCTGATATATAGCCTATATGTTAATCCAGGGTATAACCTATATACATACCAAATTTCAAGCAAATCGGTCCAGCCGTTTATGCGTGAAAGAGTAACAAACATCCACACATCCATTCTCACAAACTTTCACATTTATAATATTACTAGGATACGGGTGTTAGCCATGGGCTGTATGTTTACTGTCGGATGGAGAACCGCCCTATCCCTCAGTCGCCTTCTACGACACCCACAAGAGAGAGAGATGGGGTGGCTCTGTTTTACTCCACCGGGAACACACACGGCTATTTGCTTTCTGATAATTACATAAAACAGTAAAAGGCATGAGAGTATTGAATTCATGAGATCAATGTAGGTATACCTACTTAGGAATCAAATCACGCCGTTTTGTGTGCGTGTCGTGAATAACACAATATTCGAACATAGCAGCAGTACTCTGACCTAAGACTTCACAATGTGACACTCATTTTGTTGTACCTATTGTAACATGAAAATTGAAATATTGTGTAAGGTTTTGGTTAATATTTCATTATTTTAAGAATATGTTAAGGATAGAAGCAGATAGCGGGCTGGCCTACCCTGAAGGGAAATAGACGTGAAAATACGTATTTTAAAAGCCTTTTTGGAATAATGTGCGTGTCGTTCACTAAATCACAATTAAGCACATTAATAAAAATCGCGAAGTATTGCGAACAGAATGTTTTGAACAAGTTGCATTTTTTGATTGCAAATAAGTGTAAAAATCCAGCCATATACAAAACAAATAAATCAAATTGGAGTGTCCGTTTGTAGGGATAAAACAGCTTTTTAGTGCATGCAATATTATGCCTTTAACAAAAACTCTCGTCTGTCTGTTTGTAAAGGGTAATCTCCGAAGTGGTTGAGCTGATTTTACCTCCCGTTCATCTTCCCATCTTCTCTCCAAACTCCACTCTTCCTCTTTCCCGTGGCAAGAGAAGAAGTGTAGCCCTCGATGCAAGTGACACCTCACAGATTCCGTGTGGAGACAGGTCTTGAATTAGATTCTCAAATCGTATGGGTTCTCATATCTTTTTTTCTTTAAATCGTGACTGGTAGTGGTACCTAGCCAGTGATAGCCTCGCCCTAATTTAGGTATTAAATTATTATCGTACTTTATGATGTGATAGACTCTAATCAAGTCTAGACTTTTACTCACGTTGATACTTTCCAACTTTTCCAGATAAAGGTGATAAAATATTGCGACGTGTACTTGTGCTAAATGTTGATATCACAATCGGGGGAGTCCCGCTAGTGTCGGCTGCCTGCCCGACGCGACGTAGAATTTATAACTAAAGTTACTGATATTATATATTATGTATGTTAGGTATCGATGAATCACATTCATCATTCATTCCTTAAGTAGGGACTGAATAAATTAACCGACTTGGTATTATGGTATTACATGGATCTCGCAACTTTTTACGGTAGAAGAACTGAGTTGCGAGACTTGTTTTTTTACAAGTTTTGTTTTTGATGGCATAGAATTTGTAACATTATACAGGCGTGAGTTTATGTTATGTTATGGTATTTCGCTTTTATATAGATTGTATACAAATTTAAATGCACAGATACGGGAAATATCTACGCACCTTAATGTGAATAATCTAATCTATACATTTTTAATATCTACACTTGTTTATGTCCTTTTATCTTGAACTTGGCCTTACTATTTCCCGCACCTAATCTTTTCTTTCCTTTGATTATGAGTACTTTGAACTTTTCAAGCTGATAGATATAATATCGACGTTATAGTAAAATTTATATTTTTTCAAAAAACTAGATGAAACGATAAAAAGTATGTAGGTATATGTATACATATTTGATAAAAAAAACACTACACTACCTAGTATTGATAAAATTTTTCTTTTTCTGTACTTTTCTTTTCTGTCTTTTCTGAGAATTTGCCTTCAGCTTAACATCAGGCGAGGCGAAGTCAAATTGACGTGTCTAATGTATATAAAAAAAATATTGAGTCAGAAAAAAAACTTTGTGTTCAAGAAACACAAAGATTTTTTCCTCAATTTCCTGAGTCGGGTTAATTTTTTTCCTAAATTTTTATTGTTGAACTCTCTGTAACTCTGTAACTCAACGGTTGACTGGTCAACCGTATTTATGGACCCTATTACTACATTTTTAAACACATGGTACTTAACTATCAGTAACTGCCAGTTGTTATGTTGGTCACGCAAGCGGGTTCCCGTCGACTTCGGTTGAGACCAAAATAGTAGCTTTTTTTTTTTTTTTTTTTTATCGTGCGAAAAATCCCCACGGATACCTCCCCCGCCGGAACCGGAGGAGGAGGTTATGTCGGACTCGAACCGACTAAAACGCACGCCATCTGTGGGTCGTCAGTTGCCGGAGGTGAGATTGTCGTAGCCATATCCCTCGCACCCCGGCCGACCCAGGGCCATCTCTCTCGATCTGGCCCTCTTCCGGTGTAGGGACCACAGAGTCCCCAACTCGCCCCCGGGTGTGGGGAGGCACGCAATGCGCGCTGCCGCCGCGGCCTGCTTCTGCTAGGGTGACAGGCGGCTCCACCCGTCACCCCCAGGCCCGCGCTCATGGGGGACGGAGGTCATTCTGCGACCTCCGACGCCCGAGTTGCCGCCGCTCTTCGCGGGCCACGCGGTTTGCGATTCTCCTTCGCTCCTCGCGAGCCGCAAGGTCTGCGATTCTCCTTCGCTCCCGCTCCGCCGCCTCCTTCACGAGCATTACTTGCTCGCAGAAGGAGGCGCCGGCGGCCCACGCATCCGCGCAGCGAACCATCGCTGCGAGCAAAGTGGCGAGCGTGAGAACTCTCACTCCCAAGGTCGCCACTAGCTCCCGTCTCGGCGTCTCCCACGCCGGACACTCGGTGAGCGTGTGTAGCGCCGAATCCTCGCTCGCGTCGCAGTGATGGCACTCGGGCTTAGGCCTCGCTCGCCCCCTGAATCTCGACCCTTGCGATTAAAATGCTTCACTCGCCCCTTTTTTATTATTTTGGTGTAGTGACTCGCCCCTTGCCACGGGGCGAGTTAAAAATTGACAAATAAATAAATATTCTGGTGGTGTGAATCGCCCCTTGAGGTATTTCTTTTGAAATAAGCCGTGAAATGGTACAGTCAGACAGAAAAATGTGCACTTAAATGATAATTACCATGTTTGATGTCTGTAATATCACCAACTACGTACACTAAGTTTTTGCTACCTTAGGTATAACAAAAGGAACGTTTTCAAGGGTCCAATAAACAAAAGCTTTGTTAAAATAGGTCGGAGAGAGTCGTATATATAATGCTTTCTCTTTCTAAGTTCGTATTATAATGTGGAAGGGATGTGTTATGCGATATTTGCGTAGTGGTTCATAGTCTGTTTTTTTTTTATCTCAGATACTAAATTGACAAGTGCAAATGTCAAATTGTGAAATAATGATACCAGCTTTGTATTTAGTGGTGTACTCGAAAGTCGAAACTATCGACAATGTTTGCTGCCTGGATACAGGTGGTTTGGCTATAATGTATTTTAAGAGAAAAGTTAAATATTAAATGTTTCTAAGTTTTTTATCCGACTGCGCGACGCAAAGGAATAGTAATGTGTTTATTTGTATGTTCCTGTGTATTGCTAGGTTGAATAAAAATATTTTCTTTCTTTCTTTCTTTTTTTTTTCCTTTATTAAGCTCTATACATACCAAACGCCTGGCCCGATTTTTATGATTCACAAGTCAATCGATTCCTCTTAGTCCGGTGAGTGTCACTAAAGATATGACGTTAGTGAAAATTCAATATGGCGACTACACTGGACGCCTTATTGTGAAAATAAAAAAAAATTAAAGTCTCAACTCTCTAAATACAAACTATGTCAAGTGGGGTATCGTTGAATAGATATTTAAAAATCATTTCAGTTTTTTCTCACCATTTTTCGATTTGACTTACCGTTTAGGATCTATATCGATTTAAAGTTGCGCTACAACTATACTAACATATTAATTTAGACAGTAGAAATTTACGATGAAAAGACGAAAACTTCGCATAACTGTATGGAAGAAAATTGAAAGACGATTACAAAAATATATAACTAAAAAGTTTTAAATAAAATAAATTATTGAAACTTGTGTTGATCTTTTTAGTATCAGTCGAATTCTTGTTTTTATTTAGATTTTAAATTTAAATTAGAGTACCAAAAAATTTAAAATACCGTAATTTACATACCTACAATTTTCAGATTCTAAGACTAGTATAGCGTCATACTTTATCGATAGTCTCTGCAGATCGATTAAATGAAACTTATGAAGCCTTAAGTTAAATATTTACAATGACAACCCAAGTGACGCAAAATGGATGCTATTTTGTTTCAATGACAATATACCTATTTAAGTTTTGGTTTATTTAGGTAACTTACATACCGAATTTAAATTAGTATTTTATAAATTTTATAGATTACCTACAAATATTTGTACTAAACTTAATTTATCGATAAATTTCGATACTGGTGGCACATGACTATTTTTAATTGCAAAAAACCGACAACACAGGTAATGTCAAATTAGTATCTGAGATTAAAAAACAGACTATAGTAGTGATTAGTGACATCTAAGTGCAACAGAATATGCACAATAGGTATTTAAGAGTATTGTGATATTGTGTATATAAATTTTGGATTGAAAGTCAGGTAAGTTTGTATTACAATCATATTATGATATTAATTTATGTAAATTAAATTTGCAAAATAGTTTTATTCTTTACTTCTTGTTTGGCTTTTATTTAGTATTCGTTTTAATATCGCTTTCCGCTTTATTCACAAATGAATATTCGAATTTTTTATTTAAATACTTCTTTAGTCGGCAAACTAAATCGTATTCTGCTTACTAAAACAATAGTATGTATCTTGTTGGTATTGATAGATTGAAATAATGGTAACGTTGAAAATCGTGACGTTAAAAAAGGATAAACTGTATTATAATCAGACAATCTTAATATTTCATTAGCTATACCATAGTATGTCATAGGATTATGACCTTTGAAAAGATAAATAGGGTAATTTCACGATGCCAAATTTTTTGCTAATTTCGGTGGCATTTTTCAATCATAGGTTTTCCGATGAAAATTTTTTTTAATGTTCTTTTAGAACACTATATACTACTAGATATTCTAAAAGAACTACATTAAATTTTTTTCATCGGAAAACCTATGATTGAAAAATGCCACCGAAATTAGCAAAAAATTTGGCATCGTGAAATTACCCAATAGAGAATTATTGACGCTCATGTCGCCTCCATTTTGTTTACTTGTTAGTAACTACTAATAAATTTATTACTTCTGTGTCAGTACATAGTGCTTATGCTTTATTAAATTAAATTATTGCATTTTATTAAAGGATCTTGACTTGACCATTTAGGTAGGTACTCATTTTTCTCATGCGTCAAGATAAAAGAATATTAAAATTATTATATTTTATTTTAAAGTCAGTCGGCTGTCTGAATTCTAGTTTTAAACCCAGGTCATAATTTAACGGCCGTTCCCAATAACCTATCTATCGCCAGTTTTGACATTAGAAAAGATAAAAACGTCATCAATCTCTATAGTAACGCAATTCATAGTAGGAAAATAACAATGGGATTTGACATAAGAACTATCTCTACCTTTACTTTTATCTGTAGATATGTTATTGGGAACGGCCGTTAAACATAAAAGATATGAAATTGGTTTATTGTTATCATACTTAGACCAAACTATAGTTTACCATAAAAATGTCAAATATAATCAGAGAGGAACGCCCTAATTACATCGATGGTAAGAGTGAGCGGGAAAACATAATGTCGAGCGTCGACATAGACTGCAAACTCCTGCTACCAAATCTGACACACTATCCGACGAATTTAGATAGGTTATCTACCTATTTACATTAGCCGGATAGTATGTGCAGCAGTTTAATTATGATGTAAAACGTGCTATTAAAGACTTAATTATGAAATTATTTCCGTATCAACTGTTTTTTGGTTTTAACCCCCGACAAAAAAGAGGGGTGTTATAATAAGTTTGAAGTGTGTATGTGTATGTGTGTGTGTATGTGTGTGTATGTGTGTGTGTGTGTGTCAGTCTGTCTGTGGCATCGTATCGTAATGCATCAAATGACCATACAATAGGCATATTAATTTATTCGTACTATTAAACACGTTATTTTTTGTAACGAAACTTTTTTATGAACATAGAAACTTAACTTGTGAATAATAGCAATGAAAAAGACACAGTTTGATGAAAGGTGTCATTACGTACCTAATTGCGGTGAAATAATAGCAATGTTATGAGCAGGTGTGTTGTAAAACTCTTTATTGCTGACAGTACTTTTAACTTACTAACAATCGGGGGCGATTTGGGGTATCTAATGTTGAAGGGGGCGAGTTGCAACATTAAAGCAGTCGGGGGCAAGATCCACGGGGCGAGCGGGGCCTAAGCCGGCACTCGGACGTTGGCTCTTTCTTCGCGGTCCGATGCAGATACCGCCCGAAGCATCCATGCTCGGTGATAATCTGCGTCAGCCAGAACGAGAGGCCGCCATGTGGCCTCTCGAGCCACTCCCCCATGATGGGTCTTACCGCCGCTACTAAGGCGCGCCCTGCGCGTGGTTGCCCAAGTTGTAGCTCCCACTCCGCCACCATGTCCCTGTGGAGCCGGGATCTCACGGCCCGAATTTCTTCAGGGACCAAAATAGTAGCTACCACCAAATATTTTGGTGGCAGATTCACTATTTTGATGACAAACCCTATTATGGCACTACTGGTAGTGTTATGAGAATTTAATTTTTACCTCAGATTTTTACCTTTAACACTACCGGTAGTACCATGGAGGAAAAAAAGTACCAGTAGTCTCATTGGGTGGTGCCACGGGTCACGGGGCAGTCACATTATTTTGGTGACCACACCCTTAAAATATTAAGTTGCATAATTATACCTTGTATTCCTGTACTGTGTGTACAGAATTGATAAGACCTATCTCAGTAATAAATTCCGATTGTTATCAATAAGCTCCTAAAATATTTATTTTTGGTAGATTAGATAGACTATTATTAATTTTATTTGCAATTATGTATAGGTACATAGTTTGCAAATGTTTGCTAAAATAAACACTTGATAATAATATCTTTTTAATAATGCCATGTTACATCAAAACGGTATGTAGGTATTACCTATTATGTAGGCATTGACGTCATGAAATGTCACGAGTTGGAAGGGAAGCAATAAAATACTTGGAGATTTAAATCCATATAATGAAATAAATGTCTGAAGGGGATTAATGCGACACCACCAAAATTTTGGTGGTTCCAACCAAGCTCATCTCACCTGCTATATAGCCAGTACACTAAGTACTTATTAACGGAAGAGGTTCTGGCGCAGCCTCTTCTTTTAGGGTTAGAAGATCAGACGGTAATCACTGTCATACAAGCCGAATTAGCCAAATGAAAAGGAGAAGAAGATGGACCTCGGACGGACCCTCGGAGCCTTCATATCGTATGCTACCGGGGACAATGTTAAGATGATGATGGTGATGATGATGATGATGATGATGATGACAATGATGATGAAATGATGATGATGATAAAATGATAATGGCTGTTAGAGTAAATCGTGTGTTAATAATGCAGCAAATACTACTTGAGGTTGGTGTTGTGTTATGAAATCAAAGAAACTGGTTTTGGTGACCATTTCACGGTCACTTTTAGTTTCGATACCGTGACCGGTAGCGGACTTATTATTAAGAACGTTTGTCGTAAGAACACCAATTATTATTGTATTATGTAAAACTATACCAACAATGTCTGCTGTATGCGTCTTCTTGTACAGGTACCAGCAGCCGGATTTCAAATCTTCCTCCCAGCTTTAGACTAGAAGCTAGAGCTAGAAGCTTTTCACCTCGGAGTCCGAGGTCCGCTTTTCCCAGTCTAACTGCTTGTTTGGTTGACCTTCGACATTTTTCGTGAAGCGACTGCCATCTGACCTCCACAACCCATTGGCGATATCGGAGTATTGCAGTTAAACCAGTTGTTGAACTTTTTAGGGTTCCAATCCAAGTTTCCAACTACCCGTAACGACTGCTTTGCTGTATGCGTCTTATGCTGCGACGAATTTGCTGTATACGTCTTCTTATGTATCTGGAACCTACCAGGAGCCGGTTTTCACCGATGATAGTTGTGAAATAGAGGAAATCTTAATGCTTTAGTCGGCGTTCTTCCATATATTAATACTGTAAACAAAATAAGTACTTAACCACATGTTTTTTTCCACAGCGGCGCAACTCACTCCAACCTCGTGATATGCGACGAAACTGGACGAGTGGTGGGCAAAGCCAAAGGCCTTGGTACCAATCACTGGACCCTCGGCATAGACGAGTGTGCAAATAGAATCATTGGCATGGTACACGAAGCTAAGGACGACGCCTGCATACCTAGAGACCAACCTCTCGATTCCTTAGTAAGTTATTTTTCTGTATTTCTGAAAAAAAAATACAGTTATTTTGGTCATACAACCAGTAATGTCCCGGTGTTGGTCCTGGTGGAGTAGAATAGGGCCTCCCCATCTCTTTCTGTGAGTGTCGTAGAAGGCGACTAAGGGATTGGACTGTTCTCCATCCGACAGTAAACATACAGCCCATGACTAAGTGCCCGCTTGACGGCAAAAGGTTCGCCCCCTATTACGTGGGACCGAAAATTACAGTTGGCGAAATGTGGGTGTTAATACACCTCTGCCTACCCCTTCGGGGATTTACAGGCGTGAGTATATGTATGATATAACCAATAAAGCGACAATAAAATACTTATGATTATTCTTTAACCATTAATTACAATCATTGTGTTCACAAATCATTTTAATAAGCAAGGCTGCTACCAATATTTGTCATAGTCATCATACTCATCATAGACTCATATAGGATGATTGTTTACAATTTTTGTCTTCTAATAGAATTTAATTCAAACTACCGGGGTTACAAGTCTTGCAAGCAATACATCATGTACTACAACACTAAGTACCTACTAATTAACGACTACAGTCGGAGAACAGCCTTCTGTTGTTCGTAATTCTGCAGTGCAGTAAATTTTGTTCCAAATTACTAAACTCCAGACCTCACTGAAAAATTCTCCGTGAAAATTACCTCGATCTGGTAACTGGTAATCCATTTGACTAAAATGCGTGTCACACACAGACAACCCAACAACAGAAGTATTGCTGCAAGTAATTCAATATTTTGTTATGTCCATTAAGCAACGATATTCAGCAGAAAATGTCCATCTTTCACAAATATTGCTAGTTGGAGCATCTACTGACTTATAAAGCATTGTCGGTATCTCTATTGCATGTCACATAAATCTCACAAACAAAAATAGCTATGCCATCGCGCATTCAATTACTCCAATCAACTCCTCAGTCAATCGCAATATAAGCAATTTGTACAATCAGTCGTATACCGATTGCTTCTATCAATTCGGCCTTCAATTCCCAGGGGCTGACGTTGTCCGGGTGCGAGCAAGAGAGCAGTAACGCAGAGCTGGCTAACCGTGTGAAAGAAAAAGATGAAAACAGCGCAAGGGCAATTTATGTTGCATCGGATACAGCTGGGTCCTTGTTTACTGGAGCGCCTAATGGCGGCATGGTGCTTATTGCAGGTAAGATTAAGCATTATAGATAGGTACAATGATATGTTATTAAAAACTCTAGATGCGTTGTCCGCACTCTAAAATCGAGACAAAAAATGATGACTTTGTCCCAAATGTGACCAAAGTCATAATTTTATGCACCTGTCGTCTGTACGTCTTTATTAATAAATTAATAATAACTAATATTGATATAGTACTACCAGAACATGAACTAACTTGGTTTAAGCCCGTGATTTCATTAGATTAACCGAAGGGTAACATTTGAACAATCAATGACCGAAAGCCGCGGTAGGAGAATTTGGGTTAAACACAATGGAGAACAAAAACAGCACTAAATAAGCATTGTTATATATTAACATTTAAATAAGAATATGATTAATAATATTGACGTATATTAGTAAGTAGCTAAAAAATTTTTCAGGAAAATTCCATTCCATTTTCAAAGTTTCAGTAATACAACATTTCTGTTTATAAATGCGATTGTTTGCTTAACATTTTACTGTTGTCTAAGGTTAATTGATAACAGGTAAATAACATTCATATAGTATCATGACATTCCTAATATGTACGATGTTTTGTTAGCAAGTATTATCAAATCGAGAACACATACGTGGGTGAACGACATTATTTAAAACAAATTACTTTCATTAATTAATTCAGAGGTAAAAGGCATGGGTATATACCTAGTAAATTACTTCGCTAATAAATAAGTAACAACACCCTGTGAATAGTTATCATCGGAGGCATGTGTTTACGGGGACAATTGACAATACCTATGTTATCTTATCACTTTATTACAAACATAATAATATACATATAATAGTGTAAAATTAAAAGGAAATTTTTTTCTAATTCGTTTTCTCAATTCTATTGTTAAATAGATTACCTAGTAACGTTAATCGTTTGCGGTTCTGAATTTAAAACTAAGATAGGGAAATTCTTTTTGATTAACACCTGTACATTATGTAAATCCTCTTAATATTATAAACGCGAAAGTTTGTGCTTACAAACTTTCGCGTTTATAATATTAAGAGGATTTACTTAGATCCATGCTTATGGATGGATGTTTATTACTCTTTCACGTAAAAACTACTTAAGGGATTTTATTGAAACTTTACAATAATATAGCTTATACATCAGAATAACACGTTAAGTTTGCTCGCGATAACCGACATCCGCGCGGGCGGAGCCGCGGGCAACGGCTAGTAATAAATAAAAATTCGTACCACCTAACTGGAAATCTTACGTGTTGCCCGATAATTACCTAACTGGAAAGCTTATCCTTCTTCCTGCATTATAATCCCGGGTTCTTAAAAGGACCGGTCTTTCGAAGAAAGCATCTATCGATCAAACAATTTTAGAATCGATAACATCATTCTGAAATGGTGTTTTTTACTTTTTGGACTACCGTTTACAAACATGCGGGGTTAAATTAACCAAATAAAAAAACAATCCGTCAATGCACGTGCATGACAACTTTCACCTCAATATAAATTGGTGCAGAAAGATGGCCGGTTGTATAGGTACGAGCGCAATCGCACGTAGGTACTCCTAACACTCAGGTACTCAGTGACGTACCCTGGTTATAGTTACAGGCATATATCTTGACCCCAGTGACGACACAAAATGTACTCTATATGCGCAGTACGCGTAATTTCGGGTGTCATTTGATGATAGCACAGGGACTCACAGGGTGCTACGGAAGTAGAGGAGCTCAAATCTACCAACCATAATCAAAGCAAAACACGCGCGGTAGTGCCTTGTTTCTCCTGTAACTGGGGTCTAGATATGCTGGGAATAATACTATAGGTACCATAAGTTTTACTACGGAATATAGACAGTAGGACGCTGTCGCATTTGAACTGGCAGTTGTAGAGGTATTTAATGCCAAATAGAAACTCTTACTACATTATTCAGTCTGGCATAACACAGGCCTACTTTTTATTCTGAGAATAAGTTCATGTGTGCGACTGTACCAGGCAACCGCATTACTGGTAATAGCAGTAATAGTCATATTATTTTCCTTATCGCAAAAAATACTGCGCGTGCTATTTCAATAAATAATATGTAAGTAGTTATTGTTTGTTTAACAATACATAATAATTGATTCATCGCCTGAAGTGTCGAGTGTTTTGTATTTCCGATTAGATATAGGTTTCCTTTTAATTACCTGTATTAATACATACTAGTGTGTACCAGTGGCTCCGCCCGCGTGGACGTCAGTTATCGTGGTCGAATACCTGTGTCCTATTTCTAATTTCATCAGGCTATCTTCAAATGACGCACCTTCATACAAACTTTAATTCCCCTATTTAGCGCCTTCGCTGCGATAGGCGGGCGTACGGCGCGGACGTCCGCTTCGCGTGCTTGATTCATGTTATTTCAAGAGCAGCGCTGCGTGAGGCGGACACCCGTCGCACGCGACGCAGGCAGCGGGGCACGCGCCGTGCGTCCGCGCGACGGAGCACGCGAGCGGGTCTGTTTCTATAAAATCATTGAGCGCCTCTACGTTATTCGTATCGCACGCGCCGTGTTTGTACAGTCGTTGCAAAGAACTAAGGCCCGTATTCTAGAATGACGGTCAATTCAAACCAATTTATCTGCGGACAGATATAATATGAACTATGTTTTAAATATGTTTCAAGTTTCGAAAACAGTTCGTCAAATGTAGACGGTGACATTTTAAAATACTAAAAAAAATTTTGACCATTTTCTCTTAATAACGGTTGGTTACAAATTCTCCACACAACAATCTAGACGTGACATATGGGCTGATTGGCTGACGCCTTTGTTCACGTCGTTGTCTTTTGGCTAAGTAATATATCAATAAATGATCCATAGTAATTGACTGTACTGGCGCCGGGCGTCCGTCGCGGACGCCCGCGACGAACAGGCGGGCGCTGGGCGCGGACACCCGCGACGGACAGGCGGGCGCACGGTGCGGATGCCCGCTCCGGGAGTCCGCGACCCGCACCCGCTTCACGCAGCGAAGGCGCTAAAATCCCTTTCCTTTTTTCAACCTCGATAAAATGTGGCCTATGTCCGATCCCAAGCCCTAAGCCATTTCTGTACCAAATCTCATCAAGATCACTTCTGTAGTTTAGGCGTGAAAGCGTAACAGACAGACAGACAGACAAAGTTTAGTTACTTTCGAAGTTACAATGTTAGTATGTACCCTAGTGTTTTTTGATATACCCTTTTTAGGGTTCCGTAGCCAAATGACAAAAAACGGAACCCTTATATATTCGTCATGTCTGTCTGTCCGTCCGTATGTCACAGCCACTTTTCTCCGAAACTGTAAGGCCTATGCTGTTGAAACTTGGTAAGAAGATGTATTCTGTGAACCGCATTAAGAATTTCACACAAAAATAAAAAAAAAGCATTAAATTTTGGGGGTCCCCATACTTAGAACTGAAACTCAAATTTTTTTTTTTCATCAAACTCATAAGTGTGGGGTATCTATAGATAGGTCTTTAAAAATGCTATTTAGGTTTCTTACATATTTTTTTTCTAAACTGAATAGTTTGCGCGAGAGACACTTCCAAAGTGGAAAAATGTGTCCACCCCCCCCCCCCCCCCCTCTAACTTCTAAAATAAGAGAATGATAAATGTAAAAAAAATATATGAAGTAAATTGCCATGCAAACTACCACTAAAAATTGGTTCGAACGAGATCCAGTCAGTAGTTTTTTTTTAATACGTCATAAACCACAATTTTCGCCTTTGCTACTACGGAACCCTTCATGGGCGAGTCCGACTCGCACTTGGCCGATTTTATTTCAATAGGTACAACAATGATTATGAATTTATGACAAACGATATTTTAGTTTGATGCACACAAAGTATTTTTGTCAGGCCTATGTAATTAAGAGATAAGGTATATTTTTATACAATAGTGAATACACAATTGAGATAACAGGACATAACCGTATGTAATTTATGATATTTTATCAAAAAAAACGGCCTGTAAAACAATATTCATTGAGCATCATATAAAGCAGGGTTTCTCAAAGTGGGGTACGCGAACCCCTAGCTAGGGGTTCTAGGGGTAGCTATGGGTTCGCTGTCATCTAGAAACTTTAACAGGGGTTCGTGGAACCAAAAATTTAAGAAAACCTGATATAGGGGCAGATATGTGGCGAACTCCCCGGTGCCTCAGAGGACTACGTTAAGCCATCCGTTCCAGTTGCCATAGGTACACCTATGGCAATCGTTATGGGTAGTTGGAGTCCTAAAAGTCCGACAGAACTTCGATAGTGCCAATGGGGTGTGGACGTCAGATGGCAGTTGCTTCATGGAAAATATCGAATTTCAACCGCGTCCCAGTTAGCCTGGAAAAACTGACTCCGAGGTGAAAGCCTCGGATGCGACCAGGACAATCGCAAGGGTGATGATGATCTGAGGAAGTGTGCCATTACGATCCGGCTGGTCATTTTCACACTCATCATCACGTCATCGTTACAGCGTTAGCCCCGCGTCCACTCTTCTCATCTTGATTTGACTTTCTTGCCTTTTGCGACAATAACTACCTTCTGGCTTCTGAACCCTGCACCAGAGCTCCAATCAGCAGGTGAGGTTGGCTAGGGCCCCGAAAATCTATGTGGAACCCCCAAACACACACACCATCACATCACACACTTTCGCACGAACAAAACACACTTAATTTTTCCGGTGTCACCACACGACAATTTACTTAAAGACCTAAAAATTCCATTCAACCTATATGAATATGCAATATATTGAACACCAATATAATTCAATACAAAATATCATAGTTCATGAGTTGTGAATAATAAACTTATAAAAATGTTGTCATCATATTTTTTTTTTTTATCTTTTTTGTACCGCATCGGTCTGCTTCTTTGGTGTCAATGATTTTCTTTTTCGCTGCTGCTTTAAATTATTTGAGAATAATATTCTACTATCTCGACCGCGCTTTCAGTGGCTTTGTTTAGGTTGTCTTTCGTGCAGGAGGTAGGACATCACGAACCAAGTGCACCATGGACTGCACGGGGGCTTCGCAGTCATATGCGATTAAGCCCGGGTCTCGCATTCCCCACTTGCATAGATTTTGTCTCGACCAGCCGACTAGTGTACGTAGACGATTCAGAGACCTCCATACCGGCCATGGGAGGTTCTGACTTCTGGGAGGACCGCATAGGTGGCAAAGATGCACATTGCACACGGCTCATCTAATGGAAAGTGATTATCGTGGCCTATGGACGTATGCAACACAAGGGTCGTCAAACTCGTGCTGCCGAAAGATGAAAAAAGAGCTATTGCAATGGCACTTTCTCTGACTCTCTTCTCTGACAGACTTCTCTGACTGGGTTGAATCACGCAGGAGCCGACGCACGCAGCACATGCGCGTAATTCATTGCGGCTTCTCAATGGTCCCTTTTATCCGTGTCGGAGTTTAACAAGTAATGTTAATGGTTTCTTCAGGGTCGGCAGCGCGAGTGTGACGCCCCTGGTGTTGCATACGTCCATAGGCCACGGTGACCATTTCCCATCAGGTGGGCCGTGTGCTTTTCTGCCACCTAAGTGGTATAAAAAAATGGGTAGGTACGCTGTGTGCTGCATGCGTCTATAGTTGTCGAATGCGGTCGGCTTCGGAACAAGCCCGCAGGAATCTAGTTACAGGAACCCCTCGCCTCAGCTGTTGACATTTTATAGATAGACGATGTCTTAAAATGCCGTTTGATCAGGAAGTAAGTTACAACGACCGTGACACACAAAATGAAAATAAAAAACAAACCCGCCCGCATTATTATTTACTGATTATACTGTTTAGTGTCGGGCTTCAATGATGATTGATACTTATTAGTGTCCATGACAGCAGTCGATCTTAGTATTTTTAATTAATGAATGCAGTTCTTGGCATAAATTACGAACCCGATCAATGGCATGTTTATGAATCCGTTCGGAACTACAAGGTACAAACTTCTAACTGTGACTCGCAGTTACGGCCGCGTGAAATACTGATCCTATTGGATTTGAACAGAGGATCCAAGTGTTCCCGCGACTATAATGTATCTAGTCGTTGTCGTTCTGCAGAGACTACTAAACGTCTAAAACTTTCGCATTTATGACGGTGATAATATATTACGAAGCATAATCGGTATCATCAGGTGTTTTACAGCCTGTCCAATGTGTGGTGTGTTCAGATGAATTGTTCGATATGATGCCCACGGCTACATTCTATCATCGCACCTCTCGCCACAGACAGGGAATGCATCCCCACACGACTAGAAACAGTACGCACAGTCAGGTATGAAAGGAACTTCATCCCCCGCACGCTTAAACTGTGGAATGAACTTCTTCCCTGACGTAGTTTTTCCCAGCCACTACAGTATGGGGTTCTTCAAGAAGGGCATTAGAAGGTTCTTACGGGGTCGGCAGCGCGAGTGTGACGCCCCTGGTGTAGTAGATAGTAGTGTAGTAAGTTGTATAAAAAAAGACGTGTGGCACTCGGGGACTGCCGCGGTAAAGCTATTGCATAGCATTTTTTATCAACTTATGCAATTATAATTACTTACGTTAAGCGGAGCTACTTCGGAGCAGCTCGGCTCGATTCGTGCGAGCTTCGGGGTGTTAGGTTTTTTTCGGTACGGAATTTCTGGATTCGGTCGCCACGCTCAAGGCCCGCGATAGAAGCTATGCAATAGCTAAAAAAAACATAATTATATGGTAGATACTATCATGCTAAGAGTGAGCAGTTGTAGTTGAAGAATCGGTAATTTTTAATTGGTGGTCTTAATCAACAGAACTGGATCGTATCCTTGAGAGTTTTTACACGTCAAAAAAGTGAATTTTGGTAAAATAATTACATTCTACCTGTTATATCAATTTCAAAACCACAGTTACTTTTCACTGTGATCGTAAAACTGCGTCTGACCTACTGAGCAAGACGAGAATCGATGGAAAATATCCAAAAAATTGACTTCAATTGAACCATTATGAGACAAGACACGACTATTATGGAAATAATCAAATTCTTAACGTGCTATACTATCGAGGTTACTAGCACGAATTATTTTAGAGTACATTCACTTCAACTAATTGTTTGAAAGACGCAATAGTCGTTAAGCACCGTAATAGCAGATAGACAGTTCTATCATAACTGCTAATAAATTGTTTTATAACTTTCGCGACTGGCGATATGCTAATATGCTAAATGTTATAAGCAGTGGTCGGAATTAGGTAGAGTGATTTATGTACTTGCACTGATTTTTAATAATGTGGATATGCCTCGAATCCCAAGATTATTGTTAAAGAGCAGAAAAAAATCCCGTGATTTATTAATTGAGTGATTTATCGTTCTTTGTAACATACCATGGTCCCAAAGTCCCAACTGTGCAACAATGCATTTAAAACATTTTTGGAAAAGTTGAATTTTGAAAGTGTTGCAATTGCAAAAATATTAAACTACCTGTACCTAGTGGGGTTGTCCATTAATCACGTGATGTTTTTTTAGCAATTTTCTAACCTCCTCTCCTCCATGGTGATACGTGGTGAGGTTTCAGACTATCCCCCCCTAGCCAAAATCACGTGTATTTTATATTATTTAGTGCTAAAAAAAAGCTAGTGAATCATTATTAAGAAATGGTTAAGTGGATTAGCTTTTTAAAATTACTTAGCCCATGCTCTAAATCTTGTTGCGGGGCAAATTAGGAAAGAAAACCCTGAAGGTCTATGCACACTGGTCCGTGCCGTGGCAGGAACGTGGCCAACTAAGCATCAGTGCGCCGGCCGGGCCTTTCCGTTCACAAACGTCAGTGACGTGACAGTGCCGTGGACACAAAAAATATGTACTTCATTAGTTTCACTCAGATTTTATTAATTACATGTACATAATCGTCTATACCTCTTATGTACATAGTCGATAAAGTCCAAAATAGCCTGCACCTATTTCTTGCGATGTTCTCCACCTACGAATACATGAAAAAAGTAGGCCAATCGATTTTTGACCTTATTGACATCACAAAGTATAGAGCTTTTCTATATTCTTGATCAACGTCATCTCCGAGTGCAAAAAAAATGTTGTCAATAAAATGTCATTAAGGTCGAAAGTCGCTTACACTGTTTTTCGCAGTGTCTGTGTGAAGGTTAATACAAAAATATGTACTTCATTTGTTTTTTGCCCGGCGACGGCTCTGATACTGAAGCTCCGGTGTTGATCCGGGCACAGAAATGTGATCGCGTATATAGAAAACTTTTCACCCGCAGTTCCGCCTGCGTGGATGTGTGTTAACGCCACCAAAAATATTTTTTCTAAACTGACGGACTTGTTGTATAATCCACAAGATCCAAGGTCCGCTAACACTACAACGCTTAAATCAAAATATTACTAGGGACGTATATCAAAGGAAAAGGGCACACGATTTATTTCTTGTCAGGGGTTCTTTAAATATATTATTATTAAATTATTGCTTTTTAAATTATTTTTAACCGTCGTGGGTGCTTTCAATTTTTTAATTTTAAACTTTTTAGAGAGAGTATACATTATGTTTGCTGCAGCGCCCCCTGGTGAGTTCTTACATCTATTTGAGAATATTCTCTAATCAAACCCGAACCTATAACTGAAAACTGCATTAAAATCGGACCAGCAGTTTTAGTGAACAATGAGTATATTAATTTGCTCAAAAAATGTTTGCTGCAGCGCCCCCTGGTGAGTTTTCACCATAACACCTATCTAAGAACATACGCTAATCAAACCAGGACCTTTAACTGAAGACTGCATCAAAATCAGACGGCTACACGGGGTTGTCCGTCAGAAATCCGAGGAAGATCCACATTAATATCAACATTTCGTCGCAAGTACATAAATCACTCTACGTAATTCCGACCACTGGTTATAAGTTATAATATTATAACTTATAAAAGAGTAATGACAGTATTTTAATTTATTTTTACTAGCACAAAGATCTTATAGACATTGGATGCAATTATATTAGATTTGAAACTGATAAGTATGTAATGCTACGATGATGTAAGTCAAATTATAAATACGAAGTATTTTTTGCGAAAAAAAGCCGCGGTTAAAAACCAACTTATAGTAAAACCAAAGATTCCGTGAAATGTCGAAAATAGGAACTACGGTTGTCACTGTCAAATGCATAGGTACTGGACCCCGATTCGGCTTTCGAATTCGGAAATTCGGATTAGAGAAAGAAAGAAAGAAAGAAAAGTTTTTTATTTTGCATGTATGTGCAAAATAAAATTTTGGACACGATTTGGATTGTCAACCACTCGACACTGCAAAAAATGCCGTTAATATTTTATACTTATTGACCCGATGCGACTGTGACAGCTGTTGCGGTAATAAATCGATTGTTTTTATCGATGCTTGTCATAATGATATATATCATCATGTCTTTGTCATCATCATTATCACATCAGAATGTTCGTGTCTAATTTGTTGTTAAATTAATGACTAGTTTTCTGTACACGGGCCAAAATTATGTATATACAAATTATATTATGTATTTACTTGCTAACAGTAACCACCTTTTAAAACGAACTATTCATTGCATAATTATTATGAGTGAATTCTCAAGGGTTTTTATTATGTAATGCCTTTGCCTAATAAATGTTAAGAAATTTAAAAATGATAAATTATTGTCACCACTATCACTACATATTATAAAACAAAGTCGCTATCGCTGTCTGTCCGTCCCTATGTATGCTTAAATCTTCAAAACTACCCAACGGATATAGAAGCGGTTTTTTTATAGATAGAGTGATTCAAGAGGAAGAGGGTTTTTATATGTATAATACATGCATAATATTGTAGATAAACACTGATAAATCGGGATCAGAATACCACGCGGGCGGAAAATATGGCGGTACGAAGTTCGCCGGGTCAGCTAGTATTAAATAAAGTTTGCTTGAAAAAGAAAATAAATGTACTATTTTTTTTCGGGCAGACAGGTTTCTTGTTTTGCAGGTACGAAGTATGTATTCAAGAAACTAAACCACACTATCAAATTAGGTGTATACTTAATATACTGTACCTAATGATAGTGTTAAGCTGAAATGAATAAATAAATATTCATTCCTAATCTTGTAAATTCTCTTTGGTACCCACAATTAACTTTCATCTATTTTCTAATGAGCCGATTGTAAAAGCCTTGTAACTGTTAAATTATTAGGATCAACAATTTAATACCTTTTTAAACGTAAAGGAAATTGAGCAATTTCAAGGCTTCGGAAACATTAATAGAATTGCCTTGAGAACTACCTGCGATAGGAATAGCATGAGAATGTAACAAGTTATCTTAATTAATTCTCACGTTGACAGAATTATAGGACCTTCAATAGAGGAACTATAGTAAAATCAACGGTTCCGTGAAGTGGCTTAAATCGGCACTACGGTTGTCACTATCAAATGCATACTGTTTTATTGCAAATCAAAGACAATATGGTACGAGTGGACAATATAGCCCGAGTGCACAATATAGCACTAGTGGGCAATATAGAACAAGTGGACAATATAGCAAAGTGGACAATACGAGTATAGCAAGAGTGGATATTATAGCAAGAGCGGGCAATATAGCAAAAGTGGGCAATATCGAACGAGTGGACAATATAGCAAGAGTGGGCAATATAGAACGAGTGAACAATATAGGAAAGTGGACAATATAGCAAGAGTGGACAATATAGCAAGAGTGGGCAATATAGAACGAGTGGACAATATAGCAAGTGTGGGCAATATTGAAGGGACGGTGGCGGCCTCCTTCAGTTCCATAGAATCGTTGATTGTCAAGTCGATTTCCTTTTGTGTGGTACATCACAATAAAAAGTACCCTACAGTGGAACTTAGTATGACGTCATGCCTTGTTAATTGTTAAATCACGCTGTGTTAATGTTTGGATTAATTACCTACTAAAATAATAACAATGAGGAAATAAAAGCGGATGTTATTTTTTATGGGTAATTTTTTTGTAAGAAGCTTTGTTCAAGAATTTATGTTAAGGCGCTATTACTAGTACTTTGTAATCATTTTTTTCGTAATAATAAAATATGAAAAAAGGAAAAACTTTTTAATTTAATACCGTCGGCAGCAAAATTGATACAATTTCGCCAAAATTAATTGTAAATTTATTTTTGTCAATTTCTATAAATTTATGCTTAATGTCAAGCCGTGACTTAAAAAATATGTTCTGACGTCCGTGTGTTGACGGAGAAAGATACAAGTATCATCACACCATCTCCTCCGAAGAGTGTCATAAGAGGCGACTAGCGAAAAAATAAGATGATATCACTGCGAGAGAAGGAACTACACTCGATATAAAACCCTGTACCAACCTGTCTGGCCAGCGCAGCGTGGAAACAGTAAGCCAAAGCCTCCCAACATTGGGAGAGGCGTATGCCAAGTAGTAGACTGCAATAGGCTAATTGAATAAGAGGACCCATTTAAAGATTTTTTATAATCATATTATTATGTACATACACCTTCTCAACCAAACGCAAAGGAAATTCTTCATTTGCAATAAATATTGTTGTGTAAGTAAGCACTCAAGGCCAAGGGTTATCTTCCAAGCAGCAGCCGTGGCCGTCGTCCTATATGACCCGACCTACATTTAATATACCTAGTAAATAACTAGACTATGAAATTTCAATATTAATGTCATTATAAATAGATTAGGAGATGTAGGTGAAGGTACGAGTACATAGGTCTCTATCTAGTGAATTTTGGCTTTCTGTGTTGGCCATAATACAAATAATGTGTATTGTCCAATGATATACCGCCTAAATGGCGATGTCAATTGACGGACCAAATATAAAAATTAACCAAACAAAAATAAAATAATAATAGAGTTGTAGGAGAGCGCACACCGTACTATAAAAGTGCAAGCTTCTTTGAATGTAACCAAGATTGACGCTCAGTCGAAAAAGATGCCACAGAATAAAAATGAGAACTCTTTATAACGTTATCGGTAAATCGAGACTACTAAGCATTCTTCGTCCAATTAAGATTATAAATTGATTACTTTTTTTAGTGTTTCTTACAATTATCTACCGTTCATTAAAAATGATGGTGTGTCCAAAAGTGAATTACTTAACTACTTTCGTAACAATATTCGCAGTTCGGCAGCTAAACGTAATACTTGAAGAGAAACCCATAACTAAATGTTGGTTAATGATTGTCGTCATTATTCCATTGTCACTTCCTGTTGCATCCAAAGTTTTGGAGCCCAGAGTCCTCCCTCCAACCCTCACATCAGGTGGAGAAAGTGACTTTTCGCGTTTACGGAAACATCTGCTGTCGAATCCTTCAACTTGATTGATTTGAGAGGAAAGCCACCTCACCTGTTTAGCAGGTTGGGTCAGCCGGGGTGCTCGGGATATGCCTTAGGCAACATTACCCAAGATGGCGTGCAGTATTAGTCGGTTCGAGTCCGACATAACCGCCCCGGCCGGGCGGCGAGGGGTATCTGCAGGGATTTTCACTCGAAAAAGTGATTTGATGGACCGGTCCCTCTTCATGTTGGCAAATGAAGATAATTAAATGTTTTACTCAACATCTTATCTACTATTTCTTCAGCAATTTGTTCGAATAATTAATTAACAGCCTAGGCGTTCAATTAACCAGATGGCTGCGACAGATAAACATAAATAAGTCCTTGTTAACGAAGTGTAAGTCAGAATCAATTAAACCACAAGATCAGGACACATAAAAAATAATAGCAATTGCGTGCTTTCGTAAGCGTTTCAAAATTAATAATAGCTGTTGCAACTCAATATATCACGGAACGGGTTATTTATCGTAAACACCCACTTTATTGTATCGACAGAGGCCTGGCTAAAGTTATTTATTGCAAGTTACAGAAACGTTCGCTTCTGCGCAATTTGATATGAAAACCGGTCAAGTGCAAGACAAATTCCTGCATTTTCCTTTAGTTATGAGGAGGTCCTGGATTCGTTTTATTTAGTTCATAATGACGGCCATAGGCTCTTCCTCTGTTACGGTTTCATAAAATTATTTGCTGTAAATGAATGCAAAGATTGCAAAGCGACTTCTGAATATTCATTTTTATTTTTATACAAAAATTTTCCACCCACAGACCAAGAGCGTAGCAGTGAGCATTTCGTCAGCGTCCGCTTTTATATAGAACGGGCCATACCATGCCATACTTCCATATTTCTTCCCCCTAAATGTTTCATTTGGGCATTAAATAAAACAGAGAACCAGGCGTAAGAGTGTAGGGTTCCTTTATTTCCGTTAAGCATCTGCTGGAGCTTAGAACCCTAAAATGTGTTGCTATTAGGTATTAGTTCCATTTTAGCACCCAATAGTACTTATGACATTCTTTTTTATGTTTCGATAATCGAGTTGTATACAAAGAACCTGTGACGTTTGTAAGTGTGGCAATGAATTTTGTTGTTCGGTTTCATAATATGGAAAGGGAAGCCATACAGTTTCGATCACAATAATTAGAAACACTTGTGTGATTCACAAATAAATTGTTCTCAGTATACCTACCGATCACTGCAGGGGTAGTTTACTGTCAAAACAGTAAGCTCTGTGGAAAATTGTATTTCAATAACGAGATATGACATCACATCATGTTAATCGGAATTACAATCGAGAGGTCCAAAGTTCAAATCCTGGCAGTTACACCGACGTTATCCCACTTCTAACATAATGTAATTTAGCTTAGCTGGAGGAGTTAACATGAATATGTATTAGTAATTTCGTTTTTTTTTTAAGAATATAATTCTTAAAAAAAAAACTTAATTAGACAAACATAATTGGAAACATCGACATATTTTTTACGGCACTATTAGTTTTGAGATACGAGCCAAACGGGCCGCCGATAAAGCTAATTGTCAACTACTACTGTCGTGGTACATACCACTGACTCAGCAAAAAATGTCATATAATTTTGGACTTCATTTTACATAGACTTAAAGCCCAAAATTGAATCAAGAGTCAATTTTTTGCGGTGTCAGTGATATGACAGTGGTTAATTTTAGCTGACTTGCGTTAAAACTTAGTGGAAGGGACTAAAAAAATAAATTAGACCTGGAATTCCATATACCTTATCTACGGTACATATATAGTTATTTCACAAACTTAGGTAGGTACTCTACTTTATTCGCAATCGAATATTTAATATGGGATTATTACTATCTATACTGCGTCATATAATGCAAATATGATTGTACTTGACTACGTTTATATTCACCCTTTTGTTATAAGTATAGGAAATATTTGTTTATAGGAACACCACACTTCGTGTTACAAAATGCTCTTAATATAGGTACGGCTAGGTACTAAGTACGGAAGACTGTTACAGCCAGTGCTTTAACTAGAGTTGCCTATCCGTATAACTGAACTGTTAATTTTTGGTAGTCGTTATCAGCCACTCAAGTATTCACTGTAGTGATAATGATAGTACTGCTTTGTGCGTTGAAAAGCTGTGTATTACGAACAAAATATCCAACTCGGAAAGATTAACCAAATTTTAATTGGTCCAATAAAAATACCTACTAATACAAAATTAAGTTAAATATAAATAAATATAAAATCGGCCAAGTGCGAGTCGGACTCGCCCATGAAGGGTTCCGTAGTAGCAAAGGCGAAAATTGCGGTTTATGACGTATTAAAAAAAACTACTGACTGGATCTCGTTCGAACCAATTTTTAGTGGTAGTTTGCATGGCAATATACATCATATATTTTTTTTAGATGTATCATTCTCTTATTTTAGAAGTTAGAGGGGGGGGGGGGGGACACATATTTTTCCACTTTGGAAGTGTCTCTCGCGCAAACTATTCAGTTTAGAAAAAAATGATGTTAGAAACCTCAATAGCATTTTCAAAGACCTATCTATAGATACCCCACATTTATGGAAAAAATAATTTTGAGTTTCAGTTCTAAGTATGGGGACCCCCAAAAATTTAATGCTTTTTTTTATTTCTGTGTGAAATTCTTCATGCGGTTCACAGAATACATCTTCTTACCAAGTTTCAACAGCATAGGCCTTATAGTTTCGGAGAAAAGTGGCTGTGACATACGGACGGACAGACAGACAGACAGACAGACAGACGGACGGACAGACATGACGAATCTATAAGGGTTCCGTTTTTTGCCATTTGGCTACGGAACCCTAAAAAGATGAGACTTAAGTGATTCATCCATTGATTCAGCTCTTCCTCTTAAATTGTCTACTTGAATTTGATTTGCAAAGGTTATCGGAATATCTGCTAGGCGTCTAGGTCGCACAATCATAGCCGTCGAACTTGCACCCTGTTCTACTTGATAACGCTGGTAGTTGACCTCGACATTCCATCAAAAGCTTGATGTTTTATACTAGATATACGGTTTAGTTGTCTGTCTGATTGTCTAGTTTCATCATGGAACTATGTACCTACTCGTATTTTTTGCCAAGCTTTTTTTTTGTTTTTTTTTTTTTTTTTTATAAGAATTAGATTAGTAACCGTAATTAGTAATATTCCCTCTAACCTCTTCTAGCTGAACTAAGAAGATTATGTTAGGAGTAGGTTCTCGTAATGGCCAGGATTCTGCGACTTCTCCATCGAAAGGCCGACTACTTAAATATCGGCAGTAGTTCCATGGAGCTGGCTATACCTAGCCTAGTACTTTGACTTTGACTTTTGAATCTACAAAAATATAAAAAACTAGCCTTCCGTCCGCGGCTCCGCCCGCGTGCATCCCGGTTAACGCGACCTTTGCTCATATCTTCGGTTCTACACAACCGATTGCGATCAAACAAACGTAAGATTTTAAATCGGAGCCCTTTCTAACGAAAAAAACCGCATCAAAATCCATCCAGTAGTTTTTGCGTCCATCGCGGTCAAACAGACAGACAGACAGGAAATTAAAAAAAAATATTTTCGTGTTCAGTATCGTTAACATAACATAACCCAAGTATTTTTTTTCTAAATATCTCCAATGTAGACACGACCACTTTACAATTATATAATAGTATAGATAACTGAAGTCTATACAAAGGGGGTTGGGTAATGTTGGCGTCGTGTCGGAATTGAGCGGCCATCAATGAAATTGGTATAATATGAAAGTACAGTATAAAGTGATCAAAAGTTACTATGGACAAACTTCTCTAAACTATATCGGGACTTAGCTATACAGGGTGGTATTTTTCAACTTTACTTAGATGGAAGTACTCTAAATACTGAAGATAGCGAATTCCACTGAAAAGAAACATTCCCTTATTTTTAAAAAGAATCAAGACTGCATTCATAGTTTTCTGAAAATGCCACACCCGGTAGTCGAACCGACTAAAATCTTCCTATAACCTTCTATTTCATAGATTTCCTTTTACTTAATTTACCAAGTTTGTTAGAAAGATTTGAACCTTATGATAGACCCTATAGATTGATGTAATAAAAATACAGGGTGTTATTTTTTCGAATTGTAGTCGGTTCGATTACAAGGCGTGGTAAACGAGTTTTCAGCATTCCTTAAATGCAGTTCTGTTTCTTTTTTAAAAACATACTAAACTGTATGCAAAGTTTTCTGAAAATGCCACACCCGGTAGTCGAACCGACTAAAATCTTCCTAAATCTTCTTAAATCTTCTATTTCATGGATTTCCTTTTATTTAATTTACCAAGTTTGTTAGAGAGATTTGATCCTTATGATCGACCCTATCGATTGATGCAATAAAAATATAGGGTGTTATTTTTTCGAATTGTTCGATTATAGGGCGGGGCAAACGATTTTTCAGCATTCCTTAAATGCAGTTCTATTTCTTTTTTAAAAACATACTAAACTGAATTCAAAGTTTTCCGAAAATGCCACACCCGATAGTCGAACCGACTAAAATCTTTCTAAATCTTCTATTTCATGGATTTCCTTTTATTTAATTTACCAAGTTTGTTAAAGAGATTTGATCCTTATAATTGACCCTATCGATTGATGCAATAAAAATACAGGGTGTTATTTTTTCAAATTGTAGTCGGTTCGATTATGAGGCGTGGCAAATGATTTTTCAGCATTCCTTCAATGCAGGGCTGTTTCTTTTTCAAAAACACACTAAAGTCACTAAACTGTATTCAAAGTTTTCTGAAAATGCCACACCTAGTAGTCCAACCGAATAAAATCTTTCTAAATCTTCTATTTCATGGATTTCCTTTCATTTAATTTACCAAGTTTGTTAGAGAGATTAGATCTTTATGATCAACCCTATCGATTGATGCAATAAAAATATAGGGTGTTATTTTTTAGAATTTTAGTCGGTTCGATTACAGGGCGTGGCAAGCGATCTTTCGAAATTCCTTAAATGCAACTTTGTATTCTTTTTTAAATAAGAGAGTGTTTCCTTTGAATGAAATTAACTATCTCCGGTAGTAAGAGTAGGTACTCGTACCCGGTTCGACTACCGTGTGTGGCATTTTCAGAAAACTTTGAATACAGTTTAGTGTGTTTTTAAAAAAGAAACAGCACTGCATTTAAGGAATGCTGAAAAATCGTTTGCCACGCCTTATAATCGAACCGACTACAATTCGAAAAAATAACACTCTGTATTTTTATTACATCAATTGATAGGGTCGATCATAGGGATCAAAGATCTCTAACAAACTTGGTAAATTAAGTAAAAGGAAGTCCATGAAAAAGAAGGTTTTGTAAAATATTAGTCGGTTCGACTACCGGGTGTGGCATTTTCAAAAGTCTTTGAATGCAGTTTTGTTTCTTTTAAAAAATAAGGTAAAGTTTCCTTTAAGTAAAATTCACTATCTTTAGTATGAGGGTACTTTCCTTCAAGGTAAAGTCGAAATGTTCCACCCTGTATATCGCAGCTCCGATATTACTTACAATGAAAATAATGACATTTGTACGTATGTTTAACACAGTACAATGAAGTGGTATCAAAATTAATTATGGCCGCTGAAAAAATTAAGAACGCCACTGTCCATACCAGATTACCCAATCCCCTTTAAAAAAAAATCATGCATAATACAATACAACACATTTGGATCATTTTCATTACTTAATTTCAGTTCAGAACACAGAACATTTCCTATCTATCTTTTTATTCTCTCTACTCTTTCTGATTACCATCATATCTTCATTATCTTGCAAAAATGGTATTTGACCGTAAACTACTGGAAAGTATTGCCAAATTGTAATTAAATACAGAAGTATCTTACAATATTTTAGTCTCAGGATGTCTCGTATAATGTGAACAACATTAAAATCCCTGTGATAATGCATTGTGACGTCATTTACAATATGTCATGAAAGGTATGCCTACAGTACTTGTCCTGATTTCTGTATGTGTTTGATTTCTATATATAACTAGCTTTTGCCCGCGGCTCTGCCCGCGTGGATGTCGGTTATCGCGACCAAACATAGCCTATGTCCTTTCTCAAAGTCCAATCTACCCCTATACCAAATTTCATCAAAATTGGTTCAGTGGTTTAGGCGTGAAAGCGTAACAGACAGACAGACAGACAGAGTTACTTTCACATTTATAATGTTAAATTATATTATTAAGGCAAGTTCGCCGTATTTGTTTCCGGTGGACTAGAATAGGGCCACCCTATGTCTTCCTGTGGGTGTCGTAAAAGGCGACTAAGGGATAGCGTTATACTCCATCCGACAGAAAACATACAGCCCATGACAAAGTGCCCGATAGATAGCAATAGATTCGCCCGCTATTCGCCCGTGGGACCGAAAATAATAGTTGGCGAAATGTGGGTGTTAATACATCTCTGATTACCCCTTTAGGGATTTACACAGGCGTGAGTATCATCATCATCTGCATATAGACGTATTTTCCTGATTGCATCCGTGGCCAAGATGACCTCGAAGCTCAGGGTCCGCCTTCCGGCTCTTCCTTCTCCACTTCGCACGATCTTGGGCGTCCATGGTAGTGAGACCATTAGCACACATATCACCCTCCACGACGTCAAGCCAGGACTTCTTTGGCCTACCCCTTTTACCTGGACCCGGCGGGGGTACCATTGCCAGGCATTTGTTCCCCACGTAGCCTGGCGGTTGCCGCAAGACGTGGCCGCACCAGCGAAGGCGGCTCTCTTGCATTTTATCCGCGATGTCACGGACATGGAGGCTGCCGCGGATGCGAGAGTTCCGTACGCGATCTTTACGCGTAACGCCGCACATCCACCGCAACATTTTCATCTCCGTGACACACAGCTCTTGCTTGTGTCGCTCGAGCAGCGGCCACGCCTCACAACCATACAAGAGAACAGGCCTAATGATCGTCTTATAGACCTGCCCCTTCAACCTGACTGGTATTTTAGGATCACAGGTGACGCCAGTCATTTCTCGCCACTTGGCCCACGCGGCAGCAATGCGTGCCTTGACGTCGTGGTCGATCTCACCGGTCACATGAAGTACAGATCCCAGGTACTTAACCTGGTCCGTGCGCTCGACCAAATCATCGCCTATGCGGACGGGTGTGGGATCTGTGGAGTTTAACGCTAAGTATTCTGTCTTCGCTACATTTAGCTTCAGACCGCCGTTCTCAAGCGCTTCTTTCCATCCTTTCACGCGTCGCACCAATCTGCTCCTGTCCGCGTCCATCAGCGCAATATCATCAGCATACATGAGCAACCACGGAGGCTGCTCATGTGAGTTTCTAATGCTGTCCGACAAAACATCTAATACCACGCTGAACAGGTAAGGACTAAGGACGGATCCTTGGTGTACCCCGACGGTGATGGGGAAGGCTTTCGAGTCGCCAACAGCAGTCCGAACCACGGACCCGGAATCGTAGTACATGTCTCGGATGGTGTCAATGTAAGTTTCTGGAACACCCTTGGCCCGCAGTGCCCACCAGATCACCGCGCGAGGAACACAGTCGAAGGCCTTCTGCATGTCTAAGAATAGGCAGTGCAGGGGCGTGTTATATGTAATACTAGCTTTTGCCCGCGGCTCCGCCCGCGTGGATGTCGTTTATCGCGTGGTGTTGTAAATAGTGCTGAAAGTTGAGCGTTGAACGCTGTTTAGACATTGTACTCGCCTCTAAATTCGACTCAAGGAGGTACACGACGGTATATCCGTCCGAATCGAGCAGTCCAACTGGGGAAGTATCTCCGCCCTACAGAAGGCCGTGGCTTAATAACCTCGTGTTGTGTTTCCGACGGTGAGTAGGGTAGCCAGAACTCACTGCAGAGGAGCTTGCGCTTTCTTCTTCCTCTTAGCGTTAATTCCCAGTCGCATCCGAAGCTTTTTCAGCTCGGAGTCTGGGGTCCGATTTATCAGTCTTAACTACGAATTTGGCTAGACCTCGATATTTTCCGTGAAGCGATTGTCATCTGACCTCCACAACCCAATGTTAACATTAGGCGATATCGAAGCTTTGCAGTTAGACCGTTGTTTTTGGATTTTTGAGGGCTCCAACTACCCGTAACGACTGCCATAGATGTTCTTATGGCAACCGGGACCGACGGCTTAACGTGCTCGCCGAGGCACGACCAGACCAATGCAAATACCCATATTTCATTCACACAAATATTTGCACTGAGCGGGGATCGAACCCTTGCCTCCTGCGTAGCGGCCGCGTTCACTACCGCTGCGCCACGGAGGCTGTCCGGAGCTTGCGCTTTGTGCTATGGGAAAACCAAAGGCTTTGTCCGACTTATCTTTTGCGCTGACGGCACAGATTCTCTAAGCTCTTACAGGGTAGGTAGGCAGCACGAGTGTGACGTACCTGGTGTTGCACTCACCCATAGGCCACGATAACCACTTACCATCAGGAGGGCCGTATGCTTGTTTGCGACCTCATTACTACAGTACGACTCATGACTATAGTATGGGGTACTTCAAGAAGGACGAGTGTGACGCCCCTGGTATTGCATACGTTCATAGGGCACAGTAACCACTTTCCATCAGGTGGGCCGTGTGCTTGTCTGCCACCTAAGTGGTATAAAAAAAATGTTCTACCTGCATACTATCTACTCGACTCTCTACTCCCAATACCTTTGCCCTTCCCCCACCCTCTCCCCTACTCCTTCGCTTCCCCGTTGTATCTCTTGTCTACTCCACTATATCCTTCACCTGTTCACCAAGCTCTAAGTAATCTGTCTGCTGTCTTTGTGCGGAAAACGATTTTGTATCTGATCTTAAGACAGTACCGACATCTATTTCATACTTGACAAAATTAGAAAATTGAAAAAAAATGATTAAAAATGCTTATATACGTCCAGTTGGAACGAAACCATAGTAAGTTCAAAACCGCGTTAACGCCATCTAGTTACGCAGGTGGAAATAAATTCATTGACAAAAAAATAATAATTTCATGATTAAAATCGCATTTGTTTACACAACTGTAAATGTAAATTAAAGTCTATTTATTTACATACTTGCTCGGATGTAATAAGATATAAAATTTCATCCATAAGAATAAAAAAGCGCCATCTATATTTCCGTTCATATTCCGTATAATATCAATATTGTTCACAACTCCGGTTCTACTCAACCGATTGCGATCAAACAAACGTAAGATTTTAAGTCTGACCAAGCCCTATCTAACAAAAAAAACCGCATCAAAATCCGTTCAGTAGTTTTTGCGTCCATCGCGGACAAACAGACAAACAGACAAACAGACAAACAGACAAACAGACAAACAGACAAACAGACAGGAAATGAAAAAAATATATTTTCGTGTTCAGTATCGTTAATATAACATAACCCAAGTATTTTTTTTTAAATATCTCCAATGTACAGACACGACCACTTTACAATTTTATAATAGTATATATATAGATAACACGCCCCTGCACTGTCGCATATGTCGTGAGTATATGTAAGGCAAATTATTATCGCTAACGCCCATTCTTTTATTAAGTGGCCATATGGTATCTGTTCGCATAATGACCAGTGATAAAAGGGTAGCAACACAGTGGAATCCATGCACAAAGCGGTATCGTCATAACCGGGATGGTATCTTTATTCATCATTGTTATGATGCTGAATAACACAACGAAATAGTTCATCCAATTGCCCCCAAAAATTGACTTTGGAGCACCGGATCCGCTCGTTTACTCTTCTTGATTTTGCTTATCCTGACTTTGATGGAGTGACTGCCGCCTAACCCGCCAATCCCAACAAGGAAGCCTGCGCCAGAGCCTTGTCCGTTAACCAACAGGTCTAATTCAATATTGATACTCTGAAGCAATCCAAAAGATCGAAAGTCATTTAAAAAAATTCAAGCACCTCAAAACACAAACACTATGTAACGCTTTTTATTTGACATTGTATTTTATCATTGTCATTTGTATAACACTTATCCCCCGATTGTGCTAAAGTAAAATCACTGTCATACCACGGACACAGCAAAAAAAATGATTTGATTTTAGACTAGGTACTTATAAGGTAAGGCCATTAAAAAGGCTAAAATTAAATGATTTTTTGTAGATTGAATGAAAAAGTGTAATAAAACTCTTTTCATTTAATTTTGGACTCTGCAGAAAATGGGGTTAAATTTTTCTTTAGACAGCAAAATTTAACGCCATTTTTTGCAGAGTCTGTGGTATGTCAGTAGTTTTGCTTTAGCAGAATCGAGGGCCAGATGACACGCTATTAACCTGGTTCACTCTCAGTAGGTACCGGCCATTTGTAGTACCTAACTACTAACTCCTTATTCGTACTCCCTATTAGATTTTTTATTATGCAATTAAGTAGTAGAACACCTCCCAAGTGAAGAGCATCGTTATTCTCACACTCTGTCATACGTCATTAAGTTCTTTATATTTGTTTCAGGAACGGGTTCCAACGCTCTAATAAGGACTCCAGATGGGCAGCAGTATGGATGTGGTGGATGGGGATATATCTTGGGAGACGAAGGTGGTGGTATGTAGCTCATTGCAATCACATATTTTATATTAAATCAACCCTACAATTGCAGTAGAGGCTTGGTCATAGCAGGGTAATGTAACACGAGTAGTGGGTCTACTATAATGTGCTATGAGTTATCCAGAGGGAGAGGCAACTATAGAGTGTATAGCTTCATCCTTCTCCCTCTGGATCGCGACCCAAAACGCGATCACGCTCACCAGTGGCGAAGGGTGAAGATTTTATGGTGATTTTATGTTTTTGTGAGATTTTATGATTTTACGGTGGATAAAAATTACCTCGATCCAGTTTGTCATGCACCATGCGATCCATTTGTGAAGCCAGCAAGAATCTGGTTATATGAACCCCTCGCCACTGAGGCTTTAACTTATAAATTTAATTTTAGCTGCTTCAATTTTCATTTATCTCTATAATTATCAGATAAAAATACTGGATCAACGATTTTTATTTTTTCCTCAGCATACTGGATAGCTCACAAAGCAGTGAAAACTGTCTTCGATGACGTCGACGGCCTAGAACCTTCGCCCTATGGCACAGATCGCGTGTGGGAAGTCATAAGAGAACATTTTGATGCTGATACCAGAGCAGATTTGCTGCCACACACTTATAAACACTTCGACAAGAGTATGTTTGCTGGTAAGTGCTATACAAATCATAGAGACATACATTATACACTGCAATTACTGTCTGCAAAATGATGCATAAAGGAGACGGGGACTTCTGGGCCAAAATTGTAATGAGTTGAGATATGACTTAAAAAAAGCGGTATTTTTTTCTATTTCAAAATATTAAAAAACCAGCTCAATTGAAAGTCTGGAAGACGAGAAATCTTAAAACTAAGTTTATTCCACTAGCAAAATAAAATATCGATTACTAAAAATTATTTAAACAATATTGCGTATTTAAACACTTGCATCACAATTTGATATTAAATCAATCAGAGTGAACAAAACTTAATCATAATAATAATAATAACCATTTAAAATACCAAATAATAGTGTAATAAAAATAAATTATGAATCGATTTCCGTTAATCGATTAATTATTTCTTGTGTTTATCAACTGTATTTTTAAGCTGTGACAGCTGACAGCTCCATTTTCAGTCAATCAGTTTATTTATTCAATCTTCAAAATTAATTATTTTATCGAAAAATTGTATATTTACACGGCTTATGGGTTATACAATTGTTTATAAAATATGTACAAAAGTATGCTATATCAGTATGCTGTAACAGTTTATTGGTTTAAATCCAATGATCAATTGACTTCTGCGTTTTGAGTATTTCCAGTTGATTTCTTGATTATATTCCCTTAACAGTGATTTCTCTTTACGGACTTCTCAGCTTGCTCCTGGTTACCTTAAAGTACAATGATAAACTTGTTTACTTGTTTGAGTTTTGCTCGGTATTTTGGATTTTGACATGGATCTCTGTGTGAATTGTGGCATAGAAAATGAAGTAAATAAGGTAATATATTTCCACCTGCGCACTTCTTAGACAATACTCTAATTATTATTGAAGAAGAATAAAAGATCATTATTATTTAAAGTGTTTTTTTTTAACATAACATCCTTGTATTCCATATCTTTAAAATCTCTTTGTAAGTTTTCGTACATTATCCCTGAGTAAAATATAATTCAGTGCAAGTTAAAAGTATTTTAAGATAAAAAAATGACCACTTTCTATTAAAACACCACAGAAATCACAGTTCTAAAATGTCAATTTCTTGCATAACCTCACTTTTACTAAATCTCTTATAACTCTGCTCTCAGATATCCAAAATCTGCAGAATTTTCAGGGATGGTTTAATAATTTATATGCTCTTAATTGATACCACCCTCATCTTATTACATTTTTGGCCCAAGAATGTATGAAAGCCTCCCCATCTCCTTAGTGCTGTAGACGTACAGTCAGCGTCAAAAGATACGAATGATAATGACTGTACAGATTAAAAAAAAATGCATTACAATAAGAAATAAGAATAAAAATTACTTTGCTTAAAAACGAACCTTGAAAATCTAAATTGGTATTGCTTTTAGCGCTGACTGTATTCGAATTCATATTCTTTATTCCTCAAAATTGTGTGTCTTTACATCATTTTGACGTCAAATTCTGCTTAAAATTAAGTTTATCATCGCTTCCTAGGCGCTAGGGGAAAAGAAACGGCGCAACAAACTCCACTGCGACATTTTCGAGGAGCCAGTTTACCAGGATTGATTTCTTAAGACTGTATATGGACGGATGTACACACGTCTCGTGCCAAGATAATTAAAAGTATATAAAAAAACCTTTTAACCTAAGTTAAAGTAGGTCCTATGGGTCTATAGACCATACCTATAGGCTTGTTGCCCACAACGGTCACAGCTTGGCCACACCAATTTGTTAGAGACACACTGCAGCAAGGTTGTCGAATTCCATCCATAGTAGCGCGGCAACAATCGAAGCGTGTCATGTGCAAGAGTTGAATATCTGACGTAATAATATTGTAAGACGTCTAAGCTAATGAGCGCGGGCATCAAGTGTGAAAACAATATTTTTTCTAATTAGATTACACTAGCTGTTGCCCGCGACTCCGCCCGCATGGGATTTCAATACGGCTGTGCAATTGGTCGAACTGCAGTGACGTCATCCAATCCGACCAGTGACAATCTCCATCAAGTCTGTCGCAGTGCTGTGGTCGACGCTGTATGCTTAAAGAATTGCACAGTCCTTCCCGCAACCCACTTTCGAATCACTTGTCTATTGCTGAAAAGTGCATTAAAATCCGTTAAGTAGTTTATTAATTATTAAAAAATAAAAAAACCCGACTGCTGTCTAAAAGATCGAAACAAGCTTGATAGCAGGCGGTACCCATTTGCCAATCATAAACCGAAAGAAATTTAATGGGTACCGCCTGCTATCAAGTTTGTTTCGATCTTTTAGACAGCAGTCGGGTTTTTTTATTTTTTAATAATTAATTTTATTTTAACCTTTTTAGTTAAGATATGACATCTATATATTTTTGTATTCTCCTTTTAATTCTCTTCATTTTGATACCCTACTCGATAAATTCGAATGAAAAAAATTTTTTGACGACACATATTTTAGCATCAAAAATCTACCGTATAGTTTTTGTTGGAATTTTATGTACCCTATGACACTCAGGAGATGAATTCTTCACCCTAGCGTTAATTCCCAGTCGCATCCGAAGCTTTCAGCTCGGAGTCTGGGGTCCGCTTTTACCAGTCATAGCTACAGATTTGGCTAGACCTCGATATTTTCCGTGAAGCGATTGCCATCTGACCTCCACGACCCAATGTTAACATTAGGCGATATAGAATCTTTGCAGCTAGACCGTTGTTTTTGGACTTTTTAGGGCACCAACTACCCGTAACGACTGCCATAGATGTTCTTATGGCAACCGGGACCGACGGCTTAACGTTCTCTCCGAGGCACGACCAGACCAATGCAAATACCCATATTTAATGCACACAAATATTTGCACTGAGCGGGGATCGAACCCGCGCCTCCTGCGTAGCGGCCGCGTTCACTACCGCTACGCCACGGAGGCTGTCAACTCGGGAGATGAATACCTTTTATTTAAGACCCCATTCATCGAAATCCGTCTAGGGGTTAGGCCTGTAGAGGGGAACAAAGAAAACTACATACATACCTACATAGACACATACATGCATACATACATACATACGCGCGAAACACATTACCCTCTCGCTGGCGCAGTCGGGTAAAAAGATCTAAGATGTGAACAGACTTAACTAGCGATTTACAGTTGATCCCAATATTGTCACGATTCCGTTCTAAGGAATAAATTCAACGGATTTTTTAGGTACATACTCATTGTTTTTTTTTTAAATTTTATTTAACAGGTGTGACATCAAAATTAGCTTCGTTAGCGTACCAAGGCGATGCTCTCTCGCTACACTTGTTCAAATGCGCAGGCGCTTCGCTAGCGGCTCACGTGGCGGCTCTAGCGGTTCGTAGTTCTTCTAAGCACCTCCGTGTAGTCTGCGTTGGCTCGGTATGGAATAGCTGGGATATTCTCAAACCTGGATTTCTGAAGGAACTAGCCAGGAAACAGGTTAGTAACATGTCCATATTATTTAAAGGTATATCCTAGCTGATTGACTTGATGTAATCCAGACGCGAATAATAGGTATAATGTCATTTGAATAACGCAACATAAAAAATAGCGGCATTTTTTTGCCAAAATATAACACATTTACATTTTTTTTTCTGTATTTCTTTCTATAACTTTATGGTCAATAATGCACCTACTGTCTTTCTTTGCAGCCCCTTTGATTAACTGGTAGAGAATGCCTGTGGCACTTTGGGATTTTTATTCCTAATCAGTAACATCAAAATTTAGCGGTGTTACTCCTTAGGACGAAAAATGTTGCATCCGGTAACACCTGTGACTCGTTGGGATTTTTTTTCCCAACCAGTAACAGTGTTACTCCTTTGGGTGTTACTTTGATGGGAATACACCTGTTCTATGCATAGTCTTATAAATAAAAAAAATGTTGAAAAAAACATGTTTATTGAGTGAACTTTCAAGTCAATATTTTAGATTTCCCTTTTCAAAATATTCACGTTTTACATCGAGCAATTGTAAAATTTAAAAGTATTATATTACATTAGCTAAATATATTTTTTCCAGGTCAAAACCAAACTCGAGCTAGTAAAACTCCGCGTTTCATCTGCATTGGGGGCAGCTTGGCTCGCCGCCAAGCATGTCAATTACGAATTGCCGCGAGACGATTCAGCCTTCTGCTCAGTGTTCTACACTTACCACCCAGAAGAGGTGGCTAATGGTAACGGAGTGGCTAACGGAAACGGTGTGGCTAACGGAAACGGTCTGTCAAATGGTAAATCAGTAAATGGTAAACTAAATGGGAATGGAGTCGCGAATGGTGATGGCATTCATTATGATTGGAGCTAGTGGTTCATTTAAGATTTTAGAGTAGTTGATTAATTTTTACAAAAATTTGTGAGTGCCAAAATTTATGTCTTTTTTATGTATTTTTGTTCACGGTTTTGAGTGATTTTACACCGAGTGTGACTTACTTATATATTTATTGACATAAATAAATAAAATATTTATTATTGAAAAATAGTTATTCCCGAATAGTTAAATTCAGATCGTGAATAAATAATCTATTTTAGTCTTAAATAAAATCACATATCCTTCATATTATGTCTGTCTTTGATTTCATTTTATAATTTTTATAAAGCAAATATATTTTTATGTGCTAAGTAAGTGAGAAACCAAATTATATAAATATTTTCATAATTGTTTTTTTAATTGGAGAATACAATGTAACTTGAATTAAATAGTTGTAACGTACCTAATCGATTGTAAAATACCAAATAGATAGTAGACAGTAAAATATAGTCATATTGTATGTAATGTAAAGAGATCCAGAGATAAGCTTGTAAATTAGTGGTTTGTAAACTTCGGAATGATGGTAAATTAATGAATTGTAAACAATTTCAGGCTTGTCTCACTCAGCAATTGCCACCTGCGGCGCCCGTCTACCCTATCGCGCGCCTTCCTTCTTTTGTGTATCTCTTCTCTCTCTATATCGTCTTATGGCTACTTTGGCTCGTGGTTTTAGGCCATGGTCAAGGTAAATTCTCTTGCCTATGGCCATTTGCCGCAATAAGCTACGCCTACTAAGAACTGGAACATTTTTATGATTTACGGCTGACTTTTCTTATGTTTGTAGATTAGGTACCTACATATCAGTATCACTAGCCGCCCATTGTACATTAAACTGTATACATGCTACCACGGAGGACAGAATTATGATTAGTAAACGGAGATGTTCCAGTGAAATTTCTCGTAATAAAAACGCGTCGCCAAATGCGGGTGAGAAGAAGACGCGGGGGGCATGACGCCATACCTCGTCCCCCACGCGTCTCTTCTCCTAAGTCTAAGCCCCTCCCACTTTTTAGAATGCCATCTAGTGTGGCATAGCGAAAGCAAATAGAAATAATGCATGCAATTTCCATTGTAGTTTTACCACTCGCCACAAAGCGCTGCACAGAATTCTAGAATAATCTATGTGTTTAATGACAGCGGGACCACTTACATATTGACCACTATATATACAAGCTAAGAATTCTGATATAAGGAATATAAGGACATAATGATTGGGTTGCATTATTGGAGTTTTAGCGCCTTCGCTGGCATAGGCGGGTGCGGGTCGCGGACGTCAGGCGCGGGCGCCCGTGCCGGGCGCCCACCTGTCCGCTGCTCCGTCGCGGACGTCCGCGACGGGCGTCTGTCACCAGTATAATTTCAATAGCGTCGGTGTACAGTCGATAACTATGGATCATTTATTGATATATTACTTAGCCAAAAGACGACGAAGTGAACAAAGGCGTCAGCCAATTAGCCCATATTATGTCACGTCTAGATTGTTGTGTGGAGAATTTGTAACCAAGTTTTCGTATAAGAATGTACAGCTATCATAATTAGTTTATTGTAAATCAAAGACAATTTTGCACGGTTTGTCAAAACTGAAGAGAAAGAGGCGAACTCCTTTGGTTCACGGAATTTTTGGTTTTACTTTACACAATATACCTATTAGCAGGGCTGGCTCGCGACTCGCTTGGGGGTACAAGTGGTGCAAATGCATCCGGGAGCAGGTGCCTGCTTTTGCATTTTATATTGATATATTATGTTGTTCTATGAATAATATAAGACTGACCTTCAAAATAACATTCTATTTGAGTTTCGTTTACCAAACAATTTCAAAGGTATTTGCCGTAAAAAAGCTTTCAGTTTGCAGCTAAGGATTATTCTAAGTTTATTGCAACGACTGTACAAGCACGGCGCGTGTGACACGGATAACGTAGCGGCGGTCGATGATTTTGTTGAAACAGACCCGCTCGCGTGCTCCGTCGCGCGGACACACGGCGCGTGCCCCGCTGCCCGCGTGGCGGGCCCCGCCGCCCGCGTCACGTGTGACGGGTATCCGCCTCACGTAGCGCTGCTCTTGAAATAACATGAAACAAGCACGCGAAGCGGACGTCCGCGACCCGCACCCGCCTATGCCAGCGAAGGCGCTAAGTACGGATCCCTAACTTTTTCAAAAAGGAAATTAATAAAGCAAGAAAAAAATGTAGAAATATAAAAAAATTATGTTATTATATTGTAAAATTTTCACTTATGCATTTCTGGTATACGTATATACAATTAGGTATAGCAAATTTAGGCTGTAATTTTTTAAATCACTTTTTTGTTTTATAGAAGTCATCTTCATTGAAGGACCTCGAACAGATTCTGGAATATTTTGTGGGGTACCTACCAGCTGGAAGGTCTATTTAAAATACGTACCTATCCACGCATTTTTTTATTTCTGGGTTACTGGGAAATCTAAAATGATATAATATAATGTTGACAATTTTATTGGCTTCCTAAAAATAATGTGAATATAGTGGTCCCACTACTATGATGCACACCATTTATTTTAAATAAGGCCATCTGTAGAATTATAGCAGAATCATTTAGCCCCCCTAAATGATTTGGGCAGATACCGACAGATGGCTTAATTTTTTTATTTTCAATTTTCAATTTCACCCAAATATAATGTAAGAATTAATAAAATAACAATTGCGGAATTACTAATGAAGTCCGGTGAAATTATTGTGGTGATTTTTTTATAGAATGAATTGAATTGTTGTTACAACATTATACAAGTAAGACAAGGTTACTTATTTCTTCTCTCCGCTAGATGGTTCTATAAAGACATTTTTTTTTCTAAAAATGAAAATAAAAATATAGCGGAATTACTGATGAAATGTTATATCATCAATATATTTAAACATCTTATCTCTACAATTTGTACACCCTTGTACCGCACACTTCATTCTTAAATCGGGTCAAAACTATTTTTATCGTTGAACTTTTAACCAAAAATGACAACCTATCACAACGACGTGCCATTAGAACTGAGTGGTGACGTCACAGAACTGACGTCTATATATAGGAGTCCTTTTGACAGTATGGAAGCACGCGACTCGATTGCCTTTGCAACAACTCCGCTATCATTTCCTTCTCCATGACATGCTACCTACTTTGTCTATACTGTAAATCTATTGGTGTACAATAAAGCATTATCTATCTATCTATCTATCTACTTATTTTAATAAATAGCGAAGTTCACATAATGAAATTTCCATATCCTAAAGTAGAAAAAAAATATCCGAATACCTCAAATTTCGTAAATGGATTTCAAGTCATAGTAAACTTCGGCCCTAACACAGGCAATGTAGTGGAGAAACGAAATTATTTAAGTTATATTGAATATCAATTATAATATTTGAAGTGGAAAAAAAATAATATTGCAATCTAGTCTATAAAAATTGCAGAAAGATCAGCCCCCTAAACAAGTGGCAATTTGTTGGACAGCGTATTGTAGAATAGATTGATGAATGTATGGGATTTGACGTATAGGACAGTCGTCAACGTATGTCATAAACGTCAAAATACGTGTCATATACGTCAAATCACATACATTCATAATTTTCTTCTAAAACAAAACGCCGGCTAACGAATCGCCCATGTCCAGGGGGCTGTTGTGTCAATAACGAGTTGTAGACATTTAGTGACTAGGTTTAGGTCTGTAATGCCTAGACCTAGGACGGCAGCATTTTAGTCTTTTAGATGCGCTAAGAATAATTCTAATATTTGTTTCTGAAGCGAAGGCTGTCTCGCTAGACAACAATGGCTAGTATTTCTCCCATAGATATTCATTATTAAGAAAACCTATTTTTTTTTTGACATTGGCGAAATAAGTGGACAGAAGCAATAGTAAGAAAATTAACATTTCTTCAAAGTTGAGGCAGTTTATTGAGAATACATTTTTCTGTTACTCATTTCTTTTTGCCATCAGACAAAATTAGGTCCGTATTCTAGAACGATACTCAATCGTGAATCTTGATTTATTGGAGAACAGCCCCCCTAGACAAGTGGCAATTCGTTTCTCGTCGTATCATGGAATAGAATGACGATTGTATAGAATTTGACGTTTTTGACATTCGTTGACGCCTGTCATATACGTCAAATCCCATACAGCCACTTGTCTAGAGAGGCAGATTGTATTTACAGATTGACAGATTCGACAGATTGGCTATACAATCTGTCCTCAAATTAATCGAGATTCAAAACTGAACCCCTCTAGAATAAGAGCCATAACCTTTTTTTCCTAATATAACCAGTGGGAGCAGTACGAATTAATAAATAGTCGGGTGTATCGGTCAGACTTTAATATTACCTACTCTGTGTGTCTAAATTAGCGCTACCAAGGACTATTGTAGACTATATACATAATTATGTACCTACTATTGTGGACTATAAGAAATAGCAACTTGTTGTGAGATATAGCGTTACTACAAATGTTGCCATAATAACACTGTTAATCCCTACTAATATTATAAATGTGAAAGTAACTCTGTCTGTCTGTCTGTCTGTCTTGTCTGTCTGTCTGTCTGTCTGTCACGCCCAAACCACTGTACCGATTTTGATGAAATTTGGTATAGGGGTAGATTAGACCTCGAGAAAGGACATAGGCTATGTTTGGTCGCGAGAACCGACATCCACGCGGGCGGAGCCGCGGGCAAAAGCTAGTGTTACAATAATTGAGACAACGGGCTGTATATGGAGGGTACACTCTTCTAAGATGAATAGTCAAGTATGTTTTATGAAAGTTTAGTTTTTAAAAAATTCAGGACACCAATTCCACTAATTGTCATTATCCTTAAAAATTTGCCAATTGTCAATTTAAAATTTGTCAATTTGACAATTGACATTTTAAAAATGCCATTAGATTTTAGACTTTATTGTTGTAGGCTTGAAGTCACTAATCAAATGAAAACGAGTTCATTACATTTATTCATTCACTGGACAAGATGCCACTTTATTTTAAACTTTAACATCATAACAGTAAGGTCTAAAATTAAATGGATTTTTTTTTTCAGTGTTAGTGGTATGACAGTGGTTGACAAATAGCAGAATCGTGGTCCTGACTTATGGCTTTGATGATTGTCACTTTTGACATACCCTGGATTATTGTATGACATTGCCAAAAGTAGTTATTATAACATCCAATAAGCATATCGATCTGATTGACTCTAAATGGTGGTAAAATATATTTTTCTAATTTACTTTTTAATCTGTAAGTAATCTTTGTAAATAGTTATAGTTCCTATTTGTATTTAGGAATAAGTTAATTACATTTTGTTAGTCTAATGACAATGGAAAACTTCTGTAATATACATAGTTATTTGTTTAATAATATATTATTGGACAAGATAAAATATATTTACTTTCATCAATCAAGTTAATGGTTTCATTCTTCCCGTTACTGGGAACTGCAATCTTGTCCAGCTGTAATCCTGAAGGTATAAAAATCGCCAGTGAAAGCTATATTTTGTGCCATACTGGTATTCGGTGAAACACAGCCTCTATGGCTTGGCGGTAGTGCAATCGACCACCACACAGGGGCTCAGGTCTGATTCCCGCCTAGTGCAATTTTGTATACATGAATATGTCAATTTGTCTGGGTGTTTCTGTGCCTTTGAGAAACGTTAAGGCTGCAGTTCCATTGACGTGGAGCGGAGAAATAATAAAACTCCGCTCCTGCAGCTGAGCGGAGTTTTTTTAAGCAATCCTATTGGTAAAGCTTTGTCCGCTCCGTCCCGCTTCGCGTCAATGGAACCGCAACCTAAGGGCAGCCCAGTGCCGGCACGGCACGGCACGGCAGCTAGTGCTGCTGCATCCCGCGGCATGCCGTGGTATCCTGTGGCATGCCGTGGTGTCCCGCGGCACGACGCGTTATTTCGTGGCATCGAATAAAGTAACATGAATTCTAATTTCATTGAAATACATACATACATACATAGGGTTAGACAGAGTGAATTAACACCCACATTTCACCAATCATTGTATTAGGTCCCACGTAATAGGGGGTGAGCCTATTGCCGTTTTCCGGGCACTATTGTTGACTCGAGCCATGTATATGCTGTGTCTGATGTTAAACAGCCCTATCCCTTAGTCGCCTTGTACGACACCGCATGGGAGGAGATGGGGTAGCCCAAATTCTACTCAGCCGGGAACCACGTGGCTTCATTGAAATAAGATTCAAAGGGGATTGGGTAATCTAGTATGGACAGTGGCGTTCTTAATTTTTTCAGCGGCCATAATTAATTTTGATACCACTTCATTGTACTGTGTTAAACACACGTACAAATGTCATTATTTTCATTGTAAGTAATATCGGAGCTGCGATATACAGGGTGGAACATTTCGACTTTACCTTGAAGGAAAGTACCCTCATACTAAAGATAGCGAATTTTACTTAAAGGAAACTTTACCTTATTTTTTAAAAGAAACAAAACTGCATTCAAAGACTTTTGAAAATGCCACACCCGGTAGTCGAACCGACTAATATTTTACAAAACCTTCTTTTTCATGGACTTCCTTTTATTTAATTTACCAAGTTTGTTAGAGAGATTTGATCCCTATGATCGAGCCTATCGATTGATGTAATAAAAATACAGGGTGTTATTTTTTCGAATTGTAGTCGGTTCGATTATAAGGCGTGGCAAACGATTTTTCAGAATTCCTTAAATGCAGTGCTGTTTCTTTTTTAAAAACACACTAAACTGTATTCAAAGTTTTCTGAAAATGCCACACACGGTAGTCGAACCGGGTACGAGTACCTACTCTTACTACCGCAGATAGTTAATTTCATTCAAAGGAAACACTCTCTTATTTAAAAAAGAATACAAAGCTGCATTTAAGGAATTTCGAAAGATCTATCTAGATAAAATTCTAAAAAATAACACCCTATATTTTTATTGCATCAATCGATAGGGTTGATCATAAGGATCTAATCTCTCTAACAAACTTGGTGAATTAAATGAAAGGAAATCCATGAAATAGAAGATTTAGAAAGATTTTATTCGGTTCGACTACTAGGTGTGGCATTTAAAGAAAACTTTGAATACAGTTTAGTATGTTTTTAAAAAAGAAATAAAACTGCATTTAAGGAATGCTGAAAACTCGTTTACCACGCCTTATAATCGAACCGACTACAATTCGAAAAAATAACACCCTGTATTTTTATTACATCAATCTATAGGGTCGATCATAAGGTTCAAATCTCTCTAACAAACTTGGTAAATTAAGTAAAAGGAAATCTATGAAATGGAAGGTTATAGGAAGATTTTAGTCGGTTCGACTATCGGGTGTGGCATTTTCGGAAAACTTTGAATATGGTTTAGTATGTTTTTAAAAAAGAAATAGAACTGCATTTAAGGAATGCTGAAAAATCGTTTGCCCCGCCCTATAATCGAACAATTCGAAAAAATAACACCCTATATTTTTATTGCATCAATCGATAGGGTCGATCATAAGGATCAAATCTCTCTAACAAACTTGGTAAATTAAATAAAAGGGAATCCATGAAATAGAAGATTTAAGAAGATTTAGGAAGATTTTAGTCGGTTCGACTACCGGGTGTGGCATTTTCAGAAAACTTTGCATACAGTTTAGTATGTTTTTAAAAAAGAAACAGAACTGCATTTAAGGAATGCTGAAAACTCGTTTACCACGCCTTATAATCGAACCGACTACAATTCGAAAAAATAACACCCTGTATTTTTATTACATCAATCTATAGGGTCGATCATAAGGTTCAAATCTCTCTAACAAACTTGGTAAATTAAGTAAAAGGAAATCTATGAAATGGAAGGTTATAGGAAGATTTTAGTCGGTTCGACTACCGGGTGTGGCATTTTCAGAAAACTATGAATGCAGTTTTGATTCTTTTTAAAAATAAGGGAATGTTTCTTTTCAGTGGAATTCGCTATCTTCAGTATTTAGAGTACTTCCATCTAAGTAAAGTTGAAAAATACCACCCTGTATAGCTAAGTCCCGATATAGTTTAGATAAGTTTGTCCATAGTAACTTTTGATCACTTTATACTGTACTTTCATATTATACCAATTTCATTGATGGCCGCTCAATTCCGACACGACGCCAACATTACCCAACCCCCTTTAATTGATTAGTAATAAAATCCTTTGCCATGACACGCCGTGCGGTGCCGGCACCAGCATGAGGTGACATGCTCGTAACTAACAGCGTAGGAGAGTTATCTCATCTCCAAGATCGGCAGAAAGAAAGGGATAACAATTTCTTCATAGACATTAAGTAAGTATCCGGCTTACTTAGTTATGGGTGCGCCTAGCATGAACGGTAAGTGAGCGGTCTAGGAAGATATCTCCAAAAAATCTATAGCTGTGATACTTAGATTTTGACTGCCTCTGTGGCGTAGCGGTAGTGAACGCGGCTGTACGCAGGAGGCGCGGGTTCGATCCCCGCTCAGTGCCAATATTTGTATGCATGAATATAAATATTAGAATTGGTCTGGGTGTTTCTATGTATAATATGTATGTATTTACAAAAAAAAAAAAAGTATCTAAGTATGTATGTCCGCATTCTAGATTCCATAACACAAGCTAATTAAGCTTACCATGGGTCTAGAAAGCGTTGTGTAGAATGTTGTGGAATATTTATTTATTTATTTATATGAGTTCGTTGGTTTGGTTGAATGTCAGGAACTACTGGTTCGATTTGAAAAATCTTGTGTGGAATAGTCCGTTTATCGAGGAAGCTCATGTGCTATATATTATCACGCTACTACCTAAAGGGAGCGGAGCAGTACCTATTAATAAATGTTAACAACACCGGCAGATTCTCATTCTTAATTGAAAGCTAAAAAATTACGGGCAAATATGACTACGGGAATTCAAAGTGTACCACGGGCGAAGCCGAGGCGGGTCGGCTAGTAAATAGCTAGACCAGACAAACAACGAGTCACTTCACTGCGATCAACTTTCTTTTATTGATCGTAAATTACTAACAAGTCGCAGGTCGCTACTTATTGCATGAACTAGGTTGTTCAAATAATGTTGGTTACATACTCGTAGTTCCCACCTTAGGTAAAGTTGAGGACAGGTAAGGTCTTAGGTAAACACTAAAACGAAAATTTTTAACGTATGTCTTTTTGTTTTCGTAACGGTTGATGTAGTAGTATCAACTGACGTAGTAAGTAGTAGGTAATCATGATACCTACTACGTCTTGGTGAGTAGGTAAATGTACCTATTAGATGAGTATACCTACATCAGGACACATATCTTGGACCTAAGTCGCGACCTTGGGCCATCAGTTTTAAAATGACTCCTGAGGGTGCGGGAAGCGCGGTATGCCCGTCTAACCCCGTTATGTAACTCCGGGTGTCCCGTCACACTGGTGTTGATCTTGACTGGCAATCTCAACTCACGCTCGCAGAACTAATCCACTCCTTGCCTGCTTTCTACTGTGTCCTCTGCTAGTCAGAGGGGAAAATCGTGTGGAAAGCGAGTAAGTAAGGAGGTGATTATTAGCTCTCCAGCAGCCCTCTACAAAGCCGGTTCCGCATTGGCCATGCCATGACTACAAAAAAAAAGATTTTTAAAATAATGAAATGGGTTTACATTACACTTCGAGGGCGGAGCTGCGTGGTTTTTTTTCTTATAACGAATGAATGAGAATGAACAAGAATATTTGTAATTTTATCTGTATTTAATAACGTTCCGTTGTAAGCTTAAATAGCGTGTTAACGATAACGGTTGCGTTGATTTCTTTGCCACCACTCTATACTCTACCAATCGGAAAATTGGGCATGCCTTGACAGTTGACACCAGCTGACAGCACAGCTGACAGTTTCGCAATCTTATTGACAAATTTCACTATCAATAATGAATATTTCGAGATTTTCTCGGTTAATTAATATCAAGCCTGTTTTAAATATAAATTACAGATGTTCTTGCCGTGTAGTTCAAGGCTCTAAAAAGAATAATAACGGTTATGAAAATAGAAACAGTTATTTCAGTGGTATTCTTGCGGCGACCGCAGCAGTTATAGGTTATGTTAGTGTAAAAGAAAAATTGTTTGCAGCAACTATTGTTAATGATTTGAAAGGTAGAAGAAAGCAGTTTAATTTTATCGCTGATGTAGTGGCCGTGTCAGCACCATCTGTAGTGTATATAGAGATAAAAGATACCCGTAGACTTGATTTATTCTCTGGTCAGCCAGTCACTTTGTCAAACGGTTCTGGATTTATAGTGAAGGAAGATGGGCTGATATTAACGAACGCCCATGTTGTGGTGAATAAGCCAAATGCATTGGTTAATGTTCGGTTGATGGTGAGTGATGTTACTTCAGTTGGTTCTTATGCAATGTTGTAAAATTGTTAGTAATAGCTGAAACTTGATACAAAGATATGGACAGCTTGAAATAACACATAAGCTGTGGGAACGGGCTCAAAATTCCATGCAGACAAAGGCGGGTAAACAGCTACTTCAGTTATAAAGTTCTCTAATTGTCGTTATCATTGGCCCCGATTGCATCCAAAGCTTTCATCTTGGAGTGTGGGTTCCCCTTGTCGCTTATCGTCCTTCCTATTTGGCTTTTATGGAAGAGCTTGCAGTCTGGCCGTCCAACTTCAAGAATAAAAGACTTTATTCTTTACTTTTACTCTCTTGCGGACGCAAAAGAGCATTGTCTGTCACTTAACAGATGTATCAGCTTGCAGATGGGGTTTGCTTGGCCTTTGGAGACATTGGTGAGCCCTAAAACAATCAATGGCGGCTGTCTAATAGGAAATTTTAATGTTTTCAGGATGGTTCTATGCATACAGGCTTCGTAGAGGATGTAGACATGAAATCTGATCTTGCCACTCTTCGCATCCCCGTAAAGGGCCTTCCGACTATGAAGCTTGGCTCTTCATCAGATATACAGCCTGGCGAGTGGGTTTGTATTGTTTTTAATTATTTTTCATATTCAGCCCGTCAGTTGAGTATGTTTCATGTTGGCTGGATTTAATAAGTAAGAAGTGATTTAATTAAGTGAGTTTGATGTCACTGTCAGTTTGCATTTCACCAGTTATATAATGCAGTTGTTTTAATTATTCTGAGTTTTTTATTATTGGTGAAATCAACTTTCTATGAGAATCACAGACCTTAATATGCTAAGGTAACATGATTATGGCCTTCTTAAATACTTCAACACCAGAGCAGGCACCATTTACTAACATGAATTTGCCGACTAAAATCGTTATTCTCATTGTTGGATGCCGATCACAAATATATTGTATGCATAACTTTTAATTGCAGGTGGTGGCTATGGGCAGTCCCCTAGCTTTGAGCAACACTGTAACAGCTGGCGTAGTGAGTTCCACACAGAGAGGCAGTGAAGAACTAGGCTTGAGAGGTTAGTATCAAATAGATCATGTAAAGATAATTTGGTTCGGGGATATATCGCACCAATGGTCATAAAATATCACAACTGTATGTTTACCAATTTTACACACGTCCATAGGCCACGGTCCACGGTTACCACTTGCCACCAGGTCCATCTGCTTATCTACCACATAAGTGGTATAATAAAGTTGTTAAAAAGATTTTGGAACTCAAATAAAACCGAGGGCAGTGGACCCTCAGCTTTAACGCCCGTAATAAAAAATACTACCGCAATATCGTATTTTTTTTCTTTGGCCGGCACTTTTAATTTTGGACCTAAACAAATGGACGAAAAACAACTATATGCAGTATGAGGTTTATTTTTTATTGCTTTTATTAACTATTCCTCCAATATAGAACAATATTTTTCGTTCATTTTCAATCATTCGTATCATAAAAAATGTATATTTTCAAGATGTTTGAACTCAAATAAAACCGTTGGAAGTGGTCCCTCAACTTTGACGCCGTAATAAAAAATACTAGCGAGGACAAGATCTACCGGAATATCGTATTTTTTTTCTTTGGCCGGCACTTTCAATTTTGGACCAAAAATGTATGCAGCGTGAATGATGTCCTTTATTCAATACAATACAATTCAATACAATTGTCTTTCACAAATATACAAATCACATATACAGTTTGATTATTACCTACTGCAGGAAAGAGGTATGCGTCGGCGACTGTAGTAGTATGAAATGTGCTGTGTCACAGTCGTCAATGTCAATTACCCTATCACAGTCTACTGCCGGACATAGACTTGTCCCAATGCTGGGAGGCTTTGGCCTACTATTACCGCACTGGCCAGATGGCTTGGTACAGGATTTTATTTCGAGTTTTCCTTCTCTTGCAGTGATATCATCTGCGTATTGTTTCTGTTAAAATATGTACTACATTTTTTTTATATACCCCAGGCAAAGATATGGTCTACATTCAGACGGACGCGCCAATCACTTTTGGAAACAGCGGCGGTCCGTTGGTCAACCTGGACGGTGAGGCAATCGGCATCAATAGCATGAAAGTCACTTCTGGTATATCGTTTGCTATCCCCATCGATTATGTTAAGGAGTTCTTGGCCAAGAGTAAGTACAATCTGAATTTCAATGCATGTGAGCTTTATGAGCTTAATATTTACTAGCTGTTGTCCGCGGCTCCGCCCGCGTAAGACGAAACATAGCCTATGTCCTTTCCCAAGGTCTAAAAGCTATAACAGTGTTGCACTATTTTGAAAAATAAAGAATTTGAATTTTGAATTCTAATCTATCTCTGTACAAAATTTCATCAAAATCGGATCAGTTTATAGTTTATTTTTATATTATTTATTTATTTCAAGCACAAGAAAATTTATGTACTAAGACAGGTTACACAATTGTCAATATCAGCCAAATATCACATTCAATAGAACATCTGTGTCTGAACTAGATAAATTAATATCTGTGTTACAGTTCAAAGTTGTTTAGACGTGAAAGCATAACAGGCAGACAGAAAGAGTTTCTTCTGCATTTATAATATTAAGTATGGATACTGTTGATCAATGGCACTTGGTGGATCCTGTTACACATATTGAATAGACACTTGCACTTTTTCACAATATTTTATTTTTTTAAAGCGGCTGGTTCACTGCATTCTCAAAAGTTTAATATTATGACAGTTTAGCAGCCACTGTCACTGTTATAATATGCCTTTGAGAATAGCGTGAGGTGAACCCAGACAGGTTAAGAAATAAAATATTGTAGAAATGAACAAGTTTTTATTCAATATTGTTTATGTGCTTAATATTTTAGAATATTGAGAGACACTACTTGTTGGAAAAATTATGTTCTTTTTAATTAATCAAGTGATGTAAATTACAGATAAACGCACAACACTTCCTCCCTTCAATTAAATTCAATCAATCAATTAATCAATTAGCCTATTGCAATCCATTGCTGGACATAGGCCTCTCCCAATATGCGCCACGTTTGCCGATCATCCGCCTTCCGCATCCAGTCCGTCTCAGCCATTAATTAATGCCTAATTTGATATTGTTACTACAACTGTTTAAAAAATCACAGTATTACATCTATAGCTAAGAATTTTATAAACATACTGTGGACCTTTTTATACTAAATTTTAATGCAGCATGGTAATTAGATTTCTCCTCAGGGAAAACGAAGTCGCCGCAAGTTTCCCGCCGGTACCTCGGCATCACAATGCTTTCGCTTACTCCCAATATACTAATGGAGCTCCGGATGAGGAATCCTGAGGTGAGGAAACAAATTGATTTTGCATTTTTCACACACATCCTTCTTTGTCCGTCTTCTTCGTCCTTCTTAGTCCTTCTTCTTCCTTCTTGGTCCTTCTTCGTCCTTCTTAGTCCTTCTTCTTCCTTCTTGGTCCTTCTTCGTCCTTCTTAGTCCTTCTTCTTCCTTCTTGGTCCTTCTTCGTCTTTCTTTGTCCTTTTTCCTTCTTCGTCCTTCTTCATCTTTCTTCATCCTTCTTCTTTTTTATATAGGATTCGTCAATTTAACTTCGGCTCCCCTGATGGTAAGCTGAAGGCAAGGTCTCGGAAAAGTGGGTCACCATTATAGACATGAACTATGTTACAATGGTGGCACTTAGCTTGACGGTCTCATCAGATGCTTTTTCACGCCCCTCTTAATGGACCCGAGATTGTAGGAAGAGGAAACTAGTAAGGAATTCCAGGAATCTTCACCCTTGTTCATCATAGCGTAGGGTATTTAGTAATTTCGGTTGCTAATATTCTTTATAAAAAACAAAAATACCAGTTGCATCCGAAGCTTTCACCTCGGAGTCTGGGGTCCGCAATAATCCTGCCACCTGACACTGCTCCATAACCCATTAGCGATATATTTTTCACACATATTATCAACTTTTACCACGATAATTATGCGTTTCAGATGCCATCAGATATTGAACATGGGATCCTCGTTTGGAAAGTTATAATCGGATCACCAGCTTACAAGTAAGTTGTATGAATAACCTTTTTACGAATATTTACGACTATAGCTATTACGACTTTTAATGTCATTCTGATCTTTCCGTGAAAAACGTATTTTTGAACAACATGAAAAACAAACTAAAAAAGATAATGCAAAATGCTGCAACAGTTCTTAATCAAGTTAATCTGTTTCTTCTCCCTAGTCGATGCATTGGTCTCTCTTTCAATAGTGTGAGATAAAATTGTATTTCGAAATTTCGTAACATTCAATTCAAATTATTATCAAAAGCATTTGATTCGTTTACTATATCTCCAAATCTATTAAGAATTTAAAATGTCTTGTTGCACTAGATCGTACATTTGATCAGTAAATATTACTAAAAAAATATTAGCCGTAGAGTTGCAATAAGGGCATACCTCGGTGATGAACAGTGCCTATCATATAGAATGCCGCAGGGTAGTGTTGAAGGGCCTACTTTATTAAAGCCATATTATATGCCCCCAATTTATGGATTTTCAAATAACGTATGGAAGTCTGCCGGATTTGTTGACATTTATGATTACTGTTCCGCTTAAGTGTAGCGTGATGATATATAGCCTATAAACCTCGTCGGACTATTCAACAGAACTAAAAATTTTCAATTCGCCTTCAACCAACCAACCAAAACCAACTTTACCATTCATTTTACAGCGGCGGTCTTCAACCAGGCGACATAGTGATCAGTATAAACGGTACCCCGGTACACACTGCCACGGACATCTATCAACTGCTTGAGAACACCACCGGCCGTCTACTCATCGAAGTGGTCCGAGGTCGCGAACGAATCAGCCTGAAAGTGTCGCCCGAAATGCACTGACGGACGTAACGTTATATAGAATAGAAATACAAAATAAGTATTTTCTGTGTATAATACGACAGTGAAATTGGAATTTTTAAGATAAAACTGTTAGTACTGTGTCTTTAGAGAAGTGGTAATACGTTTGAAGACATACTTATATATAATCACGCCTTTATCTCCGTAGGGTTAGGCAGAGGTGAATTAAGGCCCACATTTCAGCAATCCTTGTATTAGGTCCCACGTAATAGGGGGTGAGCCTCCTATTGCCGTATTCCGTGCACTATTGTTGACTCGAGCTATGCATCTGAGGCTGAGCCTGGGCTGTATATATCTGTCTGATGTTAAACAGCACTATTCCTTAGTCGCCTTGTACGACACCGCTTGGGAAGAGATGGGGTGGCCCAAATTCTACTCTGCCGGGAACTATGCGGTGGTTGGTAGAACAAAATATATTGATTAATGTATGGGATTGACGATTGACGTTGATGACTGTCAATGTCAATATACATGTCAATCTTATACATTCATCATTCTATTCTTCAATCAATTAGTCTATCGCAATCCACTCCGTTTCCGTGCTGGCCAGACGGGTTTATACAGGGTTTTATTTCGAGTTTTCCTTCTCATCATCTTCATGTAGACGCAATTTCCTGATTGCATCCGTGGCCAAGATGACCTCGGAGCTCAAGGTCCGCCTTCCGGCTCTTCCTCCTCCACTTCGCACGACGTCCATAATAGTGAGACCATTAGCACGCATGTCACTCTCCACGACGTCAAGCCAGGACTTCTTGGGCCTACCTGGACCCGGCGGGGGCGCCATTGCCAGGCATTTGCTGCCCGTTTTTCTTCTCTCGCAGTGATATCGTCTGCGTATTTTTCCGTTAGTCGCCTCTTACGACACCCTTCGGATGAGATGGGGTGGCGATACTTGTATTATTTCTCCGATACCACACGGATAATTCTACAATACGCCAGATAACGAATTGTCACTTATCTAGGGGGACTGTTGTATTCTTGAGTATTAAACTTTCATAAAAACGTCATTATATACAGTTCTTTAGTTCTCACATGTATTGTATGATGACACGCATTTACTAAAGAGAGGCTTAGTTTGTATTCTTACGACAAAACACACACTCGTTTTGCCCCTACTACTAATTTTACTACGAAATGTCCTTACAGTTTTTATTGAAAAAATATCAAATCTGCTTCCAAATATTCTGGAATAGTGTCCATTCTGTTTTTGTGCTACTTTTTAAAAGGGCAGTATGAATCTGTCTGATGTTAAACAGCCCTATCCCTCAGTCGCCTTGTACGACACCGAAACCTTAGCATACTAATTGCTTTAAAATTACATTAAACGGATATATTAAGTTGTAACCCAGGACATTGGTACTTTTCCATTTAAAATGGAGTATTATCATGGGAAAAGCATTGCTCAACACTATACAGCCTGTATAGAATTAAAAAAGCCTATTTCAGGTCGAAATCACTTGATCATCATTCATCATCATTTCAGCCATAAGAAGTCCACTGCTGGACATAGGCCTCCCCTATAGATCTCCAATAGGACCGGTTGGAAGCGGCTCGCATCCAGCGCGTTCCCGCGGCCTTAATGAGATCGTCTGTCCACCTTGTGGGTGGACGTCCTACGCTGCGCTTGCCGATACGTGGCCTCCACTCGAGGACTTTTCGACCCCATCGGTCATCAGTCCTCCGTGCTATGTGCCCTGCCCACTACTGGGCTACTTTGAGCTTACTCATAAGGCCCATAGTGAGGGACCACGTTTCAGTGCCATAAGTCATCACTGGTAACACACACTGGTCGAAAACCTTCGACTTGAGACACTGAGGTATGTCGGACGAGAAGACATTGCGCAATTTTCCGAACGCTCACTTGATAGGCACAATAAACCCTTTCATGACGAAATCTTCCTTCGGAGGGTTAATATGATGACGTCATCATGTCAGTGTCTAACTAAAACAGTACCATCATTCTTTGAGCCTTATCCCAACTCAATTGGCTTCACCTTTCCAGACTTACTGAGATAAGCGGCTGAATTGCGATATTTTACGTGATGCGACTGCAATATGACCTCCACAGCCCGTTGGCGATATCAAAGTATTGCAGTAAAATCAGTTGTAGAACTTTTTAGTTCCACCTACCCGAAACATAACGTAAAACTGTACAACACAGGGTATATAATGATAGCCCACCGAAACCCACATTTTGTTGACCAACCAGGGCCTCGATCCTGCTAAAGCAAAACCAGTCTCAAGACACTGACACCGCAAAAAATGCCATATAATTTTAGACTTTAAGTAATGATCTTAAAGTCGATAATCAAATGGCATTTTGTAGAGTGAATAACAACGTGTAGTGAAATTATTTTCATTTAATTTTGATCTTTAAACTTATAGCAATAAAAGTCTGAAATTTTATGATTTTTTGAGCAAATCGAGGTCCAAAGTACCTGTCTGATGGTAAGCTATTTTTCATGGTCTATAATGCTATCAGCAAAAAAGTTGAAGGGAGAGAAAACATAACAATTTAAGGGCTTTTTTCTAACAGATCAAAAAAACACGTCGGCCGACTATATTGCCACATATATTTTCGTTTTAATGTACGTAATCCTGTTTGATAAGTATTATTTTGTGACCGCACAGTGTACTGCAGAAGTTTGTATACAGCTTAAGATCTATAATACTTTGAGCAATCAATCAATTAACCTATCGCAGTCCACTGCTGGACATAGGCCGCTCCCAATGTTAGGAAGCTTTGGCCTACTGTTTCTACGCTAGCCAGACGGGTTGGTACAGAGTTTTATTTCGTGTTTTCCTTCTCTCGCAGTGATATCGTCTGCGTATTTTTCCGTTAGTCGCCTCTTACGACATCCTTCGTATGAAATGGGGTGGTGATAATTGTATTCTTTCTCCATCACCACATGGATAAGTCTAATTTCACAGAATGAAATATAGATGACGTCAACACCGTGAACGTTGGTGGTGGTATCTCGCACGCTCTCAGCTAATGCTCTTTCCTTCTCTTTTTTTACCTCGTCCCCCGCCTCCCCGCGTTACAGCTGTCGCGGTCGATTTATAAGAAAATTAATAAAAAGTACTCATTAAACACACAGAAGAGATTAAAAGAATGAAATGCATTTATTTACAGTTAATACATTAGTGTTGATACTGGTGACCAGTGGGGTGAGCACGAACTACTATCGTAATCGTATCGTGAACGTAACGAGAGCACGGAGCATTGCGATTGGCCGCCTGCCTGAAGCCTGCCAATCGCAATGCTCCGTGCTATCGTTACGTTCACGATACGATTACGATAGTTGTTCGTGCTCACCCCACAGTGCATTAAGGCTCATTTAGACGGAGAGAGTTTCTAGCACGTTTCGATTCGAGAAATCGTACGCATCACTAGCAATCACCATACTATTATCGTATGAAAATGTTTACACACAGGCAAACACTAAGTTCTGGCCTACGATTATATCATACGAGATTCGCAAGTGGCATATCGCCGTATGTCAAAATACGATTACTGGTTTAAAATTTTGTTTAGGCGGACACTGACCCCAATTCTGACGTTACCATCTCTAAACTTAAATTTCTCTAAAATTTTCTTATTTTAGTTAAGCGATTGACATTTCTAACCGTATTCTGTTGTTATGTCAAACTAAATTTAGTGTTTGCTAAGCACAAGACAGCACTAAATTTGAATATGACGTCGCTAAAACGAGTGTTACAACTATTAAAAAATTAAGAATGAACGATAAAGATTTTCATAAAATCTGTAAAAACTTATCTTAATAAGTCTTTAGAATGCCGACAAATGATAATTAGTGCATATTATTGATCAAATAGTAAACAAACTGTGATATTTCTCAGTCTTAACCAAGCAAATACAGTTTTTCTCGGTCCACGTACCTGGCAAGTTCGCGGGGTCCGCTAGTTATTTATAAAATCCAAATCAATCGACGATTTATAGAGCTTTATAAAGGCTTTAAGCGTATATAGAACGACAATTGGCATTATTTTAGATGATGTCTAATTTTAGTTTGACATTTCTTATTTTAGTGCATATACGTACAACAGAATACCGTTTAACCAAAAATGACAGTTGAGTACTTTCTCTAATTTTAGTTGTGTCAAGCTAATTTTAAGTTAGTTGTGTGTTCTCAGAATACGAAATTACATTTTGACAGGACTAAACTGACATTTAGAGATTTTTAGCTTATTTTAGTTAGCTTGTGACAAGACAGAATTGGGGTCACTATCAATATTCAATTGCGAGGCAATTCTCGCTAGTGGCTCTTGTTTTTGCGAATGTTTAAACGAAGCAACTTTTATCTGTCCTTTTGATAATCGTATCTTGCAGGAACTTTCGTGGAGGAAATATGCCTTGGTTACATAAATAATAGATGGCGTGTGACGTCATTTCATACATTTTATTTCCATTTTGTATTTGAACTTCTGCAACCGTACATGACTAAAGATATTTATTTTGATAGCCGTACCAATAGTTAATATTGAAAATTATTTATTCAGTGTTAATCTTTCCACACTAATATAAGTACTTAGTACTTGTTTAAAATAAATTGTTTTATAAAAAAGTTTAATTTTTATATGTAAGTAGTTTCGTGTTATATTTTATACATAGTATTCGTAAGAATTTGTACATTATAGAAAATAGTGTTGAAGAACATAGTTTTATTTCCTATCCTCTTACAAAATCTATTTTCACCAGTCATATAATTCGTTAGCTGTATTATAGAGAGACATCATGTATACCTGGGGACACACGTATCTTGGACCTAAATCGTGAGACACGACAATTTGAGCTCGTCCACTGCCGTAGCACCCCATGCTATCCTTAAAAGACACCCATGAAACGTGTACTGCGCGTATACCTAGAGCACATTTTGAACACATTTTAGGTCCAAGGTACATGTTTCGAGCAATATAAACATTTAACGCAATGTAGGTACAGTATCCAGTTTGTATTTTGCACGTCGGGGATAAGAGAGAGGCAGTCCGGGACCAACAGTTTGAACCTTTATAGAATGGTTAAAACCTTTTATATTTTTAAAATATTAGAACTGCAGTTTCGGTTTTAACTACTCTAAATAGATATCAAGTTGTATACATGCGACAGGCGAAGGAAGCCTTGCTCTTTGACTAGCAATGACTAATTCTGTTTTACTTCTTTTATACAAGTATATTGCAAGTTAATACAAAAACGTCAGAAAAATAGATAAACATTAATGAAATCTTATACACGTCAACACGTGTCTGTAATGGTGACCCTCTTTTCTGACTCTTTGCCTTCAGCTTCTACTTATCACGCATCTCGTTAACCTTTGCTTTCAACATCACGTATCTCGTTAACCTTTGCTTTCAACAAGGCATATTCCCAGATTTATTAAAAAAATCTATCATTACTCCAGTTTTCAAGAGCGGATCTAGGGACGAGATTGGTAACTACAGACCTATTGCTGTACTTCCTGCCATCTCGAAAATACTGGAGAAGCTTCTGAACTCCAGGATCATAAACTACCTAAACACCTACCAACTACTATCCTCGTCACAGTATGGATTTAGACAAGGAAAATCAACTGAAGACGCAGTTCTGGCACTTACTCAAATTGTAACCGAACGGTTAGACACGGGACAGAAATGCCTATCGGTGTTTTTAGACCTAAAAAAGGCCTTCGATACAATTTCGGTCCCCATTCTTCTTGCAAAACTCGAAAAAATAGGTATTAGAGACACTAGCCTCTCTCTCTTTAAAAGCTACCTATCGGGAAGGATACAAAGTGTCAGAATTAATGGTTACACTAGTAAAGATATCTCAGTAGGGTACGGAGTTCCACAGGGAAGCGTGCTAGGCCCAACACTATTCCTCATATACATCAACGATCTTTGCAGGATGAAAATTAACAACGCTCACATCCTTTCCTATGCCGATGATACTGCAGTGATATTCACTGGGCACAACTGGCATAACATTAAAGAAAATGCAGAAAAAGGCATGCGTACTATTATAGCTAAGTGGCTAAAGAATAATTTACTAACACTTAATACAGCCAAAACAAATTTCCTGTGTTTCAGTATCCAAAAGATTACCCAACCTAATACTGACTACACGTTGACGATTCATTCCTGCGACGAACTAGATACAATAACGTGTGATTGTCCCATAATCAATAAGCTGAAAGAAACTAAATACCTAGGGGTAACGGTTGATCAGCATCTTTCTTGGCATCCACACATAGATTTACTTACAACCAGAATAAGAAAGCTGATTTGGATTTTTAAAACCCTAAGACGTGTGGTACCTAAAAGGATGGAAGTGCTGCCGAATTCAAGAAATATCCTTATAGAAACGTATACGGCTTTGGCGCAATCAGTTATTACTTATTGTATTCCCATCTGGGGAGGAGCGGGCAAAACCAAAATGCTCGAACTAGAACGTGCTCAACGGGCATTGCTGAAAGTAATGCATTTAAAAAAAAGGAGATTTCCTACAAAGGAACTATATTCTCTCAGTGGAGTGTTGTCGGTGAGGAAACTGTATCTTCTTCTGATACTAATAAAAAAACATAAATCCACAACATTTAGCCCCAGCCCTACTGTTAAAAGAAGAAAACACGCAGTTGACCGCACTTACACAAAAACGACATTTGCGAGCAGACAATATAATAGCCGTTCGGGATACCTTTATAATAAGATAAATAATAATATAAATATATACCATAAAACGTTAAGAGAAAATAAAAAAGAAATAACCAACTATTTATCACCTCTGAGCTACGAAGAAGTGGAGGCACTTTTAGAACAGCACATATAGAAAACCACACACACACCCACACACACACACACACACACACACACACAAACAAACACACACACACACACACACACACACACACACACACACAAACATTCACGCACATTCTTTTAATTATTGTTAACTTCTCAAAATAAAAACCATAAATTGAAAATTGCATAGTCATGGAAGAGCGTGATCACCTGTCACAGGCATTATTTGCCTAAAAGGTAATCACGATCAACATTCGAATAATGTAAACTGGTTTATAGAACAATAAACATTATTATTATTATTATTAGCTTACAATCAGGCGAGGTGAAGTCAATCTGACGTGTCTTACACTACATAGGAAGGTCCTATACCTACTAGAATGTACGTCCCTATAATACTGATGTGACGTCCCTAGATGGAGTCGCGGGCTAAGACTGGTAAGTATTCATGAAGTAAAAATACATAACCCTTCTTAGCAGTCGGTTAAAAATAGATAATATACCTTATATGTATTTCTTTTATGCAATAACACTTCAACGAGTACTATGTAATTGCAATTTAACGCTCGAATGAAATTTCAATTTTAAAAATAATTGATTTCAATCAACGAAGTTGACTGAAGTCGTGTTTTGATGTTATTTTAAATAAATATGATTTTATTTTTTATATATTTTTTGGTAAGTAATTTTAATTATTTTTTGTTGAATTGATTACCCGAAATTGCTTGGGTCATGGTAGTTAGGTATAAAATTATTATAATTATCTACTTCTGTAAATCGTCATAATTATTATTGACCTAATAGTACCAGTCAGTCGCAGACACGTTTAGTAAACTAAGAAGTGTTTGATTGTGATTGATTATTAGAATTTGATGTTACTATTGAATTATATAATTTTTCAGATATCTATAACTTCTATAAGTCTACAGGCAGAAGATGATTTCTATCCCAGCTTCCGATCAAGTAAGTGTTAATTTCTGTCTACACACTACCTTCTGGAGGTAGTCAAATATTCGTGAACATGACCAATAATGGCAATGAGACTTCATAAATTCATTGAATGAATTTTGATGCATTTATTATGCTGATTGTCGAAATCAATTTACAAAGAGAAAAGAGAATCGACCTCGGACGGGACTCGAACTCTTTATTTATTTATTTACTAGCCTTCCGCCCGCGGCTCCGCCCGCGTGCATCTCGGGTAACGCGACCTTTGCTCTTATCTTCGGTTCTACTCAACCGATTGCAATCAAACAAACGTAAGATTTTAAGTCTGATCAAGCCCTTTCTAACAAAAAAACCGCATCAAAATCCGTCCAGTGGTTTTTGCGTCCATCGCGAACAAACAGACAAACAGACAGGAAATTCAAAAAAAATATTTTCGTGTTCAGTATCGATAACAAACATAACCCAAGTATTTTTTTTTTAATATCTCCAATGTACAGACACGACCACTTTACAATTATATGATAGGTAGTATAGATTAATTTTAAAACTTTATGCACATAAAAATTGTACAAAGGCGGACTTAATGCCAAAGGCAAAAGACTCTTTGTAAATTGATTTTATAAATTCATGTCTGTCTAAACATTTTTCCAGAGAATAAAGGCCAAAATGGTCGACTCCAGTGCTCCAAGCACAAAAACATTCAAATTTAACGTATACATATCGAGAGAACAGAATATTTCGATTGGCAGGCTTCACACACACACAGGTTAACAGTAGGCAGGCGGCCAATCGCAAGGCTCTGTTCTCTCGATGCGTTTACGTTACGATTACGATAGCTTTTGAAAGTATGGTATGTACGTACGGTACGTACCTACCTATTATTATGATGTTTATGACAATCGTTAACGTATGTCATTGTTTTGTACGGAAGCCAAGGATTTTTGATTTTTGTATGATTAGTTTAATGAAAAATAAAACTTGTATTTTATAACGACAAGTGTATTTCTGATCTTTATAGGTGTGATAACTGATGGTAAACCAATATTACGTGGTGGAGGTCCTGAACCAGAAGAGGAGGATGAAAACCCTGCGTCAGGTAGTTAATAACTATTATTATTATTTTGTTGATAACGGGTATGCGACGGAATATCACGTCAAAGCAGCAGACGGCTTGGCAAGCATGGATGCTTCAGAAAATACGTGCTCAGACGCGCTTGCTAATACAGATTAAAAACATACATCCCACCACTGCTACGCTTTTTCTTTATCAAATCGATGGCTACTAAAATTTCTTAGGTTTTGTCACAGCACAGTATTGCCGGCTGTCCTACATAAGCCCTCCAGTGCCCCGAGCACGAAAAACTATCGTAATCGTAAAGTCAACGTATCGAGAGCCAATCGCAATGCTCCATTCTCTCGATAAGTTTATGTTACAATAGTTTTTCATGTAAGGGATACAGGTCTAGACGAAATAGACTGTTTTTGAACATCGAACATTTGTATTTATGTTTTTCAAATTTTGTGTTTTCTGATATTTGTATCTACCTATATCATTCTGTGATTCTACCCCTGGAGGGGCTCGTGGGTTACTGGTAACCGAAAACACATTCTAAGGTTAAGCAACATCAGCTAAATCAGTCTTTTCTTTTTAATTAAGAATCGTCATCCATCATAAGACCGATTTGGCTAATGTTGCTTAACTTTGTAGTTAGACCAGTTCTTCTTCATCCTGACGTTAATCCCAGTCGCATCCGAAGCAATCACCTCAGAGTCGAGGGTCTAGTTTCCCAATCTAACTGCGAATTTGGCTGAACTTCGATATTTTCCATAAAGCGACTGACATCTGACCTCCACAACCCAATAGCGATATCGAAGCATTGCAATTAGACCAGTCCAACTACCCGTGCCAACTTCCATAGATGTTCGTATGGTAATTGGCACTGACGACTCAACGTGCTCCCCCGAGGCACTGAGGGGTTCGAATATCTTAAAAATCTTAAGACGAATCTTAGGACATACGAACCCCTTTTGAGTTCATGTAAGTCGTCCAAAATTTTTTGTATATCCGGCAAAAGCATTTCGAGTATATTTTTGTTCAACAGGTGTGATAGAAGATGGTGAACTAGTACTGAATGGGGATGGACGCGGGATCGTCGAAGAGGAAAGCTCTGGCATAGGTACTTTTTAATTCAAGTAATATTGTCTATGTTTACATTTGAACAGCTAAGGAATATGACCTATACGCTAACTGTTGTCCGTGGCTCTGCTCGCGTGGATGTCGATTATCGCGACCAAACATAGCCTATGGTATGGTATCATGAGCTGGTATCCGCAACTCCACGTCAAGGCGTGGTTTTTGCGTGATGGTGGGCAATTCACTTGATCCACCCCAATTCATTCAAGAATGCCAGCAGGCTGTTCACGCTGCTGGTGATCTTCCGGAGCGTACCTATATTTCCGAAGTAGGTACTTAGCCCTGTTTGTCGCGGTTGCAGGGCAGAGTAAAAGCACGTAAACGAAACTAAACGAAACATAGCATATGACCTTTCTCTAGTTCTAATCTACATGTGTACCAAATTTCATCACGTTATCTTCGAAAATGACGAACTTTCATACAAAATTTCATCCCATATTTGTACTCCTCAAATCCCTTAATTCGCAATAAAAGGTAGCCTATGTCCTTTCCCAAGCTCTAGTACTCTAGTCTATCTCTGTACCAAAATTTCATTAAGAACGGTTCAGTGGAGGGTTTAGGCGTGAAAGCAGTAACAGTCAGACAGATGAAGTTACTTTCGCATTTATAATATTAGTATGGATTTGTACACCTTAGTTCTTTTCAGATGAAACGGAGACAGGGCAAGGGAATGTAAATCCTTCAAACCGTCAAAAAGAACTAACTGAGGATCTGGCTCTGTTCGTCAAAATGCTGATAAAAAACTACGGTTACAAGATTCAACTTCTAAGTAGACGAAATGGTAGGTATAGGTATTAAAATCTATACTATTATATAATTGTAAAGTGATCGTGTCTGTACATTGGAGATATTTAAAAAAAAATACTTGGGTTATGTTATGTTAACAATTAAATACTGAACACGAAAATATTTTTTTTGAATTTCCTGTCTGTTTGTTCCCGATGGACGCAAAAACTACTGGACGAATTTTGATGCGGTTTTTTTTGTTAGAAAGGTCTTACTAAGACTTAAAATCTTAAGTTTGTTTGATTGCAATCGGTTGAGTAGAACCGAAGATATGAGCAAGTCGTGTTAACCGAGATGCACGCGTGCGGAGCCGCGGGCGGAAGGCTAGTATAAAATATAAGTAATAAACTGAGTTTTTTTAGTAAACAATATTAATCAAATACATTATTATAGTTACCTTTAGAGGAAGCACCGAGTTAAATACCTAAACAAACCGAGTATATTTTTCTAAGTTAATAGTACCTGTGTCCCGAGCACGAAAATATTCGAATTCGTAACGTAAACGTATGGAGAGAACGGAGCATTGTGATTGGCAGGCTTACCACACACACACACACACGCACGCACGCACGCACGCACGCACGCACACACGCACACACGCACACACACACACACACACACACACACACACACACACACACACACACACACACACACACACACACACAGGTTCACAGTAGGTAGGCATGGTCCGTTCCCTCGATACGTTTACATACGAATTCGAATGTCTTCCTCGGGGCACGGTTGTTGTTTGTTATGTTTTAATACATTTTATTTCAAAATGTGTTTATAGATGACTTCAGTAGTGCTGCTGAAGAGACAGAATTCAGATCTCACGGCAAAAAACGTATGTTGTAATTATTTTACTATATGTAATTGAATTGAAAAATTTGGTACGAATATCTACGTTTGGATAGCTGTAGAGTTGAATTTTTATGCGTCTTAAGTGACTAATAGTCTTAATAGTGACTAATAGTAAAATTATCAGAGCAATTTCTCGCTGTAAGACTGACGCAGAAGTCTACGTACATTTTTACCATAGAGTCCCCAGTACCTCAGTCCTCCCCTTTCCGTGGAGTGCCGTTTCGATGGACACACCGTGCAATCCCACTCCCGAGGTGGGCACCTTGAACCATAGATGACTCAAGGTCAGCCGGGGTGCGATGCCTAATATCCGTGAGGATGTCCAAATGTAAGTAAGGATTTTTGATGATATTTCCCTTATAATATCATCAAATAATCAAGAAAACCCATCATTTTTCAGGTATGGAATCTCATTTGCCAAACTTGTTATCGCATATTTTTTCAGGTAAGAAGAATAAATCCAGACATCACACTAAATCTTCAAAAAAGCACAAACATAAGTCGAATAAAAAAAAATCTAAAAATTTAGAAAATAATAGCGGTGAGAGTGTAAAAAGTGACAGTGCAAATGTAGAAAGGTCTAACCCAGTTCAATTGAATACTGATGACAACCCTGGCAATCTGATTACTGTAGATATAAGTAAGGAAGAATTAAGTAAAGAAAAATTAAATAACGCTAATTGGGGCATTGGTCCCGCTACTATGAATCGTGATAATTGGAATTCTATTGAAGAAAATGGGAATGTTAATGACGAATTTGAGAATAATAAAAATGACGAAACTATACGCGCTAAAGACGACTCTGAACGAACCGTTTCTATAAACTTAATGAATATTGTAGATGCGATTCGTGACAACGTTATGAAAATAGATGGAAAGCTCCGTCCTACTACGCCTTCTTCTTTGCGCACTAACCTCGGTTTTGGTCCTAGTAATGTTAAGCGAAACTTTTCATTAGCATTTTCTGTTCAAGTTTAATAAAGCTTAATGTCGGTTATTTAATGTGTTAATCTTGTTAACTACCTAAGTCATTAGAATATTATACTGAAGTATATTGATATCGGTGGATTGTTTGGATAGCAATAACTTTTAAACCTTAAGACAAAAAACGGGCTATCTCATTAAATAAAAATGTAAATAAAGTGGGCATTGGTATACCTTCACCTATCCTTTGCCTGCATATACGCAAGCATGAGCATATAATAATAAACGGTTAATTGCATAGTCGTTACAATAACACGGAAAATATCGAAAATCAGCCAAGCCCGCAGTTAGAGTGGAAAAGCGGACCTCAGACTCCGAGGTCAAAACTTCGGATGCGACTGGGGTTAACGCTGGGATGATGAAGAAGAATTGCATAGTCGTTATTATACCCATTCAAATTTCAAAATAACACTACAAATACTTTTGTTGAGGTCATATCAGAGTAACTTCCACAGTAAGTTAAAGTTTTATTTATTGCTAAAACACTACACCACACACCGCGAAAATGTTAAAAGCTTTACAATTTCTTTTAAAATATTATAATGACCTAAATGATTTCATGATTTGTTTTGTTATGCTAAATGAAAACGTTTATAATATTTTTCACATTATGTGATTTATTTCTCAAAATAATAAATACGGCATTGCGGATTTGAATTTGCAGAAATTTTGATGTTAACTTATCGATCGATTAACGAAAAAATCTAAAGCTTTATTTATTTCTTAAAACAAGATGTTTGTGTTAGTAAAAAAAAGTTATATTCGTTTGGCATCATCTGTATACAGAGCTATAAGCAGATAAGTAAGGTTTCATGTTATTACGGATATGGTGTTCATAATAAAATGGTGAATTCTATCGTCTACGCTTTTCGACTATGTTTTGACTGAACAAGATGCCAGAGCAATATTTAGTGGAACCAGTGTCAAGGTAAGGAGATTAAATTTCTATTCCTCAATTCATTAGATCATGTATTCATCCTGCCATTTCATATTGAGACCACCATTTGGAATTGTTGGCATCTGGAGACTTTACCATCCATCCAGCGGGGTGTAATAAAAAAATGGCATTCACTTCTACGGTTAGTAAATGAATTTGATAGAACAGTAATGGTATCGATGGTGTTGTTACAAAAAGTAAGGAAGGAGAAACGTAAGTGCGAAGTGGAGGAGGAAAGCTTGGAAGTGGAGCTCGGGCCCCGAATTAAAAACCTCGGATGCAACCTGGCCTCAATGCTAAAATGATGAACTTACTTGTATTAGTTTGTCAAGACTAAAATGTATCTACCTTTTCATTGCCTTCGATAGAAATGTACAAGAGAATAAATTTTAATCTTGTCAAACTAGGTTAATTGAATTTTTGCTTCTTTTTTTTGCTTGTTCTAAACTATTTCTATTTACTAAATAACATTGGTGTTAAAGTATATTGTTGTTGGTAACTATATTATTCTATTTAGATAGCAATAACACAAAAAGTGGGGCTTGCTCATAATAATTCCTTTTGTTCTTTCTGAGTTATTGTGGTAGCTATTGTCTTGTTCAATAACTTTTGCCCATTGTGTAGGTTTAATAGCTTGTTCGCTATTTTTTCACTATTCTTTAGTATGCTATGCCTTATAATTATTGGCATTAATTTTTTCATCAAATTAATCAAGTATGTTACTATATAGCTAAGATAAGATTCACTTGGTTGTAACAAGTTCATATCTGTTATCTGCGTATAGTTCTGAATAATATGGTAATTAAATTTTCTATCCCATCAAAATTGATTGAATTTTACATTTAAAGAGACAGTTAAATTAAGTATGAAAGTTGATTCAAAATGGTTAAGTTAAAAAATCTCAATTAAGTTTTTAAACTAGTATCTTAGACAAATTAACTTAAACAAGTAATTCATACCTAGTAGGTACTTAAATATTTTTAAACGTCAAACAGATTTATTGATTATCAAATCAATCAGTCAATAGGAAGTGGGTTTTCAATAACTAAGTTTGACCCAATAAGCAGCCCAAGCTAAATAAAACCATTTAAAATATAATTAAGGAAAAAATCCGATAATCTCTAAAATACACTGAAAGGAAAAATCTAGTACAGCACCCTTTAATTCTGTGCCCTGTGAAATACTTGTATGGGTCCCACCCAAGAATTTTGGGACCAAGCCAAAGTCACCTGCAAGCTGGCACTGAAGACGAACAGGGTTCTGGTACAGGCTTTCCTCTCGGGGCTGGAAGAATAGACGCAGTCGCTCCAATTTAAGCAGGATAAGACAAACTAAAAAGAGAAGGAGTAGGTGTACCTAGCGTACCACAGTAAAAGCCTCGGATGCAACCTGGAACACATTAAGATAATGGCAATGACACTGAAATAGTATCGATACCTACACATATTAATTCTAATGCGATTCATAAATAAATAAACTGCGATATTCTAAACAATAAACAAACACAACAAAAAAATAAACAGGTTGTCCTCCATGACTGTAATAAATATACATCCGTATACAATACAAAGATAATAGATACGAACTAGTTACAAGCACATTAGCAGTAACGGTTATACTCGTAGATCTACAAACAAACGAAAGCATGGGCTATTTGACAGCGTGAGGAATAACACATAATTCTGTACAATAAATATAACATATCCACGAAATAACAATAAAATAAGTAAACAACAAAAATCAGTCAAATAGCTTATTCTCCTAAGTAGTTTTTCTGATTTCATTCTTTTGTTATAATATGATTCTTATCATTTCTTTTCTAAAACCAATCTTTTGTTCTCGGCTTTCAAAATTGTTTGTCTGTGTTTGGGAAGTTAACAAGATTATCATGTCATAATAACCTTTGATTAACTATATGTCATATAGTTAATCAAAAATAATAACATTAATTTATAAATACGAGTACGTTGTCTGCTAAGTATCGAAGAGATAATCACCTTCAATGGTGCTATATCGTTTTAAACGTACGCAACCTCTGGTTGGTTATATCATATGGAGAATATAACCAAGCATATCAAGATTACCACCCCGACATAATATATAATCCACAAAGTGATTATCACAGTCGAACGGACTAAAGTCAAACAATGTATCTAACATCATTCCTGTTGCTAAGAAAGGCACCTTGATCGCGGAATTGCTTACTCATAAACACTCGGAAGATCAGTGCCTCGACCACGAAAAACATTCGAATTCGTAACGTTCGCAGACTTCACACACACAGGTTCACAGTAGGCAGGCGGCCAATCGCAATGCTCCGTTCTCTCGATACCTTTACGTGACGAATTCGAATAGTTTTCGTACTCGAGGCACTTGTAACTCTATTATTAATGAACTTAATCTCACGTACGCTTAAGCTATGGAATGAACTTCCTGCTGTGGTTTCTCCAAGCGACTACAATATGGGGTTCTTTATGAAGAGCATTAGAAGGTTCCTACAGGGTCGGCAGCACAAGTGTGATGCCCCTAGTATTGCACACGTCCGAAGGCCACAGTAACCACTTATCAGATAGGCTGTGTACTTGTCACCTAAGTTGTTTTCAAAAATCTTAGGAATCTCACTTCTTTAGCTCTCTCAAGAGAGTTTTTATTCCTTGACATAGTTTTGAGTCTGAACAGATTGTTGAGTGGGATTGTTTTTATGAAGATTTGGATAAGGAACATCAGATACATTACGCTAAGGCAGTGCCTAAATGTGTACACCGCAATGCAGAAATTACGGGAGAATGTAACCGAATAGTATTTCTTCCTCCAAATAACAGAGGAAAGATTTTGTCTAAGCAAGTAACCTGAACCTGAGTGGCTGCCTCAGGTTAATGTTCGACTATGCCTACACTGTTTTGTTATAGCATTCATTGTACCATCACAAGGGGTTTGTGTTTGTTTACTAACTTCGTAGCGTGAAACAATATTGTACGTTTATTAATAAGTTTGACCGTACAAAATTTTGGGTTAGGTATAGTTTGCTAAAAAGGTTCCTCCTATCCTTATATCAATTGAAAACTAATAATCAAGCCTTTGTTAACTTTGAAATTGTTATAAAACTAATGTTTATTATTTATATTCAGGAACCAGTCATTCTAAGGGACATAAAAAACATAAAAAACAACAAAAACATGGAAGTAAGTGTATAAGTTTTGAACTATGACTTTTATTCTTTTTTGGCTTTATGGCTTTGATTTACAGAAATTGCTATTTTACATTGAAAGCACGATGAAGCTCTTTTGTCAGAGACACTGGGCACAATATCTCGGATCGGATACTAGAAAATAGTTAACAATGACAGGTTTGGACATTTTATATCACCTCGTTTCTGCGACGAAGAGCAATCCGTTCTTTCCCTATGCGAGCTAGGCATTTTCTCCTTTGTTGCCGGTAGTAACAGATACTTACCTACCTACTTACGTTTTTCAGACAAACGACAACGAACCCGAGAAGTGATTCCGCAGCGACGGTTCATGGCACCAGAAAGTACGTATTATTATTTTAATACTCTAAAATTGTTCAAAGTGAGCTTGAGGTGAAGCTGCTTTGTTCAGGGAATAGAAAAGTACGGGAAGACGTGAAAAAGGGCTATTAAAAAGTCCTCCTAGCGGAGACATAAGTCCTCCTCCTCCAATTGCTTCCAAAGTTCCAAGATAGTTTTAACTTTTCTGAGGACTTCCAATGTGTCATTTCATAATATTACGTTTTAGTTTCAGCAATGAATGCTGAAAGTAAGTATTCTTTTGTAAATTTTTTAAACTAGATAGGCCTTTTTTATAGATTTTTATCAAAGATAAGAGACAGGATAGAAGAATGGCAGGTTAGGACAAGATCTTGACAGATATTAAATTTGTTTTATTTATTGTGTAACTTTAAAATATAGAGATCAAACTTATCGGTAGAAATAAGTTCCCTACTTTGTGTAAACCTTCACAATGTGCAAGTAATCTGGACCTTCAGGATCTATAGCAAGAGCATAACGCTTGGTTAACTCCATTAAGTTCCTTTTTTTATATCTTTTTCTGTTTTTGTCGTTCATCTTAACCTATCTTTATTTCTTACTAGCCGACCCCGCGAACTTCGTACCGCCTAACAGTCGATACTTTATTTATTTATCTCTCCGTAAGAACCATCCTCGTAGTTCAAGGAATATTCTGAAAAAAGAATTACCGAAATCGGTTCAGCTGTTCTCGAGATTTGCGCTCAGCAACACATTTAGCGATTCATTTTTATATTATAGAAGATATAAGTATAGCTATTTCATCTTATTGTGCAAGTATTTAATCAATTAAGATGCTCACTAACAAAATCATCTTATAGATACACAAACTTGTTTTTTTTTTATGTAGCGTGGAGTCAATTCTATAATCGATAAGTTTAAACTAATATTAACAAATTTGTTTCAGCGTTTAGAGCTCGAGAGGAACTACGGAAGGCAAAACGTAGGTTATGACATTTTTTTTGTTTCAATTTGGATTATAGTAAAGCCTTAGAATGGCTTTTATGAGCAAATGTGTGTTATATAGTAATATTACAATGACATAAACGTAAGATTTGAAGTCTTCTAACAAAAAAAAACGGCAACAAAATCCGTTTCTTAGTTTTTGCTCTATCGCGAGCAAACATTTCCAATGTACCTACCTACAATTATATAATAGTAAGTGTAGATAGCAGAATCGGGGTCCAGTTCTACTTCCCTCACCAAAGTTTATCAAGTTTTACCTATATTTCTCAATATACCTGAATGAGTGTAATTTCAAAACGTGTGTTGTAATATTGTTTTCTAATTTCAGGGTATGAAAAAAAAATCCAGAAAAGGTTACACCAGGGGCAAGAGCAACGATATGCTATGTGTATGTTTACATAAATATTATTTTTTATCATTATGGTTTTATATTTTGTGGGTATAATTATTATTATAGACCATGGTTTTATAGTCTACTAGCTTTCGACCGCGGCTCCGCCCGCGTGGATGTCGGTTATCGCGACCAAACATAGCCTATGTCCTTTCTCAAGGTCTAATCTACCTCTATACCAAATTTCATCAAAATCGGTTCAGTGGTTTAGGCGTGAAAGCGTGACAGACAGACAGACAGACAGAGAGACAGACAGACAGACAGACAGACAGACAGAAAGACAGACAGAGTTACTTTCGCATTTATAATATTAGTAGGGATTTGGCGTCGAAACGAGGTAACTTAGCACAGATTAATGGTGAACAAAGATTAGAATAGTCCTATATATCTATCTATATATTTTGCCCCGAATTAATCCCTAAATATTGGGATAATAAACCCTTGTGCTATTCCACAGTACCGGTACTATGGGGTGAATAGGGATCAATGGGTGAATGGGGATAAAATGGTCCGCTGAATTCTGTAGTTATTTTCTTTCAAGTGAAATTATGGATAAGTTCAATGTAATAATGAGCAGAGTTATCAATAATATCTGGTTAGATACCTGGAATTCGGGAGAGAAATTATTAAAAAAATCTAACGACCACTTTATCCCTATTCACCCTTTGATCCCTATTCACTACATTTTACATTATTCTATAACATTTTGCAGATGGAGAAAGGCGTAGATCTAATAATCCACCTGGAACAGGTAAGTAAGAAAGTCTTTCATTCAAATATTTGAGCAGTATTTTAAAAATCTTTCAGAAAATCAATCTTCATCCTAGCGTTAATCCCAGTCGCATTCGAAGCTTTCACCTCGGTGTCTGGGGTCCGCTTTTTCCAGTCTAACTGCGGATTTGACCGAACCTCGATATTTTCCCAAAAAAAAAATTACAATTAGGGAGTATTTTTTATTCAAAACCAGCTTAATATTTTTTTTAAATTCCAAAATTGTTCAGTCGCTTTTTTTAATGATATTGAAAGGAGTTCGTGCATACTTCGCTTTACTCAAATTACCATTAAACTAAAATTTGACAGTGTCAGCACACGTGCACCTCTTTCCTGATGGCTGGAAGAACTTCGACTCATCCAAAGTGCTGATGAGGCTTGGAGATTATATTTCACTGGAACCTGGCAAAAAACGCAAAACACGCAAAAAGCTAATTACCAGAATGTTGAAATAACCCAGGATAATGACATTAATAACATCACTGTAGTTAACGAAATCTCTATACCGTTAGAAAAAAGAACGCAAATACTTATTACGGAAATTGATGGTCAAATAAATTGAGTGATAAATAAATAAGAGACTTTGTACATTACGTCTTCTTCATCCTAGTTCTCATTAATCCCAGTCGCATCCGAAGCTTTCACTTCGGAGTCTGGGGTCTCCATAGAATACTTTTACATGCAGTGTGACCAGTGGCACCTTTCTCCTGAAATCTTATTGAACTTCATAATGCTTAATACCATGTCAACATCAGTCAAACGTTCGACAGTTCTTAAAAGCCGGTCCAAGCAATGGTCTCTGTCCCATAGCCCATCAAATCGTTGAGATTAATATAGAATTTTGAAGTTCTGGTGATCTCGATTATCTAAGAATTCTGCTTTTTAACGAAGCTGTCAAAGTAAAAATGAGCCTCATGACTAGACATGATTTTGTTATAAAATGCATCGTCACTTTGCAGTTGTTCCAATTTCTTGTTATAAAAGTTTCTGTGCTGCCTATGAATGGCTAAATCTTGTAAAAAAGGATAGGTACTGCAGTAAAGTTATGATATTCTGAAAATGATGTCAATAGCGGTTTCTTGAAACATTGGTGGTAAAGAAAACTTTCATCTTTTATTTAAAATAGCCATGGCCAAATTTTCCGACAACTTCGGCATAGCTTGCCACACCAAAAAAATGAATTGAATTGCTGTTCAAAGTGAGCAAACTTCCAATATTAGGCCACAACTATTGATTATGCTCACTGATTCACGTAAGTTGCGAATCGTAACAGTTTTTTTAAATTTGTTTATCTTTATATCGTTTACTGTTACGCTCTTTTCCAAGCTAAAATGTTTTCAAAATTAAGCGAATACTAAACATGGCCGGACTAAGTGTTAGTCAAAAATAGCATGCAATTTATAATTCCTGCTGTAACATCTCAGTAATATAATAGGTAACGAAAATGAGCAGTCATGGATAGCTGACTTGAAGGAGTATATGAAAGAACTAGTCAGTCGTGTTTCAAGAACTAACATGGATCGCTACTCCAAACCAATCATAAAAGGTTAGAATATTCTTCATATTAAGTTCTATTCCTACGTAGGTATACACCTATTAATTTTTAATTTAGAATTACAGTAAGAATATTCTAAACATAATCTTAAATGAAGTAATAGTTTTGAAATAGATTCTAATAACATGGCAATTAATTCAAAAGTTAATAAGTGTCAAATGAAAATAAAATAGTTTCTTTTTAAAAAATGAGGAAGGATGGCCAAAATCAAACTTATCCCTTATTGAATATATTATAATAGGTATTGGCATCCAGAAAGCCCTTTATAATGGAGAAAATTGTCAAGTAGTTCAGTCCAAAAATTATCTTTATCGACATTATGGAAAGAGTTGTTAGTTATTCTTTTATTGTTTAGTAGGAGATTGTTCACGTAATTGATCTGTTTTGTTATATTTCAGCTATAGAAGAAAAGAATCACGTGAAGATTACCGACATTGATGGTAATTTTAATTTGATATAATTTTCTGAGAAGTTTTTGGTTCTTACGAAGGTTTAACTTCTAGCGTAACTTCATATCCTAGCGTTAATCCCAGTCGCATCTGAAGCTTTCACCTCGGTGTCTAGGATCCACTTTTTCTAGTCACGGGCTTGGCTGACCTTCAATATTTTCCGTGAAGTAACTGCCATCTGACCTCCACGAGTCACGACCCATTACCGATATCAAAGTATTGCAGTTATACCAGTTGTTGGTCTTTTTATGGCTCCAACTACCCATAACGACTGCCATAAATGTGACAACCGGGAACTACGGCTCCGAGGCACGAGCAGCCCAATGCAAATACCCATATTCATGCATACAATTTTTTGCACTGAGCGGGAATCGAACCCGCGCCCCTGCATAGCAGTCACGTTTATTACCTACCACCACGCCACGGAGGCTACTTAATATATTCCTTCCTAATATTAGGAAAGTTAAATTTATCGCATTTTTCAGTTATGCAACTACTTAGTCCAAAACTCCAAAACGAATCCATAATCTTTATCCATTTTTTTACTTTATTTCAGTCGATCGTTACGGTATGTTATAAAATCAGCATTTATATTTTAATATCCATTAAATATAATGGAGACATCGTTTAAAACGGCCCATTTAATAGTTAACGACGCATGTGCTCGTATAAGTTATCTTGTCCATATGTTTAATAACTTTTTTAACAACGGTTTTTCATGTGAATAAGGGGCCACACACACGGGGTGAATGTAGGGCAATTTGTTGTATGCTTGCTACTTTGGTGTGTGGCCCCCCTTAGTTTTCATATTTGCGTCTAGTGCAGTCCAGGATACTCACAGGAACACATGATTTTCAAGATACATTGAAACCGTGATAGTTTTTGACAATTGGGATATTGAGATTAGATTGAGACTGAATTTTGGACAGATTTTTATTACGAGAATACGCTAGGGTTTCGTTATATATATTTATTTACTATTTCTAGGTCAGGTTTTGGTTGATTACATGGACTTGTCACGAAATAACGGAACATACATAGACCAACGGAAGATAAATTACAGAGGTAAATATTTAATATCTATAATTTTTAGGTTAGGTAGATACTAAGTGCATCGACTTGCATGTGAAGTTGGCTTCGATTTTTTATTGTTCTTATATTTGCTACACACCTTTAGTTAGGACGATAATACAGTTTAAATCAATAAAACTTTTTGGTATTATCATCATTAATAGCTTAGAGTATATATTTTACAAAGATATATAGGTACTCTAAGATTAATAGGTATCAAGATTTCGAGCACTTTGCTAGTCAATATCTGATTTTAGGGTTTTATTATTTGCCTGTACCTTAAGTAATGTATACTCTAAGCCTGTACCCATCATTTTATTGCCTGCGGGGGTAAAAAGAGAATTGCCGTTAACATCATTGGGTATTATCCTACACTTAAAACTTAAAATAACATTGTTTAACTGAGGTTCTTATATAAATAACTGGCGGCCTGGATATTTTTACGATAGTATTTCCGGCGAAACCGGGCCGTTTCACTGGGAATTCATTCGTAAAAATAACCACCTTTGAAGCGGATTGTAATTGTACATGTACATTATATCGTGTCAAAATTTAAGCTCAATCGATGCAGATCTTTTTATTGAAGCATATAAAAACCAACTATACCTAATATTTCTATGTATAATATGTATGTATTTACAAAAAAAAAAAAAAAGTATCTAAGTATTTATATCCGCATTCTAGATTCCATAACACAAGCTAATTAAGCTTACCATGGGTCTAGATGGCGTTGTGTAGAATGTTGTAGAATATTTATTTATTTATTTATTATTATAAATGCGTCTGTCTGTCTGTTACGCTTACACGCATAAACCACTCAACCGATTGTGATAAAATTTGGTACAGAGTTAGATTAGACCTTGGCAATATTTTATCCCGATAACCGACATCCACGCGGACGGAGCTTCGGACAACAGCTAGGTGGTATAGGTATAAATACTAAAAGAGCGGTAAAAATTACGTCCGTTCTTATTTTACAGGATACATTTTATTACTACTGGAGTAACCAATAAGTAAACAACCATTTTTTATTATTTCAGCTGACGAAAGAAAAAACACATCAATCTTCGATTAACGTTGGCGGACTAAATAATTATACAGGATTACTGGTAACTCGACGTGTTCCTGCCCCCCTAGACAAGTGGCAATTCGATGGCCGGCGTATTGTATAGCTCCGGACACGTATCTTGGACCTAAATCGCAAGACAAGCGAGGCTCTGGCGCCCGCGGATTGTTTTGTAATAATCTATGCTTGTTGAATTTGGGTTCGTACACCGCAGTAGCACCCCGTGCTATCCTCAAAAGACACTCAAGAAATGTGTACTGCGCGTATAGGGCACATTTTGAGCAAATTTTTGGGTCCAAGATACGTCTCCGGAGTTATAGAATAGAATGGTCAATGTATGTGATTTGACGTATTATGACAGTCGTTATCCTATGTCATAACATAACATAAACTCACGCCTATATCCCCGAAGGGGTAGGCAGAGGTGCTAGCACCCACATTTCGCCGTTTATGTTTAGGTCCCAATGTAATAGGTGGCGAGCCTATTACCATTAACCGGGCACTTATAAACCTGCGATAAATACACACATAACTTCGAAAAGCATCGAAAAGTCATTGGTGTGTGCCATGGTAAAACCTGGGATCGAACCCGAGACCTCGTCTCAGCAGTCCATTACCCATACCACTAGGCTACCGCTACCTATGTCATAAACGTCACAATCCCATAGATTCATCATTCTATTTTACAATATAATATTTGCTAAGGAATTGCCACTTGTCTAGGGTTGCTGGGAGGTGTTATGAGATCTAACTTGAGGGTAACTTAAGGTGCGTACAGATCATGTAACATGTTGTATAACTTGTGTTATATAACACGTCCACATTATCTAACATTGTTTTATAACTTTGCAACATTGTACTAACTTCAGTGTCTACATTACTGAAACATGTTATATAACATGTTATGCTATATAATGTGTACACACCGTTAGAGATTCTAACACCTACTGCCAGGAATACATTATGGTACCTAACCCTGTATAAAAAGTGATCTAAGGAAGTCGTTGCTGTGTCAGTCTCATCCCATCGATGCAATTAGAATATACAATATTAGAACAGTATCTTTGTTTTATTTACGCCAGTCAGTTAAGTGGTTATTCGGCTTTAAGATCGAAAGGTCCTGGGCTCGATTCCTGCAATGCAATTCTGTAAGTGCACAACGACGAAGACAACGTTGCGACAACCTCAATATAGATTGTCATTGATTGATCTCCAGTGACGTCACCCAGACCGACCAATGAAAATCTCTGTCAAGGTTGTGGCAACGTTGTGCTCGTCGTTATGCGCTTACAGAATCGCATTGCTGGCTATTACAATACCGACATGTACCTACTGTTGCCACAAGCTGTTTCGTTAGAGTTAATATTCATATTCAATATACAGTCCAGACTCACACCCGTATTCACAAACAACACTGTGAGGTCTCATAGTGTGCTCGAGCGCATAGGGCTGGTAAAATTAATTCACAAACATCACGGAGCAGTATCTAACGCAGTGCGTTCCCTCAACGAAGTATTACTTAAGTGTTGTCTATGATTAAAAATGCTTGCCAAAACGAACGCACTGAGAATTTGTCGTTCTTTGCACAGTTTTAGTAGTACGCATAGCGAAGTATTGTTTGTGAATACGGGTGTCAGCCTATCCATGGCTCGAGTCAACAATAGTGCCCGGTCAAACGGCAATAGGCTCACCCCCTATTACGTGGGACCTAATTATGTACAATGATTGGTGAAATGTGGGTGTTAATTCACCTGTGCCCAACCCTCCGGAGATAAAGACGTGATTGTATGTATGTATGAATGTATGTTAATATTAGTAATTTCGATAATAATATTCTTTAATTTAAAAAATTAAATATAGACTTAGTTTCATCTGTCCTGTTTAGTTTACCTCATATTCTGTCTAGTCGTTTCGAGTCTACAGCTTTATTGTAACTCAAAATTTAATTGAAAATCCATTTGCCATAATCGCTATTTGGGTCAGAATCCTGACAAATTGTGGTTAGTACCTACTTGTACCTATGACCCTACTTTAGTATTAATAATTTAACAATGTATATTACTGTATAGTGTATTATACTCGTATAAATGTACGTAGTTGTTGGTGAATCTAAATAAATAAACACTGCAAAACCCTTAGGGAGGAATATTTCATAAACATATTTTATCTTACGAACATAATCAAGAAAAATCGTCCGCGTTCTCCAAAAACAACGAAAACTCCGCTCCACTTTTAATCAACATCCGCCGGAAGTGTAAAAGCAATCTTCTTGTTAGTACATGGACAATTTCAGTGTTTGTGTTTGCACTGGCAATTCTGGGTGATACCCGCCCAATAAAATGGAGTAAACAAGGAATGGCTAACGGCTTTCGAGATAGGAAAACATTCAGTCTCATCAGTGTTTGAGAGTTGAAGCTCTGATACTCCTTATGTGTTGAGGGTATCTCTAAAGAGTTTAGGGCTCAAGTCAACTTGTTCATTGAAGGATGAGGCTCTACTGGAGACTTTCCTCTTGGAGCGGGGGTCAGACGGTTGGTTCTTTGAAAGCTGTGGTAGTCAAATCAAAGGTAGGAGGATGCGGACTCTGATTCTTTGCTGCGCAAGACCAGCTTGCATGTCACCGTCATCCCACAGGCAAGCTGGTACACCTGCTGATTGACAGATAAGATTCTGTCAATCAGCTCCCAAGCTCAGAGGCTCCTGAGCTCAGGGACCCCATCAAACATGATATTAAACTAGCTAACTCACTTGAATATAATTTTACGTTATAAACATGTTGGTGCGTAAGGTCGGTTGGGGTCTGGACATGAGCACATTGAGCATTTCGAAAAAAAAGAATGGGGCCCCTATTTCTTATCTTTGCACCAGTTTCTTATCTGATCACTTAGCTACGCCACTGTTTATAGTTACAGTCTTTACCACTACATAACAGTTTTAACCTTAAAATAAAATAAAAAATGTTATGCATTGTATTAATGCTTACAGTAATGAACGATCTATTTATCAAAACGAGGAAAATCTCAGACGCTTATTTTATAAACAACACCCCTCTATGTTGAGTAGCTGCACAGAAAATGAACGAGCAATTTGAGCAGATTTACAAGTGAAACCTTTTATAAAAACCCCGGGGTTAAGTAGAGGCCGAGATATTTAAATACTTTCGTCTGAAGTCGCGTTGCGTTTAGATGTAAAAAGATTTTAAACATGTCTCTGGGTCCTGTCAACCCCAATAAAGCTACGCTTATCAGGGCGTTAGGGATTTTTGGGTCTGTCAAGTGACTAGTCTAGATTTTAACGAACACATAATATATTAAGTAGTTCTGCAAATGAAGGGATTAATTTTAATAATATTTAGAGCAGCGTATTTTGCATCTATATTATTAAGTCATGCTCTATACTTAACTACGTAGTTTATTGTGTCTTTTTCTGGGTAGGAGTGACTGCCGTCTGACCGTCTGACCCACTAATCCTGAAAACAAAGCTTCGTCCGTTAATCAGCCAGTATAAGCAGGAATGCACCCAACTAGGCTAGCTGCTATTAATGTTTATATTAATAAGATAAATAAAAAATATTCGAAGAAAGAAAACATTATAAACAGTAGGTAAAACTAATTTAATATTGTCACTTTTTACCGTCTATCTACCTTGAAAATTTAGTCCCGGACAAAAATCCAGAAGTCTGCATAGTGCTATCAATCTTAATACGAACTAAAAGCCCTCGTCGTTCAATCAGCCACACAGCCACACTACTCTATCGGAACACGCGACTGAGAAGATAGCTGGGTGCTCGTTAGATAACCGTGCACTGCAAATTTCGCTGTGGAAACGTTTCGACGCTAATCTATAACGTGCTTAGAGACTAAAGGGCACCACACATTAACAGTCCGCCGGCAGTTTCTGCTGTGCAATTCACTAAGCGAGTCGCAACGTTGTGCGCGATAGAGATTGTCATTGGTCGATCTCCAGTGACGTGACCCAATTCGACCAATGACAATCTCTATCGAGCACAACCCGCATCGTTTTGCTAGTGAATTGCAGTGCTGCTCCTACCGGGCGTCCTGCAGTCCTAAGCCGATAGCGCCAACACACTAAAGCGATTTTTGCCTGCCGGCAGTGCTCTACAGCCAGTTTTGCGAGTATAATAATAGTAATAATAATGTTTATTGTCACAAAAAAACAGGTTATATGGTAGGTACAGATATAAAAAATTACACAGTATAATATTCAAACATATTTTTCTACTATACTATATACTATACACTAGTAGTTGGCAGTCGATAGTTTCCTACCGTAGGATCGCGCACCGGCAATTAGGTATCTGATATCGGTTTGACACAGTATTCAGCAGGTTTTGCATCAAGAAATTACTAAATCAGTTTTACGGAGCCCAAATTATATTAATTTACTGAAAATACCAAAAAACGGTCACACTGCCGCCACCAGCTGCTAATGTGTGTTCATTGGGTCATTTGCTCTCATGTCCATAGACAGTCCGACATTCTGTCGGCGCTGACCGGGATTGTCAAGCGGCCACTCTCGGATCGTATTAGTCATCAGTCCAAACCCGTAAACGGAACTGGTAGTGTGTGGGCTATTGCGTTTTACTGACAGATTGGTATCATCCGATTGTCGTCCGGTAAACTGTTAGTGAGTGAGGTCCTTAAAGGACCCGAGAGAGCTCTGTTTCTAAGAGGCGTATCTAGTATTTTATTCAACCTTAAATTTACCATTGCATTTTATTTTCTACTATAATGCATGGATAATACAGTGAAGCTTTTACCCTTAAAATATATGACTAGCAGGTACTTCGTTAACCTTTCCATCTGAGTAAAATTGGATGTATTAGGGTGTAATGGAATGGCCGGGTTCGATACTGAATATTTGATCACAAGTTACCTCTACTTAGCCACTTACCACTCTGGGTAACTGTGGCGTTATTTAAATAGTAGGTACTCCTATTGAATGAGATTTTATTCTACTGAGTTGTTGATCAATTTTGGATTATTTGCAGCAAATTTTGGGTCAACTAATTTTCAAAATCCAATTTCTGCCATTTTGTTACGTCAGCTGGCCAGAGGGTATCATTAGGGTTATTTCCGTTTTGACATTTATTTTAAATTAGCTAGATTTTGGTTTCGTCGGATTTTCGTTTATAAGACACGTCAATTTGACTTCACCTCGCCTAATGGTAAACTGAAGGCAAAGTCTCGGAAAGAGGGTAACCATTATATACACGTAACATGTTACAATGGTGGTACTCAGCTTGACAGCCTCATCAGATGCTTCTTCGCGCCCTGTTTGAAGGACCCGGAACTGTAGGAAGAGGGAAACAAGTGTACTGGTAAGGAATTCCAGGTCTCAATGGTGCAATAAAGGGACAGCATCATTTTATTATACCATTCCCAAGTACAGAATTATTCTTATTTTTCCTTACCTTTTTAACGAAATGATAACATTATTAATGCTACGTAATACCTACTTAATTGGTAAAGGAAGACCAATATACCATAATCTATTCAAAAGAAGACAAGTATAATAAATTTATCCCTCTAATTTCCAGAAATCCATTAAAATACTCGATGGTTAAAATGTATAATGCTCAAATTAGAAGCTTTTCAATACTTGGAATTAACATAATTCCTACTTATTAAGGAATAATAAACTCAAAAGAAGAGCTAACGAAATAATACCGATAAAGAGAAAGTTTTTATTGTAAAAGAGCCTTTGGAAGAGCTAATGATCACTTCGGGGGAAATTATAAATCGTAGTAGCGATACTTTGAGAGCTTTAATAATTATTCGTTATTCTTATTCTTATCACAGCCTATTTTTTATTTCAATACCTTTTTTTTTTCGTTTATTTCCCACTGCTCAACAGAACTGCTCATTTTTTGAGCAGTGGGTCGTTTTCTATGTATAATTATATTATTCGTATGTTTTATTCTTGTCGCAGCCTATCTTTTATTTTATTTTTTTCGTTTATTTCCCCCTTATCAACAAAATTGCTCATCCATGAGTAGTGGGACGTTTTTTATGTTCAAATATTTTATGCCTACGTAAACTACTCAACCATTATTTGGCTCTTAGGGTGCTTAGGCTTATACAGGGCGTCCCACGGCGATGCCACATGGAAGGCAAGTACCTTAAATCCTTAAGTTGGCTCATTTTGCTTAAAGGAGACATCATTTTATTTTTAAAAAGAAACAAAACTGCATTCAAAGATTTTTAAAAATTCGCTTGCCACACCCGATAATCGAACCGACTAAAATCCGAAAAAGTAACATCCTGTATTTTTATGGCATCAATCGATAGTGTCAATCAAAAGGATCAAATCTCTCTAAGAAACATGGTAAATTAAATGAAAGGAAGTCCTTGAAACCTAAACTTATAAATTCAATTTGGCAAAATAAAACACTTTAACTCAAAGTTCATCCATCCATCTGATACCATATTAACAATGAAATTCCATATTTAAATCACTTTTCTTTTTTTATCGTGTGGAGACCGCTGCATCAATCGATAGTGTCAATCAAAAGGATCAAATCTCTCTAAGAAACATGGTAAATTAAACGAAAGGAAGTCCTTGAAACCTAAACTTATAAATTCAATTTGGCAAAATAAAATACTTTAACTCAAAGTTCATCCATCCATCTGATACCATATTAACAATGAAATTTCATATTTAAATCACTTTTCTTTTTTTATCGTGTGGAGGCCGCTGCTGGTCAGCAGTAGTATTTAGGTATCTCGAACTCAAACCGACTAAAACCGCACGCCGCGCCGTCTCAATTGACAGGTTATAAGTTGATCCAATAGGGCAATTCTCTCGCCATCTTCGTTGCCCAGGGTACACCGCGTGCAGGTTTCTAATCAAGCACTCAAAAATAACTACCTACCCTACCTACCCTCCCTACATACCTCATGCAGTTACCCAATAAAGTTACATTCTAAACAGGTAACGAAGTTCATTCATTCAGTATGTACTCATTTTACTAAATAAATTTCATCAAAGATTTCTCTAGTGTTGACCTTATAAGAAACCATATCTGATGGTTCCTGGAGTAAAAGTGCTGTGTCTGTTTGCATTGAATTTATAAGTTAAGATTTTGTGAACTTCCTTTCATTAAATTTACCATGTTTTTTAGAGAGATTTGATCCTTTTGATTGACACTATCGATTGATGCAGTGGTCTCCACACGATAAAAAAAGAAAAGTGATTTAAATATGGAATTTCATTGTTAATATGGTATCAGATGGATGGATGAACTTTGAATTAAAGTGTTTTATTTTGCCAAATTGAATTTATAAGTTTAGGTTTCAAGGACTTCCTTTCATTTAATTTACCATGTTTCTTAGAGAGATTTGATCCTTTTGATTGACACTATCGATTGATGCCATAAAAATACAGGATGTTACTTTTTCGGATTTTAGTCGGTTCGATTACCGGGTGTGGCAAGCGAATTTTTAAAAATCTTTGAATGCAGTTTTGTTTCTTTTTAAAAATAAAATGATGTCTCCTTTAAGTAAAATGCGCCAACTTAAGGATTTAAGGTACTTGCCCTCCATGTGGCATCGCCGTGGGACGCCCTGTATAGAGAAACAGGTTAGGTACTGATACGGGCGGGCCGGTACGGGTAAACCTATCTATGTTATCATCATGTCTTTTGAGAATTCAACATTATGAGTAGAGGGCTTCTGAAAGGATCGCAAATAAATGATGCTTTGTTAATCTATTACTTTGTTTGCTAACAGTAGGTACTTATTTATCAAGGTGAGACGAATTTTCGCACATGAAATATCATTTTAAAAGGACTGAAGCGAGTTTACTACTATTTTTGACTGAGACGAATATTCACTGAGGCGAATTTACTACAACCCATGAGAGTTCAACATTATGTTCCGGAAGGGTCAATTCGTCGTTTGTCAAGAAAATTGCAAAGTATTCGCGCTCATATGTTTTTACACATGGCTGCATAGGCGCGAATATGTTGCGATTTTTTTTCACATAATATGTGGTGTTAGAACATAAACGACGAATTATCATAATTTTTGTTGCTATGGAAACTTATGGGTGTAGACAACCGGTACTTACCGGTAGCCTGTTTCTCTATGTAAGCACCCTTACGCCCAGTTTCCGAAAGGCTGATCAATGTCAAATTAATTAATCGGCTGTTAATTTTATTTTTCAAGTAGCAATTGGGTTGCTAAAAGCATGGTTAAATGGTTTTAATTTGATCATCGTGTTGGTTAATCAGCTATTTTAACCGACACGATGTTCAAATTAAACTATTTAACCATGATTTTAGCAACCCAATTGCTACTTGACAAGAAATTTGACAGCCGATTAGTTGATTTGACGTTGATCAGCCTTTCGGAAACTGGACGCTAATGTTAATTCCTCATAGCTCAAATATTGTCAACTTAAGCAGTCCATTGAGCAGGGGGTAAAACATTTTTTGAGTTGATATTTAAGTACAATTCTGCATGCTGAACTAACATTCAACACTACATTGTAATATCGATTCTATAAACACTCACAGTAACTATTACTACCCCAACGTGGTGTACAGGTTATTATTATCGAACACGATCGTTCATGTAACAATACTTTGTTACTCAATAAAAACGGCTACACTTGAGAGCAAATTAACAGCACCGGTTTATAGCAAAAATTACAGAAACATTTGGCGATATGTCAAATATTTCTGTAGGATATTATTAACCTTTTATTTATCAATGACAAAAGAATATAATAGAATAAACAATGTATGGCATTGACATTATGTTTACGACTGTCACAAACGTAATAATGTACCAAATGTCAATTCCATACATTGTTGTCTATTTTATTGTACAAACGAATTGCTACTTGTCTAGGGGGGCCTATCTTATTAAATAAGTAACAAACATTCATCTAGCCAAACATTCACATTTATGGTAGTCGTCTGAATATAGTTTGTAATAGATATTGGTCTGTCACGTTACACGATAAAATATGACTACATAGTTAATTTTGTTAAAACTAATAAGTATACTTATTGGTGGTCGAACCCTTAGCAAAAGACGTGTTTGCGCCATGCCAACGACTGCTCGCTGACAATGGCATATTAGTTATCCGATGAACATGAATATATGCTTTAAAATTGAGTGTAGATATTTTTATTATCAGCTTTAGCGATTCACCAAAGCCACTCGCATAATGTAGGTACATTTCCACTTAAATTTCTCAGAGACCTTATATAGGATGTTTAAAAATAATGGAAATTATGTTTTTGAAGAACTAAACTTAAGTATATGCAGTAAATTTTTTTTAAATTTGTTATTGGGTTATTCTCTTAAAAAATGAAACACTGAAAATGTGTTCGACAGGTAAGACGAACACTAGCTGTCCTTCTTCACTACTATGAAGGTACAGCACATAGTTTAGTGTGGGAAGGTTACCCCACGCATATAGTATCAGACTACCCATTAGATATCCATTAGACCCTAAATTTAACGATTTATTACCAGAAATATAAGAGCATTCCTGGATCAAATGACATTACTTTTTTTACAAGTTTAATAAAAAATGTACCACACTATTTTCAAATGAGGTATTGAATTCAATATGTCAGTAAAATCATGGTTTCTAGTTAAAGACTAGCCCACCGAGAGTCAGAACTAAACATGAACTGAAATATACCACCTGGAAGTCCTTAAATAGGTTGAGGTATCAGGTCGGCTTTTGTAGGGCGAACCGGGCAAAATGGCGGGGTGGTGTTTGTGACTGTGTTGCACCTTTGCAGTCGATGGACCACCTTCTGCCGTGCCCGCAGTGCCCCTACACCAGCATTGCCGTTCTGATTGAAGCGACGGAATGTGCGGGTCAATGTCGCCGAGTTTTGAGCTGGACGCATCTAACTATTTTAAATTATTGTCACTGAAACGATGAAGAAGTTAAGGACTCATCCTGTATTTGGTAAGTACGCGTACAAAATCAACAACAAAGAAACGTAAGATAAATGAAAAATGTATCGCAAGACTTGTGCAGCGAACCGTAGCGATTTGAGTTTCTTATTGATTTACCATCGAAAGATTTCTTTTTATAAATTATGCCCTAATATCTTACAGTATTAACATTTAGACCACTATTTGTATTTGAACTTATTTGGCTTATGGTTCATTGACGCCATGTTAGTTGATAGTATTTTATTACGATAGGTATCTAAAGTAACCATCTGTAGGTAGATATATATTTATTTGTCCTAACTGATTCATCAACGCAGAACCTAAACTACAGGGGATTTAACCCTAAAAGGTTTACAGTGTGTGATTTATGGGGCTGATTGGGAATTTCTCAATTTCATTTTGTAGTCACTCAACTAGGGAAGTACTAGGTAGCCGTATGTACTACACGGTAGCTCACATACTGGATGATATACAGTCAGCTAGTCAATCTTCCTACCTAATTCAAAAAACCTTGTGAATTAGGTAGGGAGAATAACCTTACTGACTGCAAAAAACGACTACGCTTGGTAGAAACTTAAACGGTACTGTCCTTAAATAACGATTTAAAATTATAATTTAGTTTCTCTCAGAAGCTGTGATAAATGATAATGTAGCTGGAACTGAAGACTTTAATAAATCTTTCGAATAAATTGTAATGCTAACTAGGTGACAAAGACGTGCTCATATGTGTGATTTAGAGCCTTTTGGCGTTTACGACATGTTACAATTTAATGTGTTATCTTTGTTCGTGACGGGGGTGATAACGTCTCTGTCAAAAAGGGTAACGAAATGTGAGCCCAAATGTAATATGTTTATGTTTTGAACGTTATTTAGTTGGACTTACGAGAGTATTGTATAAAAATGTCTAAAGAATATGGTTTTCATTTATTTTCAGTCTCAATTTTGGTACTTTTCTTTAAAATTCATTAAGAAATTTTTGTTAAATAATTTGAATGAAAAGGCAACATTTATTTCAGGGTTTATGGGCTCCCACCAAAGTCTACGGGGCCAAGTCAATCTCACCTGCAAGCCGGTTCATCTACTGTTGCGGACAAGGCTCTAGCATAAGCTTTCTTCTGCAGCCTTGGGGTTAAGAGTCGTATAAGTTAAACCAAAAGGAGGAGAAGAATCCAAGGCTTTCACGTCGGAATTCAGGGTGCGTTGATCCCCCGGTGAAAGCCTCGTATGCAATCGAGAACTACGTTGAGATAATGATGATGATGCTTATTTTCGGACTTCGGACTTCGAGGTCGGCCTCGGATGCTACCGCGATTAACTAGGATGGTGCCTAAACGTAAGGGATTTATAAGTTTATTCCTCCTAAGAGTATTAAACTTATAAGTTTTCCAACAACTCATCAATATTCTATTAATATTAATATCTTTTTGGAACATTGCAACAAGTTCTGAGCTTCCCTAGACGCCTGGCGGTCGAACATCGGTGGTTTGGTAATTATTTAAGAACTATGAACTTCAGTTATATCAAAACTCGCTGTTCCCCGAGGCTCCATCCTCCATCCACTTGCAATTCTGATCCCACTTCAGCAAGTAATGGATAAATAATAGCCTGTTAATCATTCAGACTATAATTTATCCCTGTATCAATTTTATGATCCATTCAGTCGTATAGGCGCGATTGAATAATATCATCCAAATATATTAGATACAAGCAATGACATTTCATAACATAGACATGTCATATGCTTACAAATCAACGTAGAAAAATGTGCCGAACTCACACACACACATTTTTAATTCATCTACACTTTTGGTGTATTAACTTTAGAGTAATAGTTCGTGCAGTGTCTATAAACATACGATGGCATTTTCGTTATTTTTTTAAGTCACTGATGCTTCCGCTCAACGTCCGACCGGCGCCGCTCGGCACGCGGTACTAGAGGCAAACGTTCCAATTGACTCGTTTTCGGATCTTCACGATTTTCGCGCAATAACATATCTACTTCTTTTTATATAATATCTTTGGATACAAGCTTTCGTATAACTGAAGACATATGTCTTGGACCCTGCGCAGTAGACGATTTTTAGGTCCCCTTTGAGGAAAGCACGGGGGTGCGACGGCGGAGGAATTACGACGCATCCACCAATCATAGAGCTGCGTGCCGACGTTTTAAACCAATCAGCGGGCGCTAAACTCCCGCGTCCTTCTCCGTACACTTGCGTGCAAAAATAAATTTGAATTTATCACCACAATAATTATTTCGAATTAGTATATATATACAATATAATTTTTTAAGATACCTATCATATAAGTTTTTTATTTTGCGATTTATATCTTGATCTTGATTTATACGGTTTTTGTTTACCCTAGGAAACCTACTAGCTTTTTTAACGCGAGCGTAGGCACATACTCTTTGTGATTATTATTAAACTATTTTTATCATCGGGAGCTTAGTGGTTAAGGAGTCGGCCTTACGAGCGAGAGGTCCCGTGTTCGAATCAAACTCGGGACGAGTTCAAATCCTACGGGACTGCTGACGTGAACTCCTAACACACGCAATTTGGCTTAGCTGGAGGGGTGAGGGGTTAATGAGAATATTAGTAATTTTGGTTACTATTTTTTTATACTAGATAAGATAAGATAAATACTCTTTATTACACACCAAACATAGGATACATACATAAGATACTACTTAGGTCGCAGACAAGCACACGGCCCTCCTGGTGGCAAGTGGTTACCGTGGCCTATAGGCGAGTGCCACACCAGGGGAGCCACACTCTTGCTGCCGACCCTGTAAGAACAGAGAGATTGTGTGCCATTAACCGAAAAGATAGTAGGACAAAGCCTTTGGTTTTCCCACTGACAGCACAAAACCTCTCCTGTGAGCTCTGGCTACCCTACTCACCGTCGGAAACACAACACGAGGTTATTAATTCTGTAGGTTAGTACCTATCTATTGGTATAGTTAATAAATAAATAAATTGACAGAATAAGATACATTTTTTATACTGTTGACAATTAAATATATTCTAATTTCTAACCATTAAATTATACTTAGCGTTTCATGATATAATACGCCTACAATCATGTTGACGGGGATTAACTCGATTAACTGTTAAATATTATTACGTAACAATTTCTACATAATACCTAAATAATTTAAATAGGTAATTTAAAATGAAGATTTTTAATAGTTCGGGCGATAAATGTCAGAAACGCTAAAACACAAAATAGAGTAGCCATTTTTTTGTCCGGTAGTGCACCATGCGCGAACTTGCCGATTTAGGTCCATCACTCGTGTCCACAGTTATATTGACATCAATATTAGTATTAATTAGGAGTAGAAGTAGACGACGGATGAGACTGTCGTAGTTTTTCTCTCGAGATTGTCTAGGTTACATTTGTACCTACCAGTGAAATATATTAGAAGAGAAGAGAGCGCAGACGTGCGGGTTCTTAGAAGCAAGCTTTAGATGCATAATATCAGTCTATGCATGATTCGCTAATCAGTCACCTTTATGCCGAATTGTAAGGATTATGTAAAAGTGTACACTTATCTCCTTCGCCATCTGTACATAATATATCGAACCTATATATACGATTGAACATACATACGTATTTACGAAATTTGGCCGTATCGAAAAATATACACCGATTGGCCCCTTTTCCAGGCTTCACCCAATGTACGGTTAGAATTGTTCTGCCTTGATTTGTTTGGGTCACGACAGAGTGACCAACAAAAACTACACAGATTGGTTCGTTAGAGCTGCCTAAAGCACAGTTGTTCGTGGGACAAAAATGGTTGTAAAGTTCCCACGAGAAGTATCTATACCTATTTATTATAGAACATAATATATAATACATTCCTCTACAATATACCTTTGTAAGTTTGGTGTAATAAAACGTTTATAGAATGATGGACAGCCATAATTCCTAACTAATTCTTCTTCATACTAGCGTTAATTCTCAGTTACACTCGAAGCTCCACTTTACCAGTCTTGTAGTAGTATCTGATAAATTCCTAACTTATTAATTACCTTATTGCTCCTAGGTCCAGTAGTGAATATTGAAATCTCATTAATCTAGCAAGACATGTTGGCTTGTAGCAACCGGAATTGGAAATGTCACAGTAATTATGCATTAAGTTGGATTGATTGCATACATGACGGACATACATTATTGACTAGATGTATCTCGCCATTGGCTTTGAGCGGCGTAAATACGAATACTGAGCACATCTATTGTAATAATACATACATACAGACACGCCTCTTTCCCAGTGGGGTATGCAGAGACCACAGTTTTCCACCTGCTACGATCCTGGCATACATCTTTCGCTTCTTCTACGGTCATTCATAATTGCTTTCATTGCCAAGAGCTTCAGTAAGCTCTTTACTAAATCGAATATCAAAAGCGGCATTGATAGGATCTTACCAAATTTGGATAGGTAGGGGAGGGGGGAACTCTACTGACGGTGGAGGTGAGCGCTGATGCATCACAAGGTGGCCACCCTAAACCTACATCAGGGTCGCAAGTCCCAGTCGCCGTCACGGTGTTCCTCTCTGTATCACGCTATGGACCCGGCGACCGCACGGTGAATCCATGGAGTGCTGAGAATCGGATCTCATGCTCGCCGGTTTCGGATACTCTTGACATGTCCTTTCTTTAAAATGGTTTCGATCTGACTGACCTACTCATACGTATATATGTACGTAATATATGAGAATACGGAATAATGGAATTACTCTTGAAGTTGATAATCTACTTCAGTCAAACTCTTCGTACGGGAAACCTGATTGCAAAGTTCATTTTTGATGTCAACCCCTAGCTTTGAGCGCTAGCTTTGAAACTTTTGCTCAGAAACTATCAAACTTTCAGTATTGTCTGCTGTAGGATAATACAAAGCTCACTATATATAATGAGGTTCAAGTGAATTTATTAATCCGAAGATAGTGCTTGGCGATATTGTTTTAAATTAAATGAAACTTTGCAGCAACGGGATCTTTTTTATTCAGTTTTATCAAAAGGGTTCAGTTTTATCGAGTTATTCCGTTTGGATTCCCTGCCGATTGTTATTATGTTTTAATTCCCGATTGATCCACCGTAAACTGTGTCATTCCGGTCTGATCCCTTTAGTACTTTTTACAGGCAAGTACAGTAAGTCAGCGTCTATAGTTGTTATTAGGGTGTTTTTATATTCGCTGAATACAGTATTAATTTTCCGATTATTTATGAGATATCTTTTCGTTTTCTTAGAGTTTATACTTACCTGTATGCTCATATTGCTCAGAGACAGCCGTGTCCAGAGTTAATGGGTGAACTGGTCAGCAGTTACGTAAATGTTAATGAAAATCATTGATTAGGGCCAGGTCCATACAACTAAATGAAAACCAGGATCGGAACCAGTTTCATACAAGTAAATTAAAAGCCTCGTACGGAAGCAGTTCCGAAGCTCTATTTTGAAAAATAGCTGAAGCGTAGCTACCTATTTTAAATAATATTAGGTCTTCACGAGTATACATGTGAGTCATTTTGTTTATTCACATAATCGCGGGCTCGCCTAAATTTAATTTAAAAAAATCCCTTTAAGGGTAAAAATAAGGACCAATAGCATCAGAAACGGTGGTCCGTATCTTCTGGACTACAGCTCAGCTATTTACCATCCAGCGGTGTGCAGTCAATTGACAGACCACATATAAAAAGAAAAAATAATACCTATTTCTTTTTTAATTGGTGTCGCATTTTTTGTGTGTACCTTTTTTGCACCTCAAGTGTACGAACTGGGGCAATTGAATACAATGTAAAGGGAGTATTTATGGCGCGCTACCTGCATTGAGTTGTTGGTAGGAAAATGTTCCATGTTCAATCGTTCATACTTTTCATTCATCGATAAAGTGTAGGGGAACATGCGCTTTTGATATGGGATGATAGTGTTTTTCTTTTGTTTGCTCATGGTTGAGTAGACTATAGATACTGCTGTGCAATTCACTAACAAGCACAACGATGCGACAACGATGCGAGTCGCAACGATGTGCGCGATAGACACTGTCATTGGTCGATTTCCAATGACGTGATACAATCTGACCAATGACAATCTACGTTGCGCCTCGCATCGTTGTCGCATCGTTGTGCTCGCTTAGTGAATTGCAGTGCAGAATAGATATGGCACTCACGATGTTTTAGAGTTCCGAGCCCAAAAGATATAAAACGATGCTGCGCTCGAATGTGAACACTTCTAACATAAGTTCTTACTTGAGTAAAGATTAGAGATTATTTATTAATTTCTAACTTTTAACCTTTCGTGATCCATGTTATACAATATGTTAACAGAAATTAACGTGATCATGGTACAGGTACCTACATACATACATATACCTTTGAATTGCCTGACGTTTCGACTACTGAAAAGCACAGTCAGTTCTTCATCCACCCACACATCCTCGATATCTTTTCTAGTCTATATCAATCTGATGCTGACTGTACCTATATAACGTATGTATGTACAATCAACTTCAAAACTAAACTACACAGGCCTGTGATAAAGGGTTAACACAAATTAATTATGTGGTTACAATACAGTAACAAACACACATTCATTTTGTTTATTGCACTTGGGAAATTCCGTACGTGCTGACGCTGAGTATGGAATGAATTCGAATTATATTTTGAAGTTTTGCAAGAAATTGTTACAAGTTTGAATTGGGTAGAATGTGGGTTACATTTTCGTACCAACAGAATTTGCAGATTTGATAACAGAAAGTTTTTTATGGATATCTTCTAATATATAAAAATCAATGCCACTTTTCGTTGTTATTTTATAACTCAAGGACGGCTGAACCGATTTGGCTAATTTTAGTTTTGAAATATTCGTGGGTGTCTAGGGAAGGTTTAAAAGATGAGAAAATAGGTGCAGCGGGAGAGGGAAAAATATGGCGGTACGAAGTTCGCCGGGACAGCTAGTAATCCCTACTAATATTATAAATGCGAAAGTAACTCTGTCTGTCTATCTGTCTGCCTGTCTGTCTGTCTGTCTGTCTGTCTCGCTTTTACGACTAAACCACTGAACCGATTTTGATGAAATTTGGTATAGGGGTAGATTAGACCTTGAGAAAGGACATAGGCTATGTTTGGTCGCGATAACCGACATCCACGCGGGCGGAGCCGCGGGCAAAAGCTAGTAATATCTAAAATAATGCTACATACATACATAGGTATACTCATGCTTTTAAATCCCCGAAGGGGTATGCAGAGGTGTATTATATTCTCACCCTCATTTCGGTAACTATGTTTTTCGGTCCCACGTTATAGGGGGTGAGCCTATTACCGTCAAGCGGGCACTTATTCATGGACTTTATGTTTAATATCGTATGGAGAACAGCCCTATCTCTTAGTCCCCTTCTACGACACCCACAGGAAGAGATGGGGTGGCCTTATTGTACTCCATCGGAAACCAACACGGGCACTGTACAACATGGTTTTTGAAATAGCTACTGAAAAGTAGCCGAAACGTCGGGTGTTAATAACACCAAATAAATCGCGACAAGATCCGTAAAGGTATGATTCCGAAGCCGACCGCATACGACAACGACAGACGCATGCAGCAGATACAGCGTGCCCATTACTTGTTAAACTCCGATATGGATAAAGGGGACCATTGAGAAGACGCAATGAATTACGCGCATGTGCTGCGTGCGTTGGCAGTTGTCGTATGCGGTCGGCTACAGAATTATACCTTTACGGGACCTAATAAAATGATTGGTGAAATGTGGGTGTTAATTCACCTCTGCCTAACCCTCCGAGGATAAAGGCGTGATTGTTATATATGTATGTATGTATGTAGAATCCGTTACAAGTGGTTATATTTCAATGCGTGATGTTGTAACCACTTCCGACAGTATCAAATCATTTTATATTCTTTTAAATTAGTTTTATTTGAGAACTGCGGCGGGTCACTCACCCATATACAATAATAATGGAACTATACATCGGTCATTCATCATTTTGTGCCGAGGTTCCAAGAGTTTGAAGTGTTGTGTAACATATTTTGACGATACATTTTCTATTTTCGGCACAAGATATTGTACGTGACGCAGCTAGCATCAATACATTCAATTTCGAGCGAAATTTCTCTGTTAGAAGAGAAAAATAGACATTTGAGAAATGTATTCTGATTTAGAATATTGTTTAACCATTTGATCGGGGGAAAATGGATTGGTCTGTGATTTTCGAAGGCTTTGGGGGTGATTGAGAGTTGGTGTATAAAGGACTGACAATGTCAAACTCCAAGCTAGCTTTAACACGATTTATGTGTTTTATGATTATGAATAAGAATTGAAACGTGAGTTCGTTTAAAAACACTTTCGTTTCGTTACTTCTCTACAATCTCTTCATAAACTGTTTGTTTTGAATATTGATTTTAATTGTATTGAATTTTTACAAAGTAATTGATAATATATTTAAAAAAATATAAAATACATTTACAACACACCTGCTCATAACAGTGATATTATTTTACCGCAATTAAGCACGGAATGACACCTATTATAAAACTGTGACTTTTTCATTACTATTGTTCACAAAAGTGAGTTATAGATTCTTTTTTAAATTTTATAGGAAGTGTCTATAATTGTCTATGTTCTTAAAAAAGTTTTGATACAAAAAATAACGTGTTTAATAGTACGAATAAATTAATACGCCTATTGTATGGTCATTTGATGCATTTTCGTATTTCAATAAATAATTTCAACTTGTAATACTTGTGTAATAAACAAAATTTTCGCTCAAATTTAACTTTTTTTTTCTCTAAGTACAGAAAAAAAAACAGAGTAAAAAAAAGTTAAGTTCAAACCTCATTTTTTTTTTAAATATGGTCGACCGCCATTGTTAAATGCGCGCGCATAGGAAAACGAATTAATTTGTAGTATTGTTTATTTAGTATTTGTAGTATTATTTTATTCGCAAGTGTGTTGTAAAACGTCGTATGGCACGTGTGAGCATGATGATTACCGTCCTCGGCTGTCTTAACACCCTCGCCTGGCGGCTCGGGTCTCAATGGCGCCTCGGCGGTAATCACCAACGTTGCTCACTTGTACCATAATGTACTATTATTTCGACTACGAGTATTACGCAAGGGGTGAAAGATCGATTTCCATTGTTTGTAGGCATTAATATATTTTATACTTACACCATATTATTATGAAGAGCTAAAGTTATTAAGTTGTAGGGGGTAATCTCTGGATCTACTGAACCGATTTTGAATTTTTTTTACCAATAGAAAGACACATTATTTGTTAGTGTCATGGGCATATTGTATAGTATATACGCATTATTGTATTGCTGTATTATTTCACATTGTGCAGATAACTCAAATAAAACTTTTTTCTTTCTTTCTTTCTTTCATACATTATCACGTTATCGAGGAGGGTCAGCAGCGGGAATGCGATCAGAAGTTCACACGGACGGACGGAGCTGAGTTTATTTTGCTTCCTAAATTCATAACATGATAGAAAAAAAATAAGACAGGGATTTGAATCGTTTTTTTAATTTGATTTTCATTAAAATTCAATTCAAATTGTAGTATGTACATAATCTACTTTTTAAGTTGGTATAAATGCATTCAATTAAGTTCATTCGATTCTGAGATGTTTGAAATGCTCATCGATTAATCCAAATGAATTAGATTTTTTAAGCATGTCATCTTACTATGAAGCTAATGTCAAATGAGGCTTCTTAAAATTCTTCGGGTGTAGTTACGTTATTTAGGTGTAACTCAGAAATAATTTCGCGAATGAGCCACTTGATCGGATCCGCCGTTGGTTTGAAGTTTCCGTCCACTTGCTTTATCTCTATTGTATCTAAGAAAAACTAGGTAATTAATAAAAATTTAAAGCAATTAGTATGCTAACTAAGAAAAAGTGAAATGCTTAGCCGGGACTTGAACCCGGGACCTGGCCCTCGATTCTGCTAAAGCAACACCACTGTCATAGCACAGATACTGCAAAATATTGCATTAAATTTTAGACTTTATTGCTATAACCCTAAGGTCCAAAATTAAATGAAAAAGTTTTATACACTCTTTGATTCATTCATTTTTATTAGGGTTCCGTAGCCAAATGGCAAAAAACGGAACCCTTATAGATTCGTCATGTCTGTCCGTCCGTCTATCTGTCTGTCTGTCTGTCTGTCTGTCTGTCTGTCAGTCTGTCTGTCTGTCTGTCTGTCTGTCGGTCCGTATGTCACAGCCACTTTTCTCCGAAACTATAAGGCCTATGCTGTTGAAACTTGGTAAGAAAGTGTATTCTGTGAACCGCATTAAGAATTTCACACAAAAATAAAAAAATGCATAAAATTTTGGGGGTCCCCATACTTAGAACTGAAACTCAAAATTTTTTTTTTCGTCAAACCCATACGTGTGGGGTATCTATAGATAGGTCTTTAAAAATGCTATTGAGGTTTCTAACATCATTTTTTTCTAAACTGAATAGTTTGCGCGAGAGACACTTCCAAAGAGGAAAAATATGTGTCCCCCCCCCCTCTAACTTCTAAAATAAGAGAATGATAAATCTAAAAAAAATATATGATGTAAATTGCCATGCAAACTACCACTAAAAATTGGTTCGAACGAGATCCAGTCAGTAGTTTTTTTTAATACGTCATAAACCGCAATTTTCGCCTTTGCTACTACGGAACCCTTCATGGGCGAGTCCGACTCGCACTTGGGCGATTTTATCTTTCATATGACATTGATCAGCCTTTCGGAAACTGGGCGTCAGTCATTTAATTTTAGACTTTAACGTCATTATTTTACAGACTAAATGTAAATGGTTTTTTTTACAGTGTTCGTGGTATGCAAAGACATTTCATAACATAGACATGGCATATGCTTACAAATCAACGTAGAAAAATGTGCCGAACTCACACACACACATTTTTAATTCATCTACACTTCCCTACATAACCAATGGATTGAAAAGAGAGGACATGAAAAATACAATATAAAAGAAGAAGACAGCTATTGTTTGTCACTTGGACTTTAATGATAACAATGTACCAATCACAGTGCGGTTGCTAGTCGGTGACATAGGCTAGCAAAATTATTGAAAAAGAAGGTACAGAGCTCTCTGAATTGAGGTTATTGCCTAATTTTGTTTAGACAAAGATGTTTGTTTAACTTTGTTAATGTATTATGAAAAAGCTAGGTATAATTTTTAAATTTCATTATTTTGTTGCTGTCAGTAGTACAATTTTAACAAGTACCTAAGTAGGTACTTGCCAGTAAAGTGAAGTTTGAGATAATTGCGTAATTTTGTTTAGAAGCCGCGGTAGCCTAGTGGTATGGGTCATGGACTGCTGAGACGAGGTCTCGGGTTCGATCCCAGGTTTTACCATGGCACACACCAATGACTTTTCGATGCTTTTCGAAGTTATGTGTGTATTTATCGCAGGTTTATAAGTGCCCGGTTAATGGCAATAGGCTCGCCACCTATTACATTGGGACCTAAACATAAACGGTGAAATGTGGGTGCTAGCACCTCTGCCTACCCCTTCGGGGATATAGGCGTGAGTTTATGTTATGTATGTTGTTTAGACAAAGATGTTTGTTTGTCATTGTTATTGTATCTTCTTATAGTATATAAAATTCTCGTGTCACAATGTTCGTTCCCGTACTCCTCCGAAACGGCTTAACCGATTCTCATGAAATTTAGTGAGCATATTGAGTAGGTCTGAGAATCGGCCAACATCTATTTTTCAAACCCCTAAGTGAAGTGATAAGGGTGAAGCGGGAACGGGATTTGAATACCACGCGGGCCGAAAATATGGCGGTACGAAGTTCGCCGGGGCAGCTAGTTAAGTAAGTATAAAAAAACTAGGTATGTTTATTCTATTTCATTATTTTGTTGCTGCCAATAGTACCTACAAATTTTAACAAGAAGGTACTTACCTAAGTAGATACTTGCCAGTGAAGTGAAGTTCGCACTTATTAACTTACTTGAACCACATAGTATTAGTAGGCAATTATAAAAAACAACAAATTAAAATTGGGAGGTAGTATGTAGTGAGTTTAATGCCTACGATATTCTCATCTGTACTTTAATCTATGTTCGGATCACACACGTCCTTGTCGCTCACGCACCAAATTATATCATACTGTCTCTTTTTATTTTTGTACTGACAATTTTAACTTGAAAATTATGAAAGTCAGAAATTTGGTCTTTATCAGTTGAAATATGTATTATTTCCATGTGATATGAAATCCCTTTTGATGTATTAACTTTAGAGTAATAGTTCGTGCAGTGTCTATAAACATACGATGGCATTTTCGTTATTTTTATAAGTCACTGATGCTTCCGCTCAACGTCCGGCCAGCGCCGCTCGGTACGCTGTACTAGAGGCAAACGTTCCAATTGACTCGTTTTCGAATCTTCACGATTTTCGCGCAATAACGAATCTACTTCTTTTTATATATAATATCTTTGGTGGTATGACAGTGTTTTTGGTCTAGCTGAATCGAGGCCCAGTTCCTTACAGGGGGCAGGCCACGCTCACTCTATGTACTTGCGCGCTCTCGCCGCCGCACATACAGGTATTTGCTCGATCTACGCGGCCAAAATTATTTTAATGCATAATTGGTATCTAAACAAGATAAATAAACAATAAAAATACTTATTTTTTTAAAATAATACTATATTTTACAAAAAACGCCTTAGTGGAGTACCTAGTATAGTAATATAGCTTTTTTAAGTTAATTCATCGCTTTCTGATGAATTTTCTATTATTGGATTGTATTCTGCAGACACAAACAGCCAAAGTTTCAGGCAAAAATGTTTTCGCTTTCCTTTTTTTTATATTTCGCATGCTACTTAGCAGAGTTCTGCTCAGTTCAGATCCTCTGCTAAGTACATACATGTGTAATGTATATACTTAGCAGAGGATCTGAACTGAGCAGAATCGGTTAATTATATCTTGATTGCAATTTGTCCTCGAACATTTTCTTGCTAAATCTTGATGGTAACAGCTGAAGTGTTTATTTCTAGCCACAGCTGCATCTCGGAAAGCTCTCCTATTGACAATAATGCCTTTTCAATTATGACTGCGCCATAATCGTTATCGTACACGATTCTTCTTGGCTTTTTGTAATGCACTTTAACACGGAAAAAAAACCTTATTGGTCTTTCTCATAATCTCGTACTGTCCTTGTGTCAAATCGGCATCTATAAACATTTGCAAAGCCTGCATTGGTGTCAAGGAGGACTCCTCTTTACTGGGTCGCGTAAGCAAAAATGCCTTTATCTTTTCGGACAATTGATGCATCTTTGTTACCAGATCTACCCAGTTCCACTTTCGCAGCATGTATAAAAGTCTACTTTTCAAAGTTAGAACGTAGTTCTTCAGTCTTTTGCCTTTTGCTCTGGCTCTTTTTGAGAAGTTTTATCAACAGGTATTCCAAAAGTGCCTTCCAGCCAAAACCGGTTGTATTTTATAAATTTATCTTGAGCTTTGGTTCACCTTTGTTTTATTTCAGATTGCAAATCATGAATTTTGTCGTTGTTGTAACCTTCACATGACAAAAGTTTATCTTTTAAATAGTTTAATTTGGCATCTAAAATAAGGAAATTTTCTTTCTTTATTAGATCAAATAAGTGTTGGCGTGTTACAACTCTTACTCCTGATGCATCTTCTGAACCTAAAACAAACAAATACAATGTAGAAAGTCACTAAAAGATATTTCCTATTTTAAACGATATTTAGCTGAATCTCTTCAATACCTCTAAACTGTATTTATCCGGACGTATCCGGAGATGATTTTCACTGTATTTACAAAGTAAAAGATCAGAGAATAACCTACAATACAAATTATAGCCGGATCTAACCCGATACATAAACAAAAACACTAGCAAAGATTTTTTTTTGAAATAAGTTATGGTGTGAAAATGGGTTTTTTTATCACTACCAAAAAAATATAGCTTGTTAATGTATCATAATTTTATTTATGCATTTTATAAGTCTTTTACCTTGTCCATCAGAATCCATCACTTTCAATTCGTAGGAAGAACTTGAGAATTTAGAAACACACTTCGAAAGTTTGATGTTTAGAAAAGCGCCAACATGAAATACGCACACTAAGTGAAACGGTCAAATTGCGACTGATGCCACAGAGGCGGGGTGTAAGGTAGCAGGTAGATAAAGCATGGGTATTGTGCCAGGGTTCATATTCTGATCGTGGAACTAGTTTTTATGAATGTTATTGAATTTTTGATAATGGGACTTTTGGCCGCGTAGATCGAGCAAATACCTGTATGTGCGCCGGTCGCCGACGGTCCTCGGTCGTCAGTCGGGCTGTCGCTAGCCGCGCGTGCACACGCGCGTAATAAAGTACCTAAGGTTTGGTTATATTATTACGTTTCAATCTTTTTGTTTGTTGAGTCTTTTTGTTTGTTATTAATATAATTAATACTCAATCTAAGATGCTATTATGAAAGCATATCACGGATGCGAATCTAACAAATCAAATAAAAATCTTACTTCTGCTTGCCTGTTAATGAAGAACGGCAAGTAGGTACTTACTTAATAAGTGTAATTACATTCGTTATGTTACTGTAGGTACCTACCTATGACAATATTTAATATACATAGGTAGGTACATATCTTGTACAAAGTAATATAGGTACCTACCTACCCACTTCGCTACCTACTATACGGAAAGACTTAAAAAATGTTGGATTCAGTACTTAGTCTATTCAGTAACAGATTGGTTGTTACAAGATGTAGTTATCTGACCTAGTACCTACTTATAGCTAACGGCTCGGGTTCAGTCTCAACACTTGAATGCAATCATAAATAAAAAATTGTAAGTACTCGTAGGATGGTATCGCGAGGCGATCAGCGACCGGCGATGGCCGCCGCCGCCCGCACCGCTCTGTCGCGGGCTGTAGGCACATGCTGTAACTTGCATCTCGAATGATCGAAGTGAGCTCGATAGCTGAATCCGCGGTGAGATGTCAATTTCGCATACAAATTGACATCTCACCGCGGATTCAGCTATCGAGCTCACTTCGATCATTCGAGATGTTTGTTACAGCATGTGCCTGCTGGCGTTTGACTCTCGTGTACTTGTGTAGGTATTGTCGGTGCGTTACCTCTACTGCATTGTTTGCGTTCAGACCAAATATATAATAATCGCCACTGTGCACTGAGAATAGTAGTTTATCTAAGGCCTTGTCTAAGCTTACCTACTCTTGAGTTGCTGACCGGTAGGATTGTGATTGAGATGAAATACATATTGACCGAATGTCCAATAATATTCGGCTATTATTCGATATTCGATGAATAGGTGAGAAAAATGTCAAACTATTGTAAACTAGTGTAAAGCCTTTATTAAGCGAGGCAACCCTAGCGTTATTATACGTAACTACGAGGACGACGCCGAGCGACTGCAAAGTAATAATAACCGTATGGCTGTCTGTTAAGATACATATTCGTATGGAGGTGGTTGATCACGTGGACTTGTAGGCACTTATCTGAGTTGAATCGTTAATTTTCCAGGCAGTGAGTTATCTGTTCCAACTATTAGGTAATCTGTGCAGGGGGGAACGCTCTAACCACTGAGCTACCGGGCCACTAGGCAGAGGTGAATCCACACCCACATTTGACCAAGCACTGTGTACGTTCCCACGTAATAGTTGTTGACTCGAGCCATGATGTGAGGTGTGGAAACGTACAAGGGTAAGCGATGAAAAGTACAAGCTAAATTATTTGACGCAACTTAAAGGGTTAGAATTAATTAAATGATCTACTTATTTCGAGTTATTCCGGTTGGATCCCCAAATATGATCCACTGCCGATTTCAGTTAGTTAAAAAAAAATTACCCATGCCAGAGCTTTCGTCTTTGAGGGTCACCTGTTCAACCTCACTTAGTACTAGCTCATCATCATCTGTTGAACAAAAATACACATGAGATCTGTAAGATAGGAAAAAGCGAAATCAAGATCAGACGGGACTCGAACCCGCCATCTTTCCCATACAGAGGGAATGTTCTTACCACTGAGCTACCGAGCCTGAAGCTTATCCAGATTTTCCCATACATCCGAACTTGGGGTGACAGTTAATTGATTTGAATAGTCTAGCTAGCATACTAAATGCTTTAATATTTCATTCAATACACCTGCCCTCCTAGACAAGTAGCAATTCGTTGCCCGGCGTATTGTAGAATATAATGACGAATGTATGGGATCTGACATTATTTCTCACTTGCACCACCGCCGAGGTAACTATATTTGCCGGCAGACTTGGTGACAATGTGTGACGTCACCAACTGGACCGGAGACTGACGAGCACCACGCAGCTTCTGACTGACACCACGAGGGAGAGGGACGCGGCTGTCGAGTGTCTCACTTGCACCACCGCCGAGGTAACTATAGCGGCCGGCAGACTTGGTGACAATGTGTGACGTCACCAACTGGACAGGAGACTGATGAGCACCACGCAGCTTCTGACTGACACCATCAAATTCCATACATTCATTATTCTATTCTACAACTAGAGACGTATGAGAAGCACTATAAAATACCGGAGGATATCTGTGCCTCATCATCCAGACCCGATATATTCCTTTTTTCACGATCGCATAGGCGTGCAGTGCTTGTAGAACTCACAGTACCGTGGGAAACTAATATACCTAAAGACCACGCTTTATAGACAAACAAATACTTTGACTTGACTAACGAGTTAACCAAAAACGGCTACGTGGTTAAACTCTACGCCGTAGAAGTAGGAGCAAGGGGAATTCCAGCTAAATCCCTGTACAACTTACTTAAAGACCTCGGATTGCCAAGAGCTTCAGTAAGCTCTTTACTAAATCTAATATCAAAAGCGGCATTGATAGGATCTTACCAAATTTGGATAGGTAGGGGGGGGGGAGGACACTACTGACGGTGGAGGTGAGCGCTGATGCATCACAAGGTGGCCACCCTAAACCTACATCTGGGTCGCAAGTCCCAGTCGCCGTCACGGTGTTCCTCTCTGTATCACGCTATGGACCCGGCGACCGCACGGTGAATCCATGGAGTGCTGAGAATCGGATCTCACTACAATACGCCGGGCAACGAATTGCTCCTTGTCTAGAGGGGACAAAGATACTTATCCTACTTATGTCTACTACGAATTTTGACGACACACATTTATCAATTACACAAAACGTGGTACATAATAATAAAGATATAGATATAGAGAACCTTTATTTAAGTATGCACATTGCACATAGGTATTTACATTGGCCTGGAAATATTTGCACTGAGCGAGGATCGAACCCGCGCCTCCTGCGTAGCGGTCGCGTTCACTACCGTCACGCCACAGATGAAAAAGCATCTGATGAGGCCGTCAAGCTGAGTGCCACCATTGTAACATGATACGTGTCTGTAATGGTGACCCTCTTTTCAAAGACTTTGCCTTCAGCTTACCATCAGGCGAGGCGAAGTCAAATTGACGTGTCCTATATGAAAAAAAAAAGATGCTAAGAAAACTTTTTTTTGTTTATACCACAAAGGTGGCAGACAAGCACCGGCCCACCTGATGGGAAGTGGTTACCGTGGCCTTTGGACATATGCAACACCAGGGCGTTACACTTATGCTGCCGACCCCATTAAGTAAGAGTAAAATGACGAGTAGTTAATACCTGACTCAGGGCTTTCATCCTCCTCTTCAGTTTTTATATTATAAAATAGTGCAGGACCCCCACCACGTAATATTGGTTTACCATCAGTTATCACACCTACAAACATATCATTTTCATATTATATTAAAAACAGGTCAAATGCGACTCGGACTCGCGCATTGAAGGTTCCGTACAAAACTGAATTAAGGGACGAACTTATTCTACATGCTCATCAGCTACGAGTATATCTCTTTATTACGCTGAGTTAGCAGGCGCGGTCCGAGGAGGGGGGGGGGGGGGTCACAGGGGACATGACCCCCCCCCCCCCCCCAAAACCATGCACGTCATATTGAAAAGTCCCAGTACGAGTCCCAGTATTTCCGAAGTGACCGCCCCGCCCCCCCCCCACCCCAAAACTTCAAGCTGCGACCGCGCCTGTGAGCTAATTTGATTTTTTTACAATTGCAAAGCACACTGCAAAGAGGTTGTGAACAAGTGGTAATTTAATTCGTTGGCCGGCGTAATAGAATGACTAATGTATGGGATTTGACGTATATGACACGTATTTTGACGTTTATGACATACGTTGACGACTGTCATATACGTCAAATCCCATACATTCATCATTCTATTCTACAATACACCGCCCAACGAATTGCCATATGTCTAGGGGGTACAAATGGAAAAATGATCTTGGTGGCTACATATTGACAAGTTTCGATTTTTTTTTAGAAACTAGCACAGTATGGTTCTTCGGATTGCTCGGTATTGACCTTTGGCAGTTGTTCGGATCCTGGCTTAGGGTGCTTATAAAGAGACAGGTTGCCGGTATCAGTTATCGGTTGCAACCATGTAAATTCACTGTCTGTCAAAAAAATCACAAAGTAATTGCGACTATGTCTTTTTAAATATATATGGGCGCGTATGCGTTACCATTCTTTTTTACCATATGTGGTATTAAAGGGTTAAACGACATTGGTCAAATCTGATATTCGTCAAATCGGTATTTCGTCAAATGTGACAATAGTCAAAGCTGTAGTTCGTCAAAGGTATGACTCCGATGCCGACCGCATACAACAAAAACAGACGTATGCAGCAGATACAGCGTACCCATTACTTGTTAAACTCCGATACAGATAAAGGGGACCATTGAGAAGCCGCAATGCGTTACGCGCAACTGCTGCGTGCGTCGGCAGTTGTCCTATGCGGTTGGACACGGAATCATACCTTTAGAACGTAAACGACGAACTATCATCATTTCTGTTGCTATGGAAACTCGTCGGATAGCCTCCGTGGCGTAGCGGTAGTGAACGCGGCCGCTACGCAGGAGGCGCGGGTTCGATCCCCGCTCAGTGCAAATATTTGTGTTCATGAAATATGGGTATTTGCATTGGTCTGGTCGTGCCTCGGAGAGCACGTTAAGCCGTCGGTCCCGGTTGCCATAAGAACATCTATGGCAGTCGTTACGGGTAGTTGGTGCCCTAAAAAGTCCAAAAACAACGGTCTAGCTGCAAAGCTTCGATATCGCCTAATGTTAACATTGGGTCGTGGAGGTCAGATGGCAATCACTTCACGGAAAAATATCGAGGTCTAGCCAAATCTGTAGCTATAACTGGTAAAAGCGGACCCCAGACTCCGAGTTGAAAGCTTCGGATGCGACTGGGAATTAACTCTAGGAGGAAGAGGAAACTCGTCAGAGTAGCTAACCGATACCTACCGGTAACCTTAATCTGTATATAAGCACCCTTAGCCTGCTGTATGTGTTATTAATTTAACTTTTATAGCAGTAATCATGATTTCTGAACTTCTTCTTCTTCTTCTTAATGGCTTCTGCAGCAAATCGCCGTAATTTGTCAATGTCAAGTAAATTGTAAATGTTCATAAAATTAATAATGGCGAAACGCCAATGTCAAGTTTTTCAATATATTTTTCTACTAGAGCCACGTTAGCCACGACAGTAACTTTGTTTCCGTGTGTCCTCCCCCACGAGATTCAGGAGGTCGATCAGGAAATGTGGTTGGATTTTAGGGGGCGATTTCTGAACTGCTTCGCCAAAAACCATTCTTGGTCACGTGCACGAATTTGTCTAGCTGCAAAAGGAAGTAACTATGAAGACAGAAATTAACACTTACTTGATCGGAAGCTGGGATGGAAATCATTTTCTGCCTGACTTACAGAAGTTATAGATATCTGAAAAATCATAAAATTTAATAGAAGAATCCTATTACTGAGAATCTGTCCGTCTGTCCGTCAGTCACCAAACTGTGTTTCATGAACCGTGATAGCCAGGCAGCTGAAATTTTCACAGAGGATTTCGCAGTGTGTATTTTTTTATTGGTAAATAACTCGATCCAATACTGGACGTATTCGATCTAGTTATTTCGGGTAATCAATACCACAAACCTTTTTTTTTTTTTTTTTTTTTTTTTTTTTTTTTTTTTTTTTTTTTTTTTTTTACGTGGTGGAATGCATTTACGCACTTCGCTCCCCCCCCGCGGGGGCAGGGGGCGAGCTTCGTGTGGGACTCCTGGCATCTAAAGGCCAGACTACCCACTAAACCACCACGGTGTCCGTCGTCACCACATATCGACGATGGCGGGAACAGCATCTTCCGCCATCGCCGTGTGGGTCGCCCGCCGCTGAACAGCGGCAGGCCCGTCTCTGTTGCGGCAGAAGAGGAGTCCTTCTGCCGCCCGCCTAGGCAAGGCACACGCGACACGACGTGTGCCTTCATCCTCGAGGCCTTGTAAGGGCAGCAGACGCCCCCGCGTCTACTGCCCGGCCCGGTTAGGGGGGGAGGAGTTGGTGGTACCTTCTCCTCCGGGCCCCGGTTCGCTTGCGGCGCTGCGGGAGGGAACGTGGGTCGCATTCCCTCTCCCTCTCCGCCGCCTCCTTCTGCGACATCACCGTCTCGCAGAAGGCCTGAACCGCCGCCCACGCCTCATCGCCACCGACCATAGACAGAACTACGGTCGGCAGCGAGAGGTCCGTCCCCACTTCGGCGATAAGAGCACGGCGCTCCCCAGCCCACGCGGGGCACTCCTCTAGGGTGTGCTGCGCCGTGTCATTATCGCCACCACAGTGGTGGCACCCATTGGTCGGCTCTCGTCCCACCTGGCACAGGCGTCTCCCGAAGCATCCATGCCCCGAGAGGACCTGCGCCATCCGGAACGTCACCGACCCCCGCGATCTGTCCATCCAGTCCCTGAGGACCGGACGGATCGCCTCGACGGTCCTGATGCCAGCCGTGGGATTGGCCAGCCGCCGCTCCCACTCCAGGAGCATGGACCGCCTCGCCTGAAGCCTCCGCTCGCCCACCTCCGAGGGTGCCGGGAACTCGCCCCGGCTCCGGGCCTCCTCGCGCCAATGATACACTGACGCGAGGACCCCGACCTCCAGCTCCCACGGAGGGGAGCCCGCCATAACGCACGCCGCCTCGAATGAGATGGAGCGGTACCCTCTCACCGCCCCGATGGCCATCGCCCTCTGCGGACGTTGCAAGAGGGCGACGTGGTGTGCCCTCAGGGCGTCGGCCCATACGGGGGCCCCGTATAGGGCCATCGACCGCACCACTCCCAAATAAAGGAGGCGGCTGCTCGACTGGGGTCCCCCTAGGTTCGGCATCAACCGCCGGAGGGCGGTGGTCATGCCAAACAGACGGGGGACCAGGCGGGCGAAATGAGCGCGGAAGCTCCATCGTGGATCGAGGACAAGTCCAAGGTACCTCATTTCAGACTTGACCTCGATCCGGGTGCCACTCACTACGATGTGGGAGCCCGCCGGTGGCGCTCGCCGAGGGCCATGGAAACAAATGGCCCCCGACTTGCTGAGCGCCACCCCGAGTCCCAACATCGTTATTCGCCGCACGACCATGGCCACCGACGCAGTGGCGAGGCGCGCGGCGTGTTCATAGGTCGCCCCCCGGGCGGTAACCAACGTGTCGTCTGCGTAGCAGGTCACGTTGACACCCGGGAGGCGAGCTCCTCGGAGTACCCAGTCGTACCCGATGTTCCACAAGAGGGGCCCCAACACTGACCCCTGTGGAACACCGCGGCACATGGCCCACCTGTGAAGGCTGCCATCCTCTCCTGGGTACTCCACGTACCGCTCCGATAGATAGGCGCCGACGATTCTGCGGAGGTAGGGAGGCACGTCATGGTATTTGAGCGCCTCCCGTATGCACTCCCAGGGCAGGGTATTGAACGCATTGGCGATGTCCAGCGACACCGCCAACAGAACCCCGCCCTTGCGGACCTCCTCTTGCGCCAGCGCCTTCACCCGAAGGACGGCGTCGACGGTCGAGCGACGTGTCCGAAAACCATATTGGTAGTCGGACAGGCCGCGATCTCCATCCTCGAGGTGCCGGACGATGCGAGCGAACAACACTCTCTCAAAGAGCTTGCCCGCCTCGTCCAGCAGCACTATCGGTCGGTACGCCACCGAGGGCGATTCCGCGGGCCGTCCCCCCTTCTCGATGAGGACGAGCCTGCCCGTTCTCCATCGGACCGGGTATTGCCCGGTTTGCAGGCACGCACTCATCAGCCCGCAGAATCGCTCCTCGAGCTCCCGGAGCGCGACCACCAAAACGCGTCCAGGAACTCCGTCGGGTCCAGGAGCCTTCGCACCTTTCTCCTGAACCCGCCTGACGGCCACAGCCAGCTCCGCCGTTGTGACCTGCGGCACCTCCGTCACGACCTCCTCTCTGCGCGCCGGAGCCATCACCGGGGGAACAAACCCCTCCTCCCTCTCTGGAAATAGGGAGGAGATAACCTCCCCCAGCACTCTCGACTCCAGGCACTCCGTGACTGGAGGCGCCCATGGGCGGAGCTTAGCCCTGACCATCTTGTAGGGCCGTCCCCAGGGGTCCCTGTCAAGGGTGGCTAACAGAGACGCCCTCGAAGCTTCCTTCGCGTCTCCTATTGCCACCCCGAGAGACTGAGCGCACGACCGATATTCGGCGTACAGCTGCGCCTCCTCCTCCGGCACCCGCCGCGCCCTGCGGCGGTACCGGGTGTACCGGCGACGTTTCGCGACGCACAGAGATCGCAGTTCAGCGATCTCCGGCGTCCACCAGTACACCTTCCGGTTGGGGAGTCGAGGCTTGGCCCGAGGCATGCACGCGTCGCAGATCTGCGACGCGGCGCTCCCGAACCATTCCGCCTCCGCCTCGACTCCTACTTCCACCGGAGGAGTCGCCCAAGACTGGACGATCGACGCCAGCTCCAACGCCTCACGGTCTATGCGCCCCAGGACCCACCTGTTGGCGGACGGCCCCTCGCGTCTGGGACTCGCCACGTTCTGGCCCGTGGAGACATCGTAACGGATGTACCGATGATCCGTCAGATTCTCCACGTCGTCCAGGACTCGCCAGTCCCGGACGGCCTGTGCGACAGCAGGGGTCGTGAACGTGATGTCCACGATGGACCTTCCCTGCTGCGACACGAACGTGTCGACCGACCCACGATTGCTTATCATCAGGCCGGTCGTCGTGGCCCACTCCTCCAGCAACCGGCCGCGCTCGTCGGCCACCGGGGAACCCCAAGCCGTGGATTTGGCATTAAAGTCCCCGGCGACCACCGCCAGACGGGGTGAGATTTGCCCCAGCAGGGCACCCACCGCATCCAGCGCCGTCTCGAACTCGGCCAGTCTCATGCTGGGAGGGAAGTACACCGCAATGATGATGTACCTCCCCCACCCGCAGGCCACGAAGCCCCTCCCCCTGGAAATGAGGGAGGGGGGTGCCACTCGCTGTGTCCCAGACGCGATAACACACACCGACCCGTCGGTGTCCCCCAACCACAGACCGTGAGGAGGGACAAAGTACGGGTCGGAAACTACCGCCACATCAATGGACCACTCCGCCATGGACTGCAGGAGGAGGTCCTGCGCCCGGGCGGAGTGGTTGAGATTCGCCTGGAGGAAGCGATGGGGGATACCGTCCATTACGGTTCCATCGCTTCCTCTCGCCCTTGCGGGGGCGTCGCTGCCACGGGAACTGGGGCAGCCGGGGTCCGTCCGGCCGCCTTTTTGCCCTTCCTGGGCTTTGTCCCGCGGCATGCTTTGCCGCCTACTATGTGGTTGCTCGGTCCGCCTCCCATTGCTGCGCAGATGACGCAGTGGGGGTCGACCGAGCATGCCGCAGCTTTGTGGCCAGGACGACCGCAGCGGTAGCAGATTTCACCGCGGTCTTCCTGTGAGGTGCACTGTGCCCTGACGTGTCCTGACATCAGGCACCGGAAACACCTCATGGGTCTTCGCCCGAGCAAAGTTACTCGAGCAGAGACCCAGCCAACTGTAAGGCGTCCAGCAGCCACTTTACTGGCCGCTTCCACGGGGCAGCTAACTACCACCGTGCCGCTCCCCCTCAACGCCCGGCGAATCTCACCAACCCTGACGTTCAGGGGAGGGCAGCTGCCGTGGCGCGCGACTGCGTCAGCCACCTCCTCCCTCGTTACTGATTCGTCCAGACCGGTAATGCGCATGTCTGCGCACTTGACCGGCCTGGACACATTCGCCGTCCCGGAGCCGAGCACCTCCCGGAGACGCGCCGCCAGCCTGTCGGCCTTCTCCCCGCAATCAATACCACAAACCTAACCTAACCTAACCTAACCTAAAAAATGAAAAGTACGTATTTTTCAGAAATTACCTACCAAAAAATATAATATAAAATATAAAATCATATTTATTTAATATCACATCAAAACCCGACTGTCAACTTTGTTGATTGTAGTTAATTATTTTTAAAATTGAAATTTCATTTAAGCGTTAAATTATTATTACCTACAGAATATCTCTGTGTTGTTATTGCATAATTCATTACAAGCAGTGGTTGAACACGAACAGATTTTTTAACCGACTTCAAAAAAGGAGGTTCTCAATTCGTACCCAATTTTTTTTTTTATTTTTTTTATTTTTTTGTATGTTTGTTACGCGATTGTGAAGCCAATTCTAGACGGATTTTGAAAATTCTTTTTGTGTTCGTAAGTAGATTATTCCGAAGTGGTCCCATTTTAATTTCGTAAAGATCTGATGATGGGTTTCCGAGATTAGACCAAGGAACTCTTCAAAAAGTACTAGGAAATCAGCCGCGATTGCTGCAATGGCATATTATTGCAATGTTTCTGCCATTACACATCATAACATCACGCCTGAGTCCTTTGAAGGGGTACGCAGAAGTGTTTAGAATATTCAGCTATATTTCCGGTGTATATGCATTGATTTTAAAAATTCTTTTTGAATAATGATTTAATTTTTTTTTTGTGGCGTGGCCGGTTCGATCTGTATTGCAGTGTCAGCAGCGCATGTACAGTCAGGTCACTATACATGCGATGTACAGTCGTGAGACTGTACAAACTCACTAAAAAGAGAAAAATAAATTCATTTTTAACAAAAAAGTTTAACCGACTTCAAGAAACGAAAAAGAGGCACTGAAAAGCGAAAAATAACCTGATTTACAGACTTACTGATTTATTAGAAGTCGGTGCCAGCCAACTTTGTTTGTTGTGTCTGAACTACTATGATGCAATCAATTGAAATATGGCCTCTCTTGTGCTAGGTACCGACTTCTAATAAATCAGTAAGTCTGTAAATTAGGTTATTTTTCGCTTTTCAGTGCCTCTTTTTCGTTTCTTGAAGTCGGTTAAACTTTTTTGTTAAAAATGAATTTATTACCATATCGCATTAGCGATATTATTTTAAAACTCAAACATCTTATTGTGGGTACTTTTAAAAAAATTATAAATTTTATTGGATAGATGGATATTTCTCAAATGCGTATTTTGTGTAGGGAGAGGTTTTGTACTGTCAGTGGGAAGACCAAAGGCTCTTCCTACTTATTTTTTTTATTTTATTTTAACTTCATGCACATATGTAGGTACAGAGGCGGACTTAATGCCATAGGCATTCTCTACCAGTCATCCTAATAGGTGGTGCAGAGAATAAAAAAGTAGGTGCATTAAGAAAGAAAATAAACCTTATCTATAAACTTAGTATATAAGCTGTAAGGTATAGATACACTTCTGCGCTGACGGCACAGAATCTCTCTGTTCTTACAGGGTCGGTTCCCCTGGCACTGCACACGTCCATAGGCCACGGTAACCACTTTCCATCATGTGGGCTGTGTGCTTGTCTGCAACCTAAGTAGTATAAAAAAAGGAATTCTTTTTCTTTATGGAAATGGGGGAAACGGTAAGTTTATAATAAACATGTATAAATCACTATGTAACTTGTATTTTCACTGTGTAACTAATAAATGAAGACCCCTACTAATGAAAAATTACACAGGGTATATACCTACAGCTGTTAAATACGCTTCGGCCGTTTAGGAAACCGGAGTTTCGTAACCGGTTTCCTTGAAGGTTTTTTTAATACGTCTACGTAACTGATTTCCATGAAATATCTTTTCATACTTCTACGTAACTGGTATAAGCAAATATGTGACAATACAAATGAAACGTCGAAACCTGTTGTTATGTGATTTTGGAGTTTACCACGAAGGACAGAATATATTTCCTTCTCCATGAACTTTACTGATAGGTAATGTTCGTGACAAAGTTCGTGCAATAACGACACGGAACAAGTTAAGTATCGTAACGATATTGTTATTGTTATAACTTCGTAACGAGGCAGATGATATGAGACGGGACGTTATTTATTAGGGCTGAAGGATGCACGACCATAAGAGGGTTAACAAGACACTGAGTAGCAATAAGTTCATTTTTAAAAGTCTTAGTAAGTACTAACTATTTGGTTTCTAGGTACCTAAATGAGGTAATTTTTATAAGTTGAATAAGACACACATACACTTATGAAATAAAAGTACAAGTGTCTTATTGTGTGGCAAGTTCCACCAACTGCCATCGATCAACAGTATACACACATACAATCACGCCTTTATCCCCAGAGGGTTATGCAGAGGTGATTTAACACCCACATTTCACCAATAATTGTATTAGGTCCCACGTTATAGGGGGTGAGCCTATTGTCTATTGTGTTGACTCGAGTCATGTATCTGAGGTTGAGTCTAGGCTGTAGGTAAATATCAGTCTGACGTTAAACAGCCCTATCCCTTAGACGCCTTGTAGGACACCGTATGGGAAGAGAATGGGGTGGCCCAAGTTCTACTCTGCCGGGAACCACGTGGCTTCAACAGTAGGTATAAACTTTGTTATTTTCAATAAATTCCAAATTTACAATCAAATCATGATTGTGATTTCCAGTTACCGCCGTCTGACTCTCCAATCCCGGGAGGATCCCTACGCAAGAGCCTCGTCAGTGAATCACCAGATGTACATTATATAGGTCATAGATTGGCTTTCTTGCCAATACAAGAAGGTTTATATGAAAGACAGTATAAAGTAGATAACACAAGAAGAAGATTCAATAACAAGAATGGCAACAATCCCTACTAATATTATAAATGCGAAAGTAACTCTGTCTGTCTGTCTGTCTGTCTGTCTGTCTGTCTGTCTGTCTGTCTGTCTGTCTGTCTGTCCGTCTATCTGTCTGTCTGTCTGTCTGTCTGTCTGTCTGTCTCACTTTTACGACTAAACCGCTGAACCGATTTTTATGAAATTTGGTATAGAGGTAGGTTAGACCTTGAGAAAGGACATAGGCTATGTTTGGTCGCGATAACCGACATCCACGCGGGCGGAGCCGCGGGCAAAAGCTAGTAGGTAAATAATGGAGAACAGCCCTATCCGTAAGTCAATAACTAATAATTTACCACTAGTCATTTTATATTTTTTAATGTATTTATTTTTTTAAGTAGGTATATTCATCTTCAAGGCCGTCAGATTTCTTAGCGGCAAAAGAAAGTTTGATGTATAAGTTTTGAATAATATAAAGGGCTAACTTTTTAGATTGATTGATTTAGAAGTTTGTCAAGTTCAAGGAGAATTTAAGAGCATTTTTTACGAGTATACTTTGCTTTTAGGATGTGTATGATTATTATGAAGGGGAGATCCGATTCTCAGCACTCCATGGATTCGCCGTGTGGTCGCCGGGTCCATAGCGTGATACAGAGAGGAACACCGTGACGGCGACTGGGACTTGCGACCCAGATGTAGGTTTAGGGTGGCCACTTTGTGATGCATCAGCGCTCACCTCCACCGTCAGTAGTGTTCCCCCCCCCCCTACCTATCCAAATTTGGTAAGATCCTATCAATGCCGCTTTTGATATTCGATTTAGTAGAGCTTACTGAAGCTCTTGGCAATCCGAGGTCTTTAAGTAAGTTGTACAGGGATTTAGCTGGAATTCCCCTTGCTCCTACTTCTACGGCGTAGAATTTAACCACGTAGCCGTTTTTGGTTAACTCGTTAGTCAAGTCAAAGTATTTGTTTGTCTTTATAGCGTGGTCTTTAGGTATATTAGTTTCCCACGGTACTGTGAGTTCTACAAGCACTGCACTGCAAGCATAGTACTTTTGAAAGAAAGAACATTTATTAAAAACACACTAACACTAACACTAAACATCTCTAGTAATAAATAAAATAATATAAACCCTTTTAAAAATAGCAAAAACATTTTAAATCAGCATAACAGAACAATTCTAGAGAAAAACAATATAGCAAGGACCGGATCCATTTTGTTCATTTCCGGTGAAGGTAGTAGAATAGGGTCACCTCACCTCTTCCAGTAGGTGTTGTAGAAGGAAACTTAGGGTTAGGGCTGTTCTTCATCCAACCGTAAACATATACCCTATGACAGGGGTGGCGAACCTTTATGCATCAACGTGCCATATTTCCAAAAAAAAATTCAATGAAGCTGAAGCCCTAGACGTGCCGACGGGGGGAAGGGGGGGGGGGGGGGTGACTGAAGTTGCTCTGTCTGTATCAAGATTATTTAGAGCTAGGAGATTATTAATTTCTGATAATATGGCATAGTCCACCTCTTTATATCATGCTTTCTGAAAAGAATGTCCGTCTGTTCGTTCATTTTCTAGTATTATGTATTCACATATTATGGTAGGTATCTTACTTTGTGAAAAAAAGAAACAGGTATAGGCACAGATTACCGAATGCCCACCTACTAACCCAGGTGGCACTGGTGGCATTGGTGGCGTGCCCAAAAAATTGTGCCGCGTGCCAATGGTTCGCCATCCCTGCCCTATGACAAAGTGCCCGCTAGACGGTAATATTCTCGCCCCCTACACCCACCCAATTAATTGATTGGGCCCTAAAGATCTTAGTGAGACTCCTACACTAAAGATGAGGATACATTTTTTTTTCAATTTAGGTTTTTTTTTTATACCACTTAGGTGGCAGACAAGCACACGGCCCACCTGATGGAAAGTGGTTACCGTGGCCTATGGACGTATGCAACACCAGGGGCGTTACACTCGTGCTGCCAACTCTGAAGAAACCTTCTAATGCCCTTCTTGAAGAACCCCATATTGTAGTCGCTTGGGAAAACCATCGCGGGGAGTTCATTCCACAGTTTAAAGAGTTTAAAGAATTTTATTCTCATAAAGACAGGTATTTACATCACTTACATGAGAACATAAAATATAGTTAATTAATACTTACAACCGATTTTGTTATCGAAACTGTACCCAAAATCTTTCGTTTCAAAACAACTATAAAATCAGCCGGCATTTGCGTTACACTGCTGTCTATACAACCATGTACAGTCTACAAAGGAAATAAGTAAACACCTTTCTATACAACTTGATATGAAAAGACTTCTAATATCCTTTGTTGACTGTACAACATATTCTTGCTGAGTCATAAAAAATACTTAGCCCCTTCAAGAGCAGAAACCTGAACCACGAAAGTAATTTTAACACAAGTACCTCATGAAACAACACATTTACAGAATAGAGTATGTTTTCTTGTAGAAAGTAAACAAACTATTTACTGCGGCGTTCCTTGGAGCGCGTTCAACGATCGTTAGCAAAACACTTTAAAAGTTTATCCTTATGAACGGTTAAAATGTCCCTTTTTATACTGTCCCTTTATCTTAGACGTTACTACTTGTAATATCACTGGTAACCTAACACGAAGGGTAATGGCGAAGATCTCTGTGGTACCTCCGCCATACCCTTCTAACCTATATCTATCGGTGTCACGCGGTGTCTACGAGCTCGCTTCGGTTCACAATCTTGACAGTTTACAACCTCACAAGGTAAATTATACTCTAACGGTATTTACAATTTTAATATGATTGGGATACAAAAAGTTCATGAACGTTTACGCAATAGGATATTAATATCGTAACACTTTAGCAATGCTCTACGAACGTGCTGTATTCTGCTACGGCTACGGTATTATGCTATCAGTTGTAGCACTAAGCTACGACGTGCTACGGCCAGGTGATTGGAATAACATAGTTTCCTAGATACCATTGAAGCGTATGTAGGCGAGGTACGAACTCTAAAGCTTTGAAAGCGAGCTTATTCTGGATAATCCGAAATGCATATTATTCAGATAATATATGGCTCATGTACCTAAGTAATCAGTGAGGACTGCTGTATATGTATGTACAGTTAACGTCAAAAGAGGAAAGTAACAAATGTGTAAATTTATCGTTTTTGTGATACCGGGACTTGTCCTTGCTCACGAAGTCAGACACAGCGAACAGCTTGTCAGTCAAGTCGTGACCACGGGTGCTGCAACGCACCCGATACGTGCGTCGGCACAAGGAAGTTCCATAATAATAATTAATCGCGATAAGTCCTGATAACAGATAGCGGGTAACGATGAGTTTACACCGTGATAGTTTAAATATAAATGTGTGAATTATCATTTTTGTTCTTCTTCTTCTAAGCGTTAATTCCCAGTCGCATCCGAAGCTTTTTTCAGCTCGGGGTCTGGGGTCCGCTTCACCAGTCTTAACTACGGATTTATCATTTTTGTTACAATCTCATAATTAAGTTATATTTCTTGGTAAAATACTGTTTAACTACTTAGAGGTCTCCAACTAATAAAATTATCTGTATAAATAACAATGGATCGGTTTTGTGGCATAGTTTAAAAATCTTGAAATCTATTAGATGATTTTTTTTTCTGTTCGTGAGCAAGAACAAGGTTTATATGAACGAAACGTGGATTTTCATTCGAATAGACGGCATCCAGTCAGCCAGTAATAAAAAAGTTCTTCCGATTTTACATCTGAAATTCAGTCGAGTGTTGGCAATCGTCATTAACTCTTGACCCTACCGGCACGTGCTTGTGTGTGTGTGAGTGTACACCCATTAGTTTAATTACAGTCTGCTTTCATTTCCTTTCATACATTCATACTATTAAACTATCTGTGAAATCAGGGCAGTTTTTAATCTGGTATATTTTTTCAGAGCCGGGTTTTAGATTCAAATATTTCTGTGTATCTACATAGCAGGTTTTGTGTTGTGAATGGTGATAAATAAAAAAATTAAAAAAAAAACAAGGTGTTGCTAAAGAGCTTTTTATAGAGTGATTTAAGCAATATGCATTTTCTTTTGTAAGCGTTTTAGAGATATGTTAGAGAAAAAAGATCATTTATTTGATGACCTTATCAAATAAATGATCTTTTTTTACCATGAAACACAAATACACAGCCAATGATTGTTTGTGACAATTAATGAAACGAATTTATTTAAAATAAAAACAGTCATTAACACTGGGTAATGCAAAGTCGGATGATCCAGGATTATTTGATATTAATGGTAGGATCAGGGCGACACCAAGCAAGCGACAGCTGTTGAGGTATATTTATAAATTTTTTACCTCTACATTTGCATTTACGGAATAAATTAAAAAAAACCCCAACCCAAAAAGATCCTATAAAAAGTAAAATAATAACTATTACCTTATGACCTACCCTAAGTATAACCGCTAAGCACCTTGGTATTCGCCCCGATGCGCGACGGTCAGACGGCGGTCCCCCGATGAGATAAATGACAAAAAGGTCAATACTTAGGGTAGGTCATAAGGTAATAGTTATTATTTTACTTTTTATACGATCTTTTTACACACACACACACACACACACACACACACACACACACACACACACACACACACACACACATACACACGTCAAACTTATTATAACACACCTCTTTTTTGTCGGGGGTTAAAAATGAAGGGGGAATGTCCTAAACACTTATTTATTTAGAAACCCGAATACTAATAGGCACTGGGTTAAGGTTTAAGGTATAATTCCGAAAGCAACCACATTCGACAATTATTGCAGATGCACGCAGCAGATACGCGTAATTCATTGCGGCTTCTCAATGATCCCCTTTATCGGTATTGGAGTTTAACAAGTAATGGGTACGCTGTATGTGCTGCATGCGTCTGCAGTTGTCGTATGCGGTCGGAATCATACCGTTGACTTGATGATGAGCCTGGAAACTAGTTGTCAGAGTCTAACATGGTCATGAACATGTACCTTATCAAAATGATAAAATTATTTCAAATCGTCATTGCTTCTGTGAAAGCATATTACTGCTACATGCCACACGCCATATGGGTAGGCAGAGGTATATTAACACCCACATTTCGCAAACTGTGATTGTCGGCCTTACGTAATTTATTTTATTTTATTTTATTCTTTTAAAAAAAACTTACAGCTAATACAATGGATTTATACAACAAAAATAGGTACAAGAAGGCCAATTACAAGTTTTTACGAGTAGGTATATACAGATATATCTTATCCAGGCATACAAGGTACACATAAGTTAATGAAAGACGAAAGACACACGAATCTCATTCACCCCTCAAAGAAGGCATCGCTCATAATCCTCTTAAGTTTTGTTATGTTGGTGTTAAATAAGTCAACCTCGTTGATTGACTGCGAGATTTCATTGAAATTTCTACTGGCTCTAATGAGAAAGGAATTTTGACGATAGTTGGAATTTACTATAGGAACATGAAGATGTCGCGGTTTTCTCAAAAATGAGCGATGTACATTTTTGTACTGGATTGTGCAATCCAATCTTACCCAACAGCTCAGGACAGTCAACCGAGCCGTTTGCAAGCCTAAGTACGAGTATATTGCCGTCAAGTCACTATTTATTTATAAATATTTACGTAATATCAACAACATTGCAGATGACAGATTTATTTATATATAATCTCTTTTAAAAACTGCAGCCGCGTGGTTCCCGGCAGAGTAGAATTTGGGCCATCCCATCTCCTCTCATGCGGTGTCGTACAAGGCGACTACTAAGGGATAGGGCTGTTTAATATGAGACAGATATATACAGTCCAGATTCAGCCTATACATGGCTCGAGCAATAGGCTCACCCTCTATTACGTGGGACCTAATACAATGATTGGTGAAATGTGGGTGTAAATTCACCTCTGCCTAACCCTCCGGGGATAAAGGCATGATTAAAAACTACAACTTTTTTACCCATCTCACCCCTCCGTATCGCGATCAAACAAACAGGCTATTTCCGTTCTCCAAACGCACTGTTGTTTTTCTTTGCTTTCAGTATTTCCACGTTATCGCTTAAGAAAATCCTATTCCTTAATTACATTCCCCGTGGCCAATGGGCGAGGACCTGACGTCACAAAACCAGTTCAACCATCAGCTAATTGTTCTTTAAAACACATTTCTTGTTAGTGAAGTTCTTTTAAAATTGTCATTTATGTGAAAAGTTCGCCGAAAATTAAATAAAAGGTAGCTAAAAGTTACGCGCGTTTAAAAACAGATTGGATTTTCATTTATTAGAAAGCATTAGGTTTTTTGTGTTTATAACTTTGGCACTAGTAGGTATATGTATTAGAAAATTCTATAAATATAATAATAAATAGTACAAAATAAGAACGATGATTGATTCAAACAAAAAAGTAGAAAATTATATTCCATTACAAGTTTTGAGATTTTCGCCGAGTAGGTTATAGATATATAGATTTATATTTGAGTTTCATCGTGGACAAACAGATAAGAATTCCAAATAAAGTCTTTTCGTGTTTAGTATCAATAATACAACATAACCAAAATTATATTATGTTTATAGTTAAGTAATACATATTTTTGAATATCTCCAAATGACTAGAAAAATCTCCATAAAATGTTCAAATCTCAAATCTCTATTTTAGACGGATATTGAAGATCCGGATTATTACTTAATCTGCTGACGCGTGACGAAGTGACGGATGGAACACATGGCATCCGACTCGAGACGACTGGCACAACGCTATCTGTCTTACATGATTTCCTGCTATAAAGAATCTTTAATGTCCAGGCCAGACCAGATTTATGACCTTATTATGATCTAGTTTTTTGGCACCTCGCCTCGTATACCAACTGAAGTATACCAACCATCAATTCTTCAGATAAAAATCTATTCATAATTTAATCTCCATCTAATTTGAATGTCCCAAATGTCAAAAACGATCATGATTTAAATAAATAGAGGGCCAATTCTCTCAATAAAAATCTGTTCAATATTGTCTCGATATAATCTCTGTGGCGTGGTGGTGCGTAGCAGTCGCGTTCAGTACCGCACGCCAGGAGGTACGGGTTCGATTCTCGCTCAGCGCAAATATTTGTACGCATGGATATGCTATTTGTATTGTTCTGGTTCCGTCGGTCCCGGTTATCAGCGAGCCTACAAAAGTCTGACTCCCCTGTAAGAACTGAGAAATGCCTCTGTGGCGTAGCGGTAGTGAACGCGGCTGCTACGCAGGAGGCGCGGGTTCGATCCCCGCTCAGTGCCAATATTTGTATGCATGAATATAAATATTTGCATTGGTCTGGGTGTTTCTATGTATAATATGTATGTATTTACAAAAAAAAAGTATCTAAGTATGTATATCCGCATTCTAGATTCCATAACACAAGTTAATTAAGCTTACCATGGGTCTAGATAGCGTTGTGTAGAATGTTGTAGAATATTTATTTATTATATGCATAGCTTTTATCGCGGGCCTTGAGCGTGGAGACCGAATCCAGAAATTCCGTAACGAAAAATGGTAACACCTCCGAGCTCGCACGAAAAGAGCCGAGCTGCTCCGAAGTAGCTTCGCTTAACGTAAGTAATTATAATTGCATAAGTTGTTAGTTTTCAAATTTAAATTCAGACTCGGACTCGGACTCGGACTCGGACTCGGACTCGGACTCGGACTCGGACTCGGACTCGAAGTCAGAAGTCAGAAGTCAGAAGTCAGAAGTCAGAAGTCAGAAGTCAGAAGTCAGAAGTCAGAAGTCAGAAGTCAGAAGTCAGAAGTCAGAAGTCAGAAGTCAGAAGTCAGAAGTCAGAAGTCAGAAGTCAGAAGTCAGAAGTCAGAAGTCAGAAGTCAGAAGTCCGAAGTCCGAAGTCCGAAGTCCGAAGTCCGAAGTCCGAAGTCCGAAGTCCGAAGTCCGAAGTCCGAAATCCGAAATCCGAAATCCGAAATCCGAAATCCGAAATCCGAAATTCAAATTCAAATTCAAATTCAAATTATTATTTATTATAATTGCATAAGTTCATAAAAAATGCTATGCAATAGCTTTATCGCGGCAGTCCCCGAGTGCCACACGTCTTTTTTTTATTATTATTATTAATTCGGTGCCATCAGCGCAGAAGATAAGTAGAACAAGCCTTTTCATACAATAGGACAAGCATATTCATGTATACAAATATGTGCACTGAGCGTGGATCAAGCCCGCGTCTCTTGCGTAACGGCCGCGTTCACTACCGCCATGTTACAGAGGCTGTCTAGGAGTATGAAATTATTGTCTCGATATAATCTCAAAAACAATCACTATGTCAATATTCTTTATGAAAATTATGTTATCGTTTTTGACCTTTGAGAGATTATGATTAGATCGATATTAAATTTTGAACAGATTTTATTAACAGAATTAGTCCTCTGGTCTTCTATACAGTATGGTTTCAGTGTGTAGCAACAATTTACTGGAGCGTTCCTTGTATGTAGTCGGAAACTGAACGGTCAATGAAGACTAATTTGGCCGTATCATGTCGATAGGTACATGTTGCAAGTGATCGTAAACATAGCTTATTGAGGTGTTCTTGTTTAGATTAGACGATCTACACCGACGTGAACTTACTGCTAACAAGCGTTTATATTAGCAGCATGTAGAGGACTTTAGTAGAGTAATATGCATGGTTTTAGTAGCAGAGATAGGTCCAACGAAAGGTGGATGGTTTGTGTGCATGATAATATGGCAAGGAAGTAAGTGACTGAGGAAATGACATCTGACAGGAATGTATACAGAAGAATTAGATGTTTTTTTATACTATTTAGGTCGCAGACAGCCTCCGCGGCGTAGCGGCAGTGAACGCGGCCGCTACGCAGGAGGTGCGGGTTCGATCCCCGCTCAGTGCAAATATTTGTGTTCATAAAATATGGGTATTTGCATGGTCTGGTCGTGCCTCGGAGAGCACGTTAAGCCGTCGGTCCCGGTTGCCACAAGAACATCTATGGCAGTCGTTACGGGTAGTTGGAGCCCTAAAAGGTCCAAAAACAACGGTCTAGCTGCAAAGTTTCGATATCTCCTAAAGTTACCATTGGGTCGTGGAGGTCAGATAGCAATCGCTTCACGGAAAATATCGAGGTCTAGCCAAATCTGTAGTTAAGACTGGTAAAGCGGACCCCAGATTCCGAGCTGACAAGCTTCGGATGCGACTGGGAATTAAAGCTAGGATGAAGAGGAGGTCGCAGACATACACACGATTCACCTGATGGTAAGTGGTTACTGAATAATTAATTATGAGTTATGAAACAACAACATCAACTAAAATATGTACATCAAAGAAAGGGGGAGGAAGTATAAGCTGTAGCAAGCGGCTCCACCACTGTGGAATATCGATACCGTTCCTTTAACTCTCGGAACCCATTGCCGGGTTAAAAAATAGCATCATTCCAGAAAATAATCTATCCCTGTACCAAATTTCGACTAGATCCAGCCGTTAGAGTGTGATTGAAAAACAAACATCTTCACAAACTTTCACATATTTTATAATAAGATATAAGGTATGAATTGTATGTATACAAAATCCAAAAGCGTTTCACAAAAACCTTACTTTTGTTAACATTTTACAACACAATTTCTAATTTTCATATTCATACAATAATAAAACTTCAGTCTAACATCGAGCCGGAAGGTTTCCGAGTTGTAAAAGGGAAGAATACAAGAACAAACATTTTTATAACGTAGAAGTATCTTATTGCTGGCCACACAATCACAGTTCGGGCAAATCTCGGCAGTGTAATAGAACGTTTTAGTGCATCTGTAAATTAAAACACAAAAAAGAACTTTACAGTGTACCATCATAGCTTAAGGAGAATAAAAAACGCCTTGATTCTTTTCTATACTAAACTTTACTGGGTTCCTTTTTCACCTTAGTCTTATGAATCAATCAAAAATCTTCATCTATTCTCTATGTCTTCGATCCATCCAAGCATTCCTTTCTCCATCTTGGTCACTGGGTAGATATTAATGTTACTAGTCTATGCGTTTGCCACGCTCCCAAATAAGGCAAAACGAATCAAACCCCTCGCTCCAAAGTGCATATTTGAATGAGTTTGGGATTGGCACTTGAAGAGAAAGTGGATGGAGTTAACGTTCACGAAAAGTAGTGCCGACTTCCACATAACCCAGCTTACTTCAAAAATTCTTTAATACTGCGTTATCTAACTCTCAGTCTCGGTTGTGGAGTCAGAAGGAAGTCGCCCCCGTAAAAGCCATGATAAAGCGAAGGTTCTGTACCAACTTTTTTGGCTTACATCTAAAAGGCCCGCAGACAGGCATGCTGAAGTTTATTAGCGAAAAACATTGGCGGAACGCTCCTGGGGCGGTTTATAAGCATTAAATAAATGAGAGGCCAAGACGCCCGAGTACGCTACGGAAATTAGATATTTGAACGGAATGACGTAGAGGGGTCTTCGGACACACACTGTGCGGACGTGTGGCGAGCCTACCACACACCTACCTATGTCAATAGATTAACCTATTGCAGTCCACTGCTGGACGTAGGCCTCTCCCAGTGATGGAACACTTTGACCTACTGTTTCCACTCTGGGCAGACGGGTTGGTACAGGGTTTAATTTTAAGATTTCCTTCTTCTTTTACATGCACATGATGGACAGAAAAACTAACGTCGTCATCCGAGCTCCAGTCCATTACATCTGATGCCTGGGCTGGGGACAGCTTCCCTACTCAACATTTCTTAATGTATTGGTTTATCTTGGGTTTTAAGGAACATCTGCCAACTACCCTTTCAATTTGGGTGTGTAATGTTTGATATAATAACAAATGCTCTAATTTCAATTGAAATAACGTTCATATGTTATAATTTTCATATGCTATAATATCAAATAACCTAATTTCATATGATCTAATGTTTTATATGTTATAATCTTCCTTTGATATAATAACATTTAGTATAAAGTTCATATTATATAATTTTCAAAATGCATAATATTCTTTTAATATAACGTTCATTTAACCTAATGTTCTTTTGACCTAATTGGTCGACGGAGCCCCGCTTCGCGGGGCTCCTACTTCTGGTTGGTTTATAAAAAAAATAACCACGAAGGGAATGGCGGGGTCTACGACCCCGCCATCCCCTTCTAACCTAACCTATCCGAGTCGGGGTGCCCTAAAGTCCAAATTGTATCCAGATCCTCCTGGTAACAATAGTTGGATGTGGCTGATGTATAGGGTATAAAGCGTGGAGTTAGCAGGCGTTTAAAATCGTATCAGATATTCTAAATGATATTAAAAGTTACTTAGTGATTATGAATATTATAGTAAATGAATAATATACTAAATGAATATTATGTCAAATGTGCATTATAAGAAATGTTCAGTATATCAAAAGAAATTAGGTAAAATGAAATTATAACTATAATTCATTATGACAACTGATCGTTATATTAAACAAAATTATATTAAGTGAAATTATGTCAAGTGAACGTTAGATTTTTTGTTATTATATCAACCGTTACACACCCTTTCAATTTAGAGGTCTGCCTCATTTATTTTAAACCGACCTCACCTATGACGACACCTGTTCTGTTGATTTACCGATAAGGCGCTCAGGCTTCTCTGACGAACTGGGACTCTGCCATTAGTCGCTTCCGTAAAATCATCATTTCTCTCATCATCATTCCATAAGTTAATATTGGAGGAATATTAGTAATTTCGGTTGCTAATATTCTTTCTAAAAAAAAATCTCTATTATAGTAAAACCAAGTAACACCTGTGACAGTGACAAGTAGGGATAAAAAAGTGTTGAATCCAGTAACACCAATAATTTGCGGTGTTACTCATTGGGGCAGAAGTGTTGCATCCAGTAACACGTTGGGAATTTTTAAAAAAGAAAGAAAGAAAGTCATCACTTCCATGTTTGCTTTCTCATCTCCGCTTGTAGTCATTTCATGCTTCACTTCATACAACGAATGAATACCTACCAGTTTTTGTAAAATGCAAATAATTCTGCCAATAACTCGACATAACATACTCACGTGATGTACAAAATTCATTAAAAACCGAGTCTAGAGTTTTGATGGAATGGAATGAATAAGCGGTCTGATTTAATATCTATGAAAACGTGCATGGAATATGCTTGATTAATTCAATAAAAAATATTCGAATATTTAAATATGCGTGTGGAAGATATGATCCACTTTGACAGGCATTTCTCCTCAATATACAGCGTCAACGTTTGCATTAATTATCGAGAGAACTATAGAAAGCATTAAAAGAAAGCTATTCCTTGTAGAAGTGAAAAAAGAAAATGTGGTTATCACCTAAGTTTAGCAGCAACACTTGTGAAACTAATCTAAGAGCCGTCAGAACTTTGAAGCAATGTGTCACTAACTAACTTAAAAGAAAGTGTGTGCAAAGAAGAAAATTATTTACCGTAAGTATTGTGTGGTTAGGTAATGATACCCGCAGGCAATGCAGGTAACACAGGCAACATTTTTAATAGAACATTCGCGGAATTACTGAACGCTACGTATCAGAGTGGCTTAAATGTCAACAGCCCGAAAAAAACAAGTGCAAGTCGGATTCTCGCCCAAAGGGTTCTGTACCATTTATCAGTTTTTAATATTTTGTTTTTATAGCGGCAATAGAAATAAATAATAAATTTTCTGCATAAAATTCAACTGTTTAGCTGCTGGCAGCTCACGAGATAGAGCTTGGTGACAGACAGACGGACAGTGGAGTCTTAGTATTAGGATTCGATTTTTCCCAAAAAGTGTTGATAGATAGATTATTGTGCTTCCTTCTAACCCCCTTCAATCAAACCTCTTTCTTCTAACCGTTCTCTCTCCAGGAGAAACACCAGTTTGCAGTTTACCTTAAGATAACGTACAACCGAAGTTACTGAACGAAGTTTCGGGTATGGATGCCGAAACAAATCCGAAGGGACTTCGTGGCATCGAAATGCTGTTTTAACCGTGTTTCGTGCGGGGCTGAAGAGGATGTAAAAGTAATCATCCAGGTACCATCGACAAAGTAGACACGGTTGCACCTTCAAATACAACTTTATATGAAAAAGTACGACCGTATCTCCTTTGTTGACTTTTTTTTTATATAGGACACGTCAATTTGTCTTCGCCTCGCCTGATGGTAAGCTGAAGGCAAAGTCTCTGAAAAGAGGGTCACCATTACAGACACGTATCATGTTACAATGGTGGCACTCAGCTTGACGGCCTCATCAGATGCTTTTTCACGGCCCGCTTAAAGGACCCGGGACTGTAGGAGGAGGGAAACACGTGAACTGGTAAGGAATTCCAAGACTTATTGGTGCGGCAGAAGAAGGAGTCGCCGAACCGCTTGGTTCTCGATGAAATATTCTGCACCGTATGCGGGTGGCATCTAAGCCCTGCACTGTGACTGTACATTAAACGTCTCTAGACTTAGTTTTCATTTCGTTAAGTGCTTGTCTAAAATTCTTCTACAGGCCAAAGTAAGTACAATAACAGACTGTGACGTCATCTATCAGATCCCTTATAAATTACAAAACAATACATTAATGTCCGCTTTGATATCACGTGCCGCACTTGTGAAAGTGTCAAAAATGTCCGGGTAACGTGATTTTCTTTTTGTTTAGGAACAATAGAAAGGTCATCTGTCTTTGACAAGGGCGGTCTGGAGATCAGTTGTTTTTTTTTCAGCTGATAAATTAAAGTAGGTGCAAAAAGGCGAATAAAATAATTAGGACAGGTTTGTTTTGAGTTTAGAAAAATTTAGTTAAGAAATAAAATGCTGCCTGCTTTCTGGCCACACTTCCAGTTGACATTGATAGAGGATTTTTGTCTGAAACTATAGGATTGTATTATATTGTTTTGCATATTTTTATTTGGATAATATTATGCATATATATACATTATATAAATAAATCAATTACCTAATTAAATTTTAAAAAAAAAATCAACGTCGTGAGGAACTGCTTTTTGTAGGATCACAGACTTGAGAGTCTTTTTATCTTACGAAGCGAAATATTGGTCCCGATACTATTTTAATAGGAGACTACCTATCTTTATATCTAACCGCAAAATCCACAAAATAGAAGTAATCCATACTAGTATTATAAATGTGTGAGTAATTCTGTCTGTTTGTCTGTCTGTTACGCTTTCACGCCTAAACCACTGCACCGATTTTGATGAAATTTGATACAGAGATAGATTAAACCTTGAGGAAAGATACAGGCTGTTTGGTTGTCATAACCGACATCCACGCGAGTGGAGGCGCGGGCAACAGATAATATGATTATAAATAATAAAAGGACCAAAAGTCCTAAGTACATTAAAAGAATGAGTTCGGTGCAAGAAAATGACAAAACAAATAATACTAAAATCTTTCCAATTTTTGCTAAGTATATTCGATATATTATCCGAACAAACCCACAGAATGAAACTAGCTTCATGCCGTTGCATTTTATTTGCATGTACATTCTGTAAGCAGCCGGAAATTGCCTGTCGTGGCGGCGAGGTGAACGCTCAAACCGAAAAGGTCATTCACGTAAAAGTTGTATGTAAATTTTCTATTGAAAATTGTCGTATTTTGAATAATTCAAGTGCCGGATACGACGTTGTTATTTTATTACGACCTCCATTTTATGCTGTTAGATTTAATTTCACAGAAATTGTGACCACATTGGCAAAGGGTGGTACGTACAGTCAGCGGAAAAGGAAGCGGGTTAATACTTTCCAATTTACTGGTTAAATGTACTTTTTTTTTATAAAAGGTTTAAATAATTTGCAGTCTGAAAAAGGAAGATTTCGCAATAAATTGGCATATTCCGCGATAATTCTTCACACGGCACAGAATCTATCTGTTCTTAAAGAGTCGGCAGCACAAGTGTGACTCCTCTGGTGTTGCACTCGTCCATAGGCCACCGTAACCACTTTTCATCAGGTGGGCCGTGTTAAGTCTTGTTTGCAACCTAAGTGGTATAAAAAAAACGTAAATCGATTCTATTTCCTTGTTTTAGTTATGTCGAAGAAACGCTTTTTCAGAGTACAGTAGTGTCGGGATTGAGTTGTTTCGATCAAAAATATTGTCGAAATTGAGTCGTATCAGAGTTTCATGTTGTCGAAGTAAAATCTTGTCGTAGAAGGATTTGTCGGAGTTCAGTTTGGGAGTCTACAGATTAAATACATCATCACCACCAAATTGCAAAAGCATCAAAATTGGCCTAAGTGTTAAAAACAAATTAGCCAGCCAATGTCTTTTTAATGTAGCTTTTTGACACGAACACTGATATAATTATCTACTATTATCTAAAAAATCCAGTACACTAAACCACGCCTTCCTAAAGAATGAAGGAGAATGTAGGTACCTAATAAATACCATACAGATTGGTTTGAATTCGTTGAATTCCTTTAGATCGGAGGCCCTGCCTCTGATGTGAAATGCCTGAGGGCCCTGACCAGTGTTTTTTAAATTGGTTTCTTTTTTAGTAAAAAGAAAAGTGGCTACCGCCGGCCACGCTACCGCAGTCGCTAATAATTTAAATCCAACGTTTTTTGGCGGGTAGTAGAATATATTTTTGAATTTTTCCTTTCATTTAAAAACGTAGACTATTGGAGGTATCGGGATATTTACTTACCATGTATTGTTTGGCGTTCTAATACCTATATGGATTTTTAGTAATGGCTATAATAGTAATGTATACGACCATGATAGTTTAAATACTAATCCTACATCGTAATATTATTGCAAAATATTGCTAGATTATTAAATAAAAATCGGTCCAGGCGTTTGGTCTGTATAGTCAGGCCACACTCACTCTATGTACTTGCGCGCTCTCGCCGCCGGTCGCCGACGGTCCTCGGTCGTCAGTCGGGCTGTCGCTAGCCGCGCGTGCACACGCGCGTAATAAAGTACCCAAGGTTTGGTTATATTATTACGTTTCAATCTTTTTGTTTGTTGAGTCTTTTTGTTTGTTATTAATATAATTAATACTCAATCTATGATGCTATTATGAAAGCATATCACGGATGCGAATCTAACAAATCAAATAAAAATCTTACTTCTGCTTGCCTGTTAATGAAGAACGGCAAGTAGGTACTTACTTAATAAGTGTAATTACATTCGTTAAGTTACTGTATTAAATATTGTCATAGGTAGGTAACCTATGAGTATGACAATATTTATTTTAATATACATAGGTAGGTACATATCTTGTACAAAGTAATATAGGTACCTACCTACCCACTTCGCTACCTACTATACGGAAAGACTTAAAAAATGTTGGATTCAGTACTTAGTCTATTCAGTTACAGATTGGTTGTTACAAGATGTGTAGTTATCTGACCTAGTACCTACTTATAGCTAACGGCTCGGGTTCAGTCTTAACACTTGAATGCAATCATAAATAAAAAATTGTAAGTAGGTACTCGTAGGATGGTATCGCGAGGCCGCCCGCACCGCTCTGTTGCGGGCTGGCGTTTGACTCTCGTGTACTTGTGTAGGTATAATAATTGTCGGTGCGTTACCTCTACTGCATTGTTTGCGTTCAGACCAAATATATAATAATCGCTATTGTGCACTGAGAATAGTAGTTCTAAGGCCTTGTCTAAGCTTACCTACTCTTGAGTTGCTGACCGGTAGGATTGTGATTGAGATGAAATACATATTGACCGAATGTCCAATAATATTTGGCTATTATTCGATATTCGATGAATAGGTGAGAAAAATGTCAAACTATTGTAAACTAGTGTAAAGCCTTTATTAAGCGAGGCAACCCTAGCGTCATTATACGTAACTACGAGGACGACGCCGAGCGACTGCAAAGTAATAATAACCGTATGGCCGTCTGTTAAGATACATATTCGTATGGAGGTGGTTGATCACGTGGACTTGTAGGCACTTATCTGAGTTGGATCGTTAATTTTCCAGGCAGTGAGTTATCTGTTCCAACTATTAGGTAATCTGTGGTATAGTGCTTCAAAGGAACAAAAATCATACATACATACATTCATAGGCAGATCAACACATTGCCACTCCTTTGCGTCGCGCAGCCGGGTAAAAAGGCATCTAGAGGTGCCTCTATATTTCCATGAGATGATTTAGGTATACGGTTTGAAAGAATTATGTGAATACAAATTTTACTGATTGACTCTCTCTACTATGTAGAAAAACCTGAAGAACCCCTTAAATCTTTGCGGTTACGTAGATTTGCTTTACTTTTGTACTTGTTAAAGAATTTCTTGTTTCTACGTGAAACTATATTGTCGACCAACTTTATTGGCTTTGAGAGAGAACAGCCTACGAGACTTGTTCATCTTCTCATAAATTATGAATCGGTCATTCTCAGGGAGTGAGATTTTCGAACGTCCATTCAATTATCTACTTCATTTTTAAAATTTTGGGATTAATTCTTTTTCTGGGGGCTAGTTTTGGCAATTATCTAATAAGGAATGATATTATATACATCTACTTTGGTACAAAAATACCTCAGAATAATTGTTTTTGATTCATTCTCCTAATTTCCGTTCACTGTCCAGAACCCAGAATAATACTTTCTGAGCCTAAAAAGTGCAAGACAAGCTTTGATTTATACATTTATTGCCCTTTATTTATAAATTAGATAGATTAATTGAGCTATACTAAAAATATAATAACGTTAACATGGCTACTTATTTAGTTACAACGTAAAATATGTTTGTCCTTTCATTATACCTAATTTCTGTCACCCACTACAAATTCGCGAAAACAACCCTAGATATGTAAATTGTACCTATCCCTATCGCATGTATGGCAAGTGTTAGTAGTGCCACAGACATCCAGCGAACTGCACGCGTACTACATGTTCTCCGGGCGTCCCAGTGAAGTAAGTACCTAATTTCCGTTCGCATGGTTTACAAGTCTTCTAATTTCTGTTCGCTCATTTAATTAATTACTTCTTGCTCGAAATAACTATCAATCAAACAATTCTTACGTAATTATATATCTTTTATGTATGAAAAGAATTAGTTGTTAAAATTATGTTCTAATTACTTTTTAAATTAAAAAAAATCCCATTTTCCCTAATTTCAGTCACACATTTCCGTCACGCTAAAAGTGACCGAAATTATAAAACTCCCTGTAATTGTTGTTTCTACCCACCGAACAAAGTTATAATTCTAAATGTATGTTTTTGAACAATAAACTCGATTATTTTCAGATATTATGGGTAATCCGAAGAAGAGCCGAGAGGATATTTTGGAGCAACTAAAACTTAGACAGCAACGGGGAAGACAAAGGTCAGGAATGATCCTGCTTTATACGCGGCATGCAAAGAAAAAGATCGTCTAAGATATTACAAGAGGAAGGATTTACTCATTTTTATCACCGCAAACCTAATTTCCGTCACCCTCAAAAATATATCACTCCATGAATAAAAAACTAAGTGTTTAAATGCAGTGCCAAATATACCAATTCGTAAAGAATGACGTGTTCTTTCAATTAAATTACTAATTTATAGAACTTAATCAAAATTAAAAATCGTGACGGAAATTATACGAAGAACACCATTTCGTGAGAATGACCGGAATAGTTAGTTTAAGATTTTGTGGCGAACTTTGTTTAATATTATAAATGCAAGGGTTTATGGTAAGGGTTGTAGCCGTCAGAAGTAATTACAGTGTTGCAAGAGGCTGTAGTGTAGACAGTACAGTAGTTAATCTCTCAAGAGGCGTAGTACTGTCAGAAGAATTAGATTCGTGTCAACGCGAAGTGTGAAATTCTGCAATAATTTTATTCATCACTACATAATAATATATCACTACATATTATAAAACAAAGTCGCTGTCGTTGTCTGTCCGTCCCTATGTATACTTAAATCTTCAAAACTACGCACCGGATTTTGAAGTGGTTTTTTTTAATAGATAGACTGATTCAAGAGGAATGTTTATATATTATATGTATAATACATGCACAATATTGTAGAGAAACACTGATAAGTTTAGAGATATGCAGCGAAAACGGGATCAGAAAATATGGCGGTACGAAGTTCGCCGGGTCAACTAGTACTTTATAATAAAAAGGGTAAGTACTTAATAGTGGATAGGTAACATCAGTAATTAAATTTCGTGACGTGTGGTGACGTCATCCGTGGCTCTGCGGTAGAGCAATTGACTGCTAGTCGGAAGGTTCGATTCCCACTCGGCTCAAATCTTTCTGTGAATAAATATATCATCTACTATTATATTTGTTGTAATGTGCGATTCGTATGCTTTTTTAGAAGAAAATGTATGTTATCCTTAATAATATATAATATAATGTAAGTACCTAATTCATCCGCAATTTTCCTACTCAAGCGACTACAATATTGGTATCTTCAAGAACGGCATTAGAAAGATTTTAGAGGATCGGTTGATGGTGCACACGTCCATAGGCTGCGGTAATCACTCTTCATCAGGTGGGCTTGTAATAAGCTATGTTTACTCTGAGTTTATATAGCGCTGTGTAGCATTACGTAGAATATTCTTCTTCATCCTCGCGCATCCAGTCGCATCCGAAGTTTTCACCTAAGAGTCTGAGGTTCGCTTCCAGTCTAAAGGTATGATTCCGTAGCCGACCGCATACGACAACTGCCGACGCATGCCGCACATGCAGCGTACCCATTACTTGTCGAACTCCGATACGGATAAAGCGGATCATTGACAAGCCGTAATGAACTACGTGCATGTGCTGCGTGCGTCGGCAGTTGTCGTATGCGGTCGGCTACGGAATCATATCTTAACGGTGGGTTTGGCAGATCTTCGATATTTTATTTCGCATTGTGAATGTACCTAAGTATACTTATGAAGTATTTAGTGTTTGCAGACGTAGTCTCCTTGACGGAAAAATATTATTTTTGGAATTCTTGTCCGTTTTTTCGCGTTGGAAATAAATTTTTCTTTTTTCTTGCTTTATTCTTGCTAACACTACAGATAAATTATGAAATGCCGAAAAGGTGTCAACCGAAACTCAAAGAAAAATAAAACTATAATTGTATTCAGAGAATAGAAAAATAAATATTTAAGTCAGCCAGTGAGTTGTATAAAACAAAACAACTTCGTTAAAAAAGCAGACCCAAGATTGTTAACACGAAGAAATGAAAGCTAAAGCCTCAGCCATACAGGCGCGTTAATATCAGTCGATAGTAACAATAACGATTTGACGCTTATGACATACGTTGACGACTGTCATACAATCATACAATCACGCCTTTATCCCCGGAGGGTTAGGCAGAGGTCAATTAACTCCCACATTTCACCAATCATTGTATTAGGTCCCACGTAATAGGGGGTGAGCCTATTGCCGTATTCCGGGCACTGTTGTTGACTCGAGCTATGTATCTGAGGCTGAGCCTGGGCTGTATATATTTGTTTGATGTTAAACAGCCTTATCCCTTAATGGCCTTGTACGACACCGCATGGGAAGAGATGGGGTGGCCCAAATTCTACTCTGCCGGGAACTACTGCTTTTAACGTCTGCTAATTCCATTTCATATTCGTTTACACTCTACAGTAAGCAACAGATCAATCTTGATTGGCAGAGTGCTCAAAAAGATCTTAAAACCATGGTATCAAGATCTTTTTGAGTACCTTGTTGTTCGATCAAGATCGATCTGGATGCTGGCTGTACAATAGGGTGTCCCGTCGATGTATGGAGAAAAAATTTTTTTGAGCTACGGCTACGCAAGAGGTATCAAAAGTTGCGTTTTGACGCGTACATTACGGTTATCATTAAATTTTTTTAAATATCGGTCATCTTGAGGGCTCTACCGGACCTTGAAGTTTAAGAAATGTGCAATTTTTAGGGGTTCCTAACATAAGCTACAATTCATACAAAAATAACATTAAAATGGTTTTTATTAAATTTAAGAGTACAAAAATGAGTTAGTCTAGTGTTAAAAATAGTTGAAATACAATAAAATCAACAAATATTAAAAAAAAACGTAACTGATCTTTGTGTCAAAATAAGGTATTTCCGCGTGACAATTTGATATGTTCCTAATGAATCCATCCCGAGCTGTAGCATTCATGACGATTTGAGAAGCCTCCGTTACTAATTTAAAACAATTTTCTATTGTCTGTGTGTGACAAGGAAAGTCAACGATATCAAGGTTTAGTTCTTTAGCCTTAATTCTTAGTCCATCATTGGAGATGTTTCGCAGGATCAGTGGAGCTGAGATATCTCACAGTCTCGCTCTCACCAAAGTATTCAATCTCGTGTTAAGAGGTTAAGTTTTAGTGCTTTAAATACCTTGAGAAAAATGCTCTTCTACAGCAGCGAGAACCAGTTCTCTGGCCTTAATATTTTGCGAGATGTAAGCTCTGGAATATGGTCTCAGTCAGCTAATAACATGGCAATAAGCAAGTTTTCTGAGTGCGCGAAAAAAGCGTTTCTTTCCATTACTGCATCTATAAGTAGATCTCTGTCTATCAGGTAAAAAAGTGAGAGTACGTAATAATTTAAGAAATATGCTTGCCTCCATCTTTAAATCATAGGTTTTGCTTAACAAGAAGCCAAACGCCATCAGCATACTCAGGCCGGTATTCTAGAACGCTACTCAGTTCTGAATATCGATTTATCTGAGGACAGGTTGTAACGACAATCTGTGAAATCCTTCAATCTATCCATACAATCTGTCCTAAGGTAAATTGAGATTCAGGACTGAGTTTCTTTCTAGAATACGGGCCTCAGACTTAACATAAGTACTAACTGTTTCGCCGTCAGAAAAAATTGCAGCTGCTTGAGAATTATGTGGTCTCGTTTGGTTTCTCAACAAGCAAAAGCCATCATTCAAAAAAGGAGTCAAGCATATTTCTCAAATGATTACTTATGTGTAGATATTTTCGATGTTTATCTGATAGATAGAGATCTATAGATTCAGTGATCGACGTTTTTTACGCGCACCCAATAAAATTGCTTATAGTCATGTTATTTGACGATAGAGACCATATTTGAGACTTTGCATTTAGCAAGATATTAAAAGTCAGTGAAGCAGAAAAGAGCACTTCCCCCAGGGTATTTAAAACACCAAAATTTGATTTCTTACCACGAGATTTTGGTTTTTATTTTGGACAAGTACCTAGTCTCACTTCGTGTTGAATTTAGTATTATTTATATTACATCTATAACTGAAACACGTAATTTATCACAAGAAAGTACGGCGTGACACCTTTTTCAGCAATAAAACCGCAACAGAAATGAGACGAACTGCCTCACCATTGAAGTAGAGAATTTGAGAAAAACCAGTCAAAACATTAAAATCGCGCGTTCGAGCCAAACCTGTTCTTCATAGGAAATACATTTTTCATTACTTGCAAATCGTAAATTGGTGTCTTAATATCATTTTAATTACAAAATAAAATGTGATTAATGTAAAAAATAAATAATAGACGATATGCACTGAAGGGTAACTTAAGTGATTTTTTGAAAAATAAAAGTGCCGGTAGAGCCCTCAACATATTTTCATATATTTTTTTTATTATTTTTACGGTAATCTACAACTCATAACGCAACTTTTGGGGGGTCTTGTGTAACGAAAATCGAAAAAAAATATTATCGGGACACCCTACTGTACAACAGGCGCGGGATAACTGACAGTTACTTGTATTGGAATATCGCAGGTCGCAGGAACGCAAGCGTCCTACTTCTATTTCGCTGTTATTATCGCTGCAGCGTGTCGCCGTCGACACAATAATGTACTAATAACGGATGTTTTTATAACGCGTGTGGTATTATAGACCGAAAATAACACATCCGTGTGTTTGGGGCTTAATCCTAAGCAAACTTAATCTTGTAAAGGTTCACAAAAGACTTCGAATTTCCTTTATACGTACTTATTTTAAAATACTGCTGTAATTTTCTTCTCTAGGCTCCTTTATATTTATGAATACAACAATATTTTCCTTAATAAGACAACAATATTAAAAAACAAGAACAACTTTATAAAAATTGTACTTGGAAGAATACTTTGAAGTGCCCATAAACCCCGTGTTATTATTTCAAAGAGAGATAAGGTACAGTGGAATGTCTGTTCAAATTTGAAGGTATCTGGAATCATACCATTTTACTACTTTACTCCTGCTTGAGTACTTGCCTTTAATTGAGTTCTTCTTATTGAGTAGTTCTGAGTATGCCGTAGTAGAAGATTTATGCCGATGTATACGAGTATAACAGACAGTTAATATTTATAAGCACTTTATAAAGAAGAGGCCACACCGCCAGCTAGCAAGCAAGCGAGCGATATATAGCGATACAAACGATGTGACCGAAATATATTCGATGTATAGATACTTCTTATCCTAACCCGCTAGGTCACTCACTCGCTCGCTAGCCTCGCTTGCTAGCTGGCAGTGTGGCATCTCCTATTATACTTTTCACAAGCTTTAGATTTTCAGTTTCGGTTTAAATGGCGCTGTATAACATTTTAGATATAAGACATATCTTCTTCTACTACTTCGGCCGGGACGCGAACCCGCAATCTTTCCCTTACAGAATTTGGATCGGCTTCGTGCGGGCTTCGGTAGCTTAGCGGTCAGAGCATTCCCTCTGTAAGGGAAAGATCGCGGGTTCGAGTCCCGCCCGAAGTCGATTACCTTTTTTTCTCGATTCCATTCCATTCCATTCCTTTCTAAATCGATTTGAATACTCTATATGGTTCCTAACATAAGCTACAATTCATACAAAAATAACATTAAAATGGTTTTTATTAAATTTAAGAGTACAAAAATGAGTTAGTCTAGTGTTAAAAATAGTTGAAATACAATAAAATCAACAAATATTAAAAAAAAACGTAACTGATCTTTGTGTCAAAATAAGGTATTTCCGCGTGACAATTTGATATGTTCCTAATGAATCCATCCCGAGCTGTAGCATTCATGACGATTTGAGAAGCCTCCGTTACTAATTTAAAACAATTTTCTATTGTCTGTGTGTGACAAGGAAAGTCAACGATATCAAGGTTTAGTTCTTTAGCCTTAATTCTTAGTCCATCATTGGAGATGTTTCGCAGGATCAGTGGAGCTGAGATATCTCACAGTCTCGCTCTCACCAAAGTATTCAATCTCGTGTTAAGAGGTTAAGTTTTAGTGCTTTAAATACCTTGAGAAAAATGCTCTTCTACAGCAGCGAGAACCAGTTCTCTGGCCTTAATATTTTGCGAGATGTAAGCTCTGGAATATGGTCTCAGTCAGCTAATAACATGGCAATAAGCAAGTTTTCTGAGTGCGCGAAAAAAGCGTTTCTTTCCATTACTGCATCTATAAGTAGATCTCTGTCTATCAGGTAAAAAAGTGAGAGTACGTAATAATTTAAGAAATATGCTTGCCTCCATCTTTAAATCATAGGTTTTGCTTAACAAGAAGCCAAACGCCATCAGCATACTCAGGCCGGTATTCTAGAACGCTACTCAGTTCTGAATATCGATTTATCTGAGGACAGGTTGTAACGACAATCTGTGAAATCCTTCAATCTATCCATACAATCTGTCCTAAGGTAAATTGAGATTCAGGACTGAGTTTCTTTCTAGAATACGGGCCTCAGACTTAACATAAGTACTAACTGTTTCGCCGTCAGAAAAAATTGCAGCTGCTTGAGAATTATGTGGTCTCGTTTGGTTTCTCAACAAGCAAAAGCCATCATTCAAAAAAGGAGTCAAGCATATTTCTCAAATGATTACTTATGTGTAGATATTTTCGATGTTTATCTGATAGATAGAGATCTATAGATTCAGTGATCGACGTTTTTTACGCGCACCCAATAAAATTGCTTATAGTCATGTTATTTGACGATAGAGACCATATTTGAGACTTTGCATTTAGCAAGATATTAAAAGTCAGTGAAGCAGAAAAGAGCACTTCCCCCAGGGTATTTAAAACACCAAAATTTGATTTCTTACCACGAGATTTTGGTTTTTATTTTGGACAAGTACCTAGTCTCACTTCGTGTTGAATTTAGTATTATTTATATTACATCTATAACTGAAACACGTAATTTATCACAAGAAAGTACGGCGTGACACCTTTTTCAGCAATAAAACCGCAACAGAAATGAGACGAACTGCCTCACCATTGAAGTAGAGAATTTGAGAAAAACCAGTCAAAACATTAAAATCGCGCGTTCGAGCCAAACCTGTTCTTCATAGGAAATACATTTTTCATTACTTGCAAATCGTAAATTGGTGTCTTAATATCATTTTAATTACAAAATAAAATGTGATTAATGTAAAAAATAAATAATAGACGATATGCACTGAAGGGTAACTTAAGTGATTTTTTGAAAAATAAAAGTGCCGGTAGAGCCCTCAACATATTTTCATATATTTTTTTTATTATTTTTACGGTAATCTACAACTCATAACGCAACTTTTGGGGGGTCTTGTGTAACGAAAATCGAAAAAAAATATTATCGGGACACCCTACTGTACAACAGGCGCGGGATAACTGACAGTTACTTGTATTGGAATATCGCAGGTCGCAGGAACGCAAGCGTCCTACTTCTATTTCGCTGTTATTATCGCTGCAGCGTGTCGCCGTCGACACAATAATGTACTAATAACGGATGTTTTTATAACGCGTGTGGTATTATAGACCGAAAATAACACATCCGTGTGTTTGGGGCTTAATCCTAAGCAAACTTAATCTTGTAAAGGTTCACAAAAGACTTCGAATTTCCTTTATACGTACTTATTTTAAAATACTGCTGTAATTTTCTTCTCTAGGCTCCTTTATATTTATGAATACAACAATATTTTCCTTAATAAGACAACAATATTAAAAAACAAGAACAACTTTATAAAAATTGTACTTGGAAGAATACTTTGAAGTGCCCATAAACCCCGTGTTATTATTTCAAAGAGAGATAAGGTACAGTGGAATGTCTGTTCAAATTTGAAGGTATCTGGAATCATACCATTTTACTACTTTACTCCTGCTTGAGTACTTGCCTTTAATTGAGTTCTTCTTATTGAGTAGTTCTGAGTATGCCGTAGTAGAAGATTTATGCCGATGTATACGAGTATAACAGACAGTTAATATTTATAAGCACTTTATAAAGAAGAGGCCACACCGCCAGCTAGCAAGCAAGCGAGCGATATATAGCGATACAAACGATGTGACCGAAATATATTCGATGTATAGATACTTCTTATCCTAACCCGCTAGGTCACTCACTCGCTCGCTAGCCTCGCTTGCTAGCTGGCAGTGTGGCATCTCCTATTATACTTTTCACAAGCTTTAGATTTTCAGTTTCGGTTTAAATGGCGCTGTATAACATTTTAGATATAAGACATATCTTCTTCTACTACTTCGGCCGGGACGCGAACCCGCAATCTTTCCCTTACAGAATTTGGATCGGCTTCGTGCGGGCTTCGGTAGCTTAGCGGTCAGAGCATTCCCTCTGTAAGGGAAAGATCGCGGGTTCGAGTCCCGCCCGAAGTCGATTACCTTTTTTTCTCGATTCCATTCCATTCCATTCCTTTCTAAATCGATTTGAATACTCAGCGTAATAAATGCTTCAAAATTTCATTCAATAAAACATAATATATTATTCTAAAATATCATCATCGATTCGTCACCACTGGATTTACGTCATAAGTAGTTCTTTTCAGTGTTTATTCCATTATTTCTACTGATTGTGGAGAAAATGTGATGAAAATTTGAACCTTGAACTATTCTTTAGAGGGCGAAGTTGATAGTAGATCCCTTAAACATCTAAATCAAATACATAGCGTTTCGGGGCACTCTCATTAAAGTTATTATCGCTATAAGAGTGCTAAGAAACGCTATTATGAAATTATCCATAACTAAACATAGACTGTTGATTGAAAATCATAAAAGTAAAAAGTAATACGAGACGAAATTGTTCAGTCCAAAGAAAACAAGAAACAACTGACTGAAGACCTTAAATTCCGCTTGTATTCGATAAATATGTTTAACTATGTCAGGGTTTTACAACCTGCTGTTCGCTTGGTCGTCTTAATAACTCAAATATTTTTGGATTAAGATCTTGTTAGTAAAATATTATTCCTTTCTTGACTGGCGAAGTACCGCCATCTTATTTAATATTAGCCTTAAGTAGGTGATCGACGGCCGAGCCGTGTCTTTTTCTCATAAACCGTTCTCTCAGATTGAAAAGTAAGATCCTAGGTCTGCTTACTTTTTCTCCTCCTCATACGGATTTTATAGAAGCGTCTACCGCCTGATCTTCCAAACTTGAGAGATAAGCCTGCGCCTCGCCCTGAGGAAAATCTCGTTCATTTATCAGCATGTGAATTGGCTGGAAGGTGAGGTAAGCCTCAAAGATCTTGTGGACGTCTTATACCAATAGAAACGGTATTGAATGGATACAAGCCGTTTTGTTTGGCAGGTCTTCGTCAGATTTAAAATTTAAGTTTGTTTGATTGCAATCGTTTGAGTAGATCCGGAGACCAAAAGTCACAATAATACACGTAGACAGAGCCACTAGGGGTACCCACTGGTCCCCTGGAATTTATCCCCAGTGCCCATTCGTCCCTTCATAATTTTGAGGTGCCCACTACCACGAGCATATGCTAGTTTTATATATAAACAGAACAACACATCATAAATCTCAATATTAATGTTAAAACTAGTTTTATTTCGATGTGACTCCATAATGTGTAGTGTGTAATAAATCCTGTGTTTAATGGGATTGCAAATAACCACCGAAATGTTTGCGTACCGACCATAGTCCCGGCGCGGCATGAAGAATGACTAATAAAATCTTGTTGGAAAACAAAGCCCTTTATTTTCTTACTGAAAACCTACAAAAAGTCTCTAATCATTACAAACCCTAAAGCTTGACTGCGGTGTTTATGAATAATAACTTTTTGTTATTTAGAATACGTTAATTTAAATTTACCTTGCCTGATGGTCAGCTGAAAGCAAAGTCTCGGAAAAGAGACTCACCATTGTGTCACCGTACCATGTTAAAATGTTAGCACGCTTAAAGGAACCGGGAGTGTAGTAATAGAAAAATACGTGTACTACGTGTACTACATTGAGACATTAAGAGGTCAGACAACAGTCGCTAAAGAGACCGTTTTTTATATCTAGTGCATCAACTGACTGCACTCCTCTAAGTAGTAAATCTAACAACATAATATTTATCAAAATTGGTTCAGAAGTTCCAAGGTACAAGACGGACATCCTTCTTTTTGAGTTGACGGTCTCTGGCTGGCGTAGCGCTACCGCTACGCCACAGAGACCGCGTAGCAGCGACCCTCCGCGTAGCAGTCGAACGGTTCGATTCCCGCTCAGTGCAAATATTTGTATGCATGAATAATATGAATATGTATATTTGAGTTGGTCTGAGTGTTTCTTTGTACGATATGTAGTAACGGCAGAATGTGCTGCTCCAAAACAATATAGCCGGGTACTCACTTGCGAGCCATAACCGAACTTGCTTGATACAGTACGAGGTTCTAATGTATACGCTTGTAGTTAGGCTCTACAGTTTAGGCTCGTGACGTCGCCGGAACGCTTCACCGAGCGTACTCATTTAGAGCTGTAACTGTAACCAAAAAGATACAGTAACAAGGTTCTAATGTGTACGAGGAGGCCACTGACAACAGTGAAAACTGACAAGCTGGATTAAAACCGACAATCGTTCGGCTCGTTGCAAGACGCTCGCGTAGCGTTCGTTGCAGGCTCGCGAACCACGTACATACTATGTTTTTGGTAACAGTAACGGTTACAGTTACGTGCAACGTTGCGGGTTCGGAAATGAGTACGTTGTTAACGTCGGCTCACTGCAACCGCACGCGTACCGCTCGCTGCAGGTTAGCGAACCACGTACACACTATGCTTTTTGGTTACGGTGCATGCAACGGTTACGGTTATGGCTCGCAAGTGAGTACCCGGCTTATTATTACATCACTTATAATGTAACCATGTTTGGAAATAAAGTTTGAGTTTGAGTATTTACAAAAAAAGTGTCTAAGTATGTTTATCCGCATACAGGATTCCATGACACAAGCTATGCTTACCAACCAGATAGCGTTGTGTAGAATGTTTTAGAATATATTTATTTATTTAGGTTTTGTTCATAAAGGCATTAGGGCATGTTAGATTTTTCTGATCCCGACTATGCTCTACTTAACATTATGATAGAAGAATATGTTTCTTCTTCTTTTTCTGCTGTTAGCTTCAGAGTTTTTTTTTTAAATGAAAAAATTTGAAAGAGTTGAAAATCTTGGATGTAATCCCACAACCTTATGATAATGTTGACTCTTTTTGGCGAGTTCTGTTAAAATATTACACTAATTTTTGGGCAGTTGAGTTTTTTTATACCACATTACACGCAAATAAATGAATTTTAATTTGAAATTTATACCACTTAGGTGGCAGAAAAGCACATGACCTACCTGATGGAAAGTGGTTACCGTGACCTATGGACGTGTGGAACACCAGAGGAGTCACACGACAACTGTGTAAGAACAGACAGTATCTATGCCGTCAGAAGACAAAGCAGGACAAGCCTTTGGCCTTCCCACTGACAGCATGAAAACTCTCCAGTGAGCTCTGGCTACCATACACACCGCCGGGAACACAATACGAGGTTATTATAGCCGCGGTATTCTGTAGGACAGAGGTACGTCCACAATCGGACTGTTCAGTTGGGACGGGAATACCGTCGTGTCATACCTAGGTCTATTCTTTTTTATAGCGAACACATCAATATGACTGCCCCTCGCCTAATGGTAACTAAGCTAAAAGTCTCGGGATTAGGTAGGTACATAAAGGAATTTGGGCAAATTATGTAGGTACACATCACACAATCACGGTCTATTGTTTATCCACTATCGTAAATTGAAATTCTATTACCGTAACCCGCAAAGGGTCCCACCAGTTTCAGTAGACCTCCCTCGCCCCCCTGCCAGCTAACGTCAAAGGGCACTGCAGAGGTGCACGGGAAAGCATCGCGGCTCATACGAAACTGATCGAACAGGCAACGTTCTAGCACACCAGTATCGCGTCTTTCGTGGCAGCGAGCGGACGTCTCGGGGGCTATATACTGAATATATAATATATATTGTATATAAAAATACGAATATAGTACACGATTTTGTATGTAGAACGTGTTATATTCAGTTAGAGTGATTAGAGTATTCGTGGATCGTGTTTGTCAAAGTTGGCGAACTTTTTGGTAAGTTTAGAAGTTATATATAAACTTTTTGAGGGAAGTTATATAAACTTTTAAATGAATGAATTAAATGAATTATAGTTAGTACAGTCGATAAAGGAGATACGGTTGCACTTTTATATAAAACTTTATATGAAAAAGTGCAACCGTATTTCATTTGTCGATTGAATATGAGAAATAGTAGTAATAAATTAACAAAAATATATATAATTCTATGGAGCTTCTGACGCAAAAAAGTTTAACTTACAGAGAAATTAAAACACGAAAATATTAAAAATAAATAAATATTAATAAGTTATGATGACGTGAATTTATAGTATTTTTTAACTGATATTAAAAATTAATAAAGTAATTGCTATGTTTAAATAGTTATTATTTCAATAAAAATTTCATTTCATATCTTAAAAAATATTAGAAGTATATCAAGGCGAATGGGCGTTTCGTCCCATATGGTGTAACACTTTTTGACCTATATCAAATGAAAGGTCTCAATGAGTGTATTATTTTTTTGTATGGTCATAAATCTGTATTTCGTGCAGGGTAAAAGTTGTGGGGGTTGCAGTTACTAAGAAAGTATTTAATTTATTTTAAATAATTAGTGTTTTTATGACAAAATACTTATTTATTTATGCTATTTTTACCCGACTATGTTAAAGCCAAAGGAGGATTATGATTTTGACAGGCTATGTATGTATGTATGAACTATGTATGTATATTCACTAATTCCCTCATAGCTCTTCAACTACTAATTAGAACTGGACAAGTAAGGTATCGTTAGAAGTGGCTTGATCGTCCACTTATTATAGGCTATATAATGTGTCACTGAATTTAATGTGGCGCCCTCTAGCGGTCATAAAGTACTGCGTTAAAAAATAAAATTGAGGTAAATATACCGTGTTTGATATCAAATTAAAGGCCTTAATTAGTACATTTCAAATATGTATAAATTATTGGGATTTTTGAATGAAAGGACATCACCCATTTTAGTCCAAAATTGAAAGTGCCGGCCAAAGAAAATAAATACGATATTCCGTTAGAACTTGTCCTCGCTAGCATTTTCTATTACCACGTCAAAGTTGAGGGACCACTGCGCTTGGTTTTATTTGAATTTAAAAATCTTGGAAACATACATTTTTTATGATACGAATTATTAAAAATAAATGAAAAACTTTATTCTATATTGGAACAATAGTTAATAAAAGCAATAAAAAATAACCCCATATTGCACATCGTAGTATTTCGTCCATTTATTTAGGTCCATAATGGAAAGTGCTGGCCAAAGTACCTATACAAATATGAAATTCCGTTAGAGCTTGTCCTCGTTAGCATTTTTTACTATGGCGTCAAAGCTGAGGGACCACTGCTCTAAGTTTTATTTGAGTTCAAATATCTTGGAACCATACATTTTTATGATATGAATGATTAAAAACGAATAAAAATCATTGTTCTATATTGGAAGAATAGTCAATAAAATCAATAAAATCAATAATAAATAAACCCCATTCTGCACACCGTTGTTTTTCACCCATTTATTTAGGTCCAAAATTGAAAGTGCCGGCCAAAGAATACGAGTATGATATTCTGTTAGAGCTTGTCCTCATTAGCATTTTTTATTATGGCGTCAAAGCTGAGGGTCCACTGCCCGACTAACGGAATGTCATATTTGTATTCTTTGGCCGCTACTTATTTTCAATTTAGCACCTAAATAAATAGACGAAAAACAACGGTGTGCAGTATGGGGTTTATTTTTTATTAGTTTTATTAACTATTCTTCCAATGTAGCACGACATTTTTTATCCATTTTCAATAGTTTGTGTCATAAAAAATGTATGTTTTCAAGATTTTCGAACTCAAATAAAACCGAAGAAAGTGGTCCCTCAACTTTGACGATAAGAACAAGTTCTAACGAATTATCGTATTTGGCCAGCACTTTCAATTTTGGACCAAAAATGTATGCAGCGTGAATAATGTTCTTTTGAAGCATTTATTATGCTAACTATTCAAATCGATTTAGAAAGAGAAAATTAAAATATTGGTTTCTGCTTTTAATTTTTTTTGTTTCATGCTTTTTATATACCTATAATAATAGCAGGTTTTATAAAACCTGCTGTATCGTGATGTATAAATTATGACCTTTCATTTGATACCCAATACGGGTATATTTGAAAATAGATTAGATTTTGGATTGATTTTCATTCCTCATAATATATTTCAAATGGTTGAACCGATTTTTATGAAACATAGCTAAGAATACTCTCGACTAAACCATCTTTCGATCAAAAGAAACAGAATTGAATTCGGTTCAGCCGTTTGGGAGCTACGATGCTACAGACAGACTGACACACACGCACACACATACACACACACACACACACACACTCACACGTCAAACTTATAACACCCCTCTTTTTTTGTTAAAAATATGAACCATGTCAACCAGTAGGTGAATCAACCCTAGTTGAGTCAACCGTAGTTGTAATGACCGTCGGCGAAATGATACAAAACCGTAGAACTATACTGCAAAGCCTAATTGCACAAAAAATATTTTTTACTTACACCCTTATAACTTTGGACCTGCACGAATTTCTGATAAAAATCTTTCATTTTTACACATAAATAGACTAAATGAACATGTTTACACTAGTCGCAACTTGTTACAAGGGTTGGGACGCAGCTCATACAAAAGTGCCCGTTCTCCTTTACATATTTAATAACTGTTACTTAAATAATAATTTTGACTCCAAAACATAAACTTTATTATTTTAAAATCTTAGTTTATTGAAATACATTTTATATTATTAAAACATGACCTTTATATTGAAAAATGGGTAGACATCTGCATTATGCCAGTTGACTTCGGATCCCATGTGCGTATCCTATTGCCGACAACAAGCCATTTTAATCTGACTAGTTGCTAAACTGTTTTTTTTTTAAATATCATTATGTTAAATGACATTAATATATTATACTCGTAGTTAATATCTATCTCTTTTGCAGTTTCCTAGTCAAAATCTTTCAAATAATAATTGCTAGGAACATCTTAAAAGAAACGTCGTATATTCCAAAATCTTTTTAGTGCTAAAGTAGGCAACAAGCTCATATAGTAAGCGATTACTCTTACTGCTGCGGTCAGAAGAGAATATGAAAAAAATGAAATGTAGGAATATTAATCTTTCTCTGACTTTCTCACAAAACACATATCTAATAGAGTACACTACTAATATAAGTAGTAAATTTATTCTAAGACTAAAATTCCTCGGGCGAAACGCTCATTCGTATCGAGATAAGCATGGTTTCTATTTAAGCACTAAAGTTATCGATTTTAATTACTGGAAGTAAAATTTTAATTAACCTTCTCCAAAAACCAAAAAGCACCCAATAGATAAGAACAGAAAAAAAAACGAAAAATAACTGTTTTAAAGATTTAATTTTAAAGATAATAATAAGACTTTCCTAGTTAAATTCCGTGCGGGAAATGACAGAGAAATCGATGTAGGTATTGCATTTGGATAAAGCCTATTTTTGCGTCCTAACCTCCTCCTTTTTTAAGTCGGTTGAAAACAAAATAAATATGCATAAATATAAATTATATAACATTTCCACATTACATACAAGTATTTCCGGGGTATATTTTATCTGTGGTTTATCATAATTTGCGATCGCATAATTTCACAGCTAAAAACCTAGCACGAGCTAATAGAGCCGAACCTTAATTTATTACCGTGTAGATAACTGCTGCGGACTATTAATAAATACTAATGGGCCATTGGACGTTCGAAATTCGAATACAGGGTTTTTTTTTCTAACCTCAAAAAGCAGGAGGTTTATTCGAAATAGAATTCATAGATATGTCCAGCGATTTCCACGTCATTTGTGAAGCGATTTTGAAAAATGTTTTCTTTACTTTTAACAATAAATATATAAAGTTTAGTGTGTAAAGATAGAAACAGATGATGGGGACCTACTCTGGAGAGAGAAAGGCGTGAGTAATATATGTGTGTACCTAATTCTTAATTCTATAATGACCACGAATAATAATAAAATGTGAAATAAGGTTTCCTGGAAGCGAAATAAGCTCGCCTCAGGAGCTTAACTCTGTATGAGTTCGCTTCCAGGAAACCTTTGAGTTTTAGAGGCTGAAAAATACACAGAAGTACTTAATAAATTATTACACAAAAATGACAAAAAAAAAATGAACAAGTCTATTTCCAATTACGAATAACCCAATTATAAAGGTTTATGAAACCCAGTAATATAATTATTATTTTATATGATTAGGCGCTTATACAACACGTCCTCGACAGATGTTATATCACGCCACGCTTATAGAACCCGGGACTGTAGGAAATGGTCGTGAGATAACATTTAAAAGTATTTGGGTGATCAAAGTATGATTGGAAGTGACAGCTGAAGATAATTTTAACGAGAAAATTGCGTCAAATAGCGCAAACCAAATTACGAATTCTTTACCCATTTGAGCACATACTAGGAAAAACCGGTCAAGTACGAGTCGGACTCGCGCATGAAGGGTTCTGTATCACGGTTTGTTGCATGGGAGCCCCCAATAAACATTCAATTTATCCTGTTCTTAATATTTGCTCATATACAGCAACAGAAATAATATATCATCTGTGAAAATTTCAAGAGTCTAACAGATTGACTGCTACGATACGATATTGTTAAAAATCCATACTTCGAGTGCTTAGTCCTTGCCCAGCGACAAACGTCAACTCTCCTTCATCAGAACCGGTGGTAGCTGATACCCAGAACACATACAATTGGTTCTCCAACAAGTTTCCTACTTGGAATATCAGTTCATTGTACCTTTTTTTTTTTTTTTTTTTTTTATCGTGCGAAAAATCCCCTCGGATACCTCCCCCACCGGAGCCGGAGGAGGAGGTTATGTCGGACTCGAACCGACTAAAACGCACGCCGTCTGTGGGCCGTCCGTTGCCGGAGGTGAGATTGTTGTAGCCATATCCCTCGCACCCCGGCCGACCCAGGTCAGTTCATTGTACCTACGCCTTCTTCTCGCATATATAGACATACGGACAGTGAAGTCCCAGAAATAGGGTTCCAATTTACCCTTTCGGTACGGAACCCTAAAAATACGTTCTTCTCTCAATAGCTCCGTTTAAGTACCAGCCAGTGCGTTTTCCTAGGTATATCTGTTAGCTCGATCGGCTTTCACTTCGTACCCATTTTATTGAAGCACTTGAAATCCTTTGCGAGAACGAGATTTCAAATATTTACGAATGTGGTAATGGATAATCATTACCACATTTGCAAATGGAAATGGGAAAGTGATATCGCAATGGGAAAGGAATATTTACAAAGTAAATAATATGCATTGTATTGTATGGCAAATAGAAGCTGCTTCTAACAGGCTCTGTGTGAATTAAAATTGCGTGATTGATTTCTACGGGAGATTTTTTTTCTTTCTGGGAAAGTATCATAAATGCACTTCTATATTTCAAATTGATTCATCTGGATTTTTATGGGTGTGACAGCCGTCTGACCCCCAATCCCGAGAGGAATGAGTAAAATGCTAATACTTCAATTTATATTATTGTTTGCTATAATACAAGTCCTTTGTCCAGCAGTGGACTGCGACGGGCTAATTGATTGATTGATATATAAACCTACAATATTTTTGTAAAAGCATGGTGATCCCCGATCTAATGGTATGAATTTTTACACGTTCTTCGAAAGCCATCATAATATTTTATGGTCCCATATAAAGGGTGAAGGTGAGGTGCGGCAAATGCCTCATCTGATACTAAGCCGTAGATACTATTTTATATAGGGCTGTTCTCCACCTGATACATGCCATGACATTGTGCCCAGTAGGCGGAAATAGGCTCACCCCCTGTTAGGTACGAGGGATCAAAAATGTGAGTGTTAACTCTACCTACCCCTTCGGGGATTTACGCGCTTGAACATATGAATATGTCTGTAGTATCCTACAAGTAGGTATATAAATTCAACGTCGACTTTCACTCAGGCGAGGATCCCACTTCGTGAATGTTCGGAGATCTATAAACTTTATCTGCGTGATCGCATTGGGTAATCGCGTACTGTAGGCACATGCTGTAAGAACATTTCGAACGATCGAACGATCTCGACAGCTCAATCCGCGGCGATATTTCCATTCTGCTTGCTGTAAATTTTGTGTCATCACGTTCTTGAGCATGATGGTGATGTATGTTTACGTGTTCGGCAACGTTTCATCACCAAAACAGCATGCGATATTGAAATATCACTGCAGATTCAGCTTTCGAGTTCGTTCGCTCGTTCGAAATGTTCTTACAGCATGTGCCTACTGCTCTGGTAGCGCCCATAGCTTCCCGAACACTGAGGGAACTCGACCACTAATTAATATACTGCATATTAGAATAGTATTAAAGTTTATTATTCGGTGGACTTACGAGGGGTCCGTATAACCGTATAATTACTGCCGGTTAACCTTTGGAGGGATGGCAGAGATTTAACATCAGATATTTATAGCTTAGACTCAGCCTCAGATGCATGGCTCCATTCAACAATCGGCTCACCCCCTATCACGTGGGACCTAATACAATGATTGCTGAAATGTGATTGCTGAAATATCAATTTATTTTCGTTTTCTTACATGCTAGTATTTAAACAGTGTTTGGGGCACTCTTTTTAAGTAAATAATACCTGTGTTAGGAGGCCTTAACTCACCTCTGCCTAACCCTCCGGGGATAAAGGCTGTAGATCTTGTTAAGATTTTCGTTTAACCAGCTTCCCTTTGAAAAATTTCCAGTCGTGGCGAAGAATGGTGGACCATATCTTTTATGCCAAAAATGGTAGTTCTAAATGGTCTTTGAACCCTAAAATTCTTGATTTATACCTAAAGTTTAATTAAATAATAAAAAATGGATGATAAACAAGAAAATAAGTCAGGAAACATTTTATAAACCTCGTCATTAATTCACAAAGTAATTCCACAGGAGCCACGGTGACATAAACTTTTGAATTTAGAATTAGAAGCAAACACAAAAGCTGTCCACATTTCTGAACTAAATCTTATGAAAGTTAAAACTAATTAAAAATGCATGGGAAGGTGTAAAGGGACTTGCAGCCCTTTTTCCAGGTGACACTGAAATATTCAGATTTACTTTAGATAGGCTCATGATGTACGAAGTGTCTGTTTTTCCATTAACTGAGACATTAAAAATTGTTTATACGCGTTCTAAGGTTATAAAAATACTAGCTTTGTGCCCGCCGTGGGATGTCGGTTTTCAAGATTTTTGGTCATTATCTTCGGTTCTACTCAACCGATTGCGATCAAACAAACACAAGATTTTAAGTCTGAAGAAGAACTTTCAAGTAAAAAAACTCCTTAAAAATCTGTTGTACTCACACATACACGAGAATCACATAAAAACATTGTTATGTTCAACCTCGTGGTTCCCAGCAGAGTAGAATATTGGCCACCCCATCTCTTCCTATGCGGTGTCGTTAACGTTGCAATAAAAGAAAAAAAAAAACAATACATAAATAATGGATCGATATCAATTCAATTACTCTTTTTTTTAATAAGGAGTACTAAAGGCTGATAAATATAAGTTTGGCGCTTATCTTATGGCAAAATCTTCGAAGTTTTATGCCAATATGCCTTTTCTTATTGCCAATGATTTATATAATTTCGATTCTTTTTTCGGTTGAAACTAACGTCAACATTTTATTAGCATGTCTTTTTAACTTTTTTCAGCACTGGGGTTCATTTACTACATTAAAGAAACCAGTTTGAGGGTAATTAGCTCGCCCCCTATTACTTGGAATTGAAAATATTAGTGAAAATGTGAGTGATAATACACCTCTGATTACCCCTTCAGTATTGTAACTGATGTATTAAAACACGTATTTTCAGATTAGCTGCGATTCCCCCTGATAGGAAATCAGGGGGGATCGCGGCTCCTTTCCTTTTCTTCCATATAATAACGTGAGACCCATATTCTCGAGGCATAAAATGATAAAAATGTTAGGCACTTAAGGAATTTTGTGTACGAAGCGAAACTCACAGGAGGAATTCGGGTAAAGTATATAAATAGATCGGTGACCCAAGTTAACGAGCTGTATCAGAAAATGAGTATAATCTTCTCAACAATGTCCATATAATCTTATTTCTTGGAATATATTCCTTAATTAAGATAATATTGTCAAAGGTCAGGACCTTAGATAAATGCTTCAAACGAACGTAGATACGAAATAGGATTATCTTCAGTCTTTCTCATTCCTCAAAGACAATACAATTATCTGAGCTCTTGGCCGTCATGCGAGTAATCTGACCACTGTGTCCCCGGTCACGTACGCTATTTTGAAGTTCATATGAGTATTAGAAATTAATCCTTGCGCATATTATAGGTAGTAAACGAGGGCATCGTGGGCAAATTTACTTTACTTTTAGAACAAATTTCACCTGTGACAAGATTAAAGAATTTATGAAGCGAAAATGTGTAAACCGACAAGGGTCGACCTGGATAAACCTTCGAGTATGTCAATAAAATCGACGACATTTTGGTGAATATGTACAAAAAAAATTATGAAAGTAGTCGAAGCGATAGGTGTGGATGTCACGATTATAGCAAGTGGAAGCATTTTGATCTCTGCCTACCCCATTCGGAAAGAGGTGGAATATGTGCAGTTGACAAAAGAGACACGGTTGCAACATTACATACATAATGTACAAATGAGATACAGTGCAACCGTATTTCATTTGTCGACTGTACCTACAAAAACATACTCAAATTATTTTGATTTAAAGGTTTTAATTTTTGAGGTGGGAAATTGATTATTATATTTTGAGGGTTCGGAGAGGGCTTAAACGAGGCCTTATGGGTATTTTTGGGACAGGGTCTAAACTAGAAGGTCGTAAGGGCACATAATCTTAAACAATTTAGTTTTATTCAACCTCCATTTTCTATTATTTGGTAAAATTCGTTCTTATTGTGTTTCTGTTCTGCCTCTCAACGCAATTGGCAATTCGTTGGCCGGGGTATTGTAGAATAGAATGACAGATGTATGGCATTTGACGTTTATGATAGCTTTTGCCCGCGGCTCCGCCCGCTCAAGGTCTAATCTACCCCTGTACCAAATTCCATTAAAATCGGTTCAGTGGTTTAGGCGTGAAAGCGTAACAGACAGACAGACAGACAGAGTTACTTTCGTATTTATAATATTAGTATGGAGTATGGATATGGATACACTAGTCAACGAATAGCCACTTGTCTAGGGGGGTTGCATACAATACGTTTTCCACTGATTTCACATATGAAAGACGTGAGCAAAGTGAATAAAACTGCAGTAGGTACCACATTTTATTCAATGAATTTCTTTGAATAACACGTGTTAATCAAGTTTACTTGAATGAATTTCTCTTGGGAAATCTATTCTTGTTCAATCAAATTAATTGAATAAAACATCAATATTTTAATATCTAGAAAGCCACTCTAGGGTGAAATCTATAATGCAAACTTTGACTCAGCTCAAGCTTAACTCAAGTAAATCTTGTCTTATTATGAGTTGAACTTATTCATAAGTAAGCATAGTTTAACTAGCTTGGGTTATAGTTTCTAGGATGCGGATAAACATGTTTAGATACTTTTTTTTGTTGTAAATAATTACATACGAACACAACACCCAGCAGACCAATGCAAATATTCATATTCATACACACAGCTATTTGCACTGAGCTGGACCTAACCTGTGACCTCCGATCTAGCTGTCAAACACTCTACCGCTACGCCATAAAGGTCGAGTATAACAGTATACATTAACAGTCGAAATAAACTCCATAAAGGAAATGTGAAATTATACGCGTTTCATAATGTATTGGGCAATTACCATAAGGCTATGGGCACTTGTTAAAGAAGAAACGAAGAGAATACACTTCTCGAAACACAATTTATATGTACCCTTATACTTAATGTTTGAGAGGGAAAAAATTAATAATGTTTGTGTTTTTTTCATCATATTATGGAGGTAAACATATTTTCTGTATCTACTTGTGTTGTCGTAATACAATCTTTGTTGTGTAATAGTGAGGAAAATGCAATCGTATAAAAGCAACAGTGCTAAAGCAGATAGACACCAGGGAAAGGGTGTTATTGGATTTTTTTAGGACACGTCAATTTGACTTCACCTCACCTGATGGTAAGTTGAAGGTGGAAGCGGAAAACAAGTTCACTATTATAGACCATGTTACAATGGTGGCTCTCAGCTTGACGACCTCATCAGATGCTTTTTCACGCCCCGCTTATAGGACCCGGGACTATAGGAAAAGGGAAAAAAGTGAACTGGTAAGGAATTCCAGGACTTAATGGTGCGGCAGAGGAAGGAGTCGCTAAACCGCTTGGTTCTTGATGGAATATTCTGCACCGTATGCCTTTGGGTGACCTTTAAGTCCTGAACGTGTTGTCCTGTGTAGGAAAGGAGAGGGTGGGATTAATTGGAAAAGCTCATCAGAACCTTCACCATGGTACGAACGAAGACGGAACGGAATTAGATTTGGGTGGAGAATTAGGATTCTCCTGCCCAATAACTTAGCATACGAAACCTCTACCGCAATATTACACGGGTGATGAGTGTTAATACTTCTGCCTACCCCTTCGAATGCGAGACGTGGTAAAGCCAGCTTCAAACTACCATGTGGTGTTTTTCAAGATGCTTACATCCTGGTAGTCTGGGCGGCGGGCGCGCTCATGAGGTACCTACCGGCCATGATGGAGCTCCCACCGGTTATGGAGTCGGCCGTAGGATCGAGAGGTCCCGGGTTTGAATCCTGGCCATTACACTATCGACGTGAACCCACGTTAGAGGAAATATTAGTAATTTCGGTTGCAAATATTTTTTATAAAAAAAAATCATAACTAATCAAAATGACGCTACGTTTATTTTTTTAAAAGATTTCTTATGTTGAAAGTCACTGAATAGATAATCAGGTGCGAATTCATCTTTTGGGTCGGACCTCGATTCGAAACTTTTTTAAACGCTAGTCCCAGGCGGTCAACTTTTTAAATAATTTGAAAAGTTATGAAAACCATTCTATAAAACTTGTAAAGACGCCAAAATAATGGAAATGGTACTTGACTTTGCATACACGTTGTCAGGGATACCTACAGAAAACTACATTAGGGTACCTTTTATCCAGATAAAAGTGTTGTTTCTTAGGGATAAATTGTTTTAATTCTGATGCTGATGATTTTGTATTTTAATTCTGATAAAAACTGGCCAAGTCAAATATAATCTACTTTAAGATCCCACGTTTTTTAAATAACAGCATTTTTAATTATTGTAGGTATCCAATAAATAAAGCAAAGAAATAGAGTTTAATAATTGTTCATAATGTTATTTTGCTCCTGTAATATTTAATATTTGGATTTTGCATAGAACTTAGCACTCATTTAGATCTCTATTCTTTTTGCGGCGAAGCCCTCGGCCAAGCATAATTTTTGTATTGAACTTAGCTATCCATTTTTATATAAAATTAATGTTTTTGGTGGGTTATCTGTTAGTGGAGCTGTCTTCTAAAATACAATCTGTCCTCGGTCTCTCTAGACAAGTGAAAATTTGTTGGCCGAATGTATGGGGTTGTTGGTTGGTTGGTTGGTTGGTTGGTTGTTGAATGAATGTATGGCGTATATGACAGTCGTCAACGTATGTCATAAACGTCAAATCCCACACACTCGTCATTCTATTCTGCAATATACTGCCGGCCAACGACTTGCCACATATTTTGGGTGGCAGATCTAGTTATTAATCGAAATCGAATCTATCGGTCTGAAATACGGGACTTAGACGTAGGTAAATGCTATTTGTTTTTACATAGGTATCTTGCTGGGTACTTAAGATCTGAAATCATTATCTTCATAGACACGTACTTTCCAGATTGAATCCGAGGCCAAGGTGAACTCGGAGCTTAGGGTCTGCCTTTCGGCTCTACCTCCTCCGCTTCGCACGCTCTTGGGTGGTAGTGAGATCATTGAGTAAGGCCAATGAAGACCCGACATATCAATCAATCAATAGGCTATTGAAGTCTACTGCTGGACATAGGCCTCGCCCAATATGCACCACGTTTACCGATCCTCCGCCATCCGCATCCAGTCTGTCCCAGCCACCTTTTGCAGGTCGTCAGTCCACCTGGCTAGGGGGAGTCCCACCTTCTGTTTTCCTTCTCGCGGTCTCCACTCTAGGGCTCGTGCTCCAAAGATCATTAGTCCTTCGACAGATGTGGCCAGCCCACTGCCACTTCAGCTTGCCGATCCCACCCGACATAAACAATGTTTATTTACATCACACTACTTGTAACGTGAAACTGATAGGTAAACAGATCACGAAAGCACTCTTGAACGTGGACCGATCGTCCCTTCCACGATACGATCCTTTAAATTATTCTATCTGTCAAATCGTTTAGAAACAATATCATTTTTCTTGCGTTTTAAGTATCACTTCGCCATCGATCTCCCTGTCCTTTTAGTAAGTACAGACAGCAACAAAAGTTTTAGTGTTATCTGCTTTAAAAAAATGATTAAGTATTAAATAGTGAGATATAATATGAGGATTCGCAGAGAAATTTTTACAGTCAGATAAAGAGGTTTTCCAACGATGCTTTTGAACGAGTATCCATAACTTTTGAGAGTTAGATATATTTTATGAATAGTAGTTGTGTTAATATAGTAGTCTAGCCACCACAACCAAATTTTGTCAATATAACAGTTGACCTACTTACGTTAAACGTGCACATTTTTCAGACTCGGTGTTGCTCAGACTTTCTCAAAGTAAATCTCAATAATACTTCACTCACGAGAATAAAGCCCAGGATTTCATGCACAACATTCACAGCAAACACTGCGTAATATTTCTTATAGTTTTAGCCTTCCAGATTACTTATTATATTTTATTGCTGACTGTACTTTCAATGTCTAAGTGTGATAAAGCAAAAGAAACGAATAATGTTACAGACTGGAATCATTAATCTTAGAGATACTCTTGATCGTTATTGATCAATAACTTCTGAATGATATCGGTTTTTATCGAGGAGTTCTCTTATAGTTCAATAAAGTTATCTCTGTTGGATTGCGCAATTTTATTTATAGTTGGAAAGTCTGTGAGGATCTACACCTCTAGTCGCGTTGCAGATGTAACTTTATACTGACTGCCTCTGTGGCGTGGCGTAGCGGTAGTGAACGCGGCTGCTACGCAGGGGACGCAGGTTCGATCTCCGCTCAGTGCAAATAATTGTATGCATGAATATGAATATTTGCATTGGTCTGGATGTTTTCTATGTATAATATGTATGTATTTACAAAAAAAAATGTATCTATGTATGTTTGTTCGTATTCTAGAACCCATAACACAAGCTAGTTAAGCTATGCTTACTTTGGGTCTAGATAGCGTTGTGTAGATTGCCGTACAATATCTAATATATAAAATTCTTCTGTCACGGGGTGCGTAATCGAACTCCTCCGAAACGGCTTGACCGATTTTGATGAAATTTTTTGTGCTTATCCGGTATCTATGAGAATCGGCCAACATCTATTTTTCATCCCCCTAAGTGATAAGGGTGCAGCGGGAACGGGATTTGAATACCACACGGGCCGAAAATATGGCGGTACGAAGTTCGCCGGGCCAGCTAGTTTATTTATATTTATATTATACTACGAGCAGCAATGCAATTCTGTAGACGTACAACGACGAGTGCAACGTTGCGACAGCCTTGATATAGCTTGGTCAATCTTCAGTGACGTCACCCAGGCCGACCAATGACACAGTCTATCAAAGTTGTCGCAACGTTGTGCTCAATGCAGATAGTTTCTGCACAACGATGCGACAACGATGCGAGTCACAACGATGTGCGCGATAGACACTGTCATTGGTCGATTTCCAATGACGTGATACAATCTGACCAATGACAATCTACGTTGCGCCTCGCATCGTTGTCCGCATCGTTGTGCTCGCTTAGTGAATTGCAGTGCAGAGCAATTAATATTACAGAACAGAAAAAGAAATAATAGCACTAAGAAAAGAGCATATTAACATAGGTGATCAAAATAAAAGACATCTGTTCCAATGGGGTCAGTGGTGCATCTTCCTAAGCTCCTTGAGTGCTATTCGATCCACTAGTGAAGTAGATAGTGGATATCAAAACAGTTGCAAGTGTCACAGTATCCACCTGACTAAGCGAGAATCGTAGTGAAGCCATTCGTTGCTCGGCGTATGATGGAATAGAATGACAAATGTAATGCGTGGATTTGACGTTTTTGACATTCGTTGACGCCTGTCATATACGTCAAATCCCATACATTTGGCATTCTATTCCATCATACGCCGAGCAACGAATTGCCACTTGTCTAGAGGGGCAGAGCGCTGTTTGCTCCACTCGTGCAGGTGGTCAAAGCTCTTCGATGCCAGAATCATAGCTTCGCGTGGTTGTTACTCCTATTTCTAGAATATCCAACTTCTTCCTCGCATACTCATCAAAGCACCTACAATAATTTGAACTGAAATATTATTCCCAAATCTGTTATGATCGTCTCACAGTTCATTAATTATTCTTAAAGATGTGAGTAGAAAACATCCGAATGTTATTTTCAAATCGTTTGTGTAATAAAGCGAATTTTGGAGGCTTTCCATGGTATTTCTTAATACCTTTTGATATATTGTTAAAATAAATCGTTCCTTATATACAGGGTGGAAGATTTTGACCTTACCTGGAGGGAAAGTACTCTAAATACTGGAGATAGCGAATTTACCATATTTACAATATTAACAATAAAACTAAAAATATATACGTAAAAGGACAAATTAAAAACTAAAACCGAACGCGTCGTGGAATTCCTCCGCATCGCATGCCTCTTGTGGTAACGTTCCCAGAAGACTGGCAGCATTGCCACGTTGTATGGCAATGCTTATTCTTTGACCTAAAAAGAGGCCAGCCTTCTGGTCACGAGAAGCGTCGACCATACGCTTCGCAATCTCCCTGAAGAGATTGCGCGCGCTCGGACCCCATGGTCCCAATGTTTCGACTCCAAACGGCACAAATTCATAATCTCCAATGAGATTGGAGTATTTGCGCCGCTTGAGAGCCTCTGCAGAAGCAGCAGCAGCACCGGCACAGTCAGCCGTGCCAGGAATATGGGTAGGGGCAATGGTGTCGACGCATGTTGCGTCCCACACCAGAGTCCTACCCATTTTCCATGGCATTAACGACATACCATCCGGTCTCTTGCCATCGTCGCGCGCCAAACCGTTTGGTTCAAGCACGGCTGGCACACCGGCGGTGACAAGAGCACGGCGGATAATGTCGTTTAGGCTGGCGTGTCGTGGAATTCGCCCAGCGCTCCTGCAGCACGACAGGCCATGGTGTCCGAGTCGGTCAACTGCTTCTCCACAACGGCATCGATGCGGAGAAACACACGGCGCGCCTAATCGGAGGTACGTTGCGATGCGGAAGGTATATTTCAAAATATTGATATTGTATTATAGTAGGATTAACCAGAATAAATCCATTCAAGTACATCGTGAAAAAAAAAAAAAAAAAAATTACCATATTTGTTAGAGATATTTGAATTTTATTATTGACACTATACATGCACTAGACATAAAAATAGAGGATGTTATTTTTTCGAATAAAATATATGGAAAAGGAGACGGGGACTTCTGGGCCAAAATTGTAATGAGTTGAGATATGACTTAAAAAAAGCGGTATTTTTTTCTATTTCAAAATATTAAAAAACCAGCTCAATTGAAAATCTTGAAGACGAGAAATCTTAAAACTAAATTTATTTCACTAGCAAAATAAAATATCGATTACTAAAAATTATTTAAACAATATGCGTATTAAAACACTTGCATCACAATTTGATATTAAATCAATCAGAGTGAACAAAACTTAATCATAATTATAATAATAATAACCATTTAAAATACCAAATAATAGTGTAATAAAAATAAATTCTGAATCGATTTCCGTTAATCGATTAATTATTTCTTGTGTTTATCAACTGTATTTTTAAGCTGTGACAGCTGACAGCTCCATTTTCTGTCAATCAGGCCCACGAATGTATGGAAGAGTATCCGTCTCCTTTGTTTCTTTTTAAAAATAAAGGAATGTTTTCTATGAGTAAAATTCGCTATCTTCAGCAGAGAGCACGCAGCAATTAGTCCTATATTTACGCAGTAAATGCTTCTTGACAACTCTAGTTATTTCCTACGTATATACTCGTATGTAGAACAATTTTCTTCGTGCTTGCTACTTGTTGTTTTAGTGTGTGTGTCCCTAAGTTATTCTATATGCAAAGTAAGAACTAGCCGTCTGTTCACGAGAAGTATCACTCAAACGTTTCGCAATTATCCAATTTCCAAGAAGGACGTTAAATAAATGACCTTTTTAAACCCCGAATTGTTATATTAAATTATTTCGGCCATCTTGAAGTGCGTACACATTTAATTAAAAGATTCCGTCAAATCGAAATGGGTGAAAACTTAATTAAAAGATTCCATTACATTTAAACATACACGCGTATGTCTATTTAGGTCCGGCTAATAAGAGAGAGTGAAATGATAATACCCTCGTTGATAATATTATAACAACCCCTCAAGGAGTGTTATAAAGGCTCGTTTAGACGAGGAGAGTTACTCGCACGTTTCGGTCCGAAAAATCGTACACGACTATCGCTAGCAATAATCGCTATACCATTATCGCATCAAAGTATTTCATCATCATCATTTCAGCCATAGGAAGTCCACTGCTGGACATAGGCCTCCCCAATAAATTTCCAATAGGACCGGTTGGAAGCGGCTCGCATCCAGCGCATCAAAGTATTTACACACAGGCAAACACTACATTTTCGCCTACGATATATCATACGAGACTCGCATTGTGACGCAGTGGAGTTTGTTGCACCGTTTCTTCTCCACTAGCGCCTAGGAGGTGGTGGTAAACTTAGTTTTAAGGAGAAATTGACGCCAAAAACTGTAACAATGTTACACTATTTTGAAAACTAAAGAATTTGAATTTGAATTTGACGTAATCACCTATGCTTGACATACGATTATTGCTTGAAAATTCTGTTAAAGCGTCGTTTACACGAGGAGGTTTCTCGCCCGTAAGTTTTTTCTGTTCTTTCGATAATCGTATCATGCGGGCGAGAAGTACTCTCCTCGTGTAAACGACGCTTTACGAGAGCATTATAAAAACAACACGAAATATATAAAGAGCCATTTTGAATCAGGCACTTTCATTTTCTTCTAACTTGAGTGGAGATTCCGCGTCAGTAATAATATGTTAGCATTATTTTAAACTGCAAATGAAAAGACATGTTCGCTGTTGGAATTCTACAATTACTTCTAAGGTGTAATTTAAATGTTCTGCCTCGGCACAGTGCGTTCCTCATTTCTGAGATAGTACATTCCTTTTTACACAATAGATTATGACTAACATAATACATAACTACATATAATCACACCTTTATACCCGGAGGGTTAGGCAGAGGTAAATTAACACCCACATTTGACCAATCATTGTATTAGATCCCACATAATAGGGGGTGAGCCTATTGCCGTATTCCGGGCACTTTGTTGACTCGAGCCATGCATCTGAGGCTGAGTCTGGGCTGTATATATCTGTCTGATGTTAAACAGCCCTATCCCTTAGTCGCCTTGTACGATACCGCATGGGAGGAGATGGGGTGTCTCAAATTTTATTCAGCCGGGAACCACTTGGCGGTTAGATGATATTGCAGTTTATGTAACACAATTTCGTCCCTTAGGTAATTCAGTTTTGTATGGAATCCACAGAGCGCGAGTCCGACTTGTACTTGCTTGCTTTTTAAGAGATATCCGGTATCTACCTTCCGTTTTCCAAAGATCACGTGGCGCAATTTCGTGACCGGGTAATTGGTCTTGACACCGCAGGGGATAATAGCTCCTACGTGTAAGATGAGTTTTAACAGAAACCCGACAAATGCGAGTCGGACTCATATACTAAGGGTTCCGTAAAAAATATAATACTATATTATACTTTTATATGCTGATCCGAAAGTAAATTGGCTAGTTGTTTGTGCGGCATGATATTTAAAAAAAAGGCGTGAGGCACTCGGGGACTACCGCGGTAAAGCTATTGCATAGCATTTTTTATCAACTTATGCAATTATCCCCCCACTCCTTCCTAAAATTAAAATTCACCATGCTCACAGTACGAAAATCAAGATTAAATCAATTACACGATTGAAAACTCATCCTATTATCCACCCTACAAAACTGCTATCCGCATCACATCTGTCCACTACCAAGCACCACGTACAAATAACACTCTTTGACACCGCTATATAGAATGTTCGTTAAAAATTCACCGTGCTATGACGCTGCGGGCATGACTTAGTTCGTCGTGATTGCGTCAACGCTACCCTGAGGCCGCGACGTCCCTCTCATTCATGTCATACTTTCCGAAATAGATTTTGTTTGAGATCTTTACACGGACGTGTTTTTCTTTTCAGTAGTATTTGGTTAGAATGGTGGAAGGTTAAATAGTCGGTTTAGTTTGCTGGTGCTTAGTTTAACGTGCAGTTCCGTCACTGTATAGCAATCTGAAATGATTTGTTTGGATTTAATTAATTATTCATTATATGAATACTTACATTCTCCAGGACATAAAGCGTCAGCCCGTGACCAGCTGAGGCTATTCGGCCGTCGGAGGCCGCAGAATGACCTCCGTCCCCCATGAGCGTGGGCTTGGGCGAGTAGAAGCAGGCCACGTCGGCGACACACAATGTTCGCTTCCCCATAAGGGGGGGCTAGATGGGGATTCTGTGGCCCCCACATCCGAAGAGGCCAAGCTCGAAAGAGATGGTTGTGGGTCGGCCGAGGTACGAAAGATCCTCCAGCAACCTACGACTCACAGACGGCGTGCGTTTGAGTTAGTTCAAGTCCGATATAACCTACCCTGCCCGTTTCCCAATGATAGGGTCCGTGAGGATTGTAAAAAAAGCACATAGAGCGTGGTTCAGTCAGATGCCTTCGCTTCAACTTACGAAGTAAACAAAAGTGATGTGATATTTAGATATTATTGAGTAATTACTTCCGGACTCGAACCGACTTATATTGCACGCGATCTCGAGTTTTCAGCTGCCGAGGGTGCGAATCTAGACCAAAAGCAACCACTTAATAGGGCGAGAATTTCATCTAAAATTTAGTAATGTATCTAATAAATCGTTATATCCAGCTATTCTTTAAAGAGACTAATCACGACCATCCCTTTGATGTATTGCTGAGGCCGATTTAATTTCGCGGACTAAGTGCTTTTTGGAATTCGATACAGGCCAACAACTTTTGTGGAATGAGTCCGGATTCATTGGATACCCGCATCGGCTTGCGAAAAAGTAATGTTAAAGGTTTTAAAAGACTTGTCTGTGTTAAAATACGTTTGATGATAAAAGGAGTACGGATTTATTTTCCTGACAAAGCTAGGTATCTAAAATTTGATCTTTTTTTTAAAAGAATTTTAGCAAAATTACTAATATGCCCTAACCCCTCCTATCTATCGATTTAGATATGTTATGCTCAGAAATCTCTATATATACGTAGTTTCATTTAGGATTGAAGAAAAAAAGGTTGTGCTGGTTAAAAAAAAAAATTATAAAATAAACTGCTGTGCTAGAACTACTGCTATTCTGAAATAAAGTTTAAGATCTCGATTTCAGTTCTAATGTAAAGAAAAGAAAACATAAAAATGTAATGCGTTCGCTCCGGTATGGTGCTAAAAAAATGAGATACACAAATACAAAAAAAATTAACAAGTAACGATAATATGTATTACACAAGTTAAAAAAATTTAATGACTAGTAGGTAAGTGATAAAAACGTGATAAAAGTATCAAAATTGTTCATTTCAATAAATAGTAATAAAACATTACTATTTAATAAATATAAATATACCACCACAAAGAATAAAAGTCAAGCACGAAGCGTTCTTGAAATCTCGGCATTCAAAACACACAGTACAATAAAGTTCTCAGTTGACTTATTGCAACTAACTAAATTGACAGAAGGAGGCATTGAGGTTCATTAAAACTTCCAGTATTCAAATGAGGTCAGATGAAATTCCCAATTAAGCACTATCGATTTATAAATCGAAGATGTTGTGTACTGTTAACAAAAAAAGTGACCTAAAACTAGTTGGAGCAGAATTAACGACCCACCGCTCTCTGCTTTAAAACTATTTTGGTTTTTTAACAGGAAGCGTTTGAAACTTTAGTGTGCAAAATATTTAGGTGTCAATTAGTCGGAGTAACAAAACATTTTTCTGTTTTCAAGTGTGTTCATACCTTTTTAATCAGACTTATTATGGACCGTATTCTAGAACAACACACAGTCCTGAATCTTGATTTATCTGAGGATAGCACCCTCAACATGGCGGACATCGACTAAATAAAATTGTTCTAAAAAGGTGCCACTTGACTAAAACGTCATGATGTATGACATAATAATCTCATCAACTTCATTGGTCGAAGAGAAGAGATCTGTCTACGTCGCTATGCTAAGGCTGAGTATTGACAGATTGTCAAAATCCCTTTTGAGCGAAGTACCTAACACGATGCCTATGAAGCAAATTGCCTAAAACGCGAAATACCTGAAACTCGAAGTACCTAAATGAAAAGAAATCAAGATTCAGAACTCAGTAGCATTCTCGAATACGAGCCTTAGAACGGGTTTATTTCATATTAAAATTGTTCCGATTAAAATTGTGTATGCATGTATGTTTGTGTTTTTGATTTGTTTTTGTGTTTGTGTGTATTTCACTGCTTATATGGTGAGAAGGTTATTTTTATAGATTAAGGGTCAAAATGACAAGAAAAATTATATCTTTGCATCCCAAAAACTTACTCGTTTTGTAGCTTAATGAAAGGCCACATATTACAATAGTGGCGTTCTAACACAGTATTCTGTTGTATCCATGATTGGCACTCTATTGACACAAACTACGTTATTTGTTCCTCTCACCCCTCACCCCACAAGACTAATATCTTAATGAGAAAAGCTATTTTCTTGTTACATTGTAGGATTTTCTTCTTTTACGTAGTTAGTAGCTAATTGACATGATTTCTGTAAGAGAATTTGTTGTGGGTTGTAATTGTGTGGCCCATAATGGATAAATATAATTATGGTTATTGTAATACTGATTAAGCTAAATTGTATATTTATTTTGTATTGTTTTTGTTATTGATTACTTTATTGTATACTAGCTTTTGCCCGAGGCTCCGCCCGCGTGGATGTCGGTTATCGCAACCAAACATAGCCTATGTCCTTTCTCAAGGTCTAATCTACCCCTATACCAAATTTCATCAAAATCGGTTCAGTGGTTTAGGCGTGAAAGCGTAACGGACATACAGACAGACAGACAGACAGACAGACAGACAGAGTTACTTTCGCATTTATAATATTAGCATGAATATTATGGATTATATATTGCCATATTGATTCCCAGTGGAGTAGATTAACGCCACCCCATCTTTTCCTGTGGGTGTCATTATAGACGAATAAGGGATAGGGCTGTTCTCCATCCGACAGTAAACATACAGCCCATAAGTGCCCGCTAGACGGCAACGGTCTGCCTCAGACACCTTTTTCAGGTCGTCAGTCCATTTGGCTAAAGGCGTCCTACCTTCCGTTTGCCTTCTCGCACTCTTCACTCTAGGACTCGTTTGCTCCAACGGTCAAGTAAGGCAAAAATAACCATAATTCTCTTGGATTCCAAACGAAAAGTTTTAAAAAAGCATCCTTTAAAAATGGAAATGGTCGCTATAAGTAAAAATCACCCCATTGGCAACCAAATTGATAGTTCCAGTCAGCCAAGTACGCTCAAAGATTAATCTACTTTGTCAGAATCTCTAAGTTCTTCCATCAACTGCCGGAGAGGGAGCTCACGAACCATTTCGATAAATTCCAATTTAGAATTTGAGACAGCGCCCCCTGGCCGCGATTTATCGCAACGCAATCCTCGTAACAATCTCAGCGAATAGCCCCAAAAGGCAAGTACGTAGTTATTTCTCATAATCCGACACCTTCCGAGCTAGTTTTGTTTCCAGATTTCTTTTTTGTATTGTTTTAGTTCTTATTTTTCTGTTCGATTATTTGTTTTGAGGTGAAGTTGTTTGGTTTTGTCTACGAAGATAGTACGTACATGCTTCGGTTAAATGTCTATTGTGTTTATGCACACTTAAAATATATATATTCTTTTATAGTTCCGTTCTCAGAGCGTTGAATAAGCTTATATGCAAATAGAAATAAACTTGCTGCATACGCTTTGTGGTAAATGTTAAGTTTCTTCCACAAGATAGCATCGTTAAAGGTATTAATGTCTTTATTATTATTCTCTTTATTCACTGTATATGTTTCGGTCAGTGTATTAAATCCGGTTTGTATTAATAATTACCGGTAGATATTAATAACCCCAAATGGTTAACGTAATTAAAATTGAGGTTTAAATTTCTTGTGTGTTATTAAAAAAATAATTTAACCTAATCTATTCAAGTCTGATTGGGCGGAGTGGACATCCAAGTACTGTAGGTGCGGCGCGCAGTTAGTCGGTTCAAGTCCTACATAACCCCCTCCACCGCCGGCTTCGGCGGGGGGGGAGGGGCTATTCATAAGGATTTTTTCGCGCGATAAAAAATGGGTTCTACAATCATCTTTGAGGGCCAAGTCAACATAACTTGCTAGTCCGTGTACCTTAAACAATGGACGAGGTTTTGTCATAGGTTTTTTTCGATGGGGTTTCTTTGGGATTCTCTCTCCATGGTCTGACGGCAGTCGCGCCTAGAAAAGCCGATATACCATTCAAAATAGTACACGGACTTCAGGCTGCAAAGTACGGACTTTGGGATAGAGCTGTGACTTCACGTTTAACTTAAGTACTATCATAGGTGAGGTGATTGAAATTGTAATATTAACTTCTATATAGGTAGAAAAATTCACATTAGTACCTAATTTGGACATATTTGACGAAATGTCAATCAAGTTCTTTTCAAATAAGCAACATAACATGAAAATACACGAATTCAAAGTCATATTGTTATTATAAAACGCCCCATCATTTGACCGTTGTTGGGTCATAGCCAGGCACAATTACCGAGTTTGGTCAAAATTCCTACTTTTGTGCCGAAAGCGGACCGAGCCTCGTTTTGACGGACAATATTGATTAATTTCTGCATTTCCTTTCAATTTCCGGAGCAGTGAATACTTAAGACGCCTTTGATAGCGTATGTTATAAATTATATTTTATATTTTTAATAAATTCATTTATATTTATCGTCAGACAGATTCTGATTATATAATATCGATGGGTCCAACGTATAACGGCCAAACTAACAATTTGGCCATTTTGACTTTTTATGGCAAACGCATCCTATTAATATAATGAATCATGTGAGCTATTAAAAACAGAACATTCCTGCATAGAAACGCGTTTTTTTATTTAAGTATAACGCCATAATGTGACATGAATTTAAACGTACAAGGTCCAAAAAGTAGTTGTGTACTTATACGCGGGGAGTTTCTGTGCGTTTTTTTTTTAATTTTGGACCAATCAGCCCGTTTGACACTTATAACTACATGTAACAATCTGCTAACCTACAAACTAAGTTTTCAGTTAGATAAATTAAATAATAGAAAAAAACTAGTGTTTATTTAAATCCGTTCCGTAGTTTTTGCATGAAAGAGTAATAAACATACATCCATCTATCCAACCAAACAAACTTTTACATTTATAATATTAGTAGGATTGTGTATTTTAGGTACATCCATTCAGTGAAAAATAACATTTTTGTACGATTATACCTATTTGGCCATTATAATATAAACTTAATATTCAGATAAAACCCTTCTATATACTTAATGTAAAAGGCAATATTTTAACAAACGGCCAAATGAAAGGACTCAAAAGCTTCCCTAGTGGTTACAGGACCCTTCATAAATATACAAATAGATTTCTCTTTTCGATGTCTACTTTACAACAACTCTTTTTTGAATAATTATTAATGATTTCATCTTTTGTTTTTAAAATATTGTAGTTTATTACAAGGATTCAAGTTTTGTATACCTACCGGCATAATGTATATTCTGAAGGGAGAGGCCAAATATTTTTTTTAAAGAATATTAGTAACCGAAATTAACTCCTCCAGCTAAGCTAAATTGCTTGTTTTATGAGTTATGGTTCACGTTGGTAGTGTAATCACAGAATAAGTAATAGTACTACGTACAGAAGTTGCACTCCTTTATTATTGACGAAAGCCGCCGTTATATAACCTACGATATTTTCTTGGAATCGCCCATTGTTCTGAATATCATACGCCGCCAACTTGAGTGTTAGGGTTGTCACCTTGTCAGAGAATAAAATAAAACAATCCGATAAAATGTTTACAATCACTATTCATTTTGTAACCCCCGACGCAAAAATGGCTGGGTGTTATAATAATAAACGAAACTTTGAATGAAACGATGAAATAAGTACATTTTATGCAAGTTAATAGCTTTTTGCAATAGTATCATGTTCAGTAAATTTTCTACGGCGTTCACCGATATAAATATTTTGATGATCGTCATTCATCATGTAATAGGTGCGGTACTAATACTAATTAAATAAACTAGGTAGTCATTAAAATACCAGCACGACATAAATACATACTTGTTTCAAAATAAGTACCTACAGAACTCATTATTATAGGTAGGCCTATAATAGGTATAACCCGCGCCACGTATCTTGGACCTTAATCGTAAGACATACGAGGCTCTGGCGCCCGCGGATTGCTTCGTAATAATCTATGCTTGATGAATTTGAGTTCGTCTACCGCAGTAGCACCCCGTGCTATCCTCAAAAGACACCCAAGAAATGTGTACTGCGCGTATAGGGCACATTTAGAGCACATTTTAGGTCCAAGATATGTGGCGCGGGTTATAAGTACCAATGTCGTAGGTTCACGACGATTTAGTTATTTAACTACCTACATACATAAATAATACGAAGGTGTCAACTAGAACGTAATGGCTTTGGTACTAATTCATCAAAAAGTAATCTGTGCATAAAAATAGTAAAAACTTACATTTTACGCTCTTCTAATTAAAAAAAAGAGAATTTAGAGTTCTTCATCCCAATATGATGCGATCACAATACGCAAATTACGTCACGCGTGTGCTCGCCGTCGCGCGCCGGCCCCCACTGCTATAACAACTCAGGGGTTTGGCGCATTGTAGGTGCTTATCTCCGCAGCTACGGGCGAGTGACGGAGGCCTGGTGTAATGGCCAAGATTTAAACCTCGATCGTAAGGATCGTGACCGTGAACTACTAAGCTAAAAAAAAAAAACGGACTTGTAATAGGACCCGAGCTTATTGCTGTCTACAATACACGTTGCTAGACACCCTCTCTGCTGTTACTAATAATTCGTTTACAGAAACACACACTAAAACCTATTCCCATTCATGGGCTCGCCGGGCCCATTCGTTACCACTAGGCCATTAAAATAACTACTGTTACAGCCCATTAGCACCATTAGACTGGATCTCAGGATGAGCAAACAAAAATACATACCTGCATACTGGCGTAACTGTATTGAGGCCTCTCCCGGTTTTGTGTAGAAAACTCGATACAACTCGATTGCAGCCTTTTATCAGGTTCTATTCATAATGTAAATATTTTTTTTTTTTTTTTTAATATTCTACAACATTCTACACAACGCTATCTAGACCCATGGTAAGCTTAATTAGCTTGTGTTATGGAATCTAGAACGCGGATATACATACTTAAATACTTTTTTTTTTTTTTGTAAATACATACATATTATACATAGAAACACCCAGACCAATGCAAATATTTATATTCATGCATATAAATATTGGCACTGAGCATATAAATTTTATCTGTGATAATTGAATGTGTTTTCTTATACCACTTAGGTCGCAGACAAGTACACTGCCCACTTGATGGAAAGTGATTACCGTGGCCTATGGATGAGTGCAACACCAGTGGGGTCACACTCTTGCTGCCGTACCTGAAAGAACCGAGAGATCCTGTGCAGTCAGGGCAGAAGACAAGCGGGACAAGTCTTTGGTCTTCCCACTGACAGCACAAAACCTCTCCAGTGAGCTCTGATTTAATGAGTATGATGACCGAGAAAGAATACAAATGTCACCATTCGATCGTATCCGAAGGGTGTCGTAAGAGCCGACTAACGGAAAAGTACGCAGACGATATCACTGCGAAAGAAGGAGACCTCGAAACAAAACCCTATAGCCACCCGTCTGGCCAGGCATAGAAACAGTAGGTCAAAGTCTGCCAACATTGGGAGAGCCGTATCTATTGTCCAGCAGTAGACTGTGATAGGCTGCTTAATTGATAATGTTGAATGCATCTGTATTCAAAAGTGACGAACTTCCCGTAAACAGTTTTAATGCCTAATTCACACTCTGTGCAGAAAATTTCCCTCTGTGGAGATATTATGTGTTCATTTCTTTAAAAACAAAAGAAGATAATTATGTAAAGTTCCGTGATTATTACTTTGAAAATAATGGACATTTCACACATCCAATCATCCCATAAATTATTCCCTAAAGAGTAAATTATCCAAAAGTCCTACCGTTGCGACTGCTTAGAGCAACAACAACTGGTTTAACTGCACTACAGGTTTGTCGCTCAGCGACAAACTAGTAAAGCGAGAGTACGAGTGAGGTGAGCGATTACTCGTAACACTCGCTCGCGGCAGCCAAGCGTACAGTCCAGGTTGTAGAGAAATGACCGCTGGTTGCTCTCTCGGCGTGTTTTAATGAGCTGAGCGACTTAGCGAGTATCGCTAAGCGAGTGTTATTTTTCATAGCTCTTGTCGCTCACACTAAGCGAGTACTCGCCGGCGCGGCGGTGTGAACAGTGGTTCTCCCTTGTTTGGTATAACAACGTTTGGTCGAATGTTACTAATTCGAACAACGTTTGAGAAAATAATTGCTTTGCATAATATCGATTGACATATTATAATAAATTGGAAAAAGCGAAATCAGTTCTCGGGCGGGACTCGAACCCGCGATCTTTCCGATAGTTCGTACGAATATCGGTAGATTACTCCCACCATCGCCGTAAGATGGATGTATTGGAAAAATTGGGTCACTCTCGGGCGAAGCTCGGTGGCTCAGTGGTCAGAGCGTTCCCCCTGTAAGGGAAAGATCGCGGGTTCGAGTCCCGCCCGAGAATTGATTTCGCTTTTTCCAATTTATTATAATTTGTTTAGTCTAGCAAACTAATTGCTTTAAAATTATTTCAATCGATTGACATAATTTTCATTTCATCGAATATTTATTTGCGATAACAACCTTTGCGCTATTGATCAAAAAGTATAATGCTCATTTCATGTAATGTTCAGTTGATATTATTATGTATTTCATCGAATATTCAATTGGTATAATGTTAATGTAGTGTAGAAATTTATTTATCTGGCCCTCGGCGGCCGCTGCCGCGGCACGCTCGCTTCGCTCGCTCGCCTCGTGCTTGTTGTGGTCACAGTTCTAACCTAACCTAACCCTGCCGATTTCCGTGATGTAAGAAAACCACTAAGAGTATGTTTCATGAAAAACAATACAGGTAAAATTGAAAAACTCTCAGTGCAATCGGCAGGGTTAGGTTAGGTTAGAACTGTGACCACAACAAGCACGAGGCGAGCGAGCGAAGCGAGCGTGCCGCGGCAGCGGCCGCCGAGTGATTCGGTATGATCTCTCGACTAAATCATTATTAGTCTAATGAAGCATTAGTTTAAATAAAATTAGTGCAAATGAAAATTCGGTGAAATGATATTATTCCAACTAAATAATTATGCTAAATAAAATTCTACCAATTAAATATTCGGTCAAATGAATAATTATGTGAAATTACTTTATTGTAACTGAAATTAGTTCAAGTGATATTCGACCAAACGTTGTTATACCAAACAAGGGAGAACCGAGAACAGTCAGCGATCAACTATTTGTATATGCATCTCTTTTGTTTACACGGAATGTAAAATCTATTGTACGTTTCTTGAGTGAGAAAATAGTCGAGTCTCGTTTTATCCCGACGGTGCCGCGACGGTGGGACAGGTGCCTAGAATGACCAATGTATGGGATTTGACGTTCATGCATGACATACGTTGACGACTGACATAGGTATACGTCAAATCCCAAACATTCGGTTGGTTGGTTAAAGTTGGTTAATTAAATAAATCAATTCTATTCCACAATACGCCGGTCAATTAATTGCTACTTGTTTAGGGGGGCTGGTGTTGCACACGTCCATAGGCCATGGTAACCACTCCACCTAAGTGGTATAAAAAATGAAAGCAACGAACGACATCAAAGAAAAAAGGCTTTAAAAGTCACTTCACAAATAAAATTTAATCATTATTTTTACATTCCAGTTCGGGCCAATTCCAACCTCGTTGAACCTTTTTGCATGTGAAGTATGTACTACTCGGGCTTTTAAGCTGAATTGAGTTTCGTTGATTGACTCACACTGTATATTAATCATTATTTTTATATATTGAAAGTTTCAATGGCTTGTTTCACTACTTATGTTATATAACATCAGCCTCAGATGCATGGCTCGAGTCAACAATTATGCCTGGAATACGGCAATAGCCTCACCCCCTATTACGTGGGACTTAATTAAAATGATTGGTGAAATGTGAATGTTATTTCACCTCTGCCTAACCCTCCGGGGATAAAGGTGTGATTGTATGTATGATACATGTTAACTACTTTTTGTAAAATTCGTCGAGTATATTGGCGCCTTTACACAACATTAACTGACGGCTTATGATCTCAAATTAACAAGTTTATTTAACCTATTCTGTGGCGCGTGTAACTTCGGCGTCATAGCAGTAAAAATTAGTGCCAAGGTTGAGGTTAATTTTTGTCAATTTATATCAATTGACGACTGAAAAATTTAAATTTCAATGGGTTCCATAATAATATCTGAACAACAGCAATGTGAAGTATACTGATGCACAATGGTGTTTAGTCCCCTTTTTTTCTTAAATATCCATTACTTTCATTTCTGACGGGGAGAAAGAGAGAGAGGCCAGAATTAGAAGAAATAAACTTGTTACAGATTTATCGAAGTCATGTAAAAATGAAACTAAATTGGTCGAGGAATTAGGGCCTCAAGCCGGCAACTAAAGCCGTGTGCAGTGACTAGTTCATAATAGAATTAACGAAGTACAGTCCGATTTGTTATTCCGACCGTAAAATTACGCGACCATTTGCTTCACAAACGATCCAATGTTTGTCGATGACATTCAAGTTTAACAATAAACATTATTAATTAGAGTACGAACCATCAAATGCACTGTTAGTGCTCTGAAGATTAACATAAATACTATATTCACGCCTGTAAATAATCGAAGGAGTTGGTAGAGGTGTACTAATACCCATATTTCGACAACTATGATTTTAGGTCCCATATTGCCTTGAAGCGGGCATTTTACTATGGGCTATGTTTTACTATTACGGATTGGGAATAGACATATTTCTTGGGCGTTTTTAGGACACACACGGTAAGAGATGGGATGACCCTATTCTACTCTACCAGAACCCGGAACACAAGACAAATATTATACACTAGCTGTTGCCCGCGGCTCCGCCCGCGTGGAATTCTGATCCCGTTCATCGCTGATATATAGCCTATATGTTAATCCAGGGTATAACCTATATACATACCAAATTTCAACCAAATCGGTCCAGCCGTTTATGCGTGAAAGAGTAACAAACATCCACACATCCACACATCCATTCTCACAAACTTTCACATTTATAATATTAGTAGGATATACATACCAAACCCGGACAGTAAGATCATTGACACGTATGTAACGCGTTATGGTGTTAAACGAGGCCATTAATACTATAATACTTACATTTTAATTAATTGTATGTAAACTGCAACATAAGTAGTTATTTATGTAATTAAAACTTTCATCCTACCCACACAAAGAATACTCTTGATTTTCTCATAAAAAAATTCTACAAGAAAAACTCATTTAATTTAATTGAACCGTTCAACATCCACTAAGATCTGATAACAGTCAATTCTTATTCTGAATTAAAATTTCTTATCTGAAATTCGAGAATCAGATTAAAAGAAGAAAATTACAAGTGATTTTATATATAAGTACAGTCAACGACAAAATTAGTTTAACAAATTCAAATTTATTATGGCCTAACCTAACCTAACCTCACATAAAATAAATTAATTTTGTCAAAAAGTTATTGACACATGTATAATTCCAGTTTAAAAATATACATACTCACGCCTGTATATCCCTGAAGGGGTAGGCAGAGGTTTATTTTTAAATTAAATATTCTTTATTTCAGATATTATAACATCCATAGTTGGTTAGTAAATTACTTATAAACTATGTTAGTGTCAGGTAATAACTTATAAATAAACAATACATTTTTCAATTAAATAAAATCATACAGCACACATAAAATAAATTAACAAATTTCTCAAATAAAATAATTATTTGACACCCACATTTCGCGCACTTAGTCATGGGCTGTATGTTTACTGTCGGATGGAGAACAGCCTAATCGCTTAGTCGCCTTCTCCTTCCCTTATCCCTATTAGCCAGTAGTTAGTTTAAAAAAAGGTTTGTAAATATTTTAGTGTTAATCCACTTATGTCGTTGCCTGTACCTAATGAAAAAAAAACGCTAAAACAAACATTAACAACAGTTAGTCAACACGCAGTTCGCCCATTTTCCCGTAGAATAAGATTCTACCGTACCGAACTCAAACGCGGTAATTTGATGTTGTGTTCCCGTACTCCAATCTCGACCTCGCATTCTCGGGAAGATTTTTCCCCCTACTTTGTAATAACCAATATGCATTTAAGCGTTTCGTCGTTTAATTAAATCCAGTCCCGTATTAAATTTACACCAAGGGCCCGCAAGAAAATTTAGGTTTTATGACTTTGCAGTTGTAAGCCATTGTCTTTATTTTTTTGAGGAACATAAAAATAAATGGCAATTTTATTATGAATAAATTTATATATAAAATTTAGCTAATACAATATGGAGTTCTTCAAGAAGCCAGCATTAGAAGGTTTCTTCACGGTCGGTAACACGAGTGTAACACCCCTGTTGTTGCGTACGTCTATATGCCACAAAAAAGATGCCAATAGTTCAGTGATATTTGCTCTTACTTAACCTTCGTCACACCGACGACGACGATGTAGTTTTGTATTATCCGACCTTTTGTTTTTTCTCTTTTTAACCGACTTTGAAAGAAGGGTCAGAGCATGAGTTGCACACATCCTTAGGCTACGGTAATCACTTTTCATCGGATGGACTGTGTAGCTGGAATAGTTTGTGGCTAATTTCAAATCAGTAGGTATACGCGAGCGAATTTAATTTTATTTATTGTAGGAACATTATTCAGCAATTCATTCAAATTACTCATATTACCGTTTAACCCCTTCAGTTCTTTCGTCCATTCTTTGGAGGACCATTCATTCCATTCTCCATTTCATTCTGCCACCATTCATCAGTCCAGTTAATTAAGTATATCATTAAACATATCTAAGTAAAACATAAAAGTACCAAACTTAGTAGGTATTTTACTGGACCGTCTGATATTGACGTATGACAAATTACACTACGAATTCAAACTAGGATCATAACTCTCCCGCAGATATAAGCAAATTGTGTTGATTAACCACTGTTTACTCTACTCTGATAGTAGAGCCGGCTCCAAATGCGAATTGGAAATCATTTTATGGCCTACTTTCTATCTATAAAGTGCTTATCCAATGTATGTACCTATATATTGACCATAATCACAAATTATTTTAACGTGGACAGTAATAGGAATGGAAAGGGACTCTTTTATCCAAACTTAGCCTCTTTTTTGGATCATTGTGCGTGAAGAGTGCTGGAAAGAGCAGTCAGCCTAGCTCTGCCCAGAAACGCAGAAGCTTACTGGGGACTTCACAGGCTTCACGGAGCAACTTCACTGTGCCGAGGATTTGAGATCGTTGGGGTCCACTAGCTCGTAATTCAGTATTACATGGGTGGCCGTTTCCTCGGTAAAGAAACATCTCCTGCAAAGGGGGCAGTCCGTGACACCGATGGTGCATAGGTGCTTGTTGAGGGGACAGTGACCTGTTATTGTCCCCATACTCCCCATAATTATTTTTAGACTTGTTTTGTCTAATTTTAGGAGACGTTTCGTAAGCCGTTTGTTTACCGATGGCATAGCCATTTTGATTTCCTGCAGTCAGTGGTCCAGTACATAGCATAGATGTATAGTATAATTACAACTTTTTTTTTATCGTGCGAAAAATCCCCACGGATACCTCCCCCGCCGGAGTCGGAGGAGGAGATTATGTCAGACTCGAACCGACTAAAACGCACGCCGTCTGTGGGCCGTCGGTTGCCGGAGGTGAGGTTGTCGTAGCCATATCCCTCGCACCCCGGCCGACCCAGGGCCAAATCTCTCGATCTGGCCCTCATCCGGTGTGATTAATTAATTAATCTTAATTACATCAATGAATGTTTATAGCAAGTAGCCTGCAGTTACGGTCATCCTCTCAAAAAATTCTCCAGAACACAAGCCGTTGTAGTAACAAGTAATGTTTAATCAAGTATCTTTAACAATCAGAATAAATCAGACTCAGTTCCTTTTTTATAGGTAAAGACTATTACATTAACTGAAGGGGCTTGGCGAATCTCACAAACGGTCAGTCCCAACTAAGATCACTGGATAGGTCGTAAAGACGCCGACCGGCGTTAAGTGGTCCTTTCAGAAACGAGGCGAGAATGGGCGTGACATCAGCAAATAATGGCAAAAATAGGATCGCTTTTGTGTACGGTAATATCATAGATGGATATTTTCGATCTAAGTATAAAGAGGCTTAAGAATGTATTTGTCAATATCTCTCTATTGAAAACCGGAATGGTGTGTTTTATTGGATACTAACTAGACTATCTTAATTATTTCTGATGATGGTAGGAGTATTTTGTAGAAATACCTAGGTATATTATTTTGGGTAATAGTCGTCGTAATTGTATATAGAAATACTGTGTATTTTATATGATCAAAATACCGATAAGGCCGCCCATTGTACATAAAACTTTATGTATACATGATACCTACTTGTCTCTACTGTCAATTTATTGGTGTACAATAAATATCTATCTATCTACCCTTAAAATTTTTCGAGAAAGTATGGCAGGCAATTACTGTATTTTTTTCTTTATTTTCTTATACATAAAGTATATGTGGTACCGTACAGCATTTGAGGAATGCATTCATAAACTCATTCCAAGGAAATACCCGTATATTTGCACAAGAAATTTCACAAACCTAAGTAGGTAATACGTCCAGATATGTGAGAGCTATGAATAATAATAATAATAATAATAAATATTCCACAACATTCTACACAACGCTTTCTAGACCCATGGTAAGCTTAATTAGCTTGTGTTATGGAATCTAGAATGCGGATATACATACTTAGATACTTTTTTTTTTTTGTAAATACATACATATTATACATAGAAACACCCAGAACAATGCAAATATTTATATTCATGCATACAAATATTGGCACTGAGCGGGGATCGAACCCGCGCCTCCTGCGTAGCAGTCGCGTTCACTACCGCTACGCCACGGAGGCTGTCAATTCACTGAAGAGTTATTAACAAAGAGTTTGATAGAATGAGAAGAAGTATGAAAGCGGACTGAGGGTTCCAAAGTGCAAGCTTTGGATGGAATTGGGATTCGGATGAAGAATAATATTAACCTTTATAACGAATATAACCTTTTTAACAAACAAAACATGCGATTGTCATGTTATGAAGTCGATGAGATCCTTTAATATTCAGAAAAAATCATACGCACAGAAACTCAAGAGACAATTCGATTAACTCAAAACATACAAAAAAAAATATAAACACGTATAGACCTTTACATAAAATTTTATATAAAAAGTATTATGTATACTTTAATTTAAGTATGCATATACTTATACGTACTTACAATAGCTAGATAGATATTATGTATACGCTTATTCATATAAAGCTGTATCTAAAGGTGTGTCTCCTTTACCGACTGTATTTAAACAAGAATAAAATTTCAAATATCGAACGAATTAATCTCGATAACTGGCGCTATTTCTCGATAACAGTGCCAGTCAGCGTCTCTCATCCGCCTCCGCCTGGCCGTTTAAACTTGTGGGGTAGGGGGAGCCCAACTTTGTCCGGCAAAACGGCCAATACTAATGAACTAGTTGGGTTTTCATTTGCCTATTTTACTTCCGGGAGCTTGTGATTGCTGGTCGACTATGATTTTTATTTGTGCTTTGCGCAGTCTTCGGTGAGTAAGTAGGCGAATATTGCACAGATTTTTAATAAAAAATGGGAATGATTTCTAATTTAGTCAAGTTTGAATTTTATGATATTGTGGAAGTTTACGTGAATTATTAATTACAGATTCTATAGCGAATAATCTTTTCTTTAGTTTTTATATAAAAATGGGTTGCCTAAAAAAATTTGAAGTTATCATAATTTTTTTGTATACTGACTGTAAGTTATTAATTGGCAAGTTGACTTTCTAGACTAAACATAACTTAATCTGACTTTATTTACTGACTGCATTCAATAAAGTATTGTTTATTTTGACTTTGAAAACTAAAACTTACTTTAATGTGTTTGTACAGTAAAACTAATGACTCCGTGAAATGGTGAAGATATGAACTATGGTTTTCATTGTCAAATGCAAACTATTTTACTGGAAATAAAAAACAATTTATTTAAAGGATGAAGCACTTGTAGGTGTACCTTTCACATTTTTTTTGGAATCTAACCGGTTTCGCCTCACGTCATTCTGAAAGGTTTAAAATGGTTTTAAATTATTATATTATTCTATTAAAAAATTAGACTATTATATAAAAAATACAATTTAGTACGATTTCACATTTTGAAAGGAAAGCGCCGCCGGCCTCCTTCAGTTCGCAATGTTGGTTTTACTATAGTGAGATTGTCTGAGTGTACCTATTCACTAGCAGTCCTGAGGTAGAACCTCACTTTGGGCTTAGATATGTGCACACAATGGTACACAGGAAATATTGATATCTACTCAATGACCGACACGTATTTAGGATTAGTAAATATTATTTAGGGTACGAACGTGCGAGGATCTGACTTAATCAAATAATGCTGTCCTATAATCACTTCTGTGTAAGGACGATGTGTGAATTTACGCTATCTCAATATTCTGAACAAATATTCAATCAATTCTACTGAGAATAACTTGAGAACTAGCTTATAACCGCGGTTCCACTGGCGTATACCTAGTACTGCAATCCAATTCTCTAAGCATTCAACTTCGAACACAGCGGTGCGATAGCCTTGATAGAGCTTATCATTGGTCATTCTGCAGTGACGTCATCCTGTCCGACCAATGACAATAAAATTTCTATCAACGCTGTACTTGACTCTGTATACTTATACAATTGCATAGCTGACTGGGTTTCCGCGATTCATAGAAACCTATTTATATAAGCTACCTGATGCAACTGCCGCTGTGTCACCAAGTGCCCTCAATTAAACGTGAAGGAATAATCAATTTGACGCCTGTGTCTGCGCCCGTCAGATTTTAGGAAGGGTGACCGTTCTTAGCAGATTGAGACCCTTATGTGCCGGAGTGCATGTTAAGTCTTCGCCACGTCAATCTCGGTTGCCAAACAATATAGATATTCGTATTCGCATTCGATACGAAATAGTAAATACAATAATCACGCCTTTATTCCCGGAGGGTTAGGCAGAAAGAAATAATACCCAGATTTCACCAATTGGTATTCGGTCCCATGTAATAGGTCTTTTGCCGTCTTCCGGGCATTATTGTTAGCTCGAGTCATGCATCTGAGGCTGAGACTGGGCTGTATATATCTGTCTGATGTTAATCCCTTAGACGCGTTGTACGACACCGCATAGGACAAGATGGGGAGAAACTAGTAGCCAAGGAGCATAATTTGTTAAAGAGCAAAAGGATTGATACGAAGAGAGCGATTTCACAGTTCACACAACTATATTTCAAGAAATATACAATGTTATTTGCGTTCTAGACTCAAACAGGCCAGGGGGTCTTGTTGTCTTACACCAAAGAGATTACCTAAATGACAGTAGTTCCTTGAGTAACCTTGACTTTGGTCGGATAACGCGCGAGTGACACCTCTTTTGTGGCGAGGTTGTACGTACACTAGTGTGACTACGGATAAATAAAATTGATCCATTGTCACACTAGTATGACTACGGATAAATTAAAATGATCCATAGTCACACAATGTGACCACGGATAAATAAAATAAACCATAGTCACACCACAGTGTGGCAATTTGGTGTGACGACGGATCGGTCGTCGTATCTATGTCCATTTAACATCAGCAGCCTTAGCATGACAGCGTAGATATTATATTATGTCTTTTGCTTTTCTTCGACCAATGAAGTCGATGAGATATGTCTTCAACGGGATCCCTTTCGTTAACACATACATTATTTGAAAACTATCGAAATATGTCACGGGCAAAGCCGGGGTGAGTCGTCTAGTTTAATGTATACAGGGTTGATGTAAAAACAACGTTTAAATTTTAATGCGCTTAACCCAATATTAGCATATAAACACACTTTGCTTTTAAAAAGGAAAAACTGGCGTAAAAGGGAAAATGAACGGTTGAAGTGAGCTCTTCAACACGCTACAGTTGAAATTCAATGGTCCATATATTTGTTAAAAGTTTAAGTTCAAAATAAACTGGCTTGGCTTAAATAAGTATAGTTAATAACAGAATACACTATAGAAATAAGAAACTATGGAAAATAGCACTGATTTAGTTCTACAAAAACCAATTAAGTAAGTAATAGAAATCGAATTAAGTAACCATTTAGGTAAATCAATGACAAAAACACTATTTTTTAAATATGTTTTTGTAATCGGCACCAGTCATAGAGTTTCATTCGAGAATCAATAAATAATCTTACTTCCTACTATATAATCATCATCATCATTTCAGCCATAGGAAGTCCACTGCTGGACATAGGCCTCCCCTATAGATCTCCAATAAGACCGGTTGGAAGCGGCTCGCATCCAGCACGTTCCCGCGGCCTTAATAAGGTCGTCTGTCCACCTTGTGGGTGGATGTCCTACGCTACGCTTGCCGATACGTGGCCTCCACTCGAGAACTTTTAAACCCCATCGGTCATCAGTCTTCCGTGCTATGTGCCCTGCCCACTTCCATTTCAACTTGCTAATCCGCTGGGCTATGTCGGTAATCTTGGTTCTTCTACTATATAATACCTATAGTAAATGTGAAAGTTTGAATGTTTGTATATTTCGATGTTTGTATTCAATCACGCTAGGCTGAACGGATTTGGTTAAAGTTTACAGGCATAGGTTTTAGTCTGGAATAACATATATAAAGTAGGCTACTTTTCATCCCGGGAATAGGTTCTCATGGGTTGCTGGAATGGGCTCAAAATACCACACGAGTGAAACCCCGGTCAACAGCTAGTACTTAAATCGATTTAGAAAGAGAAAAAAGAATGGACCTCGAGCGGGACTCGAACCCGCGATCTTTCCCTTACAGGGGGAACGCTCTGACCACTAAGCCACCGAGACCGCACGAAGCCAATCCAAATTCCTCTATACTAGTACTTAAATCACTTCAGCGAAATCGATAGGGTTTGTCAATAACCATAGCCAATGTTGAGGTTCTGTTAAAATACAGAACATTTCGAGAACTATATATGAGCTTAGGGATCGGCGCGACATAATTTTGCCGTTTTAGTAAGAATTTTCGTATGTTCCCCTCTTTTCCTTACGAAATTTACTCAGCAATATGAAAAAAGTTCCGATAAGGCTCTGTTCACATCTGATTACGGCGACAAAATAAATGGAAATGTGCGTTTCTTTTCAGTTGGACATTTTTGATTAGGTCGATCTTTCTTTTTTTTTTACGTGTGGAATCCCCCAGGGTACCTCCCTCCCCACCGGAGCCAGTGGGGGTGGTTATGTTGCACTCGGACCGACCAAAACCGCATGTCCGTTTCGGGCCATTAGTTGCTCACGGTGAGGTGGTCTTCGTTATATCCCTCACTCCCATTTAACCGATGGCCATCGAGGCCCCCTCGGGTCTGGTACTATGGTGTCCCCATATTTCCCCTGCTTCTGCTAGGATGACAGGTGGCTCCACTTGTCACCCCAGATTAGGTAGACCTTGTGAAATTTTAGTTTGAAGTTAGCTTATAAACTAAACGAATTATACGAGTTAACGAAGTATACGAGTTTGCTAAGATTCTATAGGGCCATTAACTCGCCCATAGAATTAGTATTGCCATTCTATGCGGTAATGCCACCGGCCTTCTGGGCATGGTACCTATCAGTAAACATCGATTGGGAGGAATTCTTCGATACCTAAGCTTACAGTCTTCTCATTTTATTTTCATGTGTAAGCAAACCCCAAGCTCTTAGGTGAAAACCAGGTCTACAACCGGGAACCACGCTAACATGACGATGCTTAATGCAATATTTTTTTATAAATAAAAAAAGACGTGTGGCACTCGGGGACTGCCGCGGTAAAGCTATTGCATAGCATTTTTTCCGATTTCGGAGCAGCTCGGCTCGATTCGTACGAGCTTCGGGATGTTAGGTGTTTTTCGTTACGGAATTTCTGGATTCGGTCTCCACGCTCAAGGCCCGCGATAGAAGCTATGCAATAGCTTACAATTTATAATATGTATGTATGCATTTTGGCTACGTACTCGTACGACCTCCAAGTTTCAACCCTCTCACAAAAATCTCCGTGTGACCTCCCAATGAACCCTCTTAAAATATAAATAATTTAAAGTATAGGTATTTTGATTTTAATCAGTGCTTTATGCTACGTTTAATGTAATATTTTGTAAACCTTAATTTTATAAAAGTCATAGGTACAGATAGAAAAATATTTTATTTAAGATCCTTACAATGTGTATGCTATAATAGTACATTATGGTACAAGTGAGCAACGTTGGTGATTACCGCCGAGGCGCCATTGAGACCCGAGCCGCCAGGCGAGGGTCTTAAGACAGCCGAGGACGGTAATCATCATGCTCACACGTGCTATACGACGTTTTACAACACACTTGCGAATAAAATAATACTACAAATACTAAATAAACAATACTACAAATTAATTCGTTTTCCTATGCGCGCGCATTTAACAATGGCGGTCGACCATATTTAAAAAAAAATGAGGTTTGAACTTAACTTTTTTTTACTCTGTTTTTTTTTTCTGTACTTAGAGAAAAAAAAAGTTAAATTTGAGTGAAAATTTTGTTTATTACACAAGTATTACAAGTTGAAATTATTTATTTAAATACGAAAATGCATCAAATGACCATACAATAGGCGTATTAATTTATTCGTACTATTAAACACGTTATTTTTTGTATCAAAACTTTTTTAAGAACATAGACAATTATAGACACTTCCTATGAAATTTAAAAAAGAATCTATAACTCACTTTTGTGAATAATAGCAATGAAAAAGTCACAGTTTTATAATAGGTGTCATTCCGTGCTTAATTGCGGTAAAATAATATCACATTTATGAGCAGGTGTGTTGTAAATAATATAATAGTTTGTAATTTTAATATTGATACTATTTACATATTACAATTTAATATTATTATAGCTAATTACAGATAAAAAAACTAAATTAATAAATAAAAATATTTACAAGATTTAAAAAAAAAAGGTGGGTCAGGGGTCAGGTGTCAAAAGTTCCTCCCAGATTAAATAAACTAAAATTTAGTTTAGATATTCATGATCAAGTTACAAACTGCCTTCTTTTTATAATTAAATAACCATGATTTCTCATACATTGCCGTCTACAGGAAACGAACCAAAATAACACATTTTATCGGCAATAACATCGAATGCCCGAAACAGACCAACAATCTAACTACGTACAAATTGTATTAATGTTTCCCGAGGCCATATCAGCAATAACATTTATTGAATTTATATTACGATTGTTACATTAATAGTTGTGGGTATGGAGCAGAAGGACTCAGGGACATTCCGATGATTTGATTACTGAGAAGGAAAACAATTGCTATTTGGTACATATATTTTCTCTAAACATAAAAACAAAATTGTACTTTGTAATATTTTTATTTTGGCCGTATTGGTTGCCGGTGGAGTAGAACAGGGCCACCCCCACTCTTCCTGTGGGTGTCGTAGAAAGTGACTAAGGGATAGCTATTCTCCACCCGACAGTTAACATACAGCCCATCAATAAGTGCTCGCTTGACTGCAATAGGCTCGCCCCCTATTACCTGGGACTGAAAATGATAATACACCCCTACCTATCCCTTCAGAGATCTCCCCGCGTGAGTATCTACACTAATATTATAAAGAGGAAAGATTTGTACCTATTTTTGTATGTTTGTATGTTTGTAATGAATAGGCTCCGGAACTACTGTACCGATTTCAATAATTCTTTCACCTATAGAAAGCTACACTATCTGGGAGTAACATAGGCTATATAACATCACGCTACTACTAAAGGGAGCGGAGCAGTGAGCATAAATGTCAATAAATCGGGCAGATTTCCATACATTAAAGTTGGACCGGAATGCGAATTCCACGCGGGCGGAGCCGCGGGCAACAGCTAGTATGTAATATTTTTATCGCTTACAGGTTCGACTACTATTATGACCTGCTGAGTGATCATGTTATCAATGAAACTTTATGTTGCATATCGTGTAGAAAGATTCTATAACATAAGTAAATAAATCCTGTGTAGCGTGGCGGGAGGGAACGAGACGTTTACGCAGAAGGCGTGGGTTCGATTCCCGCTCAGTGCAAGTATTTGTATGCAAGAATTTTTGCTATTTGCATTGATCTGGTCATACTTCGGAGAGATTCCGGTTGTCATACGAACATCTATAGCAGTCGTAACGGGTAGTTGGAGCCCTAAAAGTTCAACAACTGGTCTAACTGCAGTACTTCGATATCGCTAATGGGTGGTGGAGAAGATGGCGGTCACTTCCCGAAAATTATCGAAAATCCGCTGTTAGACTGGAAAAAGCGGACCCCATACCTTGAGGTGAAAGCTTCGGATGCGACTGGGAATAACGCTAGGATGAATAAGACGATAAATAAATAGATACAGATCTAGTAAATACACCTAAAATTACGTACGTAGGTATTAAGTCAAATAGGAGGGAAATGTACGAAGCGAAGGCTTGTCCTGCTTGTCTTTTGCACTAACGGCCCCGAATCTCGCTGTTCTTGCAGTATCGGTAGCACAAGTACGACTCTCCTGGTGTTGCACTCGTTCATAGGCCACGGTCACTTTCCATCAGGTGGGCCGTGTACTTGTCTGTGACCTAAGTGGTATAAAAAAGCGAATATCTTCTCCCATCATCTTACATCAATTCTCTATTCGAATATAATACAAACTTCCTTGTTTGCCTAAACTATACACGATTTTAATGTAGCGAACAAAAAGAACTTCTGGTTTGTGAATCATGGGGGTGTAATTATGTTTCTTTAGGATAGGGGAGGATGGGCTCAAAAGGAACGAAAATAACATTTTTGAAAGTTTTCGGTTTTCCTGTTACTGCTGAAATGTTAAATCATGTTAGGATATTATAAATTGGGATGTCTTTGTATTAAATAATATAATAATGTTAAATGAAGTCCATTCATCTTGAAATTTGATGTTTTCTTTGTACCTAAATGCCCGGAAGTATACCTTCTTGTAATCATAATAATTCTGGTTTCTACAGTAAACTTGAAGTGTTGTTGAATAGGAAAGTGGTCGTGTCTGTATACTGGATAATATTTAAAAAAAGAACTTGGGTTATGTTATTATTAATGTCTATTTATTAACGTACTCTGAATTTTTTTTGGAATTCTTGTCTATTTGTATGTTTGTTTTTGATAGACGGCAAAGATTTAGAAACTATTAGTTAGAAAGTTCTTATTCAGGCTTAAAAACCGACGGCAGATTTTCAATTTCTTTTGGTATAATATATTTAGTATTCGTTTTTATAATAAAAAAATAATATTTTTTGTCTCCAAAAGCATCTGTTTATCGACACAATGCGTCGCAAGCTTAGTGGAAGAAGTCGGCCTTACGATCGGGAGGTTCTGGGTTCGAATGCTGGCCATTACATTACCGATGTAATACCGCTCCCAACCTGATCAAATTAGCTTAGCTAAAGGGGTTAGAGGGAATATTAGTAATTTCTTAAAACAAAACAAAAAACAGTGCCGCAAGCACGAAAAATCGAATTCCATTCCATTACGATTAGCCACCTGCCTATTGTGAACCTGTGTATTTATGAAGCTTGCCAATCGAAATGCTCCGTTGTCTCGATACAATATTACGTTACGAATTTAAATATTTTTCGTGCATCAGCCCCTCTAGAGAAGTGGCAATTCTTTGCTTGGCGTATGATGGAATAGAATGACAAATGTATAGGATTTGACGTTTTTGACATTCCTTGACGCCTGTCATATACTTACGTCAAATCCCATACATTTGGCATTCTATTCCATCATACGCCGAGCAACGAATTGCCACTTGTCTACAGGGGCTGTTCGTATATCTTCTTTAGTGCGATTTAAATATTTTATGTGCCTGCGGATAAGACACCATTAAGTCTTGTTTTAGTAGCACTCAACCACTTAAGTTTTTCGCAAGGTAAACACAGCATTGCTGTTTTAAATTTAAAAATTTAAAAAATTTAAAGCTTTTCAAAAATGTTTAATGCATTTTTGTTGGTTGTCTATTGTTTAACCGAAGATTATATGCCATAATCATCATATTCCCGAATTTCATTTACCCGAATTTCATTTGCCCGAATGTTTTGTTTGACCTAAAAGACATATGACATACTTTTAATTGCCCGAAACTTAGATACCATAACATACGAGTGCCATACGTATTGTTTTACATATTTTTATTTGCCATAATAATTATTAGACATAATATTTAAACGCCATAATGATTATTAGACATAATATTTATACGCCATAATGATTATTAGACATAATATTTAAACGCCATAATGATTATTAGACATAATATTTTCTTCTTGCTCTTTCTGGCTGTCGATGTCGATGGGTGTGATGGGTGGATGGGTTAATGGTCACAGTTCTAACCTAACTCAAATGGCACCTAACCAAACTACTTCTGGGTGGTTTATAAAAAAATAACCACGAAGGGGATAGCGGGGTCTATTCGCTCGCTTCGCTCGCTCAAACGACCCCGCCATCCCCTTCTAACCTAACCTATCCGAGTCGGGGTGCCCTAAAGTCCCGATTGCATCCAGTTTCACCTGATATAACCGTTACACACTGTCACTGTTACACAATGTCGATGGCAGTTGATGTTATGGCATATGATAATTATGTCATGTGATAATTATGGCATGTGAAAATTATGGCATGTGATAGTTAGGGCATGTGATAATTATGGCATGTGATAATTATGGCATGTGATAATTAGGGCTTACAATGATTCTGACAAATGATGTTATGGTAAGTGATTTTATGGGAAACAAAGATTCTAGCACGTGATTGATATAGCAAATAAGAGTAGGGCAAATGAATATTATGTCTGTTAATATTATGGCTGTTGACTATTATGGCTAATGATATTAGGGTAAATAAAATTCGGGCAAACGGCGGTATACCATTTTTGTTGCGTTTTAGTCTTACAGACTTCAGTAAGAACCTAATAGTAATTTAATTTTTTGGTCCTTTTTCAATCATCATTTTTGCGCTAGTCCTAGTCGCATTCGAGGTTTTTACCATAAATCCTGGGTCTGCTTTTACTGCTCTAATTCCTAAAGTTTGCTACTAAAAAACCGGCCAAGTGTGAGTGCGGCTCGCCCACGAAGGGTTCTTTAACAATATTTATTGGTATCATTTTCTATTTTATCTATCATATTTTTTGTTTTCTGTTTTTTAGAATTTGTTATTAAATATAGCTGCAATGGAATAATAATCTGTAATTTTTTTTTAACCAAGTTGATCACAGTTCATTACATACAGCCTGGTGACAGATAGATAGACGGTGTAGTCTTAGTAATAAAATAAATAAATAAATAAAAATAAAAATGTTTATTTACAGATTCGTATTTAGTACAGCTTACAATATTTAGAGATCTCCTTTTAAGCAAACATAATATATGCTTGTGACAGGAGGTCCCGCTCTTCTTATGGACATCTTATAGTACTATTACAGTAGTCTTTTTAGTAAACAAATGAACAAAATGTACCTGTTTGAGATTTATAATATCTAATTTCCTATGATTTAGTTTACAAAATAATTGTGCATGCAGTGTGAGTGTTGAAGTGTGTGTGTGTGTGTGTGTGTGTGTGTGTGTGTGTGTGTGTGCATGAGAGCGTGTGTATGTGAGTGGGTTAGTGGGTGAGTGTATGAGTGTGTGTATGTGAGTGAGTGTGTAAGATAGCTCTACGGTTTAATTTTCCAGGGATAAGGCCTACTACAGCAGATGAAACTGTTACAACAGGACGTCCAGACTACTGCAGTAGATTTTCTACTTGGTCATAGGATAATGGTAATAACCATTCAAATAATGCCCTCTTACACTGTGCATGTCTTAATGGATAGATTTTTAATTCTTTACTTGCCTTATTGTAAAGAAATGAAGACCGATGCGGGTACTGAAGTGATGCAAATTTTGATTTGACAGCGATAGTGTTAGCTACTGTGTGTTTCCTTCTCCTCTTTTCTTTCTCCGGATCGTAAGGTAAAGATTTATGCTTTATGTGTATTGTGTGAAGTAGATATAATTTTCTCACACTTAGCACCTCAGCACACAAATATAGCTCATCTGTGGGAAATCTGTATGGCTTAAAGAACATAACCGGCAAACAGTAAGTGATTATGGATTGAGCTAGGGATGAGTATGTTTGTAATAATAGATCTCGTTTTGCTACGTGTCGGAGAGTTTTAAATATCCAGATTAATCTTCTGACCCTACTCACAATTAGCTCAATTTGCATGTGCCATGACAACCGCTGGTCAAGCATCACGCCTAGATATTTAGTTGACTGAACCTTAATTATTTCACTGCAAGAGCAGTAGTTACTCTGCATATCACAATTATGAATTCTTATCTTAAAATTTTCTGGAGGTTGGGTAATATTGTATTTCGAAAAGCAGATGTAATTTGTCTTGGATGTATTCAATGTGAGGAGATTTTGTCGAAGCCATGACGCTATGTCTTTGAGCGCGTGTTCTGCAATTTGTTGTACCTCAGCCCAAGACGTTCCGGTGAAAACAATAGCTGTATCATCTGCATATGAAAACAGTTGTCCACCTTTAATCTGCATGTTACACAGGCTGTTGAAGTGTTGATATATATCAGAAATAGTGTTGGACCAAGTACACTGCCCTGTCCAACACCATAAGAGACTGTTTCTTCTAAGCTAATGTAGTCACCTATTCTAACTTGTTGTGTACGACCATTAAGGTACCCTCCAAACAGAGCAAGTGGTGTACCTCGTATACCCAAGTCTTCAAGTCGGCTTAGAAGTACAGAAATTGAGACCGTATCAAAGGCTTTCTTGACATCAAGAAAGACAGTCAGGCACTTCTTTCCACTGTCAACTATTTCTGTTACTGATGTCGTAAGTGCTAAAACTGCGTCTTCGGTGGACAGTCCTTGTCTAAAACCATATTGCGATGACGAAATGATACTTTGAGAGTTTAAATATCGTATTAACCGTGAGTTTATAAGTCTTTCTATTATTTTTGAAATAGATGAAAGGACGGATATCGGTCTGTAGTTGGAAGGATCCGATTTGTTGCCGTTTTTATGAACAGGTGTAATAAGTGCTTGCTTCAAAGCTGTTGGGAAGGCACCCTGGTCAAAGCAAATATTTACCAAGTGTGAGATTATTGGAGATATTAGTGTATGAGAAATTTTTAGAAAGTTTACAGGTATTTTGTCCCAGCCAGATGCACTGTTGTTCTTCAGTGACAAGATTACAGAACTAATTTCTTGCGGGTCTGTTTCAAGTAACACAAAAGAAAATACAGGAGGGGTTTTCGTTTCATTTGCAACATTGTTTTGATCAGGGCTTTGACTGGAAATTATGTCATCGGCTAATAGACTACCTATGTTTGCGAAATATTTATTTACTTTGTTTACAGAGTCTTGGGGAGTGCTCTCAGTAGATAATAGTTCTGAGGTCCTAGAAACAGGAGGTTTTCGATGGGTTAAATTGTTTATAGTGTTCCAGAGTTTCTTAGAGTTTTTTTGTGAGTTAGATAGTAGATTTCTGTCATAATTACGCTTTTGTTTTTTAATAATGGAGTTACAAAAATTGCGATATCTTTTGTAAGTAATCTTCAACACTTCATTGAATGGATCTTGCTGTAATTTCCTTTGTATATTATTACGATTAAGTATGCAACGTAATAAGCCAATGGACATCCAAGGCTTAAGCAATCTAATTTTGTGAGGGATAGCTGAGACAGTTGTTGCAGCTTTTAGACAAGATTGAAGATTATTGATTAAACAGTGAGTGAGAAGATTTGGATCTGTTAGGTCATATAATTTATTTAGATCAAGTTGCTTAAGGTTGTTAAGAGCCATATCAAAGTTTATAGTGGATTTCATTTTTGTACTCGAATTGGTAACCCTTACGACTTTAGTGATCTGTAAGAAAAGCATTTTGTGGTCTGTTATAGTTGTATTTATAATAACGATGACTGGAGATTTGTATTTTTGAGTTAATTTTATATTGTAGTGGTCTAAACAGTTTTTATCTCTGGTGGGAAGAAAGTGACCAGGCAGAAGACCGTGCATAGCTAGCATATTTAAATAGTTTAATCTGTTTGATCTCTCCTGAGCTTGTTCGTTTAGTCTATGTATGATATTTATATTTATATCGCCTGCAATTATGACTGTTTGGTTTGATTTAATTTGTTTTAGGTGTTCACTTAGTGAGTTCGTGAAATCCTCAGAATCGGAATGTGATGGGGATCTATAAATACCCAGGATAATAAGATTCGTTGATATGTCAATTTGTAAGCAAGATGCGTGAGTTAACAAAATTTCTTTTACAGTAGCATTATGATTGTTTCTTATGTAAGCAACTACACCATCTGCGCTATTTATGTGTTTAGAGGATTGATATGAGGTATAATCATTGAGTTGAGGTACAGGTCTTTCCGGTTTTAATCGACATTCACTTAAGATAATCAAGTCGATACAAGTTTTAAGGTTTTCTAAATTTAGTTGCAAGTCATTGAAGTTTGAGTAGACACTTCTGATGTTTTGCGATATAATAGTAAAGTCATTACTGTTGAGTTTAATTTTGTTACTAAAATCTGTTAGAGAGAATTCAAAAACTTCCGCAGTTTCTGTAGAGTCTATTTCATTTAGGGTATGAAGAGTACTATCCATTATAGTATTTAAATAAGTTATGAGCAACTATCACTGATTGCGTATTGTGTATATATAATCTTTTAATATAAATAAATAAATAAATAAATAAAATCTTTATTTTTCATTCAGTTCAGTTACATTACATTGCGTAGAGTACAAAATTATTAGCTGCCAGATATACATCATTATACCTAATTTAATTTACAATGTAACTTAACGACTATTTTACATTTTAACATTAGCAATTTAATCAGATTTATACAATGAGGTTAGATGTAGATCAATTTGATTAAACTGGGACCAGCCTAATCTAGGTTTATGTCAAACCTGTGTTTCAGACCTTCTCAGATATGTAATGATTATGAGTGTAATGTGCGTTGTAAAAGTAGATCAAATCTGTTTGTGTAATCTGTAGTAGTGATACTAAAAGTGTCTCATTAACAATATGTGTGTAGCTTTTGTGAGTGAATGTGTTTGTGTACAATCTGTATAGAATGTTTATATCTAGATACGGGTTGGTAATTGGTTGAAAAAGCAATTTGAACATATTATAATGAGAATAATAACATGCAGTTAACGACAGAGTTATTATAATAAACAACAGTAATATCCTACAAGTGGGGCTGAGTTGCGTTTCCTTGTAACTTATAATTTTAAGAATATCAAGACCAACCATACTGCAAAATATGGAACCAAGAAAGAAATCACATGCAGAATATACATAAATGAGTAATGTAAGTATGACATTATATGCGAGCACAAAAGTATATAGTCATATAAGCTGCATTAAGTTGTTCAGCTGAGATTCACTAGTGATTAGAATTGTTGCTGATGATTCATCTTTTTTAAGGTAGATTCTGCCAAGAGAAGTCCAACAGAATTTATAGCTCTTTGACTTTGCTACGTCGCGGGCAAGAAAGTGTAAGCGAGCGCCCTTGGTTGTCAGGTGTTCTGTGACATATATCGGTGTGTACTCGTCTTTATAATTACCGACATGCTTCGCACTAAGTTTTTCCTTACTAGACCTGTTGAACTGCTTTACGGAGCTTATAAAGTCCGTTTTCAGCATGGTGCTTGAAAATTCCAGTATTATAGGGCTGTTTCTGTTGTTATTTCGCTTATTTTGAACTCGATAGAGATCTTTTATGTGATCCTTTTCAATTCCACATCCAACAGCAGCAGATAGGTTTCCAATAATGTAGGATGAATTTTGTTGAGTTCCGTTTGCTGATTATACATTAAACTAGTTATCATATCTTTAATTTCTTCTTTAAAAGTACGCAGTTCAGCATCCGTATCGTGCTCTCTTGGCCTTTTATTACAATTAGACGCGAAGTTAGGTGGAGTATGAAATTCACCTTTATGATGAATATTCGATTCCGAAAGAGACTTGTTCGCTGTGTCATCCATTTTAAGATAGATCACCAAAATTAGTTATATTATAATTAGATAATAGATATAATCAAAATCAAGTAGATTCAATTTCTATTAGGTTTTCTTACTGCAATAGTAATTACTCTGATATACCAGGACTGTAGTAGTGTGAAGAGGTTGTTCCAAGGGGGGGTGGCACAACAGCTGTAACTGCATCAATAATAGGTGGTGGGAGGGGCTTGACCTTTCCACTCACGCGCAGGGGGCGTGACCTTGGAACTGCTGTAGCTAGTGATGTACAAGCCTCGAGGCGTCGAGTCTTATTTCTGAAGCCTCGAGGCGGAATGGCAAGACTCAGTGAGCTCGGTAAGCTCGGAGTCCCGAGCCTAGCCGAGCCGCGAGTTTTATGAGCCATGCCTCGAGGCTTCAAAAGAGTTCGAGTCTTCAAAAGAGCTTAAAACTATCAAAAGAGCTCGAGCGTTTAAAAGAACATATACCTATTAAAAGAACTCGAGCCTTCAAAAGAGCTTAAACCTATCAAAAGAGCCCGAGCCTTCAAAAGAGCTCGAGCCTTCAAAAGAGCTCGAGTCTTCAAAAGAGCTCGAGACTTCGCTTACACGTACACACACACACATTACACACATATTTTAACAGTTAACATAATATAATATACATAAGACATTTGTTCAACTCGTAACAATAACCTGAAATATTATAATTTTTGTCGACTCACTGTTTCCTAAAAGACAGGCCTCCCGCCTAGTTTAGGAGACAGGATTCACAACAGTGAACAGCTGGGCAGAAAAAGACTAGTACGCTAATGAGAAATGCTTCGAGATCGATCGAGCGTTCAAAAGGTCTCGAGTCTTCAACAGAACTCGAACCTTCATAAGAGCTCGAGCTTTCAAAAGAGCTCGAGCCTTAAAAGGGCTCGAGCTTTCAAAAAGGACTCGAGTCTTCAAAAAGGACTCGGAGACTTCAAAAAAGCTCGAGCTCTGAAAAAGACTCCCGAGTCGTTGGACGCCATCCAAACGAGGCGAGCCCTGTAAACGACACCGAGCTCTAGGCAAAGGGACTCGGACGCCTCGAGGCTTGTACATCACTAGCTGTAGCTGCACTAATAATAGGTGGTGGGAGTGGCTAGACCTTTCCACTCACGCGCAGGGGGCGTGACCTTGCAATAGAACTATAATGGCGTCCAATTCGCAATTTCTGGTTTGGTGAGAGTGGAACAAAGGGTGTGCACGATACCTTTTTTTTTTTTTTTTTTTTTTTATCGTGCGAAAAATCCCCACGGATACCTCCCCCACCTGAACCGGGGGAGGAGGTTATGTCGGACTCGAACCGACTAAAACGCACGCCATCTGTGGGTCGTCAGTTGCCGGAGATGAGATTGTCGTAGCCATATCCCTCGCACCCCGGCCGACCCAGGGCCATATCTTTCGATCTGGCCATCTTCCGGTGTAGGGACCACAGAGTCCCTAACTCGCCCCCGGGTGTGGGGAGGCACGCAATGCGCGCTGCCGCCGCGGCCTGCTTCTGCTAGGGTGACAGGCGGCTCCACCCGTCACCCCCAGGCCCGCGCTCATGGGGGACGGAGGTCATTCTGCGGGGTGTGCACGATACCTTGTGAGTGGGCAGACGGTTTGAAAGTACTAGGATGGTAGCAGATCTTAAGCGGTTTACTGGTGTCTCTTCGTCTTGAAGATGTTATCTTCATAAGTTTATGCACTCCTATTTTCTCAATCGATTTAAATGAATTTTGAATTTAATTTATTTTAATTTGTTAAAAGTAATATAGTTTATGAGCACGTCTTAACCTTGCGGCGGTCCAGAGGAAGAGGTTCCGTTTTCACTTTTTGGGTACAGAACTGTTCTTACAGGGTCGGCAGCACGAGTGTGACTCCCTGGTGTTGCACTCCCCCATAAGCCACGGTAACTACTTGCCATCAAGAGGGCCATGCGCTTGTCTGCAAACTAAGTAGAATAAAAAAAACAGAACCCTAAAAATATTATGCCGATTTCTTCGTAAAATCATATATTATTATACTAACTTTTGCCCGCGGCTCCGCCCGCGTGGATGTCGGTTATCGCAACCAAACATAGCCTATGTCCTTTCTCAAGGTCTAATCTACCCCAATACTTACCAAATTTCATCAAAATCGGTTGAGTGGTTTAGGCGTGAAAGCGTAACAGACAGACAGACAGAGTTACTTTCGCATTTATAATATTAGTATGGATATGGATATATAACATTCTACACAATCATCAGAATCGATCACCCTATATCCCTTCAACTTTTTTCGGCCCACGTTCTGGCGAGCCTATTATAGCCAAACAGGCTGTACCTATGTTTATTATCGGATTAAGAACAGCCTTATTCGCTTTGTTCGACACAGTATATTTATTTTCTAGCTAATTCCCAAGCTGATAACGTAAAGCTCTTGTTTGTGTTGTTGTAACCGGAGGGTAGGCACACAATCTTTTGATATCAGGTGCTGGGAATTTGTTTGTACAATTTCTTTCTGTACACGTTTCATTTTTGCTCACAGCTTGGAATATATATTTTAGGGTTAAGCTTTATTATGCGGAATTCTAGTCTTAACAAAATTGCGAAAAACGTGACAGTTTGTATGGATGTTTGTTACATAATCACGACAAAACGGCTGAACGGATTTGGATGAAGTTCAGTCCTCCTAGACAAGTGGCAATTCGTTAGAGGTGTATTGTAGAATAGAATGATGAATGTATGGGATTTGACGTATATGACAGTCGTCAACATAATTGTCATAAATGACAAATTAAATGTCAGACAGTCGTCAACGTATGTCATAAACGTCAAAATCCGTTTCATATACGTCAAATCCCACATACATCATACTATTCTACCTCCAGTTGATCGCAAGGTTCAATAAAAAACTCATTATCCCTATCAAGTCCCCCTAGACAAGAGGCAATTCGTTGCTCAGCGTATGATGGAATAGAATGACAAATGTATAGGATTTGACGTTTTTGACATTCGTTGACGCCTGTCATATACGTCAAATCCCATACATTTGGCATTCTATTCCATCATACGCCGAGCAACGAATTGCCACTTGTCTAGAGGGGCTGGTCTTTGGGGTCCACGTCAACCTCATCTGTAAGGTGTGCCAGACATCTACCGATTAAATGGACGAGTACTTGGCGCAGGCTTTTCTCTAGAGATTGGGCGGTTATATGTTTTCTCTAGAGTTCGGGCTGTGATAACGATGATGCTGTGATTTCTATGGACAATTTTTTTAGATTAGATTAAATAAGATAGATTTATTGTTCAGAAACAGTTTTACTTTGATCACACTTAAATTTACATTTGTTTACTTATGATAGTAAAACACAAAGTAAGGGTGAAAAATTGTTCTCCTAGCTAGGTTGCCGAACAACCTGTGAAAAGGATGAACAGTGCTGGACCAAGAAATTATTATTCCATCGTAGATTTAAGGTCCACCCCGCCAAACAGATGGCATCGGAACGGATTTTACAATCTTTAAAACAAAATAAATCTGATATCACAGCATTTAAAGTTTATATTACCAAGTCACGCATGACAGCTTGACGTGCGTCATGCCGCCGCACGTCGCTGTCAAGCTGTTGTGCGTGACTTGGTAATATAAACTTCAAACACTGTGATAATAAGATTTAATTTTGTTTAAAGATTGTAAAATCCGGGCCGATGCCGTCCGTTTGGTGGGGTTGGACCTGTAGTCGCGGGCTCTGGCTAGCGTTTAACACAATCGCCTAAGTACACGTGCACTGATATATTATGTATACAGTGATAAATTTGTAAAATGTAAAGAATGTAAAAAAAATGCAAAATGACAAAAATTTACATTACCTATAGCGAGAAATTCCGATGATCACAAAGAATATATTGATAATGTGACTATTTATTTCTGAAAATTTTCAGAGTGAACATTTATTCAAAATTCTGTCCGTGTATATATTTCATTGCACGTTACGTTTACGTACGTACATTGTACGTGTACGTAAGCATACTAAAGTCATGTTTTTATTTCTTCTTTCATTGGCACTGACATACATATTAGATATTCAACATAATGTACTAAGAATACAGCAATCTTATATGATCTGAATATTCTAACATTCCTTATTGAAGTCGCGTGGCTGACGTGACTCGAGAAACATATCGCGGCGATGTTATTTTATACAATCTGATCTGATCTAGATTCATCTGATAATATTGTGAAACTGTTTTTGAATACTACTTAGATAGCACCGCCTGGTGGTAAGCAGTAGCCGTGGAATATGAATGTTTAATTTGTTGAAAGTGTGAAATAATGTTTTCGTGTTGAACCAAAGTATGCCAAATTTATCAAAAAAAAACTCTCTCTCTCTCTCTCTCTTCTAATATAGGTATAATTATTATCGCTATTCTTATCTTTCTATCTATTCGTATACCTATTACATTATTTTTGAAAAAAAAAAAAATGATAGAAATGTTGTCATTTATGGTTACTGCTCCGCTCCCTTGAGTATTAGCGTGATGATATGAGTATAGTCATTATATATTATTTAAATATAGCCTATAACCTTCCTCGATAAATGGACTATTCAATAGAAAAATATTTTTTCAATTCGAACCAGTAGTTCCTGAGATTAACGCGTTCAACCAAACAGATAAACTCTTCAACTTTATAATATTGATATAGATGAATGCCCGATATAGGTACGCGTATAACGTCGGAACGACTACACCAAATTTGATAATATTTTCTCTAATTTGTGTTCGTAAGGACATATTTTACATGTAGTATAAGGACCTTTTGTATGCAAGAGAATTTGTGTGCTGTAATTGCATCGGTCGACCCAGTGCAATTACCAAAGCATGTTACTTTTTGATTAAACATAAATACCAATAGGTAGTGCCTATGTGTCGCGTAATTGATGATTTATCAATATTACCTTTACGAGTATACCCGATTCACGAGGATTGTGTACCTACTTTATTACTCTATCAGTATAATTGCTGCGTAATTGCATTGTAAGCCATGTTGGTTGCCAGTGGAGTAGACTAGAGTCACCCCATCTCGTGTAGAAATAAAAGGCAACAGCTGGGTCCACATTTGTACCATTTACCCGATCCGATCACCGTATCCGTATCGGCGACGCGCGACGCGTATCATAATCGCATATGTGGACGGGTGATGATACGCGTATCACTGGTATAGGTATACATTATGATCATGATACGCGTCGCCGATACGGATACGGTGATCGGATTGGGCAAATGATACAAATGTGGACCCAGCTTAAGGGATAGGGTTGTTCACCATCGGACAGTAAACATACAGCCCATGACTAGGTGCCCGTTTGACGGCAATAGGCTCGCCTCCTTTTAAGTGGGACCAAAAATCTGAGTGGGATGTGTGGGTGGGTATATATACCTCTGCCTACCCCTTCAGGGATTTACAGGCGTGAGTATGTGTATGTATGTATATGTAATTGCAGTGTATTGCTTCCTAAAAGTACGACACAAAGGTAATTACAATGTACACAGTGTACAACAAAACCAGCTTTTAGGCTTCGTAAACGTATTCCATTAACGCGGTGTCGGACACTGGTGTCCAACTTTATTAATTCTCAAAGTTCGCCCTGGAGGCCGTGCAATACGATTTTGCATAAACATGAAGACCGTTACTTCTAATAGGTAAACTTTTAATTAAATTAGAGTTAAACACATACTGTGTATAATGAATGACAGAGATAATGGTGGTCAAAAATCTGAGGTATTTCTGAAACTTTGACGGGTTTACATGCTTTTGCGGTAGTTTTGGTTAAATCTAGTTGAAATAATTGCAAAATTTTGTTTGTATTATGTTAAAGGTATGATTCCGAAGCCGAACAACTGCCAACGCATGCAGCACATACAGCGTACCCATTACTTGTTAAACTCCGATACGGATAAAGGGGACCATTGAGAAGCCGCAATGAATTACGCGCATATGTTGCGTGGGTCGGCAGTTGTCGTATGCGGTCGGCTACGGAATCATACTCTTTGTTTGTACTCATCATCTTCATCCTTGTTTCTCGGTCGCATCCGATGCCTTCACCTTGGGATCCGATTTTTCAATATTTTCAGTGAAGAAACTGCCACTGACCTCCACAAATCATTGGCTGTATCGGAGTATTACAGTTAGACCTAGACCAGCCCCCCTAAACAAGTGGTACCTAATTCGTATGTTATAAACGTTAAATCCCATACATTTGTCATTTTATTGTCGCACTTTTTTAGGGCATATTGCAACTAGAGATGAATGGAAAAAGCATACCTACATGTTGCGCCGATCCCAAATAAACTTGGTATAAGGGCAGGAGGATGATGACTTTTTAGGGCATGTTCGTATGACAACCGGGACCGACAGCTTGATGTGCTTTCCCAGGCACATCTCAATATCTTTAAGAGATTAGATGGCACTGATGGCAGCTAATGGAAATTATTAGTCGCTTCGCAGTTAGGTTGGAATAGCGGATCCCGAGTCCTAAAGTGAAGGCATCAGATTCGACTAGGACTAACGTAGGTAAAGATTATGATAAACTATATATTTTATAAACTTACAACAAAGAGATCCTCACAAAGTTTCGACAGCGCATTAAAATTTTGAACAGCGCCTATCGCTTTCATTACTCGATTTTGGCTGGATGCCAGTTTGGGCAATATCCAAATTTGGACTTTAATCCCCTAGTGGTTAAGATGAATCTACTTTGTGGATCGTGATCCGTTTTTTAAGCCTGACAGTGGCTCGCAACCTGATTGCTTTTAGTACTGAGCAGCTGGCTGTGAGCTTTGTCGCCTGAATTTATCGATAGTCAGTTATTAAAGTAGTGTTGATCTAGGTTTGTGACGAGAACGAAGAAAGAAAGAAAGATTTTTTTTTGACGTCGTCCTAGCATGTCCTAGTTTGCCAACCGACAAGATAATAGTCAAAGTGACAGACTAAGGCCCGTATTCCAGAAGGTTGTTTAGAAGGGTAGAACTGAGTACCTAGACTCAGTTCTACCCTTCTAAACAAGTGGCAATTCGTTGACCGGGGTATTGTAGAATAGAATGACAAATGGATTTGACGTTTATGACTTACGTTACTAACTGTCATATACTTCAAATTCCATACATTTGTCATTTTATTCTACAATACGCCAGCCAAAGAATTGCCACTGGTTTAGGGGGACTGAATCTTGATTTATAGGTAACTAGTACTGAGTAGAGATTATTATTGACAATCTGTCAAATCTGTCAATGAAAATGGAGTTTCAAGACTGAGTATCGGTCTGGAAAACGGGTCTAAATGTCAGCAAATAAAAACAAACCTATATAATTTTATCAGTAACTAGAAATCTGTATCCAATAGTAGTTCGTAAGGGACTGAAACTTGCGCTAACCCCTCCTCTTCCCTTCGCTTACACTCAGTTATGAGAGTGTTCTTCCAAGATAGAAAAAGCCCTGATTTTTTTTCTAATTTCAATGCATTAAAACTTTAAAATTGTATGGTCCTGCAAATGACATGTTATTTCATCTATGTATCTAATATAATGATAGAACTTGATAATTCTAGATGTTAATGTTCGTATACATACATAGGGAAGTACAACAAATGACACCCGATAGTGTAAAATTGACATAGTTACATGGAGCTGCTGAAAAATAAACTACCGGAAAACTCGTTAGAGGCAGCGGTTGGGCAGAGTGCAGTGCAAATATTTGTACGCCGAAATATGCGTATTTGCACTTCCCTGGTATTTTAAGTCTACCTATACCTAGTGCATATGCATGCATTTATTATAACAGAGATGCCACAATGAAAATGTATTTTTTATCTACATCTAATATATAAAATTCTCGTGTCACAGTTTTCGTTGCCATACTCCTCCGAAACGGCTTGACCGATTTTGATGAAATTTTTTGTGCTTATTCGGTATCTATGAGAATCGGCCAATATCTATTTTTCATCCCCCTAAGTGATAAGGGTGCAGCGGGAACGGGATTTGAATACCACGCGGGCCGAAAATATGGCGGTACGAAGTTCGCCGGGGCAGCTAGTATGTTATAATAATAATAATAATAAATACATTTATTTTCAGACCATGGATCCATAGAGTTAGTAACAATTTAACTTAAGAGCTAGTGTTAGTAATAAAAATATAAACTAAAATAGAATGACACTTCCACTACCTATAACTTGTGTGGAGTGTCACCCAGTGCCTCAACATGGGGGAGTCCCACCTGTCCCTAAATACACTCAGGAGGCTGTTGGAGCTGCAGCGGAGTCTTGCAAGAGCAGAGGCCGAACGCTTTCTAATAATGGCATAGAAATCGTCCATGCCGGCCTCGGCGAACATTCCTGACGCACTGCACCTCCGCGACAGCCCCAACAGCATCCTAAATGCGTTGTTGTATTGGACGCGCAGGCCGCTGTACGCCTTCATAGTGCAACACGACCACAGGCTGCACGTGTAGAAGGACTGACAGTAGGCCTTAAACAGAGTCAGTTTCACTGTGTTTGTACAACGTGCAAACCTGCGGACAACCATGTTACACCTAACAGCCAGCGACCTACGCTCCCTCTCAACATCTAGGTCATCCTTGAGCTCGTCTGTCACCCAGTGACCCAAGTACTTGAAAGCTTTTACCCATTTCATTTGTAATCCACTAAGATAGACCTCTGGGACATCTGTATGCTTTAGTGGTCCAGACCTAAACATAAGGAGCTCGCTTTTCTTTACATTGTACTTGAGCCCATGGGAAACAGCATAAGCTTCACATAAGGCAATTAGTTTCCTAAGACCACCGATCGATGGGCTCAGCAGTACCATATCGTCAGCATAGCTCACGTTATTCATGCTAACCCCGTCGATGTAACATCCAACTCGGGCACTGCTGAGCTCACCAATCAAATGGTTTATGTACAGGTTAAACAGACGGGGCGAACTCAGCCCCCCCTGTCTCACCCCGCACTCCAGCCTATACACATCAGACAGAGACTCCGCCCACCTTACACTATTTTCCTGGTTATTGTACCAGTATCGGAACAAAGACACTACATTACTTGGCACTGCTGTATCAGCTTGAAGCTTTCTCCACAGTACTTCATAGGATACCAGGTCGAATGCCTTCGACAAATCCAGAAAACAGGCAAATACAGGTGTTCTCCTACTTGTGTAGTATTGAACAGTCTGCTTGAGGCACAGTATGGCACTCTCCGTGGACAAACCTGGTCTGAAACCAAATTGGGAATCATGGAGCTCTATGTGCTCGGCCAGCTGTTCATCAAGCAGCCTGTCCAAGACCTTGGCGACTATTGTGGCCAGTGAGATTGGCCTGTAGTTGGAAATGTCGGAGGCATCCCCTGTCTTATCCTTAACGATTGGGACCACCACTGTGTACATGAGGTCCCGCGGTAAGTAGTGATGCCTAAGGCACAGGTTAAACAATGTGGCGAGTAAAGAATGCAATCTATGCCCTGCATGTTTCAGATGTTCAACACTCAGGTCACCATGACCTGGCGATTTGCCTTTTATCATTTTATTTATCACTGTGGCAATTTGTTTAGGTGTGAACTCAATAGTCCCACCACTTCCCGCTCCACTATGAACATCAACAACTTCATACTCAGTCCTCAATGGTGATTCCACCTTAAAGTGCCGAACAAAGAGATTGGCTATATCTTTTTGATCACTTTGACCCGCAACACTCACAGGAAGGCTCTGCCTAATATTCAATTTATTTGTAGCTTTCCAAAACTTGCCAAACTGTTTTTTAGAGTGAGTTTCTGCCAAAATATCTAATTTAATTTGATTCGCATTGTTTTGAACAAATTTTAATTTTGATTTAAAAGTTTTCCTAGAGCTTCTCATTGCCTCAAACAGAGGACCACAGATAGGTGCACCCTGCCAGAGCCAATTTTTATAATGCAGTCGCGCTTCCCTGTGAGCACTGCTTACATGCTTATTCCAACCCGTGACATACTTTCGCCTTTTGATAGTGTCTGCACCAACATAAGCAGATATAGCACCCTCTTGAAGCACTGATATTATATCACTGTACAGTTTATCAATTTCTATTATGTGATCAGCATTTTTACACAATGTATGAGAACATTCCACACATTTTGGTAAGTTAATAGCATTCAGTTTGTCATTACAAAATTCACTGTAGATTTTAATTTGCTCAGTATTTCTTACCCCCCATCTAACCTTACTTGTACTTAAGTTTTTAACTGGTTGTTTTTTATTTAATTTAGTTAAGTTACATTCAAATAATACAGGATAGTGATCTGAAGGATATGTCCCATACAAAATGCTAACACTAGTAACTAAATCTTTGGCTGCACCAGTTATCAAACAATGGTCTAACCATCGTAACGAACCACTGGCCTGACAAACATATGTATGAGTGTTCTCCGGAAGTAACTCATAGTCAACACAAGACCAAATCTGTTCATTACATACCGAGTGAAGTTCACTGAAGAAGCGCGTTCCCGGATGAGCATTAAAATCACCCATTATCACAGCACACTCAACGTTGCAGCTCTCCACCACTGCCACTATTTCACTCAGGCATTCCGTAAATGTAACTAAGCTGTCACTCTTGCCATCATCAAAAGGAGCATAGACAGAGAATAACAGCAAGGAGCGGTCCTCATATTCTACATTTATTGCTGCTAGACGATCACTTTTGCACTGAACGACAGACACTGCTGTAAATACTGACTTTCTCCACAGCAGTGCTACTCCACCATATGGTCTCCCTGTTATAATTTTCACAGAGGTATCAATGGCTGACTTTCCAGTGTAGGCAAAATCATCATCCAGGTTACCCAAGAAAGCTAGGTCGTGGGGCCAGATCCAGGTCTCTTGTAGTGCCACAATATCCGCCTTTTTACATAGATTTCTCACACTATCCACAGATCTATGTACGCCCTTACAGTTAAAGCTGGCCATCACTATATTAGTCATTGTGTTCATTGTTTGTTAGTATTTGATCTACAACACGTTCAGGTTCCTGCGCCTTCTTAAAAAATATGAATTTTCTAAAGCGTATCCCCTCTGGCCAAAGACTGTCATTCAAAAATGTGTCCAGTTTGTCTTTTGAGACATATATCTTGTATGCATTGTAGGGCTTTTCGGTTTTCATGTTGATCTTCTTTAACTGCACCGTCAAACCCGTCTTGGTTTGTATGTATTCAAGAATGTCTGCCTCTGTTGTTTGCTTATCCACATTAGAAATAAATAGCGGGATACTTGACTCAGCCGCCCTAGCAGCCTTAAAACTTCCCGTAGATGACGACTCCGCCGTACCCATCTTACCAGCGAAACGATTTTTATGTTTCCTTCTCCTATATACGGTCCATTGTTCATCAATTTCTTTATTTTTCCATTCACCTTTGCTTAAAACTTCCGCCATCGTAAGTCGTTTTTGTTTACATGCAGTTGCGCTTGCGCTGTCAGAACTGTCATTCATGTCAGTGACGGAAACGTTTCGTTCCAACAGAGTTGAATTGCCACGAGAGTTAGAGAGCGGGACGTCACAATTTACATTCATGTTAGAAGGACAGAGAGAACGATACCGCATCAAGTCGCTCGCTTCCATCACACTATGTTCAATTGAGCGCGCTTTTGCGTCTGTGTTTGCAGCCGGTCCGGGTTGTGGTACTTGTGGTTGGTTTGGTGACGACAACGGCGACATCTGTAGGTGCGCGCGCGAGCCACTAGTTGCCGTCTCAGTAACATGCGACAAACCGGACAAACCCATCGGTCCACTATCCAACAAATACCCTCCTCTTCGTATATTAATGTTTGAATGGCGTAACGAAATCGGAGTATTCAATATATTCACACCAGTTTTTTGCCTATTATCCAACTCATTTCTGGTCACATAGTTTGTTTTAATGTCCTTTATTTCTTCACGCAGACACAACAGCAGGTCTAAAATAGCCACTTTGGATGTTTCATTAAATGATCATCTTAATTGTCAGATTTCACTAATCGTAAAATGGTTACTTTTGATGAATCATATAATGAAGCTCTTATTGTTCATCATCTTATTTGACAGTTTTGTATGAAGATGCGTAAAATGGTCTAAATATATGAGTCATTCATAATGTCAAATTCGGTGAAATTCGTGACGTATTGAATGTTAACACGGATTTACTTTTTAGCAGATTTTAGCCTTCATATTGATGTTTTCATAGTTATTGTTGTAATATTAAACCTCACTAAGATGTTTAGGGCACAATTTAACTCCACTCTGTTTGTCCACACAACTATTTATTGACGGCCGAGGCTTTGGTGTAGACTTTTATTTCAGGTTATAAGGTCTGAGTTGCTCCTACAAAAGTCAAGCTTTGGCGACGGGGTCGTGTTGTCCCCCCTTCATTTATTTAATAATAATTGATTATTGCTTGCTACGCGTGATTTGATCTTGTCAAAACTTTGCAATTCAACCGGACCTTGCGCTGTGATGATGAACTTCCAAATTACATGAATTAGAATAAATATCCAGTCTCGTCCACTTAGCCAGTCCAGACTCAGCCTATACATGGCTCAAGTCAACAATAGTGCCCGGAAAGCGGCAATAGGCTACGTGGGACCCAATACAAAGATTGGTGAAATGTGGATGTAAAGTCACCTCTGCCTAACCCTCCGGGGATAAAGGCGTGATTGTATGTATGTATACTATGTATGTAGTTAGAATAAATATTCAAGTTATGCTAGAGTTTTTCCATACAGGGAACGGCCCACCAATGTAAAGGGCCCAGTCAACAGGCAAGGCGCTGAAGCCTTATTTAATTTGTGAGGCATCTACAAATAATTATATTATTATATAAATGACCAAGACAGTCTAATGTCACAGCTAATGTTGCCTAATGCAAGCCTAATGGTGGTCCACATGTTCTGGATTGCACCTCAAGTTTTTACCATCTAGCGGGGTGCAGTAAATTGACAGACAGTAGGTATATAAAAAAATGTGAAAGGCCTTAGATTCAACCTCGATAACTTTGACTAATATACCTACCTACTTAAGCATAATAAACACTATAATGATCATGGAGGTAGAGGTATATAGAAATATAAATATTCTCATTCGCATATTTATTTAAAAATAAAACTTTTTATTTATTTATTCATTGCATTTTATGAAAACTTACAGCTAATAAATTAACATTAGGTACAATACAATTATTGTTGTTATCATCAGAGACTTCGTCCTGCTCCACCAGTGGGATTATTCAGAACCCCGTGTCATCCCTTTAAATTAATTTATTGATTTCCAAATATCTTATGGGTATTTGCAGGATTTGTTCATATTTATAATTACTGCTCCACTCCTCTAAGTAGTAGCATGATATATATAGAAGAGTACTCTGTGTGCCTTCTAGGCTTTTACACTGTTGTGTTTATATCCAGCCATCGCTCTGCCATCCCGTTGCCCGTCTACCGTTTTGCCATCATTAGTTTCGTGCCTGCACCTTGTGTAAAGATGCCTTTGCATCTAACCACAGAAACACAAACACATTCAATGTTTTTTGTAGAAGTAACTTGATAAGTTCAATTCAATTTATAATGAATGGCTCTGTGCTTTTAACATCAATTGTCAATGTCCCGTAGTAGAGCTATTAACGCAGGATATAGAGTGGCCTCGATTTTGACTGGCTGACTCGAGTTTGTTAGTTACTTCCCACAGGATCCAAACAAAAGGACAGTATTTTGCTTTTGTTTTTACGCCACCGTCGTTCCCCCATTACGTTGCCCGTCTATTCTAACATCATTAGTTTCGTGTCTGCACCTTACTTTAGACGCCTCTGAATCTAATCACAGAAACACAAACACATTCAATGTTTTTTGTCGAAGTAACTTGATAAGAATAAGAAACATAAATAAACATTGAAACCAAGTTTTGACAACAGACAGTTTTGAAATGTCACGTCAGGCAAATATTACCACACCAAAAATAAAAATAAAAATTGGAAACAAATTGTAGTTTTAGCGTTATTTTTCTTTCAATTCATGTTTATTAGATGGAAATCATGAACTATTGATATAATAGAACATAATAACTACCATTTTACGCTGTATTAATGACAAAATCATAATGTAGTAAATACCGTAAAAGCACGATTCGGCGAGTCCTTATATTTTTTTCGTCATAGCAACACCAATAACAAATATGAAACATATTGCAGATGAAATATGAATGACATATTAAAAAATGTGGTCATTTTACAATCTATAAAATATGTCACCAACTAATCTGCAAATGAATGTCATTTTTAGATGAAACATCCAAAACGGCCATTTTAGACCTGCAGGTCTTTTAATAACTTCGTAACATCGACATGGTCGAAACATATAGGTGGCAGTTTTTCTAGGTTGTAAGCAACAAATATCGGTATGTGATCAGGTTCGGCGGTCTTGAGCACCGTCAGTATATCTTCAAGATCCTTTTCTTTTTTCTGTTTCCGCCTTGATATTAACTTTTGTTTTGTTTTGACGGATGTAAACAATAACTTTTTAGCGACGTCTATGTCCTCCTCAGAAAAGGCCGACACACAAATTCTCAATAAACTTTCGTTATCCATTATGTCAAGTTTATTTTTCATAAATGCTAGCACTTCCGATATAACAATATTACAGGTCACACATTTAAGAGTATTCACACTAATTACTGACATTTTGACTTTTTTAAATCGCAATCGACGACGATCGCGTGCAACGACTGCCGACTGACTGGGATATAAGTATGAATTTATTCAGTTACACTTTAGTTACTTTCTACAATATTTCATGACATACTAAACAACGCTGGTTACAAATTTTGCATAACTTATTATTAAACTTCTAGATTACCAATAAACATACAGAATACATACAATCACGCCTTAATCCCCGGAGGGTTAGGCATAGGTGAATAAAACCCACATTTCACCAATCATTGTATTAGGTCCCACGTAATTGCGGGTGAGCTTATTGCCGTATTCCGGGCACTATTGTTGACTCGAACCATGCATCCGAGACTGAGTCTGGGCTGTATTATATCTGTCTGATGTTAAACAGCCCAATAATCATACTTAGATATATAACCTTTTGTAAATACATACAAACATAGTAGTCCGGTCAATCTAGACCAAAAAATGAGAGATGAGAGAGATTCGAATGTCTAAATTGACTGGATTATAGATTACTAGCTTTTGCCCGCGGCTCCGCCCGCGTGGATGTCGGTTATCGCGACCAAACATAGCCTATGTCCTTTCTCAAGGTCTAATCTACCCTTGTACCAAATTTCATCAAAATCAGTTCAGTGGTTTAGGCGTGAAAGCGTAACAGACAGACAGACAGAGTTACTTTCGCTTTTTTAATAATAATATGGATACATAGAAACACCCTGACCAATTGAAAATTTATCTATAAAAAACATTTGTACTTGACAGGAATCGAAGCACTTTTCTTCATGGTGATAAATGACAACATGTCTTAAAAAAAATAATTGTTCAACGTCAGGCGTTATTCAAAAATAGAGCATAGTGTTCGTCCAAACCACAGATTAATAGGTCCAATCTTCTATATTATATTTTAATATTAATGTCCGTTGCAGCCAGATTCCTTGAAATAAATAAATAATAAATATTGTGAGATATTCTACACAACGCTAACTAGACCCGAAGTAGCATAGTTTTACTAGCTTATGTTATGGGTTCCAGAATGCGAATAAACGTTTTTTTTTAAATGCACACAATTTTGTTATACAAAAAAACACCCAGACCAATGCAAATATTCATATTTATACATATAAATATATTTACACTGAGCGGGAAGCGAACCAGCGCCCCCTGCACAGAGGCTGTCATGCTGCAAAGGCTCTGACGTTTGTGCTGTTATGTAGGTTAGGTATCATACTTATAAAGTGGAAGCCACCAAGCTGATTAAAATTTGGAAACTTAATATCGAGGCGGCTTTCAAACTTGTCCAGGGTAATAATGAACATTCTCATTCAAATTTTGGGACACCTGACATACTAGCTTAATTAACTGGTTCAGTAAACCTTTTCATAGCTTAGTTTAATTATATTTAAGCTTTCATTCCATTAAAATTTTGTGGAATAAAGTGGTACTTTGTTTAACTATGTTTTACCATTTATATTTTATCAAACTATTAGTTACTAAGTTTATGATCAAAATACTATTTTAATTTATTTCTGATGTTACAAGTCACACAAGGCACAAGACATTTTTACCAACTTTACGGGAGACGAAAAAGACTCTCGTGCGTCGCGAGGCCAATTGACTTGCGCACTGTCACCATTTTGTGAATTACGGCTTCTAATTGGATGAAATCTACATCATATGACCAGTGGTTAGACGCAGAATGAGCAGCTCTATCCAATGATATCAAGCACCACACAAGTCATTTTACCAGCTTTACAGGAGACGAAAAAAACTGTCATGCGTCGCGAGGTCAATTGACTTGCGCGTTGCCATTATTTTGCGAACTACGGCCTTTAATTGGATGAAACCTATATTATGTGACTAATTGTTAGACGCGGCATGAGCAGTTCTATCCAATTTGACTTGAGCAGTTTTTGAGCGACGATGTTTTCTTCTTTATCAGCATATAATATACTCAAATTACTGAACTAAAATCATGAATATTAGCGTCATAATACCTTAAAAAATTACACACATAATTTCAGTGAAAACCGCAACGTTTTACAGGTATTTTTAATTATAGCACCGAGTCGGGTCGCTCTGTGTCGAGTGTCATAGAGCACGCGCTAACAATGCCAGCCACCACAATGATACACACAAAACAAATGTTTGCAAAACCTGCAGCGCTATTTGTTTCGGCTTTAGGATTTCTTAGCGGCTTGTATTAGCCACCGTCTTATGTGAACAACAAGCTTTATAAAGGAATACTCGGTGGATTTGTTATTACCGAGGTAAATTTTGTTATCTTTTGGCTCTATTGTAGATAATATTATCGTGAGACATTCTAAAATGTGGTTATACAGTGTTGTATCTTTGAATTTACTACAGTATAATTATTTTTAATTGTCATGTTTATTTTTGTATGTTAAATCACTTAAATCCATGTTTATATCCGTACTTCCATTTCCATACATCCATATCCATACTTCCATACTAATAATATAAATGCGAAACTAACTCTCTTTGTCTCTCTGTCTGTCTGTCTGATAAGCTTTCACGCCTAAACCACAGAACCAATTTTGATGAAATTTGGTATAGAGATAGATTAGACCGTGGGAAAGGTAATAGGCTATGTTTGGTCGCGATAACAGACATCAACTCGGGCGGAGTCGCTATCGCATTAGGTGATAACAATCTGTTATAATAAATTTTAGGTTGATGATATAAATAAATAACAAAAAAAAGGTTATTTATTCATAACAATTTCAATTCTCTTTACTTTAAAAAAACTACATACTTAGAGCAGTACAGATCACTAAAACCTTGTACCTAAATAAAAAAGTAACTATATACCTATACCCTACTTTCAATGATTTAGATGGACTGTAGGCGAAACCCACATGAAAATGAGGCTTTTAGAAAAATTGCCCCTTACTGCCTGTCACATAGACATGTCCCATCTTCGATTTCCTCGTAGATTTGTCATATCGATAATATCGGTTCGGTTATTTGCGAGCCATGAGTTATAACACTACGGGTCCTCGACAATATTTATTATGAAACTGATATACAATACTTCTTAGTGCTTCCTCAGACTGACAGAGCAGTAAATTATTGCCGTTATAACATTTGAGTTCATTTTTCTTGGGTATAAATCATTTACACCCAGATTCCGAAAGGATGATCAACGTCAAATTAACTAATCGACTGTTAAATCACTTGCCAAGTAGCAATTGGGTTGCTAGAAGCATGGTTAAATAGTTTAATTTGATCATGATTTCATGAAATTTGAAATTCACCGTATGTTTTGTCAACAATGACAGTCCGTAATATTTTTCATCCGTTTTGGAACCAGCCTATTGGCAGTTTTGACTGATAAGAATGAACTGAACAAAAATGAGCAGTGTGGCCGCAATTACCAACAAACCGCATGTCAAATCAAAGTACATTTTGATCGTGATCAACGTTTCAGAAACTCAAATTGATTTGACATCCATATTAAATTAACAACAGTGTTAGTTGATTAATGATTTGACAGGCCTTTCAGAAACCAGCTGTTAGTAGTTAAAGTATATTACTGTCTTCAATTTTGTAATCTTTTCCATGTAGTTTAAAAGTATGATTCTGAAGGTGACCGCATACGACAACTGCAGACGATACAGATACATTGCGGCTTTACATTGGTCCCCTTTTTTCGTTTCGGAGTCTAACAAGTAATGGGTACCTAGTGTACCTATTCTGTATCTGCTGCATACGTCTCCACTCTAGGACTTGACTCTAACGGCCATCGGCCCTCCGACAGATATGGCCAGCCCATTGCCACTTCAGCTTGCTTATTCTGCGAGCTCTCGGTAACTTTAGTCCTTTGTCGGATGACCTCGTTGCGAATTCTATCCTTCAAAGATACTCAATAACGAGATATCGAAGCATTGCCGTTAGACAAAAATAATAAATAATATAAATCACTATCATCACTACATATTATAAAACAAAGTCGCTGTCGCTGTCTGTCCGTCCCTATGTAAATCTTAAAATCTACGCGACGGATTTTGATACGGTTTTTTTTAATAGATAGAGTGATTCAAGAGAAAGTTTTATATGTATAATACATGTATAATATTGTAGAGAAACACTGATAAATTTAGAGATATGCAGCGGGAACGCGATCAGAAAATATGGCGGTACGAAGCTCGCCGGGTCTGCTAGTAAATATAAATAATAAAAATAATTCAATAAAAAATCTAGTTAACTGCCTTAGTTATCACACCTGTACACGTGTATACGTGTAAATGAAAATGTCGTGAGGTAGCAAATTTTAATCTTATTACAGTAACTAAACCTTTGAATTACTCTCTGTTAACTAAATTTTCGGTTATGACGAAATCATAATTGAACATAGAGGCTGTAGGTAGATCGCAATAATAGATTAAATTATAAACTTAAATAAGGGTTGAGATTTGCATAACAGAATTGAACCAATACGCAATTTAGTTATGGTTTTAAAATACGTGGTTTGATATTTGTGAATATAGGTTTGTGAATAGGGAAACTACGAATAAGTAGGTACTTAAAAATTACATAAAACAGAGTAAAATAAATATACCTATATAACACGGGTTTACCACCAACCATGTTAAAACGCATGTGCAGTCGACAAATAAGACATGTTTGCACCTTTACATGCAACTTTATATGCATGTAAACATGCAACCGTATCTGCTTTGTCGCCTGTACCATGACATTTAACGTATTTTAGTGTTAACCGGTTCATTATAATAGATAGGTAATAAGACTTATGTGATATTATAAGTCAATTTAGAAATAATAGTTTAATACCATTGTGACAACCTTTGAGATTGCCTTGAGGCAGGAAACCGGTCAGGTTGAAAAATAAAATACTGTGGAAAAGTACAAGCGTTTTATTCAATAAATGTCCATCTGATCATGATCTATCATCGTCCCGTGGGTGTCATAGAAGGCAACTAAGGCCATGAACAAATGACAGCAGTTGGCTCACCCCCTAATACGTGGAACTGAAAATTATAATAATTGGTGAAATGTGCCTTCATACACTTTTGCCTACCTTTTCGGGGATTCACATGCGGGAAATATGAATGTACGAGTATGATAGATAGATAGATAGATAGATAGATAATTCTTTATTGTACACCAATAGATTTACAAAGATGACAAGTAGGTAGCATTTGTTATAGTTTAATGTACAATGGGCGGCCTTATCGCTGGAAGCGATTTCTTCCAGGCAACCTTGGGATGGACATGAGTATGCAACGTTTCGAAATAGTTATGGCTCTTAAATTTTGTATTTTTTTCCAGGTCATGATGAGTACGTCGCGGCTGCTGACGGTATACTTCCTATTGACCCTGGCTGCGGCAGCAACGGCTATCAAATGCTGGAAGTGCGGCCAGTACAGTGATGGCGTGGGATCCATCACCCCCTGCAACAACAGGAGCGCAACTAGGCTTGAAGAATGTCCCAGCAATGCGAAATATTGTATTGTAAGTAGATTTCATTGAATACCTATTTTAATAAGAAACCTATAACTATAGGTATAACTATGAGAAACCACGAATAATAATAACAGGGTCAATATCAATCAATCTATTAGCCTTTTGCAGTCCACTAATGGACATCTCTCGCCTTTCCCAATGTGCGCTATTGCAGGCATCCGATCCTTCCGCATCCAGTCCAATAGGATGAATATGTCTTAATCAGCTGTTCAATTAAGCGCCTAGCCTCTTAACTAAACGGCGCGGCGCTGAATGATAATTCATCCGTAGCATTTATTACAACATTTAATAAACTGACTGGCTAATTCTTAGGCCGTTCGTACGATACGCGCGGGCACCACCCGTAATAAGACAAAAAGTTAGTGAGAAAAGTTCGTGGTTATATTTTTTATAACCATGCAGAAACAAGTCATTTGCTTTTTGACCAAATGGCTGATAATCAGTTAGAAGAACGGCGCCCCTTAGAAAGGAGGCTTTGTGTTTAATTGAACGGCTGATTAAGCCAGTTAGTTGTGACATATATTATATACTGTTTAACGTTCTACAAACACCTTTGAGACCCAAACCATCCTCATCTGCTAGTCTACGACCTGCTAACAAACGGACGAGGCTCAAGCAAAGGCTTTAGTCGCATAATTTAATTACGCTGAAGCTTCATAATCATTCTGTTGAAATTTTCACATTGCATAATTACTTTACAGGTTTAAACGAACCCGCATTCCGCAATATTCACTGTTTCTCATTAGTTCATTCAACAACATTAATTAACATTACACTTTTAACGTTCATAACTTGCAATTAAACTCTGCAGTGCTGAGTGAGCAACACTCTGCATAGGCAATTATCTCAATGACATAAATTATAATGGGCGACATCTAAGGCACCTCTTCCTTTGACAAACTCTTCGGAATATTTATTTTTTAAAATGTCAATAGGAACGTTTTTGTGTTTACTTGCAATATTTTAATGTTTGAAAAGCTTTAGGCGATTATAATCTTAGATAAATTGTACCTTTCTGTCACTGTTATAATATATTTGAGATGTTTTTGTCTCTTGTTAAATTCGGAATATTTATTTAGTCTTAGGTACTTTGAGTAAAATTTTATTTGGATTTCTTTAGATTTCGTTCACTATGTTTAAATGTTTTTATTATTTGTAGCCTCAGACTAAAAGAATAGTATAATAAAGAAATAAATATAATAAAGTAGTATAAATAAAGAATACTATTCTTTTAGTCTGAGTTTGCAGCTTATATTTTTATATTTGTAGAAATTTAGCTTTACAGTTTTACAGGTTAATTGGTTGTGGCGATAATAAATATTATAGTACCTATAAAAATTAATTTTAACATTTTGTGATGAAATGAAACGTAGGCAATTATAGAGCTTAATTAAGTCAACAGTTAATTACTTATACTTAGTGTAGACTTAAGTGCTAGAAATTGTTACTGTTCATTTTATTCCGAGACGCAATTTTTTCTTCTTTCAATTATTTTATTCATTCATTTTAGTCATCATAGCGTTAGTATAATCACTCAAAGTTTCACTTTGGAGCTTGTCTAATTTCTTACTGTTATCTTGATTAGGCTTTTGAGGGAGCAACTATCGTCTCACCTTCTATTCCTGAGAGGAAAACCTGCATCTTAGCCTCGTCCTTGACAGATGATTATCAAGTGTACCGCTTGTGAGCTTAAAGCGATTGCCATCAGACCTCCACAACCTAATGGTAACATTAGGTGATATCGAAGCTATGCAGATAGACCGTTGTTTTTGAACTTTTTAGGGCTCCAACTACCCGTAACGACTGCCATAGATGTACTTAGGCAACCGGGACCGACAGCTTAACGTGCTCTCCGAGGCACGACCAGACCAATGCAAATACCCATATTTCATGCGCACAAATATTTGCACTGTTAGGGCTCCAACTACCCGTAACGACTGCCATAGATGTTCTTATGGCAACCGGGACCGACGGCTTAACGTGCTCTCCGAGGCACGACCAGACCAATGCAAATACCCATATTTCATGCACACAAATATTTGCACTTTAGCGGCCGCGTTCACTACCACTACGCCACGGAGGCTGTCGGTTATATTTTAGTTATATTTTTATTAAAAAATAACAAAACATGCTCATTTGTCACCACGATAGTTAAAAGACGTAACATGTTACGTTACACTGTCAATGATCCATCAAGAAGATCCATTTTCGTGTGCTACACCATTCGATAGAGGTCGCCGTCCAATCTCCGGGCAAGACCATTTTCCGGACGTCTGCAAGGCCATCATTTGCCAACCGGTTTGAGATGACTACAGTCTTAACCGGATTTTGGGGCTTTGCAGATTAAGGTGCCATTACAAGCGACTCGAGGCAAATTTATGTACTTACTACCAATTTATGCTAGGGTAGCTTTGACTCAGTACTCGTTTGCCTGAAATTTTATTATAATTGGTATGAGGTTCTGTTGTGAATAGTATAAAATAGCAACTGAGTGGCTTTCAAATGTATAGTACCTATCATAAGTATGGATTAACGTACCTAATACGTTAACACTGTCTATTTCTTACATAGTTTATTTTACAATATTCTCTCTTTCTATGTCAACCACTTTTTTCTCTATGTCAGTCATCTCTATTGGGAAAATGTAGACAATAATGTTACTATAACGGTTGAGGTACCTGTCCTTACTAACCTGTTAAAAAACAGCCTGTATATTAATACAAATATTACAAGTTAATTGAGAATTTTTTTTATCGCCATAATCGTTTACTGTAAAATTAACGTACTAACGTAAAGTAATAATTGCCGCTTAATTACCGTAGTAACAGTTTACCACTGAACTTATTACAGATATATTCCATACTTGCAACTTAAGAAGTAAGTATAAGTAGAAACCTAAACTACTTAATATAAGATTCCGCTGGCACTAAGGCTCAACCCCAACTTAAGCTCCTCAAAGATAAGGTTATTAAGATAACGCTGAATGTCTCAATGAACGGATTATGAAGTTTCACTATCTCCTCTTTGTTCAATACCAGAAAGTTTCTGTATTGTTAGTTAAAATTTTGAAGCTTCATCAGTATTAAATCTTAAGTTATTTTGAATTTTGATGAGGGCTTCATTTTATTTCTATAAGCCGATTAGTATTATTTTTAATTTTGACTGAGAGCGTCAGTAATGTTGCATCCAGTGACATGTTAGGAATTTTTTTTTTCAACCAGTAACATCAATATTTTGCAGTATTACTGGTTGGGACAAAACAGTATTGTGTTGCATTCAGTAATACCTGTGACACGTCCGGAATTTTTTTCTCAACAAGTAAACACCAATATTTCGCTATGTTACTCGTTAGGACAAAAGTGTTGCGTTGCATTTAGTAACACCTGTGACACGTTGGGATTTTTTCCCAACCAGTAACAGTGTTAATCGTTTGGAGGTTGGATGGGAATACACCAGTTAAAGTCACTTATAACCACACATTTTCAGTCGGTCAAAGATTGGTGAAATGTGACTATATGCGTGTATATAGACATGACTATTATGTTGATATATCATTTTTTTTGTAACGAATGATTTTCAGACTTAAACAATATTAGTCAAAACAATTTTTTTTTTCAGCTAAAAGCATCTTGGCCGGTTAAGAGCGTTTAACAACGAGTCGATAGGAACCAACAACCGTTGGAGCTTATGTCACGTTTTACTTAAATAATTTCATTCGGTAAGGGGCGATAACCCAGTTTAGTTAAGTGGATTTTTATTGGTGAAATTCAGCCTACGAGTTTTTTTTACTGTAACTGATAATACTTACGAGTAGTTATATTGATCAAGTGGTGGCTGCAGAATTATTAATAGTGTGAATGTGTGTTATATTTAAGATGGATTTGGTGTTGTCGTATGAATGTAAAGAAAGAAAAAAAAAATTAAGGACACGCAATTAACGTAAATAAATATATAACAATTAAAGATAACCGATGTTGATGTCTGTCTGTCTCCTGTGCTTACGCTTTATTGTAATCCTAATTCTAAACCATGAGAACCTTTTAGTCATAAATAAGGCCTAAATGTTTTTCAGACTATAATCTATCCCTGCTTAAAATTTTCAGCCTGATCCGTTCAGTCGTATAAGCGGGATTGACGAACAAACATTATTTAAACATCTTCATTAACTTTCACATTTAAAATATTAGTATAGGATTATAAACGTAGACTCCATTGTAAAAAATATAAATCAAAACGTACAACGATATTAGCGTATTAATAGGAAAAAGGCACTTTTCCATTGTTAATTCTCTTTTGTCTGCCCCAGGGACCATCGCGTAGCCATCCTATTATTTATTAAATTCTATGAATTTATGCCCCCGAGTCTCGTCCCATTCCTTGTTCATTACGTTATATTATTTACTGATACAATGAATCGCTGTCTTTTGTGTCAATTTAAGTATTAATGGGGTGGTTAAGGTAGGTTAAAGTTACTTGTTACTGAAATAATTGATTTACACGAAATTAGAATCTGCTTGATAAATGAATTATTGTAATTCTGCTCTTATCAGTGACCATTTTATGAATTTTATAGGAATCTTTGAGATTTACTGACATAAGGCTACTTGTTTTAGCGGAATCGCTCAATTTGGTCATTTTGGACCCGCAGGATTCGTACACAGGACCTCCAACCGCATGTAGTACGGCTCATTTTCGTATTTCCTATTATAGCACTACTTATAGATATACCTATAGGTACGATTGCGTTAATTCCTGTTAACATTATTGTTCACCATTCTGGGTCATCTGACAAAAGCATAGAAGGAATGAAATCGTGTTTGTGTTCAATATAATATTTTTCTCTTCCTTTTGTCCCATTCCAACGTCCCCTCTATGTCACAAAACTGAACAGGACTGTCCGGGAGCACTGACAATCGGGATTAATGGACACAAGAGTAAGCAAACAGAGCCCTTATTTGTGATTCGGGGGATATTAGGAGGCCGAATAACTATATTTGAACGACATCATAAAATGGTATTTAGAAATAAAAAGTTTATAAATAATAAACGAGGATTGGGATTGGTAGTCTATATTCAGTACAAAAATGTGATAGGATGATTTAATTGATATTATTCAATTAGATTATTTCCGGGGTCAACTCTAGTCTAGCTTTATAAGTCTTCTGGATTAACTACAAGTCTTCGTATTTCAGATAACAATAAAGATTTGGAAGTCATAATCCAGTCTTTAAAATTATTTTCGACAGGGTTCGACTCGACTATTTGTTTAGATGATAAACAACTTTCAATTTTAAAACAAGACAAAGTTTGGCTGGTATTGTACCTATATTATTTGAGAGCTACCGTAATTTAATTGAAATTTTTATTCTAAGTAAATCTTGTAAGTGACAAATTATTTTTATGAAATTTTCTCAGGACATGCATATGCCTCATCTCCTGAATATGCAAAAAAATTACGAAATCGACGCAAGTTCACATAAGCCTTTCTTCCTTTAGTAGGACGAAATAAGGTTTTAAGCACCAAGAGCATTATCTCGACAAACGTGAGCTTTATGTATTAGGTACTCCATTCGAATTTAGAATTTTAAATCACACACGTCCTATTATTATAAAATTTATAAATGCCTTATCTGTCACCCGTGTGTAAACGGCTTATGTAGCTTACAGTCGCCTGCGGTAAGTATAAGCCGCCTGAAAAATATGTTCTCAGAAATTGTTTTTTAATTGTATTAATGTCTTTTCTATGGGTCATAAAACAGTATCTATATTATGCGAGTGGTCAAAAATATAAACAGATTCACTTCTAAGGCTGGTTTTAGAGGAAGCGTTTTAGAATAACGCGTAGCTATCAGCGCGTGCGTTGGTCTGACAAGCTACGCGCTGAGCAGTCAGCGCCGAATGCGCCGATGGTCAGCGTGACTCTAAAACCAGCCTTAAATAGGGCCTCATTGCTGGGATTTCATCTTTAACTTACTAAATAAGTATAAATTATATTTATAGTAGGCAATATAAGTATAAAGTAGAATACTAAACACATCAATATTTCATTTATTCATTAGTATTCACAAACAAGGTCCAATGGAGCATGTTGTGAAAGTTAATCAAAAAACTTAGACAACATAGTTACATTTGACACTGGCTCACTAAACAATCAACTAAATAAAAATCGAAATAATAAAGAACAAAAGAAATTAACTTCTTTCAATCAACAAACTTATATTATTTTCTTATGTAACTATTTTGTAAATTAATTACTTAACTAGTGAAGTTTTCACATCTTTAATTTATAAGGTAAGATTAAATTGAAATTATTCAATTTCAATTAACTGCTTAAATATGTCTGTGTGCCGGGGGCTCCACCCGCTTAGATCTCTTATCTCCGGATCTACTTTTCCGATTGCAATCAAACCAACGCGGCAACGTAAGATTTTAAGTCTAACCAAGACCTTTCTAACAAAAAAATCCCATCAAAACCCGTTCAGTACTTTGTGCGTACATCGCGAACAAAAATTTCATAGACAGATAGGTTGATGGAAGTGAGATTCGGCATTGAAAAGTGGCGACTGTTCCATTTCATCACCAAGTCCATATTCCCATGCCTGTGGAGTGTACTTTTTTGCTGGAATACTAAGCAGTAAGTCTACGGAAAGAATATAGAAATTTTAAACACACTACGATTTGTTTTTAATCCACTCCTGAGTGCTGAAACAATGTGTTATCCATTAAAATTGTTTTGGGTTGTTTTTGTTCAAAAATGCTTTACAAGAACGTAATCCGATTACCGCCAGTGGGTCGCTGAGTGACGGAAGGAGGCAAAAAATTTTGAGTGAGTTTACGCCTGATTTAATATAAATTGTTCTCTTTTTAACCAGTTCAAAGAGTTAGTTACTTTTGATACTCTAAGTAGTCGTTTTTCATCCAAGATTTAATAAAACGTGGACTAATAGGATACAATACATACATACATTTTTGATATATTATATACTCACGCTTTTAAATCCCCGAAGGGGTAGGCAGAGGTGTATTATCTTATCATCCCTATTTCGCTAACTATGATTTTCGGTCCTACGTGATAGGGAACGAACCTATTGCCGTCAAGCGGAGACTTACCCATTGTCTGTATGTTTGTTGTCGGATGGAGAACAGCCCTATTCCTTAGTCACCTTTTAAGATACCCACAGGAATAATATTATGGGGTGGCACTATTCTACTCCACAGGAACTCGACAATAATAATAATATGTATGAAGTATATTTATGTGATGAGACGCCTGGATTGTATTAATAGTCGTTTGGATTCCCGGAATGACACTCAGTTCTAGATCTCGATTTATAGTAAGTACTGAGAACAAATTGTCACTTACAATCTGTCAAATCTCTTCGACTGAATATCGTTCGAAATGAGTACCATTCTAGAATACGGTCCTGAAACTTCGTATTTCAACAATGTCTGTTCATAAAAAAAAACTTCTAGATCAAACTTAAAACACTGGAACAAGCGGTAGTGTCTGTCGACAACGATTTACAAGTTGTCAAGCGCAGTGAAATGTTTCAGAAGAAAACTTTAATTCCACAAACAAGAACACAACAGTACATAATAGTTTTAAAAGTTTCCCGTTTCCCAGATCGTTCAAAACGTTGCAGAGTTTCGGACAAGCAAAATTTATGAACGAATTATGTCGCATAATATTTATTTGTTTGTTTGTACATTTTCCCTCCCCGGAGATTGTATATTATATCCCATCCCCAGAATAGTAATCTCATTTTGGTTAACGTTGTTCCGTTTCTTGAATCCTTGCAATTACTTACTGACCGTGATGAATTGTCGCCGTGGTCGGATGATGTGTCATTTTTCGTACGGATAAACAGCACAATTGAGGAGCCGTAATGTAGTTAAAATAATGCCATAATATTGTTTCAAGTCTATTTCCCCGTACGCTGTATGTGCTGCTGCAATTTTAGCCCCACGCCAGCACCGCGGCTCCGCCCCGGCCTGCTTCTGCTGCCCCAGGTCCGCGCTCATGGAGGACGCACCTATAAATATTTTCGTTTTCTCCTTACGCAATAAGCAGATCTAAAATTGACTACCCGTGACCGGCTGCTATTTCTAAAACTAAAACTAATCATCATCTTCATGCAGACACATTTTCCTGATTGCATCCTAGGCCAAGGAGACCTCGGAGCTCAGGGTCCGCTTTCCGGTTCTTCCTCCTTCACTTCGCACGATCTTGGGCGTTCATGGTAGTGAAACCATTTGCATGCATGTCACCCTTCACAATGTCAAGTCAGTGCCCTTGGAACCGGCGGGGGTGCCATTGTCAGGCATTTGCTACCCACGTAACCTGGCGGTCGGCTAAAACTAAGTTTAACGGCAATTCGACTATCAGCCATAATAATGTTATCCGATATATTGTGAAATGTATACTGTCGCAATATAAAACCATTAAACCTTCCCCAGGCGATTCGTTATACGGTGTTGCTTTTTAATTTACCACATTTTATAGGAGATACGAGTGCTATACATCATGTTTAGGGTTGGCCACTGGACTTTTTCAAATTTCAGTGAAAAATATTATTGTGTTATAGCCACAAAATATAAAATCAAGGAGAAATGCTTTTAAACTCTGTTTATAAGGAAATTATTCAGTTCTGAGCAGAACGTCCTCGAAGCTGAATGTCTTTTGAATGAGTTAGTCCACTAGTCAAAACGTCTATCGGATAATGTGACCTCTTTTACATAATTGTGACCAATTATGTAAAAGAGGTCACAACCATCACACAAAATAGTAACAATTGCTTTTTTACGAAAGGAGAAGAAGCCTAATGTACCTGTTGGATTTATCATGAAGTTTTAAACTAAAACGCTCATATCACTATCTTTATTGACTTTATTTTTTAGCAGGTGATCCCCGCTCAACGAATTGCGATTAAACATAATGTAAGATTTTATGTTTGACAAAGCCCTTTCAAACGAAAAACCGCATCAAAATCCGTTCAATAGTTTGGCATCCATCGCAGACAGATGATGAGTAAACAGACAAGACAAGAATTGTTTTTAAATCACACTTTCATAAAAAACATAAACTTCACCTAATTTCATAATCCCATCATTGTTAAATATTCTCAAATAAATTCATACAAACATATAATTAACACATTTCACCTCATTCATTCAAGCTTAATCATTGTATTCGGTCCCACTTAACAGGGGGTGACCCTATTACCGTATTCCTGGTACTATTTATAACTTGAGGCTAAATTTGGGTTGTACCCAAGTTAAATAATAAATGTCATAACGTTAAACTCAAATAAATCCATCATTATAATGTACGAAAATAGCTTCCACATTTATTCGAGACAAACAAATTTATCTGAAGGGTAGACTGTATCTCAATAAGACAACGGATTGAAACATGAAAGGAAAAGGATTCTTTCGTTTTGTTCGATAAACTTTTTATTAAGAAGCTTGCAGTCTGTTAAGTGAGATGTTCTTTGTAGACGACCGTTTTCAACCGTTTTCCTCGCTTCATTGTTGTTGTTTGTTCCTTTTTCAAGACATCTTTAGAACGTATTTATGAGAGTATGATAATGTTTTTTGGGTTGCGAATCAAGTGATCCGTTTTGATTTTAATAATAGATCGAATGAAGTGATTAATTTTGATCATGCGCTTTTCAGATGTCTAGCCCATAGATATTGCAAGTTGGTTAAGATTATGCTTACTATGGTTCTAGATTATATTATTTCTAGATGTTGCCCGTGGCCCCACTCTCGTGGGTATCGGTTATCGCGACCAAACATAGCTTATGTCCTTTCCCAAGGTCTAATCTGTGTCTATACCAAATTTCATTCAAATCGGTTCAGTGGTTTAGGCGTGACAATACTCGTACTACATTACATTACTTTCGCATTTATAATATTAGTATGGATATGGGTTAGTATGGATTGTTTTAATGTTATTTAGTTATTATAACTAAGATAGCAGACTGCTGTGGCCAATGAGATTAATAACCAATAACATTTATATCAATGACTGTTGCTGCCTACCTTTTCGTACCTACTAAATGTAACTTATAATATTAATAGATAATTCATTTAGATTGGAAAAAGTGAATGCTGAAGTCAGGATTTGAACCCGCGCCCAGTGGCATGCTTTAACCAACAGAAATACGTAAGAACGTCTTGTCAAAATTCTCTCATACAACCATCTTGGGGTGACGGTATAGATGGCTGATGAGATGGATTCAAGTCCCGTATTGAGCATTTACTTTTTCCAATCTAAATGGTCATACAGCCCATGACTAACTAAGTGCCCGCTTGACGGCAATAGGCTCACCCCCTCTCGCCCCCTCTCGCCCCCTCTCGCCCCCCTCTTACGTGGGGCCGAAATTGATAGTTACGGAAATGTGGGTGTCAATACACCTCTACCTACCACTTCGGGAATTTACATAGATTAGTTAGAATAGATTTAAATAGTTAGCATACTAAACTAATTTATGAATGCGTTCCGAAAGTGGCATCCTTAAAATAGCTGCAGTGCACTGCTTTCATAAGTGCAAATTAATCCGTCCATTTTGTTAAACTGACTGCCGTTAAATGTTGAGCTGTGTTTAAATACGGGAACGAGTTTTATGTAAATTTCATTCGCTATTCTCTTTATTTTTTAATAAAAAATTCGTTCAAAGTGCTATAACTTCTTTTAGGATAGGCACATTATATATCAACTAGCTTTTGCCCGCGGCTCCGCCTGCGTGGATGTCGGTTATCGCGACCAAACATAGCCTATGTCCTTTCTCGAGGTCTAATCTACCCCTATACCAAATTTCATCAAAATCGGTACAGTGGTTTGGGCGTGACAGACAGACAGACAGACAGACAGACAGACAGACAGACAGACAGACAGACAGACAGACAGACAGACAGACAGACAGAGTTACTTTCACATTTATAATATTAGTAGGGATTTAGATCGGAAAAAGTGAACGTTAAGGGTGGCACTTAAATCCGCGACCAGTGCCTTCAGAAGAAATGCTGTGACGTCTTGACTATTCAAAATTCTCCTGCACCATTGACTTGATTTTTACTTTTTCAGTTCCTAACGATGTTTACTTTTCCTATACCTAGATTTAAGGAAAAGTAGCATACTAATTGCTTTAAAATTTCATTAAACATTACAATACCATCATCATCTTCATGTTGCGTCAAAAGTTTGCACTTTGAAGTCACGAGTCCGTAGTTATCTCCGTTGTCAAGTCTGGGGCCCTAGACAAAGTGACATTCTATTGATGAAATCGCGCTGGAGCGAACCATTTTTAAGGTTTTTACAACTGATTTCGGGACATTATTGCGGTGATTGTAGTAATAATCATAAGTTAAATAATGTATTTCGAATTACAAAGACTAAAATTTCATTAAAAAAAAGATTTATGTCAATTTCATACTACAATTAGTGATTCCACTGACGTTTTCGCCAATAGAATGTCACTTTGTCTTTAGGCCACTGGACTGCGAGCCTCGTTTACTAGAGATACTGCTGTTTGCAACCAACGTAACATCGCTAAGTAAACTGAACGCAGCTTAAATTAACATGCAACCACTTGAATGAAATTTTAAAGCAATTACCTAGTATGCTAATTATCCAAATTGATTAAGTATGGCATCCACCACGTCGCCCCGAGACTGAATAGGCATAGGAGAATTTGGAACGCATCAGGCGGGGTCCGGTAGCTCAGTGATCAGAGCATTTCCCCTGTAAAAGAAGGGTCACGGGTTCGAATTCCGCCTGGACGATTCCCTTTTTACATTCTAAATCGAACATGCAACCACGTTAAATGGATCTGATAAGCATCAGACTAAGGGCTGATTTCAGCGAGGAATATAACTGTAATCAAGAAGACAAACTCGTCTGAAGTCTGAAGACAAACTCGTCTATCCTGGCACAATTGCTGATTAACGGACAAGGATGAGATGACAGTTGCTCCTAAATAACCCGTATCATCATCATCATCATCATTTCAGCCATAGGAAGTCCACTGCTGGACATAGGCCTCCCCTAATAGATCTCCAATAAGACCGGTTGGAAGCGGCTCGCATCCCGTATAAGCCAAATCAAAAGCAGGAGATTGACTAAGTGGACCCAGGCCCGGAAACTAAGCTAAGATGATGATGTTCTTCTGTGGTTATTTCCAAAATGCGTCGTATAAGTAGGTACTCGTATGGCGTATCATTTTTTAACCCCCAAATAAAAACATTCCTTATGTATTTTTGTGTTTTTCCGTATTCATGCCGCTTCGTTTCAGTAGACACAGAAAAAGCTAACGTCCGAATGATGCATTGTCGGAAAAAAGTTCGTGCAAACGACACAATCTGTCAATCATAATAGATTGGCAATTTTGTGGATAACTTTCCTACGTAAAATATGGCAAGCTGAATCTGTATCGTTGTAAATCGAAACCCGTGATCAAAAAATCCGTGTGGTGACGGAGAAAGAGCCACTGCTTTTCTTCTAGCGGCAAAATACGCAGACGATATCACTGCGAGAGAAGTAAAACTCGAAATTCAACCCTGTACCAACCCTAAAAATTGAGAGAGGCCTATGACCAGTAGTGGACTGCGCTAAGCTAATTGATGAATCAAAATATATTTTTGTTACAAAAAATAGTAACGCAATAATTGATTTACCAAGTCATAAATTTTTGAACTACTCTCACCAGAACATGTCTTATGCAAAGTGGGCTTGTTTAAGGCATCCGAGAGAAGTAACCAACTCATTTGAATATAATCCTTCGGGAATTCATTTTTCTCATATGAAGGGTATTAAGTGAAGATCGTAACAATAAAATGGAATTGTTTCGTATAAAACGTCCGCTGTTAGCTTTAGTTAGCATTTTAGGAGTAATGTTATTGAATAAATGGCATATTAAAGAGTAAATTGGTAAATAAATATTGGTCGTTTGTGGTAGCCGTTGCTTGCTGATAGCGTTCATTTAATATCTGAAAATGAGGACAAAGCAATTTATTCTTATCGATTGCGACATAACGACTAAGCTTTTTTGAATTACAATCATCAAGCCTTGCCTCATTTAGTTTTGAGAAGTGCAGAATATTCCAACAAGAACCAAACGGTTCGACGACTCCTTCTTTTGTCGTACCATTAAGACCTGGAATTCCTTACCAGTACACATGTTTTCCTCTTCCTACAGTCCCGGGTCCTTTAAGCGGGGCGTGAAAAAGTATCTGATTAAGCCATCAAGCTGAGAGCTGAAATTTTTTTTAGACGGACACTATCAATATTAAACAATTGCGAGGCTATTCTCGCCAGCGTGGACGAATAAGCGACTGCGAATATTTAGACGAAGCAATTTTTTTTTATCATTTAACGTATCTTGCAGGCTATTACTTCATCTAAATGAGCCTTAAAGACGTATTATATCATGCTTTGAAATTCTATAAATAAACTTATGTTGAAATCGATTAAGAAAGGGAAAAAGAATCGACCTCGGACGGGACTCGAACCCGCGATCTTTCCCTTACAGGGGGAACGCTCTGACCACTAAGCCACCGAGACACGTACGAAGCCTATCCAAATTCCCTTTCGATTTGAACAGTTAGCATAGTAAATGCTTCAAAATTTCATTCAAACTTATGTTGTTTGTTGATTGCTTACATCAACAAAAGTATTTGTATATATGAAGAGGAAGTAGAATCTGTACACGATTTAATTAATATAATATTTAGTGAAATGCATACAGAGTAAATTAATTTGGTTTAATTTTATAATCTTGTTATATTTTGCTACATGTTTATTAGTATGAGTGCGTGCCAAATTAATTCTATGCTAAAGGCGATGTTTATTAAAGGGTTGCTTTTATTAGTCTAACCAAGTTTGTGGTAAATAGATTTGGAATATCATATTTGGTTTCACATCTTAAAGTAGAGCATTCGATTGCTAACCCGGAATAATTAATTATGTATAGGCATTCATCAGCATTCTATATCCCGCATTATAAGTTAACTAAACGATGATTACTTTGGGCCTAGACATTGGGATAGGGTGTAGTTATTACGGGAGCGACTGCTGTCTGACTTGCCAAGATCTGTCTGTAACCAAAATAAGAGAAGCCGCTGGTGAGCTGGGTCTACGTCCCGAAGATATGAGCACTTGCTACTGCTCTCAGCAGCTTCAGTTTATTTTGGAAATTTTGATGTCATTTTTAAACAAAGTCTATCTTACAAATAATTTTGGTTTAAACTATGATTTAAATGTGAAATTCTCGCTCATATTTTCTACATCTTTATCTGTCTACATTTAATCCTAAAACAGCAAAGAATTTACATCTAGATTTAAGTTGAAACTGCGGTAAGAAAATGTGAATAATAAAGATAAGGTATTTAGTTAAACCCGAGAGGCGAGTGACAAAAATACAACCATTTTGCGATAATATTATGTTCCATTTTGTTGTGCAGACAAATAGCCTGCCGCTTACAGTATACAAAGTCACTTTGACGGGTATTCTTTCGCTACTGATTGAGGTTGAGCCAGGATCGTCGGTACTGTTCATACACGTGCCTATGGTTCATACTTAGTTAGGCCTGCCGTAATTGCGATAGTCTATTAGTGTCATTATGTTAAGCACTAGGCCGGCTTTTTGTATCTACCTATTAGGTAAAATTAAAGAATTGTATACCTTACCTTACTTGTCGAAATTTGTAAAAAGTAAATAAGAAATAGTAATATACACATAGTACATAGTAAGGGGAAACTGATTATGAAAAAAAAAGAGAAGAAACTCTACTGCGGCACTACAGTCTGTGAACGTATACCCATAAATACCCAAAAGTAGGTAGGTATCTAATCATAGAGATAACTTCCTTTACTTCTGTTCTTGAAGATTCTCACTATTTGAAGCAGTAAAATAAGTGATATTAGATTAGGGTAAACTGCTGACAGTATCAAAACAAAGACCTCTGAACTTTACCACAACAAATGTTGCCGAAATTTCTGAAATTGTTGCGTTTTTTGTCGCTCAGCTATAAAAGCCCCTTCTTCTCATAAAAGTTTATTAGCCATATGTTAAATTAAGTAGGTATATTAGTCCACTTTTACTTTACTTCACACGATGTAGAGAGAAATAAAAAATTCAATTACTAAAGCGCACTTATTTTCTTCATGTCTAAAAGGGGAAATATTTTTTAATAAAAGGCGGCACAAATTGTCCTTCATTGTTAGAAAATAATGCCAGAAGTGTACGTGAATTTTAAATAAGAAAATAACATCAAATCGTGATATGATAGAATGTATTGTGCCTGTCGAAAGATTTGTCGAACTTTACACTTATGAAACTTTATGCAGAAATTTGAATAAATAAAATATTATACACAACGGTATTTCGACTCATAGTAAGCATAGTCTAGCTCAGGGATGGCGAACCATTGGCACGCGTGCCAGAGATGGCACGCGGCACAATTTTTTGGGCACGCCACCAACGCCACCAGTGCCACCTGGGTTATTAGGTGGGCATTCGGTAATCTGTGCCTATACCTGTTTCTTTGTTTCTTTCTTTCACAAAGTATGATACCTACCAAATGCGCTAGAAAATGAACGAACAGACGGACATAATCTTGGGATACACTTATTTGGGGTCGGCTAAATGCGTGAAACCGTAGCAAACAGACAGAGCAACTTCAGCCGAGCCCCCCCCCCCCCCCCCCCCCTGCGGCTCGTCTAGGACTTAATTTAACTTTTTTTTAGAAATATGGCACGTTCATGCATAAAGGTTCGCCACCCCTAGTCTAGCTTGTCTAGTGGATTCTAGAATACATACTTAGAGATATTTTTTCGTGAATACATAATACATACAGATTACATAACATAACATAAACTCACGCCTATATCCCCGAAGGGGTAGGCAGAGGTGCTAGCACCCACATTTCGCCGTTTATGTTTAGGTCCCAATGTAATAGGTGGCGAGCCTATTGCCATTAACCGGGCACTTATAAACCTGCGATAAATACACACATAACTTCGAAAAGCATCGAAAAGTCATTGGTGTGTGCCATGGTAAACCTGGGATCGAACCCGAGACCTCGTCTCAGCAGTCCATTACCCATACCACTAGGCTACCGCGGTTATACATATTATAGCATACAGATTATACATATTTAAACTTTCAAACTTATTTAAACTTTCGTTATATAGTATTTATAGAGATTCTAAGCAAAGTTTAGTCGACCGCATTGCGCTCTCCTGCCGTAGAACGGAACAAGAGAATGCACTATCTGATATTAACTCTGAGCAAAGTGACAGAGGCGGTAGTGCTTATCTGGTCGCGAGAATGGAAATAATTGTTTATTCAACCACCATTTATCGGCGCATTCATTATTTAATCGACGAACGAGATAATGGTAGGTAATGTTTCCGTTATACTGTTGGATAAAAGTTACTCATCCATTTCATTATTAATTTATTGGTCTGAATGTGGAAAATAGAGGAAGGTTTCGTACAAATTGTATAGGAGGTTCTGGTTTCGAATTTTTCTCTTTGCGATTGAGGCTTGCTCTAAAATGTAGATTTTCTTATTACTTCCTTCACATTGAGAATTCCCCGAAAATAAAGTTGTCTTTATTTTTGACTTTCTCTGTAACTGTCTCTAGCCAGGAAATTCCCTGGAAATAGGTATTGCTTGTCATCATTGGGCATGGGGAATTTCCCATTTTTGACTCTATTTTGAACGTAGTGTTGCCTACATATCCCTAAAATTATACCAAAAATATTAGTACTGAAAATACCAAAAACGGTCACTTTGATTGCCGGTGGAGCCGCAGGCATTCTATATAATAGCATACTACCTAGACTTTTTACAGAATACCTGTATTATACAGATTGTCAGTAACATAAATTTTATAGAGACGTTAAGAAATCTTCTCGAGATATTACCATGTTATAAGGCGAGAAGGAGACATTAGTCAGGTACTGTGACCCTTCTGAAATATTGTCCCTAGTGAAACCTTAAATAACGACCCTTGTACCTTCTTAGAGAGCCCTTCGTTGTAATGCACCATCTGTTATGTCGTATATTTTACGCCTACATTATAATAATAACGTGTGTCTGTGTGTGTGTATTCAAAGGGTTGAGTAAGACCTATGTATCCATACTAATATCGGAAACAGAAATGTCAAAATAAATCGGTCTGTCTTTCAGTCTGTCTGTCTGTCTTTCTCTCTGTCTGTCTGTCTGTCTGTTACGCTTTCACACCTAAAACATTGAACCGATTAAGATCAAATTTAGTATAGAGATAGATTAGACCTTGGGAAAGGACTTAGGCTATGTTTGGTTGCGATAACCAGCTAGTATAGGTATTATGTACCTAATTGTAAAGGTGTCGTGTCTGCTTTGGAGATATTAAAAAAAATACTTGGGTTATGTTATATTAACGATACTGAACACAAAATTATTTTCTTTGGAATTCTTTTCTGTTTATCTGTTGGTCCGCAGTGCAAGTAAAAACGACTGAATGGATGTTGATGTGGGTTTCTTTCGTTTGAAAGGTCTTGGTCTCACATAAAAGCTTAACTAAGCTTTATCGCAATCAGTGGAGTACAACCGGAGATTTGGTCACAAAATGGATAACCGACATTCACGCGGGCGGAGCCGCGGCATGTCTGCTAGTACACCATATTTTACCCTGATGGAGGCCTAGCGACAAATAGTGTCACATATCACCCACGCAGGGTGTGAGAGACCGCAAGTATTAGGTAGAGAAGGCCTGTGATGGTCAGCTATTCGAATACCACATAGCTTGCCATCGACGGGAAATCTGTGCAAATAGAAGCAATTTAACTTTACTATTGGAGATAGGATATTTGAAACGTATTGTTTAGAGAGATTTAGACTTAGAGACTTTGCTATAGGAGGGATAGGAGAGGTGATTAATAAAAAATATGATTACACAGTACTGATTTGAAGTTAACTATGAAATACGCAAACACTAAGTAGCCCAATATACTCGTACCACAATATAAAAATATAAACAAGGCTATCGTCCGGGGTTCGAAGGCAATGCTATATTGGGTAATTTTACACCCCGGTAATTGAGACCCGAACTGCTGCTTCGATATTGCCAATGGGTTTTGGAGGCCGATGGCAGTTGTTTCACAGAAAATATTGAAGTTCAACCAAATCCACAGTTAGACTGGCAAAAAGTGGATCCCAGACTAAAAGGTGAAAGCTTCGAGTGCGCTAGGATTAATGCTAGGATGTCTCAATCAAAGATCTTTGAATTTAGGACGAAGTGCGGTTTTAGTCGTTCCGGGTTCAAAATAATCACCCCCAATTGCCCACGGGGGTGGTATCCGTGAGGATCTTCGCACGAAAAAAGTGAAGTTTTCAAAGCTATGACACAGACAAATAGGACATTCTTTTAAAAGCATTTCTTACAACAGAATCTTAAATTAATGCGGATACGAATACTTGAGAGGGCACTGCTAGTAATAAATAATCAAGTAAACATAAATACGAGTATATAGTTACATGTTTAACCCATTGCAAGCAGTCGTGTAAGCACGGTATGTGCTCACACATTACTTTGGCTAGCCTTGCTCCATGTTCCAACCATTTGAAGCGTGCCTAGTCTCCACGATGTCATACTTAGTGCGAAATTCGTCCCAAATGGGCACAATATTAATCATTCCAAGTTGCGGAATACTTGAAATTGGTTTGTATTGTGTTAGTTATAATTTGATTTGCTTTATTATAATTTAGTATTGTTATTGTGTTAACCGGCTTTGAGATTCTATCAAACTATTTTGTATTACGTTCACGTTTATAGATATAATCTACACGGAAAGGATTCATTGTGCATTTAACGGTTAATCATTTTAGTAGGTTTCCATAAATATTACTTAAGGAATTGATTCATCTTCGTCCACTAAGATAAATAGAAATGATAATAAATGCAGGAAATGGTAAAAAATGTAATCAATTTTTCACCATAATTGGACCAAGAATGTTTATAATAACCAATTCAAGGTAACATGAAGTGGCAACATTTTAATATCCTTTGAATGATATCAAAAACCAATGAGTATGCTGTGTAAATCTATTAAGAATGAAAAAAACCCCAAGAAAACACCAGGAAACACGTCGCGCGTCGCCCCAAGACGGTTGTATAGTAGTAGAATTTAGAACGCGTCAGGCGAGAAGGGACTGTAGGGGACTGGTTCAAGTTCAATTTTTCCATTCTTAATCGATTTTAATATCGTTTTAAGACATGAAAAGTAATATCCTCAGATTCTTTTAGTCTGAGGTAATATCATTCATAGACTAATACGTAGACTGAGAGTGTTTAGAAAGTTTGAAACATTTTGTCAATAATACTGAACTATCCAACTGAGTTTCGAAGTTCAAAATCGGGATGAAAAGCAGTCCTAAAGTCCGGAAATGCGACTCAAGTTAGTGTGAAAGTACGTCACATTGATCTCAGACCGTGTTTGTTTTTGATCGTATGTGACGTAATTGATTTGGTTCTGACTCGTAGGTAGAATAGTATCTAACATTTATTCATTAGTTTCGTGAACACAAGCGCTAAGGAATTAGTGATAGGTATATTAAGCGGGACTTCCCGCGGAGATTTCCCTTTTGGGCTATTACGACTCTGTTGATAGCACTATACGATGCACTCGTGTAAACAGTCTCCTCAACCTTAGTACAGTCAATATAAATAACAGATGATCATTTTCCGATTTTAAAAGTTAGTTTGGACGTCGCGTGGTTCTAGTAGAATTTGGCTGTTAACATCATAATTATACAGCTCAGACTCGGCCTCAGATGTATAGCTCGAGTCAATAATAATGCCTGGAATACGGCAATAGACTCACTCCCCATTATGTGGGAACTAATACAACGATTGGTGAAAAATGTGGGTGTTAATTCACATCTGCCTAACTCTCCAGGGATAAAGTCGTGATTATTATGTACCTATATGTTTTCAAGTTTGAAATCTGTGCAAACATCAGCTACTGTTGACGTTGACTGTACTAGTACAGTTAAACGCTTATAATTCTATCAAGAGAGGTTCTACCCTTTCAAAGGCATTTGGCAACCGTCAGAATCGTCTGGCTCTCGGTCTAGAAAGTTAACTACCTAAATAATGTTTCCTCATAATTTCAAGCCTGTAAAAGCAAATTCGTGTTCCCCCAACAATTTTAGCTTAAATTGGCTCGCAGGTTCGTACTTACCATCACGTAATCACCAGTTAATTTGATGGTAAATTTAAACACGTTGCGAGAAGAGCATCTCGAAAGTTAATTTTTTCTCCTAGGTACAATATTTCAATAGGTTTTTTTATTTTTTATACATAGATGAATGTTGATATTAATTTTTATCTATCTATCTCATATCTGGAGTTGTATCAATTTTCAACATCCTTACATCATAAGTACTTTTTCCGAATGAGATAGGCAGAGAGCACAGTATTTGCATGTTACTATACTGTCATACACTTTTGCTTCTTCTGCTTTTATAATTTGTTTTCATACATGCTTGCTAGTAGCGGGTGCTTTTGACCTGACCTTTGAGATGTCCTCGATCTTCTATAGGTAACATAAGACATGCATGACAAGTGCTGAAAACTTGTGATATCGGTATTTAAACTTTCATGGTCGTTTACATTATTATTAGAACTATCGGGATATTTACCATGTATTGTTTGGAGTTTCCGATATTTCGGCGCTGTTGCAAGCACCATGATCACGGAGGAACTGTAGTACTGGCGGTAAACGGTGAAAAAGTTTCTAGGAGAACATATATCGATCTACCCTCTTTCGAGTTCTTTTGTGACGCGTATGGACACTACCACTGGTTTCACTCTCACTACAAACTCGAACTCGATCTCGATCACGTTCACGACACACTATGCTTACTGTATCCACTCGCGATTTTGTTATGGCTTGCTCCCGATTGTTTGTACATAGACGGACCACTGGATGCCAGACGTTCGGCAGTTGAAACCCATCCTCACGATTGAAATTGTTGTACTTTTTTATTTCAATCGCTTCCCTAACCAATCTTGGTATGTAGTGGCGTTCTGTCGAGAGCATCTGAGGGTTATGTAACTCGATCCAGTGGTCAGTACCGGACTCCAATAAATGTTGAGCGATAGCAGATTTATGCGGTTCGTTGTTTTTGACTGCCCTGATGTGTTCCTTGATTCGGCATGTAACCGTTCTTTTGGTCTGACCTATATAGGAACTGCCACAGCTGCAGTCAATTTTGTATACTCCGGGCTTGTCCAGTGGAGAACCATCTTTGGGTGAACGCAGGCATTGTGAACTCCAAACAATACATGGTAAATATCCCGATAGTTTCTAATAATACTTGTGATATCATTTATTACAATTAGCCTATTGCAATATACTTGAACTGCTGGACATACGCCTCTTCCAATGCCTGCCATTTCACCTGGTGCTCCGCTTTCCACATCCAGGTCACCAGCCCATCAGGCTGGGCGTCTAGACTCTAGGACTCATTTGCTCCAACGACCATCGGTCCGTCTATAGATGTGGCCAGTCTACTTCAGCTTGCATCACCATCACCAAACAAGCAAGCAAAACAATACAAAAAACCTCCTTTATATTATCATCACCTGTAACTATGGCTGTGACAGGTTATAGAGATTGCTATATAACCTGTCACAGCCAATCATCGAGCGCCATTTAGTTGACTCATTTCACCTGATCGTATTGACTTAGCGACGCTATTGTTCTCAGTTTGTTTTGTCAAGGACGATAACGGGTGTTTTCGTCGAAAGTTTTGCAGTAACCGAAACGTATTTTTGTTTTGGGTAACTTATTTCTTTCATTTGGATGATATTGCTATGTTATTATCATAGAAGAACCTAGAAATAATAATCTTGATTAAGTAAAACATACAATTTTGGGTTAGTTACAAAAAAAAATTGTAAAAAAAAAAAAGAAAAGAAGTAAGCGAAGCCAGGATTTCGTTTTTTTATACCACTTACTCGTAGGTGGCATACAAGCACACGGCCCACCTGATGGTTATCGTGGCCTATGGAGGTGTGCAACACCAGGGGAGACACACTCGTGCTGCCAACCCTATAAGAATAGAGAGTTTCTGTGCCGTAAGTGCAGAAGACTAAGCAGAACAAGCCTTTGGTCTTCCATAAACATTAAAACTTTTCAGTGAGCTCTGGCTACTCTATTCACCGCCGTTGTATTCTTAAGGGTGAAGGTACTTCCACAATCTGACTGCTCAATTGGTACAGAAATATCGTCGTGTCCTACCTCCATTATATCGTCGTGACTTCTTCTTCTTCTTCTAGTGCCTTTCCAATACTGGAGGTTGGCCGTCAGCTACCTAATCCTACCTCCGTTATTCGTCGTGACTTACCTCCGTTAAATTTTTCGTTCGTTCGAAAGCCTCGGATGCAACCAGGAACAAATTAGAAAAAGAGAAGTTAAGCTTATTGAATGAGAGCCAACTAAAGTCACTTAGTTTGAACGCGATCTCGCGAATTTTCGCAGCAGTGCCCGTTTCGAAGTTTAATCTCATTCCCACAACCCGCAGAGCAATAATTTATTTTATTTCAAGAATAAAAAGCCTATGTATTATTTCAAGTCTATAATAGTATAATCTATTTCTGTACTTTTTCTGTATGACTCTCTGTTGGTTTTCGTCCTTTGTGATAATTTTTAATGTAGGTAAGTACATACAATGATATATTATAAACTATAGATATGTTGTCCACACTCTAAAATGGCGACAAAAAAATGATGACTTTCGGTCATCATTTTATGCACCAATCAAAATCACGACCAAAAAAAAAACTGTTATAATAATAAAATATAATAATATAAATACTAATATAATTCATATAAAGTAATAACATTGACATATTTTTAATAAGTAACTAAACTGTTGTTATACTTAGTGTTTGCGCCATTTTTGAAAGCCGCCATCTTCTTATATGCCGTATCTATGAATATAATACATCATTGGGTACACACATACATATAAAATTATAATCACGTCTTTATTCCCCGAGGGTAAGGCAGAGGTGAAATAACACCCACGTTATAGAAAGTGAGTCTATTCCCTTATTCCAGGCACTATTGTTGTAGCCCTGCATCTGAGGCTGAGTCTGGACTGTATACAGGGTGTATTTTTGGAACGGGGCAGTAAGGGCAAGTACCTTAACCGTTGTAGTTACAGCAAAACGTTGTCTGATGTTAGACAGCCCTATTCCTTAGTCGCCTTGTACGACACCGCAAGGGAAGAGAAGACACCGCATTTTTAATGTGTTGCATTATAATCCAACCTAAATGCCGACCTAAATGAAGCGACGGAAGGTGCAGTCAATGTCACCGAGTTCTGGGCTGGGCGCATCTAATTTTTATTCAACTTAATTTAATTTGCTGCCAATGACACGATGAAGAAGTAACAAAAAATACGGTTTCTGAAAATTTTCGGTGACATCTATGTCTTTTACGAGTATATAAATAAATAAATAAATATTCTACAACATTCTACACAACGCTATCTAGACCCATGGTAAGCTTATAATTAGCTTGTGTTACGGAATCTAGAATGCGGATATACATACTTAGATACTTTTTTTTTTGTAAATACATACATATTATACATAGAAACACCCAGACCAATGCAAATATTTATATTCATGCATACAAATATTGGCACTGAGCGGGGATCGAACCCGCGCCTCCTGCGTAGCAACCGCGTTCGCTTCCGCTACGCCACAGAGGCAGTCAATATAGTTATAGTCTCTCGAGGAAATCGCAAATTTGCTGTTTTTACGGTCAGTAAAATACTCGTAAGACAACTTACGCACGAATAAACAGTAAGGGCGGCATATTTGGTCTAGTTTCGCAGTTTTATGTCCTACGATATATTCTTGTGGGGATAGGCAGCTGATATACAGACCATTGGACGTTGTAAAAAGAGGGTAGTGCGTGATATCTACAAGTTAGATACTTGAATTTTCCATGGAGAGTAATTTGAGGAGGCTGTTACTTTTACAGCCTGTATCCACAGTATATGAAACTATGTATAAAATAATACTTTTACCTAGACCTATAAGAAAAATAGAGGTGCGTACTCACCGTCAGTACTTCGCCGCTTGATCGTGCTTGCTACTAAAAATAAAGTTCTATTTTATTTAGTCTTTTCTAGATATTTAATATACTTTATTTACGAACAGTCTATTAGTAATTATTAGGTAAAATGATTTTAAAATTGTTTCATGTCTGTGTTATTTCTACAAAGTGTGGGTTGACCTTTATTAAAGTTACTTAGTTAATATTTTAGCTCCAGCGAGCACAAATTTATTTTTAATTTCCCCGGGCTATAATTATTTTTTCAATACTGTAGGTTTCATTCTCCTGACGAAACAATAACTAGATTGAAATATAAAAAAACATCAAATACAGTGAAAGAGAAGTTTTTAAAATTTTCATAGTAATTAATAAAATTCATCTTGGAAGACTTTTGTTACCTTCAAAATAGAACCACTTTTGTTACCTTTTTTAATTTATGTAGGTAGATACCGTAAACTGGAGTTACTTTGGGACAATTTAAAATTAGTTTTTCTTCAAAAAGCACGCAAGGGGACGATAATTATTGACGATTCATGTTTTTGTTTATTATTATTAGTAATCCAGGTACCCAAAGTACCCCAGGTATCCAAAGTATACGGTACTTAAAATTATTGTTTACTTTTAAAAGTACAGGTACTTTTTATATATCTACCTACTGAATTACCTACTGATTTACATACCTACTATGAAAATAATTTATTTAGATAAGAATACATTATACAAGTCACAATAAAATTTTATCAAGTCAATAAATTAATCAAATAACCCGCCCCTGACCGTTCCCGGCGCAAAAGTGCCCATCACACTCGCCGCGTTTCCACGCTGGATTGCGATGGCCAGCCTTTGCACCAGGAACGCTCCGGAGCGGGAGAAAATAATTATAAAAGTAGATAACGCCAAAGGAAGGTAAATTACAGATTTTTTTCCTACTAGAGTATACATAGGTATCACCTTTTTTTACGTACGTGCCTCTTGGTCTTCTCTTCACCGGAGCTAACAATGAGGTTACCGACTAAAACCTATTATTTATTGCACAATTAACCAATATTTCTTCACGAAAACTTTTAAACTTATTTTTTAAGTGGTTTATTGCTCTTCTTCTGTGAAATCGTGTGTCCGTGACTCTAAAATATGTAATGTGGAAAACTTAACCTAAGCAACATCACATCCATATTTTGGTGATTTAGTGATTAAGGTTACATTTCCAGCGGTCGTTAGTGCCACCTGCTCTGAGTCGGTGCCACAAATCGACTATCATTACAGTTTAATTGACGTAATAGAGGATGTCTTTAAAAGGTGACTCAGATATTGCGTTCCCAGGGTGAAGAATAACTTTATTTCTAAGTATCATAAAAACTCAAACCAAAAGAATAACATGACGGCTGACGAAACGCATAGAACTAAAGGTTGATTTACATCAGACGAGCAAATGTTCAATCTAGGTATCCATGTTACGTTAAATTAACAGTGACAGAACATTAATTCGTTGTTCTTTCTTATGTTCTTCTTCATCCTAGCGTTAATTCCCAGTCGCATCTGAAGCTTTCAGCTCGGAGTCTGGGGTCCGCTTTACCAGTCTTAACCACGGATTTGGCTAAACCTCGATATTTTTCCGTGAAGCGATTGCCATCTGACCTCCACAACCCAATGGTAACATTAGGCGATATCGAAGCTTTGCAGCTAGACCGTTGTTTTTGAACTTTTTCGGGCTCCAACTACCCGTAACGACTGCCATAGATGTTCTTATGGTAATCGGGACCGACGGCTTAACGTGCTCTCCGAGGCACGACCAGACCAATGCAAATACCCATATTTCATTCACACAAATATTTGCACTGAGCGGGGATCGAACCCGCGCCTCCTCCGTAGCGGCCGCGTTCACTACCGCTACGCCACGGAGGCTGTCGTTCTTTATGTAAACGTTGAAAATAAGGTTTCATTTTACACTAAAACATTAACGCCTGTAGCACATCTCCGCCGCGAAACCGCGTATAGCGGAACCGCGGTTGTTTCGCCATGTTCTGTCAGTTGTACGAGGAGCGAAACTCTAGCGAAACGGCATGTTCTAATGCATACATTTACCTATCTTCTATCTCTTTCGCCGCGCAGTTTCGCCTATGCCGTTCACACCTCCGCGCTTCGTCCGCTATTTTGTCAGTGTTGTCACGTGACAATTTTACGTAACACGTAAATTGCAGGGCCGCATTAGGGGTCTTTTAAATTCCAAATGAATCAAGATCAGTAAAAAAGTTTTACTTTGATTATTTTTTCGCCGTCTACAGTTTTTTGTACAGGATGGTATTACCTACATCTAGGTACACTAATATTCTAAAGAGGAATGTCCTTTTCTTGTTTTTTTTTTTTTGTTGTTGACTGATTTCAATAATGGGAGTAACATAGGCTAGCAAATAAAGACCCGCGACGGCATGCGTTTTTAGTGGTTCAGAGTTCAGTTCAGTTCGACAATCACTCCTGACCATATCCGAGGGAACTTTAGCACGAAAAAAAAGTGGGAACGGAATCCGAATTCCACGCGGGCGGAGCCGCGGGCAACTGCTAGTATTATACATAGCTGCTGCCCACGGCTCCACACACGTCGAATTCTGATCACGCTCCTACTTTTTTTCGGTAGTCCCTTCAAATACCACTCCGGTCGGCCATCGCACCTACTCAAAACCGCACGCCTCCTATTACGCACTCCCCGACTGATTCTAAGCCATAATTTAAGAGCCCTCAGGTGTGAAAAGCACGGTGTCCCCATTGTACTCCGAAAAGGAAGGATATGAATGTCACACCACTTCACCAGCGGGGTGAAGCGGTGACAGGTGGCTGAATCTGAACCCTCGGTCTGCACTCGGCGACCAGTCTCGGCGATCAGTAATGAATTTCGGAGTAGCAAGTTTCTGCCAGATGGAGGGAACCTCTCCACAGGGCCACATCCGTCGCTACATCTTCTTTTCTCTTTATTATATTTGTATACATATTATTATTTATAACTTACTAATTAGACGTTTAGTAAAAATTAATTAATTTGACTTGACAGCCAAATACCGCCATATACGGCCCGCCTATCTCGCACTCCCCGACTGATTCTAGGCCATAATTTAAGAGCCCTCAGGTGTGAAAAGCACGGTGTCCCCATTGTACTCCGGAAAGGAAAGTTATGAATGTCACACCACTTCGCCAGCGGGTTGAAGCGGTGACAGGTGGCTGAATCTGAACCCTCGGTCTGCACTCGGCGACCAGTCCAGCAATAACGTCAAATGTGTCCTTTGCACGACTTATATGTCCAATTATGAAAAATGACAAGCACTCTTTAATTGTCCAACCATAGAAATTGTCCAATCATAATATAAATAATAATTGGTCAATATAATTAATAATTATTAATCATCGATTATATTTGTATACATATTTATAACTTACTGTTACGTTTAGTAAAAAGTATTTAATTTGACTTGACAGCCAAATACCCTATACGGCCCTGGATTTTGACAGGCGACGACAATTCGAAATCTACACACGGTTGCGAAGGATCGCGCATGCGAAATCACGTTGTCATTTTAAACGGAGCAATCAGAAGTCAGAAAATTCGCGCATGCGTTCTACACAGACCAATCAGATTCGCATACACAGTTCGATTTGGTAACGAAGTTGTCAAATTTTGGTGTCAATTCATGGTAAAGCTACTGAGCGTAACTACGTTTTTTTAAATGATGGACGTGGAATATACCGAAAAGCTTCTCATAGAGATCAGAAATAGACCCGTTATTTATTTAATAAGCCATCCACATTATAAAAAAACGTGAAAAAATTGCAAGCATGACTAGAAATTCAGAGAGAATTAAATGTGGAAGGTACGCTTTTTATTATAATAATAGACTTTTAATTGTATTAATATTATATTTATCTAAATGTAATGTTAGCGTATAATGGTACCAAATATAAAACTAATTTATATATATTATATTTGTGCAAATTAGTGTCCCCATTGTCCATACAAAGAGTGAACATCTCCTTTCCCTATCACTCACCATAAAGTAACTAATAATTTAACTAGACAGCCAATTACCCAATTTCGGCCCTGTTGATTTTGAAAGTTCTTGACGCACGGTATCAAGTTCGCGCATGCGAAAAAGACGTTATCATGTTGAACGGAGCAATCAGAAGTCAGGTAGTTGGCGCATGCGTTCTACACGGACCAGTTAGATTCGGGTACGCGCTCCATATTAGATAACAAGTGTCAAGTTCCGCTCATGTTTCGCTGCTCCAGCTACACTTGAACACAGCGAAACTCAACTAGCAGTTCCGCTGTCCGCCGCGAAACGGCGGAGATGTGCTACGGGCGTAAGAAAGAATGCTCTTGTTCTAGCTCTAGCTGTATGTTCGTTTGGTCTAAATCCACCTTAACTTGTGAAGCTGCATAATGCTAAAGTGTGTGCATGCACGCACGAGTGCGAGCGAAATGGTACTTTAGTATTACTTTCGGCGGTCACACGCTGGCGTTTCGTCTATGTTATTCTTTTCGTCTGAGCCTGAAAATTTACCTATACGTAGATTTTGTACAAAACGAAACAAATAAACAAATTACTTCCACTTTCCTTATTAATAACTGATACGACCCCGCCCGCGTGGATGTAGGTTATTGTGACGATTGGTCGTATCTTCAGTTCTATTCAACGATTATGATTAAACTTACGTAAGAATTTGTGAGTTTATGCGTTCAGTAAATTTTGCGTCCATCGCGCACAAGCAGACAGACAATAATTCCAACAAAATTGTCGGATCTTGGTGGATCTACAGTGATTTAAAAAATTCTCTTCCCATTTGTATGCTACATTATCAGGTACCAACATAGGCTATTATTATTATATTATCTCGTTATTATTAGCGATGAATGGGACCAATTCCACGCTAGCTAGTCGTTAATGTAACATAACCCATTCTGTTTTAAACATGGCAATTATTGAACAGTATAGACAAGTACTCAAGTCCTGTTTAGGTGATATTAGGTGGCAATTTAGTAACATAACCTAGATTGGTTCTTGTAAATTATACACATTAGTGGTCGTTACGCTAATGGAACATTGCCCTTATACATAAGCAGCTAAGGTTTGTAAGCAGGTGCTGATTCAGTACCCTAATATATATCGCCAATGGGTTGTGGAAGTCAGATGGCAGTCGCTTCACTATAAATATGGTAGTTCAGCTGCGTCGCAGTTAAACTGGAAAAGTGGACCCCGGACTTTGACGTGAAGGCCTCGGATACAATCAGGACTAATGCAAGGATGATGATGATGACAGAGAGCTCCCTAACAGAAACAAAAAACCTCTTTTAACCGACTTTGGAAAACGAACTCTGACCGTACAACAGCCGCTTGGAGAAAAAATAGTGAAATGTAAACAGTAACTTAGTTAGTTGTAGTCGTTAATCCCTGCCTAATTAATTCCATTCAAAAAGGTTTGTATCCCAGAATTAGGGATGTTTTTTATTTACTCAAATGTAAAGCTGGTAACATAGGAATGTAGAAGAGCGTAATAAAGAATAATATTTTGTGGTGTTTTTTTTTTCAGGCATTTGAGACATCTTTTATTCTCAAAGAACATTTATGTACATATATATTGTTCACTATTTGCATTAAAAATATAATTATGTCAAGTACTTATATTCTACTCCACCCCATCTCCTCCCATGCGGTGTCGTACAAGGCGACTAAGGGACAGGGCTGTTTAACATCAGACATACACTCCAGACTTATACAGTCCAGACTCAGCCTATACATGACTCGAGTCAACAATAGTGCCCGGAAAACGGCAATAGGCTCACCCCTATTACGTGGGACCTAATACCTACAATGATTGGTGAAATGTGGGTGTTAATTCACCTCTGCCTAACCCTCCGGGGATGAAGGCGTGATTGTATGTATGTATGTATGTATGTATGTATGTATGTATGTATGTATATTCTACTAAATTAATGTTCAGCATACATTACTTACAATTTACTTAACACCTCTTTTTTGTTAAGAACGTACATACACGTTTACACAACAACTTAACAGATTTTAATTTAAATTTTACGCAAGGATCAAACAAAAGAAAATTCATACATACATACATTCATATAAGCCTGTAAATACACCCACAGGAAGAGAGGGGGGGGGGGGGGGCTATTCTACTCCACCGGGAACCAACACGACAATGAGCAGTTTTCCAGTAGGTATAATAATCAGTTGGTTTTTAAATCATCAGGAGATGGCGCTAGCATAGCTTTTGGTAATTTAATGTACTCTGTGGTTTGTTTGTAGTATTTTTTCATGAAATTATTAAAATAATAATATTATATTTAAAATAATTATATCAGAAAAAATTACAAAATATTTAATTAAAGTAAATCATTACAAAACCGAAGAACATTTTTTCCATAAATTAGGGAACACTAGATGTAACACCACACTCTTCTTACCAAAAGTGCCGGTTGCGCCATCTAGCGCGTCATTAGGAACCTTAAAAATACCTACTAGAAAACTGCTCATTGTAATTTTTGTAGCAACTGGATGTTTCAGTTTCCGCTATACGTAGGTACTAAGGTCACAGCTTAACGTATCCTTCGCAATATTTACCGGGTAATTTACTTTTTGTTCCAACGCAGAATAGTTTTTGTCACAACTTTGCAGGCCTGTTGGTTTACTAGGGATGTTTTATGTTATGCTAAACAACTTGCTTTTTGGCGGAATAATTGTTATTAATTGTTGAGAACAGTTTATTAAGAACATACTCGTTGAAATAGGAGGCACGTGGTTTGGACACATGGGAATATAATATTCACTGGCGTGAGGGTGATACCTACTGATAGAATTTGTTGGAAAACTTCGTTATAATATATTCTAAAGAGGAAAGATTTGTATTTTTACGTACATACAAATAATCACACTTTTATTCCCGTAGGATTAGGCAGAGGTGCATTAACACCCACATTTCACCATGTATTTTTGTATCTAACGAATTAATAAAAAGAGCTGCTAGCCGAAAAAAGCCGCGAGCAATAGCAACAGTCATAGCCAGTTAAATAACAACTTTTCAAACTATTAATAAAAGGAAGAAAAAATAAGAGTGACTAAGGGATAACGTCTGAGGAATTAATGAAAGAAAAAACCTTAGGTATAAGGGTAGGTGGGCAGATGATGACGACTCGTTGGGATAAGTTGAGATAGACCCTTGTGGTGCTGATTTTAGGTCAATGGCCTCCCTCAATGTGCATCAGGTTTGCCGTTGGGTCAGTGTAGCGCTGTATATAAAATGCTGCATATAATTTTTCTAGAATAATGTAACCCATATTATTCAAATCGATTAAGATATAAGAAAAGAGAATCTATATCTTAATTCTATATTTTATATTAGTTAGCATACTAAATGCTAAAAAAAAATAATCACCCATAGGTATTACTTACTATTGTTAAATATCAATTCTTACGTTTATATCGAGTATTGTTTTTTTAAAAGCGTAAGTGCTAAGTCTTGTTCAACTCATAAGCATTTACACAACTGCCAATTATTTCTTTGTTGTGACAGAGTGAATGATGAGGTACCTAATGCACAAGCTATTAAAGAGCAATATTTATATTCAAATATAATCCATACTTCCATACTGATATTGTAAATGCAAAAGTACCTCTGTCTGTCTGTCTTCCTGTTTGTGTCTGTCTGTTACGCTTTCACGCCCAAATCACTGAACCGATTTTAATGAAATTTGGTACAGGGGTAGATTAGACCTTAGGAAAGGACATAGGCTATTTTTGGTTGTGATAACGGACATGGACGCAGGTGGAACCGCAGGCAGCAGCTAGTATGATATAAATTTGTTTTATACGATATTTCTATACAACGACGGAATTAGGCATCACACTCGCACTCGGATATTATTGTATAGGTGTCCTTTTCTGCCAACCAAGAATGCCTCCGGTCTGGAACCTTTATCCGGGCATGTTATTCTTTTTGTTCGGTCCAATTAACCCCTTTCAAAATACTGCCCATAAAAATACACATTAAGTATTTCATTCAATTGACCAAAATTTGCACTTTTTTTGTTTATAAAGGAGCGAATTGTTGAAAAAAGGTGGCCTAACATTAATGAATGAAGTTTATTTGCTTTGTACGCGGTTTGCCGCTTAATTATATACTTTAGCATGTTTTGTTTACGTTGTTTCATTTTGTTTCAGAAATACGTGAGCGAGTTGACGACTGTGCGGGACTGTGTGCCGACGTGCAGCGAAAAAGGTAACATGTCTTTGTTCATTTTGTGAAAAAAAGGGAGAATATTAGGTATGTGCGGCGTGAACAAAGTTGTACCTGTCAACACTCTGTGTGAGCCACGACAGTTACATGCTAAATTAGATTCTGAGCCTCTTTTTTACATGACACCTACGAATATTTTGGCAAAATCCAGTCAAATAAAATGCATGGTTGTCACGTTTCACTCAATGAAGATACATACATAAACACACGCGTGTAAATCCCGGGTAGCGCAGAATACCACGGTAGCCTAGTGGTATGGGTAATGGACTGCTGAGACGAGGTCTCGGGTTCGATCCCAGGTTTTACTATGGCACACACCAATGACTTTTCGATGCTTTTCGAAGTTATGTGAGTATTTATCGCAGGTTTATAAGTGCCCGGTTAATGGCAATAGGCTCGCCACCTATTACATTGGGACCTATACATAAATGGCGAAATGTGGGTGCTAGCACCTCTGCCTACCCCTTCGGGGATATAGGCGTGAGTTTATGTTTTATATGTATATGTAAATCCCGGAAGGGGTAAGCAGAGGTGTATTAGCACCCACATTTCGCCAACTATAATTATTGGTGCCATATAATACCTAGGGGCAAGCATATTCCCCTCAAGCGGGCACTTTTTCATGGGCTGTATGTTAATTGTCGATTGGAGAACAGCCTTAACCCTTAGTCGCCTTCTACGACACTCATAGAAAGAGATGGGCTGGCCTTATTCTACTTCACCGGGAAATAACATGGCCATCGTAATTTCAGGTCAGTAAGCGAGTATTTCATATATATACTATTATATAATTGTAAAGTGGTCGTAAAAAAATACTTGGGGTATGTTATGTTAACGATACTTAACACGAAAATATTTTTTTTTAAATTTCCTGTCTGTTTGTCTGTTTGTCTGACGCATAAACTACTAGACGGCATCTCGGTTAATGCGACCCTTGCTCATATCTCCAGTTCTACTCAACCGATTGCAATCAAACAAACGTAAGATTTTAAGTCTGATCAAGCCCTTTCTAACTAAAAAACCGCACTAAAATCCGATCAGTAGTTTTTGCATCCATCGCGAACAAACAGACAAACAGACAGGATATACAAAAAAAAAATTCGTGTTCAGTATCATCACTATCACTACATATTATAAAACAAAGTCGCTGTCGCTGTCTGTCCGTCCCTATGTATGCTTAAATCTTCAAAACTATGCAACGGATTTTGAAGCGGTTTTTTTAATAGATAGAGTGATTCAAGAGGAAGGTTTATATACAGGGCGTCCCACGGCGATGCCACATGGAGGGAAAGTACCTTAAATCCTTAAGTTAGCTCATTTTGTTTAAAGGAGACATCATTTTATTTTTAAAAAGAAACAAAACTGCACTCAAAGATTTTTTAAAATTCGCTTGCCACACCCGGTAATCGAACCGACTAAAATCCGAAAAAGTAACATCCTGTATTTTTATGGTATCAATCGATAGTGTCAATCATAAGGATCAAATCTCTCTAAGAAACATGGTAAATTAAACGAAAGGAAGTCCTTGAAATCTAAAATTATAAATTCAATTTGGCAAAATAAAACACTTTAACTCAAAGTTCATCCATCCATCTGATACCATATTAACAATAAAATTCCATATTTAAACTGCTTTTCTTTTTTTATCGTGCTGAAACCGCTGCTGGTCAGCAGTAGTATTTAGGTATGTCGAACTCAAACCGACTAAAACCGCACGCCATCTAAATTAACAGGTTATAAGTTGATCCATAGGGCAATTCTCTTGCCATTTTCGTTGCACAGGGTACACACCGCGTGCAGGTTTCTAATCAAATCAAAGATATCTCTAGTGTTGATACCTTGTAAGAATTTCTCACAAGGTATCAACACTAGAGATATCTTTGATGAAATTTTTTTAGTAAAATGAGTACTAAATGAATGAACTTTGTTACCTGTTTAGAATGTAACTTTATTGGGTAACTGCATGAGGTATGTGTAGGTAGTTTGGGTGCTTGATTAGAAACCTGCACGCGGTGTACCCTGTGCAACGAAAATGGCAAGAGAATTGCCCTATGGATCAACTTATAACCTGTTAATTTAGACGGCGTGCGGTTTTAGTCGGTTTGAGTTCGACATACCTAAATACTACTGCTGACCAGCAGCGGTGTCAGCACGATAAAAAAAGAAAAGTAGTTTAAATATGGAATTTTATTGTTAATATGGTATCAGATGGATGGATGAACTTTGGATTAAAGTGTTTTATTTTGCCAAATTGAATTTATAATTTTAGATTTCAAGGACTTCCTTTCATTTAATTTACCATGTTTCTTAGAGAGATTTGATCCTTATGATTGACACTATCGATTGATGCCATAAAAATACAGGGTGTTACTTTTTCTGATTTTAGTCGGTTCGATTACCGGGTGTGGCAAGCGAATTTTTAAAAATCTTTAAATGCAGTTTTGTTTCTTTTTAAAAATAAAATGATGTCTCCTTTAAGTAAAATGAGCTAACTTAAGGATTTAAGGTACTTTCCCTCCATGTGGCATCGCCGTGGGACGCCCTGTATATAATACATGCATAATATTGTAGAGAAACACTGATAAATCGGGATCAGAATACCACGCGGGCAGAAAATCTGGCGGTACGAAGTACGCCGGGTCAGCTAGTTGTTAATATAACATAACGCAAGTAATTTTTTTATATCTCCAATGTAGGTACAGACATGACCACTTTACAATTATAAAATAGTACCTATAGATAAGATACTACTGCGCAAAGCAACAAGGGATTTGTCGAGTAGCGAGCAATCCATTTCCATAACCGAATATAAATTACGTTAACTGTCTACCGTTCGCAATGTTATTACATTAAATAATAATTAATTGTCATGATTCGGTTCGTTTTTAATAAAAACTTGGCCATTCATTACAAGGAATTACAGCTGACATTCTCTGCGATATTACTGTTTTATGAAGTTTGTATAGGATTCGTGAATGGGAGGAAAAATAATATTGTTACGCTGATTTTGGTTTGCTTTTTTTCATTGTTTAAGGTCTTTGATATTAATAATGTAAGGGCGTTTTTACATTATCCGATCCGATAATGGTCTCGAACGACGATAGCCGACCAATTTTTTGAATTCTATAGGTATATAGGTACATAATTTAATTATCAGTCAGTTTGGGATTTGATTATTATTTCCCTATTCCTAGAATTTTTATACGTACTTATCCATTAAAATGTCAACAATTTCAATATATTCATTCAAAATTCTTATGCACAATTTAGACTAGACTAACAGTTGTTAAAATAATGATCTTATTTTTTTTTATTCACAGATCAGCAAAAAAAAAAGTCAATAAATGATAACGGTTCATTATGATTATTCATTTTTTATCAATTTTCACCTCTCCTCCGGATAAGTAAAGAAAAATTAGGGGCAATTTATCATCCCTTTGTTAATCACAATACTTTTGTATAAATGATAAATCGATTTAGAATGTTCAAATCTCAGCATTGTTAACAATGACGCTATTTCTCATTATTCAGCAAGCTTAAATGAAGCGACCGTCTTACGCGGGACTGTAATATTGTGACTTATGATACATCGTTGTTCGTCGTCGGTTCCTAAGTACGAGTAGGTACTTGGGTTCAAACATAAAACAAGTTTTAAAAATATCCGGTCAAGTGCGAGCTGTGTCCTTTAGTCCATTTTCATAACTGATTTACATAACTAGTTATTAAACAGGAATTGTCCTTCACTGTTTCATAACCAGTTATTAAAAGACTTTTTGTTCCTGTTACATAACTGTTTTACATAACCAGCTACGAAAAATGAAATTTCCTTCACTCTTTTATAACTAGTTAATAAACAGGAATATACGTACAATATGGATACGACATATAGGCAATAATTGAAACCATATACTTGGTACCCCCTAAGCTTCAAGCAGGAAAAGTTTGAACAAAATTGGTCCAATATTAAGGGCAGAAACTAGAGTTTTAATTTTATAGAATTTGAACAACTTTGAGCACTCTGTAGAATCGCATGTTGCCGCTTAGCTGTTCAAGTAAGTTACCTACTATGCCTATTGTTGTGTGTGTGTGTGTGTGAAGGTGTGCGCGTATTTATTAATGACTTATGACACAGTCAATGACTTTAAAGCAATGGATGAAACTATTTAATGACTTATACAAGTGGTTGCATTTTCTACATTTATTTTAATAATTATTTTGTTAGAAAATTTCGGATTTTATAAATCAGGGAATTTAAGTTTAAATTTAATTTGGTTCTATTCCTACGGACCAGGATGCTTCGCGGTTTCAGTATTTGCACATATGTCGTATCCATATCGTATATCTTTCACTGTTCATAACCAGTTATTAAAAAATACTTTTTGTTCCTTTTTCATAACTACTAAAGAACTAAATAAGCCTGAGGGTTCTGTACAAAACTGGATTGAGGTAGTTCGTCCCTATTGTATCTTTTTGAATTAGAAGTTTAATTTTTTTCACAGCTTCAGGGCATCGCAGACCTAATCCTGATACCTCCATGCATTCCTGAGAAAAAGTCTTGACAGACAGACTGACAACGAAGTAATCTTATAAATAAGGGTTTAGTTTTTTCTTGTTGAGGTACGCATACGCACGCAACCATAAAATCCAACTTTACTTTTCAAACGCTTCACCTAAAAGGGTCAATTCAAACCAGGCGGAAAAATGCTTGAGCACTTTATATTATAAATATTATAATTAAATATCAACCTCTCTATTTCGGGTTGGGGTGTCAGACGGCATTCGCTTCAATATAAGTCAAAATAAACAACAAAAATGGAGTTCTAGAAAAGCGGACCCCGGACAGCAAGATTTAGATGCACTCGAATGAAGAATAGAAATAAGGTTATATCGTGATATATTATAGAACTCATATTACAAGCTATATTGGATATAGATACGCAGTTTAAAGTCTAGTCTATTCTAGTAAATATGTTCTAGCTAGAACATTCCAAATGATTCCTTCTTACCACTCACTTAATTCTAACCACATTTGACAAATGAGGTGACATTTTAGAGGATCTACTTAAAGCTTAAGGGGTAGCCACAATATAAATCTTAAGAGGCAGTGTAACCAAAGCATGACAATATATCACTGTCTATGCCGAGAACAAACATGTATCCCTTAACATTAGCAGATGATTTACGTGTGATTTAATCGGGGCTTACAGGTATGGCGTTAGCTAGGTACTGTTAGGAGGCTTCCGGCGACTGGGACCACAATTAACTCGGACCGCGGTCCCAGTTGCCGGATTCATTTAAATTTAATATTTTTCTTCCATCGACTGGGACCACCTATAAATGTATCAAAAAATCTATTGTTTTAGCCAAAACAGTACAGTCAAACAAAAAAAGGTTAGTTTTAATTTAAAGAAAAAACTCTTTGATTGAAAAATGTCATCTATCGTACCTATATGTCACTCATCAACTCCTCCTAAACGGCTGGATCGATTTGAATGAATTTTTTTGTATGCAATTTGGTGGCACCCTGGATGGTATTCTAAGTTATCACCTCTGTTACTTAAAATATCATAGTGATAGTCAACATTCACTATTAGTTTAAAATTAGCGCCGTACCTTCAAATAGGAGGTCAGGTAGCAGTCGCTTCACGGTAAGTATTAAAGTTCGATCCTAACTGAGTTGGATAAAGGCTCAGGGAATGGATCAATGGTAGGTATTAGAAACATATTCGGGCTTCCCTTAAAATAACTTAAAAGTTATACGAAAAAACGCGGACCCTACATTGACACTAGAGTATCAATTTGTTCCTAGACAGTGTTGGTTTGCGGTGGATAGGGCGAACGGATGGAGAACAGCCTTATTCCGTAGTCGCCTTCGACTACGGGAACTCCATCCTGGTTACACGGGACCGAAAACATATTGAAATATGGGCTTTGAGGCGTGAATGTGTGTATGTAATAGTCATGAAGGTAGGTGTAGGTGTGACCCCCCCCATATAAGGATAGCCGCAGCTCAGACCGATTTCAACACAATTTTTTTTGCTAAAATCGAGGTTTCGTAAAACTGAGCTGATTGACATATTTTTAGAATAGAATAGAATAGAATATATTTATTGCAAATTCAGAATCCATATAATGCTACGTTGTTGGCGAGAGAAGTGGGCAGAGACGTGGTGTGAATGGTATATTGCCGCGTATGTTGCGCAAATACTAGCGCGATGAACTATACGAGACCGCTAGATGGCGCTAAGCTAAATAAAACACGACTTTCGTTATTGCTCCTCGAATATTTACTTTTAAAAATATTTATATCGATCTACGGAAAGTGTATAGTAGTTGAAAGTGATAGTTTTTATTAATAATCTATTTAATTAATTCGCTATGCTGTAAAAGCTTATTGCGTACACTGCTACAGCGTTGTCCTCCATACGTTTACGTCCGTCTCCGTTGCAGGGCGAATACTGTAATGCGGACCAACGCGATGATGGGAGTGTGTGAATGCTAGGGCATTAATCGCGCGAATATTTCTGGCAACACGATGAGCAATGCGAGCGGCAGTATGTAAACGCGGGGTAAAGTGTTAGTAGTACAATTATGATCTTAAGCTAGTGTTAGTATCTATCTTTAAATTACGGCTTTCGGTGCTGCTCCCTTTGCTAGAGGTACAGATGGCGATATACAGGGGCATGTAGCTGAAGCCAACGGCTCAGTAGTGGGGAGTCCCACCGATCAGCCAGAGTGCTCAGGATGACGTTCGGACTGCCGCGCACGCGGGCCCATAGTGAGGCGCAGCGCTTTCTGATGATGGTATAAAAACAGTCCGTACGCGCCTCAGCAAACATGGATGAAGCGCTACAATGGCGCGGCAAACCGAACATCAGCCTGAACGCGTTATTATATTGTATGCGCAGAGCATCATATGCACGCCGCGTAAAGGGCGCTATTTTTGACACCGTTTTATTAAGAAATAGCGTACCTGTCTGTAATTTTTTTGTGAAAAACCTTTTTCAGATTTGTCTGGTAGTAGTAGAGGCATTTTTCAGGACGAAAACACGGGTAAGAAAATCTATGGAAAAGTGACTGCTAGGAAAATCTATCTTTTTGGAATTGCAGGCAATAAACTCATGCCTAGAATAAGAAAGTATACCTAGATATTTATACATATTATACATAAATGATTTTTTCCCTGAAGGGGTGCACGGCTTTTCCCGTAATAAGCTTCTCCTGAACGCTCGAGAACGTCTCAAAAATCTTTCTGCGCAAGTGGCATTGGTGCTTTTGCGCATGTGCTTTGCCCTCCCTAAGCTGACGTACCTGCTTCGGATCGCGCTAACCTGGGTTTGTCCGGCAGACGTCGCGGCTTTCGATGACATCCTCAAGTCCACAGTTGAGTCGATCCTCAATGTATGGCTCAACGAAAACCAATGGGTACAGGTGACTCTCCCCAACCGTCACGGGGGTATTGGGTGAAACGCGCGCGGGATGTGGGTTTGCCGGTTATGCTGGCATTGGCACATGGCGCTGCGGACCTTGTTACTGCCATCCTCCATAATAATGGTGGCAGAGTAACCGTGCCCTTTGCAGCGGACGCCGAGACAGTGTGGCTTGCCCGCAGTTCGGCGGCGTCAGGCCCTGTCACACCTCATGTCCAGCGCGCTTGGGACGATGGCACTGCTGGAAGGCTTAGGAGGGGCTGGTGGAGATGCCACGGGGGCCGAAGCCGATCTGGCGAGGCTTCGGGCGGTGTCGCAGCCGGAATCGGGAGCATGGCTACACGCGCTGCCTTCACCTCACCTGGGCACTTTATTGGACGACAATTCTTTGCGGGTGGCAGTGGCCCTCCACCTGGGCTGCAAGGTGTGTGAACCCCATAAATGCACCTGCGGCTCCATGGTGGGCGGCGACGGTCAGCACGCACTGAGTTGTCGAAGAAGCGCGGGTAGGTTTCCGCGTCACCATGCTCTCAACGACATACTCCGGAGAGCCTTTGTATCGACTGATACCCCAACCACGTGTGCCGTACCGTCCTGTCTCCAGTAACCGCTACAAGAAAACCGGTGACATTCGCTTCGCCTCGTACCGGGGCAGAGGTTGGCTGTTGCTATACAGCGGGGCAATGTCGCTAGCGTCATACTTTGCCTCTGTTACGGTGACGGGCGGCGGGGCGGGTTAGTTGATTAATTTTGACATGATGTTCGAATTTAGTATTTAAGGTGACATATTACTGTAGTTTTAATTTGTTTTATTAGTGTACATTAAAGAAATTACTAAAGCCAATGATATTTTTGAATTGATCAGATTTTGCTTTAATTATTACGTCTCTTCGTCTTTTTGTTTGACTGTACTGTTTTTGGTTTTAACTATAATTTTTTTGTTCTTTTTTATGGGTGGTCCCAGTCGCCGGAAGAAAAATATTAAATTTAAAATAAATTTAATTGCGGTCCCAGTCACCGGAAGCCTCCTGTTAGGAACAAAAATAGCTGATCACTAATTTACGATAATATTTTTAGATCTTTTTAAGGGTATCTACCTAGGTAACAGCAATTTAAGTCAGTTAAGCTAAATTGAGTGTGTTTGGAGTGGGTTTACGTTGGTAGTGCGATTTGCCAGGATTCAAATCAAACCTTAGACGGAAGTTTAGTGGGAGCCCTACAACCCTTGATCACTGCGATACTGACGCTTCAAATACTATAAATGAACATTAAATGGATGCAATTAACTCAATAACTTTATTAAGTCGGTAAAAATTACTCTTTTTCTATAAGTTTTAACTCTGTCTGTACAAGTATGGTATCCCAAATTGTATAATACGTAATGATTAGGTACCTATGTGATAATAAGTGAAAAACAATCAGTATAATATAAAAATCATAAGACATGATTAAGACAAAACCGCAAAATGTCCATGATAGATTGTTGTACTGAGCGAGATACCTACTTTAAAAAAATCAATAAGGTACTGCAAAATTATTCATGTTTTTCAATACTCGTTACAACAGAACTTACAAGCATATTTACTACACCGACGACGTCCCCGAAACAAAACTAATTATGTTCGGATCACATAAAACGTGCCCTGTATTCTAATAAGCCCCAATATTGTTTAACGCAAGCACTTACCGAAGCGACGTGTCTACAACATGATAAACCATTCACGAGATCGATCCATTAAAAAGTGCAATTTATTGACAACTAGCGCTCCGGGGCCCGGCTTTGCCCGGGAATAAATTATTAAAAGAACCCTATACGAACTTCCCATATTAAGTATGTACCTTATAACCGTTCGTCACCCATTTTTCCCTTCTATGTAGTACCTAGCGAATTTTTGGAAAACAACGATATAGGTAAACATTTTTTTAGACCAGTTTTTTTATACTTATTAGGTCGCAGAACAAGCACACGGCCCACCTGATGCTCCGAGCCTAAAATATTCATAACGTAAACTTATCGAGAGAACGGATCATTACATTACATTGCATTACATTATTACGGAGCATTGCATTACATTGCATTACATTGCGATTGGCAGGCTTCACACACACACCTGTCACAGTAGGCAGGTGGCCAATCACAATGCTCCGTTCTCTCGATACTTTTACGTTACGAATAGGAATATTTTTCGTGCTCAGACAGGCACAGAAGCTTTTTTACTTCAAAATTGATGGATTTTCCATCTTCTTCTTCGAGTCAATGGCTAGATCTGGATTTTTAAATTTTGTCAGCCCAAAACTTGGCCACAGCAATAGCGTCCTCAGTTGCTCTGTAAAGTTCATCGTTAGTACAAGTGACGGGGCACAGCGAGCAAGAAAGCAAATGCAACATGTAAGAACGGTGCAACTGGAAGCAGCTAGACCCGGTAACGCAGGGTCTAGGCTGACCAATCTTATCACCACAATGGCTCGATCATTTCCTGGCAATGGATTTTCCATAGAACTTAGCTTTTCCATAGGTTCATACTAGTAGTGAAAGGACATAATTCAGATTGGGCTAATTTTTATTTTGCCGGCCAAAGAAAAAAAATACGATATTCGGTTAGAGCTTGTTCTTACTAACATTTTTTATTAGTGCGTCAAAGTTGAGGGACCACTTCCAACGGTTTTATTAGAGTTCTAAAATCTTAAAAATATACACTTTTTATGATACGAACTATTGAAAATAAATGAAAAATATTGTTATATATTGGAAGAATAGTTAATAAAAGCAATAAAAAATAAACCTCATACTGCATAATTGTTGATTTTCGTCCATTTATTTAGGTCCGAAATTAAAAGTGTCGATTAAAGAAAATAAATGTGATATTCCGCTAGAATTTATCCTCATTAGCATTTTTTATTACAGCGTCAAAGCTGAGAGACCACTTCCATCGGTTTTATTTGAGTTCTAAAATCTTGAAAACATACACTTTTTATGATACGAACTATTGAAAATGAATTAAAAAAATAGTTCTATATTGAAAGAATAGTTCATTTAAGTAATAAAAAATAAACCGCATATTGCATTAACGTTGTTTTTCATTCATTTATTTAGGTAAAAAATTTAAAGTGCCGGTCAAAGAAAACAAATGTGATATTCCACTAGAACTTGTACTCATTAGCATTTTTTATTATCACGTCAAAGCTGAGGGACCACTTTCCTCGGTTTTATTTGAGTTCAAATCTTGGATATAATACATTTTTTTAAACGTATTATTGAAAATGAATGAGAAATATTGATTTATATTGGTTAAAGGTGCATTTCCAATTATTGAACTTAGTAAATGTGTTGATCATATTCCACAGTTACAAGGCACTAATGGCAATGCCATAAGGTAGATTCGTGGACGATAGCAATCACGTCATGTCCAGGTTCGTCAACATTATACATACATTATCATAGATAAAACAAACAGGGTTGAGTGCAATGAAACAGTGTTATTGCTCGTGTATTTTATTTTTAATTGCTTATTTTTATTGCTTTATTGCTTTTATCAACTATTCTTCCAATATAATACAACATAATTTATTATTCCTTTTCAATTATTTATTTTATTTAAAATATACGTTTCCGAGATTTTTGAACTCAAATAAAACCGAGAGCAGTATTCCCTCAGCTATGGTGCTATAGTAAAAATGTCAATGAAGACAAGCTCTAACGGAATATCATATTATTTTTCTTTGGCTTCACTTTCAATTTTTGGACCTAACTAACGAAAAACAGCGATATGCAGTATGGGATTTATTTTTTATTGCGTTAAACAACTATTCTTCCAATATAGAACAATATTTTTCATTCATTTTCGATATATAATATCATAAAAATTATATGTTTCTAAGATTTTTGAACACCAATAAAACTGAGGGCAGTGGTCTCTCAGCTTTGACATAGTAATAAAAAGTGCTAATAAGGACAAGCTCTAGCGGAATATCATATTTGTTTTCTCTGACCGGCACTTTCAACTTTGGATCTCAATAAATGGACGAAAAACAACAATATAAAGTACAGGGTTTATTTTTTATTGCTTTTATTAACTATTCTTCCAATGTATAGCAATATTTTTCATTTATTTTCAATAGTTCTTATCATAAAAAGTGTATATTTTAAGATTTTTAAACTCTAATAAAACCGTTGGAAGTGGTCTCTCAACTTTGACGCCGTAATAAAAAATGTTAGTAAGAACGAGTACTAACGGAATATCGTATTTTTTTCCTTTGGCCGGCACTTTCAAAACTAGCCCAGATTTGTATGGAGAGTGAATGTTGTCCTTTCCAAAAATCCTTTCTTAGTACATGCTTATACCATAAAAGGCATCTCCTATCAAAATTGTGGATTTGCGTGGATGAGTCACTCAGTAGGAAGTACCTATAGATGATGTCTCAAATTTTATTTCTCCCTCGTAAGCCGTAACATAAATTTTTAAGTCCCTGGTAAACCGAAATTGCCGAATGTAAAAACGAAAGAAAATCGCCTTTGAAATTTGAATGTCGAACATAAACTGAAAGGAAAGAAGCCAATAAAAGTTTCTGTTCAGCTTTTATAAGGCTGTGTGCGTACTTAGCTTTTGTCACAGCGACTTTTGCGTAACTGTTACCGTGTACATCATCCCTAATAAAGGTACGCACTTGGTTGTTGTCAGATTCTTACTAATACTGCTTCCTAGTTTTTCTTAAAAAAAATATCCGTAACAATTGAATGAAATTTTGATACATTTATTAAGCTGATTATCCAAATCGATTTACAAAGAGAAAAGAGAAAATAGAAAAGAGAAAAGAGAAAAGAGAAAAGAGAAAAGAGAAAAGAGAAAAGAGAAAAGAGAAAAGAGAAAAGAGAAAAGAGAAAAGAGAAAAGAGAAAAGAGAAAAGAGAAAAGAGAAAAGAGAAAAGAGAAAAGAGAAAAGAGAAAAGAGAAAAGAGAAAAGAGAAAAAAAACCAGACAGTGACGCAACAGTCAGTTACAAAAGTCACTGGTATGCCCTCAGCCTTAAGGCACTTGCTTGACATGTCACGTCTCACGATGCATAACCGCCTTTGTCAATATTCACTCACCTGTTAATTCTTGACGAGGAGTGCGTCTGACACGTGAACGTAAAGCTTCCGTGTTACATTGAGTGCTCATTACGCGTACAGGGTATACAATGTTATTTTTAGCACAGTACTTAGCTTTTAAAACGTTTTCCCGCTATCTTTAGTTCTGAGAAAATGTTTCGAAACCTAACTACTCATCATTATTACATTTTGTGTTATAACGGTCATCTTCACCTTATAGTGTGTGAAATTAATGAAAGTAAAGTAAAAGTGAGTCGCCAAGCGGGGTGTGCAAAAGCATCTATAAAGGCCGTCATGTTAGGGACCGCCATTTTAAGGCTATAGCATCAGAAATGGTGATCCGGAATTTCTGGACTGCACCTTAGCTTTTTCATCAATCGGGGTGCATTTAATTGACGGATCAATTATATAAAAGCCCAGGGTCCGCAATTGCAGCACGACGCGACGTGACTTGGTATTTTTGGCTATATTGGGAGGTACTGCCGTCAAGCTGAGTGCCACCATTGTAGCATGGTACGTGTCTATAATGGTGACCCTCTTTCCAAGACTTTGCCCTCAGCTTACCATCAGGCAAGGTCAAAAAAGTCAAATTCACGTGTCCTATATAAAAAAAAAAGAATGCCGAAACTGATCGTTCAATCAATCAATTAGCCTATCGCAGCCCACTGCTGGACATGGGCCTCTCCCGATGTCGGGAGGCTTTGACCAACTGTTTCCACGCTGGCCAGACGGGTTGGTACAGGGTTTATTTAAGGCTTTCCTTCTCTAGCAGTGGTATCGACTGCGCATATATTATTTCCGTTAGTCGCCTCTTACGACAGCCATCGGATTAGATGTCACCACACAGATTTATTATATAGTACCTTATGTTTATTTTTTTAATATCTCTAATAAACAGATACGACTACTTTACAATATATTATTATTGTTTGAAATCCAAATATACAAATGAACATATTATGCATCATTTTGTTTATCAACTCACTATGTTACGCGTATCTATGCGCGTTTACATCTACAAAGGCTATAACGCATATCAAAACAAGCAGAGAAGAGAAATATATATTGTTTATGTAGAAACGTTTAGCGATGAGATACTGTTGTGCGTTTGACTTGGCACCCGACCCACAAACATGTTTACAGTCGATTTCATATACATTTTAAGTGAGTACACAAACTCCAGCGAACAGTATCCGATCAGGTCTGTCTATAAAAACAAGACAAGTCGGTTGGTACTTTTTTTTAAAGTGCAGAAATCTCCACGGATACCAGGCTGCCGCTGGAGTTAGCGGGGGTGGTTATGTCGTACTCAAACCGACTAAAACCGCACGCTGTTTTGAGTAATTTGTTGCCGGAGGTGAGCGGGTGTGAGATTGCCTCCATATCCCGTCTGACCCAGGGCCATCGAGATGTCCCCCTTGAGTATGGCACCACAGTGTCCCCATTCTGGCCTGGATAGGGGAGGAGGAGTCATCGCGCCACAGCCTCAGTCTGCTTGTACTAGGGAGACAAGTAGGTACTTGCAACACCGTCAACAGTTGTGAACATTTCCACTAATATGATGTACTAGCCTTCCGCCCGCGGCTCCACCCGCGTGCATCTCGTTTAACGCGACCTTTGCTCATATCTTCGGTTCTACTCAACCGATTGCGATCAAACAAACGTAAGATTTTAAGTCTGAGTAAGCCCTTTCTAACAAAAAAAAACCGCATCAAAATCCGTCCTGTAGTTTTTGCGTCCATCGCGGACAAACAGACAAACAGACAGGAAATTCAAAAAAAATATTTTCGTGTTCAACCCAAGTATTTTTTTTAAATATCTCCAATGTACAGACACGACCACTTTACAATTATATAATAGTATAGATAGATGAAGAATGTAGTATTGTAGTAGGTATGTAATTTAAATATGTTACAAACTAATAAATATAGAATCCCTAAAACCTGTAGCTAATGTATGAAATCGTGGACAATGACAATAATTTTAACAATACAAATGCTTAATAAACCATTTGCCAGCTTACTTTGTACTAAGATGCCAAATACTTAGAACCCAATCCCAAGTATTTTACTAGTTCAGCGAAAAGGGTGCGCCGACAAGATCGTCGGGTTGTTTTATCAGAAAACTATACATAGAAAAAAACAGGACAAGAAACTTTCATACAGCAGCGAGCGTGTCGACGCCACCCGCGAGTTTTTGCGCTGCAGTATGAAAAGTAGCCTAAATTAATGCTGTATTGTTATGGAAAATTCTGTCTGGACTAGTTTGTAAATACGGGTCCCAAAACTGTCCCTTGTGGGACTCTCTTTAGGAACTGAACCGTAAATTGGCGCATGATATTCAAGTTTCCGTAGTGTAGCGGTTATCACGTGTGCTTCACACGCACAAGGCCCCCGGTTCGATCCCGGGCGGAAACAGTCCTTTTTGCTTTTGAGTTTTCAATGTTTTGTTAGTATAGAAATAAGTTTAATTATTTATACGGTTTAATTTATAAAAATTAATACTTATTTTATGTTTTTTAAATTCGTATTGCGTTGTGTAGGTCAGAGATAAGGAACACGCAATGAAAACAATTATAAAAATTATTATCGATGTAATATAATGAACCTACCTACTCTGTATAATATAGATAGACTCACGGTTGAAAATCAAGAGGGTGTAAGCGACAATGTCAACTGATAGGAAAATCAATATGCTGTAAAGTGCTTCTAAGTCATTATCATCATTTTAGTTGTGTATAGTTATATCTAAGGCTTTGACCTCGACGCCCGGGTGTGCGTTTACTCCCTCTCATTTTTGTACAGGACTACAGCCGTCTGACCTCATGTAAAAACCGAGTACTCAGAAGGTGAACCAACTACCAAGTGAGGTTATCTTGGATAATATCATCATCATCCTCATAGCGATTTCAAAGTCGCATCCGAAGTTTGCAATAGGAGCGACTGCCTTCTGACCTCTTGATAACGTTTACATCTTATACATAACACGATCATGGTGCGCTAGACTCAGGTCAGTTAGACTGTGACCACGACCGGTGTAACCTGCCCCCCCTAGACAAGTGGCAATTCATTGCTCGGCGTAACATGGAATAGAATGACGAATGTATAGGATTTGACGTTTTTGACATTCGTTGACGTCTGTCATATACGTCAAATCCCATACATTTGCATTCTGTTCTACAAAACGTCGGCCGACGAATTGCCACTTGTCTAGAAGGGCTGGTCGAAACCTTATGTTACGTTACGTAATATTAATTCACACTAACATTATATATCACGGAACATGAGAGTTTAAAGTTAGTATCATTTACGCCTTTTTGCCATTCAACCGTTGATATAGTCGTTATCAATGTTTGTGAATACAATAACTGAATAGGTATACCGTGACTGCAATTGCATGATACATCGCCATTTAAGCTGTGCATATTGTACCTATCAATTATTCGTTTAATTGAGTCCACGAATGACGCCACGTTAACGTGGGCCAAGATCAAAATCACTATCATTCCATTGACACAGCAAAAAAAATGGCATTAAAGACTTTATTGATACGTTCTTAAAGTCCAAAATGAAATGACAAAACTTCATTAGATTTTTTTTCAGTCGTTCTACAAGATGTTTTTTAATTTTAGACTTTAGCTGCATTATAACAACGTTGAACCTACAACCCGAGTCACAACTCTCGGAGTCTGCTCGGGTTTCTCTGTCTGCCACATTAAAGATTCAACACCCGCCACGTGAATTCATTATTAGCTAAGAATTTCGTCTCGTCTCTATTGGTTTCATCTTTTCTGTAGGTGCATTTCTATCCATTTGTTTTGGTGGTAACTAAAAGTCCGTGTGGTGACAGAGAAAGAATACTAGTATGTATCACCACCCCATCTCATCCGAAGGGTGTCGTAAGATGCGACTATTGGAAAAATACGTAGACGATATCACTGCGAAGAAGGAAAACTCGAAATAAAACCCTGTACCAACCCGTCTGACCAACGTGGAAACAGAAGTTCAAAGCCTCCCGACATTCAGAGAGGTCTATGTCCAGTAGTGGACTGCGATAGTCTCGTTGATTGATAAGTAAGACTTTAATTTAAGTCACCATTGTTACATACAGACCATCTTATTACCTCATGTTATGAAAATCCAATCATGAGGCCATAAAATTAATAATATCAATAATACTCATGTTTTCCCAGCAGACACCCCTAAACCTATCGGATGGATAAAGGAGACGGGGACTTCTGGGCCAAAATTGTAATGAGTTGAGATATGACTGAAAAAAAGCGGTATTTTTTTCTATTTCAAAATATAAAAAAACCAGCTCAATTGAAAGTCTGGAAGACGAGGAATCTTAAAACTAAGTTTATTCCACTAGCAAAATAAAATATCGATTACTAAAAATTATTTAAACAATATTGCGTATTAAAACACTTGCATCACAATTTGATATTAAATCAATCAGAGTGAACAAAACTTAATCATAATAATAATAATAACCATTTAAAATACCAAATAATAGTGTAATAAAAATAAATTCTGAATCGATTTCCGTTAATCGATTAATTATTTCTTGTGTTTATCAACTGTATTTTTAAGCTGTGACAGCTGACAGCTCCATTTTCAGTCAATCAGTTTATTTATTCAATCTTCAAAATTAATTATTTTATCGAAAAATTGTATATTTACACGGCTTATGGGATATACAATTGTTTATAAAATATGTACAAAAGTATGCTATATCAGTATGCTGTATCAGTTTATTGGTTTAAATCCAATGATCAATTGACTTCTGCGTTTTGAGTATTTCCAGTTGATTTCTTGATTATATTCCCTTAACAGTGATTTCTCTTTACGGACTTCTAGCTTGCTCCTGGTTACCTTAAAGTACAATGATAAACTTGTTTACTTGTTTGAGTGTTGCTCGGTATTTTGGATTTTGACATGGATCTCTGTGTAAATTGTGGCATAGAAAATGAAGTAAATAAGGTAATATATTTCCACCTGCGCACTTCTTAGACAATACTCTAATTATTATTGAAGAAGAATAAAAGATAATTATTATTTGAAGTGTTTTTTTTTATTAACATAACATCCTTGTACTCCATATCTTTAAAATCTCTTTGTAAGTTTTCGTACATTATCCCTGAGTAAAATATAATACAGTACAATGTAAAAGTATTTTACAATAAAAACAATGACCACTTTCTATTAAAACACCACAGAAATAACAGTTCTAAAATGTAAATTTCTTGCATAACCTCACTTTTACTAAATCTCTTATAACTCTGCTCTCAGATATCCAAAATCTGCAGAATTTTCAGGGATGGTTTAATAATTTATATGCTCTTAATTGATACCACCCTCATCTTATTACATTTTTGGCCCAAGAATGTATGAAAGCCTACCCATCTCCTTTCGGACAGAACCTTGAACGCTTTTAGCATTCGAAGCAGCTTGTTAATACTCTACGCAATCCGAGTAAATGGACCTTGTGTCCGAACTATCCAGCAGTTTGTTCCAGCCATTAAACTAGCCTGACTTAGACGTACGTACGTATTGTACAACCCTAAGCTCTGATTGAGTGGTACTACGTGTTTTTAGTTCAGCCAAAAGATTTAGCGTAGAATCTACACTAGGTAAAATAGGGTCACGTACACACACAGTTAAAAAAATCTGTGGCGAGTCACACACTCATCATTCTCTGAGTCATTTTCTCAACTCGGTTTGGGACGTAGTAACTATTTATTAATCTGTGGTTTGGGTCGGCTTACCAGTCTAACTGTGTTGCGGCTTTAGGTTCTTCGATATTTACCGTAGACCGACTGAATCACAAATAGATCTCCTTTTTTTGACAAATGCTTAGTAGCAAGGCTAATCTCTCCAGCATTTATAATATTGTTACTCCTGTATAGGCTGTATACTTACTAGGATCAAAACCGACCGAGTAGTGAAATTCGAGAAATTCAAAGGAAAGTAATAATATCTAGAAGCCCGCATCCAAATTAGTCAGAAGTAAACTGGAATACTTAGAAATATACTTAGCTTCTTAATAAGTTGGAGGCAAAAGAGATTAATAGGGCAATAATATAAAAGAAAGGAAATTCAAGCCAATCCAGTCTATAATAGCCATCCAAAGGTTGTCGGTCGGAGATGGTTGTAAAGTTTAGAGCCTAAAAAGATAAGATAGTTCACTGAACCCACGTAGGTAACTATTTAGAAGTAAGATAATTTGTAAAATGATAAGCCATGTTCTGTAAAGGGCGCCTTCATATCATCATTTATGCTTTTAAAGTGTTAAAAATTCTTCTTTCACAGAATGGTGGGGTGCTCGAACATTTTGCTGCGAAGCCGACGAGTGCAACGGCGCATACGCACATCAACCGGTGAAAATATTTGCAGTTATAGCCGTACTGCTGACTGCAGCGGTCGCGCGCTGACCGTTCCATATCCAACAGTAAGAAGTACACGTGTGTTCGACGTATTCAATTTTTTTTTTTTTAGTTTTGTCTATTAAGTTACCTAACTACGAGGTTTTTTTTTATTTACAGAATGATGATATGTATGTACAATGTCGTAAGTCCAATTACCATTTTTTTTGTATTCCAACTGAAGGCACTTTCATTGTCTTTTGTATGAAGTTTATTATTCAAATAATTTAATTTAATATTTTAAAGGAATACTTTTGCTTACGTTAGTCAGAGCCTTAATAATGTTAGTAATTTAATAAATAGTTATGTTAGATTTAGAAAAATGTAATGGTACAACTAATCCTGAGGGTCCTTTTATCATACCAAAGACCACGTGGTTTTAATTAATTTATCTTCAATTCTTTTATGATACAAAAAATCAATAGTTCTTTGGGGTATATTCCAAGGAACAACTTGTTTCTTGGTGAAAACGATGGTCAAGAATTTTTTTTTAAATATTAAAGCTACACACCACCAATACATTCTATAAATTGTAATACGCTTATGCTTAAATATGCGTAATTTTAATTTTAGGACAATAATAATATGATTTTCTCTAGTCTATTCAAATGGAAATCATCTTCATTTTAATTCCTCAGAGATCACATTTTTACTATCTATTTTAGTATGATTGGCAAAGGATATTATTGGTCGTTTGTGGCGAGGACATTCGAGTAATACCTATGAGGAAATAAAACAAAGATTTTGTGTGACCCTGACCACGCATTTATGACCATATTAACATAATGTAACATAATGATACATTTATAATCAGACCGTTTTCCACATTATTAATAATAAAGATACTGTTAAGTTATTGAAAAAAAAATCTAATTAAAAGTCGAACTTTTGAATCTTTTAGAATCTTCATTTTTGCTTTAAGTACCTAATGATAATTTTATGTGCATTTTAGTAGAATTTTTTATTCAAAACTAGTTCATTATATGAATAAAGGGTGTTGTAATTTGTGGTTTGGTGTTACCAAAACATGTACTAAACTATAATCAATTTATATTTTTACTGCGACTACGACAGTCAGTGTTAAGTGTAAATGAAATCAGCCTTTATTAGCAATACTCGAAACATTTATTGCATTCCATAATGAAATACAGTTGACAGATTGAAATTAATTAATTGGTACAATAATTATGGACCCTATCGGGTACAACACAATATTTGAGGCGAGGGACAGTTTGTTACTTATTCTGTTATCTTTGTTAATAGTACAATTTCATTCAATTATTTGATATAGTATATTATTATTTGTTAATTAATAACGATGAATTACAATAAAAGCTGATGGTTATATGAACCTAAGTGAGGTTCGACCATGAACTATACGAGACGTCACATCTGAAGATTTAAAACACCCTTTAGAATCAATTATATCTCCCTTTATTCGTCGTCTCTGAAAAGAGACAATGGTGTCGTGAATGCAAGTAATATACAAGAATTATTCGCCTTATTTGTAATTTTCTTTTGAAAATTATAAAGATACACACTTGTACCGACCCCAAATAATGATGGGATAAAGGCGGGGAGATGATGATGATTATTATAATATAGCTATAATATTGTACGATGACTCACGGGACATAATAAATCTTGGACTTAAGTTGCGAGACAAAATGAGGACCTGGATTTTGTATAACCCGCGCCACGTATCTTGGACCTAAAATGTGCTCAAAATGTGCCCTATTCGCGCAGTACACATTTCTTGGGTGTCTTTTGTGGATAGCACGGGATGCTAATGCGGTAGACGAGCTCAAATTCAACAAGCATAGACTGTTACAAAGCAAACCGCGGGTGCCAGAGCCTCGTATGTCTTACGATTTAGGTCCAAGTTACGTGGCACGGGTTAGGTATAAAAAATCTATGCTTGGTGAATTCGAGCTCGTCCACCGCCATAGCACTCCGTCACAGATTACTAAATAGTTACTAACACCGTGCTATCCATGCGTCCTCAAAAGACACCTAAGAAACGTTTACTGCGCGTATAAAGCATAATTTGAGCCCATTTTAGGTCCAAGATATGTGCCCCGAGGTATACAATAGAAAGCTTACTACCAAATTGAATTAAGTAAATCTGAAGGATATGACGGCGTAGTATACTAAACTAAGTGACCTAGTCTCGGTAGTTAGAAGTAATTAATGTATATAGAATAATATCACTCACAATTGACGCTTTATTAATTAAAATCACAATTAAATTCTTTTCTATATTTAGATGTAATTTATAGATGTACAAATGTATTCACAGTTATATTAGATATAGAATATTGTTATGACATAATCAAACATTTTTCAATAATAATGTTTTTGTGCAGACCTGCCTCCCTAGACAAGTTGCAAGTCTTTGGCCGGCCTGTTGTAAAACAGAATGACGAATGTATGGGATTTGACGTATATGACAGTCATCAAAGCCCATAATATATATTCGTCTTTCTATTCCACAATACGTCGGCCACCGAATTGCCACTTATCTAAGGGAGCTGAAAGAATAAAATGCATTTTTCAAACATACTGTATACACATTTTGGTATGTTATCCACAGTACTTACTCGCTGATCTAAAAAAGCAAGATATTGATTCATAACAAATAATGCGTCCATCTAATATTTTGGCCTTTGTAGTCCCCAGCTTGTTATTATTAATATCCATCAATTTTCTTTTTTTGCTTTTGTTAGGCCTGAACCTTGGCCTGAACTAAAGAAATGAGCCTCAGACGTTACAAAAGACTGGCCGTCTAACTTAGACAGATTTGTTTTTTGGAGAATAAATTCTTATACAGCATGTTCACAAATGTGAGCATGCTGTATAACTGACGTCAATAATATAAGAAACGTAATATATCCTGAAACAAGTAACATTTTGAAGTATTTAGTGAAGTAAAGGTCCCTATTTTCAAATGTTTTGCAAGTTTTACTAAATTACTCCCAAAAACTATGGATAAATCTAGCAGATTATCTGATCTACAAAATACCGCGGCTAAATACCCTTGTGTTGTGTTCCCGGCGGTGAGTAGGGTAGCTAGAGCTCACTGGAGAGGTTTTGTACTGTCAGTGGGAACACCAAAGGCATGTCCTACTTATCTTCTACGCTGACGGTACAGAATCTCTCTGTTATTCTGGGTCGGCAGCACGACTGTGACTTCCCTGGTGTGGTCCCTGTGGCACTTTCCACGCCAGGCCACGGTAACCACTTTCCATCAGGTGATGATATTGATGACCCTCTTTTCTGAGACTTTGCCTTCAGCTTACATCAGACGAGGTGAAGTCAAATTGACGTGTCCCATATAAAAAGGAATGTAATTTTTCAAAGCAAACCGTAAATAGCCTTGAAACGTCAATTTCTCGACATTAAACGTCTGATCTTTAAACAGAGCAAGCTTTGCGACAACATTACGATGCTTTGGAGGCACAAGTGACGTGACCGCACTAACAAAATGCCCGGGTAATAGTCAGTACTATTTTCAGTCCTTAAGTACCAACCGGTACCAATTTTAACAATTTCTCCTCAGTCGATATACATGGTTGGTTTCACAGTCTTTTCAAATGTGATAAATAAATGTCGGTTTTGAACGTTTTAAATCTTATAAAGGGGCAAGGTTTCTAAAGTATCATCTTGACATCTTGCTCTTGTAGTTCGTTTGTCCCAATTTACCCTTTTCAAGCGCAACTGACCTAATTGCTACCAACCTATTGAAACCTCACCGTTTTCCGATACGTGAGTATGTTACTTACAACTCGGATATACCAGAAGCAGGTCTCTAGGAATTCTGGCAGATCTCGCCTCCACTTAGCTCTAGAGAGTGTGGTTGCCCGGTTTTTCGCCGTCAGTCAGACCGTCAGTATCTTTTACGACAAATAGCGCGCTGTGAAATGAGTGTAGGCTCCCAACCTATGCAACATATTTTCCAAAACAGACTTTAGCTATGTTGGCGGCATCAACTCCAGCATGTCCATACGCTGTTGATACTACAAAGGAAGGGCCCTCGTTTCAAAGACCGATGGTGCACTTTCGGCCTTTATACGTAGATACCGTTTTTACGTAGATCCGCGGCAGCCTCCATGTCCGTGACATCGCGGATAAAATGCAAGAGAGCCGCCTTCGCTGGTGCGGCCACGTCTTGCGGCAACCGCCAGGCTACGTGGGGAACAAATGCCTGGCAATGGTACCCCCGCCGGGTCCAGGTAAAAGGGGTAGGCCAAAGAAGTCCTGGCTTGACGTCGTGGAGGGTGATATGCGTGTTAATGGTCTCACTACCATGGACGCCCAAGATCGTGCGAAGTGGAGAAGGAAGAGCCGGAAGGCGGACCCTGAGCTCCGAGGTCATCTTGGCCACGGATGCAATCAGGAGAATACGTCTATATGCAGATGATGACGTAGATACCGTTTTTAAGTTATAATAATTCATACTTGATAACGAAAGATAACACGTGCAGGGCTTAGATGCCATCCGCATACGGTGCAGAATATTCCATCAAGAACCAAGCTGTTCGGCGACTCCTTCTTCTGCCGCACCATTAAGTCTTGGAATTCCTTACCAGTTCACGTGTTTCCCTCCTCCTACAGTCCCGGGTCCTTTAAGCGGGGCGTGAAAAAGCATCTGATGAGGCCGTCAAGCTGAGTGCCACCATTGTAACATGATACGTGTCTGTAATGGTGACCCTCTTTTCAGAGACTTTGCCTTCAGCTTACCATCAGGCAAGGCGAAGTCAAATTGACGTGTCCTATATAAAAAAACTATCACCAGCAGTGGATGGACGTCGCTCATCGTGGACTGGCTCCGTGAATTTGATATGATACAAATAATAATAACTTAGATACTCACCTACAAACACATACAACAATAGGTATCTACTATCATAAAAAATAATAAAATAAGTAATCTTATTACAAACTATACGTACTTATTTTCTCTAGAAATAGACATTACAAGTAACGTTAATAACAGTGCCTAGACATGATATGAATAAAGGGTGAATGTTGTACCCATCGGGGTCATTCAGTTCCTAAAATAATAATACTATCCTACCCTAATTGATATTATGTCTTACAATGAAACAAACTTATAGTATTATATTATATAATTTGACATTAAAATAATTGTAAAATAATCTTGTTCTTTTGGAAATAGAGCAGATTCAAAACGAAGACAAAATCATACCACTGAGTTGAAAACTTTCAGTGAGTCTATACTAATACTAATATTATAAAGCTGAAAAGTTTGTTTGTTTGGTTGAATCTCAGGAACTATTGGTTCGAATTGAAAAAATATTTTTGTATTGAATAGCCCGTTTATCGAGGAAGTTATATGCTAAATATCATCACGCTATTACTCAAGAGAGCAGTGCAGTAACCATAAATGTCAACAAATTCAGCAAATTCCCATACATTATTTGAAAATTAATAAATTTCGGGCTCGTAATACGAGTATGTTTCAAAGGGGTGATAAATGATCCGAAGTGACGGGTAAGCAGCTAGTAAATAATAAATCTATTTCTAAAAGAATATAATTGTTAAAACTAACGCTTTATAGTAATTTATCACGTAACATCAAGAAGCTGAAATATTCTAAATTATAATATAATAAATTAATAATTAACGGTTAGTATAAGTATAAATTAATATATAAGCCACTTTGAAGATAGACAGCTATCACGTTATGCGTAAAACTTTTTTGAATATCTGCAATCAGCTTTGTCTTCCTTTGTTAAGATAATTTGTGAAAAATGTCTTTGTGCCTGGTTTTTATGGGAAATTGTTGCAATTCTTATCTACTAAATTATATTATATTATTCTTTAGATAAGTAGAATGTAAAATATTTCAGTAATAATAGCCTTGTGTTATTATTTGTTCGTGATGTAAGTGTAATTTCTGTAATGTATTATTTTTCTAATTATATTTTTTCAAAGACTGTGTGCTTTGGGCTACACTTGGCATAGGCAGGTCCTATCAGAAACGTTGTTCATATACCTTTCAAGTGTGCTTCGATTTGAATATTTTCTATTCATCATTTGAAGAAGACAAAAAAATATTATTTTAACTGAAATGGTGCTTATTTGTATGTATTAAAGTATGTTTCTGTTATAGGTGACCGCATATGACAACAGAACTCAGACGCTTCTCAATAATCTCCTTTATTCATATAGGTAGGAGTTTAACAAGTAATGGGTATGCTGTATCTCGATGAGGTGGGCTCACTCGATGAGGTGGGCAAACTCTTTGAAAGAGTTATAGCGAAGCGCCTCGTCGAGCACCTCTCTAGAGAAGGGCCGGATCTGGCGGATGCCCAATATGGCTTCCGCCGAGGGCGCTCCACCGTGGATGCAATCATGCGCGTGAGGACTCTGGCGGAGGACGCAGTCGCTCGGGGCGAGGTGATGTTGGCGGTGGCTTTGGACATCTCCAACGCGTTCAACACCTTGTCCTGGAGTTGCATTATGGAGGCGCTCGTGTACCACGAGGTGCCTCTATACCTCCGCCGCATAGTCGGGGCTTACCTGACAGAGAGAGCCGTCATCTACCCAAGTGCGATCGGTGTCGGTCGGAGAGAGATGTCGTGCGGTGTTCCGCAGGGATCGGTCCTGGGGCCGCTCCTGTGGAACATCGGATACGACTGGGTGCTTCGCAGTGAGTTCGTGGATGGTGCCGCCGTGACGTGCTATGCGGACGACACGCTAGTGACGGCAAGCGGGGCTACACACCGCGAAGCGACCCGGAAGGCCACGACCGCGGTTGCCCAAGTTGTGGAAAGGATCCGGCGGCTGGGTCTCGAGGTGGATCCGCAGAAAACCAAGGCAATGTTCTTTCATGGACCTCGGCGCGGACCACCAGCGGGATCCAGCATCACAGTGGGAGACACTCTCATCGACATCAAGCCCCAGATGAAATATCTGGGGCTCGTACTCGACGGTCGGTGGGACTTCGGGGAACATTTCCGAAGTCTGGTCCCCAAATTGGTGCTAACAGCTAACGCTCTGAAGCGTCTGCTGCCCAATTTGAGGGGCCCGGAGGACTCCTGCAGGAGACTCTACGCGGGTGTCGTGCGGTCCATGGCTCTATATGGGAGCCCCGTATGGGCAGACAACCTGCGAGCCAGGCACGTGGACCTGCTGCGTAGACCGCAGCGGATTGTGGCCATCAGGGCCATCAGGGGGTACCGCACGATATCCTTTGAAGCAGCGAGTCTCCTCGCCGGATCGCTACCGTGGATCCTGGAAGCGAGATCCCTTTCGGTGCTATACCGCTTCCAAAAGGCGGCGCGGGAGCGGGGACACGATCCTGAGCCTGAAGAAATTCGGGCCGTGAGATCCCGGCTCCACAGGAACATGGTGGCGGAGTGGGCGCTACAACTTGGGCAACCACGCGCAGGGCGCGCCGTAGTAGCGGCGGTAAGACCCATCATGGGGGAGTGGCTAGAGAGGCCACACGGCGGCCTCTCGTTCTGGCTGACGCAGATCATCACCGATCATGGATGCTTCGGACGGTATCTGCATCGGACAGCGAAGAAAGAGCCAACGTCCGAGTGCCATCACTGCGACGCGAGCGAGGACTCAGCGCTGCACACGCTCACTGAGTGTCCGGCGTGGGAGACGCCGAGACGGGAGCTGGTGGCGACCCTGGGAGTGAGAGCTCTCACGCTCGCCACCTTGCTCGCAGCGATGGTTCGCTGCGCAGATGCGTGGGCCGCCGGCGCCTCCTTCTGCGAGCAAGTGATGCTCGTGAAGTGGGCGGCGGAGCGCGAGCGAAGGAGAATCGCAGCCCTTGCGGCCCGCGAGGAGCGAAGGAGAATCGCAGACCGCGCGGCCCGCGACGAGCGGCGGCAACTCGGGCGTCGGAGGTCGCAGAATGACCTCCGCCCCCCATGAGCGCGGGCCTGGGGGTGACGGGTGGGGTCGCCTGTCACCCTAGCAGAAGCAGGCCACGGCGGTGGCACGCATTGCGTGCCCCCCCATACCCGGGGGCGAGTTGGGGACTCCGTGGTCCCCACACCGGAAGAGGGCCATATCGAGAGATATGGCCCTGGGTCGGCCGGGGTGCGAGGGATATGGCTATGACAATCTCACCTCCGGCAACTGACGGCCCACAGAAGGCGTGCGTTTTAGTCGGTTCGAGTCCGACATAACCTCCTCCTCCGACTCCGGCGGGGGAGGTATCCGTGGGGATTTTTCGCACGATAATATGCGGTTGGTTTTGGAATCATATCTTTACATTGTTTTAATCATTTACAGTTTTAGAAATAAGTCGTTTTTCAATAATAAATATATTATTATTAATATTCACTAAACTTATTTTCCATTATCGTCATGTTGAAGTTACAACGTTTAAACAGCACATCTTTATTAGATAATACTATCATAAAATATCCAGTTTTAAGTAGTATTTAATAGTATTACTACAATATGGACATGGTCATTGCTTACCTTTGAATACTTTTGTAAATTCCATCCAAGTGTAGCCTGACAGCAATATCTGAATTTTATAATTATTATTCAAAATATTTAATTATGTATTGTTGCAATGTTACAAGCTGCTTTGTGTTTTTGTCTTAGCTGAATAAAGACCAATTTATCGTTCATTGAAAGTGAGTTTTTCTCTCACACAATATTAGAATTTTACAGCTAGATGTAGTTATTCAATCCATTTTTATTTCATGCAATTTTGACATGGATCACACATTTTTGTCATGTTTTATTTTTGATTATTTTCATGGCTATTCAGTGAATTGAAATGTAAAAAAATCTGCACAGTGATTTCTGGTATAACGTAAAGAAACAATAAATAGTCAGAAAGATTAAAAAAAATGTTTAAAAACTACAACCCGACTACTGAAAAATTACGTTCTAAAAAGTATTAAATATCAGGGAAAGCCGTGGTCATGTGTCAATTTTGGCTGGAATGTATTGTTTTCTTAGAATAACTTTGATTACTAGATCGTGTCGGGGCACTTTAGATTCAGTCACACACACGTTGTATAGCCTATATCCAGCGGACGATCAACACACTTCCAACGATACCTCATATATTTTGTCCAGTTTTAATTAGTAGCTGAGGAGCCATGAGGAAACAGATGAACTACATACATACTGACATAGCCTGTCAAAGTCAGAACCCTCTTTTAGCTTTGCCGTTGTCGAGATTAACTCTCTAAGCTGTTACCTGGTTAGCACACTAATAAAGGTAGTACAAGAAGAACTCGAATCCTTAAAACAACTTAATGCCAAAGTTTCTAAGCCACGTGGAGTTGTGAACGTCGATTCAACCTCAATCACCGACTCCCTTGCTAATAAAAATAAACTTACGTAATTAAGTAAGGTCTACCGTAGTTTGTCGAGGTTGCAGGTTCTTGCTACACTTAATTTGGCTCTTTGTAACTTTTCCCACCTTAGGTACAGTATACACAGTAAACTGTACACACACACAAACCTTTTTTATATCGTGCGAAAAATTCACACGGATACCAGAGCTAATGGTTCTCCATTAGCTCTGGTATCCGTGTCAGACTTGAACCGACTAAAACGCACACCGTCTGTGGGTCGTCGGTTACCGGAGGTGAGATTATCGTAAACTTATAAATCTCAACATTAACTTGAATTAAATTATTTCTAGACATCGCACACACCCAATAGTAGTAGTACTAGACTAGTTGTTAATTAAATCATTCGGATTTAACATATTTAATATATCATTTAAGTTTTCAGACGAGAAGGAACGTGTGAAAATGTGGAACTCGGCAAAAGCGTCTGAAGGAATAAAAAATAGCAAGTTCTACCAAGTGCCATCGATCAACAGTATAAATTAACTATTAATTTAATGTAAATGCAAATAAATTTTAGTGTCAGCTTTCAGAAACCAACCACCAAGTCAGATAATCACAGCTGAAGATAATAAGAAGACAAGCACTCCACCGGTATTAGAATCAGTACGCTTTGTCGTCACTTGCGCGTGAGTTCACAAAACGACCTGATTCTTTAGCCGGTGGGTGTATATTTCAACAACAGAAGAAATACTGTCTGAAGTTCTTTAAGAGGGGCATTAGAAGGTTTCTTCAGGGTCGGCAGCACGAGTGTGACGCATACGTCCATAGGTCACGGTAACCACTTTCCATAAGGTGGGCCGTGTGCTTGTCTGCCAACTAAGTTGTGTAAAAAAATATAAACGGCAATATATTTTATTAAAAGCACTCGAAATTAATAAACGAAAAATTATACTTAGCTTATTAAATAAATATGTAAGTAAATTCTATTTGTATATTTTCTTCTTCACATTGTTCATCCTGGCTTAACCAACTTCACCAGTCGTTTAAAACGTAGTATTGATCCAAATGATTGTCATTGAAATAAGTATAGACTGTAAAATAAGCAAAACGTTTAGGTTTAGACCATACTGTATGGACACAACCTTTCTAACAAAATGCATTATAAAAATGGCATGAAAAACGCATATTGTGTAAGCTAATATCAATGTTGTTCTTTAAACTGGCAATGTTTGCATGTCATTTGTATGACTCCCAAACTGAATTCCGACAAATCCTTCTACGACGAGATTTTACTTCGACAACATGAAACTCCGATACGACTAAATTTCGACAATATTTTTGATCGAAACAACTCAATCCCGACACTACTGTACTCTGACAAAGCGTTTCTTTTATGTCAACTTATAGGTACCGAAGTATTAGCCATTTCTTTGCCCACGTTGTGTTGTATGTAATGACATGACACTTGCTGCGTCTATAGAGTTATAATAGTCTAAGATAGAACGTTTATTAGAGTTACAGTGAGCAATAAAAAAATCCTAGCGATTGTATGTGGCCTTCTTCAAAAAAGGGAAATCCCTTGAAGGCAGCGGGAGTGGTTATTAATGTATTTAGAAGACCTAAGAATAAAAAAAAAATCTGTCATTGTTTCTCTCTTTCTATCTGACCAGATTATCAAAATTGTCTGACCCCATCAGGTTATACCATCTGTTGTTGGTCATAACATTATAGTAGTTTATGAAAATGATGCATAAGGATTCTTAAAATACGAGTGTAAATTCCAAAAACGATAGTTAGGCGAGTTTCTTTATAGTATCACACGAGTGTTTTATAACCATATTATGTCCAGTTCCATACACTACTCTATCTAATCACATGAAATAATTATTGTTCAGCGCCGGAATCCATTTACTGATGGCGCATGCGCCTCCACAGATTATATAGAGTCCACAGATTATACTACTTTTTACTGAAGTTGTATCATATTGAAAAAAAAAAATGATACAGGCTAAAGTATTATAATGTAATTTTTCAAATTTATTTTGAAACTCTGTGCGTATATAAAGACTTCATTAAATTTGCGTTTTAATACCAAAATAGATAAAAAAATATTTTAAATACTTACCCGTATTGTAATAGAAATCTACCCGCTCTGGGTTCAGACAGCCACCCATATGGGCTAATTCAAACACTGTAATAATGATAATAATAGCTCATTTGTATTATAATTGATTGGTGAAATGTGGGTGTTAATTCACCTCTGCCTAGCCCTCCGGGGATGAAGGCGTGATTGTATGTATGATTGTATTTATTGTATTATAATCTCGCATGAAGGATCCAAACTGAATTGAATTGAGGAACGAACTTATGCTAGGTACATACAAATAACTACGGCCATATCTTTTTATTGCGTTGGCCTAGAACTCCTAGAAGTTTCATTTTTACAGCTGTAAGAAGATACAGATATATATTTTTCAATAGGTAGTCATTTATTTGTAATTTTAGGACCTTTTGCTACATTATCCTTTTTCTTATATATTCCACAACATCCCACACAACGCTATCTAGACCCATGGTAAGTTTAACTATATAGCTTTTGTTATAGAATTTAGAATGCGGATAAACATACTTAGATATATATTTTTTTGTAAATACATACATATATTATGCATAGAAACATCCAGATCAATGCAAATAGACATATTCGTGCATACCAATATTTGCACTGAGCGGAGATCGAACCTTCCTGCGCTTTTTTCCTTTTGAGGAACGGAACCATAAAATCATACTATAACAATTTTAGTTGCAACTAATATTATCATACATAGCCTTTTTTTATTATCTTGCGAAAAATCCCCACGGATACCTCCCCCGCCGGAGCCGGAGGAGGAGGTAATGTCGGACTCGAACCGACTAAAACGCACGCCGTCTGTGGGCCGTCGGTTGCCTGAGGTGAGATTGTCGTAGCCATATCCCTCGCACCTCGGCCGATCTTAATACATAGCCTGTAAAATCATAACCCTCCTTCGGCTTTGCCATAGATGGGTAATAAAAATATGTATATAGGTACCTATCAAATATTCCGTCAATTATAACTCCGGACAAGTATCTTGGGCCTAAATCGCAAGAAAAACGAGGCTCTGGCGCCCGCGGATTGCTTTGTAATAATCTTAAGTTCGTCCACCGCAGTGGCACCCCGTGCTATCCTCAAAATACATCCAAGAAATGTGTACCTATTGCGCGTATAGGGCACATTTTGAGCACATTTTAGGTCCAAGATACGGGTCCGGTGTTAGCCATCTATAAAAGTTAAACACTTACTGTTAGTTCTATGGTGGCAATTCACGTAATCCATTGTACAATAATTCTTATATTCTACATATTTATATCCTCTAGTCCGCGCACAAATTCTTCCAGTACTATAAAACAAACGTATTTTTAAAGTCACGTGGTTCCCGACAGAGTAAAATTTGGGTCACCCCATCTCCTCCCATGTGTTGCCGAAAAATCGATTGTTTTACTAGGTATCGATTGTTTTCATCTGAATAACGGCATCATATCGATAGACCTATCGATAGTATCGATACTATCGATAGGTCTATCGATTGTTCCACGATAGCCTGAATATCAATAGACTATCGATTAATAATCGATTGTCGACTATCGATCGGCAACACTACCATGTGGTGTCGTACAAGGCGACTAAGGGATAGAGCTGTTTAACACAATCAATCAATCAATTAGTCTAATTGCAGTCCACTGCTGGACATAGGCCTCTCCCAATATGCGCCACGATTTCCAATCCTCTGCCTTCCGCATCCAGTCCGTTCCAGCCACCTTTCGCAGGTCATTGGTCCACCTAGCTAGGGGGTGTCCCACCTTCCGTTTTCCTTCTCGCGGTCTCCACTCTAGGACTCGTCTGCTCCAACGGCCATCAGTCTTTCGGCAGATGTGGCCAGCCCACTGCCAATTCAGTTTGCTTATTCTGCGAACTATGTCGGTAACTTTGGATCTATGTCGGATGAACTCGTTTCGAATTCTATCCGTCAAGCATAGCTCGATCCATAGCCCACTGCTGCTTTTCACACCTCTCTTAAAGAATCCGGGACTGTAGGAAGAGGGAAACACGTGTGCTGGTATAGAAGAAAGAAAAAGGAAATAGATATGGTTACTTGTGAGCTCTCATGCAGTACACGATGTGATAGTCACAGTAATCCTTCAGTGACCATGTCTCTGCCGACCCCGTTGGCGGTGGACGTGTCAAGTCGGTGATGTTCAAGCCTGCGCTAGATGTAACAAAAAAATCATTTCCAGTAAAGTGTAGTCCTGCCCTGCCCCCTAGGCAAGTGGCAATTCGTTGACCGGTGTATTGCAGAATAGAATGACGAATGTATAGGATTTGACGTATAAGATAAAACATACCCGTTGTCCTAGGTGAGCGATAAGTCCGACAGCGCGACAACGCTAGGTGACATATTTTTCCATACATCAAATAACGTTTTCACGCGACGCAACGTAGGACACAATTTATGAACAACGACCATTTGATTTTTACGCGCAGCGTCGAAACGCGTCGCGTTGTCGCACTTGTCGCTCACCTAGGGCAAGGGCCGTTGACGACTGTCATATACGTCAAATCCCATACATTCATCATTCTGTTGTAGAACAGATTACGCCGGCCAACGAATTGCCACTTGTCGTTGTTGTAGCAAGAAAAATAGCAAAAATATTTTTTGTTACCAATCGATCCTATTTTATGTGGGAATCAGAAGACTCTACTAGAACCATTAAGGTGTGAGTACTAGAAACGATAGAAATCACCAAAAACGTTTCCCCATACATTTTGTAACAATCAAATCAAAAAAAATACTCTTTTATTTATAACCAAATAATGCTTCTTACTTTAATCATAAGACTCTTTTAGAGGGAGGGATATTCAGTGCAGCAACTACGGTAAGTCACAACACCGACTTCATGCACAGGTATAAACTGTTAACTAGTACCATTGTACTAAACTACAGTTTATATATGATTTTTTTCCTTGTTTTTAGTTAGGACAGGTTGCTGCACCGTGCAGCCAACACAATAGCCAGAGCTATTTTGCTCCCACTTAAAGAGAAAAAAAGTGACACTCTTCGAAGAGAATCAATGAAATAGTAGATAAGCACAGAGACAGAATACACGCTCTTGTTTTTTTTTACTTAGCACAGGTCACCGCGCCGCCGCGCCGCGCCGCCCCCGCCGCCGTGCAGCCAACACGTAGTAAGCCACCGCGTAGTAACCAGCCAGTAACTTCAATTTGTATTAATGATTTAATGTTCCAAAGAAAAGTTCTACTTTGCTCCTACTTATTGAGGAACAAAGTGACACTTTTCGAATAGAAGGGATGATAAAGATATTTACGCTTGTTCTTTGGTTTCTGGAGGTTTATTGTACAAATTGTCCCAATCGTCCTTGTCCATGAATTTTGGATCTTTTGTAGTGAGGATGGTTGTGGCCTGAGTTACGAACTCCAATACATATTTTGATTTTTCTGTTGTAGCCGCCGGTCTATTTGGCCTATCGAATGGGTCCCTCTGAGCTTCTCTGACTGGAACTTAAAATTAATAAGGAGGTTAGAAGTGTATCTCTTGCGGTTTTCTATATGTGATCAAAATTCATCTCATTTACCGGTAATTAAGCAGGTATTAATAATTACCGAGGGTCGTCGGTAAAAACAATAAAGAACCAGAGGGAATAGGATAAGGATGGTGATGATGATGATGATAATGACGACGATGATGGCGATGATGTTGAAGATGACGTAATATTCACACATTAGGGTCGAGGCAACCGCTCGGCCAGCAGCTGCCTCTGTATTATGCTGCTATATTATATGTTATAATAATGTCTACTTACGGATTGGCATAACTAGACATAGATATTTAAAAATCATTTTATCTAAAAAACAAAACTCATGTAGGAAAAATCAATCTAATATATTGTAAAATAAAAGAGATTTCTTATTTTTAACGTAGTGCGCTTTCAGAAAAACTTGTTAAAATCAATAATTGATATGTTATTTTCTTAGAACAATGTAATTATAAACTCAGTTTTATGAGCGTTATAAGTTCACGTGAGCAGTCTATATAAAACACAATGAAACGTGAAGTTGTTATTGCTGCTCCGATCTCGGGGGCCCATATGCAATAATTTCCTCTCTGCGCTATTACAAATGACAGAAACTTCATTATCATCCTTTTAGCGATATTCCCAGTTGTATCTGAGGCTTCACCTAAGGGTGCTTTTATAAAGATAGAGATTAACACTGTTATCGGCTATCGGTTGCCATCATGTCAATTCGTTGTTTGTCAAATAAATCACAAAATATTCGCGTCCATGTGTTTTTAAACGTTTGTTTTACGCCTGGGAAGAGGAAAGCCTCCCGCTACATGGTGGTCCAAAATCGATAGGGAAATCAAATAACAGAACCTAGCACCTGAGACAACCCAGAACAGAACGACCTGGCGCAGACGTACAAGAAGACCCGACCCCAGATAGATATGGGACTAAGGGACGGAAGAAGAAGAAGGGCGCGATTGCGTTGCGATTGTTTCTTACCATAATGTGATGTTCGAATGTAAACGACGAACTATCATCAATTTTGTTGCTATAGAAACTTGTCGCGGTAGGAAGCCGATATCGGTAACCTGTATCTTTATATAAGCACCCTTAGAGCTTGGAACAGGGTCTGTATAATACCGGTACTATGGGGTGAATAGGGATAAAATGGTCAGCTGAATTCTGTAGTTATTTTCTTTCAAGTGAAATTATGGATTAGTTCAATGTAATAATGAGCAGAGTTATCAATAATATCTGGTTAGATACTTGGAATTCGGGAGAGAAATAATTAAAAAAAATCTAACGCCCATTTTATCCCTATTCACCTTTTGATCCTATTCACCCCATTTTACGGTATCTATCCTCCTTTTGATTTGACTTATGGCTTTTATGAGTACATCTGCTACAGACAGAATAAAACAGAAGTTTAATCTTCAACTTCAACGACTTTCAGATAAAGTTGGCTTGGCCCTAAAAGTCTTGAACCTCCATAGATTCAAGACATAATCATCCTTGAGCATTTTGTTTTGCTCCGTCATGCATGCATGACCTTATTTGCTCAAGGATGATTATGTTTGTGAACTTCGTACCGCCTAACCGTCGATTCTTTTTTTTTTTAATTTTCTCTCCGTAAGAACCGTGCTCGTACTTCAAAGAATATTCTAAAAAAAGAATTTGCGAAATCGGTTCAGCCGTTCCCGAGATTTGCGCTTAGCGTGTTACTAAGCACAAATCTCGGGAACGGCTGTCATTATATTTAGGGATTCATTTTTATATTATAGATAGGCATCAGATTCATCTTGACTAGCAAAATATTCAAAATTATTCATTCCTTCCTGTCGACTGATTGTTCTGATATTTGGTACACACCTTTAGTTTGCACGATAATACAATTTAAATCAATAGAACAGTTTGCTATTAACATCATTAGTAGGTATTTAGATCTATTGAGTACTTTGCTAGTCAAGATCGATCTGATGCTGACTGTATTATATTTCTTCTACTCGTTCATCTTTTACTTTTACCACTTCAGCCCAATATTTTTTTAAATTTCTTGATGAAGATGAGCAATAGTTCTTCTTCCCGAAATGCCAAATCAAACCAACTTCCATCCTACGCCTATCTATAGTAAACTTTCTCAACGGCCAATTTTTCTGTTTTCCCAATAACCTATCTACTGCCAGTTTTGACATTAGAAAGGATAAAACGTCATCAATCTCTATGGTAACGCAATTAATAGCAGCAAAATAACAATAGGATTTGACAAAGGAACTGTCTCTACCTTTACCTTGAACTGTAGGTATGTTATTGGGAACGGCCGTTAATGATACTTAAGGACGTCACCGACAGCTCCTATGTTTTAGCCACTTAAGCCAGAATTAAACTGTGACATAGCACTGTTGTTGGCATTAATAGTAGTTTATGCCACTTGGCACTAATGCCATGATAAATTGGTAGCGTAAACATATACAGTAGGTTTATTGATTGCACCAATATCCAATATTGTGGTTTGTGCCTTAATTTGTGGCTTGTGTCACTTGTCACTATTACCAGCATTTACCTTACTGAAACATTAGTTGCACCAGTTTCATTCAAGTGAAGCGACCCAATATGGGGTTCTTCAAGAAAGACATTAGAAGGTTCTTACAAGGTTAGCAGCACGAGTGTGTCACCCCTGGTGTTGCACACGTCTATAGGCTACTGTAAGACGTTTCTATTATGTGCCACCTAAACAAACCTTAGTGTTGACTGTACAAAAATCTAATCCCATTTTACTTACTGAAGTTTACGTGAATGTTACTCATTTAAATAAAATCACTTTTTAACGGATTCTATTGCGATTTATTTGTTATCTTATTGTTTACTTTCAGCCCGACATTTCGACTACTGTTCAATAGCCATGGCCCTGACCCCGAGACCATGGCTCTCTCCGCGCTCGTTGTCTCCTCTGATTTTAGAAAAATGAATACAATCTCATTTTTACTAAAATCAGTAAGTAGGCATTCCACTTGACAAGTGTGAAAACCCTCACTATCAAAAACATTTTAACTCACAATAATTGCGAACAACGTTGACTCTAATATTAGAATTTGGATGCTAAACCTCCCCTACTTCTTCTACTCCTCATATTATTGGTTTGGTTTTGAAAATAAAATTATCCTTCACTTTACTGGTAGAATATATTTTGCCTAGGGAAACTAAAACAATTTAGCAAATTATGCTTTTATTTAAATTTAATTCGAATTCATCGTCAACATAATGTTACTTTTCCGTCGTAATATCATTCCGTCGGTAATATTGTTACATTTTCCGTACACAGTGGTACATTTTTTTAAATATCGTACGGGTATACATAAGTTTGATCCAAAAACGAATCGTCTTTTATTTCATCCTCTGAAATATAAGTGAATTATAATATTAATTATATCGATTGTTCTATATTACTAGCTGATGCCCGCGGCTCCACCCGGGTGAAAGTTTGATCCCTTTTCCGTTATTCCCGGGATAACACTGATCAGGCTAGCGAAGCTGTTCCAGGCTGCAATCTATCCCTGTACCAAATTTCAACCATTAGATCATTATCGAATCCAAATACAATACAAAAATCTTTGCAAATTTTCGTGTTTATAATATTATAAATGGGAATTAGGATTCCTTTATTTGCAATGGTAAAGATATTAAGGTAGAAACTCACAACTGGCAGCTAAAATCTCTACACTTTAAAAAATATGAAAGTAGAAAAAGAGAAAGTGTTTTATCATATAGAACACGTCAACTTCACGTCGCCTGATGGCAAGTTGAAGTCAAAGTGTCAGGAAAGAAGGTCACCATTACAAACACATACCATGTTGTAATGGTGGCACTCAGAATGACAGCTTCATCAGATACTTTGCTTAAAGAACCCGGGACTGTAGGAAATAGGCAACGCGTGAGCTGATAAGGAATTCCAGGTATAAATTGTGCAGCAAAGGAAAGCCTCACCGAACTCAATCTTTCTTTTTTTATCGTGCGAAAAATCCTCACGGATACCTCCCCCGCCGGAGCCGGAGGAGGAGGTTATGTCGGACTCGAACAGACTAAAACGCACGCCGTCTGTGGGCCGTCATTTGCCGGAGGTGAGATTGTCGTAGCCATATCCCTCACACCCAGGCCGAACTCGCACCCCGGCCGAACTCAATCTACAGTCTACCTAATAGAGGTCAGCCAATTATAAAACTTGAAAAATGAATCGACGAGTTACTTTGGTAAGTCGGACTCACATACGAGTATTGCAAGTGCTTGTATGAATTCAATTTTAATTTTAATTCCTTTATCACATCCTTACACTGTACTCTCTTTCATGATTACATTAATAGTAAGGATGTCAGTAATAATATAGTCAGTAAAATTAAAATGTAGGTAAGTAATAGGTTTTGACAATACTCACCCACATAATGTCTGAAATCCTTTAAAGTATATGTGCCAACACAATCGCCCATTTGAAGCAGTTGCCATACTGCAAAGGTACAAAAAAATTAAGAAAATTCTTATACAGGGCGTCCCACGGCAATGCCACATGGAGGGAAAGTACCTTAAATCCTTAAGTTAGCTCATTTTAAAGCTGACATTCCTTTATTTTTAAAATGAAATAAAACTGCATTCAATTTTTAAGCTATTGCATAGCTTTTATCGCGGGCCTTGAGCGTGGAGACCGAATCCAGAAATTCCGTAACGAAAAAAACCTAACACCCCCCACTCCGAGCTCGCACGAATCGAGCCGAGCTGCTCCGAAATCGGAGTGGGAGGTGTTAGGTTTTTTTAACGTAAGTAATTTATCATTGCATAAGTTGATAAAAAATGCTATGCAATAGCTTTACCGCGGCAGTCCCCGAGTGCCACACGTCTTTTTTTTTTAATTCGCTTGCTACACTTGGTAATCGAACCTAATAAAATCCGAAAAAGTAACATTCTGTATTTTTATGACATCAATCGATTGTGCATGGTAAATTATATAAAAGAAAGTCCACAAAATCCTTCAGCTTTATAATAGTAGGTAAGTAGGTATAGATTATACATATACAGCTATACATTATACTACATTATACGCCTGGCGGGCCGCAGCCCAACGATTGCCACTGGGGTGAGTTGTATACCTATATCGTGTACCAGCGCAAGAACTTCACTTTCGCGATGCAGGATTCGTAGTGACGTAGTAGTCCAGGTTTCTCTCACTAGATGGCGCTACACAAGTGATATCACCACTGCCTCATATCTTAAATCACAGAACGAACTTACCTTCAAAACCTTCTTTGCAATTGACAAAATCCAAAAAACAGTAGCTCCTCATATTTGCATAATGACCTAAAACCATTCTTGCACAAACTTTACCAGTTCTGAAATCAAAAATAAATAAACAAGTATGTTAATGTTATACTGTAGGTGGTGGTGTGTCCTAAAGTGTTGGTAGAGGAAGGAAGGATATTTTAAACCGTAAACTTACGAACATTGATAAGATAGGGGAAGGTGAGGTAATACGATCCCTGAGAGTCAAATGATCCCCCTCAGTAAATCAGTGACAACTAGTGTCATCTATCCAAATGCGCATGAAACATGTTCTCCACATCCTTGCCAGTTGCTTCTCCAAATGGCATGACGGTGCGAGCGCTTGGCGTGATTTTATTAAAAAATAATCAAAAAGTGTGGCTCTGATCTAAGGTAAGCATGTTTTTGGACTCTCATTGCTTTTTACGTGTTCGTATTTATTGAAATGTTGTTTTACTTGCGGGTATGAATAGCAGTTAGCTAATATTTAAGCAGTGTTCGATCACCGCACACGGTATTTGAAAGTTATATTTTGATCGATATCTTGAAATTTTGTGTTTGGGGCGAAATGATCCCTTTCTTGTGTTTAAATTGATCCCTGGAATCGTTTTACCCCATTAGTATTTGTTATTTATACAGATCATGTCGACAATATTATACGCCAAACTAATCGCCTGAGTTGGCTTGAAGAACAAATGCAAAAGGCATTAGATGCCGTCTACACACTACACTACGCTTAAAAAAACTTAGGGAGGAGTTGCGGCTTCTGGCCGATATTCTGCTGAGGTCGAAACGACCTGACAGAAGGAAACAACCCTTCTGGCCAGCGTGGAGATAGTAGACTAAACACCCTCACAATGCACAGACGCGAAAATAAAAGGCCCCCAGTTCTCGGTGGTCCCGCTAATGCCAATCCCCGGTTCAGGCTTTTCGGAGGCTACCGAAACCAACTTTTTTTTATACCACTTAGATGGCAGACAAGCACACGGCCCACCTGATGGGAAGCGGTCACCGTGGCCTATGGACGTATGCAACACCAGGGGCGTCACACTCGCGCTGCCGACCTTGAAGAAATCTTCTAATGCCCTTCTTGAAGAACCCCATATTGTAGTCGCTTGGGAAAACCACCGCAGGGAGTTCATTCCACAGCTATTCCATCTATTGCTGGCAGCTTAAAACTGCGGTACACTACGGCTGGACGAGCACCTCACCGAACTCGAGGTGGAACTTAGTCGCATAAACTGGCAGATATTGGGACTGTCAGAGGTCCGAAGAGAGGGTGAGGATACGACAACCCTTAAGTCAGTCGACCTGTTCTACTTTTTTAGAGTTTATTTGTTTACTAGTTATTTGTCCATTGCTTAAATAGGTATCTTGTTAATTTTACATACTTTTTAAAACTTTGTTGCAATGTTTAATGCTTAGTTTTGTTGATTGAGTAGTAGATAATTACAAAAAAATATTTCTAATGAAACTAGAACACTGCAAAAGTTTTGTCTAACTTGCTTACATACTTAAATTGTTATGAACAATACATATATGATTAAAATAAACAGCTGAATGTTTTATTTCACTGATATTTATTAACTTATGGTATAAAATGATCCCTGGGATTATTTTACCCCTACCCCAGGGATCATTTTATACATGGGTGTGTATAAAATGATCCTTTTCTAAACTTTTACAAAAACCTCTGATACAAAAAAACTGCATACATATAATAAAAATTAAGTATGCAGTTACAAAGTTCAGTAAATTCACTACCTCCAACAATAGAAATCTTTCAATTTTGCCTCTAACTTTAGCCACAGTTAAGTTTTTCCCTTAAGGGGATCATTATACCTCACCTTCCCCTAAATGATTTATTAGCGCTTGCCTAGACCACAGAAGAAGTCTGTCTGATTTTGTAGTTCTCAGTAGTTCAGCCTCAGATTTGCCAGTCAGTCGCTCAAAAAATACTTTCTTCATAATAAATAATTGAAAATGTAACTTAATAATTTACCTAAATACCTATGTAAACAACGCAAAATGAACGCATCACTAACACCCGTATTCACAAACAATACTTCGCTATGCGTACTACAAAAACTGTGCAAAGAACGACAAATTCTCAGTGCGTTCGTTTTGGCAAGCCTTTTTATTCATAGAAAACACATAAGTAATACTTCGTTGAGGGAACGCACTGCGTTAGATACTGCTCTGTGATGTTTGTGAATTAATTTTACCAGCCCTATGCGCTCGAGCACACTGTGAGACCTCACAGTGCTGTTTGTGAATACGGGTGTAAGAAAATTTGAATAGGTACCTACTCAAGACGTGTTCTTTAGTCAGAGTCTATTCTAGTAACAGGCACTTTTTGCGACCTTCAAACGCTGCTACCACCACTTTTTTATACTACTTAGGGCGCAGACAAGCACACGTCCCACCTGATGGGAAGTAGTTAGTATGGCTGTTTGACTAGTGCACTTAAGAACAGAGAGATTCTGTGCCGTCAGTGAAGACATGCAAGACAAGCGTTTGGTCTTCCCACTGACAGCACAAAACCTCTTCAGGGTGCTCTGGCTAGCCATCTCACCACCGGAAACACAGCACAAGGTTATTATACCCCCGGTATTCTGTAGGGTGGCGGTGCTTCCCCAGTTGGACAGTTCGATTGGGAGGGAAATATCGTCGTGTTCTACCTCCTCCAATTTCACCAGTCTTTAAAAATTGCAGCACTGGTTTTTCATACACAAAAGATGATCTTTCAGACGAGTCTGATTTTTTCTGGTGATCTTTTGGTGTTATATTTATTTTTGGTACCGACTAAATGCTACAGAAAACCATAAGTATTTTATAACTCAGGACATATATCTAGGACCTAAAATGTGCTCAAAATGTGTTCTATATAACCCGCGCCACGTATCTTGGACCTAAAATGTGCTTAAAACGTGCCGTATACGCGCAGTACACATTTCTTGGGTGTCTTTTGAGAATAGCGCGCGATGCTACTGCGGTAGACGAACTCAAATTCACCAAGCATAGACTATTACAAAGCAATCCGTGGGCGCCAGTGAGCCTCGTATGTCTTACGATTTAGGTCCAAGATACATGGCGCGGGTTATACGCGCAGTACGACGGAGCTGTAGCCCTCGAGGTGAAGCAGGCGGGTGTACGCGTTGTGACTGCATCGTAGTAACGCTGCGGTGACGCAACGCGCCGTGTGGACTGGCCCTAAGCATAGATACAAAACAATCCGCGCCGCCAGGGCCCAGTTTGCCTTGCGATTTAGGTCCAAGATACGTGGCCCGAGTAATACTACTAGTAACTTGTACGACGTACAGGTATACTTTCAAGCAATAGTGGATCTTATGATCACATATATCTAAGAACCGTTCCCTGTAGGAGGGCGTCCGGGGCACCATCTTCTTCCCTTGTATAAGCGTCGTCATATTCGTCTTACTGAAAAGAAAATCACAATATCAACAGCTGTAATCAAAATATTTTCAAACATGTAGATTCCTATCATCATTCTTCTTTTCTTCATCCTAGCATTAATGCTACTGAGATCATCACTTGATCTCAGGAAGGGATTAATCCCAGTTGCATCCGAAGCCTTCACCTTGGAGCCTGGGGTCCGCTTTACCAGTCTAACTGTGGATTTGACTGATCTTCGATATTTTCTAAGAAGCGACTGCCATCTGACCTCCACAACGCAATGGCGATAACCGATATCGAAGCATTGCAGCTAGACCGGTCGTAGTACTTTTTAGGACTCCAACTACCCGTAACGACCGCCATAGTTGTTCGTATGATAACCGGAACCAACAGCTTAACGTGCTCCGAGGCACGACCAGACCAACGCAAATACCTATTTTCATGCATGCAAATATTTGCACTGAGCAGGGATCGAACCTGGGAAGCGGCTGCCACACAGGCTTTTGTAGATATTATCATTATCTTAGCTATATTCCCGGCTACATTCGAGGCTTTCACCTCAGATTCCGACCAATACTCTAGATATTCGCATTAGGTGATTGGGACAAGTGCTTGATGCATTCCCTTGACTAGCTGGTCCTTTTCAGACAATTATATCGAATATTACTTTATTAAATAATATTTCTAGTAAATCCCTATTCCCTACTTTTCCCTACTAATATTATAAATGTGAAAGTAACTCTGTCTGTCTGTCTGTCTGTCTCGCTTTCACGCCCAAACCACTGAACCGATTTTGATGAAATTTAGTATAGGGGTAGATTAGACCTTGAGAAAGGACATAGGCTATATTTGGTCGCGATAACCGACATCCACGCGGGCGGAGCCGCGGGCAAAAGCTAGTAAATAATAAATAGATATAAATATAATAATTATACTTTAACAGGCTCTTGCATATAAAGATCGGTACTTAAAATGAGCTTCAAGATAAATAAACTTACCCCTTGGCTGCTACTGATTTTTTTTCATTTGCTGTCACTAGAAATAAATAAGTAGTACTGGTTAAACACATATTAGTTATTGCCCCTACCGCAATGCCCCAAAACAAAGGTTTTCGACCAGTGCGTCCTGCCTGCTATGACTTACGGTGCTGAAACGTGGCCACTGAAGGTGGGGTTAGTCCACGACCTAAAAGTTGCGCAGCGGGCTATGGAGCGAGCTATGCTTGGAGTTCCTTGAAGGATAGAATTCGCAACGAGGTCATCCGACACAGAACCAAAGTTACCGACATAGTTCGAAGAATAAGCAGGCTGAAGTGGCAGTGGGCTGGTCAAATCTGTCGAAAGACTGATGACCGTTGGAGCAGACGGGTCACTGAGTGGAGACCGCGAGAAGGAAAACGGAAGATGGGACACCTCCTAGCCAGATGAACTGAAGAAAATGCGTAGGGTGGCTGGGACGGACTGGATGCGGAAGGCCGAGGATCGGCAAACGTGGCGCATTTTGGCAGAGGCAGTCCACTGCGCTGGACATAGTCCAGCGCAGTGGACTGCCTCTGGACTGCAATAGGCTAATTGATTGGTTGAGTTGTTACAAAATGCTATATTAGTCCTAGCCCTGATTCAAATGAAAGTTATGTCTGTCACACATACACACAGACACTAAACTAAGCTATAGTCTAAGTACAGTATACACTGTGGCGAATGGTGAAAATTTCAAAAAGGGAGCCGGTGGAAAAAGTTCTTACCTCTATCTATTTTGTCAAATTTAAACATGTCTACCATTTCTATTTTCTGCATTCGTCTGCAGTTGTTGTATGAATCAATATCTACCTTAAAGTAGTTTTGGCGCCAGGCTTCAAAAATAATTTCAAATTCGGAAGCAAGCTCATTCCAACATAATAATATGGATACCTTATTAAACTTCATTCAACACAAAACTTGATAGGTACTCGTATCAATATGACAAGTTGACAACATACATATCAAAACACTTACATAAATAAAAAAATAATTGTAACCTAATCATAAACAAAGTAAGAAATACAAATTCTTTGAATAAACGACCACAATGTATGTAAAAAGTCATTTTTGACCATCACAATGTGTATTCCAAGTTATTTGTAAACTAGGAATGTCGATATGCTAATAAAAATATCAATAAGTCGTAGGCAATTAATTTTAAATGAAAAATGTTATATGTCGTAATTTCCATTACAAAAGTAAACGCGTAGGTATAAAAACTACACTATTCGCATAGGTACTCGGACTACTCTGTTCTCATCAGCAATCAGTAGACAATTAGTTATACGCAGATTGGTTGTATTATGACAGCAGCTACTCGTCAAAGATAATAAAAAAGTATTTTCGGTAAACTTATTCATACTCTGAAACTCTTCATCTGAGCTCCAATGCCATCCCGCTTGCATCCAAGATTGGTAAATTAGAGCCAAGAATCCCCTTTCCAACAGCTCCTTCTAAGGCAGGAAGAAAATCCATTTGAAAATAAATACCTATAATAGAAGTCATCAATCAGTTTCAAATTTACCAAGTTTTTCCATTGAATTTTCCATTTCCTAGGGAGGCAGTTCTTAAAAAGTAATCAATTTTATAATAAAATGTTAGTTCTTCATCATAATCAGAGTGTCAATTGCATTCAAAGTTCAACATTTTTGTTTATTTTGGTGACTGCCATATGATCTCCTAACCCTGACAGGCCTGTGTCCACGAATTGTAGGCCCTGTAATTTTAGGCGGGGTGCCATCACATTGGAGAAAGGAACCCGCGGACCCACTTGGAGCTGTTTACACTTCATACACTCCGACATTAACGAACGAATCAAGAAGGGGTTGTAGACACCTCGTTGCTCCGCTCTACCTCATCCTTCTGTAGGATAAACCATTAACAGTTAGTGGCTTTGAAATCTAAAAGAAATATTCCTTAAAACAAGCTTTCTTTCAAAAAATCTGTTGTACTTACTAAAACAAAAATAATATGTTTCTGTAAGAATTATACTGATTTCAAAATCTTGTGTCTCGCAAGTTCTTTCTCTGTTTTCTGTTTGCGCTACAAGCTTTTGAAATCAGCACAGCCCTTGCAGAAAATGATTATTATCGCTTTAGTACCGTAGATTTTTTAAAGGAGAGATTGTTTTAAAAAGTTTTATTCTTATAGATAATTTTATTATCCACTTCATGTAGCACTAGAGTGCTTACTAAGACCTGCCAAACGAACACAAACACTACAACTAGCATGTCTTGTTTAGTTCAGAAATTCCCATCGTCATCTACCATTACCATAAACGCGACGCGGATCTGTTGCTTAATTACTGAGTTTCTATGGTCATCTTCCAGCTCCATCGTGATGCCCTGGTTACCATCTAGCACCAAAGTACTCGTCAAAACGAATCAAACGAGCCCTTACATAATGGGGTTACGTCATTTAATTACTGTGTTCCTACGACTATGTTCCAGCTCTATCATCGGATTAGACCCTGGTTACCATTGGAAAACAAACTAGTTATCAAGACGATTCAAATAAGCCCAAACATGATGAGGTTGTATGGTTTCATCGAGAAGTTCCTTTGGCCACCTTCCAGCTCTATCATGAGGTCAGCACCATGTTATCATAATACTGTATTTTCACATGATTTACATGATTATGTATGCAAAATTTCAGCTCGATCTGATCGAAGTGACTCAAAAATTTGCAAGATTTCATGACAAACATCAGGGCAGGTGAAACTAAAGCTTATAATAAAAATATTTGAACTACATACTGCATGTATTTATTTACCTACTAGCTGTCCCGGCGAACTTCGTACCGCCATATTTTGCCCGTTCCCGCTGCACGTATTTTCTCTCACCGTTTAAACCTTCCCTGGACATCCACGAACATTTCAAGACCAAGATAATATAAATCAAGGAATATTCTAAAAAAAGAATAGAGGGCAGTCCAAATGATCGTCTTATAGACCTGCCCCTCCAACCTGACTGGCATTTTAGGATCACACATGACGCCAGTCATTTCTCGTCACTTGGCCCACGCGGTAGCAATACGTGCCTTGAAGTCGTAGTTGATTTCACCAGTCACATGAAGTCCATCAACGAGATTTATTCATTTATCACTAGCTTTTGCCCGCGGCTCCCGCCCACGTGGATGTCGGTTATTGCGCCCAAACATAGCTATGTCCTTTCTTAGAGTCTAAGTCTAAAGCGAAGATTTCTGTTCAAAATTTCATCAAAAGTGGTTCTGTGGTTTAGGCGTGAAAGCAGACAAACAGACAGATAGAGTGACTTTCGCATTTATAATATTATTAGTATGGATTATTTATAAAAAAACTAGAATACTTTTACGAATTGAACAAGAAATCTAATGAATATGTAGATTCATCTTGTATAGGTACAGTTGTTAGAAGAATGGAGTTTTATATCCAATCAAATTAATTTTATCAGTCATAAATACCTGGACGCAATTAATTTTTCAAGAAAAATTATTCCTTGTATGACGAAGTTATTTTGAAGTAAAATTGTTTGACCGTTGTCGTTGTGTAATTAATTTATAACATAACTCTCAATAAGATTATATAGAGATTTGATGTTTATCGGAAAATAAATAACTTACTAACTGTAAAATACGAGTACCATCATGTTTTTTACATTTATCTATTTATTTTTATTGCTACGTAAGTAACTTTTAAACATTATTCCAATTATAAAATGTTACTATTGTAGGACTTACTCACACAGTCACACATGAGCAGCCTCTGTGGTTGCTCATGTATGCTGATGATATTGCGCTGATGGACGCGGACAGGAGCTGGTTTTTGCAACGTGTGAAAGTGTGAAGGGGCTTAAGAACGGCGATCTGAAGCTAAATGTAGCGAAGACAGAGTACTTGGCGTTAAACTCGACAGACCCCACACCGGTCCGCATAGTAGGCGATGATTTGGTCGAGCGCACAGACCAGGTTAAGTACCTGGGATCTGAACTTCATGTAACTGGTGAAATCGACCACGATGTCAAGCCACGCAATACTGTCACGTGGATTAAGTGGGGAGAAATGACTAGCGTCACGTGTGATCCTCAAATGCCAGTCAGGTTGAAGGGGCAGGTCTATAAGACGATCATTCGCCTGTCTCTTACATGGTTGTTAGGCGTGGCCGCTGCTGGAGTGACACAAGCAAGAGCTGCGTGTCACGGAGTAAAAAATGCTACTGTGGTTGTACGGTGGCGTCACGAGTAAAGATTACTTGAGAAACTCTCGCATCTGCGGCAGCCTTCAAGTCCGTGACATCGCAGACAAAATGCAACAGAGCCGCCTTCGCTAGTGCGGCTTCATCTTGCAGCAACCGTCAGGCTATGTGGGTAGCAAGTACCTGTCAATGGCGCCCTCGCCGGGTTCAGGTAGAAGGAGTAGGCCCAAGAAGTCCTGGCTTGACGTCGTACAGGGTGACGTGCGTGCAAATGATCTCACTACCCTGGACGCTTAAGATCGTGCGAAGTGTTGGAGGAAGAACCGGAGGGCGGACCCTTACCTTGAGGTCATCTTGGCCACGGATGCAATCAGGAAAATGTGTCTCCATGAATATTCATGGAGAATCAAAATTGTCATCACCATCAGTGATGACTATTTTAGGACTAAAAATAACGATCTGTATCTAAGATAAAGTAGGTATTTCATAGATATAAGCATACATGGTTTTCCGGCAAGACAGGGCAGATGAGACAAAAGACCGTGCCTTTTTGGTCGGTTGTACCCCAAAAATTTTCTCGTCATTAGGAGTGGGGAGTCCCTCAGGAGTGAGACAATTGAGCATCCAAAAAGCTAGAAAAAGGTAGACCCGTGGAGAATAGTAATTATTATTAACCAAATCTTCCAGAATCATCTAGTGCTCAAAAAAAGAAGAAGAAGAATGACGCGACTACTCCGTAGGTAAACTTTATATATTTTACTGTAGCGTAGAAGAATTTCCCGGAAAGACCGACCATGATAGTGGCGTCACTGGAGATCTACACCGCTGGGCTAAGCTAAGCTAAGTCGGTGTATGCTTAGGATAAGCTGACACTTTTTTAAGTGCCCTGTGAATCTCCGATCCTCCTTCGGACCACGATTGCCTACAGGCTATTACACCTGTGATTAACGAATGAGACTGTGGCTCTTTCAAACTAGGTATATATAAATGACATACGTTGACGCCTGTCATACACGTCAAATCTGATACATTCATCTTACTTTTCTACAACACGCCGGCCAACGAATTGCCACATGACGTGCCCCCCTAGACAAGTTGCAATTCGTTGCTCGGCGTATGATGGAATAGAATGACAAATGTATAGGATTTGACGTTTTTGACATTCGTTGACGCCTGTCATATACGTCAAATCCCAAACATTTGGCATTCTATTCCCTCATACGCCGAGCAACGAATTGCCACTTGTCTAGAGGGAGTAATCTGTGACATGACTAGGGTGCAGGTTACCATGAAGGTATCACTTCAGTTTTCCACTTGTAGGTAGGAAGCCTAGTGCCCAAACCAGTGTGACGCACCGTTTTTGGTTCCGATTTCGAAGTGAATCTATTCCATGACACCAGACCCGCACGTTTGATCCGCAACTGTGAGTGTTTCATAGTAGGTCTACTGAAACAAGCCGTTTAGCTGGGCTTCTATTCTAGACTTAAATGTATTTGACATGTAACCTTAAGATAATAATCAATCAATCGCAGTCTACCGCTGAACATAGGTCTTCCCCAATGTTGACAAACTTTGGCCTATAATTGTTTCCACGATGAACAAACGAGTTGGTACAGCGTTTTATTTTGAGTTTTACTTCTTCCGCAGTGATATCATCTGCGTATTTTTCCGTTTGTCGCCTTTTACGAAACAGTTTGGATGAGATATATAGTATCACCACCCATACTTGTATTCTTTGTCCGTCACCACACGTGTAGACAATAATATCTAACTAAAATATATTTGTTTGTTTTTATAGATCCACAACAGCGGAAACGCGAACAATGCCTTATATAGCCTCACTTAAGTGGCGCTGCGACTCCATAGCCCTGTTTTGCTTAAGAGCCTATCAGTAATGTATTATTGAAACCGAAAAATAGTTATAATAAAATATGTTTTTACCACCCTGCCCAAAAGGTGATGGACAATATGTATAATTTTTGGGTGCCTTATGAAATTGCCGCAGAGTGATAAGGCCGCCATCTGTACTTACCACTTATCTCAGTTCTCTATGTTATATTGTTATATCTATGCTCAATAAAAACGTTTTTACTGTAGGTACTTATCTTATAATGCTCGGTCAATGTCGGCCTTACGATCAAGAGGTCCCGGGTTTGAGTTCTGGTCATTATACTAGCGACGTGAACCCTACGCAAGCAATTTAGCTCAGCTGGAGGGGTTAACGGGAATATATTATTAATTTCGGTTACTAATATTCTTTTAAAAAAATATGTTTGTTTGAATAACTACATATTATCAAATTACCCTCTAATATTAGGTAATTTTCATAATACTCGGGTATTGTGTATATTTAATGGCCAATTTATTAATCGGTCCATACCATATTATGTATGTGGTACGCTTTGTACTATCCTGCTGATATTTTATGACGTTTTAAATGAAGGTGGGTCAGAAAGATGACTACAGAAGCCTAATTTTGGCTTGCACCCTTTTAAATAATAAAATATGTATAGGTTCCTAACCTACCTAATACTGTCTAAAGAGTAATTAATTTACAATTGTTAAAAGAACTGGAAGAGTTTGTGGAAGAACTATATTTTATGGATACCTTACCTTCAGAAACTATTGTATGATGGATTATGTTAATTGTATGGAACAGTACGAAGGTGAGTAAGCCTAGATAGCTCTCATCTGTGTAGAATGTCCTACCTAATATTATTTGTATACTTACTACTGCCGTGATTTTTTCCAATTACAGTGTGGCAGATTGTACATATGGGTGAATGTCACATATATGTTCCAGCTGAAGAAACACTATGTATGTACTATTTATTACTATAATCTGCCTTAACTGCTGTACCGCACCTTAGGAATGTGCGCGGCGAGACGGGGGGGGGGGGGGGGGGGGTAAAATATCTCGTGCAGTTTGTACCGGATCCGATCCCATTGGATGTACAAGACCCCGCAAACTCATGGAAACCTATTCCCAGGATATAAAGTAACACATAAATAATATGTTCAATCAATTAGGTTTTTGCAGTCCACTGCTGGACATATACCTCTCCCAATACCTATGCACCACGTCTGCCTTTTTCCGCCTTCCGCCATCCAGTCTGTCCCAGCCACCTTTTACAGTTCGTCAGTCCATCTAGCTAGGGGGCGTCCCACCTTCCGCTTTCCTTCTCGTAGTTTCCACCTTAGGACTCGTCTGTTCCAACGCTCATAAGACACGAAGCTGACTACTACAATCTTGGACCCTAAGACCAAAAAATGAATTCTAAGAATTGTCTCTAATGCAGCAGAAACCCATAAGCAGATATCGTGAAGCTACTTACCACGAATTGGGGATCACTGAGTTTAGGTTCTTAGGTTATAAAAAAATTACAAAGAGATTACAGACTGTACACAAGATGACCGTTATAGGGTCTCGACAAAGTTTTCTGAAGTGCCGGCCCGCCAGCTGACTCGGCCTTTTATAAAGTCTAGCGAAGAACTTTCTGGAAAAACACCAAATTTCACCGCTCCTTCATGAGCCGTCTCACATTAAAACATCAAGTCACTTCGAAAGTGCGGCAAAATCAGGTGTCATCTTGTAACTACGAACTCAAGGCGGACCAGGCATCTCCTTACTTTAGACGCATTACACCAGACAGACCATAGTGCTTACATAGACGAGAGTCATAGAATAATATATCCCGAGAAATTAGGAACAAAAACTGGACTTCAACGCCTAGCTAAAAATCAACATTATTATTTATAATACATAGATAAATCTATCAAAATCAACATTTTCAAAGCTACCCGTGTTGAAACGCCATCTCGTGACATTAGTGTGTACTAACACCAGTATGCGCCTTACAGCACAGCCAATACATCCCGTACGAGTGTAAACGTGTGTAAGAGTATTAAAACAATAGATGTCGCTACTAGTCCTGAAAATTACATGTTACAACATCTATCAACATCTGTCGGCTGGACTGGCCACATCAGTTTGCTTATTCTGCGAGTTATATCGATAACTTTGATTCTATGTCGGATGACCTCGTTGCGAATTCTATGCTTCAAAGAAACTCCAAGCATAGCTCGCTCCAATGCGTTGGTGAATAGTTTGGGAGATATAACATCTCCCTGTTTCACTCCACGCTGGAGGCTGATGGGTTTCGTCTTCTGGTCTTGGAACTGGACGAACATTATGGCAGTGTCATACAAGTATCTCAGTTCTCAGCACTTCAATGTATCGTCAATCGACTCGACACCACTGCAGGGTATACAGTACTCCTCCAGCAATTCACTACGCAAGCACAACGATACGAGTCAAACGTTGTGCTCGATAGATAATATTGTCATTGGTCGATCTCCAGTGACGTGACCCAAACCCAATCCGACCAATGACAAGTTGTGCTCGCTTAGTGAATTGCACTGCTGTCTAGGTTTATAGAATCCAAGGCTTTTACATAGTCCAAAAATGCCATAAACAGCGGCTGTTTGTACAGTCAGCGTCAGAGAAAACAGACCCCCTCAATACTTAAAGAATATCGCCGCCTGCGCCGCGCCGGCCGCGTCACATGACTCACGAATGACGTCACGCGATGCGATCGTCGCTGAGCTGCAAACAGCTTCATCTGCCTTTTATTTGCATGTTCATATTTGTAATTTTGTGATATTTTTCGTTTTCGGCTCAATTGTATACCAAGATACAACATACTCACAAAAAGATGCCACATTAATTTATGTGCCGTTTGAGGATACGAACCCGCATCTCCAGTGCCAGCCGATTACTTAGACCGCGTCTTACTCCACTAGGCTACGGTTCACTTGATAATAATGGCGAAAATATGAATGACATTAAAGTAATCGCTATCTAAAAAGCCCGTTTGGACATTTCAAGTCCATGAAGTTCTCAATTTTGAGAACGTAAAACAATGATATTTTTCAAACGTAGAATGTCATTTTTCATTGATGGGTACCGCCCACTCCGCTCAGTGCTGTCCATAACGAGTTTTTTATACTCTCCACAGACTATTAATAAATTGGTTATGGTAAAAATAAATCGATTAAGATATTTTTTTTAATTTTATCATAAAAATGTCTAAGACAAAGTTAAAGATCGTACACTTATCTGTAAAAATCCGGTCAAGTGCAAAACGTGTGTTAATGCGCAAACACGACTCGTGTTTGCGCATTAAAGATTCCTCACGAAACTGAATTGTGGTGCGAACTAATGCTACATGACCGGCAATATGCTACATGACCGGCAATATGCTACAGTACTGGCAATATGCTACATGGCCGGCAATATACTACAAGACCGGCAATACTTTGATTGCGTTGAATTAGAAGTTTAATTTTAGGGTACTTACTCCTCGTTGAGCGAGAATCCTGAAATGTGAGACGAAGCAAGGTCATAGAGCACAAATAAAAGGAAGCGTTTAACATTTAACATTTTAACATTTTTAACGGATTCTATCGCGATTAATTCTTTATTACTTTAACCCGAAGTTTCGGCTAACTTTCAGCAACCGTGGTCGCGGAGTGACTAAACATCAGCGACTATTTACGTAGAATGAGCTCGCGGTTTCGTTAAGTCTGACTGTTTTTTGCTGTTTTCTAGGTCTTTTTTAAATTTTAGGCTTGTAGACTTCAAGATTTGTAGGTTTAATTATGTCTAGAAGCCTGGAAGCCTAGAAACCTAGCCCTGGACCCCCAGAACTATTACCCAGTCTTCTTTAGTAATTTTGGCACAAGCTTCATTCAGCAATGTCATCATTTTCTTAGTGGAGAATGGCCGCTTTGTATTGTGGCGTGCTGCATATCCTTTCATTTGAGCCCAGATCAGCTCAATAGCATTGTACTGACAATGGTATGACGGCGTTCTTGTCACTTTATGTCCATGCTGAAGTGCCCATTCATCAATTTAATTTTTTAATTTTGCAGGTTTAATTTTTTTACCAGTTACAGCAATTCAGCTCGTAACTATTTCGTATCAGCTTCAACGCCTGATCTTTGTATCCATGCTACTAAATCGGCCTTTTTGTTTGCTTGAGTAGGTGCTTTATTTATTTGAACTGATTGGTCACGGTGCATTGTACACAATAATTTTATTATGCACTGTTCAGAGAGGTTTGCTAACAGGTTAGTAAACCACTCTGTGATATTATTTTGTACTTTTAGACTCAAATGCGAGCAAGGTATCATTCACAAAACCACCACTAGCTGACCCGACGACGTGGCAGATGATTAAGCGTCCACCTTTTCCTATTGGCACTTTTGAGCAAGAGGCCTTAGTATCATCTGTCCATGACTGCGGCACGGTATGATTCGAGTTCAGCCAAGTCTCATCGACAAATATGACATTATCCCAATTTGTGACTTTGTTGTGTTTGCTGTTATCTAGGTTTTTTTATTCCTAGGCTTCAAATATCATCTTAAGTCACCCCGGGACCAGGGCTGCTAGAAAGTAGCCGACGTAGGGTTAAAAGTAAATAGTGACAGATAAATCGCGATAGAAGCCGTTAAAAAGTGGTTTCATTTCAATAAGTGATATAAGCGTAAACTTCAGACAGTAGGTATCAAGAAAATGATTTACTAAAGATTCATTTTCATGCGATTTCTATTGGTTATTATTGAGTGAATATTATTGTAATAAAAATGTTAAATGAAAGAAAATTGACTTTTCGCAGTATTGTATTGTTTAAAAATACCTACAATATCAAAGTTTAGATAAAATTTTCTAATTAGAACTTTAAGCCAATGAACTTTACACTACAATACAATACATATTCTAATCGATCAAATACGCATACAAACTTGAATCGATTTATCTTGAGTATCGTGTACCGAGTGGTGTGGTTACATCCCTAGTTACGTCCAAATGACAAAATGTCATAGTGGGCCTCTTACGTTGAGACTAGTATACCTACTCCTATTATCGAACAAAGTTGATTACGATGTTATTTTGTAGACTTTAAGGTTTAAATTTCAACTACACCATATGTGATAATAATAACTGCTCAATTGACTAAAAGATAAGGTTGAAATTAGTATAGATTTCTCGTTTAGTTCAATAGATTACGCTTGATACAGCTTGTTGCACTACCGTCATTTTGTTTTTTACTTCAAAAACTTATCTGCTGTATAGGCTACGGCTATAGTATTTTAATATCTGTGACAGCGCGCTAAGGTTGCAATTAGAATACTTCTTTGTCTTATTTACTAAACTGTGATTGAAGGTAACTTTATAATTCGTGGTAATTTGCATTGGTGTTAATCCTCCTCGTAATATTATTCAATTTATTAAGTTGTTGATCAGTTTTTTGAGTAAATTGAAAGTATGGTTCGAATAACAACATTTTTGAAAGCTAAAATTGTTATTCTCTGGGAGCAAGAATAGAGGCATAACCAAAGATGAAATATATTTTCATTTTATATAATTATATAAGATCATTCATTTTATATAAGATCATTGGGCATAACGGTAAGAGTTACGATAAAAATATACCTACATATTATATACCTATTTATTTACAAGTTAGATTTTTGGACTTTCTTTTATTTAATATCATTTTCATTACAGAGAAATACAGTGCGTAGATAGATTCGAAGGTATCAAGCGACGGGTGATATAAAATGTGAACGCCAAGGACCTCGCCCAGTTGCTTACACTCATGAATCAGAACGGCACCATGATATTGTGGAAGTTCACTCAGTGGCACCCTTCAACCCTAAAAACGTATAAGACTTAAGAACAAGCGGGCGGTTAACATTAGGTAGGTAAGTAAATGATTATAATAATATTCTTTAAAATAAAATCACAAAAAAAAAACAGATTTGAAAAGGTTTATTATTTTAGGTTACTGGAGATGGATGTCTTTAATGCGCCCAGGCGAGCTAGTGGAAATAGGTGGCCGCATGAACAGTGAGCGATACCTTGAAGTGTTGAAAGACGTAATGCTGCGCATAATCAGTGCGGGTCGCATATCCAGAAGGACAAATTTACCTGGTTCAGGATAACCCTTTAGTGCATCCCGAATTGTGCAAGACTGGCTAAATGCACAAGAACATATAACGGTGTTTGAGTGGCCGCCTAAAAGCCCGGATCTTAATCCTATAAAAAACTTGTGGGGTCAGATGGTTTTAAACTGGAACTAAGGTAAACAGAACTTGGGAACTAATGCGAAATAGTGTCCTAACATTCATAATAATAATATTATATTATTATTAATACCTAATCCCATTACTCTTGTTTACAAGTTTAGTAATCTTCTAATGTGTTAACGATGCACCATCTGACCTCACATATTTTTCTAATGTTGTGTTAAAAGGGTTACTTATCACAAAATGTGATCAAAGAGGAAGATGTATATTGCTATACTGTTATAGTTAAGCATGTTGGTTCTTTCTTTGTGATTCACAGGCATAAATAACATTTCATTTTTCAACCATTCTTTTATATTCAAAGATTATACAGAGTGTAAAAAATTAATGTTTGCAACTTTAAATAAATAAGTAAATAAATATTGTAGTTATGTTTCTAGAACTATGTGTAATATTAAACATTTTATACTTCACTTAGACCCTAAGTGAAGTAAACATTTTATACTTAGGGTATTGTGTTTTGTCAATAAATTTACGTTCTAAAAATAAGTAAATCTAAAAATAAGTAACCCCAATTTAACTCAGATAGAAAAACTGTATACTCAACCAGGAAATGGACTCCATGTAGTCCTAGAAATGTAATTCGAGAAATAAATTAATATTGTTTATACAACAAGCCTATCTTTTCTTACAAACCTCATACCTACTATAAAATTTGATTCCTTAAATAATAATTAACAAAAGTGCTTATGAGAATAAAAAAATAATTATACGAAATAAAAAAAGAACTTTGTGTCCGAGGATTTGAACCCCGGTTACCGTAAACACAAAGCATAGGTCATAACCGCTAGACCAACATGACATTTAGACAAAGTTTCAAAAAACTTCAATGCTTTCATGTCATTATCAAGGGGGGTCCCTTTTCTCTGAAGCTTACTGTACTCTTGCGTCTTTTCTACAATCTGATGAACAGTATGGATGTACTCCACGGTGCTATTTATATATATTTTTTTAAGGTGGCTGAAACTCGTTGAGCTTACTTACTTAGAACAACAGATTTAATGTAAAATGTATCAATTCTTATTTTAGGGTACAGTTACAAGACTGACAGCTTTATAAGTGGCTATTATGTCATAGAAGGCGAAGCAGACCAAGTCCCCTACACGGAAGTTATTACCGATTGATATATAGGAAACCTACCCTTGAATGACATGGAGTGGGATTGACTACAAGCATAACAGTATATTAATTAATTAAAGCAAAATATCCAAGAAAAAAAACTTCTTTTAATTTATTTTGTTGGGGGAGACGCGACTAACCCCAGAATCCACCCCGGATCGTTCCTGGTGCAAAAAGTAAAAAGTAAAGTAAAAAGTATTTATTTCATTTTCCAGTAATTTGTTACATGTATTAAAACTGAGACAGTCCCAGCAAAGGTGCCCATGATTGGAAGAAGCATTGATACCTTTTTTTTATCGTGCGAAAAATTTCCACAGATAACTCCGCCGTCGGAGCCGGAGAAGGAGGTTATGTCGAACTCGAAACGACTAAAACGCACGCCGTCTGTGGGCCGTCGGTTGCCGGAGGTGAGATTGTCGTAGCCATATCCCTCGCACCCCGGCCGACCCAGGGTCATATCTCTCGATCTGGCCCTCTTCCGGTGTGGGGACCACGGATTCCCCAGAAGCATTGATACCTTGCTGAATCGCAATAGCCATCCGTTGCCCCAGGAATGAACCGGAGCGAGAATTCTCAAAATTCAAAATTCATTTTAAGGTATGATTTCGCAACTGCCGACGCACGCAGCATGTGCGCGTAATTTTTCCGTTCCCTTTTCCGGATCAGAGTTTAACAAGTTATGGGTACGCTGTATCTGCTGCATGCGTATGTTGTTGTCGTATGCGATCGGTTTCGGAATCATACCTTTATTCGTTCCAATAGGACGACTGGGCGCGGGCGTGAGACGAGAAACTGAAGTTCTCCTTTCACGTTTGGTATTATAAATCCTTATCTTTATCAGCTTCGATGAGTTTGAAAAGAAGTCGGACGCCGGTGTGCAAACACTGCACACAGTGCACACGGTTGGTACCGTTTTACGTAAGTAGAAAGGGTGTCTATATTTAGAAAATAAAACTACGGGACATTAAATAAAAAACACACCGAAAAAAAACAATATTCTTTTGTACAGTCAGCATCACATCGTCGAGTTTGGTTAGCAAAGTACTCAAAATGATCTTAATGCCTTGGTTTTCCCCCCTTCCTGTTGAGTAATTGTTCTGATATTTGGTACACACCTTTAGTTCGGACGACAATACAATACACTCGTGCCCCGAGCACGAAATATGTCATATCGAATTCGTAACGTAAAGGTATTGAGAGAGAGGAGCATTGCGATTGGCAGGCTGCACATACACCCAGGTTCACAGTAGGCAGGACTGACTGACTGACGGAATGACTATCGTAATTCGCCGATCTCTCGATACACTTACGTTTCAAATTCGACAATATTTCTAAAATGTCTCGTTTGTTTTCAATGTGGGTGCTAGCACCTCTGCCTACCCCTTCGGGGATATAGGCGTGAGTTTATGTTATGTTATGTTTATGTTATGTTATTTCGCACCTATCAAATAGCTGGTCACCCTAACACACAGAAGGAGTCTTCTACACTCCATTGGACACTGTAAAGTGGATTTCAATGTTCTTTAGACAAACTGACACACATGTTGGCAACAAAAGAACTGAAATATAAACTTAATATTCTGTACTTATAGAAAGACTGCCACCCATACTAAAAAACTAATTGCTATCTAAACCCATTCAAAAGATAATGATTTGCATTTATTTTCTTACGAGTTGTTGCCTGTGGCTCCGCCCGCGTGGATATCGGTTATCGCGACCAAACATAGCCTATATCCTTTCATAAAGTCTAATCTCCCCCTATACCAAATTTCATCAAAATCGGTTGAGTGGTTTAGGCGTGAAAGCGTAAAAGACAGACAGACAGAGTTATTTTCGCATTTATAATTGACTTGTTTTTTATTATTATCGGGTTGTATTACTAATATCACAGTATAACGACTGTGATATAGTCGTAATACAACCCGATAATAATAAACCCGATTCAGATAAACACAATGAACCACAACCCGAAGAAAAAATGTGTTGGTACCATTAAATTTAGTACACTCGGCAAAATTGATAGCAGATATCCTATCCACCTTTTGTGTGAGTTATTTTGAAATTTCACGCGGTACGTATTATTTACATGTGTGAGAACAGTCAATCACTCGTTTCTTCAATCACACACTTGCTACTTGCAATTAAGACCTAAAGAGAACACAACCAGATCTCAATTTGTTGTTTATTGACACAAAAATAAATGGTCTCTATAAATATTTAGATGCCCTCGACTAGGTCAACACCTGCAGGATCCATTTGACTGTCAATCCGGAAAATGGAAATCAGGTGGAATCTTTTGTACGTTTACAATTTATAAGAATAAAGCGGATTTTAAAGACATTTTAGATTCTGTGCTCAGAGAGCACGTAAAACATCACAGTCGCTCCCGGTTGTCATACGAACGTCTGTGCTATTCGTAACCAGCAGTTGGTCCTTGAAATAGTCCAATAATGTCTAACTATAGAACTCAGATATAGCCAGTGGGTTGTGGAAGTCAGATGGCAGACGCAAGTCAAGTCTCTTAGAATTTATGAAATGGATTTCAGAGTCAATAAAATTCTAAATTTGTTTGACCTATCTAAGAATATAATAAAAAAATTGATGCTGCTAAGCACATAGGTATAGGTATAGGTATGTCCGCAATTTATTAATTAGGTAACTCGAAAATTTATTAATTATGTTCTACTGATTCGGCAATTTTTTTTTTCGTAAGTCGGGTGAAAACGGGTCACGGGAACGGGAACAGAATTCTACGCGGGCGAATCCGTGGGCAACAGCTAGTTTACGAATAAAACACATTGAAAGATTAACACAAAATCATTTTATACCCTGTTCCGGCTTCCCAAATCGCTAAACCCCACAACATAGACCATACCTACGAACCAGAACCTACCAGTACGGTAAAATGTGAATTATTCGTATAATAATCCCCTGTGAATATTCATAAATTATTACCCGCCACGTCACACCGTAGCGTTAACACGTTATAACTTGTACCGGGAAAAATCCACGCTGTTTATTTCCTAGCACCGGGTGCAAATAAAGAGTTCGTGACTTTTTACGTGCCGTGTCCAAGAGACTTTAAAGCGGGTTTTCGTGTGTTTTACGACACTGTGAGGTGTGAGGTCTGAAATGTAAAGGCTGCTGTTATTTGAGAATGATTTAGAGTTAGTAGCGTGAACAAGGTCAACTTTTTACTAAGGATTTTAAGAAATTTTAACCTACATTTTAAGCTCGCTCTCGGAGGTAGGTGGAGACAACAGCCCGACATTAGCTGCTTCTGTACTTATAAACTTCATGAGTTTCCTCTCTATTGAGAGGAAGCTCAACCTGTCACCTTCGGCAGGTGAGATTGCTAGAAAGTCTCAGACAATCTCACCTCCGGCAACTAACGACCCACAAACGGCGTGCGTTTTGGTCGGTTCAAGTCCGACATAACCTCCCCTGCAGGCTCCGGCTGATATCCGTGGGGATTTTGCATACGATAAAAAAGGACAGTGTAAGATAAGGCAGGTGACCTGCCATAAATCCACTTAAACCATCTCAGCATACCCTATTCAATTTTAGTAAGAATCAAAGAGCATTTCATTTTTCATTGAATTATGCAGCGAAGAAGTTTTCCAGATATTATGTCTAGAGATATAGGCAAAAAACGTTTACGTCTAATGATGAAACGGGAAATCTAATCGCACCCGTATGAAGCTGGAAGGTCATTATTATATTATACTAGCTTTTGCCCGCGGCTTCACCCGCGTGGATGTCGGTTATCGCGACCAAACATAGCCTATGTCCTTTCTCAAGGTCTAATCTACCACTATACCAAATTTCATCAAAATCGGTTCAGTGGTTTGGGTGTGAAAGCGAGACAGACAGACAGACAGACAGACAGACAGACAGACAGAGTTACTTTCACATTTATAATATTAGTAGGGAAGTAGGGATTTCTGCACGTGCATGGACTTATTTTTCTCATTTTGAAAATCTGGTGCTACTATATTTTTCTTGCTTTTAATGACAAAGACAAATTAGAAGAAATTCCTGCGCATACAATCACGAAATATCACGGCTAAAATATAAGTCACGGATCTAGAGCTGTAGACTATATACCGCAAGGTGTTAGTCCCAGCAAGTCACTAAACTGGTGCAGTACCCTATAGGGCACAAGCTTTTCGCAGTTTACCTTATCTTTTTTTTTTATATACCACTTAGGTGGCAGACAAGCACACGTCTTCTTCTATCATCTTCATGGAGACATCTTTGCCTGATTGCCCTCTTTGATGACCTCGGAACTTTCTCCTCCACTTCACACGATCTTGGTCTCTCTCTCCTTCTACCTGAACCTAGCGCCATTGTCAGGCATTTGTAGCCTGGCCGTTGCTGCAATACGTGGCCGCACCAGCGAATGCGGCTCTCTTGCATTGCATGTGTGATTTCACGGACTGCCGCGGATTTTCGCACTTGTGAGCATAAAAAAATCCGAATTGTGCCGAATGTCCAGACTAGTATATTGCAATAGAATTCTGTTCTGTTTGGTGCTCTATGATAGTGATAACAATATGGCTCCTAATATATTACAAGCCCCAACCCCTTTCCATGATATTAAATGTATTTTTGTATTCTGCTATTATTATGTTTAGGTTGTGAACATTATTCGCACGTGTTCAATATCAATATGATCTCCTAGCTTCGCATTTCTCGGCAACCTTTTGAGACTCATTGAATAACAAACATTTCTCTCCACCATCATTCATCCAAAGCAATGCAATTATTATAGCACGTCGTCGCCCAGTTTCCGAAAGGGTGATCAACGTCAATGACAGTTCGTAATATTTTTTCATTCGTTTTGGAACCGGCCTATTGGCTGTTTTGACTGATAAGAATGAACTAATGAACAAAAGTGAGCAGTGTGGCCACAATTATCAACAAACCGCATATCAAATTATAGTACATTTTGACCCTGATCAACGTTTCAGAAACTCAAATTGATTTGACGTCCATGTTAAATTAACAGCAGTGTTGATTGATCAATGTTTTGACAAGCCTTTCAGAAACTGGCTGTAGTCTTTAAAGTAAGATTTACACATACAAGTGCTCGTAGCCAGGTGCGCTTACTGTTCAGTAAACGATCAGTGGGTGAAACTACTTAAGCGCAGTTGTCATTTGGATGGGTAACCGCTTAATGACATTTCGTCTGAGCGCTTCCGTGCTTCGGAGGATACGTTAAAAACCGGTCCCGGCTGTAGTCGTTAGCTGAAAACCGAGGCGTATATGGGCGACCTGAACAGCTCTGTTAGTGGTTGACCAGTAATCACAATTCAAGCTGGGCATTCAAGCTGGGCATTGAAGAGATTCAAGATGACATTCGTTCTCAATATAGTCGAAAAAAGCAAGTCACATCATATTTAAGCGGGCCCCGCATTCTAAGCTATAAAAAGGATTCGGGGCTACTAAGGTGTAAGATTCACTCAACCTATGGTTGTACTTGTCACTTACAAACTTAGAACGACTTAGTTTCGATAACACTTATATTCGTATAATATAATTCGAAGCGAGATCTGGCCTGATGCCAATTTGGCAGCATGTGTGCACATCTAAAGTTAAAAATGAAAAATGCTAGCCATGAATTCTAAGTTCGTAATCGTAGGTGTGTATAAAATATCAGAACAAGCAGTTAACTCGAAGGGGGGAAAACCAAGGTAGTTAATAAGATCATTTTAATTAATTAGTTTGTCAAGATCAATTTGACACTGACTGTTCAAATATTCTATAATATTATTTTAAACTTTATCTGCTTACTTATGCGCGGAAATGAGACGTTGCTTGAATATAGACTGAAGTAGGCATTCGACTGGGTGCTCTAAGTAAACTAAACGGACTAAGGGACAGGGCTGTTCTCCATTCGATAGTAAACATACAGCTCATGAAAAGTGCCCGCTAGACGGCAATAGGCTCGCCCCATATTACGTGGGACCGAAAATCATAGTTGGCGAAATGTGGGTGTTAAGATAATACACCTCTGCCTACCCCTTCCGGGATATTTATAGGCGTAAGTATTTGTATGAGTTTGTCACCGAGTTCCCCCTGAATGGCTGGAACTATTTGGATGAAATGAATATGTACGAACATTCAAACCATCTAGAAACCCATTGAAGGGTGTCTGGATGGTTTGAATGGACTCGGTATGTGAACGAAGAACAAAGACAGAGGGTAGCTTTGATGACGATAATAAATCCCTCCATTTCTTGTGCAGGCATCTGGAATGGAGCCAAATTCTCAGCAAGTGCCCACGTTAGCGCTCTTCTTCACAATATTATCATATATGCGCTTCACACACTACCCCGCATCACGTAGCTTAACGCGAGTGCATGGTCTTATGTTACGTCACTTCTAAGTTTCTTTCTTTACATTGATAAAAAATTAAGTTTAAAAACTAAAATCCGACTAGTTACATACTACAAAATCACGCTCTAAAACGTATTAAACAAGAAAACATCAAGGATAGCCGTGGTCGTATGCCACTTACTCTAACAAAACAATACATTCTAGGGAAAAGTTTTAAAAAGACAATTTTAGGAATTTCTTTATGAATTGGCTTCAAAAGTTTTGCGGTATATTTTCTCCAAAGGCTTCGAAAAACTCTGTCGTAGAATGTGCTGAATAATTAATCATAGGCAGTTTCATTTTTCACTTCCTTATTTTTCTTATCACCTTTCATTTGTTTTGCAACTCTTTAATAAATGATGAAAAAAATAAGAATGTGAAAATTATTTATCGCCAAAAACGACAAACGACACCGTGACGATTACGATACGACGAATTTTTTGAATCTCAGTTTTGAATCCGAGTTTAATATTTTAGATCTAACAAGACATTACTTATCATATATTTTCTTTGAAACCGAACGGTCAAATATTTTTCATTTATCTTTCAAGTTCGGTTCACTGTGAGCGATAAAATATTGGAAGCTTATTTTTAATAGATACCTGTCTAAAAGCACTTAAGAATGTTTGTTAAAATATCTACTTTAATGCAGGTGGGGTTGCAAGGAGTATTAGATATCATAAATATACCAAGCGCTTAGTAGTTTAGGTGTATACTTCAGTCACAAAATCTATACAAGTACTAGCGGCTTTATACGCCCGGAGTTAGTTATTGGACTTTCTTACAAACTTCCAACACCTCCATACCCTCTTAGGGGTTGATTTTCGTGAAATCCGTTCTCAGCGGATGACTACACCTGATAGATTATAAGGTGGAAGCTAGGATGAAGAGGAAGATCTAATCTTCTTCGCGTTAAACCCAGTCGCGGAAGGCGGAATTAATATCATAAAGCTGAAGGGTTTGTTTTTTTTATTGAATGTGCTAATCCCAGGAACTACTGGTTCAAATTGATTTTGCCCTCTATGGAAACAAGAGACACAAGCACACCATGGCATTTATAGTAGGTACAGGCGTGTACATAACGCTTATCAATATAAAAAAAAACTGACTTTATACCTAGATACGTCGCAAAATTACAGAAAACTTGCGGCATTTTCCGGTCACATTTCTGAAAAGCAGCTTTTTGAAATAATCATTTATCCAAAGTGATTGTAAGAAGGTAAACAAGTTATTACCTAACAAAAACATTTAAACATTAGTAACGTGAAAGTATCTGTACGAATAATGAATTATTTTATAATTTGTATGTCACATTAAGTAACAAAAAAGACAAAAGAATCCCAACTGTTATTTATTTTGGCACAACAGCCTGTGTCACAGGCTCCTAGCGTTGGACGTTTGATGCCAAATTAGGGCTGTCAATATTTAGATGTCGAAAATAGAAGACCTCAGCAAAGGGTATTTAAAGTCTCTTCATTTTTATAACCCCGTAAATCTGAAGGCTTGTTTGTTCAAAGAGATTAATTGCTCCATGGTTCAAATGAATGTCAGTAAGTTTTTCGATATTTGAAATAGGTAATCATTTCGATATTTCAAATAAGCTGAGGTGGTAGAAGGTGGAATGAACAGGGTGATATGGTAAACAGCAGTGGACTGAAATTGATTAATTTGAAGCTGCCGTTAAACAACAGGATGCAGTTATTTATATTTGTTGACATTATATCCTCTGTCAACTGAAAAAATTATGTAGCAAACAGTGCGGAGACCTTTCAGAAATAGGTGTAGATAATATATGAAATAGGTATACGTTGAAGCAAGGGGTGTTGCATACGTCCATAGGGGTATTGCATACGTCCATAGGCCACGGTAACCACTTCCCATCAGGTGGGTATGCTTATCTGTCACAGTGCCACCTACAGACCTACAGTATAAAAAAAAGAACTTCTCCATTTTATAGTCGGTTAGAAATACAATTCAGCTTATTTCATTTCAAGTCATCAATTTACATAACATAGATGCATTGGAGATAGCCCTACTACAGTCAGGTCACGCAGTAGGTACCCAGGTATGGTAATGTATTTGCGATCGTCCCTTTACTGATATCTGGCATATCGCCCACCTCAGACCGCTACGATTGCTAAGACATATTTGATTGTTCTTCAACCTTTAGTTATTTTGTTTTTATAAATCTTATGGAGAAAGCCTTTGATTTATTATCCGATAAAATTTGAAATTTCCATACCCTTATATTTTTGTTTGTTTATTTTAATTGACTATTTTGTTATTCTCTGTTACGTTGGTGGTTGGTCGCTTGCATTATTCCATTTTAATGATATTTCCTCTATATAGTTACACTTTAAAAGAAGATAGTCTTCATGCATGTGCAACTCAGTCCCTAAAGAATGATGCCCACTTTCCATACATCCGTTGCCCTGTCATTACATTTTTAAAATGCTATCGTATTACTGTACTGGTATCATTGATGAATTGATACTGCATCTTTAAAACCATAAAACCAATAATGGTTTAAATCTTTAGACAGGAAAATGTATATTCAAGGTATTAAAACGTGTAGGTAAAGTATTTATTTATCTGTGCTTTGACTAATGAACTGTGTGACAGTGTCAAAAAACTTAAGCGGTCCATTACACGCTCATGCAATCGTCATGCATCATGCCGTCAATCATGAATATTATTGGTCAATCGGTTATTAGACGTTATGTTATTGGTCACTCACGGCGTGATTGATGGTTAAACCATGGCAAAACCTAGCGTGTAATGGACCCCTAACAACCAATGATCGTGTTCTGACATACATTTTACTTATACGCGGGTGCGACCGGGTCTAACGCTACATAGGATGATGACGATCTCATATTATCAAAAGTTAATTCTTCACAGTCAAGATTAACAAGATATAGGTAATAATTTAGATTTATTTCATTTCATATGCTCATATTCAGTGATTAAATGAGCTTTCAACATACAATTTACTGTTTGCAATTTTTGTCATCATCATCATCAGCCTTGCATTCATTCTGGTTACATCCACGGCCTTGCTTCAGAGTCCGGGGTCCACCTCTTCCAGTACTACCATGACGCGGCTGAACTTACATATGTTCGGTGAAGCAACTGCCATCTGACCTCCAAAACCCATTGGTGACATTAAAGTATTGTGTAGACTAGTTGTTGGATTTATAGGGCTCTAACTACCCCTAACGACTGCCATTAGATGTTCGTATGATAACTGGTAGGTACTGACGGCTTAACGTGCTCTCCAAGGCACGGAGATACCATGACCCAGGTCAATGCAAGTAGACATAGATATTCATGCATGCAAATATTTGCACTGAGCGAAAATCGAACCCGCGCCTCCTGCGTAGCATTCGGTTCACTACCGCCATGCCACTGAGGCTGACGGAATTTTTGCATTCAACAATAACTAAATAAAACACTTTTTAACTTTATTGCTATTACAGAAATGACAATATGAAAAGTCAAAAATGAATATTAATAACAACATTTTATTCATTACAATTGGTATTTTTATTCGTCTATTTTTATATTTTTATAATGTATGTGTTCTCTTATCTAATCATCGTCAAAATAATGTTGTGTTTTGAATTGAAGGCAGGAATCTTAGAGCCCAGGGTCTGTCTTCCGACTTTTCTAAAAGGTTAGGGCCAGTCCACACGGCGCGTTGCGTTGCGTTGCGTCGACGCAGCACTGTGCCACTGCGTCGCGTCGTTTTACATACAAATAATCATAGTGTCCACACGGCGCGCTGCGTCGACGCAACGCACACACGACGGAGCTGCAGCCCCGTTGGCGAAGCGGGCGGGGGTGTACGCGTTGTGACTGTGACTGCATCGTAGTAACGCTGCGCTGCGGTGACGCAGCACCCGTGTGACCGGCTATGTGTCAAAATATTTGCGTTGCGTCGACGCAACGCAAACAACGCACCGTGTGGACTGGCCCTTAGAGTCTGTCTCCACTTTTCATTGTTTTGGGCATCACTGGTAATGAGATAATTGGCACGCATAACACATTCTACAACGATAGTTGAGCTAAGACTTCTTAGGTTTGCTCTGCTACCCGGCGGGGCGGTATTGCCAGACATTTTTATCATACACGTAGCCTGGGGGTTGCCGAAAAACGGGATTGGTACTGAATCTCAACAGTCATAAAATCAACAATTAAAACATCAACACCGTAAGACCAACAATTCAAAATCTCTACGATTCAAAATCTCAACGATTCAAAATCTCAACACTTTAGAATATCAACAGCTTAGAAGGTCAATAGTTCACAAGATCAAAGTTTAAAATCTCAACATGGAAAAATTTGGTTACTATATACTTAGTGGAAGTGATACAGATTACATATTTTGCTATTATATACATAGGTAAATAAAATTCATGTTTAGTTATCTAGATATTAATAGGCTAGATAGCGGTGTATGTATAAAATAAGCAGTCAGTAAATCTATCACTATATTTTCGATATTAAAATGCTTCTACATAGGTTTGAATCAATCTACAGGAAACATTAATTACACAGAATATTATGGTACACGAGGTGACTAGGATACCAAGAAGTTCGGACCTAGCACCCTCTCTTCTAGACCTTCTGCTGACTAGTCACCCAGACCAGTACAGTGTTTCGGTGCGAGCCGCTTTAGGCAACTGCGACCATTGTCTGGTTTGTTCCAAGGTGCCATTCAGAGCGCCCCCACGACCCGAGCAGGGGAAGCGGCGTCTCTGGCACTACTAGTCAGCGGACTTGCATGGGATGCGTGACTATTTTGCGTCCATCCCGTGGGTTGTACATTGCTTTGAAGGTAAGAACCCATCGGATAGTGCTACTGCTGTCGCCGGTGAGATCAGTCTGGGTATGGAATACTATAACCCATACATTGATGTCACCGGTGTCCGCGGAGCTGCCCCCGTTGTGCAACCCTGATGGATCCCTGGCCCATGAGCCCCAAGAGAAAGCAAATTTTGCTGGTTAATCTCTTTGCGGCCAACTCCCGAATCGATGATTGCATTGCAGTAAGCGGCCACCGATACAGCTCCTTTGTGACCACGCAATGCCTGAGATCCGTATCAAGCAGCGGGATATCCGTGCTGTGCTGCAGTCACTCCATGTTCGAAAAGCCAGCAGACCGGATGGAATTCCAGCGGTGGTTCTTCAAAAATGTGCATCGGAGTTGTCTCCAATGCTTACGCGATCGACCGGATGTCGTACAACTCGCGTACAGTGCCATCGGCTTGGAAGGAGGCGAATATACAGCCGATCCCCGAGAAGGGGGATCGCTCAGACCCGGGCAACTATCGGCCCTTAGCCGTCACCTCAGTGCTTGCTGTGCAAGGTGTTTGAGCACATAATAAACAACCAGCTCATGTGTCACCTAGAGGATCACTCCTTAATTAATGACCGGCAATACGGTTTTAGACCGAAGCGGTCAACGGGTGATCTTCTGGCGTACGTTGCCCATCTTTGGGGTGAGGCTATGGACAAGCATGGCGAGTCACTAGCAATTAGTCTTGACACCGCCAAAGCATTCGATAGAGTCTGGTACAAGTCGCTTCTTTCCAAGTTACCAGCCTTTGGTCTATATTTTTATTTGACCTGTATTTTTTGGATTTTTTTAATATATATAGGACACGTCAATTTGATTTCGCCTCGCCTGATGGTAAGCTGAAGGCAAAGTCTCTGAAAAGAGGGTCACCATTACAGACACGTACCATGTTACAATCGTGGCACTCAGCTTGACAGCCTCATCAGATGCTTTTTCACGCCCCGCTTAAAGGACCTGAGACTGTAGGAGGAGGGAAACACGTGAACTGGTAAGGAATTCCAAGTCTGCCGCTTGTCAACCGCTTGGTTCTTGATGGAATATTCTGCACCGTATGCGGGTGGCATCTAAGTCCTGCGCGTGTTGTATATAGGAAAGGAGAGGGTGGGATTAATTGGAAGAGCTCATCAGAACATTCATCATGGTAGAGACGGTAAAATACCGCCAAAGATGCTACATCTCTACGCAACTGCAAAGGCTCGATTCCCAATAATGCGGACCGCACGTCGCTGCAATCTTTCGAGAGCATTTAGTAGGTACTTTGCGGAGCCATACCAGAGATGCGAGCAGTATTCCATGTAAGAGCGAATTTGTGTCTTGTAGAGAAGGCATCGCTACTCCGGCGTGAAAAAACGTCTCACTTTGTTCAGGACTCCGAGTTTACGCGAGGCTGTTTTGATGATACTATAAATGTAGTTTTTGTAGCAGCGAACATCCATACTAAGGATATTGAGATTGTCCTGTAGTGGCATTGAATTCGACCAGGTTTTCAAAGCCCCATTGAGAAACGTCGTTCAGGGTCCGGTCAAGTTCACTGACGAGAAGCTGCCTTTTTTCCGCGATATCAGACTGCTTGGTCGCAGGTTGTCCGTGATAACTCCCGTGTAAGGTGCTAATCGTCTGCATAGCAATAAACTAGACAGCATGTCATTGATATGCAGAAGAGAGTGGGTGATAAGACGGACCCCAGCGGCACACCAGCATTTACCTGCAGGAACTCCGAAGTTCGTCCATCACAGAGGACGCGAATACGGCGCCCCTGCAGGAAGCTAGCCACCCAGTCGCGCAGTCTGGGAGGCAGACCAAAGGCTGGTAACTTGGAAAGAAGCGACTTGTATTGTACCAGACTCTATCGAATGCTTTGGCGGTGTCAAGACTAATTGCTAGTGACTCGCCATGCTTGTCCATAGCCTCACCCCAAAGATGGGCAACGTACGCCAGAAGATCACCCGTTGACCGCTTCGGTCTAAAACCGTATTGCCGGTCATTAATTAAGGAGTGATCCTCTAGGTGACACATGAGCTGGTTGTTTATTATGTGCTCAAACACCTTGCACAGCAAGCACTGAGGTGACGGCTAAGGGCCGATAGTTGCCCGGGTCTGAGCGATCCCCCTTCTCGGGGATCGGCTGTATATTCGCCTCCTTCCAAGCCGATGGCACTGTACGCGAGTTGTACGACATCCGGTCGATCGCGTAAGCATTGGAGACAACTCCGATGCACATTTTTGAAGAACCACCGCTGGAATTCCATCCGGTCTGCTGGCTTTTCGAACATGGAGTGACTGCAGCACAGCACGGATATCCCGCTGCTTGATACGGATCTCAGGCATTGCGTGGTCACAAAGGAGCTGTATCGGTGGCCGCTTACTGCAATGCAATCATCGATTCGGGAGTTGGCCGCAAAGAGATTAACCAGCAAAATTTGCTTTCTCTTGGGGCTCATGGGCCAGGGATCCATCAGGGTTGCACAACGGGGGCAGCTCCGCGGACACCGGTGACATCAATGTATGGGTTATAGTATTCCATACCCAGACTGATCTCACCGGCGACAGCAGTAGCACTATCCGATGGGTTCTTACCTTCAAAGCAATGTACAACCCACGGGATGGACGCAAAATAGTCACGCATCCCATGCAAGTCCGCTGACTAGTAGTGCCAGAGACGCCGCTTCCCCTGCTCGGGTCGTGGGGGCGCTCTGAATGGCACCTTGGAACAAACCAGACAATGGTCGCAGTTGCCTAAAGCGGCTCGCACCGAAACACTGTACTGGTCTGGGTGACTAGTCAGCAGAAGGTCTAGAAGAGAGGGTGCTAGGTCCGAACTTCTTGGTATCCTAGTCACCTCGTGTACCATAATATTCTGTGTAATTAATGTTTCCTGTAGATTGATTCAAACCTATGTAGAAGCATTTTAATATCGAAAATATAGTGATAGATTTACTGACTGCTTATTTTATACATACACCGCTATCTAGCCTATTAATATCTAGATAACTAAACATGAATTTTATTTACCTATGTATATAATAGCAAAATATGTAATCTGTATCACTTCCACTAAGTATATAGTAACCAAATTTTTCCATGTTGAGATTTTAAACTTTGATCTTGTGAACTATTGACCTTCTAAGCTGTTGATATTCTAAAGTGTTGAGATTTTGAATCGTTGAGATTTTGAATCGTAGAGATTTTGAATTGTTGGTCTTACGGTGTTGATGTTTTAATTGTTGATTTTATGACTGTTGAGATTCAGTACCAATCCCCCGAAAAACTTGTCCAGCAATGAGGCTCTCCTGTATTTTATCTGCTATGTCATGGACAAGGATCCCACGGATGCGGACATTGCTCTCCTCTCAAATGGGGTGCTATCAGAGTATCAAATTGAATTTGAACGCAACAGAAAGAGGAATTACACTACACATCAGCAATAAAACGAAACCATGAAACCAAATGAAGCTGTCACTGTCATGTCATAGTCGGTGTTTGTTTATAGCGTAGAGAGAGGACAAATACAATTATTATTTGTAATCGTAGCAGGTACCAGTAACACAATATAACAGTGGTATACCTACTAGGTATACCTAATACGATTATTTCATATTATTTTGATATCTTATTAGGTAATAGTCAAAATAATAGCGACAATAATCTATGTGCGTGCGTTAATCCTAAGCCTGTTAAAGTATGAAGGAAAAGTTGGTCACTAATTCGTATTTATGTTATAGGCAATGTGTATAATCCGGCATTGTATAGAATGCCTAGGCATTCTATACATTGCCTAAAACGTTCAGGCAATGTGTATAATACGATTAATTTCACACATTGCCTAGGTATTGTATTAAATGCCAGAAGCGCATCAGGCAATGTGTTTATTGGACGGGTTGTTGTAAATTCGTCTCTTTAAAATGATATTTCATGTGCGAAAATTCGTCTCACCCTAATAAATAAGTACTGCTAGCAAACAAAGTACCTAATAGATTAACAAAGCGTCATTTATTTGCGATCCCTTAAGAAGCCCTCTATGGATTTGAAAAATGGATATTACTGCTGAAAGAAAAACTGTTCACTCCGACTTGGATAGATTAGGTTAGAATTAGAAGTTAGGTTCGTGGTAATTTTTTTTTTAACCATGCAGATCTCTATAGGCCACGGTAACAACTCTCTTTCCATCAGGTTAGGTGGCTGACAAGCACAGGGATGATGGTAAGAGAGTGGTTGCCGTGGCCTATAGAAATTCTGTATTGTAATAAAAAAAATAACCACAAAGGCTAATGCGGGAGCTCCGCTCCACTCCCGCATTTACCTTCTAACCTAATCTATCCAAGTCGGAATGTGCAGCTTTGCTTTCACTGCTATGTGAGAAACATTCTACGGAAAAAACACGTAGGTACTTAGGCATACCTACCAATAGAACACATGTCTTATCAGCACTTTCGCTGGTGGAAGTTGAAATTAGCATTAGCTCTCAAAAGATTAGTATCTGTCTAACTAAATCATAGAGAAGAAAAATTGATTACATACATTACCTATGCTTCGACCGGCATTCTATACAATGCCTAGGTATTCTATACATTTCCTAGGCAAAGTGTAAAATAGTTTAAACATTGAATATCATTTCATACATTGCCTGAACGATCCCGGCATTCTATACATTTCCTAGGTATTGTATAGAATGCCTGCATTATACACATTGCCTGTAACATTTACATTATATTGAATAACTGGACGTAGTCGTTTGATTGAAAAGTAGTGCAAACAGCCACTATTATTTACTGCAATAGGCTCACCCCCTATTACGTGGGACCCAATACAATGATTTAGTGAAATGTGAGTGTTCATTCACCTCTGCCTAACCCTCCGGGGATAAAGGCGTGATTATGTGTGTATGTGTGTGTGTGTGACTAATATTTGTCCTACTGGGTAACAGGAAGAATAACGTAATATCTGTCAAGTCATTTGTTCATTAATACGATTATTCTAAATAGTCCCGATTGTAACATCTCTAAAGAGAATATAATCATAACGTGACAGAGAGTAGAGAATATTTTCCGTCTATGGTTTCTGCTTTAAGATGGTGAATTTCTTCTTACGCAGATTGATATATTGCTGATCATTTTGATTATCATTAAAAAACTGATATCTGATTTTCTAGCCTAACACTTTCTTTCTAAGTTTTTTTGTTAAAAATAGAAAAAAATATGCTATTTTATGAGCTAATTATCTAGGCAATACGGGCAAATTGCTTATTCTGATCAGACAGGTGAAAAGTGGGCATTGTTCTTTATAATTTTGAATCCCTATTTGCATAGCAAAAACAAAATATTTAGAATATTTGAAGTTAAAAATATAATTTCCAAAGGGACTTATTTCTGTGTTCTTCAAATGCAATCATTCAAAATGTCTGCGGAAGCGACTGGTCATTAATCAAAAGTCTACCTAAGAATATAACAAAATTGAATATGACATTATATAATAAAATTGTAAAATGATCGTGTCTGTACATTTAAAATATTTAAAATATGCTTGAATTATGTTACAATGACGACTAACTGTAAGTTGCCTGCGGCTCCACCCACGTGGATGTTGGTTATCGCGACCAAACGTAGCCTATGTCCTTTCCAAAAGTCAAATCTACCCCTGTACCAAATTTCATCAAAATCGGTTCAGTGGTTTAGGCGTGAAATTGTAACAGACAGAGTTACTTTCGCATTTATAATATTAGTTTGGATTAAGTACAGATAGGTAATGAATCATTACCTCATCATTCATCATTACTAATGATACTGAATATTTTATGAGTTTAAAAAAAATTGTATGGTAACTATACAAATCGTTTTTTTTTTTTAAGGTCTTGGTCAGACTTACAATCTTACGTTTTTTAATCGCAATAAAATTGATTGAATAGAATCGGAGATATGACCAAAAGTCACAATACTCGACTTCATACACGGGCAGAGCCGGGGGTGAAAGTCTAGTTCTATCAGAAAGAGCAAAGAGAAACGTCTTTGCTTCTCATTCCTTATTATTCCGTCTCTTTCAAATCTGTAATTCGCTCAGTTTAAGGGCAAAATTTCTCGGGCTTAGCCCTTGTTTAATTTTCTTTTATTATTTTTGCTCCTGACGTAATTGAAGAAATATGACGTCGACTCACGATGTAAATTATTCTGAACTTCGAAACAGGTTGCGATGTTTGAACTTGTCTGTTCATTTAAATTCAAAGGTATAATTTATAATTTTGTATGTATTGTATGTGTATTACATGTACCAGTGGTGAATCATAATGGTGAAAGGAGAATGCCCATTGTTGGTTTCGCTTTTAGTCGCTCGCGTCAATATTTCAAATGTTAAAAAATAATATTGATTAAAACATGACTTTTCGACCCTAAACCGCTTCTGTAGAACTTGGGGTTTGAAATTGAATCATAAGAATGCGTAAAATTATAGAATACCATTTTAGTAATACCAACACCATTTTTTGCTAATGTTGCCATTACATGAAATATAAAATAAACTATTGATGGTTGAATGTAAATATAGAAATCTTTATAAAATAAAACGGTTAAATAATAATAAACGTGATAATAATTCGCAATGTAATATTAAAATATATTGCACTTTATTTATCTTAATATATTTCGTGTATGTAGCGGTAGTTTTATTAGGATAGCAAAATATTCTTTGTTTCATTGGTAGTTTTATATGGTATCCCTCACAAATGACAATAACTAAAAACTCAACTCAGTAGTTTACAAAGAGAATACAACTTACAAGTTCATTTATTTCCTCTTCTGTAATACAACATTATTGTTTGAATAATCATGGATTCACGCTGTATTAATTGCTCCATCTCTCTTGTGCGCTTACGCCGGCTACGTCTACTATGAAATATCTCAGATAATGTTTGATATTTTACGCGCATGGATATCACCTACACCGGTAAGAAAATATCACAAGATTTACATACATAGACATAATATTATTATACTTTTATATTGCCAGAGTACCTATAACTTTCCAAGAAACCTTTACGTTAATGTAACATAATATATGTGTTGTTGATGTTACCTATTCAATTGATTTATTTTAGAGTACAATGAAAATGTTCACCTATTACCTGATCTCTACTCATCATTCATCGCTCTCTCTTACTTTTTATTATCATGTACGTAACTATTTTCAGATACAAATGCAATATGCGTGGAATGTCATGCATTGCTACAGAATGCAGCAAATAACACAGGAATGAATGTTACATCCTCAAGAGGACATAATAATGTTTGTTTTGGCTGTGGAGTATCTATTTTACGTACTAGAAGTCATAATGTAACATTGAATTGTCCTCAACGCAATATATTTTTAGAAACTGTTGCTCCTCATTTGGTAAGTACCTTTCATATTACTAACCAAAGTACTATTGTTTTGTTTTACATAGTTGGTTGCCGTTACTAGTTAGTCTAGCACATAATGTAAGCAAGCACACCTACCTCAAATTATATAATATACAAATTATCAAGAACTATGTTATCATATCGTACCTACTATGTATATAAATATATGTAATATAATTATATCATCCTAGGTACTGGCCGACCAGGCCCGAGTCCCCAGCTTGGAGTTTACTCCAGTTAAATAGGGAATGATTAAATACAGTACGAGTAACAGATCACAGTGTATTAACACATCATAATTAATATTGTTTAAAAGAACATAGGAATTAAGTTTATGTGGTTGGGTACACTATGTACTCATCATCATTGTCATTATGTTAATCCTAGTCGCATCCGAGGCCCTCACCTCAAAGTCGGGCTTACTCAAATATAAAAGGAACATTATGTAATTAATCATAATAATCATCTTTTTTTATAATAAAAAAAACAATACATTTGATGCATCATAATTTCACATGACAAAGGTTTAATATGGATACTATCTATTTATATTTCAATCTGTTATTCCTCATATAGGGTGCTTCTGATTGAAAGTTAGGTAGCCTCTATGCACAAGTAGTCACTTCAGAATACATAAGTCATAAAGTATTTATTTATAATCTTTTATTTTAGGTACCACATCTGCAAAGAGTCTGTAGATCATGTTGGGAATATGCAACCAGACATGCCAGAAGGCAAATGCTACATGATGAAGCACGGCCGCCACTGTCACCACCACCCATGACGCCAACACCATCATCCAGGACGCCAACACCATCATCCAGGACGCCAACACCATCATCATCTCAGATGCCACTTTACCACTTTCTTAGATGATATTTTTGATGAATATGTATATGAAGATGATTAAATATTCTCAGTATAAATATTTTTTTTTTTCATTGATATATTTTTCTAACCTTTATCTTTCGAGACGGCCAAATCGGTTCGATGTTTATATACATGAATATGTCTTCTCATTTATTTGCATTTTGCATTGGTCTGCGAAAGGTGGCTGGGACGGACTGGATGCGGAAGGCGGAGGATCGGCAAACGTGGCGCACATTGGGAGAGGCCTATGTCCAGCAGTGGACTGCAGTAGGCTAATTGATTGATTGATTGATTGATCTGAGTATCACCGTGAATCGGTGAGCACGTAAAGCCGTCGGTCCCGGTTGTCATACGAACATCTATGGCAGTCATATAGAGGAAGTAGGTGAAATGGGCAACACAACAGCTGATCACCCGTCCGGTCAACGGCGTGCGTCCTCACTGGCAGTAGTAAGTAGTACTAGACGAGGTCCACCATCTCAATATTACATGGTAATAATTTGTAATGCTACATTGAAATGGGATAATATCTATAGTATTTGAGGAGGTTAGGAACAAAAGCAACGTCGACATCAGTCGCTCGATCGTACATTTTGGCGGCAGAACTACTATTTTTGCGGACAAACCCTATTATTTTGGCGACAGATGAATCCCACCCCATTTAAATATATTCAAATTAGAAATCCCTATTCGTGTATGTTGTCGAGTTTATTTAATGATAATCAGTTGCTCAATAACGTATATTTTAGTGTCACAAAAATGCCAACATTAAGAAAATGAACTCAAATGTCAATGTCACAATATTTTCTTCTCAATGTTATTGGTTTTCTAGTTTTTATCATTTAATTTCTCAATAACCCGAAGTTCTGTTACAATATACGTTTAAATTTCATATAATACTTAATACAGGCTTTATAACGCAGTTTATACATATGTGACACGGCAAAAAAAAGTGTGAAACAATCCCCATACTAATATGGGCATTCTCCTTTTCAGGAAAGGTATCGGTGGAAAATAATACTTACCTTGATCTAGTTTGTCATGCTTATTACGACCTATAGGGGAGCCGGCAGGGTTATAGGGAACCTTCGCCACTGGTATTTGAAAAAAAAGGGATCTAAGTAGGTTTATCAGCATTCTAGATCCATAACACAGCTTTGGGTCTAGATAGCGCTATGTAGAATGTCGTGGAATATGTATTTATTTTTATAAAAAACTAGCTGTCCCGGCGAACTTCGTACCGCCATATTTATTTCAACCTGCGTGAATTTTTGATCCCTTTCCCGCTGCACCTATTTTCTCATCTTTAAACCTTCCCTGGACATCCACGAATATTTCAAGACTAAAATTAGCCAAATCGGTTCAGCCGTTCTTGAGTTATAAACTAATAACGAAAAGTGGCATTGATTTTTATAAGATAGTCTCGCCCCTTATTGCGTGGGACCTAAAATCGTAGGTGGCGAAATGAGGCGAAAAATTCACCTCTGCCTACCCCTTCGGGGATTTACAGGCGTGTAAAAGCAAATAAGCACGTCTATATTTTTTGTACTATACCTACCTACTATACCTAGTGCATAGGTAACTATCAGCAACCGCAAAGTGGTAGATTGTTGAAGTGTTTTAGCGCCTACAATTTGAAAATGGAGAGCATGAAAAAGATTTTAGTGAAAATTCAAACTATATTTGCATATTGCTAGAACTTTTTTTCTGCAAATATAATGTATTGTGCCTGTTTCAGGGTGGGAGATAGGCACAATAAATTATTTTTATTTTTGTCTCTTCAGAGAATACACGGAAGCGCATTATTATTTTTTTAAATTTAGAATGCAACCATAATTTATCTGTTTCAAATTTAAATTTTTTTCACACCATTTAGTTGGTAGACGAGCACACGGCCCACTTAATGGCAAGTGGTTATCGTGACTTACGGACGAGTGCAACGCCAGGGGAGTCACACTCTTACCTACTGCCGACCCTGTAAAAACAGAGAGATTCTGTGCCGTTAGCGAAGAAGACGCGCAAGACAAGCCTTCTCACTGACATCTTCGTTAGGCTTCTCACTGACAGCACAAATTCTATCCAGTGAGCTCTGGCTACGGGTAGCCAGAGCTCAATGGAGAAGTTTTGTGCTGTGAGAAGGGACTCACCGCCGAAAACACAACACAAGGTTATATAATTCATAACCCAGCTCCAATTAAGTTTATTTCAAGATAACTATACATTTTAACAATATCTTCTTCCTCCTAGCGTTAATTCCCAGTCGCATCCGAAGCTTTCAGCTCGGAGTCTGGGGTCCGCTTTTTACCAGTCATAGCTACAGATTTGGCTAGACCTCGATATTTTCCGTGAAGCGATTGCCATCTGACCTCCACGACCCAATGTTAACATTAGGCGATATCGAAGCTTTGCAGCTAGACCGTTGTTTTTGGACTTTTTAGGGCACCAACTACCCCTAACGACTGCCATAGATGTTCTTATGGCAACCGGGACCGACGGCTTAACTTGCTCTCCGAGGCACGACCAGACCAATGCAAATACCCATATTTAATGCACACAAATATTTGCACTGAGCGGGGATCGAACCCGCGCCTCCTGCGTAGCGGCCGCGTTCACTACCGCTACGCCACGGAGGCTGTCGCTCTAATTTTAATTCATAACCCAGCTCCAATTAAGTTTATTTCAAGATATACATTCTAACAATATACTCGTAATAGCTCGACGTCTTTATTTTTCCAACTTTATTACGTCTATAAGTAGAGCCGAGCGTCATTATTTTTTGCAACATAAAGTAACAGGTGGCAAGCCATAACTTCGGTTTATATCGAGGTTAATCCCCCCACTGAAGCAAACAGAAATCGTAAATTGTCTTCCTTGCTGTAGTGTGACCAACTATTTTGATTTTTTTGCAGGTTATTAGGAAAAAAATACTTTAAAGAAAACATATAATATCTGGCGTTATGTTTGAGAGTTACATACATATACTCACGCCTCTAAATCCCCGAAGGGGTAGGTAGAGGTGTATTAATACCCACATTTCACCAACTATGATTTCCAGCCCCACGTAATACGGGAGTGCCTATTGCCGTCAAGCGGGCACTTAGTCATGGGCTGTAGGTTTACTGCCAGATGGAAAACAGCCCTATCCCTTAGTCGCCTTCTACAACACCCACAGGAAGATATGGGGTGGCCCTATTCTACTCCACAGGAAACCAACACGGCATAGTTGAGAAGTAAAAAATTAAAATTTGAGCTTGTATACTACAAATACTGAAAACAGCTCTAAAAGAGAAAATATTTTTGTCTGTTTTGTCTGTTTTGTTTTAATAAATTCAGAAGGGATCCCCCATCACTCACTGTCGGCTCTTGCTGACATAGGGGTTGACCAACCGACGGTAAATGATGGGTTTGCCACTTAAATTATTATTTTACTCTTTGGGCTATCTTTCAATCAATTTAGGGTTCTGCTGTCCTCATTTCCTATAATATTTATTTATTATTTATTAATATATTCTTTACTTTCTAATGTACTTTGTAGAAAATTAATAAAATGGTTATTTAATAAATTAAAAATGCAAAGAAATTTCCCATTTCCAAAGCAGATAAATACGATCTTAAAACATTTCACTTGAATATTAAAAACGAATAAAAAATGGAAAATTTCTCATTCATATCCTCATTATCAATAATATCAGCTAATAAAAGCCAGACATTGAAACAGCAAAGGCAAGACAAATGCTAATGAGCCCGCGCAGAAATAAAACTGTCTAAAGCTTCTCGAATAATCGAATAATTTTGTACAGAATTTGCATTTTGAGTAACGGCTGATCTTATTCAAAGATAATAATTATTATAATTATTTTACTTAATATTGTTTGTCACGAGAAGAGCAGACCATGATAAATTGCTTCATATATGTACTAGCTTTTGCCCGCGGCTCCGCCCGCGTGGATGTCGGTTATCGCGACCAAACATAGCCTATGTTCTTTCTCAAGGTCTAACCTACCTCTATACCAAATTTCATCAAAATCGGTTCAGCGGTTTAGTCTTAAAAGTGAGACAGACAGACAAACAGACAGACAGAGTTACTTTCGCATTTATAATATTAGTAGGGATGTAATTTTTGATAGATATATTATAATTATTAGGTAAGATAAAATTTGGTAAAAAAGTAGATTAGAGCTTGTGAAAGGACATAGACTATGTGTCGCGATAACTAAAAATATTCCTTAAATATGTCCCGCTATTTTAAAAATCATATTTGGTATCCCTACAACCAACATCACCTTTGCTTCCAAATATTGCCAAAGAAAGAAACAGGGACATAACTTTAGCGCGTAAGCATGAGAGTGATGGATATATTTGCTATTTCGAACATAAAAGGTGTAATAAAAATAAAATATTATTACTGCATTCTTTGCAAAGTACCTATATTACTTGGGTAATGCTGAGATTTGTCAAGTAAGGAGGTGGAGGTAATCTATTAACCTCTCATATACAGAATAACGAAGGTACAGTGCAGTGTATAGGATGGAGGAAAGGGGGGAGTTCTGGTCATTGTACCATTTGAAAAATAGCTCGTGCTATTTCTGCTTGCATTCTTGCTTCTGCGTTAATCCCGGTCGCATAGCATCCGAAGCTTTCATCTCCAAGTCTGAGGTCTGCCGTACTGAAACTGACTTTGTATTTTTTGTCACTGGTATCGTAATGGCTTCTAGAGCTTGAGAGAATATTGGACAAATGTTTGCTACCAAGTATAATAATATGAAATTTTCTTTATTATAGCGATATTGGCTTATTGGGTTCGTAAAAAACTACATGATAATATGTTAGTTACAATAAATTAATAAAAGATTGGTGATATGGTCAGTAAAGCGTGAGTATATATTAAATTAATTTCAGTAAGTAATGGAGACCTACCCGTACCGATCGTCATGAAATTTTACATACACTTTGTCAGGAGTAAAATTCCATCAGAAAAAATTGTCTTTTTCTCAAGAGTAGAAAACGAATTTTGAAGATGTTGATCGCCAAATGTATATAAAGGGGAGCAAGACCGCTGGTAAAAGCAAGGGTATTACATTTTTAATTCAAGCAACGACTGTACCTATATTATTCAAAAGCTTATTACATCGCTCAAGAGACAAAATTCACGGTATTACATCATAGACCCACAATGCCGACATAGTTCCCCTAATTTGGTGCATGAAAATTACTAGTACATAGTTTATTATTAATTAATCCGATTTGAACTTTGCAGGTCATCGTGGCTCTAGAACTCCATCATACAACTTTAATAAACTATGCTTTCAGGTTTCGCTTCAAAAATGCATTGTCAAATTTTACGAAAGCTTTCAAAAGAATTTATGAGCAGCTGATTTAAAACCACTTACACCGTTGACTTTAAAATTGAACCATAAATTGTATTGATAATGAAAAAAGATACTGGTTGATGTATTTTTTACGGTTATTGGCAAAATGTATTTTTGTGATATTTAGCTGCAACTACACAGGGACTTTATACCCATGAAAGTAATAAAATTGCGATTCAGATAAAGTAAACTGTATTCTCATGTTTACATAATTTTGAGAGCCACGCACTTCGCATCAATTGTTTTCCATCTGAGGCATTATTCTGAATGACATCGAGTTTTAAACTCAGTTGTAACGTGAGGAGATGTTGGATTACAAATGGTAAACATAGAAGAGAGAAATGACGTAAAAGTCGAACAATTTACATGTATCTGTCGATTTTACGAACGCACGTAGTTAAGAAACGGTTTGTCATTCAAAAAGGGATCTGTTTCGAAGATGCAGAGCTACATACTTATAGATTAGATGCAACCAAATGAAAATGAAGTTGACTATACTATGTAACGCCAGGCAATACCTACTAACACACCTAAGGATTTTACTGTAATATTGTTTATTAAAAAACAAATTGTATAATGTAGGACATTCTACACAACGCTATCTAGACCCAAAGTAAGCATAGTCTAACTAGCTTGTGTTATGGAATCTAGAATGCGGATAAACATACTTATTATACACTTTTTTTTTCGTAAATACTTACTTAATATACATAGAAACACCACCATAATGTCACATGTAACATTATTCTTAAAAATGTATTCTAAAAAGGTAGGTAAAGCACCGCTAAACAACTTTTGCAATAAAAAAACATGATTCGGTAGCTAACTTGGGTGGTTTTGCCATATTTCGCAAGCCATTGGCAATATAATTTTTTAACTTTCTTCTTAAATGACAAACATTCTGTTTTTGTACTCACAAAAGTATTTAACTTTTCTGTTTATTCTGGAAAATAACTTGCCGGTTTGTTCCCTAAATGAAGAAATATCATTTACTGCTTAAAAGTTTCTTTTGTTCATCTTTTTGGTGGATATTAGAGTTAAAAAACAATAGGTACTACTATGCCATATAAAATTCAGAAGCAACAATCAAAGCTCCACTAGGTGCTCAAAGAGAAGTGAGGGAGTGTATTTAAGCAGGGTAAGATCAGTCTTTAAGGAGTGGGGAGTCACCACGGTAGCCTTCCTCTTTTAATTTAATTAGATAACGACGACGGGAACTTTTTGGAATTTTTGCTGAAAATTTCCTAACATAAAACTTTTTTAATTACAGAACCTACCCGACTGATCCAAGCAGCAGTTCCAAGACATTTTGCGTCCTATAGGAATCTACTCTAGGGATAAACACTAGCCTACGTGCTATTGCAAGCAATTTTCTACATGTGTGGCAAAATTCATTAAAACCCGTTAGGTAGTTTTTGCGTGAATTAGTAACAAACATCCATTCCTAAACTTTCCCCTTTATAATATTTGTTACATTGTTCAGTTTTTACTTCTACAAGGCTCTGCGAAGAACATATTTTAATATCTTAAGGTTTAAGGATGACAACAGAAGGGCGGACAGCTGACCATGAACGATTGAATTTCGATATTGAACCCTTGAGGTATACGTGAAACGGTTCAGTGATTTAAGATTTTACCTTAGGGACAACGACAACTGCGACGAACGACCTATGTATTTTGTTTTCATATTGGTTTCGAGTAAAGAATTTGGTCACATAGGAGTAATAATTTTATGTATTAGCTTTTTAATTCTGATCCCGTTTCTGCACTCATGGGAAACTATTCCAGGGATAAAAAGTAGCCTATGTGTTATTCCAGACTATGTGGTAGGTATGTGGACACTGGACAGTGGTATCAAATGTCATCTCGATCCGTTCAGCCGTTTTAGCGTGATTGAGACCCAAATACATACAGTCACGCCTCTTTCCCAGTGGGGAAGGCAGAGACCCCAGCTTTCCACTTGCTACCATCCTGGCATACATCTTTCGCTTCTTCTACGTTCATAATTGCTTCCATGCATGCATTGAGACCCAAATATCTTTACAAATGTTCGTATTCTTTTTATACCACTTAGGTGGCACTTATGGCACTGAAACGTGGTCTCTCACTATGGGCTTTATAAGTAAGCTCAAAGTAGCCCAACGAGCTATGGAGAGGGCTATGCTCGGAGTCTCTCTGCGAGATCGAATCAGAAACGAGGAGATCCGTAGAAGAAACAAGATTACCGACATAGCCCAGAGGATTAGCAACTTGAAATGGCAGTGGGCAGGGCATATAGCTCGGAGGACTGATGACCGATGGGGTCGAAAAGTTCTCGAGTGGAGGCCACGTATCGGCAAACGCAGCGTAGGACATCCACCCACAAGGTGGACAGACGACCTTATCAAGGCCGCGGGAACGCGCTGGATGCGAGCCGCTTCCAACCGGTCTTATTGGAGATCTATAGGGGAGGCCTATGTCCAGCAGTGGACTTCCTATGGCTGAAATGATGATGATGAATGATGAGATGGCAGACAAGCACACGGCCCACCTGATGGAAAGTGGTTACCATGGCCTAAAGACGTATGCAACACCAGGGGCGTCACAATCGCGCTGTCGACCCCGTAAGAACGTTCTAAAGCCCTTATCGAAGTACCCCATACTGTAGTCGCTTGGAAAAACTATGGAAGGGAGTTCATTCCAAGTCAATTTAGAATATTAGTAGGGTTTATTTACGCAACTATTAAAATTTAACCAACATTTTTAGATATAAAATTTCTGTACTGCGACAGTGGGTGAATATCTCCGACATAATTTCCCTGCGGAGGCTTTATGTAGGTTTGACATAGGTACACTACAACATCGACGAGTGCTCATCTAATGTTACTAAGGTAATATGGCGGTCGCTATAGATATTATTTTTAATTAATATTATTAACATCATTCAAAAAAATGGTTTTCCAAATAAATCCGCGAAAAAAAATCTTCTTTTTTTCTACAATCTTGAATGATAATACCAAAAAATCGCGATAGTATCCTATATTTTTTTATTCGTATTTACAAACATGGCCAATCTTCTTCTCTAATCTAATAGGTATGAAAATCAATGCCACTTTTCGTTGTTAGTTTATAACTCAAGAACGGCTGAACCGATTTGGCTAATTTTAGTCTTGAAATGTTCGTGGATAGGGAAGGTTTAAACGGTGAGAAAATAGGTGCAGCGGGAACGGGAAAAATATGGCGGAACGAAGTTCGCCGGGACAGCTAGTAAGACATAATTAAGATGTACATGGTTCGACTAGGGCTTACAACTATGCGGATTCAATAGAGACCAAAGTGATTTTATTTCAATGAGTGATGTTCGCGTAAACTTCAGACAGTATTTTTCTTGGATCCTTCGAGCAGGTCATCAAAAGTACTGATAGTATGAAATCATCAAACTGAAGGTCATCATTGTAGTATCTATAATGGTGTTAACACTTAATGACACCCATATCTACGAGTATAATATATACATATATATACATACATATAATCACGCCTTTAGCCCCGGAGGGTTAGGCAGAGGTGAACTAACTTAACACCCACATTTCACCAATCATTGTATTCGGTCCCACGTGATAGGTATTATTTAATAACTATTTCAGACCAAATCACCAAAAAGGGTTCTTACCCGGAATTTCAGGATGTCTAGAACACAATTCGTTACTGGCGGAAAGTTTAAAAGATGCCAGATCAAACGAAAAGCAAATAACAGTTTGTTGGATAGACTTAGAAAACGCTTTTGGCTCAGTACAACACGAGCTTATGTTGTTTGCATTAAAATGGTATCACTTTCCGTCCACCATTTGGGAAATAATATCCTCTTATTATGGTAAATTAAAGTTTGTGATTAATACCAAAGATGGATACACGCAACCTTTAAATTATAATGTCGGTTTGTTCCAAGGTTGCTGTTTATCACCTATAGTTTTCAATATAGTAATAAATATTTTAATAGACAACATTTCCACACATGACAAGAAGTGGGGCTATCGGTTTAAGCTAAACGGTAAATATACGGAGTCCATCCTCGCATTCGCGGACGATTTGGCAATACTGACTCGCAACCCAAAGCAGTGCCAGGACCTACTGCGTAGAGTGGATGATTTCTGTGCATGGACAGATGGAATGAAAACAAAACCTAGCAAATGCTACTGTCTATGTCTGGGTAGGCGGGGTACCAGGTATACTTCATATGACCCAGGGCTTAGTATAGGCGGGGAAAACGTTTCAACTATATCTGAAACCGTGCCCTTTAAATTCCTCGGAAGAAAGATTGATAACAGAGGTTGCACTCCAGCTTTGGACGAATTAATTGATAGTTTCATTATCGATTTAAAAAAGGTAGACCAACAACCAATAAGTAATGTTAAAAAAGCTTGGATCTATGACAACTATTTAACCTCGCGTCTTAACTGGCCGTTTCTTATATATGATATAAACCAGAGCCTCCTCAAAAAACTAGATGCGAGTGTCACAAAGACACTGAAGTCGTGGCTAGGGCTAGCTCAGTCGGCCGACCCGTCGGCACTATATAGATCCGCGAATAATTTTGGAATGACGTTAAAGAAGCCATCAGAACTCTATAAACACCTAAGAGTAACTAAAATGCACGTCTTATCGAAATCTAAAGACGAAATAGTAAAAGTCCTTCCAAAAGATAAAAATGCATCGGAGCTCGAATCACGCCTCCAGTTCCATAAAAAATTCATGATAGGCTCGCAGACTGGTAGAGTAGGTCTAGGGAATATTCAGAAACAAACAGATAAAGAAATAACAAAATCTTTTCTTCAAACAGACGAAAACAACACCTATAAGGTGCACGCAATGAACCTAGAAATGCAAAACGAATGGTTGACCCTAGGTGAATTTTGTATTCCCATAGCCTTAAAATGGCGTACCATAATATACGACTGGTCACCGGCCTTACTTAAATTTTACCTAAATGCATTCCAGTTGACCCTCCCCGACCAAAGCAATCTAGTCAGGTGGGGAAAAGCCACAGATAAAACATGTAACTCATGTGGTGAAGCAACTGGAACGGCTAGGCACCTGCTAGTGGGTTGTAGGACGCTATTAGACCGGGGTCATTACTCGCGCCGACATGATAAGGTATTAGAAATCATACGTGAGGCTGTAAGTTTGGCGGTAGCTAGAGCGAAAAAAGGATTAACCACAAACCAAAGAAATGACATTGTGTTTGTAAAGGAAGGCTGCTCAAAGAAATCACCTCAAAAGCCATATTCAATTTTAATAGCTGCCGTTGACTGGACAATACTCGTAGACACGTATGAGAAGCACTATAAAATACCGGAGGATATATGTGCCTCATCATCCAGACCCGACATATTCCTTTTTTCACGATCGCATAGGCGTGCAGTGCTTGTAGAACTCACAGTACCGTGGGAAACTAATATACCTAAAGACCACGCTATAAAGACAAACAAATACTTTGACTTGACTAACGAGTTAACCAAGAACGGCTACGTGGTTAAACTCTACGCCGTAGAAGTAGGAGCAAGGGGAATTCCAGCTAAATCCCTGTACAACTTACTTAAAGACCTCGGATTGCCAAGAGCTTCAGTAAGCTCTTTACTAAATCGAATATCAAAAGCGGCATTGATAGGATCTTACCAAATTTGGATAGGTAGGGGGGGGAACACTACTGACGGTGGAGGTGAGCGCTGATGCATCACAAGGTGGCCACCCTAAACCTACATCTGGGTCGCAAGTCCCAGTCGCCGTCACGGTGTTCCTCTCTGTATCACGCTATGGACCCGGCGACCGCACGGTGAATCCATGGAGTGCTGAGAATCGGATCTCAAATAGAGAAATTTCGTGTTGGACAAAATCATCTCCATCAATGATTATGATTAGGTAGTGTACTGACAATATTATATGCCTATAAAAACATATATAAAAACCCGATGCTCAAACTTTTGCGAAAACATCGTGTTCACAAAATTTTCCTATTATGATTCAAAAGCATGTTTTTACCGGACTACTTTCAAAACATATTTGGTAAGTCCATTTGTAAGTTATTTTTGGATATTATGAAAGTAGGTACCTACCTACATATTGTAAAATGGATATTATGCACTTGGGTGGTATTTAGTACCTACAGTTACTTTATCTTAGTATCTACTATTATTAGTAGAAGTGTTATAATAGTTTAAGTTTGTGCTGAAGAAAATCAACATACCTAAACTTTTTACTTTATTGGCAAACATAAAACGGTAAACAATTATGTGTTCGTTATTTAAAATTACTTAGCTCATGTAGTTTTATGGAACATGGACTGCTAGCAACGTATTAAAAAAAATATTTTTAATTAAAATTTAAGGTGTCTATAATATCTGACTCATCTGATAAACACCTAGTATAGGGTTGCCATACGTCCCCGTACGCCGGGACATGTCCCCGTTTGAGGCCTGGTGTCCCGGCGTCCCGGCCAATAAGCAAAATGTCCCGGTTAAACATTTTTAGTATTATATTAGAGTGCTAGACTTGGTTGGTAAACAGTAATATACCTACAATTATACTTCGACGTTGCATCCTCGAGATTTAATATTCACTTGGTAGTCCACTTCTCATTCTACTAGGCATCGCACAATATTTTAGAGATCTGGAAAAAAAAGTTTTAGTACCTACCCCCCGCCTACGCCCCAGCCGGCGGCGGCGTTCCCGTCTTATGTCATTCGCTTTTCTTGTGCGGGCATCGCAACACCTATTAAATCAAATTAAATATTTTTCTGTGAATTCTTATATACTTTGCCAGTTTTTTAGTGTGTATTAAGCAAAGTGAATATGGGGAAACGTAAACAATGCAAAAGTAAACACATTCGTAAGAAAATTAGGCGATTAGAAAATCAATTACGAAATTATTCTTCAGACACTCGGATGAGGGTAAGTCGTGAACTTTTTTACCACTTTGTTCCAAGTAATACGGTCGGGTTACACATGTAACTTTACTATGGTATATTATAAAATTATAAATATGAAAGTCTATTATACTCTTACAAACTAGCTTGTCGTACCTACATGGTACAGCGCAATACGATGATAAGAAAACACATGTAACTTTACTATGGTATATTATAAATTATAAATATGAAAGTCTACTATACTCTTACAAACTAGCTTGTCGTACCTACATGGTACAGCGCAATACGATGATAAGAAAACCTAACGTTCTTCTCCGTTGCTCCATGTTATTTTGGGAATAAACAGGTACTTTTGTGTACATAACCTGGCGAGATCCTACTATCGGTGATGTAATCACAGTCGATAATTACGGATACTTACCCTTTACGGGTACCTAGTGAAGGTGGTCATACTGCGTGACGCGATCACAGCTGATAACCCATATATTTATTTCCGCTCAAGCGGTACACTACTCGCTATACTCCGTGACGTGATCACGGCTGATAGTGATAACTAACAGTCTCGTGTCGTAACGTGATTACGCCCAATGACTCAAAAATACAAAAATGACCTAGATGTCATTGAAAATACACTACTACGAAAGTAGTAAGAGAGGTAACGCAATCGTTCCTGTTTTGTACTAACAGAATTGCATAACGTGGATAACACTTACATAAGTGACGCGAGGCGGCCGTGGGGCGACTCAGCCGCAACTATTCAAAGCTGGGAACTGCACTCCGATTCTGACGGTAGCTTACCATCCCTAGTGTTCCCCGCTCCTACACAAAATGTCAATAAAGACAATCCAGGTCCTTGCCTGAGCCGGCCCTTCAATATCTTCTGACCCAACTCCTACGGAGCCAACACTATCGGGGTTCGACCCAATGGAAGCAGCCGAAAATTCTAGCTCCGACTTGGCTAATGCGACAGTACCTCTTTCCAATGATATCTTAGAGGCCCTTGGGGATCCAAAGAGGAAAGATGAGGTCCTTGGTCCTGCTATTCCCGATGAAATTGCTAAACGTTGGGGGCGTATCTTAACGGATGGCCTTACTAAGAAGCAAAACAGGAGATACCTGACAGGACCTTCATTCCAGACAACTCTCGCCTGGCTAAAGCCCCTTTATTAAATCCCGAAATCACACCAGCATTGGGTGATCCAATTAGAAAGAGAGATAAACTTTCACAAAAAGCCCAAGACCATCTCGGATTAGGAATTGCAGGACTGACAAACTGGTACTCCGGAAGAAAGTCTCTGAGATTAGTCAAATCTTCTTAGATTTACATCATGATAATACAAAGACCAGGAGGAGACTAGTTATACCCTCCTCTGATTAAAAAAAAAAAAAAAAAAAAAAGAAATATTACCTGAATGATCGCGGACGTTAAAAGAGACACATTTATTTTCGGAGAACTTCTAATTGAGAAGATAAAGGCGTCAAAAAACTGCCGAAAAGACAGGACTCCAAATAAAGCGTACTGACGCGACGGTACCACATTAACCTGCAAGTATCCACAGGGCCGAGGGACCGATACACTGGCCCAGGGAGCAAACGAACCGCCCCGTCAGCGGACCGCCCGCCAACGGCAGGGAAGACCAGCGGGCCAGCCAACAAGACGCGTAAGTTATAGATCAGGTAATATCCCATGCAGGTCGTCTTCGCCACTTCCTACAGGAGTGGAAAAACATTACCGACGATCCTATTGTACTTACAGTAAATTCAAGGTATTCATATCCTGTTCAAAAATTCAGTGGTACAACATTATGTACCCGAAAACATTAACTTAATTTTGCCTTACCGAGAAACAAATAGTTCTAGAAATATCTAAATTACAGGTACTCGGGGCAATTATAAAGTGTGATTATAAACCTGGTCAATTTTTATCAAAAAATTTTCCTAACTATTAAAGGTGACGGTACATTTAGATTTATTCTTAATTCAAAAAACTTTTTGCGGAGGTAATATATAAACCACTGATGATTATCTCTGTTTATTTACCGACCATTGTTGTATGAAGTAATATCTAATTAATTAAATAAAAGTGCTTGTATACTATTAGTTTCTACTGTATGTAGTAAGTACTATACAAAAAGTAACTTAATACCAAAACAGGCATAGATATTTTTAGGATTTGAATTAGATTCACGTGGTACGTGTTTGAAATTACCGAAAACGTACAAAATTAACGGATTACATCGAAAAGATTTCTAAACGACACTTCATGCCGATATTTAGGACTCTTGTGCTCCGCCTGTCCTGCAGTGTCGTACGGTTGGTCATATACCAAACGATCCGAACACGAGAAATTCTTTAGTATTAAGAGAATGCAATGACGTCTATGACCTCCCTTATTTTTATTTTTTATTTTTTTATTTTAAACTTTATGCATTATTGATGATAACACACTGGTTTTTTTTTTTTTCCAAGATATTTATTGTTAGCCTAACCGGTTTTGCCTCACGGCATTCTCAAAGGTTTAAATTGACGATTATGAACATCTGGCTTATTAAAGACTACAATATAAATAATATTTCATTTACGTAGGTAGTTTTTAAAAAGTAGTATCAACTTTTTCCCCATAATCAATTTTTTAGTTCAGCCTTACATTATTTTTGTAAAAATTAACATATTAAACATAACACAAAGTCAAAATTATATCACAATTTACATTACTAATTTAAATTTCAAATACAAATGGACATGTCAAATGAAAGTAACAATGTCAAGTTAATATTATAAAAATAAATTAAATTTAGAGATAAAATAAATTAATTTTAACAGAAGCGTTAGATACCTACTCTATCATTCCAAAAAATAGTTGACACGTATTATGGCTGTCCTGAAATAGACCTCTTTGCAACTAAAAATAACGCCAAATGCTTAATATACATCTCATGACATCGAGATCCCGAAGCCTATAATATAGATGCATTTACTATAGACTGGAGTGGGGAATAAGTATTTCTTTACTCTTTCCTCCCTTTTCATTGATCTTGAAATGCTTACGGAAAATTGTTAACGATAATACCACGGGCTTAATCGTAGTTCCATACTGGCCAAGCCAGCCGTGATATCCCCTTTTTTCTTTTCTTTTCTTAAATTGTCCAAATTAAAGCCTGTACACTTTAAACCTAAGCCAGGTTTGCTACTGCCTCCTTCCAGGACCCGCCACCACCTTTGGAGGCGACTTACCCTGGTGTCATCTCTATTATCAGGGGAGCGTACGCAAGACAATCTCCGAGTGCCGAGACAACAGATTGCATCATTGTCTACAAATTCGATTAAACAATACGATAGTGCTATTAAAAATGGTGGCAATTCTGCACTGATAGAAATTTGAGGGTCCGTAGACTTAATTCACTTTGGCTTATTCACCCAGGGTAAATTAAGTATACTATTTAGTAGACTTAATTCACATGAACTATTATGTAATAGATATCCCTATAATATTAACGTCTCCAACATCACAGTTTGCAGCAAGTGCTAGCTATTCTACTTTAAATACTCTCCGACCAGCCTTGGCTCTGTTTTTAGGCAAACAAGTAGGTAATAATGATGAAATAGATAGATTTTTAAGGGTATATTTGAGATTAGACCCAACTTTCCTAAATACAAGTCAACCTGGGACCCGAATTTAGTACTGGACCTATTGGCCACATGGTACCCAAATGACACATCGAGTATAGACAAACTGTCTAAGAAATTGACGGCTCTTCGCGCGTTGTCAACTGCACGACGAGTGCAGACGCTATCTTTGATTCGTTTGACTAATGTCAATGTCACCACCGATAATAATTAATTAAGCAATTAAAACATTTGCACCAGGCCGCGCAATGCCGACATTATTCATTATTTTTTTTCCTAATAAGCAACAAATATGTCCCGCGAGGACATTACTATCCTACATTGAAGCTACTAAAGGTTACCGGGACCATCCACAAACCGATAGGTTATTACTAACCGTTAAAAGACCCGTCCATAACACAACCGCTCCAACTATCAGCCGTTGGATTGAAAATGTAACGACGGAGGGTGGAGTCAATACCACTGTTTTCTGGGCGCACAGCACGCGCCATGCCACTATCTCAGCAGCTGCTCGGAGGGGCATATCCGTCGATATTATAAAGAAAACCGCGGGATGGACCGGAAACTCCCTTGTAATTGCAAGGTTTTATAACAGACCTTTGGCCATGGAGGATGGTAATAGCTTCGCAATAATGGTATGTGATTCTGACTTAATATTTCATGTTAGTCCTTGTTAGTTACAACACTAATAGTGTAAGATTAAATCTATCTCCTTTGCACAAATTTTCTTTCGGTTTCCCACCTATTTCACACCATCGCTAAACATCTACCAAGTGAATATTAAATCTCGAGGATGCAACGTCGAAGTATAATTGATGGTTAAACAAACTTACCTGTAAATGAAGTTTGACCATAATTATACGAGACGTTGCATCCGAAGGGATTTATTACCCGCCCAATCCCCGGCATGCTTATTACCAAAAGGCAAGCCTCCCGATTGCGTGAAATAGGAAATAGCTCTAAAATGAATGACATAAGACGGGAACGCCGCCGCCGGCTGGGGCGTAGGCGGGGGGTAGGTACTAAAACTTTTTTTTCCAGATCTCTAAAATATTGTGCGATGCCTAGTAGAATGAGAAGTGGACTACCAAGTGAATATTAAATCCCTTCGGATGCAACGTCTCGTATAATTATGGTCAAACTTCATTTACAGGTAAGTTTGTTTAACCATCAATAAACGCGACTAAGTAGCTAGGCTATTAATACGTAGATAGAACGACGTAAGCGCTGATATTTTTCCATACATGAATATGTGAATGAGTAATAAAAACCCCGGGGCCAATGATTTTACCAAAACGACATGATGAAGGACAGATGGCGCTCATACTTCCAACGACATGCTGAATAAGCAGCAAGAGGTGCATCCACCAGACCTCTTTCCGAAACATGGACTAGTGCCACCGATAACGCCTGCAGAAGTACAGACTCAGCCTCGACGAAATCCCCATCGAGGCTTAGAAGGCAATGGGTGCTCGTGGTGTGAGCATTCTAACAAATCTGTATAACCGCGTACTCCTCACCGTGAGATCCTGAGCCAGTGGAGACTGAGCTTCATTACGCCAGTATTCAAAGGCAAGGGATCGGTGCAGGAGTGTGGTAGTAACCGCGGTATAAAGATAATGTCCCACACCATGAAGTTCTATGAGCAGATAATCGACTCCCGGATCCGACAGGAGAGTACACTCTCGGAGTGTCAGTATGGGTTTCGTCCCGGGCACGGGATCATTGATCCGGTGTTCTCCCTAAGGATTGTGGTGGGGAAATATAGGGCGAAGAACACGCCCCTGCACTGCCTATTCTTAGACATGCAGAAGGCCTTTGACTGTGTTCCTCGCGCGGTGATCTGGTGGGTACTGTGGGCTAAGGGAGTTCCAGAGACCTACATTGACACCATCCAAGATATGTATCATGATTCTGGTTCCGTGGTTCGGAGTGCTTTTGGTGACTCAAAAGCCTTCCCCATCACCATCGGAGTACACCAAGGATCCGTCCTTAGTCCTTACTTGTTCAGCTCGGTATTAGACGTCTTGTTGGACAGTATCAGAAAACCACATAAGCAGCCTCCGTGGTTGCTCATGTATGCTGATGATATTGCGCTGAAGGACGCGGACAGGAGCAGATTGGTGCAACACGTGAAAGTGTGGAAGGAAGCGCTTGAGAACGGTGTTATGAAGCTAAATGTAGCGATGACAGAAAGTTTAGCGTTAAACTCGACAGATTTCACACCGGTCCGCATAGGCGATGATTCGGTTTAAGTACCTGGGATCTGTACTTCATGTGACCAGTGAAATCGACTACGACATCAGGGCACGCATTGCTTCCGCGTGGGCCAGGTGGTGAGAAATGACTGGCGTCACGGTTGATCCCAAAATGCCAGTCAGGTTGAAGGGGCAGGTCTATAAGACGATCATTAAGCCTGTCCTCTTACATGGTTGTGAGAGCAAGAGCGTAAGCACGTAAGAGCTGCATGTCACGGAGATAAAAATGCTGCGTGAGGAACTCTTGCAGCCGCGGCAGCCTTCATGTCCATGACATCGCAGATAAAATGCAAGAGAGCCGCCTTCGCTGGTGCGGCCACGTCTTGCGGCAACCGCCAGGATACGTGGGTAGCAAATGCCTGACAATGGCGCCCCCGCCGGGTCCAGGTAGAAGGGATAGGCCCAAGAAGTCCTGGCTTGACGTCGTGGAGAGTGATATGCGTGCAAATGGTCTCACTACCATGGACGCCCAAGATCGTGTCAAGTGGAGGAGAAAGAGCCGGAAGGTGGACCCTGAGCTCCGGGGTCATCTTGGCCAGGGATGCAATCGGGAGAAAGCGTCTACATGAAGATGATGTTTAACTTAATGTTGATTTCGTCAAATTTTGTACAATTATCAGAAGTTAATTCTGATAATTTTTCGCCTTTCAGAAAACATAGGAAGCCCGGGTCGCTGCCCGCTTGTTTAACGCTTGTTTAATGGCAGTGTTAAAAGTTGTTGTAATAAAAGTTCCTATTTTTCTACCTTTGCTAATTTTTCTTCAAATGTCCCGGTCTGGGTCCCCACACTTATGGCAACCCTAACCTAGTAGGAACTTGCTCGAGCTGACAAAAATATGGATGAGAATAAGTCCTCCCATTTTCTAATATTAGTCACCTACCTAATAAACCACCATTGAAATACAGGACTACAGTTTATACAAACATATATTCTCGATCAAAATAAGGCACACCTTAAAAACCCTGCTTAAACCCATGCCCATGTTAACAAAATCTCCCTTAACTCGCTCTCTTGGTGAGAAATTCGAACATTAACACCTAAACCTTCCCTCCTATCGAGAAGATAAATATCAGGTTTGACAACTTAGTCCTGCGATTTATTGGGTGCCTTATCATGAGTTCGACCAGGCGAGGGAGACTTCATATGGTATGTGGTGCTCATTTCGTGATATAGGGACTTTATAGAAACATATCTGAATAACGCCAAGGTACATATTTAGTACAATGACAGCCTCCGTGGCGTAGCGGTAGTGAACGCGGCCGCTACGCAGGAGGCGCGGGTTCGATCCCCGCTCAGTGCAAATATTTGTGTGCATTAAATATGGGTATTTGCATTGGTCTGGTCGTGCCTCGGAGAGCACGTTAAGCCGTCGGTCCCGGTTGCCATAAGAACATCTATGGCAGTCGTTACGGGTAGTTGGTGCCCTAAAAAATCCAAAAACAACGGTCTAGCTGCAAAAGCTTCGATATCGCCTAATGTCAACATTGGGTCGTGGAGGTCAGATGGCAATCGCTTCACGGAAAATATCGAGGTCTAGCCAAATCTGTAGCTATGACTGGTAAAAGCGGACCCCAGACTCCGAGCTGAAAGCTTCGGATGCGACTGGGAATTAACGCTAGGAGGAAGAAGACATATTTAGTACAATGTGAATTATGACAAACCTAAGTAGTTTAAAAAATTAGAATATTAGTTAATACCTGAAATTACTAATCTGTATGTGTTAGGAGTGGGTTCACTACTTCGTCAGTAGTATAATGGTCAGGATTCGTACTTCAGTAGTTTCTCGATCATAAGGACCTACGTCTAACCTCTAAAAATATCGACACGGTATCGAGCTTCACATTTACAGTTTGGAAAAGAAATAATATTAGGTATACCCAATGGCGACCTAGAATAGATGACTTTAGAGATGAAAGAGGGGAATCAGTCCCAAATAAAAATGAGCAATGGCCAGAAGAAAAAGAAGTTTGTATGTAGTTTGGAAAAGATCATCTTAGACCGTAGGTGGTCTTTCGAAACAGCATCTAAGACTAGTTAGATCCCAAGTAATCTTGATGCATATATGACGATAGATTAATTAGAATGTGTTAAGCTACTTTTGGAGTGCTTCTCCCCCTAACCTAGCCAGCCTAGTAGTTTAGTATGCTTGATAAGAGTGGCTTGAATCTCTAAAACCTTGGAGGAGCCGATATACACCCAGTCTGATAAGATATTCAGTAGGTTCGTATCTAAATAATACTGCTAGTTAAGGAATTGTACGGTATTTTCAGTGTCAAGTAAATTTGCTGAGACAACTCGCTACAGATTGAACAAAAATCCCTTCACTTTCCTGTTGAACGCAGATATTTACGTACCGTAAAATTGTTTCGTATGGAAGACTGGCTCGCGATTTATCGGTGAACAATATTATTATGCGTAGATTTTAGTTTTAAGACTTACTATAGAGTCAGACAGAATACAAAAAAAAATAAACACCTTTCTGGTTTTAAGTAAAATAAAAGATCATTCTCAGAAGTTACTTTAGAAGGAAATGCTATTATCTATATAATACTATTCTCATCAGCATGAGAACGATTTTTACTAGCAAAGTAATTAACATGTATTCCACCCTTCCTGCTGACTCATTGTTCTGAGGGTAGGTACACGCCCTTAGTTCGGTCGATAATACAATTTAAATTAATAAAATACTCTCAAAATTATTATTAAGATCATTTTAAGTACTTTCGATCGATCTGATGCTAACTGTACCACTTTCTCAATTGAGATAGGCTTGATTTGAGATAGACATTAGAGTCTAGACTAGACCCTAGAGGATAACATTAGAAGAAACCTATGAAATACTCACAATTTCACAATCCACTTATTATAAATATACATTACATACAGTAACATATTTTATAATCCCAAAAGGATAAGCAGATACGTAATATACGCCCACGTTTCACTAGTCACATTTTTCGTCCCACGAGCTTATACCATACCATTGTATTAATATTGTAATAGCAATATGCTAAATTGATTGACTGATACTGAATATTGCTATTATTAATAAAACAATTCATTACAACTTCAAACAAAAACTGGTTAAGCGCGAGTCGGAGTCGCGCAAAGAGGGTTCCGTATAAAACTTGATTGAGGGACAAACAAGTAACGCAGCAGTCTATGGAGCAAGATATACCTACTTAGGTACTTGGAATTATAAAATTTGAAATGAGTTAACCAATATAACTTGCAGGATAAGCAAATTGAACTAAACGATGGTTGCAAGTTGCAAGCGGTTCCTAGAGTAGGGTCCGCAAATGGAATGGGATGCTGTACCACCCCTCCTAATCAACCTGTACCCCTCCTTCTTTTACTACTACTTTACCCCTCTTTAACTCCTGACTTTTCTCTTCTACCTTACTCTCTACTACCCACTCTACCATGCTCTTATCCTACACACATGTGAAGCTCACAATTCCTTTCCAACTACCTAACTAACCTTTGATGTCAATTTCTATCAATTCAATTCCTACCTACTTATCAAATAACTCTATCATGATATACATAAATTCTATTACGACTTAATATTAATTTGGCCAATGAACGTCATAGTGAGATAGAACCCTTATCATGGTACGCAGTTACCCTATGCTCTTTAAAGGGGAGTATGTGCTAATTCTCCGTTAAAATGAACGCCTACTTAAATCATTATACTACTTAGTTGTAAACATGAATTGCTATAAAGAAACTCTGTCTTCCTACAAATATACTACCTGACCTACTTATACTTGTTAAATTAGATACCTACTTAATTTACTACTGAAACTAATTATGATTGTTATAATGACTACCCATCTAAATAATTCTGATATTATCTAACTTATTAAACTTCTTTTATAGTAATACCTACCTAATCTCTTACTAAAATTAATTATATTTCAGTTATTATACAACTATTGATTTCAACATGTTATTTGTTTATTCTGTTCAATACATAGACTAATTGAGTCCTGCACTTATGTGAACTAGATATAGTTCTTAAACTTATTGGATCAAATACTTTATATGAGTTATTAATATATTAACAATGACTGTATACAACATGATATATTTGTTTTTCGGTCTAGGGCCCCATGAACACACGCCCAAGACAGTACAGTCCACACCAACTGAGGAATAACTGTTCCTATGTCTCTTATAGGTTTGGAATAGCTTTACTTACTCCGCCTGGCCAAGACATCTGGCACCCATAACAGACAAACACCAATTCGAATGGCGTGGAATTACAATATATCATTCCCTTTACCTAATTAAAGGCTTAAGGTAAATTATAAGAGTATTCTCTTTTATATATTCCCCTTCTAGAGGTGTAAAAATATCATAGAGATGTATATAACAATCTTTTGATGTAGAACCTAATTAAGGTATTCAATAAACTGAGAGAATAATAAGTAACCTTTATATTCCCTTTTATGTTAGAGTGCATATTTGCAGTAGAAACTTAAGAAATTTACAATAGATTTCAATCTAGAACTAATGTCCATTTCACCAAAACACAATCTAAAGTTTAGGTAGGTAAAGTTGAGTTGCAAACTTATTAGTTACTCACATCACCAAGATTGACACAAGTCCTTACTAGACTATAATGTGTACGGGTCTATTGCCCAAGTCTAGAAGTTTTGAATCTATTCCATAGTTGGAAAATATCATCTATTGTGATAAGATTCTCATTCTCCAGACCATACTCGATTAAGTGAGCAAATACTAAGTCAATTGTTGCAATTGAGAACTATTTTTAGTCACAGTAGAATAGACATACCTAAGTTCCGTCATGATAAACTAAACCTTAACGGTTTTCTCTGGTTATTTGCATATAAAATATAACTAACTGCAAAACAACACAAGAACATGAATGACTCAATCTACAATCGGTTATCAATCACCAACCCCATATCGTTGCACTTTCCGTTAATAGGTAGGTACTATATTTATCTTTTGTTCATAATATTATTATACCCGATTGGCTAAACAAATAGTCTAGTATATGATTGAATACTAAAATTGTAATACTATAAGATACTTTATTTGACTTTTAGTCTTGTTTTTATTCAAATGACCAATTTGACACTTTAAATTACACTACAAATTATGGTAGTCTCTTGATTTAGAATAACAATAATATTACTTTCCTATAATGCCTTTAAACATACAATTCATCTTTTGTCAAGGAGTTTGAAATTAATAATACTTGTATCAACTATTAGCTCGGTTGTTTGAATAGTTTCTGTATTGAACTAAAGAGTATAACAGTCAAAATTCTTGAAATATTACTTTATCAATAATTTGAACTGACCTTGAGGGAATTCATGACTGTATCATTGAGTTAAAGTCAAATTCAAACACAAAGCCACACACACTCATAACTTCTTATATCACCGTATTATATTGGTCAATACACTGAACTTTACATAATAATTATAACTCCTTCCTACAACAAACCATGACGGTTATTAGATTCCATAACAGACATAATTACGCTTAAAAGTTAGTTTATTCCTAATCCCGGTTTATTAAGTGTACCTACACCTACCTATAAGTCTATTCCCTGTGTTTGAGCAAATTTTACCCATTTAGACTAATTGTGTGGTGTGTTATGTCCCTAACTACATTCATAAAGATTACAGGTGAGTCAAGCCTGATTTTGACGTACCTAAGACCCGTGTTTTGTCACAAGAACAACGACCGTAGCCTGGGATGTTGCCTCATGACGACCCTACATATGTATTGTGTGCATAAATAAATATATAATTATATAAGACTGAGCTGTTGACTTCAATAAATGTGACTAGGTCAAACTATTGGGTATCAACACTCAGATGGCTTTTTCGACCCTGAAACTCAGGTAAAGTCGAAAGCTGTCCCGCCATTTTGGATTATCAGCAAACTAGCTAGAAGTGGTCACGAGCTTAGTTAACACCGTCAGGTCTCCACTCGTGGCTGTCACATCGACAAACTTACCTATTGGGATTCCCTAGCTATTCCTATGGCCTCAGCCTCCTAGCCCTAGCCTACCCTTTTATACCTACTATCCCCATTCGAACTCCTAAAACAACATTTCGCATTAGGAATGGCCGTTGAGCAGACTCACTCGAACGAACTACGCTTTCATATCGGAGATAATCAGCGCAGCCAGGAAAGGTGTCTTGCTACCATTCCAACAAAATGCTGTTAACGCGACATTTCAACCATTGTTCGAGCTAAAATTTCACTAAAGAATCATGATTTTATACAAATGCAACGCGATTTTATCAATTATAATGAATTAACACGAATTTCAATATAAAAATCGTTTCAATCAATACACAAAGCAAAGTTTCACTAGTTTACCACAAACAAATTTTCCAAAATCTTGCTTGGGTGCCCGCCCTCCGGTTACCCCACTAGCTGTCTCAAAAGAGAATGAACGAGGATAGCGCCAAATCCCAACTTTCTCACTATTTTCGCGGTCTAATTCGGCGGGAGTCTCCTTTCCACCAATTAGCGTCTTCTAAATCCTCTTTTTAATTCCTACAAACCCCGCAATATTTCTAGACCAATCCCGTACTCCTTCCCAATGCTCGCAACTTAATAAATATATATTTTTTAATTATTAATATTAACTCCCTGTGAGAAATATTTACTTTATACAATTTAAAATGCCTAACTGAATTAACTTTCCTTCTCTTTACTTCAATTCACTTTTTTTTGTAATTCATTCTATTTATTTACCATTATAAAATAACTTCCAAACCGGAAACTATCTAAACATCTCTCAATACTCCCAACTTAATAATTATCATCTATTTCTTTTCTTCTTTTTTTTTTATTATTATTTAATAATAAGAAACCTTTTGTACAACCTATTTACTATAACCAAATTAAAACATTTAATTAAATTAGAATTCCTTATTATTAGAATATCTATTCAATAGTATTACAACAATTTAAAATTATCATAATTTGTTGAGAACAGCGCCATCTACCAGAAACCCGAATTATTACTTAGACTAGTCATTATGACGATGCAATATGAAAAACCCTTTCTTTCATTACATTTATCAACAATCTAATTTCATTTATTAGCTTTTCCTTTAAAACAGATTATTTCATGAATTGTATTGCAACAATTCCTCATTATTTAATTCTAAATATTATAATTCCCAAATTAATTATATTATTGATAACAGCGCCATCTCTTAGAAATCAATTTATTACTTATAAAGACATGTGACGTTCTGTCTCGTTACAATGAATGCCCTCATCCAGATGTAGAACTGACGGCCTGAGAAGGTAGCTGGGATATATTGAGTGCACAAGGCAGAGGATCATATCTAATCTTCAGATATTTATAATTGCCGCAATTGTAGATTGTAATGGACTAAAATGAATTAATGCAAAACGTGTGCAATAAGATCATTCGCCCCTCTCGCTTCCCTCCCGTCCCTTGCGTTCGTAGTAAATCACTTGCGAGTTGATATATAGCTGTATCGACATGATATACTTAAAAAAAAAAAAAAAAGGGTTCTTGTTCCTATTGAGGGAAGGAACCCTAAAAACAAAGATTGTTCTTAAAGGTATAATGCCGTAGCCGACCACATACGACAACTGCCGACGCATGCAGCACATACAACGTACCCATTACTTGTCAAACTTCGATACGAATAAAGGGGACCATTGAGAAGCCGCAATGAATTACGTGCATCTGCTGCGTGCGTCGGCAGTTGTCGTATGTGGTCGGCTACGGAATCATATATTAACTCTGTGTAAATTGTTACTTTCTAAACAACATCAATCTCTTTATTTATACAAATAAGTAAAGGTCATATTCTTTACATATTTATGTCGAGAGTTTACGTTAACTTTTACGGCTTCGAATTTATTTATAAGGGACGTGAAGATTTAAACTGTGTAAACTCGAGTTCATTAATATATTCGTATTGCCAATGATTCAAAATATTGTGAGCATTGGAGAGCTCAATAAATTATAAGCAACGAATATAGATCAAATTATTAGCGATAAGGAAGAAGGAGAAAGAAAGAAAAGAAAGAAAAATCCTTTTTCAACACACTTGCTTATAAACAGAGAAAAAAAATCATAATTCAAATAAGTAGGTAGATGACAAGGCAGCATGGTGATAGCACCTTAGCCTGTTCCGAAAGGAACAAATAAAAAAAATTTTAGATGCGCGCGCATATTTATGACAAGTATGACAACAAATAGATTTTTACTATTGTGTTTTGATTGTGTTATGTAGTATTTTTAGTATTATTTTATTCGCAAGTATGTTGAAAATAATCGTATGCCACTCGCGTGTATGGTGATTACCGTCCTCGGCCCTCTTAAGACTCAATGTCACCTCGCTTGTACCATAATGTTCTATTATTGCGGATCACGCATGTACGTAGGTATATAAAAACGAACATTAAGAAAGGATCACTTTACCTTCTAATTAAAAATCAATGCCACTTTTCGTTGTTATTTTATAACTCAAGAACGGCTGAACCGATTTGGCTAATTTTAGTCTTGAAATATTCGTGGGTGTCCAGGTCCAGGGAAGATTTAAAGGATGGGAAAAAATATAGCCGTACGAAGTTCGCCGGGACAGCTAGGTAGTGGTGTTATAAAAAGGAATACCTTATTTTTAGCCTCTATTTATACCTACCTAATATTAATTTAACAAAATTGTAATTAATTGAGGCAGCATAATCACAAGTAGCAAACGAGTCCTAGAGAGGAGACAACGAATCGGCAAACGGAAGGAAGGAATATTTACTAGGGGCAGTAAGATTGACAGACGACCTGAAGACGGTGGCTGAGAAGAACTCGATGCGGAAGGTGGTGAAACCAAGTGAGGTCTATGTCCAGCAGTGGACTATAAATAGGCTAATTTATTGATTGATTGACATAATCACCTAGTGTGATTGCGCATTTCAATAAAGAGTAAAACAAAAGTTCCGACCTGTTCCGACACTTACTACTACTTATTACATAAGTAAAATAATGCCTACCTCTACCTCATAATCGTGCCCTGTAAATGGACCTCAAAGCTTATGCTAAATTAATGCGTACTTAAGCAACGTCTACTATACAGCACTGAGTCGCTCGAGAATGGCAATAACAAAGAATAATGAATAAAAAATTCTAGAGAGTTACATTATTAAAATCACTAATGGGGTCCGTAAAATATGGAGTAATTCATTTAAATTATTACCGCTTGTAGTCTCTACTAAGGAAGCAGGTATAAGTAAAGATACTGTAAGAAGTGACCTTTTTTATAATGGACTAGCTGATACCCGCGGCTCGGTCTGCGATGGCGGTTCTAATTCAACCTTAATAGTTAGATTTTAAGTCATTGTATCTCTAGTTCTACTCAACCAATTGTCATGAAACATACGAAGATTTTAACTCGAATCAAGAGCTTAAAAAAACTGCATCAAAATCCGTTCAACGGTTTTTGCATTGCCAAAAAGACAGACAAAAACGCCAAAAAGACAGACAAGAACGCCAAAAAGACAGACAAGAATATCAAAAAAATATTTTTGAGTTCAGAATCGTTCATTAAACACACACACACAAGCGAGGGGTCCGTACATAACCCGATTCCTGCCCACCTTTGCATAGATGGCAGAGATGTCCGTCACGTGAATGAGTCACGTGATCGAGGTAAGATTTTCTTTTCACCGGCTTCCCTTTGGAAAGTTTCCACCTTTCGCCACTGCTGCCACACATGTAACTGTGCAACCACCAGGCACGTATACCTATACCTAGTAAGTACGTATCTGTAACATAACCGAACTATCTTTTCTTTTATAAATATCTCTAATGTACCCAACTAATCTACAATTTTGTACGCAATAATATAGATTTTCATTGTCATTAACACGTCTCATTGAGGTTTTTCAATTTCAGTTTCTCTTTCGCTATAGCTGCTGGTCGCTACCACAATGGTTTTTGTAACGGCCTATTTTAGATTAGAAATGCAAAACGGTACTGTGAACATTACTGTTTTGGATTTCAGCAACACTTTTAATACGTACGGGTAATTTGGACTTCCATTTTTGGAGTTTATGTAAAAATGTATAACAATAATCCACTGGTTTTATAGTTACGTGGCTACAGACAAAAAAAGTTACAAAGAGTTACATTCTACATTTTGACCCGCACAACGGTTGTATGTATATTTAAAAAAAACACCGTTTAGTTTCAAATCCCCTAAGGGTGCTTTGGGGATTTGAAATTTGATTGAGTACTACAAAGGTAATTTCTCCTCCGGTTCATTCATTCTGTGAATATACTACACCGATCAAATACCTACTACAAAAATGGCTTGTACCAAAACTAGATTACCTAACTACTAGAAAAGACACCCAAAGTAAATAGCTGTAATACTGTAATATTGTCAATACACTTTTCTTGGCACAGGATCTTCGTAGAAAGTACTTATTTGGCTTTGCGCCATTGTATTTGACCGCTATTGAATCGTAATATAGTTAGATAATAATTTGGAAATAAGTAAGATTAAGATCCATGTTCCTTAAGAATTTATATATCCCATAATGATAACACACTTGTACTTTTCCGCGATATCTATTGGTGATCATGACCGGTTTGACCATTGACAGTTATGAACTGAACATTCCAATTGTTTAATATCGTAGTAAAAAATTAATGTGTTATCAATATGTGTAACAATTAGTTCCACCAAGTGCCATCAATCAATATTATAAATAGAATGTATTTATGGATATTAAATATTCTGAGATTTAGGCCCGTATTGCAGAACTCCGCTCCGATCTAGTTATAAATTGAGATTCAGGAGTGAGTGCCTATCGTTTAGGGATACGGCCTTTAGACTCACGATTTTCGGTACTTTTATGAATCCTACATTACATGAGATACCTATCACGTATATCTCCCTCTTCTTTAGCGCCCTCCGTCCATCGATCTATGAAGGTTCACGCATTCCTGCATTATTTAAAGCCAATACATTTGAGTGGCAGCAATGAAGGCACTGGGGGATGTGTTGTTGGCCATAAAAAACATTGAACGTGTCAGATTTTGGTATCGTAAACTCGTATTGAAGGCATACGTGATGTCTCGAAAATAATATATAATGTTACGCGTCATATTTTATTCGAAGTCAGACCTGTAAATTGTTTAATAATGAAAATAAATGGTAGAAATGCATATTAGAAAATGTATGTACCTGTAAAAAATTACTTATATTTTAACCACTAGCTGTTACCCGCGGCCGCAGCGCCGCGCCGCCTGCGTGAATGTCCATTATCGCGACCAAACATAGCCTATGTCCGTACCCAAGGTCTATTTCTGTACCAAATTTCATCAAAATCGGTTTAGTGGTTTGAGCGTGAAAGCGTAACAGACTCAGACAGATAGAGTTTCTTTCACATTTACAATTTTCCTGGGTTTCAGTTTTTGAACTTTTGTTGGCAGCGGGCACCATGAGGCAGCAGCAGACGACATGTCGCGGCGACACTACTGGTGCTACCAACTTGTACCTTATTTCCATGAAATAGCGGATGACATGGTTGAGGCTTGGTTTCAATGTATTTCCATGAAAGCGACGACACGTCGTCTGCTGTTGCGACATGATCGGCTTCCAACTTGTACTTTTAAATGGTCATCCTCTTTATGAGCCTCAACCACCAACTATCCCTATTACCATGTATCCATTTCTCTATCTAATCGCTTCAGATTTTACCTTCTCGTACGATCCCATTATTGCAAGTGCAATGCTTCTGTTATCCCTGTAACAGAAGCGTTGCTAACAACAACAGGAAGGTCTGGAACTAAGAATTCTTTTCGTGGCTTTTTATTTGGTTTGTGAGGTTAATAGTCTAGTTTAGTCGCTGTGGTTAGAGCTAGACCGGTCGATAAGACTTCTCGTTTCAAGTTTTAATTCACCGCCTGATGTTATCTGTCTGATTTAATTCTGGTGTCGATTCCTACGACAATCGCTTGGAAAGGGGTAGGTAGGTACGTAGTGGTTTTTTAGGTCCCTACCTGCTACATTACCGATGTGGATGAGAGTGACACGTGAACACATTCATACTCCATACTAATACCACAAACTTATTGTAAATAGCTGTTGCCCGCGGCTCCGCCCGCGTGGAATTCTGATCCCGTTCATCGCTGATATATAGCCTATATGTTAATCCAGGATATAACCTATATACATACCAAATTTCAACCAAATCGGTCCAGCCGTTTATGCGTGAAAGAGTAACAAACATCCACACATCCACACATCCATTCTCACAAACTTTCACATTTATAATATTAGTAGGAAGGATGCTAAAGTCTGTCTGTCTGTTACGGTTTCGCACCTAATACCACTGAGCCGATTTTGTTGAAATCTTATACAGAGCTAAATTAGACCTCCGGAAGGACATAAGCTACGTTTGGTCGCAATTACCGACATCCACGCAGGCGGAGCCTAGCTAATTGTAATATGTAGAATTTGGAATAACAACGACATGTAAATAATGTGTTTTCTAACCCAAATAGGTCAATGTGTTTACATTGTACCTAACCCATTTGGTTTACCCAAAGACTTCTGAGTTAATTTAACTGTGTTGTGTAACCCACGTCTTGAAGTTGGAATGCACACTAAACTTGTGAGCTGTGTTCATTTGATATACTGCCAAAATTTCAAGCGCCGCCATTTCATAAGTCGAACATTTCCAAGATGACCATAATTACAAAAGACAATGAATTAACCTTGAGAGTACCTACCGGAACGTTGATATTGGTTGTGACACTTCTGTTGTCCTTATTTAATATTCTGAAATAGAGTAAGGTACAAAATACAGGCCCTACCAAAATGATTATTGACATCAAGACACAATGCAAATTGAATTACGGCACAGAATAGATTACGGGCAGACTGATGATGGATATCAGCTAGTTTTGCCCGCGGCTCGGCTCGCGTGGAAATATGATCCCGTTCTCGTAATTAAAGGGAACCTATTCCAGGGACAGAAAGTAGCCTTGTTCCAGACTTTAATTTAAGATTGTACCAAATCCGTAGGATGTTTAGTAGGTACCTACAATGATCTCTCTATATGTAAAGGTTCAAAAGCCGGGAAACGGTCCCCGGTGGTGCGAGCTTCAGATGCGACCGGGGCTAACGTATAGAAGATGAGAAGAGATCGTACTGCATGATATTATTTACTGTCACACTAATTTCATGTGGAACATTGGGAGAGGAGAGACCTATGTCCAGTAGTGGACTGCAATAGGCTGATTGATTGGGTTTTTTTTTGTTAGTAAGGGTTGGTCAGACTTAAAATCTTACGTTTTTTTGATCGCAATCGGTTGAGTAGAACCGGAGAGTAGTACTATTAACTACTTATTCTGTGTCCGAGATATGAACAAAGGTCGCGTTAACCGAGATGCACGCAGGCAGAGCCGCGGGCGGAAGGCTAGTCGAAAAAGAAGTGGCAAAGAGAAAGAAAGAACTAGGTAGGTACTTAAACAATTAACGCCTACACGGGTTGTCGATTTAATTAGTCGAATTCTTGCAGGTCACGACACACAAAAACTGTAGCTGCCTACTTCCTACCTACTCATCTACGAGTAGTAGGTAGTAGAGATAGGTTGATAAAGAGTTTTGAGAAAATTGTTTGTTAGAGGAATACCCACTAGATACATTCCATTTCAGTAATTTTATCAATTGAATTTTATAGGCGTAAAAAAAACAGGTGTAACCAATGATGTATTAAATTTATAGATACGTCATACAAGAAGATGGCGGCACTCAAAAATGGCGCAAACACTAAATATAATAAAAATATAACTGCTTACTAAAAATACGTCAATGTTATTAATTTATATGAATTATATTAATATTTATAACAATAATATTTGATTATTACGAATTTATTATTAAAGACGTTTTTTTGGGTGGCGCATTGCCGTGATTCTGATTGGTGCATAAAAATGATGACCAAAAGTCATCATTTTTTTGTCGCCATTTTTGAGTGTGGACAACATATTATCTATAGTTTAAAATACATCATTGGGTGTAACAAGAAAGATATTGCTAAACGAAATACAGATACGAAATATCACCTAGTATAAAAACAAGATCTGCATAGCTTACCTACTGCTCCAGGTGGCGCCTGTTAACTATTTAGCATAGTATTGCTTTCGTTTTACCAATCCTCGCATTTGGAGCTTAATATCAAACATTATTATTACACAGTGCATTGTTGTTTTTTGAATTAGAGGTCCACAAAAACTAAGCAAATATTCTGTATTTTTGTAAATATCCATTTTGTTGGATAGGTACGCGTACCTACGTAATTCAAACAAAAAGAACTAAAACTTACATACGTAAAGCTAATTTTGAAGTTACTTGTAAAATGGAAACTAAATTTCTAAAAATGTAATACACGCGGGTGTGTGTGTGTGTGATATATATTATTAGGTACACAGTGCAGGTTGTTTTTAAAATTATAGGTCCACAAAAACTAAGCAAATATTCTGTATTTTTGTAAATATCCATTTGTTAGATAGGTTAGGATAGGTTTTAGGATAATACACGCGGGTGTGTGTATTAACTGTGACCTCTTCGGTCGCTTATAGGAGACAGCGGGTGATTAGTGAAACAACAGTTGTAGAATTACTGCTAGTCCTATATTGTTCATGTACCGTCTACTGACGCTGACCTCGATCGTCTCAAGTACCGAAAGAAAATGTACTGTGGAAGGTGCCGCCGCGGGATGCCGCGGCAAACACCGATACCCGATACTGTCCGCAGGTCTGGTCCCAAGTACTTATCCTAATGGAATTCAAGGATCGTCTCCAGCGCCGGCCAGGCGCAAGCCGGGTCGTCAATGGTAGATCGTTAGGCTCGCACTAAACAGGCTATAATGCTGGAAGATATTCACTAGAGACCCCAGTCCTACTGACAAAAACGCGTAAACATCTGTAGGTCTACCAAAAAATGTACCTACATCTGCTAGTTTCGGACAATTAAAAAAAAAATTAGTAATTCTTTCCAGGGTAACTGTATACGCTTTTTTAACAAGCTCCCTAATGAAATTAGGGATTTACCTATAAATAAATTTAAAAATGAAGTTAAGAGGAAATTGTGCCAAAAAGGCTATTATAAAATACAAGAATATTAAGATGATAAACTTGCTTGGAATTGAGCTGTTCACTCATGCATGCTTCTCAAAAAAATGATTGTATTTAGACTAAGTAGACTAAGCATTTTTTGTAAATAGACCAAAAAAAAAAGCCCGCTGAGTTTCTTGCCGGAGACTTCTCAGGCCGGGGCCGCGTTTCGAACCGGTGTGGTGGCGGTGGTCCATTTGCTAAGCTAGTCTTTAGTACATATATATGTATATTATTGACGTTTTGTACGTGCCGTTTTGATGGTCTATACAGAATAAATGATTTTTGACTTTGACTTTAATGCCACATTTAATATATCCTGCAATAGGCACGCTATTTTTGTTCGGCCGAACGAAATCCACACCTACACGTCTTTCTAAAGACAGCATTTATGTTTTTTTCGCAACATTTTCACTAGCACAATTTCTAACCTCTATGGTATTTCACAACATATTTTATGCTGTTTGGCACTTTAGGGACATAATAGGTACTATAACTAAAGTGCCAAACACTTAATAAAATCTCTAAAGTGCCTAAGTTGCTAGCAGTTGTAGTGTTTTGCTATTGAGCCCTCGACAAGGCTTAAGGAACCAAAGTTTCGTGTACGTGTCATGTAATGGTGGCGCCCAAATCTCACAATAAAACCAAGCAACTATTTTGTTTATCTACAGAACGATACATTGAGGTGTAAACTTTTAAACAAGTTAAACACTATCATGTGGGTCGAGGTTAGAAAGTCAACATATTATTATTGTAGTTTGATGTTTCTTTGAGAGAATATTATGCTGTATACACTTGGTGAAGTCCACGTTTTGGGTGTACAAGTTTAGGCTCGTGTCGTTAATATTAAACAGCCAACATTCAAGTCCGAACGCAGAACTCTTTCAACGCATACAAATTGCCGCATTTGTATAATCACTGGTTTTTATAGAAAAGCATAACGTATGGAGATATCTGCTGATGCAAAGTTTTATAAATAAAGTCAAACCGATAACATATAACCACGGAGGACAGAATATGATTAGTAAACGGAGATGTTCCAGTGAAATTTCTCGTAATAAAAACGCGTCGCCAAATGCGGGTGAGAAGAAGACGCGGGGGGCATGACGCCATACCTCGTCCCCCACGCGTCTCTTCTCCTAAGTCTAAGCCCCTCCCACTTTTTAGAATGCCATCTAGTGTGGCATGGCAAAACCAAATAGAAATAATGCATGCAATTTCCATTGTAGTTTTACCACTCGCCACAAAGCGCTGCACAGAATTCTAGAAAAATCTATGTGTTTAATGACAGCGGGACCACTTACATATTGACCACTATATATACAAGCTGTTGCCCGCGGCTCCGTCCGCGTGGAATTCTGATATAAGGAATATAAGGACATAATGATTGGGTTGCATTATTGGAGTTTTAGCGCCTTCGCTGGCATAGGCGGGTGCGGGTCGCGGACGTCAGGCGCGGGCGCCCGTGCCGGGCGCCCGCCTGTCCGCTGCTCCGTCGCGGACGTCCGCGACGGGCGTCTGTCACCAGTATAATTTCAATAGCGTCGGTGTACAGTCGATAACTATGGATCATTTATTGATATATTACTTAGCCAAAAGACGACGACGTGAACAAAGGCGTCAGCCAATTAGCCCATATTATGTCACGTCTAGATTGTTGTGTGGCGAATTTGTAACCAAGTTTTTGTATAAGAATGTACAGCTATCATAATTAGTTAATTGTAAATCAAAAACAATTTTGCACGGTTTGTCAAAACTGAAGAGAAAGAGGCGAACTCCTTTGGTTCACGGAATTTTTGGTTTTACTTTACACAATATACCTATTAGCAGGGCTGGCTCGCGACTCGCTTGGGGGTACAAGTGGTGCAATGCATCCGGGAGCAGGTTCCTGCTTTTGCATTTTATATTGATATATTATGTTGTTCTATGAATAATATAAGACTGACCTTCAAAATAACATTCTATTTAAGTTTCGTTTACCAAAAAATTTCAAAGGTATTTGCCGTAAAAAAGCTTTCAGTTTGCAGCTAAGGATTATTCTAAGTTTATTGCAACGACTGTACAAGCACGGCGCGTGTGACACGGATAACGTAGCGGCGGTGGATGATTTTGTTGAAACAGACCCGCTCGCTCGCGTGCTCCGTCGCGCGGACACACGGCGCGTGCCCCTATGCCCGCGTGGCGGGCCCCGCCGCCCGCGTCACGTGTGACGGGTATCCGCCTCACGTAGCGCTGCTCTTGAAATAACATGAAACAAGCACGCGAAGCGGACGTCCGCGACCCGCACCCGCCTATGCCAGCGAAGGCGCTAAGTACGCATCCCTAACTTTTTCAAAAAGGAAATTAATAAAGCAAAAAAATAATGTAGAAATATAAAAAAATGATGTTATTATATTGTAAAATTTTCACTTATGTATTTCTGGTATACGTATATACAATTAGGTATAGCAAATTTAGGCTGTAATTTTTTAAATCACTTTTTTGTTTTATAGAAGTCATCTTCATTGAAGGACCTCGAACAGATTCTGGAATATTTTGTGGGGTACCTACCAGCTGGAAGGTCTATTTAAAATACGTACCTATCCACGCATTTTTTTATTTCTGGGTTACTGGGAAATCTAAAATGATATAATATAATGTTGACAATTTTATTGGCTTCCTAAAAATAATGTGAATATAGTGGTCTCACTACTATGATGCACACCATTTATTTTAAATAAGGCCATCTGTAGAATTATAGCAGAATCATTTAGCCCCCCTAAATGATTTGGGCAGATACCGACAGATGGCTCAATTTTTTTATTTTCAATTTTCAATTTCACCCAAATATAATGTAAGAATTAATAAAATAACAATTGCGGAATTACTAATGAAGTCCGGTGAAATTATTGTGGTGATTTTTTTATAGAATGAATTGAATTGTTGTTACAACATTGTACAAGTAAGACAAGGTTACTTATTTCTTCTCTCCGCTAGATGGTTCTATAAAGACATTTTTTTTCTAAAAATGAAAATAAAAATATAGCGGACTTACTGATGAAATGTTATATCATCAATATATTTAAACATCTTATCTCTACAATTTGTACACCCTTGTACCGCACACTTCATTCTTAAATCGGGTCAAAACTATTTTTATCTTTGAACTTTTAACCAAAAATGACAACCTATCGCAACGACGTGCCACTAGAACTGAGTGGTGACGTCACAGAACTGACGTCTATATATAGGAGTCCTTTTGACAGTATGGAAGCACGCGACTCGATTGCCTTTGCAACAACTCCGCTATCATTTCCTTCTCCATGCATATAACGCATTCCTCATTTTAATGCTACTTTACCACTGTAGGTCGTATAAAGAATACTTTACTGTGACTTCACACTATTTTTGACATTCAGATTAGACAGCAAAAAGGTATTTTTATCTAAAATTTTCATTTCAATTTTCTAAGATGCTTACCTGCAAAGGCGGCAGGTATGAGCAATTGAGCATACCTGTTTGAATCTTGTATTTTATACAGAACTCATAATTATATGTAATAAGGTGTTCCTCTAATCATCATCATCATCATCATTTCAGCCATAGGAAGTCCACTGCTGGACATAGGCCTCCCCTATAGATCTCCAATAGGACCGGTTGGAAGCGGCTCGCATCCAGCGCGTTCCCGCGTTCGCGTAATATACCTTATGAATAGCTATGACATGTCCTAACATTGGTTTAGTTATAGGGTATCCCTTTGCCTGTGCCCTTCAGAAACGAAATCTTTACCTCCACCTTACCTTCTCATTGACACTGCGCTCAGGCGATCCTTGAACTCTAAGATGAAAGCCTCGGATACAAGCAGTTATATCCGAAGCAAGAACCGTACCTATATTGTAAAAGCCCATTTGACCTGCTATCACCGAATAGAACACCATCCTCAGAACCACGTCGTGGATTGGCTTGAGCTCCAATTGGCTTGGTGGGCTTTAAACATGTTGGTATCCTATTTTAGTGTAAATAAAAGTCGAGATCTTGTTGTCTCAAAGAACATTAATTACTGTGGGGTTATATAAAGGGTCGTAATTAAGATAGTGTCCTTGTGTGATTGGAAGTAAATGTTTGGAAAGGTTCGCAAATCTTCGATTTCTTTTTATATTCTGCTTGCGTATTTCACTTTTGTTGATTGGATTTGCCTTTATTTCTATAAATTAGATTGAGAGATGAAAAGTCAGAGAGTAATTTCTCTTGGATAACAACTTTATTTGAAAATAAAATAAATTGGGCAATTTTATTTATTGACTAGCTAAGAATTCGCTTTGGTTGAAATAAATCTATCATCGTGATTTATTTGGTGTTAAATCACTTTACTTCGTTACTTATTAACGGGGAGACTATAATAGTGGTCGTATTAGTTCTATCATATCCTAGTACCCATACGAGTAACTATTCAAATTAAAAATTGGATGAAAAAGCCTGTGTGTTTGAGCTTGTCCTGTATAAATTGTAACACCTTTAATTATATATAATTATAAAAGTTTAAGTTTATGTATATCACATCACATTATAGTATCACACTTACCTACAGTATATAAAATCATATTATAGAGACTTTAAGTAACAGTTTACCTAGCCTACGTACCTATCTAATATTCAATGACAAATTCGACAGCGCGCGTAAGCTCTTGCCCTGTTGCCCATATTTTTTCGCATGTTTTTTTTTAAAACTGCATGCAAAATAGCGCAGGATCACTTGTTCTCTTTCCCCAACTACTAGGCTTTCCAGTCTAAGTGTGATGCGGCTGAACATTGATATTTTCTGTGAAACGACTGCCTATTAGCTGAATTCCACTAGTCGGACTTTTTAGGGCTCAACTATCCGTAATTATTGCCATAGATGTTCTTATGGTAACTGGGACCGACGGCTTAACGTGCTCTCCGAGGTACGGAAACACTCGGACCAATGCACATAGACATATTCATGCATACAAATATCTGCATCAAGCGGGAATAGAACCCGCGCCCCCTGCATGATAGAACAGATTACCTAATAGTTGGTGATGAAAATCATAATAGTCAAATTCACTACCACCACGCCAAAAAACCCGCCTGTACTCATATGAAAAGATCTATACCAGTTACAAATTAATTTTGGGTGCCTCGGCTTCATAATGCATTAACAATTTATTTGCTGGCTGTGCCTGACAGTTTCTAGTAGGGATGATGCTGTAGCGTGGAGCTGTTCTGATTAATGTTTATCGATATATCAACATGACACGTACTTGGAAGGGGCAGCAAGTATTTTTGGTGCGTATAATAGATTTACTTTTGATATAAAATTCACGAGAAATATCTGTCTTTTTGTTTAAATTTAGATAATAAGACTTTAAAGACATTAATAAATTAATGTTTGTTTGAGAAGTGATGATGATGGAGCGAGCTATGCTTGGAGTTTCTTTGAAAGACAGAATTCGCAACGACAAACAACTAAAGTTATCTACCAACATAGCTCGCAGAATTAGCAACCTAAAGTGGCAATGGGCTGGCCACATTTGTCGAAGGACTGATGCTCGTTGGAGCAGACAAGTCCTAGAGTGGAGACCGCGAGAAAGTCAACGGAAGGTAGGACGCCCTCTAGTCAAATAGACTGACGACCTGTGAATGTGACGCCGCTGGTGATGCACACATCATATCCATATCCATCCATATACATACTAATATTATAAATGCGAAAGTAACTATGTCTGTCTGTCTGTCTGTCTGTTACGCTTTCACGCCTAAACCACTGAACCGATTTTGATGAAATTTGGTATAGGGGTAGATTAGACCTTGAGAAAGGACATAGGCTATGTTTGGTCGTGATAACCGACATCCACGCGGGCGGAGCCGCGGGCAAAAGCTTCCACCATATGCCTTATAGCGTAAAGGTATGATTCTGTAGCCGACCACATACGATAACTGCCGACGCACGCAGCACATACATAAGTCACCGTACATGTGCTTCAAAGATAGGCTACGTCAGTCACCTGAGAGGACATCGAACTCGGTCGCGAGAGAACATAAAAAAACTCCAAAGTGCAAACTTTGCATGCAACCATGCGCTAAAGAATCTAAATAAATAGTCTGCCATAAAAGTTATTTCCTGGAACAGTCCGGAAAATCGAAAAGCGTACGAAAACGACTTGACATTTTATGCAACTATGCAATTCATCTGTTCTGTGAGGAAATGGAAATGTCTTGTATCCAGGTGATTTATCACCACTCCGAGAAGTCTAAGTAACAATGTGTCATGCATATTTTTTTAATCATACATACATACATTACATACATATTATACTCACGTCTGTAAATCCCTAGGCGGTGTATTAACACCCGCATTTCGCCAACTATGTTTTCGGTCCCACGTAATAGGGGGCGATCCTATTGTCGTTAAGCGGGCACTTAGTCATGGACTGTATGTTTACTGTCGGATGGAGAACAGCCCTATCCCTTAGTCGCCTTCTACGACACTCACAGGAAGAGATGGGGTGGTCCTATTTTAGTCCACCGGGAACCAACACAATTTTTAAATCCTTTTCTTATTATTATGTATTGTAGCTGGCTTTCATTGTAAGTTTTATTTCAGGGACCGCTATTAGTACGTATGTACTCTGTTGCACACTAAACACAAAAATTGTAGTCGTTTGTGAAAGCTATAACTGTAAACTGTAATGTGTCAGAAATGGTATCTAAACATTGGCTTTGATGATATTGAAGTTAAATTAATGCTACGAACTATACAATGTTGGATTTTAATACAAGCCTGAAGTTTAAAAAAAAAAACAGAAAATCACACAAAGATTCATATCCATATCCCTTTCATTATTTCCATTGGCGGGTTGAGAGTTCGGCTGCCTGTCCACTGAAGCGTAGAGAAAAGGAAAGGAGCGGAGCTGTGCCAAAATTATTAACCAATTGAATTGCATAAAATCGCGGCTCCGCTGCATTAACAGGAAGTTGCAAACTAGTTTTATAATTCATACATTTTTAATACGTTGAGTGGGGAAGCGGAACGAGAAACCAATCACCCACTGCCAGTTCAAAAAAACTCATCGTGAGCTCGAGGCCTAGTTGGAAAACACAGTCAGCAACTCCGCTCCGTATTACTTTCTCGTTCTGCCCCCTTAACTAGCTCCGTGTAAATGGACACGCACGGTCCGCAACTCCGCTCTGCATTACTTTCTTGCTCCACTCCGCTACCTAGCTCCACTCCAATGGACATGCAGCCTTATGAATGCTTCACATTTACCGTCAACCCAACAAATATTTGTGTTACTGAACTATTATTATTCACAATTTTCCTCAACTTTATTCCAATCATATCCCCAACTGACCTGTTAACACTTCACAATGTCCTAAACTATTTGACGTGGGTAACAAAACTTGACGTAATAAGCTATGAAGGATCGTTGAGGGCCCGACCCTTTCAAATGAAGGTCCCAAAATGTGAGCACCTTCCGGATTTTTATTAAGGATTTTGTGGGGCAAGACCCCTTTCGGCTGTGCAATTTTAAAACCTAGCAACTGACATTTTTTCAAAAATGGGTGTTTTTGCATAATATTGACTTGCTAGGTTTAACTCACACATTGTGCTTGTCAAAACGTTTAAAAAGCACTCGACAAAAAAGTTAAGACAACTGAAATTCCTAGCATCTACACATATATTTTTTTAAACGTTCAAAAAACTTATTCAAAACCTAGCATCTTACACTAAACAAAATTAAATCCTAGCAAGTGACTGCAGTTGCTAGGTTATGAAGCTGTTCGCGCGAGTTGCTTGGTGTTTGAAATTGTAACTGATTTATATTTCGCGCGCTTCTTTTTAGTATGCGGCGAGCACCACCTGGTTTTTCCATGCCTGAAGTTAAAATCACGCAACGGGTGGTCCGGCGTGAACTTAAATCCCTAGATTTTCGAAAGTCGAGTGGGCCGGATGGTATACCGGCGATGGTGCTCAAGCACTGTGCTCCCGAGTTGTGCCCAGTGCTTACACGCCTCTTCGCGCTCTCCTACTCCACAAGACAGGTCCCGGTTTCGTGGAAGACTGCATTCGTGCATCCTGTGCCTAAGAAAGGCGACAGGACAGATCCGTCCAACTATAGGCCTATCGCTATCACCTCGCTGCTGTCGAAGGTGATGGAGCGTGTGATTAACACACAGCTCCTGAGATACCTTGAGGGAAACGATCTACTGAGCGACCGACAGTACGGTTTTCGCCACCGTCACTCTACCGGTGACCTCCTAGTGTATCTCACTAACCGATGGGCGCAAGCCATCGAGAGTCGGGGTGAGGCTTTAGCGGTCAGCCTAGGTATAGCGAAGGCCTTCGATCGGGTCTGGCACCGTGTTGTCCCCGACCTTGTTTCTGCTGCATATCAAAGACATGCTGTCTGATGGCTCCATCCATTGCTATGCAGATGACAGCACCGGTGACACGTATTACACGGGCCGTGCAAATATCCCTAGGTCGGAAGTGGAGGAGAGTCGCGAACAACTACTCTCTCTGGAGTATCCGATTGGGGACGACTAAATTTAGTCCAATTCAACCCTACCAATACACATTAGTATGTGTATTCACTACTAAGAAGGCTCCATTTGTTGTAGCGCCGCAATTCCTGGGCACACCGCTCATCATCTCCACAAGTATCGGGATTCTTGGTGTCGATATCTCCAGTGACGTCCAATACCGAAGTCATCTGGAAGACAAGGTCAAGTTGGCATCAAAGAAACTTGAGGTGCTCAACAGGGCGAAGCAGTACTTCACTGCGGGGCAACGACTCCTCCTTTATAAGGCACAAGTTTGGCCCCACATGGAGTACTGCTGTCACCTTTTTGCCGGAGCGCCTGCGTGCCAGCTTGACCCTTTCGACTCGGTACAAAGACGGGCGTTGAGGCTCGTTGGCAATCCCATACTCACAGGCGATGTGAAACCTCTCAGTCTCAGTGCTTCACTGTGTGTGTTTTACCGCCTATACAATGGTTTGTGCTCAGATGAATTGTTTGACATGATGCCCACAGCTACATTCTATCATCGCACTTCTCGTCATAGGCGGGGAGTTCATCCTCACACATTGCGACCGGAAACGGTGCGCACTGTGCGGTATGAAAGGAACTTCATCCCTCGCACACTCAAGCTGTGGAATGAACTCCCCGCGATGGTTTTCCCAAGCGACTACAATATGGGGTTCTTCAAGAAGGGCATTAGAAGGTTTCTTCAGGGTCGGCAGCACGAGTGTGACGCCCCTGGTGAGTTGCATACGTCCATAGGCCACGGTAATCACTTTCCATCAGGTGGGCCGTGTGCTTGTCTGCCACCTAAGTGGTATTAAAAAAAAAGGGAATTAGGCGTGAGCGTATGTATGTAAATTATCATTGGTTCGTATATTTGTCGAAGGTTGTATGAATCAACCCACGAAAAAAAAACTTGAACTTGACTGAGGATTTTTATACCACTTAGATGGCAGACAAGCACACGGCCCACCTGATGAAAAATGGTTCCCGTTGTCACGGTAACCACTTTCCATCAGGTGGGCCGTGTGCTTGTCTGCCACCTAAGTGGTATAAAAAAAAGCGTTACTAGGTTTATGAAATAGTTTTAGTTTATTTTATAATGAATTAAGAGCAGATAAAAACCTAGCAAAGTAGGTACCTTACTAGGATTTGAATTTGCATTAGGAACTTACTTTTGCTTAAGGAAACAATTTATTCTTCAGTAAGTGCTCTGGTACTCACATTTTTTATGATATAATTATTATTTATTATTGATTTTACAGCTAAATATATATAGCATAATTAGGTATTACTCCCATGATTCTAGAACAAATCGTTTTGGAATGGCAAGACCTTAAAGTGGCAAAGTCGTTTTTCTGCTCTCCTGTAAAATTTGTTTTAAACCACTTGCTAGGTTTTGATATTTGACAGCCGCTTTAGTGGATACAGTTTTGGAAGTTCACATCGACAGCTGTAAGCGGTAAGTGTAGATGTATAAAAACTGCCAAAACGGAACCAATATTGCCACATTTTGTGAAGGTATTATCTATTAACTGGTGGGTGAATTTCCCGGAACCAAAAATTGCGTGGCATCGATGAAATCGGTACTAAAAATCATAGTTACAATACTCTAATATTTTTTTCTGGTTAGGTGACATAGTGATCTATGTGAAGCACTAAATATTTTATTAAATACGATTATAGATTCTCCAAAAAAAAAATTTAAACCTCGAAATTTTTCATTTCCGTGTTTGTCCACACGTCACCTATCGTGTTGTGATGCCTCATTGATAAAAAACTATTGGTTTTTTTAATTAAAACCTAGTTTTATTTGATACGTGAATAGTTAAAGTATTGTTACGAAATACATTTATTGAAATATTTAAACAATACAACGAATGGTTAATAAAAGTTCATTTGTCCTGGAAGTACCTTTAATCGCCATGTTCTAAACATATTTTAGAATATTGTTTTATCTAACGATTTGTGTCCTCCCTCATATGCGCTAAACGTTGCATATTGGTGCTGCCTAAGTGCTCGACGTGGAAGGACGTACACACGTGCCTGCGTTTTGGCACCATAATTAAAAGTATGTCATTTTTTTGTTACTGGACATTTTTTCTTTCATTACCGTGGATAGGTATACTTCCTATTCCAATAAGTTAATCCTCTTGATTAAGCATTCAATAGAACGCAATTTCCCTTGTTTATTTTTGTGAAGTGTTTATTACTTCGAATAATTAATAGATTTTTTGTAATTTTATATTTTTGGCTCGTTTTTCATCATCGTGCTTTCATTGCCATAGTTTCCGTGGTCAAAATTTGCTATGGTAATGAAGAAAAAAATGCGGCAATGAAAAAAAAATCATTCCCATGCCTTGTAAAACAATTTAGTCTCATTGCCGTGACCAGATGTTTCATTTCCGTAACTTATGTTTTCATCGCCATAGCATATTAACAAAGGTATATTATATTTGTTAATTTCTTTTTTGTGTTTATGTGTCTATTATCTTTGTTTAATTGTACTCCTATTGTAGATTTTTAACCTACGAAAGGGGGTTGGGTAAGGTTGGCGTCGTTTTGAAATTGAGCGGCTAGGAATGAAAATGGTATAATATGAAAGTACAGTATATAGTGAGCAAAAGTTACTATGAACAAACTTCTCAAAACCATATCGGGACTTAGATATAATTTAGCTATACAGAGTGGTATTTTTTCAACTTTGCTTGGATGGAAAGTACTCTATATATACTGGAGATAGCGAATTCCACTCAAAGGAAACGTAACCTTATTTTTAAAAAGGAACAAAACTGCATAGTTACAACGTTTTCCTAAAAATGCCAAACCTTCTCTTTCATGGATTTCCCTTCATTTAATTTACCAGGTTTGTTGGAGAGATTTGAGTCTTATGATTAATTCTATCGAATAAGACAATAAAAATACAGTATGTTATTTTTTCCGATTTTAGTCGGTTCAATTACAGGATGTGGCAAGCGATTTTTCAGCATTCGTTAAACGCAGTTTTTTTTTCTTTTTAAAATTAAGGAAATGTTTCCTTTGAATGAAATTTGCTATCTTCAGTATTTAGAGTACTTTGCCTCCACATCTCCAACGCAAACGCGGTATCCTTTATCCAATACTAGCTGACCCGGTGAACTTCGTACCGCCATATTTTCTGATCCCGTTCCCGCTGCATATGTGTTTCTCTATAATACTATGCATTTATAATACATAATAAACCTTTCTCTTGAATAACTCTATCTATTAAAAAAAAACCGCTTCAAAATACGTTGCGTAGTTTTGAAGATTTAAGCATACATTGGGATGGACAGACAGCGACAGCGACTTTGTTTTATAATATGTAGTGATGAAGTGATGTAGTGATAGTGATAGTGATTATGCTCGGTTCACATTATTCCAATAGCATTACAGTCCAGTGAGCGAATCCGGTGCTGGAATGCTACTGGAATAATGTGAACTATCACTGGAATGTTTTTACTTACTTATCCAGTCCAATTTTCAAGACTGGATTGCCGGTCTATTTTTTCCATCTCGCTCGCTCAATCCAGCGCCACAGCTCTATATTGAATGTTTGATAGTGAAATTCTTGTTTTTTTGGGAAAATATTAATTTTAACAATAGAGTTGACTAAAGATCAAACGTATCAATTTGTATCATCAGAGCGCTATTCGTGCAACATACCGATCGGTTGGTTCGTCGAAATCGTAACAAATAATCATTATTTGGTTTATAATTAATAGTAGTTGATAGCAAAAGTGTAATAAAGATTTCTGAAAAATCGCTTGCCACACCCGTTAATCGAACCGACTAAAATCCGGCTAAATCTATATATTTTTATTGCATCAATCGATAGGATCAATCATAAGGATCAAATCTCTCTAACAAACTTGGTAAATTAAATAAAAGGAAACCCATAAAAGAGACGGTTTAGGAATATTTTAGGCGGTTCAATCATCGGGTGTGGCATTTTCAGAAATCTTTGAATGCAGTTTTGTTTCCCTTTAAAAATAAGGTAATGTTTCCTTTAAGTAAAATTCACTATAGTATGAGGGTACTTTCCCTCCAGGTAAAGTAGAAATATTCCACCCCGTATATCGCAGCTCCGATATTACTTACAATGAAAATAATGACACTCATAAGCGTGTTTAACACAATACCGCTGAAAAAATAAATGACGCCACTGTCCATACACAATTGCCTAATCCCCTTTGTATTTATTGTACGAGTATGTACGTATAATTACTCAAGTAGGTATGATAAATCTGTCCTTTTGCGAATCTGTTTTTATGAGAATCTGTCCTTATGCGATAAAAGGTATAAAATATTATGTTTTATATGTATTTTCATTTCCGTAGTTGATTCTTTCATTCCCTTGGCACATTTCTTTCATGGCCGTGGACGCTTGTTTCATTGCCGTGCACGCATGTGTCATCGCTGTGGCGCGTAATTTTTGATCTTGTATAACTCGTTAGTTTTTTTAGTTATCTGTTAGATATTAAGCAAGAATACATATAGTATCAAAACCTATAATAAACGCGATTTGTTTTAATTATAAAACTTAAGGTAAAAAAAATCCACGGAATGAAGATTTTAATGGACCTGTTGAAATTCACCCTGGTAATATTATTCACAAAGAAGCTTACATTATATTAAGTGCTCAGACTAAAAGAATAGTATTCTTTTAGTCTGAGATTATGTGGTATTGGCACAGAATGATAAACCTAACCTGACTGCAGTAGGCTAATTGATTGATTGATTGATAAACCTAATTGGTATTGGGAAAAATCGAACGACCTAATCAACGTCCCTATTCCTCCTCACCACTACCCTTCGTGTGATTTACGTTGCATGCTTCGCAATGTTAAAAAAAAATGTCTTAATATTGTTAACTATAAAAAAGACTAGAGAAGCATATTCGTGTATGGCCTCTCCTGAATCCGTGACCGATTTTCAAATGCTCAATTTCCAAAAAAAACTTTTTAAGCTATTGCATAGCTTCTATCGCGGGCCTTGAGCGTGGAGACCGAATCCAGAAATTCCGTAACGAGAAAAACCTAACACCCCGAAGCTCGCACGAATCGAGCCGAGCTGCTCGGAAGTAGCTCCGCTTAACGTAAGTAATTATAATTGCATATTATGTTGATAAAAAATGCTATGCAATAGCTTTACCGCGGCAGTCCCCGAGTCACACGTCTTTTTTCTTTACATACTGTAATTACTAATGAAATAATCATAAAGGTGTTAACACACTCACAGAAGTCACAGATGTGACATTCGCATGCAAAACGGTACTAAAAGAAGAAAAAACAGGCACCTAACCTGACCTTCCGGATCTGAGAGCTTATCGCCTCAAGTAACGCACTTCGTGATTTACTAGGATTCTTGTTAACCTCTTCAACTAAGATAAATGGTAGTGCCAGAAGAGGGTTCGGGTCGATAATGTATGTGGGATATGAGCTCGACACTCGACACATCTCATTAACAGGAAAATATTGTACCGTATTCAGTTTTAGTTCGTCAATTTTGACGATTGTGGAACACAATAGGATGGTGAGGAAAGATTTCGTATTTTACCTCAACATCATCCTTCTTCTTCTTCCTCTTAGCGTTAATTCCCAGTCGCATCCGAAGCTTTCAGCTCGGAGTCTGGGGTCCGCTTTTACCAGTCTGAACCACAGATTTGGCTAGACCTCGATATTTTCCGTGAAGCGATTGTCATCTGACCTCCACAACCCAATGTTAACATTAGGCGATATCGAAGTTTTGCAGATATACTTACCGTTGTTTTTGGATTTTTGAGGGCTCCAACTACCCGTAACGACTGCCATAGATGTTCTCATGGCAACCGGGACCGACGGCTTAACGTGCTCTCCGAGGTACGACCAGACCAATGCAAATACCTACTCATATTTCATTCACACAAATATTCAACTCAACATCATCCTTATTCCTACAATAATCCTGCAGGTCTAAAAAGGCGCGATTCTGCTAAAAATTAATAACTTTATGATTTGCCAGATCTCAATAAATTCCTATAAAATTCGTAAATTGGTCACTCATATGAACAAAATCACAATAGAATGATATTTTGAAGCATTTATTATGCTAACTTTTCTAATCGATTTAGAAAGGAAAAAGAATCGACTCCAACCCCCGATCTTTCCCTTACAGGGGGAATGCTCTGACCGCTAAGCCACCGAAGCCCGCACGAAGTCGATTCTTTTTCCTTTCTAGTTCGATTTGAAAAATCACAATAATTCATTTACTAAGCAGATTCTAATGTCGTGTAAATATCGCCTCATCATGATAAAATATTATATAAGTGGCCTTTTAGGCCTGCCGGTCGCATTCGAATCCGGGGTCCGCATTAAAATGATTTGAGTTGGTATTTTCAGCTATTTTAATCTGAGCATCTGCTGTCACACCTCCCAACCTTAGTTGTGTTTGGTGCTCAACCACTGACAGAGATGGTTTAGGTTTTTTTTTTTTAATATAGGCCACGTCAAATTGACTTCACCTCGCCTGATGGCGGCACATAATACACAATAATATAGGATAGACCGACAGCCGTGTTACCAACGTTATCGTGCCCTCCGAAGCAAGGAAGCACTCAGATGAAGTTCCACTAACTGGTCACTAGTTCGCCACTGGTATGAAATAATTTTGGTGTCATCTCTACTCATCAAAGAGGGGAAAGAACTAAACTTTTGGAATTATTCGAGACAAAGTCTTTGCCTGAATACTAAAATATATTAAACAATGGCGATTGTAAGTCCAATATTCCTAAGCCAATCTCCCACATTGTTTCCGCCGTCTATTCATTTCAAGTAATAATCAAAGCTTTGATGTCTCGTTGGTGCTCGAGGCACGGGCTGGCAACTAACTTGAGAATAAGTAGGTGACGGCTACTGAAAATTGTTGATTTGTGAAGATATTCTGAAAGATGCCTCATTTACAAGAATAAGTTGCTGTTCGTATTATCTATACCTACGCCTCGGCTGTTTGTTAAAGTTATAGAAGCTGTAGGTATGGAAAATAAAAAGGTTTCAATAATAAGATGATTGAAATATTACTAGTATTAACTACATAATATATTCAAGAAATGGTACGAAAATAAGTAGATAGTATCGAATTTCGTTTCGTATGCTATGATTTTATTGTTTTAAGAAATTTTAACAATTATATTATGTATTTAAAATCTAAGTATAAATTAACTGTAACGTAAATGTAGGTAGGTACAGGATTTGCCGTTGAATTAGATTAGAATACAAATTACCTACCTAGGTACCTATTCTCTATTGCCGAAACTGATTTTCATTCTCATACTACAGTCCCTCATTAGGAGTATCCATTATAGTATTAACTTCGAACATTATGCGGGGTATACCGCAAACGCGTTTAACAGAATAGCAATTACACGTAACTTTGCGAACGCGTGTTACACTTGTGGTCAGACGAAACTGCCGCGCAACGCTGCGCAGAAAGTCCGCTCTAAAAATAAAGCTGGAGTTTGAAACCACCAAATATTCAAAACACATTCCTTGAAATGGAATTTTGGGATATAGGTTAGGTGCTTTGTTTTGCACAAAGTGTATAATATTCTTTGGTTTTCTTGTTGGATTTGTAAAATATCTGTGTGACCACAGACTGTAGAGCGATAAAGGCATGATTCCGAAGCCGACCTCACGCGACAACGACAGACGCATGCAGCAGATACAGGGTATCCATTACTTGTTAAATTCCGATAAGGATAAACGGGACCATTGAGAAGCCGCAATGAATTACGCGCATGTGCTGCGTCCATCGGCAGTTGTCGTATGCGGCCGGCTACGAAATCAAACCTTTAAACAGGTTCAACTGCTGCGCATTTTTTTTATACTCTACATTCATCATAACATTCTACACAACTCTCTAGCTCAACTAACAACAATTCTACATACATATTAGAACAATACAAATAATTGCACTGAGCGGGAATCGAACCCGCGCCCCCTGCGTAGCAGCGAACGTGCTACCGCTACGCCACAGAGGCCGCATTTGTATACATAGGATGTCTAATTTCATTGGTCTGCCGTCAAAATGGTGCTAAGTGTGTTCAATCAATTCATCAATTAGCCTACTGCAGTCCACTGCTGGACATAGGCCTCTCCCAATATGCGCCACGTTTGCCGATCCTCCGCCTTCCGCATCCAGTCCGTCCCAGCCTGTGTTCATACGATATCATTACGTACAAGGTATTTTGACACTAACAGGTACTATTTTTAGATTTGGTTTAAGCAGCTTTGAGTACATACATACTCATAATAACCAAGAATTTATCCTCGTAGGGTTAGGCAGAGATGAGTTAACACCTACATTTCAGTATTCAGTAATGATTACACGTTTATAATTAGTCTTTATCATATCATATGAACGTAAACGTTATGAAGTGCTAATGCGGAAGCAACTTCTACACCTACCCACACTTATTTTTACGAGCGCCACGAAGCGTCGCGCTTATCAAGAAATACAGTAGCCAAATAAGTTTTATGTAACTCGTAAACGTTTAACTGAAGCATAAAGGAAAATGACCAGCCATATTCATGATAATAAAATTTGGAGATGATATCATAATAGTACAACTAGGTATTGATATAGAGATAATAATAATAAATTGACAGCCTCCGTGGCGTAGCGGTAGTGAACGCGGCTGCTACGCAGGAGGCGCGGGTTCGATCCCCGCTCAGTGCCGATATTTGTATGCATGAATATAAATATTTGCATTGGTCTGGATGTTTCTATGTATAATATGTATGTATTTACAAAAAAGAAGTATTTCTAGATTCCATAACACAAGCTAAATAAGCTTACCATGGATCTAGATAGCGTTGTGTAGAATGTTGAAAAAAAAAAATTCTACCAAATTCTACACAGCACTATCTAGACCGATATAGATCTAGATTTAGAATGAGGATAAACATACTTAGAAACATTTTATTGTTGTTATTAATTACATAGATACATATCTACAGTACCTACATGGAAACACCCAGACCAATGCAAAATATACATATTCATTCATGTAATATTTGTACTGAGTGGGAATCGAACATACAATCACCAATACAAACTTGTTTCTAATTAATATGAATCCATTAATTAGATAATTGAAAATATATCCTGATAATTTTATGTGACTGAGATAAAAGTATCTAGATATTATAACTACAGATATCCGTGATTATAACATTGTTTTATATTGTTTAGCGACAGATCTAGCTACTATTTTGCGGGCATTCCCTATTATTTAGGAAATTAAAAGTCAATTTTATTGGATACAGCCAAGATACAGCCAAAATAACACCCTTGGGATGAAAGATGACTGAAAGACCAGTACCTACCTACTCATTTTCACACCAAAGTCAGTTATTAGATAAAATTAACAGCTATTTATTACTTTTATCGCTTCTTTATGTCGCCAGACACGATTATTTTCTAAGCATTTGTGAAATATTGGGTCATTTATTGCACGAGCTATCTGAAATGAGCAAAGTTCATAGACTTTTGTCAATGAAATAAGTAGGTACACCAAGTTAAGATTAAGTGGATTATGTTTACTGTCAGGTTTTCTTAAAACTCCTTCTGTAGAGAATTGAGAACCGTGTGTATTTGTGGAGATTTTTTTATACCACTTAGGTTTAGGTCGCAGACAAGCACAATGCCCATCTGATGGGAAGTGGTTGCCATGGCCTATGGACGAGTGCAACACCAGGGGAGTCACAGTAAGAGTCTGTGCCATCAGCATAGAGTCTCCCAGAACAGAAGACAAGCAGGACAAGCTTTTGGTCTTTTCACTGGTAGCACAAAACCTCTCCAGTGAGCTCTGGCTACCCTACTCACCGCCGGGAACACAACACGGGATTAAGATTATATCAAGACTATATTTTGAACAGATTTTTTTTAGGGGATTGGTCTTCAAGTATCAAATTAGGTTGCAGTGACGACGCGGTGGTTTAAAATTTTCGAAAAGGAAGCCGGTGGAACTAAAATTTACCTCGATCTAGTTTGCCATGCACGATGCGATCCATTGGAAAGCCGGTAGGAGTCAGGAGAGAACCCTCGCGACTGTTAGGTTGAAATTATGAAGAAATAGGGAACGTTTTAGTGTTGCGTCAGTTCTATAAATGTGCCTAAAGAATCAATGTCAGCTGAACGCTGAGTGCTTCGAGTAATAAAATTGCTGTCAAAATATCTTGGTTATAAAAATTCGTAGCATATACTTTATAGTCACAATGTTGCTCAATGTTATAAAGGACACAAGAAGGACATATATTATTACATAAAAAAAGAATGAATTTTATATTAGGTACAGCCTACGGTTGCCATTGATTTGGCTTTTGCAATCCATCAGCTGCAGGTTCAGGTGGAAATCCCTAAATAGACTTCGAACACAAGTCGGCCGAAGCAGGGAGAATCGATCTGGGTGAGGTTTCTCAGATGACGTGGACCTGGGGTGTGAGTGTTGCTCCACAGACCATGGTCCACCTGCTAACGTGTGCTGCATGCCCATCTACCTGTACACCGGAGGAGGAGGACCTAATGAGTGCCTCCGAGAACGCGATCCAGTAACTGGGCAAATAGAATTTGAGAGTAGAAGCGCGACTTTCGATCGATTCGACAGAAGAAGAAGAAGCAGGCACGGCTAGCATATTAAATCTTGCTTTTTTTTTAAAGAATATTAGCAACCGAAATTAATAATATTCCTAACCTCTCCAGTCCAGAAACTACATTGCTTATGTGAGGAGTGGGTTCACGTCAGTAATATAAGGTTAAGGATTCAAACTCGGGACCTCTCAATCACAATAGTCACAATACTAATGCCTTAACCACTAAGCTGTACAGACTTGACGACTAAATGCGTTTAATGAAATTTTAAAGCAATAGGCTAACTTTCCAAATCTGTAAAGGACTGCTCGCTTCAAGTCTGAGCATTCACTTTTTCCAATATAAATCGACCTAAATGTGTAGGTACCTATCTATTATTCAGGTACATAGCTTGGAAAATTTAATTTTCAGCCACACTTACAGTTGAAGCGTCTTTGGAACATTTCGGTTTCATCATACCGATGTGTGTCCGGTTCGTTACTCTCTAACTGACTACTCTAACATACAGAGAATAGATACTCGCATAGTCACTATCACTACCCTACATGCGACTACAGGCTGTTAGTACTCTACTCAGACGAGTTGTTTTGCATAATTCTACTTGCGTAAGTCAGAAACTAGAAGCTTGTGTTAAAATGTAGAGAGGATCCGAACTATGACTGCTATTGAAGTGAAACTACTTTTATACTTACTGACTTTCTCTTCATAGTGATTTATTGGTGTTATTTCAATGTGTGGTGTTCCAATGACTTTTTAGGGATTCTGCGCCCTACGGTGTCCATATTGGGAGTTACTTGTAAATAAAAGTTTAGGTTCACTTGGTACAAACTAGTCTTTTATTACGTAAAGGTTCCCGAAGGTAACCTCTCGTGCGGAGCAGCGCGCAGTATCTGTCTCGGCTCACACCATGCTCACACATACTTCATGCTTCGCTTGCTTACTATCGCTGACAGCAATCTTTCACACTACAGTGTCCCTACAACTTCTTTTTATAGGTTACCTACTAAGTACTAAACTAACTGCACGAAACAAAAAAAGTGGTAGATATATGAAAGACCAATGTTCGACCACCACAAATGCGTATGTGCGTAACTTTTTGTTAATTTTGTAAAGCCTGGTCCAGAGCGCATGTCTTTGGCACTTTAGACTCGGCACCTTAGAGAAAGTAGGTACAGTCAAGTGCATTAATATGTTTCTTGAAAACCATTACAATAACATATATTTATGTAAAGGTTCACGAAATATGTGCCACTTATCTCATCGTTATTATGCCTTCGTTTTTGTTGCAAAAATATCTTAATAACTTAGTGAGCAATAATATAATCTAAAGTCGAGTGCATAAATATGTTTCTTGAAAACCATTACAATAACATAAATTTATGTAAAGGTTCACGAAATATGTGCCACTTTTCTCATCGTTATTATGATTTCGTTTTTGTTGCAAAAATATCTTAATAACTTAGTGAGCAATAATATGTCCCTAAAAAGGTTTGTATTGTTAGATAATATGTCAATTAAAAAGAAAACTTAATATTTCCTTGCTTTTTTTGACACCATTGACAATCATTTAAATTTTGATTTTCTTTTCTATGGAACGTCGTCAATTATTTGTTGAAACAAAGTGAACTTCATGTAAATACTTCAAAAGTACTTAATACTGATAAGATTTCATTCTGAATAATAATTATATTTTAAGTGAAATTCATATTACTATCTCAAGTGTAGTATAAATAAATAATTTATAACATGTATCGCATCGATGAGCATACTAAACATCGTATAGTCGCGTTAAAAGAGGAGGGTGCTTCAATACAAGACATAATATCTGATGAATTGGGTGTAACTCGAAAGACAGTAAAATTATGGATACGACGACGTTGGGAAGAAGAAGGAAGGTTAAACACTCATGTGTCCAATGGAAGACCAAGAAAGACTTCCACTGAACAGGATCGTCTTTTGATAGAAGATGTTCAATATCGCCGTTTTGTGACTACTTCAACATTATGCCATTGATCGTGGTGTATCAATACACACTATACGCCGTCGATTGCATAATGCTGGCATTCATTGTCGCATACCAGCTAAAAAACCGAAACTTACAGATAGGCACAAAAGATTACGATTGAATTTTGCACGAAGGTATTTGAATTTTAATTTTGATAATGTATGTTTTGTCGATGAAAAAGTATTTACAACAGCAAGTGATGGTCGATTATATTTGTGGCGATTAAATAATACTCGCTATGATGAGAGAAACGTCATCCCTAATCGCAGAAGTGGGCGAATATCATTGGGGTACTGGGGCTGGATGTCGGCTAGTGGCCCTGGCGAATTGGTAGAAATAAGTGGTCGAATGAATGCCAGGAATTATAAAGAGATCCTTGAGGACGTTTTAGTTCCGACGGCTACAGCTGCTTTCGGTAATGAGCCAATATTCCTAATGCAAGATAATAGCTCTGTCCACAACTCGCATGTCGTACAATTATGGATAGAGGAACAAGAAGGCTTGCACTTAATAAAGTTACCGCCGAAAAGTCCTGACCTAAACCCTATAGAGAATCTATGGGGTTTAATGGTGCAGGCATGGGATCCAACAGCTGTAAGAAGTATTGACAGCTTAAAAGACCAAGGGTTAATTTCATATGGAATAGTTTTATAGGCAGAGATGTTTGCTTCAACATGGTGATTGATAATGAGGGAGGTTACACACGCTACTGATAAGTGAACCTTTTTTATTTTTACTTAGAAATGAGGCATTTTGTTTCGTTATTCTTATTTAAAAGCTGTGTAATTATTTATTTGGCAATAAAAGAGTATTTCACTGTTATTTATCTTTTTCTTTTTACATCAAAAGAAGCATTTTTAGTAATAGACCGTCAGCTCATGACAGATTTCGGGGCCCATTTTCTCATGCTAGCCTCGAAGAGGGTTGGAAGGTACGTCCATACAGAGTTGAATAAAGATAAATTCAAGTTCCGCTTCTGGGGTAAAAAAAATTGAGCGTACACCTTTGATTTATGTTAAGAAAAAAAATGTTTTTTCATGATATCTCCAGGAGCGGAACTTGAGGTAATTAACCATTTTAACTGAAAATGTTCCCGTGAATGTGAATTCCCGTTCCCATTTTCTGGGCCAAAAGAAGTAGTTCTAAGATCTACATCACTCCTACATGGTTAGGTACTTATAAACTTTTGGCTGTCTAACATTAAGGTCTTTTTTTTAGAAACAATTCTTGTCTATATATTTTTAACCCTTTTTGCAATACATAATTAAAATACATTTCATGTATCTATATTATATATTAGTTAACATTTTATAGTAAATATATTAATGGAAATCGTCAATAATACCTTTATAATGATTTCTTTGCTCATTATAAAACAAATTGTCCTTTATAGTATACATATTATTGATCAGTTTCCGCAGACATATGTATATCAGTTAGATTGGATGCTACAATAATAAACATTCAATGATACATACTTTTGAAACGATAGTTTAGATACATATTTATGCACTTGACTGTACCTATTCTTTCTCTAAAGTGCCATCACGAACCTACTTGCTTCCCTATATAATTTAAGCTGACCCGGCGAACTTCGTACCGCCATATTTTCTGATGCCGTTCCCGCTGCTTATCTCTAAATTTATCAGTGTTTCTCTACAATATTATGCAGGTAGTATTAGGTATACATCATATATATAAACCTTCCTCTTGAATCACTCTATCTATTTAAAAAAACCGCTTCAAAATCCGTTGTATAGTTTTGAAGATTTAAGCATACATAGGGACGGGCAGACAGCGACAGCGACTTTGTTTTATAATATGTAGTGATGATGAAGCGATAGTATATAATATGATAATAGTACCTACCGACTACTTCTAGCTGGTTTAGCTATGAATTAACATAAATGTTGACTAATAAAGTTGTTTACGTAAGTACCTACTTTCCTACTTCCAGTCTACTATACAATTCTGGGCTACAAATAAGCTAGATAGAACTTACAAGAACTTAAGAAAGTACAGTGCTCGCATCATATTTATTGTTGCACAGAGTAATATCGCAATGTCAGGCTTAGGTATATATCAGGGACGTAATATCCACCGCCTTCAGCTCTAATGGAACTTTTCAAATTGCACAATATTGTTACCTACAACGTAGGTAGGTACCTACCTACTTACTACTTACTCTGTGGAAAGATAAACTATAAATTTATAGGTACCTACCTAACTATTAATTGTATCTCTATGTGATGAGCAAGATAGGTGAATTTTGAGGGATTCTTATTGAAGCCTAAAATTTAATAGAAAAGCCGATGCTTCCTGAATGGAATGTCGGAAGAAACATTGTAGAAAAAAGATCAAATTATATTAATAACAACTTTAAGCCTATCACTTATGTATTTCTGTACATAGCCATAAAAAAAGAAAAATATGTGTTGGTACACAACTTGAATAAAAGGCTAGGTAGGTGAACATAAATATTATAGGTTTGACAGCCTCCGTGGCGTAGCGGTAGTGAACACGGCCGCTACGCAGGAGGCGCGGGTTCAATCCCCGCTCAGTGCAAATATTTGTGTGCGTGAAATATGAGTATTTGCATTGGTCTGGTCGTACCTCGGAGAGCATGCTAAGCTGTCGGTTACCGTAAGAACATCTATGGCAGTCGTTACGGGTAGTTGAAGCCCTAAAAAATCCAAAAACAACGGTCTAGCTGCAAAGCTTCGATATCGCCTAATGTTATCATTGGGCTGTGGAGGTCAGATGGCAATCGCTCTAGGTCTAGCCAAAACTGTAGTTAAGACGGTAAAAGCGGACCCCAGACTCCGAGCTGAAAAGCATCGGATGCGACTGGGAATTAACGCTAGGATGAGAGATACTAAGGTAACTACACAACTTGAATAAAGGCTAGGTAGGTGAACATATTTAATACATACCTACATACCTACCTACATACATTCAATCACACCTTTATCCCCGGAGGGTTAGGCTTATTATTCTAGACTATTTAATATATTATTTAATTAATCTTTTTCATCTGTTTCTACATATTATGTCTACCCTAAACGCAATCCCTTATCACTCGCATTTCAACATTCGGAGTAGCCGAGTAGCGCGCTCATTAAAAAGTAAACGCCTTGCGCCAAATTTGCGGCAATTCGTTTTTCTGCGAAACGCCGGGAGTGTAAGAGAAAACACATTTCCACCGTCCTACGAACGTCGTTCTACGTACAATTTCATCAAATTTTAACTAATTAACCTGCAAGCTCCCACACAAGAAACAATATAAATCTTCCTGACAAATTACGAGAGAAATCGCTTGTGAATGTTCTTACCTTCATTTATTATTTAACTAACAGGAGTTACGGACTTACTTTGTAGTCGTGATATATGGTGGAATACTGCGTGTATTTCGACCTCTAGAGTGCAAAGTTATGAAAATAAAACTTTTTAATATAAAATCATGACTATGGTTTGAGAATTTTTAAGTTTCAGCATAATTTTAGAACTTTTTTTTTAATAAATGCAATTTTAGAGAATAAAAAATACTTGCATAAGTATGTATTACCACTGCAATATGCTGAAATGCTGAGGTAAAGAAATACAGCTATAATAATCTTAGCACATTGAAGCTCAATCAACGCTTTCCAGAATTTGCTGTAATTCTATGAAAGCTCATTTGAGTGTCATTTGTCGACTTCTGTGATTTTATGTAATATCTATGTTTACGAGTAGCTATATGCGAATGCATTATTACACAAATCTATCTTGTAAGTAGAATTACTTAAAAGACAGATTATGTTATTGTGTATTAATTAGGTATTTTATTAATCGCAAAACTTGCAAACAACCTTACACATAGCAATGGTCCCTCTCTACACTTTTGTAAACACGAATTTATTTTAACTAAACTGTGATAATATTTGGACAATGACCATTAAGCACACTACAATGACAATTGCACGTTTCAAAGTGTAAAATTATGTACGTTACTCTGCAATGTGGTGCCTGAACAAATACTACTAGCAATAAATGGTCCGCTTGCAGTTGCTAGGATAAGCGGCTGTGCAAGTTTTATGATGGGATAACTTCGCTTAGTTCGCTTTTATTGCAAAATTTCGTGAAGCTTGTGGCAACAGATGTTTTGCTTCTAGGTTTTGAAAATGTTTTTATTGCTCGGAGCTATTGTTAATTAAGAATCCGAATCTAATTATCCGTACCTATTCCAATTTATTAGACACCGGAGAAGGTACAAATTACAAACTATGCTTATTTAGTTAGGGTCTAGAATTAGATTGCACTATTAACTATGTATGCTAAGACGAATAAATAATAATAAATATTGTAGGTTATTCTACACATCGCTATCTAGACCCAAAGTAAGCATAGGTAGCTTAAGTAGCTTGTGACATAGGTTCTAGAATACGGATAAACATAAGTACCTACTTATATACATTTTTTTTTAAATACGTACAATACATATTATACGTGAAAATGGTCAGAGTATTTCCCCCTGTAAGGTACTGGTCACGGGTTCAAGTCCCGTCTTGGGTGTTCACTTCTTTCGATATCCACTTTTCTTCCCAATGACGACGGTGACATACCAAACAAAAAGCAGTTTTGTACACACAACACGGCCCACTTGCGGGTCAAAAATGGTCACATTGAGCAATTCTGCTAAAAACTAGTCACTTTAAGAATTTCCAGTAGATCTCAATATTCTCAATTTAATTCGTAAAACGGTCAATCATAAATGAGCAGAATCAGAATCAGATTGTAATTCGCCGCATGACAAAATATTATCCTAATCTATTCCATTAAAGTGGCCTTATTAGACCTGCTGTTGTACCTACCCTCAAAAGTGGAAATCCGGTTTAGTTTCCAAAGGAAAGGAAAGGTAAAAGAAGATATTGGGAAGAAGTTAGTATAACTGAAACTGAAAAGGCGGAATATCCTCGGTAAATTCGGTTAATTTCAAGAAGTAGTGGGTAAATAACCTACCTGAGATAAACTTGGCGTGCATTCCACACAAGACCTCACTAAATCATTCGCACACAATACTTTAACGCATATGCTCACTCTAGAATGAGCATTTCTATTTTCCCCGTTTTATGGCAGACACAGGATAAAGGTTTGGACATTAATGGCATATAAAACATACTACTAAGTATATTTGTTAACTTTTACCCTAAGTCAGAAAGGGACAATTTTGGGTGACATTCTCTTATCGGGTTTATTTTTATTGGCGTTACCTATATTGGGATTGACATTTCTCTGTGAAAAGGTAACGAGAAATGGTTTATTTTATTTTGTTTGCATTGCGTCCGCCAGAGTCCGCCTCATTAGATAATTGTGTACCTAATAAATCGTACCTACCTAAAGCTTTTCGACGCTCGGTGTGACTTGTGTCTCGGTCTTGTCAATAAGATTTCAGCTTGCCTGATGATAAGCTAAAGATGGTACCTAATATTAAGGGTCACAATTACAGATACCAATGATGCTATAAAGGTGGCCCTCTTCTTAATACAAGACCCCCTTATAGGAGCCAGGATAGAAGAAAGGAAATTAATCTACCTACATAATCTATTATGACACGGAGTACTATTTTTTTTTTATATAGGACACGTCAATTTGACTTCGCCTCGCCTGATGGTAAGCTGAAGGCAAAGTCTCTGAAAAGAGGGTCACCATTACAGACACGTATCATGTTACAATGGTGGCACTCAGCTTGACGGCCTCATCAGATGCTTTTTCACGCCCCACTTAAAGGACCCGGGACTATAGGTAGGAGGAGGGAAACACGTGAATCTGTTCTGTGACACTGGCGACGGCTCCCTATAACCCATTCCCTGTCGGCTTTCCAATGGATACCATGGTGCATGACAAACTAGGTCGAGGTAACTAATTTCATTTTCTATCGGATTCCCTTTTGAAAATTTCCACCCTTCGCCACTGCTATTATAGGAATAAGGTCACTTTTAGTAAAATTACAATAGTAATAGGTATAACCCGCGCCACGTATCTTGGACGATTCACGTAAGACATACGAAGCTCTGGCGCCCGCGGATTGCTTTTTAATAGTCTATACTTGGTTAATTTGAGTTCGTCTACGGCAGTAGCATCCCGTGCTATCCTCAAAAGTCACCCAAGAAATGTGTGTATGTGTATAGGGCCAGTGGCGTAGCTAGGTGACCAAGGGCCCCGGTGCAAAAAGAAACAGGGGGCCCCCTATTTTTTTTGGTTCCAAAAATTCCGTCGGACGTCACCTTACCGAAGTAAACGATGAGGTGGGCATATCCCCTACCGAGAGCATATCCCTGGCACCCCGGCTGATTCTCGCCGCACTGGCCCGAGGTTATCTTGGCCACGGATGCAATCAGGAAAATGTGTCTATATGCAGATGATGATGATTTCGTGTTTATGTCGAATCGACATAAACATTTGATGAAGGTGTTTAGGCCTTAATCGAACCAACTAAAACTGTATGCAGTCTCGGGTCTCAAGCGCCGGAGTGTAAGCGGAACCAATAAGAAAATTCCATTGCACCTCGACAGACCCTGGGCCATATAGGACTTTGAGATGGCCCCTCAAATATGGGAACCAACGATATCTCCATCTGCCCCAGAACCATCACACCCCCTTACTTTCCACTGCGTCAGTTGCTAATCAGAGTTACACGTGGAAAGTTCATAGTTGGCCATAGGCCGCAGCGTCTATGCCATCTTGAGACAGGCTGCTGCTGTCTCCGTTACCCAGGGTGCACAAATGGTCTTCAATAGAAGACATTAGATCTACAATAGAAGATATTATCTCTCTAGTCGAATGTCTAGCATTAAGCTGTGGGGCTCAGGGGGGCCTCCAAGCTAGCAGCAAATGTGATGGCGAATCTTTTAACGAGACAATACTGCATAAAATTCCCAGCAAATGAGCACTGATTAGAGTTGTGCTACAACCCATTTTCACATTCCAAAATTAAGACTTTTTTGGTAGTTCAATATAAGATTTGTTAGTTCAGGCTCGGGCTTGGGGGGCCCTCTGAGCCTGGGGGCCCTGGTGCACCGCACCACCTTGCCCACCCATAGCTACGCCAGTGTATAGGGCACATTTTGAGCGTATTTTAGGTCCAAGATACGTGGCGCGGGTTATACATGAATAAGTGCCCGCTGGACGGCAATAGGCTTGCCCCCTATTACGTGGGACAAAAGTTGGTGAAATGTGGGTGCTGATAAGATAATACACATCGGTCTACCCCTTCGAGGATACACAGGCGTGAATCGTCAGGATTTTCAGTTTTTTTTAAACCACTTCCCAACAAACATTTTTGAAGTCGCCACAACGTGCCGAATGTAACTTTTGGTTGTATAAGCATGTCGCCAAAACGTCGTTATCACGTCGTTACGACCGAAAAAGGGCCCATTTTATACGACTTAGAGTTGTATAAGAGTCGCATAGTAGTCGTATCAATGACATATTCAGTCGTATAATGGTCGCATAGATGTAGTGAAATTCATTTTTTGCTGCATTATGGTCTACAAAACCACTGTTTTACGACACTTTGTCGAATACCAGTGCAAATGACGACATTTTTATTGAATTTTGTTGTACTCATAACAGTGAAGAGTGAAAGAGACATTATAAATTAGAGTTGTCAAAACTCTACCTAGTTTAAGTTAGCCATATTCATTTAATTTCAATATGTTATATCTCGAAACGCGTGTTGAAGTGCATTAATCTATTGGGGAATTAATTTTATCGTGTAATATGCGCTAGTTTTCTTAGTATAATGCACGCGCCTTAGAAATACTTAAAATTAAACAACATTTCTCACTATATTTTTAGCGCACGTGCTAAAAGTTACTTTTATACGACTCTAAGACGCGACACAACCGTAATACGACTACAAAACGACCTTTCATTCTGTGCAGTTAATTTTATGTGCAATAATTAGCCGCCATATTAACAAAATTAGGGTTCAACGAGTAAATTTTAAATTTTATTTTAGTAGTAAAAATAATATGATTTGATTTAATGGACGTCGATAAGTTTTTAACCAAGATAGATTTTTCGAAGTTAATACATAATTATGTATTTGAGATGGCTATGGATATCCACACACATCTCTATCACCATTTAAAATAAATAACTAACCAATATTACTTGACTATTTTATTTACTTATAACTTCCATGGTGATATACATAAAGAGCTGCGTAATTCTACATACAAACTCTAGTTACCTACCTATATAAATATGAATCAAATAGGTAAGAAACGGACTTTGAAATATCACTTGTCTCTTTTTTTTCTAATATGCAAATAGACAGGGCGACTTCATAGTCATTTCGGAAGAAGAGATTTTGAGCACAGTATAAATATTGTATTTATATCCACGGAATTGCCCCAGAGGAAAATTCCGTAATTCCACTGTATTATATAGTGCAACCTTGATATAACGACCCTTGAAATAACGAATTTCTCGCTTTAACGAATTTTTCATTATCCGAAGTTTATCATTTTTGCTGGTTTCGCTTTCGCTTTCATAGTCTATTTCACTATCACTGAAACATATTTTTTCAAATATTTCATCTTATTTATCTTGTTTTGTCTCTACTACTTCAAAACAACTAGATCCGTTTTCTGCGCTTTGATTTTGCAAGGAACTCTCCTGAACTCAAAATTAAATTTTGTACGGAACCACCTTCAGTTTCATCAAAAATAGAGATAAAGAATGACTGACTTGTAATGTTAAGGTACTCTACAGCTATGCGACATTCAGACACTTAATGGTAGTATAATAGTGTTCAAAATGACTAAAAGTCGTGTAAGAGTGCAATTTATCACTCTATTACGATTATCGCGTATAAGTAGTTCTTGCGACTCCAATACGATTCAGTTTGGTGTAAAAGTTGTATAGACGTTAGTAAGACGACATCATCGGTTTTACAACTGAAAGTTGTATAATGGTCATAGAAAACAGTCGTGGAGACGTTTATACGACGTCTTTATACGACTACAAGTTGTATAAGAATAAAGAGGCACTGAGTCGTATTAAAACCTAAAATGACTTCTATACGACGTTTATAGAACATTAAGTCGTGTAATTTTCACTTATACGACTAAAATGTTTGTTGGGTTATGTCGCAGACCAGCATACGGTCCACCTAAATGGAAAGTGTTCAGTGCTATCTTATGCAAAAGTGCTATAAGTAAGTAGGTATTAGAATTTGGATTTGTAACAATAGGTCCATGATTACGTATAGTAACTGAATCGTATCTTCATACCTACTAGGAAAAAAATTTGAATAAAATATTTACAAAGAGTAGCGCCGACTGATTACTTAATAGAAACGATAACAGATACTTTTAATACAGTAATATTAAACCATAATCCATGTCGAATACTGGTTGCTTCCACTATCTCGTTATCATAAGGTTAGTGAGATAACGAGCTTCTATCTTTACCCACGCGCAGATAACTTATGTTATTTTAGGATCATTTTCATCCTGTTTAAGTACTGGTACTGTGATGTAAAAGGGTCTTCTATATCCATTCATCATATCCATAGTGATAACCATACTAATATTATAAATGCGAAAGTAACTCTGTCTGTCTGTCTGTCTGTTACGCTTTCACGACTAAACCGCTGAACTCATTTTGATGAAATTTGGTATAGGGGTAGTTTAGACCATGAGAAAGGACATAGGCTATGTTTGTGATAACCGACACCCACGCGGGCGGAGCCGCGGGCAAAAGCTAGTATTTTATACGTCTATAAGTTTTTGATTCGTTGCTGATACATAATATTTTATAATTAAAAAATAGTAGATATTATATATTAAGGGTAAGGTGATAATAGCTTTAAGCCGCGTGGTTCCCGGCAGAGTAGAATTTGGGTCACCCCATCTTCTATAGTAGGCATAGAGAGATTAATAGGTATAAGTGCTATTAGGTACTGCTTCTTTATTACAAGTTATTTACTTTTTACAATCTGTAGTCGTTTGGGAAAACCACAATAAATTAGCCTTATTGCAGTCCACTGCTGGACAAGGAAATAGGCCTCAATGCGCGCAATTTCTGCCTATCCTCCGACTTCCGCATCCAGTCTGTTCCAGCTACCTTTTTCTGGTCGTCGTCGGTCTATCTGGCTAGGGCCACCCTACCTTCCATTTGCTTTCTCGCGGTCTCTACAACGGCCATTAAGCCAAACCACAGATGGTGCTGCAGGGAGATTATTCCCAGTTTGAGCGCACAGTGCGCATCGTTTCCGGTTCCGGTCGCAATGTGTAATGTTTTTGTAATGTTATACATGCTCGCCGTTTTCACTGTGCACAACAAAGAGAGACTACACATTATACAAAGAGATTGCACAATAACATGAGGCTTTGAGGCAATAACAATATAAAGTAATGCTTTGAGGTATATAAACTAAACGTAGCACCAAAAACAAAATAAAACGTAATCCCATTATTTTTATACCATGGCAACACTGATTGGTAGAATGTTGTCAAATGTCAAAAACAAATTGGTTATCTGTGGTCCGAAATTAGAACGATAAAAATGACGAGCTGTACAATTTTTATCTAAAATATTAAAAATATAATAAATTAATCGTGTGTTTAGCAATATGACTGTTTGGTGGGAAGTCGAAAATGAAGAACTTTACGCTGTTGGTAAGTGTTTTTATGACATGCCAATGTTTTTGTTATAAAAGTGAAGTATAGTTTTGAATAATAATCTAGTAGGTGCCTCCCGCAGAGATGAGATAAATATAAACATTGTATCAGACATGCTCACTGATACTCGGGACAATCTTCGTTATCCTGTCAGGGATTGTTCGGGTTTCTCCTTTAATTAGGGCACATAACTGTAATATATTATTGTCAGTTCCAGTGTCATTGGCCACTCCCTTGTACTGCAGTGATTAAATAAGTTGATTGATTACTAATTCATAGCTCTTAATTAAATGGACGACTGTGCAGTTATGTTTTTGTTCGTTTTGTATACATTAATGACAGACTGGAGAGTTGATGATATTGTAATTATGTTGAAGTCCATTTTAAACATAAGGTCCAGTTGGATTTTATAACTAAACCACTTATTTTATTGGTGTAATATACTCTGTGACCGTTTTCTTGTAGTATAATAATAAAAATCTTATAGTTCTGTAAAAGTAATGTTAAATTACATAAAATTCTCTATAGATTATCTACAATAATGTCTTTAATAATTAAATTAAAGAAGTATTTTGTACTAAGTAGTATATAAAATAGTGCACAGTATTCGCTAAGAGGAAGAGGATATAAAATAGTGCCTCTCATATTAATAATAACATTATCAGTCATGTTTACAAACTGTATGAAAGGCTTAAAGACATAGAATGAACTCGAGACATAAGACAGTCAAGTTTTGGAGGGAAAACTTAATTAGATTAGTTGTTTGTTCAACCATCAGTCATACACTCCTCCCGGTGTGCAATTATGCAAAAAACAATAATGTTAAAGAGTTGTGAGTTTAATGGCTTGAACTTTTCTTATACACTGACTTGTAAAAACATCTGACAGTAAACATACAATTCATGAAAAAGTGCCCAATTTATAGCAATAGGCTTGCCCTCTATTATGCTGGTGAAATTTAGGTGTCAATACATCTCTGCCTGCCCCATTGGGGATTTACAGGCATAAATATAATTATGTATGTATGTAAATATTTTATTTTGCCCCCCCTCCCCCCTCTAACAAAACAAAATCTCATAGACTAGATAATATATTATTTTTCAAGTAAAGTGATAATCAAATGTTTATTCTGTTAACCATATTATTTTGTTAGTGCTATTCGCACTTTCACATTCAAATCTCCACGAAAGAAAATAAAATAAAACCAATTAGAAACTTATGCTTACTAAATTGTCCGCTAGTTCACAATGTGGCACCGTTCTAAGAAGACTGCCAATAAGTTTAGCTGGCCTTTTTGTTGGCCAGCAAATACCTCTGCAAAGTCTTTTCAAGATCAGATGTACTTTTGATACACTGGTTAGCAATAGTACATTCACCAACAGCATTAATACCCGTCCTCATGTTTAAATTTGAAACGATCAAGCAATCCACATTTTAAAAAAAACATTTCAAATTACTGATCACCTTATCTCAGTAACTTTCCACAAAATCATGAAAAAAAGTTTAGAAATTTTTAATTTGCTTTTTTGGAAATTACAATTCTTTTTACTGAATATTGGCAAATGATATGATTAATATTTCCTTTAACGAACCCCTCCAGTTAAGGTAAATTGCTTATGTTAGGAGTGGGTTCATAATACATATCACTAGTATAATGGTCAGGATATGGAACCTTCAAAAATCATACATTAATTTATTTATTGATTTACCTGACTGCCAACTTGAAAAGCAGGCTGGAATAGACTGCAAATTTAACCAGCAGTGGACTGCAAATAGGAAATATTTTTTTACAGCACACATCAATTTGACTTCACTTCGATGTTGGTTCCTGAGACTTAGCTATCCAAAGTCTCAGGAAATAATGGCACCATTATATTATACACATACTATGTTACAATGGTGGCCTCAGCTTGACAGCCTCATCAGATGCTTTTTCACACCCCGCTTAAAGGACCATTGATTGATTGATGATAATTTAAATGTAAAGATTGTTTCTGAAATTGGTTAGTGGTCAGCATCTTCTGAGGACAATTTTGACTATTATTTTTATTGCACAGTTCTTTCTTCCTTTCCTTTGCAAAGATAAACAATGTCAATCATGAACTTCAAATAATAAATTGTTATAAAGTCGTTCTTCTAGGTCATTGTTGTTACCCACTTATAAGGAACTTTAATGCCTTAATAGGTATTTTCAATGAAAACCTATCAGTTAGTTGTTTCTATGATATATGATGAAGGACTTCACCCACAAATGTGTTTTATTATTCCAATAATTCCAGCTTTTTAAGCATCTCTCTTCATTTATTTTTTATTTAATTTTTTTATTTATTTTAAACTTTATTGTACACTAGCTGTTGCCCGCGACTTCGTCCGCGTTAAGTTCGGAATGTTGTCCATCCCCTATTTTATCTCCTTGGGGGTAGAATTAATCAAAATCCTTTCTTAGCGGATGCCTACGTCATAACATCTACCTGCATGCCAAAGGAGATGGATACTCTTCCATACATTCGTGGGCCTGATTGACAGAAAATGGAGCTGTCAGCTGTCACAGCTTAAAAATACAGTTGATAAACACAAGAAATAATTAATCGATTAACGGAAATCGATTCAGAATTTATTTTTGTTACACTATTATTTGGTATTTTAAATGGTTATTATTATTATTATGATTAAGTTTTGTTCACTCTGATTGACTTAATATCAAATTGTGATGCAAGTGTTATAATACGCAATATTGTTTAAATAATGTTTAGTAATCGATATTTTATTTTGCTAGTGAAATAAATTTAGTTTTGAGATTTCTCGTCTTCAAGATTTTCAATTGAGCTGGTTTTTTAATATTTTGAAATAGAAAAAAATACCGCTTTTTTAAGTCATATCTCAACTCATTACAATTTTGGCCCAGAAGTCCCCGTCTCCTTTCAGCCCGATTGGGCTGTGCCGTGTGCGTATCAACGATCAGTAGCGTAGATCACTATGTCAGTCAGTCAGTCACCTTTGAGTTATATATATTTAGACTAATAAAAACAGTATATTATGTATCTTCATCTTCTCTTCTTCTTCATCTAATTATCCAATTGGAATTGTGGTATTTTCTTTCTGGACTTCACCTTAGTGTTAGAGCTATTGGAATATTTACCATGTATTGTTTGGAATTTCCATTATTTCGGCGCTGTTGCAAGCACCATGAGGAACAGCGCCGAAATATCGGAAACTCCAAACATTACATGGTAAATATCCTGGTAGCTCTAATAGTAATGTGAACGTGAAATGAAAGTGAAATGTGAATACCTATATTCAATTATTTTTCGTCCCCTAGTCCTATTCAATCTGCAGTTTTAGGACTTCCCCAACATGGCACCTCTTAATGGGAATGGGAACTCCCCTTATAAATATTGTGTTTAAATACAATATTGTTGTTGCCGTGTCTGATAAATTCGGAACCATTATTTATTCACTTTGTTGTCTGTCTGACTGTCTGTCTGTCAAGACCTTTATCTCAAGAGTATGTGGAGGCATATACTCAAGGCATAGGTCTATAAGCGATTAAGATTCTGAATCATTTTTTTTTGTACGGAACCCGGTGCGCGCGTCTGATTTGACCGTTTTTAATTTTTATTTACACAGATTTATTTTTATTTACACTGACTTACGCGATAAAATCCTTTACAAATACTTTGATATTTTCAATGTGTTTGTAATATAAGTTTCGACAACAATACCATACTTTTCAAATTAATTATTATACTATTTATTAATCGACTTGACCCGAATAAATTTATTTCTATCATTTTGTATTGGAATATCAAACCAATTACCATTCGATGACCACTCAGTTCTCCTCGCGGGATTTTGAGATACATCTCAATAAGGAAGTGGGAAAATAATAATAATTTGTATCATTTGTCCCTTATAAACAGAATAGTATAAATAAGTGTAGCAGTTAATACTATAGTGTAGTATTTCATGACTTATAATAATTCCCTGAAAATAATAATAATTGATTTCATAATGTAGCGGTATTCTTAAAACTGGTACAGTTGCGTACGAAGTTCCATAAGTTCTCAGAGTGGGTAAATTTAATGCTTTATAATATGAACTTTATTTTTCTGGAAAATGCTCAAAGTATTTTTTTTTTCTTTTTATGATACATACGAGTATATACATCTTACGCTTGTAAATCCCCGAAGGGGTAAGCCGAGGTGTATTAACATCCACATTTCGCCAACTGATTTTCGGTCCCATGTAATAGGGGGCGAGCCTATTGCCGTCAAGCGGGCACTTTGTCATGGGCTGTATCTTTACTGTCGTATGGATTACGCAATAAAGTCTTCAACTGCACATGATGCGGTATATAGTAGTTGTAGGATAGTGGAAATAAATTAATATTGAGTTCATATTCTCATTTAAATTCGTTATCGGATAATTAATATTTCAAGTAAATATTAAACTTTGAGCTGATACATTTGATAACTGATGACAGTTAATAATTCCATATTTACACGAATGAGATATATTATAACACGATAAGATTACCTAGTGGCGAAGGGTTAAATTTTTAAATGGAAAGCCGGTGAAAAGATACCTTACAGAATGGCTATAGCATTTTTGTATGGAATTCTGGGTATTCTGATTTCTGACACTGAATTTCAGATTCTGAATTATATAACCATCTTTTCCACGACTTCCCTTTGCAGAGTAAGCCGGCAGAACTCGGCTTATATGGACCCCTCGCCACTGAGATTACCCAAGTTGATCTCTTCATAAAATGCCATCATTTTGCATATTGAGTTACGAGCCAATCGTGTATGATTGGACCCCAGAGAACGTAAAATATTTACACGATATTCTTTACTACACTATTTGATTTTACTATCAATTTAAATAACTAAGTAATTAATCCCCATAGAATAAAGTTCACCGTCCAGCACATAAATATTTCATGACTCAGTAACTTGCGAAATAAATACACAATGTGAATTCACATAGCTTTAAAATAAAAGCGTTTGAACGCATACATAATGTCATAGGCACAAAGATTGTTTATTGATATAGCTACGGTTTGTTCAAATAATTATATCAATTTTTAGCAATTATTAACCGTATGTACACAAATCGCTTTTTAAATGTCTTAAAGCAGTAAGAAGTTAATGTGCTTAATAGCTCAGTAAATTTCTATTGACTTGTCCAACACACAATACTTTTTTTTTTGATCTGGCTGGCGTCGAGGGATTGTCTTTATGACCAAACTTTATACAGTATTTAGTTACAAAGCCTGCAGACAATCTTTAAATGTTACCTACTTTCCTAGTATCAGATCAGACCCTTGTGAACTATACCAAAAAGTTTATGAGCCTTAGACCCGAAGTCATATTTTGTAATCTAAAGTCGGTAAGAGAAAATGCTACCCAAAGGCGAATGGGCGTTTCGTCCCATATGGTGTAACACTTTTTGACCTATATCAAATGAAAGGTCTCAATGACTGTATTATTTTTTTGTACGGACATAAATCTGTATTTCGTGCAGGGTAAAAGTTGTGGGGGTTTCAGTTACTAAGAAAGTATTTAATTTATTTTAAATAATTAGTGTTTTTATGACAAAATACTTATTTATTTATGCTATTTTTACCCGACTATATTAAAGCCAAAGGAGGATTATGATTTTGACAGGCTATGTATGTATGTATGAACTATGTATGTATATTCACTAATTCCCTCATAGCTCTTCAACTACTAATTAGAACTGGACAAGTAAGGTATTGTTAGAAGTGTCTTGATCGTCCACTTATTATAGGCTATATAATGTGTCACTGAATTTAATGAGGCGCCCTCTAGCGGTCATAAAGTACTGCGTTAAAAAATAAAATTGAGGTAAATATACCGTGTTTGATATCAAATTAAAGGCCTTAATTAGTACATTTCAAATATGTATAAATTATGGGGATTTTTGAATGAAAGGACATCACCCCTTTTAGTCCAAAATTGAAAGTGCCGGCCAAAGAAAATAAATACGATATTCCGTTAGAACTTGTCCTCGCTAGCATTTTCTATTACCACGTCAAAGTTGAGGGACCACTGCGCTTGGTTTTATTTGAATTTAAAAATCTTGGAAACATACATTTTTTATGATACGAATTATTAAAAATAAATGAAAAACTTTATTCTATATTGGAACAATAGTTAATAAAAGCAATAAAAAATAACCCCATATTGCATATCGTTGTATTTAGTCCATTTATTTAGGTCCATAATGGAAAGTGCTGGCCAAAGTACCTATACAAATATGAAATTCCGTTAGAGCTTGTCCTCGTTAGCATTTTTTACTATGGCGTCAAAGCTGAGAGACCACTCTCTCAGCTTTGACGCCATAGTCCAGCTCTCAGTTTTATTTGAGTTCAAATATCTTGGAACCATACATTTTTATGATATGAATGATTAAAAACGAATAAAAATCATTGTTCTATATTGGAAGAATAGTCAATAAAATCAATAATAAATAAACCCCATTCTGCACACCGTTGTTTTTCACCCATTTATTTAGGTCCAAAATTGAAAGTGCCGGCCAAAGAATACGAGTATGATATTCTGTTAGAGCTTGTCCTCATTAGCATTTTTTATTACGGCGTCAAAGCTGAGGGTCCACTGCCCGACTAACGGAATGTCATATTTGTATTCTTTGGCCGCTACTTATTTTCAATTTAGCACCTAAATAAATAGACGAAAAACAACGGTGTGCAGTATGGGGTTTATTTTTTATTAGTTTTATTAACTATTCTTCCAATGTAGCACGACATTTTTTATCCATTTTCAATAGTTTGTGTCATAAAAAATGTATGTTTTCAAGATTTTCGAACTCAAATAAAACCGAAGGAAGTGGTACCTCAACTTTGACGCCCCAATAAGAACAAGTTCTAACGAAATATCGTATTTGGCCAGCACTTTCAATTTTGGACCAAAAATGTATGCAGCGTGAATAATGTTCTTTTGACCCATTTATTATGCTAACTATTCAAATCGATTTAGAAAGAGAAAATTAAAATATTGGTTTCTGCTTTTAATTTTTTTTGTTTCATGCTTTTTATATACCTATAATAATAGCAGGTTTTATGGAAATCGGTTCAGCGGTTACCACCGCTGAACCGATTTCCATAAAACCTGCTGTATCGTGATGTATAAATTATGACCTTTCATTTAGAATGTCCTACAATATTTATTTATTTATTTATTTATTTTATTTATTTGATACCCAATACGGGTATATTTGAAAATAGATTAGATTTTGGATTGATTTTCATTCCTCATAATATATTTCAAATGGTTGAACCGATTTTTATGAAACATAGCTAAGAATACTCTCGACTAAACCATCTTTCGATCAAAAGAAACAGAATTGAATTCGGTTCAGCCGTTTGGGAGCTACGATGCCACAGACAGACTGACACACACGCACATACATACACACACACACACACACACTCACACGTCAAACTTATAACACCCCTCTTTTTTTGTTAAAAATATGTGATCGGTACAACCATGAACCATGTCAACCAGTAGGTGAATTAACCCTAGTTGAGTCAACCGTAGTTGTAATGACCGTCGGCGAAATGATACAAAACCGTAGAACTATACTGCAAAGCCTATTTGCACAAAAAATATTTTTTACTTACACCCTTATAACTTTGGACCTGCACGAATTTCTGATAAAAATCTTTCATTTTTACATATAAATAGACTAAATGAACATGTTTACACTAGTCGCAACTTGTTACAAGGGTTGGGACGCAGCTCATACAAAAGTGCCCGTTCTCCTTTAAAGTTTCTTACAGAAAAAATCAGTTATCTTTTGCTTACACGTCCGTAAGTTATTAAGGTAGATAAATGCTGTAGTTCATCTGGTTATGACTAGGTATTATTACAGTCTGCATGCATCTCCTCTCTTACGTTACCGAATTGTCGCGCCCAATATACAAATTCGCACACACGTCCCTGTGTGCCAATCATTGCCAGTCAGTCCCCTTCCGCCACCTGAGGAAGTCCAATTATTATGTATGTCAAAACACCGGCCTGCCAATAATGTAGTTGTCCAATCAGCATAATAGAAGTGATTCAACTGATTATTATCCTAACGGTAAATGCTAGCAGGGAATACTACCTGTGATACTACCTGGTTAGAATATTGTAGGTATCTGAAGGAGTAAGATTTTTGAATATTCAAGCAGTGAATACCAAAATTCTTGTCGAATAATATGATTTATGGAACGTAGCAATTTCACTGGCACAGTATATATATTTTATTGTTAAATTTATTAGGAACACAACTCGCTGAACACACTTGGATGAACATTAACAGTATCATTTAAATTAATTACGAGAACAGCTCGCTCAGCACGCTTAATGAACAAACACGAAGGTATCGAAATCAGTACATTATTCTCGACTCATCAACCAGCACTAATTAATCTCTGAACAATGTGCTCGGTGCTCTTTGACCTATAAAATCGGACCTACATCCTTTCATCCGAACACAGAATCAGGTGGCCGTATGGCTCCGATATCTCATTACGCCGAGTGTCGTGTGACAGGTATATGGATCAGATGTCTGATAGATTTATAAATCTCTTACACGTCTTACAGACAGAGGTCAGGCTATGCTGCAAGCGAGGTTTGTAATATTTGTCAATTTTCTTATTTATTATTTGGACCTGTTAGTCGATTTTTTTTCACTTCTTCTTTGTTAATCTACACACGTATGGAGAACGAGAAGCGGAATCGACACAGACCTAAGTCCAGCTGTGGACTGTGATAAGCTAATTCATTGTTTTAGGTGTCCAAATACATTTAAATTTTCCAAATAATGTAGAAAATAAAGACGAAAGTTCTAGCCGTTTGCTTATCAACGTGGAAACCTCCGGGTACTGATCAACTACCGGCACGAAAAAGTAGCTATAATATCCCAGTTTTATCGACTAAAACTATCCGGTGCTTCCAGTATCAAACTATTGCTGGAAGTGATTTGAACGCCAAAGCCTATTAGCCTCCAACAAATCATGGCCACCATTGCTGGCGGCCTCGGTTTGAGGGAGTACATCTCTATCATGCCCGCTACTAATATCCTAGGTAACACGATAATCGCAAGCAGTAACGCCTCGTCCAAAGGACTGCCGCTTCCGTTGCCCAAGGAGCAGAACCACGACGAGGTTGTTTCCGACCGCAGCATCCCTACCGCAAGAGTCCTCAGAGATTCTGTTCTTCCTTCATTATTACAATATTTCCTCAAAATTAATGCGCGGAAAATGTCCTCTGTCGCAGTGTGAAATGTGAGGATGAAAAATCGCTATGTAGCAGTGGGCACCCACAGTAGAATCGTAAAAAAGATTCTGATATATTGAATACGTAAGATTTCGCTAGTTTTTGCGAAGATTCGACTTGCGTAGGTGTGCAGAAACTTTTATAGGTATCTATTCTTTCGGTTTAGCGCCTTTGATTTTATTAAGGTGCCATATTAGTAAACTTCTGAGTAAATGCGCTTGGAGGCAAATGGTAGACTTTGATCTGTTAGCATGTATCTAGGTGGTATCCTGTGTGCTTCTATCTCTTTCAGTGATTTTCTTTTTTAATGGAATCAGGATGTTTTACTTATTCTTCATATTAACCTTAATGGCTATTTAATTCAATATACTGTCAGTCGCCTCTATACAATCTCTAGATCTATCCTCCGCATCAGCATTCACACAGCGCCCAAGTAGTGCTCAAACGCGATTTTGGTGCGCGCGCGCACATGTTTGTCTCCTAAGTGACAAGTGCGTGAGTCACACGCGCATACCGCCCCTATTGTCCCGTATTAATTGTTTGTGTAAGTACAATGAGTGTTAAGTATACTTACTCTTTATATTTTTATACGGGTTGTTTCTTTTTTTTTTATGACTGATACCGGATGCCATTCGTTAGTGTGTTGAAGGGGGTTTAATACATTTGTGACATTTATTTTATCACATTGAAATTATAATTTTGTTGATATGGGAAATGGTATGGTATGTGTCAATGGTATCTATTATTTTATTATGTTAATATGAAATCATTTTAAAAGTGTATTAAAATCACTAAACGCAGTTAAATCGGGTTACTTAAGGTCAAGTCTAGGTACATTTTTAGCGCACTAACGAGGAAGTCCATCGTGAAATAAAGGCAACGGTTTTTTTTATCGAACTGGACTGCGGCGCCTGCTGTCCATGGCGTCCACCACTTGTCCCTTGTTTTACGTCCTGGCCCTCGATTCTGCTAAAGCAAAACCACTGTCATGCCACTGACACTGCAAGAAATTTCTATTTAATTTTAGCCTTTAAAGTAATGCAGTTAAAGTTCAAAATTTTTGTTGAGCGAATGACAGAGTGTAATGAAATCCTTTTCATTTAATTTTGGACTTTGACTCTATAGCAATAAAGTCTAAAATTCAATGCCATGTTTTGCAGTCTCTGTGGTATGACAATAGTTTTGCTTTAGTGGAATCGACGCCCTGCACTAAAGACGATTAAAATAAGGCATGTATTCAACGCGGCGACAAATTAATCCGAAAAGCAGGTAGTAAAAATAATATGTTGGCAGCTATAGTGAAGAATAATTTTATTCAATTCATGGGTGTCAAAATCAGGGATGTTGCTAATATCCGCATCCGCATCCGCAAATGCGGAACTTCCGCATCAATTTAGACATCCGCATCCGCTTCCGCATCCGCAATGATCGATGCGGAGTTGCATGCGGATTTTGTTCGGGCGTTTCCGTACGAACTTCGTGCGACATCGGCTCGAATGCTACCGCGCACGTGACGCGCGCTTCGGCCACTTCTTCAGCGACCACATTTATTTACTACATGAAAGAAATTTGGTGGGGCCAGCGATCGGCGTGTGCGCGTTGACCAATAGGAGCGAAGTTCGATGACAAGATTCGACGACGCGTTTGTATTGTTTATTGTGTATCATTTTGTTTACCGTAAATTGAACATTAGAGATCCGATTCTCAGCACTCCATGGATTCACCGTGCGGTCGCCGGGTCCATAGCGTGATACAGAGAGGAACACCGTGACGGCGACTGGGACTTGCGACCCAGATGTAGGTTTAGGGTGGCCACCTTGTGATGCATCAGCGCTCACCTCCACCGTCAGTAGTGTTCCCCCCCCCCCCCCCTACCTATCCAAATTTGGTAAGATCCTATCAATGCCGCTTTTGATATTCGATTTAGTAAAGAGCTTACTGAAGCTCTTGGCAATCCGAGGTCTTTAAGTAAGTTGTACAGGGATTTAGCTGGAATTCCCCTTGCTCCTACTTCTACGGCGTAGAGTTTAACCACGTAGCCGTTCTTGGTTAACTCGTTAGTCAAGTCAAAGTATTTGTTTGTCTTTATAGCGTGGTCTTTAGGTATATTAGTTTCCCACGGTACTGTGAGTTCTACAAGCACTGCACGCCTATGCGATCGTGAAAAAAGGAATATGTCGGGTCTGGATGATGAGGCACATATATCTTCCGGTATTTTATAGTGCTTCTCATACGTGTCTACGAGTATTGTCCAGTCAACGGCAGCTATCAAAATTGAATATGGCTTTTGAGGTGATTTCTTTGAGCAGCCTTCCTTTACAAACACAATGTCATTTCTTTGGTTTGTGGTTAATCCTTTTTTCGCTCTAGCTACCGCCAAACTTACAGCCTCACGTATGATTTCTAATACCTTATCATGTCGGCGCGAGTAATGACCCCGGTCTAATAGCGTCCTACAACCCACTAGCAGGTGCCTAGCCGTTCCAGTTGCTTCACCACATGAGTTACATGTTTTATCTGTGGCTTTTCCCCACCTGACTAGATTGCTTTGGTCGGGGAGGGTCAACTGGAATGCATTTAGGTAAAATTTAAGTAAGGCCGGTGACCAGTCGTATATTATGGTACGCCATTTTAAGGCTATGGGAATACAAAATTCACCTAGGGTCAACCATTCGTTTTGCATTTCTAGGTTCATTGCGTGCACCTTATAGGTGTTGTTTTCGTCTGTTTGAAGAAAAGTTTTTTTTATTTCTTTATCTGTTTGTTCTGAATATTCCCTAGACCTACTCTACCAGTCTGCGAGCCTATCATGAATTTTTTATGGAACTGGAGGCGTGATTCGAGCTCCGATGCATTTTTATCTTTTGGAAGGACTTTTACTATTTCGTCTTTAGATTTCGATAAGACGTGCATTTTAGTTACTCTTAGGTGTTTATAGAGTTCTGATTATTATTAGATTGATTATTATCCCGCTCCGCTTATCGTAAACAGCGATCATTGTATGTTAAGGGAGATTTCTAATATATTTAGATACAACAAGTAAATGACAATGTCGGCACCGACACAAAGTGATATTTGGAATTATTTTAAAATAAATGAACATGACCGAGATAAAGCGGATTGTAAAATATGCGATAAAACCTACTCTCGCAAGTGCCGTACGGCGCGCGGCGGTCGTCTATAAAACATCACCTAAAATCGATGCACCCAGAAGAGTTTAGTTTATTTGAGAGCTCGAGTAAAAAAACAATTACACAAGGAAAACATTGAAGCAAGTACATAAGTTAAGCGTCATAATAATTAATAATGTTAAGATCCCGTCTAGGTAGCTACACTCCATTCAGCAAATAAACTAAACTAACTGACTTAAGTACTAATAGTTCAATTTCCGTTTTTTGCACTTAAACTAAGTTTCTAAACAGAAAAATATTAATAAGCCGAGTTTGTAAACAAAACCTCAAAAAAAAAATACGATAAACCATAATATTCTAGTAAGGTACTTTATTTCTCCTCTCATAATATAATTTTTTGTTAAAAAAAAACAAAATCCGCATCCGCATCCGCATCTGCAGATGTGAAGGCAAAATAATCCGCATCCGCATCCGCGGATGTGAAAATATTGGCATCCGCAACATCCCTGGTCAAAATTACTGAATGTGGCGTACAAAATTACTAAGTGAGCTACTATTTCTGAATGGTTATAAAAAGATAACCACGAAGGCTAAAGCGGGAGCTCCGTTCCGCTCCGGCTCCCGCGTTAGCCTTCTAACCTAACCTATTCAAGTTTGGGCGCGCTATACTCGAATCCTCATAACTTCACAGTTTAACAACACACTTTCTGTATCACGGGTCACTCAGTATTTCGCCCACTCAGTATTTAAAGTAACTCATTATCAGTCATCCATTTATTATTTTTGTCGCACGGTTTATTATGTCCCTTAAAATAACACCGATTACTAATTTTGATTTAATCCTAAGATTTTTATCATCTACAATCTACATTTTACGCAAATGAAGCCGCGAACAATAGCTATTTGAATTATAAGAGCCTACCAAAATTGCCAAAGATTTAGAACTTCATCAATGATAGTCACTGCTGTTATCGATTGTACCGACTTACGTGCAGATTGTTTGGCCAAATTAGCACAACATTGCCCATTACCTTTCTATTACAGGATGCTTTAACCATAAGTACTTTTTACGTTAGAGTACTTGCTAGTGTGATTATCATAATTATGTTTTATTTAGATACATAACGGTGTGGAACGTATTTATAACGTTGTTTGTATTTTATTATGATTGGTTCATTTATCATTTATTGATTGGTTCGTTATATCATTCCTTCATACACTTTTTTTTCACATAAATGTGTCAGTGAAGGTGGCACATTGTTGGTTGGTGGCATATTTTTTGATATCTCACAAGAATTAAAAAAATCTAAGTATCTTGCGCATTTTTTTCGAAATCAGGGGATCGTAAAAATAAGCTGGGAATTACTACCATTATTTAGATCTCTATAAGGCACTTGTCCCACCGCTGGCGAGCAAACGAGTAACTATCGACTATTTTCTCGCTCAAGAAACGTACAATAGATATACATTCCGTGTAAACAAAAGAGATGCATATACAAATAGTTGATCGCTGACTGTTCACACTGCCGGCGAGTACTCGCTTTACTAGTTAGTCGCTGAGCGACAAGAGCTATGAAAAATAACACTCGCTCAGCGATACTCGCTAAGCGATTAAAACACGCCGAGAGAGCAACCAGCCGTCATTACTCTACAACCTGGACGAGTGTTGCGAGTAATCGCTTACCTCACTCGCACACTCGCTTATAGCCGAGCTACAGAACTATCAGAACTACGCACTCGCTCCTCACTGTTCGCCAACTCGTTTGTAGCTCTAGCTCTACTCGTTACTCGTTACTCGTTCCCGGTGAGACAACTGCCTAAGGGGGGCAAAGTTTCAATAGCCTACTAAAATTTGGATGGGTCTTTTTGGCGGCAAAAATGTAAATCCGCCTCTGAGTATAAAGATCAACATTAAACTACCTACTAATTGCGCTAAACACTTGACGAATATGTGCTTTGTGAATGATGCTATTACACACCATACATTTGAAGGCCAACCTCCTCAGTACTAAGTACCTGATTTCGATTCATATCATTATTCCACGCCATCTAGCGCAAACAAGTGGAACTATATCGAAGCTCAATGCTGCATCGCGATATGAAAGTTTTTATGCTGATTAATATAATAAGTTGGTACTTCTTTGTATATCTATATTGATTAGTAGGTGGTATTTTCTAATACCCCCTAATAATGGGTATATTTATTGCTCAGGACATATAACGGGTGGCGCAAAAGTAGTGGCACCAAAGAAAATACCTTTATTTTTTTTATATGAAATTTTCTGTCATTCTGTTGTTGAAAATTGTGTAGTGAACAAATGTAAAATACACTGAAAATAAACATGGACCGTTTTACTCCCCAAGAACGTGAATAATTGTGTCAAACGCTTTTCCAGGCCGAGTTATCTCTCGTTTTGGCGATTTGCCTTGGCCTGCAAGATCACCCGATCTGACCAGTCCAGACTTCTTTCTTTGGGGTTTTTTGAAATCTCGGGTGTATGTGAACAAGCCACAGACTCTCGCAGCTCTAAAAGAAAACATTCGTCAAGAAATAACGAACATATCGCAGGTAGTGTTACGGCAAGTTATGCAAAATGTCATAAATAGGGCTCAAATGTATCAACTCTGGAGGTCACCATTTAAAAGACATCATCTTTAAATCCTAATGGTACGAAATTTAATGGTACAAATATACATTTAAAAAAACCTAAATCTAGTTTTCTAATTTAGAAAAAATGTTATAGCCGAACCAAATAGGGTCTTTACTTTTGCGCCACCTGTTATTATATCTAGGACCTAAAATGTACTCTATACACGCAGTACGCGTTTCTTTTGAGGATAGCAGGGATAATATGGAATCACCAAGCATAGATTATTAGATAGATAGATTTTTACACAAATACATTACAGTACATTTACGGATAGTATAAGACATAGCTAGCAGAATAAGCAAGCTGAAGTGGTAGTGGGCTGACCACATCTGCCGGAGGACTTATGGACGTTGGAGCAAACGAGTCCTAGAGTGGAGACCGCGCGTAGGAAAACGGAGGGTAGGACATCCCCTAGCCAGATGGACCGACGACCTGCGAAAGGTGGCTGGGACGGACTGGATGCGGAAGGCGGAGGATCGGCAAACGTGGCGCACATTGGGGGAGGCCTATGTCCAGCAGTGGACTGCAGTAGGCTAATTGATTGATTGATAAGACATTATGTACAATCGGCGGCCTTATCGCTGCAAGCGATCTCTTACAGGCAACCCAAATTCACCAAGCATAGTTTATTACAAAATAATCCGCGAGCGTCAGGGCCTCGTTTTGTCTCGATTTAGGTCCATGATACGTTTCCCGAAGTTTTTTTTTTTTGAAAGAATATTATCAACCGATATTACTAATATTCCCGTTAACCCCTCCAACTAAGCTTAATTGCTTGTGCTAGGAGTGGGCTCACGTCAGTAGTGTAATGGCCAGGAATCGAAACCGGGACCTCTCGATCGTAAGGCCGACGCCTTTACCACTAAGCTACCGACGCTTTTTATACCTAAGTATAACGTACTAGATCCCAACACATTATTAGTTCAACTAGTGACGCTCAAATCGGGTTCTAGAATTTTTTTTTTACGAAATTTGTCGCCTGCTTCAAATATTGGGTGAGGACTAAGGATATACTAGTATCCCTTTTGCAGTAATATTGTATGTTTCAATTAGCCCCGCCCTCTCGTTTCCTATACTGAGGGCCACCATTGTTACATTATTGGTTTCTGTAATGGTGACCTGCTTTCCTGAGACTGCCTTCAGCTTATTTACTTATTTATTAATCCCTGTTGATATAGATGACTAATAAACAAGGTAGGTCATGCAATAACTTCACGTTATCATTGAATGCAGCCATGCCAGCCAATGGTGTCAATGAATCGCATTAGGACTTAGAACCAATAGGTAGGTACTGCTGATGAATAGTTCATGACTTTTGACTTTCTTCCAATTGAGGCCAACAGATATGATTTATAGGGAGTCCAGTGCATCATATCTCAAGTTTTATAGGTCATGATATTAAGGACAAAATATCTATTAGTTCTTGTTAGATATCAACTACAGGGCAGATGCAATTATTTATAATATTAGGTAGGTTTATACTGGAACGATTGAAATATTACAGACATTTACTAGCCTTGCGCACGCGGCTCCGCCCGCTTGGATGTTGATTGTCGTGACTTTTGGTCATATCTCCGGTTCTACTCGACCAATTGCGATTAAACAAATGCAAAATATTGAGTCTGACCAAGACCTTTCAAAACAAAAAATCTCATTAAAATCCGTTCAGTATTTTTTGCGTCTATCGCGAACTAACACAAGAATTAGTTTTTTTTTTATATTTGGTCCACTCCAGACTACAGTCGAAGATACGGACCACCATTTGTCATAAGGTTTAAGGTTTAAAGAATTGTTTCTCAAAAAGACATAAGTATTATAAGGTCACTTACATGAGAACATAACATAAAATAATAATTAAACATACAGTAAAGGGCAACGAGAATTCAGCGAGCTTAAGCTATAGGCTTGCGTTCAGTATTGTTAATATGACATATTTAACCAAGCATTATTTTTTAAATATCTCGAATGTACAGACAGACACAACCACTTTACAATGAGCAGTTTTCCAGTAGGTATAATAATCAGTTGGTTTTTAAATCATAAAGAGATGGCGCTAGCATAGCTTTTGGTAATTTTAATGTACTCTGTGGTTTGTTTGTGCGATGTTGCCAAAGTTTAATTTCATTTACCCATATTACAATAGATAAAATATGATAAAACGCTTAATTCTTTTCGCGTCACTGTCTGTAATTTAAAATAATATTATATTTATAATAATATTATCAAAAAAAAATGTCAAAACATTTATGTAAAGTAAATTATTACAAAACCGAAGAACATTTTTTCCATAAATTAGGGAACACTAGATGTGAGACCACACTCTTCTTACCAAAAGTGCCGGCTGCGCCATCTAGCTTGTCCTTAGGAACCCTATAAATACCTACTGGAAAACTGCTCATTAAGTAATACCTACAGGTTCTGAGACTAGGTAGGTATTCAAAAGCTAACAACGCTTACGTTGTCATCATTTGCATATAACATTGCTCGAATGGAGACGCCTTTCTAATAAATTTTAATTTATTTTTGGCGCAATATTTCGCATTGAACATTTAAATTCCATGCACATTATGTCTGACAGAATGGCGACAACGAAACTGACACATCGAATCAAAATATTAACGTCCATTCAATTTTATTAAATCTTCATGAAATCTATTGCACCTCATCATTTTATTAAGGGTCTATGGGACTTCAATAAGACTTTCAGGGCCAAGTCCACCTCATATACAAGCCGGTAAATGTGCTGATTGATGAACGAGACTTTAGCGCAGGCTTTCTTCTTGGAGTTGGAAAGTCAGGTGGTAGACGCTCCCAAAAAAAACTGTATAAGCCAAATCAAAATGGGGGCGGGAGAATACGGACCTCGGGGTCCGATATGAAAACTTTGTATTGGTTGTATTGTTTGTATTGGTTGCAACCAGGAACAACGCTAAGTTGCAACGCGCCGGCGCGGCGCAACAAAAAAATAAAATGCGATATTGTTGAATGTTATTGAACTGCTCGAATACCTACTTCTGAATTTTCAGTATAAATTTTTTAATAGACAATTTTTCGCATTTCGTACCCAAAGCATATCTACAGAGCAATCCCATTTGAACCGAATAAGCCCACGCCGTCCCTCCGTCAGTCTGTCTGTCACAGGTCACAGGGCTGTATTTTTAGAACTGTAATAGTTAATTAGGGAATGTTCTGAAAATACGTGTTACGAATTATAATTATCCCAAGGCAGGTCTCCATAATTACATTTTAGATAGAATGTACTTGTAATCGAAATTACTTGTGAATTCCCATAGATTTAAGTCGGGAAAATTGGGAAGAAATAGGCGTGAACATGATATTATATTGTTCATCACAACACTGACGATATCACTGCGAAAGAAAGCCGGAAAAGGTTCAGTCGCAGAATGTCCACTTCTCAAAATGTCCACTGGTCGCAAAAGGTCTCTTTCGCAGAATGTCTCTTTCGCAAAATGTCCTTTTTATTCTCAGAATGTCTCTTTCGCAGAATGTAACTCGAAATAATTGTAACTCGAAATAAAATCCTGTGCCAACCCGTCTGGCCAGCGTGGAAACAGTAGGCCAAAGCCGCCCAAAATTGAGAGAAGCATATTTTCAGCAGTGGACTGCGATAGGCTAATTTGATACAATACTAATATCAATATCTTAAACTTCTTGTTTCTTTTTCAGCCATATACAACTACGTGCCCAAATCAGGGTCTCCACAGCTCGCTCTGGACGTCGGCGAGTTGGTGCACATTTTGCGAGAGACGGACGAGTGGTACTGGGGCACAAGCATCAGGAAGGATGCTAGCGGTGCCTTCCCGAAGAACCATGTCGTCATTAGGGACTGTATTGTAGATAGGTAAATTTCTTGATAATTTTCGGGAAGCTTATGGGTCAAGTGATAACAGCGTGATAATACAATATTATGGTATGGTAAAGGTCTTTAAGGGATGGGCAAAAATCTTTAAAGGGATGGGGTAAAAGTCAAATTGGATTTGGGGGGGTTTGGTTTTGTCGTTTGTTTCTTCGGGCAGAGTAGACCAGGGTGGGGGCAAGGGCCCCACTTCCCCACTTGCCCCTTGGTAAGCACATGGATCAAGGTAGAGAAAGGGATGTTTGAATAGCTCAAACAATTGAATTAGAGAAGATGAACGAAAGAAGAATGCCAAAATAAAACCCCATTATAGAAAGGAGTAATAAGACAGCAGACTCTGGGCTCCAAAGTACCAGCTTTGGGTGCAACCAGGATTTGTGCTCGGATAAAGAAGAAGCTTAATGAGAGCAGAAGAAAAAGTATAGACAGAAGTTAATTATGGCAAGTTGCCTCTGCCTGCCACGGAGGGAGAAAAGCGTGATAATATGTATGTAAATAGTGTAACACTATTTATTTACACACTGAAGATACTCTCTCGTACATTTTTTTATCGATATATGAAGTAGCAAATTAGTGCTAACTGATAATATTTAATTACACAGCAGCCCGCTGCTGTAGCATATACTTTTACATCTGTTATACAAACATATGATTACATGCATATTATACATGTATGCATATGTATGTATAGTTGAGTGACTCATACAATTGTGTCAATGGGCAGTATTATCAATCACGGTCATCGACCTTGTCAATTTGTTTTTTTTTTGTGTCCATTGTAGTAAACTAGAGCATGTTCTAGAGACCTTTAGGGGCTTTAATTTTGTGTTTAAGTGTCCTTGACCTTTTGACAGGCGTATCTTATTTTTGCAGTTATTAATATTGATTATATTGTTACAAGTTTTATGTAAGTTGCAGTAAATTAGAATATAATCTAGAGTAGACAGCCATTATGATTTTATGTTGAGGTGCCCTTTGATAGGCCCATTTTATATTCTGTAGTTATGGATGCTTATGTTTGTAACACAAAAAACTGTACTAGTTTGAAAGCACTAAAATGTAAAATAGGCTGATAGCGATATTAAAAAAAAAAAGTAAAGTTTTTCCTTACAAAATGGAAGCGTTTTTGGCCAATTTTTAGTATTCTTTATTATAGATGGTACGATTTTTCCAAAATCTGTAAATGCAAATTATCTTCAGACTATCTTAGAAAGTTATATTTGGTCTCCAAGAACGTTTTGCTGTACTTCAATTGTGTGTGAACCTGTATTTTAAGCCTAAATTTCTCCAGATATATATGGTACTACGTTATTACCTTCCATTCCTAACCTAAAAGAGCCTCTTGACAAGAATCGCAGCTCGACTCGCGTCACACAGGTAGCTGCAATTAACTAGTTTGACATTCAGAGTGTCCTATGATTAGGATCTAATTCCGCTCATCTAGTGTCTCATTTCGTAATTACCGTGTATGAAAAAGTGTGAACATTTTTAATTCTGTTCCAGATGTGATGAGACCGTCGTGGCTTCGGCTGGCGGTGGTGGTGTGGTACACGATATTGCTATCACTCTTAGAGAATGGTTGCAGCACTGCAAGAAGTTGTACATAGTATGTATTTATTTTAATTTTTTAATAGAAAATATCTGCGAGTTTACAGTGTCAAGAGTACAGAAGAATTATTTCAAATTGTTTGGACCCATGTGAATATCGAATCCATTGCAGTTGGTGGGGTGACCAATAATTTAGAATCGTTTGACTGGGCTGCGGGTTTTTTTTTATCTGGGGTAACTTACCTTTATATCATGAAAAACTAGTCGAACAGTAATAATACGCAAGTACTGCACTTGCGTATTATTACTAAAAAGTTTAAATTTTTCAAAACCCTCAGCTAGCGCTTGCCTAGTCCACAGAAGAAATCTGTCCAATTTCTTACCACCTGAATCATAATAGAACTTTTTCATTATGATACAACTTCAGCTGGATTTTTTCTACATAATCTGTGGATGCGGCGCAACACGCAGGCGCGATCAGCAAATGGATTTTGGCACTCAACGTTTCTGTCATTATACGGAAATCATATTAATTTTTTCATGACATTAGATAAAGAAGTGTATGAAACTGCATATATTTTGGTCTTAAAACACTCGTGTGATGTGTTTTTTTTAACTCACATTCATATTTTGAACCCTTATGCAACAGTTTCATATACTACTACTAGCTGTCCCGGCGAACTTCGTACCGCCATATTTTTCCCGTTCCCGCTGCACCTATTTTCTCATCCTTTAAACCTTACCTGGACACCCACGAACATTTCAAGACTAAAATTAGCCAAATCGGTTCAGCCGTTCTTGAGTTATGAAATAACAACGAAAAGTGGCATTAATTTTTATATATTAGAAGATAAAAAAACCTAAATTCAAATATTGTTTCTCTTTTCAGACCAACGATGATCGTCTCAAGTATATGGAGGTGAGCATTCGCGCTCTCCTCGAGCTTCGAGCTCAAGCCGCCTCTGAAGCCTTACCACAGGACCAACTCCGCAGAGTCGCTAGGACTGCCGTCTTCACCATAGATAAAGGCAATAGGTAAGGATTGTGGAATATTTAGATTGTACTACAACTACACTGCTGAAAAAATCCTGGTGTTGATGATACATACATATAATCACGCCTGTATCCCCGGAGGGTTAGGCAGAGGTGAATTAACTTCACCAATCATTATATTCAGTCCCACGATTTTATGGGCTTCCTTTTGTTTAATTCACCATGTTTTTCAGAGAGATTTGATCCTTATGACATCAATCGATAGTGTCACTATCGATATCGATAGTGTCACTATCGATTGATGTCATAAAAATACACGATGTAACTTTTCGAATTTTAGTCTGTTCGATTACCGGGTGTGGCAAGCTTTTAAAAAATAAAGGACTGTCTCCTTTAAGTAAAATGAGCCAACTTAAGGATTTAAGGTAGTTTCCTTTTGGGGCCCGACTTATTTTTCCACCCTGTATATCTGTCTAATGTTAAACAGCCCTATCCCTATGGGATCCCTAAGAGATGGGTGTCCCAAATTCTACTCTGTCGGGAACCAGGCTTACGACTTTGCCCGCGTGGAATTCTGTTCCCATTTCCGTGACCAATGTCAATATTTTTTTCGAATGTAAGGAACATGTACGAAAGAAAATTTAACCGATTCGATCTGCCGTTCTCGAATTATGCGCTTAGCAACAATATCTTTTTTATTTTTAATATTATGTATTTTTTTCGTTTTTAGTATGGTCTGTTACGAGAGCGTGATTTTCTCTTTTAATTTTTCGTCTAAAAATAAAGGAGGCTTCCTTTTTGACCGTGGATTTTTTTTCTGTGTACCATTCTGTGATTAATTAGGTATATTCTCTTTACAGAACCTTAGGTATGGAGCTGGCAGTGCGAACGGCAAACAGCCAACTGGTGGACCCTTTTCAAGTGTCTACGTACAAATTGAACTCTATGCACGATGAAGCCAATACTCGTATTGAAAAAAATATGGTAAGTTTTCATAGCATATCGAAAAGTTAACAGCCATTTCATGGATTTTAGGTACGTGGCCCTGAGTTCTCAAACTATTGCTTTTTCCAATCCTCAACTATCTGGTATTTATTGAAAAAGTATTTTTAAGGTGAATAGTCCGTTTATCGAGGAAGGTTATAGGCTATAAATCATATCGCTACTACTTAAGGGAGCGGATCAGTAATAATAAATGCTAACCGGCAGATTCCCATACATTATCTAAAAATGAATAAATTGTGGGCATATTATAATGGCTACGAGGTTTCGAAATATGCTACGAGTGAAGCTGGGCGGGTGAACTTTAGATAATAATAATATAAATATGATGTCTTTCCGACTGACAACCTCCGTGGCCTCCGTACGAGTGAACGCGGCCGCTACGCAGGAGGTGCGGGTTCGATCCCCGCTCAATGCAAAACAGGGAGAGCACGTTAAGCCGTCTGTCATACGAACATCTATGGCAGTCGTTACGAGTAGTTGGAGCCCTAAAAAATCCAACAACAGTCTAGCTGCAATGCTTTGATATCGCCTAAAGTCACCATTGGGTTATGGAGGTCAGATGGCAGTCGCTTCCCTGAAAATATTGAGGTCCAGCTAAATCCGCAGTTAAAACTGGTAAAGCGGACCCAGACTCGGAGGTGATAGCGTCGGATGCGACTGGGAATTAACGCAAGGATGTAGAAGAATGTCTTTAAAAAAGCTAATTCAAATGCTCTTTCCAGGAAACAACCCCGGCCACTCCACCCCCCACTACCCCCCCAGGAGCCCGAACGTACACGATAGCAGTTCGCGTTCACAATTTCGTATGCCGAATGTCTGATCCAGCAGAATTAGCGCTCGCCTTGTACGACGTGAGCGGAAATAAACTCACCGAGCACTTACTACTTCGGTGGCCTTCGTCCAATCCCCTCTCTGCCGTACAGTGGGCCTGCCCTATGTTGGTTGTATTTACTGTAAGTATTTATAATATAGCATAAGCAAGTAAAACTTGTCTAAGCCGTCTCCTTTACGCACACAAGCAAATTGACGCCGATCATGGCATTTTCAACCTCTGAAAATGCCGTGAGGCGAAACCGATCAGGTTAAAAAATTAAATACTGTGGAAAAGTGTCACAAGTGTATTTTTTGTTTCAGGACTTCGGCTCTGATATACTGAAGAGCGAAAAAATATATCTAGTGTGCAATATAGTTCGATTAGGTTCCATGGAGGCGCAAAATATAGACCATAGGTAAAAAAAAATATCATAAACTTTCATAAAAAACTTTATTGTAATTTCTACTTTTATAATTGCTTTCATACATACAATTTATTGGACAAGTGGTCTATCTCAAATTTAACTTTTTAGGCGAAGTTCAGTGGCACAAACACCACCTATAGCGACATGTGGTCGGCAAATGAGGAGGCCATTCGGTGTGGCTTGTGCAGATATCAAACAATATGTAACGACGGACAGCGCCGACAAACATATACAAGTGCCTTTTTATGCGTGAGTATTTCGTCTGATTTCATAGGATAACTAGGCAGAGGTCCCGGATTCGAATCCTGGCTACTACACTATCAATATGAACCCTCTCTTGACACTAGCAATTTAGGTTGGACGGATTAGGGGGGAAATAGTTATTCCGGTGACTGAAACCCGCATTAAAATTGAAGTACTACTGCATTCTTGCAACTTGTAATGATACTATTACCGCATTGGGGCAACTCGTAATGTTACAACTACTGCATTGGAGCAACTCGTAATGGTACACGTACAACTACCGTATTGGGCCAACTTGTAATGGTACCACTACCGCATTGGGGCAATTTCTAATGGTATTACTACCGCATTAGGGCAGTTTATAATGGTACTTCTACTACATTAGGGCAACTTTTAATGGTATTACTTTCGCATTGGGGCAACTTGTAATGGTATTACTACCGCATTGTGACAACTTATAATGGTTACTTAGTTAGTTTTAGGTATAGAAAATAAATAAAATTATTTCGTTACAGATATGAAAAGGAAAATTTAGACTCATTGTTAAAGAAAGTGATAACGAATAGAGATGTTAAAGATGCGAAACACTCGCAAGGATTGTTCGTTTCGGTGCGGCTGTTAGAAGGCGACTTGAAACGGGTAAGAATCTAGTTTGTTTAATATAAAGGAAAGACCACACCGCAAGCTAGCGAGTGAACGAGCTGGCGGGCGATAAAAGCTGTGTATCGGATGTATTTCAATTGGCATCTTTAGCATCGTTAATACAGCTTATCTCTTAGCTGAAAGCTGGCTTAGCTAAAGTACTAAAAGAGGAGAAACGATATATCGCAAGCTCACTCGCTAGCTAGCGGTATAGTTCTTATTTTTTTTTATTTGTGTGAATTAAGTACAAAAAAAATCTTATCCGAATTCTAGAACTCATAAAATATTAATTAAGTTGTGTAATGTATCTTAGAGTATTCTATTGTTGTTCTTAAAATTAAGTAAGTTAATAACAATATTTTGTTTATGTATATTAACTCCAGGTTCGAGAAGAATATCCTCACCTAGTGGTCGGACACACCGCCGTCGCCCGTAAGATGGGTTTCCCAGAGGTGATTCTTCCCGGAGATGCTCGGAACGATCTCTATGTGACGGTGTGTGGGGGATCTTTCTCCAAAGGCGGGGGAAAATCCTCGGAGAGAAACATCGAGTTGGTTGGCAGGGTTGTGGACAAATATGGGCAAACTATAAAGGTTGGTTATTTAATCACCACCATCATCATCATCATTTCAGCTATAGGAAGTCCACTGCTGGACATAGGCCTCCCCTATAGATCTCCAATAAGACCGGTTGGTTATTTAATAATAGTTAGATTTTATTTGATAGCTGGGTTTAGTGAAACCAACTAGAGTACACGCCAAGTAATAAGTCCCTTGGATGTGGCGTAGCAATCGCAACTGCTGTCGCCATACTGTGTGTTGATTGGTTCAGGCCATGACAGTAACATTTCCTGAACCAATCAACACACAGTATTTCGGCGATGTCATTTTAGTTCCTAGTTTTGCCGCGGGACTTATTAGCTGGCGCGGACTCTATTCCGTGAACTGAAAGATGGTGTCACTATCCCTTCAATATTTTAATCATTTGCCAGTGACAATCATAGTTCCCATTTTAACCCGTTCACAGAATCGTTGTTTCATCTATAGTTCTATTATTATTATTTGATGTCTCATGTCCCTGATTCAACTTTACTCCACGGTCGCTGTGTTGGTCTAACTCATGGTGGGTTAGACACATGGTGGGTTTTAGGACAAAATATTATTCGTAGTCCCTAAAGACCGGCTATTCGAGATGTTCATTCTTAGACCAGACAGGCCATCATCTGACCATTATTGAATTAATTTGTAGACGACCAAAAGGTTAATCATACAGCCTGAGGTTATCATTTTAGTGAACATATTTTAATTTTCTTTTCACTATTCTGTGTTGATGTTACTTTACAAACTTTGTTGTTTTCAGGGCGTCATATCGATAGGTGCTGGAGTATCTTTGGTAGATGAATACGTTTCTGTGGTATATTATCATGACGATAGACCGCGGTGGCAAGAAGTGTTCAAGGTAATTTGTTTATCTGACTACATGTATAAAGTACAAAGACGGACTTACAACCGTATTCACAAACAATACTTCGCTATGCGTACCACCAAAACTGTGCAAAGAACGACAAATTCTCAGTGCGTTCGTTTTGGCAAGCCTTTTTATTCATTGATAACACTTAAGTGATACTTCGTTGAGGGAACGCACTGCGTTAGATACTGCTCCGTGATGTTTGTGAATTAATTTAACCAGCCCTATGCGCTCGAGCACACTATGAGACCTCACAGTATCGTTTGTGAATACGGGTGTTAATGCCGTAGCCATTCTCTTTCAGGCAACCATAAGATGGTGTCTACACCATCTTATGGTTGAGCTAGCTAGAGGCACAAAAGAAGTCTGCATTTAATGTTCAAACAATATTAAAATTTACATAAACTAATTCAGATATGGGCTGCGATATTCTTTTCACCCAAAATATGTAACTAATACTAGAGATTTATTTTAAAGATATTTCATGGTTTCCTACCTTGCCTTTAATTCTTACTTTAAAATATAATGCTTGTGATAAAAAAGTAAATAAATATTGTAGGACAATCTACACAACGCTACCTAGACCCAAAGTAAGCATAGGTTAACTAGCTTGTGTTATGGGTTCTAGAATGCCGATAAACATACTTATATTATACTTTTTTTTTGTAAATAAGATCTTTTTTAGTATGAGCATTACATTTGTTTTTTTTTGTTGCTATTGAGTTGGGACTCTTCCCAACTCAATATCTACAAACAAAAAAAAAAACACACACACACACACACACACACACACACAAAACCGGTTCCATATCATAGTTTCACACCAGCCTACTGAAGATTTTGATTAAATTTCACCCAACAGGTCTGTCTAAACATCGAAGCTTTCAAAGACGCGCATCTAGTGTTCCTCTGTCGGCATCGTTCGTCCAACGAGGCTAAGGACAGGGCGGAGAAACACTTCGCGTTATCGTACCTAAGGCTGATGCAACGAGAGGGCACCACCACACCTGACATGCAACACAATCTATGCGTTTATAAGGTAAGTTGCAATGATTTAAATCCACTTGATTGAAAATTTCCTTTCTTTCACCGCCCCGAATAGTGTGACGACGCTCCACAAAGAATTTCGTGGCCAAGCCAAACCTGCAAGTCGGGACACATTCTGACTAGGCTTTTGCGAAGGGTTTTCTATCAGGATTTAGAGTTTAGACGACAGTCGGTCGTATAAACGCCAAAGATGCCAAATTAAATGGAGGAGAAGTGGACCCCAGTTGCCATGATTCCTCCCTTGCAGTGGCGAAGGATGAAAATTTTCAAAAGGGAAGCCAATGGAAAAAAACACCTTGCCTCGTTCTAGTTTGTCATGCTCCATGCGGCCCTTTGGGAAGCCGACAGTAATTGGGTTATAGGGCCCCCTAGCCACAGATCTCTTGGATGCAGAGAAAAGTTACCATTTTTGATGCTCATAGTTCACACTGAGAAGGTTTTTGAAACATCAGTAACGAAGGCTACAGACAGCTTATACAATAGGAAATGTCTACTTTTGACGCAGTTTTCTGCTGATAACCTCAATAATCTACCTTTCCTTTCAGATCGACGTAAAACGCCTATCAGCATTAATGAACGAGAAGCAAACCAAGCAAGAATCAGACGACAAACACAGTAAAGGACAGCCAAACGACAAACTGCACAAGACTATAGGCACGCTAGACATAGAAGCGGAGGCTTCTGCGGCGTGCCTGGGTGTACCCGCTAGACGGACGGAACTGCCGGCCGGGGCCGAACATGGGCTAGTCCGTGGGCCACTCGCGCTTGTACCTAGAGATTCGCTTACGGTGGCCACGAAGCTTTGTTCTACCAAGCTCACGCAGAGAGGTACAGTAACCGTTTTTATCAAGGTTTAAAAAATGTATTTGACAATGTATGTTGCAGACTTCAGTGTGAACGGAAATGTGTTTTAAACTCGTATTATAACTTTTTTGGCTATGCATATAGTGTGAACGGAAAAGTGTCTGAGACAGTTTCAAATGTTTCAATACATGTATAAAACAAACATGTTTTGTTTGGGAAAAATGAGGGGTAACCATATTATTTTTCTCAAGAAATAAGTTCATGTTTCATGTGGAAAGCCCTCAGATACACCCACCGTCCTGTGGGGGTGGTTATTTCAGACTGCAACCGTCTAAAACCGCACATCGCTTTGGGTCTTTACATGCCAAGGTGTGATATTGCTTAAGACATATTCCTCGCACCTCGTTTGATCCAGGGCCATCTCCGGTTTCGAAATGGCTTGCCTGGATGGGGACGGGAATACCTCAGAACCTCTTCAGTTGCTACGAGACAGACAGTCGCTCTCTGGCGAGCTCTTTCAACTAATTGGGATTAGTTGAAAGAGCTCGATCGATTGGGATTATAGAAAGAGACAGTGGTCCGTCTTCCTTTTTATCCAGAACAACGCGTGCTACTTGTCTTGAGCTACTTTTCCTTTTGAGAGACGAATTTATGCTACAAAAACTGCAATATCTTTTGAATATTTCGGACAACTTTACGCCCATCATTAGTATCCCACTAAACTTAAGAGCTCTTTCGTCGGTGGATACTCGCATCCCATCATTGTATGACTTAATATTTACTGTTTTAACAGAGGAGATACTTGGAGTGCTCAAGTGGGGTACACATCACGCAGAAAAAACGCTGCGGAAGGCGTTAACACAGCTGATGCACGTACCCAGTGAAGAACTTGTCAAGTTTCTACAAGACATTTTGGACGCACTCTTCAATATACTCACACAGGTAAGTAAGCAATAAGAAGTGAAGGTGCAGAAGTGGTTAAAAGTGTTAATGTTAGTAGCCAATGCTGAAGTTTTTAATGGAGTGATAAGGTTTAAAAGTGCATGGAGGCCGAGGAAACCAGCTTCCACCTGTTGGCTTAATGCCCTATGTACTCACTAAAAAGATGGGAAATAACGGGAACGGACAAGTTGGAAACAGAAGACATCGGCGATCTGAAGGTGGGACAGATCGTTAGTTTTTGCAAGGCAACAGGTAGGTTCGACGATACGCCGTGATAGCCGGATAACCCCAAATCCTCTACGGAGGAGACACAGGGGAAATGGGTGAAGTGGCCCACACCAAAGGGCGGATCACCCGCCCGGCCAACGGCGTCCCCAGCTGGAAGTAAGTAAGTAAGGTTTAAAAGCAGTATATAAATCATCATTATCATTTTGGTGTTTCCAGTTGCTCCGAGGCCTTTACCTAGGAGCCTGGAGGACCGGGTTTTAAAAATTTTAATGCGAATACGAGTTTATTTGTATATTTAACTAGCTGTTGCCCGCGGCTCCGCCCGCGTGGAATTCTGATCCCGTTCATCGCTGATATATAGCCTATATGTTAATCCAGGGTATAACCTATATACATACCAAATTTCAACCAAATCGGTCCAGCCGTTTATGCGTGAAAGAGTAATAAACATCCACACATCCATTCTCACAAACTTTCACATTTATAATATTAGTAGGATTTATAATATTAGTAGGATAGTAGGATTCTCAATTCTGCGAAGTGACTCGATAGATTTGGGTGAATTTTAGGAAAGTAGAGCAGAAGTAGATCGTAGACCGAATAACTTTTTATTGATCGCAAAAACAGGATTATTGCTAGCAGTGGCGAAGGGTGAGAGTTGTCAAAAGAGAAACCGGTGGAAAAAAAATCTTACATCGATCTATTTTGTCTTGTAACATGCGTGCGACCCATTGGGAAACAGGCAGGAATCGGGTTATAGGGACACCTAGTCACTGTTCTAGTCCAGAAAATGATTTACCTCTTCACCAAATTGCACCCAGATCCATTCAACTGCTCTGGCGTGTTGTTTGTCACTCATCTTAGTAGTATTTTCTTCAAATTTGTCTATCCCACAGGTAGAAGAACCCAACGTGCCTCTGTCAGAGGATAGCTATGAAGTGCTGGTCCTCGACTGCCTACTCCGCGTGATATCCTTGGTCACCGACCACAAGTACCAACACTTCCAACCTGTCCTACATGTTTACATCGATGAGAGTTTTTGTGATGCCATCGCTTATGAGTGAGTTCAAACAAATTTCTTCTATTATATTGATTTGGATATTGCTGTAATGCATTAAAGCCGCGTCCAAACTCAACCAGCGGCGCTGGAACGTGCCGCGCGATGAACCGTTCGCTGTCGGTTTTTGGACCGCATCAAAGGAACACTTGAGTCATTCTCTCGTGCGTAGTTTGAACGGTTTGTTGTGTCAGTATTTCACTGACACAACAAACCGCGCGGCAAGAATGTTTCTAAAAAATTCTGTAGCGGTATCTAAATTCTGGCTCGCGAGTCAAATGAACGTCGAACACTGGCTCGTGCGGCAGCCGCGCGTAATTTGTACCTGTATATTATCCTTTAACTGGTGATACGTAGTCTCACAAACGATGTGAAATTTGCAAATTCTTAGGATTGACCATTACCTCCTGCTTGCTGCGGCCCTGCGTCTCAGTAGCTTTACTTTTATTAGTAAAACGACCGTGGAAGGACGTAGAAGTATCATTTCTTGTATAAAAAGTGAGCCTAAGTTAAGGCGTAGTCTGTAAGACTACGTGTCACCAGATCAAAAATATCTGAAACAACGTTTGAAAACTACAGCATACTGTTTATTCCATATCAGGAAGTTGATCTCAGTGATAATATGGGTTATCTCTGAGGCGAATTCTGGCGAAGCTGCCCTCAAACGTCTGTTGCTTTGCATGAAGTGCATCGAGAGTCTCATGAGGCTTATCGTACGGAGCCGGCAGTTGAGGAGTGCCTTGAACAGCGAAGCGAAAGAAATTAACGATGGAAGTGATTTCAATACTTTATTTGAGGTGAGTTCCAAATCACGGTTTATTTGAGGTTGTTCCCAGCAGAGTAGAATTTGGGCCACCCCCATCTCTTCCCATGCGGTCTCAATATATACAAGGCGACTAAGGGATAGGGCTGTTTAATACCAGAATATATACAGCTCAGACTCAGTCTCAAATGCATGGCTCGAGACAACAAAAGTGCTCAGCAAACGGCAGTAGTCTTACCCACTATTACGTGGGACTGAATTAAATGATTGGTGAAATGTGGGTGATAATTCTCCTCTGCCTAACCCTCCGTTGATAAAGGCTTGCTTATACGTATGTATTTATGTTATCATTGTTATATTTCTTTTTATCACAGACATTGCTGAATGAAATGGTTTGGCTGATGCGCTGCGGCGATCACGCATTGACTTGCCAAGGGTCTCTACTGAAGTATATGCCTCATGCGGTGCCACACATAATTAAAGTGTATCCAGACGCAGAACTCAGGTATATGTTAGAAATACATTTATCATGATATAAGTCATACCTATTTAAATAAAAAAACAAAAATATGGAATATTGTTTGAGATAATTTTAAAGCAATTAGTTTGCTATATTGTTGACGGCCTCTGTGGCGTAGCTGTACTGAACGCGGCCGCTACGCAGGAGGCGCTGGTTCGATCCCCGCTCAGTGCGAATATTTGTATGCATGAATATGGGTATTTGCATTGATCAGGTCGTGGCTCGGAGAGCACGTTAAGCTGTCGGTCCCGGTTGCCAAACGAACGCCTATGGCAGTCGTTACCGGCAGTTGGAGCCCTAAAAATTCCCACTGCTGGTCTAGCTCGATATCGCCCAATATCGCCATTGGGTTGTGGAGGTCAGATGTCAGTCAGTTCACGGCAAATATCGTGCGCAGATTATTTTGTAATAATCTATGCTTGGTGAATTTGAGCTCGTTCACCGTAGTAGCACCCCGTGCTATCCTCAAAAGACACACAAGAAATTTGTGCTGCAAGCACAAGCATAATTTGAGCACATTTTAGGGGCTGTCCATTAATCACGTGAGGTTCAACAGGGGGAGGTGGGGGGGTCCGGCAAAAATCACGGAATATCACCAGGGGGAGGTAGGGGTATATTGAGATATCACGTGTATTTATTTTTTCACATAAAGTGCGATTTTGACTTTTGGGGGTAGTCTAAAACCTCACCACGTCACCAAAACATCACCATGGGGGAAGGGGGTTAAAAATTGCTAAAAAAATCACGTGATTAATGGACAGCCCCTTTAAGGTGCAACCGTATCTTCTTAGTCGACTTTACATTCCCAAAACAGACAGAAAATAATGAGCCTCCAGTTGTAATAATGATGTATTCTGATACATTCATTTAATTGAACAGTGCCTTCATAGTCTGCGCGCTCGACGCTTTACCTCTCGGCCGTCTCGGCAAGCAACGAATGCACGCGCTACTTGACCTAGTGAAGGGACCACTATGTGCCTCGCCCGGGGCTAGATCGTTGCTACTACCGCACCTGGCCACCACGACTAAAGCATTACTCAGGGATAAGGCTGAGGTGAATATATGACACTTTTTAAACGAATATTACACGAAATACACACTAAAATGTAGGGTAGGCAGTTAGGAGGACATGTTTAAACAGATACAAACACTAACGACGAGCTGTTCAACTCCAGATAGAACATTATTCTAGTGATAAAAAGTAGCATTTGTTATCAGATCGCTTCAGCGTGTCAATTTCCAATCGAGTATTTTAGAATCATACTAAATATACAAGTGCAGCAGGTCTAAAAAGGCCACATTGAGCGATTCCGCTAAAAACGAGTAACTTTATGAATTCCCAGTAGATCTCAATAGATTCCTATAAACCTGGAAGCAGTTGACAAAGTATAAAACCAATCTAGACAGACTAGTACTGAAGTATAAAAAGTGACCCCTACCATTGTATAGTGTTCAAGAAAGTCACTTTCACGTGTCTGAACCACACAACGGCTTGACAATTTTCACTATCATTTTCACAAAACGTTTCCGTATATAAATTATCCAGAATAATCTTGAACGGGAAATCAATTGCACTAGTGCGAAGCCGGGATCGCCAGTATTAGGTCATTGTGTGTAGACATTCGTAGCTTTTTATCACACAATATCAACGACTATAACTCATTCCGCTACTATGGAACATCATTTCTTAGTATAGCAAACTCATACAAAATCACATCATATAACACTACATCTGTGTACTTGATTCAACTAGCTAGAATTTACTTTTTAATTTTAAACGTTTGTTATATTTCATGCCGTTATCAAGCTTTTTGTACACAATTTATTATAAATCATAGAATAATAACGTAGAAATATCGTAAGATCGACTTGACAAACATTTATCACACACATCTAATGAGTAACACTCAAGTAGGTAAGTATTACTTTTTTTTTTTCAGACTTTTATATAACTAGACTAGCTGTACAGAACAAAATTTTTATTAGGAGATCTCATGTGATGTGATGTGATGGGAGGGGATTTTAGACTAATTTGGTCACTCAGTTATTGTTCATTCTTTTAAATTTATTTTCGTATTGCTGTCGCCTGTAAAAGGTCCTCTACACCTTCCAGTGCATCCCTAATTGTGATACGATTTTTGTTCATAACGGCTAGTCTAGTAGCATACATAAGTCTTTTTTCATTGGCAACATTTTTCGGTGTAACCAAGAGAAATTACCAACTTACATTTTAAATTATAACTATTTCATTTTGAATATTTTTCATTCCATTGCATTGTGCAGGCTTTTAGAATCTATTAAGGATGATAAAAGTGAGTTAATTTTTCGTTCGAGTTCTCATGGTTACACATAATCAAAGGTATTTCTCGTCAATAACATTGTGTACGTCTAGTGTCTTAAAACCACCGGTTCGTGTGATGGTATGACGCACCGCACTACGGTAATGTACCTCGTATATGTGTTTGTATTGTGTATTCGTTCGTGTTAAAATGGCGGGTAATGGTTTGCTTGGGAAACAAACAAACGAGGAGATTTGTAGTCATTGGTACACCTGTTTTAGGCTTTACAGGCTTAGGTGATGACTTATTTCATAAAGATATACTATCACTATCAAAGAGTACAGTTGAGAGTAGCTTGGCACATTACAAATTTACAGATTTTACAGAGATTTGACACCTTTAATAAAATATTTGTGCTTTTTAATTACATTTATGGATTTTTATTTTCTTTTATTCTTTGTTTATAGCTGCGACTAGTAAATTGAATAACATAATTTGAACATCCTCGGCTATATTATATTATTTGACCCAATTATGAGCACATTACCATAAAATTAAATATAATTGGGTATTTTGGCTATTTAGTCAAATTAGTTACTTTTTACTAAACTTATAAACGACAAAGTTATAAGGTGACTTGTATGCACATAAGAACTGTAAGTGAATTCATAGTTTTTAATCATGAATTAATTTACTATTTATAGGTTGGGTAGATGATTAAAAATAAATAAAAACGATAAAATAAGAACCGACCGAGCTCAGTTAAATAGTTTATTTATAGACATTTTAAAACAATTGGTATGCTTACTTTTCAAATCGATTAATATATGAAAAAGAGAAACGACTCAGGCGGGCTTACTTCGTAGCTCAGTGGCCAGAACATTTCCCATTTACTACAGGAAACTACACAATCCCTTCACGTTTGTTTCCCATTCATCCGTTTCTTAGCCGTCCACCCAGGTATATGTGTGAACTATGTGGCGCGTCGCGGAGTCACCGAGGTAAGCACCGCTCGCCGATGCATGCAGCCCGTTTGCACTTTATGTTGTTCGTCATAGAGGTCTTTTTTCCGTGGGGTTTTCACTGCGCCTTCTAAGTTGCTCTTAAGGTGCTTATATAGAGACACAGGTTACCAGTATCGGCTATCGGTTGCCATCAATTAAATGTCAATTCGTCGTTTGTCAACAAAAATAACATAGGATTCGCGCCCATGTGTTTTTAAACATGGGTGCTAATGCGTTCCGATTCTTTTTTACCATATTATATGGTGTTAGAACGTAAATTATTTATATTTATATGAGCACCCTTACTCGAGATGTACATGTTAGTTTGTATACTTATTGTGAATTGTATTCATGTCGTTTGTTGACTAGTTCATTTATTTAAAAAATATAAAATTACATATTTCTTGTCTTTATACATCAGCTATTTCTGTTTCTATACATTGGTTAATTATTGCTATTTTTTCCTCTTTCGAAAAAGGAATAATAATGCAATCAAAAACGTTAATTCTAACCTTTTTAATTTTTATGATTTGGAATTTAACTCAAGTGAATACCGAGTATCGCTATCATACATTTTCCTCTTCAGTATGATAGCAAAATAACTAAAAAAAGTTCAAAATCATTTTTTCAATTTTCATTGTTATATTTTCGCAGTGAAAACTCCTATGCCATTAGTATAGGTATACCAATAAGTGGAAGAGCATAATTGTAGAGAAACTAGTTCATATAGTTAATAATACTAAACTTAGAATAACACTTGGTTTCGGATGGGCTAACTACATGGTGACGGATGTTAATCGTTTCATTTATTTATCTATACATTGTATATATCATTTATATCCAGTTAATTAGTTTTTATTTTATACGGATCGCATTTTTCAGTATAAAACTGCATGCTTGAATATCACACATAACTAATATTTATTGACAGTCTTTATTCAATGATAATAAAAATAGTAACTTTAAATAATTTATTTTTATACTCTCGAGGAGAGGAGGTCATGTCACTCTCTACTTGACTCGCTTCTCTATTCGGCTCTACTCGCTTCTCCTAATGCCCCCACCCTTTTCTCCTACCCCCACTCATGCCTCCACCCTTTTACCCTTTCTCCACTAATGCCCCACCATTTCCCCCTTTCCTCACTCTTTTCTCCATCCACTCATGCCGTCACCCTTACCCTATCCCCTAGTCATGCCCCCACCCCCTTCTATGAGCTAACCAAATTTTAAAAAGCAGCAGTAGCAAAACGGGCCCCGGAGTCTAGTCATGTTCTGTATTGCTATCAAATTATAAACTTCGAGTCCTAAAACATATCCTTAGCAAAAATAAAGACTGTAAATATTTCAACAGAATATTCACAACTCTGATAGTTTTTTTTTTGGATATGGCAATCCCTAAAGATTCCTTACGAAGCAACTATCATTAAAAAATATCTCATAAGCACTAACAGGTTAACTTTCTACGCATATGCCGCGTAGCACCCGCATCGTGAGATATGCACACAAATCTTAATAAAAAGAAAATCATCACAAAAATATATCTAAAAATTTAAAAATATATTATTTTCTATACTGACGCTATCGCACTGTTATTATTTATTTACTAACATCACTTTATGTTTGTGTGTGCATGTAGAGTGTACATGTCACGTGTGTGTAGTGTGTTTCAATACTATGTAAGGTCAGCATAACATGGTTCATTTGGGTTATTTTTCTTATTAGGGATATTTATTTATTATATCGGTTAATATTAATAGCAACGTCTGATTTAACATGAAAACGCTCATGGCCTTTGGAACCGAACAGAACACGATATGTGTTATTCAAAGGCGCAAAAATAACAGAATGATTTCTCGATTCTGAAGTGTGTATTGTACAGCTGGCAAAGAAGATACCATTGCACCTTTACATATAAAATTGTATGTAAAGGTGCAACTGTATCTCCTCTGTCGCTTGTACCTCTTATCATTCCTATGCACTATAGCAGCAGCAGCAGTAGATTTAATAAAAAATAAACCTTTTTGGCAGTTAGGTAACAAAACGACAAATGCCACTGCAACGCATTGTTACACCTTAGTGTTGCCAGCATTCAGAGAAAATGGTAAACGTTTATTATTCTCCAAATGGTATACTCGATTGCCAAAGTATCAAAACATAAAAAGTAATCAGAAAGGCGCTGCGCAGATGACGGCGTAACAGCGTTTGTCCACCGCCACCGTCACCGGGACGGCACCGAGAACGAGATTATTTCGCGCCGAGTTTAAGATGACGTGACGGCGATCGTTTGTCCACCGCGATATTTATCGGTGGCTCAGTTCTAGAGCTTTGCCGTGCGTGGTAGTCGCGTTTTCCTTTTAGAAATAAAACGAAACTAGGAAGATGGCTAGTTTCAACCGGCGACAATTGCTTCTTCTGCTTTTGTATGTTCGAAGGCGTAGGCGATGCAAAAAATTCTGGATTCATCCGCTAATACGTGAACGATACATCACAGGAGCGTTTTATGTACATCACGACACGTTACGGCAGTATGAACACAAATTTTTTAACTACTATAGGATGTCCACGTGCCGAGTTCTAGCGGTCACGCCGATCTACTCGCAATATCGGCGGCCGGGATGACGGCGCTCGGTTGACGGGCATGCGGTGGACACATGGCCATAGTAAATGTATGTATCGCTAAATCGGTGCCGTCATCTCGTTCTCGGTGACGTCCCGGTGACGGCGGCGGTGGACAAACGGCCTAGGCGGCGCAAAAAAAAAGGCGGCAAAATGGCCACGTTAATATTGCCTGCAACAACAACAGCCTCTTGTAAATATTAATGTGACCGCGTCCCAGCGAGCGGTTGGTGCAACACTGTTAAATGTGTAATTTTTGTATTACTACGTCATTTTAACAAGCGATTAGTTTCAAGGATATTATATCAGTGTCGTCAGATAATGAATTGAACTGTTGATAAAAATGTAATTTGTTTTGATGTCTTTATTTGGTAGTAATACAGTAACTTCTGTTAGTACTGTCAGGGTGCAGATCAACATGTATAATGTAGTGTATTAGTGAATTACAAATTCAATACAATACTCAACATTTATGATACAAATATAGGTAATAATGATGATCCCTTATTTAATTTTAAACGTTTGAGCCATGTTATTGCTAATTGTTTTATTTTTGTGTATCGTATAAATAACAAAATAGTATCTTCTTATAATTTAATGTTCATTAATAACTAACACTTTTATGTAAGTACTTATAACAAAATATTGTGTGCATTATTTATTCAATATTATACTTAAACATACTTAATATATAACTCATAATCTATCCATTATAAGTATACCTATTAATTTCTCATTTACACTTCACTTTCAAAATAATATTGCAACATTTTGATGTTGGTGTTCAAAAGATTAAAAAAGTAATATTAAAAAAAGTAACAAGCGCCTTCGATGTCGCTTGACACTAAATTGTGTGCAAACTCTTGATGTGTTGCATGACTTTGCGCTAGTATTCTGTCAGTTGACAGCTAAATGATAGCTGACGTTTACAGTCAAATTCAGAAGTCAACTGACAGTGTGCTAAGTGTAACGACTGATTATTATAAATGTTTGGCATTGAATAATATCTGATATTGATTAAACGCATTAAATTCGCGCTTTATGGGTATGCTAGTACTAATTGACATTAAATTAATAAAGCAGTATAAAATAATTAAAAAAATAATTTTATAATAATCAGTCTTTGGTGTACGCTTGTGACGAATTCCCGATATATAGAATTTATTTATTGGCTTCAAAATAATGTTGTCACATTACGACCTACGAAAACCCACAAAAAATACTTTATTTTGTAAAAAAAAAATGAAATGATTAAAAGGGTTTATTATTTTTAATTTCCTTTTAAATTTTTGAGTCTGAGTAAAATGTAAAAGAAATTCAATTTATTCAACGTAATGTGACAACCAAGCCTAAAAGGCCTCGACACATTTCTAGCAGTCAGCCTATATTCGGGGATAAGTCAGTGTGCGCTAGCAATGTGTCGGGTGTGGCAGTGGGACCGCGAGGCCGCCCTCAAGGTGCGGTCCGTCGGCAAGGCGGCGAGGCTCCTCGGCGCTGACACGGCGAGGCTACACGACGACACGCACCATCAGCAGATCGTATGTATACACATTTAGATGTAGTCATTGTCTCCAGAAATACACCCTAAGTATCAAGTCCCTAGGCCCCCCTCCCCCCAAATCGTGCACGTTAATAAAAAGGCATTTTTTGAAGGATCTCCCGCACGTGACCCCCCTCCCCCCCTCCCTTCGCCCTCAATAGTTCAGGCTGCGGCCGCACCTGCCTCGTATGTGAACTGCAGCCTCAGCAAGGCGGAAAGACTTGAGTGTCACCGACCAATGAAATAGCAGAAAAGTCGTGACTAAAATAGGTACTCGTGTCATTGGTCAGTGCCACACTTGACTCACTCTACTAAGGCATTGTTTAAGGAATAATTCTTAATTTGAGCTAAATAACTGTGACAGCCATGTTCTAAATAGAGTTGTTTGGCCTTTTTTGGCATTGTGTAGCTGCACAAATCCCTAAATCTATCAAAGTACCTACTCCGAAGTTACTTATATTTAACTGAGAAGGTACTTGTGTTTAATATCTAATTCCTTCTGAATCCTTGGATTAGCCCAAAAGTTAAACCCTTTTAAATCGAAACACTGCAGGTGAGAGTAAATTTCAGTTCCAAAAAGCCCTTGGATTCGTACTCATGGAATCAGCATGTAAATAATGTACATATTGTATGTATTTTTAAGTTGTGTTTCAACTAATTTGTAGATTATGTGACCGTGTACTACAACCATGCATTCCATAAATCATGCTTTAGCTGTTTGATTAAAAAATGAAGCGTTGATTGAAAATACAAAGTTTTACAGATTCTCCCGCCATATTCAAGAAAGAACGCCTTGTATATTCATTTGTATACAGCTTGCTTGTTATTACAAAATTAAGAACGCCTCGAAAAGACACGATTAAAATGATGGAAGTCAAATATTAAAAGATTTCTAATAAATACATTTGATTCATTTTTTCCTCTATCGATTTATTAAAAAAAAATCGATTCCGATTAGCAATTTCCAATGTTTTAGTTGGGTGTCGATAGCTCTATTTTAATCGTCAGTATATAGAGGCGTTCACACTATTTCTAAACATTATTTTCTCAAGAATTTTATACGCTAGTTTATTATGATATTTATATTATGCCTAAAATAAAATAATATTCATATAATATGTAGTGTATCTCTGGTTTCAAGCAGCCGTATCTACGGTTGAGAGGATGGTGTAAGTATAACAGGGAAGTTTCTGTAATAATATTATGTACAATAATTATTATGTATATCAGCTTTTATGTAATTTAATAGTGATCAGGCCAATAAGTAATTGCTCTTTCATTTTTTACCTCATTTCATGGTAAATATTTTCTAATTCATATGGCAATACAACTTCTAGTGTTGCAAGCGTTCGTAGGCTATTTCGCTACGGTGACCGCGGTTACAAAATTGAAAAAAAATCAAGAACATCCGTATTAATTAAAACTGCGACTGCGTTCGTCACATCTAGGTATATTTTCATTACATACCAATATTAATTTCAGCCACAGAAGTCCATAAATTACATGAAGCAATTTTGAGTTTCTTTAGATACTTGAGTGTAATTGAGTTGAGTGGAGAAGAGGAAAGAGTAGTTGATTGAAACTGCCAAATGGTAGAAACTTGAACGTTAAAAATCAAGATTTTATTACATTAAATTGTAAAACGTTTTTCCTTAGCAATACCATCACACTATACCAGTCTGAACATTTTTATTAATATCCAATTAGTCAAACATTATCATCAGTACGGATATCCTGCTCGGTATTCCCTGACTGCGACTTTATCGTACAAACATGTTAGTTCGGTCAGTAACACGTTATAATGAACAAGTCTCTTTAGGTGGAACTTTGCATCGAAACATTGGGTGAAGTGATGTCTCTGCTCGCTCGTGACGATGTTGGCCCCGTGGAGGCGGACAGGGGTGATCTGGCAAAGAGGCTACTGCCGACTGTGTTGAAGACTGCTGCTAGTATGTTGAATGACCGGAAGAGTTCTAGAGATAGCAACTCTGCGGACGATGCTTTGTTGGTAAGTTTATACTTTGTTTATTTACAAATCAAATTTAGTTTCTGTATTCCAAAGTTGCGATCCTATTTTGAATTTGTTGAAAGTGTTCAGGTAAACTGTCCATTGGCAAGTGCAAGTTTTAAAATTTTCATCAATTGCGTATTTTATTCCTAAAAAAATATATCCAGAAATGCATCATAAATTACCGTCGTCCCCTAGAGACTTTTAGGGAAAACATTTTGGAAAAGTCACCGGAAAATTGTGCAGTCGGCGGCTAGTAGCCCTTTTCTTAAGTGCGACAAACCCCACTGATACTCCCCCGCTGGAGTCAACGGGCGTGGTAATGTAGGACTCCAACCGCACGCCGTTTTGGGTAATCTGTAACCGAAGGTGAGATTTTCTCACCTTGCAATCGCCACCAAAGACCATGGTGTCCCCATCTTGTCCTGGATGGAGGAAGGCGCGCATGACGCCGCCGCCTGCGGTTAATGGCCCTATGTCATGATGCACAAACAGCTGTTACTAAAATCATGTTCTATTTTTTTATAATAAATACAAGCAGATTAATATATTCTTAATATTTTTAGCGAAGAATCATCTCCGTGCTCCTAGACATGGTCCGGCAAATGTCTGAATACCAGTATTCAATGGTGGTTCACGCCCTCGAACTGGAAAATGCGGGTGGTCCGGGAAGCTTAGTGAACGATGCGCTGTCATTATTTCTAACTCTACTGCAGCGACCCGTGTTCAGACCTCACTGGGCCGATATGTTGCACCTACAGCATTATGTTATGTTACATGCTTTGCGGTGAGTAATCTTCTTATAATAATAAAAATAAATATTTCTAAGGTCACGACCGTCTCGGCAAAATTTGTTTTCGTATTGTCTTAAACTTCCACGGAAGGTCCAAAAAGAAAGTTCCCATGAGTCATGGGAAGGAGGACACAATTCCACACGGGTGAACGGGAATGGAAACAGAATTACGCGCAGGCGAAGCACGGGGATTAGCTAGTTTTTCATGAATTACTTCAGTATCAATCTTTTTGCCAGATACTCCTTGTGATTTGACTAATCGGCTTCTATGAGAGCGACTACCGCCTGACCTACGATGGCCGTTATTCTACATCACCGTGAACCAACACGGCAATCAATTAAACAATTAGTATATCGCAGTCCCACATAGGCCTCTCTCAATGTTGAGAGGCTTTGGCCTACTGTTTCCACGCTGACCAGACAAGTCCGTACATGGTTTTACTTCGAGTTTTTCTTTTCTTTCTTATGCACAGATGATAGCAGATATCGTCTACATATTTGTCCGTCCGTCGCCTCTCATGACACCCTTCGGAAGATACTTGTATGCTTTCTCCGTCACCACACGGACCAACACGACAGTTTACTTATTACAACATAATATTACAGGTTACTATCAACAACGCTCCGCCAACGTCTCCAGTCTACAGATGACAACGACACCGAAACTCTGACGACCGTTCACGGGATGTGTCGCACTTGGTTAGAAGCTGGTGCGTCACTAGCGACGTCACAGTCCCTTCAGTTGGAAACGTTGCCGGCTGCGAGGAAGCAACGGCTGACTGCACTGTATGGAGATATACGGCGAGGAGTCGCTGATTGTCTTAGTGAGATGTGGCATAGCTTAGGTAAGACGATCTAAATGTTTTTAAATCACTTCTCTCTCCATCTTCTTCATCCTAGTGTTAATTCCCAGTCGCATCCGAAGCTTTTTCCTCATCGTCTGGTATCCGCTTTACCAGTCTTAACTGCGGATTTGGCTGGACCTCGATATTTTCCGTGAAGCGACTGCCATCTGACCTCCACAAGTCCACAACCTAATGGTGACATTAGCAGCTAGACCGTTGTTGTCGGACTTTTTAGGACTCCAACTACCCGTAACGACTGCCATATTCTTCTACTTCGTATATCAACCGGGACCGACGGCTTAACGTGCTCTCCGAGACACGACCAGACCAATTCAAATACCCATATTCATGCATACAAATATTCGCACTGAGCGGGGATCGAACCAGCGCCTCCTGCGTAGCGGGCGCGTTCACTACCGCTACACCACAGAGACTGTCCCACTTTAAATAACTTCTATCATCGTATTATTCGCCACAGGCTAGGAATACGTCATCACACGTTGCGACGGTGATCATAGTAGGGTATGAAAGAAATTTCATTCCGTGCACGCTTAAGCTGTGGAATGATAGCTATAACTAGGGTGTCTTCAAGACTAGAGTGAGTAGGTTACTTTAAGGTAAGCGTGCTTCACTGTCGGCAACATCGTCACTTACCAACAGGTAAGATAGTGATTAAACGTGAGCCTATCAGACATGAAAAAAATCTTCCTGCTGTGGTTTTCTCAAGCGACTACAATAATATAAGGTTCTCCAAAAAATTATCAGAAGGTACTAAGGTAGGTACCAAGAATAGTACGAGTGTGACGTCCCTGGTTTTGCATACGTCCGTACTTCCGTAGGCCACGATAACCACTTCTCTTCAGGTGGGCCGTCTGTATATCTGCCACCTAAATGGAATAAAAACATCTAGAAATATAAGTGAAAGGAGTGGTTTGGTCTTAAATACAAATTGTCAGTTATGTTATAGGCTGTCAAGTTGCAAATTCTGTTGAAGATCATCAAAGCATTTTTGTTCCCAGGTTACCACAAACGATCTTTCATCCCTTGTATGGTGGGCCCATTCTTAGAAGTAAGTTTCCTACGTGATGAGGAGGTGCGAAATATTACTATACCGCTGTTCTTCGACATGATGCAGACTGAGTACAGCCATAGCATTGCTAATGGGGATGTGGGTGAGTACATCCATATTAATCCTACTAATATTATAAATGCGACAGTTTGTAAGTATGGATGTATGGATGTTTGTTACTCTTTCATGTAAAAACTACTGAATGGATTATAATGAAACTTTACAATAATATAAGCTAACTAAATCACTGAACCGATTTTGATGAATTTTGGTACAGGGGTAGGTTAGACCTTGGGGAAGGACATAGGCTATGTTTGGTCGCAATAATCGACTTCCACGTAGGCGGAGCCGCGGGTAATAGCTAGTACAACATATTTTGTGATTTATAATGACTGGGTAATACTCTATTATACTTCATGGGTACTACTTGCCACACTCTGTAAATATTTGCTAAACATTTGATTTTGTGGCTTTGTTTTTGTTTGTCTGAAATTATAAAATTCTCAATTTATTTCTAATTGAACCATTCAACCAAGCATATTTCACCCATCTCTTCTCGTGGGTGTCGTAGAGGGCGACTAAGGGATAGGGCTGTTTCACATCCGACAGTAAACATACAGCCTATGACAAAGTTCCCGCTTGACGGCAAAACGCTCGCCCCCTACCAAGTCGCCCGGACCAAAAATCATATTTGACGAAATGTGGGTCTTAATACACCTCTGCCTACCGCCTTGGGGAGTTACAGGCGGAAATGCATTTATTTATTATAGTTATTTTCTCGTTTTATTTACTGTAAACTGTACTTACCAATCTTCAATACAATTCATCCAATAACCTCCCAATTTCCTCCAGGTGAAAGCCCCCTCAAAGACCTGGAAAGCGAGATGATAGATAAAGTAGACGTACTAGTCGAGCGAGGGTACGGTGACGCGGCCTGGCGTGCTCGCTTCGTATCTCTATGCGGAGCCCTATGTGGGGCCGCGGGCGGAGGCCTAAGGGGCGCGGCCGCAGCCCTAGTGGCCGCTGCGGCGAGGCAGCTGGATGCTCTGCTGCAGTACAGGGCGGCGGCGAGACGGTCTGCCACGCCTCATAGAATGCATCTTACTACTTGTGTACTGCATTTCTATCAGCAGATTGAACGGCCTCATATGTATATACGGTTAGTGTGACTATACTACATATTATTTGAGTACCATTTAGGTACCTATAGTAGATTTGAGATGTAAATGCGATTGTGGAATACCTTTTGTCAATCTTTTTTTGCCTTGTAGATTTATCTGAATTCTTAATCCACTTACTGATTAATCCGGGCAACCCTATTTGTTTAATCCCAAAAGTCAAGGGAAAAAATCATGGCTATACCAAAATAATAAAGGAGAAAAAGGCATCTTTATTTCTGTCCTTGTATAGATTTTAGATCTTGCCTGTGTGAAACATATTTGCTATATATTAAAATTGCGAATTCGAAAGCCTCTGGCGTGGCAGACGCTACGCAGGAGACGCGGGTTCGATCCCCGCTCAGTGCAAATATTTGTATGCGTGAATATGGGTATTAGCATTGGTCTGGTCGTGCCTCGGAGAGCACGTTAAGTCGTCCCGGTTGCCATACAAACATCTGTGGCAGTCGTTACGGGTAGCTGCGAGCCCTTAAAAGTCCAACAACAATGGTCTAGCTGCAATGCTTCGATATCGCCTGATGTCACCATTGGGACAAATGGCAGTCGCTTCACAGAAAATATCGAGGTCTAGCCAAATGCGCAGTTAAGACTGGTAAAGCGGACCCCAGACTCCGAGGTGAAAGCTTCGGATGCGACTGGGATTAACGCTAGGATGAAGAATAATCAATCTTGATAAGCTGTTATATTTTTGATGGTCTATTCTCACAAATTCTTATATTTTCAGTTACGTCCACAAGTTAGCACAGATGCACATCGCGGCTCAGCAATGGGCCGAAGCGGGTCTCTCTTTGGAATTACACGCGAAGTTACTGTCTTGGAGCCAGGATCCGTTACCGCCTCGGTTACGACACCCTACCTTAGAACACGATGCTCCTACGCATCGAGACTTAAAGGTATGTGAAGTTACCTAAATATTTACATCTACCTAAGAAATATAGCGGGTAAATGGAGATACGTGCATTTTTAAAGAATAAGTACCACTAAAGTGCTGCAAGACTGGTTGCACGAATAGGCTAGCTAAGTTTTGATTTTAAGTAGCACTTGTAAGCCAAAGGGGCAAACCAAAGCAGCAAATAATTTTGGAAGCAGTTAATGCACCCATACAGTTATCTATGTAGTAATATTTTACTTCTTGTTTGTGACGAGAAGTAAAAAAAATCGAAAAAGTGAACAGCATTTGTTAGATTGCTCCTTTGATCGGTCTGCCTTAGACTGGTTGGCGACTTTTGTCAGTAAAACATTTAATCTTAGACCAAATAAAACACTCTAAACCCATTCACTACCTGATCCCCGACAAACAGGCATACCTGGTTTAGGGACTCAGAAAATCTATATCCATATCAAGTAACCATGCGATGGCTACAATCGTGCTGTCTGGGATTATCCTTAACCTACCTGTAACACAGTTATTTTACGGGGACGGGAGGGGCTAGTCTTGATGACTGTTGCGGCTAGACATGTTAAGCTTGAAATGTTCAAAGTGTTACTTGATGGATACATGTAATAGTACATTATGGTACAAGTGAGCAAACTTGGTGATTACCGCCGAGGCGTCATTGGTCTTAAGAGAGCCGAGGACGGTAATCATCATACTCACGCGTGCCATGCCATATACAAATACTAAATAAACAATACTACAAATTAATTCGTTTTCCTATGTGCGCGCATCTAACAATGGCGGTCGGCCATATTTAAAAAAAAATTGAGGTTTGAATTTAACTTTTTTTTTACTGTTTTTTTTTCTGTACTTAGAGAAAAAAAAAGTTAAATTTGAGTCAAAATTTTGTAAAATAACAAGTGTTACAAGTTGAAATTATTTATTTAAATACGAAAATACATTCATTACAGGAATACCTTTACCTCGAAATCGCTGACCTCCTAAACCGAGGTCGCCAATGGGAGTTAGCCGTCGAAATAGTCAAGCAGCTTGTCACCGTGTACGAAGAGGAAGCCCTAGGCTACGGCCCTTTGGCCGAGCTACACAACCAACTAGCCAGTCTATACGAGGCCATGTTACGGACGGCGAGGTCGCACCCTGGATACTTTAGAGTCATATACCATGGGAAAGGCTTCCCGGAATTGTTGACGAAGGCTGTTCATGTGAGTAGAATTTATTGGTAACTAGCTTTTGCCCGCGGCTCCGCTCGCGCGGATATCGGTTAGCGTGACCAAACAGCCTTTGTCCTTTCTCCCCCTATACCAAATTTCATAAAAATCGGTTCAGTGGTTTAGGCGTGAAAGCGTAACAGACAGAGAGACTACAGACAGACATACAGACAGACAGACAGACAGACAGAGTTCCTTTCGCATTTATAATATGTATTAGTATGGATGTAATGTATTCCTACGATTATTGTCCGCAAGCCCGCGACAGGTTTGCATGACCAATCGCCTCTCAGATGATTTCTTCTGAAACATGTTCAAAGGGAGTTCTCCTGATACTCAAAACATCATAAGGACAGACTAACAGTCGTAAAACTGAGGGGCCTCCACTGTAGCACCTCTGCAATCAGACTCTTATTGACAATATTGACATACAGAAGAAAATACGTAATCTATTGATAATGACACTCGTACTTGACCTTGTCACGCTAATAATATCAGTACAGCTGAACATAATTATACATACATACATACAGTCACGCCTCTTTCCCAGTGGGGTAGGCAGAGACCACAGTTTTCCACTTGCTACGATCCTGGCATACATCTTTTGCTTCTTCTACTTTCATAATTGTTTTCATACATGCTCGCTGGTTTCGGGTACTCTTGACATGTCCTTTCTATAAAATGTCTTCGATCTGACTGACATACGTATGTCTAGGTCGACCTCTACCGGGTTGCCCATTCACCCTCGCTTCATAAATCTGTTTCGTCAGTCTTCTTTCGTCCATCCTCTCAACCATCTAAGCATCCAATAATACAGTTATTTATTTAGTGAACATAATTATAATACAGTTATTTTTCTTAAACCGTTCAGGGCTACATCTATCGAGGTAACGAATATGAACAGCTACATGACTTCAAGGACCGACTTCTAGACGAGTGGCCTGACGCAGAAGTGTTACCGAAGCTCGACCCACCCGGGCCCGAGATTACAGAGTCGGATGGGCAGTGTATCCTTTTTATACCTATACATACATACATATAATCACGCCTTTATCACTGAAAGGTTAGGCAGAGGTGAATTAACACTCACATTTCACCAAGCATTTTATTCCATTCCTAGTAAATAGGTGAGCCTATTGCCGTATTCCGGGTACTATTTGAATAGTATTATTATATCCGGTAATAGTTGATTCGAGCCTTGCATCTGAAGCTGAGCCTGGGCTTTATATATCTGTCTGATGTTAAACAGCCATATCCCTTAGTCGCCTTGTACGACAACGCATGGGAAGAGATGGGATGGCCCAAATTCTACTCTGCCGGGAACCACGCGGCATCATAAGTACCGATTATTAATTTTGGCGTGAAGTATATCAGTTGCCGCGTATTTGTACAGGCGGCACCACGCTTCGTTATGTATTGTTTGTTATGTGACTAAGCTGTATTCGCCAAGAAGTTTGTTATTAATTTTTCGCTTGCATACTTTCATGTTCATATAGATGACTATATTCAACCAATGACAGGTTCAAAAGGGCCGCAGCAGACTCGATCAGCCCAATTTTGTCTATGTCCACATTCCTTAACTATACAAAACAGATCTACAAATAAACGCCGTGGAGCCGGTAATGGGAGACAAGTTGAAGCGTCTCTCCGGCAAGCCTATAGCTGAACAAATACTGCAGTACTACAAGCATAACAACGTCGACAAGTTCGAGTTCTCCAGGCCTTTTCATAGATACGGTAATATTATTGTGAAAATTATTATACCTGTATCGCGGGACTGTACCTGTAACCCGCGATAAAATTCTACTACTCTCATACTGAAATGTAAACACTTAAAAATTAGACAAAACTTTAATGAGAGACTTTACGCACAGAATATCAAAATAAATTCAAAAAATTACATTATGGTAAAGATCTTGTATGGCCACATACAATCACGCCTTTATTCCTGGAGGGTAAGTAGAGGTGAATTAACACCCACATTTCACCAATCATAGTATTAGGTCCCACGTAATAGGGGCCACCTGTATCATAATGTACTTAACTTTTCTCCCATTACGATACAACTTCAGCTGAATTTTTCTACATAGTCTATGGACGCAGCGCAACAGGCATGCGCGATCATCGAATAGATTTTGGCGCTCAACATTTCTGTAATTTTACGCAAAGTAGTGTATTAAACTGCACATAATTTGGTACCTACTTTTATTATGCAATGTAACTATTAAAATCTCCTTTCAAATTAAAATATCACTCAAATTAAAGCATCCTTTCAAAGTCGATTTGAATACTATTAAGCATTTCTTCGTTTCTTTCAATATTTTACTTTTTATTTTCGTTTATTGGGACACAACAACAGTAATACATTGTGTTATACAACATGAAAGTTAACATTATAGAATTGGGTAATAGTACATTATGGTACAAGCGTGTAAAGTTGGTGATTACCGCTGAGGCGACATTGAGACCCGAGCCGTAAGGCGAGGGTTTTAAGAGGGCCGAGGACGGTAATCACCATACACGCGAGTGGCATACGATTATTTTCAACACACTTGCGAATAAAATAATAGGTACTAAAAATACTACATAACACAATTAAAACACAATAGTAAAAATCTATTTGTTGTCATATTTGTCATAAATATGCGCGCGCATCTAACATTTTTTTTATTTGTTCCTTTCGGAACAGGCTACGGTGCTATCACCATGCTGCCTTGTCATCTATTTACTTATTTGAATTATGATTTTTTTTTCTCTGTAAATACTCACAGAGAAAAAAAAATACATTTTAGTGAAAGTTTTGTTTATTAAACACGTACTACAAGTTGAAATTATCTTTTAAAATACGAAGTTGCATGAAATGAGCAAGCAATAGGTATATTAATTCGTTTGTAATATTGGACACGATCTTTTTTGTATCAAAACTTTTTTAAGAACAAAGCAACTTAATCAATGAAATAAAAAAAAAAGATGTCTATAACTCACTTTTGTGAATAATAGCAATGAAAAAGTCACAGTTTTATAATAGGTGTCATTCCGTGCTTAATTGCGGTGAAATAAAAGCCCTGTTTATAAGCAAGTGTGTTGAAAATGTATAAACCCACACTTATTACCAAGAAGTAAGGTAGTAGTAAAAAATTTAGAACTGTGCCAATCCTGTGCCGTATTGACTCAAAGAAGTGAAGATATTATTCTTTTCAACAGAAGAGCCTATACCGGGCTCAACGGACGATCTCTCGAATCAAAACGAATTCGCAACGCGTTGGCTCGAGAGGACAGAACTACAGATCAGTGGAAAATTACCAGGTATTTATTTTAACATACACGATTCTTCTGTACGTGAGTTTGTCAGCTAACTCCTCCCAAACAAACAAACACAAGACAAAGGACATCACCCATTCTGGTCCAAAATTAAATAATCCAGCCAAAGAAAAAAAATACGACATTTCGTTAGAGCTTGTTCTTACTAGCATTTTTTATTATGGCGTCTAAGTTGAGGGACCACTTCCCTCGGTTTTATTTGAGTTTAAAAATCTTAAAAACATACATTTTTATGACACGAAATATTGAAAATGAATGAAAAATATTGTTCTATATTGGAAGAATAGTTAATAAAATAAACCCCATACTGTATATCGTTGTGTTTCGTTCCAATGCGATGTCCCGCATGGGAAGAGATGGGGTGACCCAAATTCTACTCTGCTGGGAATCACGCGGCTATGATGATATTGCAGGTGTAACGTACATTTTTTGAAGGAATTACAATTTGAGATAACAATCTCTCTTATGTTCCAGGTATTCTCCGCTGGTTCGAAGTCCGTTCTCAGCGCACGTACGAGGTGTCGCCCGTAGCGGCCGCTGTAGAGGTGCTACGCGACACCAATAGGAAGCTACGCTCGCTCATCGTAGAGGCCAAGTCACCTAATTCTCCACTCAACCCTCTCACTATGAGGCTTACCGGTATGTAATCTATTACGAATTAAAAGTAAAAAATACCTGTTTTAGGGCCTTATTCTGAAAAAGATTTTTAGCCGACTTCCAAAAGAATGAAATGATACGTTTGAAGTTTACGGGAACGTTACTCATTGAAATAAAACTATTTAACGGGCGACGACCATGGCTCCTGAAAAGTAGCCGAAACGTCGGGCCAAAAGTAAATAATAACTACTAAGTCGCGATAGAATTCGTTAAAAATTGTTTTATTTCAAGGAAAGAAATGATTTTCTCCATTCATTTGTTATATTTTTTTATCATGCCACTTTTTTTAAAACGATTTAAAATTTCTCCTTTCCATTAAGTCTAGTGAATTAGCGATGAGGCATTGAGTGAACTCTTCAATACACACACATTCCAATTTTGTTATTTTCTGTAATAATTCGAGCATTTGCATTCATAAAGTATCATTTGGTGGATCTAAAGTATGTGATCCAGATAAGTACTTATAATTTGCTGCATCTGTGGCGTAGTGGTAGTGAATGCGGCCGCTACGCAGGAGGCGCGGGTTCGATCCCCGCGCAATGCAAATATTTGTGTGCATGAATATGGATATTTGCATTGGTCTGGGTGTTTCTATGTATAATATGTAGATATGTATTTACGAAAAAAAAAATGTATATAAGTATGTTTATCCGCATTCTAGATTCCATAACACAAGCTACTTAAGCTATGCTTACTTTGGGTCTAGATCTAGATAGCGTTGTGTAGAATGTCCTACAATATTTATTATTATTTATTTATTTTGTACATCCCTACTATACAGGGTGTCCCAAAATTCAAGGATAAGCCGGTAACAGAGGGTGGCCCTACTTATGGCTGCTCTGGCAAAAATAAGAAAAAAAATGTATCTCTATTTTTTTTTAAATTATATAAACTTTTTTAAAATCTTTGGAAATTCGGTACCCCTAATGATATTTTCAACTACCAGGTCCACAATTTCGCAAATATTTCTGAACTCTTTTCTGTATTAGCAAGCTAAGAAGCATGACTATCCACCAACACCCTGAAAAATTATAGAATATTTGTAGTTATTTTACAAAAATAAGTCAAAATATTTTTTTGTCGTCAAATTTTCATGCATTTTTACTTTCGACCCACTTTATCTTATCTCGGTGAAAAAAAAAGTATGGACACCACTATGGCATTCTTTTTCAAAAATGGGCGCGACTATCCAAGATTTCAAAATGGTATAATTTGGGTATGATACTATAATGAAATACTAAAAAAATTTTTTTTTTTGTAAATAAGTATCACATTTAATACATTGCTCTTATTGAAAATCACCAGATCTACTTTGTACACAATGCATTCATCCTCAATAAAAAATCATTGACGGGACTTGTGACAAAGTGGTAACCGAGTAGGTCATCACATTACGAGGTTAAGCAACATAAGCCAGGGTGGTTTTCGGATGGATGACCATTCTTAAGACATTAAGATACCTCCGTCCTCTGTTTCTCAGAGAGTACGTTAGGTCGTAGATCCCGGTGGCCATATGAGCATCTATGACAGTTAGTCGGACCCCTAAAAGTCCAACAACTGGACTCACTACATAACTTTGATATCGCCAGTGGGTTGTGGAGGTCAGGTGGCAGTCGCTTCACGGTAAATTTCGCATTTCTGCTGTTTCACAGTTAGCCGGGAAATCCGAGGCTCAGAGTTTTATTGGAATTGTTTTAAGAACAATTAGGTTTCCGAAAGCAATTGCAACGCTGGACTAGTTTCATTCAAATATCAATGCGGCTACGGATTATATTTCTGACAAAAGAAATGCACGAAAAATAAAATGTATTAATGCCGGTGGCAAACAATTAAAAATGTAAAATAAAAAAAAATATTAACAATAATGCAATAATTATAAAATTATACCAAGTTTGTTTAATATTTTAACAGTATGGATTTTCATCCTCTGAACCTTTACAAAATACAGAGTCGGATTTTATGGTTAACTGTGAAACAGCAGAACCGCGAAATTTTCCGTGAAGCGACTGCCACCTGACCTCCACAACCCATTGGCGATATCAAAGTTATGTAGTGCGTCCAGTTGTTGGACTTTTAGGGCTCCGACTACCCGTAACAACTGACATAGATGCTCGTATGGCCACTACGATCGACGGCCTAACGTACTTTCTGAGGAATGGAGGTGTCTCAATGTCTTAAGAATGGTCATCCATCCGAAAACCACCCTGGCTTATGTTGCTTAACCTCGTAATGTGATAACCTACTCGGTTACTACTTTGTCACAAGTCCCGTCAATGATTTTTTATTGAGGATGAATGCATTGTGTACAAAGTAAATCTGGTGATTTTCAATAAGAGCAATGTATTAAATGTGATTCTTATTTACAAAAAAAATTTTTTTTTACTATTTCATTATAGTATCATACCCAAATCATACCATTTTGAAATCTTGGATAGTTGCGCCAATTTTTGAAAAAGAATGCCATAGTGGTGTCCATACTTTTTTTATCCACCGAGATAAGATAAAGTGGGTCGAAAGTAAAAATGTATGAAAATTTTATGACAAAAAAATATTTTGACTTATTTTTGTAAAATAACTACAAATATCCTATAATTTTTCAGGGTGGTGATGGATAGGCATACTTCTTAGCTTGCTAATACAGAAAAGAGTTCAAAAATATTTGCAAAATTGTGGACCTGGTAGTTGAAAATATCGTTAAGGGTACCGAATTTCGAGGGATTTTAAAAAAGTTCGAGTAATTTAAAAAAAAATAGAGATATATTTATTTTCTTATTTTTTCCTGAGCAGCCATAAGTAGGGCCACCCCCTGTTGCCGGCTTATCCTTGAATTTTGGGATACCCTGTATATACTATATTTACTATATATACTATATTACTATATTACTTATTTACTTATTTACTTATTTACTTATTTACTTATTTTACTTATTACTTATTACTTATAATATTATAAATGCGAAAGTAACTCTGTCTGTCTGTCTGTCTGTCTGTCTGTCTGTCTCACTTTTACGACTAAACCGCTGAACCGATTTTGATGAAATTTGGTATAGAGGTTGATTAGACCTTGAGAAAGGACATAGGCTATGTTTGGTCGCGATAACCGACATCCACGCGGGCGGGCAAAAGCTAGTACATACATAATACATATTACACACACAAACTACGCAGGACTGCGCGAGCCAATGTTCGACGTTCATTTGACTCGCGAGCCAGAATGTACACATGAATTTAGCAGAGCGCGGCTGCCGGCTAAGGTTGCCTGAAAGAAATCGACAACGATAAGGCCGCCCATTGAACATCAAACTATATACATGCCACCTACTTGTCATACTGTAAATCTATTGGTGTACCATAAAGAATTATCTATCTGTCATACTAGGGGAAACATACCTAATCTTGGCACTCCTTCAATTTATTGGCATAGCTACGTTTTATGTAAAAAACAAGAACTCACAATCGTCAACTTTATCTGCAATAAGTAAAGACCTCTCTATAGTTATTCCTTTTCAAATGGCAATGGTCTGATGTATGCCAATAGTTTAGTTTACCTATGCCAATAATATGGGCAAATGTATAAAATTGGATAAAACTGTAATTTTTTAATAATTAAAAGTAATTAAATATTTGTTTACGACCAAAATAACGTGAAACAATATTCCTACTATTACTTTTTACTATTCTCTTCTCTTAAAAAGACGTATAATTTCCGTAGATGATAATTATTTTACAAATTTCGCTTAAGGTGCCAATAATTGGGGCTTTTCCTAAATACCCCCGACCCGAAAATAACATATAAAAAGTGAAATAATAACTATTACATTATGACCTACCCTAAGTATTGACCCTTTTGTCATTTGTCTCGTCGGGGGACCGCGGTCCCCCGACGAGAGTCGGGAGCTATTATTTTACTTTTTATAGGTTATATTTGGGTCGGAGGTATTTTAAAACACCTCTTTTTTGTCGGGGGTTAAAAATGATACATAAATATCTCTATCATATCTCATGTCTCTACTCATCCCTGTAACAGGTATTCTGGACCCGGCGGTCCAAGGCGGTATAGTGAACTACGAGCGAGCGTTCCTCACGCCCGCGTACGAGGCGAGGCATCCGGAGAACGCGCCGCTATTGACAGAGTTGAAGGATTTGATCGCTGACCAGATACCGCTCTTGAAGCATGGTAACGTATTACATAGAAATACTATAGTATAGTTAAAATCTCGCTGCAGACTCGGTCATAAATCATTCGAGTGTTTCGCTCTCTTACAGTAGTATAAAACCTTATAAACGTGTTTTATTGTAAATCGACAGGTGAGCATTCTACCACTGAACAACAGATGCCGTCGGTCAACTAGCGCACATCCCTACGCCGATTATGATTTATGACCGAGTCTGCAGCGAGATTTTAACTATACTTTAGTCTAGTATTTTACTGTTGACATACATTGACATACATACATTTTTTCACGCCTTTATTGCCGCACGAAAAAAAGGGGGCTAAGACAATGCACCTGCTGATAATGATTAATGAACGAGGGTGTGGCGCAGGATTTCCTTTCGGACTTTTTTTTTTATACCACTTAAGTGGCAGACAAGCGCACGGCCCACCTGACGGGAAGTGGTCACCGTGGCCTATGGACGTATGCAACACCAGGGGCGTCACACTCGCGCTGCCGACCCTGGAGAAACCTTCTCATGCCCCCTTCTTGAAGAACCCCATATTGTAGTCGCTTGGGAAAACCACCGCAGGGAGTTCATTCCACAGCTTGAGTGTGCGTGGGATGAAGTTCCTTTCATGCCGCACAGTGCGCACCGTTTCCGGACGCAATGTGTGAGGATGAATTCTCTGCCTGTTGCTTGGTAGGTCAGACGGCAGTCGGTCACCTGAAAGCCGTCCCAAGTCAAACTCAAGGAGGAAGAGTAAACGCTGCTTATTTCATTGGGTTGGGTTGGGTTGACTTGCTAAGCAGACCACGGTCTCCGAGGTGAAGCCCTACCAAACCAAAGATAAGGATATTGGTTTGGCTTAAGGTTTTTATGGGAACGCAACCGCAAATAACTCGTAAGATGATGGAACTGGACTAGATAGTCATTTTTGTATTGATACGAAGTAATACTCTTGTTATTTTTAAAATATCGCAGTATAAACTCATATTTTTTAAGATGTGTCGGGACTAATCTTGATTAATTATGCGAATTAATTTTGCTGACGTTTCGGATGCGTCTCATATCAATCAAATGAGGTAATACTCGTCAAATACTAGATTCTAACTACATTGAATACTCTTGCAGGTTTGGACATCCACGCGGTCCGCGCCTCACCTGAACTAGCGGAACTCCACGCGCATATGGACAAGTGCTTCCGAAGAGTTCAGCAGCACGTGCATCAGAGATATGGACGAAAGGTACGTACTAAGCAAGAAAGGTATGGACTAAGAAAGAAAGGTATGGACGAAAGGTACGTACTAAGTAAGAAAGGTATGGACTAAGAAAGAAAGGTATGGACAAAAGGTACGTACTACGTGCAACGTCGCTAGGTTCGGAGTTCAGTTTGGTCGAATTGTAGCAGTGAAAATATTGCGATGAAGTTAATCTGTATTGTGGTTTCACGTTTTACTCATGATTTTTTGACATTTTAAATTTCAGATATTTTCTTATGCGACTAAACAAAAATATATTTGTTCGAGAATAGACGATATTTCCTTATTACATACACATACTTACGCACACGCCTATTTCCCTCCGAGGAAACAAGCCGCCATTTGACTCTATCCTTACATACTTCACGAGCTTCCTTATTAAGAATACAATTTTGCCAAACTAACTCTAGTATGGTATAGTTACGATCACAGATTACGTAATAGCTATTACTTCCATATACAATCCGTACATACTATACAATCACGCCATTATCCCCAGAGGGTTAGCTTTAGATGAATTAACACCCACATTTCACCAATCATTGTATTCCGTCGCACGTAATAAGGAATGGGCCTATTGCCGTATAATCTATCTAATCTAATATATAAAATTCTTCTGTCACGGGGTGCGTAATCGAACTCCTCCGAAACGGCTCGACCGATTTTGATGAAATTTTTTGTGCTTATCCGGTATCTATGAGAATCGGCCAACATCTATTTTTCATCCCCCTAAATGATAAGGGTGCAGCGGGAACGGGATTTGAATACCACGCGGGCCGAAAATATGGCGGTACGAAGTTCGCCGGGGCAGCTAGTAACTTCTATAAAACTTGAGTAACTTCCTTAATATAATAGCGACAATAACTCTCTGAAATGTCATAGATGTAGGCAGAACTATACCTTCACACAAGTGCGCTTTTGGAGTAGGCCACATGGAGAACCTCCGAGCAATTTTACTAGCGACGTAAATACAATTCTTCAAATAAATATTGTATTTTACAGAACTGTGACTTAGACGACTCGTCTGAAGTGCAGTTGCGTATGCCGTTCCGGGATAGTCTGCAACAAGAACCTGGCAATGTTGCCAACAACAGGATATCAGACATATCCACTTCTAATGAGTAAGTTTATTTTGTGCGTGGCATGACATTGACATTTTCGTTTTGAGATGGAAAAAAGGTTGTTGAACTTACGACACTGTTACCGTTACCGACACCTTTGTATATAAATAGCTACGTTTATTGACCCCGTTTACATGAGAGTTGAGATTTTCACTTCAGTCCGTAGGTACTCTCGTAGTGCCACCATTTTCTTTTTGTGCGGATGGTGAAAACCACTTTAAGTTAATAATGATAAAAGTATATCCAAATTCAAAATAATAAATCTATCATCACTTTCGAATCATATTCAATTTAGAGATTATCTTCACGATTTGTATTAAAACCGTGAAAATTTAAAAAAGTTTGAATACACACCCGATTACGTATATGAACATCCACATTATATTTTTCTGTCTCACGTAAAATTGTCGTCAAGCGGGTAAACGTTAAGAAATTTTTATGTACTAGCCTTCCGCCTTCGGCTACGCCCACGTGGATATCTTATCTTCTACTCAACCGATTGCAATCGAACAAACTTAAAATTTTAAGTCTGACCATGAATTGTCTATCAAAAAAAATCGCACCAAAATCCGTTCAGTAGTTTTTGCGTCCATCGCCGTCAAACATTTCCAATTTACAATTATATATTAGTATATGTATTACATATTGACTGTTCAATTTGTTTGTTTCAGCACTTTTTCAAAAGCTGGCAGGTTCTTCAGCTTCAACAGTGTTAGTGCTATTAATCCGCTTTCAATGAGGTTGGTTACTTTGTAATAAAATACTGTAGGATATTTAGTATTTAAAGTATAGAAAATGGTTGCATGCAAAACCGAATGACGATACAGTAATATACGAGTATATAGGTCCGACTTTACGACCGTTCCCAATAACGTATCTACTGCCGGTTTTAACATTATAAAGGATAAAAACGTCATCAATCTTTATGGCGTCTGCAATCAATAATAGTAGTACAATAAAAATAGGATTTGATGGCTGATAACGCAACTAACCGAATACCACGCAAACCCAAATGTAACTGCTAGTGACCTCCCCCAATGAATTCCCAAAGAAAATTGCTACTAAGGATTTTTTATAAGTCAGAAAAGTCAAACAAAGCTTCTCCACCTTTTGGAGTATAAATCGAAAAATATCGATCAATTTTTATTTGGAAACCACAGGAACAGCAGTACAAATGTCGTGAATCGCTTCGCAACGCTTCAGAACACTCCCGGCAGAAGAAATAAACGACATAATAATATAAGAAAGGTAAATACATTTCTATTCTATATTTTGACTATCTTCTAAAAATTATTTGTTCATATAATCTATCTAATTACAATTTAATATTATTCTAGCTAATTACAGATAAACAAAACTAAATTAATAAATAAACTACAAACTATTAATTATTAAAAAACACACTAAAGTACTGACCCTGTTGCACGTCTCTCTAAATATCTCTAAAATGCCTTAATTAAATTTAGACTTTACATAACTTTAGAGAAGAATTTTGATGTACTTATACTTTATACTTATGTCGTTTTAACACGACTAAAAATTTGTAATTTTTAGTCTAGAGGGTATTGTAACAACAGAATCGGTACCACTACTCTACTAACACTATTTTTACTTTTCTATCTCACTCTATTATACTAACATTTTTCCTTCTTCATATTGATAAATTTTTAACCTTGACTTCAAGTTAATATTCTCCCAGAGCGAAGTCGGTACACCGGCGAGCGGGAGCCAATGGTACACTTCACACTCAACTTCCAACGGCTCCGGCAACAACACTCCTACAGTTGTCAACAACAACTCGACTACTCCCAACAACAATCCTAACAACAACGATACGCCTTCTGCTTCCCCTCTCCGGGAACTAAGGCAAGAGGTGAGCAAACGATATAAGGTCAGTTCGAGTATCAAGGATTAAGCTTATGGGTGTTAACACATGTGGATAAACCCTTATTCTACGGCTACACTATCTTACTATCTACCTGGCTGTTATCGCAATAATTATGGCATTAAATTTACCGGCTAAATTATTGCGTGAAGTGGTGACCCTACACTACAGTTTACCGATATTATGTCAATAAATTAGGAGGTAAATCGTGGCTATACCTATACTCCATTCGGTTGGGTACATAACTAAAAGTAAACCATCTTGTAGCGACTTTATAAAAAACACATATTAAACAAACGAATATTAAAAAACAGACTTCGGTTTTTAGTCTACAAAATAAATTTCTAAACAACTAATTAGCCTATTGCAGTCCACTGCTGGACAAGTTTCTAAACAGAAAAGTATTTAAATCTTGATGTCTTCTTTTTAAATGTTTTTTTTTTATTTTATTTAAAATTTAATAAAAATCTTAAGTATTTAAATCTGATGATCTTGATGTCTATTTAATTAAACGTAATATTAAGTAGACACATCAAGATTTTTTCCGTTAAGTACCTAACCAAATATAGTATAGGCGTTATTGAAATTATGGCGGTAATTATTGCCATATCACGGTAGTGTAACCGTAACACTATGAAATGTTTCTAACACCAGTGTATATTCTAATTCTGTTACTAATTTCAAAGTGTTTTACAGCGCTACTTCTGTGTAAGATGCTTGGACGTACAAAATCTCTGCCTTTTGAAAACTATTCGCATATAATGGATGCCTTTTTACGCATATCATCAGCTCTTGAATGCGCGCAATTGGCTATGTTTTTCCTTTCTAATTAAAGAAAATGGTAATGTTATACCGCAAAACCTCATTTTCCTTTATTGCACATTAAAATAACAAGGACATGAAATAGGTACTTCAATTATATAAAGTGCAGCCTCCGCCCGCGTGGATGTTTTTATCATATTATTATCTCCGATTCCACTCAACCGATTGCGGTGAAACTTACGTAAGATTTTAAGTCTGACCTGAGTTCTAACGAAAAAAAAATTGTAGTTCAGTAGTTTTTGCCTCCATCGCGGACTAACAGATAAAAATTAAAAAAAAAAACATTGTATTCAGTATCATTAGCATAACACAAGTAATTTTTTTAATATCTTCAATATATACAGACACGACTGCTTTACAATTATATAATAGTATACAGTATGGATTTAATATAGGTACAATAACAAGCTTAATTCAATATTAAGTTTTCTCACAATAAATAATACTAATACAATTTTGTATACCATCCAGACTAGACCTAACTAGACCTAACAGAACATAATTTTATTATATAATGTAAAATAAAAAAATAAAAAATGTAGATTATTTTCTGTAAATAAATTGTATAGTATAATATCTCTTTATTGCGCACTAAGAACAAAACAAGTGTTATTCACATATTATACAGAATATAAACTACCTGACCAATGCAAATACACAAATGCATTCAAATATTTGCATTGAACGGAAATCGAAGAACATTTTATGTTTGTATATTAACAAGGTTATGTACAGTGCGATTACAGTCCTATTTTTTCATCATATATCACTAACTTCATCTTGTACAAACTCTAAAAAGGGCCCATTACTTTTATAGGCGATTGAATAATTTCTTCACCATCGAAACAATCTTTAATATCATATTCCATTTGTAAATATTGCATGTTTCATCCAATACAGGACATGTTTACTTTAAACAATCTTCGTACTAAGTTATTAAGAACATAGAACGTTAAGTTCACATAACCATACAGTAATATGCAATTTTAATAAATAACACTAAATTCAAATACAATTTCCCCCCGTTAACTATTGCTACAGCAATACATCAGTACGCTTCGATAATCCACTAAAGACAAGCTTATTGCTATTCAAAAATATACTTTAAGAATATCAAGTTAAGGATCAGTTTGAGACACGATCATACACATCATAAGTCACTGTTACTCGCAAGCTTTTGCTTGACTGCTGTGTTTTGTTATTTGTCAGCTGGTCACCGAACGACCTTTGCGAAGCGATGCCGAGCGCGAACGTCGGTTGTCGCAACGGACAAGCTTGCTAAATTCGTCCTCAGCACCTCCTTCTAATAGAGACTCCTTTGGTAAGTATTATTTTTGCTTGCCTTATAGAATCACTTGTAAGGAAGTGATTTCTGTCAGGTTTGGCGTCGGTTTTTGCAGATAATTTTAATGTATGGTCATTTGAATAGAAGATAGTAAGCGAGAATTACAAAGGCACTTATCCCGCTACCGTACCGCTGTCGGCGAGAAGACGATTGCGTTCAAGGAACTTGCAGCGGATACAAATCGCGTGTGAATGAAAGAAATATATGAAAAGTTAATCGCCATCTGTTTACACTGCCGATGCCGGCGAGTCTTTCTCCCTACTAGTTTTGTTGTACTCATAACGACTAAAACTGTCAGTTCAAAACAGTTGAATATAGACGAAATAATACTTCACAAAGTAATTTGTTACGTAACAAATTTTACGAAAGCACCCCATGTGACTCGAGTTTTTTTGCTAACGAAAGTAATTAATCATATTTAATATCAACAGGTACAACTGACTCTAATCAAGACGACGAAGAACCTCCCCCCTTACCAAGGAAATCCACCCACCGAAGCATGGACTTAGACAGTGATACGAACAACAACGGTGAGGCGGCTAACGCACCACTAGCTCCTAGGTACAACTATGACACGGTGTGGGCCCCACGGGGCTCATTTTTGTACAATTCAATGATACAGAAAAAAAATACGACGAGTGAAAAAGCGCCTGCACCGCCACCGAAGAAAAGACAAGCACAGTAACAAATTATAAATAGTTGTTAGTTGTGGAATGCAGTTGTAGCATTCTACAACAGTCTGTTATAGAATGAAGTTGTAGAATACAATAAAATTGTGATATGCCGTTGTGGAATGCGATTGTAGAATGCAGGTGTACAATACAGTTGTAGTATTCTACAACAGTCTGTTATACAATAAAGATGTGGAATACAATTGTGAGATGCAGTTGTAGAATACATTTGTAGAATGCAGAATATAGAAAGCATTTTAATGGTTTACTTATAGATAGCGTCAAAAGTAGATGATCATTTATAGTAGATTTTTTGGCAAAGTAATTTATATTATCATAATGATAATGCTGTATTACTTAGAGGACGCTTTTAAAATATTTTAAAAATATTATTAATCATTTTCATTCCGATTTTTAAGGTTAAAATCCGCGCAATCATCGTCTACTTTTGACACTTACTGTACATTTCATTGTCAATATTTATGATCGGAAACGTTGCAGTAAATGTAGTTGAATATGTAATATAAAGTATAGATTAAGTATACAGTTACATAGTTATAGTGCTTCCAAGAACATGTATGACTCATGTAGTAGAACTCATTCGGAGAACAAAATATGACTAAAAGTTAAGTTGTTGTTCTCTGCATACCGATATATTAAATACCTAAACTCATTCTAATTATACAGTATGTATAGTAACTTCTGTCCGATCATTAAGAGCAATGATGAAATCACTGGAAAAAGGTGTGGCGTGATCAAAACGTCATGTAGGCATATCTCATTAACTTCAATGGTCGAAGAGAAGCGAAGAGATAATTATATGTCTACGGCGCCATGCTTAGGGTGTTTAAATAGCAAAATAGGTTACCGGCTATAACTTCAAACACGTATCTTGGACCTAAAATGTGCTCAAAATGTGCCATATACGCGCAGTACACATTTCTTGGGTGTCTTTTGAGGATAGCACGGGGTGCTACTGCGGTGGTCGAATTCAAATTCACCAAGCATAGATTATTAAAAAGCAATCCGCGGGCGCCAGAGCCTCGTTTGTCTTGCGATTTAGGTCCAAGATATGTGTCCGGAGTTATACCTGCTCCACTTGTCGGTGCAGGTAGACGGTACTGGTAATCTGGCTGTGGACCAGCAACAAAAATGATGATATTTCATCGTTTAAGTTCTAATACATAGGACAAAAAAAAATACGCAATACCGTAAAATTGGGTGAATTGTGATCAAAGGGTGAATAGGAATCAAAAGGTGAATAGGGATCAAAGGGTGAATAGGGATAAAATGGACGTTAGATTTATCTATTTATTTAATAATTTATCTCCCGAATTCTAAGTATCTAACCAGATATTTATTATTATTGATAACTCTGCTCAATATTACATTGAACTAATCCATAATTTCACTTGAAAGAAAATAACTACACAATTCAGCTGACCATTTTATCCCTATTCACCCCATAGAACCGGTAGGTACTTTGAGATTTTTTTGACAAACGACGAATTCAAATGATGACAACACGGATAGGTTTACCCGTACCGGCCTGTCTGTACCAGTAACCTGTTTATGTACACCCTAAGGCTGTACGCAGATTTCATTACATATTCTCTAAAAAATTATATAGTAGAAATTTGAGTCTATAAACTTTTTAATCAGTCATTTATTTTGCGTCTGAATTTATATAAATCAATTCAAACAGAAAATAGATTTAAGATATCAAGTCACTGATTTATAGTACTGATTATATTATTGTTCTAAAATCTAAACCATCAAATCGTTTTAAACAAAAAAGGCAATGCATTTTAAACGTTTTAAAATGAATTTAGATTTCTGATATGACTTTTAAATTCCCATTAGACTGTTTTCTGATTTTCCTTGACTTTTTTATATATTTTACCCACCTACAGTAATATTCTAGTACTTATTGCGATGTTACCAATTGTGTGAAACATATTCAGACGCTTTTTACTAAAGCGAATATACCTATATCCCATTCGGTTAGGTACTTAATCAGGTAAACAATCTCGTAGCAACTTTTTATGAAACCACATATTAAACAAATAAACTAGGCTAACTAACTAGTTGTTCAATTTCGGTTTTCAGTATTCAAAATACGTTTATAAACAGAAAAATATTTATAAACTGAGTTTTTTGATAAAACATATTAAAAAGAAACATCAAGATTGTTTATGTTCAGTTAAGTACCTAATCAAATTTGATTGGACATACAACTTTTTTGTTATTAACATATTTTGTAAACGTTAACATTTTCCCAGTGAATAATAAAGTTTATAATCAATATTTAAGGACGTATTTACGATGTAATAATGTTGAATTGATTCAAATTGTTATAATTAGTTTTAATACTTCAAAATGACTACTTTTTACTCAAGAATTTTGAATGTTTATACTTAAAAATAATATCAAACCACATTGTTCAACTCGGAATATATTCAGTTATTAAAAAAAAAATACCACATACTCTAAAAATAATTATTTAGACTTTTTGAATCACGGACATAATATTTGTGTAGTAAATACGCCTCCGTAATCGATTAAAACCACCAAAAATTTACAAATATTTAATTGTAACTTAGTGTATAGAGATTATTTGTAAAAATAAATGATATTTTTGTGATATTTGAAGTTCACTCGATGCCATTTATCCAAAGTTATGTAGATGTATAATAAATTGATCTAATTATGATGTTACCGACATAGATTGATTAGTGCTAAACCATTGTAAAAGTTTTTAGTAATAAGGGTGATCCCCGGGTTACGAAAATTTGTAACTTATTTCGTATGTGCTAAGGTAGATTGTTAACAGAAGTTATTTAACTCGATGTAGTTTTTTAAAAATTGTATAGATCGATCAAGAGAAATATATATAGCGTAAGAAATTAGTTTTCAGTATTTTTATGGTACGTAATTTTACTTTATACATGTATTTGGAAATGATAAAGATATTATTATACGTTTCAAAGTTTAAAGATTTGTTCTTCAAGATTCCCTATCCAGAGTTACACAGGACGTCCCACGGCAAGTGCATTGAATTTATAAGTTAAGATTTTGTGGGCTTCCTCTCATTTAATTAACCATATTTCTTAGAGATATTTGATCGTTATGAAATAGTACACTATCGATTGATGCCATAAAAATACAGGATGTTACTTTTTCGGATTTTAGTCGGTTCGATTACCGGGTGTGGCAAGCGAATTTGAAAAAATCTATGAATGCAGTTTTGTTTCTTTTTTAAAATAAAGGAATGTCTCCTTTAAGTAAAATAAGCCAACTTAAGGATTGAAGGTACTTTCCCTCCATGTGGCATTGCCGTGGGACGCCCTGTATACCTACAGTATAAATTGAGTAGTCATCACGCTCACTTGTGAGCCGTGAGTTGAAGTATACCTCGCGACGTATATCTTGGACCTAAAATGTGCGCAAAATGTGCCTGATACGTTTATTAGATGTCTTTTGAGGATAGCACGGGGTGCTACTGCGGTGGACGAGCTTAAATTCACCAAGCATAGATTATTATAAAACAATCCGTGCCAGCGTTTCGTTTGTCTCGCGACTTAAGTCCAAGACATGTGTCTCGACGAGGTATACCTAGTAATGTATATAAAAGTCTAATAATAAAAGTAATGTCATCTCTAGAACACCGCATTCTTTATGCGTACATAGTTTCTTTTTCAAATAATATTAGTAAACGAAAAACAGAACCCCTCCAGCTAAGCTAAATTTATTAGAGTGGGTTTACGTCGGTAGTAGGGTTCGATCGCGTGATCTCTCGATCACAAGGCCTACTCCGTAAACACTAAAGCTATCCACGGTTTACAAGGTACAGCAGCAGGCACATCCACCTTTTCTGTCAACTGTCGGTCATAGGAGTTGCCAGCTGTACCCAACCCTTACCAGTGGCGGATCCAGGGGGGGGGGTCGTGGGGGTCATGACCCCCCCCTGGGCGGGTCACCTACTAAAAAATATCCCAATGTCACTGATAAATTTAAAAAAATACCACGCATAAGAAGACTGTCTCTTTGTATCTAATAGTATTATAATTTTATGAGGCACCAAACATCAGTATGAATATTATTCGCACGATTGAAAATTTCATTTTATCGTGCAGCGCAGCCGATCAACCTATGGACTCGAATAGTTTTCGGACCTGACACCCTGTCCGCTATGTAAAAGAAATAACGTCAGCCGGTACGAGAGGCAGCCATGTGGCCTCTCTAGCCACACCCCCATAGGATGGGATGGGCCTTACTACAGCTATTACCGCGGGCCCAGCGGTTGTGGCCATCTTCTGCTGCGGATGACGCAGCTGGCTCATATGCCTGGTCCTTTTTTTTATCGTGCGAAAAATCCCCACGGATACCTCCCCCGCCGGAGCCGGAGGAGGAGGTTATGTCGGACTCAAACCGATTAAAACGTACGCCGTCTGTGGGCCGTCAGTTGCCGGAGCGGAAGTGAGATTGTCGTAGCCATATCCCTCGCACCCCGGCCGACCCAGGGCCATATCTCTCGATCTGGTCCTCTTCCGGTGTAGGGACCATAGAGTCCCCAGCTCGCTCCCAGGTACGGGGAGGCACGCAATGCGCGCCGCCGCGGCCTGCTTCTGCTAGGGTGACAGGCGGCTCCACCCGTCACCCCCAGGTCCGCGCTCATGGCCCGAGTGACGCCGAGACGGGAGCTGGTGGCGACCTTGGGAGTTAGAGTTCTCACGCTCGCCAACTGACGGCCCACAGACGGCGTGCGTTTTAGTCGGTTCGAGTCCGATATAACCTCCTCCTCCGGCTCCGGCGGGGGAGGAATCCGTGGGGATTTTTCGCACGATAAAAAAAAAAGTACCTGGGATCTGTACTTCACGTGACTGGTCACATCAACCGCGACGTCAAGGCACAAATTGCCGCCATGTGGGCCAAGGGGCGGGAAATGATTGGCGTCACATTTGAACCTAAAATGCCAGTCTGGTTGACGGGGTAGGTCTATAAAACGATCATTAGGCCTGTCTTTTTACACGGCTGTAAGGCGTGGCCGCTGCTGGAGCGACATAAGCATTAGCGTGTCACGGAGATGAAAATGCTGCGGTGGATGTGCGGCGTCACACGTAAAGATCGCATGAGGAACTCTCAGATCCGCGGCAGCCTTCATGTCCGCGACATCACTCAAAAATGCAAGAGAGCCGCCTTCGTTGGTGTGGCCACGTCTTGCAGCAACCGCCAGGCTACGTGGGTAACAAATGGCTGGCAGTAGCACAGCCACCGGGACCAGGTGGAAAGGATAGGCCCAAGAAGTCTTGGCTTGAAGTCGTGAAGGGTGACATGCGTGCAAATGGTCTCATCTCACCACTATGGACGCCCAACGTCGTGCGAAGTGGAGGAGGAAGTGACGGAAGGCGGCTCCTGAGCTCCGAGGTCACCTCGGATTCGGCAGCAATCAGGAAAATATGTACGATAATCATGAAAGGGGGAGGCGCGCATCGCGCTGCCAACGCGGCCTGCTTCTTCTAGAGTGCCAGGCGGTTCCCCCAGTCATTTCCAGGTCCCGTGCTAATGGGAACCGATATGGAGATATTGATACGATAATGGAGATGTTGAGTGACCTACGTCGCCCGAGTCCTTCACGCATTGTGTATTATGCGGAATGGGAAACAACTCAATCTTCTCCAGATCTATTCCCCCGCCTCCATCTCGAGCATTACTTGCTCTCAGATGGAGGCGGTGGCAGCCGCGAGCTTACGGTTTTTCGCCATCACTGTAAGCAAGCGAGAGAGAATGCTGAGCGAGAGAACTCCCATCCCGAGGGCCGCCACAAGGACCCGCTTCGGCGTTTCCCATGCCGGGTATTCGGTCCGCATATGCAGCCCCGTGTCCTCGCTTGCATCACAGGCATGACATCCGGGCGTTGGCTCCTTCTGAATTCGCCGCAGCTAACTTCCGAAACATCCATATCCGGTGATCATCTGCGTCAACCGCTACGAGAGTTCCCCATTGAAGCCTTTCTAGCCAGTTCTCCATGATGGGCGATAGTTAGCTGCGGCTAGCTAGAGTCTCCTGCAGGAGTCCTCCAGCCCCCTCAAGCCAGAGTGCCAGCTGCGTCCTTCAACTTGGGGGCCAGCAGCTTAACCGGGTTCTGGATCGTATTTAACAACAGTCGTTCAAGGTATCTTACTTTTCTCCTCTCATCTCATTCCTCCTCCATTATTTCGTCATGAATTTCATACACATTTATTTTCATTGTATCGTTCAATGACATTTTATTGGGAGACTAGACAACCCCCCCCTCCCCCCCTCCGAAATTATGTCTCGGCTAAACCATGACCCCCCCCTGAATTGAAAGCTGGATCCGCCCCTGACCCTTACGACCATGTCAACAACTTCGATACCAGACACAGTGGATCTATCTACTCATTACAGTTTCTCTGAAGTGTAGCGCTATCCCAAAATATGGTTTATCTCCGTCTTGGCAGACGATTAGCTGGAAACAGTAAGACGCTGCGCAGATGACGGAGCAGCCCTCTTAGACAAGTGGCAATTCGTAGGCCGTTGTGATTTGACATAATATATGACACGTATTTTGACCCTGGCGGACCCTGAGCTCCGAGGTCATCTTGGCCACGGATGCAATCAGGATAATGTGTCTACATGAGGATGATGACGTATTTTGACACGTTTATGACATACGTTCACGACTGTCATCCAATCCCATACATTCATCATTCTATTCTACAATACGCCGGCTAATTAATTGCCACTTATCTAAGCGTCTTCGCTGCGTTTAGCGGGCGCACGGCGCGGACGTCCGCTTCGCGTGCTTGTTTCATGTTATTTCAAGAGCAGCGCTGCGTGAGGCGGATACCCGTCACACGCGACGGACAGGCGGACGTACTGCGCGCGCATCCGCGACCCGCACCCGCTAAACGCAGCGAAGGCGCTAAGGGTCAGGGCGGATGCAATAATAAGATTGCACTTTATCCTAACAATAACTTATGATGTCTAGGTAAAATACAACCTAATGCCAGTCATAATAAGAACGCTGCGGAGGCATTTGCTCGTCCGCGCGGTCGTTTACACAGCGCCTAAGTCTACCCTATAGAATAAATAAAAGGGGGCTATAGAAAAAATAAATACGCTGGCCATCGTTGTTTGGTTGATTTTTAAATGACATCTTAATGATAAAAATAGTTTAATTAAAACGTTTATTTATATATTTTGAATCATTAAAATGATCTACTTGTTTATTGTAAGGTATTGTTGATTTTTTTTAGTAAATAGCAATATAGGTACTCTAAGAATGGTATATGAGATATAAAGTTATTCATACATTTATTATTTATCAGTCTTCCATATCTAAAAAAAAATACAACAATTATTATAATTATCCTTCATTTTGTTGTCAGCGGCCATAGAACACAAAATATGAAGTGTTGTGTTTTTATTTTGTATATTGTATCATATACTTTTATAGTTTAGTTTTATAGGTATTTTGTGTACTCATGTTGACTCAATAGTAGTTTACCAAACAAATAAATAGGTCTTTAATATATTTGTAGTTTTAATAGTCAACTTACACCCTTTCGCACTATGTCCCTTTCGTGCAATGTTCCTTTTGCACAATGTGTCTTACCCCGCGTTTACACGCTGCCCATCGCATTGCTCATCGTGTTGCCAGAAGTATTCCCACGAATAATGCCCTAGCATTCACACGTACGCATCATCGTGTTGGTCCGCATTACAGTATTCGCCCTGCAACGGAGACGGACGTAAACGTATGGAGAACAACGCTGTAGCAGTGTACGCATTATGCTTTTACAGCATAGCAAATTGATTAAATAGATTAATAATAAAAACTATCACTTTCAACTACCTATACACTGTCCGTAGATGGATATAAATATTTTTAAAAGTAAATATTCGAGGAGCAATAACGTTTACTGATTAGCGCCATCTAGCGGTCTCGTATAGTTCATCGCGCTAGTATTGCCGCTTACATTCGCAGCAACATCGCGGCAGTACTCGCGCCATGACGAATATACCATTCACACCACGTCTCTGCCCACTTCTCTCGCCACTTCCCTCGCTCTGCCGCGAGTATGTAAACGAAGCATAACGCACAATGTCCCTTACGTCCCTTACGCACAATGTCCCTTTCATGCAATGTCCCTTACGCATGATGCCCTTTCACATAATGTCCCTTTCGTGCAATGTCCCTTTTGCACAATGTCCATTTCGTGCAATGTCCCTTACGCACAATGCCCTTTCACATAATATCCCTTTCGTGCAATGTCCCTTACGCACAATGCCCTTTCACATAATGTCCCTTTCGTGCAATGTCCCTTTTGCACAATGTCCCTTACGCACAATGCCCTTTTGTGCAATATCTCCTTCGCATAAAGTCCCTTTCGCATAGTATCCCTTAAACACTATTAAAAAGTAGTACCACTTAGTTCTTGTAGTCCACACAACCTTGTATCGCCAGTGTGTGCCGGCCTCATTGTTGTTATTTTTTGTTAGCATTTTATTGCTTGCCGAGGGCAATAACCGTGACAATATCACAGTTTCGTAAATTGAACATAATGTAAACATCCAAATCCTTATAACGGTTAGATAATGCTATGTGCGAGGCAAATAATGGTCGAGTGATAGACGGCCATAAAACAAACAGCGTGATTGGGTTCGTTTATGAAAATGTAGGCGAATATACAGGGTGAATTAAGAATAATCAGCTCATTTTTAACAAAATTCACCTGTAGAGTTGTCATAGGTATATTGCATTATATCACCCAGTATTTCATATAAGTAATACCTATCTGTACCTACCTATAATAAATATGAATCTATTTATCATACAGATACGAGTATATACATACAGTTCAGACTGGGAATTTACGATGATTGGTGAAATGTGGGTATTAATTGAAGACGTGAGTGGAAGAAGGAGGTAACTAACAATTTTTCAATATTGAGATAATCGACTTCAAAGTTTGAACATTTCATTTGCAAATATTATGTTTTCTGGTTATTTATGTCATCATATTGTGGTGTCAAATTATTGTAATTGTCCATATTTATTATTATGGAAGCATAAAAATAAAACTGAGTGGATGGAAATGTATTTATTTGACAAAATGTGTATATACATTCTTCATCCACTGACAATGTAATATGATATTATGAATACTAAGCGTGGAAGAAGGGAGTATATAACATTAAATATATAAAAAGCTAGCTATTGCCCCCGGCTCGGCCCGCATAGATGTCGGTTATCGCGACTAAACATAGCCTATAATATTTTTTTTATACAACTGAGGTCACAAACAAGCACACGGTCCTCCTGGTGGTAAGCAGTTACCGTAGCCTATGAGCGAGTGCAACACCAGGGGAGTCACACTCGTGCTGCCGACCCAGTAAGAACAGAGAGATTCTGTGCCGTCAGTGCAAGAGATAAGTGGGACTTTGGTTATCCCACTGACAGCACAACCTCTCCAGTGAGCTCTGGCTACCCTACTCACCGTCGGAAACAACACGATTTTAAGCCACGGTTTTCTGTAGAGCGGAGGTACTTCCTCAGTCGGACTGCTTGTTTGGGACAGATACACCGTCGTATTCTATTCTTTTTTATACTACTTAAGTCGCAGACAAGCACACGGCCCTACTGATGGTAAGAGGTTACCGTGGCCTGTGGGCGAGTGCAACACCAGAGGAGTCACACTCGTGCTGCCGACCCTGTAAGAACAGAGAGATTCTGTGCCGTCAGTGCAGAAGGTAACCTCCTATATTGGTAGCTATGTCCTTTCCTCAGGTCTAATCTATCTTTGTACTAGATTTCATCAAAATCGGTTTAGTGGTTTAGGCGTGAAAGCTTATGAGACATACAGAGTTACTCTTTTTATTTTACTTAGGTCGCAGACAAGCACACGGCCCTCCTGGCCCTTACTTTCGTATTTATAATATTATTATTAGTATTGCTTAGAATGGATATACAGGGTGGAAGATTTTAAGACGCTACTATTATGTCGATTTAGGTCCAAGATACGTGTCTCGAGGTATACTTGGTTGGGCTTGGAAAGCACTTCGTGGTACACCGCATCGCACCCTGGGCAACGGAGATGGCGAGAGAATTGCCTTATTGGTTCGTCTTATAATACGTTAATTGAGACTTTTGAATTAACTTGAGACGGCATGCGGTTTTAGTCGGTTTGAGTCGAGAGAGTAAATACCCCTGCTGGCCAGTGAGGGCCAGCCATGAAAAACAGGGACAAGTAATTTAAATATGGAATTTTATTCTTAATATGATAGGTGATGGACCCTTGAGTTAAGTTCTCTATTTTGTTAAATCGAATTTGAAAATTGAATTTTCAGGGATTTCCTTTCATTTAATTAACCATGTTTGTTAGACAGATTTGATCCTTGTGATTTATACTATTGATTGATGTCATAAAAATACAGGATGTTATTTTTTCGGATTTTAGTTGGTTCGATTACCGGGTGTGGCAAGCGAATTTTCAAAAATCTATGAATGCAGTTTTATTTCTTTTTAAAAATAAAGGAATGTTTTCTTTGAGTGAAATTCGGTATCTCCAGTATTTAGAGAACTTTCCCTCCAGGTAAGGTTAAAATCTTCCACCCTGTATACATAGTTATTGCAACTTTTTGTCATGGGCAATAATGTTATCAATATTGATATTCTGGTTTCAGAAATTTTATGTTTTAATACTAACTTACGTTTTTACACAAATAAATTTGTGAGCAGGTGCTATATTTTCTTCCAACCTCAATGTCTACTGTACTGCTCAACCTTTTAACATATCATCATAATTTTTGACTGCCTCTGTGGTGTAGAGGTAGTGAACGCGGCCGCTATGCAGGAGGCGTGGGTTCGATCCCCGCTCAGTGCAAATATTTGTATGCAAGAATATGAATATTTGCATTGGTCTGGGTGTTTCTATGTATAATATGTATGAAAAAAATGTATCCAAATATGTTTATCCGCATTCTAGAACCCATAACACAAGCTAGTTAAGCTATGCTTACTTTGGGTGTTTTTTTTTATCGTGCGAAAAATCCCCACGGATACCTCCCCCGCCGGAGCCGGAGGTGGAGGTTATGTCGGACTCGAACCGACTAAAACGCACGCCGTCTGTGGGCCTTACTGCTTACTTTGGGTCTAGATGGCGTACAATGTTCTACAATTTTTTTTTTTTATTTTTTCAATCAACAACAATCATTCGTCATCATCTGTACATTAGTCCGGGCCGCATCCGAGGCTTTCACCTCGGAGTCCGTGATTCGCTTTCCGGCTTTTACTTTTCCATCTCGCACGGACTTGGACAGAGTTGGAGAGGACTCGGCGGGAGTCGGTTTAAAGTGGGAGTAAAGTTTTTTTGGAGTAGAGTTGGAGGGAGACGGAATGGAGTAGAAGTAAGTCGGTTTGGAGTTGGACTGGAGTCAGTTTGGAGCCGGAGTTGAGTTGCTTTGGAACCGGAGTGCAGTCGGTTTACAGCCAGAGTGGAGTCTGTTTGGAGTTGGAGGAAATCGGAGTGAAGTCGGTTTGAAGTTATAGTAAAGAAGTCGATTCGAGTCGGATTGAAGTCGGTATGGGGTCGAAGTAAGTTGCTATGGAGTTGTAGCAGAGTCAGAGTGGAGTCGACAGGAGTTGGTTTAGAGTTGGAGTCGGAGGGAGTCGAAGTGAAGTTGGTTGGAAGTTGGAGTGTAGTCGGTGCAGATTTGGAGTGAAGTCGGTATGGAGTCGGAGTATCAGAGTGAAGTTGGAGTGAAGTGTGTTTGGAGTTGGACCGAGTCGTAGCGGAGTCAGTATGAAGTTGGAGTAAAGAAGTCGTATTGGAGTCGGAGTGAAGTCGGTATGGAGCCGAAGGTTAGAGTGGAGGTTAGTTTCAAATCAGAGTAGAGTTGTTTAAAGTCGGATTTAAGTCGGCATGGGGTCGAAGTGAAGTTGCTATGTAGTTGGAATAGAGTCAGAGTGGAGTGGGAGTGGAGTCGGCAGTCGGTTTAGAGTTATGTTATAGCGAGGTTGGAGTCGAAGGGAGTCGAAATGAAGTCGGTTTGAAGTTGGAGGAAATCAGAGTAAAGTCGGTTTTGAGTCGGAGTCAAATCAAAGGAGTCTTCGCATTTAACGCGCAACACGTGACGCCCCTGGTGTTGCATATGTCCATAGGCCGCGGTAACTATTTCCCACCAGGCGGGCCGTGTGCTTGTCTGCCATCTAAGTGGTATAAAAACGAGGTGAACTAATGAATTCTGACATCATTCTGTGTATCTACAGTGTGCCTTTTTATACTGTCATGTATAACGGCAACAAAAAGTTGCTCATTGGTGCTGATCATGTAGTGCTTTTCAAAAAAGTTACTAATTTTTTTGTTACACACAGCCAGTCTAGTAATACACATAGAAGAGCAGGAATGAAAGAGCATGGTCATGAATGAAATAAAGCATCGTGGCAGTACATTTTCTTGCACATAACTCCTTCTTCCATTGAAGAAATACGTTTAATAGACCGATTTTCAATGGAAGAAGGCGTTAAGGCACATACCTCCTTCTTCCATGTAACTTTTGCTTTTTTTGTTGCAGTTATGCCCTTCATCTTCTGGTATTTTGGAAACTAAGCTTAAATTGCGGAGTTTTTTGATCTAATATAGTTTATATACACCTATAACCGTCATATAACGCAAAAAATCAAAAATCTCAAAAATGTTAGTTACCCCCTTCATCCACTCACGTCTTTAATTCACCTCTGCCTAACCCTCCGGGGATGGGGGCGTGATTGTATGTATGTATGTAATGTATGTACCTATTTATACTAATATTATACAGCTGAAGAGTTTGTTTGTTTGAACGCGCTAATCTCAGAAACTGGAATGGCTCAATATGTAAAAATTAAAATGGTCAAAGATACTTATTTGCAGGTCTGCAAATTTGCATTAGGTATTCATGTCGTAGTTACTACGGCACAGGATTTAATATTTTTAACAATGTAACTAAAAACTTGGTGTAATAAAACTAAATAATGTACCTAGTTACCTACTTCCTATTTAATTATGTACCTACTTGACTATACCTACTGTAGTTTTCTTAAGTCGTAAAACTAAGTAATTGATGAGTATCTACTTTGGGACCTTTAAAACAACACAACTTAGCATTTTGTAATGAGTGTTCTCTTTTAAGTAAATAAATGGGTAGGTAACTACCTAATTAAAGGAATAAGATCTAAGTTCCAAGAGTTGAGTAGGTAGTAGTAGGTAGGTAGTAGGTAGTAATAAGTAGGTATTGTAAATAATGTAAGTATGGTCGGCGTCAAAAGTCCTATCTACATTATTATCATTTTCAGATTGTCATTATATTTCTTAGTAAAAATGTCTAATTGAATATAGTAGTTATGTACTTAGTGAGTGAGCTTTATTTACTTCATATTACAATTTTATTTTATTTTATTATTTAATATTTCTATTTATTATTTATTATTTTATTATTTATTACTTATTATTTTATTTTATTATTATTTCCTACATACCTATTGTATAATTTTGATTGAATTATACCTATCAGTAGTCAATGGTGCAAATTTGGACTTGGGAGAGGCCTATGTCCAGCAGTGGACTGCAATAAGCTAATTGATTGATATTATAAACAAGTAGTCAGTTAAATAATGCCTATGTGGAAACATCATTTAGGTAGGTACTTTTGATACTGACTGTACCTACTCGTCCTTTAATATGTAGCTATCTATTTATTAGCCAGGACTAGGTAAATACTAGTTTCACACAACAGTTTATAGCCAAAACAAATCTGCAACAAAATTTTACAAATGCATCTACCTGCATAATTGCTAGGTAATGTGACACTTAGGGAAATTCATGGTGCCTACATAAGTAATTAGGCATATTATATTTTATCCACAAATCCTCGTTTATACTAAAGCAAAACTTCTGACATACCTTTTTTTTAACGCGTGAAAAGTCTCCACGGATAACCCTCCCCTGCCCGCAAAAACGACTGAAACACACATCGTCGTCTGTGGGGGCCGTCGTTTATTTATTTTTTTATTTTATTTATTTAGGCCCGTATTCTGGAATGCCACTCAGCTGAATCTCGATTCACCTGAGGCAAGATTGTGTGCATATTCCTCAGATTTGACAGGCTGTCAGGCACATTGTCAATTCTATACAATCTGTCCTCAGGTAAATCGAGATTCAGCTGAGTGGCATTGTAGAATACGGGCTACGGGCCTTAAACTTTATTGTACACTAATAAAACAGTAGGTAGGTAGATACTTGTATGAAAAGCGTTATAAATGGCGGCCTTATCGCTCTCGCTACAAACGATTAGAGTCGTTTGCCGGAGATGAGTTTATCCTAGACATATCCCTCGCACCCCGGCCAGCCCAAATATGGGTTAGATACCTACCTACAATTATATATGATGCAAGAATAGTGAGAAAGTAGGTACCTACTGCAAAACCGAAGCAAACCGCGATTGAGCTGCTAGTCCATAAGTAAGTAAGTAGGTATCTATTTAGATAATTTCTTATACCTACCTACCGACTTTCCGGAAGATTTCACCTTTTGTTTAACTACTTCATCTTCATGTATAAAGTACTAGCTGTTGCCCGCGGCTCCACCCGCGTGGAATTCGGATTCCGGTCCAACTTTAATGTATGGAAATCTGCCCGATTTATTGACATTTATGCTCACTGCTCCGCTCCCTTTAGTAGTAGCGTGATGTTATATAGCCTATGTTACTCCTAGATAGTGTAGCTTTCTATAGGTGAAAGAATTATTGAAATCGGTACAGTAGTTCCGGAGCCTATTCATTACAAACATACAAAAATAGGTACAAATCTTTCCTCTTTATAATATTAGTGTAGATGTAGATAACAGATGTGATGAAGATTATGACATATTCCTACATTCATTGAGATGTAAAATTTACTTTAGTTTACATTTTTACATTTATATTTTTAACTAAATAATAAGTAGCTATAAGCCTTCACCTACATCGATAAGAAAATTACCTACAAATTATTCATCGTGTTTAACAAATGCATTGTTTACACACAAGAGTAGATTAGAGGAAAATATTTAGGTGTCCACGTATCTTTTTTTTTATACCACTTAGGTGGCAGACAAGCACACGGCCCACCTGATGGAAAGTGGTTACCGTGGCCTATCTATCTTAAGAGAGTGTATAGGGAAGGCCCTACTCCCTATATACCAAGGTGTACCTACTGTTGGTAAGGACCAACAGTACACCTTGAAGGCTGGGGTGCGGGGCCGGAGGAGACTCGGGTCCCTCCTATCCCGCTCCCCCTCATTTTTACCCGACTACGGCAAAGCCAAAGGAGGGTTATGTATGTATGTATGTAGGTATGTTCGTTTGTTCGTTTGTTCCCTCATTGCTCTTTAACCACTTATTAGAACTGGACAAATGAGGTATCGATAGAAGCGTCTTGATCGTCCGCTGGTTATAGGCTATATGACATGTCACTGAATCCAATGTGGTGCCCTCTAGCGGCCATAAAGTACTGCGTTAAAAAATAAACTTGAGGTAAATATACCGTGTTTGGTATCAAATTCAAGGGCTCAATATAATTAGCTCATTTCAAATATGTAAAAATTTTGGGTATTGGTTGCCCCAAAATAGTATAAATAAAAAATTAAGTTTAAAACTAAAACCCGACTACTGCAAAAGCACGCTCCAAAAAGTATTAAGTAAACAAGAAAATTTCAAGAATAGCCGTGGTCGTATGCCACTTACTCTAACAAAACAATATAGGTACCTATTCTAGGGAAAAGTGGCATACGACCACGGCTATTCTTGATATTTTCTTGTTTAATACTTTTTGGAGCGTGCTTTTGCAGTAGTCGGGTTTTAGTTTTATTCTGTGAAAAAGTGGGGCACCGTAGTCCCACACTCGAGACTACTCGAGAGGGCCTCTGATGGTCCTGGGTCAATCAAGGCGTGAGGGATATCCCAGAGGCAATTTCACCGAGGAGGTAGGACATGATCACATGACGGTAGGTATATCCGTCCCAATCGAGCAGTTCGACTGGGGAAGTACCTACGACCTACAGAAGTCCGCGGCTTAATAATTTTGTATTGTATTTCCGACGGTCAGTAGGGTAGCCAGAGCTCACTGGAGAGATTTTGTGTTGTCAGTGGGAAAACAAAAGGCTTTGTCCTACTTATCTTTTGCGCTGACGGCACAGAATATCTCTGTTCTTACAGGGTCGACAGCACGAGTGTGCCTCCCCTGGTGTTGCACTCGCCTATAGGCCACAGTAACCTCTTACCATCAGGAGGGCCGTGTGCTTGTCTGCGACCTAAGTAGTATTAAAAAAACCCTCGACTAGTGATGGTGATGAATGACTCAAGACGTGTGGTTTTACTTTGGTTCGATTCCGACGTCATCCTGTCACGTCACCACCATGCTGGCTCCGGAGAAGAAAAAAAGATAAAGAAGTAAGAATAAAGATTAGTGACGTATCTACGTGACTAAAATTATAGACACAAAAAATAAATTATAGCTATTTACTCGCGTGTAGATGTAATGCGATATAATTTATTCTTAGGTACGTAGTATTGTATTCTCTTTGTTATTTATAAGAATTTTTATTTTTATTTTTCAACACACTTTCTCCTAAACCGCCGCCGCCGCGCACAGGCGCGGCGGCGGCGGTTTATGAGAAAGTGTGTTCATATAGTACCTAACCGGGACAGCCCGGTTAGGTACTATATGAACATCTATGACAGTCGTAAGGTATCTACGTGTAGTTGGAGCCCCAAAAACAGTCCAATAACTGGTCTAGCTGCAATGCTTCGATACCGCCCAATATCGCTATTGGGTTGTGGAGGTCCGTTGGCAGTCGCTTTACATAAAATATCGAAGTCCAGCCAAATCCGCAGTTAGACTGGTAAAGCGGACCCTAGACTTCGAGGTGAAAGGTTCGGATGCGTCTGGGATTAACGCTAGGATGATGAAGAAGAAGAGGTTCTGGCGCAGGCTCTGCTCTCAGGGTTGGAAAGCCGATATACCATTCAAAACAATAAGCAGACCTTGCGGCTACAAAGTCTAAAGTGCGCATCACACCGGTGTCAATTAAAAACTAATCTATCATTCCTTTCACATACATTTTTACTCGATTTGCCTTAAGTATACGATGCACGTGACGTGTGACGTGCAGCACGTCCCATAGATATTTATGTTTTCTGAATAGGCACCTAGGTAGGTACTTGGGTTATTAACGATTCTGCACACAAAAACATTTCTTTGCAAATCTTGTCTGTTTGTGCCCCACGGATGCAAATGCAAAAGCTACTGAACGGATTTCGTTGTGTTTTTCAGTCTGATTTAAAATCAAATTTAAAATCGCACAGATGTGATTGCAATTGGTTACGTAGAACCGGAGGTGTATCCAAAAGTTACAACAGCCGACATTCACGCGGGTGGAGCCACGGGCATTCACTAGTACCTACTGTCTTTATTCAATATAATAATGAGTTGAATGTATGGCATGACCACATTTGTGAATTCACTTCGCCAAAATGGTACCTTCCCCTTATCAGCAAACTACATCACCGCCTTTCATACCTCAGTTCTTCGCAGGAAGAGAGGTTTTCATCACTGGAGCTACAGGATTCATGGGCAAGGTATGTATGCTCCGTAAGTGTCGGTGTGGGGATTCCGTGCCTCGGAGAACACGTTAAGTGGTCGGTCCTGGTTGCCATACGAACATTTATGGCAGTCATTATGCGTAGTTGGGGCCCTGAAAAGTTCATTATCTGGTTTAACTGCAGTAATACTAGGATATCACTAATAAGTGTAGCTCACCTTCCGCATTCAGTCTGTCCCAGCCACCTTTTTCAGGTCTTCAGTCCATCTGGCTAGGAGGCGTTCGACCTTATGTTTACCTCCTCGGAGTCTCCACTCTGGAACTCGTTTGCTCCAACGGTCATCGGTCCTTCGACAGTCATTTCAGCTTGCTTATTGTGTGAGTTATTTCGGTAACTTTAGTTCTTTGTCGGACGACCTAGTTGCGAATTCTATCCTTCCAAGAGACTTCAAGCATAGCTCGCTGCGAGTCTTTTAGGTCAACCCACTGTCAGGATCCACGTTTCGGTACCGTATGTTATAACAGGTACGACATGACGCACTGGTCGAAGTCCTTTGTTTTCAGGCTTACTAATTGCTTTAAAATTTCATTAAATATCGCGATAGAATCCTCGTGATATTTAATGATCCTCTATATTCCAGGTGTTATTAGAACGTCTGCTATGGACGTGTCCAGACATATCCAAGCTGCATTTGCTGTTGAGACAAAAGAAGGACATTCCTCCTGAAAAGAGGTTGAATGAAATAAAGCAGTCTGAGGTTTATTTATATACGTTTTTTTGCATTATATCTACTTAGCTATTTCTCCAGTACCGCTAGAGAGGCAAAACGGGTGCCTTTCGTACCAGGCACTGACGCAGGTGATCTCAGGGATAAGGAATTTCGAGGACCACCTGTTTCGGATCAGGAAGGAGCCAATGTCTGAATGCCACCACTGCGATGCGAGCGAGGACTCGGGTCTGCACACGCTGGTCGAGTGCCCGGTATTCGTTATTAAGAACATTTAATTTACGGCTGCATTTGGAACTCATTGTCAAGCAGAATAATTGCGCCAATTAGGGCTGCAGATCAGAGGGAGAGAGACGGAGCTATGAGGGTGTATACTGCGAATAGCTCCATCATTCTCCCTCTGAACCGCTGCAGCTGCCCTAAACTGAATCACTTATGCGCGTCGTGGTAGGCTCCCTGTACGAAGTCCCAGTGGTGACGATATGCCTTATAATGTCGTATTTTGCAGGTCTTCAGTGTTATCAGAGAACGTTGTCCTGAAAAACTGGAGAAGCTCAACGTCGTAGTTGGCGATATCATCAAACCGCGGCTGGGCTTGAGCATGCGTGATATACATTTATTAAGCCAGGTAACTTAGTGGCCGATATACCTACTTGGTGTCTGATTCTGCTAATTATAAAGTGGTTAAAATTCAGTTTTGATTCCACCACATACCTACTCATGTCAAAAATTATTTTCGTTAAGATGGATTGAGACCAAGCGAACACTGTGTTCGTTTCTTTGTTCTAGCTCTATAGCTAGAGCTAGAAAAAGAACATTCCACATAGATAATCAAAGGAACATACATATAAACATATAGAAAGAAAATTGTCATCATGATGGTTTGGATATAGATTCCAGCTCATTTTCCAGGTTTCTGTGGTTTTCCACTCTGCGGCTACTCTCAAGTTCGACGAGCCGCTTAACGTGGCGGTGGAACAGAACTTGAGGTCTGTACTCAAGGTGATGGACATATGCGACCAGCTTCCGATGGTACAGGTAGGGTCAATACCATTATGGTAAGAAACAGGGAGGGTACCATGGAATGTATAGTCAACGACACAAATAGTTCAAATAATTTCGTGTACCTATTAACCTTTAGCTCTTATACTTTTCATAAAATACTTTAATGAACAAACATGAAATATGCATACGAGTATTAATTTTTGTCTTTTATATACCACTTAGGTCGCAGATAAGCACAAGGCCCACCTGATAGAAAGTGGTTACCGTGGCCTATGGACAAAGTATATTCCGCCCGCGTGGTACCTATTATCTCTAAATTTATCAGTGTTTCTCCACAATATTATGCATGTATTATACACTAGCTGTTGCCCGCGGCTCCGCCCGCGTGGAATTCTGATCCCGTTCATCGCTGATATATAGCCTATATGTTAATCCAGGGTATAACCTATATACATACCAAATTTCAACCAAATCGGTCCAGCCGTTTATGCGTGAAAGAGTAACAAACATCCACACAACCACACATCCACACATCCATTCTCACAAACTTTCACATTTATAATATTAGTAGGATAGTAGGATAGGATAGGATATAAATCTTCCTCTTGAATCACTCTATCTATTAAAAAGTAGTTTGGAAGATTTAAGCATACATAGGGACGGACAGACAGCGACAGCAACTTTGTTTTATAAGTAGTGATGATAGTGATAGTGATAACTGATCAAGTGATCTAAATTACCTCAGGGTCAGCAGAACGAGTGTGACGCCCCTTGTGTTGGATAGGTCCACAGGCCACGGTAACCACTGTCCATCAGATGGGCCGTTTGTTTGTCTGCCACCTATGTAAGTCGTTAAAAAAAAAAATCTTAATTTTTCAGGTGTTGGTGTACGTTTCAACTGCGTACAGTAACGCAGATCTTCCCGCCATTGAAGAGAGAGTATACCCGGCACCAGTACCTATGCATCAGCTCCTGGCTATCGTAGATAACCTGCCCCAGCATCTCCTAACCAAAATCACTCCAGGGTAAGAGTAAAAAGCAAAAAATAACATTATGAAATTTTTCAAAAACAAAATAACAACAGCATGTTGAATGAAATTTTGAAGCATTTATTATGCTAACTTTTCAAATCGATTTAGAAAGGAAAAGAATTCGACCTAGACATACGTATGTCAGACAGATTGAAGACATATTAAAGAAAGGACATGTCAAGAGTACCCGAAACCGGCGAGCATGTATGAAAACAATTATGAAAGTAGAAGAAGCGAAAGATGTATGCCAGGATCGTAGCAAGTGGAAAACTTTGGTCTCTGCCTACCCCGCTGGTAAAGAGGCGTGACTGTATGTATGTATGTATGTATGTATGTAAGAATTGACTTTGGGCGAGACTCGAACCCGCGATCTTTCCCTTACAGGGGGAATGCTCTGACCGCACGAAGCCCGCACGAAGCCTACTCAAATTCCTCTATACTTTACCGTCTTTGGGGTGACGGTGGAGCCATCTACCGAAACTCATACGAGCTATCTCGGAACCAATGAATGATGTTACAACCATTTTTAAACATTGATTTTGATGTAGTCGATTCCATTTCCTTTCTAAATCGACAACAGCATGACATGACCAACAAATTATATAATACTAGCTGTTGCCCGCGGCTCCGCCCGCGTGGAATTCTGATCCCGTTCATCGCTGATATATAGCTTATATGTTAATCCAGGGTATAACCTATATACATACCAAATTTCAACCAAATCGGTCCAGCCGTTTATGCGTGAAAGAGTAACAAACATCCACACATCCGCACATCCATTCTCACAAACTTTCACATTTATATTATTATAGCTTTTCCCGCGGCTCCGCCCGCGTGGAATTCTGATCCCGTTCATCGCTGATATATAGCCTATATGTTAATCCAGGGTATAACCTATATACATACCAAATTTCAACCAAATCGGTCCAGCCGTTTATGCGTGAAAGAGTAACAAACATCCACACATCCACACATCCATTCACACAAACTTTCACATTTATAATATTAGTAGGATAGTAGGATTTAAATACGTAGTAGGTATTATACTATGTTATGCTTTTCACTCTTAACTTGGCATGTAGGTATATTTGTATGGTGCGAGGGATATGGCTACGACAACCTCACCTCCGGCAACCGACGGCCCACAGACGGCGTGCGTTTTAGTCGGTTCGAGCCCGACATAACCTCCTCCTCCGGCTCCGGCGGGGGAGGTATCCGTGGGGATTTTTCACACGATAAAAAAAGGTATATTTGTATGTAATGGAATCTTTGAACTCGATTTTCAAAAGTAGGATTGATTTTATATTTTGCACTCTTATCAAGGACCGATGACAACACAATAATCTAGGCTTTTTTGGTAATTTAAAAATAACAAAAAAAATCAATGATGAATGTTAGTTTTTTTTACTATTATTTTTAAATATTGCAGTTGGTTTAGTGGTCGGACCCCATTTGGGGTACGAACACCGTAAGCCGCTGGCTAGTCAGTCATGCTATGCCATGCCGACTGTTCCCAGAGGCATTTTTTGCATTTTATCTATATTGTAGATTGTAGATTGACTATCACTCGGGTTTGAACTGCAGTGGACGACCTGGAAGTTCCTTAATAGATTGAGGTCCCAGGCTGGCTGCTGCAGGGTAAACCGGGTGGAATAAGGCTACTTAGATGCAGAAGGTGACCACTGTGAACAATTGGCCCACCTTCTATGGTGTCCACTGTGCCCAAATACTTGCACAGTTGAGGACTTGAACAAGTCGACAGCGGGGGCTGTCAGTGTCGCGTAATTTTGAGCTAGATAATAATAACTGCTAATCGTTGTATACTGGGTGATCTTTAATGCTTAAGTAAACCGATTATGCTGAACTATAACCAATAGTTGTATGTTCCAAACAGCTTCATATCACCCAAACCAAACACGTACATCTTTACGAAGGCGATGGCGGAAAGTGCAGTGGAGGAGCGGGCGAGCCTCTCAAAGTATGCTACAGCTATATTCAGACCTTCTATAGGTGAGTATTTTAAGACGAATTGCCAATAACTTGTGCAACTAGACTGGCTGGCCATCAACTGACATTCGACAACGTGCACCACGTTTTATTTCGACGTCATCTACCTTTGTAGCCCTTCTGACTCGCCCATTCACTTTGATATACACCTTGTCTTATTTTATGAATGGAGGATAGCCCTTAACTAAAATGTATGGAAGATACTAACATATAGAGCCAATACAATATAATTGTGACGACTTTTCGACTGCTAGTGGTCTGATATAAGGCGTCATTTAGACGGGGAAAGTTTCTGGCACGTTTCGGGTTGAAATTCTGTTTAGATGGACACTACCAATATTCAATTTCGAGGCAATTCTCGAAAGGGTTGAACGAGCGATCGGCAATTGTTTAGAGGAAGCTGTCCTTTCGATAATCGTATCTTGCAGGCGAGCAACTCTCCCCGTCTAAATGACGCCTAAAACTTCCAGTGATATCCACAATGCAGAATCCATTCCCTGGCTGGATAGAGAACTTCAATGGCCCCAGCGGCGTTTTTGTTGGTGCTGGTAAGGGTGTTCTACACGTTTTCGACTGTACAAGTGACAAGAAAGCTGACATGATACCAGTGGATATTGTTATCGATACGCTGATCGCCGTGGCCTGGGAAACTGCATTGGAAAAGTAAGCTTGACTACCTATCTTCTTAAATCTTATCTTATAACTATATTATTATTATCTACTTTACTTCAACTTTATACCCCCGAAATCGACACCGGATATGGCGTACCGGTTAGTCGGTTTCGTGGGGATTTCTGCACGAAAAAATATGTAGGTACTAGGTACTAAATAAGTTAATTGGTCTACTACTGGACATATGCCCTGAGCAATGTGCGCATCTATCCCAGCCACCCTTTTAAGGTCGTCCATGTATCTTGCTCAGAGGCATCCCACCTTCCATTTGTCTCGACTCAAGGACTCGTTGCTCCACCGGTTCCACCGACTCCATCGGCACCACTACCGTAATCTTACTACAACTAAATCCTGAATTTTAAAACGTAACTATTATTGTCCATGGCAGCTCCCGCGAAACTCGAGTGTACAACTGCTGTTCGCACGATAATCCAACGACATGGGGCGAGTCCCAGGCACGCATGCACCGAGGAGTACGCGAGCACCCCTTCGATGGTCCGCTCTGGTACCCTTTTGTGTACTATACGAACAACAACAGGTAGGTGGTCAATCACAACTTTGTCCATCGTTGCTAATTTTTCTTTATCATATACTTTTTATGGGAAGTAGTTACCGAAGTTATTAATCCACTGCTGGACATAGGCCTCTCCCAATATGCGCCACGTTTGCCGATCCGCCGCCTTCCGCATTCAGTATGTCCCACCCACCTTTCTCAGGTCGTCAGTCCACCTGGCTAGGAGGTGTCCCGCCTTCCGTTTTCCTTCTCGCGATCTCCACTCTAGGACTCGTCTGCTCCAACGGCCATCAGTCCTTCGGCAGATGTGGCCAATAATTTTAAGGTGAATGTAAGGTTTGGTGCTTATAATTTCAGAGCAATAATGACGGTAGCTCCGTGGATTTTCCATGTAGCGCCACTGCACACTCTAAACTTTCTATACAAGATGTTCGGAATCAAAATGCGGTAGGATATTATTTTTTAAAACTTCCTGTCCATAATGGAGTGACAATCTTGGTTTATATCTCCATCCAAGTCTTATTTCTGTCTTTCTTTCTTTCTTTCTTTCTGTCTTTCTTTCTTTCTTTCTTTCTTTCTTTCTTTCTTTCTTTCTTTCTTTCTTTCTTTCTTTCTTTCAAAGAAAATAACTTATCAGCTTTTTAATAATATTAGTGTAGATAGATGACACTTTACAGCCCAAGTCTCGCAACAGTCTGCTATCGTCTGCAAGCAATGAACGACGCTCTGAGGTTCTTCGCAGTCCGTGAGTGGAAGTTCAGCACCGGTAACGTGCGGCGGCTGAGGGACCGCCTGGCACCCGCTGACGCGGCCATCTACAATCTCGATGTGCGAACTATCGAGTGAGTCGTTATTTTTTTTTATTATAAACCTACTCTATTGTACGCCAAATTACAATATTTTGATACAGAAATTAAGAAGACAGGAGCAGTACAAGGGGCGCTCGCTTTACCAATTCTGCCAGGCAACCTTTTACTGACTGTATATTGACTGACGATGGATCAGTAAAGCTGCGGCAGAGCGAGGGAAGTGGCGAGAGAAGTGGGCAGAGACGTGGTGTGAATGGTATATTCGTCATGCCGCGAGTACTGCCGCGTATGTTGCTGCGAATGTCGGCTTGGCGGCGCGAGTCAAAAGAGCGGCAATACTAGCGCGATGAACTATACGAGACCGCTAGATGGCGCTAATCAGTAAACACGGCTTTCGTTATTGCTCCTTAAATATTCACTTTTAAAAATATTTATATCGATCTACGGAAGGTGTATAGTAGTTGAAAGTGATAGTTTTATTAATAATCTGTTTAATTAATTCGCTATGCTGTAAAAGCATAATGCGTACACTGCTACAGCGTTGTCCTCCATACGTTTACGTCCGTCTCCATTGCAGGGCGAATACTGTAATGCGGACCAACACGATGATGCACGTGTGTGAACACTAGGGCATTAATCGCGCGAATATTTCTGGCAACACGATGAGCAATGCGAGCGGCAGTATGTAAACGCGGGGTAAGGATCAGTCCCCTGAACATGGCAATTCGTTGTCCAGCGTATTGTATGATAAAATGATGCTTTTTTTATATAGGACACGTTAATTTGACTTTACCTGGCCTGATGGGAAGCTAAAAGCAAAGTAGGTATCGAAAAGAGAGTCACCATTATAGACACGTACCATGTTACAATGGTGGCACTCAGCTTGACGGCCTTATCAGATGCTTCTTAACGCCTTGCTTAAAGGACCCGGGACTGTAGAATTTGGGAAAACTGAATGGGATTTGACAGACATCAACGTAAAACGTCAAATCCCATACATTCGTCATTCTATTCTGGCAGGCGACTTTATAGTAGTTTTGAGCGAAAGATTTTGGGCGGAGTTTCGATAGCAAATTCGCGTGGAAGTATTAATTTGGCGAAAAAATCTTTTTTTTTAAATATTGTATGGGAATAATGTGTTCAACAGAATTTTCGCACATGAAATATCATTTTAAAAGGACTGAGGCGAGTTTACTACTATTTTTGACTGAGACGAATATTCACTGAGGCGAATTTACTACAAACCCAAAAGAATAATGTATGGGCTTTGTATCAAAATCATCAGGAGTCTGGGTCCATTTAGGTATTCCCTATAGGTACTTTCTAGAATGTAGCTTGAATCAGCCTTCTTTGTTTCAGTTGGGAAGATCTCATTGAGAAATTTGTGATAGGCATAAGGCGCTATCTGCTGAGGGAACCGGACAAGAATATTCGCGCAGCTCGTACTAGGATGCGCCTGTAAGTGGTTCACTGAAAAGTATCACTCAATTAGCCTATTATTGCAGTCCACTGCTGGACATAGGCTCCCAATATTGGGATGCTTTGGTCTACTGCTTCCACGCTGGCCGGACAGGTTGGTACAGGGTTTTATTTCGAGTTTTCCTTCTCTCGCAGTGATATCGTCTGCGTATTTTTCCGTTAGTCGCCTCTTACGACACCCTTCGGATGAGCTGGGGTAGTGAAACCTACTTGACTGTATTCTTTCTTCGTCCCCACACGCAAAAGTAGGTTATACAGTGAGTGGAAAAATTAGGCGGGCCCTGAAGGGAAACAACCTACATTAAATCTCCCTCTACTCCAGTATGTCCAACTATCTGTTCAACCGGTTGAACAGATAGTTGAACATACTGAACTTATTGTAATTTTCAGTCCAGCTAGTTCAACTACATTTTGAAGTTGAAAAACCTGGAGAAAAGTTGTCCAATTTGTTCAACCGGTTGAACAGGTAGTTGGACATATTGGAGTAGAGGCCTTAAATCCTTAAGTTGGCTCAGTTTAGATTTCAAGGATTTCCAATTCACCATATTTGTTAGAGAGATTTGATTCTTATGATTGACACTATCGGTTGATGTCGTAAAAATACAGGAGGTTATTTTTTCGGATTTTAGTCGGTTCGATTACCGGGTGTGGCAAGCGAGTTTTCGAAAATCTGTGAATGCAGTTTTGTGTCGTTTTAAAAATAAAGCAATGTCTCCTTTAAGTAAAATGAGCCAACTTAAGGATTTAAAGTAGGTAGGTTCCTTTCAGGGCCCATCTTATTTTTCCACTCCGTATAGGTAGGTACTATTATGTAATTGTGAAATGATCGTGTCTGTATATAGGAGAGTAACAGTTTATTTATTTGTTATGTTACAAACTTACAGGTTATATGCAGTCCACCGAGGAGTGCAGTGCATCGTAGCTTTCTGCATATTAAGTCTTCTAGCGAAGCACATGTTACGTATGTTTGCCGTCTAGCGGGCCATATCTATACCTCTATCTATAGAGTGTAAGTATATAATATGTGTCTTTAAAAACAGTTTTTATTAAATCCATAAATATGAATGTATAACCCGATACCTACCGTTGTGTCCTACCTCCTTCAAGAAACCACCTTTATTTGTTAGAAATAGAAAAGAGAATCGACATCTGCGGGACTCGAACCCGCGATCTTTCCCTTACAGGGGTAATGCTCTGACCGCTAAGCCACCGAAGCCCACACGAAGCCGATCCAAATTCCTCTATACAATCGTCTTTGGGGCGACGGTAGAATCATCTACCGATACTCATTTTTCTCTTTTTAAATCAACCTCCTTTATTATTTGTTTGTCTTGTAAGAGAGCGACTTCATTTAATTCTGAGAGGAAAGCTTGCGCTAAAGCCTCATTCGTAAATCAGCAAGTATATCGGTTTGCAGCCTGCAGGTGAGATCGGGGCCCTGCAAATCTTACTTGGACCCTCACACTGTGTGTGACAAGTGTTATGTTATATTTTTAAGATTGTAATTAATTGATTAATAACATTTGGTTAATAAGCTAAGCACTTTTTATTTATACTCATTTTAAAGTAAAATACGATGTCGAAAAATTCTGCGCCTGTGGCGAAGAGAGAAAATTTTCAAAGGGTAACTATGCCAAAGAACCACCTCGATCTAATTTATCATGCACCATGCGACGCGGCAAAGGAAGTCGATAGGAATCAGCTTGTAGGGACCTGGGACCCATCGTCACTGATGGCTAAACTTCGACTCCATGTACCGCATGTAGGTGTTTATAATGGTGACTCTCTATTCAGAGACTTTGCCTTTAGCTTACCTACAGGCGAGGTGAAGTCATATTATCCTATATATTAAAAAAATGTATTTTAGGTCGACTTTAAACTTAGCTCGTCATTAGCCACAGGGATATACAGGATAGAGTCGACTATGTCCCAAATCATCAATAAAATTATTAAAATGAAGGACAGAAAACCGACCCGGTTTCTTCTTAATGGACTTTTTAATTAATGTATCGCTCAAGGCTCGTCTGCAAGTTGTTTTGAACAATAACTTTTTTCTACTATTTTACTACCTCAATTCATCATCGTGACGTCATCTTGTCCTTGTCATCCTCAGGGTCAGCAGCACGATTGTAACGCCCCGTATATAACCCCCTCCCCAAAATCGTGCATTGCAACAATAAAGTCTTCAAAAAGGTGTCCTATCATTTGTCAAAAAACGAATGACAAATTTTTATTAGACAAACAACGTTTGACAAAATTATACTTGATAAATGTATCATTTGACAAACTATTATTTAATAAACTACTCATTAGACACAATATTTATTTGGAAAAAAATCATTAGGTATATAAAACATCATTTTACAAATTGATTATTTTAAAAACATGTTAGTTGACAAACAGACAGTTAGTGATAGGATAGATTATTGAGAAAGCTGCTCGTTCCGACTTGGATAGATTAGGTTAGAAGGCTAATGCGGGAGCGGAGTGGAGCGAAGCTCCCGCATTAGCCTTCGTGGTTATTTTTTTTATAACCATGCAGAACTTTATTTAGTCAAATTAACATTTTTAAAATAAAATTTTTGCAATCGAAATGTTTTCTAAGTAATACATTTGCGAAACGTATATTACCTATGTCCAATGATTATTGCGAAATGAAAGTTTGTCAAATGATTAATTTTTCAAACGTTGTTTGTCATTAATGATGTTTTGTCATACGTTTTTTGGCCAAACAAGGGTGAACCCTTCAAAAACGGTATATTTCGAAGGAATTCCACGTGACCTCCCAAAATTTCAGTGGCCGCACCTGGCCGTGAGATCGTGAGTGTCGTCACACCTGAAAATGTCTTGGGACCGACCGTTTATGGGCACTTTTCAAGCTAGCAAAGTGAAAACCAAAGCCTCCAGTAATAAAGGCATGATTATATGTAGGTATGTACCTAAGATAGGTTTCCAAAATTTATCAAATACCTACCCAATTGTGGCGTGTCCTTGCTCTTATCTTCAGGTTGCCGTTCAAAATATTCCGTAGGTACCTATTGTTTTCGTCAACTAATTCTAAGTAGGTACGTTTAGTGGGTCTGTCTGAAGTGAGTCATGTCTGAATTGATAAGCCTTTTATCAAAATGAACACAATACACTAATAAGCTAAAAACTAAATTCAAACCAAGGGACCGATGCAGTAATCAGTAACACCACGTTTTTAAAACAATTCCAATTCGGTTTTTTTTTGTAATACTGCCATTTTGATTACACCTACCTGACGGTAAGTTGATGTGCAGTACAAAAAGTAATGGCCACTACTCCAAATGCCGTCCCTAATGGTGGTCACTATCACGACAGGTGATTTTTCACCCCTCCGGTACCGTCCCCTCCGTATCCGCCTACTTTCCCGATCCGTCCACTTCCTTAAAGGTGTACTTTCCCCATTGGTCTACTTTCCTACCCTCTTAAGGAACCCTGGATTGTAGGGAGGAAGAGCATGATCGCATGAGTAAGTACAGGGTTATAAAAAAATCTTTGGTATTCTGTAAAATTATTGTGATCTGTCAAAACAGAATTTATCTACTGCTTATACTGTTGATCAATGGATTTGGTCGAACTTGCTACACATATTGAATAATACACTTGTACTTTTTCACAGTAGGTATTTTAATTTTTAACCTGACCGGTTTTGCCTCACGGCATTCTCATTATGAACGTTTAAGCAAATTTTTTGTGAAGTACCATCGAACACTCATAGTTTGAATAGTTTTCAATGAAATTTTGTTATCTTTTTGAAGGAGTTTTAAAAACGTACATGTACCTACTGAATTGGGTCTCTGTTTGTTATCATTTTGTGCTTCCGTAATGGCAAATTTTGTAATTTGATTAACCTACTATTCAGTTTGCTTTTAGAAAACGTTAAGATTACACAGTTCTGTACCAATGATCTAATTAAGTTAATTTACTTAAGAAAAAAATTTTGACATTGATTAATACAACGTAACGAGAAAATGAATATAATACATATAAATATACTCACGCCTGTAAATACCCGAAGGGGTAGGCAGAGGTGTAATATCTTATTTCGCCAACTATGATTCGGTCCCACGTATTAGGGCTGTCCATTTATCACGTGATGTTTTTTACCAATTTTTTAACTCCCCCCCCCCCCCTCCCCCACGGTGATACGTGGTGAGGTTTTAGACTAACCCCCTCCCCCTAGCCAAGATCACGTGAATTTTTTATTTACTATTTAATGCTAGGAAATTAAGCACCGTGACCAAAAATCGCACTTTTCGTGAAAAAATTAATGAGTGATATCTCATTATACCCCCCCCCCCCCCCCTGGTGATATTTCGTGATTTTTTCCGGACCCCCCCCCCCTCTGTTGGGCTTCACGTGAATAATGGACAGCCCCTAATAGGGGGCGAGCCTATTATATAGGTATTCATGGGCTGTATGTTTACCTACTATCGGATGGAGAACAGCCCTACCCCTTATTCGCCTTCCACGACACCGACAGGAAAAGACGGCGTGGCCCTATTCTACTACACCGGGAATATAATAGAATGTAGAGCAATATCTGGCTGTTGAAAAGATCTCAGACAAGTGCGAAGCTGGCCTTATGGGAAGTAGTCACCATGGCTTATGGTTGTCGGTATTACCAGGGGTATTAGACTTGTACTGCCCAGTTCAGGGAGGTCAGAGATGCATTGACACCAACTAAGTATATTTTCAAAAACCGAATAAACACTCTTTTCTTGTTAACTAAAAAATCCGTCTACACCTTAGAGTATTTATCTATCTAGTCTACACATAACGGACCTATGCGCATACAAACATAAAAAAATATACTTAGCATCTGAAATGAAAATATCCTCTTTTTTAGAAGACTGTTTTAAAACAACATTTTCCTGACTTATTGAAGTACAAAAATTTTGCTTATCAAAATTATCTACAAATGTTATGGGAAGTTCAGCCTATAGCAAAAACTTCCGACTCCTATGTCGTAAACAATTACAAGGTGTCGGTTACTGGAAACCAAACATGGAGGAAACGCGGTATTATACACTTCATTCAAGTCTCTATTGTGCTACCAAGACTGCCTGATAGACTATGCTGCGTGAGATGAGATCTCGAGTTCCCAGCGGGTGCTCATCACATCTCACGCCTGACCCGTAAATTCAAGGTCAAGTGAAGTCGTCCTCATCCTACATCCCTAGCTACTGAAACCTCGGATCTCTTCAGCATTGTCTCATCCTGAAGTGGCTTTCATTTCTGCGGTCTGTGCCCCGAGTTCGTAAAATATTCATAACATAAACGTAGGTATCTAGAGAACGGAGCATTGCAATTGGTTGCCTGCACCTGTGTGTGTGTATGTATGTGAAGTCTGCCAATCGCAATACTTCATTCTCTCGATACATTTAAGTTACGAATACGAATACTTTTTGCGCTCGGGGTACTGGGACCCTAGACTAAGTGACATTCTATTAGCGAAAATGCCAGTGGAATCGCTTATTGTAGTGTGAAATTAACATAAATCATAATTATAACATTTTTTAAATGAAATTTGAGTCTTTTAACTAGTAAAATATTATTCAACATATTATTATCTATTATTACATTCAGCGAAGTGTCACGTAATCCACTGTTAAAAATTGGAAATGGTTTGCTTCGACGCGATTCCATCAATAGAATGTCACTTTGTCTAGGGCCCCTGATTCCTTTCAGAGGGAAGCCTGTGCTAAAGCATCCTCGTAACAATATGCAGGCTGTTCCGCAATTTCTTACTAATGAAAAATAAATGTTTTTTCAAGACAGATGAGCATTTAAGCTGAACATTATCTTAGTTAAAGTATTAATAACTAATACCCAATGGACCGGAGATTTATATTTGACATTGTGAAATATGTAATAAATCTATTATAATAGCAAATGAATCACAGATTTCAATAGTTTGAAAGTCACGTGAAAAACAAATATTTCATTTACATATCACGACAATAGGTGTTTCAGGACAAGAGATTACATAGCTACTTAATATGTGTAACATTTGTGTGTTACTAGCTAACTATTACTGAGAAAAGTATTTACATTAATATCCTGTTGTCAGCAGTAAAACTTATTTACAATGTTGCCAATGACACATTCTTTAATTCCAACAGTACCTAATGTTATCGTTAACTATGCTAACATTCGGCTCAGAAAGAAACGAAGAAAAAGAAAGGTATGAATGAATGAATGAATGAATGATAAAGAAAGAATAATTAAATCGATGGGCTTCGAGATGCAAATAACTAAAGTCTAACACCTATAGTAATGATTAGGTACCTAGTGGTGTCTTGGGAGCGTACCGAATGGGATCTGGTTCAGCTTGTGACAGACTGGTGCCTAGCACAAAACACTAGCCTTTTTAAAGTAGGTATCTTCTACATCCCAGCGTTAATCCCGTTCGCGCCCGAAGCTTTCACCTTGGAGTCCGGGGTATACATTTTTTTGGCTAACTGCGCATTTGGCGATAGTTTCGTTAAGCAACTGCCATCTGTCCTCCACAACCAATTGTGACAATAGGCGATATCGAAGCATTGCAGCTATAGCATTGTTGCTGGACTGTTTAGGGCTCCAATTCTACTCGTAACGACTGTTACAGATGTTTGTATGACAACCGGGACCGATGGCTTAACCTGCCCTCCAGGGCATGGAAATACCCACGCATGCAAATAGTTCACTACCGCTATGCCACAGAACGCTGACGGCACAGAATCTCTCTGTTCTTGCAGGGTCGGCACCACGAGTGTCACTCCCCTGCGGCCCTGGTGTTGCACTCGTCCATAGGCCACGATAACCACTTTCTATCAGGTGGGTAGTGTGCCTGTCTGCGACCTAAATAGTATAAAAAATATACTTACAACATAATAATGACTAAATGAAATTAAAAATCACCGTTCCACAAAATACTAAAATGTAGGTATGTGTAGGTATGTGTCACCGCAAATAGGTAGGTACATGCAAGTTTTTGTAAACAAATGTTACACATAAGTACACAAATAGATTTATGTTTTCACCATTATTTTCTGGGTTATTATGACAATAATAGGTTTGTAGGTATGTCAGTTATCTTTTATATTTACATACTTTATTTTAGTTCATCATTAGTTATATAAGATAATATTTGTAACTATGTACATAGCGAATGATGTTTTAAAATAATTCGTTTGCTGTTCCTATAAATATAATTTGGAAAACAGTCAAAATTTGGGTCAGGAATCTGTTGTTAAAGGGTCGGCAGCACGAGTGTGACTCCCCTGGTGTTACACTCATCCATAGACCACGGTAACCACTTTCCATCAGGTGGGTCGTGTGCTTGCCTTCGAACTAAGTGGTAAAATAAAAGGACAGCGCCCTAAATTGTATGTACGAATAGGTGAAGATCGGCAATGAAAGGCGATGATCTCAGAATTTTCCCCAAGAAAGGGACTGATTGTGGTTTTATAAGGGGTCGACCAGAAGGCCAATTTCTCATAAAAAAAACAATTCTAATTAAACCATTCAACGTGGCAATGCTGCCAGCCTTTTAGGAACGTTACCGGTCGGTGATGATGTGGAGGAATTTCACGACGCATTATGTATGTATGTAAATATTTTGTTTAGTTATTTTAATTCATTTTACTATTAATAGCTTCTAGTCTTAATTTAGTTTAGTATTATTTATGTTATACTTTGATCTGATTTAAAAATAAATCTAATCAAAATATTAAAAAACACACTTGTATTTTTCCACATTACTTTAATTTCAACCTGACTGGTTTCGCTTCACGGCATTCTTGTTTGTTGAAGGTGAAAGGTTGCAAAATAAAATATACCTATTTAGTGGAAAAGTACAAGTGTCTATCCAATATAGTGTAGCAAGTTCCACATAGTGCCATCGATCAACAGTGTAAATACTAAACAGTCTTATTGTAATCGAAATCCAGTCTCTACCTTCCAAATGTCAAAAACGACGATGATTTGAATGAAAATTGTGGACTACCGTTTTTGGCGTTTGGGAGATTGAGATTAGATCGAGACTAAATTTTGAACAAATTGTTATTAGGAGAATAGATGCAGAATGTCAGCAATGTATTTTTACAACATTTTTCAATTCAAACAGCAATAACTATATTAAACTAGCATTTGTCCGCAGCTCCGCCCGCGTGGATGTCGGTTATCGCGACCAAACATAGCCTATGTACTTTCTCAAGGTGTAATCTACCCCTATACGAAATTTCATCAAAATCGGTTCAGTGGTTTAGGCGTGAAATCGTAACAGACAGACAGACAGAGTTACTTTCGCATTTATAATATTAGTATGGATGGATTTGTTTCGGATACTTTTTATTCCTAGAAATAAATTAAGATGGGCTATTTAAGTATCTATAATTATTGAAGACGTGCTTGAATCGAATTTACAGCCGTGTTCAATAAGCCAACATGCATATTATGTCGAACTTAACTCAATGTCATACTAAATGCTATTAAAAATTAACACAAACTGTCACAACGAATTATTTTAAACTCACTCTGCCATTTGAGTGTGATTATTAAGCCGACTAAGCCGAGTGGTTCCCGGCAGAGTGGAATTTGGGACACCCCATCTCTATAGGTACATCTACTACAATTTAGTTCTATAATTTTTTTGTAATGACAGAATCGGCCTCATCGTTGTTCAGGACCTCGATTCTGCTAGTCTTTAACCACTATCATTCCAAAGTCATTGCAAAAAAGTGCCTTTTATTTTAGACTTTACTGCTATATCTACTGATAAACATAAAAATTAAATGGCATCTTTTAGAGTGAATGAAAATATGTAATGAAATCTTTTAATCTTTAAGTCTATATAGGTACAAAAGTAAAGTTTAAAATTTAATGGCTTTTTGCAGTATCAGTGGTTAAAATTAGCAAAATCAAGTTTGACTCATCCACGTCTCGGCCGCGGCCGGCGCGTTTACCAAAGTACTTAGGTATATACATACATTTTTCGTTAAGATTCTAATTTCTCTGAAATACAGTGCGTTAAAGCGAGTCCAATGAGAAACTAATGGTGGAGGAGACGACTTTACGGTGGGGAGGTCCCAGGTTGAATGCTAGCTTACATTAAGGCCTCTACACACCAAACCCGCCGGCATTGCCGGCGGGTTTGGTGTGTAGAGGCCTTAATGTCAGGCAGCCGGCTTTCATACCACAAAAACCAACCCGCCAGGCAATGCCGGCGGGCCGGCGGGTTTGGTGTGTAGACCGCTTTACTGATGTGAACACGTTCCTCCTAGCACAATCATTTAGCTTTACAAGAGTAGAGGGAGAATATTACTAAGTAATTTCGGTTACAATGATTCTCTTTACATTAAAAAAAAAACGTCTTTCCATTTTCAACCGATAATTTTGTCAACTTCCGTTACTTCTCCTTGTTTTTCTACACACGAGAATTGTTTCCTGTTTCAACCCTGTCTTTCCCTATTTCCACTCACGAAAATAAATTTTATTCTTTTCTTTCTGTATTTTCAACCGTTGATATTTTTCTGTTTTCAACCGATTTTCATTTCATATTCTACTGCTACCTAAGTTTAAAAATTCTTGTTTATAGCGGTTGCTTTTTTCAACCAGCAGCATTAAGATAATAATTAAGTATATATAAGTACATTACTTTGGACGGTTTATCAGTAGGTAGTAGTTTTAGGAATTCATTACCACAATACAGTGGACAAACCCAATCTTGTAAGAGCGGCTTTTAAAAAAAACTAATTATAAATACCTACACTCATAATCGTACGTAATTAGGTACATATACGTCATTATTACGCATAGTGTTTGATTATATGACTCTACGAAATATACGTTTTTCATTCAATATTGTTGATAATTTTATACGTATGCAATCTGTGTTTAGTAATGCATATGAATGAAAACATTTCTTTATATGCAATCAGTGTTTAGTAACACATATTTATGAATGGTTAACTTTTCAAGTAAACATAATTATTTCTTTACGCTTCATCATAGTGTCTATTTCGATTGCATCCAAAACTTGTATTTGGGACCAGAATTTGGACGCTTTCCTGCAATAACATTATTTGGTTTATTTTGACTTTTGGGGCGTAACTACTGTATAAAAAAATTATAATATTATAATCTCTAGAGGGAAGCCCAGAGCCTTGTACGTGAATCAACAGATGGTTTGGGCACTCTAACATCTGGATGCATTTCATATATCCCAAAAAAATACCTAATTTTGTACTTCCATGAGGTTACACCAAGTGAGCATCGATCCCGCGACCTTTGAACGAATGCTCTACCGTTACGCCACTTCGGTGCTGGTTTTCATTGTCGTAATTATTTAGTAATTAAAAAATGTAGTAAAGCATACTTACTAATTACCTACTTAATTATTACTAATACCTATGTTCTTGTGTTACGGTTTTAAAAACTTAAAAATATTTTTGGAGGCAACAGCTCAGCATAACCCCAATATTTATATAACCCCAACACACTAACCCGTAAAACCTTCATCCAACAAAAAATATTTTATATTTATCTTTGTTTTGCATCACAATCGGACTAGATCTGCCCTAATACCCATCACATGAGACATTAACGACTACTGTTGGATATGTTTACATCACAAACATAGGTGATACATATAAGACACATGGTGTACACTTATGTACAGAGTAAGTACGAGTACATTAGACAATTGTACCTGCTGCTAGCCAGTTGCACGCCGGTATCCGTCGCGTGCGATCGTGTGGTTCTAAACTCGTGGTTGTATAGTGCGGGACTAAAGTGGCCGGTGGCCAATATCTGTTATTTTCGGATCAGTAGTATACTTGTGAGTATGTTTTAATATCTGTTTATGTTTTTGTTGTGATGTCAATGAATGGATGTGCAACGGAATATGTTTTACGAGAAAAACATAAGATTCAAAAATGGATGGTTAGCGTCGGGAATTTTCACAAAAAAGTAAACATACTGTGATGGTAACTACCATTGTTTTTATAGTTATTATACATTATTCTGTATTATAAACAAATATTTTCTTCATTATGGAATCTGTAGTTTTATGTTCTGCGTATTGTATCAACGTTGTGTGTTGACATTTTGTGAATTTACGATAGCTACATACAATATCAACATAGTATGACAATGGTTACAGTTTCTTAACTTGAATACTTGATCGTAAAACTTGACTTTATAGTTACGAGTTTACGTTAGCGTTACTTGTAAAAAATTCATCTTAATTTTTAATCGTTTCTTTCTGTTGCATAGTTAATTACTCTAAGAATTAGGAGTGCTATATAAATCATATTTTTGTACGATATTCTGGAAAGTTTGCAGGAAATATTAAAATAAAACTAATTGGACTATTATTATTTGCACTGTTTCCGACGTTTCAGTTATTTTTCAGCAGGTGAACAACTACCATCTTAGTTTTCTCGTATTTATGGCTCTTGAAAAGCAAACGAAATAGGTATAAAGACGAGACCAGAGTAAATAATAATATCCCATAATGCAACGGGATAGATTACTAAATTTTATTATATTTCAATGCATAAAATTTATACAAAATAACTAGGTATTTAATTCCTATTGATTACCGTAATAGGTACTATTTAGTACCGGATTTGAACCTACGCAAAGTCCTTTTCTAAGTAGCTCAGTTGGTAGAGAATTAAAACACATTTTTTATTGATCATAAGTATCACTTCGACATTTCATATTGCATTTTTATAGGTTCATGGGTTTAATATTCATACTGACTTTAGATTTCCTTGATAATATTTATATCGCAAAACAACGATATTCAATAAAATCGAGTACCTAGTAAATTATTTCGAACAAATTCAAATAACATAACATTTCTGTGAAAGTAAATTTTTCAAGGCATATAAATGCATAATAAATAAATATACGAAGATTTTCTCTAACGTTTTCGATCAATGAGAGATTGCGTCCATCAATGACCTATCATGAACTCTTAAAACGGGTCAATAATTGTACGACTGTCATACCTACTACCAACTGCATAAATACCTTTGTAATCCCGCATAAATATATAGAATTACAAAGTTACTTTTGCAGTCGGTAGTATGGTAGCCAAAAAATATGTCACGATTCCTGGGCGAGGCGATAGAGACACCATAAATTCTTAAAACCGGTCAATAATATTGAACGGCTGTCATACTATCAACTGCAAAAGTAACTTTGTAATTCTATATATTTCTTTCTTTCTTTCTTTCTTTCAGTGCCCCGAGCACGAAAAACTATCGTAAAAGTATTGACAGAACAGAGCACTGTGATTGGCCGCATGCCTACTGTGAACCTTTGTGTGTGTGAAGCCTGCCAATCGCGATGCTCCATTTTGTCAATACGTTTACGTTACGATCACGATACTTTATCGTGCTAAGGGTACTGTTTTTAGAGTTCATGGTACGGGCTCTGGTTGTGATTTTAAAACGATACTAAGTTTTTGATTCCGTAGTCTTATAGAGTAGAATAGGGTCACCCCATCTCTTTCCGTAGATGTTGTAGAAGGCGACTAAGGGATAGGACTTGTCCATCCGATAGTAAAAATACAGCCCATGAGAAACTGCCCACTTACGGCAATAGGCTCGCCCCTGAGACCGAAAATCATAGTTGGCGAAATGTGGGTGTTAATACGCCTCTACCTACCCCTTCGGGGATTTACAAGCGTAAATATAATTATTTATGTAGTATACATCCGACAGTAAATCACAGCCATCTCGGGTCATCGGTAGCTTCTGGCATATCCCTCGCGCACCCAGTTTGACCCAGGGCCATGGAAGACTGTAGAACTACGGCGTCTCCATGTTTCGCCAGAAAAGGAGAGCCGCAAAGTGCCACCGCCCTCAAGACCTGCTTCTGCCAGGGTGACAGACGGCTCCACCGGTCACCCCAAGGCCTGCGCTCATGGAGGACGGAGATCATTTAACGACCTCCGATGCCCAAGTTGCCTTTGCGTATAGTTTACCTCAGCCTCGGATATAATCGAGAAAATACGTCTCCATGATGATGAATTAACTAAATGATATCCATTTATACAGTTCAGCTCGCTCCTACTACGTGGGACCGAAAACTTGGCAAAATATGGGTATTAATACACCTCTATGTACCCCTTCAGGGGATTTACAAGCGTGAATGTATGTGTGTAGTGTACGCAGTAGTCATTGGCGTCTATCCTTGAACTTGTGTAGCGTGTTTGGAGCTTGGCAGACTGCCTGCCACCCTGGCCTTGAATGAACACGCATCGATTTCCTCAACTCGTCTTTCATTCTGAAGGGATCGATTTGTACCTATATTGATGTACCAAAAAACGTACATTTGTACATAATAGTTACGCTATTCAACCTCCAGGGTCGGCAGAGACAACGGCTTGCCATTTTGCTTCTGTCTACACTTTTCTTTGCCTTTCCTTTACATAAGAAGTGGTTACTCAGCTTTCTTTAAGGTATGGGGCAGAAGTCAATCGGATCAGTTATGGTTGTCGTGTGTTTTAAAATTCATAACTTCGGTAATCGGCCGAGCAGGGTGGGGAAAGCATAATGAAAGTGCGCTCTCCGTCTTCAACATCGAATACGATTCGACGTATAAAAGAAACATGAATAGCAAAAAACCCATAGGAACCGAGATATTTGTAAAAAACTGCTTTTAGGCGCCATTTTTCCAATATGGTGGCGTAAAATTTAGAAAGAACACATGAAAATCTGTAAAATTACCATCACCCGGCAATCTTTCCTGGAAAAAATACTACAAAATGATTAGACTATTTGGCATGGGGCATGTGTAAATTTGTAAATATTTGAAACGTTTTAAATAATAATTATATGGTGTCAGAATTTCAGCTCTACCAATGCAGAACTCTTGAGTTTTCGAAGCGTACCTACATAACAATAATTATTATAATCATCATTGAGTTTTAATGTGCGCATTAATATTTATTTCTGCTCTATGACAAATGTACTACCTATGCAATACGTATGCAATAGTTAGTAGGTAATGCTATTTTATTAAATGGGTTTTTAATTTGTTTTTAAATATAATGTGATATGTTTTTAAATATATGTTCCAATTGAACAGTGATATTTTAACCACAAGAAGCGTTATTTATCAGTTTATTCCGCAAGTCACAACTCTTAGAATAGAAACATTTTTGACAGTAAGTAGATTTTTTTAAACCAACTGCTCAGGCTTTCCTTTCGACTTAGACTTTTACTCCATTCTACCCTCTATTTCTTTTTTTAAACCAAAAGTAAGCTAAGTTTTGTCTTATAATATTAACTATCTCCCAGAAGCTTCGTCAAAATCGGCCCCACTGTTCCAGAGATTACCTAAACCGATTTTTTTAAATTGTTGCAATGTATTTAGTAAAAAGACTGTTATTTTTAATGTTACAAGCAGACACTTCAGTTTTATTCATTTGTATACAAAATGTATACCTGCCTATTGCCTATAACCCATAAATATTCATCTAAATATTTGTTAACGCTAACAATACTCAAGATCAAAGAACTTTAGCATTCTATTTAAAACACTACTGTGCCTAAACATCAAACATAGCCACTTTGTTTGGCAGTTCTAAATAGATGTCAACATCTATTTAAGCATTGGGATTGACGGTGCTTATTTAAAAGATACCGGCTAGCTACCCTGATAAGTTTCCATGGTAACAAAAATGTTTGCAACTTTATTACTTTATGATTTTTATTGACAAACGACGAAATAATAACATGATGGCAACCAATAACCAATACCTACCAGTAACCTGTTTCTTTAAATAAGCACCCTATCAAGAGGTCCCGGGTTCGAATTTTGGCCATGACAAGATAGGTTACCTACACCTTAATCATTATTTTTTCATACCTTAATTTTCATATTTATTATGTTATACATATAAAAAGTAGTTAAAATTGTCTCGTATATTCCATGAAATAAACATAGTTTCACCTTTTGTTTAAATCATATTTTTTTATTGAAATGCGTCTTCCTAAGAACATTTAAATATACCTATTATGAAATGGAATGAAAAAATTCCGGTACTAAGAGAGTAGATAGATGAGCAATTAATCCGCGGTCAAAAAAGTTTTATTGGATTTTTTTATGGTACCTAAATGTCTTCATGCTATGCCGAATCGAATGACACCTCTATCATATTTTTTAGGCTAAAAAAACGGTTTTTAATAAAAAAAACAATTGGGCAAATATTATCGCAGGTCTTACAGACATAACCACGGGTATACTTCAGGACATTATATCTTCGACCTAAAATGTGCTCAGAATGTGCTCTATACGCGCAATACGCGTTTCTTGGATGTCTTTTGAGATAGCATGGGGAGCACCCCGCGTGGTGAGCATTAAATTCACCACACCATCATCGAACGAATTTAAGCGGAGCGGTGGTGAGTAGGGTAGCTAGAGCTCACTGGAGAGTTTAAGCATTTATCAAGCAATCTGCGCGCCTCGTGTGTCTTCCATTGAGGTCCAAGATACGTGTCCCGAGGTATACACGAAGGTTAATCGTAGATGCTCTCATGATAACTATGAGTAATGCTGCAGAGGCGTTTAGCGCTTAGATACAGCGGACATTCGCTTAACTCCTCATCATGGAATGTCAACGTAAACTGAATTGATGTATTTCCTGATCACTTAATTTTAGAACTGTTTAAGGAATAATTCGGAAATCGTTGATTGGTCACTATTTCAATGGTACTGTAGTATCTAAGTATTGAATGAAATTTTGATGCATTTATTATGCTAACTGTTGAAATCAATTTAGAAAGGAAAAAAAATCGACTTCGGCGGGACTCGAACTCGCGATCTTTCCCTTACAGGGGGAATGCTCTGACTGTTAAGCCACCAAAGCCCGCACGAATCCGATCCAAATTCCTCTATACTACCGTCTTTAGGGCGACGGTGGAGCCATCTACCGAAACTCATACGAGCTATCGGAACCAATGAATGATGTTACAAGCATTTTTAAACATTGATTTTTGATGACTCCTCCTCGATCGAATGCTTTGTCTCTGTTTACACTTATAGAATTTGACGTAGAGGGGACAGATTGATCATTCGCTCGTCTGATGTAAATCAGCCTATTAAAGGATTGATACCGCAATATTTAATAGCCTAAGTCACAGAATAAGTAATAGTACTAAGTTAATTCAAAAGAATAACTCATAAAAACTAATAAACTTTTCACCATAATTTGTCCTTATTTATGCAGAAAGGAACCATATTATGACAAATTTTGTTAGAAATTCTCTGTTCTTACAGGGTGGGTAGAATAAATGTGTCCTCCCTGGTGTAGTACACGTCCATAGGCCACAGTAAACACTATCCATCAGGTGGGCCGTGTGCTTGACTGCCACTTAAGTTGTATAAAAAGAACTTCTAAGGAAGTACCAATTCTATAACGCGCTATGATGTGGAAATTGATGCCACTATGTATGATCAGATTGATCAGTGATCAGTGATCAGTGTGACCACCCAGCTCATTTGATCAGACAATTGTCACAACTAATTATGTAATAGAAAACAATATTATCATAACAAAATTGACTTAATACATAACTTACAAGTCAACATTCTCAAAAACAATAACTGTTATGAATTCCTGCGTATCTCAGTCATTATTATAAACGTGATTAGATAATCAATATATAATAATCGAACTTCTTAATATAATGTATATTGCGATCCTGTTGATGTACACTGAATATACCAATATTATTATTTATGTGCAGAGTAGATTTTGGGCCACCCCATCTCTCACCATGTGTGGCGTACAAGGTGAGTAAGGATAGGGCTGTTTAACATCAGACATGTATATAGCCCAGACTCTGATGCATGGCTCGAGTCCACAATAGTGCCCGGAATATAGCATTAGGCTTGCCCCCTATTACGTGGGACCTTAGAGTAGGTACATAATGTATACTCTAAGCGTGGGACCGAATATAATTATTGATGAACTGTGGGTGTTGATTCACCACCGCCTAACCTTTCGAGGATAAAGGGCCGATTATACGATACGAATTTTAGCTCTACATGTAGTTATACATAGCATATATAACATGATTACAAGACCTTAATAATTAACCTTATAATTAGTTATGATACATAAATGATACACAAATAAATGATTATAATTGTCCTGTAATTTGTTATTACGCGGATTTAAAATGTTTCAAAAATAAATATTAAATTCAAAGTTAACTTTTAGGTTTACTTTTGTGATGATCCAGTGACAAAAATATATTATGTTAGCTTATTTCAGATACCTATTAGTCAGAGATTAAAGGAAATAAAGGAAAATTCACACCAACATGGTTATAAATTAACAATAAAGATAAGAGGAAAAAGAGCACAAGTCCAAAATGATTAGTTATCTTTATTATTAAAAATAAGGCAAAACGTAACTTAAAATATAAAATAAATAATATAATTTCATTTATTTTTTAGGATCATGATGAATCATACAGCTGGCCAACAGCTTTTAAATGTAATTACGATATGATGATTAGACAAGATAAGAAGGACAAGAATGTTTTATATTAAATGTAAAATAATAAAATATTAAAATCGACAGCCTCCGTGGCGTAGCGGTAGTGAACGCGGCCGCTACGCAGGAGGCGCGGATTCGATCCCCGCTCAGTGCAAATATTTGTGTGCATGAAAAATGGGTATTTGCATTGGTCTGGCCGTGCCTCGGAGAGCACGTTAAGCCGTCGGTCCCGGTTGCCATAAGAACATCTATGGCAGTCGTTACGGATAGTTGGAGCCCTAAAAAATCCAAAAAACAACAGTCTAGCTGCAAAGCTTCGATATCGCCTAATGTTACCATTGGGTTGTGAAGGTCAGATTGCAATTGCTTCACGGAAAGTATCGAGGTCTAGCTAAATCCGTAGTTAAGACTGGTAAAGCGGACCCCAGACTCCGAGCTGAAAGCTTCGGATGCGACTGGGAATTAACGCTAGGATGAAGAAGAATAAAATATTAGAATAATATACGAAGTATTAATTATAAAGTATTTATAATATTTTGTCACATTAGTTCTACCTAACAAAACAACTTCGACTAGTAAATGCCACTAATGGACAATGTCGTGTTTTTCTAACAAAGATTACTTAGAAATAAAACTTAGCTTTGAATTCATTGTTTTAATACCTGTTCTACTGAAAAATAATGTAGGTACATACCCAAATATACCTAGCTTAAATATGCATCATCACTTGATAAGTAGGTAATGTCCGCTAAAAATGGTCTAGATTATGTAAATGCATATGCAAATAAGTGGGTAATTGCATATAATCCGGTTTCTGATTATTTAAATAGATAGGTAAATAACAATTGCTTAAAATAATTCAATGAGTATTTAAGTATATATGACATGTACGTGGTCCCGTCACCACTTCGTACGGAAAAAAATCGTAAACAAAATCTTATGAATGAATAAAATGAATGCTTAAAATGTATCTTATGTATCATTATGGATGAGAATAAAGCTTAACATCTTATAAAATAGTTATACTACCAATTGCATAAATAACTTTGTAATCCCATATAGGTAAATATATAGGACTAGCTTTTCGCCCGCAGCTCCGCCTGCGTGGATATCGGCTACCGCCACATTAGTATTTGTTCTAAACTGACGGACTTGTTGTTATAAACTTTCAACGCCTATTTCACCCTCTCAGTAGTGAATTTTTCAAAATGTAAACTGTAAGAAACATTGGCCCTGTCATACAAAAAAGTGGTAGGTTTTAAGAACATTATATCAGAATAAAAATATTATTAACATCTTTTTATTAATAATAGTAAATGGCAAGAAAAATACTGGTAAGAAAAAAATTACAATAATTGCTAAATATTATACAATGTCATTTAAATTAATCATTTAGCCTATAGCATACCACTGTTGGACTTAGGCATCAACCAATATCCTACATTTATCAGTCTGCTTTACTATATCCCCACTGTCAGTTCCAAGTTCCGGCCCCGTGTGTCATATCATAACAGGGAAGTAGAAACTTCGACGAATTTATCCAATGTAGCCCACCCAATTCGATCCTTTGGTGACCCCCGGTACACTTAATCTTGAACAGCTACGAAAGTCGACCTTTCGATGGGTATCTCCCTCGTCTCATTTCACGATATGAGCTTTTGGGCTTCATCTTCTGATCTTGGAGCTGGACACAGCTGGAGGACATTGTGGCGGCATTATAAGCATCTCAGTGCTCATCATTTGCGTATAGACACATTTTCCTGATTGTGTCCGTGGCCAAGATGACCTCGGAGCTCAGGGTCCGCCTTCTGGCTCTTCGTCCTCCGCTTCGCACGATCTTGGGCGTCCATGGTAGTGAGACCATTTGCATGATCCATTTGCATCGTCGAGCTTGCTCGCGAGACAATTCATGACAACTCTCAAGAACAACATGTAGATATTATGACTCAGAAGTGATGAGTCTGTAATTCTTCTGGCCTTTTCGGAGAACAGTACCACCGCACTCCAGGTCTATGTTCTGTGTTCTGTATGGTGTTGCATACGTCCATAGGCCACGGTGACCGCTTCCCATCAGGTGGGTCGTGTGCTTGTCTGCCAACTAAGTGGTATAACGCCTATTTCATCCTCTCAGTAACTGAGTTTTTCAAAATAATAAATGTAAAATGTAAGAAGCATTGAAAGCCTCTGTGGCGTAGCGGTAGTGAACGCGGTCGCTACGCAGTAGGCGCGGGTTCGATCCCCGCTCACTGCAAATATTTGTATGCATGAATATGTGTATTTGCACTGGTCTGGTCTTGCCTCGGAGAGCACGTTAATCCGTTGGAGCACTAAAAAGTTCAACAACAACGGTGTAGCTGCAATGCTTTGATATCGCCTAATGTCACCATTGGGTTGCGGAGGTCAGAATATGGCAGTCGCTTCACGAAAATATCGAGGTTTAGCCAAATCCGCATTTAAGACTGGTAAAGCGGACCCCAGACTCCGAGATATAAGCTTCGGATGCGACTGAGAATTAACGCTGAAACAGAAGAAATAAGAAACATCGGCCCTGTCATACAGACACAGTAGACTGTAAGACATTGGTATCTTTACATGAATAGTAAATGGCAAGAAAAGACTGGTAGGAAAAAATTTGAATACGTAAAATTATACTATTTCGTTCATATCAATCAATCAATTAGCCTATTGCAGTCCACTGTTGTCCAATGTGTGAAACAGCACCCAATCCTCCACCCAATTTCTCTGGTTGTATGTCCCCATTGTCGGTTTTCACGTTACGGCCCCGTAAGTCATAATATGGAGTAAACTCGGCGAACTCAACCCAATTGGATCCTTATGGTGATCTAAGGTAGACCTATTCTTGAACAACCTCGGGTGTCGACCTTGCGGTGGGTATCTCCGTTGTTTCATTCCACTTTGTAGGCTTTTAAGGCTTCGTCTTATGAGCTTGGAGCTGGACGGACATTATGGCGGTATCATGTAGGCATCTCAGCACTGATACGTCATATCAGCACGATACCTTAGTAGAGAATCTAGAAATACCCAGGTCTCGGAGAAGGGTTTCTTGTAATCTACAAAAACCGTACACAGCGGCTGATTGTACTCTCAGGTCCTTTGTATGATCTGCTGGACAATGTTGGCTACAATACTATAACCCTTTCAAAATCCGGTTTGCCCCCGTTGGTTGGAACTCATCGAGCTTACTCGTGAGACAATTCATGAACCAGCGTCCCTTGTGTTGTCATTTATATTGTATCAGCGTCAGTAGGTTTAAATTCACATACCTTGCTGTTTCAGGGCCTGTAAGTGAGTATTCAACTGGATGATAACGTGTTGTAGCATTGCTTTTAGGCCGTGGAACTTACTGAAGATTCTATTAGATTCTATTTTGAATCTATTCTTTTAGATTGTTTGCAGTACATACATAATATTTTTCACGTTCTTGCTTATTATACGTGACAGAGAGTGACGTTTTAAGAATGTTATTTTAATTTACACCGGGGAATTTTCTTTCTTTGCATTTTGAACATAACCTATAACTGTACTCAAATCTCGTGTTGGGAAATAAAATACTCGTTTTAAGAATATTATCATTTGACAGATCAAAATGTGACACCATCACTTTAGTTCCGTTGTCATGGTAACAATTTTGCTAGCGATATTAGCGCCATAATATTTCGTATTTTCTTTAATATTACATTATTTAGTGAATTTGCCACATTTTAATTGTGATAATTGCTATTCGGCGACAAAGCCAAATTAAAAAAACCAAAGATCATAAAAATCTGTTCAGCCGTTCTTGAGTTATAAGAAAGTACGTTTTTGGCACTTTTTAGGCACTTAGGGACCGAATTTCGAAAAATCGTTTCTTAGTACACCTCCACGCATCAAAACATACACTCTCTATAAATTTCAAGTCTCTAGGACCAGCGGTTTAGGCTGTGCGTTGTCTCTAAGTCAATCAGTCAGTCAGGACTAAGAGTTTTATATATAAGATTACAAAGGTACATTTTCAGTTAGTAGTATGACAGCCGTTCAATTTATCAATCTGGTTTTTAGTTTTGGTGGTACAGGCTACAAACAGACGGTGGAGGTGAGCGCTGATGCATCACAAGGTGGCCACCCTAAACCTACATCTGGGTCGCAAGTCCCAGTCGCCGTCACGGCGTTCCTCTCTGTATCACGCTATGGACCCGGCGACCGCACGGTGAATCCATGGAGTGCTGAGAATCGGATCTCTGGAATACCCCTGGAATGTAATGGAAAGAGGACTCTTTTATCCGCACTCTTTTTTGGGCCATTGTGCGCGGTGGAATACCCTTTCTGACTGTGTTGTTCTGGCCTAAGTCCCGTATTCTAGAATGATAATTCAGTCCAGAATCTCGATTTTTAACTAATACTGAGGAAAGATTGTCATTGACAATCTGTCAATAAAAATTGAGATTCAGGATTGTGTATCGTCCTGGGCTAAAATTCAATATTTTCTAGACTCCTTTTTAAACCACTTAGGTCGCAGACAAGCCGTCCACCTAATGGAAATTGGTTACCGTGGCTTCTGGACGTATGCTACACCAGTGGAGTCACACTCGTGCTACCGACCCCTTTAAGAACAGAGAGATTCTGTGCCGTCAGCGAAGAAGACAAGCGGGACAAGTCTTTGGTCCTCTCCAGTGAACTCTGACTACCCTATTCACCGCCGGAAACACAACATGAGGTTATTGTACCGCGATATTCTGTAGGGCGAGGGTTCTTCCCCAGTCGGAATGCTCGATTGGCACGGAAATACCGTCGTATCCTACCTCCTCGAAATTCAGACCCACTGTTTCGAATATCCATCTAAATAAAAATGAAACCCCCCTAATGTATGTACGCGCATAACTTCCCAATGACTGCACCAAATTGGATAATAATTTTTGTATTGTGTTCGTTATTGTGTGGCCAATGTTGGAATAAGAAAATTTATTGGAAAGTGCAGTGATAACGGGATCAGAATACCACGCGGGTGGAAAATATGGCGGTACGAAGTTCGCCGGGTTAGCTAGTTAAAAAAAATATTCTCAGTATGATGAGTAACAAGGGTCAGATGCTATTTGGCCACTGACTCGAGAGTGAGCCAAAAGTACTGGTGGTATAAAAAGTAATAACCTTTAGACATCCGCGTAAGCACCGTGATTTCCAATTACTTATGTTTACGGCGTATATGAGATGATTATGGTTTACCACGAAATAATAAGTAACCTACAGTCAACGACAAAAGTAACTTAACAAATTCTCATTTATTGAGCACAGTGGCCTCTAAACCTCACTTATGTACAAACATAAAATTAATGTATTATTTTTTTCTCTGGGGATCATAATGAGATGATGAAGAGTTCTGTACTGGCACACGTGTCTCCTTCGTCTTACTGCCCCCGGTCTTTAAAGCGGGGCGAGAAAAAAAAGTCCGCATAGCTAAAACTAGGATGTCTTCAAGACTAGCGAATAGGTTACTTCTAGGTAAGCGTGCTCCACCTTCGACTACATTATCACTTATAAACAGGTGTAAGAATGGTCAAACGCGAGTTTATCAACCATAAAAAAATAACACAAAAAGGTGAGGACCACCAATACCATTCTAGGGACAGCATCTATATAACGGCCACTATTCTTACTATCAGTCGGGGTGCAGTCAATTTGATGACCTAAACGTATTCAAAGTTCAATATAAAACATGGCAACGCTGCCAATATTATGGGTACCTTTGCGCCGGGAACGATACGGGGCGAGTTATTTGATGAGACATAATCACGAATGCAATCATTTGTGACTGTAAATAATAGTATGACTCAATGAAGATTAAAAAAAAAAAAATATTTAAGTATGAATCAACTTCTGTCGTTGACTATACCTTCATTATACGAGTGAAATTAACCAAGTTCAAGTTTAAGTTCTTTGTTTGTTTTTCTTTATATGTTTACGTAGGCGTTTACTTATACTGGTTAATAACCGTTGCCCGTGGCTCCGCCCTCGTGGATGTCGGTTATCGCAACCAAATATAGCCTATGTCTATCTCCAGTGAGCTCTGGCTACCCTACTCACCGCCGGGAACACAACACGAGGCAATTATGATTGGGATAATTATAACATAGAGTGCAAGAGATATGTCAAAATCAAAAGCAATCTCACTGGAAATGTTTTGTGCTGTCAGTGGGAAGACCAAAAGCTAGTTCTGCTTGTCTTCTGCGCTGACGGCACAAAATCTCTCTGTTCTTATAGGGTCGGCAGTACGAGTGTGACACCCCTGGTGTTGCTCATGTCCATGGGTCACGGTAACCACTTTCCATCAGGTGGGCCGTGTACTTTTCTGCCACCTAAGTGGTATAAAAAAATCTTCAACAACTGAAGATCCAAGAGGGCGTGCGGTTTTAGTCGGTGCGTGTCCGACAAAACTGTTGGCACTAGCTCTAGCAGGGGGCGGGAATGGGGGCGTATCCGAGGGGATTTATCCGATATTTGAACTATAAAAAAGAGTATATTGTAAAGAATCTTTTATGTACAATGTTTATTACACCTTTGATACTTGCTACATTAATAAAACGATTTCATTGACGTGTTATATTTATGTATGTAATTATGCTACAATTTATTTTATATCATGCATTCACAGTCCATTATTAATTATCGTCATGCACAATTATGTAAAATGGTGTTATGTAATGATTTCCGAAGCATGCGCGGACTAGATTTACTTTGCAATATGTATATTGCGATTAAATATGGTAGATGGGAGGTATCTAATGGTAAACGTGTTATTTGTTTGGGTACGACAGGAGGTGTGGAGTATGTGGACCGCAGAGGGCGCCACAGCCACCATCCCCCGCGTCCAGATAACCGCTTCCCACCCCATTACCCAGTTCGCCCTACAGTAGCCGACCTGAGGCCGCAACCTATTTAGGGTCTTCGAGGTGAACCATTGTAACCTAATACAATGATTGGTGAAATGTGGGTGTTAATTCACCTCTGCCTAACCATCCGGGGATAAAGGCGTGATTGTATGTACGTATGTATGTATTGGGATTTTCTCATGTGTTGAAATGAGTTTTAATTATACCTGTAACATGAGTAATAGCATAAAAGAAAGAACTAGCGTTAAATAGAAGCAAATTGATGAGGAAGAAGCAAGATGATGAAGTAATCAAATTCACAAGTATGTAGGCACACTTACTTACCATTGTTTTGGAGTTTTGTTTTCGTACCTATCAAAATAATAAAACTCTTCCTTACTGAGTTCTTAAGGACCCCTTACTTACGACGGTTTACATTGACTAAGCGCTAATCTTCCGAGATGAAGTAATCAATTAAAAGGAAATAAAAGTGCCATCTCTGTGTCATTTTTCATCCAGATACGTTCAATCTTTGTACCGTGATGAAATTAGAGACATCCAAGATATAAGATGTCTCACGTACCTGAAAGAGTTACATGTCATCTAATGGACACGATTCAAACTCCATGTTATAGTTAAAATTACCTAACAGATAAAATTGCTTGCCTGGCACGCTTTAAAATCGCCGGTCGAAAACCTAAATAGTGCAAACGACTACTCAGTTGACAGGAAAATTGCTTTTCGGTCATAATGTTTACGATGTCGTTCACATGTTTTTTCTTTGCGCATTAAATGTCGTTTGTACTCTTTTGTCTTTCAAACGTCGATATATTTTTGCTAGGTATTAGCATCTTAATTTTGTTATTAGAATAACGCAAAACCTAGCGTGGGAAATATCTTTAGCTCGGTTTAAAGCAAATCATGTATACCATTGACGTATATTATTGTATAAACTGGGGAAGTACCCCGCCCTACAGAATACCGCGGCCCTACCGAACCTCGTGTTGTGTTCCCAGCGATGAGTAGGGTAGCCAGAGCTCACTGGAGAGATTTTGTGCTGTCAGTGGGAAAACCAAAGGCTTTGTCCTACTTATCTTTTGCGCTAGTGGCAGAGAATTTCTCTGTTCTTACAGGGTCGGCAGCACGAGTGTGACTCCCCTGGTGTTGCAGTCGCTCATAGACCACGGTAACCACTTACCATCAGGTGGGCCGTGTGCTTGTCTGCGACCTAAGTAGTATAAAAAAGACAAGACAAACAGGAACATCGCGACCACAGAAATACTAGTATTACCGTGTTGCGACTCTCAAGCTACTTACTCGCGTGAAAAAATAATAGGAAAAAAAATATTATGAATTTATGTAGGTATATGAATTATGAATTTAATATTTTCGTTTTCTTAGTAGCGCACTATGGCCTCTCTGATTGGTGTGTAAAAGGACAATAATGAGGACAATTGCCCTCATTATTGTTGCCATTTAGTGCGGACGACGCATCTATAGATGTCTATACTTTATAATATATCATTGATATACCACATCAATGAATTAAACATTTTCAACGAGACTCAACTTATTATGTAACACATAAACATTAAATGAAACTGGTTATGTTAAGTACAAACAGTTCTTTTTTTTTTCTTTAGACATCGCACTTCTTGTGTGTACGCCGTGTACGGCCATTGTCAAGTTCAGAGTTTAATAGTTAAGCGGTTACTTTTTTTTAACCAAAATTTGGGGATTTTGTCTCGGTGAATTTTTTTGCAAGGTTATATTAACCAAAATTTCTAGGAATACAATACATACATACACACAATCACGCTTTTATCCCCAGAGGGTTAGGCAGAGGTGAATTAACACCCACATTTCACCAACCATTGTATTAGATCCCACGTAATAGGGGGTGAGCTTATTGCCGTATTCCGGGCGCTATGGTTGACTCGAATCATGTATCTGAGGCTGAGTCTGGGCTAGGAATACTTAGGAATATTATAGGAATACCCAATGATCTTTGGGAATACCTTTCCAGCTAAATTACAGTGGAGCCAAATCCTAAAGTTACGTATGTCGTATGTCAATTTGCCATGTTTTCTAGCATTTCAAATTATATTAATATTAGGAAACATTTTTTTTAGTTTAGAGTTATGATAATTTATATCTTTCGTTTGTAATTAATTAGGGAGATATTATGGTATTATTTAATTTTGATTTGAAAAGATAACAACGTAACAAGGTTATAGGATCTGTGGTTGAGCTGTCATACGTAACTTTAGAATTCGGCTCTACTTGTACTTGTGCTAGGAGTGGACTCGCGTCGGAGCGAGATAGTTCCCTAAACAAAAAAAAGTGGCAATTCATTGGCCGACGCATAGTGGAATAGTACGGTATTGACACATAATTTGACATTTATGACATTCGTCAATACCCATACATTGATTGTTCTCTGAAGAAGTCCTGAAGCTTGACGTGGTGGAGGGTATCGAAGCCCCACCAACATCTTTCGGGTCCAAGTCAACCATACCTTTTTTTTATCGTGCGAAAATTCCCCACGGATACCTCCCCCGCCGGAGCTGGACGGGGAGGTTATGTCGGACTCGAACCGACTAAAACGCACGCCGTCTGTGGGCCGTCAGTTGCCGGAGGTGAGATTGTGCGCGTCGCCGCGGCCTGCTTCTGCTAGAGTGACAGGCGGCTCCACTCGTCACCCCCAGGCCCGCGCTCATGGGGGACGAAGGTCATTCTGCGCGTGGAGGGGGCCAATGCTTGCAAATGGTCTCACTACAATGGACGCCCAAGATCGTGCGAAGTGGAGGAGGAAGAGCCGGAAAGCGGACCTTGAGCTCCGAGGTCATCTTTGCCACGGATGCAATCAGGAAAATACGTCTCCATAAACATGATGATGATGACTATTCTTTATTCTATTCTACTAACGAATTGCCACTTGTCTAGATTAGCAAGACTCGAACCTAGGCCCCTCGATTGATATGTCAAAACTTTTTTCAGACCTGCATAAGGGGGTAAAGTAGAATAATTGCACCCCGAAGGTTGGTAGGTCCCTGCATACCCACCGGCTTCGAGTATTAGATATAATTATTTCAATGGTTTTTGATAACAAGACTTTTATTTAGGAATATAAAAAATACTAACTGATAGTAACATTTTTAATTTGACAGCCGCCGTGGCGTAGCGGTAGTGAACGCGGCCCCTACGCAGGCGGTGCGGGTTCGATCCCCGCTCAGTGCAAATATTTGTGTTCATGAAATATGGGTATTTGCATTGGTCTGGTCGTGCCTCGGAGAGCACGTTAAGCCGTCGGTCCCGTTTGCCATAAGAACATCTATGGCAGTCGTTACGGGTAGTTGGAGCCCTCAAAAATCCAAAAACAACGGTCTAGTTGCAAAGCTTCGATATCGCCTAATGTTATCATTGGGCTGTGGAGGTCAGATGGCAATCACTTCACGAAAAAATATCGAGGTCTAGCCAAATCTGTAATTAATACGGTAAAGCGGACCCCAGACTCCGAGCTGAAAAGCTTCGGATGCGACTGGGAATCAACGCTAGGATGAGAGTGAGAGAGTAACATTTTTAATTTTAATTTCTTACCGGAATATCGGAGTTTACCTAACTTTCAGGAATGTTCAATACGTAATACTAAGATAAGAATGTCAATTGCATTTTGGTAAGAGTCATTAATTTTTTTATTTACCAAAACGTGAATCGTCATAGCGAGAAAAAGAGATAGAGCTATATAGAGTGCATAGCCATTCTAGGGTTCGCTCAAGCGACTGAGTTCTAAACACGTTATGGCAAACAGTTTTGTATTAGAATTCTGGGTTATTCCCCATTGCCCCCGTTCCCTATTCCATAAATTATTCTTTTATGCTTATTTAATTTCACAATCCCACATTGGGAGAGGCCTATGTCCAGCGGTGGACGGCAATAATAGGGCAATTGATTGATTTATTGTATTCCAACAAATATTTTTTTGGGGAAATTGAGAACGGGGAAACCAATCGTCACTAACACTTAGAACTTAGGCTGGAAATGCTTAGCAACTAAACGGTGTTACCTACCGCAGTAAGTAATTGAATGAACTTCATTAACTAAAACGTGGGAACTCGATTTATGAAAAACTTAAACGGGTTTAATGCATTCGTTTTAAAAAAAAAATCGTGATTTTACCAAAAGATATACCTACCTATTATAGCGCCTTGTTGTAGTATCACGAGAAAATTAGAATAACCGGGATATTCTAGAATTAGAATATTATAAAATGGTAGATGCACGAAGTACCAATAACGCATAAATCCCTTAGAATCAGACACAACGATCGAACATATTTTACTATGCGCAATGGCAATACTGACAAGTTCTTATTACTCGTATACCAGTTACTAGCCGTTGCCCGCGGCTCCGCCTGCTATCTAGTTCATGGTTCATAGTTCATAGCCTTTATCCATTTTCAAACTTTAACAAGCAGTACCAAATCGCATCAGGCTATCTTCAAAATTGACGAACTTTCATACAAAATTTCATCCTATATTTGAACCCGTTTAGGCCCTTTTTCCCACTGAAGTATAGCCCATGTCCTTTTTAAAGTTCTAGTCCATCTGTGTACCAAATTTCATCAAGTACAGTTCAGAGGTTTGGCGTGAAAGTGTAAGAGACAGATAGATAGACAGAGTTACTGCCCGCAGCTCCGCCCGTGTAGATGTCGATTATCGTGACCAAACATGGCCCATGTCCTTTCCCAAAGACTAATTTCATCAAAATCAAATCAGTGATTTAGGCGTGAAAGCGAAACAGACAGACAGACAGAAATAAATACGGACAGACAGAATTAGAATAGAATAGAATAGAATAGAATAGAATAGAATAGAATAGAATAGAATAGAATAGAATAGAATAGAATAGAATAGAATAGAATAGAATAGAATAGAATAGAATAGAATAGAATAGAATAGAATAGAATAGAATAGAATAGAATAGAATAGAATAGAATAGAATAGAATAGAATAGAATAGAATAGAAATAAACTTTATTGTACACCAAACAAAAAGAAAAGTATACATAAAATAAATGGAAAACATAATTAGGTAATGTACAAATGGCGGCCTTATCGCTAAAAGCAATATCTTACAGGCAACCTTTGGATGGATATGAATAATAAATAAACTAGTTTGTATATTGGGTAGTTATTGGTGTAATAGCAAAGGACAGATGTACTCTTATAATGGATTACAAACACTTAAATGTAATAGGTAGATATACCTACAAAGGAGCAAACATAAATACGATAAATAAATAATAAATTATAATCATACATACCTTATATAAATTATTCAGACATACATTACAAATTACTTTTGCATATAGGTAGTATGGGTATGAATTAGTATAGAAATAGGTAGAGGTGATACACGAACAACCAATAACATAAATAACTTAAAATCAGATACAACGAACCAACATATTTCACTATACGCAATGGCAATCTTGAACCTCTCAGTACATATTATCAGTTACTCAATTACTCATTTATTTTGTACTTTCAACTCAGTGAATAGGGACACATTGTTGACACAAGCAAAATTGGAAACCCCCAAAATTTTTAAATTTCTCTGGCAATGTTACAGGTACCCTTCAAAATTACTATACAAGGACAACGTTTTAGAATCATCAGTCGGGTGTCAACAAGGTGACCCTCTTGGGCCACTCATTTTCAGCCTTGCTATACATCCTGTAATTCGGCAGCTAAATTCTAAATTTAACATATGGTATCTAGATGATGGGACCCTAGGAGGAGACGTTAATACAGTTTTAAAAGATTTGGCTTTTCTAAAAGATGAATTCAGATCCATTGGTTTGCAATTAAATCCCACTAAATGTGAAATTTTTCTGAGTGATAACATTGACATCATTTCCACATTATCAAAATTCAACGTTTTGGCCCCAAATTTAAAAATTGTTCAAAAAGATTCACTCCGCCTCCTTGGGTCCCCAATCTTAGAGGAAGCATATGACTCTTTCGTAGAAGAAAAGATTCAAAATTTCTGTGAAGTTTCGGACCGTTTGCAACAAATTAACATCCATTCTGCTTTCACTATAATTCGGTATTGTCTTTTCGTTCCTAAATTTACACATGTTCTCCGATCAACTCAACTTTTTAAATATTTGGCTCTTTTAGGTAAAATGGATAGCGTGATTCAAAACACACTATGCAAAATTCTAAATGTGGATATGAACGACCGTGTCTGGCTTCAGGCATCCATGCCTGTGCGTCTAGGCGGGCTCGGCGTTCGCAAAATTACCGACGTAAGTCTGCCAGCATTTCTATCTTCGGTGCATGGCACGGATGAATTAGTTAGAAGAATCCTAACCCCTAGCCTAACTAATTCGGAAGTGCCAGGCAAGGCCGAAGCTTTAAATGCTTGGAAAATGTTTTGCCCAAACGCTGATTTGCCAGGTAACCCATCTTCCCAGAGGCAATGGGACGTGCCGCTCTGCAACATGGTAAGAAAACATCTCATTTCTACTTCTACCAATGTTGCGGAGCGTGCTCGCCTTTTGGCTGTGGGGGAATGGGAATCCGGTGTCTGGCTTCAAGCCCTACCATCGCCCAACATTGGTACCATGTTGGACGATAACACCTTCCGTATCGCTGCTTGCCTTCGTTTGGGTGCTCCTTGCGTTTCTCCGCATCGTTGTCGCTGTGGAGAAGAAGTGGGTAGCCTTGGACACCATGGCCTCTCATGCAGCAGGAGCGCAGGACGGCTTTCGCGGCACGCGTACATCAATGACATTATCCGTCGGGCTCTTGTCACCGCCGGCGTTCCAGCCGTACTAGAACCTACTGGTTTGGCGCGCGACGATGGCAAGAGGCCGGATGGGATGTCATTGGTGCCTTGGAAGATGGGAAGGCATTTGGTGTGGGATGCAACATGTGCTGACACCCTTGCGCCTTCACATCTTCCAGGGACTGCGGACTGCGCCTGCGCTGCCGCTGCTTCGGCAGAGACCCTTAAACGGCGCAAATATAGTAATTTAACAGGTAATTACATATTTGAGCCGTTTGGGGTTGAGACGCTGGGATCATGGGGTCCAAGTGCCCGTCTTTTATTTAAAGAAATTTCTAAACGGCTTATAGACGCTACCCGTGACCAGAGGGCTGGTTCATTCCTTGCACAAAGGATTGGCATTGCCATTCAACGTGGCAATGCCGCCAGCCTTCTGGCCACCCTCCCAGTTGACGTCGATGGGGAGGAATTTTTTGACGCCTAAACCTGCAGCTTTGTATATAGGTATATAGATATTGTTTTTATACTAGTAATTAATTTATGTAAATAATTGTAGTTAATTGTAATTTCTTAATAAATAATAAATATATCAAAAATTGTCTAATGTAACATAATTTGAAATTATAATATAAATAAACAAACAAGAATTCTGAAAAAAAAAAATACTTTTGTGATCAGTGTACCCTTTAGTCCATACGACAATTTTACAATTATATAAGATACATACCATTACTTAACCCGTAGCTTAAACAGTTTCCGTCGACGGTTCGAGAGCGCGAATCGAGTTATAATTAACCCTTGGAATGGAGCATTCGCGATTACTTTAGTTAACGGGATGCGTGACGGGTTAAACAGGTTGGGAGGCTTGGAATGTACTGGCTCTATGCATGGTTAGGTTCAACAGATATCTATTTGATGCGTTTCTTAATAGCCGATAATATTTTAATACTGAATAGCGTTTGCTTACTGTGCGTAGGTCCCTACATAGGTACATAAATGGTGTTATGACACAAGGTATAGACACCTCGCCTCTATAATATTGTTGAGCGTGATTAAAGCTGTCCCCAAAAATAGAGGCGGTCTGCAAAATAGTAAATCTATCGCCAAAATTTCATAACTCGGCTAAAGAAATTAGGCCAAAATCGTGTTTCCTTGAAGCTCCGCTTCGCCACATGGAATATTGGCACGTTCTTTCGCTGGTGCGGCCACGTTTTGCGGCAACCGCCAGGTTACGTTGGTAGCAAATGCCTGGCAATGGTGCCCCCACCGAGTCCAGGTGGAAGGGGTAGGCCTAAGAAGTCCTGGCTTGACGTCGTGGAAGATGACATGCGTGCAAATGGTCTCACTACCATGGACGCCCAAGATCTTGCGAAGTGGAGGAGTAAGAGTCGTAAGGCGGACCCTGAGTTCCGGGGTTATCTTGGCCTCGGATGCAATCAGGAAAATGCGTCTTTATGATGATGATGATGATGTCACCAAAATTTCGTAACGGTGAATTGTTCGTCATAATGTCCACGGCTACATTCTATCATCGCACTGCTCGCCACGGGTAGGGAATCCATCCTCACTGGTTACGACTGGAAACAGTACGCACAGTCAGGTATGAAAAGAACTTCACCCCTCGCTTAAAGCTGTGGAATGAACTCGCTGCTGTGGTTTTTCTAAGTAATTACAATATGGAGTTCTTCAAGAAGGGTATTAGAAGGTCCTTACAGAGTAGGCAGCGTGAGTGTGACGCCCCTGATGTTGCACACGTTCATAGGCCACAGTAACCATTTTCCATCAGGTGGGCCGTGTGCTTATCTGCCACCTAAGTGGTATATAAGAGAAATAGATACTACCTAAATATTTCAATGACAAGTCTTAGGCGCAGGTTTTCCTCTTGGCCTGGTTCAGTAAAACCCAAATCAATCATCGCAAGAGTAGACAGTTTTGGATGCATCCAGGAACATGAGCGTACCCAGCTTTCCTTAAGGGATGGGGCAAAAGTCAAACTAGGTCTTTTTTATATAACTTAGGTGGCAGACAAGCATACGGCCCACCTGATGGGAGTGGGCCGGGGTGGGGAGTGTGTTGTCATGTGTTTCTCTGACAATGAAAACGTTTTCGTACGTTACTTACGAGTCCCTCCTTCCAATCGTATTATTAACACTCTGCTACCCGTCCGTCTGTCTGTTATCGAGCTGTATCTTATGCACCATGATAGCTAAAGAGTTAGCTGATGTATTTGTGTTGCCGCTGTAACAATAAATAAAGAACCTTTCCTGCAGGAGTTCAACTCGCTCTTGACCGGTTTTTTAGTTCTATACAGCCGGTTTAGAGTTAACTACTTCAAGTCTTTTTAGATGTGTGTTAAAAAAGTAGACTATGTTATCGCATGCGTGGACTCCGGTATCTTAATGTCCTTACCGAGTCGTCAACTCAAGTCATAATCATAACACAATAATGGTTCATTTTTCTATTTTTACTTAAGCTCATTATATTTTTTGTGGTATGCAGTAAAAGATAGTGATAGAGGATTATTTTCAACTTCTTAAAGCCCGCGGCTCCGCCCACGTGGAATTTTGATCCTGTTTCCACAATGGGAAACAATTTTGGGGCGTTTCTGTTTTCAACCTACGGTTTTTTACCCACGGAGTTTTTTTTCGATTTTATCAAAGAAATCTTTCCGTTTTTTACCTACGATTTGATTTTCTTTTAAATAATTATCCAATTTTAGCTGTCGCTCGTTTTGAAGTTGTTCGCCTACGCATTCAGTGTGCGTATTTATATCTGTAAACACAATCAAAGAGCTTACGGTACATCCCTAATTATTTTATCATGCTCAAAATTCCCGCGGTTCCCTCTGCCAAAGCCGGTGGAGATACTAAAACGTAAGCCGTCTGTCTCTGTGGGTCGTAGGGTGTCAGAGGTGGGTTTTTCGTAGACATATCTCTCGTACCCCCGCCCTGGCAGTTAGCCCCCTTCGGATGTGGTGACCACAGTTTCCCCATCTAGCCCCCGGGTATGGGGAGCAGCGTATTGCGCCGCCGCCTGCACTCTATCCCTACTCGTCAATAAATTAACCTGAAAAAACTTCTACAAAATATACAAGTCAGGTATGAAAGGAACTTCATCCTCCACACGCTTCAACTGTGCTATAAACTCCCTGCCGTGGGTTTTTCAAGCGACTATAATATAGGGTTCTTCAAGAAGGGCATTTGAAGGTTCTTACGGACGGCAGCGCGAGTGTGACTCTCCTGGTGTTACAGGTGTCCATAGGCCACGGTAACCACTTTCCATCAGTTGGGCCGTGTGCCTGTCTGCCACCTAAGTGGTATAAAAAATACATGTTGCACAACACTTGTATTCTTGTGTATTCTATAGCTTCAATTTTCATGTAATTACGATCATTCATGTAATATAATTAAAAACACAACAATTAGCAAGCATGCATGTTCTTTTTCTCAACATTTTACACATATTTTACCGGCATTGTTACTAATTTACTAATAACTAGCGTATGTCCGCGGCTTCGCCTGCGTGGATGTCGGTTGTCCCGACTTTTGGTTAGTATGTCTGTTTATAATTAATTTGCGTTCAAACAAAGGTAAGATTTTAATTCTGACCTAAACCTGTGCCTAAACCTTACAACAAAATTGCGTCAAAATCCGTGCGGTAGTTTTTGCGTCAACCACGAACAAACAGACAAATAGACAAAAATTACAAATAAAATATTTTTGGATTCGGAATTAATAGGTAGGTATACCTAACATACCCAAGTATTTCTTTTTAAATATCTCCAATGTATAGACACGACTATTTTAAAATTATATTATTTACCCATCACTTTGTGTGTGTAGATTTCATATTTACATTTTGACCCCATAAGCATACAATAGATAGATACAATTATCGTAAAAAAATGAATTTCAAGTGATAGATTTTTTACAGCGATTAAGCGAGAAACGAACAAACGTCTTTACAAACAAACAGACAAAGGTAAATAAAGGTATAAATGAAAAACTTATACATTTAAATATTAGTAGGATAAACAAAAACAAGTAATGAGTTTGGCGATAAGTAATACATAATATACACTAGTTGTTGTCCACAGCTCCGCCTACGTTAAATTCTAATCCCGTTCCCACGACCTATTCTGAGGATAAAACTTTGTGAAGATGTTTTGATGTTTGTTTGTCTGTGGCGTAGCGGTAGTGAACGCGGCCGCTACGCAGGAGGCGCGGGTTCGTTCCCCGCTCAGTGCAAATATTTGTATGCATGAATATGAATATTTGCATTAGTCTGGGTGTTTCCATGTATAATATGTATGTATTTACAAAAAAAAAATGTATCTAAGTATGTTTATCATCATTCTAGAACCCATAACACAAGCTAGTTATGCTATACTTTCTTTGGATCTAGATGGCGTTGTGTAGAATGTCCAACAATATTTTATATTTATTTATTTATTGTTTCTCAATCATCTTCAAACGGCTTACTAAATTTGATTGAAATTTTACTGGGATAGATCTGTAATATATTATGTATTAAGTGTTTATTAGTAACTAGTTACAAAACGGTGAAAGACATTACTTTTTCGTAGCTGGTTATGAACCATATAGTTACCAAAGTGGCTGAAGGGGTGTTTCTTAGTAACTGGTTACAAAACAGTGAAAAAAATTACTGTTTCGTAGCTGGTTATGAACCATATAGTTACCAAAGTGGCTGAAGGGATAATAACACATAGGTTTTTTATCCCTGGAACAAGTTCACATGCGGGCACGAGATCAGATGCCAGACGGGCGGAGCCGCGGGCAAAAGCTAGTAAAATGATAAATATCACATACATTATAGAGTAATTATTTGAAGGTCACAATAGCACTGACCTAGGACTATGTCACGATAACGGTATGCCAGGTTAGTTATGACAAGTATCTACTAATAATAAAATATATGTCTGCTTGTTGGAACAGCTGAGCGATATATTATTTTACTGTAATATAATATTATGATTCAATGTTGTTTTTGTCGATATGAATGTATGAATAGCTGGATAGTTAATAATGAAACTGAATTGTTTGAATAGTATATCTATTTATTTCTTTTATGGCCGAAGCGTGCGTACTCAGACGCCTGCCTGAGATTAGGAGGGGAGGGCGGAAGGGGAGGGGTCGGGGTCTTGTTTTTTAAGTGTGGAAATTTCTTGAGAAAATGCGTTTTTAGAAGACTTAGTGGGCACTCTTTAAGGATATTACTTACTACTTAGCTCCCGGTTCCATACGAATAGGTGTTGGTTTTGGGCATATTACCGGTTTCTGCTCAACCGATTGTGATCAAACAAACGTATGATTTTACGTGTGACCAATATCTTTCTGTAAAAAAACCTGCATAAAAATGAGTTCAAAAGTTTTGCGGCCATTGCGTATAATCGGACAAGAATTAAAAAAGGCAAACATTTTTTTTTAATATCTGCAATCGGTACATTGGAGAAATTTAAAAAAAAAATGTTTGCCTTTTGACTACTTAATTATCATATAATTGTATAGATAATTATATCGTGAAGAGTAATGAGCAAGACAAGAAGAAAGTGTAACGAGACAGAACGTCACATGTCTTTATAAGTAATAAATCGATTTCTAAGAGATGGCGCTGTAATCAATAATAAAATTAATATTTAGAAGTAAAATAACAAAGGTTTGTTGCAATACGATTCATGAAATAATCTGTTTTAGAGGAAAAGCTAATAAATGAAATTGGATTGTTGATAAATGTAATGAAAGATAGGGTTTTTCATATTGCATCATCATATTGACTAGTCTAAGTAATAATACGGGTTTCTGGTAGATGGCGCTATTCTTATCAGATTGTAACGAGACAGAACGTCACATGTCTTTATAAGTAATAAATCGATTTCTAAGAGATGGCGCTGTTATCAATAATAAAATTAATATTTAGAATTAAAATAACAAAGGTTTGTTGCAATACGATTCATGAAATAATCTGTTTTAGAGGAAAAGCTAATAAATGAAATTGGATTGTTGATAAATGTAATGAAAGATAGGGTTTTTCATATTGCATCATCATATTGACTAGTCTAAGTAATAATACGGGTTTCTGGTAGATGGCGCTGTTCTTATCAGATTATGATGGTTTTAAATCGATATAATTATACTATTTGAAGAGATATTCTAATAATAAGGAATTCTAATTTAATTTAATGTTTTAAATTGGTTGTACAAAAGGGTTTTTATTATTAAATAATATTATTAAAAAAAAAAAAAAAAGGAAGGAAAGAAATACTTGGTATATTTTGTTAGGTTGGGGATATTGATAGATGTTTAGATAGTTTCCGGTTTGGAAGTTATTTATAATGGTAAATAAATAGAATGAATTACAAAAAAAGGTGAATTGAAGTAAAGAGAAGGGAAGTTAATTCAGTTAGGCATTTTAAATTGTATAAAGTGAATATTTCTCACAGGGAGTTAATATTAATAATTAAAAAAAAAATATATTTATTAAGTTGCGAGCATTGGGAAGCAGTACTGGATTGGTCTAGAAATATTGCGGGGTTTGTAGGAATTAAAAAGAGGATTTAGAAGACGCTGATTGGTGCAAAGGAGACTCCCGCCGAATTAGACCGCGAAAATAGTGAGAAAGGTGGGATTTGGCGCGATCCTCGTTCACTTTCTTCGGGGATAGCTAACGGGGAACAACTGAGTGCGGGTTACCAAGCGGGATTTTGGAAAATTTGTGGTAAACTAGTGAAACTTTGCTTTGTGAATTGATTGAAATGATTTTCTTATATTGAAATTCGTGTTAATTCATTATAATTGATAAAATCGCGTTGCATTTGTGTAAAATCATGATTCTTTAGTGAAATTTTAGCTCGAACATTGGTTGAAATGTCGCGTTAACAGCATCTTGTTGGAATGGTAGCAAGACTCCTTTCCTGGCTTCGCTGATTATCTAGATATGAAGCGTAGTTCGTTCGAGTGAGTCTGCTCAACGGCCATTCCTATCGCGAGATGTTGTTTTAGGAGTTCGAATGGGGATAGTAGGTATAAAAGGTTAGGCTAGGGCTAGGGGCTGAGGCCATAGGAATAGCTAGGGAATCCCAATAGGTAAGTCTGTCGATGTGGCAGCCACGAGTGGAGACCTGACGGTGTTAACTAAGCTCGTGACCACTTTTAGCTAGTTTGCTGATAATCCAAAATGGCGGGACAGCTTTCGACTTTACCTGAGTTTCAGGGTCGAAAAAGCCATCTGAGTGTTGATACCCAATAGTTTGACCTAGTCACATTTATTGAAGTCAACAGCTCAGTCTTATATAATTATATATTTATTTATGCACACAATACATATGTAGGGTCGTCATGAGGCAACATCCCAGACTACGGTCGTTGTTCTTGTGACAAAACACGGGTCTTAGGTACGCCAAAATCAGGCTTGACTCACCTGTAATCTTTATTAAAATAGTTAGGGACATAACACACCACACAATTAGTCTAAATGGGTATAATTTGTACAAACACAGGGAATAGACTTATAGGTAGGTGTAGGTACACTTGATAAACCGGGATTAGGAATAAACTAACTTTTAAGCGTAATTACGTCTGTTATGGAATCTAATAACCGTCATGGTTTGTTGTAGGAAGGGGCTATAATTATTATGTAAAGTTCAGTGTTAGACCAATATGATACGGTGATATAAGAAGTTACGAGTGTGTGTGGCTTTGTGTTTGAATCTGACTTTAATTCAATGATACAGTCATGAATTCCCTCAAGGTCAGTTCGAATTATTGATAAAGTAATATTTCAGAATCTTAACTGTTATACTCTTTAATTCAATACAGAAACTATTCAAACAACCTAGCTAATAGTTGATACAAGTATTATTAATTTCAAACTCCTTGACAAAAGATGAATTGTCTGTTTAAAGGCATTATAGAAAAGTATTATTATTGTTATTCTAAATCAAGAGACTACCATAATTTGTAGTGTAATTTAAAGTGTCAAATTGGTCATTTGAATAAAAACAAGACTAAAAGTCAAATAAAGTATCTTATAGTATTACAATATTAGTATTCAATCATATACTAGACTATTTGTTTAGCCGAACGGGTATAGTAATATTATGAACAAAAGATAAACATAGTACCTACCTACTAACGGAAAGTGTAACGATATGGGGTTGGTGATTGATAACCGATTGTAGATTGAGTCATTCATGTTCTTGTGTAGTTTTGCAGTTAGTTATATTTTATATGCAAATAGCCAGAGAAAACCGTTAAGGTTTAGTTTATCATGACGGAACTTATGTCTATTCTACTGTGACTAAAATAGTTCTCAATTGCAACAATTGACTTAGTATTTGCTCATTTAATCGAGTATGGTCTGGAGAATGAGAATCTTATCACAATAGATGATATTTTTCAACTATGGAATAGATTCAAAACTTCTAGACTTGGGCAATAGACCCGTACACATATATAGTCTAATAATGACTTGTGTCAATCTTGGTGATGTGAGTAACTAATAAGTTTACAACTCAACTTTACCTACCTAAAACTTTAGATTGGTTTTGGTGAAATGGACATTAGTTCTAAGATGAAATCTATTGTAAATTTCTTAAGTATCTACTGCAAATATGCACTCTAACATGAAAGGGAATATAAAGGATACTTATTATTCTCTCAGTTTATTGTATACCTACTTTAATTAGGTTCTACATTAAAAGATTGTTATATACATCTCTATGATATTTTTACACCTCTAGAAGGGGAATATATAAAAGAGAATACTCTTATAATTTTACCTTAAGCCTTTAATTAGGTAAAGGGAATGATATATTGTAATTCCACGCCATTCGAATTGGTGTTTGTCTGTTATGGGAGCCAGATGTCTTGGCCAGGCGGAGTGAGTAAAACTACTTATTCCTTACCTATAATAGACATAGGAACAGTTATTCCTCAGTTGGTGTGAACTGTACTGTCTTGGGCGTGTGTTCATGGGGCCCTAGACCGAAAAACAAATATATCATGTTGAGTACAATCATTGGTAATATATCAACAACTCATATAAGGTATTTGATCCAATGAGATTAATAATTATGAATAAATCACATAAGCGCAGGATTCAATTAGTCTATATATTGAACTGAATAAACATATAACATGTTGAAATCATTAGTTGTATAATAACTGAACTATAATTAATTTCAGTAAGAGATTAGGTAGGTATTACTATAGAAGAAGTTTAATAAGTTAGATAATATCAGAATTATTTAGATGGGTAGTCATTATAACTATCATAATTAGTTTCAGTAGTAAATTAAGTAGGTATCCAATTTAACAAATATAAATAGGTCAGGTAATATATTCATAGAAAGTGAGGGTTCCTTATCTTAATTAGAGAGTTAGCTATTCATGTTTACAAACTAGTAGTATATTAATTTAAGTAGGCGTTTATTTTAATGAAGAATTAGCACATACTCCCCTTTATAGAGCATAGGGTAACTACGTATCATGATAAGAGTCCTTTCCCACTACGACGTTCATTGGCCAAATTAATATTAAGTCGTAATAGAATTTATATGTATCATGATAGAGTTATTTGATAAGTAAGTAGGTATTGTATTGATAGATTTGACATCAAATGTTAGTTAGGAAGTTGAATAGGAATTGTGAGCTTCACATGGGTGTGGGATAAGAGCATGGTAAGAGTGGAAAGAAGAGGGTAAGGTAGAAGAAAACGGTCAGGAGTTAAAGAGGGGTACAGGTAGGTAGGTAGGGAGGTTACAATTTGGTGGCGCCGTGACCAGGATCAGAATAGAATTAGGATAGGATAGGATAGTATAGGATGTCTTGGTGCTATGTTATAGTAGTGATGATGATGATTATTATTTTAGAACAGTTATAAATAAGTTATTGAAGTTTATAAGGGGGTAATTATTTATTAAAAAAAAAAAAAAAAAAAAAAGGTATGGGTGGAAACTAATGTTAATAATGAGGTATTTATAATGAGGAGGTACGGTATGTCTATACCGTACAATTTGTTGCCGTATAAATAAAAAGGTAAAAGGGAATAGTTGTGCTAAAATAATAAAACATAGTGAATAGCTAGAAATTATATTTTGATAATAATTGAGGATTGAAACTTTAAATATATTAATCTTAATTTTAAAGGTAAATGATTAGGGTCGATTAATTAGTTATATTAATAATAATAAATAATGAGGAACGATAGATAAGATAAATTAATATTATTGTGATAGTAATTGTTGAATGACAATAACAGTTTAGCAAAATGGGGGTCGTTAGTTAGACATAGTTGTTATTAGTAAATAATGGGGGTCGTTAATTGTTTTACATATATTTGTTGTAAATAAATAATGAGGGGTTGTTAATCTAAATAAATGAAGGAATCCAGTAAAAATAAATGATGGTTATAGGTTGATGAAAATTCCACTTATCCAAAATTTGAGTATTTGGATTAGGAAGGTTATTAAACTTAATATAGTGATGTTTAACATAGAATGTTATGTATGATAGGATGGAGAATTTTAAAACAATAATTGTAGGGCCTGAAAAAAAAAAAACAAAAAGGAAATTTAGTGAAATACAAGATAGGAAACGGTGGGAATTGGTATTATTTGTTTAATATCAATTCTCATCGATTTAATCGAGTTGAATTAACTTGTGTGAAAATTGATTTATAGTAAAATTTGTGAAAAAAAAAAAAAATTAATTAATTTTAAAATTTGTGGAAATAACAAAGATTTATAATAGAGAAAATTTAAAATTTGTGGAAATAACAGTTTGTGCATTTTATTTTGAAAAGATTTTGTTTTTGAGTGAGGAAGATGGTTAGGCCTAATAGACGAAGGAAGGTGCCAGTTCGCTTTATAGAAAAAAGTGCGGTAAATACAGGAACGGATGGTTCAGAGGAGGTGGAAATGAGTGAAGTGGAGCCTCCAGTTTCCACTTCTCATCACTCAAGAATGAGTCGTAGTCCGATTAGAAAATGCATAGGAAGGAGCAGGAGAGTAAATTCCACTTTGACGACTGTTATATTTAAAAGGTTGAATCGTGCTATAGAAGGGTTGTCTTCTCGATTAGAAATATTAAGAAAGGAAGTGAACGAAACTAAAACAAAGCAGAAAGATAGAGAAGAATGTGGTTTAAATACTGAGGCATCTTTGGGAAGAAATAATATTATACTTGAGGAACAGGAAATTCCGGACATATCTCAAACATCAAACAGTGAAAATCTGGAACCGAAGAAGGGGAACGCTTCCAATATTAGGGGGAATGCAGACCAAGATTTGTTTAGAAGTGTGAACTATCATATAAGAAATGTTACTATAGAGAAACCAAAATTTGGAGGTAAAGAACATATTCATCCGGTAACTTTCTTGGAAGACTTGGAAATTTATTTAAGGAAAATTGGTCATAATGAGAATCAATTGGAAATTCTACAGGAATGTTTAGAAGGTGAAGCCAGGGAATGGGCGAGAGTTTTCAATGTACGGTGGAATACCTTAGAGGATTTTAAATTAGATTTTTTGAATACCTATTGGGGTGAAAGTAAGCAAAACGAATTGAGACGAAGTATAGTAAATGGTGTTTGGGATCGTGAAAACTTTCCATCAATGTTGGGTTATTTCCTAAATTTAACAGGGAGGGCACAAATGCTTACATACAGAATGTCTGAGAAGCAATTAATAGGGGATATAATTAGGCAATTCCCAAAATACGTCCAACAAGGTTGGTATACCTCCAAAATAGATACAGTAATAGAAGCGGCAGAATATTTAAGAGGAATGGATGATATTGCCAACCAATACAATGGGGTAAATCAATTTGTGTCAACTAAAGGAAAAGAAACAGATAAGAAGTTTAAAGATTATCAGCAAGGATACAAAAAAATGGCCAAAACCTTCAGCAAACCAAAAACCAAAAGAAGCTACAGCGGCGTTAGCTTCGGCAGAGAACGCTACATTAATAGAAGAAACAGTAGGGTTAAACTAGAGGGGATTGGAACTTCGGCTCTCGGTCCAGTCTCAATTTCAGGGAGCAAGGCATTAGAAATAATGTATAAAATGGGTTGGAAAGTAGGTTCATCATTGGGAATAAATGGAAACGGTATTAGAACACCTATAACTACTATATTAACAAATAGAAGTCGTACAGAAGGATTAGGTTATAAAACGTTAGAACCAAAACAGTTAAATATCGAGTTACAGCTAGTAAATTTGTTTAAATGGGTAAATAATATAAAACAAGGGGATTCGTTAGATTCAATAAATGCAGGAGTGGTGTTTGAGGAGGAGACGGATAGGGAAATAAATTTAAATTTTACATCAGAAGTTATGGTTCGAATATTTGAGCGTGAAGTAATAGCGTTAATAGATACGGGATGCGACATTACTAGTATATCTGAGGAGTTTTTAAATGAATTGAAAGCTGACGAAAATCATGATATCCCTTGGTTGCCGATTAAACCGTTCAATATTAAAACAGCTGTAGGTCATAAAAGTGGGGAGATTAGGAAAGTGGTTTTACTACCTTTAATGTTAGGAGAGTTTGTACAGCAAACTGGGTTTATAGTAGTACCAGGATTAATAAATCCAATAATATTAGGGTTTGATTGGTTGAGGAAGAATGAAGTGATACTTAATACAGGTCCAGTAGAAAGGGGTTTAATTCTGAAACAAGCGGAACAAAGATCTGTGATACCATTTTTAGAGGGGGGTAATGGTAAAAGTTTTAAAGAAGTGCAAGGGTTAATAGCTAGACAGGATAGACAGAGTGAGATAAATTGGTCGGAATTTGAGATTGATCTCAAATTAGAATTAGGTCAAAGAAAAGAATTATTAAATTTATTACAAAAATTTGGGAGTTTGTTTATTTCTCAATTAGGGAGGGCAAACTGTTATCAACATAAAATAGTCATGAGTTCAGAAGTACCAATTATTAGGAAAAGTTATCCTGTTCCATATGCTTATAGGACGAGAATTGAAGCTAAATTAAATGAAATGGAGGAATTGGGTATTATTAGTAGATCAGCAACTCCATATTGTAGCCCACTAACATTTACAATTAAAAAAGATGATTCTATTAGAGTGTTGCTAGATGCTAGAGAAATTAACAAATATATGGTTGCTGAAACAGAGAAACCACCTTTACAATTAGATGTGATAAATTCGTTTCATGGAGCAAATTTTATAAGCATAATAGATTTAAATAATGCATATTTTCAAATACCTATTACACAAGATAGTAAGAAGTATACTGGTTTCACTTTTAATGGGAAGTCTTATGTTTATAATGTTTTACCTCAAGGGTTAAAAACATCGGTTGGAAGTTTTAGTAGAGCGATGGATATAATATTGGGACATGAAGTTAGAGAGTATTGTGTGAATTATTTGGATGATTTAGCGATAATAACTGTGGGAACGTTTGAACAACATTTGGAACACTTAAATGTAGTACTTGGAAAATTATGGAAAGCAGGGTTAACTTGTAATTTAAAAAAATGTGAATTTTGTTGTAAGGAGGTTAAAATGTTAGGTTATATAATTTCTACGGAAGGGTTACGAACTGATCCAGATAAGGTTAAAGCAATTCAAGAATTTCCAGTGCCAAAAAAATTAAAACAAGTAAGAGCATTTTTGGGGTTATGTAATTTTTATAGGAAGTTTATTCCAAATTATAACAGACAGGCTCAACCACTGTATAATCTATTAAAGAAGGATAAAATTTGGAAATGGGGTCATTTGGAACAACTAACCTTTGAACAAATTAAATCATTGTTTTTAAAAACCATTCGGTTACATCATCCAGATTTTTCCAAGCCATATTATTTACAAACGGATTGTTCACAAATAGGATTAGCAGGGGTTTTATATCAATTAGATAATGATGGAATGCAAAAAATATTGGGGTTTTATAGTAAAGCTTTAAGGGGGGCACAATTAAATTGGACAGTAACAGAACAAGAGTTTTATTCGGTAATTTGTTGTTTAGAGAAATTTGAAACTTATTTGAGGGGGGCAAAGGTAATAATTAGAACGGATCATAAGGCTTTGTTGTTTGTTAAAACTTGGAAGTTGTACAATGCAAAAATAACTCGTTGGATAAATTATTTAGAGAATTTCCAATATGAAATTCAACATATTAAAGGGAAAGATAATATAGTGGCAGATGTTTTATCACGTTATCCACCGAATGAAGGAGTATTACAGGAGGAAAGAAACAGAATGCCGAGTATTTTATATATGGGGTCTAGTCAAAATAAGGATTTGTTAAAAAAGTTAAGTCGGATAGCGGAATTTCAGATGAGAGATGAGGAAATAAATAAATTAATTAAACAAATTAAAGTTTCAAATGAGACAGGAAAGTCATTAAAGGGGTTAAGTAGTAGATGTAAATTAATAGACGGAGTTTTGGTTGTTTCTAGAGAAGGGGGAAAAGAAAATTCTATATTTTTACCAGGAGAACTTAGAGAAGAGGTAATTAAACAAGTACATTTAGAGATGGGACATCAGGGTAGTTATAAAATGCTAAAATATTTAAAACAACGTTTTTATTGGAAAGGTTTGACTAGAAATGTAAAACAGTTGGTTAGGATTTGTGAAATTTGTCAATTAACAAAACACTCTAACTCTAATAAGGTGGGGCCTTGCTGTCCTATTGTTACTAAAGATATAGGAGATTTAGTTATGGTGGATATCTATGGTCCATTGCCAACTGGAAAGTTTGGAATGAACTATATGTTAGTGTTTCAAGATTCATTTAGTAAGTTCGTGAAATTTTACGTTTTGAGAAAGGCTACAGCAAAAGCAGTATTCAGTAAAGTAAAGAAATTGTTAGAAATTATAAAACCTAAAGTAATAATGTCAGATAATGGTACACAATTTACTAGTCGAGTATGGAAGGAAGGGATGGCTTCGCTGGGGATCAAAATAATTTACACTACTGTTAGGAATCCTAGACCAAATACAGTAGAGAGGGTTAATAGAGAACTGGGTAGATTGTTTAGAACTTATAATAGTACTAACCATAAGGGATGGGTAGATACAGTGCCTAAATTGGAAGAATTATATAATAATACCTTTCATGAGAGTACAGGTTATACTCCATGTGAAATAATGTATGGGACTTCTACTAAACTTTCTTTTGATGACAAAATAAATAAAGGTAATGATAAATTAAATATTTTAGAAGTTAGAGAATTAGCCCATGAGAATTTAAAGGTGTCAGCGCAAAAGCGAAAATTAAAATTTAATAAAACCTGTCGGTTAATAGAATACCAAATAGGAGAATTAGTGAAAATTAGAAAATTAAATAGATCTAATGCTGAACTAAAATTGACAAAAAAATTTGAGAATTTATATGAAGGGCCATACATGATAGCTGGGAGTCCCTATAAAAATGTGTATATTTTAGTTCATCCGCAGAGTAAAGAAGTTAGAGGAAAATTCAATACAATTCATTTGTCAAAATTTTACATTTAAAGGGAATAGGAAAAATTATAATTATTTGAGTTGGGACTGGAACGAGAAGCCGAAAGTAGATTTAAATTTATGTAAAATTGTATAAGTGAATAGGAACGGTATATTTTTAACTTAAGGAAATTTAGAAGGATTTGTAATCTATTGCAATGTATAATGGAACTAGTAACCTAATTAAATACAAACATTAGAATCTGTTAAAGGAAGTATTTGCTAAAAATATAAATGTTATTTTATATAAGAAAAAAATATAGATAAATAAATATTAATTGAAGAAGAGAGGTGAGAGGACCATCTGATGGTATGAATAGATGTGAGAAAAAAAAAAAAAAGGGGAAATAAATTGGTTTAGGTTGAGAAACTTGTTATAAGGGCAAATTTGATTTAGAAGAAAAAAAAATGTTAAAGAAATATTTGTTAAAAATATAAATGTTATTTAATGTGAAAAAAAAAGGGAATAAATTAATTTAGATTGAGAAACTTGTTATAAGGATAAATTTGATTTAGAAGAAAAAAAATGTTAAAGAAATATTTGTTAAAATTATTAATGTTACTAGATGTGAAAAAAAAAAAAAGAAAAATAAATAAAGATTAAATGGAGGAAAGGGGTGAAGCCCATCTGATGGTATGAGTTTGTTGAAAAAAAAATTTTTTTTAAGTTAGAAGTTTGATATTAGGTTATTTATGATAAAAAAAAAAAAATTTTGATATAGAAATATTAGTTTTGAATAGAAGAGAAAAAAAATTATAATAAATGTAACTGACTCTTCCTGTCAGATGGTGGGGCGTAGGGTGGCTTTACCTTTTAATTATTATTTTATTTATGTAGGTATATAAAGTATATTTATATATTAAAATATATGTATAATTAAATAAATTGAAAAGCTGTTATTAAATAATTATTAAAAAAAAAAAAAAAAAAAAAAAAAAAAAAAAAAAAATGTGTTATCAAATATATTGAAGGATAATAATTGATTGCTTGTCTTCTTTCATATATATATATAAAAAAAAAAAAAAAAACATTATTGTTCATAACCACATTATATTTTGTATTTCATAATGCTGACTGGTTGGCAGGAAGCAAGACCATAGAAGAGGGTTCTGGAAAGGATTAAAGAAATATTTTAGTGTATGAGACGAACGGAACGATGTCAATATGAAAGGTTATAATGAGTGAATGCTATTAAATTCAGTATGGTGGGCCATCCCAACCAGCATTAATTTTCAAGGGTTTATAATTAAATTGAGTTATGGTTCAAATATCTGCATGCATCACAAACGGATTCATGAAAGATGCAAAGAGTTAGGTTAGTAATAGACATTGATTTCAAAATTTGAAATCAAGGTCATGCATGTCGAGAAGAACTTTCATGAATCTCCAACTAAACAGAATAGGTCGGAACTTGGCACACTCTACAAATACCATTGTCTTAATGTCGGCCTTTCAGGTTTATTACTGGTGGGGTGAAAATCTATACATTCTTTTATGTCTTTAGTCAATAGGGTTGAACTTTTTCTGGGGAGCGGAGTACTTGGTTATATGGCGAGCGTAATGTAGGTTCCTGTATAAACTTTTACTCTGTGCGACAGCGCAAAGGTGCCTCACAACCATTTTCTCTCACTGAATTGGATCAAGTCCTGACGGGAAATAATGTAATGTTGTGATTTAACTAAAAAGCTTGTAATGAGATTGGGAGGTATCGGATTTTGATATTTGGTCAATTTACACAAGACATAAAAGGTGCGGAATTTGAGTTATAACTGAATAGGTTATGAAATGGGTTGAATCATAATTATAGGGAAGGGAAGATTGATAATTCATATTCATAATTGTATATATATATATAATATTTATTTAAGTAGTCTTTAATGTGAATCTTACTTCGAACAAATTGTAGTTAAGTTTCTTCGTCAGATTCAGGGGGTCGGATGTAACGAGACAGAACGTCACATGTCTTTATAAGTAATAAATCGATTTCTAAGAGATGGCGCTGTAATCAATAATAAAATTAATATTTAGAAGTAAAATAACAAAGGTTTGTTGCAATACGATTCATGAAATAATCTGTTTTAGAGGAAAAGCTAATAAATGAAATTGGATTGTTGATAAATGTAATGAAAGATAGGGTTTTTCATATTGCATCATCATATTGACTAGTCTAAGTAATAATACGGGTTTCTGGTAGATGGCGCTATTCTTATCAGATTGTAACGAGACAGAACGTCACATGTCTTTATAAGTAATAAATCGATTTCTAAGAGATGGCGCTGTTATCAATAATAAAATTAATATTTAGAATTAAAATAACAAAGGTTTGTTGCAATACGATTCATGAAATAATCTGTTTTAGAGGAAAAGCTAATAAATGAAATTGGATTGTTGATAAATGTAATGAAAGATAGGGTTTTTCATATTGCATCATCATATTGACTAGTCTAAGTAATAATACGGGTTTCTGGTAGATGGCGCTGTTCTTATCAGATTATGATGGTTTTAAATCGATATAATTATACTATTTGAAGAGATATTCTAATAATAAGGAATTCTAATTTAATTTAATGTTTTAAATTGGTTGTACAAAAGGGTTTTTATTATTAAATAATATTATTAAAAAAAAAAAAAAAAAGGAAGGAAAGAAATACTTGGTATATTTTGTTAGGTTGGGGATATTGATAGATGTTTAGATAGTTTCCGGTTTGGAAGTTATTTATAATGGTAAATAAATAGAATGAATTACAAAAAAAGGTGAATTGAAGTAAAGAGAAGGGAAGTTAATTCAGTTAGGCATTTTAAATTGTATAAAGTGAATATTTCTCACAGGGAGTTAATATTAATAATTAAAAAAAAAATATATTTATTAAGTTGCGAGCATTGGGAAGCAGTACTGGATTGGTCTAGAAATATTGCGGGGTTTGTAGGAATTAAAAAGAGGATTTAGAAGACGCTGATTGGTGCAAAGGAGACTCCCGCCGAATTAGACCGCGAAAATAGTGAGAAAGGTGGGATTTGGCGCGATCCTCGTTCACTTTCTTCGGGGATAGCTAACGGGGAACAACTGAGTGCGGGTTACCAAGCGGGATTTTGGAAAATTTGTGGTAAACTAGTGAAACTTTGCTTTGTGAATTGATTGAAATGATTTTCTTATATTGAAATTCGTGTTAATTCATTATAATTGATAAAATCGCGTTGCATTTGTGTAAAATCATGATTCTTTAGTGAAATTTTAGCTCGAACATTGGTTGAAATGTCGCGTTAACAGCATCTTGTTGGAATGGTAGCAAGACTCCTTTCCTGGCTTCGCTGATTATCTAGATATGAAGCGTAGTTCGTTCGAGTGAGTCTGCTCAACGGCCATTCCTATCGCGAGATGTTGTTTTAGGAGTTCGAATGGGGATAGTAGGTATAAAAGGTTAGGCTAGGGCTAGGGGCTGAGGCCATAGGAATAGCTAGGGAATCCCAATAGGTAAGTCTGTCGATGTGGCAGCCACGAGTGGAGACCTGACGGTGTTAACTAAGCTCGTGACCACTTTTAGCTAGTTTGCTGATAATCCAAAATGGCGGGACAGCTTTCGACTTTACCTGAGTTTCAGGGTCGAAAAAGCCATCTGAGTGTTGATACCCAATAGTTTGACCTAGTCACATTTATTGAAGTCAACAGCTCAGTCTTATATAATTATATATTTATTTATGCACACAATACATATGTAGGGTCGTCATGAGGCAACATCCCAGACTACGGTCGTTGTTCTTGTGACAAAACACGGGTCTTAGGTACGCCAAAATCAGGCTTGACTCACCTGTAATCTTTATTAAAATAGTTAGGGACATAACACACCACACAATTAGTCTAAATGGGTATAATTTGTACAAACACAGGGAATAGACTTATAGGTAGGTGTAGGTACACTTGATAAACCGGGATTAGGAATAAACTAACTTTTAAGCGTAATTACGTCTGTTATGGAATCTAATAACCGTCATGGTTTGTTGTAGGAAGGGGCTATAATTATTATGTAAAGTTCAGTGTTAGACCAATATGATACGGTGATATAAGAAGTTACGAGTGTGTGTGGCTTTGTGTTTGAATCTGACTTTAATTCAATGATACAGTCATGAATTCCCTCAAGGTCAGTTCGAATTATTGATAAAGTAATATTTCAGAATCTTAACTGTTATACTCTTTAATTCAATACAGAAACTATTCAAACAACCTAGCTAATAGTTGATACAAGTATTATTAATTTCAAACTCCTTGACAAAAGATGAATTGTCTGTTTAAAGGCATTATAGAAAAGTATTATTATTGTTATTCTAAATCAAGAGACTACCATAATTTGTAGTGTAATTTAAAGTGTCAAATTGGTCATTTGAATAAAAACAAGACTAAAAGTCAAATAAAGTATCTTATAGTATTACAATATTAGTATTCAATCATATACTAGACTATTTGTTTAGCCGAACGGGTATAGTAATATTATGAACAAAAGATAAACATAGTACCTACCTACTAACGGAAAGTGTAACGATATGGGGTTGGTGATTGATAACCGATTGTAGATTGAGTCATTCATGTTCTTGTGTAGTTTTGCAGTTAGTTATATTTTATATGCAAATAGCCAGAGAAAACCGTTAAGGTTTAGTTTATCATGACGGAACTTATGTCTATTCTACTGTGACTAAAATAGTTCTCAATTGCAACAATTGACTTAGTATTTGCTCATTTAATCGAGTATGGTCTGGAGAATGAGAATCTTATCACAATAGATGATATTTTTCAACTATGGAATAGATTCAAAACTTCTAGACTTGGGCAATAGACCCGTACACATATATAGTCTAATAATGACTTGTGTCAATCTTGGTGATGTGAGTAACTAATAAGTTTACAACTCAACTTTACCTACCTAAAACTTTAGATTGGTTTTGGTGAAATGGACATTAGTTCTAAGATGAAATCTATTGTAAATTTCTTAAGTATCTACTGCAAATATGCACTCTAACATGAAAGGGAATATAAAGGATACTTATTATTCTCTCAGTTTATTGTATACCTACTTTAATTAGGTTCTACATTAAAAGATTGTTATATACATCTCTATGATATTTTTACACCTCTAGAAGGGGAATATATAAAAGAGAATACTCTTATAATTTTACCTTAAGCCTTTAATTAGGTAAAGGGAATGATATATTGTAATTCCACGCCATTCGAATTGGTGTTTGTCTGTTATGGGAGCCAGATGTCTTGGCCAGGCGGAGTGAGTAAAACTACTTATTCCTTACCTATAATAGACATAGGAACAGTTATTCCTCAGTTGGTGTGAACTGTACTGTCTTGGGCGTGTGTTCATGGGGCCCTAGACCGAAAAACAAATATATCATGTTGAGTACAATCATTGGTAATATATCAACAACTCATATAAGGTATTTGATCCAATGAGATTAATAATTATGAATAAATCACATAAGCGCAGGATTCAATTAGTCTATATATTGAACTGAATAAACATATAACATGTTGAAATCATTAGTTGTATAATAACTGAACTATAATTAATTTCAGTAAGAGATTAGGTAGGTATTACTATAGAAGAAGTTTAATAAGTTAGATAATATCAGAATTATTTAGATGGGTAGTCATTATAACTATCATAATTAGTTTCAGTAGTAAATTAAGTAGGTATCCAATTTAACAAATATAAATAGGTCAGGTAATATATTCATAGAAAGTGAGGGTTCCTTATCTTAATTAGAGAGTTAGCTATTCATGTTTACAAACTAGTAGTATATTAATTTAAGTAGGCGTTTATTTTAATGAAGAATTAGCACATACTCCCCTTTATAGAGCATAGGGTAACTACGTATCATGATAAGAGTCCTTTCCCACTACGACGTTCATTGGCCAAATTAATATTAAGTCGTAATAGAATTTATATGTATCATGATAGAGTTATTTGATAAGTAAGTAGGTATTGTATTGATAGATTTGACATCAAATGTTAGTTAGGAAGTTGAATAGGAATTGTGAGCTTCACATGGGTGTGGGATAAGAGCATGGTAAGAGTGGAAAGAAGAGGGTAAGGTAGAAGAAAACGGTCAGGAGTTAAAGAGGGGTACAGGTAGGTAGGTAGGGAGGTTACAAAAGTTTTTGAAAGTATTTCTGAAACTTTAAGATAACGATGAAAAAAATAAACTTACCTATTATAGGTACTTACTAGATGGCATCATTATTATAAAGTAGCTTCAAATATCTACCTAATTGTTTATTTGGATGTGACAAACAGACAAATCAAACAAGATTTTCAATCACTATTTATTATAATCGTTACATAGTTATCGTGTAACTTCGGGACGACTAGACTAGACCGCTTGATGCGATTTTCCCACAGTAAATATTTCAAGTTCAACAAATAAAAAACACATTAAGTGGTAAATTAAAATTTAACATCAGTCTCTTTGACGCACGGTGAATAAAATATTTAGGTACAGATAGTTAAATACTTGATGCTTCGATATCGCATAATTAATTAAACTAGGTTCTGCTGTTATACTCAATGACTTTCTTTGAATAATATATGAATAATGTGACAACACAATGCAGTTTTTTTTGTTATAGTTAGGTATATGATACCGGCAATGTGTATAATTCAGTATTTTATACAATACCTAGGCTTTGTACGAGTATAGAATATCGAGTGCGCAGCTGGCAATGTATGGAATGTTATAAAGAAACATAAATGGCACTTATAAACGAACTAGCTTTTGCCCGCGGCTCCGCCCGCGTGGATGTCGGTTATCGCGACCAAACATAGCCTATGTGCTTTCTCAAGGTCTAACCTACCTCTATACCAAATTTCATCAAAATCGGTTCAGCGGTTTAGTCGTAAAAGTGAGACAGACAGACAGACAGACAGACAGACAGATAGACAGACAGAGTTACTTTCGCATTTATAATATTAGTAGGGACTAGTAGGGACAAGCACGAAGGCTAATGCGGGAGCTCCGCTTCCACCTTCTAACCTATATTTCTGTCCAGGTCCGGGCGCAATGTCCACGCTACGCAATTTGTCATGGATAGATTAGGTTATTTTTGACAGAAATAGAATTTCCGCAAATATAGACCAAAATCAATTTATTTTTACACATAGCCTATGGAACAGCAGGCATTCTATAGATATATATAATAGCTTACCTGCATATAATGCCTGTATTATACAGATTGCCGGTAACACATATACATCACTTATGTGGCAGACAAGCACATGGCACACCTGATGGAAAGTGGTTACAGTGGACTATGGACGTGTGCAACATTTAAATTACACTCGAGTTGCCGACCTTGTAAGAATCTTTTAGTGCTCTATTTGAAGAACCCCATATTGTAGTCGCTAGCAAAAACCACAGCAGGGAGTTCATTCCACAGCTTGACACTCTCTGTCTGTCTTGGGACTTGATCTTGATTTTTTCATTCATGTGCTTAGCAAAGTTAAAATTGACTCCTTTCATCATTTTCTGAGCGTTTTCCCAACTCAGTTAAGGTCGGCTTTCCAATCTAGTGGTGAGACTGCACATCATTATTTTCCGTGACTACCTACTATCTAACCTCAAGTAAAATTGACTCTTTTACCTAGGTACGAGTACATTTAAATCTTCATAACATTGTTGAATTAATAGAACGTAACGCAAAATATAGGTAATAGAAAATGCGCTATTCAATGTCAATGTCCAACGCAAAATATAATAGAAAAGGCGCTATTCTGAAAGACAAGTTTTATGAGAATTGTATGTATACAAGGCGACAAGACTTTCATTGTGAACTGAATAGAGGTTTCATGAAACATTTAGCAGTAGGTATTTCAAAACAAACAGGGGATTCCAATAAACAGAATGATGTGAGTGTGGGAAATGACAGAATTACTCTTAGGAATTTAGGACGACGATGTACAGTCGGCAAGGAGATAAGTATACAGTATACACCTTTTCATATAATATTATAAAGTTGTATGAAAATTTGATTACTTTATCCTTTGTTGACTGTACCGACCATGCATCATCCAACGTAAGAGAACTGACTGCTAACTGCAACTGAACGACTAATCCTGCATCGCGCATTAGAGTTACGCTGGGTTACATACTTACAATGTAAAGGCGGCCACCCACTTGACAGTTTATCGAACGACAACCGGATGATATCGGTCTGTCAATTCATCGCAATAGCCCACACACTTTACAGTTTTGTATACGATTTTGGACTGACGGATAATAATGTGTGTGGTCGCTTGACGATTCCGGTCAGCAAAGACCGGACAGTCTTGGCCGTCGGCATTTTATACGTAATAAGTAGTAATAACATCAGACTAAAAGAATAAAATAATGTTATTATTTTAGCCTGAGGTAATAAAATTATGATGACATTGATGACATAAGGACTGCAGGCCGCCGGACAGACGATAAACTGCAAGCGGACTGTAAGTGGATGGCCGCCTTAACATCCCAACTTCACTCGTAGCCACAGCCGGCCAGGCGTAGGCAAAGGTATGTCACACCAGCCCTGTTCTACCACATGACCACCTAAAAGATACTCTGGCGATACTTTATACCACTTAGTTGGCAGACAAGCACACGGCCCACCTGATGGGAAGCGGTCACCGTGGCCTATGGACGTATGCAACACCAGGGGCGTCACACTCGCGCTGCCGACCCTGAAGAAACCTTCTAATGCCCTTCTTGAAGAACCCCATATTGTAGTCGCTTGGGAAAACCACCGCAAGGAGTTCCACAAGTGAATTCCACAGCTTGAGTGTGCGTGGGATGATGTGCCTTTCAAACCGCACAGTGCGCACCATTTCCGGACGCAATGTGTGAGGATGAATTCCCTGCCTGTGGCGAGAGGTGTTCAGTCGTGATAACACATCCACGTGAAGCCGCGGATATAATATTATAATACGAAACTATTATATAAAGCGCTCAATCGTATCTCGATGATAAAATAATATACGGAGAATCACATGATGTCAATTTTCGAAGTCAACAACACATAATTTTTGTCACGTTTTTGGTTCAATTAACTTAATTCTACGCAGCAGTAGAAATAATAATTCGTATGTTGGACTGGCAATTTGGAGGATGCAAGTTCACATCCCATAAGTTTTACCTCCTACTAATATTATAAATGTGAATGTTTGTGAAAATGTTTGTTAACATCTTCCGAAGGTCATGTCCTCTGTGACCCCCCTTCGGATCGCGCCTTTGTCCGTTGCTCTCATACCTTGCAAATCCAGTTTGAGCCTCGTCCGTCAAATGTACCTTTGTGGGTTTTGTGCCTAAGAAGTGCGGAATTAGATGTTTCATGATACCCCGCAATTCGTCTCGAGTTTTCAGATACTGGAGTATAAGATTGCCTCACACATGTCTCTTGCACTCTAGCTAACCCGGAGACACTCGGGTGTGGGAACCAATAAGGTATATCACGCCACCGTACCGTTCTGCTTGTGCTAGGGTGACAGATGGCTCCACCTGTCACCCCCATTCCTGCCTTCCTCCTCATCCTTCAAATGATAACCTTAACCACAGTATTAAAAGCTATACGCCTCCTGAACTGAAACAGTCAATAAAATCCACCACTTATTTTCTGACACTTGTTTTCTCAATAAATAAGATTTGAAACGATGACGTAATATAGTAAACCATGATTTCCTTAGGTCATTACTTATCTGTAGAGCCCATAGTTTTATTATCACTTTATGAGTGTACGTGGCTTGACCAGAACTCTAACGAGTAATGCATCAAATCATTAGTTATAGTTTCGAAACTAATAATAGTTTCATTAATGTTAACGGGAATTAACGCGATCATGAAAAAAGAGAACAGGATGGCAAAGGTATGTCCTTTGCCATGCTGTTCTATTTATTCTCAAATATCAGACGTGTAACAAATTGGAAATTATAAAGCTTACATTAATTCGTAGACTATTGACATGTAACAAATTGGAAATTCTAAAGCTTACATTAATTCGTATACTATTGACATGTAACAAATTGGAAATTATAAAGCTTAGATACATTAATTCGTAGACTATTGACATGTAACAAATTAGAAATTATAAAGCTTACATTAATTTGTAGACTATTCCCTGAAGTATCCCCGTACTTCAGGGAATATTCTAAAAAAAGAATTTGCGAAATCGGTTCAGCCGTTCTCGAGATTTAGCAACACATTTAGGGGTTCATTTTTATATAATAGAGATGTGTTGGTTCCCGATAGAGTGGAATAGGACTACTGCATGTCTTCCTGTGGGTGTCGTAGAGAGCGACTAAGGGATAGGGCTGTTCTTCATCCGACAGTAAACATAACAGCCCATGACAGTATTGCCATCTAGCAGGCACAGCAAGTGCCTGCTAGATGGCAATAGGCTCGCCCCCGATTACATGGGATCAAAAATCATAGTTGGCGAAATGTGGGTGTTAATACACCTCTGTCTACCCCTTCGGAGATTTACAGGCGTGAGGATATGTATGTATGCTTCTGGTGTACATGCTCTTGATGTTTGTTACATTGTTTATATGTCTCAATGAGGCTCCTTCTCCTTCTTTGCTCCAGTGTGGTTAAGTTCAGTTCCAAGAGGCGTTCTTCACTATACTTACTTTGAATCTACATAGCGCTATGTCATAGCATAGCCGCTATTATTATTTGTCTAATCATATTCAGCCCCTCTAGACAAGTGGCAATTCGTTGCTCGGTGTATGATGGAATAGAATGCCAAATGTATGGGGTTTGACGTATATGACAGGTGTCAACGAATGTCAAAAACGTCAAATCCTATAAATTTGTCATTCTATTCCATCATACGCCGAGCAACGTGTTATTTGTAGATAGCAACTATTAAACATAAATCAACTATAAAACAGATCAGCAGTAAATACCTATTTATTATTATTATCTCATGAGTCACGACTTTTGCTACGCATATTAATATTAATTTGTGGTTTTACACAGGCTTGGGAGTTCATAGACACAATTACAATAGACTGGTAATAATATCATAATTGTGTATAATATTGCATGCATTGCATATCATTTCCATAATACATACTTGTCATGCATTTTAAAACAAATAGAAATCTCCGGACTCACGTGTCTGAAGTTTTTCAGATCATAATATGAGTTTAATTTAATATCTAGTACTAGTATACCTCTGGAGTTTCGGGACACATTATCTTGATGGAGGTTATGGTATTTTATAATACTTTATGCTTGGTCAGGCGCGGTCCGAGGGGGAGGGGGGGGGGGGGGGGGCACAGGGGACATGACATGGTCTGCCCATAATGCTCTTATTAAATTTAAACCTACCTGAATGGTGCGGGTCACAGAAGGGACGGCGGCAATTAACTTCCTCAATCTATTAGCCTATCGCAGTCCACTGCTGGACATAAGCCTTTTCCATTGTGGGGAGAATCTGGAATACTATTTCCACGCTGGCCAGATCGATAGGTTGCTACAGGGTTTTAATTCGAGTTTTCCTTCTCTCGCAGCGATATCGTCTGCGTATTATTCCGTTCAACAACTGGTCTAGCTGCAATGCTTCGATATCGCCCAATATCGAATAGTATAGTCGTTTCACGTAAAATATCCAAGTCCAGCTAAATCACCTATTAGACTGGTAAAGCGGACCCCGGACTCCGAGGTGAAGGTCGGATGTGATTAGGATTAACGCTAGGCTGAAGAACAAGGCAGTTGCACACCGGTATCTGAAGACACAAGCACGAAAGACAAAATGACTCAAGCTCCCAAACAAAATAAATGTTTCGTCTTGAATAAAATTCTAAAATTCCTCTGAACCAAAACATGTAGACCTACTCAGTAGTCACCGCTCTGAATGAAATCCTCGCGCCTGTATAGAGAGTATAATATAACAGAACTGTATCAATACACGACTTGTGAGATAACATTTGAGTGCCCAGCAACAAGAAAACTAGCGTAAGTACATTGAGCGATATCGAATGATACTGACAGAATTATCTACGTAGATATGTCTTATAAAGACTAGGAGTTTCCGGTGTGGCAATTTACCTTTAACTTGTAGACGCTTCCGGTGGAAATGTCACTTATCCAATCATATGCTCACACTTATTTTTTTCCAGGGTACAACAGCCCCTCATCTGCTTCTATCCTACATACCTACTTCATGAGCTTCGTCTACTGTCTTTGAACCGTTCATGTAAACCCACCGGTTTCAAATACTCCTGCACTGCAATTCACTAAGCGAGCACAACGTTGCGACTCGCATCGTTGAGCTCGCTTAGATAGAGATTGTCATTGGTCGGATTATATCACGTCACAGGAGATCGACCAATGACAATCTCTATCGAGCACATCGTTGCGACTCGCATCGTTGTGCTTGCTTAGTGAATTGCACAGCTGACCTACTTACTATTAGTTCCTCAGATTAGCGCGTTCAATCAAATAAATCAACTCTTCGGATATATAAAATTAGTATAGACTAGCTGTTGCCCGCGGCTCCGCCCGCGTGGAATTCTGATCCCGTTTATCGCTGATATATAGCCTATATGTTAATCCAGGGTATAACCTATATACATACCAAATTACAACCAAATCGGTCCAGCCGTTTATGCGTGAAAGAGTAACAAACATCCACACATCCATTCTCACAAACTTTCACATTTATAATATTAGTAGGAATTTTCTGTTATTGACTCATCTCATTTTTTATATTACTATTTGTAATTCATCCCGTATCACATTTTTCTTATAATACATTTTTGGGTACGGTAAAATTACTTATGGTTTTCTTTAATGTGTAAAATGTGTAAAGAAAAGTTAATTGAGTTTACGTCAGACTAAAATGTTAGTGACTGACAATAATAACTCACCTCTCTGTCAATAGGGAACCAAAAAATACGTAGTGTAGTGTGTTGCAATTGTTACTTAATATTGGTAGGTAGGTACAAAGCATGAGAAAACAACAATTCTTGAAACGCCTAAAGAATTAGATATTTTTTACAGTTTATTACGATATTTCTCGTCATCGTAGTGGTAAAGGATCGTAGAATACTAAATGCGTGTTTCTTCTATAAAAAATGAAGTTATAAAATTTTGTAGAGCACTCTTTTTCGTAAGTAGGTAGCGTGTGTGTCCCATAAAGTACGTTATAATCTATAGAGGACTTAAACTAAACTCGATTACTCGATTAGTCTAGTCTAATGATGTATTGTATCTGTTTACATCACCCATGCTGAGTTAGTGATAGGTATTATAATATTAAATGAAATTTTGAATCATTTATTATGCTTACTATTCAAACCGATTTAGCAAGAGAAAAGAGAATCGACTTTGGGCGGGACTCGAACCCGCGATCTTTTCCTTACAGGGGGAACGCTCTGACCACTAAGCCACCGAGACCGCACGAAGCCGATCCAAATTCCTCTATACTTCCGTCTTTGGGGCGACGGTGGAGCCACCTACCGACACTCGTACGAGCTATCAAACTAAAATCGGTATTAAAAATCGAGCTAAAAGAGGTACTCTAATAACCATGAAGAATAAGCAAGCTAAAGTGGCAGCGGTCTGGCCACATCTGTCGAAGGACTGATGGCCGTTGGAGCAGACGAGCCTTAGGTACACCCGTATTCACAAACAACACTGTGAGGTCGCATAGTGTGCTCGAGCGCATAGGGCTGGTAAAATTAATTCACAAACATCACGGAGCAGTATCTAACGCAGTGCGTTCCCTCAACGAAGTATTTCTTAAGTATTTATCAATGAATAAAAAGGCTTGCCAAAACGAACGCACTAAGAATTTGTCGTTCTTTGCACAGTTTTTGTAGTACGCATAGCGAAGTATTGTTTGTGAATACGGGTGTTAGAGTGGAGACCGCGAGAAGGAAAACGAAAGGTGGGACGCCCGCTCCTTAGATAGATGGACTGACGACCTGATAAAGGTGGCTGGGACAGACTGGATGCGGAAGACGGAGGATCGGCAGACGTGGCGCATATCGGGAGAGGCCTATGTCCAGCAATGGACTGCAATAAGCTAATTGATTGATTGATTATAATAATCAGACAAAATGAAGCAAGCCTCACATAACACATAGCAACCTCAGGCTAGCATACTTTCTTGAATGTTGGTAATTAGCAGGTCTTCTAGACAATAGGTATTATATTCTATTGTGTACTGATTAGTGACTGAAGGCAAGTGAATAAGTGCAAATTTAATTAGAGGTTAAACAAGTTATTGCGACATATCGTTATACAACACTTCAAGTGTTCACTTGTTCCGATCTAGCTCTAATAATGTTTCCCTCCTCCTACAGTCCCGAGTCCTGTAAGCGGTGCGTGAAAAAGCATGTGATGAAGCCGTCAAGCTGAGTGCCACCATTGTAACATGGTATGTTACCTGGTGACCCTCTTTTCCGAGACTTCGCCTTCAGCTTACCATCAGGCGAGGCGAAGTGAAATTGACGTAACCTAAAAAAAATCACCTACTTATGATTGATGCTTCATAATATATATAACTTGGTCATGCGTCTTTAAAAGAGTTCCAGTGTTATTTCACCCGACCCACCTGGTCGAAAGTGGATACCATGGCCTTTATGGATGTATGCAACACCGAGAGCGTTACACTTATGCTGCCGACCCTGAAAAAACCTACTAATGTCGTTCTTAAAGAACCCCTAGAAGTAAAACCTAGGTGCATACAGATTGAATCACTGATTGATTGTTTCTTTGTGAAATAAGATTTTACGGGACCCAAGCGAACTGCATCTGCAATGCGGCACGCGTTTCACCTCTGCTTACCTCATTCGTGAAGTACGAGTGTGAATATATGAAATAGAAATTGATAGTGAAGTGATTCATACTAAAACATGAATGAAATGAATGAGAGCCTGATAAGCACCTATTTTAGTTAGGTAATCAATGTAGTAATCTTATCTACAATATTATTCTGCCATAGATTTACATTTCCTTTTCGTAAATTTATGTGACAGTAAGTTGATTTGCATGATATTAGTCATCCATCTGGCGGCAAGTGGCACTATGATGACTAAAGACTGATGTTGAACTGGGGGCATGACCCAGCTGTCATGGCGTCTGCATCACTGCTAGGGGTGCTAGTATTAGTCATTGGTAAAAAAGTAAAAATAGGCCAATACTAGTAGCAGCCTAACCATCACCCTAGTTAATTTAGGCATAGAGTGGTGGCAACCGTCGAATTTCCATACACCTCTCTGTACGGGAGGGGAAATTTTGATCACCAACAATAAAATAGGCTCATCAATATTGGTGGCCAAATCTACTGAGGTTTTTGCGATCCTTTATAGGACACACCAGATTCCTAACCCATATAAGCCGGTTTGACGAAGCGAAGTTTAGTCGTCAAACCGGATTTAGAGAGGAGAGTTAGTCGGTTCAAGTCCGATATACCCATACCAACCTCATCATCCGGTGAAGGGAAGCCCGAGGGGTTCTCCGCATATCAAAAAAGGATTACCAACCAATCCCTTTTTTTTATTTCACACGTCAATAGGTCATTTCCACCAGGTGGGCCGTGGTCAGGCAAGCCATTTAAGTAGTCCAAAAGAAAATAGGTTATGAAAATGAGCTGATCTCGATATCAACTAATTTTCATGCATAGGTACAATCTTGATGTGTATTTTTAATGTTTTATTTAAAAACTCAGTTTATTAATATTTTTCTAAGACTAAAAATCAAAATCGAACCACTTTATAGTACATTTGTTGAAAAGTATTTCTTTTTATGAAAAGTTGTGACCTTTATCTAAGTATGAAATAGAGTAGGTATGAGTGTAAACTTCATGCATAGTTTTAGTACACAGTAGATTATATGTGCAACCATCATCATTATCATCATCATCATCATCACCTCGACTGTAAAATAATACCTGAACATTTGCCTCTTTCATACAACTCCACAGCTTCCTAGTCCTTCAGACTCCCATTCATTCATAAATTGCGCTAATATACGAAATAAAAAATATAATCTGCTCGAGTTAAAGTCACGAGTGGATATTTATCTTTTTTTATAATAACAATCACCTGATATTAAATGGTTTCCGGTACTTATGAAACTTTTTTTTTTCGACTTTTGGACCGCCACAGATAATGTCATCGTCGTGATTTTCATTCATTCATCTCAGAATAAAAATGCACCTTTTTGTATTATTAATGAAGCAAACTATGTAGGTAGTTTGCAAACTAGGTATGTACCTAGTTCGCTTGGTGGCAAGCGGTCATCGTTATGTAATACAGGCTTTGCAATACCAGTGAACTGGGTGTAAAGGCATAATAAAAGACTGTGAAATGTATTCTAAAGGAATACAGCGAGGACAACGAATAGAAGTTTGTACTATTCAAAACTTTCTGTAACTGTTTTTTTATCTTCTAGAGAAAGAGATTCTTTTACATGAACATTCAAAGCATTAATAAACATAGGTGATATAGCGACAAACATACCTACATAAGAGTTATTTCAGGCAGTCATATGTAATGTAGGTATTGTATGCATAGGTCAATAGGCTGACTGATCACAGTGATCACTGAAAATAGTTAAAAAAAACATAATTTATATTCCTGTGCTTTATGTGTTCATAGTTAGAAGTTAACTATATGGTTGCATACATGTAATTACGATGATAATCTCGGGGGATACCCGGTTTAAAGGGCAGTTATTAGTGTAGTTTGTGTTAATGACGTAAACATACGATAGAGGTGGGTCAGCAGTTCAGATAGAGGTGTAAATAATTGATGACCGTATTAAAAAACTAAAAAATGTAGTATAATGCCAAAAAATATTTTGTATGAACTGAGATACAAGTGAAAATCATAAACATCCATCCACAATACTTTTTTTTGCCCATTTTGATACACATATCAGAATTGTCTTCCTAGCGCCATTTCTTACAAGTGAAAAATGTTATTTATTTAAGGGATAAATACTGACAGGTGGCAAGGTATATTTGATATAAATAACATACCTACGAAGTAAATAAATACCTACTATAAACTTTAAACATCCCTCAGTCTGCGGTGGAGGTAAGTCACGAACTTGTGTCTGAAATCGAGACTACTCTCACTAGAGTATCCGATTGGGGACGACTAACCCTAGTCCAATTCAACTGGGCTAAGACACAAGTATGTGCATTCACCGCTAAGAAAACCTCATTTATTGTAGTGCTTCAATTTTCGAGACACACCGTTTACCATCTCTTCGAGTACAGGGATCCTCGGTGTCGGTATCTTCAGCGACTATCACCGCCGTAGTCACTTGGAAGACTAAGTCAAGCTGGTATCAAAGAAACCAGGAGTGCTCAACAGGACGAGGCAGTACATCACTGTGGGGCAAAGACTCCTTCTTTATAACGCGCCCGTTCAGCCCCACATGGAGTACTGCTGTCACATTTTTGCCGGGGTTAGCTAGACCCCTTCGACTTGGCGCAAAGACGGGTGCTGAGGATCGTCGACGATCCCATACTCACAGGCGGGGTGGTAGTCCCTTTCAACCTCAGGAGGGACTTCCTTGCTGTGAGTGTTCCACCGCCTGTACGATGGTTTGTGTTTAGAAGAATTGATTGACATAATGCCTAGGCATTCTAGAATGCTGTTACTTTCTATCGCCGCACCGCTTGCCATAAACAGTGAATTCATTCTCACACATTACGACCGAAAACGGTGCGCACTGTGCGGTATGAAAGGAACTTCATCTCACGCACGCTCAAGCCGTGGAATGATCTCCCTGTTGTGATTTTTCCAAGCGACTACAATATGTATGGGGTTCTTCAAGAAGGTCATTTGAAGGTTTCTACAGGGTCAGCAGCTGGCACGAGTATGACGCCCCTGGTCCAAAAGCTACGGTAACTACTTTCTAAAAGGAGGGCCAAGTGCTTGTCTGCCGCCTACGTGGCATGATCTATTCGCCTAATATTTCAAAAAGTTTTTCAAAAGTCATCCCAGAGATGCCAGCAGTATTCCACGAATTTGTGTCTTGTACAGAAGACACTGCTGCTCCGGCGTGTAAAAACGTCTCACTATGTTCAGGACTCTCAATGTAGTTTTTGTTGTTCAGTTTGCAGTGAACATCCACACCGAGGATACTGAGATTGTCCTGCAGTGGCAGTGGCGTGATCTAAAGGGTGGGAAGGGGAAGGAAAGAAGATACCTTTGCACTGAACTTCTTGGTCTTCTTGGCACTGAACTCGATCAGGTTCTCAGAGCCCCATTGGGAAATGTGGTTCAGGATCCGGTCAAGCTCAGTGACTAGAAGCTGCCTTTTTTCCACGATATCAGAGTGCTCGGCCGCAGGATGTCCATGATAACTCCCGTGTAAGGTGCTATCGTCTGCATAGCAATTAATGCTGTCAGTGGACAGCATACGCTGATATGCAGAAGAAAGAATGGGTGATAAGACGGACCCTTGCGGCACGCCAGCATTTACCTGCAAGAACTCCGAAGTTCTTCCATCACTAAGGACGCAAATACGGCACTACTGCAGGAAGTTAGCCACCCAGTCGCACAGTCTGGGAGGCAGACCAGACGCTGGCAGACGGGAAGGAAGGTGCCAGATTCTATCGAAAGCTTTGTCGATGTCAAGACTAAATTGCCAGTGACTCGCCATCCTTTTCCATAGCCTAACCCAAAACTAAAAAAACAAAAATATTATTGTACAAAATTTAGTCACCTGTCTCGTTTTATTTACTACTAGAAGATTATTTACGTTTTACAAAGATAGAATACCAATTTTACAACCAACACACCGAAGAAAAACAAGCTGTAAAATTATCTATGTTGTGCAAACCAATTCTGACATGTTGTGCAACATGAGGATGAAAAACCTTTTGATGTGGACATATAACCAATTTTGCAGTGTCAGAAGTGCACATCTATATTTTGCTAAATCTATTCTTAGAAAAAAAATACACTTGGTTTTTTTTTTTCAGTCGATGCGCAATTTTATTTTAAGGCCATCTAGCGAATAAAAAAAAATGCACATAACGACTTTGGCAGGCGGGCGGGTAAAAGAAGGTAAGAAGTTAAAACAGTAAACAGGCATACTGATGGCGACGAACCTGCCGAGTCTCCATTTTTATATTGGACTGACTTGACTTCACCTCGCTGTAAGGTGAAGGCAAAATCTCAGAAATAAAATTGTAGATTCGTCCCTCCGTCTATCCGTCATCGTTTTTCGTTCTCTGGTAGAAAACCAGCATTATCTTTTTTGTTTCTTTCCTTTTAAAGGAAAATATGAGGGTCACACTCTATACCTCCTGTGAATATCGTTCAATTCAAGGAATGCGTTAGGTGGTCCACATGCGTATGTTCGTATACAAATAACTATGTAGTGAATTTCATGCAAATGATGAGATACACGAAGGAGTAAGAGCTTAGGACTGTTTGCCATACTACACAGCTTATGAAAACGTAGCTTTTTGATGATAGTTCGATCACCCCCTGTAATTTAGGATATAATTTGTACGGGAACACCCAACAATTCCGAAATATTTAATTCCGAATTTCAATATTCCGATTTTCAAAATGCCGAATATTATAATTCCTAAGAAACAAAACTCCGAGTATTCAAAAACACGATATTTATTTATCCGAAAGTTATAAATACGAATGTTCATCCTTCCGAATTTCATTTTTACGAATAATTAAAAGTCCGTAGTATTATTGGCCCGAAAAACGTTATTCCGAATTTCAAATTTCCGAAAATTCATTGCTCAAATTGAAAATTTGTATCAAAAATAGGGAAAAGTTAAAATGATTTGACATGTTGCGCATTTAGAGTTGATTTTTTATATTAATAAATTAATTTTCTCGCCAATTATTACGTATACAAATTAAGCCAAACCCGACTTGCCGTGGTCGTACTGCCGTAGTACTTGTTTGCTCTACACTAGAGTGTTATTTAAAAACCGGAGGCGCGGAGGGAGGGCAGTCCTCGCCCGCAGTAACGAAGCTCAGGCGGCCGGGCGAGCTGGAGCGGCTGAGGCTGGTCGCCGAAGGCGACCAGCAAGCCGAAGCTGCGGAAGCGAGCATGGGTGCCCGAACTTTGTTACGCAAGGGCGGAAGGACTGCACATCCCGTAGCGCCGGAGAAGAGCGAAACTAATGCATGCCTGCATGCTTGCCTGCATGCTTGCCTGCATGCTTGCCTGCATGCTTGCCTGCATGCTTGCCAGAATGTATGCTTGCCTGAATGCATGCTTGCCTGAATGCATGCTTGCCTGCATGCATGCTTGCCTGCATGCATGCTTGCCTGCATGCATGCTTGCCTGCATGCATGCTTGCCTGCATGCATGATTGTTGCTGAAAGTTGTATGGCAACGTGTATTTTGTAATCATTAGCATAAGTAAATTAAAATAATAGTTCAATAATTCTATTTCATGTTTATCTCGTATACCCCGAGAATAGCAACTATCCGACTTACCTCATGCAGGTTTACAAGGCGCTTGATTGTCGGGTTTATGTTGTTTCGGAATTTTGATAATCGGAATTCGTATTTATGATATTTCGGATTATTAATAATTCGGAATTGTAATGGTTCGGTATCTTCAAATTCGGAATTCTAATATTCGCAGTTATAATCATTAGGAATTTTGAAATTCGGGTTTTCAATAAATAGGATTTATAATACATCGGATATCTGACTTTCGGAATTTTGAATGTTTCGGAATTATGAATTTCGGAATTTTGAAATTCGTGATTGTAACTTTCGGAATAAAGCTTTTCGTATTTATGTAGTGTACCCTAAAATACTCCTAGCGGAAATCTCGATTCGACGTATAATTTAGCATTCTACCAACCTATGTGATATAAAAAAATATTACTTAATTTCGATTTAGATAGAAAAAAAACGAATACAGCTCAGGCGGGACTCGAACCCGCTATCTTTCCCTTACAGGGGGAATGCTCTGACCTCTGAGCCACCGAGCCCGAAGTTGATTCACATTTTTCTATAAATATCCGTCTTAGGGCAACGGATTCAGTTCCTTAATTTAACTACAAATGAGAGACATTATAACCGATTACAATAATTCACTTTCATCGTTGGACCATCGCCAAGTGTGTCTATACACTTAGGTACGTCACGCAGCGGTTCGTGAATGACACACCTATCAAATAAAAATCTGTATCTCTCGTTTATCTTATCTTAATAGTAAATTCGTACCTATATATAAGAGATTTTACTCTCAGTTTTATTATTCGACTACTGTATCTCTCTGATTTATAGCTAGTGTTGTTAGAAACTAATAAAGTTTTTTGAATACGTGATTTTATAAGGATATGGTCATAGTAGTTCTAATACAGTTTAGACGATAGTGTAAATAAGTTTGGTGGAAACCAATAACTGTATCGTAATTACCGCATCAGTATTGTTAGAAAAAAAAAGGTGATATTTTGTTGATTATTTTTAATTTTAAAAATGGGTGTATAGTCTTTTTTCATTATTTTTACGCCTTCGACCGATTATATCATTCGAAAGAGTTACTTGGTACTCCTATAACTGGATTGGTTACCTTATCATTGGTAACTCCTATAACTGGATTGGTTACCTTATCATTGGTACCAATAGGTACCTTTGAAGTGCCTGATGTAAATAAAAAATATGAAAAAAAAAAACCGGTCATATTTGTTAGCACTCTTGCTTGAGACGAAAAACGACTAATCCATCAACTATGTATGGTGCTTTTTTTGTTGCCATTAATAAAAAAATAATTTCTTTAATGTAATAACAACCAAAAAAATAAAACCAACAAATGGACGAATAAAAATATCAATTCCATTTTTTGCAAGATGGATATAATGGTTGGTGCTGACGAAGCAGTTTTTGCACCTAAGTGTACACATACACTATTTTCACATAACTTTTTTATTAATTTTAGATATTTTTTTTTGTTTCCAGAACCATGCATTCCGGGTGGTTAGCATGGGAGTGTGTTGTTTTTGCTATATTCGTGTTCGCAACGTCATGTGCCCCCCTCTGGAGGAGAAGAAGGGACGCCGCAGCAGGTGGAAGTGCAAAACAAGCGTACATTTTCGCAAGTGGAGGAGTCTCTACCCTGGCTATGATTCTGTCCGTCGCTAGAGGCACATTAGGAGTCAGATCATTTTTAGGTAAGTTCTTACGATTCGTGTTTACTAGTCTATTTTTCTAATTAGTTGCTCGTTTTTATGTAAAATATAACTATTACTATCTATTAGAACCGGTAGTTATCAACAAATGGAGAATTGTGGAAACAAACAAGACATATTGTAAACTAGCTGTTGCCCGCGGCTCCACCCGTGTGGATGTCGGTTTTTGCGACCAAACATAGACTATGTCCTTTCTCAGGGTCTAAACTACCCCTATACGAAATTTCATCAAAATCGATTCAGTGGTTCAGGCGTGAAAGCGTAGCAAACAGACAGATAGACAGAGTTACTTTCGCATCAATAATAATTAAGTATGGATATGAATAATTCGAAATATCCCTGCGCGGTTTTATCCCTTTTGCGTAAGGTGAATAACCGCAATCCGGACTTGATAGGTGCCTTAATAATGAGAACTTCAGAGTATGTTATTTACTATTAAGTAATTATCTATTATCACGAAAAATGGTTGCAAACTTCGTCGTAATTGTTGTAATGAGGTACATAAAAACGTGAATCATGATCATGCATGATCTGTCTCGACAACAAGACGATAGGCCAGAATATGTTTTAGATACCGACGAGTTTTAATGGCGTATATCTAAGCGACAAGTGACGGAAGCACAGAATGGATAATACTCGTAGTAGTGAATGGAAACTAAAATAGATTTAGGTACACTAGGTAAAAGTAGACAGTCTTACCGTTTGTGTCTTTAATCGTAAAATAATTATGGATGTTATACCTCGGGGTACGTATCTTGGACCTAAACCGCGAGACAATGAGCAGTTTTCCAGTAGGTATTTATAGCGTTCCTAAAGACAAGCTAGATGGCGCAGCCGGCACTTTTGGTAAAGTAGAGTGTGGTCTCACATCTAGATAGTGTTCCCTAATTTATGGAAAAAATGTTCTTCGGTTTTTGTAATGATTTACTTTACATAAATGTTTTGACATATTTTTTTTTGATAAAATTATTTTAAATATAATATTATTTTAAATTACAGACAGTGACGCGAAAAGAATTAAGCGTTTTATCATATTTTATCTATTGTAATATGGGTAAATGAAATTAAACTTTGGCAACATCGCACAAATAAACCACAGAGTACATTAAAATTACCAAAAGCTATGCTAGCACCATCTCTTGATGATTTAAAAACCAACTGATTATTATACCTACTGGAAAACTGCTCATTGAGACCGTGCGTGCGTGCGAATTATTTTGTAATAATCTAAGCTTGGTGAATTTGAGCTCGTCCACCGCAGTAGCACCTTATGCTATCCTCAAAAGACACCCAAGAAACGTGTATTGCGCGTATAGCAACTAGTATTATGTAGTAGTAAGGCAAAGATCGCGGGTTCGAGTCCCGCCCGAGGTCGATTCTCTTTTAGTTAGCATGGGTCATTCACCATCTCGCGATCGTCAAATTCGCGAGCGCGCGCGAGTTGGCAATTTTCGATTTCGAATTATTTTTTCGTCATCATCTCGCGCGCATGCTAAAATAAGTGCTTCAAAATTTCATTCAATAGTACTATGTACTAGTATTATGTAATAGGAACGTAATAATAGTCACGTGTTCTTTTAGAGTTTTCTTTTTTCTTTACTCTTTACTCCTAAAAGGTGCACTAACATTTCAACAACGCCTTGAATGAGAAATGGATATATTTATACCGTTTTCACAAATACTTGCCACTATGAACATAATCGTGATTATTAAAATAATGTCATCATAAAGGCAACAAAGTCATTATCGTGAACACTCGCGCATGAAATACAGAACGCTTATGTGCCGCGTCACTAGATAATTTGCTGTAACAAAAAATAATAACTTATTCGCATATTACTCTATTATGTTCTTTACTAAAACCAGTCATTTTAAAGTGTACCCTTTTTTTTTGTCGTGCGAAAAATCCCCACGGAAACCCTCCCGCCGGCGGAAGGTTATGTCGGACTTAAACCGACTAAAACACACGCCTTCTGTGTACCGTCGCCGTTGGTTGCCGGAGGTGAGGTGATCGTAAACATTATCCCTCGTACCCCGGCCGAACCAGGGCCATATCTCTCGATCCGGCCCTCTTCGGGTGTGGGGACCACTGAGTCCCCACCTCGCTTTATACTGTACCCTAGAACTCATGTGATTAAGAGACGGTAGAATAGAGAAATAGAGAGAGAAAGAGCAGGCCCTCGATTCTGCTAAAGGAAAACCACTGTCGTACCAAAAGCACTGCAAAATGGCATTAAATTTTAAACTTTACGTCATAGGCTAAAGTCCAAAATTAAATGAAAAGAGTTTCATTACCCTTTTTCATCTACAAAAAGTCATTTAACATTAATCTTTAACTGCGTCATTTTAAAGTAGGTATAATTGACCCCGAAACGTCATAATTTAGCTGCAAATGTAAGCTACACAGAATCTCATTTAGAGCACAAATTCTCATGTGAGATTAATATATATTGTTATATTAATAGACAAAGATATTGAAAAACAAAGATCAACTGAGCTGACATTCTAATTCAATAATAGTAAATACTTGCATGTTTCATTTTAAATATTAAAATCAGACGTTATCTAGGCTATATTTAAAAACGTAGGCATGTCATGTTTCGATAGCTATCTTTTTTTGTTATTCAATCGATTGTAAAAACATAAAAGTATAACAAAAAACGGATGCGCGTCACGTCGGAAGTTTAGATAACGCGCACGTGGCAACTGTGGCAAGAGATGTCATCTGAGATATCTACAGCTACATAGTAGGTACTTATAACTACATACCTACAGAAGCTATGGGATTAACTCTGCTGTAGTTTTTTCAAGCGACTACACTATGGGGTTCTTGAAGAAGGGTATTAGAAGGATCCTATACATTTAGCAGCACGAGTGTGACTGCCCTGATGTCTGACACGTCCATAGGTCACGGTAACCTGTCTATCAAGTAGGCCGAGTGCTTGTCTGCTACTTCAATAGTATAAAAAAATAGAACGAAAGAAAATCACTTTTACGCATTATTTTTCGGTAATTTCGTCTAAACCTCACATCGGATTCTGATACGGTTTTAGTATTTTTATACCTACCTTATATTTGTACGGGAGACTTGTGAATTATACCTTTAAAAAAACGTGGCTCATTCTCCTTGGAACATGAACCAGCCACCATTCATCCGTGTAACGGGTTCTTCGTCAAGTAGGCGCACGTGTGTTAGCACCTTCCAATTGTACCAATTTTGTAGGTTACCAACGCGCTTGGTTGTGAAAAACTGACATATTTATATACAGCCAGCTACAAAAACGTTATAATGAATTCTATTAAGTACCTACCTACTTGAAATTCATACTATCAATGTATAACATTAACTACACGTAATGTAAGGCAATTTAAAGTATTTAATACGTACCGTGATCACAGTAATTCTCGTAAACACAATTGTATTTTTAAACATTGTTAGGGCCTTCATTCATCTCCATAATATGTTCTAATTGTTAAGTCAATATTGTGACAAGGTTGTATGTATATTATTTGGACATTGTCAGTTATAACTCTATCTCATTCAACAATACCTACTAAAGTTATTTCATTCCAAAGTTGAGATCGATCTTGGATGTTGTAAATAGGTAAAGCAAAGAAAAAAAATAGGTTATGTAAATAATTTAACCGTTGGTCTAGATTTAACCGTTATCATTCAAAATTTGAGGCAAATATGAGTCAAGGTGAGGAATAAACATTAAGGCACGAAGGTATAGTAAGGCACTTAGAAACATTTTTAGTATCAGAGTTTCCCTAGAGCAATAAGCATCTAATAAAAACCAGGACCTCAATTCTGCTAAAGCAAAATCACTGTCATACAACGGACACTGCAAATAATTCTATTTAATATTAAACTTTAACCTAAAGCCGGGCCAAACGCATCTTAACACGTAAAGTTACATAATTGTTATCGAAAGATCGATATTTAATAGATTGAAAACAAAAATGACTCACACTGTATATTTTGTGTTTCAAGATACGAAAAATCAAGATCGAACTAATAGTGAGATGATAATATTTGATGAATTGATGTATCTTTCAAGATATTGTTTTGTGCTTTTTATAGATTTGTTTTATTTGGTGTTTTAACGTTTTAATAAGTCAAGCGATATTAAGCGTGCCTATTTCGTACCAGCCCGTTTAGTACTATGAAAGCATAGCTCAACAATCAACAAAATTGTACAAAGTAGTCCAAATAATGATAACGTGGCTGGGATTGTGCAATATGACGTCACACATGAATGGCTCAATATATTTCAATGAAAAATACTTTTAAAGCGACGATAAACATTTAACTGTAACATCGTGGGCTATAAAAGAGTTACTACTTTTATTGCTGCCTACTTCAGTTAGGTAAATTATCATTTTTCTATACCAGCTGACGGCGTTCTTTTTTCTGGTTTATTTTGTCGCAAAGAAGTATGGGTACGGTACGAGTAAGAGATAGGTACGGTTTGAGTAATGTGTGGGCGTGAGATGAGTACGGGATGGGTACAGAATGAGTACGAGATCGGCAAAATCAAAATATTTGACCTAATTAGTAGCGAAAATAGATAGTATTTAGTTACTCGTACGCAAACCGATTTGTGATAAAATAGAAATGGTGTGAAAACGTGTTTTCTTTGTCAGGCTTCTAAACCTCTATATGATTAACGGGTCGTCAAACCATATCACGTTATTCGAAGCGTGTCATGTGGGAGTTAGCGGTCACGCTGAAAATTTGTGACTGGGTATTTGGGTTCATTCGCTTAATTTGTAATACAAGAGTAATGGCGTTTTTATAAGCACACTAGCCTTCCGCCCGCGGCTCCGCCCGCGTGCATCTCGGTTAACGCGACCTTTGCTCATATCTTCGGTTCTACTCAACCGATTGCGATCAAACAAACGTAAGATTTTAAGTCTGAGTAAGCCCTTTGTAACAAAAAAACTGCATCAAAATCCGTCCAGTAGTTTTTGCGTCCATCGCGGACAAACAGACAGGAAATTCAAAAAAAATATTTTCGTGTTCAGTATCGTTAACATAACATAACCCAAGTAATATTTTAAAAATCTCTAATGTACAGACACGGCCATTTTACAATTATATAATAGTATAGATTATGCAAGCTAAATCAACCTTGCTTGTAAACCTGCTGTTTGATGGACAAGACTCTGACACAGGCTTTCTTCTAGGCGTTGGGAGGTCAGACAGAAGTCACTTCAATAAAAGTCACATAAGTCGAATATAAAGTAAAAAGCAACTGGAAACTATTTATATCTACTGATTGGTCCTGACCAATCAGTAGATATGAATATAAATAGTTTCCAGTTGCCTTAGACTAGTTGAGTGAATTGTGGATTATAATACCTGAGAGGCTAGAGATAGAATAGCCCAATTATTTTGAAAATGTTATTTGTTTTATATAATATGGTAAATGTGGTTGCAAATGTATTTTATATTTTTGGTTGTTAAGGGGGAGATGTGGTGAATTGTACCTATTTGCTAGTTATATTTGAATAAAGAAATTAGTCTATGGTCTACCTGCCTTTCTTTCACAACATGGTATTATAATCCACAATTCACTCAACTAGTCTAAGGTAGATTGTGATGAGCAAAAGTACTCAAAGCCAACTTGTTCATGATTTTCAGTTTTACGTAATATTTATTTTATTTCCTTTAATTTTTTATCGACATATTGACACAAGTAATGTGGCAAGGTTGTTGAATGGCCTAGAAATTAATTTGTTTGTTTATTATTATCTCTGGATTCATCTCAGCGAGATAAAAAGGTTCATATCAATTGGTGTGATAAAAAAGGGTATAATAAACCTTAAAAAATGTGATAATACTATAAATATGCAGTGCCCAAGATCTGCTTAGTACACAGTTTGATAATGATTATGCTGTTAACCAAAACAACAAAAACAATATAGTGTTAATATTGTTCTAGCAAAAAACGTGCAACTTATTTGAATAAACGCCAAACTTAAAAATAAAACTCTTCCATTCTTGAAATGTAATTAGTGTCACTCAACTCTCTTATAAAACTAATGATCATAAAAATACAATATTTGGTACTAAAAAAGTTCACAAATGTATTTTAACCTGTTCTGTGCGAAAAGGTCGCTTTTGAGCTATAGAAATACACATTATAATATTTTGGAAAAAGCGAAATCAATTCTCGGGCGGGACTCGAACCCGCGATCTTTCCCTTACAGGGGGAACGCTCTGACCACTGAGTCCCGCCCGAGAATTGATTTCGCTTTTTCCAATTCATTATAATTTGTTTAGTTTAGCAAACTAATTGCTTTAAAATTATCTCAATATAGAAATACACTCAGTGACTTTGCCCACTTGTCGATAAAATAATTACATAGTATTAATAAGATTGTCTGTTTATTTCCAGGTTTCCCATCCGAGCTGGTATACTATGGATCTGCGATGTGGGAGACACTCTACGGGATCATCCTGGCCTTCCCAATCGTCTGTTGGATCTTCGTACCGGTCTATTACAGGCTTCATACCAACTCTGTGTATGAGTACTTGCAGGTATGTTATTAATATATCAATATCTGTTGATGAAATGGATGTATTGTTATTTGTAATTCCTCCAATTTACTTCTAATTAATGTTGATGGAGGTTATGTTACAGTCTGACTTTTCTTGGGACTTTGCGAGTGTCACTACTTGATGTTTTGTGGGTTGATGATATAGAGAAATTAGGGTAGTGGGAATACGGGCTTTACGAGATTAGTCCCATAAAAAAACCTATTGGACCTAAAAACACTTCCTTATTACGTCTGTCAGTGATTCTGCAACTCCTAAACGGCTTGACCGATTGATGAATGGAGGATATTCTTCAAATAAAGTAAAACTTTTGTTTCCTCTCCAGATGCGTTTCGGCTCCCGCTTCGTACGGCGCATGGCTGCAGCTACATTCTTAATCCGTCAAGTACTGAACCTTTCCGTGACGGTTTACACCCCAACCGTGGCGTTCCATGCTGTGCTTGGTCTTCCTCACTGGGCGTCAGCAGCTGCCTTGACTATAGTGGGGATCGTGTTTAACTTACTCGGAGGGCTGGCTGCGGCAATTAGGTAATTATAATAATGTTATTGATATGTAATATCAATCAATCAATGCATCAATAAATTGATCAATACATCAATCAATCAATTAACAGTTTTTAGAGTTGATCAAAAGTGTATAAATTGTATACGTGATAGAACTACGCTATGCATGTAGATAACCATGCTAATGAGTTCCTGAACTTACTATTTCAGGGCCGATGTTATACAGACTTTGACAATGATATTGGTGAGTGGTGCCTTCATCATCCAAGCCACAGTGAAAGCTGGAGGACCTCAGACTGTCCTGGATGCTAATATTGACGGTGGAAGGCTTAAATTCATGCAGTAAGTATTAAATTACATGTTTATTGGATTACAAATACTACTAGTCTCTTCTGATTTGAAAATTATCCTGTACCTATGAAAAAAAAATTAACTATTGAGATAGCAAGCGAGCAAATGTTCCACTAATTCTCAAATCGTTACTGTGTTACACTATTAGGAGTACCACTTAAGTACTCATTATCAAGGGGGTTTTTCCGTTTCGTCCGTGGTCCGTGGAAAAACAGTGGAAGGTAGTTAACAGCTTCAGAACTGGGAAAATTCGTAAGGAATTTAGCCACTTCCCATTTGAATGAGCAAATCATAACTTATCCACTTACCAAACATTATTCTTCATAAATAAGTTATTAACAAAATGTTTTTGTACTTCAGATTTACCGGAGACCCAACTGTCCGTGTAGACACACTCTCAGCTATCATCGGCCAGCTCTTTATGTCTGTCTCCATATACGGTTGCCAGCAAACGTTCGTCCAAAGATACTGCTCCATGCCCAGTGAAGCGAAAGTCAGAAAAACTTTACTAGCAAACGTTCCTGCAGTAGCAATCCTATTCAGTTTGTCCTGGTTCGTTGGCATGACCCTGTATGCTGTTTACAAGTACTGCGATCCTCTATCTTCGGGCCAGATCTCGGCAACTGATGAGATTCTACCTTTCTACGTTCAGGATCAGTACAGTTTCTTACCTGGAATGCTTGGGTTGTTCCTGGGAAGTCTGTTTAATGGAGCTTTGAGGTGAGTAAATATTGTTACTATTTCAAAATGTCTTACTCCTTGGCTTACTCCTTTTGCAAAACTACCTCTGGAATCTTTATTTATGTTTGGTTTTATTTTATTACAGTTTCCTGGTATCAAACGTGAACTCCTTATCGACTGTAATGTGGGAGGACTTCGTATCCGCTACCCCAATATTCAAAGGCATCAGTGACAAGCGACAGTTGACTATCATTAAAATTATTGGCATTTTCTTTGGTAAGTATTTCAACTGTAATCGGTTTAAAATAATGATAAGGACCATCTATATTTACAATCATGTAAAATTGTCTTACAATTGTAGTTATGTAAACAATTATGTACATAACTGGCAATTAGTACTGAAACAAACATTACTATACATAATAATACAAGACTGGAAATAATGTATGTTATTTCTACTTTTATGCTTTGTCAGTATTTTTAATACGCCCTATGTTTTCATAGAACACCAAGGTGGCTAAGTCGAACGGCCCAAAAATAGTAGAATAAACTGAAAATTCTCTTAGACCTAAAATTATTTCTAAAATTCGTAGGAATACTTTTATTCGCAAGTGCTACAGATTTCTTATCATGATCTTTTTATATTTTAGCTATCATCATAATGTGCCTGTCCCTATGTGTGGGTATGGTTGGCGGTGTAGTTGAAGGTTCACTACTAGTCACATCAGCTACTTCTGGTGCCTTACTTGGAGTATTCATACTAGCAGCCCTGTGTCCTGTAGCGAATGGCAAGGGAGCCTTGTGTGGTATGATTGCGTCACATGTGATTACGACATGGATGGCCGCTGGAAGATTGTTATACGTCGATAAACATGTTGCCATGCTACCTTTATCTACTGAGGTAAGATTTTTTCTATTAAGCTCTTTGTTGAAAGCGTATAGCAAATCTTACTAAATAGTTATACTCTGGTTCATATGCTGTTTGAATATTTTCAACCCTATAATGGAAATTTTTTGGTCGTACTTTTCGTACGTTAAACTGTTTTATGATAACAAAGTAAAGAATATAATATAACAAGCCTAGCATTGAACAGAAAATAAAAATGATTTAATATTAAATTAGAATTATTTCTTCATCAGGAATGTACAAACACAACTATGGGTTCTACATTATACCACAAAGCTTTACCAGTGAACCAGACATTATCACAGCTGGGATCATTGCTAGGAGTTTTGAATACTACAACTACTTTACCCACTGAACCTGCCACGTAAGTAAACTTTTATATGTTTGTATGTCTGCATTAGAATCAATCAAAAGACCAACAACAGTATTAATATTTTAAATAAATCCTTTCGATCTCTTAGGTCTAGTTCCTATTTGATAAGTAGTGATTTTTTTGCACTCGTCAACGAATTATAAGGTTTATTTTTTGTTACAGAACCAGCTTTCTTCAGAGCATATACGCCGTCTCTTACATGTGGTACGCTGTCATTGGTACAATAGTTTGTGTCATCATAGGCATCGTTGTTGGTCTAATAACCGGCAACGAAAGTGATGCCTTCGACGAACGTCTATTACATCCATTGGTTGCTAAAGTATGCCGAAAATTACCTGGCCCTGATAGAAAATTCACATCTACTGATAGTGATAAAACTGCTACTGCAGATGAAAAGGAAACGGAAAAGGAATCATCAGAGAGGACTGATGAGACGGTAACAACAGAAGTAGATGAAACTGTGAAGCAAACGTCTTTTGCAGCGACTGAAAGTAGACTATTCGATGTATATGACGTCAGACAATCACCAACGCCTTCGATGGTTAAAACAAGATTGTGATCTTCTTATAAGAATCAGCTGTATGATTCTAGAACTGCAGTTATGTAATATTTAGTTTAGTCATTGTTGTGGCGGGTGCTTATCGATCCGATAGTTTGTCCGAGCGAAACTTATGGAATATGAGGGTACTTGCGACGACATGGTATGCGGGTATTTCGAGAAAGAGAGATTGGCAGTGCCGCGCGCGCCACCTCTCGACCGCACCAGTCTCGCTTCGACATTCGTATTAATTGGAGGTCTCAGCAGCTCACCGCATCACGAGCATTATTACAGTGCAAGTGTTACAAGCATCCCGACACCTGGACCAGTTGGTGGCCACCAACAAATCACCAAAGGAGCAGCGCGCGGTAAGTGACTTCTCTTTACCCGTGTACCTAAGTGTTGTAGTGTGCCCATATTGTTCCTTAGGGATTGCTTCGGATAGACAAGTTGGATCGATACGCACTCCACGTATTCATCGTAATTGTTCTGCATACCGCGAAAAGGGGGGCAATTATCCTACACATTGCCACCCCATTTAATGGTCCTTCGAGCCGGATAGGTTATCAGCTACATACCTACTTAGTGCATAAAATTTCCCAACCGCGTTTATTAAATTCCGCATTTAATAAAAATTTTCATATTGATTAATATAGAAATTTTCTACCCGCATTATAAATTTCGCATTTAAGCAAAAATTTCATATTATTTTATTTAATATCAAATTAAATTATTTAGTACCTAATCCAATTCTAATTTTAAAATGCCTACTGCTAAACTTCAAAGCAAGCTATTACAGCTAACGGCTAAAAAAGAAGCGATTTTCGAACGAATTAATCGGATATATATATTATGCAAAAATATTTCCAATTATGATTCCCGTTCTAATGAACTATTCCTTTCGCAATCTGAATCCGTTACTGAGCAATACAGCAGATTTGAAGCAATAGTTGATGAAATTAATGAGGTAAAATTTACAATTGATGGTACCCCGCCAGACTATTCCAGCTTGAGCTCTATTGAGGACTTATATTCCACGATCAAATACAAGCGGAATCTCATTAGGTCAAATAATACAACGGCATCTACAGCCGATAATAAAAAATCTAAGATACACTTGCCGCCAATTCCCATACGTACCTTTGACGGAAAGACAGAGAACTGGCCAATATTTTTTGAGATATTTCGTAGTAATGTGCACCTTAATGCCGATCTCACGGATGCACAGCGCGTACAATACCTAATAAGCAATTTAACGCACGATGCGTTAAAAATAACGGCAGGTATTGTTCCATCGGGGGATACCTATAGGATACTTTGGGATAGTCTTGTAAAAAAGTATCAGGACAATCGCAGTTTAGGTGAGCATTACCTTAATAACATTTTTAATATTAAAGGTTGCACCAGTAATGCTATCAGTTTGAATAACTATATAGAAAAATATTCGGCGTCTGTCGCGGCATTGAAACAATTAGACATACCTGACTTATTAGATTTTATTCTATTATATTGTGGGTTGCGAAAGCTTGATTCGCAAACAATACAGCAATTTGAAAATAGCGTAAGCAAGAAGGAATTCCCTTCCTACCTAGAATTAATCTCATTTATACAGGATTATGTCAAAGTACTAGAAAGGTCGAATAAAAATAATTCACAAGTCGAGCCGCGCGCAAGAGCTAGTGTTAGTAATTCTAAAGCTTTCATCGCGAGTAACGAACCGGTTTCCGAGACGGCTTCAATGTGTCCTTTGTGCAATATAGATAGGCATCCGCTGTTTAATTGTTTACATTTTAAAAACTTAGAATCACCGCAAGCCCGGTTTGACTTTATTAAATCGAAACGTGGTTGTGTGAACTGTCTGAGCCTATCTCATTCCATAACCAAATGTAAATCGCGTAATGTTTGCAAGTATTGTAAAAAGCAACATCATTCGTTATTGCATTTTTCAAATGATAATAATACGGATTCCTCGATCAAGAAGCGGTCCGCGCCCGCGGCGCAGCCGGTTCGAATCCAGGCCGCTGAAAAAGATGACACATTAGACAAGACACAATCGATTGCCTTGACGTCCGGTAGCCATCCACATAATTACACTATACTGCTAGCTACCGCTCAAGTATACGCGCATTGTAATAATCGAGATAAAAATCGAATGACGCTTAGATGTTTGATTGATAACGGATCTCAAAATAATTTGATTACCATGGATTGTTGTAAGCGTTTGAACATTCCGGTTATTAAGTTGTGTAATTCGTCGTTGCAAGGTGTTGGTATGACCACGCGACCCGTACATGGATTTATTCATTTTACAATTGAGTCTCGAATTAATCCTAACAATAGATATTATATTCATGCGCTGGTAGTTGACTGCATTACGGACAAACTACCCTCTAATTACATTAAAATAAATGATGATTTGTCCTACTTGGATAATTTACCGCTTGCCGATTTAACCTGGAATTTACCGGGAGAAATTGATTTAGTTCTTGGTGTTCAACTATTTCCGTATATTTACTTGGGAGATAGGGTCGATTCGGGTAATCGCGCACCGCCCGCCATATTGACTAGTTTCGGTTACGTACTCATGGGGGACATTCCATGTCAAAATGATACGAAACCTACCACTTCGTCATTTACCTCGCTTACTGATATTGATTCAAGTTTGCAAAGATTTTTCGAATTAGAGGAAATCCCAACACAACGAATCATCAGTCCAGAAGACTTGGAATGCGAAAATAGTTTTAATTCTTCAGTTTTATTTAGGGACGGTAGATATTTTATCGATTTACCTTTCTCACGAGACCCTTCTGAGCTAGGCAATTCTCGCGGAGTGGCTCATCGGCGTCTGCTTGCGCTCGAGCGAAAATTTGCTCAAGTACCTACCCTACGCGAAAATTATAATAAGACCATCGCCGATTATATAGCTCAGGGTTACTTGGCTGAGGTACCTGATAATGAATTAACTGAGGAAGGCTACTACATGCCGCATCACGCCGTTATTAGGCCGGATAAGGACACCATTCGGGTGGTCTTAGACGCTAGTGCGAAAACTCACTCAGGGTTGTCACTCAATGATATTTTGCATGTCGGACCTAATTTACAGGCCGATTTATTTTTATTATTACTTGATTTTCGCACGTTCCCGGTAGCTATGACCGCAGACATTAAACAGATGTTTTTGAGGGTAGGTGTAAATGAGCACCATAGGAAATACTTACGAATTTTATTTCGTTTCAATAAAACCGAACAGGTACGCACCTTTAGTTTCAAGCATTTACCTTTCGGATTAAAGCCCAGTCCGTATTTAGCTATGCGCACTTTACGTCATTTAGCGGGTGAGCATAGTGACCGCTTCCCTGAGGCTTCTAAATTAATAGAAACTCAGTTTTACATGGATGATTATGTTTATTCAGTTCCCGATATACCTTTGGCAAAGGAATTATCTCGCGAACTAATTGACTTACTTAAAATAGGTTCATTTGATCTGATCAAATGGGCAAGTAATAAGCCCGCTGTATTAGAGACGTTGCCTGAATCTCATCGCTCGCCGGTATGTTTCTCGCCGGTAGACAACAATTCGAATAATTTCAAGATCCTTGGCTTATCCTGGGAACCCGCTGACGATCAGTTTTTTCTGACTACCGTCATAATGGAAAATAAATGTACGAAACGTACCATTTTATCGCTGGTAGCCCGCTTGTTTGACGTGCTGGGTCTTGTGGCTCCGGTCGTTTTGTACGCTAAAATCCTCATCAAGGAACTTTGGTTGGCTAAGATAGATTGGGATGAGGAACCTCCGGCACATATCGTCAGTCGCTTCACCGCATTTACCCGGGATTTTACGGCACTCTCTTCTTTAAAAATACCGCGACATATTGGAGTTTTTAAGGACTCTGTGGTAAATATTGTAGCCTTTTGCGACGCCAGCTTCAGTGGTTATGGTTGTTGTATCTATCTACACATAACTGACCCTGATGGTAATATCACTGTCCGACTCCTATGGGCTAAGTCTAAAGTTTCCCCCGCCAAGATTACGACGCTGGCGCGATTGGAACTTGTCGCAGCTTTACTTCTATCCAAGCTTGTTCGCGTGGTTAAAGAGAAGCTTTCCGTTCGCGTACCTATTCAGGGTGTTTACGCTTTTTCGGATTCTACCATAGCTCTCTCGTGGATTCACTCATCTCCCCATAGATGGTCTGTTTTCGTAAGCAACCGTATCGCTAGAATTCAGGAAAATTTACCTGCGGCTTGTTTTACCCATGTATCGGGGAAAACGAACCCTAGCGATTGTCTTTCACGCGGAATGCTGCCATCAGATTTGATTGCACATTCGCTCTGGTGGGACGGCCCTACTTGGCTTCATCAGCCGATAAATGAATGGCCCTTAAAATTCATCCCAACTGAGTGGGATACATTACCAGAGTTGAAATCCAAGGCATTTGTGGCCGAAACTTCAAAGACTGAACCGCATGCTCTAGCTGCCATAGCTGATCGCATCAGCTCATGGAATAAGCTATTGCGTACATTCATTTGTATTCTTAAATTTACGAATAGATTAGGTAGTCAGGACTCTATTCAAAATATTCAAACCGCTGAAAAATTTGTTATTCGAATTGTTCAAAGTATCCATTTCTCTAATGAGGTGAACCTGATTAAGGCCGGCGAACTCCCCTCTAAAAAATTACGCAGTCTGTCTGTTTTTCTGGACGATTACGGAATTCTACGAATCGGGGGTAGACTTTCAAAGTCAGACCTACCCTACGAAGCTAAACATCCCGCACTACTACCTAAACATGACCGTGTAGTTGATTTAATAATTGATCACTACCATAATACGTACTGTCATACGGGCCCTGGACTATTGATGTCCATTATTAGGCAACGGTTTTGGATATTGGATGGTAGGACCGTTATTCGTTCGCGCTGCCGCAAATGCAACACTTGCTTTCATTTAAATCCTGTGCACCCGACGCCCAAAATGGCTGATCTGCCTGGATACCGGGTCCGCGATGCCAAGGCCTTTGTGCATACTGGGGTGGATTTAGCTGGTCCTATTGCGTATGTACCTACTCGCCGCAGAGGACAACGCTCGCAGAAGGTCTATATATGTTTATTTATATGCTTGGTCACTAAGGCCATACATATAGAACTCGTTTCGGATCTCACCTCAGAAGCTTTTCTTTCCGCTTTCAAAAGATTTATTGCGCGCCGGGGTCCAGTGTCCGTTATGTACTCGGACAATGGTACAAATTTTATAGGTGCGAAAGCACAGCTAAATGAAATATACTCATTTTTATTAAACTCAGCTGTTCAGTCGGACATTAAGCGGGAACTACTCAAAACTCAAATTAAGTGGACTATGATCCCACCGCGAGCTCCGCACTTCGGAGGTCTGTGGGAGTCCAATATTAAAAGCGTTAAGACTCATTTGTTCCGAGTCATTGGTAAGCAGCTTCTCACGTATGAGGAACTTTTGACCGTATTGGTGCAGATAGAATGCCTTTTAAATTCGCGACCGCTTAGTGTTTTGTCATCGGACCCACACCCCGAGGTGCTCACACCGGCACATTTTTTAATGTCCAGTCCGCTTACATACTTGCCTTCTTCTGAACTGACAGAGGAAGGTATTAATCTAAAAAACCGCAAGAGGCTTCTGGATCAGTTGGTATTGGGTTATTGGAAAAAATGGCGCGTGGAATACTTAAATACGTTACAAACTCGACAGAAGTGGTGTACGCCTGATCGTCCGATAGAGATCGGCATTATTGTCCTCTTGGGTCAAGATAACGTACCACCTTTATCGTGGCCACTCGGCATTATAACCGAAGTTTTCCCGGGTACAGATGGCATAGTTCGAGTCGCGTCTGTCAAAACCGCGTCCGGAATTTATAAACGTCCTGTAACTAAGCTGTATCCGTTGCCAACCCAATAAAATTTATTTAAATTTCCTTAATACTTATTTTTCAACCGCATTTTAATTTAATATTTATTTAAATAATTTCGTGATTAAGCCTCAATCGGTCTCCCTATGGGTATCTGCTTGGGTTATAATAATAATATACATTTTACGCTATTTACTGTTTCATCTGCTGTAACGGTTCATTAATATTATCAGAGTGCCTTACATTTATGAAACTTAACCGCTTAGATCGGAATTACCTCATTACCTAGCTCCCCCTATTTAGCTATGGACCTTGTCAAGGCGGGGAGCGTGTTGTGGCGGGTGCTTATCGATCCGATAGTTTGTCCGAGCGAAACTTATGGAATATGAGGGTACTTGCGACGACATGGTATGCGGGTATTTCGAGAAAGAGAGATTGGCAGTGCCGCGCGCGCCACCTCTCGACCGCACCAGTCTCGCTTCGACATTCGTATTAATTGGAGGTCTCAGCAGCTCACCGCATCACGAGCATTATTACAGTGCAAGTGTTACAAGCATCCCGACACCTGGACCAGTTGGTGGCCACCAACAAATCACCAAAGGAGCAGCGCGCGGTAAGTGACTTCTCTTTACCCGTGTACCTAAGTGTTGTAGTGTGCCCATATTGTTCCTTAGGGATTGCTTCGGATAGACAAGTTGGATCGATACGCACTCCACGTATTCATCGTAATTGTTCTGCATACCGCGAAAAGGGGGGCAATTATCCTACACATTGCCACCCCAGTCATAATTTTATTGTAGTTTAAGAAGATCCAGTGCCTGAACTTAGACACTACAATAGTTCATTATTACTTGTTTATAATGATGGCGAAGTGTGAGATTGACAGTAAGTCGAACACACTAGGGTGGTTTGAATCTAAAGTATATGTTAAAATGCAACATGAAACATTATCTAACTTCAAATATGAATAGGAATATCTAGTTTATCGTTCTTATAAATGATTCTAATGAAATCAGTCAACTACCATTCATATTAGTTTTTAAAAGTAATTCAAAATCTTTGTTTTAGAAATGAAGAGGAACTTGTTACAAAGAAGACCATGAATTTGTTTTTGGTCTGTAATCTCTTCGATTTGAAACTGATGTTCATTTTGATATGTACTTACTAGTATTTTTAGCGAATCAAAGTAATGATAATCTCATTTTTTTACGGAGCTATAGACGGGAGCAATGAGAAGTGAATTGGATCACCAATTTGTTAAAATATGTTGAAAATTTTGCTCAAGTTTTGCAACATTTTGTGATCAAAATGTGAATGAAGATGCTGATTAGCTAAACGTGTTAGACGAAATGAATAGAAAAGTTAGTCATTATAGATTGAAATTTATAGTGCGACGACCGTAAAGTATTGTGGACCAAAGAAGGTGAATTAAACTAATAAGGAAAGATTTCTTGTTTAGGTTGTAATTTTAAATTGGAGTACTTACTAGATAGATAGATACTAAATGAACCTAAACTATTAAACCTATATAGCAAGGAGGTTCTAAATTAAATTTTGTTGAATTGTATTTTGGAACATATTTGAAAAAAATATTTACCAAAAGTTTCACAGAAGAAATGTAAATCGAGCCAGATATAAAAGACGAATAATAAATTATGATGTATTTTAAAAAGCATTTAACGTAATGTAATCAATGTTGACGAGTTATAATTATTATTTCAATAAAACAATTAGGTGTGATATATAATTGTAAAATTGATTACATTACGATAAATGCGATTTTAGACTTTACATTTTAATAATTAAGAATTATATTCATGTGATAATTAGAATATATCTTGTAAATATTAATTAATACAGTTTAAATGAAGAGTGATTAAATTAATCGCTCCAGTATTTTGTAAGGTTGTTTGTTGATCTATGTTCTGTGTGTAAACATTAATTTTGATAGAGAGAATGTAATGTATTTTGTCTACGAATATGTGCCTATAATAATTTGTTAAAATGTACTTACAAATGGTACGTAAGATAGTCATTGTAGGACTATACTATTATTTTATATACTGCGATATGTATAAGAGAGTTGTATAAGTTTGGTTGGAGGACCCGAATTATTATTAGTAATGCATCACATTACTAGTCGTCTTTATATAATATTATACTAAATATTGTGATGTTTGCCAGTATTAAGTTTTTATGAAGTGTATGCCGAGTCCGTGTAAAGTTATTTAATATGTAAATCATTATTAAGATGCCAATAGCAAATAAAATTGACGTACACATTCACGAGTTGGTTTCACTTGCTAATCTTTTTCTTCTTTTCCTTTGTCTCTTCTCAATATTTGTGGTTGGCTCTTTTCGTCACCACGAGGCTTTATTCTGGGTTGTCTGATTATCAATACAAATAGGGTCTTCAAGTCTTCACAGTAGAGAGCCATGTGGCGGATGGATGACCTCGGCCACGCTTTTGATCAGTTTTTTTTATTAGGACACGTCAATTTGACTTCGCCTCGCCTGATGGTAAGCTGAAGGCAAAGTCTCTGAAAAGTGTTATAGCTAAATCTCGGTTCACAGAATGGTCTCTTCATCTGTCTGTACCATCTTAGGCTTTGGTACTTTTTGAATTACCAATTTTAAAACAAATTCAAGAAGTTCATTGCTGCTCACATCGTCAGTTACTATTGAGTCTTAACCCACAAGTCTTAACAGTTTTATTTCTAAGTGTTACAAATTGCTATAACTATATGACAAGGCGTATGGCGTAGTGTCGCGTAATAAACAGATCGACCTGTAGTTTATGTAGAACAGAACAGTCTTTCGGAGATCCTCGATCAATGAAATAGTAAAGAAGTAACCTTTTTGATTTAATAAAAAAGTATTGAAACAAAAAGAAAAGGTTTACAGTTGTGTGTATGTATTGTCTCTTTATAAACACTAATTCACTTATTGAATTTAGTCCTTAGTAATTTCTCATGATCTCTCCTAAATATCCCCTCTAGACTAATACGTTACTCTCTAGTAATTTACTAATTGAGGTGAATACTAAACGAATTTGGCTGATTTAGTAATATTATATACTACAGTCCAAAAGGAATCACACGGAATTGGTTCTAACCATCTGGTAAAGTTTTTAGATGTTTTCTTTCTACTAAAGGCGTATTTTCTTATACTAAAATCTGGACCTGATCGTAAGACCTGGACTTCCTTACCAGCACATATGTTGCCCTCTTCCTACAGTTCCTTCCTTCCTTTAAGTGGGCGTGAAAAAGCATTTGACGAGGCCGTTGAGTGCCACCATTGTAACATGGTACGGGTCTATAATGGTGACCCTCTTTTCTGAGACTTTGCCTTCAACTTCATCAAGTGAGATGCAGTCAAATTGACGAGTCCTGTATAAAAAAAAACATAGTAGTCACAAATGGCTACTATGGTCAGTAGTGAAGATAATATTATCTACTATCAACTATTAGGTATAATATAGGTAGATACCCATGTAAAAGTACAATGAAAAAATGTGTGCCAAATGGATTTTAAATAAAAATGTTCCTAACTTTGTTTGAAACAAAGCTGATTTCTAAATAACTCTATACCTTTAGAGATCCGATTCTCAGCACTCCATGGATTCACCGTGCGGTCGCCGGGTCCATAGCGTGATACAGAGAGGAACACCGTGACGGCGACTGGGACTTGCGACCCAGATGTAGGTTTAGGGTGGCCACCTTGTGATGCATCAGCGCTCACCTCCACCGTCAGTAGTGTTCCCCCCCCTACCTATCCAAATTTGGTAAGATCCTATCAATGCCGCTTTTGATATTCGATTTCCCACGGTACTGTGAGTTCTACAAGCACTGCACGCCTATGCGATCGTGACTAGATTAACTAGATTAACTAAAATGATGAATAAAAGTTGAAAACTGCAAACGTCCATTGGTGAAAATTTTGTATGGCCAATAATAAAAGTTAAAATGTTCCGTGAGGTTGTTTTCATTTAGTTTATTTTCGATTATCGATTTTTATTATTAAATTGTTAGACGATCTTTACTTTGAGACTTGAAGTAGGTATACAATTTAATTCCTGATATTTTGCTAGTGTTGCGATTTAACAGAAGTGCGAATAGGCTTTGAGTGCTGTAAATAGTTCGCAGTCTCAGACTAAACTAAAAGAATAACAGAGATGAAATGCATAGAACTAGCATGTCAAGCCGAGTAAAGTAATACTAAAGTAGTATTATGTAATGGTATACATCTTGCAGAATATTTCATCAAGAACCAAGCGGTTCCACGACTTCTTCTTTTGCCGCACCAGTAAGTCCTATAATCCCGGGTCCGTTAAGCGGGGTGTGAAAAAGCATCTGATGGGGCCGTCAAGCTGAGTGCCACCATTGTAACATAATACATGTCTGTAATGGTGACCCTCTTTTCCGAGACTTTGCCTCCAGCTTACCATTAGGCGAAGTGAAATCAAATAGACGTGGCCCATATAAAAAAAAAACGTGGCTTCACACGCTTATTCTATGTGTTTCATCTATGTTATTTTTTAGTCTGTCCAAATTGTCTGTCAAAATTCAAAAATTCAAAGTGTCCTGAATTTTTGAAGAATGTCTAGTGTAATAATAAAGGTGTGTAATAATAAAGTTGTGTGTAATAATGAAACTAAAGCGTGATACAACGCGGTAGAATAAGACCGAGCACGGTGAAAGACAGAACTGCGGCACACAGCTGGTTGAAATTAAAAATGTATTACCGATACCGAAGAAACGAATTTGAATTTCAATGGATCTTCTCTTGGATTATTTCTTGCAATTAGATTTCTTATGATTTAAATATCACCGAAACTAGGCAAATTCTTTGATAAACTACAAAACGCATGACAGCTTTCTATACTTCTTATGTGCTATTAGATACCTATAGTGAAGTCAGGCGCTTATTTTGATAGGTGGAAAACAACGTCGTTTCATTAATGATTGAGCAGCTCTACCAGCGTAGATGTCAGTTATCGCGATCAAATGATAGACCATGTTCGTTCCCAAGGTCCAATCCATCTCTGTGAATTCCAAAGTTCCAAGTCTGCGAGTTCCAAGTCACAGGCAGACAGATTTACTTTTACATTAAATTTATGAGTACGGATCTACCCTAAGTAAATTACCAAAGTCAAATAGCCTAACTCTATAAGTACACCGTGTAAGAAAACGATCTCCGACAGTGGGCGTTCCTTTAAGAACCGCTGTCTCGGCAAGGGTTGGCAGTGATGGAACTGTGCCTGTGACGTCACAACACGAGTTTCTTATGCAAATCCCAGGAAAAGGGACACTTGCTGCGGCGACGAATCCAATTTGCGTTTCAATGAGACGCTACATAGTCTTACAGACTTATTCTGGTAGTTCAACTACGATTGATAGCCCGTTACGTCTAGATTTTATCAGATAATTTTAGATTGAGCTACAGATAAGGTTCATTTTGATGAATAAGTTGTTCTCAAGATTTATAGTTTGAATTAGAGTCGTAGACGGACCGTGAAAAGATGATTTAGAATAGTTCAAATCTCAGATTGTGATTATAATAATTATGAATCATTACAGACACGGTACAGACTGGTACATCATTTTTGTCTGACGTGTTGTATTGTAATGCTCTGTGTCTGTGGCTCTGCTTGCTTCTGATGCGACTTAATATTGTCATCACAACACAGTGCATCAGAGAAATGTGAAAGCAACGATAAAAAGAGGTTTTCAAATCCGTCTACAGGTTATGCGCGTAAAAAATAAATTACATTCTAATTGAGAACCTCTTCCTTTCTTAGAAGTGTGTTATAGATGTGTGAAAACGATATCTTTCCTATGCGTCACGATACTACACGGCAGATAAAGAAAATAACTTACTTATACGCTTAATACTTACTTACTTACTTATACCTACGTTTGAGTGTCATTTATATATAATAATATGACGTCAGCATATTTTTCATATGCATGGGTTCTAATAAAATACTTCCAAAATGTCAGATGACAATCGGTGGCGTGGTTATCTAGTCAGTGATAGTTCAGTGCGTCTTACACTATATATAGTCGGCCTGCACCATCAAACCTATAAACTATTTTTCGGTTTATGAAGACAATGTGGAGAGGCAGCAGTTTTCGCAGACGTAAGTCAGTTTTGTGCAAGAGACCGTGAAGTTTTATGACGCTAAATGTTTTTCCAATAATGTACTTTGGAGCGATGGGAACTTATCAATGACTTTTGGTATTACAAGCATCGAATACATATATTCACGCCTGTTAATTCCTGAAGGGGTAGGCAGAGGTGTATTGACATGAACGTTCCACATTTCACCAACTATGATTTTTGGTCCTCCGTCAAACAGGAACTTTGTAATGAACTGTATGTTTACTGTCAGATGGAGAACAGCCCTATCCTTAATTAGCCACCTTCTATGACACCCATGGGAAGAGATGGGGTAGCCTTTTTCTACTTCACCGGCAACCAACACGGTACAGCACTTCACTTCTATGACTTTAATAAAGTGATAAATGAAAAAAAGTAGATCCGCCTTACACGAACTGAACTTTGATTAAAGTTAGGCAATTTTAGTAATAACTTGATTGAAAATATCTAACATGGTAATGACTCGATTGAAAATCAATGCCTTCATTAGTGTAACTTCGAATCGATATTCAATGTAAGAGATATCCGAAAATTTGATTGCGAAACTTTCAGAATAATTCCACCGCACGGCGTCAAATATTTAAGGAATGCAAATTCTATAATACACTTACGCCTTACGGGTTTTGGAAATTGTGAGATGCCTAAACGATGTTCATTAACACAGTAATATTATTTGAAGATTATCTTAGTAAACGGGTTGAATGGTGGTAGTTACCTGATAATTTGATGTTAGTTGTTTTACATAAGTTCAACGGTTAGGAGTAAATTAAAATCGTTTACATGTAATTATTGAACAGGTTATGTAATTTTACGGGAGATAAACAAATTAAGCGGTATTTAACAAACAAGTGAACGTAAAATTATCGGTTAGTTGGATTTAGAAAGGTAATTTTAACGAGATTTAGTGGGTTGGAAGGGATCTTTCCTTCCTTTAAGGTGTTTGCCTGGTATAGCTATGCTCAGGAAAGTATAGTTACCAGCATTTATCTTAACCTTAGTCACGTCCCAAAATGTACTCTAAGCTCTCAGTTCGTATTTTTGGGTGTCTCTTGGGGTCTGAAACATAACTCCGACAAACGTTTCTCCGCCGAATGAGCCGCCGACAGAACATTTCGATTATCAGTTGTTCACCGACACTACCGACAGAACCTTTCAACCACGAACGTTTTGCCGACAGAACGATTAATTCATGAGTGAATCGACGACAGAATCTTTCGCCAAAGAAGAATTCGTCGACAAACATTATTTTGAGTAAGTATAGCAAGAAGCGCTAATGCTGCGGAGGAGCTCAAATATACCAATCATAGATTATATCAAACCAATCTGCGCCCGCTATATAGGACCTCGTTTCTCAGTCGCTAAAAGGGAGCGTAGTCGCAGCTGTTATTATTAAGATTGCAGTAAAGATTTGTTAAGATAGTGACGACTTTCCATTGTAGCTATCGGAGAAGATAAATATTGTGTTTAATGGCTACCAGCGATAGATATTTCACTGCAGTTGCATCTTATTGCGAGATGAAGTACTGTTACAGTACTGTCATGCAAACCCATGCTAGAAGCATAAAAGCACCTACCATTAATCTTGTTTGCTTCCGAGACCTTCATAATCAGTCCCAGACCGCAGAGTCCGCTGATCAAATGACTTGTCATTATTCCAATTTTTCAGTCATTTGATCAACTTATACAACGTCCACCTCTTGTATTAGTTTGGTTAAACTGTAATCAAAATATGTCTCAATAAGATAGAATAACTCCCAAAACATTTCACTTTTCATTTTACATTTTAAATTACTATCTTTCATTTCTTCCACCGCGCAGGAACATCATCAAAATTCTAGTGGCAACAACTGCTACTTACTTTAACATTTAAATTTCGAAATCTTTCATATACGCTCCTATTTTATGTTCTCCATCTAATAAGAAAATATTTTATTTCTACCGTTTTATTATTATCTGCTTATTGTGGGATCGGGAAATGTACTTCGGCTGGAGAGATTTCGCCTAATTGGATTCAACTTCGCGATTGAATGCATTCAAAGAATTATTTTGAATCCTGCGGTTGTATAGAGGTCATTAAACGTTTATCGTCGAACTCCAGAAGAAACTCTTGAAGCACGATGCAATATTGATGGAGACGCATATAAAAGTGCACTACTGAAGAAAAATAGGCAAAAGATGGTCAAGCAATTTAAGTTTAAGCAAATACACAAATAGAAATAAACTATTTTCAATTAATTCCATCGCGATTTGTTTGATATTAACTTACTATTTACACGATCCTGTTAATAAAAAGCAACCACAATGTAAAATAACCCTAAAAACTCGTGATAGAATCTGTTAAATTACGAGTAGTTATATTTCAAAATATTTTTATCGATATTCTATTAAGCTGTATGGAGCTGAATAAGACACCTGCATGCTGGAATACATGCTAAATGACGTTCAGACGCTGCTGAAGAGGAGAGTCGTAGCCGCTCTGACGCAGACTTTTCTCTGAGTGGTCAGCCCCTAGAAAAGTGACAATTCGTTGCTCGGCGTATCATGGAATAGAATGACGTTTTTGACATTCATTGACGCCTGTCATATACGTCAAATCCCATACATTAAAAATAATAGGTGGACCCCAGAGTTGAAAGAGCAAACTTTAGAAGCAACTGGGCAAATAGCTATAAGGATTATTGATGAATTCTCGTCTTTCATAATTAATTGAGCAGAAAGTTAGATATTACTACAGGGAATAATAGTTGATACTATGAAAATGACAATTAAAACTTCCCTAGAAATAATTACTGAAAGAGACGAGACTTCGTAACTTTGAGGTTTGCGATCAGAGGCTCAAATTGATCTTTGATAACTCAAATTATTAAAATATAAGACAGAATTTTGATAAGGTAAATAGAAAATGTTTTGCCCGCGATTTTACTCAAACATGTTATTCAAATTCTTCTTTTGTCTTCATCCGAGCGCCATTTTTTATGCAACTTAGGTGGCAGATAATCACACGGCCCATCTGATGGGAAGTGAATTACCGTGGCCTTTGGACGCATGTAACACCACGGGCATCACACTCGCGTTCACTATCTTACTCAGATCCATATAACTGTTTGAACGTGACTGACGTTCACTTTTTCCACCTAAATCTTATTTTTCTATAAAATAAGATTTAGGTTGAAAAAGTGAACGTTCAAGACGCACTAGTCAGACACGTCTTGAGCTTTTGAAATTCTCGTACCTATACAATTGTCTTGGGTCTCAGTCTGGTCTTAGGCCTGAGTCCTTTCTCTTTTTTTTTTCAATCTAAATCTACGGAAAAAGTTAGCTTACTAAAAATTAAAAAAATATCTAACCATTTTTCAACATTTACAATATTAGTATGAAGTAGAATAAGATAGAATAATCTCTTCCTGAAACCTCAAAACTAGCCAGAGGTAAATAACAGAAAACACACGTATTGAAAAACAAGATTACAGATACTTGAACGCTTACTTTGAAATCAACCTGCAATCGACAGATAGTAAAACAATCCCAATCAATTGCCCAAATGACCCTAATCAATTACGAAGTCGCTAACAAACATGCCAGGGGGAAAACAGGGGAGAGATAACAGGAACTCTTATCCTTTCTAAAAAATGAAAAAGATTGAGTACCGATGTTAAGGCGGCCACCCACTTACAGTCCACCGGCAATTTTTCGTCTGTCCGGTGGCCTGCAGTCCTTATGTCATCAATGTCGTCCTAATTTTATTACGTCAGACTAAAATAATAACATTATTTTATTCTTTTAGTCTGATGTTATTACGTATAAAATGCCGACGGCCATAGACTGTCCGGCCTTTAACTGTCTTTGCTGACCGAAATCGGCAAGCGTCAGTCCGTCATAATAGCCGTCAGTCCAAAATCGTATACGAAACTGTAAGTGTGTGGGCTATTGCGATGAACTGACAGACCGATATCATCCGGTTGTCGTTCGAGAAACTGTTAGTGGGTGGCCGCCTTTAAGCGATCGATTTGAAGCCTGATTGATTGACGGCAAGTGGCAATTGATGTCCATTACTCACGTCAAGCTCGTAATTGGGCCGTCTGCTGGGCGGGAAAAATGTGATCATCACTTTAATAATGTTTGTGTACTTGATTAGGGGAACAATGATGGGTATAGGAGTTCCGATTTTTGTAAGCGAACGCCTGATAAGAACTTCAGAAATGATGTACTTAATGATGTACTGTGAGATTTGTTGTAGGTTAGCAATATAGTAGAATAATATAAAAATTAACATGTATACAGATACATGTTAATTTTTATATTAACATTAGATAAAATTAACAGATAACAGTATCTGTTAATTTTTTTACTCTTCGTCTTAAAAAGTCATTATTGTTTTACATTGTTCATTGATGTAATTTGTGCTTGAATCATTCTAAAGGATCTAGAAACGGTGTACATGTAGTGTTCACCTTATAGCTATTACTAGCTGTTGCCCGCGGCTCCGCCCGCGTGGAATTCGGATTCCGTACAAACTTTTCTTTCGTGCTAAAATTGCCTCGGATACCATCCCCGTCAGCCATCAGGAGTGCCATGTGGAATTCGGACCCACTAAACGGCATGCCGTCGCGGGTCTTCAGTTGTTGGAGTGTAAAATTGCCTAGGGCATTTTCCGCACCCCCCGGCTGACCCTGGGCCATCTACAATTTTAAGATGGCCCTCTCAGAAGTAGGAAGCACGATGTCCCATCGAATTCCGGAAAGGGAGGAGACGGGCGTGAAGGGATGACAGGAGGCCGGACCTATAATCCTCACGTCCGCGCTCGGTGACCAGCCCTTCCCTTTCCTGCTCTCTACTGGGCCTCCTCGTAGTCAGAGGGACATGTGGGAAGCCTTTGAGCAGCCCTCTATAGAGCTGCTCCCGTTGCTGTATGTATTTGCCGTAGGCGGTAGCGCCTCCCCTGGGTGAGGGGCGTTAATGCCTCCGTTACCCAGGATGCATCACATGGAGGTTCCAATCCCGCATTCGGATCCCGTTACCGTTGCATCTTGTGTTCAGCTGACCTTCCCTGTCTTCGCTCGTGAAATACTTCGAACACCCGTGGTTGCACCTTTTTAGCCCATGCCCGTAATAATAATTAGTTTTCAAATAATGTATGGTAATTTACCGGATATATTGACATTATAATTTCATAATATCTTTTGAATAGAACGTCCGATTTCAATAATTCAAAAAGGTATTGAAACAATCTTAAATACTACAATAGATTCTAAAATATTCATTATAATTATACAGTGTAAAGGGCAATTTTGATCTACATTAAATGTACAATGTATCTAACGTATTTAGTCAGATAAGGCTTACATAACACTATATTGTTAAAAATAGCTTCGAAAATGACACATATATTTTTTATAATTTGTAAAAGATAAAAATGGTTATTGTGAGCTACCCTTATTAGATAGACATATGCTGTCGCGGACTTTTATGTAGACCTTTTTAAGTTATACATTTCTACAGTACATTATTTTGTTCTATCTTCAATAGTTTTCGCAGCGTACGCGATGTAAGGAATTTTTTAGGTCATTTTTTTACACCTTGGGTTACATTATTGAAGTTTTATCCAGGATCCCTATTTTTTTGAAAATTAATTATAGCCTATGTTAGTCAGTGATAGTGCAGCTTTCTAATGGTAAAAGAATTTTTGAAATCGGTTCAGTAGTTCTTGAGTTTACTCGAATACAAAAATACAAATCTAATATTAGTAAAGAATGTATGGAAATCTGCCCGATTTATTGACATTTATGCTCACTGCTCCGCTCCCTTTAGTAGTAGCGTGATGTTATATAGCCTATGTTACTCCCAGATAGTGTAGCTTTCTATAGGTGAAAGAATTATTGAAATCAGTCCAGTAGTTTCGGAGCCTATTCGTTACAAACAAAAAAACAAACAAATCTTTCCTCTTTATAATATTAGTATAGATATAGATTAAAAGGATACTCGTACATAGGTGGATGATTTAGCGTCTTCAATAATATTTCATCCCCCGCACGCTTAAACTGTGGAATGAACTCCCTGCGGTGATTTTTTTAAACCACTACAGTATGGGGTTCTTCAAAAGGGGCATTAGAAGGTTCTTCCATCGGCTGCGCGAGTGTGACGCCCCTGGTGCTTTCCATTAGGTGAGCCACGTGCTTATCTGCCACATAGTGATATAAAAAAAAATAACTAGTCCAACACCTCAGTAAGATTCAAATTAATCTGAATATAACGTTGGATTATATAATTTATTCTTGAAATAATTGACTTCATAAATAGTTTTTCCTCAGTACCTAAATTGAGTTCTCGTATCATACTTCAGATAGGTAATTCTTTTAAACCTCAAGAACTGCAAAGTAAGAGTTGATTTAACAAATTACAATTTGATTCCCTAGTTAATAATACTTAGTTGGCTTAATACTATTTCGTTGGTTGTTAGGGTTATAACTTCATTATAATAAAATCCCTAGAGAAATAGGAGAAGAAATCCCTACTAATATTATAAATGTGAAAGTAACTCTGTCTGTCTGTCTGTCTGTCTGTCTCGCTTTCACGCCCAAACCACTGAACCGATTTTGATGAAATTTGGTATAGGGGTAGATTAGACCTTGAGAAAGGACATAGGCTATATTTGGTCGCGATAACCGACATCCACGCGGGCGGAGCCGTGGGCAAAAGCTAGTATGAATAATATATCATATTTCTTTTAATTTTTGACTGACCGAAAACGGATTATTAGATGACATCTTTTCTAAATTAAAATGTTATTTTTTCTTTTTAAATTCTAATTGCCTGTTAAAAATTCTCAACTTTTTGAATAATGATGTGATTCAGGCCGACTATTTAGGTAATTAAGTTAATTATTACGGTATCTAATAATTTATGTCAGGTGCAAATTGTGACAGTTTAAGTTTTTACAGTAAAAGTGCAAATTGGTTTTTTTAAGCAAAAATGCTGGCAACTTACCCCACATATCGAGAGCTATATTTTTTGATATCATGCAAAAATTGGCGGGGTATGCTAAAAATATCCCAATAATGTCTTACCCAGTAATATTTTCTCCGAGCCCGTTGAGCTGATCATTGATCATCATGGTGGTTCAAGCACCAATCTGCATTATTCAAATATTTTTTACGCTTCGATCAGAGTTAGAGGAAGTTGTTGAGGTAGTTTGAGCACTTATTTCCGCCTCAAATATATCCAAAAAACCCAATCAAAGTTTACCAATTAATTAATGTTTTATCGCTTCAAAAGCTCGAGTTTAATTATAAAATAAAAGTTGGTATTTCCTATATTTCTTAGGTGAAATTACTTTCGGCGAGGAAGTTGGAACGGTTTTGCCGAGGCTCACTATATCTTAGTAAATAATGGTTACTGTTAATCACTGAGATATCGATGAGAGCGAAGAAGATATTGGTAAAGTGGAAGTTATACTGCTGGCGAATATTTTTGGCTAAATTCTTTAACGTTATAATATCGTTGAAAGAAAGAATACAAAGTATTTTATTCTTAGACCTAGGTATAAAATATACAATACATAGCAGCTAGACTGTGCCATAATATTGTAAGATATTATGTGGTGTGAACATAATTCATTCAGCTTCCTTTTTTAATATGGTTACATTGGTTACCAATCGCCATTGCCACCTGCTAAACATTTTATCAACTGTTTATTTATACATTTGATACAAATAGCAGTATCAGCGCACTCTCTACATTTAATTCGTTCAAAAGTATTAAATTGCCAAAATTTAACAGCAACAAGGATTGTGAAAGCTTTTCCTTGTCGCTATAATGATGCGAAAAGGAGGAATGAACCTTTCAACCACTTTAAGATGAAGTTTATTTTCATTATTCATCCATCTAATGATGTGACAAATTAATGAAATATGAAAAAATTCATTAACAGTGGGCGTGGTTGGGTCAGCTCACTGTTCGGTAAACGATCAGAAGGTTAAGCGACCTAGGCGGGGTGCCATTTGGATTAGTGGTATTTAATCTGAGCGCTTCTGTGCTTCAGAGGGCAGGTTAAAAGTTGGTCCCGGCTGTTAATGGTCGTTAGGTCAAGACGGAGGCCCAATATGGGCAACCTGAACCACTAGGTCAATAGCCACTGACCGAGTGGTTCAGGTCGCTTGCTGACTTGGGTTTTTAAGCCAGCTGTCAAAACCAAGCCAGGTCATAATATAAACGGACCGCGGACTTCGAGGCGAAAGCTTTGGAGGCAACTGGGACTAATTCAAAGATGATGATGAAAATTAAAGATAGTTATTCGATCGTTATTAGTACGAGTAGTTGTGTAATCAGAATTAACACAATCAGAACAGTGCACCCTGGGAAACAGAGATGGCAGAACCTCTCTCTGATAGCGGAGACGCCCACTTCCGCCGAGTTGGAAGCGGCCCTGTAGAGGGCTTCTCGGAGGCTTTCCACGTGTCACTATTATATTACATAGAAAACAATTCCATTATAGTAAATAGTTCATCTTCTGCCAGCACCTACCTCAATGTTTCTCTGCATCGCCCAAAGGTTGACTGATAAATAATGCCTTAGCATTAATTTTGCCCTTGTTGAATTTGTGGATGAAGTTTAAAAAAATTAAAACAACAAATAAAGAAGGCGAAAAAAGAGCTTTTAGTGGCTAGTGCTCTTAGTAGTCTATAGCCATAAATTCGAAAAAGTCGCTTAAAAATAGAAATTTCCATTTTATTTTCAACTTCAACGTTTGGGAATTATATTCAAGAGTTACTCGCAATTTTAATTAAATTCCCATTTTAACACCAATTCGTCTTTAACGTCCGAAGCTGTATATAAACTTTAAATAAACTCTGCAAACCTTTTAAGCGTTTCATTGTTAATTAGTAAGTGGGATCATGTTAAATGAGTTAAGCCTCTTTGAGATATCAGAATACAGTTAGTCTTCAATAAAGTGTAATTGCATTTTAAATAAAATAAATGATCAATTTTGTTGGGTTTTCAGTGTTAAAGACTTTCGTTGGTACATTAAGTACATATTTGGTTAAAGGGCCTATGTTTTAGTAATGTGTACTTTTTAATATTCTTATTGATATCAAAAATTACTTGTGTTACAAGTTTACATCCGCAGTTAAGACTGGTAAAGCGGACCCCAGACTCCGACTGGAAATGAACGCTAGGGTGAGGAAGACAACTTTACATTGATATTGTATAATTTATGTTGTTTCTGATTTTCATCTAATACTTACTTGTCTTCATAAAGGAGACGGGGACTTCTGGGCCAAAATTGTAATGAGTTGAGATATGACTTAAAAAAAAGCGGTATTTTTTTCTATTTCTAAATATTAAAAAAACCAGCTCAATTGAAAATCTGGAAGACGAGAAATCTTAAAACTAAGTTTATTCCACTAGCAAAATAAAATATCGATTACTAAAAATTATTAAAACAATATTGCGTATTAAAACACTTGCATCACAATTTGATATTAAATCAATCAGAGTGAACAAAACTTAATCATAATAATAATAATAACCATTTAAAATATAAATAATAGTGTAATAAAAATAAATTCTGAATCGATTTCCGTTAATCGATTAATTATTTCTTGTGTTTATCAACTGTATTTTTAAGCTGTGACAGCTGGCAGCTCCATTTTCAGTCAATCAGTTTATTTATTCAATCTTCAAAATTAATTATTTTATCGAAAAATTGTATAAAATATGTACAAAAGTATGCTATATCAGTATGCTGTATCAGTTTATTGGTTTAAATCCAATGATCAATTGACTTCTGCGTTTTGAGTATTTCCAGTTGATTTCTTGATTATATTCCCTTAACAGTGATTTCTCTTTACGGACTTCTAGCTTGCTCCTGGTTACCTTAAAGTACAATGATAAACTTGTTTACTTGTTTGAGTTTTGCTCGGTATTTTGGATTTTGACATGGATCTCTGTGTGAATTGTGGCCTAGAAAATGAAGTAAATAAGGTAATATATTTATTGTCGGGGATGGTTTAATAATTATGTAAGCTCTTAATTGAGACCACTATCATCTTATTACATTCAGGCCCACGAATGTATGGAAGAGTATCCATCTCCTTTGATGTTTTAACATAAGTATAATTAGGTATACTTCATTGAAGAAAGGCCTTTGAAAAATTGTCGATATATTGCGTCACACCATTAGAATTTATATAAACAGTAAATAAGGCCTACCGAATACATGCTGAAGTTAGGTAACAATGTTTTAAATTAGATCAATTGTGTAATAGAAGACTTTAGGTACAAAGTTACTACACACACTACAGCTAGGTAGCACAGTTCTTAAAGGTTTAATCGGATACTTCGTAAGCTTTCGGTTCATTTTACTACAACAATTTAGATAATTAACACTTTACCACTCCTTTGCGTCGCGAAGTCGGGTAAAAATAACTTTTGCGAAGCGACTTCTGTGTGACCTCCGAACCCTGAGAATACGAGCTCATGGGGAAAGTCTCCTCCATGAATCAGCAGATCAATCAGGTTTAGGTGACTGGTAGGTAAGGTTGACTTGGACCCTAAAGATGTTGGTGGGGCTTCCATATCTAAATATCTAGTCTAGAAATGTTTAGTATAATAATAGGCATATAATTTACAAATTTTACTAGTCAAATATTGACATAAGAGTTCTCTTTGAGAACCTAACAATGGACTATTCCACAATATTCGCCGGGTCTAAATAAAAATATTTGATTTTGTTGGAACTAGAACAGTTTATCAAAAGGTAACTTGTTTGGGTACATATTCCATTAGGATCTATCCATTAGCAGGTATCAATAAAATATGCCACCATTGTAACATGGTTCGTGTCTATAATGGTGACCCTGTTTTCCAAGACTCTATCTTCAGTTTACAATTAGGTGAGATGAAATCAAATTGACGTGTCGTATGTATATAAAACAAGACTAAAAAAACAGAGATATTATATTCCTTTATGAACCAAAACACGAATTACGAAAGTAGTCGAGTTAAAATTGTATACCGACCAAAATTTCAGGCAGAAATAGGCCCGGCGTTCAGTGCGTGTTATTTTAGAAAAGAAAAAAATGTCCGCCCCTAATATAAATCACATTAAATTATGGGCAGGGTTGCTTTGCCCTTGAGCGTGGGCAATTATCGGACTCGGTTGTATTTTTACACCGTATATCAAATATTTAGTCCCTCATTATTACAACTGAGGTAGAAGGGAAATTTAATTCTATTAAAAATGTTCGTTGGAAGGATTTTGATTATTTTTGTCTCCGTTATTTGTTTTTGTAATTAATTTATCATAATTAGTCTTTATTTATTCTGTTTTAGGTGATTAAGTTGATCAAGTCTTATTACAAAACTAGATATAGCGAAACTTCAAAACGACTTGATTAATTTACATAAATAACGCCTGTTTATCTACGAAGGGGTAGGCAGAGGCGTATTAACACCCACGTTTCGCCAACAATGAATTTTAAGCTCATTTATTAGGGGGCGAGTCTATTGTCGTCTAGTGGCCACTTTATTTCTTTTAGTGAGACAAGTACCTAGATAAATATGCAGTCAATTATGTCTGGCTAATTTGTATTAATTATATTAATGTTATGTGAAAAATAACTTCTAATTAATCGTTGGCGGAAACAAGTTCGAAAAAAAATTTTTTTTTTCAAGTAATATTTTTTCTGTTATGGTCTATTTATTCCTTTACTTTTGATGCAAAGTTTCACTCTGTTCGTTCCGCGTTGGATATTTTTTCTCTTAGTTTTTGTTGTGGCGGGTGCTTATCGATCCGATAGTTTGTCCGAGCGAAACTTATGGAATATGAGGGTACTTGCGATAACATGGTATGCGGGTATTTCGAGAAAGAGAGATTGGCAGTGCCGCGCGCGCCACCTCTCGACCGCACCAGTCTCGCTTCGACATTCGTATTAATTGGAGGTCTCAGCAGCTCACCGCATCACGAGCATTATTATAGTGCAAGTGTTACAAGCATCCCGACACCTGGACCAGTTGGTGGCCACCAACAAATCACCAAAGGAGCAGCGCGCGGTAAGTGACTTCTCTTTACCCGTGTACCTAAGTGTTGTAGTGTGCCCATATTGTTCCTTAGGGATTGCTTCGGATAGACAAGTTGGATCGATACGCACTCCACGTATTCATCGTAATTGTACTCCACCCCGCGAAAAAGGGGGCAATTATCCTACACATTGCCACCCCATTTTATGGTCCCTTCGAACCTAGGATAGGTTATCAGCTACATACCTACTTAGTGCATAAAATTTCCCAACCGCGTTTATTAAATTCCGCATTTAATAAAAATTTTCATATTGATTTAGAAATTTTCTACCCGCATTATAAATTTCGCATTTAAGCAAAAATTTCATATTATTTTATTTAATATCAAATTAAATTATTTTGTACCTAATCCAATTCTAATTTTAAAATGCCTACTGCTAAACTTCAAAGCAAGCTATTACAGCTAACGGCTAAAAAAGAAGCGATTTTCGAACGAATTAATCGGATATATATATTATGCAAAAATATTTCCAATTATGATTCCCGTTCTAATGAACTATTCCTTTCGCAATCTGAATCCGTTACTGAGCAATACAGCAGATTTGAAGAAATAGTTGATGAAATTAATGAGGTAAAATTTACAATTGATGGTACCCCGCCAGACTATTCCAGCTTGAGCTCTATTGAGGACTTATATTCCACGATCAAATATAAGCGGAATCTCATTAGGTCAAATAATACAACGGCATCTACAGCCGATAATAAAAAATCTAAGATACACTTGCCGCCAATTCCCATACGTACCTTTGACGGAAAGACAGAGAACTGGCCAATATTTTTTGAGATATTTCGTAGTAATGTGCACCTTAATGCCGATCTCACGGATGCACAGCGCGTACAATACCTAATAAGCAATTTAACGCACGATGCGTTAAAAATAACGGCAGGTATTGTTCCATCGGGGGATACCTATAGGATACTTTGGGATAGTCTTGTAAAAAAGTATCAGGACAATCGCAGTTTAGGTGAGCATTACCTTAATAACATTTTTAATATTAAAGGTTGCACCGGTAATGCTATCAGTTTGAATAACTATATAGAAAAATATTCGGCGTCTGTCGCGGCATTGAAACAATTAAACATACCTGACGATTAGATTTTATTCTATTATATTGTGGGTTGCGAAAGCTTGATTCGCAAACAATACAGCAATTTGAAAATAGCGTAAGCAAGAAGGAATTCCCTTCCTACCTAGAATTAATCTCATTTATGCAGGATTATGTGAAAGTACTTGAAAGGTCGAATAAAAATAATTCACAAGTCGAGCCGCGCGCAAGAGCTAGTGTTAGTAATTCTAAAGCTTTCATCGCGAGTAACGAACCGGTTTCCGAGACGGCTTCAATGTGTCCTTTGTGCAATATAGATAGGCATCCGCTGTTTAATTGTTTACATTTTAAAAACTTAGAATCACCGCAAGCCCGGTTTGACTTTATTAAATCGAAACGTGGTTGTGTGAACTGTCTGAGCCTATCTCATTCCATAACCAAATGTAAATCGCGTAATGTTTGCAAGTATTGTAAAAGGCAACATCATTCGTTATTGCATTTTTCAAATGATAATAATACGGATTCCTCGAGCAAGAAGCGGTCCGCGCCCGCGGCGCAGCCGGTTCGAATCCCGGCCGCTGAAAAAGATGACACACTAGCCAAGACGCAATCGATTGCCTTGACGTCCGGTAGCCATCCACATAATTACACTATACTGCTAGCTACCGCTCAAGTATACGCGCATTGTAATAATCGAGATAAAAATCGAATGACGCTTAGATGTTTGATTGATAACGGATCTCAAAATAATTTGATTACCATGGATTGTTGTAAGCGTTTGAACATTCCGGTTATTAAGTTGTGTAATTCGTCGTTGCAAGGTGTTGGTATGACCACGCGACCCGTACATGGATTTATTCATTTTACAATTGAGTCTCGAATTAATCCTAACAATAAATATTATATTCATGCGCTGGTAGTTGATTGCATTACGGACAAACTACCCTCTAATTACATTAAAATAAATGATGATTTGTCCTACTTGAATAATTTACCGCTTGCCGATTTAACCTGGAATTTACCGGGAGAAATTGATTTAGTTCTTGGTGTTCAACTATTTCCGTATATTTACTTGGGAGATAGGGTCGATTCGGGTAATCGCGCACCGCCCGCCATATTGACTAGTTTCGGTTACGTACTCATGGGGGACATTCCATGTCAAAATGATACGAAACCTACCACTTCGTCATTTACCTCGCTTACTGATATTGATTCAAGTTTGCAAAGATTTTTCGAATTGGAAGAAATCCCAACACAACGAATCATCAGTCCAGCGGACTTGGAATGCGAAAATAGTTTTAATTCTTCAGTTTTATTTAGGGACGGTAGATATTTTATCGATTTACCTTTCTCACGAGACCCTTCTGAGCTAGGCAATTCTCGCGGAGTGGCTCATCGGCGTCTGCTTGCGCTCGAGCGAAAATTTGCTCAAGTACCTACCCTACGCGAAAATTATAATAAGACCATCGCCGATTATATAGCTCAGGGTTACTTGGCTGAGGTACCTGATAATGAATTAACTGAGGAAGGCTACTACATGCCGCATCACGCCGTTATTAGGCCGGATAAGGACACCATTCGGGTGGTCTTAGACGCTAGTGCGAAAACTCACTCAGGGTTGTCACTCAATGATATTTTGCATGTCGGACCTAATTTACAGGCCGATTTATTTTTATTATTACTTGATTTTCGCACGTTCCCGGTAGCTATGACCGCAGACATTAAACAGATGTTTTTGAGGGTAGGTGTAAATGAGCACCATAGGAAATACTTACGAATTTTATTTCGTTTCAATAAAACCGAACAGGTACGCACCTTTAGTTTCAAGCATTTACCTTTCGGATTAAAGCCCAGTCCGTATTTAGCTATGCGCACTTTACGTCATTTAGCGGGTGAGCATAGTGACCGCTTCCCTGAGGCTTCTAAATTAATAGAAACTCAGTTTTACATGGATGATTATGTTTATTCAGTTCCCGATATACCTTTGGCAAAGGAATTATCTCGCGAACTAATTGACTTACTTAAAATAGGTTCATTTGATCTGATCAAATGGGCAAGTAATAAGCCCGCTGTATTAGAGACGTTGCCTGAATCTCATCGCTCGCCGGTATGTTTCTCGCCGGTAGACAACAATTCGAATAATTTCAAGATCCTTAGCTTATCCTGGGAACCCGCTGACGATCAGTTTTTTCTGACTACCGTCATAATGGAAAATAAATGTACGAAACGTACCATTTTATCGCTGGTAGCCCGCTTGTTTGACGTGCTGGGTCTTGTGGCTCCGGTCGTTTTGTACGCTAAAATCCTCATCAAGGAACTTTGGTTGGCTAAGATAGATTGGGATGAGGAACCTCCGGCACATATCGTCAGTCGCTTCACCGCATTTACCCGGGATTTTACGGCACTCTCTTCTTTAAAAATACCGCGACATATTGGAGTTTTTAAGGACTCTGTGGTAAATATTGTAGCCTTTTGCGACGCCAGCTTCAGTGGTTATGGTTGTTGTATCTATCTACACATAACTGACCCTGATGGTAATATCACTGTCCGACTCCTATGTGCTAAGTCTAAAGTTTCCCCCGCCAAGATTACGACGCTGGCGCGATTGGAACTTGTCGCAGCTTTACTTCTATCCAAGCTTGTTCGCGTGGTTAAAGAGAAGTTTTCCGTTCGCGTACCTATTCAGGGTGTTTACGCTTTTTCGGATTCTACCATAGCTCTCTCGTGGATTCACTCATCTCCCCATAGATGGTCTGTTTTCGTAAGCAACCGTATCGCTAGAATTCAGGAAAATTTACCTGCGGCTTGTTTTACCCACGTATCGGGGAAAACGAACCCTAGCGATTGTCTTTCACGCGGAATGCTGCCATCAGATTTGATTGCACATTCGCTCTGGTGGGACGGCCCTACTTGGCTTCATCAGCCGATAAATGAATGGCCCTTAAAATTCATCCCAACTGAGTGGGATACATTACCAGAGTTGAAATCCAAGGCATTTGTGGCCGAAACTTCAAAGACTGAACCGCATGCTCTAGCTGCCATAGCTGATCGCATCAGCTCATGGAATAAGCTATTGCGTACATTCATTTGTATTCTTAAATTTACGAATAGATTAGGTAGTCAGGACTCTATTCAAAATATTCAAACCGCTGAAAAATTTGTTATTCGAATTGTTCAAAGTATCCATTTCTCTAATGAAGTGAACCTGATTAAGGCCGGCGAACTCCCCTCTAAAAAATTACGCAGTCTGTCTGTTTTTCTGGACGATTACGGAATCCTACGAATCGGGGGTAGACTTTCAAAGTCTGACCTACCCTACGAAGCTAAACATCCCGCACTACTACCTAAACATGACCGTGTAGTTGATTTAATAATTGATCACTACCATAATACGTACTGTCATACGGGCCCTGGACTATTGATGTCCATTATTAGGCAACGGTTTTGGATATTGGATGGTAGGACCGTTATTCGTTCGCGCTGCCGCAAATGCAACACTTGCTTTCACTTAAATCCTGTGCACCCGACGCCCAAAATGGCTGATCTGCCTGGATACCGGGTCCGCGATGCCAAGGCCTTTGTGCATACTGGGGTGGATTTAGCTGGTCCTATTGCGTATGTACCTACTCGCCGCAGAGGACAACGCTCGCAGAAGGTCTATATATGTTTATTTATATGCTTGGTCACTAAGGCCATACATATAGAACTCGTTTCAGATCTCACCTCAGAAGCTTTTCTTTCCGCTTTCAAAAGATTTATTGCACGCCGGGGTCCAGTGTCCGTTATGTACTCGGACAATGGTACAAATTTTATAGGTGCGAAAGCACAGCTGAATGAAATATACTCATTTTTATTAAATTCAGCTGTTCAGTCGGACATTAAGCGGGAACTACTCAAAACTCAAATTAAGTGGACTATGATCCCACCGCGAGCTCCGCACTTCGGAGGTCTGTGGGAGTCCAATATTAAAAGCGTTAAGACTCATTTGTTCCGAGTCATTGGTAAGCAGCTTCTCACGTATGAGGAACTTTTGACCGTATTGGTGCAGATAGAATGCCTTTTGAATTCGCGACCGCTTAGTGTTTTGTCATCGGACCCACACCCCGAGGTGCTCACACCGGCACATTTTTTAATGTCCAGTCCGCTTACATACTTGCCTTCTTCTGAACTGACAGAGGAAGGTATTAATCTAAAAAACCGCAAGAGGCTTCTGGATCAGTTGGTATTGGGTTATTGGAAAAAATGGCGCGTGGAATACTTAAATACGTTACAAACTCGACAGAAGTGGTGTACGCCTGATCGTCCGATAGAGATCGGCATTATTGTCCTCTTGGGTCAAGATAACGTACCACCTTTATCGTGGCCACTCGGCATTATAACCGAAGTTTTCCCGGGTACAGATGGCATAGTTCGAGTCGCGTCTGTCAAAACCGCGTCCGGAATTTATAAACGTCCTGTAACTAAGCTGTATCCGTTGCCAACCCAATAAAATTTATTTAAATTTCCTTAATACTTATTTTTCAACCGCATTTTAATTTAATATTTATTTAAATAATTTCGTGATTAAGCCTCAATCGGTCTCCCTATGGGTATCTGCTTGGGTTATAATAATAATATACATTTTACGCTATTTACTGTTTCATCTGCTGTAACGGTTCATTAATATTATCAGAGTGCCTTACATTTATGAAACTTAACCGCTTAGATCGGAATTACTTCATTACCTAGCTCCCCCTACTTAGCCATGGACCTTGTCAAGGCGGGGAGCGTGTTGTGGCGGGTGCTTATCGATCCGATAGTTTGTCCGAGCGAAACTTATGGAATATGAGGGTACTTGCGATAACATGGTATGCGGGTATTTCGAGAAAGAGAGATTGGCAGTGCCGCGCGCGCCACCTCTCGACCGCACCAGTCTCGCTTCGACATCCCTACTACTCAGAGGTCTGAGCAGCTCACCGCATCACGAGCATAATACAGTGCAAGTGTTACAAGCATCCCGACACCTGGACCAGTTGGTGGCCACCAACAAATCACCACAGGAGCAGCGCGCGGTAAGTGACTTCTCTTTACCCGTGTACCTAAGTGTTGTAGTGTGCCCATATTGTTCCTTAGGGATTGCTTCGGATAGACAAGTTGGATCGATACGCACTCCACGTATTCATCGTAATTGTACTCCACCCCGCGAAAAAGGGGGCAATTATCCTACACATTGCCACCCCAGTTTTGTTCTTAGTTGGCGACGACGTAAGCAATCTCGGCCTATTCTTAGACATGCAGAAGGCCTTCGACTGTGTTCCTCGCGCGGTGATCTGGTGGGCACTGCGGGCCAAGGGTGTTCCAGAAACTTACATTGACACCATCCGAGACATGTACTACGATTCCGGTTCCGTGGTTCGAACTGCTGTTGGCGACTCGAAAGCCTTCCCCATCACCGTCGGGGTACACCAAGGATCCGTCCTTAGTCCTTACCTGTTCAGCGTGGTATTAGATGTTTTGTCGGACAGCATTAGAAACTCACATGAGCAGCCTCCGTGGTTGCTCATGTATGCTGATGATATTGCGCTCATGGACGCGGACAGGAGCAGATTGGTGCGACGCGTGAAAGGATGGAAAGAAGCGCTTGAGAACGGCGGTCTGAAGTTAAATGTAGCGAAGACAGAATACTTAGCGTTAAACTCCCACACCCATCCGCATAGGCGATGATTTCGTCGAGCGCACGGACCAGGTTAAGTACCTGGGATCTGTACTTCATGTGACCGGTGAGATCGACCACGACGTCAAGGCACGCATTGCTGCCGCGGGAACAAATGCCTGGCAATGGTACCCCCGCCGGGTCCAGGTAAAAGGGGTAGGCCAAAGAAGTCCTGGCTTGACGTCGTGGAGGGTGATATGCGTGCTAATGGTCTCACTACCATGGACGCCCAAGATCGTGCGAAGTGGAGAAGGAAGAGCCGGAAGGCGGACCCTGAGCTCCGAGGTCATCTTGGCCACGGATGCAATCAGGAGAATACGTCTATATGCAGATGATGATGATGATGACGTAAGCAATCTCGGCCTTCTTGCAAAAGCAAGCTCATTAATGTCTATTCGAAAATATAAGTAGGTATTTATTGCCAGTAGTAGTTGTCACCTGCACTAACATTTTTTCTCACGTAATATTTTCGCTTGCTTGGTTCTAACGACCACTCGACATGAAAGTATAACAATATCTATAATTTCCCTACCCCAAAGGGAAAAGAGAAAGTCATTGTAATTATATGTCTGTATGTATTTATGTATTATGATTCCGTAGTCGACCGCATACGACAACTGCCGACATACGCAGCACATTCGCGTAAGAGCGGAAACACACGATGCGTTGCGGCGACGCACCGCAGAAATTTCGCCGCAGTAGCGGGCACACGAGCGGTGCGACGCCGCTGTGTTGTTATGACGCAGCGGCGCCGCGTGCGCCCCAGCTGCGTTGTAATGTCTGTTAATAATAGTGCAAGCGCTAGAGGTAGTTGAGTATGCAAAATCCGAGTGACGGCAACTATGACCGGATTCTTATACCTGATCCTCTAAATAATGACAAAGAAATCTTGGCGCCGGGTGTGATGGTCCCTTCCCACTCCCTTCACATCCCCTCTGCGCCCTTAAAGTAAGCATAGCGCGCGTATGCGTTTAGTGTGTTTCTACATCTATTGACGTAAAGAAGTTGCTTCATTAAATCGTGTTTTTGTATCCATTTTTATTTTATACTACTTAGGTGGCAAACAAGCACACGGCCCATCTGATGGGAAGTGGTCACCGTGGCCTATGGACGTATGCAACACCAGGGGCATCACACTCGTGCTGCCGACTGCCAACCCTGAATCCGTATTTCCATACTAATCTTATAAATGCGAAAGTAACTGTCTGTCTGTCAGTCACGCTTTCACGCCTTAACCACTGAACCGATTTTGATGAAATTTAGTATAGGGGTAGATTAGACCTTGAGAAAGGACATAGGCTATGTTTGGTCGCGATAACCGACATCCACGCGGGCGGAGCCGCGGGCAAAAGCTAATATAATATATATCGATGATTAAATATAATAAAATTTTGCTGACAACATTAGTATCATTAATGCTACAAAATATAGATAGGTACCTACCTAGGCATATATAAAAGTACACTTTTACGAAAAGCTCAACAGTGACTTACGTCCACGACAAAATGACTATACAAGCCGTCGAGTCATTCACCATCTCGCGATCGTCAAATTCGCGAGCGCGCGCGAGTTGGCAAGTTTTGATTTCGAATTATTTTTTCGTCGTCATCTCGCGCGCACGCTAAAGTACAGTCAGATAAAAAAGGATCAAAGAAAACATGAAAAAGAAAACTAATGTATACTCGCGTCTTTACCTGCATTGGTTGATGCGCTGCGAATGTTTTTTTTGTTTTCATCTTAGATTTCGATATAGAGTTGCGAAGTGAGACTAGGCCACTAGGGGGACACAGCCGATATTATGATATCTGTTAATGAGTAGCTATGTTATCTTGATATACGTCGTATGAAATTTGATTTTTTTTTCGCTTATCTTTTACTTTAGGCTGTATTTAAGATAAATTTCATAATGTTTCACATATAATATAACACTAGTTAAAATATTTACGCGAATAAAGAAGAATTTATTGTAATTTTTATTTTATTACATAATTTTTTTATGATATTGTAATTCATTTTAAATTAGTGTAGTGTTTTAATGTATATGTTTATTGTGAAAATATTAAATTAAGCTATTATTTTTATTGGAATAAGAAATGGATAAATAGTTGGGGTAAGTAGTTCGGGTATTGAATAATTCCTCCTCATCGATTTTTACTGGTAGGTACAGTGCCCAAAAGACGGGCGGCATTGCGCCGTCGGATGGTAGGGCTTTTTTATGCCAAACTAATTTCGTATCTTTTTCAAGGATCGTATATTTCCACAACCTTTTTTTATTAGACAGTTATTAGATATTATTTAAGCATCGTGTTGTAAAATATATTTCAAGAATAAAATAGGGAGATCTATAGGGGAGGCCTATGTCCAGCAGTGGACCTCATATGGCTGAAATGATGATGATGATGATGATGAATCGATTACTATAAAAAACGATTATTTATTTCCCACGCTTCCCTAAAAGTGATTTCAGGAGTATTTTTACCTGTGCATTCCTTAAAGTAGGTATATTATGTTACGGGCAACTTGAGAAATCTGGTCCCTATGAATAGTGACCGGCCTGTATACATAATGCCCTTCTCACATGGGCAATTTGATAAAATTTCATTTCTAATCACTTTTCCCGGTCAGTATGAATCATTATTCACCTTATACCTCATATTATGCCCTTGTAAATACGTTTTGGGCAAAATGATAAAAAAATTAAATGAAGCGTTTTTGTTTATTAACGATAAAAAAATACCTAACCTAACCTGGGGTGTGGATATACACCATTTTTGTTTTATTTACTTAGCTTTCGACAATACACATACCTAATAAGTAATAGACGAAATTCTTGAGTCATTGTAATATTGTTGATTCACTGAATATTGTTAGTTATTATTAGAAAAATAAGCATTTTGCCGTGTTGTTTTAAATTATATACCTATATCTCTCTCAAAAACTGTGTTTGCTTTTACTTCAAACTCAAGTCACATAAATCTATATTGAGATGGCCAAATTTTGTTACGCATTTTCAAATAATTAATGTACGTGAACGCATGCTTAAGTTTTATATTTTTCTATACATTTCTTTATAACATAATGACAAAATAATAGCTTCTTCCACGTCCATTTTCTAAGCTCTGCCGAAACAAACTGACAAACTCTCGCAAAACGCGGTACCGCTTATACCTCGGGATCGGGACCCGTATCTTAGACCTGAATCACGAGACTAACGAGGTCCTGGCTCCCGCCGTAGCACCCCATGCTATCCTCAAAAGACACATTTTAGGTGCAAGATATAATGTCCCGAGTAACCACTGACCTCCGTTAACGCGCGTTACATTTGAAGCTAGCCTAAAATATCTTGTACATTTAAAATAGGTACCTAATGTAATCTATTACAACGTTTTTGTAGCTGACTGTACACAAATACGTCATATTTTCACAAACGCGCGAGTTGATGACACAAAAATAATTCAAAATCGAAAATTGCCAACTCGCGCGCGCTCGCGAATTTGACGATCGCGAGATGGTGAATGACTCAAGCCGTCTTTACCAGAGTTATTAATTCCCCCCATGTAAATGAACTGTAAATTGTCGCACAAGGTCTTGTAATTGCAATAAATCTGAATTGGTTTGTATTTCATTATGTAAATGCATCAATAACAAATGTCAAAATTAAAAATTAGTATTTTTTACCTACTTTAAGAAAATTTATGCTTGAATTCGCTGGTTGTTCGAATAACTTTTTTTTTTTTTAAATATTACTTTTATTTTCGTTTTTTTTATTAAGTACCTATTTAAGAATCCATCCTCACTTTTACCATTAGAACAAACTATAAATTATAACGGAAATATTCATTAAAATGATTTTATATCATGTACCTACTCAATACATTTCCTTTACGAATAAGACAGGAGGGGGTAAAAAAAATGGACCAGAAAATAGACCGGCAAGATCCACATTATCATTCTTGGACCTTTTCTTCATTTAAATCCGTTGGCGAAATTCGGTACTCACATTTTGCATACTCATACCTCTAGCGCCCGGTCTATAAATCATAAACAACTACGCGGCTGCGGTGCGGCGCGCGCCGGAGCGGTGCCGCTCCAGCGTCGCAACGCATTCACCCCTCCCCGCCTCGTCTCGGTGGTTGCAAGTCCGGCGCGGCGACGCAGCGCATCGTGTGACGTGCTACAGATCTTCTTCCTCTTAGCGTTAATTCCCAGTCGCATCCGAAGCTTTCAGCTCGGAGTCTGGGGTCCGCTTTTACCAGTCTTAACCACGGATTTGACTAGACCTCGATATTTTCCGTGAAGCGATTGTCATCTGACCTCCACAACCCAATGTTAACATTAGGCGATATCGAAGTTTAGCAGTTAGACCGTTGTTTTTGGATTTTTGAGGGCTCCAACTACCCGTAACGACTGCCATAGATGTTCTCATGGCAACCGGGACCGACGGCTTAACGTGCTCTCCGAGGCACGACCAGACCAATGCAAATACTCATATTTCATTCACACAAATATTTGCACTGAGCGGGGATCGAACCCGCGCCTCCTGCGTAGCGGCCGCGTTCACTACCGCTACGCCACGGAGGCTGCTACAGATATTTCTATGTAAAACGACGCAGCGACACCGCTCCGGCGTCGCGCCGCCGCCGCAACGCATCGTGTGTTTCCGCTCTAAGTCAATGCGGCTTCTCAATGGTCCCTTTTAACAAGTAATGGATACACTGTATGTGCTGCATGCGTCTGTTGTTGTCATATGCGGTCAACTACAGAATCATATTTTAAGTAAAATATTACCCTTCGGTATATAATCTCATCTGCAAAACAGTACCGCCTCCTTTTTTTAATCGCACGCGAAATTCCCACGGATACGCACCGTCCCGCCAGTCCCCTCCCGGTTATGTCGGACATGAACTAACTAAAACGCACGCCCTGTATGGGTCGTTGATTGTTGGAGATGAGATCGGCTGAGACATCTCTTTCGAGGTGGCCCTTTTCGGGTGTGGGACTACGGAGTCACCATCTTGCCCCTTGATATTGGGTCGCCGCCGCGGCCAGCTTCTGCTAGGGTGAAGCCGGTAATCCCGCTGTGCATGTTGTTGGGAGGGTATTTAGCCTACTATTGCCACGCCGCGCTGGCCAGACGAGTTGGCAAAGGGTTTATCTCGAGTTTTCCTTCTCTCAGGTCATTTCGGCCTCGGCAGAATATCGGCCAGAAGCCGCAACTCCTCCCCAAAGTTTTTTTAGGGAGGAGTTGCCACTTCCGTTGCCCAGCCCAGGGTGCACCGCGCGGAGTTTTTCTAGCTCGCCCCCCAAACAAAGCAGACAAAGCAGAGAACGTTTTAAAAACCTTAAATAAGTGAATACCAGTTGGACTCTCATTCCTCTTCCCCGACTGACGCTGCCAGCGAAATGAAAAGTCAGTTATAGCAGTGTTTATACGCCTTAGATAGCGTTCCTACTATTATAATAAAATCTGTTCCTGTTTTCTGTGCAAAAACATCTTTACCCAAGGTAATTTACATTAATATTCTGTAAACAGCCTTACATTATTTTGTAGCATTATTATCTTTCTCACTGTATCTAACCCTATCAAAATTTATATCTCCAAATTCAGTTTGTTAAAGTAAAATGAACCTTAATCGCTTATGACATAAGGTTGGAAGGCTCAGATGAAATAAACAAGACCTAATTTTGCCAATTGCGTGCGGGATCTCATTTCGCGTGTTCATTACATTTGCGGTATGATTTTAATTTTTGTCCATGCAATGGTGTTTTAGTACTACGATTTTGTTGTACAAGGATGTGAGGAAAATGATAGAGAAATAGTTAGTCTAAAATGTTTGTTGTGACCTTAAAGTATACATTAACTAATGAATATTATATATTTGTGAACTATATCTGAAATTTTCAATTAAAGTTAACTGAAAACCATTATGAGGTCGGTAATAATAAGCGTGAATGTAATTCTAAAAAACATTCCCTATTATTTTTTGAAGTTAATGTGTCAGACCAGGCAAAATTCTTTCCTTCGGGACATTAAATGCCATTTAATAGAACAAGTGTTAAAATTTGAGAGAAAATACGGTTCTTTCGAAGATTCTTAATCTTTTTTATTACGCTTTGAAAGTGAGCTGTCATGTAGATTATCGCCAAGTGATCGCTGAACGAATAAATGTCTAAAATTATGCAAAAGGTTTTGTCGTAACTGTATGGGTTAGGTTATTTTGTTCGCGGTTTTTTTAAATAAAATACAAACGCATGTATCACATATGCTGTCAAGTGGGGTGATTATACTCCAATATAAAACCAAACGCCATTTTGGATCTAAATAACACAACATAATTACAGCAATTTCTGAAAATTTGTTAAGTGAGTATGTATAATCCTACCATTTTGTGTTGCCTGCCACCATAATCTACCGCGTCTGAAGCTAAACTTGAGTACAGGAGTTTCTAATTAAAACTATTCGTCAACTAGGAGTGAGGAGAATTTAACGAGCAGGCAGAACTTTAATTTACTGTCATAGTAGTTACTTGAAGGGTGTTAACACTGTTGTTTCAACGATGAAGTGGTGTACAGTATATATTCTCTGTAATACAATATCTAATGGCACTACATAATGTACATATGTACTTACTTACAGAACGGATAATAGAGTTTTTTTTATTTTTTATATAGGACACGTCAATTTGACTTTGCCTCGCCTGATGGTAAGCTGAAGGCAAAGTCTCTGAAAAGAGGGTCACCATTACAGACATGTACCATGTTACAATGGTGGCACTCAGCTTGACGGCCTCATCAGATGCTTTTTCACGCCCCGCTTAAAGGACCCGGGACTATAGGAGGAGGGAAACACGTGAGCTGGTAAGGAATTCCAAGTCTTAATAGTGCGGTCTTCTGCCGCACTATTAAGACTTGGAATTCCTTACCAGCTGAGTGCCACCATTGTAACATGGTACATGTCTGTAATGGTGATACATGTCTATCATAGACACTATTATTAGTTAGTATTAGTATAGACCCTTTCCATTTGGGGTTGGGGATCAGATGGCAACGCTCTCGCAAGAGTCAAGATAAAGCAGACCCCCTTTTTGTGCGGAAATCCCCCCACCAGCGGCGCGGTCGGTTATATCAGACGGTAAACTGTTAGGGTGTAAGATGACCTTCTCGGGTGTGGGAACTAAGGTGTCTCCATCTTGCCCATCGAGAGCTATGACTTTTCTGCTACATAATTGGTATAAAAAAATCTAGGTGATTAGATGATGATATTAATAGTTAATAGTAGGTAATACGTACGTAGAGAACGAGTACTCATTTCTCTTCGTTGATCTTCAATCTCATAAAATCTCACACCTCGGCGACTACGCCTTGTAATAGTAGAGGAGACGTGGTAGATCGATCTTCACCCATCGGATATCTGATGAAACATTTTTTCTTCAAATATTATTTATTAACAAACGTGCTTATGATAACTTACCCATCCAAAAGTGTTCATGGTTATGTTTTCATTTTTTACTTGGCAATAACATTTTATTGACGAGTTTTTAAAGACACGCCTATATTGAAAATCGGTTTTGTAATAAAGGTTATCTTTAGATTTGATGTGAGTGAATTGTTGAGTGGTTATCATAATGGGCGTACCTAGTTACCTACCCTGATTTACCTGTTCACATCTGCTTGGACTAGGAGCCATGAACAGAAATAGATAGGTGGCTCTGACAAAACTATCTTTTGAGACGTGAGAAAACTATCCTTTGAGATGAAATGGCGGAAAAAAATATGGGGTAATAAAGTTCCCCGGGTCAGCTGGTAAGTATTTGATAAAAAATTATGTCTCATCAAATGGTTGAAGGTGGATGTTCCACGACTCCTCGTCTATAGGTAAAGGACGACGGATCATTTCTCACAGCTGTGTGCGTACGCGTCCATATGCAAAACGGCGCAAGTCCTAGTGTAGGTGATTATGTTACTGTCACTTCATATATTTTGCTAAGAGGGTCGGATGCTCTCACCGGAAATTAGTACACAAGAGTAATATAAGTGAGATAATATTGTTACGATGCGTAGAGACTATGTTGAATACTAAGTTTTGAAGGAGGTTTTAGCATTAGTAGATATAATTCTCGATTATGAAGGTGCCTTTGAAGGTTCCGTACCCAAGGGGTAAAAACAGAACCTTATTACTAAGTCTCTGGTTTCGATTTGTCTGTCATCAGGCTGTATCTCATGAACCGTGATAGCTAGACAGTTGAAATTTTCATAGACGATGTAGTTCTGTTTATGCTGTAAAAAACGGGTCCCGACCCGTCCACTCACTGGAGTTTCCCACTGGTAATTTACGATTACCCCTCCACCCACCATGTCTGTGTGTACCAAAATAAGTAGTACTAACCGATTCGGACGATCGAGCGTAATACCAAGGAGTGGAATGCCCTGCCTGAATCTATGTTTCCGGATAGCTACAACTTGGATGTCTATAAGACTACAGTGAATAGGTTAGTACTTCTAAGCAAACGTGCTCCACTGTCAACTACATCGTCACTTATCAATCTTCTTCTTCCTCCTAGCGTTAATTCCCAGTCGCATCCGAAGCTTTCAGCTCGGAGTCTGGGGTCCGCTTTTACCAGTCATAGCTACAGATTTGGCTAGACCTCGATATTTTCCGTGAAGCGATTGCCATCTAACCTCCACGACCCAATGTTAACATTAGGCGATATCGAAGCTTTGCAGCTAGACCGTTAGTTTTGGACTTTTTAAGGCACCAACCCGTAACGACTGCCATAGATGTTCTTATGGCAATCGGGACCGACGGCTTAACGTGCTCTCCGAGGCACGACCAGACCAATGCAAATACCCATATTTAATGCACACAAATATTTGCACTGAGCGGGGATCGAACCCGCGCCTCCTGCGTAGCGGCCGCGTTCACTACCGCTACGCAACGGAGGCTGTCACTTATCAATATAGGTGAGATAGTGGTCGAAGGCGAACCTATCAACCGTAAAAAAACGAAAAACAGCAAGAATATCCTACGGAAGCCGTTGAGTCCGGCTCGCATTAGATAGTACAGCGATGTTTTTCTCCACGAATACGCTGACTTAGTTGCGGAAGTAACTAATATTGCTTATCACAGCTTCCTCCACAAAAACGGAGAGATTTCAAAGAATAAAACAAATTCACAGTTAATATTTCAAATCTCTGAGAAGAAAGGAATTGTATACCTTACAAAAAATAACAAATTTTGTAGTCACAACGGCACAGCGAACAAAATATTCTCACTCGCAGACTCCATAAAGATATCTTCGAGACGAAAACAAGAGGAGATATAGGTCTTCCGAGACTAGCTATAAAATCGCGCAAACTCCTCTGGGTCTGGGACACACGGTTCTTAAAAATAAAAAACTGCATACTCTTAGCCTTTTCCAACTCAGTCGGGGTCAGTTTTCCAGTCTAACTGTGATACGGCTGAACTTCGATATTTTCCGTTAACTGCCATCTGACCTCCACAACCAATTGGCGATATCAAAAGTTCTAGTACTTAGACTAGACGAAAATTTTAAGGCTCCACCTACCCGTAACGACTGCCATAGATTTTCGGATGGCAACCGGTTCCGACGGCTTAACGTGCTCTCCGAGGCAGGGTAATATCCAGACCCATGAAAACATATATTCATGCAAAAAAATATTTGCACGGAGTGGGAATTGAACCCACGCACCTTTTTTTTTTTTTTTTTTTATCGTGCGAAAAATCCCCGCGGATACCTCCCCCGCCGGAGCCGGAGGAGGAGGTTTGCGTAGCAGTCGCGATTACTACTGTCACATCACAGAGGTTGAAAAACTACCATTAGTACGGTCAATAAAATTTAAGTACTATGAAATTTGAATTTGGGGACCTCTCTCCTTTTACTGTTTTATTTTGTCTTTTATGGGAGTGACTACTGTCTCACCTCTCAAATCCAAGAGGAAAACCTGCACCAGAGTATCATCATAATTAGTGCTGAGTTCCGGTCGCATCCAAGGACTTCAACTTGGAACTTTCTTCGTCCGTCATTCAGCAGGTATACTATACTGCAGATGAGGTTGGTTTGGGCCCTGCAGATCTTGACGGGGTTCCATAAACACCCCCTTAGCACTGGTTAGCAAGCATTTAAATAATTATTACTAACTGTTGAACGTGGCTCCACCCGCGCGAATGTGGGTTGTCGCAGTCAAAAGTAGTAGATGACAGTTCTAGTTTCTAATTCTGAACTCTAAAAGTTGTAAAAAATTTTGTTTGCACATGTTATTTTCCAGCAAATGACGTCATGTTAATTGTGCCATTGTATTTCCGATTGTGATCCATTATATGACTATGTATTAGATTATACGTTGTCCAAACTCTTGACCCGTGAGTATAAGTAACTAAGCAAGAGTTTTACTTATTTAACTAGAACACGGTAGTTAAGAGATTTTACACGTCGCTTTATATGCGGTTAACTCGTTAAACAGGGGCTGTATACATATTTATTCCAATGTAAATACTGGAGTTGTACAAACTACTAAAAGATGACAGCTTTCTCATTTGACATTACTTTGTGGTTTCATAAAATATAAATGTACAAAGGCCGGAAGAAAGGTAAATGACATAAAACATTTTTAATCCCAAGGAACGATAAAATATTTCACGTAAAGTTTTTACAAAAATGACGATGCAGGGTAATTTAAACGAAAAAGGCAAAGGAAAGCGTATGTAAGTACAGCTTTTTCATAGTCCGTGGAACAACAACACACTTGTCTTGTATATAATATAGTAGAGTACAGTAGTTTTTATAATATAGTATAGTTTACGTGAATATCGCGATTTATTTGATATTACTGTATTATTTACACTTAATCCGACGTTTTGGCTAATTTTCAGTAGTCATAGTCGTGGGGCGACTAGTTGTCACGTAGTTTGAACAATAAGCTATCTCTTTTTCGATCTTTTTTTCTGAAAATGCTGTAATTCACGGCGTTGCACATTTTTTAAGATTAAGAGTTGCCTCAACAGACAAAAAAATTGTTTGTTGGTAAAATAACGCTACACGCCACGCCTTCAGCATTATTGTAATCAATTCCCGTCTTTTCATATATAAGATTTACAGAGCAGATAAACATCTGCTACATTGTTTTTCTCAGTACCTACTCACTTACAAATGATATTCAACCTTCTGTGATCTAAATACGATTGATATTTCAAAGGTGTGGGTACTTATAGTATCGATCTGTGTGCTAGGCACGAAAATTGAGATGAAATCAAGTACATAGTTGATGTTGAAGTAGCAAAATGTGCGACTAACCCAGAAGTAATTGATCCAATTTGGGCTTGGCAACGCTGATGGCCACTAAATCAGCGGACTTGATGTAGAAATCTATAAAGAGTACATTATAAGGATTAACGACATTCATTTCAAAAGGAGCTGTAAAACAGAGAAACGCTGCAAGCCTGATGGGAACGTAAATTTGACAGGGTTCTTTGATCAGAAACTGATATACCAATGTAACATTAACTGATGCCCATGGCTCCACACGCGTGATATTTTGATCCCGTTCCCGCTACCCATGGGAACCTATTCCCGGGATAAAATCTTATGGTAACCAAGGCGTTGAGATCACTTTTGAGTACTTTGCTAGTCAAGATCGATTTGATGCTGACTGTACAGGTGAGTATCAAAAAATTAGGTGCTCTTTTTAAATGTTAATAAAATTAACAAAAACGAGTCCTCAAATGTAACATTTATAAAACTAAATTTTAAATTTTCAGGCAGTAGAGCTGGCACGAGCGTGGAGGTACTATAAATCTCTATTGCATTTTACTAAAAAAAGTGCTACAGTTTTTATCACACCGTTGCCCTTACTACTAGATTATTTTAGAAAGAAAGATGAAAAATGTAGTCTAGACTAGACTTGACTTTTAGGTATATGTAAATTTTGGGATTTTGGTTGAAGTCGACATCAAAATACTTTAAAATACCACCGGGCAAATAAAACAATAAGAAGCGCTTTGAAATACTAAGAACAATATAATAACGATACTGATCACATCGATGAAGAAAGAGAAAAGAGGATCGACCTCGGGCGGGACTCGAACCGCGATCTTTCCCTTACAGAAGGAATGCTCTGACCATTAAACCACCGAGGCCTGCACGAAGTCGATACAATTTCTCATATACATCCGTCTTATTCGATTAAATTTATTAATCGATTTCATAGTTACCTATCATTCAAAAAGATACTCATTTCAATTTTTTTGGAATTCAAACTTTAACCTTACTTTTGTTTGTTGCGCTTGGTTGAGTACAACCAGAAATACGATCAAAAATCCTGATACACTGAACAGACGTTCACTCGGGCGAAGGCGCGGGTAATGTTTATGTTATTATAGACAGGTATTCAATGAAACATACACTAATAATACAAAACAATTACGCTAATAAAGAACATAAAAAATCTGTGTAAAGAAACCTGCTGGTTTTGAAGCCTTATCCTAATCATATTAAGTACAAGTAAGAAAGCTATTGAGAACAGATGGTCGGACACGGAGTGGACTTGACTCCAATACTACAATCAAACCTGTGAAGCGTTAGTAAGTCTCATCAAATAGAATGGTCCTATACTTTAGCTGGGAGTGGATGCGGCAAAGTACTTTAAAACGAGCTCCAACTTGTTTGCGGGTGCGCAAAAAGTAAAAAAAAAATCTTTACAATTTTGTTGCGTTCAGCTGTAACTCGACTACAGCGAAGTTAAAAGGAAATTCCTTTTATTTGCTGGTTGTTCAATAAAAGGAGTATTCCACAGAATCAAATTAAACTGAAAATTATTATCAGAATCTCTTTACAAAGCTTATGAAATTAATTACGAGTAATTAATTCTTTAAAGAGTAACGCCCGTATGCCAGAATAACGTACAGCTGTTGTGAATCGATTCACGATGATATTTAGAGACTAGAGTCCTGAGATCTAGTTTCAAATCGAGATTCAGGACTTATCTTTCTAAAATACGCGCAGTTATTATGAGTTTGATTTGATTTTGTCGTAATCTCGACTTTAAAACTTAAGTGGTTAGGTTCTATTGTAATTAAACGTTTCGTCCATTAGTTTTATGAAAGTTAAAGTAAACATAGATTGAAAATTGAAATACTGGCAATAACTTTACAGACGTATTGAGATTTATTTTAATGTATGATTTGTGTTTGTATTAGTCATTCATTTTGTATTAGTATGGTCTTTACATGCTTTACATGTAGTAACTAAACGGTTTTGGCTTTATATGTTTGTATCATCATTTTAGGGTTGCACCTGAGACTTTCACTTCGGTGCCCGGGATTCACTTATCTTTCTCCTTTGGCTTATATAGGTTTTTATGGAAGCGAGTGTCGGCTGACCTTCCAATTCCGAGTGTAAAGCCTATGCTAGAGCCTCAACCCTTAATTAGTAGGTGTACAGACTTGCAGGTCTTGTTGACCCCTAAATATCCTTAGAATTTGTTATTCAAACACCATAATAATTTTTGATCAAATGTTCCTAATATATTATTTCGAGACGAAACTCAACTTTGAGTCCTTCATTTGTAAATATTAATTCTGCCTGCAAATCATATAATTTGTCCTACACAAACTTTAACTTCAATACTTCTTTGATGTAGTATCCAGCCCGTTTCACCTTACAACTTTAACTAGATCTCTTATTAAAGTTCCCTTTTACCTATTAATAAACTTTAGAATACTTTTTATTTTCATCTGGTAACTTTAAATGTAAAGCTCTTGGAGTTTGTTTATGAAGGTGAATGGGTACCTTCAGGTGCTTTATATAATCTTGAACAGACCGAAAATATTTTGTTTCAAAAACTTATTTGTGAAGGAAATTACAAGGTGGCAGCCAGGCTTATCGCAACGCGAAAGGGACGTGACAACCGGTGTAGAACCACCCTCTTATGGCCAGAGGAGATAGCGCGCAGAGGGGTGTACGGAGTCCAAGCCTTTTTTTGTTTAGGCAGGAAAAAATGTACCTACCGCATTTTGCGGGCTCGGGGAAACCACGCGGGTATGTGGGGCTCTCACCACACTAAAACAACCTGCTGTGTGCCATACGCCAAGTGAGTGACCCGTCGGAAACACTAGGTACGCTCTCGTCGACGGATCACCCAAGCGCTGGCCCGCAAAGGTGCGGTGCGGGCCCGTCTTCTGATTGGGCGATGTCCAGACACACCAAGACATCAACCCTTCGCGGGAGCCTCTATAGTGGGTGGAGGGCTAGCCCCGACCAATCCACCCATCCATCCATGCAAAAGATTAAGCCGTACAAACCAATTCTACGGTATCAACAAGTCAATAGTTATAATCTAATCCCTAACTACGCCATTGTAGCAAATGATTTAGACATTAATTAATAATTTAGTTAACAAGACAAACTAATTACGCTGGTCTGGCTCGAGCCCAAACTACGAAATATCCGACTAAGCTTAAATAACTGTGCTTACGAAGTAGGGTTGTTACGATAGTAAAACAAGAATTAAGATGGATTTTCGATAATCTTGCCTGTGATTGCTTCGTTTGTTCCTTTACCTCAGACCGTGGTCTTTCAATCAATTAACGTATCTTTGATCTTCAATCTGAACGTTTTGAAAATATATCAACCAATTTTTTTTTCTAAAAATATTAGCACCTAACCGAAATTAGTAATAGTATTTGTTGTTACAATAAATATAAATCAAGTCACTCTACAAATTTCTCAGGCCTGTACCCGGTGCAAAGGTGCCCATCTCGCTGGCAGCGTTACCCCTTTGAATAGCAAGGGCCAGCCTTTGCACCAGGACATCGGGACCCGGCGCGGGAGTCTTCTGATTTCTTCCTCAACCTGCTCCCGATGTCCTCCACAAAACGCTTAGCCTTAGCAGCCCGACGTCTCTACCGCGAAGGGGACGAACAGGTACCGGGCCTGTAACGCCTCGTATTTTAGCCGGTTCCCAGCATTTGCGTCCTCCGCGGCAACGGCCGGACCGTAAGACCCAGGTGGCTTGGAGCGACCATGCTGACGCACGTGGCGTCCCATAGCTAGCACCTGTCATTCTTCCACGGCACCAACGTCATACCGTCCGGTCTCTCGCCGTCAGACCTACTAAGACCTACTTTAGTATCATCACATAAATATTGACAAAAGGAAATTGATGTACCGATTAGGTGTTACGTAACTAGAATTCAATTAGGCTACTCATTGAATTTGAAGCGATCCTTCTAGCTCCAGTCCTGCACTTAAAAAAGATATATATAGGTTATAAATATACTTAAGGCTATAAACTTGAGTTAAATGCCTCGTTACATGTATTTATGTTAAGGCAAAAACGCCCAGGCGAAACGTCCCGAATCAAATTAGAATTTTGATCACTACGTTAGGAGCATTAATAATTGCGAGGGCCATGGCCGAGATGCCCTATATTAGTAACGATCCTTTAGGCGTTTGCCGAGAGAAAATAAGATAGTAATAAGAAGACGAGCGAAAGTTTTATTCATCTCGTTTATTAGCAGATTCAGATTGCTATTACTAATTACTTAGATTACATGGAATATTTTCCTTAGAATTACATCTTCAGTAACAGTTTTGAGGCTGGAAAGGTACCTAATAATATGTATACCTATGTATATAAATGATTTCCGGCACGTAATAGGGGTCGGCAAGCGGGCACTTTGTCATGGGCTATATGCTAACGGATAGAGAATGACCCTATCCCTTAGTCACTTTCTTTAACACCCACGGGAAGAAATGGGATAGCCCTATTCTACTACAACGGGAACCAACACGGCAGCTAGTCATAATATAAACAAAAACGATTTTAGGGTCGGCAGCTCCTGATGTTACATAACGTTCATAGGCCACTATAACCACTTCCCATTAGGAGAGCCGTGTGTTTATCTGCCACCTAAGTGGCAAAAACATTTTCAATAAGCACACATCACTTATCTATAAGATAAAATTACTAAAACCATTTACTGGGTCTATAGGACGCTACTACGCAATTCTCAGTCGTGATAAACGCCCAATGAAGCCAATTACCATGTCTGCGTTACTGACACGGTTACTGAAGTCTATTTAAAAGTTCATGCAGTTCAAACCACATGAGATTTGTATAGTTTGCGGATCGTGTACATGAAAGGGTTGTTAGGGCGGCATGTATTTTGAAAGAATGTACCGCCTGTACAATGTTGTGTGTTCAAATGAATTGTTCGACATGTGGAGGTAATGTTCCTCCAACCAAAGGGAGGATCCTCCGACCAGGCTAGGTGATCACGCCTGGCGGGCCGCGGCCCAACGATTATCGTTGGGATGTTGTAGATATATTGTACAAACGCTGGAACTTCGCTTTCGCGATGCAGGAACTGTAGCGACGTAGTAGTTCGGCTTGCTGTCGCTAGATGGCGCTGGGTATATGTGGTATCGCCAAAGACATAATGCCCACGGCTATATTCTATCATCGCATCACTCGCAGCAGTCAAGGAATCCGTCCTCACACGTTGCGACTGGAAACAATAGGAACAGTCAGGTGAAATAAACTTCATTCCACGTACGCTTAAGCTGTGGAAGGAACTCCCTGCCGTGGTTTTTTTCAAGCGACTACAGTATGTGGTTCTTCAAGAAGGGCATTAGGAGGTTCTTAAAGGGTCGGTAGCGCGAGTGTGACGCCCCTGGTATTCCACACGACCATAGGTCACGGTAACTATTTTCAATTAGGTGGGCCGTGGGCTTGTCTGCCACCTACCAAAATAATGTACAATGGGCTTCATAGGTGCCTGGAAAATTTTAAACTAAAATTATACGAAGTAACGCCACACGCCATTTAGTGTTAAAATTAATACGTATAGTAGTTAATAATAGTACGTACATAAATTTAGATTTAGGTTGTCATAGGATTTTAGACATTATAGTAGAGAGGGCATTAATGAACCTGACTGTACCTAGGTATTCCACAATGAAATCCACAATGATATTATAAATGCAAAAGTAACTCTGACTGTCTGTCTGTTACGATTTCACGCCTAAACCAGCGATATGATTTTGATGAAATTTGTACAGAGATAGATAAGACCTTGAGAAAGGACATAGGCTATGTTTAGTCGCAATAATCGACATCCACGCGGGCGGAGCCGCTGGAGGAACAGCTAGTGGATTAAAAATTGACAACAGACTGAACAAAACAATTGAAATGATTAATTTCGAATGTTATTTTCATCGTTGAAAAACCAATTAACATTCGTGGAAATTTAAAGACCGAATGCTTTTGTTTTGACTCCTTTCAATTTCAATTGCATACCTACTTCAATTAAAATTGCAGCTTAACGTATGCAATTGAAAGGATGTCGCATTTTTCCAAATTTCAACTGAACTTTTGTCAATTTTAGGGATGTCTCAAAATTACTTATGCATGCAAAAAAATATTTGCACTGTGTGGATCTCTGGGTGCTTTTTGAGGAAAGCACGGAGTACACCAATCACAAATTATATCAAACTCGTCGTACACTAAGGCTTCGTTTTTCTCGCGACTTGTGGTCTTCTTGAAGATATTATATGCCGGGGACTATATTTCAGGAACAATATTAAATATTCGGCAATGTAAAGCTGGCTTAGCGATATATTATAACCATCCAAACTATACCGTAACATTATTTTAAGCTCATGTCCTGAGCTACTACAAAATTACTTAACTGTTCACTAGGTGCACATAAGGTCTATTACGCACTATTGACTAGTCGCCGGCGTCTCGATCAACAGCGACTGTTGCTTCACTAGTTCAAATAGGTGTATCCACAGGCGAAGGGTTCCTATAACCTGATTCCTGCAAGCTTGCTCTGCAAAGTGAAGCCGTGTTTAATGAGGAAGGAATTTATACTCCTAAAAATGATATAAGTACATAATGCATTATCTGAAACGGAATGTCAGATCTGAAATTATCTTTCGAAATTATTAGAGTTAGAAGGATAATTAATCATATACCATTTATATTGTTTGGAGTTTCCGATATTTTGGCGCTGTTGCAAGCACTATGATCACGAAGGAACTGAGTATTGGCGGTAAACGGTGAAAAAAGATTTTACGAGTACCTAAATATCGTCGCAGTCGTAGAACAACGACGGATTTGACTTTTTGCAAAATTTTTTTTTTTACTCTAATTAACTTAAAATATAGTACTTTATAAAAAAAATAAAACATTTTATCAAATTTCATTACAGATGAACCAAATACAGAGTTGAAAACTGACGGTTTTGATTAATTAACGTAAAACAATGACGGATTGATAATTGCACCGTTGTCTGTCGCTGTCCCCTGCCCCCCGCACCCTTTCCGCTCCCGACGCATTGGCATTACCGTCGATGTTCTAGGATAAGGTCACGTCAGGAGGAACAGTCGTCAACGGATAAGTTTTGTCACAATGTACTATAAATTACATAATTTTTTGTTTATTTTAAGTAAATATAAATTTTAACGTCTTAGAACAGCGGTTTGTCAAATCCGTCGTTGTCCTTGGGATACTAAAATATATTTTTTTATGTCTTTGTTTTTACCTTTTATCTTTTAAAATAACATCATTTAGTTCATCCCTGATTAAAATTGTTTGTTTTTATTATGATTTTTTTCAGTGACGCATAATAAAATACGTCGATGTTTTACGTACCTATAGTAGGCGTATGCTATAAACCGTCATTTTTCTAGGGATAAGCGGACGACGAATATACTAAACCGACGTTATTTGTCGTATAGATTATAATATACGTCTTTATTCTATTTCATATTTAGAAAATGTTATATTAATTTGCCAAAATATTTACATTAGCTTAGATTATACAATGATATAATTGTTCCTAGAAACCTTATTCTATAGTTTTATTTTAATTAAGGTATTTTTTTCACCTGAACGTGCGCGACGAACATCGTTCAGCCAATCAACAGACATGCTAATTTGTAATGATCCATTTTGCTCCCAACAAACCAGATGAGTTGGAATGTCTATCAGTGAACACTATTGGTACAGATTCTGTGATGGAGCGTGTGATTAATACACAGCTCCTGAGATACCTTAAGGGAAACGATCTCCTGAGCGACCGACAGTACGATTTTCGTCACAGTCGCTCTACCGGTGACCTCCTCGGTCCTCCATCGAGAGTCGGGGTGAGGCACTAGAGGTCTAGTGTCTAGATGTAGCGAAGGCCCTCGACCGGGTCTGGCACAGAGGTCTTCTTGTGAAGTTGCCACGCTATGGACTCCCCGAGGGACTATGCGAATGGATTGCCAGCTTTTTAAATTTAATTTAATTTAATTTATCTAACAGAAGTATCCAAGTCGTCGTCGATGGCAGCTACTCGGACCGCATGAACATAAACGCTAGTGTTTCACAAGGTTCCGTGTTGTCCCCGACCTGTTTCTGCTGCATATCAATGACATGCAGTCTGATGGCTCCGTTCATTGATATGTGGATGACAGCACCGGGGACACGTATTACACGGGCCGTACAAATATCCCTAAATCAGAAGTGGAGGAAAGTTGCGAACAACTTGTTTCCCAAATCGAGACTACTCTCTCTGGAGTATCCGATTTGGGACGACTAAACTTAGTCCAAATCAACCCTACTAAGACACAAGTATGTGTATTCACCGCTAAGAAAACTCCATTCATTGTAGCGCCGCAATTCCTGGGCACACCGCTTACCCGATATTGGTGTCGATATCTCCAGCGACGTCCAACACCGTAGTCATTTGGAAGACAAGGTCAAGCTGGCATCAAAGAAACTTGGGGTGCTCAACAGGGCGAAGCAGTACTTCAGTGCGGGGCAACAACTCCTCCTTTATTCGGTACCACATGAAGTACTGCTGTCACCTTTTTGCCGGAGCGCTTGCGTGCCAGCTTGACCCTTTCGACTCGGTGCAAAGACGGGCGTTAAGGCTCGTCGGCAATCCCATACTCACAGGTAATGTGGGACCTCTCAGTCTCAGAAGAGACTTTGCCTCACTGTGTGTGTTCTACCGCCTATACCTATAATGGTTTGTGCTCAGATGAACTGTTTGACATGATGCCCACAGCTACATTCTATCATGGCACTTCTCGCCACAGGCAGAGAATTCATCCTCACAAATTGCGTCCGGAAACGGAGCGCACTGTGCGGTATGAAAGGAACTTCATCCCTCGCACACTCAAGCTGTGGAATGAACTCCCCGCGGTGGTTTTCCCAAGCGACGACAATATGGGGTTCTTCAAGAAAGGCATTAGAAGGTTTCTTCGAGGTCGGCAGCATGAGTGTGACGCCCCTGGTGTTGCATACGTCCATAGGCCATGGTAACCACTTCCCATTAGGTGGGCCGTGTCTGCCACCCAAGTGGAATAAAAAAATCGTATTAATAATACCAAATAAATACTTTCACAAGTATATAAGTAATTCATTGTTTACTCTATTTACTTTTTTATTTTCTGTCTTTATCTTGAGACTTTTAATTATTATGATTAAGTACAATTATTATTGATTAATAGTTTGGGTTTCTCCTACCTGGTTATGCTTATGTTATCTAGGTATGATGGATTAGTAGCTTTATGCCTATATCTCGATGATTAAAAATGCCAAAAACAGATTTTAGTCAAGATCTGATTGTTTTTTATAAAGTTCTTATTCAAATTCAAATTCAAATAAATTTATTGCAATTATGAGAGTTAAGTTTATTAATTTTAAATTAAAGGTTTGAAGAATTTATTACTGTTTTAAAGTGATTGATCTTAGTCTGTAGGTTTTCTTCTTAGTAAGTAGAATTAAGCAGTAATTATTGCAATTTTGATGCATTTTTTTTAGTAATTTTGTACTAATAATTTCGTAAGTAAAACGTTCCAAAGTTAGCTTCTTTTTCATTTCTTAGTCCAAATCCGTCACAAAAATTTTAAAGGATTCCCTTAAAAAGTGACGGTATGTACTGTGCGCCACTTTTTAAATAAAGATAGTCCGTAAAATAACGACGTATCAGATTATTCGTCACCTTAGTGTCCACAGAACAACGACGCATGTGACTTTTTTACTATTTAACGCAATATTTAAAATATGTTGCGTATGTCATGTTATAAAGTATTTAATTCATAGCAACATATCAAAATTTTAGAAAGATTGAATAAGTAGTTTTCAAAATATGACAACATCTATAGATGAAAAACTTTAAAGTGTTCTCCTGTAAAGTTAGCAAAAGTCACATCCGTCTTTGTTCTACGACTGCGACGATATATCGATCTACCCTCTTTCGTGTTCTTTTACTACTGGTTTCACTTTCACTACAAACTCGAACTCGATCTCGATCACGTTCACTACACTCTATGCTTACTGTATCCACTCGCGATATTGTTTTGGCTTGTTCCCGGGTGTTTTCGCAGATGCAGAAAAATCCCTTTTGAAAATTTTCATCTTTCGCCACTGGTGTACACGCACTTATAGTATAGTTAAAATCTCGCTGCAGACTCGGTCATAAATCATTCGAGTCGCTTTTTCACAGTAGTATAAAACCTTATATAATAGTACATTATGGTACAAGTGAGCAACGTTGGTGATTACCGCCGAGGCGCCATTGAGACCCGAGCCGCCAGGCGAGGGTCTTAAGACAGCCGAGGACGGTAATCATCATGCTCACACGTGCCATACGACGTTTTACAACACACCTTGCGAATAAAATGGTACTACAAATACTAAATAAACAATACTACAAATTAATTCGTTTTCCTATGCGCGCGCATTTAACAATGGCGGTCGACCATACTTAAAAAAAAATGAGGTTTGAACTTAACTTTTTTTTACTCTGTTTTTTTTCTGTACTTAGAGAAAAAAAAAAGTTAAATTTGAGTGAAAATTTTGTTTATTACACAAGTATTACAAGTTGAAATTATTTATTTAAATACGAAAATGCATCAAATGACCATACAATAGGCGTATTAATTTATTCGTACTATTAAACACGTTATTTTTTGTATCAAAACTTTTTTAAGAACATAGACAATTATAGACACTTCCTATAAAATTTAAAAAAGAATCTATAACTCACTTTTGTGAATAATAGCAATGAAAAAGTCACAGTTTTATAATAGGTGTCATTCCGTGCTTAATTGCGGTAAAATAATATCACTTTTATGAGCAGGTGTGTTGTAAACGTGTTTTATTGTAAATCGACAGGTGAGCATTCTACCACTGAACCACAGATGCCGTCGGTCAACTAGCGCACATCCCTACGCCGATTAGGATTTATGACCGAGTCTGCAGCGAGATTTTAACTATACTTAGTCGCCGGCGACTAATCGACAGTGTATGATGGCTCTAAAGCTTCCCATTACACGATAAGTTCGTACAAAGTGAGATTTGCGCGGCAACTTCCTCATTTAATCTCATAAAACTGATAACTTCGAGTACTCTGTCTACAAACTAGTTAGTTTCATCAATAGAACTTCAGTTTGTTACGTTGTTCACTTTAATTAATTAGAAGATAGGTAGGTCATAGAGGAATTTCCTGCTTGAGTTTTACCTATGGAGTTATTTGAACTAAGTACATACATATGAGATAAAATCATACGGGTAATGTTTTGATAAAAGTCTTAACTAAAGTTTACGGCAGCGCTGAAACAAACGAGTGATGTAATCCCTTTTTAACCGATTTCAAAAATGGAGGAGGTTCTCAATTCGTCGGAATATTTTTTTTATATATGTTCACCGATTACTCAAAAACGCCTGGATCGATTTGCAAAAATATTTTTCTGTTTGTTTATTTATCAAAATATTTATCAAAATCGGTCAAGCAGTTTATGAAATATCAACAAAGTTGAAGTCAGTTTTATAAATTTTTAATTTGGTGATTATTTATTTTATTTTTCGTGTAGAATATCCGGATACCCGGATGTGCGGTTATATTAGACTAGCCCGACATAACCACCCCCGCCACGCACACCGTCTTAAACCTCCAGGTGTCAGCTGGGGTTTGAGATAGTATAGTAACGACTCTCCTATGTGCCGCCCTACTACGGTAAAGGGGATTAGATGCTCAGATCCCCTGACTGACTTCCTGAGTATACACGGACATCTGAGTATACACAGCTGGGGAGTAAGGTGGCCCTTATGCATTTCTCAGTCATTTAATCTCAAATTCGAATACGCCGGTACTACGGACACGACGGTATATCCGTCCCAATCGAGCAGTCTGACTGGGGAAGTACCTCCGCCCTACAGAAGACCGCGGCTTAATAACCACGTGTTGTGTTTCCGACGGTGGGTAGCCAGAGCTCACTGGAGAGGTTTTGTGTTGTCAGTGGGAAAATTAAAGGCTTTGTCCTGCTTACCTCATGCGCTGACGACGGCACAGAATCTCTCTGTTCTTACAAGGTCGGCAATACGAGTGTGACTCCCCTGGTGTTGCACTCGCCCATAGGCCACGGTAAGCACTTACCATCAGAAGGACCGTGTGCTTATCTGCGACCTGAGTGGTATAAGAAAAGAAGAAACGATATATCTAACATATAAAATGGGTTTTTAATATTAGTCCTTAAAATATTATCTAAAACCCATTTAAAAATAATGAACGTCACAAATACTTATTACTCAATCAAAATAACAATTCACATTTTAATTAATCCCTAAGGTTTTTTATTCCGTCTATAAACAATGTCGGCAACACTAGGTAGACGCAGAAAGTAATTTCAATAGATCAAAGTGAATATATCGAAGTGGGAAAAACGGTAATATCTGCGGAACGTTTCATGAGTTTTTATTACAACGGAATTCGTGAATCCAGCTTGTAGAGGGTACACCTTCTGTATAAGTGTTGTACAATATTACTGTTTTTATTTACTGCCGGGAAAAACCGGTGGCGTTATTATTTTTATGTACTTATTTATTAGCGGGTAGGTACATCGCAAATCCGCGGGCGTGCTACATAGTGAGTGGACAAAACAGAATCGAAATCGGTTCAGCCGTTTTGGAGCTACGATGCCACAGACAGACTGACACACACACACACACACACACACATACACACGTCAAACTTATAACACCCCTCTTTTTTGTCGGGGGTTAAAAAATTGTACATAAGTAGTAGAAAAGAAAAAATAGGCTCGTGGTTAAGTAGTTACTGAGGAGGTTAACACATTACACGGTTAATCAACACCAGCCAAGTCAGTTTTAGGATGGGTGATCATTGTAGTGACTACATACTGTTAACCTGTATCAAGTAAATAAAACTAGAACTAAGTAAAGATGAAAATAACCACCTGTATTTAATCAGATCGAATATAATATTTACAAAAGTGTATCGTGTTTTAAATTTTTACGAGCAAAGTAAAACAAGAGCAAAAACTGCAGGGAGTTTCAACTGGCTTAAAATGAAATATGGGAGATTATAAAAATATAAACTTACATTATCTACAAACTGTAAATGCAACGGTAGCTTGCATTTTCTTTGTAACTCGTTTATAAGAAAAGCTACTTTAGTTATTCTTTATTCAAAGCAAAGTAATACAGAGCAGTATCTTGATTTATAAACTCGACGAAGAAGAAAACTAAATTTTTCTTAAATAGTACGTCCGCATGGGCAACGATTTAACATCAGATATGTACAGTAAAAGTTCCGTTCAAATCGGCTCAACAATTTCGGAGACTACGTAAAACAAATAGAGAGACTGAAATAAAAAATAAAACTTGCATTGTTGTTATAGGTATCTCGTCCTCATCAATTAGCCTATTGCAGTGCAGTCCACTGTATTGGGAGGCTTTAGCCTACTGTTTCCACGCTGACCCTGACGGGTTGGTACAGGGTTTTATTTCGAGTGTTGATCCTCTCACAGTGATGTCGTCTGCGTATTTTTTCTCTTACACACCCTTCGGATGAGATGAGGTGGTGATACTTGTATTCTTTCTATAAATACACAGATAGGTAAGTATCACGAATCCTGTAAGCTATATATAATTGACCTTTCACTGACACTTGAGCCATTGCTTCATTAAAGTAAGTATTTTAGCGTCGTAAGTTAGTGGTAAGTTAGTGGCACAGAGTCACCTTCCGATCGGGAGGACCCGGGATCGAATCCTGGATATTACACTGCCGACATAAACCTACTCCTAATACAAGCAATTGATCGGTTTTTTGAAAAAATACTAATGATCAAGCAGTAAAAATAATTGCGTACCTATTTACCTAGAATTTTTTTCTAATAACTTAACCTACAATTATTATTATGATTACTTGATAATAGTCTCCTCCTAAAATTATCTGCAAAAAATATTATTTGCGTTAAGGCACTTTGTACATTTTTTCTTTTCTGGTTTTTTTGCAATACCGATTACGTAGCCTTATGTAAAAGAACTGTATCAGCTGTTCAGTGAGAATAACAGAAAGATAAAGTGACCATTAATATCAGTACGAAGGTCGCTTAAGTACAATCCTATTTTGCCTGTTTTGCACGACTGGATTTAGGTTAAGCTTGCCAAATGATTTACTGAGAATTTTCATTTAAAATATTCTATTAAACGTACACTTACGGGCTTCTTAGGTATGATACATTTAATATGTATCATAAGAATGGATCTCGAGGCACGTTTTCATTTACATGTTCCCAGAAATTGTGATTACATGAACATTTTAACCGGGTACAAAAGCTTGTGAATAGGGTCTTAATAAAGCTCCCTGTTCACTAGAATCAAATGCTTCAATTCACTAGGGACTTATTTTAGTACATATTGTTAGGTGAATTCAACGAATAATAACAAGAGCTCATTGTTGATCGTTTGTGGGTTTCTTCTTTTTAATAGATGGAGGGAGGGGAGGGGGAGGGGGGAGAGGTTAGTTTGTAACAAAATGGTTACAACTGGAAAAGTAATTCACCCTAAATACTACTGTCATCATTGCTGGTGAATGACAAGAGTTCTTAGAAATAAACTAGCGACCGCCTACGACTTCGTATGCGAGAAGTTCGTTTTACACCCTTATGGGTGGAGTTTCGTTTTTTTCCACAATGTAATTAGAAAAATATATAATTAAAGATTCATTATTAATAGATTTTCAAGAAAACCTTCTTGTTTGAAGTACTTTGTAATTGCACCCTTTATGTACATACTGTACCCATTGAACGGTAGGGACAAAGGGAGCGGACGAAAGGAGGTCGTAATTGGTTCTTAAAATTCCACTTCACTTCGTAACCCGTTGAGTTGAACTCACTGTGAAGTGAAAAGTATAGATGTCAATCTCGATATAAAATGCCAATCGAAAACATTGTTATAATGCAGGGACTGGTTATTTTGATAAATGAAATTGACTCGTATATTTTTGTGACTGCAGCACAGTGTTGCTACAGAATTTCATTAATGAATAACTTTTTTAACTTAGGGGATAACTTTTACACGATTGAAATGTTAATGGTTTCCGGTAGCCTCCTCATTTTTCCTATGGCTGTGGTAGAAGGCGACTAAGGGCCGGCGCCCACTGCCGGCATGGAATTTATTACTAATCAATTATATATATCAATTATAAAGCATATGAGATAAGGTTCAAAATAACTTGATTAGTAATAAATTCCATGCCGTGCCATGCCGGCAGTGGGCGCCGGCCCTAAGGGATCGGGCTATTCTCCATCCAACAGTAATCATACAGCTTAATATGACAAAGTATCTGCTTTTACGTCGGACCAAAAATCATAGTTAGTAAAATATGGGTCCACATATCCTGATCCTTCAGGGATTTAATAGACGTACAGAAATTGAGTGCCAATCTGTAAAAAATAAAAATCTAATTATTTGAGCGCCTTTAAAGACAATCTATCTGTTCATTGAGTAACAAATGTATTATCATGATGAAAATGTTCAAAAGAAATAGTTGTCAAAGTATACAAAATAAAATGTAGATCTTTGTTCATTGTAGCGAATAGTTATAATGAGTTTCTTGGACTCGGTCAAAGGTAGAAGAAACCTAAGTGAAATTGAGTAGGAAAGACTTGTAAATTGTCACTCAATATTGTTCTGTAATTCAGCTGCATAAGATTCAAAATTCAATTGTAGGCTGTAGTATAGTGCTGTACATATTAAAAACTGATAAATTAATAATAAAGTAATAAAGGTTCTATCAGAAAAAGCTAATAAAATTCAGTGAACTTTGATACACGGTTTAGGTTTACAAAGTAAATAATGAAAGTAAAAATTTCTAGTAGAAAACCACATTATTAAACAATTTTTCTACCGTATAATATTGCCTGTCCCTGAAAAATATTTACATATGAATATAGTAAATATTAAGAAAAATATATAATGAATAATGACTAGACACGAAAAACAGAAAACTCCTTGAAATAAAATGACGTCAAATAAAATTATAATGACATCAAAAAATCTCGATAATCCTAATCTCGATAGGTATTCCCAAAAAAAAAAGATGGCAATTTAAACAAAATGTCTGATGGTATCGTTTGAAATCACTTTTTGTTTATTCCACTTTACGTTAACGGCGTCGTTTTGTAAACAGTTAAGCAATAAAATGTAAGAGGTTATGTCCAGGTTACGCTGGTACATTCCAATAAGCGGACAACAGACCTATCTTCGAAAAAAAAATACTAAAAAAATTAAAGTGAGACTGGTGTAATTGCAATAAATGTAAAAAAAATTAAATCATTAAAAAAAGATGATATTGGTAAAAAATTACGGGTCTTACCATAATTTTATATGTTTTTTACAGTATTTTTATAAATTTTAGGTACTCAAAATTTAATTCTGTACAGGCTGTTGACAGTAAGTTCAAGAATTCCTTAATTTGGACCGTTTAAGCGTACCATAAAAATTCCGTGTTATAAAAAAAACATACTAAAACGTCGTAAAACTGTTTTTTTTTTTGTAATGAATTCAACATTGCTAAAAAAAGAAGTAACATGAGTGAAAACTATTAGCTTGTTTACTATTGTTAAGCACGCTAATTTTAATTAACGATACAGGCACATACTCGTAGCATTAATTTAAACAACACTTTCTAACAAATTTCTCACTATGTTTAAATAATAAATTACAGTTGCCTAAGGTTTTACTACATCAAAAAAGGCTTTGCAATATACGGAACAAAAGAAATACTTAAGATGGAAATACCCCCCTAGACAACTCGCAATTCGTTGGCTGGTGTATTGTAGACTAGAATGATAAATGTATGGAATTTGACATAATAATGACGCTCGTTAACGTATGTCATAAATGTCAAAATACGTGTCATATACCTACGTCAAATACTACACATTCATCATTCTATTTTACAATGAATTGCCACTTGTCTAGGGGGTCTGTATACATCCATACTAATATTATAAATACGAAAGTAACTTTGCCTTTACCCACGCCCAAACCACAGAACCGATGTTGATGAAATTTGGTATAGTGATAGATTCGACCTTCAGGAAGGACATAGGCTTTGTTTGGTCGCGATTACAGCTAGTACAAAATAAATTCATGTGTGTTTTGTTTCCGCTATGCTCCATTGTTGTAAACTCTCCCTTGAAGTACGAGTGCTCGGTATTAGCTGTCGATGTGGGCATTAAATAGATTTATCGCGGGTCGATCGTAAACCCGCCTAAAGCTCTTAAAGGCAACGCTCCGCTTTATATAGATCGTGTCATTTGTACATGTTGTAATATTTATGCCTCGTTAAAACAAAGCATCTTGGACATTTTTCGAGCGAACGGAAGCATTTGTTTATCGAATCCATTGTTCACAATCTATCTTACTATCTATCCTACTTATCTTGATACAAATACTACAATGTAAATACGTACTGCCAAGGAGTGGAATGCCGTGCCCGAATCTGTATTTCCCGATAGCTACAACTTCGATACCTTTAAGACTAGACTGAAAACGTTACATCTAGGCAACATCGTTACTAACAGGTGAGATTGTGGTTAAACACGAGCCTATCAACCATAAAAAAGTAAGTGAGAATGAATGATTTTTGTTACTCTTTCGCGCAAAAACCACTGAACGGATATAAAGAGTTGTGTTTAGTGAAAAAATTCTTCGCAAAATCAAAGCTAATAATAAATGGACAATTACTCTTCTGTCCGTGGTGTCAAATGACAGACTGCGTAAAGTCAGCATCAGATCTATCTTGACAAAAAATTACTCAAAAATGACCTTAATGCCTTGTTCTGATATTTGGTACACACATCTTTAGTTCGGACAATAATACAATTTAAATCAATAAAACAGTTTGAATTGAATTGCTCATAATACTTGGGTATTAAGATCATTTTGAGACTTTACAGTCAAAATCTTCCTGACGCTGACTATAGGTATACTGTAATTATAGGAAAACTGGTTAGTAGTTTCATCAGAAAAAGAAACTGCCTAGATTTTAGTCGATTTTAATTGAAACGACGTAAATAAATGGCAAGTAAAAAGGTCGTAGGTATATTTAACTACCCTTGTATGACAAGCCTTAAAATATATTTACCCAATTTATCACCCCATATAAGCTTTCATCGGACCATTTACCATTAATGTCATTTCAATAGAGATCAATAAATAAAACATAAACCCATGTCGCGATCGCTTTGTTCTGTTAATGAAATTACTGTTTTATGAGCCAATATACCACAATTGTTGATTGTATCAACGATAAAATTGTTCGCTAACACTCTTCGATGGTTGATAACTACAATATTAATATACGTTAGATAATTTTATAGGTAAATAGTTGAAACTGATGTAAAATGCAATAAAAAAGCTAAAATATTGAATAAATCACTTGTACTTTTCCACAATTATTTATTTATTTGAACCTTACCGGTTTCACCTTACGGCATTATCAAAGGTTTACAATGGTATGGAAAAGTACAAGTGATTTATTCAATATGTGTAGCAAGTTCCACCAAGTGCCATCAATCTCCAGTATAAACAGAAAAAAGCTAAAAGAGTATTGGTTACAAAAGCTATATTTTAAAAGATCTTTTATGCATTTGGTGCCAAATCGACTTATTGCCCGTATCCCATATTTATTTCAGGTCAGTGCAACATGTTGTGTGCTTTTTCCATTCATCTCTTGTAGCACTCATTTCAAGTCGTTCACACAGTCCATACATCTTCTTGTTGGTCTTCCTCTCCCCTTGTAGCCGTTCACTTCCATACTTGATATCTTCCTTACGACATTGATTTCATCCCTTCATGTTACCATGTCCGAACCCGGACCAAAGTCCAGGACTTAGTTTTTGTTAAGGTTTGAATAATGTTCACTTTTTATTAAATTTGATCTCACTATCGATTTAGAAAGAGAAAAAGAATTGACCTCGGGCGGGACTCTTTTCAGCTAGAGCTTTCTTTTCTTTTCGGGAGTTAGCATAATAAATATACTTCCCATCAGGTGGGCCGTGTGCTTGTCTGCCACCTAAGTAGCATAAAAAAAATGCTTTAAACTTTCAATTTGATCTCACTACTTATCATGGCCAGTAATCTTAATAATCTTTAATCACGTTTTGGCATATTATTACAAAACAAAGATACTTCATCTTACTTTAAAATATTGAATCATTGAGAAATATAAAACCAGAAATAAAATTCCTTTTGTTATCTGCAAGAAACGCAAGCCCTTTCCGATAAAATTATTATAAAAATTTCTTCCAAAGAATTCTAGTTTCAAATCGAGTTATAGGTCCGTCTCAAAGGGCTGGTTCACTTTGACGTTTTATTGCTCTGATTGAATCGCCGAACGCCGTAGGTAGTTAAGTCCTACACTTAGAAACAAACCTAGTACGTACGTATGCTGAAAATAGAGCAAAGATCTATTGTCCTAGTTTGATAGCTGATTTTATAGATGGTACTAAAATGGAGACATTTCGTTTTATGTAGTCAATAGATTGCAGTCTAGTAATTCACAAAATTGTTCAAATGTCGTAAATTATATTTGTTTAACTAGCCAACCCCGGCTTCGGCATATTTTGATACCTCGTCCCACCGTCCCACCCTTTTGAGTCCGTAATTTTTTAGTCTTCAGATAATGTATGGAAATCTCTTTTTATACCACTAGGTGGCAGACAAGCACACGGTCCATCATGGAAAATAGAATTGTGCAACATCAGGGAAGTCACATTCGTGCGACCCTATAAGAACAGAGATTCTGTTTTTTTTTTATACCACTTAGGTGGCAGACAAGCACACGGCCCACCTGATGGAAAGTGGTTACCGTGGCCTATGGACGTATGCAACACCAGGGGCGTCACACTCGTGCTGCCGACCCTGAAGAAATCTTCTAATGCCCTTCTTGAAGAACCCCATATTGTAGTCGCTTGGGAAAACCATCGCTGTGTGCCGGATCTACCGGAATCTACCGGAAATCTGTACGATTTGTTGACATTTGTGGTTACTGCGCCACTCTTTTTAACCGACTGCAAAAAAGGATGTTCTCAATTCGTACGCAATTTTTTTTTTGTTTTTTTTTTTATGTTTATTACGCGATTGTGAAGCCAATTCTAGACGGATTTTAAAAATTATTTTTTGTTCGTAAGTAGATTATTCCGAGATGGTCCCATTTAAATTTCGTAAAGATCTGATGATGGGTTTCCGAGATTAGACCAAGGAACTCTTCGAAAAGTACCAGGAAATCAGCCGCGATTGCTGTAATCGCATATTATTGCAATGTTTCTGCCATTACACATCATAACATCACGCCTGAGTCCTTTGAAAGGGTACGCAGAAGTGTTCAGAATATTCAGCTATATTTCCGGTGTATATGCATTGATTTTAAAAATTCTTTTTGTATTCGCTTTGGCATACTTTTGAGGTAGTCCTATGTTAATATTCATTGATATTGGACCTTTAGCCGACTTCTAAACAAGGATTAGGTTTTCAATTCGGATGTTTTTATTAATTATATTATATTTTTTTTTACTCAAAGTTTATTGGTTCGTGGTCGATTTAAATACACTGTATTGTGCAACAAATAAGGACGCGCGTCGCCGGTTCGATCTGTAGTGCAGCGTCATCAGCGCATGTACTTACAGTCAGGTCACTATACATGCGATGTACAGTCGTGAGACTGTACAAACTCACTAAAACGTGAAAAATAAATTAATTTTAACAAAAAAGTTTAGCCGACTTCAAAAAACGAAAAAGGGGCACTGAAAAGCTAAAAATAACTTAATTTACAGACTTACTGATTTATTAGAAGTCGGTGCCAGCCAACTTTGTTTGTTGTGTCTGAACTACTATGATGCAATCAATGAGCAGTTTTCCAGTAGGTATAATAATCAGTTGGTTTTTAAGTCATCAGGAGATGGCGCTAGCATAGCTTTTGGTAATTTTAATGTACTCTGTGGTTTGTTAGTGGTATTTTCATTGTATCAGAAAAAATGACAGAGTATTTAAGAAAAGTAAATCATTACAAAACCGAAGAACATTTTTTCCATAAATTACACTAGATGTGACACCACACTCTTCTTACCAAAAGTGCCGGCTGCGCCATCTAGCTCGTCTTTAGGAACCCTTTAAATACCTACTGGAAAACTGCTCATTGAAATATGGCCTCTTGGGCTAAGCACCGACTTCTAATAAATCAGTAAGTCTGTAAATTAAGTTATTTTTAGCTTTTCAGGGCCCCTTTTTCGTTTTTTGAAGTCGGTTAAACATTCTTGTTAAAATTAATTTATGAGTAGTAGAGTGACGAAATGATATAGCCTTCGTCGATAAACGGACTACTCAATGTGTAAATAAATTTTCAATTCGAACAAGTAGTTCCAGAGATTAGCACGTTCTGCCAAACAAAGAAATAAACTCTTCAGCATTATAATATTAAGTATAGATACGACTCAGTTTGCACGGGTATTGGTAACTTCTTCCGTTCCTCCCACAATCCCGGGTCCTGCAACCGAGGAGCAAAATTATCTGTTGGGGCCATTGATATACATCTTCTAATATATAAAAATTAATGCCACTTTTCGTTGATAGCTTATAACTCAAGAACGGCTTAACGGATTTGGCTAATTTTAGTCTTGAAATATTCGTGGGTGTCCAGGGAAGGTTTAAAGGATGAGAAAATAGGTGCAGCGGGAACGGGAAAAATATGGCGGTATGTACGAAGTTCGCCGGGACAGCTAGTCTAATATATAAAAATCAATGCCACTTTTCATTGTTATTTTATAACTCAAGAACGGCTGAACCGATTTAGCTAATTTTAGTCTTGAAATATTCGTGGGTGTCCAGGGAAGGTTTAAAGGATGAGAAAATAGGTGCAGCGGGAACGGGAAAAATATGGCGGTACGAAGTTCGCCGGGACAGCTAGTTGTTATATAAATGGATGGGCCGTCAAACAGAGTACACACCATTGTAAAATTGTTTGTGTTTGTAATGATAATCCTCTTTCCTGAGACTGCCTGCCTTCAGCTATGGGGTCATGAGAAGTCATATTGACATGTCCTAATAAAAAAAAACTAAAATCTCTGGTCTGAGGACTCTAAAATCTTTTTTTTGTACCGTTGGTTCATCTATCAACAATTAGTTATATATTATTTTCCAAAATTTTGGGCAAAATGTTTGTACTGGTAATACATAATTTTAAAACTACCCACATATTATACAATTTGGTTATATCGTAGTGTTTAACAATTGAAATGTTCTTAACTGTCAATGTCAACCTTTGAGAATGCCGCATAGCGAAACCGGTTAGCTTCAATAATAAATATCGTGAAAAAGTACGAGTGTGTTATCAATATGTCTAAAATCTTACTCTGTTTAGTACTATCTAAAACACGTAAATCTTTATGTTCTATTAAGAAAGTATTAAGTTTAAAACCCCCGACATAATCTCCAAGTCCGGGTTTCTGCAGCTTTAGAATCACAAGTAGCTTTTTACGTCGGGGAAGGCCAGCGGAATTTTAAAAGCTTAATCGTTGCCTTACTGAATCTTTTATGTGGTTCCAGAACACTACTACTGTGGAAGATTGTAATTTTAAATATTTAACAGCTATCACAACGTTAATGTTGGCGAAAGACAGAAAATTCGTCAAAAGTTTCGTTTAAGATTTTATTTTGTCAAATTTCTTCTTTTCGGAACTGTTTATTTGTAAAAAAAAAAAAAATGCTCTCCTTTAGTAAAAGTGCCTTAATTGTTATTTTTTGTTATCAATAAAACCATATTAGGTAGTATCATTATATAACCCTAATTTTTAGAAACAGGTATTTCTATTTATTTCAAAACGTTATCAATGAAAATTCAATAGTTCATTTTGATTAGCAAATGGGTACCGCCTGCTGTCAGACTTGTTTCGATCTTTTTAGTTTCAGTTGGGTTTTTTATTTTTCATAATTTATTTTATTTTATTTATTTTAGTTATGTATGACGTAAATATATTTTAGTAATTGCCTTTCAATTTCTTTCATTTTGGTACCCATCTCGATAACTGATTGAAAATATTTTTTTGACAATACCCATTTTGGAGCCAATGACGCAAACACATTCATTTTGGTAGGTATCGTAAGAGTATTTTTATTGCAATATGGTTTAGATATAGAACTTGGATTATAATTATGGTTTTCCGCGATGGTTTTCCCAAGCGACTACAATATGGGGTTCTTCAAGAAGGGCATTAGAAGGTTTCTTCAGGGTCGGCAGCACGAATGTGACGCCCCTGGTGTTGCATACGTCCATAGGCCACGGTAACCACTTTCCATCAGGTGGGCCGTGTGCTTGTCTGCTACCCAAGTGGTATAAAAAATAATACTTTATCCCAAAGACGACAGTAAGAACATAAGACCTTTCTAAACTACAATAAAAACTTGATGAAAGTAATAAAAGAAACCCTCGTCTCGTAATATTTGAATAAAATTCGATTTTATTCTGACTTCAAAAGTGTCAGGTGAATAACAGCTGTTGTAATAAGATTTTAATATTGCCGAGTAGAATATTAAACCGTAATACTTCATTAAGGTACATAAGAAGATTTTCTAAAGGTTAAATCGACCACGCCTACGCATTAAGTCGTAACGCCATTTTTTCACGAATTGAGATTTTGGTGCCATCAGAACAATATTATATCATGCTATTTTTCCATGAAGACAGAATTTTAAAAAACTCAATAAGTAAGGAGATTTTCGATCGATAATAGTTGTAACTTTTTTACACAACCGCACATATAGTCGCATCGCAAGTTACAATCTTATGCGCTGATCAATCGATTGCTTACGGGTCAAACTCAACAGAGTACCGACGTCGTATGACACGAGGGTCCAACGCATAACGTCGCAACATCCATGTTACGACTCTATGCGACAGTCTATTAGTATGTTTTGTGGTTAGTTACGACTTTATACAATTCAAAAATATTACACTAGGGGTCGTAACTTATACTTACGACCATACGCACTGTTGTAATTTGAAATTATACAAACGTATATCGGCGTAACACAAAGTTAAGACTATTTGTTTTTTAATAATTCACATAAATGCTATTAAAATTTAACTTTTTCCTATATATTTTACAATTCATTTCAATTATCATTATTTCCCTACGTTTTAGAAGTATAGCTGGCAGTTGAAGTTGAGTTTCAGATATTTGATCATGTACCAATGTAAGGAGAGCCAGTAAATAGTTCACTACAGTTTTGAATAAGAATACTTCAGTTTGATTGTCTTATAACAGTGAATCAACGTAATTAATGCAAAAAGATTAAATTAAAATATTTGAAAAGTTTAAGAAAAATGAATTTGAGTAAAAATGCAGCGAGTAGAGATGCATAGATTTTAAAACGACAATGTTCAATTTCTGGGCTACGATTCTTCTAAAAGTTAAACCATTAGGGTAAGTATAAAAAGTAAGATGGACTAATAGCAAAAGGGATACAGATATATGTAAATGTATACCATTACAACTCGGGTATCATTCTAGGTAATGCAATTACATTGTTAATCGTACATTTTACTTCATATACGAGTACCTAACTTACATTGTATCAATGAAGGTGTTCATCTTCAAAACGATATTACTTTACACGCTTTCAATACGGGAGAGAATAGTTCAAACATTATTAAAAAAATGGTACTTAGGTAAGTGACCTGTATCTCTGGATTAGTGTGAGTTAACTAGACCTATTTTGATAGGTGATGAAACCAAATAGTGAGATGGAATTAACATGCCCTATACTAAAGTCACTGTTCCTGGTTAAGTATTATTATTATGAGCGCAAAAATTTCACAATTTTATCTATAGATTAATTGATAATGATGATATTTCCAAAAGCCAACAGAAACTGACATGTATTTACTTTTCATACTTATCTTATTATTGCTAGAAAGTATGATACGTTGCTTAACTATTCAAAAGGTATTGTGAGTTTCAGAACTTTGAGATCAATTTTATGTTGATTCTTTTCTTAATTACATAAACTAAATTGATTTTAATGATTTATTAAGTAGGTAATGTCCCACACCATGAAGCTCTATGAGCGGATAATCGACTCCCGGATCCGACAGGAAAGTACACTCTCGGAGTATCAGTACGGGTTCCGTCCCGGGCACGGGACCATGGAACCAGTGTTCGCCCTAAGGATTGTGGCGGGGAAATACAGGGCGAAGAACACGCCCCTGCACTGCCTATTTTTAGATATGCAGAAGGCCTTAGACTGTGTTCCTCGCACGGTGATCTGGTGGGCACTGCGGGCCAAGGGAGTTCTAGAGACTTACATAGACACCATCCGAGACATGTACTACGATTCCGGGTCCGTGGTTCGGACTGTTGTTGGTGACTCGAAAGCCGTTTTTGTTATTAGACGTTTTGTCGGACAGCATCAGAAACTCACATGAACAGCCTCCGTGGTTGCTCATGTATGCTGATGATATTGCGCTGATGGACGCGGACAGGAGCAGATTGGTGCGACGCGTGAAAGGGTGGAAAGAAACGCTTGAGAACGGCAGTCTGAAGCTAAATGTAGCGAAGACAGAATACTTAGCGTTAAACTCCACAGATCCCACACCCGTCCGCATAGGCGATGATTAATCTCTGCACGACCTATAAGGTTGATTGGTAGAGAAGGCCTATGGGATTAGGTCCGCCTATGTAAATGTGTGCATGAAGTTTAAATGAATAAATAAAATAAAAATAGAATAGTGCAATACAATTACATCTTTTAGACGTCAATTAAACACCTAAACGCTAGTACGGTAACCCAGTAAATTAGCCCGCGCGCACGTTTGTATGTATGATTCGGTCGACAGTGAAATTACACTAGATTCATCTAAATAATTTTGTTACACACCTATTTTGATTGCTCTTAGGTAACTTTTAAAATAGTAAGTTATTTGTATAAAAACTTACTATTTTTCTATATTTTTAACAATTAGTTTACTAAGGTTAATATAGTATAATTCATATATTTAAATTTGATGATTTGTTCCAAGTCGTGTCCAAAATATTAGAGCTATCGACACTATTCTAATGTAACTCACAATAATTGTAATTTTTTATTTGCGTTTGGTTCAAAAAACCAAACGCAAATAAAAATTTACATATTGTGAGTTGAAAGGAAGTTGATCTCATATCATAATTATTACTTTATTAACATTTATTATTAATTAATCTTTATTTTTCAAGCAAATTGTCAAAGAGAAGTTCCGTTAATTTCATGTTTTGTATCAATAAAAACATATATTACAGAGATGTTTAAAGAGAGCAAGCATTGTGTAAGTTTGAATTTATGTAAGCTGATTTGAACAAGCATTTTTTCAGTTTTTGTTTTATAACGTGCTCTGATACGACTGTCTGCCTTAGACGTATGCGGGTATGCCGCGTAAAACAATACGCCGTATACCGTCTTATCTAAAACATACGACCTTATTCGTGTTGTTTAAATGGGTCTGAACAGTGGAATATGGTCGTAACAATAACATACGACCTTTGTGCTACTAGTATAAGGTCGTAATTCACTAAATAAGGCTATATTTACGTAAATATGGCTTTTATTAAATTCATACTTCGGCATGATATTACTACACCAATTACTCATAACATTACACAAAAACATCGGCAAAAACGATTTCAGAAAGCAAATTAAACAAGAAAGTTTCTTAAAACGGCTCTCTTGAAAAATCAGCTTTTTAGCGTTTCGACCTTATGCGTAGGTGTGGTCGAAATACGCCTAAAGAATGTGTTTACGGTTATGAAGGCACTCATGGGCGTTTTATAACTACGTATATGGGTAATTTTGTACACATTCAGAGGGTATCGTTGGAAGAGAATCGTTTATGAGAGGATTCAGCTTCTTTGAGATTTTTGTGTGCTTATTATACCTATATAGTTTCCCGAAGGGGTAGGCAGAGGTATATTATCTTATCATCCACATTTCGCCAATTATGATTTTTGGTCCCATGTAATAGGGGGCGAGCCTACTGTCACTAGGCGGACACTTATCCATGGGCTATATTATGTTTACTGTCGGATGGAGAACAGCCCTATGCCTTAGTCCCTTACGACACCCATAGGAAGAGATGGGGTGGCCCTATTCTACTCCCTCGAGGCAACCAATCTAAGTATAAATAAATAAAAATGAAACTCCCCAAATCTACGTACCGGCAATATATTTTTAAACATAATTATATGGGCGCGAATGAGTTGCGATTGTTTTTTGACATTGTAGGGTTTTTTTTTTTTTTTTCATTGTAGGGTTAGAACGTAAACGACAAACTATAATCGTTTTGGTTGCCATGGAAACTTGTCGGGTAAGGTAGCCTTACCTATCTTACCTATACTCACCGGGGTATTTAACTTGTTTTTGAATCCAGAATCCGATATTTCGACACTGTTACAAGCAGGTGTCCCGGAGAATACCAGTGAGTACCTGTTATACTATAAATGTGCCTGTCATTTTAACCGACAAACTCAGCACTTAGCAAGTTATTCGACCTGGGTATTTGGACCTAGAACCTTTTGCACAAATATTTAGGCTTATTTGTTTATTATTGTCCACGGAACCATAAAAACCTGTTCCGTGACCTTCAAAATTTTAACCCTATGATGTACGAGTCCACATTACGCTTTTATCTTTTATTATGGTTGCTCGCCACGGGTACCATCCTACTCCCTGAAGTCCCATTTACCAAAAATCTCGACAGCATTAGCATAACATTCAAATAGAAAGTAAACCTTATAATCATAGAGAAACGGTTTAGTTTGCAGTAAAAGAACGAAATCGTTGAGTTTTTTTTACCACAAGCTTCAGTGAAATAATCCTTTTTATGTGAATTTATTGGCCTCGTTAGGCACTGGCAGGTAAGGTTCCATTGAAATTTAAAATTGATGTTTGTACGATGCATTTGGAGAGGTTAACTTTTTAATTTGTTTAATGCAAACCCTTTGAGGTATATACGAACACAAAGTTTGTAAAAGAACCGCAAAGTAATTAAATGTGTTCCAATGCTGGGTAAAGCATCCTTTTAAGAGCAAAAAGGGTTAAGAGGCTTTAGCAGATTGGGTAAATTAGGTGTTATGGTAATTATTTGTTTGAAAACAATTTACTTTAGAACATTTATATTCACACCTATAAATCCCTGAGCGGGGAGGCAGAGGAGTATGAACAAATATGTTTTGCCAAGTAGCGCTCATGCCCACGTAATAGGGGGCGAGCCTATTGTCGTCAAGTAGGCAGTATATCATGGGCTGTATGTTTATTGTCGGATGGAGAACAGCCTGCCCTATCCCTGCTGATCCACCAATGCTTATTAATGAACCTGACCGGTTCCCCTCACAGCATTCTCAAGGGTTCTCACTTCTCTTCCGTCTAGCAACATAATATTCTGGCCCGGATTTCAGAGAGTTAGCGATTTCATTCTTTTTTTTTTCATATAGGACACGTCAATTTTACTTCGCCCCGCCTGATGGTAAGCTGAAGGCAAAGTCTCAGAAAAGAGTGTTACCATTACAGACACGTACCATGTTACAATGGTGGCACTCAGCTTGACGGCCTCATCAGATGCTTTTTCATGCCTCGCTTAAAGGACCCAGGACTGTAGAAGGGGGGAAACTGTCAGATAAATCTGATAAATTCAGTATCTAATTTATTCCGGATGTGACGACTAAGTGATTTCGTATGAAATTCTGAACGTTCTGAATTCAGATGTTGAATTGTTTAATAAATACAATAAGTCGGTATTTATAAAGATAAGCTATGCTTTTAGCTTGCTTTTACTTGTGGTCCCAAAATACTCCTAAAATATTGCTTTTTTTATAAGGGTATCTGGGACCACGGTTCCGGTTCCGGAAGATTCCCGACATTGAAGCTATGTTCAATTACAATCAACATTTCTAACTACGACTATATTACAGAATTTTACAACGTAAACGGGATATTATCATGATCGATGCACGTATCCGCAATACGAGTATACTCGTGTAAATTGTTTAGCAAACATCAACCAATAGTTTGATGCCCTACCATTGTTACAAACATTTTTTCACAGTAAAATAAAATATTTCTAGCTAACTATAATGTCATTTTTATTATCAGATTTTCATCTTAAGCTGATGTATCAGACGGTTATTTTTTTTTTCATATTTGTCTTTTATTTTTCATTTTTCACTCACATCAGTGCATCATAGCACGAAAAATATTCGAATTCGTAACGTAAAGGTATCGAAAGAATGGAGCATTGTGATTGGCCGCCTGCTCACTGTGAACTTGTGTGTGTGTGAAGCCCGCCAATCGCAATGCTTTGTTGTCTTGATACATTTACGTTACTAATTCAAATATTTTTCGTGCTCGTAGTCACTGAACATAAAATTAATAATGCCGATTGAATTCATTAATGAAAAGATTATAGTAACTATTGGTACGATTTTGGCATTGATTTTAACGTTTGCATCTCTAGTTCAGTGCATGTAGTTTGTTTCCTAACATCAATAGTAGGGGCCAAAGTTGAAGGTATTCAGTTTATATCGCGCAAATATTTGCAGGAACGCTTTGAAAAATTTCTATCCAATCCTAGTGAGATATTTGCAGTATCTGCATCGAGCTTCATAGAAATCACATCGTATTATAAATAAATTTCTTGTTATACATAATACCTATGCAATACACCGAAGTAAAATTAGTTTACCAGTTTATATCTCAACTAGCTTTTGCCCGCGGCTCCGCCCGCGTGGATGTCAGTTATCGCGACCAAACATAGCCTATGTCCTTTCTCATGGTCTAAAGTCAAAGTCAAAAGCATTTATTCTGTATAGACCATAAAAACGGCACTTACAAAACGTCAATAATATACATATAATGTACTAAAGACTAGCTTAGCAAATGGACCACCGCCGGTTCGAAACGCGGCCCCGGCCTGAGAAGACTCCGGCAAGAAACTCAGCGGGCTTTTATTTTTTTGGTCTATCTACAAAAAATGCTTAGTCTACTTAGTCTAAATACAATCATTTGTTTGAGAAGCATGCATGAGTGAACAGCTCAATTCCAAGCAAGTTTATCATCTAAATATTCTTGTATTTTATAATAGCCTTTTTGGCACAATTTCCTCTTAACTTCATTTTTAAATTTATTTATAGGTAAATCCCTAATTTCATTAGGGAGCTTGTTAAAAAAGCGTATACAGTTACCCTGGAAAGAATTACTAATTTTTTGGAGTCTCCTCTACCCCTATAACAAATTTCATCAAAATTGATTCAGTGGTTTAGGTGTGAAAGCGTAACAGACAGACAGACAGACAGAGTTACTTTCGAATTTATAATATTAGTATAACCCGCACCACGTATCTTGGACCTAAAATGTGCTCAAAATGTGTCCTATACGCGCAGTACACATTTCTTGGGTGTCTTTTGAGGATAGCACGGGATGCTACAGCGGTAGACGAACTCAAATTCACCAAGCATAGACTATTACAAAGCAATCCGCGGGCACCAGAGCCTCTTATGTCTTACGATTTAGGTCCAAGATACGTGGCGTGGGTTATATGGAAGTATGGATGGATTAGTATGGATGGGTTTTTTAATTTATCCTTTCAGCCTTTTCCAAATCCAGTTGGGGTCGGCTTTCCAATCTAGCGGCTAAACTGCGATATTTTCCGTGAAGTGACTGCGATCTGACCTCTAGAACCGTACCAATGATAACCTACTCGGTGACCACTTAACCACGATTTATTATAGTACCCATACGACGTTTTCCAACACACGTGCGAATAAAATAATACTACAAATACTAAATAAACAATACTACAAATTAATTCGTTTTCCTATGCGCGCGCATTTAACAATGGCGGTCGACCATATTTAAAAAAAAATGAGGTTTGAATTTTACTTTTTTTACTCTGTTTTTTTTTTCTGTAGGTACTTAGAGAAAAAAAAAAAGTTTAATTTGAGTGAAAATTTTGTTTATTATACAAGTAGGTATTACAAGTTGAAATTATTTATTTAAATACGAAAATGCATCAAATGACCATACAATAGGCGTATTAATTTATTCGTACTATTAAACACGTTATTTTTTGTATCAAAACTTTTTTAAGAACATAGACAATTATAGACACTTCCTATGAAATTTAAAAAAGAATCTATAACTCACTTTTGTGAATAATAGCAATGAAAAAGTCACAGTTTGATAATAGGTGTCATTACGTGCCTAATTGCGGTAAAATAATAGCACTTTTATGAGCAGGTGTGTTGTAAATATTATTTTTGGTATTCACACTATTACCACGTTCCTATTACAGAACAGCAGTCTTGGATACGAGTAATGACGTATTAATAATAGACAAGTCAAGCAGATACATCGCGGCTTTCAAAAATGGCGTAAATACCTGGCATAAAAATAAAGTAATAACAATAGCTTCTTACTCGTGTGAAAAATAGTAGGTACATCAAATCATTAATTTATATAAATTATGAATTACATTATTATTGATATGAATAATATTATAATTATTGCGAATTTATTATTACTTAATTACGTTTTTTTTTCGTAGTGCATTGCCGCATCTCTGATTGGTGCGTAAAATGAGGACGTTCGTCGTCATTTTTGTCGCCATTTAAAGTGCGGACAACGTATCTATAGTTTATAATACAGATATCATCGGGGCCGAGTATGAGTATAAGCCGCAATATAAAATTAGTTTTATCATAATAATAATATATTATCATATTAGTTTTATAACTTTCAACCAAACTCCACAATTCCTTGAAATTTATGTTTGCTCTAGTGTGGTTAATACAGGGCTACATTAATTAAAAATTGTCTGGTTCACAAGATTCTTCTTTTCGTTTATTTCATCATGCCTACAGAAAATATCAAATTGTTGTTAGTATTCAGTCCAAGCCTTTGACTTTGGAGCTTGCACAATGTGTCTACAGAACTAGTGAGAACAATGGTTACTGTAGTTCTGTGTACAGAATTGTACCACAGAACTGCAGGGCACAAAGCAAAATATGAAGCTTCAAACTAGGCAGTTTGCGACAATCGGTAGTTCCTCAACTATAACTTGCTATGCTACAAATATTGAGTTAGAGCCGGTCCACACGGCGCGTTGCGTCTCCGTTGCATCGACGCATCGTTGCCACTGCGTCGTCGTTTTACATACAAAGGGAGCGGCCACACGGCGCGGTGCAGCGCCGCAACGCAAAAATTTCGACGAATCGGCGGCCACACGAGCGGCGCCGCACTGCTCATGTGGCCACGCCGCGCCGCGCCGTGTGGCGTAGTCATAGTGTCCACACGGTGCGCTGCGTCGACGCAACGCACACACGACGGAGCTGCAGCCCCGAGGCGAAGAGGGCAGGGGTGTACGCGTTGTGACGACGACGGAACGGCACCGCTCAGTTGCTTGTTGTGCGTTGATTATATTTTATTAGTATGTAAAACGACGTCGACGCAACGGAGATGCAACGCACCGTGTAGACCGGCTTTAAGTCACTTGTACTATGCCGCAGTATTTAGTTTTTTTAACCTGATCGGTTTCGCCTCACGGTAGGTATTCTCAAAGGTTAACAATGACGAAACCATCAATATTTAATAAAATACTGTGGAAAAGTCAAGTGTCACATTCAATATGTACACATAATTATTGCTAGTACCTACGTATTCCATCGTCAGTATTACTGCATATATGTGGGTTTCTAAGACCTTAATGGTCTCCACCGAACCATTAACAACGCACGAGTGCTGGCCTGGAGCACTAAATTGTCCAAGACCCGTACCGAACTCAATTAGACGGAAAATGGTACCTATACATTGAACGTACCTATCACATATATTGAAGAGAATACGGTTTATAAACTATTTTATCGGAATACGGGTTCACGTTATTGTAGAAAATAGGTACAGTTAAAGACAAAAGCAGCTTAACAAATTCTAATTTATCACTCTTCTTCTCTCTCATCCTAGCGTTAATTCCCAGTCGCATCCGAAGCTTTTCAGCTCGGAGTCTGGGGTCCGCTTTACCAGTCTTAACTACAGATTTGGCTAGACCTCGATTTTTTTTTCTTTATAAATAAATAAAATAAATAAATATTCCACAACATTCTACACAACGCTTTCTAGACCCATGGTAAGCTTAATTAGCTTGTGTTATGGAATCTAGATTGCGGATATACATACTTAGATACTTTTTTTTTGTAAATACATACTTATTATACATAGAAACACCCAGACCAATGCAAATATTTATATTCATGCATATAAATATTGGCACTGAGCGGGGATCGAACCCGCGCCTCCTGCGTAGCAGCCGCGTTCACTACCGCTACGCCACAGAGGTAGTTGCCATCTAACCTCCACAGCCCAATGATAACATTAGGCGATATCGAAGCTTAGCAGCTAAACCGTTGTTTTTTGAATTTTTTAGGGCTCCAAACTCCAACTACCCGTAACGACTGCCATAGATGTTCTTATGGCAACCGGGACCGACGGCTTAACGTGCTCTCCGAGGCAAGACCAGACCAATGCAAATACCCATATTTCATGAACACAAATATTTGCACTGAGCGGGGATCGAACCCGCGCCTCCTGCGTAGCGGCCGCGTTTACTACCGCTATGCCACGGAGGCTGTCAAATTAAATTAAATTTATCACTCTTCTTCATCCTACCGTTAATTCTAGTCGCATTCATTCTGTAATGGTGACCCTCTTTTCAGAGACTTTGCCTTCAGCTTGCCATCAGGCAAGGCGAAGTCAAATTGACGTGTCCTATATAAAAAAAAATCCTCGGAGTCTGTGGTCCGCTTTTTCCAGTCTAACTCTGGGTTTGGCTGTTCTTCGATATTTTCCGTAAAGCGACTACCACCTGACCACCATGCCCATTGGCGATATCGAAGTATTGCAGTTAGACCAGTTGTTGGACTTTTTAGGGCTACAACTACTACTGAGGCCCTAAATCTCTCATAAAAATAAAATATTACTAAAATACCATATTAAGATTGTCATCTAGGTATCATAAAACTAAGGGCGCGATCAAACCAACGCGTTCAGCTCGCGTCCGCGGTGGCGTAGCGTGCGCGGTGGCGATCAGTTGCTGGCCAATCGGAGGCCACCACCGCGGCCTGCGATTGACCAGCAGATGATCGCCCCCGCGCACGCCACTGCGAACGCAAGCTGATCGCGTTGGTTTGACTGAGCCTTAATTAATATATTGACTGTTGATACATGAATTCCAATTTTAAAAAAAGGATTGTAAATAGCATAAATAATTCAGCGTTTAATCAACTTCTGTCGTTGACTGTACTCTAGTTCTACGCTCTATATTAAATGTCTCTAGTCTGCTAAGTTTTAGTTTACAAGTAGGTATAGGTTACCGCAACGTAAAATATTTAGGTCTATTACAAGTATGAATCTGCCTAAAATATAAACTATAGCTGATGTTCGCGGATCCACCCACGTGGATATCAGTTATCACGACTTTTGGTCACATCTCCAGTTCCACTCAATCAATTGCCGTCAAACAAACGTAATATTTTAAGTCTGTTATTGTTCATTCAGTAGTTTTTGCGTTCACTACGGAAAAATAGGCAACCAGACAAGAATTCAATCATGGCTGGAGAGTAGCCCTAACCCTTAAGGTCCAACCCCACCAAACGGACGGCATTGGAACGGATTTTACAATCTTTAAACAAAATAAATCTTATATCACAGCATTTAAAGTTTATATTACCAAGTCACGCATGACAGCTTGACGTGCGTCATGCCGCCGCACGTCGCTGTCAAGCTGTTGTGCGTGACTTGGTAATATAAACTTCAAACACTGTGATAATAAGATTTAATTTTGTTTAAAGATTGTAAAATCCGGGCCGATGCCGTCCGTTTGGTGGGGATGGACCTTTATGCGACTATGACACCCAAAAAGAGATAGAGTGATCCTTCAGAATCTTTCCACCGGAAAACAATACCACAACGCTATCCAATACATTGGTATTGGTTTGTTATTGAACAATAGAACAATGAATCTATACCTATACTCCATTCGGTTAGGTACCTAAATAAACGTAAACAATTTTTCGCGACGTGATTTTTTATAAAAACACATTGATTAACTAGTGGTTCGATTTCGGTCTTCTAAAATGTAAAAAAGTTTCTAAACAGAATAATATTTGTAAACTGAGTTTTTAAATAAATAGATACAACCTTAGAGTATACATTGCTATAGAGCGCGCCTTACAAATATGAACTGCTATCACGGGTATGAACAGTATCGAGGGTCCTGGTTCAACCTCAATCAGTAGCAAAACAATACCCATTAAAATGACTTTGCAAGTCATATTTAATTCGATTGTTAAATCAAAATTTTATACAACATCGTATATTTATTTATAGTAATAATGACGCAAAAATACCGCAAAATGACGCCATTTTTTAGTATTTTGGCTTTAATTTTATCTAAAATACATTAATAAGTGCATCTATTGATATTTTCGGTAATGCATGAAACGTCACTATAGGACGTAGTAACTATTTATTAATCTGTGCTGTAGGTGCGCTATACCATCGCAAAGTATCTGCTAACACTCGGCGCCAAAGACCTGAGTGATAGGCGCGCTCTATATTTATAGTGTATACTCTGAGGATACAACTGTTTATGTTTAGTTAAGTACCTAACCGAATATAGGTAGTTTAAATCACAAAGAAAATACCCCTATCGGTGTACAATCTCACCGTAGGCAATACGGGTCTCTTGAGCCTTAATTAGAAACTGGCAGCTCGCTCGATCTATGTGGCGCGTAAACTGCTCCGCAAGTCACCTCTAGGCAGGTGCTCTGTCATTATCGGTGCGGTTTTAGCACTTAGGCACCCCTCGTATAAAGGCTAATATGTGAGAGTGTCTCTATTTCAGCACACCTCAGGTAGCGGCGGCTTTAAATTTTAATGGGTATTAAATATTCTTCTGATTTTAAAAGAAACTGTTTTAATATTATTGTTTAATAACTTTCAGATGCCCGCGGCTCCACCCACGTGAATATCAGTTTTTTTTTTATAATTTTTGGTCATAACTCCGGTTCTATGCAACCAATCGCAATCAGACAAAAAACCGTATTAAAATTCGTTTTGTGGTTTTGTGTCAATCGCCGACAAAATGACAAGAATTCCAAAAAAAAATTGTGACCAGAATAATATTGGATAAATAGGTACGTACGTCTCTTAAAGTGCTTTATAGAATCAGATTAAATTTATGGGTATTTGAAATTGTTATAGGTACATACTAAATTGAATATCTATAAAGTGATATCTGAGTCTCGGTGGTACTTCAATAAATCGCTTTGCAAATAAATAAATAAAGTAATCTACATTCCAAACGGGACAAATAAAGTTATGTTGTAAGAGATTGCATTTTTGGGTCGCTTAAGGTCGAGACTGTAGGTACATGAGGCCACGGGCACGCTTAGAAATTGGAGTATATTATAACTTTTAATGTAATAACTTTAAAAGTGCTTGATCAAAATTACTGGCTAGAATATCTAGAACAGAGGGTAACGTGATACATACATACAATCACGCCTTTATTCCCGGAGGGTTAGGCAGAGTTGAAATTGATAAAACACCCACATTTTACTAATCATTGTATTAGGTCCCACGTACCTAATAGACTGATAGAGAATGCCTGTGTTATTAAGTCCGCCTGTGTACTTGTGCATGAAGTTTAATACATAAGTAAATAAATAATAGGGGTTGAGCCTATTGCCGTATTCCGGACACTATTGTTGACTCGAGTCATGTATCTGAGGCTGCGTCTGGGCTTTGCCAGTCGCCTTGTATGACACCTCATGGGAAAAAATGGATGGCCCATATCTACTCTGTCGGGATCCACGCGGTGGGTAGCCAACAAAATAAAAGCATTATTTGAGTATCTATCTATATATATACGTATACTCACGCCTGTAAATCCCCGAAGGGGTAGGCACAGGCGTATTAACACCCACATTTCACCAACTGTGATTTTCAGTCCCACGTAATAGGGGGCGAGCCTATTGCCGTCTAGTGGGCACATTGTCATGGGCTGTATGTTTAATGTAGGATTGAGAACAGCTCTATCCCTTAGTCGCCTTTTACGACACCCACATTTGAGTATCTATTTAAATTAGAAAACCTATGCAGGTTGTTACATTATTATCAATTCACGAGATAAAGTAAGATACCGCTCAAGTAACTTTGAAACAAAACTAAAATACGAGTATAAATAAGAGTAACTGAATACCTGGTTAGGTACTAAAAGGTGGGCTCGCCAAAGGCGCGCGGCGCAATAAAGGTGACTCAAACGTTGAAGGTAGCTCAACGACCTTCGTCCTCCATTAACGCAGGCTTGGGAGAGACTATTGGAGTCACCTGACACTAACAGAAGTATGATGAGCCTCCCTCTCTCCGGTGCAAGATGGGGATATCATGGTTCCCACACCCTTTGGGGCCATGTTGACACAGGAGATGATACAGGACTGGCAGTGGCACTACACGTGGTAAAGAAAGAATTCCAAGACTTTATGGTGCGGCAAAGAAAAGAGTCACCGAACCGAATCTTTGAATAAGCCCTCTCCATAAAAGATTTAGGTATATTCATAGATAAATTATTCATCTATGGGTATATTGCTGATTGATGCTACTTATTGCAGTAGTCCGATCAACCGGACTAGCAACCGGACTACTGAAACTAGAGGATTGTTACATAACATATTGATGACACAGTTGTAATGACAATTGGAATCTTCATAAGTGTCAAATTAAACCTTTGACAAAAGGCGAAACCGGTCAGGACCTCTAGTATATATTTATTAATCTATGGTCAGGACCAATAATTATCTTAGAAAAGTACAAGTGTGTTATCAATATGTGTCTCTCCTTCATGTATAAATCCAAAATAAGAACTACATAATACTAATCCAAACATTGTATTTCCCTAATATTTTCCTTACTAAGAAAATATTTCTACGGTTCGCTCAGAAGACGTAAAAAATTAATAGCAGTAGTGCAATTTATTGTGGAGATACCATAAAACCTCGGGCATTGTGCGCTAACAAATCCAGCGGAGGTCATAATCAAGTAAATGATATTACAACGAGCCTCCCTTGCTAAACGACTTAAGTAAAATCTTGCGAATGGCTAAGGTTACAAGAAATTGCGAATTTAGGAAAGTACTTATTTTTTATAGCGAACAGGCATATAGCCTTACTTGTAGTTAGCTGGTTATAGTGCTTGTGACAACAGAGGTATTACTCATTGTAGCCTATCAAAGAGATATAGAGGAAAGTCTTCGGTACTCAGAAGTAGAACGTCGATATTGAGAGAAACCCTAGTGTCAGGGTGAGGTTATTGAGAAAAAAATGCTCTACTTACCTTAACTTTAAATTTCATTTACTTTCTCGATATAATCTACCAATCTATGTAAATTAACCTCAACATTTATTGAAACAATAAAAAATACAAATACAATTAAATTAAAAAATAAGAATTAAACTAAAGTAAAAAAAGCTACAAAACTAAAATACTCTAAAATAAATAAAATAACCTAAAATAACAAAATAATTAGTACAATGTATTTTATAATTTATTATGATAATAATAAGTAATTGAACTACACTTTTCAAAGCAGTTTTGCAGTTTGCACACTACAACAAAAAAAAGTGTATTAAAATTAATTAATTAAGCAACGTGAGGATCCCTACTTACCTGTAGGGTCATCATAATATTCTCAAAGCTTTGTGAAGGCTCCCAATACCAATAAAAATGCTTAAAAGAAAAAGCGAATTTTTATGCTCAGCTGTTAGAGGTGCTAGACGACCTATAATTATAGTCAAATGCATATTTATCAGAAAATGTTTGTGAATTTCATTTAAAAAACAAAAATTGTTAAAGTAGAAAAAAAAGTGCCTATTGAACGGAATGCAATAATTGAATCTTTCGTGTCCAATGAACACCTAAAAGTTATTGCGGCGCAATTTGTGCCTACAATAGTTAAAAGCGTACTAGATTTTTTTTATACTAGTTAGATGGAATAAAGGGGATGATCTATAGGGGGGGAGGCCTATGTCCAGCAGTGGCCTTCCTATGGCTGAAATGATGATGATGATGATGAATTAGATGGTAGGCAAGCACACCTGATGGAAAAGTGGTTACCGTGGTTTGTGGACGCCTGCAACACCAGGGGCGTCACACTCGCGCTACCGACCCTGTACGAACCTTCTAATGCTCTTCTTGAAGAACCCCATATTGTAGTCGCTTGGAAAAACCATGGCAGGGAGTTCATTTCACAGCTTAAGCGTGCGGGTGATGAAGTTCCTTACATACCTGACTGCGAGTACTGTTTCAAGTCGCAACGTGTGAGGATGGATGGATGGACCTGTGGCGAAAGGTGAGATGATAAGAATGTAGCCGTAGGCATCAAGTCGAATAATTCACATGAGACTGTCCATTAATCACGTGAGGCTCAACAGGGGGGAGGGGGGGGGGGGGGAGTTCGGAAAGAAGCACGAAATATCGCCGGGGGGAGGGAGGGGTATATTGAGATATCACGTGTATATATATTTTCTTATAACTCGCGATTTTTGTCATGATTCGTAGTTTTCTAGCATTAAATAATAAAAAAATACACGTGATATTGGCTAGGGGGAGGGGGGGGGGGGAGTAGAGTCTAAAACTTCACCACGTATCACCATGGGGGAGAGGGGGTTAGAAAATTGCTAAAAAAAACATCACGTGATGAAGAAGCCCCTATGGACACACACCGTTGTACACAGGCGGTAAAATGATATAGGCTACATAATTACTGACGATCAATAACAAAAAAGTGGGCTAGAAAACAAATCTAGGGACTAGTAGTACCCTAGCTTATTTGTCTTTATTATGTGAGACCTGATACTGAAATCATTTATGCGAGAGTATGCCTAAACTCAGTAGCAATAACTCAAAATATAATAACTTAAAAATATCATTTTGAGTTACTGAAGAATAGAGAAAACAAAATGGTTTTGTTAAAATATATTATGTGGGTGAATTTCAACAGGTCCATTAAAATCTTCATTCCGTGGATTTTTTTTACCTTAAGTTTTGTAGTTAAAACAAATCGCGTTTATTATAGGTTTTGATACTATATGTATTCTTGCTTAATATCTAGCAGATAAATAAAAAAGCTAACGAGATATACAAGATCAAAAATTACGCGCCACGGCGATGACACATGCGTGCGCGGCAATGAAACAAGCATCCACGGGCATGAAATAAATATACCAAGGGAATGAAAAAATCAACCATGGAAATTAAAATACATAATATAAAACATAATATTTTATGTACCTACTTACATGAGAAATTATACTTACATACAATAAAAATACAAAGGGGATTAGGCAATTGTGTATGGACATTGGCGTCATTTTATTTTTTCAGTGGCACTGTGTTAAACACGCGTATGAGTGTCGTTATTTTTATTGTAAGTAATATCGGAGCTGCGATATACAGGGTGGAACATTTCGACTTTACCTGGAGGGAAATTACCCTCATACTAGAGATAGCGAATTTTACTTAAATTAAACATAACCTTATTTTTAAAGGGAAACAAACCTGCATTCAAAGATTTCTAAAAATAACACACCTGATGATCAAACCGCCTAAAATCTTCCTATACCTTCTCTTTTATGGGTTTCCTTTTACTTATTTTACCAAGTTTGTAAGAGATATTTGATCCCTAAGATTGACCCTATCGATTGATGCAATTAAAATATAGCTTCATCCGGATTTTATTCGGTTCGATTACCGGGTGTGGCAAGCGATTTTTTTGGAAATCCTTAAACGCAGTGTATTTTTTAAGATTAAGAGAGTGTTTCCTTTGCTGCTGCCCAACCTAGGTGGATCCTGGCTAGTTTTTTCTAGGAGTGGTTTTTACCAAGCTGGATAACTTATCCCAGGCAGATTTTTTCTTGAACAACTTCGAGTGTAACCCCATCGATGGCTGTCTGTCTGTCCCTGTGTATGCTTAAATCTTTAAAATTACGCAACGGATTTAGAATCGGTTTTTTAATAGATAGAGTAATTCAAGTGTGACATTGCAGATTGTCTTAATTGCAATCCTGTATTTTTTTTATTTAATTTATAGTATTGGTGGAGTAGTGATCGATATTCAATCGGTATCGATCGATACTCGACTAATATTATCTGTATTCTATTCACTCAGTGGACCTAGCATCTTGTCTATGGTTGCGTGCGAGCAAATCTGCAAGTGTCATGTCAACATGGCGGTTGCAGTTGACTGTATTTGCCAAAAGAGTACGTATTAAAATCAAAACCCAAAGGCTATTACGGCCTAATCGTGTAATTTTGGGCCGGAAGTGGGTTCCACCACCGAACCAGCTATAAAAACTGGGGGACGAGCCACTCCGAGCTCATTATCTGCTGGCTTCGGTTACAACTACCTTCGGTTAAGATACTGTCCGTCCCGGGTGAGAATACTATATTTTTTTCATATTGTGTGCTAATTCTTTTATTTTAAGGTGTCGCATTGGAAACATGAGAATGACGTGGTTTCCCATCTTTTCCATCAGGAGTTATTCCTATAACTCTCGTGATTACTATCACTATATTTTACCACGATGACACGTCGTACTCATGTCGCCATTGCAAAGCTCTTCCAGGTACATCTTGTCTTTTTACGTGAGCGAGATGTGCCATATTTCAATTTAATCCATCCGATAAAATATCGTATATGGAATATTTTCATACTCGTCGCGCCTATGCGCGAGGGGTAAACTTCATTGGGGCGTCTGCTTTTTACGCGAGCGGCGTCCGACCATTTTTATCTTATTTTAATTATTCGATTAGAATAATTTGCAAGGCTTATTTTTCTTAGGCTGTTTTATTTTCCTTCTGCTTGTCAAAAGGACAGTGACCTGCCGACCATGGGGTCATCGACCTCCTGATCTTTTACCATCTACCTACCTACCCTATTCGGTGTAACTTATTTTCTGTGCATCTGTTCTTCTGCTTGCAATATTGGGTGTGGCTTTTACTGTAATGACCTTTTTGCACTAAGTGCCTGGGAGAAGCTTGACCACCTGCTTTGGACCTTACCTGCCACGCCCGCACTAGCAGTATGTCATACAACATACTGATTTTGCTTCTGCACTATATTTTCCAGCACGAGGACCCGAGGCAGCAGCTAGCAGCTAGCAGAGCTTATCTTCGCCGTTGAACGAGCCACGCGACGGTTCGTGTCGGCGCGGCACGTACTCCAGCGGCGAAGCTAAGTGCCCTGCTGCCCACATCGCGTCGGGTCGTTCTCATCGCCTATAAATTCAGTGCTGGTCTTAATTAATATTAACTCACCCCCTGAGATTCTTCTTATTAATTATAATTGTAATAACCAACTTCCTGGATTACAAATTGGAAATCTTTTTTAGCATCTTTCATTTAGTCTCCAATTTACTTTTAAACTTTCTATTTCAACAAGTATCTAATTTCTAACTCTAAACTCAAACACTTCGTTTCAATGGCGCCCAATAATGGTTTTTTTTCCAGCTTTTTAAGATGAGAACGGCCCGTAAGTGATTTATTTAATTTTTCTTCCCTTACCATCAGGTGACTTACTGGTGAAGTGAATTAACGTTTTAGTGGCTTGAAGCAATCTTTCTTGTCCTTTTGGGAGGGATTCCTTCTGGAGTTATTTTGTCCCTTAGGAAAATTTTTTGTGCTACCCTCGTGCAACACCATTATTGTGCTGTGGTACACTTATTATAAGTGTTTTATTTAATCACTTATATTATTTTTGCTAGTGCTTATGGTACTGGACCAATAAAATAATTTTATTGGGAATTTCATAAAAATTTTAAACGCTTCAAACTGTAGTTTTTCACTTCCACATTTAATTTTTTCACTAGTAAGTCAGCTGACATTTATTTTGTGTGCACTGTGTGGAATAGTATAGTATTCTCACAACCCAATTATGCCTTCGTACACTATTAAGTTCCTATCGTTACAAAAGGCTGAACTTCAATATGAAGTCGCTCTTCGCGGTGGATCTGACTCTGAGTCCGTTGCTGAACTCAGAAAGCAAATATCGAAACTAGCTCCATTATATCCATCTGAAGATATACTAGCTTCACATTTAGAACCACCTGAGGACCTTAAGGCCCTTGAGGAATCTTTTGCTAAATCCTCTAATAATTTAACTTCTCTAAAATTAAATTTAGACAGGAACTTACTAGCCCGTACGGAGACTTTGTTAAATCATATTTTTCATAGACTTAACAGGGTTGATCGCGCGCAACCAGAGATCGATAGGATCCTCAGGTCACAACTTGACAGATTTAAATTACAATACACTGAATTGTCATCATTGAGGGGTAATGATAGTGTAACTTCTATTGAATCAATAGTGCAAGTGCCAGTGACTCCGGTCAATGACGCTTGTGACCGGAAAGTTTATACGGAACTTTCTCGTTTAAAGTATTCGGGGAAGACATGTGTTCGTGCTTTTATCCAGAGGGTTGAGGAATTTGTCGTTAGTCGTGGTATTCCCCACGAAAAACTTTTATCCTTTGGGTACGAGATTTTTACTGATGATGCACTCCATTGGTTTAGATGCATTAGGCCGGGGGTTCAGACTTGGTCTGAATTAACTGAGTTACTGAAACATGATTTCAGCATATCTGACTATGATTATCGTTTGATGTCCGAAATTAGATCTCGTACGCAAGGTGAACTCGAGAGTATCACCATTTACATCTCAATAATGCAAGGTTTGTTCTCTCGGCTAGACCGAGCCATAGCCGAAGAAGACAAGTTAGAGATTTTGTTACATAACATCCGTCCTTGCTACGCTAGCACTCTCGCTGCTTCCGCAGCCATTACAGATATAGCTGGTCTTCAATTGGCATGCCGTAATTTTGAAAACATCCAATCCCGGCTGAGGCAATTTCATGAACCTCCTAAAAAAAGTTTAGATACCTTAGCGCCTGAGTTCGCTTATACAAAACATAGCAATTTTAAACCTAATAATTCTAACAATAAATATAGCAATTTTAATAAAAACAATTTTAACAATAACTCTAATAATAAACAACCAGTTCATACAAATTCAATTGAAAATTCCCCTGATTCAAACAATGACTCCAATAATAATGATGGTTCAGAAGTGAAAGTTAGTGCAGTTGACAATAAATCAAGTGGGCGCAAATTTAGCTGTCCCCGCTGTAGAACTGATTCGCACCAACTTAGTAAATGTTCTAAAACTTTTGTTGTTTGTTTTAGATGTGGTAAAAAGGGTTACCGCACACCGGAGTGTCCTGTCTGCAATAAATCAAAAAACTGATTAAAGCAGATTGTAGAACCGCTAATTTTGATAGGCCTGACTGGGAGAATTGGCTATCTTTTGTTAATAAATTCTTTCAATTTAACAGAGTTTCTACAGTCTGCAGAAACGTCAACATTGGTTACTCTCCTTATGTTTCTGTAACTATTGCAGGCACTAGCGTACCTGGTTTGTTGGATACTGGCTCTTGTGTCACTATTTTAGGAAATAATTTTCATAAAAAAATTTTGGAACCTTCAGTTCAATTAAACAAACAATCTTTAAACTTAGTCACCGCAGGTGGTGAAAAAATACAATCTTTGGGATTCATTCCCTTAAATATTTCCTTTCAGGATAAAATAAAAACCTTAAATGTGCATGTAGTACCTCAGATCACTAATTCTTTAATTCTTGGCATAGATTTCTGGAGGTCGTTTGGTCTCTTTCCCAAACATTTAGACTCAATTTTGTTGCTGGACAAGTCTGATTCTCGGTTGAGAGAACTTTATACTGTTCATTCAGAGCACCTACAGTCGTACAATCACCTTACTCCTGAACAGAGGGTTACAGCAGATAACATCGTCGCTCAGTTCCGTGATATCTCATACGAGGAACGTGGCTTAGGTCGTACTACCCTGATAGAGCACACTATTGATACTGGTGACACTGCTCCTGTTCGTCAACGTTACTATAGGATGTCTCCTGAGAAGCAACGCGTTCTTGTCGAACAGTTAGACGAAATGCTGAGGGAAGATGTGGTTGAACCTGTTGAAAGTCCTTGGTCGTCCCCTGTTCTGCTTACTCCCAAGAAGAACGGCGAGCTTAGATTTTGTCTGGACAGTCGGAAATTGAACTCTGTCACTAGGAAGGATGCATATAACTTACCTTATATTTCAGAAATTCTGGATAACTTAAGGGATGCTAGATACCTGTCTAGTATGGATTTGTCTAAGAGCTTCTGGCAAATACCTATTAAAAAGGAAGACCGTTGCAAGACTGCTTTTTATATACCTAACCGGGGAACGTTTTGTTTTAAAACTATGGCCTTTGGGCTCACCGGCAGTCCTTCTACGCAGCAACGTCTAGTCGATCAGCTGTTTTGTGGTCCAGAATTTGAGAACAGAGTCTTCGTTTTTGTGGACGATATTATATGTGTATCATCCTCCTTCAGTCATCATATATCCCTACTATTACTAATATTAAAAAAATTAAAAGAAGCAAATTTAACTATAAATTTAAAAAAATGTCAATTTTTCAGACAAAAACTTAAATATTTAGGTTATGTTGTGGATGAGCAAGGTTTGCATGCTGACCCTGAAAAAGTAGAAGCCATAAATAAATACCCTACACCTACTAACAGAAAAGAAGTCCGTCGTTTCCTAGGTGCTGCTTCGTGGTATCGCAGATTCATACCTAATTTCAGTGCTTTAGCTTCTCCGCTGAATAAATTGACTTCTCAAGGGAAGAAGGCTCCGCCTTTCTTGTGGGATCAAGAAGCGCAGGATGCTTTCATTAAGCTTAAAAGCTGTTTGGTTTCTGCCTCAGTACTCTCTTGCCCAGATTATTCACAACCTTTTCAAATACACACTGATGCTAGTAACACCGGTATTGGTGCAGTGTTGACACAAGATTTAAATGGTGAAGAGAGAGTCATTGCTTACATGAGTAAGTCCCTAAACCCCCAAGAGAAGAACTACAGTGCCACTGAACGCGAAGCCCTTGCAGTTCTATCTGCTGTTGAACACTGGCGATGTTATGTGGAAAATGGCCAAAAATTTACTATCTTTACAGATCATGCTGCTCTAAAATGGTTCCTGAACTTAAATAACCCTACTGGTCGCCTGGCCCGCTGGGGTGTGAGGTTGTCCGGTTTTAATTTCGAAATAAAACACCGTCGTGGTTCTGAAAATGTTGTTCCTGATTTTCTTTCCCGATCTATCCCTGTATCAGTGATAACAAATAATACAAATAATAATTTGCCTACTAGTTGTATACCTAATACAACAGATACTTGGTATCTTAAAATGTTTAATGGTTGCCAATCATCGCCTGCATCCTTCATGGATTACCAGGTTAATAGCAATAAGTTGTACCGTTTTAAAAAGAGCTTAAATCCCTTAACGCGAGATTTTGAATGGAAAGAAGTCATTCCTACGGAAGGACGTCCGCAAATCCTCGCGGATAATCATTCCCAACCTACCTCTGGTCACTTAGGAATCTTTAAAACCTATAAGAGACTAGCTCTTAACTACTACTGGCCTGGAATGTACTCAGATGTGGCGAATTTTGTTAACTCGTGCGATGCCTGCATATCACACAAGCACCAGAATCATGCAACACTTGGTCTTATGGGTAAACCTAAAACTTGTCATCGTCCCTTTCAAGTTATCAGCGTTGATTTGGTTGGTCCCTTACCCACAACTAGGAAACAAAATTCTTATATCTTTGTGGTTACATGCTGTTTCTCTAAGTATTGTCTACTTTTCCCCATAAAGAGAGCTACTGCTGAGATTATTTCCAAAATTTTAGAGGAAAATGTGTTCTTGGTACATGGTATTCCATCTACCATTGTATTGGATAATGGCAAACAATTTGTTAGTGTTACACTTAAAAACTTGTTAGCTAAATACAAAATACCAAACTTACATTATACACCTCTTTATTGTCCCCAGTCTAATACTGTTGAACGCTACAACCGTACTGTTATACAGTCATTATCAACCTTTATTGATAACGACCATAGAATATGGGATACCTTGATTCCTAAAATACAGTTTGCTATTAATAGTTCTGTCAATGAAGTTACAGGTTTCACACCTGCATTCTTGGTTCATGGTCGTGAACTCATTTCTTGTGGTTCATCCTATGGTGAAAAATTTGACAACTCCCTTATCTTTGAGCCCCGTGACTCTTATGCTGAAAATCTTGGTCATTTAACATCAATTTTTGATAAGGTGCAAGCTGCGTTGACTAGTGCCCATAGTAGGAACTGTCAGTCCTATAATCTACGCAGGAAACCTGCTGAATTCAAAGTTGGTGACATAGTCTGGAAAAGAACTTTCTATCTCAGTGACAAAGATAAGTTCTTTAGTAAAAAACTGGCTCCTAAGTTTGTCAAATGTAAAATTCTAACAAAGAAATCACCTTTAGTTTATGAACTGGTTGATATGTCTGGTAAATCTTTGGGTGATTGGCACATCAAAGATATAAAACTTACAAACTACAAAGAATAATATATAAAACACAATACACTATGTGTAATTGTTATTAAACATGTCATGTTTTAATATAATTTACTAAATAAACTAAACTTTTCAATTAAAATTTTAATTAAATATTTTTAAATAAACTTTGTCTGGATTCATTCCAGATTAAAATAACTTAAACATTGTTGTTCTGTGGATGTTCTTGGGTTCTTGTCGGTTAGGGTGACACCTGTGGTTTTGGTTATGTTCGGGTCTCACACAGGGAATAACTTTGTTCGCTTGCAAGATACAGTAAGATAAGTTTGCAGTATGATACTGCTGGAACTTAGTGGGAGCCGCACTAAGTTGTCTGATTGCACTGCTTACCTACTTAAGAAAAAGTACGATAATGTTATTTCACATACAAGAACCGGTTCGAGTAATTTCCATTGTAATTACTACAATTCCAATAGAATTTCCACTTTACTTTTATAACTTGTCTGGTTATTCTTTTATATGCATGGTTTTACATACGATTATACCGTATTTTTAATAAATTGTTGTTTTTACAATTTTTTTTAACTTTTCTGCATGATGTAAACAAACTATGTTTGACGTTTAGTCACTAATGTCATCTGTCAAAATGACGGTTGTTTTGACAGATCCGAATGTTATTCCATTCACTTAGTTCGTTCCTGAACGCAATGAACGTTTAGTGAAACGAAACGTTGTGACAATTCTGATGTCATTTCAAAACATTTTCGTTGGTTTGTTTTGATTTTAAAACTTTTTTTTGTGGAATATAGTTGCTTTAATGTTGTATTCCAACACGTTTATACGTGATATTGTGGTTACATTGGTCATGTTCGCCTATTTACCACGTAAGTTGCAATTTATGACTTACAACTACTATGTACTTTAATTTTTTTTAAACTTTCTTTCACATAACATTATGTGCAAGTTTTTTTTATGTCACAACCCTTATTACCTCGTTTCTACTGTGTAATTCCAACTTCTTTCTTCTATTTTAAGCTTTGGATTTTGTCCAGGTTATTGAAGGACCTATTATGTTCTTCTTCCTTTATTGTTTTTTTTAAACAATACTTACTTGTTTTGTTCGTTGGCGATTCAACCAACGGGCTACCCCCGGCAATGGCCATTAACCATTGACCATGGGATTTTTGTATTCTTCTTGGAACTGGGATATTCAACCAGTATCTGGGTACTGTTTACCCTGAGCGGTTTGTGCAAACTCAGGTCAAAAATAAGCCTATTGTACACACTTTTCACGGGTTGAAATTACACAGTGGTTTTCTTTTGCTCAAGTTCTTCTAGTAGAAACAGTTGTACTGGTCCTACAACCTAATACCTTCAACTGGTCTACGTTGAGTCTCCAACGGTCATGATGTTGGAAACTCTGTCTGATAGGAGGCGTTTACCATAGCTTTGATGGTAACCGCCACATTTTATAAGAGTTGTATGTAGGGATGCATGTCAGTTAGTTAGGATGTGTAAGCGTAGATTGGTTGTAGTCCTGAGCACAGTATCGAATTTCTGTTAACAGAAATTCTGACGCTTGAGGGGGAGTATTGTGACATTGCAGATTGTCTTAATTGCAATCCTGTATTTTTTTTATTTAATTTATAGTATTGGTGGAGTAGTGATCGATATTCAATCGGTATCGATCGATACTCGACTAATATTATCTGTATTCTATTCACTCAGTGGACCTAGCATCTTGTCTATGGTTGCGTTATTGAGGTAATTTAGAAACGTAAACATAAGAGATATATATGTTTATTTAACTTTTCTATTTCAATTACAATATTAAACACGAAACAATTCACATGTTACATATGACAGACAAACTCAATAGAAAAACACACCCGTATTTTAAACATCCATCATTCTCTCATTCCAGCCAGTCAGTATTCAGCTACGCTTGCAAACCTTCTTCTAATACTCCTCCTCAAGCGTATCCCTCATACTTACTCATGCGTACACACACACACACCCATCTCCCTTCGACAAAATTCCAGCTTGCCCTTTGGCAATGATTTTGTCAAAATGTCCGCAACCATCAACTGTGTCTCTAAATAATTCACTTTTATAAAGTCATTCTCTAACGCTTCTCTTACAAAGTGATGCCTTACGTCAATATGCTTGGTACGCTGATGGTGGACTGGATTTATTGATATGGCCATGGCAGACTGACTATCCGTATATATCATTATAGGAAGCATTGGCGTCTGCATCAACTCTTCCAGGAACCGTTTTAAAAATATTGCTTCTTTAGCAGCTTCCGATAGGCTGACATACTCAGCCTCTGCGGTTGAAATTGCAATGCTCCTCTGTTTTGTGCTTTGCCAAGAAATTGCCCCATTCGCCATCTTAAAAACACAGCCTGAGTACGACCGTCTATCTACAAGGTCGCTGGCATGATCGGCGTCTGCAAAACCTATAATTTCTTTATTAGCACCTTTATAATACTTAAGGCCCATACTCTTTGTCCCTTTAAGATACCTTAAGATTCTTTTGATGGCCATCCAATGGATCTCTTCGTAGTGGCTGCAGAACTGGCTCATGTAATTTACTGTGTGTGCAATGTCTGGTCTCGTACAGACTGCTAAATACATCAGTGAGCCTATAAGTTCTCGATAAGGTATTCTCTCATCTGCCTTAGATCCTTCTTGTTTTCTGAAATGTTGACCAGCAACTCCAGGAGTGGAAACTGATTTACACTCGGTCATTCCAAACTTGTTTAGAAGCTTGTCAACATACTCCTCTTGATCAACACTAATACAATCATTCTCTTGCTTGATTCTCATACCTAAAAATAGGCTAACTCGTCCTAAGTCCTTCATTTTGAATTTGGACATAAGTTCTCGTTTCATAATCTGCATCTCTCGCTCATTATTATAGAACACAAGTATATCATCCACATAAATAGCGAGGATAATCCTATCCCTACCATTGGTTCTTGTGTACACACATGGTTCATTCTTGCATCTCTTGAAGTTTAAGTTCTCTAGCTCTGAGTGCAATCTCAAATTCCAAGAACGCGGAGCTTGTTTAAGACCGTATAGTGATTTCTTAAGTAAACACAAGTGATCCTCCTTCCCTCGTTCCTCAAACTGTGGTGGCTGTCTCATATAAATAACTTCATCTATATTTCCGTTGAGAAATGCAGTGGTCACATCCATGTGATCTACTTTCAGCTGCAAATTAACAGCTAACGCTAACAGTAACCTCAGAGTACTGTGGCGAATGACAGGTGCAAAAATTTCATCATAGTCAATTCCTCTTCTTTGACTAAAACCACGAGCAACCAAACGTGCTTTGTATCGTGTTATATTTCCCCCCTGTTTTTTAATTCTAAAAATCCATTTAGAATCAACAACATTTACACGTTGCTCGGGTTTAACTAGCACCCAAGTACCATTATTTTTAAGAGAATCTAACTCCTCCTTAATAGCTGCTCTCCAAAATTTCGCATCTTTGCGAGATAGTGCCTCTTGCACTGTGACTGGATCACTGTCTTCCGACATAGTTTGGTAAGTGACGTAATCAGGGAAAGTAGTTTGCCTTCTATCTCTTTGAGGATATCTTCTTTCTCTCTCAACTTCTGTCTCTGTCACTCTCTCATTGTCTTCACCGTCATCTTCATCTAAAGATTCCCAGTGTTCATTCTCAACTATTTCAGGTTCTTCACCATCACGTGACTCATCTTCCTGAAGTGACTCTTCAAGTTGAATAGTTGCTCTCTGTGGCATCGGTTCTTCTTGATTACCGTGGCTTCTCATCTTCTTCTGAGTTTTTGACACATCTTTATATAACTGCTTTTCGAAAAATACTACATCTCTCGCTCTGCAAAGTTCTCCGCTAACTGGATTAATAAGCCTGTATCCTTTCGACTCAGAGCAGTATCCCACGAATATCAACTCTTCACTCTTTTTATCCCATTTGGTTCTCTTTTCATCTGGAATGTGTGCAAATGCCCTGCAACCGAACACTTTTAAATGACTCAGATCGACTCTACGACCTGACCACGCCTCTTCTGGCGTTTTGTTTCTCACTGCTACAGTTGGACTTCTATTCTTTAAATAGACCGCCGTATTCACTGCTTCAGCCCAATAACTAACGGGTAGCCCTGCTTCCTGCAGCATAGTCCGTGCCTTTTCGACAATAGTACGATTCGCACGCTCAGCAACCCCATTTTGTTGTGGTGTATACGGAATTGTAAGTTGGTGTTTAATTCCGTGCTCCTTCAGAAAACTGTCAAATCTCTTATTGACAAATTCAGATCCATTGTCAGTCCTCCAAATCTTCATCTTGTTGCCCGTCTGAGTTTCCGCATGAGCTTTAAATTCTTTAAAAACTTCAAAAGCTTCACTCTTCTGCTTGAGAAAATAAACATAAGTTTTTCGTGTATAATCGTCTATAAAAGTCATAAAATACCGTTTACCACCCAAAGAATCACTAGACATTGGCCCACAAAGGTCAGAATGTACTAGCTCTAGAACACCTTTAGCTCGTGTAGCCTTATTGCGTTCAAACGGTTGTCTAGTTTGCTTACCTAAAAGACAAGCAACACACTCTAACTTTTGAACGTTCGATTTTGAAAAACTCAACCCAGTCGCCATTTTCTCACTCAACAAGCAAAGATTTTTCATACCCAGATGCGCCAGCCTCTTGTGCCATAACTCCATATCAGCACTAGCTGCTGTGGTTGCATACACACTCGCTTGTGAACATTTAAGTTTATAAATGCCTTTCTCAACCACACCTCTTAAAACTGGTTCACCTGTAACTTTACAATCGCTTGCATTATAAATTTTACAGTCCTCATCTGAAAATACGACAATCTTTTGTTTAGATGTGATTTTACTAACACTAATAAGGTTTGAATTAATATCAGGTACATACATTACATTATCAACAGTAAAATTCAGCTTCTCACAAGCTACAGTACCAAATCCTTCACCATAAACCTTACCTCCATTCGCACAAGTAACCTCTATCTTACGATTAACTTTTCCAATATCATGCATCCAATCCTTCTTGTAGGTCATATTCTCTGAAGCTCCGGAATCGAGTATCCAGGAATCATCTTGATCTTGAGTAGACTTTTCTTTATACTGTGAACCAAGTGCCGTTGCCAAAGAAACGTCATTCTTCTTACTCGTATTCCTCGGGTTAACAGGACAGTCGATTGCTTTATGTGGCCCCGCACATATGAAGCACTTAATAGTCTTATTACCCTTTTTCCTGTTATCATTCCTTTGAACACCTTCCCTCCGACCCTTAGGCTTCGCAGCAAACGCAGAAGTAGGACTTGCAGCACTCATGTCTTTATTCTGGTTGTCTCCATCGAGTTGTAAAAGTTTTGTTTTGACAAAATCTGTTGTCAAGATAGTATTGGTGCTCTCTAACGCCAATCTCATTGGTGTATACTCATCTGGCATCCCTTGTAACATTAATGCAGCTAAAAGTTCGTCGTCTATCTCTTTGCCTAAGTCAGACAGCTGATTCGATACTCTCATCAACTCCGTAACATAGTCTGTAATTGTCGCAAACATGTTCAACTTAAGGCTGACTAACTTGGATAACAGTCTGCACCTGTTATTAATGCCCTTATCTTCATATGCGGCTCTCAGATTGTTCCACGTTTCATGCGCCGTCTTCGCTCTACGTACATGTACCTTGCATTGATTCTCAATCAGAAGACATATTTTCGTCCTTGCTTTCTGGTCACCACGTATTTTAGTTTCATCGCCAGGAGGACTCTCAACATACTGCCACAAATCATCATGGACGAGTATGCACTCCATGTCAAATTTCCAGCTATCAAAATTTGAACTCCCTCGTAGCTTCTCAATGGAACTCGATGTAGTCGGCGTACTCATCATTGAAATTTTGTTTTTGCACTCTTGCAAAAAAAAAAAGTTAATGTTCTCGAAAACAATACCGTGCTAGGTCCATAACCTATTGAGGTAATTTAGAAACGTAAACATAAGAGATATATATGTTTATTTAACTTTTCTATTTCAATTACAATATTAAACACGAAACAATTCACATGTTACATATGACAGACAAACTCAATAGAAAAACACACCCGTATTTTAAACATCCATCATTCTCTCATTCCAGCCAGTCAGTATTCAGCTACGCTTGCAAACCTTCTTCTAATATGCGTGCGAGCAAATCTGCAAGTGTCATGTCAACATGGCGGTTGCAGTTGACTGTATTTGCCAAAAGAGTACGTATTAAAATCAAAACCCAAAGGCTATTACGGCCTAATCGTGTAATTTTGGGCCGGAAGTGGGTTCCACCACCGAACCAGCTATAAAAACTGGGGGACGAGCCACTCCGAGCTCATTATCTGCTGGCTTCGGTTACAACTACCTTCGGTTAAGATACTGTCCGTCCCGGGTGAGAATACTATATTTTTTTCATATTGTGTGCTAATTCTTTTATTTTAAGGTGTCGCATTGGAAACATGAGAATGACGTGGTTTCCCATCTTTTCCATCAGGAGTTATTCCTATAACTCTCGTGATTACTATCACTATATTTTACCACGATGACACGTCGTACTCATGTCGCCATTGCAAAGCTCTTCCAGGTACATCTTGTCTTTTTACGTGAGCGAGATGTGCCATATTTCAATTTAATCCATCCGATAAAATATCGTATATGGAATATTTTCATACTCGTCGCGCCTATGCGCGAGGGGTAAACTTCATTGGGGCGTCTGCTTTTTACGCGAGCGGCGTCCGACCATTTTTATCTTATTTTAATTATTCGATTAGAATAATTTGCAAGGCTTATTTTTCTTAGGCTGTTTTATTTTCCTTCTGCTTGTCAAAAGGACAGTGACCTGCCGACCATGGGGTCATCGACCTCCTGATCTTTTACCATCTACCTACCTACCCTATTCGGTGTAACTTATTTTCTGTGCATCTGTTCTTCTGCTTGCAATATTGGGTGTGGCTTTTACTGTAATGACCTTTTTGCACTAAGTGCCTGGGAGAAGCTTGACCACCTGCTTTGGACCTTACCTGCCACGCCCGCACTAGCAGTATGTCATACAACATACTGATTTTGCTTCTGCACTATATTTTCCAGCACGAGGACCCGAGGCAGCAGCTAGCAGCTAGCAGAGCTTATCTTCGCCGTTGAACGAGCCACGCGACGGTTCGTGTCGGCGCGGCACGTACTCCAGCGGCGAAGCTAAGTGCCCTGCTGCCCACATCGCGTCGGGTCGTTCTCATCGCCTATAAATTCAGTGCTGGTCTTAATTAATATTAACTCACCCCCTGAGATTCTTCTTATTAATTATAATTGTAATAACCAACTTCCTGGATTACAAATTGGAAATCTTTTTTAGCATCTTTCATTTAGTCTCCAATTTACTTTTAAACTTTCTATTTCAACAAGTATCTAATTTCTAACTCTAAACTCAAACACTTCGTTTCACAAGAGGAAGATTTATATGCATAATACATTGTAGAGAAATATTGATAAATTTAGAGATATGCAGCGGGAATGGGATCAGAAAATATGGCGGTACGAAGTTCGCTGGGTCAGCTAGTATTAGATAAACGATACCGCGTTTGCATTGGAGATGTGGAGGGAAAGTACTCTAAATACTGGAGATAGCTAATTTCATTCAGAAGAAACATTTCCTCATTTTTTAAAAGAAAAAAAAAACTGCGTTTAACGAATGCTGAAAAATCGCTTGCCACATCCTGTAATTGAACCGACTAAAATCGGAAAAAATAACAGCCAGTATTTTTATTGCTTTAATCGATAGGATTAATTATAAGACTCGAATCTCTCTAAGAAACCTGGTAAACTGCAGGTACTTTCATATTATACCATTTTCATTCATGGCTGCTCAATTCCAAAACGACGCCAATTCTTTTACACGAAAAAGAAATGGGAAATTAACAAATTAATATGATATACTTTTGTCAATATGCTATGGCGATGAGAACATAAGTTACGGAAATGAAACATCTGGTCATGGCAATGAGACTAAATTGTTTTACAAGGCATGGCAATGATTTTTTTTTCATTGCCGCGTTTTTTTCTTCATTACCATAGCAAATTTTGACCACGGAAACCATGGAAATGAAAGCACGGTGGTGAAAAACGAGCCAAAAATATAATATAAGAAAAAATCTATTAATTATTCGAAGTAATAAACACTTCACTAAAATAAACAAGATAAATTTCGTTCTATTGAATGTATAATCAAGAGGATAAACTTATTGGAATAGACAGTTATATCTATCCACAGTAATGAAAGAAAAAATGTCCAGTAACATAAAAATGATATACTTTTATTTATGGTGCCAAAACGCAGGTACGTGTGTACGTCCTTCCATGTCGAGCACTTAGGCGGCACCAATATGCAACGTTTAGCGGATATGAGGGAGGATACAAGTCGTTAGATAAAACGATATTCTAAAATATGTTTAGAACATGGCGATTAAAGGTAACTCTAGGACAAATGAACTTTTATTAACCATTCGTTGTATTGTCTAAATATTTGAATAAATGTATTTCGTAACAATACTTTAACTATTCACGTATCAAATAAAACTAGTACTTTTGATTTATTTAATTATTACTAACCTAGTCTATAAGTCATATTGTCACTCACTAACACTATGGATGTCACGTCTGAAAATAAATGATTTTTATTTTATTTTTTATTTTATTTATTTTAATTTAAAAAACCAATAGATTTTTATCAATGAGGTATCACAACACAATAGGTGATGTGTGGACAAACACGGCAATGAAAAATTTCGAGGTTTAAATTTTTTTTTTGGCGAATCTATAATCCTATTTAATAAAATATTTAGTGCTCCACATAGATCACTATATCGCCTAACCAGAAAAAAATGTTAGAGTATTGTAAAAATGATTTTTAGTACCGATTTCATCGATGCCACGCAATTTTTGGCCCCGGGAAATTCACCCATGTAGTTCTTTTCAGACTCTAATTGAAATAAAAAGAACTATTTTAATTTATTAAAAATAGCTCAACAAATATTAGTTTCCGTAAATAAAGTTTCAACAAATATCGGTCGTATACAAACGTTTAAATATCTTGTTTAATAGCTTTTTAGGTTATTTATAAAAACTTGATACATTTATAAATGCGTATTTTATTCATAAAAGCAAATTTAGGCTGTTAATATTCACGTAAAACTTTTGGCCATTAAAATTTTTCTTGGCAAAGAATTTACAAGGTATTTTTATAGTAACGAGTTTTGTATTACACACACACAGCGGGGAAGGCAAAGACCCCTCCTGGCAAAGGCTTTCCAAATCAGTGTTTATTGACAGCTTGCCTGGATAATAACATTCGTCGTTATTTTCTCTAAGTTATATCTGAACTTTATTGATGGACTATGCGATGGTATCTATGCTATGTATCTACATTTTGGATTATGACTACATGACTACACTAATAACTACCCACAAGTTATTATTGTTACGATAATTTAAATATGTCCATCCAAAGGTTGCCTGTCAGAGATCGCTTGCAGCGATAAGGCCGCCGATTGTACATATTATGTGTTATACTGTCCGTAAATGTACTGTAATATATTTGTGTACAATAAAGATTTATCTATCTATCTATCTATGGACCCACCATTACAGTGTCCTATGCAAAATACATGCTTACAACTAGTAAAATATTAATTAATGTTAATAAATATCACAGACAACTAATTCCAGGTTTGGAATTTTCATTCTGTTTGTTTGCGATGGACACAAAAACTACTGAACGGGTTTGAAGCAAATAAATTCAAAAAAATAACGGCATTTTTTGGTACCTATCTCTTGGTCAAACTGAAAATTTTACGCAAGTTTGATTGCAATTGGTCAAATAGAACTGGAGATATGACCAATAAACGGGAAAATCAACATCCAAGCGGACGGAGCCGCGGGCGGAAGGTTATTGAATAATAAAAACAGACTTTCTCTGAAATGTTTATGTAAACCTCCATCCGAATGAATCATAATTACATTTTCCAAATTTAGATTTATTTTCCCAATTGCGCCAACGGCCTAAGGTCTGTGACATCATTATCTGCCCAACACAAGCGTGAGATTAGGGGAGACAATTTCATTATATTTTTCCGAGGGATTTCTTCCGTCCAAGCCCGAAGCGAGTGAAATTAATGTGTCTTGTCTGGATGGCAATCACACTTATACGTGACCGAAACTTGGGACGAAGTGATTTTGTTAGATGTGGAAAGGCAAACGTGGTTGGGTAGATGGGGTTTTGCGATTTGGGAAATAGACAGCCCAGTTGTATCCCCAGATTCATCCTCTGATTGCAGTGTCGATTTACAGAGATTCTAGTTTTGGTTTCAAAATTAAAGTGTATTGAAGTGAATTCATCCCCGAACGTAAACTGGGTGGATTTTAGTGAAATTGGATGTCTGTTTAGTAATACGCTAAGCGAATACTTCACTGGCCTTTTGCTCATCTGTTTGTTGACCAATTTTGTTTAGTATCTAGCCGGTTCTAACTAACTGTTCCTAATTTTTTTTGAAATTACTAAACCTCTTCAGATATCTAAAAAGGTTTAGTACTAACAAAAAAAAAATCCTTTTTTAATTCATACTCTTTAATAAATTATTTTAATATTATTGAATTCCCAACAATAGATAGAAATGCAATACAACAATAGTCTTTATAACATTGCTATCTCTCGTTGTTTAACGTATCTATCGACAGCCATGTTTTCATCTACAGTTATAGCAACAGTATTTTAAACGACGTCTTATTCACTAATCCTATTCGTTTCAAGTTTAATTACATGCTTACTTGACATTAGTTTTATCCAGTGTCAAGATCCACTGTTTTATATAATCTTCTCGATCTAACTCAATCTTTAACGTTAAGTAAAATATAAAAGATGGTATCTATCAAATACCTAATACCGCTCAATGCTAGCCATTGCCAACGATATAAATATATTTTTAATCTTATGGCTCCTCTACACGTAGACAGATTCATCCGCAGATGTCATCGGCGGACGCGTCCGCTGACGTGCAGACCGCCCTGACTTGCTCGTTTGTGGAAGATATTTAACGTTAAATACCTACCAAAGACGAGCAAATCACTTCGTCTACACGTCGGCGGACGCGTCTGCCGCTAACATCCCCGGATGAATCTGTCTCTTTGGAATTAATTCCATTCTAAATTTAAACCTTCATTTAAGGTTATCAGTTGAAACACCGGCAAGAGACGCATTAATATCATTCAAGTGTTCCTTTCAACCTAAAGTCGATTCTCAAAATTATTCACTGGCAAAATCAGTATTATTATAATAGAAATTTAAGAAGAGTTATTCAAATAAAAAAAGGGAAAAGTGTTCAAAGTTTAATGACGAAGAACAATCTTGATGAGTCGCAGTTGTGTTCCAACTCGTTAAGAAAACTCCTGACGTTAGAAATTTTCCCCTTCTCTTTAAAAGAAATTTTACTTTGAAAACAATGTTAGGGAGTGTTTGTATGTAATGGTATTGGGACTTCAGTAACAATTGTTTTGTGTTATCTTCAAAATAAGGGTGAGTTCAACATCTCTGAATTCGTTTGGAGTTGTGGTTTAGGCTTGGTGCAGATTGGAGTGAAAGTGTCTAACTTTATGTCGCTGTAAATTTTGAATTCACAACGAATTTTATTGTGGAGAAGTAAGAAAACGATTTTAAGTTTTTCTTTTATACTTTAAATCGTTATTTCTTGTTCAATATATGTGTCGCAACCAACTAGCTTAGTCAGCCGTTCAATTAACCGCCTAGCCTTTTATCTAAACGGCGGCGGCGCCGTTCAACAACGGTCATTTGTCCACATAGCATAGCACATGTGTGCTATGGGTGTGTGCTATGGATGTGTGCTATGGGTGTGTGCTATGGATGTGTGCTATGGATGTGTGCTATGGATGTGTGCTATGGATGTGTGCTATGGATGTGTGCTATGGATGGAGAATGGATTCGAATTATGAATATTTGTATCAGATTACGAATTTTAGGTAAAACTGCGTCATTGATATTGAATATACACCATTATTGGCAATAAGCGATTGAAACTTTTTCATTATCAAAATATACCATTTATATCGTTACGCATAGGAATGATAACTTTCACAATTCTAAGTATTACCATATATTCATATAAACCCTAGGTCTAGTACTACAATCGTGAAGCTTATGTAAATAACAGCAAGGTTGTTGTAACCGCCAACAATATCTATTTATTTTCGCTTTGCCCTTTGTGAGCGAGAATGGAAACGAAAACATCTTCATTTATTTAGGTCACAAAGTAACACTTATGAATGTCAAATGTGTGCGAAAGTAACACTTATGAATGTTAAATGTGTGCGACTATATTATTTTATATTTAGTGTCGTAGATACGTCGTAGATACTAAAGTGTATAATGTATTATGTGTTGTATGTGTATGTATATGATGTATATAATATATAGTGTATAATATGTATATAATGTGTATAAATTATGTATACTATAAGATTATGACTACACTAATAACTACCCATAAATTATTATTATTATACCTAAAGATAATTAAAATTTCCATCCAAAGGTTGCTTGCAGCGATAAGGCCGCCGTTTGCACATATTTCGTTATGTTGTCCGTATATGTACTGTAATTTATTTGTATACAATAAATAATTATATTCTAATCTAATCTAATAAATGTGAAAATAACTTTTTTTGAACTACCTAGTAAATACTACCTAAAGGATATCACCTTCAGTAATTTTGCTAAATATGTTTACCCAAAGCCTTCTACAACATCTTTGTAACCTATCCAGATATGTTTACACGATTTAGTTCAATTTATTTCTCTTTTTTGTACAAGAATCGTTAAAAATAAGCCATTTTCTACAGTTTATCTCAGTGGGCGGTAACCTCTATATCATTCGTAAAATCCCACGAAGTTGTTAACGATAAAATGTATTTTATCTTTTTATAGATTTAATATAAGTTATATATACTAGCTATGCCCGCGACCTCGTCCTTTAGGGCTTCTATTTTACTTCTATTCTAGTTGCCTGGAGGAAATGCCTTTTAGTGATTGTGCATTTAACTGTAACTGTATATAATTATGTGTATGTACAATAATCTATTTGGGATCTTTTAGGGGGTTACCATACACCTTCTTAACTAACTACCTACCTAACCTAACCTCAGCTATCTACACAAAAATTTCTGTCAAAAACGGGCCAGCTGTTTCAGAGATAACCTACAACAGACAGATAGAAAGACAGACAAAAAATTTTTTTTTGTTATTACCTACATTTTATATGCAACTAGTTATTGTCCGCGGCTCCACCCGCGTGGATATCAGTTATCATAACCAAACAGCTTTTGTCCTTTCCCAAAGTATAATCTATCTCTGTACCAAATTTTATCAAAATCGGTTCAGTAGTTTAGGCGTTAAAGCGCACAGACAGATAGACAGAGGTAGTTTCGCATTTATAATATTAATAGAATGTAATAGAATGTGTTTTATTAAATAACTGTTATTTAAATGTTCCAAACACACATACCTACATTTTATTAACCTATATACATGATGTATAGAAAACTATTCCCCACAAACAAAGTTACGTATTCTGTTAAAGCTTCAGTGATACTGCTAACGTAGCGATGCCGAATGGGGTAGATAAAGTTGTAGTCAGAATTTACGATTTTTATTCCGATACGTTTATATCCCACGGGGCAACTATCTTAGCGTATCTTTGCTTCCAGATTTTTATAGTAGGTAGTATTCGACGAAATGCGAATGTTCCACTGAGAAAAGTCTTTTCCCTTTTATTTTGTTGATGAGGGAAGTAAATTTGGTGTCTTTATCAGACTGTTTTGATGAGGTAGCTGTAGTTTAGTACCTTCTGCACATGATATTTACTAATATTTTGTTTTTAGTATTGATCTCGTAAAGTGAATAGTACTGAGTTGGGTGTTTATATGTAGATGTTAATGTTCTATAGAGATCTATTAAGTATCTAAGCGCGAGTTGATTATTCACATTCTAGAACTAATTTTAGACATAGTTATATGATCTCTGACATTATTTTGGTCCTTCGAGCCGGATACTGCACCGATACCTGATACAAAATTTATTTTTTGTCATTGCAGTCGTATTTATTGTGCAACATTCTCAGACATCCAATTAGAAAGAAAAGAAAGAAAGAAAAACATGTTTATTTTGACCCGCAGCACATAAGACAGTCAAAGCAAATATCACAATGTACACACTAATACAAACCATTCATTCCTATATAAAAGAAAGAAATATAAAACAGTAAAACAATATTGACAAATGGCAACCACTCACGTACATCCACTACATCCATACCACGCACAACCAATCATCGTCATCCCAGTGATTTCAGTTACCTCGTTTTTATTATTTATTTGGCCTATCTTGGCTAGTATATCCAGAAAGGTTCATCAAGAACTAAGTTATTAAAATACTAGCTTTTGCCCGCGGCTCCGCCCGCGTGGGTGTCGGTTATCGCGACCAAATATAGCCTATGTCCTTTCTCAAGGTATAATCTACCCCTATACCAAATTTCATCAAAATCGGTTCAGTGGTTTGAGCGTGAAAGCGAGACAGACAGACAGACAGACAGACAGAGTTACTTTCACATTTATAATATTAGTAGGGATGTAAAAATATTTTTTCATGCCGTATGTGTTTTTCTTGATATCTTGACCAAGCATGCTATTCAGCATTTATATTAGTATATATTTTATAGTTACTAAATACTGAAATATACGGAACTGCAAGGATATTCCACTTATGTTGTCTCTAAATCAAAACATTCGTCAACATGAAAGTTATGCTCATTAAACCATTACATAATTTGCTAAACTAGCTAGCACTGCACCAACTTTGCCCATTTGCATACACTCAGGCATTCCAACTGACGTGGATATATCTGCTGTGTACTTTGTAACAATACTAGCACTACATCATAGTGACAACTGTACGGATGCCGTGAGCCTTTTAATGCAGTTCTAGGAAACTATTAACTATTCTGAAAGCGTATACTGTGAAATGGGTAAATTAAACTACATGTTTCAGATAAATAATGTAGGTATTTATAATTAATGCTGTATTATTGTAAATTGTTACTTATCTATAATATCTTCAATGTTAAAATTATGCCTTACAATTTCATTAATATTTAATACATAGTCTGAATTACAATGACCTTTAAAATCAACAACTCACTAGTTACTGTAAAACAGGGTGAATAAAGATCAAAGGGTGAATAGAAATAAAATGGTCAGCTAAATTTTGTAGTTATATTCTTTCAAATGAAGCTATGGATTAGGTCAATGTCACAATGAACTTAACTATCGAATATCTGATTAGATACCTACTTGAAATTTTGTAAAATTATTGAATAAAATCTAACAAGGATTTTAACTCTATTCACCCATTGATCTCTATTCACCTCGTTTTACTAGGTGAATAGAGATACCTACTAACGATAAAACAATCCACGGCTCACCATATTACGTTAGTATATTTGCAAATAATTTCGCATAAATAGACCTATCCGAGAGACTGCACAAATACGAGTAGGTACACACCTGACGGACTGGAAAGTAATTTTTATGACGATGTTATCGGAAGTTTTGCTATGAGTTCGTTACTGGCAGACAGCAAAATCGGGTTCATTCATATACCTAATTTGAATAACTTATTTGACTGAACTTAGACAAGAGCGAATAACTCGATTAGCATCCCATGGATTATGTGTGGGTACCGCTTAGAAAGATACCTAATAGCAGTTTAATAGTCTAAGAGCTGTTAGACAATCCTGGGTAGGTATTTAAGGTAATCCGAAATAGATGCCTCTTCCATAATATGACCGCTACCCTGGCATATTAGGAGAGTCATTTGACAAGTTTTCCGATTGCCTCAAACACCTACCCAGAAATGTCTAACAAATCTCCCACTATAATAATTACAATTGATCCAGGTGGTAATATAATGAGTCAAATTAATCAATAATACTTGATTTGTTTTGAATGCAGGTTTTTACATAAATGAAACGGTTGAAAACATACGATTATAAGCCATGTGCGTTTTGTCTTGAGCATGAAAACATATTTTATGGAGTACTTATATCTAAGCGGTATTTAAATATTGATAAATCTTGATTAACATAATAAGCTTACATTATTCAATATTTAGGTGAAAATAAATTAGACAGTATAATATCAAATTATACAAAAAAATATCAATTTATGTAAAACATTTTTGTGATAATGTTAGTTAAAATAATTTAAAATATATATAGGTACCTATTAAGCCCGTATAAATTACTTTCGTTCCTCTGTTATCGGTTTCATTAATTTTTAATCATCTATCGAACCACCGATAATAAATTAATTGTAATGAACGCGGTGTGACGACATTAGAAGTCTTCATAGATTCAAAATATAATAAGGTCAGGCACAGATGGTGATTACTTACACTACGTGGCGGAGGAAGAGCCGGAAGGCGGACCCTGAGCATTATCCTGATTCGAAAATGCGTCTCCATGAAGATGATGATGATGAGATGATGATAACTTAATTATAAGACTCTGTATCATAGTTGCGATAGGAAAATACACCCTTTAAGGAACCTACCAGCCAAATTTCTAGTTTGTGGACGTTATAATTTCTGAGATTTCGTGATTATTGAGTGAGTGATATTTCGCTTCTTTATACTAAATACTCGATGGCACTTGGTGGATCATGCCACACAATTATTGAATAAACACTTGTACTTTTCCACACTACATTTTAACCTTAACGCCCTACAACATTCCCAAAGGCTTATATAATCTTAAGCCTTTGTGAAAGCCATGAGGCGAAACCCAAAGGACTCGTGTAATGGACAGCTAGAGATATATTTAGATCTAATGACACATGCTATGTTTACAAATAGATTGATCGGTATACAAGCAGATTACGGTACTGTAAACTAATAGCCAACAGGGGATTAATTACATGAATACATAATCGGGTATTTTGATGAATTGGCAAGGGAATGAATCAATAGATAAGTAAATATTTAATTGACCGCTGTTTGTATGAAAATATATATCGGCGTTTCTGTTATGCGTTGAATCTACGAAGTAGTGTTTTAACTATCTATATATTTTAGAACTAGCTTTTGACCGCGGCTCCACCCGCATGGATGTCGGTTATCGCGACTTAACATAGCCTATGTCCTTTCCCAATGTCTAATCTACCCTTATACCAAATTTCATCAAAATCGGTTTAGTGGTTTAGACGTGAAAGCTTAACAGACAGCCAGACAGAGTTGCTTTCCCATTTATAATATTAGTATGGATATGGATTCAGTAGTTAGAATCAAACCTGGGAATGGGAATTAACTAAACCGAATTTTAACGAAATCTGATCATCGAACAACCTTTATTATAACAAATTACCACTAAAACTTATACCATGATACATTGGCTTATTCCCATTAAGGACAGAATCTCAGATAGTTAATTGACTTTTTGAAGGTGATTTGCTTTTGAAATACTTCATACTAGACTTGAATTCATAAATAGCTGTACAACTGTAGGCTTTCTACAAACAGAAAGCCAAAATGTTTATACAAACCATTCCAAAACTTCAATTCTATTCCAATTCCAAAATTACCGTTTCAGTAGGTACCTAATCTAAAATCATTATACAATAAGAAGTTACCACAACGGCAAGTAAGCCTCAAAATCGAAAAAAATATAAAATAAAATAAATGTAACATTGGTAAATGTTACAAAGATAAAGGTAATCCACTTAGGTATCAGCTCATCTAGTTTCTCTTGATGTTACATTACGATAGGAGACAAAGCTCTTTATATCTTGTAAGCGTACAGAGTATGTGTACAACGAGTATATACGAATATACAGCTTAGACTGTATACAAACTCTATAGACACAGTAAGTGGAACTACACTTCGGCGTGAAAACTAAAAAGATCTTCTAAAGATACAAATAGTTATATGTACATACTGTCAACGTATGCATGTTATGGGAGCATAACATGCGTACGTTGACAGTTTTAAGAACTAAATTGACATTGCTACTTACTTTTTCTACGGCTTACTTTTTATACTACTTAGGAGGCAGACAAGCACACGGCCCACCTGATGGAAAGGTTACCGTAGCCTATGAAGGTATGCAACACCAGGGCGTAACATTCATGCTGCCGACCCTGAAGGAACCTTCTAATGCCCTTCTATAATTACCCCATATTGTAGTCGCTTGAAAAAACCACTGAAGGGAGACATTCCACAGCTTGAGGGTACTTGGAATGAAATTCATTTATTACCACACAGTGCGCACCGTTAAACGGGGTTATTCCCAGTTGCCACCACTGTCGACGCCACCACTGGTGACAAATGGGATTTAATTCCAAAAAATGTCCCACTTGCCACCACTGGTGGCGTCACCAGTGGTGGCAACTGGGAATGGTTACTCTTTTTGTTCCCAGTTGCCACCAGTGGTGACAGATGGGAAAAATCATTTGATAAGCCCCCAGTAGTGACGTCGGACTAGTAGAGTTAGAACTGAAATATAGTGATGTGATTTTAAGCGTAACATCTAATGAACTAATATCTCAATCATTGTAAATGTTACTAAAACTGGTAATTTTCACAAAATGAACGTTCTAAAACCACGTAAAATTCATAAGAAAAGTTGTTATTGCAATAAAATATAATTATGATATCTGATAAATGTGACACTCCAAACGTAATCACACAACTTTAAACTATCTACTAAAGAAAAACCCAGTAGCGTTACATGCCCCATATTCCCATTTATACTCCCCACATTCCCACTGGGTAGATACGCAAAGCGCTATCTCGATATTTAAATGCAACGTATTTCAGTACCAAGTTAGATGTCATTCTGTACAAACAACTATATTGAACCCGCGGGCGATTATGCATACAGGAATACACAGTGTACCCACAAAGGCTTTCAGCATGAAAACGTCAAACATAAAGCTGGGAATTTAAAGCCAAAACTGTTGCCCGTATGGAAGCGAAGTTTATATCTAGAATAGTATCTTGAAAACACTTTTTGTAGGGTTGGCAACTTCCTGATAATGAAAGTTTTGCAACGTTAATAAAAATCCAATCCTGCTTCCTCCTAATACTAGTAGTTCTGTGACCTCGCGAGCACCCTTTGCCACATTTTTCTGGAACCCCTAATGAAATCTGGTACTTATTTTATAACGAAGTTCACCTTTACGAGTCATGATTTTTTTCACAACAACTTGTGAGGAATCATGTCTTTGATGTTGCAGCCAAAAATCATCAAGATCCGTTCAAAAATAACGCGATAGCAAACTTTTCCCCATTTTCCCTCCAATCAGAAAAGCTCTCGACAAAAGTTGTGTTTTAGCGAAATGAGATTTTCTCAGGCAAAAGTGCCTGAAATATAGAAATAAACTATTTTCTCAGGCAAGAGACTTAATAACGAAGAGTCTCATAGCTACTTGTCAAAAATATCTAGTGCCTAATGTGCTAAAAAATGGGTTATTCAAGACGGGGCTGTGTGTGTACGGGTCTTTGTGGACCACCCCACGCACCTCTCAGAGAACCGCATGATCAAATACCTAAATGATCAAGATCATTCGCCTAAGTAATCACCCTAAGAACAAGTACCAGGACCTGTTTATTAACTAATTTATTTTGTATTTTATGACGTCATTTGCTTATTCTCTTGTTACAGTCAAACAAAGATCGAATGTAAATAAGACATCAAAATAATACATATACATAATTACTATATCTTTTAATAGCAGGGCCTGTCTTTAATAAACATTTTGAGTGTTCAAAAGAAGATATTTGTATGTCATTATTTTGTCGTTTGATGAGCTTCCCAGCCACATCAAAGTATCGAATAGAAATGGGAGCAACAATACTCACTGTTTCGTCAAAGATATAATGGTAGAATGAGAAAATAATATGCTCCTTTGCGTGTAAAATTTCAAATAACATCGTTCAAATTTACTTGTGAAACAAATTGCCTACCTATGACATAATTCTGGTAGTGTGAACACAATTACTACTTAAATTAAAGAAAGATTCTTCGAATTACAGTTGAAATTATTTTTGGTTTTAGTTGTAAAAAATGAATGAATGAGTTCTTTAAGTATTCTTAAAAAGTTAATTCGAATTAAATAAATTATACATTGAAATAAATAAATTATACATACTGAGGGTTAACCTCAGTATTTTGTTGAATCTAAATCTGGTGTTAGACAAAAGGGAGCCTCGTATTGGTGAAACTTCTACTGAATCTATTCCATAGCAGCCCCCCTAGACATGTGGCAATTCGTTGCTCGGTGTATGATGGAATAGAATGAGAAATGTATAGGACTTGACGTTTTTGACATTCGTTGACGCCTGTCATATACGTCAAATCCCATACATTTGGCATTCTATTCCATCATACGCCGAGCAACGAATTGCCACTTGTCTAGAGGGGCAGTAGTCTTATAATACTAATATTACGGTGTTATTATTTATTTTTATAACCCCATTGTAACTCAATCTAAATACATGGGTAGTTAACCTATGTATTTAGATTACGTTACAATGGGGTTATCGTGTCTATGGTTTATAAATATCATTGTGTCTATGCAGATAAAAATTAACACTAAGATGACTAAAGAAAAAAATACCTACTTTGATAGTACCTAATGAAAAATTGTAAAGTTATTTATATTTTTTGATCATTTCAACTTCATTTTACCTTTTTAACAACCCTACAGGTCGAACTTACTGCCACCGCAGGTAGTAAATTTAAAATAACAAAGAAACGTTGACTACTATTGATGCCAGCAACATATTTTTCTGTTATTTCTTGAATATTAAATGCAACTTCTGTGACCATTTATTTTTGTACCATTACCCTTAAGGAATATTTATTACAAAACAACAACAACAATCTTATAGCTGATTAGGAGGGTATTTGCATATTAAATAACAAAACCTTTTGTTATGTGAATGATAATAAGAATATTAAAGAGAGTGTTTCACCACAGAACAGATAATAGTTTCACTTCGATACGACTTACTAAAGAGCGCAGCATCCGTTTACTATTTTAGATAAATGTTATTAAATAACAAAAAAAAAAAAATAAGTAAGTATCAACTTTAAAAATTTTTTAAAGTTGATACTTACTTATTTTTTTTTTTTTTAAAGAATATTAGCAACCGAAATTACTAATATTCCCGTTAACCCCTCCAACTGAGCTAAATTGCTTGTGATAGGAGTGGGTTCACGTCGGTAGTGTAATGGCCAGGATTCGAACCCGGGACCTCTCGATCGTAAGGCCGACTCCTTAACCACTAAGCTACCGACGCTTCTATTATCCTTATAGCTAGATCTAGATTTCTGGATTGTGGTAACGCGTCGGTACAGCTATTACCACTATCCACAATAATTATCTGCTAAAACATTGGTCAAGGGCTAGACGCACCTATAACATATTCCACTACAGAATACGAGCTACCTCTCATTAGGAGTAGAAGACTCATCATAGTCTAATTCGATACCCTTTATGAACTTCACGTCCTTCATCTTTCTTGGACACCTTCAATCAATGGATATCATTTAATTAATTCAGCATCATCATCATGGAGACGTATTTTCTTGATTATATCCGAGGCTGAGGTAAACTATACGCAAAGGCAACTTGGGCATCGGAGGTCGTTAAACGAACTCCGTCCTCCATGAGCGCAGGCCTTGGGGTGACAAGAGGAGCCGTCTGTCGCCCTGGCAGAAGCAGGTCTTGACGGCGGTGGCACTTTGCGGCTCTCCTTTTCTGGGGAAATATGGAGACGCCGTAGTCCTACATCCGAGGCCTTCTTCCATAGCCCTGAGTCAACCTGGGTGCGCGAGGAATATGCCAAAAGCTACCGATGGCCCGAGATGGCTGTGCGGTTTTGGTCGGTTTGAAGCCGACATGACGACCCTCGTTGGCTCCGGGGGGGAATTCGTGAAATCAGAGCTTTGGGCCCACATTCCAGCTTCCTTCACTTTGCACGGTCTTGGGCGTCCATGGTAGTGAGACCGTTGAGACGCATGTCACACTCCACGACATGAAGACAGTGAACACAATAGCTAATTAGCTGTATAAAAATACTTACTAATCTTCTCTAGAAGTTAAATTTAACACTGCAATAAGTTTAACTTGGTCATAAAACTTTTAATTGACTCTTGACTACATTTGATTCGAAGAGAACTCAACGGGAAAATACATTGGAGCTGAAATAACAAGAATTCGATTTGGTTTTTTCGATTGTTGGATTTGAATGGCGGGACCCTCTGCGCCCTATTTTTATAACATTACCTTTCCTTTTTGTAAGACGAGATTAGTTCGTCATGCAGAAAATATTATGGAATCGAAACATTATTTCTTGCCCAAATTATTAGTGTTTATCCTTAAAATAAATGTAATATTTTCGTATGGTTTGTAATATTTTGCGCTAAAATGTTCTGTAATGCTCTGTATTCTAGTATTTTATAAAGAAAATAATGTAATGAGTTTTATTTATCAGAAATCCTTGTGTCGCCTTTTAAGTAGAAGATACGATATGGATACGACATATGTGCAAATACTGAAACCGCGAAGCATCCTGGTCCGTAGGAATAGAACCAAATTAAATTTAAACTTAAATTCCCTGATTTATAAAATCCGAAATTTTCTAACAAAATAATTATTAAAATAAATGTAGAAAATGCAACCACTTGTATAAGTCATTAAATAGTTTCATCCATTGCTTTTAAGTCATTGACTGTGTCATAAGTCATTAATAAATACGCACACACCTTCACACACACACACAACAACTTCACACACACACACACAACAATAGGCATAGTAGGTAACTTACTTGAACAGCTAAGCGGCAACATGCGGTTCTACAGAGTGCTCAAAGTTGTTCAAATTCTATAAAATTAAAACTCTAGTTTCTGCCCTTAATACTGGACCAATTTTGTTCAAACTTTTCCTGCTTGAAGCTTAGGGGGTACCAAGTATATGGTTTCAATTATTGTATATGTCGTATCCATATTGTATATGTTACTTCGTTATACAATTAATTTAATTGGAGATTTGTGTCTCTCCATCTACTGTAAAAACGAAGTCTTAGTAATTTTTATTAATTTTCTTCAGGATTTTGATAGAAAATCGGATGTAAGGATCAATTATTTTCTATACGCTTACCATAATCGCTTCATTCTCGGTTGCATCAATGCAATCGAAATAGTCGCTAAAGGTTGCCCACTAGAGTGCAATTCAGGATTCGCTCACCTACGCTTTGTGCGATTTGAACCACCCTCGTGTGATTTTTGCGAAACCGACTGTCATCTAACATCCCGAGGGGTAAGTCAGTACCAGTCTCGTCTCTCAATCAACAGATACTTGAACTAGGTTGTACCTCTAAGTCTTGTACTGGCGTATAGCCGCTTACAAGCTCTAAACTTGAGTATGAAAGGCTTTGTAGTCAGCAAAAAAACGCAACATCAGGCGTGCTTTAACATTCACTTACTACTTCTTACAACTAAAATTTCCATTTCTGCGCAACATTTCTTTCCACGATGCACTTTATAAAGAGATCAAACACTAAACTCCTGTAACAGAACTCGGCGGTGCCGACCAGGACGGCGCACGTAACGGAAAAGATAAAGTTTGCACATAAATCCACGCTTGTCAGACAGCGCGATAAGCCGGGTTTGCTTAGCCCACCCCTTTACCTGTGGGCAGACCATTACATAGTGGAGTAACAAAGTTTAGTGTTCAAATAAGGTTAGGTAAGGTAAGGAACCAATGTTAAATTAAAATTATATAGATATGTTGTCCGCACTGTAAAATAGCAACGAAAAATGACGGCAATTTCTCCTCATTTTAGGCACCAATCAGAGACGCGATAGTGCATTACAAAAACTTAACGCGATAGCCCATAACCTAGTTTCCATCGCGTACAGCTGCACCTGGCGGGGACCAACTCCGGGTGTATCATATTGTGCACTCGGGGCTTCTTCCGTCATGGGTGTTCATCCCTAGCGTATTAAATTCTTTTGACAGGGCCCATACGTCTTGGCTTCGCCCCGACGCACGTCTTCCAAAGGCCCGGGACCACATTGTAATAATGACAATGACATGTTATTTCATGTGAACACTTCTGACAATACCGGCTGTCTATAGTCATTGGAGGCCCATATGTGTGACTCGGACAACTCTCAAATCAAACTCGTTTATTTAGCTAGGTCTAGCAGCACAATAGCTGAGATCCAGAGAGCAAAATACCAGGTACCTAATAAAAAACTAACACTCAGACTTGATCCAGAACTTTTCAATAACCGTTATCTACAACATCTCTCTCATCCTAGCGTTAATTCCTAGTCGCATTCGAAGCTTTTCAGCTCCGAGTCTGGGGTCCGCTTTACCAGTCTTAACTACAGATTTGGCTAGACCTCGATATTTTTTCGTGAAGCGTTTGCCATCTGAACTCCACAGCCTAATGATAACATTAGGCGATATCGAAGCTTTGCAGCTAGACCGTTGTTTTTGGATTTTTTAGGACTCCAACTACCCGTAACGACTGCCATAGATGTTCTTATGGCAACCGGGACCGACGGCTTAACGTGCTCTCCGAGGCACGACCAGACATATTTCATGAACACAAATATTTGCACTGAGCGGGGATCGAACCCGCGCCTCCTGCGTAGCGGCCGCGTTCACTACCGCTACGCCACGGAGGCTGTCTGCTATCTACAACATAGTGTTACTATTTAATACAAGTAAGTCGTTACGGGTAGTTGTAGTCTTAAAAAGTCCAACAACTAGTCTAGCTGCAATGCTTCGATATCGCCCAATATCGCTATTGGGTTGTGGAGGTCAGATCCGCAATAAGACTGGTAAAGCGGACTCCAGGCTCCGAGGTGAAAGTTGAAGATGAAGAAGTACAAGTAAGAAGGAGAGGGTGGTCTTGTTTCTCTCTACATATAAATATATACGGGGGAAATAAACAAGACATACCTAACTAATACTGCTAAGATATCACACATTGCACTGTAACTGCAATGGAGCGTTTCAGCTGAATATGATTTATGTTAGAGAATATATCGACTAGTCCGATGGTGGTCAAGTGATTTATGTTAAGGAAACATAGACTCATCTTGTATTATATGAGATGGTTAGTTCTAGACATTTCATATATTTCTACTGTGATGAGTTTATTATTAAAATATATCCGTATTGACAAAGTCATTCACATTACTATTGTAACAGTGCTGAAATATTGGTTGCTTGAAACAAATAAAAACATGGTAAATATCCGGGAAAATGATATTACTCTTTCCATTCTTTAAAATAGTTAGCATACTGGCTTTAAAATTTCATTCAAATGTTACACTATTAAATATAGCCTTTTCTCCTTTTTATCCTTGCGCCCATTCCGGTTGCATTCAAAGTTTATTTTTATTACTTTGCCGGAGAAAGGGGTTCACCATCTTTTAGCTCAGACATCCATTTAACCTAACCCCCACGTGTCGAGAAAAGTCATCATAAATTACAAACGAATATCAGACCTTAATATCAAAGGAATATAACAATATTTCACATAGCCTTCCGCCCGCGGCTCCGCCCGCGTGCATCTCGGTTAACGCGACCTTTGCTCATATCTTCGGTTCTACTCAACCGATTGCGATCAAACAAACGTAAGATTTTAAGTCTGAGTAAGCCCTTTCTAACCAAAAACCCCGTATCAAAATCCGTCTAGTAGTTTTTGCGTCCATCGCGGACAAACAGACAAACAGACAGGCAATTAAAAAAATATATTTTCGTGTTCAGTATCGTTAACATAACATAACCCAAGTATTTTTTTTAAATATCTCCAATGTACAGACACAAGCACTTCACAATTATATAATAGTATAGAAGATAGATTTCACATTCAGAACAAATTATTACCAAACGGTGTAAATACAGCTAAATTCAGTCTTGGTAGCGCAACTCTGCAGTCAAGTTAACGTAATGGAATTAATGGCTATACTATTAACCTCACAGGCTTGGGAGGCTCGTTGTTAACAGTTGTACAGTTGTTCAAAGAGTGGATGAAGATGGCTTACCCTTAAGCTACGGTCGAAAGGTATTATTGGAAGCATAAATTGACTTTGTTTTTGAAGTGTTCTACTTTATTCTCACGAATAGACGGCTAGTCGTATAAATCTTTTATGTTGTAGGACTAGATAGTATATTTAGAATTCTGCCACTGAAGGACTTGAAAGTGAAACATCGTAAGCTTTTGCAAGTAAATAGGTAGAATTGGAAATGTCGAAATTCTTGGCTGACTTCCACAGGTGGGTGAGGTCCACCACTTTGAGGTGAAAGCTTCGGAAGCAACTGGGATTTACGCTAGCTAGGATGAAAAAGAAGAAGTGGTAGGTTTAGAAAGCTGTGAATACTGGGTATTGTAATGGCCCACACATGAAGGTTTTGGGTGGGCGTGGGCGAAATCCCCATTGGAAATAATAATAACCCATATTTTCTTATGGGGGATTTCCAATACTTGGGATAGTAGTAATTGACCACTTAAACCGTTACATAATCTGTGCAGTCATTGGATGATTTTTGATTTGACTGATTTATTCACTGATCTACTTTCTAATTAAAGCAGTAAGTCCTAGCATTCAAACTATCAAACATTTTCATTTGTGATCAACTTGCGGTGGTGGTCAATTAAAATAGATTTCCATTGTAGTAGGAGCCTTCTATATTCGGGCGGTAAGGGCTCATTTATGTTATCGTATAGCTTGCCTAAACTGAAATAACGCGCTCCATCATATTTACTTCATATTAAATGCTTAAAATTTCATTCAATAGGCTATTTGACAACATTAAAAATATACTACAAATTATGGTCATCCTATTAGAAAATAACGTTAAAGACCTACTAGACTACAATTTACTCTCAAATATGTGTATTTTATGAGAATTTCAATTATAAAAATGTTAAATTTTGTTGATTTATTGTCTATGGCAAAAACGCTCGTGATTGGTCAGAGCTCTGGGTGACGTCATTCCTACAAAATATCTCCAGTTGTATGAGCTATTATTGTTTGTTTCGGTGTTATTATTTGCTTTTTCCTTGATTATCGCGAGTTTTATGGACATATTTTGTGATTAAGTTCGAAATGGATACAAATTTTGTGCGAGCTGATGATAACAGCAACTTACAGTGACGTCAATACTCACACGCATCGCCATTTTGATTAAATAATATAGCGTTTTTCGCGCACTTTTGAAAATTTAAACTTTATCATTGATTTTTTAACATAATGAATTGTTTTTTTACAGAAATATTAATGTGATATGTTTATACTGTAATAAGCAATCATTTAAAATGGTTTTTGAACATTAGTCAAATAGCCTATTGTTTTAGCGGAGTCATCAAAAATCAATGTTTAAAAATGATTGCAACATCATTCGTTGGTTCCGATAGTTCGAAAGAGTATCGGTAGATGGCTCCCACCGTCGCGGCAAGACGGATATAATATAGAAAAATTTAGACGAGGCTTGGTGGTTTAGGGGTCAGAGCATTCCCTCTGTAAGGGATAGATCGCAGGTTCGAGTCCCGCCTACGCTCTAACTTTTTCTGTCTTTAAACGTTTTTATTTTCTTTATTTAGGACACGTCAAATTGGCTTCGCCTCGCCTGATGGTAAGCTGAAGGCAAAGTCTCTGAAAAGAGGGTCACCATTACAGACATGTACCATGTCACAATGGTGGCACTCAGCTTGAAGGCCTCATCAGATGCTTTTTCACGCCCCGCTTAAAGGACCCGGGACTGTAGGAGGAGGGAAACACTGGTAAGGAATTCCAAGACTTAATAGTGCGGCAGAACAAGGAGTTTTGAATAATTAGCATACTGAGAGCTTAAAATTTATTTCAATCTGTACCTGACTTCCAATGTCGGGAAAATAAGCTCTTTTAATATTTTGCACGAGACTAGCAACTCTGGCATCATGAATGCGCCCTAAGCCCATCTCGGTTCGATCTCTCTTCATTGCAGTATAAATCATTCAATGGCCAAATTACTGAATTTATCTCCCGTTTCTCGGTGTTCATTAAAAATAATGTTCAGATTTATACGTCTACCCTCTGAATATTTCGATATTTATGTATTGAATCCGGTAATTCGGTGAAATGAGAATTCGTTTTGCGGTATCGCATTTTATGGGCAGCAAATATGATGATAAAATTATATTATGTTGTGTTTATTTAATTTTATGTTTGGTGCTAACAATGATGTTATAAAATTTGTGTGAAGTGAGTGTCAAACGTACACTCTACAGTGCCTGATTTTACACATTTCATTTATGTTTGGTGTTATTATTAATATTTGGGCAAATAATATCAACTTTGATATATAATGTGCACAAATATTAGTCCACAATTATTTGTCATATTATTCATACATAAAAACACATACCTACATAAATAGACATAATATTCAGGCAAATAAATATTTACAAAAGGAGAATGAATCTGCGACTTACAGGAATGTATACATTCACCCTCTCCTTTCCTATATTTTCTACTACACGTCAGTGAGTCAGTGAGGTATCACACCATAAACAATGCAAATAATTGCATGAACAACCAACCGTTTTGGCACCTTTTTTCTTTGCCACGTCATTAAGACTTTCTGCTGGCTGGAATTCTTTACCAGCCTTGTATCTTTCTTAAAAAGGCATCTGATGAGATCGTCAACCTAAGGGTAATGGTGAAATTATGAATATTTACCTTTAACCACAGATTAATAAATAGTTACTACGTACGTACGTGCTTTAACTTACTTTGCTGCCACCCTACACCATGTCGCCTAGTATATAATGACTATTTCATTATTATGATTTTAACTATATGATATTATTTCAGTTTGTTGAGAATATCCATTTGGAAAATAAACCGAAATTACGTGGTTATACAATGTGGTTTGGATCACTTTCACTTAAATTTTCCCATTTACTGCGGTGCGACCTTAAATTGCGTCCACTACCAGTTTTTGTACAAATATTATTTTGTTTGTTTATCAGTTAATTTATAACTTGGAGGAAATAACCCTTTCGGCCTATCAAGTTGAATTCGCGGAAAGTTACATTTCATAAAAGTTTAATTCTCAGAATGTTGAATCCTATAAAGCTGATTCTCAACACGTTGTTTTACCACATTATAATTTGTAAAAAATAGGAACCAATCAGCATAAGGAAGATACGTTATATTATTACAGAACTATGATAGTTACTTTAAAAAAATGCTGTGTCAACAGCTTCACCCGCGTAGACCGTAATATGGCTTTTCTGCGCGTAAATCTGATATTTATTCAAAAATAAATAACGTCCAAGTTGCCGTTTAAAATATCAACAGAGCATTCCCCCTGTAAAAGAAAGATTGCGAATTCGAGTCCTGTCTGAGCTGATTTCACTTTTACCTATCTTAATTTTTTTAAATAGTTAGCATACAAAATGCTTTAGAATTTCATTCAAAATCTCAACACTATTGGTTTTAAATTTTAATAACTTAATAATATGAAACTAGCTGTTGCCCGCGGCTCCGCCCGCGTGGATGTTGGTTATCGCAACCAAACATAGCATCTCATCATCAAAGTCTAATCTATCTCTACCAAATTTCATCAAAATCGGAAACAGACAGACAGATAGAGTTACTTTTGCTTTTATAATATTACATATTATGGATTATGGATATATGAATATAATTTACAATAAATATGCTAACTATTGAACCAAGACATTTTGAAAGGTGAATATAATTTGTACTCTAAAATAGGTTATTAGGTACGTACGAGTACTGTCGCAGTGTCCCAGTTTCCATTTGATTCATGCTAGACACGACGTATGTGGATCCAGTACTGCGTTGACTGACATATTCTATGCTACACTACCAACCCTCACTTTAATATGTACAAGCGTAGGCATGCCTCATTTATTTTTTCTCTGTATGAAAATATATGTGACGATTTCTGGTTTTTTATTTGAATATTTTGCTAGAATCAAAGCAAAATACCACTCACTGATTAATGGCCAAATCTCAGAAACTATAACATCCACTAACTTGAAATTTGGCAGGTAGGTTCCTTATAGGGTGTAAACATCCGCTAAGAACAGATTTTACGAAACTCTACCCCTAAAGGTATGATTCTATAGCCGACCGCATACAACAACAACGAAGGCACGCAGCACATGTGCGTAGTTCAATGCGGCTTCTAAATGGGTCTCCTTTATCTGTATTAGAGTTTTGGGTACGCTGTATCTGCTGCATGCGTCGGCAGTTGTCGATGCGGTCTACTTCGGAATCGTATCTTAATTTTAAAGGGGTAAAACGAACTCCATGCGTGGGTAGTCACGTGCGGTCGCTATTGTTTTGTATTTCATACTTTTCTACAAACGTCTAAGTTTGATAGTTATTTACCGAATTACGCATAAACAGCTTCCCTTTCATTCCTTAGCTTTTACTCCCATACGTAACCATTTGTTTCTATGTTACGACCCCGTAAATGTGTACAGCCAACGACAAAAGTAGCTTAACAAAATACAATTCTTGATCACTGTGAATCCTAAAATTTCGGTGGACCCTGAGCTCCGAGGCCACTTTAGCATCAGGAAAACATGTCTTCATAAAGATGATGATGAATCCTAAACTTTTCATAAAATGATGAACAAATCGTGAAATATACCTACTAACTTTTTTTAGTAACATGTGGATAACGTAGTAGGTTACATAATTACATTGATGATAATGTTAAGACCCTAGGCTAAGTAGGTACTTACATTGTGTAACTGTTTGTTTTCCCAAATAAAGAAAAAAAAACTTTGTCTTCTGGGGATTTTTAAACTACTTATACATTATACACGAATAATATATTGATAAACACATTCCAATATAAAAAAGGTTTGTAAATATTTTAATAGTAATCAACATTTGTCGTCGATTGCACATATTTTGGTGGCCATACCCACCTACTTGATAAAAAGGCACACGGTTCATCTCACAATATTGATATAAAGAGCTGTTACATTTTCCGCTTACTGCTTTTCCTTTAGTAATATATCGGCAAGCTAAATGTTGAACGTGAAGAGTCATCCTTAAAGAGCAGTCTCCATGAGTGGCTGAGGAACTAAAGGTAGTATTCCGCTCCAGTGTGTAGCAGAGAGTATGAAATAAATGGAAAGTGTATTTTATACTATTTATAAATGCGAAAGTTTGGTAGACGTGGGTGCTTTAATAGCGTAAATGAAAATTGACAGATATTTTTGAATTTACAAATATACCTACTAACCGACCTGTCCCGCTTCACCCGTGGTAATCTTTTAAATCCCGTAGTACACCTATTTATATTATATTTGGCCCGCAATTGATTAATTTTCAAATAATGTAGGTATGAGAATATATCGGATATGTTGATACCGGAATTGAACAAATTAACTATAACTCAGTACCTATTCGAACGCATTACTGTTACGCCATAGGGAGGTCATTATAATACAACAATATCAATAAATACGCTGTAAGGTGTAATCCAAACATAACCGTCTTTATCCCTCCAACAAAAGTACTATATCAATATGACTCTTAGCAGATTGCGTTATTTTTTCTACAGATTTTAGAATAAGGGAATTTCATAGACGTATAGCTTCACAATCTAGCAACAAATCTCCTTATACCCTTCTTCAAAGCTAAGTAGCCATAAGTAAACTAAGGGCAGACTAATTTACTCACCATTAACTGACCAGTCTTCTTTATTTATCGTGGTTTTTCTGATTAAGTTAGAGTTTAGGATCTTAGTTTCAACCGTGTAAGTTCCTGGCGGACTAGAATAGGGCCACGCTATTTCTTCCCTTCGTAAAAGGCGACTAGGAATAGGGCTATTCTCCATCCGACAAAAAACATACAGCTCATGACAAATTGCCTGCTAGACGGCAATAGGCTCGCGCCCTTTTATGTGGGACCGCATGAGTAGGTATATGTATTTTGATCTAGTCGCAGTTTTACAAGCAACTTATTGCAGTGTAAATAATTATCAGTCAGGCCTCCTTGCAAATGAATCGAAAATATCATTACCTCTTCTAGCACTGCTTTATATGTCTTAACATTCAATAGCTTACTTGCGACAAATAAATTGCCTATTATATACGAGACATTATTTCATATATTCTTTGTTTCAAAAGAGGATTTTGGTAGGAACATTTATTATGATTCACATTTGAGTGAAGAAAAAATGTACTTTTGTATATTTATGCCAAAATAAACTTTGTACAAAGAAAATTATAGAGAGGCATAATGCGTTTTCTTGTCAGGCTAGTAGCTGGATATCTAGCACACATCTCACTTATACTGACAGTACTGATAGGATTACACATATCACATTGCTAATGAAGATGTCAATTAACCAGTCTTATGGACAAACATGGACGTTAAGATGAGAGTTTTTCTAATGGACAATTTAAGTTGACTTGCTCGAGTGGACCCTTCTAACAATCTGTATTTTGTAGCTAGGAAATAGGACGACATTTAAAGCTGGATCCATATTTGTATCATTTGCCCGATCCGATCACCGTATCCGTATCGGCGACGCGTATCATAATCGCATAATTATGTGGACGGGTGATGATACGCGTACCACTGATATATACATTGTGATCATAATACGCGGCGCCGATATGGATACGGTGATCGGATCAGGCAAATGATACAAATGTGGACCCAGCTTAACATTGTGAAGAGAAGCCATAAATTGATTATCTCTAGAATCTCGTTCAAATTAGATTGTTATATACAGGGTGTCCCAAAATTCAAGGATAAGCCGGCAACAGGGGGTGGCCCTACTTATGGCTGCTCAGGAAAAAATAAGAAAAAAAATATATCTCCATTTTTTTTTAATTACTCGAACTTTTTTAAAATCCCTCGAAATTCGGTACCCTTAATGATATTTTCAACTACCAGGTCCACAATTTTGCAAATATTTTTGAACTCTTTTCTGTATTAGCAAGCTAAGAAGCATGGCTATCCATCACCACCCTGAAAAATTATAGGATATTTGTAGTTATTTTACAAAAATAAGTCAAAATATTTTTTTGTCGTCAAATTTTCATACATTTTTACTTTCGACCCACTTTATCTTATCTCGGTGAAAAAAAAAAGTACGGACACCACTATGGCATTCTTTTTCAAAAATTAGCGCATCTATCCAAGATTTCAAAATGGTATAATTTGGGTATGATACTATATTGAAATACTAAAAAAAAATTTTTTTTGTAAATAAGAATCACATTTAATACATTGCTCTTATTGAAAATCACCAGATTTACTTTGTACACAATGCATTCATCCTCAATAAAAAATCATTGACGGGACTTGTGACAAAGTGGTAACCGAGTAGGTTATCACATTACGAGGTTAAGCAACATAAGCCTGGGTGGTTTTCGGATGGATGACCATTCTTAAGACATTAAGACACCTCCGTCCTCTGTTTCTCAGAGAGTACGTTAGGTCGTAGATCCCGGTGGCCATATGAGTATCTATGACAGTTAGTCGGACCCCTAAAAGTCCAACAACTGGACACACTACATAACTTTGATATCGCCAATGGGTTGTGGAGGTCAGGTGGCAGTCGCTTCAAAGAAAATTTCGCGGTTCTGCTGTTTCACAGTTAACCATAAAATCCGACTCTGTATTTTGTAAAGGTTCAGAGGATGAAAATCCATACTATTAAAATATTAAACAAACATAATGGTATAATTTTATAATTATTGCATTATTGTTAATATTTTTTTCATTTTTACATTTTTAATTGTTTGCCACCGGCATTAATACTTACATTTTATTTTTCGTGCATTTCTTTTGTCAGAATATAATCCGTAGCCGCATTGATATTTGAATGAAACTAGTCCAGCGTTGCAATTGCTTTCGGAAACCTAATTGTTCTTAAAACAATTCCAATAAAACTCTGAGCCTCGGATTTCCCGGCTAACTGTGAAACAGCAGAAATGCGAAATTTGCCGTGAAGCGACTGTCACCTGACCTTCACAACCCACTGGCTATATCAAAGTTATGTAGTGTGTCCAGTTGTTGGACTTTTAGGGGTCCGACTAACTGTCATAGATACTCATATGGCCACCGGGATCTACGACCTAACGTACTCTCTGAGAAACAGAGGACGGAGGTGTCTTAATGTCTTAAGAATGGTCATCCATCCGAAAACCACCCAGGCTTATGTTGCTTAACCTCGTAATGTGATAACCTACTCGGTTACCACTTTGTCACAAGTCCCGTCAATGATTTTTTATTGAGGATGAATGCATTGTGTACAAAGTAAATCTGGTGATTTTCAATAAGAGCAATGTATTAAATGTGATTCTTATTTACAAAAAAAAATTTTTTTTTAGTATGTCAATATAGTATCATACCCAAATTATACCATTTTGAAATCTTGGATAGTTGCGCTAATTTTTGAAAAAGAATGCCATAGTGGTGTCCGTACTTTTTTTTTTCACCGAGATAAGATAAAGTGGGTCGAAAGTAAAAATGTATGAAAATTTGACGACAAAAAATATTTTGACTTATTTTTGTAAAATAACTACAAATATCCTATAATTTTTCAGGGTGGTGATGGATAGCCATGCTTCTTAGCTTGCTAATACAGAAAAGAGTTCAAAAATAATTGCAAAATTGTGGACCTGGTAGTTAAAAATATCATTAAGGGTATCGAATTTCGAGGGATTATAAAAAAGTTCGAGTAATTTAAAAAAAAAATAGAGATATATTTTTTTTCTTATTTTTTCCAGAGCAGCCATAAGTAGGGCCACCCTCTGTTACCGGCTTATCCTTGAATTTTGGGACACCCTGTATACCTAGATAAACTCGTTATTGTTCTTCATCCTAGCGTTAATCCTGGTCGCACCCGAAGCTTTCACCTTGGAGTCCGGGATCCGTTTTTTCCAGTGTAACTAAGAGTTTGACTGAACCTCGATATTTTCTGTGAAGACAGATTCTACCAAATCATCCAAAAACACATTTAAAATTGGTAGAACTGTTTCGAAAAAAAAAAACCGCTCCGTTCTACGAGATTGGCATAAATAATATAATAGATTGTACAGAAAACTTAAAAGAAAAAGTTCTTAGGTTGCTTTGTACTAATTTCTCAGGGGAACAGAGATCCTGCCAACTGTCATACCTCTCATCACTTTGTTTTATTGCTACTCTTCTCATTATTTCTCGAAGATTCTAAGTAAACAATAGTATATTTAATTAAGTGTACATGCTTTTTTTTTTCGAGATCTTGAACTAATTACTTGATTATATGGTTGCCTGGTAGAGATTGCCTTGTGCGATAAGGCCGCCAATTGTATTTACTGTATTTTTCTTTTTTCTTTTCCTGTATTCCTCTGTATTTGTGTACATACAATAAAGAGATATATTATTATTATTACTAGAGTTACTAGGTATTCAAGTTTCAGGTTTACGAAGATGTTTGGATGCTATATTTTTTATAAGCCCGTTTACAAAACAAATAAATTGAAATTGAAAGCTGAAAATTGGTACATTGGTGCCTACTGCTTATTTCTATGAAGAAATGTATCCCAGCAGACCGACGCGGCGCGGCGGCGAGAGATCGTGAAGAACAAGAAAAGAGGTATAAATGTGTTTAAGGGAGAGAAAAACGCTTATACACAAGCTTAAAATTATAAAATATACAGTTGTAATAATAGGTAGGAACGTAGATATATATAGGTATATATAATTTGCATACAGGTTTTTTATTTTATTATACCAATTATGTAGCAGTCAAGTACACGGCCCAATTGATGGAAAGTGGTTACCGTGGCCTATGGACGTGTGCAACACCAGGGGAGTCACACTCGTACTGCCGATCCTGTAAGAACAGAGAACTTCTGTGCCGTCAGTGCAGAAGATAAAGCAGGAGAAGCCTTTGGTCTTTCAGCTGACAGTAACAGCAAAAAACTCTCCAGTGAGCTCTGGCTACCCTACTCACCGCTGCGTTTTTTTACTCTATCACGCTCAAACGGTGGTACAATTACTGTTAAGCAGAAATCTGGTACTTGGATAGATTACAGCTTGGAAAAACACATAAGCTACTTGTGGTGTATCAACTACCTAGATGTATTTAATTGATGTCTCGAGCGCATACGTCACGCGGGCGAACCGATGACAGGTGTCAATTTATCTGTGGTACGATATGGCGCGCGATTCGGGTTGTGTGTAATTGTGTGATGGTGTGTTGGCGAGCCAAATAAACAATTATTCTAGCGCGGACACTACACTACTTATTATCCCTGGAAAAGGTAACCATTGATTAATGGAACGGAATCAAAACTCCATACGGGCAATAGCTAGTAAGTAATAAAAAAGCACGAAGTATGCTAGATATCAACAAAAACTTTCCAAAATATGTGTTTAAGACCACAGATGGTATCATAAAATAAATGGCCAAGTTTTACGCAGTGTTACGGCTTGCATGTTCAAACTTTATAAAGCCCTTGCGAGACAGACAGTAAGCCGTAATGCGTCGTCATTCGTTTAAAAACATTTCTTTTTTATATATTCAGCCCGTCAACTGACTGAACCCCACTGTATAGTAAGAAGCTTAGGTGAAGTCCATATCTTATGGACCTCATCCTGACTATGCGTCACAGTTACAATTCCAGATTTTTTATATCTCTGGGCTTATATCAGTGGCGAGGTGCCCCTATTCCTAATTCCGGCCCGCTTGTTTTTGCAGGTAGCCGGTAGCAGGTGCCCGCGATAGCCTAGTGGTATGGGTAATGGACTGCTGAGACGAGGTCTCGGGTCCGATCCCAGGTCTTACCATGGCACACACCAATGACTTTTCGATGCTTTTCGAAGTTATGTGTGTATTTATCGCAGGTTTATAAATGCCCGGTTAATGGCAATAGGCTCGCCACCTATTACATTGGGACCTAAACATAAACGGCGAAATGTGGATGCTAGCACCTCTGCCTACCCCTTCGGGGATATAGGCGTGAGTTTATGTTATGTATATGTTGTTTTTGAAGAGATGGAAGACACCAATTAAATAGGTCACATGGTGCCTGACAAACTAGATCGCAGTGAAGTAAAAAAAACCACTGGCTTCCCTTTTGAAAATGTTCACCCTTCGCCAGAGGCTTATAAGGTTTTACGGGAGGGATGCACGGCTTATCATATTGTGAAACCGTGAGCTACAACTATCCTATTAACATCTACAAGCAATAAGGAGTTTTGAAATCCAAAAACGATGCTTAAACTCACAAAAAGCTAATTCTATCATCCAAATGTGGGTGATATGTAGGGGAGAGTTGGATATTACCGAGCCCCTAAGGACTTGGGTCCATAATTCGGAAAATTTTTGATATTAAAAGAAACAAAATGCAGTAATTAGTAGGATATTTATTCAGGTACATATACCGTATAACAAAATAATCGACAATTTAAAAAGGAAATAATTATAGTAAAATTACAAAAAACGTTCAAAGCGTGGTATTGTCAAACTGGTCTGATAATATCGTGCCTAGGTTTGATAAAATCGTGCCCACATTAATTGCACACAAATCGGTGAAAATGATTGTTTTAATTTTTTATGATAAGATAAAGAGGGTGGAGGAGGATTTATGTAGCTAGTGATTTAGCTTTTAGAAGGGGAATATGTTCTAAAAGTTAAATCACTACCCATTTAAAGTATAACGATATAATGTCATAATAAAAACTTAAATTCTTTATAATTATTTTAACAAAACATAAATGGTTATTTATAACTTGAAGTCTTAGTAACTCTTTGAATTAAATATAGACTAGTCAGCCTCAAAAATAAATAAAATCAATATTATCCCATGACCTCTTTTTTCTCTTGGGCACAGATCCATCCATCTAAAACGAAAATAAAATGAAATTATGTTATGGTAATTTGTATGTATTTTATTTTAAATAGTCATAGTAGGTACTACACAATTCAAACAGACGCACAGGCAGACACATCATACATAACTATTTTTCGGGGGTAACAACAAGTTAATGTAAATAATATATTACTTTCATAGTTTACAATTCCGCGCCCCGGGCGCGAAATTATCAAACTTACTCATTTCTTTTTTTAACATCCAAATAATATAGAAATTTCTATAGTATTTAAAAACGTATTCTAACACGGAATTCTACACTGTACAAGCATTCAAAATGTATGATGTCAAAGTATTATATTAATACAGTATCACTTACCTCTTATCGAAAGTATACGAAATTTTATAAGGATTGCCGAAAAAAACTTGTGCGATACGTACTGTCTCCGTCGTCGCGCGTAGCGTACTATTGCTGCGCGGGGAAGGGTGTAGGTATGTTGAGCTTCGATGTTTACGCACTGTATCGCAAAACGAGTGAATGGTTTTTGAATTATGCTGACGCGCGGAATTATCAACCGCGCGGTAATATCCAACTCTCCCCTAAACTGATTCCTATCGTATCTGTGCATGGGCATATAGGTAGATATATCGTATGCGATAGCCACCGAGTGGTGCGCAAGTACCACGGAACGTTGTCATCGCGAGAGATCCCTCTGAAAACTAGAACACGGGGTGCGGTGGAAGCTATGAACGTCAAAGATTATGTATTTCTTTTTTCAGTTCGTGATTTATGATTCAATGGTGGTTTTCGTGATTCAATAGGCGTAAAAGGTGGTAATGATATATTTGAGATTGTAAACGTGATAATAATACAAACTTTATCACATAATAGATTGACTACGAAGTTACGAAGAGTCAAATGACTTTGTGAAAAAGTATCTATATAGAAGTAGACCTTATTACTTGTTTGTGTCCCAATTGCAGCAGCGGCTTTCGCATTTTCACCTTCCGATTCTTCCTCCTCCACTTTGCACGGTCTTGGTCATTGAAACCCAGCAATATCGCGATTATATATCACGATTCGGGGTTAATATAGGCATGGATCGCGTTTTCACATCAAAAACATCCGTATGTATGTACGTATTTATGTTCCTATTTAGGTATGCCTTAAGGACATACATTTTAAGTACCTAAATATTAAAGAAATACTGCCAATGAATATTCAATTTTTACTCACAACCAGGGGATTTTATTACGAAATTGTAGTCGTAGAAGATGTTACGACTCCCTTCTACAGAAATTATGTAATGGCCCATAGACGATGAATGAAATATTCACAAGATACGCGCGTTACCTATTCGACGCGTAATGACACATTTGGCGCGGCTGTGACCCAACGTGTGTCGCACGTAAATGTCACCACCGGGAGATTCCCTCGTTGCAACAGAAGCTCGGTGATTCCGATATAGCATTTAATCTAATCATTCAATGTATCGAGATATATTCATAAACAGAAAAACTAAAGCAGTAGACCTTAACTGGAAAAAGTTTGAGCCCGTGAAAAGTGCTTTTTCTTTTTTTGAAATTCTCTATTTGTTCACGAAGCGATTGTTTTTATTAAAACGATATTTTTAGATTTAAACTCTGTCGTATTTTTCATTGCAATTGGTTCAGTAGATCTCGAGATGTCACGATAACCGACAGACATGTGAATAAAACCGCGGGCAACAGCTAGTATTATTATGGAGATATTGATTTGGATACTTCAAACATACATACATACAATCACGCCTTTATCCCCGGAGGGTTAGGCAGAGGTGAATTTAACACCCACATGTCACCAATCATTGTATTAGGTCCCACGTAATAGGGGGTGAGCCTATTGCCGTATTTCGGGCACTATTGTTGATTCGAGCCATGTATCGGATACTTATCAAAAAACAGTTATACTGAAAACAGTAGCCTAGCAGACAGCAAGTAGATACATAAATAAGCCTTCCTATAAGGCCATCGAAAATAAAACTTTCGGTATAAGCCCACGCGCTCATTGCTTACACCACGCACGAACTGAGTGTCGTAGCAAGCGTCAAATCCCCAACTTTGGTAACACGACGGTTTCACCGGTTTTATTTTCAAGTTTTCCGTTTCGTACCGAGAAAATCTTTTGTTTAAGCAAGAATATTTTCAACTAGCAACCGCATGCAGTAGCGCCGACTAACTTCAAAATTAGTCCACATTTAAATATTTTTGAAGCACCAATTTTTGGGTAAGATCATTTCAGTGTACGTGAATTGGATGGAGGGTTGGTAACTTGAAAAAGACAGTTGGAATACGGTATTAGAGTATCGGGTGCTATGAACCACATTGAAAGAGACATAAAATGTCCAGCAGCAGACTACATTAAGTTAAAATTTATCATTTTTAAACGGGTTTGGAATTAATAATTATGTTGTGACAACTCCTTCAAATAAGTTATGGACTCGTATGTAAACATAATAATTGCCATTAATCAGTGGGATTACTTTTTACAAATTAATCAATTTAAAAATAGTTTTAACAGACTCCATAATAATACCTTTTGTTGAGAAAAAGAAGATATAAAATCTGCACAAAGAATAGATGAATGATATATTAAACAAAATGGCATAACAACAGGTACTAGTTTTCCAAACGAACACTTATTGTGCAGAATACAAGCTCTCTATAGCAAAATTGGTCAAAAACGAATCATTGGAATCATGGTTACACCAAGGCGAAAAACTTTTTCGACTGTCTTAAACAATATACGCGGATCATTCTTTTTCTTTATCCACCGAGGCAAAAAATTGCTTCAAAAACTTTTATGGTATTTGTTTGAAGATATTCTATATTTATTTTTCAACTTTGTTAAGAGGGATTAGATGAATTATTTTCTATGCTATCTTTATATTATTTAATTTAATGTTCTTCATCCTAGCGTTAATACCCAGTCGCATCCGAAGCTTTCACCTCGGAGTCTGGGGTCCGCTTTATCAGTTTTACCTGGGCATTTGTCTGGACCTCGATATTTTCCGCTTCACGCTTTCCGTGAAGCGACTCCCATCTGACCTCCACAATGGTGACATTAGGCGATGTTGAAGCATTGCAGCTAGACCGTTGTTTTTTGGACTTTTTCGGGCTCCAACTACCCGTAACGACTGCCATAGATGTTCGTATACCAACTGGGACCGACGGCTTATCATGCTCTTCGAGGCATTATTTAATTTAATGTTATTAAAATATTATCGCCGGTATGCTTGCTGAGCGAAGTTCCCCGTGAAGCGCCTTTAACCTCCAAAGGGGTTTTGGCTTACCGATGAGGTAGGTTTGGACCCCAGATCTTGTTAGGACCACATACATCCAATTATCTGAACATGAAGTAGCTAACATAGTGAATTTCTATTTAGCACTTATAGTATAGATAGTCTACCTATACCTATACAATCAAAATTCAAACCTAGCCGTGGCATATTTACTATTTTGATGACAAGCCGTTATTATTCTGGCGACAGCTTAAATCGCACCCTTTTTAAAAACATCAAAGAATAGGGATAAAGCTTCTTAGAAATCACGAAAAGAATTTATAGTAGGGCTTTGCAGTGTCTAGTTAGTTGATAGCCTCGGGTGGCTAAACAAAAATAGCGGTGCAAAACACGCCTCGGCCTAGTAAATGAACACCAAACATTTTTGTGTGTATAGGTACGTGAAAGATGCCTCCAATTCGTCTATATTATTTTATCCTGGTGCAAATTGAATCCCTGGGGAATGTAACTGGATTCCTACGTGCTGTTCCTTCATACTAACTTTAACTGTACGATTTTCTATACCATCTAATTTTATAGTCATTTTGCGAAAGATCTTGGGCAATAACAGTTGTTATTGGTTTCAATAACAAAGTCTTCTGGAAGTATTATAATTTGGCAAAAAAAAAATTTTTTTATGATGTAGGTACCTATCAGAATAATATATAGATAAATGGAATAATGTATGGGATTTATAATTTACAACTGGTTTTTGATTATTAATGTGCAACCGGTCAAAGTCTGGTCCACTCTATCCTACATATGAACTCTACTAAATTACATTGGCGGACCTGATGCTAAAAGCTCAGAGCCATTCATTAAGAAAAAAAACAAGAACATTATTGACATTAGCTTACTCACACAAAACGGGATTTATAAGCCGTTTTTTTGCAATGCATTTTATTGGCTCGGTCTATACAGTTTATGATCTAAGATTCCAAGTTCAAAATAAATTACTATCCGTAAACAGCACTTGATGTGAACATGTATGTTGACAGCACTTGATGAACAAATATCGATTCTTTACTTCGACTATAAAGGAGCAAACGGCTAAAATGGCTATTTATCGGGCTAGTACCACTCCCAGTCCATAACATAAAATTCAACTTCCTACCCGACCGGGAAATGAAATATGAAATCAATTTTCTTTTATCATACCCATGTGCTTAGAAAAGTTTTACTATTGGAAACTACCGTGTATAGGTATTGTAAGTACGGGGGCGAGAATTGTTTTTTTTTTTCATAAATCTTACCCTGCTCGCGGCTCCGTATGCATGTAAGTATGTCGGTTTTCGAAACTCTTTGTCATATCTGCGATTCTTCTCAACATCTATCATAAATCAACAGAATATTATTCTAAAAATATTTTGGTGCTCAGTATCAGTTATATGCCTTTTTTTATCGTGCGAAAAATCCCCACGGATACCTCCCCCGCCGGAGCCGGTGGACGAGGTTATGTCGGACTCGTACCGACTAAAACACACACCGCCTGTGGGCTGTCGGATGCCGGAGGTGAGATTGTCGTAGCCATATCCTTCGCACCCCGGCCGACCCAGGGCCATATCTCTTGATCTGGCCCTCTTCCGGTGTGGGGACCACAGAGTCCCCAACTCGCCCCGGGAGTATCGGTTATATACCTAACATAACCCAAGTATAATTTAAAAAAATCTCCATTGTACAAGACCACCACTTTACAAATATTATAGGTAATAAGTATAAATATTTTTTTGGCTCTGTACCCTGAAACAATGGATCGCCATTTATTCTTTACAATAATTAAATAAATTCGACTGAAATATTTACCTCTACAACCTTTTGAAGGTAGGCGCACCTCTGGCAAGGAAACGATTTAAAATCACTTTTTCTTTCAAAAATCTTTTTCGTCAAATCTCTTTTGAGCATCTAAGATAAAATTCAATTAATTGCTAACCGGATTTCCATAAAAAATACTGCATTCGAGAGATGAAATTTTATGCTTTTGAAAAGTGTTATAAATATTCATGAGTGGCTTTGTTGCCCTTAATTTTATTGTAATAAGAAAGTTAGATTGGGCCAAGTGGGTAATATAGCTGATTTACCAACTTAAATTCATAATTCTTTAAACCTCTTCCCTACTTAAATTTGGTCGGTTTTCCAGTCTGACTGTGATGCGTTTGTACTTTCATATTTTCCGTGAAGCGACTGCCATTTGACCTCCACAAGCAATTGGCGATCACGAAGTTCTGTAGTTAGACTAGTCGGACTTTTGAAGGCTCCAACTATCCTTAACGACTGTTATAGATGTTCATATGGCAACTGAGACCGACGGCTTAACGTGATCTCCGAGGCACGACCAGACTACTGCAAATGCAAATAAATATTTGCACTAAGCGGGGATCGAACGAACCCTTTCGATAAAGTTGCACTGATCGTGGTCACGGGAGGCAGTGTTTGTTTGGCAGCAATAGGTTTGTCCCCTATTACGTGGGACAGAATATGGAATGTGGAAATGTGGGTGTTAATATACCTCTGCCTACACTTTCAGGGATTTATAGGAATTAATATATGTGCGTATGTATCGACTCACAGGTGAATTTAGTTGGACCTCAAACATTTTGGTTCCTTCGAGCCCTTTACATTATTCATGTTGGTATACAGTATACACCCAACTATAGGTACTACCTATTACTGAGTAGGAACCAAATCTAATATAATCCTACCTTTACAATTAGATGTGAGTCATACTAAATACACCTACTTCAATTCAATTTGTCAAAATACATATTCATTGGTTGGTAACTCCATTAATCTTTAGGTATTATGACGTGGGTCGGATTGCGGAATATTCATGAGGAAATTTCGGTCGATTGGAAGCATAATCGACATTGTTTTTTTCTTTTGAGTTTGGAGTATCGATTTCTAAGAAACATCTCTATTTAAGCAATAATTTTAACGGAAATTAACGCGATCATGGTATAGGTACATACATATCTTTGATATGCCTGACCTTTCGACCAGTTTACACCTCTAGTGCATGCGTAACCATCATGAAAAACCTAGCGTGTTGTGTAATTTTGCTTCCAATCACACTCTTGTCTTCGTATGTGAAGACTGTTATGGTATAACATATCCACTGCCTTAATTTCTACTTTATTTATTCGTTAGTCATATCCAACTCTCCCTTCCATATATTAGAGTAAACCAGGTAGGATGCAAATTTATGTTACTTGGAAATTATTATCAATTTGTAACAATCACAACGGGCCTTACCTCACTAATCCTATTATTAAAATTACGTTGCCCTTGCGTCTAGAAGGTCCAATTTGGTGTCTTAATAATATCACCTTTACGTAAATTAAGGTATATTCCACCTTGAAGGTATAATATAGTCCTGACATCCCCAAAAATTAACGTATTATTTACTTGTTGAAGGCGGAGGATCGGGAACAATAGTGTAGGTATGTACGTTGGAAGAGGCCTATATCCAGCATTGAACTGTGATAGATTAACAGATTGATTGATTAACTTTTCGAAATACAACATTAATTTTAATATTAGCAAAGTTATATTACCTACTACTGAAACTGAAATACAGTTTTACTGGTAACGTGGGTTACATCTTATTTATCAGTCCAACTGCGGATTTGGCTGATCTTCGATATTTTCCATGACCATCAGCTCTGCAAGTATGGTATAGAAATATATCAAATCAATCCAATATGCAAATAGGAATCACCATTTAATTGTTGGTTGCATATAATTTAAGTACGTAGATAAAAGTCTGTCTATTATATAATTTATCAATTTTTATAAGTGGGGTAATTTCAAGATGCCTAGTTTTTTGCTAATTTCGGTGGTATTTTTCAATCATAGGTTTTCCGATGAAAAAATTTAATGGAGTGTTCTTTTAAACACATCAGTATTCTAGATATTCTAAAAGAAGTCCATTAAATTTTTTCATCGGAAAACCTATGATTGAAGAATACCACCGAAATTAGCAAAAAATTAGGCATCGTGAAATTACCCAGTGGTTGTTCAATCAATAAACGTACACAGGAAAGATTTACGAAAAAAAGTAATTAAGACAATCCCCAGTACCTATTCCATTGTAATCAAAACACAAAGGCGATGGCCGGGCAAAGTTGTTGCTATTGTTTACTGTATGAAAACATTAGGGGAAGTTGATCCAGAACGGGACCTATTAATTTCAAGCAGATACACTAACAATAATATAATTGTTTATTTACAGATGATTGTAACGTATAAGATAATATATTTTCCCGGTAAACAGTATTTCAAAGGTAGTGAAAGATTTCTTAACGCGAACGAGAACCTATTACACACAGATAAAGAGCCTATCAATCAATCAATCAATTAGCCTACTGCAGTCCACTGCTAGAAATAGGCCTCTCCCAATACGCGCCACGTTTGCCGATCCTCCGCCTTCCGCATCCAGCCTATATGTTATGTTATGTTATTCCCGACTATTTATTATCTGCCCCTGTACTAATTTTCAGCAGTGGAGTATTAAGACCCACATTTCGCCAGTCATGATTTGCGATGACATGTAATACGGAGGGTAACCTATCACCGTCAAGTGGGTACTTTATCAAAGTTGTACGTTTCCTGTCGGATAGAGAACTGTCCTATTCCTATGTGTCCCTTCCCTATCCTGTGTGTATCCCTAGTCCATGAGGAAAGATGCAGTGGCCCCTATTCTAATCCACCGGGAACCAAGAGGGTAGTAATGATATGGTAGAATTATGACTATTCTAGATTAGACCAATATAATTTTATACAGCTGTAATAAGAAAGTCTAGGTACTCGTTTTGGCTATCTTCCCATATTACCGGTCGCACGAATTGAATTGGTGCCAGAACTTCGCAAAACATGGTGTTATTTGTTGGTGAATGGACATGACATCCGTACCGAATAAGGTATTTAAGTATGTAATGTGTTCTTGCAGTAAATGTTCCTTTAAAGGGACATTTACTGCAAGGTCAATAGACCAGTAGATCAACATACCAACCGCGTCAAAATTAACTGTAGCTTTAAAGATTCATAGTGTGCATTTTATAAAGTTTTCTAAAACAAATTGGGTCTATACCCGTATCTTCTAGACTTCATCTAGGGTGAAATTCTTATCATCTAGTGGTGGACCAAATAAAAAAAAATCAATAACCTGAAAGCTCATACACAATAGTAGGTAGCATTAGTTATCCGATGTCGTCTATTGCATATAATATTTTATATATAGTAATTGAGACAATTTTAAAGCATTTAGTATGCTAAACTAAACAAATTATTTTAAATGGGAAAAAGCGAAATCAATACTCGGGCAGGACTCGAACCCGCGATCTTTCCCTTACAGGGGGAATGCTCTGACCATTGAGCCACCGAGCTTCGCCCGAGATTGATCCAAATTTTCCAATACATCCATCTTAGGGCGATGGTGGGAGCCATCTACCGATATTCAATTGGTTGGGCGGAGTTATCAAAAATCAATGTTTAAAAATGATTGCAACATCATTCATTGATTCCGATAGTTCGTACGAATATCGGTAGATGATTATTATTGATTTTGATGATTATTGATTTCGCTTTTTCCAATTTAAAATAATTTGTTTAGTTTAGCATACTAAATGCTTTAAATTTAAAATAATTTTATATAGTAATATCTTATTGTGTAAATGAACGTTATTAAATTAAATGTTAAAAAAATCTATGAAAACAACACTATCCAGAATCAAAGTAAGCATAAATTATCTAACTAGAATGCCGATAAACATACTTATAATACATTTTTTTGGCAATACAATTACATAAAGAAACACCCAGACTACTGCAAATAAACATAGTCATGCATAGGTACATATATTTACTCTGCGCGGGCATCAAACCAGCGCCTCCTGCCTAGCATTTAAATGCTATATCGCTACAGCGGCCATCAGTATACCAAAAAAAAAACACATTGAGGAAATCATTTCCGAACGTACCATTAAAAAGAAACCATACAAAATGATAACGAGGCCGTTTACTTTCAAAAGGAACCAAATCCTACCCGAATATGTATGCCATCGCGAAATGGGACACCCTGAACAAGGCCGTGGGCTGTCATTATAGAACTCCCTACGGTTATCTGTCGAATTTATATTTCTAAATTGAAAATCGCGGTGCTTCCCGGGAGGTAGCCCCAGTGGGAATTTTCCGCATATTGATTTATTTTACCTTTATATCTCAAAATAAATTCTACCATTCAACGAAAGTGCGGTGAGTGTCTTACATACATTTTTTTTTTGGTTCCTTGATTTCAAGCGTTTGATGTATTATTTTATGTTGTGTATGATTTAAAAAGATTAATACCTACTTAGTAACAAAATAGTCTAGAATACAACACGGCACAGGTCTAGATATACAGCTATATCTAGAAGTGTTTCGTGTTGGGTCCCGGTAGACTAGAATAGGGCCACCCCATCTGTTCCCGTGGGTTTCGTAGAAGGTGACTAAGGGATAGGGTTGTTCTTCATCTGAAAGTAAACATACAGCCCATAATAAAGTACCCACTTGATGGTAACAGGCTCGCCCCTATTACGAGGTACCGAAAATCATCATAGTTCACGAAATGTGGTTGATCCCGTTCCTGTAATTTTTTTTTTTATAACCTATCCTATCGCGACAATAATGAAAATGATAAAAAAAGAATTATCCTATTTGGTGTAGTCGTTCGAAAGGTACGAGAATACATTTCGGGGATTAATTCTTACTAAATAGATGAAGAGAAGATATAATATTTTACCTAATACCTACCTATAGTTTTATCGACTAACAAACTCTTCAAACAATAGTTAAACTTAATATCTCTTACATTTGCAGATAAAGGCGATAAAGTTGCCTATTAACTCGAAACTATTGTAGTTTACAGTTAAATTAATGACTTTAGGAGTTGTTTTTAAATTTATATTACCTCTAAAGTTTCGTGTTCAACCGCTAAAGTTTCTGAACAGGGCGCTGTGTAGGCGGAACTTCATTAAAGGACTGACTGAACGCGAAAAAACTTCTTAATAAGTCGTTTATTTTTGTTGTAATGTCAACTTCACCTTTAGAATCTTTTTAATAAGCTTGAATTTTAATGGTGTGGTTACACGTGCAGCTCGCGGTCAGGTGCCCCCACTGTGGGTTAAGCTACGTCTTTTTTTATACCTCTTTGGTCACAGAAAAGCACACGATACGACCCACCGTATGAAAAGTGGTTGAACGAGTGCAACACCAGGGGAATCACACTCGTGCTACCGTCCCTGTAAGAACAGAGAGATGCCGTTAGCGAAGAAGACAAGCAGGACATGCCTTTGGTCTTCCCACTGACAGCACAAAACCTCTCCAGTGAGCTCTGGCTACCCTACTCACAGCCGGGAATACAACATGAGGTAATTATAACCGCAGTATTCCGTAAGGCACGGTTGCAAATAGCTTGGGTGACCGCTTAATGGTATTTCATCTGAGCGCTTTCGTGCTTCGGAGGACATGTTAATAGTTGATCTCAGCTGTCAATAGTCGTTAGGCCGGAGGCCTATATGGGTGATTGAACAATTTTGTCAGTAGTTGATCACTAATCACAACTCAGGCTGGGAGGTCAGACAGAAGTCGCTCCCAATATAGGCGAAAAAATACCTTATAATATTTAAGGAACCAAAGTAGGGGAGTGAAGACTGCGAATGCGACTGTTATTCTCTAAAATAGGACAAAATTCCTGGTTAGACTTTAGAAAATTGAACCCAGTATCAGATAATCGAACAATATACTTGCCCCAAGGGTGGCTGGGACCTGGGACGGACTGGATGCGGAAGGCGGAGGATCGGCAAACGTGGCGCATATTGGGAGAGGCCTATGTCCAGCAGTGGACTGCAATAATAGGCTAATTGATTGATTGATACACTTTCACGATACCCACGAGACAGTATAATGTTAATGAGGTATTACTTAACAAACTATGTTTTATTTGTATGTATGTGCATAATTATATCCTTCGAGGCACTATTCATTTGACAATCAATTATTATGATAAATTACTGATAATGATACCTTGGTGTTTTATTTTGGTATCATTAAATTCATAAGTGGCACTATGGTGGTCATAAAATATGGAGTAGGTTAAACATGAAGTTATGCTCATTTGTTTTGTTATAGTAAAACTTTTTATGTAATATTTTATGGGGTATAGAGATAGACCATCATTATTAACTTTACCGCCACACTTAATACACAGGGCTCATACCTATAGCCTAAGTATAGTTACTGGTTTTATATCTTGACCCCAGTGACGTCACAAAATGTACTCTGGGTCCATAATACGCGTTTTTGGGGTGTCTTTTGAGTGCGACGGCGGCGGAGGAGCTCAAATCCATTAATCATAGATTATCATTTTTTTAAAGGACACGTCAATTTGACTTCACCTCGCCTGATGGTAAGCTGAAGGCAAAGTCTCGGAAAAGAGGGTCACCATTATAGACACTTAACCTTAGGCCTCTTCAGATGCTTTTTTACGCCCTGTTTATAGAACCCGGGACTGTATAAAGAGGGAAACATGTGTACTGGTAAGGAATTCCAGGACTTAATAGTGCGGCAGAGGAAGGAGTCGTCAAACCGCTTGGTTCTTGCTGGAATATTCTGCGCCGTATGCGGGTGAAATCTAAGTCTTGCTTGTGAATTGTCATGTGTAGGAAGAGTAGGGAGTAGGGAGAGGGTGGGACCAATTGGAAGAGCTCATCAGTCATTATCATCATCTTTTTTTTTATACCACTTAGGTGGCAGACAAGCACACGGCCCACCTGATGAAAAGTGCTTACCGTCATATCAAACCAATCCGCTCGCGCCAGGGCCTTTTTTTTTCGCGGCTTGAATTTAATATCCTGAATTGTCTTTCAGCTATCTAGGTAACATACTTTCATGTCAACTTAACTAAATTGTCATTACGCGAAAAAAACATTATGCTAGTAACCCATACCAATGCATTACCAATGCATTAGTTTTATATTAACTACAGCTGACTTTAATCAACTTTTCCATTAGTATATTTAAATTGCAATTTAAATAATGCTTATTTCAAACTTACTTATTTCGCCGCGTGGTTCCCGGCCGAGTAGAATTTGGACCACCCATCTCCTCCCATGCGGTGTCGTACAAGGCGACTAAGGGATAGGGCTGTTTAACTACAGACAGATAATACAGTCCAGACTCAACCTATACATGGCTCGAGTCAACAATAGTGCCCGGAATACGGCAATAAGCTCACCCCCTATTACATGGGACCTAATATAATGATTGGTGAAATGTGGGTGTTAATTCACGTCTGCCTAAACCTCCCGGAATAAAGGCGTGATTATATTTATGTATATTTAAATAATAACTACAAAAGAATAAAGTACCCGTTTACCGAGTTTAGTATAAGAGATAGTCTAATATCGTTATTCAATGTAGCAACCAGGTGGATAAAACTTTTCTATACAAAATTTAAGATGGCTCTCGCAAAATGCATTTCACTCTAGACTGTATTCATTAAGACTTGCAATGTGACTAGAGCGAGCACTTTACGAAATATCGTCTTGAAAGCCTGCTCTAGAAACGTTTAAAGCTGCCCATTCACTGTTGATAGAGTAACTATTTCACAGTCTTTTTTATACCACTTAGTGGTAGAAGTGGCAAAATGGTTACAGTTTAAAACTTCATAAAACAGTTGTAAATAGGTCTTATTGCAGACTATAATTTACAGCAGCTTTTTTATACCACTTAGGTCACAGACAAGCACACGGCCCACCTGATGGAAAGTGGTTACCGTGGCCTATTGACGTATGCAACACCACAGACGGTACACTCAATCTTGCTGTCTTGAAAGCCTGCTCTAGGAACGTTTAAAGCTGCCCATTCACTGCTGATAGAGTAACTATTTCACGGTCTTTATTATACCACTTAGTGGCAGAAGTGACAAAACGGTTACAGTTTAAAACCTCATAAAAAAGTTGTACAAAGGCTTTTTTTTTTCAGAATATAATTTATAGCAGCTTTTTATACCACTTAGGTGGCAAACAAGCACACGGCCCACCTGATGGAAAGTGGTTACCGTGGCGTATGGACGTATGCAACACCACGGGCGCTACACTCGTGCTGCCGACCCTGAAGAATGAATGCCGATCTTGAAGAACCCCATATTGTAGTCGCTTGGGAAAACCCCAGCAGGGAGTTCAATCTATAGCTTGAGCGTGTATGGGATGAAGTTCCTTTCATACTGCACAGTGCGTACCGTTAACGGTACAATTTAAGATCTTGTAAGTCATCCTGTATAGAACCTTACTTACGAAATGTCGAGGATTTGTTAGATAAAAAATCGTAATATTATAATATTTTGACGTTAGAATAAAAAATCATTGACAATGCTTATTGCCACTTAGTTTTGGTAGCCTCAACAAATTATCATTTAATTTTTACTAACACCCGTATTCACAAACAATAATACTTCGCTATGCGTACTACCAAAACTGTGCAAACAACGACAAATTCTCAGTGCGTTCGTTTTGGCAAGCCTTTTATTCATTGATAACACTTATGTAATACTTCGTTGAGGGAACGCACTGCGTTAAATACTGCTCCGTGATGTTTGTGAATTAATTTTACCAGCCCTATGCGCTCGAGCACACTATGAGACCTCACAGTGTTGTTTGTGAATACGGGTGTAAGTATCAAAGTAGTTATAAATAAGATAAAATATATAACTGTTAATACTGTACTCTTAGAAACGTACTCAAGAAAAAATAATAATACTGTTTATACCTAGATAAAAGTGTGTTACAAGTGTTGATACATCTCTGATTCGTCGGCACGGGCGTTATCCAAGCTAAGTCCAAACTCTAAAGTGCTAAAATCTCGATAACAAAGTTTTATTTATCTACCTACAGAGCTTTTTATAGTGGCCTATTTGACATTTTATGTGAGACCACCCTCAATATTCAAGTTTTATATCTGTCATATTCAACTGACAGTCGAAAATTCGATACTTACAGACAAATAATATTACCAGCGTAAATTTTTTCCCACAAAATAGGGAAAAATAAAAATGGTCGTCTGTGTCAAGTGTAATGAGTTTTTAAAACCCACTGAACTTAAACAGTGCTCCAAGTGCAAAAAAGCTTATCATTACCTTTGCCTAGGAGTAAGTCAAGAGGCCTACGGTAAAGAGTCTAAGGCCTACAGGGCGTCTTGGAAGTGTTCCGATTGCAAATCTCGAGGCAATCCCTTGCGAGCGGGCCCCTCGGATACTCCATCGCAGGCCGACCAATCCTGTACACCGTTTCAAGAAGCCTGCAGTCCCAGCGTTGAATCCCCAAATTCAACCAATTTGGATGAAATAAAATTATATTTACAAGAGATAAGACGCGACATCAAGACCCAAAACGCGAGCACCCAGAGCAAGATTCAAGATTTAACTGAGAGTGTCAACTTCATATCATCAAAGTTTGACAAGGTTCAAGAGGAGCTGGCATCCTCCGTTGAGAGGATTAAAAAACAGGACGCGGAGATTGACTCACTTCGCCGCGTAGTTTCTGAACTGACGACCCGTCTAAGCCAAGTCGAGCAACAGTCGCGCGACTGTAATTTAGAGGTGCAGTGCGTGCCTGAGCGTAAAACTGAAAACCTGAAAACGGTTGTGAAGCAACTGTTGACCACGGTCGGCTGCGATCTGCCACCCCACGAGCTGGTGAACTACCACCGAGTGGCGAAGAAAAACCAGGAAAGCGACAGGCCTCGCTCGATCGTCGTAAAACTTGCGAGCCCTCTTGTGCGTGACTCAGTTCTAGCGGCAGTAAAGACTTACAACAAGGCTCATCAGCAAGAAAGGCTCAACACGTCTCATCTGGGCCTCCCCGGGGACAAGAAGCCTGTCTACATCTGCGAGCATCTGTCTCCTGAAAACAAAATCCTGCACGCGGTTGCCCGGAAAGTCGCAAAAGAAAGGAAATTTGAGTTCGTCTGGGTGCGAGGTGGCAAAATCTTTATTAGAAAAGACATCAATTCCAAAAGCCTAGTCGTTAAAAACGTAGATTTTCTTAATTCCCTATAAGCATAAAAATAATTAAATTTTAGTCTATATTAACTTAAATTGTATGTTTTCTGTGCACAGGAAAAAAACATTTTGTAATCTTAATATTGTATATCAAAATGTTAATGGTCTTCGTACCAAAACCCATGAAATACTGACAAATGTATTAAAACTAGATGTGGACGTTATTCTATTAACAGAGACTAATCTAAATGAATCCATTTTTGACCATGAAGTTGTGGATAGCAGGTATTCAGTTTTTAGGCGCGACCGCCACTCCACAGTTGCCGAAAAAGTGGACGGAGGTGGAGTTCTTATAGCTGTTCATAAGAAACACAACCCGATACGTGAACTAAAATGGGAATCCACTAGGGAAAATCTTTGGGTGGTGATCAAGTTTGGACAGGGAAGCTCAGCCGTAGAACTTTGCATATGTACACTATACCTTCCTTCCCCTGCTAAATTTGGTCCCCTAGAAATATTACTAAATAATGTCACAAGTGTCCTAACAAATAAAATGTCAAAAAATGCGATACTTCTTCTAGTTGGCGACTTCAATAGACCGTATCTCCAGTGGACTCGTACTGCAGATAGCAGTTCAAATTCCTTGGTACCCAGTGCCCCCACAGATAATATTGACAGTTTGCTATGTGACTCACTTATATTTAACGATCTCCATCAAATGTGCATGATACCAAATTCAAACGGACGAACTCTCGACTTAGTCATTACAAATTCACCCAAACTAGTCACTGTAGCTCAAGGTACCATACCGCTTGTGGCGCTGGAGACACACCACCCAGTTCTCAGTATTTCTGTCAAAATAATAGTCAATGCATTAAGATCTCCTAAAGTCAATAGAGCGCCTACGTTAAATTACTCAAAAGCTGACTACCAAAGCATTCGAAATGAATTGGACGAGATAGACTGGGAAAATGTCTTCAGCCCAAACCAGACAATAGATGAGACTGTCGATGCCTTCTATGATGTCCTTTTACCCATAATAACGAAAAATATTCCTACGCGAAGGAAATACCAAAGTGGGTTCCCGTTCTGGTTTAGCAGATCTTTGGTCTATAACTTGAAGGAGAAGGCGAAATATCACCGCAAGTTTCATTTGTTTGGCAATCCTCTCGATCGGCTTACATATCGGTTAATCCGAAAGCGATGTGACGATCTATTAATATCAAGCATAAACAAGATGAAATCCGAAGCTAAAACACTTATCAAAAAAGATCCTAAATATTTCTGGTCTTTTGTTAAATCACTTCGGACAAGTAGTAGCGACATACCGGATGAGATGTTTCTTTGTGATGATAATGTTCATGGTGGCCAGCATATTGCAGATCTGTTTTCGGTATATTTTCACTCCACCTTTCACCACAACACTAGTTCAAGCCAACCCAGAGAAGACAGTGAACATCAAAATAATCACCCATGCCTAAATTCTTGTTTCTTTACAGAATCTCAAGTACTAGCATCACTTAAATCGCTCGACCACAACAAGGGTCCCGGTCCTGATGAAATACCTTCCGCATTTCTCAAGTCTTGTTCGTCTAACTTGGCAAAACCCTTACAGTTGATTTTTAATAAATCTCTAATGTGTGGAACTTTCCCTTCCAAATGGAAAGTCGCGCATATAACCCCGATTCACAAAAAAGGGGACAATGGTGATATCTCTAACTTCCGGCCGATCTCAATCCTCTCAGCGGTAGGCAAACTTTTCGAATCTATGGTCCAGAAGATAATTTCTTTTCATGTAAAACCACTGTTTATTCCGCAGCAACACGGATTCTTAACTGGTAGGTCAACCACATCGAATCTTGTTGATTTCGCCACTGATATTACACAAGCTTTCACAAATGGTCATGAGGTACATGCAGTCTATACAGATTTTTCTAAAGCCTTCGATGTTGTTGACCACCAATTACTGATCCAAAAACTGGGTCATGCTGGAATTTGTGGGTCACTGCTGCGGTGGTGCGAGTCTTATCTTGAAAATCGCTCACAGATTGTGAAAGTTCGCGGGTTTAAATCTATGCCGAAATCGGTACCATCAGGCGTGCCGCAGGGATCTCATTTGGGTCCTTTATTTTTCTTGATCTTTGTAAACGATGTGTCTCGCAATTTAAACTCCAAGTTTCAAATGTTTGCCGACGACTTAAAGATATATCGGGAAATCGAGACTCCCCTGGACCTTGAAATATTGCAGTGTGACTTGAATGCGATAAGTGACTGGTGTGCTTGCAATAACATGGTGTTGAACTCCTCAAAGTGTTTTTATCTAAATTTTTCTAGAAAAAGAAATCCAACCAAAGCAACCTATTATATAAATGATACCCCACTTGAGGAGGTAGATTCCATTCGCGATCTTGGAGTTGTTGTCGACACCAAATTAGATTTTAGATCACATATTGACAGTATTTCCAGAAAAGCATCCCGTCTGTCAGGTTTTGTAATTAGGCAGACTAAATTCTTCAAGGATCCAGACGTATCAAAATTGCTTTTTAACTGCTATGTGCGTAGTCTAATGGAGTACTGTAGCCCCGTTTGGAACCCGTCCTACAAAGGACATATAGAGAGATTAGAAAAACTTCAATCTAGATTTTTGTACCATCTTTCATACTCAATCAATCTCTGTCGCATATTTGACAGTTATGAATCAAGATTGGCACATTTCAATATGTCTCCGCTCAAACAGCGTAGAGATATTGCGGATATAGCGTTTCTACATAAGCTGGTTAACGGGTTTATCGATAGTCCTCTGCTGCTGCAACGTATAAAATTTGCTATTCCACGTTCTTGTAGCCGTCTCAAAAATAGAAAAACGTTCAGCTTACCTAAAACTCGCACAAACTATGGTCAACACTCATCACTGTATCGCATTTGTAATTCATACAATACCATGTGTCGGGACTTGGACATATTTGACCTCTCGGTCCCTAGTTTCAAACGGAAACTTCAAGAATTAGTAGATTCTTGGGATGGGGCCCGAGGGGCTGATGTACCAGGTCTTCCTAATTTATAAATTTATTAAGTGTGATCTTATTTAAGTTTCTTACTAAAGTACTTCAAAATTTGCATGCTGTGTCCACTTCGAGAAGGTGACACTCGCCCCATACATGTTTTTGTTTTTTTTTTTTGTTTCTCGGATTTAAATATAAAGAGTGTATCCAGTTTTGTGGACCAATAATAAAAAAAAAAAAAAAAAAAAAAAAAAAAATAATCTAAGTTTAGATACATTGTTTGCCGTACTATACCGCCTGTGGAGAGGTCTTCAGAGATAAAGGTGAAAGGACTATTGGGTCAATGAATAAAGAGGTCAAAACCATTTGGACTTAAGTGCGGGCATTTTGTGAGTTTGTTTAATTAGGGTTTATTTACTTAAATGCTATGATTTGCTTTTACATAATTAATCTACATTTTGAAGTCTAATAATGTTACATTATTGTATTACGCTAATGAGTCTTTCATTGAAGAAATTCATTGAATACAAGAATCACTGAAGTCTTTTCGGCTGTGGCCGCGTGGTCCAAACGCTTCGTCTGACTGATCGGACGACTCGGATTTTTTACCCTGTTGATCCGATCGGTCGGACGACGTGGAATTTCTCTTCTTGTTGCTCCGACCGATCGGACGACGCGGAATTTTGCTTCCTAGTGATCCGACTGATCGGACGACGCGGAAACTCTTTCCCATTGGTTCAAATTCATGATTACAATTTGCCATGTTGTATTGTATTGAACGAACGAACGAACGATGATGAAAGTTTTAATAACAAAATTCATGAACTGAAAGTCATAGCTCAACTCACGTCATCGTATTCAAAATGAAATGTCTGAAACTGAACAGATAGCCTTATAACATGAATATCTCGTTTGATGTATGAGAAATTAACTTGGTGAAAGCTTTGATCGTTTTTTGCAAGTGTTACTAGAAAGAAAAGTTTATTACCTAAAGTGTTTGAGATTAAAGATTTACCTTTTATTAAAAGAGGAAGTATACGTGTGTAAAGGTATATAGGCAGATAGTGGGTTGTTATCTCTGTCTACCCAGGTGAAAAAAGGCGTTAGTAATAATATTTTGACAGCCTCTGTGCAGTGACACGAAACGATCAAACAATTGAAGCCTGGCGGATACTGTTCCTTGTGACTGTAGGGATCTACGCAACAGAGATTATCGCCTTTGTAAGATTTGGATCTGGTGAGGTGCAACCCTGGAACAACGTGATTGCGGACAAAGATGAAGTTGAAAAAATGCCACTTAATGTCAATGAGAATAAGGCAGAAATTCAAGAAACTTAACGTCAACACTTTAAGCAAACTCATAAAATTTCTCTAGCATAGCGGTAGTGAACGCGAACGCTACTCATGAGGCGCTGGTTCCAACAACTGGTCTAACTAGTGAAAGCTTCGGTTGCGATTGGGATTAACGCTAAGATGAAGAAGAAGAATATTTCTTACATTTTAAAACGTTTTTAAACCAGGACAGGCTTATTATAGGGTAAACAAGAATAATAGATTATCCAAGAAAGACAAACGAGTGTTAGAGTTCGCACCAGAAGAGACCAATTTTTATTTATACCACTTTGGTGGCAGACGGTCACACCTGGTGGAAAGTGGTTACTGTGGCATAATATACATAATATACCAAGAGTGTCACACTCGTGCTGCTGACCCTGCTCTAACCTTCTAATGCACTTCTTGTTGAAGAACCTCAAATTGTGGTCGCTAAGAAATCTTTTTCATAGCAACTCATGGTCAATCAACCAACTAGAATGGACCACCTCCTGTCGTACCCGTTGTGTCCTTACACCTGCACAACTGACGACCTAAATGAAATGACGGCAGGTGCAACCAACGTCGCCGAGTTTTGGGCCGGGCGTATCTAATTTTTATTTTAACATACATACACACATACATAAAATCACGCCTTTATCCCTGGAGGGTTAGGCAGAGGTGAATTAACACCAACACTTCACCAATCATTGCCACTTTCCGGGCACCATTGTTGACTCATGCCATGTATAGGCGCTGAGTCTGGACTGTATATCTGTCTGATGTTGAACATTTTTTTTTGTTTTTCTTTTTTTTTTTTTTTTAATTGTTGCCATTATAACACGATGAAGAAAAAGAAGCAACTTCAATGTCTCGAACGAAGTGACGTAATGGCGTGAAGGCTGTTCACATTTACGTTGCGTGACTACTGCCTATTCATAATCAAATTAGATTAATCTAGCTGTAGGTGCCGAAAAATGCCTCATCATCAATATCCACTGGTAAACTGCCAAGAAGCGGAATAGAATCGCGAATAGCGGAATAGAATGGCAGAATGCCAGTTATATGGATAGTAAATATGAAATTCTTTCATGAAGAAAGTAAGAGTTGTGGCACTTGTGAATGGCTCAAAATATACCTATTACTATTAGAACTATCGGTATTCCCATGAATTGTTTGGTTTTTCGATATTTCGGCGCTGTTGCAAGCACCATGATCACTCCACCAGCAAGCACCATGAGAACTCCAAACAGTACCTGGTAAATATCCCGATAGTTCTAATAGTAATGTGAACGACCATGGAAGGCTCAAAATATAGCTTGCCCGATCGGAGTGAACTAAAATGCCTGATCCGTTTCCACTTGCAACGGATCATGTGATCAGAGTGGACGAACCCTCATCATCAAGTCTGTGAGACTTTGCCCAACTTAGTTGGGGTCAGCTTCCAGTCTAACTGTAATGCGGCTGAACTTTGATATTTTCTGCAATTTTACCTTCACAACCAATAGACGGCATCGTAGTTTTGTAGTTAAACTAGTCGGATTTTTGAGGGTTCTAACTGTAACAACTACCATAGATGTTCGTATGGCAACTGGTACCGACGCGGCTTAACCTTCTCTCAGGTACACAGAAACATCCACACCAATGCACTGAGCAGGAATCGAACCCGCGTCCCATGCGTAGCAGTCGCGTTTCTTTATTGTGCGAAAAATCCCCACGGAAACCTCCCCCGTCGGAGCCGGAGGAGGAGTTATAGATGCCAAAAGTGAAGCAATCCAATCAAAATTGGATCTTTTCATTTGTAAATTCAATCGGCATTATAATGATTCATTTTATGTTCAGATGTGTCACTTTGATTAAGATATGAAAAATAAAAGACAAAACTAAATCAAAAGTGAACTGTCTGATATCAGCTTTAGACAAGCTCTATCAATTTTCATTTACAGTTAATACCTATTTGCAGAGTTTACAGTTTTCTTCTTTAAAATGTCAAAGCCACGGTGATTTACCTTCCATTTTGTTTGAAAAAATTGACGGCTTCTTTATTACGGTGACAATCATTTCCCTCGTTAGTTGGGTACAAACTTAATGAGAACGAAGGATTCAGGTTGGATTAAAAAATCTTTTTTATCTCGAAAGTTCTCATTCCCTTTTGGCTTCAGCGTTGCTAATTAGCAGAATTTTTTGCTGCAGGTGCGTTTTTTGCTTCTAAAAGTAAGAATTTTCCCTTGTAAATTTACATTTCAAAGTGGTTCTGTGATGTGAACATCCTGTTTGACTCTTCGATCAATTGGTCGTTACGCTTTCTCTTAATTATTATTGGAATGTAAAAACTTATATTCCTTATATTACCTCTCTAATGTTATACAATAAGCTTATATAACGAACTTTTATGTATTTTTCTTTGTTTGTTGTGCACTAAAGAATAACTATCTATCTTAGAAAAACTTAAAATAATGAATGTTTTATTTTACTATCGTAAATTGTTTAAACAACACTGCATAAATAAAACTTCAATTGTCACTTACTAAGATTCAAATTGTATATTCATGTGTCCTTATACAAAGATGGCGTTGTTAGGTGTATGAACGCCAGCATTTATATTATTATTCTTTACCGGTCTCTCAAAGCAATACGTGAGCCCGTGACAAAAGAGAAGCAAGGCAATAAAAACCAGAGGGCACTCTTTTCCAATTGCAAAATTAGTGCTCAGGGTGATAATACTGTCGTTGCGTCTCCGTCGAGTCTCTTTGCTGTGTATTTTTTGTGTTTTTATTATTCCATTGTAGGCACAAAATTACACGTACGTACAGTCAGGCTTATAATGCCATTCCTACCTTAAAATGTTACAAGATAAAACTGTGGAAATATTTACAGACAAACATATAACTTTAAAAGCTTGCTTACAGCTTGAAAGCTGTGTAAAGAATTCACTGTATTGTTCCTTTTGCGTCAAAGTACAGAGTTACATCATTCAAAGGATGCATTAGACGATTTTGACTGGGTGTGTGTCAAGCGGAAGCGCAGTCAACCTAAGTAAGCGCTTTATGTGCTGAAAATACTATAAAAGAATAGATTTTTACTTTTGTATGTAAGGAGTAAACTCAAAAACTACTGGACCCATTACAAAAATTCTTTCGCCATTAGAAAGCTACATTATCTGGTACAAACATAGGCTGTTTATCATCACGCTACTATTAGCGATGAATGGGATCAGAATTCCCAGGCGGAGCCGCGAAGCAACAGCTAGTACATTATTATGATGGAACCCCACAAGTTTAGAAATAATTAAGTAGTTTCTAGAAATTTAGAGGCCACCGGAGATTTGTTATAGTGGAAGCTTTTAGTCCACAACTAGTGTTTAGCTAAAAGTTTATGTGATTAAGGTTTAACAAAAAGCATAGTCGGTAACTTAGTTTTATTCTGCAGCCGATCACATACGACAATACTGCCAACGACGCATACAATTTATAGACAATCACTTTTTTCATTTAGACGGTGTGAGTTTCTCGCACGATTCAGTCCGAAAAATTGTTCGCGACTATCACTAGTAATAATCGCCATACCATCATCGTATCAATGTTTTTACACACAGGCAACACTAAATTCTCGCCTACGATCATATCATACGTGATTCGCAAGTGGCATATCGCCATGTCAAAATACGATTGATATACTTGAATATTCTGTTTAAACGGACACTACTAATATTCAAATGCGAGGTAATTCTTGCCAGACGAGGACGAGTTAGCGACAATTTGTTTCTGCGAATGTTTACATGAAGTTCACAGTCCCGGGTCCTTTAAGCGGGGCGTGGAAAAGCATCTGATGAGGCCATCAAGCTGAGTGCCACCATTGTATACATGGTACGTGTCTATAATGGTGACACTCTTTTCCGAGACATTGCCATGCAATCACGTTATCGTGTAAGATTTGTTTGATTGTTATTAAGACGATTACCAAGATTACCGGCATAGCCCAGAAGATTAGGAAGTTGAAATGGCAGTGGGCAGGGCACATAGCACGGAGGACTGATGACCGATGGGGTCGAAAAGTCCTCGAGTGGAGGCCACGTATCGGCAAGCGCAGCGTAGGACGTTCACCCACAAGGTGGACAGACGACCTTATTAAGGCCGCGGGAACGCGCTGGATGCGAGCCGCTTCCAACCGGTCTTATTGGAGATCTATAGGGGAGGCCTATGTCTAGCAGTGGACTTCCTATGGCTGAAATGATGATGATGATGAAGACGATTTAAAATTCAAAAAGTCTTGTTATTTAAAACTAAAGAACACAGCATGAAAATCCGAGTATCAAACTAAGAAGTGGGTTAACTTCGCCGTTTCGCCTAATTTCAAATGTGACACGTTGTCCTAATCTGCAGCCGATCTTGACTTCAACAAATAAAGCCAGTCTTAAGCTCAGGCTTCACTGTAATCAAAACAAGGTCACCAAGCTTACTAAAGGATACAGAAAGGTCCAAAGTATTAAAGCGACACTTCAAATTCGTATTGCTCGCGACATATATTTTGGACCTGAAATGTGCTCAAAACGTGCTCTATACACGCAGTAGGTACACGTTTCTTGCGTGTCTTTTGAGGATGAAACGCGGTGGACGAGTTCAAACAATGATATTATATAAAAAGAGGTAGATATGTTATTGCGTGAAGATCCGAAAACGAGTCAATTGGAACGTTTGCCTCTAGTACCGCGTGCCGAGCGGCGCCGGTCGGACGTTGAGCGGAAGCATCAGTGACTTAAAAAAATAACGAAAATGCCATCGTATGTTTATAGACACTGCACGAACTCTTTTCAATCCATTGGCCAGGTAGGGAAGTGTAGATGAATTAAAAATGTGTGTGTGAGTTCGGCACATTTTTCTAAGTTGATTTGTAAGCATATAAAGAAAAGAAAGAAAGAAAAGACGTTTATTAAACACACACATAAAAAAAATAAAAATAGAAAAAAATACAAAATAACACCCACTAAAATAAATACACAGAAACATAGTTACATAATAATACTATAAAGTAGCATGACTCATCACTAGTAATGCGAGCGCGCGGCGCGCACGGGTGATATGACATGTCTATGTTATGAAATGTCATTGAGTTCAAATTAACAAGCATAGATTATTACAGAACAATCCGCTGGCGTCAGGTCCTCGTTTGCCTCGTGATTTAGGTCCAAGATACGTGTCCCGAGGTATACTTATATTTGATGGACCAGTTTAATGACGGATTACGGCAGTCTGTGTACGAAAATAAATTTATGGCAGCTGGTGGAGTAATGATTAATTAGACCAAATAATGAAGAAAAGTTTGTGAATCTTACGTCTGTGGTAGGTATACTTAATTTAATCAATTTTGATTTCGTCAATGAATGGAGAACTCGCACTCGACATTTACCTGAAGGTGGATTTAGACCAAAATACTGTGATCTATTGTTGTTCATGTTGTCTCATTGAATTAATTATTTTTAACCTCTGACCTAGACACACACTTACTTGTTGCAATTAAGAAATACCTTGACATTTGTATATTGGATAATGGAACAATAGTAGGTATGTTATTTTATGTAACACTCATTATGTAACTTATAAGTGGTTAAAAGTGAAATAGTTGAGCTGACAGGCGGGGAGAGGGAGTAGGCCAGTGGGCCACAGACTAACTATGTGGACCATAGATTTACTTTGTGCCACAGACTATGACTAATTCGATTATTTTCTAATTAAGTACTCTATGGATCACTGCAGTGAGCGAGCATCTGTGGTCTGTGACTGACTCGTAGTTGTTAATCTGTGCTCGTAGTGATGATCATGTGCAGGCGGGGCGACAGTGCTAACTAGCGGCTCCATCTGAAAACCAGCGCTGCGTATACTATGATGTACGCAGCATTCATGCTGAGATGGGGCCCTATTTGGGTCTGCGCGATGATTGGATTTTGCTGTATTAATGTTATTAGTAATTTATTGTATTGCTGTAATAATTCACATTGTGCAGATAACTCAAATAAAACTTTTTTCTTTCTTTCTTTCTTTCTTTCAAAAAGAGCTAGAGCTAGAACAAGAGCATTATTTCTTATTTTTTTAGTGTATACGAAACCTTGTTTAGCGTTTACTAGAAAGAACAACGAACGAATGGTCTGTCACTGTTCACCCTAGAATAGATTAAGCATTCGCACGTCTGATGTATAACCTTGATTTGAATATCGAATTATTTCTATCAACTGTCGTAATAGTGACTCCATCTATTGTTTAATGCTATCGGCAACGTGTATATAGCAGGTATTCTAAACATTGCCTAAGCATTGTTTAAAATAGGAATAGGCTACATGATACTGTCTGAAGTTTATGCGAATCTCACTTATTAAAATAAAATTGCTTAACGGATTCTATTGCGATATATCTGTCCTTTTTTATCCCGACGTTTCGCCTACTTTTCAGCACTCATGGGGCCTTAGACAAAGTGACATTCTATTGGCGAAAACGCCAGTGGAATCGCTAATAATTGTAGTATGAAATTGACATGAATCATTAATATAACTATATTTTTTTAATGAAATTTGAGCCTTTGTAACTCGAAATACATTATTTAACTTATCATTATTACTATAACCACCGCAATCCATTGTTAAAACCTTAAAAATGGTGCGCTTCAGAGCGATTCCATCAATAGAAAGTCACTTTGTCTAGGGTCCATGGTCACGGGTAGCTATAGTTGGTAGCTGTCACATAGTTTGAAGTAAGAAGTAGAAGAGGAGCTTCCGCATAAATAAAACAGTTTTTTGCTTTTCTTCCAGGCGATAAGTTCAGCAGCATCATTTTGATAAAATTTCATACATTACCGGGTGCGCACTAGGGCCTAGGCAAAGTATAAAATAAATGATCCTATCCTACTATATCCTACTATTATTATATTATTATCCTACTAATATTATAAATGTGAAAGTTTGTGAGAATGGATGTGTGGATGTGTGGATGTTTGTTACTCTTTCACGCATAAACGGCTGGACCGATTTGGTTGAAATTTGGTATGTATATAGGTTATACCCTGGATTAACATATAGGCTATATCAGCGATGAACGGGATCAGAATTCCACGCGGGCGGAGCCGCGGGCAACAGCTAGTATTTCATAAATTGCCAACAAGTTTAAAGCATTTTGTTATAAAGTTTAAAGTTAAGCATTTGAAGCATTGTATAGAATACCGGATTATACACATTATCGGTAACATATACACTATACTGTACATATTATAATGTATAGAAACTAAATGTACAATGTACATAAGTGAAAAAATCGTGCCATGAAACAAAGTGTACAGTGAATTCAGAGATCAGAGTCCTACATTCCCAGGACCTCTTTGTTCTCGAAACTTTATAAGGTTCTTCACTTCGCTTTGATGTTCTTGTTTATCCACTTTAATTAAACCAATCAATCCTTATTTGTTTGGAGTAGTTAGAGTTCCTGCGCAATTAGGATATGAATCAAATTATGAAAGGTTATTTGGTTAAATATTTAGATGATGTTTTAGGCTTATTCAATACTTAATAGTCTGCTAGGTTGTAGATTTACTGGTTTTTCTGGTATCATTTTAAATAACATTATCCTGCATAGCAACTTCAGTTAAGAAGTTGCAAATCCCCCAAGGGATAAGCAGAGGCGTATTAACATCCACATTTCGCAAACTATGATTTTTGGGTCCACGTAATAGGGGATGAGTCTACTGCCATCAAGCAGGCACTGTCGTAGGCTGTATGTTTACTGTTAGATAGAGAACAGCCCTATATTTTAGTAACTATCTACGGCACTAAACTCCACCGGGGACCACTTTTAGCTATTACGTCACCGCTAATTCACTTCGCCATACTTCCACCACTCAGTCCAACCGCTATTGTATGGTTCTTACCCTATTTTTGGTCCTGAATTGCCCCATATATCATTAAAATTGTGGGTCCGTCATTAAACTTGAACAATATATGGGACAGGGACTTAAAATTTGCATAATCTCACCATTTCTGATTCAAGATGAGGCTATTTCTGTAGGTACTCCGTTATTAGTTTAGTTTCTATATAATTATTGCTATGCATAAATTTTATGTGTAAATGGTCTCAAGATCCTGTATGAACTATTTAGATAATATAGTCTATTCAGAAAGTTTATTAGTCTATTCAGGACCTAATAACATTTGACAGCCTCCGTGGCGTAGCGGTAGTGAACGCGGCCGCTACGCAGGAGGCGCGGGTTCGATCCCCGCTCAGTGCAAATATTTGTGTGCATTAAATATGGGTATTTGCATTGGTCTGGTCGTGCCTCGGAGAGCACGTTAAGCCGTCGGTCCCGGTTGCCATAAGAACATCTATGGCAGTCGTTAAAAAACAGTCTAGCTGCAAAGCTTCGATATCGCCTAATGTTAACATTGGGTCGTGGAGGTCAGATGGCAATCGCTTCACGGAAAATATCGAGGTCAAGCCAAATATGTAGCTATGACTGGTAAAGCGGACCCCAGACTCTGAGCTGAAAGCTTCGGATGCGACTGGGAATTAACGCTAGGAGGAAGAAGAAGTCTATTCAGAAAGTTTGTCATTTCAGACAAAGGGGTGTAGAGGAGGGTTCATGGGGCTTCGCCAAGATCTTCGGGGCCAACTAACCTCACTTTATAGCCGATACTTCCACTATGGAACGGACAAGGTCACACGGCAGTCGCTAAAAAAGGTGGATGGTAGTCGCTCCCGTAAAGAAGCTGGTTCCAGGCAGTGCAATATCATATAAATAGTTTCCAATGCGACAAACCCCATTCATCAAAGTTATTAAAACTAGTACTGCCATGTCATTAGATAAAAGTCCTATAAATAAATAAAGATTAAAAAAAAGGTGACCCACGCAGAGAACAGTACTGCTAACACAATAAAAAAAACCGGGTGTATTCAGAAATTTTAAATTTGTACACATTTTACGTGACTACAATTTAAATCGATTATTTCTTTTAATTTAAGAATGCTATATTATATTCAAACTCATATAAAAATTTGTTTATATTTGACACACACGTCACAGACAGATTCATCCGCAGATGTCATCGGCGGACGCGTCCGCTGGAGCGGGGGGACTTGCTCGTATATGGTAGATATTTAACGTTAAATAGCCTACCTCAGACGAGCAATCACCCCGTCCGTCTACACGTCGGCGGATGCGTCCACCGCTAACATCCGCAGATGAATCTGTATACACGTAGAGGACCCTTTAGACGGACAGAACGGACAGGACTAGCTAAATATTATGATATTTTTTCCTCATTTGACAACCCAACCCTAAAAATGGCATCCTCAATTTCTATACAACACGTATCTTCCTATACTCCAGTAATTGGAATTTGTAGGCTTAACCGTAATGCTATTGGAATCGGGGGCGTTGAGTACCGAAATATTCAATTACTGGATGGATAATCACGTTGGCTGATTGAACCGCCTTGCGTAATAAGTTTACCTTGGTAATGAGAAAATTGTAGTAATATTTAATGGCATTAGGAGGCGAAGTCTATTAATCCACATCTTCACCCTCACGTAACGCAATTTGGTCGCATCCGAGGCCTCAAAGTCCGGGGTCCGCTAAAATATGAAGTTTTTTCGGCTATATTGGACTGTCGTCTAGCCTGCCAGCCTGAGTTGTAGTTTGTGCCTAACTCCATCTGGACCTAACGACTATTGAGAGTCAGGGCCTTAGAAGAATTAGAAGGTTTCTTCAAAGTTGGCAGCACGAGTGTAACGCCCCTGTTGTTGCATACGTTCATAGGCCACGGTAACCACTTTCCATCATGTGAGCCGCGAGCTTATCTGCCACCTAAGCGGTATAAAAAAGGATCGACTTTCAACGTGCCCTCCGAAGCACGAAAGCGTTAAGATGAACCACTTCTTCATCCAAGTGTCAATTCTCAGTCGCATCAGAATCTTTCAGCTTGGAGTCTGGGGTCCGCTTTAGCTAGACCTCTATATTGTCTGTGAAGCGATTGCCGTCTGACCTCCACAACCCAATTGTAACCTTAGGTGATATCGAAGCTTTGCAGCTAGACTGTTGTTTTTTTGGACTTTTTTAGGGCTCCAACTACCCGTAATGACTGTCATAGATGTTCTTATGGCAACCGGGACCGATGGCTTATCGTGCTCTCCGAGGCAGGACCAAACCAATGCAAATACCCATATTTCAAGCACACAAATATTTTGCACAGAGCGGGGATCGAACCCGCGCCTCCTGCGTGGCGGCCGCGTTCACTACCGCTACGCCACGGAGGCTGCCATGAACCACTAAGCTGTTACAAATCTAAATGGCAACCGCACCTCAGTAGCTTGACCCACTGATCGTTTACCGAACAGTGAGCGCATCTAGCCATGAGCACTTCCATTAATTTCATATTATGTTTATTTACTACTACATTTTTTGAATACTACCGTACTATTGTGTTCATAAGAATAGTAAAAAGAAAAATAAGCTAACATTAATGAATGACCTATGTTTGATTCGATTTCTGATTGATAGCAACGCGGTCAAAGATTTTGGTAAGATGCCATACACCCAAGCTAGTACAGTTCACAAAGGAGACAGGTATAGTGTTGTATGTAAAAGTGTATACGTATCTTCCTTGCCGACTGTACACAACATACCTAACAAATTGGCGTGATAGAAAACAATAAAAAATAAACGATATCATTAGAAAATATTAAAGTTCACCATAAATAGGTCATTGGATCATCGCAAATAACAATCGTTCAGGAGTTTTGAGCAAAAGTAATTGAACTGACCTATTTATACGAAACAATAAACGAGACACAACAAAGCATTTACTTCGTGAAATGCTAATTAAGGTCTCGAGTTACCTCTCCTCTTAACAATTGTAAATGTTGTTTATGACATAATTGAATGAAATTTTGAAGCATTTATTATGCTAACTGTTCAAATCGATTAAGAAAGAGAGAAGAAATTCGACCTCGGACGGGACTCGAACCCGCAATCTTTCCCTTATAGGGGGAAAGACCTATTTATGACATAATTGTATCTCTTTAACGAAATTTTAAGCATTTAGTGTGCTAACTATCCAAATCATTTTAAGATGAAGGTTCGCCCATCACCGTGAGACAGATGTATAGAAGAATTTGGATCAGCTTTGGGCGAGGTTTGGAGGCTCAGTGGTCAGAGTATTCCCCCTGTAAGCGAAAGATTGCGGGTTCGAGTCCCGCCAAAATAGAAATAATCCAAATTCAGCCATTTTGTAGATTCACTGATAGTCGACCTTAAACTAGTCTGGAAAAGGCTCAAAGGAAATAATCTAATACATACATACAAACAGTCACGCCTTTCTCCCAGCAGAGTAAGCAGAGACCACAGCTTTCCCCATTGCTACGATCCTGAGATAACATCTTTAGCTTCTTCTAGTTTCATAATTGTTTTCATACATGCTCGCCGGTTTCGGGTACTTTTAATTTGACTTTCTTTATAATACCTTCGATCTGACTGACATACGTATGTTTAGGTCGACCCCTACCGGATTTCCCATTCACTTTCGCTTCATAAATCTGATTCGTCAGTCAAGAATCTAATATACAATTTATATATTTTTAATTTATTAATCTTTAAAAATTACAAATCAAATAATACCTAATTATATTAAAACTACACACTATTACTAAAATGAAAATTATAGTCATAGTTTACAGATGCAGTTAATAATAAATCTCAATACTGAGTTAAGCTCGCCTTTGTACATCAAAATGTATTTGCTTTGACTCTGTTGTATAATTTTTAGTGTGCAATAAAGAATTAAAAAAAATAAATAATAAATCTTAATAAATTAATAAAAAATGAACTAAAATAAATAGAATTACTATTAGAATCTAATAGTAATAATAATAGACAATAATAATAGTAAAGCAAAAATTAGTTTCCGATCTCAGTGAAAACACCACAGTAATGACTTAAATTAATCAAATAAGTTTATTTCAATACATTTACCCGCGGGTTACCTTTCATCGCCTGCGAAATGTAATGGGGCAACCACTGCCCGCCGCTTCCGGCGGCTCATTTCCGGCGGACAAGGAAACCCAACCGGTTCCGGTGGCGAGATTTCTTGAAATATCTTCACATTGGAAAGGTTTTTATCAGCTTCGTATAGTTCTTGATACCAGAGTAAAATGGCTGTTTGGATTTCAGAATTCAATACCTATATAAATATTTCTATACTATTATGTAATATTGTAAAGTAGTTATGTCGGTGAATAGGAGTTATTAAAAAAATACTTGGTTTATATATTAACGATACTGACCACGAAAATATATATTTTTTGGAATTCTTGTCTGTTTTTCTGCGATGGACGCAAAAACTACTGAACGGATTTTGATTGTTTGAAATGCTTTGGGCAGACTTTAAATCTTACGTTTGTTTGATCGCAATTGGTTTAGCGACATCCGCGCGGGGCGGCATTCTGGTTGTTATATAATATTCACAACAAAAAAAAACGCAGCCGGTCTAAGTATCATCTCGTCTTAAACGCAACTGGTAGAAGTAGTATCTGGTCTAAAACGCAGCCGGTCTAAGTATCATCTCGTCTTAAACGCAACTGGTAGAAGTAGTATCTGGTCTAAAACGCAGCCGGTCTAAGTATCATCTCGTCTTAAACGCAACTGGTAGAAGTAGTATCTGGTCTAAAACGCAGCCGGTCTAAGTATCATCTCGTCTTAAACGCAACTGGTAGAAGTAGTATCTGGTCTAAAACGCAGCCGGTCTAAGTATCATCTCGTCTAAAACGAAACTGGTCTGACAACAATGACAAAGTATTGGTCTTTTGTACCAAACAAAGTCGGAACACTTTGAACAAACTAAAGAGACTCTACGTTCAAAAGAGAACCCAAACCCTTCTACCAATTTTTTACTCTGCACTTGGATATTGGGAGTGATGAAGACCATACCCACATTGCATCGATGGTCTATGCCCTGCTATCTAATAAAAATAAAAATACTTACATCCGGTTGTTCGAGGCTATCAAAACAAAACTAGATTTTTATAAATGCGACTACGAAAATATAGCCCAGTATAACGCTGTTCAAACAGTATTCCCTGAAGCGATCTTAACCGGATGCTACTTTCATTTTAATAAAGCTACTTATATGGAAATAAAATCGGCCAAGTGCGAGTCGGACTCGCCCATGAAGGGTTCCGTAGTAGCAAAGGCGAAAATTGCGGTTTATTAAAAAAAAACTACTAACTGGGGCCCTAGACAAAATGACATTCTATTGATGGAATCGCGCTGAAGCGAACCATTTTTAAGGTTTTAACAAAGGATTTCGGGACATTGCGGTGGTTATAGTAATAATGATAAGTTAAATAATGTATTTCGAGTTACAAAGACTCAAATTTCATAAAAAAAAAATAATTATATGAATGATTTATGTCAATTTCATACTACAATTAGCGACTCCACTGGCGTTTTCGCCAATAGAATGTCACTTTGTCTAAGGCCCCTGGATCTCGTTCGAACCAATTTTCAGTGGTAGTTTGCATGGCAATTTACATCATATATTTTTTTAGATTTATCATTCTCTTATTTTAGAAGTTAGAGGGGGAGGGACACACATTTTTCCACTTTGGAAGTGTCTCTCGCACAAACTATTCAGTTTAGAAAAAAAATATGTTAGAAACCTCAATAGCAATTTTAAAGACCTATCTATAGATACCCCACACGTCTGGGTTTGATGAAAAAAAAAATTGAGTTTCAGTTCTAAGTATGGGGACCCCAAAATTTAATGCTTTTTTTTTATTTTTGTGTGAAATTCTTAATGCGGTTCACAGAATACATCCTCTTACCAAGTTTCAACAGCATAGGTCTTATAGTTTCGGTGAAAGTGGTTGTGACAGGACATGACGAATCTATAAGGGTTCCGTTTTTTGTCATTTGGCTACGGAATCCTAAAAAGGAAACGATCTTAATGTTACCAATACACATGAAGGAAGACAAACTGTAAGATTGACTGCAAATTTACCATTGCTTCCTACTACCTACATATCCGATGCGTGGATAAACATTTTGCAAAGTGCATCTGACACAGAAGATATGCAAAAATTCCATCATTATGTTAACAGACAATGACTGTCTTTGCCAATGATTAGCTCTGCTCACGAAAAGCACCGCACGACAAAATAGTGTTGAAGCATGGCATCGTAGATTAAATAGTCGAATGCCCTCAAAGCCCATGTTTATTCAATTTTTGGAGAAATTACTACGAGAGGCGAAAATACAAGCAAGCAAGCATTTTTAGTTTTATAGTTTTCTATAGTGTTTAAGATTATTCCTATGTTTTAAGGTAATAAAATACATAACTATCAATAGCTATTTCTCTTCTTTTATAATAATCGACAATGAGATAGTATTCAGCCCGTTTTCCTCATGTACAACTACGTTAGCACAACTGGTTGTGCCCTTGGCATTTTAGACCAGTTGCGTTTTAGACTACGTGAATTTTAGACTAACTCTGTTTTAGACCAGTTGCGTTTCAGGCGACTTGTATTTTTAGACTAATTGATACTTAGACCAGCTGCGTTTTAGACCGGAAGCGTTTTAGACAAGGTGCGATTTAAACCCAGTGACCAGCTGCGTTTTAGACCAGAGGCTACTTCTACCAGCTGCGTTTAAGACGAGATGATTATAACCCCGTAAGAATTGGTGGGGCCTAGGCTTCTAGGCAGCTCATTCTGACTTCACTCATTCTGGCCCAAGCGTTAGGTGACGATGACGCGTATACCTTGATTTTTGTTCATCCAAAAAGTGCTCAACACGCTTAAAAAGGTTTCCTTGTAGTAGTTTATGAGGCGAGTTTTTTTATAGTATCACACGAGTGTGAGATAAAAAAAATAACGGTACGATCAATTCTATGTAATATCATTATTATACTCGTACAAGCTACCCGTAGCTCCAACTGAGTGGAATTCTGATCCTGTTCGTGCAACCCATACGAAACTATTTCGTAAAAAATATGGATTATTCCAGACTATAATACACAGACGTTTGAGTATGATAGGGGAATAATATCCATACATCGTCACCAACTTTCTCATTTATAATATTTCAAAAGATATGTTATTTAATACATATTGTTCTGTCTTAAGTGTTATTTCACCGTATATCCGAATGGTCTCCATCCCGTGGGGGGCTGAACATTCTAGATTGGAATTGTGTTCGTGTATCTACCCTGCAATTCCAATCACTCCTGAGGGATACCACAGAAATCAAATCAACACTACGATGTGCTGTATAAGAGTATAAAAATTAAATTCCAATATCAGTATACTTTTAGATTTAGATTAACAGCAAAAGTATAGCTTAGACTTAAATGATTTGCTGGTAAAAATAAACATTCCAAAATATTTTTCTTTGTTAAAAAGGAATCGTCCTGAATTAAACGACATTCAAAAGGTTTATAAAGAAAGCCTATTTAAAAAGACGAACTTTGATTAAATATATACACAAAGGTTAAATGTATTTACAACTAAATATATTTCTTCAAATCGCGTAAGCCTAAACTAAATGAATAAAAACAAAATCACATCAGTAATAAATTGGCCGGCTCGAAAGCCCAGTTCTTTGTAAAGCCCGACTTAAAGAAATTTCGCCTTTCTACCTATCAAACCCCGGCGTCAAACTTCCATTCGTCCCGAAGGATTACAAGGGTCACCCAGCCTAACAAGCCTGACTAATCCTAACCAATGATAGGACCATCTATCCCTTTCTGGCAGCCAAGATAAGAAAGAGACACTGTTATCGTGGAGTCCAAGCCGCTTGAAAATTATACACGTAGTTGTACATTGGGATAAAGCGCGTTTTTGTGTGTAAGATTCAATTGTTTCAGTCGGGGTCTTTTGCTAAGCTGTTGGTTTGTGTACATACTGTAGTTTCTGTACACATAATATAAGAATACTAGTTGGTGCCCGCAGCTCCACCCGCGTGGGTGTTGGTTATCGCGACTTTTGATTATATCTCCGGTTCAACTCCATGGATTGCAATAAAAAAAATGATCAATTTCAATTCAATTTCTTTAGTTCTCAAAAAAGTGCAACGTAATCACATTTTTAGGCGTCAAATTCTGCTTAAAAATAAGTTTACCACCGCTTCTTAGGCGCTAGTGGAGAAAAAATTTCACTGCGGCATTTTCGAGACGTCAATTTACAAATAGTGATCTAGACTGGTTCTCCCTTGTTTGGTATAACAACGTTTGGTCGAATGTTACTAATTCGAACAACGTTTGAGAAAATAATTGCTTTGCATAATATCGATTGACATAATTTTCATTTCATCGAATATTTATTTGCGATAACAACCTTTGCGCTATTGATCAAAAAGTATAATGCTCATTTCATGTAATGTTCAGTTGATATTATTATGTATTTCATCGAATATGCAATTGGTATAATGTTAATGTAGTGTAGAAATTTATTTATCTGGCCCTCGGCGGCCGCTGCCGCGGCACGCTCGCTTCGCTCGCTCGCCTCGTGCTTGTTGTGGTCACAGTTCTAACCTAACCTAACCCTGCCGATTTCCGTGATGTAAGAAAACCACTAAGAGTATGTTTCATGAAAAACAATACAAGTAAAATTGAAAAACTCTCAGTGCAATCGGCAGGGTTAGGTTAGGTTAGAACTGTGACCACAACAAGCACGAGGCGAGCGAGCGAAGCGAGCGTGCCGCGGCAGCGGCCGCCGAGTGATTCGGTATGATCTCTCGACTAAATCATTATTAGTCTAATGAAGCATTAGTTTAAATAAAATTAGAGCAAATGAAAATTCGGTGAAATGATATTATTCCAACTAAATAATTATGCTAAATAAAATTGTACCAATTAAATATTCGGTCAAATGAATAATTATGTGAAATGACTTTATTGTAACTGAAATTAGTTCAAGTGATATTCGACCAAACGTTGTTATACCAAACAAGGGAGAACCATCTAGACTATGGTCATCAGTTTTATAATATGTATTATAATAGATTACACTAGCTGATACCCGTGCACCATTCACCCGCGCGATAATTCCAGGGATAAAAAGTAGCCTATGTCTTATTTTCAACTATAATCTATCCCTGTACCAAGTTTCAGCCCGATTCGTTTAGCCGTTAGAGCATGATTGAATAACAAACATGTTCACAAACTTTCACATTTATAATATTAGTAGCAGAGGATTATACTCGATATCATATCCTAAGTCTAAAACATAATAACGTTACTAGTTGGACAGCTTAAGTAGATAGTTTTAGCCTCTGAAGTGGGTACCTAAGTCGATGTAAGCTCCACAAGCACCCTGCAATCCTTCTTATGTCCGATACTTGTTATTCTACTACATATATTACTGATATATTACGAGATAGAGGGTCGGCAGCACGAGTTTTTTTTGCAATTTAGATGGCAGACAAGCACACGGCCCACCTGATGGAAAGTAGTTAGCGTGGCCTTTTTTTTTATATAGGACACGTCAATTTGACTTCGCCTCGCCTGATGGTAAGCTGAAGGCAAAGTCTCTGAAAAGAGGGTCACCATTACAGACACGTATCATGTTACAATGGTGGCACTCAGCTTGACGGCCTCATCAGATGCTTTTTCACGCCCCGCTTAAAGGACCCGGGACTGTAGGCCTATGGATGTGAGCAACACCAAGGGCGTCACACTCGCGCTGCCGATCCCGTAAGAACCTTCTAATGCCCATCTTGAATAACCCCATACTGTAGATACTGTAGTCGCTTGGAAGCGTGTTGGGGATAAAGTTCCTTTTATACCTGACTGTGCGTGACGTCCCTGGTATTACACACGTCTATAGGCCACGGTAACCACTTTACAGTTACAGTAAAAATCCTGTCAAAATTGGAGCAATTACCGATACAAACAGAATAATACAGACAGACAAAAAAATGCGTTTGTTTTGTAACTAGGTATCGTGTATACCTTTCTGTTCATTATATAGAAGCCGGCCAAGTGCGAGTCAAACACGCACACGTTCCGTACAAAACTGAATTGAGGGACAAACTTATGCTACATGAACAGCTGTATCTTTTGATGGTATGGACTTATAAGTTTGATTTCTTTACAGCTTCTTACTTTACGAAGTGATCCTTTAAGAGTTCCGTTTTTCCCCCTTGAGATACGGAACCCTAAAAAACCGTTATTTTCACATTACAAAGAGCCATTCTAATTTTATTTATCTGTATAGATTTTGGCGCCACATATATTCTAGTCTGTCATAATTTATTTTCGTCTACTTCACAAGTATAAACAAAACCAATTCAAAACCAAAATAAAGTTCTTTCAGCTAATGTATTTTTATAGTCAAATAATTTATATTTGTATTCAAGTTTAAAAATACATGTGTCATGGCGTGTGAAGCATATATTTTTAAAGTTATTCTATTTTGCGAGAAGTTTGGTGAAAGTTTGTGTTTTTAATTTTCAACAAAATATACGATGTATTTTTAAAGTTGTATTATTTTGCGTGAAGTGCAGTTTAAATAGACTATGTATATTTTTGAGTTTTACTTATATGAGATTATTTTATCGTTGTGAATGAATTTTGAATGAGTTCGTATTTTACCCGGATTGAATTAATTTGACAATATTACTACATTTTCGTTTCTTTTTTTAAATTTTCAAGGCGGACCCTGGGCTCCGAGGTAATCGTGGCCACGGATGCTATCAGGAAAATACGTCTACATGAAGATAATGATGATGATGATGATGATGAGTTGCCAGCTGAGATCAACGAACTACTATCATAATTCTTATTATGGTCGCCAAATCCTTTCTAATATTAACAATGCAAAAGAAACTTTGTCCCTATTGCGTGGGACTTAATCATAGTTGACTGAATATATGTTAATATACCTCTGCCACCCCCTCCAGAATTTACAGGCTTCCATATATAAGACTCCAAGTCATGGAAGTCGTTTAAAACTCCCTCCTAATCCTCCTAACCCTAAAGTGCCCGACTTAGAATAGCTTCTCTCAACCCGGTTCAAATTCAGAACCCCGAGATTAGCAGCCGAGTGATTTAGTGAAACACTAGAATAAACCGCAAACTTCGAATACAATTCTAGTAACGATCCCTTTTCCCTTTTTATGTTGTAAAAGGGTTCTCGCCAAGAAATCAGCGGCCAACACAGCTATCAAATAAAGCTTTCTTGAGAGTGGAGTAATCCTATCGGCAGTGTTATACGTAGGAACATACAACGAGTATGTGTAAGGACAAATTGAGTTGTGTGAAAAAGATTTCTTCTGAAAATTTTGGTAGGAAAATATATGTGTATTTTTTTCTATACTAATCTACAATCGGTAATTTTTTTGCGTGCAGAATAACCCTTGGATATGCTACTTGATGGGGGCGGTTATGTCAGACTGGAACTGACTAAAACCACACGTCATCTTGGGTCTTCAGATGCCAGGGTGTGAGATTGCCTAAAGCATATCCTTAGTACCCCGGCTGACCTAAGGCCACTTCAATTTCGAAATTTCGAGAAGGCCTTCTCAGGTATGGGAACTACGGCATCCCCGCCAGAAGAGACAGACCCAGTCTGCTTCTGCTAAGGTGACAGGCGACTCAACCTGTGGAGGACGGAGGTCATTGAGTGACCTCCAATGTATCTAGCCGTATACGATGACCGGACGACGATGACCTCTATGGCATGGTCCAAGAGCTTTTGAATTTATGTGTTGTACAATTTATTGGTAAAGAACCAGACATTGATTTGTTTTTATATTCACACATACTAGTTCTGACGTAAACATTATCATATAAAGAAGAAAATTGCTTGCTATATTCTGTATCAAAATATGGTAATATGACTTTCATGAAATGCATCGAAAGAGAGTGCTACGTACGTAATTGAAATGTCGTAGCGCATTCGTAGATCAGTGAACCATGTTTGGCCTACGAAAGCTACGAACGTAGACTTATGACATGCTTATTTAGTAGTTCAATACATAAAAATATTATCTGAAAGGAAAATCCTCTAAATCTGATAATCTAGCTTAAATCTGATATTATAGAAAAAAATATCTATACTTAATCTACTAATTGGGTATGAACATTATTAAAGTAAATGTGGCTTATCTTAACCTTTGCCGAGCACAAATTTTAAATAGGTACTTTCTTTCTAGATTTGGTCAGACATAATCGTATTCTTGCCTCCGTGGGTCAGACATATTTTATGTAAACGACACGTCAGAAATAGTTCCAAAATCTCTAATTATGTAGTTATTACCTGATTTTCAGTTCTATTATATAAAACACTGAAAAAAAATACAAATAACCAAAACCGTAACTCGCATTTGACTGAAAATATTTCAACTACAATAGTCATTTTTCATTTAATACAATTATTGTCTTGTCAACTGATGGAAAAACGAGAATAAAAAACGAGATAGAACTGTTCGCCAACGAGATGTCATATTATTCAGATAAAAGCTTCAAAAACGTTGTTAATGATGTAATGCCTATCTCGGAGACGGTTCACTGGCTTAACGTTAATAAATCACTTAAATAATGCAACGAAGATCAAATATTATCAACTAACTCCTAATGTGAAACAAATGAAAATGCAAAAAATAATAGTAATTCTTCACAACATCCTGGGCAACGGAGATGGCGAGAGAATTGTCTTATTGGCTTGCCTTATTTTGAATAAACCTGAGATGGCGTGCGGTTTTAGTCAGATCGAGTCCGACATAAATACCATTGCTGGCCTGCTGGAGTATCCGCATGAAAAACAGGGACAACAAGTAGTTTGAATATGGAATTTTATTATAATTATGATATCTGATGGACCCTTGACTTAAAGTTCTTTATTGTGTTAAATTTTATTTAAAAATTAAGTTTCCAGGAATTTCCTTTCATTTAATTAACCATGTTATTTAGACAGATTTGATCCTTATGATTGACACTATTCATTGATGTCATAAAATACAGGATGTACTTTTTTCGGATTTTAGTCAGTTCGATTACCGTGTGTGGCAAGCGAATTTTCAAAAATCTATGAATGCAGTTTTGTTTCTTTTAAAAATAAAGGAATGTTTCCTTTGAGCGAAATTTGCTATCTCCAGTATTTAAAGTACTTTCCCTCCAGGTAAGGTTAAAATCTTCCACCCTGTATACTCACGCCTCTAAATCTCCGAAGGGGTTAAGCAGAGGTCTATTATTATCACATCACTCACATTTCGCCTATGATAAACTATGATTTTCGGTCTTACGTAATAGGGGGTGAGCCTATTGTCATCAAGCGGGCACTTATTCATGGGCTATATGTTTCCTCTCAGATGGAGATCAGCTTTATCCCTTAGTCGCCTTCTACGACACCCACAGGAAGAGATGATGTGGCCCTATTCTGCTCCACCGGGAACCAACACGGCCAAAATTAATTTGTATGTTGTGGGAAATTTAAGTGAAATAATGCAAATGTACAAGATTTTCGGTGTTGATTAATGGATGAGAGTTGGAGATCAGATTGCAGCCGTGAGATTCAAAATAAGCTAATTAACGTTGAGGTAATTACGTACTCTGTTGAGGTGATGTCTCACAGACGTACAATTTGAAAAATTATAAAAATTATATTGAACATGATTTATGTTCTTGGCTTTATTATAAACTAGCTGACCCGGCGAACTTCGTACCGCCATATTTTCTGATCCCGTTCCCGATGCATATCTCTAAATTTATCAGTGTTTCTCTACAATATTATGCATGTATTATACATATAAACCTTTCTCTTGAATCACTCTATCTATTAAAAAAGCCGCTTCAAAATCCGTTGCGTAGTTTTGAAGATTTAAGCATACATAGGGACGGACAGACATCGACAGCGACTGTGTTTTATAATATGTAGTGAAGATGTAGGTACCGGAAGGGTGAATATCTTTTTGCCCAAGCCTTGTGAGATCCTTGATGTCTGTGAGACGGGCGCGTTACCACAAGGTTAAGAAGAAAAAAAAAGTATACCTCGGGACACGTATCTTGGACCTAAATCGCGAGACAAATGAGGTCCTGGCGCCCGCAGATTGTTTTGTTATAATCTACTAGCTTTTTTCCGCGGCTCCACCCGCGTGGATGTCGGTTATCGCGACCAAACATTGCCTATGTCCTTTCTCAAGGTCTAAACTACCCCTATACCAAATTTCATCAAAATCGGTTCAGTGGTTTAGGCGTGAAAGCGTAACAGACGGAAGACAGACAAACAGATAGACAGACAGACAGAGTTACTTTCGCTTTTATAATATTAGTAAGGATAAGGATACTTGGTGATTTTGAACTCGTCCACCACAGTAGCACCCTATGCTATCCTCAAAAGACACCCGAAAAACGTGTACCTACTGCACGTACCTATAGAGAGATGTCCCGAGCTTAGCCTGTAGCTTTTGAAGTAACTGTGAGTAACGCTGGAATTATTATAATGACTTCTATATGACTAACATTGTCACTGCAACAGCTGCTCTGATCCCTTGGTTTGAACCGCCATGTTAGATGTTCCACACAAAAAAACTGCGTAAGTCAATATTATTTTCCGCGATAATGTTGAACATAAATATGTGTAAACATTTAACAACAAGAAAGGAGCTATAATAACATTAAAATTAGTTAATTCTATAATATCAGATTGCTTACAAATTTGAACACGCCGTGATAAATCGACGAATCCAATTTTGAGAAAATCAATACATCTTGTTGTCTTTGAAGTAGGTATTTCCGAGACGTTACCATTTGCGTTGATAATAATATTATAGCTATTATACCTCAATAGGGGGTAGGTTTATAACAAGCTTTTTGCCATTGACACGATAAAGAAGTCAAAGTCAAAAGTCAAAATCATTTATTCTGTATAGACCATCAAAACGGAACTTACAAAACGTCAATAATATACATATAATGTACTAAAGACTAGCTTAGCAAATGGACCACCGGTTCGAAACGCGGCCCCGGCGAGAAGACTCCGGCAAGAAACTCAGCGGGGTTTTTTTTTGGTCTTTTTACAAAAAATGGTTAGTCTACTTAGTCTAAATACAATCATTTTGTTTGAGAAGCATGCTTGAGTGAACAGCTCAATTCCAAGCAAGTTTATCATCTAAATATTCTTGTATTTTATAATAGCCTTTTTGGCACAATTTCCTCTTAACTTCATTTTTGAATTTATTTATAGGTAAATCCCTAATTTCATTAGGGAGCTTGTTAAAAAAGCGTATACAGTTACCCTGGAAAGAATTACTAATTTTTTGGAGTCTGCTATCACAGACTACAAGAAGAAGGAGATATCTCAATGGGTAAACGGATCAATACTTATAGTTTGACGTATTTATCGATTATACCACGTTTTTGTTACTTCTCCCCTGATATTACCTCGGCCATCGGGGGTGGTTATATCGGACTCGAACTGACTAAAACACACGCTATCTTTGGCCTCAATTTCAACTGCCAACGCACGCAGCAGATGCGTGTAATTCATTGCGGCTTCTCAATGATCCCGTTTATCCGTATTGGAGTTCAACAAGTAATGGCTACACTGTATCTCCTGCATGCGTCTGTCGTTGTCGTAGGCGGTTGGCTTCGGAATCATACCTTTACTGGGTATTAGGTTACGCAATAAGTGACTTTGCGCCATCTACCGTTAAGCTTGAGTATGGGAATGACGATGTCCCCATCTTGCCCCAAACAGTATCGCGCGCATCGCATTTATTGAGCTCAGCTTCTATTGAGGTAATAGGTGGAGCCACCGGTCCACCTTCAGGCCTGCAATCGTGGACAATGGAGGACATCGATTTTACAATACCTATTATGTTATTGATTCCAGAAAGTGGTCATTATCATCTTATTAATGTCCCGGTTTCATTTGAGACTTCCGCGTCGGATACACGATACCCAGAGCCATCTCCTTTATGAATACATTTTCGATTACATCTAAGCCCTTCACCTTGGCGGCCATCAAGAACCAAGCGGCTCGACGACTCCTTCTGCCGCACCATTAAATCTTGGAATTCCTTACTAGTTCACGTGTTTCCCTCCTCCTACAGTCTCGAGTCCTTTAAGCGGGGCGTGAAAAAGCATCTGATGAGGCCGTCAAGCTGAGTGCCACCATTGTAACGTGATACGTGTCTGTAATGGTGACCCTCTTTTCAGAGACTTTGCCTTCAGCTTACCATCAGGCGAGGCGAAGTCAAATTGACGTGTACTGTATAAAAAAAAATGTCACCTTGGAGTTACCCGTTACTCCGGTCCACGTTCTTGTCTATACTACTCCACTTTGCGGGACCTTTGAAATTCTATATGTCGTGTTCTTTATCAGAATTCTATGGTAGGGGAAAAAATACAATAAAGTTATATTCGTTAGCAATCTAATTAATTAACTACTTCCAGACTAGTAAGTACTAAAGGACTGCTGAGTAAAAATCAGTTCTATAAAGAAAATCGAAAAGGTATATTGGACAATAGATGGTAGTGGCTTTGCTTCTTTTTGAAGTCGGCGTTGCTGTTTGAGAGTATAGTTCCGAGGAGAAGAAATACACAATGGGGCTATTTTTTATGACCACTGATGAATTGAAGGTACAGTGATGAAACCGTATTGAATTTAGTAAGAATTCGGAAAGAGTTTACCACTGGTGACCGAAATTCATTTGATCATTTGACGTGTGACCGATAAAACATTAGGCCATTCTACTACTGATCGAATGAACAATTGACCAAAAGAGTTTTTATCGAACAAACATTTGGTATTTTACTACTGATCGAATGAACGTTTGGTCGAAAAACAGTTGACTAAAGAATATTTTAACAAACAAACCTTTGGTATTTTTACTACAGATTTCATTGATGAAATTTCATCGATTAAATGAATTTCAGTCATCAGTGGTAAAATCATTTGGAAATGGTAAAACTATTTATGGAAGAAAGATATTTCTTGCTGATTTTTTTCTACACATACATACATTATACAATCCTATTAATCCCTGAAGGTGAGGTAGTGATTCGCAGAGTTGTGTTAACATCCACATTTCGCCAACTATGTAATTTTCGGTCCCACGTAATAAGGGGCGAGCCAATAGCCATCAAGTGGGCACTTTGTCATAGGCTGTACGTCTTCTGTCGAATGGAGAACAGCCCTACCCCTAATCACCTTCTACAATACCCATCCATGGAAAGAGATAGGGCGGCCTTATTCTACTACCTCATGGAAATAAGAAAAACTCAATCAGACCTCATTTGAGATCCGACTCGAACGTTTACAAACTGCTCCAGCACCGACTCGAACATTTTTACAATATTTAACTGCAAATAAATGACAAGCCGTGAAATAAGTGCTTTCGGAAAACACGAAATGTTTTTGTAATTTGTATGAACGAAACAATCAACACAAATGAGGGCAGCAACAAGTTATACAATAAACCTTTGCAATTTGTCGACGGATTTTTTAAAATTAAATCGTAATAACTGTTGCCAGCGGCACCGCGCACGGAATACTGATCGTGGGGTCTATTGCCGGACTATAAAATATCTATCTCAATGACAAATTTTGTATAGTTAGACTCATTCAGTCATTTTGAATAACAAATATCTATACGTCTGTCCATCCATCCATCCATGCCTCCATCCCACCATTCCACCATCACTACATCCCTCCATCCCTCTATCTATCCATCTCTCCACCTCTCCATTTTTCATCTTTCCTTCTCTCCATCTCTCCATCCCACCATCCCACCATCTCACCATCTCACCATCCCAGCACCCCATCATCCCTACATCCCTCCATTCCTATATCGCTCCACACCTCCACCCAGCAGTTAAATCTTTCACATTCGTAATTCTAACAATAAATCATGCAAAATTTTGCAGTTTCATTTTACAGGACTAGTAACTAGTGACTATCGTACAGTGAGATAATTCTCCAATTAAGCTAAAAGGCTTCTGTAACTAATATGTAACGCTTTGTGTACTAAGTGGGGTTTAATTATAAAGTGTTATAATTATGAAGTACAGTAATAGTGAGAAGGGATGTTAGCCATCAGATCTGTGGGTGTTTTAATCAGTCAACGATGACTATGCTATAATTTAACGCTACTGTGTAGTAAGCACTTAATTAATGAAGACTTTATGTTAGTAGTTAATTCATGAAGTGAGTAGATGATTGATACTAGTATACGTCAAATATGTTACACAAATTTACAGTATGTATTTGTGGTGATCCGGGTTAAAAAGGGACATTATAATTTTATTTAAATAACTATTTTTTGTAAATAGCCCAAAAAACTTCTGCCACTAACTGAGTCGGACGCTTTTGTAAAATTGGTTGGGCTTGCCGAAAAAAAATTAATAAATAAACTTGACGAATTGGAACTTTTTAAAATTTGAGTAATTGTTACTATCTACAGACTTGACGACTTAATACTTTCACATACTTGACGAATCGGAACTAAAATGCGTTCTAAAACCCGTTTGACGAGTCGAAACAATTCTCAAAATTGATCAATCATACTCGCGCTCGCTACCTCACAGAGGTCGTCAATATATTATATCCTTTACCATTGGGCAACACAATACTCGTATATGTACGGATCACAGTTTATTTGCTGGGGTCACATTTATACACGTAACCTTTCGCTTTCACTTTCATCTCGCTATGTACAGAATTGGCACACTAAAGCCTGCATTTTCCGATATCAGTAATCCGGAATCCGAATCCGGAAAATATAGGCGTTTTGGGTCAGGTGAGATAGTGGTCAAACGTGATTTCAATCCATAACTAAAACTGACTGTTTGTTTGTTTTAGTAAATAGAGTACCTATATTTTATAAGTACATAGGTACATGTTAATATTTTTAGGGTGTACGGGACCCAAAGATCTCTGTGTTTCCTTTATGGGATTATGGGTACCGTCTATAGTCGCCTGATTAAAGCTCAAGACATTTTAGAAAGAGAAAGCATAGAAGAGAGGACCTTATGCTCTAAAATTGAAGCCACGGAATAATCTCAATCGGAAAAACGGCATTAGGCCTTTGGTGTGACACATATCCATAGGCTATGGTATCTTCTTTCCTTGGGCCGTGTGCTTCTCTGTCACCTGAGTAGTATAAAAGATCTCTGGGTAAGTACCTACCTACTAATGTTTGATACAAATACTTGGCGCGAGATAAATGTACATTGTTTTTTTTTTTTTTTTTTTTTTAACAATATTAGCAACCGAAATTACTAATATTCCCGTTAACCCCTCCAACTAAGCTAAATTGCTTGTGCTAGGAGTGGGTTCACGTCGGTAGTATAATGGCCAGGGCTCGAACCCGGGACCTCTCGATCGTAAGGCCGACTCCTTAACCACTAAGCTACCGACGCTTTTACCGACATACGTTATTTAGTCTTAAGAGACCACATTTTGTGAATTGACGTCCTTAAAATGCCGCAGTGGAGTTTGTTGCGCCGTTTCTTCTCCATTAGCGCCTAGGAAGCGGTGGTAAACTTAGTTTTAAGAATAATTTGACGTCAAAAACTGTAACAGTGTTGCACTTTTTTGAAAATAAAGAATAAAATAATAAAAAACAAAATCTCCAAAATTACTAACCTAAAAGCTATTTCTCTCCTCAAATAATACGGCAAAAACAGACAAGCTAGTTTTTATAAACCCAAATCCAACGAAACAAGATTATTCAACAAATAGCTGCAATGAGGACTTGTTTGAAAAGGCTCTGCTGATCCTTGTTTTAACGTTTTTCCGTGAGCCTGTCAGACCGTTGTTAAGAATTGCCGAAGGCGTGGACGAAAAATCTAAGCCAAAACAAAAACAGTTAATCCACAAAAAGTTCAGTAGCTCGTGGTTGGATAACAATATAATATTTTTGTGAGGGAACTAGGACGTAAAGTGTATCGCTTACTTACTATGCGCATTTGATAGAAGTGTGTGAAATTTAGAGTCACACACAAAAGTTGCCTGTAAGAGATCGCTTGCAGCGATAAGGCCGCTATTTGTAGGTACATAATTATCTCTTATGTTGTCCCTAATGTTTGTTGTGTACCATAAAGAGCTAGGTATCTTATCTTATCAAACGACTATCATAGTACCGAAGTGCTGAAATCTTCTCGAATAACCCCCAACGCCCACCGGGCGATTATGTCGGACACGAACAGACTAAAGCCAACCAGCCAGATGCCGGGTTGTAGGATTACCTAAGGTATATCCCTTACTCCCCGGCTGACCCAGTGCCATCTCAAGATAGCTCGCTTGGGTGTGAGAACCACAGTGTACCCATTATACCCCGGCTAGGGGGTGGCGCGTATCGCGCCGCTGCCTCGACCTGCTTCTGCTAGGGTTACTGGTTTACAATTATTGGGGATCCGACACCCGAGTCGCCTTCGTTATCGCGGGTCTTGCATGCTCTCGACGGGCTGGGAGACCTCTGATTCTCTTTCGGGCCTGACTAATTCGTACCCAAACGTGGCATTTACGTTCTCAACTGCGACCTTCTATTAGAATACTTCGGAACATTATATCTTGACCCTATAATGTACTCTATATGTGTTCTATATGCGTAGTACACGTTCCTTGGGTATCGTTTGAGGATAGCACGGCGTGCTACGGCAATGATAAAATAAATAAATAAAAAAAAAGACGTGTGGCACTCGGGGACTGCCGCGGTAAAGCTATTGCATAGCATTTTTTATCAACTTATGCAATTATAATTAATTACGTTAAGCGGAGCTACTTCGGAGCAGCTCGGCTCGATTCGTGCGAGCTTCGGGGTGTTAGGTTTTTGTCGTTACGGAATTTCTTGATTCGGTCTCCACGCTCAAGGCCCGCGATAGAAGCTATGCAATAGCTTAAAAAAAGGCTTTTTATTTTTACTACGGCAATGAAGAAGCTTAAATTCATCAATTGTTCGTCTCGGAGCCTTGTTTGTCTCGCGACTTAGGTCCAAGAAATGTGTCCCGAGGTATGTAACAGATAGAGGATAATATTGCCTGTATTATAGTGTTGACATACTATTCTGTGTACCAACATGTAGTAAAAACATTTTCACTGTGAACTCAAACATTGTTACGAAAATATACGGGAGGGTTGCGAGTGTATGATTTTTTCGCTTTTCGTTGTTTGTCCAAAGCTTATCTATGACTGTAGTAGGCTTATTTTAAATAGCAAACATGGTAAAGGCAAAAATCCGCTGGTATTTTTTATATGTCATAAATTTTAGCACGAATAGAATTTTCGCTATAGTTTTCGCTTTTTCTCAAAAAACATACACTGCTTAAGCACAGAGTAACCTATCAACCTATCAACTATAATGTAAGTATAGTATCTGCAATGGTGTGATTCGTATATATATTCAGGCAGCGGCAATTAGGCTAAGTAACAGATTTATCTAGACTACGACTACATACAAACGGTTACAGTTTCATTTTATGGTAAATTTATGAGCTCATAAAACATTTATGTGACGTTATAACTCATAGTATGTAAACATAATATTACTATAGTTTATGGATGACCAATCTGAAAGAGAAGTAGGTAGAATAATAATAATAATAATGGTCTTTAGTAGGGTTGAAAGATAGTACAAACAGACCCTGTTGTTTCAAGTACAGTTCAAAATTATATTTTTTACACAACGTGTTTATTAATATCTATCTATATTATTATATAATTGTAAAGTGGTCGTGTCTGTACATTGGAGATATTTAAAAAAAAATACTTGGGTTATGTTATATTAACGATACTGAACACGAAAATATATTTTTTTCATTTCCTGTCTGTTTGTCTGTTTGTCTGTTTGTCCGCGATGGACGCAAAAACTACTGAACGGATTTTGATGCGGTTTTTTTTGTTAGAAAGGGCTTGGTCAGACTTAAATCTTACGTTTGTTTGATCGCAATCGGTTAAGTAGAACCAGAGTTATGAACAATATTGATATTATACGGAATATAAGCGGAAATATAGATGGCGCTTTTTATTCTTATGGATGAAATTTTATATCTTATTATATCCGAGCAAGTATGTAAATAATTAGACTTTTATTTACATTTACAGTTGTGTAAACAAATGCGTTTTTAATCATGAAATTAAAAAAAAATTGTCTTATCATTTAGTTCCACATTTGCAACTAGATGGCGTTAACGCGGTTTTGAACTTACTATGGTTTCGTTCCAACTGGACGTATAAAGCACTTTTTATTCAGTTTTTATTTCAATTTTTCTAAATAAAATTTCATTAAGCCCGAAGTTATTTTTTTTTTTTTATACCACTTACGTGCACAAGCACACGGACGGTCCTCCTGATGGAAAGTGGTTACCGTGGCCTATGGACGTATGCAACACCAAGGGCGTCACACTCGTGCTGCCGAGTGCCGACCCTGAAGAAACCTTCTAATGCCCTTCTTGAAGAACCCCATATTGTAGTCGCCAAATAAAATGTATCCCAATATTATTTGTGGCTATCGTTAGGGGAATATGAAGTGCACATCTAAATACCTACTTTGTGGTGGCACTGCTGACGTGCCCAAGAAATTGTGCCGCGTGTCACCTCTGGCACGCGTGCCATTGGTTCACCATCCCTGGATTAGAGAGTGGTGAAGGATATAGTGGAGTAGCCAAGAGATAGGTACAACGGGGAAGGAGTAGGGGAGAGGGTGCGGGAAGGACAAAGGTATGGGCAGTAGAGAGTCGAGTAGATATGCAGGTGAAAAGTTTTTTTTATACCATTTAGGTGGCAGACAAGCACACAGTCCACCTGATGGAAAGTGGTTACTGTGTCCTATGGACGTATGCAACACCAGGGGCGTCACACTGGTCCTTTTTGAAGTACCCCATACTATAGTCATGAGTCGTACTGTAGTAATGAGGTCGCAAACAAGCATACGGCCCTCCTGATGGTAAGTGGTTATCGTGGCCTATGGTTGAGTGCAACACCAGGTAGGTCACACTCGTGCTGCGTGCCTACCCTGTAAGAGCTTAGCTTAGAGAATCTGTGCCGTGAGTGCAACACTAGGGGAGTCACACTCGTGCTGCCTACCCTGTAAGAGCTTAGAGAATCTGTGCCGTCAGCGCAAAAGATAAGTTGGACAAAGCCTTTGGTTTTTCCACTGACAGCACAAAGCACAAGTTCCTCTGCAGTGAGCTCTGGCTACCCTACTCAACATCGGAAACACAACACGAGGTTATAAAGCCACGGCCTTCTGTACGGCGGAGATACTTCCCCAGTCGGACTGCTCGATTAGGACGAATATACCGTCGTGTACCTACCTCCTCGAGTCGAATAGAGAGGCGAGTACAATGTCTAATCAACGTTCAACGCTCAACTTTCAGCACTATTTACTACACCACGCGATAAACGACATCCACGCGGGCGGAGCCGCGGGCAAAAGCTAGTTATAAAATAAAATTACATCGATTGCATTTTAATTTTGTGACCTTATAATTGAATATAAAATAAAATTATTAATAAAATAAAAATAACTTATTCAATAATTAATTTTATTATTATCTTAATAATAAAAGGATGATAGAGTGAATTCTGTTACAGTAATTGGAATAATCAGAGCCCTGCTTGAATACAGACCGTGTGATTAACAATCTATTAAATGTAATTTCAAATATCTATATAAAATATTATATCACTTGATTTATGTTCATATCCTGTCGATGATTGCATATTAATCCGTCAGATCAAGTTAAAGGGCTTGCGAGGATTAAGATCATCCATCACACGAGCCCATTATGGCCCGGCCCATATTACACGTTTGATTATTCGAAGTAGCAATAATATACGAGTATATTGTCATCCATCTGTATTAATTAACTAGCTATCCCGGCGAACTTCGTACCGCCATGTTTTTCCCGTTCCCACTGCACCTATTTTCTCATTCTTTAAACCTTTCCTGGACACCCACGAATACTTCAAGACTAAAATTAGCCAAATCGGTTCAGCCGTTCTTGAATTACAAAATAACAACGAAAAGTGGCATTGATTTTTATATATTAGATTTAACATTTCATTGTAATAGAGTAGTTAATTTATTGTAATAGAAAAAATATTAAATCTTTTTAGTATCTACGCAACTCCCCAAAGAGGTTTGCTCATTGCTGGGGTTCTCCCAAGCGACTACAATATGGGGTTCTTCAAGAAGGGCATTACAAGGTTTCTTCAGGGTCAGCAGTTCGAGTGTAATATCCCTAGTGTTGCGTACACCTTTGCATCAGGTGGGCTGTGTGCTTGTCTGCCACCTAAGTGGTATAAAAAAGATCGGAATATTTTTTTTAAGGGACAGCATTTGTTATGATAGATACTATTCTTTAGACTGTACCTCGGCTTATTATGAGGCGGGATGCAGTCACGTAACTGGCTATGAAAGCAAGAAACAAATTCCACCTTCGTAGCTGGTTATTATGAAAATGACAGTTACGAAAATGGACGAACCCAATTTAACGACCTGAATATAAAAAAACACTATGACTACCAAATGCAAATGCTTGAACAGGGTGTAAACATGTTTTGCCAGTACTACGTCCCCATGGGCCTGGGGTTCAAGTCCGACAAAATCTCCCCCACCAGCTCCGGCGGGTGGAGATTTTGCGTACTCTAAAAAAAGTAGGTATTATCTCCTGAAAAAAAAAATAGAGTTTTTTTTTCGCAGCCCCATACAAAATTACAACTAAACCTATCGACGATCACGTATAACTAGTTATTATTAAGATATAAATATAATGTCAACGTGAATTCAATCTTACATACATAGGTTAGAGTTGAATTTAGGGCACATTGTGCAAAATCAATAAAACTTTACGACCGAAGCTCATCGATTGGACATGGAATGACTGGAGTCGAATACTTTTTATCTAGATTTGTGTTTAAACTTAATTTAATCGCTCACCTCATGTTATTAGGTACTGTTACTATTTTTTATGCTACTTAGGTCGCAGACAAGCGCACGCCGTGGCCTGTGGACAGCTAGGCAAATCTCTTTTTTCATATTAACCTTCTAACCTAACCTATCCAAGTCGGATTACGCTGTTTTTTTTTTTCAATAAACCTATCATTATCTTTCTTTCTTATTTCTGGGTGGTGCCCCATCGTACGAATGGCCTAAGCATTAGCCAGCCAATTTGTTTAATATTGTAATAAATGATACGACTGCATATCATTCAGGAGGTTAATTAAAACATAACATAACATAAACTCGCGCCTATATCCCCTAAGGGGTAGGCAGAGGTGCTAGCACCCACATTTAATTGAACAGGAGGTTAATTGAACGGTTAAAAGCCTAGGCAGTTAATTGAACGGCTATTTAAGCTAGTTGCCTGCGACATAATTATGTATAGCTTTTCGCGTTATTACATAGATATTTTCAATCAAAAGAGTCATTCAATAAAACAAATTACCTGCAGTGCGTTGAATTCCCCGTGTAGCAGTTTACACGAAAAACACATCGAAACTTTTAATAAACGTGTTGGACGCAAATAAAAAAGAACGGTTTTCCGAACGCAGCGCTGGAATTTTCATTTGAATCCGTGCCGATTTATTTTTTAACACAACCGGATTCGTTACCGGTTTTTTAGAAAAACTGCATTGTTCAGTGTTATAGCATTCTTGTTGTGACTACACTACTTCTTGTAGCCATAACAAGCCTAAAGTTGTAGTCACGATAGGTGTTAACTATCGAGAATCTGGGTGTGAAGTTTTATTTTTAAAATGATTTGGTAGCTGCACAGCCTGCTGATATCAGGAATTACCTAAAAACTCAGGGTCTGCTATTAGTTACTACTTAATTTACTGGTAGTAATGATAAATCACTATCACTACATATTATAAAAACAAAGTCGCTGTCGCTGTCTGTCCGTCCCTATGTATGCTTAAATCTTCCAAACTACGCAACGGATTATGAAGCGGTTTTTTTTAATAGATAGAGTGATTCAAGAGGAAGATTTATAATGTATAATACATGCATAATATTGTAGAGAAACACTGATAAATTTAGAGATATGCAGCGGGAACGGGATGAGAATACCACGCGGGTGGAAAATATGGCGGTACAATAAATCAATCAATCAATTTTTATTTAGTGAGGTTGGCTTGGCCCTCAAGATTTTAATAAATTAAAACTCAAGACAGACAAGTTATATTCAATTTAGTTTATAAAGGCTCACACAAAATGATTTTCTGGAAAACATTATTGATCGACACTTGAATGTTCAAATTATAAAATTTGATCTCACAAATCTCAGGTAGGTAATTATGTGATTTATGAAATATGAAAATATCGAAAACGTGAGATTAATTTTCAAGTCACATTTACCATTCAATTCTTGATTGATATACTTTCATCGACTGGATAATCAATTTATATCATTTAATTACATGATTTCAATTTGATTAAAACAAGAATAAAGTACGTTTAATAGACAGGAGCTTGGTCGGGAACCACTACGCGGTGTACCCTGGGCAACAGTGTCGATAGCGTCTCTCTCCCAAGGTAGGGGAGACCAATTTCGAGTCTCGTTTGAAGAATTGAATTTTTCAATTTAAATTTACGAGATAATAATATGTCTACATACGAGTACTTACATACCTAAATGGTTATTTGCGTACCGTACGCAATCAATTTGACGCAGCGAAAGTAATTTTGTTCAAATATACATCGAAGTGGAGTCACACAGGGTTCATGTTTGTATTTCATTTAAAATTCGTCGGCGAGGTAGAGCTTAGTCGAAGTCATTACGGAATGTTTCTGTATCATTAGGGTTTATGAATTGAGTAACGTGGATTAACGTATCGGCTGCACGAGTGTTGTTACAGGATTAAAACGCCAAGTGGGTAGACGCTTCTAGATTTTGTAATACTATGCATGAATTTTCATAGTTTCTAGTCTTCAATCATTTTATTACACACTAGCTTCCGCCCGCGGCTTCGCCCGCGTGGTGTGTTAATAAATAGCCTATATGTTAATCCAGGGTATAACCTATATACATACCAAATTTCAACCAAATCGGTCCAGCCGTTTATGCGTGAAAGAGTAACAAACATCCACACATCCACACATCCATTCTCACAAACTTTCACATTTATAACTAGCTGTTGCCCGCGGCTCCGCCCGCGTGGAATTCTGATCCCGTTCATAGCTGATATATAGCCTATATGTTAATCCAGGGTATAACCTATATACATACCAAATTTCAACCAAATCGGTCCAGCCGTTTATGCGTGAAAGAGTAACAAACATACACACATCCACACATCCATTCTCACAAACTTTCACATTTATAATATTAGTAGACAACATTTCCACACATGACAAGAAGTGGGGCTATCGGTTTAAGCTAAACGGTAAATATACGGAGTCCATCCTCGCATTCGCGGACGATTTGGCAATACTGACTCGCAACCCAAAGCAGTGCCAGGACCTACTGCGTAGAGTGGATGATTTCTGTGCATGGACAGATGGAATGAAAACAAAACCTAGCAAATGCTACTGTCTATGTCTGGGTAGGCGGGGTACCAGGTATACTTCATATGACCCAGGGCTTAGTATAGGCGGGGAAAACGTTTCAACTATATCTGAAACCGTGCCCTTTAAATTCCTCGGAAGAAAGATTGATAACAGAGGTTGCACTCCAGCTTTGGACGAACTAATTGATAGTTTCATTATCGATTTAAAAAAGGTAGACCAACAACCAATAAGTAATGTTAAAAAAGCTTGGATCTATGACAACTATTTAACCTCGCGTCTTAACTGGCCGTTTCTTATATATGATATAAACCAGAGCCTCCTCAAAAAACTAGATGCGAGTGTCACAAAGACACTGAAGTCGTGGCTAGGGCTAGCTCAGTCGGCCGACCCGTCGGCACTATATAGATCCGCGAATAATTTTGGAATGACGTTAAAGAAGCCATCAGAACTCTATAAACACCTAAGAGTAACTAAAATGCACGTCTTATCGAAATCTAAAGACGAAATAGTAAAAGTCCTTCCAAAAGATAAAAATGCATCGGAGCTCGAATCACGCCTCCAGTTCCATAAAAAATTCATGATAGGCTCGCAGACTGGTAGAGTAGGTCTAGGGAATATTCAGAAACAAACAGATAAAGAAATAACAAAATCTTTTCTTCAAACAGACGAAAACAACACCTATAAGGTGCACGCAATGAACCTAGAAATGCAAAACGAATGGTTGACCCTAGGTGAATTTTGTATTCCCATAGCCTTAAAATGGCGTACCATAATATACGACTGGTCACCGGCCTTACTTAAATTTTACCTAAATGCATTCCAGTTGACCCTCCCCGACCAAAGCAATCTAGTCAGGTGGGGAAAAGCCACAGATAAAACATGTAACTCATGTGGTGAAGCAACTGGAACGGCTAGGCACCTGCTAGTGGGTTGTAGGACGCTATTAGACCGGGGTCATTACTCGCGCCGACATGATAAGGTATTAGAAATCATACGTGAAGCTGTAAGTTTGGCGGTAGCTAGAGCGAAAAAAGGATTAACCACAAACCAAAGAAATGACATTGTGTTTGTAAAGGAAGGCTGCTCAAAGAAATCACCTCAAAAGCCATATTCAATTTTGATAGCTGCCGTTGACTGGACAATACTCGTAGACACGTATGAGAAGCACTATAAAATACCGGAGGATATCTGTGCCTCATCATCCAGACCCGACATATTCCTTTTTTCACGATCGCATAGGCGTGCAGTGCTTGTAGAACTCACAGTACCGTGGGAAACTAATATACCTAAAGACCACGCTATAAAGACAAACAAATACTTTGACTTGACTAACGAGTTAACCAAGAACGGCTACGTGGTTAAACTCTACGCCGTAGAAGTAGGAGCAAGGGGAATTCCAGCTAAATCCCTGTACAACTTACTTAAAGACCTCGGATTGCCAAGAGCTTCAGTAAGCTCTTTACTAAATCGAATATCAAAAGCGGCATTGATAGGATCTTACCAAATTTGGATAGGTAGGGGGGGGAACACTAGTGACGGTGGAGGTGAGCGCTGATGCATCACAAGGTGGCCACCCTAAACCTACATCTGGGTCGCAAGTCCCAGTCGCCGTCACGGTGTTCCTCTCTGTATCACGCTATGGACCCGGCGACCGCACGGTGAATCCATGGAGTGCTGAGAATCGGATCTCTTAGTAGGATAATATTTTAAACAAAGAAATGAAGATAACATTTAAGAAAGCTCAGGTGCAAGGTAAAAATCGGGATAATATTCAGCAGTTACAAATGTGGTATTTTCTGTAACTAAATGAAAAAATGAACATAGGTAGTCTACGTTAATGTAATGCGGTTTTAATGGGCATTAATTTGAATTCACCTCGCCTACTGGTAAGCTGAAGCAAGACCATGTTCATCACCACCACGCCGCAGAGGCTGTCTTACTTGAAGAGAACCTAATACAATCATAATAAATTGAAGCTAAGTAACAATACAAAAAATATCTACTGGCAGTTTAACTCAAACAACGTGAAAAAAATAACAACAGACAATTTTAAATAAATTCCGGCAAGAAAATAACTACTTTCTAAAGTATAAAGGATTAGATTTGCCGTTCAGTTAGTGAATCCGCTTTGCCTCGATCTGCGGCTGTTTCTTTGAAGTAATGGAATAGCCCTGAGACTCGGCAACTTTTATAGAGATTAGAAAATAAAACGGTCTTACGAGTATAAGGTTACTATATAATATGCTGAGTAGAGATTCGCTTTAAATGCCCTTTTATTGTAACAGTTTTGACTGATTTTTTTTAAGACTATGCTGATCGTTCAAATTTTTGTATAGAAATCAGTTTGTATTAGTAAAAATGGTTAAGTCAGAAGAAAAGCTAAGAAAACGGACTTAGGTGACATCTCATCCGCGAAAGATTTCATCTTCGGATGAAATGCCGCCCTTTTTAAATTGTTAGGTCACGAATCATCCGCACTTGAAATTGATTTCGGATGAGTTGTCATAATTAATACTAATAGTGGTCTTTTCCGCCAAAATAAAATCTGAGGTCGAAATTTATCCTGAATGTGATGCAAAAAATATAAACATTAAAGAGTATAAACATAGTTCCCTGGCCGCATAAGCTGATGTTACGGAACAACATACGGTTTTAATCGGCTCGAATACAACATGCCACCACCCACATTATCGTTAGCTCCTGCTCATATGTATAGATGTATTAGTACAAAAGCCCGCCACCTGCTACTATCGTTAGGTTTATTCTATCATCGCACCACTCACTATAGGCAGGGAATTCATCCTCACACATTGCGACCGGAAACAGTGCGCATTGTGCGGTATGAGAAGGACTTCATCCCACGCACACTCAAGCTGTGGACTGAACTGCTGTAGTTTTCCTAAGTGACCACAATATGGGGTTCTTCAAGAAGGGTATTAGAATGTTACGGGTGTAACGCCCCTGGTGTTGCATATAATAGAAAATTCTTTATTGTATGCTAATAAGAAATAATAGAATATGTACGGAAAACACAAGAAATATGCAGAAATGGTGGTCTTATTTCACAGTTTCACACAGCGATTTTTTAAAGGCAACCTTTGGCTGGACATATTTTAATCATCTTAGCGATAACATGCATAGGCCATGGTGACCGCTTTCCGCCGGATGGGCTGTGTGCTTGTCTAGCGGTATAAAAACATGCTTTGTTTTTTTTAATGTTATGATCTAGCTTTCTCTAGTAATTAATTTGGTCACAATAAAGGCATATTGGTAACACAAGTGTACTTTTCCACGATATTTGTTACTAGCTGTTGCCCGCGGCTCCGCCCGCGTGGAATTCTGATCCCGTTCATCACTGATATATAGCCTATATGTTAATCCAGGGTATAACCTATATATACCAAATTTCAACCAAATCGGTCCAGCCGTTTATGCGTGAAAGAGTAACAAACATCCACACATCCATTCTCACAAACTTTCACATTTATAATATTAGTAGGATTGAACCAGCCCCTCTAGACAAGTGGCAATTCGTTGCTCGGCGTATGATGGAATAGAATGCCAAATTTATGGGATTTGACGTATATATGACAGGCGTCAACGAATGTCGAAAACGTCAAATCCTATACATTTGTCATTCTATTCCATCATACGCCGAGCAACGAATTGCCACTTGTCTAGAGGGGCTGGCTAGGAACATTTCCACTGTCAAAAAAAATTGGTCAGTGTATATTCTGCGCGGTCAACCTCAGCTGGCTTGTCCACTTCAGAATCTAGCCGTAATATCTTGGAACCCGCAGTGGTCATAACTTTTAATGAACTGCTGACGTTGCAGGAAATATTTAAATTCTACCCTAGTACCCTACAAAGATAGCCACTGTAAGTTACCACTTCCAGCGTTTTATCAAAGCTATGGTTTGAAGTGTCCAGATAGCATAATTTAGACTGCCTTCGGTCTTGTTGTAAGAGTCAGTTCATACTAACGGCAATAAGGATCGTTTTAGTTTAGTTTTGCTTTTGACTAAATTATTGAGAAAATTATAATAAATTGGAAAAAGCGAAATCAATTCTCGGGCGGGACTCGAACCCGCGATCTTTACCTTACAGGGGGAACGCTCTGACCACTGAGCCACCGAGCTTCGCCCGAGAGTGATCCAATTTTTCCAATACATCCATCTTACGGCGATGGTTCGAGTCCCGCCCGAGAATTGATTTCGCTTTTTCCAATTTATTATAATTTGTTCAGTTTAGCAAACTAATTGCTTTAAAATTATCTCAATTATTGAGAAAAGTTTAAAATGTTCTTTATACTACTTTTTTATATAGGATACGTCAATTTGATTTCACCTCACCTAATGGTAAGCTGTAGGCAAAGTCTTGGAAAAGAGGGTCACCATTACAGACACGTACCATGTTACAATGGTGGCACTCAGTTTGACGGCCTCATCAGATGCTTTTTCACGCCCCGCATAAAGGACCCGGGACTGTAAGAAGAGAGTAACACGTGAGCTGGTAATGAATTCAAGGTCTCAATGCTTATTTCTTAAGTAAAGTTATACTTGCAGACAGACGATGTAAAATTACTGGTTTTAGCTTTTAGGATCAACAGTTTTAGTTAAAATAAGATTTATTTTAAACCCCTGACGCAAAAAAGAAGGGGTGATATAAGTTTGACGTGTCTTTGTGTGTGTGTGGTGTATGCGTGTGTGTGTGCACGTATGTTTGCGTGCGTGTGTGGGTGTGTGTGTGTGTGTATGGTATCGTAGCTCCCGAACGGATGAACCAATCCTGACTTAGTTTTTTTAACTTAAAAATATTATATCTATGATCAAACACACAGCCAATGTTTCTGCCTACTAAAGCTTTGGTATTTTTTAAGTATACTATAAAAAAAAGTCTAGAAACGAGGGATTCTACTTAGCAACAAAATAAATGTATTCCAACTATGAAAATAACAATGAAGAAATGTTTCACATAATTATTATCTTGCTAACTCGCATGTGGTTTTATCGTCTAGTCTAGTGTGGTTCACGTGAAGCCTAACATTGTTTGGCGACTGCCCAAATAATTTCCAAGCAGTTCAATTATTGACCTGTTTTAAGAGTTCATGGTATGGGCCCTGATAGCCTTTGGAGGTATTTGTGTCTTGACTTGACTACGGCAAAGCCTGGAGGGTTATGATTTTAACAGACAATGTATTTATGATATGGGGAATATCCACCGGGTCCAGGTAGAAGGGGTAGGCCCAAGAAGTCCTGGCTTGACGTCGCGAAGGACGACATACGTGCAAATGGTCTCACTACTATGGACATCCAAAATCGTGCGAAGTGGGGATCTCTCATAGCTCCTCATTTACTTATGCGCATAAAACAAAAGAGTCACTATAACCTTTGAGAATGCCGTGAGGTGAAACCAGTCAGGTTGAAAAATAAAATACTGTAGAAACTAACAAGACAATCTATAATATAAAAATGAATCCCTAAATGTGTTGCTAAGCGCAAATCTCGAGAACGGCTGAACCGAATTCGCTAATTCTTTTTTTAGAATATTTCTTAAAGTACGAAGATGGTTCTTACGGAGAGAAAAATTAAAAAAAAAGAATCGACTGTTAGGCGGTACAAAGTTCGCGGGGTCAGTTAGTATTATATAGATACATGAAAAAAAATATAATATAGACATCATAATAGAGTCAATTAAACCAAAACAATAAGGATCATTAGTTTCTAATAGGTAGGTATTTAATGAAAGTAAGGCATGTCACATCTTAAATTGATGATGACGTCACGCGCCAATGTTGAGGCGTCTCCCCTAATCGGCTGGTATACTTCGGGACCCATGTCTTGGACCATAAATGAGCTCAAAATGTGCTCTATACACACAGTACACGTTTCTGGGATGTCTTTTGAGGTTAGCACGGGGTGCTACGGTGTGGTGACTGAGTTCAAATTCACCAAGCATAGATTATTACAAGACAATCCGCGCCCGCCAGGGCCTCGGTTGTTTCGGGACTAATGGCCAAAATATATGTTGCGAGGTAATAACTCACACATTAATTATCACTAATTAGACTTCCTGTGGATTGGTTGGAACTGTGGCTCAAACATATTTCGGAACTACCCTATACCCGCGACTTTACCCACGTGGATGTCGATTATCGCGACTTTTATTCATAAATGTCCGGTTCTACTTAATCAATTATGATCAAAGAGACCTAAGTTTTTAAGTATGATTATTACCTTAAAAAACCCGCATCAAAATCTGTTCAGTGTCCCGAGCATCAAAAAGTATATTCCAATATTCTTCTTTACTTATTTATTACTAGTTGACCCGGCGAACTTCGTACCGCCATATTTTCTGATCTCGTTCCCACTGCATATTTCTAAATTTATCAGTGTTTCTCTACAATACTATGCATGTATTATACATATAAACCTTCCTCTTGAATAGCTCTATCTATTAATAAAAATCGCTTCAAAATCCGTTGCGTAGTTTTGAAGATTTAAGCATACATAGGGACGGACAGACAGCAACGGAGACTTTGTTTTATAATATGTAGTGATGATGTATTGTAACATTTTCAATTTTACACGAGGTTTCAATCCTTTCATATGACCAGAAAATATACCGTAGTCTACATACCTACCTATAAATATATTCCAACAAGCTATCCTGTCCTGTCTTCCTATCCTGATTCTCATTAAAGATTCCTTCTAACCAGCCCACCTGACCTACAATGCTTTGAAACCCTAATGCTTCGTTTACATACTCGCGGCAGAGCGAGGGAAGTGGCGAGAGAAGTGGGCAGGGACGTGGTGTGAATGGTATATTCGTCATGCCGCGAGTAGTGCCGCGTATGTTGCTGCGAGTGTCGGCTTGGCAGCGCGAGAAGGAGCGGCAATACTAACGCGATGAAGCATTCACATACTCGCGTCGCGCACACTTCGCATCGAGCGCTCGTTGTGTACGCGCGTGTCACAGTCACAGGATTACTTCGAATTTATTATCATGACAATGACGCAACCAATCGAATGGTCCAACGAAAAATCAATAGAATTTATTGAAATGCTTGCTACGGATCTAATTAAATAATATAGGTAATACATATGTATATAAAAGATAGGTAGGTAGGTACCTACCTACCAAATTAGCCTGATTACCTACCAAATTAAAATAGGTAGGTAGGTAGGTACCTACCTACCTACCAAATTAGCCTAATTATACCTACCAAATAGGTAGGTAGGGTACCTACCTACCAAACTAGAATAGGTAGGTACCTACCTACCAACCTATTTGGTAGGTAATCAGGCTAATTTGGTAGGTACTACCTACCTACCTACCTTTTTTAATTTGGTAGGTAATTAGGCTAATTTGGTAGGTAGGTACCTACCTACCTACCTATTCTAATTTTGTAGGTAACCTACTTACCAAATTAGCCTAATTACCTACCTACCTATTTTAATTTGGTAGGTAGGTAGGTACCTCTACCTACTAAATTAGAATAGGTAGGTAGGTAGGTACCTACCTACCAAATTAGCCTAAGTATACCGACCAAACAGGTAGCTAGGGTACCTACCAAATTAGAATAGGTAGGTAGGTAGGTACCTACCTACCAAATTAGAATAGGTAGGTAGGTAGGTACCTACCTACCAAACTAGAATAGGTAGGTAGGTAGGTACCTACCTACCAAACTAGAATAGGTAGGTAGGTAGGTACCTACCTACCAAACTAGAATAGGTAGGTAGGTAGGTACCTACCTACCTACCTATTTGGTAGGTAATCAGGCTAATTTGGTAGGTACTACCTACCTAACTACCTATTTTAATTTGGTAGGTAATTAGGCTAATTTGGTAGGTAGGTACCTACCTACCTACCTATTCTAATTTGGTAGGTAACCTACTTACCAAATTAGCCTAATTTACCTACCTACCTATTTTAATTTGGTAGGTAGGTAGGTACCTCTACCTACTAAATTAGAATAGGTAGGTGGTAGGTACCTACCTACCAAATTAGCCTACCTAACTATTTTAATTTGGTAGGTAATTAGGCTAATTTGGTAGGTAGGTACCTACCTACCAAATTAGCCTATACCTACCAAATTAGAATAGGTAGGTAGGTAGGTACCTACCTACCAAAGTAGAATAGGTAGGTAGGTAGGTATCTACCTACCAAATTAGCCTATACCTACCAAATTAGAATAGGTAGGTAGGTAGGTACCTACCTACCAAATTAGAATAGGTAGGTAGGTAGGTACCTACCTACCAAACTAGAATAGGTAGGTAGGTGGTACCTACCTACCAAATTAGCCTAATTACCTACCAAATTAAAATAGGTAGGTAGGTAGGTATACCTACCTACCAAATTAGCCTGATTACCTACTAGCTAAGTATCTATATCTAAGTAGATAGCCTAGCCTAATAAAATGCCTATACTGCATTCGGTTAGGTGTCCACTTAACTAAAGTCGTCCATCTCCATCGCAAGGCGAATACTGTATGCGGGGCAACGCGATGAACATCGCGATGATGCGAGTGTTGGGCAACGCGATGAACATCGCGATGATGCGAGTGTTTGAATGCTAGGGCATTATTCGCGTGAATATTGCCGGCAAGGCGATGAGCAATGCGAGCGGCAGTATGTAAACGCGGGGTAATAGATATTTCATAGTTGGTACTCGTTAAGATGACACATTAACCTGACTTAGGTAAACTTCAGAGATAGCACATAAACACTAAACGGGTGAAAGTTTGATGAGCACTCAGGATGCCAAGCTCAAACTGCGACACTTTAGTATTCTGCAAACTTTCAGTATTGTGTTTGTAACGTCAATATTGTTGTGGTACAAGTCTTAAGATGTATATCAACGCATAGTTATTTTATACTATGTGGTAGGTGTGGTGTGGTGTGAGTAGAAGTTTTATCGACTCGACAGAAGAAGATTTTATACTAGATCTAATATATAAAAATCAATGCCACTGTATAACCCTATATTATTAATGTTAAATGAAAATAAATAAATATTTATCTCATGCCACTTTTCGTTGTTAGTTTATAACTCAAGAACGGCTGAACCGATTTGGCTAATTTTAGTCTTGAAATGATCGTGGATGTCCAGGGAAGGTTTAAACGGTGAAAAAATAGGTGCAGCGGGAACGGAAAAAATATGGCGGTACGAAGTTCGCCGGGACAGCTAGTATTATATAATTATCAAGTACTCGCAAAGATGACACATCAACCTGACTTATTACCTAAGTCAGGTTAATGTGTCATTTTAAAGAGTACTTGTACTGTACTTGGGTACCTACTTCAGAGATAGCACATAGACACTAAACGGGTGAAAGTTTGATGAGCACTCAGGATGCCAAGCTCCAACTGCGACACTTTAGTATTCTGCAAACTTTCAGTATTGTGTTAAATACCAACGATTTATTTCATGACGTGGTTTTTGACAGCATCTGTGACGTGGCGGCAGTAAACGCAAGAGGCGCGGGTTTGATCCCCACTCAGTAAAAATATTTAATTTTTTTTATACAACTTGGGTCGATTACAAACACATGGCCTAAAGGTAAAAATATTAAAAAATAATTTTCACTAGTCTCCTACCAAGAGACGAATGATCACCCAAATACAGGATGAACCTACAACTTTTATTTCAGGGGACGAATGTTGAAGCCGGTAGATTTGTCGCCAGAGTTGAAAGATTTTAGGCATAGATTGGACTTAGTAAATAGTGCTATAATCGAGTTACAGAATCTTCCCGTGAGAAGCGAAACACGGGTTAGTGACAATCGCTCCACTCCTATAAATTGAACCAAAGATCTATTCAATGCAAAGTTTCATGAAATTGACCACCTTATATCTTTGAATATACCGTTTTGTAAACTACAAGTACACATATGTTTGCAGGCGAGGCCTGGCCGGGTAAAATAGAGATGATATTCATAGCGTTCATATTGAATATGTGTATCTATATTTCGGATAAAAATGTTTTGAATAGTTCATCGTTTCATAGTTTTATGCAGAACTTGAGCAATATTTTGAAATATTAACTAGTGTATCTAAAAGTATAGATAAACAGGTAAAGAGACACGTTGTTAATATTGAAAGGTTTATACTGCAGAAAGACAAAAGGGCATGAGCTTTTTCTGCGTCTGAGAGGCAGTAATTAAGTCAAAAAGAAAGCAGTGAGTTATGGAGAATGGGTATAGATGGGAAAATTTTGAAATTATTCGTATGTTAACTGCTCGTTAACAATTAATTTCAATCGAGTACTGATTACTTTGAGTATTATAGATAGAATCTAATGATATAAAGTAATATTTAAAAAAAAACAATTATCCTTAGAATTTCAATGGCTATTAGGTACGTTACCGTAAGATGTTGATGTGATTTCAGTTAACTAAGATACGTCCAGGGATTCTTCAAGAATGGGACTGTTATGCCACTCCGATATTGATTTATTCCAATTTAAATCTGAATAAATAAACTGAAATAAAAATCCATACTTCCATCAATACTAATATTATAAATGGGAAAGCAACTCTGTCTGTATGTCTGTCTGTTACGCTTTCACACATAAACCACTGAACCGATTTTGATGAAATTTGGTATAGGGGTAGTTTAGACCTAGAGAAAGGATATGGGCTATGTTTGGTCGCGATAAACGACATCCACGCGGGCGGAGCCGCGGGCAAAAGCTAGTTAACAATAATTGCTTCAAAATTTTAATCATAAGCCCTGATTTATCTATCTAGCTAGTGATAGGATAATTTTCGTTCAGATTCCATGAAAGAAGAAAGATTGACAGCAAACACACTTTTTTTTTTTTCTACAGCACAAACATCTAAATATAAATAGTATGGTAACCTATTCAAAAAAAACATCTTAACATTTATAATTATTGGTAGGATTGCATTAAAAAAGGTAGATTTGTATTTCATTAAGTTACTGGGGCATTTGCATGCTCATTACACAGGAAAATTACTAATCACATAAACGCCACAGTAACTGGCATAGAGAGCGTTGAATCATAATAAAGTGAATTCCGTGGAAGTCAAATATTTAGTGGAATTAAAGATTCTATCTCTATCTCTTTCTTTTTGTCCTTCTCCTCTCTCTCTTTCTCTCTCTCTCTCTTTCTCTCCCTCTCCCCTCTCTTTTTTTTTTTTATACCACTTAGTTGGCAGACAAGCACACGGCCCACCTGATGAGAAGCGGTCACCGTGGCCTATGGACGCATGCAACACCAGGGGCGTCACACTCGCGCTGCCGACCCTGAAGAAACCTTCTAATGCCCTTCTTGAAGAACCCCATATTGTAGTCGCTTGGGAAAACCACCGCAGGGAGTTCATTCCACAGCCTGAGTGTGCGAGGGATGAAATGCCTTTCAAACCGCACAGTGCGTACCGTTTCCGGACGCAATGTGTGAGGATGAATTCCCTGCCTGTGGCGAGAGGTGCGATGATAGAATGTAGCTGTTGGCATCATGTCAAACAGTTCTTTCTCTCTTCCCCTCTCTAATTTTGAATGTTATTTGGATTATATAGGTCTGACATTAGGTTGTAAGCTATTCCCCCCATCTACCGCCAACCTCCATTTTTATATGGCAACACATCGTTTGTCGAGTTTTAACACTCCAAGCAAATGTCACATGACCCTAAAAAAGAGAATTGATTTAATCAACTGTAACTGCACTGTAATAGTATCACGCATTCAGTTTTATGCATCTTGAATGAGATTGAATAGAGCGTTGTCGTGATCAAAAAACGTCTAAGATGTTTCGGAAGCAAAACTCAATTATGTTGCTATTAGTTTTATTGGTAAGTATTTCATATTAAAATTTTGTTTTTTTTTAAAAAGGGCAGGTCAGAAGTTCTCAAAACCGGAGGGCTTGCATGAAAGGATTAATGATAGTAGAGGGAGCTCATGAAGTATGTAAGGGTAGAGTCCTATGGCGAGCTACTCTTTGCCTACCCTGGAGGGAAAAATGTATATATTTCATATTTTTTTCTTATACCAATTAGGTGGTATAAGAAAAAACTTATACACGGCCGGCCTGATGGAAAGCGGTAACCGTGACCGTTTCGTCAGTCTTCTTTCGTCCATCCTCCACGTGTCCGAACCATCTAAGCATTCATTTCTCTATCTTAAGGTATGATTCCGAACCCGACCGCATACGACAACTGCCGACGCGTGCAGCACATACAGCGTACCCATTACTTATCAAACTCCGATACGGATAAAGGGGACCATTGAGAAGCCGCAATGAACTACGCGCATGTGCTGCGTGCGTCGGCAGTTGTCGTATGCGGTCGGCTACGGAATCATACCTTTAGTCACTACATCTTCAACCATACCACAACGTTCCCTTATCAAGACATTATAACCTTACAAAATTTGTTTTTGTATTTTATTTTCAGGGTATTATGCACCCAATTTGTGCAGAATATAGACAATCAAGACACGATATTAGTCAAGCGTTTACATCTATAATGGACCTGATACATAATCTAGCCGAAAATATCAAAGAGCAAGCAATAAGAATTGGTAATCATATGGAAGTACAATTCCACAGACCTGGCTCCTGGTCAAGGATCTTATCCTGGTCTGTTTCGGATTTAAATGGATCATAAGCATACCAGAGCCTTTTTACTCCTTCGACCGTTTGATTCCCGATCAGTGCAAATATTTGTATGCATGAATATGGATATTTTGTATTGTTCTGAGTATTTTTATGTATAATTGAGTATTTAAAAACAATATCTAAGTTGTTTAAATGTTTAATAATACAATCCAGTTAAGTTATGTTTGTCATGCTTGTGTAATGTTGTGTAGAACGTTACGAACGTGTAACCAAATACATAAATGAGTCATGTTGTATTTGGATAATACATTTGATTTGGCAGTCGCTTCATGGAATGTCATTTTTCGTGAAGGAACTGCCACGTCAATTGTAAATTCAGCGAAGCATGCAGTTAGACTAGAAAAATGGACCTCATACTCAGAAGTGAAACTTTGGATGTGACTGGGATCAACACTAGGATGAAGAAGAATTGATTTGAAATTCCATTACTTAAATAATAAACATGGTATTGTGAACTTTTTTTTAAATAATTTGTTCCTCATATTGAGATCATATTCTCAGCGCTCCATGGATTCACCGTGCGGTCGCCGGGTCCATAGCGTGATACAGAGAGGAACACCGTGCGGCGACTGGGACTTGCGACCCAGATGTAGGATTAGGGTGGCCACCCTGTGATGCATCAGCGCTCACCTCCACCGTCAGTAGTGTCCCCCCCCCCCTCTGCCGCTTTTGATATTCGATTTAGTAAAGAGCTCTTGGCAATCCGAGGTCTATAAGTAAGTTGTACAGGGATTTAGCTGGAATTCCCCTTGCTCCTACTTCTACGGCGTAGAGTTTAACCACGTAGCCGTTTTTGGTTCACTCTTTAGTCAAGTCAAAGTATTTGTTTGTCTTTATAGCGTGTTCTTTAGGTATATTAGTTTTCCACGGTACTGTGAGTTCTACAAGCACTGCACGCCTATGCGATCGTGAAATATAGTGGAGTGTCGCCTTTAAATTTCTGGAGCTTCAAGGTTTAGAGCAGCAAAGGATATGTTTTATGTGGTATTTATATTGAATATACCTATTGAATTAATGGTTTTTTCATTAATTATTTAGTTCCATCGGATGCTAAAATAGTGACCATACGGTACGGATACGTACGGATCTATGGCAGACCTTGTAGGTAGTTGGGCCCTAAAAAGTCTAACAACTGGTCTAGCTGCAATGCTTCGATGTCCCCCAATATCTTTATTCAGTGGAAGACGTGAAGTGGTCAGATAACACTCGCTTCACGAAAAATATCGAAGTACGGTCAAATCCGCAATTAAACTGGTAAAACGGATCCTCCGAGGTGAAAGCTTCGGATGCAACTGGGATTAACGCTAGGATGGAGAAGATTACTACTAAGGTCATCATTGTAGGATCTAGAGGAAGATAAAGGTATCATACAAAGCAGTAAAGGCGAATATTTGCGGGTATGTAGCCATGCTTTTATTTAGGGCAACAATTATGTGTTAAACGCCACAATAATTGAATCAAGTACAAAGATATAGTTTTTAATAGTCGACAGCCTCTGTGGCGTGGCGGTAGTGAATACGACAGTTACATAGGAGGCGCGGGTTCAATCCCCGCTCAGTGTAAATATTTATATGCATAAATATGGATATTTGCATTGGTCTGGTCGTGCCTCGGCGAGCACGCGGTTCTATGGCAGTTGTTATGGGTACTGTTGAAGCCCTAAAAATTCCTACAGCAATGCTTCGATATCAACAGAGGGTTGTGGAGGTCATATGGCAGTCGATTCATAGAAAATATCAAAGTTCAGCCAAACCCGCAATAGGCTGAAAAAAGTGGACCCTAGACTCCGAGTTGTAAGCTTCAGATGCGACTGGGATTAACGCTAGGATAAAGAAGAAGTTGTTAATGGTAGTATTAATCAAAGTAATCATAAAAACCAATCTAAGACCGTCATAAGAAGTACCTAATAAAGCAATTTCTCATTATCGAGCATGTTGATACTAGATAGTGCTTTAATTAGTGCAGCGTGAATTGTATCTAACAAGTACAGGATACCGTACAAATATTATTATACTGGATGCGGAAGGCCGAGGATCGGCAGACGTGGCGGACATTGGTAGAGGCCTACGTCCAGCAGTGGACTGCAATAAGCTAATAATTGATAGATTAATAAATTGGCAACACAATTTAATTTCAATTGCCCATTTTCTTCCCTCTTTCTTGAAATGGACGGCGTGACAATTCGATATGCAAATTTTAAAATTGGCTCCCACTGGAAAATGTCATGATGACAACGTCGCGGACAATCATGTGATTGATGATTCACCTTTCTAGGTCGCAGACAAACAAGCGCACGGCCCATCTGATGGAACGTGGTTACCGTTGCCAATGGACAATGTGTGCAATTTCTTCCCCCAATCCCTAACTATGGATTGTATCATTTTTTGTTTTTTTTTCTAGTCAATAAGATTTTGGGAACTTTAATGCTGACCTCGAACTCGAAGATGAGAAAAGCGTCGGTAGCTATGTGGTTTAAGAGTCGGCCTTACAATCGAGAGATCCCGGCTCCGAATCCTGGGCGACTACTGACGTGAACCCACTCCTAACACAAGCAATTTAGCTTAGCTGGAGGGGTTAGAGGGAATACTCGTATTAATAGGTAATTTCGGTTGCGCAGAGATGAAGATGCTCAGGTGGGCAGGTGGTGTAACTAGACTGGACCATGTCAAAAATACACACATAATTACACCTTCAAAGTAAGACCTATTCCAGATAAACTGCAGGAGAGCTGTCTAAGGTGGTACGGACACGTAATGAGGCCATATGACCAGGAAAGTACTAGAAATTGAGACCAAACCCCGAGGACGAGGAAGACCCCTAATCACATGGATGTCCGTAGTAAATAAAAATCTCTTAAAGGCTCAAGTCAGCGAAAACACGACCGAGCAGCCTGCAGGCGCATGATACGGAGGGCCGACCCCAATTGAAATGGGAAAAGCCCAGGCAAAGGAAGGTTAATAAGTATTCTTCTAAAAAAAGAATGCTACTTGGGCCAATGAAAAAATGATGATGATAATAAACAAGACTAAGACCAAAGTTATAAAATGGATTACTAATGTTTCCACAGAACTCCAAAAGAAAAATGATCAAATCAATGAAGATTAACAGTCCAAGAAACATTGAGTTCCACAGATGTAGTGTCAATGAATACAAATAGAACATTAAATTTATTGATTTATTCAAAATGATTAGAGATTTTTTAGTATTGACTACGTTACTAGTAAGTAATAAATTGCATAAATAAATGGATACCATAATAATTGAAGGGGGTAGGACACGGCGGTGTTTGTAGGGTAGCCAGACCTCACAACAGAGGTTTTGTGCTGACAGTGGGAAGACTAAAGGCTTCACCTGCTTGTCTTCTGCGCAAATGGCACATAATCTCTCCGTTCTTAGATGTTCGGCATCAGTGTGACTCCCCTGATGTTTCAATCGTCCATAGGCCACGGTAACCACCTTCCATCAGGTGTGCTCGGTGCTTGTCTGTGACCTAAGTGATATTAAAAAAATAATAATACTGTATTACTACAAAAATCATTCAAAAATCGGCCAAGTGCGAGTCGGACTCGCCCATGAAGGGTTCCGTAGTAGCAAAGGCGAAAATTGCAGTTTATGACGTATTAAAAAAAACTACTGACTGGATCTCATTCGAAACAATTTTTAGTGGAAGTTTGCAAGGCAATTTACATCATATATTTTTTTTAGATTTATCATTCTCTTATTTTAGAAGTTAGAGGGGGGGGGGGGGGGGAGGGACACACATTTTCCCACTTTGGAAGTGTCTCTCGCGCAAACTATTCAGTTCAGAAAAAAAATATGAAAGGGGAATGCTGAGTGACATTAGATTGTATGTAACAGACATACCATAATCTCCGGTACTTAGTCAATTCTAAGTAAGAATAATCTTTCTGTAATCAATTTTCAGATCATTACTATACAATTATTTACTTCTGTAGAAGCAGTAGAATCTAAAACGAGACGTGATATCACAGAAGCATACACAGCAATTATGGATTCAGTACACGATATGGCACTTGAAATCATGGGAATAGTGAGGTCGTTTGGAAATCACATGGAGGTAGGATTTCAAAAAACAGGCCAGTTTGCGAGATATTTGTCTTGGTCTATTGGAGATTTTGATGAGGATGCTCCAAGTGCGCCATAGAAAAATTTAATACTGTCAAATAAAATTTAAGAGCCTTAATATTTTATGTTATATCAAACAAGATAGGTGAGCAATTGGATCACTGTGTGAACTTTTGTACTTTATTCAATAAAGATTTATTATATTTTTCCTGACTGCGCCAGCTTGCTTGCTGAACCCCTTTGGGGATATAGGCGTGAGTTTATGTATGTATGTATGTATCAAGATTATTAGAAGGAAATTAGAAGGAAACCCATTAATTTTCTTTTGGTTTATGATTTTTTTTTTTTAAAGAATATTAGCAACCGAAATTACCAATATTCCCGTTAACCCCTCCAACTAAGCTAAATTGCTTGTGCTAGGAGTGGGTTCACGTCGGTAGTGTAATGGCCAGGATTCGAACCCGGGACCTCTCGATCGTAAGGCCGACTCCTTAACCACTAAGCTACCGACGCTTCAAAATTGGCAAGTGTGTGCCGCCTGCTATCAAACTTGTTACGATCTCTTAGACAGCTGTAGGTTTTTATAATAATTGAAAATAACTACATATATAAATTGAAAATCGAATCGTAAACTACTCGATTATACCTATACAAACATAAGCTCAATACTTCACCGAACGTTCAACGAGTACCTACCTATCTAAAAATAAATCACGCAATCAGTGAATTGAACCTTTTCAGGGTAGGTTTCTTCTCTCTTTTCCAATTGATTTTACACAAACACTATACAAGTATTATCCTAATTCAAAACTGTTCCCCGTCCTAATAGAATTTCGAATCCCGTAGTCCTATTTCATACCCGTCTCTGTTACAGTATCGTCTAAGATATTAGTTAGGTATATGTTACGTGCTAGCGTCTACTTCTGAATAAATTATGATTCATTATTACTTTATTCACAACTAGCTGATGCCCGTGGCCATCTCCCGTGTGAAATTCCTGTGAACTCGGGAACCAGTTCTAGGGAAAAGAAGTTAATCTGTACCAAATTACAGAAAGAAACGTCCAGCCGTTAGACCAAAATTGAATATTAAACATCCAAATATCTTCAGAATCAAATCCGACAGAATATCGCAGCCTTACCTATAACACAACAGGAGGTTGTTATCCTCCTGTTGTGTTCGCGGCGGTGAATATAATGTTTCGAATTTAATTATAAAATAGACCAGGGGTCGAGTGGGCACCTCAAAATTATGAAGGGGCGAATGGGCACTGGGGACGAATTCCAGTGGACCAGTGGGTACTAACTCACAATCCACCTTCTTCAGTCCGACTTAACCTCCCCACCGGCTCCGGGAGATCATCCGATGGGATTTTAAAGAAAAGAAAAAAAGATAAGTACCTATATATTCGCCCCTGCCATGTTTTCAAAAGCAATATAACCGTATATAAATTGCTTTACTAATTAGGTATTGGTCGAGATGCAATTAGGCCAGTGGTAGTGGTTTTGTTTAATTTGGACCAGTAGTGGATCTAGCGATATATCACTAAGCGGGTGTGCTTAATGACGTCGGATTGTGCCGAATGCTGTATAAATTGCAATTGGATTACGTACTGACCTACGGTGGAAGGTGTAAAATCTGTGCAAGGAAAACCTTTGAATTAAATTTTAAAGTAATTAGTACGTTATTGAATAGGTAATAGTAATAGCATACATGTGATATCGATTAAGATAGGAAAATGTGAAAGGACTCGGGCAGGACTGGAACCCACGACTAGTCCCTCATAGGGGGAATACTCAGGCCGTTGAGCTATCGAGTCACGCCTTGAGTGCTTCAAATTCTCCTATATCCACTTTGGGGCGAGCTCAGTCCAAACGAAGCTACCCACTAACGTGGGCGAGACGTACCATAACCCTAATACCCAATACTTGTAATAGAATATCATAGCAAAATAATTCAAAGACTTCTTCGAATTCAAAAATGTCTAGATTGCAGAGAACACGGTAATATACTCGTAGTAAGTTGAACGAAACGCGCAATTTCTATTATCAGCTGTAAATTGGTAGCCTAGATTGCAGAGATCTCTTACTTAAAACCAGACAACGTGATGTCTGATTTAAAATAAGAGATAAAATGCATGTCGGAGAGCCAATAAGGCTACCCGTATCATAGTTGAAACTGTAGAAGTGAGAGAAGAAAAAATTAATCATCCGCAGTTGCGGGCTGTAGTTTTTAGAAAATGAGATCCGAAGAACATAATGTTTCGGTTCGGTTTAAACCCTATGATGTATTGACAGATTAAAAGTAAACGCGTTTGTTTGCACATTATCCGATTTGACATCGGTGTCGGATAGTGATTTCGGAGGAAGTAAAATGTATGAAATATGTAACTGTCTTTCATATTATCCGACCAAGTCGGATATCAAAGTCGACACCGCTGTGTTGTCAGCATTCGGCTATCGTTTTCCGATACCCATAATATATCATCATCATCATCATTTCAGCCATAGGAAGTCCACTGCTGGACATAGGCCTCCCCTATAGATCTCCAATAAGACTGGTTGGAAGCGGCTCGCATCCAGCGCGTTCCCGCGGCCTTAATGAGGTCGACTGTCCACCTTGTGGGTGAACGTCCTACGCTGCGCTTGCCGATACGTGGCCTCCACTCGAGAACTTTTTGACCATATCGGATCAGATAATTTGGAAACCCTCTTACACGGAAACTATTAGTAGTCGAAACGAGGTGTGTCTCAGGAGAAAGGAGGATACAAACCGCGTAAATGGTGGGACTAGCGATTGAGTGGTTGCGGTTTCAAACCTCCCCAGTAAATTATTGAAGGCAACCCTCTCTTTAACGCATGCATTAATCTTATTTGAGAGTGTTAACAATTCTAACAATGTCTTTAGCATGGACGTTAGTGCTACTATAGCACACGATAACCATGGCAGGCCTAAATGATTTTTTTTAAACGTTTTTTTTTAAGTGTTGGTATACGATACTAGTCTATGTCCGCGGCTCCGCCGCGTGTTATTACGACTTTCGTACGAAAAAGATAAGGTACGAATGGCGTTAGCTTCAGATGTGTGCTAAGGCGTTTAATTTAAAGAACAGGCATTAAAAGTTGAAATAAAACCAAAACTTTATGTAGCAAGCTACAATTTTAATTTTTCCGAGTTCCATTAGGTACTATATTTTTGTATTATTTTATTATTCAATTGCATCATAAACAATATGATAACTATGATTTTCAATCAACAAAATTGTAACTAAATTACGTAATCATTCAATGCGACCTAAATTAATGTAATAATTAAACTCAAATTGAGCAATGCGCAATCATATAAATTATTGATATTTCCGTAATCTCTTCAAGCGTATAAGTCGATATAGCTTGGGACACGTATCTTGGACCTAAATCGTGAGACAAATTATACCCTGGCGCGCGCAGGTTGTTTTGTAATAATCTAGGCTTGGTGAATTTGAGCTAGTCTTTTTTTTTTTTTTTTTATAAGAATATTAGCAACCGAAATTACTAATATTCCCTCTAACCCCTCCAGCTAAGCTAAATTGCTTGTGTTAGGAGTGGGTTCACGTCGGTAGTGTAATGGCCAGGATTCGAACCCGGGACCTCTCGATCGTAAGGTCGGCTCCTTAACCACTAAGCTACCGCGACGCTTCACTACCGCCGAAGGACGCTACGCTGTCGTCAAAAGACACACACTGGCACATTCTGGCCCAAGATTTATGTTTCGAGCAATACTTGTTCAGAAAAGTGGGTATAAGTAGGCCAGTTAGTGTATTGGACGGACCATAAACTCTCAGTTTTATTAATCACTACGAATGGGTTTATATTGGTGCCGCAATACCGTGAAAAATAAACTATATTAATGCATACTAGTGGACCTGGTAGAGGTTGTCCCGTATAAAAATAAATAAAATTCTAGAACCCGATTGTAGCGCTACTTAACGAATTCACATTACGAACATTTCTGTGCCTCACGAAGCGTCTAAATGATTGATTAAGATCTGTTGCACGTGAAGCAAGGCATTCAGGACATAAAGAGCTCGAAAAGGGTGAGATGCTAACGTCCACACGAATGTTCTACGCAATACTAGGAATTTTCAGCAATGGTCTTAAACAGGTGAAGATGCTGCCACACTGCGAACAGTTCAGTGCTCCACGAAGCTTCTAAATGATAGGTACAGATCTGTTGCACTTGAATAAATACATTTCTGGACATATAGAGCTCAAAAAGGGTGAGATGCTAACGTCCACACGAATGTGCTACGCAATACTAGGAATTTTCAGCAATGGTCTTAAACAGGTGAAGATGCTGCCACATTGCGAACAGTTCAGTGCCCCACGAAGCTTCTAAATGATAGGTAGAGATCTTTTGTACGAGAAACAAGGCAGTTCTAGACATTATAGAGCTCAAAAAGGGTGAGAGGCTAACGTCCAAACGAATGTTCTACAAATTCTAGGAATTTTCAGCAATGGTCTTAAACAGGTGAACATGCTGCCACATTGCGAACAGTTCAGTGCTCCACGAAGCTTCTATGTGATAGGTACGGGAGCCCTTTGTTTCGCAGACAGAAATGTCGACACCTCGGACATTATGACATTACTACGACACAACAATATTGTAATAAAAAAAACTAAATATAGTTGTTAATGATTCTAAAGCATTTTAAAATTTATATATAGGTATTCACAAGGCATTCACTATAAATTAAATTACCTAATTGAAATTAAGTATTCACAGTTTACAAAAACACTTAATTTTGCTCGCAAAATCAAATTAACGTCAAGAGTAATTTATTTCTCAACGACTTGAAGTAAATAAAATTAACTCAGAAGTGAACTAAATAATAGAGGCTGCAGGCTTGAAATAATAGAAAAAAACTCATTACGAAGTGTGATAGAAAAAACTTAAAGGCTTCCTTTCTTTCCAACTTGAAGTTTAATAGAATGCATTTAGCTTGATTAAGTTAGAAATATATGAAACATCATAACAGAAATCTTATTAAAAATAATGATTTCCAGGGTTTTCTTCCTGGGTCAGCCGGGGTGCCCCTAGGTCAGTCGGGGAGTGAGGGATATGCCAGAGGTTAACTCACCCACGGCAACTGATGACGGACTACGGCTTTCGTCGGTTCGAGTCCGAGATACCCACCCTCACCGGCTCTGGCGATTTCTGCATTTAAAAAAAATTAAAAGTCGCTGAGTCTGAGAGAAAAATCCAAAAATTTTACACTTCTCGTTTGCTATGGCATAACAAAAAAAATTAAAAAAAAGGTCCGAACTAAAAGACGATAGAATTTTATTAAAAAAAAATAAAGGAACCATCATAAGCGGGTGTGAAATTCGCGGGTTTTCGCTTACATTTCCCGCGCTTTTCTATATGCGAAGTGCCAAGCCCCAGGGCCAGGCCAGTCGCTCGCGGATCATAGCATCGTTCGCACGTCGCGCTATTACGTCATCGAAATAGTAAAATTCGCTCTACGGGAGCACTATTCTCGTAGCCGTGACAGAAAATGTATATTTAGACAATTTATTTGTGAGGGATAAATTAATATAGTGTGTGACAGTGTACTTCCATTTCTTTTATAGTGTATCGTGATGTGAGTGTGATGGAGTTTTTTTTAATTGTGATCCTCTGATTTTTTTACCAGACGAAGACTGAAGGGTAAGTAATTATGAATCAATTGCAATTATTTACTTTTTTGAATATAGAAATAAATCGAAAACATTTTTGTGTAGTGTTGCAAAAACGAAAAAATGATATTAATTAAACGTATTTGAGGAAGTTTTAATTGATATCTGTGTGATAATTGTTATTTTTTTTTTCATTAATAAATTCTCAAATTAAACAGTGTGATGCGTAATATCAAAAATTGGCAGACTTAATTACAGTAAGCGATCCTCTAATTCGATTTTTTAGTGTTTAATTGATACTGGCTTATGAATAATTGATCATAATAATTATTCTCTGAGATGTCAAAATATCTTAAGATGAATATTCAAGTGTGGAATTTTACGACTGGTAATGAAAATATGATTTTTGCATTTCATTCTGAGAGTATTTTCATTGTGACTTGTGTTTTATGAGTTTACTGTTGTAAAGGCGAGTCATAGCACTGACGACATTTTTTTTAATCTTACCGAGATGTAGAATTTACAACAACACAAGAGTGTGTTTAGAAAATCATTGTAATTACTAGAGATTTAACAATAGTGGTCGTGAGTTTTTATAGCTAGATTTTTTTTTCACAGGATTTTTTGTTATTTTGTTCGCGCTCCAAGAGCGTGTCTTATAGTTCCAAAGTACCCTCTTTAATAAGAGTGAAATACCACTTACCGATTAACCACGAAATCTCAGAACTACAACACCTTCAATTACACTTAAATTAGACTTGAACTTGACTACACTTGAAACTATAACAAGACTTGAAATTTATTAGGTTCCATAGGGTGTACACATCCGCTAATAACGGATGTTACGAAACTCCACCTTTAGGGGGGTAAAAAAAAAATGTATTCCACGACATAGTCGCGGGTGGTCACTAGCCCTAATATATTGCCTTGTGAATCTGGCTATTAATATGAGACCAATAGGCCACACATTCATAAGTATACCCTCAGATTTATGATGGCACCTATAAGTCGACCCCTTCTGCTAGCTGGTACACGTACACCCACCGTTCAATGAACGAGACTTTCCCACTGACATTTTCCTCTGGGGGCGAGAGGTAAAGCGGCACATAATATAATATATAAAACCAAGATAAAAAACCAATAATCTAAGCTAGGAGAACGAACTACGGACTCCTTGGATGTTGGTGATGAATTATTACTTTTTGACCTACAATAATAAAGATATTTGGTTTAATTTGTCGCGAATACGTTGCCTCCTTTTTAAAACTAATTAAGTTCCTAGAAAACGGATGTACCTACCCAGTAACACCATGAACCTAGTATAACACGGGACACGTATCTTGGACCTAAATTGCGAGACAAACGACGCCCAGGCGCGCGCCGATTGTTTTGTAAATCTATGCTTGGTGAAATTTGAGCTCGTCCACCGCAGTAGCACCCCGTGCTATCCTCTAAAGACACCCAAGAAACGCTTACTGCATATATTATAGTTCTCTATACATGCAGTAAGCGTTTCTTGGGTGTTCGATCTTGATGAAGATGTTCTCATCTTGAGCACATTTTAGGTCCAAGATATTATATGTCCCGAACAAAGGGAACCACGGGTAAGACGGCTACTTTTTATTTCATGTTTTTTTCTTTAGTAAGGTAGTCAAGAATCACTCGGTACGTTAAATGGTAAGTGGTTACCGGTACCTTTGTTAACAGTTGAGTGATTTCAAATTCAAAGGGTGATCTCGTTATGCTCAACCTCCTGAAAAAATCTCATGATTTTTTTTTTATTTTCACGGTTTGTGCACAAGAAATATTAGAACAAACGTTTCATTATGAGTATCTGGAAGTGTCTATAGAAATAACTTCTACATATTCAATGTCTGCATTGATAAATAAATGTTTATTTCATGATGTATATGTTATTCATTTATACATATAATCCCCATTAATTCTTGAAATAAAAACAGAATAGCTATGCGGTTTTATACTAACGACCGAGAATTTTGAAGCGAGTTAGAAATATTTCAAAGCTATTTTTACAAATAAATATGTAAACAAGTTATTACTATTATAGTGAGCAATGTGAGCATCATACCCTAAAATATCAATGGAGATTATATCCGAACAGAACTTGCCGGAAAAAGGTTACCGTGTTGGTTCCCGGTGAAGTCGAATAGGGCCAGCCCATTTCTTCCTGTGGGTACCGTGAAAGGCGACTGAGGGATAGGGCTGTTTCCCATCCGACAGTAAACATACAGTCATGACTAAGTGCACGCTATACGGTAATAGGTTCGTCCGCTATTACGTGGATAGAAAATCATAGTTAATGAAAATGCGCTTTTGCCTACCCCTTCGCGGATTTAGAGGCGTGAGTACATGTATATATGTGTAGAATAATAGGGTAGCAGTACTAGCCAGTGGTGAAGGATGAAATTTTTGAAAAAGGAAGCTGGTAGTATTATTTTTTAACTCTATCTATTTGTCACGCACCATGCGATCGATTGGTAAGCCGGTGGTAATTAAGTTATAGGGACCCCTGGGCTCTGGTACTAGCACAGAATAGATGTAGATAGTACTGACATAGTAGCACCGTAATTAAAACATCGTGCAAGTGCGAGTCGGGCTATCGCATTGAGTTCCGTACAAAACTGATTTGAGGAACGAACTTGTGCAACGTAAATGGCAATATTTTATATTGCATTGAGCTAGGTTTAGACAAATAACCTTTATTATAAATAAAAGGAACTTCATCCCTCGTACGCTCAAACTGTGGAATGAACTTCCTGCCGTGGTTTTCCAAGCTACTACAGTATGGGGTTCTTCAAGATGGGTATTAGAAGGTTCTTACGGTGTCGGCGGCGCGAGTGTGACGCCCCTGGTGTTGCACACGTCCATAGGCCACGGTAATCACTTTCCATCAGGTGGGCCGTGTGCTTGTCTGCCACCTAAGTTAAATAAAAATTAACCTTAAATATATTCAAAGGAAGTTATTATTACATAGATACCTAGTACTAACCAAGAAAGCCTTCTATATTTACGGAATAATTCACTCACACAGGGACGTTCCACCATGAATGACTGAAGAGCGTATCTAGATAGCCAAATTAGATTAAAACAAATTGATAAATTACAGTATACAAACAAGTTTCAATAGCGTCTGAGACCTTTAGACGTTTTATTTGAAGAAATCTTAAAGTTTATCATAAATCTAATCTAAAATCTTACAATTTTCAGATACTGTAAAGAAATAAGTCTTAATTTATTATTTCCTGATACTGTCTGAAGCGAATATCATTTAATGGAATAAAACCACTTTTTAACGGATTCCATCTCGTTTATTTATTATAATTTACTTTTGGCCTAAACTACAAGAATCGCGATGAATTGTTGGTATGTATTACTATTTACGCAGCTCACTGTGTCGTTAAGTCTTGCTGTATTTTGCTATTTTCTAGCTATAATTAAGTGGATGATGGGGTCCCAGGCTGGTGATGCGCTCCAACCTCTATTAAAATTTGGGTGATTTTAATTTTAATAGCGGATCATTTTCCGTACCTACATATATATATTTTCTTTATCAAGTATCTGTGGTTTATCAAACGTTTACCTACTAGTTTTCTGTTTCCTGATCATCACATTTTAGTATAATTCGTAAACAGTGTGGCAAAAAATTACAATCCGTTTGCCAATATTGCCAGGTTCTGTCGAAAATATTCATTGCGTATCTGGCTATAATTATTGTTAAAGTAGAAACAGATTTGATACTTATAAGATTTCCTTTATGATCTAATCTAAATGAATAAAGACATTTAAATATTTACACATTATTAAGTAGGTACCTATCGCCTGTGACCCACACTATTACAAAGGTAAAAAAATCTGTGCTAAATTTCATCCAAATCCGTTTATATTTATGTGAAGTAGTAGCAATACACACTCACAAACATCCATCTCAATTTCAAAAAAAGAAGGGCTGAGAGTACATCACCATAGATTGTGATTGAGTGTGATTAAAGCTCTCTGTAGTCCGTGGTCTTTTTGTATATGGCCAAGTCTAACAAATGAAGGCAACATTTATAAATGTCAATAATAAATGAATACTAAAATTGTTCGTATGTAAGCAGAATGGAACCACTCAACAGATTCGATTTTTACTTTTATTGAAGAATACTACTGTTAAAGTGGTCTAAATTCTTATAAAAAAAGAAATTCTAAAACTGATATTCTATTTAAAGTCGAAAACTGATTTTTCCACCGTCAATAGGGAGTACAAAACGCAGAAAGGAACCAAGAGCTATAATGAAGATTATTTATAAAGCAAAATCGAACCAGAGAATAATAAGACTCGATTAATCAAAGAAATAAACGATATAACTACAATTACATTTTATAAAAAAAACAGAGCCACACACTTTTGGTACCATTAATCGTAAAATAAATTCATATATTTTTCATTCATAATTCGTAATTAAATTCATAAATTCATACGTTTATTTTACAGTATTTACTGTAAAATAGTGGAACCACTTGCAACTGATTCTATTACATTTTGTTTTTCCGATTCATCTGCCTTTGTGATAACAAATATAGTAAATGGTTGTGGTTATTTTTTGTATATGAGAAATACCATGTACACAGTCATGGACACACACAACTTCCTCATAATTTGTCTCGAAGCCATCCGTACGCGCTTCGGCAAACATGCCTGACGCACTACAGTGGACACTAAAGAAAAGAGGTGCACTGAAGGGAGAAATTGATGACACGCAAGCGTTTGCTCGCGCCAATGGATCAAAAAGATAATTTCGACTCACGAAGTACTTACTAACATTTACGCAACATAGTAACGCTATCTGAAACGGCGTGACATTTACAGCAGTTTTATGGTTTTCCATTGTGCTAAGGTGTGTTTTTCTCAACATCTTTACAAAGTAGAACTATGATTCTATAATAAGTATAACTGTAAATAATTCACTGGCGTGCTGAGAGAATGCTTTTGTCGTAGTAATGAGGTGATTTAATTTGATTGTGTATGGTCTCATGAGCCTGAAGATGTTGTTGAGACTTGCGTACAAGAAAGTTAAACTCTATTACTTAGAATCAACGTTGAAGTTAATGGGTCATTAGACTAAAAGTCAAAGGACCTTTGTTTTAATTAGGTCCAGGCTAAAAATGAAATTTCTTTCTAAGTACTGTACTAATAACTTAGTTTTAATGAAATATATGAATGAAGTAGTTTTATCTTTCACCACTAGATGACGCTCCGTAAGTGACGTCACCTTATAAACATCGATATTAACATTTTCTGTAAGAGACTACAATATAATTTCTGCTGTAAAATTCGCTTCGGCCGCCGACGAAACCATGCTACGTAACTGGTTTCGTGAGAAGAATTATTTCTCTTGCCACGAAACCAGTTACGTGCAAAGAAGTTTTTTTCTTACTACGGAACTGGTTTCGTAGAAAGAAGAATATTCTTTTCAATAGGCTTCTACTGACTATATTTATCGTGGTTTCGCTATTTCATCCTTCCTGTGCCTTTCCGTGGGCCTTCAGCTTACCAGCTTCAGTATACCAAAATCAAGATCTGTTGTACAATGTTAAATAGGTACTCTAGGTACCATTGATTTTGAGTCAGCTGTAATCAAAGCTGTGCAAAATGTGTACTGTGGTATAGAAGTCAAGGGTTGCTATTTTCACTACAGCAGATGTCTGTGGCGGAAAGCAAGGGAATTAAAAATAACGTTAAGTACACAAAAGCGTCACGTAGCAAGATGTATCGGCTTAGCACGATTGCCTCCTGAATATCTGGAATGCGGATATGAGTATGTTATGTCGAAGAGCCCATCAAATAAGAAAATTGACGAATTCAATAAATACTTCCAGACTCAGTGGCATAAGAAATCAAACTTTCCGGTATTATGCAGTTGCGATAAAGAGAAAATCAGGACTAACTACTAATAACATTGAGGGTTGGCACAGTAGAATTAACCGGTACATCGGACGAACTAATCCTTCACTGGGCCAACTGTTAGAAGTTTTGAGCAAAGAAACGAAAGTTGCTGACATTTTCAAAAGTAAAGCTCACAGAAAGAAATCTGAAAATTACATGGAGATCGACAGTGAAATTAAAAATTCGCTCGATGAATTAAACGCGGGGATAATCACTGTCGGCCATTGTTTAGAAATTATTTGTCCTTATTTTTTTCATTCATAGTTTCAAAATGTACACCGTATGTACATTTAAAACTTAGGAGTTATTATGTTTAGTTTTAGCAGTGGTAAATATTGGTTTATTTAATAAAAGTAAATTTAATTTAACTCTGATTTCATTTTCTTGTCCATTTCAAGTGGACAAAAGAGAGTGCTGTATTTCACACTTAATATAGTATAAGGTAAGAAATTATAGCCAATAGCAATGCCTTAGCGTTAAAAAATACAAAAATGTGCTTTGTCTCTTTTCCACAAAAGTAAAGATGTGTCATAAACTGGTTTCGTAGCAAGAAAAATGATTCTTTCCACGTAACTGGTTACGTACATTTGGTTTTATAGGCGGTCGTACGAACTAGTTCCGTAGGAAGAAAAAATCCTCTTTGTACGTAACTGGTTTCGTAGCAAGAGAAATAATTCTTCTCACGTAACCAGTTACGTAGCATGGTTTCGTCGGCGGCCGAAGGGAATTATAAATATATTTTTAATTGTTTATACTTTTCTTGAATCACTTTTATTTTATTCAAAAGAAATCCCTAAAAGAGGAGTTCATGCAAAGGTCACCGGGTACGGTAATAAGTATAAATATTTTTTATACTTATTGGTTTTTTGAAATCGGATTTATCAGTTTTCGCAATCGATTCGATTTGATTTGAATCTAAAATCGATTTTCATCGTTATGATATATCGGACGCATGCCTAATTCGAATGCGTAACGTAAATGTATCGAGACAACGGAGCATTGCCATTGGCTGCTTGCTTACGGTGAACCTGTGTGTGTGTGTGTGTGTGTGTACGTACACACACACACCTATAAATCATAATACGTTATGAGTTTTATAGAAGTTCTGCTATAATAATTCTAAAGGGGATCATTTGTAATCTAAAACTGAGTTACCTAGGAAGAATAGACAGTATTTCTGCGTAACTCATCAACCAGTTTCCGGGGTCGAAACTCAGTGTCATATAAGGAAAAAAGGATATTGTTTGGTAACTGGTATCCTCTAAAGATATTTTTTTCTTTTACCGTAACCTACAGTTTTGTGCGCGGCTACCTACAGTTTCATAATATCCATAAACAATAAATTTAATTAGATAACAGCATGAAAGTCATATTAAATGCTATACATACGCTACTCAAAGATTTTAAATCTCATTGCCAAGAATTATACCTATCAATACTCCTACTAGTTCTATTATTGGCAAATTATGAGAGATTATGGTGAGAGATTGATGAATCGATCAATATACGTATTTTGACGTTAATGGCATTGTAAAATGACGTTTTAATCGCATCTTACGTAACCCTAGTGTGATTTAGTATAGACAAAAATAATAAATAAAAGTAGTTTTTCAATTCTCTTGTCTTCGTCGGATGATTTCTTTTTAAATAGGACACGTCAATTTGACTTCACCTCGCCTGATGATTAGCTGAAAACAAAGTCTCAGTAAAGAGGGTCACCATTATAGACAAGTATCATTTTACAATGGTGGCACTTAGATTGATGGGCTCATAAGATGCACTTTCACACCCCGCATAAAGGACCCGGGACTTTAAGAAGAAGGAAACATTGTATTGTATGCTGGTAAGGAATTCCAGATCTTAATGGTGCGACAAAGGAAAAGTGGCCAAACCGCTTGGTTCTTGATGGAATATTCTGCAGTATGCAGGTGACATCTAAGCTCTGCACTCAATCACGCTCTACCGGCTGATCAGATAGGTCCAGGGATAGATTATTATCTGAAATAATAGGTACATAGGCTACATTTAAGTAAGGATATAGGTTCCGGGAAAATGGGCATCAGCTAGCATGAATATAATGTTGGGTACACTACATAAATACGAAAAGCCTTATTCCGAAAGTTACAATCACGAATTTCAAAATTCCGAATTTCATAATTCCGAATCATTCAAAATTCCGAAAGTCAGATATCCGATGTATCATAAATCCTATTTATTGAAAACCCGAATTTCAAAATTCCTAACGGTTATAACTGCGAATATTAAAATTCCGAATTTGAAGATAACGAAACATTACGAAATATCATAAATACGAATTCCGATTATCAAAACTCCGAAACAATACAAACCCGACAATCAAGCGCCTTGTAAACCTGCATGAGGTAAGTAGGATAGTTGCTATTTTCGGGGTACACGAGATAAACAGGAAATACAATTATTGAGCTATTATTTTAATTTACTTATGCTAATGATTACAAAATACACGTTGCCATACAACTTTCAGCAACAAGCATGCATGCAGGCAAGCATGCAGACAAGCATGCATGCAGGCAAGCATGCATGCAGGCAAGCATGCATGCAGGCAAGCATGCATGCAGGCAAGAATGCAGGCAAGCATGCATGCAGCTGCATTCAGGCAAGCATGCATTCAGGCAAGCATGCAGGCATGCATTAGTTTCGCTCTTCTCCGGCGCTACGGGATGTGCAGTCCTTCCGCCCTTGCGTAACAAAGTTCGGGCACCCATGCTCGCTTCCGCAGCTTCGGCTTGCTGGTCGCCTCCGGCGACCAGCCTCAGCCGCTCCAGCTCGCCCGGGCGCCTGAGCTTCGTTACTGCGGGCGAGGACTGCCCTCCCTCCGCGCCTCCGGTTTTTAAATAACACTCTAGTGTAGGGCAAACAAGTACCACGGCAGTAGGACCACGGCAAGTCGGGTTTGGCTTAATTTTTATACGTAATAATTGGCGAGAAAATTAATTTATTATTATAAAAAATTAACTCTAAATGCGCAACATGTCAAATCAATTTTAACTTTTACCTATTTTTGTTACAAATTTTCAATTTGAGCAATGAATTTTCGGAAATTTGAAATTCGGAATAACGTTTTTCGGGCGAATAATACTACGGATTTTAAATTATTCGTAATAATGAAATTCGGAAGAATGAACATTCGTATTTATAACTTTCGGATAAATAACTATCGTGTTTTTGAATACTCGGAGTTTTGTTTCTTAGGAATTATAATATTCGGAATTTTGAAAATCGGAATATTGAAATTCAGAATTAAATATTTCGGAATTGTTGGGTGTTCCCTATAATGTTAATAGAGGTTTCAAAACGTACGTTTAAAATAAAAGTCAATTGGAATACGAAGTTATTCAAATACAAAACAGCTGTTTGAAAACATCTGTTTTTGTAATTCTATAGGCTACTCGGTATCTTGAGCGTATTATATTGACACTTCAGACTTTGATTCTATGATATGAAAAGAAGAATGACTGAATCGCTTCATTTATAACGTTTAAAGATATGAGCAATAAAATATCATATTTATATAAACTGTTGATCGATGGCATTTGATGGAACTTGCTACACGTCTATCTGGTATCTATCTTCTATACTATTATATAATTGTATCTAAATTGAAAATGTTTGTCCGCGATGGACGCAAAACCTATTGAACGGATTTTGATGCGGTTTTTTTTGTTAGAAAGGTCTTGGTCAGACTTAAAATCTTACGTTTGTTTGATTTCAATCGGTTGACTAGAACCGGAGATAAGAAATCCACTTGGGCGGAGCCGCAGGCGGAAGGCTAGTATTGAATAAGACACTTGTACTCTTCCACTTTATTTTATTTCTCAAACTGACTGGTTTCAACTCAAAGGTTTAATTACCGACAGTGTAAACCTTTGAGAATGCCGTAAAATGCTACTAATAAATGGAATATAACCCTTAAAATATATTGACTACGCTTGAATTGTTTAAAAACTAATCATAAAATGTTAAAAATGTACTAAAAACAGTATGTAACTATCAATAAAGAAAATGAACCAAAAGTACTTACAAAAAGTAATAGACATTAATAAATAACGATTGTATCAGGCCGGCACAGCTCTCAACGAAATATCCTTCACAAGTTCGAATATGAACCGGTAAAATAAAATAAAATCTAATTTAGGAAGGATGGAAAACTTCAAGGTTAAAAGGGGCTCGTGAAAGTACCAAATCGAATTTATACAAGCTCTCTTCGGCCATAACTTGATTAACACCTTTCTGATCATAAGAACGAACATTTTCCTTAAAATTCACTATATTGTTCAATATTATGCGACGTTACAAATTCCCATGGAAAGATAGGGGATGCGGAATTGAGATGTTTGGGGTGCGTTTAGGTGCATATAGCCCTATTTATTTATTTTAGGTTAGCCAGAGCTCGCTGAAGAGGTTTTGTACTGTCAATAGGAAGACCAAAGGCTTGTCCTACTTTCACGTACGCTAAGCTTTGAAAATCTATTGTGGTTTTTCCTGATGACTATAGTATGGGATATTAAAAGGTTCTTATAGGATCGGTAGCACGAGTATGACGGCCTGAGTGTCGCGCACGTCCTTACGATACTAGATTCAAAATAATAACAATACTGTCTAGTAGTAAGTTATTCAAAGATGGAAAAATCGATTTGTACGCCCTGTGTCAGATACGCAAAATGTCAGAAGCGCATATTGTCAGATCGGAAGACTTCGTCGCGAAATGTCATATTCGCAAATAGTCAGAATCTCTTAATGACAAATAAGCAAAATGCCATAAACGCTGAATGTCAGATACTCAATATGTCAAATACGCATAATGCCATGAACGCTGAATGTCAAATACTCAATATGTCAAATATGCATAATGCCATGATTGCATGACAACATGAACGACAAGTCAAGAGGTTGTCAATAAATAAAACACAATCTGTTATTTCCGTGAGTTTAATCATCCTATATTTAAAAAAATACAAATAAAAAATTCAAGCGACTAAGCAAGCTTTAAAAAAGTGACATAAGTTTTTCAATCCATACTTTTCTGGACGTAAAGATCGCTTTATATGGTTGACTGACTTTTTGCGTTTCTGACATTCTGCATTTCTGACTTTTTGCGTATTTGACATTTTACGTTTCTGACTTTTTGCGTATCTGGCATTTTGCGTTTCTGACTTTTTGCATATCTGGCATTTTGCGTTTCTGACTTTTTGCGTATCTGGCATTTTGCGTTTCTGACTTTTTGCGTATCTGGCATTCTGCGTTTTCGGACAATATGCGCATCTGACATTTTGCGTATCTGACATAGGGCGTGCAAATCGAAAAATCGCGTAATATGACTGTCGTATCAAAGCTAAGTTAGTAAAAATAATTACGACGTTTATAATTCTATCAGCAACGAATTAAATTCTGCGAGTAAGTACTTAGGTACTGTGAAAAAATACACTTTCATATTTATTTATGAATACTTTATTTGTTTTCGCGAAATATGTCTCTTTATTTCTTTTCGTTTCACAATAAATAAATTAATCTCAGATTAGTATTTTACATAAGTACAATCAACTGTTATCCTTGAGGCAGTTTCTCAAAGAAATTGTTGCCAAACGCGAAGTAATTAATAAAGATACATTTTTTAATATACGCTAGTATAAAGACAATACAAATAATATTAAGAAGAATTACAAAAAGCTTTTATTATTTTGTGGTGGATAATATTTTGTGATAAAGCCAGTTTATTTATAGAAAAGATGTACGAGTACCTTCCGCATTTTTCACTGTTATGATCAAACAAATATTTTTGGAAACATGTTTTTGTATTCTCACGTGGAATACTTTAAAAATGCTGAAACATTTTTGTTATCTTTTGTAGATATTTTTATACACAAATATTTATAGCACTTGGTCAGATATAACCTTTAGAAATACAACCTGATGGTGAGGGTAGGGTACAGTCAATATTAAATCTATCATGACTACAGTCTTAAAATGTTAAGATCATCTAAGAGCAAGTCATACTGTTTTAGTGATTCAAAATTATATTATCGTCTGAACTAAAAGTGCGAGTGGCTGCATCTCAGTAACTGACTAGGTCAGCTAGCATGCCAATTCGCACTGTGTAACCTCTCCTTTCTTCGTGACGTGGGGCGTCAGGAGGACAAAGGACAAGCCTTTGGTCTTCTCCACTGACAGTACAAAATCACTCCTGTAAGCTCTAACTACTATACTTACCACCGGGAATACAACACGAGGTTATTATAATGCGGTATTCCTTAGGGCGGAGTTACCTTTCAAGTAATCTTTAACATAATTTTAGTTTTCGCATCAGCGAATCACTTTAAAGTTTTACTACAAAATGAAATTCAGTTACTTAGGCCATACTGTATTTAATTACGAATGGACTAAAAGGTTCTTGTATCCCTTACAATTAAATAATGTCCGTCCCTGCACGTCCGTAATATTTGGAGTACAAAGTTGAGTAGTTGGTTGATGGAAAACTGATAGGTTTGAAAGCCTTAATAAGGCTAAAAGGTTTGGCAAAGATTGAATAATATTTATATAATAAGAGTAGGTATATCGAGTATATTCCGAAGAATCTTTTTATATGATACTAGCTGCCCCAGCGAACTTCGTACCGCCATATTTTCGGCCCGCGTGGTATTCAAATCCCGTTCCCGCTGCACCCTTATCACTTAGGGGGATGAAAAATAGATGTTGGCCGATTCTCATAGATACCGGATAAGCACAAAAAATTTCATCAAAATCGGTCAAGCCGTTTCGGAGGAGTTCGATTACGCACCCCGTGACAGAAGAATTTTATATATTAGACTAGCTGCCCCGGCGAACTTCGTACCGCCATATTTTCGGCCCGCGTGGTATTCAAATCCCGTTCCCGCTGCACACTTATCACTTAGGGGGATGAAAAATAGATGTTGGCCGATTCTCATAGATATCGGATAAGCACAAAAAATTTCATCAAAATCGGTCAAGCCGTTTCGGAGGAGTTCGATTACGCACCCCGTGACAGAAGAATTTTATATATTCGAAGATGTTTTTTTCTTTTTACACGAGGGTTCGATCCCTGCTCAGTGCAAATATTTGTATGCATGAATATGGGTATTTGCATTGGTCTGGTCGTGCCTCAGAGAGCACGTTAAGCCGTCAGCCCCGGTAGCCATACGAGTATCTATGGCAGTTGTTACGGGTGGTTGGAGTCCTAAAAAGTAAAACAACAGGTCTAACTGCGATGCTTCAATATCGCCGTTGGGTTATAGACGTCAGATGACAGTCGTTTCACGGACAACATTTAGGATCAGCCAAGTTCTTTAGACGTGCGGCAGTTTTCACAGAAATTAATTTGGGTGAACTGAAATCATGAAAATCGTATAGCCATCAGCGTCCCGCTCGTTACGCTGACGTAAGCAACGATACAATTCAGATCACTTATTTTTTTATTCTATACGGATACCTATTTGACAAATTTTGACAATTCAAATGTGACACCACTTTTAAGTGAATACTTTTTAGGCTTTTAAAATATTAAGCATACATATTTGTGTTTAAAAACCACTCTTTTTGTTATAACCAGCTTTTACCTGACATTTTGATACATATCCATATGAGGTTAATATAACACGAAATTAAAATCTAGCCAAATCTAAGACATTCAAGTAATCTTTGATCATATTTTTTTGCGAATCCAATCTAGAAATTTTATGAGAACTCGTACATATAAAGTAGACATGAAATAAATTTGCCGACTTATTGTGACTTTTCCCTTCTTAATATCACAACCTAATAATTCAGTCTACTCGCGAATACTTGCACGTAACTTTTCCTAAATACGTGAGCCTGCTTTAATGAAACATTGTTCCCTTTTAAGCTTGAAATAGGGGTCAGGCAGCCGTTTACAGTTTCTACTTATTAATGGTCCGACCTTTTGGGCCCGTAAAAATAATAGTGGTTTAAAGGTATTAACTATGCTGATATATGAGATGCCTTATAAATAGTTTTGAAAGAGAATGCTATACTAGAACAAAATTTTACAAAATAGAAAATACATTTACGCTATCGCAGAGATTTTGATAGCAGAGATAGTGTTGTAGTAATGTAACGAAAGGTAAGAGATTTTCTATTTTCTAGGGAGCGATAGTTTCTTTGCTATTGCAAAGAAAACCTAAAAATAGAGCAATCTGAACTTCTGCATGCGTGGCTAGACCTTGTACTAGCCACACATTTTCATTTAATTTTAGACTTTAAATTTAGGATATTGAAGTCTGAAATTAAATGAAAATGTGTGTTTCAAAATTAAATAGCTTTTTGTAGAGTTAATAAAAGGGCTAATGAAACCCTTTTCATTTAATTTTGGACTTTAGGTTTTTAATCGTGAATAAAGATTTAATCGTGAATATTCTATTTATATATTCTCTATGTACACCAAACCACCCGAAAACATTCTTCTCCTGTTATTACTATCCATCCTATGGTTGCCTGTAAGAAATTGCCGCAGAGTGATAAGGCCGCCATCTGTACTTACCACATACCTAACTCAGTTCTCTATGTTATATTGTTATATTGGTGTACAATAAAGACGTTTTTACTTATTTAAGTACTTACTTACTTAAAGTCTAAAAAATTTTTGCAGCATCTGTTGTATGATGCATGGACTTCTTGGAGCTATTCCTTGTACTAGCCACGTATGCAGAAATGCAGATTGCTCTTCGCTATGAAAACTAATAATGTTCCAATCGAGGCCTGTAAGACGATGGATAGTGGGTGTCCTAACTAGCCATGTTGTCGTTGATTACCTTATCATACACTAGCTGACCCGGCGAACTTCGTACCGCCATATTTTCCGCCCGCGTGGTTTGACGTCTATGACACACGTATTTTGACGTTTATGACATACGTTGACGACTGTCATATTCATCATTTTTTTTTTTTTTAAGAATATTAGCAACCGAAATTACTAATATTCCTGTTAACCCCTCCAACTAAGCTAAATTGCTTGTGCTAGGAGTGGGTTCACGTCAGTAGTGTAATGGCCAGGATTCGAACCCGGGACCTCTCGATCATAAGGCCGCCGACGCGACGCTTCATTCTATTTTACGGATTACGAAAATTACGGATATTGCGAAGTGTGTAATCGAAGCTATTCATTGCCAGAAGGCTGGTATCATTTGTTTAATTATACTTATTAAGTCTTTTTTTTATTTGTTTTTTAATATTTTATAACCTACATTAATGACATTTTTTATAGGACACGTCAATTTGACTTCGCCTCGCCTGATGGTAAGCTGAAGGCAAAGTCTCTGAAAAGAGGGTCACCATTACAGACACGTATCATGTTACAATGGTAGCACTCAGCTTGACGGCCTCATCAGATGCTTTGATTCTATCAATAAATGATTCTTTATTTAGTTCGTTACTACTGCGGCCTTTCCATAAACCTTAAAACAGGTCAATAATTGAACTGCTGTCATTCTACCATCTGGAAATGTCACTTTGTAATTGTATATAAATATATAGGACTACAAAGGGATTACAAAGTGACATTTGCAGTTGGTAGAATGACAGCAGTTCAATTATTGACCTGTTTTAAGAGTTCATGGTATGGGCCCTGTTACCCTTGAATACCAAGCATTTTAGAGTTTTCAAAATGAACACTTTTTGAACATTAAACTTCAATGAACACAACTTGTTGTAATCTCAATACACAATGACATCGAGTGCAAGTAGGTATTAATGCATAGCAACCTTCACGGCTTATAGAGCGATTTCTTTTAGTAGCAAAACTAATTACTTAATTTGTTCAGATCAGCTTGTCTTTGATAACAATGAGTTATTTATAGAAACTGTCTTTTGTAACTATAATTTACAACAACTATTACTTTAGGGAAAAATGAACAGTGAAGACTCGAAATAAATATCTGTATGACTCATTGAAAATAATTGCGCAGGTGGAATATGACATTATTTTAACTACGAGTAAGAAGTGATTACTAACTTTACTTTCGCGTTCCATGATATACTAACTACAGGCTGACTACATGGTAGTCCTAAAAAGTCTGTGATCATACTGGGGCCTTAGACAAAGTGACATTGGCGAAAACGCCAGTGGAATCGATAAAATGTAGTATGAAATTGACATAATATATCATTAATTTTTTTTTTTTTGAGTCTTTGTAACTCGTAATACATTATTTAACTTATCATTATTACTATAACCACCGCAATATCCCGAAATCCTTTGTTAAAACCTTAAAAATGGTTCGCTTCAGCGCGATTCCATCAATAGAATCTAGAATCACTTTGTCTAGGGCCCCTAGGCCTCGATTAAGGCGATTTGGTTACTGCTTTTCGACTTAAATAATTTACAGTTGTTAATCATGTAATAAACGTCAAATCTTATACATTCGACAATCTATTATACAATACGCCGACCAATGAATTACCTCTTGTCTAGAGGGCCTGTTATACTTAATTCCTCTGTTGAATTTAAAACATGTAAAACTAAAACAAAGTTCAAAAATGTCAATATAATAGTTTGTTTTTATTAGCTATGCATTTGCTAATAAAAGAGCTAGGCTCTGACAAATTGTACGTTTCATTATGGTACCACGGTAGCGACCGAGACTAATGGGGGAACAAATGAAATACTTTGACCATGGAACAAAATGGTACAGCGACTTGGTTTATGTTGTGGTATTTTGTGACAAATAAACGAGAAGTATTTTATCCGTGATGATATGATGTCTAAAACCTGTGTGTAAAAGTGCCTGGGGTGCTCATGAATTGAATTTTTCATTATTGTTTTTGAAATAAAAGTAATTGTAATTTTTGTAATAAGAATAACAAATAAGTATATCGCGATAAAATCCGTTAGATTCTATCGCGATATATGTACTTTTTTTATTTTTTACACCTTTTAAGAAAGAAAGAAAGAAACCACAAACCTAAGAGATATACATATAAAAGAATAATAAGAAAAGAGACAGCCTCCGTTGGCGTAGCGGTAGTGAACGCGGCCGCTACGCAGGAGGCGCGGGTTAGATCCTCGCTCAGTGCAAATATTTGTGTGCATGAAATATGAGTATTTGCATTTGTCTGGTCGTGCCTCGGAGAGCACGTTAAGCCGTCGGTCCCGGTTGCCATAAGAACTTCTATGGCAGTCGTTACAAGTGGAGCCCTAAAAAAAATTCAAAAACAACGGTCTAGCTGCATAGCTTCAATATCGCCTAATGTTAACATGGGGTTGTGGAGGTCAGATGACAATCGTCTCACGGAAAATATCGAGGTCTAGCCAAATCCGCAGTTAAGCGGACCCCAGACTCCGAGCTGAAAGTTTCGGATGCGACTGGGATTAACGCTAAGAGGAAGAAGAAAAGAAAGAAAAAACAATAGGTGGGCCGTGTGCTTGCCTGTCACCTAAGTAGTATAAAAAAATAATTCTAATCTCAACAAGAGTAATGACTTTTGTTGAAATTTGAATTCTGACAGCTGCTGTTAATAATAGTAACAGCTGTGACGTAATAGTGAACTAAGTTGTTAATTTTTATTAACATAATCTGCTATTTATGTATTACCATTAAGGCAAAAGTTGATTGCCGAGCAGACTTATCTCAACTTAAGGCTGCCTTACCACGAGAGATGTACTGTGCTACTTTGCTATGAATGCGTTTTTTATTCACCAACCATATTTTGTCCACATAGCATAGCACTGGTTGAAAGGCATTCAACTAAACTATACTTTTTATTTAGAACTAGCTGACCCGGCGAACTTCGTACCGCCATATTTTCCACCCGCGTGGGATTCTGATCCCCTTCCCGCTGCATATCTCTAAATTTATCAGTGTTTCTATTATACATAAACCTTCCTCTTGAATCACTCTATCTATTAACAAAAACCGCTTCAAAATCCGCTGCGTAGTTTTGAAGATTTAATATACATAGAGACGGACAGACAGCGACAGCGACTGTTTTATCTAGTTCGAGATTTAGACTCTTGGTTTGGTTTGTATAGTCATTGAGTTATCGTGGAATCCTGGTGACCAGTAATACAGGTAATCAATTACCTACGTCAGGCACCAGCGATCCGCAACCGAATTCTGTGTACCCTATGCTGTGAATGTCTAAATATTGTAATTTTTGGTTGTTGGTGAGAAATAAATCATTATTATTATTATTATATTATTATTATAATATGTAGTGAAGATGCGCTATGGATGTGTGCTATCGATGGAGATTCGAATTTTAAATATTTGTAGGAAGTTTCATATCACATCTTACTCGCTACGCTACATAGCATAACACGGTGGAAACGGTCACATTGTTTCATAGCTTAGCTTTCACATCTTCGTAGCAAAGCTGTATAGCACATCTCTGGTGGAAAGGCAGCCTTAGTCTCGTACCAGCAGTGCTTTATAACCGCGGCTTAAAACAACACTTTATTTCGCTACTAAGCTTTTCTTCAGCGTAAGTGGTCTCAGTGAAACGTCTTTCTTGAGACGACATTTTTACGACAGCAAAAAAAAATAATATAGAAAACTTGGCACAGATATTACACAATCATGAAAATAATACTAGTTGTATGAGAAGCTAGGTAGGCTACCTATTTCTGCTCTCTACTACCTGGTTGACATGTGCAAAATGGTAACTAGATAGAAGATATTGCAATTCAATCTTTGAATGCTGATTTGTTTCTTTTTAAAAATAAAGGAATGTTTCCTTTGAGTGAAATACATTGCATACGTCCATAGGCCACGGTAACCACTTTCCATCAGGTGGGCCGTGTGCTTGTCTGCCACCTAAGTGGTATAAAAAAATAAAAATAAAAAATTAGCTATCTCCAGTATTTAGTGAAATATAAGGATTTCATCGTTGATATTATGTAGTATAACTTGTGCAAGAAGATTAAAGTGAAATAAAAGTTTTCTTAATAACTGCATTTCTTTCTTCTTTATGACTATCCTCTACCTATAACATGACTTTTGCTAAAACCCCGCAGCTGAACAACAAAACATAATATGAATAGCAAATGTTGTAAAAGTTGGTATTATTTCCCAGATAATGTTAAATAAATTCCCTCTATACTCGCAAAGAATCTTCAAAGATACACACATAACGACTCACGCCATTTCCAAACATGTTTACCATGGAACTAATATCAATATTTTATGTCAAATGTAACACAGCAACTTTTAAGGGTGTTAACATTTCTCGGGAGTGAATATAATGGTTTAAATTTGATCTTATAGGATGAATTTTGGGAACAACAAATCTCTGTGTTTTGGATCCTTCTTGTCTAAATATTCTGTTTATTTTAAGCGACCCGATAGCTAAAAATAAAACTTTACTTTGGATATTAAAGTCTTGCTTAGGTTTTAATTCAATATATATACTCTATAAAGTATTTCTCTGTAGTAAACTAATATAAAGCTGAAAAGTTTGTTTCTTTGTTTATTCCTGTTTGGTTGAACGCACTAATCTCAAAAACTACCGGATCGAATTGAAAAAATCTTTTTGTTTTGAATAACACGTCTATCGAGGAAGGTTTTATGCTATAAACCATCACGCTATTCCTCAAGGGAGCGGAACAGTAACCATAAATGTCAACAAATCCGGCAAATTCCCATACGTTATTTGAAAATTAATAGATGATCAAACGAACTTCTCAAGTGAAGTTCGATCATTATTATATGAGCCGCTTCATTCGAAGATATAATTAACCAGGTAGTCCCTTAAATCTACTAGGCAACTTCGCACGTTTTTTAAAAGACATGAATATGACTAAAAAGTAAAAATTTACATGTACCTACTGAGCCACGCTCGCTCAGTCACTCCTCCCAGTTACTCATTCTTTAGAGAGGTAAAATAACCCTAAAAAAAACTTTCTTGCCTTCTTGCTTTGGGTATAGTATCAAACGTATTAACAATACTGTTTGTGTACTATGGGTGGGAGGGTGATTATATCTTCGAATGAAGCGGCTCATATAATAATGATCGAACTTCACTTGAGAAGTTCGTTTGATCATCTATTATATTTCGCCGCTTCATTCTCGATATAATTAACCAGGTAGACTTTCAGAGATAGCACAGAAAGTTTTTAATTCAATGGAACTCCTAATATGAACATAATGATTATATTGGGAGCAAAAACATAGTTACTTATTCATTTAATTAATTTAATTAAGTTACTAATACAAATAAGTAATTTCCAATTATCTATTATCCAAACTAGGTAAGGCATACTAAATTAGCAAAATTTTCGTCACTGATATATATTTATTTATTTATTTATTTATTATATACTTTATTGTACACCATTAAAATACATCATATAAAGTATCAAACTACGGAACCAGTACAATTGGATGTGCTGGTCCGGCCAGCAGTTTTCCGAGTAGTGTCGACTGAACGACCGCGCGAGTGCGCGGCGGAGGGGGCGGCATGGCGCGTGCTGTGTGCGCTAAAGACGCTCGTGTCGATGCCACTTTCTGTCAGCACCTGTTTTATCCCGCGACCAACTGATTGTGTGGTAGCTGGTCTGTGTGGTGCTTTGTATGTTAATAACGATTGACCCGTACTGACAGTTCTCTTATTTTTTGTAACGAAATGTAATCTTTGAGGACTGTTGCGGGGCAGATATGTATGTTCTCCTCGAAATGAGGTAGGAACAGAATAGGTTGGTCACGTCCAGGAGCGGTTTCAATCTGAAAGCACCTTTCAGCAGACGCTTTACTCTTTCATCTAAACCGATGTTGTCACCGGGGAATAATGATAATGCTGATCGGTGACTATTTCTAAGCTCCTGTATGAACGTCACGTAAACTGTTGGCTTAAAAATGGTAGTACCGCCGTTATTGGAGGTTTGAATGAACTAATATAATTGTGTTGGCAAAATTGCCACCACAGCCTTAAAGTAACATACTGCTTTATAGTACTGTCTACCAACGGAGCTATTAATAGATTTAGTGCATCGGGAGGAGACTCTAGCCGGATTAAGGCTTGCCGCAGAACCTCGCTGCAGCCAGGGTAAGGTCCTGGTGGAGGGGATGTTGGTCTATAAGAAGAGATTGAAGAGAATATTTATCAGAATTATTTCTGAATCCATAAATTTTTCCAACTTTGGAAATCGGGGCTGTCGGGGCCATTTTTCTGCTGCATTTTTATGCTAAGGGGAAGGGGAACCATGTAAGTGTAAAATTTCTGCTAATTGATAGTAAACGCATCCGCATTCCGTTAGCTCGTCTGTTATTAGGTTATTATGTTACACACTGCGCCCCAGCCTGTCTGGGGGGTATCCGTGTAAGTCTCGAATTTTAAAGTGAGCGAGTCACTTAATTAAATGTTGTGAATATGTTCTCGCTCCACCAGTCAAGGTCTGTCGATAACTCTGAAGGGAGTCAGATCCTTGTTTCGTAATCTTCGTACTTCGATAACATAGGAAATTTGTATCGTTCCAGAATTTTCGAGTATAGCCAACCGTATTTGGCTGCCGGGCACGAAGAGGTTAAAACTCCTATCAGTTGAGCTAAGTCGCGTATAGTGCACTGTGGTAAAGATGAAGCCTTTTGAACTAATTTTGCTATTTTATTTCGCTTTTCAATAGGTAGCGTTAACGTCAGGTTTCTTGTATCATATACAGAACCTAAATTATTTACCTGATTGTTGTGGGTACAATGAACTTGTATACAATGATAGTATTATTTTTATAGGTACGTCATACACGAAAAAATGGCGCAAACACAACATATTAGCTACTTCTAAAAATACGTCAATGTTATTAATTTATATGAATCATATTATTATTTATATTATTAATATTTAATTTTTACGTTTTTATTATTAAAAACGTATTTTTTTTTTTTTTGATCGCGCGCACTGTCGCGATTCTGATTGGTGCATAAAATGATAACCAAAAGTCATCATTTTTTTTTTTTTTTTTTGTAGCCATTTTAGAGTGTGGACAACATATCTATAGTTTATAATATATCATTGCTTGTATATCGAAATTTATAACGAAGCCTAAGCGTTTGAATAATGACCGATTATTTTATATTCTTAAGACACTCAGTATTTTTTCCGTCATAAGTTTTGTGAAGACTCTTGGTGTCACTGATAACTGATGACCCATATGGCAAAGCTGAGGATTCATAGTTGGTTTTTACCCCGAACGCGGACTCGAATTTATTGAGATCTTAAAAGTTTACGATCTGAGAGATCTTTTTCAGATCAATAGTAGGTAAATAGCTGTCTTTGGATTTCAGTTTTCTAGCTGTACGATAGTCCTCCATCTTAAAGTGTAACTTTGAGATGAATTTATTCGATAGTTTAAGTTTAATGTAAAACATTTACCACCATTAGGTATAGTGTTTTGGGTAAACTGCCAACAATTGTAAAAATAGTTTATAAGACCGGCATTTACCTGAACTACGGCTCGGGGCTTGTTCGAAGAAGCGCTCTTCGCGCTGGGAACACGCTGGTTGTCGCGGTGCTAACTCGCAGTCGGTGCCTGTCGACGGTTCCCTCCCCCTCCCCCTTCTTGTTCGATGGGAAGCGAGGAGCTTACCAGTTTCCCTTCGTGTTGACTCGCGGTCAGCACTCAGGTTTAATATTTGAGCATCAACTTGTCCTTCGTGTTAACTCACGGTTAACCGCCAGGAAAACTTACAGACGCTAGTCGTAATAACGTATGGATATATGTTGAATCGCAGCCAACTCCCGGGGTTAATCTTTGAGCATCAACTTATCCGTCGTGTTAACGCACGGTTAACCGCCAGGAAAGCTTACAGACGCTAGTCGTAATAACATATGGATATATGTTGAATCGCAGCCAACTCCCGGGTTTAATCTTTGAGCATCAACTTATCCGTCGTGTTAACGCACGGTGGATTGTACACGCTCGCTAATAACACATTATTTCAATTTTGTCTCTTTCTGCATCATGGGTTACGTTTAGGCAGGTTTTATCATATCAAGACTGGGCGTAATGAGCTTAGTATGGCACTGCGCGAGTTCATAATTCCTGAACGGAGTTGTTGTTGCTGGGTAGAAAGAGTATTTTTATCTCTATTTCTAACCATGCCCGGTATGGCGGCCGCAATTCTCGCAATAAGTTCAGGGGGCGTTTTTTATTATTAGCTCATGTACTAGGTACACCGTAACAAAATTTGAATAAAAAAGGGTATTGCATATTATCTCGCAGATGATAAGAAGTGTACATGTATATCTACTTTGGATTGCGCGTACTGAGTATTTTGGTTTGTTCAAAATTAACTCGCAGTTTATTTTGTGATCGTATAGTTATCTCCTATGCGGATTAGTCGTGTAATTACACGACGGACCTAAAGCCGCGATTTCTTAAATAAGATAACACTTCTATCATAAAGACAATTAATAACAAAATGTTATTAGGGGGGTACGCGGAGAAAAACTGTCGATGAAGAAAGAAAACGGTATACTAAGTAATTAATTATTCAAATTGAGTACATAGATAACTGCCTTTGTGAGGATACACGATCCACCTACCGGCATTACGTACTTTAGGTAATGTCAATGTAGACATGGAACTGAAATCGTAATCACCTTATTGATGATTGATTCCTATGTGTTAACACACGGTTAACCTCTAGGGATTAGATTGCCTTCGTGATAACACACGGTTATCCTCTAGGCGGGGTCGGTCCCGATTGAGTATATTGTACACTATATGTTGAATGTTCGCAGGTAACCCCCTGAATCCCATGTGTTAACACACGGTTAACGTCTAGGGATCAGATAGCCTTCGTGATAACACACGGTTATCCTCTAGGCGGGGTCGGTCCCGATTGGGTATATTGTACACTATATGTTGAATGTTCGCAGGTAACCCCCTGAATACCATGTGTTAGCACACGGTTAACGTCTAGGGATCAGATAGCCTTCGTGATAGCACACGGTTATCCTCTAGGCGGGGTCGGTTCTTCTTCTTCTTCTTCTTCTTCTGTCGAGTCGACGACGTTGGATTGCCATCGTGGTGTGGTAATTGGTTTCACGGCGGTGCCGCTACTCACGGAGAGGGCCCGAGCATAGGTATCGCTCTTCGGGAAGGCTTACTACGTACGTCCGTACGATTGGGTATATTGTACACTATATGGTGAATGTTCGCAGGTAACCCGCAGTTATCTTGATATAATATATAAGTCACTCGCTTACTGCATTGCTCTCTTGTATTAAATAGTATCTCGTTAATATGTATGAATGAGGGTATAAAAATGAAAATATTTTTATCATTCGTTAAGTGCATTGCCGCAAAGCAAAGTAATGGTTGGTATTATCGCTTAACTAGTATGAATATTGATAATGTGTGTAGTTATTAACTCACGGTTAATTGCTACAAACTAGCGAGTACTGATTGTTTTACGGTTAACGTAAAATTAATATCATCGTTGGAGACTCGCGGTCAACCCCGATGTATATGAAAGGTATTTTTGTAATTATACCTGTAGCAATATCGTTTACTCTAGAAGGTAATGCACAATATGATAAATGATAAAATGTTTTATGTAAGTACTTACATATCTCGTTTTCTTCCGCATCGGAAGAAGTAACTATATGACGCCGAAACTTTCACTTTTATTTGATTTATTCGGCGCTGCGTTGTTGAAGACGTGCTTGCGTTGCCACGCACAAATAAGGAATGAGTAACTGGGAGGAGTGACTGAGCGAGCGTGGCTCAGTAGGTACATGTAAATTTTTACTTTTTAGTCATATTCATGTCTTTTAAAAAACGTGCGAAGTTGCCTAGTAGATTTAAGGGACTACCTGGTTAATTATATCGAGAATGAAGCGGCGAAATATAATGAAATGCGGGTATGTGCCGGGCGACGACGCCTGGGTAAGTACACCATATAGTTTGTATTTGTTTGTAGCAATTAACAAAACTCAAATATTAGCCATTTCTGTTTTGGAAACGTATCCTGCTTGATATAAATAACTGTAACTATACCACCCTTCCGATTAATATCCCAATTTAATTATAAGAAATTTTGCGAAGCGAAGGAAATGCGCCATGGATTTATTTCGGTTCGCAAAAGTGCACCAGTTCTTACTCAAGTGAAATAATAAATAAGATTTCTTCCTCTTCGCTTTTTAACTCGAGTAATATTTTAAGAACTGCAAGTGCGAGTGTTCGTTATTTGCCTGAATATTTTTTTCTCTTCGTATAAAAGAACAATATTATCAGAATCTCTTATCTATATTAATATTATAAAGAGGAAAGATTTCTATTTTTATATAATAATAATAATAATTTATTTATTTCATAAGCCATACATTAATAATAATAACAAATACATAATACTTTAGTGAAATATTTTGGCTGTTTAGTTTGTACTAATTTTTATATTTCTGACACCTAAACTAGGCCAGGGCCAGTATCTTAGGCATAACGAATAAACTCAAAAACTACTGGACCGATTTCAAAAATCCTTTCGCCATTTAATAAGCTATAATATCAGCCCTCCTAGACAAGTGGCAATTCGTTGGCCGAGTATTTTGAAATAGAATGACGAATGTATGGGATTTGACGTATATGACAGGCGTCAACGTATGTAATAAATGTCAAATCTCACATTCTATTCTACAATACGGCATCAAGGAATAATTGCCACTTGTCTATGGGCAGGTACCAATATAGGCTATATAATATATCATCACGCTACTATCAGAATTCCACGCGGGTGGAGTATTTAGTAAAATAAGTGATAGCACTAGCAAAGAGCAGCAAAGACTTATTATGTTTTTTTATTTCTAGTTTGACTACGTATATGACGTCACTTAGAAATATATGACCCAAGAGAATACCATCGCCGCCTTGGGAAAAACTCATTGGTGTATAACTTATAACAATAGCTGAAACAGTGTTTTATTGGTTCGCCGTTTTACTGTTATTCACCTTATTCTCTACCCTGTATCCATTGAATGTGTGAACCAATAAATTATTTTATTGGCTTTTTCCTATTCTGTGAGGCGTATTCTAGAGAAAGTTTTATTGTATGGTATTGTTTGTTGTTTGCTAGGTATTTATTATTTTCTACCATTGTTTTTAACATGCTTTTATTGTCTTGGTTATAATATTTTTGTATGTTTGTATGTATGTTTGTATGTATATGTTGTATGTATTGTTTTTCTGAACTTTGGTTCTGGAGCACTTCCAAACGCCAGATCGATTTGAAATTTTGTACACTTATCAGAGTGTGACGCCCCTGGTGTTGCATACGTCCATAGGCCTCGGTAACCACTTTCTATCAGGTGGGCTATGTGCTTGCCTACTACCTAAGTGGTGCCTATAAAAAAAATTGATTCCATCCCATACATAACAGTACAATTTTTTTTATAGTATTTTTACACGTTGTAGCAACTTTTAGGTCCGTATTGTAATGTATCTCACTCAAATACTATAGACATTGCGACTATTAGACAATACTAGAAGTCTAATGGGTATGTACTGGTGGCCTGAAATACAGGATTCTTCCTAGTTTAGGCACCAGTCTCTCACATAGAAAAACTATGTAGGTATCGATTAAGTCATTTCTATTATTTCATATTCCAAAAAATATATGTGGTGAGAAAATGAAATGTTTTATTTATTTTTTTATTTATTCTAGAACACAGTCTGGAATTTCAATTAAGCTGAAGACAGCTGCAGCCTCAGCCTGTTGGACAGCGAGGAAATCGAGACATATCTAAGTCAAAGCCAAAGTCAAAAATCATTTATTCTGTATAGACCATCAAAACGGCACTTACAAAACGTCAAAATTTTTTTTTTTTTTTTTATTTAAACTTCTTGCACAAACCGCTGGTTCGAAACGCGGCCCCGGCCTGAGAAGACTCCGGCAAGAAACTCAGCGGGCTTTTTTTTTTGGTCTATTTACAAAAAATGCTTAGTCAACTTCATTGGTCGAAGAGAAGCGAAGAGATATGTCTACGCCGCCATGCTAAGGCTGATTTGACAGAGTGTCTATACAATCTGTCCTCAGACAAAAAAAGATTCACAACTCAGTAAGATTTTAGAATATGGGCCTTACTGTACTTAGGAGAATTTTCTTCTCCCCAGAAAACTCTTCTAGTTGTGGAGGAGTGGAATATGGAGTAAGATTTAAACTCGATTACTTTGACATCGATTCTATCAGGAAACGTATTCAATTCTATAATCATAGTTAGTAATTCTGGTTACGTAGCGTAGGATCTACCGCCTCCGGGGAGGTCGTATGGCTACGACAATCTCACCTCCGGCAACTGACGGCCCACAGACGGCGTGCGTTTTAGTCGGTTCGAGTCCGACATAACCTCCTCCTCCGGCTACGGTGGGGGAGGTATCCGTGGGGATTTTACGCACGATAAAAAAAAAAAAAAAGGTATATACCGCCTACAGTTAACCTACTCAGAAATTACTTCATATTTATGAATTTATAAGAGAAATATAAAATTATAATATTATAATATCGTTTGAAATTTATGAGCTTGATTTTCGCTAAGATAATTTGTCTTGACTGTCAACATTGTATGGATAGGTAGTCTTGGCAGCAAATAGATCATCTCATTGCGAATGAACAAGAACAAATTCGTCCTTTGAAAATTTATAGAACCTCTAATGATACTTGTAGTTTGGCATAGAGTTAGATTATGGTCTGAAATACATACATAAATACAAAAACACCTTTATCCCCGGAGGGTTAGGCAGAGGTGAATTAACACCCACATTTCACCAATTGTATTCGGTCCTACGTAATAGTGGTGATCCTATGGACGGGCCATGCATCTGAATTGTATATAATATCTTAGGCTGTATATAACTTATTTTGAAAATTGAAATTTTTTAAAACGCATCGTATCAGTTTAGTTAGCAATATTATATTTTATTGGCATATTTTTCAGCAAAAAACTATGATAATGAAGCAGTATTGGGTAGAATCGGACGATCTTGTCTTCATCCTTATTATTTTCGTTACCAGACTGTCCAGAAAATCCCTAGCTATTTTTATCTCTAACCCTTTTATGTTATTTGAGGCTACGCAACCTCGCGACAGTACTTTATTCTTTCATACCATTATTCAAGTACTTACCCCGCTTTTAAAAAGGCTATCATTCATATTAAGACCGTCATATATTAAAAAAATAAGGGAGTGTTTTTATACTATGGAGATAACTATAACATAATTATGTTAATATATTGAAATATACATTGATATATATTTTTACTATTGGAAGTATATATCATAGAATAGCAAGCTACCTACCACACCCGGGAACTATAATATATCATAGGTATATTTTGCCCTCACTCGGTCTGCGGTCGTTAATAGGTATGCTAAAATATACAGAGATATATCTGTCCACATATTTTTATGACGTCATAGCAATATAATATATTATAGCTGCGCATGCGGTCACTCGAAAATTTATACAGAAAATATATTAAAATGCCTTGGTGTGAGTCATATTAATGGCATTTACCCATGGCCCCATTAGTATGACCCACTAGTAACACCACGGGGATCTTTCTCCGTGCCCTAATTTATACAGGTCTGAAAATAGTTATGCAAATAATATGGTGAGTTTTCGAGAGATCAACAGATCCTGTAGTTGTACTACCTACACTGCCTACTGGAGTAATTATTTAATTATCAAAAAAAATATTTTATTACTAACACAATAAAACTCACGGCCAATCGTTTTCACTTGTCTAATAATTATTTTATTGAATTTTATTAATTGAAATACATACTTGCTTTAGTTTCAATACCATAAAGGTTCAACCCCACCAAACGGACGGCATCGGAACGGATTTTACAATCTTTAAACAAAATAAATCTTATATCACAGCATTTAAAGTTTATATTACCAAGTCACGCATGACAGCTTGACGTGCGTCATGCCGCCGCACGTCGCTGTCAAGCTGTTGTGCGTGACTTGGTAATATAAACTTCAAACACTATGATAATAAGATTTAATTTTGTTTAAAGATTGTAAAATCCGGGCCGATGCCGTCCGTTTGGTGGGGTTGGACCCTTATTGTATAAGTTTATTTAACACTACACTTGCATCCGCGGCTCCGCCCTCGTAGATCTCTTATCTCCGATTCTATTCAACCGATTACAATCAAACAAACGTAAGATTTTAAGCCTGACCAAGACCTTTCGAGGAAAAACTCGCATTGAATCTTTTCACTAATTTTTGCGTCAATCGCGAGCAACAATTTCCAATTGAATGTACAATTATATAAAAGTACTAGCTGACCCCGCGAACTTCGTACCGCCTAACTGTCGATTCTTAATTTTTTTTAAATTTTTCTCCTCCTCTCCGGCTCCTTGAGTGCTTTATTTAGTGTCTAAAATATTTGTATATCGTTCGACGATTCCTTTAGACTGCTAAATGACAAGTGTTAGTAATAGTATAGATATATACAGATACACTTGTCATTTAGCAGTCTAAACGAATCATCGAACGATATACAAATATTTTAGACACGTGGCAGCGTATCAAGCCAAGTTTTTAGTGAATCGACTTCTCTATTAATACAAACAATTAGATGAGTCAGAAGCGGTTATGAACGTATTAATAAACACCGATATTAATAAAAAACGGCTTCTTCTTCTGTGGAATCTATATGACACTTCTGCCCTCAAATTCTGTTTTAGAACAAGCATATTCTGCATATTTAGGTACTATGTTATGTTTAGAATTAAATGTTACTAAGATGTTAAGCAATATTTTATAATTTGGTATTTATATTTATTTGTTTAAATACGCTCATTAAATAATATTGTGTAATGTTATTTAGCAAATATCCATACCTACTAATATTATAAATGCGAAAGTAACTCTGTCTGTCTGTCTGTCTGTCTCGCTTTTACGACTAAACCGCTGAACCGATTTTGATGAAATTTGGTATAGGGGTAGATTAGACCTTGAGAAAGGACATAGGCTATGTTTGGTCGCGATAACCGAAATCCACGCGGGCGGAGCCGCGGGAAAAAGCTAGTAAATAATAAACTGACAAAGTCACGAAGTTAACTTACATTTCATCATTTCAACACCACTCGGTAATTACTGTTATTTGGAAATAACGATAGGTACCCAACGATAATTAGATATTAGCCTCTGTGGCGTGGTGGTAGTGAACGCGAAAAGCAAAGCCCGCTCAGTGCAAATATTTGTATGTATGAATATGAGTATTAGCATTGGTCTGGTCGTGCCTCGGGGAGCACGTTAAGCCCTTGATCCCGGTTGTCACAAGAACATCTATGATAGCCGTTACGGGTAGTTGTAGCCTACAAAATGTCCGACTAGTCTAACTGCAGAACTTAGATTTCACCAATTCGTCCAATTGGTTGTGGAGGTCTGATGGCAGTCGCTCAAAGTTCAGCCGCATTACAGTTAGACTGCAAGCCGACCTCAACTGACTCAGGAAAAGACTCGAAGAATGATGATACTTAATTATCGTCAATCAATCAATTAGTCTATTGCAGTCCACTGCTGGACATAGGCCTCTCCCAATATGCGCCACGTTTGCCGATCTGCCGCCTTCCGCATCCAGTCTGTCCCAACCACCTTTTTCAGGTCGTCAGGCCACCTGGCTAGGGGGTGTCCAACCTTCCGTTTTCCTTCTCGCAGTCTCCACTCTAGAACTCGTCTGCTCCTACGGCCATCAGTCCTTCGGCAAATGTGGCATAATGTCGTACCAACACTAAATTGCTGGTTTTAACTAGATAATAACATCATTGGTTTATATAGCATGGGGCCCCACACAAACAATTACAGTCCATTTATTTTATTGAACCATTTAATTCTAACAACTCAATGTCCTGCCGCAATCATCTTCATATTTTTTATACCTTTTTATAAAAATAATGGCAGAATCCAACGGAAGGGATAAAGAAAGATACTATAAAAAGGTTGTACCCGGAATAAAATCCAAACGGAGAGAGGAGGAGGATTTACCTTAAAAGAACAGAGGATTACATTAGATTATTTTGAAAGAGTGGTTGGTATATTATTGTGGGACTATCATATTATTGTTAACTAGTAAAATACGGGCGGAATATAAATAAATGCTCACGACAAATTCGATATTGTAATGGGTCATAAAACAATTACATAATGGCTTTCCATATTTTTGCGCAGAATATTTTTACATTACATTTCAAAAAACAAAAGAGAATATTTAATATCAAACAGATCTGTCCAATAACGAGAGTACTTTTTAAAACGTGTTAACGAAATATTGAATTTTATATTAGGTTTGGTTCGTTATACAGGTTTCCAGTTCACATTACCTAGGTTTAGATTTTGATTACCTTTAGTTAGTAATACTGTAAGGTAATCTAAAAGACCTATGGACCGAGTATAGGCCGGTTTCGTATATTATGTGGGTGTGTAGGGTAGCCAGAGCTCACTGGAGAGATTTGGTGTTGTTTGTGGGAAGACTAAAGGCTTGTCCTGCTTATTTGTAAATCATTACTGTTACACGATGATCTTTCTAACCACTATTTATTTAATAAAAGAATTCCACAGGAAAAAGCAATGCCAGATATTTAACTCCGAATGAATGTTTCATTGCTATCAAATTGCCCGTTAACAGACAGTGTACAACAGTACTGTTAATACCCATGTTATTAATCAATGAATATCTTTACATTTAGCCTGTGTGCCAAAAATCATTAAATTAAATAATTGGATAAACTGAAGACGTAACGCATAACAAACAATGATTATAGGTAATTACAAACTATACTATACGTTATCCGAACTCTGAAATGACGACAAAAAATAAGATCATTATACGCACCAATCAGAGACGCGACGACAGTGTACTACGCACAAAAATACATCATTAAGAATAAATTCGCAAAAATAATAATTTATATAAATAATAGTTCATAATTTGGGGATTAATATTTATCTTATGGGGAATATTAAGAATATTTCAAAGAGATTTACCTACTGCATACAGCATAAATTTTACTTAAAGAAATATCCCTTACAGTAAGTGTTTTCATAATATTTATGTATGCATAACAAGCATTTGATAAGTGTTGCCAAAGGTATTCCGTAACTCTTTTATTCGATTCTATTTTTAAATAGTTATGACGTTCTATTTCTTGGCGGCCAATGTGATCAAAATATATTTTTATGTACAAACCACTAAAAATAAAAAAATAATACAATATAATATAATCACACGGGCCGATTATCACGTGATAAGATTTTTCTTCTTCTTCTTCCTAGCGTTAATCCCAGTCGCATCCGAAACCTTCACCTCGGAGTCTGAGGTCCACTTTACCAGTTTTAAGGTAAGGTTCCTTAAACGGTAAATAAAATCATCCCGAAAACTAATAGTAAAATGAGTTCTTTTCTTTATGCCTAGTTCGCTAGAACTATAATACAAATACATAGTTCATTTCGCGAAAAAGAAATATTTGAATTCATTGATTTGAACTAACTAAATTTACCCAAATTGCATCACTGTTTTATGTTATTCCAGTTAAATTTTGTCATCATAATTAATCTGTGTCCATTTTATAATCTAAAGACAAAATGGCTACTGTAGACAAAACAATATCAAATATTTTATTACGTCGGCAATAAATCTAAAAACTACGAAATAGGGCTATAAATAAATATTTTAGATATATTGAGACGCTGTAATGCGTAGAGAGGAACGAAATGTCGTAAGAAAGATATTAACTATGGAAGTGGATGGCTACAAGGGGAGAGGAAAATCCAAAAGAAGATGTATGAACTGTGTGAAAGATGATAATATGGTTAAGAAGGGAGTGAATGTTGAGATAACTACAAATAGAGATGAATCGGAAAAGCACACATGTTGCGCCGACCCCGAAAAATAAACTTGGGATAAGGGCAGCAGGAGTGTCGTACTCTCCAGCAGAGCCACCTTCCTGATTAGCGCTCGAATTTATCTCGAAACAATGTACGTCGAACGTTCATAGTGTACATGCATTGTATATAACTGTACTTATACGGAATAGAGGAATAATGTCCGTTGAATGTGGCTCTGCTGCAAAGCATACTCCCTGGCAGCGCCACCTAGAACAAGTACTTAGGATAGATGTGGAGGAGTGGTTTTCATGAAAATTGATGTACGTACGCTGTTTATTATGTACATGTTAAAAAAGTACTTATCGATGTAGTCGTTTTATTTATTTCTACTATTCTTAAAGGAGATGGAAGAAAAGACGCAGTGATAAAATATTATTGTAATTTTAGTAAGTATTACTCCTATTTACAGCTAACAAGTGCGCATTTCAGCTGTCTTGCAAAGAAATGGTAATATTGTTACGGTAAAAGAGTTGGACTTGCAAGCGTGGACGAATTCTAACGTCAACGAGTTCATTGATATTAGCATTGTTAGAAGAAGCTACAATAAAAATAAAGCGTTAAAATTACTTAGCAAGGATATCAATGAAAATATGTGAGATTAGTACAATATAGCTATGACATTGGAACATTGTTTGTTCTGTTAATTAGGTAATTAACATTAATGTTCAAGTTCGATTTGTATTTATTTTGAAAGGATAACTTAATAACCAAAGTTCTTCAACATATTTCAGTACTCTCCTTCATATACCTACAGAAATCTTGCTCAATTTGTTAAATAGTTCTCATCCTCCTTCTGCATCCGAGTTATCTACGTTTTTCGAACTAGTATCACTGGTTAGGGCGTGCCCTACATACATATATTATACCAATTCCCGGTATAAACTCATGGAACGAAGACTGTGAATTCGTATTCCAGTTTATTTGGTTCAACATAATGTGGTCAGCAGTTTCAGTTAGCTTATTTTGCATTTATATTTTCATTTAGAGAATGTTTTTAGAAAACATATGATTCAACGTATGTTTATCATGCGTATGGTATGTAAACGTAGGTTTGATCTTGATTGGACCGAAGGGATCGATATTTTTTTTTTTTTTTTTTTTTTTTTTTTTTATATAGGACACGTCAATTTGACTTCGCCTCGCCTGATGGTAAGCTGAAGGCAAAGTCTCTGAAAAGAGGGCCACCATTACAACACGTACCATGTTACAATGGTGGCACTCAGCTTGACGGCCTCATCAGATGCTTTTTCACGCCCCGCTTAAAGGACCCGGGACTATAGGAGGAAGGAAACACGTGAGCTGGCAAGGAATTCCAAGTCTTAATAGTGCGGCAGAGGAAGAAGTCGCCGAATCGCTTGGTTCTTGATGGAATATTCTGCACCGTATGCGGGTGGCATCTAAGTCCTGCACGTGTTGTCCTATATAGGAAAGGAGAGGGTGGGATTACTTGGAAGAGCTCATCAGAACATTCACCATGGTAGAGACGGTAAAAAACCGCCAAAGATGCCACATCTCTACGCAACTGCAAAGGCTCGAGGGTGTTAGTGACCTCAGGATTCCCAATAATGCGGACCGCACGTCGCTGCAACCTGTCGAGAGCATCTAGTAAGTACTTTGCGGAGCCATCCCAGAGATGCGAGCAGTATTCCACGCAAGAGCGAATTTGTGTCTTGTAGAGAAGACACCGCTGCTCCGGCGTGAAAAAACGTCTCACTTTGTTCAGGACTCCGAGTTTACGTGAGGCTGTTTTGATGATACTCTCGATGTAGTTTTTGTTGTTCAGTTTGCAGCGAACATCCATACCCAGGATATTGAGATTGTCCTGTAGTGGCAGTGGCGTGCTCTGAAGAGTTGGAAGGGGAAGGAAAGAAGATACCTTTGCTGTAAACGCGCATGCCTGCGTCTTCTTGGCATTGAACTCAACCAGGTTTTCAGAGCCCCATTGTGAAACGAGGCTCAGGATCCGGTCAAGTTCACTGACGAGAAGCTGCCTCCTTTCCGCGATATCAGACTGCTTGGCCGCAGGATGTCCGTGATAACTCCCGTGTAAGGTGCTATCGTCTGCATAGCAATGAATGCTGCCAGTGGACAGCATGTCGTTGATATGCAGAAGAAAGAGAGTGGGTGATAAGACGGACCCCTGCGGCACGCCAGCATTTACCTGCAGGAACTCCGAAGTTCGACCATCACAGAGGACGCGAATACGGCGCCCCTGCAGGAAGCTAGCCACCCAGTCGCACAGTCCGGAAGGCAGACCAAAGGCTGGTAACTTGGAAAGAAGCGACTTGTGCCAGACTCTATCGAAAGCTTTGGCGATGTCAAGACTAATTGCCAGTGACTCGCCATGCTTGTCCATAGCCTCACCCCAAAGATGGGTAATGTACGCCAGAAGATCACCCGTTGACCGCTTCGGTCTGAATCCGTAATTGCCGGTCATTGATTAAGGAATGATCCTCTAGGTGACGCATGAGCTGTTTGTTAATTATGTGCTCTAGCACTTTGCACAGCACTGAGGTGACGGCTATGGGCCGATAGTTGCCTGGGTCCGAGCGATCCCCCTTCTTGGGGATCGGCTGCACATTCGCCTCCTTCCAAGCCGATGGCACTGTACCCGAGATGTATGACATCCGGTACAACCGCGTCAGCACTGGAGACAACTCCGCTGCACATTTTTTGAAGAACCACCGCTGGAATACCGTCCGGTCCGCTGGCTTTCCGGACATCGAGTGACTGCAGCACAGTACGGACATCGCGCTGCCTGATACGGATCTCAGGCATTGCGTGGTCACAGGTGGGCATTGTCAGTGGCTGCTTACCGCAATCATCGATTCGGGAGTTGGCCGCAAAGAGATTGACCAGCAAATTTGCTTTCTCTTGCGGCTCATGGGCCAGGGATCCATCAGGGTTGCGCAACGGGGGCAGCGAAGGCTGGCAGAAGTTGGCTTGCACGGCTTTGGCCAGTCGCCAGTAGCCACGGCTGCCCGTGGGATGCGCCACTAGCTCTTGACCAAGCCGCGCTATGATAGGAATAGGACGGGAGACCGAAATACCGCGGCTATAGTGACCTCATGTTGTGTTCCCGGCGGTGAGTAGGATAGCCAGAGCTCACTGGAAAGGTTTTTTGCTGTCAGTGGGAAGACCAAAGGCTTGTCCTGCTTATCTTCTGCGTTGACGGCAAAGAATTTCTCTATTCTTACAGGGCCGACATCACGAGTGTAACTCCCTTGGTGTTATACTCATCCATAGGCTATGGTAACCACCATCATTACACCATCATCTATCTACTTATTTATATAATTACCTAACTGATACAAAAATATGTAAATCCTGAACTCGTAATTCGCAAAGCTTAAACCGCTCGGGCTATGAATTTGATATTTTACAGGTGCCTTTCATGTAGATACTTAAGAGGGCTTTCTCCGGTTTCAAGATGGTCCGCTCAGTTAGCCTGTGTGCGAGAGAAATGTCTTAAAGGTCACTTTACACCTCAACATGTGAAGACCCTTGACGGTGAGCGGGGTCAAACGGTTTGAGTCCGATATAACCACACTCGCTGGCCGGAGGGTATCCTTGCGGACTTTCGCATGAAAAATGAGCATCTCGGCATTTTGACAGTCTCTGTGGTGAAGCGGTAAAATGTTCGACACCTACGCAGGGGGCGCGGGATCGATTCCCGCTCAGCACAAATATTTGTATGCATGAATATGATGTATACATATAGCATAACAAAAAGGTATACCTATTTGTTGTAAGTATGTTCATCCACATTCTAGAGTAATATAATACAAGCTAGTTAAGCTATACTTACCATGGGTCTAGATAGCGTTGTGTAGAATTTTGTAGAATATTTCGGTAGCTGATAGATAGATAGTAATTTATTGTACACCAATAGATTTACAGTAGAGACAAGAAGGCATGTATACATTTTAATGTACAATAGGCGGCCTTATCGCTGGAGGCAATTTCTTCCAGGCAACCTTGATTAATGTCATAGAAAAATATTTAATTTAACCAATAAATTACAAATATTTACATAATTACATAAAAAAAACAATAATTATAATATACCTATATACAAAACTGCAGGTTCAAGCGTCAAAGAATTCCTCCCCATTGACGTCAACTGGGAGGGTGGCCAGAAGGCTGGCGGCATTGCCACGTTAAATGGCAATGCCAATCCTTTGTGATTTATGTTATATTATGTTTATTTTATTTTTTGGAACGCTTACCTCTACGGGAAAAATACGAATTTTATTATGTTCGTAGTCATTCAAAACCTCACTTGTAATGATTTTTGCAATGAAAACAAAAAAGACAAAAAATAAAAACCAGATGAACTAACAAAACGTCATTAAACCAAGTTGTTGACTTAACATTCACATACGTTAACAATGTATTTACAAATGTTATTTGTTTTTCAATCTGTTTATATATATCGACATCTTTATTTAAAGTAACATCAGGGGTATGTGAAACATAAGTTCAGTGACCCATTTCGTGCATTATCATAACCGAGTTCCCTTCACTGATTTTGTACTTTACGTGAGATAATGTTATAATCAGATTGTACGCAGTGACAAAGAGCAAAAACGAGGAAATTTTGCTGACTGTAAATATGTTTACGTGAACTAACAGAATGTATAATAACAGGAGCAATTATTTACTAAGTATCTGAATTACTTTACTTTAGGGTAAACTTCAAAAAAAAATTTGAAATTTTTGAAAAAATCCGTTACGGTTAAAAGGTAAATGAAAAAGCGAACTAGTCTAGTCGTCTTGGAGAAAATGGCAACATGGATTTGCTGCAACGCCCTCTGGTGAGTTGTCATCGTAACCCTTATTTAATAACATGCACATATCAAACCCGAATCTGTAACTGAAAAGTACATCAAAATCGGACTAGCAGTTTTGGAGAAAAGTGGCAACATGGATTTGCACAAAGGCACAAACAAATATCCTCTCGCCCCAAACCCGTGTGATACGGTACAAGTTACCATATCAGTCAGTGCCATTAAACGAAGTGTCTAATTTTATTATCCTACTTAATGTAAAATCTAATAAAAGTTACGAAGATGAGCTACGTGAATTTAACTTTGTCATCATAATAACAAAAATGCAAAGTAATGATAATTCTATTTCTTCTCTATTACGAAGTTACTTTATTATTATGACAAGTAATAATTACAAAAATTTAATGAGAGGAGACCGGAGCCCAAAATCTTGTTACACTTATTACCAAGCCCCAAATAAAATAAATTTAACGTACAATCCGATTAGCGTAAATAAAACAGTGCTATGGGCAAACATAATGAAGAGAATTTTCTGTATACGCTAGGTGGTGAAGTATGTGATAAGTATAAATTTGTGTGTGTGTGGTGATAACTGAGAATTAACTCGCTGACGTCATACATTACCACATAATCTTAAACACTGGTCATGAAAGATGCGCGCGCACGTAACATCAGATTACTAAGGATTTCGTTTATTTCTGTCATCTTCAGCTGCCACCGTGATATACTCCTAAGCCCTTTTTCCAGGATATAAGAAAGAATACAAGAAAGAATTTTGACTGAGATAGAATTCACAGTAGATCACGAACTTGACTTTGGCGTCTCGCCTTTATTAATTTTATAAACATTTACAATTTACTTGACATTTGCAAAATTGCGGCGATCTGCTGCCGAAGCCATTAAGAAGAAGGAGAAGACTTTTGACTGAGTTTCTAGCTTGCCCTGGTCTTAGAAGTGATGAATTCTAAATTAATTTAGGAATTTCTAAAAAAATCCTACATAAATTGCAGTCATTATTTCTTGGAGTATGTTGATTTTGTAAATTTTATTGTACACATTCCAAAACCTGCTAAGTCATTAGAAACTCTGCACATGTAAGATGATCAACACTACATATAAGGGTAATATAATAAGACAAATAAGTTCAAATAAAGCTGTGAGTAATATACAAATTATGATTGATTGAAGGATTGACAGTTTGGCACACACCTTAAATTGAAATTGAGAAGGTGTTTACGAAACACTAGAAGAGAATTAGGTATGTAAAGAAACAGAGTGACATTTCAAGCAAATATTAATGGCACATAATATGTAAATACGGCGAGGAAGGAGTTTTTTCTATGAGTGATTCTGTAATGTTTGTTAGAACTATTAATCAAGGTAAACTGTACTCCATCGGGTTAGGTACTCAACTAAAGGTCTTGCAGCAACTTTTTATAAAAACACATATCAAACAAATAAACTAGGCTAGCTGACTGACCCACTAGTGTTTTAATTTCGGTTTTTTAACCTTAAAAAATGAGTTTCTAAACAGAAAAATCAATCAATAAACTGAGTTTTTAAATAAAACATACTAAAAAGACACACTAAGTTTGTTTACGTTTAGATAAGTACCAAAACGAATGGAGCATAGATACTAAAAAGAATTAACTATAAAAAATAATATGTTTTGATTTGCAAGTTGTTTAGTGGAAAAACACTGAGATCTTATTCACATTGTCCTTTTTCTTAATTTCTAAGCATCTGCAAGTCACGGCTGGTACTACAGATATCACTCGGCAGGACACAGCGGTGGTCTCCACATTGTACCTACTCTTTTCATGATAAAATAAAATATACATACTCATTCATATTTATGACCTTTTCATACATAATGTATTCAAACATTTGCAAATCCTTTAATTTTATATGGTAATGCAATTTCATTTGTTTTTCCTTATCTGCATTGTATTCTCTTTTTAACCGACTTCAAAAAAGGAGGTTCTCAATTCGTACCCTATTTTTTTTTTATTTTTTTGTATGTTTGTTACGCGATTGTGAAGCCAATTCTAGACGGATTTTGAAAATTCTTCTTGTGTTTGTAAGTAGATTGTTCCGAAGTGGTCCCATTTTAATTTCGTAAAGATCTGATGATGGGTTTCCGAGATTAGACCAAGGAACTCTTCAAAAAGTACCAGGAAATCAGCCGCGATTGCTGCAATGGCATATTATTGCAATGTTTCTGCCATTATACATCATAACATCACGCCTGAGTCCTTTGAAGGGGTACGCAGAAGTGTTTAGAATATTCAGCTATATTTCCGGTGTATATGCATTGATTTTAAAAATTCTTTTTAAATAATGATTTAATAATTTTTTTTGTAGCGTGGCCGGTTCGATCTGTACTGTCAGTCAGCAGCGTCAGCAGCGCATGTACAGTCAGGTCACTATACATGCGATGTACAGTCGTGAGACTGTACAAACTCACTAAAAAGAGAAAAATAAATTCATTTTTAACAAAAAAGTTTAACCGACTTCAAGAAACGAAAAAGAGGCACTGAAAAGCGAAAAATAACTTAATTTACAGACTTACTGATTTATTAGAAGTCGGTGCCAGCCAACTATGTTTGTTGTGTCTGAACTACTATGATGCAATCAATTGAAATATGGCCTCTCTTGGGCTAGGTACCGACTTCTAATAAATCAGTAAGTCTGTAAATTAAGTTATTTTTCGCTTTTCAGTGCCTCTTTTTCGTTTCTTGAAGTCGGTTAAACTTTTTTGTTAAAAATGAATTTATTTTTTAGAAATACTTATGACATCGATATCATTATCAAAATACTGGCGACCACTTCCACTTACTAGGTAAAAGGAAATTAGTCTTATCAACACGTCATTTTGGTTACCCAAAAAATTCATTGTATAAGTGCTGCTGCATTCACTACCCTACTTTTAAGGGCGAAGGGTTTTTCTTCACGTTTACCTCGCGTACATGTATTATCATAGTTATAGTTATTTATTTTTGTCGAACAATATAATTGTTTCTTATTGACGTCATTATTAATTAATTATAATTCGATTTAACCTAATTTTACCACCGTTTCCAAGGCGCTGGTGGAGAAGAAATGGCGCAACAAACTCCACTGCGGCATTTTTAAAACGCAGCAGGTTTTAAATTTATTGTCAGGCGTACCAAGGGCCGATGTTGCTAACCTACCTAATGTACGATTGTGCATAATATTTATGACAATAAACGTACCGCTGTCCGCTCTATTCAGTTCTATACAATTGTTACGGTTCACGACCACAAGTGCCCATTGAATTTTATTAGCACTTACGGCAAATATAATGATAGCTTAGTCAATAACCGATGCGCATTATACGGAATGGTGTGCGTTTCAGCGAATATCTAAGTGTTTGCGCGGTGCGTGCCAAAACTTGAGAATTCTAAACGGGTTCATAACATTTGCATGAATTCAATTATGAGTGACTTTCAGCAATAATATTTGGTCTCGATTTTATTGTCAACCGCTGACGAGTAGAACTGTTTGCAGGGCGAATTAGTCTGGATTTAATTGAGATCTTCTTAAATCAGGAACTGTAATTATACATACATGCATATACTCATGTAATCCTCGAAGGGGTAGACAGAGGTGTATTAAGACTCGCATTTTTCAACTTATTTTTGTTTTTGTTTTATTTACTGTTGGATAGAAAACAGCTCTATTTCTTAGTCGCCTTCTACAACACCCTACATGTGAATATAAAAGCTATTTCCTCTTTAAAATATTCGTCTTATTCACTGATTTTTATACTCACAACATCAAATTAAACTCAATTATCAATACCAATTTTTTAATAGAAACCATTTGGCAAAGGTACCAAGTTTGACTTATACAATAATTACGGAAATTTTATTAACCTCAAAAATAAAGTCCAAAGCAACAGTCGTAAATCCTATCCTATTACTCGTAACTCGCGGTTTAATCATCTCGCCAGACTCACAAACCTTACTCAGCAAGTACAAATGAGTTTTTCCCAATCAGTCCAATATAACATTAGGCTCGTTAAAGGGTAATACGGAAGGAAAAGTTCATTACTAATACAAAGACATTGGCACGTCATCAGCGTTAGGGACCGAATTGGACGTCGGGATTGCTATTGCCTATCCTCCCTTGGATTTTGATAGCTTAATCCAGTCCCTTTATAGATGTTATCCATTGGAAACTTTGACTTTCTCGACAATTTTTCCGGGTGTTCGTCCCCTAAGCTTATTAAGTTGGGTGTGCAAAATCAATAGGGACCTTTTGGTAAATAGATATTGTGCCAGTTTCAGAGGTTCAATAGCCGTATTATCTGAATTTGACTACGTACTTTATCTACTTTATTTCAGCTGTTAAGTTGTTTCTTGGTGTAATTTTGGTGACAAACACTGGTAACTTTGGTATCTGATGACATTGTTGTAATGACGCGTTTTGTGGATGTATTTTAAGGATTGCACTGGGTGCTACGGTGTTGTAGGAACTTTAAATCCAACAATCGTTAAACCAAAACGCACGCCCCAGGGACTCGTTACTACGCGCACCTCCCCATTCCCAGGAGCTAGGTGGGGACTGCGTGGTTCCCATACTTATAGAAGGTTAGCTCGAAAGAGATTTCCCTGGGTCGGCTGGGTTCGAGAGATTATATCTCAGTCAATATCACCTCCGGCAATCTACGACCCACAGACGGCGTGGACCCTGCCATTCTTTGTATCTGCGCACGATAAAAAAAGAGGGACCCGTTTCACGCGGTAACTGTATAATATATACCATTGTTTACTAACGTTGGAAATACCAAAGGCATCACTCACACAACCTTACTTACCAATATACTCAATACGAACCACGTAGTGTAGTTTAAATGAGGTTTTCTTTAGGGTTTTAATACCCTTCCCATTTGGCGGCTGCCAATTCCGAATGGAAAAGCTCATTAACGACTACCTGCATTTAAAAATCAATTGTCTTTAAATTACAGTATTCTAATTAGGAATTCTGTGTAAGTAAGGGCAACCTTTACACGACAAAGGTTTTAGTCAGGTCATTATGGTTTTAGTGTTCGACTTCTATATAATTATACGGTAAATAGACATGTAAAAATTTACTATTGACTTAGGATATTAATGCTTTGGGTTAGAGTCTGGGTCTTAAAATGAACATGGACAAGACGAAGGTTATGTGTAATGCCCATGTTGTACCCACCCCAATATCTGTTGAGAGCTCGGTTCTTGAAGTTGTTGACTCGTACGTCTACCTAGGACAAGTAGTCCAGTTAGGTAGGTCCGACTTCAAGAAAGAGGTCAGTCGCCGAATCCAACTCGGCTGGGCAGCGTTCGGAAAATTGCGTAATATCTTCTCGTCCGACATACCTCAGTGTCTCAAGTCGAAAGTTTTCGACCAGTGTGTGTTACCAGTGATGACTTATGGCACTGAAACGTGGTCTCTCACTATGGGCCTTATGAGTAAGCTCAAAGTAGCCCAACGAGCTATGGAGAGGGCTCTGCTCGGAGTCTCTCTGCGAGATCGAATCAGAAACGAGGAGATCCGTAGAAGAACCAAGATTACCGACATAGCCCAGAGGATCAGCAACTTGAAATGGCAGTGGGCAGGGCACATAGCTCGGAGGACTGATGACCGATGGGGTCGAAAAGTTCTCGAGTGGAGGCCACGTATCGGCAAGCGCAGCGAAGGACATCCACCCACAAGGTGGACAGACGACCTTATCAAGGCCGCGGGAACGCGCTGGATGCGAGCCGCTTCCAACCGGTCTTATTGGAGATCTATAGGGGAGGCCTATGTCCAGCAGTGGACTTCCTATGGCTGAAATGATGATGAGAGCTTTTAGGTTATTATGTTAATTATGACAATCACAAAATCTGAACATTTGTGTTGATCTATCAGACGACAATGATATAATTTATATATCCAACCTGTCCTAGCCATCCTTTTTAGGTCGTCAGTCCATCTGGCTAGGGGGCGTCCCACCATCCGCTTTCTTTCTTGCGGTCTCTACTCTAGAACTCGTCTGCTCCAACGGCCATCAGTCCTTCGACTTCGAAAATGAAAACCGCTCAATAGTTTGTACTCCTTGGTGGTTAAATAATAATGGATGGGATTAAACTGTTTGACTATTTCGATCATGAGCACTTTCACCTCGTACCGAGCGAGGGTTAAGTATTACACTAGTCAACACAGGCGTAGGAAGGTTAAAACTTATACGACCATACAGAATAGGTTAGTACTGAACAGCGGTCTATTATTTGTACATTAGGCGGGGATAATAGTATATTTAGGTAATACGTAATATTTTATGTCCAGAAAATTATAATTTACCCTTTTTTGATCATTAGTCATCTATAGATAATAATAGACGATGGTAATGAAGCTAAAAATTTTAGGTACCGTGTTATTTTGTTGTAGACGCTCTAGTTTTTTGTGATTTATAACTACTTTCTAGATTATTTCACTATGGAGGAACTCATTACTTATTTTTTATGAGTTACTATACTGATTATTTATGGACCATACTGTTGAATTGTGGTTCCGTCCCATTAATTATAATTTATTAAAATGTTGAAATAAATTATTTCTTTTTGTCACGACAGTAACATTTTTATTCAACCTTGGGAGTATAATATCTTGTACATACAATATGTATCTACCTATATTATATTACTAGCTGTTGCCCGCGGCTCCGCCCGCGTGGAATTCTGATCCCGTTCATCGCTGATATATAGCCTATATGTTAATCCAGGGTATAACCTATATACATACCAAATTTCAACCAAATCGGTCCAGCCGTTTATGCGTGAAAGAGTAACAAACATCCACACATCCATTCTCACAAACTTTCACATTTAAAATATTAGTAGGATTTATTATATTGAGTACTCATTATATTTATATGTATACCTATATAGTATTTACAAAATTATATGTACTTATATGTTTGTGTGTATGTTAGTGTATGTGTGTGAGTCCTTGAATATACATTGTTTTTGCTGATGACCGATACTTCTCAATGATCCCGCAATCTTACTCGGGTAAATATTCCGAAAATTAATCAAAAATTTCGTTAAAGTAAAATAACCATCACTTCCAATTCATAATTAATTGAAAAATTATTATCTGCATTTGTTTACATTATGACAGTTAATATAATATCGGTAGAAACGCTTTTGATCAAAAATTCGAAGTATAAAGAGAAGATAACAATGAGAGAAGGTAGTGTCTGCACAAGAGATGAGTGATTAAAATTTTGGCTACGAACTCGAGCCACAGATGGTAATGTGGACTTATATATACTCGTTTTAATCAATGTCTATTCGGCTTTGTGATATCATTGAGGTAAAGATATATGCCGGTAGCTATACTATACTACTATAAAGCAATCATAACTATGTGAATAAAAAACAATTTATTATTTTTCAAAGTAAGCAACGATTGCACCGCGTCTGGTGCAGAAAGGTTCATTGATTTCAGAACAAATTGAGGACAATATAACGATACCTACGTTTTTTTTGTTACATTATTATATTTTCAACAAGAAAATGTCCGTTTTTTGTTGTGTTTACATAATTAGCGCGGTTGTCACTTAGCGCGATTTTTGCTCATATCTCCGGTTCTACATAATCGATTGCTAAATAAAACTAGATCAAAATCCGCTCTACTGTATGGCTGGAATAACAATATTATTATGTTAGCATGAAAAATATTTCGAATTCATTAATGTGAATAACATTGTATTCACTTTGGCTATGTTTGGTCGCGATAATCGACATCCACGCGGGCGGAAAGTAACTCTGTCTGTTTGTTCGGTACAAACATAGATTAGACATTAGGAAAGGACATAGGCCATTTTTCATCTTGATAACTGACATCTACGCGGGCGGAACCGCGGGTAATAGCTAGTAGTAATATAAAAAATAATATATCCCAGTAAAAAAATATTATATACCTAGCTTAACATTCATGATCATGCGTCTCGTATATCTACTGAAGCTATAGACACTACCAGTCAGAGAAAATTACTTGTGCGATAAGTCCGTATTGTGCTAGGTGATTACGACATCCACCATGCAATCTATTCACAGTTAAGATGACATAGAACTGTGCAAGTCATTCTTTTTAATAACATCGTTTTCTTGGTTTCAGGATCAGCTGAACTGTGGATATCTACATTAACAAAGGTGAATATTAAACTGTACTTTGCTTTCTGAGCACCTTGTGCGAGTTCGGTGTGGTGACGGAAAAAGAATACAAGTATCACCACCCCATCTCATCCGAAGGATGTCGTAAGAGGTGACTTACGGGAAAATATGCAGACGATATCACTGTGAGAGAAGGAAATCTCGAAATAAAAGCCTGTACCAACCCGTCTGGCCAGCGTGGAAACAGTAGGCCAAAGTCTCCTAACATTGGCATAACATTTTGACTGCCTCTGTGACGTAGCGGTAGTGAACGCGGCTGCTACGCAGGAGGCGCGGGTTCGATCACCGCTCAGTGCCAATATTTGTATGCATGAATATAAATATTTGCAAAATTGGTCTGGGTGTTTCTATGTATAATATGTATGTATTTACAAAAAAAAAAGTATCTAAGTATGTATATCCGCATTCTAAATTCCATAACACAAGCTAATTAAGCTTACCATGGGTCTAGAAAGCGTTGTGTAGAATGTTGTGGAATATTTATTATTATTATTTATTATTGGGAGAGGTTTATGTCCAGCAGTGGACAGCGATGGGCTAATTGATTGAGTCTTTGAAAGTTTAAGGTGAAGCTCCATAGATGGCGCTGTATCGTTATCCTGAATCACGATATGATTTTGTTATCATGCACAGTAGAACATTTGTAGGGTTCTAAACTTCAGGAGGAAAAAAAAACGAAACTCTTATAGGTTCACCTTCGTTGTCCGTCCGTCTGTCTGTCAGTCTATCAGGCCTTTTTTCGGAAATGTGTGGACGGATCAAGTTGACTAAAGTATCAAGTTTATTCACTTTTACATAAATTCTTAAATTCCGTTTTCAAATAAGAAATAAGTACCTATATCACAAAAAAATATTTTAATAACAACAAAAACTATTGTTTACTTGTATTCATATCATCACGAAAACAAGTCATTATTTGGTATTATAGCCGTTTAATGGTTTTTGAGTCACGACTAATGATGAATTTCCGACTTCTGGGCCATTAAACTGAATGTTATCGAGTTTAAAATGCAGTCGTAACGTGAGAAGACGGAAGATTATAATTGTTCAGCTTAAAAAAGAGAAATGGCGTAAAACTAGACCAACTTAAATGTGTCAGCTTTTACGCCGATACGAAACTGTTTGTCACTCAGAGGAGCCTGGTATTATTTGTTTTGTTAGCAATGCTATTTTATTGTAGTTATGTTATCGCAATCTAACAACGTGGTAGCATTGCATGACTGAAATCATGCCTTAGTACGTTGCAGTCTAACTTGCGTCGAGGTTTGCGAATCATTTCCGTGCTTATAAGGCTTGACGAACCGTAACATAACTACGCGCGTTCGTAGTAGCCGACACATTTAGCTTGGTTTAATTACACGTAGCTTCTATCTTCTATGATAACCATTTGAAATCGGCCATCTAATCACGTTACAACTTACTGCGTTTGAAAACGCATTGTCAAGTGGGACCCAAGTGGAATAATATGACAGTAGTAATTTTGAAGTGAGTGATAATTCTTTTTAAATTTATGATGATTCTTGATTGTTGGTCATCAACGGTAACACATAGTTTTAATCTATGAAGTCTTAGTAATTATGAAGTTAATTAAACTTTACCTAACAGAGCTGCAAAATCCACATAGGTATTTACTAAAACCTCAAAACTTCAAAATTTTACCTTCTGCTTAAATACAAACAATGAGATCCGATTCTCAGCACTCCATGGATTTACCGTGCGGTCGCCGGGTCCATAGCGTGATACAGAGAGGAACACCGTGACGGCGACTGGGACTAGACTACCCAGATGTAGGTTTACGGTGGCCACCTTGTGATGCATCAGCGCTCACCTCCACCGTCAGTAGTCCCCCCCCACCCCCCACCTATCCAAATTTGGTAAGATCCTATCAATGCCACTTTTGATATTCGATTTAGTAAAGAGCTTACTGAAGCTCTTGTCAATCCGAGGTCTTTAGGTAAGTTGTACATGGATTTAGTTGGAATTCCCCTTGCTCCTACTTCTACGGCGTAGAGTTTAACCACGTAGCCGTTTTTGGTTCACTCGTTAGTCAAGTCAAAGTATTTGTTTGTCTATAAAGCATGGTCTTTAGGTCATTAGTTTCTCACGGTACTGTGAGTTCTACAAGCACTGCACGCCTATGCGATCGTGAAAAAAGGAATATGTCGGGTCTGGATGATGAGGCACAGCTGATATCCTCCGGTATTTTATAGTGTTTCTGATACGTGTCTACGTGCTACGTACTAGTGCTATTTTATCCATTCCGTAATTATACGTAGGTGAATTAGAATGTCCCAAAATTGAAGTACAAGTCAAATCATTAGATACGTCATCTATACAGACGTATTGACATGTCCAAAGATTCGAGGTTCAATACACGTCACACAAAACCATTTATTACCTTGTCTTATCTGTGCATGTGTCAGTTACCCTTCATTCATAACAGTAGTGGTATTGCTATCGTCTACAATGGGGTGTAATCAATAAGGAATAGAGAAATATAGATAGCATAAATACTGTGGGTGTGTGTACCACATTTTAGAAATAAGGGATGGGTATAGAACATATTAGAACTAATATTGATAGGTACAGAAATGTGATACGAGAAGTGCAAATCACTTCATCATCAGATTTAAAGATGTACCTTAGGTTAAGTTACGAATTAATAATAATAATAATGTTTATTTATATAAGAGATTGTAGTACATAGAAAACTTAATATATGAGTACAAGGATAAGTACAATAGTTCTACAATTTGTGGGTACATTTCTGTTTTCCTAACTAGGTTACATAGTAACCTGTATGAAGGAGTTACAGTTCCCTATTCCCAATGGATTTACAGTTAATAAGTTTTACCAAAGTACAGTTTCACTATTTTGTGCTACAAAATGGCTTATTATAGATTAGGCTTTTAAATGTAATAGACCATAATTCTAAATTAATGTGCATACATAAGAAACACACTGTGAGGATTGTAAATGTTTCTTTCTTTCTATCTTTCATTCTTTCTTTCTTTCTTTCTTTCTCTCTTCCTTTCGTTCTTTCTTTCTTTCTTCCTTTCGTTCTTTCTTTCTTTTTTTTTTGTTTCTTTCTTTCTTTCTTATTGCGTTAGTCCTGGTCGCATTAGAGGTTATGCGACAAGTGAAGAGGGCCAGCTCGAAGGAGATAGCCCTGGGTCGGCCGAGCAATCTCACCTCCTGAGACAGCAGCACGCCATTTGACTCTATCCTTACATACTTCACGAGCTTTATTTACTGGCATTAATCCTTTCATGCAAGCCCGCCGGTTTCGGGTACTTCTGACCTACCCTTGTTCCAGAATTTTATAATTTGGTCAACTGCCGTGTCCTATAAATAAAAAGAATGTCTAAAGCGGGTATTGAACCTGTGGCCAGGCCATTTAGACCGGGGTCTCGTGTTCATGTAGCTCACTTGGTCAGGCATTCCCTGCAGTGACTGATTGCGGGTGTTTTGGAAATGCGCTTTTTTCAATTCTAACCGATAGGATAATTGCTTCAAATTTTCATTAAACTAAACTTATGTTCTAGTTTTGCCTGCCCACTTACATGGATTATATCTTGAAAAATCGTCCTTGAAAGTTCAGCTTGAACTACACATACTGCGAGGTCGACCCCGACACTGGTCTTCCCATTCACCTGTGCCTTAAATATCTGGTGTGTCATTCGCTCTGTACCTACTTATTCGTTCTATCGTTTTATAAGAATCACATATTTGCCACCGGCTTCATTTAAAAAAAATGTACCATTGCAACCTACCCCAATACGAATAAGGTGTAACCGAATGTATGTATTTACGCATTAATTTTCACGTTCAAATGTTCAAAGGTACCTAATACAGGTTCTCTCAGTATGGTTCCCTTTACCATCAAAGGGATAATTTATTTCTAATACGTTTATGACATTCTCAAAGACAAGAGGTCCGTGCCCCGGATTGAATTTAAATTGCCCTGCTTAAGATATCAATGTTTACATACCATGTAGATACTTTATATAGTATACTAGCTATAACCCGCGGCTTTGCTTGCGTGGAATTCTCCCGCCGCGCCGCCGTTCTAGCTACCCATGGGACCCATTTATATAATCAGACCAGAAAGTTTGTGATAATAGATGTATGTTTGTGAGTATGGTGTTGAGTGTAGATATGATGAAGAGTTACCGACTCTTTCACGCTAAACAGCTGAACGGATCATGATGAAATTTAGCAAAAGGGTAGACTGTAGTTCAGCCATAGAGCGTTTTCACATTATCGCCTTCGATACCGGACGCTGATCCAATATCAGAGTAAGTAAAATGTAGGAAATATATATCTGTTTTTCGCATTGTCTGGCCCGATATCGAATATCAGAGCCGACACTGTTGTGTTGTTAGCTATCGGCTGTCGGCTATAGTCGTCCGACACCGATATCGGATCGGATGTGAAAAAGCTCTTACAACCCTGAATCTGAATCAAGACAGCGTGCAGTTTTGGTCAGTTCCAGTCCAACATAACCACCCTCGCGAGGACGGGTAATATAATTGGTTTCTGTGGTTCCAGCGCAATAGCTCAGTCACAGTCAGATCACGCAAAACCGCGAGCAGCAGCTAGTATCTCATAAATAAATAAACAATTAATGCCATTATCAATGGCCCTCCGATCACAATATAAATAATCCAGTATTGAAATGTGCTACGTGCTTTAGCATAACATTATCCGATACGACCTATGCACAATTATTTTGTTCTTAATTAAAACGTGACCGCAGCGTAATGAGTGGTCAAACGTTAATATGTCACTATTGCATATTGATTTGGATCTTGGGTCAATGTACTCGTAATTACTAGTACCTACTCGTAGTAATTACTTTATTCGTAACTTTTTGAAGGTAATTAATATCAATCAATCAATCAAATCAGTCCACTGCTAGACATGGACCTGGTAATTAATAATTGAAACTTAATAAACAAATATTTGTATTTTTAAGGACAATGTTTAAATACTTAACGATGGTTGAAATGCAAAATGTTTTAAGCGACATTGATATTTTAATGAACAAAAATCTTTTTCCTAAATGACATTATAAACACATTACAGTGTGACTCTGATTTTTGCAAATCGGATTCTAAAGAAGAGTAAGAATCAGAATAAAATCCTACTGCTGCGGTTTCGTAGAGCATTCTCTTCACACTTTAAAAGTGTTCGTTATTCATTTTTATATTTTATATAATAATAAAAAACTGAAGATTAGGTACTTTGAACAATAGGTCTTTATATTACGAGATCAATATGATTACATTTAGATAGCCAATAAAACATTATGTCTGAGCGGCTTCTACGCATTACAATAATAGTGTAATTACGTGCTTGGAATAGAAATAGTATCAATACGAGTAAGTAAACCTGTTAGTATTTATTCCTTATTTTTCCAATCATAAACCGAATCTTACTCAAACTAGTATTATTTGATGTCAAAGGATTCATTCTGCTTTTATGCGTATAGATTAATATAAAGTAAAATGTTTTAAACGACATCGAATATTTAAAGAAAAATAAAGGCTCATTTAGATGAGGAGAGTTTCTTGCCTGCAACATACAATAATATTGAAAGGACAGAAAATAGTTGCTTTGTCTGAATATTCGCAGAAACAATAGCTGCTCGCTCGTCCACGCCCCTGGCGAGAATTGCCTCGCAATTGAATAGTGTCTGTCTTAACAGAATTTTAAAGCAATAATCGTATTTTGACATAAGGTGATATGTCACTCGTGAATCTCGTAGGATATAATTGTAGGTTTTTTAGAATGTAGTGTTTACCCGTGTGTAAACATTTTCATACGATAATGGAATGGAGATTATTGCTAGTGATAGTCGCTTACGATTTCTCGAACCGAAACGTGCGAGAAACTTTCCCTGTCTAAATGAGCCTTAGCGTTAATTCCCAGTCGCATCCGAAGCTTACAGCTCGGAGTCTGGGGTCCGCTTTTTACCAGTCTTAACCACGGATTTGACTAGACCTCGATATTTTCCATGAAGCGATTGTCATCTGACCTCCACAACCCAATGTTAACATTAGGCGATATCGAAGTTTAGCAGTTAGACCGTTGTTTTTGGATTTTTGAGGGCTCCAACTACCCGTAACGATTGCCATAGATGTTCTCATGGCAACCGGGACCGACGGCTTAACGTGCTCTCCGAGGCACGACCAGACCAATGCAAATACTCATATTTCATTCACACAAATATTTGCACTGAGCGGGGATCGAACCCGCGCCTCCTGCGTAGCGGCCGCGTTCACTACCGCTACGCCACGGAGGCTGTCAAAATGTAGCCTTAATAAATGAGCCTTAATCCCAAACGATATTCCAACAAGACATTTTAACGAGTAAATCAAATTGTCAAATATCATTGTCGCTTACAGTAGAAGGTAGAAGCCTCGTATGTAACAGGAAACAACGTCAAGAAGATGATGATTTTTGGTAGATATTTTGAAATCTATACAAAATATTCGAGAGACGAACTCAGAACAATCGCCATACAGTGTACAGATAAGTACATAAGTAGTAAGTTTCGTGTCGTTCATAATATAGTTGTCAGCTTAAAACTACACGGTATTAATATTATATTCGAAAAATTTGCATTTGTATTGTCGTGAATGCGTTTGTGAAGAGCGTTTTTGGCTGCTTGCGCCTTTCGACGCGCTTCTGACTGGTCTCTCGAATTTACATGACTATACCTATACTGTGTTAACCACTATTCTAGTAATTCTTGGAAAAAATATTGATTTTCCGTCAAATTTTAACTGGCAGTTAACTAATTAGTTTAAATTTAAATATTAAAATTAATTCATGGGTTATTAGCTCATCAATCTCTGACAGCGACTGATGCACACAATTCTGGCAATATCAGGAAGTACGTAAATTGGAAAACCCCCATACTGCCTGATACTGTCAGAATTTGTGCGAATGTTTATCACTGATAAAAGTAAATTAATAGTAAATTAAACTAACGATAGTAACAGGTTCAGGTTCAGTAGACAGAGTATTTTTATGTACAGAGATTGTCATGGGTTTAATTCCCGTTAACTTTTTTCCGATCTTTAGAAAATCTTAGCACACTAATAAAAAATGCTTCAAAATTTAAATCAACATTTAAATCGGTTACTTTAGCCCAATTTATTCCAAGATTCGTTATTCTGTCGAGCAAACATAACAAATTAAAAACAAACACATTCACGGTAATTAAGTTCATCGTCATCCTATAAAAACAAATTAAATTCCATTAGAACAACTGCCGAGATTTTACAACACTTCTCGGCGGAAAATTTTTAGTTAACTCTTCTCTTCTCTAAACTTTTTACTTGGTCCTTAACAAACACACACGTATCAATGTTTTAGTAGTCGCACTAAATGGATACCTACTAATTTTGAGTCCAAAAACCTCTTTTTGTTCAGAGTAGATATTTGAACAAAAAAGGGGTAAGTTTTCGTAGCTAAATGGTTTAGGTGTCAAATAATTATTTTAATGGTACTATAATTTAAATAACGCTGTAGTTTTCCCGTTCCCGTTTCCGTTCCCCACAGGAATCTGAAGAGTATCCTCGAGGCCATATCATTAAGGAAATTATTTATCTAAGTGCCAAGTTTTATCCAAATCTGTTCAATGGTTCTTATTTCTAATTTTTAATTCTTAATTCTTTATTGCACACATATTATAGTACAGAGATCATAATCGATTAAGAAAGATAACGGTTGTATAAGGGAATTTGGATTGATTTCGTTCGTGTCTCGGTGACTTAGTGGTCAGAGCGTTCCCCCTGTAAGGGAAAGGTCGCGGGTTCGAGTCCCGTCCGAGGTCAATTCTTTTTCCCTTTCTTAATCGATTTGAACAGTTAGCATAGTAAATGCTTCAAAATTTCATTCCGAGATCATAATATAAAGAAAATTACAAGAAATATGTACAAAGGCGAGCTTAACTCAAATTGGTTCACGGTTGAGTAAAAATTATCCAAATATTTAAACAAAAATTTCACATTTATAATACCATGAGAAATTTTTTTAGAATACAAGGTGATACTTAGCTACTGAAAGCTAAAAAACAACTATCATGATAAAAATAACACTAAATAAATTACACTAATTAAAAACACTTTTTTTTATCAACGATGAGCCAACAAGCCGTGAACAAAAATTTGTTCTAGTATATAAATCACTGTTTAACTAATTACGCTACTAAATCTATAAACTGGTTAGGAAGATTTGCTAAAACGTGTATAATCACGTTTTATTAAATATGTTTCGATATGAATTTATTAGTCGATTTATTAACTTTAAAGTAATCGATCATAACTATATAAAATAAAGGGAATAAGAGACATTTTGATCTAGAAAGTGCCTAGCTAGAGGGAATCGTTCTGAGGATCTGAATGACTATAAGCTATCAGTTTTTGTAATTATTGAATTACAAAAAGTGATAGTGACCAGTGTAGTTCACTTTTAGCCACTTCACGGCATCGTTGGTTTTAAAATAGGAAAATGAAGTGTAGCGTCACTTTTTCATTTCCTTCTGTACTTTTATACTTACTTTCGATTTCTTTGATACTTTAATCAAATCCATCTATACTGATATTATAAATAGGTATGGAAGTAACTCTGTCTGTCTGTCTGTCTTTCTGTCGGTCTGTCTGTTACCCTTTCATATCCTAACTACTAAACCTTTTTTTTGAAAATTTTTGAAAAAAATTGGTACAGAGATAGATTAGGCCTTGGGAAAGGCCTAATCTATTATCATTATTTTTTGGTCGCAATAATCGACATCCACGCGAATGGAGACGCGGGCAACAGCTAGTGTCAAATACATATTTGCCGGTTGAGCCAGTAGTTAATAATAATTATTATAACTAGTCTACAGATTTTTTTCAAAGACTCGGCGCTTAAACAGATTCCCACAAATTCATGGCATAATATTTATTATGAATAGAATCTACATTCCATCTATTTTTATATTTATAATATTATCTAATATATTCATTCTTTGTGTTAATGAAATACTTGACATTAGTATTTTTATAGAAGCTAATATTCTGTTTAATAAATCTAATACAACGTACACTTGTTACGGAGACTTTTGCTAGGAATATAATTTTAAGATCTCATAATAATATTCATAAACATTAAACACAATACATTCACACAAACATTCGCAAACCCTTTATGCGTAAACATTTTTTCATATTTTATCAATAATTCTTATCTTATATATTACCTACTAGCTGACCCGGCGAACTTCGTACCGCCATATTTTCCGCCCGCGTGGTATTATCTCTAAATTTATCCGTGTTTCTTTACAATATTATGCATGTATATACATAAAAACCTTCCTCTTGAATCACTCCATCTATTTAAAAAAAACCGCTTCAAAATCCGTTGCGTAGTTTTGAAGATTTAAGCATACATAGGGACGGACAGACAGCGACAGCGACTTTGTTTTATAATGTAGTGATATGAATAATTCATATTATATTGATAATTATTTGTCTTTTTTTTTTCAAGTTATTATCTACAATTAAACGTTGTGAAAACACCTAACAAATTCCAGATTTCAAGTTCCCACTAGTTTGGAGCTCACTAAATTTAAAACTCATGTAATTTTGAAAAAAGGGCCGGTCAAAAGTACTCGAAACCGGCGGGCTTGCATGAAAGGATCAATAGATAACAATAGAGGAAACTCGTGAAGTATGTAATGATAGAGTTAAATGGCGGGCTGTTGTCTCTGCCTACACCGGAGGGAAATAGGCGTGAGTGTATGTAAGTATGTATGTATCTATGCGACTGCCTCTGTGGCGTAGCGGTAGTGAACGCAGCTGCTACGCAGGAGGCGCGGGTTCGATCCCCGCTCAGCGCAAATATTTGTATGTATGAATATGAATATTTGCATTGGTCTGGGTGTTTTCTATGTATAATATGTATGTATTTACCTACAAAAAAAAATGTATCTATGTATCTGCATTCTAGAACCCATGACACAAGCTAGTTAAGCTATGCTTACTTTGGGTCTAGATAGCGTTGTGTAGATTGTCGTACAATATTATTTATTATCAATTTTTTTTCGCGTCAATTAACGCGTAAACAATTATAATTACTACTTAATTTAGTTAAATACCAGTAAATACAAAAAGTAAAATAATATACCACATATTAATATCCCAAGCCCGCAAAAAAAAAGAAGACACAAAATCTTGAATTTTTTGTAGGCTTATTCTAAGTTTCGGGAGCAAGGAGCCATCATCATTTGCTCCTCCTACTGAGAAGTAATGACGTTTAAATCCCTTTACCCTCGCAGTTTTTCTATATTTTTTGTACGTAGGATGGAAATGTATGTTACGAACGGAACATGAATATTGATGGCCTAGATACACGCCTTTATCTAGTTCTCTACGTTTAACTGTAAGGCTCATTTAGACGGGGTTAGTTTCTCGCAAGTTTCGGTTCGAGAAATCGTAAGCGACTAAGCACTAGTGGTGCCAAGCGACTACAGTATGGGGTTCTTCAAGATGGGCATTAGAAGGTGTTGCCCCTGGTGTTGCATACGTCCATAGGCCATGGCATCTATTTTCCATCTGGTGGGCCATGTGCTTGTCTGCTACATAAGTTGTGTAAAAAAAAACTAGCAATAATGGTTATATCAATATCATATTAAAGTGTTTACATACAGGTAAATATTAAATTCTCGCCTACGATTATATCATAACGATATAATCGCATTTGTCAAAATACGATTATTGCTTGAAAATTCTGTTTAAACAGACACTGCTAAAATTCAATTGCGAGGCAATTCTCGCCAGGCGTGGGCGAGCGAGTGGCTAATGTTTCTGTAAATATTTAGACGAAGCAAGTTTTTCTGTCCTTTCAATAATCTTATCTTGCAAGCGAGAAACTCACCCCGTCTAAATGACGCCTTACGCTGCCAGTGACTAAGCGAATTATCGTAGTCGATTGATTCAAATACAGGATTGATTTTCGACGTGATTCGAATATCAAAGGCAAAATTACAAAGGTACTTACTTCAGGAGCACAAAGGAAGATAAAGAAAATTACTGGTATAACATTCAGTAAGAGATCAAAATCAACTTCTTGATTTATGAAAGTTATAACTTAATTTGGACTACGTGTCCCTTTGGAGATCAAACTTTGAACCTCATCTATAATTTTTACCCATTGGGTCTTAAAAATAAGAATTAAAAAACAAAAGCACCTTTGTGACAAAACACACAAACTAACTTTAATATTATTACCATTTTAAAAATTGGTAATAATTTTAAAGTTAGTTTTATTCAATAATTAGAAAAGTTATTTTTTAATTGTATTTATCGTTAAAGAATGTACGATGAAGTACCCGTAACTGGATATCATCAAGTTTTTGATTTAATTATCGTATTGACTATTTTGTTTTCAAGTTTTCCCTTATAAATTAAAGTTACGTACTTAAATGTTTTAAATGCTTTTCTTACTGTGCCTACTTTTCCAATTAACTTTGTAAGAATTACAATTTTTTTATAATCAATAAGGTATGATTACGAAACCGATTGCATGCGACAACTGCCGACGCATGCAGCACATACAGCGTACCTATTACTTGTTAAACCCCGATACGGATAAAGAGGACCATTGACGAACCGCAATGAATTACGCGTATCTGCTGCGTGCATCTGTAGTTGTCGTATGCGGTCGGCTACGGAATCATACCTATGTAGTACATTCATAAATAGTTAAATCATAAAGATACGTCACTATATATCATCGATAACGATAATTTTTCTGTAGTTACGCACATAGGTAAATATTTTCGTTCACATCAGTAACTAGGTTAGATAATAATATAGTTATCCATAAGTACCTTGAAAACATGATGTATAGATAAACTTTGTAATGAACCTGTCGCTAATATTATAGTTCTATTTGTAACGAGTCCCTTTGTGACACACGATGTCATAAATTACCTATGATTCCATAGGTTTACAGGTAATTACAGTTTCAAAGGCATCCATTCAGGTGATTCATGTATATGTGTTATAGCTGTATTTAATACCTACTTTGATTGTCAAGATAGAGGTCGCGAATCGCGATTTCGATTTCACTTGGGAAAACATTTATGCACGAAATCTCTGAAAAAAAATCTAAAATATATTCGATTTTCACTGCTTTTATTCTTCTTCAGCGTGTCATTAGCAGCAAATTAAAATTAAATAAATAATAATAATAATAATAATATATTCTTTATTGTACACCATAAACAATATTTTACAAAAAAAGAGTTAAAAATTCACAATTTATGCGGTAGGTAGTACAAACGGCGGTCTTATCGCTAGGCGCGATTTCTGACAGACAACCTGTAAAATAAAAATTGACTGCTTTTATTGAGCACTAGCTTTTGCCCGCGGCTCCGTCCACGTGGATGTCGGTTATCACAACCAAACATAGCTTATGTCCTTGCCCAAAGTCTATTCTACCCCTGTACTAAATTTCTTCAAAATCGGTTTAGTGGTTTGGGCGTGAAAGCGTAACAGACAGACAGATTTACTTTCGCATTTCTAATATTAGTATGGATTTTTGCACACAAAAAGATATTATCAATCAAACGTACAATGAATGCCAAAAAGGGTAGACAACAAAAACCTTCCTAACAAATTGGATTATCTCATACATTTTTCCAAGAACAACAAAACATGGTGTCCCTACAAACATTTAGAACAGTGACATAGGTAGAAAACCCCATTGGTCTCATGACAATGATCGGAGACAAAAGTCTGCCGCCGCTTATACAATGTGTCAGGAACGTGCCACTGACAACCATGGTGATAAATAATTTAGACGGCGTTTGGTATAAGTTAGAAGCAGCTTACGTATCTATCATTTAGAATCGGAAAAAGTATCACCGAATCTATAAGGGTCATGCTAGACTAAGCGGCAAATTGCTCGAGCAATTTTTAAGTATTAAAAATCTACCTTATTCCATTTAGACAAGGCTGAAAATATGGGTAATCTTCCGCTTTAATTGTCTCGTCTTTGGGGAGGGCAACTGCTGTGCACCCAAATCCAGGAAACAGATATTTAATTAATTTATTTATCAAACTTCATGCACAAAGTACATAGGCGGACTTAATGCCACAGGCATATTCATTAAGTCGTTTCTGTAATAATGGAAACTGGACTTTATTTGTTCGAGCATTGACTTTTCCATGCATGATGAGATAAGTAAGAAACTTAGCCTGTTCAGACATTATTGAAAAAGTTGATCATAATATTATTGCTTAATGCAAAGCACATTGAGATTAATATTAAGTAACAAATTTAAATCAATGGCAAAGCATATATTATTGAACCGTTCAAATTAGATCTCATCCATAGGCTGTATAGAATTTATTAAGCTTTCCAACGATGACAGTATTTTTAATCACACTAATAATATATTAATGAATTCGGCTGTACTGACCATATTTCAAGCGAATAGCTTTTATTCATGTTCAATACTTTAGACATCATTTATTGAAATGTTAAACAGAATCGGATACATTAATTAGTAATTACCACATAATTAGTGCTTTTAAACAGTTAACCGTATTAATGTTCATTTAAATTTACAAATTATGAACACTGCAATAGTCACTCATGCATGACACTATGTTGAATATAATATTTGTAATTTTGAGGGCTTTTATTTGAATTAATTTTCTAGCTTAATGACATTGTGTTTTGTATGGTTTGCATGCCTGCAAATATCACGTACATAATTTATTTGGTTTATGAATGGTCTTGACTAATGAATTTATTACATACTACCACAGATACTAAATCCCGAATTCAGACAAAATTCGTAAAAAAAAAACTCTACGACAATTTTGGTTCTGTACACAACTGAATTAAAGGATAAACATAACGTTGCTTTTGGAAAACTAGAGTCACTTACATAACACACAGCAAAATGTAGTGAGAATTGAAAGGCTAAATCTGCCATCTTATAGCCGTATAACTGCAAACGAGGCTTAGAGTACAGAGGGTTAACTGTCGTAATACAAATCTATTCAAAAATTCAGTCTGAAGGTAATCTCAATCTCTCAAAATTTTTACCGTTTCTCCCATGGTGAATGTTCTGATTAGCTGTTCCAATTAGTCCCTAGTTAGAATATTCCATAAAGATCCAAGCGGTTGCGTGACTTTCTTTTACTGGACCATTAAGACCTGGCATTCCTTATCAGCTCACGTGTTTCCATCTTCCTACAGTCCCGGGCCCTTTAAGCGGTGCGTGAAAAGACACATGATGAGGTCGTCAAGCTGATCATCATTGTCACATGGTACGTGTCTGTAATGGTGACCCTGTTTCCTGAGACTTTGCCTCCGACTTGCTCAAAAAGGGGCCTTGTGCGATTCACACCGTGGTCCGAACAGCTTGTGGTGTGAATCGACGAAGTAGCCTAAAAAATGAAACAAGTAACCTAGTAACAAAATTGTCATTGACATCATGTTATTTTTTTTTTCCACCGGTTAGCGGATGGTGGAATGACCCCCGCCAGGTAAACTGGCGATATAAAAAAGGGTAGCTGGGACAGACTTAATGCTTGACATGTTAAAATGATTGATTGCAATAAGTTTTTAATAACCTTAATAATTTTTTTACAATGCATTGTAACATAATCCTTATTAAGTTATATCAATCATTATCCTTATATCAAGTCTAGAGTAGGCACTATATAATACCTCTTATTTCCTTCCTACACTGAATAAATCTCAACTTTTATCCAAATCGACTCCGTGACGTCAGCGCAAAGATGACTAACTTGCACAGATAGTATATCGAATCTCTTATTCAGTCCTGCCTTCAAGCTAAGGAAGCTATTTGCCACAGTTAAGTCGCGGTTTATTGCCATCTTGGCAACATAAAGAGAAAACTTCAATAAAATACTTTTGTAAGAAAGAGATACAAACTACAAACTGCAACTTTTCAATAGCTGTTATTCTTGTACTAACTTTGAAACTTTAACGTTTGAAGATATCCACAGGAATTCATCTATCTATCTACTTATACTATTATTATAATTGTAAAGTCGTGTCCGTGCATTGTATGTTAATGGTACTTAATACAAAAATAATTCCGGGTTCGAATCCTGGCCATTACACTACCGATAGGAACCTACTCCTTTCACAATCAATTTAGTTTAGCTGGAGGGGTTAACGGGAATATTAGTAACTAGCTGTTGCTCGCGGCTCCACCCGCGTGGATATCGGTTATCGCGACCAAACATAGCCTACGTCCTTTCCCAGGGTCTAATCTACCCCTGTACCAAATTTCATGAAAATCGGTTTAGTGGTTTGAGCGTGAAAGCGTAATAGACAGACAAAGTTACTTTCGCATTTATAATACTAGTATTTCATCAAAATCTGTTTAGTGGTTTGAGCGTGAAAGCGTAACAGACAGACAGAGTTACTTTCGCATACCTATAATGGCTTTCGGTTACTAATAATAATAAAAAAATAATAGCCCGTAAATGAATGACTCCTTCAAAACCACACATTACATGAAATTCTACACATGTAACGTCTTGTAACTCGCACCACACTCCGGCACACATTGTCTAACAATTTTCGTCATTACGTCGCTCGAGTGGAACGTGTCATATTTGTTTGTGTCGCTTTTTTCCCTAACATCACAATTTCTGTTCGTCATTTGACATTTTTACATGTTCCTCTCCACAAAACAATCCCATTTAAACAAAAAGGTTAAACCGCAAAGTATTTAAACTTCTTTCTCTTTTTCTGTTGTTTCATGTTTGTTTAATGAAGCTATGTTTTGTTTTAAATCTGGCACCTTATGCTGAGTGACAAACCGTTTCGTAACTACACACGTTAGTATAACCTAACACATTTAAGTTGGTTGAGCTTTATGTTATTTCTCTCTTCTATGTTAACCAATTGTAATCCGCCGTCTTCTCACATTAAGACTGCGTTTGACACTTGATGTCACTCAGAATAGTGCTCCTGACAAGAAAGAATGGAATAACGACATAATCCTATGTTATACATTTCTTGTTCACGATCCCCTCTCGTTATAAATCACTATGCAGTCAATCAATCAATTAGCCTATTGCAGTCCGCTGCTGGACACAGGCCTCTCCCAATGTGCGCCATTTCTCCTGAACCTCCGCCTTCCGCCACCTTTTACAGGTCGTCAGTCCTAGGGGGCGTCCCACCTTTTCATTTGCTTTCTTGCGGTCTCCACTCTAGTAGGTACTCGTTTGCTTGCTTCAAACTCCAACGCTCCTTCAATAAGCAGTACCATTGTACTATTCTTTCCACCAGTCGCTTTGTGCATTTCTCAAGGTCTAATCTACCTCTGTACGAAATTTCAGCAATATCAGTTAGGCGCGGCGCAAACGGCGGGGCGAGCCGATCTTTTTGACCGCGAAGTAATAAAGACCGCGTCTGCATGCCCGTCGATGCCCGCGACTGTCCTCGCCGCGAGCACAAAGCGCCACGTACATGCCACATCACACCACCAGTACCGGCTGGTACCTGCGGCGCGGTCTTTTTGCCTTCATGTGCGTTGGTAGAATAGGATTATCTTTGCGCTATCGTTCACGGCGAAATTGACCGGCCCTGCCCGCCCCGCCGTCTGTGCCGCGCCTTAAGTGATTTAGGCGTGAAGGCGTAAGAGTTACTTTTGCATTTTATAATATTAGTACAGATACATAAATATAATAAACCTGTACCTATACAAAAATAAAATACCAGAATCATTTAACACAATTTAAACATAAATTTTCAAAATTCGCGAAGCCTACCTGAGTATGAACATTTAATATCAGGAATCCCCGATGTCAAGTTGGATTCAACGAACAGATCTGCGGTTTATGAGCTGTCAGAGTGACACGGGTATCATGAAATAGCTTACAATTATATTCACAAACGAGCACTAATATTGTGGTCGGTGGTCGGTGGTCGCGCTAGTTCAATATTTAAGTTCCCTTCGGTTTAGATTCAAACACACACAAACAAACACATTCTTTTGATTGAAAACAAAAATAGGTAGTTACTAACAAGTGCAAATGGGTGGTACACAATGCATTTTATAATCGTGTTTTAATTTCATTCATTTTGTTACCCCACTCAATCAGTTTATGTAGCTTTTTATTTACATTTTTTATACGTTAGAACACTTGGGCGATGAATACCTTTCATTTGAGACATCAATCATTATCATCATCAAATCCGTAAGGTGGTAATATAATTATAGGTAGGTACATAATATACATACATACATTCAAGTTAACCCTTGTTAGCGGCGGGTACAAATAAGTTATAGATCTGTATGTGGATTGTACTTAAAGAAGAATATTGAGCTTAAATAAAAATTAATATTCGCTTTGATTTTCGTTGTAACATTAATAATAATTTACATTAATTACTGACAAAGTCACATGACTAAAGACAAGATATCAAAACAATAATTATAATTTACAATGACTCAAGTAGTTATTTTTTGTAGTTTAATGGACCAAGAATTACAAAAACATACCATGCTGTCAAAATAATATAACAACTTCCTAATTACATAGTATCTATTTTACCGTATTGAAACTAAGCTCGACAGTTGCAAACCTCAAAGGTATTAAATTATTTCTTTTGGCTATTATCTATACTTATATTATAAAGAGGTAATATTAGGAGGAGGTAGGATACGACGGTATTCTCGTCCCAATCGAAGAAGGACCTCCGCCCTACGGCAAACCGTGGCTATACCTTTTTTTTTATTATTATTATTATTATTCTTCTTTATTATTTTAAAAACTCTTATAAATTATATTTTTAAATACATAATTATATAAAACAAAAACATATATTTAAAAATATAAAAAATAGTGCCCCTCCGGTATCGGGTATAGGGACCAAGCTATACCGGTGGTTAGGGCTCCAGAGAGAGGAACCTCCTCACAATACGTGCCGTGTCGAGGAGTACCGCCTTCTGCATCAAGCCCTTGATCCAGCTGCCTAACGAGAGCCTCTTAAGGTGTTGGTCGAGGCTCTTAGCAATCAGCCCATGGGCCGATATGACTATCGGGACAATGATTGCTGAATCAACATTCCACATGTCAACAACCTCATGAGCCAGATCCAAATATTTTATTTGTTTGTCTTTTTCGGCTTTCATGAGGTTTTAATTCGTCATGAGGAATGGTGATATCAACAATCATTGCAAGGCGCTCTAATCGATCTATCACCACTATATCAGGCTTATTGGCGACAATGGTCCTGTCAGTGATAATAGATCGATCCCAATATAATGTGACACGACCATTTTCGAGAACTGGGTCGGGCACATACCTGTAGTATGGCACCTCCGAAGTCACAAGGTTATATTTCAGGGCAAGTTGCTGATGTACAATTTTGGCCACTTGGTTATGCCTGTGCAAATACTCGCCGTTGGCAAGACGAGAACAACCAGAAATAATGTGTCTGAGTGATTCACCGGGGCGGTGGCATGCCCGACAGATGTCCACCGTACCGTCCTTCATTATATACTTCCGGTAATTATTCGTCATGACAACTTCGTCCATAATTGCAAAGACAAAACCCTCGGTTTCTCCGAAAAGATCACCGAACCGTAGCCAAGATACGGACGCTTTTAAGTCTATATCGGGTCCATTTAAGGCCCGATAAAACCGTCCATGTAGCTCTTTGCCCATCCATACCTCCCTGCGATCAGCAGTACTAAGTACTACAGGTTTGCGCCAGTTCTCTTTAGCCAACACAAGAGGGGTTAAACCATTGTCCACTGCAACCACATCACGGTGCATATCCGTGTTTGCTTGCTGTAGACAATATTGTCTGAGGTTGTATATCTCACGGTTATGGAGGTTCTTAATATTAAGAAAGCCACGACCCCCCAGCTTCCGCGGGATATACAACCTCATTACGGAAGATCGTGGGTGATGCATCCGAAATGTGGTTAACAGTGATCGTACTTTTCTATCCAGGGCGTCTAGTTCAGTCTGAGTCCATCTAAGTATGCCAAAGGAGTACATTAGGACTGGCATGACCCAACCATTGCAGGCGCACCTTGTTACCGCCCGATGAAAAGCTTTTTAGGACTTTTTTCAGGCGGCCAAAGAAACGCTCCCGCAATGCCTGTTTCACGCCAGCTTCAGGAATTCCTAATGCCTGTGACATACCCAGATATTTGTAGGTTTCGGTTGAGGAAAGAGATTTAAGTTTAATGGAATCCGAAAGTATTAAGCCTTCAGATTCCACTATTCCACCCCTTTCCACATGCATGACCGCACACTTGTCCAAACCAAATTCCATCTTGATAGAGCTACTAAAGCTTTCAGTCATCTTTAGTAGTTCTATCAATTGGGTATTATTTGGAGCAAATAATTTAATGTCATCCATGTAGAGAAGGTGGGATATAACTCGACCCTCTCTCCGCAACCGATAGCCTAGCCCTGAATTCTCCAGTATTGTACTAAGAGGATTCAGTGCTAGACAGAACCACAGGGGACTCAGACTGTCACCCTGGAATATACCCCTCTCGATTCTTATGGGTGCATCGTTTGTCTGGCAACATCCTGGATAGCGAAGAACTGTCTTCCATTGCCCCATACATGACCTCAAGAAGGTGGCTAAAGTTGTATCAATCTTATACAACTCTAGCACCCTCAGAAGCCATGTATGTGGTACAGAGTCCTAAGCTTTCTTATAATCTATCCAGGATGTTGCCAGATTCCTACGTTTACGACGCACCTGTTGACTAATGGCCATGTCAACTATAAGGAGCTCTTTAGTGCCGCGGGCCCCCTTCCTACATCCATTCTGAATGATAGAGATGACCGATTTTTTTTCTAAATGAGAATTAATTTTGACTCTCAGAATGGAAGTAAGAAGCTTATAGACCGTCGGTAAGCAAGTAATTGGTCTATAATTTTTGGGATCCGTAGCACTACCGGACTTATGAAGTAAGTGGGTTATGCCAGTTGTTACGAAATTAGGTAGTGAGCCCGAGTCTAAAGCCGATTGGAATTGAGTTGCTAAACAAGCATGTGAGTTACGGAGCCACTTCAGCCAAAAGTTGTGCAGTCCGTCCGGTCCTGGCGATTTCCAATTCGGTAACGAACGGACTGCACTCGCAACATCATCAGGCGTAATGATGATTGGCTCCATAATCTGTATATCCTCACACGCTTGTTCAACCTCTCCTATCCAATCGCCTTCCGTGTGGACGACAGGTGTTGACCAGATGCTACACCAGAATGTATTCGTAGCATCAGCATCCGGTCGAGCAACGTCGCAACGCAATTATTATTATTATTATTATTATTTTAACAGGCAGGCAGTCGAAACAATTGATAATGCCCGTATCCTGCTTGTGCCCACTAGTGTTTATTTATTTATTTATTTTTTTATCCTGCGAAAAATCCCCACGGATACCTCCCCCGCCGGAACCGGAGGAGGAGGTTATGTTGGACTCGAACCGACTAAAACGCACGCCTACTGTGGGCCGTCGGTTGCCGGAGGTGAGATTGTCGTAGCCATATCCCTCGCACCCTGGCCGACCCAGGGCCATATCTTTCGAAACCGTGGCTATACCTAATAACCTCGTGTTGTGTTCCCGGCGGTGAGTAGAGTAACAAGAGCTCGAAGGAGAGGTTTTCTGCTGTCAGTGAGAAGACCAAAGGCTTGTCCTGCTTGTCTTCTGCGCTGACGGCACAGATTCTGTTCTCAGAGGGTCGGCAGCACGAGTGTGACTCCCCTGGTGTTGGCCACGATAACTACTTTTTTTATAATAATCATAATTAGTTATTAAGTGGATTAAGCGAGTGGTTGAAACTTAGTAAACATAATGTTTTGATTTGAACAGATAAAAAAAATGATCATGAAATCGTAGTTGAACTCATAATATATTAATTTAATAATATGAACCTAATGTACATGATCTACATTATAAATATCATTTTCAAATTAGAATATAAACAAGTAAAATAAATACAAAAGAAGATAATGTAAAATAATACTAATGTATTGGTACATTAGTATTACTTTACTTGTCTTATCCGACGAAGAAATCTTTTTGTTTATTTAAAGAACGTAGGAAGCGGAGAAACTAGACGAAAATACATATGTACATACTCGTATATTATAATCACGTATTTATCCCCAAAGGTTCAGGTAAGGTGAATTAGCACCCGCATTTCACTAATCATTGTATTAGGTCCCACGTAATAGGTAGTTCGCCTATTGCCGTATTCCGGGTACTATTATTAACTCGAGCCATGCATCTGAGGTTGAATCTGGGCTGTATATATCTGTCTAATGTTAAACAGCCGTATCCCTTAGTCGCCTTGTACGACACCGCATGGGATAAGATGGAGTGACACGAATTCTTCTTTGCCGGGAATGAGAACAAACGAAGAGATAGGTTAAAAGTTTTCTCGAGTATATCACTAGGACTGGGACCCAATACGGGAAGCGCAAATTAGGGCAGAGCGGCGAGGTCTCCAGTTGTTGAATGTCAACTGCGATAGACTGATTTGATTGATTGATTAATCCGGCGCGCACTCTGACTGTGTCCACTTGACAGCGACTGAATCATGTGTACTCTACGATAACAATGTATTTTTTGTACTGTGAGCATTAAGGTATGATTCCGAAACCGACCGCATACGACAACGACAGACGCATGCAGCAGATACAGCGTGTCCATTACTTGTTAAACTCCGGTACTGATAAAGGGGACCATTGAGAAGCCGCAATGAATTACGCGCACCTGGGCTTCGGAATCATACCTTTGGATCAATCTTGACTAGCAAAGTACTCAAAATGGTCTTAATACCTTAGTATTCCTCCTTACTTCCCTTCCTATTTGGTACACATTTTTTTTTATACTACTTAGGTCGCAGACAAGCACACGGCCCGTCTGACAGTAAGTGGTAACCGTGGCCTATGGTCGAGTGCAACACCAGGGGAGTCACACTCGTGCTGCCGACCCTGTAAGAACAGAGAGATTCTGTGCCGTCAGCGCAAAAGATATGTAGGACAAGCCTTTGGTTTTCGTACTGACAGCATAAAACCTCTCCGGGGAGCCTTTAGTTCGGTTGATAATTAAATTTAAAACAGTTTGATATTAGCATCATAAGTAGATCATTTTGAGTACTTTGTTAGTCAAGAATTCAAGATCGATCTGATGCTGTCTGTACCGACTGGAAAACGTAAACAGTATTCACCTAGATTACATAAGACCGATATTGAGTTGTCACAAGAAAACTACTTTTAGATTTATGCTTGACATCATAAATAATTGACTTTGATGAATGAATGGAGACAGAAAAATAAAACGCTATAAAGTTCTTTCTCAGAATTTAAGTACTGAGAATCTATTTCTCAGTACCTACTTAGATTCTGAGAACGTTGGGCTAAGCTAAGGTAACATGATGTTGAGATTAGTGAATAAGAAACTTACGATGTAGGGTACAATTGGTCAAGTGTCAATTCGTCAAGCGTTTTTTTTCCCCTCCAATTATCGTTCATTGGTCAAGCAGTGAAATAGTGTCGATTCGTCAAGTAGTTCATATGTATCTATTAGTCAAGTCTTTCTTTTATGTCAATTCGTCAAGTCTTCGAAAATTGCTCACTCGTCAAGTGTTCCTTTTTGCGGAAGTTTTTTATCTGGCTTGTTGTTGTGGTCACAGTTCTAACCTAACCTAACCCTGCCGATTGCACTGAGAGTTTTTCAATTTTACTTGTATTGTTTTGCATGAAACATACTCTTAGTGGTTTTCTTACATCACGGGAATCGCCAGGGTTAGGTTAGGTTAGAACTGTGACCACAACAAGCACGAGGCGAGCGAGCGAAGCGAGCGTGCCGCGGCAGCGGCCGCCGAGTGCCAGATAAAAAACTTCCGCAAAAAGGAACTTGACGAGTGAGCAATTTTCAAAGACTTGACGAATTGACACAAAAGAAAGACTTGACTAATAGATACATATGAACTACTTGACGAGTCGACACTGCTTGACCAATGAACGATAATTGGAGGGGAAAAAAAACGCTTGACGAATTGACACTTGACCAATTGTACCCTACATCAAACTTACTACCATTAAAGACTGAATTCGTGGAAAATGTAATTCATTGCGATTTTGAAATATAATGAATTGAAATTCTTAGGGATCTTGTGGCTGTCGTCCCGCTAACGTCACCTCTCAAGGCTTTCGCCTTTCATCTTCGGCTTCCAGGGTGTAATTGAGTGATCCCATTTATTAGATGGTATTCTGTAGATATGTATTTCACTACTTGAATTATATTTGAAACTTGTCTATGCCCGCGGCTCAGCCCGCCTGAATGTCGGTATTTACAACTTTTGGTCATATTTCCGGTTCTATTAACCAAACGCCATCAGAAAAATCTAAGATTTTAAGTCTGACCAAGACCTTTCTGACAAAAACAAACCATATGAAAATTTTTGCATCCATCGACGCAAAAACTACTGAACGGATTTCGGAATTTCGTAATTGCGGAACAAACAGGTATCAATTTAAAAAAGTGTGTTCAGTGTCTTTATTAATATAACATAATACGATTAGGTATTTTTTAAATACCTACAATATACAGACACGACTGCTTCACAATTTTCCAATACAATAGTGCATAAAAGATGCATGCCACTTGTCAAATTTAAATCAAGTACAAAATAGACATTCGTCGATTCACACCACTGCACTAGTCCGAAACGACGAATTCAAAAAGGGCCATAAGCGATTCACACCGTGGTCCGAACAGCTTGTGGTGTGAATCGACGAAGTACCCTCAATTTCCACTGGTAGACATATTATATACCTCTACTGTAGAGAGACAAGAAAGAACCAACAGATTCCATAAGTAATGCTTGCAATGTGTAGATAATTGTAGTGGTATTACGTAGTTAGTGTAAGTGGTTTGCTAATTGCTAATGTGTCTAGTGTTAGCACAACTATTTGTGTAATCTATTGCAAATTAGTGCGAAACTATTATACTATCAACAGCAATTTATGAAACGGTTTATTAATAAACACAATCTGGTTAATCATCAGATTGTGTAGACATACCTATCAATAATTGTGTAAATAAAATTGAATTGTTTAAATGCATATATACGGTGCATTACCAAAAAACATTTGTAACAAATAAGTGTCTTTCTGTTTGTTTGAGTTAGGTAATCTCTGGAGCTGATTTTATCAGTATTTAAAAGGGGTTACGTTATATTAGAAAACGCTTTAGACTTCCACGCAATAAAATTAAACCCCACGCCAGCGAAGTCGGGAGGACAGCATGGTTATAGATACCGATTTTAGATCGGTAGAAAATAAAACGCCGGCTATATTATATTGCATTGCATCGCAGTTCACAATAATATGATGATCAGACCTTTTTTTTTTCTTTCATGAAGATGCAGAAGATGACTACATGATCTTCATGTAGTCATCTGACGATGACCTGAAAGCTGTCTGTCTGTTGACAGTGAGTTTATAGCATAACTATTGCAAAAGAAAAACGGATCCAGTGACATATTATATTTGAAAAACACACATGACGCCAGGACGTGATAAAAGTGATATTAATTTAATAATTTTAAAAGTAGGTAATTAGACACTGATTAAAATCAAGTTAAATATTTTTATTCGCATTGTAATGTATATGGCGGAAGACTAGGTACTAAACAAAATGACATACCGATTACGTAAGATAATGTTCATTTACAATTGCGTCGGTAACAAGCGCTCAATGATTCCGACCCTGAATGCGCGAGCGCAGATTACGCGCGTTTTGCTTTCAAACGTATTTAGCGTAAGGCGTGTTCTTTTTTTTAAATCTCGTGAATGAATGAATAATGAATGAATTAATAAATTTTGATATGAATAATCTGTAGGATAGAAGGATAGAATTCGCAACGAGGTCATCTGACATAGAACAAAGGGTACCGACATAGCTCGCAGAATAAGCAAGCTGAATTGGCAGTGTGCTGCCACATTTTTTGTCGAAGGACTGATGGCCGTTGGAGCAGACGAGGGAGAGGCCTATGTCCAGCAGTGGACTGCAATAGATTAATTGAATCTATAGGTACCTACTAGCAGTCCTGCTCTAGCTTCGCGCGGTATACTTCAAAACCATAACCATACCATAACATGAACCATACCACGGTTCACCTCGCCTGATGGTAAGCTGAAGTCTCGGAAAAGAGAGTCACGATTACAAATACCAACAATGTTACGATGGTGACCCTCAGCTGGACAGGCACATTTTACTTACAGAAATGTCAGTGATTCGAATGTTTACCGACTAGTGACTAGGTACTTAACTCCAGATAATTGAATGAATTAACTAAGTCAATAAGGATTTTAGTCTGTAACTAAGCCATTTAAAGTAGATTAAGCTAAATTTAAGAATTGCGTGTCATGGCACCCACATAAACGAGAATACGATGTTGAAGTTACTTTGTTATTTTTGTTAAAACAACGTGCAGACTCACTGCGATGCTATAGTCTTGTTTTAAAAGTAATAAACTTTGACAATATAGACACGGTGTTTATAACAAAATGCATCGCAAAAACACGCTTGATATACGCATTACGCTTAGGTGTGAGTAAGCTTACGCGTATCTCACTCATTGAAATAAAACTACTTTTTAACGGATTCTATCGCGATGTTATTATTTACGTTTAGCCCGACGTTTTGGCTATTTTTCAGCAGCAATGGTCGCGGGGTGACTGTTTGAATCGCAATGAGTGAATATTGTTTTTTAAACTGTTTTTTTAAAGTGTCTATATTATGAGATGTAAGTATTATATCAACTTGCACCAAAGTTGTAGATTTTTTAAATAGCAATAGGCAAGTGTGCTATTATGTGGAACCGAAAATCATAGTTAGTGACTTATTGTGCGTGTTAATACTGCTCTGCCTACTCCTTTGGAGATGTATAATAGGCGTGAATATGTATATAAAGATAGACACGACAGTTCTATTAGTACTTCCTTAGCTACCTAAGCTGCCGCACGGATTCCTCAAGGGATCTCCTCCTCAATTATTGCAACCACTCTACAATGGATTTACCCCACCAACTAATTAAAACTGTTATCTATTATTATTCTGGCTCTGAGTGGCTTAGTAGTACAACGTTCGACTACTACGCAGGGGGTGCGGGTTCGAATGCCACTGTCCAAATATTTGTATGCGTGAATATATTTGAGGTGGTCTGTCTGTTTCTATGTTTAATATTTATGTACTAGCTGTTGCTCGCGGTTCCGCCCGCGTGGAATTCTCATCCCGTTCGTCACTGATAGTAGCGTGATGATATTATAGCCTATGTTAGTACCTGGTAAGCGTTATAATGGTGAAAGATTTTTTTAAATCTGTCCAGTAGTTTTGAATTTATTCGTTACGTACAAAAATGTAAATCTTTCCTCTAATGTATTTATTGTAAACTAGCTTTTGCCCGCGGCTCCGCCCGCGTGGATGTCGGTTATCGCGACCAAACATAACCTATGTCCTTTCTTAAGGTCTAATCTACCCCTATACCAAATTTCATCAAAATCGGTTCAGTGGTTTAGGCGTGAAAGCGTAACAGACAGACAGACAGACAGACAGACAGACAGAGTTACTTTCGCATTTATAATATTAGTATGGAGGATGTATTTATCAAAAAAGAATCTAAGTATATGTATGTTTATCCGCATTTTAGATCCCATAACACAAGCCAATTATGCTATTCTCACTTTGGATCTAAATATCGCTTTGTGAAATGTCATAGAATATTTATTCATTTTTGATCGACGTGAATAAATTTTAGATTGACATAATGGCAAACAAATGGACCATTATACACAAAAACATTTGAGTTTATTTAACAAACACCACTCCAATATACCAAGCTTGTTAGCTTACCTGCGTACCAAACACAAATATTTGTACAAACATACGCGGCGGTACAGAATAAATTTAATCACTTTATGATATCGAGGTTTTTGTACAGAATGCTGGTGTTAAGTGAAAATTTTTGGTTCTTTTTTAAGATTCTACATAATTATGCATATCTAAATCACGAGGCAAACGAGGATCTGGCACTTGCGGATTGTTTTGTAATATGAATTTGAGCTCGTCCACCCCAGAAGCTCCTCGTGCTGTCCTGAAAAGACACTCAATAAACGTGTACTGCATATATACGAGTAGAGCACATTTTAGGTCCAAGATATTATAATATGTTCCGAATAATAGTGACTATAATGGTAGTTAGTCTATTTATGCGAATAATATATATTCGGTGAATGGGTAAAACGGTAGGGGTCCACATAGATGGGTCATTCCCCATCTCGCGATTGTCAAATTCGCGAGCGCGCGCGAGTTTGTAATTTTTGATTTCGAATTATTTTTTCGTCGTCATCTCGCGCGCATGCTAAAGTACGGTCAGATAAAAAAGGATCAAAGAAAACATGGAAAAGAAAACTAATGTATACTCGCGTCTTTACCTGCATTGGTTGATGCGCTGCGAATGTTTTTTTTGTTTTTTCATCTTAGATTTCGATATAGACTTGCGAAGTGAGACTAGGCCACTAGGGGGACACGGCCGATATTATGATATCTGTTATGAGTAGCTATGTCATCTTAATATGCGTCGTACGTACGTAAGTCAATCAGATCGAAGGCATTTTAAAGAAAGAACATAAAGTCAAGAGTATCCGAAATCGGCTAGCATCTATGAAAACAATTTTGAAAGTTGAAGAAGCGAATATGATGCCAATAAGTGATTTAGTGGGTATAAGTTAGTTCAATTATAAATCTATTAACTAAATAACTTCATGTATAGTTTATACTCCTAAATGCTATCCGGAATTAATCTAACTCGATTAAACGATCGTACCTAATCTCCACGATTTCTTCAGCTTAATAGCCATTTTGAATTCTGATACGATATAAAACGTGAATTTATATTCCTAATTTGAATCGTGAATTTCAGATTCAATTAAGTACACAGGCTATAACTACGCGATAAATCCTAAATCCCTAAATCGATTATTTTATTTAAACCCTACTAACTCCGTCCACGTGGAACTTATTTTGTTCTTAATTTCATGGGCTTTTATAGTTATTACACGGAACTTTTAATTTCCTTTTTGAAACAAAAGTGGTCGGCAAAATTTTTGTAGAAATTTGCAAAGACACTTCGGTTCAGCGATTAGCTGGAGCAAAACAGAAATACAGATAGATAAAAGTTAAAAAGTAAAATGTTTTTTGTTTTACAAAGAATTAAAAAGTTACTTTTTGAACCTCACAAACAGAGACGCGTTATTTCATGAGGGCCAATGTGGCAGTCATGACACCACTCAATGACACTACTGGTAGTGTCAAGAGTATTTTTTTAGTTGTAAAGGAAAAGACATAAGATTTAGAGCCCCTGCAAACTGTAAACTTTTTGATGGATTAGCCTCATAAACAGACAATTCAATTTTTTTTTCTAAAGAGTATTATATAGAAGAAAATATAATATTTCCATAGAGGAAGTCATTACAACTTATCATCAATCACATATTGCAGAATTATTTAACATTTTCATAAATGTTGAGTCCGTTTCTTAACAACAAACGGAGTATTTATAATACTTAAGCGAATGTATGGTTTAATAAAGCGATATGAGTTATTCATATAGTATGTGGGGCATTCCTCGCATACTGCCCCGCATGGCAGTGTGCGGTATGGCGTCCCTAGCGAACTATTATTCACTTAATACAGCGCTTTTATTACTGTACTGTCTGAATTATGCTCTAAGAATTATATCATTGAGTCTGATGTGATTTTAAAGTACCTAGAACGTTTTCTAATAATGTTAATGTTGTAATTTTATATTCTGTAATTAATAAGATTCTTTTTATAAAGGTCGTTTGTCATTAGTGCTTCTCACATTTTTTTTTTGTAATGGGAATAAATTTGAATGTTTTAGATAAATTATCTTTTCTAAGACTTAATTTATAGCGAGTTACAGAGGATTTCTTTAAACGTCGTCATGTACATCTTACGTAAACACAAAATGAGGAACATACCACGAACTCAGACTAAAAGAATAATATAGACGGAACGTATAGAACCAGCGTGTAAACTCTTTGTGTGCACGCACGAGTGCGAGCGAAATGGTGCTACTTTAGTATCACTTTATGTGGCTTCACACGCTGGTTCTATGCATTCCGTCTATATTATTCTTTTAGTCTGAGACCAAGAAACACTAAAGTAGCAAACTACGTTAGGCAGAAGATGGTAATTGGTTACCATGGCCCATATAACGTAACAACGGCAGAAAATGTCCGCGTATTTTCATGTGCTGCGATTTGCACAATTTTCAATAATCATATTGGTTTAAAAGGAGAAGAAGTGAGGTAAGGCTTCCAACACAATGAGGTAACAAATGAAAAAAAAAAAAAAAAAGGTCTGCCTGCCACAACAAATCAGAATGAAGAAATCAGAAGGATTCGTCTTTGAAGTACCATAGATAGACTGCCGTATGCCATCGATACTAACCCATTGATTTAAATGATTACTTAATATACTAATCTATATATTACTAGGTGACCCGGTGAACTTCGTACCGCCATATTTTCCACCCGCGTTGTATTATCTCTAAATTTATCAGTGTTTCCCTACAATATTATGCATGTTTTATACATTACTAGCTGCCCCGGCGAACTTCGTACCGCCATATTTTCGGCCCGCGTGGTATTCAAATCCCGTTCCCGCTGCACCCTTATCACTTAGGGGGATGAAAAATAGATGTTGGCCGATTCTCATAGATACCGGATAAGCACAAAAAATTTCATCAAAATCGGTCGAGCCGTTTCGGAGGAGTTCGATTACGCACCCCGTGACAGAAGAATTTTATATATTAGATAAACCTTCCTCTTGAATCACTCTATCTATTGAAAAAAAAAAACCGCTTCAAAATGCGTTGCGTGGTTTTGAAGATATAAGCAAACATAGGGACGGACAGACAGCGACAGCGACTTTGTTTTATAATAATTATGTAGTGAAGTGATGTCCTATTATTTGGGCCTATTATTATGTATAATATATGGTTGTTTTATTATAGTAAAAGCCTCAAATACCCGTTACGGGTTTTTCATATCGCGCGGTATGCGTTACGTCAGTAACAATATACATCAATGCGTACGAGGAACATTCTTTTCCGGGTCAAAAAAGGGATTTGGAATGTCGTTTATGCTATGTTTACAAAATGAATAAGACCCTAATATAAGTACTTTTTTGTGGAGAAGGATGATAATTTTCAAATGGTAAAACCGATGGAAAAAAATCTAACCACAGTGAAAGACTGTGAAAGTCAGTCAAAACGATCTCCTATTAACAATGGTATAACATAACACTCACATAGCCAATAGTACACTATATTTATAGCTATGGTACACTATATTTATAGCCATAGTACATTTTATTTTTCACTCATAACAACTAAAAACCTCAATGTATTTTTCCCAGTTTGTTAAATAAAAGTGGAATTCATATTGTGGTGGTGAAGCGTCAGCAATTCATTGTCTGGGTGGCTGCAGTTTTTTCTGCATAATTTCATATACCTTGTGCAAACATTTCGTGTGTGTGTTCACTCCTGTTTTATAAAGCCGTTGAATATTGTTCGTTGCAAATTTAAAATCTGTGACCTGATTACAGTTTATTTGTCTTCTTTTGAAATAACAGGTCTTTTTGTTTCTGATACTCGTACTATATCACATTTTTGTTAAAGCAACATTCATATTTATTTATTTCGTGCCGCACTGTAAGACGATATTATACTCGTATATGACTAATATCTAGGTTAGGTCTGAAAAAAAAAATGGTTTTTGTTATACACGTTGAGTACCTACATAGAAACTCTCTCTCTCTCTCTCTCTGTTCTTACTGCACAGAATCTCTCTGTTTTTCTGTTGGGGCCGGCAGCACGAGTGACTCCCCTGGTGTTGCACTCATCCCTATATCACTTCTGCCTAACCCTCCTGGGATAAAGGCGTGATAATATGTACATAATAATATATGTAATTAAGCTATAACTTACAAACAGACTGTTCTTACCACTCAATCTACAGTAATCTTCGTATCAATTACCAGGCTCGGCGAGGTTCAAGACGAGAGGACTACTAATCCTGACACAGTCAAGCTCGTAAATTGCTCTGAATATCAGATGTATATTCAGAAAGCTGACAACCACACCCAATAAATTGTAAATTGACCCAATTGCAATTTATATCGCACGTTTAATAGTTCCAAATTTTTCTAATCATAAATCCAAGCTATACAGAACAGTGCACTACGCCTCTCTCCATACCCGAGGGCTAGATGCAGACACCGTGGTCCCCAGACCCTAAGAGAGCCAGCTCGCAAGAGACGACACTGGGTCAGCCGGGGTGCAAGAGATAAGTGTATACCTCCGGCAACCTATGACACACTCAGACGGTGTCGGTTTATATTTTTATTGGCGTCTATCTGACCTATGGGGATATTGCGCACATTAAAAAAACTAGACGGAAAAGCACCGACAGGAACAGTAACAAGTAATTTAAAAAAAATAAGTTAATTTAATAATTATTCATCAGTTAAATTCATTTTTGTATTGTCATTCGAACTAATAAAGGTGCGCAAAAAATATCTGATCAATTAATCAACAGGAAGCGGGTAAAATTTCAATTACTAAATTCAAACCGATCACAAGTAGATCGCGCTAAATAAAACCGTATATAAATAAGTTGTCTGTGAAAGTCAAGCTAAATAAGCGCACAAAATCACTAATATTCTACCATCGTAGTATAAGCTAAACCTGTTGATCCAGTAATTTGTTTTTGCTGCACCCAACGGGTCAGCCAATTATCTTTTAACTGGCAATTTTCACTACCCGCTTCCCCATGAAATTTCCATAAGCACGTTGAATTCTTGACTCATGATACGCCCAAGATTAGAAGACCAATTGTGCTAGTAAAAGATGTTCAATAATTGGTCTCGATTCACTTTCAATCTCACAAATATCGAAAAAGATCACGATTTTTATGAAAGGTCAATTCTCGTAATAAGAATTTATTCTGTTTATGGTGTTGATCAATGGCACTTGGTGGTACTTGATACACATATTGAATAACACAATTGTATTTTTCCTGTTTATTTTATTTTTCAACCTGACACAACAAAAAGATATTCAAATCGATTAAGAAAGAGAAAATAAAGAGAAAAAAATATTCATTAAAGTTTTGCCTCGATGTATTGTTATAAACGATCACGATATCAATGTTCTTTCTTGAAAACTGTATTATGAGAAATCAGTTTTTGACATTAAATTTAATAAAATTTTGACAGATGGAGACTGAATTTTGAACATCTACATTTTCATTTCATCTTTATTACCAGAATTGACCCTCTAGCTAGACGTAAATTTGAGACACAGGCAGTTAAATTTGTCTGAAGGAGACAAGTACAGACAGAATCAGATCGATCTCGACTACCAAAGTACCCAAAAGGATCCTAATACCATGGTATTTGCCCCTTACAGCTGACTGATTGTTTTGATATTTGGGACACACCTTTAGTTTCGACGATTATACAATTAAATCAATAAAACAGTTTGGTATTGACATCATTAGTAGGTATTAAAATCATTTTGAGTCATTTGCAAGTCAAGATCGATTTGATGCTGACTTTAAATACACTATCTCCTTGGTCGTGTATTGTATACCTACTTCTTTTTTTTTAAATGTACATAAACAAAATATAGCTACTTTAGTTAGGTATGCAAAGCAATATAGGTACCTACTTGAAAAAAAAAAACATTAATTACTAAAGACCCTGTCTCGTGAGCCACATAAATTATTCCATGATAAAAAGTTGCTAATTACTCCAGATGGACAGATAAAAATTCCAAGGAAATTAAGATGAACATTAAGTGAAATTTTATGCCGAAAAATATTTTCAGTAAGGTTTATTAATGCGTTTCCATGCATAATAACTATGTAGGATTGTAGGTACTACGTAATGATAAATAAATCTATCTATGTATGTTTATCCGCATTTTAGAACCTATAATACAAGCTATTTAAGCTATTCTTGCTTTGAGCTCAGAATGTCGTCGTGTTTGATGCGCTGTTTTTTCTCTTTCCCGGATCAATACGATTTCTAAAGGTTTTTCAAACGACAGTTAATTATCCTTATTTTGAATATTGTTCAAACGTTATTAAATATACCTGTTATATTAAAAAGTTGCTAAATGCCACTTTTTAGGTATAGAGTTACAAAATGAGAGGAATGAGAAGAACATGAGTCAATGAACCTATATCTAATCATTAATAGTGTAACTAGCCGTCTCCTAAAGTCATATCCTGGTTTTGCCTGTCCAGGATAAGCAGGGTTATTCTGGTCACAGCACCAAAATAATATCGACACATTTTCAGACGTACCTAACTAAGTCTGGTACACTTCCATAGGCGCTTCTAACCTTCATCTTTCTCTGAAAGCTCACGAGAATAATTTCTGAGGCAAAAAATCTCTGAACGAGACCATTATATCTATTAACCCATAATATGTTTCTTTTAGTAGAACAAGGTTCGTATTAGTCATTAATATTTCGGGCTGTCTGGGACATGTGTTATTGCCACATAGGAACTTTTTGTAGATCAAGATCACAAAATATATCTAATAGTTTTATTGCTGGGAAATCTAATAAATTGATGATGTATCTTCTGAAACAAAAATGACTTAGAAATAAAATTTGTTCGCATTAAAAATCTAATACATAAAAATCAATGTCACTTTTCGTTGTTATTTTATAACTCAAGAACGGCTGAACCGATTTGACTAATTTTAGTCTTGAAATATTCGTGGGTCTGGGTATCCAGGTAAGGTTTAAAGGATGAGAAAATAGGTGCAGCGGGAACGGGAATAATATGGCGGTACGAAGTTCACCGGGACAGCTAGTAGTTAATATTTTATAATTGTACATTAAGATGTAGGTACTCACATGTACGAATCCACCCCACACGTTGCGACTGGAAACAGTACGCATAGACAGATATGAAAGGAACTTCATCTCCCACACGCTTAAACTGTGGAATGAACTCCCTGCCATGGTTTTTCCAAGCGACTACAATATGGGGTTCTTCAAGAAGGGCATTAGAAGGCTCCCCGTGGTCTGCAGCTTGAGTGTAACACCCCTGGTGTTGCAAATGCCCATAGGCCACGGTAACCGCTTTCCGTAAGGTGGGCCGTTTGTCTGCCATCTAAATGGTATAAAAACATCCAAACATCAGCTTAACAATAATAATTACTTAAACTCACTCAAATATCAGATGTGTTATGAATTATGACTGACCAATTTTTAGTGTCCTTGACCTAATCTGAAAACAATAACAAATATACAGTTTTTTATAATGGGAGAAACCAGTTTTTGTTATACAAAACATGATACTATAGTATCTTAAAAAACGTCTAACCGAATTTATTTTTTTATAAAAATCTGAGAATTGTAAAAACAAACGATTAACCAATTTGCGCTTTTTGCGAAGTAATTTCTTTGAGATGTGCACATTTTGTGAAATGTTCTGTTTACTCGTAGTTAATGAATGAAAATATTACATCTAGGATGTTCTACGTTCACTACTGGTGTAAAGGTAATCGCATGACCAATCTAAATAAACATACGGTCTAAAGTCTGAACGGATCAGGTTGAAATTTTGAACAGGGATAGATTATGGCCTGGAGAAACCGTACTTTTTGTCCCGGGAATAGGTTCCTATGGGTTACGGGAACCGCGAGCAACAGCCATAACTTACGAAAGTTTCGACTCGACTACTACTACACGGCTACTTTACCAGTTTTTTGTTATTTTAAACTCACGGTAAACTAGGAAATAAACCTCAAACAAAGTGGTAGCATTTTTCCCCAACATGCACCTCATATTTTTCTCATTTCATTTCAAACTTCAAATGTCACGAATACATCTTTTGTTGGATGTTGTGGAGCATTTGTGCGATTTAATATCTGTGCCCATTCCTCATGTCGTATGCGGTAAGGCTTTTGTTCCTCCGCAAATACAGATCAGATAGAAAATTAATGATCGGCGTCATTTTCCTTTGATAAAGAATATAATCTGCTATGCTTGTGCGGATGGTTATAGTGGAATTGTAATCGATAGTAGCTATAGACAGCCTCCATGGCGTAGCGGTAGTGAACGCGGCCGCTACGCAGGAGGCGCGGGTTCGATCCCCGCTCAGTGCAAATATTTGTGTGAATGAAATATGAGTATTTGCATTGGTCTGGTCGTGCCTCGGAGAGCACGTTAAGCCGTCGGTCCCGGTTGCCATGAGAACATCTATGGCAGTCGTTACGGGTAGTTGGAGCCCTCAAAAAGCCAAAAACAACGGTCTAACTGCTAAACTTCGATATCGCCTAATGTTAACATTGGGTTGTGGAGGTCAGATGACAATCGCTTCACGGAAAATATCGAGGTCTAGTCAAATCCGTGGTTAAGACTGGTAAAAGCGGACCCCAGACTCCGAGCTGAAAGCTTCTGATGCGACTGGGAATTAACGCTAAGAGGAAGAAGTAGCTATAGCTATGCCGTGTTGGTTCCCGGTGGAGTTCAATAGGGCCATTACGTCTCTTCCTGTGGGTGTCGTAGAAGGTGAATAAGGGCTGTTTGTTCTCCATCCGACAGTAAACATACAGCACATGACTGAGTGCCCGCTTGACGGTAATAGGCTCGTCCCCTATTACGTGGGACCGAAAATCATAGTTGGCGAAATGTGGGCAATAATACACCTCTGCCTACCCCTTTGGGGATTAACAGGCGTGAGTATATGTATGTAGTAGCTATAAGATTACTTACGGTGCCTAAACGTGGACACTATTATTGTGGGTTAATCTACGATGTTTACTAATAGTTTCTTTGAAGAATTGTTACCTTCCAGTAGACCTAGGCATTGTACCTATTTGTGGCAATGAGATAGAGGATGTTTTAAAAAAGGTCAGGTCAAGAGTACCAACCTGCGACCAGCGACCAGCGTGCATGTATGATGTTCACAAGAAAATAGAAGAACCGAGAGGTGTATACCATCGTAGCAAGTGCAAAGATATTTCCTTTGTCTAACCCAATAAGAAATCAGCGTGACTAATATCTAAGTATGTAGATATAATATGAGAAAGTATTTGAGAAGAAGTTGTTATTTCGCAAAGCTATAATAAAGTTCCACTTACCGAGATCCCTAAAAGGAATGTGCCAAGTTTTCGCCCAACAAATTTATTATTAGTTTCGGACAAAACCGCGGCGCTCGCGATGCTCAGTTTATTGGATAATTTCTCAAAAGAGATTTCGCAATTTTCGTTTTGGCTCTTGCGGCTTTCGGTTTATTTAATGCAATTATATTATAAATTAAATGTTTTTGGTTTTTTTGTGTAATAACAAAGTAATAATCAAATCCAAGATCCACCTGATGCTAAGTGGGTACTGAGGCCTCTGAACACTTTCAAGAGTAGAACGAAAAAATTATATTTTCAGAGACTTTGCCTTCAGCTTACCATCGGGCGAGGCGAAGTCAAATTGACGTGTCCTATCTATAAAAAAAAAAGAACAAACTTCTTGCTAAATACCAGGGAGTTGTTAATACAAACCAATTGAATTTTTTTTTCTTTTTTTATACAGGACACGTCAATTTGACTTCGCCTCGCCTGATGGTAAGCTGAAGGCAAAGTCTCTGAAAAGAGGGCCACCATTACAACACGTACCATGTTACAATGGTGGCACTCAGCTTGACGGCCTCATCACCATGCTTTTTCACGCCCCGCTTAAAGGACCCGGGACTATAGGAGGAAGGAAACACGTGAGCTGGCAAGGAATTCCAAGTCTTAATAGTGCGGCAGAAGAAGGAGTCGCCGAATCGCTTGGTTCTTGATGGAATATTCTGCACCGTATGCGGGTGGCATCTAAGTCCTGCACGCGTTGTCCTATATAGGAAAGGAGAGGGTGGGATTACTTGGAAGAGCTCATCAGAACATTCACCATGGTAGAGACGGTAAAAAACCGCCAAAGATGCCACATCTCTACGCAACTGCTAAGGCCACCTTTTCACGGATTCTATAGCGATTTATTTGTTATTGTTTACTTTTAACCCGACGTTTCGACTTCTTTTCAGCAGCCATAGTCACGGGGTGACTAGAGATTGTATTTATCACATAGAAAACTATATGTTATAAGGTTCGAATTATACAGGAAAGGCGTAAGGAGAGAGAGAGCGAGAGCCTTTTCTCGCTCTCTTTTTGCCTTTTCTTTATAATTCAACCTTAAATATTGTTTAATAGGTATTGATGTTCCCAATCCTTCTAATAATCGTTTTGTTTATAACATAATGTAATCTTCATTGACGATCCAATTACTAACTCGTCAAAATGATATCATACGAAATCACAATGTACAGAAATTGCTTGCAATTAATCGACGCGAAACTTTGTCGTTGTGACGTCACAAGTTTGATGATTAGTTTGTCCACAAGTTTGTTGTAGTCCTTGGTATGCCTGAAAACCAATTTAAAAATCATGTAAAGACCATCCTATGCAAAAAAGCATACTATAGGACAGACGATTATATTAAAGACAAAAATGTATGGCTTGAGCATGGTGCAGGCCCCTCTTGAAGTTGTCTTATTTTTATTTTATATAAGGTTTTATTTTTATTTTTATATACCTACTTGACGCGAGACAAATGTACATACGTTCATATTTAGTCTTAAGAAACCCTTTTATTTTTTTTGTAAACTGACGTCCTTAAAATGCCGCAGAGTAAAAATTGTTTTTTATTTCATAGTTATATGGGAAAATCTTCATACGCAACTAGAAACGAGTTTAATCCTTTTTTTCGTGGGGAGCCCTGAGATATGCCACCAGATATCGAACTTATACCGACTTAAACCGCACGTCGTCTTGAGTCTTCAGGTGCTTTTTCTCCCGTAGATAAGATTCCAAATGCTTCATAATAAAAAGCCGCTGCTGGCCACTGCTCTTTCAATGGGAATTGGCCCTTAGAATGGAGTACTCCAATCAGTACCTAAGCAAAAGCGGCTTTTCAACAGCCATGAAATCCGTTAAAATTAATGTAACATTTGCGTACAGTGTCGACATTATCATGTATTATTCTTATCAATTTCAAGTCCATATTTCTATGAAACCTCATAGCTAATAAAATTTATTATTACAGTCGTTAATTATTCTATTGGAATTACTTTGGCAATCGAGTTTACCGGCTTTGAATATTAATAGAATTTGGTTTCACTGGCTTTACAATAGAATTTTGATTTAATAACTTTAGAATATTTGAGGTTCCTAGAAAAACGATTTGGTAATCTATACTATTATATAAACTGTAAAGTATGTAGCTGTGTTATGTACTATCGACAAAAGAAATAGGTACGGTTGCACTTTTTCATATAAAGTTCAATGTAAAGGTGTAACCGTATCTCCTTTATCGACTGTACAAATACATGAGTTATAAATTATTCAAAAATCCCTGAATCCCATGTTCTGGTGCGTGACCAGGGGATTCGTAGCTGATGGGTAACTACCAATTGAACTCAATTCCAAGTGCATTCCAAGCCAAAACACTTGCAGACCTCTCGGTTGGTTTATAAATGTACGCTTGCCCGGGGTATCGGGGAGGCTTTGCCCGGGTCGACCTTTATTTCTCCCCCACTTGTGGGAATAATATGGAAGTTGATACAAAAACAAAACCGACGTAGGACCTGCCAGCAGATCAAGATGGAGGAAGCGTTGCAGACTTAAATATTTAGATTATACTTATGAGTTATAAATTACTCAAAATCAGGTACAGTCAGCGTCAGAAAAATCTTGGCTGCAATTGTCCGAAATAAAGGTATCAGAACAATCCGTCTACAGGAAGGGGAGAAAATCAAGGCATAAAGATCATTTTGAGTACTTAGTTCGTCAAGATCAATCTGATGCTGACTGTACAATAAACAGGATACAAGTAAAGTAAATGGAAATTCTGAATTTATGCACAAAGTGTAATGAGAAAAATCTCAGAATACGATTATACTTTTTTTGTATATTAAGTATCTGTGCCGTCCCACTCCGAATGTAAGGGAGACCGCACACTAGAGACAAGACTGTCTTTAGACTGTTTTGTCTGACACAGACAAAACAGTCTTAAGACTGTCTTAAGACTGTTTTGTCTGCGACGCACCGCACACCTAAGACAAAACTGTTTTGTCTACGACACGCATCGCACGAACACCGGCACAGTATAGTATAGTTGAACAGTACACCGTCTTCATAGAAATGTGTGGTTGCCGGTTTGAATGTGTGCCACTGGTAAAATATGTAATGTGTTCGATTAATTTATAGATGCTCACCGATGAGTCAGTGCGGGCTGTGTCGTGAGTGAGATCGTGCACGTGCACTGCGTTGCACTTTATTTCATTGTTTCGCGCAGTTTGCATTTGATAATCACGACTTCGAACAGAACCGAAACATATTGTACTTAGTATCTTTAGGTGTATGAATAACGACTACGTAAACCCAGACTTAACTTTCTTCACAATACATACTGAAGAAGAAAGGAAAAGAATAGTTGTTTAGCACCATGGGCATTTGTTACAATCCGCATAGGTTCTCTATATAAATGTTTATGTATTATTGTTGGAGTTAGGTATATATAACAGTAGTGATGGAATTATATGTTATGAATGAAATGAATGAATGTGAGAGAGAGAGAGAGAGAGTTAGTACTCGGCGGTCGATTCGACATAGAAGAGAACGAGACGTATGCCTGTCTCGCTCACATATTTATCGTAACGAGTGGACTCCATTAGCCTCCGATTCCTTACTAAAATTGATATTGTATTTTTTAATAATGAGACGAAATATTAAGCTTGGTTCCTGTACCCGATGCCGGTGGGGCACTATTTTTTACATTTTTTTAATGAATTGTTAGGTATCTTACTACTTAACACTAATAAATTATTGTAAATCATCAAACATTTCCATCCAACTTTACAATATTCATAATCCATAAAACGTCTTTTTGTCTGTAGGTAAACATAAAATGGCGACACCCAACTCAATAGAATACTTGTACTGCTGAATATTATGTATGCTGTGGCAAGACTGTTTTGTCTTTGATGTGCGCGACCGCATACCTACAGAAGGGAATAGAGATGTTATAATGAGTAACGATTTTGATATTCATGTAATTGAATATAATATTACTTTGATAATATTATGTTACCCACTAACAACGAAATAACAACTAAGAGGAATGTTATTGCTTCCTATTAATATAGATCGTCTCTATGTTCCGATACGTACATCTAGTTACTGCGAATGTTTGTAACAAGATAACACCGGCAGAGTAAAAGCGTTTTCACAACCTCGTAATGTAAAGAACGGTCACCCATCCAAAACCTGACCTAGCCAAATTGCATCCTCGTAATGTAAATAATATATACGAGAGTGTTATTATATCTTGTTATTACTTGTAACTAATAACAATATACCTAGTAGACTTAGATATTTTTTAACAAGATGTACTCAGTACCTAACTAGATGTACGTTACGTATCAAAACATAGAAACGAATAATGAGATCGCTCGGGTAATAGTTACCTATAATACCTATGGCTTTCGTTGTTATTTCGTTGTTATTCAGTGACATGTTATGAGAGTCATCAGTAACATAATATGAATATAACACTGATATTATGTTACTGGTACTTGTTACGAGTATCTATATTCATTACACCTCTAGAAGGGAAGCCGACAGTCGTTAGACAGACTTGTCGCGTTGTAGGTAAAGACAGTTTTGTCTGTTAGACGTCTTGTCTCCAGTGTGCGCAGCTCCATACATTTAGTAGAGAGCAAGTCTGTCTTAAGACAGTCTTGTCTCAAATGTGCGCTCAGCCTTACTCAAAGAGTTTCATATTTATGAGTTAGGTACTTAATAACTTTTTTTAATGTCTGTCGTTATATTGTTTATTTAATCTTTTTTTATGTTGATTTGGGGTTTGGCGCGAAATTGGAAAAGTTATATCAAATTGTTCTAATAGTGAACAAAATTAATAATGAACATAAACTGATCACTTTGTAAAAGGTTTATGAGTACGTAGTTAGATCTATATTTACCAAAATTCATTGATATCTACGGGGATATTTCACAGATCATCGTTGTATTTATTTTGTAAATGAACTATTTAAATGTAAATGTAAAGTATAAAATGGTTCTGGTTTAATACTAAATGAACTGTCAATTCGCCAAAACAGGAAATTCTACTACTTACCATGTAAGTTTTGTGATCCCAATGCTACTCCGATTTCGTAAAATTAAAGATAATTAAAAAAAAAACATACCTGTGATTTTTGTTTAACTAGAACCGACTAAAACCGGACTACGTTTCAGGTCTCAGATGCCAGCATTTCCAACGCACCCTGGTAATGATACACTACCCATTTCTCAATATTAGTTTTAATGAAGTGATTGGATGATAAAAAGCATAAAGAAAACAGTCACAATGCACTGAAAACAGTTAAAAAACCAACAGTTTTAGTTCCTACAAACTTATTATATCTGGCCGTTCGCTATGTTATGCATTGCGTGCTGTTACGTGCAAATGCATGCGCTGCACTTTAGACCACACGACGTGCTATTACGTGCAAATACATACGCTACTTTGTATTTGCATGAAAAAGCACGCATGCAACCCGACCTCAGATAGCCTCAATACTAACTGTCAAATTTATCTAAAAATTCAAAGAGATGGTTTTTAAAACTTCCAAGTCATAATAAAAGACATTACAGTCAGAGTGGCGTATATAAACTGTACGCCAGACAACTTCCTAAAGATTTAACTAATAAAGAGCACGCGGTGTCTCTTGGCTAATGTATATAAATCTGAGATTATTAATTTCTTCGGCGAAGGCAACTTTGTGGTTGGCAGATATTGCTTTAATCTTGTTTTTGTGATTAATTTGTTTAAGTAGATACTCAGCTTAGTCTAGAACATAGCTATCAGAATTTTATGTCTCTATTTCCGTATCCGAAACGATAATTTGTAGAAAAACTTGTACCCGGCAGTGAGTAGGGTAGCCAGAGCTCACTGGAGAGTTTTTGTGCTATCAGACCAAAGGCTTGTGAATAGTCCGTTTATCGTTTATCGGTGAAATACATAGCCCCACGATAGTATCGCAACGGGTAAACGGTAAAAAAACTGGTATATTCTTATACGTTATTTGAAAATGAATAACCTGCGGGCATAATCGGCCGCTACGCAGGAGGCGCGGGTTCGATCCCCGCTCAGTGCAAATATTTGTGTTCATGAAATATGGGTATTTGCATTGGTCTGGTCGTGCCTCGGAGAGCACGTTAAGCCGTCGGTCCCGGTTGCCATAAGAACATCTATGGCAGTCGTTACGGGTAGTTGGAGCCCTTAAAAATCCAAAAACAACGGTCTAACTGCAAAGCTTCGATATCGCCTAATGTTAAAATTGGGTTGTGGAGGTCAGATGACAATCGCTTCACGGAAAATATCGAGGTCTAGCCAAATTCGTAGTTAAGACTGATAAAGCGGACCCCAGACTCCGAGCTGAAAAAAGCTTCGGATGCGACTGGGAATTAACGCTAAGAGAAAGAAGAAGAACCTGCAGGCATAATATGGTTTAAAGGGGTAGGAGGTGGGAGGGCCAGCTAAAATATAGGGAGGGAAATAGAGACAATATTTTTGTAAAACTGTTTACGAAAATAAATGGACCAAAACTGCACGATAATATTCTTGAATAACATATAAAGCAAGATGTCCGTATGGATTGAGGAGCCACTTCAGATTTAAAAAGGAAACTTGCCCCCTTATTTAGTAGGGAAGTAAATAATTTTGTAGGCCGAATTCTGAAATTTGTAGTAAAATATGTCTAAAGTTATATCAATGTGAATGTGGCTCCTCAATCTAAACATCTGAATTGAGGAGCCACCTGAAACACGGAAAGTATTTCATGTACATATTTGAAAATTTTGTATCATTTAGTAGCAATTGTGTATAGTGTCTACTAAAAATCTGAGCCCAGTACTGTTTATATTCAAGAATATACAATACTTTTAATGTGGCTCCTCAATCTATACATAAGAGCGTGAATTGCCATGAAAGTTATTGGTCAATTTATATTCCACTGTAAAGACATATAGTAGCAAGTGTGTTCGAATTTGTAGCATATGGACGAGGTAGTAGAACTGAGTAAATTTAATAAATAAACGCATTTCATTTGGCTCCTCAATCCTGACGTCTGCATAATAAATAATTGACTGTACCTACCTGAGATCAAAACGGAATAAAATACCAGAGACACTAACATTTAGTATAAATGTCTACTAAATACACATGCACAGATCAACATTGTATATGTTCGGTATCTGAAAAATAAATTACTTCTGAATATTCCTTACGAATTCGCTATATGGGTGACCATGTTATATGAATTAAACTAGGATGATTCATATTTGAAATGTAATTTTTCGACTATAGGTATTCGGTACAAAGATTCTTCATAAGTTTAGGATATTTAGTACCTAGGCAATTTCAACATAAGTTAAAGAATGAATTAATATTGGTTGGTCGGTGCTTTTAGGAATTTTACAGTGAGAATCATAGTCGTCGTAACAAAACATCTCATCATTCGCTGGGTACATTTTATAGTGGCCCATGCCAGCTTCGCTAATCGCAGGGATAAATTCTATAACGCCTCTATTATAATATATAAGCTACTTGAAGTCATTATAGTTTCTAGTACCAGAAATGACTTAGGAAGATTCTTTGTACCGAATAGGTATATAGTCCAAAAATTAAATTTCAAAAATTAATCGTCCTAATTGTAAGGAATATTCAGAAGTAATTTATTTTTAAGATACCGAACATATACAATGTTGATCTGTGCATATGTATTTAGTAGACATTTATACTAAATGTTAGTGTCTCTGGTATTTTATTCCGTTTTGATCTCAGGTAGGTACAGTAAATTATTTATTATGCAGACGTCAGGATTGAGGAGCCAAATGAAATGCGATTATTTATTAAATTTACTCAGTTCTACTACTTTGTCCATATGCTACAAATTCGAACACACTTGCTACTAAATGTCTTTACAGTGGAATATAAATTGACCAATAACTTGCATGGCAATTCACGCTCTTATGTATAGATTGAGGAGCCACATTAAAAGTATTGTATATTCTTGAATATAAACAGTACTGGGCTCAGATTTTTAGTAGACACTATACACAATTGCTACTAAATGATACAAAATTTTCAAATATGTACATGAAATACTTTCCGTGTTTCAGGTGGCTCCTCAATTCAGATGTTTGGATTGAGGAGCCACATTCACATTGATATAACTTTAGACATATTTTACTACAAATTTCAGAATTCGGCCTACAAAATTATTTACTTCCCTACTAAATAAGGGGGCAAGATTCCTTTTTAAATCTGAAGTGGCTCCTCAATCCATACGGACATAAAGCAAGCTCCTGATATAAGACGTAACTAATGAGCCACTTGTGACAGTTGCCAAAGTTTGAGCCAAGTTTTCGCTTGAACTAACTGCATTCATTACACAATATAAACTGATTCAAGTTTGTCTTCTGTGCGCTCATACTGGAAAGAGCACTTTCCTCCGAATATGCAAGAAATTTTAACATGTTTGTGAATTTACTTGAAATTTGATTTTTATTTATTCTGCTAGTAAGTAATTTTATATTTTGCGGCTTTTAATATTTTGGTATGTTTTTGATATTCGATAGTGTGAATGTTTGTGTGAATATTCCTAGCCAACCTCATATAAAAACTGACTACCTACTTTTCTAACCATTTTCTGTCTTTTTTTAATTTCAGGTACTTTTAATACTGACTAATACTAACTTTCGACTGTCCTTTGTCAAGTAAGTGAAAAAGTAGCAATAAAATCAGTTCAGCAGTTAAAAAGTCGTAAAAATGTTTACACATGCATAAAGTCCACTCACTTATCTCAAACTACGCGCGATGAAGAAAGGAATGAAAACACAATTCATAGTGAGAATAAAACTCTGTTTAATTATTTTGTATCTAAAATACGAGCAAAAAGAAGCAACCGTACTAGGTTGCCGCTACTATAATATTCTTACAAAGCTTACTAATAGACAGACCGTTACCGCTGTACCGCACCTTGAGTTTTGCGAGACGAGATGGGGGGAGTATCGACCAATCGACCATCGGATTTGGTCAGTCCACCGTCAACTCTCACGGCGGTATCTCGCTCGCTCTCGACGCATGCTCTATCTTTCTCTTTCTTTACCTCGTCCCCCGCCACGCCGCGCTTTCGTATAGTACGGTACAGTTGCGGTCTATACTAAAAGCCAATTTGTAAAAAGTAACTTTTTAAAAATAAACATCAACAAGAAAACAGTCAAAAATAGTAGATTACCCAACAAGTGAAAAAAAGGTGAATTCTTTTCGAGGCACCAAGTTGTATCCCGAGAGGAGTGAAGGTTTCTCCGGTAGAATCCCGAGCGTAGCGAGGGGTTCTAGAGAGAAACCTGAGTGGATCGAGGGATACAAGAGCCGAGATGAATTCTTTTTTCACGTGTTAGGTACTCAACTTTTCACCATTGACTACGAGAAAACGATTACTCTGTGATTATGAATTACATTTTGTTATGGATAGTACACAAAAGAAGCAGCAAATTATCAGTAATAGGTACCGCTTTAGCGCGAAAAGACTCAGGAGTCTTTTCGCGTTCGAGAATATGAGTTTCATTTTCATCACTAGATGAAGTCATTTTATGATTATGAGACAAACAAACTTTTACAAGAAAAATTACACAGAAAATGGCGGCATTTTTTTTTCTTAATTTAAACTGAGCCACATTCCATACAGCCAGTGATTACATTTAGGTGGCTTTTAGTACGTTTTTATAGTGAGAGCGTGCAACCTCTTTGTATGTTTCACTAGAATCCGTACATTCGCGCATGTTCCAAATTCAAATTTTTTTATTCACTCGGTGAAACAAAGAGCGTTTTATTCACTGTTTTTGATGAATCACGGGCCCTTTTTCGAGTGTCAATGGTGAAAAGTAAATTAATTATGATTATTTTTCCGTGCATTGGTTATTCGTTCCATGTAATGTCTTCTAATTTTGCCGTGCAATAAATACATTTTTAGTGCATTATCTATTGAAGTCGTTTGTTCTACGTAGTTTAAATTAATTATGATTATTTTTTCTTGCATTGGTCATTCGTTCCATGTAATGTCTTCTCATTTTGCCGTGCAATAAATACATTTTTATTGCATTCTCTATTGAAGTCGTTTGTTCTACGTAGTAATCACAGCTCTTCCCTATTTCGTTATAGTAAAACATTTCTGCAAAATAAATGAGTTTACACGTTAGACTATTAAAAGAAAGTTGAAAATCGTGTTAGTTACACCATTTATAATTCGAGAACGGCTAAACCGATTTCAATGATTTATATTTTGTTGGATTTGTCTTTACTTGGGTTAACAGAATAACCAAAAATGCCCGCAAAAATGGCAATTGTTCTCGTAAAAGGCAATACGATGTGAACCACACAATATCATCAATTCTAAGATGAAACGAAATTTGCCAGGTCAGCTAGTTGATTTTATTATTATATTACCTAATAAGAGTAATAATATCTTCATTGCATAAACAGGTTAATATCTAGTTACTGCCACTTGTGTACCTATTATTGTACTAGCTAAAGCTAAATATTTATTTTTCGTACCTCTTTTACTTTTGGTTTCAGGTTTTTCATTCTGTATTTTAATGAAACAATTTTTTAAATTTATTTCGCATACGGTGGAGAAACTAACCAAACCATAATCTTTTAGGTGAGTGCACACTGGGCCATATGTTGCGTTATTTCTGTAAAATAAATTACAGTAAATATTAGTATCTGGTTTACACTGTTGATCGCGACTGTACTCGACGGAACTTGATGTCGTTTATAACGAATTTTGGTCATATCTTTGGTTCTATTCAACCAATCGTGATCAAACAAACGTAAAATTTTAAGTCTTAGCAAAACTTCAAAAAATCCGCGTCAAAATCGATTTAGGAGTTTTTGCGTCTATCGCTGTCAAATAGGTATACAAGAATTCCCAAAAAATATTTTTGTTTTCAGTATCGTTGGTATAGCCTGTATTATAGTCTAACAATAATAATATAGCATAACCCATTTTTTTTTTAATCTTCAATGTACACACAACTACTTTACACTTCGCAGTTAGACTGGTAAAGCGGACCCCAGACTCCGAGGTGACTATTAACGCTGGGATGAAGAAGCTAATAATAGTATGGATAGATAGTTACTCATTTATGCATTTATTATATTTCCTATCGCATGCCGCTTCAGGTGCCACGTATTTTGACGGTGGTGCTCCATCATTGAATGTCTCATATCTTGGAAGTAGTGATTCATCCAGTTCCTCTAATTCATAAATTCGCCATACACGCAGCGTTCGTGCGTTTTCAGTAGTGACTTCGACATCTTGTGCTGTACACAAGAAAACTGAAACAGGAGTTTTAAAACTATTTGGTAATGAAAGATGCTCTACTTAAGTACTATAATGAATTTAGTTGCCACGGGAAAGTACAAGACCTAAGTGTGTTATCAATAGGTATTATTTTTAGGTTAAACATTTTTATTGATTGAAAATTGTATTCTCATCCGAATTAAATTTCAAAACTATTTGAAAATAATTTACCTCTAATTATTAAAAAGAGCAGGAAATTTAAATTCTTCATCGTTGTTTTTGCCGCAATACAAACGACTAATGCATGTTCTATCAGTGTGACTAATGAAATAAACGCAATTATTTCTGCCATATGTAGTCGATGGTAATTATTACTTTACGCCACTATATAATATCCACTGATCGTGAACCATATTGAATAGTGTCAGTAAGGATGGCCAAAAGACACTTAGTTTGTTGTAACTTTAGAACAATTATAGGCAGTAATGTTAGCGGGAATTAACGCGATCATGGTATAGGTACATACATACCTTTGATTTGCCTGACGTTTCAAAACGACGAAAAAAAAATAAAAGTTAATTATAGGCAGGTCCAAGAAAAGATCGATGGATTGCATGAAGTAGGATATAGTAAAGAAGGGAGTGAAGTGACCGAAGAAATGATATCTGCAGGAATGTTTGGAGTAGAATCTACCTGCCCTTGGAGTCCCAAATGATTGGGACAAGGGCAGGCAGATGATAGAAAGCAAAATAAGGAAATACTCTTTTACGACAGTAACGTGGTATAATCGAAGATCCTAGATGATATTCAGCATTAATTGTTCCCACTCCAATCCAATGGTTGAAATATGTTAGGTATTAGGTGCGTAAGTTAAATTATTCTATTTGAGGAATACAACATCCCCCTATCTCACTACACGCTGCAAAGTTATGAGTTTTGTGTTCCAGTCTTGAAGCTGAACGAACTATGATTCACACTTCAACAGTCAACTGTCTAACGTTTCGGACCTTCAGATAATGGGTGAAAGTTTTCCGAAAGCATATCCGTCGCGCCTCAGCTGACCCAGGAACATCTCCGGTTTCAAGAAACCTCATCGGGTGTAGGATCCACGGCGTCCCCAGCTTAGCCCCGAAAAGGGATCTCTCCCGGACCCACCCTGTCGCCTCCTTTTCAAGCATTACTTGCCCGCAACAGTCAACTACCATAAATGACAGCTTGAAAGTGACAACCCTGAATAATGTATTCACAGCCTCACTAATGAATTGCATGGGATTTTCTCTGTATATCAGATCATGATCTTAATTAAGTGCAGATCTTATGCGATAATAATGTTTATTAGTGGTTGAGAATTGTCGTAGTCGAAGATGCGGTACGTCTTACATTTTACATTGATCGTGACATTCAACGGTAATTTTTAACATATTCATAATTTCAATTGCTTATTTTATGCATTCTCTGAGCCTTTACCCAAAGCGGTTAGGGTCGGCTTTCTAGTGTAACTGTGATGCGACTGAACTTCGATATTCTTGTGAAGTGAATGCCACCTGACCTCCACAAGCAATTGGCGATTGACCTTCTGAGAGTTAAGGGAGGGGACCCTATCCCCTCAACTGCAGTCGTTCCTGTTAAAGCCAACCAAACTAAATCATTAGCGAAAATTTGAATGCAACCAGGATTGAAGGACACGTAGGCACTTGCTTTACCTTGGGACATAACATATCTATCTTGGACCTCAAATGTGCTTAATATGTGTAACATCTCTATACGCGCAGTATTCATTTTTTGGGTGTCTTTTAAGGATAGCATGGGGGTACTAGGCTGATGAACATGCTCAAATTCACCAAGCATAGATTGTTACAAAACAATCCTCTTTTTAATCGCAATCCACCACTGCATCACTAAGGCATATTCCATATTACAGTAACTTTAAAACTACATTATTTTCAGTTGGTATGCACGTGTCACAAGAAATAAATGAAAATTTCGTTGAGGATAATGAAGCAGGAATGTTAACTACTACTGAAATCACACCAGTACTCACAACAGCTCGAAATCCCAAATTAGTGCTAACGGAACGGGTATGCTACGTCGGCCTCTCAATATGCCACAAAAATCACAGGTTACGTTAATTTTCAGTCGAGAGTATGTAATTTCCAATATGAAACGACCTGGAAGGGGATACGAACCAACTGGTCCCCGAAAATACCCTGCACCAACTCGTTTCCTCAAATATTTGAGGCTCCACTCGTCCTCTGGCAATTCGTTTCTCAGCGTATGATGGAATAGAATGACAAATATAAAGGATTTGACGTTTTTGACATTCGTTGACGCCTGTCATATACGTCAAATCCCATACATTCCATCAAACGCCGAGCAACGAATTGCCACTTGTCTAGAGGGGCTGCAACAAAAAAATTAATAGGATACGCTAAGGAACGCTAAGGAATACCTCACAAACAGGTGAGGTGTATCCAAAATTTTCATTATGGACACTGGTATCCACCCTCATCCTCCCCATCATTTTTATTTATGTTCGCTTTTACACCAGCAACTTACATCAGACCTCCTTCTTGAGAGGATTGCCTTCTTAAATATTTTCTATTTTTAGGGGCAAACAACTTAAGGAAGTGTGTGCTTATCATCAGGATTTTGGCTTGGCTGACTTTGATAATAAATGTAATCTGATACTCCAGAATTGTCTATTTGACGCTGAAAGGGTGGCAAAGAAACCCAACGTTCCTGGTATGTTACCAAATTAAATATCGATACATTTTTTATGTAGGCCTCGTCAATATGACTTTACCTCCTCTGATGTTAGCTGAAGGCAAAGTCTCAGGAAAGAGGGTTATCATTACAGACATCAACAAGGTTACAATGGTGGCCCTCAGCTTAACAGACACATTTGGCCTTATCAGATGCTTTTTCACACCCTACTTGAAGTACCCGAGATTGCAGGTTGGAAGCAGGAAACACCTGTAAAGAATTCCAAGTAACTTCCTCTGACCTCCACAGCCCATTGATGATATCAAAGGTTCTTTATTTCTCATTCTAAACGTAAAAAATGAGCAACTAAACGAAAAAGAACAAAAATTGCCACAAGGTTCTAAAAAACCGACCTAAAAGCAGGCAACTTAATATTCTGAAAGTTGTTTCAACGCGCAAATTTGCATAAGTCTATATCAATATTTCAGTAAATATAATGTCGCCTCCGCCACCGTCAAAAGCTTCTCTTCATTTTGAACAGTAAAAAGCGAAATTATTTCGTAACTGCTTTTTACAAAATGGCCGAGTTGATTTCTTGTTCTTTATTTTTAACCAACTTCAAAACGGAGCAGGTTCTCAATTGGATTGGTTTGCTTTTTATTCGTTGATTTACTTTGTTCGTTTCCTGTTCTTCATCATTATGCTTGAATTGTCCCGGTTCCATCAGAAGCCTTCAACTCAGTACGAGGTCCGCTTGTATTATAATGTGTTTTTCGGCTATATTGAGAGCGTCTGCCGTCTAAGCTTTCAGCCTGAGTAGTGGTTGTATTTCAACCAACCACTGACCGAGTGGTTCAAGTCGCCTGTATAGGCCTCCGTCTTGATCGAACGACTTTTGACAGCTGGGATAGAAAATGAAAAACTATTAAGCGGGCAATCCAAATGGCTATCAATTGGATAACCAAATGGTTATCCAATTGATAGCCATTTGGATTGATGGTTTTTCACTATTCAGTGAATCATTGCTCAATACTCAGTGAGCGTACCTAATTAAACGTCAAATCCCTTAAAATCGTCATTCTATTCTACCACTTATCACTTGTCTAGTAGTCTGGCCTCGAGCGAACTGTTTAAAAATATTTAAATTATTTTTCAGAAAACTTTTTTTACAATAGCAACGACAAGCCATGCGAATACTACTTAGGGGAAGGAAGGACATTAAAAGACGCCGTGAATCTTTATTATCTTGACGGTCTGAGGTTACACCTATCAAAAAACAAAAAAGATGATTTTTATTGATATAAAAATAAAAAAAATATGAAAAAAGAACAAAACTCACAAGATGTTTTACTTATTAATTCGTTCGATCGTTATATCCAATCGTATGATATAGTTGTATGTTAGCATAATAAGAGTAAATTGTTATAATAGAATGACCGCGAGTGCTATACCACTTCTATGTTACGCGTGGTGAGGCGGGGGAAGAGGTAAAAAAAGAGACAAAAAGAGCATTATCTGAGAGCATTATCTACCTCGATAGCGCCCGTGAGCACCTGCGTACCATCGAAGCGGTCCTAGCACATGCTGTAAGAACATTTCGAACGATCGAACGAACTCGATAGCTGAATCTGCAGTGATATTTCAATATCGCATACTGTTTTGGTGATGTCACGTTGTCGAACACGTAAACATACATCACCCTCATGCTCGAGAACGTGACGACACAAAATTTACAGCAAGCAGAATGGAAATATCGCCGCGGATTGAGCTGTCGAGTTCGTTCGATCGTTTCGAAATGTTCTTACAGCATGTGCCTACAGCTTTCGCAATCGGTCTGTACTTATCGAGTACATGCATAGTTTGTTAGTAAATTAATAAAAAAATCGATTTGGTTGTTGTTTTTTAATTAAACGTGTAGAGATTACATAAAACCTCTCTGAATATGATTTCCTTCTGTATAGTAAAGTACTTAGACTTTCTGAAAAGGGCCATCTTGAAATCGAAGATGGCCCTGAGTCAGCTAGGGTGTGAGAAAAATGCCTTATCGGTCCCAAAAGGCCGCGTGGTAATAGTTGGTTCAAGTGCAATATTCGGGCCGGATTGCCATACGAAAAAAAGTTACTCAGATTCTCCGCTTCTAAATGCAGTACGCGTATTTATTTTAGTTTAAACTCCCTCTTTGAGACGGGTAATGTCATTAGAATTTCACTTAAATTAAAGGAATTGAAGGGAAGTTAGGTATGAAAATTTAACTTATCTTTATACATGATGTTCATGATCAATATTGTAATTGCGCACTAATCTATCTTTGAACCAAATTTCATCGAAATCAGATAAGCTGTTTAGACGTGAAAGCGTTATAGACAGACAGAGTTACTTTCGCATTTATAATATTAGTATGAATCAGTATTGCGATTTTTCACATCTTTAATATGGGTATTATTCCTTATTTGAGTTAAGTTGCACCCCTAACTTACAAATAACTAATAGTAATACTATTAAAATTAATTGAGTAATTACTCATAAAATTGATATTCTGGCTTTACCTAAACGTCTCTTGTATGTTTCAAGTGTCTAAAGTTTCAAAGTGATCGTTCAAGTGACAAGCTATGAACAACAAACTGACAGTTTATAGAATTGTTAATGACTTCTCTTCTTGTCCTTTTCGTTATTGATAGATTGTTATGTCAATCAAAATTATGATTGTAGTGATTGATTTTAATATAAGAATAAGAGCGTTTTCACACTATCCGATCCGATATCGGTGTCGGACGACGATAGACGACACCCGATAACTGAAACACAGCGGACTCCGATATCCGATATCGAGCCGGACAATGTGAAAGACAGATACTTACTTAACTTATTTCATACATTCAGAACTGAGTATCGTTCTGGGATACGGACCTAAGAATATTTTTCATGGTTATTTATTTGTCATCATCATCCTCATTTAGGTATTTGTATCCTACTAATAATAATATTAGTGAAATAGTAAAGTGTAAATAGTAAAACAATCTTATTTTTTTCAGGTACTGTATCCTGTTCGATGAGACTACTCAATTAGGTAATTGGACACTCGAATGACTAATTACTATTAGATTATTAACAATTAGCACAAGCAAGATAGCTTAATTAGACATTGAATGACTGGAATTACTAGTACTCTCGATAATCCTAGCCGGAATATAATTAATAACTTTGGTTACACCTTACGTGTGTGAGACACCACACGTACCTACTACCTATGTCAGTTTTTAACGGCAGTTTTTTGGATGTACATACAATGTAGTAAACATACAGCCCATGAATAAGTGCCCGCTTGATAGCAATAGGCTCGCCCCCTATTGCGTGGGACCGAAAATTATAGTTGGCGAAATGTGGGTGATAGTACACCTCTGCCTACCCCTTCGAGGATTTAGAGGCGTGAGCATATGTATGTATGTATGTAAGAAAATTACAGTCAATTTTTATTGAGATATAATATAAAAATAAGTACTATAAAGAGAAATAGAAAAAGTGATCCCAAGTTGATGTGGAAATTGGAATACAATCAAGAGAATACTGATGCTTATAATGATTACGTCCCTTCATGCCTTTGTCATATCAATATCCACGTATCATATCCACTGTTGTTGTAACGATATGCCACTGAAAATAAATAACATTAATTACTATAAATTGTTTTATTCCTTACATTGACTATAGTTATACCTCGGGAACCGTATCTTGGACCTAAATCGCGAGACAAACGAAGCCCTGGCGCACGCGGACTGTTTTTTTAATAATCCATTATTATTATTATTATTGTTCGATACACTAGCAGCTTAGAGCTGATGCGTGTACATCACTCCACTTGTGTTTTATGTTTCAAATGATTGTCCAGTCTATTCTTAAATATGTTCACGTTAGGAGCACTTATCACCGCCTCTGGTAGTGAGTTCCACGGCCGCACCACACGGTTTGGGAGAAAGTGATATCTAGGGTTGCCGGCACACTGAGGTTTACTAAGTTTCATCGAGTGGCCTCTTAAGTGTCTGTTTGAGTTCCTGGTATACATACTCTCGATTTTTGTCACATTGTAATGTCCGTTAAGCATCTTGTATATCTCAATGAGGTCTCCTCTCCTCCTTCTTTGCTCCAGTGTAGTTAAGTTCAATTCCAGGAGGCGTTCCTCATATGACATATTTTTCAGGCCAGTGACCATTTTGGTTGCCCTCCTTTGTACCCCTTCCAACAATAGAATGTCCTTTTTAAAATATGGGCTCCAAACTTGGAAGGCATATTCCAGCAAAGGTCGTATGTAGGTTTTGTACATGTTGAGAAACAATTCTTTGTTTATGGCATAAAATGCTTTACGAATCATGTATAACATGGAGTTGGCCCTTTTGGTTATCCCTGCGATGTGCTCATCCCACTTCAGATTATGAGTTATAGTGACTCCAAGGTCTCTTTGGGAGTTCACTGCTTGCAGTGGCACAGATTCAAGCGTGTATTCGTGTTTAGGATTATTATTACCTATATGCAAAACAGTACATTTGCTCTTGTTCAGTGAAATCAGCCATTCCTTTGTCCACTGCACTATCCGATTCAGATCTTGTTGGATAATGTTGTGTCAGACTAGTGGGTTCCCCATAATTTTGGTATCATCTGCGAATATTGATAAGTTTGAACGAATGGTAAGTTATGTTATGTTATGGACCTAATCCGTGATATATAACACAAACAGGATTGGTCCCAGCACTGAGCCTTGAGGCACACCACTGTGTACATCATGGGAATCAGAGAGTGTTTCCCCTACTCTTACTTTGAATTTTCTGTTAGTTAAGAAATCATTTATCCATTGAAGAAGTTGTCCACGTATTCCAAGATGTTCCAGTTTGGCTATAAGCCGTTTAATAGGAACCCGATCGAATGCTTTTTCGTAGTCTAAATAAATGACATCTGTGGGTTGATGACTATTCCAGTGGCTTGTCCATTTGTCCAGGCATACAAGGAGATTCGAGACTGTAGACCTCCCAGGCACAAAACCGTGCTGTTCATCGATGATAATGTTTTCTGCGTTGATGAAAGCTCTCAGTTCACTTGCTATTATTTTCTCCATGGTTCTACAGATAATGCTTGTGAGACTGATAGGTCGATAATTGGCAGCTAGATGTTTGTCACCTTTTTTATAAATAGGAGTTACAAAGGCTTCCTTCCACTCTTGAGGGAGCTTCCCAGTTGCTAGTGATAGGTTCATGATGTTTGCAAGTTGGTGAGCAAGCACACTGCTGCATTGTTTTAATAATATTGAAGGCAAAGCATCTGGTCCCATTGAGGTAGAGTCGCTGAATGTTTTCAAAGCTTTGGTTACTTTCTCAGGCGTAAATATCAATGACTGCATAGAATTTCCAACTCGAGGAAGTTGTATCTCTGGGATATGTGTGGCCGGTTCCATTACAAATCAAATCATTTGAACTCATCCACCGCAGTAACACCCCGTGCTTTCCTCAAAAGACACCCAAGAAACGTGTACTGCGCGTATATGTAGAGCACATTTTAGGTTCAAGATATAGGTATGCCGCGAGCAATAACGACATTATATCTTGATCTTAACCACGTCAAAAAATGTACCCTATATGCGCATTAAAGAAAGAAAAAAAAAACCCCCGACCCAAAAAGAACCTATAAAAAGTAAAATAATAACTATTACACACACACACACACACACACACACACACCCACATACACACGTCAAACTAATAACACCCCTCTTTTTTGTCGGGGGTTAAAAAGAAAGAAGAAAGAAAGCAGTAGATACGCGTTTTTGGATTGGTTCTTATAGGTGGGTTGATAGCACAAGCTACTCAAATCCGCCAATCATAAGTCGTTTCTCTCACGACTTGGGGCAATGTATATTCAATATAACAGAACTATAATAATGATAATTTCAAATTCTTACTTTTATCAAGAATACATTCTGAATTTTGTAATTCACATGCAGTATATAATTTCCACTTCGAATTGAATATGTCCCATGCACCTATTAGTTTATATTTAGGACTGAAAATAAATATTATGTTTAATAATTTAAGTTAAAATATTAATTACTTTCATTATATTATGGTCTCTAGGCATTAGATATATGGATACCATGTTAGTAGAATCATATGTAGGTATATTCCTCATATTATTTCAATCTCTATAAGTATACTATATGATTCCAAAGGTGGCCGCATACGATAACTGTACGCTGCACGCAGCAGATACGTGTAATTCGTTGCGGCTTCTCAATGGTCCCGTTTATCCGTATTGGAGTATAGCAAAGTAATGGGTACGCTGTATTGGCTACATGCGTCGGCAGTTGTCGTAAGCGGTCGGCTTCGGAATCAAATACAATCCTCACGTTTAATTTATCGTTAGAGTTTTCAAAGTATGAAATAGGCTGCATAATACTACTGGAAATAGACAGGCGGATAGTGAGATAAATCTAGCACATAAAACAAAAGTAATTTCACACCAATTCACAAGTTAGGTACACAAAGTAAGCAATTTAATAATATTACTAATTATACCTCTTTCAGGCAAAAAGCAAGACCAATCACTGTCTTCATCACTCACATGAATGATTACATTATTCGGGATTCTATGGTCCCTTTCCAAGTTATGAAGAGGGTAAAATAAATTATTTTGACTTAATTTGTAATTCTGCGCCATTCATGTCCATCGCTATCCCTAGTGGAGAGTAGCGTGTTGTAGCTAACCATAACCGACAGTTGGGATAACTCAGCCCGATGGTGTGTCATTCGACAAGGTCCCTTAGGGTCATATCAGACATATCAACTAGGGAACGGATCGTAACCGTGTCGCCCAAAATAAATGAAACAATAAAAAATTTAACACGTAACACCGCCAACTAAAATTTCAATCGAAAATCTTGTGACGTTGTACTGTCTTTTTTTAAACTTTCGATAATTTTGAAGTCTCATCCGCAAAGGGTAAAGACAAAACCCTATTACTAAGACTTCGTTGTCTGTCTATCTATTACCAGGCTTTATCTACTGAATCTTGATGGTCCAGACAGTTGAATTTTTCACAGGTGACATATTTCTTCTGATTTTGAATATTGTTGTTATTTAGTTTGCATAAACAAATACGTACTTATCGTCTAAGCATTTCATGTGTTGAAATATACAGTGAGCTTCTGGATCGTTACTAGAAATGTAGTCATCAGGTAACCGGTTACTTATTGTGGTCAATAATCTCTCGGGGTTATCTGACGTCGTCATCAATCTTTCGGGGCTATCTGACGGCGTCCAAAATTTTTCGGGGTTATCTGACGTCGCCGATAATAATCTGACATCACTATCAATTGCATTACAGTAGATTTGAACTGAAATTATAATTTCACATCTACATAAATAACGAAATAAAGTTATCGTTACAATTTTATAAATTTAAAATTAAAATTAGAATCTTACCAAAACTATAAAGTATAATAATAAACACTGCTAAGTAATGAGAAATAGCTATGTATTCCATTGTGTACTCAATATCAATGTGTATTTACGATTCAATGGTTAATGCTCTAAGTCAATAACAGATGATAATCAGCAAGTTAACTGTAATGTGATTAATTTATTGGCTAAGCTAATTGAGATTTAAGGATAAGATCACATTGCAAAATAGTAACAGTCGATTATAAATTTATTAAGTATGTACATACCCTAGCTGTGCGTTTCTCCTATTCGTAATCCTGGCTATATTAGCGTACAAACAGTTCATATATTAATGTTCTTATTATTTTTGTTCTTATATTGTTTTTGTTCTTATTATATTTTTCTTCTTATAATTTCCACAGCCCGCTTCACGGCCTCATTTTTATCCTTTCGCAACTTCTAATTTACTACCTATTAACTAGCGCTACATACTTTCACAGATTCTTTTGTAATCATTCCCATAAATATCTACTATAGGTACCATAAATATCTACTATATTACAAAAAGTGATGCTGAACATAGAAAAAAGATATCATAACTTTTTATTAAATCTCTTCATAAAATTTTACTTATTCAATGTTTATAAAGAGAATTTTCTAACCAGCTTATTTAATTTTACTAACAAAGATTATCTTGCCGTTAAGTTACCAGTAGCGAATGGAGAAACTCTTTTTTAGTGTAGAAAGGAAGCCAGTAGATTTACGAAAACTTGTCTCTAATTTGTCATGCATAATATGCGCCCCATTGGGTAGCTTCCCAATGGGGCAGGCTGCAAGCTGGTAGGAATACGGTGATACGGACTCCTCGGAAAAAGATCTTATTAAAATTTATCTTGAATTTAACTTCGCCTTAAGGCCTTAAGCCTATTGGTGTTTAATTAAGAATTAATTCATTGAGCAGATACAGTGAACACTATTAACTCAAAGGAAATCAACAGCAACACACTCAATGGAGAGATTTCCGATAATTTTCGTTACATATTATGGTAATATAGCTTACTTATTTACATAATTTATTTTACTTATTCAATTTAAATATGTACAATTTACAATTTTTTTTATTTTCTAATTTTTTTACTTATTTTCATAATTCGTTTTACTTATTTACTTAATTCGTTTTGGAAATAAAATAATTTCTAATTTCGTTAATGATCAAATCAATACAACGTCCAAAAAAAATGTCAAAATCAAATTTTACTTATTTACTTAACATATTTGTTTAATTTATCTTTATTTTAATTAAGCCGTAGACAGGCTTTTTATGTTCATAGAACAATTCAGTAAATCATTTAAAAGTATTGAAGTTTTTAGTGCGCTAACTTTACAGTAATATAAAAATATAGAAGTCAATAACCTTACAGGGTAGTTCAGGGACAAAGTATATTAAAGAAATTTTTACTTAATTTAAAATTATAGTTCTGCCAGTAGGTACCTCACTTATTAGTATTCTGTCCCTAACAGTTAACCTGTCAGTTACCTCTTGTAATCTTCGTAATGAAAATTATGTGTTGTATTTAAACTAAGTATACTAAGTAAAATGTTTTTACATAGATGAAAGAAATGCCCGCTGAGTCTTCTCAGGGCGGGGCCGCGTTTCAAACCGACTAAACTTAGTCTCAATTCCTTTTTTTTTTCACTTTTACGTTTTGTAAGTTCCGTTTTAATGGCTTGTACATAATAAATGACTGTGATTTTTTGACTTTGACAACTTAATTTTCAATTTTAACATTTTTATTACAGTAATACATCAGTTCAACAACATACAAGCCAAAATAATTAGTGAATATGATATAAAAGTAAGAAATTTAAATGCCGAAAAAATGAAATCATTCCTAATCGATATTGGCAATGACGTGGAGCGTACGAGTGATGTAGAATATTGCAAGCAGACTTACAAAGCTTGTACAGATCACAACACTTATTACGAACACATTAGTAATATCAATAGTAAAAGGAGGTAATTTTTATCTTCTTCATCCTAGCTAACGCTAATTCCCAGTCGCATCCGAAGCTTTCACCTCGGAGTCTGGAGCCCGCTTTACCAGTCTTACGTGTGGATTTGGCTGGACCTCGATAGTTTTCGTGAAGTGACAACCAACTGACCTCCACAAGCCAATGGTGACATTAGGCGATATCGAAGCATTGCAGCTAGAAAAAAAAGAAAGTAAATTTCATATCATGTTTATTAGGAAACACATTGATGACAATGATATATCATTGAAAAATATCATAAAATCCAGGGCATTTCATCAGTGCAATTGAAATCAGTCAACAATAATATCTGAGATTGTGTAGTCAGGTGTGGTCTGGGCCCATACCATGAACTCTTAAAACAGGATAATAATTGAACTGCTGTCATTCTGCCAACTGCAAATGTCACTTTGGAATCCCTTTGTAATCCTATATATTTATATGACAGCACAAAGTGACATTTGCAGTTGGTAGAATGACAGCAGTTCAATTATTGACCTGTTTTAAGGTTTATGGTAAGGCCGCTGATAGCAATAGCTCTAAATATCTAAAAGACCGACATTGGTTACCATCACAGATAGCAAATGAAGATGATATCAAATGATATCCGTGGTTACCACATAGCCTCTTTGCCGTCAACCCTTTCGAAGTAGAACAGAGAAACATAGAACCAAACTTCTTAACATTGTTATTATTACAGCTAGTATGTATTCTGTAAAACCATTTGCATAATTACTTCTACATTGTATATTGTCTAGATAGTTAAATCACTTGATTCCGAAGCTGACCGCATACGTCACTGCAGACGCATTTAGCAGATACAGCGTACCCATTACTTGTTAAACTCCAATACGGTTAAACGGGACAGGGTTTACAGCAGCAGTAGTATGCGGTCACCTTTGGAATTACACCTTAAAGGTAAATAGGGGTCAGATGCTAACATTATGAAAATTGTTTATTTCCATACAAAGAGTAATCGATATTATTTTTGCAGAAAAGGTAGAAAACAGCAAGTATGTGCTTACAACAATGAAACTGGTCTTGATAATTTTGATAGCCCTTGCGATATAGCTCATAAAAATTGTTTAATAAGACGTCCAGTATTTATGAGTAAAAAAAATGAAGATGTAACGTCTATGCCCCCTAAAGGTACTTACAAATTTGCTTATAAACTTATTTACTTATAAATGCAAATTTTAGGTAAGTGAATGGAAATTCTTATTTCGTAGCCGGTTCATCATCAAAAATCAGTTACAAAAATGGATGAAGACGACTCAAGGTTTGATTAATGTGTTATAACATCTAATTAAAATAGTCAATAAGTTAAAACTAATATTTCAATATGCTCAACATATTAGTTAATATTAGTTTTGAATGAAATTGAAATACTCTAATGCTAATTATAAATCGTCCTTATACATTATTTACTTCACAAAGTAAAGACTGATTTAAAAAAAATCTCTTTTCAGGTACTTATTACTATAATGGCAAAATAAAACCATGCTTATACTATTTGAAAAAGACTAAAACGTATGAAGAAGCTATAAAGTTGTATTACGCCGATACTTTAGATTTCAACAAATTGGACGAATTAAAACAAACAACAGTCCCACCAAAAAAGGAACTAAAACATGTAATTTTATAAACAGTGTCATTTGGGACAATGTAAGAAGAATAAGCACATACTTACATCTAAATCTGTTGAGGCATTTGAAAGTTACGATGATAGAAACAAACTTACAGACATACATGTTAATAAATCCTAAAGAAATTGGATTCCTTTTTTGAAAGTCGTTGTAAAAATATAATGATGACATCGTGAAAAATGAAATTCAATGAATATCTTTGTTCACGATGACAGTAAAATTATATAAATATATATTCCGTCTCAACCTATTGTTAAAGATAGCATCCTAATAAATTGTCCATAAGGATATAGGTACCATATATTATATTTTATACGCAGGATATATATTATCATCTATCTATACTATTATATAATTTGTAAAGTGGTCGTGTCTGTACATTAGAGATAGGTATTTAAAAAAAATACTACGGGTTATGTTATGTTAATGATACTGAACACGAAAATATTTTTTTTGAATTTTCTGTCTGTTTTTCTGTTTGTCTGTTTGTTTGCGATGTACGCAAAAACTACTGGACGGATTTTGATGCGGTTTTTTTTTTGTTAGAAAGGGCTTGGTCAGACTTACAATCTTACGTTTGTTTGATCGCAATCGGTTGAGTACAACCGAAGATATGAACAAAGGTCGCGTTAACCGAGATGCACGCGGGCGGAGCCGCGGGCGGAAGGCTAGTAATATATATTATTCGAATAAAATAAAGACCACGAACGAACGCCACTGTTATCTTTAACACTAAATACAAGGTTCACTGCTGTAATTTTCCTTCCAGAATTCTTGAAAACAAATAATACTGACGTAAAAATTGCAAATGTGGACTTCCTATATCAATAAAGTCATAATAATTTAAAAGTTCATTGTTGAACACTGACAGAGCAGTTGCCTTCGAGGATAAAAGCTATCCGAACCTCTGGTCGTTTCATCATTTCCACTGCTGGAATAGGCCTCTCCCAATGCGCGTCATTTCTGCCGATCCTCCGCTTTCCGCATCCAGTCTGTTCCAGTCACATTTTGCAGGTTGACAGGCCATCTGGCTAGGGTACAATAAAAGACTAAATAATTATTTTGTTATTTAACCCTATAAACACGAGATATACACGCATAGATTTATTCTATCTGTCTGCAAACATTTAGTGATGGATGTCAGGAGGGAGTTGTACTTCCAAAGTTTGACGCATCGGGGACTTAATTCTGGCGATAACTTTTTGATGAAGTTGAGTAAATAGTTGTAGTGATGATTTCGTACTATTGTAGGTCTTTATCAAGCAAAAAAGATGTCCGGATATTGATTTGTCTGTGAACATAGGTGATGAACAAGGTTAAGTGATACTAGTGAAAAGAAGATGAAAATACGAAGAAAGTAATAAAAATTGAGTAAAGCTTTTAATTTATTAATTATTGCTCGCTACCTAGATGAGACCTTTAAAACTGTAACAAAGAACAGGGTAAATAAGGACATTTTTGACAACGGATGTCCCTTATAATATAAGAAATGTGAAATATAATAAATTTATAAATTATTAAACATTAATATTATAAATGTGCATGTTTGTGAAGACCTTTGGAAGTTTGAATGTTTGTTATTCAATAAATCTATAACGGCTAAATGGATCAGGCTGAAATTTGGTACAAGAATAAAAAAATATAGTCTGGAATAACACATAGGCTATTTCTTATCCCGTGATTAGGTTCAAATTAGGTTGCGGGAACGGATTCAAAATTCCACGTATGTGATGCTGCGGTCAACATTTTTGTATATACCTAACAAGAGCTCAATATCCTGCCTACATTGAACTTCTCATTAACTTCTACCTGAATCAATTTATACAAGAAGTGCCTAACTAGCTTGTTTAATGTTCTTAACGAAGATGATCTTGTCGGTAAGTTAATTCTAGAAATCGTAATAGTCTAATTAAAACTTATCTTGCAATTTACTTCGTTTTAAGATCATTAAAGTGTTTAATTAGGAATTGATCTTTATTAGATACAGCGAGTAGTGTTACTTCAAGAAGAAACTCGCGTAACTGTTACGCGTACGCATTCAGTAATGGAGATCTTTTTATTTCCAATAATTTTCATTGCGTATTGTGGTAATTATATTTTAAATTTTGATCTAAATAAATAATTTGATATTTCAGAATATTTATATGTGTTTAACTGTACACTTACAGATAAAAAATGACAGTAATTTAATTATACAGATTTTTAATTTTTCAGTAACTCAGTAGGTACCAATTCTATGAAATCATTATTTCTAATTATGTATTATTAGGTTAATAGAAGATAGTCTACTGTAGTTTATTGTGTATTGATAGAGGCATTACTCTATTATTAAAACAAAAAATACAATTTAATGGAAACATAAAAAAGCATTCTGTAGTAACCACTTAATTTTACATTTTCTTCACAGTTATATATCAGATCTACAATATACAAGCTAATCAATATGGAGGTCCTCCCTATGGAATTAGGAAATCTTTTCAACCCAAAGGCACAATAATGTATCGTCAAACTGATGACAATTATTGCATGCAGACTTACAAATCTTGTACAGAGCATACTCGTAAATTTAACTATCAACAAATTAGTAATACCAATATTCAGAGAAGGTAATTTTTTAGTTAATTTTTAACAGGACATACGATGATGACAAGTATGCTATTTAACTCTGACCCCTCATTTTCACTAGAAAATAAGAAGTAAAATTGTTGAAAAAAAATTTGTTGAAGACTTGTAGATGACTTGTAGAAGTCTTGTAGAAGACTTGCAGAAGACCTTGTAGAAGACTTGCAGAAGACCTTGTAGAAGACTTGCAGAAGACCTTGTAGAAGACTTGCAGAAGACCTTGTAGAAGACTTGCAGAAGACCTTGTAGAAGACTTACTTACTTGTTTTATACTTATACTGTCTTACCTGTTCTGTGCTTATACTGAGACTGTTTTTAATTCACACTGTATGTATTTTATAGCCAACAACTAGTATATAAGTTCAAGACACATTTGCGTTCGCACGCAAGTCTGTGACTTATAGCAACTTGTCAAATATGTGTTTTAAACCTTGATGAAAACGAGGGGTTAGATGTCGTAGTTGGTGTTTTATGTGTATTGTGACATGAGTTAGCGTGTTCATAGTCTATAAAATAATGTGCGTATGTAAAATGACATCTCCTAGCCAGATGGACTGATCACCTGAAAAAATGTGGATGGGTGGACTGCATCAGGAGCAAGGGTAATTATTGGGAGAGAAATTATCTAACAGTGGATTGCGACAGGCTAATATTGATTTATTGATTTTATAAAATTATTCATATTGTTTTTTCTTCAGAGGAGCAGAAAAACAGCAAGTATGTGCTCATAACACTGAGACTGGTTTAAATAATTTTGATAGTCCTTGCGATATAGCTTATTCAAACTGCAAAATAAGACGGCCACTATTTATGAGTAACAAGTATCAAAATGCATCGTCTGTGCGCTCTAAAGGTATGAATACCATTATTATACACAGTTTAATAAGTCCAGATGACATTTAGTAAACCCCCAGTACCTTTAGTAAACGTATGAAGCATTCCTCTTAAATATACTCATCAGTCATTTACGCTTTAAGTTTGGCGTCAACTCCCAACTGTGGTTTGAGAAGGTTCCTATCTGGCGAAGTGAAGTTTTATTATTAGTATGCATACTGAAAAATTAGTTTTGTTATAATTATATTTCTTTTAAAATTTTCTATAATGACTTCATTATAATTTCTTCATTGAAGTCCTATAAAAAGTAATAATTATTGCCTTTTTTCAGGTACTTATTTCTATAATGGTCAGAACAAACCATGCTCATACTATTTGAAAGCTACAAAAACTCTTGCAGAAGCTGTCCAGTTATATTACGCTTCACGGAAGTAAAAATAAAAATATTTTCAGACATTTCAAAGTAATAGTGGAATAAAGAAACATTTAGGTACATTCATTTAGGTAACCTAAAATCCACCACCACATGAGATTACTTTAGTTATAATATTCCACAACATTCTACACAACGCTTTCTAGACCCATGGTAAGCTTAATTAGCTTGTGTTATGGAATCTAGAATGCGGATATACATACTTAGATACTTTTTTTTTTGTAAATACATACATATTATACATAGAAACACCCAGACCAATGCAAATATTTATATTCATGCATACAAATATTGGCACTGAGCGGGGATCGAACCCGCGCCTCCTGCGTAGCAGCCACGTTCATCAATCAATACATAAAATATATTGTAATAGGTATTTAAATATCAGTACCCTAACTACGAAAAATATTCGAATTCGTAACGTAAAGATATCGAGAGAACGAAACATTGCTATTGGCCGCCTGCCTACTTTGTGTGAAGCCTGCCAATCGCAACGCTCCGTCCTCTTGATACGTTTACGTAAAAAATTAGAATATTTTTCGTGATGGAGGCACAGTAACTGTTTACCGCGCAAACGCAGTTATTTCATTCCTACCATTTCTTAGACCAGTTCTCTCTACCATGTTCTGACAAAGTGCATCGCTCGATCGCTCGACTTTCATCATTGTATCCAAAGGAAATAAAATGTACTATACATGAGTAGTACATTTTCTCTAATTGCGTGTGTGCACTAAAATTTCTTGTACCAGATTCTTTATTTAAATTTGTATATACCTATGTCATACTAAGAGCAAGGTGAAGAATATTTTTAACAATTTTATAGTATCCTTATGTTAGGGCGTAGTTGACTGTACTTACAAAAATATCGAGCACGCGATACAATGTTCGATATGTTTAGCGCTCGTACGAGAAGAGCATACTGCAGCAGGTTTTTCCGAATATTATATTCTGCATTTTATACACACCTCAAAAGTATAGAGTAATAAAACATCACGTTGTATACTTTTAGAGAGTTTAGAATTTATTATAAACATGGTACCATTGTACCTCGTTGGGTACAATAAACACTATTGTACAAAGTATGTGGATATTATGTGGCCTTCTGGCTATATTCATGATAATATTATACCTATATCATTTAACAACATTGCCCAACTTCAACAAAAGGGTGTTTTCAGTTTTCAACACAATTTTATAACAATGTTCTACTTTATCAAACAACTTTTGTATAAATTTATTAGCGTAAAATTCCCGTGGGGAGTGTAGCTGAAAACCAAAATATAGGTGTTTACCTAATTGGGAAATGGATTGATATTTCATGTTCATTATAAAGGTGGATTTAGACCAAATGAACATAGAGTTAGAGCTAGAATAAGAACATTAACAACAAATCTTCCCGGCGTGTGTAGTATTAGACGACTAAGGACCTTTAATACAATGTTTTGGGGTGGAAAATCTAGGTATATATTTAGTAGATTCGATAGGTGGTGCCATAACCTTTTTACTAATCTATTCCCGCGTGAAGCCAGAACCTTGACCGCTACTGAGGTATGCTTGATTTTACGTAATAATCACCTTATTATGCTGAAATATAAAATAAAAGTTATTATGATAAAAAATTCTAAGAAAATGTTAAAGAACATAAAAAAATGTGAAGAACATTTTTACGAAGCCTTTTAGGTTCAGAACGAAGAATTGAAAAGTACGTTATATTCTTTGCGTGTATTTCTAGACTCATTTTACAAATACATTAAATTAATTTACATAAAAGTAGGTTTTGTTCGTGCGAAACTTTCCATGAATATCCCGGCGGCCGGGTGGTTCTGTGGAACTCGGACCGACTAAAAAGGCATGTCATCACCTGTTTCAGATGCAGGGGTTTATGACCACCTCACACCCTGGCTGACCCTGAGAAAACTGTGTTATTTTTGTACCTTCACCATCACCACAATCTTTATCTCCTCAATCATGGCTACAGAGACGCAACCACAATTCGGTAGATATAAAATAACACAAAATAAACTGTGACAAAAATTGTTTCTGTGATATCATAGTTGAATCTAGCCAATTCAATTAATACCATATCCAATGAATACCGTTCTTGAATCCAAGCCATCATTGTGAAGGCGACCCACATTCGCGCGATTGTTCATTCATCCCGATGCACCAATTGAGAGACGCTTTGTTGGCATACCACACTAGAGAATTTAATAGACGTACTTTAACGAACCTGATTTTATTGCAAAGAACTAATATTGAATTTAGTTTTGAAGGACTACGGACGATGATGAAAGTAGGATACGACGGTATTCCCGACCCAATTGAAAATTGCCCTATATAATACCGCGTCCATAATAACCTCCACTATCCACTATCCACTAACCACTATCTTGGAGACCTCAAATGAGCGAAGTTAGTCGCAAATTGTTTGCATCAGCAAGGTCGATGCGCAGACTGCGCAACTTTCTACCAACTACCACTAAAATTGCGCTTGCAGAATCTCTTCTTCTTCCTCTACTTGACTATGCCGATGTCAGCTATCTTGATGTCACCGAGGAGCAACTCGATAAGCTTGAGCGCCTACAAAACTTTTGCATTAGATTTATATTTGGTCTACGCAAATATGATCACGTTTCAGAATTTCGCAACTTGCTCAAGTTTAGTGGCTCCCTATTCGACTTCGACGGAATGCTCATATACTTTCCATGCTCTATAGTATCCTCTTTAATCCCTTTACCCCCACCTATTTGAAAGAACGTTTCGTGTTCCTCACCATTCGAATCCTGGCCATTACACTACCGACGTGAACTCACTTCTAGCACAAGCAATTTAGCTTAGTTGGAGGGGTTAACAAGAATATTAGTAATTTCGGTTGCTAATATTCTTTAAAAAAAAAAATGACACACATTCAAGATCCTTGAGGTCGTCAGAATCGTTGGTGTTGGCAGTACTTAGGCATTCCACGAATTTTTATGACAAGTCTTTCACTGTACAGGCGGTACGGCTATGGAATGCACTGCCATTACCGATTAAGCGGGCACAATCACTGGCTATCTTCAAAGGGATGGTGAAAGAGCACTACCTGGGCCTATAGGCTCCCACATTCCATGTTTGCGCTATGTAATTTCTGTGTAAATTTGTAATAAACTTATAGGTATTATGTATAGTATGTAATATATGTCTGGATAATTTATATTATGTATGATTATAATATATTATTTATTTATTGTATTTATGTTTGCTCCTTTGTAGGTATATCTACCTATTACATTTAAGTGTTTGTAATCCATTATAAGAGTACATCTGTCCTTTGCTATTACACCAATAACTACCCAATATACAACGTAACTGGACCGAACCGAAGAGTCCTACGTACAGTAGTAGACTACAATAGACAACAGATTATGAGGTGAGCAACCTCCGACGCAAGTCTGAGTCGCCATCACGCCTCAAGGGCTCTGCAGATCAGGAGAGTCCTGAGTCTCTCCTGGGTCTGCTTTGCCTTATTTCACGCCATCGGAGTGAACAGACCCCAGGCTCTTAGATGAAAACCTTCAAAATAACCGGGAACAATACTAAGATTTGATGATAATGAAGATTTATATCTATTAATATAATATACTTTTTTAGTACCTGACAGCCCTGACAATCCATGACGTCAAAAACTAGTTGAAGATAATCCGTACAGCGAAACTGTAATTAATCTTCATCTTATCTATATCCGCATTTTCCGATCGTCCGATAGCGATTAGGCCGGTAATCTCTGTATCGAACAAAATCCGATACCTATTAATGTGGCTAGGGTTTCATGTTACGTGTATTTAAGTATATTAGTAGATAAAAATACTTACATCATTCATTGATTTTTGTAGAGCTGTGTTTATTGGCTATTTAATCTACTCTAAGGCCCGTATTCTTACCTAAGGCGCTTACTCCTTCGGGGATGTACCTATAGGCGTGAGTATGTATGAATGTATGTAAGGCCCGAAGTCTAGAATGGTACTCAGTTCTGAATCACGATTAAACTGAGGACAGATTGTATAGACAATCTGTCAAATCTGTCAATCTATCTATACAACCTGTCCTAATATCGAGTTTCAGGACTGAGTATCGTACTAGAATACGGGCCTTAGACTCGTAGTCTAGAACAGCACTCAGTCTTGAATACGGGCCTCATTTGCAATCGGTTCCCATTTGCGAATTATAAACTAGATGAAATTAATGGGTACCGCCTGCTATCAAGCTTGTTTCGACGTAGGTAGGTAGGACGTAGGTGCTCAAAGGATTTTATAGATCTTAAACTGTAAGCGGCAGGCAGCCACTGTACTTTGCTACCTTAAGGCCCCGAATCAGATCAGCATCGAAAAATCGGTATTTTCGAAACCGTTTTTCTTATTAACTATGAAACCTACAGATCTGGAATTCACATACCTGGATACTACAGGATATACAGAGTAACTTCTCCTTTTCATAAATTAAATAAAAAAGGAGAAAATAGTAGAAAAGAGGCTCTGAACATCACTCTACTCTTTCTTATGAAACCAAATATTTTCTAAAATACGAGTATGTATCTCTCTAATCTAAAATTTCACATATATGTTAAATAAGTGTATTAGCATGACGTGACCTTCTTAGTTTGTAATCGTCGCCTATAATGTTATCTATTAAAATTGGTTTTACTGATTTTCACGGTTCAAATATGAGCCAATGACCTTGAGCATTTGTATGGTCAAAGTCATTCGCGTATGTAATCACCTTAATGAGAAAAGATATTATTTTGTTTAATACATTTAAAGATAAAGCAAACAGTTGTAATACGTCAACTCAAGCGTGTACATAACCGTTTCTTTATTACAGAATAATGATGTACAATTATTGGTTATTCAGTCGATGGAAAAAAATGCCTTTGGAATAATATGCCATGTTACTGCCTTATTATGTCATGCGGAGCGTGTTTTCTGGCTCGATTACATGGTTAGATTTCGGTTACATTCGTATTCTACGATTCATATTCGTTTTTCTATCTATCTGTAGATACTATTATTATGATTGTGAAGTAGTCGTGTCTGTGGACTGGAGATATGAAACTTGGGTTATGTTACATAAACGAAACTGAACGTGAAAATTTTTTTTTAATTCTTGTCTGTTTGTCTGTTTGTTCGCGATGATGTTTCAAACGGATTTTTTTTGTTTGAAAGGTCTTGATGAAATCTTACGTTTTTTTTTATCGCAATAAGTTGAGTAGATTCGGAGATATGACCAAAATTTCAGAAACGTCGTTGTATCAAAATGAAGATTAATAACAGAAGAAACTATGTTGCAAGTTTAAATTGAGTCGTCTATTAAGATTATCTGTTTGATTGGCATAATCTGTACTAGGTATAAAGTGGCTAACATTTCTGTCAGAATGATGATCATGTCATATTATGTTGTTTATCTATTCTCATACTGTAAACATTAAAAAAAAAACAAATTTTTAATGGCGGTCTTAGCGCACAGAATATAAAAATAAATTTTATAAATTGCATTATGGTACAGCTCTATGACCAACTGTTTCATAATGTAACTTTTTTTTCCATTATGATAGGACTTCTACAAGATCTACAACTTCAGCTGAACACAATGCATTTTGTCTCTACGTAATCTGTGGACTCGGCGCAATGCATGCGCGATCAGCAAATGAATTTTGACCTATGGACGAGTGCAACACCAGGGGAGTCACACTAACATACAGCTGATGTCAGGGGTGGTATCCGTGGGGATTACCAGTTGTCACACGAAAAAAATACTGTTAATTACATTTTTGACAGCTGGGCCTGCTAGGGCAAAGCCACTGTCATGCCACTGACACTGTTAGAAAATTCTATATAATTTTAGCCTTTAAGGTAATGCAGTTAAAGTTTAAAATTAAATAGCTTTTTGTAGAGTGTAATAAAACTCTTTTCATTAAATTTTTGACTGTACGTCTATAGAAATAAGGTCTTAAATTTAATGGCATTTTTTGCAGTCTCTGTGGTACGAGTATCAGTGCTTGTGCTTTAGCAGAATCGAGGGCCAGGTCAAACGTTACCTACATAAATGGTGGTTTACCAATCCCATTTTTGTTACAAAAGCGCGTAAAACATCCTTCCCGCTTACAAGTCGGCTAGAAGAAGCAATTTGATGAATATTATTACATTTTTTCTCCTCCGTTGGTCATGAGGAATCTAATTGACATTTCTGCTTCGTTAGCAACAGGGAACGACGAAATGTACGTCTGAGATGATTAATAATTACGAAAAGGAATTTTCGGCAAATATCATTACCTACCTTCTTTATAAATTACCGCTGCTGACCCTCCCCAATAATTACGACGATATAGCCAACAGATAATATTATAATGGGACTTTCTATTGGTAAAAGAAATTTCAGAATCGGTTCAGTAAATCCAGAGATTACTAGAGGGGAAGTAATTTGTGACATTGCAAGGGTAACGTCAAAAACTATACCTATTTATAATAATAGTATAGACTAGCTGTTACCCGCTGTTCTGCCCGCATGAGATACTGATCCCGTTCCCGCAAATCAGGCAAAGATCTTTAAAGTTTCTGTGAGCCTGGTACTTCATGCAAAACGTACCAGGCTCACAGAAATACTAAGCCCGTTACTTGACCACTTCTTTCTAACGCGTCTATATCCGTCCCGGGTCAAAAAAAATCAACAGAGTTAACCCCTGTCCTATGGAACGGTATACTTCAGTCGCAGTCGTAGAACAAAGACGGATGTGACTTTTGCTAACTTTACAGGAGAGCACTTTAAAGTTTTTGATCCATAGATGTTGTCATATTTTGAAAACTATTTATTCAATCTTTCTAAAATTTTGATATGTTGCTATGAATTAAATACTTTATAATATGACATACGCAAAATATTTTAAATATTGCGTTATTTATTAAAAAAGTCACATGCGTCGTTGTTTCGTGGACACTAAGGTGACGAATAATCTGATACGTCGTTATTTTACGGACTATCTTTGTTTAAAAAGTGGCGTACAGTACATACCGTCACTTTTTACGGGAATCCTTTCAAAATTTTCTGACGGATTTGGACTAAGAAATGAAAAAGAAGCTAACTTTGAATAGTTTTACTTACGAAATTATAAGTACAAAATTACTAAAAAAAAATGCATCAAAATTGCAATAATTACTGCTTAATTAGAAAGATAACCTACAGACTAAGATCAATTACTTTAAAACAGTAATAAATTCTTCAAACCTCTAATTTAAAATTAATAAACTTAACTCTTATAAATGCAATAAATTTATTTGAATTTGAATTTGAATAAGAACTTCATAAAAATCGATCAGATCTTGACTAAAATCTGTTTTTGGCATTTAATCAATAAACCTAGATAACATAAGCAGGTTGCAGAAACCCAAACTATGAATCAATAATAATTATACTTATTCATAATAATTAAAAGTCTCAAGATAAAGACAGAAAATAAAAAAGTAAATAGAGTAAACAATGAATTACTTATATACTCGTAAAAGTATTTATTTGGTATTATTAACACGATTTTTTTTATTCCACTTAGGTGGCAGACACGGCCCACCTAATGGGAAGTGGTTACCATGGCCTATGGACGTATGCAACACCAGGGGCGTCACACTCGTGCTGCCGACCCCGAAGAAACCTTCTAATGCCCTTCTTGAAGAACCCCATATTGTCGTCGCTTGGGAATACCACCGCGGGGAGTTCATTCCACAGCTTGAGTGTGGCGAATTCCCTGCCTGTGGCGAGAAGTGCGATGATAGAATGTAGCTGTGGGCATCATGTCAAACAGTTCATCTGAGCACAAACCAATTTAGGTATAGGCGGTAGAACATACACAGTGAGGCAAAGTCTCTTCTGAGACTGAGAGATTCTACATTGCCTGTGAGTATGGGATTGCCGACGAGCCTTAATGCCCGTCTTTGCACCGAGTCGAAAGGGTCAAACTGGCACACAGGCGCTCCGGCAAAAAGGTGACAGCAGTACTCTGTGTGCTGCCGAATAAAGGAGGAGTTGTTGCCCCGTACTGAAGTACTGCTTCGCCCTGTTGAGCACCCCAAGTTTCTTTGATGCCAGCTTGACCTTGTCTTCCAAATGACTACGGTGTTAGGTGAAGATATCGACACCAAGGATCCCGATACTCGAGGAAATGGTAAGCGGTGTGCCCAGGAATTGCGGCGCTACAATGAATGGAGTTTTCTTAGCGGTAAATACACATACTTGTGTCTTAGTAGGGTTGAATTGGACTAAGTTTAGTCGTCCCTAATCGGATACTCCAGAGAGAGTAGTCTCGATTTGGGAAACAAGTTGTTCGCAACTTTCCTCCACTTCTGACTTAGGGATATTTGCACGGCCCGTGTAATACGTGTCCCCGGTGCTGTCATCCACATAGCAATAAACGGAGCCATCAGACAGCATTGATGTGCAGCAGAAACAGGGTCAGGGACCACACGGAGCCTTGTGAAACACTAGCGTTTATGTTCATGCGATCCGAGTAGCTGCCATCGACGACGACTTGGATACTTCTATTAGATAAAAAGCTGGCAGTCCATTCGCATGGTCCCTCGGGGAGTCCATAGCGTGGTAACTTCACAAGAAGACCTCTGTGCCAGACCTGATCGAGAGCCTTCGCTACCTCTAGGCTGACCGCTAGTGCATACTGTCGGTTGCTCAAGAGATCGTTTCCCTCAAGGTATCTCAGGAGCTGTGTATTAATCACACGCTCCATCACACAATCTGTACCAATAGTGTTCACTGATAGACATTCCAACTCATCTGGTTCATGTTGGGAGCAAAATGGATCATTACAATTAGCATGTCTGTTGATTGGCTGAACGATGTTCGTCGCACACCAATAGGTACCATACTGCTGTGCGACGAACATTGTTCAAGTGTAAAAAAACACCTTAATTAAAATAAAACTATAGAATAAGGTTTCTAGGAACAATTATATCATTGTATAATCTAAGGTAAAGTAAGTATTTTGGCAAATTAATGTAACATTTTTGAAATATGAAATAGAATAACGACGTATATTATAATCTATACGACGAATAACGTCGGTTTAGTATATTCGTCGTCCGCTTATCCCTAGAAAAATGACGGTTTATAGCATACGCCTACTGTAGGTACGTAAAACATCGACGTATTTTATTATGCGTCACCGAAAAAAATCATAATAAAAACAAAAAAAAATATTCATGGATGAACTGAATGATGTTTTTTTAAAAGATAAAAGGTAAAAACTAAGACATAAAAAAATATATTTTAGTATCCCAAGGACAACGACGGATTTGACAAACCGCTTTTCTAAGACGTTAAAATTTATATTTACTTAAATATATAAAAAATTATGTAATTTATAGTAAATTGTGACAAAACTTATCCGTTGACGACTGTTCCTCCTGACGTGACCTTATCCTAGAACATCGACGGTAATGCCAATGCGTCGAGAGCGGAAAGGGCGCGGGGGGCAGGGGACAGCGACAGACAACGGTGCAATTATCAATCCGTCATTGTTTTACGTTAATTAATCAAAACCGTCAGTATTCAACTCTGTATTTGGTTCATTTGTAATGAAATTTGATAATTTTTTTTATTTTTTTTATAAAGTAGTATATTTTAAGTTAATTGGAGTAAAAAAAAAAATTTTGCAAAAAGTCAAATCCGTCGTTGTTCTACGACTGCGACGACTGATATTTATAAATTTCGCACCAGATTTTCATTGACCCTTCGTCACTTTTAAATATAACATTAGGGGGAGAGCATTTTATATGTGTAGTGAGCAGTGGGGCATATAATCGTAGATTACTAAATTAAGCTTTACGGTTTTAGGGTTCCCATAAAAAAACTAAGAAACGTCGTGTCAGTTCCCGATGGAGTCGAACAGAGTCACTTCATCTCTTCTCGCGGGTGTCTTCTTAGTTCTACTGTTCTCTCTCCGACTGTGAAAATATATGACCATAACATAGCAACACGCCAAAGGAATCTGCATGTTTCTATGCATATTATTATAATCTAAATCTTCACCCGCATTCTAGATCTCATTACACAAGTTAGTTGCGCTATGCTTACTTTGGATCTGGATAGCGCTGTATGGTCCTAGAATATTTTTTTATTTAATTGATTCATTAAGCGTGATATCATGTACTCACGATAATATGGTCTGGTCGTGTCTCGGAGAGCACGTTAAGCCGTCGGTCTCGGTTGCCATAAGAACATCTATGGCAGTCGTTACGGATAGTTGGAGCACTAAAAAATCCAAAAAACAACGGTCTAACTGCAAAGCTTCGAGGCGATAGCCTAATGTTAACATTGGGTTGTGGAGGTCAGATGACAATCGCTTCACGGAAAATATCGAGGTCTAGCCAAATCCGTAGTTAAGACTGGTAAAGCGGACCCCAGACTCCGAGCTGAAAGCTTCGGATGCGACTGGGAATTAACGCTAAGAGGAAGAAGATAATAGTTATAAACAAGAGATATTACAGTGACTTATCTCAGTTTTAATAAAAATAAACCACTGCCTACCGCTAAAATAAGATTCCCTCTCCATGACGTGTTTCATCACTCGCGTATACCTACTCTACGTAAAAAAAAAATCTAAAAATATAAATGTCCCTCAGCCCGCTTCAGAGTAAATGGTTTTCTAGGCCGTAGTGCACAAAGCTCCATGTTATGAGAGCTACGTAGGTTTTCTGGGTGAAAGAAATGTGATTCTTGTCCCCGTTTCTGCTCTTCGAATAAGTGTTTAAAACATGAGGCGTATATTAAAATTACTTTGTTTTTATTTTGTATGTTTTTAAAGGTAAACAATTTACTATCTTACAACATTTTTTATTATAAGCTTTGTCAAATGCAGAAGTACTTCTTCATCCTAGCTTTTTTTACTGAACTTCGATATTTTACGTGTAGCGACTGCCATCTGACCTCCACAACCTAATGGCGGTATTGAAGTATTGCAGCTAGACTAGCTGTTGGACTTTTTAGGACTCCAACTAACATTAGATGTTCGTATGGTAACCGGGACCGAAGGTTTAAAGTGCACTCGGAGGCACGACCAGACCAATTCAAATACGAAAATTCATGCATACAAATATTTGCACTAAGCGGGGATCGCACATGCACCTCCTGTGTAGTGGTTGCGTTTACTACCACCACGTCACAGAGGCTGTCAATAGCTCGTATAGCTTAGCCTAACAAAAATAGCCTAACAAAACCAGGGTCCAACCGGATTATTATGACCATTCATTTATTACTCAAGAAGCGTTTACCAAAAAATATACCAAAGTATACCTTTTCTAACATCCATTAAACACAACATAAATGTACTACTTTTCTAAAATAAATTGCTTCAAACTTCAGTCTCCTAACAACTGAAATTTAGACTAGGTTTTAAACTAGAACATTAACAAAGCCGCTAACGATTCCGAAAGTCGTTGAAAAATACGTTTTAACCTTTGCGTACGAAAGCTACTTTTAAATCGTGCCGTTTTATCCGCCGCTTGATGTATAAAGAGTACTTAGTTTAGATAAGTGTTAGATGTAAGGTATAAGTGAAAGCGATTACGAAAATAATTTCAATTCTCTAATTTTGTTGACATAGCCAGACCAAACTTTGCCTTCAGTTTACAGTCAGAAGAGATAAAGTCATATTGACCTGTCCTATAAAAAACTAGGTATAATAATACTACATAATTGATCTTTTTTTTTTCTTAGAACCGAATATGAATTGCTTCAGCATGTGAATAAAATTGGAAGAGTTATTTAGGATCTTAATCTGATAGACTTAAATCTCAATTTTTTTTACGTACTTTATTTACTTAATTTGAATTACGAATATATAAAACTAGTCTCGCTTTGCCCGTGTCATATTTCGCAACCGCATCAGACCTTTTAGTTCATTTATAGGTAAGCCCGCAATTTATAGTTCAATTTTCAGTTCCTGACATTCGTGCGTTCAACCAAATAAAGAAACAAATAAACTCTTCAGCTTTAAAGTATTATAGTATAGATTTCAATATTTTTCTTAATTACACACATCTATAGTACTGAATATATCAAAACCGCAGAAAGCTTACACTTTAAATCATTGAACTAAACTGTTCCATTTTAGTTCTGTGGTTCTGGATTTGTCGTGTTCATTTATACGGAGCTACCTTTTCTAAATATATACAGAAGTACGACACGCTTTGAGCTAAGTTAGACACCGTATACATCTACTACACCACGACTCATTTGTCTATTTTGTAAAGTGACCCAACTTAATTATTCTGTAGTGGAATGAATCTCAGTTCAGTTACAGAACTGGTTCAGTTTTAAGCAGGAAATTAAATAACGATTTAACTGCAGTTACGAGGTTATTCATTATTAGCCTAACGTGTGTTAACCCTTCTCTGATTCGACAGTTAGAGGGTTGTTTTTAGTTCTGGGTATTCGTAAATTATTTACGTAGTTAAATAGGATTTTAAAGTTTCTTCACTAAAAATCCTGCTAATCCTAAGCAGGAATTATTCAATTACTATAAGTGTGAAAGGTTGTGAATATGTTAGGATGTTTTGATGTTTGTTATTCAATCACGCCATGACGGCTGAACGGATCTGGCTGAAATTGGGTACAGGGATAGATTAAGTTTGGAAGAACACATAGGCGCTTTTTATCACGGGAATATGTTCACGTGGGCGTCAGTTAGTACATCAAGACGTTTTACAGATAAACCAGTGTTAATACTTAAATTACTATAAGTGTGATCAATCAATTAGCTTATTATAGTCCACTGCTGGACGTAGACCTCTCCCAATATGCGCCACGTTTGCTGATCCTCCGCCTAGTAATACTTGGATTGTTTCTTCTTAAGCCAGTAAAAATAAATTTTAATTTTATTGATCGCTCAACGGCAATAAGCACGCCCTCCATTATTTGCGACTGCAAAATCAGAGTTAGTGAAAAGTGGGTGTTCAATTCATCTCTGCCTACCTCTTCAAAGCTTTATAGACTTCTATAAAGCCTCTACTATAATCACTCGATTATATTTGATTATGTTAGTTTAATGTGTAACTGTTCCTTGCACAAAGGATTGGCATTGCCATTCAACGTGGCAATGCCGCCAGCCTTCTGGCCACCCTCCCAGTTGACGTCGATGGGGAGGAATTTTTTGACGCCTAAACCTGCAGCTTTGTATATAGGTATACAGATATTGTTTTTATACTAGTAATTAATTTATGTAAATAATTGTACTTAATTGTAATTCCCTGTAATAAAGAACAATATACAACCATGTGTAACTTGAATATTATTCTAACTTGTGTTCTTTTTTTTGCAGGTTTCGCGATTGGCAACCGGTAAGTTTTAACTTAATACCTCTAAATGATAAGTAAAGTTCTCCACGGGGTTGGGAGGTACCATCAAAAATAGCAAAAGCTAATCTTAAAAGAGAAGAAATTAAGCGATAAAAAAATATAAAGTTACTTTTTCACACTTTAATATGACATAAAAATACGAATAAAATACGCTCAACAAATGCCTCATCTCGACCAGAACATGACACGATAAATGTGTTGGAATAGATCTGACATAAAACACACCTGTTCACGTACAACGTGATGACTCCTGGGAATTGCCTTACGAAATAGTTTCACCGGTCCCCAAAAAGCTGTTATTCCAAGAGATAGCTGCCTCGAGAGTTAAACAGGTTAAGCTTCCGGTCGTAATTAAAGATGCATCTACACTCAGTAAAAGTGTAACTAGAGCAAAGGAACTGTCTTTTTTTTCTGGTTCGTAATTTATTAGAATAATGTATTGTACTGACAACAGTGCCCTGTGCCCCGAGCATGAAAAACTAACTAAAACTAAGTTTTTAACGTTTTGTAAGTGCCGCTTTAATAGTATTTACTGAATATTTTTTTATTGACTTTTAAGCTATTGCATAGCTTCTATGAGCGGAAACACACGATGCGTTGCGGCGACGCACCGCAGAAATTTCGCCGCAGTAGCGGGCACACGAGCGGTGCGACGCCGCTGCGTTGTTATGACGCAGCGGCGCCGCGTGCGCCCCAGCTGCGTTGTAATGTCTGTTAATATAGTGCAAGCGCTAGAGGTAGTTGAGTATGCAAAATCCGAGTGACGGCAACTATGACCGGATTCTTATACCTGATCCTCTAAATAATGACAAAGAAATCTTGCCGCCGGGTGTGATGGTCCCTTCCCGCTCCCTTCACATCCCCTCTGCGCCCTTAAAGTAAGCATAGCGCGCGTATGCGTTTAGTGTGTTTCTACATCTATTGACGTAAAGAAGTTGCTTTATTAAGTCGTGTTTTTGTATCCATTTTTATTTTATACTACTTAGGTGGCAAACAAGCACACGGCCCATCTGATGGGAAGTGGTCACCGTGGCCTATGGACGTATGCAACACCAGGGGCATCACACTCGTGCTGCCGACTGCCAACCCTGAATCCATATTTCCATACTAATATTATAAATGCGAAAGTAACTGTCTGTCTGTCAGTCACGCTTTCACGCCTTAACCACTGAACCGATTTTGATGAAATTTAGTATAGGGGTAGATTAGACCTTGAGAAAGGACATAGGCTATGTTTGGTCGCGATAACCGACATCCACGCGGGCGGAGCCGCGGGCAAAAGCTAATATAATATATATCGATGATTAAATATAATAACATTTTGCTGACAACATTAGTATCATTAATGCTACAAGATATAGGTAGGTACCTACCTAGGCATATATAAAAGTACACTTTTACGAAAAGCTCAACAGTGACTTACGTCCACGACAAAATGACTATACAAGCCGTCTTTACCAGAGTTATTAATTCCCCCCATGTAAATGAACTGTAAATTGTCGCACAAGGTCTTGTAATTGCAATAAATCTGAATTGGTTTGTATTTCATTATGTAAATGCATCAATAACAAATGTCAAAATTAAAAATAAGTATTTTTTTACTTTAAGAAAATTTATGCTTGAATTCGCTGGTTGTTCGAATAACTTTTTTTTTTTAAATATTACTTTTATTTTCGTTTTTTTTTATTAAGTACCTATTTAAGAATCCATCCTCACTTTTACCATTAGAACAAACAATAAATTATAGCGGAAATATTCATTAAAATGATTTTATATCATGTACCTACTCAATACATTTCCTTTACGAATAAGACAAGAGGGGGTAAAAAAATGGACCAGAAAATAGACCGGCAAGATCCACATTATCATTCTTGGACCTTTTCTTCACTTAAATCCGTTGGCGAAATTCGGTACTCACATTTTGCATACTCATACCTCTAGCGCCCGGTCTATAAATCATAAATAACTACGCAGCGGCGGTGCGGCGCGCGCCGGAGCGGTGCCGCTCCGGCGTCGCAACGCATTCACCCCTCCCCGCCTCGTCTCGGTGGTTGCAAGTCCGGTGCGGCGACGCAGCGCATCGTGTGACATGCTACAGATATTTCTATGTAAAACGACGCAGCGACACCGCTCCGGCGTCGCGCCGCCGCCGCAACGCATCGTGTGTTTCCGCTCTATCGCGGGCCTTGAGCGTGGAGACCGAATCCAGAAATTCCGTAACGAAAAAAACCTAACACCCCGAAGCTCGCACGAATCGAGCCGAGCTGCTCCGAAGTAGCTCCGCTTAACGTAAGTAATTATAATTGCATAAGTTGATAAAAAATGCTATGCAATAGCTTTACCGCGGCAGTCCCCGAGTGCCACACGTCTTTTTTTTTTCTCGAAAATATCAACGTCACTTACCGGGTAAAGCAATCTAAGTAAAATAATAAAGTATAGAGATAACGAACATGAAATTGCCGCAGTATTGTACATAATGACATTAATGACATACGTACATACAGAAAAATGTTATATTACATAGTTATGATAGTAAAACATCAAATACAACAAATAGGCAAGAAAACGAGAAACATTACGTCATTGCGTATTTGTAAATCACATTACAACTGTCACCTGACCCCTACACTCCTGACAAGAGGGTAATCGAATAAAAGTTCTTTGTTGTGGGTAACCTAATATACTGTGTAGTGGTGATACTGATAAATAAATTGTGGGATCTTAGACTATTATCTAACCAAATATACTTAGCGAAGATACGTTTGAGAATGTATTTCAGTGCTCAGTTTTTTTTTTTTTTTAATATCACTTAAGTTGCAGACAAGCACGCAACTTACCTAACTGTGCCCCTAGCAAGAAAAACTATCGTAATCTTACTCAGGGCACCGCTCTCTCGATACGTTTACATTACGACTACGATAGTTTTTCGACCTCGGGAAACTGGTGGGAAGTGGCCTACCATTGGCCTAGGCGTGTGTAACACGATACCAGGGCATACTCGTGCTGCCAACGGTGTAAAAACCTTTTGATGCTCTTCTTGAGGAACCCCATATTGTAGTCGCTTTGGAAAACCACAGCAGAGAGATAAATTCCACAATCGTTTTTCTTTTAGTCTTACTAGCTCTTTATATGTATTTTGTAGTAAACTATTCTTTTTTTTACGAGTTTTTAAGTTGAAATACTAAATTCTTTTACAAATATACAACTGAAGTTTTTCCTTGCTAGTCAAATGACAGGAATTTTGGATGTTTTAATAAAAAAAAACAATTAAAAATAAATATTAAACTTTTCGTTTTTTTCTTGAATTCAGCGGTTTTGATCTCAGAATACAGGTTTTTAATGTTTAATAATCACATAATATAAATAAGATAAACAAATACCTCGTTGTTTCCCATTGTTGTCGTAATTTGTACTATTGTTTTTTATACCCACACCTAGTAAAATTTCGTATAAATAATGAATTCCTACTATTATATTATAACAGACATGATTTTAAATAACAAGCTGAATACCTGATTGTAAACAAGAATTGGAGTGTTTACCTATTTTACTCTATTCAAACTTGTAATTCAATACACAAACAATATAATTGCCAGGCATTGGTATCCACTTAAAGCTATTTAATTATAACTACGTAAAACTTTACATTCGCAACATTGAATATCGTATAAAACATGATCATTCGTGGTTCGACTGGGGTAGACTGTAAACTGTCGGGTGCTAACACATTGGATTAAGCTTATGTGCAGCTCTAGACTGCAATTTGTTTACAGGATAAATAATAAACATTAACAAATTGTAGTCAACATTGACAATTGTCGTCAACATTGCAAATTGTAGCCAATATTGACAAATTGTAGCCAACATTAGTAATTTAAGCCATTTACAATATGGGTGTTAGTGCACCTCTGCCTACCCCTTAGGGGATTTGCAGGCGCGAATATATATATGTATATACTAGCTGTCCCGGCGAACTTCGTACCGCCATATTTTTCCCGTTCCCGCTGCACCTCTTTTCTCACCCTTTAAACCTTCCCTGGACATCCACGAACATTTCAAGACTAAAATTAGCCAAATCGTTCTTGAGTTATAAACTTACAACGAAAAGTGGCATTGATTTTCATATATTAGATATGAATACTCGTATATACATATACAATAATTACAAAGGGGTTCAAAACGAAAAAATAACAACATTCAGGACGGTGTTCAACTCAATGAGCAACCTTCTTTGAACAACCTGAACCCATTTTCTTTATTGAACAACTTTAATTTAAATACATGTATCTACATGGAAAGTTAGCACAGTATTGCTACAAACTTTCACACAACACAGGTTGTTGAGATGGATGTACTTCCTTTGAATAAAACCACTTTGCAGACGGAGGGTTAAATGATGGTCGTGTTTTGAAATAACTTTATTGTATCTACATAATGTTCAAACAACACTATCAATTATTAGGGTTGTTAAAAGGGTTAGACTACCAAAATAGGTGCCTAATAGTTAGGTACTAGGAAAGCTAAACGAGTAATAAATACACAGTGTGTTAAAGTGTTCTTCTCGACTTTGCGTCCTGACCTGCTAATTCTTGTAATAAAAATTATATTCAAGATTCAGTGTCGCTCTAACCTCAATCTTTCAAATGTCAAAAACATAACAGTTTTACAATAAACAGAAGATTTTTTACAGTTCCTACTGATAGCATCATCTCAATAGATAGTCTCTGAAATATATGAGGAGATTGAAGTTACTTGCCTACGAGTCAAACGACCTCGATGCTGAAGTTAATAGCAGATTTGCAGCCATCTCGACCTCATTATGGAAACGCATGGCGTGAAAAAGTTTTTGCACTACCCTATATCATTTGGGTGACTGCCCCGTGGCACTACTGGTAGTGTCAAGGGTGAAATTCTTTCCCCATGGCACTAGCAGCGGTAGTGTCAAGGGGACAAAATTATTCCCCATGACACTACCAGTAGTGTCAAATACACTTGACACTACTGGTAGTGTCACGATGCCTGCAAATCCCCTATATCACGCTATTGAAAGTTTCTCAGATAGAATTACACAGACTAGAATTATGGGCTTTAGGTAAAAAAAAACCGGTCAAATACGAGTCGAGCTCGCGCACGAAAGGTACCGTAGCATTTTCTGTTTTTAGTATTTTTTGTTATAGCGGCAACAGAAATTCATCATCAGTGAGAATTTCAACTATCCTGCTATCACGGTTCATGGAACTGGCCTGGTGACAGACAGACAGCGAAGTCCGTGTTTAGCCTTTGCGTACGGAACCCTGTCTGTCTTTGAATTATTAATGTAACAGCTTAAGCTACCGTGATTAATTATGACAACTCTAAGCTAGAAGCGTCTTAATCGATATAAAATGACATCCCGTACCAAGAAATGGCTCTATCCATTTGGATCCCTTGCTTCGCTCCCCTGAGGGATCTAACCGAAAATATAGTAATTAACTGAATGGAATTTTAAAACATTTAGTATGTCAACTATTCAATTCGATTAAAATAGAAAAAAGCAAATACAGCTCAGGCGGGATTAGAACCCACGATCTTTCTCTTACAGAGGGAATGCTCTTGACCACTGAGTCACCGAGCTCCGCCCAGAGCTGATCCAAATTTTTTCATACATCCGTCTTGGGGTGACTTGGCGGTACTACGGCGTCCCGCCTTAGCTGTATTCGCTTTTTTCTGTCTAAAAGTAATTTACTGTTGCGAGTTTTACCAATCTACAAAAGATCGGTCAGCCCGAAACCGGGAATCGAAAATACAGAATAAGAAAGGCTACCTAAATCAATGACCCAATAGTAATTCTGTATAATTTTATTTTGAGCAAGTAAAGTACAAGTTTATATGGAACGAGGGATCACATCTAGCCAATTCAATACAATGTAAAGGAAAAAAGGTTTTCAAATGTAATTTACTAAGTTTCAAGATTTTTTGTCATCCCTTGCCATATACAATACAGTCCATGGGAAAGTGTCCGCGTGACGGCAATAGGCGTGCCCATTATTATGTGGGACTGAAAATCATAATTAGCAGAATGTGGGTGTTACTACACCTCTGCCTACCCCTTTGAGCGGGTTATTGGATGATTCGCACGAATTGAACTCGCACGAAACGTGCGAAACCTTTAATTTTTTTTTTTATTTCTGTATGCGATTCGCACTAAGTTAATTTATTGGTGTGCGAATCGCCACCTCCAAAATTATGTAGTAGGCTATTGGCACACATTTTATTTTGGGAATAAAAAAAATAAAGTACTGTCGTACTCAACGACTAATTCCCAGTCGAATCCGAAGCTTGCACCTCGGAGTCTAGGGTCCGCTTTACCGGTCTTAACTGCGGATTTGGCTTGACTTCGGTATTTTCCGTGAAGCGACTGATTGTAATGACAATCTGTCCTCAGATACATCGAGATTCACAACTGAGTAAAATTCTAGAATACGGGTATAATGTCTAAAACTCATAAGCACACAGGGGAGTCACACTCGTGCTACTGACCCTGTAAGAATAGAGAGATTCTGTGCCTACAGCACAAAAGATAAGTAGGACAAGCCTTTGGTTTTTCCACTGACAGCACAAAACCTCTCCAGTAAGCTCTCAGAATGCGCCCTCAGCATAAATTCACAGTGTGGCAATACGAGTGGAACAAAGTCTTACGAATACGAAGTAACAAGAAAGGTAAATCAAAAATATTAAGAATTAAGAATTATTACAATGACATTATCTTTTAACATTGAAACTGTCGTTTTTGTAAATTTCGTATACCTACACCACTGTATGGGGGAATGTAAATGACTCGTATTGCCACACTAACTGGCGCGCGTACTATAGCTACATTTTCCTCGTACTGAAATATACGAACAAACAAATTATGTCCTTCATCATTTTTAATCCCAATATATACCGAGATTAAAAATGAAGAAACGGTGTCTGAAAATTCATTAAAAACAACTCCTGCGTAATAAAAAACATCAAATTGCACTAACATTAACTCTTTCAGACAAATAATTGCGATAAAATAAACGCCTTGACAAGTGGACGACAGGTTTGTTTTTTACAACAAATATGAGTACGCAAATTAAAAACTATATTAAGAGAAACGCAAGTACATACGTATTGCTCGTGATATATAATGTTGGACCTAAAATGTGGTCTTAGCGTTCCTTTAACGCGCAGCCGTGCAATTCACTAACAAGCACAACGATGCGACAACGATGCGAGTCGCAACGATGTGCGCGATAGACACTATCATTGGTCGATTGCCAATGACGTGATACAATCTGACCAATGACAATCTACGTTGTGCCTCGCATCGTTGCTTAGTAAATTGCAGTGCAGTACACGTTTCTTGTGTGTTTTTGGAGGATAGCACGGGGTGCTTCTGCGATGGACGAGCTCAAATTCACCAAGCATAGATTATTACAAAATAATCAGCGTGCGCCAGGGTCTCCTTTGTCTCGCAATTTAGGTCCAAGATATGGTTCCTGAGGTATACATTCATAGGTTCGATCCTCATTTATTGCAAAGAAAGAAAGACAATTTTATATTATTGCAGCAGTACAGTGCCCGTTATCTCAACCGCGTTGATTTAGATTTGGGTCTTAATTTTGTCGCGTGAAACTTATTTTTTTTAGATGAAAGTAACCTAAGTTTCGCCTTATATCTGTGATAAAAACTCCATCAAAATCGGTCCAGTTACTTCGAAGATTACCCATAACCTATTTCAATAAGTAGATATCGATTAAACCTGAACAAGATACCTTGGAACCAGTAGAAGGACGTAAACAGTTTCCAATGACCGTTTTACGGCCTCGTTTTACTCCACTTTAGCCATAGATGAAGTCACAGGTAACAGAATCACTGCTTAATAACAATTTATTACCCATTTATTGACTATTTATTAACCAATTATTGACCATTTACTGACCATTTATAACCCTTAACAGTTATGACACTACACGTGTTGTAATAATTTAATAATCGACTAACACAATTAGTTACACGTCGAATGAGTTGTTCCAATGTGTGTTATACACAATTACCCAAAACAATTTTGGGTAATTATGATTTTATTATAGCGGTTAACAAGACGTATTAATATATTATGTAGTTGAATACACATTTTAGCGAGAAAATATAATGTGAACAATCCGTGTTTATTAGTGGGTGGGGCTCCATATACCCATGGTATTGGATACTTGCATATCACTTACCTGCAGAGGATCTTCAATGAGGTAGGCAGAAGTGTGTTAACACCCACACTTCGTAAACCGTGAGCCCTTTTTCTTTGCCGTCAAGGGAGCACAATTTCATGAACTGTATGTTACTGTCAGATGGAGAACAGCCCTATCTCTTAGTTACTTTCTACAACATCTACGGAAAGAGATGGGTGGCCGTATTCTACTCTACAGGGAACCAACACGATAATGCTACTGGCCAATGATAATTGTAATAATGTGTAGGTATGTATATGAGAATGGAATAAATCACTATCACTACATATTATAAAACAAAGTCACTGTCGCTGTCTGTCCGTCCCTATGTATGCTTAAATTTTCAAAACTACCCAAAGAATTTTGAAGCGGTTTTTTTTTAATAGATAGAGTGATTCAAAAGGGAAGGTTTATATGTATAATATATGCCTAATATTGTACAGAAACACTGATAAATTTAGAGATAATACCTAAAATATGGCGCTACGAAGTTCGCCGGGTCAGCTAGTAAGAAATAATATTATCCACATTAAAATAATTATTATAAATGTGTAACTCTGTCTGTTACGCTTTCACACCTAAGCTACTGAACAGATTTCAACGAAATTCAGTACAAAGTTAGATGAAACATCGGGAAAGGAGGCTATGTTTGGTTGCGATAACCGGTATCTGCGCAGACGGAGCCACAAACAACAGCTAGTAGAATATAAACAAGAAAACATTTTTTCTTTCCTCTTAATTTTTATTTAGTTGCTGATTTTAAAGTCTGCAGCGATTCTCAAACGACATTAAATAGTAGTATTGTAGTTTCAGACCTAAGAAAGAAAAATCCTTTAACTGAAGTTAATTTAAACACTTTCAAAGGATATTTTGTATTCATAAAGCCTTTGAGCTCGCTCCTTTAACAGAGTTAACAAGGAACAAACAGTAGCAACATTGTCAATACTATTCAATTTATTCAGTAACAATTTACATTGTGATCTAGTTCAAAGTACCTAGTATTCTACATAGAGATGTACTTATATATACAATTTAATGATATAGTTACTATTAATTCGACTTCTCTCCCACCCAATTAGACATCCCAACTTATACGATGGGTGTAGTAAGAGGCGACTAACAGAAAAATACGTAAACGATATTACTGCGAGAGAAGAAAACTCGAAATAAAACACTGTACCAAATCATCAGAATAAGCAGGCTGAAGTGGCAGTGGGCTGGCCACATCTGTCGAAGGTCTTATAGCCGTTGGAGCAGACGGGTCCTAGAGTGGAGACCGCGAGAAGGAAAACGTAAGGTGGGACACCCCCAAGCTAAGTGGACTGACGACCTACGAAGGGTGGCTGAGACGGACTGGATGCGGAAGGCCTATGTCCAGCAGTGAACTGCAATAGGCTAATTGATTGATTGATTGATACCAAATCATCTGACCAGTGTGGAAACAGTAGGTAGTACTATTATTTATTTCGTGACAGCAGGTCAAATCCTCCTAACAGATAGTTGGCTTTCTAGTCTACTGTCTGCCTTCCTGCGGTCTCCACTTCATATTCGTTTGCTCCTAGACACTGTCTTATCAATTAAGAATTGGATATTGGTTATTGTGCGTATTAGTCGTTTTGCGTATGCATCGTTAAGCGTAGGTATTGGTCGTGCCACGTATATGTCAATATAAGAATTTACTGGGGGCGAGGGATATGTCTACGATAATCTCACCTCCGGCAACTGTGAGCCCTCAGATAGCGTTCGTTTTAGTCGGTTCGAGTCTGACATAACCTCCTCCACCGGCTCCAGCGTGGGAGGTATCTGTGAGGACTTTTCACACGCTAAAAAAGGTAGTCATTATGCGTATTGGTCGTTATGCGTCAAATCAGCTCCAACAGCAATGTATTTCAACAAAAGATTTATCAAAATAACGCAGAAGGCGTCTGAAATTACATCTAAATAACTCATATATTATTCTGGACATCACGGTCAGTCCAGAAAACATCTGCATCTTTATAATAGACATAATCTTCATAAGAAGACTCTTGAAAATAATAGCAGTTGGCATGTGCCCAAGGTGATGCTCTCTGAGGAAACTAACATTCAGATGCAAACATTTTTATGTCGGCAACCTCCTAGTTTTCCAACTGCTAAGTTAGAAGCCGCGGATTCGATTCCTGCTCATTGTTAATGTGTAGTTGCATAGATTTGGGTGTTCCTACGTATAATATGTATGTATTTATAAAAGAAATAAATGTAAATACGTTTATCCGCACTTATAACATAAGCCAGTTAGGTTTTGCTTACTTTGCAGACAAGCTTTAGCCTTAGGTGGTAGACAAACCCACTAGCCACCTGATGAAATGAACTTACCCTTGGCCAATGAACGTATAACACAAAGGGCATAATACTCGTGTTATCCAACCTATAGGAACTAACTAATGGCCTTTTTGAGAACCCCATATTTTAGTCACTTGGGGAAAACTACAGCAGGGAAGATTCTACAGCTGGTGCGAGACTACAGAGGGGGCGCAGAATGAAATTGCTTTTTATCCGACCCGACACCTCACTGGGCAGTGTGCATACAGTTTCCGTTTGCAAAGTGTGAGGATAAATTTCCTGCCTGTGGCGAGCGATGATAGAATATTGCCGTAGGCATATTGTCGAGCAATTCCCCTGATCACAAAACATTGACAGGCGGTAAAACACATAAAGGGGATAATAATAATCAGGATTAAGTTATGATGCCGAAGGTGACCGCATACGATAACTGCAGACGCTCGCAGCAGATACGCGTAATTCATTGCTGCTTCTCAATGGTCCCCTTTATCCGTATCAGAGTTTAACAAGTAATGGGTACGCTGTATCTGCGGCATGCCTCTGCAGTTATCGTATGCGGTTGACTTCGGAATCATAGGGTAAAGTCGGGATAGATGCCCCACTTTTTGAAAAAGGCTCGTAATTCTAATATAGCTTGTGGGTAGTTGCAACAAGCGCACAAGTTTTCAGAGCTCCTGAGTTTTAAATTTAATTAAAATAAATAACCTCAGTTTATATAGTTATATTTATTGAATAACAAATGCTTACATAGAACACCTACCAGTAACGTGTTATCTCCTCTCTAAGAATCCGTGGCAGTGATATATTCACATTTATTCTTCTATTCCAACACTGCACTGACAAGATGGACGCTATGAAGGAATCATTTTCTTCAGTCATGGCTGGGATCGAGGAGCGGATGACTCATTTCGAGGCAGAGCTGCAGAAAGGTACCAAGAATCCCAACTGTTCGCCAAGTTTGGCCAGCCTATCTTCGGAGTTCACGGCCTTCAAGGCGTTTGTTGTGAGTACTGTGTCTGCATTTCGTACTCAAATTGAGTTCTTGACCCAGGAAGTAGACACCATCGAGATGCGGAGTCGCCGCAAAATGTTACTGCTGCATGGAGTCCCGGAAGAGAAGGGCGATGATACAGCTCAGGTCGTCTTGGGTATCTGTACTAAAAGCCTCGAGCTCAATGACATCACTCCTAATGACATCAACCGATGCCACAGAATGGGACGCCCCTCAGGGACAAACAAGCCTAGACCCATTTTGGTAAAACTCCGGAATGTAGCTGTTCGAGACAGAGTTTGGTTCTCTAAAACCAAACTTAAGGGCTCTGGTATCACTATGTCGGAGTTTATCACACGTACTAGGCACCAGATATTCATGGCTGCGCGGGAACGGTTTGGAGTCTCGAAGTGTTGGACACGGGAAGGTCTTGTGTATGTTCTCGGTCCCGATGGTACACGCCACCGTGTGGCGTCATTATGTGAGCTTAATAGTCTGGACTTCAACACTCCGAGGACAGCTCCAGCTGCTAAAGTTGCGGCTAAGACTAGACGCGCCGCGAACAACAAGAAGTAACATCTGGACTGTGTTGTTGTGTTTTGAGGTGACGGCAGGTACAACATAATTATATGAACAGAACTGTAGATTTATTTCTACCTGACCTACTGTGGCTAAATATGTAAATTATAATTGTTACCTTCTATCACGTATATTACTAATAATTTTAGGAATACCTTAATTTAAATAAATTTCAATGTTTTTTCTTTGCACTTTGCAGGTGTCAGATTGACAAATCTGTATGTGAGCGGGGCTGTCATTTTGACACTTGTGCTTATAGTTGCGTTCCGATTTACGTGCAATTACTATCTAGATCTGATATTCTAGACACAAATCTAAGGTGGCATAAGTTATTTATTTTCTAAAATCTGTTTATGTACTATTTGTGCCGTGTCACCATTTAACAGTCTGTTTTAATTTGTGAATATTTTTATTATTATTTTTTTTTTGTAACACAACTGGCGGGTGGATATTATGCTGTTTTGCAAGGAGTAAATTTAAAAGGTGATATTTAGTTTATATCTATTTAGTCATATATATTATTTATTATTATTATATTATTATAGTATATATTATTTATATTATATTTAGATATTTGTATTGATACTTTATCTAGTTATCATGTCAGATAATTTTGATGACAGTTTTGTTTCCTGTTCATCCTCTTGTGCGTCCATTGAGAGCTTCGTAAGTGCAGGGAATAGTGATAACTCTATAAACCTTCGCGATCAGCTGTTTTCTGTCTTTTCTTGTTTCCCAAATTTTTTCAATGCTGTCCATGTCAATGCCCAAAGCATTCCCGCCCACTACTCAGACTTTCTTTCTTCTTTTGAAGTTGATCTTGTTCATGCTGTCCTTGTATCTGAAACTTTTCTAAAACCTGCACTACCTTCTACACAGTATTCTCTTCCTGGCTATAAACTTGTACGCAATGACAGAGTAGGCAAGGGCTATGGCGGGGTAGCCATTTATCTTCGTGGGGACATTCCATACAAAGTGGTTGACCAGTCTCCGAGTGAATACGCCAAGTTTGCAGAGCATCTTTTTATAGAAATAGAATTAAATCACAACAAGCTTCTCTTAGGTGTCTATTATAGTCCTTCCAGTCAAATTGATTATTTTTCTTCGTTCGAAAATAAACTAGAATATTTCAATTCTGTTTATGATCACATGGTGATCCTCGGAGACTTTAACACGTGCCTGCTGAAGAATGACTTGCGTAGCCGTAGACTCCAGTCACTTGTCTCTTCTGTCAATATGCAAATCCCCCCACTTAATGCCACTCATAGGGCGCCGAACTGCACCCCTTCACTTTTGGATCTAATTATTGTCTCTGATTTTCAAAGAGTAGCTATACATGGGCAGCTTCCTGCTTCTTTTTCCTATCATGATCTTATCTATCTTTCTTATAAAATCCGTCCTCCTAAGCGTAAGAGTAGATTTCTATATCTTCGTAGTTTTAATAACATGGATCTGGAGCGCTTGAGGGCCGATGCTAGCGGTGTTGACTGGTCGTCAGTGTACGACACCAATGACTTGGATGATAAAGTTTCTTTGTTTACCAGGTTAATACTTGAACTATTCGACAATCATGCTCCTCTCAGAAAGGTGAAGGTCAAACATTTGCCTGCGCCGTGGCTTACTTCAGAAATAAAAAAGTGTATGTCAAGGCGTGACAAGGCAAAACGCATATATAACAAATCACCTACAAATGATAACTGGGAACAATACAAAAGGTTACGTAATCGCTGCGGTCGTTTGTGTAGGGATGCAAAAAGACGTCACATACACAACTCAATACAAAATCTCAACACATCACAAGTATGGCAATTTCTTCGGTCTCTTGGAATTGGTAAGGCCTCGCACAACAATGAGTGCAATTTAGACCTTAATGAACTTAATGATCACTTTTCGAGGTCTCCAGTTACCATTCCCGATGATGTTAAAACTTCAACTTTGAACTATCTCTCTGCACTTCCCTTGCCGATAAATACTTCTTTTTCATTTCACCCGGTTTCAGAGGCGGACATTGGAAAATGCTTGCACTCCATAACCACAAAAGCTGTAGGCTATGATGGCCTTCAGCTTCAAATGCTTCTTCCCATCCTAACCTTTATTACTCCTGTAATCACTCACATCATCAATTACTCTCTATTCAGTAATACATTTCCCTCTTCTTGGAAAAAAGCTTACGTAATACCTTTACCTAAAGTGTCCAATCCCTCCATGCAATCCCACTTCCGTCCCATATCCATCCTTCCTTTACTATCTAAAGTCCTTGAAAGCGTAGTTCATAATCAACTATCCTCTTACCTTTCCTCTAACAGCCTGCTTAGTCCATATCAATCTGGTTTCCGCCGTGGTCATAGCACAGTAACTGCTCTGGTCAAAATAACTGATGACATGCGACTGGCTATGGAGAATAAACGGCTAACAATTTTGGTTCTGTTAGATTTCAGCAGTGCTTTTAATTCTGTTGATTTCGATGTCCTTTTAGGAGTGTTGGCTTCTCTGAATGCTTCATCCTCTGTAACTGCTTGGTTTAAATCGTATCTTCAGGGGCGCTCGCAGTCTGTTCGCTGTGAAGAGGCTTCCTCTGAATGGTGCAATCTGTCTGCGGGCGTCCCACAAGGTGGCGTACTATCTCCTCTTCTCTTCTCCATATTTATAAACGCTATCACTAAGGTCATCACTTCTCACTATCACCTCTATGCAGACGACCTGCAGCTATATCGACACTTCAGGGCCGAGGAACTGACTGAGGCTGTGGCAGCTATCAACAATGATCTTGCTAACATTAGTGAATGGGCTAAATCTTTTGGGCTTTTGGTTAATCCAACGAAATCACAAGCAGTCATTGTTGGTAGCAGATACATGTCGAATCTTTTAGTTAACCAGTTGCTCCCACAAGTTTTATATGATACGACTCCTATAGCTTTTTCGAAACATGTAAAGGATTTGGGTGTGTGTATAGACTCAAATCTGGCCTGGGATGTCCATATTGCAGATATTAGTAAAAAGATTTACTGCTCGTTTCAGTCCCTCAAACGTCTCCAGAAATTCTTACCATTTCAAACCAAAGTTACTCTTGCGCAATCTCTTCTGCTCCCACTGTTAGACTACGCTGATGTCTGTTATCTTGATGCAAAGGAGGAACATCTTAATAAACTCGAAAGACTGCAAAATTTGGGTATCCGCTTCATTTTTGGTCTCCGGAAGTATGATCATGTTTCAGAATTTCGGGCAAGGTTGAGGTGGTTACCTATTCGTAAGCGTCGAGACTCCCATATTCTCTCTCTTCTCTACTCGATTCTCTTTAATCCAGATTCTCCTGCTTACTTACAAGAACGCTTCGACTACCTCGTCCCTAGGGGTAAACCCTGTCGCACCTCTTCCTCACTTCTTCTTCGAACTCCTCTTCACTGCTCCAGCTGTTACGATGGCTCATTTACTGTTCGCGCAGTAAGGTTGTGGAACTCGCTGCCTCACTCTGTACGCGATAGCACTTCTCCAAACGTATTTAAGACCAAAGTCAAAGAACTGTTCCTCTCTCAAACTAGATGAATGTATGTTATTTACTATTATTTTTATGATATATATTATTTATTGTATACCTATCTATGTATGTATTTATGTAGAACAGTTTATATATTTATGCGTTTGTATATGTATTGTATATATATATATTTATGTAATATGTCTATTGTAGGTAATGAATAGGTATGTAGGTACCTAACTATGGTATCAATCTTCTTAGTACTTCGGTATTCTATGTATTATGTTCTCTACAATATTGTGCACTTGTTTCTTACCCTTTTGTTTCGCTTTTTCCTCTATCCCCCAAAGGTTTGCTGGGAGAAAACTCAATACTGAGTTAAGCTCGCCTTTGTACATCTTATTGTGTTTATGTTTGTTATTTTGTTAATTTCAGTGTACAATAAAGAATTAAATAAAAATAAAAAATAAACTATTAATTGTATATGACTAATTTCTATGAATTTTACTAGTTCAATCATTCCTCTTGAATTATTAATTGTTTTCTTTTACCTATCAATTACAGATTTTGAAAAAATTAGCTTTTTGTAGACCCTTAATTTTTAGGATAGATGCCTCACTGTATGGATAGTTGCCCCACCGTGGAAATACTAAGAAGGATAGATGCCCTTTACATTGCTTAATCGAAAAATAACACCAAATTTTAGTACCATTTCATATTTTACCTTTATTGAGTTCTGTAAAAAGGGAATAAATAACGAGAATACTGTTATTAAGAAGTAATCAACTAAAATATTAATTTATTGTTTACTTTTAAATCATAAAAAATAAACATATAAAAATGAAGGCCTCCAAACTCTAAGTTACCCATTGATAAAGTATTTTCTCCATTATGTACTATGAATGCAAGTGTTAAATTATTTTTAATCTTTTGTCCAACTTATACGGCGGGATAGTTGGCCTTTCCCATAGAGCGCACTAAGGGCAACTATCCGCAAAAGTAATTGGGGCAACTATCCTTTTTGATACGGATAGTTGCCTTTTTTAATTTCTAAATAAATAAAAACTAGTCAAGAACAAAACGTATTAAATAGTGTAATATAAACTCTAATGCATGCAAAGAAACAAAAAAAATTCTGATTCCTCAATCAGTTATAAAAATATTCAATAGAAAAGACTTAGCAATATAAATGTTTCGACCATCGAGGTATGGCCGCGGGACATTTTCGCTCACACAGAAAAAACGTATACATCTGCACTGATAATTTTTATGACACTACAGTCTACATGAGGTGCTCTTACATTTATAGTAAAGTATTAACGTCACTAACGACCCTAACATATAGAATTTAAAACTGGGGCAACTATCCAACTGGGGCATCTATCCCGACTTTACCCTACATTTAGGCTCTATATGATATGAAATCGGAAGAAGTTGATCGCATTTATTTATACAGAAATCCAACCCAAATGACTTATAATATCATTCAACTGTCAAAGTAATTCAATGATCTTGTTATAGTAGATTGGCATTGCATGAAAAATATCAATGTACAGTTTAGTGATGTGCAGAGACAGTTGCAACCCGTAAACAAAGTTGATACTAAGTATATATCAAGCGATCAGATGGCTGTCTGCAATATGTAAATGACACTCACCGCCCAAATAGTAACGTCTCATTGGCAACGTTTCAAATATACTGATGTTCCGCATATGATACGGTTTTCATTGCTAGAGATTGCTTCACCGTTTCCGCGTCCCAATTAAAACTTTACTGTTCACTTCAATCATCGGTAATCATTCGGTTGAAAAACTGTTTAATTGGATATTTTTATTTTTGTAACAAGTACCAGTGATTCTCAAACTGGGGTACGTGTTCCCTTTGGGGTATGGCATGTGTGTTGGGGTAGGGGTATGAGAAAATAATTACGTAATGTCCAAGAATTTTATTACGTGAAGCTATGTCAAACTCAAAAATCATTTTATTGTGCAAAAACCATTAAAACGGGACGTACAAAACGTCAAAAATAAAGAATAATAAAGACTTGTTTAATATATAAACTACAAAAAGATTTTGTTTTGGCCCCTCCTGTTGACATACCTACGTGAGAAAATATACCTAAATTAAGATTGAAATTCAGGAAAATATGACTGCAGCCCCGTACACTCAAGTTTGACAAACCCTGAAGCAGGGTTTAAGAATATGCAAAAGTTTTTATTATAATAAAAACTTCAAATAAAACCGGTTTTAACGAATCTGTATATTTTTTTTATATCGAAAGTCAAGTATTGGTTGTATCAAATATTATTTTTGGTCTTTCATTCAAAACATAGCTAGAAGCTTTTACTGTAAACCGATTACTTTTACTGGAATCCGAGCGATTCCAATACGAGCCGTTATTGAAAAGTTTCGAAATCGAAAAAGGGAACAAAACTTTGGTTTGAGTTGAAAATCACACCCGAGTGAGTTCCGGAGAGATTACTCTGAAAACTGAAATACCGTTGTAAACATCCATCAGAAAAAGAGTAGAAGTAGCCAAACAACCCTTTAGTACGACATAAGGTTTCGTGCTGTCTGTGGGAAGATGAAAGGCTTGTCCTGCGTGTCTTCTTCGCTGACAGCACAGAATCTCTCTGTTCTTAAAGGGTCGGCAGCACGAGTGTGACTCCCCTGGTGTTGCACTCGTCCATAAATTGACCATGGTGACCACTATCCATCAGGTGTGCCGTTTGCTTGTCTGCGACCTACGTGATTTATAAAGGTAGCAAAGTAGGTTATCCACTTTTCACCCCTCTGGTAAACGACACAATGACAAGTCGCTAACAACATTGGCCCCATTTTAATAAAACTAGTTTTTGTCCTCCATTGCGTTCCCACGAGTATTATTCTACGTAACTATACCATGATCGCGTATTTCCTGTAAACATAATTGTATATCATAGAAAAAAAAGTCAAAAGGTTAATAAATATATCCAGTTGATTAAATTAAAAACATTAATTAATGAGCTTATTTCTGAACTCCACTCAGCACCCGCCTTTATTATTAGGTCTATAAATATTATTTATTTTGACAAGTATGTACCTACCACAATTTTTTATTTCATTTTATATTTCTTTTTTTTTACACCACTTAAGTGGCAATATACACACGTACATTATACTCGCGCAAGGCGTAATATTTATCTTTGTAGTATGTATGTTTTCTTTTTCTTGTGTAAGGTGAATAATTAAATAAATAAAAAATTAAAAAGGTACCAGCTGTTGCCCGCGGGTCTACCTACGAGAAAGACATCTTGTTGCAATAAACTACACGAACTTACTCCCTGGATAAAAAAAAACATAAACTTGCACAATAGATTACTTTGTCATTCTCTATTTAAGGATTTTAGGATAATTGATGGTTAAACAAACTTACCTGTAAATGAAGTTTGACCATAATTATACGAGACGTTGCATCCGAAGGGATTTAATATTCACTTGGTAGTCCACTTCTCATTCTACTAGGCATCGCACAATATTTTAGAGATCTGGAAAAAAAAAGGTTTAGTACCTACCCCCCGCCTACGCCCCAGCCGGCGGCGGCGCTCCCGTCTTATGTCATTCATTTTAGAGCTATTTCCTATTTCACGCAATCGGGAGGCTTGCCTTTTGGTAATAAGCATGCCGGGGATTGGGCGGGTAATAAATCCCTTCGGATGCAACGTCTCGTATAATTATGGTCAAACTTCATTTACAGGTAAGTTTGTTTAACCATCAATTATACTTCGACGTTGCATCCTCGAGATTTAATATTCACTTGGTAGATGTTTAGCGATGGTGTGAAATAGGTGGGAAACCGAAAGAAAATTTGTGCAAAGGAGATAGATTTAATCTTACACTATTAGTGTTGTAACTAACAAGGACTAACATGAAATATTCAGTCAGAATCACATACCATTGTTGCGAAGCTATTACCATCCTCCATGGCCAAAGGTCTGTTATAAAACCTTGCAATTACAAGGGAGTTTCCGGTCCATCCCACGGTTTTTCTTTATAATATCGATGGATATGCCCCTCCGAGCAGCTGCTGAGGTAGTGGCATGGCGCGTGCTGTGCGCTCAGAAAACAGTGGTATTGACTCCACCCTCCGTCGTTACATTTTCAATCCAACGGCTGATAGTTGGAGCGGTTGTGTTATGGACGGGTCTTTTAACGGTTAGTATTAACCTATCGGTTTGTGGATGGTCCCGGTAACCTTTAGTAGCTTCAATGTAGGATAGTAATGTCCTCACGGGACATATTTGTTGCTTATTAGGAAAAAAAATTAATGAGTAATGTCGGCATTGCGCGGCCTGGTGCAAATGTTTTAATTACGTCGTTAATTATTATCGGTGGTGACATTGACATTAGCCACACGAATCAAAGATAGCGTCTGCACTCGTCGTGCAGTTGACAACGCGCGAAGAGCCGTCAATTTTTTAGACAGTTTGTCTATACTCAATGTGTCATTTGGGTACCATGTGGCCAATAGGTCCAGTACTAAATTCGGGTCCCAGGTTGACTTGTATTTAGGAAAGTTGGGTCTAATCTCAAATATACCCTTAAAAATCTATCTATTTCATCATTATTACCTACTTGTTTGCCTAAAAACAGAGCCAAGGCCGATCGGAGAGTATTTATAGTAAAATAGCTAGCACCTGCTGCAAACTGTGATGTTAGAGACGTTAATATTATAGGGATATCTATTACATAATAGTTCATGTGAATTAAGTCTACTAAATAGTATACTTAATTACCCTGGGTGAATAAGCCAAAGTGAATAAAGTCTACGGACCCTCAAATTTATATCAGTGCAGAATTGCCACCATTTTTAATAGCACTATCGTATTGTTTAATCGAATTTGTAGACAATGATGCAATCATAATATCTGTTGTCTCGGCACTCAAAGATTGTCTTGCGTACACTCCCCTGATAATAGAGATGACACCAGGGTAAGTCGCCTCCAAAGGGGGTGGCGGGTCCTGGAAGGAGGCAATAGCAAACCTGGCTTAGGTTTAAAGTGTACATGTACAGGCTTTAATTTGGACAATTTAAGAAAAGAAAAGAAAAAAGGGGGATATCACGGCTGGCTTGGCCAGTATGGAACTACGATTAAGCCCGTGGTATTATCGTTAACAATTTTCCGTAAGCATTTCAAGATCAATGAAAAGGGAGGAAAGGCGTAAAAGAAATATTCCCCCCTCCAGTCTATAGTAAATGTATCTATGTTATAGACTCTGCTTCGGGATCTCGATGTCATGAGATGTATATTAAGCACTTGGCGTTATTTTTAGTTGCAAAGAGGTCTATTTCAGGACAGCCATACGTGTCAACTATTTTTTGGAATGATAGAGTAGGTATCTAACGCTTCTGTTAAAAATAATTTATTTTATCTCTAAATTTAATTTATTTTTATAATATTAACTTGACATTGTTACTTTCATTTGACATGTCCATTTGTATTTGAAATTTAAATTTGTAATGTAAATTGTGATATAATTTTGACATTGTGTTATGTTTAATATGTTAATTTTTACAAAAATAATGTAAGGCTGAACTAAACAATTGATTATGGGAAAAAAGTTGATACTGGTATACATAATTTTTAAAAACTACCTACATAAATGAAATATTATTATATTGTAGTCTTTAATAAGCCAAATGTTCATAATCGTCAATGTAAACCTTTGAGAATGCCGTGAGGCAAGACCGGTTAGGCTAACAATAAATATCTTGGAAAAATACCAGTGTGTTATCATCAATAATGTATAAAGTTTAAAATAAAATAAAAATAAAAAAAATAAGGGGGTATTGCCATATTGAGGCCATAGTCGTCATTGTATTCTCTTAATGCTAAAGAATTTCTCGCGTTCGGATCGTTTGGTATATGACCAACCGTACGACACTGCAGGACAGGCGGAGCACAAGAGTCCTAAATATTGGCATGAAGTGTCGTTTAGAAATCTTTTCGATGTAATCCGTTAATTTTGTACGTTTTCGGTAATTTCAAACACGTACCACGTGAATCTGATTCAAATCCTAAAAATATCTATGCCTGTTTTGGTATTAAGTTACTTTTTGTATAGTACTACATACAGTAGAAACTAATAGTATACAAGCACTTTTATTTAATTAATTAGATATTACTTCATACGACAACGGTCGGTAAATAAACAGAGAATCATCAGTGGTTTATATATTACCTCCGCAAAAGGTTTTTCGAATTAAGAATAAATCTAAATGTACCGTCACCTTTAATAGTTAGGAAAAATTTTTGATGAAAATTGACCAGGTTTATAATCACACTTTATAATTGCCCCGAGTACCTGTAATTTAGATATTTCTAGAATTATTTGTTTCTCGGCAAGGCAAAATTAAGTTAATGTTTTCGGGTACATAATGTTGTACCACTGAATTTTTGAACAGGATATGAATACCTTGAATTTACAGTAAGTACAATAGGATCGTCGGTAAGGTTTTTCCACTCCTGTAGGAAGTGGTGAAGACGACCTGCATGGGATATTACCTGATCTATAACTTGCGCGTCTTGTTGGCTGGCCTGCTGGTCTTCCCTGCCGTTGGCGGGCGGTCCGCTGACGGGGCGGTTCGTTTGCTCCCTGGGCCAGTGTATCGGTCCCTCGGCCCTGTGGATACTTGCGGGTTAATGTGGTACCGTCGCGTCAGTACGCTTTATTTGGAGTCCCGTCTCAATTAGAAGTTCTCCGAAAAGAAATGTGTCTCTTTTAACGTCCGCGATCATTCAGGTAATATTTCTTCTTTTTTTTTTTTTTTTTTTTTTTTTTTTTTATCAGAGGAGGGTATAGGGAGTAAGTCTCCTCCTGGTCTTTGTATTTTCATGATGTAAATCTAAGAAGATTTGACTAATCTCAGAGACTTTCTTCCGGAGTACCAGTTTGTCAGTCCTGCAATTCCTAATCCGAGATGGTCTTGGGCTTTTTGTGAAAGTTTATCTCTCTTTCTAATTGGATCACCCAATACTGGTGTGATTTCGGGATTTAATAAAGGGGCTTTAGCCAGGCGAGAGTTGTCTGGAATGAAGGTCCTGTCAGTTATCTCCTGTTTTGCTTTTTAGTAAGGCCATCCGTTAAGATACGCCCCCAACGTTTAGCGATTTCATCGGGAATAGCAGGACCAAGGACCTCATCTTTCCTCTTTGGATCCCCAAGGGCCTCTAAGATATCACTGGAAAGAGGTACTGTCGCATTAGCCAAGTCGGAGCTAGAATTTTCGGCTGCTTCCATTGGGTTGAACCCCGATAGTGTTGGCTCCGTAGGAGTTGGGTCAGATGGTTGACATTTTGTGTAGGAGCGGGAAACACTAGGGAAGCTACCGTCAGAATCGAAGTGCAGTTCCCAGCTTTGAATAGTCGCGTCACTTATGTAAGTGTTATCCACGTTATGCAATTCTGTTAGTACAAAACAGGAACGATTGCGTTACCTCTCTTACTACTTTCGTAGTAGTGTATTTTCAATGACATCTAGGTCATTTTTGTATTTTTGAGTCATTGGGCGTAATCACGTTACGACACGAGACTGTTAGTTATCACTATCAGCCGTGATCACGTCACGGAGTATAGCGAGTAGTGTACCGCTTGAGCGGAAATAAATATATGGGTTATCAGCTGTGATCGCGTCACGCAGTATGACCACCTTCACTAGGTACCCGTAAGGGGTAAGTATCCGTAATTATCGACTGTGATTACGTCACCGATAGTAGGATCTTGCCAGGTTATGTACACCAAAGTACCTATTTATTCCCAAAATAACATGGAGCAACGGAGAAGAACGTTAGGTTTTCTTATCATCGTATTGCGCTGTACTATGTAGGTACGACAAGCTAGTTTGTAAGAGTATAGTAGACTTTCATATTTATAATTTATAATATACCATAGTAAAGTTACATGTGTTTTCTTATCATCGTATTGCGCTGTACCATGTAGGTACGACAAGCTAGTTTGTAAGAGTATAATAGACTTTCATATTTATAATTTATAATAATACCATAGTAAAGTTACAAGTGTTTTCTTATCATCGTATTGCGCTGTACCATGTAGGTACGACAAGCTAGTTTGTAAGAGTATAATAGACATTCATATTTATAATTTATAATATACCATAGTAAAGTTACATGTGTAACCCGACCGTATTACTTGGAACAAAGTGGTAAAAAAGTTCACGACTTACCCTCATCCGAGTGTCTGAAGAATAATTTCGTAATTGATTTTCTAATCGCCTAATTTTCTTGCGAATGTGTTTACTTTTGCGTTGCTTACGTTTCCCCATATTCACTTTGCTTAATACACACGAAAAACTGGCAAAGTATATAAGAATTCACAGAAAAATATTTAATTTGATTTAATAGGTGTTGCGATGCCCGCACAAGAAAAGCGAATGACATAAGACGGGAGCGCCGCCGCCGGCTGGGGCGTAGGCGGGGGGTAGGTACTAAACCTTTTTTTTTCCAGATCTCTAAAATATTGTGCGATGCCTAGTAGAATGAGAAGTGGACTACCAAGTGAATATTAAATCTCGAGGATGCAACGTCGAAGTATAATTAGGTATCTAATATTGAACATCTACAAAAAACAATTTCCTTTTTAATTAAATAAATTAAAAAGGTATAAAACAGGACACAGGATCACAGGACAAAATGAGGACTTTATTACAAAAACGAGGGTACTTAACCTAATAATAGAACTATAACAATAATTATTTATTTGAGCCCATTTTATTCCTTGAAGTGTAATAATCATCTGACTTGCAAATACCGACATCTTGAAAATCTTGGCGTAGACGTTAAAAACAGATCATAAATTTTTATTTACTCTGATAGTATTGGCATTAACAGAGAGTATGGGGAACTGCCACTCCCTTTATGAATTCTACAATTCCTATAACTACGATGCAAAGAATAATATATCCTCCTAGCGTTAATTCCCAGTCGCATCCGAAGCTAACCTCGGAGTCTGGGGTCCGCTTTACCAGTCTTAACTGCGGATTTGGCTAGCGATATTTTCCGTGAAGCGATTGCCATCTGACCTCCACGACCCAATGTTATTGTGCGATATCGAAGCTTTGCAGCTAGACCGTTGTTTTTGGACTTATTTTTTTAGGGCTCCAACTACCAACGACTGCCATAGATGTTCTTATGGCAACCGTGACCGACGGCTTAACGTGCTCTCCGAGGCACGACCAGACCAATGGAAATACCCATATTTCATGCATACAAATATTTGCACTGAGCGGGGATCGAACCCGCGCCTCCTGCGTAGCGGTCGCGTTCACTACCGCTATGCCGCGGAGGCTATCGATGCAAAGAATAATAATGATTAAGAAAGGTTATACAGAGCAGGTCATTTTGCGTCAGTCGAACTGGGTCGAATATGACCCTATCTCAGTTTATCAGCTAGGAATACAACAAGCACTTTCTTTTATTTACCTAAACGTTCACAATATAGGGTTCTTCAAGGGCATTATAAACTCCACGGCGCGGGCGGCGCACATTACGTGTCTCCCAATATCTGAGGGCGAGGTGGGGACTCCGCGGTGGTCCCCACACCGGATGAGGGCCAGTTCGATAGATATGGCCCTGGGTCGGTCGGGGTGCGAAGGATATGTTTACGAGTACCTCACCTCCGGCAACTGACGGCCCACAGACGTCGTGCGTTTTAGTCGGTTCAAATCCGACATAACCTCCGTGGGGACTTTACGCACGATAAAAAAGGGCATTAATCTTTTTACAGGATCCGCAAGTGTAATGCACCCGGCATTGCACACATGTATAGGCTGTGGTAACCGCTGTCTTTCAAGCAGGCTGTATGCTTGTCTGTCTCCTAAATAGTATTAAAATCCGTATCAATAGTCCTCAATAACAATGTTTCAATTACCAACAGGCCCGTCTCTGTGCAGAATATAGCCAAGATATGATATATCTAGTAGAATGATGTTGTTATTTTCGCAGTACTAGTGAACTTGGCAACAGTTAATCTGAGTGCATAAAACGATTATGAGGCCAAGTGCTTGTGAAAGAGGCCAAGTTAAAGGTCTCGCTCTCTAAAGACGATCTCGCCAAAGAGCATAGTTCGATGACCTCGTTAATTTTATGTTTTGATGCTTAGGTCAAACTTAAAGTTTTTTTTTTAAGTATAGCCAGAAGTAAGATGAAATTCAGAAATATATTTTTTTGAATAAAGAATAGGAAGGGAAGCTGGCTATTTGAATAATTGATATTTTGGAGATTAGCGACATTTGATAAAAAAAACTTTTGCTTCTGCTTATCTGTTACGCTTTCACGCCTAAACCACTGAATAGATTTTGATGAAATTTGGGGTAGATTAGACCTTGGAAAAGAACGTAGGCTATGTTTAGTTGCGATAACTGACATTCACGTGGGCGCTCTAACGGCTGAAAAAATTTGACAGAAATTTGGTACAGGGATAGATTATAATCTAGGAAAACACATAAGCTACTTTGTATCTCGGGGATAGGTTCCCATGGGCTAGCTAAAATAACACATGGGTGGAGCCCCGGCGCGCGGCGGTCCAAATACATACTTAAAGGTATACAATAATGTTAACGGGAATTAACGCGATCATGGTATGGGTACATACATACTTTTGATTTGCCTGTGACCACGGCCGGTGTAACCTGGTCGAAACGTCAGGCAAATCAAACATCAGTCAGCGATGCACCGCTGAGCCAGTCCGCCATTGTATATCATGGAACGCGAGAGTTTAAAAGTTAGATACTTGTTTTGAAAAGTTATCAAAATCTAAAATAACTCAACTTAAGTCGATTATGACAATCACCTATATACCTACCACCAATAGATCACCTATTTTGATAATGTATTAAGTCCCATTTCAGTGTCCGTTTGATAAAAAAAGACCATATAGTAGGCAATAAGTTCGACCCCTATTACGTGGGACCGAAAACCATAGTTGGCGAAATGTGGGTATAAGTACACCTCTGCCTACCCCTTCGTGGATTTACATGCGTGAGTAGACTAAGCATTTTTTGTAAATAGACCATAAAAAAAAGCCCGCTGAGTTTCTTGCCGGAGTCTTCTCAGGGCGGGGCCGCGTTTCGAACCGGTCGGTGGTCCATTTGCTAAGCTAGTCTTTAGTACATATATGTATATTATTGACGTTTTGTAAGTGCCGTTTTGATGGTCTATGCAGAATAAATGATTTTTGACTTTGACTCTGACTTTAGTATTGTATGTATGTATGTACCATATAGTCACTGCCCTCGATCCTAACCTTGATGATGTGAACCTGTTTCAGTGATCATCCCGAAATAGTTGTGTCCCCACTCATAATGAGCAAAGATGGCCGCCTGCCAATTTATTATCAGTTGAGGTGAGAACACAAATTAGATGGCGGGAAACATTTCGGAATGTAAAAAAAATATATTTTATTATGCCGACACAGTCAGCGCTATCTTATTTTGACTTTTTATTGAATGCGAACACTGTTTTGAATGTTTTATTAGAAAAATAGTAATACTTATACAATGTATATGATTTATAGTTATATTAGACATGGCAAGGCATAATATATTCTGGATTAACATATAGGCTATTTTTATTCTGGAAAAATATGACGTGATTTATTTATGAGGCGTTTCTATAATGATATTCTTGTTCATAAGTTTACGAGGCGTGACGGCAATAGGCTCTCCCCTATTACCTACGTGGGACCGAAAATTTTATTTGGCGATATGTGGGTGATAATACACCTCTGCATACCCCTTCAGGGATTAACGGGCTTGACTTGAGAATATATTATGTATGTAAGTTTACGAGAATGCTATCATCATTCATCATTTCAGCCATAGGAAGTCCACTGCTGTCCAGGCCTCCCCTATAGATCTCCCATAAGACCGGTTGGAAGCGGCTCGCATCCAGTGATACCAACATTCAAATAAAACAATTTTTAATGGATCCTGCAGTCATAATAATTTTGTTACAACACTTATAACTCGAGATCTGCTGAACCAATATTCATGGTTATTGATTCGTTGGATTTGTCTCCGCCCTGAATAGCATAATAAATATTAAAAACAATGAAAATGAAATGAAAATCTATATATATAAAAGAAAGTCGTGTTAGTTACAACACTTATAAGTCAAGAACGGCTGAACTGATTTGGCTGAAAATTGGTGGGGAGGTAGCTTAGAACCAGGAGAAGGACATAGGATACTTTTTTTATTTTATTCTTTTTTTTCACTCAAAATTCTAAGGTGAGGAAGTTCTCATTCCAAAGATCCCGATGATCCCAACCGACATGCCGTTTGAAGTTAAACGACTTCAATTTTCAATCCGTCTTGCATTGGCCATGACTATAAACAAAATCACAAGGACAATCCTTAAAAAGTTGTGGTCTGAATCTAGAAAATCCATGTTTTTCCCATGGTCAATTATATGTGGCATGTTCACATTGTTCACGGGTCTGGGACGGTGCAGCGGGAACGGGATCAGAATCTAACATGAAAGTTTGAATAGAAGGTACAGCGGGAACGGGTCTGAATCTAAAAAAGCTATGTTTTTCCCATGGTCTATTATATGTGGCATGTTCACATTGTTCACGGGTCGAGGACGGTGCAGCGGGAACGGGATCAGAATCTAACATGAAAGTTTGAATAGAAGGTACAGCGGGAACGGGTCTGAATCTAGAAAAGTCACGTTTTTCCCATGGTCAATTATCTATACGTGGCATGTTCACATTGTTCACGGGTCGGGGACGGTGCAGCGGGAACGGGATCAGAATCTAACACGGAAGTTTGAATAGAAGGTACAGCGGGAACGGGTCTGAATCTAGAAAAGCCATATTTTTCCCATGGTCAATTATATGTGGTATGTTCGTGCACAGGTCGGGAATGGTGCAGCGGGAACGGGATTAGAATCTATCATGGAAATTTGAATAGAAGGTACACGCGGGCGGCAAATATGGCGGTACGAAGTTCGCCGGGTCAGCTAGTTTAATATAAAACATAATGGTTGTTCACTTAACCATTTATAGGCTACGGTGACCGCTTTCCATCAATTCAGGCTAACAAAACCACTTCATTGGTATAAAAAAGTGCTATACGCAAATCCATACAAGAAGTTTTTCAGTTTCGTTCCATAACTTTTTCCAATCCAGTTTTTCATCTGAAACATACGATATTTTGCTATTAAAGTCAGTACTGAAATAAACTAAATACGAGTAGTTCACTTCTCTGATATTGAACATAGCAATATTATTGTAAATTTGTTTTTTTACGTTGTTTGACACTCGCTGTAAAAGATTTATCGAGTCAATTAACATCGTCGGCCGTAGACAGTTCGTTTTACCCTATCATGAAAGTAGACACGTGCATGCACGTGCATTTATCGTACGCCGTAAATAATGCGGGTGACACAAACGAAAAGACAATGTCTGGAAAATGGCGGGTTTTTATCCAAACTTTCAACCCCTATTTTAAACCTTTTGAAAAATAAATGGTGCAGTTTTTTTTTTTCATTGTTTTCGTAACAGTAGTGTATATGACGTGTTTCCGAAATTAAATCAACTTCAATTTCGCCAATGGGCTGTGAATGTCAGATAGCAGTTGTGAAAAATATCGAAGTTCGACTGGATCGTCGATTGGAAAGCCGACCATAACGGGTCCATCCTGGCCATTACACTACTGACGTGAACCCACTCCTAGCACAAGCAATTTAGCCTAGTTGGAGGGGTTAACGGGAATATTAGTAATTTCGGTTGCTAATATTCTTAAAAAAAAAAGAAAACTAAGGTGACAAAAGGCTAGGAGGGGGGTGATGATGACAAATGAGGCAGAAAGATGTCCGCGTAGATTTTTTTTTTGTAAGATTAAATATGAGACGAAATCTAATAAGTTGGGTATTCGGGTGTCGGTGGGCTGTCCAATTTTTTATTATTTACAAATTAAAGTCATGTAAAGAAAGAAGAACTTTTTTTTGTAAGTAATTGCATCTATTTTTTTTTATTTTTTTATAATTTAAGGTAGTTTAATTATTGTACCTATTGAGATATTTGAAAAAAAAAAGAAAAAAAAGAAAGAATTCTAAGAAAAACAGTAGACTCATTTTCAACAAAATACCGACTCATCGCTTGAGGCATGACCTACACATTAATCCTACCAAATTACAAACGTGAAACTTTCTGAAGATGTGTGTGTATGTGTAAATTGTGTGGCTGAAAAGTACTTACAGGAATATATCCTTTCATCCCTGGAATAAGTACCATCGGTTATCCTAACCGAACCAGAACTCCACGTTCCACAAGTTTTCACTCACAAATTCAATCCTAAAATCTCCGTTTAGTTAAGTCCTATACTGCACATCAGTAGGCATTCTAGGGTATAAAAAATTACAAGCCTCGAGTTGAAGCTAAAGGTATGATTCCGAAGTCAACCGTATAATGACAACAACAGACGAATGCAGCAGATACAACGCCCATTACTTGTTAAACTCCGATGGGAATAAAGGGGACCATTGAGAAGCCGCAAGTAATTACTCTTTTGTTATTACTTTTATCATAATTATTTTTTTATTGTTTTTATTTTATACCACTGGCACAAGCACACAGCTCACCTGATGGAAATTGGTTACCTTGGCCTATCGATGTATGTAACACTCCGAGAAGTCACACTCGTGCTGCCGATCCTTTAAGAACTAAGTAATTCTGTGTCGTCAGCGCAGAAGATAAGTTGGTCTTTCCACTGACAGCACAAAACCTCTCCAGTAAGCTAATTCTGTTGCGTGCGTCGGTAGTTGTCGTATGCGGTCGGCTTCGGGATCAGACCTTTAAAGTGTAAGCGATCCATTTTACTTAACATTTGACAAGAAGACATATTGGTTCACGACCGACGACGTCGAGAATATTCTACCTTTCGCTTCTGTCTTCATCCTAAGTGATGTTAAGAGGATATTACCGACAACGTACTCCATACAAAGTGGAGTCATTTACTTTAGTCAATAAGTTACGAAATTTGAAGATATTTTCACGTAGAACAAAGATACTATTTTTTTTGCTATTGGTTTGTTTCAAAAATAGGGCATTTCTGAATCACACGTAACATTAAATCTAGTTTTTTTAACGGACTTTTAAAATGAAGAAGGTTTAAACTTTATACAGGTTGACACCATTGTCATACGTCTCGATAAATATGGATTTTTGATGTTTTGACACGGAATCCACAGAAAATTCTTTCACGCATTTTTTTTTAGACAATAAGCATATTAGGTATTGCAGTTTTTGTTTAAAATTTCATAATACATAGGTTCAAATCAGTGTTTTTTTTATTATACTAATAAAGTAGATTTAAATGTTTGTTAAAATCGTATTTACTTATTTATACAAGTGTGTAAGTATGTATGTATAATTGTATATATGGTAATGCTGCCAGTCTGTTATAAATTTCAACGTTCAAACTGTACAAAGAGGTCCATAGGGTCACATTTATGGATGAGGTCAAAAATTTGAGGTCGTAGGTAGGTACGTGGCAAAAAACACTTACCACATAACTGTTTAAGAATAAAAACGGTACATTCTTGAAGAAAAAATATTACGTAGGTGGTATGTTATTGTACTTACTAAGAATTTATAATACAATTTATAAAGTGTTTGTTTGCGAAAAACATACAAGGGTAAGACAATTTTTGTAAGTTTTTGCATGAAAAATCAAAAGATTTATTTGTGTTGAGCACTCTTTGATATCGCTAGAGACAATCATGAACCAGTTTATTCTGTTCTGAACAAATAAAACATTCTTTATGTGTAGAAAAACAGTGTCACAGTGAACTACAATAGTGATAAAATATAAAACAATCCTTTTTTGTGTTGTTTGAAAATTCATTGTATCTACGTGTGTGTTGGCGTTAGTAATTGCTTTTAAGTCTGTGCTTTTGATGTTTATATTTTTAGTTTGTTATTGTTTAATATGAAATACACTATTAACTTCATCAATTCTATTTTTACATGTTCAAATTCCTGAATTCGTTACATTTTTCTTTATATTTATTTTTTACATCTTTCTATCACTATCCGCTGCTGGACATAGGTCTGGCCTATTGTTTCCACGCTAGCCAGACGGGTTGGTACAGGGTTTTATTTTGAGTTTTCCTTCTTCCATAGTGATATCATCAGCGTATTTTCCTTTAGTCGCCTCCTTTACTGTCCCACGTAGTTTTACTTAGTGCCCACGGCACCCTTTCGATGAGATGAAGTGGGGTGATACTTGTATTGTTTCTCCGTCACCACATAGATATTTTTTTAATGTATCAGTGAACATTTATAGGGTATTTAAAAGTACAATGACAAAGTTAAGTGATACTCAAGATCTTGCCGAGAAGCAAATCGTGGACTCCGAGTCTATGCAATCGGAAATACAGCTGTTTTACGCTGATAAAGGCCTTCACCTAGACTGAATAGTTCTATTTGGCTTTATTGCAAAAACTAAAAAATTTGTCAAGCGTCAGGTAAAAAAACATGACACCTTTGTCCGAATAATGATAGATATTTAAAATGGCGACAATACCTGTCAGCTGTCAATGTCAGACGTCATTGCTGTCAGTAAGAATGTTAGTGAATTTGAGTTTGAGTATTGTATAGTGTGATGAGTATTGTTTTTATATTTCAGGAATCCACGCTATTTAAAACTATGACAGTTTGCTATGAAGGTCTTACAAAATATACGTAATACGCGTTGGATGTCTTTTTATTTATATCTCTCTTGAGACACATGTCATCGTCATCTTTTCAGCGTTGTATCTCGATTGTGTCCTTAGCCCTATCCCTTTTTCCTTATCGTTATTTATATTGAGCTTTTGTAAGATAATAGATATAAGTGCTTACTTATATTTTATTATCATCATTAGATGGCAGTCGACTGGATTTCGATATTTTCTGTGAAGGAAAATATCGGTCTAGTCGCGTCGCAGTTAGACTGGAAAAAGTGGACCCCAGACTTTAAGGAGAAGGCCTCGGACGCGACCGGGATTAATGCAAGGATGATGATAGCTTGTATTTATTACTAGCCTTCCGACTGCGGTGTTACCCGCGTGGATCTCCGGTTCTACTCAACCAATTGCAATCAAACAAACGTAAGATTTAAAGTCTGATCAAAACTTTGTAAAAATAATCCGTTCAGTTTCGTCCATCACAAACAAACATTTCCAATAGACAATCATGCAACAGTATAAACAGGTTCTGCAAAAGATATTGTAATAATCATATTCTAAAATACTTACTATTTACTTGTAATCCAAGACCCAGACTAAGCATAGCATTCATGGGTTCAAGAAATAACTTAATATAGCATCTAAGACAACCGAGAATGAGTAATGATATAGCGTCGGTGATACTGCAATACTGCGTAACCAACAGTGGATAATACCGCGGAAATACAAAAGTAGCAAATTTGAGATTTGGCGGCTGTGAGCAAATGATGTCGGTTGGCAACGTACCACATTCACAGTTCGGCATTTTGCTCATTCTAGCTGCAACTAATCACAACTAGCCAAAACCGCGAGAGCAAACTTGTCAAATTAATTTGGTCAATACCGCGTATTGTCGCGATTATAAGAAGAAATCGTGTAGTTTTTGTGTAGCGCTCCAGGAAATAAAAGGTTTTTAAAGTAATAAGAAGATAATTAGTAAGTTTTTGATATTGTTTTAATGCGTGTTTATCAATCAATTCGGTAACGTATTAGAATCTGTAAATTCACTTATTTTACATGTAAAAAGCCCGACTGTTACTGAAAAACTCGAAAAATGTTTGATAGCAGGAAGTACCCATTTACAAGTAATAACACAATACTGCTGGTGGCTGGTAGCCTTCCTGATTTCAAGAGGAAGCGCGTTCCAAAGAGCACAGACAAGGCACAAACTGTATAGGAAAAGAAGAGTGAACAAATACAGAAGGATGAGCAGGACAGCTTAGAAGAAGATTGTTTTTTAAGCGAAGATCTCTGTTGTTATTTTCATGCCTGTATTGCAAGTAAGGAGATAGATAGTTAGATAGTAGTAGGGGGAGTAGGAGATATATACATAGCAGAATTGAAAAGGAAGTAGTGAATGATAGTAGATTTCGTCGCTGGCGAATCGGCAACCAATTTAAATGCTCACGATAAGCAGACATACTTACGGAGATTAAACACGAATCTAATGCAGTTAGAAGTCAGCAGCAGAAATCGGTTAAATTTATTGAGATGTTCTGCATTCAGGTGAAAGTAACAAACATCACCGTAGTCAGAGACAGGAAAGAGTAGGGTCTATCATATTCTTTGTCTTTGCGGGCAGAAGGTTCCGGAGACGATAAAATGAGCGAAACGATCCCGTCACTCTGTGACTGACATTTGCTACTTGGCTTCGCCAACACAAAGTTGGGTCTAATAACAGACCTAGACCCTTCATTGAAGCGCTTAGTGGTATGGTAGAGCCATTGAAGGTGATGGATGGGAGAGATGATACATTCAGCCGGCGTATTAACCATTGACTGCCTATAATAATAGCCTGGCACTTAGTTGGATTCATAGTTAAGCCGAATCTGTTCGATCAACTGTTAATATGTTGCACCTATTGCAGCAGCCACATCATCCACACTCGCTTAAGCGTAAAGTTGTATGATACGCACATCGAAGATTATTAGTTAAGAGTTTAATAAATATTGAAAATAACAACGGGGATAGTATACCGCCTTGAGGGATACCAGTGTCAATGTCGCACCAGCACGATAAATTTTCGTGCAGGCGAACAGCTCTTGGCATCCCTGAAGATAACCTGAGAACCATTCCAGTGCATTCGATGAAATCCTAAAGAAGGATAGGATGGATAAGAGAAGATCGTGACTCACGGTATTGAAGGCATTTAAGAAATCAACCAATGCAAGTACCGTGAGTTTAGTGTCTTCCATGCCAGCCCTAATGTCACCGGTCACCTTTAAAAGCTCGGACACCGAACACAGAGTTGTGCCCGGGCCTAAACCCTGATTGTAGGGGACTTAATAAATTATTTTCGTTCAAAAGAGGACTCAGAAGAGACTAAGAGAGAGAGATAGAATGATGGGCGTGGATTTGGAGAGGTTTTGTGCTGTCAGTGGGAAAACCAAAGGCTTGTCCTACTTATCTTTTAACGCTAACGGTACAGAATCTCTCTGTTCTTATATGGTCGGCAGCACGAATGTGCCTCCTTTGGTGTTGCACCAGCCCATAGGCCATGGTAACCACTTACCAACAGGTGGGCCGTGTGCTTATCTGCGACCTAAGTAGTATAAAAAAGACTTATTACTTGAGTAAATACATCTTTACTATAGCTTAATTCTGTTTTATTCTCCCTCGAATTCCGCGTAAGTTCCAAAAAATCGCAAATAATAAATGTTATAAAAAGTAAAAAACAGCGTAAGTGTATTTTCTAGCTAAATATACATCAGTTTGAATAAAATAGTAAGCCAAAAGTTAACTGAAACCCATCTCTAAATAGCTGTAAGTTCAGTCACATATTTGATAAGTACAGCGGAAGTTATTCAGTTTTTTCGCTCTCCTGTAAAATTTGGCTCAGCTAAGTTACGCGCTATTGTCCATTGTTGGTTACGCAGTATTGCAGTATCACCGACGATAGGTATTAATATATCTCTCCTAAAATATCATTACTTTATTCAGCAAAACCAAGCTAAAAACACGTTGAATTATGTAAAAAAATATCTCAAACTCGAGGGCATTCAACATTTCATCAAACTTTGTCTAAACGTAGACTAAACTTGTATCTTTAAAAACTCTCGTGTTTATTTCAAGTTCACATCTTGGATGAATTCCAGCACACTACAGCGTCTCCATGTCAGATGTCATATTACTAATTTCAATAAAGTATAAATCTCTGGACGAATTTAGTCCAACACCCACTGGAGCGTAACGGAGTAACGTAAATGTTTTTTTATCTCTAAAGTGTTATTTATCATCAATGGGGAGGGGAGGTTACGGGAAGTAATAAATACTAGGGCGTAAAATATTTTCTTTGGATGTTATGAAAACTTATCGACGCCAGCTGTTCATTTATTTATAGACTATAGGAATGGCGTTTATTGAGGTCTTTAAAAATAGAGAATATATCACTTTTGGGTGAATGTCGTCATGTGTGATTGAAAACATTACGGGTTGTGGATAGGCCAATAACCTGATGCTGAATAAAAATTGTGCAAGTATTTAATATGTCTCATTTTCTTCCAGAGAACCAAAAAGAACCTGAGCAGGTACCACATCTGTGACATTTATTCCAGAGTATAGGTGACGATAAATAAATATCCTCCTACCAGTACCAATGGGTGCCAATATGGGGGACGAATCTACAACTTTATTCCATGGGATGCATTTGGTCTGTGTTCCCGTAGCGTATACCTATTCGATCAATAAAATTGCAGAAAACTCTTTTAAGATATCAAAACGATTAATTTCATGGATCGAAAATACTCACGGGACATTTTTTTGGAAATATTCTACGATATTTTACACAGCGCTCTCTAGACGCAAAGCTTAACTAGGTTGTGTTATGGGATCGAGAATACGATTACACATAGTTATACACATTTTTTCGTAAATACCTACCATGTCCTGTTATAGGATCTAGTGAAACAACTGTGCATTAAACCACAGATTATTGTATAAAAAAGCATGTCTAAAAACATCGCATGTTAATAACGCACTTATTTTTTTAGCCGCATACTGCAAAAGAAATTCACTCACGGGCTACGTAGGCGTGAAACACATTTTTGGATCATTTTACACCTCGACGCACTAGTTCTGAAGCGCCATTGATCCTCAGTTCCGTAAATAAAACCTCTATGGGATATACAAGATTATAGAATTAGGGCACCGGAGGGGTAAGTTAGTTGAATATGTGGGTAGGCTTTTATTTATAGGAGATCGTATCAAATTGCAAATAAGTTTTTTTTAAATATTAGCAACCGAAAATTACTAATATTCCCGTTAACCCCTCCAACTAAGCTAAATTGCTTGTGCTAGGAGTGGGTTCACGTCGGTTGTGTAATGGCCAGGATTCGAACCCGGGACCTCTCGATCGTAAGGCCGACTCGTAAGCTATAGAGATATTTAAAAAATACTTGCGCTAAGTTAAATTAATGATGCTGTACCAAAAAGTCTTTGTTCTGTTTATGCGCAATGGATGCATAGAGGTGGTTAACCCAAGAAGGTATTTTATTAAGTAATACCTCCAATTTACAGATACAACAAATTTACTCAGCCAGAAAGCTTTATGAAAGCTAAATTGACAACAATATCTAAGAAAAGATTTGTCTTGCACGGCTTCTTAAAACTGTAAATGACCCAGGGTCAGGAAGGGTACGATGAAAAAACCTTATTGAGTAACCGTGCACCCTAGTAATTAAGAGCCGAGAAGTGTCGTTTTTTTTTTGTTTTGGTTTTTTGATATCGCCTAATTTTGTGAGAGCACGTTAAGCCATCGTTGGTCCCAGTTGCCAAACGAACATCTATGGCAGTCGTTACGGGTAGTTGGACCCCTAAAAAATCCAACAATAACGGTCTAGCTGTAATGCTCCGATATCGCCTAATGTCACCATTGGGTTGTGGAAGTCAGATGGCAATCGTTTCACGGAAAATATCGAGGTTTAGCCAAATCCGCAGTTAAAGACTGGTAACGCGGACCCCAGACTCCGAGCTGAAAGCTTCGGATGCGACTGGGAATTAACGCTAGGATGAAGATGAAGGTACCGTTTTTGTCGATCCGAGTCCGACATAACCACCCCCCATTGTCGACGAGGGTACTATCTGTAGGGATTTCTGCTTGAACATCTAAACATCTTTCAAATTTATGATATAGGTAAGTAGAATTTAAATCTTCTGATGAGTACATCCGTATATTTTTTTCTGTTAATAACATCTAATGAAAAAATAACAAGGAAGTACCACGAGTACTGGACCGTTTCATGTTTTATTTTGAGTGGCGCTTTCCTCCCACGCATTTTTGTATTCGAATAATTTGTGTCTATGAATATGTCTATTTTTATGACTCCGGGTGTTTCCATGTATAATAAAATTATGTATGTATTTGCAAAAGTATCTCAGTATGTTTCTATGTAATATGGAAGCAATGTTATAGGCTGGTTAAGCTATGCTTAACTGTTTCGAGTCTGTAATGATGACCTTCCTTCTTGATACTTTGTGAAGTCACATTGAGATGTCCTCTATAAAAAAGTTGGTTTCTTTATGCTTCAAAAACTCCAAAAGTTCTGTATCGACTAAGTTAAAATTTACACATGAAATACCACACCATATAAACTGTTTTTATCTTCTTTTCGCGTTGGTAGATAACGCTCCAATTGAATTATTTGATTTTTTACGATGTTTTCTCACGCGAAGCCGAGAGCCAGACCACTAGTTTGTTATAATAATATAAAAGTTCTGTCTTTCAGAATCTCTGTACCTTGAGTTGTGGAATGAACTCCCTGCTGTGGTTTGACCTTAAATACATACATATGCTCACGCCTGTAAATCCTCGATGGGCTAGGCTGAGGGGTGTCATCACCCACATTTCGCCAAGTATGATTTTCGGTCCCACGTCCCCTATTACGTGAGCTATTACGCGAGCCTAATGCCGTGGGCTGTTGGTTTACTGCCGGTTGGAGAATGGCCCTATCCCTTAGTCGCCTTCTACGACACCCACAGAAAAAGATGGGGGGTGCCCTATTCTACTCCACCGGAAACCAACACGGCACCTGGTTCCACCTAAGTCAAAAAAAAAAATTTAAAGCAGTCGGTATGCTAACTATTCAAGTCGATTGAGATTGGAAAAAGTGTATAGGCAAATTTAGAACTATTAAAACTTGACTCGGTAGCTAGGCGCGGGTTCATGACCTGCCTGAGTCGTTCCACTTTTATCATCTTAATTCATAAAACAAGCTATATATACAAAATGTAAATTAATTATTAAAAAATAAAAAACCCGACTGCTGTCTAAAAGATCGAAAGAAGCTTGATAGCAGGCGGTACCCATTTGCCAATCATAAACTGAAAGAAATTTAATGGGTACCGCCTGCTATCAAGCTTGTTTCGATCTTTCAGACAGCAGTCGGGTTTTTTATTTTTTAATATTTAATATTTTAACCTTTTCAGTTAAGATATGACATCTATATATTTTTGTAATCTCCTTCTAATTCTCTTCATTTTAATACCCTACTCGATAAATATAAATGAAAAAAAATTTTTGGCAACACATATTTTAGCATCAAAAATCCATCGTATAGGTTTTGTTGGAATTTTATGTACCCTATGACACTTCATTTGAGACCCCATTCATCAAAATCCGTCTAGGGGTTAGGCCTGTAGAGGGGAACAAAGAAAACTACATACATACATAGATACATACATTACATACTATACATACGCGCGAAACACATTACCCTCGCTGGCGCAGTCGGGTAAAAATAGTTTCGTTACACAACATAGGTACGTACTATAATATATCCATCTCATATCCGTCCCGTCAAACTAGGCGACAAAGAGGTCTCATAACGAGATTTCGCCTTCGCATTCGGATTCACCCGACTGAGAAAGTATCATCACCCGAATAACTCAGTTTGAATAATACTATTTACCTTCTTTAAGCAGGATTTCCTTAGTCAAAATCCATTGAACTATACTGAGATTTCACGTTTCACTCAGTGCGGTTCGTTGAGTCCTCATCATTGCATGTATTGGATATGTACATTGCATGTATTATCCTATGATAGGTAGGCATGTATAACAAACTAGTACTGAGAACTAACATCTTTGAATAAAATAATATCATATACCTGTATATCTTACCTATCTTTCGATGACACAATCATTACAGACAGTAAACAAATTGTTTTTGAAAGTATAATATTTCTGAGAAGCTCGAGTACCTAGTTGGTTTCTCTCCTTTAAATTTTATTGTGGAAAAGTTTCACCCTGGACTAAAATTCCTACGCTAATATTTATATAACATTGATATTTATTATGTACTAGCTGTCCCGGCGAACTTCGTACCGCCATATTTTTCCCGTGCCCGCTATCCTTTAAACCTTCCCTGGACACGCACAAATATTTCAAGACTAAAATTAGCCAAATCGGTTCAGCCGTTCTTGAGTTATAAACTAACAACGAAAAGTGGCATTGATTTTTATATATTAGATATATAGATATAGATTTTTCAGTCACAGCTTACAATTATATAAATATAAATATGTAATACATATTACGTCTATAAAAGCCCGTCCGTGACCGTTCCCCGTGGAAAGGTGCCCATCACACTCGCCGCGTTTCCACGCTGGATTGCGACGGCCATCCTTTGCACCAGGAACGAGCCGGATCGACAGTCCCCTGTTGTCTCATTTAACCTTTGACCTAGTTCTTTTACAAAGGCTTTGGCCTCCCTGCCCCAACTCCCCAGAGTCTCCACGGCCACCGGCACGAAGTTGTAAAGCGGCTCCAGGTCGGCGTACTTAAGCCTCTTCTTTAAGCTGGCATCTTCCGCGGCCGCACTCGGGGAGTGAACGGTACGACTAAGGTGACTGGCGGCTACTGTGCTGACGCAGGTTGCGTCCCAAATTAGGCACTTGCCGTTTTTCCAGGGCACCAAAGTCAGCCCGTCCGGCCTCTTCCCGTCCGACCTACTAAGACCCGGAGGCTCAAGCACGCAGGGAACGTTCGCCGATATCAGGGCCCTGCGAACGATATCATTGAGAGCGTGGTGTCGCGGAAACCTCCCAGTGCACCGCCGACAACTCAAAGCGTGATGGCCATCTGCTTCCACCGTGGAGCCGCAGGTGCAAATATGGGGTTCACACACCTTACAGCCCAGGCGAAAAGCAACCGCCACCCGCAGAGAGTCGTCGTCGAGCAGGGTGCCCAGGTGAGGAGAAGGCAATGCTTGCAACCACGCTCCGGATTCTGGTTGTGACACAGCCCGCAGCCTAGCCTTATCGGCCCCCGTAGCATCTCCCAACAGTTTACCCTGGAGATGCTTCACCCCCACTTCATCCCACGCCCGCTGAAGGTGCATTCCTTCAGGAATCGATGCTCCCGCGCTGAGGGCCGACCACGCTGACATAGCACCCGACACAAAAGGCATGATCTCCCCGTCACCATTAGAATTGAGTAAAGTAGTGACGAGGGTTTCTACCCCATGAGCAGATGCCAGGAAAGCCGGCAGGCCCACATCACGCACGCGACGCACCCCCAGACCTCCACACCTGATTGGCAAAGCCGCCTGAATCCACTGGGACTCATCCAGGGAGACATTAAGAACTGACTCTACTACCGACTTAAGCGCAGCATCGAAAGAAGAAACTTCCTCAGGGCAGAGCCAAGTCGGGGCGGTTTTCCCTAGAATACCTATATTGCTTTGTTAGAGTAAGTGGCATACGACCACGGCTATTCTTGATATTTTCTTGTTTAATACTTTTTGGAGCGTGCTTTTGCAGTAGTCGGGTTTTAGTTTTTTTTATTTATACTATTTTGGGGCAACCAATACCCAAATTTTTTACATATTTGAAATGAGCTAATTGAGCCCTTGAATTTGATACCAAACACGGTATATTTACCTCAAGTTTATTTTTTAACGCAATAATTTATGGCCGCTAGAGGGCGCCACATTGGATTCAGTGACATGTCATATAGCCTATAACCAGCGGACGATCAAGACGCTTCTATCGATACCTCATTTGTCCAGTTCTAATAAGTGGTTAAAGAGCAATGAGGGAACAAACGAACATACATACATACATACATAGCCTGTCAAAATCATAACCCTCCTTTGGCTTTGCCGTAGTCGGGTAAAAATAAACGACAAGCAATCTTCACAACAGTGCCAGCAGTTTAGACCATTGCCAATAAATAAGCCTTCGGAGAAATAAAACTTAAACGTGCATTTCAAATATTCGCGAGCTCCAGAAATCGAGGAAGATATTCTCTTCAATATAACTGGTACTGGAAATATTCTTAAATTCGTTTTAGAACGTCATCTGGGAAGAAGTTTACAACTATATTGAACGTGGAGCAATATGTATCTGCAATGCATATCCTTTATATTCAAATTTATTTGTATTCCAATATTCGACATTTTAAGAATGTTATTTATATGTGAAAGTGATAATACTGAAAGGGGGTGGGCAAGGAAGATCTTTAAGACACAGTCCAACCTCACCTAGTAATCTGCTCCCCTAGACAAGTGGTACAATTGTTAGTAGAATAAAATAAAATAATAAACGTATGGAAATGACATGAATTTTGACGTTTATGACGTTTTTGTGACAGTCGTTGACGTATGGCAATCACATACATTGACTACTCTATTCTCTTCTACTAATGAATTGCCACTTGTCTAGATGGGCTGTACACTTACTCTTGATTTATGTATAGTATGACAGTGGCGTATATTATTTATACGTATATTGACCCTGCATTTTCTTTTTTACGAATGAAAATCCCCATGGATAAGATACACCTCCCCCCCCCTATCCCCCGCCAGAGCCAGTAGGGGTTATATCGGACACGAACCGACCACAACCGCACGGCAATCTCAGGCCATTAGTTCGGTAGCCTGTGACATATCCCTCACGCGTCCTAGTACAGACAACAAAGAAGATTTATCGCATTTTTTCATAGAAAGTTGTATGTGAAGGTGTAACCGTATCTTCTATGTCGACTGTACACCCGAGGGGTCCTTCTATGGCCGAAGGCACCCCTAAAGGACTACGGCTTATCAAAAAGTTTTAGTAACATCATATTAACGTATTATTATCTTAACGTACCCTTTACTAAATGTCTCCTTAGACAATAGCTTTAGGGGTAATTTACGAACACTTCATCTTAAACAACCATTTACTTGTTATCAGTGTGACACATGACATGGATATGAGCCATTTTGCTCAACATATTCTACATGTCTTTGTAAGACATTATCGGGCTCAGTAAGTAACATTGTCATGAATTGTTTAATAAATCTGAAATTAGAATGAATAATATTTTATGAGCGTCGGTTTCTTAGTGTTTGAGTCGGCCTTATGATCGAAAGGTCCTGGGTTCAAATTCAAAAAATGTAAATGCTCGAGACGGGGTTTAAACCCATGACCAATAAGGAAGTCCCTTCTTGAGCATTGAGCATTCACTTTTTCCAATCTAAAGCGATAGGAATAAATAACACACTAGGTAATGGTTTTCCATCACTGCGACGCGAGCGAGGACTCGGCGCTGCACACGCTCACTGAGTGTCCGGCGTGGGAGACGCCGAGACGGGAGCTGGTGGCGACCCTGGGAGTGAGAGCTCTCACGCTCGCCACTTTGCTCGCAGCGATGGTTCGCTGCGCGGATGCGTGGGCCGCCGGCGCCTCCTTCTGCGAGCAAGTGATGCTCGTGAAGTGGGCGGCGGAGCGCGAGCGAAGAAGAATCGCAGACCTTGCGGTCCGCGAGGAGCGAAGGAGAATCGCAAACCGCGCGGCCCGCGACGAGCGGCGGCAACTCGGGCGTCGGAGGTCGCAGAATGACCTCCGTCCCCCATGAGCGCGGGCCTGGGGGTGACGGGTGGGGTCGTCTGTCACCCTAGCAGAAGCAGGCCACGGCGGTGGCGCGCATTGCGTGCCCCCCCCATACCCGGGGGCGAGTTGGGGACTCCGTGGTCCCCACACCGGAAGAGGGCCAGATCGAGAGATATGGCCCTGGGTCGGCCGGGGTGCGAGGGATATGGCTATGACAATCTCACCTCCGGCAACTGACGGCCCACAGAAGGCGTGCGTTTTAGTCGGTTCGAGTCCGACATAACCTCCTCCTCCGACCCCGGCGGGGGAGGTATCCGTGGGGATTTTTCGCACGATAAAAAAAAAAAAAAAAAAAAAAAAAACAAAAAAAAAAAAAAAAAAAAAAGGTAATGGTTTTCCCAAGCGACTGCAATATGAGTTCTTCAAGAAGAAGAATAAGAAAGTTTCTTCAGGGTCGGCATCACGAATTTGACGCCCCTGGTGTTGCATACGTCCATAGGACACGGCAACCAATTCCCATCAGGTAGGCCGTGTGCTTGTCTGCCACCGAAGTGGTATAAAGAAAAATGCTTAAAATTGTCATTAAAAGAAAGTTATTGTTTCGAATAATTATGTACCTAGTCTACCCTATTTTAAAAGTAATTTAAATATGCGTGTATCACATACTTTTGTCATAAACTTTACGCAGCGTTTTATTAAAAAATAAGCGTTATTTTTATAATAACAACACTGTCGCGACAGTGCCCTTGAACCATTGCTAACGACCTACAATCGCCCATGTTAGGAGGCATTTTCCCAGCCCAGGCAGTTTCAATTGTTTCTTTGCAAGTCAAATTATATAAGAAAAAAATGTTGTAACCTACAACACACGTAACAAGATTACACCTAGGTATATTATTTAAAGTATTTTTAATATACAGATGGGTGAAGGTCGTTCTTAATCATATCCTCTACTACTTACATTACATACATACCTACATATTATAAGTTACATTGAAAAGCTTGTAAAATGTAAAATTGTCAAGTTAAGAGTTAAGTAGAAATTACTTTGAATAGTCATTATCTCAAAGTATGACAATAATACTGGATTTTAATTTAATTATAATTCAAATCATAATTTTATCTGTCTTCATTCCAGTACCTATCTCGGTGGCACCTTAAACTTGCACTTTTGAGACTGTTGTCAAGATTCCTGGGCCTCGATTCTGCTAAAGCACAACCACTGTCACACCACAGAGACTGCGAGAAAATTCCATTTGATTTTAACCTTTACAGTTGTAATGCAGTTAAAGTTTTAAATTAAGTGGCTTTTTGTAGAGTGAACGAAAGCGTGCAATGAAAATATTGTCATTTAATTTTGGACTTTAACTCCATAGCAATAAAGTCTAATATATAATGCCAATTTTTTCAGAGATTGTGGCACGACAGTGGTTTTGCTTTAGCAGAATCGAGGGCCTGATGTAATTACCAAATGGGTCATTAACTGCAAGCTTGCTTTAGCTTAGAGTCAATTCCCACTGACAGAGCAGCGAACAGCAGCGGCACATAATATACCTCTGATGTGTCTGAATGCGAAAGGTAAACTACTGTCATAGCACGGACACTGCAAAAAAAAAGCAATTTACATATTGATTAAAGTATTTGTACTTTTCCATAATTATTTTATTTTTGTTTCCTTTGAGAATGCCGTAAGGCGAAACCGGTTAGGCAACACAAATAAATAATTGTGGAAAAGTACAAGTGCTATAATCAATATGTGTAGCAGGTTCCACTAAGCGCCATCAATCTCCAGTTTAATTAAATTGTAAACTTTGAAGTTATGCATTTAAAGTCTAGGCTTTTTTGTAGAGGAAATGAAAAAGTGTCATGAAAGTCTATTCATTTCATTTTGAACTTTAATAGTGTAATCTATTTAATGCCATTTTTTGCTGTTTCGGTGGTATGACAGTGATTTTGCTTTAGCAGATTCGAGGGCCAGGTTACACCGGCTATGGTCATAGGCTGACTGGCTCAGTGGTTAAGGCTGTGTATATGTATATACCTACCTATACTTACCATGGTCCCGTTAATTCCTATTAACGTTTTAGAACGCGTGAGTTCAAAATTTATGATTGTATGTTTCTTGCCAACCTGCTTTATGTAGACAAAAAAGTGTAGTCACATATGCGAGTGTGAGCCAATTTGATTCATTCATATAAAATATATTAGTATTTGAATCAATATGATTTGTTTATTCAGCACATCACGATGACGCGAAGTGTTTTTATTGCTTGGTTGAACTATACACCTACACTATACACTCGTACATTCATTCATCAATAACGTGTGTGACTCAAAGTCCTTGGAGCGTGTATTGTTTCCTATTGTTTGTAGTATTCTAGTAGTAATTTCACGTCATAATACTAAAATTACTGTACTAGTAAAAATGTTTACTCTCATCATAATTTTAGTTTTTTGTAGGATGACCTCTTTCCAAGCGTTATACATACATACTTATAATCACGCCTTTATCCCCCGAAGGGTTAGGCAGAGGTGAATTAACATCCATATTTCGCCAATCATTGTATTCGGTCCCACGTACCTAATGGGGGTGAGCCAATTGCCGTATTCCAGGCACCATTGACTCTAGCGAGTATAATATATATCTGTCTGATGTTAAACTATCCCTTGGTCGCCTTGTATGACACCGCATGGGAGAGATGGGTCACCAAATCCTACTCGACCGGGAACCGCGCGGCGGCCAAACATTATACCTACCTCAAAGAAATCTATACATATAATAAAATTGTAACCAATCGGTGTCTGTACATGGCATGGAAATGAGAAAAACCATTATAGGGGTACTTTATTAATGTAATAGAAGCCAAAACAACGTTTGTTAGAATTTTTGTCTGTTTATCTGTTTGTCTGTTTGTCTGTTTATCTGTTTGTCTGTGCGTTTGTGCACGCTAATCTCAGAATCGGCTGAACCGATTTGGTTGCGGTTTTCACTAATTGATTGTGGTAGGCTTCACTTAAAATTTAGTGTATTTTTTTATTGAAATCGGTTCATAAATAAATAAATTATGTCAATAATAGTAAATCGCACCTAAAAATTGTGAATTGTGTGAATATATCGAAACAATAGAAGTAGCAAAATGCTGGAAAGAAGAGATTATTTTCGATCATAAAAGTCTGAAGAACTTCGAGAGGCAAGAGTAAAAAAAAAAAACTGGGGAATCTTCGGCACAGCAAGAGTCTCGACAGAGTTCACATTATTCTTTTACGATATTCTCTCGAATCCGACACAATAGTGAGTAGCCGGTTTGGTAATATTTTTGGTTCATAATTAATATCACCACGCTATTTTAATAATGAACGTTATTAAAAATTTCCGTTATTAAAAATTAGCTCTTCCTTCAACTTTGTTCGGGAATGTACCACCACACCAGGGCTAGCGCAGACGTGGCTATGTCGGAATCGAACCGATTAAAATTACACAGAAGAGGTGTGGCACAGCCCAATAGGCAGCCCTAAATGTGGAGAGCAGGGAACCTTGCGTTTGTAACACGGCGCACCACCGTCCCTGCCCTGCTTGGGCTAGAGTAACGGGTGGCCCGTCTCATCGCCATCAAATCCGCGTTCATGGAGCAAGGAGATCGTTGCACGTTCTCTCTGATGTCCGTTGCGTATTCTGAGGAGTGCCCGAGTAGTGATCCTCTCCCGTACCCCTTCCGGCACATCTTTTGCCTTTATTATGACCTCACAATACGAAGTGGCGCACCATGCACCAAACCATAAGGCCACCATTCAAGAGGCGTTTGACGGCCCTGCTTTTTCACACCCAAGCGCGATGTGAAAGAATCCGCGATCATAAGAAGGAAACATGGATGTGGGTAGAGCAATACAGTTTTTTGCCGTGCAATAAAGAAATGAAGTTCCGAACCGCTTGGTTCGAGGCGATATTATCTCTCCCGTACGTGGTGTCACACCACAGCTCAGCACGTGTTATTTTAGATATGAAGTAAGAAGAAGTGATAAGTATAAAGAGCTTATTAGGATACTCGCCGTGGTTTGGTGGAAATGGTAAATTATAGTCAGAAAAGCAAATTCTCTACGCAAATGCAGAGATTCTAAAATATTAGTAACCTGAAACCTATCAATGCATGCCTTTGCAATCTTATCGATTGCGTCTTATACGTACCGCGCAAAGCCATCCCATAGATGAGAACAGCGTACCACAAGGAGCCAAACTATAATAAAAAGATACAGCTGCTCCTATTATACGAAAGGCAGCAAAAAATGTGGGCAGAGAAACATCCAGTTCCGGCAGACTTCATCAGATCAACAGAAATCTCACCGTCAGTCTCAACTCCGGTTGCCAACTTAGAAGTTGTCACCTGCGGACACAAGTTGGCCAGTGCAAGGGAAATATGGCGAAATGAGGTCATGTTGACCAGTTGCAAGTGTACCCTGCGCCTGCTAGGCCCTATCCCAGTCAAGGCGGCATTTGCCCTCTTGCCCACTGTGCCCATTCACCTGCGTGTAAGGCAACGATCAACGATGTGACTGTGGTCGTTAAAATTTAACATGAAAGCAGTATAATCAATCAACCATTGACTCAGTAAAGGAGAACCCCTGCTCTGGCATGTAAAATCGTCTTTATATGCAGGGCTCCGGGTTTTCGTGGAGTTATTTTCATAACGCTCTCGATGTAGTTTTATCTGTTCAGTTCGTAAGTAGTAACATTGCTAAATGTGGATACAAAAAGTTTGGTAAGCAAAAAGTAATAATCAAAACCATTTCGTAGCGTTTGCCTAGCACATAGCGCACCCCTATTCAAACAAAGAAATAACTCAAAATTACGTATTTGTGGGAAAACGCAAATAAAGTTTGACACCTTCGCGCAGTGTACTTCAATATTTAATTAAAAATAAAGTAAATGAGATAAGTACGTTTTAAAAATAGAAATGGATAATTTGATAAAGATAGCAATTAATTGTTATAGAGAATATCCTTATTTATAAACATAGGTAATTTATTTATATTAATTAAAAAAAAGTTCGTACTTAATTCAGTTTATGATAAAATATTTTTTCAGTACATTCGAAATGGCACCATGTAAATCAAAATAATGCAGTTTTATTATAAAATTATTTATAAGTTTTTGATGTGTTTACTTTTATTTCAGTTTTTTATTTAAATTAACATTAATTTAATACTTTTCCAAAGTAGATAAAGTAATATTATATTATATTATAATTAACAAACAACAAAAAGGTGCGTATAGATCACGTTGGCCACACCCGTATCGATGCGTGCCTCTACAGGTCTCATAGCGGTGATCTGGGCAAGGCTCAACTGTATGAGCATCTGCAGCGGTCGGCGGACAGGTTAATCGAGCAGTATCCTACCGCGGACTTAGTGTTCTTGGGGGACTTCAATGCTTACCACGTGGAGTGGTTGAGGTCCACCGAAACTGATTTTGCGGGAAGGGCTGTACACAACTTCGCCTTGACCTATGAACTCTCACAACTTGTGCATTCTATCATTAGAATACCAGACATCGACACCCATTGAAGCTATACTGGACCTTCTGCTGACTACGCGCCCGGATGCGTGCTCCGTAAATGTGGATGCACCACTCGGTACTTTGGACCACTGCTTTGTCCCGGCGCAAGTGACTCTCGCGGGGCTTGAACCATCGCGGCCAACAGCTCTTACCAATAGCTACCTCGAGGTCCAGTAAAAAAGCAACCGCCAGGGTTAAGTTTGAATTCATCGGCGGAATTGGCGAGCGTCTTGCGCGGTACCCATCAGGTAGTCGTGCTTTTTGGTGCTCGCCAAAGCTGCCGAGGGAATCTTCTGCCAGTCCTGTCTTCCGTCACTGCAAAAATAGTCTGGCCCATGGCGCTAAGGAGAAAGCCGATCTCTTGGGTTATCTCTTTGCGTCAAACTCGACTATGAACGACGGGAACTCCGAGCCACCTATTATTCCCAGCTGTGGTGCTTCCATACCTGAAGTAAAAGTCACGCAACGGGTGGTCCGGCGTAAACTTAAATCCCTAGATGTTCGGAAGTCAAATGGGCCGGATGATATACTGGCGATGGTGCTTAAGCACGGTGCCCCTGAGTTGTGGCCAGTGCTTACACGCCTTTTCGCGCTCTCCTATTCCACGAGACAGGTGACTTCCCGGCTTCGAGGAAGACTGCATTCGTGCATCCTGTGCCTAAGAAAGGCGACAGAACAGATCCGTCCAATTACAGGCCTATCGCTATCACCTCACTTCTCTCGAAGGTGAGAGTGGTGGAGCGTATGATTAATACACAGCTCCTGAGATACCTTAGTGGTAACGATCTCCTGAGCGACCGCGAGTACGGTTTTCGTCACCGTCGCTCTACCGGTGACCTCCTATTGTATCTCACTAACCGATGGGCGCAAGCCATCGAAAGTTGAGGTGAGGCACTAGCGGTCAGCCTAGATATTGCGAAGGCCTTCGATTGGGTCTGGCACAGAGGTCTTGCGAAGTTGCCACGCTATTGACTCCCCAAAGGACTATGCGTATGGATTGCCAGTTTTTTGTCCAACAGAAGTATTCAAGCCGTCGTCGATGGCAGTTGCTCGAACTGCATGGACATAAACGCTAGAGTTCTACAAGGCTCCATGTTGTCTTCGACCCTGTTTCTGCTGCATATTAATGACATGCTGTCTGATGGCTCCATCCATTGTTATTCAGATGATAGCACCGGGGACACGTATTACATGGGCCGTGAAAATATCCCTAGGTCTGAAGTGGAGGAGAGTTGCAAACAACTTTGTCCGAAATCAAAACTACTCTCTCTGGAGTATCCGATTGGGGACGACTAAACTTAGTCCAATTCAATCCCACTAAGACACAAGTATGTGTATTCACCGCTAAGAAGGCTCCATTTGTTGTAGCGCCGCAATTTCTGGGCACAGCGCTTATCATTACCACAAGTATCGGGATACTTCGTGTCGACATCTCCAACGACGTCCAATACTGAAGTCATCTGGCAGACAAGGTCGAGTTGGCATCAAAGAGACTTGGGTTGCTCAACAGAGCGAAGCAGTACTTCACAGTGGGGCACCGGCTCCTCCTATAAAAGGCGAAGGTTCGGCCCCACATGGAGTACTACTGACACCTTTTTGCCGGAGCGCCTGCATGCCAGCTTGACCCTTTTGACTTGGTGCGAAGAGGGGCGTTGAGGCTTGTCGGCAATCCCATACTTACAGGCGATGTAGAACCTCTCAGTCTCAGAAGAGACTTTGCCTCATTGTGTGTTTTCTACCGCCTATATTACAATGGTTTGTGCTCAGATTAACTGTTTGACATGATGCCCACAGCTACATTCTATTCTCGCACCTTTCGCCATAGGCGGGGAATTCATCCTCACACATTGCAACCGGAAACGGTGTGCACTGTGCGGTATGAAAGGAAATTCATCCCTCGCACACTCAAGCTGTGGAATGAACTCCCCGCGGTGGATTTCCCAAGTGACTAAAATAATATGGGGCTTCTCAAGAAGGACATTAGAAGGTATCTTTAGGGTCGGCAGCACGAGTGTGACGCCCCTGGTGTTGCATACTTCCATAGCCACGAACCACTTTCCAACAGGTGGGCCGTGTGCTTATCTGCCACCTAAGTGGTTTAAAAAAATATGGCTGTATGTTAGTTGAATAATGTATTAAATTAAAGGAATAAAAAAATGTTCGTCGCGAAATTAATAATAAGCAGAATCAACTAAAAAATCTATGATGATTCCCGTGGATTTACAGTAAAAAAGTAAAACAAGTCGTATTAATATTCAGTCCATTTTAAAAAATTTAAAATAAAACTGCAATAAGTTGAACAGGAATTAAAAAAACTCACATTGTTTCATATGAAACAGAATTAAATCGAAAATTTTAGGTACAACTTATAACATTTTTACTAATAAAGCGAAATAAGTTTTAATTAATGCACTTTTAGATTAAATAATAAACAATGTTATAGTTAACTGCCAGCAATGCACCGAATTATTTTGTTTTATTTCACTTTTATTCCTACAAGCAACGATCCGACCTCATACGGAGCTGGCGCATCAATGAATCGTTCACTTTACCGGTACCAACTTGTTCGCGCGCGTTAGTAAGAAAGAGACGGACTACGTTTTATCTTGCTCAATTTGATCGTATTGCAATGGCTGTTCGAGTGAAATGAAACCTTTCTCCTAGTAAAGTTATTACACTTTTTGATGAAATCTCATAAAACATGAATTTTGAGTTATTTCTTTGTTTGAATAGGGGTGCGAATAGAAGAAGCCTGTCTAATTTCGTAGTTTTCGGTAGTTTAGCCCTGTATGTATTAGTCAGTCACTCGAAGAAGACTTTCTTCAAAAATGTAATTGAGATAATAACGAATTAACTGAATTATCTGTTCTGTGTGACAAGGGTTTGAGTAATTCCGAACTTAACGCGGACGAAGTCGCGGGCAGCAGCTAGTACCAAATAAATTGCTATGAAATAGTTTATGGATTAGCCCATTTTTAGATAAAGAAATTTATGAGAATAGCCTGCTCGCATTGGATGTAGTAATTATATCGGTACAATCGTTTTACAACAGCATCATAGTTTGTCCTTCAATTCATATTCATAGTTCATGTTTGTACACCAGTCTGACTCAATCTTGGACAGTTTTAATCTCACAGAACTCTTGATATATATCCTATGTATTATATAATAACAAGAATCTCCGAATTGCTCTCCATTTCTGCAAAACATCGCTTTGTTACCAAAAACTTATTAAAGTCACAAAGTGAAATTTGCTACAACTCGTGCAGCTTACCAAAATATTATGCTTTTAATATTGAAATTAAAAACCATGCTTGGATTCTCACATTAACGGAATGGTCGGTTGACGTAATTAATTTGCACAGGACACTGAGAGAATTACAAATGAATTGCTGTGTGTGCCTGTTTTATTCATGTCGAGCAGTAAAATTTTATGTTTGTTTAATTTTACGTATTAAGTAAACCATTACTTTATTAGATTCATTAGCCTCGCTTATTAAGCAAGCTGAAATGGTAGTGGGCTGGCCAGGGCCACATCTGTCGAAGGACCGCTTGCTGTTGGAGCAAACGAGTCCTAGAGTGAAGACTGCGAGAAAATAAACAGTGGCTGAGACAGACTAGATACGGAAGGAAGGTGAAGGATCGAAAGAAATGGCGTACATTGGGAGAGGCCTATGTTCAGCAGTAGTCTGTAATATACTAATTGATTGATTAGATATTTAGGAAGTTAAACTGTTGGAAGTATGGAGGTCCACTATGATCTTTGGGGCCCACCTGTAAGCCGGTACTTTTACTGTTTGATAGACAAGGCTCTGACTTAGGCCTTTTTGTCATAATAAACTAATCCTTTGGGACTAAAGAAATAGGAAAGTTGACTCTGGGCTCCGATGTGCAAACAATAGATGCAACCGAGATTGACGCTCGGGTAATAATGATAACATAAACTCACGCCTATATCCCCGAAGGGGTAGGCATAGGTGCTAGCACCCACATTTCGCCGTTTATGTTTAGGTCCTAATGTAATAGGTGGCGAGCCTATTGCCATTAACCGGGCACTTATAAACCTGCGATAAATACACACATAACTTCGAAAAGCATCGAAAAGTCATTGGTGTGTGCCATGGTAAAACCTGGGATCGAACCCGAGACCTCGTCTCAGCAGTCCATTACCCATACCACTACCGCGGCTCCAGAAAGGCCAGAATCAAATTTTAGAGTATTTAGATAAAGTAAAAATATGTAGAATTTTTATATGCCTACAAAATTTCAATGAGCAGTTATATTTTATGGAATAAGGCATCCCTAAAATGATAATATTCAATAGAGGGTCGTGTATTTACAAAACACTAATAAACTTACGGTCAAGCAATAAAATACGACGATGTAGTAGAACACGACGGTATTTACATCCCAATCAAGCAGTCCGACTGGGGAAGTATCTCCGCCCTACATAATACCGGCTAAATAACCTCGTGTTGTGTTCCCGGCGGTGAGTAGGGCAACCAGAGCTCACTGGAGAGGTTTTGTGCTGTCAGTGGGAAGACCAAAGATTCGTCCTACTTAACTTCTGCACTGACGTCACAGAATCTCTCTGTTCTTGCAGGGTCGACAGCACGTAATACTGGAATGCGAGGCGGTGGACCCTCGGCACAATGAGGTCGCTCCGTGAAGACTTTGAAACTCCCTAAGTAAATTACTGCGCTTCTGGGCGGAGCTATGCTGGCTGCTCTAGGCAGCACTCTTCACTCACAATATCTCTCTATCCCATAAAAGAGTCCTCTTTCCCGTGAATAGGTTCCCTCCCATGCGCCGTGATCTTGTGATCTGTATCTATTATACAACCTATAATTATCTATATTCCAAAGTACGCTAATGAATAGCAAATTGCCAGTACGCGCCGTTATAACAGAAACAATATACAATTAGTTATTCTCATCAGTACACTTGCTATGTAGCGGTTACTACCGGATATTACGACCTAATGATCATCACAACCCATTGTTGTGTGTGAATCGGGATTATGACTCATTGCATAAGAGGTAAGTCAACCAATTTAATAATAAACCGGTCCATCGTTGTATGCGTGGCCTAGTAGTGTACGACTATTGAAAATATTATTACGTAGTGGCGACTTGCCACTATTTATTAATAATATTTTCAATAGTAAGCAATGAAAAAGCAAAAGAGATTATCGGTACATGTCAACGAACTGGCAGCACAGCTTGCAGGCACAGGTAGTTTAAAATTCATCAGATTGAGGAGGCACGCTGTTCATGACCTAAAAACCAGATTTGAAATCGACCAATAAATGGAGAGGGGGCTACTGGGCACTTTATCCAATCTATTACATAATATAACCCTGATTGGTATCAGCCATAATGGTAGCTCATCACAAGAGAAAAAAGAAGAAAGCAGTGATGGCGATGGCAGATCTAGGTCGACGAATAAGAGAAAAAACTGGTGACTCTCACCCCGGATCGTAGATGGCGCAAAGGCTAGCCATTGCGATCCAACGAGGAATAAAGGGAAAAAGTTCAACCAAATAACCCTTCAACTTTATAATACATACATACATACATACATACAATCACGCTTACATCTCCGGAGGGTTAGGCAGAGGTGAATTAACACACCCACATTTCACCAATCATTTTATTAGGTCCCACGTAATAGGGGGTGAGCCTATTGCCGTTTTTCGAGCACTATTGTTGGCTCGAGCCATATAAAGGCTGAGTCTGGGCTGTATATATCTGTTTGATGTTAAACAGCCCTATCCCTTAGTCGCCTCGTACGACACCACATGGGAGGAGATTGGGTGGCCCAAATTCTACTCTGCCGGGAACCACGCTTTATAATATTAGTACCTATAGTGTAGATAATGAGCAATCATACAACGTCCTCAAAGGAACACTCGTGGAGGCAATAGAGCTCTGTGTCTTCACGAGGACTCTGAAGGACGGGAATATTGCCTGTTTTGCGTACCTTCATTAATATGTCGCGAATATCACAAACTGCAACACAAGGCAGTATGAAATTAATTGTATTTGCTATATGGTTTGTAATGCGGTAGGGATTCTTGTATGTAATTAATGTAATTATAGTGAGTTTACTACAATACCGTGAGATGACAATATGTATTGTTAAGTAATTTTTATTATTGCGTTAGGCCCTCGGAGTGCCCCTATTCGTGTGGTGACGGAAAAAGAATACAAGTATCACCGTATTGTGAGAGGAGACACAGAAAAATATGCAGACGATATCACTGTGATAGAAGGATAACACGAAATAAAACCTTGTACTAACCCGTCTGGCCCTGTGTGGAAACAGTAGGAAGCCTACCAAAATTGGGAGAGGCCTATGTCCAGCAGTGGACTGCGACAGGGTAATTGATTGAGGCCCTCGGAGTTTATAATAACCATTTCAAATTGTAATTATCATAAATCTGTGATCTGTGACTGTGACTCGTAGTGATGATCATGTGCAAGCGGGGCGACAGTGCTAACTAGCGGCTCCATCTGAAAACCAGCGCTGCGTATATTAATGATGTACGCAGCATTCATGCTGAGATGGGGTCCTATTTGGGTCTGCGCGATGATTGAATGTTGCTGTATTATTGGTAATATTATTGTATTGCTGTATTAATTCACATTGTGCAGATAACTCAAATAAAACTTTTTTCTTTCTTTCTTTCTCTTCTTTCTAAAAACCATGTTCTTATACATCTCTGTATAGTGTGGTATTATTAAGAAATAATTCGTACTATTAAATGGTTATTTATTCTTATACCCATAAGTTTAACACATACCATTTAATTCATGACACAAACACTAATTTTCGAATATTTATACATTTTTATACATGCATCACTTACATTAACGTTTCATCACCTTATTCTAATATATATTATCTATTTTTCTCTAAAAAATACATATTATATTTTAAAATGTTGATGTACAGACCATCAATAAATTACACATAATCATATTCGTATGTACATTATTATTAATATTTACTGCAATAAAAATGACAAATTGTGTTACGAGTAAAACGCCGAATTTTCATTTTATATTTAAAAAATATTACGCCACTTTGTCATATCGTTTTGTTTACAAAATGCACTATATTTATAAGCTAGGCCGAGAACTAAAGATTAAAAAACAGGACATAAAGTCTGATTCCGGAGGTGACCGCATTCGACTACAGACGCAGAGCGCACCGTGAAATGAACTTGAATACAATAATTTTGTTTATTGTTTTAATTCATTGCGGGTTCTCAATGGTGCCGTTTAACTGTATCGAAGATAACAAGTAATGTATGTGAAAACATGTTAATGTATAGTTATTTAAACAATTATGCGGATTGTGGGATTGATTGTCTTTTATTTCTAGGGACCATTTATGTGCAGTCGGATAACTTGTCGTCTCTTCACATACCTAAAACGGGGTGAATAGAAATCAATGGGTGAATAGAAATAATATGGTCGTTAGATTTTTTTAAATAATTTCTTTTACAAAGTTTTAAGTATTTAACCAGATATTTGATAATTCTGTTCATTATTACATTGAACTAGTCCATAGCTTCACTTGAAAGAAAATAACTACAGTATTTAGCTGACCCTTTTATTTCTATTCACCCATTGATCTCTATTCATCCCGTTTTACATGGTACATTACTTGTCAAACTTCGATACGGATAAAGAGGACCATTGAAAAGCTGCGATGAATTAAAATCCATACTAATATTATAAATGCGAAAGTAACTCTGTCTGTCTGTCTGTCTGTTACGCTTTCACGCCTAAACCACTGAACCGATTTTGATGGAATTTGGTATAGGGGTAGTTTAGTCTATGAGAAAGGACATAGGCTATGTTTGGTCGCGATAACCAACATCCACGCGAGCGGAGTCACGGGCAAAAGCTAGTACTTAATAAACAAAGTCTATTTCGCAGTATTTTCTGTATTCACCTATTACTATTATATTATATTACTATTCTTCAGTATTCACCTATTTACTGCGTGCGTCTGCAGTTGTCGTATGCGGTCGCCTTCCGAATCATATCTACGCATGTCATGTGGACAATCGAGTTGGTTATTTGGCTCGATATCAAGATCACTTGCGGCGATGACCGTGTGTATCGTCAGTTTATGATATTATCAAATCCAAATATAGGTCGATCAGTAAATAAAGATTGTAAACACTACAAAGCGGCATGCATACAATATCTAATTATTTATTAATAGTTATTTATCATTGATTCTTATTATGTTATTACTTGTTATGTTATTGAAATGAGGGTACTTTATATTTGTTATTATAATGCTTGCACTTCATTCTCGTCGAGGTTAGGCGAGGTAGCGCGAGCACGAGAGTGTGGTGGGAGCCCTCGCGTCACATCGCCGCGCCTCACCTAACTAAGATGTTTGCCGATCGCACCTCGCCTAACTTCGTCAAACCTCGCCTCGCCTAACCTCGACGAGAATGAAGTGCAAGCAAGTGCACTGGAATTAGCGAGAACCTTCCTAATTATGTTACTTTTCTAGCTATATTAATATATTGTTTTTAATTTTCGGTCGCGGTTGCCATACGAACATCTATGGCAATCGTTATGGGTAGCTAGAGACCTAAGAAGTTCAACAACTAGTCTAGTTGCAATGCTTCGATATCTCCATTGGGTTGTGAAGGTCAGATGGTAGTCGCTTCACAGAAAATATCGAAGTCCAGCCAAATCCGCAGTTAGACTGGTAAAGGTTCTTCAAGAAGAACATTAGAAGTGTTTCTTCAGGGTTGGCAGCGCGAGTGTGACGCCCCTCGTGTTGCATACGTCCATAAGCGACGGTAACCACTTTCTATTAGGTGGGCCGTGTGCTTGTCTGCCACCTAAGTGGTAAAAAAAAAAGAAAAAAAAAACGGACCCCAGACTCCGAGGTGAAAGCTTCGGATGCGACCGGGATTAACGCTAAGATGAAGAAGAATATAAAGGCGGCCACCCACTAACAGTCCAACTGCAGTTTTTCGTCTGTCTGGCGGTCTGCAGTCCTTATGTCATCAATGTCATCATAATTTTATTACCTCAGACTAAAATAATAACATTATTTTATTCTTTTAGTCTAATGTTATTACGTATAAAATGCCGACGGCTATTGTCCGGCCTTTAAATGTCTTTGCTGACCGGAGTCGTCAAGCGGCCACACACATATTATCCGTCAGTCCAAAATCGTATACGAAACTGTAAGTGTGTGGGCTATTGCGATGAACTGACAGAACGATATCATCCGGTTGTCGTTCGATAAACTGTTAGTGGGTGGCCGCCTTTATTGTATGTATTATCAATGTAGCTTTGTGACTATTTGATGGTAAAGCAGGCTCGACGGTAACTTAGACATCGCTGATTGGACATCGTCGTCCAAAGATCACAGCGTCCATGTAGCCGTCAAAGGTAATTAATCCTTTGATCCCATTGAGCAACATGGACTTGCCTGTGCTGGTATCCATATTGCTCTTTTGATCCTGTCCATTCGGAAATTTTGTGACTTTCCTAATCTAGATAATACCTCTAATATTTTTATTGTTATGCATTTTAGATAGATAAATAAATATTCTTTATTGTACACCAATAGATGTACAGTATGACTAGTAAGTAGCATGTATACAGTTTAATGACAATGGACCATTTTTGTAAAGTTATAAATGTTTCTAGTCTTAAAATAAGTTGTTAGGCACTTACATCGTTATTCTCGAGACCGTTTTGTGTTCACTATTTTATACCATGCGAAAAATAATAATTCCTTCCATTAATATTATTTATAACTAGCTTTTGCCCTCGGGTCCGCCCTCGTGGATGTCGGTTATCGCGACCAAACATAGCCTATGTGCTTTCTCAAGGTCTAATCTACCCCTATACCAAATTTCATCAAAATCGGTTCAGTGGTTTAGGCGTGAAAGTGTAACAGACAGACAGACAGAGTTACTTTCGTATTTATAATATTGGTATGGATATGGATAAGCAATATTAAGGTGGTTTTTCCAAGAGACTACAATAATTTATGGGGTTGTTCAAGAAGGGCATTAGAAGGTTTCTTCAGGGTCGGCAGCACGAGTGTGACGCCCCTGGTATTGCATACGTCCATAGGCCACGGTAACCACTTTCCATCAGGTGGGCCGTGTGCTTGTCTGCCGCCTAAGTGGTATAAAAAAAAGAATACCTATGTACTTAGCCAAATACCAACTGCAAACTATATAGGAAAGTAAAGAAAGAAAAACTGACGTGTTATCTAATATTACTCAATTCAAAACGAGCGAAACACATTACGAAAATTGATATAATTTCCACGAAAATTTACGTATTTCCCCCAATATATCGTTTTGTGTGGATCAAGCACGGTGTTATTCTTGTTCGGGCGGACACCACTGAGCCTGCTTTTGTTATTCGCTCCGAAAAGGATTTATGTAAAATCAAGCCACATACTGCTCGCAAATAAGGAACATCACAACGTACATAATAATATTATTATTATAGCTTCACTCACCTGTTTTTTAATAGGTCTACATATAACATTAGCACAGCCAATTCCTACCTATTCACACACTTTCTTTTATCATTTCCTACCTCTGATACATACACTACTCTGTGTGTTTACTATAGAACATCCGGACATAGAATGTTTTATTACATACCTACATTTACCTTTTTATAACTATAATAATAAGATATTGATTTCTTACTATGTTAATTTAAATGCAACAATAGCGTTTTTACTATTTAACATAATTATCTATTTAGTGCATAAGTACTGTAATATTACTTTGTCCTATTGCACGCATTCTCTGTTCCTTATATTACTCTGTGGTCATTACCTGCAGTGTTCAACAACCACCCATAATCGTAGCATAAAATATGTGCCGGCTTATTGTTTTCTTTGTTCCTATACATTCAATATCGCAATATTGTGTCACATAACTGTCCCAATTAATGAGTTTAACGTGTTTAAATTAAAATACACATACCTAAGTAGTTCTAGTGCATTCGTGGTGTATCATATTACCTCGGCTAACTACATAAACAACGTGAAGCCCGTGTCTATCTCTGTAAGTGTGCAAACCTTTGTTATGTACCTACTACTTTGGATCAGCTGTGAAAAAAAAAATTGTTATAATTTATGCATTGGGAAATCACGTTACTTGCCTTATATTGTTAAAGTTATTACTGCATTAATGATACTCACATCATATACAAAACTAATAAGCTCACGGACGTTGTGTCATATACCTACCTCATCTTTGTTATGTACATACTACTTTGGATCAGCTGTGAAAAAAAATTGTTATAATTTTTGCATCAGGAAATCACGTTACTTGCCTTATATTGTTAAAGTTATTACTGCATTAATGATACTCACATCATATACAAAACTAATAATCTCAGGGTGCATTGTGTCATATAGGGTACGTGTTTACTTGTTAGTGTCTAGCGTTGTTAATCTGCAGATACTGTTTGGTACCATTTGTATGGCAGTGTGCCATACAAATGGTACCATACTCCTGTTTGGTTTTCACGTAAATGTTCATTACTTGTTAAAATATCTTTGCTTGTTAACAACGATTTTGCTCAATTTTGACTCCAAGTTTACATTTCCTTTTATCTGTATTTTAATTGTCATTCATGGATAAAACCAGCTTATCTTTTTATTACCAAAATTGTCGTGGACTGCGTACTAAATTACATACACTATTCATGAATATTATGTCCTTTGCTTACGATGTCATAATCCTGACTGAGACTTGGATGACTGCGAGTATAGTGGACGATGAGTTTATTGACGGGCGTTATTTAGTATTTAGATCTGATCGCAATCGTAACGCCACTGGTAAACTCGACGGTGGAGGTGTGCTAATTGCCATCCTGCGCTCATTACGGCCCTCACGCTTATCTTTGCACTCCGCTTATGCGGACATCGAACATGTTGTCGTCCAACTACCGGCTCTCGGTCCCGGTAGGCACCACCTCATAAGCGCGACGTACATACCACCGCGCTCTCACGATGAGTTGTACGCTTATCATGCGGATGTCTTGCAGAGTCTCATAAACGATACTGGCACGGAAATGTTCTTTATAGTTGGGGATTTCAATTTACCTAGCATCAACTGGCACGCCAACAACAATAATGATAATAAATATGTTATTGCGCAACCAACCGCGACGGTGGATTACCACATTTGTGACCTAATATCAATCACAGGTACATTCCAATATAACATATTTAAAAACAACTTAGGTCGCATACTAGATTTATTTATTTCAAATGCCGAATGTCACCCTAGTACTTGTGCTGCCCTTGTTACTCCCGATGTAGCCCATCCGCCTTTCTGTGTACTGACACCGCTTGAGACTGTTTCCTCACCTATGACGCGTAATCATCGCCCTAAACACAACTTTTATAAAGCCAACTATGATCTAATCAATAAAGACTTGTTCGACCTGGACTGGGACGAGATATTCTCTAGTCTAACCGCTGTGGGTTCTGTTGAAATATTTTATGAGATCCTATATGGTTTCGTCAGGGTGCATGTACCTCTTTGTAGACCTCGGAATACACACTTCCCTGTCTGGTTCACACCAGCCCTAATTCGTATCTTCAAACATAAAGAACGGGCCTGGACGAAATGGAAAAAATACCACAATGCATCAGACTACGAAAGATTCTCAATTTCGCGTGCCCAATTTAAAACTGAGTCCCACAGATGTTTTCAGCGGTACATGAACTCGGTCGAGGACAGCATTCCTCTTAACATAAAAAATTTCTGGACATACATTGCGAAGAGGAAGGGCAAAGGGAGCGTTCCCGCGAGTATGTATCTTCACGACGAACACTCGAGTGACCCGACTGGAATATGCAATATGTTCTCCAAATACTTCACTTCTGTTTACGAGGTCTCGTCCCTTGAACCCGACCTCTGGGAACCTCCTTCAAGGTCAGCATTAAATTCTCCATGTTTATCTGATATAGCCTTCACCTCCGATACTATCTTAAGAGAGATCAAAAATATGAACCTCAACAAGGGCCCGGGCCCAGATGGTTTGCCCCCCATATTTATCAAAAGAACAGCCGAGCATATTGCATATCCTCTCACTATCATTTTCAACAGGTGCTTGCGTGAGGGGATATTTCCCGAAATCTGGAAACGCGCTTCCATAACGCCTGTGTATAAAAGTGGCGATAAAAACGATATAAAGAACTATCGTCCAATCTCTATCTTGTCCGCCTTGTCGAAACTTTTTGAGAGCCTTGTGCACAATGAATTATACCCACATATTCATAACTTGATTGTACCTGAACAGCACGGTTTTGTTCAGCGGCGCTCAACCACCACTAACCTCATGCTGTTCACTAATTTCTTGTTCAAAAGTATGGATGTCAGAACTCAGGTTGATACTATTTATACGGACTTCCAGAAAGCTTTCGACAAGGTGGATCACAAATTGCTCCTAGATAAGATTGCCTACAACGGTATCCGTGGTAACTTACTTCGTTGGTTCATGTCTTATATATTTAACAGGACTCAAAAAATTGTTATTAATGGCTTCGAATCGGACTCCACAATTGTCACTTCCGGGGTGCCCCAAGGGTCAATCCTGGGCCCCCTTCTCTTTGTTTTGTTCGTCAACGACATTGGTCATTGCTTTGTTAACTCCAAGTTTCTGATGTACGCTGACGACATCAAAATCTACAGGGAGTGTGTCAGTCCACTCGATTGCCTACTCTTGCAGGATGACCTTAACCGGCTTTCACTTTACTGTTCCCACAACCAACTACACCTTAGCATACCCAAATGTAAGGTGATCACCTATACTAAAAAGAAGAAAGTTATAACACACAATTATACTCTAAATGATATTGCTTTACAAAGGGTTGACTACATCCGTGACTTGGGCGTTACTATTGACTCAAAACTGCATCTTGATCTACATCTTGACAATATTGTTAGTAAGGCCTTCCAAATGTATGGTTTTGTCATGAGATCTTCCAAAGATTTTAAGCGTCCGTCCACCTTGCTACTGCTGTACAAGTCTCTCGTCAGATCGCAGTTAGAGTTTGCGGTCCCCATATGGGACCCCATATATGGCAAGTATGTTGCGGGGGTTGAAAGGGTTCAAAAAAAATTCTTGAAAACGGTTCACTACAAGTTTCACCGCTCGAAATGTCCATACAATTCTCTTCTCGAAGAATACGATTTATTAAGCTTGGAGTCCAGACGCAAATTGCTCATGTCCATGATGCTGCACGGTATATGTAACAATAAGTTTGATTGTACTGACATCAGCAATCAGCTATGTTATGTGGTTCCTAGAACTGTTCAGCGCGAGGCGCGCGTTCCTCGGCTGTTCTACACTGCCAAGTGCAGAACGAATGCCGGAGTGCGGGCTCCTCTCCGCCATATTGTGGAGACGTATAATGCTTCGTTTACATACTCGCGGCAGAGCGAGGGAAGTGGCGAGAGAAGTGGGCAGGGACGTGGTGTGAACGGTATATTCGTCATGCCGCGAGTAGTGCCGCGTATGTTGCTGCGAGTGTCGGCTTGCCGGCGCGAGAAGGAGCGGCAATACTAGCGCGATGAAGCATTCACATACTCGCGTCGCGCACACTTCGCATCGAGCGCTCGTTGTGTACGCGCGTGTCACAGTCACAGGATTACTTCGAATTTATTATCATGACAATGACGCAACCAATCGAATGGTCCAACGAAAAATCAATAGAATTTATTGAAATGCTTGCTACGGATCTAATGAAATAATATAGGTAATACATATAAAAGGTAGGTAGGTAGGTACCTACCTACCAAACTAGAATAGGTAGGTACCTACCTACCTACCAAATTAAAATAGGTAGGTAGGTAGGAAGTACCTACCAAATTAGCCTGATTACCTACCAAATAGGTAGGTAGGTAGGTACCTACCTACCTACCAAATTAGCCTAATTATACCTACCAAATAGGTAGGTAGGGTACCTACCAAATTAGAATAGGTAGGTAGGTAGGTACCTACCTACCAAACTAGAATAGGTAGGTACCTACCTACCTACCTATTTGGTAGGTAATCGGGCTAATTTGGTAGGTACTACCTACCTACCTACCTATTTTAATTTGGTAGGTAATTAGGCTAATTTGGTAGGTAGGTACCTACCTACCTACCTATTCTAATTTGGTAGGTAACCTACTTACCAAATTAGCCTAATTACCTACCTACCTATTTTAATTTGGTAGGTAGGTAGGTACCTCTACCCCCTAAATTAGAATAGGTAGGTAGGTAGGTACCTACCTACCAAATTAGCCTAAGTATACCGACCAAACAGGTAGCTAGGGTACCTACCAAATTAGAATAGGTAGGTAGGTAGGTACCTACCTACCAAATTAGAATAGGTAGGTAGGTAGGTACCTACCTACCAAACTAGAATAGGTAGGTAGGTAGGTACCTACCTACCTACCTATTTGGTAGGTAATCAGGCTAATTTGGTAGGTACTACCTACCTACCTACCTATTTTAATTTGGTAGGTAGGGTACCTACCTACCTACGATATTAGCCTGATTACCTACTAGCTAAGTATCTAAGTAGATAGCCTAGCCTAATAAAATGCCTATACTGCATTCGGTTAGGTGTCCACTTAACTAAAGTCGTCCATCTCCATCGCAAGGCGAATACTGTATGCGGGGCAACGCGATGAACATCGCGATGATGCGAGTGTTGGGCAACGCGATGAACATCGCGATGATGCGAGTGTTTGAATGCTAGGGCATTATTCGCGTGAATATTGCCGGCAAGGCGATGAGCAATGCGAGCGGCAGTATGTAAACGCGGGGTAACACATACCTCACCGACATAGATATCTTTGCGCACGCACATCTTAAATTTAAAACTAAAGCAACGCTTAAATTAAAATCTTGTTGCTAGTTTTGTTGCTTTTTTTTTTTTCTTACATTTAAAATATATTGTAAAATATCGCACGATTCATACGGATTTTATAATCATAATTTAATATTATTCCGCGGACATCGGTGTGGGTTACACGTTCACTCAATAGTTTTATTGTATTTTTTCTTTAGCAATGTACTAACGTGTGACTGTTTCATGTCCCAATAAATAAATAAATAAATAAATAAATAAATAAATATATAAACATTATCAAGACGTTTAGTATCGTTACCCCATTATCTCAAATAACTTTACCCCAGAACGATTTATCCAATTATCGTAATGGTCGCTAAAAATAAGTCAATAGAGGAAAATCGATACTTAGGTATTTTATGAAAGGTTAAAGTTTGCTTGCCATTATGGACATAAAGTAATAAGGTAATTTCTTTGAACGCATTAATGATATTATAACAATATATACCACTTGCTATATATTTTGAACCCCAGTCACAAGAGAAACGAGCTTGGCGCGATTGTTTTGATAAAATTTGTGACTTTGTGACTCAAAAGACACCCAGAAATAAGCGTTTTGCGTAAGTAGGTAGTAGGTAGGTCTATAAGACCACATTTTGGGTGCAAGATATATATGGCGGAAGGTATATCTAGATAAAATCATCTATTTATACTAGTCTTGAATGACATCGCCGGGACTTCTATTTCTTCGCATTATCACAAAAGTAACCTAACTCGAAAATATCGAAATAGGATTAGCTCTTCTAACCTATATTTATAAGGTTGCCTGGAAGAAATCTCTTTCAGCGATAAGACCGTCCATTGTACATTAAACTGTTTATTATAACTTGCCACCTACTTGACATACTGTAAATCTATTGGTGTACAATAAAGAATTATCTATCTATCTATCTATCTATCCGTGTTGGATGTCGCAGTATCATATTCGGCGAACAAAATAGTCGATATAATATATTTTATTTTGTGGTAGATTCATCATTAAGAATACCAACATTTTTAAATCGATTATATTGGAAATCGCCCCAACCCAGATGATATAGAAGAATTTGGAATGCTCAAGGTGTGGCTCGGTAGCTGAGTGGTCAGAGCTTCCCCCCAAAAGGGACTGGTGGTGGATTTAAGTTACATCGAAGCATTTCACTTTTCCAATCTTAATGGATTTGAATGGCATAGCATACTAATTGCTTTAAAATTACATTTAATACCAACATTTTATTGACAAAATGGTTTATTGACAAAATATATATTTTCTAAAATTTAATAATCACTAGCTGTTGCCCGCAGCTCCGCCCGCGTGGAATTCTGATTCCGTTCATCGCTGATATATATAGCCTATGTGTTATTCTGATGTATAAGCTATATTATTGTAAAGTTTCATTAAAATCCATTCAGTAGTTTTTAAGGGAAAGACTAACAAACATCTTCACATACTTACAAACTGTTGCGTTTATAATATTAGTAGGATTAAAAAATTCATGACCTAATTTAACAACGAAGTGCTATAAAAATGACAAATAGCTCGCAAATTGAAAACTCGAAGCAAAATAAAATTATGTAGATATGTAAATATGATGCTTCTTATTCCGTTCTTGGAGAAATAAATTACCATGTTCTTTGATTAAAAACCCATCTTCAGTAACAAGATAGCTGATATAACATATCAAATGCCGCCATAAAAATCCTTCAAGCTTCGCGATGATCTACAAAGTAACGCATATAAATATAATGGTAGAACGTCGTAGAAGCAGAAGCGTAAAAACCAATTTTTTCTTCATATATTACTGACATTTCACTTCGTGATTCTGTGATAGGTACATTTTTATTCGGTCTGGGTACGATGAGATCTTTAATAATCCGCTTTAGGGTGTGGCTGCACTGTTAGCGAGAAATGCATATTTAATAATTTTGTTTTATTAGAATTGTCATTATCATAAAGAAACTACCATATGGGGTTTTTCATGAAGGGTATTAGAAGGTTTCTACAGGGTCTGGACCACGAGTGTAACACCCCTGGTGTTGGATACGTCCATGGGCCACGGGACCCACTTTCCATAAAAAAGACGTATTTTCCTGATAGCATCCAAGGCTTTCACCTCGGAGTCCGAGGTCTGTCTTCCGGCTTTTCTTCCTCCACTTTAAACGCATTCTTGGGGCCTAGGTCTAGGCTATGGTATATGGTCTAGGTCAAATAACAAAAAATAAATAAACGTTATTTTCTAAAGCTTACGCGAATGTCATTGAAATAAAACCACTTTTCTCATGTTCAAACACAATGTAAAAATTGTTAATGAATAAATAAATACAATCCAATACAATACCATTTAACGAATCCGTCAAAAAGTGGTGTTATTTCAACAACAAAAAAATAGTTATCCAAACCATGTTAGTATGGTATAATAGTTATATATAAAAAACATAACATTGTCAGTATGTGGTATATTCCACAGCATAATGTGTGACAGTGACGTTCATGTGGGACGCAGGCAAAATGTCCTCGACGCGTGACGTTGACTATAAACATCTGGCTCCACAATATTACTGGACTAGAAACACAAATATGTTTTATTTTTGTATTCTTACCACAACATACTTAATTATGATGGTTAGAACAGCATCATGAAAGATTTCGTAGAAAAGTATTCTATAATTCAATTATAGTGCCAATTATCGAGTTATTTTTTTTTTGTAGATTCTAGTTATGCCTATAACGTTCAGCGCCCTCTTTCCCAACTGTACCATTGATTAGTACCATTAATGGTACTACTGGGAATCTTTGTCCCACTAGTACCATTGTACACGATACTATGTTGTAGCCGGGTTAAAATACTTAGTTGAAATAAGCCCGGAAAAATAAATTAATGTGGGTAAATAAATAGGCAAAGTTTTATCGCAATCGAATGATCGTTATGACATTGCATGATATACAAGCCAACAGATATTGTTTTTTATTATAGTCTTATTAGTACACTTGAAAAATATTTAAAACGTATCAAACCGATGTTTTCCGCTTACACGCGGCCCCCATGACATTAGCCTATATATATTTGAGGCATCTGCCGCCTGCCTGTCAATAGGCAAAATAGAGAGAAATATGCGAATGAAAGCTTCACAATATTCTAGTCTGTTTTCTTATTTTCTCGTAATTAAGTTTTGTAATAGAATTAGTGATTTCATATTAGAACAAAACTATCTTCAGAGATAACAAGAATATGGCAGAAAATTAAATGCCCTCAACATGACAGTTTCGGTAATAAATTTTGAGGGCTCTTAGACAAATTGTTGGTTTTCCTTGTCATTTATTTATAGTAGGAGACAGTTCAGAGGATATTTCATATTTTTTTGGTACCTACATAAATGGAATAACACTGTAAGTACTGAAACAAAAGTGACAATTGTAGTTAACTGTCAGATAGGCGCAATTGTTTACCTGACAGCTGTCTAAGGTTGACACTTTTACTGAAGGTGAGTTTTAATAAACCATGACTACTTTCAGTTGATTAAAAATGAGAAAAGAGAATCGACCTCGGGTGGGACTCAAACCCGCTGTCTTTCCCTTACAGGGGGAATGCTCTGACCACTAAGCCACCAAGACCGTACGAAGTCGATTCAAATTCCTCTATACTTCCGTCTTTAGGGCGACTACTTCCAGTTTTCGAAACAAAGGTCCGTATTCTAGAATGATGCCCAGTTCTGAATCTTGATTATAATTGAGGACAGATTGAATAAACAATATTTCAATCTGTCTATACAATCTGTCTTCAGATAAATCAAGATTCAGTACTGAGTGTCATTCTAAAAAACGGGCCTTAGAGATGTTTGTTCTGATCAAAAATCTAGATACAAGAATAACCAAGTGGAATTATTTTTATAAGCCATCTCTCTCGTTGACATTGGCCCATTTCCCGTATGCGTCATAAAATTTCTTGTATGATTCTGAATTATTACATCAATTTATCAATCATTTTACGAATTGTTTAATAACTCCTAAATAACTTTTTAAGACAATAAGAATAACAGCTTTCGCTGAAGACTAAGGGGTACTCATTCAGAATTACTTTGCTAGTCAAGATCGACCTCTTGATCTATTAAAGATGTTAATGACAAACTGTTTTATTGATTTAAATTGTATTATGAGTATCGTCCGAAACGTGTAAAGGTGTGTACTAAATATAAGAACAATCAGTCAACGGGAAGGGAGGAATACCTACCAGGGTAAAAAGATAATTTTGAGTATTTTCCTAGTACTTCGTTAGTCAAGATCAATCTGATGCTGCCTGTGTTATGGTATTCGAGACAATAATAATATTTTGACTCTTGAATATCTAGATAAGATTAAAATTATCCTATCACATACTACAGTCGACAAATCACAGTCATACTTAAAGTTTAACGTACGTCATGTATTGTGAACTATGCTATACTTACGTTTATTGCAAAAAATAGTGCTAGCTTATTTTCGGGAGTTAATACATGCAACAAATCAATCCCGTGGTCAGGGTCGATTGGAGAGCACAAGAGGCACTCGTTCACGAGCATGACTCATAGACTAGCCATCGATTTTCTTATCATTTAGGAGAGAAGGAAAGTCCCCGTTGAAGGTGTCCTTCTGTATATACAAAATTGTTCATACCTAAGTACATACATACAATATAATCACGCCTTTATCCTCGGAGGGTTACGCAAAGGTGTATTAACACCCACACTTCACCAACACTATGATTTTCGCTTTCACATAATAGCGGGTGAGACTATTGCCGTATTGTAGTGTATAAATAGAGAAGGTAATAAAATTGACGGCAGCCATAACTAAACAATGCACTATCTATCCTCAATACGCATCAATTGTCAATATCTCTAGAATATTGACTATAATGTTTACAACGGGTCTGAAACATGCTATCAAAGCTCCATCAATATTTGATATGATTTTCTGAATGACGTGCTTTGCTTGTTTGTTCATTGTTCAACGGATAGTATAGTTACCAGAACATATCTTGATCGTAAGTCGCTATAGAAAAGAGGCCCTGGCGTGCGCGGATTTGATTGTATATAAGTAATCTATGATTTGATTTGAGCTCCTTCACAGCCTTCTAAGACAACCAAAAATATGTATTGCGCTTTAAGAGCACTTTTGTGACGTAACTTGGTTCAAAATATATGCCAGTAATTATACTGATGTATTAATTTTAGGTAGCGTCTAAATCTAGTTACATAAGTTACATAAACTGTGAAGTCTAGAATATCTTCTAACTAAGATAATTTATCATAGGACACTCAATAACTTACGTTCGAGTCGATGTCTAAACTTGATTTATGTCATCTGATTCAGGCAATTAAACAAATTTATCAACTTATATGCTAAGATCTCAGGTTAGCTAGGAAAATTCATAATTGGTATAATTTGGGCCACCCCATCTCTGTTTGTCACCTAACCACTTAGGTAGGCAGATAAGCACACGGCCGACCTCATGCAAAGTGGTTACCGTGGCCTGTGGACGTTTGACCAGGTGAGTCACACTCGTGCTGCCGACCCTGTAAGAACAGGGATTTTCTGTGTGCGTGTTTTTCTTCAGCGCGGAAGACAAAGTAGGACAAGGCTTTGGTCTTCGCACCTGTAGTACAAAATACTCTCCAGTGAGCTCTGGCTACCCTACTCACCGCCGGGACCAACACGAGGTTAATATGGCCGCGGCATTCTGTAGAGTGAAGATACTTCCCCGCTTGCTCAATTGCGACGGGAATGCCGTCGTGTCCTACCTCCGTCAAAAATATCACTTTCTCTTTAACCACATTTAGCAACGTTCGACTGCTATAATGTAGCCAAGTGGTCAAATTTGTCACAATGGGGAAAGACAAATTTCTTCCCCTCTTTAATTATTTTTTTATTAGCTTGATATTAATAATGTGGCCCAATGAAGAACACTCAAAAGGACTTGGTCCCTAAATTTATTACTATTATGTTCTTCAAAGCTAAGGTTAGGAAAGATTTATTGAACATAAGTTTAATATCTTAAGCGTTTAGCAAAGTCTTGTTTACTTCATTTCTGTCCTTTGTTTGACTTCCGAGAACTCGATATTATAATGGATATCGTCGGAAAATACACGACCTTCCGTGGTCCTAAGATACAGTTCTTCTTGAAATTATATGAACTTCATAGGCGCTAATGTACAAGAAATGACGCAACAGACTCCACGGCGGCATTTTCAAGACGTCATTTAAAAAAGGTGATTTTTCGTTTAATGTTGATTTAAAAAAAATATATTACAAAAATTAAACTTTCACGTATCAAGTTCTCCGTACATATTCAGTGTCTAACCGTGTTCGTAATTTTGGTTAAGATTTGGGTTTTATTTTTTATTCACAGAACCCTCATAATTATGCCAAAATAAAGCACAGCCACTAGAGAGATTACACGGTACAAACGGTCAGAAGGAAAGACATACAGATTGACAGATGGAGATACAAATGGACAGACGAACAGACGAAATTAACATAAATGTATATAATCCTTCTTATCGAAACAACATAAGTTAGCAATTTCAAATTCTATGGCACTGAATAATGAATTGAAATACGGCCACGCCTTAACTATACAGCTACATAAATAGCGCGTAATCACAACAGAGATCTAACGGAAGCTCAACTGTAAATAACATTGAACTAAACCGTGCCTGTAATTTCGGTTAAGATTAGAGTTTTTTTTTTCACAGAACCCTCATACTTTTTCTAAAGGCATTTCCACTACCGAGATAACCTACATGGTACACGCAGACAGAGAGACAGACACACAGACTGATAGATGGAGATACAGATAGACTGACAGACGGACGAACAGATGAAATGAACGAAACTTGACAAAAAGAAATTGATCATCGTTCTTATCGAAACAACATAAGTTAGCAATTTCAAATTCTATGGCACTGAATATTGAATTGAAATACAGCCACGCCTTAACTATACAGCTACATAAATAGCGCGTAATCACAACATAGATCTAACGGAAGCTCAACTGTAAATAACATTTAACTAAATTGAGTTTGAAGACATCTAATTTGGAAGCAAATTAACTTAATTTAAACAAGTAGACGGTTTCGGTATACGTATCGGATGTCACATTGGAAGTTGAAGGGTTGTAGGAGTTGGATCGTTTACTTGTTTGTTTAGCTAGTACAATATTGATTTATAGGATAGTATTGCTTCGTACCACTTAATTCCGGGACTTAAGAGGATATTTAACGTCAAATTGTTCCAGACAAAGTTGAGTTCATTATATTTTAGTTTATGAGAAGTCAGATATGAAGTTTTTTTCGTAGGTTCTAATTAGTCTGTCTCCTGGTAAATAATTGAAATGTAAAATTACACTCAAACTACAAAATTGTACTCAGGTTGGGTTAAAGTACTATTATCTGTTCTGTGCTGACGATCTGTCATGAATTGTAACCTGATTCTGTGTACCATTATTGCGTTAATTTTCATAATCAATCAATTAGCCTATTGCACTCCACTGCTAGACATAGGCCTCTCCCAATGTGCAAAGACTTGGAATAGTTAAGGAGCATCTATTCCCAATTTAGGACAATCTAAGCTTTACGCAGAGTTTTTACACTTCTTCTTTTTTGGCCTCGCCTTATCCCGTTACGCGGGGTTGGCTTTCCCACTCATTCTACGCCGTTTTGCTCTCTCTCTCACGTCGTCTTCCTCAAGCCCAAATTCCCTTGATGTTTCCCATGGTAATCCCAAATTGACATTCGTCATCCAGGTTGTGGGAGGTCTTCCTCTTCCCCTCTTTGGAAATGGATTTTTTTACAGTAAAAGAGTAAAATACACACACACAAACATACATTGAATATCTCGTCGTAGATACCATGGGACAGTTTACCGTTTATTATGTTACATCGTGAATATAACCCAGGGGAATGATATCGTGCTATCATGGTACAAATGATTAGCTGAAGCGGACTACTACAGGGGACTGATTATTAAAGAAATGGATTAGGTATGTATTTGGTTAATATTTTTTATTACTAAAGACCATTTAATAAATTGATCATTATTGAAATAGGATAGTGGGAGCCTATGGAACATACTAGGTGGGTAGACTATGATGAAAAGGGTGAAATGTGATATAATTTATAAGTAAAAAATACTAACTGCCGTCCACGATTTCTTGCGTATTTAAATAAATTTCAAGGACCATCGCAATCGGTAAATTATCACAAGAGGTGTCGGTAACGGTAACAGTATCGTGAGTTTAATGGGTTTATTTCTCTCAAATGTGATAATATGTATGGCAGCTTCAAAATGTTCTACTCGCATAGAAGGTTTTTATAGATTCGGCAGCATTCGACAGTATAACCGCAAATAAAGTAACCACGTACTTGTCTGCCACCTAAGATATATAAAAAAAAATTGTCTCCATAAAAGACTTGGACAAATCTAATCCCATTATTGGAACAGATGTTTTAACAACTCTCTATAGACCGTTGAAGGTACTCATCGTAGAAAACTACTTGAGTTTAAGTGATCTTATTGTTGAAGGATTGAAAAAACTTCTGTTTAGCTAAGCTTTCAGTTTAGTTATTATTAAAAAAGCATTTCTTAATGATAATGGTCTTTAAAATTTCGTGCTCTAAATTGATTGCCAATTTTGGAACATTTTAACGAGGTCCAAAATAGCACGGAATTAACTTTGACACTATTTTGAGTGGAAGCATTAATGGACAGACTTCAATATGTATGATTGCATGCATACATACATACATACATACTCACACCTGAAAATCCCCGAAAGGGTAGACAGAGGTGTATATCGACACCCACATTCCGCCAACTATGATTTTCGGTCCCACGTAATAGGGGGCGACCCTATTGCTGTCAAACAGGTACTTAGTCATGGGCTGTATGTTTACTGTCGGATGAAGAACAGCCCTATCCCTTAGTCACCATCAACGACACCCACAGGAAGAGGTGGGGTGGCCCTATTCTACTCCACCGGGAACCAATACGGCAATGTATGATTACATAAAAGGAAAATTAAATAAAGGAAGGAATACACCAACAATATGGCTATAGGTAAGTGTTCTTTCATATAAGAGGTAGGTAGGATACTTAACAACGGGAACGGAACTTGAAGTATTTGGTTAATTTGCTTATAAATTGGTCATTTATCATGCTCAAATGTACGCGGGTGACAACTAAATTTACTATTACGAGTACATCGAAGTAACTGACTACAACAAAGCCATAATGAAGATAAATGCAGAGCTTGTTAAAATCTGGCAATGAACACATCAAAACACACCTAATAATATTTATTTCAAGTAAAGATTTTCTTAATAAATTGGAGCGCGTTTGAACTCAAGAAAATTACTGTTAGATGTGATAATTTAAAATTTCCCTCCATCCATTTATCGATATCCATGCCAATATCCGTGTAGATTGTGAAATTATTGAGCATGTTGTGTTTGAAACAAAGAACTTAAAACTACTTGGTGAAGCAGATGATGATAAAAATAATACAAATATAGTCATATGAAACTGAAACGCCTATGTACATTTACGCCAAATTTTAAGAGCCTTATATTCTAATGTATATACGCCGCAATAAAGACTACGCCATTACCAAGGTAGCCTCAGATACTTTGCAAGTAAGATTAGGAATAATATGCCTGGTTTCTTGGATTAAACAACAGCCTATAAACGGAATAGACCTATTTTTTTTTATTTTTTATACCACTTAGTTGGCAGACAAGCACACGGCCTACCTGATGGGAAGCGGTCACCGTGGCCTATGGACGCATGCAACACCAGGGGCGTCACACTCGCGCTGCCGACCCTGAAGAAACCTTCTAATGCCCTTCTTGAAGAACCCCATATTGTAGTCGCTTGGGAAAACCACCGCAGGGAGTTCATTCCACAGCCTGAGTGTTAGGTCTAAGTGAAAATATATCTTCGTTACAAACCAGAAAATCCAGTTTATTTGGCTATAATACGTAATGCACAGCCTCTGTGGTAGCGGTAGCGAACGCGACTGCAACGCAGAAGGCACAGGGCTTGATTCCCACTCAGTGCAAATATTTGTATGCAAAAAGATGGCTATTTGCATCGATCAGGTTGGTTGCCATACGAACTTCTATAACAGTCATTACGGGTAGAAGGAGCCCTAAAAAGTTCAACAACTGGTCCAAATGCATTTGATATAGCCAATGGGTTGTGAAGTTCAGATGGCAATCGTTTCACAGAAAATATTGAAGTTCAGCAAAATACGCAGTTAGCCTAGAAAAAGTGGATCCCGGTCTCAGAGGTGAAAGCTTCGAATGCGACCAGGAATTAGCGCTAGGATGAAGAAGACATAATGCGTAATGTATTATGTATGACAAAATGAAATCATATAATACATAATGTATCATATAATACATAATGTATCATATAATACATAATGTATCATATAACTCACAAGGTATCATATAATTGAATTATGACGGCCGCAGACGACTCAACACATAACAGCAGTAACGGAATAAAATAGGGGTCTTAGAAGCAGAAGCTGCAACTCTCGTCTCCGCACCTTAAGTTTAGACAGTACGTGGTTTGACTGTCTGTTTGTCTAAAATAGGATACTCCAAGGCCATTATTTTGTGTTTCCTAATTACAGCACACAGCCCGTAAATTGAACCAAAGTTTTGTTGTAGGCGTGTCAAAATTTACAACACCTGTGCCTCGCTGTTATTAACGAAATAAATTCTGATTATGTATTACACCTTTTTGTTTATATATGTTATTATGTCCCAAGCTGTATATAGAGGGCAATGTATGTGTTTTTAGGAATTTAAAGCAAGTTCCTTTTGCGTTGGTTCATTTTTACCCACAAAGGACCGGAGACGGTTTGTGAGAGGTTTTTGGTTTGGGGTGACAGGATCTTTGTTTGTGCAAACCATTGTTGCCATTTTTCTCCAAAACTGCTAATCCGATTTTGATGCAGTTTTCAGTTATTGTTACGGTGACAGTTCACCAGGAGGTATTATTAATTTTGTATTATCAATTTTAAAAAAATCATTGTTTCAAAAATAGCATAATACAACAATGGTAGATTCTGATAATTGTGCAAAATTTGTATTTGTAGATATGTAACTTATATTCGTTTAGCTAATTGACTTCCTGAAGAGATTCTGTGACTTTGCAAAATTAATAATAAAGTAAGTTGGCTTAAATAATAATGTCGTACCTGTAGCATTGAAGTTACTTAGTAGATTAAAAACGGTTACTGATATTTCTTATTCCCTAAGAATTTAATAATGTTAATAATTTTAAGTTATTAATTTTCTAAGCTAATAAATCAAGCAAACATACCATGTATTCATAATATTTTCATTTTCTTATTTCAATTTCATATTCCCTCTTTTAATGTTTTTCAAATAACGTAATCTAAAAAGAAAAAAGTATATTACTTCGCCATACGATGTGAGTTTTTGACGCAAAAGCTGTATGTTTTTATTGGGTTCTCATTATACCAGGCGGTGCCATAGGAAATGACACGCAATCACGTTTGCGTGTGGTTTGATGAATGCGATCAAATGAGGGTACGCAGAAATAAATAGGTATAACTGTTTCAATATTTTTTGTCTGTTGAGTTTGGTTGTTCGTTGATGTTAAAAAACTCAGACAGTAGCATTATAATAATCTGACATGTAAACAGCTTACCAAGGAGACGCTGAGCAGACATCTGACTATCAGTGATCAAGATTGTTGTAAGTTGATCGAAGTGCCGGGACCTTAGAGTATACATTATAAATATAGAGCGCGCCTATCACCCAAGTATTTGGCGCCGAGTGTTAGCAGATACTTAGCGATGGTATAGCGCACCTATAGTGACGTTTCATGCATTACCGAAAATATCAATAGATGCACTTATTATTTTAGTTTGTTGTTATGAAGTTTTTTGTTCGATTTGATATGCATGGATAAAATTAAAGCCAAAATACAAAAAAATAGTGTCATTTTGCAGTATTTTTTCGTCATTATTACTACAAATATACGATGTTGTATAAAATTTTGATTTAACATATCGAATTAAATATTATTTGTGAAGTCGTTTTGATAGGTATTGTTTTGCTACTGATTGAGGTTGAGCCAGGAGCCTCGGAGTACCCCGTGAGGCTCCCGTGATAGCAGTTCATACTTGTAAGGCGCGCTCTATAGCAATGTATACTCTAAGGCCGGGATACTAAAAGTACCTCAATGTTAAAAGTAATGAAGACCCGTCGGCACTTTAGTTTTAATTGATCTCAATTCTAGTTAATAATTTTTATTATGATCAAAGTCGTTACGTCATTACTATTATCATTCTATTCTATGCTAAAGTTTATTAGTAGAATTCCGAATATTATAAAATCGTGAATACGTGAGCTTTTATAAAAAGTATAAACTTCACTTAACAATTTTAGGTTATGTACACGTGGAATGCCCTGTCCGAATCTGTGTTTCCGGGTAGCTATAAGTTGGATTTCGTCAAGACTAGAGTGAATAGGTTACTTGTAGTTAAGCGTGCTCCACCGTCGACCACATAGTCACTTACCAATAGGTGAGATAGTGGTATTAGACCACTATTTAAAACCTATCAACCATAAAAAGAGATTATCTGATAAAAAAACTCAAGCGCTGTAATACTGAAGGTTTATATCGATAACATATTTTAAAATTATTCACTTGTGGGTGCCTACTATCGACTCAAAAGGCGCAGAACATTTTGTCCAAAAGATTTCGATATGAAAATTCAATAACTTTACAGCCGCAAAAACAAAAAGCTATTTACATTTTGTCACCTTTTAGCAGTATATTGACAGGCTTTTAAGCTTTCCAAAGGAATGTAACAAGAGGATTATTTTAAATTATTGCGTGTTGTATAAAAAGGGATTACGTTGGTTCTTTTATGAAAAATTTTCGCGAAAAGCCAAAAAATTTAATGAGCGAATGTGATAAAAAATAGAATTCATAAAAAAAGGTTTTGCGGCAAATTAGGGGCTTCGTGAGAAAACGTGATTAAATACAAGGGTAAACAAATTTGTTCTTGTGAAAAATGTTTAATTTCATTTAATATTTACAAATTTGAAGCTTTTTGTTTTATAGATAAAACAATAGCAGCTTTCATTCACAATTTTTTTTAATAATAAGTAGGTATTATGAGTAAATTGATCAAGATGTCAATGTTCTTTCCTGATACGATAATATTGTTTTTGACATTTGGGAGATTGAAATAAGATTGAGACTGAATTTTGATCTTGTTGTCACATATTTTTGTTAACAAAATTGGCCTTCTGGTGGTAAGACTTTTTTAAGGTAAAAATCCGTAGCGAATACCACTGATGTGTTAATCGCTACCTGTGGCAACCGGAACCGATGACTAAACAGCAGAGTCTCAACGTATTAAGAATTCATCACTTATCCTAAAGCTGACCTAGCTAGTATTGCTTAACCTTGCAGTATTAATTTGTCACTATTTAGCAGATTGAAATAAAACCATTTTTTAACGAATTCTATCGCAATTTATTAGGACTTTACATCTAGCCCGAAATTTCGCGGCCATGGTCTTAGAATACAATAACAACTACCATCTTTAGTCCCCCTATCATGAATGCTGAAAATAGCCGAAACATCGGGCTAAATGTAAATAACACTATTAAGCAGATTTAAACTTCTTTTCCTTTTTCTAGTTTCTTTTTCTTCTTAGCGTTAATTCCCAGTCGCATCCGATGCTTTTCGCCTCGGAGTCTGGGGTCCGCTTTACCAGTCTTAACTGCAGATTTGGCTAGACCTCGATATTTTCCGTGAAGCGACTGCCATATGACCTCCACAACCCAATGGTGACATTAGGCGATATTGAAGCATTGCAGCTAGACCGTTGTTGTTGGAATTTTTAGAGCTCCAACTACCCGTAACGACTGCCATAGATGTTCGTATGGCAACCGGGACCGACAGCTTAACGTGCTTTCTGAGGCACGATCAGACCAATGCAAATATCCATATTCATGCATACAAATATTTGCACTGAGCGGGGATCGAACCCGCGCCTCCTGCGTAGCGGCCGCGTTCACTACCACTACGTCACGGAGGCTGTCCTTTTCTTTTTCTAGTATTCATTAGAAAGTCATGGTGATCAGTCTATGTTTAGTTCAGATATTTACGTCATAGCTCTCTCGTCAGTCACTTTTTACTGACCATCAACATTTTTTGGTCTCGCCTTTTATCTGACAGTTTGACAATGTTTATCTTTCACATTCTGAATCTATGATGCATAGGTTCGCGATAATGGTTCTCAATCACGCTGTCGTTGTTCACCGCCAAATCTATTTCAATGGTCTGCGCCTACGTTAAATTATAATTTGCGTCATTTTCAAACATTCATTTAGGTAATTTAAACCAAAAATAGTTCTTCAGGGTTCCGTATCGAAAGAACCCTTAATTTTTAACTAAATTAAGTTTAATTACTAAGACTTCTCTGTGAAATATCTAGCTAAACTAAGAAATTGTCTACACATAACGTTGAATATTTTTCAATATGCTTACAAAATAATCAATTACCTAAATAATTGATACGAAATAAAATTTAAAATTAAGAATTAGGTATACCAAAAACTAAAATAAACTAAAATAAAATTGCAAAATATACGAAATTACGTAAACGTCTACGTAAATGTTTCCTAAATGTTCTTTTACGTTTATATTATCGTTCTTGAATTTAGAAGAGCAAAGGGTAGGACCGTAATTCATCAATCATTCCACCATACTTCTAAGATTTATTCACCCATGGATGACGGAGCAGATGGCTGTTACGCAAGCCATGGAACTTTTCTTACAAAAGTATAAGGATTAATCTTGTGTATACTAATACAAGCATATTTAATTTCTCAATGATAAAATAAATCCTGAAAACCTATATATGACGTTTCAATTGCTATTTTATCGTATTAATTTTGATATTGAAAATATTTTAGACTAGCTCGTGCCCGTGGTTTCACCTGCGTATAATCCTGATTCCGTTCCCCTACCGCATGGAAACCCATTCTAGAGATTATTAGACTACTTGCCTATATATTATCTATCGCTGTACTTCTCTTCCAGATCTATTTAACCGTTTGAGTATGATTGAGTAACTTCATACATACATACATACATAATAATATACTCACGCCTTTTAATCCCCGAAGGGGTAGGCATATTCGGTGTATTATTACCCTCATTTCGCCAACTATAACTTTTTTCGGTCCCACGTAATAAGGAGCGACCCTATTGCCGTCAAGCGGACACTTGAGTAACAAGCATCTTCATAAACTTTCACATTTTAACACCTATTGATTAGAATATTACTATTTGACTGAGATTTTAATAAATTACAATTTCCTTTATGAGCAAAATTCAACAAAATAATTATATTATTAATCTCTTCAATATAATCCTCTCGTTAATTAATTTATGAAACTCAATCCCAATTCGTGCATTGTAAACCACATACAATAATCACATTTATCTATTGTTACAGATTTTGGCAGTGACGTGGAAGGTAATGTGCTAATAATTATATTGTCAGTTTAATTCACAGATTAATTAATATTTAATGGGCAGGATAACGTTAAATTTATTGGAACTGTGACAACTTAGGTGATGGGAGGTGTGATGGTTTTTTTATAGTACTTAGGTCGCAGACAAGCACACTGCCCACCTGATGGAAAGTGATTACCGTGGCCTATGGACGAGTGCAACACCAGGGGAGTCACATTCGTTCTGCCAACCCTGTAAGTACAGAAAGATTCTGTGCCGTCAGTGCAGAAGATAAGTAGGACAAGCCTTTAGTCTTCCCACTGACAGCACGCAACCTCTGCAGTGAGCTCTGACTATCCTACTCAATGCCAGGAACACAACACAAGGTTATTTAGTCGCTGTATTCTGTAGGGCGGAGGTACTTCCCTCGTCGGACTGCGCGTTTGGGACGGCAATACTGTCGTGTTCTGCCTCCGCTACTATTTGCGTTGTATATTTTAAAATTATTGTTATTGAATTTATATTCATCCATATTAAATTTATTAACAATTAAAATTCAATATTGAATTTTTACCTGACCAAAAAATTTTTTTTTGATCTCATGAGCTTCACGTTTCTTTTCCTGGGCGGGACCCTGGCGACAGATAGACTTACCCCTTATTACGTGGAACCAAAAACCGTTTAAACATGGGAGTTATATATTTACCCTTATGGCAACCCCTTCGGAGAAAATACAGCCATTAGTGAGAAAACAAAGTTGTACTAATGACTCATTTAGACTATCTATAGACGTTAAGCCCATAAATTTTCTTGCCAAGACCATTGGTGTAACCGTGAACACTGAAGCTTTTACTGCTCGGATGTCTTATCTAAAATGTAGGCGAGTGTAATACATTTAGAAGATACCGTATACATTAGGGATAACCATAAATTAGGTTTCAGTATTATCACAATAGGGTACATTACTATCTGGTGAATGTGCTACTTTCTAATACAATTGTTGTAAATATTGTTTCATGACCTTTTGGTCACCTTCTGTCCATGATAGTTTATATGATAATATGTATTATGTTCGCTTTATACGATGGTGAACACATTGGCAAACGCGATGGCCAACGCCTGTTGGTGAATGTGTAGAGCGGGGGTTTTGTCAATCTTTTTTATACCACTTGGTCTATGGATGCAACACCAGGGGCGTCACATTCGCGCTGCTGATCCTGCAGAAACTTCCCAATGCCTTCTTGAATAACCCCATATGGTAGTCGCTCTTAAAAACCACAGCAGGGAGTTCATTCCACAGCTTAAGCGTGCGGGGATGAAGATCCTTTCATACCTGACTGTGCGTACTATTTTTTAGTCGCAACGTGTGAGAATGGATTCCGTGTCGGTGGCTAGAGGTGCGATGATAGAATGTAGCCGTAAGCATCATGTGGAACACTTTATCTCAACAAACACCATTGTACACTACTAATAACCGGTCTATCCTACTATTTTCTGTGGTCTATACTCATAAGCTGCACTGCACAGTTGTAGCTAATTACTTTCTTAGCTAATCATTCAATCTCCCCCAATCTGGCAGCCAATTAAACTGACCCTCGATGCAGAAAGGATTGCTCGATCCTAATAATTGGGTAGTTACGAGCAGGCCTAACAATTTGTCTGATTCGTAATGTTTGCGAGTTTCACGACTCGCGAGCCGTTGCTTTTATAGCCTATTGCCCTTTATCATGTGAATGGCAGTACAAATGGCTGCTTGTTCCACAGAGGTATAATAAAAATGTTGGCATTTCGGTACAAAAATTAAACTGGTATGAAATTGATAAATGTCTGAATAATTTGGTGGTATGTATTATACTTATTGCTTTTCTCTTCTAGGGTAAGCGGAAACAGTATTCCATAATTCTTGTCCACGAGTTATGTATGGTTATGACCTGTCATTGTTTTGGTTCATTACCAATTTGATCAGGGTATTTGCGGTGAGATTATTAATATTAATTTCGTTCAAATATTAGATAGTAAAGTTAATATAACTTTTTGTACCCTACCTGTACAAATCTATTATATTATAATAGCGAAATACCACTCACCAATCACGAAATCTAAAGGTGCGTACAGATCATGTAACATGTTGTATAACTTGTGTTATATAACACGTCCACATTATCTAACATTGTTTTATAACTTTGCAACACTGTACTAACTTCAGTGTCTACATTACTGAAACATGTTATATAACATTGTTATATAACATGTTATGCTATATAATTTGTACGCACCTTAAGAAACTATAACACAACAACACTACAAACTACAAGACTACGAAGTTGAAATTTGGCAGGTACCACCCTGTAAGGAACCTTACAGTGTGTTGTGACATGAGCTAAGAACTGATTTTACGAAACTAAACCCCTAGGGGGTAATGCGGGGGTTATCCAACTCCAGCGGCCGCTAGTATATCAATACTAAATTAGTTTATAATCTAAAGAAGAACCCCTTAAATATAGCTCCCATGCGGGCAAACCCACTAGCAGCAGCTAGTTCTGTATAATATTCATTATAATTGTTACTTTCCTACATTATAAAAACATAGAAACTTAAAAATACACACAAAAACGTATTCTTTGTCACTGATCACATTTTAATCGCTTTCCGTAATTAACCAAAGTTTGTTGACAATTTATCACGAATGAAAATTGTTAACGACTGTTTTCAGTTTGGGGTAATGTTGGACATGGATCGGGAAATTATTTGTTTTATCATTACTCAAAGTCAAATATGAAATTGGTTTTATACAGACATATTTATACGCAAGCCCTTTCTTCCACCTGGGTAGGTATTCATTCAAGAGAATCTACAACCCGCGTACAAACATACATGTACATAATAATAGTCGCGCCTTAGTCGTGTATTAACACCCACATTTCACTATTGATTGTATTTTTGTCCCACGTAATAGGGGGTTAGCCTATTGCCGTATTCCAGGCACTATTGTTAAATAAAGCCCTGCATGCCAGGTCTCAACCAAGACAGATATAATATACAGCCCAGAGTCATCTGGGCTGTAAATATCTGATGTCTGATGTTAAACAGCCCTATCCCTTAGTCGCCTTGTACGACACCGCAAGGGAGGAGATGGGGTGACCCAAGTTCTACTCAGTCGGGTACCCCGAGGTGGGGTATATACTCTTATAGGAAATTCATTGTGATTTATTTATTATGCCTGTGGTTGCACCCGCGTTGAATTCTGTTCCTTTTCTTTTGACCCCTTTAAAAACACTTTCCGTGGAACTTTTGGAAGATTTGTGAAAAAAGAATTAAACGAATGAGTTGAGCTGTTCTCTAGCTTTGTGCTTAAAAACATACATTTTTGTTAAGTAGACTACGAGTATTCCACAGGCCGCTTACTCCTTTCTCCTATATTAGATTTGGCTTATGCGACTAGTATTGAAGTGACTGCCCTCTGACCTTACAACATTGAGAGGAAAGCTTGCGCCAGAGCTCCATCTGTGAGTCAAGTTTACCGGCTCTCTCTAAGGGTGTTTGATCAGAAGGATCTTGGTGGAGTCCCGTACACCCTTGATTTGATTGATTGTAATAATAAGAATACAATCATTGTATTCATACTAATATTATAAATGCGAAAGTAACTCTGTCTGTCTTTCACGTCTAAACCACTAAACTGATTTTTTATGAAATTTAGTACAGAGATAGAGTGGACTTTGGGAAAGAATATAGGCTATATTTAGGGTTCGTGGCTTACGGCCCCAGTGGTCGACGCCCCCGTGGACGAGGCCCCCGTAAACAAATTTGTACTGTTTCTACTTTTGCACAACCCTGTGGGTCAATGGCTGGGTCGGGTTTTGAATGGGTGACCGTTGTTTACATTACGAGGTTAAGCTTAATTGAGTGGGTCGGGTTTTTAGTTGCGATAACCGACATGCACGCGGGCGGACAACAACTAGTTTTATCTATAAATAGATGTGAAACACAAATGCAACGGTAAAATTTTATAATAAAATGAATTCAGGTGGCAAGTTCTCATGACAGAATGCACAAAGTGAGCGTGAGACTTAGAACTTTCTGATCGATTAGCTATTTCTTTATACATGACACCTTCAGGAAAGGCAGCATGGCCACTTATGACAAACGGTGTGTCATCAAATATAATGATGTGATACGTAAGTTTCTATTACCTGGTAGACAGTGTAAAAATACAATCGAGTTTTAATTAATAGTTATTGTTTGTCACCATAAGATGTGTAGCCTGAATAGTTTGCAATACGGTTTTATTGATTAATTGAATATCGTAGACACTTAGATACTTTTAAGGCTCATTTAGACGGGAAGAATTTCTAGCCTGGAAGATACGATTATCGAAACGATAAAAAAAAGTTTCTACATCTTAACATTCGCACAATCAATTATCGCTCGCTCGTCCACGCTGGCGAGAAATCTCGCTACTGAATATGGGTAGTGTCCCTGTAAGCAAAATTTTATAGCAATAATCGTATTTTGACATAGATGATAAATATACCTATCACTTGAGAATGATATAGATGCGATATCGCATTAGCCAAATGCGATGCGAGACATATAGATGAAGTTTAAAAAAATCATTGTTAAAAAGACATACAAAGTCACTTCCATGAAAACATAACGTAAGAATAAATCTACAATATTATATTATAAATGAAAATGTAACACCACACCTCTCTAAATTCAAAGAAACCTAACAATGGAGTACTTGGAACCTGTCAAAAAACATCTTTTTGTACTCAGCGACTTTGTTCGCGGCTGCCATAATCTAATCTCAAAGAATGATGTTTCAAAGGAAAATTATAGCTCTGTAGAAAACCTTCTAAATGAACAGAATATTTAATATAAACTATTATAACAAAAGATACTACAAATTTTAACAACCCTCAGACTTCAACGATTCAACCTGCCTTTGATATTTGATTCTTCATTCGTTTGGAAAATGTTGAAATACTCAAACGGGACTTGTACCTGCGGCCAGTCCCTTACGCTATTACTTCACACACAATCTTATTCATCAAAAGTTAGCAAATTAATTGTTTTAACATTTCTTCACAAATTTTCTTGATGTATTTAGGATTAGCAAGTTGAAATGGCAGTGGGCAGGGCACATAGCACGGAGGACTGATGGCCGATGGGTTCGAAAAGTTCTCTAGTGGAGTGGAGTGGCCACATATCGGCAAGCGCAGCGTAGGACGTCCACCCACAAGGTGGACAGACGACCTCATTAAGGCCGCAGGAACACGCTGGATGCGAGCCGCTTCCAACCGGTCTTATTGGAGATCTATAGGGGAGGCCTATGTCCAGCTTTCAGGACTTCCTATGGCTGAAATGATGATGATGAATCTGATCTAATAACTATACCTGCCCTGACAAGTGGCAATTTATTGGCAGGCGTATTGTAGAATAGAATGATGTATGTATGGGATTTGACGTATATGACAATCCTCAACGTATGTCATAAACGTCAAAATATGTGTCATATACGTCAAATTCCATACAATCGTCATTTTATTCTACAATACGCCGATCAACGAATTGCCACTTGTCTAGGGGAGCTTGGAAGCATACTCTTTCAATAGGTATCAAATCTTCCAATAATTTACCAATTCGATCCATTTACCTTCAAATAAACGAGAAACATGGATAACAAAGGATTCCAAACAAAAGAAAATCTCCTTTCTTTGATATCTGTTAAAAACATTACAATAAGGTAATGTCAATATTCAGTTTCAGACCGGACAAGACACTTCATATGAATTGCAAATATTTCTTCAGAACCATGTTATCGACATAAACGTAAACGTATGTGTGAGGTCTTAAATGTCATTTGTGACTTGTTATTTATTTGATGTTAAGAAGCTTACGGGTTTGGGTATTTTATTGCTATTGGAGAAGTTATCATCACTTTGTATACATTGGCTTTCGGTATTCCTGAATGTATTACTTCTAAATCATATTCATAAATCGTAACCACTCTTCATCTGTTAGCACCTTGTAATAGGTAGCTTTTGTGGAGTTTTGTTAATTTATCGTTACATCAATCACGTCTACGAGTGGTAGTAACACATCCACGGTCAATCAGCACAGTACAGTCACATCAGTATAGTTTGTTAAAGTATGTATTGCCGTAGTACTTATTATGGCGCTTTCATCTGTTTCCTCAGCTGCTGCTAGACTACTTCTACTGAAATCTTTGGCAACGTACTTAAAACGCCCAGTTCGCAATTTTATTAATTAATACACAACTATGCTCACTATAGGACGCGACTGGGACAGTCGGGAGGACACACTATCCATTCAGATATCAAGATATCACCGCGGGTAAACGTCACGTCAGCATCATATCCAGTGCGAGTAATATGGAAGCCAAGAAAATCTACAAATACGTATGTAACTCTTCGAGTTAAGGGAGTGTCTTTATCCGTTAACGAAGCGATCTAAACATTATATCAGTGAACATGTATTGATAAAATACGAGCAATAAATCAGTGAGAGAGTTATAACAAAGTTGAATCTTGTTCTCTGAAATGTTATCTACCTACATTACTAGCGAATGCTTTTCAGTCAGTCAACCGTATTGTTGGTTCAAAATCGAATAACAAATGTTATATGTATTATACAACTAGCTGTTGCCCGCGGCTCCACCCACGTGGAATTCTGATCCCGTTCATCGCTGATATTATAGCCTATATGTTAATCCAGGGTATAACCTATATACATACCAAATTTCAACCAAATCGGTCCAGCCGTTTATGCGTGAAAGAGTAACAAACATCCACACATCCATTCTCACAAACTTTCACATTTATAATATTAGTAGGATAGTAGGATAGTAGGAAGTTGCTGGTGAGGTACACCTTTATAAAAACTTAATTTTCACAAAACATTGCAGCTAATTTACTCCCCTGTAACAACTTGTGGTTATATCACTTGACATACTATAATTTTCGAATAAAGATAGCAAGCCAAAACCGTTGGCATAGGTCCAAATTAAAAAAGTTCACCAGCCACCTGACCTGCCATTTATTAACTAGGAACAGGTATATATTACATACATATTTGATTTTCAGCTGGTTGTGTATTCAGCTTTTTATGGTCCAACATATTTATGAACATTAGTTAAATTGACTGCGATGCTTTGAATAAAATATAGTGACTAGCTTTCTTTACCTTTTTGAAGTGAAAAATTTTCAAGGCACGGTTTCCTTAGGGATTGGTGAATGCATTATGCGAACGTTTGAACAGATAATTGAACGGAAGTATATTGACACTTGTTTTTTTTTTAAATTCTATACGGCTCATAGAACCTGTTTGACAGTAGTTATCTCTTTAACGTCAAAACTTCTATAGACGCAATGAGCGCATTTTTGTGAAATACATATTTTTTACTATTTTTTTATGTAGGTACATACATGCGCTAATGGTAGGTACGCTACGAAAGCATATTGCAGTCTCAGAAAAAAAAACCCAAGAATAGATTTATTTGCCTAGTTGAAGTCAAGAGGCAGACATTTTGTCATTGGCACCGATATCAATGCATCATCTACAAAGACAAATCTACAATGTTATACAAGCCTACGCGGTGTGTTAGTGGGTCACTACTATTGATTCTTTTATACAGGTGTAACAGAGTAGTGGGCGTGTAGGAGTAATTAATCGAATAAAAAAAAAATAGTCAGTGAATTTGCAGTGTCTATCATCTGAGTATCTAGTATAAAAAAAATATTTGACATCAACTTTGAACTGTGATATCCATACTAATATTATAAATGCCAGGAGTGGACTGTAATAGGCTAATTGATTGATTGATTGATTATAAATGCGAAAGTCTGACTGTCTTTGTCTGTCTGTCTGTCTGTTACGCTTTCACACCTAAACCATTGAACCGATTTTGATGAAATTTTATATAAATATAAATAAATAAATAAATATTGTACGACAATCTACACAACGCTATCTAGACCCAAAGTAAGCATAGTTTAACTAGCCTGTGTTATGGGTTCTAGAATGCGGATAAACATACATAGATACATTTTTTTTTTGTAAATACATACATATTATACATAGAAAACACCTATTACACATATACAGATAGATTTGACCTTGGGCAAGGCTATGTTTAATCGCGATAACCGATACCCACGTGGGGCGGAGCCATGTGTAACAGCTAGTTTGATCATGAATTTAATTCGATTAAGAAAGAGAATAGAGAATCAATCTTTCCCTTACAGGGGAATGCTCAGACCACTAAGCTACCGAACCGCACGAAGCCAATCCAAATTTCTTATCGATTTGAATAGTTAGCATAATAAGTGCTTCAATATTTCATTCATAATTTTAAGTGTTCATATCTTAGAGTATACATTGCTATAGAGCGCGCCTTACAAGTATGAACTGCTATCACGGGTATGAACAGTACCGAGGGTCCTGGCTCAACCTCAATCAGTAGCAAAACAATACCCGTCAAAATGACTTCGCAAGTAATATTCAATTAGATATCAAATCGAACAAAAAACTTCATAACAACAAACTACATTAATAAGTGCATTTTCGGTAATGCATGAAACTTCACTATAGGTGCGCTATACCATCGCAAAGTATCTGCTAACACTCGGCGCCAAAGACCTGAGTGATAAGCGCGCTCTATATTTTATAATGTATACTCTAAGGTTCATATCAAATAAAAATTTACTATTCAAGATTAATAATACGATTTCCTTTCCTTTACATCTGAAAATACCACCTTTTACAACATTTTACCTGAAAGTTTTCCTCTAAAATAAGATAGCTTGAGCCTATAAAATTCAGGCTCCGGATTTAAAAGGTCTATAGAGGCTGTCACTTGTCCTTTGCAAAGTATATTTTTCCTCCATTTTCCTTTTTGTAACAGAATGAATTTTCCATAAGAATCTCTCAAGTACGTACTTTAAAAGTAATAAACACACTTATCTTCGAATGAATGCTTTTTGATTTCGTTTATTTAATTGGCTTAAGAATATTGTTATTTAAAGACTTTTTTGAGTTCCGTCGCCTAAGGGTGAAAAAGGAACCCTATCACTAGGATTCCACTGTCCGTCTGTGTGTCAAGTGTGTCACCAGACTGATTCTCATGAACCACGGTAGCTAGATAGTTGAAATTTTCACTGATAATGTATTTATGTTGCCGCTAAAACTGAACGAAATAAATATTTATAAGGGCTTCCCATACTTCAAATGATACGGAACCCTTCGTGGATACATGGATTCGCTCATGGTCATCTATTTTTTTATTTTACAATGATTTCTTTTATCGTGTATCAAATTTTCTACTAAATCTTCTTTAGGACATCGTTCAGTTATTATTGTTAACACATTGTGTCTGTCTGTTATGCTTTTACGCATAAACCACTAAACCGATTTTGATAAAATTTGGTAAAAAAGTAGAATAAAACTTGGGAAAGGAGATAGGCTATGTTTGGTTGCGATAATCGACATTCCCGGGCAATAAATAGCCAGTAGACCAAAGCCAGTGTAGATCAAAATAGGTAGATAATTAGAATAAAATCCCTTCATTGTAGTCTAACGCTACATTTTACCGTATTGTACCAAATATAGCGACAGTAGTTTATTGTTTACGCGTACTCAAGCAGTCTCAAGAGGAAATGTTCCTATAAACAGTCGTGACGGGAATGATAGAACAAAATATTAAAATGAATAGGGCCGTCGACTGTTGGATAGCAATGTTCAAATTCGTAGAAAATTTAAAGGGGCTATTATAGAGAGCTATAGAAGAGGGTACAGTCGGTTACAATGTTGTTGAAAAGGTTCAGAAAGGCAAATCAACAGTATTTCTACGTACAATCATGTTTAAGGATACTTAAAAATGGTTGACTCTCTTGTAAGTACAGTTGCTATCGGAATCATTCGTAGGTTAAGAATGTTGTTACTGACCAAGTTCTAAAATTTTGCGTGATGAGTATAATCACCAAATTAAAAATTTAAAAAACCGACTTCAACCGATTTTTGTTGATATTTCATAAATTGCTTGACCGATTTTGATAAAATTTACCTGGGAAGTATAACCTATCAAACAAAAAAATAATTTTGCAAATCGGTCCAGGCGTCTTTGAGTAATCGGTGAACATACATAAAATAATACAGGACTACCTCAAAAGTAAACCAAAACGAATGCAAAAAGAATTTTTAATTAAAATCAACGCATATACACCGGAAATATAGCTGAATATTCTGAACACTTCTGCATACCCTTTCAAAGGATTCAGGCGTGATGTTATGATGTGTAATGGCAGAGACATTGCAATAATATGCGATTGCAGCAATCGCGGCTGATTTCCTGGTATTTTTTGAAGAGTTCCTTGGTGTAATCTCGGAAACCCATCATCAGATCTTTACGAAATTTAAATGGGACCATTTCGGAATAATCTACTTTCGAACAAAAAAAGAATTTTGCAAATCCGTCTACGCATGGCGGAGCTATGAGCGAACAAACATAAAAAAAAAAAATATAAACATCCGAATTGAGAACCTCCTCCTTTTTTGAAGTCGGTTAAAAAATTTAAAAATGTTAAATTTGACCTTTGAAATGTTATTCACAACAAAAACGTCAAATTAATATTTAGTTTCTTTATTTCAATATTACTAAATAGTAAGTTCAATATTACTAAACAGCCTCCGTGGCGTAGCGGTAGTGAACGCGGCCGCTACGCAGGAGGCGCGGGTTCGATCCCCGCTCAGTGCAAATATTTGTGTGCATTAAATATGGGTATTTGCATTGGTCTGGTCGTGCCTCGGAGAGCACGTTAAGCCGTCGGTCCCGGTTGCCATAAGAACATCTATGGCAGTCGTTACGGGTAGTTGGTGCCCTAAAAAGTTCAAAAACAACGGTCTAGCTGCAAAGCTTCGATATCGCCTAATGTTAACATTGGGTCGTGGAGGTCAGATGGCAATCGCTTCACGGAAAATATTGAGGTCTAGCCAAATCTGTAGCTATGGCTGGTAAAAGCGGACCCCAGACTCCGAACTGAAAGCTTCGGATGCGACTGGGAATTAACGCTAGGAGGAAGAAGTAAGTGAGCAACTTCTAAGGCGACTATAATATCAGGATACTCCCATTATACCTACTGTGTTATATCGCAACATGATTTTTTTTTAAATATTACCTTGCAAGAAAAATCAATATACAAGTTATTAGGTAGGTACAGGTATATATTTTCACAGATATTTTTTATGAACATGAAAAAAGACTGCTCTATAGTCAATGCAAAATAATCAGTTAACCAATGGTTAGGCCTATATATAGAGAAAAATATTTTTAAAGAATATTAGCAACCGAAAATACTAAATATTCTCTCTGCCCATCCAGCAAAGCCAAATTACTTGTATTATGAGTGGGTTTACGTCGGTAATGTAATGACCAGGATTAGAACCCGGGACCTCTCTATCTCAAGTCCGACTCCTTAGCCACTAACCTACTGACGCTACAATACAACCTATTAATACATACATACATACCTACATACATATATTCACGCCTGTAAATTCCCGAAGGGGCGAGCTTATTGCCGTCAAGCGGGTACTTATTCATGGGCTGTATGTTTACTGTCGGATGGAGAACAGCCCTACCCCTTAGTCGCCTTCTACGACACCCACAGGAAGAGATGGGGTGGCCCTATATTCTACTCTGCGGCCCATACTAACCTACTACTTTTTTTACTATTAATTCATATCCATACTAATATTATGAATGCAAAAGTAACTCTGTCTGTCTGTCTATCTGTCTGTCTGTCTGTCTGTCTGTCTGTCTGTCTGTCTGTTACGCTTTTACGCCAAAACCACTGTGGTATAGAGGTATATTAGACCTTGAGAAAGGACATAGGCTGTGTTTGGTCGCGATAACCGACATCCACGCGGGCGGAGCCGCGGGCAAAAGCTAGTGTAGTATATATGATTCCTTTTGTACCTTATTGAGAAAAATAAATAAACTATTACTACTAACATACTCGTATTAATACAATACAACAAATCTTGTGAAGTAAAACTGCCTTTTGTTTCCAGCCCTCTTCCCCTCACAGCAAGTCACTTGATAGGTATGATGGTTGAAGCTACATATTCCTGTCAGTGATGATCGATTCTAGTACTTAAACTAGGTCAGGCTTACAAATACTATACCTCTGAATCTATATGTAAGGTGATATTTTAGAGCAAATGTAAATTATGCTAATGGACGTAAAACGGAATCCAATATCTCGTGAATTTGGAGCCATTCGAATGGGAAAATCACTCCCAGGTAAAGAAGTTTTAAGCTTGCTTTGTTTTTTTAACTCCAGGTGGTAAAAAGGTTGTATCGGTATACAAAATACCTACTTTTATTAATTTTTAATTATTAATATTGTATGAGAATTATTAATTAGTTTTAGAAGCATGATGAATTGTAAATGAAATTATTATAATTATGTTGCTATTTTGTCGCATTGGGTTTGCCTGTAATGACAAATTGTATGTATGAAATAAATAAAATAATATAGGCTATTAACTATATAGCGAGAGGTGGGTGTTTTTTTACCGCGTGGTTCCCGCTAGACCACCCCATCTCCTCCCATGCGGTGTCGTATAAGGCGACAAAGAGATAGGGCTTATGTTTAACGTTTAACATCAGACAGATATATGTATATTATACAGCCAGACTTAGCCTCAGATGCCAGGCTCGAGTCAACAATAGTGACCGGAATAAGGCAATAAGCTCACCCCCTATTACGTGTATAAATACGTTATGAGATAATCTGTTTTTGTGACAAATTTTATTCACATACCTTGACCCATTTTGATTAAGACAGGAAAAAGAGAAACGACTCAGGCGATACTTGAAACCGCGACCAGTCCCTTACAGGGGAAATGCTCTGACCACTGAGCTAACAAGTCATGCATTGAGTGCTCCAAATTCTGCTATACAACCGTCTTAGGGCGACGGTCATCAACTCCCGCCTGAGTCGTTTCTCTTTTACCTACCCTAATCAATTTGAATAGTTAGCATACTAATTGCTTGAAAATTTCATTCAATTGACCAATTTTGTCACAATTTAGTAACAAACTTCTAACTATCCATCAGAACTTTCACATCACTATCACTACATATTATAAAAAACAAAGTCGCTGTCGCTGTCCGTCCGTCCCTATGTATGCGTAAATCTTCAAAACTACGCAACGGATTTTGAAGCGGTTTTTTTAATAGAGTGATTCAAGAGGAAGATTTATATGTGTAATACATGCATAATATTGTAGAGAAACACTGATAAATTTAGAGATATGCAGCGGGAATGGGATCAGAAAATATGGCGGTACGAAGTTCGCCGGGTCAGTTGATAATAATTATAGTACGGGTGCGCTAGTACTATTATCTGTACTGTTGTACGGGTAAGATTCTGACCACATGCTTACTGGTATGTTATCAGTAACTTATGTGCGTTAACAAGATTGCGGTTAAACGGGTTACTATCAACACAAATGCACATTTGAGGTTAGTTTCACTACATCTATTTACACTATGCACAACCAAACGTTTCCGTCTGTCTTAAGCTAGATTAATGGTCAAGTTACATACTATAGTTATTGCTCGGGACATAATATATTATCTTGGAGTTAAAATGTACTCAAAATGTGATCTATATGCGCAGAACACGGTTCTTGGGTGTCTTTTGAGGAACGCACGGGATACTACGGCGGTAGACGATCTCAAATTCACCAAGCATAGATTATAAAAGTCGTTTGTCTCGCGATTTAGGTCCAAGATACGTGTCCCGAGTGTTGACCCCAGTGACGTCACAAAATGTGCTATATATTCGCATTACGCGGTTTTTTTTTGTATTTTGAGGATAGCACAGGGTGCTACGACAATCACCCAGCGGCAAAAAAGAGCTCAATTCCACCAATTATAAATTACTCGTATATGAAACCAATCCGCCCTCGCCAGGGCCTCGTTTTTCTCGCGATTTGGGGTCTGTGGGTCGTAGGTTATGGGAGATGAGATTTTTTTTATACTACTTAGGTCGCTGACAAGCGCACGGCCCATCTGATGTAACGTGGTTACCGTGACCTGTGGACGAGTGCAACATCAGAGGAGTCACACTCGTGCTGCCGACCCTGTAAGAACATGATTGTCAGAGACATATCTCTCGTACCCCGGCCGCTTCTACTTGGGCTCATAGACGTTTCTCAGTGACTAAGGTAGTGGTATATTGACCTCCGTCCCCCATGAACGCGGGCCTGGAGGTGACGGTTGGAGCCACCTATCACCCTAGCAGAAGCAGGCCGCGGCAGTGGTACGCATTGCGTGCTTCCCCATACCCGGGGGCGAGTTGGGGACTCTGTGATCCCCACACCGGAAGAGGGCCGAATCGAAAGATATGGCCCTGGGTCGGCCAGGGTGCAAGGGATAATGTCTACGACTATCTCACCGCCGGCAACTGACGGCCTACAGATGGCGTGCATTTTAGTCGGTTCAAATCCGACATAACCTCCTCCACCGGTTCCGGCGGAGGGGTATCCGTGGGGATATTCGCACGATAAAAAAAAGAAAGGTAGTGGTGTATTTCACGGACATTCCACCAGCTTGCCAACGTTACAAGGTTTATTGACCTTTTTACGAGCCTATTGCCTACAGACATATTTCTAACAGCATAGCACGATTCAAGATTCGAATAACATTTAGGTACGAATATAACAACTTCTTATATCATGAAAATATTATATATATTTTCATAAGCTAAATAAGATATACGAGTAGTAGCTTAGGATAAAATATGTCATCTAAAATGTGTTTCTCCTTGTGGCTTAACCTTACTGTGGGGAGAACATAAATTACGCCATTCAGTGTCGTGAGAATGAAGAGATCCGATTCTCAGCATTCCATGGATTCACCGTGCGGTCGCCGGGTCCATAGCGTGATACAGAGAGGAACACCGTGACGGCGACTGGGACTTGCGACCCAGATGTAGGTTTAGGGTGGCCACCTTGTGATGCATCAGCGCTCACCTCCACCGTCAGTAGTGTTCCCCCCCCTACCTATCCAAATTTGGTAAGATCCTATCAATGCCGCTTTTGATATTCGATTTAGTAAAGAGCTTACTGAAGCTCTTGGCAATCCGAGGTCTTTAAGTAAGTTGTACAGGGATTTAGCTGGAATTCCCCTTGCTCCTACTTCTACGGCGTAGAGTTTAACCACGTAGCCGTTCTTGGTTAACTCGTTAGTCAAGTCAAAGTATTTGTTTGTCTTTATAGCGTGGTCTTTAGGTATATTAGTTTCCCACGGTACTGTGAGTTCTACAAGCACTGCACGCCTATGCGATCGTGAAAAAAGGAATATGTCGGGTCTGGATGATGAGGCACATATATCCTCCGGTATTTTATAGTGCTTCTCATACGTGTCTACGAGTATTGTCCAGTCAACGGCAGCTATCAAAATTGAATATGGCTTTTGAGGTGATTTCTTTGAGCAGCCTTCCTTTACAAACACAATGTCATTTCTTTGGTTTGTGGTTAATCCTTTTTTCGCTCTAGCTACCGCCAAACTTACAGCCTCACGTATGATTTCTAATACCTTATCATGTCGGCGCGAGTAATGACCCCGGTCTAATAGCGTCCTACAACCCACTAGCAGGTGCCTAGCCGTTCCAGTTGCTTCACCACATGAGTTACATGTTTTATCTGTGGCTTTTCCCCACCTGACTAGATTGCTTTGGTCGGGGAGGGTCAACTGGAATGCATTTAGGTAAAATTTAAGTAAGGCCGGTGACCAGTCGTATATTATGGTACGCCATTTCAAGGCTATGGGAATACAAAATTCACCTAGGGTCAACCATTCGTTTTGCATTTCTAGGTTCATTGCGTGCACCTTATAGGTGTTGTTTTCGTCTGTTTGAAGAAAAGATTTTGTTATTTCTTTATCTGTTTGTTTCTGAATATTCCCTAGACCTACTCTACCAGTCTGCGAGCCCATCATGAATTTTTTATGGAACTGGAGGCGTGATTCGAGCTCCGATGCATTTTTATCTTTTGGAAGGACCTTTACTATTTCGTCTTTAGATTTCGATAAGACGTGCATTTTAGTTACTCTTAGGTGTTTATAGAGTTCTGATGGCTTCTTTAACGTCATTCCAAAATTATTCGCGGATCTATATAGTGCCGACGGGTCGGCCGACTGAGCTAGCCCTAGCCACGACTTCAGTGTCTTTGTAACACTCGCATCTAGTTTTTTGAGGAGGCTCTGGTTTATATCATATATAAGAAACGGCCAGTTAAGACGCGAGGTTAAATAGTTGTCATAGATCCAAGCTTTTTTAACATTACTTATTGGTTGTTGGTCTACCTTTTTTAAATCGATAATGAAACTATCAATTAATTCGTCCAAAGCTGGAGTGCAACCTCTGTTATCAATCTTTCTTCCGAGGAATTTAAAGGGCACGGTTTCAGATATAGTTGAAACGTTTTCCCCGCCTATACTTAGCCCTGGGTCATATGAAGTATACCTGGTACCCCGCCTACCCAGACATAGACAGTAGCATTTGCTAGGTTTTGTTTTCATTCCATCTGTCCATGCACAGAAATCATCCACTCTACGCAGTAGGTCCTGGCACTGCTTTGGGTTGCGAGTCAGTATTGCCAAATCGTCCGCGAATGCGAGGATGGACTCCGTATATTTACCGTTTAGCTTAAACCGATAGCCCCACTTCTTGTCATGTGTGGAAATGTTGTCTATTAAAATATTTATTACTATATTGAAAACTATAGGTGATAAACAGCAACCTTGGAACAAACCGACATTATAATTTAAAGGTTGCGTGTATCCATCTTTGGTATTAATCACAAACTTTAATTTACCATAATAAGAGGATATTATTTCCCAAATGGTGGACGGAAAGTGATACCATTTTAATGCAAACAACATAAGCTCGTGTTGTACTGAGCCAAAAGCGTTTTCTAAGTCTATCCAACAAACTGTTATTTGCTTTTCGTTTGATCTGGCATCTTTTAAACTTTCCGCCAGTAACGAATTGTGTTCTAGACATCCTGAAATTCCGGGTAAGAACCCTTTTTGGTGATTTGGTCTGAAATAGTTATTATTTATCATGAAATTTGCCATTTTAAATTGAAGCCATGAGAAGAAAATTTTTGAAATTGTGTTGGTTAATGCTATTGGTCTAGCGTCTTTTGGACTAGTTACTATTTCTTTCTTTGGAATGAGCACAAAATTAGCTTTACCGAAGGCCGCTGGGACTTCTTTGCTCGACCAGATCCTATTGAATATGCTTAGAAGATGTTTACGTACCGATGGGCATTTTTTATAGATAATGTAAGGTATGCCATCAGGCCCTGGGGCGGTTTTTGTTGGTTTCTTTTTGATTTGTTGTTCTATTTCGTCTAAGCTAGGTGGGTTACAGTCAAATGTAAAATGAGGGCTTACTGGTTTTTGCGCGTTTGGTTTACTGTATGGTTTTTTGTATTTAGGCACCTCATAATTACTTTTATAGTAGCTATGGATCTGATCGTTACTTAGCGGTAGCCTATCCTGCTTTCTGTCGCTAAAAATATTCCTCGAGTATTTAAACGGGTCCTTATCGAACTCTACTTCATGTTTGGCTCTAATAAAATTATTATTTTCATTTATTATTTGAAAAGAAATTCCTTGAATTAATTTCAGTATTGACCTTAAAGCTCTGGCCAGTTGATGACTAAGTTGATTATCGCCCATAGCTTTAGCAAACCGTAGTCGTTTGATAAGGTCCCGCTTTTTTTTTCTCATTTTAATTTTGAACGCGTTTTCTCGGTTTTTTCGCGCGTAAGGTAATGATGGTGGGTAATGCTCATGCAGGTATGAGTAAATGCTAACCTGGAAAGATTCTACCTGGCTGTTTAGATCCTGCTTTGTTCCGGGATGTTCTAACAGGATGGCTAGGTTTTGGTCGTGGGCTTTCCAGGTGGTCGACTTTAAAGAGGGAATGCTAAGACGGGCCCGGATATTGATGGGCTCCTGGTTTGTGTCACACTCTGGCTCACCATGGGATATATGAGGGTCAACTCTATCCGTGGCAATAGTTGAAGAACTTACAGACGACTGTCTTGCTCCAACACCATCGTGTGATTTTAAGTGCTTCAGAAACCAGGCTCTCTTCTTGTATACTTTCCCGCACGTTGTACATGTTAAGTCCGTATTCTCGCCATTGTCGTTTGCTTTATCCACCGGTGGACAATTCTTTCGCCCCCCCTCTCGGATTGTCCTGGAGGTATTTTTCTTTATTGGACTTTTAGCGATGAATTCTAGGGCAGGGCTTGCTAGGCCCTTGCCCGCGGCTGTCTTTCCAGCAGTCCATTGTCTTTCCAACAGTGATGGTTCAGACCCTGTTCAAATTCTTTAGCTGGTCATAGATCAGGCTTTTACTTCCACACTATTATTATCTTTTTACTTTTATAGGATTTATAGCCTCTGTTGCGTGGCGGTAGTGAACGCGACCGCTAGGTAGGAGGCGCGGGTTCGATGTCCGCTGGTGCAAATATTTGTATGCATGAATATTGGTATTTGCATTGGTCTCGTCGTGCTTCGGAGAGCATATTAAGCCATCAGTCCTGGTTGCCATACGAACACGAGCAGCTATAGGAGTCGTTATGGGTAGTTGGAGCCCCAAAAAGTCCAATAACCGGTCTAACTGCAATGCTTCGATATCGCTAATGAGTTGTGGAGGTCAGACGGCAGTCGTTTCACGTAAAATATCTAAGTTCACCCATTCCACACTTAGACTAGAAAAAGCGGACCCTAGACACTGATCTGAAATCTTCAGATGCGACTGGGATTAAACGCTAGGATGAAGAAGAAAACTTTTAGATAGGATTTCACTCTAAAATTGCTTTTAAACATAGCAATGGTGTATATTAAAAATGTACCTATTAAATAAATAATAGCTTAACCAGCAGGCTTATAACTTGGATTTGAAAATTGACGATTGTTTGGCCCTCATGGGGCCTCAAAAATACCTACCCTATCTGTAATATTATGAATCTCTTTTAATCTTTGAAGAAGGCAAAGGAATGTTGAAAATAAGAATCACAGTTCACTCAACAATTTTTTTTTTTAATTTTAAAATTAAATTACATCTCTTATTAACAATTTTACACGATTTTCCTCAATAACAGCAGAATTATTTATGACAGAAATATTTGGCAATAAAAATTAATAGCACGAAATTATTTAATAATTCGGCTCTATTAAATAATTCCATAAAACCGGCTGGTTTTTAAGGGCTTCCCCGGTAGTAAAAAAGTACTATTAGGTAAGTACTGTTATTAAAACTAGCTAACGCCTGCGGTTCTTCCTGCGTAAAACGGTGATCCCGTTCGCACCATCCGTCCGTGTAAAATACCCGTTTAACGGCAACAGGCTCGGTCCACATAACATGGGTGTGTGGGGCCCACTAAGAACACACCTACAAGCCAGCGCATCTACTGATTGACGGACGAGGCTCTATCGCAGGCTTTTATTTCAGGGTTGGGGGGTCAGCGGCAGTAGTTCTCATAAAAACTAAGAGGAGAAGAATGGGTAAGCAAACCCTTGGCTCCGAGATTGGAGGCCTGGGGTGCAACCAGTACTTATGGGGACGTATTTATATGAAAGTAAAGGTTGTATCATACTAGCTGTTAGCCGCAGCTCCGCCCGCGTGGATGTCGGTTATCGTGACCAGACATAGGCTATATCCTTTCCCAGGGCCTAATCTATTTCTGAACCAAACTTAATTTAAATTGGTTAAATGGCTTATATTAAACGTGAAAACAAGACAGACAGTTTGTTACTTTCGCATGTATAATATGAGTTTATATGGTGTGATTCCCACTTAGAATATTGCTTATCGATTATGCATTATCTACGTGACGAATATAGTCAAGGCAATGCGCCTTATGATAAACAGGTGCACAGGTTCCCATCAAAATTATCAGGGTCAAGTCAACTCACCAGGAAGCCAGTATACCTACTGATTGAGGAACAAAGTTAGGTCAGGTCAGGTCACTGCCATAAAACCCTATAAGCCTAACCAAGAGGAGGTAAGCGGACCCTGGACCCTTTTTTTTCTTTATACAGGGTGTATTTTTGAAACGGGGCAGTAAGGGCAAGTACCTTAACCGTTGTAGTTACAGCAAAACGTTCTTAGGAGACCTTCAAACGTGGGGATGTGCAAACGTGGGGATTTTGCGCACGACTAAAAAAAATGGCCACGTTTTTATCGTGACTTTGGGTCTAAATATATACCGGTAACTATTTCATGTCCGGGTTTGTATATTTGTCGTAAAAAAAATTATGTACCTAATACTTAGTTTTTAATAACTAGTATAATGTGTATTTTGAATATGTGAGAAATATGTAGGTATTACGAAATTATGTACATATATATACTCACACCTGTAAATTTCCTAAAGGGTTGGCAGATACCCACATTTCGCCAACCATAATTTTCGTTCCCACGTATAGGGGGTGAGCTTATCACCGTCAAGCGGGCACTTGTTCATGGCTTATTATGTTTACTGTCGGATGGAGAACAGTCCTATCCCTTAGTCGCCTTCTACGATACACACGAAATTATAAAATAAAAAAAAAGTAAAAAATAGGTAGGTACATATATTAAACACAGTATAAATATTCCTTCCCTAAAAATTTCTAATACAGGTGCCCGAAACAGACCTCATCGAGGTTACTAAAGAGCCAAGTGTACTGTACAGGTAAACTGTAATGCGACCTATTAATTAAAATTTACCCAAAGTTAATTAGAAACGCTGTAACAGACGCTAAATTAATTTCGGGGCAAAATTGCAGTTGCTCGTATTTTACACCGCATTCAAGTAATTTATTTGAAGGAACTAATTGACGTTAAGATGTTTCAGATACTTCCTTTGTGGTTCCTTTTAGTGTTGTGTTTGGTAACTTTTATAATGTCGATTTATAGACGAAAAGCTCAATCTTTCCAAAAACATTTTGAGAAAAATACATTTCGAGAAAAGGGCTGTTTGGGAAAAGGACATTATGCGTGGTTTCCTGCAGAATAGAATTTGGACCACCTCATCTCCTCCCATGCGGTGTCGTATAAGGCGACTAAGGGATAGGGCTGTTTAACATCAGACAGATATATACAGCCCAGACTCAGCCTCGGATACATGGCTCGAGTCAATATGCCCAGGAAACGGCAATAGGCTCACCGCCTATTACGTGGGACCTAATATAATAATTGGTGAAATAAGCAGTTAAAATAGCTGGTTAACCAACGCGATGATCAAATTATACTATTTAACCATGCTTCTAGCAACCCAATTTCTACTTGACAAAAAATTTAACAGCTGATTAGTAAAGACGTTGATCAGTCTTTCGGAAACTGGGCGTAAGTTTTTCATCATGGTCACGGAAAATAAAAACAACTGGAGGTTCCCCGCATTTATCGACTGCATACTACGAGTAGGTACTATTATTAATTATTCTGTGCCTGCGTTCTGCATAATATGACGGAATTAACTACTAATTGACATTTGACTAATACTAATCATTCAATTAGTAGTCAATCCCGCTTGTTCTCAGTTGAAAATTGATACTAATTACGTCACTGTTTTGTGTAGCGTGACTCACGTGACCAATCAAATCACTTATACCCGGAATTTCAGCGACTTAGATTAAATGCAAACTCTATAGGTACCTCGACACAGCAAGTGTTCCGCCTACTGACAGCCGGGATCGATTTTTAACGTGCCTACCTTGCAAAGATCGGAAGCGCTCAAATGAAATTAAACTGTGCAATAGTGGTGAAATGCCTCTATATTTATATGCTGTGGTCACAATCAAGGATCGATTGTTACCCAAGGCCACTTTGGCAAAAATCGGATGAGTGACTCACAAAAATGCCAATCATGACATTCAGCGAGGTCACTGTAAAATTAATCTATGTTCCCGAAGGGGCCATTTCGATGGCCCTGGGTCAGCCCGGGCATGATGGATATGCCAGGGGCAATTTCATCCGCGATAATTTATGACTTAAGACGGCGGCGACGTGTGGCTTTAGTCGGTTCGAGTCCGAAATAACCACCCCGCCCGGCTTCATCGGAGGTATACTCGTATAAGGGCATTATCTCACTGTAAAACAATCTATGTTATATATTAATGTACTTACTTCAAAAAACTATAAACATTTGAGTGCTATTATTTTTATAGACGTTAAGTATTATAATTACAGACAAGACAATCTAAATATTGAAACATATGATTAATGAATAATATTATTCCGTAAGTATTATATGTGATATATCAGTTGTAAAAGTAGGTAATATTATGTTCAAATATTATTGTAAAGATGAATAATATAATGATGATACAACCATGTAGAATAAAATTATTATAATATACAATACTGTGTTTGATTATATAAAAGTGGTAATGATGTTATGTTTAACACTTAATTTTTTGTCTGAATAAGTGGGTCAGCACCCATTGGTCCTCCAAAACTCGACCCCTAGCATAAAAGTTGTAAATTCGACCCCTTTTTAGGTACCCATTGGTCCTTCGGTAACTAGCTTAATCAGCCGTTCAATTACCTGCCTAGGCTGTTTACTAAACAGCGCCATTCAATTAACGGCCTGAATGATATTCAGCCATACTCATGATATTCAACCACAATACTCAGGCTGATACGCTCGTTGCTCCCAGTACCTATAGCTGAAAAAGAAAACCACATCACAGAATACAAGTTACCGGCACTAACGCTAGAGTAGGCCACGGTAACCACTTTCCATCAGGTAGGCCGTGTGCTGTTTTACTACCTAAGTGGCATAAAAAATATAATGATGTGGAAGAGAGAAGTAGGAGAATAGACCCATGGGGTTTAATATTTTATATTATATTTTTATATTTTTATTTTTTAAAGAAAGCTTACCTACGGACTAATAGATCACAATGAGTACACGATCAACATTGTCAGATCGCCAATTACAAGCCCTCACATTTTAATATTTACATGGTATAAACAGTTATAAAATAAGAATTACAGCAATTACACCAAACAAAAAAAAAAAACAATATAATAAACAAAAAAAAATATATTATATAAGAATCACACAAAACAAAAAAATATCACATTTTCTATTTATATACCTACTCGGCAAGATACTTTGGTTAAGATAGAAAAAGCGAATAAAGTTTAGACGGGACTCGAACCCGCGATCTTGCCCTTCCACTGTCGCCGTATGACGGATGTATAGAAAAATTGGATCATATTTGGGCGAGGCTTGGTGGCAGTAGGCATTCCCCCTGTAAGGGAAAGATCGCGGGTTCGAGTCCCGTCTAAGCTGTATTCGCTTTTCGATTTGAATAATTAGCATTCTAAATGCTCTAAAATTTCATTCAAAAGATATTTGGGCACCAATTTCATGATTTCCTTAGATAACATAATCGAATTACCTACTCAATAGCGTAAGTAGTTTGAGACAAGAATTGATTGTATTAGATTACAATGTTATCACATCCTGAAACTTAAGTTTGAATCCTTTGGGATTAAGTACTTACCTGACTTACTGTTCGAATTATCTCTTAGCTATCGAGAGATTTACTACAACCATAGAGGCTTTACTAAACTTTAAATTAACTGCCTTTACGAAAGTTCCAGGAAACATATTCTTACAATATTATTATTTCTATGCAGGTCACACTACTACCAGAGTTTAGATTATGATTATTTTAATTTTATTCATTGGATTGGTTTATAAATCACGTGCTGGGGGCCACCACTAGTCGTCTGTAATGAGAGAGACTTTGCCACAAGTTTAGTATCAGGCGAGGTTAAGTCATATTGACGAGTCCTGTAAATTCTGGCCTTACGCCTTCATAAAATTCCTTTATTGTATCAATCATCATCATTGTATTTAGTTTATAAAAGGGTGGGGCCCTTTATAAACTAAAGCTTTTTATATTTTTTTAGATTAAAAGTTCCTTGTATACTAGGTATACAATGGACAAGGCCTTACATACAAAAATAGTAAATAATATGGATTTAAAAGATTTTGAAATTACATAAAGAATATTAAATTCTTTTGAAACATTTGTTGAAAGACAGGTAAAAATAAAATTTATAAGAAAATGCTTTCAACTCGCCACAGACTGAAGTCTTTCAAAAGTTATATCGGAACTAGAAATTTGTATGAAAAGACATTTCTATTGTTGTATTTGACTAGGAGTTTGCTTGAATAGTTTGCAATGCATTATTCAGATACGAATCCAATATTCAATAATATAAGAAATATATAATATTCATATCAAGTCAAAGACAAAAGAAAACAAAAGTTTCCGTCCGTTTTATTTTCAGGGATATTCGCGTAAACTTCAGAAAATGCAATAATGTTTTCGATTATTTATTTATCAATACTGGTCGAATAAAGTACATAGAACATTATACCTACTAGTAATCACACTCGGGTATCGGACGCAGGCAATCACGTTCGGGCATCGAGACAGAGCAATCAACCGAGACGAGTGACGAGTTCTCTGACTGGGCTATTTGCAGTACGGTAGACATCACAAGCATGTCAACTTATCGTGTCAGTCACATTGAATTAGGTCACTTGTACTGTCCCACAATACGTATGTACCTTAGAGTATACATTATATTATATAGAGCGTGCGTATCACTCAGGTCTTCAGCGCTTAGGATAAGCAAATACTTTGCAATGGTGGACTGCCTCTGTGGCGTAGCGGTAGCGAACGCGGCTGCTACGCAGGAGGTGCGGGTTCGATCCCCGCTCAGTGCCAATATTTGTATACATGAATATAAATATTTGCATTGGTCTGGGTGTTTCTATGTATAATATGTATGTATTTACAAAAAAAAAGTATCTAAGTATGTATATCCGCATTCTAGATTCCATAACACAAGCTAATTAAGCTTACCATGGGTCTAGATAGCGTTGTGTAGAATGTTGTAGAATATATTTTATTTATTTAATGGTAAAGTGTAGGTACCTATAGTGACGTTTCATGCATTACCGAAAATATACCTATGAATGTAGTGTAATGTTGTGAATTTTTTTATTCGATATGATATACATGGATAAAATTAAAGCCAAGATACAAAAATATGGCGTCATTTTATGTACCTATTACAAAAACAATAAATACTACAAAATATGTACAATGTTATATAAAATTTTGATTTAACATATCGCATTAAATCATTGATATAAAAAAAACTTTTTTATATCAATGCATTAAATATTATTTGCAAAGTCACTTTGACGGGTATTGTTTTGGTACTGATTGAGGTTGAACCAGGATCCTCGGTACTGTTCATACCCGTGCTTACTGTTCATACTTAGTAAAGCGCGCTATATAGCAATGTATACTCTAAGGTATGTACAGTCAGCATCAGATCGATCTTGACGAACGAAATAGCCTTGGTTTTCCCCTCTTCCTGTTGACAGTTTGTTCTGATATTTGGTACAGATCTTTAGTTCGGGCAACAATACAATAAATTTAAATCAATAAACCGCCGCGTGTTTCCCGGTAGAGCAGAATTTAGGCCACCCCATCTCTTCCCTTGTCATACAAGGCGACTAAGGGATAGGGCTGTGATCATTTTGAGAGTTTGTAGTCAAGACAGATCTGATGCTGATGGTACAATTAATTAACACAAGAGCAATCAAACGAAGTATAGTATAACCGTGTAAAAACAAAATTTATATCATTCCAATTTAACCCTTACAAAAGTCTCTTACAAAATGTTACAACTGTATGCTAAAATATTCAATTAAAATTTACATGTACGGTACTGAAAACGGGTCGAATAGACCTATGAGTAAAATTGTTTTATGTCAAACCTCCGGTATTGGTCCACATGATTGATATTAGCCACTCAATATCTCATTTATCAACCTGCGTAGAGAGTACCGGGTATAAAATTATGTGGAATCGCTTCGTAAACGTTACGCTTTTAAGCCTTCTATATGATAATTTTGGACTATTAATTAGAAAGTGATTAAACGTTGACATTTTAATAAAATTTGGTTTGAGATGAAAGCTGCGTAATGAATTGCGTAATCGTAAATTTAATTTAGGAAAATGTTGAAGTGATCTAAATAAACATGATGCTAGGATAGGTATACCTATTTTTATGAAAGATTGTCTTGTTCCATTTTTTATTTCAAGCTAACTTCACCTTCAAGCAGGTACATCTACTGATGAACAAACCTTTAAATGAATCTGAATGAAATTTGACAAGAAATAAATTTAGAATTACACGAAAGCTATTTTTTGTCAATTTAGATTGGAAAAAATGAATGCTCAGACAGAACAGGGGGGAGGGGGACTATTTATTGTACCTACCGGTAACAGTAGTTCTTTAGGGTATACGAAACTGAAACGCAATAAAGAACCAATTACAAAAATGATACCCAAAAGTAAATCTTAACACATAAAAATAATAAAATGTCACTAAAGGACACATTCTCGCAGCGACATTAATTAAAGTTGATGAGATCACCCTTCAAGATTACTCAGCTTTTGTTACAAGGTTACTTTTTCATATTATTGGAAGCTTTTCAATAACGAAATGCAGATAAAATATAAATTTTGCAACGGTGTTAATACAAATAAAATATACATTTTACAACGGTGTAAATACAAAATATATATTTTGCAACGGTGTAAATATAAATCCAAAATCATAACGATATGCGTGACCTGAAACGTTTCCCCGTCACGCTATAACAGCGTAACAGTGTTTGACGTTTTTACGATTGCGATAACGCTATTTAATCATCATATCGGTGTAAGTAACAATTTAAGTGATTTATTTGGACAATAATTTCTGTTTAGAATTAATTTTCGTTTATATTTTCTGCAGCATGATTTGTACCTACCATTTATAAATACATTTATTAGTTTCTTATGAAACTAATAATATTAATTTCTTGGATTATCTACCAATATACGGCCGTTCCCAATAACATATCTACAGATAAAGGTAAAGAAAGGTAGATATAGTTCCTTTGTCAAATCCTATTGTTATTTTTGCTACTATGAATTGTGTTACCATAGAGATTGATGACGTTTTTTTTATCCTTTCTAATGTCAAAACTGGCGATAGATAGGATATTGGGAACGACCGATAGTAATTATCCAATTACTTACAGTTAATTTAAATGGTGGTTATGACTTTTTGCTGAGGGCTAGTAGGTCTGAAGGATTATAGGCAAATCGCCAAGAAAGTTTGTTCGATTCCAATCGTTTTATTGGCTAAGTTGCCGAGGAATTTTTACACTAAAAAAGAGATTAAATTCCATTTAAATCCAACTACTGTTGTAATTTAGAGTTGTAACTTTTTAAATAAATTTCTAGATATAGCAGTCATAACGGCATTAAACATGTAGCCTAGCTAGTAGCATGGCTCTAAACTTAGGTAGGCGTATTGTAAATAGCGATGGTTGGTCACTGGAGGTACCTACTGACCTCCACGCGGTGCACCCTGGACAACTGAGACGACAGCACCTCTCTCCCGCAGTAAAATTTCTTGTAACCAATGAATGAAATGTGAAAAATATCTATCTATTTTTAAGACTATGATTTTTTAGCTACTAACCCTTGTAGTATGTCATTCATTCATAGTCTTGAAAATATTTAAAACTGGCTGTTGCTCGCGGCACCACCCGCGTGGATGTCGCTTATAGCGACTAAACATAGTCTATGTCCTTCCTCAAGGTCTAATATCTATGTCTGTACCAAATTTCATCAAAATCGATACAGTGGTTTGGACGTGAAAGCGTAACAGACAGACAGACAGAGTTACTATTGCATTTAAAATATTAAAGTATAGATTTATCAGTAAAAACAATCGTCGAAATCGCAGTCCTCTTCTGAAGATAGCGCTGACCCAAAATCACAAAAATCACAGTGTTGACTATAAAACGAGTGAATAGATGAAAATCTCTTACTGGGTTGACTGATATGTGTCACTTACACATGTTCAAACGTGACCGATCTATCTGTAAGAGGATAAATTTTGTGACAAGTCCCTTGTCACTTCCATTATATTATGTAAATAAATATTTAGGCACCAGCAGAGCGGTAGTAAATAACGACAACGTTTATTGAAATAACTCCCGAAAGCGAGGCATGACATCACTTCAAGAGAATTACCCGGAACATTAAATTATATAAACTACCGTTACTGACTATTACTAAAATATTTATGTTTATTGTCGTACAGCTATTTATATTTAAAACCGACGAAGAGGTGGAGGTATTATGACATAAAAATACTTTATTTCATAATAGCCTCTTCGTTTACAAAGTGAAGTCATCCGGCTTTGTCATGTTTACATTTTAGAGTCCGGGATCAGATTATATTTTTTATTAATTTCTTAACTTATAAGAGAACTAGCTGACCCGGCGAACTTCGTACCGCCATATTTTCCGCCCGAGTGGTATTATCTCTAAATTTATCAGTGTTTCTCTTCAATATTATGCATGTATTATACATAAAGCTTCCTCTTGCTTGAATCACTTTATCTATTAAAAAAACCGCTTCAAAATCCGTTGCGTAGTTTTGAAAATTTAAGCATACATAGGGACGGACAGACAGCGACAGTGACTTTGTTTTATAATATGCAGTGAAGTGATAGTGAAGACGTGCAGGTATGAAAGGAATTTCATCCCTCGCACGCTTAAACTCTGGAATGAACTCCCTGCCGTGGTTTTGCCCAAGTGACTACAGTATGGGGTTCTTCAAGAAGGGCATTAAAAGCTTCTTACGGGGTCAGCAGCGTGAGTGTGACGCCCCTGGTGTTGCACGCGTCCAAAGGTAACCATTTTCGATCAGATGAGCTGTATGCTTGTCTGGCTACTTAGTGGTATAAAAAAGTGAGCGACTGCCGTCTGGCCTCCCAGCCCTAAAAAACCTGCCCCAAAGTCTCGTCTACTGTTTAGCAGGTACATCGACTAGCAGTTGAGGTTGAGTGGGGCCCCGAAGGTGTTAGTAGGGCCCTGTACACAGTTTAGTTCGTTTACTAAGTGAAATGTGACGGTTCAATTCATTGATTTATATTGTAACTAAGTTACTCAACTACTAAAATGGCAGTGGCAAATGAGCCAGTTTTAAAGGGGACGTGCCTTCCTTTGATATATCAATCTTACGTAACACGTCATTTTTTATGACAATATAAAAGCCCTATTTCCCTTCTTATCGATTTTTCCATTATCTAACATCATTAGTACTGTGCTTATCATCAAGTACGATACGTGCACTTCTTACAATAGGAGTATATTCATAACTATGTGGCCCATAGTAAGCACTGTCATCAGCATAATATTATATCCAACATAACTTAAAGGATTTTTGGCAATTAAACTATTGTCAGACTCATTTATCATTTCTATGAAAGTACCACGAATTTTACAGCGTTTGGCCGTGCACCGTGTCGGTAGCTTGCTGAAGGCGTTGTGGCCTTTCATTTCCTTATTTCCCTATTATCGTATGCTTGCCATTCGCAGGAGATTACGCTTGAGTGACAGTTCGCAGGAGATTACGCTTGAATGACAGTTCTAGCGTTGTAGGGCGTCATTTAGACGGAGAGAGCTTCTCGCCTGCAAGATATTATGATTATATACATACATACATACAATCACACCTTTATCCCTGGAGGGTTAGGTTAAGGTCTGTGGATACTCCACAGACTATGACCCACCTGTTAACTTGTGCTGCCTGCCCAAGCACGTGCACTCCGGAGGAACTTATGAGTGCCACTGACAGCGCTATCGGAGTAGCCATACACTGGGCAAACAAAAATATATGACAAGATAATTATGCTATCGACTCGACATTTTTTTTGAATTTTTTTGAACAAGAAGGTTAAGGTGAATTAACACCTACATTTCACCAATCATTTTATTATCGAAAGGACAGAAAAAACTCACTTCGTTGGAAACAATAGCCGCTCGCTCGAGTCGAAGACGTTTGGGACACAAACTCTACGGACACTGTGTCCCTAAGTGTACTTTCAAATATTCCTTGAATAATCTACCCCTAAAAATGTACCCCCTAGAAAATCCCCTAGACATGTTGTTTCCCCCTAAATTTAGGGAGAAAACCCCTAAGTTGGCATCACTGAATATGGCTAATCCCAAGCTGGGCTGGCACAAAATCCTGTAAAAGAACTTCTAAAGTTCGCCTAGGCACATTAACTAATGTAGATATTCTTTCATCAGAATCACCTGTCCTTAGTTTTAATAAAACCACCAGAAGCCCAATGGGCCCCTCCGAATTTCGCTTATTCCAGGCACTTCCTCCAACAACATATTAACACTTTCTTTTGTACAACCTATCCAATATTGAATAAGTTTTCCATCCGACTCGACTGTACAAAACTATCGTTTTATATTGGTGTCCGTAACGTCTTCGAAAAAATAAATAAATTTGAAAGTACACTTAGGGACACAGTGTCCGTAGAATTTGTGTCCCAAACGTCTTCGACTCGCTCGCTCAGCTACGCCTGGCGAGAATTGCCTCGCATTTGACATTTGCTAGTGTCCAGACGGACACTTTTATATATTCTGTTTAGACAAACAGAATTTTCAAGCAATAATGTCAAACATAGGTGATTATGTCACATGCGAGTACGAGACCCGCCATAGAATATTATGGCTGTTGACTATTATGGCAAATGATATTAGGGTAAATAAAATTCGGGCAAACGGCGGTATACCTTAAATTTGTAACATTGACATTGTCTACAGTGTACTTAATCATAAGTGCCAGTACCTATTCCAAGTAGTTTACGATATTATTATGCAGTCATATTTATTAAAAAGGATAGATAACCTAGTAGTGCCAAGGGAGATAAAATTTCCAGTGGCACTACTTGCGAACGAGTAGTGTCACGGGAAATGCAGTTTTACCCATGGCACTACTGGTAGTGTCACGGGAAATAGAAATCTCCCGTGACACTACTAGTAGTGTCGCGTAGTAGTGTCAAGGGAAATGGACGCGCTAATATAATCGTAGGCGAGAATTTAAACACTTAAATACGATAGTGGTATGGCGATTATTGCTAGTGATAGTTGCGTACGAATTCTCGGGCCGAAATATGCGAGAAACTTCCCCCGTCTAAATGACGCTTAAGTTTTTCACGCTAAACGCTCACAATTGGATCAACGGTGTTTGTTACCCTGGTAATATAAAAAAATCCGCGAAACGCAAGTTTATACCGATATTTTATTGATTTTTTATTCCTATTCATCTGCAATGTAAAGGAGTTTGTTTGTTTGGACTACTTTATATAGGTATACTTACATTTCTATTTTAATAACTCTGTCGCTACCCTGAATACACAGTTCTTGTTTATTGAGTCCATTCAGAGTAAACACTCAATAAATAAGGTACCATTATGAGATGTCTATATATTTTCTTTTCTACGTATTTAAATATATTTTTGTCTTCTTATGTTATTCACTAAATGATTTGTACCTTGTACTACGACCTTTTTACCTTATAGTTATTTGAAAATATCTTTTTTTTTATACAGGACACGTCCATTTGACTTAACCTCGCCTGATGATAAACAGAAGGCAAGGGTTCTCGGAAAATAGGGTACCATTATTGACACGTACTATGTTACAATGGTGGCACTCAGCTTGACAGCCTCATTAAATACAACGCTTTTTTATTCTTTTCTGTACGTCTTTTGTCTATAAACATTATATTATTATGATTTCATAAGACGAAAAAAATCTAAACCTGGTCAACATAATATGTATTTTTGAAAAGAAATAAATAAACCAGAGCTTGCAAATTATTTCCGAGAAATATACCGTAGCTTTTAATGCTATTTATGAAACATTTACTCCTTTTAAACCCCTTTAAGGCTCTACCGTATAGCATATAGATTTACAACTCGGGAAATAATACCCCGGGGTGTCGTAAGTGGTAACTACGAATTTATATCAGACAACCGCAGCTAGTATCCCCTTGAGTATTAAACCAAACCTTTTGCGTGTTCAATACAGCGATTTTTAAAACGTTTTAGTTGTGTGTAGTAGAAGGATCAATATCAAACGGTTTGGATTCTCTATAGAGATGTGTCGGCTAATGATAAACGTAGGTACAGATATGTAGAATTTCGAGAAATTAGGCGTCATTATAGGGGGAAAGTTTGCCTATGCTTTGACATATCAAAGTAGGTACAATTATTGCTTGGAAATTCTGTTTAAATGGACACTATCAATATTCAATTGCGAGGCGATTCTCGTCAGGCGTGGACGAACCAACGTTTTTGCGAATGTTTAGACGAAACAACTTTTTTTTGTACTTTCAATAATCGTATCTTACAGGTGTAAATGAGCCTTAATACTATTCATAATTATGTATTACTGAAGCTGGTTGACACGATTTATGATACATTCCTTTATTTGAAGTGACATGAGAACATAAGAATTGTGTGATGCTAAGTGTTTACCAGTGCATGCACTTTTAAACATTAAAATATCATTACCAAATATTTTTTAGTTAGACTTTCTATTAAAGCGTGATTTTGAATTTTGTACATACATAGGTAGGTATATATACAGGGTGGAAGATTTTAACCTTACCTGGAGGGCAAGTACTTTAAATACTGGAGATAGCTAATTTCACTCAAAGGAAACATTCCTTTATTTTTAAAAAGAAACAAAACTGCATTCATAGTTTTTTGAAAATTCCCTTGCCATGCCCGGTAATCGAACCGACTAAAATCCAAAAAAATAACATCCTGTATTTTTATAGCATCAATCGATAGTGTCAATCATGAGGATCGAAACTCTCTAATAAACATGGTAAATTAAATGAAAGGAAGTCAATAAAATCTTAACTTATAAATTTCATTCCAACAGATACAGTACTTTTGCTCAAAGTGCCTTCAAAAATAACCACATACCTTATCAAAAATAACGCCATTTATTTAGTAAAATGAGTACTAAATGACTAAACTTTGATTCCGATTTAGAATGTAACGTTATTGTGTGACTGCATGAGGTAGTCAAGTCTCCCGATTTTTTTTATAAAGAATATTAGTTACCGGAATTACTAATATTCCTGTTAACCCCCCCAAGTAAGCTAAATTGCTTGTACTAGGAGTGGGTTCACGTCTGTTAGTAGTGTAATGGTCAGGATTGGAACCCGGGACCTCTCGATCGTAAGGCTGACTCCTTAACCACTAAGCTACCGATGGCGACGCTACTATTATGTCGATTTAGGTCCAAGAGACGGGTCTCGAGGTATACTTGGTTGGGCTTGGAAAGTACTTCGTGGTACACTACATCGCACCCTGGGCAACTGAGATGGCGAGAGAATTACCTTATTGGTTCGTCTTATAATACGTTAATTGAGACTTTTGAATTAACCTGTGACGGCATGCGGTTTTAGTCGGTTTGAGTCGAGAGAGTAAATACCCCTGCTGGTCAGTGAGGGCCAGCCATGAAAAACAGGGACAAGTAATTTAAATATGGAATTTTATTCTTAGTATGATAGGTGATGGATCCTTGAGTTAAGTTCTCTATTTTGTTAAATCGAAATTGAAAATTGAATTTGCCGGGGTTTCCTTTCATTTAATTAACCATGTTTGTTAGATAGATTTGATCCTTATGATTTATACTATTGATTGATGTCATAAAAATACAGGATGTTATTTTTTCGGATTTTAGTTGGTTCGATTACCGGGTGTGGCAAGCGAATTTTCAAAAATCTATGAATGCAGTTTTATTTCTTTTTAAAAATAAAGGAATGTTTTCTTTGAGTGAAATTCGGTATCTCCAGTATTTAGAGAACTTTCCCTCCAGGTAAGGTTAAAATCTTCCACCCTGTATATTGAATTATTCACGTCTGTAAATCTCCAAAGGGGTTCACAGAAGTATATTAAAACCCACACTTCACTAACTATCATTTGTATATTTTATGGGAAGAGTATTGTTCAATTTATACATTAAAACTCAGAGATAGGCTGGGTACAGTAAATTTTCCCAAAAGCGTATTTAAGAAGTACACACTAATTACATTAAGGTCAAATCCATATCTTTCCATGAATTGAAAAATAATCAAAATCCCTGTACTCTGTTTAAGCCCTGGATAACAAATTATTGAAATCCAATCTGCTGATGAAGGATTCGCAGAGTAATGAAATTCTTTTTACAACTCTGAATAATAATGGGATTGTGTTGAAAGCTTTGTGGATTTACGAGACAAAAATGTTTGTGATGAATAAGCATAAGCGGAAAGTGCTTTCTAAAACGATTTAAATCAATTAAATTTGTATTTTTAAAACCCAATTCTACTTACAGAGAGTTGAATGAGAGAATTTCAACGTTACTCGATAAACTTGAGTATATAAATCGACAGTTAATGAACACAAAATACCTACAGCTCAAACAAAATCTGGTGCATTTTCTACTTGACAATGAGTATTGCTTTGAAACATGACTAGATGGTGAATTTCAATTAGTTAAAAGTAGAACTGACGTAAAATTAAACCATCTTAAATGTGCTGGCTAATGCAAATAATGTGATGTTACATTACGGTTGGTCAATCTGAATAAAGGCCCTGTATCTCGGACTCACAACATTCAAACTGCTGCAGAGTTAGTATGTACTAGATCATTGTGTAATAATCAAACCATACTACGTATTACTAAAAAATTTTTGTAGCAAGTTTTGCAATATTGAGGCAAATGATAAAATGATAAGTAAATCCATTATCTGCAAGCAAATGGCTATGGTTGCCTGTAAAAAATTGTCGCAGAACGATAAAGCCTCCTCTCATCTGTAAGTTCCAAAGGAATTGTATCTCTCAAAAGGAATTGTCATATTCTTGGTGTACATTAAAGACATTTATATGATAATTTATTAATTCAAGTAAGTATCACAAATGAACATTAATAAGCACTTTAATAATAATGAATTAGCTTTATACTTACATTTTTTTTTCGTTAAAGTGACAGTATGGTCATTCAAAAAAATATGTGTCTAAAATCTGGCAAAAAGGCGCATTAGTAACATTTTCATTTCTTTTCGAGTTTTTATCCTCACTAAGTCTGAAAGGGCGTATCACGGTGAGTTTGTAAAGATTGTCGATCGTTATTACTTTTCCGGTCTACGTAATGATGGATTCTTGTTACCTTTCCATATGCGGTGGGCTGACCAACAATGATTATGATGATATCAACAAGAAAAGATATTACCTTCCTAATATCCAAATTGAGGTTATTTATGATAAGTATGTTTACTGTTATTCTACCCTTTTTAAACGACTTTTAAACGATTATGAACAAGGGTTTCAAAAAGAGCATTGTTATTAACTGTATTAATTTGAGTTTGAAAATGTTTTGAATTTTTAACATTTCATACGCACATACTTTAGATTCTATATGAACTGAAACTACCAGTATTCTCAATATTCATATGTTTTAGTTTCGAAATGACAACATTTTTACACTTCATAGCGTTTCAAAGTTGGGATGGAATTTGTAATGCTAAAATAATGTATGTACTTTTACGTCCCAATTTAAAATTTCATTAAATGTAATATTATTATTAAATGAAATTTTAAATGGGGGGCAGATAAGGTGAGGGGTGCAAGGGACAGGTCGCTGGTTCAATTCCTGTCTTGAATATTATTTTTTCCGATTTAAATATAACTTGTTAATATTCTATGCTAGTTTGCTAGAAATACCTACTATAAACGTAACTTCGCCTCCTGATGACAAAACGCTGCTAGGATGTCAGTTTCAAGACTTTCATCCTTTGTCGCTCTTCCGTCAAATCGTGACTATGAATACTAACCAAAAATAAATTACCTTCAGGAACATCTATTACCTCATAAACTTCATAATGTATACCGGATGAACAAATCGTTGGTCGAGGCTGAAGTTAGATCTTGGCTCCAGAAACTGGCTTTTATTACCTGTTAATGTTGAATGCGGTAGATCATCTATTTATTTGCCTTATAGCCATTCCAGTGTCTGTTTGGTGAGGATTAATGCCGTCCTAGTAGGTGGTCTTGCAAACATTTTACTATTAAATAAGCAAGCATTAGTACAATATTCCTGGCCTCTTTTTATTGCACGAGGACTTCTTAAGGAGGCACCATTAAAAAGCTATATAACTTCAAAGAAGCTTGAATACCACTTTATATACTGAATTTACATGTCGTTAACTCTGTAGAAACCTAAGAAAGGGTGGAAAAAGTTACTGAAGTGGCAGTGGAATTATTCGTTGACAGAGCAGTACCTATTTCAAAATAAAAAGAATAAAAAGAACATTGTATACATCTTACTTAGTTTCGTAAGTGCTACTTGCAAAAAACTTAATACAGCATTCTGTTTTTATTTTCCTGGAGATGGATAATACTTTTCCATTAGCAACTTTATGGGTTTATATTATTATATTTATCTATTGTATGTCTGTACTATGTGTGTATATCTATAATTTTGAGGAAATTGTATGTGTTAATTTTTTTCTCTTCATCCGAATGCAAACAGCGATTGTGTTCAACATTTGCGCCGTTTTCTACTTCTCTGTTCTATAGTTTGATTTTACTTGGTTATACGGGAACGAACGAACCTCCCCTGCTCACCCCGATGAGGTAACCTACTAGTGGCGAGAAATCCATATAACATGATTCCTGTCGGCTTGCTCCACAAAGCAAAACTGTGGCGGAGATGCTTGAGTTTACACTCTTATAAATAATATACATAATGCATTATCTAATGCTGGATGTATCTGAAATTCAGTATCTAAAATTTTAGAGAATTTCACATAAAGTTGCCATGATTGTTTTTTACGAGGTAGGATTTCTTTCGAAATGTTTCACCCTTCACCACTGAAGCTTAATACTAAATCCCATCAATCAGTAGACATCTCAACTAGCACTGTGAGTTTGGCTACACCTTCAATGATCTTGGTGATGTCTCACTCCACACTTTAATCTCATTTGTACTCTGAAGTATCTTCATCATTATCGTTTATAAGCCTCAGTTTCTTCCAAGCAATATATTTTTCTCACAAAGTTCCTTTATCAGTACTAACGTCCTAATTTAAAATATTTTCGCCTTCAAAACGCTCTTAATGGATTAAAAAGGTAAAACGCCTCAAAATGCCGTCGGCGAGTGGAATTCCGCACAATTTCGTCCTTCTCCCCTTTATTATTGTTCATTTGATCAAATACCTCCTGCCTACCCCCGTTTATTACTTGAGAGTTTTCATTTAGAGTGATTTCCTTTTTTCTTATTTCTCAAACGTTGCAGCCTTTTTAAAATTGAATTTCAGATTTGGTATGTAAAGACGTATTTAGATATAGGAATCATGTTTCTGTATTATTTTATGGTTTTTCTTCTAGAACTATTTCGGTAGTGCAGTTATCTCTGATTCGTATCCCGGGTTCGACTTCATTTGCAAACGGGTATTGAAAAACTATGAAGTATCTAACAAATAGTTATTGAAAGGTGTGGTTGATCTTTTCAATAGTATAACCAAGGTCAAATCTATCTCTGTACCAAATTTCATAAAAATCGGTCCAGTGGTTTAGGCGTGAAAGCGTAACAGACCGACAGACAGACAGAAATACAGATAGACTTAGTTTCACATTTATAATATACACTAGTATAGATTTTTCATTACCTCAATGATTTCATAACACTATTTCCATTACTAATACACTAAGCATAATTACTAATTACACATGAACATTGTGTAAATACAATTTATCTTACATTTAAATTTGAAACTACACAAAATGTAACATTTCTCATTAAAATAGAATTTCTGATCACTCATCCTAAATGGAAATGTATCAATTCATTACGTGGCTGTCATAATTATACTGAGTTGTTAGTTAGTGAACAAAATTAAAAATGGATGGAATTTGCTGACAAATTCGTAAGCTGTTTGTTGATTTTAATACATTAACCAGCACTGCATTGATTGTGAGTAGGTATGCGAAAGGACTTATATAAACATAATATACATACATTATATACTCACGCCTGTAAATCGTCGAAGGGGTAGGAAGAGGTGCGTTAACACCCACATTTCGCCAACTATGATTTTCGGTCCCACGTAATAGGGGGCGAGCCTATTGCCGTCTAGCGGGTACTTTGTCACGGGCTATATGTTTACTGTTGGATGAACAAACAAAACTATGTTAAACATTTACTTCAAAAAACATCGTAAAAAAGTCAACAACCTACAACTTGATGTCGTATTCCCCTAAGATTTCGTCTTACTTAAGGCTCGTTGAGTGAAACTAGCACAACTGATTTATTCATGGCTGAGTTACGGAAAACATTCGTAATCTCTCAACAGAGCGGGTCAGTAATCAATCCTCGTTTCCACTGTCCCCATTCTACCCTTCCAGACCGGTGGCATATCTCATAAATTGCCAACACTCCCCACATAACAATAGAAACATTCCGCCCTTGAGGGAAGGTCGTCTTAAATGGAACACTCCGTATATTTTTATTAAGGTTGAAATGATAGTTCCGGGGGTTTGTTTGTTGGATTCTTTAGTTAGTTATTAAATTTTAGTATTCATTGTTTATTAGTAGTGACTGGAATAGTTATAAATGATACTAGCCTTCGCCCGCGTGCATCTCGGTTAACGCGACCTTTGTTCATATCTTCGGTTCTATTCAACCGATTGCGATCAAACAAACGTAAGATTTTAAGTCTGACCAAGCCCTTTCTAACAAAAACAAAAACCGCATCAAAATCCGTCCAGTAGTTTTTGCGTCCATCGCGAACAAACAGACAAACAGACAAACAGACAGGAAATTCAAAAAAAATATTTTCGTGTTCAGTATCGTTAACATAACATAACCCAAGTATTTTTTTTTAAATATCTCCAATGTACAGACTTACAATTATATAATAGTATAGATGAAACTATAAGTAACTATAGTTTCATATACTAACTAATACTTTTTTGACTTTAAAATCTCTAGAGAGAATAAAAATTACTGGATAATTTTTCATAAATTAGTAATCAGTTATTTAGCTATAGAGGAAGCTCGTGAAGTATATAAACATAGAGTTAAATTGGTGAGCTGTTCTCTCTGCTTACCTCAGAGGGAAATAGGCGTGAGAATATGTATGTATATTTAGATAAAATGTTTTTTAAGTGATTTTTTGATTATATAGAAGGAACATGCATAGTCTGTTATTTTTTTTAATTTTAATTAGGTTTCTCTAGTTTATCTCACTATTTTACATGAATTCGTAAGATACACTCTAGCCCAGTTTATCAAGAAACGTCTTTTCTTTCACTTATCGCGGGCATATTTCAAGGTATAAAGTAGCACATTTTATAATATTGTTTAAAATTTTCATAGAAAAGATTTTCCCTTGGATTAGGGTTCTACAACGAAATATTAGCAGTCATCAATTTGAACTTTAAAGGCCATCAAGATGTTGGAGACTAAACTTTAATTTCGTGGTTCGTCATCAATGTAACCTTCTAAAGAATATTTGTCCTTTGTTTGAAGAATATTCTAAGAATTTTAAAATCCATTAAATTCTGACATAATGTATTAACTTAAGTACTTTATTTTTTTTACAGAATTTTGTTTCGAAATCGAAAACAGTTAATCGAGTTTTTTTAGAAACTACATTTTGTAGTTATTTAGTTCTACTTAAAGACCGATGACATACATACCATATTATTATTATACATCATGTAGTTGAATTGAGCGACTTTTTAATTAAAACAATAATGGCCAATGATATAACCCCACCATATTTCATCATTCAACTAATTTGTTGGGAGGACACTGTAATAGCGAACATTACGCACCAGTATTAATGTTATACTGGAATTATGTTTCATTTATAATTGTGCCTATATCAAGAACATAATGAGTAAATATTTCATTTTTAATTGTCACGTTGTAAGGGCTAAACCAGGATCTTATTACCGGCAAGCTGCACGCCGGTACACCTGCTTATTGACAGAATGGTACAAGTTTCCTTACGGGATTGGGAGTTCACCTAGCAGTCCTTTTCGTAAAACCAGAAATAGTAAATTATAGAGGACCGGTATAATACCTTTGCAGTTAGAATACTCTTTATTTATATATCACTGAAATAGTCAGTGACAAATATAATTTACTATTCATTTAAATCTCATAATGAAATTTTAATAAAGGGTAGGCAGGTGATAATCATACGTTTAGCCATAAACTGATTAACATTAAAGTTTCCTTATATTCAGCATCCTAACTGTATCCGTTTTCCACCAGGTTTTATCATCACTAAACTTGATCTTGGAATTTTCTCTATAATATGGAGAAAATTCCAAGATCAAGTGAATGATTTAGAGCGGAGAAGAAATGAAATGTAATTCTTCTGGAACATATTATGTTCCAGAAGAATTACATCTCATTTCTTCTCCGCTCTAAATCATTCACTACACCTTCTCAATATTCACCTGGGTAAATGACCGTAATCGTGAACTCATCTTTATTAGACCACAGTCCGGCAGCTACACTTCGCCTCACCGGAAGATCCTGTTGTCAGCTGTTACCACAATTGATGTTTCACGATGTCAATGACATGTTCGAACGTACCTAGATTCACGCTGGGTCGGGTCAGGACATTCATTGGTTAGAGTAACGAGGCAATTTACTATTAACTACTATATTTTGTACGAAAAGTAAGAAATATTCCAAAGTAATAAAATTATGATAATAGGCCTTGAGTAATTGCTTTCAAGTATTTTGCTTTAAAACATTTTTATTGATTTCTGAGATAGTGGCTATGGCTAGCCTATGAGTTATATACTATCATCTGTGGATAATTTTCTCATATTTTCCCTATAATTTTAAACGTGAAAAAGTATTTGAGATGTCAGGTCTAAAACTTCAGTTACGTCGAGAGATATATTATGAGATAAGACTGAATTATTTTTAATTCAGGTGTATTAGAGTTATTCTAAATCAGGCGGAAAAATATTCGAGCACTTTTTAGTGGCAGTTAAATATCAACCTTATCCCATCAAAACAAAGCCTATAATCTCACAATTTTGTTTTTACAAGCTAGATTGATTGATTGAAGCTATTTGAACTTCCTAGTAATGTTTTGAGTCTCCCTTGCTATTTGGAATCAAATTAATTTGAAACTAGTGAAACAACGATCAACAGCAACAACGAACGGTCAGTCACTCAATATGATCAAAGAAAACGTATTAAGTCATTCATCTCCCATACTAAATGCATCATAACATGTAGATCTATTCTTGAATTCATTCAAGAATAATTCCACATATTCCACAATAAATATACCAACGTAATTGTACATTCACTGCAGATCGACCAATTTTATTAAGGTCCGAGAATAAATAATCCGACTAATATGAAACGCTCGTGACAGAGTTATTGAGGTCGAGTACTTCATTAGATTTTGCTGACCTTTGTACTTTTGTTCTGTGATAAACTAAGAAATAAAAGGTCGATCTTTGCTCGTAATAATTAAATATTTATGTCTTTGTGTGTTTGGTCTACTTACAGTTTAATTTTATAGTGACTAAAAGGAGTTGTCCAGAAATGGTTTTTTATTCTTGAATAAATCCAGTAGCGTTGAACCAAATATTTTTGGATAGTGTTACATATAACCAATATTATCATACATAAAATAGAATTTTAAGTTCCTGCAATTTTAAGAAAACATCATTTTTATTTTGGTATATTTATTAGGCTGAATACAAACAAAATTTTTGCCTCCTGTGCCCAACAAAAAAGAAAATAATAAGATTGACAAATTGTCACTGACGCGTCACGAGTAACAGATGGATGAAAGTTCTATTTATGCTTTTGTGGACTGTTTAGTTTAATTTTTGAGTACGCTATGATGGTGAGATTTCAGCAAATATAAAGAGAAATTGATGTATTACGTCATGATCAGATGAAAAGCGTTTTCTGATGTTGATATAACTATGAATAAAGGGCATTATTTAACTAAAAAACGATATGTAGTATTTTGAAACTATGAGACATATCATATCACATCATTGTAATCGTCATAAGAAGTTGCTTGGCGTTGTAAAATTGTAGTATACTAACTGGTTGTCAATGAGCTACAAGGTACTGCAACAATAGCATTTCCAAAACAAAACTGGAAGTTACGTTAAAATGAATTGTTCACGTAATAGATCTTATACCTATCTACATATAATTCATTTTGAAGCTGGAACATTGTGCTACTCCGCAGTATTGTGTTGATATTAGATTGATTGTAAATCTATTGAAATAAAAGAAATTGTTTTAGGTTAAATATTATTTATTCATCACCTTCATTTTCAATATCTTCTCTTATTATTATATGAAGTTCGAATCGCAGGTAGTAGCAAATAAGCGTTGTGAATAAGCCAAGATGTCGTTAAAGTTATAAGTCCATACACTATCAACATCCAATTCGTGTCCAAAAACAAAGAATCCGATGTAATTAGCCAAGTAGTAACTATAATAAGTTGATAAATGGGGAAAATAAATAATACGTGCGCGAAATAAGTGACAGTTCGGTGATAGATGACAAATGACAGCGACAGCGATAATTGCTATTAAAAAAATAAAAATGTATTGCCATCTATTCAATTAAAATATCTACTAACTTAAAATAACTATCGGTTTTTCTCGGAAATGCAGGATTTAAAAATTATTATTTAACTAATGTCCGATTCCCAATTTTAGCTACTATGTACCAGTGTAATTTCAGCCATAATGGATTTCAAAAACCAACGTCCATACAAAAAGTGGACATCACCTTTATGCAAATGTAGATAGAAACTTGGTTAATTTGCTGAAATATGTTTACGTTTTCGTAGTCGTTTGTGGTTAGACTAGACCTCTATTTGTCTAGTATATTAGCTTTGACTAAAACAGTGTCTAAATAAATTAATATTTAGAATAACGGACTGCTGCTCTTATTTTTAACTCAGATAAATTTTATTGATATCTTCTTTCTGAGGTTTACGGAATACCACTCATTAAATAAAACCACTTTTTAACGGGTTCTATCGAGATTTTATTTGTTATTATTTGCTTTTAGCCCGACGTTCCGGCTACTTTTCAGCAGCCTTGGTCGCGAGTTGACTAAAGATGGTAGCTGTCCACGTAAATAATAAAAATAATAACAAATAAATCGCGATAGAATCCATTAAACGTGGTTTTATTTCAATAAATTTTATTGCTTGTATTACTTGGTAGCTTGGTAACAGTAATTTTACTGATTTTCAACAGGTTGTTTTTACAACAACTTCAAAAATACACCATCTGAAAAAAAAATCAACTGTCTAGCTCATGGCTCATGAGACATACCTTGGTGTCATACAAATAGACAGACATGTAGACGGACAGAGGAGTCTTAGTATGGAATCCAAAAAATCAGTATCATAAGAATGTCATTATCTATTTTTGCAAACCAATAACACGAGTGAGGCCAGAATAATAAATATCATAAATTTTAATCCCCAATATTTAGTCCGGAACAATATTAATATTAGCTATAAAATGTAACTCTCCTAGTTATGTACTTCAAAGCGAACTAATATTTTGACGACAGGATATTAATAGCTTCTAATCTAGGTTATTTATCAGCCCACAATATTTTACTGTAACCATAAATCATTATAGAAACACACGTCTAGGTGATTTAATGGTTTTCCTGTCGTAGCCATACTAATATTATAAATGCGAAAGTAACTCTGTCTGTATGTTACGCTTTCGTGCCAAAACCACTAAACAGATCTTGATGAAATTCGATACAAAGATGATGGATTAGAGCTTGGGAAAGGAAATATGCTACTTTTTATCGGGAAAAAAAGGGGTTAAAAGAGTTGAAATGAGGGATGGAAGTTTGCAAAAAAGTTGTGAAGATTTTTGAAGATAACTTGATGAAAAGTCCATAGATAGATGAGAGATTGAGCAAAGGCATACTAGGCTATGTTTGGCGGCGATATCTGACGTTTTACGTGGGTGGATTCGCGAGCAAATGCTTGTATAACCATAAGTTTGAATTGGATGAAATATAATAGGAAATTCGACATTACACCGTGTCCGGTGTGCTGGCAACTGTGCAGGGCAAAAACTGACTGTAACAATTACTTACTTTGACTTTATAATAAATTGAGGAAATATTTTTTTAGGTTGTTGGTTCAAATTACGTCAATGGGTATCATCAATCAGTATGGTCAATAGTTAGTCCGAAATTTATAGCGCACTGAAATTTAACTGAATCTTACTCTTGAGCTAGATTTCCTAAAATGGCAAAAGTGACCTTTTGCATTTTTGAATTTCATTACATTTACGAAATAAAACGTTTTGGACTTCAAAGTGCATATTATACTGTCTGACATAACATAATTTACCAGAAAACTTCAATATGATTTTATACTTAATGAAAATAAATTTAATTAAGAACGTAATAAAGTGTGAGTAGTACTCCAATTAAAATTACTGATAATTAAACAGGAAGCTTTTTGTTTCATTGTATTGGAATTCTTTCTTTGAGTATGAATAAAAACATGGGTCAGAAATTATATTTTGGGTCTACAAGTTGTAAGATTAAACAACAATGAAATGTTCGTCCCATATTTTACGCTCTTATATCGACTTTCCTCGGTGCGAGATATTGCGGACACAGAGCCTTCACCTCCAGGGTCTGCTTTTGCTAATCTAACTGCGATTACCTGAACTTCGATATTTTCCGTGAAGCGACTGTCAATGACCTCCGTTACCCATTGATGATATCGAAGTATTGCAGTTAGACCAGTTATTGCTCCAACTTTTTAGTGCTCCAACTACCCGTAACGTTTACACTAAAAATTCAAATATTTCTCTTTTTATTTCAGAACAATGAGCGACGTGAAAACGAAACCAGAAAGCATGCAAAACTAACTATAATCGAAGATGCATTATGAAAATGAAAAATTACGAGTTGAGAGGGTAAAGAAGAAATTTTTCGGAAACATTTCAACGAAATGTTCTTAAAAAGAGTTTGTAAGGTTAAATTAATAATGTGTGAAGAGACAGATGTACTGAGTACAACCGTGAGTAAGGCTGGCGGTCGGATTGTCAGTGAAACGGAGATAAAACGAGCGAGATAAAGGTAACGATGACAAATATTTTATGTGACAGATATTTTCTTTGTTGACAATTTATTTCTATTCCTTTGAATGTAAATAAATTGTTAAATGTTTCTTTTCTGTACCATTTGAATTAAATTTCAAATCAATTAGTATGTCATTCGGTGTGGTAATGCCGCTAGCCTTCTGGGCACGGTCCCAGTAGAGATCGATGGGGAGGAATTTTTCGATACCTCAGTACAGTGCCTAAAGATGCAGTCTCTTTTTAGTATATAGCATAGTTTTGTATTTATATTTTATAACTAATTAAATATTCAAATAAATTAAGAATGTAAAAATTTTATCGCTCAGGCAGCAATACAACCGTCTTGGGGCGACGGTTGTATAAGAGAATTTGGAACACTTCAGGCGAGGCAAGGCAGCCTTCCCCCAGTAAGGGACTGGTCATGGGTTCAAGTCACACCTGAGTGGTTCACTTTTTCCATTCTTAATCGCTTTTCTGTATCGGTTACTGGCTCTGAAATTTAATTAAAACTATCATCAAAAGGTACAGTAGGCAATAATTAACAAAAACAATGAAAACATTTTAATAAAATACTGTCTCGTGGTTGTTCAAGTGTTTGAAATACCTTTATTTGCTCGACCCTTCATCAAAAAATATTTGACCTATAATTCGTCCAATTTTGAAGTATATGAGATTTTTATTCCACCTATTTTTATGATTTTATTCGATCTATTAATATTATGATAATATCTATCCTCAGCCATCTCATATCTCTCATACCTCAGCTAATAAATCAGTTGCCCAAAATATGCTAAAACCATTTCAACAGTTTATAAGAAAACCGCCGGCCTACACTTTGCTGGATAAAAAATCAGGATTTGTTACAAAAACTCTGCACGGTTGAATTATCAGCCAGCAGTGTCGATCCTTAAATTTATGAGTCTTCGTCTTACAGTCGTAAATCTAAAGAACATTTCTTACTCCTTCAAAGTTGAATAGCTTTCAATAAGATAAAGGAATTAATAATACTTTTTTATAGTGATTTGTCCCGTTTTTTAGGATTCCAATTTAAACAGTCGTAGAAATTAAAAATAATGATTCTTGGAGAAATTTTAACCTCTCGTATCTTTTTTCAGTTGACTTCGATAGACTTTTTGATTGATCGATTGCATCTTTTCCAGGGCACCCCATATGGATCACGTAAATTTATCCCACCACGCGATACTGAACGCGACGGTCAGTGCGACTGGTAACACCACAGTCGCAGAGACCGACCACGATGATGTGGGCCAGAATATATTTTTCAAGCTGCGGACGACAGTACTGCTGCTGATTGTCATCATGGCAGTGTTGGGCAACCTGCTCGTCATTGTCAGTGTCATGAGACATAGGTTTGTATTCATTTAGATAGAAATAGAGTATATGCGGGCGAGGCGGTGAGGCGACTTCCGCGAAACTTTCCTAAGCACTGCCGGACTTCTGCGGCAACTACCAGGCTACGCGGGCCACAAAGAAGAATCAAAGAATCAAAGAGAAATAAAATACGTGCTAATGGTTTCAGTTATGTGGCTTCCCAAGGCCATGCGAAGTGGAGAAGTAAAAGCAAGAAACTAAAACCCGGACTCTGATGTGACCAGGACTAATGCAAAGATGATGATGAGAGTATTGTAATTATAGTGGTTAAACGATTAGAAGTTCACCACTGTTGTGATGTTTCATAAAAACTATTATAATCCTTTTTTCTACTCAGATCAAACCTGTTGTATTTTTTGTGGAAAGAATGTCCTTCCACCAAAAATACAAAAGTGACAATCGTCTTGAATTAAGTTTCTGTAGGCCTAATAGTTAAGTGAACCTAATAATAAAAGAAATGGCATGACAAAAAATAATAATCTCGTGACCTCACAATCTAATAAGAATTTAGACCACAAAATTCTAATAACATTTGAACATCTGCGTTTGACTATGGATAAATTAAATCTTTTATCAAATTTACCGTGCGATATAAATTTAACAAATCTACGAAAAAAATATCTTTTCTCATTAATTTAATACGCTGTTTGAAGTCAATCATTGGATCAATACTCTAATTAATATTTTATGTCATACTCAAATTCCAATCAAATTTGAAACGCAGTAAACGTAAAAAAAGTAGAGACCTTTTTACAAATTATCTGCTTCTAAAGTACGTAATTATGTTACGTTAAGAAAGTTACCAAAAACTGTCTATTCTTATATTTCGTTGAAGTTTGTCAAATTAAATAACAGTCTAATTTGAGGATAAGCGTTTGTCAGGCGTAATAATTATAATATTATTAAAGCTAAATTAAGGTAGGTAAGTTTTATCTCAGTTAGGGTCAGTTCACATTGAAGCTATCAAAACTTTGCGTAAATGTTACTACTTACTCTGAATTGGAACATTATACAAGCTTATTTTTAAAACCGTAGCTTAATTTTATTATAATAGCGAGAGCTTTATGATTCGTTACTTACTTTCATATAATAAATTCGTGATTAGTCAAATTATTTAGGTATATATCAATTATAGCCCTTATGTATCCACACAATCTTATTAATTCTACCAATTTAATCTAAAATCAAGATTTGGTAAGATAATTAACTTAATCATAAATGTCTGGTGGACCCAAACACTCGTGATTTACCCTGAAAAGACAAATTTCGTACAAATGATAAAAAGGGACTCCATTTTCTCGGTATTTTACTGAACATTTTGAAAATATATAACATTTTTGGGTATTTTCTTTGACATCTTGAATGCTATTGATACAGTTTCATCCCAATATCAAGGCACTTGATGGTATTGGCGTATTAATATCGCTGATGTGACTTTTTACTGTAACGAGGCAGTAAAAATTATGAGCAAGTGTAATACATAAGTTAAAACAGCACTATCAATTATGCAGGTTGTCCATTATTATCTTTTTGAGCCTTTTGCTCTTTACTTGTAAAGTCATCCGTCTTGTATACATTTAAGTTCATTTTGACAAATACATAGTCACTATCTTCTCCTAAGTGATAATAAGTCACGAGCTTCAAAATATGTACAGGTGTTTTCCAATCCTTAAAGAACATTTCTGCCTATTTTATTCTCAAGACCAATCTTAAGCACAACACTAATATAACCTTTTCAAGAGTCAGGGTAACTTTTAGCTACCTACATGTTCAAAGCAACACAACCCTTAAGATTCCCGGCGCGTAGTGTGTACCGTCTAGAACTTTCCCCAAAGCAATCAAAACTTCTTTATCCTTTTCCCCCTTAACACCAGTCCATTTTGACACAGCACTAGTCGCGGAAATGGTTGGACAAATTACTTTATTATTCACGGACAATTGACCCGGAAACTTCGAATAAGATATTATTATTTTGTTACAATTTGTCAGTGATGTTTGGCGATACGTAGATATATCGATGATGTTGTGATATTCGTTTTATTTGATTTTACATGATGCTGTTTACTCTAGAATTTAATGTAATAATGAAACAAAATCTAAGACTACAGGTCTTTAAGAATGATACTCAGTGTTGAATCTCGATTTACGAGTATAACTAGATCTGAGGACAGGGTGTATTCTAGATGACAGTGCTACTGTCATTGTGAGAGTCCATTCACAACTAATCGTTGTATTAGAATACGGGCTTAACATACAGAATTACTATACGCAGCCAGTGTATTAACTTAATATCCACAAAACATATTGATTAATTTTGCTGGGGGACCTTTACCACTATTTTTTGCTATGAGAATGTTCACTTTTGATAGAATAATTTGTATCTAAATTTCAGAATTAGCGTTAAAACCTACACTATGTAATACTCTTCTTCTTTTTCATCTTAAAAGTATCTTTTTTACAGGAAGCTTCGTGTGATCACCAACTATTTCGTCGTCTCCTTGGCATTTGCGGACATATTGGTTGCAATGGTTGTGATGCCGTTCAACTTCAGTGTACAGTTCTACAACAGCTGGGTGTTTGGTCCCACGATTTGCGATCTCTGGAACTCCTCTGACGTATACTTCACATCGACGTCAATATTGCACCTGTGTTGCATATCAGTGGACAGATACTATGCTATTGTTAAGCCTTTGAAATATCCCATCAAGATGACGAAAAAGGTTAGTAATGAATTTTCTATGGATCAAATAATTTTCATGAAAAGATAGTTTTACCTCGGTTTTCTGTAGCATAATATTCAGGTAACTCCATATTCGATCCCTTGTCTAGGTTCAGGTTTTTTTTGGATATAGGGTTTCGCATACCATAGAAACAATGCTTTCTTCAGTCTTACCTAAAATGCACTCAAACATAATTGAAATGTAATATAAATTATGTGCCGTAAATTTCAATCTATGAACTTGGATCTCAAACTCATCTTTATCAAAAAATTATTAATTAAGAAAATATGGGAGGTAAAAGTTCAAAACTTTTAATTAAAAGCTCTTAGCACTGCCACTTGAAAGAGACTCGAGGAACAAAGAGCACTCACTTCTTACTAATAAATTTTCAAAATTAACATATTTATATTCAGTAATAAGATCTGACTTTTAAAGTTGACATGTCATATTTTTGGTTACAGATGGCGTACATCATGTTAGCAGCAACTTGGCTCAGTCCAATCACAATATCGTACGTGCCAATTTTTATGGGTTGGTACACAACTAGTGATTTCTTAGTGCAGCAATACGACCAATGCGATTTCAAAGTGAATAAACCTTATGCGGTAATATCCAGCTCAATATCTTTCTGGATCCCCTGCACTATAATGCTGTTCACATATTATGCTATATTCCAAGAAGCTAATCGCCAAGAGAAGAATCTGTATGCTAGAGCTGGCAATGCCATGCTCATGCATAGACCTTCTCGTGAAGTTGGTGATAAAAATGGCGCCTTGCATATTAACGCAGCGACGCCAACGAAAGATAGAAATATTCTGAAAATGAAGAGAGAACATAAAGCAGCAAGGACCCTTGGTATTATCATGGGTGCCTTCATCCTGTGTTGGCTTCCGTTCTTCTTGTACTACGTGTCAACGTCATTGTGTGACACCTGCAAAGTGCCAGAAGTTGTAACTGTTATTATGTTTTGGACTGGTTATTTCAACTCTGCATTAAATCCTATCATTTACGCATATTTCAATAGAGACTTTCGTAATGCGTTCAAAAATACTTTAGCATGTGCATTTTGTAGTTTCTGTAAACGAAATGCATCAGACTTAGATGCAATGGAGAGGTTAGATCGAAGAGGATCAACTCAATTAAGAGTGCCAGTTGCTTCTAGAAGAGCTTCAGATTTGGCATCGCTTTGAATACCGCCGGCGTTTGAAGTGACAGCTGTTTGAGAGGCCTAATAAAGTCTCAACGAAATATTTAAGGACGTTCATGTACTTATAGCTAAAGTAAATTAAATTGAAAATTGTGTACAGTAAATGAAATGTGTCATAGATACTGCCAGTATAGTTATTGGTAACTAATTCGTGTATAGATTCGTAAAAGCAATAACAACAATCAATCATTGTTCGATTTAGTAAGGGATGTATGTATAGGTTTTGATTACTACGAATTGTTTGACGCTGGTTAATATTATCGATGTTTGAACCATTTGTTTTTACCTGTGATAAGCCTGTTATATCATTTGTAGCACAAACGGATACGTTTCCTTTATCATTTCACTTAGTTTATACAAGTTTTATTGTTAGTTTATACGTAATGTTTGTATATTTCATCATTTGAATTGACTTTACAATTCAACTAATAGATGGTAAGGCATTAAATATGTGAAATGAATTTGAATTAACAGCAATAATTAATAATTTATGATGTTTAATAAATTTGCATGTAATGATGCCATAATATTATAAGGGATTGCAAATAGCCATCATGTATAATGTAAAACATCGATAGCAAGTCATTGTAAGTACCATAAACCATTATTATATTCAAATGAGGTTCCAAGTTGTAATGAAACCAAAGAAGTTTTCTAGGAATCCAAAAAATTCACACTAATTGTTAGAAATTAGTAAATGCCTTCGCGAGATCAAAGAAAAGTTACATTACCGACTTAATTATCGGTTTTTGCTTATACTCCATTCGGTTGGGTGCCTACTTATCTAAAGGTAAACAATCTTGAAGCTACTTTTAATAAAAACACATTTTAAACAAATAAACTAGGCTAATCAATTGACTTAACATTGCGTCGATTTTGGTTTTTAATCTTTAAAATGAGTTTATAAATAGAACAATATTAATAAACGGGGTTTTTAAATAAAACATAATTATTAAAAAGACTCGTTACAAGACACAACCGCGGTAGCCTAGTGGTATGGGTAATGGACTGCTGAGACGAGGTCTCGGGTTCGATCCCAGGTTTTACCATGGCACATACCAATGACTTTTCGATGCTTTTCGAAGTTATGTGTGTATTTATCGCAGGTTTATAAGTGCCCCGTTAATGGCAATAGGCTCGCCACCTATTATATTGGGACCTAAACATAAACGGCAAAATGTGGGTGTTAGTACCTCTACCTACCCCTTCGGGGATATGGGCGTGAGTTTATGTTATGTTATGTTTAAAAAGTCACATCAAGATTGTTTACGTCTAGTTTAGTACCCAACCGAATGGAGAATGGGTATATTTATTTTTCAATAGTTTAATAATGTATAATAGAGTCATTCCATTGTAAACATTAAATCATCTTTTAATATAAATTAATGAAATTTAGTTTTGTAAACTTAATGGCCTAAGTGTAGAATAGAATTCAAGGTAGGCCAAAGTGTTGTAAATATTTTAGAAATATTATAATTAAATTAAATTATTATTAGATTAATGCGTAGCTTTAAGTAGTGAGTCTATAAATGTTTAAAGTCATAGTCATAAAATTAATCACAGTTAAACACCTAGTTATTCATTTTGATTTGACCTATAGGTATTGTAAATCAGTATTAGAAAATAGTCTTTACAAATATTATGGTGACTCGTAGCAACAATCTTACAATTCCTTTGAACCAAAAAGATCTGTTGCTGAATATGGAAGGTTTCTGACTTCTGACCTATGTCTCGGCGGGTCTTTTTTTCCAGCAAAATCCCGTCAGATGACTAATGAATGAAAAGTACTTTAAGAATTCTGTTTACTTTTATTTTTTTATTTTCAGTTCAGTCAATAAAAAATATTAATAAAATATAGTTGGTCATTTAGTTCTCAGTGAAATAGAATGCGATAAATATAACCGATTCTCTTCCCATGAAGAATTGTGAACTTGTAACTAATGGAAAGAATACAGTTGAAGGCAAAAAGCTAGTCTACATGAAACCGTAAACAATCGTTGATAGAATGCTCATACATAAACGGGCATCAGTGAATGTATGTATGGAAATAAGACATGAAATTTAGTTATGTCAGGACTGTTTCAGATCTACGAAACATGAAATTGAAATACATTAGGAAATACACTAGCAAACATAAAATTCATATGCTTAGCAGATTTGTTTTTGTAACAAGTATCTGTATATTCTAATGTACGTAAGTAATTTGTATAATAATATGAAACAATTGACGAAGTCAATAAATGGGTGTTTAACCTTTTTTAATATAGTGTAAGAATAGAATAGAATTTAATTTTTTATTTGTTACTTTTAATAACATGAGATATTTTTTTGTAAATTATAATGAATGTTAGTTTATATAAACAGTATTTAATAAATAGACAGACTTGTAGTTAGTTTAGTCTTAACTAGTTATATCAGTCACTTAGTAATAATATTACGATTTTATTTAAATTTTAAATAGGAAGATACTATAATGGGGACAAATAACGCTTCAATAGAGAAAAAAAAGGATTTTAAAATAATTATTGATGTGCTATGGTTAAATAACAAACCCGTTAGATTTGATGTATCAATGTTGTGTCAAACTCATTGTTTGAAATATTTATAGTTGTATTTAATTGTGGTTCACGCACTTGGTACTTTGTCACACTTTGACAAATTCTGCAATTCAATAGCGACTATGTAGATCTTGCTATCTGAATTGCAATATTCGACCGCTAACAGTAACAAGTGCGTGAACCTTCACTAACTTGACTAATATTGGCACTATCCGCTTTTCAATACTTTTGACTCTATCCAAGTCTGATCGAACCTTAAACGTTAAAACTCTATAATATAACTATTAAGTCTTGTTTAAATTCATTAACCATTGTAAAAACATTATCAAAAAGTTTATACATAAATTTTCTATTGCTTACATTAATACTCTTCAACAAACTATTCAAAATTATTTTGAAATTAGAATAGAGATAATAAACAAAATATTTTTTAGTTTTTTTATCGCAATTCATTTCATATTTATGTTATTAAAATGAAATGAATTGCGATAAAGAACTTACTAAATTATATTTATAAAGATAAAGGACTTGGAATATAGTCAGTATTGAATAATGTCCTTTCTCTTGTACTTACCGTAATATTTATCTAATATTCATTTCTGTCGTGTCAATGTCCATGTTAACCGCATTAGCTTGTATTTCTGCGTCTCATGAATTGTCTCTTAACTGTTGTTTGGAAAAATTAAACTGTATTTTCGCGAGATCTTTTTGGATTTTATGTTCTATTTCGTATTAGAATAAGGTAATAGGATTGGCAGATATATAATGTGTAAACACAGATACAGATTATATGCGTGACAATTGTAAGGCAAAATAAATAAAAAAAATACAATAAAAGAAATTAAAATGTCTGAATTTTTATTTCTTTTATTTTATTTTTTTAACCGGAGAACCCAACAAAAATTGCATAGTATTTTATTCCCGCGAATTGCTAAAAAGATAGAATACCTACCAATTAATTTTTATCATATTATAGTATATCGTTTTTATCCCAGTTATTTTTCCAAACAATGTTTTAAAAGACTTTCGCTATTGTAAATTGAATGTGTCTTCCTTTTGAATAAGTAACATAGGCTCAAAGTATGTGTAAAAATATAGATGAAATTAGCATGTAATTTTTTAGTAAAACTGTATAGCGAATTCTGGGTGTTATCATACGTGCGGCAATCACATGCTGGCTGTAATTGTAAAAAAAGTAATAATAAATGGTTGTGACTTCTTTAGATATTACAACTAACTTTCTAACAATACTTATCATATCCGAAAGACATCAAGTTACGTTTTAAAAAAAAATTCATCAATAACACTAAAATTTCTATTAATGTAATAAGTGACTTTTTTTGTAGTTTTTTTTTTTCAGTTTATCATAGCGACTGCTATTTATTACAATTTTCTTTTTAAATCCGTCCATTATTTTTATTTTTATTACTTTGATCTGTTTCCCACTAGTTAAATCTATTAGCTTGTTGTGAATTCAAAATAATATGTGTTAGAATTTTGTAGACTATATAAATGTGAAATTTCAGAAAATCTGTAAATAAAATTTAATGTTTGTCATTTTTAATATACATTATATATGTTATATAGACATTCAATAGATCCTTTTTTTATACAGTATAGCTAAAATCCACTAGCAGTAACAGTGAACTAGTAAAAAACACAGCAATATTATGTAACCTAAAATATGTGTAATAAAATATGTAAGTAGTTCTGTGTATAGAATAGTATCTTCTACTGTCATACCATATCGTACCTATCTAATTTTTTGACATAATATTCTGTACTTTTGTATTTTTTTTTTCAAAGTTTTTAATCGAGTGTGAAACCATTGTATTATTTTGTCAGTTGTATCCTATGCCACTGTGATAGTTATTCAAATATATTAATAGTTCAATCACCAAATCCTATACTTTGATATTAATTAATAATAGTTTTATTGAGATTTTACTGAAAATTTATTTTGTAAAGCTGTAAATATTCTTTTTATTGCCATATGTGATAAAAATAATTAGAAGAAATATTATTATTAACGTATTATTATTGCTATATAACATTGTTTAAATTATTTTAAAAATAATGATGCGTGGTGCGACTTTAACCTTTAGGTATTTACCTAAAATGTGCGTGTAATCAATGCTTTTTGCAAAAATAAACGAAAATTGTTTCGTATATAATATTTTGTTTTTTTGACACTCAAATTAGTTTATATTGAAAAAAAAAAAAAACAACGAACGCGAGCAATTAACATACAGCCTCAGCTTGACTCATCTCTTGAGTTTCTTCAATCAATGATTTTTTTTATATACCACTTAGGTAACAGACAAGCACACGGCCCACCTGATGAAAAGTGGTTACCGTGGCCTATGGACGTATGCAACACCATATTGAAATTGAAATAGTAGAAAACTTATCATGTGACCAAAAATTCTTCAGAAATTGAGAGATGCGAATAGACTATCTATGCTACGGGCATCGGTGTGAGTTGTGACTTGTGACGCAAATAATTTCGATTATTTCATTAGAAAACTTCCTGGGTAACAAAAGCGTCAACTGTTATCCTTCCCTTGAAAGAGATGCTGCTGTTTCTGGCTATTGTTTCACCGAGATTGGAGAGGTCTTAGTAAATGAAAATGGGTTAACTCGAAACAAAACCCTTCACAAACCCATCTGGCCAGTATAGTATTAGTAAGTATCCCCATACGATAAGAAACTATGACATATAGGCGCCCTGATCCCAGTGGTCCTGCCTGCTATTCCCGCCTACTACTGAAGAACAAGACAGAGAAGTGGGTACCATGGACAGAAACAGGTACATATTACAGTTTCGAATAACACATAGGCTACTTTTCCGGAAATAGTTCTTATAGGTTGCGGGAACGGAACCAAAATTCCACGCAAGTGAAACCGCATGCAACTGTTAGTACTTCAATAGAATCGCTTCGCGGCACCTGTGTAACTCTTGATTCCGTGGGCAATTTTGGAAAAAGTAGTCAATGTTACTTGCAATAAAATAGATGATCAGAATCTGTTCATTAATTTCAGAGTTTATCGATTACAAACAGTCTTTCCTCTTTATCATCATTAGAACAAATGTTGACACCATGTAAATTCTTAGGAGGATTAACGAGAATCTAAATAATACTGATATCTAGAAATTTTCACGGCCTTATCAAATGTTCCATTGAAGTTGGCCACAAACTTCTTTAGGTAATCTCAATTTAAGACCTTACTTGGTGCCTAATCTTTAACTTGAATAGGTACTAAAATTCATTGCAGTAATATATACTAGTCTTCGATACTCTAGCTTTATTAGTTTTGGCTTAAATATTCTTGAGAACGTATTGTTGATCGAAATATCTAATTCTGGTATGGATAATTACTAAGTTACAATTCTTTCTTCCCTTTCCAACCATGCCTCGGAGAGCACGTTAAGCCGTCGATTTCAGTTGTCATACGAACATCTATGTCAGTCATTACGGGTAGTTGGCGCCCTAAAAATTCCAACAAGTGGTCTAACTGTATTAGTACAATATCGCCAAAAGGTTGTGGAAGTCAAATGGCAGTCGCTTCATATCGAAGATCAGGCGCAACGCAGTTTGACTGGAAAACGTGAACCCCGGACTCCGAGGTGGATGACAACTTCGGATGCGACCGGGACTAAAGCAATGATTATGATGTTATTCAATCAACCAAAAAAAAAAAGTATTGGAACGGTGCTTACGTTATGAGAGTAGTCGCAATTTATTATATACGATTAAAAGAAATATCAGTTACGTGAATGCTATACACATCAAAAGAAGTCCCTGGATATTCTTTTTAAGTTCGTTTAAATGTGATATCGTAATTTAAAAGCTACAAATGTGATCCACATAGGTAATATGGATCATTTATCTCAAAATCTGTATGTGCTTTGCATAATATTTGATTATTAATAGGTACATAATAATAATTGCGATCTTTATAGAATTCAACAACAGAAAATATAGTACTTTGTATCGCTAAAGCTGAGATGATTTTATGGATGATGAGATTTCACACAGCCTCTCTTAACAGCCTATGTGTCATAGCGGTAGAAAGTTCGTGGTGCGGGTTCGATTCCCACTCAGTGTAAATATTTGTTTGTATGAATATGAATATTTGCATTGGTCTGAGTGTTTCTATGTATATGTACTTATGTATTTACTACAAAAATAATTAGCATGTTTATCCGCATTCTAGAACCCATAACACAAACTGGTTAAGCTATATAGAATGTCCTACAATATATATTTATGAGTAAAAAAAAATGAAATTAATTATTTATTTTATTCATTTTTCCCTCATTTTACTAACCCAATTTAAATTTTTTCAACAAAAAAAAATATTTTGTCAATTGGGCTTTGCTTGTCAAAGTAGGCTGCCTAATTTTATCGTAGGATTATTTTAGATTCTAAATTGATGTACCAAATAATTTGTGTCACCCTCGGTACATAAATTATTTATAGTAATTTTTGTGTAAGTTATAATAAACATATATTATCAACTTTAAAATTATAATATGCAAAAGTTAATGTGCAAAAAGTACATTCATACGTAATTCAAATGTTTATCATAGCATACATTATAATAAATATAACAAAAAAGAAAATATTCAAATAAACCCTTTATCCAAGATGAATATATTGTTGGCAACAAAATTGAAATTTGTAAGGATAAATGTAACACCGCACGTGATAATATCATAAGTCACATTTATATTTTAAAAAGGTTGGGATATGAATATAGAATGTTTTTCATCTTGTAAGAATGGATAGATGATGAATGTTTTATAAAAATGTTGCTCAATTACACAAAATAAACGAATCTGGATAAAATTTAACCTAAACAAAGATTACGGTCTAATACCTACCTAAGTTCCTGTGAGATACAAGTATGTAATTAGTATTTCAAGCAAAGGTGCAGGCAACAGCAATAAGTTTGCCATATAATGTATGTCCTAAAATATATATAAAAACCCTGAGCTCCGAGTTCACCTTGGCCTCGGATGAAATCAGGAAAATACGTTTCCATGATGATGATGACATACTAACTGCTTGAGAGTTACTTACTTTGTAATCAAATTTTGTGTTTAGATTTAAATAATGATGATAATATTATCATTACTTTACATCAAACAATATTTGGTTGTAGAACTTTTACGTGCTATGAATATGATAGTACCTACTATCGTTAGACTAAAATATTTTAATCATGTGTGTGAAACAAACCTTAAGTATATCAATTTTAAATATTATACACGTTAAATAAATCATCTCACAACTGAAAATAAGGGTCCATTTGAAAATTAGTCAAATTAATATCTTATTTAAGATACAAAGGGCATCGTTACGAAAAAAATTAAATGTAAACTCTAAACAAAATAAATCAAGTTGTATATAGAGCCAATTCAAAAAGAAGTGACCATCCCATCGGCATAAATTTCGGAAGCCCATAAATCTTTAAAACTGTCTTTTCATTTCATAAAATGCTTTTGTAAAGGAATACAAGTCTTGTCGCCCTAGGAATAGAGTCTAAAATCAAATAGTCGAGATTGAAAATGTCTGTTCCTGTATTTTAGAAAACCGCCCCTCTTTCAGACATTTATCACTTGTCAGGCACGATTGGCTCCTAGTGCAGCTCACAAGTATAATTAAAGTGAAAATGATTATGTTAGAGATTTTCTTTGAATGTTAGCATTTAGGGACCATTAACTCTCAGTTTTCAAAAGACTTTTAAATTAGTAGGTATTAGAATAATCGGAATATTCAGACTTTGTAATGTTTTGATGGAAAATACCTCGACCAGTCAGAAATTAATAGTAATGACCACGATAGTTTAAATGTTTTTAAAGTGAATATTTTTTTTTCTGGAATATATCTTTCTCTATATCTCTCTCAGTTCAATTTATAAATGAACTGAAACCCTTGATTAAAATGACCTGTAAAACTCGACGTAATTTTAATGAATTCAGTCGGTCAATTTATCCCACTCACTTAGTGAAATTCTAAAATCAGCAATAAGTACGAAATTTTGTTTGTACATTGTCATATACACATACAGCACAATAACAGCATGGCCTTATTTTCAATTTAGTCAACAATTATAAACAACTCCACAATCCACAACACAGACAAATGACACACTGAATTAGTAAACTTAATATTGGTACAGAACATTATTAGTAATGTCGTATTAGAAGTGTCGCATTCCATTAACTATGGATGTGTATGGCTACAAGGGGAGAGGAAGACCTAAAGGGAGATGGGTGGACAGTGTGAAAGATGATATGGTTAAGAAGAAGTGAATATTGAGATGACTGCAACTAGAGATGAATGGAAAAAGCACACAACATGTTGAGGCGACCCCAAATAAACTTGGGATAAAGGCATGAGGATGATAAGCCCAGCCGAAATAAAAACGTGAATAATTCTATGACGCCTATTACTAGTTATTAAAGATCATGATTTATGATTAGTTTGTAATTACACATCCTGGCTGTTTGGCAGAGAATGGATCGTTCTCTGCCAACAGTCCTGAGGAAGCCTCGTGTAGAATGAAAACACGTGTCAAAATTTACGACTTGCCAGCAAAAGATTGCGTAGTAATTGTCAGGAATTATCTGCTACCTCTGATTTATTATAGCTTAGCAGGTTTTTGTACTTGAAAAGATTCAAATCCTGCACGCTTTTCTTCTGCAATGTTTGTTAGATTATCCTTTGCTAGTGTTATCGTAGGATCTGATAAGCCAAAGATAGTGGTAGATTTTTCACCTTTATTATTATCCTCTTCAGTATTATTGACGTTGTCTACATTCTACAAATATTTTCGTTAATTTTCATCGTTTTGTTAAATATTTTATGTCTCGAGCTCCTCAATCAATCCCTAAGTCATTGCATCTCCGTCAATTCTTTTTTTGAAACTGGCTATTTCTATTTGATTGTTATAAAGCAGTACACATGATTTATGATAATTACCACGAATATAATTAATGCAACACATGGAAAGAGCAGATCGTCCAGCAACTAAGTATGTATATCTAATATGTGATAAAGTTATTTATATCTCTATTAAAACACAGTGGCAACTGTTTGATCTAATGTTTTTGGATTATATCCAATGTTTCGGTGTTATAGGCCAATGGAACTCTAAAGGCGGGTACTGACTGGTTTAAGACAGTAAGATCGTTTTCAAATTATCCGATTCAATATCGATGTCAGACGCCGATCCGATATCGGAGGAAGTAAAATGTATGAGATATGTATCTACCGTCTTACACATTGTCCGGCCCGATATCGGATGTCAGCTATCGGCTGTCGGCTATCGTCGTTTGGCACCGATATTGGATCGGATTATGTGAAAACGCTCTAATGTCCGTGTTGAGTAATTTCATTCAATTATTTAGTAGGTACTTTTACAGAATTACATAAGCACAGCGGTACTGTCTTGTATTTAAGCTACACTTTTCTTAACTATAACTTTTCCTAAGTCCAAAAAGAATACTCTTACATGAACTGCACATGCCTAAACATCCTTTTTTAAATTCAATAAATTCATACTTTTTTAAATCTCTCAAAATTGACAAAATTAATGACGTTTAATTTTGTCAACTTTGAAAGATTTAAAAAAGTATAAATTTTTATTCGTCAAATAAATAAACCTATCGAATTACATTATTATCTGGCAATACCCAAAAAATCACAGACGTAAATAACCTAATAACATCCAAACCTTTTCCAAGAATCAAAAAATAGCCGGCAGTGATAGAAATACAGGAAACCTTTTTCAAAAGAGTCAAATATATTTTCCACACACATCCGTTGGGGTCTGACGTTGATGTGGGGTCCAATTAAATCCAAGCGCGTGTGACATTGACGTTGTCATAATTCATAATAAATCGGATTTTCATGAAAATGCCAAAGAAATAACATCTTGTTATGGGTCTTCAGCGGTTTAAAAGAGCTTCAAATGTTCGTTTACTTGTTTAGCAAAAAGGTCGCTCTAATTGGATGTGGGTGTTTGAACTGTGCTTGACGAAATATTTAGTGTCAGGCAAATTTATTTAAATATTATATTTCCTAACTAAACAAAGGACACAAAAGTCTTTACGCTTTAGAATGCCCACAAAATATTTTCGGATATATTTTTCCTTGTTTATTATTTTAATGCTTTTTTGTAAATTTTGTTATTTAATTTTTCTGTCTGAAACGTACTATATAATGTAAGAAGTACCTTTCGTACGAAAATTTTTTCTCGTGTCCAACCCAAAAAGTTCAAACTTGATTATTTCTGTCCTAAAGTCTAAGCAGTTCTGTTCTAGTCACCAATGTCCATTTCCATTGTGAAATTATTTTTTGATTACCTTCATATTGTACTATTGTTGGGTTTATAATTATGTGAACATCAAAACTCAGTCCATGCCTATAACACTCTCACGACTTATAAAAAAAAATTGTATCTAAGTGTTTATATTTCTGGAAAATTTACACTGAACTGTACTAATAATTTCAAAGTATATGAGTCGTCACTCGTCACGGCATTCTTCAGCGTTGCCGTCATCGTGTGGCATGTGGCTTTATTATTAGTTTATAACAGTAATCCCACTGATATTAAATTTGTTTGTCTAAAGTTTCTGAGTACGTTTGTTCTGCCCACCTAGATAAGTAAATGACAATGACAACAATACTGCAGTATAGAATGAAGAATGTATGGAATTTCAGGTTTAAGACAGTCGTCAACGTATGTAATAAATGTCAAATCCCATACATTCGTCATTCCATTCTACAATACGCTGGCCAACGAATTGCCAGTTGTCTGCTGAAGTATAACCGCTCCTGAATTGATCGATCAAACTTTTGCATGTTTTTTCAAAACTTGCAAGTTGCATTGGAACCTCTGTTAAAGGAAGTGATTTTTTTATTGAGTGCAAAATCACCACGAAATATCGGACTTGAACCTACTAAAACACACGCCGTCTGTGGGTCGTTCGTAGGTTGCCGGACGGAGGTGAGATTAGCAGAGACATATCTCTCACACCCCGGTCGACCCATGGCTCACCTCGAAGTTTGGGGTTCATTTACCCCTTCCTCTTTATTTGATTTTGGGTTAATACGGCTTTCATGAGGGCGATTACCGGCTGACCTCCCATCCCCTAGAGGGAGCCCTGCACTAAAACCCATCCGTTAATCTAAAGCACGATAAGAACCTTCATTATCTAAATTAGAATTTCTCTCGCCTTAACTTAAACAACTACAACTATTATAAGTGTATAGTCAAGTTAATTCCTTGATTTATTTAACTTCAGGGGCACGTAATGTGTACGACACGTAGCACTAAATTATCCCTTAAAGAGAAACTAATCTCGGGACACAAGTTGTACTGTTAAGAGGAGTATTATACGGTTAACCTTTTGTATGGAGCCCGAGGGGAAAATCTTTTACGGAGGTTCTGTAAATCGGTTGTGTCAAAACATGGTTTCGTGTTTACGCGTTTTATGGATAATGAAAGAAATAAGCTAACCATGGAACGTGACTGGAGGTAAAAGATATATTGGAGAGACAAACATGTTCATCATAATGTAGAAATTCATCACTGTATGTTTTAGTTATCTATAAACTGTCAATTTGTGCATTTTATGGGATGTTTAGTAGTGTATATCAAACTTTTATAGTAGCTATTGTTTACGCCGAGATGCAATGTGTGTTACTGTTTCTGTTGAGCTTTTATATAGTCTAAGTTTATGCTATACTAGCCTTTCGCTCGCCTGGATCTCTTATCACCGGCTCTACTCAACCAATTGCAATCAAACAAACGTATGATTTTAAGTCTAAGTTCTTTCTAACAAAAAAAACTGCATTAAAATCCGTTCAGTAGTTTTTACGTCCAATCCGAACAAAAACTTCCATTGTAGAATTATATAGCAATAGACGTATTTCAATTAAATCTATATGCGTTAATTGCAACTATTTCGATTCCTTTACAAAGCGACCGTGTGCATGGACCTCATAGTGTTTCGACCCCAAACTACACAAAAAAAATATATTTGTGCCGTTTTAGAGTCTCAGCTTTTATTTAGAAAATCTATTCTATTGTGGCGGTACTTATCAATAGTTTGGCTGGGCATATTTAAGTGAATCTAAAGGTGCGACTTCGTCCATTTTCGTAACTATCATTTTCATAACCAGCTACGAACGTGGTGTGTAGACATGATTTGTGGGTAGATCAATCACGGAAGATAGTAGCAACAGCTAGTAAATTATAAATGCAAAAGTAACTCTCTCTATCTGTCTGTCTGTTACGTTTTCACGCCTAAACCACTGAACCGATGTTGATGAAATTTGATACAGAAATAGATTGGACCTTGAGAAGGGACACAGGTTATATTTGATCGCGATAATCGACATCCAAGCGGGCGCAGCCGCGGGCAACAGCTAGTACTAAATATAAAATCTTCGGTATAAAATTATCAAACCACTTGGCCTTAATCTAATTTGCCTTACACGACAATGAACGACAAGAGGTGAAATTAAACGTACCTTACTTATAGTCTTAATTATTAATTGCACCGTAATTTACTTTAATAAAGCCCTGGTTACAATCCCAGGGGTAAGCAGAGACATAAGTAATACGTGAGGTTATACGATAATGTTTGTCGATAATGTTTAAATAAAATGTTTTCTTTCTTTCTTTCTTTCTTTCTTTCTTTCTTTCTATAATGATTATGAAGGTGCCTGAGGGCCTCAATCCTATATTGGGGAACGATGTGTTGTTTTTTTTTTAATTATGGAAGTAAGTACCTACATTTCTTAATGGACTGCAATAATAATTGATTTGATCATATTATTTTAACAAATTATCATTAACAAACAAAAATATTCTCTATCTGTTCTTACAGGGTAGGCAGCACGATCCCCTGGTGTTGCACTCGCCCATAGGCCACGGTAACTACTTACTATCAGGAGGGCCGTGTGCTTGTCTGCGGCCGAGTTGAATTGCCTGACGTTTTTCCCATTTCTTCCCGCTTCGTTAATTCCTTTTTTTTATCGTGCGAAAAATCCCCACGGATACCTCCCCCGCCGGAGCCGGAGGAGGAGGTTATGTCGGACTCGAACCGACTAAAACGCACGCCGACTGTGGGCCGTCGGTTGCCGGAGGTGAGAGTGTCGTACCCTATCCCTCGCACCCCGGCCGACCCAGGGCCATATCTCTCGACCTGGCCCTCATCCGGTGTGGGGACAACTCGCCCCCGGGTATGGGGAGACACGCAATGCGTACCGCCGCCGCGGCCTGCTTCTGCTAGGGTGACAGGCGGCTATACCCGTCACCCCCCCGCCTCGTTAATTCCCGTTAACTTTATTATATATCATAGAACGCGAGAGTTTAAAAGTTAATTACCATTATCATTTCTCAGATTACTTATTCATTGACGATTCATCAAATCCTCCTTACGTTAATTCCGCTCGCGTTCGAGGCCTCGGGGTACAACGATTACGACTGCCGTAGATTTTTTTTAAGGCAGCAAAGAGTACGGCTATTAATCTCAATCTTTCACGCTTACATTCAGGTAAAAGAAATGCCCTTCAGCGCCATTACTGCCAAGTAAAGGGTGTTGTAGGGTTAATAAAGTGTGATTCGGTAAAAAATCAGCATATAACATGTAAATTCCTTCGGAATAAATAGACATTATTTGTAGTTTTAATATCAGATTATTGAAACTGTAATATAATGCTTTGTTATATTATTGCCGCGGGCGCCTCTGTGGCGTAGCGGTAGTGAACGCGGCCGCTACGCAAGAGGCGCGGGTTCAATCCCCGCTCAGTGCAAATATTTGTGTGCATTAAATATGGGTATCTGCATTGGTATGGTCGTGTCTCGGAGAGCACGTAAAGCCGTTGGTCCCGGTTGCCATAAGAACATATAATATGGCAGTCGTTACGGGTAGTTGGTGCCCTAAAAGTCCAAAATAACAACGGTCTAGCTGCAAAGCTTCGATATCGCCTAATGTTAACATTGGGTTGTGGAGGTCAGATGGCAATCGCTTCACGGAAAATATCGAGGTCTAGCCAAATCCGTAGTTAAGACTGGTAAAGACCCCAGACTCCGAGCTGAAAGCTTCGGATGCGACTGGGAATTAACGCTACGAGGAAGATACTGTTGCCGCGTGCTTATTCGACAGGTTTAATGAAAGTAGAGGAAGCTCGTAAAGTATATAACGAGAAAAGCAAGTCGCATGATGTTGTCTCTACCTGTTCCAGAGGAAAATAAGCGCGAGCGTGGGTATGTCTAAAAAAATTAATGATATTTTTTATTATGGTTCTCGATTAATTATGAAAAATATTATGAAATTATGAAACCAATCATTATTTAAGTAATAGAACGTAGGTGCCCAAATAATATTCCCCGCACACGTCTCGACGCAGGCTAGTCAAGTCGTAACCACGGATACTGCAATGCATCCGAAACCTCGGAAAAAGTGAGTTTCTTAATTCATCAGGATTATTCCCGAACCGTAATCTATAGTTTGGTTTCCCAAGCGACTACAATATGGGGTTCTTCAAGAAGGGCATTAGAAGGTTTCTTCAGGGTCGGTAGCACGATGGTGACGCGCCTGGTGTTGCATACGTCCATAGGCCACGGTAACCACTATCCATCGGGTGGGCCCTTGTGCTTGTAGGCCACATAAGTGGTATAAAAAAATGAGTTTATTTTGCGATAGTTTAAAAATTAATGAATTACTTAATTTGGTTTTAGTTTTAGTAATCTGATATTAAAGTGTACAAAGTAATTATCAAATTGCTTTTATTTCAGCAAAATAGTAACAGAAATTAAATTTCAACCTAGTCTCAAATCTCGCCAGCTTAGAGCAATAATTATCTTGTACATTTGAACATCAAAAATATTTTAACTAAACACACCTGTCTACGACTTTTCATAATTTTTCAATCTCGTTATCTTATTTGGACAAAGTGATATTACTACGAAACAAATTAAACATAAATTTTGATATAAAGTTGAGATGTAAATTAAACGATTACTACAAGATACGACGACTTATGGCCTGACGTTTATGAGACTTATAACTCCAGATAACAGAAAATTCGAAAGTTTACCAAATTTTCGGCTTTACAAGGCATTAATCTTTAAAACGATTAGAAAACTTTGAATCGTAGTTCATGAAATTGAACTTCATAATTGGTTAGTCACTTGATTCGAATTTGCACTTGTAGGTATTTATCACTTATTCTTATCCAATATAAATATTCTTGGTGATGAAATAAAAACCCGCGAGTTTTTTAACGGAGTTTTCTCAGGCGTGGGTGATGTTTCATCACACGGTTTTTTTATACCACTTAGGTCGCAGACAAGCTCACGGCTCTCTTGATGGTAAGTGGTTACCGTGGCCTATGGGCGAGTGCAACACCAGGGGAGTCACACTCGAGCTGCCGATCCCTTAAGAACAGAGATTATGTGCCTTCAGCGCAAAGATAGTAGGACAAAGCCTTTGGGTGTCTCACTGACAGCACAAAACCTCTCCAGTGAGCTCTGGCTACCCTACTCACCGTCGGAAACACAACACAAGGTTATTAAACCGCGGTCTTCTGTAGGGCGGAGATACTTCCCGAGTCGGACTGCTCGATTGGGACCTGTGCTTTAGAGGGCACGTTTAATGTTGGTCCCGGCTATCGATAGTCTAGGTCAAAACGAAGGTCTAAATGGGCAATATTATCAACCTTGTCAGTGGTTGGCCACTCAAAACCCAGACGGCAGACGGCAGTCGCTGCCAATATTGTCAATAAAATATTTAGTAGTAGTCTGGACTCCGAGGTGAAGTCCTCGGATACGACCAGGACTAAGGCATGAATGATGATGGTGAAATCTAATATATAAAATTCTCGTGTCACAGTTTTCGTTGCCATACTCCTCCGAAACGGCTTGACCGATTTTGATGAAATTTTTTGTGCTTATCCGGTATCTATGAGAATCGGCCAACATCTATTTTTCATACCCCTAAGTGATAAGGGTGCAGCGGGAACGGAATTTGAATACTACGCGGGCCGAAAATATGGCGGTACGAAGTTCGCCGGGGCAGCTAGTTAACCTATAAAAACTTATAGATCCTTGCAAGAAAGGTAGGAGATTGGTCTTAGGGCTCCGGTGTACAAGCTCTAGGTGCAACCGCTCTCCAATGATAATTAATATAAAATCTGTTAAAATTAAAGTAGACTTACTTAATAATGGCCAGGGCCACCCACCCATCCTAAGACCGACTTGGCTAGTTTTTCTTGACCTTGCAATCTTAAACTACTCAATTGCCACTTAACCACGATCATCTCACTAACTCATTACTACGCCACACTTCAAAAATGTATCCAACTTTAACTTTTCTAAAATACCTAACTATCTACAACTGCCAGCGTTTTCATTTCTATCTTTGCAGAATGAAAGTTCTTTCTAGCAAAGGGTTGCATCCAATAACATCTGAGTCGACTCGTAGCGAACACTTCAAAGGCAGCGTTAGAAAACTTTTGATACCCAATTTCAAAAGTACTTTTTCTTGTTAGTAAGCTTGACGGTAACTTCAGGCTCTTAAGGAAGCGGTTTAGATATCGCAAGATTTTGTTTACTAATAGTCACATTATTATTACCCACTGTAGGAGAACCTACATAATTATATAGATACAAACACGCCTTCATCCCGGAGGGTTAGGCACAGGTGAATTAACACCCACATTTTGGGTGTGTGGGTTTTAAATCACCTAATGGTCCCACGTAATAGCGGATGAGCCTATTACCGTATTCCGGGCACCATTGTCGACTAGAAAGGAAAAAGGAAGGAAATATGCGTTAGTAATGTATGTTTGTAATATCTACAGCTTTTAGTGTTGTCTGCAAAATAAATGGTGTAAAAATTATGCAAAATATTATAATCTTAAAGGGATATTATCTTCTTCCTCTTAGCGTTAATTCCCAGTCGCATCCGAAGCTTTTTCAGCTCGGAGTCTGGGGTCCGCTTTATCAGTCTTAACTACGAATTTGGCTAGACCTCGATATTTTCCGTGAAGCGATTGTCATCTGACCTCCACCATTATCTCTGGTATTTATTATCATTTCTGATGAAGTGATTGAAAATAAATATATTATAGTAAAGGCAATGTCAAAAATCATAATTATTATTAGGTATACGATTGACCATTAAAATCGCAAATAAAAATGTACGGTAAAACCAATTTTTCTAGTCCTCTCTTGTCTTTTAGCCCATGAGACTATGATAAAGTTATAGGTACCTACTGATGATTTTTTTAAGCTATTGCTTAGCTTCTATCGCGGGCCTTGAGCGTGGAGACCGAATCCAGAAATTCCGTAACGAAAAAAACCTAACACCCCGAAGCTCGTACGAATCGAGCCGAGCTGCTCCGCTTAACGTAAGTAATTATAATTGCATAAGTTGATAAAAAATGCTATGCAATAGCTTTACCGTGGCAGTCCCCGAGTGCCACACGTCTTTTTTATTATAACTGCAAAGATAAGCTTTGGAATGAACTCCCCACGATGGTTTTCCCAAGCGACTACAATATGGGATCCTTCAAGAAGGTTTCTTCAGGGTCGGCAGCACGAGTGTGACGCCCCTGGTGTTGCATACGTCCATAGGTCACGGTAACCACTTTCCATAAGGTGGGCCGTGTGCTTGTCTGCCACCTAAGTGGTATAAAAAAAACTATTATCTTTCGTTTATACTATGCGCTTTTTTCATGGCCACCAATTTCAAGTAAGTATTTACTTCTCCTTAGAATCTTTTGAACGATTTACATTTTTATAACTCTCAACATTAAAAATAAATATATGCAATATAACTTTTTAACTAAGATTTGTTTGTTAGGCATTTGAAAAGCCACTTGCATTTACATTTTTTTTTCTACGGCTCTTCGGTGCTATACTATTTCATAGGAATTCAGCAATGGTAAAATATAGGTGCTGAATTTCTAAGAGACAGTGTAGTACCAGAGAGACAGAGAAAAAAGACAGAGAAAAAAATGTAAATGCAAGTGGTTAAAATATAGGTAGATCTGATCTTGTGGTACTATCGGTCCATTGACTGGAGCCCGTTTTGTCTTAATTCGATCTTTTCTGGTTTTCTTTTTGAGTCCCCGAATTCAGTTCTCTCGGTCTTCCGAGTTCTTTGCACTCGCTTAATAGATTAATTTTATTTAGGTTATGTTGGTATTAGCTGAGAGATGATACAATAAGATCAGCATCAAAGAAACTCGGGGTGCTCAACAGGGCGAAGCAGTACTTCACTGCGGGGCAACAACTCCTTTATAAGGCACAAGTTCGGCTCCACATGGAGTATTGCTGTCACCTTTTTGTCGGAGCGCCTGCGTGCCAGCTTGACCCCTTCGACTCGGTGCAAAGACGGGTGTTGAGGCTCGTTGGCAATCCCATACTCACAGGCGATATGGAACCTCTCAGTCACAGAAGAGACTTTGCCTCACTGTGTGTGTGTGTTCTACCGCCTATACAATGGTTTGTGCTCAGATGAATTGTTTGACATGATGCCCACAGCTACATTCTGTCATAGCACCGTTTATGAATTGACGCTATCGCATAAAAATATTCTATAGTACCAAACAAAACATGCCAGGAATAAAACCCGGAGTCCATGCAAAATTCCTTGCTACAAGAATTTGGTTACAGTACAGAAAATTAAAAAACTTACGGTGATAAAATTAAATAATTTAAATCAACATTTCCCTCCATCACACAACAAAGATCAACTTCTGTTTTATAAGCTCAAGCCATTACAGAAGCTTACTAGCTCATAATTTGACTTTAATGCGACACTTTGTACACTTTAAGTGCTCTTTTGCTTGTCATTTAAAGCTACCTTAATTGGCACTTAGTTTTGGCTTACATATTGTTACTGCCATGTTGAAAGTGCAGTTATGACGGCAATAAAGCGGTATAATAGTGAAAAGCATCAGGCCGCAGATGGTGGTAGTCTATGTGAGTTAAAATATTAAAATGAGTTTCGACTAACACCTGAAGAGGCTCCAGTTAGACGGTTGGGTCAAGGGCTAGATGCAGAAGGCTGTGCATCTCAATACGGTGCGCATCGTAAGGATGTTGCTTTTCATCCCTTCTATTCGAAAAGTGGCACTTTGTTCCTCTATAAGTGGGAGCAAAGTACCTAGCACTTTTCTGTTCAGAGCTTTTTAGCGGGCGGAAAAGTGATTTGAATTTGGAACATCATATTATTCGGGTAATTTCACGATACCTAATTTTTTGCTAATTTCGGTGGCATTTTTCAATCATAGGTTTTCCGATGAAAAAATTTTATGGAGTTCTTTTAGAACACATTAGTATTCTAGATATTCTACAAGAACTCCATTAAATTTTTTCATCGGCAAACCTATGATTGAAAAATGCCACCGAAATTAGCAAAAAATTAGGCATCGTGAAATTACCCATTCATAGAAATGGAACCAATTTTTTTTTATTACTGGCTGGTTCGTGTTGGCTGCACGGCGGTATGGTGACCCGTGCTATGTAAAAAAAAACCAGCGCGTGAATTCCGTCTCTGTTCTTGTATTATGGAATCAAAGAATCAATTTCGTTTATTCAGTTTAGGCACAAAAGAGCACATGAACGTCAAAAAATTACAATTATGTCAAGAATTATGACAAAAATAAAGTAAAATAAATCATTTGAGAATGATTCTATGTAAGTAATCAGTACCGATGTATTTTTCTCATAGAAAGGGGATGAAAAGTAGAGTATATAACTCGAGGAGCAAATTATTTTTGACTCGGGCGATATATTTTTGAACCCCTCGCTGTGCTCAGGTTTCTACGTTAGAACCCCTCGCTAAAACTCGGGGTTCTATTCTAGAAACCTTCGCTAGACTCGTGGTTCAAAGTGCGCCCTCGCCGTAAAAATACTATTTTGCTCCCTTGTTATACAATCTACTAATTTTTCCCTCGGGCGATATACTTTGAACCCCTCGCTGTGCTCAGGTTTCTACGTTAGAACTCCTCGCTAAAGCTCGGGGTTCTATTCTAGAAACCTTCGCTACACTCGTGGTTCAAAGTACACCCTCGCCGTAAAATACTATTTTGCTCCCTTGTTATACAATCTACTATTCCTTGATCCCTGTACCCGATGCCGGTGATGTGCTTTTTTTTCTTTTTTCAAAAGTCTTTTCGTTCTCTTCAAAGTCTCATAAAATGTTACAAGATAAGAAAAAATAAATAAAAGATAATTATGTAAACAAACAAAATATTTAGAATGTGACTTTTGAGATTGATGCGGCAAAGATATACCTACCTAGTTCCGATTAGTGGTATCGATTCACGTGGTGGCTCATAATATTTTAATATATAATACCTACTTACCATCCTACCTATCTAACCACTAAGCGTGATATAGGCGACCCAAATATAAAAAAGATCGTTATTTATAATATGATTCACAAATAAATGATTGATCAAATAGGTACCTACCTATCAAAAAGCCTATCATATTCATCTATGAAGATTTTCATATATTAAAACTGAGGTATCAAATATGTTTCATAAATTACTTCTCGGAAATTAAATTCACGAATTTCGTGATCAAGCAAATATTATACAGTTATTTTTATATTGCCTGAGCAAATAATAAGAAATACATTTAGTACCTACTATTCCTATCAATATCTCAACATAAACCGTTGGGCTTCATCACGTACACTTTGACTACAGTTCAGATAAATATTTCAAAGATATTTTTGGCGTTAGGCCGACTCCTGAGTACAATGTACCTATATTATAATATACAATCGACATCTCATTGTTCTATGCTCGACATAATTTTTTATCAGTTTTATTTCACTTACCAGCTCGTAGAAAAATATTATCAAAACGCTTTTTCGAACAATTCAATTTAATCAGCTGTTCATTAGTAAAAATTTAGATCAATGGCTGTCCAATCCAAATGTATTAATATCTGATATGATTAGTTTACATGGAATTTTTTCTGTTTGAAAATGAATTTGTTATCTGTTGGCTTTTTGTTTGTACAGTACACTACACTGTACACAAATAATATGTTAAACTCGTTTATTTTTCTGTCACAATAGAATTTATAACATACGAAATACTTTGATGCAGTTTTTGGCAATCAAACCTTGTTTTGTTAACAAATAACCAATAGAGGAAGGTAGTAAAGTGATTGACATATATATTGGCTCCAAGCCAGAAGGTCCATAGGAAATATTAAAATGAAATATGAAACGTTTATAGTAATTTAGACTTTCGTGATACTGAAATAGAGTTAATTTTTGAAGGATTTGTGATGTTTCATTTTATAAAGTACTAGCTGTCCCGTTGAACTTCGTACCGCCATATTTTTCCCGTTCCCGCTGCACCTATTTTCTCACCGTTTAAAAGTTCCCTGGACATCCACGAACATTTCAAGACTAAAATTAGCCAAATCACGAACATTTCAAGACTAAAATTAGCCAAATCGGTTCAGTCGTTCTTGAGTTATAAAATAGCAACGAAAAGTGGCATTGATTTTTATATATTAGATTAGATAGCTCGGCCTAGGCTAGGCTGGGTCGGCCGGGGTGCGCCCTGGGTCGGCCGGAGCGGGCCCTGGGTCGGCCGGGGTGCGAGGGATATGGCTACGACAACCTCACCTCCGGCAACCGACGGCCCACAGACGGCGTGCTTTTTAGTCGGTTCGAGTCCGACATAACCTCCTCCTCCGGCTCCGGCGGGGGAGGTATCCGTGGGGATTTTTCGCACGTTAAAAAAAAAGTATGGTACCTAATAACAAACTTCCTATATATAAAACATAAGTTGTATAAAATAACTATAACCCAAGAACACAAGCATAAAGTAGGAGATGAACCCGTCCAGGGATTTTTTATTAAACCACAGTAGTAACTATGTTCCACGGATCAGGCATGTATCTGTTAGGAACTAGGGATAATGATTACGACCTAGTAACTTTAGTACATAATTCGCTCAGGGATTAATTAGAGCATTAAGGCGGTGTCGTTCAAAATGGTAATCAATATGCTAAATTGCTGTTAAAGCGAATTTCAGGTAAGACCTCATTTAAATTCTGTCATTAGTAGCGACTTGATGTGTCAATAATTACCTTATTAGCTTTACATTGCTTACTTTAGGTATATTATTTGTGGTTTAGATTAGACCCCTCCCCTACTTGATTACCTATTAAATTAATTTATTACTAATTAATATTTTGAAGAGAAAACTTATTGTTAATTCATATTATTATACTTAATAACTTTGAAAGTTGGGATCCGGATATTTACCGTATTAAAATATTTTCAAAATCTCATAAATCTACAAATTAGGTATATTAAAACCTACATGTAGGTACCCCTAATTGCTAATAAATAATTACAATACAAATTATATTGTACTCCTTCATGAACATGGATATTAGAAAACATAATGCGTAGTAATTTGTATTCAAAAACAGCTGGATTAATCACATAATAAAATGACAGAAGAGGAAAAGTCGTTTGCGTTAATTTCTTGATTCTGAATTCGAGAGTAAATGTCATAAAACCAATAATACCTTAATCACTGGAGGCTTATTTGAATACAATTTACGTTGAGTTTATGAGATCAATTTGAGGTGAAAAGGAAATTGATATAACAATAATAAAATCATTTCATGACGACAAACAGATTGATTGACCAAAATCAGCGATACGGTCATCATACGGACTGCTAAGGAATGAAATACTCTACCCGAATCTGTGTTTCTGCAAAACAACTTGGATGTCTTCAAGACAGTGGATAGGTTACTTGTAGGCAAGCGTATTCCACCGTCGAAAGTGTATTTTTTTTTATTAGTAAGGGCATTATTAGTAAGGGTATTTAGGTCTGGTTATTCTCATCACTTAAGTAGAAAATTCTGTACTTATCTGCTCTTTAATATTTAAGGTATGGTTCCGTAGCCGACCGCATACGCATACGACAACTGCCGACGCACGTATAGCAGATGCGCGTAATTCATTGCGGCTTCTCAATAGCCCCCTTTATCCGTATCGTAGTTTAACAAGTAATGGGTACGCTATATCTACTGCATGCGTCTGTCATTTTCGTAAGCGGTCGGCTTTGGAATCATTCCTTTACATTCAATGCGACAATCCCCTGTTCTAATATAAAACAGTCTTTTATCCATTTTCAACAGGGGAAATCAGTCAGCAATTCCTTGTATAAGCAATTCACATTTAAAGTCTTTGATGGAAAGCTGTTGATAAAATAAACGTTTACTCTAGTTAGTGGGGCTGCGTAAAATGGACTACCACTGGTTTGAATTATTCAATTTCGAATCAAACGACAGTTTGAGTTTCGTTTGTTTACGCTTCGTTTGAAGTGTTCAATATTGTAAACATCCTCTTGATTAATTATTCAAAAATTTCTGAGAAGTAGAAGCTCTTGAAGTAGGTACGTAAGGCTAGTAGGAGCTAGTGGCTGTTGTCTCTGCCTACACATCAGGGAAATAGGCGTGAATATTATATGAATGTGAAACTGACAGCCTCCGTGGCGTAGCGGTAGTGAACGCGGCCGCTACGCAGGAGGCGCGGGTTCGATCCCCGCTCAGTGCAAATATTTGTGTGCATTAAATATGGGTATTTGCATTGGTCTGGTCGTGCCTCGGAGAGCACGTTAAGCCGTCGGTCCCGGTTGCCATAAGAACATCTATGGCAGTCGTTACGGGTAGTTGGTGCCTTAAAAAGTCCAAAAACAACGGTCTAGCTGCAAAGCTTCGATATCGCCTAATGTTAACATTGGGTCGTGGAGGTCAGATGGCAATCGCTTCACGGAAAATGTCGAGGTCTAGCCAAATCTGCTATGACTGGTAAAAGCGGACCCCAGACTCCGAGCTGAAAGCTTCGAATGCGACTGGGAATTAACGCTAGGAGGAAGAAGAATTAACTATATGAATGTACGTAAATTAATACTGATGGTACAGAAACTCTATGTTCTTAGAGAGTCGGCATCACGAATGTGACTCCCCTGGTGGTGCATACGTCCATACGCTACGGTAACCACTTTTCATCAGGTGGGATACGTGCTTGTCTGTCACCTAAGGGTATCAATAAAAAAATCTGAAAATAAAATATATTGAGAATAGAATTTTCGAGCATTAACACAGTTGCAAGTAAGTTTAATTGCAGTTTAAAGGTGATATATAACTACTATGATATCGTATATTCCCCGTTTCAATAAAAAATACTATACTACGAGTATGATAAGCAGTAACCGTTTTACTCATACAAAACTTTCTCCCTTACTAGTACCTACTTACCACTTTTATAATTCTCAATACATAAATGATAATACCGTGACTTCTAACAATAGTAAGATCCATGTTTGTATGACAAACACAGCTGTGTTCTAGCAATCAGAGTGTTTCCCCAGAGCTCCCTTGTGGTAGCTCCCAGACGGATTTACTTATCTCCGACAATGTGCAGTGTTTATGTTGCATCATTCGTACTAAATTGTCAAGTAGTTTTAGTGAACATTGACTCTTACATCCTATTTTATTTATTAGCTAGTTTTATTCATATTTTATTGAATACTAGCTTTTGCCCGCGGCTCCGCCCGCGTGGATGTCGGTTATCGCGACCAAACATTACCTTTCTCAAGGTCTAATCTACCCCTATACCAAATTTTATCAGAATCGGTTCAGTGGTTTAGGCGTGAAAGCGTAACAGACAGACAGACAGACAGACTTTCGCATTTATAATATTAGTAGGGATTTTATTTATTAGCCAGTTTTATACGTACTTTGTTGAATACGTATCTTACTTACGTTCAATCAATTAGCCTATTGCAGTCCACTGCTGGACATAGGCCTCTCCCAATATGCGCCACGTTTGCCGATCCTCCGACTTCCGCATCCAGTCTGTACTAGCCACCTTTTTAGCTTACTTATTCTGCAACCTATGTCGGTAACAGCTAGCACTTAGTAAAAGTGATATTGATTAGCTCTGTATTTTGATACAGTTGGGATAGTTCCAGTCGAAATATAATTTCACAATATTCTACAAATTACCTTCAATAAAAAGCTATCAGTGAAAAAAAAAACCTTCGAAATACAATCCGAGCCTAACTAAATATATCTATGTGATTTGTCGGCACATTCATTGAATTGAATAACGTTTGATTGGCTTCCAATCTTGAAAGGATGGCAGTCCAATACTATCGTAATAATAGGTAGCTTGCCTTGCCCATATCAATAGGCATACTAGCTAAGATTGAATGAAATTCAATTTTCAAATTACACTGATATATAATGCTACAATAATACTATCGAAATACACTGATATAATCCTTTTAGGGGTGTAGTGGTAGAGCGCTCGACTGCTGCTGCTAAGATTGTTGATGATACTCGTCTTCACTTATTTATCCAGGTCCTGTGTCTAGGATTTATCCAGTATCCAGGAGCAGTGTCAGGCAACTGTCACTGTCAATAGTTGCCTGCCGTGCCCTAAGAGCCAAGTGAAGGTGTGCAAGATATTCGAGAACATCATTAACACAATAGCTAAATTAGCTAATGAGTCACCAATTGGATCACTCCTTAATTAATGACCGGCAATTATGGATTCAGACCTAAACGGTCAATGAGTGATCTTCTGGCGTACGTCACCTGTTACTCCGTGTGTGTCGAGAAACCCTAATTTCAAACCCTAAAATACCGCATCTGTACTTAAGAGGTAGTACTTGTACTTGCCATGGTAGTAAAAGCAACAGACCTGTGCCACAGAACAGATAATAGTACTCCTGTGCGCTTATTATTTTAACGCAATTAATTTATAATGAGGTCGATAGGTTAGAAACTTAGTTACACGATGCTTGTAACGGAAAATATTACAAGAATGCATGGGTAGACTCGTGTCTACGGCTATGTTAGAGTTTAGACATATTCAGTATAGTCTTCTTCATCCTAGGGTTAATTCCCAGTCGCATCCGAAGCTTTCACCTCGGAGTATGGAGTCCGCTGTACCAGTCTGAACTACAGATTTGTCAGTTTATTAAAAAAGAAATGTTTGCAGACTAAGAAACAAAGGGCAAACCCAGTTTTGGGCCTGACCATCGAGACTTTAGTCTACGAAATCTTTATGTTTATTACTTTACAATTGCAAAAATTACCTATAACACTACTAGTGGTGTCATGGGGAATAATTTGTACCCTTGACACTACCGGTAGTGCCATGGGGCAAGAATTTTACCCTTGATATTATCAGTAGTACCATTGGGAACTGAAATGGAATCACTAGTTTAAGCCTAGTTTATTTGTATAATATGTGTTTTTATAAAAAGTCACTACAAAATTGTTAACCTTTTGTTAAAGTACGCGGAGCATAGGTATGTTTTTCCCTTCATTCTTACACTTTATAAAACTTTCACTGCTGAAAACTTCATCAAACAATTTGGATAACATATCAGTAAAGTAATTCTTAAGTAAACTTCACCTAATGAGAGCACTGAACATCTTCCTCGGTTCATACCTCTTCAAAGGGTAATTCTATAAGAACAAAGTTTGAAGTCTACCAAAACTCCTAATTTTGTTTGTTACCGTCTTGTTAACTAGAATTACGTCAATACGACCTGTTTTTGGTTTGCTTTCAAGACAGTTGGATATAGGAAACATTTTGTTGCGTAACCATGTTGCAGAATGTATAGCAACATCATCATCGTCATCTTATCTTTTGTTGCATCTGATTGGAAGCGGCTACCGCAGTCGATGAACATGTGCAACACCAGAGGTGTCACACTCGTGGTGCTGACCCTGTAAGAACAGAAAGATTTTGTGCCGTCAGTGCAGAAGACAAGCAGGACCAGCCTTTTGATCTTCCCACTGACAGCACAAAACCTCTCCAGTGAGCTCTAGCTACCCTACTAACCGTTGAGAACACAACACGAGATTATTATAGCCGCGGTATTCGGTAGGGCGGACGTACTTCTCCAATCGGACTGCTCGATTGGGACGGAAATACAAATAGTTTCCAAAAGGCAGATACAAGTAAATTGCTAGCAACATGTTACATATAACTTTCTAAATGCCTACTACGCTTCCCCTATCAAAAAGTTGTTCCTTCGGTTTGTTTGTACACCTTTGAGATAACTGAGAACCTTACAATTAAACTTTGCAAGTACTTTTAGGTAATTAGTGGAAAAGAAAGGGATTAGGGTAGGTACTCAAACAATTGCGGTAAAAGCCTAAATAGGGTTTTAAGGAAAGTTTGTAAAAGGTTCCCACAAGTTTCGTTTTAGTTGTTGAAGAGAAACAACAAATTGAAATGAGAAAGTGTGGACAGGGCAAGAAAGTGTTAATTAATTTAGACGTACTCAAAGCCGCTCACAGGTTAATGGCGCGAGCTAAGCCTGGATTCTCTTTGAAGGATAGGATTCGTAACGAGGTTTTTCGACAAAGAACTAAAGTTGCCGATATAGCTTGCAGAATAAGCAAGCTGAAGCGGCAGTCGGCAGGCCACATCTATCGAATGACCGATGACCGTTAGAGCAAACGAGCCTTAGAGTGGAGACCGCAAAAAAGCAAGTGGAGGGTGGGACGCCCCCTTGCCAGATGGATTGAAGACCTGATAAAGATGGCTGGAATAGACTGGATACGGAAGGCGGAGGATAAGAAGAAATGGCACAAATTGGGAGAGGCCTATGATCGGTAGTGGACTGCAATTGACTAATTGATTGAATTTAGATCTGCCGAGGTTGAATTTCACCGATGAATGTAAACTCACTATTGCAATTAAAATATTTAAAGCATTATCATGATTTTCTCAATGAATTCATCATCATTATCCTTGCAGGTCCAGGTCGCATCTAAGGCCTTCACCTCGGAGTCTAGGTTCGCTTAATTATGATGTGGCTTGGTTTTTTCAGCTCTGTTGGAAGCGAGTGCCATCTGCCCTTCCAGACTGAGCTATGGTTAGTGGTCAATCACTGACAGAGTTGTTCAGGTCGCCCATATAGATCTCGATCTTGACCTAACGACTATTGACAGCTAGGACTGACTTTTAAACACGGAAGTGCTCAAATGAAACTCTAGAACCTCTCTGTTCGTAAAAGATCGGCAGCACAAGTGACTCCCTTGGTGTTGCACTCGTCCATAGGCTACGTTAACTACTTTCCATCAAGTGGACCGTGTACTTGTCTGCGACTTAAGTGAATATAAAAAAGAAAAATCTTGCGCTTGTCTACATCCTGACTAACTGTCATGTTATCGTGGGATTAAAAATAAACATAAATAATCAAAAATCACGAAATTGAAATTATGCAAAAAAATAAGCGCCTTCATGATTTTTAAATCAAAAAGCAATTTAGCGAAGTCGCGAAATTAACGCAACGCTTCAAATAAATCATACTTTCCCTAAATAATTTGCGTTACGTTGCGTTTACAGCGGTGGGTTGTCAGTAATTGGTCTTGGTATAAAGGCGAGAATTCTGTAAATATATAGGTATTATAATATATTTTTCATCCTACTAATATTATAACTGTGAAAGTTTGTTAATATATTGGGATGTTCTTTGTTACTCAATCATGCTCAAACAACTGAACGGATCTAGCTGAAGTTTTTTACAGGGATTATAATCTAGATTAACACATAAGTTACTTTCAATTCCTGGAAAAGGTTGCCATGAGTAGATGGAACGGGATAGAGGGAAGAATTTCACACGAGGGGAGCCACAGGCTACAGTAAGTGTTCAATAAAATAACAGTATCAGCTGTTGATAAAGTTCCTAAAGCTGTGCGGTTTGAAATTGTTCACGAGTGTTTATGCCAAAAATAAATTCTAGGCGCTACCTAATTGATTTACTTCTACACATTTCGGGTTTTACTCGTCAAGACGTAGCTTCAAAGACAAGCTATAAACTGTATTGGTAATTCAATTGTATAAGTTTGCAAGAAATCTTAAGACAATGAATGTGTATCCTGTGAGCCACGGGCGTAGGACTTGGTTGCCACGTTGGCGGGTGTCGCGGAAAACAGCTTGTAGTTATAGGCATATTTAAGTGTTCACAAATGTTGTAAAATGCCAGTCAGGTTGAAGGGGCAGGTCTATAAGACGATCATTAGGCTTATCCTCTTACATGGTTGTGAGGCGTGGCCGCTACTAGAGCAACACAAGCCAGAGCTGCGTGTCATGGAAATGAAAATGTTGCGGTGGATGTGCGGCGTCACGTGTAAAGATCGCGTGACGCGGCATCCGCATTCTTGCATCCGCGGCAGCCAGATATTGCAGATAAAATGCAAGAGAGCCGCCTTCGCTGGTGCGGCCACGTCTTGCGGCAACCGCCGGGTTACGTAAGTAGCAAATGTCCCCCCGGGTCCAGGTAGAAGGGGTAGGTCCAAGAAGTCCTGGCTTGACGTCGTGGAGGGTGACATGCGTGCAAATGGTCTCACTACTATGGACGCCCAAGATCGTGCAAAGTGGAGGAGGAAGAGCCGGAAGGCGGACCCTGAGCTCCGAGGTCATTATGGCCACGGATGCAATCAAGAAAATACGTCTACATGAAGATGATGATTTAGTGTTCACAATACTATAAAAGGGGTATGTTGTATAAGGAATAGTCTGGATATTAAAATACCCTATCAAGGGTACCGAGGCACGGTACACAACGAGCGGTCTTAAGTAAAAGTAAATATTTTACTTTCTTCGGCATTTATTGCGGCATGCGGTACCGAAAGAAATAAGGATTCTTCAAGATGCTACTTCCTGCGGTACACATACACACATACAATCCCACCTTTATCCCCGGAGGGTTAGGCAGAAGTGAATTAACATCAACACAATTATTGTATTGGGTTACACGTGATAGAGGGTGAGACTATTGCCGTATTCCGGTCACTATTTTTGACTCGAGCCATCATCTGAGGCTGAGTCTTGGCTGTATATATCGACACCTCTGGGTTCAATTGGCGTATAAACCATTTTGGCCAAAATGAGTTATATACACCGTTTAGTTCAGAATTTTTTTCTCTATCGATCTGTATATTTAAAATGTTCAAATTCGCAAAAAAAATGCTTTTACGACCCCAAAAATTTAGATCATCCTACCACAAAAAAGATAAAATGTTAATGTAACAGCCAAATTTTTCTTTTTTAAATTTTTAGTAAGACGTTATGACCAAGATTTTTACCAACCCAGGGCGTAAGATCTGCCTTGATTGTAAATGGTTTTTACGCCGTGACGAATAAATATATTTCTTAAACGTAATTTAAAATTGAGGTCGTAAATCCAAATATTTAAATAACATATGGACGTATAAACCATATCCATTGCAAAAAATGGTATTCAATTTTAGACTTTATTGCTATAGAATTAAAGTTCAAAATTAAATGACAATATTTTTACTACACGCTTTCGTTCACTCTACAATAGGCCTTTTAATTTTAGATTTTACATACATTGCTTTAAAGTCTTAAATTAAATGGTAAAAATCCAAAAAATTATAACAGTGTCCGTTTTTATGACGGTGGTTTTGCTTTAGCAGAATCGAGGCCCTGGCCCTCGATTCTGCTAAAGTAAAACCACTGCACGAACAGTCATGTGGGTGACAGGTGTGAGGAGTTTGGACATGCCCACGGCGGTTTTGGACACGGTAGCCGTAACCTAGAGGGTGAGCACATCCTCAAAACGTGTACGGCCACCGAACTTGCCGTCGTGAACAGGTTCTTTAAAAAGAAAGCCGAACTTCTTGTCACCTGCAAGAGCGGAGAGCACGCTACCCAGATCGATTTCCTACTCACTAAGAGGCATAGCATCAGCAGGGTGGCCAACTGCAAGGTAATACCCGGAGAGAGTCTCACTAGCCAACACCGTCTCCTTGGCATGGACCTCCGCGTGAAACTCAAAGACAAACGCGCCGAGCGTGGCCAACGCAGAATCAGCTGGTGGTGGTGAAGCCAAGTCCCAAAGTCTCGTCTCAGCTATCGGTGACAAGTGCGCTGATGCTGTAGACGAACCAGTACAGGTTTGCTGGGACAGGATTCAGGCAGCTATCCTTGAGGCGGGGAGGGCGGTGCTCGGTACGTCTAAGGGTGGACGCATCTATGACAGGGACACTTGGTGGTGGAACGACACAGTGCAGAGAGAGATCAGGGTGAAGAAAGCCCTCCTTAAAAAAGTGGCAAGCGTCCAAATCTTTCGATGACCGCGACGCGTACAAAGATGCAAAACGCGCCACCAGGAGAGCGGTAGCCAGGGCCAAACGAGACCACTTGCAACCGCTATATAACAAGTTGGAATCGTCTGAGGGGCAAAAGCTGTGGAAGAGCTACAGATTTAAATAATTGCCTTTATTAGTTTGGTAATCTGATCATGACTGTGCCATAATTATCTGTTTTATTTAATAAAACTAAGTTAATTTCGTTTCTGGTAGTTTAATTTCGTATATATCGACCACAATTCTGTAGTAGGACTAATATTAATGTAATTCTGCCACATTCTAACAGTATCGAGATTGTTTTTATTTATCATAATTCTATTGATGTGCAAAGTAAATAGCTTTTACAGCAAAAAAATCTACAGTTACGTGCTTTTACATCAGTAAATGTGAACTTAATTTTACCAAATATGGATATAAGTACAGCTTATATTTGGTTTTTCATACAATTTTCATGGGGTGTATACACCATAAATTGGTATTTTCTAAGACGTATATCCATGCTAACTTCCAAACCAAAGAAGATAGATATGATTGAATGATTTAGCCTTCTTCATCCCCAAATTCTAAGAATCTTTCCCTTTGGAATTTTTTATGTAGCTTCTAAAATAAAAAAGTTATGATTTTTTTTCTAAAAATAAAATCGTTTTTTTGCTCTCCTGAAAAGTCGTGTTTTGGTTTATACGCCAATTGAACCCAGAGGTGTCGATATCTGTCTGATGTTAAACAGCCCTATCCCTTAGTCGCCTTATATGACACCTTATGGGAGAAATTCTACTTTGCCGAGAACCACGCGGCTTGCTGTACGAAGTGACGCAAATGCCAGAATGTAACATTAAGTTAAGCAAAGTAAACACAGGTACAGTCTATGACAAAGTGCCCACATGATGGCAATAGGCTCGTCGCCAATGAAGTCAAAAAATTTGGCTAGCCTATGCCCTGTGACTTTGCCTGTGTCGTGGTAATTTTAATAGATCATGTTCGTAATTTCTCAAGGAATTCCATGGAAAATATCAAAACCAGGCTTTATGAACGTCTTTTAATAATTTAAAAGGTTTTCCCAGACATTCATACTGGGTGTAAATATTTCAACCATTCTTCATTTGCATTTAATTTAAATCTACGCTGAATTCAGTAGCACACAAACGTTCCGCAGAATGAAAATATTTGCACCAGAATTCAACTTTGGTATACAGTAACATCTTCCTTAATTTAGTAAAATGGTTTGAATAAATTAGACTATTAGATGAATCGCTAGAAAATCATCGTATTTTTTTTCGATTTTACAAAATATATGATAGGTTAACCAAATAAAAATGAAGTAATCACTAAATACAATCTGATAACGTTTTCAATTGAAATACACGCGGAGCTAGGGTTAAATAAACGCATCAACACTACTGACAAAGTACTTCTACAATAAAGAAAACTGAATAGCACTATTTGCATAGTTACACACGTACCACATCGTAAAACTCTTCGTCGTCGCACCGACATAGTGCAGCGTAGACTCGACAGAGCTCATTTGGAAGGGAAATGAGTTTCGAATGAGAGTTGACTGCTGTTGCCACTGTTTATAAGACCTGATGGCTACTTTCTATCAGACTGATGGTGTACTTACTAGACCTGTTAGTGGAATATAAACCATTGCAGCGTGCAGTATATGCAGTGTAAGTTTAACGGCCTGGATAAACATGATAATGTAATTATTTGTTTGACTTCTTTATGAAGGTAATTAGTAATTCTAAAGTCTAGTTTAAATCCTAAAATTTTGTAAGCATCCGTAGTCATTCCGCGTAACAAAGTTGTGTGTGATCACGAAGTATAGTGTACTGGACAGTAACCCGCATTGATTTTCGAAGTACCCTCACATCTGATTACCATCCTGACTTAGTCGAAATATAATCTTAAGTAATGTCGATTTAACCCTTTTGAGCTGTTGCTTCGACATACAAGTAGGAAAACGGAAGGTGAGACGTAGTCAGATGGACTGATGACCTTAGAAAGGTGGCTAGTATAGATTGAATGCGGAAGGCGGCAGATCGGGAGGAATGGTGCACATTGAGAGAGCTCTATGTGCAGTAGTGGACTGCAATAGGCTAATTGATTAATTGATTTATCAATTGTATCATAATTGCAATGATTTTGTATGATACCGTTGCAAAGGTGTACCTACTAGAATTAATGTACCTATTAAACAATTTTGAAATACGAATGCTGCTCTAATATTTAGACTGCATTTTCTCATTCAATCAGAATATCAATTTATGATAACTATAGATATAGAATAAATTGATTCAGTTATATCAAGAAAATCTAAATTTGATATGACATAAAATAAAAAATTTCGAACTTTGCAAAATATTTCGAAGATGAGCACTAAAACTCCCCAAAACTACAATTATAATAAAATTAATGAACCAATTTCAACGTGAACTCATCAAAACCAAATGGAGCTATAGACTGCCATAAAGCAACAAAAGGGAATGTGCCTGGAAAGTTAACGTCTGAGGGTATTTTAAGACGATCCTAAAATGCCTGATTGATTATATTATTATTACTCACATATTTTTGTCAATGACAATGACATTAATTTTTTGTCAAAAATCTGTACTATGGAAATGTTTGTTCGCGATGGACGCAAAAACTATTTACCGAATTTTGACGCGGTTTTTTTTGTTAGTAAGGTCCATAATCAGACTTAAAATCTTAAGTTTGTTTGATTACAATCGGTTAAGTAGGACCAGAGATACGAGATACACGTGGACGGAGCCGCGGGTGGAAGGCTACTATACTTGTAAAGTACCTAACTAGGTACTAACTTTTTAGGGTAGTTATTAACGGTTTTAACTACTCTAAAGTGTTTTAGTAACTCCTACATTCCTGAAATAAATGTACTAACTAGATTCACGTTGAAAACGTTTTGGCTTTAGGTAATAATTCTGTCATATTACTCCAGGGTACTACTCCAGGATACTGTGGGCACATAATAGGTATAGCTCTGCATACAACATTGTTCGTTAACACTCCGGTTTAGGTGTCGCATTTACCGCAGTAATCCTACAGTATATTCTCTATTGTGTTTGTAGCCTGCAAGTGATTAATTTAGTTCATTTGTACGAAGTGGAGCGTGTTTCTGGTTTATATATTGTTCCAAAAATTTGTGAAAATTACTCATTGAAGTAGAAATAATTGTATCGTATTCTGTCGCAATTTTTTTATGTTATTTTTATAGTATCTGCCTTTTCTGTTTTAGTTCCCCGTAGAGTAGGATAGAGCTGCGCCATGTATTTCCGTGGGTGTTGTAGAAGGCGACTATGGGATAGGGCTGTTCTCCATCCGGCAATAAACACGCAGCCTATGATAAAGTGCCCGTTTGGCGACATTATTTTTTTAGTATTTATAATTATTTATCTACTCAGAGACCTGGTATGGAGAGATTGCATATCCTTTTGTTATTAAATTTGCTACTATCTGAGAACAAAATAAGCTGTTAAGATGCGACTTGAGATTGGTCATTATTAAGCTTTGAAAATAATACATAAAAAAAAATCATTTCTTACCATAAACACTTACACCCGTATTCACAAACAATACTTCGCTATGCGTACCACCAAAACTGTGCAAAGAACGACAATATCTCAGTGCGTTCGTTTTGGCAAGCCTTTTTATTCATTGATAACACTTAAGTAATACTTCGTTGAGGGAACGCACTGCGTTAGATACTGCTCCGTGATGTTTGTGAATTAATTTTACCAGCCCTTTGCGCTCGAGCACACTATGAGACCTCACAGTATCGTTTGTGAATACGGGTGTTACATTAGTTACATTGCCGGTGGTCCCACACTAGGCCTAAGCCTGTCCTGTGGGTGCCTGTTACAATACTTGTTAACATCAAAATTAATATTGGTTCGGTTTACACTGTCATTGGTAGCAAGGATACCTTAGATTGGTTTTCCTTTGTAAGAGATGTAAATTATGACAAAGAGATATTCTTATAAATAGATATATCAAATAAAGAAACTTCCCTTCTTTCATTTATTACTATCATAATTGTAGTTTTCCAAGATACCAGTGTGACATAGCGGAGCAGTTTTTATAATAGAAAGCAGAAAAAGTAGGGCTGCTGCTGTTTTGGAAATAAAATCTAATTAATGTAGATATACATAAATTATTGTTGAAGTCATCATTGCGTTAGTCCCAAGCCCAACCGTATCCTTCAGCTCGGAGTCCTGGATCTGCTTAATTAATATGATATAGCTTGAAGCAGACGAGTCCTAGAGTGAAGACCGCGGGAAGGAAAACGGAAGGTGGGACACCCCCTGGCCAGATGGACTGAAGACCTGCGAAGGGTGACTGGGATGGGCTGGAAGCGGAAGGCGGAGGATCGGCGAACGTGGCGCATATTGGGAGAGGCCCATATCCAAAAATGGACTGCAATAGGCTAATTGATTGATTTATTGATTGATTGATAGCTTGGTTTTATCGGCTATATTGGAAGCGACTGCCGTCTGACGTAAGATTTTAAGTCTTACCAAAACTTTTCTGCAAAAAAAAAACACATCAAAATCCGTTCAAAAGTTTCAGCGCAAATCGCCGATCAACAGATAAGAATTTAAAGAAATATTTTTGTGTTTAGAATTGTTACACCATACGTGTATAACCCAAGAATTTGTTTTTTTTTTTTTCAAATGTCTTCAATGTACAGACTCGGTGATATAGTTAGTATAGGTAGTTTTTTATATAGGTAGTTCAGAATACTCTATCTACGTGTTCTGTATATTAAAAGCTAAATGAATATTAGCACGCGTTTTTGTAATTTTTATAAACTAAATATGAGGCCATATTGCAGTAGGTACGTGAATATATTGTAGACCTAGACGCCAACCCTATACATATTGCCGCTCGCAGCTGGTCTCAGCTATCGATTTAACGCTCCAGCGACATACACACCGCTGATGCAGTTTTATTACATAGTTACTAGGTCATACAAACTATAATTTTATAGTTGGATGTAAATAACTTTTCGTCTTTCATAATGATTTATCAGCCCCCCCATACAAATGGCGATTCGTTGGCCGGCGTGTTGAAGAATAGAATGCTAAATGTATGGGATTTGACGAATATGACAGTCGTAAACGTCAAATCCCTTATGGTGATTACATACGCGAATGACTTTTACCATACAAACGCTCAAGGTCATTCGCTCATATTTGAACCGTAAAAACCAGTAAAACCAATTTTAATAGATAACTTTATAGGTGACGATTACTAACTAAGAAGGTCATGTCATGCTAATACACTTATTTAACATAAAATATGTGAAATTTTAGATTATTTGGATATATATTGTAGATAATATTTGGTTTCATAAGAAAGAGTAGAGCGATGTTCAGAGCCTCTTATCAACTATTTCCTCCTTTTTTATTTAATTTATGAAAAGGAGGAGTTATTCTGTATATCCTGTAGTATGCAGGCATGTGAATTCCAGATATGTAGGTTTTATAGTTAATAAGAAAAACGGTTTCGAAAATACCAATTTTTCGATGCTGATCTGATTACAATAAGCTGGCCAATGAATTGCCACTTGTCTAGGGGGGCTGAATCTACAATCGAAATCTTTATTCATGTAGATTGAATGAACGTATTTACGTCGTAAATACGTCCATTCATTTGACTTTCATCAAAATGTGTCCTTTCATCTTAGTAAACTATCAATAGTAATCAAGATAAGGCATTAGTCTCTGCGCTAAATCCTAAACTAAATGAGATAGAATAAAAACCGCCTTTTTGCTCAATCTACGTATTATACAACATGTGAAGGTAACTCTGTTTGTTTGTAACGCTTTCTTACTTATACCACCGAACCGATTTTTGATAAAAACTGTTATAGAGATGGAATCATGGGAAAAGATACGCCAGAAAAGGTGCTAAAAGTATTCAAATAGGGGATGAAAGATGAAAGTTTGTACAAAAGATCGTCATTTTTTAATATACCTAGTCTTATGAAATTTGGTAGGTACACCGATAGATTAAAGCTTGAGAATTGTCGCTATAATCGACATCCACACGGGCGGAGCCGTGGGCAACAGCTAGTATTATATAACTCATATATGGAAAAATGTTAGATTCGTCCTTTTAACTATCAGGAGCGGAAAGTGACATAAGCATCAAGATGGATATTGCTACATTTTGATTTAAATCAGGATTAATAAAGCAATAAGTACCGCTTGTGCACTTTTCGTCTTCCTAATAAAGCAAATTAATGAATTTACTGGATGACACTTCTGCAATGATCTCAAGTATCAATAAACAATAGCCGTAACTCCGGACTGAAGAGATAAATCAGCTTTCAGCGTTATTGTAATCGTGTTATCGTTTCGCTACAGACACTGAATATTGATTGTATTCCAAAGGCCCGTTTCGTACTGTCTCCGGTCCTTTTACGTTAGAAATTTCAGATTTCTAATCTTTTATATTTGTTCTGAAACAGATTTTTTTCAGGTAGAGAGTATTCTCTTTTTTTAACCGAGGATGTTTTCAATTCTTCGGCATAAATTAGCTTGTTTCCATTATTGTTGCCTTTCCTAATGCGCCTCATAGCAGATCCTTCGACTATCGCATCCAAAGTATTTCAATTAAATACTTACAGTTATTGTTCAGTATAATATGTAAATTTTATGTTTATGTTCTATTGGACCTAACTTTTGTATTCATAAAAACATACAAATATTTTTTGTTGTAGGTATTCGGATTATTTATTTTTAATATACTTATTTTAATAATTTTATTTTTTCCAATATGAGATCACTCTTGACTAGTACATTCCTGGTATATCTATAAAACTTACTTAGACTACAGATACCTTAACTTAGAATACATTATACCTATTAGTATCACCTGTCTTGAGACAGGCTAAGGGCCGGCGCCCACTGCCGGCATGGCACGGCATGGAATTTATTACTAATCAAGTTATTTTGAACCTTATCTCATATGCTTTATAATTCATTTTACTTTACGTAAAAACGATGCCGCGGCATGCCACAGCCTGCCGCGGCATCGTTTGACGAATTGACGAAAATGAATTATAAAGCATATGAGATAAGGTTTAAAAAAACTTGATTAGTAATAAATTCCATGCCGTGCCATGCCGGCAGTGGGCGCCGGCCATTAATGTTCAGCACACGGTTCACCTACTCTATGGTATAAAGCGTTAAGTGTGAACATGTCCTAACAGGAACTACAGCTGTACATCCAGAGCAATTCACTTTAATCACTGCGTTTGCCAGAGATCAATAATCGAGTATAGTGGTTTGATAGAACAATAACACTAAATCCAATACCATCTGATGGTACATTGAATATCTCGTGTAGCAATGCATGATGTAAATCCTACTATCCTTACTTCTACTATCTATACTAATATTATAAAGTTGAAGAGTTTGTTTGTTCGATTAAACGCAATCATCTCTAGAACTAGATACTGGTTCGAATTTAAAAATTATTTTTGTATTGAATAGCCCGTTTTTCGTGGAAAGTAAGTTGTAGGCTAAATATCATCAAGCTGCTACTAATAAGAAGCAGAGTAGTAGTAATGTCAAAAAATCCGTTAAACGTAACAGCTGAACGTATCAGGGTGAAATTTGGCACAGGAATAGATCACAGTCTGAAATAACATAATGGTTCCTATAGGGTACAGGAACGGAATCAAGATTCTATACTTTTGAAGCTGCGGGCATAATAAATGGAAGATGCTAGAATTAAAATCCAATATTACAAGCCATAACGGTACAAAATATCAATAATATCTAGGTTCAATAACCTTTACTATAACATAAATAAAGATATCAAAATGTCACAGAAAAGTTTCCGTCGGTCCTTAACTATTTGGTACAAAAGAAATGAAGAAAGTAAGTCGCACAAAACTTTTTACTAATAGATGTAGTGGAGTTTCGAATGTTACCAAGTACATTACTTTGAGTGTTTCACAAGCGTTGTCCATAAAACATTTGGAGTTCGTAGATAGTTTTTATTTTGTCTGGTTGCACATAATATTTTATGATGATTTATGAAGTGAAGTGGAAAAAAGTAAAAGAATTTCCGATTTGGATTCATTGAACTGTAGATTTTTATAAAAAGGATGTATTTTCATAGTTTTTATGATATTTCGGGACATATCGAGATTAATTTAATTATGAGACTTACTTACTTACAGAGACAACGTCGGCAAAAGTATGTACAGGGTTTTGAAAAAAAATTGGGTAAACTTAAGAGATCAATTTACAAAGAGAAAAGAGAATCGACCCCGGACGGGACTCAAACCCGCGATTTTTCCTTTACAGTGGGAATGCTCTAACCGCTAAGCCACCGAGACCGCACGAAGCCTACTCAAATTCCTCTATGCTTTCCCTTAGTTCACGTTTCCCTCTTCCTACAGTCCCAGGTCCTTTAAGCGGGGCGTGAAAAAGCATCTGATGAGGCCGTCAAGCTGAGTGCCACCATTGTAACATGGTGCGTGTCTATAATAATAGTGAACCTCTCTTCCAATGCTTTGCCTTCAGCTTACCATCAAGCAAGTTGAAGTCAAATTGACGTGTCCTATTTATGAAAAAAGAACTTAGGCACATTTTTTTTAGAAATATATGTACATAGGTATAATTTTATACTCCAAAACATCCAGATCAATGAAAATACGAGCTATTCAAATCTGGCAGTATATTGTAACACAAGAAAGATCGAGGACCCGTCACTGTACTTCAATAGATGTGTTCCCGTAAACATTATTTTCCTGTATCGTTTGTGTAAGAAGAGATAAAGGTGTCTGCTATAAATAAATCTCTCCATAATATCCCATAAGAGTCGTTGAAGGCGTAGGGGCTTTATTAGGTGGGTCGGGAACCCATACGTATTGTCTGCAAACTTTACGGCAGATATAATGTTTTCTAAGGCTTGTGATAAATGATTACTGTGCAGAGTTTGCAGGGAATTACATCGAAATGTTTATGGAAAGGAATAGGTTCAAGTTTTGTAGCTTTAATTGCGATCGTATAATCTTATCCTATTTCTAATATGTAAAATTCTTGTGTCACAGTGTTTGTCTACGGTTCCGATCCCCGCTCTGTGCAAATATTTGTATGCATTAATATGAGTATTTGAATTGATCTGATCGTGCCTCGGACAGCACGTTAAGCCGTCGGCCCCGGTTGCCATACGAACATCTATGGTAGTTGTTACGGGTAGTTGAAGCTCTAAAATGTTCAACAACTAGTCTAGGTGCGATGCTTCGATATCGCCTAATGTCACCATTGGATTTTGGAGGTCAGGTGGCAATCGCTTCACGGAAAATATCGACGTCCAGCCAAATTCGCAGTTTGGTAAAGCTGACCCCCGACTCCAAGTTTTAAAATTTCATTAAACCAATTTCTTTCCCAGCAATTTGGTGGTTTGCATTTGCTGAAATCAACATAACTTTGATTAACTCATAAAGAAAATACGTCTGACAGACACACTCCACGCTTAAAATATAAAAGTAACCTTAATAAAATGTCCCAACAAAGTTTCCCTCTGAGAATCAGATCCCTATAAATCATGCCTTTTGTTATATACGACTTGTCTTTGTTTCTCTAGGAATAAGGAGTGAGTATTAAGATTGAAAGTCTCGGAGATGAATGCGAACGTAGGTATATAGCTAACTGAAAGTTTACCGTGTAACTCAAAAGAGAGATTTATTCATCAGATAAATGGAACATTGTTTTGTGTGTGACTAAAGTAACATGTAATGTAGGTATAACAATCTTCAACTAGTAACTAAATGCTGTTTCACTGTGTGTAAAGCCGCGTCTAAACTACAAGTGGCAACCATCAACCATCGAACATCGGCTCGCGCGGCAGCTGCGCGAAGTGTAAACGCATTTGGCTCGCGCGGCAGCCGTGCTCGAATGAGCCGCTTGACGATCCGATGGCTGGCGGTTTTCTATGTCCAGCAGTGGACTGCCATTAGCCTATTGAAATGCACTGCTGGACATAGGCCTCTCCCAATATGCGGCACATTTGCCGGAAAATGACGTTAAATAGAAGCTTATTGGAACTGTTTCGCAGAACAGTGTTAAACTCCTGCCTACAGCTCCTGGCAGATTTTGAGGCCCAAATGTAAGAATTAAAAAGGCCAAATTCCCTAAAACCCTCCATTGAACCTTAAATAACATATTTTAAACCAACTGCCTACCAAATGATAGGCTAAACAATGTCAAAAATCACAACCCATTTTTATTTATTTTTATATTCACCCTTAAGAAATATAAAGGTGCCTTTCCACTGTAACACTATCTCTCCTTGAGATGATGAATGGTACGGGCGGGATGTTCTACCTGGGCGTAATTTCCAGGTTTTTTTTTTACATTAAGCCTATCTATCTAGTCTATCTTCGCCTGCTATTTCTCTCGGTCTACTGACATCAATTTAAAAAATGTATAAAAAAGGAGGCGATGATGAGAATGTTGCTCTACTTTGTTATTTCTGTAACTAAGTTAATATCGTATACAGGTGCTGATAAACTTAAGCATTCACTTGTAATAAGCATTCTTACGAATTTTACATTACAGAAAAATAAACGAGAGCGTTTTAGTGAGATTTCTATCAAGCTTTCTGGCGAGCATGCTTGCAAAACGACTGTAAATTTGCTTCGACTAAAGCGATCGCTAGAAAGATCATGTATATGTTCGTAGCATTATTTGGCTCTACACTTGGCTTGGTTCGCTGTTCGGTTCGACAAATTTAAAAGCGGTGAATGCTCGATGTTCTATTACAAGTGAATGCTCAAGTCTATCAGCACCTTACTACTAATTTTATACGGATAAAAATGTGTATTAAGTGTGTGTTAGGATGCCAATTAATTTCCAAAAATTTATTCTATGAGTCTATCCTCCACAATCTTACAGTACGATCAATGATAAAAGTTGATTAACACTGTTGATTAATACTAAATATTAACATATCTTTTTTAGTCGAATTGTGTCAAATATTATTGAATTGATTTACAGAGGACAAAGTTAGTATATTCCATATTTTGTGTTATTGTTTTATGAAATATTTGTGAGCTAAGGTAATAAAATGTCAAGTCAATAAAATGTTTTTGTCGTTGACTGTATATTCGTTAAGTTTCATGCGTCATTGTACCTACATAAAGTTTCCATAAAATTTGTAGAGCAACATCCTATCCTATGCCTTACTTTTCTCGCCTATCTCGCTCGACTTTAAATCCGGCGTTGAATATATTGAGGGAGGCTCACCTGTCTAGGTCAAAGGCATGCACTATGCATATAGACTAGCTTTAAGGGTGCGAACTCACGCCTACGCCTAGTACATTTTTGACGGTCAAACGCATAAATAATTTATTACGTGGATTATATTTGAAGGTATTTCTGAAGGGAGAAAGCGGACCCTGAACTCTGAGGTGAAAGCTTAGGATGCGATTGTAGTTAACGCTAGGATGAAAGAGAATAAGAACTTCGTACGACTGTCGGTAGATGGCTCCCACCGTCACCCCAAGATGATTGTATAGGGGAATTAGGAATGCATGAGAAGCAAGACATGGCTCGGTAGCTCAGTAATCAGAGCATTTTCCCAGCCAAGGACTGATCGCGGGGTATAGTCGCTTCGAGAATAGAAATAGAAAGATTCGAAGGTACTTCTGAGAGAAAATAAAAGTATTTAAAAAAAAAGAGTGAGAAATGATGTGTGCAATAAGATGATTGTTTTTCTTACATAGGACACAAAACCAGCAGGCACATGCTGTAAGAACATTTCGAACGATCGAACGAACTCGACAGCTGAATCCGTGATGATATTTCAATTTTGCGTTCTGTAAAATACTATTTTAATCTATGGCAGTCATGAGTAAGCGACGTGATATCTACAAGGAAGTAACCACTCACGTACAAACAAATAAGATATCACGTCCACTGCCATAACAACTAATAAAGGCGTCAGCAGAATGTAGTTACACGCGCCAACCCCTCTCTCTATTATATGTAAATAACTAGTATATAAGTCAATGTAAATACATAATACAGCATCAGTCCTAACAAGTAAACATCTTTTACTTAATCCGCAATATTGGTGACCCCGACGTGATAAATCTATACGTAAAGTAATACACTAGAAACATTAGTTTTATACATTTTTGATTGATCCTTCCAAAATTATTTATCTGCCTATTATTACAAAATCTATTTCTTTTGTGTAGTTGTCAAAAGGGTATAGTTTGTTCCATAAATAGTTTGTATTTCTAAGTTCTTTGTGTAACAACAAACTTGAATGGGGAGAGAATTATATCTATAAAATCTCCTGAAATGGCACAAAAGCCCTCCCAGCCTACGCAGAATGATCTTATCGACGACGGTTGAACCCTAATCTATTTACGTTATACTTAATTTTAGTGATTTCAAAGGGTTTAATATTTTAGTTGGGGCTCTCAAAAGTCTGACTAGTCTAACTAGTCTAATATCGCCAATTGGTTGTGGATGTCAGATGGCAGTCGCTTCACGGAAAAGTCAGTATATCAAATTTACAAGCAATTAGTTAACTATTCCTATCGATTTGTCCATCCTTCTTGTGCTTCAATGTTTCCCATATAAATCGATAGTCAGTATACCAATTAAAATCCCTCTTTCCCAACTGTACCATTGATTAGTACCATTAATGGTACTTCTGGGAATCTTTCTCCCACTAGTTCCATTAATGGTACTACTGGGAATATTTTTGTCCCACTAGTACCATTAATGGTACTACGGGGAATTTTTGTCCCAGAAGTACCATTAATAGTACTAGTAGTATTGCTCGAGACATATAATTATGTTCAAAATGAACATTTTGAACGCAACTGGGTAGTCTCATTTTGGACGATGAGATGATGATAGAAACAGGTACAAAGATAATGTATGTTTAAAATGAATCTGCGTATACCTCGTGACATATATCTTGGACTTAAAATGTGCTCAAAATGGGCTCTATACACGCAGTTCACGTTTCTTGGATGTCTTTTGAGGATAGCACAGCGTTATAAGGCGGTGGATGAGCTCAAATTTACAAAGCACAGCTTCAGACAAACAGACAAAACAATCCGCGCGCGTCAGAGCCTCGTTTGACTCGCGACTAAAGGTATGATTCCGTAGCCGACCGCATACGACAACTGCCGACGCATGCAGCACATACAACGTACCCATTACTTGTCAAACTCTGATACGGATAAAGGGTACCATTGAGAAGCCGCAATGAATTACGTGCATCTGCTGCATGCGTCGACAGTTGTCGTATGCGGTCGGCTACGGAATCATACCTTTAGGTCCAAGAAATGTGTTGAAATTATAACTTCATTTGAGCGATATCTGTTCATGATACGACGAAGTTTGAACTGTCACTGGAGGCTGTCTGTGCGATGAGTAATTTACATAACAGCGCACCGCTTTTGCATTTTTTGAGGCTTCTGTAACTCTCGTGATTTTATCAACTCTGATTTTTTTTTTAAATTTCTTGGAGGTTATCTGCAGGCACATAGAACATTTCGAACGATTGAACGAACTCGACAGCTGAATCCGCGGTGAGATTTCAATTTTGCATGCTGTAAATTTGATGACATATGAAGAGTTGCAGTAGTCCGGTCAACCGAACTACTCACCGGACTACTGCTACACAAAAGTAGCAACAGTTCGATTCCGTTTGACAACCGGACTACTGCTACTGAAAAGTTGCAGTAGTCCGATCAACCGGACTAGCAACCGAACTACTGAGACTAGAGGCACCACCTTTCCCCTTCGTTGTCGAGTACATAGACATACATAAATCACTGTCGACTTATGCTCACGTCATCAAACATTAAATATCACAAACTGTACAATGTAGCAATGTTGTCTGGTCGTACCTCGGAGAGCTGACGGTCCCGGTTGCCATAATATGAACATCTATGGCAATCGTTACAGGTAGTTGAACCCTAAGAGCGGATAACGGACCGTGTTTCTTGTCCATTGTCCGGTGGTGTATGATTTGTAATGGATGTGTGTACATGCACCGGACAATGGACAAGAAACACGGTCCGTTATCCGGTGAAAATTTCGGATGCGACTGGAAATAACGCTAGGATGAAGAAGAAGACTGCACGAGTGGCGAGGGATCTCTGTAACGTGCGTGACAAACTAGATTGAAGTAAGTGTTTAAGTCTAGCCTTCCCTTTTAAAAATGTTCACCCTTCGCGACTACACTGCACCACACAATATCCATATCCATACTTCCATCCATACTAATATTATAAATGTGAAAGTAACTCTGTCTGTCTGTCTGTCTTTTTGTCTGTCTGTCTGTTGCGCTTTCACGCCTGAACCACTAAACCGATTTTGATGAAATTTGGTATAAGGGTAGATTAGACCTTGAGAAAGGACATAGGCTATGTTTGGTCGCGATAACCGACATCCACGCGGGTGGAGCCGCGGGCAAAAGTTATTACTACGATAAACGAAATCTACAATTTTTTTTACCACTTAGGTGGCTGACAAGCACACGACCCAGCAGGTGGCAGTGGTTACCAGGGGAGTTACACTCGCATTACTTACCCTGTAAGAACCTTCTGATGCCTTTCTTGAAGGACCATATTGTAGTCACTTATACAACACCAACACAAAAAACACCCACACAACAAAAGTCATTCACGAGAAAAAGTAAAAAAAAAGATTTACCTAAAAAGCAGAAAGCTGTAACATTTCATTACTTTCACAATACATCTTCAGTAAATACAAAGGAAAATTTTCCAATCAAATTATGTCCAATCCATACAAATTGCTTATAAATATGATTAAGAAAAACGAAACCTCAAAATAAACTGTAAATTCGACGATATCCAGGTAAAACCTTAATTTTATTCAGTGGTTTTAATAATTCATAAGGCGGACCGTTCAGTGGGTTCCGTGCATTTTCTATTTACATTTTTATTCCTAAAAAGTGGTGGCTCTAATGGAATGTCACTTTAATCCGAATTATTCGTGACAAAATGAAATTATTCGAAGTTAAAATTTTGTAGTCGAAGTATAAATCTACGGAAGCATATTTTGCGATCAGCAAATTCGCAACATTTCGGAATTGAGTGCATTTCGGAATTCAATGTTCGTGAATGTTTATCGTCATTCGAAAGTATAATGATTGTGAACGTTGAATGAAAACATAATTACTTTAAATCTTTTACTCTTTAAGTCATAACTGAATGCGGAAGTCGGAGGATCGGAAGAAATAGCACATATTGGGAGAGGTCTAAAGGTCCAACACCACCAAACGGACGGCATCGGAATGGATTTTACAATCTTTAAACAAAATAAATCTTATATCACACACAGCATTTAAAGTTTATATTACCAAGTCACGCCTGACAGCTTGACGTGCGTCATGCCGCCGCACGTCGCTGTCAAGCTGTTGTGCGTGACTTGGTAATATAAACTTCAAACACTGCGATAATAAGATTTAATTTTGTTTAAAGATTGTAAAATCCGGGCCGATGCCGTCCGTTTGGTGGGGTTGGACCTTAAGTCTAGCAGTGGACTGAAGTAGATTTATTGACTCTTTAGTCTTTTTTATGGTTGACTAGCTGACCCCGCGAACTTTGTACCGCCTAACAGTCAATTCTTTTTTTTTTTTTTTCTCTCCGTAAGAACCATCCTCGTACTTCAAGGAATATTCTAAAAAAAGAATAAGCGAAATAGGTTCAGCCGTTCTCGAGATTTGCGCTTAGCAACACATTTAGGGATTCATTTTTATATTATAGATAGGCTTGTGTTAGACCAATATGTATGATATCGGTCAAACACGAGCCTGTTGGTAAGTGACGATGTGATCGACGGTAGAGCACGCTTGTCTAGAAGTACATAACCTATTCAATCTAGTCTTGAAGACATCCAAGTTGTAGCTATCCGGAAACACCGATTCGGGCAGGGCATTCCACTCTTTGGCAGTACGCATGAAAGTCCTTCATAACAGCATTAGGTTCCTTTTTAGAGGGACTGAAAATCATAGCTCCCAGCTCTACCTACCGGATGCCTACCTTTACAGGTGAGAATAAATGTACGTAGGTACTGCTGTACTTGAATAAACTAAGAAATCAAGTTCTTATGAGACGATTCCTACCTTTTGCCTTACAGCCTCATAATGCTTACACACTTCACTCAGCTTCAGAATAAAATATAACGTACGTCACATAAGTACATGATAAATATTTACTTACCCATGTCTCAACACAATGGTAGCAACTCGAGTGGTGAAAGCAGATGTAAAAAGCTTTATCTGTTATTTGCACTGGCGCCATACCATTTTCAGTCATAACTTTCAGTACCTGAGTTTCAATTCCAAACCCGACGAACTTCGTACCGCCGATTTTTTTTCAGCTCGCGTGTAATTTAGATTCCATTCCCGTTGCATATGTAAATTGCCGCGTTTATTTTCGATCCCGTTCTCGCTTCACCTACTATTTAGTTTTTTTATACAGAACTTAGCCACATAGTAAAGAACACAAAACCAAAAAGAATTATCCCATTTGATGCAGTCGTTCGAAATTCGAAAATTATGCGCGCACATACATTTGTGGGGTTTCATTTTTTTATTTAGATAGACAAATTAAATAAGTTATTTTCAAGAAAAAATTAAACCGACTTCTAAAACGAAAATGAAAATGTAGTTATTTGTTGTTTACTTATTTTTTACTGAAAATATAAAGATGCGCTTAGGAATTTTATCGAAGTCAGTGCCAAGCTAGAGAGGCCGCATTAGATTCAGCGACACGTCAAATAGCCTTTAACCAGCGGAAGACGATTCTAAAAAGTAGTTGAACAGCTATAAGAGAGCAGATGAACCAAATTACATACATGTATGGTGTAGGCATGTATAAAGATGATAGATAGAATTACACGTATGTATAATGATATATAAGACAAAAAAAATACACACATAGCCTGTCAAAATCATAACCCTCCTTTAGCTTTGCCGTAGTCGGGTAAAAAGAGCTCGTTAGACTGGTAATAGTAAGCATGGAAGTAACAGCCTTCGTTGAAACAGACCTAATGACTACAAAACAAACCACTGAAGTTAAACCGAGTCGAGTTTACATCATTAATTTACAAACTACATATTATAAGTCACTATCTTGAGCCAGCGTTTCCTAAAGTTTTTGATGAAACAAGTGCTAGCTAATTTAAATATGCTACCCTACTTTAATATCGCTTTGCATGACATAGAAATTCAAATTCAAAAACGCGAGTTTCTTGCAGAGGTACGAATTCATAAGCTTTGTGGAAAGGACTCGGTAGTTAGAATGAAATTTTGAGCTGATATAATTTTGAGCTAAATAAATTTTTGAACTAAATACAAGCTAGACAACTTGTCATTCAAAATTATAAGGGTCCCTGGATTTATTTTAAGTCTTTATGTCTTTTTGTCGTACCTTGAGATCAGCCAAGAAAGTATTCTTTGTAAAATAAGGTGTCAATAGCTATCAATAGTATCAACAGTATATATGACATTATCAACAGTTTTAACGACATAAATAGAATCAATAAAATCAAATATCAGCAATATATTTTTCAAGACAGCCTTCGGTTTCATACCCAAGTAACAAACAACTCCAAAAGTTGTAAAATATTACCAACTTAGCAAACAATAAGATATTCCCTAGTTGCGTACAGTATAAAAATACCATTAGTCAACTCACGCACACAGTTCTCTTAACAAAATTGCTATTTGCAGATAACATAATAAGTTTGTAAGAACAAAGTTGTGAGTTCCTATCAGGTCTCAGACTTGCTTCACAACTCAACAACAATCCCTTTTATAAGACAAAAGACACATAAAGTTTTGTTCGTAAAGGAAAAGTAATACAGGTTCACTCTCATTTGAAGAGTAACGATATCTCACTGAAAGAGATTTTAATTAATGAACTTGATAAGTATCAGCTTGTTGATGCTTACATGAGTAACTTAAGAACTTCTAAAAATAAACTTGACATATAGAATACTTTAACCAACAATATCAAGAAGATGTTTACTCAGTAACGCCTTCCCTTAAAATATAAAGCGTCGAATTCCTAATTTTTTAAAGGAGAAAAGATAATGTTCTATTTCTTTTGTCTGTTTATCTGTAAAGATTCTTTACCTCAAGAACGCGTGGATATATTGTGCGATAAGGCCGCCACTTATATTATTATCCCACAAAACTGTATCTAATGTATTTTTCTATATCCATTCTTTATGTACATACAAAAAAGATATATAATATTATTATGAAGATAGTTAATATCAAATACTTAGTTTGACAATCCCTTGGAGACATACAAAAGTTAAAATTGTAAATCAAATATTTAACAACTTAATCCCGTTGACTACAAATCATTAAGTTTGATGATGTTGTATACAAGCAAAGAGTAGAGGTTGAAAAAAATCAGATCAACAACTCGGTTGTCTATTGTTTAACCGAAGATTATATGCCATAATCATCATATTCCCGAATTTCATTTACCCGAATTTCATTTGCCCGAATGTTTTGTTTGACCTAAAAGACTTATGACATACTTTTAATTGCCCGAAACTTAGATACCATAACATACGTGTGACATACGTATTGTTTTACATATTTTTATTTGCCATAATAATTATTAGACATAATATTTAAACGCCATAATGATTATTAGACATCATATTTATACGCCATAATGATTATTAGACATAATAATATTTAAACGCCATAATGCTTATTAGACATAATATTTTCTTCTTGCTCTTTCTGGCTGTCGATGTCGATGGGTGTGATGGGTGGATGGGTTAATGGTCACAGTTCTAACCTAACTCAAATGGCACCTAACCAAACTATTTCTGGGTGGTTTATAAAAAAATATCCACGAAGCGGATAGCGGGGTCTATTCGCTCGCTTCGCTCGCTCAAACGACCCCGCCATCCCCTTCTAACCTAACCTATCCGATTCGGGGTGCCCTAAAGTCCCGATTGCATCCAGTTTCACCTGATATAACAACCGTTACACACTGTCACTGTTACGCAATGTCGATGGCAGTTGATGTTATGGCATATGATAATTATGGCATGTGATAATTATGGCATGTGATAGTTAGGACATGTGATAATTATGGTATGTGATAATTATGGCATGTGATAATTAGGGCTTACAATAATTCTGACAAATGATGTTATAGTAAGTGACTTTATGGGAAACAAAGATTCTAGCACGTGATTAATATAGCAAATAAGAGTAGGGCAAATGAATATTATGTCTGTTAATATTATGGCTGTTGAGTATTATGGCAAATGATATTAGGGTAAATAAAATTCGGGCAAACGGCGGTATAATTGGCAACTACAAACAAACTGTGATAGATCGAAAACTACCAAGAAACAACCTTGTCTAAATATCGTCTAATATATAGGTATAATTATTTTGAAGTTTTTAATTCTTGTTTATGTTTTTTTTTTTTAGTCCCAAGTTACTTTTTCGCTATGATCCCTAAAGGAAGGCATCTCTGCTACATTATGATAACATAAATACAGTACTATTGATATATATATTGACTATTGACTGCCTCTGTGGCGTAGCGGTAGTGAACGCGGCTGCTACGCAGGAGGCGCGGGTTCGATCCCCGCTCAGTGCAAATATTTGTGTGCGTGAATATGAATATTTGCATTGATCTGGGTGTTTCTATGTATAATATGTATGTATTTACAAAAAAAAACGTATCCAAGTATGTTCATCCGCATTCTAGAACCCATAACACAAGCTAGTTAAGCTATGCTTACTTTGGGTCTAGATAGCGTTGTGTAGAATGTCCTACAATATTTATTTATTTATTTATTTATTCATTATTGTTACTAAAGTAACAGTACCTGTCTACTTACCTATCATCTTCAAACAATTTTCTATAATTGTTTCAGTATTGGAAAAAGTAAAAACATTTAAATAAACGTCAAATCACAACGTTTACTTCCTATCAACTGACCACCATTTCCATTTATTCGTACATCTCAAATGTTTCAAGATAAAGTTCCACGAATATCTTTCCCTAGCTGAATTGTTAAGCAGGGAAGTATTTTTTTGGCGTCGAATATATGAGAGGCTTATCTTTTGTGCTCTAGAAAATATTCATGCCATAAATCTTATATATGCTCGCTTTTGTACGAAGAACTGAGTTTTTTTTTGTTCAAGATAATACCAGGTAAAGCTCAGCAGATTTGCAAACTTGTGAATTTGGAGCGAATGGCTTTTTTAAATGCCAGCTGAGCTACCAAGGATGTGATGGTATGTATTAATGTATTGGGAAATACAGTGTTTATTTCCAATTTGTTTTAAGTCCAACAATATCGCCTAATGTGAACATTGGGTTGTGGAGGTCAAATGGCAGTCGCTCACAGAATATATTGTGGTCCAGCCAAATCCGCAATTAAAACTGGTAAAGCGGACCCCAGACTCCAAGGTGAAATTTCAATACCATATATATTGAATGAAATTTTGAAGCATTTATTATGCTGATTATTCAAATCGATTTAGCAAAAGAAAAGAGAATCGACTTTGGGCGGGACTCGAACCCACGATCTTTCTCTTACAGGGGGAATGCTCTGACCACTAAGCCACCAAAGCCCGCACGAAGCCGATCCAAATTCCTCTATACTTCCGTCTTTGGGGCGACGGTGGAGCCATCTACCGATACTTATACGAGCTATCGGAACCAATAAATGATTTTACAATCATTTTTAAACATTGATTGTGATGAATAGTAATACAGGTTCACTCTCATTTTAAAAGTAACGATATCGCGCTGAAAGAGTTCACAAAGAGTTTTTATTTCAATCATAAAAACATAAATTATGTTTTCCAACTGAAATAACTTCAACATTTGTGTGTGACGTGAACTAAGTAGCTGAGTGGACTGAAACTTCCAAAGTACGGGCTCTTTTAAGAAGTAAAAGGAAGTTCGTAGCATGAAGAAAAATATAATTTATTACAATTTCAAAACTTATATGATACGCAGTTGCAGGGATTTTGAACATAGACTGTGGAATTTCAAGACAGTTTTTTCGAATGAAAAAAAAAATGTCTATTTATGATGATATTTATGACTAGCTTTTGCCTGCGGCTCCGCCCGCGTGGATGTCGGTTACGCGACCAAACATAGCCTATGTCCTTTCTCAAGGTCTAATCTACCCCTATACCAAATTTCAATGAAATCGGTTCAGTGGTATAGGCGTGAAAGCGTAACAGACAGACAGACAGACAGACAGAGTTACTTTCGCATTTATAATATTAGTATGGATATTTATGATATTTATGATGATGAAAATATTGTAGAAACTATCGAAATTTTTACGTGGATGCAATTCCAAAATCAAACAACAATGAAATTAAAAACTAATTTGATTGTAGTATAATTATAAGTCTGCTATAAATATTTGATAATAATTTTGCTGTCCTAATTGGTAAGCTTTAGTAGCAGGTAAAATAGCAAGTCCTAATAAACACGTGGATCAATACCTTGTTAGTAATAGTTGGAAACTACTAGAACGTCTATTAAAATTGTATCATCTGAATGATATTATACTTACCTACTAAATATATACAGATAAACAAAACTAAATTAATAAATAAAAATATTTACAAGATCAAAAAAAAGAAAGGGAAAGGAAAAAGGGGTCAGGTGTCGTAGAATTCCTCCCCATCGATTTCGACTGGTAACGTACCCAAAAGGCTGGCGGCATTACCCCGTTGGATGGCAATGCCAATCCTTTGGGCAAAATATAGGCCAGCCCTTTGGTCACGCGAAGCATCGACCAGTCGCTTTGCAATTTCCGTGTAAAGCGACCGTGCGCTCGGAACCCACGAACCCAACGTTTCGACCCCAAATGGCTCAAATATATAATTGTTGGTTATATTATCATATTTGCGCATCGTTATAAATCGATTCAAAATTAGTGGGTGGTTACATTTGAATTTTGATAGTCCCTGAGGTTGTATTTCACCAATCCGTCAGAAAGATATAGGTATGTTGTTTAAAGAGGTTATGTTGTCCACGAAGAATGTTAAAATTCCTCGTGGTCAAATCAGTTTGACTACTAAATTTGATCACGAGGAAGGACCCACCTTTCATACGTTCAACTCATGTCGTCTTCTATCATTAGTGAATTTCTCACTCTGAAACACTTATCTTTATGTAAGGTTTTCTCTGTAAGTTTACTTTTAAGCAATTAATCTATTGAAAAACTAATTATTTCTTCTTCATCCTAGCGCTTAACCCAGTCGCATCAGAAGCCTTCACCTCGGAGTCTTTACTAGTCTAACTACGGATTTGGTTGAACTTTAATATTACCTATTCGTGAAGTGAGTGACCTCAATAACGATATTGTGCGATATTAAAGCATTGCAGCTAGACCATTTGTTAGACTTTTTAGGACTCAAACCACCCGTAACGACTGCCATAGATGCTCGTATGGCAACCGGGACCGAGTGCTTAACGTTTTCTGCGAAGCAGTACCAGACCGATGCAATTACCCATATTCATGCACACAAAATATTTGCACTGAGCGGGAATCGAACCCGCGCCTCCGAGTCTGACACTGAATAACACTAATTAGCTATCTGGTTTGAATTTCATTAGTTTCATGTTTAATCAAAATTTCAACTACAGTACCTAAAAATAGCTAATGGTTGGTATTTATGTTCAACATTAGTAACCTACCTCTATCAAAATGTTTTCGGCACCAATATTTACTAATAGTTAACGATATGTTCGATAATGTTTACTTTAGTTAAGTGATTAGTATTTATTCATGATTAAATAGCTGTAGATAAATACACTACATTAGATTGATTCAATACGAGTATGTATGTACAGATAGAATGGTAAAGTTTGAATGATTGGGTACTATTAGTGCATATAAATATAGGTGCATGTTCATTAGTGGACTAAAATTAAACTCGTATTACCATTTAGTTTACCAACTTGTGAAATGAAATTTTCAACTTAAAAGCAATTAGGTAGATAGGTACTCGGTTCAAATCATAGATATTTCTAGTGACCGCAGAAAGTTAAGGAATACAAAGTTACCCCTAAAATTGAAATAATTTTACGTTTGTAACACGATATAGCCTGTTATAGAACGACACTATAAACTGCGAAATGAAACTTCTGGCAATGAACGCATACATAGAGTGATAAGTATGAATATTTTAATATAGCATTTAGAAATGCATATAGATACAAGGCAATGGACAATGAAATTGGATTTTAATGTAGCAAATTGTGTAGCGATATGATATCGTGTTTAAATGCAATTCAGTCGTAGGTTATAAATTATTGCGCGTCATAAACACGATACAGTTTCTGAAAAACCGTGAAATTTGTTTTTTTTATATCCTTCCTTCACAAACATTGTGTTTGTGAAGGAAGGCTGCTCAAAGAAATCACCTCAAAAGCCATATTCAATTTTGATAGCTGCCGTTGACTGGACAATACTCGTAGACGCGTATGAGAAGCACTATAAAATACCGGAGGATATCTGTGCCTCATCATCCAGACCCGACATATTCCTTTTTTCACGATCGCATAGGCGTGCAGTGCTTGTAGAACTCACAGTACCGTGGGAAACTAATATACCTGAAGACCACGCTATAAAGACAAACAAATACTTTGACTTGACTAACGAGTTAACCAAGAACGGCTACGTGGTTAAACTCTACGCCGTAGAAGTAGGAGCAAGGGGAATTCCAGCTAAATCCCTGTACAACTTACTTAAAGACCTCGGATTGCCAAGAGCTTCAGTAAGCTCTTTACTAAATCGAATATCAAAAGCGGCATTGATAGGATCTTACCAAATTTGGCTAGGTAGGGGGGGGGGGAACACTACTAACGGTGGAGGTGAGCGCTGATGCATCACAAGGTGGCCACCCTAAACCTACATCTGGGTCGCAAGTCCCAGTCGCCGTCACGGTGTTCCTCTCTGTATCCATGGAGTGCTGAGAATCGGATCTCTTTATGAATTTCGTAGCGCAAAAAACAGATATTTATTTTATAACTGCGCACATGAACAGTAGGTGAGTCGTCCAATATCCAATATCCAAAACAATCTTTAGATCCAGAACAATCAAACGTAGGTGAATGAACCAGTAGTCAAATCGTCCGCTTTAAAATGCATTTTATACATAGTTGAATATCTGTAGTTGAGTCGACCGTAGTCGAAATAATCTTAGATGAAATGATACGTAACCCAATATACAGACCTCATAAATAATACATATAAGATCACAAAATACACTTGGTTATCTACTGTATCATTCTGTATAATATATTTCCAATATATCTATCGTAGACTGTCGAATCTGAAAATACACTCGTATAGAACTGATTCATATACGACAGTAAATATTAAGCGGGACACTTTACGTAGCTATTAAGGGGACAAACAGCGCATATAGGTGATTTACATCCTCTTTTTCCTTGTATTGTTGGTTAAATGCTCGAATATTTTTACAATTTATAAGGTTTTCTGATATTTTTTGTTTTTTTTTTGTTTACTAACAATATAAATATCTGGTATGATAATAATAATAATTAATGATAGTAAATATAGATTTGCTAACTAATATAATATCCTATTGTGTACCAGTGGGGAAGGGTGAAAATTTACAAAAGTGAAACCGGTGAAATAAATTTTACCTTTTATAGAACAATCTTAGTAATTTTTGTATGGAATTTTACAACTACTTCTCTTTGCAGAGCAAATAAGGCCCTGACGGGGCAGCTCTGCTCAGTCGGCTCTGGCATGGCACGGAGCAGTAAGATCCTAATTGTTAATTTGTCTGAATTTAACTCTAGAATAGTATTGCACTGATAGAAATTACCCGCTTGGCGGCAATAGCCTTGCTGCTTCATAGGACCAAAAATCATAGTTAGCGAAACACCACACATCTCTACATTTAGGTATCTCTACAGCGTTCGTACTTCTGCCTATCCCTTGGATCATTATTTTAAAGGCGCGAATATTACGTTGCAGTTTTTATATTTTACAATTTGCAGGTAGTATCCACTTTCTTTCCGACAGCGTTGTGTAAAATGTCCTAGAATATTTATTATTTACAATTTTCACAAAATAATCATAATTATAATATACGTCTTTATTGTACACCAAGGATATTAAAGATGTATGGAATTAGGGCTCTCTCTGCAACCGACACCTATAAATACCTGGGTATGTCGCAGGCGTTAGGCATTTCAGAAGCTGGTATGAAGCAATCATTGCAGGAGCGTTTCTTTGGCCGTCTGAAAAAAGTTCTGAAAAGTCTTTTATCAGGCGGTAATAAGGTCCGCGCTTGTAATGGTTGGGTCATGCCAGTTTTAATGTACTCCTTTGGCATACTCAGGTGGACTCAGACAGAACTTGAGGCCCTGGATAGGAAGGTCCGTGCGCATCTCACTGCATACCGAATGCATCATCCGCGTTCATCTGTGATGAGGTTGTACATACCGCGGAAATGCGGGGGTCGTGGTTTTTTAAATGCCAAGACCCTCCATAACCGCGAGGTGTGCAACCTCAGGGAATATTTTCTGCATAATGACGCGGATATGCATCGAGATGTAGTGATGGTAGTTAACGGACTTACCCCGCTTGGTCTGGCTAAAGAGAACTGGCGCAAACCTGCAGTATTAAGTATTAATGATCGCAAGGATGTATGGAAGGGCAAGGAGTTGCATGGTCGTTTTTATCGGGCTCTACATGGGCCCGAAATAGATATACCAGCCTCTCTATCTTGGCTACGCTTCGGTGACCTATTTGGGGAAACCGAAGGGTTTGTCTTTGCAATTATGGACGAAGTTGTTATGACGAATAACTATCGGAGATATATCATAAAGGACGGTACGGTTGACATATGTCGGGCGTGTCACCGTCCCGGGGAATCCCTTAGACATATAATCTCTGGTTGTTCTCGTCTTGCCAACGGCGAGTATTTGCACAGGCATAACCAAGTAGCCAGGATAATCCATCAGCAACTTGCCCTGAAGTATAACCTTGTGGAATCAGAGGTACCATACTATAGGTATGTGCCCGACCCAGTTCTCGAAAATGGGCATATCACGTTGTACTGGGATCGATCTATTATCACTGACAGGACTATTGTTGCCAATAAGCCTGATATAGTGATAATAGATCGATTAGAGCGCCGTGCAATAATAGTTGATATCACTATCCCTCATGACGAAAATCTCATGAAGGCAGAAAAAGAAAAACAAATTAAGTATTTGGACTTGGCCCATGAGATTGTCGACATGTGGGATGTTGACTCGGCTATTATTGTACCGATAGTCGTTTCCGTTCACGGACTTATCGCCAAGAGCCTCGATCAACATCTTAAGAGGCTCTCGTTAGACGGTTGGCTCAAGGGCTTGATGCAGAAGGCAGTTTTGCTAGGCACTGCACGCATAGTGAGGAAGTTCCTCTCCCTGGAGCCCTAACCACCGGCAGCTTGGTCCCTGTACCCGATGCCGGTGGGACACTATTTTTTATATTTTTAAATGTATTTTTTTTTTTAAGTATATTTAGAAATATAATTTATATGTATATAAAATGAATAAAGGAGAATAATAATAATAATAATCATCATCATCATCATCATTTCAGCCATAGGAAGTCCACTGCTGGACATAGGCCTCCCCTATAGATCTCCAATAAGACCGGTTGGACGCGGCTCGCATCCAGCGCGTTCCCGCGGCCTTGATAAGGTGGTCGTCTGTCCACCTTGTGGGTGGATGTCCTACGCTGCGCTTGCCGATACGTGGCCTCCACTCGAGAACTTTTCGACCCATCTGTCATCAGTAATAATAAGAGTGATGTGGTATTGTCATAATAATAATAATAAATATTTATTGCCAAAAACGATACAGTTAAGTGGATATATATCCGTTGACCCCACACTAGGCAAGCCTGTCCTGTGGGTGCCATGACGCTTGCTTTTTCCAGTTTAGTAGCTCGGTCATCAATAAGTATGACGTTATCTTACTAAAAAAATAAAAAAATACGGACAATAAAGTAACTACATTCATGCAAAATACCTTTTCAACACACAAATACATAATAAGAATATAGATATATGTGGCACATACAAATGGCGGCCTTATCACTCTGCGGCAATCTCTTCAACCATAGGATGGAGATAGAAAATAGGAGAAGAAAGTACTTAGCGTATTTTCACACGTCTTTTAAATTTCGAGCTGCATGCGGTTGTGTACGTAACCGCATTTCAACTAAATAGTTTGCACCAGTAATGTCGTTCACAGACCACGAACTTTGTTAGTATTTACTTAAGCGTACCCGCATCAGAACATGCACTCAATACAAACTATGTTATATATTCGAGCCGGGCTGTTGCAAGAGGATCCAAACTTTGTAAAGCGTACCAAGTGTACCAACTTACAACGTGAATTATAAAGTACCGTGAGCTTGAATTCAATTTTAGAGGAATGTGAAGTTTTGAAGAGATTCGATTAATAGTGTTGCTTTATTTGCATTTTGAGAATATTAAAGTTATATAATGCAGAAATAAAATTAATAGCTAGTTTCATAAAGACTACGTGAAAAAATTACGCTCATCTAAATATTATTTAGTTCGTAATTAACCATTTCAGATGAGAATACTTTCTTGTTAGGTACTTACATAAATTTTAGAATGTGACTTTTCAGTAGTCGGGTTTTAGTTTTTGAACTTATTTTTTTAGTCGTTTCAAGTGCGACATAACTAATACAGAGTTACCTATCTATCTAGCTACCGTCACCGGGGATCCAGTGAGACTCACATACTTATACTAAAAAAAAATATGGTCATAAAAAGTGACATGTAGTGATCGCTTTGGAAGGTAAGTGCACTAATATAAATACATACATACAATCACGCCTTTATCCCCAGAGGGTTAGGCAGAGGTGAATTAACACCCACATTTCACCAATCATTGTATTAGGTCCCACGTAATAGGGGGTTAGCCTACTGCCGTTTTCCGGGCGCTATTGTTGGCTCGAGCCATGTATAGGCTGAGTCTGGGCTGTATATATCTGTCTGATTTTAAACAGCCCTATCTCTTGGTCGCCTTGTACGACACCGCATGGTAAGAGATGGGGTGACCCAAATTCTACTCTGCCGGGAACCACGCGGCGATCTAATATAGATCGAAGCGAATATTTCAATTTTGCTGTTACCACCAGACCAAATACATAGTTGTAGGTTGTAGTGAAAAGTTACTGCAGGCAATTTGAGCGTCCACAGCACAAATTCATTCGAACTGTTTCGCACAGCTTAGTTATCAACTTTGTTCGGCTTCAGTTCCCAGTTTTCAACTAGAAATACAGTGATACTATTGTTCAGGTTAATACTACCTACTGGTATTTATAGATTAAAATTATTTGCAGTATTTAAACTATCATGTTCACTTACATTAGTATTAGAGATATCGGGATAATTACCGTGTATTTCTACATGATTATGATGTTTGCAATAGTGCTGAAATCGCGAAAAATCGAAACAATACATGGTACAATATCTGGATTTCAATAGAAAAATTTTCATTATTTTAAACCGAGCAATTTGCTGCAATTATAAAAAGTCCATAGTTTGGTCACTTTACTTTTTGTAGGAAATCGTTTTTATTTTAAGATAAAAAGAAAAGAAATTGAAGAAAATTTATGAATAACAAAAATGAATATTCAATAATGTTAACGGGAATTAACGCGATCATGGTATAGGTACATACATAGGTACATCATGGAACGCGAGAGTTTAAAAGTTAGTTTAAAAATGAATATTATAAATAACTATATTCTATAGCTGAAGTAATTTGATTTGTTAATGCTACCTATATGAAAATGCGTTTTTTTTAATAAAATGATTTGAGTGACAGTCAGTAATGACTCAAATAAAATTCTAATCCTTATTCAAAAATATAATAATCATAAGAAGATTACGTCAATGAAGGCTTTATGAAGTTTCCAAATGTGTAAAACTCATGTACACAAAGGATAAGTAATGAATGAATTTTGGTTTCAAAATATTACCTAAACTCTCAAAAACCTATTACACTTTCACTCTCACTGTTATATTAACAAACAAAATACACCCAAGGGAGTACAAGAAGAATTGCTGTACGCCACAAAGTTCATTGAAGCTTGACGATATCTGTATCGACTTTTCAGCCTATAGATTGTCTCTTTGTAATTAATACAACACAGGAATGCTTACGCCCAGATCGAAGATGAAATAGCCAACAATGTTAAGCTCACCGGTGTTCTAATACCTAAAGCTAATAATGTGTAAAGTGAACACATTAGATACGGTTGCACTTTTTCATTTAAATTTGTAATGTGAAAGTGCGACACTATTGCCTTTGTCGATTATACATTGTACATAACAGTACATGTCTTTTTGCTGAGACTTTGCTTTGGCGCTTTTTGCTTTGGTTAGGTCAAATTGACGTGTGCTAATAAGAAGAAATAAAGATAAATAAATAAAAAACGCAAGCAAAAATTAAAAAAACTAAAGACTAAAAAATAAGAATATTCTTAAATTTAACTCACAACTTAATATAAGAATTTATGTCCATTTACCCAATTAATACTTTTTTCCTATACAAAGTCAATGGATTAGGTTATAAATTGGATACCAACGAAATGGAAAATTTCTAATTTGAGTAATTTAATTTAATCACTCTTCCGAAGACTTGCTAGCCTTTCCAAAAAAAGTAAATCAACTATATCAAATAAAATAGCAATTTATTGAGAAAATAAACCGTTATCGTTTAAAACTTCGTTAATTAACGATTAAAGGGAGACGTGGTCGAACTTCACTGAAGTATCTAAGTATTAAAGGCATAAAACAAATTCTCTTTTACGGAAACCTTTCAGAGATTGGATTTACTTGTTGCTTTGATTAAATACTTTTTTATTTTGTTGAGAAAATTTAGACTGTAATAATTAAATTTAAACGAGTTTAATTATTCGGTGAACGTTAAATAAGTGTGAAACACAAGAGGTTGTTATAAAAATCACTTCTTTTTAATAACTTGGTGCAAAGTGAGTTTTTTGTTCGGTGTGCCTGCAGTTGAAAATATGTCATTTTTTAAACACTAGACAAAAAATGGTTTTGTTTTTTATTCTGCATTCTAATATTTTTTCTTAATAATTTTTGTAAAATGTCTCTTTGTTATGCTACTATTTTAACTTCTCTTTTAATGCTCAAAAGCTCTTCACAATACCATTTTTTTTCTATCACTAGAAGCTTGAGTCAACATTAGCACTAAACTGATAGAAATCAAGATGGCAAAGGACAAATCGTGCGATTAATAGATCGTGTACGCTGATTTATCAATCTATTAGTAGATACTAATAGATTGATAAATCAGCGTACACGATCTATTAATCGCAATCATTCAAATAACACAATCCTTTTTTTTCTCAATGGAATAAAATCAATAACACTGTAAACAATTGAATTGTATTTATTCAATTATTGCAAGTAAACAATTATTTTATTTCTCGTCGTAGTTACTGATTTATAGTTTATATTTTCCGCCCGCGTGGTATTATCTTAATTTATCAGTGTTTCTCTACAATATTATGCATGTATTATACATATAAACCTTCCTCTTGAATCACTCTATTATCTATTAAAAAAACCGCTTCAAAATCCGTTGCGTAGTTTTTAAAATTTAAGCATACATAGGGACGGACAGACAGCGACAGCGACTTTGTTTTATAATATGTAGTGATTATTTCGCAATGCTAATCTTATACGTTTGTGAGTTATTAAAATAGTACAAAGCACTGGAAGAGATCTTTTTGAAAATGAACTGAATAAGAATAATAATTTCGTATTTACGCTCAACTAGGAACAAGAATACAGCTTGAGGAAACATTTTCTCTATTCTGAATAAGAATATTATAATTAAGATAAGATAAGTTAGAGTTTATTGGAATCAGAAATAATTTACATTTAGGCATTAGGTGTATGTATACAGTGTAATGTACTATGGGCGACCTACTTGTTGTTGTCATACTGTAAATCTATTGGTGAACAATAAAGAATTATCTATCTATTATTATCTATTCTTATACATTTATTGGTTGCAAGGGGGTTTACAACCTTGCGATGGATAATAATGTGATGATCACCAATCAGTCTAAACCACTTTCAACAAGAGTCTTGATTGGCCTTTATTAGGGTTCCGTAGCCAAATGGCAAAAAACGGAACCCAGATTCGTCATGTCTGTCCGTCCATCTGTCTGTCTGTTACAGCCATTTTTCTCCGAAACTATAAAGGCCTATGCTGTTGAAACTTAGTAAGTAGATGTATTCTGTGAACCACATTAAGAATTTCACAGAAAAATAGAAAAAAAAGCATTAAATTTTGGGGGTCACCATACTTAGAACTGAAACTCAAAAAAAACTTTTTCATCAAATCCATACACGTGTGGGGGGTGTATCTATAGATAGGTATTCAAAAATTCTATTGAAGTTTCTAACATATTTTTTTCTAAACAGAATAGTTTGCGCGAGAGACACGTCCAAAGTGAAAAAATGTGTGCCCTCCCCCCCTCTAACTTCCAAAATAAGAGAATGATGAATCTAGAAAAAAATATGATGTACATTGCCATGAAAACTTCCACCGAAAATTAGTTTGAACGAGATCCATTAAGTAGTTTTTTTAATACGCCATAAACCGCAATATTCGCCTTTACTGCTACGGAACCCTTCATGGGCGAGTCCGACTCGCACTTGGCCACTTTTTTGGTGTTCCACGTATTTTCAGTCAATGAACTTCTGTTAATACGTCTGCTCGCTTCATCTAATAGCCTTTGATGTCGTACACGAAGACTCGTCTACAAAGCAGATTGGTTAAGATACGACTAATTGTACCCTTCCAATAAAGTTTGTCAATTTATGTATTATTCATTTGTTGTCATAACAGCCGATGAACGAATTGAATAGTAATTGATGTTTAACTTTAAATAAGTAATATATATCTAAAATGTATGGCACAAGTGGTTAAAAGAAGGCGATTGAAGCATTTAAGAGTACAATTTTTTTACCCAGAACTACTCTCCTGGGTAAAAGCAAGAAAAAGCATCTGTCGACGCCGTCAAGGTAGAAATTGCCTTTCACCGCGCCTAATAATGTCTAATTCTTTGGACTGCATCCTAGCTACCCTTATGTTGGGTGCAGTCATTTCGAAGACTGAAATAGAAAAAAAAAAAGAACTTTACTTTAAAATTGATCGCTACAAAATAATAGTCTTGAAATTCCTGAAATTACTATGCAAAATGGTAAATAGTTTTCTTACTAGTTTATGAAAGGATATAAGTCACTTATTTATTTATTTATAAATATCATATTAAGTTTTACCTTACCGATTAATAACTATTTATTCATTCATAAAAAATGTCAATCCTTATTATCATAGGTTAGGAAATAAATGGACTTCGATTCGTATTTATCATTAAGAATAACTAAAAATATCTAATACACGTCATCATTTTTGATTATTATTATTTATTCGATTTTGAAATATTGCAGACTACAAATCGGAACACGCTTGCGCTTTTGTCTTGTAAATAAATAAATCTAACATCAGTATTCTGAAAGGCGAAGCAATTTCGACTGAGTCAGTACTTGAGTGGCTACAGTTCATGATTTGTGTTTACAATTTGACTCAGCCTTATCTTAATTTAATGGCTAAAAACTAAACGAAGTCTTAGAATATTCCATCAAGAACCAAGCGGTTCGGTGATTATTTTCTTTTATCATCTTCATGGAGACGAATTTTCCTGATTGCATTCGTGGTCAACATGACCTCGGAGCTTAGGGTCCGCCTTCCGGCTCTACTGCCTCCACTTCGCACGATCTTAGGCGTCTATGGTAGTGAGACCATTTGCACGCTTGTCACCCTCCACGACTTCAAGCCAGGACTTCTTGGGCCTACCCCTACCTGGATCCGGCGGGGGTGCCATTGCCAGGCATTAACTACCCACTATTGACTGACTATTTTCTTTGCCGCACCATGAAGTCTTGGAATTCTTTACCAGCACAAGTGTACACTTCTTCCTACAGTCCTGGGTCCTTTTAGCGGGTCTTGAGAAAGCACCTGATGAGACCGTCAAGCTGAGGGCCACCAATAAAACATTATTGGTTTCTGTAATGGTGACCCTCTTTCCTGAAACAATTTAAATCTCCCTGATCTTAAAGGGTCGACAACACGAGTGTAATTTCCCTGGTGTTGCACTCGTCCATAGGCCACGGTAATCACTTTCCATCAGATGGGCCGTGTGCTTATCTGCGACTTAAGTGGTATAAAAAATCTTATCAGCAGGCGAGTTGAAGCGATATTGACGTATCCTGTATAGGTACAAAATACTGTTCATGCCCGAATGAACTAAGACCAGATCTTTAACTAACTTTTAATGGAAGTAGAGCCCTGTTTTCCCCAATATACCTACTACATCCTGAGTTCATTTTAGTTTCAGCTGTTGTTAATATGGTAACTACCTTCTTTTTCACGTATACATTCCCCATCAGGTTGCACTACAGGCTATGTTTGAACTCAGACTTACTAAGATTCACACACAGTGTTTCTTCACTTCTGCGAGTGTTGCCGGGGTGCCTACCAGGTATGATCTAGTTAGGATATCCTAACACTGCTGAGGATGGACTCCTATCAGAAATATAACAGGCAGCAATCTTAGGCCAGTTTCTGCTAAGGCAACAGCAAGCCTGAACCATCCCACGTTTAAGTACGTAATGTAAATCAATTATAACGCTTTTTTTATACCACTTAGATGGTAGACAAGCATACAGTCCATCAGATGGAAAGTGTTTACTGTGGCTTATAATGGACGTATGCAATACTAAGGGTATGACACTCGCGCTGCCGACCCCATAAGAACCTTGTAATGCCCTTCTTGAAGAACCCTATTTTCCACAGTTTAAGCGTGCGGGGGATGAAATTCCTTTCATACATGATTGTGCGTACTGTTGCCAGTCGCAATGTGTGAGGATGGATTCCCTGCCTGTGGCAAGAGGTGCGATGAATGTAGCTTTTAAGTTGTATGTGTCATAGACCCATAAAAGCAATATGATATTTGTGAACATTTTAGTGTGAACAAACTACAATGAGTTACTCGAATACTGCAATATAGAATGACGTCATGAAGCGTCGAGACGTCTCGATTTTATTATTGGAGGACAACGCCATCTTCTAAAATTTCCATATATAGAATACTAGCTGATGTCCGCAGCTCCACCCGCGTGGATATCGGTTATCGCGACCAAACATAGCCTATGTCCTTTCCCAAGGTCTAATCTATATCTGTACCAAATTTCATCAAAATTACTTCAGTGCTTTAGGCGTGAAAGCGTGACAGACAGACAGAGTTACTTTCGTATTCATGATAATAGTATGGATTAAGTTACAGTTAGTAGTTGGCCCGATTTCCGATGGCGAAAATCTTTCGCATTCTTTCATCACGGTACATGCAATTCACGCTACTATCATCGATAAACGGGATCAAAATTCCACGCAGGCGGAGCCGCGAGCAACAGCTAGTGAGTAATATAACCGCGAGTTACACTTAGCCGTAGTATGAAATAAAATATTCGGTACTTCAAGCACACGTTGTTTTCAACATTCAAATTCAATGTGCGTCGTGTGTGTGAATAACATGAAACAAAGCTCTCCCTTTTCACAAAGTGATCTCAAAACGTTTGCTTTACTGAAGCACCCTCTTCTTTGCGAAGCGATATTTGTCTTTTCATACTAGCTTTAGGGAATTTTTGGCTATACACCAACGTTTTTATTGAAATGGTTTGAAGAAAAAGTAAAATGTTAATTTTATCTTTTAGATGAAATTTATTTTGATGAATTTGATTGGTTTAGCGCTCTATTAAACTATTATTCTAAATTTTGATTATTTACAACATATTTCTTGTATGATTTTTTTTTTTCAAACCAAATCAAATTTATTTGCAAAATGCAATCTAAGTTGATATTTATTGAATTCGAATTTCCATATTTTATTATTAAATCTGACCGGTTTCGCCGATTACGTCATTATCAGGGCCTTACATTTAGAAATTTAAGTATTTGAAGCTATCAATGTAAACCTTTGAGAATGCCGTAAAGCGAGTCGGTTAGGTTCAGTTTCAAAGTATTATGGAAAAGTATAAGTGCGTATTTAATATGTGCAACAAGTTCCACAAAGTGTCATCGATCACAGTACAAAATAATAGTCCAAGATGATATTTTAATTTAAATATACCTTAGATTTACCACTTCTAACATAGTTCGTAAACTACAAGTGGGTTCAATTTTAAACTTTAAAAAGTAATTAGTGTAGGAGTCCCGAAGACGTTCCCGGAATGCTTTTAAGTTTTTTTTTTTTTTTGGTGAAGTAACTTTGAATGCTGTACTTGGTAAACTTTGAATCAGTATCTAGCAAAGAAAAATAAATAAGTGGCTTACTTGCATCGAGGATAGTCGTAATCAGTGCTTGGTTTATTTTATTTAAATATTCCTCCACAACTAAATGTTTGTACTTAACTAGAAACTATGTAAATCAATGGTTTGTACCTACACTTTCATTATTTATTCGTTTTGATTTCTTTCGATTGGGTTCGGCAACGTGCTAGAAATATTTAACCCTAGTTGTGTTTATAATAGTTAGTATAACATAACATAAACTCACGCCTATATCCCCGAAGGGGTAGGCAGAGGTGCTAGCACCCACATTTCGCCGTTTATGTTTAGGTCCCAAAGTAATAGGTGGCGAGCCTATTGCCATTAACCGGGCACTTATAAACCTGCGATAAATACACACATAACTTCGAAAAGCATCGAAAAGTCATTGGTGTGTGACATGGTTAAACCAGGGATCGAACACGAGACCTCGTCTCAGCAGTCCATTACCCATACCACCACGCTACCGCGGTATTTTTGTAATAGTTTTTTTTATAATAGTTAGTTGTAGGTATATTGTCGCATGTACGCGTCGTCGGTCTATGCCAGCATACAACCAATGTAAATGCATGGAATTAGCATATGCTTACGACTGTCATACGCGTAATATGGAATTAGCATATGCTTACGACTGTCATACGCGTAATAATAGGATTAATTATTCTGTGCTAGCCTATTCTTGTCTAGGGGTCTGGTCGATATTGGAGGTGTAGAGGCACGAACTGTAATGTTCCTAAAAGGTGACTAAGGAATAGAGTTGTTCGCCATCCGACAGTAAACATACAATCCATGTCAAAGTGCCCGCTAGACGGCAAAAGGCCTCGCGAAAATCGTAGTTGGCGACATGTGGGTGTTAATACACCTCTACCTACCCCTTCGGGGATTTACAGGCGAGAGTATATGCAGATTTTTTCAATAGGGTATCCATCAATATCTTAAATTAGTTTTTTTTTTCATAATCATAATCATAATCTTTATTTGCGAATACAGGTACAGTGAGATATTACATAGATTTATAAGTTTGTTCATTCCATATTCCACATATTCAATTACAAAATAAATAAAACAGAAGTCAATTATGTCACTCAACTGATTTACAAAATAAGAAATAAATGAAATTAATTATGCCAAATCTATAGAATAATGTCAATATCAAAATTGTGGTAATTATGTCAAAACTATAGAACAATGTCAATATCAAAATGTCAATATCAAAAATTTGCTATTCCTGTTGTTGACTAAATATCGTAGTAACTATTTAGTAATCTGTGATATCGTATCAATCATTATAGTACGCGCCAGTTAGTGTGGCAATACGAGTCATTTACATTCCCCCATACAGTGGTGTAGGTATACGAAATTTGCAAAAACGACAGTTTCAATGTTAAAAGATAATGTCATTGTAATAATTCTTAATTTTTTTGATTAACCTTTCTTGTTACTTCGTATTCGTAAGACTTTGTTCCACTCGTATTGCCACACTAACTGGCGCGTACTATAATATGTACATTCATTTATTAGGCTTATTGAAAGCACGATATGTCTTATAGAAACTAATATTTTCTCTTAAAGTCTATTGATATGCCTTTCAGTCAAAATAATTGGAATAAGAGGCTTATGGTTGTGAATATTGCTGTAAATATTATTGATTTTGTAATAGTATCAAGTTTGGTTACGGACGGTGATAAGACTACTTGTGTCAATTTTAAAAACATTCATTCAATGAATGAAATTGTATCTATTCTATAATATTCTATAGAAAAAAGCGAATACGGCTTAGACTACTTCTTGCTTCATATACCTAAGCAAAAGTGGCATATGGCAACCTTTCAAATATATTCTTTAAATTTAGTAACCTTTCAATATTCTTTACCACTAAATGTAAAGAATATTGAAAGCATTTGGAAAATCACAAAAACTAACATAATAATTACAGTAATTGCATACCCTTATGTACTAATTACTACTATGATTTCATACTGTATAATCAAAATCGATAGTAAAATTATCGTGGATAGAAAACGGAATTATTTCTGGGTTGAAACCGGAAAGAAATAGTCGTGGGTTGAGACTAAAAACCCCAAAAAAATCATATGAAACTTATCGTAACCACTTTGTCGTTCCTTGAAAAATAATAGATTTTCAAAATACACAAAAATGATTAGTGTGAAATTGGGTTAAGTGGAGTTACACTCAACAGTATAATAGGCACATAGACGCTTGAATGATCGTCTTGATTGATATTTAATCAACTGTTGTCTGCCATCTGCGACGGACAAGCTTTAATTAACAATGTTTTCTATAACGCAGCACAATATTACACACGCCCTAATAAAGCCTGTTTAACATGTGCCAGATGGTAGTGAAGCAAGGAAGAAGAATGGTCTACCTAATATTCAGTAATAATATGTAGGCACACGTAATTCCAATACTAAGTTAGTTTGAATGTATATGTAATTAACTATAACTCAACTGTTTGATGTTCAAAAGGGATATATACGCTTGTAAACAGTTCATACGATCAGCAATCAATATTTCAAAGTCAAGAGATTAACAGCTTGAAACATCAAGAGCTTACTGCGCCAATAAGTTACGAGTTTAATATTATATTACTCGTATTATCAATATTTCATGAGATCAACATGCAAATTGGTAAACGACTTAAAATTCGTTATAGGGATTGTTACTGAATAAAATATACTGAATACTGAATAAAACTTTATTCAGTTAACATCGCAGATAAAACTCAGGAGTCATCTTCCCTGGTGCGGGCGTAGACCCGAAAAGTACCGCCTTGACTTCATAGAGGGCGACATGAGTCTAAAACTATATTAAAAGTGTACGACCCTTCAAACAAAACGAACGTAAAAAAATTAATCATTACATAATTAAGTTTCTGCAAAATAAAAAAATCCTATTGGACGTTTTGAACAATTCCTAGAAAAAATAAAGAAATTCAGACGAAAAGTTAAAGAGTGATCACTAAACATTTCTACTTAAGGAATTAAGAACCTCTTCTTAAAATGAAAAGAATCCTATTGCCGTACCTACTTCTAGTCTGCTTGAAGCATTTATTAATGATCATAGAGTCAAACTTACAGTAGAGGCACAGAACAGATAATAGTGGTAGGGGTTCAAATCAAATTGCTCATTAAAACTAAAGAAATCAGCCGCCGCCGGTGGTTACATGTCACTGAATCCGTTTTAATCTGATTCGTTTACAAGTTCTTTGATAATATATTTGTCTTTCCCGAGTCATCTGGGGGAGAGAAAGGAAAAGCTGTATCAGATTCCAAAATAATTTCGTTTATTCCCGACTTTATTGCCTGACAGTGTTATATTCATAAAAAAAAGAAAGTCAGTTATATTTGTTCACTATGTAGGTATATATAAGAAAAACTTAATATATTTTAATGAAATATTTAACTCGAAGTAGAAAGAAAAAAGCATTCGAAACCAGCGGGATGGCTTTACAGTAGAGGAAACCATTGAAGTGAAAGGAATGGGAAAGGAAGTGGTGTTCGATAATGGTTGTTATTTTAAGCATCCCAAACCATAAAATGGATACGGCACGCTTGATGCGAGTCGCTTCCAACCGGTCTTATTGAAGATCTATAGGGGAGGCCTATGTCCAGCAGTGGACTTCCTATGACTGAAATGATGATGATGAAACAATAAAATAAATATTTTGTTATTCACTATTTTCTAGTCACAAAGTGATGCATTTATCACTTTTTATTTTAATTATCAAGTAAAGTAGCTGTGTTGGCCGCGACTGCCGCGGCTCCACCCGCGTGGAATTCTGATCCCGCTCCCGCTGCTGACCCTCCCTGGTTTCATGATGATATATAACCAAGATAAAGTGAAACTCACGAATAATGTGGTTTTCTATAGGTAGAATTTTCAAAATCGGTTCAGTAGGTCCAGAGAAAAATATCACAAACTCACAAACTTTACCTCTATATAATAATAGCAAAGATTAGACTATTAGAATAACTTCCTTTATAAGTCAGCCTAACGCGGTGTCCTGCGTGAGCGACGAATACGACGCGACGCGACGCTGCGAACGCGACGAACGCGATCAAATCAACGGCCTACCCTACTTGCGTCCTATGTGACACTCTGCGACGAGACGCGACGTAACGCGTACTTGTTTTGAGCGCGACCAGACGCGACACTGCGAACTCGAGCAATATTTTACTGTACTTCTTCATGATTCGCGAAGTTATGACCAAAATCACGTAGGACATTGTCGCGTGTAGCATCGCGTCGCATTACGTCGCATCGTGTTGCGTCGCGTCGCGTCGCATTCGTCGCTCACGCAGGACACCGCGTAACTCTCTATTTCATAGTATCGCTAAATTATCACTGAATTAATGAACATTTTAATCACGACAGTCAAAATGAATTCATAAAATCAATTGTAGGTACAAAGAATATATATTATTATGTCGAGTGGGGTCGCCTGTTCAGTTGTATTTCCGCTATAATTCAATGGGGGTGTAATTTCGCTTCTCGTGCCCTATTCTACCCGCTATGGCCTTTGTTCTTGTAACCATTTCGTCTCCGGTCCAATTTTATTGTCCCGGCAAGTGTATTAAGTTAAAATACCTGCCTGTTGGATATTGTTTAATTAAATTTACAATTCGTAGAATGTAATAAGTGTTGACATAGAGTAAGATTAGTTGATAAGTTTGAAATAGGTGGGTTAAGTCTTTGAGAGGTGAAAGTGCTCATTTTTTGCATCAAGTATTAAGGGCCTTTTACAAGACACACATATTGATAAAACATACTTGTACTTTGAAATTTTTACGTATTTCTGCTTCCACTATGTATGCTTAAATCTTCAAAACTACGAAACGGATTTTGAAGCGGTTTTTTTTTAATAGATAAAGTGATTCAAGAGGAAGGTTTATATTATGTATTAATACATGTATAATATTGCAGAGAAACACTGATAAATTTAGAGATATGCAGCGGGAACGGGGTCAGAAAATATGGCAGTACGAAGTTCGCCGGGTCAACTAGTCCCTACTATCCCTACTAATATTATAAATGCGAAAGTAACTCTGTCTGTCTGTCTGTCTGTCTGTCTGTCTCACTTTTACGACTAAACCGCTGAACCGATTTTGATGAAATTTGTTATAGAGGTAGGTTAGACCTTGAGAAAGGACATAGGCTATGTTTAGTCGCGATAACCGACATCCACGCGAGCGGAGCCGCGGGCAAAAGCTAGTATACTATAAATTGTTGCGCGAGTGCGACTCGTACATGACCGACTTTTTAATATGACAGTGTTGTGTTTAAAAACCACTAAAACGACCAGAGTAAGTCAAAATAAAAGGGTAATTATAAATGCGAGGTAGGGTAGCCATAATTAACTCAGAGCCCTATTTAAATACATAATTCATTTGTCATCAGTGTGGTTACTACTGCAAATCCCTTACTCTCATATTATTTATCATGGAAGCTGCAATATGGGTATAGGAACCCTTTGTGGTGTCGTCTAAATAATTTTCTAGACAATACTCAGTTTTCTAATACACGTTTCTTTTCTTTTACTTTAGGGATAAAAGTTTGAAAATCATTTTTATGGAGAAAAGATTTTAAATATTTTGGAAACTATTACATACTAACTGTTGCTTGCGACTCTGCCCGCTTAGATTTAGGTTATCGTGACCAAACATAGGCTATGTCCGTTCCTAATCTCTAATCGATCTCTGTTACAAACATCAAGATCGGTTCAGTGGTTTAGGCGTGAAACAGACAGAGCTACTTTTGCATTTATTTCCCCAGTTAAGTTGATATTATGTTGATATTCATATGTATAAGTTCCATATGTATAAGTTGATATTCATATCCTCGCACCGGGCTGGTCTTTGTCATCTCTGGTTTCAAGGTAGCCGTCTCATGTGCGGGAACCACGGTCCTTATCTTGACCCGGAAAGGGGGTTCACATCGAGCCGCCGCGCCGCTCAGGCTTGCTTCTGCTAGGGTGACAGTTGGCTCCATTTGTCACCCCCAGGCCTGCGGTGGAGGACGGAAGCATTGAGGTCAAGGTCACTATATTGACCTAAGTCTATAAATTAGATTAAAATGATTTCATAACTCCATTTATACGATCTAAAGATTACCATTCATCTTCATCATTATCATTTCAGCCACAGGAAGTCCACTGCTGGACCTAGGCCTCCCCTATAGATTACCATTACTGTTAGTAAATTATATTTAAAGTAATTTGACTAGCTTTACCCTGGTTAGCCCGTAAAAAATAAACGTATAATAAAATACAGAGCACGTGTACTCGCCCGAGCCAGTGAGATAGGGCCGGCGAAATTGTTGGGCTTCAGACCTCTCCCTACTTTATATACGTACTTTGTACATGAAGGTAGATGCTTGGAATAGTGTTTGGAGAAGGCAAGTGTATATTATTGGTATATTTTTAAAGTGGTATGCTAATTTTTCCTGAAATCTCTAAATCAAAGAAGGGACAAGTCAAGCTCAAGAGCTATCACCAACTGAGTTACTGCGACACCTTGGATAATCGAAATTTTTCTAGTCGTCAGTAGGTATAGGTGTACCAGTAACTCATGGCAAATTGGAAAATAGAAATTTGTAAAGTGCAATACTGGGGAAACTATAGTAAACCATCTTGATACTTTTTTGTTTTTCATACATAGCAGTAGTCATATTTAGGTAGGTAGGTACCTATTATATTATTTAAGGACGTTGAGTACTTTTTTTATTCTCGAAAAATGACCATCATAATTATAATAATTTACAATGAACTGCTAAATTAAATTATTCTTACGGCAAATAGTTTTAAAGATATTTGATTTCGATTATTCAATTTCAATTATTAAAATTATCTATGTTCATGTCGTGATGATAGCTGGTAGATAAACTTTTTGACTTGTATAAATCTAAATTAATCACATCCAATTTACTATGCACTTTAGCTTCTTATGCTTAGGACGACTGAAATAGTGAAATCTCTGTAGTTACATCTACATTCATAGTGCCACCTTTGTAAATTGACAACCGCTCGCAAATTTACCAACACCAACTTCTAGAAATGCCAACTTCGCGGAATGCCAACTTCTAGCGTGCTTCCAATATACGACACTATGGAAGTCTATCCTTTCCACCTACCCCTAATAGGAAACAAGTGTAACGAAGTACAATGTGTCGAGAAGACTTAAAAATAATAATTCAAGTCTACCAGAATAAATAGACCACCATTCGTTGCACTATGCCTATGATTCGCGGTACTGTAAACCCCTGTGAATGAATACTATAAAGGTAATAGATGAAGATGAAGATTGCTTTACACCTTCTTCGCGTACTTGTTTTATGATACCCATTTCTCGATAGAGATCGAAGTGGCTTTTTGACATTTTCACAATTAATGTTTTTAAGCATTGCAAATAAAAATAATTATTTCCCAACTACACAACGTGTAATTTTCATTATTTTCAATTCCCAAAGTAGGTCAAAACATAAACAATTTGTAGAAGGTAGATAAGTCAGTCCTCATAGTAGATAATGGTTGTACAATTTGCAAACCTTATAATGTGAACGAAAATTAGGATAATTTATATCATCCCAATCGCGCCCTCTATAGGCAAGTCTAAGAACTGCTTCAACAAATTAAATGAAACGTAAAATGTGTCATGGGATTCCTCCACATAAGTTGAAATAAATATACAACAATATCTATAGAGGATAAATACATGATTGTATGTTAATCTGTAATCGTTACAGCTATATTATGATCATCATCACTAAGAAATTATAATATAAGTGGCAAAGAATAAAAATCTATGTAAAAGCAATGATATATTTATAAACTTAATATAATACGTCATTGTAAGTATCAAAATGGTACAACTCAACTATACGTCAACTCGCAACATAGACCTGCAACTCCAAACTAAAAAAAATATTTGACATGTCGATATATCAATGTCAATTTTATATGGAATTTGTATGCCGGTCTGGCTTGTGCGCATGTGCATGTAATGTCTCCCAAAAAATAATATAGATACAGGAGTTCTACGCCTATGTGCTGGTCGAATTTGACAAGATGACAGTAACATTGCCATATAAAAATCATAATTCTTTTTTTAAAATCGTGCCATGAGTTACTGGTAGGCCTATATATTCTTGTTTTTTTTTAAAGTCAAATTCATCTGACTAAAAATAGCACGCCTAGGCCGTTCATTAACTGGTGACATTCAATTAATTGGCTTGACCCGTAGTTAATTGAATCACACTACTCCAGAACTTGGTATATTGAAAGTTATCACATTGAAGATGACTGATCAAGACTCCGTTCTGTTTCTTTTACTGCGGTGCTATTAAATACAGGAGACATAATAGTTGTATTATAAATCCTTAAAACAAGTCAATAATTAAACGGCTGTCATACAACCAATTGCATAAATAACTTTGCGCTCAATCAAAACACATCACTTTAACTGCTGTTAGAAATCAATACCGCAATTTACCGCATCCAATTTTTGTACATTCACTGACCCATTTTTTCAAAGGCCCGCAGTCTCGCGAGATCTCATATTTTCACTTAGGCCAAACCTCCAGGCCTCATTCGACAACTTTATGACGCCTGATAAAACTATATATACTTCCACATGCTCATACTGTGTGGAGAACAAATCCTTTTGTGTTTGTTTATAAGATCTAACGACGGTGCTTTGATATTGGATTATACATGTCGATGGAAAATGAACTCGGACTTTTGTTTTTATTTTTTTATTTATAGGTTCACTAAACTGGACAAACCCATAATGAGTCAAAAATATTAATCTCGTTACAAACGCTATTGTAAGAAGAACACATGAGGTACATCGGCGAGTGCTGACTGTAATTAGTGCTATATAAAGGTAGGCTGACAGCCTCCGTGGCGTAGCGGTAGTGAACGTGGCTCCCCTCCGGTTCGATCCCCGCTCAGTGCAAATATTTGTGTGAATGAAATATGAGTATTTGCATTGGTCTGGTCGTGCCTCGGAGAGCACGTTAAGCCGTCGGTCCCGGTTGCCAAGAGAACATCTATGGCAGTCGTTACGGGTAGTTGGAGCCCTCAAAAATCCAAAAACAACGGTCTAACTGCAAAGCTTCGATATCGCCTAATGTTAACATTGGGTTGTGGAGGTCAGATGACAATCGCTTCACGGAAAATATCGAGATCTAGCCAAATCCGTGGTTAAGACTGGTAAAAGCGGACCCCAGACTCCGAGCTGAAAGCTTCGGATGCGACTGGGAATTAACGCTAGGAGGAAGAAGAAAGGTAGGCTAAAAGTTTTGCGATTATGGAGACGACTTCCCGGCCTCGGCACTGCTAAATTCAGCTTGTGAAGAAGAGGAGGGCAGTCTATGGTTCCGTTAACTCAATAGTTTGATATAACGTGTACGGTTTTTTATACAATTTATGAGTTATTGAGAGAGTAAGCTCTTTTTGTCTTGCGAATTTTACTCTCCCACGGAAATAACTTTGGAGACAGAGTATGCCCTGTTCTTTTTTTCGTGCAATTACGCCTGGCGAGGGAAACTTCCCTCGCCAGGCGGTTTTAGTCGGTTCCAGTCTGACATAACTATGTCAGACTGGAACCGACTAAAACCGCACGCCGCGCCGTCTTGGATCGAGAATTGAGAGAGTACCTAAATCCGAAACAGAATATGGTTGGTGGTATACATTGCAAGTGTTTTGACTGTACCATCTTGATAAAACGTTATTAGGTATAAAGCTGATACATTTTTGGAGGGAATCGGTTACAGAGGGAATCGGGAATAACCCGTTTGTATGTCTGTCGTTTTGGTTGAACGGTTGAATCGAATTAGGCCAGTTTTTTGTCGTTAGATATTTATTTTAATATCTTGTAATTTTTACCCGACTGCCAAGAAGAAACGACCCGGCTGATACTAAAAAGATCGAAACAAGTTTGACAGCAGGCGGCACCAAATGTGCAAATTATAAACCGGATGAAAATGAATGGGTCCTGTGATATTCTCCAGGTATTGTGTCATAGCTATTGTTTACGCGAAAGGTCTTATATGTTTAAATTTAGTCATCTTATATCTAAATACGTCTGTAAGATTGTTCGTTTTGTTCATAAGGCCTTACTAAACGACTGATTAACCCTACACGCAGTCATTAGGCAACCCTTTGTTCATACAAATTAGCATTCCCATTAAATGTGACAACGGTGCCAGATTTCTGGGAATGTTATTAATTGACGACAATGTGGGCGAATTTTATGATAAAGTAAGTTTGCAAATTTTACTTATGAAATGCCAATAATATTCAAAATTAGCACTATTTTAACTAAATACATATTCAAAAGAAATATTTGACATGTCGCATATTATTTCATTTATTAAAGACAAATCTATGCGATTGATTATACTCGTTACGGTAGTGATGAAAACACTCAACTCAAAGACATATTTTTCATTTCGCCGCACTCGTGTCCCTTCGCCCAGCATACTCACCATGGAATCTTGATATTTTATGAATGCCAAAAAATAGTTCTGAAATAGTTTTAAATAGTTGCGAAAGGAAAAAAATAGTTCTCTTATACTTACGAAATTACAGCCATAGTTCTATGAGTATGCTGGGCGAAGGTTTCGTCCAGCATACTCACCTCCGTTTGGGGAATCTGCGTACGCTTCAAACATAATTCATACTTCAAAAAATAGTTCATAAATAGTTCATAATGGTGTCCAAAAAGAAAAAATAGTGCTCTAATAACTCCGGAGTTATAGGCTTTGTTCACTGAGTATGCTGGGCGTAGGTTCTACGCCCAGCATACTCACCTCACTGCGCAAATACCGAACGAGCTATAGGTACAATTTATGTCTCAAAAAATAGTTCTTGAAATAGTTGTCAATATCAGTCTAATTTTCGCTTGAATTTTGACCTAGAAAACCATTAAATTTGGTTGTAAACTTCTACATACATTCGATTTTAGTACAGTCGGATACAAAACTTTCTAATATCTTAGGTACATTTTGTACTAGGTATAACAATTTTTTAACCCCCGATGCAAAAACTGACAGAAGTTTGACGTATCTGTGTGTATGTCTGTGTAGGTACATCGTAGCTCCGGAACCGATTTTTTTTATGTTTGAAAGGCGAATTAGTCGGGAGTGTTCTTAGCTATGTTTGATGAAAATTGGTTCAGCTGTTTAACCACGGTGTATATTATACGACAATCTACACAACGCTATCCAGACCCAAAGTAAGTATAGCTTAACTAGCTTGTGTAATGGGTTCTAGAAAGCCTATAAACATACTTGATACAATTTTTTTTTGTAAATATATACATATTATACAGCAGCTGTTACTCGCGGCTCCGCCCGCGTGAAATTCTGATCCCGTTCATCGCTTAATATAGCCAATACGTTATTCTGATGTACAAGCTATATTATCGTAAAGTTTCATCAACATCCATTCAGTAGTTTTTACGTGAAAGAGTAACAAACATCCTCACATACTTACAAACTTTCACGTTTATAAAATTAGTAGGATAGAAACCAGACCAATGCAAATATTCATATTCATGCATACAAAAATATTTGTACTGAGCAGGAATCGAACCCGCGCCTCCAGCTTAGCGGTCGCCTTCACTACCGACAAAGAGGCAAACGGAATGTGGCACGTCGCGGCCTGCCGCGGGCCGCGGCATCGTTTGACGAAATAAAGTAAAATGAATTCTAAAGTCACTGAAATAAGATTCAAAATAACTTGATTAGTAATAAAATCCTTTGCCATGCCGTGCCATGCCGGCAGTGAGCGCCGGCCCTTACGACCCCCTCAAGCATGTAAGGGGAGGCGACAATGTATTCTTAGGCCGTCGCCTTCTCGGCAGGCTGCAATAGACTTTAGTGTCCAGACAATTTTTTTGGCAAATAGTTCACCCTATAAGCAATGAAGTAATAGGATTTATTTACACTTACAGTTTCATTTATTTTATTATTATTAAAAAATATATACTTACTAGCTAAATGCTAATATATTTTTTTCGACTGTTTTTGAATGTGAAATAATACCACAATATTATTCCCAATCACAACGCCCACCATTAGAATGTTTAATATTTTTATATTATAAAAACATGTGTGGACGACTGTACCTCATTTAACGTTAGTATGTAGAAGTTTACAACCAAATTTAATGGTTTTCTAGGTCAAAAGTCAAGCGAAAATTAGACTGATATTGACAACTATTTCAAGAACTATTTTTTGAGACATAAATTGTACCTATAGCTCGTTCGGTATTTGCGCAGTGAGGTGAGTATGCTGGGCGTAGAACCTACGCCCAGCATACTCAGTGAACAAAGCCTATAACTCCGGAGTTATTAGACCACTATTTTTTCTTTTTGGACACCATTATGAACTATTTATGAACTATTTTTTGAAGTATGAATTATGTTTGAAGCGTACGCAGATTCCCCAAACGGAGGTGAGTATGCTGGACGAAACCTTCGCCCAGCATACTCATAGAACTATGGCTGTAATTTCGTAAGTATAAGAGAACTATTTTTTTCCTTTCGCAACTATTTAAAACTATTTCAGAACTATTTTTTGGCATTCATGAAATATCAAGATTCCATGGTGAGTATGCTGGGCGAAGGGACACCCGCACTCGGGTAAAAAATACCTGAACAAACTAAAAGAAAGTCTGCTAAGCATTTATATCTCTTAACCAATAAGTGTAGTTATTAACTCCGACATATTTTTACTAATGTACAGAACAAACTGCAATTTGTCTTCATTTTCAACGCCTACCTGCCACAAATCTTACCGTAAGACTACAAAGCCATACACAGGGCGAAATTACACGCTGCCCCGGGCCCAGGCTGAGGAAAAAGTATTTCTTTTCTTCGTGTATTATTTCTTAGCGAACAACAGAACATAACACTCGTATTTGTGTAAAACGATATTTTTTTATTTTATGGCGTAGAAAAAATGTTTGCGAGAAAATGTTGTACCTTACTAATGTTTTAGTAGCTAACTATAGTAAACAATTTGTCTAAACGCCACGTTCCAAGAACTAAAGGTATGATTCTGAAGCCAACCGCATACGACAACGACAGACGCATGCAGCAGATACAGCGTACCCATTACTTGTTAAACTCCGATACGGATAAAGGCAACCATTGAGAAGCCGCAATGAACTACGCGCAGCTGCTGTGTGCGTTAGCAGTTGTTATATGAGGTAGGGTTCGGAATCATACCCCAAGCGCCTTCGCTCCGTTAAGCGGGTGCGGGTCGCGGATGCGCGCGCAGTGCGTCCGCCTGTCCGTCGCGTGTGACAGGTATCCGCCTCACGTAGCGCTGCTCTTGAAATAACATGAAACAAGCATCCGCGACCCGCACCCGCGACCCGCGCCCGCCTATCGAAGCGAAGGCGCTAAGGGTGCTTCATCACTACATATTATAAAACAAAGTCGCTGCCGCTGTCTGTCCGTCCCTATGTATGCTTAAATCTTCAAAACTACGCAGCGGATTTTGAAGCGGTTTTTTTTAATAGATAGAGTGATTCAAGAGGAAGGTTTATATGTATAATACATGCATAATATTGTACAGAAATACTGATAAATCGGGATCGAAACCACGCGAGCGGAAAATATGGCGGTACGAAGTTCGCCGGGGCAGCTAGCATATAAATAAACAGGTTACTGGTATTGGCTACCGTCAAGTTCCTATAGCAACCTAAGTTTCAGTGAATCTCAATCAACATTTTTAACCTTTAACTTCAGTAGTAACGTTAATAGCATCAAGAACTCGTAGTAACAGAGCTTTCTAACGCGGTGTCCTGCGTGAGCGACGAATACGACGCGACGCGACGACGCTGCGAACGCGACGAACGCGATCAAATCAACGGCCTACCCTACTTGCGTCCTATGTGACACTCTGCGACGAGACGCGACGTAACGCGTACTTGTTTTGAGCGCGACCAGACGCGACACTGCGAACTCGAGCAATATTGTACTGTACTTCTTCATGATTCGCGAAGTTATGATCAAAATCACGTAGGACATTTGTCGCGTGTAGCATCGCGTCGCATTACGTCGCATCGTGTTGCGTCGCGTCGCGTCGTTTTCGTCGCTCACGCAGGACACCGCGTAAGAATAATAATTGCTTTACGCCTCCACTGGTGCACTGTTCTTAAGTATATGATAATCTAAGTTAATAAAAAACATATAACACGGCTTCGTATGGAATTATTCGTTCGGCTGTAAGAAATGGGATTAAGAACATGTGTGTGCCTACCCCACTGGGAAAGAGGTGTGACTGTATGTATGTATGTGTGCTGGGATATCCATACTGATGTTATAAATGCGAAAGTAACTTTGTCTGTCTGTTACGCTTTCACGCCTAAACCACTGAACCGATCTTGATGAAATTTGGTACGGAGATGGATTATAGGCTACCTTTTATTGCGGTAAATGGGTTCAAATAGGGGATGGAAGCTTGTCATTTTTGAAGATAACCTGTTGAAATTCCGCACACAGATAGATTAGAGTTTGGAAAAGCCCACATCCACGCAGGCGAAGCCACGTGTAATAGCTAGTAGGTACAAAATTTTATTGTTTCTGATAAAACTAAAGTGTTTTGAATGTTTATTAAAGTGGAAAACGCTGGGGCTTTTATGCCGTTACTGTTGCGCCAAATGGATGTCCATTATACAGTTCAGCACATGCCCAGCTGTTCCTGTGATGGTGGATTTCAATTTAATTGAAAACCATCACGATTTGCGGATGACCATTGTGAAAATCTATTTCTGCGCAAATATAGACCAAGATCTATTTATTTTATACATTGCCGGTGGAACAGCAGGCATTCTACATTGCCTATGCATTGTATAGAATGCCTGCATTTGTATAATGATTGCCGGTAATATATCGGGTGATTTTTAAAGTCGTGGACACAGTTTCGAAGTTTGGAAATATTAATTTGGCGAACAAAAAGAAAAGAAAATACAACCCCATACATAATTCCTTTCACCTGTACATTATTCCCGTACATTATACAAAAAAAAAATTTTCGCCATGTCATTAATACTTTCAGAATTTGCTGTCGAAACTGTGTCCAAAATCTTTTTATCAGACATGACTATAAAACTAGGCTGGGTGTTTGTGTATACACCCTAATTTTATAATCGTATGTACGAAGGTACTCTGTTCTATTATGTACAGGAAAAAGCAACTTGACCATCGAATTTACTATCCTACCATTCAAGAATATCTACAAAAGAAACAAAAGTATTGGGAAAAAGATTAAGGAGATAACGAATGGTAGAAATAGAAAGTTTTATACGAAACAAGTTCAAAGACTTGACTTTGTGGACGTTACTTACTAAGTAATGGTTTTAAAATTGATAAGTTATTTATATTTGGTTGGTAGATAAGCTAGTTGTACATTAGCTGTGTATCTGTCGCAGACAACTAGCTTAATCAGTCGTATAATTAACTGCCTATAATAGGCTGGTAACTAAACGTATTTTTAGGGGTTCCATATTTAAAATAAGATACAAATACATTACACAGGTGAATGACCTGTCAAAGCGATGACGTAACCGCATTCACGCTGTGGCTTCTCTGTACCCATAGGATTACATTTTCATAGTTGAATAACTTCCCCAAAAAGTTTGTATTAAAATAACCAGAATATTGAAAATGCCCAACTGTTGTAGGTATGTTTTGTTCTCCGTTGAGTAAACACCTCAAAACAATTATGGGAGAAATGTAGTTAGAGCTTGAAACCTAATAATTGAAAGTAAGACATTTAAAAGTGCGCGACTGATCTCATAATAAGATGTGTGCGCTATTAACATCATTAAATTGTATAATACTCGTAGATATTTACAGTATGATACCTACGTATCATACTCGTAAATGCCTATTTTACTTTCATTGTTGATCATTATACAGAATTGGCTGCACTAGTAGATTTATATACAGTTTTCCATACCGATAGAGTAGATACGTGAATACACAGGTTACTTTTATCCCAGGATCATCATCATCATCATCATCTTCATGGAGACGTATTTTCCTATAATTGCACGCATGGTACTCTCAACAATGTCAAGCCAGGACTTCTTGGGCCAGCCCCTTCTACCTAGACCCGGCAGGGATGCCATTGCCAGGTATTTACCACCTACGTGGCCTGGCGGTTGCCGCAAGACATGTCCGCACTAGCGAAGGTTGCTGTCTTGTATCTTAACGGTTATGAAGGCTATGGCGGATGCGAGAGTTCCTCGTTTTAGTTTACGTGTGATGCCGCAAATCCACCACAGCATTTTCATCATTTCAGTAACTTTTATCCCAGGATCATCAAAGAGATGACTAACTAAGGACATGAGTTCACGTGGGATGCGGAAATGGCTATCCCAGACAGGTGGAGCCGCGTGTATATACTATTAGATAGGTACATAAAAGAAAATCAATTAAATCCTGCCACCAAGAAGAACAGAAACCGACTATTTTGTGAACTTTTTTATTACATAATAAATTCAGCTACGCATAACGCTGTTAAAATTTATTCATGAGCGCTTGAAAATCGTTCATAAAACAATTTCTCAGTTATTTTAGGTAGAATTGGAATTGATACTTTACATTTAGAATCAAACTTCACTTCACTACATATTATAAAACAAAGTTACTGTCGCTGTATGTCCGTCCCTATGTATGCTTAAATCCTCAAAACTACGCAACAGATTTTGAAGCGGTTTTTTTAATAGATAGAGTGATTCAAGAGGAAGGTTTATATGTATAATACGTGCATAATGTTGTAGAGAAACACTGTTAAATTTAGAGATATGCAGCGGGAACGGGATCAGAAAATATGGCGGTAAGGAGTTCGCCGGGTCAGCTAGTGTTATATATACACATACATACATTATATTCACGCCTAATACATACGCGGGATCAAAAGTTCATAAGATCAGCAACCAATATGTCAACGCCATGAGATCAGCAGTTTAAAATATCAATGGCTTACTACACCAATAAGTTATAACTTCAATTGTTCATAGATCAACAGTTCGTTTCGTCAACAGTTGACTACATCAAGTATTGTTCATAAGATCAACATTTATTTGGTAAGCGACTTAAAGGAAGCATAAAAAATTTATCTAAGTATGTTTATCCGCTATAGAAGCCATAACACAAGCTAGTTAAGCTATGCTTACTTACAGGTCTAGATAGCGTTGTGTAGAATATCCTACAGTATTTATTTATTTATTAATATTTATTTCAATTTAGCAGTTCCAGATTCCCCCGTAGTATCTCTCAGATATTACATTGCACGATCTTGTTTGCAGTGTGCATATGCAATGAAGATAGATTGCAAACAAGTCCATCTTTATTCCGCCTCTTATCTTTATTTGAAGAGCTAATGTAAACCTAACTCTGCAACGTTTCATATTTATCGTACTCTCAGTAATAATTCATTGACTCTTTTTGTAGGTTATGGTAATCAGTTATAGGTATGTTGATAGAATGTAAAGTGACCCAATGAAAAAACCCGGAAGGGTCGACCTTTTTTATACAGGACTCTCCAATTTGACTTTACCTCGCCTGAAGCCTCGTAAGGTGTGCTTCGTGGAATAGAAAATTAATTATTTTAAATTTTTATTTGAAGTCCACCTATGGGTGTGCTTCGTGGAATACCTCAGGTAAGGAGGGAGGCTGAAGGCAAAGTCTCTCACCATAATAGACAGGTACCGTGTTACAATATGGAACACGAGTGTACTGGTAAGGAATTCCAGGTCTTAATGGTGCGGTAGAAGAACGAGTCGCCAAACCGTTTTTGATGGAAAATTCTTCAAGAAGGGCATTATCAAGTTCTTACAGGGTCGGCAGCAAGAGTTTTACATCATTGTTGTCGCACAAGGTGTACTGTTAACTTGTCTGCCACCTAAATGCCATAAAAAATGTGTATATGTGTTTTTTTTTTGCTGGATTACATGTTTTGTGTGTGGTTAGGAGGTGAAATTTGAAGGTAGCAAACTTGGAAATTCTAAAACAAATTCACCACAGATGTAAATTAATTTATACCATTACTAACTTTTAATGAAAATCGGGATATAATAAACCGTGTGAATAGAATAATAAATGGATGACTGATACATAATGAGTTACTTTAATACTCAACCGAGCAGCGTTAATAATGAGTGGGCGACCCGTGATACAGAAAGCGTGTTGCTAAATTGTGAAGTTGTGAGGATTCGAGTATAGCGCGCCCCAACTTGGATAGATTAGGTTAGATGGTTATTTTTTATAAATCATAAAATGATCCTTCACAATAGCTGCCAACCTATTATTTTTACTACTTGCTTTAATGTTTTTTGAACCCCTATTTCGGATCAATTTGGAAACTGTTTTTGATGGAAAATTCTTCAAGAAGGGCATTATCAAGTTCTTACAGGGTCGGCAGCAAGAGTTTGACACCATTGTTGTCGGACACGGTGCGTGTAGGTACTGTTAGCTTGTTTGCCACCTAAGTGCTATAAAAAATGTCCTCATGTGTTTTTTTTTGCTGGATTACATGTTTTGTGTGTGGTTAGGAGGTAAAATTTGAAGATAGCTAACTTGAAAATTCTAAAAAAAATTCACCATTGATGTAAATTAATTTATACCATTACTGACTTTTAATGAAAATCGGGATATAATGAACCGTGCGAATAGAATAATAAATGGATGACTGGTACATACCTAATGATTTACTTTAATACTAAACCGAGCAGCGTTAATAATGAGTGGGCGACTAAAATACTGAGTGACCCGTGATACAGAAAGTGTGTTGCTAAATTGTGAAGTTATGAGGATTCGAGTATAGCGCGCCCCAACTTAGATAGGTTAGGTTAGATGGTTATTTTTTTATAACCATCCAGAAATAGTAGTTCCGAAAGGTTATATCTACGCCACATTCAGTAATTTTGACACCCATAAATTGAATTTATTTACGCTCGTTTTAATACATGCCTTTTAACTGGGCTATAAAATGATCTTTCACTATAGCTGCCAACCTATTATTTTTACTACCTGCTTTAATGTTTCTTAAACCCCTATTTCGGATTAATTTGTCGCTGCGTTAAATACATCTCTTTATCAACAAACGGGGCCCATGGATCCTCCTTCCTTTACTGGAATAAAACTCGGCTTAATGGTGAAAAAATGATTAAATGACCCTCAGGCATTAAGGGCTGGATTTTGAAGACCACTCGAGCATTCTGAGTATCTACTTAAAGCCTCGTTCGTTAAGCGGGGCCATATTTGGGCCTATTTCGACCTGAGAATTGAGGCTTTTATCTAAAGAGGCCATTTACGACCCAAAGGTTAGAGGGTTATTGCTTAACGTTTGTGAGGTAGGCTTGATGGTGTATCATAAAAATGTGTTATCACCAGTTTTAAGTCTTCTTGTTACTAAACTTTTAAAAGTTTTTTTTAAGTCTGCATGATGTAACTTAAATTTTTAACCAGCTGTGCAATTCACTAACAAGCACAACGATGCGACAACGATGCGAGTCGCAACGATGTGCGCGATAGACACTGTCATTGGTCGATTTCCAATGACGTGATACAATCTGACCAATGACAATCTACGTTGCGCCTCGCATCGTTGTCGCATCGTTGTGCTCGCTTAGTGAATTGCAGTGCTGGACAACACTCTTTTGATCTCCCATGTACTTGTAAAATAAGCTCTTAATATTTAAAACATAAATACATAATACTCACGCCTTTTAATCCCCGAAGAAGCAGGCGGACGTGTATTATCACCCACATTTCGCTAACTATAATTTTTGACCCCACGTAATAGGTGGCGAGCCTATTGCCATCAAGCGAGCACACAGTCATGGGCTGTATGTTTACTGTAGGATGGAGAACAGCCTTAACCCTTAGTTCATTCTACGATATCCTCAGGCAGAAATGGGGTGACCCTATTCTACTCCACCGGCAACCGAGATGGATATAATTTAATGAATGAGGGCTTACCTGTCGTAGCACCCTGTCCTATCTTCAAAAGACACTAAAAAACACATAAGCACCAGTACATCTTCGTCTTCTCTTTTATATATAAAAATCAATTGCTGTTCGTTAGTCTCGCTAAAAATCGAGAACGGCAGAACCGATTTGGCTAATTTTAGTCTTGAAATATTGGTGGATGTCCAAGGAAGGTTTGGATATGGAAAAAGGATCTGAATTCCACGCGGTTGAAAAAAAAAAAATGGTGGTACGAAGTACAGAATAGATTTTGTGATCCAGAAATATTCCAGTAGTAACTATACCAGTACTGTATTACTGTACAGCTCGTTTATGGTTTGGAACTTTATTTTAGACAGTTCATATTTTAGTGCTGCCTGCCCAGCAAAGTAACTATGTAGCCATTTACGAGATATTTAAGTGTGTTACACTCTAGTTCGTAGAGGTGATAGGCGCGCTCTATATATAATGTATACTCTACGAGTTCAATTTTATGTTGCCACCTGTGTAATACATTGTATACTACATACATACTACAACTTACAGAACTCGGCAAAAAAATTTCTTTGGGTTTGCACTTGAGGGTTGGAATATGGGTTAAAACAAACGAAATACTAGGTGTCAATTGTTTCGAAAAGCATTGATTTTCGGTCGTGCATGTATGGACTCCAAGTTGTGGCATTTTGGGTCCCCTAGCGCCCCCTGACGGGATTGCGTCGAGTTGCCAATAACCCTGTATAATAATGTCCGTTAAAATTCTGTTGTTCTGTTCCCACAGTCAAACCGTGGAAATGGTTTTGTGGGGCCTTGTTTAAATGTAAGATTTAAGTTATTATTCGTTAATAAAGATACATAATATATAAATAATAATAATAGGTACATCCATTGGTTTGTCAATTAATTAGCCTACTGCAGTCCACTGATGGACATAGGCCTCTCCCAATATGCGCCACGTTTGCCGATCCTCCGCCTTCCGCATCCAGTCTGTCCCAGCCACCTTTCGCAGGTCGTCGGTCCACCTGGCTGGGGGATGTCCCACCTTCCGTTTTCCTTCTCGCGGTCTCCACTCTAGGACTCGTTTGCTCCAACGGCCATCAGTAACTTCGGCAGATGTGGCCAGCCCACTGCCACTTCAGCTTGCTTATTCTGCGAGCTGGTTAGTATTTGCAGTTGAAGTCTGACCAAGACCTTTCAAATAAAAAAAACATTTCAAAATCCATTCCGTAGTTCTTGCGTCCTTCGTGAATAAGCAGACATACAGTCAAATAGATGCAAAGGGCTGACCTCTTTTTTGCCTTCTTTTTTTCCTTTTTGCCATTTCCATACAACAAACGGGACAATGCCGCCAGCCTTTTTTTGCCCAAAGGATTGGAATTGCCATCGAACGGGGCAATGCCGCTAACCTTTAGGGTACATTACCAGTCGACATCAATGAGGACTGAGGAGGCATTTTTCGACAATAATTATTTTAGTTTATTAATTAAGTTTTAGTCTATTTGTAACGAAATTGTAAATTTGAATGAAAATGAAAAATGTTTTGTATATAATTGATGCAAAACTTAAGCAATAAAAGTAACCAACTTTAACAAAGATGAAGGTTATCAATTAAAAAAAGTCAAATAGATAAGCATTTCAAAAAATAATGTTCATTATCGTTCGTTAATCGAAAAGAATCTTATAAACAAGGAATCTAATTACGTGGAAGTCAATTCCTCTTGCAAATACGTCTGAAAATACTTAATTTAACATTAAAACAAATTACCCATCCGTAAACTCATATTTACTATGTCAAGCCAAATTAATCCGTCTTATTAAGGCGATAAAGACGGCTATTGATGTTACGACAACTCTGTTTTATAGGACACTCAAATGATGATTAAAGTTTAAACAGAAATATTCTGCTGTGTTGTTGATTTAATAGATTTCGTTTGCTCTCGTTAATTTTATGTATGTTTTTAAGTTCTTTTAATGCTATGCTACTTGTATTTATAGAGGAAAATATATCAAGTAGGTAGTAGGTTGTAATTGCCGATGACTTTGCCAACGTAGGTAGATGTTGGTTATCACCACTTATAGTCATTTCTTCGGTTATATTTAACTGATTTTGATCAAACTTACGTAAGATTTTAAGTATGTCACAGACCTTTCAAGCAAAAAAGCTGGCCCAAAATCCGTTAAGCAGTTGATCGGACAGACAAGAAGAATAGAAATAAAAGGAGAAATAATGTATTTATTATTTTAGGAAAGGTTGTAGGGCTAAGGTAAGGATGTAGGATGTATAGAGAAAGTCGCTCGCTGGAGTACTTATATAATATTAGGTATTCAACGATATACTATTTAGTATGTACCCCATAAAGTTTTATTGTGGTTTTATTGCTTAACGCATCTATGAATAATAATAACCGTTTTTCAAATCTTATACTTCTCTATGTCATATCTTAAATAAAACATAATTATCTTCCTCTTAATATAAAAAAGTGATAGGTAAAAAACGTCAAAAGTTATAAAACATAATTTCCTTCTATCTGATTGACACACGCGCAGCAAGGTCGCCTGGCGGATATTGTAGAAAGTATTCTTACCTACCCAATATCAAAGATATGTCTTTAGGAAATGGAAAATACTTTGGAGTCAGTTTAAATTGAAGCGTAGGGACACAAAGGTTGTATTTGAGTAGGAACGTAACGTCAAATATGTGAGGGTTTATGTTGAATGACTCTATGATTGCTATTTAAAGTTGCTTGAGTGGGTGTAGCTATTTGTAACTTGTACTTATATACTGGTACCTTTCGTCCCCGGTCCCTTTTTTTTATCGTGCGAAAAATCCCAACGGATACCCCTCCACTGAAGTCGGTAGAGAAGGTTATGTCGGACTTGAACCGACCAAACGCACGCCATCTGTGGGCCGTCGGTTGCTGGATATACTGGTCCCCGACACACGGGCATACCTAGTTTGGGGACTCAGAAATTCAACATTCCATATCAAGTAACCCTGCGATGGGTACAATCCTTCTGTTTGGGATTATTCATAACCTACCTATAACACAGTTATTTTATCCCCGGAGGACTAGGCAAAGGTGAATTAACACCCACATTTCACCAACCATTGTATTCGGTCCGACGTAATAGAGGGTGAGTCTATTGCCGTATTCAGGGCACTATTGTTGACTCGATCCACGCATGTGAGGCTGAGTCTGTTATATCTGTCTGATGTTAAATTTATTTATGTGTATGGATAAGATGGTATTGATAGCTACTAAACTTGCAAATATAAGTTAATTTTTATTAATTCATTGACGACTCATGAACAGGCTGCTTTACAAAGTTTGTTGTGTAATTTATACCTTTACTCACAATAGGAGTCGCGTCTTCTTATTCAAACAAATTAGATTATGTTAACTCATGTAATGGGAAAGTTATTGCGTATATACGCCATCATATAAATATTATAATACAAAGCGTGTGAGTTATTAGTATATGAGCACGTGTAGCCTACTACCACAGATTACTAAATAGTTACTACGTAATAGTTACTACGTACATACGTACTACGCTACTACCTGTATATTTATGCTACAATTACAATATACATATACTTTTTTTTTTTTTTTTTTTTATCGTGCGAAAAATCCCCACGGATACCTCCCCCGCCGGAGTCGGAGGAGGAGGTTATGTCGGACTCGAACCGACTAAAACGCACGCCTTCTGTGGGCCGTCAGTTGCCGGAGGTGAGATTGTCATAGCCATATCCCTCGCACCCCGGCCGACCCAGGGCCATATCTATCGATATGGCCCTCTTCCGGTGTGGGGACCACGGAGTCCCCAACTCGCCCCCGGGTATGGGGGGGCACGCAATGCGTGCCACCGCCGTGGCCTGCTTCTGCTAGGGTGACAGGCGACCCTACCCGTCACCCCCAGGCCCGCGCTCATGGGGGGCGGAGGTCATTCTGCGACCTCCGACGCCCGAGTTGCCGCCGCTCGTCGCGGGCCGCGCGGTCTGCGATTCTCCTTCGCTCCTCGCGGGCCGCAAGGGCTGCGATTCTCCTTCGCTCGCGCTCCGCCGCCCACTTCACGAGCATCACTTGCTCGCAGAAGGAGGCGCCGGCGGCCCACGCATCCGCGCAGCGAACCATCGCTGCGAGCAAGGTGGCGAGCGTGAGAGCTCTCACTCCCAGGGTCGCCACCAGCTCCCGTCTCGGCGTCTCCCACGCCGGACACTCAGTGAGCGTGTGCAGCGCCGAGTCCTCGCTCGCGTCGCAGTGATGGCACTCGGACGTTGGCTCTTTCTTCGCGGTCCGATGCAGATACCGTCCGAAGCATCCATGATCGGTGATGATCTGCGTCAGCCAGAACGAGAGGCCGCCGTGTGGCCTCTCTAGCCACTCCCCCATGATGGGTCTTACCGCCGCTACTACGGCGCGCCCTGCGCGTGGTTGCCCAAGTTGTAGCTCCCACTCCGCCACCATGTTCCTGTGGAGCCGGGATCTCACGGCCCGAATTTCTTCAGGCTCAGGATCGTGTCCCCGCTCCCGCGCTGCCTTTCGGAAGCGGTATAGCGCCGAAAGGGATCTCGCGTCCAGGATCCACGGTAGCGATCCGGCGAGGAGACTCGCTGCTTCAAAGGATATCGTGCGGTACCCCCTGATGGCCCTGATGGCCACAATCCGCTGCGGTCTACGCAGCAGGTCCACGTGCCTGGCTCGCAGGTTGTCTGCCCATACGGGGCTCCCATATAGAGCCATGGACCGCACGACACCCGCGTAGAGTCTCCTGCAGGAGTCCTCCGGGCCCCTCAAATTGGGCAGCAGACGCTTCAGAGCGTTAGCTGTTAGCACCAATTTGGGGACCAGACTTCGGAAATGTTCCCCGAAGTCCCACCGACCGTCGAGTACGAGCCCCAGATATTTCATCTGGGGCTTGATGTCGATGAGAGTGTCTCCCACTGTGATGCTGGATCCCGCTGGTGGTCCGCGCCGAGGTCCATGAAAGAACATTGCCTTGGTTTTCTGCGGATCCACCTCGAGACCCAGCCGCCGGATCCTTTCCACAACTTGGGCAACCGCGGTCGTGGCCTTCCGGGTCGCTTCGCGGTGTGTAGCCCCGCTTGCCGTCACTAGCGTGTCGTCCGCATAGCACGTCACGGCGGCACCATCCACGAACTCACTGCGAAGCACCCAGTCGTATCCGATGTTCCACAGGAGCGGCCCCAGGACCGATCCCTGCGGAACACCGCACGACATCTCTCTCCGACCGACACCGATCGCACTTGGGTAGATGACGGCTCTCTCCGTCAGGTAAGCCCCAACTATGCGGCGGAGGTATAGAGGCACCTCGTGGTACACGAGCGCCTCCATAATGCAACTCCAGGGGAAGGTGTTGAACGCGTTGGAGATGTCCAAAGCCACCGCCAACATCACCTCGCCCCGAGCGACTGCGTCCTCCGCCAGAGTCCTCACGCGCATGATTGCATCCACGGTGGAGCGCCCTCGGCGGAAGCCATATTGGGCATCCGCCAGATCCGGCCCTTCTTTAGAGAGGTGCTCGACGAGGCGCTTCGCTATAACTCTTTCAAAGAGTTTGCCCACCTCATCGAGCAACACTATGGGCCGGTAGCCGGACGGTGAGTCCACCGGGCGCCCCTCCTTCCGAATGAGGACCAGTTTCCCCGTCTTCCACGTCTTTGGAAACTGGCCCCGCTCCAAACATGCGCTGAGGAACCCTCTGAATCGAGGCTCGAGAGCGTCTTCCCCTAGAGCTAGGACCCACGCTCGGCCTGGAATGCCGTCGGGTCCCGGGGCGGTGTTCTTCTTGGCGCTAAGCCTTCGCACCGCCAGCTCTAGTTCTACCCAAGTGACTTCGGGCACGTCGTCGTCAACCACACTGGGCGCCAAAGTCGACCGAGGTGGCGGAGTCATGCGCGGTGGAACATGTTCCGCCCGCGACGGGAACAAAGATTCGACCACTCCTCCGAGCAGAGCCGGCTGAAGAGTCTGGGTCAGCGGCGGGGCTCGGGGGCGCAGCTTTCCTCTTACCATAAGGTAAGGCCGCCCCCATGGGTCCCTCTCCAGCGTCTCCATCAGCTCTTCAAAAGCCGCGGCTTTGGCCCGCTTAATCTCCGCTCGGAGGGCATTTCTGGCCTCTCTGTATCCCTCATGAAGCTCCGCCAATCGGGGCTCCGTATCTGCGGGTCGGCTACGCCTCCTACGGAATCTGGTCCACCGGCGGTGCGCGATCACGCAGGCTTGTCGCAGCCTCGCGATCTCCGCAGACCACCAGTAGACCTGACGCCTCGGACGATAGGGCGGAGCCCTAGGCATACCCGCATCGCAGACGCGTGTCATGGCCTCCCGAAACCACGCCGCCTCATCGTCGATATCAACAGGCCTGTCCGGCGCAATGGCCCAGGCCTGTACGATGGCAGCCTCCAGGAGGTCCTCCCGATTCAGTCGCTTAAGCACCCAGCGTGGCTCGCGTGGGGCCGGTACGACCGGCGCATCGCCCGCGGGGCGAGAGACATCAAACCGAACATATCGGTGATCCGACAGTGTCTCCACCCCGACAACGACTCGCCAGTGCCGCACACGGTGTGACAGCGAAGCGCCCGCGAACGTAAGGTCCACGATCGAGCTGCGCCCCGCGGCCACGAACGTGGCTTCGGCCCCGCGATTCTGGAGAACTAGACCGAGTGTAGCGGCCCAGTGCTCCAGTGCCCTGCCCCGCGGGTTCGTGCGCTGGGAACCCCAGGTCTCTGACCATGCGTTAAAGTCCCCGAGCACAAGAACCGGGCGAGGGTAACAGGCATTGACGACTTCGGCCAGCCGATCCAGCGATTGCTGGTATTGGCTTATATATCGGTGTCGACTCGGCGTGAGGTAGACGGCCACGACCGCTATCTCCCCCACAAGTGCCGCCACGCAGCCATGCCCCCTTGCAATGATGGCAAGGGGGGGGCCGCCTGCGGCGGCGTTATGCACCAGTGCCGCCGACCCATCCAGGTCGATCACCCAGGCAGGCCCGGGAGGCCGGTGAGTGTATGGATCGGCGACAGCGGCGACATTTATGGACCACTGTGCCATGCTCTGGAGCAGAAGTGCCTGAGCATCGACACCGTGGCCTACGTTCGCCTGCAGGATGCGGAGCTGGGGATCCATTATGGAACCATCTCCGCATCCCGCCGCGAACTTGAAGCGGAACGCCTACCTCGCGGCTTCGGCTCCCCTCCGGTGCAGGCCTTGCTGCCAACCAGGGTCAGCCGGCTTGCCCTCCGCCGCACACCTGAAACAGTGCAGCGGAGCTTCGCAACTACCGGCCATATGACCGGGTTGGCCACAACGGAAGCAACGGTCTCCGACCGTTATCTCCGCCGTGCACTGCACTCCCACGTGGCCGACCGACAGGCACCTGAAGCACCTAGCCGGTCGAGCCTGCAGGAGCCGTACCTGCACCCTAATAACGCCTCTTACCGCGAGGTACCGCTGGTCGGCAGCCTTTTGGGCTGCTGCGATAGGACAGCCGACAACTGCTGCCCCCTGTCCACGGCGGCCGAAGCGAATTGCTCCGACCTTCACTGTGTCCAGGGGACAGCCCCCGGTCTCCGCCACGGCGAGTCTTATATCCTCAACCGTGATGGAGTCGTCCAGGCCCGAGATGCGCAGTTCTGCGCACTTGTTGGGCCTAGACACCCGGACGTCGGCTGCGTCCAGCGTCTCCCTTATCTTTGCCGCTATGGCGTCGGCCTGGGGACCGCTTGAAGCGCCGTGGACCTCGATCAGTCGAGCACCCGTCCGCGTGTGTTTCACCGTGACGGGTACCGTCATGTTGAGGGCCTTCATATCAATAAGGCCCGTTGCCTGGGTCACAATTTGGGGGTACTGCACACCCCTCTCCAACGCTTCTGCCGTCATCGTGAGGACGACGGCCGTTGAACGAGGGACGCGCAGCCTCCTCGGCGCTCCTTTCGCAGCAGCCTCAGCCTTCTTGGCCTTTTTGGCTGCCTTCCTTTTGGCGTTCCGCTTCTTTTTCTTCTCTCCAGCAACTTCCCAGCCACCCTTCGGTGAGGAGCTGCTGGAGGCAGCCGGAGTCGATCCCTGGGCTTGGCCTGGGGTCTTGGCTGGGGCCGGGGCGGGGACCAGAGACGTCTTCCCCTTGCCCTTCCCCTTTCCCTTGGCCCGAGCGCCTTGCGCAGCCTGAGGGCTCCCAGCTCCCACAGCGAGAGTAGCCGGAGCGGCAGACGCAGTGGAAGGATTTGTCACCATCGCTGCCGGACTGGCAGAACCCCTCCCAACTGCATCGGCGTACCCGGTCGGCGGCGCCAGGGACGGGCGCCGGAAGGAGTCCATCATGGACTCCAAACAACGCCGTGTGTGCTCCTCATGCGCCACCTGCCGGGCCTCCTGCGCCTTCTGCCACTTTTCCATAGCGGCAATGGCCGCTAAGCAGGCCGCCAGAGGATCCGTTGACCGGGCCGGCTGCAGTATCGGCGATTCCGGCCGGGCCGGACGCGCCGATGGCCCGGACCGTGCCTGCGACTCCAGCCGCACTGGCGACACTGACTGCTCCGGCGGCGACACTGACCGCTCCGGCTGCGCCACCTGCTTCCGCCGCGCCGAGCGCGTCACAGGCATCTCCGGCATCCGAGCGATGACCTTCTTGAGCTCCGCCAGTTCGGCTGCCATCCGCCCCAACTCTTTGCGGTGCTCGGCCGCAATGCGCTCAAGCTCTTTGCTGTGCTCGGCCTGCCGCTGGGTCTCTTGCAGCCTAGCCTGGGCCCGCTCATGCCGTGACGCAGCCAGCTCTACTTTCAGCAGTTCGTACTGCTCGGCAAGGCGCTCCGTCGTCCGCAAAACCCGTTCATCCTCCGGCCTCGTGGTCCCCTTGTGAGCCTTGGCCATTTCACAAAGGGCCTCCATAACGTCTCTAGACGTCACGTCGGTCCTAGGCGTGGGCGCCGCCGAGATGGAGAGACTCGGCGGCGCCGCCACATCCTTCGGGACCAAAGCCCGAGGGGAGGACGCCTGGGGGGTAGCCTTCTTACTACCCTGCAACCTTTGACGGCCGACCGCTACCAACTTGGAGGGGGTAGGGCCCAGCATCTCGTCGCCACCGTGGCTGCTACTGGAGGACGAGTCGGCCAGGGTAAGCTCTAGGTCTGACTCGGTCTTCGCCGGAGCAGGAATATGCTTTTTGCATTTCCTCTTCCTCTTCTTGGCGAGCTTTCGGGTCTGCAGACCCACCGGGCTGTTCGCCCTGCTCTTCTCATTCGCGGTGTCGAATTTCTCCGACACCGCCTGGGACGCGACCTCCGCGTCATGGTGCTGCGCGACCTCCGCGCAGACTATTTCGCTTGGTTGGGGGGGGTTGTTTTTGAGTTTTTCCATAACATTCCCACGAGTATGAGTCGATATAAGCTACACTTCCCGGGTGACGCTCATTCCAGGAAGCGGGGTAAATACTGTGGAGGTCCCCAGGTATCCACAGGTTTTAGACGACTTCGCTGTCGGGTTTTACAGACTTTTCCTTGTCGCGGGCCGGCCAATTAAGGCAAGCCCCACGTTCTCCGAGATCACGACTTCCCGAGTGTGGCTAGCACTCAGGTCGTTGTCGATCACCCGGAGGCTACGCGACGCGAGAGGGCAGCCAACCCTCCCAACACCGACGGTGGCACGAGTGCCTGTCAGCCCCTGCGTGAGCAGTGGGCCGACCCGTCCCTCGATCCCGATGGATCCCTACGTCTCTCCCCTGTCCCCTCTGAGAGCAGAGGGATACTGGGAGCGACAAACTCATCTGATGCCGCCTCGCGGACCTAACAGGTCCACCGTACCACGACCCACCTCATGGGGTCAGCTAGCCCTGAAAAGGGCTGTTTTTGTGGCCCTGAAAAGGGCCTGGAGGACACCTCGCGGCACCCTCCTCGCGGGCCTAGCAGGCCCGCCATCCCACGACCCCCTCGTGCAATGGGGTCAGCTAGCCCTGAAAAGGGCTGGGTTGTCGGGTTATTAGTCGAGCGGCTAACAGAGCTCCTTCCCCTAGGAGTCGGAGTCCATTAACCGTCGTCCAGGGTGCACCAGCCACCTCGCTTCCGCTGCCCAGGACCGTGGTCCAAGGGGAGAAGAAACGAGGAGGCCCTCGTGGAGGTTACCCGACCTGGCACCCCAAATATACATATACTCACGCCTGTAAATCCCTGAAGGAGTAGACAGAGCTGTATTAACACCTACATTTCACCTACTAAGATTTTGGCTTCCACGTAATAGGGGGCGAGCCTATTACCGTCTAGCGGGCACTTTATCATGGGCTGTATGTTCACTGTCGGATGGAGGAAAGCCCTATCCCTTAGTCACCTTCTACCACACCCACAGGAAGAGATGGGGTGGACTATTCTACTCCACCAGGAACCGATACGGCATACGGCAATCGAAAACTTTAAAAACCCTCGTGAAAAAAATCAAAATTTTTTATAGTAGGTCGGGTACTGTAAGATATTTTATACTTCAAACTATGTGACAACACCCTGCGACCATGATTGCTGAAAAGTAACTATAATATCGGGATACGTGTAAATAACAAAAGTCGCGATAGAATCAGTTAAAAAGTGGTTTTCATTCCAGAGTCAATTTGGTTTGTTCGAATTAGTGATCTTACATCTTAAAATAAATACTATATAAGTAGGTAGGTTGGTAGGTTGATTGATTTCAAGAAATGATAAAATAAAAATAAATTGAACACCACTCACAATAGGTACTATATTTAGATTTATAAGCAGTTATTTGGTAGCATTGAGCCAATTAACCCAGTTGAAAGTTTCACCAATTAATATTCATACCATAAAATATTTAAATTCTTCAAAGCTAACTTTTGAAGTCGGTATTGGGTATTGGTTGAGAAATTTTAACTTATAAAGATATTCAGGGTAAGTAGGTACAGTCACACTCAAAAGTTGTAGAACAAATAACAGGCGACCTTTCAAATCCATACTAATCTACACTAATATTATAAAGAGGAAAGATTTGTACCTATTTTTGTATGTTTGTAATGAATAGGCTCCGGAACTACAGTACCGATTTCAATAATTCTTTCACCTATAGAAAGCTACACTATATGGGAGTAACATAGGCTATATAACATCACGCTACTACTAAAGGGAGCGGAGCAGTGAGCATAAATGTCAATAAATCGGGCAGATTTCCATACATTAAAGTTGGACCGGAATCCGAATTCCACGCGGGCGGAGCCGCGGGCAACAGCTATTTATTATAAATGCGAAAGTAACCTGTAGCCGATTCCCACTTTGTCGAGTTCCCGCTACGGCTACTTTGAAAACTCTCGCTTTTATTCCCACCTAGTCGAGTCGTTGAAAAAGTCGATTTGAGTACCGCCACGTTGACTTTACAAATTTTATTGTAATTTTTAATTTTAATGTAGTTAGTAGCCCACCGGACAGCCTCCGTGGCGTAGCGTTAATGAACGCGGCCGCTACGCAGGAGGCGCGGGTTCGATCCCCGCTCAGTGCAAATATTTGTGTGCATGAAATATGAGTATTTGCATTGGTCTGGTTGCCATAAGAACATCTATGGCAGTCGTTACGGGTAGTTGGAGTACTAAAAAATCCAAAAACAACGGTCTAGCTGCAAAGCTTCGATATCGCCTAATGTTAACATTGGGTTGTGGAGGTCAGATGACAATCGCTTCACGGAAAATATCGAGGTCTAGCCAAATCCGTAATTAAGACTGGTAAAGCAGACCCCATACTCCGAGCTGAAAAAGCTTCGGATGCGACTGGGAATTAACGCTAAGAGGAAGAAGAAGTAGCCTACCTGATGGAGAGTGGTTATCGTGACCTCTAGACGAGCGAAACACCAAGAGAATCACACTCATGCTGCCAACCTTGTAAGAATAGAGAGTTTCTGGGCCGTCCCCAAATACTAATGGTGATTCAGCAAACACCTTTTTTTTTCGTGCGAAAGATTCACAGGGATACCCTCCGCCGGAGTCGGAGGAAATTATGTCGGACTTGAACCGACTAAAACGTACGCCATCTGTGGGCCGTCGGTGGTTGCCGGAGGTGAGGTAGTCGTAGACATATTCCTTATATTATTAGGTTCGAAAAAAAAGTGCTAGCTAGCTAAGAATTATATTTTTCTGGGAAACTGATTAAGATAAGTAAGTTCGGTCCGCTATTAGGTAGGCAGTGATTAATCGTAGTTGTGTTGAGGCTGTGTAATGAGGCGTAGTTAGGTCATGATTGTATATAATTTCCCTCAATTCTCTCCTATTGCCTTTATCTATTTTTTGACAGATGAACTTATTGTTATGCTCGATAATTATTATTTCGAATTATTTGTTGTTTTTTTTTCTTTTTCGTTTTTCACGTTTAATGTTTGTCTTCAGGAGATTGACTTAAGTGATATTTCTAATATCAAGTTCACCATGAACTATGCATATAAATCAATCCTCTTAGCAATTGCCACGTGGGGCCACTAAACACGCAGCTTCCTAGTTCAGCTCCGCGGTTGGTGGCCCCACTAAATTATTTTAGTGGAGCTACTAACCGCGCAGCTTCCTAGAGTTTCTTCTCAGGACAGCTCCGTGATTGATGGCCCCACTATTATTTTAGTAATTATAATTATGTTAATCTGACAGACCAATGCGCGAGTAAGGTTGCATTACCTAAATAAAATACACCTTTTCCTTACCTTTTCCATTACATAGTAATCGGACTGAGAGTAAACGTTGTGATAATACTGAGAGGGTTGTTAGTTATACCTCTTCCAAGCTAATTTATATTTGAGATCACCCCATAAAACCTGATATTATCAGCACTCTGCCCTGTTCCCCTGTGCTTACAACCGTTACCTGTTGTATTACACCTGGCAATAAAATAGCTCGAAATATTTGTACAAATTTATTGGTGTAGATGTTCTTCGTCTTTTACAAAATATTTTTTTTTTTTTGCATTTATCGTAAACTAATATTAGATGCTTTTTTATATAGCACACGTCAATTTGACTTCATCTCGGCTTATGGTGAGCTGTAAGCAGTCTTGGAAAAAAGGGTCACCATTATAGATACGTACCTACCATGTTACAATGGTGGCACTCAGCTTGACAGCCTCATCAGATGCTTTTTCACGCGTCGGGTAAAGGATCCAGGACTCTAGAAAGAAGGAAACGGGTGTACTGGTAAGGAATTCCAGGTCTTAATGGTGCGACAAAAGAAGGAGTCGCCAATTCCAAAGCATCTGCTTACTGTAATGATTTTGTATTGTAATGATCAAATGTCTCGACCGCGTTTGTTCTCACTATTTTATGATATCCCTACTAATATTATAAATGCGAAAGTAACTCTGTCTGTCTGTCTGCCTGTCTGTCTGTCTGTCTGTCTGTCTCGCTTTTACGACTAAACCGCTGAACCGATTTTGATGAAATTTGGTATAGGGGTAGATTAGACCTTGAGAAAGGACATAGGCTATGTTTGGTCGCGATAACCGACATCCAAGCGGGCGGAGCCGCGGGCAAAAGCTAGTCAAATTATAATACGTAATCGTATACATTTGATTTTGATTTTCAGAGAAATATATTTTATATCAGTTTATAATTTCTTATATTATTACTACCGAGACTAAACAATTTCTAAGTCAGTTAGAAGTCATGTACTGTCTGTTAAACTTTTTAAAAGTCGTATCAAATTTCTCGTTACTATAGAAATTACAAAATACTTTTTAACATTGATTTTCATTAAAGGAAAGTTTTTTGATCGAAAAATTGGTTTACTATGTATTCTGTATATTTTATAACTAGCTTTTGCCCGCGGCTCCGCCCGCGTGAATGTCGGTTATCGCGACCAAACATAGCCTATGTCCTTTCTCGAGGTCTAATCTACCCCAATACCAAATTTCATCAAAATCGGTTCAGTGGTTTAGGCGTAACAGACAGACAGACAGACAGACAGACAGACAGACAGACAGACAGAGTTACTTTCGCATTTATAATATTAGTAGGGATAAATCTAAAGTTGCTGATAGACTTCAGAATTGAGCATTGAGCATTACATTACTGAACAATGATCCAAGCCAAACATCGCTATGAATATTTTCATGATATTTCTAGTGAACGCTCTAGGCTCTAGTCTATACAGATTTACGATGTATATTGGTCGGGGATGAAAACCGTTCACAAATTTCGGACTAGGTAGGTATTTCCTATATAGGACAACACGTGCAGGGCTTAGATGCCACCCGCATACGGTGCAGAATATTCCATCAAGAACCAAGCGGTTCGGCGACTCCTTCTTCTGCCGCACCATTAAGTCTTGGAATTCCTTGCCAGTTCACGTATTTCCCTCCTCCTACAGTCCCGGGTCCTTTAAGCGGGGCGTGAAAAAGCATCTGATGAGGCCGTCAAGCTGAGTGCCACCATTGTAACATGATACGTGTCTGTAATGGTGACCCTCTTTTCAGAGACTGCCTTCAGCTTACCATCAGGCGAGGCGAAGTCAAATTGACGTGTCCTATATATAAAAAAAAACAAGTATTTTCTGGCTAAACATAATTCCTAACAAGAACCATAACTTACTTGGTTAGATTCCATAATGTGGCCTAATCGAATTACTGAATGCGAATTACTGGGCTAAATACACTGATTGAGCCCAGTAAATTGTATTCAGTAATGCTCACCTGTATTTAGGCATGTGTAAGATATGAGACGTACGCCGATCGATTTCAAACCGACCATGCTCGATAGGTGTAAAATCAATTTCATGGATGGCATATTTACGTTATTAGTTAATCAGTGAAAATACCTATAGTATGAGAGGTGACAATACTAAATCTAGTCTGATTAGATTACCAGATGATAAGTGTATATCAACAGACGCGTCTTTAAAATTGGAGAATATGAAACGACTATGCTGCAAGGCTAAATATCAGAAAAATCTAGGATCATCTGAAAGATCATCAAATTTTGGTTTTATCATTCAGTCCTCCATGAAAAGGGCACATAACTACAATGTGTATGTGTGTTATTTTTAAACTATCGCGGTGTAAACTCATAGTTTTTATGTTTCGGGACTTATCGCGATTAATTATTATTTGGAACTTACTTGTGCCGACGTTTCGGGTGCGTTGCAGCACCCGTGGTCACGACTTGACTGGTCTGCGAGCGTCGAGAGGTGCGCGGGATTAATTTGTGTGCCTACCCTCCATTACTTATTTGTGAATGGTAAGGCTGGCGACACACAACACTCACTACGTCAGTTTTTAATGGCACTGTGTTTTTGGGTTTGAGTAATTTAATCACTGGATTCCACGTCCCAGACAGCCTGAATCCATCTTCCCTATTGAAATTTTTATATTTTTTGATTTCAATAGCTTCACGCACAATCCGTGGATAATAGTGGCGATCAGTGGAGAGGACTCTAGGCTGATGAAACTCAATCCAGTGATTGGCCCCCGACTCAAGATGTTCTGCTACTGCCGATTTATTGTGCTGACGGTTTTTCACAGCCGCGATATGTTCTCTGACCCTTTCTGCAATGGTTCGCTTCGTTTGGCCTATGTAGGAACTACCGCAGCTGCAATCCACTTTGTAGACACCTGGTGTTTGTAGAGGTATGACGTCCTTCGATGTTCGCACATATTTCGCTACTTTGGCGCACGGTTTGAAGATAGTCTTAATGGAAAACTTCCGTAAGCAGGATCCGATCTTGTCCGTTATACCTTTCACATATGGCATGTACGCCGGTTGGCGGTCAACACCCGGTAACATCTTCCTCGGTACACGTCGCGGCTTTCTAGAACTCGTAACATACCCGTTCACTTGAAGAACCTCCTGAACATGATCTAACTCCTGCTGCAGGTGTTCAGGGTCACACAGGTCATTTGCTCGCTTGATGAGCGTCGAGCTTACTGATTTCAAATGAAGTGGGTGATGATGCGAGGAGGCGTGCAGGTATCTGTCTGTGTGAGTGGGTTTACGGTACACAGTGTGGGCCAAAGAGCCATCGGTTCGCACCATTAGCTTGATGTCCAGGAAAGACAATGTCCTGTTGTTCTCAATCTCATACGTAAATTTTTTACATACGTAAGTTTCATCAGCCTAGAGTCCTCTCCACTGATCGCCACTATTATCCACGGATTGTGCGTGAAGCTATTGAAATCAAAAAATATAAAAATTTCAATAGGGAAGATGGATTCAGGCTGTCTGGGACGTGGAATCCAGTGATTAAATTACTCAAACCCAAAAACACAGTGCCATTAAAAACTGACGTAGTGAGTGTTGTGTGTCGCCAGCCTTACCATTCACAAATAAGTAATGGAGGGTAGGCACACAAATTAATCCCGCGCACCTCTCGACGCTCGCAGACCAGTCAAGTCGTGACCACGGGTGCTGCAACGCACCCGAAACGTCGGCACAAGTAAGTTCCAAATAATAATTAATCGCGATAAGTCCCGAAACATAAAAACTATGTGTATGTGTGTGTTTTAAAATGGCATCAGTAAACACGAGAGAAGTAGTGGTGCGGTGGTTTTCCCAAGCGACTACAATATGGGGTTCTTCAAGAAGGGCATTAGAAGGTTTCTTTAGGGTCGGCAGCGCGAGTGTGACGCCCTTGGTGTTGCATACGTCCATAGGCCACGGTGACCGCTTCCCATCAAGTGGGCCATGTGCTTGTCTGCCAACTAAGTGGTATAAAAAAAAGTAATAAAATAGGCTCACCCCCTATTACGTGGGACCTAATACAATATTGGTGAAATGTGGGTGTTAATTCGCCTCTGCCCAACCCTCCGGGGATAAAGGCGTGATTGTATGTATGTATGTATGTAATAAAATAGGTTGAAAATATATAAGCATATTTTTTACAAAATGAACAATGTAAATCCTTAAAGTTCTAAGAGCTGGATTTTAAGTTTTACAAGTAATTTGTTCTGTGTTTTATTATTCTGTCCAACTTTATGGAATGTGTAGCTCATCAAACTTATTGTGCTTTAATATTCTTCTGAAATAGTTTAAAAATGAAATGTTTTAATCATAAAGTAAAGCTCGTTTTCTTTTTCATTGTATTGTATTATGTTTCTGAAATAGATATTTCTTTATAGCAACCAAAATATGAATTTTACGTTAAAGCAATATGTTCTGTGGTTACAGTTAATTGTTGTATGGATGTCGGCTGATTTAAAGTTCCTAGAATCGGCTTAGGCCTGGCTCGCCCCCTGAATCTCGACCCTTGCGATTAAAATGCTTCACTCGCCCCTTTTTTTATTATTTTGGTGTAGTGACTCGCCCCTTGCCACGGGGCGAGTTAAAAATTGACATTTAAATAATTATTCTGGTGGTGTGAATCGCCCCTTGAGGTATTTCTTTTGAAATAAGCCGTGAAATGGTACAGTCAGACAGAAAAATGTGCACTTAAATGAAAATTACCATGATTGATGTCTGTAATATCACCAACTACGTACACTAAGTTTTTGCTACCTAGCTTACCTATTAGGTATAACAAAAGGAACGTTTTCAAGGGTCCAATAAACAAAAAAAAAAAAATACAAAAAAAAAAAAAAAAAGCTTTGTTAAAATAGGTCGGAGAGAGTCGTATATATAATGCTTTCTCTTTCTAAGTTCGTATTATAATGTGGAAGAGATGTGTTTTGCGATATTTGCGTAGTGGTTTATAGTCTGTCTGTTTTATCTCAGATACTAAATTGACAAGCGCAAATGTCAAATAGTGAAATAATGATACCAGCTTTGTATTTAGTGGTGTACTCGAAAGTCGAAACTATCGACAATGTTTACTGCCTGGATACAGGTGGTTTGGCTATAACGTATTTTAAGAGAAAAGTTAAATATAAAATGTTTATAAGTTTTTTATCCGACTGCGCGACGCAAAGGAATAGTAATGTGTTTATTTGTATGTTCCTTTATTAAGCTCTATATAAAGACATGACGTTAGTGAAAATTCAATATGGCGACTATACTGGACCAGGCCTCCGTCATTCGCCCATAGCTGCGGCGATAAGCACCTACGACGCGCCAAACCCCTGAGTTGCTATAGCAGTGGGGGCCGGCACCCGACGGCGAGCACACGCGTGACGTAATTTGCGTATTGTGATCGCATCATATTGGAATCGCAATACCTACAAATAACTGTTGTGTGGACGGATGTCGAAATTTACAAAAGAACACAAGTACACGTAAGATTACAAATATCGGTGAACGCCGTAGAAAATTTACTGAACATGATACTATTGCAAAAAGCTATTAACTTGCATAAAATGTAGTTATTTCATCGTTTCATTCAAAGTTTCGTTTTAACCATGGTCAAGGCACAGCGAACGTGTGTTCGGCTGTGTTCGACTAGGTTCGGCTGTACTCGTACCTCAGTCGCCCACACTCATCGCTGCATTTTGACGCGAACAATTCATTATTATTATTATAACACCCAACCGTTTTTGCGTCAGGGGTTACAAATGAATAGTGGTTGTAAACATTTTATTGGATTGCTTTATTTTATTTTCTGACAAAGTGACAACCCTAACACTCAAGTTGGTGGCGTTGGATATTCGGAACAATGGGCGATTCCAAGAAAATATCGTAGGTTTTAAAACGGCGGCTTTCGTCAATAATAAAGGAGTGCAACCTTAAGTGCAACTTCTGTACGTAGTACTATTACTTGTTCTGTGAATGGACGCCTTATTGTGAAAATCAAAAAAATTAAAGTCAACAAACCATGTCAAGTGGGGTATCGTTGAATAGGTATTTAAAAATCATTTCAGTTTTTTCTCACCATTTTTCGATTTGACTTACCGTTTAGGATCTATATCGATTTAAAGTTGCGCTACAACTATTCTAACATATTAATTTAGACAGTAGAAATTTACGATGAAAAGACGAAAACTTCGCATGACTGTATGGAAGAAAATTGAAAGACGATTACAAAAATATATAACTAAAAAGTTTTAAATAAAATAAATTATTGAAACTATCAGTCGAATTTTTGTTTTTATTTTGATTTTAAATTTAAATTAGAGTACCAAAAATTTTAAAATACCGTAACTTACATACCTACAATTTTCAGATTCTAAGACTAGTATAGCGTCATCTTTATCGATAGTCTCTGCAGATCGATTAAATGAAACTTATGAAGCCTTAAGTTAGATTTTTACAATGACAACCCAAGTGACGCAAAATGGACGCCATTTTGTTTCAATGACAATATACCTATTTAAGTTTTGTTTGCATTATATATTAGGATATTTATGATTTTTGAACCCATGTTACCCATCTTTGGGGTGAGGCTATGGACAAGCATGGCGAGTCACTGGCAATTAGTCTTGACATCGCCAAAGCTTTCGATAGAGTCTGGCACAAGTCGCTTCTTTCCAAATTACCAGCCTTTGGTCTGCCTCCCAGACTGTGCGACTGGGTGTCTAGCTTCCTGCAGGGGCGCCGTATTCGTGTCCTCTGTGACGGTCGAACTTCGGAGTTCCTGCAGGTAAATGCTGGCGTGCCGCAGGGGTCCGTCTTATCACCCACTCTTTTTCTTCTGCATATCAACGACATGTTGTCCACTGGCAGCATTCACTGCTATGCAGACGATAGCACCTTACACGGGAGTTATCACGGACATCCTGCGGCCAAGCAGTCTGATATCGCGGAAAAAAGGCAGCTTCTCGACAGTGAACTTGACCGGACCCTGAACCACGTTTCCCAATGGGGCTCTGAAAACCTGGTCGAGTTCAATGCCAAGAAGACGCAGGCATGCGCGTTTACAGCAAAGGTATCTTCGTTCCTTCCCCTTCCAACTTCAGAGCACGCCACTGCCACTGCAGGACAATCTCAACATCTTAGGTATGGATGTCCGCTGCAAACTGAACAACAAAAACTACATTGAGAGCATCATCAAAACAGCCTCGCGTAAACTCGGAGTCCTGAACAAAGTGAGACGTTTTTTCACGCCGGAGCAGCGGTGTCTTCTCTACAAGACACAAATTCGCTCTTGCGTGGAATACTGCTCGCATCTCTGGGATGGCTCCGCAAAGTACTTACTAGATGCTCTCGACAGGTTGCAGCGACGTGCGGTCCGCATTATTGGGAATCCTGAGGTCACTAACACCCTCGAGCCTTTGCAGTTGCGTAGAGATGTGGCATCTTTGGCGGTTTTCTATCGTCTCTACCATGGTGAATGTTCTGATGAGCTCTTCCAAGTAATCCCACCCTCTCCTTTCCTATATAGGACAACACGTGCAGGACTTAGATGCCACCCGCATACGGTGCAGAATATTCCATCAAGAACCAAGCGATTCGGCGACTCCTTCTTCTGCCGCACTATTAAGACTTGGAATTCCTTGCTAGCTCACGTGTTTCCTTCCTCCTATAGTCCCGGGTCCTTTAAGCGGGGCGTGAAAAAGCATCTGATGAGGCCGTCAAGCTGAGTGCCACCATTGTAACATGGTACGTGTTGTAATGGTGGCCCTCTTTTCAGAGACTTTGCCTTCAGCTTACCATCAGGCGAGGCGAAGTCAAATTGACGTGTCCTATATAAAAAAAAAAAAACGTCTTTTAATCATGTAAGTGTTGAAGCCATAACTTTGATCTGTGATTTTTATTTTTATTTAATAATAAATCTTTTACTAGGATACCTATGATTTCTTGAACGTCTTTTAGTCATGTAAGTGTTGAAGCCATAACTTTGATCTGTGGTTTTTATTATTATTTTGTATAATTAAGTATATCTTTAACTAGCTTTTAGCCGCGGCTCCGCCCGCGTGAATGTCAGTTATCGCGACTAAATTATTGTTATTTTGTATAATTAAGTATATCTTTAACTAGCTTTTGGCCGCGGCTCCGCCCGCATGAATGTCGGTTATCGCGACTAAATATAGCCTATGCCCTTTCGCAAGGTCTAATCTACTTCTATACCAAATTTCATCAAAACCGGTTCAGTAGTTTAGGCGTGAAAGCGTAACATACAGACAGATAGACAGTTACCTTCGCATTTATAATATTGGTATGTATTAGAAAATTTGTGATATTTTTGTGTTAGTTTCATAGCTTTGGTCTGTGATTTTATATCATTATCTAAAACAACATAATATTATAACAACTTTAATGGTTAAATATTATCATAACATTTAATTGTTAAATATTGTAAAGATTTTGTTTTTGATTATCTTCCATTATACACTTTTAACTCCATGTATTGTGTATTTTTATTTCGATCTTCACCATTAATACTCTACTGAAGTTTTAATAAATAGTACATGGTACAAGTGAGTAAAGTTGGTGATTACCGCCGAGGCGCCATTGAGACTCGAGCCGTCAGGCAAGGGGCTTAAGAGAGCCGAGGACGGTAATCATCATACTCACGCGAGGCATACGACGTTTTACAACACACTTGCGAATAAAAGAATACTACAATAAATACTAATTAAACAATACTACAAATTAATTCAGTTTCCTATGCGCGCGCATATAACAATGGCGATCGGCCATATTTAAAAGAATGAGGTTTGTTTTACTCTGTTTTTTTCTGTACCTACTTAGAGAAAAAAAAAGTTAAATTTGAGTGAAAATTTTGTTTATTATACAAGTATTACAAGTTGAAATTATTTATTTTAATACGACAATGCATCAAATGACCATACAATAGGCATATTAATTTATTCGTACTATTAAACACGTTATTTTTTGTATCGAAACTTTTTTATGAACATAGAACATAGAAACTTAACCAATAAAATTTAAAAAATAATATATAACTCACTTGTGAATAATAGCAATGAAAAAGTCACAGTTTGATAATAGCTGTCATTACATACCTAATTGCGGTGAAATAATAGCAATGTTATGAGCAGGTGTGTTGTAAAACTCTTTATTGCTGACAGTACTTTTAACTTACTAACAATCGGGGGCGATTTGGGGTATCTAATGTTCAAGGGGGCGAGTTGCAACATTAAAGCAGTCGGGGGCAAGATCCACGGGGCGAGCGAGGCCTAAGCCCTAGAATCAATTCCTCACTATCTTCTGAGTAATTTTTTGACTTCACTTTGCTTGATGATAAGCTATCTCTATCTATCAGGACAGAGGGTCACAATTACAGGCACCAACAATCTTACAATCATCACATGCTTTTTCACGCCCCGTTTTACGGACCCGGGTCCGGAGATGTATTCTACTTAGTATCTAAATAAATGAAGGCACAGTAATCAAATTAAGTTAATTTGATTGTGATATCTACTCTTATTACATCTTCCAAATACAGTTAGTGAACACTCGTAAAGCATACAGCCTTAAGACATAACAAACACCAACTTTGATGACATACGCGAATTGCAAATTTCAAAGTTCGTCAGTACCTAACTCAGTCGTATAATTATTTTGATTAATTTAACTTATGATATCTTGCTGACAGGGTTGTACATTTTAAAATTATTATGAAGAGTTTCATGATGTATTTTAAGGGGTCGGGTGTGTAATTGTTTTGGAGTTATGGGGAAACCAATTGTAAATATATTTTTTAATATATATAAATAGGCCTATGTCGAGCAATGGACTCCCTATGGCTGAAGTGATGATGATGATGATGATATATAAATCCTTGGAGCACCGAGTAATGAATTTTTCAAATTCAATATTCAGAAAACAATGGGCTTAGAGTGCACGGGAATAAACCACAATATATATTCATGTTATCCACATACCTGAAAAGGCCTAGGTACATACTTTCATGATTATTGGAATTACTCAGACTCGTTTTTGTAAAACTAAAAAAAATATATTAATAATACCCGGCAACTGGCAACCAAATTCCCGCCCAGTTTGAATATTTATATGTAGAGAGTATAGGCAGAGCATTATGTACGTCTGTATGAATATGCATATTTTGCATTGGTCCATGTTATGTATTAGGTAAAATGTATATTACATAAAAACGTGATGAAACGTGGGTGTTAATACACCTCTGCCTACCCCTTCGGAGACAGCGTATAACATTTATTTGATTTTTAGAAACCATATCACATGTTTATTTATTGATAATATATAAATACCTACCGCTGAAGAATAGAACCGCTGAAGAAACTACCAAAGTTGATACTTTGGTAGTTTCTTCAGCGTTTCTTCAAAGGTTAACCTAGTTTTAAATCTTTTTAAAATATTCAGTAGGTGCCAGTTTAATCCCAACATCCCCGCCTTTCTCAAAGAATGCTTTGAGTCTGTACACAGCGGCCTCAACGACCCAAAAATGTTCGGAGCATCTGGGAATGAAAATGCCTACGCATTCCTCAGTATTCATGGATACTGGACACCTTTCGCAGCGCAGATTTTAATATCACATTGCGCTGTACCTTCATGTAAATTAATGTTTTATGTTCAAACACACAAATACATTTTTGTTTTTCGGGTTCTAACGTGCCCTACTAGCACTATACCTACTATCATAGTATCACAAACTATTTAGTTCTATTGTGACACTATTAATAATAGTACAGCAATCGAGTCGGCGCAGCCAGTTCATATCGGATGCAGCTATGCAAAACCACATCCAATTTAAATGTTAACAAATTGAACGGAGTAATTGCACTGATGTAGGAATGATCACAGTATTGGATGCGGCATCACCCTGCTAATATGATATTTTTTGAAGATTTTTGTGGTCACGAGGTCAGAAGGCATTCGCTTCACGGAAGGTATCGGAGTTTAGCCATTTCACATTTAGGCCCTTATTTTAGAATGAAAGTTAGTCCTGAATCTCGATTTATCTGAAGACAGATTTGATAGAATGTTTATACAACCTGTCGTCAGATAAATCGTAATTCAGAACTAAGTACCATTCTAGAATACGGGCAGTTGACTGTAAAGTCAACCAACTGTGTTGGGAAATAGCTCACAGGAAAAAAAAATACTTCGATTGTGTATAATGCAGGTTGTTGCATTTATAAAACAATATATTTATTTTTCATTGTACCTCGATAGATGGCGGTGTGCATATTTTCTGCATCAAGTTATGGTTTCGTTACCGATAATTGTATAAAGGTCATAGTTTTTTTCTATTAAATTGTCTCGTCTTGAAGAAAGTTGCTTGCGTATTATTCATTGGTCCTTCGAGCCGGATACAGCGGTGTCATCGGAAACGGAACAAGCAGTGAAACAGTGGCGATATTACACGGCGGATTGCGGAGGTAGTTAAGTGTTGTGTAACTAGTGAAGGACAACTGTAAGTACTCTTTGAACATTCTATAACTTGTAAAAAATTACGTGAATTGCGGTTGAGACGGGGAACCTACGCTCGAAGTCATATAAGTGTCGAACTCAAACACTTAGAAAATTTAGCGTTGTTTTGTCTGGACTTAGAAAATTACCAGCACCCAAATGCTAGTGTCGGATTGTTTTGGTTTGGAGAACTCGTAATAGTTAGTGGATTATCTTGAAACTGCACAATGGAGTCATTTGTAAGAGTGCAAACAGACATACAACAACAAATTCAAAGAGGCTTCCGCAACTTTAAAAAATCTCCGAAGGACAGGATAACTCTCAGTTATTTGGAGACACGCCTGGAGAGTTTGGAGAAGCAATGGGAAATATTTAATCAGACGCATAAGATACTAATCATGCAAACCAAAAGCGAGGAGTACAATTTGTCTAATTACAGTATCAATGACGACTACGGCGCTACAGAAGAACTATATACGGAATATAAAGTGGTATTAAAGGAACACATTGCCAGCATAAATGTGAAGCCCCTCGAAAAACAGAGACAATCCACCCCAGCAAATGACGACATTGACGTAAAGCTACCTGCAATTTCAGTTCCAGCATTTTCTGGAAACTATGCGGAATGGACTACATTCCGGGATCTATTCGTATCCCTTATACACAACAACAGATCGCTAACAAATGTTCAAAAACTTCAGTATTTGAAGACCTATCTAAGAGGAGAGGCTGAACAGCTGTTGCGGCATGTGCCAGTTGCCAGCGACAACTATCTCACGTGCTGGAACGCTTTGGAGCACAGATTCAACAATAGGAAATATATAACAAACTCCATATTCGATAAATTCTTTAAACAAAAACCATTAAATTATGAATCATCAATTAACTTGAAACAGCTTCTTGATACATCTAATGAATGTTTAAATGCTCTAAAAAATCTGGGAATTAATATTGAAAATTGGGATATAATTATCATTTACATTTTGAGGGAAAAGTTGGATACTGAATCTCGAAAACTTTGGGAAGCAAAATCTTGTAGCTTTACCGCAGAATTACCAAATTTAAGCGAATTTTTAGAATTTTTGGAGCATAGATTTAGGTCCCTTGAATTTATGGATACCAAAGTTGTAAAAGTCACTAAGTCACTTCACGTGGTAAACAATGCTACTGAATTCAAATCTGTTTGTATTTTGTGTTCTGAAACCAGCCACAAGCTAGGCAACTGTAAACAATTTGCTGAAAAGGACTTATCAGCTCGTCGTAATTTTGTCCAACAGTCCGGGCTATGTTATAATTGCTTAGGGGCAAACCACTCGGTTGCGGTATGTCGTTTATCATCAAGATGTAGAATCTGTAAAAAGAAACATCATTCGCTGCTACATGCTGACAACATCAATCAATCAACTGATACAAACGAAACAACTAAAGACTCAGTTGATGACACCAATGTTGTTGTCACCGCAACAACACTTCAAAACGAGACCGAAGTGGACAGTGTTGTTAGTTGTTTTTCGAGTAGCAACTGTCAGGTTATTTTAGCAACCGCATTAGTTAACGCGGAAAGTAACACAGGATCTTATCTTACGCTACGGTCCTTGCTGGACCAGGGTTCACAGGCTTCATTTATTACGGAGTCTGCAGCTCAATTACTTGGGCTTAGGAAAATTCAAAGCAGCTGTGTTATATCCGGTATAGGGGGTGAGGAGAACACTTCACTCAATTCGAATCATGTAGTTGATGTAAAGCTACAATCTATCCAAGATCCAACATTTACAGTAAATGTCACAGCACACGTCCTTAAGAAGCTCACTTCGGTTCTACCTGAAAAAAAGGTCATGGTTCAGCTATGGTCCAATCTACCTAAAATGAAGTTGGCAGATCGAAATTTCAATATACCAAGCTCAATTGATTTGGTACTCGGTGCTGAAGTGTATTGTCAAATTTTATCTGAAGGGTTGATAACAGGTCCTCCAGGAACACCGATAGCACAGAACACCAAGCTAGGTTGGATTTTATCCGGGAAGGTTGGTACTGATAACGATGTAAGCGCCATCACAAACAACACAAAACAAAACTATAACTCTGTTATTGCCATGCATGTCAATGTCAACAATGAAGAATTCAACCTTAAACAATTTTGGGAACTAGAATCAGATATATTTGACTACACCAAAACTCAATTCACCCCTGAAGAGCAAAGGTGTGAAGACATATACCAAGCTACCACCAAACGCGATTCTCTGGGAAGATACATTACAACACTACCTTTCAGAGACGCTGACCCAAAATGCAAATATGGGAATTCACTTGAAATTTCGTCTAAGCGGTTTCTTTGGTTGGAGAATCGGTTCAAGAAGTTTCCAAAATTGAAGCGCCAGTATTCGGATGTTATATCGGAATATTTGAAGCTTGGTCATATGCAAGTTGTACCTCAAGAAGAAATTGTTAATTCAGAAGCAGTTTACTTACCCTATCACGAAGTAATAAGAAACGATAAGACAACGACCAAATTCAGGGTAGTCTTTAATGCATCTAGTAGAGACTGTAACGGCGTATCGCTCAACAGCGATCTAATGGTAGGCCCGACTATACAATCAGATTTAAGACATCTTCTAATGAGATGGAGACGACATCCTATTTGCTTGGTGGCCGACATTGTGAAAATGTATAGGCAAGTATGTGTCTCCAATCATGACGCAGACTTTCAACGTCTGATATGGCGATTTGAAGATTCTGATGAGTTACAACATTTGCGCTTAGTCCGAGTTACCTTTGGAACTGCATCTGCCCCATACTTAGCTGTAAGAACTCTTCACCAGCTGGCTCATGATGAGGGTAAAGATCTACCATTGGCAGCTGAAAGGCTATTACAGGACTTTTATGTCGATGATCTTCTCACGGGGTGCAAAACTGCATCTGAAGGCAAACAAATTGTTAAAGAACTGAACACACTACTGAATAGAGGAGGTTTCGAACTTCAAAAATGGTCAAGCAATAATGAACAAATACTCGAAGAAATCAGCGGAAAAAATGAAGCAGCTGATAGTCATCTAGAATTAAAAAAGGATGAAATATTAAGAATATTAGGACTGAACTGGAACCGAAGTGCCGACTGTTTTGAGTATTCTGTGCAGTTACCACCTATCAGCAAACCTGTAACAAAAAGAAAAGTTGTGTCAGACATAGCAAGTCTATTTGATCCAATGGGTTGGATATCACCAGCGATTGTGAATGCAAAAATAATGATACAACGGTTATGGCTTTCTGGAATAAAATGGGACGATGAGCTACCCCAAAACCTGTTAAGTGATTGGATTACTTACCGTGCTGAACTCACGGAACTTACCAAATTTCAACTTTCACGGTGGATTCACACAAACAATTCAAATGAGTCTGTTGAACTGCACGGATTCAGTGATGCATCTAATGCAGCATATGCTGCTGTGGTTTACATGCGCGTAGTGGATGAGTCGGATAAAGTTCATGTTCACTTAATTACATCCAAGACTAAAGTAGCACCCATAAAACAAGTTTCTATACCAAGACTCGAACTATGTGGAGCCGTATTGTTAGCTAAACTGTTAAAAGAAGTTTCACTAGTTTTGAATGTTTCTAAGACAAACTTGCGAGCGTGGACTGACTCTACTGTGGTGCTGGCTTGGCTGAGTAGCCACCCAAGTCGTTGGAAAACATTTATTGCAAATCGAGTATCTGAAATTCTAAATATTTTAGATAGAAATCAGTGGGCACATGTATCATCCGTTGACAATCCAGCAGATTGCGCTTCGCGTGGTATAACGCCATCAAAATTATCAGCCATGACGTTGTGGAAATCAGGTCCATTATGGTTGCAAAACAGAGTTATAAACTTTGAAAGTGTTAGCACCCCGGACACTCACTTGGAAGAAAGAAAAGGAGTTTTTCATACAGCCGACGTCACAAAATTTGAATTGTTCTCCAAGTTTTCCTCATTTCAGAAAATGATCCGGGTGTTAGCTTACTGCATGAGGTTTATCAAGCTTTCAAGAAAACTGCAAACTGTTAAGGTACCTACCTGGTTGACTAGCAGAGAACTAAACGTAGCTCTTCACATCTGTGTTAAGCAATATCAAGCAATGAGCTTTCAGCAAGAAATCAGTCATATTCAGGAAAGAGGCATAGTAGATAAAAAAAGTAAACTTGCCTCATTTAATCCATTCCTAGACGATGCCGGTATATTGAGAGTAGGTGGGCGCCTGGAAAGATCCAGTCTCAAGGCTGACACAAAGCATCCAATAATAATACCTGCCAAATCCCATTTGACCGATTTAATTATTGACGAAGCTCACAAGAACACGTTGCATGGTGGTCCACAACTGATGTTGAATGTTCTACGCTCCAAATACTGGATCATTAATGCAAAAAACCAAGTAAAAATGTTCATACGCAAATGTGTAGTATGTGTACGTTATTCTGCAGAAACAAGAAACCAGTTAATGGGACAACTGCCGCCAGCTAGAGCAACACCAATGCGCCCCTTTTTCCAAAGTGGTGTAGATTACGCTGGTCCCATTCAAATCCGAACTTCAAAAGGAAGAGGTCACCAATCCTATAAAGGATATATTTGTTTGTTTGTGTGTATGGCGACAAGAGCTGTACATCTGGAGGCCGTGAGTGATCTTACTTCTACCGGGTTTCTTGCTGCATTCAAACGGTTTGTTGCAAGACGTGGTCATTGTGCAGACCTTTACAGCGACAATGGCACCAATTTTGTGGGTGCCGCCCGCGAGCTAAGAATCTTGTTTACTCAAGAGCGGTCAACTTTAACGATGGAAATCGCTGAATGTTTGGCAAACAACGGCACCACTTGGCACTTTATTCCACCTCACACTCCACATTTTGGTGGACTGTGGGAAGCTGGAATAAAATCAACAAAACATCACCTTCGTCGCGTAATTGGTAATTCAACACTCACCTTTGAAGAACTATCCACCTTGTTATATCAAATAGAAGCATGTTTAAATTCTAGACCTTTATCCATACTAAGCACAAATTCACAAGATCCCACTCCCTTGACACCAGGTCACTTCTTGATCGGTGAACCTTTACTACTTGCACCGGAAACCAACTACGAAACATCGTCTCTTTCGTCTCTAAAGCGTTGGCAGTTAACTCAAAAAATGCTCCAACATTTTTGGCGTCGATGGTCAAGTGAGTATTTAACTCAGTTTTTGCAACGATATAAATGGGCATATAAAACACCTGAGCCAGATGTGGGCGATGTAGTCCTCGTGAAAGAGGATAATCTCCCTCCAGCTCAATGGCTCTTAGGTATTATTTCTGAAAAACATCCTGGATTGGACAATATTACACGAGTAGTCACTGTTAAATGTAAGGGGATAACATTCAAAAGACCCACAACTAAATTGTGTATCTTACCTGTCACCCAATAATTGTTTTTTTTTGTGTTTTTGTTAGTTAAGTGGTTTTTTATTTATAAAGTGTAACTTTAGTTCGTTCCAACGAAGTATCTTGTACTTTCTTGAGAATAAGCTGTGTAATAGCATTTAACCCTTAAAATTTACTTAAGTACTCATCGTGCTGTAAGTTTTCTTTTGTCCTTTATTGTTGTGTTCATTGCAAATTAGCATTAGTATTAGTAGAGAGTGTTTCACTTTTCCACTCACCATGAATCAATTATATTAATGAAGTACATCCACATACAGTCCATTTAGTCGAAAATAAATCAAAGGAGTTGAGTCATGGTGGGCGGGAACGATGGACATCTTGTCCATGGTGGGCGGAATGTATAATGCAGGTTGTTGCATTTATAAAACAATATATTTATTTTTCATTGTACCTCGATAGATGGCGGTGTGCATATTTTCTGCATCAAGTTATGGTTTCGTTACCGATAATTGTATAAAGGTCATAGTTTTTTTCTATTAAATTGTCTCGTCTTGAAGAAAGTTGCTTGCGTATTATTCAGATTGTGTTTAAAATATTACCTACATTAACCATTCTGAACACTATAATATGTTTATAGAATTCTTGTCTGTTTATCTGTTTGTTCCTCACAAACCCAAAAACTATTGAGAAAGGTCTTGGTTGAACTTAAAATCTACCTTACGTCTAATAAAATTGCAATTGGTTGAATTGAACCGGAGATACCACCAACATCGATGCAGGTGAATCCGCGGGCAGAACTAGTTTATAATATTAGTAGCACTTCAGATTATGAGAATAACAAAATACTACTTTCTGTTATTAATTTGAGTTGTAAGTGTTGTAACCATATTTTTTGCTTCAATATAATATTCTTTTTGAACTGAGTTAGGTACATTTACAAGCTTTTATTTAGTTTCATCTGTCCTAATGAAAATAAATATTCTTTTTGAGCTACATACTGTTACTTTTACATTTTATTTTCTTTGTTCATTTCCATAAAGTAGGGCGGATAGAAGCCTAGTAAGCCTACGTATGGAGCACTACTTAGATAAGCCTACTTTAAATTCCGCATTAAAATCTTGTCTCCGTAGAATATAGATTAGCCTGACCTCTTTTATGTGAATCTTTTATGCGGATTCTTCTATAAAACCAAGATAATATGCTATTTGAATACTGATGCATTGATTTTATGATCAACTAGGTGATGCCCGGATGCGGAACCCATAGGAACCTATGCCCGGGATAAGAACTATATGTGTTAGGCCTGACTATAATCTATCACTGTATCAAATTTCAGCCAGATTTGTTCAGCCGATAGAACGTGATTGAATAACAAAGATACAAACTGAGATACAAACTTTAAACTTTCAATATTAAAAGGGTGACTTCTAAGTAGGTATGTAGAGTAGGCAAAGTAAAAAAATTAAAAAAAAAATGTTTTTTTTTTTTCATGGTATCGAGGGTGTGGCAGGAATAGGAGATAGAGGTAAGAGATCAAAAGATTAGATATTTATAGTGAACTAGCTTTTGCCCGCGGCTCCGCCAGCGTGGATGTACCGACATCCGATAACCGTATCGCGACCAAACATAGCCTATGTCCTTTCTCAAGGTCTAATCTACCCCTATGCCAAATTTTATCAAAATCGGTTCAGTGGTTTAGGCGTGCAAGCGTAACAGACACAGAGTTACTTTCGCATTTATAATATTAGTATGGATTATGTTATGTATGACATATACCTGTTTAGGTATAACGCACCTTTTTGAAATGTTATCTACATAAAAGACAGCAGTTCGTAGTTCTTCATCCTTATCCCATCATTAATGAAAGTTGCATCCGAAGGTTTCAGCTCGGAATATGGGATCCGCTTTTTCCAGTCTATCTGTGGCTTTGGCTTCTCCTATATACCTATATACAACGTCTATTCTATTCATTCTGAAGACCCTAACCCGGCTATAACGTTTTATTTTTTTAATATTAATTTAGTTAGAGTAAAAGTCATGTTTACCCTGGTAACCCTTGCCCGCAGTTGCGATTTACGTGTTTATTTTTCACTAAAGTAACCTAGAAAGTAGGAACTTACTTACTTTAGTGAGAAATAAACCTTACAGTATATGACTGTGCTTCATTTTGTTCCAGCTAAAGAGCAAAAGACTTGAAAGTATGGGTACAATATTCTTGCGGGCCGACATTTCGTACTGGCGTCGACGCCGGGATATCACCGTCGTTTTGACCTACTTTTTTAATTTGTTTGCCTCTAACCACATATACCTTCCTCTTTCTGACTCCACTGTTCTATTTATTATTTCACTAGCTATTACCTGCACCACACCCGCGTGGAATTCTGATCCCGGAACTTATAGGAAGCTACCTAATTCATCGATACAAGTAGCCTACGTGTTGTTGCAAACTATAATCTTTCTCTGTAACAAATTTCAGTCAGATCTGTTTAGCCGTTTCAGCGTGATTAAGTTATAAACTCTCAATTATCTTTAGATCGGAACATCATTGCAAACTTTCACATTTCGTTATTATTTTAGGTTATGAAAATTGTCATCTTTAAAAATAACTTAAAACAATTCCCACTCTTCAAAGACTTTTTTATTTTCATTTTAAGTTAAACTCTGTGTTAATACCCACGGAAAAAACGTAAAAAATCAATTATTTCGGAAACTATGAATTGACAGCCAGACCCTCTTGGATCCCCTAACACTTCCTGTCAGGAATTCGTGTATTTACCAGTAACCCATACATGGGATAAAAGGGTGCAACGGGGAGGGAAACTAGGAAGGGGGGTCAGCTGAACAGAAGGTACAGCAGGAACAGGATCGGAATTCTACACTTCCAAAATTATACACAGAAAAAAATTGTGTTTTTGTATGTAACGAGTAAACTCCAAAACTGCTTGACCGATTTCAAAAAATCTTTTGCCATAAGTAAACTAAATCACAAGGTACCAAATAAGGTACCATAGATAGTCATCAACAGGATCAGAATACGACGCGGGCGGTGCCACAAGTATTAGCTAGTTTAGAATTAATTCGATCAATTTCTGTTAATATTTTCCCCTCCAAGCTTTCATCGCTCCTCGCTAATGTCAAGGCTTCTCCTTAATTGGGATGCGGCTTCTATCGGCAGCCATTTTATAACCCATAATGACCTGCGGAGCCGGATAAACTTCATTTTTTAGGGTCCCACGTTATCTGAACCCCTTTTTATCTCTAAAACCTGAATTTTGGTTAAATATTTTTGTAAAAATACGTGTATTTAATATTTTACATCAAGGTTACCTAATACAGGCTGTTACTTTTTAGAATGCTGGTAACTTTTATATAGGGTTGGGTTTATATCTCAAAGAAATTGGTTTTAGGTGAACTGAATAAAAAAGAAAATATTTGAATATTTTATAATGAACTGTGTAACAAACACATGAATGAATATTGATACAATGATTTTTACTAATCCCCATGAAGATGCGCTAGACGGAAGATTGGGAGCTATGGCGCACATTACGAGAGGCCTATGTCCAGCAATGGACTGTAATAGGCTAATTAATTGATCTCTACTGATAGCAAGTCTAGTGTTTCATTTTCATCCATTAGGTAGGTACTATGAGTTCCGTACAGCCTTTAGAGCGTGATTGGAGGAGAGTGAAGATGTTTCTATGTTATTATTCAATAACATAGAAATTATTCATCTTCACTTTTCACATTTTATCATATTACCAGGCGATGCTTACGGCTCCACCCGCGTTGATAATATAGGTTATCGCAACCAAACATTGACTTTATCCTTTGCCCAGATCTAATCTATCTATGTTCCAAGTTACAGCTAAATTGGTTCAATGGTTGAGGCATGAATGCGTAACAGATTAATAGCCTGAGTTAGCTTTGCATTTATGATATTTAGCACCTACGGAACCAGGTTAATGCTTGATGGTTCATGATTCTATAATATTCTATTGACTATTTATTATTATTCTATCACAACACAAACAATTATAAAACTGTTCCTACAATATCCTACGGAACCTTCCAATAAAAATATTCAATAAAAACTTCACCATTATTTTTAATTGAACTCTTTTGAAATCGTAATACAAATAAAATGTGCTCTTTAAGGGTGCGGAGCGGTTTGCATTGCAAACTTCAGCGGGAATTTAAATTTTTCCGTCCGTTGCAGAGCGAATGTTAAGATAGGTTCACTGGCAATAAAAAGTCGAACGGAGAAATCTTAGAATTATCTTCTTCGAGCTATCACCGGTTTTTTGTACCTATATGATAGAAATTGCTGCTGTATAAATGTGAAATGACGGTAATATTTACCAGCTTGCAAATGCAGTTAGCTTGGGCCCCATAAATTCTAGCCTGGGTCTGTACATATCCCTCTGGGTCTTGTGACTAAAATTTAATATAAATGAATATTTAAGTAGTTTTTGCTCGCGGTTCAACCCAATTCTCTCGTGGAATTTTGAGCAATTCCCGCAAACCATGGGTACTTACTTATGTGTTATTCCAGACTATCCCTGTTCCAATTCAGCCAAATCCGTTTAGCCGTTAGAGCGTGATTGAATAACAAACATCCAAACATACAATTGAATGAAATTTTATAGCATTTAGTATGCTAATCGATTAAGATTAAAAAAAACAAATCGACCTCAGGCGGGACTCGAACCCGCGATCTTTCCCTTACAGGGGGAATCCTCTGGCTACTGAGCCACCGAGACCCGCCCGAGGCTGATTCAAATTTATTCCCCCTGTAAGGGAAAGATCACGGGTTCGAGTCCCACCCAAGATGGAAATCGCTTTTGTTTCACTCTTAATCGATCCAAACATCAAATATCTTCACAAACTTTCAAATTAAAATGTTTGTATGAGTATGATATTGCAATTTAAAAGAAACACAAGTACAATTTATTCTCAAAATACGAACATAAATAACATTAAACTGTGCAGTTATTTCGCGCAGGTCTGAATCTGGGTGTCCCGGGCGTATTGTTAGTTAAATTCTCCAGACAATGGATATAATGATCTAGTTTGCTGTTTAAATACAAAATGTACCCATTTAATTAACTGCATTCCTCTTTGTTTATTAACACAAAGCAGAGAATAGAAATACATTGTTTGAGGTGTACTTTAGTACAATTATTAATTACAAACTTGGGAATTAAAAAATATGGGATGCTTATGATTGGTACGACTTTTGTGTAAATAGTGATTGTATGAGTGGAAACTAATAAAATTTTCAACTAATTAGTCTACTAAATTGCAATTTTTTTATTACGAACATTCTGTACTTCAAATACCAAAAGCTATCGTAATCGTAACATATACGTATCGACAGAACGGAGCATTGCGATTGGCCCCCTGCTCAATATGGATCCTTGTGTTTGTGCAGCCTGCCAATCGTGATGCTCCGTTATGTCAATACGTATACGTTAAGTTTATGATATTTTTTCGTGCTAGGGGTAGCTCATACACAAAATTTGCATTATTCGTCAATCAGTAGTAATCATATAGATCACGATAAAGTGCCCGCTTGTCGGCAATACACTCGCTCCATAATACGTGGGACCTAATACAATGAACCTATCATTGTCGGAGTCAAATGTCGGTGTAAATACACTGATGCCTACCCCTTCGGGGACTTGCAGCACATTCCAATTATAATTTACTCAGCACTAAGTACCGCACTTAATCTGAGTTTTGCATGCTTTCTGTAGCAAATTGTCGCATGTAATTCATTAACCTGATACACTTTGTTCAAACTCAAGCAAAGCCTGCTTTTTGGTTGAGTTTCCTCTACTTTAATTAATTAAATAACAAACATCTTGATACTGTCGAAAGTTTACGCGAATACCACTCATTGAAATGAAATTGACTGCTGAAAAGTAAACGAAATGTCGGGATAAGTGTAAACAACATTAAATAAATTACGCTGGTTTTATTTCTACAAAATATTCAATATTTTTACAAAATAATGATCAAAGAATACGTATGCCTATAAACTATAGTTGCGACAAATGATGGCCGTTTTGACACGACCCGTTTTGCTCGTTTTGAATTTTTTGGTGCGCATAATATTGGAAAACGAATTGTTAGGCGAATAAAGGTCTCTGCATAAGTAACGGGTTTTTTCACGGACGGGACGGGACGTGAAGTTTTGGAAATATCGTTTCATACAAAATGTATGCGGCAATGCATATGTCACGGGGCCACGGACGGGACGGGACGGGCCGCATACATTTTGCTTCACGTCCCGTCCCGTCCGTGAAAAAACCCGTTACGTATGCAGAGACTTTAACTAAAAAAAATATGGCGAGACTGGCACAGAAGGAAATAAATTTCACACACCGAAAAAGAGAAAACGAGCAAAACTAGCAACGAGCAACTATAAGCACTTATGCCTAAATTCAACTGAAAATTTTCCCTTCACTTTCTCTTATAAGTCGGTAAACCAGCTTCCTATATAAGGGCAATCTATAAATTGTATAATAAGTTATGTGTCAGCATCGACGCTGAATACTTAACTCTCTTCACATCATTTGGCGTGCTTACATTGTGATTCTTTGCGCGAACACGCTTGCAATTTATTATTAACCAGAGAGTTTGTTCGAGACTTTTCTTTTCATTTATCATTGATGATTAAGATACGGTGTGTATTTTCAGGTTGTTCCGTCTTCGTACCACGAAAACTCATACCATTTTAAAATTTATTAACTCATACTGATTTTTACTCTTTATTGGGTTCACGTGTATGGTGTAGTTATAGCAACTCAACGAAAGGAGGCTGTTGATGATGATGTCATTTTATTCATACAGTTTGATAAAAAGAATCATCCATATCCATACTGCCATATTTTATATCATAAATGCCAAAGTAACTCTGTCTGTCTATCTGTCGGTCTGTCTGACTGTCGGACTGTTACACTTTAATGCCTTTTTTATTGTGCGAAAAATCCCCATGGATATCCTCCGTCGTAGCCGGTGGAGGAGGTTATTTCGGACTCGAACCGACTAAAACGCACACCTTCTGTGGGCCATCGGTTGCCGAAGGTGAGGTTATCGTAGACATACCCCTCGCTCCCCGGCCGACCCAGGGCCATTATCTCTCGATCTTCCGGTGTGGGGACCACGGAGTCCTCAAGTCGCCCCGGGTATGGGGAGACGCCCAACGCGCGCCGCCGTCGCGGCCTGCTTCTGCTAGGGTGACAGGCGGTTCCACCCGTCACCCCCAAGCCCGCGCTCATGAGGGTTGGAGGTCATTCTGCGACCTCCGACGCCCGCGCGTCTGGGTTACACTTTAATGCCTGAACCACTGAACCAATTTTCATAGAATTACTAATAACTTTGTACACATTTTTATTGATTTCATTTCATAAAACACACAGTAAATCAAACGAATGCTTAATATTATAAAAAAGAAAACAAATATAAAGCGAAGATAGGTACGCAAATAAGAGTCAATATGCAATTAATAGGGAAATAAATTCAGTTTACCTTTGAAAAAACGTAATAATTACGTTCAATGTCTACTTTTTTCATCGCTTTTCACCTCTTTGACTAGACAGCAGCGAATGGCAAAAGAAATACAAAAACGAATTTTATTTACGCTATAGAAAAGGAGCTTCATACTATCAATTTACAGGTAAAGGAGCATACCGACTAATCGAATAAATTGAGATAATTTTAAAGCAATTAGTTTGCTAAACTAAACAAATTATTAATAAATTAGAAAAAGAGAAATCAATTCTCGGGCGGGACTTTATTGCTTTAAAATTATCTCAATTGATTGGGCGGAGTTATCAAAAATCAATGTTTAAAAATTATTGCAACATCATTCATTGATTCCGATAGTTCGTACGAATATCGGTAGATTACTCCCACCATCGCCGTAAGATGGATGTATTGGAAAAATTGGATCACTCTCGAGTGAAGCTCGGTGGCTCAGTGGTCAGAGCGTTCCCCCTGTAAGGGAAAGATCGCGGGTTCGAGTCCTGCCCGAGAATTGATTTCGCTTTTTCCAATTTATTATAATCGAATAAAATATAATCGCATAGGTATATAATCCAAGACGTAAGTGGATAACTGAAAATTCATAAATTGAGATAATAATACTAATCTATCAAAGCTTTAATAGTTCATTTGCAAATATGATGATGTTTCTGCCTGATTATACAATGACACTATAATTTATTTACACAGCCAAAAAACTTAATAGTTATCTGTAAATGAAGTATTAAGGCTTCAAAATTCATACACATATTCAGAAGGGAAATCGCCTTGCCAGAGGGGAGTTATAGAAATTTCCGCACTTAAAAAAAGGATCTTCAATAATCTTCTATTTAGTCGACGACATATCGTGTCATATTTTGTTTGCCTAGTATGTAGTCGATTCAATAGCGTTCTCAGAGGCACTCATGAGTTCCTCTCATGAGTACACGTGCTTGGGCAGGCAGCGCACGTTAGCGGGTTCGATCCCGCTCTGTGCAATATTTGCACAGAGCGGGGATCGAACCCGCGCCTCCTGCGTAGCGGCCGCGTTCATTACCGCCACGACACGGAGGCTGTTTTTGTGAAATATTTATTACCTACTTGTTATAATAAGAAGATACGGGTAATGGTAGCATAAAATATTGTGACAAATGGTGCTCGCGCGGTCTACTGGTTCACAGGTATTATGGTACCGTGACAGGATCAGGATAGTAAATAACAATAATGTCGTATAATTATTTATTTTTTATGAAAAAAGAGCCACCTATGTAAAAATGCGTGTACTAAGTGACAATCTAAACCAAGGCTTGAAACATCTGTTTAATAATCTAAACATTTTCTACGAGATGGCAGCACAGGTTGGACTCGACTCGAGTCCAACTTGTGCTGCCATCTGCTGCTGAGCTGCTGAGCTGATCGCTCCTCACTCGAGTGAAGAGCGTTGCTCCATGTAAAAACCAACGATTCCGTGAAGTGGCTAAAATCGGAACTACGCATTGAGATTCTGTCCTCCATTGAACTACGGTTGTCACTGCAAAAATACTAACTACTAGCTGTTGCCCGCGGCTCCGCCCGCGTGGAATTCGGATTCCGGTCCAACTTTAATGTATGGAAATCTGCCCGATTTATTGACATTTATGCTCACTGCTCCGCTCCCTTTAGTAGTAGCGTGATGTTATATAGCCTATGTTACTCCCAGATAGTGTAGCTTTCTATAGGTGAAAGAATTATTGAAATCGGTACAATAGTTCTGGAGCCTATTCATTACAAACATACAAACATACAAAAATAGGTACAAATCTTTCCTCTTTATAATATTAGTGTAGATATGATTGCAATTCAAAATAATAAGTAGAATCGGTTGTAGAGCATCGCCCATCGAACTGACTGTTTAGTACTACAGTACTATAGAGTAGTTATACGCCGCGTGGTTCCCGGCAGGGTAGAATTTGGGCCACCCCATCACCCCCATTCACCTCTATCTAGCCCTTCGTGGATGAATTTTGTTGACTCTAGCCATACATCTGAGACTAACTCTGGGCTGCATTATAATCTGTCTGTTGTCAAACAGCCCTATCCCTTAGTCGTCTTGTACGACACCGCATGAAAAGAGATGGGGTGGCTCAAATTCTACTCTGCCGGGAATCACGCGGCCATCCCCCAGACATGTCAATTCAAAAAAATCAAGTTGGTGCAATTGAAATCCTGTTGGTATAAAAAATTACTGGCCATCTATCACATCAATATTACGATGAGTCCTACGTATAAGGGCCAAACTAACAATTTGGCCATTTTGACTTTTTACCCTTTTTACATTTGAACCCTGATACACGTCTATATTAAACGCTATAATGTAAAGGAGAATAGTTATAGCAAACAAGCAAAATTTCGTAAACTTCGGTTGTATCAATCAAAAACTATAGCAAATTGAAACTTTGAAAGCCTCTCCTGTAAAATTGTCATTTTGTATTTTGGCCCATATACCTACGTAGGACCCATCGATTAATTAACAGCGTTCATTTGATGCTGTGCTTATTCTAAAATCTTATTACAAAACTATGTAGAGCTCAAATCTCTGGACTACTATTTCCCCAATGGCCACAAATCATCCTTGACATGCATTGTAGGTATTACAGGATTATTTCCGTGACCATCGAAAAGCCAGCTCGTTTTCACACCCCATTGTGGGTAAGCATATTCGTAATACTGGCCAGGTACTATGCGAGCTAATGCCGTGATATGTCTAACATAGTACCTGAGGTCAGTGAAAACTAGTGTTCTTTCTTCATTGTAGCGTATTTCGAAGCAACCTAGTCCCATAACGAGGTCATAGTCGAATATGGGACCACCATTTTGTATACACGGCCAATTTCGGTCATTGTGATAGCAAACAAATTTTCCCCACCACTTAGGCAACATTAAGGAGCAATCTCTTAAATGCTTCCTGGCAATTATAGCGTAAAATATTTTGTAGTTTTCATTAACATGTTTATGGTATTCGTATCCACATCCAGCAATCCAGGTTAAATCAGTATATCTTTTGGTAGGCCAAGTTAAAAAAGCTCTGAAGGCATACGCATATCTTTTGGGTGGAGTTAAAAATAGATACATCTGGTCTAGGGTATGTATAATAGCAACATCATGTCTTGGAGAATGATAACCAAACGCTCCGTGCTGATGTTCAGGGTTTGTGCTTCTTGGCGCAACCCTTGTGATTCTCCAAGCTCGATACCTGTATGGTGTGTTATGCCCGCCAGTACGACCTAGAGCCCAGACGCGTATCATATTTGCTTCATCCATGTAAGGGTCTAGATAGTTGGCTGCGGTAATCACAGTTCTCCTGTTTAATATAGCTGCCGTACTTAGATTGACCATTCCTGTAACAATGACAAGTTTAGTGTAAATGTAGAACAGCAGTAGGATAGGTAGGGGGGGGAACACTACTGACGGTGGAAGTGAGCGCTGATGCATCACAAGGTGGCCACCCTAAACCTACATCTGGGTCGCAAGTCCCAGTCGCCGTCACTGTGTTCCTCTCTGTATCACGCTATGGACCCGGCGACCGCACGGTGAATTCATGGAGTGCTGAGAATCGGATATCATTCTGTTATTCTTTTTATACAGAAATAATAATGTGAAAAGCAACTTCCTTATATTTTTATACATTACTAGCCTATCCCTCACCACCCTTCCCCCCGCTTCGCCTGTGGCTATTATTTTTTTAGTTTTCAAATATTGTATTGAAATCTGCTGGATTTGTTGACATTTATGATCACTACTCCGCCCCCTTCAGTAGTAGCTTGACGATATATAACTTAAAACCTGCGATGATAAACGGACTAGGTATTCAATAAAGGAAACATATTTTTTCCTCCGAATCAGTAGTTCCTGAGATTAGCGCGTTCAACCAAACAAACAAACTCTTCAGCTTTATAACATTAGTAAAGAAGACAAGTATTTTTAGATATGAAATTATCACCCAGCAAACTTCACCTATCAGATGGCATATTTCTGGCTGATTAACGGACGAGCATTCATGGGCACCCGAGGATAGGAGGTTAGAGGACACCCGCAAGAACCAGTAATAAAAAACTGTTCTCCATTAATTAGTAAGAAATTCGTCCCAATCGAGCAGTCCGACTGAGGAAGTACCTTCACTTTACAGAAATACCGCGGCTAAATAACCTCGTGTTCTGTTCTCGGTGTATCTGGTAGCGATGAGTAGGGTGCTATCAGTACGAAAACCAAAAGCTTGTCCTACTTATCTTTTGAGCTAAAGGCACAGTTATAATAAGCTAAATTAAAATTAGGGTAAGGAGTGAGCGGACTACGAGCTTCGAGATGTAAGCCTCGAATGCATCCAGGAACAAAGCTAAGTTGATCTATTTATGCCTACATTTATGTGTTAAGTTTTGTCCCGGGCACATCCTGAGATACTTACTACTGATACTGAGATACTGAGGGACAAACAGCATAAACGAATTATTTCTCGGGACATAATATATCTTGGAACTAAAATGTGCTCAAAATGTGCTATATACGCACAGTACACGTTTCTTGGGTGTCTTTTAAGAATAGCACGGGGTGCTACTGCGGTAGACGAGGTCTAATTCACCAAGCATAGATTATTACAAAACAATCCGCTCGCGCCAGGGCCTCAATTATTGTCTCGCGATTTAAGTCCAAGATACGTGTATTGGTTGCCATAAGAACATCTATGGCAGTCGTTACGGGTAGTTGGAGCCCTAAAAAGTTCAAAAACAACGGTCTAGCTGCAAAGTTTTGATATCGCCTAATATTACCATTGGGTTGTGGAGGTCAGATGACAAATGCTTCACGGAAAATATCGAGGTCTAGCCAAATCCGTAGTTAAGACTGGTAAAGCGGACCCCAGACTCCGAGCTGAAAGCTTCAGATGCGACTGGAATTAACGCTAGGATGAAGAAGATACGTACTGTAACTTATTCCAGCGATGACATATAATCTCCTTCTGAACTCAAGTTCATACCAATCCCACCAAGGATAGAATAATCTGAAGAAGTCCTTTTCTGATCTCTGCCACCTAAATCTACTGGTGCGGGCAATCTGTTCGTCCCATCTCCCTCTTGGATATTCTGTAGACGTTCCCATATCCCAGTATGCAGACACATGTATATTGAAGCAACATATTATGGTGGTGTATCTGGAAACAATCGAACTAAGCATAAATACATATACTCATACATCCACGCCTGTAAATCCCCGAAGGGGTAGGTAGAGGCCCAGCGCACACCGACGGAAGCGCGGCGGAAACTTTCACATTTGTATTTAATTAACAAGATTTTACTCACAATAATTATGTGGCTTTCTATTGGTAAAATATTTTTCAAATCATTGCAGTAGTATCGGAGCCTATTCAAGTCGGGAAGACTTGAATAGGAATAATATTATTATTGTAAAAAGAATATAGTAAGTATAATAGTAAATCTATATAATATTATTATATAAAAATCAATGCCACTTTTCGTTTTTATTTTATAACTCAAGAACGGCTGAACCGATTTGGCTTTAAACGGTGAGAAAATAGGTGCAGCGGAAACGGGATCAAAAATTCACGCTTGCTGAAAAATTATGGCGGTACGAAGTTCGCCGGGACAGCTGCTAGTATAATATAAATCTTATAGTAAATGTAATATAATATAGTCTATACCTACTAATTAATATAGACTACAGTGAGACAACTACTTACCCGATCTTCATTGCAAGTATGAGTAACTAAACTGGTTAGTTTATTTTTTTGAATTTAAATACATGAGATTGAGTTTATTTATAAACAAAATTTCTGTAATATTACTTTTATTTACAAACTACTCATTTACAACATAAGGCTAATGTATATTAAAACGGAGATGAGCAAAGATGTGTTTTTTAGCTCGCTCGTTTTTAATTTCTCTTCCTTATGAGTTCGCGAATTTGCTGCTACTCCTAATTTAATTATTTATACGAGAGTACCTATTTCTTTATGTTATTCATTCATTTTATTTCCTATACAGGTGGGACACCCTCTAAGCCCCAGATCAATATTATTCTATTTGTTTTTCTTTGTTATTTATTAATTTCTATTATATGGATTTAAATATGTGTTTAATCTCTTCATCCGAGCCCCAACCCCGGTTGCATGCAAACCTTCTATTGTGGAGTCCCTATCTATTCATGTGGTTTGAGATCCGCTTCTTTTGAAGTTAGGATTATTATCTATTCATGTGTTTCGTTATTTGCTCTACTACTTTCTTTCCTACTTGGTTTGTCCTGGTTTATCTTGACTTGGCTTCGCTTGATTCGCTAGTCACGAGTAAAGAGGTTTGTCTCATTGCTAAGAATAGTAAGTTCAAAACTCACCTCACCCAAGAAACCTGCCATAATTTCTACACAGCTTACGTAGTATACATAGAAATAGTTTATTTTTATTGCTTTGTTCAATGAAGATAAAACCCAAAGTGATAAGTAAATACCCATTCAATGAAATACCTACATCTTACAGCACACTGCGCTCATTTTCGCTACAGTAGAAAAGCAACCTTACATTAGGGCATGTCGGGTTTCAAAGTAAATATTTATTTTTTATATCCGAATTTGCTACTGCATCTACAGCGAAACAATCAACATAATGTAAAGCTAAAATACTTTCAGCTGTCTTTATCTTTTATTGGAAAATTATGGCTTTATTTTATTTTGTTACTGTTTAAAGCGCCATCTTCATGTCAAATAGTAAATTAGAATGAACACTGTTTCTTTGAGTGTAGTGTCTACAATTCGGCGAAATAATATCAGATGTATAAGTTAGGTGGCGTTAGTAGTGGTGTTGATTGAGTGCTTTGACTACTGCTATGAAATTAAAGAAAATATGTAATGATAAAACATTTCTATTTTTTATCTACCTATTTGATCTGCAAATGACTGAAGTGATTTACAAATTGTAATTTCTTAAGTTGCTTTTAGCTGAATACATTTCAACACAATTTGAGTTTCTGTATGTAGTACCTAAAGTTAAAAGAAAAGCTTTTCAATGAATATACCATTGGTAGGTACTTTTTTAAACATTGGCCTGTATGTATTTGTGTTTGATTTTGATAATCTTTGAAATGACTAAACCAATTTGACGGTATTTTTACTGACAGATAACTATTTGAGGTGATAGTTACATTAAGATCCATATTCTAGAACGACACTCAGTCCTGAGTCTCGATTCATCTGAGGACAAATTTTATAGATAGATTGACAATTTGATGATTGTCTATACAATCTTTAAGTCGAGATTCAGAACGGAGTACCTATAATTCTAGAATGAGATATTCATCTTGGATTATCTGCTTTTACCCATAGGAACTTATTCCTGGGATACAATAGAATCTGGAATTGGACATACGCTACTATAATATCCTAGTCCAGACATAGATAGGCTACTTTATCCTATTCCAGACCATAATCTATCTCTGTCTCTGTGCATAACTTCATCCAGATTCGTTCAGCCGCTTTTTTGTGCAGGTGAGACCGAGCGAATACTCATTCTATTCGCTCTCAAATTCTATCAGTGACAGAATATATTTTTCGTTGTTCTTCCTTATGTATGAGCTGAAAATAAGGTTTCATTTACACTAAAATATTATGAAAGAATGCTCTTAGAATGCTCTTTTTCTAGCTCTAGCTTAATGTTCATTTGGTCTAAATCCACTAGAGAACAAATTTCAATTTATCAATACAAACCTTGTTTATATAATACAAAATGGGTGGTTTAAATATTAATTAATGGCTACTTATTACCTGAGCCTTTTATTTTTGTCAGCTTAAGATTTCATCCTTTCTGCCCCATTAGATTTAATTACCTATTTAGGAACGGAAGGAGCCTCACTGAAAAGTTTTACAGTTTTTAAGACATAAAGATGCTTACATAGTGAAACAGGTTACCAGTTGGTACGGCCGGGCTGGTACAGGTAAACTTATCCATGTTGCCATAATGTCAATTCGTTGTTTGTCAGAAAAATCGCAATGCATTCAACATGCCTGCAACAAAAAAACGCAATTATATACTTACCGACAAAATTATAAACTACAACATAGGTCAAAATATAAACAATCGAAATAAGGCAATATTCGTTTTGATTCCTTATTGAATATCAAATTAATCTTATCATTCATGGTACACAAACATGTAAACGCAACGTGTACTGAGATGAATGCTATATTTCCGTGCACTTCATACATTTGCACTACACGTCAGCACGTTGTGACGTCACCACGTGCCACGATTTTGAATGGAGCGTTTTTGGGCGACTCAAGAAATGGTTTTCTTTTTTTAAACTATTTGTCATAAGAATATTACCCTTTAACAGTTCATTATATTATTGTAAAATGTAAAATTTAAGATAATAAAAAAATAGGACAGTTAATAAGTTCTTTTGAATTAAAGCTGAAGTTGCAAGCAAAAACTAGTGTTTAATATCCTTGTACAAACAGCATATTCTTCAAGCTTACATGCCAAGGTTAGATATTGAGCCAAATCTTTCAAGTTCAAGTTGGAGACTCATAATAATATTTGGCAGAGAAAACTGGCGCCATGTCGTCTATGTGTTCAAGGCTATATAAAAATGTGATGTTGTGACTTTCACCTTAAGGCTGCCTTTCCTCCAGATATGTGCTGTGCTACGTTGCGATGCGTTTGATGTCCACCAATCATATTTATTGGTCCATAAAGTACTGGTGGAAACGGATTCAGTGAACTATGTTTATTAAATAGAAAGATGCGTGCTATGGATGTGTGCTGCGGATGCGTGCAATGGATTTTTTTTAACCGACTTCTAAAAAGGAGGAGGTTCTCAATTCGGATGTTTATTTTTTTTTTTGTTTTTATGTTTGTTCGCTCATAGCTCCGCCATGTGTAGACGGATTTGCAAAATTCTTTTTTTGTTCGAAAGAAATTATTCCGAAATGGTCCCATTAAATTTCGTAAAGATCTGATGATGGGTTTCCGAGATTAGACCAAGGAACTCTTCAAAAAATACCAGGAAATCAGCCGCGATTGCTGCAATCGCATATTATTGCAATGTCTCTGCCATTACACATCATAACATCACACCTGAATCCTTTGAAAGGGTATGCAGAAGTGTTCAGAATATTCAGCTATATTTCCGGTGTATATGCGTTGTAAAAATTCTTTTTTATATAGGACACGTAAATTTAAATTAACTTCACCCGATGGGAACTTGAAGGTAAAGTTTTAGAAAAGAGGGCCACCATTATAGACTCGTACCATGTTACTGCACCAAATGACCCAAAGCTTTACTCGTACCGTGGTAGCACTCAGCTTGACGGCCTCATCCATTTTTCACTCCCCGCTTAAAGGACCCGGGACTGTAGGAAGACGGGTTGTGGATGGTGAAGAATATGCAGTATAGTCGAACAGAAAATAGATTCAAATTTTGAACATTTGTAAGTAGTTTTCATTCGGTACGGTTATTGTTCATGTGATTATTATATCGCATAGCTTAAACTGCGCATCTTCATAGCACATCTAAAAGCGGCCATCCACTAACAGTTTATCGAACAACAATCGGATGATATCAGTCTGTCAGTTCATTGCAATTATTATAGCCCACACACCTACAGTTTCGTATACGATTTTGGACTGACGGCTAATATGTGTGTGGCCGTTTGACGATTTCGGTCAGCAAAGACAGTAAAGGCCGGACAGTCTATGACCGTCGGCATTTTATACGTAATAACATCAGACTAAAAGAATAAAATAATGTTATTATTTATACTGGAGATTGATGGCACTTGGTGGAACTTGCTACACATATGTAATAAATCAAAATGCAAACCTTTTATAATGCCGTAAGGTGAAACCGGTAAGGTTCAAATAAATAAATAATTGTGGAAAAGTACAAGTGATTTATTCAATATGTAATGTTATTATCGTTATTTGTTTGTTATCCCCTTCGGAGATATAGGCGTGAGTTTATGTTATGTTTTTATGTTATTATTTTAGTCTGAGGTAATAAAATAATGACGACATTGATGACATAAGGACTGCAGGCCGCCGGACAGACGAAAAACTGCAGGTGGACTGTAAGTGGGTGGCCGCCTTAACTCGCTACGCTACATAGTATGCTATGGCATAGTTGAAACGGTAACATTAAGGCGGTTGGCACACTGCCCCGCATCACGCAGCGTAGCGCGGGAGTGCGTGTGTATGCGTGAATATGCGTGAATGCATCTTCTGTGATGCATTGCTCATGTTTTCAATACAAAGAGAGCTACTGTATGTATGTATAATGTATATTTAGGTGTATATATATTGTAAGTACTCATATACTAAGTGATGTTGTAAGGTACTAAAACCGACTTTGTACACCATACTACCCAAAAATAGACTCGAACTCTTTTCTCCATCCAATGGTTGCCTGTAAGTAGGTGATAAGGTCGCCTGTTTATACCCAAATGTACTACCTAATGAGTAATGACACATGTTTTCTCCTTGGTGTGTAAAATGAAGATTTACTTTAATTACTTACTATACTACTTAGAAGCGACCATGCACTCCCGCACTAAGCTGCGTGATGCAGTGCAGTGTGCCAACAGCCTTACATAAGAGAGAGTTTAGTTTGGTTATAAGAAAAACTTTGGGCCATTTAGTTCATTAGCTATTTAGGGAAGGAATAATTGTTTTATTTTTTACTAGCTTTTGCCCGCGGCTCCGCCCGCGTGGATGTCGGTTATCGCGACCAAACATAGCTTATGTCCTTTCTCAAGGTCTAATCTACCCCTATACCAAATTTTATCAAAATCGGTTCAGTGGTTTAGGCGTGAAAGCGTAACAGACAGACAGACAGACCGAGTTACTTTCGCATTTATAATATTAGTGTGGATATAGATGGATATGGATATAGGTTACGTCAATATGACTTCACTTCGCCTGATGGCAGGTTGAGATAAAGTATCAGAAAATAGGGTCACACACATAAATTCAACATTATTTGGTACATAATAAAATACTTTTGTAATAAATGGTAAATCTAACCACACGAGTCTGTCTAGTGAGAATAAATACTAAGATGTCTGAAAACCGAGCTAGAATATTCAACGTATTTATCCAAAACTTCGAAACAGTCTGGGATTTGCATTAGTTAATTTACAATTATTTGCAACACCTTACCTCGAATCTACCTATCTATCTACATACCAGTTTGCTACTTAGATTTGCCAAGTAGAATAAAAAATCATTATGAAGTAATATTATAGCAAACTTTTATTGCTTGCTATATTAAACACCATTAATTATGTTTATTTCGTGCGTCGTATTGCGTCGGGTCTACTCCTCCCCCCAGCCGCAATGCCTCAAAACAAAGGTTTTCGACCAGTGCGTCCTGCCTGTTATGACCTACGGTGCCGAAACGTGGCGGTGGGGTTAGTGCGTGACCTAAAAGTCGCGCAGCGGGCTATGGAGCGAGCTATGCTTGGAGTCTCTTTGAAGGATAGAATTCGCAACGAGGTTATCCGACAAACAACCAAAGTTACCGACATAGCTCGCAGAATAAGCAAGCTGAAGTGGCAGTGGGCTGGACACATCTGCCGAAGGAGTGATCGCCGTTGGAGCAAACGAGTCCTAGAGTGGAGACCGCGTGAAGGTAAACGGAAGGTGGGACACCCCCTAGCTAGGTGGACTGATGACCTGCGAAAGGTGGCTGAGACGGACTGGATGCGGAAGGCGGAGGATCGGCAAACGTGGCGCGTATTGGGAGAGGCCTATGTTCAGCAGTGGACTGCAGTAGGCTAATTGATTGATTGTATTTATTTAAATCAGTATGCCTGTTTGTACGATTACATTAATCGCATAAATAAATAGGTATTTCACAGCAACATGGCGTATAATGGCATTTCATCGCACCTCTCGCCACAGACAGCTCCATCCTCACATGTTACGACTGGAAACAGTACCTACCAGTGTTGCCGAACTATCGATAGTTGACCTCGAAAATCATCTATAATATCGATAGGCCTATCGATAGTATCGATATTGTCAATACTATCGATACTACATTGGGTATTGAAAAACGATACTATCGATAATATCGATAGTATTACTGTGTCGATAGTATTATACTAACGGTGCTATCGATACAATCGATAGTATCGACAATATCGATAGTATCGATACTATAGGAGGGGTTCTTCAAGAAGGGCATTAGAAGGTTCTCACGGATTCGACAGCACAAGCATGACGCCCCTGGCGTTGCACACGTCCACAGTCACGATTCATCAGCCAGTTATTTTGTAACTTGAGAAACCTCGAGAGGAAATACGTTCAGAATTGTATAACATGACATGATTATTCAGTCTGCTGACAAACAACATCAATATTATTCATTATATTACATTTCAATAACACTTTTACAAATAAAATTGTCCTATAAATGACATTTATTCGACAGCGTTGGCTCATAATCATTTTAGTGTAAATCAAGTAAGCATTGAGAAAATATGAAACTCATGTAAGTGAAATTTTATTAAATTTGAGTTTGTCCACTATTGGCAATTGTCTTTCGGCTATGGACACATAAAAGTAAGATTCCGAAGCCGACCACATACAACAACTGCCGATGACGTATGCAGCTTTAGCGACTTATTACATAACAAGAAAACTCCGATACGGATAAAGGGGACCATTGAGCAGCCGCAATGAATTACGCCTATGTGCTGCATGCGTCTGCAGTTGTCGTATACGATCACCTTCGGAATCGTACCTACCATATACCTACTATAATCATATGCCAACCAGGGGTGGCCACTCACCAATGTAATACTAACAGCAAATTGCCAAGAAAACCCCGTATAACCTTCAAGCAGTATATGCCCATATTTTTTTTAGTTTTCAACTTAAATTAAATACCAATATTAGTTTCATTATATTTTGCAGGACTCTCTTACTATACAGTTGTTTGAGCGGAGCAAGTGCTTACTGGGACATAGGCACCACAACAAGACACCCTGGATGGTGGAGGTTTGATCAATGGGTAGCACGTACAAGCAGATTCAGGTGGCAAAGGTCAGAACATCATTGGTGGAGGATGCTATACCCTTGGTGGAATTGGCATGAACTGGAATGGAGGAGGAAACTCTACGTCATAGCTGGATTATCTTATCGTAAATATGTTTTATTTTTTAATATTAGACACACAATTTGACTTCACCTCGCCTGAGTGAGGCTCCACCTCACTAAGTCAAGTATGGACGAAGTAAAGTCCAGAGTATGGGCGAGTGCAACACCAGGGGAGTCACGCTCGTGCTGCCGACCCTGTAAGTACAGAGAGATTCTGTGCCGTCAGCGCAAAATATAAGTAAGACCTTTGGTTTTCCCACTGACAGCACAAAATCTCTCCGGTGAGCTCTGGCTACTCTAATCACCGTCGGAAACACAATACGAGGTTCTTAAGCCACGGTCTTCTGTAGGGCGGAGGTACTTCCCCAGTCGGACTGCTCGATTGGGACGGATATACCGTCGTGTACCTCGTCTTCCCTACGCCAATCATGAGGTAGATCGCCTTGCAGGTGCAGCTGTCTTGGCTCATACAACCGGACGGAATCAGCATTGTTTGCAAAAATTCACAAATGAGAAATTCGGGTTTCTTGAAATTTTGTTCCTCGCAGCCCTGAAGATATTTCGACCATAACCAGTCAATCACATTATCTGGTCTTCAAATCTTAGCTTACAGGAACTGCATCCAAAATAATAGTATAATAAATATTGTTTCAGGAATGGTCAATCTTGGTACAGCGGGCATACTTAACAGGAGAACCCTAATTTCTGCAGCCAATTTACTAGATCCCTATATGACTGAAGCGGGAATGGTCCGTGTATGGGCATTGGGTCGACAAGGGCAGCATAATACGCCTTGGAGATATCGTGTCTGGAGATTAACAAGGATAAATCCTAGAAGTACCAATCCTGAACATTGCCACGGCGCCTATTGTTACCATACACCACGCCACGATGTTTGTATTATTCACACTAGGGACCAAATGTATCTCTATCCCAGTGTATCTCCTAAATATCATTACGCAGCCAGAACTTACATATGTCATAAGAATCAGAATTTGATGGCCGACCACCTTTACTTCGCAGGTTCAGGATATGAGTATCATGAACACATCAGTGAGAATTACAAAATTTTTTACACTACGACTGCTGTTGCTCAAGTGAGAGATTGTTCACGTTATTTACCGAAATGGTGGGGAAAATTTATTTGTTTTAATAATCATCACCGTTTCCCGGGTGTGCAAAATGGTGGTCCTTTATTTAGTGCCCTGGCAATTGTAGGCTTAGGATGTTTTCAACATACTTACAATGAAGTTAGTTATTTGGTGTTTACAGACTTAAGATATTATGTGTGGTGGATTTATAATATGGGCTATACAAGACCTGGAGAGTACTATGAATATGCTTATCCAGAATGGGGTGTAACTTTATGGAGTTTTTTGTTTTGGAAAGATAATATTAAAAATACACCAGCTATCCCTACAGTTCAGGTAAGGGACGAAATGTTTCCATTGGGCAAGTAATTTTAGTTTCAATATTTTAATTTTTTATTGTATATGATGTAGTTTTCGTTGATAAGTTAAAACAATTAAATAAATAAACAAAGAAGCTCTCGATTTCTACTTTAATTTTCCCCATTATCACTACAGTGTAACTTTTCTTCCTCCCACCCCATCCTCTCATTTTCCGTCCGGCCGCGTTTATACCCCTCAAGTGGTAGACAAGCACACAGTCCACCTGATATTAAGTGGTTACCATCGTCTACGGACACGACGTGTGCAACCCCAGGGGTGTCACACTATTGCTGCCAACCCTGTACAAACAGAGTTTATATGCCGTCAGTGCAGAAGATAAAGCAGGACAAACCTTTGGTCTTCCCACTGACAGCATGAAAACTCTCCAGTGAGCTCTGGCTACTCACCTCGTTTTCTTGCGAATCTTTACCCGATCCCGCAACCGATTCCCCACGTGATCGAATGTCTTTTTTTATATAGTACACGCCAATTTGACTTTACCACGCCTGATGGTAAACTGAAGGCAAAATCTCGGAAAATAGGGTCGCCATTATAGACATGTACCATTACAATGGTGGCATTCAACTCGGCGTTCGAGTCGCCGAACCGCTTGGTTCTTGATAGAATATTTCACACCGTATGCGGTCGACATCTAAGTCCTGCACGTAGATATTTTCGTAAAGAAAGGACGTAAGTGTAAGTCAAATTTGAGATTCTGCTGCGAATAGTGAAAAGATTGCTTTTGGTAAGGGTATATTGACTTACCTACTATTTACTCTCGAACCTTGAAGAAACCTTTCGTAAAAGACCTTAACTTTTTATTAATTGAATGATCATCGCTGTTACATTCCAAAAGTTCAAACCTTTTGCCTCAATACCGTCTGTGCAATTCTAAAGTTAAGATTTAGCTAAAATACACATTTGTGATTCACTAAAATTAAATATTTAAAATTCACGATTTAAAAACTTACAGAAACTTTTAGAACAGGAATTTCAATATTGTATCTAATTTTATTAAACTGTGACCGCATCAGGGCACGAGCGCTCCTTTAGTTATACGTAACCGAAAAACAATATACCTAAAGACCACGCTATAAAGACAAACAAATACTTTGACTTGACTAACGAGTTAACCAAGAACGGCTACGTGGTTAAACTCTACGCCGTAGAAGTAGGAGCAAGGGGAATTCCAGCTAAATCCCTGTACAACTTACTTAAAGACCTCGGATTGCCAAGAGCTTCAGTAAGCTCTTTACTAAATCGAATATCAAAAGCGGCATTGATAGGATCTTACCAAATTTGGATAGGTAGGTACGTAGGGGACGGTGAAGGTGAGCGCTGATGCATCACAAGGTGGCCACCCTAAACCTACATCTGGGTCGCAAGTCCCAGTCGCCGTCACGGTGTTCCTCTCTGTATCACGCTATGGACCCGGCGACCGCACGGTGAATCCATGGAGTGCTGAGAATCGGATCTCAAATAACAACCCTGTTTAAAAGATCGAAACAAGTTTGATAGCAGACGGTACCCATTTGTAAAGTATAAACCAAAAGAAAATTGATAGCTATCGCCTACTATCAAACTTTTTTGGATATCTTAAACGGCGGTCGGGTGTCATAGCGTACATATTTTTACCTTTCATTTGAGACCATTCAACGAAATCCGTCCAGCCTGTAGAGGGGAACAAAGAAAACTACATACATAACATTACCCTCGCTGGCGCAGTCATGTAAAAACCAACATCACTAATCCATTATAGACCTACATAACAAAAGTACATAAAACCTATCAAAATCAGTACTACTTACAAATCCTCGGCTTCTACAAGTCACTTCTCATCCATTTTTCACACATAATCTACATGAGCAAATATCCGACGACAGACAGATAGACACTTCGAATGATAAGGGTTTCATTGTGAACAAGATTGAGGTTACATTTATTCTTTATGTGGGTCTCTACTACAACGAAATTATCGAATCGTATTAAGCAATAGTGACTTTTTGGTTGTATGGGCCCTAGTAAGACTTTTGGGGTCAACTTCACGCATGCTAGTACAATCATCATCAGATTAAGTGACGAACTGACAACAAAGTGATATCTATACGCGCAGTACACGTTTCTAGAGTGTCTTTTGAGGATAGCACGGGGTGCTTATGCGGTGGACGAGCATGTATCACCAAGTATAGATTGTTACATTCCACGCGCAGTAAGCCCTCGTTTGTCCAGCGATTTAGGTACAAGATATGTGTCCCGAAGTATCACAAAGTATTAAGAGTAGATCAAACTGTTTTATAGATTTGAATTGTATTATCATCTATACACTGTATGTCTATACTGAATTTCTATACTATTAATCTATTGGTGTACAATAAAGTATTATAATCTATCTATCTTATTTATCTATTACTAGCTGACCCCGCGAACTTCGTACCGCCTAACAGTCAATTCTTTTTTTTTTTTTTTTAATTTTACTCTCCGAAGGACCATCCTCGTACTTCAATGAATGTGCTAAAAAAAGAATTAACGAAACCGGTACAGCCGTTCTCGAGAGCACGCAGGAGGCGCGGGTTCGATCCCCGCTCAGTGCAAATATTTGTGTGCATGAATATGAATATTTGCATTGGTCTGGGTGTTTCTATGTATAATATGTATGTATTTACGAAAAAAAAAATGTATCTAAGTATGTTTATCCGCAATCTAGTACCCATAACACAAGCTAGTTAAGCTATGCTTACTTTGGGTTTAGATAGCGTTGTGTAGAATGTCCTACGATATTTATTTATTTATTTATTTATTTATTTTTATATAATAGATTCGAACTAAAGTCGTGTACCAAATATCAGAACAAGCAGTCAACACAGGAAAGGGGAAATTCTAAGGCATCTAGACTGGAGACAACTGGTCTGTGCCATTGGGTTGTGGAGGTCAGATGGCAGTACCTTCACGGAAAACATCGAAATTCAGCCAAATCTGAAGTTAGACTAGTAAAGCGGACCCTAGACTCCGAGGTGAAAGTTGATACGACTGGAAGAAGAAGGGAAGCTATCAAACAATAAAAGATAAATAAAACATTTTTGGCAAATCGTATGTCTTAAGTACTTTTGATGAAGTTATTGGATGGCTATTATAAATAAGATCAAACCAATTTCTATGTTCGTTTTTATTAAAAGTGATACTTAAGTTTGAGAAGTACGGAACCTCTTGACAAGAACTCGAGGCACTTCACACAAAATGAAAAGGTTTCGTGAAATATTTTCTATTATTGATACGTTTTCTTCTGAACGAATGGTGTTGTACTATTCTAGAATATTCTACACAACGCTAACTAGACCCATTGTTAGCATTGCTTAGCTAGCTTATGTTAATGAATCTAGAATGCGGATAAATATATTTAGATACGTTTTTTTTGTAAATACATACACAAACACCCAGACTAATGACAAAATATACATATTTCATGCGTACAAATATTTGCACTGAGCGGAAATCAAACCCGCGCCCCTAGCGTAACAGACGAACGTTCTACCGCTACGCCACAGAGGCCGTCAAATTGATTGATTTCCTCGAATTGAGAACCTCTTCCATTTTTGAATTCAGTTATAAAGGAGTTTTTGAATGGAGGGCTGTGTGCTTGTCTGCCACTTAAGTGGCATAAAAAGAATATTAGTAACTGAAATTAAGTAGTTAGTCATATTGGTAGTGTGTAACAACCGGTATTCGAACTCTGTAACGCACGATTATACGGATATGCAGTGGGAATAAGACAGTCAAAGCTTTTATTATTTATTTCTAAAAGATACGATTCAAAGATAAGTTCAAAATTCAATCACGTTATTTTCAGAAAAGAATATTGACATTGTGATCGTTTTTAGCATTAAATCAAGTAACATAAGCAATTTAATTTAACTGGAGAAGTTAGGGGGAACATTAGTAATTTCCTAATTTCAAAAAAATATTAAAAGAATTGACCCTCTCTTCATTGAAATCGTGATTGTTTTTGACATTTCGGAGATTGAAAGTAGATTGAGACTAAATGTTTAACATCTTTTTACTAGCAGCATTGGCCTTCAGGCATATAACAGTGGTAGGACTATCGACCGTATCTTCAAATGTCATAATAGGCTTAAGTTTATTGAATAACCGTCGCGTCGCCTAGACATTTAAGTTTACTTGACTGAATTAAGCCTCACCTAAACCCTCGATTTAGAGTACCCCTGGCAGAGCGATGTCCAAAATGCGGTTAGACGACCCTCAAGAGATTATTTTCAGGAGTGTTTTTTGTATTTGAGACATTACAACGCTTTTGGAACGCCAATAATGATAAATAATACGGCTCACAGAATACATCTACTTACCAAGTTTCAACAGCATAGGCCTTATAGTTTCGGAGAAAAGTGGCTGCGATATTCGGATGGACAGACAGACTCATACTCGTGCTGCCGACCCTGTAAGAACAGAGAGACTCTATGCTGTCAGCGCTGTCTGATAAAAGTCTGATAAGTAGGACAAAGCCTTAGGTTTTCCCACTGACAGCACAAAATCTCTCCGGTGAGCTCTGATTACCTTACTCACCACCGAAAACACAGCACGAGGTTATTAAGCCGCGGTCTTCCGTAGGGCGGGTATTTCCCAGTCGGACTGCTCGTTTGAGACGGATATAATGTCGTTTGGCTGATCTTTGATAATTTAATTCCATTTTATTCCTGTAACAAGTACAAACAATATTAACAAGTTAATCAAAGACTTTTATAACGAGATTTATTTCAAAGTAATTACTAAAAGTTTTAGTTGATGTTAATTTTTGCAATTACTTTCTTTCCTAAGGAACTAAAAAGTATTCACAGCGAGTGACACGATCATAGGTCAAATGACAGATCTCTGAAACAGCTCCCTCCCCCTTTAGCCACTTTGGTAACTATATGGTTCATAACCAGCTAAGAAACAGTAATTTATTTCACTGTTTTGTAACCAGTTACTAAGAAACACCCCTTCAGCCACTTTGGTAACTATATGGTTCATAACCAGCTACGAAACAGTAATTTTTTTCACTATTTTGTAACCAGTTACTAAGGAACACCCCTTCAGCCACTTTGGTAACTATATGGTTCATAACCAGCTACGAAACAGTAATTTTTTTCACTGTTTTGTAACCAGTTACTAAGGAACACCCCGTCAGCCACTTTGGTAACTATATGGTTCATAACCAGCTACGAAACAGTAATTTTTTTCACTGTTTTGTAACCAGTTACTAAGAAACACCCCTTCAGCCACTTTGGTAACTATATGGTTCATCCCTCTTGCCGTGTTGGTTCCCAGTGGAGTAGAATAGGGCCACCCCATTTCTTCCTGTGGGTGTCGTAGAAGGCGACTAAGGGATAGGGCTGTTCTCCATCCGACAATAAACATACAGCCCTTGATTAAGTGTTTGACGGCAATAGGGGGCCTATTACGTGGGACCGAAAATCTTAGTTGGCGAAATGTGGGTGTCAATACACCTCTGCCTACCCTTTCGGGGATTTACAGGCGAGTATAGTATATGTATGTAGGTTAACAAACGTTCACATCTATCTATACTATTACATTATAACTGTAAAGTGATCGTGTCTGTACATTAGATATATTTAAAAAAAAAACTTTTTGTACATACCTACTAAGTATTTTTTTAAATATCTATTAGTCCGGGTGCGTAATTTCTGCGGTGCGGCGCCGCAACGCATCGTGTGCCCCCGCTCTTAGATAGATTTTTGTGTTCGGTTGAACACAAAAATATTTATTTTGGAATTCGTGTTGTTAGCGATGGATGCATAAACTACAGCACGGATTTTGATGTAGTTTTTTGTTTCAAAGGTCTTGACCAGACTTAAAATCTTACGTTTGTTTGATCGCTATCGGTTGACTAGAACCGGAGATGTGAATAAAAGTCGCGAACCGACATCCGCGTGGGCGGAAGTCTAGTTTTAATATCATAGTAGGATGCCAGTTTATAGAAAACCGGTCGGTACACTTGGCATTGTGATAACTATGTCACGGTCAAACTCCATTGACTTTATATTGAGACCTTCAACGAATGCACGGTGTAGGCGGCACTGCTTCTGGCCAAGGACAACCCGTGGCATGTTTCGACACGCTATTGGCATGGCGTCAAGTTCTTTTTCTATACAAGGTAGTGAACAGGGTAAAAAAAGAAAGAAAAAATATTTATTGAAGATAATATGAAACAGACACAGAATAATAAGAAAAGGAAAAAAAAAAAACAATAACAAAAAATTTAAACATTGGATATTGTTTACGACATAATGCATGAATATGACTATTTGCATTAATCTGGGTGTTATAGGTACCTAATATGTTTGTATTTACAAAAAAAAACAACAAAAAAAAACATTATCCGCATTCTAGAACCCATAACACAAGCTAGTTAAGTTGATGAGACTTAAACTTAAGGTGATTACATACGCGAATGACTTTGACCATACAAATGCTCAAGGTCATTCGCTCGTTTTTCAGCCGTAAAAATCAGTAAAACTAATTTTAATAGATAATTTTATAGGGGACGATTACAAACTAAGAAGGTCACGTCATGCTAATACACTCATTTAACATATATCTGAAATTTTAGATTATTTGGATACATATTGTAGAAAATATTTGGTTTCATAAGAAAGAGTAGAGTGATGTTCAGAGCCTCTTTTCAACTATTTCCTCCTTTTTTATTGAATTTATGAAAAGATGAAGTTACTCTGTATATCCTGTAGTATGCAGGGATGTAAATTTCAGACCTTGAGGTTTTATAGATAAAAAGAAAAACGGTTTCGAAAATACCGATTTTTCGATGCTAATCTGATTCGGGGCCTTAAACTCGCGACCAGTCTCTTACAGAGGGAAAGTTCTGGCCATTAAGCTACCGATCCACGTCGTGAGCATTCCAAATTCTCCTATACAACCATCTTGGGGCGACAGTGGTAGCCATCTACCAATTGAACAATCGGAAATAATGAATGCTGTTAAAATCCTACTAATATTATAAACGTGAAAGTACTAGTACCCAAGCGACTACAATATGGGGTTCTTCAAGAAGGGCATTAGAAGGTTTCTTCAGGGTCGGCAGCGCGAGTGTGACGCCCCTGGCATACGTCCACAGGCCACGGTGACCGCTTCCCATCAGGTGGGCCGAGTGCTTGTCTGCCAACTAAGTGGTATAAAAAAAAACATGAGTATGTTAGGATATGTGGGGATGTTTGTTACTCTTTCACGTAAAAATCACTGAACGGATTTTAATGAAACAATAATATAGCTAATACATCAGAATAGTACAAAGGCTATATATCAGCGATGAACGGGATCAGAATTGTACGCGGGTGGATCCGCGGGCAACAGCTAGTCATTTATAAATATTGTTAAAAAGGTGGCTCTCAACCGTCGCCCAAAACGGTTGTATGGGAAAATTTGGAATGCTTCAAGCGAGGTTCGGTAACTCAGTGGTTAGATAAGAACCTGGTCGTGAGTTCAGGTATCGCCTGAGCGATTCATTTGTCCATTCTCAGTCTGAAGATAGCTTCACAGCTTCAAACGAACCCGCTGTTAGACTGGAAAATGCGAATCCTGGACTCCGAGGTGAAAGCTTCAGATGCGACTAGGATTACTGGGATCGGCACTGCAGCGCATCGGGGATGTTTGCGGAAGCACGGACCGCTTGTTTCCACGCGACAATGCGTGCGCGTGCGGCTCCGTTGGTGCGCAGGGTGCGGACCAGCCCCTATAAGGTCCTAATGATGGTTGCATCCAGACTGGATTGCTCTTTTCTCCGGCATTGCTGCGGAAGTCATGTTTCTGTACCAATGCTGGAGAGAAGACATTGATCAACCCAGGACTGGTGTGATCATATTATTTTGTATTTTGTGTGTTATTTTTGTAATTTTACCTAACATAGTTTCAAGATATGTATGTAACTAACAATAAATATGGACTAGGTCTGAAATAAATTGAATTGAATTGAATTGAAATTAACGCTAGGGTTAACAAAAAGTGAAGAAAAAGAGTTTAAGATTCGCTCTACTACAAGAGAAGTGTAGTGTAGTGTAAGAGAAGTGTGTATCTCACTTAATACCAAGGTATACTTGCAATTCACCTGTTAAGACTAAAATTTGCCACAGAATTATGATAATTTCTCCACACGTGTTCAACAACCGTTATTGTATGATAAAATATCAAAATAATAATGAAATAATTCCCAAACGCTCGGTTACTTAAACCAGGATTAACACCACAATATACGATAAAAGCAACATAATTCGTTTAAAAGGCTTAAAAACACGCTTTTGTTTTCAATACTAATCCAACCGGGGTTCAAACCGGGATCATCAATTCAGTCCACCCGTGAAATAAAACCAAAATACCCCCGAACCTTTTTACATTGTCAATTTACATAAACCCTTTTCACACCTCCCGAGAGCGCAACACTAGCCTTGCACACACATACACACACACACACATAAAAACAACACACACGTACACAAAACTACAAAAAAAATCTCACCGTTAAAATGACAACAATGATTTTAGTTCAAGCCTTCACCAAACAATCTACTCTTATTCGAGATACCGTACATTGTGAGTGAAACAAAAATATAGCGGCTATATAGTGAAAAAGAGATAGCAGATATAAGATATTGTAGCTTCGTAGCTACGGATAGAAAGCTACGGCAGTCGGCTCGTAGACTCCTGTCGTAGCACGCCTACGCGGTAGAGCAACTTTCGTGATTTTCACTGTTGTAGAAGAATTATGTTTGTGTGCGTAGCAAGCGTACAGTATTTCCTTGTGTGTAATATTGTTATGTAAAAAGTGGATAAGTTTTTGTCTGATAGTTCAACGTACAATATAATTGTGAAAGGGAATGGTAGCAGCTTGTACGGATTGGACGATGGTATGAAGTGCATTCTGTGTTTCGTAAACTTTTTTATATATTTTTTTTTGCGTCAAGATTTTTTTTGAACGCAGAAAGTTTGGTTTAGCTTGACGCATGTGTAGATTTTAGCTTATTACTTTATTACTATTTCAATAAAATATTTTTCTTTTACCAATTTTAATGTGAGTAGTTATGTTATTTTTAATTAATATAAGTTTAAGAAGTAATTTATGTGATTTTATACTTGATACTTAAAACTTTAAACTAATACTTAGTATTCGTATAAAGTAAATATTTTATCTCAACGATGTTCCAATAACATATTGTTTTTTGAATACTATTTATTTATTTCAATTGTGATTCCACACACAAATATTCACTAATTAATAATGTACATAATATTATGAGTAACATAAAAACACAACACAAATTCTGAATCCGTTTTTTATACATACTCGTATACATTATTTGGTGCGTCAATTAACTGCACCAAGCTAGACGGTAAAAAACTGAGGTGCAGTCCAAAAGATACGGACCATGATACGGCCCATATGGCCCATACGGACCATATGGGCCATACGGACCATACGGACCATACGGACCATACGGACCATACGGACCATACAGACCATAAGGTTCAGAATTAGTTCGAAATTTATGAATGAATGAATTTCTTACACTTAACAACCGATCCACGTTCAAACAAAATTTACATATTTACAATTGACATTTCCAATTTTATTATTCGCGTCGACATCGTAATTGCTTACCGAAGCTAACGTGATTACATATTTTTGCATTTATAACTTTAAAAAATGAGTTTATTTTTGCCGTATATTAAAATAGGTCGGGAGCGTCGGTAGCTTAGTGGTGAAGGGTCGGCCTTACGATCGAGAGGTCCGGGGTTCGAATCCTGGCCGTTACACTATCGACGTGAACTTAGTCCTAGTACAAGCAATTTAGCTTAGTTGGAGGGGTTAACGTGAATATTAGTAATTTCAGTTGCTAATATTCATAAAACAGTCAATAATCATCATATATTGGCGAAGGTTTAAAAATGGCGGCAAAATTGAATACCTATTTTTTTTTATATTAGCGACCGAAATTAATAATATTCTATTTAACCTTGTTCACGAAATGGGTTCACATCCGTAGTGTAATGGCCAGGATTTGAACCCGGAACCTTTCGATCGTACAGCCGATTTCTTAACCACTAACCTACCGACACCTGAAGTAATAACGTAAAGTAATTATTAACAGGAAATGATAGACGAGATACTGTTACGGGATTTCCTTTCAGGGTTGGGAAGTCAGATGGCAGGTGTTCTGATAAAAAACCAAAATAGCCAAACCAAAAAGAGAAAGAAGTTGATTATATAGTTTTACTGGATTCCACGACACAGGGAATCCTAGTGTGCGATCCAGGGAGCAATCAAATGTGCAGTTTACATGTGACAATAAAATACTTTTTGTTTAGAGTAAGCGGATTTTGTGGTTTTTTAAATGCGTAAATCCTCACAGCTATCCTCTTGCTTCGGAGTCAGAGGAGTATTTATCGACTCGAGGATCCCGTGCTTCGAGATGTGGAACAGCACTAAGATGGTAATAAGGTAAAAGTCGGATGATAGCAATGCAATCGGGGCATAATGTCTTTATGATGATGATGATGATGATGATGATGATTCAGTTTTAGACTAGGTTGCTTCAGGTTTGCTCTACAACATGGAGTTCTTCAAGAAGGGCAACAGGCGGTTCATACAGGGTCAGCAGCACGAGTGTGATACTCCACTTCCCATCAGTGGGCCGTGCCTTTGTCTGCCACCGAAGTGGTATAAAAAACTATATTTAATAGACTATTATCTTTTGCACAGTTTTATTTGACGACCCCTGTGGCGTAGCGGTAGAACGTTCGATTGCTACGCAGGGGGCGCGGGTTCGATTACCGCTCAGTTCAAATATTTGTATGCATGAATATATAGATTTGCATTGGTCTCGGTGTTTGTATGTATAATATGTATCTATTCACAAAAAAAAAGTATCTAAGTATGTTTATCCGCATTCTAGATTCCATAACACAAGCTAGTTAAGCTATGCTTACTATGGGTCTAGATAGCGTTGTGTAGAATGCTGTAGAATTTTGTTTTTATTTATTGTTTACACGTTTCTTAAATTACTTTGTCTGTCTGTCCATTTCGGTTGATTTCAGCAGCATTCGCTCAAGTTATTTCTTGAAAACTAAATTCATTAGCACACCAAGTTTGCCAATTTGAGTTACCGATGGACACCTAGTTCTGCAGTGTTAACTAACTTCTAGTTAAACGGCTATAACTTGAAAATGGAGGAAATTTACAGTATAGTAATATGCAAGTAGTATATTATAAGTGTAGTATAATGGAGGTTTACAGTATAGTAAGGGTGGTATTACACTTATCAAATATCTTTGTACAAATTTGCCGTTCAATATTTGATCACATTTCTTTGACGGATGCCCATTCCACTTGTCCATTAACTGTGTCTAATATTTTGCGTAGTCTTGAGGGAATGGAGGAACGTGGAGCGTCTTTATATTCTGCTTTTGCGTCTATAAGTGGTGCTATTATCATTATGTTATTATTAAAAAATTAAAAATCAAAAAGAAAAGGATTTGGGTGAAGGATCCAAAGATTATTTTTATTTAATTGTCAAAATGTCAAATATCGGTGTTGCCAATAAGTTTGATGAATTTGTCCAATTCCTTTGATCAAATGTACATTGGACAAATATATTTGATAAGTGTAATATCACCCTAATATGCGGGTAGTATATTATAAGTGTAGTACAATGAAGGAAATTTACAGTATAGTAATATGTAGGTAGTATACTACTACTATTGCTGGCAATAGGGATGCCATTATCAGGACGGGTGATCACTGTTCACCACTTCTGTGTGGGCGATTCCTCCTATAGGAGAAATAGGTGAAATCGTAAACACAGAAGCATAGGATAACTGTCGACGCACGCAGCAGATACGCGTAATTCATTGCGGCTTCTCAATGCTCCCCTTTATCCGTATCGTCTGCAGTTATCGTATATGGGTGGCTTCGGAATCATACCTATAGATGTTCGTATGACAATCGGGACCGTCAACGTAACGTACTCTCGTAGACACGGTAACATCCAGACCAATGCAAATAGACATATTCATGTACACAAATATTTGCACCGAGCGGGAATCGGACCTAAAACACCCACAGCAAGAAATGGGCGGATTCTGCTCCATCAGGAACTAATACGGCCAAAATTAACTACATACTATCTAAAAACAAAACAAAGTAGAGAGATATATGAACATAAACCGATTTCAAATGTAATCCTTTTCCGTGTCTATGTTATGCTTAACTTCAGTATTAATTAAAAGCGACCTTTGTATAATTGTAATTTAAATTCTGGAGCCCCATTTCATTTTGTTATTTCATTTGAATGTTTTATTTGACTCCTTACCTGATTTAATGGCGTTTACCTACTAAATAAACTTTTATTTAAAGAATTTGGTAGCCGAAATCGACACTCCACATTAATGCTATAACTTTGTCTATTTTTTTTTATCGTGTGAAACATCACCATGCATACCTGCCCTGTTGTAGTCAGTGGGGGAGGGGCGGGGAAGGGGGTATGTCGGACTCGAACCGACTAAAGGTCCAACCCCACCAAACGGACGGCATCGGAACGGACTTTACAATCTTTAAACAAGATAAATCTTATATCACAGCATTTAAAATTTATATTACCAAGTCACGCATGACAGCTTGACGTGCGTCATGCCGCCGCACGTCGCTGTCAAGCTGTTGTGCGTGACTTGGTAATATAAACTTCAAACACTGTGATAATAAGACTTAATTTTGTTTAAAGATTGTAAAATCCGGGCCGATGCCGTCCGTTTGGTGGGGTTGGACCTTAAAACGACGCCGCCATTGGGTCGTCGGTTGCCGGAGGTGAGATTATCGTAGACATATCGCTCGCACCCCGGAACTCTGTCTATCAGACTAATACGCTTTCACGCCAAAACCACTGAAACGATTTGATAAAATATAATACAGAGTTAGGTTACACTTTATAAAAGAACATAGACTAACACCCGTATTCACAAACAACACTGTGAGGTCTCATAGTGTGCTCGAAGTTTATATTACCAAGTCACGCATGACAGCTTGACGTGCGTCATGCCGCCGCACGTCGCTGTCAAGCTGTTGTGCGTGACTTGGTAATATAAACTTCAAACACTGTGATAATAAGATTTAATTTTGTTTAAAGATTGTAAAATCCGGGCCGATGCCGTCCGTTTGGTGGGGTTGGACCTTAAAACGACGCCGCCATTGGGTCGTCGGTTGCCGGAGGTGAGATTATCGTAGACATATCGCTCGCACCCCGGAACTCTGTCTATCAGACTAATACGCTTTCACGCCAAAACCACTGAAACGATTTGATAAAATATAATACAGAGTTAGATTACACTTTATAAAAGAACATAGACTAACACCCGTATTCACAAACAACACTGTGAGGTCTCATAGTGTGCTCGAAGTTTATATTACCAAGTCACGCATGACAGCTTGACGTGCGTCATGCCGCCGCACGTCGCTGTCAAGCTGTTGTGCGTGACTTGGTAATATAAACTTCAAACACTGTGATAATAAGATTTAATTTTGTTTAAAGATTGTAAAATCCGGGCCGATGCCGTCCGTTTGGTGGGGTTGGACCTTAAAACGACGCCGCCATTGGGTCGTCGGTTGCCGGAGGTGAGATTATCGTAGACATATCGCTCGCACCCTGGAACTCTGTCTATCAGACTAATACGCTTTCACGCCAAAACCACTGAAACGATTTGATAAAATATAATACAGAGTTAGATTACACTTTATAAAAGAACATAGACTAACACCCGTATTCACAAACAACACTGTGAGGTCTCATAGTGTGCTCGAGCGCATAGGGCTGGTAAAATTAATTCACATACATCACGGAGCAGTATCTAACGCAGTGCGTTCTCTCAACGAAGTATTACTTAAGTGTTGTCTATGAATAAAAAGGCTTGCCAGAACGAACGCACTGAGAATTTGTCGTTCTTTGCACAGTTTTTGTAGTACGCATAGCGAAGTATTGTTTGTGAATACAGGTGTTAGTTCCATCGAGATAAATATGACTACGGCGCGCATTGCGTGCCTCCCCATACCCGGGGGTGAGTTGGGGACTCTTTGGTCCCCACACCAGAAGAGGGTCAGATCGAGAGATATGGCCCTGGGTCGGCCACGGTACGAGGGATATGGCTACGACAATCTCTCCTCCGGCAACCGACGGCCAACAGACGGCGTGCGTTTTAGTCGGTTCGAGTCCGACATAACCTCCTCCTCCGGCGCCGGCGGGGTAGGTATCCGTGGGGATTTTTCGCACGAAAAAAAAGAAGCGATAAATATGACTTTCATTCCCACAAAGAAGGACGAGTAATGTGACGGTACATCGTCTCCCCAAAGCTGAATGAAACTTGATTTTACTTATTCAACTTGAAATTATATCGATAATGCCAGCACTCGCCCTTTGGCGAGTGGTACGGTGCCCCGCCAAACCGCACACATACTGTGAAATACGACCAACGACAGTTATTTCCCCACTGGGCTTAGCCGTCTCAATAGACAAAGAATGTAACCGCGAAAGAAGAATAATACTCAAAATATATACAACAAGCAATCGGACACGTTGATATCAGTTACTTATCTCGCATATATTCAATCGCACGTATAGATTCGGTTTACAAGCTAACGTACTTCATTGACTCGATGTCCGTACCGTGGGGCTTTTAATCCCCAATCTTCCTTCTGACATATCTGGTTGCACCGACCACTGTGCTTGCGAGAGAGCTCTTCAACGCTGGTCTCACGTGGGAATTGAACCACACCCGGTCCAAGTTATCTCAGATGGCTGTAATTGCATTATACGACGACAGAACACGAACTCGGTACGATAACTCGCTCCTAACTATACGCATGACGTTCCTCTCTCGGTCACCATCTAGCAAAGCCGCCATCGATCGTAGATTGCAGGATAAACGGGCTTCAACGACCCAAGGCTAATCCCTTTTTGAGGATAACCCCAGACCTCCACGACAACAGGTTCCTGGTCTACCGAACTAACTCTTTACAAGTGGCGCTTTTCCATACATCACGGTTAAAGGCCGGGCAACATCTATCAACGCAAATCGCGACTCAACAAATCGTTTGACTAATTTTTACTATACACTTTTATATCTAGAACGATGTTTTACTCAGTCTTAGGTAGCATTATAAAATAAATATTACTATACAAAAATATATCTAATAATGATTACGACAGGTATAAATACATTATGTAAGCGACTCACCATATCTGTAGAGGATTGATAGTGTTCCACTTGGCAGTGTCGCACTGGTAACTTACTAGAGTAACGCCTCTGTTCCCCGTCCTTCACGAACCTCTGGTCAACCACTCGCCTCCGCAACCCCAAATCGACTGCCACGACCCTACTCTCCGTTAGCCTTCGTAAAAAATCCCGAGACGCTCTTGTCCTTTGTTTTTGCGCGAGCGACGTTCTCACGACGATTCCTTGAATTCCGCACACTTAGAACCCACGTTTCAATAGGTTGGGACCATAGCCATAAATTGTACAATTTTATACTTTGCACATGTTCAGCTCTACTTATGCTTAACAAGACCAATGTCTATGTTTCTCAGAAGGGATTCATGTTTATCTGCTTTAGGATATTTTTAAAAGTACCGATGTATGCCAAAAGTAGTATAAAAGAAAATACAATAAATTATGGTATTGTATGTACTGACAACGAACCGTACCTATTAGGAGTTACATATGTATTTGAATTTACGTCTTGGTGTGATTAGTGTACTATCACATTTTCCCCCCTGAAATTCAGACGCGAGGATATACCATCATATCATCGAGTATGAGATTTCACTCACAATCCTGAGCTAAGTATAGTACATCTAGATACCTCTAAAATAACCATTCAGCAACCAGCCACTCAGCTACACACATAATCGCACCGGACGAGATTCGAACCCGCAACCCACGATTCAGTAATCACACGTTCAACCGGCGTGCCACAGACGTCATGATATATCAGCCAGATTATCACTATAATAATTACTAGTAGGAATCTTATTTGATATCTCAACCTGCCGCGTCACAGGTCACCGTAATACCATAGTAATCAATAAACTTTACTAATAAGAATCTTATTTGATATTTCAACCTGCCGCGTCACATGTCATCATAATACCACAGTGACTAATAAGATTTACTAATAAGAATCTTATTTGATATCTCAACCTGCCGCGTCACAGGTCACCGTAATACCATAGTAACCAATAAACTTTACTAATAAGAATCTTATTTGATATTTCAACCTGCCGCGTCACATGTCATCATAATACCACAGTGACTAATAAGATTTACTAATAAGAATCTTATTTGATATCTCAACCTGCCGCGTCACAGGTCACCGTAATACCATAGTAACCAATAAACTTTACTAATAAGAATCTTATTTGATATTTCAACCTGCCGCGTCACATGTCATCATAATACCACAGTGACTAATAAGATTTACTAATAAGGATCTTATTTGATATTTCAACCTGCCGCGTCACAGGCCCTCTTACTACCCATTGAGATATTGTAATAATATCTCAATGATAATACCACAGTAACTAATAAGATTTACTAAGTAATCTTTGAGATCTCGAGATACGTCTCTTGACGACTCAAACGCCCCATTTTATTTTTGTTGACCACTCACGGCATAGCTTACTAATTGTGCTATCTATTAGAAGTAGGCAATAACCAAGGACATATCAAATTTCAAATTCATTGTTTGTGATATTCCTTATTCATAACACGAGATTCCCCCCTGATAACTAGATGCTGGCATCCACCATACATACTCAAGTTTCCTAGTCATATGATTTTGTATGTTCTAAATTTACGAGTAGCCTCCTCAAACCGCATTTATAATCTGTAGTATTTCAGTTTAATATACGCAACTATTTGGTACTTAATCATCTAAAATAATCATCAGCGTATTGGGAATTGATCACCGACTTGAGTTTAACTCAACCAAGACTCAATGCCATAATCAAACATATATGTTACAATCACCGATCAAATAATAGCCACCACACAACTCACATAACGTTTCCTAAATAAGCGATAATTCACTGAGGAATTACGTTGTTAACCTTCACGCGTCTAGTTATACACTACAAGGTGTATCTTTCTTTGTAATGTGAGTCCCCTTAGGGTGTCAAACAAGCAGTATGTACATGGAAAGTTAGATTGACGCCACAAATAGATTTATGATTCACTTCTAATGCAGGTACGAAACACGAATGAAACACTTCCTTCCTTTGATCCAATGAAGCTTAGTTTATATATAGGTAAAAAGTATAAATACCTCTTCATATCTGATTTACCAGATATTAGATGATTTGATCACCGATTAGTAGCCTCCAGTGTGAAGCTTCCCGTGGACACGATGCTCGCCTTCTCCGCAGCTGCTCTGCGAGTTGGAGCACGCAACGCTGCATCTCGATACTGCACAACGCTGGATTTTCATGTCCACGAAGTGATGAGTCTTCCGTGGACCTTCAGGTTATGTCAGTAAACTCGAAGTCCGGTATCGCTGAAATGTTTAAGCACACGAGCAAAGAATCTGTTCCAAGAGAGTTCAGACGTCGGACCGTAATCCATGTACATAATATATCTAATGTATTTAGTTTAACGATATATTTAGTTTGAAATAGCTTAAAATAGTAACAGCTAATTATCTTGGTTTTAATAGTACCCAATCACCCTTAACTAGTTTTATTGTTATTTTTGGGTTTTGTACCAAACATACCCGCCAGATGGTGAGACAATGCCTAGTCCCTTTTTTACTACGGGTCTTTTGTTGTAAATTTGTAGCTTTCTCCATTCAACTTTTAAACTACCATCCATTTAAAAACCAATTCTTTTAAATGTTTTATATGTTCACGCTGTTTCATGTCAGAATGGGTAGGCAGAAGTGTAGTATAGTCTTGGGCGTTATCTTATGTTGTGTCTCTGTGTTGCAAGCCGGAACCTCCTAACAACGCATCGAATAACATCTTTGTTTACGACATTTGAATATGCTGTTGTATTCTGAAATTTCGGGATTCGAACCCGCTATCAATCTTGTTTTAGGACTATTTAGCGAACCTCCCACATAAGAGGATTCTTAACTTAAGCTGTACCTATCGTTAAAAAAATGTGTCACAAGCGTACAATGCTATAAAACAATAACATCTTCAGTTTAAAATAATCTTCTATAGCAGTTCTAAAAGCCATATACCTACTGTGTATTGAGCAATACAAACTATGACAGTCTAGGTCTCGAACCCAGCACTTTATAGCTACCTATATATTAATATAGTTTCTAGCAGAGGTTATTCGTCTATCTATAGTCGATAAGCGATACCCAAAACACAGTTGGCGTCTTTTTACCATTTCACATCATTTCGCCTTAGGATCGAACCCAGGCAGCTTGGCAAGGCCATTATGCAATATCATTATAGCCTAAGCAATTGGGAAAACCCCTTAGATATTTGGTTAGCCATCTTCTGCAAGTTGAGATTAATTTCACCCATGCCAAAGCTCTTACACTATGTAAGAAGTGTAGAGTTTGCATGTTGTTTGACGAGCCGTATAACGGTTTATCTGAGGCGACTGCCTTCTGACCTCCCAGCCCCTACAGGAGCTATTAACATGTTATATTGTACATTAACCGTGCATTTTTGTGTGCAAGGTCTTAAATAATATATAACACAGAGTATTTTTCCATTGTCATATATCACAATATGTCAACTCAAATTTGGCCGTTGTTTGAATGTACGCTGTATTATAAGATATCTTACTTGGTAGCGTCACCTCGTCCGTTTACACAACGGACCATTATTATGAGACCGACTATAATATGTTTAAAATAATTATTCTACGTTGTGTTTTGTAGTAACCCATTTTAGTTCAACCTCGTTGCACTGAATCGAATCAGAGCATTTTCTGACGAGTATCCTGGGGCACTGCACCATTTGTGACGGTACATCGTCTCCCCAAAGCTGAATGAAACTTGATTTTACTTATTCAACTTGAAATTATATCGATAATGCCAGCACTCGCCCTTTGGCGAGTGGTACGGTGCCCCGCCAAACCGCACACATACTGTGAAATACGACCAACGACAGTTATTTCCCCACTGGGCTTAGCCGTCTCAATAGACAAAGAATGTAACCGCGAAAGAAGAATAATACTCAAAATATATACAACAAGCAATCGGACACGTTGATATCAGTTACTTATCTCGCATATATTCAATCGCACGTATAGATTCGGTTTACAAGCTAACGTACTTCATTGACTCGATGTCCGTACCGTGGGGCTTTTAATCCCCAATCTTCCTTCTGACATATCTGGTTGCACCGACCACTGTGCTTGTGAGAGAGCTCTTCAACGCTGGTCTCACGTGGGAATTGAACCACACCCGGTCCAAGTTATCTCAGATGGCTGTAATTGCATTATACGACGACAGAACACGAACTCGGTACGATAACTCGCTCCTAACTATACGCATGACGTTCCTCTCTCGGTCACCATCTAGCAAAGCCGCCATCGATCGTAGATTGCAGGATAAACGGGCTTCAACGACCCAAGGCTAATCCCTTTTTGAGGATAACCCCAGACCTCCACGACAACAGGTTCCTGGTCTACCGAACTAACTCTTTACAAGTGGTGCTTTTCCATACATCACGGTTAAAGGCCGGGCAACATCTATCAACGCAAATCGCGACTCAACAAATCGTTTGACTAATTTTTACTATACACTTTTATATCTAGAACGATGTTTTACTCAGTCTTAGGTAGCATTATAAAATAAATATTACTATACAAAAATATATCTAATAATGATTACGACAGGTATAAATACATTATGTAAGCGACTCACCATATCTGTAGAGGATTGATAGTGTTCCACTTGGCAGTGTCGCACTGGTAACTTACTAGAGTAACGCCTCTGTTCCCCGTCCTTCACGAACCTCTGGTCAACCACTCGCCTCCGCAACCCCAAATCGACTGCCACGACCCTACTCTCCGTTAGCCTTCGTAAAAAATCCCGAGACGCTCTTGTCCTTTGTTTTTGCGCGAGCGACGTTCTCACGACGATTCCTTGAATTCCGCACACTTAGAACCCACGTTTCAATAGGTTGGGACCATAGCCATAAATTGTACAATTTTATACTTTGCACATGTTCAGCTCTACTTATGCTTAACAAGACCAATGTCTATGTTTCTCAGAAGGGATTCATGTTTATCTGCTTTAGGATATTTTTAAAAGTACCGATGTATGCCAAAAGTAGTATAAAAGAAAATACAATAAATTATGGTATTGTATGTACTGACAACGAACCGTACCTATTAGGAGTTACATATGTATTTGAATTTACGTCTTGGTGTGATTAGTGTACTATCACAGTAAGCTGACTCCAGGCTTAAAGGTGAAAGCCTCAGATGCAACCGAGACTAATGCCGAGATAATGATAGCTGTGACTTCTACTGTGGAGTTAAAATACTGTATTACATGAAAAGATTACATAAAAATTACAAGTCAAACTTTCTAATTACTGGCTAAGAAACTGCTAATTGCCAAAGTAAGATTAGTTTGTTTAAGTTTAAACAAGTTATTGGACAGTTCTTAATTAATTATTTTAATTTTACGTAAGGATTTTTCTATTTACTTTAACGAGATAAATATTACGTTACTACGTAATTCGAATCTTGTTTCGTTTGAATAACTTTTGTTAGAACTTAATATACTCAACACATTATAAACTTGACAGCCTCCGTGGCGTAGCGGTAGTGAACGCGGCTACTACACAGGAGGCGTGGGTTCGAACCACGCTCAATGCAAATATTTGTATGTATGAATATGGGTATTTACATTGGTCTGATCGTGCATCAGAGACCACATTAAGCCATCGGTCCCGGTTGACATACGAACATCTATGGCAATCGTTACGGGTAGTTGGAGCCCTAAAAAAGTCCAACAACAACGGTCTAGCTGCAATGCTTTGATATCGCCTAATGTCACCATTGGGTTGTGAAGGTCAGAATTTTTTTTTTTTTTTTTTTATATAGGACACGTCAATTTGACTTTGCCTCGCCTGATGGTAAGCTGAAGGCAAAGTCTCTGAAAAGAGGGTCACCATTACAGACATGTACCATGTTACAATGGTGGCTCTCAGCTTGACGGCCTCATCAGATGCTTTTTCACGCCCCGCTTAAAGGACTCGGGACTATAGGAGGAGGGAAACACGTGAGCTGGTAAGGAATTCCAAGTCTTAATAGTGCGGCAGAAGAAGGAGTTGCCGAATCGCTTGGTTCTTGATGGAATATTTTGCAGTTTGCAGCAGTATTTGGCAGTCTCTTCACGGGAAATATCGAAGTCCAGCCAAATCCGTAGTTAAGACTGGTAAAGGCGAACCCAGACTCCGAGGTGAAAGCTTCGGATGCGACTGGGAATTAACGCTAGGATGAAGAACACTCAACACATTATATACTTATAATAATATATTCGATCGATAGTTCGTACGAATATCGGTAGATTACTCCCACCATCGCCGTAAGATGGATGTATTGGAAAAATTGGGTCACTCTCGGGCGAAGCTCGGTGGCTCAGTGGTCAGAGCGTTCCCCCTGTAAGGGAAAGATCGCGGGTTCGAGTCCCGCCCGAGAATTGATTTCGCTTTTTCCAATTTATTATAATTTGTTTAGTCTAGCAAACTAATTGCTTTAAAATTATTTCAACATTATATACTATCGCCTTTCTAACTTCAGCGTAGGCAGGGACAGTAGCGCGGCACCTAGGTCCTTCTCTTGTTATCTACATTCCGAATGGAATAATGGCCTTCAGAAGAAAGGGAGTTGAAAAGTTTCACTGCAATGTTCATGCACGATCACTTTACAATTATTATTATAATAGTAGCAATATAATAGTAGTATAGATTATCATTTGATAGAACACATAAGGGAGTAGAATGATATACTTATAGACGTTGACAATAAAGGAATACGGGTCTTTTGTCATTGATCTGAATATAAAGGGCTTTTGTCCCTAACTTTGAACGAGTTATAAGTTTTTAATGAGTATATTATGTAAGCTTAAGTTCCAATGAGAAGTATACTAGCTGTTGCACGCGGATCCGCCCGCGGGTATATCGGTTATCGCTACCAAACAAACTCTTAATCAAATTCAAATTCATTTATTACAGAAACTTGGTTAAGTACATAGGTATTACAATAATGTTTTTCCAGTACATTTCGCCGTTTTTAGCAGCATACAAAATGTCTGTTCGTACTCGTAGTGACGTAATCTATACTATTATATAATTGTAAAGTGGTCGTGTCTGTACATTGGAGATATTTAAAAAAAATACTTGGGTTATGTTATGTTGACGATACTGAACACGAAAATATATTTTTTGAATTTCCTGTCTGTTTGTCTGTTTGTCCGCGATGGCCGCAAAAACTACTGGACGGATTTTGATGCGGTTTTTTTCGTTAGAAAGGGCTTGCTCAGACTTAAAATCTTACGTTTGTTTCATCGCAATCGGTTGAGTAGAACCGAAGATATAAGCAAAGGTCGCGTTAACCGAGATGCACGCGGGCGGAGCCGCGGGCGGAAGGCTAGTTTAAGATATAAAAAATTCACATTGATGTCAGCGTGTATACACAGTTAAGGTAACTGTACCAATGGTAGACACTTTAAGGAAAAATAAAATTTCAATCTAAAAAATTTAACAAATTAATTACAGCATGGTCGTTACATTCTTTTTTAACTGTTACAGCAACAATTAGACATTAACTTTTGCCCATAAAATCTTTAAAATCTATCATACTTTTACTTTAAATTAAATTATTATGCACTTGGTCGAAAACACCAATGCTAGACATCATTGTCCCAATGGTCCAAGTATGTCAATAACTTCAATATTTATAACGTTTATACTAAAATTAGTAATAATCATAACTTATAAACAAAAAAATCACACCTATAAAAATCAGTACCCTTGGCAAAAATCTTAAGAAATAACACGACCGTGTTCACGGAGTCACATTATTTGCTGTCAACAGTCTTTCTAAATTTACTTCGGATGGTGTTGCGAATATTTGAACATATCTTATAGATACCATTAGGCATCTTTTAAGTCAATAGTCTTATAAAACAAATGGATAATTTTCTCAAAATACTGGGTTTTGTTCGAAAGTGTCTAGCATTGGTACAGTGTCGAGCATTGGTACAGTTACCTTAATATGCCAGTGCCTAAATCTATGATAATAAGAATAATGTCAAATGCAAAATCTAAAGTCAACAGAAAAATGGGGGAAAAAAAATGTCCCTTTCCAAGCTCTAATCTATCTCTATCCACATTTCATTAGGTTACCATTAAAAAGGACGGATTTTCATACATTTTTTTATGTTAACTGTAAAGTTTTTAAAGAAGTTTCCATTCTATTATTTTCTAAATGTCATCCTCTTTATCACGATAAAAAGCATTCATGACCTTTCCGTATCCATTTATGCACCAAATTTCATCAATATCGGTTGAGCGGTTTACGCGTGAAAGCGTAACAGACACCTAAACAAACAGAGTTACTTATGTATTTACAATATTAATAAGGATAAGAGGCATATGCGAGTTATGTAGGAACTTCTCGTTCACCGTAGAGAACTCTTATTTATAAGTCTTAAAACAACTTTTGTGCTTGTAAGTTCACTCAAAGAGGCTGCAAATTTTATACGTCTAATTAATGATGACCTATATTTGAGAGAAGCTTCATGTAAGAGGTAGGTCAAGCTATTCCTGAGATGTTTTGGTATTTATATTTTCTTTTGCATGAAATTTGACAAAGAGATAATATGTGTTAACTGTGATCAGTTTGTCTGTGTTCTGTCTGTCTGTATGTATGTCTGTATGAATTTGTCTGAGTCTGAGTCTGAGAATGTATGAGTATGTCTGTGGTCAGGATCAGTGAAAATGTAATCAGAATTTCATGAGAGTAAAGCCACGGTTATCAGCAATAGCTAGTCATTTACATTGGTACCTTAAGTGTATGGTTTTTTATGCTGACCGTAAGATTTCTCCAATATCTCTGAATGCAGTTCAAAATATCTTAAAAAGTTATACATAGTCTCTTAGGAACGTTTTGCTGTAGGTATTGCTCGAGACATACATATCTTGAACCTAAAATGTGCTCAAAATGTCCTCTATACGCGCAGTACACGTTTCTTCGAAATCTTCTGAGGATAGCACGGGATGCTACTGCGATGGACGAGCTCAAATTCACCAAGCATAGATTATTACAATATTCTCGCTTGGGGTGCTACTGCACCAGAGCCTTGTCTCGCGATTTAGGTCTAAAATACGTGGTCCGAAGTATAACTATAATAGTGTATACCTGCCCTTACTGCCCGTCTCAAAAATACATCCAGTATCGCGCCCTTACAAATTCAATAAGATTAACTCAACCCTGGTCACTGCGCCAGTGTACCGTAACGTATTGTAAGAAAAATAACATCCGGCCGGTCCCGTGACGCCTATTATACCAGAACCATAACATCCGGAATGACTTCCTATAAAGAAATGTAATGAAATATTTTTTCTTTTTTTTCAACTAAGGTTGTAAAATTATATATGCCGGCCACCAATAATTTATCAGAACTATAATTTGGTCATTTTCCATATCACTATCACTACATATTATTATAAAACAAAGTCGCTGTCGCTGTCTGTCCGTCCCTATGTATGCTTAAATCTTCAAAACTACGCAACGGATTTTGAAGCGGTTTTTTTTTAATAGATAGAGTGATTCAAGAGGAAGGTTTATATGTATGATACATGCATAATATTGTAGAGAAACACTGATAAATTTAGAGATAATGCCACGCGGGCGGAAAATATGGCGGTACGAAGTTCGCCGGGTCAGCTAGTTACCTATAAAGAAGTTTTGGACTTCTTTCGAACTGGCCATCAAACTGAGGGCCACCATTGTAACATTGCAGGTGTCTGTGATGGTGACCCTCTTTCTTGAGACTTCGCCTTCCGCATTCCTTCAAGGTAAAGTCAAATTGACATGTCCTATAAAAAAAAATAACTTTCAACATCGGTTTATAAATGACAAGGAGTCTTTTTAATCTGTTTTATTTAGTTTGTCCTGCTTGTTGTGTCAAATCTCGTAAGTGATTGAAGTTTTTCGCCCTTCTTGTTGACTGATTGATCTGATATTTGATACACACCTTTAGTTCGAATGGCAATACAATTTCAATCAATAAAAGATGGATAGATAGATAGATAATACTTATTGTACACCAATAGATTTACAGTAGTGACAAGTAGGTAGCATGAATGGGCGGCCTTATCGCAGGAAGCGATTTCTTCCAGGCAACCTTGAATCAAATTTATTATTCTTAAAAAGAATTAAGTTTATTACTTGTTTTAAGAATATTAGTGACCGTAGTCACGGTTCATGTTCGTAGTGTAATGGTCCCCTAGGTCGGCCGGGGTGCGAGGGATATGCCTACGATAATCTCACCTCCGGCAACCGACGGTCCACAGACGGCGTGCGTTTTAGTCGGTTTAAGTCCCAAATAAAATCCACTTCACTGTAGTTATAATAAATTATTTAACTGAGCTTCAGCTTAACTTTAAGCATGGTAAAAGAGCGGTTAAAGTTACGTCTGACCTTATTCTATCGTTCTCATTTATTTTTAATCATCCACCCAAACTATAATAATAAGTTATTTGACAATTAAATTTATGACGTCACAATAATTGTTTATTTCATATGAGTTTCTTTATAACTTACCGTTTTAACGTTTATTATGAAGTAACTAATTTGACTAAACAGTCCTAATTATCACCAATTAGACGCAATTATCAGATATATTTTATTATTTTCACCTCAGTGCCTATATATTCAATACGGATGTCTTCTTTGAGTACAAACACCTAATTACAGTGACGTCAATAGTGAACTTCCATGCTATCAAGTGGAATATCTAACAGGACTCAAGTTATCAAAAATCTAATAATATGTGATAAGATTAGATATAAATAATATGGTATTATATCCTTGTGTTAGTCTCGTCGTATGTGAGGTCTTCATCTTGGACCTCATGTATACTACATTGCTATAGAGCGCGCCTTACAAGTATGAACTGCTATCACGGGTATGAACGGTACCGAGGCTCCTGGCTCAACCTCTATCAGTAGCAAAATAATACTCGTCAAAATGACTTCGCAAATAATATATAATTCGATATGTTAAATCAAAATTTTATACAACATATACGATGTTGTATAAAATTTGTGATAATAATGACGCAAAAATAACGCAAAATGACGCAATTTTTTGTATTTTGGCTTTAATTTTTTCCATGCATATCAAATCAATCTTCATAACAACAAACTTACCTACATTAATAAGTGCATCTATTGATATTTTCGGTAACACATGAAACGTCACTATAGGTGCGCTATACCATCGCAAAGTATCTGCTAACACTCGGCGCCAAAGACCTGAGTGATAGGCGCGCTCTATATTTATAATGTATACTCTAAGTCTTGGACTCTAGAGTCCGTTTCAACATGATGTGGTTTGTTTTTCAAAATTAGAAGTGACTACTAAGTGAACTCCCAGACTGAGTTGTAGTTACTACCCTACGTACTGTATGTATGATTCAAGCTCAAAAAGTTACTTCTCAGTGAGGTCACGTCACGGTACACACAGAACATACATTTATCTTGATTTGTAGGGTAGAGGATGTGTTTTTACGGAGTCCTGTATTCACACCACGCACTAAACAACAATATTTCAGATCGGATTTCATGTTGAAATAGTTGCGAGAAAAGGGACTGAAAGAAAATGTTAAGATTGTCTCCATAAATAATAATTCCATGGTGTCAGGATCGTAGCAAGTGGAAAAGTTTGGTCTCTGCCTACCCCACTGGGAAAGAGGCGTGACTGTATGTATGTATGTATGTAAAACGATATGTACGATAACCAATTACCATCAGGTGGGCCACGTGCTTGTCTGCTAAATTCTGCAAAGTAGTATAAAAAAAAACTATAGTTAGACTGGGTAAAGCGGACCCCAGACTTCAATGTGAAAGCTTCTAATGCGACTAGGATTAACGCTAGGATGAAGAAAAAGTGTAGAAACGTTTTAACACAATCACATAGAACTTAGAATCAAAGTAAGAACAAAACGTATTCTTGACTTCAATACGAGGGATGCTGAGAGATACCATGAATATTTAGTAGCTAAACACGATCTCTAAACGCGCTTAATTGCCGCAGAAGCTTATTCTGTTTAACGTTCTAAAACCTGTTGTGTGTTAATTTAAATATTTAGTCTAACTGCCTCATTGCCTTAGAGAGCCCTAGGGATGATATGTGTTATGTTGAATACTGAGACAGACGTCATTTTGCAAAGATATGTTTAGACTATTATACAGACTCTAGTCATTTCAACGTCAAGTAATTTTAACGCAGTATAAAATGGCTACTACTTCAGTATAAGTTGACATATTATGTCAAAGATTTACGTTAATATGTTGACATATTATGTCAATAATTTATGGTAATACTAGCTTTTGCCCGCGGCTCCGCCCGCGTGGATGTCGGTTATCACGACCAAACATAGCCTATGTCCTTTCTCAAGGTCTAACCTACCTCTATACCAAATTTCATCAAAATCGGTTCAGCGGTTTAGTCGTAAAAGTGAGACAGACAGGCAGACAGACAGACAGACAGACAGACAGAGCTACTTTCGCATTTATAACATTAGTAGGGATGTTGACATATTATGTCAAAAATTTGTGTTAATAAGTTGACATAATAAGTCAATAATTTATGTTAATAAGTTGACATATTATGTCAATAATTTATGTTAATAAGTTGACATATTATGTCAATAATTTATGTTAATAAGTTGACATATTACGTCAATAATTTATGTTAATAAGTTGACATTATTATATCAATAATTTGTGTTCATAGGTTGACATATATTATGTCAATAATTTATATTAATAAGTTGACATACGCAGGAGGCGTGGGTTCGATCCCCGCTCAGTGCAAATATTTGTGTTCATGAAATATGGGTATTTGCATTGGTCTGGTCGTGCCTCGGAGAGCACGTTAAGCCGTCGGTCCCGGTTGCCATAAGAACATCTATGGCAGTCGTTACGGGTAGTTGGAGCCCTCAAAAATCCAAAAACAACAGTCTAGCTGCAAAGCTTCGATATCGCCTAATGTTATCATTGGGATGTGGAGGTCAGATGGCAATCGCTTCACAGAAAATATCGAGGTCTAGCCAAATCCGTAGTTAAGACTGGCAAAAGCGGACCCCAGACTCCGAGCTGAAAGCTTCGGATGCGACTGGGAATTAACGCTAAGAGGATATGATATATATGTATTTTGTCAGTATAAATAAGCTGAGCCGACCAGTAACCCACTAATCCTACAAACCCGGCTATCCCAGTTGGATTACTCGATTCGTGGGATTACGGACATTTATCCGAAATTGGTAATTACAGTACAGATTTGGACAATAACAATAAGTTATTTTTATATTCGTCCGTCTACCTATATTAGCTAGCTAGCTAACAACTAGCTGATGTCTGCGACTCCGCCCGCGTGGATGTCGGTTTTCTCAATTTTTGCCCATATCTCCGATTAACCCAATTGTGATCAAAATTACGGAAGATTTAAGACAGATCAAAAACTTTCTTATATGAAAATACGCGTCAAAATTCGTTAACCGCCCTAAACAGATTGTAAAATAGAATGATGATGATATACATCAAATTCCATACATTTATCATTTTATTACAAAATATCGCGGACAAATAGACAAGAATAAAAAAAAAATCTGTTCAGAATTGTTTACGTAGATCTTTATTAGGAACTAAATGATTCTACATACATACAATCAAGCTTTTGTCCCCGGAGGGATAGGCAGGGGTGAATTAACACCCATATTTCACCAATCATTGTATTAGGTCCCACGTAATAGGGGGTGAGCCTATTGCCGTATTCCGGGCACTGTTGTTGACTCGAGCCATATATCTGGGGCTGAGCCTGGGCTGTATGATTCTAATGTTTCTAATGATTCTAAACAAAAATACCTGTATCCCTATTCAGATTTGTTTAACTTCATTCATTCGATCATTGTAGCTGTACCAGCCCGCTAGTAAGAGGAGACTTCTCTCTTAAGTGATGTAAGCTGCGGTAACCATTTTCCATTAGGTGGGGTGTGCGCGTATTCGCTACTTTACTAGCATAAAAAAGTGCTAAAACGCAAAAAAAGATTACACAAAAACATGAGTAATGGTATCGAAGCAGAATCCTAAAATAATGCGAATAAAACCGCTTAGCACAGCCTGTTATAACGAGTGTAATAACAGTTTTATATAATACTAGCCAATGCCCGCGTCTCTGCCCGTGTACATGTCACTTTTGGCGTTTTTTTGACCATGACCTTTTAGGTGGCAGACAAGCACACGGCCCACCTGATGGCAAGTGGTTACAGTGGCTTATGGACGTGTGTAACACTTGGAGAGTCATACTTGTGCTGCAGACCCTTTAAGAACAGAATTTCTATGCCGTCAGTGCAAAAAACAAAGCAAGGCAAGACTTTGGTCTTTCCACTTAGAAAAAATTGTATTAAAATCCATACAATGGTTTTAAGTTTGCATACATTAATAGTAAACAAAGAGACAAGAATTCCAAATAAAAAAATATCAACAAAACTTTATCCAAGAATTTTTTTTAGGTGTTTCCAATGTACAGACACGACCACTTTACAATATGATAGTATACAGTATAGATACGAGGCATCGCAGGCTTCATCCGACAATAAATAACATCAAATCCTCGACCATTATAACAACTGTAAGCCCAACAACGATAAATAAGGCACAACACTAATACCGGTGAACAATTATAGGAGGTTTAGTATCCCGTTTATGGGTTTCTAAAAGCGGAATGCTATTCGCGTGTCCCATCACTATAAAACGAACTGTTACCCGTCCAATAGTCGTTTTTAACGTTGATAACGAATGTACTGGAATAATGTGTAATCAATTGATTGGTGGGGTTAAAGGCCACAACACACTTGCGGGTACGTACAAGCCTGAAGGCGGGCCTGGGGGTGACGGGTGGAGCCACCTGTCACCCTAACAGAAGCAGGCCATGGCCGCAGCGTGTGTTGTGCGCCTCTCCATACCCGGGGGCGAGTTGGGGACTCCGTGGTCACCACACCAGAAGAGGGCCAGATAGAGAGATATGGCCCTGGGACGGCCGGGGTGCGAGGGATATGGCTACGACAACCTCACCTCCGGCAACCGACGGCCCACAGACGGCGTGCGTTTTAGTCGGTTCGAGTCCGACATAACCTCCTCCGGCTCCGTCGGAGTACTTTGGCATAATAATGAACTGCTTGCTGGAGTCGCGCGAGCAGCCGTCCATGCATTGACAGCGCACGCAATGCACCTGCTCGCAAGTACGTTGTGACTCCTAGTTATTTATAGTTTATCATGACTAATCTTTTTTTATACCACTTAGGTCGCAGAAAAGTACACGGTACACCTGATGGTAAGTGGTTACTATGGCCTATGGGCGATTGCAACACCAGGGGAGTCACACCGCCGACCCTGTAAGAACAGAGAGATTCTGGGCCTTCAGCGCAAAAGATAAATAGGAAAAGCCTTTGGTTTCCCCACTGACCGCACAAAATCTCTCCAGTGAACTCTGGCTACCCTACTCACCGCCGGGAACACAACACCAGGTTATTTAGCCGCGGTATTCTTTAGGGTACTTCACCAGTCGGACTGCTCGATTGGAACAGTTAGAACTTTGTGTCCTACCTCCTATCTAGTCTTAATCGATTCAGTGTAGATACATCCCGCTGGTATGATCCGCTCCTTGTGACCTTGTTTTTCCATGGCTCATTTTCGACTCTCAATTTCAATTCTTTATTTTCAAAATAGTGCAACACTGTTACAGCTTTTTGACGTCAAATTATCCTTAAAACTAAGTTTACCACCGCTTCCTAGGCGCTAATGAAGAAGAAACGGCGCAACAAACAAACAAATATACAGATTTTAAGGACGTCAATTCATTTACAAAATGTGGGTGGTCTCTTAAGACTGAATATGAACTATGTACATTTGTCTCGCGTCAAGTAGCCTTATAAAAAATAAAATAAAAGCTTATAATAAAACTAGCTTTTGCCCGCGGCTCCACCCGCGTGGATGTCGGTTATCGCGACCAAACATAGCCTATGTCCTTTCTCAAGGTCTAATCTACCCCTATACCAAATTTCATCAAAATCGGTTCAGCGGTTTAGTCGTAAAAGCGAGACAGACAGACAGAGTTACTTTCGCATTTATAATATTAGTAGGGAAAAGTAGGGAAGTAGGGATAATTCACCTAAGATTAGGTATGGTAAAAATAATTTAAGAGGGGCCTGCACCATGCTCAAGCCAGACATTTTTGTCTCTAATACTCTACTCTCTCCACTCTCAAAAGTTCAAACATTTCTTTTTTTTATCTTGACAACTTATACTTCAAAGTAATATAAATTACGAGCAGTCTCATTCATTCATCTGTAGCCTCATTCATCATAGTTAATTGAGGAAAAAAGTATTTTATCTTCGTTATTTATATCCATAATGAATTACTTCTCTTTAAGCACTCGTTTACAATTATTTCTATTTATGTCATTTTATTATGTGTTGAAATTTACAGGTATAATTTACTGCCGTGATCTTAGAGTATACATTGCTATAGAGCGCGCCTTACAAGTATGAACTGCTATCACGGGTATGAACAGTACCGAGGCTCCTGGCTCAACCTCAATCAGTAGCAAAACAATACCCATCAAAATGACTTCGCAAATAATATTTAATTCGATATGTTAAATCAAAATTTTATACAACATCGTATATTTGTAGTAATAATGACGCAAAAATGCCCCAAAATGACGCCATTTTTATGTATTTTGGCTTTAATTTTATCCATGCATTCGAACAAAAACTTCCTAACAACAAACTACATTAATAAGTGCATCTATTGATATTTTCGGTAATGCATGAAACGTCACTATAGGTGCGCTATACCATCGCAAAGTATCTGCTAACACTCGGCGCTAAAGACCTGAGTGATAGGCGCGCTCTTATAATGTATACTCTAAGGCCGTGATAGTTCTCGGTGGAGTAGAAATAGGGCCACCGCATTTCTGCTCCCGTGTGTCTTATAAGGCGACTAAGGGATAGGGCTGTTCTCCATCAGACAGTAAATATACAGCCCATGAGATAGCGCACGGTTATGGGTAATAGACTCGCTCCCAATTACGTGAGACTGAAAATCATAATAGCCGAAATAAAAAACGTTAGAACCGTTTTAGAGTACCTATAGCGTATAATATTATGTTATCAGTTTAATTTTCCTATTTTTTACACCATTTAGGTTGCTGACAAGCACACGTATACCTGATGGAAAGAGGTTACCGTGACCTATGGACGTTTTCAACAGGGGCGTCATACTCGTGTTGCTGATCCTGTAGGAACTTACTAATCCTCTTCTTGACGAACCCCATATTGTAGTCGCTTGGAACAAACTGCAACAGGGACCACAGATCAGTTTAGTTTCGTTCAGTGAAGCTATTTATTGAGTTTGGTAATGGATCACAGATCCGGGCAAAGTTGGTGAAAAGTCACACTTACACGTGTAACAAGTCTGCGTCGACCTGTGGCATTCCGAAGACGTACGATTGTTGGAGTCAAAGTCAAAAGTCAAAGATTTATGTGGAATTACCATATCCGATTGAGTTTGAAGTGCAACCACTTCATGGTGAGATGACCTTAACTGTTATACGAACGAATCGGCGTAGCTTTTAGAGTTATATAATTGTAATTACAAGACTTAATGATAATAATTAGTTCAAAATCAATCCCAAAATATATTTTTTTTATTACCACTTCGTTGGCAGACAAGCACACGGCCCACCTGATGGAAAGTGGTTACCGTGGCCTATGGACGTATGCAACACCAGGGGCGTCACACTCGTGCTGCCGACCTTGAAGAACCCCATAATGTACATAGTCGCTTGGTAAAATCTTGGGTTTGGGCTTGGGTTAAATGTTACCCTAGTTATCTTTGATCAAAATAACTGGAACATTTTAAGACATTGGTCGTCACATACACTTAAAAGACCCGGCTGAAAACTAATATTATGTAAACATAATATCGGTTTCCTTCGGGCCTTTTCCAACTAAGTTGGGGTCGGTTTTCAATTAATATCTAGGTACTGAACGACCGACCTTCGTAAATATAATATCTATCTTAATCAATTGACTAACAAAACTACGATACTAAATAACTATTTAGGGTCAAATTAAATTGTGGAGAGAGATATATTTGATTGTAGAGTTGTATGTAGTTATGTGAACTTATATGAATACTAGCTGTCCCGGCGAACTTCGTACCGCCATATGTTTCCCATTCCCGCTGCACCTATTTTCTCATCCTTTAAACCTTCCCTGGACACCCACGAATATTTCAAGACTAAAATTAGCCAAATCGGTTCAGCCGTTCTTGAGTTATAAAATAACAACGAAAAGTGGCATTGATTTTTATATATTAGATATTTTGTATCCAACAAAATGGATGGACGACCTTACAAAGGAGACTGGGATGGACTGGATGCAAAAGGCGTTGGATCAAGTGCTATGGCGCACATTTCGAGGTCAATGATAGGCTAATTTGATTGATTTATAACTAGAAAGTATATAATTATGTACTTTTTTTATTGTCACATAATACTCGTAGTATAAGAAGCAGGCTTTAGATTCTACAAAAAACAAAAAAGGAGATGGGTAGGCTTTCATACATTCTTGGGCCAAAAATGTAATAAGATGAGGGTGGTATCAATTAAGAGCTTATAAATTATTAAACCATCCCTGAAAATTCTGCAGATTTTGGATATCTGAGAGCAGAGTTATAAGGGATTTAGTAAAAGTGAGGTTATGCAAGAAATTGACATTTTAGAACTGTGATTTCTGTGGTGTTTTAATAGAAAGTGGTCATTTTTTTTATCTTAAAATACTTTTAAATTGTACTGTATTATATTTTACTCAGGGATAATGTACGAAAACTTACAAAGAGATTTTAAAGATATGGAGTACAAGGATGTTATGTTAAAAAAAAAACAATTTAAATAATAATTATCTTTTATTCTGCTTCAATAATAATTAGAGTATTGTCTAAGAAGTGCGCAGGTGGAAAACCAAAATACCGAGCAAAACTCAAACAAGTAAACAAGTTTATCATTGTACTTTAAGGTAACCAGGAGCAAGCTGAGAAGTCCGTAAAGAGAAATCACTGTTAAGGGAATATAATCAAGAAATCAACTGGAAGTACTCAAAACGCAGCAGTCAATTGATCATTGGATTTGTACATATTTTATAAACAATTGTATAACCTATCCCATAAGCCGTGTAAATATACAATTTTTCGATAAAATAATTAATTTTGAAGATTGAATAAATAAACTGATTGACTGAAAATGGAGCTGTCAGCTGTCACAGCTTAAAAATACAGTTGATAAACACAAGAAATAATTAATCGATTATCGGAAATCGATTCAGAATTTATTTTTATTACACTATTATTTGGTATTTTAAATGGTTATTATTATTATTATGATTAAGTTTTGTTCACTCTGATTGATTTAATATCAAATTGTGATGCAAGTGTTTTAATACGCAATATTGTTTAAATAATTTTTAGTAATCGATATTTTATTTTGCTAGTGGAGTAAACTTAGTTTTAAGATTTCCCGTCTTCCAGACTTTCAATTGAGCTGGTTTTTTAATATTTTGAAATAGAAAAAAATACCGCTTTTTTTAAGTCATATCTCAACTCATTACAATTTTGGCCCAGAAGTCCCCGTCTCCTTTCGAAGTTCAACCAAGAAAATATTTCTTACTGATATAGAATTTCTCGGAAAATCTTAATGAGATATTAAATAATCTAGGCAAATAAATCTTAAAGAATTAGTTGCTCGGGCAATTAGTAGGCAATTAATAGGCAATTAGTAGGCAATTAGTACTACTTTATATTTGTACCAGGATAGTAAGTCAGCAAGTACATTGCCTACCTGTTGGTAAGTAGTTACCGAGAGATGAAAATTTGCAGCACTTAAAAATAAATATGTGTCTCTTGTTACAATTAAATTGATTTATTTATTTCGTGGAGACACTTTGATACCAAATAAACTCAGGATGTTTATGGTCTACCATTATCCGGCATATAAAACAATATGCTTATTATGTACATAATATATACAAATTGGCATAATAAATACAAATAAAAAAAAAGAGATATATGGCTCGAGTCAACAACAGTGCCCGGAATACGGCAATAGGCTCACCCCTTATTACGTGGGACAAAATACAATGATTGGTGAAATGTGGGTGTTAATTCACCTCTGCCTAACCCTCCGGGGATAAATGCGTGATTGTATGTATGTATGTATGTTTATACAAATTCCTCATTACTACGTATAGTCAAACACTTATTAATTTACGCCCAACAACCATCTAAAAGGGAATTCAGTTAATTATTTAATTTAATGACAATTTCATACGTAAAACTTCTTCATAATAATGCAGAGAATTATATAAATATTCACCTATCACGATTGAGAAATAAATAGATTTTCTTTATTTCTTCAAATACTGTCTTTTCCACCACTATCTCAGCACTTTTACTAATTTCTAAAATACAACCAAAATAATAATATATTCCTTCAACCCCAGGGAAGCGAAAAGGTTGAAAAATATATTTATACTTACGCTAGCCAGTATATATTCGGCGTCTATATTGGGCCTAAGGGTTTCAATGCACGAGAGCATTCAGCTCCTATCCGTTGATTAATTATTCATGAGAAAATGTGCCGAGAACATCTGGTTTCACTTGAGGTGAAGTTTTGTGGATAAATAGTTGATTTTATGACGTCAGCTTGCTTACTGACTATCTTTTCACACGTTGACTTACGGCCGTTACCTATCTATCGCCAGTTTTGACATTAGAAAGGATAAAAACGTCATCAATCTCTATGGTAACGCAATTCATAGTAGCAAAATAACAATAGGATTTAACAAAGGAACTATCTCTTCTTTTACCCTTATCTGTAGATATGTTATTGAGAACGGCCGTTAGTGTGTACATCTAGTATGTAGACTTATGGCAGTCATGAATAGACAGGAAGTAATTTCTATAAGGAAACTAGCTGTCCCGGCGAACTTCGTACCGCCATATTTACCTATAAACCTTCCCTGGACACCCACGAATAATTCAAGACTAAAATGAGCCAAATCGGTTCAGCCGTTCTTGAGTTATAGCGTCAGGAAGGAAAACCCGACTTATTTTTATATAGTAGAAGATTAAATTGTGTAAATACGAATGATTTAAAGAAGGAAATCACGTCCTCTGTCATAACAACAAATTGCAAGTTTCCAAAAATCAAGATCTGACACTTGTTTCCAGCTCCCACTATAAATTTAGCTTTGAATCTTAGTGTATAAGATGTAGTAATTAGATGTAAATAACAATAAGAGTAAATGAACAAATAGATGGACCACCTGTGGTATCTTTATTCACACCCACAATAAACGAATATTGTAAAATAACCCTGACTCAATAGACTTGTATTATTGACATAATATATATATATATTATATAGATCTATCATCATCATCACCATCCCGGTCGCATCCGTAGCCCGCAACTTGGAGTCCGTAATCGGATATCGTTATTCTGTAATTAGACTAGTCGGACTGTTTAGGGCTTCAATTAACCGTAACGACTAATAAAGTAGTTTGTTTAGCAACCGGGGCTGACGGCTTAACCTACTCTCCGAAGTACGGTTAGCACGTTGAAATCTATAAACTATTTAAACAATATTGTCCATACATGAGACTTAGTTATATTGGGAGAGGCCTATTTCGACAGCCTCTGTGGCGTAGCGGTAGTAAACGCGGCCGCTACGCAGGAGGCGCGGGTTCGATCCCCGCTCAATGCAAATATTTGTGTGAATTAAATATGAGTATTTGCATTGTTCTGGTCGTGCCTCGGAGAGCACGTTAAGCCGTCGGTCCCGGTTGCCATAAGAACATCTATGGCCGTCGTTACGGGTAGTTGGAGCCTTAAAAAATCCAAAAAAAAAACAACGGTCTAGCTGCAAAGCTTCGATATCGCCTAATGTTATCATTGGGCTGTGGAGGTCAGATGGCAATCGCTTCACGAAAAAATATCGAGGTCTAGCCAAATCTGTAGTTAAGACGGTAAAGCGGACCCCAGACTCCGAGCTGAAAAGCTTCGGATGCGACTGGGAATTAACGCTAGGATGAGAGAGAGGCCTATGTCCAGCAGTGGACTGCAGTAGCCTAATTGATTGATTGATTGAAGACTTAGTTTAGCTTACGGTAAAGTTAATCAATTACAATTAAATGCATTATATATTTTCTAGGAATCCACGTGCGAAGTCTATGTAATATATTTATGTGCTAAATTAATCACCCTAATAAATTGTTTCAAGGTGTTTAATGAAACGATAGCTTCCACAAACATGAAATATTTATTTTTTGCTCTAATTTTTCAATAATAGGCGTAATGACAGTTAGCCTTGACCAACGGAAGAGAAAGAGAGGGAGGGCAGTTCCGGGGTTGCCACAGTATACAGTAACGTTCCATTTTATATAATTTTACCTATTTTTATGTGCTCTGTATTGTACATAAGCTGCGACCAGCGCAGAACAAGTAGTGAAAGACCCTTTTTAAAATTAATAGTACATCTATCTAACTGCTTGTAATAGAAACCAAGCATTACCATCACCAAAGTTTTAAGTTTACATCTCTAAAGTTGAGAAGGAAGTAAATACCTACAGTATTTTCTAAATTAAGTTAATACAATATACTTTTCTTAACCTACTAATCTATAGGAAGGGGACAGACCTTCATAATGCTAGTACGCATTACATAACCGCCTGGTGTTTTTACGTCAAGGGCTCGGACTTTGTTGTCCTTCCCAGGATAAACGTTTACTATTCGACCCATTGGCCATCTTAAGGGTGCAATATTGTCCGACCTCAACAGGACCAATGAACCAACAGTCAAATTAGGCTGTTCGCCTTTCCATTTGGGGCGATTCTGCAACATGGTCAAATAGTGCTTTGACCACTGTTTAAAGAAATTCTGTTGGATTTGCTGACATTGCCTCCAAAAGGACAGGCGGTTAACAGGCACATTTACAATATCAGATTCTGGTACCCTTGTCAGTGAGGCCCCTGTCAAAAAATGTGCAGGAGTCAAACATGACATGTCATTTGGGTCAGATGACATACTTGTAAGCGGACGGGAATTACAAATTCCTTCGATCTGAACAAGTACCGAATTAAGCTGTTCGTATGTCAATACGCTGTTACCTATTACCCTTTTAATGTGATATTTTATAGATTTTATACCAGCTTCCCACAAACCAGCGAAAACAGGACTGTATGCGGGTACGAATTTAAATTCAATTTCTTTGTCCGCTGCATAAGCATGGACCGCGGACGTGTGCTCAGCAGAGTTTTGTAGCTGGTACAGCTCCTGTAACTGCGTATTGGCACTTCGAAATGTACAGTCAGCGTCAGAGAAAACAGACCCCCTCAATACTTAAAGAATATCGCCGCCTGCGCCGGCCGCGTCACATGACTCACGAATGACGTCACGCGATGCGATCGTCGCTGAGCTGCAAACAGCTTCATCTGCCTTTTATTTGCATGTTCATATTTGTAATTTTCTGATATTTTTCGTCTTTCGGCTCAATTGTATACCAAGATACAACATACTCACAAAAAGATGCCACATTAATTTATGTGCCGTTTGAGGATACGAACCCGCATCTCCAGCGCCAGCCGATTACTTAGACCGCGCCTTACTCCACTAGGCTACGGTTCACTTGATAATAATGGCGAAAAAATGAATAACATTACCTACTCCTATTATCGAACAAAGTTGATTACGGTGTTATTTTGTAGACTTTAAGGTTTAAATTTCAACTACACCAATGTGATAATAATAACTGCTCAATTGACTGAAAGATAAGGTTGAAATTAGTATAGATTTCTCGTTTAGTTCAATAGATTACGCTTGATACAGCTTATTGCACTACCGTCATTTTGTTTTTTACTTCAAAAACTTATCTGCTGTATGAGATGCGGCTATAGTATTTTAATATCTGTGACAGCGCGCTAAGGTTGCAATTAGAATACTTCTTTGTCTTATTTACTAAACTGTGATTGAAGGTAACTTTATAATTCGTGGTAGTTTGCATTGGTGTTAATCCTCCTCGTAATATTATTCAATTTATTAAGTTGTTGATCAGTTTTTTGAGTAAATTGAAAGTATGGTTCGAATAACAACATTTTTGAAAGCTAAAATTGTTATTCTCTGGGAGCAAGAATAGAGGCATAACGGTAAGAGTTACGATAAAAATATATTATATACCTATTTATTGCTTAATCATGTTACCTTTTCATTTACAAGTTAGATTTTTGGAGTTTCTTTTATTTATTATCATTTTCATTACAGAGAAATACAGTGCGTAGATGGATTCGAAGGTATCAAGCGACGGGTGATATAAAAAATGTGAACGCCAAGGACCTCGCCTAGTTGCTTACACTCATGAATCAGAACGGCACCATGATATTGTGGAAGTTCACTCAGTGGCACCCTTCAACCCTAAAAACATATAAGACTTAAGAACAAGCGGCGGTTAACATTAGGTAGGTAAGTAAATGATTATAATAATATTCTTTAAAATAAAATCACAAAAAAAAAACAGATTTGAAAAGGTTTATTATTTTAGGTTACTGGATATGGATGTGTTCAATGGGCCCAGGCGAGCTAGTGGAAATAGGTGGCCGCATGAACAGTGAGCGATACCTTGAAGTTTTGAAAGACGTAATGCTGCGCATAATCAGTGCGGGTCGCATATCCAGAAGGACAAATTTACCTGGTTCAGGATAACCCTTTAGTGCATCCCGAATTGTGCAAGACTGGCTAAATGCACAAGAAGATATAACGGTGTTTGAGTGGCCGGCTAAAAGCCCGGATCTTAATCCTATAAAAAACTTGTGGGGTCAGATGGTTTTAAACTGGAACTAAGGTAAACAGAACTTGGGAACTAATGCGAAATAGTGTCCTAACATTCATAATAATAATAATTATATTATTATTAATACCTAATCCCATTACTCTTGTTTACAAGTTTAGTAATCTTCTAATGTGTTAACGATGCACCATCTGACCTCACATATTTTTCTAATGTTGTGTTAAAAGGGTTACTTATCAGAAAATGTGATCAAAGAGGAAGATGTATATTGCTATACTGTTATAGTTTAGCATGTTGGTTCTTTCTTTGTGGTTCACAGGCATAAATAACATTTCATTTTTCAACCCTTCTTTTATATTCAAAGATTATACAGAGTGTAAAAAATTAATGTTTGCAACTTTAAATAAATAAGTAAATAAATATTGTAGTTATGTTTCTAGAACTATGTATAATATTAACATTTTATACTTCACTTAGACCCTAAGTGAAGTAATCATTTCATACTTAGGGTATTGTGTTTCGTCAATAAATTTAGGTTCTAAAAATAAGTAAATCTAAAAATAAGTAACCCCAATTTAACTCAGATAGAAAAAAAGTCCTAGAAATGTTATTCGAGAAATAAATTAATATTGTTTATACAACAAGCCTATCTTTTCTTACAAACCTCATACCTACTATAAAATTTGATTCCTTAAATAATAATTAACAAAAGTGCTTATGAGAATTAAAAAAAAATTATACGAAATAAAAAAAGAACTTTGTGTCCGAGGATTTGAACCCCCGGTTACCATATTCACAAAGCATAGGTCATAACCACTAGACCAACATGACATTTACACAAAGTTTCAAAAAACTTCAATGCTTTCATGTCATTATCAAGGGGGGTCCCTTTTCTCTGAAGCTTACTGTACTAGCGTTGTCGCAAAATATTTGAGAAGGCTTATTTCGACGCGATACAAAACGTTTCAAGCAATTAATAAAGTTTTCAGTGGTCATATCTGAAGCCAACTCGATATGAATGGCTTTTGTGACAAAACACACAAATATGAGTATATAGCCCTTGTAAAGTACCGGCTTTCTAACACGAGCGAACTTTAATGTGAACGGTCCACCGTAATCAATTCCAGTCTTCTCAAACGGTCTTGCTACACACACTCTTTCTTTAGGTAATGATCCCATCAACTGGGTTGTGCTTTTAGCCTTAAGTTTAAAACAGATTATGCATTTATGGATTACACTTTTAATTTCTCGAAGGCCATCAATTAGCCAATATTTTTGGTTTAGATGAGCTAAGATTCCCCTTTGGCTAATGTGCATTAAATCCTTATGAGCCTTGAGTATTATTAGTTTTGTGATATTTGAACTCTTAACTAATACAATTGGGTGTATTGTTGAATAGGACAGCTCAGAGTTTTGTAAACGACCACCTACTCTTAACATATCATTTTTGTCTAAAAAACAGTTCAGAGAGCTGAGGCTGCCCTTTACAATTTTTTTGCTCCTTAAGGAGGCGATTTCGGATGCATAATTTTGATGTTGGTCAATTTTAATAATAGTATTTAATGCTTCATTAAATTCAGCAGGTAAAAATTCACCTCTATTTCTACTTTCTGTTTTCGCTTTACAGTTTTTACAAAATCTTAGGACATATGCCATTATTCTTTTTATTTTGTCTATATTTGAGTATTTGGTCAAAAATTCAAATTGATCCTTTACATTCACATTTAACAGACAAGTTTTGTTTGTACCTTTCAATTCAGGTAATTTTAAACCTGCAACCGCATTTGTCTTTTTATGCTCAAAGTTAAACTCTTGCAATGAGTTAGGTCCATGCCACCATAAATTATTTGATTGCAGCAAATGGGGTTGCACTCCACGCGATATACAATCTGCAGGGTTGGAGTCAGTTGGAACGTAGAACCAGTTAAAATTGCATGTAAGCTCCTTTATCCTTTTTACTCTATTTGCTACGTACGCTTGCAATTTTATTGGCTCCACGTCCAGCCAGGCAAGTACTATCATTGAGTCCAAGTATAGATATACATTAATGTCAAATTTTGTCTTGAGAAGACTATACAATCTGTGTACTAGCATAGCCAGTAATAAGGCACTATTTAGCTCTAAACGAGGCGTGCTCAAATCCTTGTTGATTGGACAAATTCTTGACTTTGAACATAATAAATTAACTGTTACACTGCCGTCAATGTTTATTACTCTTAAGTATACCGCACAACCATAGGCCATGTTTGAGGCATCTCCATATCCAACCAACTCCAGTTTTTGAGAACGCCTGATATCAATATGTCTATTTATTTTTATGCTTGACATTTCAATAAGGCTATTGGCAAAGCATTTCCATTCTTTATTAAGATCACAAGGCAGATAATCATCCCATGAAAGTTGCAATTTACATATTTTTTGTAATATTATTTTAGAATACACAAACACTGGGCCTACAATTCCTAGTGGATCAAAAAATTTACTTATAAATGATAACACTTGTCTCCTAGTATATTTCTCTTGTATTTTAGTTTCTGGGCAGCTAACTACTAGTTCATCAGCAGAAACATTGTAAGAGAGGCCAAGAGTTTTCACGAACACCTCGTCTTCATCTATGTTTACACTTTCATTAAAATTTAATTTATCCTTAGGAATGCCTTTCAATAACCAATTGCTATTTGCGCACCACTTGTGCAGTTCGAACCCGCCTAACTGAAGCAAGTTTATTAACTGTGACTTAATTTTTAAAAGAGTATGAATATCGTCATGGCCTGTTATAATGTCATCGATATAAGTTTGTTTTCGCAGTACCTCCGCCGCAAGCGGAAAATTAGTTTCATATCTTTGTGCTAGCTCAAGCAAACATCTTGTGGCTAGAAACGATGAACTTTTTTGACCGTAAGTTACGGTTTTTAGTTGCAGACACTGGATGGGGGCGTCAATAGTGTCCCTCCAGAGAATATTCTGCAGTGGCCTATATTGAGGATCAATTAAAATTTGTCTGAACATTTGTTTTATGTCAGCAAGTAATGTAAATCTAGTTAACCTAAATTGTATCAAAATATCAAATAAGTCACTCTGTACAATAGGACCGTTTAATAAGACGTGATTTAATGACACTCCATTTTTTGTTAATAATCCCCCATTAAAGACTGTGCGCATCTTAGTAGTTTTACTGCGGTCATTAAATACAGGGTGATGAGGCAAAAAGAAAACCGCATCATTTTTTAAGTCATAGTTTGATATATCCTGTACTTCAGCATGGCCTAAGTCAATATAATCCTTGATAAATTCTTTATATTTTTTATAAAGTTCAGCATCTTTTAATAAACGCTTTTCCAAATTAAGAAATTGCTGCAAAGCACTGGAAAAGGAATCTCCTAGGTCCAGTTTGGTCATTGGCAATTTTAAAGGCAACGCAACTTGAAACTTGCCATCTTGCAAAGTAACGGACTCCTTAAAACTAATTTCAGCTAGCTCCTGTTCGGTATTTTTTTCAGGAAGGACCTCCGGAACCTTTTCTGCCTCCCAAAATTTTTTAAGGCTTGCTTCAAGTTGCATAGACTCATTGTCAAAAGTGGAATGAGGTTGACTGACCTTATTTGCTGCAAATAAGCATGTTTTTTGCGTTATCACTTGTACTGTGGGCACTGCCCCAGCAATAATGTGGCCAAACTGGGTGCTTACTAGGAAGGGACCACCCAGGCTAAGCTGCCTGTCCTGGTGCTTCAGAGTCTGAAAGAAATATTGACAGCCTAATAAAATTGTTATTGGTGCCTTTTTGTCAAACTGCGGATCCGCAAGTTTAGCATAGCTGGGTATGTCCAAAGTGTTCCTAGGTATGATAAACTGTGGTTGGTCCTCAGTTATTTCGTCCACAATACTACATTTAACTTTAAGTTTGAAGTTATTCACACAAGACCTAACAGAAAATTCCGCCATCTCCTTGGACACACTTACTCCCTTACCTATCCCTGTGGCAGCATTATCTTCCAAATATTTTGCACACTCAAGTCGCTCAGCTAGGCTGGCTAAAACTAACGATACTTGACTACATCCATCCAAGAGTGCTCTGGTCCTAATGTATGTACCATCCTTCGCCTTAACTAGCACCACTATGGATGGTAACAGCTCCTCTTTCTGATTACTACATACTAGTCCTACCTTGTTAGTTGACGGCAAGCCTTGTGCCTGTTCTTGCTCACAAGATTCTAACACCTCAGTGTTCTGATGCAAAAGTGTGTTATGAGGTGCTTTACACACTGAACATTTAATATTAAACTTGCACTTGTCATCATGTTCATTGAGGCAAACCTTGCAAAAGGATTTGTTCTTTTCAATAAATTGTACACGTTCATTAGCATTGGCCAACTTAAATTTGGGACAAATATACAATTTATGGATGTGTGAACTACAATACTTACATTTAATTTTAATCTTTTTCTCCTCAACAGTTGCCACCCTACTTGTAGCAAGGGAGGCTCTCCTTGGCCTCTCCTGTTGTTGAGTGCTGGCAGACTGCGACAATGTTTCCAGTGCCGCAGCCTTTTTTTCAATAAAATTGAACATTAAATCTAATGTGGGCATGTCCGTGGACTCTTGCTCCAGATAAAAGGACCTAATTGTATACTGGTCAAGTTTTTTTTGTAATATGCAGACTAACAGGCTATCCCACTGTGTCGTTTGCTGATCCAAACTTTTTAGAGCCCCAAGATGTTGCTTAACTACACTTAAAAGACTGCGCAAAGCTACAGGAGTGCATTTGGTTATTGGGGGAAAGTCTAGAATACTATTTATATGGTGTGTGATCACTCTTGCCTTGTTATCATACCTTTGTTTTAATAAATCAAGTGCAATTACATAGTTTTCACTTGTAAGGGGTAAATGTTTAATAACATCAAGGGCTTCACCCTGCAGGAATGAGGTTAAATAATACAGTTTGTCGCACTGAGATAAACTAGTGTTTTTGTCCACTACCGAGCGGAACAAGTTTATAAAATGTTGGTACTCACTCAACTGTCCATTAAAAGTGTTTATCACTATACGCGGAAGATTCTGGAGTCCATTAGAATGCTTCTTGCTTGAACAGCCGGGTTCACTTAGCTTGAGGTTTATTTTTGACAGAGTCTGACAAAATTTGTCTTCCATGGCATCAAAATCCTCCTTGTCGTTGGGGTCCAACACTTGAATTTCAATATTTATCTCCGAATATTGGGCAAAGGCCGCTATGAGTCGGTCTTTCTTTACTTTGAGCAGCTCCAAGTTCAACTCGGCGGTTAGACCGCTCACGTACCTTTCTGTTTTTGTAATTATACCTTTATATTGCCCGCGGCTGGCTACTAGCCTTTTTATTTCTTCCATTTTTTTGTTAAAAAACCCACTTTAGCACAGAAATGTACCTGGAGTAACGCCAAATACAAAAATTTTACAATCCCGCCACGATAGTAGCAATCCCGTATGAGGATTCTTTCAAAGGCTTCTTTCAATATAACCCTTTCGCGTAGAGAGATCACCCGGGCCGATCGATGCAGTCGAAGTCGGCGACCTTTTCTTTAAGCCGGGTTATAGCACCGGCATTCCACTGCAGGAATCCGACCGAAGTACACAGTACTCGGCGAATGAGGCACGCGCTCAATAGCAGCGCGTTCCAAATTTGGTCGCGTTATAGCGCGACCGGCTCGCACAGCGCGCGTTGTAAAACTTAACCTTACCAATACCACCGGCAAGATTTGATACAATACAGTATCACTGTTTATTGTAGTAGCACTGATTCTAAATGCCTATTAGGCTTATCGAAGGACCATTTTCATGTTTAATGAAACGATAGCTTCCACAAACATGAAATATTTATTTTTTGCTCTAATTTTTCAATAATAGGCGTAATGACAGTTAGCCTTGACCAACGGAAGAGAAAGAGAGGGAGGGCAGTTCCGGGGTTGCCACAGTATACAGTAACGTTCCATTTTATATAATTTTACCTATTTTTATGTGCTCTGTATTGTACACAAGGAATATCTAGACTGGACCTAATACTATGGTATATTATATTTTTGTTGCAAAAATATAGCATATTATAGCAAAGAAAATTACATGAAATAATACCTTAATTAAAATGAGATTTTTTTCATATGAGTTAGCAAGTCGATACATACATGGATGGGTGGGCAGCTCAGAAGCACTGGCGGACTTCCATGAACGATTTAATTACTGTATAGGAAGTTTACGCTGCGCTTGCCGATACGTGGCCTCCACTCGAGAACTTTTCGACCCCATCGGTCATCAGTCCTCCGTGCTATGTGCCCTGCCCACTAGCATTTCAACTTGCTATCCGCTGAGCTATGTCGGTAACCTTGGTTCTTCTACGGATCTTCTCATTTCCGATTCGATCTCGCAGAGAGACTCCGAGCATAGCCCTCTCCATAGCTCGTTGTGCTACTTTGAGCTTACTCATAAGGCCCATAGTGAGGGACCACGTTTCAGTGCCATAAGTCATCACTGGTAACACACACTGGCGGACAGGGAACGCGCTGGATGCGAGCCGCTTCCAACCGGTCTTATTGGAGATCTATAGGGGAGACCTATGTCCAGCAGTGGACTTCCTGTGGCTGAAATGATGATGATGATGATAGGAAGCTTGTGAAGTATGTAAGGATATAAAAGCAGATGGTGGCTGTGGTCTCTAACTACCTCGAAGGGAAATTAGGAGTGAGCATATGAATTATAGTCACTGTAAAGTTAACGATAATAAATAAAAAATCACTACCGTTCGGTAACTATGATCTACCGACACCAATAATTTAATCTAACCCCCCAGTGTTTATACTAAACTACCAATAACTGCAATCGTGTCCATTTCCATAATTAAATCCATAATCCAATGATCCGGCATCAGTACCGGTTAACGGTTATTGCTCCCCTGACATTTCAGAGGTCACGCAAACCCTAAAATTATACTCGAAATATCGTATAATGCAGGTTTTTTGGACTAAAACCGGTTATGGAAATTAATTTGTTTGACGGTTTATGACTGTTGGTTAATAAAAGGTTTATTTGAGCGGTGGTTGAATGGCATTAACGAGACGTGCGTGGGTTAATTTTTACTAAAATCTATTTTAAGATTACAGAAATGTACAACTTTAGTTTTAGTGCGCTATAAAATTGAAAGTAGATTTTACGGATAAAATAAATGGTTGTTCTGATTCCATGGCGATTTATTTGGTAGCTATTTGTATAAAAACGTCAGGCTTATTATAAATATTAAAATATGAATGAATGAATAACACTTTATTGTACTCCAGTAATGAATACATAAGAAATTTTAACAAAATGTATATAGTACAGAATAAGCAAGCTGAAGTGGCAGTGGGCTGGCCACATCTGCCGAAGGACTGATGGCCGTTGGAGCAAACGATTCCTAGAGTGGAGACCACGCGAAGGTAAACGGAAGGTGGGACACCCCCTAGCTAGGTCGACTGATGACCTGCGAAAGGTGGCTGGGACGGACTGGATGCGGAAGGCGGAGGATCGGCAAACGTGGCGCGTATTGGGAGAGGCCTATGTCCAGCAGTGGAATTCAGTAGGCTTTATTGATTGATTGATATAGTACAATGGGCGGTCTTATCGCACGCTGCGATCTCTACCAGACAACAACAAGATTAAAAGAGGAGAAAATACTATCATCGCACTTCTCGGCACAAATAGGGAATCCATCCTTACATGTTGCGACTGGAAACAGTACGCAGTCAGGTATAAAAGGAAATTCATCTCCCGAACGCTTAAGGTGATTACATACGCGAATGACTTTGACCATACAAATGCTCAAGGTCATTCGCTCATATTTGAACCGTAAAAATCAGTAAAACCAATTTAAATAGATAATTTTATAAGCGACGGTTACTAACTAAGAAGATCACGTCATGCTAATACACGTATTTAACATACATGTGAAATTTTAGATTATTTGGATACATATTGTAGAAAATATTTGGTTTCATAAGAAAGAGTAGAGTGATGTTCAGAGCCTCTATTCAACTATTTCCTCTTTTTTAATTTAATTTATGAATAGAAGAAGTTACTCTGTATATCCTGTAGTATGCAGGCATGTAAATTTCAGATCTGTAGGTTTTATAGTTAAAAAGAAAAACGGTTTCGAAAATACCGATTTTTCGATGCTGATCTGATTAAGGGCCTTAAACTGAGTGTAATTCATAGTTGCGAAGTTCAATAAACTGTGCAATGAACTCCCTGTCGTAGTTTTTTCAAGCGATAACAGTATAAGGTTGTTCAAGAAGGGCATTAAAAGGTTCTTACGAGGTCGGCAACGCGAGTGTGATACCCCTGGTGTTATATATGTCCATACGCCACGGTAACCACTTCTCATCAGGTGGGCCGTGTGTTTGTCTGCTACCTAAGTGGTATAAAAAATCGCGATAGGATTCGTTAAAAATAGTGTTTATATCTTTTTCCATAGAAAAAAAACTTAATATTATAAGGCTGAAGAGGTTTTGTTTATTTGGTTCAACGCGAAAAGCTCAGGAGCTACTGGTTCGAATTGAAAAAATATTTCTGAGTTGAATAGTCCGTAGGTATATCAAGGAATGTTATATAGCCTTTAAAAGATCATGCTACTGACCCAAGATATTAGTAATTAAAACACATACATACATAAAATCACGCTTTTATCCTCGGAGGGTTAGACAGAGGTGAATTAACACCCACATTTCACTAATCTTTGTATTAGGTCCCACGTAATTATAAAATGTCAATGAATCCAGCATATTCCCATACGGTATTTGAAAATTATGCTCGAGTCAACAATAGTGCTTGGAATATCTAATATATAAAATTCTCGTGTCACAGTTTTCGTTGCCATACTCCTCCGAAACGGCTTGACCGATTTTGATGAATTTTTTTGTGCTTATCCGGTATCTATGAGAATCGGCCAACATCTATTTTTCATCCCCCTAAGTGATAAGGGTGCAGCGGGAACGGGATTTGAATACCACGCGGGCCGAAAATATGGCGGTACGAAGTTCGCCGGGGCAGCTAGTGGCATATATAAGTTTACCACCTATTGCGTGAGACCGAATACAATAATTGGTGAAATGTGGTTGTTGATAAAATTCACGGCTGCCTAACCCTTCAGTACCATTGTTGTAACATTGTATGTATGTATGTACGGGGTTTCAAAATACACCACGGGCAAAGTCAGGCGGGTCGGCTAGTAAAAGATAAAACGAAGGAAATTATGTTAACTACTACAATTATCCTTCATTGGCCAATTGGCCATCGTTAATTAAGAAAGTACGTGAGTTTGAAGTTTTCTCGATAGTTTTCCACTGCTCCATTTGAGCTAAATAACATCTGTGACGAAGTTATAGCTCTTTTGTGCAGGAAAATTGCCGTTATTAGGTAGCTCTTAGGTATTAACCAAGGATTCTGTAGCTCTTTCAATGAATCTACTACATTTTATTAATTACTAGCAGTCACGGCGAACTTCGCACCGCCATATTTTCCGCCTGCGTGGTATTCTGATCCCGATTTATCAGTGTTTCTCTACAGTATTATGCATGTATTATACATAAAAACCTTCCTCTTGAATCACTCTATCTATTAAAAAAAACGGCTTCAAAATCCGTTGCGTAGTTTCGAAGATTTAAGCATACACACGGACGGACAGACAGCGACAGCGACTTTGTATGTAGTGATGATTATACTTCACTTCGTAAAATGACAGAAACATTGAGCGCTAAAATCCAATTGCTGATCGTGCATGCGTGTCCACCGCGTCCATAGACTATGTAGAAAAAAATTTGGTACATGAAGTTGTATGATAATGGAAAAAAAATACAGTATGATACAATTGGCCATGGAAGACCCGTATCATAATGAAAATTTTTCAATATAGTTTGATATTCTGTGCGTAAAGACCGTGATTAAAGTTTTTATTTTTTTAATATTTACATTTCAGTATGCGAGTAGACAAATTATTGCGCTGTTTTACGACGTAAAAGTGTACTTACGATAATAAATCGGCCTTCTATAATTTTTCCACTCTGTCGACCCTGGTCCACAGTTACGATGGATTTTTCTATCGTAATCACTTTAAAATTGCCGGCCTTAAAGCCTGCAAAATGGAGATAAGCTCATCCCATAATTTATTATATCAAAATCCAAACCTTTCCAAATTATTAAAAGTTTTCTACTACTAAACTGCCCTGAAGGCAGTTTAGTAGTAGAAAACTTTTAATAATTCGGTTTTCTTAATTTTTTTAATTTTTACACCTATAAATGTGATTACTTGCGCATGAATGAGGCCCCATCCTGATTTTCGGACCCAAAATCAACTTCATATGCTAGCCAATACTGACGAAGTTCTAACGGATGATTTCCTTTCGGCATTGGGAAGCAGCAAGATCAGCTAAGTAGACACAAAGGAGTAGGATAAAGAATATGAAAACGGATTTAGGACCCTTTCTGAATACTGAAACTGAAATAAAAATTGTGGGAATGTGAAAGTAACTATGTTTGTCTGTTTGTCTGTCTTTTACGCTTTCACGCCAAAACCACTGAATCAATTTTGATAAAATTTGGTACAAAGATAGGTTAGATCTTGGAAAAGGACAAAGGCTATGTTTGGTCGCGATAACCGACATCAACAGCTAGTTATTAATATTATATCAAGATGCCTAAATGATAATTTAATATTATTAGCCACCCACGCAGACTTTGTCCTCCCCAGACCGCAATTTAATAACATAAAGCTTTTAGCAACATAACTTATCAAAAACATAAAAAAATATTAAGTGTGAACAAGATGGCGGATAGGAAATTGCAACTGTATTATGTTACACCGCTGAGAAAGCTAAAAAGAAAATTAAATTTCTCTTGTGTGGTACCGCCTGTTATGAACGGCGATGAAAATCGTGATACAAAATGATACAATGCTTTGAGAAAAATTCTTTACATCCAGTGAACATTTCTGAAATATGTACTGAAATCGTTGAAATAAAACCGATTTTTGACGGATTCTATCATGGTTTATTACATACTATACTTACATTACATACTATACTTACATTATACGTATACTTACATTTAACCCGATGTTTCGTCGATGCAGTAATATTCGCGGAGTAACTGAAAAGCAGCTGAAACGTCATCGGGTTATAATATAAATGAGTAACATGCTCATAAGCTTTTGACAGTATCAGGGGCTGAACTTTTAAAAAATGCTTTTAAGCTTCGTATCCACTAGACAACATTTGACGGCGTAATGCGTGCTGGGCAACACGTGACGCCAAATACGTTAAAAGTTTGGTGACGTTGCGCAACATGAACAACGTCTTGTAATCTTTTCCACGCAGTTTCTAGTATTTGTGATGCCAATAACAGGTGAACTTATTATTTGCAGCGCCATTTACAGATGCGATAAATAACTCTTTCAATTTTAAAATTCCCATTTTCAAAAACGCTTTTTAACTCGTAATAATCGTCTTTGAAAATGGTTGTATAGTTATCATACCAAACCTTTTTGAACTTTTGATGCACTCACAAACTAACTTAACATTTTTACGTACGTACAGATTTTTTAATTCAATTATCTAAAATATCAAAAACAGGCACATATTTCTCATTAAAAACTTTGAAACAAAGTTAAATCCAATTACAACAATCCAGCGGTATAAATATTTCTTCAAAATAAGTAATATTACGAACTTGAACGTGATCAATTATAATCATCTCAAGTTAATTAATTACTGACTTAGTGCTTCATTACTGTTACTAATCATGTAAATGCTGATTCTGCTGTGATTAAGCTTTTTAAGCTGGGCTAGAAACCGGCCAAGTGTGAGTTAAAATCGAGCACGAAGGGTTTCGTATCCATATTGTTTTTTTTTTCGGTTTCGCATTTGTTATTATAGCGATAGCAAAATTTTAACTGTCTAGCTGTCACGGTTCATGAGATATGTCCTGGTGATGAACAAAGAAACAAACAGATAGACAGATAGACAGACGGCGGCGTCGTACGGCCGTCCCCAATAACCTATCTACTGTCGGTTTTGACATTAGAAAAGATAGAAACGTTATCAATCTCTATGGTAACGCAATTCATAGTAGCAAAATAACAATAGGATTTGACAAAGGAACTATCTCTACCTTTACCTTTAACTGTAGGTAGGTATGTTATTGGAAACGGCCGATAGTAGGTAAAGGGTTTCGTTTTTACCCTTTCGATACACGTAATTCATTGCGGCTTCTCAACGGTCTCCTTTATCCGCATCGGAGTTTAACATGTAACAGGCACGCTGTATCTGCATCGAATTCAAATTGAATGACTTCCCTTTAATCGTTGCTATATAATCCTTTCTGAGCATTTGTGGTTGTTTGTTACTCTTTCACGTAATCACTACAGCATTAATCTTAATTAAATTACACACAGAAATTATACATTTTTGCCAGCTATGATTTTCGATCCCACGAAATAAGGGGTGAACTTATTGCCGCCAAGCAGGCACTTGGTCATGGGCTATGTGTTTACTGTTAGATGCAAAACAGCTTTACCCCTTTGTCGCCTTATTACGACACACACGGCAAAGATGGGGTGGCCCATTCTACTTCACCGGCGACCTACACATCAAATTTCACAAAGAGGTAGATTCTCTGGAATGCACAAATAGGATATTTCATCCTGGACACAGGTTTCTGTTTAAAAAAATGTCAGTATCAGATACCGCTGCGTGGTTCCTGGCAGAGTAGAATTTGGGCCACCCCATCTCCTCCCATGTGGTGTCGTACAAGGCGACTAAGGGATAGGGCTGTTTAACATCAGACAGATATATACAGCCACGACTCAGCCTATACATGACTCAACCCAACAATAGTGCCCGGAAAACGGCAATAGTCTTACCCCCTATTACGTGGGACCAAATACAATGATTGGTGAAATGCCCTTCGGCCACGTACGAAACCAAGTTTCGAAACTAGTTTCGAAAATGTGGGTGTTAATTCACCTCTGTCTAACCCTCCGGGGATAAAGGCGTAATTGTATGTATGTATGTATTTATGTATTTGACACGAGTGAAGCCGCGAGCAACAGCTAGTCATATCATAAAAGAAAAGTTTGTTTGAACAAGCATAACATATCCACACGTACTGAGATATACGTGAATATAACGAGGAACAATAACTTTGCGGAGTTTGTTCCGCCGGATGTTCCCTGTCTAAGCCTTTATATGAGATAAAACATTATCAGTTATGCACACGCTCAAGAGCTTTGTACAACATTTTCAAAATGTATATTTGATGTGAACGTCAAATATGATGTACAGTCAACGACACAAATTAATTCAGGATTCTACCTTTTTTTTAATAATAAAGTAAAGATTTTATTAAAATTCAGAGAAATAGATGAACATACATCGACAATGGACATTCTATACGTCGATTACAACTATCATAAACTCCTCCTTTTTTGAAGTTGGTTAAATTACCTTAAATTAACAAACGTCAAACATAAATCAAGACAGAACTTTAGCAATTAAAGAACAATGAAGCCGAATCACTATTCAGTAAACCTTCACAAGAGTTAAATGGCTTAAGATAAAAACTTTGGTGATAAGACTTACTACATTTTTGAAACATTTATTACACAAACTTTTGTAAGTTGAAATAGCGATAGAAACTACTCAGACATACTTGAAATATATTTGAACCGGCAACTGTAATTATAACTTTTTTTACTGCAATTTTAAATACGTAAATGCACTGAAGGGATGGACGGATGTTCGGATAAATGAAATGATGATGTTTCAGAAACATCATCTTAATAGCCGAAAAGCAAAGAAAAGGTGTAAATTTTGTACTGACTACACCAAATTGAATAATTCTTTCTGTTTGGTGTTCGTTATTGTGTGACCAAGGTTTGCTTTTGGTGGTTTTATAAAAATAATGGAACACAAGGTGCAGTGGGAACGGGGTCAGTAATAAACGCGGCATTAAAAATTAGAATTAGAATTTGCAGCGGGATCAAAAATTCACGTGAAAATTGAATAAAAGGTGGAGCGGGAACGGCTCGACGCGTCAGATAGCAGTAAATATTTTTTTTTTCTAGAACAGATTGTTGAGGAACGTACCATTTTCACCTAGAAAGTACCACTCTGTGACTCCGTGCTCTAATTTGTTCGAGTGCTGGAAGTTTATCCTCATTTCCTTTTCAATTTTCTATTCCACTGTTGCACCGCCTTTCCAATCGTTTATAGGTCAGACTCACTATAGAAGTGTTAGTTCGTTGGATAGCGTATTGTAGACTAAAGGTTCAACCCCACCAAACGGACGGCATCGGAACGGATTTTACAATCTTTAAACAAAATAAATCTTATATCACAGCATTTAAAGTTTATATTACCAAGTCACGCATGACAGCTTGACGTGCGTCATGCCGCCGCACGTCGCTGTCAAGCTGTTGTGCGTGACTTGGTAATATAAACTTCAAACACTGTGATAATAAGATTTAATTTTGTTTAAATATTGTAAAATCCGGGCCGATGCCGTCCGTTTGGTGGGGTTGGACCTTAAAATGATAAATGTATGGGATTCGACGTATGTGACAGGCGTCAACGTATGTCACAAACGTCAAAATATCGACCACACCTACGCATAAGGTCGAAACGCTAAAAAGCTGATTTTTCAAGAGAGCCGTTTTAAGAAACTTTCTTGTTTAATTTGCTTTCTGAAATCGTTTTTGCCGATGTTTTTGTGTAATGTTATGAGTAATTGGTGTAGTAATATCATGCCGAAGTATGAATTTAATAAAAGCCATATTTACGTAAATATAGCCTTATTTAGTGAATTACGACCTTATACTAGTAGCACAAAGGTCGTATGTTATTGTTACGACCATATTCCACTGTTCAGACCCATTTAAACAACACGAATAAGGTCGTATGTTTTAGATAAGACGGTATACGGCGTATTGTTTTACGCGGCATACCCGCATACGTCTAAGGCAGACAGTCGTATCAGAGCACGTTATAAAACAAAAACTGAAAAAATGCTTGTTCAAATCAGCTTACATAAATTCAAACTTACACAATGCTTGCTCTCTTTAAACATCTCTGTAATATATGTTTTTATTGATACAAAACATGAAATTAACGGAACTTCTCTTTGACAATTTGCTTGAAAAATAAAGATTAATTAATAATAAATGTTAATAAAGTAATAATTATGATATGAGATCAACTTCCTTTCAACTCACAATATGTAAATTTTTATTTGCGTTTGGTTTTTTGAACCAAACGCAAATAAAAAATTACAATTATTGTGAGTTACATTAGAATAGTGTCGATAGCTCTAATATTTTGGACACGACTTGGAACAAATCATCAAATTTAAATATATGAATTATACTATATTAACCTTAGTAAACTAATTGTTAAAAATATAGAAAAATAGTAAGTTTTTATACAAATAACTTACTATTTTAAAAGTTACCTAAGAGCAATCAAAATAGGTGTGTAACAAAATTATTTAGATGAATCTAGTGTAATTTCACTGTCGACCGAATCATACATACAAACGTGCGCGCGGGCTAATTTACTGGGTTACCGTACTAGCGTTTAGGTGTTTAATTGACGTCTAAAAGATGTAATTGTATTGCACTATTCTATTTTTATTTTATTTATTCATTTAAACTTCATGCACACATTTACATAGGCGGACCTAATCCCATAGGCCTTCTCTACCAATCAACCTTATAGGTCGTGCAGAGATTAATCATCGCCTATGCGGACGGGTGTGGGATCTGTGGAGTTTAACGCTAAGTATTCTGTCTTCGCTACATTTAGCTTCAGACTGCCGTTCTCAAGCGTTTCTTTCCACCCTTTCACGCGTCGCACCAATCTGCTCCTGTCCGCGTCCATCAGCGCAATATCATCAGCATACATGAGCAACCACGGAGGCTGTTCATGTGAGTTTCTGATGCTGTCCGACAAAACGTCTAATAACAAAAACGGCTTTCGAGTCACCAACAACAGTCCGAACCACGGACCCGGAATCGTAGTACATGTCTCGGATGGTGTCTATGTAAGTCTCTAGAACTCCCTTGGCCCGCAGTGCCCACCAGATCACCGTGCGAGGAACACAGTCTAAGGCCTTCTGCATATCTAAGAATAGGCAGTGCAGGGGCGTGTTCTTCGCCCTGTATTTCCCCGCCACAATCCTTAGGGCGAACACTGGTTCCATGGTCCCGTGCCCGGGACGGAACCCGTACTGATACTCCGAGAGTGTACTTTCCTGTCGGATCCGGGAGTCGATTATCCGCTCATAGAGCTTCATGGTGTGGGACATTACCTACTTAATAAATCATTAAAATCAATTTAGTTTATGTAATTAAGAAAAGAATCAACATAAAATTGATCTCAAAGTTCTGAAACTCACAATACCTTTTGAATAGTTAAGCAACGTATCATACTTTCTAGCAATAATAAGATAAGTATGAAAAGTAAATACATGTCAGTTTCTGTTGGCTTTTGGAAATATCATCATTATCAATTAATCTATAGATAAAATTGTGAAATTTTTGCGCTCATAATAATAATACTTAACCAGGAACAGTGACTTTAGTATAGGGCATGTTAATTCCATCTCACTATTTGGTTTCATCACCTATCAAAATAGGTCTAGTTAACTCACACTAATCCAGAGATACAGGTCACTTACCTAAGTACCATTTTTTTAATAATGTTTGAACTATTCTCTCCCGTATTGAAAGCGTGTAAAGTAATATCGTTTTGAAGATGAACACCTTCATTGATACAATGTAAGTTAGGTACTCGTATATGAAGTAAAATGTACGATTAACAATGTAATTGCATTACCTAGAATGATACCCGAGTTGTAATGGTATACATTTACATATATCTGTATCCCTTTTGCTATTAGTCCATCTTACTTTTTATACTTACCCTAATAGTTTAACTTTTAGAAGAATCGTAGCCCAGAAATTGAACATTGTCGTTTTAAAATCTATGCATCTCTACTCGCTGCATTTTTACTCAAATTCATTTTTCTTAAACTTTTCAAATATTTTAATTTAATCTTTTTGCATTAATTACGTTGATTCACTGTTATAAGACAATCAAACTGAAGTATTCTTATTCAAAACTGTAGTGAACTATTTACTGGCTCTCCTTGCATTGGTACATGATCAAATATCTGAAACTCAACTTCAACTGCCAGCTATACTTCTAAAACATAGGGAAATAATGATAATTGAAATGAATTGTAAAATATATAGGAAAAAGTTAAATTTTAATAGCATTTATGTGAATTATTAAAAAACAAATAGCATTATCTTTACTATGTAACCAAGCATACAGTCTTAACTTTGTGTTACGCCGATATACGTTTGTATAATTTCAAATTACAACAGTGCGTATGGTCGTAAGTATAAGTTACGACCCCTAGTGTAATATTTTTGAATTGTATAAAGTCGTAACTAACCACAAAACATACTAATAGACTGTCGCATAGAGTCGTAACATGGATGTTGCGACGTTATGCGTTGGACCCTCGTGTCATACGACGTCGGTACTCTGTTGAGTTTGACCCGTAAGCAATCGATTGATCAGCGCATAAGATTGTAACTTGCGATGCGACTATATGTGCGGTTGTGTAAAAAAGTTACAACTATTATCGATCGAAAATCTCCTTACTTATTGAGTTTTTTAAAATTCTGTCTTCATGGAAAAATAGCATGATATAATATTGTTCTGATGGCACCAAAATCTCAATTCGTGAAAAAATGGCGTTACGACTTAATGCGTAGGCGTGGTCGATATGTGTCATATACGTCAAATACCATATTTTTATCATTCTATTCTACATTACACCGACCAACGAATTTTCACTTGTTTAGGGGGATGGGTAGGTTTCTCTTTTTAACCGACTTCAAAAAGGAGGAGGTTCTCAATTCGATGAGTTTTTTTTTTATGTATTGTTTATTAAGGTCCTCAAGCTTCATCGCACCGGAACTAGGGTTGAAATACTATAATGAAGTAGAATCAATGCTCGATATAATTTGACTTGACTTGACTGCCTCTGTGGCGTAGCGGTAGTGAACGCGGCCGCTACGCAGGAGGCGCGGGTTCGATCCCCGCTCAGTGCAAATATTTGTGTGCATAAATATGAATATTTGCATTAGTCTGGGTGTTTCTATGTATAATATGTACCTATGTATTTACGAAAAAAAAAATGTATTTAAGTATGTTTATCCGCATTCTAGAACCCATAACACAAGCTAGTTAAGCTAAGCTTACTTTGGGTCTAGATAGCGTTGTGTAGAATGTCCTACAATTAAGGGAATTTGACCAAACCCTACAATAATCGGGTAAAAGTGTCTAATACAAACCGTAATGCAATTCCTTATTCTGCACTGTACCTGAAATCTGTAATACAATACAGTGAATTATTCATAGCCGCTTCCGAAAACTGGACACAACAACAATTACCTAGCGACCTTCTTCCTTTGTGCTAATCCGAAATAATAAAACAGCTTTTACTTTCGTCGAATGTACGAAAAACACTCGGGAAAAGGGTTGCACTTAGTGTTTGTATTACAGGTTGGGAAATTACAGTTACTAAATCTGTTAGAGGAGTTCTGGAGTTCTCGTTAAGTTTATGTATCTCTTGGTGGAAATACGTTTGGGACTGTTCCAAACGTATTTCCACCAAGAGATACATAATCTTCTAAGTCAATACATTATAAACTTGACAGCCTCCGTGGCGTAGCGGTAGTGAACGCGGCCGCTACGCAGGAGGCACGGGTTCGATCCCCGCTCAGTGCAAATATTTGTGTGAATGAAATATGAGTATTTGCATTGGTCTGGTCGTGCCTCGGAGAGCACGTTAAGCCGTCGGTCCCGGTTGCCATGAGAACATCTATGGCAGTCGTTACGGGTAGTTGGAGCCCTCAAAAATCCAAAAACAACGGTTTAGCAGTTAGACCGTTGTTTTTCGATATCGCCTAGTGTTAACATTGGGTTGTGGAGGTCAGATGACAATCGCTTCACGGAAAATATCGAGGTCTAGTCAAATCCGTGGCTAAGACTGGTAAAAGCGGACCCCAGACTCCGAGCTGAAAGCTTCGGATGCGACTGGGAATTAACGCTAAGAGGAAGAAGAATAATAATCTTCTAAGGTGGCTAAGTTAAGGCTAAGGCGGATTTGGACTAAACGAACATAGAGCTGGAACAAGAGCATGCTTTCTTAATATTTTAGTGTAAACGAAACCTTGTTTCAGCCTTTACATAAGAAAGAACAATGAACGAATGTTTTGTTACTGTTTACACTAATAGAATATCACGTAGAGGGGATAAAATGAGCATTAATGCTCTTTGCTCGTCTGACGTAAATCCACCTTTAGTAGAAATACGTTCGGAATAGTTCCGAGCAATATTTCTGTATCGTCGATAGCCTAGTGGTTAAGGAGTCAGCCTTACGATCGAGAGGTCCCGGGTTCGAATCCTGGCCATTACACTACCGACGTGAACCCACTCATAGCACAAGCAATTTAGCTTAGTTGGGGGGTTAAAGGGAATATTAGTAATTTCGGTTGCTAATATTATTATTCTTAAAAAAAAAAACTTACGGTAAAGACACAATTTCTGCATGTAGCGAATCATACACAACCCCCCTAGACAAGCAGCAATTCATTGACCGGCGTATTGTAGAAAAAAATAATGAATGTATGAGATTTGACATATATGACACGTACTTTGACGTTTATGACATACGTTGACGACGAGGGGTCCATTACACGCTCATGCAAGCGTCATGCATCATGCCGTCAATCATGAATATTATTGGTCAATCGGTTATTAGATGTTATTGGTCAATCACGGCGTGATTGATGGTTAAACCACGGCAAAATCTAGCGTCTAATGGACGCCATACATTCATCATTCTATTCCTGCCTGCAAAAACACACTGATTAATATCCAGTATAAACACTCACACGATGCTAGCACAGATAATAAAACCATTTAATTAATTCGTAAACCAAACAGTTTAATTGCTTGCTAATTGGATAAACATTCACGGATGTCATGTTGGTGATAACAGTGATTGTCAAAGAGGTTTGATATAGACGCACAATGACATATTTTAGCCACTCGGAATGATACGCATTTGTGTTCCATTTGCATAATGACTTGAATGCCTCGCATAATGACAGCAAGCCGCTGTGTGCTTAAATGGAAAACGGAATAACAGTTTGTGTCGTCTATGTTGGTAATCTGCTGCGGCTTTGCATGAATAATAAAAAATGACACTCCGAGATTGCAATAATAGAAATGAAAACTTGAACAATTACGTGTGTATCTATCTACATAACATACAAAGTGTAAAGTGCATGTTTATATACAAAGATGTCGGTAACTATAACCGTCATAGTGTATTGTTTTTCCATCTCTCATCATATTCATTTTTCATAATTTCAGCCATAGGAAGTCCACTGCTGGACATAGGCCACCCCTATAGATCTCCAATAAGACCGTCTGTCCACCTTGTAGGTGGACGTCCTACGCTGCGCTTGCCGATACGTGGCCTCAACTCGAGAACTTTTCGACCCCATTGGTCATCAGTCCTCCGTGCTATGTGCCCTGCCCACTGCCATTTCAAGTTGCTAATCCTCTGGGCTATGTCGGTAATCTTGGTTCTTCTACGGATCTCCTCGTTTCTGATTCGATCTCGCAGAGAGACTCCGAGCATAGCTATTATATATATTGTATTCTATCTCCGTCATCGGACGAATAATATAATTGAAAGTATGAACGTTACACGGCAAGATAATATAATGCAGTATGAGAAAAAAATGTAATCGCATGACAAACCCTCCTCCTATAGTCCCGGGTCCTTTAAGCGGGGCGTGAGAAAGCATCTGATGAGGCCGTCAAGCTGAGTGCCACCATTGTAGCATGGTACGTGTCTATAATGGTGACCCTCTTTCCAAGACTTTGCCCTCAGCTTACCATCAGGCAAGGCGAAGTCAAATTGACGTGTCCTACATAAAAAAATAAAAAAAACTGACATGTTATCCCATTTTCTTACATTCACATCGGTAGTGTAATAAACCATTGACAACAATTGACCATTGACAATTGTGAATGTGACATTTCAAGTCCTATGTTTGCAAAATCTGTAACGTAATGATGAAATTACAAAGCTTCTTCTCACAATCAGAGCGTATAATTAAATACCATCAAACAATACTATCGAACGCAAAGCTCCAAACATTGTTTATAGCCACATAAAATTTATACGACCATTTTGTATTGCCGTCGCAAATCTGCTCCGTATTAATTTCCTTCCCGTTGACGAAAATACGTAATACTACCAAATTAAATTTCCATACTTCATCAGAATTGCAGCACCCTCTTCATAAACAGTCGGCTACTCTTGAACGTAATAAATCATAACCTTTTACCCCCTCCCTCAATAAAGTATAAGCGAATATAGCCCTTATAACAATTACAAGAAGTTCAAAAATAGAAGTACGTAATAACAAATGTTGCTGTACAAAATTAGTTGTTGTTCGAGATTAGGCTATTTTAACTTGACCGCATTTGGGGTTTCTAGCGGTTAATAACTTTGGTGACGTAATTTCAGTTGACAAATGTTTTCTAGTATGTATAGAAATATACATAGGTACGTACATGGAGGTGGGACGAGATGCCCCTGGATGGCCTAGGGATGACCTGGAGCAGGTGGCTGGGATAGACTAAACGTGGAAGGCGGACGCTCGACTGCAATGGTGGACATTGAGAGAGGAGTTTATGGATAACTTTGTTACTATACATACAGAGAGTCAAATCCTACTATCCTACTATATATATATATACAGGGTGTCCCAAAATTCAAGGATAAGCCGGTAACAGAGGGTGGCCCTACTTATGGCTGCTCTGGAAAAAATAAGAAAAAAAATATATCTCTATTTTTTTTTTTAATTATTTAAACTTTTTTAAAATCTTTGGAAATTCGGTACCCCTAATGATATTTTCAACTACCAGGTCCACAATTTTGCAAATATTTCTGAACTCTTTTCTGTATTAGCAAGCTAAGAAGTATGACTATCCAACAACACCCTGAAAAATTCTAGAATATTTGTATTTATTTTACAAAAATAAGTCAAAATATTTTTTTGTCGTCAAATTTTCATACATTTTTACTTTCGACCCACTTTATCTTATCTCGGTGAAAAAAAAAAGTATGAACACCACTATGGCATTCTTTTTCAAAAATTGGCGCAACTATCCAAGATTTCAAAATGGTATAATTTGGGTATGATACTATAATGAAATACTAAAAAATTTTTTTTTTTGTAAATAAGAATCACATTTAATATATTGCTCTTATTGAAAATCACCAAATTGACTTTGTACACAATGCATTCATCCTCAATAAAAAATCATTGACGGGACTTGTGACAAAGTGGTAACCGAGTAGGTTATCACATTACGAGGTTAAGCAACATAAGCCAGGGTGGTTTTCGGATGGATGACCATTCTTAAGACATTAAGACACCGCCGTCCTCTGTTTCTCAGAGAGTGCGTTAGGTCGTAGATCCCGGTGGCCATATGAGTATCTATGACAGTTAGTCGGACCCCTAAAAGTCCAACAACTGGACTCACTACATAACTTTGATATCGCCAGTGGGTTGTGGAGGTCAGGTGGCAGTCGCTTCACGGCAAATATCGCATTTCTGCTGTTTCACAGTTAGCCGGAAAATCTGACGCTCAGAGTTTTATTGGAATTGTTTTAAGAACAATTAGGTTTCCGAAAGCAATTGCAACGCTGGACTAGTTTCATTCAAATATCAATGCGGCTACGGATTATATTTCTGACAAAAGAAATGCACGAAAAATAAAATGTATTAATGCCGGTGGCAAACATTTAAAAATGTAAAATAAAAAAAAATATTAACAATAATGCAATAATTATAAAATTATACCATTATGTTTGTTTAATATTTTAACAGTATGGATTTTCATCCTCTGAACCTTTACAAAATACAGAGTCGAATTTTATGGTTAACTGTGAAACAGCAGAACCGCGAAATTTTCCGTGAAGTGACTGCCACCTGACCTCCACAACCCATTGGCGATATCAAAGTTATGTAGTGCGTCCAGTTGTTGGAATTTTAGGGGTCCGACTACCCGTAACAACTGTCATAGATGCTCGTATGGCCACTACGATCGACGGCCTAACGTACTTTCTGAGGAATGGAGGTGTCTCAATGTCTTAAGAATGGTCATCCATCCGAAAACCACCCTGGCTTATGTTGCTTATCCTCGTAATGTGATAACCTACTCGGTTACCACTTTGTCACAAGTCCCGTCAATGGTTTTTTATTGAGGATGAATGCATTGTGTACAAAGTAAATCTGGTGATTTTCAATAAGAGCAATGTTTTATATGTGATTCTTATTTACAAAAAAAATTTTTTTTAGAATTTCATTATAGTATCATACCCAAATTATACCATTTTGAAATCTTGGATAGTTGCGCCAATTTTTGAAAAAGAATGCCATAGTGGTGTCCATACTTTTTTTTTTCACCGAGATAAGATAAAGTGGGTCGAAAGTAAAAATGTATGAAAATTTGACGACGAAAAAATATTTTGACTTATTTTTGTAAAATAACTACTAATATCCTATAATTTTTCAGGGTGGTGATGGATAGCCATGCTTCTTAGCTTGCTAATACAGAAAAGAGTTCAAAAATATTTGCAAAATTGTGGACCTGGTAGTTGAAAATATCATTAAGGGTACCGAATTTCGAGGGATTTTAAAAAAGTTCGAGTAATTAAAAAAAAATTGAGATATATTTTTTTTCTTTTTTTTTCCTGAGCAGCCATAAGTAGGGCCACCCCCTGTTGCCGGCTTATCCTTGAATTTTGGGACACCCTGTATATATCCTACTAATATTATAAATGTGAAAGTTTGTGAGAATGGATGTGTGGATGTGTGGATGTGTGGATGTGTGGATGTGTGGATGTTTGTTACTCTTTCACGCATAAACGGCTGGACCGATTTGGTTGAAATTTGGTATGTATATAGGTTATACCCTGGATTAACATATAGGCTATATATCAGCGATGAACGGGATCAGAATTCCACGCGGGCGGAGCCGCGGGCAACAGCTAGTCTATACTAATATTAAAAATGTGGAAAGTAACTCTGTCTGTCTGTCTGTCTGTTATGCTTTCACGCCTAACCCACTGAACCGATTTTGATTAAAGTTAATACAGAGAGAGATAGGACCTTGGACAAGGATATAATTTATATTTGGGTGCGGCAACTAGTCCAGTCATTTGGTATTTTTACCTGGAAAGTTTTCCGGGAGTTTTGAAAATTGGCAATTTTATAGATTTTGATATGCTCTTTCCAAATTTGAACTTTGCCACCTCGTATGTTTGCCGCTCGCGCCGCCATTTTGAAAAAATGGCGCCCAAAAGCAGTTTTTTGATAATTACTCCTTTCCGACGCATTTTACAGGAAAAACATATTTAACAAAATAAAAATAGAGGAAATTTCCTACAATTTGTGATAAAAAAAAAATCCCTAAAATTAATAGTTTCGGTGTAGGAGCGCCGTAAAGTGTAATTCAATACACGTATCGGCAGAAATTCTCATTTCCACACCACCATGAGGTAGAGAAATCGGCGCGTTTTTTTATCGTGGTATCCCTTCTATCTACTTCATTAGAAGCCATGGCTCTGTAAATGCAAACGACACTTTGAAATGATAAACGTATACTGATGACTCAGACTAAATATATTTCTGTTGAGCTCAGCCGGGGCTAGATGTTTCTTAGAAGGGAAAGAAGGGGCCTGACACAGAAGGGGCGCATTTCTTTATACCTGCGGAGACATGACAGACTATAGTTACCTATAATTACTATAGATAACCTTCGTATAATTTTTATAATTTACTAATCACAGTATGAGCAGTTTAAAGTAAATATTACACGTTGGTGTGGATGTATAATGGTTTACGGCGCTCGTACGCCGAAACTATTGATTTTAGGAAAGAAAAGGTTTGACATAAATTGTAGGAAATTTTCTCTACTTTTATTTTGTCCAATATGTTTTTCCTGTAAAATGCGCCGGAAAGGAGTTATTATCTAAAAACTGCTTTTGGGCGCCATTTTTTCAAAATGGCGACGCGAGCGGCAAACATACGAGGTGGCAAAGTTCAAATTTGGAAAGAGCATATCAAAATCTATAAAATTGCCAATTTTCAAAACTCCCGGAAAACTTTCCAGGTAATGTTCTAGGTTTTCGCCCAAATGACTGGACTAAACAGTTAGTCTCGATTAAATTTCAGTCCGATCTTTACAGTGAATATAATATGATCAAATACAATTATTGTCGATGAAAGCTATTTAACTGAACAGTCATTGTACTAAGAAGTTATTAAAAAGCCTGGCAAAAACACATCGTACTCTCGCTGGTCTGCTGGAAGAAATTACTTTGAGGAAGAAGTAGTGCCATTGTACAACTCTTACCACTATCGAATCTATAATTCTCATTCTAAGATCCATGGCCATCAGATTTCTTTGTCAACCATTGTCCATTTAATTTTACAAGAAAAAGTAAACCTACTCAAAACATTTCCCAATTCATTTCCGGAGACGATACCTTCTGAGGAGGAATAAATATAATGCTATAAGCCCTTTGATTAGTGAAATAAATTCAAACATATAGGAGACTCAACAGAGCGAACCAATACTTCAAAGGTTACTTCTTTATAAGTCGCGAGTATTCAACGACGTTCAACCTCTTTGCTCCAAAAGAAATTATAGGTACTTATATAAATAAATTCTGACGCCAGTACCTACAAAGGTTTGTATTTTGACTGTTTATACTGGAGATTGATGGCACTTGGTGGAACTTGCTACACATATTGAATAAATCACTTGTACTTTTCCACAATTATTTATTTATTTGAACCTTACCGGTTACCTTCCTTACCGGTTTCCTTACCTTCCTTAGGTGAAACCGGTAAGGTTCAAATAAATAAATAATTGTGGAAAAGTACAAGTGATTTATTCAATATGTTTGTATTTTGAGGAATTGTTTGAAATAATATTGGGTGTATGGGGATCAAGATATTTGGGGGTCCACGTTAATCTACGTACGGTCAGCATCAGATTGAACACTGGAGATACGGTTGCACTTTTTCATAAAGTTGTATGTAGAAGTGAGACCGTGTCTCCTTTGTCGACTGTGCCTTGATGAATGTGGTTCTAGTACCAGTTTTCTTATTGAGAATGGGAAGTTATAACGACAGTTGCCCGAATAAAAACCAAGATAATTCAACGATTGGGGACATTAGTAGGAGTTTAAAACTCGAGCTCTGAAGGATTGTCCTGCGTCCAACAGGGGCAAAATTAAATGGTAATTTAGAGAGTCAGTGGCATTGATTTGAATTGTTACTGTCAGTGGTATGACAGTGGTTTGACAATAACAGAATCGAAGTCCAGCAGCCTTAACATAGCATCATAAACATAAATCTCTTCGCTTCTCTGCAACCAATGACGTCGATGAGATATGTCATTTTGATCACGTGACACCTTTTTTCATCGATTTCATTACTCGAAGAAATGTCTCGAATTTATCGATGTCCACAATGCTGAGGCTGCAGGTGAGAGTTATTTGGATTTCGAAGATTTTCTCACTTCATTAGCATATTCTTTTTATCACGCCTTTATCCCCGGGGTCAGGCAGAGATGTATTAACACCTACATTTCACGTAATAGGGGAAGAGCCTATTGCCGTATTCCGGTCACTATTGTTACATCAAGCTATGCATTTGAGGCTGAGCCTGGGCTGTATATATCTTTCTGATGTTAAACAGGCATATCCCTTACTCGCATTGTACGATACCGCATGGGAAGAGACGGGGTGGCTCAAATTCTACTCTGCCGGGAACCATGCGGCGGTTAGTATAAATATAATTAGAACCCAAAACCACCTTACAGCTATTATTGAGTCCGCTTCTCAATGCATTGGAGTGTTAACGTATCTGACAAGATTTACCCTCGTCATTGAAATCATAACATACTCGGCAGTGTGACGAGGATCATTCGGTCCTAACGATTTCAATACGTACGGGTCATTGGTTCGTAGAAATCAAGTAACATTAATACGGAATTAAGTAACAACTTGTTAGGTGATTGGAAAGAATTCTGAACGTCAAACTTCAAAAAAGAGATTCTGTATTTATGCTGTTAAGGTATTAAATAAGCTTTTAATATCGGAGAGGCGTCGGTAGCTTAGTGGTAAAGGAGTTGGCCTTGCCATCGAAAGGTCCCAGGGTCGAGTCCTGGCCATTACACTACACACGTGAACAATTTAGCTTAGCTGGAGGGGCTAGAGGGAATATTCGTAATAGTAATTTCGGTTGCAAAAAAAATGTAATGAAACACAAAATGTGATCTCACTGAATACTGGGTTGGTACCCACTGGTCCCCTGGAATTCGTCCCCAGTGCCCATTCGTCCTTTCATAATTTCAAGGTGCCCACTCGACCTCTGGTCTATTTTATAACTAAATTATTATTTATTTTTGTCATTTACTCTGGTCCCTGTGGTTGTGGTACAATCGCGTAGAAAGGCTTACCAACTGCTATGGCCAATGTGTAGGTGTGCATCATATTTTTATCAGTTTCTTCTTGATCTGTTGAGTCGACGGCATATCGTATCATAGTCAGATTGATATCATTTAACAGTTACCGCGGGCTATGGACGTGTGCAACACCAGGGGTGTCATATTCGAGCTGTCGACCCAGTAATAATGTGGTAATAATCTCCTAATACCGTTCTTGAAGCAGGGAGATCATTCCACAGTTTTTCGCGGAATGAAATTCATTTCATACTTCACCGTTTCCAGTCAAAGCGTGTGAGGATTGATTTCTGGTTTCTGGTTTTTGTAATACAAGTAATTTAATATCGATTACTAATATTCTTGCCCGAATGAATGACGGTTATCGCGATCAAACATATATTATACGCATATAGCCTTTCCCAAGGTCTAATGTATCTCTGTACCAAATTCCATTAAAATCGATTCAGTGGCTTAGGCGTGAAAGCGTAACAGACAGACAGAGTTACCTTAGCATTTATAATATTAGTATGGATATGGATACAAACGTCGTGTTTTATAATAATAATGTAATGATTCAACCAGCTATCATTAAACGCGATCACTGACAGATAATCTTAATGGATATGACATTTGCAATTGGAATTATGCATTGCTGTCATTGTTACTTTTGTCATTTCAGCATTGGTATAGTTCAAAAATAGAATTCAATGACCAACATGAATAGTTTACTTACTATGGTATCTGCAAAGTTTGTGTAAATAAAGCTATGTACACACTCCAACGACCGTCAAAGTTACACTGAGAAGTCCCGAAGTCATATTAAGATAGACAGCGGAGTGGACACAAAAGCAAAGTAATAAATCAAATGTCTGTTAGATAAATGAAGGTCTTAAATAAATAAATAAATAGATATATATTCTACAACATTCTACACAACGCTATCTAGACCCATGGTGAGCTTAATTAGCTTGTGTTATGGAATCGAGAATGCGGATATACATACTTAGATACTTTTTTTTTGTAAATACATACATATTATACATAGAAACATCCAGACCAATGCAAATATTTTTATTCATGCATACAAATATTTGCACTGAGCGGGGATCGAACCCGCGCCTCCTGCGTAGTAGCCGCGTTCACTACCGCTACGCCACAGAGGCAGTCAAGAGGCGGTCTTTTCAGACAAGCATCAATTTTAAAGGGAAACTGGATGATTTACTCTTACTGATATTAGTTGCCATGTCTCTCCAAATTCTTTGGATTTAAATTAAACTCTCCTACAAGCTGATATATCTTGTGATTGATCGACGGGACTTTGGTGCTGGTTTTCCTTTCGGGTTCAAGTCTGGTAACAGGCGCTCCTGGAATAACCAACATGAACTCAATCCAGAGAAAGAGCAGCAGAGCAGATCCTGATACTTCAAGAGCCTCATACGGTTTGTAGAATTACTTTTGAGCAATACAACTCTGAATAAAGAAAGCATGGAGCATGGTGACCATATAAACATCTATGAAAGTCTTTAAGAGTAATTGGAACCCTGAAAAGTCCAACAACTGGTCTAGCTGCAATGTCAAATGCAAATGCTGCAAGGTCGATATCGTCATTGGGTTATGGAGGTCAGATAGCAGGCAGATAATATCAAAGTTCAGCCAAACCCGCTGTTAGACTGGTAAAGTGAACCCCAGACTCCGAGGTGAAAGCTTCTAATGCGACTGGAATTAACACTAGGATGAAAAAGAAAGAAAGCATGGAGCATAAAATGCAAGTTTTGAATGCTATCCATGTAAAAGTAAATTAGAATCACCATATATCTTCCGGTAGGTATTGCACAAATAAACATGTTGTTTTCCATTCGACATTGATCAAACAAACCACCGAGAATGACCTTGACCTTCAACTCGAAAAATACCCTGCATTGCTTCATCATTCATATGAAAAATGATGGAAATAAAGATATATTGTTTATGAATGAGATGAAATGTAACGGAAAAGAAATGCTAATACGTGACCCATTCATGAAACGTAGTCGACATAAAATATAAATGAAAATGTATAAGGTATAAACAAAAAGGTATTGTATATTTTATTTAAAGTACGTGTAAGTAATTCATGCATGGAATTGACTCTCGAGGATCGATTCTAAAAGCAATTTCTCCGTGGCGAAATTTCTCTCCGATCCATGGCTGCTTATTGTCAATCTATTGCCGTAAATCCAATATTGACGACAAAATACTCATCCGTGTATGCAATTCTATGCAAACGCTATTTATCGGAAGATCACGTAGTTTCGCATACGGTTGTGGAATTCAGAATTAACCGTAGACGCTGAATATATAAATAGTACTGACGTAATTATTATCATAGATTCAAATGCTTGCTTGCAATCTTTCAATTCCCCTGGACCATTTTTGACCAACTTTTTGGATTTCAAAATTTATGACTAGATTAAATTAAACATCATGAGAACTATTGGTGATATTCTCATTTCACTATGATGATAAGAGTCGATGATATTAAAAGTACTGAATATATTACGTATCAAACGCGAAATAGGGTGATAATTATTAGGTATAGTTCAATACTTAATACTCATAAGTGCCGTGTCACTTTAATAATAAATGAATCCATGAGGGGACGAACTGACCCTTGTGATATTAGCCTGGTGCAAAAGGTGGAATAAACTATTATCATCATAATAATAATGTATCATATCGCTATAATAATTGTTACCCTTTCTATTTATAAAAAGACTAGCTTTTGCCCGCGGCTCCGCCCGCGTGGATGTCGGTTATCACGACCAAACATAGCCTATGTCCTTTCTCAAGGTCTAACCTACCTCTATACCAAATTTCATCAAAATCGGTTCAGCGGTTTAGTCGTAAAAGTGAGACAGACAGACAGACAGACAGAGTTACTTTCGCATTTATAATATTAGTAGGGATAATACCCATAAGACAGCCATGGAGGTCAAAAGAAAAGATTTATGACCCTACTAAATTAGTATGATGTGTGATATATAGCAAGAACGTGACCCGAGTGGGTACAACAACAGCAAACGCCATTCGTATAGCAAATAATAATGATTATTGTAATAGAGGAGAAAACAACAAAATGAAGATGACCAAAATAGCTATCTCAGTTAAGAAGGTATTACTATTGAAACAAAACAAGTAGGCAAATATGAAAGATTACAACGTATTAAGCTGCCTTTCTACCGGAGATGTGCTATACAGCTATGCTATGAAGATGTAAAAGCTAAGCTACTCGTAGAAAACTGTGTGACCGTTTCCACTGTAGCATAGCACAGCATTGTTAATAGATGTGCTATGAAATTGACTGGATTGATAGGACAGCCTCCGTGGCGTAGCGGTAGTGAACGCGGCCGCTACGCAGGAGGCGCGGGTTCGATCCCCGCTCAGTGCAAATATTTGTGTGAATGAAATATGAGTATTTGCATTGGTCTGGTCGTGCCTCGGAGAGCACGTTAAGCCGTCGGTCCCGGTTGCCATGAGAACATCTATGGCAGTCGTTACGGGTAGTTGGAGCCCTCAAAAATCCAAAAACAACGGTCTAACTGCAAAGCTTCGATATCGCCTAATGTTAACATTGGGTTGTGGAGGTCAGATGACAATCGCTTCACGGAAAATATCGAGGTCTAGCCAAATCCGTGCTTAGGACTGGTAAAAGCGGACCCCAGACTCCGAGCTGAAAACTTCGGATGCGACTGGGTATTAACGCTAGGAGGAAGAAGAAGTGCTATGAAATTTCCTGCAAATATTCAAAATTCGAATCTATTCTCCGTCCATAGCAAATATCCGTAGCACGCAACTTTCTGTATAAAAAAAAAACGTAGCTTAGCCGAATCTCTTTCCATCAATGCTGTGTTAAAATATGGACCAACGAATATGATTAGTGGATATTATTATCAAAAAACGTATCCATAGCAATGTAGCATAGCACATCTCCGGAGAAAAGGCAGTCTTGTTCCACGAAGCAATATCTAGAGCCAAAATAAGCTTAACTTCTGAGAATGAACTAAGACCCTACATTCCACAAACCGATACAGGCAGCAATATTAATTTGAAATAGCGCTTTTTCCAACGAAAATATCCATATAATAACTTCCTTTATAAATTATTATCGAACCAATTCCAAGCATGTTAGACAAGAATGTGTTCATAACAAACTTTCTCAATGGATCCTCGGCATTTCATTCGCCGGTCAATGACTTTAGAGAGCTCCTCAATATTATTTTGATTTATCTTTGTGCAGTTATGATAAAGGGTTTTCAGAAGCTGCGTATAATGTCGGGTACTTCCAGTTTGCCCCACCAAGCGTCCCCACTGGTGGGGCAAAGTGGAATGTCATAAGCATTATTGGAATTGTTATGGGAATAAGGTTTGATTAACTAGTGTGTATCTACAGTTTGTGTAAAAATGGTTCTGGCTGCGTGAGAGACTTGGTATCCCTATTATACAGAGGAGTGCATGAAAACACCGCGCCTTGCTCTAAGCTTACCTCTGGTCAGGTGACAGTTAGCTCGACCTTTCACCTTATCACGGCGGAAATCGTTCTAGGGTCTCCACCATCTGTGGCACTTCCTACAGTTAAAAATATTTTCCCGTTTAATAATAATAGCATGTTTGAATGAAAGAGAATCGTGTAACGATAATTGAAGAGGGTATGCTAAGAGGGTTCAAGTTAGAGCAGCTAGATGCAGGTATCACAGCAGAATAAGAAATAATGGGGTGGTCACGGCCGGGGGAAGTAGCGGAATAACAAGTTTGGTAATGTGGATACAATCTCTCTCAGTAATTTCAGAAGATTCGATATTTTGTGAACAAAATATTTGTAAAGGAGAAGCCCGATTATAAGTGCGAAAATCAGATTGGAGTGGAGTAAAGCGAGCGTGTGAATATCCTGAAATAAATAACATTGTAACTTTTATTGATACATTTCTGACACTCAATCGATTAACTTCACGATTTGTTTTGTTACTGTCCAATCCGATACGTAATTGGTGTTATTTGAGTCGACGAGATTATGCCCATTCAATTCGTGTTTTATTTGGTCGTTACTTTATGAGTAAAGGGAAACTGATGTATAAATGAATAAACTACAGTAAGACATATTTATGTAGGCAAATGCATAGGCAAGTTACAAAATTACAATTTAGGCAGAGACAAACTTCCCATCAAATCATGAAGCGTCGGTAGTTTAGTGGTTAAAGAGTCGGCCTTACGATCGAGAGGTCCCGGGTTCAAATCCTGGCCATCACACTACCAACCCACTCCTAACACAAGCAATTTAGCTTAGCTGGAGAAGTTATCGGGAATATTAATAATTTAGGTTATTGATATTCTTTAAAAAAATAAAGTTGGGCCATGTGCTTGTCTGCCACCTAAGTTGAATAAAAAAAAGAATAAAAAAAACGTATTTCTCAACTCTATCGCCTATCCCTGAATACATACTTAATTATAATGTGGCAAACAAAACTAACCATATCCGGTTAATACGATATTGGTAATCTATTTGTACAAAAAACATTCATAGCGCATTTAAATACTTTCCTTATAATATCCCGTAGGGAAATGATGCGAAGCTAACAAAAAATACAAGTTCAGTTTTCCTTTTTCCGAGTGACTGGAAGATTAAGAATTTCTAATCCAACTTTTAGAACATAATATTTATTTACGATCCGGAATGGGAATAAAAATATCCGTAATAAAATTCTGACATAAAATAAATTAAATATCTACACTGTATCACTCTAGGGGAAGCACATAAGGGACTGTAACTAAAGAGTAACCGAGTTAATATATTGCAAAGACACTAACAACACTAACCAAGGCGATCTTATGATTGGTGACCATTCATAAAATATTGAAATGCCTCGGAAGGGTATATTAAGCCGTTGGTCCCGGCTATATGAATGTCGATGATAGTCCCCAACAGAAGACCCTTAGAGGAAAGCCTGTACCAAAGTCACTAGTAGAAAACCAAAATTGGTCATTTAAACTTTCATGGTCGTTCACATTACTATTAGAACTATCGGGATACTCCAAACAATACATGGTAAATATCCTGATAGTTCTAATAGTAACAAAATTGGTCGAACAGACACTTTGGTATTCCACTAATCTGTGTGTAATGTACATAATATCTTACTTACCAACATAATGAATGTTCAGTTCTATTATCCTACTTAAGTCTGTTGTTGTGTCATTAACTCCATGAACACTTAGCCGCTTGTTTAGCTGACGCCCAGTGACGTGGCATAATTTAGTAATAATATACATTATGCCACGGCACTGACGTCATAATTATGGTGTTAAATAGTAGTAATGTGTGTTTTTGGAGCCCCAAGGCGAGGTGTAACATAATTAATATGCAATACATAAGATGGTCTACAAGACAAACACGTTAATTCAAAATTTTGTACCTAACATATTCGTCTTCTATACCTTTTTTTTATGGTGCGAAAAATCCACTCGGATATCTTCCCCGCCAGAGCTGGTAGGAGGAGTGGGGGGGGGGGGGGTATGGCGGCTAAAACACACGCCGTCTGTGGACCGTCGACCCTGGCCGACCCAGGGCTATGGCCCTGCTCACACCAGAAGAGGGCCAGATCGAGACACATAGGTATCTCTCGATTTGGCCCTCTTCTGGTGTGGGTGCGCAACTCGCCCCCGGTTATGGCGAGGATTACCTACCTATCAGGTGACCAATGGGCACCTACACAGGAGACGAATCTACACCTATTATTTCGGATTATAAATTTTAGGAGACCAGTTGGTTCGTTGCTTCATGTAATTGCCTTTACCAAACAAATAAGAGTAAATATTTATTGTTTTTCCCTTCCATCTCTTTTTATAATCATTTTGTTATTCTCAGACCTATTTTATTACGATATCGTAAAGCTTATCCCTGATAAGATCATAGTTACGGGAAGGTCCATAATAGCCAATATTTTTTACGCAGCGCTTCTGGCTATCCTACCCATGATAGGGTATTAAAAGTTTTGGGTATACAATGCTTTTAAATTGCTCGTATGGCTGCCTACAGTAAATTGTCATTTGATACGATTGCTGAATAAAATTGTACGGTTATTTTTATCTACAGAAATAAAATTTTGATCCTTTAATATAAACTGAGTTTTACTGATTCTACGAAGGCATAGGCAGGGGTATATTAACGCCCACTACATTTCTCGAAACGGCTGAACCTATTTGGCTAATTTTAGTCTTAAAACGGTGAGATAACATGGAAAAAGGATTTCTATTCCTCGCGGGCGGAAAAAATATGGCGGTACAAAGTTCGCCGGGTCAGTTAGTATTAAATAATAAGTTAATAATTAACATTATTATCATATTTATTTATTATTTTCGGTCGTAGTTACCGATACTGATTAACCCCCCAAAGTTCCGAGAGTCAATTTTGTTACACCTTATATACATACCTTACAGTAAAAACTACTGGAAAAGTTTCCACAAGCAAATTATTTCCAAGCCATTGAATCATTAATCGAGGGAACATATCGGGCATACTAGAAAAAGGGTCGTACTGTGTACCAGTACTGGGACAGTTTTAAACATGATGGCATAGTGTGTGCGTAGTAGTGTGAATTCACTGCCTTTGTGGCGTAAAGGTGAAAATGAAAGTGAATGCAACTACTCCGCAGGGTGCACGGGTTGGATTCCTGCTCAGTGCAAATATTTGTATGCATGAATATGGCTATTTGCATTGATCTGGAAATTTCCGTGCCTCGGAGAGCACGTTAAGCTGTCAGTACCAGTTGCTATACGAACATCTATGGCAGTCGTTACTGATATTTGAAGCTGTCAAAAGTCCGACTAGTCTAACTACAGACCTTTGATTTCGCCAGGAGATCAAATTGCAGTCGCTTCACAGAAAATATGGAAGTTCAGCATCTTAGTTAGACTAGAAAGCCGACTCTAACCGAGTTGGGAACAGGCTCGGAGAATTATGACTGTCAGAGTATTTCTCTTCGATATAAAAAACGTGTCTTGAACTGTGAATGCGTTTGGTATTTACAAATGAAAATGTACCTTTACCGATAGGTGGAACGAGGTTACTTTTCTAGCGTCTTATTATATAAGGGTCAAAGTACTATCCTATTTGTACCTCACAGTACATAATACGAAGGCTCAACTATATACCTACCTTTGAAATCGCGATTGACAACCGTAATACAGTGGGGACGAGCTTTATCCAGCACTGTACAATAGAGACCTTAATTTAATTGTAGGATCGTATGCCATTTGCCTAACAAAGTTAAGCTACAGTTAGTACACTTTGTGATTGGATGGAGTGAGGCAGAGAAACTAGAATGACAAATGTATGGGATTTGACGTATGTATATGACAGTCGTCAACATAATTATGTCATAAACGTCAAAGCCCATATATTCATCATTTTACAATACGCTGGTCAACGTATTACCAATTGTCTAGTGTTCTTGGCTGGTGTTTTACACCCGTATTCACAAACAATACTTCGCTATGCGTACTACCAAAACTGTGCAAAGAACGACAAATTCTCAGTGCGTTCGTTTTGGCAAGCCTTTTTATTCAACGAAGTATTACTTAAGTATTGTCTAATACTTAAGTAATACTTCGTTGAGAGAACGCACTGCGTTAGATGCTCCGTGATGTTTGTGAATTAATTTTACCAGCCCTATGCGCTCGAGCACACTATGAGACCTCACAGTATCGTTTGTGAATACGGGTGTTAGTCTTTCTTTACCGACTTCCAAAAAGAGGAAGGTTCACAATTCGTCGGAATTACGTAGAATTATTTTTCTTAAAAATATGGTTTTTGAATTCGTATTTTCATATCATGTGGGGTTCAATCTATCTAATTCGAAGTAGAAGCAGATAAGGGCGTTCTTTAACCGCCGAGCCATAACCGCTAACCCATGCTGGATTCACACTAGAAGTACTATTATTTGTTCTGTGCTAGAAAAGAGGCTATAATTGTATATTTCATAGAATATAGTTACTTTTCTAACGAAGCTGTATAGCTTATGTCGTAAGTAGCAATATACCTACGACATAAGCTTCGGTTTTTGGTCGTTGAGGTCAGATGGTATTCGCTTTACAGAAAATATCGAAGTTTAGCATCTTAGTTGATCTAGAAAGCCTCGTAACGTATTCTAACGTGATATACCTACAACACAAGCTATACAGCTTCGTTGGAAGAGTAACTATGCTCAATATTTCAGTTACTTTTCTGTGGAAGAAAAATATTAATAGATTTTCAAAAATACCGCGCATCTTAAAACCGAGTCTCTGCATTATTAAGGCAAGTTATAATTAATTTTAAATAAATTATTGAATTATTCAGACTTAATTATATTAAAATTTGATCTATAAAATTCATCCGCATAATCCGGGATTAGGTTAAAGTTCGTTACTTTAGCACAAAAATTTTAACTTGGGCCAGATAAACACCAGATACTGAATTTTTTTTCAGCAAAATTACTTTTTAGAAACAATTTTGGTGATGAAGCAGCTATGAAAGATCTCTCTCGACTTTGGTTTTCCCTAGCGACTTCAATATGGGTATTAATTATTAGGTTGTCACGAAATCAGCAGCACAAAAAATATCGGTACATGTATAATGTTTCTTAAAAAATATTGGCGTAAGAAAAGTTTATTGATTAGAAACTGCAACACAAGATAAGGTTTATGTTTATGTCAAATACATTATTTTTATACTATTTAGGTAGCAGACAAGCACACGGCCCAACTGTGATTACAGTGGCCTATGGACATATGCGACGCCAGGGGCGTTACACTAGTGCTACCGACCCTGAAGAAACCTTTTAATACAAGGGTATTAGAAAGCAGAAAGACGGGATTAAGAAGGCTTGAAGAACCCTGTATTGTTACCCAAAATTACAAGGCAATTCGTTGCTGGGCGTATGATGGAATAGAATGACAAATGTATAGGATTTGACGTTTTTGACATTCGTTGACGCCTGTCATATACGTCAAATCCCATACATTTGGCATTCTATTCCATCATACGCCGAGCAACGAATTGCCACTTGCCTAGAGGGGCTGGTTGCTTCGGAAAATCATATCAGGGAGTTCATTTAAAAGCTTGAGCGTGCGTGCACATACATGATTACATAACAGATTTTTCTCCTATTCTATTCATTGCTTCCCCTCAGTGGCTACTGGGGTAGCTGTCCTTATTATAGGTACTATTCCACCTCACTAATCAGAACGAGTATCCTATTAAATTTATGCAACCAATTGCCTAAAATAACATCTCTTGCAAAAAATCCTCGGCAAGCAAATTATTTCTGGACCATTGAATCGTTAATGAAGTGTATAATTATTATATTAATTATTATGTTCGACTGCGCTGCGTGATTTTAAGGAAAAGATTCGCTTCTGTAGGTCTAGAGTAATGCTTTTATAAGGTATTAAAAGAGGTGTTATGCTATAAGTAAATAAAGGTATGATTCCGAAGCTGACTGCATACGACAATTGCAGACGCATGCAGCAAATACTGCGTACCCATTACTAGTTAAACTCCTAGAAGTAGAATCATATCTTTAAAGGTAGAATAAGATAAGACAAGATAAATACACTTTTCAACACACCTGCTTATAAACAGGCTTTTATTTCACCGCAATTAAGCACGGAATGACACCTATTATAAAACTGTGACTTTTTCATTGCTATTTTTCACAAAAGTGAGTTATAGACTTCTTTTTTTTTAATTTCATTGATTAAGTTGCTTTGTTCTTAAAAAAGTTTTGATACTAAAAAGATCGTGTCCAATATTACAAAAGAATTAATATACCTATTGCTTGCTCATTTCATGCAACTTCGTATTTTAAAAGACAATTTCAACTTGTAGTACGTGTTTAATAAACAAAACTTTCACTAAAATATTTTTTTTTTCTCTGTGAGTATTTACAGAGAAAAAAAAATCATAATTCAAATAAGTAAGTAGATGACAAGGCAGCATGGTGATAGCACCTTAGCCTGTTCCGAAAAGAAACAAATAAAAAAAATGTTAGATGGGCGCGCATATTTATGACAAGTATGAGAACAAATAGATTTTTACAATTGTGTTTTGATTGTGTTATGTAGTATTTTTAGTATTATTTTATTCGCAAGTGTGTTGAAAATAATCGTATACCACTCGCGTGTATGGTGATTACCGTCCTCGGCTCTCTTAAGACCCTCGCCTTGCGGTTTGGGTCTCAATGTCGCCTCAGCGGTAATCATCAACTTTACACGCTTGTACCATAATGTACTATTATTTCACATCAAACATAGGATACATATTGTGGATACGTACATGATAGAGAGTTGTACAATGGGCGGTCTTATCGCAGGTCTGCGATCTCTTCCAGACAACCAGAATTAAACTAACTCTTGTAAAGTAAGACAAGTATTTAGAAGAGTTATGTCAGTCTCTTTAACAAACTTCGTAACACCTTTGTTAAAACTTGATAATTAATATTACAAATATTACTAAAGCTCCTGAACTTTCAACAACAAAGCAAAGCAATATACTTTGCAAAATTTTAATTAAAATATCACTTTTAGAAACAACCCTACTGAACCTGACGCCATTTTCCATTGAGCCAAACTTAAAGTTATTTTACTTATGGGTATGGGTTTTTATTTTAGTTTCATTTGAGGGTAGATAAAGTTTAAAAATGTATCGATATTTCGGTAAAAATTTTGGTTTTTAATTTACGTTTTGTTTTATATGTTTAGGCAGTAGGTCTTTTATTTTCGTTTAGAATAGAAACGCACCAAGCTAGCAAAGACTCATTCGTCAACTGGCGCGCGTGGAATTTGCGAGTGCGTGAGTCGACCTTCCGATTTTACCTTGTGTATATCTATCTATCTATCTATACTATTATATAATTGTAAAGTGGTCGTGTCTGTACATTGGAGATATTTAAAAAAAAATACTTGGGATACGTTACGTTAACGATACTGAACACGAAAATATTTTTTTTTTATTTCCTGTCTGTCTGTTTGTTCGCGATGGACGCAAAAACTACTGAACGGATTTTGATGCGGTTGTTTTGTTAGAAAGGGCTTGGTCAGACTTGAAATCTTACGTTTGTTTCATCCCAATCGGTTGAGTAGAACCGAAGATATAAGCAAAGGTCGCGTTAACCGAGATGTACGCGGGTGGAGCCGCGGGCGGAAGGCTAGTCCTTAATAAACGTATTCTCTTTTCTTTTTCTAACATTCTACTTGTCAATATCTCGTTCTTTGTTCATTCATCTCTGTATATTTGTCGATTTCACATGACGACTTGATTTAAGTCACATTGATATACTTGAATTATTCCTGCATACATTATTGTGTTCTTTTTTTATATTATATAGGACACGTCAATTTGACTTCGCCTTACCTGATGGAAAGCTGAGGCTAAAGTCTTGCAAAGAGGGTCACCATTATAGACACGTACCATGCTACACATTCTATACAGTCTTTAAGTTTACCGATGGTGCTCGTGTTTCCTAATTATAGTTTCACCCTATTAAAGATTTGTAGGTATTATTTGCCCTCATCGTTACTCTACCCAAATACGCGCGGCAGGCTAATAAAATGATACCGAAGCAGACTTAGGTACAAAAAATATTTTAACCTCTGCAAATAAACAGACAGTCTTGGCCTTAATAAGACGAGAATACCACATCGCATAAAACCGCTTGACCCCATAAAAGCCCTGTGTCCACTAAGTTGCGGGACCGGATGGTACATTCACAAGGCATGTCGCGCACACGTAAACTTCCTAGCTGAAGATAAGTAGCCTACATCATTTACTGGCAGAATATGTCGAGACAATGAGGCGAGAAATTGCTGATTCTGTTTTAGACTGCCATCAAACTGACTGAATGACGACAGTAATAAATTGTTTGAATTTCTGATTTAAGGGGCATTTTATTTTAAGAGATTTTACGTTTCATGCTGGGATATCCCTACTTCCCTACTAATATTATAAATGTGAAAGTAACTCTGTCTGTCTGTCTGTCTGTCTGTCTGTCTGTCACGCCCAAACCACTGTACCGATTTTGATGAAATTTGGTATAGGGGTAGATTAGACCTCGAGAAAGGACATAGGCTATGTTTGGTCGCGATAACCGACATCCACGCGGGCGGAGCCGCGGGCAAAAGCTAGTACTTCTTATAAAACGCTATTGAGAATTTCTTTGTTTCGATGCGTATGATATTAAGATGTAATATCATGCATAAAACATCCCGATAACTGAAAATATTATTCACCCTTAAAATATTTGCATTGGTTAGATATTCATTGCGACTTGAAATGTTGAATCTTTAATAACTATGCCAAAGAAGTTAATATTTTTGTAACACAATGACTTGGAAATGAAAATCCAAAGACCTCCGACGTATGGTGTGATAGTGTTTAATGGGATGAGGAGAGCAGTAATAATAACCGACGTTCAAATTGGCTGCTGAGTCTAAAAGTATGATTCCGTAGCTGTCGCATACAACAACAACTGTCGACGCACGCAGCACACGCGCGTAATTCATTGCGGCTTCTCAATGGTCCTTTTTATCCGTATTGGAGTTTAACAAGTAATGGGTACGCTGTATGTGCAGCATGCGTTTGTCGTTGTCGTATGCGGTCGGCTTCAGAATCATACCTTAAATCCTAGGTAGCATAAGGGACGACGAACCTATTGGTCCGCTAAAATTCATTCATTCGTTTCCACAAGTATTTGAGGCTCCGACTCGTCCCCTGGTCTGTTATGGGTAGAGAAAAGTAAATTTCTTTGTATGATCCGTGGAAAAAAAACGCGCCCCAGATTTGTGAACAGCTAATCCGCTAAAATTCATCCACTCGTTTCCACAAGTATTTGAGGCTCCGATTTGTACCCTGGTCTGTTATGGGTAGATAAATGTAAATTTCTTCTATGATCCGTGGAAAAAGAGTGCTCCAGATTTGTGAACAGCTAATCAAAAGTCAAGTGGTGAATCCTTCCAATCACTTTCCTGGTATAGTAAGTGGCGACGATACAAAGCTTTGATTGCGGATGGTAAGCAATTACCGGCATCTGTAGATGCTTCAACGCCAGATAGCGAAGAGCTCTGTTGAACTAGCTCACCAGCAGAAACACAAAATTAATTGGTAGTGCTGTTCGATTCCGATCGCTATAGGTTCGGCAAGTGGTACACTCAATACCGCAATGGCAGAATTTCCTTAATTACGAAATTGGACAAAATATTATCTTCTTTCGTAGCTGGTTATGATAGTTGGTTATGAAAACGCCAGTTTCTTTTTCTTTTGTAACTGATTATGACACAAACAAAAATCCAGTTTCGTAGCTGGTTATGAAAAATCTGTTACGAAAATGTCATGATTAAATTTGGAACATATTTTTTATAGCAAATACTTTTATAGACTCCATTCTCCAAGAAATACACCTCTTACTGATTTATTAGCTACAATTTTCTACATAATGTTGTAAAATTACATCTTCTCATTTGCTAACGCGAGAGCAAAGTTTTAGGACCAACGCATATGAAAATATCAACCGTCTAAATTCAGAAGGCTAAGTTTCAACATGCTGCCAAGATAAATAACTCACATAATTTACTGCGAGGAGGGAGCGTAGGAAAAATTGCCGACGTCGCGTAAGAATATTTATAGACTGTGCGTAAGATTTTCAGTGAATATCACTGTCAGAATTGCTGATTGTCTACCATATTTTGTAATAATTTTAGTTGAATTTAGTTTGGTAGACGAGTGTATTATTTGAAAGATGATTTCGAAGCCGATCGCATATGTCAATTGCCGACGCTTGTAGCAGATACAGCATACCCATTACTTGTTAAACGTAATAGAGGGTGAGCTTATTACTATATTCCCATCACTATTGTTGAGTCGAGTCATGCATCTGACGCTGAGTCTGGGCTGTATATATCTGAATACATCTGCGGGAAAAACAAGTGACTATTCCTGTGATGAAATAAAAAAGTAGCCTATAATATATTCCTCGGTATATTCCATATCTATATATAAAAATCAATGCCACTTTTCGTTGTTAGTTTATAACTCAAGAACGGCTGAACCGATTTGGCTAATTTTAGTCTTGAAATATTTGTGGATGTCCAGGGCAGGTTTAATGATGAGAAAATAGGTGCAGCGGGAACGGGATCTAAAATTCACGTGGGTTGAAAAAATATGGCGATACGAAGTTCGCCGGGACAGCTAGTATAGTATAGAATGCTTGTCTAGCCGCCTTTCGTAATTGAATAACAAACAGACGCTCGCATTTATAATATTAGTTAATGTGATATGGGTATTCTGACAGCGAAATGATAGGTTTCATATTTCCAATTAAAATTCGGGTTGCAATGTGTGTAGTGTATTCAGGGAATGTAAACATTGAGTATAGTGATAAGAAAACAAAAGGGATCGTGTAACTAACATACTTCTATTGTTTTCAGGGAATCATTACTGGATTCCGTACCCTGAGGGTACAGTGGAATTTTAATACAAAGCTATGCTGTCTATTCATCAGTTAGTCACAGGGGTAATTTGTAAACTATTACAGCCAGTTATGTGGTATAAAATTTTAATAAAATAGTTAGGAGTGACCATTATTAAACATAATACAATAGTAAAGTATAAGCAGCTGTAAGTCTGTCTGAGTATGGAATTTGAACAAAATGATAATAGTACATGATAATATTATAATATGATAAGTCTATCTGAGTTACTATAAATTCGGGAACGTTGCGTGGGCCCCGAAGGTACCGCTCCCAAACAAAACACACACCAAATATCATTAAAATATTGACAACTGCAACCTGTCAAAATGACAGGTGGAAGTTGTCATTTTCACAAATTTTAAAAATATTAAATTTTAAAAATTAGTAATATTGATGTATACATTAAAGAATTATCCATCTATCTAAAATTAAGTCAGAATAAAAACCTAACAAATGCATTTTCATATCTCCATTTTTTAGAGTTTTTTCCCCCATATTTTGAGTTCGCTTGGCTTACTATAATGCGGAGGGCCTCCCATTAGTCTTATTTTAGCGTGACAGCTGCCTACGTGACGACGGCCACGGTGGCTTGAGCTCATCAACAGGTTACTCGTGCGTTCATATTTTTTTATTGTTATAACTGCAGACATTCGAGATTATTTTAAAAGCAAGTAGCGATGGCGAAGTTAGAAATTGCTCTTATAATGCGAGCCACGAAAATGGCCAGCTTATAATGATGGGATACTTAATATTATAAATGAAAGTAACTCTGTCTGTCTGTCTGTCTGTCCGACTCCTCGACCGACATCCACGTGGGCGGAGCCAAGGGCAAAAGCTAGTAAATGATTGTTTTTTACTTATTAAAAAAAAGGAGTAGGTAGGTACTGATCCACCAAACATTTTGGGCGGAGGTGATGTTACATCAAAAATACAGTTGAAATTACGGATATCTGCGATTGAAGAGAACTGGTGGAAATACTACCATTCCTCGAAATAACTAGACGGGAATTCAAAGGTGTGACTGTTACACGAGTATAACTTGATTGTATTTACTTAGTGACGTCAGCGCTCTTCGCATCCGAAGCTTTTTCTGCTCGGAGTCCGGGGTCCGCTTTACCAGTCTTCACTACAGATTTGGCTAGACCTCGATATTATGACGTCACCGCTATCAATGTAAATATCTTATGTAAGTTTATTATTGCTTACAAAATTTTGACGGAGACTGTAGAAGTTTCTTTAATTTAACTAAAATTATTTTCCAAGTAAAGGTACGATTTCGTAGCCAACCGCAGATCGCAGTAACAGACACAGTATACCGTGATATAGACCCAAATCTGTACCTACATATAAAGGCAAAATACCAGTCACTGATCAATCACGATATCTCAGAAGTTATAACACCTACAAACTTGTGACAGGTATTTCGAATATACACCCTGATTTTAGTTTCGGATAAAAAGATATTGGACACAGTTTCGATAGCAAAGTCTGAAAGTATTGATGATATGGCGAAGAGATCCAATTCTTAGCACTCCATGGATTCACCGTGCGGTCGCCGGGTCCATAGCGTGATACAGAGAGGAACACCGTGACGGCGACTGGGACTTGCGACCCATATGTAGGTTTAGGGTGGCCACCTTATGATGCATCAGCGCTCACCTCCACCGTCAGTAGTGTTCCCCCCCTACCTATACAAATTTGGTAAGATCCTATCAATGCCGCTTTTGATATTCGATTTAGTAAAGAGCTTACTAAAGCTCTTGGCAATCCGAGGTCTTTAAGTAAGTTTTACAGGGATTTAGCTTATTTTATGGTGTACAGGTGAAAGGAATAATGTATGGGGGTTATAATATTATTTTTTTTCGCCAAATTAATACTTCCAGACGATTTTGTAATCAAAACTGTCCAAAATCTTTTTATCCGAAACGACTCCCGGTATACAGATTCAGGTCTATATCACGGAATATTGTGTCTGCTGTGTCGGCCTGCGGTCAGCTATGAAATCGCACCTTAACGCTACGACTTTGACAGCCAATCACTTCATCGTTTACAAGTAGCTTTTTATTAAAGTGAGCTAAATTGTAAGACTTTATTACAAAATTCTTTTCTTGAGAGAGACAATGTCTTTATCTGTTTGTTAGTGTCTTATTCTGTAATTTCTGGAGCGTATTCAATAAATGTTTTAAATGATGTTTTTGGATAACAGAATGGAAAGGAATTGGTGTTATATAAAGTATACACATTCAAACATATTATATTCACGGCTGTAAATTGCCGAAGGAGTAGATAGAGGTGTATTAATACCCATATTTTGTTATAATAAGGGGCGAGCCTATTGCCGTCAAAACGGGCAAATTGTCGCAGGCTAGTGGCTTGCGGTGTCAAGCCTATTCTAAAACTGTAAGAGATCAATTTCAGTGCCGCATAGGGACGCAATATTATATAAAATATTGATTGCTTTACTATCGTTGTACAAAAATAACTTACTGCTCTGTCTCCTGTGCTGAAGTTTTAGCACCAGCTGCCCCGCTAGCCGGATGAGGGCCAGTTCGAGAGATATGGCCCTGGGTCGGCCGGGGTGCGAGGGATATGGCTACGACAATCTCACCTCCGGCAACCGACGGCCCACAGTCGGCGTGCGTTTTAGTCGGTTCGAGTCCGACATAACCTCCTCCTCCGGTTCCGGCGGGGGAGGTATCCGTGGTGATTTTTCGCATGATAAAAAAAAAAAAAAAAAGACAAGTGACAATTCGTTAGCCGGCGTATTGTAGTTAGACGTGCATGACATGCGTTGACAACTGAACCATTGTAACATGATACGTGTCTGTAATGGTGAAGCTCTTTTCAGAGACTTTGCCTTCAGCTTACCATCAGGCGAGGCGAAGTCAAATTGACGTGTCCTATATATAAAAAAAGGTAAGTCAGAAAAATTGAGATTCTTTTTAAAGTTCTGATTCTGAAATTTCTCAAAAAAGTATTATGTAGTAAAATAACTTGAAGTCACGAATAACTTTGAATAACTTAACCATCATCCAACTTGCGGCAATCTTTATTAAACTTAACAGTTGGAAAATTTCTTGTTCGTTATTAGTTATCAGAGAGAAAATTAGTTACAAAATTTTGAACACACAGGAAAGGTTACCACGAAAAGTTCAAATTTAAAAAAAAATTACAAGAGAATATGAACTAAACTGAGTTGTAGATTTAAATACATAATATAATACGTAAATCTATTATAAGGAGTCTAACATTTTCATACCTTAATTTATTACGTTGTTATATTTTGACGAGTCATGATAACTAAATTATGGCATCCTTTCATTTTCCTTACACACTAGCTTTTGTAGCCGTTTTTTATGTCCACTCTACACGTTGGCGAACATTAGCCGAACGCGTTGCCCAACACACCCTCCCAACGCCCCGCCACACATAAGGAGGAGAGGCCACAGCGCCAGCGAGTGAACGGGCGAGCGGGCAAGAATGGATGAAACTCGATCACAGCTTTGTGTAAAAAAGCATATTTTAAGACAGATGATTACCTGAAAGATAAAACTGTCTGACTTTAGCATGATGCAGGTCCCTCGTAAAATGCTATATAAGGAATAGTATTGCTACGTGACTTTTTTATTATATTTAACTTTCGGTTAATCTCTCAGTTCCCCACTACAATAATTTTATTATACAATAGTATAGATTGCGTCCCTATGCGGCACTGAAATTAATCTCTTACAGTTTTAGAATAGGTTAGATACCGCAGATTTTCTGACACAAAACAAACGTACATTTATCCACATTTGGCCATAAAGAATTACCTATTACCCTATAACTATACCTATAATTGACATATTGAAAAAATGCCGCAGTGGAATTTGTTGCGCCGTTTCTTCTCCACCAGCACCTTGGAAGCGGTGGTAAACTTAGTATAAGTAGAATTAATACTGACGTCAATAAGGAACAATTGTATTGTTTCATGTTGAAAAGAAAACACTATGACTTTGTTTGCCAACGTGTATAGCGGACATTATACTCAATTTCTATGATATTGTTCCGTTATGATTGTTCAGAACCCCTCTGTATAGGCTATATTTAGTGGGTACTGTTATTATTTCGTTTGCGGTAGCATTTATTATGTATTGTCAGTATAACTGACCTTGAAGTTCTTTTTTGGTTATACTCATAATTTAACAGCTGATGTTTGCTTTTCGAATTATATTTGATTTGGCCTTATCAAACTAAGTTCTAAAATTTTATTTTGTGATGTAATGAATTTCGACTGCCTCTGTGGCGTAGCGGTAGTGAACGCGGCCGCTAAGGAGGTGCGGGTTCGATCCCCGCACAGTGCAAATATTTGTGTGCATGAAATATGGGTATTTGCATTTGGTCTGGTCGTGCCTCGGAGAGCACGTTAAGCCATCGGTCCCGGTTGCCATAAGAACATCTATGGTAGTCATTACGGGTAGTTGGAGCCCTAAAAGTCCAGAAACAACGGTCTAACTGCAAAGCTTCGATATCGCCTAATGTTACCATTGGGTTGTGGAGGTCAGATGGCAATCGCTTCACGGATAATATCGAGGTCTAGCCAAATCTGTAGTTAAGACTGGCAAAGCGGACCCCAGACTCGAGGTGAAAGCTTCGGATGCGACTGGGAATTAACGCTAAGAGGAAGAAGATTTACGAAAAAAATGTACCTATCTAAATATGTTTATCCGCATAACTTTGGATTTAGATAGCTTTGTGTAGAATATCTTAAAATATTTATTTATTTATTATTTATTAGTTTATTTACATCGAAGTTCTGTTACTTCATGGTACAAAAATAAAATAATGATAAAAAAGTGAATTTATTGTAGTAATAATGTCAATTCAATTTTTTAAGGCATTCTAGGGATTTGAATCGCCTTTGAAGTGTATTCACCTATGAACTATGGACTGATTATATCTTGAATACAAGTTTGGCATGTCAACATAATCTAATTTATCCAATCAGGATTAAATTCAATCAGGCATGAAATTGAGCCTAGTTCTAATACGAAAATGCTAGGAATGTGACTGTATAAAGGGTTCTTGAAGTAATTGTATCATTCCCTTAGAAATTCTTTTGAGTATATTGTGAAATATCTTGAAGATATAAAACAATCCTTTAGATATTTTTCGAGCCCCATCATAATTTGTATATAGAGGGCTTTACCAACATACTTGAGCTAACCTCTCAAAAACAATAAGCCGAATTCGGACTTCGGAATTTTGAAGTAAGAGATGGCCTGGATCGGCGGCGGTGCGATATATGTTTTTTTATACCACTTATCTATCTATAAGTACTATTATATAATTGTAAAGTGGTCGTATCTGTACATTGGAGATATTTACAAAAAAATACATGGGTTATGTTATGTTAACGATACTGAACACGAAAATATTTTTTTTAATTTCCTGTCTGTTTGTCTGTTTGTCTGTTTGTCCGCGATGGATGCAAAAACTACTGGACGGATTTTGATGCGGTTTTTTTTTGTTAGAAAGGGCTTACTCAGACTTAAAATCTTACGTCTGTTTGATCGCAATCGGTTGAGTAGAACCGAAGATATGAGCAAAGGTCGCGTTAACTGAGATGCACGCGGGCGCAGCCGCGGGTGGAAGGCTAGTAAATAATAAAATAAATAAATATTGTAGGATATTCTACACATCGCTATCTAAACCCAAAGTAAGCATAGCTTAACTAGCTTGTGTTACGGGTTCTAGAATACGGATAAACATACTTAGATATATTGTTTTTTTTGTAAATACATACATAATATTATACATAGAAACACCCAGACCCATGCAAATATTCATATTCATGCATACATATTTGCACTGAGCGGGGATCGAACCCGCGCCTTCTGCGTAGCGGCCGCGTTCACTACCGCTACGCCACAGAGGCAGTCAACGTAGGTGGCATTCAAGCACACGGCCCACTTGATGGGAAGTGGTTACCGTGGCCTATGGACGTATACAACGCCAGGAGCGTTAAATTCGTGCTGCCGACCCTGAAGAAACCTTCTACTTCCTTCTTCTTCCCTTCCTAAAAAACCTCATATTCGTTTAGGACTCTTTCTCAAACAATCTCCGACAACCTCCGGCAACCCACAGGCAGCGCAGCGTTTGTTTTAATCGGTTCAAGTCCGAGGGGAGGGAGGAGGAGATAACGTGGGTATTTTACGCAAGACAAAAAAAGTTGCGTCTCAGGTTATTTCCCAGTTGCGTCCAAAATTTGTGGACGCTACTGTGAAGATGCTACTAGGATTGGAATAAGGGATGTCTCACTTCGGTTTGATCGCTTGATTTAAAAAACATCCTTTACATATTATTTTACGTGTTTCCTAATAATAGAGATTTCGCTAATAATCCGGTCGACCACCACGCGATGCTAGGGGATCAATTCCTCTATCTCCTACAGAGGTAATTTACTTTAACTGTCTTATTTTTGTTACAGGTAAGAAATTCAGAATACTACTCGACATGAACAACTTGCCTTACTCCAAGGGTGATGTTTGAGTTAAGTTCCTCCTCCAAATCGACTGTTTCGACTGAAGTAAGGACTATTCAATTTATTTAAAGGATAACTAAGCTACAACTCTTGTTTATCTTGTTTCGATCTGAGTACGTAGATTTATAACTTGATTGCTGATTAACTATAATTATTACGAGTACCTTAACAAATGAATTGCTTACGTAACATCCATATCCATACTAATCCATACTAATATTATAAAATGTGAAAGTAACTCTATCTGTCTGTCTGTCTGTTAAGGTATGATTCCGTAGCCGACCGCATACGACAACTGCCGACGCACGCAGCAGATGCACGTAATTCATCGGAGTTTGACAAGTAATAGGTACAGTACGATTAAAATCAGTTGAACATTCGGTCAACCTCGGTAATTGTCGTGAATCCCTCGTCTCTTACATAGAGTTATCAATTTACAGATATGACCTTTAATTATATTACCCGTTGTCATAATGAATACAATACAAGCACGATATGAGCAACAAAACCTCCTTTGTAGCTCAAAACTAACACAAAAATATTGAAATATAAGAAAAATAATTGATTTATTTGACGTATATGATACATTTATGATTATGAACGCTAATTTCATTCGTGAACATATTCGATTCTATCAAATTTTATCAAAATTAACCTACAGTAGTTATGTATCATGGCTTCAACAAATTTAAAGCGTGGTAAAATAATTGTTGCTCAGTCGTGAAATTGTAAATAATGTATGTAACTATTTTAAAGAATATAATTTATTTAAAAAAGAAGAAAATTTACTTTCTATTTTTTTAATTGATTAATTATCAACAAAAATCGGTAGGAGTCGGTTTCTTAAATTTTTAATTTGGTGATTATTATCAATTATTATTAATCCGATGTAATATCGTACTGTTACTTATGTACATCAAACAGTAAAATATTGACTTGTATCTGTTACGGCTAAAGGTAGGTGTGAACATAAACTTAAGATTAGCCGGCTGAACTTAGGTTTATCTTCGAGAAGCAGCTAAAGTTCGATAACATGTTAGTTTGCGTCGGGATATTCCATGTTTAGCCGGTTAATGTGCACATTAACCGAAACGAAACGGCTAAAAATGTATTCGTTCTACCTTTCAGTTCAAATGATTGATTAGGCAACGCCTGCTGCCGGTCTATATTTAATTGCGTATGGCTTTGCGAGACTTCAATTTCTTGATGGTCATAAAAAAAAATCCAAAGTCCGACTGAGCGGAGTGGAAACTTTGATGTTTGCACTATTGGCGGCATAGTAAAGCTGAAATGAGAGTGATTATTCCTTTCCCATTTCCTTCTACATTTTTAGCCAAGGGCCTGCGGTTAGACTTAAGTTTAGCCGGCTAGATAGAAGAAACTAACATTAACACCTCGTCGAAGATAAATCTAAGTTTAGCCGGCTAATCTTAAGTTTATGTTCACACCTACCTTTAGCCGTAACATATCTATGTATTTTTTTATTTAATGTATACAAGTATAGCTATACTTGTATACTTACATTAAATAAAAAATATCGCGTACATTAACGCGATTTCTTATATCTTCAAATTCATTAATTATTGAAGCTTCAATAAATAAGGAATTTTCAAATTCATGTCGCTTCTCTATAATTTTCTTCGGTCTGTGGTTAGTAATGTCATCTTGGCAGATGGTATACATTGCGTTTAGGATACTTCAAATTGAATGCTACATAAAAGAAATCGCGGTAATGTATGTCGTGTCATTTCCGTCTCCGAATTTAGGCGATTATACCCGAAAAAAGCCGAATGTTCAACTGATTTTAATTGTACTGTACGCTGTATGTGCTGCATGCGTCGGCAGTTGTCGTATGCGGTCGGCTACGGAATCAAACCTTTACGCTTTCACGCCTAAACCACTGAACCGATTTTGATGAAATTTGGTTTGGGGGTAGATTAGACCGTGAGAAAGGACATAGGCTGTGTTTGGTCGCGATAACCGACATCCACGCGGGCGGAGCCTAATAAAAGTAATTCAGATTACACGTGGGCCCAAAAGTGTGTTGCCATGCCGTTCTTCTTTAGGTCTTTGCTGGTTTGATTTTACTGTTCAATCCATTCATTAGTATACGCAATGATTTCCAATTGATGCCATGCCATGCATACCTTTTTTTTTTTTTTTTTTTTTATCGTGCGCAAAATCCCCACGGATACCTCCCCCACCGTAGCCGGAGGAGGAGGTTATGTCGGACTCGAACCGACTAAAACGCACGCCGTCTGTGGGCCGTCAGTTGCCGGAGGTGAGATTGTCGTAGCCATATCCCTCGCACCCCGGCCGACCCAGGACCATATCTCTCGATCTGGCCCTCTTCCGGTGAGGGGACCACAGATGCGTGCCGCCGCCGCGGCCTGCTTCTGCTAGGGTGACAGGCGGCTCTACCCGTCACCCCCAGGCCCGCGCTCATGGGGGACGGAGGTCATTCTGCGACCTCCGACGCCCGAGTTGCCGCTGCTCGTTGCGGGCCGCGCGGTTTGCGATTCTCCTTCACTCCTCGCGCTCCCGCTCCGCCGCCTCCTTCACGAGCATTACTTGCTCGCAGAAGGAGTCGCCGGCGGCCCACGAACCTGCGCAGCGAACCATCGCTGCGAGCAAAGTGGCGAGCGTGAGAACTCTCACTCCTAGGGTCACCACCAGCTCCCGTCTCGGTGTCTCCCACGCCGGACACTCGGTGAGCGTGTGCAGCGCCGAGTCCTCGCTCGCGTCGCAGTGATGGCACTCGGACGTTGGCTCTTTCTTCGCGATCCGATGCAGATACCGCCCAAAACACCCATGATTGGTGATGATCTGCGTCAGCCAGAACGAGAGGCCGCCGTGTGGCCTCTCTAGCCACTCCCCCATGATGGGTCTTACCGCCGCTACTACGGCGTGCCCTATGCCATGCATACCAGCCTTCTAGACAAGTGGAAATCCGTTGGCCCGGCATATTGTTGAATAGAATGGCGAATGTATGAGATATGACGTTTATGACATATATTATGTTGAAGACTGTCATATGCGTCAAATCCCATACATTCTTCATTCTATTTTACAATACGCCGGTCAACAAAATGCCACTTGTCTACAGTTCAAATGGTTTTTTTTTTTAAAGAATTAGGAACTGAAATTCCTAATATTCCCCTTAACCCCTCCAACTAAGCTAAATTGCTTGTGCTAGGAGTGGGTACATGTCGGTAGTGTAATGGCCAGGATTCGAAGCCGGAACCTCTCTATCGTAAGGCCGACTCCTTAGCCACTTTGACGTTTTGTAAGTTCCGTTTTGAAGGTCTATACAGAATAAATGATTTTTGACTTTGACTTTGACTAAGCTACCGACGCTTTTTGACGTTTATGACATTACGTTGATGACTGTCATATTATGCGTCAAATCCCTTACATTCTCATTCTATTTTTAGTTTCGCTAATACGTCATTAAATACATACACTTAGATTCGTCAAAACATTACCGTTAAACCCATTCTTTATATACGCGTTACCGGCTTCCTGACCTCACAGGCCGTTTATTCTTAGGCGGGTCCCCTCAACAAATTGGATCAGATAAGGCTATCGAAAGTTGAATCTATCCAATAGAAGCAAGGTCAACCGTGATTGGATGTACAATATTTTTGTTACGTTCTTCGGACAAAAGTTGAGAATTGTTTCTTTCATGGCCACCTTGGGTATTATTAAAGTAATCATACTAAGTGATATAAGCGACGATCTAATATGGATGTGATTTATTAAAGAAGCTTCTATTTTTATTTTTTGAACTACTTAGTTGTTACACGCGAGTCTACCCACTTGATTTATGATCACGTTTCTGGAACTCATAAAAAACTGTTTCCGGGATAAAAAGTAGCTTTTCTGCGATTCTTAATTGAGTAACAAATATCTATTCATTAACCCATATAAGCTTTCGTATTTATAAATTGTAGGAAGTGCAAAAGTAATTCTCGGCGCGCTAGAAGAATGAAATCGCTGAGTATTTTAAACCTTTTCTGGCACATTTAGAAAAAAAATATATACAGTTCTAATCGATATGAGGTTCTTCAGGAAGGGCATCAGAAGGCTCTGACAGGGTCGGCAGCATGAGTGTGATACCCCTGGTATTGCAAACATCAATAGGCCACGGTAGTCGATAACCGCTTCCCACACCTAATTGGTATAAAAATATACTCAATACAACACGTAGGTACACGCCACTCCAAAACCGACATAAATTCAATCTTTAAGGTATGATTCCGTAGCCGACTGCATACGACAACTGCCGACGCACGCATCCCAGTCATGCGCGTAATTCATTGCGGCTTCGCAATGGTCCCTTTTATACCCCCTTATGTCATTAGTACCATTGATCAGTACCATTGATGGTACTACTGACACACGTATCGGAGTTTAACAAGTAATGGGTACGTTGTATGTGCTGCATGCGTCTGTCGTTGTCGTATGCGGTCGGCTTCGAAATCATACCTTAACACAAGCAATTAGCTTCTCTACAGGGGAATTAACAAGCAAACTACTAATTTTGATTACGAATTCTCTCTCTTTTAAAAAATAAACTTGAAAATTTAAAGTCCAAGTGTTCATTAAACGCCTCTATCAGAAATAGATCAATGGAACCCCGGCTATCAAGGTTTCCTGCCCAAGGGCACCCCTAGCGTGCTGGTAATACCACTAACCTTCGCCACTTACCGGTGATATTTTCTTTTTATTACTTGGTTTGATTTCGACACGCGATTTTGATTTGCTTGCGAAATACAAAATTAAGTTATTTTAGGTTATAAGATTTTATATTGAAGTTTTTATACCGTTAGTTCTCAGTAGAACAGAATAGGGTTATGCCATTTGTTCCTGTGAGTGTCGTAGAAGGCTTCTTCTTCTTCAGTCTAGAAATGATTCATAGTCACACAGTGTGACTACGGATAAATAAAGTCACACCAGTGTGGCAATTTGGTGTGACTACGGATCGGTAGTCCAAAATTCAGTGACACTGACGGCTTCCTCATTCGCCTTATTAAGGTCTTCTATTGTCCAAGGTTCACAGTCACAGCTACCATCCTCCACATCCAGGTTATCCCATTTCACCAGGGTCGGACTGCAGCAGTTCACCTGGGACTTCAATATCTTTCCTCCTCTCTTCTGATCTTATACACAGACTAAAACATGATTGATGGTTACCTCGTCCTATGAAATTTTCCAATACCGAGGTATACATCTGTGCTATTGGTTAGTAAAAGTGTTGCCTACAAAAATAAATTAGAATAAGTCCCACTTTGCAAAAACGTTTTTTTTAAATTTGATATTGAAGGCTGAATTTTGGGTTACTATGGAAAAAACTTGAAAATTGAGATAATTTTAAAGCAATTAGTTTGCTAGACTAAACAAATTATAATAAATTGGAAAAAGCGAAATCAATTCTCGGGCGGGACTCGAACCCGCGATCTTTCCCTTACAGGGGGAACTGCCGACGCATGCAGCAGATACAGCGTACCCATTACTTGTCAAATTCCGATACGAATAAAGAGAACCATTGAGAAGCGGCAATGAACTACGCGCATGTGCTGCGTGCGTTGGCAGTTGTCGTATGCGGTCGGCTACGGAATCATAACTTTAGTGACTGAAACTTTGCAATAGTTCAAGTAATTAAAACCCGGTATTGGAAATACTTCCAATAGGTTAACTTTTGGTGAATTTCAATCACAAAGTCGTAAGTTAGACAATTCAATAACTATGAAAGCATTCCTGACATTTTCATCTGCTTAAATAATTGAGGTGTAGGTCCCCGGCAGAATAAAATCTGGTCCACACCATCACCTCCCATGCAGTGTCGTACAATGGGACTAAGAGATAGGGCTGTTTAACATCAGAAAGATATATACAGCCCAGACTCAGCCTCAGATGCAGGCGTGGCTCGAGTCAACAATAGTGCCCAGAATACAGCAATACCACTCACCACCTAAGTGGGACTGAATACAATGATTGATAAAATTTGGGTGTTAATTCACCTCTGCCTAACCCTCCGGAAATAAAGGCGTGATTCTTCTTCCTAGCGTTAATTCCCAGTCGCATCCGAAGCTTTCAGCTCGGAGTCTGGGGTCCGCTTTACCAGTCTTAACTACAGATTTGACTAGACCTCGATATTTTCCGTGAAGCGATTGTTGTTGTTGTGGTCCAACATTGGGTTGTGGAGGTCCACAACCCAATGTTAACATTAGGCGATATCGAAGCTTTGCAGCTAGACCGTTGTTTTCTTTTTGGACTTTTTAGGGCACCAACTACCCGTAACGACTGCCATAGTTGTTTTTATGGCAACCGGGACCGACGGCTTAACGTGCTCTCCGAGGCACGACCAGACCAATGCAAATATCCAATTTTATGCACACAAATATTCGCACTGAGCGGGGATCGAACCCGCGCCTCCTGCGTACTGGCCGCGTTCACTACCGCTACGCCACGGAGGCTGTTTGAAAGGCGTGATTATATGCATGTATGTTACAATTTGTGTCCGCTCAAAGTCTAAAAGCATTCAAACAGAATACAATATCTTAAGTTGCCGCCGAAGGAAACTCCTATCATAATATTTACGCTCCATTTCTCTCGACAAAAGTCTACGTATTAAGCTTTTGTGCACTCAGAATGGTTGGATACAATAGTATGCTTGAGTTTCTAAAATTCTGAATGTATTGTGTAGGATATGCGTAGCTTACAGAGTATGTTTTGATGTTGGTTACAAAATGTAGGATAAATAAAATTACCTACTTCTTAGGGGTAACGCTTTGAAAAACCTTGAAACTTTTTGTGTTACATAAGCAGTGCTTAGTGGATGCTTTAAGAATCCATTAGCCACCGCGGAGCCGGTTATATCGAACTCAAACTGATTAAAACCGCACGTCATCTCGAATCTTCAGGCATCTGAAGACCGGATCGGATTGCCTAAAGCAAAATTATTACGGAACCTGTCCAGTGACGTCAGAATACCTACACTTTTTTACATTCCACAGTATCAGTACATTATCAATGAAGATGTTGTGTATCTTAATCACAGTACAATATATTGTTTTAATTCGTCCCAATTTCCATTCTATTATTCAAAATCAAATATCTAAATATCTACTACTTCATTTTTACAGTCAACAAGCATTCAACAAGTTTATTACAATCATTAACAATTTAACATCCTCATTTAGTTTTGATTCATTCAATCAATCAAATAATATTAACCTATTGCAGTCCACTGACCCCCTGATCGGAAAAGGTATCGGGAGCAATAATAGCTCACATTGGTTTTCATTACCTATAATAAATTTAATATCATGTTTAAGTATCAATATACAAACACTCTGTATACAACGCAAAAAGCAACACCTTGAACAACACCATCAACTTAATCGAAAACGCAATCAACACAACCTCTCAACACTTCCCAGCAAAAAAAAAACGCCTAATACCCTTAACCCTCAAATGCTGGGAAAAACTCGCTTTCGTTATTCTCATTAAGGTAGCATGGGTAGCACCGTGCACGCTAGCGTAGGGTGTCCATAAAACATGTAGTAAAAGTGGAATACGTGACTCAGATTGCCATTTTATTCTAACTTCGTGTGAATGGGTATTAACATTTTCGGGTTAGTATTATTACAACATTCGACACACCTTTGTGATGGTTGAAGATCTATGAACATGAATTGTAACATTTACTAGGTATATGAATGAAAAAATCCTATAAAAAAAAATAAAATAAAAAAAATAAAAATCTAAAAAATTTTGCTCAGTACCAATCTAGATCCAAACTAAGTATTGGTAGTAACAAAAAATTACAAATAGGGACGAAAACGATCGAACTCGAAAGCCGCAATGCGTCATAAATCATAATACCGTCCACTTTTATCGTTATTATGATTTTATTATCAGTCAAACTTCTTATTGCTAACGTTTAGCTGCAAGTACGTTCTGTCTGTGTCTATCTATAGAAATGTACACAAAATTGAAGAGTGTTTTTGTAATATTAGAGTAACATTTTTTAAGAAATCCGTATAGATATTAACTCAAAAAACTAATTAATCTGTTTTCTTATCTTTCTGTCTGTTTGACTTAGCTAATCTCTGAAACGACTGAGCTGATTTTAAAGAGACTTCTGACATTAACATTATTATTACAATACTATCTGCCAGCCAGGAAAAAATAATTAGGGTCAATCATGTTATGCGATATCTTTACGAAAATTTTACCAGCAATAGCCGCTAGCAATATAACAAACACATACAATCTTTGGATTATTCAAGCTAATCTTAAGTGCGCAAAGTAATAAGTGTGTAACATGATTTTATTGCCAGTATTATGAACGCTGAACAGATCTCACGATTTCCTCTGGGTCTCGTAAAGATATTAGTATATTGGGCTTTAGAGTTCAACTTCATAGATCGATATTAATAAAAGGGGTTAAGTGCATAACAAACCATGCATAGTGTAGTTTCTTGAGGGTTAAAACATTTGCAAGTGCATACCAAACCATGCATAGTGCAGTTGTGTGAGGGTTGAAACAATTTATACCCAAAGTTCCTTGGTGTAGGTATAGTGATTTGGTAATATTTCTATACCATACGTAACTTGATGAAGTTACAATTTTCAGTTACAATGTTGCGTTTTAGATAATAAAGTTACATGTAAATGTAATATTTACACACGATTATGTAAATATATTATCTTTTGAAGCTATCATTGCTTCTATGCTTGAGTTTAATATAAAACTAAGTAATACTACTACTGCTATAGTACGCGCCAGTTAGTGTGGCAATACGAGTGGAACAAAGTCTTACGAATACGAAGTAACAAGAAAGGTAAATCAAAAATATTAAGAATTAAGAATTATTACATTATCTTTTAACATTGAAACTGTCGTTTTTGTAAATTTCGTATACTTACACCACTGTATGGGGGAATATAAATGACTCGTATTGCCACACTAACTGGCGCGTACTATACTACTATTAACTTTATGGGGTCGGCAGCGCGAGTGTGACACCCCTGTTGTTGCATACGTCCATAAGCCACGGTAACCACTTTCCATCAGGTGGGCCGTATGTTTGTTTGCCACGTAAGTGGTATAAAAAACTAACTATAACAGAAAAATAAACACATACATAAATAAATACCTTTATAGTCATAGGCAACCAAAGAAACGTAACTAGAATATTATTTTCCATCAGATTAATTTGTGGCTACCTGCTTAAGGAAATCCATCAAGGAAAAATATTCGTTTCCACCAATACAAGGCAACCAGTTAGCCTCTAAATTAGTTTATAGTGATTTTAGAAGAAAACATTAGGATAATTTCAAATCTGGCGGAAAAATGCTCGAGCACTTTTCCCCCTGATCTAAATTAATCTCTTGATGATCATTATTTATCATTAACTGATCGATTAGTTTTAAGAACTTCACAATTAAATTAACGTCCGTTCTCTTTTATTATTATTTATTGTTCCCGTGTAATTTTTTAACATACGAAAAATAAATAGCCGAATTGGTAGACCCGTTCTCGAAATATGAGCTTAGCAACATCCATTTTATAATATCGTATAGATTAAATAAGCTCAGTAAATATTATAATACTTATTTAATTTTAAGAAAGTACCCAATACATTAAAGTACGGTGTTATAATAATCTCTTTGAGATTAAAACAATTTGATTTTTGAGGTTACTCCTAAAGAGGTTACGTTACATTATTAAAATCTACTTTAAAACAATTTATTTAGAAAGTTCAATCTCTAGTTTAAGAGTTTTAAGTACTTTTGGGGGATTTGAGGCTTCAATAGATTAATTTTCAAGATAAGGAATGTCTAACAAAACTTGCTTGCCGTTTAGTTCAATGATAATAAACTATAGATATATATGTTGTCCACACTCTAAAATGGCGACCAAAAAAATGATGACTGTTGGCTGTTGGTCATCATTTTATGCACCAATCAGAATCGCGACAGTGCGCCACCCAAAAAAAAACGTTTTTAATAATATAATATTAGTAATATAAATAAAAATATAATTCAAATGAATTAATAACATTGACGTATTTTTAGAAGTAGCTAATATGTTGTGTTTGCGCCATTTTTGAAAGCCGCCATCTTCGTGTATGACGTATCTATAAAAATAATACATCATTGGTTTAGTTAAGATTACCTTCCAATGTTAATAAATAATACATTTTATCTACTCGCACACTGAAATGTAAAATTTAAAAAATTAAAAGCAAAACTGTAATGGTAGTCTTTATGCACAGAGTATCAAAATAAATTTAAAAAATCACATTATAATACGGCTCATAAATGTTTCCTATGATATTTTTCTATATAGTCTAAGATCGCGGTGCAACACGCATGCACGATCAGCAAAAAGAATTGGTGTTTAACGTTTTACACAAATATTATGCAATATTATGTTATTATATAATCACTATTTCATGAGATTAGATAAAGTAGTGTGACACTGCAGATAACTTGGTCTTGAAACACTTGTGTGGTGCTATAAAATCCCACTCATATTTTAAGAACACTTATTACCTATGCAAAACAAAAATTCATAAACTACTATCTAGGTATTAAGTAGTTGTATTTATTATCAACTAACATAATGGTCATTGTTATAGTTCAATAACAGATGAGGGTAAAAGTTTTGGCTATATACTGCATTGTTTACAAAATTTACACAGTATGAAATTATAGTACAAGGGTATAAATTGCTAAATGGGATCTCCTACTATGATCGTAACGTTATGTACTATAGTATAGTTAAAATCTCGCTGCAGACTCGGTCATAAATCATTCGGGTGTTTCGCTCTCTTACAGTAGTATAAAACCTTATAAACGTGTTTTATTGTAAATCGACAGGTGAGCATTCCACCACTGAACTACAGATGCCGTCGGTCAACTAGCGCACATCCCTACGCCGATTGTGATTTATGACCGAGTCTGCAGCGAGATTTTAACTATACTATAGTTCAATATAATGTAACTATCAGTTTCACAATTGTTAACGCTCAAAGCATCACTCAAACAGACATCGATTCAGTAATTTGAACAATATCAGACATATCGTGTTACGAGATGTGCACATTGTAATTCTCGAAACTATGTCACTATATTACCTACACTCAAGGGTAGGTACTACAATGCTTACATGATCGTATCTATATCTATCCACATATTAATAAAGCTCAACAATTTGTTTGTATGAGTATGTTTGAATGCAATAATCTGTGGAAAATCTATAAAAACATTTTTTGCCTTTGGTAGCTCTGATATTATATAACAGTTGAGGAAATGAAGATGAGAAAGATGAAAGATGACAATAAAGTTCTACAATACACAGTTTAATGTCACGCTATGATCCATAAGAGCCTAGCAAAAAGAAAAAAAAAATCATGGTGCTTGCAACGGCACAACCGAAATATGGCACTCGAAACATTAAAATATTGCAAATATCACGAGAGTACTAATAGTAATGTGAGTGACCATGATAGTTAAAATAACTATAAAAATGGGACAAGGTTAGAAGACGTATGTGGCCCAAAATAATCAAGTACTTTCAGGATTCATAGAAATACTGCTACCGCTCAAGTTAGACAGCAGTATTTCTATGAAAAGCTGACATACAAATCAAAAATAATAAACATGGGATTTGAAATGCAAAATTTGGATTTACTTAGGTAAACGCTCGATATTATATTCGTAGTTTTAATCACGATCATTAATACCTTACTATACCATAACGTACTAACTGCAGTAAACTTTAGTCGCTAAAGTTTTGAAAGTTAGTACACTGAGTTTAGAAGCACTGTGTTGTCCCTAAATTCTACTCCAAAGGTATTAAGCCGTTCTACTTACCGACTTCCTATATAAAACCGAGCAGGCAAATAAACCCGTAGGGTAAAACTAGTTCGCAAAATATAATGCTCAAATATAAACAGTTACATTATACACCGCATATTGTTCTAAATTAGTATCTCGAGGGACATAGTGATAGCTATGTTTATACGATATCACGAACAGATCAAATACATCTAAAAGCAGTTACCAGGTTTCCCCAACGATATTAAGGTAAATTACTGAATGATAAGACTCACAAGGGAGTAATTATATTTAACTATTATTGTCGTTCTCCTTTGCAAACCACGGCGTAACTATTTGTTCTATTCGACGATTAATAGGGCCAATTTATAGGCCGTTAACGGTAGGCATTTAATTTTGTTTTAATCGTATTTTGAAGTTCATTCACGCTAGTGAAGAAAGACTGAGTTAAATGAATAATTTATTGTAGTACAGTCTACACAACGCTATCTAGACCCGAAGTAAGCATTGCTTATTAACTGTTGTTATGGGTTCTAAAATGCGGATAAACATACTTAGATAATTTTTTTGTAAATACATATTATACATAGAAACATGCATACAAACATTTACAACCGGTGCCTCCTGCGTAGCGGCTGCGTTCACTACCGCTACGCCACAGAGGCAGTCAAATAAAATCAAGTTGAAATATTATGATTAACAAAATAAGAACTAATACTGCTTAGCTCAATCCTCAACTCGTATCTGTCGTTTAAGCTTACTCCTGACCGTAGGAACCTATTTAATAGCACGTAGACCTCATCATTTGCCACCAGTCTACCTTGCCATGGTTGCCTACTTACTTGCCTGCTACGATTATTCAAAACCGTAAGCCTAACTGGAGCGGATTATTCACCCGTTTAATCTATCGGTTGGCCTGTAGCTGTTGTAGCAAGAAAGTCTTGATTTGCTTGCTTCAACGATAACGACAACAAAAAACTATAACTCATTTAAAACAAAAATACAAAACAACATTCAATAGTCTGGTCTGGTCGCGAACGAACAGCATGGGCATAATTATAAACCCTTTAAAATGTATACTGGTTCTACAAGTTTTAATTAAGCAACTGAATACTCTTAGAAACTACAACAGTTTTCTTAATGAAAATAGTTCGTTACCATTTCCTTAATTAGCTGGAAGCGCGAAGTTTTCTCCGGTTCAATAAAAATTGATGTTCTTCTAGAAAAACAGCTCTTACTTTAGAAATCTCGTAGCTAGAATTGACTAAGAAAACAGGCGGAAGAATTTATTTTGAAAATTAATTAAATGTCTAGAATTAATTAATAATAAAAATAATAATAGTACATTATGGTACAAGTGAGCAACGTTGGTGATTACCACCGAGGTGCCATTGAGACCCGAGCCGCCAGGCGAGGGTCTTAAGACAGCCGAGGACGGTAATCATCATGCTCACACGTGCCATACGACGTTTTACAACACACTTGCGAATAAAATAATGCTACAAATACTAAATAAACAATACTACAAATTAATTCATTTTCCTATGCGCGCGCATTTAACAATGGCGGTCGACCATATTTAAAAAAAAATGAGGTTTGAACTTAACTTTTTTTTACTCTGTTTTTTTTTGTACTTAGAGAAAAAAAAAAGTTAAATTTGAGTGAAAATTTTGTTTATTACACAAGTATTACAAGTTGAAATTATTTATTTGAACACGAAAATGCATCAAATGACCATACAATAGGCGTATTAATTTATTCGTACTATTAAACACGTTATTTTTTGTATCAAAACTTTTTTAAGAACATAGACATATAGACACTTCCTATAAAATTTAAAAAAGAATCTATAACTCACTTTTGTGAATAATAGCAATGAAAAAGTCACAGTTTTATAATAGGTGTCATTCCGTACTTAATTGCGGTAAAATAATATGACTTTTATGAGCAGGTGTGTTGTAAATTAATTTAATACTAGAATCGCTAAGTAGAGAGAGAAGGTATAAGTACAACAATAATGTTATAATGGGAATAGCGTGGTCTTGAAATAGGCTGTTCTCATAGAAAAAAGTTCACAAAACCAATTGTACCAGGGCTAGTTAGGAGTAACTAAGTTAGTAACTTCACTAAGTAGGGGCACTAACAGGCCCTCAATAGTCATTTGGGCAAATAGTCAACCATTAATTTTATCTACAGGATGGTTTCAAACAAACACAAGTTTACTAATTGCAGGCTGTTTGGAAGTGAACGAGCTCTTGAACCTCTCGAGTTTGAAAGTTCAATCGTACGAGTATAGGTAGATGGCTCCACCGTCGCCCCAAAGACGGAAGGATAGAGGAATTTGGATTGGCTTCGTGCGGTTTCGGTGGCTTAGTGGTCAGAGCATTCCCCCTGTAAGGGAAAGATCGCGGGTTCGAGTCCCGCCCGAGGTCGATTCTCTTTTCTCTTTCTAAATACGAGTAGATTTGAATTCAATCGTTACTCCTTCGTTAAGTAACATATCTAATCTCATTTTTTTTTATCGTGCGAAAAATCTCCACGGATACCTCCTCGCCGGAGCCGGAGGAGGATGTTATGTCGGACTCGAACTGACTAAAACGCACGCCGTCTGTGGGCCGTCAGTTGCCGGAGGTGAGATTGTCGTTCAGAGGGATACCTGACTGTTAAGGAAATTTTTGATTAAATTAGAGAACATAATTTAGTCTAGAATGTAATGGCGAGGGGTATTTTTATACCACTTAGGTAGCAGTCAAACACACGGCCGACCGAAACGACCTGTTCAACGTGGCCTATGGACGTGTGCAACACCAAGGGAGCCACACTCGTGTCGCCGACCCTGTAAGAACAGAGTTTCTGTGCCGTCAGTGCAGAAGACAAAGCAGGACAAGCATTTACTCTTCCCACTGACAACACAAAAACTCTCCAGTAAGCTCTCTCTACCCTACTTACAACACGAGGTTATTATGGCTACAGTATTCTGTAGCTCCCTGTAATCCGATGCCTGCTGACTTTTCAATGGGTCGCATAGTGCATGACAAACTAGATTGAGGTAAGTTTTTGTTTTCAACCGTAGTTTCCAAATCTTTTGAAATTTTTCGCTATTCGCCACTGCTAGGACTTAAGTAGTATACAGCGCTACCCAACGCTTACAGGATTGTTATTTATATTTAGTTTTTTAATGAGGATAATTTGGGGTAAATGAGGCCCATGGCATTAGAGAGACATCGCTAAGCTCTCAGCAGTCTGCTCGTGATTACGGTCAATGTAATCCAATCGTAACGTTGGGCAACAAAACGTATCGTACCTTATAATCTCATTAGGGGCATTAGTCTGAGTGACTTCGAGTTTTAAACGCTGTCATAATGTGAGACGGCGGATTACAATTGGTTAAAATAGAAGAGAGCAATAGTGTGAAACTAGATCGACTTAAATGTGTCGGTTTTTACGTCGGTTGAAAACTCATAATAATATATGATTCAGTAGCCGACCGCATACGACAACTGGCGACGCACGCAGCACATGCGCGTTATTCATTGCGGCTTCTCGATGGTCTCTTTTATCCGTATCAGAGATTAACAAGTAATGGGTACGCTGTATGTGCTACATGCGTCTATCGTTGTCGTATGCGGTCAGCTTCGGAATCATACCTTAAGGGCCAAGAGTAAGTCCTGGTTTATATTTGTATATGAAAACCGTAAGAGTTTAAAAACCATAGTAAATAATACCTTATAGGTTCATTTAAACGAGGAGAGATCCTCGCCTGCAAGATTATCAAAAGGTAAAAAAAAGTTGCTTCGTCTAAACATTCGCAGCAACAATTGCCGCTTGCTCGTCCACGCTGACGAGAATTGCCTCGCAATATTGATAGTCAATCAAAGAATCAAAGAATCAATTTCGTTTATTCAATTTAGGCACATATAGAGCACATATGAACGTCAAAATATTACAATTGTGTCAAGAAGTATGTGAACAAAAAATAAAATATTAAAAAAATAAAGTAAACCATTTGAAAATGATTCTTTCGCTGGTTCGGTAGTTGGTTCTACTGAGAAGATACCAGCAAGAAACTCAGAGAACTCAATTATCCTTTTTATTTATTTATTTATTTTTTAATACGGTTTTTATACAATTTACAATGTGCGGGCAAGAAAGTGATTAGGTCGACCATGCATTTTCATCATTAAGATATTCTTCTACTTTATAATAAGCTTTTTCCATTAGACTTTTTTTCACGTTTATTTTAAAAATATTAAGTGGCATGTCAACCAAATCCTGAGGAATTTTATTGAATATTTTTATACTGTTGCCTACAAATGAATTACCAACCTTATGAAGCCTGAGTATTGGCACTGCTAGTTTATCTTTATTTCTCGTATTATAATCATGTGTGTCCGAGTTCTTTTTTAAAAGATTTAAGTTCTTCCGTATGTGTAAAATATTATCGTAAATATATTGACAAGCAACCGTTAATATATTAATTTCTTTAAATGTTTCTCTCAGCGAGTCACGGGGTCTGAGGCCGTAGATTGCTCGTATCGCGCGTTTCTGTAATATGAAAACAGTCTCAATATCGGCAGCTGAGCCCCACAGCAACAGACCATATGACATAACGCTATGAAAGTAGCTAAAATAAACTAATCGTGCCGTTTCCTCATCAGTTAGTGACCTTATCTTTCTAACCGCATAGGCAGCTGTGCTAAGTTTTCCTGCCAAGGCTGTGATATGAGAACCCCATTGCAGTTTACTATCTAGAGTTATTCCCAGAAAAACTGTGGTATTAACTACTTGAATTGAATTATTGTTCATTACAATATGAGTATCTATCTGTCTTACATTGGGCATAGTAAACTTTACACATTTTGTTTTTTTTGCATTGAGTAACAAGTTGTTACTTGTGAACCAATGCAATATTTCGGAAAGGGTATTATTCACATCGTCAAGTACTACTTTTTGTCTATCAGTTTTAAAAATTAATGATGTGTCATCTGCAAATAATACTATTTCACAAAGATTTTTAGTGAAGTAAGGAAGATCATTTACATATATCAAGAATAAAAGGGGTCCTAATATCGAGCCCTGGGGTACTCCCATGACTAAAGGGGCGCCAGAAGAGTCGGTGCCATTAATGTTGACTTTTTGTACTCTGCCATTGAGGTAAGACTTTATTAAGCTAAGTGAGCCACTAGAAACACCATAATAACCTAATTTCAATAACAAAGTCTCATGATCAACACAATCAAAAGCTTTTGATAAATCACAAAAAATACCAATGGCATCCTGCTTCTTTTCCCATGCATCAAATATATGTTTGACGAGTGCAACTCCTGCATCCGTCGTGTTTCTGCCTTTAGTGAACCCGAACTGTTTCTCATGAAGTAATTTATTAAATGTAAAATGTGAAAGCAGTTGATTAAAAATTATTTTTTCAAAAATTTTACTAAGGGCTGGGAGTATAGAGATGGGTCGAAAATTGGATGGATCACTTTTTTCCCCTGCTTTGAATAACGGAATGATTTTACTGTACTTCATAAGAGTAGGAAACTGGTTTTCATCTATACATTTATTGAATATGAATGCAAGATAGTGATAGATAGTGTCCATCTAAACATAATTTTAAAGCAATAATCGTGTTTTGACATAGCGATATGTGACTTGCGAATCTTGTATGATATATTCGTACGTGAGAATTTAGTATTTTCCTGTGTGTAAACATTTCTACACGATAATGGTATGAAGATTATTGCTAGCCATAGCAGCGTACGATTTCTCGAACCGAAACTTGCTAGAAACTCTCTCCGTCTAAATGAGACTTAATTAGTCTAAATGATACTGATATCAAAAATAATTTGTTCTGCAATTCTATTCCCATTTTAATCAGTAATACGTAACAAGAAGAAAAATTCTTAGCGAGATTTTGTTGTTAGTCGCATTCATTTTGGTCTCATTATAATCACCAAATTAAAAATTTTAAAAACCGACTTCAACCGATTTTTGTTGATATTTCATAAATTGCTTGACCGATTTTGATAAAATTTACCTGGGAAGTATAACCTATCAAACAAAAAAATAATTTTGCAAATCGGTCCAGGCGTCTTTGAGTAATCGGTGAACATACATAAAATAATACAGGACTACCTCAAAAGTAAACCAAAACCAAATTAAAAATCAACGCATATACACCGGAAATATAGCTGAATATTCTGAACACTTCTGCATACCCTTTCAAAGGATTCAGGCGTGAAGTTATGATGTGTAATGGCAGAGACATTGCAATAATATGCGATTGCAGCAATCGCGGCTGATTTCCTGGTATTTTTTGAAGAGTTCCTTGGTCTAATCTCGGAAACTCATCATCAGATCTTTACGAAATTTAAATGGGACCATTTCGGAATAATCTACTTTCGAACAAAAAAAGAATTTTGCAAATCCGTCTACGCATGGTGGAGCTATGAGCGAACAAACATAAAAAAAAAAACATATAAACATCCGAATTGAGAACCTCCTCCTTTTTTGAAGTCGGTTAAAAATGGTCTTGATACTGAATACAGAATAAAATTGTCCCTAGCTTTTGTTCCGTAAAATCCTGAGCAGAAAAAAGTAAGCACATAAATGGCGTCTATCAAAAGCTATTGTCGAATCCAATTAAAGAAAATGTCTAATGATTATAATTCAGAGAATAATTGCGTTATTGGTGTAAATTAGGACTTCGATTTTTTTTTGGAATTCATTTAGTTTTATTCAATGTGGTAAAAATTTATTTTCCGATATTTTAAGAAGAAAAATCGTGACCACTTTAGTGAATAAAGTGGTCCATTTGTGAGTATTGTTACATTAGGTTATGTTATAACCTCTCTATAATAGCCTTAGTCTAGGTTTTATCTTTGTTCTCAATTTCACAATCTGATTTAAAGGTCTTTTACTTTGTAACGATTTCATTTTACAGTTACTTTAAAGTTGTAAAATCTTGTCCAATGACTTCGGCATTCATAGTCGTGAGACCATTGACACACATTATCATCTTCTATGACAACACTACTGACGCTGGAGGTGAGCGCTGATGCATCACGCGGTGGCCACCCTAAACCTACATCTGGGTCGCAAGTCCCAGTCGCCGTCACGGTGTTCCTCTCTGTATCACGCTATGGACCCGGCGACCGCACGGTGAATCCATGGAGTGCTGAGAATCGGATCTCTAGTATAGCTAAATTTGTATCTAGTGCTCTACTAATTATATTATCGATGAAATGTGCCAATTCCAGTGTTTCCTCGTTAATGGGTAGTTAAGATTGATCGATGAGATTGTTACCATATGTGTTCTATAATCTACGCTTAAGCAATAAGGAACACCATTGGCATAGAATACATAATAGTACCGTACTATTGGTGCTAATTCTGTAGCGTATCTCACTACAGTTTTAGGTGCAAGATATAACGTCCCGAGTAACCACTGACCTCCGTTAACGCGCGTTACATGTGAAGCTAGCCTAAAATATTTTGTACATTTAAAATAGGTACCTAATTTAATCTATTACAACGTTTTTGTAGCTGACTCTACACAAATACGTCATATTTTCACAAACGCGCGAGTTGATGACACAAAAATAATTCAACTCGCGCGCGCTCGCGAATTTTACGATCGCGAGATGGTGAATGACTCGAATGTTTTTATTTCAGACTGTTTTAAACCTTTGACAATGCTGTAAGGTGAAACCGGTAAGGTTCAAATAAATAAATAATTGTGGAAAAGTACAAGTGATTTATTCAATATGTTTTTATTTCAATTTGGAAACTTCGTACTATTTGGTATCGTGAATAAAGGCGTGATTGTAAGTATGTTAAAATTCTGATTAATTCTGATTAATTCTGATTAATTCTGACTGCTATTCCAGAATCTTAGTTCTTATAGATTAAAAGTAGTATTTCATCATATTCGGCTCCGACGAATTTAGAAACCACAACTTAGAGAAGTGACTGAGAAACTTCCTTTTACATAATAAATACAGCATTGTCTGGGTAGGCGGGGTACCAGGTATACTTCATATGACCCAGGGCTTAGTATAGGTGGGTGTATAAAACGTTTCAACTATATCTGAAACCGTGCCCTTTAAATTCCTCGGAAGAAAGATTGATAACAGAGGTTGCACTCCAGCTTTGGACGAATTAATTGATAGTTTCATTATCGATTTAAAAAAGGTAGACCAACAACCAATAAGTAATGTTAAAAAAGCTTGGATCTATGACAACTATTTAACCTCGCGTCTTAACTGGCCGTTTCTTATATATGATATAAACCAGAGCCTCCTCAAAAAACTAGATGCGAGTGTCACAAAGACACTGAAGTCGTGGCTAGGGCTAGCTCAGTCGGCCGACCCGTCGGCACTATATAGATCCGCGAATAATTTTGGAATGACGTTGAAGAAGCCATCAGAACTCTATAAACACCTAAGAGTAACTAAAATGCACGTCTTATCGAAATCTAAAGACGAAATAGTAAAAGTCCTTCCAAAAGATAAAAATGCATCGGAGCTCGAATCACGCCTCCAGTTCCATAAAAAATTCATGATAGGCTCGCAGACTGGTAGAGTAGGTCTAGGGAATATTCAGAAACAAACAGATAAAGAAAGAACAAAATCTTTTCTTCAAACAGACGAAAACAACACCTATAAGGTGCACGCAATGAACCTAGAAATGCAAAACGAATGGTTGACCCTAGGTGAATTTTGTATTCCCATAGCCTTAAAATGGCGTACCATAATATACGACTGGTCACCGGCCTTACTTAAATTTTACCTAAATGCATTCCAGTTGACCCTCCCCGACCAAAGCAATCTAGTCAGGTGGGGAAAAGCCACAGATAAAACATGTAACTCATGTGGTGAAGCAACTGGAACGGCTATGCACCTGCTAGTGGGTTGTAGGACGCTATTAGACCGGGGTCATTACTCGCGCCGACATGATAAGGTATTAGAAATCATACGTGAGGCTGTAAGTTTGGCGGTAGCTAGAGCGAAAAAAGGATTAACCACAAACCAAAGAAATGACATTGTGTTTGTAAAGGAAGGCTGCTCAAAGAAATCACCTCAAAACCCATATTCAATTTTGATAGCTGCCGTTGACTGGACAATACTCGTAGACACGTATGAGAAGCACTATAAAATACCGGAGGATATCTGTGCCTCATCATCCAGACCCGACATATTCCTTTTTTCACGATCGCATAGGCGTGCAGTGCTTGTAGAACTGACAGTACCGTGGGAAACTAATATACCCAAAGACCACGCTATAAAGACAAACAAATACTTTGACTTGACTAACGAGTTAACCAAGAACGGCTACGTGGTTAAACTCTACGCCGTAGAAGTAGGAGCAAGGGGAATTCCAGCTAAATCCCTGTACAACTTACTTAAAGACCTCGGATTGCCAAGAGCTTCAGTAAGCTCTCTACTAAATCGAATATCAAAAGCGGCATTGATAGGATCTTACCAAATTTGGATAGGTAGGGGGGGGAACACTACTGACGGTGGAGGTGAGCGCTGATGCATCACAAGGTGGCCACCCTAAACCTACATCTGGGTCGCAAGTCCCAGTCGCCGTCACGGTGTTCCTCTCTGTATCACGCTATGGACCCGGCGACCGCACGGTGAATCCATGGAGTGCTGAGAATCGGATCTCTCATCTCTGACACCTAATCAAAATTGTTTCCTAGATCTTTATCTTACCAATTCTGTCATGAATTCTGCTTCTGACTGGAAGAAAGTAAGATTTTCATACAGTTTCATGGCCTTACCATGAATCGTCATTCCGAAGTTTCAAGTTTGTTGCGAAGATGGCACGTTTTGCTTTGATCGGTCTTAACCTAATCTTGTGGAAACCCTCACTGGATACCACGTCATCAGGTCACGAAATCACGTCCATGTCAGTCTTTTAGTAGGGACCCCGGGTATACCCTAGGAAGCCACTACACAGGCAGTCCTATACCCTACCCAAATTCCAAGTAAATTCATGGTACCTAAAAGATACGTACAGATCCGAAGTTTCGGATCTACATTTTCGTAGTAGGCCCCTGCATAATCGTGCATTGAATTATTCAATAAGCAACGTTTATCGTGGATATGATCAATGCTCGTAAATATCGTAGCGTATCGTTTAAGGAGAGTGATATATCTTTCTCTATTTATAAGTTTCTTGATCGATTACCTGGGATCCTTTTGGGCTTCTAGCCACGAGTGTTGATTTAAGTTTTACTCGCTTCGTTTACAGTTTGTTATATCACTGATTGCGAAATATTTTACCGGACTGCGGCGAGGCAAAAAGGAGGGTAATGATTTTGACCTGTAAGCTGTTAGTTCTAAACTACTTACCTATAAGAATTCGATAAATGAGCTGTGGTTGGAACTTACTCTAACCAAATTATACATTCAAATCGATTTAGAAAGAGAAAAGTGAATCGACCTCGGGCGGCACTCGAACCCGCGATCTTTCCCTTACAGGGGGAATGCTCTGACCACTAAGCCACCGAGACCGCACGAAGCCAATTCAAATTCCTCTATAATTCCGTCTTTGGGGCGACGGGGGAGCCATCTACCGATACTTATACTTATACGTGTTCGTTCGTCGTTCGTTTACATCATTTTTAAACATTGATTATTGATGACTCCGCCCAAACAATTGAATGAAATTTCGAAGCATTTATTATGCTGACTATGCAAAGAGAAAACAAACTATAGGTACATTTTAGGGAAGCTGGCATACTATAAATCTAATATCAAGCATAATATAAAGGATAGCCAGGCTATCCATGATATTTTCTTGTTTAATGCTTTTAGCGCAATATTTCACAGTAGCCAGGTTTTAGTTTTTAAATTTATTTTTTTAACAGTAAATAGAATCTTTCACGATTTTATTTCTTGCTATTTTATTAATGTGTGATACAAGTAACATCTTATTCTTTCTAACAATCCAAAGGGCCCTCAAATTATAGATAGAGTTTTCAGGGCCCCTTAACACCCTGCGTATTCATTAAGCATATCTTTAGTATCATTAGACGCAACCCGTTTATTGTCACTTGAGCTTTAGCAACGTTAATTAGTACTGGCAGTATCATTTCCATTATCTAAATTAAGCGATTACTCTTCTTAAAGCCTACTTATACGGAGCTAAAGACCTTAAGATTGTTTTATGTCTTTCATTTCTACTTGAAATCCAAGTATTATTGCTCTTTCTGGGGCTTCTAGATCTCAGAGTCGTATAAAAAGATATTTTGTTTATTTAGTTTTTGAGTTTATTTATTTATTTTTTATTTAATTCTTTATTGCACACATAAAGTACAGAGATCATACATAATTATAGAAAATTAAAAGTAATATGTACAAAGGCGAGCTTAACTCAATATGAGTTCTCTACCAGCAAACCCTTGAGTAGCAGAGAAGTAATCAGAGTAATGAAGGGATGTGAAGTGTGCATAAAAAAAAACACAATAAAAAGGGTACCTGAACAGGTACTTATATAAATACATACATACACCTAAATATACCATACATATATAATATACATACCATATATATATGCCATACATACATACAAATACAAAATACAACTATATATAGATACATAAATAAATAAGTATATAGATATAGACATAGATACAGATATATACAGACTATTGTGACAGGAAATGTTCCCTAGTTCTTCTCCTGAAGATGTCCAGAGATTTACTACCGCGAATGGTGTGAGGTAGTGAGTTCCAGAGACGTACAGCTTGTACCGTGAAAGATCGATCATAGCAGCTAGAACTGTGTGCAGGTGTGCGAAGCAGAAGAGAGGAAGAAACACGACAGGGTTTGCCCCTGGGCACAAGATACTCAAAGCGTTCCCGCAAGTAAGTTGGAGCATTAGGATTATGAAGTATAGTATAGAGAAGAGTTAAGATGTGAAGGTTACGGCGCTGCCGAATAGGGAGCCAGTTCAGTCTTTTACGGTATTCTGTGACATGATCGTATTTACGAAGGCCAAACACAAAGCGGATACCCAAATTCTGCAAGCGCTCAAGTTTGTTCAGCTGTTCCTCCGATGCATCGAGAAAGCAGACATCAGCATAGTCTAATAGCGAGAGAAGCAGAGATTGTGCAAGAGTAACTTTAGTCTGAAGAGGTAGGAGTTGCTGGAGACGTTTGAGAGATTGATATGAACAGTATACCCTCCTACTTACCTCCGCGATGTGAACATCCCAGGCAAGCATGGAGTAGAGAGTATATGCTATTCTATATCGTGTACATGATTAATATCATGATCACGAAATGTTATTATTTTATTTAATACTAGCTGTTACCCGTGACTTGGCCCGCGTGGATGTCAGTTATCGTGACATTAACTATGTCCTTTCTTAAACTCCCAGCTTTCAATTTTTTAAATTTCAATTTTTGAGTCATCATTGTTCATTCTCTGAGCCTGTTCCCAACTAGACTGGATTTGGCTTTCTAGTTTAACTAAGATGCTACGGAACTTCAATATTTTCTGTGAAGTGACTGCCATTTGACATCCACAATCAATTAGCGATATCGAAGCTCTGTAGTTAAACTAGTCGAAACGAAATTTTTAAGGCTCCAACTACCCGTAAAACTGCTATAGTTGTTCGAACGACAACCGGGTTCCATGGCTTAGCATGCTCTCCGAAGCATGACCAGACTAATGCAAAAATTCATTATTCATGAATACAAATATTTGCACCGAGCGAGATTCGATCCTGCGCACCCTGCGTAGCAGTCGCGTTCTCTACCGCCACGCCATAGAGGCTGTTATTTGTGAGTATTGATGTATTGAACCTAATTTCATCAGGACATCTTTAACAATAATGAACTTTTATTCATCATGATACCATGATGTATAGTTTTCTGTCATATAAGTTTCTTCATATAAATAAATAAATATTGCAGGACATTCTACACAATACTATCTAGATTCAAAGTAAGCATAGCTTAACTAGCTTGTGTTATGGGTTCTAGAATGCTGATAAACATACTTAGATACATTTTTTTTTTGTAAATATATTACATATTATACATAGAAACACCCAGACCAATGCAAATATTCATATTCATGCATTCAAATATTTGCACTGTGCGGGGATCGAACCCGCACCTCCTGCGTAGCAGCCGCGTTCACTACCGCTACGCCACAGAGGCAGTATATAGGTCTTGATATACTAGTCTCTATCCTTAGGAAATTCCTAACAAAACGCTGACTGTCTACATTGTAACAAGTCATACAATAAAAATATAAACAACGTTACTTCTCACATCCTTCAATCAAGCATTATCGAATAAAATTCGACGTTAAGAATTTGTCAGAATAAGGAAAAGAAATCTCGTTTTCATAATCCCATAAAAACGTTTCTTTTAGACGAATTTATCGTGAGTTTTGTGTGGGCGGTCGTTCTGTTTCGATTCGCAAGAATTACGAAGTTTGCACAAAAAGTTATCGGGGGTAAAAGTTGGCTGGGCTCTGAGGTCAAATTTGAGTACAAATACGAATAATTACAAGGAATTGTTTTATTCCAGTCAATTGTGGTGGTTTGAGATACGCAGTCGAAGTCTGAAGTTCTTTAATTAATAACATCAATAAGCACAATTATGGTTACATCTAAAATGTCATCAAAGTATAAAATGTAAACTACTGCACCGATTTTGATGAAATTTGGTATAGGGGTAGATTAGACCTTGAGAAAGGGCATAGGCTATGTTTGGTCACGATAACCGACATCCACGCGGGCGGAGCCGCGGGCAAAAGCTAGTCATTAATATTTTTTAAGTTATTTTTGTTTAGTTTTTGTAGAGGCTTTGGCCTGCTGTTTCCTAATTTCTTCTATCTACTCCATCAGGCATTTATAAGCGTAGACTTATGAAATCAATATAGGTTTAATTTGGGCTTCTTCATTTTAGGGTTATTGACCCTAAAATGATGAAGAAGTCAAAAGTTCCGGTAGCATTCATATCTTGCTCTTTGGAGCGCGGGGTCCGCTTTCCTTCAAATCCATCAAGTATAAAGCTTCCAACCTGAAAGTCTACACCGTAAATCAGTAGGTGTCCAGACGGTGTGATGGCTGATTCCCGCCTTACCTACATGGAAATGAGGTCAATATTTCATACGGGCAAAGGTGCGGACAAAAGTGAGTGAACCATACAGTTATTGACTTGGAATATCTTGACCTAAATGCCCTTGAAATATATAATTCATGTGTCCTCTAAGAAAGAACATGGCCATGCAATGTTCTGAGAAAAATCGATACTTGGCTATTTATGAGTCCCATATGAATTGTTGAAGACTAACTGAACTGAAGCTAGGTAATCTTATTAAATGAAAAGTGTTGTCAAGGGCTATTGATGGTCAAGTCAGATAGGCTAGAGACCTGGAAAAGGCAGCTTGGATAGATTTTATGTGGAATGTGGAGAATCCAGTGCTGTGATGGCTAACATTGGGAAAAGTGTTATATCTTGCAATGGGCTACAAATGTTAATTGATTGATTTGTGAAATTATTCGAAATAAATAATTGTAGATGGGACGACTCAGGTGGCAGACAAGCACACGGCCCAGCTGATAGAAAGTAGCTACCGTAGCCCGTACGGGCGTCATACTCGTACTGCCAATCCTAATTGCAATTTTAATCTTAATGAAACTCCAAAACTGATGAATATGTTGAAACATGTATTGTATGTACGGTAGATATAAAAATAAATTCAGCAATCTCACCTACAAATCCATTTCTACGTGGTTAAAATTCCATTGAAAGTTAAATAAGCACATTTTCCATTAACTATCGTTACATTTACGCCAAATAACCTTTGATTAAATTGAATACACTGGAGGGCCAAAAGTTTGGATACAGCTAAAACTATTGAATTTCCTCATCCCTATTGGAAACCGCAAAAGTACGCAGATATATATTTCCTCCAACTATATTATATTGTGGTACAAGGTTAATTGTAAATGGATAGCCGTATTCGTTCCTGTTGGAGTAAAATAGCGCCGCCCTATCTAGTCCCGTAGGTATTGTAGAAGGTGACTAAGGAATGGCGCTGTTTTCCAGCCGACAGTAAACGCATAACCCAGGACAAAATGCCCGCTTGACCGTAATAAACTCAGTTGGCGAAATGTGGGTGTTAAAACACCTCTGCCTACCCCTCTGAGGATTTACAGGTGTAAATGCCTGCAAGGTAAATGGTTCGTATGGATATATGATTCGTGATAATATTGACGAAATTCAGTCTCGTCAAATTTTCACGGTAAAACGGGTTTTTTGTCATCCCCAGGGCTCCTTGGCCCCCACACCCGAAGAGGGCCAGCTCGAAAGGACAGTCTTTTCGAGCTGGCCCCTTTGGATGTAGGGACCAAACCTGGGTCCTTAGGTCGGCTGAGGTGTGTGAGATATGTCTCAGAAAATCTCACCTTCGGCAACCTACGTCCCAAAGACGGTGTGCGTTTTAGTCGGTTCAAGTCTGACATGACCTCCTTACCGGCTTTGATTTACAAATTAAATTATTAATTAATAGCTCTCATTAATTGAAATCAATGAAGCCGTTCTTCGAAATGCCTTACATATTGGCCGATTCATTTGAATTTATATAGAAAAGGTATATTACGAAGAAGGGCCCAAGGTCGCCAAAGGATCCGTTAATTAAGTGCTTCAAAGGGTACGATGGGACTGATATATATGTTTGTGTAAACATTTCTAATCTATACCGATAAATATGGGTGTATCCAATGACGTATTGTTGTATAGACACCCCATGATAGAACATGGCATGAACATGAACTTTCAAAAATGGCGCAAACACTAGATAAGTAAAAACAAAAAAAAAAATATTTTCTTTCTTTCTTTTTTCTTTCTTTAAGTATGATAAAAACATAAAATATAGCTACTTACTCGAGTGAAGAAATAATACCTCATCATTTTTAATTTCTATGAATTATTTTATAATTTATTTGAATGATACTTTATTAATGTGAATTTATTACTAAAGACGTTTTTTTGCGTATTGCACTATCACGTACAGACGCGTACAGGCGGTCGATTTGTGCCGAATATGACACTCAAAATAAGGGCTCTCGCAGAGCTCGTAGTACTATTATTTTTCTCTGCCTGAAGGGTGACGTTGTTAGGTAAAAATCCAGTAATGGAATTTAGCAAAGCTTTAGATAACTTCATAGGTGACTTTTCAAAGTGTAACCTAATGCCGAAACCTTTGTAATCCGCATAATAAATTTAAATTTTCAGTCCATTTAATGGAGGTCAGGTTATCCTGAACTTAATCTTTTTATTTATAATCAACTTTTGGAGAGGTAACCTCATATTACGCAGGTTAGAGAGGATTCGGAGGGTATTTTATTAGTCCCTCTTTATTGAAATAACATTATTTTTAACGGGTTCTATTGCGATTTATATGGTACTAGCGGACCCGGCGAACTTCGTACCGCCATATTTTCTGATCCCGTTCCCGCTGCATATCTCTAAATATACCAGTGTTTCTCTACAATATTATGCATGTATTATACATATAGAAATTTCTCTTGAATCACTCTATCTATTAAAAAAAACCGCTTCAAAATCCGTTGCGTAGTTTTGAAGATATAAGCATTCATAGGGAAGGACAGACAGCGACAACGACTTTGTTTTATAATATGTAGTGATGATGATGATTATACAGTCTGAAGTTTACGTGAATCTAACTCATTTTAATAAAACTACTTTTTAACGGATTCTATCGCGATATATTGGTTATTATAGACTTTTTACCCGAAGTTTCGATTAATTTTCAGCAGCTATGTTCGCGCAGTGACTAAAGATGGTAGCTGTCACATAGTTTGAAGTATAAGTTATCTCAAAGAACCCGAATCATGATGGATTGTAGGGACCGAGATTACTGTTTAGAGAATGATGATAATGCTTGCCTGCCATCTAAGTAATATAAAAAAAAAACAATTTTCAACACAAAGTTAAATAAATATTATGGAAGAAACAAAAGTAACTATGGCACATCTAAATGCCCACGGTATTGAAAAACACTTATTTCAATTTACAAAGAGAAAAGAGAATCGACCTCGGACGGGACTCGAACCCGCGATCTTTCCCTTACAGGGGGAATGCTCTAACCACTAAGCCACCGAGACCGTACGAAGCCAACTCAAATTCCATTGACTTTCCATCTTTGGGCGGCGGTGGAGACATCTACCGACACTCTTACGAGCTGTATATCGGAACCATTCGATCGATAATCAGCATAATAAATGCATCAAAATTGATTCAAACACTTATTTATTCCCAACTTTGCTTGACTGTCAGTAAGACAGACACTTTGTGAATTCCAGAGTAAATTTAGTGCCTATCCGGGGCATCGGTTCTGCGATAAATCACGAGTTATTTTTGGTTGGGTTGGCAGGTACGTAAACAATGTATTTTTGCCCGATTTCAATGTCTTGCGGAGCCTGAAAGAAGTCAGACGTGACCGATACACCCTGTCAGTCTGTCACAGAAACCTTTGTTGGAAATAATAAAAGAAAGAAAAGGTTTGAAAATTTAAATTGTTAGGTACTTTTTTGGTTCTATTTCGGTATCCATGATTTGTGAACAAAATTTATCATCTTTGTGTATTGTGATTTCGACCATGGCCGCTGAAATTAGCCAAAATCCATTATTACATCCATAAATGGCGATAGTTATTAACATATTTCAATATTATAGTGATTTTCACGTCAACTTCATACAGTATCAAAATTTGTCACCTTTGAAATAAAACTATTCTGAACTGATTCTATTGCGATTTGCGTAAACATCCGACAGTATATTAGGTACGTGTTTCAGACAGTATCTGTTATATATTAGTTAAAGATATACATAACCTCTAAATATCCATCTTATAAAGTCTCGAAACCCGCCAACTGTAAATTGAAATTCTCAATACCAAAAGAAAATCTAGCAACATAACTAAAACGAAGTGTCCTTCTACTTTTTTTTATAAAAGTAAAAGAAAGTACAAGCTCAAGTTAGAACATTTTTCACGCTATTTTTTTTTTCAAGCTCATTGGCAATAATGAGAGGTTCTGGCGCTTTGCCAGCTGGGGTCTGTCTGCAATCGTTTCAGCAATTGCTGGCAATAACACCAACTTTTTGTATCGTTACCCGCGACATTTTCTCGTTAATATACAGTTTAATGGTATGTGTTTTGTTACTGCCAAACGTTTGGTGAGATTGGCTCTAAATGTTTTTATTGTTTTGGAAGGTAGACATGTTTAAGGCGTAATCACATTTGTTTGCGGCGTTTTGCGTATATAAAAGGCGCTAAATACGTAGTGGTTTTCCAATTTTTTTAAAGGAAAATGTTTAGCATGTTTATAAATGCGTTAGCATTAGATTTGTTTGTCTTGAGCAATCTATTTGAGTAAACATAATATATGTATCAGAACCAATATTTAAGCTTGAAGCAATATCAGTTTAGCTCAGTAGGAGGGGTTCACAAGAATAATAATTTATTTTACTGTTTACTGAGGCCTTACCAAATTCTTGAAGGCCAAGCTCGGACGAGGCTTTGGCACAGACCTGTGATTGCGGAGGTCACTCCTATAAAAATTCTTACTCCCCTGGTGTTGCACACGTCCACGGTCCATAGACCGGTAACTACTTTCCAGTGGTACTATCAGTAGCACCGTGTGCTTGTCTGCCAACTAAGTTTTATAAAAAAATAAATAAAGTGATATATTTATCTAACTTTTACTCGTACTTGTACTCCGGAAGAAAAGGCGTATGTAATACACCTTGTAAAAATTTCCACTCAATGAAAATGGTTATTCGATATTCATTTTCCAGTATACACACTGCAAATATGCCCCTTTAGTATTCTGGTCAGCTAGCAGGAAATACGAGACGATATACAAATTCGACGCAATGCGCCAACTCTGTACGAGCACGTGCTGGTAACGATGCACTCTGTTTCGCTGGGGATGAATAGGTATTTCATTAAGAGGGTAGTTTTACTAACTATTTTTGGAAAGTGTTTGTAAGCCTTATTGAGGTTTTTCACCATGGCCGCAAAATGGCCGTGGCATTAAATATATGCAATTGTTACTTAATTTTAAATCGGTAAAAGTCAACAACCAGAAGGCAAATTTCAGTCTTGGCCTACTTTTAGTTTCCAAAATTTCAAAAACGGTATTCTCGTAAAAAAAATTCACTGACATTGTGATCGTATTCGTTCAGTAGATTTTGCATCTATCGTGGATAAACGGACAAGAATTCCAAAATAAATATTATTGCATTCAGAATACGTACAGACACCACTACTCTACACTTATATAACAGTAATAAAGATATTAACGGAAGTAATAATCAAGATCTATCGAAAGAAATCATAATACAATCTACCATACGCTACCGTCATTAGGAGAGCCGACAAAGTTCTACAGCTTTATCGCGTCCCCTAATGACTGCGTCTATCAAACAAAGAGTACTTAGGTAAGTATAGAACGAGTGCCAAATCGCCTTCATTCAACCGACAATAACTCCTCACACAACGGACGAGCCCTACTTTCGTAATCTTTACCTTTTCTCTCACGCACTCAAAAGATATCATAACTCAAATAATATTACCTGAGACCGCACTTAAGTCAGAGACCCGCAGTATAAACTTCACTCGGGCCTTGACTTTTCGGGATTCTCATAAGAATTACACTATATTTGAGAGAATAAAATTTCTTCCCGCCACTGTTGCGTGTTATGGCCCAAAACCAGATTTTGGCCCGTTTCCAAGATGGTCTGCCAAATGACGGTCAGATAATGACCTTCAGCTGTTCGCGATCGATAACGAATTTTGCAGCTACGCGTTTGGACTTTCGATATTTGGATATGACGTAAGTCTGGATAACTTATCAATTTTTATCTTAGAATATAAATAAGTTCCCAAAGTGTTCACTGAGCGAAAATGTCACTTCTCTACTAAGTTACTTTAAGTTATGTGGCAGTATTCAAATTCATTATGACGAAAAAAAAAACTGATCTGAAGAAAACTCTGTTCTGTTTTACATAGAAGATAATCTACATTTTAATTCTACTGCAAATTCTGTATATGTCACTGTATTATTGATACACGTATTTAATAATTACGGTTACTGTAACGATAACGGTTAGTGAATAATAAATAAATAAATACTCTACGACATTCTACTCTGATGAGACCCAAAGTGAACATAGCTCAACTAGCTTGCGTCATGGTAACTAGAATATGGATAAACATACTTAGATACATTAAACATGGAAGCACACAGACCAAAGCAAATATACATTATTCGTGTACACAAGTATTTGAACTGAACGGGAATCGAACCCAGGTCCCCTGCGTAGCAGTCGAACGCTCTACCACTACGCCAGAAAGACTAACGTATAAGGCAAGATGTGCAAAAGTATTTACATATCCACCATCATTGTATCAACAATGTGGTGACTTCATTTCTGAAACATTGGACTACAACAGATGCTAAAGAATTTACTATCAGGCAAGGTGATTACAGTGACCCTTGTAGACCTGTGCAATTATTCACGAATTGTTGATAACTCTTCGAGAATGAAACCATACATTATAGATTTTGTTTTGCAAGCAACACCAGGTGTAACCTTGGCCTTACCTAAAGGTGGTAGTTAGCATCGAGTTCGGAAATTCACGGTCGATTTCTTCATAAGAATGCTATTCAAAATACACATATTGTTACATTTACGGGTGTTTCGTTATATTCTCGGAAATTACTGGAAAAAGCGGACCCCGGACTTCAAGGCGAAGGATTCGCATGTGACCGGGATGGTATGATAATGATACATGGTTACATTTAGTAACATCTATATCCAGGGTGACCACCAAGATCTTCAAGGCTGTATTACCGATAGATCGACGAAGTTCTGGCATGGGCTTTCCTACTGTTATAGTGAGGTCAAACGCCTGCAGTGCCTGTAATCAAGGTCAAAATAAACAAGTAGAATAGCAGAACCCGATTTCAAAAGCGCAAGGATTGGCGCTTACTACAATGTGGACGCTATACTGTATCAATTTATCAGTCTATCGCAGTTCACTGCTGATCATAGGCCAATGTGTGGTTCTTGCTCCTGATCTCCTGCTTTCCATATCCAGTATAGTTCCCAGGCACTGATAGCCATCTGCCATCAGGTATCAAAGAATTTGACATTCATATGTAACAATCTCTTCAAGATCTCCCTTGGCAGTGAGAACCTTGGCACTTCAACAGACCATGACGTAATAATTTCATTCCCCTGTAAAATAATTCTGAATGAATACAATTTGGTAAGAAGCCAAAAATAGATATCGACATAGATACTCTTGGGAAATGGCCAGGGGAATGAATAAAAGGAAAAATGACCTTGCACTTTGTGAACTTGGATGGCACGGCGCGTCGCGTCGCTTTCAGTTGCGACATTTTGGCGCCACCATGTTCTGGATCATGGCGTTTCAATGTCAAATTTTATTAAGTTTATTTCAATGCAGTTGTTGAACTTGAAATTTTCTGCAGTTTTTACGATAGGCAGAGGAGTACCTAATAATAGGTATCTGAATTTAGTTTAATATGCTTTTTGGGTCTAGGTTTTTGGGGGTCTCGACATTATCGTCACAGAGCAGATGCAGTTACATCTAAATCTTGTGTTTGGAATCCGCAGGGTCCATTCCGATCGATACTCCTCCTTTTCATATTTGGTCTATTTTGAATTCTACAGGAGTAAATTCCTTTCCTTAACAGTGATAGAAAGAAAAATGACCTCGCACTTTGTAAACTTGTGTGGTACGGCGCGTCGCTTTTTGTTGCTGACATTTTGGTGCCACCGTTTCCCGGATCGTGGCATTTCAATAAAAATAAATCCGTTTTGATGCAGGAGTTGAACTTGAAGTTTGACAAACACTCACGTCTTTATTTCCTCAAAGAGTTAGGCAGAGGTGTAATGAAACTCAATTTTTGCTTAATAGATTCTTTAGTCACATTTTGGGGAGTTGGTCTCGTCATTATTTTCAAGATCACAGGGCCAGTCACAGATGCATCCAAAGGTTGCACTTTGGAGTTTTTACAGGAGCAATTTCTGCTCCCCAACCAAAAAAGAAAGGTAAAAATAGGAGTAATATGTATATTATGCACTTTGTAGTGCCCTTAAGCAACAACACTGTAACCAGCTAGCTACTGTAGCCCATTAGAAAGTGCCCGCTTAATGGCAATAGACTCGCACCCTATTATGCAAGTTTCGATAGCTTCCAAAGAAACAATATTATTTATTGAGATACACAATTATAATTTCCAGTCCACCTAAGCTTAAGATCTCATTTTGTATTCAAAATAAAACCCCAATATACTTTCCGATACTCGTTCCAAATAAACTAAAGATTTATGAGGATTTCGGATTTAGTTACAAAGTCAGTAAACTGCTTAGAAAAGTTTGGTTTGATGATGACGTACCAACTTTATTTTTTCGTAGATTAAGTATGAATCTACTGAGTTTTGAAACATATTTTTTAACCCTTCCAGCTAAGATAATTCGCTGGGCTGTTAACTTATTTATCACTGTTTATGGAAGATACATCCTCAAGAACTAAACGACAGAAGATTCTCAGGAAGTTAATACTAGGATACCTATAATATTCCAGGCACGATTTACCGAGGATCTATCACGAATGGTCCTTGGTCAGACTGAATGCGAGGGATATGCTTTAGGCAATCTTACACCCTGGTATGTTCTTCATTCTAGCGTTAATCCCGGTTGCATCTGAAGCATTATTAGCATTCCTACAATCGTAAGAGTGCGGGGTCCGCTTCTCCAGTAAGACATGTTTCGTTTGATCTACGAAAATACCCAGACGAAGAAGACCCTGACATGTGAAAACCCGAGCGCCAGATGATATCCGAGCGGATTATCGAACGGAAAAAGGGTACTCCTTACCGAAATATGAAGGTATTTTTGAATACAAGCGGTGACAAGCTCTTTGAAAATATTTTCTATCTAAGAGATAGAAAATGAATGCAAAATGACACGTGCATTATAAATGAGCTTGGTACTTCAAATTACGGAGTCGCGGCGTGTAGGAAAGCCGAGCTCAAGATTAAATCTTAGATTACGTAAGAAATCTAAAACGAGTAAGAAAAGGTGATTGCTTTTGGTATACCTACGTACTTGGAGTTGAATCATTTCCTGACGCTTGTGAATAATTTTTAAGATAACGTCGCATCTTATGTAAAAGCAATGTTTTTTGTAATATCGCTTCATTAATATCTTTTTTTATATCACTTTCATTATTATTACTTTTGTTAATATCACTTTTGTTAATATCGCTTTTGTTAATATCCCTTTTGTTAATACATGACTGCCTCTGTGGCGTAGCGGTAGTGAACGCGGCTGCTACGCAGGAGGCGCGGGTTCGATCCCCGCTCAGTGCAAATATTTGTATGCATGAATATAAATATTTGCATTGGTCTGGGTGTTTCTATGTATAATATGTATGTATTTACAAAAAAAAAAAAAGTATCTAAGTATGTATATCCGCATTCTAGATTCCATAACACAAGCTAATTAAGCTTACCATGGGTCTAGATAGCGTTGTGTAGAATGTTGTACAATATTTATTATTATTATTATTTAATATAATTTTTATTAATATCACTTTTGTCAATATTAATTTTTGATTCCTGAACTAAAATGATGAAACGGGAATCAACACTGAGTTAATCACCTGATGACTAAACTTAATTTTGGTCATATTATAGACTGTTAACAAAAATGCTTCAATCATAACATTAATAAGTACTGTTCACTAATCGAAATATAAAATCAGGTGTAAGCAAAATGAAACAGGTGATATTGATTTCACGAAACAGCCTTCCCATGAAACTTTAAGTCGGGACACTAATGCTGAAATTGGAATACGAATTGGTTTCGAATGTTACTGTTACTTTCATAAATATTATAAACAATCTTCGACATCCAGGTAGCGCTCTTAGCCATGTGCGTTCACTGTTCGGTAAACTATCACTCGGTCGCCATTTGGATGGGTAACCGCTTAGTGGTATTTCATCTGAACTTTCCTTACTTCGGAGGGTACTTGTCTGGGCGGTTAATAGGCGTTAGATCAAGAGGGAGGCATACATGGGCGACATAAATCAACTATAGTAATAGTATTTTTTTCGTCCATATTGGGAGCAACTATCGTTTGACTTCCTAATCCTTAAGGCGGCCACCCACTAACAGTCCGCCTGCAGTTTCTGGTCCTATCGGGCGGCCTGCAGTCCTTATGTCATCAATGTCATCATAATTTTATTACCTCAGACTAAAATAATAACATTGTTTTATTTTTTTTTGTCTGATGTTATTACGTACAAAATGCCGACGGCTATAGACTGTCCGGCCTTTAACTGTCTTTGCTGACCGGAATCGTCAAGCGGCCACACACATATTAGCCGTCAGTCCAGACGTATACGAAACTGTAAGTGTGTGGGCTATTGCGATGAACTGAGAGACCGATATCATCCGGTTGTCGTTCGATAAACTGTTAGTGGGTGGCCACCTTAAGTATTTCTTCCTATTCCTAAACCTCGTGCTTTTTTTGACATTCCTTCCTTCACCACACAATTAAGATTCCATACCAGCTCACGTGTTGCCTTTTTCCTACAGTTGCAGGTCTTTTAAGCGAGGTGTGGAAAATTATGTGAAAAACAACGGTCTGGCTGCAAAGCTTCGATATCGCCTAATGTTACCATTGGGTTGTGGAGGTCAGATGGCAATCGCTTCACGGATAAATCGAGGTCTAGCCAAATCCGTAGTTAAGACTGGTAAATCGGACCCCAGACTCCGAGCTGAAAAAGCTTCAGATGCGACTGGGAATTAACGCTAGGATGAAGAATTGAAAAATTATGTAATGAGGCTAACAAGCTGAATTCCGCTATTGTCACATGGTACGTGTCTATACAGACGACCCTCTTTCCTGAGAATCTGTCTTCAGCTTACAAACAGGCGAGAGGAAGTCAAATTGATGTGTCCTAATAACAAAAAGATTAACTTGCGCTCTGAAAATGTTGGTAGGGTCTGCACATCCAATGAATTTGCAAATATAACAGATGAGTATTAATATAATTATATAAGAATCAAATCAAAACATTGAAGACGTACATACATCTCATACATAAATTGAGTTACAACAAAGCTGAGCAGTCTCACAAACACGGGGAACCTTAACTCAGGTGGATCGGAATTAATTTGAATAAGTTAAAGGTCTGTGTCAACTGGACTTTCTATAGTAACTGCGCATTTACGGATAAAAACAGTGAATAACAAAGTTTAAGTGGGTACTTGTTTGAAATTCTACTGTTCTCGTATCCTGGTATAATATTATAAAATGTAAAAGTTTGTGACGATATTTATAGTTGCGGCACGCTGTGATGACCGTTTTGACACGACTGGTTTTGCTCTTTTTCTCTTTTTTTGGTGCGCTTAATATTGGACAACGAACTGTTAGACGAATAACTAAAAAAATGTGGTGAGACTCGCACAGAAGAAAATAAACTTCACACACCACAAAAGAGAAAACGAGCAAAACCAGTCGTGTCAAAACGGCCATCATAGCGTGCCGCAAGCCGCAACTATGGTTGTTTGTAATATAATCATTCTCTACTCTAATTTGAAGGATCTGGTTTAAATTTTGTACAGGAATAGATTATAGTTAGTCTGGAATAAAGTACTTTATATGCCGGGAATAGATTTCCATAGGTAGCGGAAACGGGATAAACATTTCACGCGGGTGGAGTTACAGGCATCAGCTAGTAACATATTTTATTTATTGTTAATCAAACAAGGACTTAAGCCGTATCACTCATCACTATACAAGTTTATACAATCATCATCCTTTTACCATTAGGTAACCTGAAATTACCAGCTCACGTGTTTTCTTCTTCCTACAATCCAGCCTCCGTGGCGTAGCGGTAGTGAACGCGGCCGCTACGCAGGAGGCGCGGGTTCGATCCCCGCTCAGTGTAAATATTTGTATGCATGAATATGGATATTTGCATTGGTCTGGTCGTGCCTCGAAGAGCACGTTAAGCTGTCGGGCCCGGTTGCCATACGAACATCTATGGCAGTCGTTACGGGTAGTTGGAGCTCTAAAAATTCCAACAACAACGGTCTAGCTGCAATTCTTCGATATCGCCTAATGTCACCATTGGGTTGTGGAGGTCAGTGGCAGTCGCTTCACGGAAAATATCGAGGTCTAGCCATGGTAAAGCGGACCCCAGACTCCGAGGCGAAAAGCATCGGATGCGACTGGGAATTAACGCTAAGGAGAAGAAGCGTGATAAAAGGCGATGAGGCCGTCAAGCTGAGTGCCATAATTGTAACATGGTACGTGTCTATTATGGTGACCCTCTTTCCTGAGACTTTGTCTTCAGCTTACCATCTGACAAGGTGAATTGACGTGTCCTATATATAAAAAAAATATTTTATTTGAACAAAGATCAAAGAAAAAAAGTTATGATTGTGTGAGTACCGTATTAAGATTGTGACTGGTATGAATCCATAGCGATTGCTTTTGTTAGAGAATCTTTGAAATTTTGTCATCAAAGACGTCAGAAAAACTGGAAGTGAACGTCTATTATGTTATGGACATGTGATGAAACAAGTTGAGAATAGTGTTCTAACAATACGGCTAAGTGAACCTATTTTCACAATAGACGATCCTATAAAAGGTTTTTTACTCAGCTCTGCGCCTGATACAATTGTAACAAATATCACGTATCTTTAAGGATAGAAGAGATTGACTGAGGTCTCGCAGACATCTCCACTAATTCCTATGTTATAGGTTACTAATGATAATGCACAAAGAAATTAGTGGCCCTGCTTCACAGTGCCCCGTCAACATCACTCGTTGCATTTTTTTCATTTTAATGAACTAAAAAAAATCGAACGAATAAGTTTTATTTTTGAAGTGAGAACGCCTTGAGGCGCATTGGGTATATTGTAGCTGTCAAGCAAACGAAATTCGAGACGGAAAGCAGACGATTGAACTTGTGACACTGTTACAGTTACCGACACCTTTTGTGGCAAATTGTGACAGTTCTTGAAATTCGCTCTTCAAGTAATTTGCTACATTATTTTTGGATATGACAATTCAATCCAACTAATTGTAACTTCAACATCTTAGCAACACAATTCTGACAACTGACATATTTTCTTTCTTTTGTCAACAGATGGCGTCATCAGGAACGAGGTAGAAACGCGCGGGCGCGGTACGGAGTCAGCGTTCCTCCACGAGCTACACTCAACGCTGGCGCCCCCTGCCGCGCCCGAACACGACTGGCCACACACCGTTATCCTCATATTCAAAGGCCTTGTCTTCACAATCATCATTCTCGGAGCACTCTTCGGAAACGCCCTCGTCATCATTTCAGTGCATAGACACAGAAAACTCCGCGTCCTGACGAATTATTACGTTGTCAGTTTGGCCGTAGCTGACATGCTCGTTGCACTATGTGCAATGACTTTCAACGCAAGTGCTGAGTTGACTGACGCGTGGCTATTCGGCCCTATAGTCTGTGATATCTTCAACTCTCTCGATGTATACTTTTCAAGTGCGTCAATACTCCATCTCTGTTGCATATCAGTTGATAGATATTATGCTATAGTCAGACCTCTAGAGTATCCAGTGACTATGACTCACAGAACTGTTTGTTTTATGTTAGCAAATGTTTGGCTATGGCCAGCTTTTATCAGCTTCGTGCCAATTTTCATGGGATGGTATACTACAGAATCTCATCGAAATTTCAGACTCAAACATCCTGATGTATGTATTTTTAAAGTTAATATAGTCTACGCTATTGTTTCGTCAAGTGTTTCGTTTTGGATACCGAGTCTTGTGATGATATCTATGTACTGTCGGATATTCAGAGAAGCAATCAGGCAACGAGAAGCCTTGACGAGGACTTCATCGAATATTCTCTTAAATTCTGTCCATATGAAGCATACGTCCCATACTGCTCATCATTCACACTATCTACATCCTGATAGAAGGCCATCAGATATAAGCCCAAACTACAGTACGTTTACAGAAGTTGGACCGGAAGAGACTGAATTTGGTGGTGAAGTGGTTATGTCTATTGGTGATATATGCCCAAGTAAAGAAGCCAGTCCGAGGAAGTCGGTGAATGTGAGCTGTGATACTGCAAGTTCTGGGTACTGTTCCGGAGGATCTAATAAGAGATCTTCGAGTACGCAAGCACCTCCACTTGGTTGGAGACCAAGCTGTTCATCTGCTGTAGCGACAAGGGACTTGGCCAAAGCTGCAACGGAACTGAATGCACAAGGTAACGATTTCAAAGATTTTCTTAGATATTTATGCTATCAGTTTCATCTTATTAGTAAATAATTGATGAATAGATCAATATATTGACTTAATTAAGTAGAAAATCACTCTCACCTCGCACTTCAGTTAGTTCCAAATCATATGTTTATAAAAATATCCTCTTGTTCTTGTAATATTTATTATTCAAGACATATTCCAAAACAGTGTCTCTAGGATAACCTTGGATTTTTTTATATAATTTATAAATCTACATTTTGAATTAAGTCACCTTTACATAACAAGAACAGAATCACTAATCACAGGAACAAACTTCACAAACAGAGTAAATTGCTTCCAAATATAAATAAAATCAGCAAATTCAAATGAGCGCCAATAAATTATGCGGCCTATTCAAAAGAAAACCGTTAATCTTTATAAAACGTCCGTGATTTATTCATACCCGGTTCCGATAAGCAAGTCGACCACACTTCTTTCTGAGCATCTGGCATGAAGATAGTGGCTAAGCCATTAATATCCGGATTCTAGCCGGCCAAGATTGCCCATGCTGCGGTCTGAACTAATACTGATAATAAATCGAAACTACGCTGTACCCTGCTAAGGCTTCGAGCACACTAGCCTGTTTTGATACAGTTTACTATTGTACAATATAAATCTAGTTTGAAATATCATTTGTGAGGTATAGGAAAATAATATGTGTGACTTTTAGACTGCACATTATGGAATCAATTTTATCAGTTCAAAGTATTCTTCGTCGATACATGATTCTGGAATTAAATCTTAACTCTATCATAACCATTATCATTATTGTTGTATGAGAGCCTCCATTAAATGTTTACAACAAAATAACAACAACAGAAAAATACAGTATCTGTGAACAAAAATAAATAAATTCAAATGTCTAGCTATTACGGTCCATGAGATATAGCCTGGCTATAGACAGATAGACAGATAGATAGACAGACAGATAGACAGACAGACAGATAGACCGACAGACAGATAGACAGACAGACAGACAGATAGACAGACAGTCAGACAGAGAGACAGACAGACAGATAGACAGACAGACAGATAGACAGACAGATAGACAGACAAACAGATAGACAGACAGACAGATAGACAGATAGACAGATAGACAGATAGACAGACAGACAGATAGACAGATAGACAGACAGACAGATAGACAGACAGATAGACAGACAGACAGATAGACAGACAGACAGACAGATAGACAGACAGACAGATAGACAGACAGACAGACAGACAGACAGACAGACAGACAGACAGACAGACAGACAGACAGACAGATAGACAGACAGACAGACAGACAGATAGATAGACATACAGACAGATAGACAGACAGATAGACGGACACCACTGTCTTTGGATACGGAACCCTAAAAAATACAACATTCGCCCAAACAAAAAACGCTGTTAGCAAAACTTAGTTGCCGCAGCGACCAAAGAGATAATTATAATTATAATTAACACCTTGTGTATTGAAGATTGTGAACAACGGTAATCTCCAGGGATTTTGGTTGATTTGCATCTGGGGTTTCATATAATTCAATTATTAACTAATGAAATGGGAACTGACCAGTAATATTGCACTGGATTTTATTGAATCATGAAACATTTAAATCTGGACTAATTAAAATAGGAAGTTTGAAGTGTCTGTTTGTCAAATAATAACTTTTGATTGAATGCATTGGGATAGATAAAAAAGTACTTGTATTTATAAATTAACGATACTGAACCAGAATTTTGATGCTCTTGTCTTTTTATTATCCTTGAAAAGGTCTTCGTCAGATCGCAATCGGTTGAGTAGGACCGGATATAATATGATCAAAAGGCGTAATAACCGAGATCCACGTATGCTGAACCACGGACATCGGCTAATTCTTTCATAGAATATTTCAGCAAGAACCAAGCGGTTCGGCGACTCCTTCTTCTGCCGCACCATTAAGACTTGGAATTCCTTAACAGTTCACGTGTTTCCCTCCTCCTATAGTCCCGGGTCCTTTAAGCGGGGCGTGAAAAAGCATCTGATGAGGCCATCAAGCTGGGTGCCACCATTACAACATGGTACGTGTCTGTAATGGTGGCCCTCTTTTTCAGAGACTTTGCCTTAAGCTTACCAACAGGCGAGGCGAAATCAAATGGTTACGTATCATAATATCTAAAGTTATTTCAACTATGTTCAAGATAACTACGGTTGATTCACATATGGTCATAACGCATATTGGTCGACTCGACTACTGGTTCATACACATAATTTCGAATAAACTAAAATTATTTGAACTAACGGACGATTAATATAATGTTCATTTAAGATATTGGACATGTTGACTATGTTTGAAATACCTAATGGTCGATTCACCTACGGTTTATTGATACTACTACTTTGTGACAGAAATTTACGTTGTTGCAAAACCGACTTCACGTAGTCTTGTCTGCCCTACCCCTAGAGTGTAATTTGAGGCGGCCCGCGAGCTGAGGAGCAGGTGGTTCTAACGAGCACTGCCGCGGCTGAGGCTGGCCGGCTCAGCCGGCCAGCAAGCCGAAGCTGCGGTAGTGATCGTCAGATCCATCTGCGACGATAAGGTCGCGTGGGACCGCCGGAGCCCCGCAGCGCCGGAGCCGTTACAGAAGCCATGCTTGCTGCATGATTGCTTGCATGCTGCATGCCTGCTTGCATGATTGCTTGCATGCTGCATGCCTGCTTACATGCTTGCTTGCACGCATGCCTGCTTGCATGATTGCTTGCATGCTTGCTTGCATGCTACATACAGCATGCATGGCTTCTGTAACGGCTCCGGCGCTGCGGGGCTCCGGCGGTCCCACGCGACCTTATCGTCGCAGATGGATCTGACGATCACTACCGCAGGTTCGGCTTGCTGGCCGGCTGCGCCGGCCAGCCTCAGCCGCGGCAGTGCTCGTTAGAACCACCTGCTCTTCAGCTCGCGGGCCGCCTCGCCCCTCCGCGCCTTCGCGGGCTTAAATTACACTCTAGGGGTAGGGCAGACAAGACTACGTGAAGTCGGTTTTGCAACAACGTAAAGGAGATGGGGAGGCTTTCATACATTCTTGGGCCAAAAATGTAATTAGATGAGGGTGGTATTAATTAAGAGCATATAAATTATTAAACCATCCCTGAAAATTCTGCAGATTTTGGATATCTGAGAACAGATTTATAAGAGATTTAGTAAAAGTGAGGTTATGCAAGAAATTGACATTTTAGAACTGTGATTTCTGTGGTGTTTTAATAGAAAGTGGTCATTTTTTTTTATCTTAAAATACTTTTAAATTGTACTGTATTATATTTTACTATACTATACTCAGGGATAATGTACGAAAACTTACAAAGAGATTTTAAAGATATGGAGTACAAGGATGTTATGTTAAAAAAAAACACTTTAAATAATAATGATCTTTTATTCTTCTTCAATAATAATTAGAGTATTGTCTAAGAAGTGCGCAGGTGGAAATATATTACCTCATTTACTTCATTTTCTATGCCACAATTCACACAGAGATCCATGTCAAAATCCAAAATACCGAGCAAAACTCAAACAAGTAAACAAGTTTATCATTGTACTTTAAGGTAACCAGGAGCAAGCTGAGAAGTCCGTAAAGAGAAATCACTGTTAAGGGAATATAATCAAGAAATCAACTGGAAATACTCAAAACGCAGAAGTCAATTGATCATTGGATTTAAACCAATAAACTGATACAGCATACTGATATAGCATACTTTTGTACATATTTTATAAACAATTGTATGTCCCATAAGCCGTGTAAATATACAATTTTTCGATAAAATAATTAATTTTGAAGATTGAATAAATAAACTGATTGACTGAAAATGGAGCTGTCAGCTGTCACAGCTTAAAAATACAGTTGATAAATACAAGAAATAATTTATCGATTAACGGAAATCGATTCATAATTTATTTTTATTACACTATTATTTGGTATTTTAAATGGTTATTATTATTATTATGATTAAGTTTTGTTCACTCTGATTGATTTAATATCAAATTGTGATGCAAGTGTTTAAATACGCAATATTGTTTAAATAATTTTTAGTAATCGATATTTTATTTTGCTAGTGGAATAAACTTAGTTTTAAGATTTCTCGTCTTCCAGACTTTCAATTGAGCTGGTTTTTTAATATTTTGAAATAGAAAAAAATACCGCTTTTTTTAAGTCATATCTCAACTCATTACAATTTTGGCCCAGAAGTCCCCGTCTCCTTTCTGCCACAAAGTAGTAGGTACTGTAGTATCAATAAACCGTAGGTGAATCGACTATTAGGTATTTCATACATAGTTCAATCAACCTTAGCACAATTAATTGTAGTTGAATAAACCGTAGGTGAAACGTCCATTATTTGTTTCGACCAGTAGTTATTACAAAAATATGTGAAACGATTTTTAGGTGTTTTAAACAGTAGTTCTCTTGACCGTAGTTGTCTTGAAAATAGTTAAAATAACTGTAGTTATTATAATACGTAACCAATCAAATTGACGTGTACTTACTATATTATAAAAAAAAACCTAAAAAAGTAAATAAAAACAACATTTTGAACTCAAACTAAAAATAGAGAGGCTCATTTCGTCAAAACAAATAATTTGAGTGAGCAACTAAATCACCCAGTGAGGTTAGTTCCTAAGGGATGGGAATATTACATTTGCTGTTTGTCATGTAGATACGATCAGTTTGACAGCACTCCGATCGCGGAAACCTCTGTAATATAGAAGTTTCAACTACGCAGTTTTAGTTAGTTTAAATGTACTGGTACTTTGTGGGGCCGGGGGTAACGGTAAATTACTTATATTGGACTATTTACGCGTTGATCGATGGCACTTGGTGGAACTTATTACGCATGTGGAGAAGGACAAGTGCTTATTTAATATACTTATCTATATAGTTATGTAAAATTCTTTGTCCTGAATGACAGAGGCATAAACGCGCAGCCTAAACCACTTATCGTAGAGACCTGAAACTTGGAGGATGTGTTCTTTGTATGACGTAGGTATCCGATAAGAAAAAAGTTAAAAAGAAGTAGAAAGTAATTTTGGGAGTGATTTACTTAGAATTTCATATCAATTTGCTTCTGTTTGTGTGCGTATGAGTGCTATTGATTTAAATAGTCTTTTCACATGTTTGAAAACTCATTCTGATTTTATTAAAATAAAGATGAACTCACACAAAGGCTTAATACTCTTTCAATATAATTAACTATTACAATGATGATTGTCATTTGATATTATTTCAAAAGAGAAAAAATGAGGTCTTTCTAGGACTACTGATGACGAAAATTTAAATTTTAGAATTTCATATCTGTTTTGCTGCTTTTTATTTCAAGGTTCGGGCGACACTTGAAGACAGGAATAGGTTTAGCTGAAATTTTCCATGAGCATTGTTCTAGGCTGGGCGTAAGTGTCCGTATATTAATAATTATACATAAATACAATCACGCCTTTATCCCCGGAGGGTTAGGCAGAGGTGAATTAACACCCACATTCACCAATCATTGTATTAGGTTCCACGTAATAGAGGGTGAGCCTATTACCGTATTCCGGGCACTATTGTATCATTATATCAACTCATATTAAAGTTTTCCTTTATTATCTTGTTATTCAACTTTGTACAGGATTTTGATCAACGTATCATGTTTTTTTAATAAATTCAGTCCGTCAATGGACTGCACCCCATTTTTTTTTTCTTCATGGTGATTTTAACAGCGCCCAAATATCGGATACTCGTAAAACACAAAAAACATGGTAAATATCCCGCTGAGTATTATACTACTGATACCGACACTCAGTTTCCCTGTAAGGCAGCAATTCTATCATTTGTTTTGTTCTGTACTATCTCTTTACGTTCACGCCGAAGCGCTGATACAAATGCGAGCGCAGATAAGATAAACAGTCAATCAACTAATGGTTGCCAGTACGCGCTATGACTCTCTACTTTATTTATAACTAGCTGTGCCCGCGGCTTCGCCCGCGTGGACTTCGATATGGTACTGGAGCTGGAACCTTTTTCGAAAACTCGAAAGAATAAAAGAATCAAAGAATCAATTTCATTTATTCCATTTAGGCACATAAAGAGCACATATGAACGTCAAATCTTACAATAATTTTGTCAAGTTAAAAAAAAATAAGATAGATTATTAAATAAAGTAAATAAATCATTTGAAAATGATTCTTTCGCTGGTTCGGTGGTTGGTTCTACTGAGAAGATACCAGCAAGAAACTCAGAGAACTCAATTATCCTTTTTATTTTATTTTTTAAATATAGTTTTTATACAATTTATAATGTATAATGCAAGCAGTGATTAGGATGACCATGCATTTTTATCATTAAAATAATAGTGAACAAAGTTTACCCCTTTAACTAGCTGTTGCCTAAAGGTACGCCCGTGAGGATGTCGGTTATCGCGACCAAACATAGCCTATGTCCTTTCTCAAGGTCTAATCTATATACCAAATTTCATCAAAATCGGTTCGGTGGTTAAGGCGTGAACGCATAACAGACAGATAGACAGACAGACAGACAGACAGACAGACAGACAGACAGACAGACAGACAGACAGACAGACAGACAGACAGACAGACAGACAGACAGACAGACAGACAGACAGACAGACAGACAGACAGACAGACAGACAGACAGACAGACAGACAGACAGACAGACAGACAGACAGACAGACAGACAGACAGACAGACAGACAGACAGACAGACAGACAGACAGACAGACAGACAGACAGACAGACAGACAGACAGACAGACAGACAGACAGACAGACAGACAGACAGACAGACAGACAGACAGACAGACAGACAGACAGACAGACAGACAGACAGACAGACAGACAGACAGACAGACAGACAGACAGACAGACAGACAGACAGACAGACAGACAGACAGACAGACAGACAGACAGACAGACAGACAGACAGACAGACAGACAGACAGACAGACAGACAGACAGACAGACAGACAGACAGACAGACAGACAGACAGACAGACAGACAGACAGACAGACAGACAGACAGACAGACAGACAGACAGACAGACAGACAGACAGACAGACAGACAGACAGACAGACAGACAGACAGACAGACAGACAGACAGACAGACAGACAGACAGACAGACAGACAGACAGACAGACAGACAGACAGACAGACAGACAGACAGACAGACAGACAGACAGACAGACAGACAGACAGACAGACAGACAGACAGACAGACAGACAGACAGACAGACAGACAGACAGACAGACAGACAGACAGACAGACAGACAGACAGACAGACAGACAGACAGACAGACAGACAGACAGACAGACAGACAGACAGACAGACAGACAGACAGACAGACAGACAGACAGACAGACAGACAGACAGACAGACAGACAGACAGACAGACAGACAGACAGACAGACAGACAGACAGACAGACAGACAGACAGACAGACAGACAGACAGACAGACAGACAGACAGACAGACAGACAGACAGACAGACAGACAGACAGACAGACAGACAGACAGACAGACAGACAGACAGACAGACAGACAGACAGACAGACAGACAGACAGACAGACAGACAGACAGACAGACAGACAGACAGACAGACAGACAGACAGACAGACAGACAGACAGACAGACAGACAGACAGACAGACAGACAGACAGACAGACAGACAGACAGACAGACAGACAGACAGACAGACAGACAGACAGACAGACAGACAGACAGACAGACAGACAGACAGACAGACAGACAGACAGACAGACAGACAGACAGACAGACAGACAGACAGACAGACAGACAGACAGACAGACAGACAGACAGACAGACAGACAGACAGACAGACAGACAGACAGACAGACAGACAGACAGACAGACAGACAGACAGACAGACAGACAGACAGACAGACAGACAGACAGACAGACAGACAGACAGACAGACAGACAGACAGACAGACAGACAGACAGACAGACAGACAGACAGACAGACAGACAGACAGACAGACAGACAGACAGACAGACAGACAGACAGACAGACAGACAGACAGACAGACAGACAGACAGACAGACAGACAGACAGACAGACAGACAGACAGACAGACAGACAGACAGACAGACAGACAGACAGACAGACAGACAGACAGACAGACAGACAGACAGACAGACAGACAGACAGACAGACAGACAGACAGACAGACAGACAGACAGACAGACAGACAGACAGACAGACAGACAGACAGACAGACAGACAGACAGACAGACAGACAGACAGACAGACAGACAGACAGACAGACAGACAGACAGACAGACAGACAGACAGACAGACAGACAGACAGACAGACAGACAGACAGACAGACAGACAGACAGACAGACAGACAGACAGACAGACAGACAGACAGACAGACAGACAGACAGACAGACAGACAGACAGACAGACAGACAGACAGACAGACAGACAGACAGACAGACAGACAGACAGACAGACAGACAGACAGACAGACAGACTGACAGACTGACAGACTGACAGACTGACAGACTGACAGACTGACAGACTGACAGACTGACAGACTGACAGACTGACAGACTGACAGACTGACAGACTGACAGACTGACAGACTGACAGACTGACAGACTGACAGACTGACAGACTGACAGACTGACAGACTGACAGACTGACAGACTGACAGACTGACAGACTGACAGACTGACAGACTGACAGACTGACAGACTGACAGACTGACAGGCAGACAGGCAGACAGACTGACAGACTGACAGACTGACAGACTGACAGACTGACAGGCAGACAGGCAGACAGGCAGACAGACAGACAGACAGACAGACAGACAGACAGACAGACAGACAGACAGACAGACAGACAGACAGACAGACAGACAGACAGACAGACAGACAGACAGACAGACAGACAGACAGACAGACAGACAGACAGACAGACAGACAGACAGACAGACAGACAGACAGACAGACAGACAGACAGACAGACAGACAGACAGGCAGGCAGGCAGGCAGACAGGCAGACAGGCAGACAGACAGACAGACAGACAGACAGACAGACAGACAGACAGACAGACAGACAGACAGACAGACAGACAGACAGACAGACAGACAGACAGACAGACAGACAGACAGACAGACAGACAGACAGACAGACAGACAGACAGACAGACAGACAGACAGACAGACAGACAGACAGACAGACAGACAGACAGACAGACAGACAGACAGACAGACAGACAGACAGACAGACAGACAGACAGACAGACAGACAGACAGACAGACAGACAGACAGACAGACAGACAGACAGACAGACAGACAGACAGACAGACAGACAGACAGACAGACAGACAGACAGACAGACAGACAGACAGACAGACAGACAGACAGACAGACAGACAGACAGACAGACAGACAGACAGACAGACAGACAGACAGACAGACAGACAGACAGACAGACAGACAGACAGACAGACAGACAGACAGACAGACAGACAGACAGACAGACAGACAGACAGACAGACAGACAGACAGACAGACAGACAGACAGACAGACAGACAGACAGACAGACAGACAGACAGACAGACAGACAGACAGACAGACAGACAGACAGACAGACAGACAGACAGACAGACAGACAGACAGACAGACAGACAGACAGACAGACAGACAGACAGACAGACAGACAGACAGACAGACAGACAGACAGACAGACAGAGTGACAGACTGACAGACTGACAGACTGACAGACTGACAGACTGACAGACTGACAGACTGACAGACTGACAGACTGACAGACTGACAGACTGACAGACTGACAGACTGACAGACTGACAGACTGACAGACTGACAGACTGACAGACTGACAGACTGACAGACTGACAGACTGACAGACTGACAGACTGACAGACAGACAGACTGACAGACTGACAGACTGACAGACTGACAGACTGACAGACTGACAGACTGACAGACTGACAGACTGACAGACTGACAGACTGACAGACTGACAGACTGACAGACTGACAGACTGACAGACTGACAAACAGACAGACAGGCAGACAGAAAGACAGCCAGAGTTACTATCGCATTTATAATATTAGTATGGATATCCCGTCAAAATCAAACCACTTCGGAGATTATCCGCTACAAACTGTCTGTTTGACAGACAGACGAATATCTTAAAAGTTGTTTCTTTTTTGTTTTGTATCGTGTATTCATTCATATGCATTCACTAAAAAGCTGTTATTTTAACGTTACAAACCGACATTTCAATTTGATTTATTTGTATAGATAGAGAACCATTTTCAACTGCGATTGGAGTTTTATCAAAATTACTCAATGTCGGCTGTAGTTTTTATCTTTGATTAAATCTTTAGTAATGTAGTTCCAAATGGTTATATAAAATGAACAATACATTTAACTCAATAATATTTATTGCTGTTGAATAATCATGACATTACTTTACTGTTAGAGCTTTCGGGATATTTAGGTACCATGTATTGTTTTGAGTTTCTGATATTTCGGCGCTGTTGCAATCACCATGATCACGGAGGAACTGCGTGCGGCGGTAAACGGTGAAATTAATTTTATATAGATAATTTTTAAAGCATTTAGTATGCTAAACTAAACAAATTATTTTAAATTGGAAAAAGCGAAATCAACACTCGGGCAGGACTCGAACCCGCGATCTTTCCCTTACAGGGGGAATGCTCTGACCACTGAGCCACCGAGAATTTAAAATAATTTGTTTAGTTTAGCATACTAAATGCTTTAAAAATTATCACAATTGGTTGGGCGGAGTTATCAAAAATCAATGTTTAAAAATGATTGCAACATCATTCATTGATTCCGATAGTTCATACGAATATCGGTAGATGGCTCCCACCATCGCCCTAAGATGGATGTATTGGAAAATTTGGATCAATCTCGGGCGAATCTCGGTGGCTCAGTGGTCAGAGCATTCCCCCTGTAAGAGAAAGATCGCGGGTTCGAGTCCTGCCCGAGTATTGATTTCGCTTTTTCCAATTTAAAATAATTAATTTTATATAGTTTAAATGACGTTACTTTGATTTAATTTTAAAGTAAAAAGTAGCCGCTTAATAGATTCATGTCTCGGGTTGGATGCTGCGGGGCAAACCAAACTACAAAATAAAAGACTTGGGTCCACTTTACTAATCTAACTGCGAATTTGGCTGGACTTCGATATTTTTCGTGAAGCGACTGCTATCTGACCTCCATAACCCACTGGCGATATTGCGCGATGTCAGTCAACCAGTTGGAGGATAAAGAAGAATTCTAGGCTATGCCAAAGCCCCATCATTCGGTCAATCATCATGTGTGTAACTTGCAAGTGAGGTGGGCTTGGAAATCGAAAATCCTGATAGAACTTAACATAACTTAAGTTTGATGTTACCTGATATAAATATGCAATATCCAAACTAATGAAAAAGCCCGTCCCTGACCGTTCTCGGTGCTCAGTGTCACTTTTTTTTTTTTTTTTTTTATCGTGCGAAAAATCCCCACGGATACCTCCCCCGCCGGAGTCGGAGGAGGAGGTTATGTCGGACTAAAAACGCACGCCTTCTGTGGGCCGTCAGTTGCCGGAGGTGAGATTGTCATAGCCATATCCCTCGCACCCCGGCCGACCCAGGGCCATATCTCTCGATCTGGCCCTCTTCCGGTGTGGGGACCACGGAACTCGCCCCCGGGTATGGGGGGGCACGCAATGCGTGCCACCGCCGTGGCCTGCTTCTGCTAGGGTGGGTGCTCAGTGTCCCTTAGAGCGTTTTCATATTAATCCGATATCGGTGTCGGACAACGATAGCCGACATCAGATAGACACCACGTTCTGTTTTCACATATTATATCCGATAAAGTCGATCCGATTCGGCATTTCTAGGCTGGTTCACGATGGCCAGCCTGTGCACCGGGAACGATCCTAATCATATTCTTTCCTCCGTGATCCTGATCGATAGACCGCAGTTATATCTCTGAGACTTTGTCTTTTTTCTTCCACAAAGATTTTGACCTCCTTAACCCAGCAACCCTCTGGTACAATGACTCCAAATGGATATCTATATCTATACTATTATATAATTGTAATAAAGTGGTCGTGTCGGTACATTGGAGATGTTTAAAAAAAAATACTTGGGCTATGTTAAGTTAACGATACTGAACACGAAAATATTTTTTTTGAATTTCCTGTCTGTTTGTCTGTTTGTCTGTTTGTCCGCGATAGACGCAAAAACTACTGGACGGATTTTGATGCGGATTTTTTTGTTAGAAAGGGCTTACTCAGACTTAAAATCTTACGTTAGTTTGATCGCAATCGGTTGAGTAGAAACGAAGATATGAGCAAAGGTCGCGTTAACCGAGATGCACGCGGGCGGAGCCGCGGGCGGAAGGCTAGTATACTTATATAATCGTTTATTTAATTTTTAACTTATTTATATTTTCGGATTTTGTTTAAAATATGTTTTAAATTTCATGAAATGTTATTGTTATGATCTGAAATTGATTGAAATAAATGATTTGTATTTGTATTTGTATAAGCCTCTTAAACTAACATCTTTCACGGCAGCAAACGAGAAGTGAACTTAACTAAATAAATTCATTTCATGAAGTAATTTCAATCAGTAGCTGGCAATAATACGCAAATAATCGAATTTCACGCTTGGACGAAGTCGTATCGAGTATTTTGACTTCGTTCTAACGAACCTCTGTCGCTAGCAATTCAAGTTTAATCTGATTGCATTAAGTCAATCTACGGCGCAAGATTAAAGTCCTCGAGGTTGAACAAACAGACGTACAGATTAATTTAAGGGTATATTTTAAGCCTTAAGAAGAAGATCGTTGGATTTGTGAGCGTGTAAAGTTTATGTGGGTTGAAAAAGGATATCCTGTAATTGAATTGTTTTTCGTTTCGAACTTTTTCTTACGAAGATACAAATTTATTTCGGCCTTGTAACGGAAGGTAAAGGATATAAGTATTCACCTTTTCATTCAACTTTATATGAAAAGGTATATACTTATATCCTTTATAGACTTTACATAATGTGGATAAAGAAACTGTAGAGCGGAGTTTTAAATTTCTAATGTGCTAATACAACCTTTAAAAGTATCTAAGCTAACAGAGTGTTCAAAATAGTATTTATATAATGCCATTTAATTACATTTTTACCTTTTTCTTACTTGTATAACTAGCCTTTTTACAATTACTATTTACAGAATGAAATCCGAAGAGCCCGCGGTCCATTCAATTTGGTCCGTTCAGACTAAATCCATACTAATATTGTAATTGCGAAAGTTACTTTTTCTTCATCCTAGCGTTAAGTCCCAGTCGCATCCGAAGCTTTCACCTCGGAGTCTGGGGTCCACTTCACCAGTCTTAACTGCGGATTTGGCTGGATCCCTCCACAACCCAATGGTGACATAAGGCGATATCGAAGCATTGCAGCTAGACCGTTGTTATTTGTTGTTATTGAACTTTTTAGGGCTCCAACTACCCGTAACGACTGCCATAAAATGTTCTTTTGACAACCGGGATCGTGCTTAACGTGCTCTCCGAGGCATGACCAGACCAATGCAAATACCCATATTCATGCATACAAATAATTGCATTGAGCGAGGATCGAACGCGCGCCTCCTGCGTAGCGGCCGCGTTCACAACCGCTACGCCACGGAGGCTGTCAAGGTCTGATCTACCCCTATACCAAATTTCATCGAAATCGGTTCAGTGGTTTAGGCGTGAAAGCGTAACAGACAGACAGATACAGTTACTTTCGCATTTATAATATTAAGTATGGAAGTATGGACATCTTCACACAATATAAAACAAAGTCGTTTCAACAATAAACAGTAAAACTATTCACAGAATTATAGCTGGAAAAAAGCCATTACCTACTCTATATACAGTCCTATAACTCAGTCGCTTTTTCTCGGCAAACACGAGCAGAGGAATTTGCATCCGTACCTACCGTAATTGTATTTGAAGATCACGGTGAACTATTGTTCCAATTGATTTATCTCCCTATTTCAATGCTTATAGGCTTAGGCTGTCTGGATAGAGCTTAGAGGATGAGCATTAGTAAGTTTATAACCTATAATTTGATTTAAAAGGTTTAAAGTTAATGCCCTATAATTACTACAAGAGAATATGTCATAATATTAATTGTATTGTAATATTGTATTTACATTGGTACATCATTCATTATGTTACAGTTCAAATCATTAGTTATAATTCGTTTTACCTAGTTAGAACTAGTTTTATTAAAATGCCTTTGTTGAAACTAGAAGTAACTAATGCTCAAAATTGAATGTCAGCTAAAACTAATTCGTAATCCTAGTCAAAGCGTGTTTTTCCGAAGCGGGTCAGTAAAATTTTGGTTATTGATGTATTGGAAAATTTGGATCAATCTCGGGCGAAGCTCGGTGGCTCAGTGGTTAGAGCATTCCCCCTGTAAGGGAAAGATCGCGGGTTCGAGTCCTGCCCGAGTATTGATTTCGCTTTTTCCAATTTAAAATATAAACAATATATAAACAATATATAGGTAAATAAAAAAACATAAAGAAAATATAAACAACAAGGGACCTATCAATTTTAAAACTCCGGACACGTATCTTGGACCTAAATCGCAAGACAAACGAGGCTCTGGCGCCCGCGGATTGCTTTGTAATAATCTATGCTTGGTGAAATTGAGTTGAATTCCTCAAAAGACACCCAAGAAATGTTTACTGCGCGTATAGGGCACATTTTGAGCACATTTTAGGTACAATATACGTGTCCGGAGCTATACTTATTTATGTTTGTATAAATACCCATATTATAACCAATCGTTCATTTTATTTGTCCTTGCCCTTGTCTTGGAACCAAAATAAAACATAGTTAATTAACTATTCCATTGTCATCACGAAATAGGCCCTTAATTGAAAGAATACATTTTAATTACTACGTGTCATTTGCCCTCGTTAAGACACAATGAACGACGAAATAAATTCTCTTCACGTTTTAATGACAAGCGCTAAGAACGTTAATGACTGTAATATAACATTTTATGTAAATAAGTTGATTTTTCTTAACTTAATGGCAAAAAAGTTCTTCCTTAATATTGTTTCTGTTGTGTTGGCGTTGATTCCTGTAAACTTTGCGTGGATTTAGAATGATCTTTCGCTGCGATGAAATAAAATTTCTTCGTTCTGTTCTCTCTTATTTTTCTCTCTTCTCTTTTGTTTCTTAGTAGTTTTGGAACTAAGATTTGTTGGTTTTAGATTCGAAGAGTTTAGGTTCCAAGAGTAGATTGGACCAAACGAGTCCTAGAGTCGAGACCGCGAGAAGGCACACAGGAGAAAGGTCCCATAGGTAGATGGACTGACAACCTAATAAGTTGGCTGGGGTGGACTGAATGTGGAAGGCGGAGGATCGGAAGAAATGACGCATATTTGAAGAGGCATATGTCCAGTAGTGGGCTGCAATAGGCTAATTAATTGATGGAGATTAGTGGCTTGCAAATCGGATCTCACGGTCTACTTTATATGTGGTAGACTGCTTTGCTCGTAATGAATATCTTTGACTGAAGGAATGCCATTCTCTTAACAAATAACAACTTCAAATAACAATGATTGCAATTAGCTATATTTATTGCATCATATCCCGATTGTCTTGTTAGTTTTGTCTGTACCTACCCATTCCACGATCCGTAAAAGCAAGAAATATTAATTAGTATTATATTGTCATATAAGCCGATAAAAGCAATTTCATTGCAATGTGTAATATTCACGTATATACCTATTTCCCCAACAATAAATAGCAGTGTTTTGTACGATTTGTGAAAGAGGCGATTACGAGTATATCCACTCTCTTTTCTTTTCCTTGCTTCTCCATTCTCCACGCAAACTTCCACTCTATAAGTATAGTTGGCGACATTTAACCCATTATGGACTGAGTTTTTTTGAGGTCCCCGATTTTTTTTTTCTCTTAGTATGTTTTTGATTAGGGCCTAATTAACATGATACAAGCATTTAAAATTTGATCTAAGGCTTAGTTCACACGGAATATGCTGGTACCATATGGGATCGCTAGTCTCTTACCGTAGCAACATTCTAATTTTAACATTGGCATTTATTGGTAAACTATTAGGTATATTCTGCAAGAATGAAAATAAAATACACAGTATAAGGTAAAAAATGTGTTATTTATTATATTTTTACAATAACATAGTATGGAATTGATAGTTACAGGCAGCACATAGCCCTACATCGCACTTCACGCAATGCTATCTTCTTCGCGATGAGCAATTTTCTAAAGCGCACTTTTCACATTTCCTTCAGAAAATGCAGGTAACTCCTTTGATAGACCTCCTTTCACTCAGGTACGCGCTGGTAGTCTTGCGTTTTTCGGGCAGGTTCATCAACCGATCTATCTGTATCATCACCGGAGCAACTGGAGCTTGATGACTTAGCCCTAGAACTGCTCCACGTCCAGTAACACGTGAACTAATACGACCACGTCCTCGCCCCCAGAAGTATTTTGATCTGAGATCTTGTTTCGAGGCTGAATTTCAGGTGAATATACTTTACGTGGTCGACATTCACGACGAGGTCTTTTTCATGTACTTTTCGCTAACAATACCAACAAGGCGCGCTGAGCTACCGACCACTCAGATTGTTGCTGAATGCACCAGTGTATTCATCTTCTGAATCCTCGTCTAAGCGCACGGCGGGCTCTGAAGCTGCTATGTAGATCTGGTGAAACTCAAGCTCTTTATAATCTTCTAAAATAGCAGCAAAATAGTTTTGTGTATACTCGAATTGCAGCTAAATAACAACAAAAAATAATTTACTTTGGATAACATTCACATTATGTTTATTGTTACGTATTTATAATGATGTTATAATAATATAACTACAACATTATACCCTTTTACGACACTAACTTCCAAAAAAGTGAAAAATTCGAAAGCCACGGTAAGCGACTAGCGGTACCATATGGTACCAGCAACTTTAGCAAACCATATTACCGCCATTTTTTTGAACTTGCCTAATGTAACTGATTCACACAATCGAAGCACTCTTATAGAATATATAATCATAATAAAATGATCGCATAACTACAAAACTAAAGAAATATAGGTACTTACTTGAAAAGCTTATCATTTTTGGGAAAAAAAAATTGACACATCCACTTCTGCAATCAATTACACTCAAATGAAGACAATAACTGTCAAACACCGGTCATCGAATAATAGCGCACACTTTCTCGCTTCGATTGCACCAATTTAAGTGTATCTATCGCATCATCCGTTGGTTCAGGATGACAAAACAAAACGCGCGAAAAAGTGGTACCGTACGGGATCGCTAGTCCATAATGGGTTAACTTGGCAACAAACACGTCACAAAATGTACTCTTTATGCGCAGTATGCGCGTATTGAGTGTCTTTTGAGGATAGCTTGAGATGCTACGGCGGCGGAGGACCTCAAATCCATTAATCATAGATTATATTAAACCAATCCGCGTGTACCAGAGGCTTGTTTGTCTCGCGACTTCTTGCCAAGTTAAATGCCGGGAACTATAGCAATGTGCTCAAACCTATGATTACTTATTATGTACCGTAACTGAACACTTTTATTAACTTGGTATGTATGAGTTCCTAGTGAAGTAGGATAGGGCTACCCTGTTTCTTCCCTTAGTGTCGTAGAAGGCGACTGAAGCAAAGGGCGGTTTTCCATTCGACAAATAAACATAATAGCCCATGACAAACTACCCTGACTACTAAACTACCTTGATGGGAATGCCTCACCCCCTATTACTTGGAACCGTAAGTCATAGTAAACGAAATTTGTTAATACACCTCTGCTTACCCTTCCGGGATTTGAAGTTTGAACATATGTATGTAATTGTAATATAAAACCTTAGAGTATACATTGCTATAGAGCGCGCCTTACAAGTATGAACTGCTATCACGGGTATGAACAGTACCGAGGCTCCTGGCTCAACCTCAATCAGTAGCAAAACAATACCCGTCAAATAGACTTCGCAAATAATATTTAATTCAACATGTTAAATCAAAATTTTATACAACATCGTATATTTGTAGTAATAATGATGCAAAAATAACGCAAAATGACGCAGTTTTTTTTGTATTTTGGCTTTAATTTTATCCATGCATAACGAAGAAAAAACTACATTATTATGTGCATCTATTAATATTTTCGGTAATGCATGTGACGTCACTATAGGTGCGCTATACCATCGCAAAGTATCTGCTAACACTCGGCGCCAAAGACTTGAGTGATAGGCGCGCTCTATATATAATGTATACTCTAAGCATAAAACACTATCTCCAGTATTCAGTACCCGTTAGAACCATTACAAATTCGGTGGTGTTGTTAACGAGACCATTCAGTTTAATTGTAGCATGCGAGCACTTGAGAGTGGCCTATTTCCAGGCCTCCAGTGTGAGGGCACGTTGATGAGTGACAAATGAGCAATTTGAATTCGCACCCAGCTGATGAGAATTCGGAATTGACGGTACAAAATGTACCTATTTGTGGGTAAATTTGAATTTTGAATGTGTAGGTATTCAATATGTTTGTGAGCTAACTGGTAATTGAGTATGTTAGCATATTGCAAGGTTAAGAAATCCTAGCTAAAAGTTCAACTCTCGTAATTTTTTCTATACCACTTAGGTGGCAGATAAGCACACGGCCATCATGATGGAACGTGGTTACCGTGGCCTATGGACGTGTGTAACACAAGAGGAGTTACACTCGTGCTGCCGACCCTGTAAGAACAGAGAGTTTCTGTACTGTTAGTGCAGAAGACAAAGCAGTACAAGCTTCCCATTGACACCACAAAACCCCTCTAGTGAGCTCTAGCTATGACGTGATCACCACACGATTATTATTATTATTTATTATTATTAAATCATTTATTTCGGATAGTTATCCATAGTGTTAGTGTTATAAACTAGGGTTAGTATACATTTAATTTATTCACATAATTATGTGTATGCCACGGAGATGGGATGGTACCGACTCACAAATGAATCCGTACCCATCTTCGCAGCATAGGTGAATCCTGCCGATCCGTGAACACGCCCAGAATACTGTTGGAGCTGCCGCGTACATGGCTTAGCATAGACGCACACCGCTTCCTCATGATTGCCTCGAAGCCATCCGTGCGCGCTTCGGCAAACATACCTGATGCACTACAGTGCCACGGCAACTCCATCAGAACCCTAAACGCGTTATTATATTAGACGCGCAGAGTGCTGTATGCCCTCTGCGTGTAGCTCACCCACAGGCTGCACGTGTAGAAGGATTGACAGTAAGCTTCAAATAAAATTATTACCACAGTATTCTGTAGGTATACTTCCCCAGTCGGACGGAGATACCGCCGTGTACTACCTCCGTCAAAAAGTTACTAATATTCTCTTTAATAAAAAAAGCGTATAACTCAAAAACGTATTCGCTACCGCAATTCAAAGTTACGAGTACATAACTCCAAGGTACTAACTCAAACCGTAAAATACGAAACGTGTCAGTCCCAAAATATGTATCACACAGTTTAATACAAAAGAATGGCGTTATACATACAAAGCTCATCAAATATGCAACGTTACTTGAGAGTTTGAGATTGTGTCAGGTGTTTGGAACAAAATTCTCAAAGTGGTACATGAAAGACGACCAAGTTCAAATTTATTTTTAGGGTTGCGTACCAAAAGGGTAAAAACGAAACCCTATTACTAAGATTTAGCTGTATGTTGGTCTATCTGTCTCTCTCTCATCCTAGCGTTAATTCCCAGTCGCATCCGAAGCTTTTCAGCTCGGAGTCTGGGGTCCGCTTTACCAGTCTTAACTACAGATTTGGCTAGACCTCGATATTTTTTCGTGAAGCGATTGCCATCTGACCTCCACAGCCCAATGATAACATTAGGCTATATCGAAGCATTGCAGCTAGACCGTTGTTTTTGGATTTTTTTAGGGCTCCAACTACCCGTAACGACTGTCATAGATGTTATGGCAACCGGGACCGACGGCTTAACGTGCTCTCCGAGGCACGACCTGACCAATGCAAATACCCATATTTCATGAACACAAATATTTGCACTGAGCGGGGATCGAACCCACGCCTCCTGCGTAGCGGCCGCGTTCACTACCGCTACGCCACGGAGGCTGTCAATGGTCTATCTGTCTGACACTAGGGCATATCTTAAAACCATGGTAGCTAGACAGTTATTTTTTTTTTAGATGTATTTTTGTTGTAGCTATAACAGTAAATGCCTAACGTAATGTATGATTTTAGATTGACATGACATCATATAATATAAATACATACAATCACGCTTTTATCCCCGGAGGTTTAGGCAGAGGTGAATTAACACCCACATTTCACCAGTCGTTGTATTAGATTCCACGTAATGGGGGTGATCCTATTGCTGTATTCCGGGCACTATTGTTGACTCGAGCCGTGCATTTTATGGCTGAGTCTGGGCTGTATATTATATCTGTCTGGTGTTAAACAGCCCTATCCCTAAGTCGCCTTGCACCGCATGGGAAGAGATGGGGTGGTCTAAATTCTACTCTGCCGGGAACCACGCGGCTTTTAGATTGACATGGTCATTTATACTACTACTATTAATATAAGTTAACAGGATAATCACCATATTCGGGTATTTTTCTTTAATTAGTTTAGTTTATGTTTTAATTTATTTACGTTGATTTAATAAGTTTTATTAATTATTCTCTGTTATGGATAAACTTGGTAAATGTTCCGTTGACTTTTACAATAGTAGAAAAAACGTAGTGGTACGGAACCATTCGTGTGCGAGCTCTACTCGCACTTGGCCAGTTTTTCTTTATTACTTTCTTGCACACAACATGTGAGTAATATCTCAGAATAAATCCAAATCTCTTGTGTACTGAAGTTGAGCCCTTTGATGTCACGTTCACAGATATTGGTGAAAAGAAAAGTATTGAGTAAATTATTGTTAAGGTATAATTCTCTAGCCGACCGCATTAAAAAAATTCAAAAACATATAGTATAACTCAGCATTTCCTATAGAATTTATGTTTCCTAAAGATATTCCATAACGTACACAACTTAATTAAGTCTACACAGATCGAATCTCGGAAGCTCATAATAATTAATTACAACTTAGATACATTTAGCCACAATTTAGTAATCCAGTTTCAAAGTTAGATGAAACTTGAAGCGAATGTACTGGATAAGGGACCCCAATTCTGCTATCATATTCCAGACACTGCAAAAAATGTCCTTTTAGACTTAACTGTTATGCTTTTAAAGTCCAAAGTTAAATGGCATCTTGTAGAGTGAATGACCTTTTAATTTGATTTTGCACATTAAGATTATATAAAGTCGAAAAAATAGCATTTTTTGCAGTGTCAGTGGTATGACAGTGGATGAAAATATGCAGAATCGGGGACCAGATATTTTTAAAAGTAGTATGAATTTGAATAATAAAATTAAACTAAAAATTATAAACTACAATCAGATAACTCAAGCTAATTAAGCTTACCATGGGTCTAGATAGCGTTGTGTAGAATGTTGTAGAATATTTATTTATTTATTTATAAGTAAGACAACAAGAATTCCAAAGAAAGTCGGAAATAGCAAATATCGGAGTTCAGCTGTGACACGGTTAGGCTGGATGAGGTGGACCCCGGACTCCGTAGTAAGCCATGGATGTAACCAATACTAACGCAAGCAGGATGAATGTGCTTAGTTTAGAGAGCAAGGATGATGATGATGATGAAACAAAAACATAACCCAATTTCTTTTAAAGCTCCAATGTACAGACACCACTTTTTTATATAAAGAATGTTAGCAACCGAAATTACCAATATTCCCTTTAACCCCTCCAACTAAGCTAAATTACTTATGCTAGGAGTGGGAATATATAATTTTTATTATAGTACCAGCTGACCCCGCGAACTTCGTACCGCCTAACAGTCAATTCTTTTCTTTTTTCAATTTTTCTCTCCGTAAGAACCATCCCCGTACTTTAAGGAATGTTCTAAAAAAAGAATTAGTGAAATCGGTCCAGCCGTTCACGCGTGATGGCGTGACCAAGGGAAATAGGGATTCATTTTTATATATAGAGATATTGATATGATATTCTTCAACAGGGGCATCACTTCGGGCAGCAGGCAAGTCTTGGCGAGCAGAGCATAAGGCGGCGCGCACACTAGGCATCATAGTTGGAGCTTTCCTATTGTGTTGGCTACCATTTTTTATTTGGTAAGTTTCATGATATCATTAATAATGATAATGAAAATTATCATTTTCATTATTAATTCTAAGTTTGACGACATTTTCTCGTATAGAGGAAAACATAAGGTACATTTGGTAAAGAAAGCAATTCACGCTGTAATTACTAGTATGATGAATGTTATGGTATATTCATATCATTTGGTAGGCTTATGTCCGTAGGTTATGGTAACCATAACCACTTTTCATCAGTGTACCAGTAGGTACGTTACAGTCACTCCCTTTTTTGTATATACAGTGCATAGCATAGTTTTGTGTATTATATTTTATATCTATATATAATTGTGTATATTTTTATATTAATTTGCAAATATATAATAACTTTGTGACCATAATAAAATAAATAGATATTCAATGTAATAAGTACATAATAAAAAAAGTGTACCAGTTAAGTAGTATCACGGAGGACAGAATATGATTAGTAAACGGAGATGTTCCAGTGAAATTTCTCGTAATAAAAACGCGTCGCCAAATGCGGGTGAGAAGAAGACGCGGGGGGCATGACGCCATACCTCGTCCCCCACGCGTCTCTTCTCCTAAGTCTAAGCCCCTCCCACTTTTTAGAATGCCATCTAGTGTGACATACCGAAACCAAATAGAAATAATGCATGCAATTTCCATTGTAGTTTTACCACTCGCCACAAAGCGCTGCACAGAATTCTAGAATAATCTATGTGTTTAATGACAGCGGGACCACTTACATATTGACCACTATATATACAAGCTGTTGCCCGCGGTTCCGTCCGCGTGGAATTCTGATATAAGGAATATAAGGACATAATGATTGGGTTGCATTATTGGAGTTTTAGCGCCTTCGCTGGCATAGGCGGGTGCGGGTCGTGGACGTCAGGCGCGGGCGCCCGTGCCGGGCGCCCGCGCTCCTGCTCCGTCGCGGGCGTCTGTCACCAGTATAATTTTAATAGCGTCGGTGTACAGTCGATAACTATGGATCATTTATTGATATATTACTTAGCCAAAAGACGACGACGTGAACAAAGGCGTCAGCCAATTAGCCCATATTATGTCACGTCTAGATTGTTGTGTGGAGAATTTGTAACCAAGTTTTCGTATAAGAATGTACTATCATAATTAGTTTATTGTAAATCAAAGACAATTTTGCACGGTTTGTCAAAACTGAAGAGAAAGAGGCGAACTCCTTTGGTTCACGGAATTTTTGGTTTTACTTTACACAATATACCTATTAGCAGGGCTGGCTCGCGACTCGCTTGGGGGTACAAGTGGTGCAATGCATCCGGGAGCAAGTTCCTGCTTTTGCATTTTATATTGATATATTATGTTGTTCTATGAATAATATAAGACTGACCTTCAAAATAACATTCTATTTGAGTTTCGTTTACCAAAAAAATTCAAAGGTATTTGCCGTAAAAAAGCTTTCAGTTTGCAGCTAAGGATTATTCTAAGTTTATTGCAACGACTGTACAAGCACGGCGCGTGTGACACGGATAACGTAGCGGCGGTCGATGATTTTGTTGAAACAGACCCGCTCGCGTGCTCCGTCGCGCGGACACACGGCGCGTGCCTCGCTGCCCGCGTGGCGGGCCCCGCCGCCCGCGTCACGTGTAACGGGTATCCGCCTCACGTAGCGCTGCTCTTGAAATAACATGAAACAAGCACGCGAAGCGGACGTCCGCGACCCGCCTATGCCAGCGAAGGCGCTAAGTACGGATCCCTAACTTTTTCAAAAAGGAAATTAATAAAGCAAGAAAATAATGTAGAAATATAAAAAAATTATGTTATTACATATATTGTAAAATTTTCACTTATGTATTTCTGGTATACGTATATACAATTAGGTATAGCAAAGGAGAACGGGCACTTTTGTATGAGCTGCGTCCCAACCCTTGTAACAAGTTGCGACTAGTGTAAACATGTTCATTTAGTCTATTTATATGTAAAAATGAAAGATTTTTATCAGAAATTCGTGCAGGTCCAAAGTTATAAGGGTGTAAGTAAAAAATATTTTTTGTGCAAATAGGCTTTGCAGTATAGTTCTACGGTTTTGTATCATTTCGCCGACGGTCATTACAACTACGGTTGACTCAACTAGGGTTAATTCACCTACTGGTTGACATGGTTCATGGTTGTACCGATCACATATTTTTAACAAAAAAAGAGGGGTGTTATAAGTTTGACGTGTGAGTGTGAGTGTGAGTGTGTGTGTGTGTGTGTGTGTGTGTGTGTGTGTGTGTATGTATGTGCGTGTGTGTCAGTCTGTCTGTGGCATCGTAGCTCCCAAACGGCTGAACCGAATTCAATTCTGTTTCTTTTGATCGAAAGATGGTTTAGTCGAGAGTATTCTTAGCTATGTTTCATAAAAATCGGTTCAACCATTTGAAATATATTATGAGGAATGAAAATCAATCCAAAATCTAATCTATTTTCAAATATACCCGTATTGGGTATCAAATGAAAGGTCATAATTTATACATCACGATACAGCCGACACGATACCTGCTATTATTATAGGTATATAAAAAGCATGAAACAAAAAAAATTAAAAGCAGAAACCAATATTTTAATTTTCTCTTTCTAAATCGATTTGAATAGTTAGCATAATAAATGCTTCAAAAGAACATTATTCACGCTGCATACATTTTTGGTCCAAAATTGAAAGTGCTGGCCAAATACGATATTTCGTTAGAACTTGTTCTTATTGGGGCGTCAAAGTTGAGGGACCACTTCCTTCGGTTTTATTTGAGTTCGAAAATCTTGAAAACATACATTTTTTATGACACAAACTATTGAAAATGGATAAAAAATGTCGTGCTACATTGGAAGAATAGTTAATAAAACTAATAAGAAATAAACCACATACTGCACACCGTTGTTTTTCGTCTATTTATTTAGGTGCTAAATTGAAAATAAGTAGCGGCCAAAGAATACAAATATGACATTCCGTTAGTCGGGCAGTGGACCCTCAGCTTTGACGCCATAATAAAAAATGCTAATGAGGACAAGCTCTAACAGAATATCATACTCGTATTCTTTGGCCGGCACTTTCAATTTTGGACCTAAATAAATGGGTGAAAAACAACGGTGTGCAGAATGGGGTTTATTTATTATTGATTTTATTGACTATTCTTCCAATATAGAACAATGAATTTTATTCGTTTTTAATCATTCATATCATAAAAATGTATGGTTCCAAGATATTTGAACTCAAATAAAACTGAGAGCAGTGGTCCCTCAGCTTTGACGCCGTAGTAAAAAATGCTAACGAGGACAAGCTCTAACGGAATTTCATATTTGTATAGGTACTTTGGCCAGCACTTTCCATAATGGACCTAAATAAATGGACTAAATACAACGATATGCAATATGGGGTTATTTTTTATTGCTTTTATTAACTATTGTTCCAATATAGAATAAAGTTTTTCATTTATTTTTAATAATTCGTATCATAAAAAATGTATGTTTCCAAGATTTTTAAATTCAAATAAAACCAAGCGCAGTGGTCCCTCAACTTTGACGTGGTAATAGAAAATGCTAGCGAGGACAAGTTCTAACGGAATATCGTATTTATTTTCTTTGGCCGGCACTTTCAATTTTGGACTAAAATGGGTGATGTCCTTTCATTCAAAAATCCCCATAATTTATACATATTTGAAATGTACTAATTAAGGCCTTTAATTTGATATCAAACACGGTATATTTACCTCAATTTTATTTTTTAACGCAGTACTTTATGACCGCTAGAGGGCGCCTCATTAAATTCAGTGACACATTATATAGCCTATAATAAGTGGACGATCAAGACACTTCTAACAATACCTTACTTGTCCAGTTCTAATTAGTAGTTGAAGAGCTATGAGGGAATTAGTGAATATACATACATAGTTCATACATACATACATAGCCTGTCAAAATCATAATCCTCCTTTGGCGTTAACATAGTCGGGTAAAAATAGCATAAATAAATAAGTATTTTGTCATAAAAACACTAATTATTTAAAATAAATTAAATACTTTTTTAGTAACTGAAACCCCCACAACTTTTACCCTGCACGAAATACAGATTTATGTCCATACAAAAAAATAATACACTCATTGAGACCTTTCATTTGATATAGGTCAAAAAGTGTTACACCATATGGGACGAAACGCCCATTCGCCTTTAGGCTGTAATTTTTTAAATCACTTTTTTGTTTTATAGAAGTCATCCTCATTGAAGGACCTCGAACAGATTCTGGAATATTTTGTGGGGTACCTACCAGCTGGAAGGTCTATTTAAAATACGTACCTATCCACGCATTTTTTTATTTCTGGGTTACTGGGAAATCTAAAATGATATAATATAATGTTGACAATTTTATTGGCTTCCTAAAAATAATGTGAATATTGTGGTCTCACTACTATGATGCACACCATTTATTTTAAATAAGGCCATCTGTAGAATTATAGCAGAATCATTTAGCCCCCCTAAATGATTTAGGCAGATACCGACAGATGGCTTAATTTTTTTATTTTCAATTTTCAATTTCACCCAAATATAATGTAAGAATTAATAAAATAACAATTGCGGAATTACTAATGAAGTCCGGTGAAATTATTGTGGTGATTTTTTTATAGAATGAATTGAATTGTTGTTACAACATTATACAAGTAAGACAAGGTTACTTATTTCTTTTCTCCGCTAGATGGTTCTATAAAGACATTTTTTTTCTAAAAATGAAAATAAAAATATAGCGGACTTACTGATGAAATGTTAAATCATCAATATATTTAAACATCTTATCTCTACAATTTGTACACCCTTGTACCGCACACTTCATTCTTAAATCGGGTCAAAACTATTTTTACCTTTGAACTTTTAACCAAAAATGACAACCTATCGCAACGACGTGCCACTAGAACTGAGTGGTGACGTCACAGAACTGACGTCTATATATAGGAGTCCTTTTGACAGTATGGAAGCACGCGACTCGATTGCCTTTGCAACAACTCCGCTATCATTTCCTTCTCCATGAGTAGTATAAAAAATGTACCATAACAACCGTACGTACGAAAAATGAAAATAAAAACTAAAGCGAGCACAGAGTACGTAATATCGTTATCCACGCTTATTCAGCAGTTAACGTATGAACAGTTGTGAATAACAGGCGCCGATAACGAGGCTTAATTGAGAGAGTTGGGCTTCGATTAATTTATTAAATTCCGAGCGTCGCTGATATATCGGGTTTAATTTTATCGGTATCGGAATTACCGAATTTACTAGCAGTGAATCATCGCTGATATGTAAACGAAGTGCGGATGCATTGCAGTAATGTGTACAGGGGCTTGTGGTTAAGTGATAATTGAGTAGGTTATATTAAACAAGCCTTTGTACACTTAATTTATATTTATGCAAAAAGTTTCAATTAATAAATACATTATTAGGGCGAATGTATACACATAGGTACATACATACATACAATCACGCCTTTATCCCTGGAGGGTTAGGCAGAGGTGAATTAACACCCACATTTCACCAATCATTCAGGTCCCACGTAATAGGAGGCGAGTGTATTGCCGTTTCCCAGACACTATTGTTGACTCAAGCCATGTATCTGAGGCTGAGTCTGGGCTGTATATATCTGTCTGGGCTGTATATATCTGTCTGAGCGAATTTATACAGTGCTGGGTATTGAAATGAAACTATTTTTTAATTAGTCACCAATATTTAAACTAATAATCTTCAACAGGTATGTTACAACGAACGTGTGCGGCGAGCCTTGCGACACTCCGGTGGTCGTAGTCGGTGTTCTCTTCTGGATCGGCTACTTCAATTCAGCGCTGAATCCGCTGATCTACGCTTATTTCAACCGTGACTTTCGAGACGCGTTCAAGAACACGCTCATGTGCGCGCTGCCTTGTTGCTTCAGCTGCTGGAAGGACACGGGCACAGCCCAGTTTGTGTAGTAGTTAAGAGCTGCGACTAAACATCGCAAGGACATTAGTATGTGTTAGCATCGAAGATTTTGTATGTGTAGTGGTGTTAAGATGTCCGTACGACGTATAGTTTAAGCTTGTAATAAAATTGAATGAAATTTTGAAGCATTTAGTATGCTAACTAATCAAATCGAAGGGTCCTGTAAGGGAAAGATCATGGGTACGAGTCCCGCCTGCCCATCTAGACAAGTGGCAATTCGTTGCTCGGTGTATGATGGAATAGAATGCCAAATGTATGGGATTTGACGTATATGACAGGCGTCAACGAATGTCAAAAACGTCAAATCCTATACATTTGTCATTCTATTCCATCATATGCCGAGTAACGAATTGCCACTTGTCTAGGGGGGCTGAGCTGTTTTGCTTTTTCCTATTTTATTCGATTTGTCATGACGTGATGTTTGGCAAATTATATTAAAGGTTTCTGATAAATACGTTTGATTATGATGTTGAAATGTGATTGTAAATCACAAGTTTCTTTACTGTCGCGGTTATCCAACATCGGATGCGGATATATTGAACTCGAACCGAGTATAACCCGCACACCGCCTAGAAACTTATATGGGTGTAAGTTAGCCCAATATGGCATCTTCGTCGGGGTACGACGAAGATGCCATATTAGTCATAGTAGAGTCATAACTACTGATGAAAACCTTAACTTAACTTATTCATTATAGATGACAATTTTTCATTTGTTTTTAAATATCATCAAAACATTTGACGAACTTAAGAAGCAATGTATCTCAAGTATACATAATTTGTCGTATTCAGATATAAAAAATAGCAAGTTCATAATACGGGTGTGATAGTTATTATAAATCACTAGTTGTGAAATATTAGAATTATTGAAAGTAGAAGCAATAATAGTTATATAATAATTGCTTGTTTTTTTTAATTATTATTTAAATATTTTGAGGTCTATTACTCTAAGCTTATTACAGAATAGATCAATATTGACTATTATTATTTAATATACTTGTTTCATCTGTACAATATAAATTATTAGTTAAATATACTTGCTGCTATTTTCATTAAATATGGTATCACCACTTTTCATATGTTACATTACGTTATATTATGAGATCAAACTCTTCATATTTATGAAAAGTTGTATTCAACATATAGATCAATATGTAAATGAGTGATATTATCAACACCATAACTATTCAGATCAAAAAGACCTCACGTTTTTTTATTTTATATAATATTGTAGATAATATCATAGCTGTAAAAATAGTTGCTCAAATTGTCCATCTGATGGCAATAAGCGTGATTATCGAGTTTAGGCTAATTATCAATATTAAAATATTTGTAAGTAGGAACTTGTTGAAAATTCTTTGTAAAAAGTTGTAGATATTTCACTTTCTATCTCTTGATCTCTCTCTATATAATAATAATCTTAATTTCTAAGTTATATAATAATAATATGACAAGGTTTCTTAATGCAATGTCATCACAGTAAATATTATAATTTTATCTTCAAATGTTATATAATATTATCTGTACAATTCTCACCGCTTAGCCGTCATTTGAGTTCTGTAAATTGTTAATTCTAAATTCAAAGTACCCTGGCAACCGTGTCAAATCTTAGAAGCAGTAAAAACCGGTGCATTGCCGTATTGTACTGTGATTTAAATCACGAAAATACGTTTGCCTTTTGAGTAATAGTGAATTTAAATAGTATGGGGTATGTTGGGCCAAGTGTCATAACGTCCAAGAAGGCATAAAGGTGCGTACAGATTATGTAACATTTTGTATAACTTGTGTTATATAACACGTTCACATTATCTAACATTGTTTTATAACTTTGCAACATTGTACTAACTTCAGTGTCTACATTACTGAAACATGTTATATAACATTGTTTTATAACATGTTATGCTATATAATTTGTACGCACCTTAACGTCCAGTTGTTATAATGATACTCAAAAGCATAGTTTTCTTTAATTATAATACATACATACATACATAAACTCACGCCTGTAAATCTCTGAAGGAGTAGACAGAGGTGTATTAACACCCAAATTTCGCCAAATATAATTTTCGGTCCCACGTAATAGGGAGCGAGCCTGTTGCCGTCAAGCAGGCACTTAATCACGGGCTATATATTTACTATCGGATGGAGAACATAATAAACCTAAAAAACACGCTTTAATATCCCTACTATATCCCTACTAATATTATAAATGCGAAAGTAACTCTGTCTGTCTGTCTGTCTGTCTGTCTGTCTCACTTTTACGACTAAACCGCTGAACCGATTTTGATGAAATTTGGTATAGAGGTAGATTAGACCTTGAGAAAGGACATAGGCTATGTTTGGTCGCGATAACCGACATCCACGCGGGCGGAGCCGCGGGCAAAGGCTAGTATATATAATAAACATACAAATATAATATAACGACGCTGAAAAAACCGTGAAAATAATATATAAAACTCCTCCATCACTATCCTATTATTATTATTGTTTTATCCAAAAACATTTTTACCGTAAATACACAAAGCTTCGTACAAACATAATTAATACGAAAATCACGTCATGAACTGTAATAATTGTTTTGTACGAAACCGCGATTGTTTATCAGCATGCGATATTACGTGTTTGTGTAAAACACGATTAAACAATGTATTGTACACGGTTACTGTATTAATGCGAAGGAATTTGTAATATTACAAACATTACTAATTGCGTTACTACAAACTTAAGTAATTGAGTTGCGACATTGTTCAAGAGTTTGGCAAAGATTAGCAACATTATTAATCTTAACCACTATTTTTGGGGTAAGATTTGCAAGTTTTGAATTAAATTTCTAAGGGTTTATCTGTCGCACGAATAATAGAGTTTATCAGTAAAATCCATACTAATATTACGATTGCGAAAGTAACTCTGTCTGTCTGTTTGTTACTCTTTCACGCCCAAACCACTGAACCGATTTTTTAGAAATTTGGTACAGGGGCAGATTAGACCTTGGGAAAGGACATAGGCTATGTTTGGCCGCGATAACCGACATCCATGCAGGCATGCAGGCGGAGCCGCAGATAAAAGCTAATAATGGATATTTATGGGGTCGGCAGTAGGAGTGTGACGCCCCTGATGTTGCACACGTACGTGGGCCACGGTAAACACTTTCCATCAGGTGGGCCATGTGCTTGTCTGCCACTTAAGTGGTATACAAAAAAAGATCTGCGGTCAAAATATCGAAAATGACGTCGTCGGGGCCCCGGATCGCGGGGCCCCTATTTCTTCCAACATTATCGTAAAAGTAACTACTATATTTATTTACATGATGTATGTACGTAGATTTATAAATAAAAGAATAATTATTGTGCTTGAAAAATAGACTAAAAACCTCAATATTCCGAAACAAATAAATAGTTAGGCATTCAGTATTTACCTATCGTGTAATTCAGTTTTTCATGCAGTTAGCGGGAGGAAATATAAAAAAATATATTAAAAACTAACAGCAAGACGAGGGCTAAAAATATAATTTCGTTATTTTTAGATAAAGTCTCAAATTCGTTGAAATTCACAGTCATAAAACTCTGCATAGTTAACTGTATTTATGTACATGCTCAAAGTTGTAAAAAGCTATAAAATATGCTTTTACGACACGCCCACTGTGCCCTTCCACCTGTACTATCGAGGACCTGAGTAAGGCAACGGACAATGCTGTAGCCGTGGCTAAATATTGGGCAAACAAAATTTAAGAAACTTTATGAGCCATTGACTCGACAAAGAAAACGTATATACACGAGATTATTGTGTACACAAAAATTAATTACAAGCATAAAATACTGTCAAATTTCATTGGAATTCTAACGTATTCAGCTCCTTCCTTATGTATTCTACGTAATGTCTACAATAGGCTACGAGAAGAGCTACGTCTGCTACGGAGCTACGAGACGCTACGATGATAATGAAAATGTTATTACTGTCGAAAAAGGCAGTGTGCTTGTGCTAAGTATTGCTCATAACTTCATTATAAAAGGTTTTGAAAAACGTCTCATTATATTTTATCCTATTGTTCTGACCTATTCCCACGGTTCCCATCCACTCACGTAATTATATTCCCGCGACCAACCGGAACCTATTCCAAATACGATGAGTAAAAATTTCATGCTTTATATTTTTTTTATACCACTTAGGTCGCAGATAAGCACGTGGCCCATCTGATGGAAAGTGGTTACCGTGTGTGTGTGTGTCCATGGACGAGTGCAACACTAGGAGAGTCACACTCGTGTTGCCGACCCTGTAAGAACAGAGAGTTCATGTGCTGTCATCACTGGTCTTCTTCTCACAGCACAAAAACTCTCCAGTGATCTCTGGCTACCCTCCTTACCACTAGGAAACGTAAGGCAGAGGTACTTCCCGAGTCGTGAAACAGTTAAAAAACTGGCGTGAAAAACTAAAAAAAAAAAGACGTGGCACTCGGGGACCGCCGCGGTAAAGCTATTGCATAGCATTTTTTATGAACTTATGCAATTATAATAATTGAATTTGAATTTGAAAACTAACAACTTATGCAATTATATTTACTTACGTTAAGCGGAGCTACTTCGGAGCAGCTCGGCTCGATTCGTGCGAGCTCGGAGCTGGGGGTGTTACCTTTTTTCGTTACGGAATTTCTGGATTCGGTCTCCACGCTCAAGGCCCGCGATAGAAGCTATGCAATAGCTTAAAAATCTACAAAGCCTGTATTCAAACTACGAATATCCAAATTTGTTCCACAATAAAAAGAAATCTAAGCGACACGTTTGAAATAATTGCGGCTCAACCAACCGTTCCGATTCACGCATCGAAAGCAGAGTCGTGTATGAAAAATTCCGTTTTACGCGTGGCGGCGTTTCGATACGGCGCTTAATAGCGCGTAAATATTTGGCCTATGTGTCAAATAAATATAGTTAAGAGAATTAGGGTTATGTTGCCATCATGCAAAGTGGTTTTAAAGATACATTATGTAATGGAATGATGGATGAACATAATTTTGTTGGTGTTATGGATGGTTTTGGAGCCTTAGGATTATTGAGGCATAAGCCAAGCTTCATATTTATTATGATACTCCATGAACTTTTGTAAATATACATATATCCCATATAGCCCCGTAAGGGTAGGCAGAGGTGTTGTAACACCCACATTTCACCAACTATTTCTTCTTTCTTTCTTTCTACTCTCATACTTTCTTACTTTCTTAGAAGGTTTCTTCAGAGTCGGCAGCACGAGTGTGACGCCCCTGGTGTTGCATACGTCTATAGGCCACGGTAACCACTTTCCATCAGGTGGGCCGTGTGCTTGTCTGCCAACTAAGTGGTATAAAAAAAACTATGATTTTCGATTCCACTTAAGGGGGGCGAGTCTATAGCCGTCTAGCGGGCACTTTGTCATGCGCTGTATGTTTACTGTCGGATGGAGAACAGCCCTACTTAGAATTAGGCTTTTACGACACCTACAGGAAGAGATGGGGGTGGCCGTATTCTACTCCACTGGGAACCAACATGGCGGTGAAAATATATAACACTAGCTTTTGCCCGCGGCTCCACCCGCGTGGATGTCGGTTATCGCGACCAAACATAGCCTATGTCCTTTCTCAAGGTCTAATCTACCCCTATACCAAATTTCATCAAAATCGGTTCAGTGGTTTAGGCGTGAAAGCGTAACAGACAGACAGACAGTTACTTTCGCATTTATAATATTAGTATGGAAGTTTGGATTGAAAAAACTTACAATAAGTATATTATGTAACTCTAAAAGGAAATCAATAAATTATGCATTCCCATACAGTCCCATCGATACGACGAAAATCTAATATTCAAAACAGCCCATAAAATAGAACATAGAACAATTTTCACAGTTCATAAATCAATCCTTCCCTCACGTTACGTTCCGTTTCACCGATGTACAATAGAACTTGGAACGCACCAACGCGTCGCGTCGTAGCAACCGATGCGTGAATCGGAACGCAGTGGACTACTATTGGCTAATGTACTGGACTGGGGTTTTAAAGGCTGTTGATTTTTAAACGTTCTATTTTCGAACACCCTATGTCTAGGGATTGAATTTTACAATATCAGGGATACAAATAAAAAAAATATAACACAATCTACAAAGGATATAAGTGTATACTTTTTTATACAACTTTCGTTGAAAAGGCATAGAGATCCGATTCTCAGCACTCCATATATTCACCGTGCGGTCGCCGGGTCCCTAGCGTGATACAGAGAGGAACACCGTGACGGCGACTGGGACTTGCGACCCAGATGAAGGTTTAGGGTGTCCTTAGTCAACTGTACGTATTTACTCCACTGAGCACTTTTTGGTTAGGTTCAATTTTCATTAGCATAATTTTAGTTCTACTACCCTCAGTACTTTTATATAAAGGTACCAGGTACAAGGCAAAGTACCAGTAATTTTCATTAAGTCATAATGCAATATGGCGGATTAATTTATCGTAACTCGATCTATTTTACCTGGTTCTTTTTTCTAGCTACCACGTTTTAAACCTGGTACTATGTATTTATCTTGTGAAAATTCATAAATGTTACATTATTAATTTGAACGTAACATTTTACTTCTACATTCCTACATGTTACATTTGTGATAAATGTGTAGTACATAATATTATGAGATAGTTTTCTTAACTATTGTTAATAAGTAGATTGATTGTGATATAATATTAGTTGATGTTTTAGTCATAATATAATTAAAAAAATGTAAATAATGTATACATTTTCTCTAAGAATTATTGTAATATTTTCTCGCTAAAATGTACAACTTGACCCCTTCATTTGTTTGTAGTATAATTATTACGAATTGAATGTAAAATTATAGTGCATAAAATATAAATTATAATAAAATTTATTAATAAAAAATATTATTGGATTCACTCTTTAATCTTGAGGCCGTCTACTCTCATGCGTGTGCAAGCGCGGGCGTCTGTTTCATGCAAACAATAATAATGTGAATTTTGTGCAAATAGTATTATGCAAATTTTGTGCAAAAAAATCATACATTATGCAAGAAACAGTAAGTAATGCGGACGCTCCCATGCGTGTATATGCATAAGGCAGCAGATGACCTTAGTCCAAACCTACTAATATCCTAATTGTAAAATAAGTAGTTTAAAGCGCGGTCTTACTTCATATTTTAACAACCCGTGTCAAAGTTTCGCATTACATATGTTTTTAGCAGTAAGTATATTATATTTTTGTTGATTTTCGTTAGTATATTATTATGCAATTTCCGAAATATGTAATGTCATTTTTTATTGACAAATCGAATATTGTTTTTGTAACATTGAGTTTCAAAAATATAAAACTAAACAACTGAGTCGAATTCTGCAATATTATAGATAAATATACAATTATTTTATACAGTTTATTTATATTACAATGGTATCACGATAAGATTATAATCGTGCTTGAAAAATTTGACGTTATGTCGACTTTGAGGTGAGATCGCGCTTTAATAAATGTTTCTTTATACATTCTAGAATAATTATGGATTTAGATTTAATATTAGTGGCTTTTGAGTTCGTTTGCACCAAACTTGATTTAAGTAAGCGTTTATTTTTTAGACGAAGAGCAAATTAAATAATAAATATCTCGATTATTCTGTAAATTATCCTGTGTATGATAGTCAGTTCAATTACTTTTCATAAATATAATTCAAAAGATTTTTCACAATCGTACTTTAAACTTTACACATGTTATGTGCTTCTGCTAGTGACAGTTTGTGACTAAAACATAGATTACAGTTACCGCATTATGCAATAATTTTATACCAAAATGTTTTTTTTTAATTTCATTTTTGAAAGAGAAGAAGTAGCATACTCAATTTACCACTGCTAAAATATAAGTAAAATATATTTAGACTTTTGTCATCGAAGTCACATCTCATTATTATTGTCGGTTAAGAATAATGACATACGCTTACAAACCGCTAAGGCTACGGTGACGGAAATGATTTTATGATTTCACGATGCCGCTAAAATTAGCCCAAAAATATTGACTATTCTAATATTTAACATTACATAATTTTGATAAGACACAAAATACAATATAACATCACAATGACATTAAATAATAGGTTTTTGAACAACCTCGAAACTACTACAAAGTAACAATACGTCTGTCTGTTATCTACAACAACACCAACTAAACTTAATACTTCAACTGTTACTTTAGTACCGAGGACAAGAAAATCTAATTTACTAACAATCCTTAACTATAAACTGCGGCTAACCTCTTGATTAAGAATGAAGTTTGGTGCAACCATTCTGTAGAAAGTTTGTTTCGAAAAAGGGGAAAACAAATACGTAAATAAGTGTTACATATAATATTAATTGGTTGTATACTGACGCTTTTTATAGGAAATTAGTCACTATAAGTAAGTTATTATGGTTGTAAATCATTTGTAATTGAAGTAAGGTGCGTGTAGGAACTAGAGGAAAATGCCGTAATAGGTTATTGTACAGGTTGTAATGGAAGTAGGTATTTAAATTATCATGGTCACTAATATTAGTATTGGAGTTTACGGGATATTTACCATAACGTTATTAAATTCTCCGTCTTTGCGTGTTAATACAATCGTCATTAGTTTAGTGATGGAGTTGACTTTACGATCGAGAGGTTCCGGGTTCAATTCCTGGCCATTACACTACAGACTTGAACCTCGCTACCATGTGTTAACCTAACCTATCCAAGTAGGATTGCGCTGCTTTTCTTAATAAATCTATCACTAGCTTTCTGTCTTATTTCTGGGTGGTATAACCCATCGTACGAATGGGTTATAGCACTAGCCAGCCAGTTAATTAAACGATACGGCTGAATATCTTTCAGGCCGTTAATCTAAACGGCTGATTAAACATATTGGCTGCGACATATATAATAATGTATTGTATTGTGAGTATGTGCGTGTATGGTGTGTTATACCTAGATCATAGATCTGGACATTAAAACCCTTCCGGAACGTTAGGTCCTTTTACCGGAATGTCCAGTCGGTTCATTAGGTCTCTTTCCCTGAAAATCCATTCCCCGAACGTCCACTTCCCTGAACGTCCACTTACCTGAAGTTATTTCTCATACTATCTAGTATATTAAAAAAAACTCTTACTAAGAAAGATCTCTCAAAAGTATTTAGGTACTTTTAACCGTCAATAAAATTCAATTCTTTCGCGATGCCTATATCTTACTACAGTTCCGAAGTATCGGGCACTCAAAACAACACATGGTAAATACCCCGTTGACCCTTATACTGACATAATGATAGTAGTTACAAATATTTAACTGTATAGGTTATAATAATTGAGGACAGAATAAAGTTACCAGTTACTTTCATTGGGAATAAAAAAGTAGATAGATAGGTAAAAATATGGTATATTGATCCATTGTTTGCATCAGTAATAAATATATATAAACATATACTTTATATTTATATCTATTCATTACAATTAATGCCATTTAATTAATGATGGCAATATTCTGAATGACCGGAATCGTATGCTCATTGGAAGTAATTGATGCATGTCACTGATTGGGAGTGCTCTGAAGGATATAATTAAATTAATTACCACCTTGTAGAATGTGATATACATAATTAACTCTTAAATTATTATATTATTTATTATAAAGCAATTATATAATAGTAATAGTCGTCTTTATATCGCAAGCAAACGCTTTTAATATTAGCTAGTATAAATGTATATAATGTAAATTATACTAGTAAACAAAATAAATAACAGCAATAATAGATATAAAGTTAAAATAAAAGCTGGGTGTACATTCAAAAGTAATGTTTTTATGTTAAATAAATATTTAATAATATTAAATATTGTTGCAACGTGTTTATGTCGTAACGTATTAGGTAGACGTAAGTAATAAAGAGTAATAAAATATTAAAATGTGTTGTTTTGTTTTACTTAAATATATTTACCATCATCATCACTTGTTAGTCCCATCCCATTCAAAACTTGAACTTTGGAGCCAGAGATCCACTCTCGTATTCTTTCTATTGGTTTGTTTTTTTTTTGTGAAAGCGAATGCCGTCTGACCTCCCAGCCTGAGTATGTAGTGATAAGTACTTACTGTTAGTGGCAACTACTGATGGAGTTGTTCAGGTCACCCATATGGGCCTCGGTCTTGACGTAATGGCTATGAAAATGCATTCAATGCACAACAGGGACCGGCTTTTCAACGTCCCGTCTGAAGCTAGAGGGGAAGTTTTCACAGGAAATACCACTACACGGTCACCCATCCTAATGGCAACCGCGTAGCTTAACCCACTAATCGTTTACCAAACAGTAGGCACATGCCGTAATTGAACGTACTCGACAGCTGAATCCGCGGTGACATTTCATTTTCGCATGCTGCTGTATGCAAATTTGGATTCGGGAGCTTCGGCCACGGGGGCGTTGACCACAAGGGGGCCTAAAGCTGGGTCCACATTTGTAGCATTTCTGTGTATCGTATCTCCTTCGCGTGGCCTCAACGCGCATCATGATCGCTAGTTTGGACACAAGATGATACCCGTTAACAATACACGCCGTATCTGATACAGCCCGATCCGCACTAAACGCGTATCTTGATACACCTCGTATTATGGTCGCGTATTTTTACAAAATACGCCTTAATGATACGATATGGACAAAATGAGCGTCCATATTTATGATACAAATACTCAATACGATACGACTGATCGTGATACGTCAAGGTGCTACAAATGTGGACCCAGCTTTAGCCACGAACCCTAAATTCGGTGGCGTCGCGTTGTCAAGCACAGGTCGACAGTGATGTATGTTTATGTCCTCTACAACGTGACGTCACCAGTATAGTAGAAAAAATCAAGGCACGTCATATTCAAGCGGAATCTGGACTCCGAGGTGAAGGTCGACTCCAGGTACAGAATACAATTTTGATCCTGTTTATTAATATGATCTTACATTTAAAAGCGAAGAGCGAAAGCCATAATTACCATTTAAATGCCATAAAAATTTACGGTTGGAGGCCGTCTTCCTCTGCTGTACGATAAAGAGCTGGAATGCTTTGCCTGCGCACCTGTTTTCCCATTTCCTATAGTCCCAGATCCTTCAAGCGGGGATTGAAAAAGTGTCTATCTAGGCCGTTAAGTTAGGGATCACAATCAGATCGGTGCTCCTCAGCTTTTTACCATCTAGCGGGTGCAGTTAATTGACGGACCAAATACCAAACATGTATAAAAAAATTGAATTCTCGAGAAACTTCAATTTACAATCTCGAAAATTGATTACTTAAAAAAGATGCCATAGATTTATTCAAAGATTTGTTGGATTTATGGTTAAGTTAGACATAGTTATCAACATAAATCTAAGTGGGTTTTACGTAAGAGCCCAATAAATAACCCCAAGTCGTAAGTTATAAAACTGCAGAGTTTAGAAAAGTAGTGATCCTAGTAATCTTGGTAAAACGATCTCGCTGCGAACTGTTTTATCCAGTCAGCTATTTAACATTGGCATGAATTGAATGGATAAAAAGAACCAGATGAATGATGACTAGAAGTAGTTGGTAGTTTTCTCATTTTTTATATGGGACACGTCAATATGACTTTACTTTGTGTAATAGTAGGTAAGCTGAAGGCAATGTCTCAGAAAAGAGAGTCACAATTACAGACACCTACAATTTTGGTCCTAAACCTAAACGACCCGGGACTATGGGAAGAAGGCAACACGTGAGGTAGGAAGGAATTTCAAGACTTTTTGGTGTGGCAATTATCATCATCATACTTGCATAAACCCGGGCACAGCACATTGTTCGGACAGAGAGAGTTTGTTATATCTAATTCTAATTTCATTTCAATTTATTTTGTATCTTATTCTTAATTTTTTTTTATGTTTAATGTATTACAATCTTTATTTTATTTCCTTTGATTATGAATTGCTATTGACAATGTCTATTCTAGAACAGAAAATACAACAAACCATTTAAGTGTCAGACAAGCACAAGGCCCGCTTGATTCGAAGCGGTTCGTGACCTATGGACGTACAACACCAGGGCCGTCACACGCGTGCTGCCGACCCTGTAAGACTTTACGTTCATTGCTATTGACTGAGAGGTCATCCCAAGTTTCTTTCTTAACTTAATTAGTGTAAGTCCAATGATCTCGAATAGCCATAAGCGCTATAGAAATAGAAATTAAGATCGAACTATTCGAGAAAATAATAAATGACTACAAATTAGGGCTTATATTCGGGTTTCGCTTAAAGCTGAATGGACAGCGAACAAATTGCTACGAAAGGCAGACAATAATAAAAGTTTCAGAACTACATTATCCTAAGAAGATTATTCTTTTATGAACTAACTTTTAGACGTTAAATTTCATTTCTTAACTTTGAAGTCGAGGGCTTGATTGTGATAGTATGAATTGACATTACTCATTTTATGTTACAGTCAATCAATTTATTACAAGCCATTGCTGTGTTAACACTTGCTGTGTTAGATCTTCGAAGCCCTAGATAACCAGCAAGCTGATACTCCCGCTGATTGATGGTAGAGGCTTCATCATAGGCTTCCTTTTGGAGTTGGGAGAGATCTGGGTTAGACGGCAGTTGAAGGACTACCGTCTGACCCTAAATTAAGAGGAAGAATAGGATCCCGAGTTGACATATTGGATGTAACCGTCACTAACAAACCCCACACCCTTAAACGGTAAGCGGTTAATCTAGTCTATGGACGGTTGCGACTCACAAGGTTTTAAGTCATGCATTGATAAGAGTAGGAATAAAAACGGGGCAAAATGGGGAGAATATAACAACACTATCATCTTTAGTCACCCTGCGGCCATGGCTGCTGCAAAGTAGCCGAAACTGTACTACTTACTATTACTAAATGCGAATGCCAATGTACTAATTACTACTAAGTGTGGCAGTAACTATGTCTGTCTGTGTTCCTCTCTGTCTGTTACGCTTACACGCTTAAACCACTTAACTGACTTTAATGGTATTTGGTATAGAGATAGCTTAGACATTGAGACCTTTCTCATATCTCATAAATGTTCTTACATAGGCTATGTTTGGTCGCGATGACTTACATTCACACACAGAGCCGCGGGCAACAGGTAGTACCAAATAAATCACGTTCCTTTAAAAAGTAATTTTATTTCAAGGAGAAACTGTACAAAACTGTGTAGATAACAGATTTAAAATTAAACCTAATGCCATTTCTATGTTCAGGATCGTAGCCCCGCAATAAACTCAGACAATCCGAACCTGTAAAAGAACCTTTTTACATTTCTCGATACGCCACTGTTCTCAATATTGGAAATTTCCAATACGACTGGCAATCAGACATTATTCCCTGAGATGAGCCGTACGGCGTACACTTTGTAACTCAAATGTACTTTCATGTTGTTCTTCATTGTTGCATCGTATTTCGATACGGTATGAATAATATTCATGTTTGCTGAATAGCAGATAGTGAAGTTATAGTTAGTACCGAATTTTACTATTAAATTGTTACTTTGTGTCCTCAATTAATGAAGGTATCGAGGAATGGGTTGACCTGAGAAACAAAAAAGATACAACAAGTAACAATCAAAAAGTTGAAAGTTAAATCGACTTCAGATCGACTTCGATAATTGATGGTTAAACAAACTTACCTGTAAATGAAGTTTGACCATAATTATACGAGACGTTGCATCCGAAGGGATTTAATATTCACTTGGTAGTCCACTTCTCATTCTACTAGGCATCGCACAATATTTTAGAGATCTGGAAAAAAAAGTTTTAGTACCTACCCCCCGCCTACGCCCCAGCCGGCGGCGGCGTTCCCGTCTTATGTCATTCATTTTAGAGCTATTTCCTATTTCACGCAATCGGGAGGCTTGCCTTTTGGTAATAAGCATGCCGGGGATTGGGCGGGTAATAAATCCCTTCGGATGCAACGTCTCGTATAATTATGGTCAAACTTCATTTACAGGTAAGTTTGTTTAACCATCAATTATACTTCGACGTTGCATCCTCGAGATTTAATATTCACTTGGTAGATGTTTAGCGATGGTGTGAAATAGGTGGGAAACCGAAAGAAAATTTGTGCAAAGGAGATAGATTTAATCTTACACTATTAGTGTTGTAACTAACAAGGACTAACATGAAATATTAAGTCAGAATCACATACCATTATTGCGAAGCTATTACCATCCTCCATGGCCAAAGGTCTGTTATAAAACCTTGCAATTACAAGGGAGTTTCCGGTCCATCCCACGGTTTTCTTTATAATATCGACGGATATGCCCCTCCGAGCAGCTGCTGAGATAGTGGCATGGCGCGTGCTGTGCGCCCAGAAAACAGTGGTATTGACTCCACCCTCCGTCGTTACATTTTCAATCCGACGGCTGATAGTTGGAGCGGTTGTGTCATGGACGGGTCTTTTAACGGTTAGTAATAACCTATCGGTTTGTGGATGGTCCCGGTAACCTTTAGTAGCTTCAATGTAGGATAGTAATGTCCTCGCGGGACATATTTGTTGCTTATTAGGAAAAAAAATAATGAATAATGTCGGCATTGCGCGGCCTGGTGCAAATGTTTTAATTGCTTAATTAATTATTATCGGTGGTGACATTGACATTAGTCAAACGAATCAAAGATAGCGTCTGCACTCGTCGTGCAGTTGACAACGCGCGAAGAGCCGTCAATTTCTTAGACAGTTTGTCTATACTCAATGTGTCATTTGGGTACCATGTGGCCAATAGGTCCAGTACTAAATTCGGGTCCCAGGTTGACTTGTATTTAGGAAAGTTGGGTCTAATCTCAAATATACCCTTAAAAATCTATCTATTTCATCATTATTACCTACTTGTTTGCCTAAAAACAGAGCCAAGGCTGGTCGGAGAGTATTTAAAGTAGAATAGCTAGCACTTGCTGCAAACTGTGATGTTGGAGACGTTAATATTATAGGGATATCTATTACATAATAGTTCATGTGAATTAAGTCTACTAAATAGTATACTTAATTTACCCTGGGTGAATAAGCCAAAGTGAATTAAGTCTACGGACCCTCAAATTTCTATCAGTGCAGAATTGCCACCATTTTTAAAAGCACTATCGTATTGTTTAATCGAATTTGTAGACAATGATGCAATCATAATATCTGTTGTCTCGGCACTCAGAGATTGTCTTGCGTACGCTCCCCTGATAATAGAGATGACACCAGGGTAAGTCGCCTCCAAAGGTGGTGGCGGGTCCTGGAAGGAGGCAGTAGCAAACCTGGCTTAGGTTTAAAGTGTACAGGCTTTAATTTGGACAATTTAAGAAAAGAAAAGAAAAAAGGGGATATCACGGCTGGCTTGGCCAGTATGGAACTACGATTAAGCCCGTGGTATTATCGTTAACAATTTTCCGTAAGCATTTCAAGATCAATGAAAAGGGAGGAAAGAGTAAAGAAATACTTATTCCCCACTCCAGTCTATAGTAAATGCATCTATATTATAGGCTTCGGGATCTCGATGTCATGAGATGTATATTAAGCATTTGGCGTTATTTTTAGTTGCAAAGAGGTCTATTTCAGGACAGCCATAATACGTGTCAACTATTTTTTGGAATGATAGAGTAGGTATCTAACGCTTCTGTTAAAATTAATTTATTTTATCTCTAAATTTAATTTATTTTTATAATATTAACTTGACATTGTTACTTTCATTTGACATGTCCATTTGTATTTGAAATTTAAATTAGTAATGTAAATTGTGATATAATTTTGACTTTGTGTTATGTTTAATATGTTAATTTTTACAAAAATAATGTAAGGCTGAACTAAAAAATTGATTATGGGGAAAAAGTTGATACTACTAGTTGATACTACTTTTTAAAAACCTTTGAGAATGCCGTGAGGCAAAACCGGTTAGGCTAACAATAAATATCTTGGAAAAAAAAAAAAACCAGTGTGTTATCATCAATAATGCATAAAGTTTAAAATAAAAAAATAAAAAATAAAAATAAGGGAGGTCACAGACGTCATTGCATTCTCTTAATACTAAAGAATTTCTCGTGTTCGGATCGTTTGGTATATGACCAACCGTACGACACTGCAGGACAGGCGGAGCACAAGAGTCCTAAATATTGGCATGAAGTGTCGTTTAGAAATCTTTTCGATGTAATCCGTTAATTTTGTACGTTTTCGGTAATTTCAAACACGTACCACGTGAATCTAATTCAAATCCTAAAAATATCTATGCCTGTTTTGGTATTATGTTACTTTTTGTATAGTACTTACTACATACAGTAGAAACTAATAGTATACAAGCACTTTTATTTAATTAATTAGATATTACTTCATACAACAATGGTCGGTAAATAAACAGAGATAATCATCAGTGGTTTATATATTACCTCCGCAAAAAGTTTTTTGAATTAAGAATAAATCTAAATGTACCGTCACCTTTAATAGTTAGGAAAATTTTTTGATAAAAATTGACCAGGTTTATAATCACACTTTATAATTGCCCCGAGTACCTGTAATTTAGATATTTCTAGAACTATTTGTTTCTCGGTAAGGCAAAATTAAGTTAATGTTTTCGGGTACATAATGTTGTACCACTGAATTTTTGAACAGGATATGAATACCTTGAATTTACTGTAAGTACAATAGGATCGTCGGTAATGTTTTTCCACTCCTGTAGGAAGTGGCGAAGACGACCTGCATGGGCTATTACCTGATCTATAACTTACGCGTCTTGTTGGCTGGCCCGCTGGTCTTCCCTGCCGTTGGCGGGCGGTCCGCTGACGGGGCGGTTCGTTTGCTCCCTGGGCCAGTGTATCGGTCCCTCGGCCCTGTGGATACTTGCAGGTTAATGTGGTACCGTCGCGTCAGTATGCTTTATTTGGAGTCCTGTCTTTTCGGCAGTTTTTGACGCCTTTATCTTCTCAATTAGAAGTTCTCCGAAAATAAATGTGTCTCTTTTAACGTCCGCGATCATTCAGGTAATATTTTTTTTTTTTTTTTTTTTTTTTTTTAATCAGAGGAGGGTATAACTAGTCTCCTCCTGGTCTTTGTATTATCATGATGTAAATCTAAGAAGATTTGACTAATCTCAGAGACTTTCTTCCGGAGTACCAGTTTGTCAGTCCTGCAATTCCTAATCCGAGATGGTCTTGGGCTTTTTGTGAAAGTTTATCTCTCTTTCTAATTGGATCACCCAATGCTGGTGTGATTTCGGGATTTAATAAAGGGGCTTTAGCCAGGCGAGAGTTGTCTGGAATGAAGGTCCTGTCAGTTATCTCCTGTTTTGCTTCTTAGTAAGGCCATCCGTTAAGATACGCCCCCAACGTTTAGCAATTTCATCGGGAATAGCAGGACCAAGGACCTCATCTTTCCTCTTTGGATCCCCAAGGGCCTCTAAGATATCATTGGAAAGAGGTACTGTCGCATTAGCCAAGTCGGAGCTAGAATTTTCGGCTGCTTCCATTGGGTCGAACCCCGATAGTGTTGGCTCCGTAGGAGTTGGGTCAGAAGATATTGAAGGGCCGGCTCAGGCAAGGACCTGGATTGTCTTTATTGACATTTTGTGTAGGAGCGGGGAACACTAGGGATGGTAAGCTACCGTCAGAATCGGAGTGCAGTTCCCAGCTTTGAATAGTTGCGGCTGAGTCGCCCCACGGCCGCCTCGCGTCACTTATGTAAGTGTTATCCACGTTATGCAATTCTGTTAGTACAAAACAGGAACGATTGCGTTACCTCTCTTACTACTTTCGTAGTAGTGTATTTTCAATAACATCTAGGTCATTTTTGTATTTTTGAGTCATTGGGCGTAATCACGTTACGACACGAGACTGTTAGTTATCACTATCAGCCGTGATCACGTCACGGAGTATAGCGAGTAGTGTACCGCTTGAGCGGAAATAAATATATGGGTTATCAGCTGTGATCGCGTCACGCAGTATGACCACCTTCACTAGGTACCCGTAAAGGGTAAGTATCCGTAATTATCGACTGTGATTACATCACCGATAGTAGGATCTCGCCAGGTTATGTACACAAAAGTACCTGTTTATTCCCAAAATAACATGGAGCAACGGAGAAGAACGTTAGGTTTTCTTATCATCGTATTGCGCTGTACCATGTAGGTACGACAAGCTAGTTTGTAAGAGTATAGTAGACTTTCATATTTATAATTTATAATATACCATAGTAAAGTTACATGTGTTTTCTTATCATCGTATTGCGCTGTACCATGTAGGTACGACAAGCTAGTTTGTAAGACTATAATAGACTTTCATATTTATAATTTATAATATACCATAGTAAAGTTACATGTGTAACCCGACCGTATTACTTGGAACAAAGTGGTAAAAAAGTTCACGACTTACCCTCATCCGAGTGTCTGAAGAATAATTTCGTAATTGATTTTCTAATCGCCTAATTTTCTTACGAATGTGTTTACTTTTGCATTGTTTACGTTTCCCCATATTCACTTTGCTTAATACACACTAAAAAACTGGCAAAGTATATAAGAATTCACAGAAAAATATTTAATTTGATTTAATAGGTGTTGCGATGCCCGCACAAGAAAAGCGAATGACATAAGACGGGAACGCCGCCGCCGGCTGGGGCGTAGGCGGGGGGTAGGTACTAAAACTTTTTTTTCCAGATCTCTAAAATATTGTGCGATGCCTAGTAGAATGAGAAGTGGACTACCAAGTGAATATTAAATCCCTTCGGATGCAACGTCGAAGTATAACTGAATTTATAGAATGTCTCTCTTAATATTTTAGTGTGAACGAAATCTTGTTTTCAACGTTTACATAAAGGCTTATTTACATTAGACAAGCGAATGTTCAATCTATCCCTTCGTAAACAGCGAGAGAACATTCTTTCGTTGTTCTTGCTTATGTAAACGCTGAAAACAAGGTTTCGTTTACACAAAATATTAAGAAAGAATGCTCTTGTTCTAGCTCTAGCTCTGGGTTCGTTTGGTCTAAAGAACAACGAATGAATGTGCTGTCACTGTTTACACTAATAGAATTTGACGTAGGGGGGATAGATTGAGCATTCGCTCGTCTGAGGTGTCTGTAGTACAATAGAGATAGCACAATTAAGGTTCAAACCTAGAAAAAAATCCTAGTAGCAATTTTCTTTCGGAATTCGTTGTGGGGCATCACTGGCAGTCTAAATTTCGATTTACGTGGTATTCGGTTCAATGCATTCTCTGCCATTTTAAAGAGTGATATTTTAGTTACTGAATAAGTCGTCAATTTTCGTCAAATAATATCGATCCTAGGGTAAAATTATGAATACTGAAATGTAGGAAATTGAATTCTAAACAACTTTTGTCTCACCATTTTCGTGTAAACTTAAAAATAGGTGTCTTATTCGGTATCTAAACTTTCACCCTTAAATTCAAGATGGTGGAGAATATAATGAACCGAATACCACGCAAATCGAAATTTAGACTGCCAGTGACCACATTTAACGAATGTTTTTCCCAAGCGACTACAATATGGGGTTCTTCAAGAAGGGCATTAGAAGGTTTCTTCAGGGTCGGCAGCACGAGTATGACGCCCCTGGTGTTGCATACGTCCATAGGCCACGGTAACCACTTTCCATAAGGTGGGCCGTGTGCTTGTCTGCCACCTAAGTGGTATAAAAAAAAAAAAACCTAAATAAAATAGCTACTAGGAATTTTTCCTATGTCAAATCATATTTATTTATTGGGCTACTGAGGTGAGGAGCCCTTTGAGTACACATCATGTATAGAGAGCGCGTATAACTCGGGTCTGATGCGCAAAACGTAGGCACGCGTATTGACTTCACGTTGGCTGGCGTATTGTAGAATAGAATGACGTATGTATGGGATTTGACATGCATTGACGACTGTCAAATTCCATACATTCGTCATTCTGCCATCTAACCTCCACAACACAACCCATTGGCGATCCCGAAGCGTTGTTGTTAGACTCCAACTACCCGTAACGACTACCATATTTATGTTTGTATGGCAACTTGGACCGATGGCTTAATGTGCTCTCCGAGGAACGACCAAACCAATGCAAATACCCTTATTTATGCATACAAATATTTACACTGAGCGGTTTCACTACCGCCACGCTACAAAAGCTATCCTATTTGTACGTATAATGAACTATTCTAGGTTGTTGAAAAGGCTCCGATACCCGCAGACCTTACTTCAATATACAGACTTGATCCTCTTTCTATCTTCGCTCATTTCAGGAGGCATCATACTGAGAGTCGTTTAAGTTTACATCAGTTTAATGTTTGTGAATTGGAGTCAAAGTGAACATTAAGGGCGGCTGCTAATGGATACGCGTATGTTTGTGTAAAGGTTCGGTCTGAACGTATTTAGAAGCGATTTTATATCAAAAGTTAGAAATATGACATTTTCTGGTAATCCTCCAAGAGTACGCAGAAGTGTATTAATACCTACAGTTCGCCAAGTATGATTTTTTGTCCCATGTAAGTGTTACTTCACCTCGCGTAAATGAAGATGTTAACTAGATGTCAATTAAATAGAGGACATTTTGAGGAATCCTGGCTTATCCTCGTTCTCAAGAGCTTAATTGAAGACAAGACTATTGCTGCCATGCGTGCACTTTGTCATGGGCAGTATGTTTACTATTGGATACATGTAAAGATGGATCAGTAAATAAAGTTATGATTACCTCATTATGTTTCTAAAGGGTATCTAATGGGAATGAAAGCGGGTATTTTGCACGAAGAAAGTATATATCAAGTATCAACTCATCAAATCAGATGAGTCAGGCTCAGATAGGTTTAGCTATAAAACAAAGGCGGGAAGTGTGCTCTCGCCTCAGCTGTTCGTTCATGGCTATTTTTTGCTATCCAGAAATAGATGACCTGCAAATCAACGCTCCGTTGTGTAACCTAGTTACTATAAAGGTACAGTCACCGTCTATTAGTCTAATATATTCTAATCTATGTCTATGTCCAGCAGTGGACTGCAATAGGCTGATTGATTTGATTGATTGATTGATTCGAAGTTATTGCAAAAAATAATAAACGAAATTTAATATCTGGAAGTCGGAAGATAAAACGGTGTTTACTTTTATCCGACTGCGCCAATGAGGAAAATGGTTTGAGCCTCAGAAATCTTGACAGGTTCACACCCTATGCAATAAGTAGATTTTCTACTCGATACTGAAGTAATCGCTAAATAAGAAGCCCGCTTGGACAGTTCAAGTCCATGAAGTTCTCAATTTTGAGAACGTAAAACAATGACATTTTTCAAACGTAGAATGACATTTTTCATTGATGGGTACCGCCCACTCCGCTCAGTGCTGTCCATAACGATTTTTTCATACTGTCCATAGACAAGAGAATAATTGGTTAAGGAAAAAATAAATCGATCACGATACCTATATTTTTTATATTTTAATTTAGCAAGTTTAATTACCGCGGTAGCCTAGTGGTATGGGTAATGGACTGCTGAGACGAGGTCTCGGGTTCGATCCCAGGTATTACCATGGCACACACCAATGACTTTTCGATGCTTTTCGAAGTTATGTGTGTATTTATCGCAGGTTTATAAGTGCCCGGTTAATGGCAATAGGCTCGCCACCTATTACATTGGGACCTAAACATAAACGGCGAAATGTGGGTGCTAGCACCTCTGCCTACCCCTTCGGGGAATATAGGCGTGAGTTTATGTATGTATGTTAATTTCTTTAGTGAATATTATTGTAATAAAAATCGTAAATGAAAGAAAATTGACTTTTCGTAGTATTGTATTGTTTCAAAATACCTACAATATCAAAGTTTAGATTAAATTTTCTAATAAGAACTTTAATCCAATGAACTTTACACTACAATACAATACATATTCTAATCGATCAAATATGCATACAAACTTGAATCGATTTATCTTGAGTATCGTGTACCGAGTGGTGTTGTTACATCACTAGTTACGTCCAAAAGACAAATGTCTTAGTGGGCCTCTTATTCTGAGATCAGTATAATGATAAACAAATAAAAAAAAGAAATTAAAATATCATCATCATCATCTGCATGTAGACGCGTTAAAATAACATATTCATACATAATTTCAGACCTGTGTATATGCCCGAAGGGGTAGGCAGGGGTATATTCTTACCCTTATTTTGCCCACTTCGGTTTTCATACCAAAGTAAAGTTTAAATGAAATAACTGGTATTTTCTACCTACAACTTTTTTTTATTTCTAGATCTTTAATTCAGCTTGTATTATTTTATTCCTCATATCTAAGTATAGAACATTATTGTAAAATTTACGACCACAAAATGTTCATAAATATGTTGTACCTACTGTCTCTCGTAACATCAAAATGTTGCGATCAAATCGTTTAGATTTACTACGACTACCCTCATATTAAAATCGTTAAAATTTTATGTTCAAACCAAATTCCTTACCTAATAAGAAACTAGGTTTGATGCCTTTCCAGTCTAACTGACGGACTTCCTACCTCCCCAGGAAAAACTACCTCCAGGAGAGCACCTCCCATGGCCGATATGGAGGTCTCTGAATCGTCTTCGTACACTAGTCGGCCGGTCGAGACAAAACCTATGCCTGATGGGGAATACGAGACTGCGGAGTGCGGAACCCCCGTGCAGTCCATGGCGCACTTGGTTTCGTGTCCCCTATGTCCTACCTCCTGCACTAAAGAAGACCTAAATAAAGCCACTGACAGCGCAGTCGAGATCGCAGAATATTACTCTCGAATAATTTAGAGCAGTGAAAAAGAGGATCATTGACACGAAAGAAGAAGAAATCTAACTGTGAATCAGTGGCACATCGATATTATCCGCAAAGCGACTATCATCTGATCTCCACAACGCTCAAAGTTCTGAAGTTAAGCTAGCTGTCGTCAGGTCGTCACCATTGGGTTGTGGAGGTCAGATGGCAGTCGTTTCACGGAAAATATCGAGATCTAGCCAAATCCGCAGTTAAGACTGGTAAAGCGGACCCCAGACTCCGAGGTGAAAAGCTTCGGATGCGACTGGGAATTAACGCTTTGAGAAAGAAGAAGTTTTTAATAATGATTTATTTATTCTGATGCCGACTTGACTAGTGTTGCTTAACCTTGCAATGTCAACCTACTTGGTTACCATTTAGCCACGAGCCCCGTCCGAAAGTCTAGGTGGGGTTTCTCAGATGACGCGGACCTGCGATGTGAGCGTGGAATTGCTCCACATACCATGGCCCGCCTGCTAACGTGTGCTGCATGCCCATCTACTTGTACACCGGAGGACCTTATAAATGCCTCCGAGAACGCGACCCAGGTAGCAGCATACTGGGAAAATTGAATTTAAGAGTAGAAGCTCCATCAATTCGACAGAAGAAGAAACTGAATTTCATAAAATAAACTTCTAAAAACGCTAACACAGAGCCACAGCTCTAGTTACAATTAGGAGATTGGAGATATTACTCATCTAACACGAATTAATTGGTGCTATTTATATCTTATACTCGTATTTTGCCACACATTTAATAGGTACCTAATGTGAAAATCTTCGTTGGTTAAAGCGGAAATTTGGAACTCGTAAAGGGTTTAACTAAAATATCGCTAATTTATAATAACAAGTCCGTCAGTTCAGAAAAAATATATTTGGTGGCGGTAGCTGACATCTACGCAGGCGGAGCTGCGGGCGGAAAGCTAGTCTATACTAATATTATAAAGAGGAAAGATTTATATTTTGGTATGTAACGAATAAACTCAAGAACACTACTAGACCGAATTCAAAAATTCTTTCGCATAGAAAGATACATTTTCAGGTACCAACAGTTATTATACCGTCACCCTACCTATCAGCGGTGAACAGGGTCAGAATTCCACGCGGACGGCGTCACGAGCAACAGTTAGTATTGTTATAAACGCGGGTCCTTTAAGCGGGGCATGAAAAAGTCAAGTTAAGTGCCATCATTGTGATATAGCGTATCATAGCTTACCATCAGGCAAGGTAAAGTCAAATTGAAGTGTGCTATATAAAAAGGAGCTTAGGTAGGTTCAACAAACTTAACGCACTACTTACTAGATTTATTTATTATTCGTTATATTATGTAATGGCTAAGTTCACCCTATATTCTGATCCTACCTATCATATTGTTACAGAAACATTGATCACAATGGCTATAATAATTCTCTTCCTTCCAATTTATTTTTACGACATTCACGAAAGGCGAAAGCAGACTTGGTATTTGGAAACCCTTACTTATAGATGTAAATACATTTTTATTGTATTTTCTTGTTTTTGTTTTCGTTCTTTCACAGGGAAGTATCTTACGTGTATTTGGCAATTCAAAAGGTCAAATACGATTCGAATTTCAACACAAAGTTCCATGGCTTCGTAAATTATAAGAATGTCACCATCATCCCTCTTTTCTAAGACTTTTCTTCCAAGGACACCGTTTTTTTATCGGACACGTCAATTTAACTTGACGTGTCCGGTAAAAAAAACTGTCTAACTGAAATATTGTGTTTACGAGATACGGCCTGTTGACAGATAAACAGAAAAACTTTCGGAGTCATTTGCATAGAAAGTGAAAAGTAGTGACATTTTTTACCTTGACTGTTGTTTGTTTTATCAACGTTTTGCATATATTGCTTAAGACATATATCTTGAACCTAAAATGTGTTCAAAATGTGCTCAAAATGTGCTCAAAATGTGCTCAAAATGTACTCTATACGCGCAGTACACGTTTCTTGGGTGTCTTTTGAGGATAGCACTGTGTGCTTCGGCGATGGACGAGCTCAAATTCACCAAGTATAGATTACCAGCTTTTGCCCGCGGCTCCGCCCACGTGGATGTCGGTTATCGCGACCAAACATAGCCTATGTCCTTTCTCAAAGTCCAAACTACCCCTATACCAAATTGCATTAAAATCGGTACAGCGGTTTAGGCGTGAAAGCGTAACAGACAGACAGACAGACAGACAGACAGACAGACAGACAGACAGACAGACAGACAGACAGACAGAAAGACAGACAAACAGAGTTACTTTCGCATTTGTATTATTAGTATGGAAGTATGAAGTATGGAAGTATAACCCGCGCCACGTATCTTGAACCTAAATTGTGCTCAAAATGTGCCTTATACGCGCAGTACACATTTCTTGGGTGTCTTTTGAGGATAGCACGGGATGCTACTGCGGTAGACGAACTCAAATTCACCAAGCATAGACTATTACAAAGCAATCCGCGGACGCCAGAGCCTCTTATGTCTTACGATTTAGGTCCGAGATACGTGGCGCGGGTTATATAAAAGTATGGATATGGATTACAAAACAATCCGCGCGCGACAGGTCCTCGTTTGTCTCGCGATTTAGGTCCAAGATACGTGACCCGAGGTATATTAAGGGTCTGAAAGTGAGTTACATGCTACCAAAATGTATGACGCCCAAGGGAAATGATCACTCAATTCCATGGGTTCGAAGCCATCGGTAAAAGCGAGTATCAAATTGAAGGAATAGATAAAATTTATGTGAAACAACAGGGGATTACTTCAAAGTTTGTTATTATTGAAAGTAGAAGTTGGATGTGAGCTTGCCACTATCTCGTTTTTTTGTTTTGACATTTGAAGCTTTTCCTCTCATTATTATTTTTTTTTTTATATGACGAATATTATGGGATTTGACGTATATGACATTCGTCAACGGAAACGGAAACACGGAAATAATTGTAGGATGTAGGTCAGAAGACCTACTCAACAATGAGAGGAAAAGCCAGAGCTTCATTTACCAATCGGAAAATGTAGTGACTAGCTTGGCCTAAGGCCTATATAATAAAGTAATTGAACAAATCGAAAAAGCTGTTTTTTATTTGACAACCGAGCGAGTTGACGACAAAAATTTAATTAAGGCCCCGAATCAGATCAACATCGAAAAATCGGTATTTTAGAAACCGTTTTCTTTTTAACTATAAAACCTACAGATCTGGAATTCACATGCCTGCATACCACAGGATATACAGAGTAACTTCACCTTTTCATAAATTAAATTAAATAGGAGGAAATAGTTGAAAAGAGGCTCTGAACATCACTCTACTCTTTCTTATGAAACCAAATATTTTCTACAATAAGTATCCGAATAATATAAAATTTCACATGTATGTTAAATAAGTGTATTAGCATGACGTGACCTTCTTAGTTAGTAACCGTCGCCTATAAAGTTATCTATTAAAATTAATTTTACTGATTTTTACGGTTCAAATATGAGCGAATGACCTTGAGCATTTGCATGGTCTAAGTAGTTCGCGTATGTAATCACCTTAAAAATAGAAAATAGCCAACTCGCGCGCGTTTGCAAATTTGACGCTAGCTTGATTTAAACATGCACAAAATATGTGAGTAAATAACTTAACTTCTCAAGTTCAAATATTACATGCATTAGCAAATAAAATATTTTCAATCACTTCATAGTAGCTGAAAATATCGAAAGAGCATTTTCATTAATACTCTTAAGTGTATTACGGAATTTTATGATGACAAAGAATGAAAAATATTTTTCGCAAATTTTATTCCCTCCGGAGCAGTACATTATACTCGCTCACAAGCATATTCGCAAAACATCATATTCTCATCACATGATAATCGTAAAATATCATTATTGTAAAAGACCATATTCGTAAAACACTACTAGTTAAAAACATCATATTTGAAAAAGTACACTAGGATCCATAAATAATGCCGACGCGGACGGTAACTTTATGCACCAGTACAAATGGTAAAATCTACAGTACTTATGAAACTTCTTAGAGAGTCCAGTAACTGGACGGTAAATTATGTCCTCTTATGAGGAATAATGACAATGTCATCGCTTAGTCCTATTTTGTAGGTAAGGTTGGTTTTTCATGATACTGAAAGACCAATTTGGATTGAATCTGACCAAATACAAGTGCGACTATGAATGTTACAGGCTGTTACTATCATTTCTGTAACGCTGTATTCAAGAAGAGCAAGGAATTAAATGTCGAAGATTCAGATATAAACCGAAATATCGTACAATATTGTACACTCTTGCGGCAAGAGTGTACAATATTGTACGATATTTCGGTTGGATGGCAAAAGAGGCAAGAGTCTTGCCTCTTTTGCCATCCAAAATGATACCAAATGCATTTTTTTCCATAATAGAAATGACATCAAATTCGCCAAAAATCAGAAAATTTCTGGATTATTTCAACAGTCAATGGACAAAAAAAATCAGCAGTGATATTCTAAGTTGTTATGACCAGAAAAACCGAACAACAAATGGAGTTGAAGGATGGCATCTCCGCATAAATACGAAAATTCCAAAAAAGCCAACCATGTATCAATTTATATCACTTTAAAAAAAAAGAAAGCAAATTCCAACATATTAAACTGAAAAGAAACAATTTACATTTCACTGACGTAAAAAGGAGGAAAAAAATTGTAGAAAAGAATAAGAAAATATCAGGCATAGTCAATGATTATGTGAGGAACGATTTTTTAGTTCAGGAGTGCCTTAAGCGATTAAATGCAGTGAGATACGATTAAATTTTTCATATTTTTTTTCGATTTACTTAGAGAATAATAATTTCATTTATCCTAAGCGTAATTGTGTTTTGTTTGCAATGTAGGTAATTAATTAAATAAGTTCTTCTGTAATTAATTGAATATGATTTTCATTTCAAGAAAAAAATGTGTCGTTGACTGTACATTGAATTATTTGCGAATAGCATGTTCTGAGATTATCATGTTATTCGACTATCATACTGTAGGAATATCATGGCGCGATAATATCATAACACGAGAATATGATGTTTTGCGAATATGCTTGTGAGCGAGTATAATGTACTGCTCCGGAGGGTTTCAATTGAAGACAAGTGTCTTTGTGGTGTATTAGCTCCAGCATTTTTACTGTCTATGGTATTACAAATTGAAAGTTAACGATGTCTGTACATTGCAGCTACTTAAAAAAAAACTTAGATCAATTAATGATTCTGAACACAAAATAAATACCTTTCTTTTGATTCTTGTCTGTTTATTCACGACAGACACAAAAACTACTTAAAGGTCTTGGTCAGATATAACAACTGATGCATGTTTTATTGAAATTGGTTGAGGAAAACCGAAAATATTGTGATAATTAAATTATTATATTTTTAACCAAAAAAAATTTCACATTAGCGGAGTCATCGGTATCATCCTAGTGTTGTGTTTGTAATTAAAATTTCCTTGAGAATTTTTTGAAAAAAAAAAGAAAAGATGGCAGAAAAGCACTCGATGCATTACCCAACTCAAGGGAAGTGGTTACCATAGCCTAAGGACGTGTGAAACACCAGGAGCGTTACCCTCGTGCTGCCGACTTTATAAGAACCTTCTGATGCCCTTCTTGAAAAACCCCATATTATAGTCGCTTGGAAAAACCACAGCAGGGAGATCATTCCACAGCTTAAGATGAGTGGGATAAAGTCCCGTTATTTATTAACCCTTTTATTCGACCAAGAATAGGTATTCAATACAATATTTGCTTTTTAATCTTTGCATTAGAAAATAAATAGAGGTATTTTAAATCCTTCATTGTTTTTGCTAACGAGAGTTCAGTCATTTTAAGTAGTACCTTTTTGGAATTTCAATGAAACCACAATCGGATTGTCAATCAAGCTGTTGAACAGATAAGGTCGTGGGTCAAAGGTTCAATCCTGTGGTGAACTCGCTTTTGGGGTTTTAGCAACAATGAGTTCACTGTAGTGAAATGAGCTTTAGATTATGCGATGCTAAGTCAATTTACTAGATTGAGATTAGGTAGTGCTTATAACCAAAGGATTGGGAGGCCTCACCACCCCCAGGTTTGAATCCTGGTTATTACATCAACGACGTCGGGGCCGCATAAAATCCTAACACGTGTTATTTAGCTTTGCTGGTGGGATTAACAAGAATCCGTCCTCCTACTAACAGTCCCGGGTCCTTTAAGCGGGGCGTGAAAAAGCATATGATGAGGCCGTCAAGCTGAGTGCCACCATTGTAGCATAGCACGTGTCTATAATGGTAACCCTCTTTCCAAGACTATGCCCTCAGCTTATCATCAGGCAAGGCGAAGTCAAATAAAAAAAATACTAGTAATCTTCGCCAACGTCAACAAAAAATCTGTTAAAAAAAACCATTAAACTTGAATTTTAACACGATCCTGTGCAAACCGCCTTAAAGATATTTTTTATCTAAAAAAATTCGGGCCGGTAGCTATTTGAAGCTGTGGCGAGGCCTAAGGGCGCTTTCAATTTAGACGTTTCGTGTCGGACCACAGCAGTGCCGAAACTGTGCGTTTCTCGTACGACGCACGCACGGTCGTTTGTTTTAGTACAAAGTGCACGGAGCGGCAACGGTGCAGCAGCAGTGCGGCGCGCCGTACCGCGAACGCGCGACGACAGGACAGCAACATAGCAAACTTCACGTGTTATGACGTGTTCATTTCGCTGTTGAATAGTGCGGTGACTGGACTTCAGAGCTAATTTCAACAACATTTCATGTTTATTATTTGCTTAAAATGGATGATATAAACGAATATAGTTTCTTGCCGCTGAATTTTGCTTTCAACTAATTCAAGTAATTCGTAGAAACATTCTCTAGACATTCTAAGGTAATTAAAAAAATTGCTTGGATCTTGTTTTAGCCTAGGGAAAAGATTATGAAAATCACCAAAATTACATGTTAACGAAAACATTGGTGATGCTCTTCTACGGGGGCGTCGGTTTTGTTTCTGTTTGATCTTTTTCAACAAGAGCACTAACAGTAATGTTTCTTCGTCAGAGTCCATGGTTTAACTGCTGCCAGATACATTTAAAACATCACTAGCATACAAACGCACGGTAGTCAGATATGCTTACAATTTTAGGCGTTTGGTATCGGACTGCTACCGTACGGCAGCAGCACGGCAGCGGGCTTTAACCAGCGGTACGGTAAACGTGCAACAGCGGTCCGACACGAAACGTATAAATTGAAAGCGCCCTAAGGGCCTAAACCTCTGAAGGTAACCTTAATATCACCTTATTAGAACTGTTACTCGTAATAACACTTAAATTAAAAAAGGGCTTATATTCAAAACTTTGCAAAATTAAATTAAAACTTTAATTTGTTATGTTTATAATATCTTCTTTATTGAAACAAAACCAAAAACAAGCTCTGTTATAAGTTTGAATGCGTTTGTGAAGTTTTATTTCGGTCTGTATTACTTTGCAAAGTAAAATAATGGTACATTAACACACAGAACAGTTTATTTGACATTTAATTTTTAAAGTCATGATTTAATAAGTTTTATCTGAAAATTGAATGCATAAAAATGTTTGTTGCTTTTTTTTTACAAAATTTGACTTTACTGTTAATTGGGGTAAAATAGTCAAGGTTTCTATCGCTCTCAATTTTAGAGATAATTCATCTGTTTAGCAATAAAGTATGTTTTTGTTGTTTAAAGGCGAATGGGCGTTTCGTCCCATATGGTGTAACACTTTTTGACCTATATCAAATGAAAGGTCTCAATGAGTGTATTATTTTTTTGTATGGACATAAATCTGTATTTCGTGCAGGGTAAAAGTTGTGGGGGTTTCAGTTACTAAGAAAGTATTTAATTTATTTTAAATAATTAGTGTTTTTATGACAAAATACTTATTTATTTATGCTATTTTTACCCGACTATGTTAAAGCCAAAGGAGGATTATGATTTTGACAGGCTATGTATGTATGTATGAACTATGTATGTATATTCACTAATTCCCTCATAGCTCTTCAACTACTAATTAGAACTGGACAAGTAAGGTATTGTTAGAAGTGTCTTGATCGTCCACTTATTATAGGCTATATAATGTGTCACTGAATTTAATGAGGCGCCCTCTAGCGGTCATAAAGTACTGCTTTAAAAAATAAAATTGAGGTAAATATACCGTGTTTGATATCAAATTAAAGGCCTTAATTAGTACATTTCAAATATGTATAAATTATGGGGATTTTTGAATGAAAGGACATCACCCATTTTAGTCCAAAATTGAAAGTGCCGGCCAAAGAAAATAAATACGATATTCCGTTAGAACTTGTCCTCGCTAGCATTTTCTATTACCACGTCAAAGTTGAGGGACCACTGCGCTTGGTTTTATTTGAATTTAAAAATCTTGGAAACATACATTTTTTATGATACGAATTATTAAAAATAAATGAAAAACTTTATTCTATATTGGAACAATAGTTAATAAAAGCAATAAAAAATAACCCCATATTGCATATCGTTGTATTTAGTCCATTTATTTAGGTCCATAAAGGAAAGTGCTGGCCAAAGTACCTATACAAATATGAAATTCCGTTAGAGCTTGTCCTCGTTAGCATTTTTCACTATGGCGTCAAAGCTGAGAGACCACTGCTCTCAGTTTTATTTGAGTTCAAATATCTTGGAACCATACATTTTTATGATATGAATGATTAAAAACGAATAAAAATCATTGTTCTATATTGGAAGAATAGTCAATAAAATCTATAATAAATAAACCCCATTCTGCACACCGTTGTTTTTCACCCATTTATTTAGGTCCAAAATTGAAAGTGCCGGCCAAAGAATACGAGTATGATATTCTGTTAGAGCTTGTCCTCATTAGCATTTTTTATTATGGCGTCAAAGCTGAGGGTCCACTGCCCGACTAACGGAATGTCATATTTGTATTCTTTGGCCGCTACTTATTTTCAATTTAGCACCTAAATAAATAGACGAAAAACAACGGTGTGCAGTATGGGGTTTATTTTTTATTAGTTTTATTAACTATTCTTCCAATGTAGCACGACATTTTTTATCCATTTTCAATAGTTTGTGTCATAAAAAATGTATGTTTTCAAGATTTTCGAACTCAAATAAAACCGAAGGAAGTGGTCCCTCAACTTTGACGCCCCAATAAGAACAAGTTCTAACGAAATATCGTATTTGGCCAGCACTTTCAATTTTGGACCAAAAATGTATGCAGCGTGAATAATGTTCTTTTGAAGCATTTATTATGCTAACTATTCAAATCGATTTAGAAAGAGAAAATTAAAATATTGGTTTCTGCTTTTAATTTTTTTTGTTTCATGCTTTTTATATACCTATAATAATAGCAGGTTTTATGGAAATCGGTTCAGCGGTTACCACCGCTGAACCGATTTCCATAAAACCTGCTGTATCGTGATGTATAAATTATGACCTTTCATTTGATACCCAATACGGGTATATTTGAAAATAGATTAGATTTTGGATTGATTTTCATTCCTCATAATATATTTCAAATGGTTGAACCGATTTTTATGAAACATAGCTAAGAATACTCTCGACTAAACCATCTTTCGATCAAAATAAAACAGAATTAAATTCGGTTCAGCCGTTTGGGAGCTACGATGCCACAGACAGACTAACACACACGCACATACATACACACACACACACACACACACACACACACACACACACACACACACACACACACACACTCACGTCAAACTTATAACACCCCTCTTTTTTTGATAAAAATATGTGATCGGTACAACCATGAACCATGTCAACCAGTAGGTGAATTAACCCTAGTTGAGTCAACCGTAGTTGTAATGACCGTCGGCGAAATGATACAAAACCGTAGAACTATACTGCAAAGCCTATTTGCACAAAAAATATTTTTTACTTACACCCTTATAACTTTGGACCTGCACGAATTTCTGATAAAAATCTTTTATTTTTACATATAAATAGACTAAATGAACATGTTTACACTAGTCGCAACTTGTTACAAGGGTTGGGACGCAGCTCATACAAAAGTGCCCGTTCTCCTTTAATTTTTTTTCACTAGTCACGAAACTTCAATTATTACAAACCTTTATTTAGGGCTGTTCTCCATCCGACAGCATACAGCCCACAAATAAATGCCCGCTTGACGGCAATAGGCTCTCTCCCTATGACGTGGGACTGAAAATCAAAGTTGGCGAAATGTGGGTGATAATACACCTCTGCCTACCCCTTCGGAGATTTACAGATGCAGATATTCACAAAAAAAATCTAAATGTGCATCCCTATTCACGCTCTAGAATCCATAACACAAGCTAATAAGCGCTGTTTACTTTGGGTCCAGTTAGCGTAGTGTACAATGTTGTAGTATAAAAAAAATACTAAAATGATAATCGACTAAAAATTAATACTAAAGCCACCCGTCAATCGGTTATTGTGTTAACGTGTACTTAAACAAAGCTGTACTAATTAAACCGCAACTTTCGCAATGTTCCCAGTTCAAGCAAACTCGTTAAAATACTTGTTGTTTATTTATGTACATTACAGCGTGGACTAGCAATACTGAGCTGTTACAATATTACGTGTACAGATAACGACAAAAGTTACTAAATTTATATTATTTAACATTGGAATTCAGGTTGGTTCCTACTAATCCATATTCATACTAACTAACTAACTGAATGTAAAAGTACCCTGTCTGTCTGTTACGCTCTCATGCCTAAACTACTATATTACGTTCTAATGATTAAACAAATTTGGCTGAAATCTGGTACAGGGATAGATTACAGTCTAAAATAATGTATAGGCTACTTTTAATAAGGGAAGTATTAGCTAACTAGCTATGGATTGCGTAAACGGAATCAAAATTCTACGCGGGCGATGGTTGGTTAGGGTATCAATAATTAGGCTCCAAGCGCATAGATGATGTTTCGACTTTTGATCATAATCTCTGATTCTACTTAATCAAACATACGGCAGATTTTAAATCCAATCAAACAAACCTTTCAAAAACAGCATCATTTTACAAATCACTAAGTTTATAAGTACATTATTATATTTTTTTTATAACAGGCTAAAGAGCTTTTAGTGCTTTTACTACAATTTACTATACTGATTTTGTTGTTGACTGTACATTAGTCCGGACTAGAAATACTGAAGTGTAGCAAAATTATAACAATAGGCAGATTGTTGTTAAGTAAACTGTGTTATACTAAAATAAATATTTGTCGATTTTTATTGCTTCAAAAGGTGGTAGGTACACCTCTACCCGGACTAAATTGCTCACTAGTCCGGTGGTATTTCATCACCGAATTACTGAGACTGAGAGTCCGGTCATCGGACTAAATCACTGAACTAGCTAGACAGAACCGGTAGCTCAGTGGTCAGAACATTTTCCCTGATTTAGTAACAGATATAAATAGGTGCGATTTATCTCGTTTCTCGTATTCTCTCTTCGTATTCTCTGAGTATTTTCCCAACTCAGTTGGGTCGGCTTTCCAGTCTAACTGTGATGCGGCGGAACTTCGATATTTTCCGTGAAGCCATTATTTTGATCTCCACACCCGATTGGCGATATCGAAGTTGGATAGACTATTCCGATTTTTGAGGGCTCTACTACCCGTAACTGCTGCCATAGATGTTCTTATGACAACTGGGACCGACGGCTTAACGTGGTCTTCTGACCCAAAACACTCCGACCAATGCAAATAGACATACTCATGCATACAAAAAATATGCTGGGCGGGAATCGAACCCCTACAATCCCCACACACCACCTGCGTAATAGTCGAGTACACTACTGCCATGACACAGAGACAGGAGCCACACTGACAGCCTTTGTATCATGGCAGTATTCATTCATAATCGATCAATTAGCCTATCGCGGTCCAAGCCTGGTATCCATGCACAAAAAACGAAATATACAGGTACTGCAACGTGCTCGCACTAATTGACGCCATCAATCAATAATTCTGAAACCTGAAACACAAAAGAAGATACCCGGTGATACGTCATGTTAATAGACTGCACGTGGCAAATATCAATTTCTGAACGTGAGCTGCGCGTGTTTGAAAAAAATAAAAAAGTATCTTTCGAGGCTTCACACAGAGTGCAGTTTCGGCCTTGTTCGGTTTTCGAATTGTGGTTTCCATTTTCTGGATTGGAGTCTTTATTACGTGGGGTGAAGTCAAGTAAACGCAGTATATAAAAACTGGTCAAGTGCGAGTCGGACTCGCACACGAAGGGTACCATATTATATTATAATATTCTGTTTTGGATACGGAACCCCATAAAGTATATTTTTAGGCGTAAAACAAAGAGGGCTATTTTAGCCTTGTTAGCTTCTAGGATTACTGTGGTTTTCATTTTCTAGCTTGCTGTCTTTATTAGGTACTTGGGGTGAAGTCAAGCTGACGAACTATAAAAATATGTTTTTATATGCAAATAAATGGTTGTTCTACCACTTGACTTAGTATTTTTCTAAGTTTACGTACCCAAAGGGTAAAAATGGAAATCTATTGTTAATCTCCGCTGTCTATCACGGCGTTATAGCTAGACAGTTGATATTTTCACAGATGATGTACCTATTCTGTTGCCGTTATAACTACTAAAACAGAATAAAATAAATATTTAAAGATGGTATGGAACCCTTCGATCGCAAGTAAGACTCACACTTGGCCGGTTTTTATAGTGGCCACGGCATTATAAGTTCAGGAATGAGTGTCCAATAATTTCACAATGTTGGACATATTTTGATACTTTTTCATGCCCCGTTAATTAAAAGGACCCAGAATTATATGAAAAGGAATTACCAGTATTGATAAATAATCCAATTTTTTATAGACCTGCTAGAAGAGGACATGCTGAATTATTTAGTCTTATTAATTTCCTCGTATGGATGTCACACACACACACACACACACACACACACACACACACACGCACGCACGCACGCACGCACGCATCCACACATACACACACACACACACACACACACACACACACATACAGGAAAGCATGAGGTGGGCTATTTATTGGCTTATTATTAAAGTTAGGCAATACATTTGACAAATAAAATCAGTAATTTTGTTATAATTATCAGCCAATATCGCCTCCACACGTTTGAGTCTAGACAGGGTCATTCGCTTTCTCCTAAGAGACACTGCTGAAAATTATTATTCAATTATTATCAATGTCAAAACTATTTGCAAAGTTATTCAAATTATATTGCACTTGGTATCTTCAGTTATTATAAAGTTTTTGACTTCAGATTCGTGTGGTTTCTATTCATTAAATTCCAGTAAGATTTAGAATCTAGTGAAGATTAGCATTGGACAAAAGTATTAACCATTGTTCAATGCAAATTCTGAAACAATCTGAGATTTTGACAAGCTGCATAAAGTAAACTGACAAAACCATCTTACTCTTACTAACAATATAAATGTGAAAGTTAGTGAAGATGTTTAGATGTTTGAATGTTTGTTATTCAATTGCGCTTTTAACAGCTGAACGGATCTGGCTAAAATTTGGTGCAGTGATAAAATATAGTCTGGAAAAAACACATAGGCATTTTAACCCAGAAATACAATGGCAATGTTGTATATTAATCGCGTTCCTATAACCCCCATGGGTTATGGGAACGTGATTAATGTACATCACACGAGCAACAGCTAGTATGGAATATAACTTTAGGTACTAGACTACAATTCTCAATTTGCTGGATTTCTGGACATTTGTGACTACTGCTCCGCTCCCTTGGGCAGTAGTGTGATGATATATGGCTTATTACTTTCCTCGATAAACGGACTGTTTTTCAGTTCCGGAGCATTCAACTAAGCAAATAGACAAACAAACTCTTCAGCTTTAAAAGATAAATACAGATAGTATAGAAGAGTCAAGTTAAATATGCATCAGAACACATTTGCAAATCAAAACTAGGTCAGAAAACAAAACGGTCTGCGAGAATCATACGACAATAATCCAGCCACTCTGGTAGAACAAGCCGTAAATAGCTTCAGTGGCGTCAACAATAGGAAAACAAACGCCGTAGTTTCTTCAATCTGGTTAATGCGTTATCGATTGTCAATATCAAAGAAGGGAAATGGGACAGATTCACGTAACTAGTGACCTTCGATCGCTTGAAATGTTGATATCATTAGATATTCTAGCAAATTCCAGGTGATATACCAAAATAGCAAATGCTCGGGACATAAATCTTGGACCTAAAATGTGCTGTATGTGCGCAGTACACGTTTCTTGACTGTCTTTTGAGGATAGCACGGGGTGCTACTGCGGTGGACGAGCTCAAATTCACCAAGCATAGATTATTACAAAACAATTTGCGCGCGTCAGGGTTTCGTTTGTGTCGATTTAGGTCCAATAAGTTTTTTTATAGAAGGAGAAAGCCTAAGAAGGCTTGACGTCGTGGAGGGTGGCAATGGTCTCACTACAATGGACCCCCAAGATCGTGTGAAGTGAGTGTGAAAAAGCGTTAAAGTTTCATACATATTTAAAGAACAATATTGACATTAGCTTTCTCACATAAAACACATTTTTCATGCATTCTATACAATATATATAATGGTCTAAGCTTAAAAGATACCATCAATGTACATAATATTATTTTTTCAATATATGGAAGTTCCAGAACTATTTGATTCCTAAATTTTATTCAAATACCATCGCCACGAACATAATGAAAGTTTTTCAAGTCATTTAAGGAAAAATAGGGCTTTTCCATTTGTTAGAAGTAATCCAATTTAACTTTTCTTATTGAAATTAAAGACGAGAATTACGTCCATTCATTCTGCTCATGAATGAAAAAATATATGAGTGAGAATTGCTCACGTATAATTCTCATAAGCGTTCTTTTTCAGTGAGAAGTGATAATAAACAGACGTTTGAATACTTACAAAAGAAATTTCATCTTTGTAACAAAACAAAATTCTGCGCTAACAATTTTAATATTTCAACCAAAGCATAATCTTTCATAATTTATGTTTCGCGAAATAAACCGTGGGAGTCACGGAAACATCTGGCAATACTTTGAGATTTGTTTTTATTAACTTTTAAGAGGGATATACGAAAAATACAAATCAATCGATATTTACTTATCTGTAATTTTTATAAATCCATATCCATATCCATACTTCCATTTCCATACTAATATTATAAATGCGAAAGTAACTCTGTCTGTCTGTCTGTCTGTCTGTCTGTCTATCTGTCTGTCTATCTGTCTGTCTGTTAGGCTTTCACGTCTAAACCGCTGAACCGATTTTGATGAAATTTGGGATAGGGGTAGATAAGACCTTGAGAAAGGACATAGGCTGTGTTTATACATATTGAATAAATCACTTGTACTTTTCCACAACTTTTTTGGGGAAAAAAGTTGAAGCTGGTATACTCTTTTTTAAAAGTACCCACACATAAAATATTGTAGTTTTTTAGTTTAAAACATTGTAAACCTTTGATAATGCCGTAAGGTGAAACCGGTAAGGTTCAAATAAATAAATAATTGTGGAAAAGTACAAGTGATTTATTCAATATGTGTAGCAAGTTCCACCAAGTGCCATCAATCTCCAGTATAAATAGGCTATGTTTGGTCGCGATAACCAAAAGAAAGCTAGTTCTCAATAAATCCTTGATATCCTTGCAGAAATGGGCTACCATCATCGAGCTTGGTATTAATCATACATTGTCTTCGAATCCATGTGTCAACTCAGTTGGGATTATGTTATTCGATAATACAAAAGGCACAGAATAATTTTTAGTACACTGATATACAATGACTGACCTTAAAGGTATGATTCCGTAGCCGACCGCATACGACAACTACCGACGAATGCAGCAGTTACAGCGTACCCATTACTTGTTAAACTCCGATACGGATTTAGAGAACTATTGAGAAGCCGCAATGAATTACGCGCATCTGCTGCGTGCGTCGGCAGTTGTTGTATGCGGTCGACTACGGAATCATACCTTAACTCGTATAAGGCACAATGAATTGGGGCTTAAGGGTTTCAGAAGGTTTCTAAAGATTACCTCTTTTTTATACCACTAAGGTGGCAGAGTAGCACATGGTCTACCTGATATGTAGTAATTACCACGGCCTATGGACGTGTGCAACATCAGGGACGTCACACTCGTACTGTTGACCTCATAGGAACCTTCTAATGCCCTTCATGAAGGCCCTTCTGCCGCACTATTAAGACTTGGAATTCCTTACCAGCTCACGTGTTTCCCTTCTCCTATAGTCCCGGGTCCTTTAAGCGGGGCGTGAAAAAGCATCTGATGAGGCCGTCAAGCTGAGTGCCACCATTGTAACATGGTATATGTCTGTAATGGTGACCCTCTTTTCAGAGACTTTGCCTTTAGCTTACCATCAGGCGAGGCAAAGTCAAATTGACGTGTCCTATATAAAAAAAAAAAATTAAAAAAAATCTCATATTGTAGCCGCTTAGAAAAACCACAGCAGGGAGATCATTCCACAGTTTCAGCTTGCGTAAAATGAAGTTCCTTTTATACCTCACTGTACAGACCGTTTGCTCTTACATTATTAGTGAAAATTTTTACGTAAATAATAGTAGTTACAGCATAAAAAGTATCACAGTTTATATCTAAAGATTCACTACATAGTATAACCCGCGCCACGTACCTTGGACCTAAAATGTGCTCAAAATGTGCCCTATACGCACCGTACACATTTCTTGGGTGTCTTTTGAGGACAGCATGGGATGCTACTGCGGTAGACGAACTCAAATTCACCAAGCATAGACTATTACAAAGCAATCCGCGGGTACCAGAGCCTCGTATGTCTTACGATTTAGGTCCAAGATACGTAGCGCGGGTTATACATTACATACCACTATCATGTTCTCAAGTGTTAGAAACACGAATAAATACTAAAAACTTGTACAACTTAGCCAATAAAGCGCTTGCAGTATAACACTACTTACGTGAACGTAGTAGGTTACTAAAATCCTTGTTACTTCGTTTAGGTGCAAAGCAATTTATGCTCGCTTTACACTCGTTGTACTTAATGTTGTACAGAGTATATAAGCAGCTGGCGTTACAGCATAAGTATTTCTTTGCCGGCAATAAACGGATTGGTGGCCATGAAACAAGCGACAAAGATATCATACCTATTTATTTGCTGGCTGTTCCGCTGCTTCACCCGCTTGGAATTTTAATCCCAGTTGCGCAACTCATAGGCACGTATTCTTGGGATGAAAAGTCTTTATCCTTATACGAAATTTCAGCTAGATCCGTTCAGCCGTTACAGCGTGATTGAATAACAAACATCCAAATATCTTCACAAACTTTCGCATTTATAATATTGGTAGAAAGAAGAATTACGATACTTCATTGTACACCTGTACAATATTTTATGGTATAGAAATATTGTTACTATTTTTATACTACGTACTATTGTTGTACAATAGTTAAAATGAGTGGCGTTATCGCTAGAGCAATTGTAGTAATCTGGCCGATAACTTTTGGATGTAAGTACAATTATTTTGATAGGACCAATAAGTTATTGTAGTTATAAACACGCACTTTTTCTCGTTATATGATGCAGACTATCTTTTGTAACATGTATATAGCTTCCACACTTATATGTAAGAGATATACTGAGTATATAAGCCCGTTCTTAATGAAACGGCAAATGAACGATACTGCAATCATCATCATTGTGTAATCAACTGCCGAACGGTTAACGATGCTATAAAAAGTTATCTTCAAACAAATAGACGATGCTTTTATTTATCTTTTCTCGTACCTGGTTCTACATGTGTATCTGTAACATAAGAAACAAAGGCCTCCGATGAATATTCTATGAGAAGTTTTATAAGTCTTATTAATAGGTATACCTATAGGGGTAAAAAATAGATATTTAAAGTATCAACACTCACATTACTTTGAAATAAATATCCTGATAGCTCTAATAGTACAGAGGTAACAAAAGTCAAACTGTTTTTTACACCATTTAGTAAATGCCGCGACTAATTATTTACACAAAAACTTAGAGGAGGCAGGACACGACGGTATATCCGTTCCAATCGAGCAGTCCGACTGGGGAAGTTCCTCCACCCTACAGAAGATCGCGGTTTAATAACCTCGTGTTGTGTTTCCGATGGTGAGTAGGGTAGCCAGAGCTCACTGGAAAGATTTTGTGCTGTCAGTAGGAAAACCAAAAGCTTTGTCCTACTTACCTTTTGCGCTGACGGCACAGAAACTCTCTGTTCTTACAGGGTCGACAGCACGAGTGTGACTCCCCTCGCACTCGCCCATAGGCCACCACCCATAGGTAACCACTTACCATCAGGAGGGCCGTGTGCTTGTATACGATCTGAGTAGTATAAAAAAATAGTTTGGGTAAACAAAAGACTAGAGAACGCTCGGAGTCTGCTCCTAGATTCAAGAGTCTTTTTGATATCTCTCGGTGTTTATGTCGGACTCGAACCTAAAACCGTTCGCCGTCTTGGATGAGATGAGATTACCACTGGCATATTCCACGCACCCCGGCTAACCGAGGGCCCTTAACATCTAGATCCAAGTGTCGGATCCAGGAGCTTTTCGATTCAATTTCTGAATCTTAAGTCAAAAAAAATACTGTAAAAAAGTTAGTTACCTCTGACTTTAGAGCCACATGACGTCAATAGCTTAGAAACATAATAAGTGACAAAACCCTCTCGTTCGCAAAACCCTTGTTTCACACTTTGAACAATTTTCTGACGCATATTATTTTCCTTTTACCTTGTATTCGATTTTCTTTCAATTCGTTTTTTTCTGTTGCTATGTAGGTACAAAAATTTTTTTGATTATTTATTGTAAGTTATTGAGAACAATAAGTGGTTTATCCTTCTGATATATTAAAATCCTACTAATACTTTTCCACTTCCTACTAATACTATTATATTTTTATACTTAATACTAGCTGACCCGTGCCCACTTCGTTGGGCATAATGTTTTTTCTCCGATTCACTTTGCAAAACGGACTACCACGTAGAAGCCTTTTTATTTTTCGGTTTTTAGGGTTCCGTAGCCAAATGGCAAAAAACGGAACCCTTATAGATTCGTCACGTCTGTCCGTCCGTCTGTCTGTCTGTCTGTCCGTATGTCACAGCCACTTTTCTCCGAAACTGTAAGGCCTATGCTGTTGAAACTTGGTAAGAAGATGTATTCTGTGAACCGCATTAAGAATTTCACACAAAAATAAAAAAAAGCATTAAATTTTGGGGGTCCCCATACTTAGAACTGAAACTCAAAACTTTTTTTTCATCAAACCCATACCTGTGGGGTATCTATAGATAGGTCTTTAAAAATGGTATTGAGTTTTCTTACATAATTTTTTTCTAAACTGAATATTTTGCGCGAGAGACACTTCCAAAGTGGAAAAATGTGTGTCCCCCCCTCTAACTTCTAAAATAAGAGAATTATAAATCTAAAAAAAATATATGATGTAAATTGCCATGCAAACTACCACTAAAAATTAGTTCGAACAAGATCCAGTCTGTAGTTTTTTTTTAATACGTCATAAACCACAATTTTCGCCTTTGCTACTACGGAACCCTTCATGGGCGAGTCCGACTCGCACTTGGCCGATTTTTATTTATATAACCTATGACACTCAGCAATAATGTGCCTTTCTATTGGTGAAAGAATTTTTTAAATCGGTTCAGTAGATCCCGAGATTACTCCTTACAATTTAACAAATATACAAACACACAAACTTTACTTCTTTATAATATTAGTATAGAAGTATGTGAAAGTTTGTGAAAATGTTTCGATACTTGGATGTTTGTCAAACACGCTCTACCGGCTGAACGAATCTGGATGAAATTAAGTATAGGGATGAATCCGATGGTCCGTAGACATCTATTGTACCTACCCATTTCCGCAAATAAAAAATTTGAATTTGTTTATACTATTGATCGTTGACACTTGGTGGAACTTGCTACAAATACTGAATAACACACTTGTACTTTCCACTTTATTTTATTTTTCAACCTGACCTGACTTCACCACACTGCAATCTCAGAGAATCAAAGAATCAATTTCGTTTATTCAGTTTAGGCACATAAAGAGCTCAATGAACGCCAAAGGTTTACACTGTCGGTTTTAAACCGGGTAAATTAACTGCATGCACATAAATAAACAGCAGAGTGTACAATGGACGGGTAAAGCTAAAATAAATTAATGCAGTCAAACAAACAGAACATGCTCAGATTTATAAATTCCGTTTGTGATTGGCTCACGTACTGAATGAAAATCAGCGAAATTTCACTGAACTACAATGTCAAACTCGTTACCGTCGATGGCTATACACTTGTGTACTAAGCTGACACTAACAGTACGAGGTCAGCTATAAACACTTAATGAGATTTGAAAATTAGTTTCATCTCAAATCAAGACTCGGAATGGAACTTTCAAAGCTGATTGGTGATTTCAAAGCTCACTTGGTGGTGAATAACTACGCACAACTGTTTTTTATTAAGATAATTAAAATATGTCCATCAAAATGTTGCCTGTAATAGATCGTTTGCAGCGATAAGGCCGCCGTTTGTACATAATGTCATTATGTTGTCCGTAAATGTACTATAAATTTGTGTTCATAAAGTGTACATTAAAGAATTATCTAATATAATTGATTGATTTCATTCTAGGGTTGAATTTTACTGCATTTCTAGCCGTTGCCACGGGTTTTGCCGATTTGGGATTTTGATTCCGTTCCCGCAACTCATGGGAAACTATCCCCGAGATAAAAAGTAGGTTATAAATTATTCTACATAATGGTATGATTCCGAAGCCGACCGCATACGACAACTGCCGACGCACACAGCACATATTATGCGTAATTCATTGCGGCTTCTCAGTGGTTCCCTTTATCCGTATCGGAGTTTAACAAGTAATGGGTACGCTGTATCTGCTACATTCGTAGGTATGAAGTTGTCGTATGCGGCCGACTTTGGAATTCTTCCTCCTAGCGTTAATTCCCAGTCGCATCCGAAGCTTTCAGCTCGGAGTCTGGGGTCCGCTTTTACCAGTCATAGCTACAGATTTAGCTAGACCTCGATATTTTCCGTGAAGCGATTGCCATCTGACCTCTTTGCAGCTAGACCGTTGTTTTTGGACTTTTTAGGGCACCAACTACCCGTAACGACTGCCATAGATGTTCTTATGGCAACCGGGACCGACGGCTTAACGTGCTCTCCGAGGCACGACCAGACCAATGCAAATACCCATATTTAATGCACACAAATATTTGCACTGAGCGGGGATCGAACCCGCGCCTCCTGCGTAGCGGCCGCGTTCACTACCGCTACGCCCCGGAGGCTGTTGGAATTATACTTTTATAATCTATTCCTGTACCAAATTTCAGCCAGATTCGATGAACCATTAGAGCGTGATTGAATAACAAATATCCAAACCTCTTTACAAACTTTGACAGTAGGAAATAGAATTGCCTCCAGTGTCTAATAGGGAATATGCATGTATTTTTTTTATTTTTTTTTACATTTCTACTAGTTATAACATTACTAAAAATAAATATAACTCATCCGAAATATTAACCATTCGGCTAAAAAAAATATTTTAAAATCACCATAATTTTCGGGCGATTTAAACGCGCCATCTTGGCGCGCTTTTTCTGTGACGTCATAGTACAGACGCGTAGGTACTATGTCAACCATAATGTCAACAGTCAAATCTCAACAAAATCAACAACTTTAAACTGTAAACAACGCAAAGTTATTAAAAGTTAAATTAAAACAGTGAGTTACAAAATCAACTTATTAGCATGGACATGGAGAAGCACAGAAAAGCTAATTATAAAAATTGTGTCGTTCCTATGTGCGAAAATAACACGAAAACTGCACCCGACAAAGTATATTTCCTTATGCCGAGAGATGCAAGTATTAGGAAAAAGTGGTGCAAGGCAATGAGAAGAGATAATGTATCGTGTTTGAGCCCTTTATACTGCTATGAAGATCATTTTAACGTAAGTACATACATTGAAATAGTGGAGCAGGAGCATAATATTTTTTACTTACAAGTATAGTACACACATCAACGAAAACATAATTTAGTTTACGAAAAGTACGCAAAGTATTCATTATTCATCCATTCATAGATCTTATGAATAGGTAAATACTAAGTAAATGTAAAATAAATGACCCAAACTTTATAAGAACCCTTATTAGCAATACTTACTTAAGAAAGAATACTAAGTAAATGTAGATAGGTATACTAAAAAGTACTTTTTTTAGTAAGTCATGTCATTGTAAGTAGTCTCATTTTTATTATTACGACTTATTTACCTCGCAGCTTTAACTCCTCTGAGTTCAGTAGACGTATAATCCGAATTAGATGCGAAATATGTAGTCATCATAAAGACATCAATTTTCGGCAGGTTATCTGATTGTCCTTTGACAAAACCGGACTCAGTCATTGTATTTAGTCTTTTTTACTAGGTAATAATTGTTTATACACAGAAAACCAGAAAACTAACAACTCAATATGGAATAATCGCGTAACAACACACTAGAAAGTAAACAAACAACTTGTTGCGAACTCAGCGAAGCGAACTGTCATCAGTGTCATCGGCTGTACTTTGACGTCACATTTTATTTCACCAATAGCGTTGCGTTTTAAAAATTTGCGAGGGAATTTCAAAAAATCCATTTTTTGATTATTAAATTTCACTATCAAGTATTGAAAAAAAAATAAAAAAATTGTATAAGTATGTTTTATAAACAATAAAGATTACAAATAAAAATATTTTGTCCATTTTAGCGTTACGTGCATATTCCCTATTGTCGGTAATAGAGCTCACCAAATATTACTCAGTGCCAAAACAGTATATAAGATTAAAGTATGTTAACGCATATCTGCCTACATCATTAGGAATATACAGGTGTGAATATAATAACCTTATAATGTGAACTAAAAATGCTTCTAGCTAAGAAGTTCTTACCGTTGAGATAGCTAAGTCGATTGATAGGGCTCTAGAGACCTCATTACGGCAACCACTACACCGCGGCGATCAAATACCTACTGCAGTCTACTGGTTCTATATGAATCTGTTACAATATCTATGCTGTAGCAGTCAAGACTGCTACACCACAGAGGCTTTCAAGTGTAAGAACTTTGCCATATCAATTTCATTCGCAAGTAATACGAATTTTTTCTCAACTTGAAATGGCTTCATTCAAAGTTTCAAAAACAAAAGCCATAAAATTTGTTTATCATCCGTAAAAAATTATCGCGTTACACACACAAAAAGTCGGATTGAACTTCTTTAACGACAGTTGAGAGAACTCGAAACGTATGTGAGGACATAAGCCTCTCTGCCTCTTCAGGAGAGCAATAGGAATGAGTATAATAAGGTAAGTATGGTGGTTATCTCCCCAAAGGGCGGTTCAGAGGACCGCTAAAGTATGTCAAAAGGAAAAAAAACAACTTAATAAAGTATATCTATATATACAAATCACAGTGTACATTACAATATACGTACAATCTTACCTCGTCTTCAAGTATTATAGCATTATATATTGATCCTATTGAATTTTCTTTTGGACGTTGTTCAAAAGAGAAGGCGGTTTTAATTCGGTTCTGTTTGTAATATTTGTTAGGCCATAGAACTCCAACATTTTCATTACAGCTTCCTTACCAGTTCACGTGTTTCCATTTTACTACAATCCCGGGTCCTTTAACGGGGTATGAAAAGCATCTGATGAGGCCTTCAAGCTGACTGCCCCCATTGTAACATGGTACGTGTCTATAATGGTGACTCTCTTTCCTGAGACTGAGACTTTGCTTTCAGCTTACCATCAGGTGAGGTTAAGTCAAATTGACATAGGCCACGGTAACCACTTTCCATCAGGTGGGCCGTGTGCTTTTCTGCCACCTAAGTGGTATAAAAAAACATGGTCTACATTAAAAAAAAAAAAAAAATATGATCATTGAGATTTTATGTTGGAATTCATAAGGAATTGTGGACATTTTGGTATATTTTTTAATAATAACACTAAATTCGTACCACTACGAATTGTGTATCGATTTTAAACAGCAGTTACTGATCTTCGTACGGTGTCAAAGATTACGAAGCTCACCTCCCTTCCCATTCATTTTGACCCCAAGACACTTCTCATTCCACTCAGCGGGTAAACACTCGTGTAAACACTTGATACCTCTAGTCGTGCAAGCGTTCTTACGCCACGGTAACCACACATACCATGGGGTCGTTACTTACTCATTCTCTGAGCTTTTTCCCAACTCAAATTGGGGTCAGCCTTCCAGTGCAACTGTGATGCGACTGAACTCGATATTTTCCGTGAAGGGATTTCCTTCTGACCGATTGGCGATATCAAAGATCTGCATATCTTAGACTAGTTGTACTATTGTGGGCTCCAACTACCCGTAACGACTGCCATAGATGTTCGTATGACAACCGGGATCGACGGTTTAACGTGCTTTCCGAGGCACGACCAGACCAATGCAAATACTCATATCCATGCATACAAATATTTGCATTAAGCAGGGATCGAACCCGTGCCTCCTGCGAAGCAGGCGCGTTCGCTACCGTCACGCTACAGAGGATGTTTACTTACTATCTTACGAGAATAAAAAAAGTAATCTTTAAGAAAAAAAAATGCCTAAAAACAGTTATATAATGTAGGCATGAAGGCTTGCAAATCGCCCGATTATCGTTATAAAACACTTTTACGGTCGATTGAGCTATCAAATATATTGCCTTGTGGGGTTCTCTGCAACCACAACAAATCCCTTCAGATTACTTGTTATTTGTAACGCACAGGGTCGGATTAAGGAAGGGGCAAGGGGAAGTAGGCGGTGACATTGGGTCGCATAGAGGGCGTAAATGGTCGACCCAGTCAGATTGTATTTAAATGTAAATTTACTACTACTTTGTGTAATATATAAATCGACATTTATTTTAGTTTTCAGAATTTGTATAGAGATTTAAGATTACCATCCGTACTTTGTCCCGTAATCCAGAACCACGCTCAGTTGTAAATCGACTCTCACAATGACATTAGAAATGTCATCTATAATATATTCTGTCCTCAGATCTAGTTATAAATTGAGGTTCTGGAGTGTGTATAGTCACGACTTTACTCCGGAGAGTTTCACAGAGGTGAATTAACACCTACATTTCACAAATCATTGTATAAAGTCCCACGTAATAGGGTGTGACCCTATTGCTGTATTCCGGGCACTATTGTTGCCTCGTTTCATGCATCTGAGGCTGTGTCAGGGCTGTATCTATTTGTCTGATGATAAAATCCCTTAGTCGCCCAGTACGATACCGCATGGTAAGAGATGGGGTTGCCCAAATTCTACTCTGCCGGGAATCACGCGGCACGACGATTCTGTTATACATTTTCACTAAACTAAAATCCCAATATTTAACATAAATACTGAATAAAACAGAATTGGCACCAACGACAAGTTTTTACTCGCGACTTCACCCGCCTTAATGTGGATTTAGGTGCCATCATTCCCAAGTGTTATGTACATTGAAATAATTTTGACGTCAAATTGTAACAAACAAACTCATTTTCGTAATTATAACATAAAGATTTATTTGCAAGAATGTACAAACACCCGCGAGCTGTTACAAACACCATATTTAAGGATAACTGACGTGGTGAATGATAGGTGTTTATGAGCAAATAAAACGATTTATCCTCTTCCGTATTCATTTTATGAGCTGAGAGCCGCTACAAAACGAGTGCGGAAGAGGGTCTGTCATATAAACATAACGGATAGTGTCTGTAAAAATAGCAGTCGAAATACATAAATGTTACAAGTATTACTTAGAAATGTATTAAGAAGCTACAGAAATCTTTTCTCGAATATATTATTATTATTTTTTTTTTCAAAGAATATTAGCAACCGAAATTACTAATATTCCCGTTAACCCTTCCAGCTAAGCTAAATTGCTTGTTCTAGGAGTGGGTTCACGTCGGTAGTGTAATGGCCAGGATTCGAACTCGGGACCTCTCGATCGTTAGGCCGATTCCTTAACCACTAAGCTACCGACGCTATTTTAAATACATACTTTTTGATTTTTTTTCAAATTTAGATTCATCTTCAATTGTTTATACTGTAGATTGATGGCACTTGGTGGAACCTGCTACACATATTGTATCTTTAAATACATATCTACAGATAAAGGTAAAGGTAGAGATAGTTCCATTGTCAAATCCTATTGTTATTTTTGCTACTATGATTTTTTTTTTATACCACTTAGGTGGCAGACAAGCACACGGCCCACCTGATGGAAAGTGGTTACCGTGGCCTATGGACGTATGCAACACCAGGGGCGTCACACTCGTGCTGCCGACCCTGAAGAAACCTTCTAATGCCCTTCTTGAAGAACCCCATATTGTAGTCGCTTGGGAAAACCATCGCGGGGAGTTCATTCCACAGCTTGATTGTGCGAGGGTTTCCGGTCGCAATGTGTGAGGATGAACTCCCCGCCTATGACGAGAGGTGCGATGATAGAATGTAGCTGTGGGCATCATGTCAAACAATTCATCTGAACACAAACCATTGTATAGGCGGTAAAACACACACAGTGAAGCAAAGTCTCTCCTGAGACTGAGAGGTTCCACATCGCCTGTGAGTATGGGATTGCCGACGCGCCTCAACGCCCGTCTTTGTACCGACTCGAAAGGGTTGCGTTACCATACTGTAGAATGTCAAAACTGGCGATAGATAGGTTATTGGGAACGGCCGATGATATGTAGGTATGTATATCACCTACAATTATTTACAATAAAACTTAAAATCATGCAAAAATACAGATCATAATGCAACAATCACTTATAGGTAAACACCGCTTACGATTAATCTCAAAAGAAAAAGTTAGTTTACAATGCATGTGCAGGCTCCGCCTACGTGGAAATCTGATCCCGTTCATCGCTGCTAGTATCGTGATAATATACAGGGTGTCCCACGGCAATGCCACATGAAGGGAAAGTACCTATCTTAAATGCTTAAGTTGGCTCATTTTACTTAAAGGAGACATCATTTTATTTTTAAAAAGAAACAAAGCTGCATTCATAGATTTTCAAAAATTCGCTTGCCACACCCGGTAACCGAACCGACTAAAATCCGAAAAAGTAACATCCTGTATTTTATGGCATCAATCGATAGTGTCAATTATAAGGATCAAATCTCTCTAAGAAACATGGTAAATTAAATGAAAGGAATTCTATGTTGGTACCTGTTTTTTATCGTGCGAAAAATTCCCCACGGATACCTCACCCGCCGGAGCCGGAGGAGGAGGTTATGTCGGACTCGAACCGACTAAAACGCACGCCGACTGTGGGCCGTCGGTTGCCGGAGGTGAGATTGTCGTAGCCATATCCCTCGCACCCCGGCCGACCCAGGGCCATCTCTCTCGAACTGGCCCTCATCCGGTGTGGGGACCACGGAGTCCCCAACTCGCCCCCGGGTAACCTTATTCCGTCCCTGTCATCTCACAGACAATAACATATTATCTACACTAACTAACCTAATTCCGTTCCATATGTATGTCCTTCTCTGCTAAGTTCTCTCGCTCTGATGAAACAACGATTCATCTTTGTCCAGCGGTCCTGACGTCACGACAGTTGTATTTAATTGCATTTCGCTGTTATTATATCCCTGCACTAGCATCTGTATAGTACAGGAGCGTTAGTTGTAATTAATCTTGGTAGAGAAATGTGGGTTTTGTAACAAATTTTGTTGGGTGTACAGATCCCAATCAACACCTTTATTGCTGAAGTCAACTTAAGCTGCTATCCTTTCAGGTTTCGGAGACCTAGGGATAAGCAAAGGTGTATTAACATCCAAACGACAACTATGATTTTCGGTCCCATGTAATTGGGGGCGAGCCTATTGCCGTCAATCGGACACTTTGTCATTGGCTATATGTTTACTGACGGGTGGACTTAACGCCTTTTACGACACCCACGCGAAGTGATGGGGTGGCCCTATTCTACTACAATGGGAACCAACACTCTGAAGAAGTCAAGGAAAACCAGTCAGAATCCTGAACCATCGCCCTCAGGTTGAAAAACTAGTCAGAATCCTGAACCATCGCCCTCAGGTTGAAAAACCAGTCAGAATCCTGAACCATCGCCTCAGGTTGAAAAACCAGTCAGAATCCTGAACCATCGCCTCAGGTTGAAAAACCAGTCAGAATCCTGAACCATCGCCTCAGGTTGAAAAACCAGTCAGAATCCTGAACCATCGCCTCAGGTTGAAAAACCAGTCAGAATCCTGAACCATCGCCCTCAGGTTGAAAAACCAGTGAGAATCCTGAACCATCGCCCTCAGGTTGAAAAACCAGTCAGAATCCTGAACCATCGCCCTCAGGTTGAAAAACCAGTCAGAATCCTAAACCATCGCCTCAGGTTGAAAAACCAGTCAGAATCCTGAACCATCGCCTCAGGTTGAAAAACCAGTCAGAATCCTGAACCATCGCCCTCAGGTTGAAAAACCAGTTAGAATCCTGAACCATCGCCCTCAGGTTGAAAAACCAGTCAGAATCCTGAACCATCGCCACAGGTTGAAAAACCAGTCAGAATCCTGAACCATCGCCCTCAGGTTGAAAAACTAGTCAGAATCCTGAACCATCGCCCTCAGGTTGAAAAACCAGTCAGAATCCTGAACCATCGCCCTCAGGTTGAAAAACTAGTCAGAATCCTGAACCATCGCCCTCAGGTTGAAAAACCAGTCAGAATCCTGAACCATCGCCTCAGGTTGAAAAAACAGTTAGAATCCTGAACCATCGCCCTCAGGTTGAAAAACTAGTCAGAATCCTGAACCATCGCCCTCAGGTTGAAGAACCAGTCAGAATCCTGAACCATCGCTCTCAGGTTGAAAAACCAGTCAGAATCCTGAACCATCGCCCTCAGGTTGAAAAACCAGTCAGAATCCTGAACCATCGCCCTCAGGTTGAAAAACCAGTCAGAATCATGAACCATCGCCCTCAGGTTGAAAAACCAGTCAGAATCCTGAACCATCGCCTTCAGGTTAAAAAATCAGTCAGAATCCTGAACCATCGCCTCAGGTTGAAAAACCAGTCAGAATCCTGAACCATTGCCTCAGGTTGGAAAACCAGTCAGAATCCTGAACCATCGCCTCAGGTTGAAAAACCAGTCAGAATCCTGAACCATCGCCCTCAGGTTGAAAAATCAGTCAGAATCCTGAACCATCGCCCTCAGGTTGAAAAACCAGTCAGAATCCTAAACCATCACCGTTAGGCTCGCGCTTATAGAGAACGGTGATAGTTCAACAATCTCCATTACCCGATACGACTCTCTTGATAACAACTTCCCGATTTACGCGTGATTGGGTCACAAAAATATGTAATCTTCTTCACAAACATTCATATTTATTGTACAGTTGGAATACAAATTATTTATTGGAAATACGAGTACGATTTATCATGTTTTTCCTCTTTGAAGATGTGTTCAAACGTTTGTGTCAAATGCATTTCCACTGCAATCAACTTCACCGAGCCGAGAGACGTCCAATCTACCAAAAATATCCATTTACAGTTGCTGGAAATAAAACCGACAGAATACGCTCAAAAATGAAATAAAAATCCTTCTCTTTTGAAGGATAACGTTTCGATGTTGGTATAAAACTATAAAGAGACTTATTTATTCATTTTATACCAACCTGACACTCTGCTCGTGTGGAATCTTTAAAAGCGGAACATCGCTATTTCTGAAATAAACTGATTTCATTTAAATTCGTTATAGGAGGGCTGACCATTTTTAACAAATAGTGACCCCCTGTACTGTGGAGAGCACGTTAAGCCGTCAGTCCTGGGTTGTCATGTCCGTGATGCTGTGACATTTCTATCTTTTTTCTTAACTACAGAAATTCATGTAGTCAGATGACATTTGCTTCATGGTTTGACAGTTTGACCTTCTCCTAGATAGACTGAGAACCAGCCCCAACTGATTTGGAAAAAGGTTCGAAGGCTGATTTCCTTATAACATTGCCACTGTATCCCACAGGGATTACTAGACGGTAATATCAGTACATTATACTAAGCTATATTCTGACGTAAGGTTATAATGCTTGTCATTTGAGCTTGTATGTTATAGCCTGGTATTCACTACCCAACAATTGACGCACAGCACAAAAGATCGGCAACGTTGCGTAACGAAGTGCGACTATTATGTGGCGCCCAACAAGACGCGCGGATTGTTGTTTATTTCTGTGCAACATGTAGTTGAGCATTAAATGTTGTTAAGTGGGACGTTATCATCCTCGTCATGGAGACGTATTTTCCTGATGGCATCTGAGGCCGAGGTAAGCTCGGAGCTCAGGTTCTGCCTTTCGACTTTTCCTCTGTGATGAGACCATTTGCATACATGTCACCCTTTGCGACGTCAAGCTCGGACTTTGACAAATAGAGATATCCAACAATATCGCCGCTGGTATCAATACTAGTACGTCTAGTGATATGTTGCTGATGACAGATCATGGGTGCACAGACAAAGTTGTTAAACAATGTTCTGCAGTGTGTGTACGCAGTTGCTTAAAAGACCATGGCCCACCTGCTAAAGGGTATGCCCATAATGTACTTGCACCCACTAAGAAAACAGAATTCGAGAGTAGATGTGCCGTCGATTTGACAGAAGAAGAATAACGTACAGTGTTACCGCGCGTCTTTGTAGCAACGTTTTGCAATGTGGCATGCGTCAAATGTTGCCTAGTGTGTACGAGGCCTAAGGTACTGTTATTAAAACAGTGTTTGAAGACGGGTGACGTGAAATAATTAATTCATCATCCGTTTTAGAGCTAAATTGCTTGATGTTCTGTATTAAACGTGGCACATGATACCAATATAACTGGCTATGATACATTTATGAAGGAAGGTGGTATGTTGATCTTTTGATACAATTCCGTCTGGCAAGCCCAGGCCCAACAGTTGGGATGATGTGATACACATACATAAATGCATTTCTTGATGCTCCTTCATCCTCATTTTCTACTTAATTTTACCAGCTGTTCTCGTGAATTCGTTCACGTGGCCTTAAAACCGGGTTTTAATTTTTTCGTAGCCTACACAACAAACAAACATTAATCTACTTTTTGACGTTTAGTAAGTCCACATTTATTTTAAATTTTAAAATATTACAAAAAAATAAAAACAGTCAAAGAAGAAGCATAAAAGAAACAAGAGAGAGAAAAGAAAGACAGAAAATAAAAAAGATAAAGAATTAAAAGAATTTATAACAAGAAGATTAAGAATTTAAAACAAGAAAAAAAGAATTAATGATCTAGAACTAAATTATATTTTCATCTTGACCATTTTTCTTACTCTATTTAACGCGATTCAAAATTATTCATGTAGTATTACTACTTTAATAAGGGTTGTATTTAACGCGGCCACAAATTAATCCGAAAAGCAGGTAGTAAAAATAATAGGTTGGCAGCTATAGTTAAGAATCATTTTATTCAATTTATGGGTGTCAAAATTACTGAATGTGGCGTACAAAAATACTAAGTGAGCCACTATTTAAGGATGGTTATAAAAAAATAACCACGAAGGCTAAAGCGGGAACTCCGCTCCCGCGTTAACCTTCTAACCTAACCTATCCAAGTTGGGGCGCGCTATACTCGAATCCTCATAACTTCACAATTTAGCAACACACTTTCTGTATCACGGGTCACTAAGTATTTTAGTCGCCCACTCAGTATTTAAAGTAACTCATTATCAGTCGTCCATTTATTATTTTTGTCGCACGGTTTATTATATCCCCTTTAATAACATACAAACCAGCTGTCGTACGTACCTACTCCTGAGGCGTCGGCGCGTAAACAGTGGAGCTCATTGAGAATTCACTGGGAGTCAATAGTTTCTCCTGACTTTAATGCGAACAAACAAACACTATCAGGCCCTCAATTCTGCTAAAGCACAACCATTGTCAAACCACAGAGACTGCAAAAAATGGCATTCAATTTTAGACATTAACCCTATAGACTTACAGTCACAAAATTAAATGAAGAGTTTTATTACACTCTCTCATTCACTCTACAAAAAGTCATTTAATTTTAAACTTTAAATGCATTTCATTAAAGGCTAAAATCAAATGAAATTTTCTCGCAGTCTCTGTGGTGTCACAGTGATTGTGTTTTAGCAGAATCAAGGCCCTGGATTCTGTATCTGGTAGTAGGCCGTTTTTAGACATGCGATTGAATGTTGCAAAGGAGAACATTCACTCTCCATACATATCTGGGCTAATTTTGAAAGTGCCGGCCAAAGAAAAAAAATACGATATTCTGTTAGAGCTTGTTCTTACTAGCATTTTTTTATACAGCGTCAAAGTTGAGAGATCACTTCCAACGGTTTTATTTGAGTTTAAAAATCTTAAAAATATACACTTTTTAAGATACGAACTATTAAAAATAAATGAAAAATATTGTTCTACATTGGAAGAATAGTTAATAAAAGCAATATAAAATAAACCCTATACTGCATATTGTTGTTTTTCGTCCATTCATTTAGATCCAAAATTGAAAGTGCCGGTCAAAGAAAACAAATATGATATTCCGCTAGAGCTTGTCCTCATCAGCACTTTTTATTACGTCGTCAAAGCTGAGAGACCACTGCCCTCGGTTTTATTGGCGTTCAAAAATCTTAGAAACATATAATTTTTATGATACGATATATTGAAAATGAATGAAAAATATTGTTCTATATTGGAAGAATAGTTATTAAACGCAATAACAAATAAACCCCATACTGCATATCGCTGTTTTTCGTTAGTTTATTTAGGTCTAAAATTGAAAGTGCCGGCCAAAAAAAAAATGATATTCCGTTAGCGCTTGTCCTTATTGGCATAAGCATATAAAAATAAAATACACGAGCAATAATACTGTTTCATTGCACTTCACCCTTCTTGTTTTATCTATGATAATGTATGTATAATGTTGACGAACCTGGACATGACGTGACTGCTATCGTCCACGAATCATCCATAAGGCATTGCCATTAGTGCCTTGTAACTGTGGAATATGATGAACTCATTTACTAAGTTCAATTGGAAATGCACTTTTAACCAATATAAATCAATATTTCTCATTCATTTTCAATAATTCGTAAAAAAAAATGTATATATCCAAGATTTTTGAACTCAAATAAAACCGAGGGAAGTTATCCTTCAGCTTTGACACCATAAAAAAATGCTAATGAGGACAAGCTCTAGCGGAATATCATATCTATTTGTTTTCTTTGACCGGCACTTTCAATTTTTGAACTAAGTAATTAAATAGTCACACTTTATACTAAATATTGAACCCTAAATAAAATCTCAAGGAATCGATTTAGAACTTTGGTGTAGTAATAAAAAATGCTTACAATGTTGTGTTCTATCAAAAGCTTGTTCTTACTAACATTTAATAATCGGACTACTGATACTAGGGGCACGATTGCACGAATCATCCATAAGGCATTGCCATTAATGCCTTGTAACTGTGGAATATGATTAACTCATTTACTAAGTTCAATTAAAAATGCACCTTTACTTTAACCAATATAAATCAATATTTCTCGTTCATTTTCAATAATACGTATAAAAAATGTATATATCCAAGATTTTTGAACTCAAAAAAAAAACCAAGGGAAGTTGTCCTTCAGCTTTGACACCATAATAAAAATGCAAACGCGTACAAGCTCTAGCGGAATATCACATTTGTTTTCTTTGACTGGCACTTTCAATTTTTAACCTAGATAAATGGATGAATAACAACGATATGTAATATGCGGTTTATTTTTTATTACTTATATGAACTACTCTTCCAATATAGAACAATATTTTTAATTCATTTTCAATAGTTCGTATCATAAAAAATGTACGTTTTCAAGATTTTTGAATATAAATAAAACCGAGGGAAGTGGTCCCTCAATTTTGACGCCGTAATAAAAAATGCTAATAAGGAAAAATTCTAGTGGATTTTATTTTCTTTAATCGACACTTTTAATTTTAGCCGTAAATAAATGGACGAAAAACAACAATATGCAGTATGGGGTTTATTTTTTATTGCTTTTATTAACTATTCTTCCAATGTATAACAATATTTTTCATTTATTTTCAATAGTTCGTATCATAAAAAGTGTATATTTTTAAGATTTTTGAACTCTAATAAAACCGTTGGAAGTGGTCCCTCAACTTTGACGCACTAATAAAAAATGTTAGTAAGAACAAGCTCTAACCGAATATCGTATTTTTTTTCTTTGGCCGGCAAAATAAAAATTAGCCCAATCTGAATGATGTCCTTTGTTTTTATTGCGTTAAGGGCCGGCTACGCCGAGCGCACGACTCAAAATCTGTCAAAATAAGACGCAAACGTGCACGCACACATCGCCGAGGTGCACAGTGGGCTGCAAGATGCTTTTTGCAAGTCAACATAATGTAGAAAATTGTCTTACGAATACTGAAAAAGCTATTTTATTACTTATGATTAGAGTGCATTTTCAGTAATAAGATTTATTGAGACGAATTTCGTCTGTCAAATTATATTTCTTTTCCTTTTCTTGCTTGTATATTCATCCCTTTCATTTCGTGCATGACGTCATTGGCATGTCTTTTGTTTTGGCATCATGACATGACGTTGTTTGAATTTTTTACAAAGATTTGAGATATTGAACAAAATAAGGTTGGTAACATACCTACACCTAAATATTGATATAAATATTAAAAATGTTCGTAAAATTAAAATGCCCACCGCGTAGAAAGACTATAATTATCATAGTAGAGAGATGATGAATATCTCATACTCTAAATAAATAGTTTCTTAAAGAACTAAATTGTCCTTCCTACCTTACTTTTATACTCTTTTATCATGAGCAAAACATTGCCATAAACAGCTATTGCCATGAAGGTATTTTTAAGCCACTCCGAGACATCACATTTTATGGCGATATGTTGCCCAACAACGACAATTATCAACGCGAGACTTTGTTTTCTTTGAACTGGAAACATCGCACTTGTCGCGTAATGTTCCCGAACTATAGAGTCGTTCAACAAACAAACAAACATTCCTATCATACGTCTTCACTTCGATTTCGGACTGTTCGTTCCACTGTTATGTTCCACTAATTCAGCAACATGTGCTCAGGTAGGAGTCAGTCAAAGTTTCTAATGTCAATCAAAGAAAGCTATGTTTCAATTATTATATGTAATAATAAAAGGCAGATTTAGGCTTTAGGTTATAGACTTTACTCCAACTGATAAAGCCAAGAGTTTTTCAATCAAAGTTGAGATATAGGGTATGTTGGGGTCCCTAGACGGATTTCAATGAATGGGGTCTCAAATGAAAGGTATTCATCTCCCGAGTGTTATAGGGTACCTACATAAAATTCCATCAAAACTATACGGTAGATTTTTGATGCTAATAGTACATTATGGTACAAGTGAGCAAAGTTGGTGATTACCGCCGAGGCGCTATTGAGACCCGAGCTGTAGGCGAGGGTCTTAAGAGTGCCGAGAACGGTAATCATCATGCTCACGCGTGCCATACGACGTTTTACAACACACTTGCGAATAAAATAATACTACAAATACTAAATAAACCATACTACAAATTAATTCGTTTTCCTATGCGCGCGCATTTAACAATGGTGGTCGGCCATATTTGAAAAAAAAATGAGGTTTGAATTTAACTTTTTTTACCCTGTTTTTTTTTCTATACTTAGAGAAAAAAAAAAGTTAAGTTCGAGTGAAAATTTTGTTTTATACAAGTACTAGCTGCCCCGGCGAACTTCGTACCGCCATATTTTCGGCCCGCGTGGTATTCAAATCCCGTTCCCGCTGCATCCTTATCACTTAGGGGGATGAAAAATAGATGTTGGCCGATTCTCATAGATACCGGATTAGCACAAAAAATTTCATCAAAATCGGTCGAGCCGTTTCGGAGGAGTTCGATTACGCACCCCGTGACAGAAGAATTTTATATATTAGATTACAAGTTGAAATTATTTATTTAAATACGAAAATGCATCAAATGACCATACAATAGGCGTATTAATTTATTCGTACTATTAAACACGTTCTTTTTTGTATCAAAACTCTTTTAAGAACATAGACACTTCCTATAAAATTTAAAAAAGAATCTATAACTCACTTGTATGTCTATAACTTACTTGCCTAATTGCGGTAAAATAATAGCACTTTTATGAGCAGGTGTGTTGTAAAATATATTATGTGTTGACAGAAAACATTTTTATTCAAATTTATCGAGTAGGGTATCAAAATGAAGAGAAAAAGGAGATTACAAAAGTATATAGATGTCATATCTTAACTAAAAAGGTTAAAATAAAATTGATTATTAAAAAATAAAAAACCTGACTGCTGTCCAAAAGATCGAAACAAGCTTAATAGCAGGCGGTACGGTACCCATTACATTTCTTTCGGTTTATGATTAGCAAACAAAGAAAACTACATACATAAATACATTACCCTCGCTGACGCAGTCGGGTAAAAAGGCATCCGTACAATTTACCAAGTCACTATGCCATAGCGGGCCCTCTACATTCCGCTCGATCGCATGTATTGCGTCCAGCCCCTCTAGACAAGTAGAAATTCGTTGCTCGGCGTATGATGGAATAGAATGCCAAATGTATGGGATTTGACGTATATGACAGGCGTCAACGAAAGTCAAAAACGTCAAATCCTATACATTTGTCATTCTCCTTCCATCATACCTATTCCATCATACGCAGAGCAACGAATTGCAACTTGTCTAGGGGGGCAGGACCTACTTCCTTGTCAGTGTAGTACAACTTACAGTCCCAGAGTGCGTAATCACGGCTTTCCTGGTCGAATTCCCTACATGGGCATGCTGCAGACTCGCAAGTTTAGCTGGTGTAAGCGTTGCCTAAAGCAGCCATGGCCCGTTAGTAGTCGTGAAAAAAGAAAAAAAAAAGATATAACAAGAATAAAAAGAAAGTATCCACAAAACGTATTTTAGCTAGGTATATACCAAACTGTTTGGTCCAACCTTTTTGAGCAACCTTTTTGAGAAATCATATTGAGCCGGTATGTGTAACATAATAATATAGACCACGAACTTACGACGAACACGCACAATATAACCCAAGTACTTACTTAAGTTTTCTTTATTAATTTCTAAAATGTACGGAAACAGCTACTTCATGATACATGTATTTTAGGAACTTATGTTTATAAAATACATGTATACATGTATGACTACGAACTTATTGTCTAATATAATTTCCTTACAACAACTGACAGCCTCCGTGGCGTAGCGGTAGTGAACGCGGCCGCTGCGCAGGAGGCGCGGGTTCGATCCCCGCTCAGTGCAAATATTTGTGTTCATGAAATATGGGTATTTGCATTGGTCTGGTCGTGCCTCGGAGAGCACGTTAAGCCGTCGGTCCCGGTTGCCATAAGAACATCTAGTGCAGTCGTTACGGGTAGTTGGCGCCCTAAAAAATCCAAAAAAACAACAGTCTAGCTGCAAAGCTTCAATATCGCCTAATGATACCATTGGGATGTGGAGGTCAGATGGCAATCGCTTCACAGAAAATATCAAGGTCTAGCCAAATCCGTAGCTAAAACTGGTAAAGCGGACCCCAGACTTCGAGCTGAAAAAGCTTCGGATGCGACTGAGAATTAACGCTAGGAGGAAGAAGATAATTTCCTTACAACAGAACCCAAAAATATTGTCTTTAAAAAAATATTTTGGATTAGTATATCCCCAACTTTTTAGTTTGACATTTTAGGCGCTTGTGGTTAGACACTAAATCGAACCACTATGTTATAAATCTACCAACGAATTCGTGAAACGGCCAAAATCGGAACTACGTTTGTCACTGTCAAATGCATACTATTTTATTGAACATCTAAATAAATTTGACAACACTGAGAAGACAGTGTCGCCACTTTTGACTTCACATTTTTGTTGGTATGCCTATTGTGTATGTGTGAACTGTCATCACGCATCAAAGAGACGTGCTCTCTCTTCAAAAGCCCGTGGGCGACTGACGTTCGAAGGAATCTACACAGATCGCTGCAAAATTGTATGGGAAATTTGCACACATAGTTAATTTTATTGATATGCGACATCATAACAGTTATTTACAATTAATAAAATGTATTCAGCGGCAAGTATAGCTGTTTATCTACTTATATACATATTTATTTCTTAAGAAAATCATAACTTCACACGAAAACTGTGCCAGGCAAATGACACAGTTTTACGCGTTTTTCAATAACTTTGGAGTCTTTTTTTGGATTAATTACTAAATTTATCATCAAATAAGTTATTTCGGCCCCTTCAAGAACTCTTTGACTTTCAAACCGACTCCAGTTCATCGCTAATATCATACATTTTCTGTCATGATTTCCGTCAGGTTCGAGCGCTGTTTCGCGTAGCCTGTCCTTAAGGGTAGGTACATAGTTTAGGTACCTTTCATTTGCTTACCTTTTTAGATGAAAGCACGATTTATTCATTCTGTGCTTGTTATGACTTTTACAGCAATCAATACTAAGGCGTAGCGGTCGAGCGTTGCAAATATTTGTATACATGAATATGTCTATTTGCATTGGTCTTGGTATTCCTGTGTTAAAAGAAAACGTATCGAAGTAAGTACTCGTGTAGCCGTAATCTACATTTTTAAATGCGATTAATACACATCTGCCTACCCTTTCGGGGATTTACAGGTGTTGTAAGTATTACTATACTAACATTCTAATATCAGAAAGGTATTTAATATCTCATCTATCTATATCCGATATTTTAACATCTATATCTCTAATATCACGTTTGAGATAAGTATTTCAAACACAAAGAAGTGAAAAATTGTCCCGATACAATAAGAACACAAAACTCTCGAACTTGAAAATCTTGTAGCTGTTTTACCAATATGGTGCAGTGCTGCGAGTGAAAAGTTGTGGTTGCTTATTACATTGTTTTAGTTCGTTGAAGTTTTACAAACCTTATTATTTCAAGAGGATAAGATGCCAATGTTTAAGTGAATTATATATTATAGTATATGCAATATCCACATCCATACTTCTACACCACTATTATAAATGTGAAAGTAACTTTGTCTGTCTGTCTGTTACGCTTTCGCGCCTTAACCTATAGATCGATTTTGATGAAATTTGGTACAGGGATGGGTTAGAGCTTGGGAACGGACGTAGGCTACCTTTATTCGCAAAAAAAAGGAATAAAAAGGGGGACGAGGGACGGACAGGGAATGAATGGTTGTATCATTTTCTTGTATCATTATTGAAATTTGTTACATCCATACAGATCATCTATGACAAAAAGACAATAACCAAATAAAGGACATAGGCTATGTATGGTCGCTATAACCAACATCGACGTAGACAGAGTCACGGGCTAAGCTAGTATTAGCTAAAACTCTCCACTTAAGTCGTAGCGATTAATCGTAGGTACGCATGTCTAATTCAAATAGCAATGCTCCTAAGGTATGTAACACAATTTCGTGTGATGAATCTGTAATTCGCCGCCTACACATAAACTTAAACCCAAAAAGGGTATCTCCGGTATACTTATAACTTTATATACCAATCCTTAGCATATTAAACTCTCTAGTTTAATATGCTAAGGATTGGTAAATAAAGTTATAAGTTATAGGCAGCTGACTTGAACCCAGAAAAGTAAGAAATTTACGGTTTTATTGGCTGTTACTCAAGGCTTCATCTTTGTGAAATTCCGATTCCAGTTTCTGTCAGAATAAAAAGTAGCATATGTGTTACTCCACACTATTCCAGATTTGAATTCCAGTGACGGCTTTACGTGATTGCGTGACAAATATCTAAATCAGCTAAATCCCTGTAGAACTTACTTAAAGACCTCGGATTGCCAAGAGCTTCAGTAAGCTCTTTACTAAATCGAATATCAAAAGCGGCATTGATAGGAAAGTACCAAATTTGGATAGGTAGGGGGGGGGGGGGACACTACTGACGGTGGAGGTGAGCGCTGATGCATCACAAGGTGGCCACCCTAAACCTACATCTGGGTCGCAAGTCCCAGTCGCCGTCACGGTGTTCCTCTCTGTATCACGCTATGGACCCGGCGACCGCTCGGTGAATCCATGGAGTGCTAAGAATCGGATCTCTATCTTCACAAACTTTCACATCTATACTCTATACTAATATGATAAAGTTGATCAGTTTATTTGTTTCTTTGGTTAATCGCGCTAATCTTAGAAACTACTGGTATGAATTGAAAAAATATTTTTGTGTTGAATAGTCCGTTTATCCAGGAACCTTATAGACTATATATTATCATTGCGCTACTACTTAAGGGAGCGGAGCAATAAACATAAATATTAACGAATCCGACAGATGCCCATACGTTATTTGAAAGTTAATAAGTACATTATTATGACTTAAAGAGTTAATTTATAATATTAGTTAAACAATTTCTCATAGATAGTCAACATATTGTTTTGCTATTGGTTTTGTATCAAGTCAACTGCATTTTGAGGTATTCGTGCGAGTTTTCTCGCACTAGGGTAAACCAATTGTTACTGGCTTTATGTCGTAAAAGATGGTACAGATTGGTCACACTAAACGTGGTGAAAAGCAGACGGCAGCATACATACGAGTACATCCATAATAGACGATGGACGTTATTGAAATCGCTTTCTGAATATTTATAAGGACTTTAGAATAGTTCATTAATTATGCAGAACATTATATTAATGTTACTTACGTTTTTTGGAGGATTAAGAGACAGTAAATTTATCTTCTATTTGTATGGACTTCAAGTAACCTACCGTGATTATATTCGTCATAACTCTCCTTTGGTGTTACCGTAGTCTGGTAAAAACAGACCCAACGGTCTCTAGGTACTTATAAACGGCTTTAAGCAGAAAATTATACGTTTTGGCGTGCGTTCTCTGTGTATTTTTTAGGAGCAACATCAAAACCACAGCCACAAACCACAGCCCACCTCGCCGGACTTGTACCCACATTGCGTAGAATAAGTAACTATCCAAAGCTAAAGGCTTAATTTTAAATTTAAGGGCAGGATTTCATCAGAGAAAATATCTTCGACTAAACTGTTTTTCTTTTTTAATGAAATTAATTCAGGATACGTATCTTGGACCTAAATCTCACCTACAGCTGAGATTTTTATTTTTATAGGGTGAAACGTCACCTAAGCCCGCTCCCAATGTGCGCCATTTTTCCCGATCTTTTGCCACATCCAGTCTGTTGCACGACCCTTTTTAGGTCGTCAGTCCACCTGGCTAGGAGGCCTCCTATCTGCCGTTTGCCTTCTTGCGGTCTCCACTCTAGGACTCGTTTGCTCCAACGGCTATCAGTCCTTCTTCAGATGTGACCAGCCCACTGCCATTTCAGCTTGCTCATTCTGCGACCTATATGGGTAACTTTAGTTCTTTGTCGGATGACCTCGTTGTGAATTTTAACCATAATAGGTATACATACGTAGTATTCACTTAAGTATTATTCAGATATTGTTTATAGTTGTCATGCCTGCTTATTCTGTGAGCTATGTCGGCAACTTTAGTTGTTTGTCTGATAACCTTGTTGTGAAAAGAGAAATAATATACCTACGTAGTATTATTCAGACATGTTCCGTGTCATCTTTGTTGTTGACGTCTTGTAAATGTTTACGAGATCTTTCTGAAATTCAATATAGAACTCGTTTAACTCAGTTCACATTTACTTGCGACTTTATTTTCCAAATACGCTTAACAATTTGTATATAAACATCTACATTTATGCTAACTAAATCTTATTATTCAGTCAGTCTAGCGCTTTGGGTTCTCTTTAGCATTTTTAACGAATTGAATATTTTATGTATAGTTTAATTAAATTTAAAATAGAGGTTTTAAACTAAGAAAATGGAAATGAGGCTTATGGGGCCAAGACCTTCGAAGCCAAGCTGGTGCATCTGCTGAATGACAAACTAGGCTCTAGCTTGGACTTTCCTTCACCCATGGCATATTTTAAACCCCCGTATCACCTCTTCGAGCCGTAACCTTTTAGTTTAAAAAAAAAAAATGGAAATCTACCGGATTTGTTGCCATTTTATGGTCACTGCTCCGTTCCCTTAAGTAGTAACGTGTTAAAAGATAGCTTATAACCTTCGTCGATAAACGGACTATTCACCACAAAAATATTTTTTCAATTTAAACTAGTAATTCCTGAGATGAACACGTTCCACCAAACAAACTCTTCAGCTTTATAATCTATCTTATATTATTTATCTTTTTATATATAAAAATGAATTGAAAATTCTGTTCTCGCTAAAACTCGAGAACGGCTGAACCGATTTGGCTAATTTTAGTCTTGAAATATTCGTGGATGTTCAGGGAAGTTTAAACGGTGGGAAAATATGGAAAAAGGATTTGAATTCCACAAAGGCGGAAAAAAAAAGTTCGTCGGGTCAGCAGGTATTAGTATAGATATAGATAAGCAACACTAAAGCGGAAGCATAGCCTTATGATTCCGATCGAGCCTATATTGCGGTAGTAGCAATTTGTCTTGATCCATCATCCTTTGAATGTGACATTCTCTGATAACTAACCATTACACGTCATTGAGCATTTACATCAATGGTTTATTTGACCAAAATAATGTACTTCAACCGGTAGATCAAAATATTCAGTTTCAAACTACTTGTTGCCCGTGGTTCTGTCGCCTAGTTTCTTTTTTATACCACTACTAGTTGACCCGGCGAACTTCGTACCATAATATTTTCTGATCCCGTTCCCGCGGCATATCGCTAAATTTATCAGTGTTTCTCTACAATATTATGCATGTATTGTACATATAAACCTTCCTCTTGAATCACTCTATCTATTAAAAAACCGCTTTAAAATCCGTTGCGTAGTTTTGAAGATTTAAGCATACATAGGGACGGACAGACAGCGACAGCGACTTTGTTTTATAATATGTAGTGAAGATCGCTGACAAGCAGACGGCCCAGCTGATGACAAGTGGACACCGTGGCCTATGGACGAGTACAACACTAAGGGAATCACACTTATGCTGCCGATCCTGTAAGAATAGAGAGATTCTGTGCCGTCAGCGCAGAAGACAAGCAGGACAATCCTTTGGTCTTTCCACTGACAGCACAAACCTCTCCAGTGAGCTCTGGCTACCCTACTCACCTAATCAATCAAGTAATCTATCCCTGTACTAACTTTTATCCTGATTCGTTTAGCCATTTTGGCGGTAAAAAGTAACAAACATCCACTCAATCATTATCCAATTATCCAATCCTCACTAATTTTCACATATATTAGGATTAACAGCCGGTCTAACATATCACATGGGCTCGGCCTCGAAGATGATTTGCCTTTACATCCTGTTTCATCATTATCTTTGCGTAAGTTCCGGTTTAATCAAAACCTTTCATCGCACCTAATTTGTTAATTAGAAGTCAGGAATGATAAAGATGCTTCTCTGACCGCTTTATTCATCTGAAAATTTCATCTTTTAAATGGTAGAGCAAAATAAATCTACCTTTTATATCTAAGGTTATTGAAATAGAATTATATCAAATAATATATTATATGCTATCAGATGCCCACCTGAGACGGCACACCGCATTATCAAATATATTTTTTCCTCCCGCTGTGAAACCAATTTCTCTTTACGTTTTTACAGAATTGGCAACGTGTGAATAATACCCCGAGACACCATACGGTTGTGGTGATTATATGATCATCCACAGACTGCGGTAATCTTATACCGTATGCTGGTAAATAGAAAAAAAATCAGAAGGAAACTGGGTATTTGTATTTGTATTTATTTATTTCTGAAATAATATTACATTGTATTGAAATCATAATATACTTAACAATATTGTGTGTATTTTACACCCAGTTCAACTCAACTAAAATTAGATCATCTGGCGGTATAACCCTTTCTTTTCCTGTTTCTACATAAAATAAGTAATTACACGATCCTACGGAACCACGACACATTAGTTATGATAGGATAGGTGAGATAAGAACCGCTGGTCCGCTCGGGGCAATTTCTTAATGAGAATTTCATCCTTGCAACGTTAGAAGTCTTTAGGGAGATGCTTTGCTACTTTTATTGCCACAAGTATAAGACGAAAAGTATGCTAGACTACTAAATAAGTTGTGGTACCTACTTTAACAGTATTTGCAAACTTATTGTCTTATATATTAGAGCCGTGTTGGTGCCTGGTGGGAAAGAATTGGGCTTCAATAGGTATCGTAGAAGACGACTTTATAGTACTTTTCTTCGTCCGACAGTAAATATACAGCCTATGATAAAGCCCTCTATTAAGTGGAACGAAAATCATAGTTGGTGAAATTAAATGTGGACTAAAATATACCTCTGCCTTCCCACTCAGGAGATTACAGGCATAAATTTTTATATGTAGGTATGTGGTTGACTGTACTGGAGATACATGTCATCTAGTATACGGTTTCACCTTCACCGTCAAGTCATTATCTTTCTTAGCATTTCAGTATGCTTTGCATTTAAGGCATACACTCAAAGGAAAAATTTTTTTTTACTTTTTATCAGTTTGTTTGAATAAATTTCCGAAGAGGCTGGGTCGATTTTCAGGATCTTTACATTTACTGTAAATAGCTGATAATAAAAGACGTAACTTGCGCTACTTATGTTTTAGACATAGATATTGTGTAAAAAAGTAAAAACCAGGGGACATAGATAATGGTTTGGGATCAATTGAGAATAATAGACTACACAAAAATGGTTCAATTAAGAATAAAATATAAATAAAGTGCCGTGGGATCAGTAATGAAGTAAAAGTGGGATCAATTAAGAATTTTCGAATTCGGGACAACTTTCGTGGGATCAATACGAAACAACCCGATAAATTTATTTTTTTATTTTAAACTTTTTGCACAAATATAAAATGATTGTACAAAGGCGAATTTAATGCCCTAGGCATTTTCTGCCAGTCAACCTTAGGGTGATGCAGAGATATTATGTCACCGGTATTGTGGTGAGAATTTGACCTAGTTTGATACAAATAATAATGACAAATTCGTAAACATTTGACGCCTCGCAATATCACAGCTAGTACGAAATAAGGAAAGAAACTCCGCTGACATTATTACACGTGAAGGCTCAAAACTCTTAAATTTTCCTTAACATTCTAATTGAAATTTACTTACTCCTTTAACCCTGACTGTAGGGTTCGTTGGTTGCAGCCTTATAATTTGTAAATAAATAATGTAATCAACGGTAATTGAAAAAATGGCCGCGAATTTTATATTTACTGATGTTTCTCTTTTTCTACCCGCCTCGTGGTTCCCGGCAGAGTAAAATTTGGGCCACCCCATCTCCTCCCATGCGGTGTCATCGCAACTAAGGGATAGGGCTGTTTGAAATCAGACAGATATATACAACCCAGAGTCAGCTTTAGATGCAGGCTCGAGTTAATAATAATGCCCGGAATACGGCACGGCTGGGATTGAACATATATGACAGCCGTCAGCGTATGTCTTATACGTCAAAATACGTCAAATCCCATACATTCGTCATTCTCTTCTACAATACATCGGCCAACGAATTTCCACTTGTAGAGAGGGCAGAACTGTTTACTCTACTTGTTACGAAACAAAACATTGCAAATAGATTAGTAATACATGTTTGTAAATAGACTTAATGTTCGGCTTAACAGTTTCTTGCCGCAGTATTCTCAAAATGGGGTCCCGTAGGAAGCCAGAGAACTATTTGCTAAACATAGTCCAGTTCAGGTATTTAAACTATCATGGTCACGCACATTAGGTACTATTAGTTGGTTTACTCCAGTTCCTCCGTAATCAGGGTGCTTGCAACAGTGCCGAAATATCGGAAACTCCAAACAATATAATAGTAAATATATAGTTCTAATAGTAAAATTAGTCCAGTTTTTGTTATTGCACCTGGCCCACCTGATGGAAACTGGTTACCGTGGCCTATGGACGAGTGCAACACCAGAGAAGTTACACTCGTGCTGCCGACCCTGTAAGAACAGAAAGATTCTGTACCGTCAGCGCAGTAAATAAATAGGACAAGGCTTTGATCTTCTCACTGACAGCACATATTCTGTACAGAATAAATTATTTTGGAGTTAGCCTTTGACGTCACTGCCAGTGACGTGCATATCATACAGGTAACTACAATCTATTTTGTGGTCAAAACAATGAAATAGTATCAAAAATAAAGCATATTTATTTTATTGATTCAAAGAACCAAATCACAGTCCTATTGCTATGACTCTTGTAAGCTAGGACTGACAAGAGAGAGTCACGTGCTAGCAAACACTCGCGAGCTCCATTGAAATGCTCAACGTATTTGAGCAGAAGTCGAAGGCGTTGGCAAACAATACATTTTACGTCCTTTATTATAGGCCAAGAGCCGACAGCAGTTTTTTTTTTCATACTACTTAGGTCACAGACCAGCACACGGCCCTCATGATGGTAAGAGGTTACAGTGGCCTATGGGTGAGTGCAACACCAGGGGAGTCACACTCGTGCTTCCGACCCTGTAAGAACAGAGAGATTCTGTGCCATCAGCGCAAAATATAAGTAGGACAAAGTCTTTGGTTTTCCCACTGATAGCAAAAAATCGCTCCAGTGAGCTCTGGCTACCCTACTCACCGTCCGAAACACAACACGAGGTTATTAAGCGCGATCTTCTATAGGGACTATCTACATGTCCGTGTTTTAATTAAAATTTTAACTTATACGTACTCGTAAAGGTGTGATTTATTAATTAAGAACATGATTTTTATTACTTTCTATAATGATCAGTTATTTCGTGGAAATTACGTGAATTCTAAGAAGTGTATAATTCGTTCTGATTCACACAGTTGAGTTTTACGTTTCAACTGGCTCATAATTTACAATTACTGGCAGATATCTAATATATAAAATTTTCGTGTCACAATGTTCGTTCCCATACTCTTCCGAAACGGCTTGACCGATTCTTATGAAATTTTTTATGCATATTCAGTAAATCTGAGAATCGGCTACTATCTATCTTTCAAACCCCTAAATGGAAGGTGCAGCGGAAACGGGATCGTCGGGATCAAGCGGGAACGGGATTTGTATACCATACCACGCGGGCCGAAAATATGGCGGTACGAAGTTCGCCGGGTCAGCTAGTAATTTATAAAATAACAATTTCATTAAAAACTAAATGTAGTTTTTTCTCATGCAGTCGGATCTTAGACTATTATTAGGGCAAGTGATAGAGCATGTTGAACTGCGGTCGGAGAACAACCTGCGGTTATTACCCTTTCAGTGTCTCTAATATTTTTTACTACATTTCTCTACTTGCGATTAAACTGAAATAATGAAAATTATTTACAAAGAAAAATATCAAGATTGATCCCACTGGCAAACACGCGAAGCTAAATACCTTGATGTTTCTAAACGATACTTTGTGACCTAAATTAAAAAGAAAAACTGTGTGATAAATATGCGAAAAAGAAAACCTATCTATACTATTATATAATTGTAAAGTGGTCGTGTCTGTACATTGGAGATATTAAAAAAAAATACTTGGGTTATATTATGTTAACGATACTGAACACGAAAATATTTTTTTTGAATTTCCTGTCTGTTTGTCTGTTTGTCCACGATGGACGCAAAAACTACTGGACGGATTTTGATGCGGTTTTTTTGTTAGAAAGGGCTTACTCAGACTTAAAATCTTACGTTTGTTTGATCGCAATCGGTTGAGTAGAACCGAAGATATGAGCAAAGGTCGCGTTAACCGAGATGCACGTGGGCGGAGCTGCGGGTGGAAGGCTAGTGATTTTATATAAATCATTGTAATTTTTGAGCGTTCTAACTAATCGTAATAATAAGTATCACGCTATAATCCAATAAAGAAAATTATATCTCATCAACTTGTGCATTTTAAAGTGTTCCGAATTATTATTGTTGAAGATTCATGTTAAAAAGGTAAAATAGTAGAAGCAGTAAATATGGATTACAAAAAAGATTGAATACATATAAATCATCATCCAGACCCGATATATTCCTTTTTTCACGATCGCATAGGCGTGCAGTGCTTGTAGAACTCACAGTACCGTGGGAAACTAATATACCTAAAGACCACGCTATAAAGACAAACAAATACTTTGACTTGACTAACGAGTTAACCAAAAATGGCTACGTGGTTAAACTCTACGCCGTAGAAGTAGGAGCAAGGGGAATTCCAGCTAAATCTCTGTACAACTTACTTAAAGACCTCGGATTGCCAAGAGCTTCAGTAAGCTCTTTACTAAATCGAATATCAAAAGCGGCATTGATAGGATCTTACCAAATTTGGATAGGTAGGGGGGGGAACACTACTGACGGTGGAGGTGAGCGCTGATGCATCACAAGGTGGCCACCCTAAACCTACATCTGGGTCGCAAGTCCCAGTCGCCGTCACGGTGTTCCTCTCTGTATCACGCTATGGACCCGGCGACCGCACAGTGAATCCATGGAGTGCTGAGAATCGGATCTCTTAGGCAAAGATTTAACTCATATTTTCAAACACCTTAACTATACCGTAACCTTTTGCTGCCTGTACCCATGTACCCATAACTTTGAACTAGAATACTCCTGTGCCTTATTCTGCTTGACAATGAATTTTAATCGCAGGTGTAACGTGGGTAGACTTTCAATTTCATAAGAATAGGTTAACATAATATAAGATTTACATTATAACAATAAAATATGAACAAAAAAAAAGCTTTAGACATACTTGCAAATTTAAGAGATTCAATTTTAACAATTTTTTATTCCATAGCTATAGTTGAATTTACGTTGGTTTCGCAAAAATATAGCCATTTTCATATTTATTTATAGAGCTCTGCTACCTACACTAGAAATAAACCTGTACCTAATAGAACTAGCGTAAAACTTATCATCGCCCTTGCGTTAATTCCTGTCGCATCCGAAGCCTGCACCTCGAAGTCTGAGGTCCTATTTTTCCAATCTAACTACGTTGCGGCTGCACTTCGATATTTTGTGTGAACCGACTGCCAACTTATCTCCAGTTGTTGGAGCTATCTAGAGCTCCAACTACCCGACGTACAACTAAACAAGTTGGATGATAATATCGTGCGTAGTTAAGTTACGGTTGGTCAATCCGAATGCGGGCCCTGTACCGTTCACAAACACATAAATCACCAGAACAAATATCACACCCTACGCAAGTACCTGCGGGCCATAATACAAATATTTGTCGCTCGTCGAATAAAATGTGCGTCTTAAAAGATTCTGCGTTCAAGACTTTGGTGTTATATATGTACAGGCTATTCGTAGCTTTCTATAAAGAGAAGTCTTTATTTTTATAGCACGTTATCACTAATTATTCACTCTTCAAAATCTCGATCGCATCTAAGGTTTTCTACCTCGGAAGCCTAGGGTTTGTATTAGAGCATTTATGAATGAAGGAACCACCTTGTCCTGTCTTTGGCATACCATTACATGCGCACTATCTAAAACATAGATATTGTATGTACAGCTGCAGTATAGTGCTACAGAAATCTTTAAAAGAAGCAACAAATATTCTGAAAAAATTACCTAATTCGGAATACTTTAACGTAGGTACGCATCTATTGAGGCTGTCAAGTAGTGTCAAGTGGCTAGCTTGCTTGTCCAGTCGGATGCGTCAATTGACGACCTGTACATAAAACAATGTAGTTTATGTGTCTTATGAGAGGGTAATGATGACCTTTACATTTTCTTTTTCCTTTTTTTGTAGGAAACGTCAATTTAACTTCACCTCGCCTGATGGTAAGCTGAAGGCAAAGTCTCACAAAAGAGGGTCACCATTATAGTACAATAGTGACACTCAGCTTGACGGCCTCATCAGATGCTTTTTCAGGACCCAGGACTAAAGGAAGAGGGTAACACGAGTATACTGGTAAGGAATTCCAGGACTTAAGGGTGCGGCAAAGGAAGGAATCGTCAAACCGCTTGGTTCTTGATGGAATCTCCCATGGATCCCACTCTCTTAAGCTCAATATTGTTAGTAATGGTTACCAATTCCTAACAGCGTGTGATGCTTGCGTAGCGCCAATATTATTTTGCACTAGAAAAAGAAACTGAAATAATATCATTTTCCCCTTTTACGCTGCAGTTACACTATAGTGTTTTACTTTACACACACACTAACAAGTGTGCTGCACTTCGTTCTTTTTAGTGCACTCGGAAGGTAAATACATAAAAGCCTCGCCTCTGTTGAGCTTTCAACAAAACAAATGAACTGTTCATTTTTAACAACATGTTCAGCTCTTCTACTATTTCTGTCGCATCATTTCCTGAGTCTTTTCCCAACTAGTAGGGGTCGTCTTTCCAGTCTTTCCGTGAAGCGCTTGCCATCTGACCTCCACAACCAATTTTCTTTTTAAAATCTACACTAATATTATAAAGAGGAAAGATTTGTACCTATTTTTGTATGTTTGTATGTTTGTAATGAATAGGCTCCGGAACTACTGTACCGATTTCAATAATTCTTTCATCTATAGAAAGCTACACTATCTGGGAGTAGCATAGGCTATATAACATCACGCTACTACTAAAGGGAGCGGAGCAGTGAGCATAAATGTCAATAAATCGGGCAGATTTCCATACATTAAAGTTTGACCGGAATCCGAATTCCACGCGGGCGGAGCCGCGGGCAACAGCTAGTAACTTATAAACTGAAGAACCTACTACCTCACGGAATCTAAGACGGTGGACGTGCACCACTGAGTCAGTCAGACTGTGACCACGGCTAGTGTAACCTGGTCGAAACGTTAGGCAAATCAATGGTTTGTATGTTACATACCTATACCATGATCACGTTACCGTTAACACTATTTTATTTCGATATCGAAGTTCTGTAGTTATAGTACGCGCCAGTTAGTGTGGCAATACGAGTCATTACTACAACTAAGCATTTTTTGTAAATAGACCAAAAAAAAAGCTCGCTGAGTTTCTTGCCGGAGTCTTCTCAGGCCGGGGCCGCGTTTCGAACCGGTGGTCCATTTGCTAAGCTAGTCTTTAGTACATATTATGTATAATTTTGACGTTTTGTAAGTGCCGTTTTGATTGTCTATACAGAATAAATTATTTTTGACTTTGACTTTGACTTTGACTTTGACTTTGATTTACATTCCCCCATACAGTGGTGTAGGTATACGAAATTTGCAAAAACGACAGTTTCAATGTTAAAAGATAATGTAATAATTCTTAATATTTTTGATTTACCTTTCTTGTTACTTCGTATTCGTAAGACTTTGTTCCACTCGTATTGCCACACTAACTGGCGCGTACTATAGTCTAGTTGGACTTTTTTGGGCTTCAACTACACATAACGATTGTCTTCCATGAAGGACAATCGGGACCAACGATTTAACATGCTCTCCAAGGCACTGACATAACCAATCCAATGCAAATATAGATATTATTTGCACCAAGGGAGAACCGAACCCGCGTCCCCTGCTTAGCAGTAGGTAGGTAGCGTTCACTACCACCACGCCACAGAGTTTTTTTTTTCGATTTCGATATTACTAGTGTATTGTGGAGGTATGATGGCAGTCGCTTCAAAGAAAATATGCCCTGGCAGATTTACTTTAACATTTTTTACATTAGTATCGATGTTCATAATCTGAAAGAATACCATGGTTATCTGAATTCCAATACCGAACTATATAGCAATGTAAAGGTATAATTCCGTAGCTGACCGCATACAACAACTACCGACGCACGCAGCACATGCACGTAATTCATTGCGGCTTCTCAATGGTCCCTTTTATCCATATTGAAGTTTAACAAGTAATGAGTACGCTGTTTCTGCTGCTTGCGTCTGCAATTGTCGTATGCGGTCGGTTTCGGAATCACACCTTAAGCGTGGTAAGTGGTAAACGTAGCGGATTCTAAACTGTAAACTACAAACAACAGTTTCTGTGTTAACAAGCTTATACTTAGAACTTGGAAGCGCTTTCAAAATCATCGTTCTTGTTAATAACTAATAGCACGAACTTGGAACAATGTGAGGATGCACTTAGTGCCGGCTCTCTAGGGCGTTGTTACAAAACATTGTTAGAGGGAGATCAATAATGCGTTAGTAATAATTGTTGAGCACGACAATGGATACAGCATCTATGTGTGTGTGTGTGTGTGTCGTACTATAATTTGGTTGTGTGATGTCAACAATAGTACGGACACAGTAACTGGGGTACCTATGGGATAAACAAATATTTGAAATGGCTGCCATCTAACCCCAGCTCAATGGCGATATTGAAGCATTGCAGCTAAACCAGTTGATGGACTTTTTCGGGCTCTAACTATCCTTAACGACTGCCATAGATTTTCGCATGGCAATCTAGACCGATGACTTAACTTGCTCTCCGAGGCACGAGCAGACCAATGCAAATACCATCTTCTTCTTCCTCTTAGCGTTAATTCCCAGTCGCATCCGAAGCTTTTTCAGCTCGGAGTCTGGGGTCCGCTTTATCAGTCTTAACTACGAATTTGGCTAGACCTCGATATTTTCCGTGAAGCGATTGTCATCTGACCTCCACAACCCAATGTTAACATTAGGCGATATCGAAGCTTTGCAGTTAGACCGTTGTTTTTGGATTTTTGAGGGCTCCAACTACCCGTAACGACTGCCATAGATGTTCTTATGGCAACCGGGACCGACGGCTTAACGTGCTCTCCGAGGCACGACCAGACCAATGCAAATACCATATTCATGCATAAAAATACTTGCAGCGGTGATTGAACCCGCGCCTCCTGCGTTGCGGCCGCGTTCACAACCGCTACGCCACAGAGGCTGTCATTTCTGTTTGAAGTAGGCAAACTCGGTAATATTAATTAGTTGATGTTTATCAAAGTGGGTAGAATATAGCTCCTTACTGTAGGCAGTAGTTTAGGGAAATCGTTAATTATAATTTACGATGTTTATATTTGATTTGATCAGCAAACATGAAAATAGTTTCACTTGATTATTAAGATGTATGAGGTAACAGTTTTACATTATAACTACATGAATATCTAATGTACAAATAGTTTTTGAAGGTTCAAAAGGTATAAAAAAGAGGTTCATTTAAGTAGTTTTAATTTTTGAGGTAAAAAAAGGTCCGTAAAAAGGGGTCCAAAGAAGATTGACTAATATTATTATTTCAGAAGGTCAATGAGGTTTAAAAATGAGGTCGTACGGGTATTTTTGTGACATAGCTCCTAATTAGAACGTTTTGTAGCCATAAAATCGATGACTGTCTTATTTTCATTGCATGATGATTAAAATCAAAACTTGAGATCTACACTAAATTGTCTTCGCTGTATTTAAAAAGATTTTGGAATTTGGACTTTATTAATTTTGTATGTAAGTCTATTTTAGTTTGATCAGTAATTTGTACCAGTACCCGGAGAACAAGAGGATTATTCAGAATTAAGTACGAGTAGCTAAGGGACGATTAATGCTTGGCTTTCCCCATAAAATAATTATTAATATCTATAATAAGACTCCCAAGTGTCCTTTTGTCCCTTACTGTAGAAAGATCAGTGTTCGACAGGTAGCTTAAATTGAGGCTATTAGAGGTCAAATTCTAGGGTCTGTAGCGTGAGTGCGACGCCCCTAGTGTTGGACCCTAGACCACGGTGACCACTATCCATCAAGTGGGCCGCGTGCTTGTCAGCCACCTAAGTGGTATAAAAAAAAGTTTGTCGTGATCCATGTAAATGTGAATGTGCATGTATAATGTGAATTTTAACTTGCAATGGATATTTTCAAGCTGAAACCACACACACAGCCGATGGTTCCACTTGTCACCCCCTGACTTAAGTTCATGGAGGACGGAGGTTTCAAAAGCGTCGGTAGCTTAGTGGTTAAGGTCTTACGATCGAGAGGTCTCGGTTCGAACCCTGGTCATTACACTACCCACGTGAATCCACACAAGCAATTTAGCTTAACTGGAGGGGTTAACGAGAATATTATTAATTTCGGTTGCAATCAGGATAATGCGTCTACATGAGGATGATGATGACTAATATTCTTTAAAAAATATATATATTTACAATTAGGTAAGGTGACGTCATCGTGACGAGCTACGAATAAAAAATGAAATAGAAAAATACTGACGCAACATCATTACTGAGTGATGACCCTTAACCTGGTCACAGAAAACGAGGTTGTATTTATTAAAGCTTCCGAATTGAAATTTATGGTAATTTAACCCGTAATGATTTCAAAGCGGTTCACTTGTTGTGGTTTCCTTCCGAACCCAAATTTAAGGGACAAACATGTTTCAAAAAGAAATCTGTAAAATTTTAAATGACAAGATTTCAAGAACTTTTTTAAGCACATGAAATGAGGGATAGATATTGTTTTGATATTATTCAACAATTATTTTGAGGCAAAATAAGAAAAGAGGTAATTTTTTATCGTGCGAAAAATCCCCACAGATACCTCCCCCGCCGGATCCGGTGGGGGGGTTATGTCGGACTCGAACCGGTTGAAACACACGCTGTCTATGGGCCGTCGGTAGAAAAGGGGCACCAGTATACCTCTAGCTTCAGACTATATACAAATTTTGTAGAGACAGTAATAACCACTATACGCCGCATAAAAAATAGCGACTACTTTAATAAAAGTTTGTTTTATACTGTAATTATATACGAGTACTATTGACGGTTTAAAGTTAAAAAATTAGCTTACTCGTATATAACGCGTATTTTGTTGGCCATACTGTGTCTATACTGTATATAGTCAAAGCCTCTGACACGCTCACAAGCCGTACTTATCCTTACCTATACGTCTTAACGTCAATGTTAAGTGAAACGGGAACTCGTCTCCAGTTAAGAGTCCCATTCACATATAAAAAGGAGTTGCTGCAAAGATGTTTAACTTTTTTTGGCGATGTACCCGTTCGACCTCAAAGTTTTATCCTCATTATCTTTGCGTTTATCCCCCTCGTCTTGGAGTCCGATCTCGTCACTAAATGAGTTTTTTATATAGGACAGGTCAATTTGACTTCACCTCGCCTGATTGTATTGGAGAGGTCCGAAAGGGATAAGATGAAGGCAAAGCCTCGGAAAAGAGGGTCACCATTACAGACACGTACCATGTTAAAATGGAGGCACCCAGCTTGTCGATCTCTTCAGATGCTTTTTCACGCCCCGCTTAAAGGACCCGAGACTGTAGGAAGAGGCAAACAAATGGACTGGTAAGGAATTCCAGGTGTTAATGGTGCGGCAGAAGAACGAGTCGCTGAACCACTTAGTTCCCGACGGAATGTTGTAAAATGATGTCCTAAAATTAAATCGTACAGGTATTTTTGTAATAGGGTCGAAACTTTGAGGTCTTACGGGTACCCACATAGTATTTTTTTGTCATTCAAAAACTTCAATATGAACTAAATTCTTGTTGAAGTTTGTAAGACATTGAACAGCACATTTCACCAGCGATAAATTTCTCGAGGTGAACTTTAGTTGGCTGTGGAAGTGCGGTGAAAGTTTTACAACGATGTGAAAATGTTGGTGGAACTTGCCCGTGAATGCCTCCAGGGCTCCGCTCGCATAGTTCTTTGTTAGTAGTTTTCTAAAAGATGTGCATTGGCACTGAATATACTGTACTGCTCTTGAATATCAATTTGATTTTTTTTTATCCACATCACTATCTTTCATTAAATATTATAAAATATTACATACAGTTCAATTTTTGTAAACTCAGAGGCCTTCTAAGAAGATCTGTACCATCCGCTACTCTACTGAGTATTGTAAGTTCAAATTCAATTTCAATTTCTTTATTTTCCAAAACAGTGCAACACTGTTACAGCTTCTTGACGTTAATTTATATAATGAGAATTTCATAATAGAGAAACCCAATAAACTTTTTTCATACTTAAAACGAACCCTGAACATATTGTAGCTTTTACTTCCGCTACAAAGCACGCAAATGAACAATTAAGGTATGATTCCGTAGCCGATCGCATACAACTACCGACGCACGCAGCAGAATAGGCTATTTGACAACATTAAAAATATACTACAAATTATGGCCATCCTATTAGAAAATAACGTTAAAAGACCTACGAGACTACAATTTACTCTCAAATATGTGTATTTTATGAGAATTTCAAATATAAAAATCTTATATTTTGTTGATTTATTGTCTATGACAAAAACGCTCGTGATTGGTCAGAGCAGAGCAGAGCTCTGGGTGATGTCATTGCTACAAAATATCTCCAGTTGTATGAGCTACTATTGTTTGTTTCGGTGTTATTATTTGCTTTTTCCTTGATTATCGCGAGTTATAAGGACATATTTTGTGATTAAGTTCGAAATGGATACAAATTTTGTGCGAGCCGATGATAACAGCAACTTACCTAAAATAGAGTGACGTCACAACTCACACGCATCGCCATGTTTAAATATCCTAGTGATTTTCGCGCACTTTTGAAAATTCAAACTTTAGCATTGATTTTTTAACATAATGCATTGTTTTTTTACAGAAATATAAATGTGATATGTTTATACTGTAATAAGCAATCATTTAAAATGGTTTTTGAAAATTAGTCAAATAGCCTATTCATTGCGGCTTCTCAATGGTCCCCTTTATCCGTATCGGAGTTTACCAATAAATGATAATAATATAATAAATATTGTAGGACATTCTACACAACGCTATCTAGACCCAAAGTAAGCATAGCTCAACTAGCTTGTGTTATGGGTTCCAGAATGCGGATAAACATACTTAGATACATTTTTTTTTTTTTTGTAAATACATACATATTATACATAGAAAACACCCAGACCAATGCAAATATACATATTCATGCATACAAATATTTGCACTGAGCGGGGATCGAACCCGCGCCTCCTGCGTAGCAGCCGCGTTCACTACCGCTACGCCACAGAGGCAGCACGCTGTATTTGCTGCATGCTTCTGCCGTCGTCGTATGCAGTCGGCTTCGGGATCATACCTTTAAATGAATGACCAATTACAACGACTCTATTATTAATAAATAAATTTTACGCCACAACTTTATTCCGAAACTCATCATGCCAACTTACTTAAAGTATACTAATAAAATAAAATAATAATCCATCCATATAAATTGTTTCATTATTAAGTCTACTTCCATAAAGACGCGACTTCATTAAATTATTCAAGTCAGTTAATGGGTTATAGAAAAATATGTCCAACCATTAACCTTTTATTACTTGGTTCCTACATATAAACCAACATCCAGTCTCTTTTTGAGCTACTATGAAACGTGGCGTCGACAGGTAAGTACAGAGCTATTAAAAAAAGAAAGCTTTGTCCGGCTTCACACATGACATTAACAGCAAGTATGTCAAAAGCTTACTACATTTTGTTGTCACTACTACTTTCGTATACTTTTTTTATATCCTGCGAAGAATCCCCACGGATATCCCTCCGCCGGAGCCGGTGGAGGAGGTTATGTCAGACTTAAACCGACTAAAACGCACGCCATCTGCGGGCCGTCGATTGCCGGAGGTGAGGTAGTCGTAGACATATCCCTCGCACCCCGACCGATCCAGCGCCATATCTTTCGATCCGGCCCTCTTCTGGTTCCGGTTTTCTTGTCTATATGTTTGCAACGGATGCAAAAACTACTGAACGGATTTGGATGCTGTTTCTTATTTGAAAGATTTCGATCAGACTAAAAATTTTACGTTTGTTTGATCGCAATTGGTTCAGTAGAACCGGAGATATGAGCAAAAGTCGCGAAATATCCAGGCGAATGGAGCCTTGGATTTCTGCTAGTTAATCCATGCTTCCATACTAATATTATAAATGTGAAAGTAACTCTGTCTGTCTGTTACGCTTTCACGCCTAAACCACTGAACCGATTACGATGAAATTTGGCATAGGGTTAGATTAGACCCTGGGAAAGGACATAGACTATGTTTGGTCGCGATAATCGACAACCAGGCGGGCGGAGCTGAGAGCAACAGATAGTTATGAATATAAAAATTACCAAATAGTCTCGTAACTACAACGAGGATAGTAAAAGTTACACTCATGGTACTTATAGTGCCAGTACAAATAGCTACGTTAGCCAAAGTTATTATGAGAGCTATCGTTCCGGTGCGTGTCCCATTGGAGGTCACTCCTAAATACGGGGCAAACTTAAGTAGTAAGAGGTCAACAACCAACATCTGTAACAATAACAGAACAATAGTGATATATTTTGCGTTGTGACATTAAAAACAAGAAGGGAGGTGTGTAGAGAGGTTATAAATCACTTCTCCCCTAAATGTGAACAAAAACATTATTATTTAGGTAGTGAGTAATCTTAACATATACGGAAACTTTATCCCTTTTTAGGAATATTAGGTGCACAGAATCCTTTATAAGGAACGGCAAGAGAACAGGTCAGTAGCGATGGCTACTGAGCAGAATACGTGGGAGTACCAACGGCATCCTGAAATAATAGCTGGTAGTGCTGATGCTGTCTTTCTGGAGCATTGGTGCCGTATCCATAATGTCGGCCCTGATGCTTCAGGAAGATACATGAACTGATCTTTTTTTAATTTTTAATTTATTTTTGGTTAATTATAGTGGATGAGATGTACTAACATAGTTTATTAAGTTGTGATACTAACAATCATTGTATGGATTTTTAGTCTGAATTAAATGATATAATAATAATAAAGTGGTTTTATTTATATTCAAACTTTTATTTTAATATGAAAGTAAGAACATTAATTTTATTCAAAGTGTAAGTTTTATCTGTGAACGATGGGTGTGGACGTGTGCAACGTGTAGCTGGAATATTTGTTATCTTTAAACCCAAAAGTTATTGTTGTACGTGACTTCAAGACTATCATAAATTACTTTTTGAGCCGCGCACGTTGACCATGTGGCTTATAGTTCTGCGGGAGATTCGTTGTATCATGAATTGTTACTCTATTAATCATTTCTTTTATATATTTTTTTCCGAAATTATACCACTACAATCATTTCTCATAGTGTCCTGGGATGTATAAAAAGGTAGATACATTCAACGTCAAAAGTAGCTTAACAAAGTCTAATTTATTGCACACTTCAGCTCATAAAGCTTTCATAAAATTATTGTAAACTATGTTTTCACACTCGTGATTATTTATGATCTCCCAAAGGCTTGCCGGGAGTAAACTCAATACTTATTCAAGCTAGATTTTAACACTAATATAAATTTATAATGTTTGCATAATTATGTACTGTGTACCTTTTTTCTCTGGTGATTATAAAAATGTAATGACATTTTTTACAGTGTCAGTGGACTGATATTGCCACTTAGGTGGCAGACAAACACACGGCCCATCTGATAGAAAGTTGTCATCGAGTCCTATGGACGTATGCAACACCAGAGGCCTTATACTCGTGCCGGACCCTGAAGAAACCTTCTAATAGCTTTCTTGAAGAACCACATACTGTAGTCGTTTGGGAAAGCCATAGCAGGGAGTTCATTCCACAGCTTGAGTGTGCGTGGGATGAAGTTCCTTGCATACCGCACAGTGTGCACTGTTTCCGGTCGCAATGTCTAAGGATGAATTCCCTGCCTGTGGCGAGTGGTGCGATGATAAAATGTAGCTGTGGGGCATCATTGTTAGACTCTGATCATCATCATCAGGGAACGTACCAGTTTTATACATCACGCGTTCATAGACTACGATTTCTCCTTACCATGAAGTGCGTTGTAAGCTTATTTGTATGCCAGAGCAGTTGTAAAAAAATCAGTCAGATTTAATCCAAATAACTAATAGCGAAGATTTTTCCAATCTCTTTCAATAGAAAAGTAATTAGTGAAGTACAATTTGATTTCTCTCGCTTGACCTAGTGACTCGAATTTTTACATTTCTTTTTCCTTCTATCTAGACTTTCTGTGTAATGATGAAGATATCCTTAATTGGTACATTGATTGTTACTATTTTTTTTTATACCACTTAGGTGGCAGACAAGCACACGGCCCACCTGATGGAAAGTGGTTACCGTGGCCTATGGACGTATGCAACACCATTTGATTTCCATTGCCGCTTGTGTTTATAAAAAGTTTTGTTAATTATTGAAATAGTTAAGTATTACTTAATAGTAAGTTTTGTTTTAAAATTTCATATCAAGAACATTTTTTTATACTACTTAGGTCGCAGACAAGATACGGCCCATCTGATGGTAAATGGATACCGTGGCCTATATGGGCGAGTGCAACATCAGGGGAGTGACACTCGTGCTGCCGAACCTGTAAGAACAGAATGAAGAAAAAAAAGGAGTAAGATTACGGTGGAGATGGCCACTAGTATTGATATACTAGTGGCAATCTGCTTTGATGTGTTTGATCAATATACTGTCAATCATTCTATATCACTGTAAATAATAAAATAACACCTAAATGATGAGTATTTAAAAAAGAAGCAACTTATCTTATAGATTTGTAAGCTGACAGTATTAACAGACAGAAACTAGTCTTTTACCACTGGTTTTCGCAGTCCAGACTATGATAACATTACTTCCTTTTTTTTTTAATTTAAATCTTATCTTTTAACATACATACATACAATCACGCCTTTACCCCGGAGGGTTAGGCAGAGGTGAATTAACAGTATTAACACCCACACTTCACCAATCATTGTATCAGGTCCCACGTAATAGGAGGTGAGCCCATTGCCGCTTTCCCGGCACCATTGTTGACTCGAGTCATGTATAGGCTGAGTCTGGGCTGTATATATCTGTCTGATGTTAAACAGCCCTATCCCTTAGTCGCCTTGTACGACACCGTATGGTAGGAGATGGGGTGGCTCAAATTCCACTCTGCCGGGAACCACGCTGCTATCTCATTAATCTCTAAAAAAAGTGGTAAGCCTGTAATGGGTGATTTATATTTTTCAAATATTAGATTTCTTCTTTCAGATAGAACAGGTCAATTTGAATTCTGAAGCCGAAGGCGAAGTCTCAGAGAATAGAGTCACCATTACAGAGGGTTACCATATAAGAAAATATAAATCACCCATTTCAGGTTTACAGTTAGGCACCTCGTGCCACTTGGCCTTGACGTCGTAATTGATACCACCAGGCACTTGGCATAGATCTAGACTAGTACCCGACTGATCCAAGACCATCTCCATTTTTGCGCTATGGCAGGAAGTCCTCGAGAACCAATGGGAACTGATTTTGCCACGGCGAGGCCATTAGCTGCCGTCGACACCGTTTTTGGGTCTTCAGTTGCCGGAGATGAGATAGTACTGGCTGACTCAGTGCCATCTCTGACTCCAAGATGGCCTTTCTCGAATGAACATAAGTCTACCCTATTGACATAATCACCATACTAGTATTACTCACGCTTGCATACAACTTTACTACTATGAAAACCCATCTTCATTACGTAATCTGCCTTTAAAAAAACCCTTATGTATCCGTGGTCAGATAGCATTGTTAGATCAGTCTAACCACGTCCACTCTTTTGTGCCCATTGTCAGATCAGTATAACCACGTCCACTTTTTTGTGTCCATTGTCAGATCAATCTAACAACGTCCACTCTTTTGTGTCCATTGTCAGATCAGTATAACCACGTCCACTTTTTTGTGTCCATTGTCAGATCAGTCTAACCACGTCCACTCTATTATTATTATTTGTTTGTTTCTATTATTATTTGTTTTTAATTTTTAACAGAATAATGGTCGGTTAATAACTATTAAGTATTTCTGAGAATCTGTAGTTTTAGGTAGGTATCCATCCTTATAAGAATAATCCAAATCTGGTTATGTCTACCAATCCTCTCTTTATAATTTCTTTAATTTAATTTATGTATATTTATAATTAATTTATATACATACAGATAATAAAACATTTAAAAACATATAAATTTCGATAAACCTTTCTGGTTTTTGTTACACTTCTAGTGCACATGATAATTGTATACCTTTGTTATTAAATAATTAAATAAAAAAATCTAACCTAGGTCTCTTAATTTCATCAGTCTGACCAAGGACACAAAAGAGTGGACGTGGTTAGACTGACCACGGATACAGAACGCAATCTAACCTAGGACTCTTAATTTAATCAGTCTGACCAGGGATACAAGAATGGACCCTTGGGTTAAATCAGTCTGACCAAGGACACAAAAGAGTGGACGTGGTTAGACTGATCTAACAATGCTATCTGACCACGGATACAGAAGGAAAAAAACTGCCAAAAAAAACTCACTTCGCGATGTAACTCGTGCTTTCACGTAAACACATAGTAGTACTACCTTATACTGTGGTACTACTCCATCCTCAATATAAGTGGTTCGGAAAGCACTCTAAGCTTTTAAAGTGACGTAGCAATTCTGCAACGGCTGCCGTCTACATATTCACTGTGCCAGTTTTGTTTCACCTTTGTTTTCCCTTTAAAATGCAACCCAAGAGAATGCATTCTTTTATTGCCTTACAACTAGCAGCAAATTTATCTCTAGAAAATAAGACATTATTTCTAATAATTCTACTAATTTATATGTGTGAAAGTTTGAAGAGATATTTGCTTAGAGTATACATTGATATTTGTTATTTAATTACGCTTATAAACGAATCTGGCTGGAATTTGGTACAGGAATAAATTCAAATTAACATTTAAATAACACCTATAAGCTAGTTTTTCGTCGGTTACTGAACAAACAAAAATCCTCGCGGGCGAAGCCGCGAACAAAAGTCCAGTTACAATAGAACTAGACACCTAAATAACTTTATTTTGAAAAAGATAACTGCATTAATCTTTTTTTTATATTGAATTCAGAATTTTCTTTTTTATTCGGACTTATTTTTTTACAAACATCTAATTTTTCTCGTATTTTGCTGCGTAAACGTTTGCAATTTTTGGTGTAAATGTCATTATTTGCCCTCACAATTTCAAGTGCAAACATTCTCACTGGTGACGGTGTTTGCTCAGTGGACCACTATTAATGTTGGTTCACCTCGAGTGGGATCTCCTTTACCAATAATATATATTTGCTATCAAAAAATAATAGGACTTAACTTATGGTTCCCGGGAAACTCAATTTATATTTAGCTTCCTTGTCACTATTTTTAGATCTGACTGATTTCGTTATTTACTTTCAATTATTTTTTATTTCTATTTATTAGCAGTCCTTCTTTTCATAATTTGTTTTATTTTAGTTATTGGATATTATACCAAAATAGATTATGAACTCTTTCGGAGGGTTAAATTTTTGTATGTATAATATAATTTGTAATTATTAATTGTATAAGCAAAGTAACGAACTACATAATGAAATAAAACTAAACGGATTCTATGGTCATATATTTGTTATTATTCTACTACTTCTACGTTACTATTCTCTCTTCTTCGTTACTATTCTTTCAGTGGTTGTGGCTTCGATTTCAATGAATGAGATTTGCTTAAACTTCAGACAGTAATACAACGAACGAAAGAAAAATATCCAATAGTAAACTATTTTACCTAACACTAAATATTGATATTACATACATATATCAAACATTCGTTACTGATTCCCATCAATACCTGACATCCATAAGCTTGACCTTTCAACTTATAAGTTGCCTTCAATAATAAATATATCAATTACAAACAAATCCGAAGTAGCTGCCCTTTACCAACTAGTTAGACCGTTGTTTCATACTTATGACATTAACCCACTATAATTTATCATTTTGTAGTTCACCAAGAACTACAGAAACTACTCGGAAATCGTACATTTCCGAGTAGTTTCTGCACGTGCAAGAGAGAGATGGAGATAGTCGTAAGTGTCCGTTATTATTGAAGATATTGCAGTAAGGAGTTGCACAGTTTGTTTTAAACTTTATACTGTAAAGCCGGGTGCTCACAAGTTTAGCTTGCGACCAAATATGGGCCGATTTGTTTGTAAGCTCATGTGGATTCAGTTCTAGATTTTTAACACCTTCTCTGTTCTATGAATAATGAAAAAATATACCTTCCGCATGTCGCGGGCTCGGGGAAGCCGCTCGGACGTAACATTGAAACAACCTGCCGTATGCCATACGCCGCTATTCGCATGCCATTCTCATAGATACTAGTTTTGTTACAGCTACTCTCATGACATACTAATTTTGTTGCAGCAAATTACAAACAAAACAAAACTAAAAGCTTAATAATGAGAATACTTCTATAATATAAAAATGAATCCCTGAATGTGTTGCTAAGCGCAAATCTCGAGAACGGCTGAACCGATTTCGCTAATTCTTTTTTTAGAATATTCCTTAAAGTACGAGGATGGTTCTTACGGATAGAAAAAAAAAGAATCGACTGTTAGGCGGTATGAAGTTCGCAGGAATGAATGTATTATTTATTTCCAGCCTTTCGTAATAGGTAAACGATCATTTACCTATGTCTTTTTTATCTTATTTTCTTCTTTTGTATTTTGGATTAATCCAAAACAGTACATGTCGTTTCGTAAATTAGCCATCGAGAATCCATTTTGTTATAACGTTAAGTTTTTTTTTATGTTTAGTTTCGCCCGTGTGGAAGTTTGATTCCGTATTGATTTTGATTTCCAGGATAAAATTATGGCTTATAAACACCTCTTTCTCAGTGAGACAGGCAGAAACCACAATGCTTCTACTTGGTTTTTACCATAACCATTAGCACAAATCTTTCTCTTTTCTTTCTTTCTCTTCAAACTCACATAATTCTTTTCATATAGGTATGCTCGCTCGGTGATTGCAGGTAATAGAAAAAAAAAATATACAAAGAACATTTGTGTCCACACCACCTATGATAGAAACGTTTAGTGCAATTTACAAACTTGTACTACTTGCAGACTATTGCCTAACGATTACCACGATGGCGGCATCGATGTTAGCTCGTTTCTATACGATCGGTGATGGCATTTTTTCATTCAATCTTAAATACCTTTTTCTTGTTGGATTGTGGCCTGAAGATGATCTTACCGATAATCAAATATTACTGTACAAAATATACACAAATATATTGCATGTGTCTACCATAATTCTCTTGATTATAACTGGCATTGGTACCTATGAGAGCAAAAATGACTTAACAATTTTTCTTGCAAACATAGATAAAATGTTATGTGTCTACAATTTCTTTTTCAAATCAATCATCTTCGTATTTCATTCAGAGAAGTTAAAGATTCTTATTGAAGAAATTGAGAACTCTGGTGATTTAGTAACAGAAAAGCGAAAGAAATTGATGGCTAAAGCAGTGTTCGTGATAACCGGATCATCTCTTCTTATTGTTGGTTCTTTTAGTGCATTTGCCATATTTGAAGGAAAAATGTCAATAGAAGCCTGGATGCCCTTCGATCCCTTGGAGAACCGGATGAAATTAATACTATCGGCGCAAATTCTGGCTATAGCTTTCTTACCGCCAATGCTAAGGGCATATGCTATGCAAGGATTAGTATGCAGTATGTTGATGTACCTTTGTGAGCAGTTAATTGGTTTACAGAAGAAGATAAAGAACTTGAAGTATTCAGAAGAGACTGCGACGATAACAAGAAAAGAATTCAAAGATGCCATAAAGAAACATATTCGTTTAATGAGGTGTTCTCATAAAAGTTTATACGCAGAAGTTTATATTTTCTTCTCTTTCTGTAATAAATTAGAACAATATTCTAAATTAGTGAATTTTGTTTCAGATATTCCAAAACAATGGAAAATTTATTTAAGGAATATTTTCTTGTTCAGAATTTAGCAATTACTTTGGAATTATGCTTGAATGCTATTATGGTCGCCATCGTTAGTACGTTTTTGTCTATACATGACTATGGTGTTTATGAATGAAGCTGATGGACTAACGACCTGCAAAATATGACTGGGATAGACTGGATGCTGGTGACTTATTGACAGCCTCCGTGGCGTAGCGGTAGTGAACGCGGCCGCTACGCAGGAGGCGCGGGTTCGATCCCCGCTCAGTGCAAATATTTGTGTGCATTAAATATGGGTATTTGCATTGGTCTGGTCGTGCCTCGGAGAGCACGTTAAGCCGTCGGTCCCGGTTGCCATAAGAACATCTATGGCAGTCGTTACGGGTAGTTGGTGCCCTAAAAAGTCCAAAAAAAAAAACAACAGCCTAGCTGCAAAGCTTCGATATCGCCTAATGTTAACATTGGGTCGTGGAGGTCAGATGGCAATCGCTTCACGGAAAATATCGAGGTCTAGCCAAATATGTAGCTATGACTGGTAAAGCGGACCCCAGACTCTGAGCTGAGAGCTTCGGATGCGACTGGGAATTAACGCTAGGAGGAAGAACACTGAATGCGGAAGGTGGAGGATTGGGAGCAAGGCGTGTATTGGGAGAGGCCTGTGTCCGGCAGTGGGATGCAAGCAGGATTAGTGCTTGGATGATGATGATGCAGATGATAGCACCTTTGAATTAATAAAGTTAAAGTAGTACAATAAATTTAATTCGCCAGTGATCTAACCATGTTTTTGCTTTTATTTTATTTTCATATTTCTTTATATTAATTATTAACGTATCAATTTGTTTTAGGTAACAGACATCACTCTTCTATTAACTTTCATAGCATATTTGGCTGTAGCATTATTCAATGCATATATTTATAGCTATCTAGGCAATGAACTTATTATACAAGTGAGTATTCAATCATGTAACTCAATACCATAACCCCATTATCTGCATCGGACCGCGAAGAAAGAGCCAACGTCCGAGTGCCATCACTGCGACGCGGGCGAGGACTCGGCGCTGCACACGCTCACCGAGTGTCCGGCGTGGGAGACGCCGTGACGGGAGCTGGTGGCGACCCTGAGAGTGAGAGCTCTCACGCTCGCCACTTTGCTCGCAGCGATGGTTCGCTGCGCGGATGCGTGGGCCGCCGGCGCATTAACAACAGGATCATTTTATTTAACAAAAGAAATTTAAAGGTATAATTCCGTAGCCGACCGCATATGACCACTGCCGACGCACGCAGCAGATGCGCGTAATACATTGCCACTTGTCAATGGTGCCCTTTATCCGTATCGGAGTTTAACAAGTAATGGGCACGCTGTATCTGCTGCATGTGTCTGTTGTTGTCGTATGCGGTCGGCTCCGGAATCATACCTTAACTGGTTCAAAATAATGACGTCAGATTAATTGCCAACACTGTAAACATTAATTTTACTTGTAGAGTAAAGGCATTGCTTTGGCCGGCTATGAAGCTCCATGGACCACCTGGCCGGTAGATATGCAAAAAGACTTGCTAATTCTGATAAGAGCGGCTCAAAGACCTCTAGCACTAAGCGCTGGAGGAATGGCCTTGTTGTCTGTCCAAACATTTAGCCAGGTAAACATACCATTTTTTATAACCCTCTGATCTGTCTCAGGAAATCGTTGTTAAGGAGTTGGATTTCCAAAATTATCATATTGTGTTCAATAACAGTAATAAGGGAGATATAATTCTTAGCTATTGTTATCATATCATAATAGTGAAACCCAAGCAGATCCCTCTAGATTAGTGATTCGAAGATTTAAGGGGCCCCATTTCCGACATACATAAATACTCGCTTACAGTACTCGTGTTTCTCTACCCAGCCATTCTGGCACAAACTTACCAATGCAGTTTTAGATAGTCAAAATTTCTTCAAAGAAAGACGAAAGCGGTAGTTAGGGTCGGCAGCAAGACGTGACTCCCCTGGTATCCTCACGTCTAAAGCCACGGCAATAACTTTCCATCAGGTGGGCCGTATGCTCGTGTCTGCCACCTAAGTGGTATAAAGAAGCAGGTTTCTGTACAATAAAACTAGTTTCCACTTTCGCACTAAAATAACCTTCAAATGACTGCTACAGAGAGAAATAATGTTATTGCTGCTACTAATGAGGGGAACTAACAAAATATTGTATTTCAAACAGCATTTTAGTCACAAATTGTAAATGAATTTCCTAAAGTACGTCTTGAGTAAATCAGTGTGATGGAAAAGCTGACGGATTGGTAATGTAAATGACGTCTGAGATTGGAAGATTTTATTTTAATTTCATTTGAATTATTTTGAAATCCTTGACACTAATGAATGAAACAAAATTGTGATGGTGTAAATAGTATTACCATTTTGTATTATTAACATTTGAAAATATAACTTAACTATACTATAACTTGGGGTGCTCAACAGGGCGAAGCAGTACTTCACTGCGGGGCAACGACTCCTCCTTTATAAGGCACAGGTTCGGCCCCACATGGAGTACTGCTGTCACCTTTTTGCCGGAGCGCCTGCGTGCCAGCTTGACCCTTTCGACTCGGTACAAAGACGGGCGTTGAGGCTCGTCGGCAATCCCATACTCACAGGCGATGTGGAACCACTCAGTCTCAGGGAGACTTTGCTTCACTGTGTGTGTTTTACCGCCTATACAATGGTTTGTGCTCAGATGAATTGTTTGACATGATGCCCACAGCTACATTCTATCATCGCACTTCTCGTCATAGGCGGGGAGTTCATCCTCACACATTGCGACCGGAAACGGTGCGCACTGTGCGGTATGAAAGGAACTTCATCCCTCGCACACTCAAGCTGTGGAATGAACTCCCTGCGATGGTTTTCCCAAGCGACTACAATATGGGGTTCTTCAAGAAGGGCATTAGAAGGTTTCTTCAGGGTCGGCAGCACGAGTGTGACGCCCCTGGTGTTGCATACGTCCATAGGCCACGGTAACCACTTTCCATCAGGTGGGCCGTGTGCTTGTCTGCCACCTAAGTGGTATAAAAAAAAATATATATTAAATATTTTGGCTTAGCTGGTATTTAAACTCTTCCAATGCTTTTAATAAAAAAAATTCAATGTGTGACATTCGCATAAACTTCCTACAACATCACATACAACTGTTATTGGCTCCGGCAGGTGGCACTGCAATAGCATTACGTTTTTTCCACGAAATGTGTAAAGGTGAGACGGCTGAGTTAGTTTGTAAAAAAATACAAAATGTATAGATCTATTCTTTTTTCCTCGTTTTCATGACAATTTCATTACTTGACTGTAACGACCTCTAGCTACTAGAAATAGTACGACGCGGATGTCGACGCGGCCTATGGCCGATGATAAATTGTACTTATATGTTATACTAGCTTTTGCCCGCAGCTCCGCCCGCGTGGATGTCGGTTATCGCGACCAATCATAGCCTATGTCATTTCTCAAGGTCTAATCTATCCCTGTACCAAATTTCATCAAAATCGGTTCAGTGGTTTAAGGTTGAAAGCGGAACAGACAGACAGACAGAGTTACTTTCGCATTTATAATATTAGTATGGATACCTAGTGTGTTCACTGCATCGTGGATTCTCCATGATGCGGAAAACTACTACATTCCCTCTGCAGCACAGATCTCATGTGCTATGCATCTTCTCCGTTCCAACGCGGGTCCCGTCGCACTGTGTAGCCCCAACAATATTAACTAGATATATTAAAAGTTCTATGTTGGCCCCTAGAGTATTCACGCGATGTGGACTCTCCGCACCGCAGAGAACTATCCGCATCGCACTGTATCAGCCCTTCAATATTCTATTCCGTCGCACGCTCTCGGTGTATGTAAGCGAATACTTACTTCAATAGTCTCTAACTTACAAAAGCCTTTCCTTGTAGTCTGTAAATTGATTTATCGAATGAAATTGATTTACGGTTCAATGTACAGTTCCCAATTTATAAAGGTCTGAATCTATTATGTCAGTGATAGTGCCAACTACTGTTATAGTACAACGACCAAACACAGTAGGTAGTATTTTAGAAATGTAGTGATTTAGTTGCTGAAACGTGCTGTAAGCGGGCTTAACATTCGTATAGTCTGCCTAGTACCTATATATCCACAATTTGATATCTCTTTAAGTAATTAAAAAGTTATAGTTTTCATACTTTATACACACAAACAGTTTAACTTAGATATTACTCTGTCCATCAAGAACCAAGCGGATTGGTGACTCTTTTCTTTGCCGCACCATAAAGTCTTAAAATTCTTACCAGCACACGTGATTCCTTCTTCTTATAGTCCCGGGTCGTTCAAGCGAGGCCTGATAAAGCATCTGACTGTTCGTAATGGTGACCCTCTTACGATTAGACGATGTAAAATTATATTGACGTGTCCTATATAAACAAAATTCTATACAGTCCGATGTACGTACATATAGAGAATGATCTTCGATTTTAGCCAAACCGTACCGTATTAGAAAGTACAGTGTGACTCCAAATGAAAAACCAGGCGACCTTTGTTCAAATTTCATATTTTTTTCCTGCAGCTAAAGATAACTTAGACAGCAAAACCTTATCTAAATTCAAATCTTCAATCAACCCTTTAGAACAGTTTCCGAGAGACTAATATTGACAAGACAGATTTATGTAGCGAGGGTGAATAGGCAACCCGGTGAGGGTTGACCTCGGCGTTGTATGTCAATCAGACCGAGAATATTTTATAGAAAGGCTAGGTCAAGAGTTATGAAAGTGTAAGAAGTGAAGAAGTTGTATAAAATAAAACGGCCAAGTGCGAGTCGGACTCGCCCATGAAGGGTTCCAAGCAGCAAAGGCGAAATTGTGGTTTATGACGTATTAAAAAAAACTACTTACTGGATCTCGTCCGAACCCATTTTTAGTGGAAGTTTATTATTATTATTATTATTATTATTTTAACAGGCAGGCAGTCGAAACAACTGATAATGCCCGTATCCTGCTTGTGCCCACTAGTGTTTATTTATTTATTTTTTGTTTAAGGTGTTGGTCTAATCTATTCTTAAATTGGTTAATGTTCTGGGCTGTCACAACATCATGTGGTAGCTTATTCCACTCTCTCACTACCCTATTACTTAAAAAGTTTTTGTGTGGATTGTTATTCGAGAAGCTGGTGGATAGTCTTAGGTGGTGGCCTCTGAGGTGGTTATTATTGTTGCGTGTGAACAATTTGTCAAAGTCTTCAATGTCGTAATGTCCACTTAAGATCTTGAAAGTCTCTATCATGTCACCTCTGTCTCTGCGTTCTTTTAGAGTTGTAATTTTTAAAACTTCCAAGCGCTCTTCATAGGGTCTCTCTTTCAATGAACGTGGAATTTTTGTGAAGCTACGTTGTACCTTCTCCAGGAGTTCAATATCTTTATTAAAGTAAGGATTCCAGATTTGAAATGCATATTCTAGAATTGGTCTGACAAAAGTTTTGTGGATCTTAAGCATCATATCTGGCGTTAGAACTTTAAAGGCTTTTCTAATTAAATAAATTAAACTTCTTGCTTTCTTGACGATTGATGTAATGTGTTCATCCCACTTTAAGTTTTCTGCAATTTTGACTCCCAGGTCCGTTTGTACCTTGACATCTGTTAGAGGCATGTCATTCAATTTATAGGTTAGGCAAGGATTTCGATTACCTATGTGTAGTACTGTACATTTTGAGGTGTTGAGGTTTATGAGCCACAGCTTGGACCAGTTGGCTATAAGGTTTAGATCGTTTTGGAGCTCGTCATAGTCAGTTAATGGGTTGGCGAATATTTTAGTATCATCAGCGAACATACTGACATCGCAGTCTAGACAGTGTTGGAGGTCAAAGGTATATATGATGTACAGAACTGGGCCCAAAACTGATCCCTGCGGCACGCCACTATGCACTTCCATATGATCTGACTTTTCATCACCGATTCTCACTTGTAGTGTTCTTCCACGCAGAAAGGATTCTATCCATGTGAGAAGTTTTCCACGTATGCCTAATTATGTTCTAATTTGAAGAGAAGTCTTTTTATAGGCACTTTATCAAATGCCTTTTCATAATCGAGGTAGATGACGTCAACAGGTACTCGTTCATTAAATTTCTCAATCCAGGATGATAAGCATGATAATAAGTTGGAGACCGTGGAACGATGAGGGCAAAAACCGTGTTGTTGTTGGGGAATAACTTTATGGTGAGAAAGAAATTCCCTGACGTGCTTGACTATAATTTTTTCCATTGCCTTGCAAATGACGCTAGTCAAGCTGATGGGTCTATAGTGTGCTGGTTCTAGTTTACTTCCCTTTTTAAATATTGGTGTCACCAATGCTGTTTTCCATATATCTGGTAGGTTGCCAGTTTCATAAGAAGTTTGCATTATCGTTGATAAGTAATTAGTTATATTGCATCTTTTTAATATTGCAACTGGAATATCGTCAGGTCCTGGGGATGAGTCAATTTCCATTTCAGAGATAACATTGTTAATTTTTTCAGGAGTAAATGTAATTTCTTCAATGGAGTCCATTATTCTCAGTGATGGGTCAAGGGCAGGTAGATGGTCATTCGGTTCCTTCTGGAAAACACTTGCAAATTGGTTAGCAAATGCCATTGCAATGTCACGAGGCTCTGTCACAGTTACTCCGTGCTCATTATGTAAAATGGTAGGTATACTGACTTTGGATGTGATTTGCTGCCTGATATACGAGTAAAATCTCTTGTGTCCTGCGTTTATTATGTCTTGCTCATAGGCTATGCGGTTTTTTCTGTTGTGATTTATTAATTGGTTGTTTGCTTTTCTATAGTCCTTATAATGTTCATTGAGGCCCGTTAGCTGATATCGATTCCACAATGCTATTTTTCGATTTATAAGTATTTTGCTTTCGTTTGAGATCCATGGCTTGTTCATAGTATCTTTACGTATTTTTCGGGGTACATGTACATTAATAGATTCTTTAAGTGCTTCATGTAAGACGTTGAATTGATAGTTCACACAATGTTTGTCAGTAATCTTGCCCGGCAATGATAATCGGAGATGGTCGTTTATTTTGTCGTAATTCGCTTTGTTGTAATTTAGTTTGGTTTTATGTTGTGTTTGTTGTATTGGAGCTTGCAGTTCTATGGTGGCTAATAAGCACGTATGATCACTTTTGCCGATTGCGGCCTGGTAATCAATGGTGGCTAGGAGCGAATCATCGTTTGTTAATATAAGATCCAAATATGAAGGTTGGTTTCCTTGCCGAAATCTAGTGTGTCTGTCGACCAGTTGCCTAAGGTTACTGTTATTATACCATTGTACAAAGTTGCTCTCTTTTGGTGTCAGGTATCCACTATTTTGCAGTGGCCACTGCACTCCCCCGTAGTTGAAATCACCCATTATTATCACAGTATTAGTCTCAGAGACATGGTGCAGTTGATTCAGTAAACAATTGTCTTGGTCTATTGAAGATCCATGTCCTCTATACACCCCACAGAGAGAAAACTTGGTTGTTCCCATATTAATATCCAGCCATAAACATTCAGAAGCTTCATATTTTTTGTTATAGATGGTATTTTGTTTTATTGTCAAGGCGTCATTTTTCTTTGAAGCATATACTGCAACTCCTCCGCTGCGTTTACCAATCCTGTCATCTCGATGCAGCTCGTAGCCTGGTATTGACACAACTGAGTCTGGTATGTTTGGCTTGAGCCATGTCTCTGTGTCAATGATTAGAGTAGGTTTTAGTAGTTTAGTAGTTTAGTAGTTTAGTAGTTTGCATGGGAATATACATCATATATTTTTTTTAAATTTATCATTCTCTTATTTTAGAGGGGGGGGGACACACATTTTTCCACTTTGGAAGTGTCTCTCGCACAAACTGTTCAGTTTAGAAATAAATTATATTAGAAACCTCAATAGCATTTTTAAAGACCTATCTATAGCTACCCCACACGTATGGGTTTGATGAAAAAAAAAAGTTGAGTTTTAAGTATGGGGACCCCCAAAATTTAACCCCTTTTTTTCTATTTTTGTGTAAAATTCTTAATGCGGTTTTCAGAATACATCTACTTACTAACTTTCAACAGCATAGGTCTTATAGTTTCGGAAAAAAGTTGCTGTGACATACGGACGGACAGACAGACAGACGGACGGACAGACATGACGAATCTAGGTATAAGGGTTCCGTTTTTTGCCATTTGGCTACGGAACCCTAAAAAGCGTAACATATTAGTTCGTGCGGAATTCTCGCCATCAGGGATGGTTATGTCAAACTCAGATCGACTAAAACCGCATGCGATCTCGGGTCTTTATTACCGGGGTGTACTCGTAAGGTTACCTAATGAGGAATTTTCCTAGCACCTAAGATTTTAAGATAGCCAACTCTAGTGTGGGAATCACGATGTCCCCATATAACGCCGGAATGATGAAGTGCAAGCATCGCGACCCCGTACCAGCTTGGTTTATAGGGTGATAGGTGCCATACAGTCTCCGCCTATCCTGTTATAAACGAAGAGGCGTGACTATATGCACATAACAAGCAATTCTTGTTTATATGTATTACAGCAATTGCTCGCTTATTGATATAAGACGTAATGGACGATAAAAACCATTTTTGTTTGTATCTATTCAATATACAATCACACAATTGCCAACGATTGTATTAAATTACGTGGAATTCAATTCCGAAATCAATTTATGTTTGCATTTATTTCTTTTCAGGCCCTTTACAACGGATATTCAATCTTCGCGGTCCTTAACGATTTGGTTGATTAAATAAAAGATGATTGTAGATTTTGTGTGTGTAGCCAAGCAATTATGTAAATGTATCATCATGTTTAAGTAGTATTATTATTTATTTTATTGCACGTAGTTATGTATCATTGTGTCAATACATTTATGTCATAGAAGATATTATATTCACGTGTTTCCCTCAGCCTACAATTCCTGGTCCTTTAAACGGGGCGTGAAGAAGCATCTGATGAGGCCGTCAAGCTGAGTGCCACCATAGTAACATGGTACGTGTCTATACCTAACGTTGACCTTCTTTTCTTGCCTTCAGCTTACTATCAGGCGAGGCGAAGTCAAATTGACGTGTCCTATATAAAAAAAAACTATATATAACTCACCTACAGTTTGATACACCTGTAGATTGTTGAACGATACTCTGGTGCGAGCTATCTTTTTAGGGTTAAAGAGCCTGTCAAAGCAGTCACTCCTGTGAAATCCAAAATTAACAAATTCAAGAGCGGTATGGTGTCAGATGATGATAATAATGCGTGTTTAGTGAATACATATCTACATAAAATTGTAAAATTTTGGTTCACTTTTATTTCAGCTATAGCAATTCTCGTAAAACTTTTTACCTATTTTATTACAGTACAAAATGACAATTACAGCGAGTGTAGTTTTTAGACGTGTACGGCCAATTGTATTGTAGGTACCTATTACTATTTGTTGTGGATCAAATGGAGCTAGTAACTTCAATAGGGGTCATACGAGACCCGACCCAACAGATGTGTACGTAATAACTCTGCTTTTAAAGAGTTGGAGATGCTTTTTTGACAGTTTTTTTTTTTTAATTTAGTGAATTTTATTCATATGTCGTTGATTTCTCTATTGAAAAATGGAAATAGAGTCTTGTGAACGCCTACTAATGTTTTATAGTTGTCGGACATTTAAAACATGAAAGCGTTACAAAAAATAAATACATTCAAGCGTCGGTAGCTTAGAGGTTAAGGAGTCGACCTTACGAACGTGAGGTCCTGGGTTTGAATCCTGGCCATTGCACTACCGACGTGAACCCACTCGTAACACAAGCAATTAAGCTTAGCTGGAGGGGTTAGAGGTAATATTAGTAATTTCGGTTGCTAATATTGTTTAATAAAAGATATTGGGTACTTCCAGTTTGCCCCACCAAGCGTCCTCACCGGTGGGGCAAAATAGAATGTCAAAAATGTATATCCACTTTTCCCCATTATACGTTCTGGTGGGGAAAATTATACTCGTTCAAATTCCTGGTGCCCAGAAATAATCGTCCCCACTAGGGGTGGTAACTTAGAATGGGAGAGGTGAGAGGTATCCAAGATATTGTATAGGAAGTTAGTCAGGAATATCATCGTGACGTTAAGCTGTACCTATATTTATTTATTTTGATTTACGTTAGTTGTACTTTTCTCTCTCTCTCTCTTTCTTTCGTATTATTACACCTTGTATTGTATTCTTTTGTATTATATTGTATAAATAATAACTACACCATGTCTTTTGTGCTGTCTCATCACTGTCCATCCCAAGGTTGCCTGGAAGAAATCGCTTCCAGCGATAAGGCCGCCCATTGTACATTAAACTGTATACATGCTACCTACTTTGTCTATACTGTAAATCTATTGGTGTACAATAAAGCATTATCTATCTATCTATCTATCTATCTATCATCATTCTCTGCGCCTTTTACTAACTCAGTTGGGGTCGAATTTTGAGTCTAACTGTGATGCGATTGAACTTTGATATTTTCCGTGAAGCGACTGCCATCTGAACTCCACAACCAGTTGATAATGAGTAATTAACGTTCTGTAATAATTAATTAATGTTATGAATTAATTATTTAATTAATGTTCTGTAGTTAGACTCATCGGACTTTTGTGGGCTCCAACTACTCGTAACTACTGCCATAGAAGTCCGCAAACATGTGATTTGCGTTTTGCTGCCGTATAAATAGGGAGCCCCTTGTTACGCAGACAGAAATTTCCTAGAATTTCGTTTCACAGAAAATGTTTCACATAATATTTGGTACTTATATTTTTATTTTGAACATTATTGTTTCAAAGACAATTTACCAGAATGAAACATATTTCACAGAAAAACAATTTAATGAATTTTTATTTACATTTTTTTGTTTAATAAAATTATCAAACAGTAGAATTATTTTTTAAGGAACATTAAACCACCACCATAATCGAAAATAATTTGGTCTAACGTTTAATAAATTAGAACACGTCATTATAGTTTACACCCCGACTCAGAGTACCCCGACTTGGATAGGTTAGGTTAGAAGGCTAAGGCGGGAGCGAAGCGGAGCGGAGCTCCCGCCTTAGGCCTTCGTGGTTATTTTTTTTAAAACCACCCAGAAATAGGAGCCCCGCGGAGCGGGGCTCCGTCGAATCATCTTAGCGCAATTAAGTTTCATATCTTTTGAGTGGTATGTCAAACGATTTTATATTTAATGTATGTTATGATAATAAAGAATATTTAATTTGTTATTCTATGATATGATTATTCTAACATTAAACTTTATGTGAAACAAAAATCAATGATTTAAAAATCTTCAAAGTAAGTATTCTGTGTATTGATTATTCTATGAAACGAAAATATGAGAAAAATTTTATGTGAAACGAAATTCTATAAAACAATTAGCTATAAAACAACGCACACCCGTAGAAATATAATTGACTTTACAATAATCGAAAAGGACGTGAGATAAATACAATCTCAAGACTTTAAAAATATTATGTTTATCTACCTAATATTTTGCGGACAACGATAGCCTAACATTCCTGTGTTAATATTATACATTTTTGCTAAACCCCGAATAATTTTGTCGGACAAAAATACATTTTTAGAATGTCATTACTTTATTATAAAGGCGCAAGGTTGACGCTCTCAGATTCTCTAAACTTATTGTTGCAACCATTTGACAAAAGTGTTTGTTTATGTGCCATTAGAGAGGAATAATAAGAGAATAAGTGGTGTAGAACAGAATCAACAGAAGATTAGGTCTGCTTTGTTGCAAAAATAATAAGAGGCGGCTCTTTTTGTACACTTTAGAGGCATTTTAAATCTGTTGTATGCCTAATGGACTGACAACGAATGACACAGACAGATCTTAGATGGGGTCTAGATGTCGATGTGTAATATGTCCCAGAATAATAGCGAAGGTGAAATTTTTCAAAAAGAAAACCTGTGGAAATAAATTTACCTGTTATAGAACGACGATGGAATGTTCTCAATTTTAGATAGAGAATTTCAGATATATTCAGGTTTAAATAATCTATTATGTAACTATTAGAACTATCGGGATATTTACCATGTATTGTTTGATCATGATGCAACAGCGCCGAAATATCGGAAACTCCAAACAATACAATACATGGTAAATATCCCGTTAGTTCATGAAAGTTTAAATACCTATAATGTATTATGTATATTATTTATTATTTGAGTATAAATTTAATCATGTCTACCGTGGTATACATGATTAATTTGCAAAGGAAGCCGGCAGGAATCGGGTGATATGTGTGAGGGACACACACAGAATAATTATCATTACTGTAAGTCTATCATTAATAATTACTGAAAGTAACTTCCGAGATCCCCCAAATCAAGATCCTATGATAATACAAAATACATTGTAAGTATCTCAGAGGATACAATGTAGGTACAGTGCCATTTCGTTATAAGCACTGTAAACTAAAACTAATAAAGTACATACATAAAAGTACGACATAAAACAGGGATTACATCCGTGGAGCAACATCTTATGTATTCGACTAAGATTAAGTAACCTGCGAGTAGAGGCTCGTTTAGACGAGGAGAGTTCCTCGCCTGCGAGATACTCGTACGATTATCGAAAGGACAGAAAAAAGTTGCTTCGTTTAAACATTCGCAAAAAGAATTGCCACTTGCTCGTCCACGCTGGTCAGAATTGCCTCACAATTGAATTTCGGTAGTGTCCGTCTAAAATACCCGCTCTGCACATAGACAGATGCACCTGCAGACGTCGGCAGATGTATCCGCAGATGTCTGTCAAACGTGTGGACACTCCGCACTCGCTCGCACCGAATCCCTCTGATACGTGCCACAAAAACTGACAAACCGACAACAAACGGATTAGTGCCAGATGCATCTGCAGACGTTTAATACCTACGACCTACGACAGACAAGCAAATCACCCCCTCTACACATTAACGTACGCGTCCTCGGAAGACATCGGCAGATGCATCTGTCTATAGAGCGAGCATAAACAGAATTTTAAAGCACTACTCGTATTTTGACATCGGCGATATGTCACTTGCGAATCTCGTATGATATAATCGTAGGCAAGAATGCAGCGTTTGCCATGTGTGTAAACCTTTTCAAAAGAATCACTATCTTATGAAAAGGTTTAGTAGCGTACGATTGCTTTATTGCTAGTGACAGTGCGAGAAACTCTCCATGTCTAAATCAGCCTTAATGTTGAAACTTCTAGAACAAAGATTACATTCTCCCGCCTAGCGCGAACTAGTTTCCGAAACGAAAGTATTTTTTATTTCTTTTGTTAGATTAGTTGCTACATACACGAACTAGCAAATTAGTTTTTGTTTTTAATTAGAGATAGGCTTCTGTTTGATTAGTAGTACACGCATAAATGCTTGATGTTTCTGTGAATCACAATGACGTCATCCGACAAATAAAGATCCAACCCCACCAAACGGACGGCATCGGCCCGGATTTTACAATCTTTAAACAAAATTAAATCTTATTATCACAGTGTTTGAAGTTGACAGCGACGTGCGGTGGCATGACGCACGTCAAGCTGTCATGCGTGACTTGGTAATATAAACTTTAAATGCTGTGATATAAGATTTATTTTGTTTAAAGATTGTAAAATTCGTTCCGATGCCGTCCGTTTGGTGGGGTTGAACCTTTACTAAACTTAAGGACGTAGCTCGCAGAATAAACAAGCCGAATGGCTATGGGCTGACTACTGCAGTTGCTGCAGGACCGATGCCCATAGGAGCCAATTTTTAGACCGGGAGACCGCGAATGAGCCAATGGAAGTTGGTTAGCCCCCAAAATGTACTGACGACCTGAAAAACACCTTTTTCGATGGGGAATTCAATCTACACCACCCGTATAGACTGGAAGCCCCCTGAAAAAGGTATTGTTATAGTGCACATTGGGAAAAGCCCATATCTAGTGGACTGCGATAGGCCAAAAGACTGATGGGAGAAATTTCACCCTAGTTGTCGATTTCACCCTAGTTTCAATCTTTAAGAAAAGCTAGCATACTAGTTATTGGAATTTCATTAAATTAACTATTAACACACTGTAATTTAACTTTGGAAATAGAGATCTTATTACTATTTTTATTAAGTAGTGTAAAAATATATTGGCATATCCTATTAAATTTCATGAACCTTCTGCGTTTACTTTTACTGTGGCGCACACTTATTTTTTGTGGAAAGTAATGTTGTAAAAATACTGCGTTGGACAGCGCTGCGTCCCGTTTTTGGTATAAAAAACGTCTTAGTGCAAGAGCTCCCGTAATTTTGTAAGGAATAAGTGCGTTCTTTTGTGAAAATACTGAATTCATTGTAGGATTGAGTCATAATGAGATTCTGGCGTTAAGGAAGTACGTATTTACAAAATATTGTTGATTTGAGCAACAAAAATAATGGATCGATGGATTTTTGTTACTAAATCACAACAATAACTCTTATAATCCTCCTGAAAAGATTTAGATAACAATTGACACAGAGACAGGCTACTATTTATCCTGGAAATTGATTTCTGTGAGTACAGAAAAAATTGTAGGAAATATACCTACTTAGTAAGTACGAATAATGTAAGTAGGAACAAATTATCAAGGTCTATCGCCCCCAAAGGCGCTGGGTCAAGGTACTGGGGGTAGGCCCAGAAGTCCAGGCCGACCATGGACGTCTAAGATCGTGCGAAGTGGAGACGAAAGAGCTGAAAGGCGGACCGAGCTCCAAAGTCACCTTAGCCTCGGATGCAATCAAGAAAATACGTTTCCATGAAGATAACCATGTATGTTTATTATCGGATGTCACTATCCCTAATGGCTGTTCCCAATAACATAATCTAAATATTAGAGATAGTTCTTATGTCAAATCCTATTGGTATTTTCCTAGCTACTATGAATTGCGTTACCATAGAGATTGATGACGTTTTTATACTTTCTAATGTCAAAACTGGCGATAGATAGGTTATTGGGAACGGCCGTTAGTCGCCGTCTCCGACACCCACGTGAAGAGATAGCGTGGCCCATATTTTACTCCACCGGGAACAAACACTGCTCACGGCAGAAAGAGGAAACTTTTTATATCATACATACATACATATACGCACGTCTGCAGACTCCCGAAGGGGTAGGCAGAGGTATATTATCTTATCACCTACATTTTGACAACTATGATTTTCGGTCCCACGTAATAAAGGGGGCCTATTGTCGTCAAGCGGGCACTTAGTCATGGGCTGTATGCTTACTGTCGGATGGAGAACAACCCTATCCCTTACTTGCCTTCTATGACACTCACGTGAAGGGAACCGACACTGCTCACGGCAGAAAAAATAAACTTTTTATATAAAACAAGAATGATAGTATCAGATGAACCGCTCCTCTTAACACTTTAAAAGTATAAAAAGGTCAAGCGATACATAATCCTTATTTAAAAGTAACCGAGACAAGATAAACTTTCTTCGTAATTATGATTTTTGCATAACTCAGTCAAGTGGATCTTATTACGGGACGATGGTGGGATCGTTAAAACTTGGGGCCTTTGATACCTCAAGAATAAAAGTTAAAGAAATCTTTAGTAACAAGCCAGTCATTTAGTGGAGGCTTTCGGAGTTTATTAAGAAAGTGCTGATCTTACGTATCCAAAAATATATTTTTGTTTTTTTTTAATGACTATTCTGGGGTAGTAAATGATGGATGGATGGATGGAGTAAATGGGGAAGTAGCAATAGAAAGGGGATCGGGCCTTTTTAAAGGTGTGTACTTATTTCTTTGGTTGTGTGTACCAACCAACTATACTCTTATACACTAGCGGCGTTAAGAATAGCATTATATAGGTACTTAGGTCATGATCAAGGGTCGGCAGCGCGAGTATGACGCCCCTGGTGTTGCATACGTCCATAGGCCACGGTGACCACTTGCCATCAGGTGGGCCGTGTGCTTGTCTGCCGCCTAAGTGGTATAAAAAATAAAAATTAAAAAAACTTAGGTACCATGTATAATGATCACTAACATTACTTTTAGAGTTCACGGCATCTTACCATGTCTTTTGTTGTTGTGATTTAATGACAAGATTTTGACACGTCAATTTCACTTCCCCTCGCCTGATGCAAGCTAAGTCTCAGAGAAAGAGGGTCACTATTATAGATACGAACCATGTTACAATGGTGGCACTCAGCTTGATGGCCTCATCATATGCATTTTCACGCCGCGCTTAAAGGACCCAGAGTACTATTACTTATTCTGTGACCCAGTCTGTAGAATAAGGAAACACGTGAGCTGGTAAGGAATTTCACTATTATTTAATTTTTTTATTAAAAATATAATTTAAATCGTGTCTGAAAGAGATAAATATACAGTCATTCATCTTCATGATAAACACATTTAGCCGCCATTGCAATGTCAATGTTCAGTAGCATAGTCTTGATATAGGAGCTAAATCTTCAGAAAATAACACAGGTCGCCTGCAGTTGTTACTTGCTTGCAATAAACTTCAAAGAACTTACAGCTTTTTTGCTCCCAACACATGGTCTAGAATCATTTACTACCCCTACTGTGAAAATTACACATCGTAAAAGTACAACAAAAGTTTATTCGCTTGCAGTATATTTTAGAGTACAGCTACTTCCTCATTTGAATTCCAAGTTGAGAGGAAATTTAGTTTTGTACAGTAAATACTTCTCGTAAAAGCTGGCCTAATGAACGTACAGTTATGTCGAATAGTTTACAGACGACAATAGGAGCGGTATGCTATGCGGGTCTCGTACACATTCATGACTACACGTTTAGATTATGTACTTATCTGTACGTTAACTTAATTATATCTAACCAATATTATATAATGTTTGAATGCCAAGATGAGAGGGAATTTAGTTCTGTAGAGTAAGTATTTCTCGTAAATCCTGGCCTAATGAACGTACAGTTATGTCGAATAGTTTACAGACGACAATAGGAGCGGTATGCTATGCGGGTCTCGTACACATTCATGACTACGCGTTTAGATTATGTACTTATCTGTACGTTAACTTAATTATATCTTACCAGTACTATAAAATGATGACAGGTATCTGTGGGCGTGTGTTTGTTGCCAAAATAATAGTATTTGTACACAAAATAGTAGATCTGTCGCCAAAATGCAAGCTCGAGCACGCTGACGCGGCCCAGCGATCTACCGAGGCATTATCAAAAATAACTTTTAATCCAGTTGAAATAAAGATTTATTTTTCAGCTCTATGCGAATTTATGTAAGATTACCATTTTATTTCGTTTATTTTGACTGGATTATTAGATCAGCGGAAGTCTAACCTAATCCGGTGTCGTTTTCTGCGGACTGTAATCAATATATTTGTCGACAATTCCACCATTTTGAGTACCAACATTTTGAAGACAAAATATAAAGTTTGCCGACAAAATGCATTTCCCTATTATTATTAGATATTCTTATTTCTTCCTTACCAGCATATAAGTAGCATTTAATACAAGTATAAAACCACAAAATATTCTCCCAAAAGAACCTAGCACCTTCTTATTTTCGGCTTGGTCCATTTTCGTAACTGTCATTTTCATAACCAGCTACGAACGTGGATTTTTTTTTCCACCGCACGTCAAATCCCAAGCAACAGATGTTGAAATTGAATTTATAAGTACAAGAACAATTTTTAATAAGAGTCCCGAAGAGCTATTAATCAAAACACGGTCGTGATGTTAATAAAAACTTGAGCCCAACCTAAGACATTCTTTCTCGTCCGGATGAAAATTACGCGATGAAGTGTATTCAGATGAGAACTGAAGAGTAATTTAATACTAGAGTTCTAAGGCTTTTACATCCAACGTTTTAAATAATGCCTCGATTGAAAGGGTCAATAACCTGATAGATTATTTTCTTGTGAGTACAGAGATTTGAGTGCAGTTTTGGTGCTCTCAAGGAGACGATGACTTTATCTAAGAGCAGCTTTCAGTTTCAGGATCCATACTAATATTATAAATGCGATAATATATTAGTAACTCTGTCTGTCTCGCTTTCACGCCTAAACCAATGAATTGGTTTTGATGAATTTTGGTACAGAGATAGATTAGACCTTGGGAAAGGACATAGACTATGTTTGGTCGCAACAAACGACATCCAAGCGGGTGGAGCCGTGGGCAACAGCTATATTTAAATAAAATAATACAAAGACAGGTTGTAACACTTCTGATTAAAATTTAGTCACAGAGTACAAAAAGTAGATATTCCATACACGTGTAGATACCTATTCAAAATGTAGTCAAAATCAATCGGCAATAGTAGTGCGGTTGGTAACCTGCTGTCGCGCGGTCGCGACGCGATTGCTAACCTGCTGTCGCGCGGTCATGATGCGATTGCTAACCTGCTGTCGCGCGGCCACGACGCGATTGCAGTACAGTGGTGCGGGCGATCGCGGCTCAGCGTCGTTGGTGCGGTGTATACGCACACATAAATCGTCTTATTTCTAATACTTCAGTGCACAGTGTTAAGTTTATAGCAATCTGTCTATAAATCCACAGGTCACAACGTAAATGTACACCATAATGTCCACAAAGCGTCAATTTTAACGATTGTGTTAAAGACGGAGAAGAAACAAAGGGTGCGTCGTTCCAAATTTATCATCATGGAACGATAAGAATGAATCGTTGTACCAAAATTGTTTCAGCTTTTTTAGGGTGGTAGCACATCACGGTTGCAAAATTATGACGTGATAAAAAGGAGGAAGTACGACTACATACCTCGGTATTATGAAAAATATGTAATTGTAATATTTTATATATTATAATTCCTTCGTCTTGATGTATTTTTTCATTACATATTTCAAATAATATTAAATTCCAAAGTCCTCGGCAACGGCTTGATCGATTTCTATTATTTTTTGGGTATAAACTATTATTAAGTACTAGCTTTTGCCCGTGGCTCCGCCCGCGTGGATGTCGGTTATCGCGACCAAACATAGCCTATGTCCTTTCTCAAGGTCTAACCTACCTCTATACCAAATTTCATCAAAATCGGTTCAGCGATTTAGTCGTAAGAGTGAGACAGACAGACAGACAGACAGAGTTACTTTCGCATTTATAATATTAGTAGGGATAGTAGGTCTAAACTATTTTTATACCTCTAATTTATAAGACCCAATTTTTTATACTTTTTTTTTCTTCTTGAATTGTCAGTAAAAATACACATCTAATTAAATTTCAATTACACACATAAATCCTTTCTCACTCTCCTATCATCCACTCCCTTTTTAAATTGCAGCAAAACAACGTTTGCGTCGTCAAATAGAACTCAATATTATATATAAATTTCAGTTCTCTGAAATAAATTCTTGAAACCTTAGCTTAGATTCGCTATTCGTCGTAAACTAATCGTGATTATGCAATCCATGAATAAATTTAAATAATACTGCACCTCTGTTGAATATTTTGTTGCGGACGAGTTATCATAACTGTGAGATATTTCCTCTTACAAGATTACAGCAGTAAAATCGTCTACAACTAAATTTTGAGACAAGACACAAAATTCGCATAGACTTGAATATGTTACAAACTTGAAACCGAATTTTCACAATCCACGTTTCACACTAAGAATGTATAAGATATATCCATAGTTTGAATCGTGGAATTCATCGATATGTTATATATGTGGTGACGGAGAAAAATACAAGTAGGTATCACCACCCCATCTCATCCGAAGGCCACAAACGGAAAAATACGCAGACGATATCACTGCGAGAGAAGGAAAAATTCGAAATAAAACCCTGTACCAACCCGTCTGTCCAGCGTGGAAACAGTAGTTGGCCTGCCAACATTGGACGAGGCCTATGTCCAGTAGTGTACTGCAATAGGCTAATTGATTGATTATATCGAATATGGGGCAACACAAGTAATAATTTATGTTTTACAGGTATCGGTGTGCCACAAGCCTAACTGTATTCCAAATATTCTGTTACATTTTATGTCTGTTCGCACTTAAGTCGTTCGTCTAAATTACTTGTATTTCACGGCCCCTGCGTTTTAATATATTTGTTTAAAAATGTATATATTTTGTTTCAAACATTCTGTACTACTTATGCGAGATGACGAAGGTAGTAGACTCCGCTGGCTAATTGCTTTTACCGATTAAACTTTCACGTGTAAATGTAGAAGATGGTGCAGCCTGCTTTTAGCGTAAATAAAAGCATTCCCTAGAGAGCCTAAAGGCCTTTTTAAGGTAAAATTATAGCTATAGCATCGTCCATTAAAAGTAACTCTAGATTTTTTATGGCAACATTTTTATGTAGGTACTATTCCTTGAGCGTTTCTTTACGATAGTAGAAAGTATTTGGCAGAAAATAGTAATATTGAACCTCAAAATGTTTTCGACGACATTTTTTTACCAAAGAGATGACGAAAGCAAGCCAGCACACCGCATAAAATTACGATTTAGATAATAATATTGGCCTATAAATACAACAAGCTTTATAGAAAATAAAACCAGTGATAGAAAATAAAGACGTTGTGCCAGAATAGAAACATAATCACCGAATCGTATCGAACCAAACCGAACGATGCGGTGATATGTTCATCATGCGTAGGTACTGCCACGGAATGGAATGCTTGGCCCAAATCTGTGTTTCTGAATAGAAACTTGGGAGTCTTCAAGACTAAAGTGAATGTGTACCTAGTAATAAGTAAACATGCTTCACTGTCACTTACCAACAACTGAGATACGGCAAACGCTAGACTATAAGCCAAAAAAAATTAACATTAAAAAAAAAAATTGGTGCTAACAAGATTTCCTTCGAAACCTAATAAACCAAAAAAGATTATAAGCTTCATTTATTTCAGTCTTATACATTTCTGGGTGTATGGGGGCTCACCTAGATCTTGAGCCCCAAGCCAACCTCACCTGCAAGCTGGTGCACCTGCTGAACAACGGACGAGGCTCTGGCGCTGGCTTTCCCCTCGGGGTTGGGGGGTCGGACGGCAGTCGCCCCCGGAAAAGCCAAAATTGCCAAATTTAAAATAAATGGCTCGTAAAGAAAAAAGGAATCGCAATGAGGGTAGGGCGCCGCCGCAAAACGGCGCGCATGAGGGTCGCCCGCCTCGTGTCGCAAGTGGGCAAGGGCTACCGTGCCTGAGCCGGGCACGGCTAAAGATGTTAGGCCAACTTTGTGATTCCCGGAAACTCCGCTTCGCAACGTGGAACATCGGCACGTTGACCGGTCGCACGAGGGAGTTGGCTGACGTACTCTGCAGGCGGAGAGTGGCCGTGGCGTTCCTGCAGGAGACTCGGTGGGGTGGCGATAGCACCATGCACATTGGGGACGGCTACCAGCTGATGTACACAGGTGCACCTGACGGGCAGGCCGGGGTGGGCGTGGTGCTCTCCCGGGCGTTGCAGGATGACATCTTGGAGGTGAAGAGCTATAGCGCCCGACTTATGGTTGTGAGGGTGCTTATCGATGGGATTATAACCCACCTGATAAGTGCTTACGCTCCACAGGCTGGGCGTGGCGAAGCCGAAAAGATCTTGTTCTGGGACCAACTCGGGGGAGTGCTTCGTGACGTCCCGCTGTCGCAGGAGATTGTCTTGGGCGGTGACCTGAACGGTCACGTGGGTGACGGATGTGAGGAGTTTGGGCGTGTCCACGGCGGTTTTGGATACGGTAGTCGCAACCCAGAGGGTGAGCACATCCTTAGAACGTGTGCGACTGCCGACCTGGCCATCGTGAACACGTACTTCAAAAAGAAATCCGAACATCTTGTCACCTACAAGAGCGGGGGGCGCTTAACCCAGGTTGATTTCCTGCTCACTAGGAGGCACAGCATCAGCAGGGTGGCCAACTGCAAGGTTATACCCGGGGAGAGTCTCACTAGCCAACACCGTCTCCTTGTCATGGACCTCCGCGTGAAACCCAAAGACAAACGTGCCGAGCGTGCCCAACGCAAAATCAGGTGGTGGCTGCTTGATGAAGCTAAGTCCCAAAGTTTCGTCTCAGCCATCGGTGACAAGTGCGCCGATGCTTTAGACGAACCAGTACAGGTTTCTTGGGACAGGATTCGGGCAGCTATTCTTGAGGCGGGGAGGGTGGTGCTCGGCATGTCTAAGGGTGGACGCAAGTGTGACAAGGACACCTGGTGGTGGAACGACACAGTCCAGAGAGAGATCAGGGTGAAGAAAGCCCTCTTTAAAAAGTGGCAAGCGTCCAAATCTTCCGACGACCGCGATGCGTACAAAGATGCAAAACGCGCCACCAGGAGAGCCGTAGCCAGGGCCAAACGAGACCACTTGCAACCTCTATATACCAAGTTGGAATCGTCTGAGGGGCAAAAGCTCATATATAAGTTGGCGCGTTCCAGGGCCAAAGCGGCGCAGGGTCTATCCAAGTGCCGCTGCATTAAAGACCCTGGGGGCAATTTGTTGTACGAGAAAGTCGCGGTGAAGGAGAGATGGCGCTCATACTTCCACGAGCTGCTGAATAAGCAGCATAAAGAGGTGCAGCCACCAGACCTCCCTCCGAATCAAGGACTAGTGCCACCGATAACGCCTGTGGAAGTCCAGACTGCCATTCGCCGCATGAAGAACCGGAAAGCTGTCGGACCCGACGAAATCCCCATCGAGGCTTGGAAGGCAATGGGCGCCCGTGGTGTGGGCATTCTAGCAAATCTTTATAACCGCGTACTCCTCACCGGCGAGATCCCGAGCCAGTGGAGGCTGAGCATCATCACGCCAGTCTTCAAAGGCAAGGGATCGGTGCAGGAGTGTGGTAGTTACCGCGGTATAAAGATAATGTCCCACACCATGAAGCTCTATGAGCGGATAATCGACTCCCGGATCCGACAGGAAAGTACACTCTCGGAGTGCCAGTACGGGTTCCGTCCCGGGCACGGGACCATGGACCCAGTGTTCGCCCTAAGGGTTGTGGCGGGGAAATACAGGGCGAAGAACACGCCCCTGCACTGCCTATTCTTAGACATGCAGAAGGCCTTCGACTGTGTTCCTCGCGAGGTGATCTGGTGGGCACTGCGGGCCAAGGGTGTCCCAGAGACTTACATTGACACCATCCGAGACATGTACTACGATTCCGGTTCCGTGGTTCGGACTGCTGTTGGCGACTCGAAAGCCTTCCCCATCACCGTCGGGGTACACCAAGGATCCGTCCTTAGTCCTTACCTGTTCAGCGTGGTATTAGATGTTTTGTCGGACAGCATTAGAAACTCACATGAGCAGCCTCCGTGGTTGCTCATGTATGCTGATGATATTGCGCTCATGGACGCGGACAGGAGCAGATTGGTGCGACGCGTGAAAGGATGGAAAGAAGCGCTTGAGAACGGCGGTCTGAAGCTAAATGTAGCGAAGACAGAATACTTAGCGTTAAACTCCACAGATCCCACACCCGTCCGCATAGGCGATGATTTGGTCGAGCGCACGGACCAGGTTAAGTACCTGGGATCTGTACTTCATGTGACCGGTGAGATCGACCACGACGTCAAGGCACGCATTGCTGCCGCGTGGGCCAAGTGGCGAGAAATGACTGGCGTGACCTGTGATCCTAAAATGCCAGTCAGGTTGAAGGGGCAGGTCTATAAGACGATCATTAGGCCTGTTCTCTTGTATGGTTGTGAGGCGTGGCCGCTGCTCGAGCGACACAAGCAAGAGCTGCGTGTCACGGAGATGAAAATGTTGCGGTGGATGTGCGGCGTTACGCGTAAAGATCGCGTACGGAACTCTCGCATCGGCGGCAGCCTCCATGTCCGTGACATCGCGGATAAAATGCAAGAGAGCCGCCTTCGCTGGTGCGGCCACGTCTTGCGGCAACCGCCAGGCTACGTGGGGAACAAATGCCTGGCAATGGTACCCCCGCCGGGTCCAGGTAAAAGGGGTAGGCCAAAGAAGTCCTGGCTTGACGTCGTGGAGGGTGATATGCGTGCAAATGGTCTCACTACCATGGACGCCCAAGATCGTGCGAAGTGGAGGAGGAAGAGCCGGAAGGCGGACCCTGAGCTTCGAGGTCATCTTGGCCACGGATGCAATCAGGAGAATACGTCTATATGCAGATGATGATGACATTTCTGCCTACTGTTACTATTGCTTGTAATCCATAAATAATATAAAAATGAATCGCTGAATGTGTTGCTAAGCGCAAATCGCGAGAATAGCTAAACCGATTTCACAAATTCTTTTTTTAGAACATTTCTTCCCCGCCGCGTGGTTCCCGGCAGACTAGAATTTGGGCCACCTTATCTCCTCCCTTGTGGTGTCGTACAAAGCGACTGTTTCATTAGACAGATAATACAGCCCAGACTCAGCCTCAGATACATGGCTCGAGTCAACAACAGTGCCCGGAATACGGCAATAGGCTGCCCCCCCTATTACGTGGGACCTAATACAATAATTGGTGAAATGTGGGTGTTAATTCACCTCTCCTCGCCTAACCCTCCGGGAATAAAGGCGTGATTGTATGTATATTTTTGAAGTACGACGATGGTTATCACGCAGAGAAAAATAAAACAATCGACTGATAGGCGGTACGAAATTCGCAGGGTCAGCTAGTTGTTCAATACAATTAACTTAGTTGAGAATAGTTCACGTATCACGGGGACTCGGCAAACATTGTTAATTGACACAAAGTACTTTTGACTTCTTATACGACTGGTGCTTATGTAGTGGCCAGTCAGCAGGTTTGGATGACCAATGAAAATTTACCTTATAGCTAAGGAATTAGAGTTCCTTACTGATTAAGATTGAAAAAAGTGAAAGGACTTAGGCAAGACTTCCCTTTTTCCAATGTTAATTGATTGTTCTAAATTCGTCCCCTATACAGGTGCCCATTGGTCCTCTGGTAGGTGATCAGTTAAAAGAGCCCGGTCCGCTCTTCTACTCTTGCTCTTGATAATATTGGTTTTCAAAGAAGTGACTGCTACCTGACCCCCAACCCCAAGAGTAAAACCTGCACAAGGCGAGGCTCTGTGTCCGTTAATCAACAATGTCTATCTCACTTTGCTAGCCGGTGTTAGTAAGTGGGGTAAGCTTGGTGTGACCCTATACACGTGCCATTTATAATATCTGCGCCAATAACACATGTACAGCGCCATTTAACGACAGTAAACCAAACTACTTCGATATTATTACGTCACTAACAATCCTGCATCGCGATAGTGTAATTCTCACGCTTGTATAATATACCTATATCCTATATTCTAACGACAACCGTAGGACTATGGCGCACCAGGCGTCATTTCCTTACCTGGTCAGAGGATCCTACGGTTACTCTAAAGGTCCAACCCCACCAAACGGACGGCATCGGAACGGATTTTACAATCTTTAAACAAAATAAATCTTATATCACAGCATTTAAAGTTTATATTACCAAGTCACGCATGACAGCTTGACGTGCGTCATGCCGCCGTACGTCGCTGTGACTTGGTAATATAAACTTTAAATGCTGTGATATAAGATTTATTTTGTTTAAAGATTGTAAAATCCGTTCCGATGCCGTCCGTTTGGTGGGGTTGGACCTTAATAGTAAGATAACCATTAAGAAACTCGAACGAAACCCTAACAACGAAACTAAACAAAATAAATCCCAATTCCTGTAATCAATCATAACAAAAATTCTTTTATTAAAAAGAACAGCAAACCGCTATAAAAACATCAGAAATGAAATACCGTTGTACAATAATAGAAAAGTATGATGAAGAATTTCACCCGGGACTTTGAGAGCGAAGCTCTTTGTCACCAACACCATAATGGCGTTCTATCAGAATATTTATATTGTGTACTTATTCCATACTCTTTACATAGGAAATGATTCAATTTTGTTCTTCCTTAATCCTTTCTAAATCGATTGGAAAAGTTAGCATAATTTTGAAGCATTTAGCTTCAAAATTTCATTCAATTCTTTGGGCGGAGTCATCAAAAATCAATGTTTAAAAATGGTTGTAACATCATTCATTGGTTCCAAAAACTCGTATGAATTTCGGTAGCTGGCTCCACCGTCGCCCCAAAGACAGTAGTATAGAGGAATTTGAGTCGGCTTCGTGCAGGCTTCGGTGGCTTAGCGGCCAGAGTATTCCCCCTGTAAGGGAAAGATCGCGGGTTAGAGTCCCGCCCGAGGTAGATTCTTTTTCCTTTCTAAATTGGGTATTGATTTTTCATTTAATTTTGTACTTTTAGAATATAGCAAAAAAGTGCCATTTTTGCCTGTCTGTGGTATGACAGTGGTTTTTTTTAGCAGAATGGAGGGCCAGGATGTTCTGTCCTGTCCGTTTATGATGCTTATGTCAGTTGACAACATTATGTTTCGGTAGTCTGGAGTTTCTTTTTTTATATAAGAATATTAGTAACCGAAATTACTAATATTCCCTTTTTATAGTTTTTGCTCTTTCATTTCCCTATTGAATCAATGAAACAAATAACTTAAACGCCATAAATATTTGACTTCCCTTTTGTATGCTTTTCCGATAAAATTATTTGACTTCAACCCCCAAGTGTATAGGTCAGTCCCCCTCAGAAAATGCTGAACAATAAAGAATTTCTTTTACTTAAAGAATTCTGTTACGCTTTCACGCCTAAACCACTGAACCGATTTTGATGAAATTTGGTACAGAGATAGATTAGACCTTGGAAAAGGACATAGGCTGTATTTGACCACGATTACCGACACCACGCGGGTGAAGCCGCGGGTAACAGTAAGTTTATTATAAAAAGGGTTCCTAGGCTTCAACAGATGTTTTTTCAAGCCACGTTTATAATATCCGGGGTTACAGGAAAGCGGAAACACATATTATGGGCAAAGTGTTCCAGCTCTTTATCGTGCGACATAGTAAGGAAGTACTAACCGTTTGGTTCAAGAAGGTGTCCTTAGGGCGATGTAGGCGCTATCTGCTGAAATTCTTACGAACTACGGAACAGTATACGGTGGAGTCGCATAAGTTGTACCGGCTCGTAATTTGTACCACCTCAATATCTACCAAACTGCAATGCTTAGGTTTGACGTGACAACACTAAAAAGTTTTACACCAACACTAGCTTTTTCCCGCGGCTCCGCCCGCGTGGATGTCGGTTATCGCGACCAAACATAGCCTATGTCCTTTCTCAAGGTCTAATCTACCCCTATAACAAATTTCATGAAAATCGGTTCAGCGGTTTAGTCGTAAAAGCGAGACAGACAGACAGACAGACAGACAGATAGACAGAGTTACTTTCGCATTTATAATATTAGTAGGGATTACGCAATCGCCGTCATTTTGGATTCAATATCACAACTGAGGTAGATGTAGTAAATAAAAATCATTATTACGGCGTTCTGAAATTATTTTAGAGCTATTTACCCAAGGGTATTTTAAATATTCATTTAAAGGTTGATTTATATCAGACGAGCGAATGCTCAATTTATTCCCTCTAAGTCAAATTCTATTTGTGTAAACAGTGACAGAACATTCGTCGGTTGTTCTTTGTTATGTAAACGCTGAAATTAGGGTTTCGTTTACACTAAAATATTAAGAAATAATACTCTTGTTCTAGCTGTAAGTTAGACGTAATCTGTTAGCTGTAATCAGACGAGCGAATGCTCAATTTATTCCCCCTAAGTCAAATTCTATTTGTGTAAACAGTGACAGAACATTCGTCGGTTGTTCTTTGTTATGTAAACGCTGAAATTAGGGTTTCGTTTACACTAAAATATTAAGAAATAATACTCTTGTTCTAGCTGTAAGTTAGACGTAATCTGTTAGCTGTAATCAGACGAGCGAATGCTCAATTTATTCCCCCTAAGTCAAATTCTATTTGTGTAAACAGTGACAGAACATTCGTCGGTTGTTCTTTGTTATGTAAACGCTGAAATTAGGGTTTCGTTTACACTAAAATATTAAGAAATAATACTCTTGTTCTAGCTGTAAGTTCGTCTGGTCTAAATCCCCCATTAAACAACAGCCATATTTTAAGTAATGTCTTTTTAAATTATTCACTGTGCTAACTTTTTATAATGTGTATTATATTAACGCCTATTCATCCACGAAGGGGTAGGCAGAGGTATTTTGCCAACTATAATTTGCGGTCCCACGTAACAGGAACGAGTCTATTGCCGTTAAGCGTGAACTCTGTCATGGGCTGTGTCTATTGTCGGCTGGAGAACAGCGAAAAAGAGCACTCAGGCCAGTCCCTTTCTAGGTAGAAAACTAATGAGGACCTTCAGATTGACATACCCTTGAAGCACGGGAGGGTCTCAATGTCTTAAGAACGGTCACCCATCCTAATACTGACCAAGCTAGCATTGGTTAACTTTGCCATCTGCTAACTGTTCTCACCGCATTATAACTTACCATTAAATAACTCCGTAGCCTCAGCAGCAAGCCTATTACGAATGAAATAGCAATCTTGAAAATGGATTGGATATAAAAATTGCCCGGATCACGAAATGACGAAAATAATCTTCAACACTCATACAGAATTTTAAGTAGATTGCTAAGTAATTTCCTGTTTTTGTTTTGTAAGCCCTGAATCGATGACATCACCTTTGTAATAATTCTGGAACTCAAATACTCGACTGTAGCTCGTTGAAATTATGATTGCGCGGGTTTGATTCTCGCTCCGTACAAATATTTGTATACATGAATGCTATTGGTATTGGTCTGGAGATTTCCGTGCTTCGCAGAGCAGGTTACACAGGAACATCTGTTACAGTTGCTATGGGTACCTAAAGCCCGAACCAGTCCGACAAATGGGTTGTGGAAGTCACATGGCAGTCGCTTCATGGTAAATATTGATCCCCGACTCCACGACTTCTTCACGCCGTATGCGACCGCCATTAGTACATACAAGGTGGATTATAATAAAAAGAAAATTTCATATTAGATACTTATTTTAAGTGCGTTAATCCCCACAGATATCCCCGAGTCAGCGGGAGTGGTTATGTCGGACTCGAACCGACTAAAACCATACTCCGTCTCTGGTCATGAGCTACTGAGGGGAGGAGGAGGTAGCCTCTAGCATACACCTCACGCGCCGGCTACCCCAGGCCGCCACGGGTGTGGGACTATAGGGTCCCCATTTTTCCCCGGAGAGAGGGAGCCTCTCGACTTGCTTCTAATCACTAATGTCACGTTGCTTAACCTTAAATAATAAGGCCAATAATGTCAGGCCAATGATGATTCATCCCATTTGCTTTTTACTCACCAGTGAGATTTTTACGTAAACTTAAAAAAAAAAGAACCCGTAAGTAAAATATATATTGTGCTCAAACCGCGGCACGTTCTCAGATCGATCAATATAGCTGTGATTGCGTCTATTTCATGAGCCCTTCGTATTATTAGTTTTGCCACGACACAGATACGTGTTCGTCATATAAAATGGAGCCTGACAACTTCAACACTGAGTAGACGTATTTCAGAATTCTTTATAATAATAATAATAATAAACGTCTTTATTGTACACCAAAGATAATACAATACATAGTGAGAAATATAATACATGTGGCACATACAAATGGCGGCCTTATCACTCTGCGGTAATCTCTTACAGGCAACTTTACTCAGTTTGATTTATCAATGGTCATATAATATTATTAGTTTGTGATCTTTTTAATGTTTTGTATCTCAAAGGTAGTTGAAGATGTAGGGACTAACACCCGTATTCACAAACAATACTTTGCTATGCGTACTACCAAAACTGTGCAAAGAACGACAAATTCTCAGTGCGTTCGTTTTGGCAAGCCTTTTTATTCATTGATAACACTTAAGTAATACTTCGTTGAGGGAACGCACTGCGTTAGATACTGCTCCGTGATGTCTGTGAATTAATTTTACCAGCCCTATGCGTTCGAGCACACTATGAGACCTCACAGTATTGTTTGTAAATACGGGTGTAAGATAGAGAAAGGAATGCTTAGATGGTTTGGACACGTGGAGAAGATGGATGAAAGAAGACTGACAAAACAGATTTATGAAAGGAGGGTGAATGGGAACCCGATGGGGGTCGACATAGACATACGTATGTTAATCAGATCGAAGGCGTTTTAAAGAAAGTACCATCAAGAGTACCCAAAACCGGCGAGCATGTTTAAAAACAATTATGAAAGTAGAATAAGTGAAAGATATATGGCCGGATCTTAGCAAGGGGAAAACTGTGGTCTCTACCCACCGCTCTGGGATAGAGGTGTGACTATGTATTTATCTCAAAAGGAATAACGGAGGTCTTATACAGCCTCTGTGGGAAAGCGGCAGAAAGTTCAACTGCTACGCAAGTGGCGCGGTTTCGATTCCCGCTCAGTGCCAATATTTGTATGCATGAATATGAATATTTACATTACTCTGGGTGTTTCTTTTGACCGCCTATAAAACAAGCTAGTTAAGCTATGCTTACTTGGGTAGAATGTCCTACAATATTTATTTATTTAAAGATCACTTCGTTATCGACTTATGTCCTGAAAAATATAGACTCTGGATACGTACGGTGGAGAATCTGGTGAAGTAAACCTATGTCCAGTAATGGACTGTATTATGTTAGTTAATTTTCTTTTTTTTTTATTAAATGACGTCACTATTATCTTCGACATGATTAGCTGTAAGATGGGAAGGTTTTCCGTCTCGGATTTTATGTTCCATACCTATGACGCTCACCTTACATTCCTAGTAAGATTTTAAGATATAGAACTCGTTTTCGTGAAATAAATTTTGGTTCGGACGGTTTTATAGCTTGAAGAGCGTTTACGATATCGTCAGAAAAGCCGGGATACGCAGTGAAAGTAATAAAAGGTAATGTATGAAAAGGTTGATGGATATAAGAGGGCCTAGGGATGTATGTGAGAGTGGTACAAAGTTACGCCCTTTTGCCCCTGCCTGCTGATAAAAAATACGAATATTTTGACCTGGAATAAATGAGTTATAGCAGCCGTTGATAGCCTACTATATCAATATAGCTACCTCACTAATAAGCAATCAAATCAAAATAAATATTACAATAACTTATTTTTAAGCTTCCCATTCGTCCTCTGGAATAAATGTTATACGTCTATAGTCTGTGATAGCAGACTCCAAAAAATTTGTCATTCTTTTCAGGGTAACTGTCTACGCTTTTTTAACAAGCTCCCTAATGAAATTAGGGATTTACCTATAAATAAATTTAAAAATGAAGTTAAGAGGAAATTGTGCCAAAAAGGCTATTATAAAATACAAGAATATTTAGATGATAAACTTGCTTGGAATTGAGCTGTTCACTCATGCATGCTTCTCAAACAAATGATTGTATTTAGACTAAGTAGACTAAGCATTTTTTGTAAATAGACCAAAAAAAAAAAGCCCGCTGAGTTTCTTGCCGGAGTCTTCTCAGGCCGGGGCCGCGTTTCGAACCGGTGTGGTCCATTTGCTAAGCTAGTCTTTAGTACATATTATGTATATTATTGACGTTTTGTAAGTGCCGTTTTGATGGTCTATACAGAATAAATGATTTTTGACTTTGACTTTGACTTTGACTTACGTAGATTCGACACCTGCTTTTTGAGCGCAATCGATTAAAAACCTTTTGTGATTTTAAAGCATGCGGGCGCATGCCTACATAAACTAAATAGGTATATATTTAACAACTAACTTATAAAATAACACAGCTACGAGTATGTACTAACTGGAAACTAATTCTAGCTAATCTACACATTGAATAAACCACTTGAAATGATCACTTTTCTACACTATTTTATTCTTCAACCTTACCTTACATAACTTAACATTGTTATATGAAAAAAAAATAGATTACATAGATATAAAATAACCACAACCTAGAGTGGTTCATTAACATTAATAGGGTTACAAACAACAGATGAATTGCGAAGATTTATCTACACAAGACGTTAACAGTTTTGTGTAGAGTTGCCAAGTGGCTGTCAAAAGCCTTCGCATAATTTATGACGTCTAATTTAGTTCGAGTAATTTACTACATATCATTAAGAAACACTGAGGTACGAATTCATTTTATGGATATGTTTTATGTTAACATATCATGAACATATCCATAAAGGATATGTTTTATGTTTATGTTTTCTGAGACTTTGCCTTCAGCTTACCAACAGGCGAAGCGAAGTCCAATTGACAAGTCCTATATTTAAAAAAATGTGCTGAACTAATATAACTTGCAATTGTTTTTATATAATTGGCATTGGCTTAACACATTTCAAGCTACCAATCGTGTTGGTACAATAGATTTGTATTTTTTCTTTCGTTTGTTTAGTTAAACGCACCTAATCTCAGAAACTACTGGATTGTATTGAATTTTTTTTTATGTATTGAATAGTCAATTTATCGAGGAAGGTTATGGGCTAAGTTTTCCGAGCGAAACAATAATCATAATCAACAAATCCGACAGATATCCGTACCTACTTTATTAACTTATATGATAATATGATAAAAATGGAAATATGCGCCGATGAAAACGAAACCCACATGAAAACGTAAAATTTACATACTCACACGAAAGAATGTAACACACTTGTCCCATGTGTCGCGAGCTTCTCTCAAATACATATTACCTACTTATTGTGTTGAACACGCAGGTATTTAAACATTATCTATCAATGTTTTTCTCAAGAACTATCTACACACCAGCAATTCCCTGATTCCCTGAAGGGGTAGGCTGAGGTGTATTTATACCCATATTCCGTGCTGCCGTGCCTCGGAGGGCACGTTAAAAGTCTGTGTTTCTTTCTTCATGGTCCCGGCTGTTACTAGAGGTTAGGTTAGGTTAGGAAGGTTCTTGTTCAGGCTGGGAAGTCTAATGGCGGTCGCTCTCATATAGCCGAAAACACCAAGCAGCATCGTATTTAAGTGAACCCCAGACTCCGAAGTGAAGACCTCGAATGCAACCGGGATTAACGCAAAGGTGATGATTTAAAAAAAAAAAAAAAAATAATAATAAAAAAATAAAAATGTTTATTTCCAGTTTCCAGGATAGTACATAAATCATTTTGTTATTGAGATCACCTTTTAAGCAAACATATGCTTGTGATAGATGACCCCGCTCCTCTTAGGAACCGTCACTTAGGTAGGTACTTAATATTACAGATTTAATCATTCTCTTTGTGTGTGTGTGTGTGTGTGTGTATGAGCGTTGAGCGTGTGTATTTGAGCGAGTGTGTGTGTGTATGTGTGCTTGTGTGTGTGTGTGTGCAAGTATTTGAGCGTGCGCGCGTGTGTGTATGTGTGTGCGTGTGAGTGTACGTGTGCGTGTAGATGATTAAATAGATAGAATCAAAATTTCACCGCGTAGTTCCCGGCAGAGTAGAATTTGGGCCACCCCATCTCTTCCCATGCGGTGTCGTGCAAGTCAACTAAGGGATAGTGCTGTTTAACATCACATAGTGATATATACAGCCCAGATTTAGCCTCAGATACATGGCTCGAGTCAACAATAGTGCCCGGGATACGGCAATAGGTTCACTCCTGTTACGTGAGACTGAATACAATGTTTGATAGGTGTTAATTCACCTCTGCCTAATCCTCCGGGGATAAAGGCGCGATTATATGTATGTAGAAACAAGAATTCACTTGACTTGTATACTTTTTTTCATATAGGACACGTCAATTTGACTTCGCCTCGTCTGATGGTAAGCTGGAGGCAAGGTCTCCGAAAAGAAGGTCACCATTATAGACATGTACCATATTACAATGGCGGCCTCATCATATGCTTTTTTACGCCCCGCTTAAAGGACCCGGGACTGTAGGAAGAGGGAAGCACGTGAGCTAGTATAAGGAATTCCAGGTCTTAATGGTGCGTCAGAATACAATTCTATTCTATTCTAAAAATAACGAAACAATTCTACGATATCGTATCACTACAATGACGATAAAATTAAATGTAACTCCTACACGGCCCCGAAAGGCACAATACGATGGGAATATGGAGCGAGTCTCGCTCGGAAACCATTCCAAAGATAAAGTCCACAACGTTCACTTTGACACAATGAGACTTAGACTTACCTATAGCAGTTCCCGGGAAACGGGAATCTATGAATCGTTATTTATTCTGATTAAATTACGTTCACAATGTAATATCATGATTGTTTTTCTGGAATGAGGATGCAGGAGACGCGGGTTCGAATTCCCTTGTGTGTGCATGTGTATGACTATTTGCATTGGTCTGGTTGTGCCTTGGAGGGCACGTAAACCCGTCTTCCCGGTACAAACTAACCGAACTTTCCTCGATAAACGAGCTATTTAACAAAAAAAGTTGTGAACCAATAGTTCCTGAGATACCTAAGCGCCTTCAACCAAACAAACTAACAAACAAACTCTTCAACTTTATAATATTAGTATACAGTATACTTAGATTTTATAGAAATAAGTTTTGAAATTATTTCAGTAGGAATACTACTACCCGAACTAGAACGACCGTATTAAATTCAGGTAGATACATACAAATATTTACAAACGCTATATTCTGCCCAACTCATCACCCAACCCGACCCGAAGAGACCAGAGACATTAATCTGAGTGACATCGTGCTTCAAACGCAGTCGTAACGCGAGAAGACGATCAATTACAAATGGTTCACGTAGAAGAGAGAAATGATTTAAAACTAGACCAACTTAAATGTGTCGGCTTTTACGAACGCGTGTAGTTACAAAACAATTTGTCACTCAGAATAAGGAGTCAGAAGGCGAAAACTTAAGAGCCAAACCGCTGACTGTAATATTTCTCCGTAATATTAAACTCAGATGTCTAATACTAAAGGTCTTAACTTCATTCGCATCGAAAAAGTAACCTTACGGTGTTTAAGTTTAATTTTGAGAATTGAATTAAAAATAGCCTTTCGAAGCGGTAGTGACCGCGGCTGCTACGCAGGAGGCGCGGGTTCGATCCCCGCTCAGTGCAAATATTTCTATGCATGGATATGAATATTTGCATTGGTCTGGGTGTTTTCTATGTATATTAAGTTTGTATTTACAAAAAAAATTATCTAACTATGTTTATCCGCATTCTAGAACCCATAACACAAGCTAGTTAGGCTAGGCTTACTTTGAGTCTAGATAGCGTTGTGTAGAATATTTATTTATTTATTTGATGATGCAGATGTCGATTTGGTAAGAAACGAGCAGTCGGTCTGGGGAAGTACCTCTGCCCTACAGAGTACCGCAGCTATAATAATCTCGTGTTGTGTTCCCAGCGATGACTAGGGTAGCCAGCCCCCCTAGACAAGAGGCAGTTCGTTGCTCGGCGTATGATGGAATAGAATGACAAATGTATAGGATTTGACGTTTTTGACATTCGTTGACGTCTGTCATTTATGTCAAATCCATTTGGCATTCTATTCCATCATACGCCTAGCAACGAATTGCCACTTGTCTAGAGGGGCAGAGCTCCCTGGAGAGATTTTTTACTGACAATGGGAAGAGGCTTGTCCTGTTTTGCCTTCTGCACTGACGACACAGAAACTCTCTGTTCTTACAGAGTCGGCAGCAAAAGTGTGACGCCCCTGGTGTTGCACTCGTCCATAGGCCACGGTAACCACTTTCCATCAGATGGGCCGTGTGCTTGTCTGCCACCTAAGTAGTATAAAACCATACATACATATATAGATATACTTATGCCTATAAATCCCCGAAGGGGTAGGCAGACGTGTATTATCACACACATTTCGCCAACTATGATTTCGGTCCCACGTAATAGGGAGCGAGCCTATTGCCGTCAATCGTGCACTTATTCTTGGACTGTATGTTTACTATCGGATCTCCATCCGATGTTAATCATACAGTCCAAAGCCCTATCCCTTCGTCGCCTTCTACGACACCCATAGGAAGAGATAGGGTGGGGAGGAGGATATCAAATGTATGAAAGAAAATTATTGTAGTATCTATAGTTTTAAACAATTCGCTCTTTCATTCATTCCATCAACAAGTTAAAGGTTCAGTCTATGAATCATATTCAAGCTTCATCATGAATGAAAACACATCCAAATTATATTCAAACAACACGGTATATAGGTAAGTGTTAAGGTGGACTTACACCCGTATTCACAAACAACACTGTGAGGTCTCATAGTGTGCTCGAGCGCATAGGGCTATTTCACAAACATCACGGAGCAGTATCTAACGCAGTGCGTTCCCTCAACGAAGTATTACTTATAGTAAGTGTTGTCTATGAATAAAAAGGCTTGCCAAAACGAACGCACTGAGAATTTGTCGTTCTTTGCACAGTTTTGGTGGTACGCATAGCGAAGTATTGTTTGTGAATACGGGTGTTAGACTAAACGAAAATAGAGCTAGAGCTAGAACAAGAGAAAGAACAACGAACGAACTGTGTGTCTCTGTTTACACCATAAGAATTTGACGTAGAAGGGATAGATTGAACATTCGCTGATGTAAATCAACCTTTAAATTTTGAATTATATTCGTAACTTTGAATCTAGACAGACAGACTGGTATTTAATATTACGTCAAGTTCATTGTTTGTATCAAACTTAATATTTGCTTGAAACTCGAATCTTGCTTAATATTTCTATTACGAAAAGAAAAAGGTAAATGAGTCTCTTGACCATGTCCTTTCTTTTATTATTAAATCTCAAGATTAAGACACACAGCAGTTTTCTTTTATATTAATAATCTTTTATGTTACTTTCAATGAGACGGCGTCATGCGTAAGTCCCAGTCGCATTCGAGGCCTTCACCTCGGCGTAATACGAGTATGATGACTATCTATTAGACTATATTTTTTAACTATCTTGGGAGCGGCTACCGACTGACCTCCCAACTTTTGAGGTCGCCCATGTACATAACGACTATTGAGCCGGGGCCGTCTTTTAACGCGCCCTCCGAACCACGGAAGCAGTCTGACACCAGGTTGGGGTGTCAGACTGGATAGGAAAGAAAGGAACTTCGTCTGTCGAACCTACTGATCTATAGACGAGCCCCAACAGGCCGTATCCTACTTCACTGCTAGTCTTTATTAGCAGGTAAGATTAATTTAAACCCAAAAATGTTCAAAAAATTTTATGTATGTGTTTCTAAACTACATATTAAATTCACGATTCAGAGAATAAAAGTCTCCTAATATGTAGAAGGGCACGATTTTATGTGAACCACAAAGAATGACGTCAAGGGGTCACGCCATAACATTTCCCACATAAAATCACTTTGGATCCTGAACAAACTAGTTTCCATTTGTACGCATAATTCCATATAAGCTCTCGAGTACTGGTGGTACCAGATACGAAAATGGAGTTGGTTTCCACGGATTACACGGTTAGTTATGCTATCAAAACTTAACACGACAAATTCACGTATCAGTGTTTTTTTTTCCGTGCGGAAATCGTAGTGACACCAGACCTCACTGTGAATATAACCCTCGCCTCATATATCTATCTATTTAATCCGTTTTTTTTATATATAACAAAGTATTTTTAATCTATTTGTTTATTCTTATATTAATTAAACCACTGAACTTACTACCTCGCCAAAGCTACGAGAATGCGGTAACCGCAGCCAAAGAATACTTACAACACCTCAAATCGCTGCTGAAAGAACTACTACCTACACAAAGAAAACGAAATAGACTTGAGAACTTTCAAAAAGTCAAGTCCGCTAACCCTACTAAATATAACAGGCTATTACTCCCTCGTATTATCACTTTCTCGGTCGTAATAGCTCAATCAATTTCTAATAGAAAAAGAATACCTATGCTGTTGCTTGACGTCTGTCGTCATCACATGGGTAGTGGAAACAAACCAAGAAAACGGGTCCATGAAAAACCGCCAAACCGTTAGCAAGAATAACAAACTTGAACACGAGGAAAATAACTGCCCCCGAGATAAAAAGTCAATTTAAAAGTCTTTTTTTTTTACCAAGCAGGGGAAAAAAGTCTCTGACAATAAGCCTTAAAGACCTAATTTATTGTGAACTAACCTTGAGTTATAGCCTGATTTACAAACTGGTACAGATAGCGAAAACATTCAAAAAATCTATTACGTTATCGGCAACGCAATAAAAACGTTTTATAGGCATCATCGGTTTTATGTTTTAAAGCTTTTTTCCAGTCTGTACGATCGCAGAATTGCCTGAACGTTGAAATATAATTGCAACTCTAGCTACCAATAATAAAGTCTAATCTAGCATATACAGTAATGGAAACTCAAAAATGTGTCTAAATATGTGCTTGTTCTCTTGGGTATATCCCACTATGTATCTTGCTTCAACAAAATGTAATGTAAGAAACTAAGGCTTCTAGCTAGAATGATACTCAGTTCTGAATCTCGATTTACCTGAGTACAGATTTTATAGACAGATTGACGGATTAGACTGAGTGTCGTTCTAGTATACGTAGGTAGGCGTAGGTACTCGATTATTTTATGATAATTATTTTTCTATTTATGGTTATGGATCGGTTTTGTCATTGAAATTAAAAAATTAAAATTATTTCTGGTAACATATTTTATAAGAGTGAACTAGAAATAAAAATAATAATATTATTATTTTGTGCACAAATACGTTTATTTTTATTGGTCTGGATGTTTCTAATAAATACCTAATTATAATAGAAAGAAAATTTACCTAAGTCCACATTATAAAACCCATAATACAAGTCAGTAAAATTAAGCTTATTTTGTCGTAATATTTCTGAACTTGCCAAAGGCTAGTTCTTTTTTTACTCAAGTAATTTATAGAGAACTAGCTGTTGCCCGCGGCTCCGCCCGCGTGGAATTCTGATCCCGTTCATCGCTGATATATAGCCTATATGTTAATCCAGGGTATAACCTATATACATACCAAATTTCAACCAAATCGGTCCAGCCGTTTATGCGTGAAAGAGTAACAAACATCCACACATCCATTCTCACAAACTTTCACATTTATAATATTAGTAGGATAGTTTAATCCCACGTGTTCTATTTAAAAGTAGATTCAAGAATTTTTCAAACACCCTGTAATAAAGTAGGGTGAAACGGCAACTTAACGGAATACCGGTCTTTTGAGAAATGGCCTGTAGAGGCTTAATTTATGACTCGGCTGTTTAACAGTTCCCTTTGTCCAAAAAAGACAAAGATAACACAGTTTTCTTAGAAGCCAAAATGATTTAAGGGAAAAACAGGTAAAAAATATTACGAAGATAGGTAAATCCATACTAATATTATAAATGCGAAAGTGACTCTGTCTGTCTGTTACGCTTTCACGCCACAACCACCGAACGGATTTCGATTGAAATTGCACTTGCAAACTCCTTGCTCGTACCTATTTTGGATTATGCGGATGTCGGCTACTTGGATCTAACCGAAAACCAGCTCGACAAACTTGAACGCCTTCAAAACCTATGTATAAGATTTATATATGGTCTGCGCAAGTTCGATCATGTATCACAGTTCCGTAGTAAGCTACAGTGGTTACCCATCAGGCTGCGCCGCAATGCACATATCCTCTTCCTTCTTTATAACATTCTGTTCAACCCTTCAACTCCTTTCTACTTAAAAAAACGATTTCAGTTCCTTTCCGATACGCATGAAAAGTGTTTAAGATCATCGGCGAGATTAGTCCTAGGTATGCCAAGGCATTCTACAGGCTTCTTTGAAAATTCTTTTACCGTCACAGCTGTTCGCCTGTGGAATGAACTGCCAGTGGAAATACGACGAGCTCAAACATTGGATAAATTCAAAGGGATGGTCAAGGAGCACTACTTGTCCAGTGCATCGCGTGTAACATAGATACAACATAGACATTAAATTAAAAGTATGTTCTCGTTATTATTGTATGTAATAGTATATTAACGTATAATATGGTGTATATGTGTATGTAATGTGTGTATGTATGTGTATATATATAATGTGTATGTGTCTATGAATATATATATGTATGCATGTATGTGTGTAAGTATGTTTATGTACTGTAATTTTATATGAGTACGTAGGTATATGATATACCTACGTACTCATATAAAATCATATATATATATATCATAATATATATATCATATATATATCATAATATAACACTAATACATTAAACGCCAACAACTGCCAAATACTCTAACCAACATACATTTCCATCCAAAGGTTGCCTGGCAGAAATTGCGTAAAGCGATAAGGCCGCCCTTTGTACTGCTTCTGTTTTCATAATTCCTGTATCACAATATTGTAATTTGGCGTACAATAAAGTATATAATAAATAATAAATAAATAAATAAATTTGGTATAGGGGCAGATTAGACCTTGAGAAAGGACATAGGCTATGGTTGGTCGCGATAACCGACCTCCACGCGGGTGGAGCCGCGGGCGAAAGCTACTAGTAGTTAATAACTTCATGTACAGTCGTCGACAAAGGAGATACGGTTGTATTCTTTCATATAAAGTTCTGACGTCCACAACCTAATGCGAAATTGGCCGATATCGAAGCATTGTAGCTAAACCAGTTGTTGAACTTTTTAGGGCTCCAACTACCCGTAACGACTGCCATAGATGTGAGCGATTTGGCATGCTCTCTGAGGCACGACCAGCCTAACCTAACTAACTATAGACCTAGGGCCTCATAACTCCTCCGGAATCTGTAGACCCAAGGCGGCGTGCGGTTTTAGTCGGTTTGGGTACAATATAACCGACTGCGCCGGGCGGTGGGGAATATCCGCGCGAAAAAAGGGTCTTATAACTCAGTTAACATTATCATCATAATCTTCATGGATTTTTCTTATTGCATCTATGGCCAAGATGACGTCAGAGGGTCCGCCTTTCGTCTCTTCCTCCTCCACTTCACACGATCTTGGGCGTCTATGGTAGTGAGACCATTTGCACGCATGTCACCCTCCACGATGTCAAGCTTTTTTGGGCCTACCCCTACTGCCTGGACCCGGCGGGGGCGCCATTGCCAGATATTCCTACCCAAGCCTTATATCTCAGTAAATATCTTGACGAAATTAAAAATTCTGGTCAAAAAATTCATCTGATTTTTTTCCAATTGAGGCAGTTTTAAAAGCAAATAATGAACTTAATAGAACACAATTTCTGTCTCTTAAAAGAAAATATCCGTCTTAAAATGAAGTTCAAGACTGCAGACGAAGTCGAAGTGAATTACTGACTGCATTTAATTCACTGCAATCCAAGGCTTTCAATCTTCGTTATAGCGTCACATCAATTTTGTTTTCAGTCTAGCCGTCTAGCCATAGCTTGAACTAACGTAGTGCTGCATATAAATCTAGCTACAGTATTTTACTAACTTCATGTCAGTTAGTACTTGTAGTTCATATTGTTAGGGATTCTGGGTAATAGATTTTGTAGTTATGTAGATAAATTATTTCCAAAAAGAAATAAATTTAAAATTCCATTAGATTGACTGGTTAAACTAAAAAATCCTAGCTACAAATATGTCCTAGTCCATATATGATTAAACTACGCAAATGCGGCAAATGCCTACCTCCTGACATTTCAGATTATAGTTTTAGTGATATCGGGACTTTTCGCGATTAATTATTATTATGGAAATTATTTGTGCCGACGTTACGGGTGCGTGGTCACGACTTAACTGGTCTGGGAGCGTCTTCGTCGAATGGTAAGGCTGGCGACACACCACACTCACTACGTCAGTTTTTAACAGCACTATGTTTCTAGGTTTGAGCCGATATCACAAAAACTATGAGTTTACACCGCGGATAGATAAAAAATTAAATTCCAGATTGTCCTCTTTGAAGTTCTATGCGCCTTTCAAAACCCCACATTACATCTTAGCGTCAAATAAGTTTCAACTTCTACTTTGTCTAAAATGACATTCAGTTTTGAATCTCAATTTATCTGAGGACGGATTGTTTATACAATTTGACAGATTTGACTGACTGTCATCAACCATCTAAAGTATTTTAAAGATTTATGTTACTCAAATTAAACTTAACAATAGCGAGTATGTACGCATTTTATTAATTAAATTTTCTTTTATTTTCAACTTAGCTCCCAATATTTGTATTTACACCAAATTTCCGATCACCCCTTTTTGCCGCCCTGCCCGGTAGACAATTTATAGCCCTTCATTTGCTTCTGTCCATAAACAACTCGCAAAAATTCTATAACGTTATTAAACGTTTAAGGTCCATCGATTTCGGGTCCCTATCACACCATAAATTATTATAATGGTTTCTAATATCACCAACTTCTACGGCATACATTTTTAAAAATACTTAAGCTCGTATTCTAAAATGGTACTCAGTTCTGAAGCTTAATTCTTCTCAGGACACATTTTATAGGTATAGACTATCTGACAATCTGTCTTAATCTCGATTTATAACTAGATCTAAGGACAGATGGGATTCTAGATGTTCTAATGTCATTGTGAGAGTCCATTCAGAGCTGAGCATTGTTCTGGAAAACATGACAACAGTAGAATAGAATGAAATAGAATAAAAAAATCTATACTCTCTCATCCTAGCGTTAATTCCCAGTCGCATCCGAAGCTTTTCAGCTCGGAGTCTGGGGTCCACTTTACCGTCTTAACTACAGATTTGGCTAGACCTCGATATTTTTTCGTGAAGCGATTGCCATCTGACCTCCACAGCCCAATGATAACATTAGGCGATAGCGAAGCTTTGCAGCTAGACCGTTGTTTTTGGATTTTTTAGGGCTCCAACTACCCGTAACGACTGCCATAGATGTTCTTATAGCAACCGGGACCGACGGCTTAACGTGCTCTCCGAGGCACGACCAGACCAATGCAAATACCCATATTTCATGAACACAAATATTTGCACTGAGCGGGGATCGAACCCGCGCCTCCTGCGTAGCGGCCGCGTTCACTACCGCCACGCCACGGAGGCTGTCAATAAAAAAATCTATACTGTTCACTAATAAAATTATAATAGGTACCTATCTACATGTTCGGAAAGCACAAGAAGTATGTTCAAACGGCAGCCTTATCTTTGAAAGTGATTTCTTACAGGCAACCAATAGTATCTACGCCTCATGATATACTTATATGACGTCCAACTGAATAGACTACGTTCACATTTCTTACAGTTTCTTCTCCTTTTTCTTACATTCATTACAGAGTCGACAGGGTGACGTTCCTAGTGTTGCACACGTCTATGAGCCACGGTAACCGTTTTCTACCTGGTGGGCTCCACCTAAGTGGTATAAAAAACCCGAAATAGGTATTCCATGACAGCCTCCGTGGCGTAGCGGTAGTGAACGCGGCCGCTACGCAGGAGGCGCGGGTTCGATCCCCGCTCAGTGCAAATATTTGTGTGCATTAAATATGGGTATTTGCATTGGTGTGGTCGTGCCTCGGAGAGCACGTTAAGCCGTCGGTCCCGGTTGCCATAAGAACATCTATGGCAGTCGTTACGGGTAGTTGGTGCCCTAAAAAGTTCAAAAACAACGGTCTAGCTGCAAAGCTTCGATATCGCCTAATGTTAACATTGGGTCGTGGAGGTCAGATGGCAATCGCTTCACGGAAAATATCGAGGTCTAGCCAAATCTGTAGCTATTACTGGTAAAAGTGGACCCCAGACTCCGAGCTGAAAGCTTCGGATGCGACTGGGAATTAACGCTAGGAGGAAGAAGGTACTCCATGAATCCATCACGAATCAATCAAAAAACCAACACTTTATCGAAGTACTTTTTTCCCAATCAACAAACAACACTCGGTAAATAATATTTCCTCACCTCCGGACGAAAACAAATAAAGTACAATCGCATAAGCCGCCTTCCGCGAGATATCTCGGAACCTTTACATTTCTATTCCATAAATAAGCGTACACATCCAAGACAACATTAACACCCGTATTCACAAACAATACTGTGAGGTCTCATAGTGTGCTCGAGCGCATAGGGCTGGTAAAATTAATTCACAAACATCACGGAGCAGTATCTAACGCAGTGCGTTCCCTCAACGAAGTATTACTTAAGTGTTATCAATGAATAAAAAGGCTTGCCAAAACGAACGCACTGAGAATTTGTCGTTATTTGCACAGTTTTGGTGGTACGCATAGCGAAGTATTGTTTGTGAATACGGTTGTCAGTCTTGAGCTCAATCAAGAAAAATGAAATTTTAAAGCATTTAGTGTGCTAACTATTCAAATCGATTAAGATATAAAAATCCTATTTTCTACCATAATTGCAAAAATCACCTAATTAGAATTAGGTGATTTTTGTAATTATGGTAGAAAACCGTCGCTCTTAGACGGATGTATAGAAAAATTAGGATCAACTTCGGGCGAGCCTCGGTGGCTCAGTGGTCAGAGCATTCCCCCTGTAAGGGAAAGACCGCGGGTTCAAGTCCCACTTGAGGTGCATACGCTTATTCTATCTTAATCGATATGATTTATTAACGTTTTTAGTATACCATTTTACGACTGCTGTGAGGTCAAGATATGGGTACATGGGGACTTCGAGATCTTCGAGGCTCTAGCCAACCTCAGTTCCTAGCCGGTAGGTATACCTGCAGATTAACGAATAAGGCTTTCAACAGAGAAGGGAGAGCGGATCTCAAGTTTCAAAGTACCAAGGGGGCCATCTCGAAACCAGAGTTGGCTCTGGTTCAGCTGAGATGCGAGAGGTATGTTACTGGCTATCTCACCTCCGATAACTGAAAAGACCGAGTGCGATTTTAGTTGGCGCTACAAAAATGACCTCAAGGTACTTTTTCTAATCCTAATGAGAGATGTATGTAGTCTACTGGATAAAGTATCCAGGGGTACTTTCTACTTTTATTGATCGACTTTAAATCTGGTCTCTAGCTCTTAAACAGTTGTCCTCAAACTGGTGAATTTTACACTTCTTGTAACTGCATGTGATGCTGCCAATTCGTTGACATGCTGCTCAAGGTACTGGCTTTTGATGCAAGTGGGGCAAATGCTGCGATATTGATAACGTATTTGACCTGTATACATAACGTACAGGCCAAATACGTATACATACGCATTTGGCCTGGTGTTATATACGTCCATAGGCCACGGTGTCCACTTCTCATCAGGTGGGCCGTGTGCTTGTCTGCCACCTAAGTGGTATAAAAAAACATAAAGGCCAATACACTATAGCCCCCGCAAACTGCAGACTATCGGCCAACAGTTTGATCGGGTTATTAATCAGTATGAACATTTATAAAAGAGCGTAAACTATACCGATTTGATATCAGCCGACAAATAAATAGGATGGGCATCACAACTGCCTTCAAACTAAACTAACAACTTCTAATCTGACAGTTTAGTTGGACCGGTGTACGCGCTTACAGTGAAACCCGATCAAATTATCAAACTAACGGCAGATCAAAAAGTCTGCAGTTTACAGGCACAAAAAATCGATATTATCGTTTAAAACAGACACGGTAGAACAATATTCGCGCCTCAATCCTTTTATTATTAAAATTATACAAAAAAGAACGTGCCTCGGGGTAAAAAGTGAGGTTTAAAATTTTGCGAACGGGCAACGGTTAGCAATTAATAACTTTGTTCCCTTAAAAAGATCCTTTAGGGTCCTTGTATTTAAATGTCCTTGTCTAAATTTCAACGAGAACTAAGTTGTCACTAACTTTGTAGATGTGTGTGTAGCAACAACCAATGTGTGTGTGTTTGCGCGCTACATACACATAGGTACATACACATATACATAGTTGATCGTTTCCTCCTTCATTTAATAATATTTATGTGTACAGGGTGTGAAAAAACGCCTGTGGTCAAAATAAGGACCGCTGGTTTAGAATTCATAGCATCTGTATTTTTAATATCTTTATTTTTTACTCTACCCAAGCTTCATCAGGCTAGTTATAGTCAAGTGACTAGTCAGCACATTAAAAAAAGCAAAATATAGATGCAAAAACTATTGTGTTAAGAACTCTTAAACAAATTGGCACTACTTGTAAGGTTATACGCTACAACAACAAGAAAACAATGATACTTTTTCCTACGCTTTCACACCGAATCAACGTGAGAGGTCCGAAAAACTACGAAGTTAGAAAAAGTTAGAGAACATGACGCAGTGATGTTTTTCCCATAGCTGCTGTATAATTTACTATACCGTGCGTGAGGAATACTAATTCACACCTGTTTACACAAGGGTTTATACATGGATTATGTTGATCATATTCTCGTGGGAGAATTGTAAGTGGGGAAAAACAGATCGTAGTTTACTTTTAGTACCTATTAGAAGGGTACATTTTCTGAAGAAATGTAAGGAATAAGGGCATATGGTTTTTTTTTAGAACACGTCTTTTTGACTTCGCCTCGCCTGATGGTAAGCTGAAGGCAAAGTCTCTGAACAGAGGGTCACCAATACTGACACGTACCATGGTACAATGGTGGTAATCAGCTTGATGGCCTAATCAAATGCTTTTTCACGTCGCGTTAAAAGGACCCGGGACTGTAGGAAGAGGGAAACACGTGAACTGGTAAAAAAATTCAAAGGCTTAATGGTGTGGCAGAAGAAGGAGTCACCGAACCGCTTGGTTCTTGATGGAATATTTCGCACGGTATGCGGGTGGCATCTGTCCTGCACGTGTTGTCCTATATAGGAAAGGAGAGGGTGGGATTAATTGGAAGAGCTCATCAGCTATTGATGAAATGACATGATTTTTGGATGTTGTTATTCAATCACGCTCTAATGACTGGACGCATCTAGCTGAAATTTGGTACAGTAAAACATTCATCTTCACACATTGTGTCAGAAAACGGTTCGCACTGTGCGTTATAAAAGGAACTGCATCCCATGTACGAGTATGCTGAAACTGTGGAAACAACTCCCTACTGTGGGTTTTCCAAGCGTCTACAATATGAGGTTCTTCAAGAAGGCAATTAGAAGGTTCTAAAAAGGGCGGTAGCATTAGTGTGACCCTCCTGGTATTACCACCTTAGTGGTGGCTATCAAGAGCAATTCAATATTTCTTACGCCGCGTTTTCACGATCTGATATCGTGGAAAGCAGTCTTTATAGAGATAGTTAAATATCCTACGGCCTCAGCTGTCATAACTGCATGCAAATTGGATTAGGTGTACTAAGTTTGGAACATAATTCTAACCAAATATCCATAATGGTCCGAGCTGCTGTAACCCAATTTGAGACTGTGCCAAATTTAAATTTCATCCACTATTCATTATATTAAGAAGCCTGAAGTCGCCTACCAAATATTCACAGCTGACTTTCATGTCGAAACAAACAAATATTCACAGCTGAATTTCATGTTATATAGGTACAAGTTATTTAGTATAAGATGAGCAAGCTTTTTAAAAAGATTTAGGTATCTGAAGTAGTTCCGTATGTGAGATCAGAAAGTCCAGAATTCCATACAGAATTGCTATGGTCATTCAATTTTTTTTCACCAACTTCCCTTTTGAAAAATTTCACACCTCGCCACTGATATAACAATAATGAATCCGCGTTCCCCTTGGTCACGCCATAACTTGATAACGACTTCGCAAAATTCATTCATCTTTTTTTAAAGTTTTCTAATACTTTGTAGAAAGTTCTTATGCCAAAAAAAATTAAGGAAATTGCGCAGAAAATTGAAAAATTTCAGAAACCTCAGTAAACTATTTCTTTATTCCTCGTAGAGCTGCCGGCAATAGCTAGTACTCGTATCTATACCTATTATTATGTATAGTAAAAACTGTGTCCATCTATTTGTCTGTTACGCTTTCAGGCCTAAATAATAATAAATAATAAATATTGTAGCAAATATAAGTTTATACCTACAATGTTAGTCTTAAAATTAAGACGAATAACGTAGGAATTCATCTTAATTTTACAACAGGCTTAAAAACAATAAACTGGCTCCCAAACTAAGCTAATGCCTTATTTTGGTAGTCAGTGCTCTAAAAAAATGTAGAACGCTTTACGATTTTGGTTCCTTCCGCAGGGGCCATACTAATCTTCTCTGTATTGTTCCAATTTTAGTACTCGTATATGTACTGCCGAAGCAAGTACTTCTTCTTCTGTCGAATCGATGCCGCTTCTACTCTCAGACTATATTTTCCCAGTATGCTGCTACGTTCTCGGAAGCACTGATCAGGTCCTCCGGCGTACACGTAGATGGGCATGCAGTACACGTTAGCAGGTGAGCCATGGTCTGTGAAGTAACTCCACATTCACACCCAGGTCTGCGTCATCTGAGAAACCCCACCTAGACCGGTTCTCCCTGCTGAAGCAAGTACTAGCAAGTAGCAACTAGCCAGTAATATAATACAAAGAGAAGAGAAGTAAGAACTACATAACTTAAACCGAACTTACCGAACTCGCATCAGCTTAACAAACATTTCAACTGACACCTGGCACTTTAAAAAGCAACTTTCCCTGTGAAGTGGCGTGTACGTCGTATCGTTATTAGCCAAGTAACAGCTGATACGCTCAAGTTTCAGCCTTCAGAAACGCGGCTAAACTTTTATTGTTTGGCCTCGGGGGTCTTTGGTTTAGGATGCACTGGCGTGGCGAGCGGGGAGAATGGAATATTACGGTTTATGTTTAATATATTTTTCTGAAACACTTTAGATTGCTTTGTTGAGTTCTGTTGGATGTTTTTGATAGCTGTTTCAAGTAAGTATGTGTGTGTTGTATATCGTACACATATTAAAGCCTCATTGCAGTCGGGATAGGCAGAGAACTCGCCTTCGTTTTTTACGAACCTTACAGATATTTCAATTACTATAACTTTGTGTTTATCAGGAGCGGATTCATATCGGTAGTGCAATTATCAAGTTTCAAAACCGGGACCTGTCAATTGTGAGGATGATTCTTAAAGAGCTAATTAATCAGTTATATGAAATTGCCGTTTATAAGTATGCGTTATAACTATGTAATATTATGTAATGTTGTTATGCTACTTTAGTAACAATAATAATAAATAAATATTGTAGGACATTCTACACAACGCTATCTAGACCCAAAGTAAGTATAGCTTAAATACATACACAAATATTTGCACTATATAAGAACAATATAAATCAATAGCTATTTAGGTGTGTCGTCCCTCACCTAAACAGCAGAAAAAATACTTAATTAATCAATTAGTTATATACCCAAAGTAAAAAGGCAACAGTATCGCTAATTGTCAGACTATATGTCTACCCTTAAACAAAAGAGCGAACAAAAGTAAGAATTATCGGACTCTAGAGAAGAAAGTTGGACTCGCCCTTAATTGTGTTAATTGAACAAACGGTAACTCCGTGATACTGAAGGCATTTCGAACCATTATCCTTAAGAGAATAAGCTACGATACAAATATTAAACTTATATTAAATTTCTTGCTTTTTCTAACTCGTTTGTGGCAGTTTAGACTCTTAATATCGATTTTAAAATGACAATAAGCTACATTTGCGTAGAGATGTGGCATCCTTGGCGGTATTTTACCGTCTCTACCATGGTGAATGTTCTGATGAGCTCTTCCAATTAATCCCACCCTCTCCTTTCCTATATAGAACAACACGTGCAGGGCTTAGACGCCACCCGCATATGGTGCAGAATATTCCATCAAGAACCAAGCGGTTCGGCGACTCCTTCTTCTGCCGCACCATTAAGTCTTGGAATTCCTTACCAGTTCACGTGTTTCCCTCCTCCTACAGTCCCGGGTCCTTTAAGCGGGGCGTGAAAAAGCATCTGAGGAGGCCGTCAAGCTGAGTGCCACCATTGGCATTGTAACATGATACGTGTCTGTAATGGTGACCCTCTTGTCAGAGACTGCCTTCAGCTTACCATCAGACGAGACGAAGTAAAATTGACGTGTCCTATATAAAAAAATAATTAAAAAAACATTTTTGACTACTAACTTTTTAAATTTTGCATGCCAAGATAATTATATGACGTAACTGGGTCACACACAGGATTACTGACCACGGCCGATGTAACCTGTTCGAGACGTCAAGCAATTCAAAGGTTAGCACATTTAGGTGCGTGCATGCGTGCGTGTGTGTGATATATACAGAGATAGATTTATAGTTTGAAATTGATGTGTTGAAAAAAAATCTGTATTTAACGAGGGTAGAGCCACTGGCAAAAACTAGTAGTAAAAATAAACAAAGTCCAAATCTAACTTGCTTCAAGTAAGTCTCACATTGTTCTTAGTTTTACTTCGTAGTTTGTTCCGTTAATAATTATGATACTCTAGACCGACACTGACGTTCTAATAAGACAGTCAAGGGAATGTCACACCCAAGGGATGTTTTTTTAGTAGCTAATTTAGTTCCTTATTCAGTATTTGTCTCTTAGGAACTAAATTGTATCATTATTTTGATAGTTTAGATATTTTAGAACGCTTAGACTTTAGCTCTAGCACTCTTAGGCTTATATTATAAGGTTACTACTAATAAGTAACATGGTTATAAAAACTAAAAATCCTGATTTTGGCAGTTTTTGAAATCTCACACTTGGTGCTCAAAATCTAGAGGTATGATTCCGAAGGTGACCGCATACGACAATTGCAGACGCACGCAGCAGATACGTGTAATTCATTGCGGCTTCTCAAAGGTCCCCTTTATCCGTATCGGAGTTTAACAAGTAATGGGTACGCTGTATGTGCTGCATGCGTCTGTAGTTTTCGTATGCGGTAGGCTTCGGAATCATACCTTAAGAAAAACGAACGACATCATCATCCTCATGTAGACTCATTATCCTGATTGCATCCGTGCCAAGATGACTTCGGAGCTCAGGGTCCGCCTTCCGGCTCTTCCTCCTCCACTTCGCACGATCTTGGGCATCCATAGTAGTTAGACCATTTGCACGCATGTCACCTCCACGACGTCAAGCCAGGACTTCTTGGGCCTACCCGTTTTACCTTAACCCGGCGGGGCCGCCATGCCAGGCATTTGTTCCCCACGTAGCCTGGCGTTTGCCGCAAGACGTGGCCGCACCAGCGAAGGCGACTCTCTAGCATTTTATCTGCGATGTCACGGACATGAAGGCTGCCGCGGATGCGAGAATTCCTCACGCGATCGTAAACGAATGACATAGTCAATCATTAAACACTTCAGATGAGTAGTTATTACAAGTGAATATCTGCTCAGACAGACATAAATAAAAGCCAAATTCATAACATAACAATCCTTTTTAGGATTAACCGCAGTCGGATAAAAGCGGTAATAAAATCAACATTAAATATTACAGAGTAATAATAAACAGAGGTGCAAATACATAATCCTAATGCGATATTCTCATAAGATAATATGCTATTTAATTCATACAAAAGTGACACGAAATCCCATATTTAAGCGCGAGCATATTACAAACGCGTGTGGCCGCCGCCTTATCTTATTTAGCTTGTGGCCATGAAACCAGCTGTATCACCTTTTTTTCTATGTTAATACCCTTTTTAATCCTATCCTACTAATATTATAAATGTGAAAGTTTGTGAGAATGAATGTGTGGATGTTTGTTACTCTTTCACGCATAAACGGCTGGACCGATTTGGTTGAAATTTGGTATGTATATAGGTTATACCCTGGATTAACATATAGGCTATATATCAGCGATGAACGGGATCAGAATTCCACGCGGGCGGAGCCGCGGGCAACAGCTAGTTAGTACATAAATACCTGTTAGCAAATCCATATCCATCCATACTAATATTATAAATGCAAAAGTAACTCTGTCTACCTGTCTGTCTGCCTGTCTGTATATACATATATATTATAATGTCTGTCCGTTACGCTTTCACGCTTAAACCACTTAACCGATTTTTATGAAATTTGGTACAGAAATAAATTACACCTTGGGAACTTAGGTCATGTTAGGTCGCGTTAACCGACTTCCACGAGGGCAGAGCCGTGAGCAACAGCTAGCCATTCTTATACATAGGACACGTCAATTAGACCTTACTTCGTCTGATGGTAAGCTGTATATAAACCTGAATATCCCTACTAATATTATAAATGCGAAAGTAACTCTGTCTGTCTGTCTGTCTGTTACGCTTTCACGCCTAAACCACTGAACCGATTTTGATGAAATTTGGTATAGCGGTAGATTAGACCTTGAGAAAGGACATAGGCTATGTTTGGTCGCGATAACCGACATCCACGCGGGCGAAGCCGCGGGCAAAAGCTAGTAAAGATATATTTTTAACATAGGATACGTCATCTTCACCTCGCCTGAATGTGAGCTGAAGGCAAAGTGACAGCAAAGAAATCCTAATCCTCTAACTTGATGGCCCTCAACATCTGCTCAACGAAAACCACATTACGTGCGTGCTTCAATTTTAGACAAAATTGAATCGACTGCGTGTACCTACCTACCAGTAACCAGATCACGCGCTCCTCTTAATTACCCAACTTTTACTTCAAGCACTTTTGTTTTGCTGCCGTTATGTAATCCTGATTTTGTTTTGGAGTGTTCTAGAACAAAAACAAGGATACTTTTGAGCAGACGATACAGTTTCTTTTTTTTTTAAGAACGACTTTTAAAATGTGATAAAAGAATTTGGTATTAAAGTATAATGTAAGTTGTTTTTAACCGACTTCTAAACAAGGAGGAGGTTCTCAATTTGGACGTTTATATTATGATGTATAAAATTTGTTTTTAATATATTAATACGTGAACGTGAAAGGAAAACTTTACACCTTTACAAGAATATTGCTGGAGTGAATATTGTTGGAAAGTGGGTTTGCATAGTCAAAGTTTTGATAAGATTGAGATTCTATAAGATTTTGAACCTCAATAACGTAAAAAAATATATCTTTTTTCACACTAAAGAATTTATACAGAGTTTTTTTAACCAATTGAACTCCGTAGATCTATCTACTAGTTAATGAATGAGGCTTTGTAGCTTTCCCGTTGGGGCAAGGAGGTCAGATGTTAGTCGCTTGAGGAAGATAGCGGACCACGAAGTCCAAAGTGCAAGCTTTGGACTTCGTTTGCTTTGGAACTTCGGGGCCTAAACGGTTTGAAACAAAAACCAAAAGGAAAGCCACTAGAAAAATCTTACCTCGATTAAGTTTGTGACGCACCACAAAAAGATATTTTCTACCGTCATTGCAAAGAGAATCTAGCGGGAATCGAAGATATCACCACTCCTGTAATTGGCAATTTATTGGCACCATAATAAAATAGTCATACGCCTACTTAACTTATTTATTTCACCACAAGCTTCGTTGTAACATTTGTATACCCACATAATAAGATTAATTTTCCTTAAGTTCTAATTCAATTTTGTACAATTTGTCCGAAAAACACAAACCGAAAAAGGTATTTTCACAAAATAAAATTGTATAAATTTGCCCTCGTCCGCCATTTCAAATTCAGAACGTCGTCATCTGAATTTCGGTCAGAAAAAAAAATAACACGCACGGCCTAGTCAAGAAAAGTTTTACTTATTTTTCTGAAGCCGTGGCATAGGAATGCTAAGTGCTCGGCCTGCTAGAAAAAAAAAGTTATGAAAGGTTCTTTATCATGTAAATGAACTTAGTCGTTCTCAAGTGAAAACAACATTTGAAGCACTTAATAAAATAATTAGTTATAATGCTAAATATTTTCTGGAATCGCCTTCTTTATATCACTTAAGTGGCAGATAAGCACACGGCCCACACGGTGAGAATTTTTAAAGGCTTTCAATAATTATATGTAGTACTTAATAATACTTTGGCAATTTATTGGTATTGTGTATGTCAAAGATATTATATATAAAAAGAAGTAGATTCGTTATTGCGCGAAAATCGTGAAGATTCGAAAACGAGTCAATTGGAACGTTTGCCTCTAGTACCGCGTGCCGAGCGGCGCCGGCCGGACGTTGAGCGGAAGCATCAGTGACTTATAAAAATAACGAAAATGCCATCGTATGTTTATAGACACTGCACGAACTATTACTCTAAAGTTAATACATCAAAAGGGATTTCATATCACATGGAAATAATACATATTTCGACTGATAAAGACCAAATTTCTGACTTTCATAATATTCAAGTTAAAATTGTTAAAAAGAGACAGTATGATATAATTTGGTGCGTGAGCGACAAGGACGTGTGTGATCCGAACGTAGATTAAAGTACAGATGAGAATATCGTAGGCATTAAACTCACTACATACTACCTCCCAATTTTAATTTGTTGTTTTTTATAATTGCCTACTAATACTATGTGGTTCAAGTAAGTTAATAAGTGCGAACTTCACTTCACTGGCAAGTATCTACTTAGGTAAGTACCTACTTGTTAAAATTTGTAGGTACTATTGGCAGCAACAAAATAATGAAATAGAATAAACATACCTAGCTTTTTTATACTTAACTAGCTGCCCCGGCGAACTTCGTACCGCCATATTTTCGGCCCGCGTGGTATTCAAATCCCGTTCCCGCTGCACCCTTATCACTTAGGGGGATGAAAAATAGATGTTGGCCGATTCTCATAGATACCGGATAAGCACAAAAAATTTCATCAAAATCGGTCGAGCCGTTTCGGAGGAGTTCGATTACACACCCCGTGACAGAAGAATTTTATATATTAGAAGATACAATAACAATGACAAACAAACATCTTTGTCTAAACAAAATTACGCAATTATCTCAAACTTCACTTTACTGGCAAGTACCTACTTAGGTACATACTTGTTAAAATTGTACTACTGACAGCAACAAAATAATGAAATTTAAAAATTATACCTAGCTTTTTCATAATACATTAACAAAGTTAAACAAACATCTTTGTCTAAACAAAATTAGGCAATAACCTCAATTCAGAGAGCTCTGTACCTTCTTTTTCAATAATTTTGTTAGCCTATGTCACCGACTAGCAACCGCACTGTGATTGGTATATTGTTATCATTAAAGTCCAAGTGACAAACAATAGCTGTCTTCTTCTTTTATATTGTATTTTTCATGTCCTCTCTTTTCAATCCATTGGTTATGTAGGGAAGTGTAGATGAATTAAAAATGCGTGTGTGTGAGTTCGGCACATTTTTCTACGTTGATTTGTAAGCATATGACATGTCTATGTTATGAAATGTCTTTGGTGTATGTACTTTTTCTTGATCAGATTGCAGCGAACGTAGCATATTGAAGTTGCCCTGTAGTGACAATTGAATAAAAAAACTCGAATGAAAGTAAAATTTAGATCTAATGTGTACCTACTACTATATCCATAATAATACATTATATATATATTATGAAGAACACACAAAGAAACCATTCTGTTGGGATAGCAACGGCAATCAATATAATGTTAATTATAATATTGTAAATTTCCAGTAAATCAACATCTTAGTTTATTGATCTTCATATTTTTTAATACAAAACTTCACGCTTAATTAATTCTGTTGATAATAAATAGGTACTACGTGCTCTTTAAAATCCCTAAGAATCGTCAAAGAGACAGGAATTAACGTGTTTAATATTCCATTTGAATGAGCATTTCGTTTTGGCAGAATTATTTTATTATAAACAACTAGCCGCCACCTGTGACTCCGCCTGCGTTTAATACTAATCTGAGGAATTTGGTATAACCTAAGCATAATTGTCTTAAAAACAAATCTCTCATTCAAAATTACCAACCCTAGTGGGGACGATTGCACCAGGAATTTAAACGGGTATAATTTTCCCCACAACAATGAATTTAGTGTGGAAAAGTGTAGGTACGTATTCACGTTTTTAAACGTTCCGCTTTGCCCCATCATTACCCTTAATAATACCCCATAAACTATGTGGAAATTTTATAATAATTATTAGTCAAACTTTATTGCCATATTTTTGGGGACCTCTCCACGATCTTCCGGGCTTTTTTAGGCAGGAAAAAATTTACCTTCCGCATTTCGCGAGCTCGGAGAAGCCACGCGAGTATGTAGGGCTCTCATCACACTAAAACAACCTGCCGTGTGCTATACACCGCGACTTAGTGAGTGAACCGTCGGAAAACTCGGAAACACTACGCTCTCGTCTACGGATCAGCCAACCGCTTCCTGGCCCGCAAAGGTGCGGTACGGCCCGTCTTCTTATTGGGTGATGTCCAGACACACCAGGACATCACCCCTTCACGGGAGGCTCTATAGCGAGTGGAGGACTAGACGATATTCGGGACCCAAGTCAACCTCAACTGGTACACCAGCTGACTGACAAAGTTCTTGATGGAGCCCATACAACAAGCAGTATCTTCTGACTTCGTTTTGTACTTGTACAGTCAGCGTCAGAGAAAACAGACCCCCTCATGCTTTTATTTATATATATATATATATTTCTCTGAAGCTTACTGCACTTTCTGACGTCAGTTAAACTCTACGCCATAGAACTTACTTAAAGACTTCGGATTGCCAAGAGCTTCAGTAAGCTCTTTATTAAATCGGATATCCAAAACGGCATTGATAGGATCCTACCAAATTTGGATAGGTAGGGGGGGAACAGTACTGACGGTGGAGGTGAGCGCTGATGCATCACAAGGCGGCCACCCTAAACCTACATCTGGGTCGCAAGTCCCAGTCGCCGTCACGGTGTTCCTCTCTGTATCACGCTATGGACCCGGCGACCGCACGGTGAATCCATGGAGTGCTGAGGAATCGCCTTTAGTCTCAGTAGTCCGGTTGCTCGGACTACTGCAACTTTTCAGTAGCAGTAGTCCGGTTATCAAACGGAATCGAACTATTGCTACTTTTGTGTAGCAGTAGTCCGGTGAGTAGTTCGGTTGACCGGACTACTGGAACTCTTCAGTTGCATTAGTTCAGTTGTCAAACAGCATCGAACTATTGCTACTTTTGTGTAGCAGTAGTCCGGTGAGTAGTTCGGTTGACCGGACTACTGCAACTCTTCAGTTGCATTAGTTCAGTTGTCAAACAGCATCGAACTATTGCTACTTTTGTGTAGCAGTAGTCCGGTGAGTAGTTCGGTTGAGGTGAGTAGTTCGCTTGACCGGACTACTGCAACTTTTCAGTTGCATTAATTCAGTTGTCAAACAGTATCGAACTATTGCTACTTTTGTGTAGCTGTAGTCCGATGGGTAGTTTGGTTCTTTAAAAACATCAAATTATTGCTCCCTTACTACAGGAAAGAGTAATTCGGTGAATTAATGATAGTTGTATTAGTCCGGTTGTTGAAAAAAAAACACCGAAATGTATGCAATTCTTGAGTTGCATCAGTCCATTGATAAAAGAACATCGTTTTATTGCTCCTACACTTATAGAATAACAGTAATTTGGTGAGTTGCACTAGTCCGATTGTTAGACGGCGGTCTATCTATAAATTAAATCTAATTGAAGTACAGACTACGTTAATCCTACAATTTGGCCGGATTTTCATCATTTGTTTCGTCAACTTGTTTGTCTGTAGGTACTTAAAACTCTTAAACAAACAACAGGCCATTAGCCAAAAAAGCCGCACCACTAAGTGGCTCTAATTCCACTTTAAGCCGTCTATCCTCAGTTGTAAGTACTTGTTACTAATGGGATTCTGTCATCAAATATCATCAAAAACTATAGTTGCGCATGTTAAGAACATGGCCGTTTTTACACGACTGGTTTTGCTCGTTTTCTCTTTTTTGGTGTGTGAAGTTTATTGATACATTGGACATTATGACATTTGGCCCAACATACCCCGTACTCATTTTCTTCTGTGCCAGTCTCACTGTATTTTTCTTTAGTAATTCGTCTAACAGTTCGTTATCCAATATTAAGCGCACCAAAAAAGAGAAAACGAGCAAAACCAGTCGTGTCAAAACGGCCATCATAGCGTGCCGCAACTATAGTCTATGGTTAATCTGATTGATGGTACGGGAGCGAAAACGATGTTCACATCGCCGGATGATCGATCGATTAATATAACGGCATCTTTATGTAAAATTTGATTTATCGAGTAATCGTAATCATGACATGACACAGGAGCAAATTTCAGCGACATCTTCATTCTAGCGTTAATCGCAGTCGCAACCGAAGCTTTCTTCGACCATAAGATAATGATGATGATAAAGGTATGGTTCCGTAGCCGACCGCATACGACAACTGCCGACGACGCACACAGCAGATGCACGTAACTCATTGCGGCTTCTCAATGTTCCCCTTTATCCGTTTCGGAGTTTAACAAGTAATGGATACGCTGTATGTGCAGCATGCGTCGGCAGTTTGTTGTCGTATGCAGTTGGTTTCGGAATCATACCCTAAAGAAGAAAACTGTAGATTCTCGATTGAACATACTACAAAAAAAAGACGTGTGGCACTCGGGGACTGCCGCGGTAAAGCTATTGCATAGCATTTTTTATCAACTTATGCAATTACAATTACTTACGTTAAGCGGAGCTACTTTGGAGTAGCTCGGCTCGATTCGTGCGAGCTTCGGGGTGTTAGGTTTTTTTCGTTACGAAATTTCTAGATTCGGTCTCCACGCTCAAGGCCCGCGATAGAAGCTATGCAATAGCTTAAAAAACGTTGATTTCCGTGATAAAAATTAAACAAAATATTCTTTCAATTTTCAAGTAGGATATGATGACGTCACACCGGTACTACGAAGCTACCTTACGTGATGTTGAGTTCCTGAATAAGTTTCCGATTTCTGATTTGAAGGAAGATATTCACAATTTGATTGTATTATTTTTGAATTATTGTTACTACAGGACCCATACCATGAACTCTTAAAACAGGTCAATAATTGAACTGCTGTCATTCTACCAACTGCAAATGTCACTTTGTAATCCTATATCAATGTTGTGAAAGAAAGGCAGGTAGACCATAGACTGATTTCTTTATTCAAATATAACTAGCAAATAGGTACAATTCACCACATCTTCCCCTTAACAACCAATAATATAAAATACATTTGTAACCACACTTACCCTGATATAAAACAAACAACCGTCATTTACTTGTAGTATTGCAAAGTGACATTTGCAGTTGGTAAAATGACAGCAGTTCAATTATTGACCTGTTTTAAGGTTTATGGTAAGGCCGCTGAACTCTGATGAAAGCGGTTACCGTGACCTATGGACGTGTGCAACACCAAGTGAATGAAGTTCCTTTCATTCCTCTCTGTGTGCACCATTTACGGTCGCAACGTGTAAGGATGAATTTTTACTATACCTAACCTTGAGTAAACTTTTATAACCACCGCCGATGACCACCGCCGTTTATCGGGCCGTCAAGCTAAGTCCATTGTAACATGGTACGTGTTTGTAATGGTGACCCTCTTTTCCGAGACTTTGCCTTCAGCTTACCATCAGGCGAGGCGAAGTCAAATTGACGTGTCCTATAAAAGAAAAAAAATCTCCAAAGGTTTTTTTTGTTGTTTTTTTGCTTGCTCTTGCAAGGCGGCGCACGGCTGGGCAATATGGGAACACTGTAGTTCCCGACAGAACACTGTAGTTCCCACACACGTGCTGACAGTCCTGTAGGAATGTTCTAATGCCCTTTTTGAAGAACCAGCATGGAGGTCGTTCCACAGCTTGAGCGTGCGTGGAATGAAGTTTCTTTCTAAGCGCACCGTTTCCGGTCGTAACGTGTGATGATGATTTTTTCCATCCAAATTCACCACCGCAGGCAGGCTTTCCTCTGAGGTTAGGAGGTCAGACGGCAGTCACTTCCTTGAAAGTTAGAAAAGAGGAGAAACCGGGAACAACGCTAAGATGTATAGAGCTTCCTGACGAATATATAAATGGATCCTTTTGAATTAGAAAATTCGTCACAATTATTTTCTAGGAACCTCTAGAATTTTTAAATTATACCTATAATTACCTACTTCTATACGTACCTACGTAAAGAAGTAATTAGTAGTATACCTATAGGAGGATTGAGAATAATATGAAATTTACATATTTTGGATCCTTTCAACATCTAAATGTTCTGTGTAATAAATGTACTTTAAAACAATTTCTTTCATAACCTAACTCTGAAATGATAAGAAACAAAAATTACGTCATAAATGTCGTCCCGTAATAAATCCACGTCGTACCATTTATATTTAAAACGTTATGATTATGAAAACTGTGTAGATATTTATTTAGTAAAGGCCTGCTTACTTGAATTGTATTAATAATTAAAATACCACAGAAATTACTCTTAAATTCTGTGAATAATACCTTATAGATACGTTAATTGAAATAACGTTATTTGAAATACCACTTGCTGGTATAGAGTTTGTATATAGTCTAAGCTTAGACTCTAAGCTATATTGTATAAACAACTGTACTTACAAAGAACTTAATGCCTAAGGCTGTTGACAGTCTACTTCAGAACAGTCCTATCCTATTTCGTCTGCATAAGTCGTCTTAGTAAGTGGCGCTTACGTAGTCATTTCTTGCTAGTCTAAGCGCCTTTCAACCCAATACATTATTCAACCTCATTTAATATTACTGTGACATTGTTTCAAATTGATACACTTGTCTCGTGTAGCGCAGATATTTTGTCTTTTCGGATTTCTGTTTTTCGATACTGAAATAATTATAATTTGATACTAAACGAGGAGATTACTGAAATCATCTGATGTTTTTATAACAAAGTGTCAGCTGCACAATCCAAGATAATTAATTTTTAAATAGAAGATAGTTATTACTTTATTGTACACCAATAGATTTACAGTAGAGACAAGTAGGTAGCATGTATACAGTTTAATGTACAATGGGCGGCCTTATCGCTGGCCTTATCCTTATTTCTTCCAGGCAACCTTTTTAATACATACATACATACGAAGAGGTAGGCAAAGGCTATGATTTTCGCTCCCACGTAACAGGGGACGAGGCGAACCTGTTGCTGTCAAGCGGGCACTTAGTCATGGGCTGTATGTTTACTGTCGGAAGGAGAACAGCCCTATGCTACCCAAAGGAAGAGATGGGGTGGCCCTATTCTACTCAACCGGGAATTAAAACAGTTATTTTTAATACATCCTGTATATTAGAGTTTAGATGTAGGTATGTATATGCAGGAGGCCTAAGGAGCTCATGGCTAAGTGGTAGCCGAGTAAATTAACACATTATAAAATTAACCTGGTTGGTTTTAAGATGGGTGACCAATCTTAACACATTGTTAGCCGTCCGTGCCTCGGCGAGCACGTTAAGCTGTTCCACGTTATGTCACGTCCTGATTACCATCAGAAAATTTATAGCATTCACCATGGTCATAATAAAACTAACCTTAACAAAACAGAACTTCGTTACTACCGTATGTGGTGGTCAGACGACTGTCGCTTCATAGAAAACATTGTTAGTTAAAAGCCCCCATTAGAAGACCCTAACTGACTTGAAAAACGGTTCAATGAATCTTGAATAAGCACTTTTGGCTCTATGCGCTCACTGTTTGGTAAACCACTTAGGGGTATTTCATCTAAGCGCTTCCGTTCTTCGAAGATCACTTTAAAAGCCGGTCCCGACTATTAATAGTTGTTAGGTCAAGACGGAGGCATAAATAGGCGGTAAGCCCCCCCTAGACAAGAGGTAATTCGTTGGTCGGCGTATTGTAAAATAGAATGAAGAATGTATGGGATTTGACATTATATGACAGTTGTCAGTGCATGTCCTAAACGTCAAATCCCCATTTGTTATTCTATTCTACAATATCGGGCCCACGAATTGGCACTTGTCCCTAGGCAGACCAACTCTGTCTGTGGTTCGCCACTGACCATTAACTCAGGTTAGGTCAGACGGCAGTGTTACTCCCAATATGGACGAAAAACCAGTTAGCAGCCAAATCCGCAGTTAAGACTGGTAAAACGGACCCCAGATTCCGAGTTGAAAGCTTTGGATGCGACTGGGATTAACGCTAGGATGAAGAAGAAGACGATAAACCAAGCTACGTCATAAGCGGACCCTGGACGTCGAGGTGAAGGCCATGGATGCGACTGGGACTACCTCAAGGAAGACGAGGATGAATCTGTATGTGTTTCTTGATTTACCACTGGTTTTTTACAATGAAAATTTCTGTATTTATTATTTTCACAATGGCGGCCATTAAAAAAGGACCTTTTGAGTGATCGCGATGACATTTCTTATCGCGCCTTTTTCGCTGATCGCTTTCTGTCAAATGTGATACGTAATACCAATTTGCCGTTTTTGTGCGATTACCGCGCAAATTTTGCTATCGCGAGTTAGCTAATAAGCCTGCCGGTTGCTAGTCCGGTTGATCGGAACTAGTACAAATAAAATATATCGAGGGTATAGTGCTCAAACCCAATAAGTATGAAATTTTAACTTTCGAGTTATTCAATGTTAAAGGTTCAAAGACAAATATACCCATGATTTTCACATAATATCGTCACAATAAGTATTTGTGGTAAAAGTATATTTAGTTAACTTATTACTATAACAATTTTAAACTGTCCTTTGTTCATCATTCTTAAATTAATAGAAAATTAGATACATGAGGTAGTGACTTATTGGGTTTTACTCCAAAGAGAGAGATAAAATTAAACATTAATTGTATTTAATTTCTTAGGATTAATTAAGTTAAATTATTGAAAAAATAAATAAAAATCACTCTGTCACTTTTGCGGGCTGGTTGTTTGGTATAATATTATGTCTTCATATTTTTTCACACTGGGACAGGCTGTTGATCCAAAACAATCTGCGTACCGCGCTTGCGTAAGGGCGCGCGCCTCGTGCTATCCCAACATGAGTCACTTTAAGGTGGAGTACAACAGAGCCACAAATGTCTGCAAGAGGGCTTAATATGTCAGAGCGCACAGCACGGTTTGGTCAAGTGCTAATGGCGCATCCCATGGGCAGCCATGGCTACTGGCGACTGGCCAAAGCTGTGCAAGCCAACTTCTGTCAGCCTTCCCTGCGTAGCGCGATGTCCGTAAAGTACTGCAATCACTCGATATCTAGAAAATCAGCGGGCCGGGTCTTATTCCAGCGATGGTTCGTCTAAAACGTGCAACGGAGTTGTCTCCAATGCTTACGCGGCTGTACCGACTCTCCTTAATCTCGGATACCTACAGTGTCATCGGCTTGGAAAGAAGTGAATGTACAGTACAGCCGATTCCCATGAAGCGGGATCGCCCATACCCAGCCAACTATCGTCCCATAGCCGTCACCTCAAGGCTGTGCAAGGTATTCGAGCACATCATCAACATACAGCTCATGCGTCACGGATGATGCGTAAAGGATCACTCCTTAATTAATGACAGGAAATACATTTTTAGGCCGAAGTGGTTAACAGGTGATCTTCTGGCGTACGTTACCCATCTTTAGGGTGAGGCTTTGGACAAGCATGACGAGTCACTGGCAATTTCGATAGAATCTAGCTCAAATCGTTTCTTTTCAAGCTACCAACCTTTGGTCTGCCTGCTAGACTGTGCGCCTGGGTTGCTAGCTTCCTACAGGAGCACCGTATTCGCGTCCTTTGTGATGGACAAATTTTGGAGTTTTTGCAGGTAAATGCTGGCGTACCGCAGGGGTCCGCCACTTACTTTATCACCCACTCTCTTTCTTCTGCATGTCAACGACATGCTGTCCATCAGCAGCATTCATTGCTATGCAAACGATAGCACCTTACACGGGAATTATCACGAACATCCTGCGGTAAAGCAGTCCGATATCGCGGAAAAAAGGCAGCTTATCGCCACTGAGCATTCCGGGTCTTGAACCACATTTCCCAATGGGGCTCTGAGAATGAGACGCAGAAATAAGACGCAGACATGAGCGTTTACAGCAATGGTATCTTCTTTCCTTCCCCTTCCCGCTCTTCAGAACACGCCTCTGCTACTGCAGGAAAATCTCAATATCCTCGGTATGGATGTTCTCTGCAAACTAAAGAACAAAAACTACATTGAAAGTATCATCAAAACAGCCTCGCGTAAACTCGGAGTCCTGAACAAAGTGAGACGTATTTTCACACCGGAGTAGCGGTGTCTTCTGTACAAGACACAAGTGCGCTCCTGCGCGAAATACTGCTCGCATCTCTGAGATAGCAGTACTTAGGTACTAGACGCGACGTGCGTTCCGCATTATTGAGAATCCTGAGGTCATGAAAACCTTCGACGATGTGCAGATGCGCAGAGATGTTGCATCCTTGGCAGTGTTAACTGTCTCTACCATGGTGAATGTTCTGATGAGCTCTTCCAATTAGTACCACCCTCTCCTTTCCTACACAGGATAACACATGCAGGACTTAAATATCACCCGCATACGGTGCAGAATATTCCATAAAGAACCAAGCGGTTCGGCGACTCCTTCTCTTGTCCATTAACCTGGAATTCCTTACCAGTACACGTGTTTCCCGCTTTCTATAGTCTCTGTCCCTTGTCCCGTGCATCATCAAAGCATCTGATGAGGCCGTCAAGCTGAGTGCATGATACGTGTCTATAATGGTGACCCTCGCTTCCGAGACTTTCTCTTCAGCTTACCATCAAGCGAGGTGAAGTCAAATTGACGTGTGCTATATGAAAAAAGAGTTCACCACTAGTCGCAATCCACCCAAATTACGCGTGCGGTGTGAGTGGCATGAGTGAAGTTGTATGTACTTATTTTGATTTATTAGGTTATTCCTCAAACAATATTGAAAGAATCTTAAGTGAGTAAATCTATTTAACTATACAGTTCTGTTTTTGTTTTTGAAATTATCGAACAATGAAATCCGATAAATTAGTTTGTTTTATTTCAGATTTTATTTTTGGTAACTTTCTTAACTATTAAAGTAAAGGTAAGACCCGTTAAATGGAAATAATGGTTTCGGCCTCTTCTTTTTATTTTGTTTAATAATCATAATGGATAAAGGTAAAACCAGATAAATAGAAATATTGGTTTTCACCATGCATGTTATAAAGCGATTTAGTAAAACTTTTTATACACTAAATAAAAATAAATACATTTATTTGGTTTAAGCGTGACATAAAAATATTTTTTCTCCCAATAAATCTACTTAGCCGCCTCATTGTGGCGCAGACTGATTCAGTCTGCGGCCAACATCCGTCAACTGTGGCGCAGACTGATTCAGTCTGTGACTGTGACGTCAGCGCGGCCCCGCGCATTTTCGATTGTAATGTACCATAAACTGTGTCGTTCTTAGTTTTATTTGATATCTATGATTAGATTAACGTACTAAGAAACCATAGAGGTCATAAGTGGCGCAGACTGATTCAGTCTGCGGCCAACATCCGTCAACTGTGGCGCAGACTGATTCAGTCTGTGACTGTGACGTCAGCGCGGCCCCGCGCATTTTCGATTGTAATGTACCATAAACTGTGTCGTTCTTAGTTTTATTTGATATCTATGATTAGAAGAACGTACTAAGAAACCATAGAGTCATAAGTTTTTACAAATGGTGGTTTACTTTTTTTATTTCAACGATCGTACAAAAAACTGGAAAAAAATCTCAAATCCTTATTTCATATAGGAATTAATAATACTTTACAAGACTAAACTGGCCTGTAGTATTTTTTTATTATTAGCTTGTTTTATAGCAATTCCAACGACATAAGTATCATATATAGCTACCATACAAAAATTTAGAGGTATCGTCTTTCAATTCGCATGCGACCCTTGCCGCGCGAAACAGCTACAGGTACGCCACGGGTGGGACAGTGACGACAAAACGGCGCCACGGATGAGAGGTGTTTTAGTTTACAGTTTTGAAAAAAAATACCTTGGTTTATTGGGTTATTACACCAAGTAACTTGAGTTCTACCGCGTATTCCGCTTATTGGATAATACCATTAGAAAGAGCGTAAAAAATCGATTAAGATGGACCAAAAAAGTCAATTTTCGATTTTTGCCTACTTAATGGGTTTTAACACTGGACCCTCGATATGTCGTATTCCAATCCTCAAATGAAAACATTGACATTTAATTAAAAAGTGGATTACTCGGATAAACTCGATCTAGAAAACTGGGACAGTGGGTTTGCGTTCTATATCCGGATAAATAGAAAATTTTCAAATCGAAAAATGTTATAAAATACGGCTTATACGGCGACCTAATCAAAAGAGAATATTGTATTTCGTTTTGGAAATAGGTTGTTATAAAGGTGTTGATACATCGTAGAATTTAGGTGTTTGAGACCTCACCAAACAAAACCCCTCGGATACAAAAGGCTAGTACGGTTATGTCGAACTTGAACCGACTAAAACTGCACGCCGTCAGAAGACTTACTTCAGATGTACCGGACTGTGAAATTAAATAAGACATATCACTTGCAACTGCGGCTGAACAGGGTCATCTCCGGCGATGACCCACATGGGTGTGGAAACCACACCACACTGTCCCCATCTTGCACCCAAAAGAGATGGGCGTGCATTGCGCTGCCCTTGGCGACGGCATGCTTCTGCTAGTGTGATAGGTGGCGGCCGTACTGCTTGAGACATATATGTTGGCCTAAAATGTGCTCAAAGTGTACTCTATACGCACAATACACGTTTCTTGGGTGTCTTTTGAGGATAGCAGATGTGCCAGGGCCTCGTTTGTCTCGCAATTTAGGTCCAAGACACGTGTCCCGAAGGATACCTGCTGATTGATGGATGAGAGTACCAACCCCGCCGGACACCGGATGCTATCATGTCGGACTCGAATCGACTCAAACCGCACTCGGTCTCGGGTTTCAATTACCGTAGTGTAAGCTGTAAGGATACCCAGTAAGGTGTTACTCTCGCGCCCCGGCTGATCCTGGGCCATCTACAGTTTTACCGGAGACCCCGGAAAATAGGGCATCGCATCTGCACACACCCTAAGAATTTAATAATAACAAATCTCAAAGACATTCGATACGAAATTGGTCCGGTTAATAACAGCACCAACAGCTGGTTAATAACATTTGAGAAGTTGTTTTTATTTTGTTATTTTACCTTTATATCTCAAAAAGGCAAAATTACATTACTAGATTGCTCTTACATGTCGGTTATCGTGACCGAATGTCTTCTTTTAAGTGTGGATATCCCCATGGATACCCCCTGCTTGAGCCAGCTGGTTATGTCGGACTCGAACTGACTGAAACCTCACATCGCCTTGGGTTATTTGCTGGCGGAGGTGAGGTAGCCACTAGCATATCCTTCGCACCCCAGCTAACCCAGGGCCATCTAGATGGCCTCCTCAAATAAGGGACCACGGTCACAGATTAATAAATAGTTGTCGACACTTCCCCGGAAAGGAGAAGGCGCGCATCGTGCCGCCGCCGCGGTCAATTTCTAACCTATACCTCAAAGTTAAAGTCAAAAATCATTTATTCTGTATAGACCATTAAAACGGCACATACAAACCGTCAATATTAACAAAAAAATGTAGGTATATTAAAGACTAGTTTAGCAAATGGACCACCGACCACCTGAGAAGACTCCGGCAAGAAACTCAGCGGGCCATTTTTTTGTTTCCAAGCTCTAATCTATTTCGGTATCAAAATCGACTTAGTGGTTTAGGCGTGAAAGAGTAAGAGGAAAGACAACAGACTGACAGATAGACAGACAGAAAAACAAACAGACATGCAGACATGCAGATAAGACAGACAGAAAGATATACAAAATCTTAAGTCAATAAAAAATCGAAACGGTTTTCTTTCCCCATCATCGACTTATATCTCACCCAAATTATTAATCAATATTGATAATTATTTGTAACCTTTTTACCACAAGGGGAACACTTATTCAATGACAATATTAATATTAAAACTCCAAGAACACAACAACAACACAAAGTAAAAAAATTCAAACAAATTACACGCCCATTTGAACCGGTGCTAAATGTACTGTATAAGAGTATCATAAAAAAATAACACGAAACTATTAGAAGAAAAAAAAATCTTGGCTAAAAACGTTAACCACGCGTGATTTTGTCCGTTCATATAAAGGTATGATTCCTAAGCCGACCACATACGACAACAATGCCGATGCACGCATCAGGGGCCTTACTCCGAAAATCGAAAACTATCGTATTCGTTGACGTTTCGGCCATTTAGCTACCCCGAAAGTGTTTCGTATCCGTCTTCGATCGTTTGACATTGAGGTTGTCGATCGTGGTCGGTGCACCTACTCCCAAAATACATTTGACGTTTTCGTTGTCGTTGTTTGACAAGTAATCTTGCGGATTATTACTTGAAATTCAACGAAAGCTATATACCTTTCGTAAGGCTTTCGAAGCTGAATTTTTATCTAAGAAAATGGCGAGATTTTTATTGTTGGACGAAATGATGAGACGAAGAAGCGGCTGAGCGAAGCCAAAATCGCCACCGGCTTCGTGAAAAAAAATTTTTGAGGCAAATTCCGGACATGGAATTTGTCTCTAATTGACGAGGGTACTTTTTGAGGAGCTATGCGAGGAAATCATTCCTCTACTACCTCAAAAAAACAACATTTTGGTAAAGGGGCATTGAACCAAACCAACAACCATTATCCATTACGGAAGTATTTGATGACCCAAGTAGATGGCGCTACACACATACGGGCACCATGACGGGCACTCATCTCTATTAACTTAATAGAGATAGTGCATACGGGTATCAAAGTTTCAAATTTGAAATTGTCAAACTGTCAAAGTACGTATTAAAAACATAGAACAATATTATGGCACGAGGGTTTTTAAGATCGTTCACATTAAATATACGTAAATTCTTGAAAAATGACATTTTAGTGATCTAACAGTACCTTTGTAATAAAAATCTCATATATTTTTTAATTTGACGCTCTTTTCATGAGAATACAACTATATTGGTTGATTTTTCATTTGTTAACGGTTTTTAGATTTTTATAAATATCGGTCCACACTATTCATCTAGACTCGATCGTTAGTCTATGATTCCGAAGACGGCGGCATCCGTCAGTCGTCACCGAAAGGTTTTCAGAGTAACTTTAATGGTCCGTGTTCGGCGACCGTTCGTTTCGATCCGAAACGTTCATGTTCGTTTTTGGGAGTAAGGCCCCAGATGCGCGTAATCCATTGCGGCTTCTCAACTATCCCCTTTATCTCTATCGGAGTTTAACAAGTAATGGGCACGCTGTATCTGCTGCATGCGTCTGTCGTTATCGTATATCGGCTTCGAAATCATACCTTCCCCTCTAGACAAGTGGCAATTCGTTGCTCGGCGTATGATGGAATAGAATGCCAAATGTATGGGATTTGACGTATATGACAGGCGTCAACGAAGGTCAAAACTGTCAAATCCTATACATTTGTCATTCTATTCCATCATACGCTGAGCAACGAATTGCCACTTGTCCAGGGTGGCTTAACTTAAAGAGATGATTCCGTAGCTAACCGCATACGATGATACGACAACTGCCGATGCACGCAGCAGATGCGCGTAATTCATTGCGGCTTCTCAATTATCCCCATTATCTGTATCGGAGTTTAACAAGTAATGTGTACGATGTATGTGCTGCATGCGTCTGACGTTGACGACAACTTTACGAATGCGGTTGGCTTCGGAATCATACCTTAAGAAGGGATTTAGAGACGTTATTACGTCCATGAACCAAGTCTTAAGTGACATCTTAAAGCCACGAGAATATGACGTTTCGAGTAAAAGGAGATACAATTTTCACTCTAGTACTGACAGCGCCATTTACGGATATAAAATGTGATGATGTGTGGCTTAGACTATCATCAGTTCACTTCACTACATATTATAAAACAAAGTCGCTGTCGCTGTCTGTCCGTCCCTATGTATGCTTAAATCTTCAAAACTACGCAACGGATTTTGAAGCGGTTTCTTTTAATAGATAGAGTGATTCACGAGGAAGGTTTATATGTATAATACATGCATAATATAGTAGAGAAACACTGATAAATTTAGAGATAATACCACGCGGGTGGAAAATATGGCGGTACAAAGTTCGCCGGGTCATCTAGTATTATATAAACCGTATAGACACAGTACAAGTTTGGTACAAGTTTGACATATTATTAAGCGTCGATAGCTGGTTGAGGAGTCGACCTTACGATCGAAAGGTCCCCGGGTTCGAATCCTGGCCATTACCAAACTAAATCGAGGTAAGAACTTTTTTCCACTGGATTTCCTTTTGAAAATTTTCACCCTTCGCCACTGGTGACCGCACATTGGGCAATATCAGTGAATGAATGAATGAAGGAAGAAAGAAGAAAGACGACTGCCTCTGTGGCGTAGTGGTAGTGAAAGCGGCCGCTACGCAGGAGGCGCGGGTTAGATCCCCACTCAGTGCAAATATTTGTATGCGTGAATATGAATATTTTTATTGGTCTTGGTGTTTTTAGGTTTAATATGCATGAATTTAAAAAAATGTATGTTTATCCGCATTCTAGAACCCATAGCACTAGTTAGCTAGTTAAGCCATGCTTACTTTGGGTCTAGATAGCGTTGTGTAGATTGTCCTACAATATTTTTAAAAAAATTCTAAGAATATGGTACATCGAGGCCTTTATGTTAAAGTTAGTAGTTTGACGAATGCCTTTTACTTCAAGAAGTCTACATAATCATTTATACGTTCCCTAATCGGAGCCACTTAAACACGCTTACTCTAACAATAATATTTATTGTAATATTATGATCGTTATCTCAAATGGTGTGCCATTAGCTAAAAATACGCCTAAATTGAGGGGCATTCCGTATAGGAAAAATATTACCCTATTAAATTACATACTAGCGGCCGCCTGCGACTTCGTACGCGTGGAGTTCGTTTTACCCCATTAGGGGTGGAGTTTCGTAAAATCTGCTTTTAGCGGATGTCTACATAAGGCACCTACCTGCCAAATTTGTAAGTGTTAAAGTTTCTGATATTTCGTGATTAATCCGTAAGTGGTATTTCGCTTTTATATATTACAAGCTTTTGCCCGCAGCTCCGCCCGCGTGGATGTCGGTTATCACGACCAAATATAGCCTATGTCCTTTCTCAAAGTCTAATCTACCCCTATACCAAATTTCATTTAAATCGGTTCAGTGGTTTGGGCGTGAAAGCGAGACAGACAGACAGACAGACAGACAGACAGACAGAGTTACTTTCACATTTATAATATTAGTAGGGATAGTAGGGATAGCTGACCCGGCGAACTTTGTACCACCATATTTTCCGCCCGCGTGGTATTATCTCTAAATTTCAGTGTTTCAAAAAAAACCGCTTCATAATCCGTTGCGTAGTTTTGAAGATTTTAGCATACATAGGGACGGACAGACAGCGACAGCGACTTTGTTTTATAATATGTAGTGATATGCGGCTCCGTCCGCGTGCATCTCGGTTAACGCGACCTTTGCTTATATCTCTGGGTCTACTCAACCGATTGCGATCAAACAAACGTAAGATTTGAAGTCTGAATTAGCAAGCCCTTTCTAAAAAAAACCGCATCAAAATCCGTTGAGTAGTTTTTGCGTCCATCGCGAACAAACAGACAACAGACAGGAAATTCAAAAAAATATATTATTTTCGTGTTCAGTATCGTTAACATAACATAACCCAAGTATTTTTTTAACACGTTCACGGACACATCGTCGAGAGACGTAAGTTAGTACCCTCATAATATGGCAATACGGCTGTGGCCGGTGATTTAAAATACGTCAAAACTCGAACTACGTCCATAGCCGGCAGTTTCCCATTATATTTGTAGGAAGGATATGACTCTGTGCCATTTTAGGCTGTAATACAGATCGCTAGTGTCACATCAAACACTCTTGCACGTGCACACAAGTTACCTCTGTCACGCACACATTGAAGAACATCGTGCTGTGACACCCCGTCTGTGGCCGGACGATCTACCTACACTTTCGACCGATTAGTCGCCCCGCGCCACAGCGGGAGGAAGTACGTCCTTGAGGTGCACTGCGGCGATTTTTTGTGACTGGTACGTACTATTTAACTCATAATTCATGATCATAATTACGAAATATTTATTTGCCGATTATTTCAATGTATAGTGAATGATGTTTGTGTGAATTTGGTGCTGATAAAACCATGCACTCGTAGACAAAAAGTATTATAAAATTCAATTCAATTTTCGATATTGAAGTATGTTATACCTATAAACTGATGCTATTCAATTAGTCAATCAGCATATCGCAGTCCGCTGCTGGACTCAGACCTTTCCTAACCAGGGTTGCCAGGTGTTCGGTATTTTACCGAACTGTTCGGTATTTTGGGTCTGTGTTCGGTGTTCGGTATAGCAAAAATACCGAAGTATGGGCGGTTCGGTATTTTTTTCTGATAAACTTTTCTCCATAATAAATGATTCAATAATCAAATTTGACGCAATCGGCAATCGATGTTGTCGCGCATTGCACGCACTCACTGCACTGTGCGTGTGGGTGGCGTGATGTTTTCCATCTCTTTCTTACGCGCACTTTGTCCTTTACTTTTACTGGTCGGTCGCTCAGTCAGTCGTTCATGATCGTTCAACGTGACTCCGCGACTAAAACGCACGCATACAAGTGAAGATAAAACAAGCAAGACAAGTGTTTTTTACAAGTGTTCTTACAAATTCGGTAAGCTATGTTTATTTTATAATCTATACATTAATATTTTAAATACTATATACAGTAGAATCTCACTAGATCCGTTTTGTGCAACTTGTAGTCTTTGTTAAAAATCTTAACTCCACAGAGTACCTACTACACATTTATTTCTAGAATAGAATAGAAACTTGTGCCACAGATGAGAAAATGTGCTTAAATACTAGACTGACGCATATTTATTGTTTTTAATTGTTGCAGATTTTTGAAGTTAAGTCAATATCAAATTACTTACTGACTACACACAGAGAAAACAAACAAGTGTTTCGTACATATTTAGTAAGATAAAACTACAAACAAGTATTTTTATTTTATAATCTATAGATTATAATGTTTTTAATTATTGTTTTTGATTGTTGCAGACTTTTGAAATTCGGTTAACTGAATATGGAAATATGGACTCTCCTCCAAGGAAAACGAAGCGTCTTCACGGTGCTTGTGCTTTTCAGCAGGAATGGTTAAGTGATGCAAGATTTTCTTGCTGGATTACTCAATCAGATGATAAATGCCAGGCCAAATGTAGGATTTGTTTATCTACATTTAGTGTGAAAAATGATGGAGTAAAAGCTGTTATTCAACACAGCAATGGCAAAAAGCATAAACTTTTAGTGCAGTCCAAAAATACTACGAGCACTATTAGTAACTTTCTTATACCACCAATGCATAACTTTAAAGAGAAAGTAGCCGCTGTCGAACTTACTAAAACTTATCATGCAGTCAAACATGGGCACAGTTACAATTCTTCCGACTGTGGCAATAAATTAGATTCTGTAATTTACCATGACTCTGAGTTGGCTTCTAAAGTGCAATTGGGAAGAACTAAAATGGAAGCTATCACAAAAAACGTATTAGCACCATACTCTATAGAATCAATTGTAAAGAAGATTAAAGATCAAAACAGCAAGTTTTCCATTTCTATCGATGCATCCAACAAAGGTAACAGGAAATTTTTTCCCCTTGTTGTAACCTTTTTTGATGACGAAGATGGGTGTAGTCAACTACCTATTGGATTTCTATGAAGAACCTGATGAGACATCGCAGTCTATAGTGAATTCCTTGATCGAAGCATTTGAAAAGTTGGATCTGGAGATAAGTGATATAGTTTCTTATAGTGCTGACAATGCATCCGTCAACTATGGCCGCGTTTGTTCGGTATTCCAGAAACTACAACAGATAAATCCAAAAATCCTGAAAGCAAACTGCAATTGTCATGTCCTGCATAATGCTGTGAAATTTTGTATGAAATTATTATCCTACGATGTTGAAAGCCTTGTGCTAAAGGTTTTTAGTGAATTTTCAATAAGCGCAAAAAGAGTCGAGGTCTTAAAAGAATGCTTTGCTTTCGTCAACCAAGAATATCATGCTGTACTTCGCCATATAACAGTTCGATGGGCAACTTTGTTTCCCGCTGTCGAGAGGCTATTACTTGATTGGGATGCTATAAAAAGATATTTTCGCGAAGAGGGTGAAAATGAGTGCAATAAGATTATTTGGTCCTTCGTCTCCAATGAAAACAATGGATTGCCTGAGTGCTATATTTACTTTGTGCATCATCTTTTAAATTTGTTCGTGAAACGTATTAAGATTCTTGAATCAGAGTACATTACTCCACCAGACATGTATGATGTTATGGCCGCAATTAGAGATGATATAGAATCACGGAGGAGAGATTGCTTTTTTGGAGCAAAAGCAAACCACGAAATGCAGAAACTAAATGAGGTTGATCGTAATAAATTCAGAAGCGAGGCTCTAGTTGCTTATGAAAGAGCAGAAAATTATTTAAAAAAGTGGTTCGACTACGAAAACTCTCCGTTTAAAGCATTTAAGAACGTCAATGTAGAGAAGGTAGCTCCAACATTTGATAACTTTGTAGAAGCATCAAAAGCTGCAGGTGTTGAAGATAAAATTGATAAAGATGCTTTGTACGAAGAGATTCGAGTTCTCCAAAAAACCTTAGAAGCAATAAAGGACCAAGCTTCTTCATCCAATACCACGTTTTCGTGGAAGAATTTTCTTAAGGCAGAAGTAAGCCCTAACTTAAAATTGATTATTAAAACAATAATGGCAGTACCATGCAGCAATGCCTATGTCGAGAGAGTATTCAGCCATATGAATCATTTGTGGTCAGACAGCCGGAATAGATTAAGTGCCGACATGGTAAAGGCAGAGTTATGTATAAGATGTAATTTTAGTCTTTCTTGTCACCAAATGCACGCAGCAGTGAAAACTAACAAACCGTTGTTGGAAGCGTGCATTAGCGACAAGAAATATAAGTTTAAGTAGTTATTACTTGTATATAGTTATACTGATTATTTGATTAAATAAACAAAAATTCAAAATTGACCTTGTTTTTTTTTGCTTTAAATTCAAAATTGACCTTTTTTTTGGCTTTCAATTCATTTTTTTTTTTTTGGGCCCTGTTCGGTATTTTTTTTTGGAAGACCTGGCAACCCTGTTCCTAACACACGCCATACTGACTGATGCTATTATTATTACTATTTTTCAAATTGTAATCGCATAATCTTATTACAGATGGCGTTGGGTAAAAATACCACACCTTTTAACGTTCGGCGTAGTTTGTTTGACTCCGACTTTGACTCGAGCAATGAAAATCAGGATCCGTATAGTGATGTAGATGGTGAATATGGTTCTGATGGAAATTATGAACCTGTAAATGAGGCTAACTTGAGTACTGTACGACGTTTAGAATTCACCTGGTATGAATGTCCGTCTACAGGCGGTTACGTCTCTGACCGTTACTGCCGCAACACACACTTTCAAAATCGAATAACGTGGCAATCCGTCCGCAGACGTGATACTATTTTGTATGGGAAATTTGTGTGTCATATCACAAATTTTTGAGAATGGTTTGTGTCCGTGAACGTGTTAAATATTTCCAATGTATGTACAGATGTACAGACACGACGACTTCACAATTATAATAATAGAATAGGTAGATTGTTATTATTAATTGAATAGGTTCAAGGATATTCGTTCGAAATACAAAAAAAAATATAACTACAAAGCAATACCACTGGTATTAGAAATGTGGTACTGGATCAAAATAGATCAAAATGTTCCCTATAGTAGGATTTACGGATTATAATCGGGAAGAACAATGAAACCTCGATAGCCGGTAAGACAGACTGGTTTATTTCCAAATACCTACACCAAGTACAATATATAAATATCACAATACCCAACACCTCCCCCTTTAATTTGTTATATAAGAATATAATAACATGTGAAATAAACAAAGATAGGTATACAATTGAATGTAACTACTAGGTATATAATAGGTACACGGAATCTGCAAAGTACTTAACTAAACTTTTATCTTTTAATAAAGTAAGATTGGTTACAGAATTCAGCCTCCGTCATGATTACGCCTTTAACGCTTGGGGTATTTACCCAGAAAAGTACATTTACGCTTAGGGCGTTCTTTGTACAATAGGGATGGTTCCGGATTCGTATCTTCTTCATTAATAACTACATGGCTTTTAGACTCACTTGTATTGTTCTCTAAAGCGTCAACAACGTTAGACTCGGTACACGTTTCACTGGCGGAGGGTACATCAGTAGGGGTTTCTGGTAACTCCGCATCAGTGATTGCTGCGTTTGATATGGAATATCGCGAAACCCGTTTTTTAAGTGGTAGCAGCTGATCAATATGGCGTTTCCACTCACACCCGTTGGACAATCGCACTTTATAGGAGAGGGGTGCATCTCTTGCGACCACGGTGGCCGGTGCCCACTTGTCAGCGCGTTTACTATAATCCCGAGCCAACACTTGGTCGCCTAGATCCGCATGCCGTTCAGCGCCAGGCCGGGAGCGGCCTGCGCGCTCTGCCGATGCTTCTACCGCACGCTCGGTAGATGGCTTGAGGCTATCTAGGCGACCACGAAGCCGCCTACCAAACATGGCTACGGCAGGGGCCACACCTGTAGTTGCATGTTCGCAATTTCTGTATTGAAATAGAAATTTAGAGCCGCCTGGACGTCTACACCCTCATGTAATGCTTTTTTCATGGCTCTTTTGACCAATTTAACAGCATTCTCGGCGGCGCCATTACCCGCTGCCCTATAGGGACTGGTTATTGTATGGGTGACTAAATTTTTATTTAAATAACTAGCAAATTCGGATGAGCTGAATGGGGGGCCACCGTCACTTACAACGTGTGATGGAATGCCGAAACGCGCAAACAGTTCACGAAGTTTTAAAATAGTCGAGCTAGCATTAGTATTAGACATACGTTGTACCTCGATCCATTTACTATGTGCATCAACCGTAATTAAATAATAATTATTTTGAAATACTGCGAAGTCGATATTCAATCGTTGCCACGGTCTACTCGGGAAGGCCCACGGATGCAGCTGGGCGCGCGGCGGCGCGTCGCGCTGCTGTAGGCAAGCGCTGCAGTCGCGACACAGCGCTTCAATGGCTGCATCTAGTTGGGGCCAATATACGTAGCTACGTGAAAGGTTCTTCATTTTTACGATACCTAAGTGGCCCTCATGCAACTCACTAAGAACTCGCTGTCTTAACAAATTCGGTATCACAACCCTATGGTTATATAATATACATCCTCTATCTATAGAAAGGCACTCCTTCCGATAAAAATACGGTTTCTCATCATTATTAGTCACCGATATGGGCCAACCGTTAACAATGTAGTCAAAAATTTTCTTTAAAATAATATCTTTCTGTGTATTTTCCGCTACATCTTTAGCGCTAATTGGAAAAGATTCCTCAACAAAATTGATATACGAAACCGCATCCATCCCCGTTTGTTTGCGTTCGTACGGCAAGGGTAAACGTGACAAGGCGTCAACATTCCCGTTATCCCTCGATTTAACGAATTCAATAGTGAAATCATATGCAGCTAGTTTTGTTGCATACCTCTGCAACCGACTTGCGGCCGTTTGTGGCAACCCTAACTTAGGCCCGAATATAAAGGTTAAGGGTTTATGGTCAGTTTTGATTATAAAGTGACGACCATAAAGATATTGATGATGTTTCATTACACCACTAATGATGGCCAGCGCTTCTTTATCTAGCTGACTGTACGAGCGTTCAGCTGAATTCAATGTACGCGATGTAAAACAAATAGGCCGTTCATCCCCATTAGTATAACGGTGAGAGAGCACACTACCAATGCCGTACGAGCTGCTATCCACTGCTAACACCAAAGGTAGCTCTGGGTTATAATGTACTAATACTTTGCTATCTAAAATAGCCGCCTTAACTTGTTGAAAGCTTGAATCACAATCATCAGACCACTTCCAAATAGAATTTTTACGCAGTAATTTATGTAAAGGATACAACATGGTACTTAAATTAGAAATAAACTTAGCATAATAATTTACCATCCCCAGAAAAGATTTAAGTTGCGTGACGTCATTAGGCCGCGGCGCGTCGACAATCGCCTTAACTTTGTTATGGTCTGGGTGTAACCCGTGCTTATCGATAACAAAACCAACGTAAGTAATACTGTTTTGCAAAAATTCACATTTATTTAATTTAATTCTAAGACCAACCTCACGCAACCGACATAATAGGGCTTTCAAATTAGCGATATGCTCCATCCGCGTGGACCCCGTGCATGCGATGTCATCGAAGAAGACAGCCACTCCCTTGAGCCCTTTGACTGTTTCTTCCATGAATTTTTGAAATTTCTCTGGGACGCAGCAGAGGCCAAATGGTGTCCTGGTATATAAATAGGTACCTACGTGTGTTGTAATGGCAGTACATGCCTGAGAGTCCTCTTCTAGCATTAGTTGTTGGTACGCGTTGGTGAGGTCGATTTTAGAGAACTGTTCTCCGCCACTTAATGCAGCGAACAGCTCCTCGATTCGCGGCAGAGGGTACGGTTCGCGCATGAGCTTGGGATTGACCGTAACTTTGTAGTCACCACATATTCGTATTTCACCATTCTTCTTGATGACCGGTACAATGGGCGTCCCATAATCCGAATAGTCAACCTTGCGAATGGTACCCTCGGCCTCGAGCCGCTGCAGCTCGCGCTCCACTGGTTTACGTAACGCTAGTGGCAACGATCGCGCTTTAATAAACACTGGACTTTTATCCATTAATTTCAGAGACAATTTTTTTATACATGTTCCTAATCCCGGGGCAAACACAGTCGGAAATTCACGTCGTAAAATATTTACTAAATTGTTGTCACTAATGTTAAATAAAAACTCATTAATGTTTATTTTACTAATACGTAACTTAGTAAGCCAAGATCTACCCAACAGTGGTGGCCCACCGTTTTTAATGATAAATAATTTCAACTTTTCCGCCGTGTATTCCCCGAGGGCAACGTTCACATAAATGTAGCCTACCGGTTGTATCACAGTGCCAACATAGGAATATAAGGTAACGTTATTGCTAATAACGGACATGTCTGAAAAATACTTTTTCATCCCACCATCTCGGAAAGACTATTTTTGCTCTTCGATAACTGAGCGTAAAAGTCGTTTTTATCCTCTAGAGAGGTAAAGTAAATTTGAATTTAGAACATCGTGTGTACTAGGTTTGTGGACTCAAAACATCATTAAACCTATTTACTTCTACCTCTATGGTGCCGAATTTATCATACAACTTTTTTTTAATTCATAAAAAACTCAGACTCGTAACCTCCTTGGTGTACTTTTTTTTTAATTTGCTTTGCGCGCATCAATTTTTTTCACGTCATATTGTTGACATTGTTGTTGAATTTTTATTTTGTTGTATTTTATTACTAGTATTAATACACATATTATACAGCCTCCATGGCGTAGTGGTATTGAACGCGGCCGCTACGCAGGAGGCACGGGTTCGATCCCCGCTCAGTGCAAATATTTTTTATGCATGAAAATGGGTATTTGCATTGGTCTGGTCGTGCCTTGGAGAGCACGTTAAGCCGTCGGTCACGGATGCCATACGAACATCTGTGGCAGTCGTTACGGGTAGTTGGAGCCCTAAAAAGTTCAACAACAACGGTCTGGCTGCAATGTTTCGATATCGCCTAATGTCATCATTGGGTTGTGGAGGTCAGATGGCAGTCGCTTCACGGCAAATATCGAGGTCCAGCCAAATCCGCAGTTAAGACTGGTAAAGCGGACCCCGGACTCCCAGGTGAAAGCTTCGGATGCTGACTGGGAATTAACGCTAGGAAGGAGAAGCATTTCATTATTTCCTCGCTGAGGTGGGATGAAAAGTTACGTGTTGCACTCGAGTGCAAAGATTTTTCACCTTGTGCTCTTTTGATTCCCTCGCTAACGCTCAAGATTCTAAAGAGACGGGGACTTCTGGGCCAAAATTGTAATGAGTTGAGATATGACTTAAAAAAAGCGGTATTTTTTTCTATTTCAAAATATTAAAAAACCAGCTCAATTGAAAGTCTGGAAGACGAGAAATCTTAAAACTAAGTTTATTCCACTAGCAAAATAAAATATCGATTACTAAAAATTATTTAAACAATATTGCGTATTTAAACACTTGCATCACAATTTGATATTAAATCAATCAGAGTGAACAAAACTTAATCATAATAATAATAATAACCATTTAAAATACCAAATAATAGTGTAATAAAAATAAATTCTGAATCGATTTCCGTTAATCGATTAACTGTATTTTTAAGCTGTGACAGCTGACAGCTCCATTTTCAGTCAATCAGTTTATTTATTCAATCTTCAAAATTAATTATTTTATCGAAAAATTGTATATTTACACGGCTTATGGGATATACAATAATTGTTTATAAAATATGTACAAAAGTATGCTATATCAGTATGCTGTATCAGTTTATTGGTATAAATCCAATGATCAATTGACTTCTGCGTTTTGAGTATTTCAGTTGATTTCTTGATTATATTCCCTTAACAGTGATTTCTCTTTACGGACTTCTCAGCTTGCTCCTGGTTACCTTAAAGTACAATGATAAACTTGTTTACTTGTTTGAGTTTTGCTCGGTATTTTGGATTTTGACATGGATCTCTGTGTAAATTGTGGCATAGAAAATGAAGTAAATAAGGTAATATATTTCCACCTGCGCACTTCTTAGACAATACTCTAATTATTATTGAAGAAGAATAAAAGATAATTATTATATAAAGTGGTTTTTTTTTAACATTACATCCTTGTACTCCATATCTTTAAAATCTCTTTGTAAGTTTTCGTACATTATCCCTGAGTAAAATATAATACAGTACAATTTAAAAGTATTTTAAGATAAAAAAAATGACCACTTTCTATTAAAACACCACAGAAATCACAGTTCTAAAATGTCAATTTCTTGCATAACCTCACTTTTACTAAATCTCTCTGCTCTGCTCTCAGATATCCAAAATCTGCAGAATTTTCAGGGATGGTTTAATAATTTATATGCTCTTAATTGATACCACCCTCATCTTATTACATTTTTGGCCCAAGAATGTATGAAAGCCTCCCCATCTCCTTTGTGAATCACTCGCTACGCTCGTGATTCAAATTTAGAATCTTTCGCTTGCTCGGTCATCAAAAATGAGCACGCGGTTAAAAAGCAACTTTGCACTCTTGTATAACAAATAACTATTTAAAATCATTTAAACTGATAGTCGACAACTTACTGCCAGTGTCCAATTCAAATTTTACCCCTCGACCGTTCACCAGGGCCGTAACCATATACGGTTTATCATTTTTCCCGCACACGTTCAGGTTGTAGAAGTTGCACTCCGATTCCTCGCTATCGCCATTGTCTAGAAAGTTATTCACACGTTTTTGTGTCGAAACAGCCTTATTATTATCGCGCGTAGCACTTTTGCACATCACTTGTATATGGCCCTTTTGACCACACGCATCACACGAATAGTTTTTAAAACGGCACATCTCCTGCCGATGTCCTCTGCCACACCTCCAACAACTCCGTGCGCCCGCGCCGGCCGGTGGCGCCTCGTTAGACGAGCGGCCGTCGCCCGCGGTGCGACCGGGCGCGCGCTGGCGGGCCGGCCGCGCGGCCGCCGCCGTCGTCGCCACGCGATGCAACGCCTCGTGCGTGCGCTGCGCGCCGCCGGACGCCAGGGACGGTTCGCCTGCCGCGTTCGCAACGCTGGTCTGTGCATGTCGTTCGGCCGCTTCCAGCGCTAACGCCAATTCTACCGCCTTCTTGTATGTAACCGTTGGTTCCGCAAAAATACGCGATCTCATGTCATCGTTCGCCAGGCCTGACACGAACTGATCGCGGAGATTTTCTTCAAGCGTGGTACTGAAGTGACACGTTGATGCCAAATGTTTAAGTGTCTGTAAATATTCACTCAAAGATTCTCCAACATTTTGCCGCCTCTGACGGAATACGTGGCGCTCTGCGATCTCCGACCGCTTGGGTTCAAGATGGTCGCCGACAATTTTTACCAGATCACTAAATGTTTTGTTCTCCGGGTGGTTAGGGGCACACAAATCACACATCAAATCATATGTCGCTGGCCCCACTAGAGTCACTAAAGTGGCTACACGCAGTTCCGCCTTAATATCATTCAAAGACATAAACTGCTCCACGCGCCTAATATACGCCAACCACTTTTTACTCGCTAGGTCAAACTGTTCAATCTTCCCGATAGGCATTTTTAGTATTTATGATTAATTTCACTATTTACTTAAAAAAACTACACACTTGCACTAATTTTCTCGTCCGCGCCAGTAGGATTTACGGATTATAATCGGGAAGAACAATGAAACCTCGATAGCCGGTAAGACAGACTGGTTTATTTCCAAATACCTACACCAAGTACAATATATAAATATCACAATACCCAACACCTATCTCGCTAACTACGTACCGCGTTAATGGTTCCGTCAGTCTACAATTTCAAATACCACACAAAGATTGCACATCAAATTAATTCCTTATATCCACACAGCGAAAAGTTTAACGAGATACAAAACCAACGTACAATTATTTGTAAATGTAAACCAACGTTCACTCAATTATTTGTAAATGTAAAAGTAAATAAACAAGTTACCCTGAATTAAATTTGCTAAGCGAGTTCTCATTCTGTGCCGTTTGACATTTCATTACTGCGATAGCACTCGACGCGGGAGTACTCTAGAGGACAGTCAAGTGCTAAAGGTATTCAGTATTTAACTTTTTTTTTTCCAGCAATCGTAATTTAAAATAATGATGACAGATTTTCGAACGTGAATGAAAACTAGTTTTTGGACCCTTTATGGATGAAATTGCTCGCACGATCATGGACGCCCAAGATCATGCGAAATGGAGGAAAAAAAGCTGGAAAGCGGACCCTGAGCTCCCAGGTCCCCTTAGCCTCGGATGCAATCAGGGAAATACGTCTGTATCAAGACGATGATGATGGATGGATGGCCTCCGGTGTCCCCACAATGAATAATTTTAGGGCATTAAAAGATTTTCGAGGCCCAAGTAAAACTCACTTGCGTGCCGATATACCTGCTTCCTTTCTATTAGAGTTGGGAGGTCAGACGGCAGTCGCTTCTCCAAAGCCAAAAATTAATGTGTAGCTTTGAATTTTTTTTAAGCTATTGCATAGCTTCTATCGCGGGCCTTGAGCGTGGAGACCGAATCCAGAAATTCCGTAACGAAAAAAACCTAACACCCCCCACTCCGAGCTCGCACGAATCGAGCCGAGCTGCTCCGAAGTAGCTCCGCTTAACGTAAGTAATTATAATTGCATAAGTTGATAAAAAATGCTATGCAATAGCTTTACCGCGGCAGTCCCCGAGTGCCACACGTCTTTTTTTTTTTACTTAGTGTATACTTAATTCCTTGTCCGTATGTACATGACTGGTATATCGGTATTGCTCGGGACATATACTTTAGACCTAAAATGTGCTCTATACGCGCAGTACACGTTTCTTGGGTGTCTATTGAGGATAGCACGGGGTGCCACTGCGGTGGGCGAGTTCAAATTCATCAAGCATAGATTATAAAAAACAATCAATATAACATGTTGATGTCTGCAATGCTGACCTCTTACCTGAGACTGCCTTCAGCTTACCATCAGGCGAGGTGAAGTCATATTAACGTGTCCTATACAAAAAAGCCAACTCTAAAATCTGCAATTAAGGTCTGTATAAATATTTAAAAATTCGCCTTATAAAAGCACTGGCCATTTAAAAAGAGAAGTCAGCGTCAGTTTGTTCCCGGAACATTTTTCTTCTGTATTCCAAATTCAATTTAAAAAACGAACGACGGCGACTGCTAAATTGAATTAAGTTCATTACGTTAAATCTTCTTCTCTGTGTGTATTACAGATTAAGTTGTTGTTAATTGAATTCTTCACTTGACAATTATATAAACACTGTTGTTTTATTTTTTATTCTTAGCATTCTGAATTCACCGTACGGGTGCTGGGTCCATCGTGTGAAGAGAAACCCGAATCAGACCCTCGATTTTGCTAAAGCAAAACCACTGTCATACCACAGACACTGCAAAAAAATGCCCACCTGATGGAAAGTGGTTACCGTGGCCTATGGGCGAGTGTAACACCAGGGAAGTCTCTTGCTGCCGACTCTGTAAGAACAGAGAGATTCTGTGCCGTTATCGCAGAAGATAGTAGGACAAGCCTTTGGTGATCCCACTGACAGCACAAAACATCTCCAGTGAGCTCTGGCTACCCTACTCACCGCCGGGAACACAACACGAAGTTATTTAACCGCGGTGTTTTGTAGGCTATATGGCATAACTAGCTGTTGCCCGCGGCTCCGCCCGCGTGGAATTCTGATCCCGTTCATCGCTGATATATAGCCTATATGTTAATCCAGGGTATAACCTATATACATACCAAATTTCAACCAAATCGGTCCAGCCGTTTATGCGTGAAAGAGTAACAAACATCCACACATCCACACATCCATTCTCACAAACTTTCACATTTATAATATTAGTAGGATAGTAGGAAGGATAGGATTGGACAAACAGACGATTTGACGAACATACGGTAGGTATATATTATTTACCTCAAGTTTATTTTTTAACGCAGTACTTTATGACCGCTAGCGGGCGCCACATTAGATTCAGTGACACGTCATATAGCCTATAACCAGCGGACGATCAAGACGTTTCTATCGATACCTCATTTGTCCAGTTCTAATAAGTGGTTGAAGAGCAATGAGGGAACAAACGAACATACATACATACATACATAGCCTGTGAAAATCATAACCCTCCTTTGGGTTTGCCGTAGTCGGGTAAAAAGATACGCTACAGATATAAAAAGATATGAAGTTCGCCGTAACCTCACCTACACGTATTGATCACTGAGCGAGCTTTCAGCTTGTCAATCTAGGTCACGTACCACTTGGTCTAAATGCATCCCGCTGCATATAAAAAGGTGATTTAAACTAAAATTGACTGCATAGATGGCGTCACTGCTTGTTAATTATTCAGTACAGTTCGGGGCTTGAGTTTTGGGTCAGGTCGAAGCTTCGTTGGGTACTACATCAATACGTCTATATGCAATTAGGTGGCAGCTGTCTCTGATTAGCTAAGAAAGGATTGTCTACTCTATTTTTTATTTAAATTCGGAATATTGATATTATATCCAAACGTCCAGGCTAATATTATAAATGTGTGTCCGTCCGTCCGTCTGTCTGTCTGTCTGTCTGTATACAGCCCAGACAGTATCAGATGCATGATTTGAGTCAATAATAGTGCCCGGCATCTGGCAATAGGCTCACTCCCTACTAAATGGGACCGAATACGATGATTGGTGAAACGTGGGTGTTAATTCACCTCTGCCTAACCATTCCGGGGATAAAGGCGTGATTATATATATATGTATGCTGTTAATCAAAAGCAGAAAACATTAAGCATTTATTGCATTGTTTCCTACATACAGGAAATTAGTGCTTATAACCGAAATACTCCAAACTTGAACTCGATTTCTATAACCCTCAAAACAATTGAAAAAATTATTCCAATTTTCGAAGCACAATGCTCCGGCAAATTAATTTATTCCTTAAAGCGCTGGCTATCACTCGTATTTATAACAGGAGTCGACTGTTGGGTGCAAGAGGCCAAGGGACAAAATAAAATGGGGCCTTTTATATCACAATAGCGGGTTTATGTTGTGTCCTCAACAAATTGAGTAGCGGTTGTGGGTTGAGAATACGAAATTTTCGGTAATTGAAAAATTTTGTACTCTAGAAGTATATGGGTAGTTAATTTTAAATTTATATTATGGCTAGCTACAGATAGCCTGCCTATGCCAGCGTTAATATATGGCCGTCTAATTTTTTAATAGCCTGAGGAACAGTTTTTTTTTAGGAAGAAAAAATAATATTATTGATTCAGGACATGCACATTATACATAGCACTAGTGTTACAGGTGGCTATAAACAGTATGACATTGCTTTGCAGGTCTTAGATGGGTTGTCATCTCATTATATCTCATCATCAGCATCAGCATAAATAATTAAATCTGAAATGATTTCCCGGTCGCGTCTACTGAAATGTTTTAATTGACTTGTCAATTCACGTGATAAGCACGATCCAATACATTAGAAGGGGTAGACCTATGAAGTCTCACTCTCTCTCTCTCTCTCTCATCCTAGCGTTAATTCCCAGTCGCATCCGAAGCTTTTCAGCTCGGAGTCTGGGGTCCGCTTTACCGTCTTAACTACAGATTTGGCTAGACCTCGATATTTTTTCGTGAAGCGATTGCCATCTGACCTCCACAGCCCAATGATAACATTAGGCGATATCGAAGCTTTGCAGCTAGACCGTTGTTTTTGGATTTTTAGGGCTCCAACTACCCGTAACGACTGCCATAGATGCCATAGATGTTCTTATGGCAACCGGGACCGACGGCTTAACGTGCTCTCTGAGGCACGACCAGATTAATGCAAATACCCATATTTCATGAACACAAATATTTGCACTTAGCGGGGATCGAACCCGCGCCTCCTGCGTAGCGGCCGCGTTCACTACCGCTACGCCACGGAGGCTGTCCACGAAGTCTCACTACCATGGACGCCTAAAATCGTGCGAAGTGAAGAGCCGGGAGGCGAACCCTGAGCTCCGAGCTCACCTTGCAATCAGGAAAATATGATTCCATGAAGATGACGATAATGTTACTAATGTATTTCATCGCATATGACACTTGGGCCTTGCAAGCGTCATAACAAGCATTCAAAATAGTTGGTAAACTATTTTCGAACAAACTTACAGACCACTCCGTTACAAAATTCAACACCTTAAATACCGCAGACGTAGGTAAGTATAATGGATGGTAGTGGTGTACATCAGCGGCAGCCCTCTGTTCCGATAGTGTTCCTGCAGTCGCACAGATTTATAGCACCGACACACACACGAGAGGAACAACTTGGCAATCCTACTAATATTATAAATGTGAAAGTTTGTGAGAATGGATGTGTGGATGTGTGGATGTTTGTTACTCTTTCACGCATAAACGGCTGGACCGATTTGGTTGAAATTTGGTATGTATATAGGTTATACCCTGGATTAACATATAGGCTATATATCAGCGATGAACGGGATCAGAATTCCACGCGGGCGGAGCCGCGGGCAACAGCTAGTAATTTATAATACATCCCCGAGTTGAAATTGTATTTTGGTGACCAATGTTGGAAAGTCGGTATTTTTGTTAAAGATTGAGAAGTGGAGTAGTGGCAGGCTGTTCGGTGCTGAGTCAGAGAGAGTCGTGGGTTCGATTATATTACTAGCCTAGGCCCACAACTTCACCCACGTGGATGTCGGTTTTAGCGAATTTTGGTCATATCTGCGGTTCTACTCTACCAATTGCGATTAAATAAACGTTAAATAAACCATGTTTCGTGCAATAAATGAATTTACTTACTTACTTACTTACTAAAGTTTTAAGTCAAACCAAGACCTTAGGTACAAACAGAAAAAATGCATCAAAACCGTTCGGTTCTTCTTGCATCAAACAGACAAGAATTCCAATTTGTTCAGTATCGTTAATACTATTCCAAGATTTCTTTTTAAATATCTCCAGTCTCCAATATCTACAATTATAGCGAAGTAGATATCAGTATATTTGTATGCATATATTTATTTTGTAACTATTTACATTGCTGCACTTTAATTATAACATATCACAAGCTGATGACTGAAGACCTCAAACTTCATAATTACTGCCTGCGCCACACACACATTCACTTTAAAATAATTAAGAACTGACGTTATCCGCTCTCACGCTCCAACAAATCAAAAGCCTTTTGCCATCGCGTTTCGACTTAATTATAGCTACAAAACTTTATAGATTTAAAACTAAGATATGAAAAGTGTTCAAATCCTTGATTAAGCAGTTCTCCACTTTGGCTTAGCGTTCACCCTCAGGTTTTTGAACTATGCCTAAAAACTTAACAAATGAAAAGGTTTTTAACCTCTTATTATGATACTATACTGTTACTTGTGGTTTTGTCCGCATGGGACTTTGATTCCATTCCTGCAATTTACGAGTATGCAATCACAAATTCATTTTATGTAAGCACTAGCTGTTGCCCGCGGTTCCGCCCACGTAGAATTCTGATCCCGTTCATCGCTGATATATAGCCTATATTTTATTCTGATAAATAAGCTATACTATTGTAAAGTTTCATTAAAATCCAATCAGTAGTTTTTACGTGAAGGGGTAACAAACATCCTCACATACTTACAAACTTTCGCGTTTATAATATTATTAGGACTCTTCAATAAAGACGAGATTCCTTTTGAAATAAAATATTAGGAAATACATCAAACATCATATCTAAAAATTGGCTCGAGGAGCAAGCTTTATACAAATATGTGAACACTAGAATGTTGTGCAAAATGCAAACTGCAACAGACGTCAAAGAGATATAAGCAAAGAAGTTTTGCAACTGCTCGGTAAACATGACGTGACGGCGATGTAAGGATGCAGAAATCCGCTTTACTTTGTTTGAAGCAGAATATTATTAAACTACCTAGACTTCAGTACTAACTCTGCTTGGATTTAAAACAGACATACGCAGGCTTAAATGCTCAACGAAATGTAAATAACTACGAGCATACGTGGATGTAGAAAAATAAATTCTCCTCGAGTAAGATAGGAAAACGTAACGACTCAGGCGGGAAGTGAACCCGCGGCCATTCCTTACAGGGTGAATGCTCTGTCTACTGAGCAACCAAGGCACGCCTTGAGTTGTTCACCTGGGGACCTATTTTAGTTACTATCACGGTATCAGTACCGCACGCGACGCCGCAGGACCACAGCAACAGATGGTATAAAAAAATAGTCTGTATAAAACACGTCCTTGTATAACTCCGGACACGTATCTTGGACCTAAAATGTGCTCAAAATGTGCCCCTTATACGCCAGGGCCTCGTTTGTCTTGCGATTTAAGTCCAAGATACGTGTCCGGTATTATACTAAGCTCCAGCCATTCTGAGGTGACGTGATGCTTTCAGAGACGCCCCAAGCGTTAGGTGACGATGATGCGAGTTGTCATGACTGTTCACACTGTTCAACGTGCCGAAAGAAGTTTTCACTTCAATAAATCCGTCATTAAAATTAGAATAAAGTCGTACTGATAAGGCGACAATCTGTCTATACCCAGTGGGAACACCTGTTTATGATGGATGGCTTCCATTCCGGTAATGAAGCTTAATTTTGCATCCATCAATTAGGACGATAATCGACATTGGATCCGACCTACTTATACAGTTTATGGGCAGTTAAACTGAACCTGTGATCAGCGAATATCTTTTGATTTATTATAATGAGCGAGTAATATAAGAAATTAACTAATTCATACTTAGATTTTAGCAATGATAGGAGCTGAGATCGAAGTCTATTGATGACATGACACGATTTTTGGATGTTTGTTATTCTATCACGCTCTAATGACTGGACGCAACTAGCTGAATTTGGTACAGTTATAGATACAGAGAGCAGTCCTTAAAGCTATGTTTCGGAGACCCTACAGGTATGCGACCGAATTACTTTACAAGGAGTGCCAGGTTCTCACCATAAGACAGCTCTTTGTGCTCACAGTAACACGAAAGCACACCGACGCATCGGAATCTGTAAATCAGAGGATTGGTATGCGTAGGAGATTGAAAGTCTTTAACACAGAAAGGCACAGAACCTCCGCTGCTGAAAGGCATTTCTGGATACTGGGTGCGAGACTTTACAATAAAGCTAACCTAAACCTAAACATAGTCTCACTCACTAGGTATAGTTGCAGGCGCGTAGTTGGAAACTGGCTTAGGTACATTCATAAAGTCTGAAAACTAATATTATTTACTTCACAACTTTATGCGAAAATTCCAGACCACTTTATTCGAAATTACTAAACTAATACCACAGACCTCTTCTGTTGTCAACTTCACTAAAATCGACTGCCCATTTCCAGTCCATCGGCTATTTACAAAGGGCCATTGACTCGCCTTTTGTCATCTACAGAGACAAAAGCAGCTTACAACTCAATGCTCTTTTTACTGTCAACTGACCAAGAATTTGTATTCAGGGAACATAGTACCTAGTAGCTAAGTACCTACTTACATTGAGGTCTTTATTATGTCAATATTATACTTTGTACAAATGCTCGATAATCTGTCTTTACTTCTATATAATTGTAAAGTAGTCGTGTTAGTCAGTATCAGATCAATCTTGACGAATAAAGTTCTCAAAATGATCTTAATGCCTTGGTTTTCCACCCTTCCTATTGACTGATTGATTTGATACACACGTTTAGTTATAAAAAAAAAGTTTGGACAATAATACAATTTAAATCAATAAAACAGTTATTAATTTGCTGTTACCTTGGTAGTAGGATCATTTTGAGACTTTGCAGTCAAGATCTTTTGCTTCTGGCGCTTGGTTCTGACGCTGCCTGATTGTACACTGGAGACATAAAAAAATACTTATGTTATGTAAACGATTCTGAAAACAAAAGCTATAATTGAATGAAATTTTGAAGCATTTATTATGCTGTCTACATAAGTATCGGTAGATGGCTCCACCGTCGCCGCAATGATGGAAGTATAGAGGAATTTGGATCGGCTTCGTGCGGGCTTCGGTGGCTTAGCGGTCAGAGCATTCCCCCTGTAAGGGAAAGATCGCGGGTTCGAGTCCCGTCGAGGTCGATTCTCTTTTCTCTTTGTAAATCGATTTGAAAAGCTTTATTTTTACTTCTTGTGACCATGTCTTAGGACAATTTTTGTGCTCATTAGGTCTGAGAGTCGGTTGTAAACTATTTTTTTAGCCCCTAAAGTTATAAGGATAGCCCACCACAAAGATTTTTTTATCCGCGATGGACGCAAAACCTACTGAATGGATTTTGATGCTGGTGTTTTTTTGTTAACAAGGTCTTGGTCAGATCTAAAGTCTTACATAAGTTCAATGGTAATAAGTTGAGTAAAACCAAAGATTTGACCACTAAACGCATATACTTTTATTTTATAATTCGAAAAATCCCCACGGATACCCCCCACCGGAGCCGCTGAATGAGGTTGTGTCAGACTTAAACCGACTAAAACGCACGCCGTCTGTGGGCTGTCGGTTGCCGGAGGTGAGGTAATCATAAACATATCCCTCGCACCCCGGCCGACCCAGGGCCATATCTCTCAATCTGGCCCTCTTCCGGTGTGGTGATCACGGAGTCCCCACCTCGTCTGCTTACTAAACACACATACTCGTACCTACACGCAAGTGAAGCCACGGACATTAGTTAGTAAAAATTATCGGCGTATCTATATCTATATCTATACGTATAATAAAATTGTAACCGATCGGTGTCTGTACATGGCATGGAAATGAGAAAAACTATTATTGGGGGACTTTATTAATGTAATAGAAGCCAAAACAACGATTTTTGGAATTTTTGTCTGTTTACGTTATTTTTAAACTATCGCGGTGTAAACTCATAGTTTTTATGTTTCGGGACTTATCGCGATTAATTATTATTTGGAACTTACTTGTGCCGACGTTTCGGGTGCGTTGCAGCACCCGTGGTCACGACTTGACTGGTCTGCGAGCGTCGAGAGGTGCGCGGGATTAATTTGTGTGCCTACCCTCCACTACTTATTTGTGAATGGTAAGGCTGGCGACACACAACACTCACTACGTCAGTTTTTAATGGCACTGTGTTTTTGGGTTTGAGTAATTTAATCACTGGATTCCACGTCCCAGACAGCCTGAATCCATCTTCCCTATTGAAATTTTTATATTTTTTGATTTCAATAGCTTCACGCACAATCCGTGGATAATAGTGGCGATCAGTGGAGAGGACTCTAGGCTGATGAAACTCAATCCAGTGATTGGCCCCCGACTCAAGATGTTCTGCTACTGCCGATTTATTGTGCTGACGGTTTTTCACAGCCGCGATATGTTCTCTGACCCTTTCTGCAATGGTTCGCTTCGTTTGGCCTATGTAGGAACTACCGCAGCTGCAATCCACTTTGTAGACACCTGGTGTTTGTAGAGGTATGACGTCCTTCGATGTTCGCACATATTTCGCTACTTTGGCGCACGGTTTGAAGATAGTCTTAATGGAAAACTTCCGTAAGCAGGATCCGATCTTGTCCGTTATACCTTTCACATATGGCATGTACGCCGGTTGGCGGTCAACACCCGGTAACATCTTCCTCGGTACACGTCGCGGCTTTCTAGAACTCGTAACATACCCGTTCACTTGAAGAACCTCCTGAACATGATCTAACTCCTGCTGCAGGTGTTCAGGGTCACACAGGTCATTTGCTCGCTTGATGAGCGTCGAGCTTACTGATTTCAAATGAAGTGGGTGATGATGCGAGGAGGCGTGCAGGTATCTGTCTGTGTGAGTGGGTTTACGGTACACAGTGTGGGCCAAAGAGCCATCGGTTCGCACCATTAGCTTGATGTCCAGGAAAGACAATGTCCTGTTGTTCTCAATCTCATACGTAAACTGTGTCTTCACATGTAATGAGTTGAGATACTCAGTAAAGCGAACCACTTGCTCACTGTTGCCTTTAAAGATGCAGAAAACATCATCTACATACCTTTTCCATAGCCTGATCTGGGTGTGGGCGTTCTGACACACCTCCTCTTCAATATGTTCCATCCAAATATTTGCCACGACTGGTGCCAAAGGGCTGCCCATGGCGACGCCGTTTATCTGGAGGTAGTGTTGGCCATGGTAAAGGAAGTAGTTCCCTTCGAGGCAACTCTGCAGTAGTTTTGCATAACTATCCGGTAGAACTACTTCCTTTACCATGGCCAACACTACCTCCAGATAAACGGCGTCGCCATGGGCAGCCCTTTGGCACCAGTCGTGGCAAATATTTGGATGGAACATATTGAAGAGGAGGTGTGTCAGAACGCCCACACCCAGATCAGGCTATGGAAAAGGTATGTAGATGATGTTTTCTGCATCTTTAAAGGCAACAGTGAGCAAGTGGTTCGCTTTACTGAGTATCTCAACTCATTACATGTGAAGACACAGTTTACGTATGAGATTGAGAACAACAGGACATTGTCTTTCCTGGACATCAAGCTAATGGTGCGAACCGATGGCTCTTTGGCCCACACTGTGTACCGTAAACCCACTCACACAGACAGATACCTGCACGCCTCCTCGCATCATCACCCACTTCATTTGAAATCAGTAAGCTCGACGCTCATCAAGCGAGCAAATGACCTGTGTGACCCTGAACACCTGCAGCAGGAGTTAGATCATGTTCAGGAGGTTCTTCAAGTGAACGGGTATGTTACGAGTTCTAGAAAGCCGCGACGTGTACCGAGGAAGATGTTACCGGGTGTTGACCGCCAACCGGCGTACATGCCATATGTGAAAGGTATAACGGACAAGATCGGATCCTGCTTACGGAAGTTTTCCATTAAGACTATCTTCAAACCGTGCGCCAAAGTAGCGAAATATGTGCGAACATCGAAGGACGTCATACCTCTACAAACACCAGGTGTCTACAAAGTGGATTGCAGCTGCGGTAGTTCCTACATAGGCCAAACGAAGCGAACCATTGCAGAAAGGGTCAGAGAACATATCGCGGCTGTGAAAAACCGTCAGCACAATAAATCGGCAGTAGCAGAACATCTTGAGTCGGGGGCCAATCACTGGATTGAGTTTCATCAGCCTAGAGTCCTCTCCACTGATCGCCACTATTATCCACGGATTGTGCGTGAAGCTATTGAAATCAAAAAATATAAAAATTTCAATAGGGAAGATGGATTCAGGCTGTCTGGGACGTGGAATCCAGTGATTAAATTACTCAAACCCAAAAACACAGTGCCATTAAAAACTGACGTAGTGAGTGTTGTGTGTCGCCAGCCTTACCATTCACAAATAAGTAGTGGAGGGTAGGCACACAAATTAATCCCGCGCACCTCTCGACGCTCGCAGACCAGTCAAGTCGTGACCACGGGTGCTGCAACGCACCCGAAACGTCGGCACAAGTAAGTTCCAAATAATAATTAATCGCGATAAGTCCCGAAACATATAAAAACTATATATTTTGTCTGTTTGTCTGTTTGTCTGTTTGTCTGTGCGTTTGTGCACGCTAATCTCAGAATCGGCCGAACCGATTTGGTTGCGGTTTTCACTAATTGATTGTGGTAGGCTTCACTTAACATTTAGTGTATTTTTTATTAAAATCGGTTGATAAATAAAAAAGTTATGTCAATAATAGTAAAACACACCTAATAAAATGTGAATTGTGTGATAGATCGAAACAATAAAAGTAGCAAAATGCTAAAAAGAAAAGATTATTTCGATCACAGCAGTCTGAAGAGCTTCGAGAGGCAAGAGTTACTCCATCTCAGCAAAGTATGGCCAGGTTACACTCTGCAGAATCTTCGGCTTCGACAAGAGTCTCAACAGAGTTCAAATTGTTCTTAAGTATACGATTTTCTCTCCAATCCGACACAATAGTGAACAGCCGGTTTGGTAATATTTTTGATAATTAATATCATCACGCTATTCTAATAGGGAACGAGGCGCTCTGTGTGTAATGTGATAAAAATATAATAATGAACGTCTATTTCGCATCGCAATTCCATGGTGTTTGTAGCTTAGTGGGTCTACAATGGACGTACAATGTTGCTGTGCCAGTGCCAGGTTCGAACCCAGGTAAAACGTATTTTTTTTTATAGCTTTAAATTTATTTTTCATATTTTATTATTTTCATACGTATTATTTTGTTTTAAATTAAATAATTTTATTCTCATTTATTATCTATAGGTAGGTTCATACAATAGATTCATGATAAAAATAGGCTGTGTGACAGGAGTAGCAAAGCAAAATCGATCCTAACTTATTACATAATAATCTTATTACGAGTATTACAAGGTAAATCTTTACGAAATTCTTCATTTCGGAGACAGGGAAGGTGATCCCACCAGCCCGCGAAGTCATGAAACTTCAATCACCTCTAAAAGTTGAAAAGAGGCATTGACATTAGCACTGTCTACATACTGGTACGAGTAGTCAACGTTTCAGTACTTCGACTTCTGTTTTGAGGTTTTCCGTTACTCAAAATTAGCTATTCCTTCAACTTTGTACGGGATTTTGATCATCAACATACTATGTTTTTTAGGGTTCCGTACCTCAAAAGGACAACACGGAACCTTATAGGATCACTTCGCTGCCCATTTCTTTGTCTGTCTGTCAAGATTTTTTTCTCAGGAATGCATGGAGTTATCAAGGTAAAATTCATGCCACATACTCAAGTCTATAACGCCTTGAAATTGCAAAAATCGAGCTTCAAAGTCAACGCAATCAAAATATATTGCGGTTTATGTAGCTTAAATTCTCCTCGGTGCGCGGGTGCGACCTGCACTTGACCGGTTTTTATACATAATCATTCAAACCGTTTATATCCGGTATCTCCTATGGAAACCACTACACCAGGGCTAGCGCAGACGCGGCTATGTCGGAATTAAACCGATTAAAATTTCGCAGAGGAGGTGGGGCATAGCCAAATAGTTAGCGTTAACGTGGAGAGCAGGGAACCTTGCGTGTGTAACACGTCGCACCACCGTCCCGGCCCTGCTTGGGCTATGGTGGCCCATCTCATCGCCATCAAATGCGCGTTCATGGAGCAAGGTGATCGTTGCACGTTCTCTGATGTCCGTTGCGTATTCTGTCCGAATAGTGGTCCTCTTCCGTACCCTTTCCGTCGTCTTGGAAAGGCAACGTCTCTACGCAACTGCAGAGATTCTAAAATATTAGTAACCTGAACACTATCAATGCATGCCTCTGCAATCTTATTGATTGCGTCTTACCTATACGTACCGCGCAAACTGTGTATAATAAAAAGATACCGCTGCTCCTATTATACGAAAGGGAGCAAAAAATGTGGGCAGAGAAACATCCAGTTCCGGCAGATTTCATCAGAACAACAGAAATCTCACCATCAGTCTGAACTCCTGCTGCCAACTTAGAAGTATAATCACCTGCGGACATAAGTTGGCCGCTGCAAGGGAAATATGGCGAAATGAGACCATATCGACCAGTTGCAAGTACCCTGCGACTACTAGGCCCTATCCCAGTCAAGGCCGCATTTGCTCTCTTGCCCACTGTGCCCATTTACCTGTGTGTAAGGCAACGAACAACGATGTGGCTGTGGGCGGTAAAATTTAACATAAAACCAGAGTAACCAATTAGCCATTGACTCGGTAAAGGAGAGAACCACTGCTCCGGCGTGTAAAAACGTCTTTATATGCTCCAGGTTTTCGTGAAGTTATTTTCATGATGCTCTCGATGTAGTTTTATCTGTTCAATTCGTAAGTAGTAGTAGCGTATTTTGAGCAGTTGGGAGGAAGGGAGGATATTTAGAGCAAAAATAAATGTGAATACAAAAAGTTTAGTCAGCAAAAGTTTTTTTTTTTTCAAAACCCTTTAGCAGCGTTTGCCGAGCCTATAGAAGAAGCCTGTCTAATTTCGTAGTTTTCGGTAGTTTAGCCCTGTATGTATTAGTCAGTCACTCGAAGAAGACTTTCTTCATAATAAATAATTGAGAATAATTATAATGAATCAACTTATTTTTTTATTAATTAAGCTTTGTGACCATGGGTTCGAGTCATTCCGAACTTATCGCGGACGAAGTCGCGGGCAACAGCTAGTATCTAATAAGGTTACCACTCGCCGAAAAAGCCAATTAATACACGTAGATGGATTATAATTAAAAGTTTAATCCTTTTTTGGCCATTTTACAGAGGTCTGTCGTTATCCCTTCGAGTAGATTTGTCCCTGTCCAAAGTTTCTTTTTTAACAGGCTGAATTAATGGTTTATCCCCTTTACTGGAGGAAACCGTGCTAATATTTCGGGGTTTTCATCACAGTATGTAATAATATGTGGGCTGTTGCCAGTGTCGCAATATTATGACGTGAACCATACAAATGGTGATTTTACATACATACAATAACATAAATGTATTCACGCCTATATTCCTTGAAGGGGTAAGCAAAGTTGTATTAACTTCATTATTTCAGCAATAAAATTATAATTCACGGTCCCACGGAATTGGGAGAGGGTTATTGAGCATGTGCTTTTTTATATATTATTTGATCCGTCAATTAACTGCACCCCGCTAGATGGTAAAATGCTGAGGTGCAGTCCAGAAGATATTGATGCTGTATGTTTACTGGCGAATGTGAAAGATTATTTGGATGGATGAATGGATGGATGTTTGTAACTCTTTCACACAAATACTACAGAATGGATCTGAATGAAATTCAGGCCAGAGGTTGAATAAAATTATAGTGTGGAATAAAACATAGACTATAATTTCATCCAGGGAAAAGTTCTTGTGGATCGTGGTCACGGGATCAGTATTTCTGTGAGCCTGATAATTTTGCATGTAGTACCAGGCTCATAGAAACTTCAAGGAACTACATCGAGATTGCAGGAACGGGTAATTATTGAATAGCTAGTATTTTCATGAAAAATGTACCACCAGTTTTTATTACACTCTAATAAATAAAACCTCCAGATGAAAACTTAATCAGCCAACTTTCCTAAAAACTTGGACCACCTAAGGATTCTGTGATAACAATATGTCGACCGACAAAAGTAATGTTCTACCTCTACTGACCTAGTTAGAAACAGCTTCGGCATTAATGTTACAATATCTCCCCAGTGGTACTAAAGAAAAAGTTTTCGCCATTTCTGACATATCACGCTGATAAACGTGTAAAGCTTTTAGCGAAAACAAAAAGTTATGACTCAGCGGGCTTGTTCTTGAAAGAATGATGGCAAAGACGGAAGCAGGACGGAAAAGACGACAAATTATGGGGTGAATGGAATCCCTTCAAGGTCTTGTGTTTCCTAGACCATCTCATCTGTTTTTTTTCGTGTGGAAATCTTCTTGGAAATTCGGATTCCCGCGAAAATATCGGAATTCAGCCAAATCCGCAGTTAGACTGGTAAAACAGACCCCAGACTCTGAGGTTCAAGTTTAAGATGCGACTGAAATTAACGCTAAGACCCTGTACCTCGTACCGATTAAAACTGCACGCCGTCTTGGGTCTCCGTATGCCAGGATATAAGATTGCCTAAAATATATCTCACGTGGAAACTTTCGTGCTGATTAATTAATTGCAGTAGGCTTTCTTTAGAAGAGGGTTAGAGGAAATTCGCAGACGTATCGTTACCAAAATGAACTAAATTGTGGAAAGGAGAAGTACATCTTCTACAGAACCCATGTTACAAGTCATACTTATAAGTCTAGATGGTGCTGTGTAACTTACTACACAGCGTAATCTAAACCTACTCCTACTCCACTTATTCCTGAATATTTGGAGATGGAGACGACTAAGTGATAGGGCTGTTCACTATCCGACAGTAAACATACCACCCATGACACAAGTGCCAACTTGACAGCAATATGCTCACCCCCTACTGGGACCAAAAACCATAGTTGACGAAATGGGGGTGCTAATACACTTCTGCCTATCCCTATGCGTATATATTATATTTCATACCGAGAAAACATAAAATATGCTACTAACACGTTAAAATTCATTTTGATATTAGCAATATGCAATTTTAGTCCAAAAGTTAGGTCTGCAACATGTTTTGCAAAACCACAACGTTAGTTCAGCCAAGTTTCAACCAAACTCGATATTGCCAAGTAGCTGTTAAATTTCAATAATCTGATGTAAACTAGAATTTAATTAAATTAGCTTCATACGAAGTTCGGACATACTTCAGGTTAGTAAAATTGTTTCTTATCAGCATCGTCTGAGTGCCAATTCAGTTGCATCCAAAACTTGCAACGAAACCCAGGGACCGCCCTCTAATGAGGCCCTCTGGAAGCTTTCCGGCTTCTACGACTATATGATGACTATGAATACAAAGTTTAATGTTATGTGTTTAGTATCATTTAACCTTTCAAAACGTATCATCCTCAAAGATTTAGTCATTACTTGTGACAAACCATGCCTAAATAATGTTTGTCGACGAATTCTTCTTTGGTGAAAGATTCTGTCGTCGATTCACTCATGAAATAATCGTTCTGTCGGCGAAACGGTCGTAGTTAAAAGGTTCTGTCGGTGAAAAACTGATAATCGAAACGTTCTGTCGGCGGCTCATTCGGCGGAGAAACGTTTATCGGAGTTATGTTTCAGACCCAAACAGGTGCCCATGGGTTGCGGTAACGGAACCAAAAATCCACGCATGCGAAGCCGCATACATCCCAGTATAAAATAAAATACAAAGTAACTAGCAAACTAGCGATGCGAGTAAAATATTTAATTCGTATGCAGTATTCGTAACTGGTTCCGATTTCGTTTTACGGTTCACTCAATTCCAATGGTTGGAGTTTCAGATTTGACGCTAGTGCTATACAATCTATATGTATATTTTTTCTAGCCGGCCTGCCCCAGCTTCGCCCATGGCCCAAACAGTACAAATTTGGATTCGAGGGCTTCGGCCACGGGGGCGTCAACCACCGGGGACCTAAGTCAGGAACCCTTTCGACACCCCGTGTCACCCCTTTTCCATTTTCAAATAATATATGGGAATCTGCCGGATTTGTTGACATTTATGATTACTGTTCCGCTCTCTTGAGAGGTAGCGTAATGAGAGATTGCCTATAATCTTCCTCGATAAGTGGGCTATTCGACACTAAAAGATTTTTTAAATTTCAACCTGTGTGGTAGTTCCTGAGATTGGTAAAGCGGAGCCCAGACTCCGAGGTGAAAGCTTCGGATGCGACTGGGAATTAACGCTAAGATGAAGATGGTAGTTCCTGAAATTAGTGCGTTCAACCAAATAAACAAACTCTTCAGTTTTATACAGTTTGCCGCGTGGTTTCCGGAAGAGTAGAATTTGGGCCACCCTATCTCCTCCCTTGCGGTGTCGGCCCAGGCTCAGCCTCAGATACATGGCTCGATCAACACTAGTGCCCGGAATACGGCAATAGGCTCACTCCCTATTGCGTGGGACGGAATACAAAAATTGATGAAATGTGGGTGTTACTTCACCTCTGCCTAACCCTCCGGGGATAAAGGCGTGTTTGTCTGTATGTATGTATGTATGTTCAGTTGTATAATATTAGTATAGATTCAAATAAAATTAACTATGATATACACGAGTCCTTAAGTTCAGATGTATAAAAATGAATGTTAAAAATGTCAAATTCTTACGACCTTAGTCCCAGAATTATCGTAAACATTTCGGGAAACTGATTAAAACGAAATTGCTTAACTAGAGCGAGTAATAATGAACATAACAGACGGAAATTGAACCTTGGCATCTATGGTAAAAGGTTGAAATTCAAACAACATTCCTAGATACAATGTTGTATTACAGGAATTAACGCGAATGTTATAGGTCAGTAAGCCGCTGTCAATGCAACCTGGTCGAAACCTCAGGCAGTTTAAATATACTATAATCGCATATTGCTTGCAAAAAAAAAGAACTATGATTAAATTGTAAATTAGTTATGACTGTACATAATAACGATGTTATTAAAAAAATAGATTTGGGGTGTTTCGTTTTATACTGACATAAAGGAACCACCTCAAAGCCATCGATATGACGCTGACGTCAGGACGATCTTAACTCCAATGTGTCAAAATGGTCTTAATACCTTGGCATTAGAGGTAAGATTGATTTAAATGATATTATTGTCCGAACTAAAGGTGTGTACCAAAATATCAGATCAATCAGTCATTCAGTCACAGTACTTTGTTTGTCAAGATCGATCTGATGATTTGCTTTAACTAAAATAACATCTAACAAATGCCAAATGAACACATATTTTTGATGACTCAAAAGGTACTAAAAAATAGGATCAACTTAAATTTTAAAAAAATGAAATATAATTTTTTGAGATCCAAAATTAACATAAAATGAGGTCCTAAAAAGACATTGATTGTTATTATATTTTGAGGAAGGTCTAAAAATGAGCTCGTATGGGTAGTTTTATTACAGAAAGGGGCCTAGGAGGGTTATACATACTTAACCGATTGTAGCATAGTTATGTCACGTAAAATAATATTCCACCTGCTAACACGTTAGTTTCGAACAAAACGCAACTTTACACACATAATATGAGGATGTAAATTATAGGGCGTCCGCTCCACAGCTGCAAAAGTTTGGGAGCATGCGGAATTCTCCATATTTGCCAGTAACATTACGTAATTTGATGCATCCGTATAAAACTTACAACTACAATCCTTATTTCATACTAGTAGGTATATATCGATTAAGAAAGGGAAAAAGAATCGACCTCGGACGGGACTCGAACCCGCGATCTTTCCCTTACAGGGGGAACGCTCTGACCACTAAGCCACCGAGACACGTACGAAATTAATCCAAATTCCCTTATACAACCGTCTTAAGGGCGACGGTGAAACCATCTACCGACATTCATACGAACTTATCGGAATCAATTAATGATGTTACAATCATTTTTAAACATTGATTTTTGATGACTTCGCCCAAACACCCGTAAATGTTTCAAAATTTCATTCAGTAGTAGGTATATAGTTTTGTATTCTATCGTTTCGTTTTTACAAGAACCTACTGCCGTCCATTTCTTATTTTTTTTCATTATTATTGTTTTCTTCTATTTATATAATTATTCTCTATGTACACCAAACTACCCGAAAACATTCTTCTCCTATTATTTCTATCCATCCTATGATTGCCTGTAAGAAATTGCCGAAGAGTGGTAAGGCCGCCATCTGTACTTACCACATGACTCAGTTCTCTATGTTATATTGTTATATCTATGGTGTACAATAAAGACGTTTTTACTTACGTACTTACTCCACTGCTGAATAATGGACAGAGGCCTCTCCCAATGCGTACCGTAGCACCCCTGAAAAAGGTGACTGGGATAGACTGGTTGATGGACCGCAAATCTGTAAACTGGACTGGTTTACAGATTTGCGGTCACCCTAGGACTAGTTTACTCCATCGACCATCGGTCTTTCGGCGGATATGACCAAATATTATTGAGTTACTTTTTAATGTTCACACATTAAAATATATATTTATTGGAAACTAGATGTTGCCCGCGGTTCCACCAGTTTCCAGGACAAAAAGTAGCCTATATTCTATTCCAGACCATAATCTATTTCCTGTACTAAATTCCTTTATCATTGAATAAACATCTTCACTAACTTTCACATTTATATTTGCCGCAGCTTCGCCCGTGTGGATGTCGTTTATTGCGATTGCGACCAAACATAGACTATGTTTTCTAAATGTCTCATCAATTTTTGTACAGTAGTTTAGGCGTGAAAGCATATTAAATAGACAGACAGAGTTACTCTCGCATTTATATAATTTTATAGTATGGATTGGTAAGATTCTTGATTCCCGAACCCCAAACCCCTTAGGGTTTCAAATTATGCGTGTAACACGGCTTGTATCAATCCAGAATATATAAATGAATGAAGCAAAAACCTTTAGACATCAAATACATCCTGAGGGAATGTGGTGCGTACAAATTCGTCGCAATTCTGTGTGTGTATTCTTTCTTTAGTACTTCGGGGAATACCCGTCCTCACGTACTGCTACTTTCCAGTACTAACAAGGTCGAATACAAAAATGTTTATGTAAGGTGGTTTTGGAGACCATAAGAGGACATTTTTTTTATTTGGAGAATTCGGGCGTTTGAACTGGATATAGAAGGACGTTGACAACCTTGTAGTGTAGTGGTAGAACATTTTGATAGCTACGTATGTGATCGAGAGTTCGAATCTCGCTCAGTGCAAATATGTATTTTCATTTGCCTGGGTATTTAATCTGCTATCATGCTGTATAGGTTACTAGCTGACCCGGCGAACTTCGTACAACCATATTTTCCGCCTGCGTGGTATTCTGATCCCGATCCCGATTATCAGTGTTTCTCTACAATATTATGCATGTATTATACATATAAACCTTCCTCTTGAATCACTCTATCTATTAAAAAAAACCGCTTCAAAATCCGTTGTGTATTTTTGAAGATTTAAGCGTACATAGGGACGGACAGACAGCGACAGCGACTTTGTTTTATAATATGTAGTGATGAAGTGATACATCTCTGTCTGCTCCTTCAGGTACCCAAAATGATACTTTTTGTGCAGTAAACCACCACAGTAACCACTTATCCTCAAAAAAAAAAATCATGCCCAGAAACTTATTTGCTACTCTGGTATATCATATCACATTGGTTCAAATAAATATTTCAATACATGCTAAGCCAAATAATCTCCAAATCGTCCTCAGAATAAGCAGCAACGAAAACATAACAGATGCATCCACAGGGAGATGTCGATGTGTGCGTGAGACAATTTTTGTGTACGATCCGAGCTCTGGATTTATGGTAGTACGAAAACCGTCGAATTGATGTATGGGGCCTCAGTGTCAGCGGGTTGGATATAATAGGGTATTCTTTAATATTACTATCATACTCTTTTTTTTATACCACTTAGGTGGCAGACAAGCACACGGCTCACCTGATGGGAAGTGGTCACCGTGGCCTATGGACGAATGCAACACCAGGGGCGTCACACTCGCGCTGTCAACCCTGAAGAAAACTTCTAATGCCCTTTTTGAAGAACCCTATACTCCTACTAATATTTAAAATGTGAAAGTTTGTGACGATTTTTGGGTGTTTGGATGTTTATTTTCTAATCATGCTCTAACAGCTGAACGAATCTACTTGAAATTTGGCACAGGAATAGTCCAATTAACATGTCAGTGCTTTAACCAGTTAGGGCTCGCCTGTGTATTGTAAATCAAAAACTGTATATCCTTTTCAAGTTACTTGAACTCCATTATTTTACACCTGTAAACCAGATATGATTTTTGAAAATATAAATTCAATCAAACGGCAATTCCACCTATAACCGTTACCCTATTTTCATCCGCCATTCTGCCACTCTTTTTATTTTTATAATTCTTTGGTCATCTTCTTTGTCGAGTCAACGGCTCATAAAATTCACTCAATTATGTCGGCCCAATACTTGGCCACGACCAAAGCATTGTCCGTTGCTGTACACAGATCCTTAATAGTAGAAGTGAAAGGGCCCCAGTGGGCAAGGCAGGAAAGGCTCGAAAATTATTTGGTCTGAAGAATGCAAGAAATAAAATTGAAAATGAAACGTATTTCCCGCTGCTACTGGCACCACACCCGAATCACACGTGCCACGTAAACGACACCACAGGTGACTGTTGTTGTATAATTTACGGGCGCAATTCCCGAACTCAGACGAACACCCGGTGTGTACCGCCTGCTTTATGTACAGCCTCTCTGATGAAAGATTAAGTACCAAATATACTACAATTTTTTACACCAAACCTGAATTATAATGAAGTCGTAACTTTTTAGTACCGTCAAGTTTGCCAACAAGTTTGAAATAATACATTAGGATTTTGATGAAATGTTTTTATAGCGAATGAGTCAAATGAAATGAGTGAATGAGATGAATGAATTGAACGAATGAGCTGAATGAAATAAAAGGAAATTACTTAGTATTATCACTTTAAACATGTAATGTGATGAGACCATGACTATCCTTTCATCTCGGAGGCCGCGGTCCTCTTACTCCTTTCCTTTTTTGGCACATTTATACATGGCTTTTATGAGTGCAACTGCAATCTAATATCCCAGGTGTCAGACTTGTTACTCCAATAAAAAGTAAAACTGCAGAAGAAAATCAGTGTTGAAGTCTCAACTAAAAATCAGCAGATGCACCGACATACAGGTGGGGTTACATCCAATATACTTATGTTGTAGGTATACAATTCTGCCAAGCATTAACTCTTGTGGGTACACTACATAAATACGAAAAGCCTTATTCCGAAAGTTACAATCACGAATTTCAAAATTCCGAATTTCATAATTCCGAATCATTCAAAATTCCGAAAGTCAGATATCCGATGTATCATAAATCCTATTTATTGAAAACCCGAATTTCAAAATTCCTAACGATTATAACTGCGAATATAAAAATTCCGAATTTGAAGATACCGAACCATTACAATTCCGAATTATTAATAATCCGAAATATCATAAATACGAATTCCGATTATCAAAACTCCGAAACAAAATACCAGGCGCAAAAATACAAGGCGCTTGATTGTCGGGTTTGTGTAACCCGACAATCAAGCGCCTTGTAAACCTGCATTAGGTAAGTAGGATAGTTGCTATTTTCGGGGTACACGAGATAAACAGGAAATAGAATTATTGAACTATTATTTTAATTTATTTATGTTAATGATTACAAAATACACGTTGCCATACAACTTTCAGTAACAAGCATGCGTGCAGGCAAGCATGCATGCAGGTAAGCATGCATGCAGGCAAGCATGCATGCAGGCAAGCATGCATGCAGGCAAGCATGCATTCAGGCAAGCATGCATTCAGGCAAGCATGCAGCAGGCAAGCATGCAGGCATGCATTAGTTTCGCTCTTCTCCGGCGCTACGGGATGTGCAGTCCTTCCGCCCTTGCGTAACAAAGTTCGGGCACCCATGCTCGCTTCCGCAGCTTCGGCTTGCTGGTCGCCTCCGGCGACCAGCCTCAGCCGCTCCAGCTCGCCCGGGCGCCTGAGCTTCGTTACTGCGGGCGAGGACTGCCCTCCCTCCGCGCCTCCGGTTTTTAAATAACACTCTAGTGTAGTTGCCCTACAGTAACAAGCATGCGCACACACAAGTACCACGACAGTAGGACCACGGCAAGTCGGGTTTGGCTTAATTTGTATACGTAATAATTGGCGAGAAAATTAATTTATTATTATAAAAAATCAACTCTAAAATGCGCAACATGTCAAATCAATTTTAACTTTTACCTATTTTTGATACAAATTTTCAATTTGAGCAATGAATTTTCGGCAATTTGAAATTCGGAATAACGTTTTTCGGGCCAATAATACTACGGATTTTTAATTATTCGTAAAAATGAAATTCGGCAGAATGAACTTTCGTATTTATAACTTTCGGATAAATAACTATCGTGTTTTTGAATACTCGGAGTTTTGTTTCTTAGGAATTATAATATTCGGAATTTTGAAAATCGGAATACTGAAATTCGGAATTAAGTATTTCGGAATTGTTGGGTGTTCCCAACTCTTGTATGCTGGAGTCAAGTCAATCATCATCTGCATCCTTACGTTGATTCCTTTCGCATCTGGAGCATGCATCTCAAAGTCCGTGGTCTGCTTTTTCCAGTCTAACTGCGACACGGCTGAACGCCGATATTTTCTGTAAAATGACTGCCTTTTTATTTTATTTTTTTATCTTGCGAAAAATCCCCACGGATACCTCCCCCGCCGGAGCCGGAGGAGGAGGTTATGTCGGACTCGAACCGACTGAAACTCACCCCGTCTGTGGGCCGTCAGTTGCCGGAGGTGAGATTGTCTTAGGTAAAATGACTGCCTAGTCCAACTGGCGAGACAACTGCGGCCTTACCATAAACCTTAAAACAGGTCAATAATTTGAACTGCTGTCATTCTATCAACTGCAAATGTCACTTTATAATGTCATATAAATAAATAGAATTACAAAAGGGATTACAAAGTGACATTTGCGGTTGGTAGACTGACAGCAGTTCAATTATTGACCTGTTTTAGGAGTTCATGGTATGGGCCCTGAACTTCGATATTTTCCGTGAAGCGACTGACCTCCATAACCCATTGCCGATATCCAACTATTACAGTTAGATCAGTTGTCCAACTTTTGAGGACCCATTACGACCGCTACAGATGTTTATATGAGAAACGGGACCTTTGGCTTAACGTTTTTTCCAAGGCACTAAAATACCCGAATACCTACTGAAGTCGAGCCAATATGGATACTACTATTATCCACAGACAACACTGAAACGATATTGATGTTATTTTGTTGTTAATACGGCGTGGTATATTGTGTACGACAAGCGAATTGATGATCGCAATTTATTAGTTAGCAGATAGATATCGCTCGAGCACCTGATGCTAACACTTAACCGCCTGTTAAATGAAATTTTACATTATGAACGTACATCTGCGAGGTAGATTTATATGTGACTAGGGAAAACCGAAAACGAGGATTAATTATGTTGTAAATGTAGTTAATCGGACTAAAACCTTTTGATGTAAAGTAATGCTTAAATATTGATTGCACTGTAAAAATAGATAAAGATAACTCTTTATTGTACACCAAAAAAACTAATAAAGACATGACCAAGACGTACATAAAACAGGTGAATGTACAATGTACAGTTAACTTGTAAAAGTTACCTTGACCAATAACAAAACAAAATAATATGGAATAATTATCATATAAATCAAATACAGACACAAAATTGAAAGGGGAGAAGAACATAAATAATAGAACTGTTTTTTTTTTTTATTTATTATATTATTATTTATTTATTATTTAAAAAAAAAAAAAAGATTAAAATATTAAAGTGTTCAAAGTAAAATATCTAATATCTAAAAGTTAATTTGGTTAAATTATATATCTACCTCGATATAATATTGTAAATTAAGTATAATATTTTTCTATTTGTAAATAACTATTTCTAATTCTGTTAACTTAATTATTTAATATAAACATAATATAAATAATATAAATTATTATGGTGAAGAGCCATGGTGAAGAGCCATGCTTCTCGCTCTGCATGCCTTAACATAATATTCTCTGGCCTGTATTCTAGAATAGTACTCAATTCTAAATCTTGATATATCTGAGGACAAAATTAAATAGTCATTCTGTTAAATCTGCCTATTCAATCCGTCCTCAGATTCAGGACTGAGTTTCATTCTAGAATACGGAATTAACTCTCAAAAAAGCTTCCGTTGTTCTGTGTGGATTCTAACAATTACCCATATTAATTTTTCAAGTATAAAGTAAGAATAATCATATTCTCTCTTAAGTCATACACTCCCAATTTGATTGATTGACTATTGGAATAGCAATATTCGCGTAAGCTTCCAACAATATCAAAATACATAATATTAATGAGATTTCCAAATATAGACACAAGAAAAATACGAACGTTATGTTTTTATAAATTTGGCTCATCATCGCAAAGGGAATCAGAGACGATTCCTCTCGATATTGCCAAACCTTTTCTTCCATTACATATCGTTATCGTGCAATATGTCGGGACTCGCAATTTGTTAGCAAAAGGACGCTGTTATGATAACCACTTGACTCTAGAACTTGACCTTTATATCTTAAAGTTTTTACAAGATCATGAAAGGAAAGTATTCAATGAACTTTAACCTTTGTTGTGGAGTGCCTCAAGGACGCAAGCTGGGACCCTGTTCGTTAAATAGTTTAGTAGTAGTCTGTCCACACAAAATCTAATCAAAGTTCTGTAGTTAGTACTACTTCCTCCGTCAAGTCTATAAATAACGTACATTGTCAATATATTTAAGTAAGTATTATCATATCTTACAATTCAACACAACTAAAGTACCTAACAGATAGTAATGAAAATAAATGAATGAAAACTAAATCGAATGATACATTACGTTATAAAGACATAAAGCTTAATATACCTACACGGAATACTTAAACTGAAAAAGAACAAAACTGGATTGTGTAGATTTGAACTCGCTCTAAATAGGCGGCCGGCCTCTCATGGGCCAACGCCACGAGGCGTTCTACGTGGAATGTATAATTTATTAAAGTATTCAACCACAATGAAAATGTGACATTTTGTGATGTAACTAAGGTACTCGGCCAGTAGCTACTTTGCATTTTTAGATCACCTGGATGTATCTCCGAGCCTTTTCACAACCCAGCTGGGGTCAGATTTCAGTTTTGCTTTGAAATTTTCCATGAAGCGACTGACACAAGAAGGCTAGACGTCGCTAGAAGCGAGTGACGTAAGTTAAATATTACATACATATTTTAGCCTTTATCCCCGTAGGGTTGGGCAGAGGTCAACACCCACATTTCACCAATCCTTGTATTCGGCTCCACGTAATAGGAGGTGAGCCTTTTGTTGTATTCCAGGCACTATTGTAAACTCGCGTCATGCATCTGAGGCTGAGTCTGGGCTGTAATCTGCCTGATGTTAAGCAGCCCAGTTAAATATTAACCTTCATGAATATGAGGAAACTGGTGATCCCCTCACTGTGCAGTCACCTGCTGAACAATGGACTTGAAAATCCGACTGTTAATAAAATCTATTTTTTTAACAATAGGATAGAATCAATAAGATAAATACAATACAGCTACCACTCAATTTCAAAGAGCAAAATTTAATTAAATTGTTAAAATACATAAACTCTCGAAACTATTGTGTTCAAATAAATAAAACATCCGAAAAATGCTGTCAGTAAAAAAAATAGTACAATACTCGATGAACTACTGATTCGTAGAACTTAGTATATTGATTGTATAATATGGCGGACTATTGCGAATATTGATGGCAACAAATAACGTTTCGTAGGGAAAGAAAAAATATATTATAGTAAGGCCTTTTGCAATACAAAAACCAAAGTTTAAATGGATAGATGTTTTCTTACTTACGTCAGAACGGCTGAAGGAAATATAATGGGCACAAAGACAATAGTGCCCTCTCCTGCAAACCGGTACGCCTATCAACTGTTGGGCGAAGATCTATCTAAAGATTTCCTCTCGAGGTTGAAAGGTCAGACGGCAGACACTTTTACAAAATCCAAGCTAAGTCAAATGAAGAGAAAGATTGAAACTACCCAAAAAAGTGGACTTCAGCTGTTTGCACAGCAAATGCTACTTTATTGTGTGGCCTCCCTCACTGAGAATAAAGAAAGAAATGGAGAAGTCTCGTAAAGCTGCGACCAACCTACCAGACGATTCATGACCGTTGCAACTCCACTAGGAGAAACTGAAGAGAAGAGACATTACGTGCTATTACCAATTTTAACACTGACATGTATATTTACCCGGGACTTACAATAGCTTTAAGGCGAATACCTATTCTTCCACAAATAGAATAAGTCTACTTCATTCGAATGCCAGTCCAGGTCGCATTCATGACTTGCACTTTGGGTCCGCTCTTCTACTCCTGCTTACTATAATTTGGTATGTTTTCGCTTTTGCAATTGCGGCTGCCATCCGCAATTTTGAAGAGAAAGCTTTGCACCAGAGCTTCATCCGGAAATCAGCAGTTGACTTGAGTCCCCAAGATCTAATTCTGCCCATAAGGGTGTATTCAGCAAATAAGAGTCATCATCTCCATCTTAGCGTAGTTCTCGATTGCACCCGAGCCTTGGAGTACGGGGTCCGCTTATTTCTCCTCCTTTTGGTTTGGCATAGGCGTACTGCCTGACTTCCCAACGCTAAGAGGTGAGCACGCCAGAAAAACCGTCAACCAGCAGATGTACCGGCTTGCAGATGAGCTTGACTTGGCCTTGAAAACCAGCGCGGGGCCTGATACACCCAATATTATTCTAATCACCAGTCACCACTGTATTTTCCACAATATTTCATAACAGATCATAAAAATAGCCTCATTATGATACACATAATTACCTCCTTCTCATCAATCACAAGCTAACTCCGATCATAAAAATGTTTACTTAAACTTGTTAGCTTCGTAAAAATATGCCATTTTTTGCTTCACATGCCCTTAACACATTCACTAGACCCGGCGAGATGATTGATGACGGGGTCCAAATTGCTTTGGGCCGTCTGTGCCTATCGTCCAAAATTTTGGGCTACGCTCTTAACTTCAGTTAGCGATTAAGTTATGAGAGGAAAGCGTTTTGCTAAATATAATTTTACAACTACAAGTTTGGATGGATGAATGGGTGTTTATTACTCAATAAGAAGGCCTATGTTTTTTTATAATATATTGGACATGTCAATATGACTTCACCTCACCTAATGGTAAACTGAAGGCAAAGTAGCGTAGAGGCTAAGTATTCGACTGCTACGCAGAGGGCGCGGATTCAATTCCCACTCGATGCGACTGGATCATTTTGCATAGCGTTATGTATAATGTAGTTGAATATTTAGCTATTTTAAAATACCATTACTGAACGTATTCGAATTAAATTTGGCTTAGTGCAAGATTATACTGTCCAGTTCTTCTTTAACCGAATCGAAGGCACTCCTACTCTTAAATTCTGTTTCACAGTGTGCTCGGAGATGCTCATGAGATCCACTGATGTACAAGTATATGGGCAAGCTGCACACGTCAGCAGGTGAGCCATGGTCTATGGAGCAACTCCGTACTCACATCGCAGGTCCCTGTCATCTGAGAAACCCCACCAAGATCGATTCTCCCAGCTTCGACTGACCTGTGATTCAAGTCTATTTAGGGACTTCCACCTAATCCAGGTCATGTACAGGGGGAAGACTATCTGTCAGGGGTATGAAAGGGGTTGGTAGCCGACGATACTGCTTCGATAGAAGAAGAATATGTAATCCAGTTCCTTAAATAGGCCGCTATGCCTCTCTCCTATCACCTTATAATTGTGTTTACACCAAAATCCTGTATCTTGTACCACTTCGAAGCACTCATGTCCGTCGCGCCAACTTCAATTTGCAAGCAATCAGCCAATAGTAACTGGATATTGTGCCGGTACGACAGAATAATACACATCTTTGCACCATTAGCTTTCAGGTCTGCACAAAGACCACTCCTGTTAACTCAGACAGACAAGTGGCATAATCGTTAGTAACTATAATCAATGTACCGGGGTTACTTTGTACAGTGGGGTAACTTTTGGATATTTTGAAATTCGATTTTCTTTTTCAAAAGCAGCAGGCTATCATCAGATACAGATCTATGACAGGAAAATCATTTCCACTTCTGAAGAAAGTGACTCTAATAATATTATTCACGATTAATATTATTGATTATCACTATAAAATCAAGTACTAAATTGTCCAGGGATACCCTGGAGGTTACTTTGGTAACCCCAGTTTACAATAGGGGATTGACACGCATTTTGACGTTCATGATACTTTTTTTTATAGTGCGAAAAATCCCCACGGATACCTCCCGCCGGAGCCGGAGGAGGAGGTTATGTCGGACTCGAACCGACTAAAACGCACGCCGTCTGTGGGCCGTCGGTTGTCGGAGGTGAGATTGTCGTAGCCATATCCCTCGCACCCCGGCCGACCCAGGGCCATATCTCTCAATCTGGCCCTCTTCCGGTGTGTTAACGACTGTCATGTCATGTATGATTGACTTATGTGTCGATCTTATACATCCATTGCTCTATTCTAACGAATTGCCATTTGTCTTGGGCGGCTGACCTATAAATTGACCAATTTTACATACGAATATTTGCACCGACCAGTAATTGGATTTACAACTTTTGACTTAGCATTCGAACTCTCTACCGCTACACCACAGAGGCTGTAATTAATTATAAGTACTTATAGAATAAATTAATTAAAATGTTTCCTTAAAAATCTTTCCAATTATCATAATTGAAATATGTTAATTGGGAAGAGCCATTTAATGACATAAATTAAGAGGTTTATAAGCATGGTGGAAAATAAAGTTGATATTGGTGTAATAATGGTGAAAGTTTCTGAAACATCCTCAATGGGCGAGGCTCTGGTACAGGCTTTCTTCTCATGGTTGAAAGGTCAGACGGCAGTCACTCTTAAAAAAATTGCGTTATTACCTCTGCAAACAATAGAATAACAATGTGGGGACCGCCATTCTGGGGACAATATCTGTAATTGCGGTCACTATGCTTTGTAATGCAGCTTACCATCAGGTGGGGTGCAGTAAAGCAAAAAATTATAAGTGTCTCAGCAGCTGCTGACCAGCAGCGGTCTCAGCAAGATAAAAAAAAAAGTAATTTAAATATGGAATTTTATTTTTAATATGGTGTCAGATGGATGAACTTTGAGTTAAAGTGTTTTATTTTGCCAAATTGAATTTATAAGTTAAGATTTTGTGAAATTCCTTTCATTTAATTTACCATGTTCCTTAGAGAGATTTGATCCTTATGATATGATTGACACTATCGATTGATGCCATAAAAATACAGGATGTTACTTTTTCGGATTTAGTCGGTTCGATTACCGGGTGTGGCAAGCGAATTTTTAAAAATATTTGAATGCAGTTTTGTTTATTTTTAAAAAATAAAATGATGTCTCCTTTAAACAAAATGAGCTAACTTAAGGATTTAAGGTACTTTCCCTCCATGTGGCATCGCCGTGGGACGCCCATATCTATCTATAGTCTATGGGTACCTTAATCGCCTTCTAAAACGCCTCCGTACTTTCTATAAACGGAAAGTATAATCACATTAAACAAAATCCGCCCACAAGTAATTCGTTAGTACAAAATTAAACTAGACTCAAATCTTACAAACTTTTAGCGAAGATGAAATTTTCTTATTTATATGCAAATCATTTAAAAGTTGCCGACCAAATGAGAATGGCTTTTTTGTAACTTTGCAAAAGTTTCCAACAAAATGATTTCGGCAAAAGGGTTTTAGCTCGCAATAGATTTATTTGAATATCTATCTAAGTTTTGCCTACTCCAAGAAGATAATTGTATCATACGAAAGTAATTTTCTGCCTCTTCATCGAGCTATAAACGTCTTTAGATTTTGTCGGCCTAATACTTCTTGGCCACCCGCAGTTAGACTGGAAAAAGCGGACTCCAGACTCCGAGGTGACAGCTTCGAATGCGAATGGGATGAACGCTAGGAAGGACGCTAGGATGAAGCAAGTATACATTATAGAAATAAATTCTGTAGAACCGAAATATCCAAGCAATAAAATGAGCACAGAAACGGAAAGTACAAAGTTATGAAATACCTACGCTGCTCTGAGAGACTGCGTTGAGGTAGACTAAACAATAAATCGCCTCTATTTGAGCCACTACTTTTAAGCACCAGTACTGCATCCACCTCATTTGGTTTCACATACGACGGCACAACCGTCTGCAGCAGGAAACGGGAATGTAAAATGAAAGAGAATGAAATTATGTATGAAATATTAAGGCCACCCAACACTCTCACCGTGCCCAATACTACATAACGCTTTCATTGTGTATATTAAGTGAAAGGGTAGTACTTACTCGGTCGAACGCATACGAACATGGGCCCTAAATTATCCATAAAACGATCACATTTTACCCTTTCTCTTTGAAAGCGGATGCTCTTCGAGCACTTTCCATTATGCATTGGAGACTAGAACCCTAATAATGTACATTGTTAATGTTATACCTACCATAAGAGGAATGAAGCTTAATGGTATGTATGATATAATATTGTAATATTTGGTAGTAAAATCTTGTGCCACGGTGCTTGACTAATAACTCAAATACTGATGATCACTCAGAGAGGCTCGTGGCTAAATGGTAACTGAGTAGGTTAACATTTTTTTTTATATCACTTAGGTGGAAGACAAGCACACAACTCACCTGGTGGAAAGTGGTTACTGTGATCTATGAACGTGTGCAACACCAGGGGAGTCACACGCATGCTGCAGACCCTTTAAAGCAGAGAGTTTCTGTGTCATCAGTGCAGTAGACAAAGCAGGACAAGCCTTTGGTCTCACCCCACTGATAGAACAAAAGCTCTCCAGTGAGCTCCGGCTACCCTACTCGCCGTCGGGAATACAATGCGAGGTTATTATGGCCGCAGCATTCTGTAGGGCGGAGGTTCTTCCCCAGTCGGACTACTCATTTGGTACGGGAATACCGTCGTGTCCAATGATACACGACGGTATACCAGTCAGCAGATCGACTTGTGTTAGTGTTAAGTAGTAGCAACACTAGTCGGTCTTAGAATGGATAACCATTCTTAAGATATTGAGACCTCTCCATGCCTTTATAGGAACACGTTAAACTACCAGTCTCGGTTGCCATACGAACAACTATAGCAGTAGTAAGTCCTACAACTGACCTCCAGAACTTCTATATCACCAATAGGTTGTATACGTCAGTGTTTGCTTATGTGTATGTGTGTTTGCGTGAGTTAGTGTGCACTTTTGAAGGTAAATTTTAAGAAAACACAGCATATGCATTAAAGTTAACTATAATTATGTACAAATTCCACTTATAAGTAGGTATAAATACAATAAAAAACATAATCGAACAATATACAATCAAAAAATCTCACAAAATCTAAAAAATAATTTTACTAATATCTAATTCAGGGCCCTGCCCAAATATTTAATACGGTCATAGGGGTAACTTTTATTTACATAAATACTTTAGCTTTATAAATAAAAATGCAAATTGCATCTAACACATCACGATAGAATTCTTTAATTTCTTTTTATTTGAATGCTAGTAAATAAAAAAGAAGAATCAGTAGCTTAGCGGTTAAGGAGTCGACCTTACGATTCAGAGGTCTCGGGTTCGAATCCTGGTCAATACATACACTGATGTATACCAACGTGAACGTGTATACCAACGTGTATGATACCAACGTGAACCTATTCCTAACACAAGCAATTTAGCGGGTTGAACGACATTGGTCAAATCTGATATTCGTCAAATCGGCATTTCGTCCAGTGTGACAATGGTCAAAGCTGTAGTGCTTAGCTGGAGAGGTCAATTGGAATACTAGTAATATCGGTCTTTAAAAAATGCTCTAAAATTCTCCTATATACTTCTGCAAGCCTCTTTTCTTAATATAGAAATATGGTTCCATCAGAATGGTTCTCCAATTTAATCGTAGGTGGCGGTGGGTCCTTTTCCAGCAGATACGCTCTAGCCAGGAGGAGACCAATGTTGACGATTGGGCATAAGAGTGCTGGCAGCAGTAACCTGGAATAAGACACTATATTTTTTATTCTAGTTAATCTAGAGACCATCATATAATATGGGTTCTAAGATGCGGTTAAAAACATGTTTATTCGAATGCCTAATTTGTATGATCCTGTATTAAAAGTTATGATACTCGAGGGAATCAAAATATGCAAAGCTGACGGCTAAAAAGCGACTGAAACGGCGGGACCAATGTTAATAACATAAAATAAAGCCGATCCATATTCCTATATACCTACTACGGACTACCGTCTTTGGGGCGACGGTGGAGCCATCTACCGAAACTCATACGAGCTATCGCCCCAAAGACTTAGATCGGCTTCGGTGGCTTAGCGGTCAGAGCATTCCCCCTGTAAGGGAAAGATCGCGGGTTCGAGTCCCGCACGACGTCGATTCTTTTTCCTTTCTAAATCGATTTGAATAGTTAGCATAATAAATGCTTCAAAATTTCATTCAAGTTTTGTTTCAAATAAGAAAACTACGAACAAAATTGTAAAATGTAAGAAAACCTAAAGCAGGTAAATGATAAAATATTCCAAGATTCAACTCGTAAGAATTGAAATTTATTTCTGAATTTTCATTAGGATAACAATTTTCATTTCTCATTTTCATAGCAATCGCAATAATTATTCGAAAGATTATTACTACTGCCGAAATAATCGTATTTCGCCCGTGATTAATTTTGTAGGTATTTCGACTTTGTATTAATACAATTGTACAAAGAATTTTGTTGTATTTTTTATAATGGGAGAATATGGCATTTATAAATTAAGGTTGTATTAAATACAAAAGGAGAATATGGCATTTTAAAGTTAAGATTGTAGTAATAAGGTAAGGTAAAGATATTACTAATTTAGGTGTTTGTAGACCCATCTATGATTTCGAGGAAATCCTCCTGCACCTGCTAATTGATGAACGAGGCTCTTCCGTAAGCTTAGCCCTCAAGGTTAGGGTGTCAGACGGCAGTGACTCCCGTAGAAGCCAAGTAAACCAGATTATGAAAAAGTGGAGTAGGAACGGGTCCATCTTCAGCCTACAAATCAAATATCTGAATAAGATAGGTAAAAGAGAAAACACTCAGGCGAGACTTGACTCACTACCAGTCCCTAACAATCTTCATCGCCCAAAGATGGTTGTATAGGAGAATTTGGAGCACTCAAGGCGTGAATCAGTGGTCAGAGCACTCCGTCTGTAAAGGTCTGGTAGCGAGTTCAAGTCCCGCCTGAGTCATTTCTCTTTTTCCTATCTATATCGATTTGAATAGTTAGCATTCTCTAAATTTCATTCAGAGTGCAAACTTTGGATGCAACTGAAATTGACGCTGAAATGATGATGATATTGAAGAAAGATCAAGAGTATATTACCAGTAAGAGAACCCTAGGTTAGGTCCTGGTATAAAAAATCCAAACGCTACGTGAGCCAAAGCGAGATGGTTCTTCAGGCCCGAAGAGGTCCAGTATATACCGAACATAAGAAGGCTTATAAAGCCCAACACCGCCGTAACTATGTTCGTGCCGAGACATCCTGTAATTATATTAAATAACATTGTTATAAAATAATAAAATCAATACAATAGTTAGAATACACCTAATCCATAAATAGAATACACTATCTACTAAGATGCAAGTTTTTTATGTAGTTATAGAGACAGGGTCTTATTACGAGTATAAAAAACGAGTACCTATGAACTCAATCGAAGTCAAAAAAAGGCTGAGGTTACCAGGAGTCTGTAATGGTGACCCTCATACCTGAGATTTTGCCTTTGAGCTTACCAACAGGCGACGTAAAGTCAAATTGATATAGCCAATATAATAGTTATTTGTTATACAAGAGTGCAAAGTTGCTTTTTAACCGCGTGCTCAGTTTTGATGACCGAGCAAGCGAAAGATTCTAAATTTGAATCACGAGCGTAGCGAGTGATTCACAAATTAGAATCTTGAGCGTTAGCGAGGGAATCAAAGAGCACAAGGTGAAAAATCTTTGCACTCGAGTGCAACACGTAACTTTTCATCCCACCTCAGCGAGGAAATGACTAAATGCAAATAATAAACATTTATAATCACAATGTACTTTAATTTCAGTTTAGGTATTAACTACTAAGTATATAGGTAAGTATTACGGAATTATCTTCAAATTATAACAAATAATACCTACTTAGGTATAATTAAGAAAAATTTAAAGTAACGTTGCTACAGTTACTGAAGTTGAGTGAAATATTTTTGTTAGGTACTGTAATGTTGGTATTGGAGACCTGTGTACTGTTTTTTGGTAAACTATCTGTCATACCTAAAAACTGTACTGATTCAGCGGATTCCGGCGTAAATGTTGGCGAGAGAGGACCAGTTTTAGATGTTTCGTAGCAGCTTATGTTTGATGTAGAAGGGCCTGTCCAAGGATCTGACTGAGGCTCTTTCAGTGTAATGGCTCCTACGATGCCTTTACATATTTTAGATTTATTTTGGATAGAATCTTATATGTATCCCTCTACAACCGCATTGGATTTCCAGCCTCCGTGGCGCTTAAGGGACAGAAGATCAGCTCCTGAATCGGCCAAAAGTGTGGCTGAAGTTCGTCGGAAACAATGACCCGTATACAACGGGGGTTCTGGAAGTTCAAGAAAAGTTGCTATTTCTCGTGGGATACTGCCAATTTTATTAGTACCCATAGGCTGTCTGACACACTTTCCGTTGCGATAGTGTATGAATAAACGACTGATTGGAGTGTTAGGTGGGCGTAAGGCTTGATACTTCTCAACAATTTTTACGTAATCCTTGCGAATGACGAAGTTGCGGGGTCTTTTTGTCTTTGTATTAGGTAAATTAATTAACAGTAAGTCGTCTGAATGTTTTTCAATGTTTTGGACTTTAAGTTGCGTTAATTCATTCGTTCGACATGCTCCGTTTATACCAATAATAAGAACAACCTGTAACGTAAAGAGTATTGTAGTAGGTATATTAATAAAAAAATATGCTAGTATAATTATATGCCTATCAACATCTACTAAGTACGTATTAGATTATGTTATGTAGTTGAATAACATACTTATGTAGATATTGAATATGCAATTGACTTACTTTTGCCGCCAAATATACAGAATCAGGTGCTTCGTTAAGAAACTTTTCAATATCAGTTGCTGTGAAAACCTTTGACTTTTTTGGTTGATGACTAGATGAGGCTCTTTTTAAAAATGCCATTAATTTAGGATAGGTGTCGATATGTATGTCTTTTTTCATCTTTATTGTTGCTTTTAGCATTGAATACGTACTCCATAGAGTGCTTGATTTCTTGGTCTTTGATAATTCAATAAAATATGCCATCAAAACGTTTTCTGAGAACGTTTTGGCTCCTTTAGCTAGCCGCCACGTGTCAAATATATCGTATTGTTTTAAATACCGTTCCCGTGATTGTTGAGGGAGAAAAATCATTTGCGCATTATTAACAGTTTCAGTCAATTCTGTAGGCGTCAAATAAATTTCTTCGTCACTCGAATCACTCATTTTAGGTTTCTCACTTGTTTTCAATTATTTTCTTGTTTAGTGGTTTTAACAATATGATGTGAAAAGAAAATGATGCGCGCGCATAGCAAATAAAAAAAAAGTACACCAAGGAGGTTTCGTGTCTGAGTTTTTCATAAATTAAAAAAAAGTTGTATGATAAGTTCGGCACCATAGAGGTAGAAGTAAATAGGTTTAATGATGTTTTGAGTCCACAAACCTAGTACACACGATGTTCTAAATTCAAATTTACTTTACCTCTCTAGAGGATAAAAACGACTTTTACGCTCAGTTATCGAAGAGCAAAAATAGTCTTTCCGAGATGGTGGGATGAAAAAAATATTACTAACACCGTTTTACCAACACAAATGTAAAAATTTCGAAAGTGTACTTAATATTAAACCTTTTGAGAAATTAAACATTTATTTATTTATTTAATGTCAATATTGGTAATGACAACGCAAAAGTATCCTTTTTACCAGACTACATCACATAATTTACAGATGTGAATATAATATAAATGAAAAGAAATGTAGCTTGATAATATACTGTACTTATTTACAGAAGAGCTATAAACGAACCTAGAAAACTTTTATTCCTATTAGTTCAGTACATAGAACTAGTAAAACTTTCATACCCATAGATATTTTTACAAAATATTAGGCACTTTGTTTACTTATTATACTACATTTTGAAGACAGGAATCCTTTGAATACTGAAAAGTTCAAACACTTTCTATCGGCATAAAGTGCGATAGTACTCTCTTTATCAAACTTATACAAGCATCTTTATACAACAAATTAAAGACAAGTCTTCAAGAACCGAGTTATTTAGACAGCACTGAAGAACGCCACTGAAGTTAGAACTCTTAACTCACTTGTTTTACAACAAAAGTTTCGTTTGTTACCTTAATAGGATTAAAAAAACACTGCTTGTTGAAACTGCGTAGGGTAGTGAGAGCCCCTTGAGATGGCGTGGGAGAGGAAATCGTGATACTGTTGTGTAATTAACAGCAGACAAGATTGATCATGTCGTGTTTTTCGATATACATAGGTACATATAATTACGTTTTTATCCCCGGAGGGTTAGGCAGAGCAGAATTACCACCCACATTTCACCAATCACTGAATTCGGTCCCACGTGATATGGGATGAGTCAATTACCGTATTCCGGGCACTATAGTTGACTCGAGCCATGTACTCGTATCTCAGGTTGAGTTTGAGCTGTATATATCAGCCCTATAGGATATGTTATAAATAGGATATGATTTAAATAGAATACCACTTATATGACAGGCAAAATGCATTCCAAAGTTATAGATCAATTCCTCAAAAATGTATTTGTCATAGAATAATAACTACAATAGGCATTTTATGGTATACCGGTCGCCTAAAATTCGTATTTGAGACCCATTCGTCCCTAGGTCTGTTATATAGAGTTGACAATTATCTATGAAGCTCAAATTTAACTAGTAAAACTTAATCTAAGCATAACACAAATCAAATGATTTGAGTTTTTAGAATTATTTTTAAGAACTCTGCTTATTGTCTAATTTTCAATTCTTTATCATCCTCTAGTCCACATTCGTACAAGAATCAGAATTGTACATTATGACTTAAATATAAATATGTACCCATCTTGATTTTAAACCATTTCCATCACGTATTTCCCCTACCCTGAAATGAAATTCGAAATTACGCCGCGAGGAGGCGCGCGAATTTTATAAATGGATGCTCTCATTACAGCAACCCATCGGAGGCTACAATCTTCACGTAATGTAATTTATTACTCTGATGCTTAAGTGTTTTTCGTAGCATTTAGTGTAGGTGTGTATCATGGAAGGAAATCATTCCGTACCTCGTGATATGTTAGTAGCTATTTTGTAATACTATCATCAACATAAGCAAATGTAATGTAGCAAAATGTGGCAAATTAGTATTCACAAACTGACTCCACATCTGTCTAGATTAAGCTGTAATTTTTAATAAATCCAAGAATATGTTACGCAGGAAGAGCGAGGCATTCCCATCACAAGTGTCCATGACTACTTACTGGGAAGCCCCAACAATGTATAAACTAGGATTTTATAAATGAAGAATTTTTTAATTTTTAATGTAATTATTTACAATCAATTAGCCCATTGCAGTCCACAGCTGGATACGGGCGTTTTTTTTTTTCACTTTTTTTGTACAACTTAGGTGGCAGACAAGCACAAGGCCCACATGATGGAAAGTGGTTACCGTGGCCTATAGGCGTTTGCAATCCCAGGGGCGTCACATCCGCCTCTCCTAATGTTCGCCACGTCTGCCGATCCTCCGCCTTCCGCATCCAGTCCGTCCCAGTCACCCTTTTCAGGTGGTCAGTGGGGGGCAATAATTCTTTACAGTGTGGTGTTAAATGGCTTTATTCCGATCATCTTTAGTGCAACAGGTTGTATATAAGGGATACAAAACCAAGTGTGCCATGGACTGCACGGAGGCTCTGCAGTCATGAGGTTAAGATACATGTACAAAGCTATGTGGCCCACGCACACTCAAGCTGTGGAATGAACTCCCTGCGGTGGCTTTCCCAAGCAACTACAATATGTGGTTCTTCAAGAAGGGCATTAGAAGGTTTCTTCAGGGATGGCAGAGCGAGTGTGACGCCCCTGGTGTTGCATACGTCCATAGGCCACGGTGACCACTTCCCATCAGGTGGGACCGAGTGCTTGTCTGCCACCTAAGAGGCATAAAAAAATGTGGTCGAAATATAAGCATTTTAGGCAGCTTACCAGGTAATCCAAAAACTGGTTCAGTGGGGTTCATAGTAGCGTTTAAAATAGCCAGTATAGCGGAAGCCACAGCAGACGCCAGTTGGAAGAACACCATCACTAACAGGCCAACATAGAACCCGTAAGATATCACTGGGGCCTGCCTGATCCCTGGAACAAAAAAAGTATCGGTCATTTGTCTAATCTTGAGGTATGATTCCGAATATGACCGCATACGACAACTACAGACGCACGCAGCAAATACGCGTAATTCATTGCGGCTTCTCAATGGTCCTCTTTATTCGTGTCGGAGTTTAACAAGTAATGGGTACGCTGTATGTGATGTGTGCGTCTGCAGTTGTTGTATGCGGTTGACTTCGGAATCATACCTGAGTTCAAAATCCGAGGGTGAAAACGAAGTTACTTACATGGAGAGCTTGCATCGACATCTGTCACCGCTGTACACGCAAGAGAGGGTCGTAAACCCATCGCCAGTGCTGTCACCTGCAAATGAAAACTTAAGAGTTAAGCACTCATTACAATCATTGTCTTTGCGATAGCATCCCGGTTGCATACGAGGCCTTCATCTTGGAGTCTGGGGTCAGTTTAAATATGATTTGGCTCAGTTTTTTCAGCTGTTGGGAGCGACTGCCGTCTGGCCTTCTAACCAACCGCTGACAAAATGGTTCAGCGGCCTTACCATAAACCTTAAAACAGGTCAATAATTGAACTGCTGTCATTCTACCCAACTGCAAATGTCACTTTGTACTGTCATATAAATATATAGGATTACAAAGGGATTCCAAAGTGACATTTGCAGTTGGTAGAATGACAGCAGTTCAATTATTGACCTGTTTTAAGAGTTCATGGTATGGGCCCTGGTCGTTTATAGGCATTTATGTTGACCTAACGACTATTGACAGCCGGGACCGACTTTGGACGTGCCCTCTTAAGCACAGAAGCGCTCAAATATCACTTATCGGTCATCAATCCAATTGGCAACCGCACCTAGGTATTATAACCCACTGTTCGTTTACTGAACAATGAGCTTATTTGACCATGAGCGCTTCAAATTTTAGGAACTCATTTCCAGAATAAGAAGTTATTTCAGACTAAGTATAATCCCTCTCTGTGCCTTTTATCCAAACCAAAATGATTGGTGGACGAGACTCTGGCTTAGGCTTTGTCTTTGCGGTTTGGAAGGTACGGTAATCGTTCCCACAAAAGTCTAACACGCCAAATGAAGAGAAGGGGTAAGAGAGCGTACCCGGGACTCCAAAGTACCAAGCTTTGGGTGCAACTAGTCTCTCACGCATGTTGACAAATGACCCTGCCGTTTTTGCGTCGAAGACTAACAAACGTCTTTACAAACTTTTAGATTTATATCATTAGTAAGATTTACTTCTGAACTCAACTCCCCTTTACAAGAGAACCAAACTCCCTAATGTTCAAAGTTTGTATTTGACTTCACTAAATACCCGAGTGCGGAAGAGTAAACACAAATACCATTATTTACCTCTATCAGCCTTGCTCCCTCCGTAGTCTTACAGCTGAGAGCGCACGCCCTCAGTCCAGCTATGCATGTCACTAAAATCCAGAAAAAATAGGTTAATTAATAACTAACAAAGTTCATAATGATTGCCACTCAAAATTGATTTTGTCGTGCAGTCAGCATCAGACCTACAAAGTCTCAAAATGATCTTAATATCAAGGTATTAAGAGCTAATCAAACTGTTTTATTGATTTAAATGGTATTATCGCCCGAACTTAAGGTGTGTTCCAAATATCAGAAGAATCAGTCAATAGGAAGGGTTCCCCCCTTCATATTGACTGATTCTTACCAAGGTAATAAGATTTCAGATCGAGTATATAGTTACTTTGTTCGTCAAGATAAATCTGATGCTGACTGTACGGTCGGCTGCAAAAGTCCATATACATAAATTAAACTAAAATTGAATGAAGCGATGCCACATTCCATTTAGTAAGTTTTAACTGTACATAAATAAATGCATTTTCTTTCTTTTTTTTCTGCTACTGTTTGCTAAATAAAAATCAATGTTCTAAAGCGCAAAACTCGAGAGAGACTATATCGGCAATTTTTTTCGTAAAAGTGTTCCTTCAGGCACAAAGGTTTTCAAAAAAAGACAGGGGAACAGAATTCCACGCGAATGAAGCCGCAGTCACCAGCAAATAATTGGGTAGGGTAATTCCATGTACAAATATGCACCTTATTAATCTATACTTTTACTAAAACATTGATAACGCTACACACCGTAATCTACAAATAATATCTAACTTTTATCATTTCCTCAATAAGAAAAGTTGAGCTACAAAAACCCCTCTATATTTCAAATACTGTCAACTGACCAAGACAAATGTTTCTTTAATATTACTTAACAAAAGCCAATTATTGTGAGGCGTGAATTCTTCCAAAAGATAAGCCACTAAGTAAGCGTATTTATGCAATTTCAATATCTATGCAATTTCAATTTTTGCAGATCAAATTATTGGTTGACGAATACCAATAAATACCTATCTCAGACTAACGCATACATGCATGATGCAACATAGACAGAATACATAGAACTAGCTGCGTGTAAAGACGCCTGAAGTAACTACTCGTAATACTAAAGTAATACCGTTTCGCTCGCACTCATGCGTGCACACAATAAGTGCGAGCGGAATGACCCTACTTTAGTATTACTTTCGGTGGCTTCACACTCTAGTTCTATGCGTTCCGTCTGTGTTATTCTTTTAGTCTGAGATGAAAGGTCATCCAAATAAAATCTTAAAAAAGTAGTTATCAACGGTCGGGTGGCATAAATATAAATTGAACATACGTTATTTAAAAATAATGTTTATAAATAATCTACAACATCTACATAACGCTTTTTAGAACAAACGTAAGCATTGCTTAACAACAAGCAATAGCAATACAAGCTTTGTAGCTTGTGTTATGAGATCTAGAATGCGAAACATACTTAGATACCATGTTCTTTTTTGTAAATACATAATTACATATTATACATAGCAATAACCAGACCAATGCCAACAAATTCACGCATACAAATATTTGAACTGAGCGATAATTATAATCGAACCCACGCTCCCTGCGTAGCCGTCAAAAGCTCTACCGCTACGTCACTGAGGCCGTTCAGTATTTGTAAAATCTGTAGGTATACCGTATACTTATTATTATCTATGAAGGTGTAACCGATGAGTGGATCCCAAAGGAACGAGGATACTCGATCGATCATTGTAAATTGAAACTAATATGTACCTTAATAACTTAGTAGTGAACACACGGTCACGGTCGTTTTATGTACGTAGGGTTTCTAATAATAAACCTCAAGTGTCTAATATCAAAACCTAATAATGTACACCTGCTAGAAATTCGGTTTTCTTAACTTAGGAGTCCCCTAAATAAGTGACACAATCGTTAGAAGGATAGAATAGAATAAAAAATATAATATAACTAGGTAATTTAAAAAGATAATAAATAAATGATATGGGATTATCATAACATTATTACATAACAGTCGTAAGAATATTGCAATCCCATACATTGATTATTCTATTCTATGCTAAGTCCCGAATCGCATTATGAAAATATCATAAGACCATAGAAATATTTTTTTAAATATTTGACCAAAGGATCAGCCTGTTATTGGCGTTCAACCATTAATAGTTTCATAGAAATTGCAGTAGAATGCTAAAGAAAATTAAAAGCTTTGTCGTGTATATGTCGCAGACAACTAGCTTAATCAGCCAATCAATAGTTCAACGAGCTTCCTGAATGATATTCAGCTACAGCGTTTGGTACAACATTCAATAAACTGGCTGGTTGATGCTTAGTCTATGCACAGTAGAAGTTTTTTGGACGTCTTCTGAGAATAGCACGGACAGGCACGGGCTGCTACGCCGATGGAGGAAATCAAAACCCTCAAATCCACCAATCATAACTCGTATTATAAGTATCAAACCAATATACACGCGCCAGGGTTTCGTTTCTCTTGTGACTTGGGGTCAAGATATACATACAACTTATATCATTTTTTCTCACATCAATCAATAAGCCTATCGCAGTCCACTACTGGACATAGACTTCTCCCAATGTTGGGAGGCTTTGACCTACTATTTCCACGCTGGCCAGACGGATTGGTACAGGATTTTATTTCGAGTTTTCCTTCTCTCACAGTGACATCGTCTGCGTATTTTTCCGTTAGTCGCCTCTTACGACACCCTTCGGATGAGAATATGGGGTAGTAGTACTTGTATTCTTTCTTCCTCACCACACGGACCTTACTTATATGGATAGATAAAGCTTTAAACATGAAATACTTACTATATAAGGTGTTGACGTCAGGTGTTGCCAGCTCATTTATCACGAGTTCTCCTCGAAACAGTCCATAGTTGAAGTTGCTCTCGCGTGTCTGAGTTGGTGAGGTAGCTGTGGACACCACCTGATACATATTAAAATAGTTAACACAAAAATTCAGCTCTGTCAAAAGTAAAAAAAAAAAAATGTGGGTGTTAATTCACCTCTGCCTAACCCTCCGGGGATAAAGGCATGTATGTATGTATGTAAAAATTCAGCTTACTGGAGAAATCAACGATAAAAATATAGTCAGTGCCATCTAGTGAAGTTAAGCTGAACTTTGACGAAATGAAACCTGCATCTCGCAATGTAAGTTCTCGCGCTGGTTAACATACATCTTCACCGCGGAGGTGGCCATGCATTGCCTGGGAGAATCGTTATCCTATTTCTCAAATGTAGATAATAATGTGAAACTATCAATCAAACACTTATTTCTTCTTATTCTTTGGTGATGGTTTTCTTAGGTAGTAAAAAATTCGGCCAAGTGCGAGTCGGACTCGCCCATGAAGGGTTCCGTAGCAGCAAAGGCGAAAATTGCGGTTTATGACGTATTAAAAAAAAACTACTGACTGGATCTCGTTCGAACCAATTTTTAGTGGTAGTTTTCATGGCAATTTACATCATATATTTTTTTTTAGATTTATCATTCTCTTAGTTTAGAAGTTAGAGGGGGGGGGACACACATTTTTCCACTTTGGAAGTGTCTCTCGCGCAAACTATTCAGTTTAGAAAAAAAATATTTTAGAAACCTCAATAGCATTTTTAAAGACCTATCTATAGATACCCCACACGTATGGGTTTGATGAGGAAAAAAAATTTGAGTTTCAGTTCTAAGTATGGGGACCCCCAAAATTTAATGCTTTTTTTTTATTTTTGTGTGAAATTCTTAATGCGGTTCACAGAATACTACAATAAAATACAAGTTTCAACAGCATAGGCCTTATAGTTTCGGAGAAAAGTGGCTGAGACATACAGACGGACAGACAGACAGACAGACAGACAGACAGACAGACAGACAGACAGACGGACAGACATGACGAATCTATAAGGGTTCCGTTTTTTGCCATTTGGCTACGGAACCCTCAAAAGCACACTGGCATAGTGACCTTTCTATGAACGCTTGAACAATAGAAATATTACTTGCGTCTATTTACATATTTGCTTAAGGTCACTAAAAGAGTCGTAAACCAAGTAAAAGTGTACATGAAACCTCTATTTTTTTTTAATAGCAACTACTAGTAACCGAAATTACTACATAGAATTTCCAGTAACCTCTCCCTCTACGCAAAATTATGAGTTCACGTAGACCTTTTCTGAACCCTAACCACTAGCACTGAACGTGGTTTACATTACATTATAATGCCCAGCAGTTTGTCGACATCTACTTCTCCTCCATTAGTATTTAATTTTGTAAAATTGAATAACCGCGTGGTTCCCGGTAGAGTAGAATGGTTTGTGCTCAGATGAACTGTTTGACATGATGCCCACAGCTACATTCTATCATCGGACTTCTCGCCATAGGCGGGGAGTCATCCTCACACATTGCGACCGGAAACGGTGCGCACTGTGCGGTATGAAAGGAACTTCATCCCTCGCACACTCAAGCGGTGGAATGAACTCCTTGTGGGGGTTTTCCCAAGCGACTACAATATGGGGCACTTCAAGAAGGGCATTAGAAGATTTCTTCAGGGTCGCAAGCACGAGTGTGACGCCCCTGGTGTTGCACGCGTCCATAGGCCACGGTAACCACTTTCCATCAGGTGGGCCGTGTGCTTGTCTGCCACCTAAGTGGTATAAAAAAGATAATTTGGGCCACCCCATCTCTTCCCTTGCGGTGTCGTACAAGGCGACTAAGGGATAGGGCTGTTTAACATCAGACAGATGTAGCCCAGGCTCGGCCTAAGATACATGGCTCGAGTCAACAATAGTGCCCGGAATACGGCAATAGGCTCACCCCCTATTACGTGGGACCTAATACAATGGTTGGTGAAATGTGGGTGTTAATTCACCTCTGCCTAACCCTCCTGGGATAAAGGCGTGATTGTATGTATGTATGTAAAATTTAATATCATATCAACAGCGAATCTAATACACTCTTATATTATTATTTCGATATTAGATCTTCAATATAAGAGGAAAGTACCTTTTAAGTAAATAGCACATTTCTAACATAACCCTCTTGTCATTTGCAGACATAATGTCGTTATTCGCCGGCCGCCTCACACCTGGGCCCTCAAAGGACAGCGGCTATAAAGTTTAAGGTTTAGAGGTGTCCAGGCGTAGCACTTCGGTGTTATAGTGTACATAATAGGTTAATATGATTATTAAACTGTCAGAAATAAGAATTGCGAAGCGCTTGGGGCCAGATGCGCTCACTGGCCTTCGATTCTGATAAAGCAAAACCACTGTAATACCACAGACATTGCAACAAAATGGCATTCATTTTTAGATTTTATTACTATAAGCTTAAAGTTCAAAATTAAATGAATACACTTTTTCATACACTGTACAAAAAGCCTTTTCATTTTAGACATAAAAGTCTAAAATGAAAAAGCTTTTTGTATAGTGTCATTACTTTAAGGTGATTACATACGCGAATGACTTTGACCATACAAATGCTCAAGGTCATTCGCTCGTTTTTCAGCCGTAAAAATCAGTAAAACTAATTTTAATAGATAATTTTATAGGGAACGATTACAAACAAAGAAGGTCACGTTATGCTAATACACTTATTTAACATAATATGTGAAATTTTAGATTATTTGGATACATATTGTAGAAAATATTTGGTTTCATAAGAAAGAGTAGAGTGATGTTCAGAGCCTCTTTTCAACTATTTCCTCTTTTTTAATTTAATTTATGAAAAGGAGAAGTTTCTCTGTATATCCTGTAGTATGCAGACATGTAAATTCCAGATCTGTAGGTTTTATACAAAAATACCGATTTTTCGATGCAAATCTGATTTGGGGCCTTAAAGTCTAAAATTTATTGGGTTTTTTGCAGTGTTGCACTCTGTTATCAGTTTAACCCATTTTATCTGTTTCCTGTCATGTGCTCTATCCATCACCACTGCAATAGTCTTACTTTGTTTGTTATTCATCTTCCACCACCTTTGTTTTGTTTCTTATTTCGTCTGTTCTTTTGCATGTATCTCACGGGCAACTGAACAATTCTTCCCTCTTTTCTTTCTTTCTAAAGGCACTTTCTCTTCTAAAAATATATTTATTGCGTCAACATAAGGACAGCAGGTCAAATCAGTTCATCACATTATGATAAGATTATATTTTACACCAAACCATGACTAACAGAACAATATCAAAATCTGATAGGCGACTTTTCAACGTAATGGATTATTAATAAATTGTGATTTTTTCTACCTACTGTTACTTGGCTCGTTAGCTTGTACCTTATTGGTAGGTAAGTTTAGTAGAGTCTAACTTAGTACCTAGTGGAATTGCAAAGTTGAGCAAACTAGCCAGGACAGTCTTGGAAAGGACTCTTTTGTCCGCACTTAGCCTCCTTTTTGGGCCATTGTGCGTGGCCAGGACAGTCTTGGGACGTAGAAGAGCAAAAGTCGTCGCAGAGGTCGTGGTAGCCTTAAGGTATGATTCCGTAGCCGACCGCATACGACAACTGCCGACGCATGCAGCACATACAGCGTACCCATTACTTGTCAAACTCCGATACGGATAAAGGGTGCCATTGAGAAGCCGCAATGAATTACGCTATGTGCTGCGTGCGTCGGCAGTTGTCGTATGCGGTCGGCTATGGAATCATATCTTTACTGACATTTTAGATATGACTCTGTTGTAAGTTTAACGACACACTGTCCCGCATCACGCAGCTTAGCGCGGGTGTGCGTGGTCTAACGTCGCTTCTAAGCAGCTCTGTTTGTATTGTGAACACGTGTATTGCAACACAACGCACTGAAGATGCATTCACGCGCAGTTTTTCCACAGTAGGTAGGTACCTACGCTTAATATATCCTTACTATAATAATAAATCGATGGACACATTATCCCAGCATCAGACCTTCGGTATGTAAGTAGGGGAAGGTGAGGTATAATGATTCCCTTAAGGGAAAAACTTAACTGTGGCTAAAGTTAGAGGCAAAATCGAAAGATTTCTATTGTTGGAGGTAGTGAATTTACTGAACTATGTAACTGCATACTTATTTTCTATTATATGTATGCAGTTTCTTTGTATTAGACGTTTTTGTAAAAGTTTAGAAAAGGATCATTTTATACACACCCATGGATAAAATGATCCCTGGGGTAGGGGTAAAATAATCCCAGGTATCATTTTATACCAATAGATAAAAATATCAGTGAAATAAAACATTCAGCTGTTTATTTTAATCATATGAGTATGTATTGTTCATAACAATTTAAGTATGTAAGCAAGTTACACAAAATTTTGCTGTCTTCTAGTTTTATTAGAGATCTTTTTTTTTTGTAATTTATCTAATAATGAATCATCAAAACTAAGCATTAAACATTGCAACAAACTTTTAAAAGGGTTGTAAAATTAACAAGATACCTATTCAAGCAATTGACAAATAACTAGTAAACAAATAAACTAAAAAAGTAGAACAGGACTGACTCAAGGGTTATCGTGTCCTCCTCCTTTCTTCGGATCACTGACAGTCCCAATATCTGCCAGTTTAGGCCACCTAGTTCCACCTCGAGTTCGGTGAGGTGCTTGTCCAGCCGTAGTGTACCACAGTTTCAAGCTGCCGGCAGTGGTTTCTGTAGCCTCCCGTCACCCAAACCGGGGATTAGGATTAACGGGACCATCGAGAACTGGGGACCTTTTATTTTGGCGTCTGTGTATTGTGAGGTTATTTAGCCTACTATTGCCACGCTGCGCTGGCCAGAAGGTTGGAGAAGTGTTTTTCTCGAGTTTTCCTCTCTTAGGCCGTTTCGACTTCGGCAGAATATCGGCCAGAAGTCGCGAGTTCTCCTTAAGTTTTTCTTTAAGCGTAGTGTAATGTGTAGACGGCATCTAAAGCCTTTTTACATTTGTTCTTCAAGCCATTTTTGGTGATTAGTTTTGCGTATAAATATTCTCAGCATGATCTGTAAACCTAACAAATACTAATGAGGTAAAATGATTCCAGGGATCATTTTGAACACAAGGAAGGGGATCATTTCGCCCCAAACACCAAATTTCAGGATATCGATCAAAACATAACCTTCAAATACCGTGTGAGGTGATCGAACACTGCTTAAATATTAGTTAACTGCTATTAATACCCGCAAGTAAAACAACATTTCAATAAATATGAACACGTAAAAAGCAATGAGAGTCCAAAAACAGGCTTACCTTAGATCTGAGCCTCACTTTTTGATTATTTTTTAATAAAATCGCGCCAAGTGCTCGCACCGTCTTGCCATTTGGAGAAGCAACTGGCAGGGGTGCGGAGAACATATTTCATGCGCATTTGGATAGATGGCATTAGTTGTTTCTGATTTACTGAGGGGGATCATTTGACTCTCAGGGATCGTATTACCTCACCTTCCCCTAGTTTGGAACCAGGATTTGCTTTCTGACTCTTAACTCTTCTAATCTATAGACACCTCATGCATTAAAATCATTTCGGTATTATAGGTGCTATAGTGGAACGTATCGCTTCACGGAAAATATCAAGGTCTAGCCAAATCTGTAGTTAGGACTGGTAAAGCGGACCCCAGACTCCGAGCTGAAAAGCTCGGATGCGACTGGGAATTAACGCTAGGAGGAAGACGATGAAGAAGAAGGTATAGTGGAACATACTTGTACACCGACTGGTTAACTACTAGATAATGGTTAGGTTTCAACCCGAGACCGACCCAGATCATCCACAAATTACGTCACACGCTTAAGGATGACCCCTAACTTTGGAACAGAGAGAGAGAGAGAACAAATAAGAAGCTGTATCTAATTGAAGTCTAATTAACGAAGGTACCTGTCTAATTAGATACTTTTTCACTCCCCACTTTCAGGATCCGGAATAGCGGACGTGTAACAGCATAAACAGCTGGATTAAAGAGGATGATACTCTTGCAATAATTCTTGAAGTATTGACACATTAACACCATCAAACATAAATAAACGGCACTTCAGACACATCATTCTCATCATCACAGTAGGTACTAATCCCGGTTGCATCCAAAGCTTGTAGGTACTCTTTTACGTTGGAGCCCGCTGTCTCTTATTTTGGCTTATCTTTGGTTTTACTGGAATGACTGCCATCTGACCACCCAAACTTGTGAGGATAGTGCCCAATCCTCGTCGGTTAATCAGCAGGTGATATTGACTTGGATATTGATAGTGCCCTTATACACTGCACTCTTTACTGATTAGTACACCCGAGACACATTATCTTGGACCTAAGTCACGAGACAAACGAGGCTCTGGTAAATAGTTTTGTAATAATCTTTTTTTTTATCCTAGCGTTAATTCTCAGTCGCATCCGAAGCTTTTCAGCTCGGAGTCTGGCGTCCGCTTTACCAGTCATAACTACAGATTGGCTAGACCTCGATATTTTCCGTGAAGCGATTGCCATCTGACCTCCACGACCCAATGGTAACATTAGGATATATCGAAGCTTTGCAGCTAGACCGTTGTTTTTGGACTTTTTAGGGCTCCAACTACCCGTAACGACTGCCATAGATGTTCTTGTGGCAACCGGGACCGACGGCTTAACGTGCTCTCATAGGCACGACCAGACCAATGCAAATACCCATATTTCATGAACACAAATATTTGCACTGAGCGGGGATCGAACCCGCGCCTCCTACGTAGCGGCCGCGTTCACTACCGCTACGCCACGGAGGCTGTCAAAGTTTTGTAATAATCTATTCTTGGTGAATTAGATTTCGTCCACCTCCGTAGTATCCTGGACTATCCTCAAAAGACATCCAAGAAACATGTACTTGCGCATATAGAGCACATTTTAGGCCACGTACGTATACGTATACGTAGCTACTTACCCAGCTATCAGTAGCTATTGACACAACAATAAATAACACACACAAAACACTCGACAGAAATGCACCAAAAATATAACCACGTCGTTGAACCGCCATTTTGAAGGCTCAAACAACACTGAATAGATTAATTCATTTCTATCAGCAATTATCTCTGATACGGATAATCGGGCGATAAGACACGATTATGTTTTATACTTATTGATTCATTTGGAATTTCGTTCAGTGTTCCTTGATCGAATCTGCAAAATTTTGGCTATCATTAATGATAATCGAAATTTTGCATGTTGCATTCGTAGATACCTATCCACTCAATATTTTAGTCATACAGGAATACTCGTATAGCCATTGCGTACAGGGGTATACGATTAGCCACCGTGCCACGTGATGTGGACGTTGTCGAGTTTTTTGGCACCCCTGATAAGAATATCATAACTATTTTTGAAGGCGTTCAGGAATCTCGCTCGCCAAGCCAGTACATCCAGTAGGCCGGCGACATTGATAAACCTCTATAAATTAACAGTTTAGGCATATAACAGAAAACGGGGAAGTAGGCGTTCCTTAATTCCCATTACAAACTTCTTATTTTTCGATATAAATTCAATAAACCATACTCTATAGGGGCATGAAGGATTTTGATCCCCAGCAACATGTTGGGATCGTCTATGTTAGCGGCCTAGGTCGAGTTGGGGTCTCTAGGATCCCTCCGGACTCGTGGTCACACCAGGTTATCACACCAGTGTGACTATCGGGATTTTTTTTCTTGTTAGTCACACCGCCACTAATACAACACCTTTTATCATCACTTGTCATTATCAACTAGTGCTGTATGGTGTTAATCATCCGCACTAATTAATATGTAATAAAAGGTGGTGAATTTTACCACCACTAATAAGTGGCGGTGTACCTAACAAGAAAAAAAATTCTGATAGTCACACTGTTGTGATAACCTGGTGTGACCACGAGTCCAGCATGTCTAGGATATCCTTTTTAGAGCGCACCAGATTCCCCGGCCACACAGGCCGATGTGATGTAACCTTGGCTCCGATACGGTGAAGCCCGAAAGGATTTACGCATACAAAAGAAGAGGGAATATTCGGAGTCGGAGGGTCTGTGCCTCGGAGAGCACGTTAAGCTGTCGGCCCCAGTTGTCATACAAACATCTATAGCAGTGGTTACGAGTAGTTGGAGTACTAAAAAGTCCAACAACTGGTCTAACTGCAATACTTCGATACCGCCAATGGGTTGTAGAGGTCAGATGGTAGTCGTTTCACAGAAAATATCGAAGCTCAGACGCGTCACGATTGGATTAGAAGAGGCGGAACACGGAGTCCGATGATTTCGGACGCCAGATTAGCGCACACCTACAGTTTTTATGATATTTAAAGATAATGTTCAAGTAACAGTACCTATCAGTGCTCAAACTCAAGTATCAATTGCTACCTACTAAATCTTATCTTTGACTACCGAACTACGTAATTTATTACGTCGGTAAAAAAAATCCCCCGCACGCTTAATCTGTGGAAGAATTCCCTGCCGTGGTTTTTCCAAGTGACTACATTGAGTTAGTGCACTACTCGTCATTTTCCCTGATTCACCATTTTCGTTAATTCGTCAGTTTCCAAAATTCGTCAATTTCATCAAAATATTTAATTAGTCAATTTCCCTAACTGGTCATTTCCTTTAACTCGTCAATTTCCCTAACTGGTCAATTTCTTTAATAAATATGGGGTTCTTCGAGAAGGGTTATTAGAAGGTGCTTACGGGGTCGGCAGCAGAGTGTGACGCCCTTGGTGTCGCACGTGTGGGCCGTGTGCTCGTCTGCCACCTAAGTGGTATAAAAAAATACCCTCCTTTATGAAGTTGGTTAAAAATAATAGAACATAAACATTTAAACTATTTATTAACTGCGGAAGCTTCAAGTGAAAAATATAATAATTTCATTGAATAATTTCATAAAATATACATATTATACAACATTACCTATATTACAATTCACAATAATTAATAAGACACTAGAAACAATGACAACACATCTTTTGCATTCCAAAGAAATAGGCCCAACAAAAGTGTCAAGTACCTTCGTAAATAAATACCTATTGCTATATTAGTAAACGCATTATTTTGGTCTAGGCACAATAATGATGTAAGTAGGGTAGGCTGTTTTTGAAAAGAATTTGTCTACTTACAAACTTGTCCATTTTCAAATTCATCCATTTCCAAATTCGTCCACTTCTAAACTTGTCCATTTCCAAATTTGTCAACACACATACTTCAACCATTAACTTTATAATTTATTTACGCTTCGATCTTGACATTAAAGAACACAGAATAAAAAGAAACAGCTGCAGATTGTTTATATTACAGGTATAAAAAAGTAAAAAAATGAAAAATGCTTAAGTTAAAAGTGAAGAGATTATTTCTTTCTTTCAGTACGAAAATGCGTACTTCAATTCCTCAAATGAAAAACTGGACGATACACATTGTTCTTCCTCTGACGATTGATCGACTTGGAAATTATCGTGTGTTAGAAAATGTATAAATTGCAAAGTGAACAAGGTACAAAGTAGATACGTAAAGAAATGGACCACTTTGGAAGTGAACGTAAAGATAATGGCCAGTTTTGAAAAAAACATGCGATTTGCCAAGATCAAAACAAAAAATGGTGTGCACGAGTATATCATAGAAAACCTGTCAATTAGGTTATAGGTGTACCTGGTATATTAAGGTATGATTCGGATTCCGCATACAGCAACTGCAGACGCATGCAGCAGATACAGCGTACCCATTACTTGTTAAACTCCGATGCGGATAACGGGCACCATTGAGAAGCCGCAATGAATTACGCGTATCTGCTGCGTGCATCTGCAGTTGTCGTATGCAGTCACCTTCGGAATCCATACCTTTTCAGTGATTACTGTCGCAATCGTCGCAATTTTTGCAATTGACTATCATAATAGTAACAAATGTTTGAATAGGGATGTAGGCAAGTCTCACAACTATATTTGGTAAGAAAACCTCTTGGCACATATTTGAAAAGTCATAAAAATACGATAGGTGTGTTGAGATGTCACTTTTTACCAATTGCGTTAAATAGTAAATTGCGATATATTGCGACAGCAATTGTATACATTCTATTTATAACAATATAGTACGTTGCCTTTAATTTTTAAAACTATGCAACAAACCAAGTGGTGTTCTTTAAAAGGCAGGTTATGAAACAAAGCTAAATGGTCGGATACCGACGAAGAATTACAAAAATGCGCTTTAAAAAAGGCTTATCTATACTCTAGTATCATAAAGCAGAAGAGTTTGTGAACTCGCTAATCTCAGGAACCACACTGGTTCGAATTGAAAAAATATTTTTGTGTTGAATTGTCCGTTTATTGAGGAAAGTTATATGCTTTTACTCAAAGGAGCGGAGTATTCATCATAAATGTGAAAAAATCGGGCAGATTCCCATAATACGTTGTTTTGGCCATATTATACGGTTTAAAGGGGCCATTTATTGTGATAACTATCATAGTTTCTGCTAGCTTTGGATCAAAAATGTGTACTAGAAAGAGTGGAAGATAAGATAAGACTCTACTTTGTCAACTGTGTTACTTGATACTTATTCTAAGTCAAGTAACACAGTTGACAGAGACATCATCATCTTCATGTAGACGCAATTTCCTGATTGCATCCGTGGCCAAGATGACCTCGGATCTCAAGGTCCGCCTTCCGACTCTTCCTCCTCCACTTCGCACGATCTTGGGCGTCCATGGTAGTGAGACCATTTGCACGCATGTCACCCTCCACGACGTCAAGTACTTCTTTGGCCTGACCCTTCTGCCTGATCTATCCCTCGCAAGATACCATTAACTATTACAAGTTATCGCCATACATTTAATTCATGACTCCAATCGTATTTTTTATTTAGATAAGTAATAAAAATTAGGATATTCTAATAAAAATAGTTTGGAATGGATTCTAGCACATAGAAAATTATTAAGGAAATCATTTGAAGAAATTTTAATTGCCACACATATCGCTAACACTTTCTGTCTAAACCATTTAATGATACCCCTTTTCTAAATATTAAATTATTAAACACTTAATACTTTATGAAATATTTTATATTTTATGAAATATTTAGTATTTTATAAACCTTTTAATGGAATTTGAGAATAAACGTTATTTGAATCAGGATTTTTATAACAAGCATGTTATTTTTTTTCGAAAACAATATGTTGGTAGGTAAGTTATTGTTATAATTGATTTTATGTAGGTGAACTAATTATGTTTTTAATTATTCTAAGAGTAGGTAGTAAACAATATGTCAAGAGAAAGTATAGTACCTACTTATAAGTCGGAAATTCATTATTTTAGCTATATGAAACGAGTCTAGTTTACGACGTAAATTACCTAGCTTTTACCATTTAGTTTAATTAATTTTTGTTACAAGTGGGTTCACGTCAGTTGTATTCTACGGGTGGGGACTAGATTCAAGCTTCTTATAATATTGCTTTCCTTTGCATTATAAGAATTTACATCATATTTTACAGTCACTAAATCGATTTATATTATTGTAACATAATCTTCTTAGTATCTAAAAGGTTAAGAAAAGACTATCAGTAAACGTGAATAAAACTCACTTATTTTTGTTCACTTGATCTACTTTTTATTGCCTTAACAATTCAAATAACTCTTTTGGTTGTTCTACCCAAAATCTAAAGTGCTGAATTACAAAATCGGAAGTGCTGAATAATTTGAAGCGTGAACCCACATTGGGGGCACTTGGTTTAAATTGTAATAATTTAGGAAGCTTATTAGCTTATCCGGTCGCTATGCATATTGTAGACATAGGGGTATCATCATTAGTGTACACTACACACCTTAAAGCTTATAATTTGTATCAATAAGGAATCTTACTCTAAGGTGATGATGGTGGAACTTACTCGAAAAGTGCATAGGTAAATGTTTTTTTTTTATAATTTGAGAATAGAATAAACCAATAATTGCATCTACTGTTGAAAATAAAATAAAAAATATGACACGTCTATAAATTACTTCCTCCAATGCGACTTAAAGCCTTTCATAAAATTGATGTTGTAATCGAAAATAGAACTAATATGGACACCAATAGAGTGCTAATTACGTTGCTAAAAATATTACAATACAAGATCGATTACTTGTACCAAACCGTTTACAGTTTTACCTAGCGGAAGCTTTCAGCTTAGCTAGAAATGTTACAGTAATTTGTGTCTCTTGTTACTTTTCGACCAATGAAATAACAGAAATATGTCACGTGACCAAAATTATTCATTTCATTGGTCAAAGTGAGTCGAGAGACCTGCAATGCAATTCTGTAAGCGCACAACGACGAGCACAACGTTGCGACAACCTTGATATAGTTTGTCATTGGTCGGACTGGGTGACGTCCTTAGAGTATACATTGCTATAGAGCGCGCCTTACAAGTATGAACTGCTATCACGGGTATGAACAGTAACGAGGCTCCTGGCTCAACCTCAATCAGGAGCAAAACAATACCCGTCAAAATGACTTCGCAAATAATATTTAATTCGATATGTTAAATCAAAATTTTATACAACATCGTATATTTGTAGTAATAATGACGCAAAAATACCGCAAAATGACGCCATTATTTTGGCTTTAATTTTATCCATGCATATCAAATCGAACAAAAAACTTCATAACAACAAACTACATTAATAAGTGCATCTATCGATATTTTCGGTAATGCATGAAACGTCACTATAGGTGCGCTATACCATCGCAAAGTATCTGCTAACACTCGGCGCCAAAGACCTGAGTGATAGGCGCGCTCTATATTTATAATGTATACTCTAAGGTGACGTCACTGGAGATCAACCAATGACAATCTATATCAAGATAGTCGCATCGTAGTGCTCGTCGTTGTTCGCTTACAAAATTGCATTGCTGAGTCTATAGTACCATGCTTCAGGGCTATCAGAGTCAAAAATACACCTTTTGATATATTAAGATTCCCTATTCTAAACACTGCTCAACATCGACCAAGCACTCATTACTTTCACACAATTCCTTCAACCTTTCTAATTGAGATCCTGTGAAACTAGACTTCGAACTCACAACACACAATAACCTCCTATCAGAAAACGACATTGAACCCTTATTACTAATAAATTGATCGAGAAAACCCCAATTTGGGGTAGTATCACCGCTTTTATAGAACCCTAGTCTTAATATATGAAATGTTAGCGGTGATATCCTACGGATGTAATCGTTGGAGCTGGCTGACACTATAAGTGTGAGGAGGCAGTAAGGCAGAAGATTGGATGTTATCTTTCCGTTGAGAAGGTGGCATAGGGCCTCGAAGATCCATCCGGATAGTACTGGGAGTTGATCTTGAGTTATCGATGTTTGGAATACCTGTGAATAAAATAGTATCTTGTATTATATTTGTGTTGGAGATTGAACGCTTGGTGGAACTTGCTACATTTATTGAACAAAACACTTGTACTTTTCCACAATTATTTTATTATTTTGAACCTAACCGGTTCCGCCGGAAAAGTACAAAAGTATTTTATTCAATAAGAATGTGTTATATTTGTTTATAAAAACACGACGAAATATGGTTACTAAGAACCTTCTTATCTTTTTAACGTGTAATCCACCCGGATTACTGGTTGAAAATGTTCAAAAATCCCTTTACTTTTGAAGCAAGAATTACTAAATTCTATTCTAATTTTCTTATGATTTATATTCACAATTGAATCACGTATATGGATAACGCTGCAAGCAGAATACAGATTATTTTTTATTTATTTTTTTCAAATTTATTCCCATTGCTAATCCTATTAATATTATAAACGCGAAAGTTTGTAAGTATGGATGGATGGATGGATGGATGGATGTTTGTTACAATTTCACGTAAAAACTACTGAATGGATTTTAATGAAACTTTACAATGATATAGCTTAAACATCAGAATAACACATAGGCGATAAAACGGGATCAGAATTTCACGCGGGCGGAACCGTGGGCAACAGCTAGTTAAAAATAATCTTACCTCAAAAACAATTTCAGAATTCATAACAGAACAATCTATCCACTTGTCTCTATCTGACGCTATATCTATCTTCATCCTCTCCGTCTCTTTACAAGACTCTATGAACTCAATAACCACTCTACTAAGAGTCGCCGCCGGTGGAAGCGTCTCCCTCAAGAAATATTTCAGAGTCGTTGTGACTATTCGTTTGGTCTCCTTCAGTTTTGAGTGTCGAAGGACTTTGTATAGTAAGGTTATGCGCTCCATAGAGTTCATTAGTATGTCTGGATCCATGTTGGAGACGTCTGACGCCATTTTTGGACTTAGTAGTTTATTATCGGCTGTAAAAAAAAAAATATATAAAAAAGGGAAAATTTGGGAAATCAATTTTGAAATTCAATTCAAATTTTCAATTTTTTTGAATTTTCCCTTTTTTTTTTCTCTGGAGATTTGAAGGTGTTTATTGTGCACACCAAGAAGAAAACATGTTTTATTAGGTAGTACGAGAACATTGTGGGTATAAACAATAGGCGGCCTTATCACCTACTATGTATATTATGAGTACAGTTAACGACGAAAGAAGCATAATATTCCATAACGTCTTAGTTCTATAGACCGTGACCGCTGTACCGTACTCTAAGTATAACTCCGGACACGTATCTTGGACCTAAATCGCAAGACAAACAAGGCCCTAGCACGCGCAGGTTGCTCTCTGTAATAATCTATGCTTTGTGAATTTGAGTTTGTCCACCGCAGTAGCATCCCGTGCTATCCGCAAAACACACCTATTTGAGAATCTGGTATTTTGCGAATCTGGTATTTTGCGCATAAAGGCTAAGAAATGTGTACTGTGCGTATAGAGCACGTTTAGAGCACATTTTAGGTCCAGGATTATAATAATAATATGTCGGGAGCAATACGCAGTAGCGCGATTACGGTCGGTCTATAAAACAATTGACAAAATAATAAATAAAACATGAAATATCTACTATATCAGAATCTACTGACTCTGAAACATACCAAATAACAGAAAAAAATACCAATACCAAAAATTGAAAATTTCACAATAGGGTCGAAAAAATATTTGTTTTATGATAATTTGGATTGTAAACATACCTGAAAATAAATGCACCATCAACACTTGTACAGCATGATGTTCAGAATATTTCTTCATATTGTCTAAAAGTTTCTCTATAATTGTATTCTTCAAGTCTTTAGGTAAAACTTGCTGTCGGATCGTCAAAGTTATACCCTGTATAATAAATAAAAATTGCTTATTGTAGTCATTGTTGTGGAATATTTATTTATTTATTTATTTATTTATTGCATGAAACATGAAAACCAGTCAAATGCGAGTCGGACTCAGGCACAAAGCGTTCATATCATACCCCCTTAAAATTACTTTTGTTGTGCGGGAACATTAAATATTTATTTTATTGTTTTTAATGCCATAGTGGCAAATCTGTGAAAATTTCAACAGCCTAGCTATCACGGTTCATAAGAAACAGTCTAATAATAACAGACAGACAGATAAACGAACAGTCAAGTCTCAGTGATAGGGTCCTCATAAACACGCAAACTCTAAATATAGAACAGTCTTTACGGCAAAGTACAATGTTCAAAGAGATTTCGACACAATAATGCTTAAAAAATTGTATACCTTCACGACAAGATCGATGCAGTAATGCCTAGGATTGGTAAACACGAAATCTACCGCAATATTGATCAGTTCAGGATGTCCCAGCTCAACCAGCGTGAATAACACCGTCCAGTACAGGCTTTGCTCGTAGAGGGAAATCCTGGAAAATAATCAAATTGTTGTTAGTGGCTTCGCTCGCGTGAATTTGATAAATAAATTCGCAGGACAACTTAGCTCACTTCTTGAACAAATTAGATGACTAAGTTAAGTTGCAACAGCTATTTTTTTAGTGTCACAGACACTCAGTTCACGGAGCTATTTCAAAAAGGAATATAATATTATGTTAAGCCATTAGATACTTAATTTTACTTATATTCTCCTATACTCTTAACTTAACAGAAACTTACCTTGTATTGACCCCTAAATATTGCTTGACTGTAACATTGAGCTGCGCCACTAGCTCTTGGTAAGGGTTGGGAGTATGCGTAGTGGCCATGTAACGCCCTCTTCCCGTTAACTGCAGTAAACAACCTTGGAGCGCCGCCTGGCGGAGGGGCGCGTAGCTCGATGATAACGACTTAAGAAGCTTTTGGTGGACCGTAGACAGTTCCTGTAAGATATAGGTACTACTTTGTAGAGGTCAGTTGCTCACTTGACTGTCAGTTTAGTCAATGAGGAAAAAAAAAGCGGTCCCATGTTGGGCGCCATGGATATATTCAAGCAACATTTTGTGATTAAAGAATTTTCTGTTGCAACGTTCTACGTTCTAAAGTAAGCAACCAATGGAGTAGATTCCTGAGGTATAAAGGTACTAGTTATAAACACTTTGTAGGGACATTTTCAACTGTACACTGAACTGTTAGGTTAGTTCAGGTGTAGTAATGTCTGTGGCCCCACGTTGGGCGTCAAATTCGAGCAATATCTTCTTCGTCCTAGCGTTAATTCCCAGTCGCATCCGAAGCTTTCATCCCGGATACTGGCTTTACCAGTCTTAACTGCGGATTTAGCTAGACCTCGATATTTTCCGTGAAGTGACTGCCATCTGACCTTCACAACCCAATAGTAACATTAGGCGATATCAAAGCATTGCAGTTAGACCGTTGTTGTGGAACTTTTTTTAGGGCTGATGGAGTAGAGCGTAACTTGATGACAAAAGTTTAAGTAGTTTTTGTTGGACCGAAAATAACAATGACTTGTCCCATTTTGGGTGCCATGGACATTCACGAACAATGTGATTGAAGAGTTTTATATGATTGTACGGTATTAAACAACCCTAGGGTTGCCTGGTGGAGTAAAGCGTTACTCAACGATAAAGACTTAAGTAACTTGTGGTGGAACGAATAATAATAATAAATAATAAATAAATATTCCACAACATTCTACACAACGCTTTCTAGACCCATGGTAAGCTTAATTAGCTTGTGTTATGGAATCTAGAATGCGGATATACATACTTAGATACTTTTTTTTATAAATACATACATATTATACATAGAAACACCCAGACCAATGCAAATATTTATATTCATGCATACAAAATATTGGCACTGAGCGGGGATCGAACCCGCGCCTCCTGCGTAGCAGCCGCGTTCACTACCGCTACGCCACAGAGGCAGTCGAATACAAAATAACTGGCCCCACGTTGGGCGCCACGGTTATCTTCGAACAATATGTTGTGATTAAAGATTTCTGATATGATTGTGCTGTAGTAAGCACCCCTGGTGTATCGTGTAGTGGAATAGAGCGTAACGAAATGATAAAGAATTGAGTAGCTTTTGGTAGAACGAATAATAAAAATTACTGGCCCAACATTGGACGCCATGACATCTTTAAACAATATATTGTGATTCAAGAGTTTTCTGATATGATTGTGCTGTAGTAAGCAACCCTGGTGAATTACCTGGTGGAGTAAAGCGTAACTTGATAAAAAACTTGGATAGCTTTTAATAGACTGAATAATGAAAATGACTGGCCCCACGTTGGGCGCCATGGACATCTTCGAACAAAATGTTTTAATTAAAGAGTTTTCTGATAATATGATTGTGCTGTAGTAAGCTTAATTTGATGATGATGATGATGAGCTCAAATTCACCAAGCATAGATTATTACAAACAATCCGCGCGCGCCAGGGCTTCGTATATCTCGCGAATTAGGTCCAAGATACGTGTCCTACGGTACAGTGACGTCACGCACCTGCAGCCCCTCGAAGCCGTCGAGCACGCACATGCAGTCGGACAGCGCCAGCAGCAGCGCGCGGCCGGCGGCGCTGTACTGCGTGAGCGCGGCGTGCGCGGCGCCGCTCAGCGCGATGAGCTGCGCGCCCGCCCAGCACCAGTGCGCCGCCGCTGAGAACACTGCGCTTGCGCAGCACATGCATGACAGCAACGCCACGCGAGCGGCCAGACCCGTGGGCGCCTACGGACGTAATAACAATATTATTTAATCAGGGAGGCAGTTGCTACAACTGGTAAATGCGTGTATCCGGTTTCTAAAATTTGTTTTCTTTCCTTTTGTTCATGTATGTATACAGCCTGTTCTTAAATGACGTCATCGAGCAGCTTATTTCACTTTCTAACCACTCTGTTACTGAAGACATGCTTATTGTTGTTGTTAGTACGGTGCAGTTTGTAAGGTGGTGAATATAATTCAATGATAACAAAATTTATACAGGAATCACTCTGTTACTGAAGACGTGCTAGTGGGGGTTATTGTTGGATAGTCCGGTGCAGAGTGTAAGGTGGTGAATATAATTCAATGATAACAAAGGTTATACAAGAATGGCGCAAAAAGGTATATGCTAGAAAAAACTACGTGTGAGTCTTTCTAGCGGACTAAAAAACTTATGTTGACTACTTACCTTAGGTTCCAACATTTGCGAAGTGACATCCATGAGTATTTGCAAACAGCTGTTCACGTCAATATCTTTATTTCTCCGCACACGTTTTGCTTCTCGCCTTATTCTATAACTGCCGTCATCTGTTATGTCTGTAATAATGTTTACGATACAGAAAAAAATATGAATAGATTCTTTTGACGTGTCTTATGTTTACTAATGCAACTGATATAATACTCAACAAAAAACCTTATTTGCGTGAGTTTTAAAGATCTATTTTACGTAAAAAAGAAACATTTTATTTCACTTCCAAATACTTTCAAAGTTTTTATAAACCAAGTAACGTAAGAGCGTTCATTTTAAACCAAGCTACGGTCTACTCTAAAGGGATGTTAGTTACTTACACCCATGTAGGTGAGTAGTACCAAAAAACAAAAAATAAAAGGTTGTAGATGCCGCATATTGTCCAACTTATTTACTTTAGTGAAAAAAATAGGTAATTTCTTGTCCAGCTTACTTACTGTAGCGAATAAAAACAGGTAATTTCGTAATACATAATACCCGTAACCAACTTACCTGAAGCCAACTTCATATACTCCGTGTTGAATTGTGCGTAGTGATATCCATCAAAACCGTCGTTCATCATCGGTACCCGTTCTAAGTTGACGTTCTCGAATATACTGTAGGAGGACGTGCCTACTAGTATGTTTCGTAATCGTTGCATGCTGTGCCAAAAAATATAAACAGTTAACAGTATAAGCCAGTACAAATACCTTCAAAAATTACCAGAAGTGGAAAAAATGATAGCAAGACAACTATTGAAAATGGAAGAGGATCAACGGGAAGATTGATTGGTTGATTCGAAACATGGCATGGATTAATTGTAGTGTAGTGCTGAGACGAGGTCTCGGGTTCGATCCCAGGTTTTACCCTGGCACACACCAATGACTTTTCGATGCTTTTCGAAGTTATGTGTGTATTTATCGCAGGTTTATAAGTGCCTGGTTAATGGCAATAGGCTCGCCACCTATTACATTGGGACCTAAACATAAACGGCGAAATGTGGGTGCTAGCACCTCTGCCCACCCCTTCGGGGATATAGGCGTGAGTTTATGTTATATGTTATGTTTTTTTACGCGAAAATCGTTCTCAGAAAACCGACATGCCAATCGAAAAGAATAAGCTTATATATTTGCCAATTTTAGACACAGCTGGGAGCTGCGTCGAAAATTGACAAAATGCGATGCGAATGATGGATTTTTACAAATTTATTTCACAATTAAAACCTCACTTACCCTTCGTTAACTCTGTAGGTATTCCTCGGCACGTGTAACATTCCTTTTCTCCTGACCGTCGGCGCCGCGCTCAACAGTAGTTGTGTGATTCCCCGGACGGCCCAGTGCGTGCCGTTGCCTTGTAAGGCACCGAGCAGGCCTACCCACATTTCTTCAAATTGCTTCTTCGATGACCAGCCTATAAGGTTGACCCTAAAATATATGGAACTAATGCAGAAATGTATCCGATGGGTCGTTTACTTGGATATAAAGAAAACTGTGTCTGAATCGCAAAGCGCATAACTTGTAATATAAGGATGTATGTATGAATTGTGTATTGATAAAAAAAAAAAAAAAGGTTAATATTAATTTAAACCAATATAATACTAAAATTCTGCAAGTATTATTTAAAGCACCTAATGTATTGTTCAACTATTCCATTATGCAATATTCTTCAATGCAATCACTTAATAAAAAAAGCTGATTATTTTGACGAGTACAATATTATAGTAGACACAAGCTAAACTGACTTAATTTTAAACTGCAAATAATTTCATAGTGATCATTATTGGTCCTTCGACTTGGAGCCTCTATGGTCCTTCGAACTTACCTGAATAAGAACGCTTCCAACACATCCATATCTTGTAAAGCTTGTAAAGGGAGATCTATCTTTTGTAGTTGATCTTTTTTTGACACCACCTCGACTGATGACCATGCTATTGGAGGTATAAGTGCTATATTGCTGAGAATATCAAGCCTGAAAATAGTTATATTTTTTACAACACACCTGCTCATAACAGTGATATTATTTTACCGCAATTAAGCACGGAATGACACCTATTATAAAACTGTGACTTTTTCATTACTATTATTCACAAAAGTGAGTTATAGATTCTTTTTTAAATTTTATAGGAAGTGTCTATAATTGTCTATGTTCTTAAAAAAGTTTTGATACAAAAAATAACGTGTTTAATAGTACGAAAAAATTAATACGGCTATTGTATGGTCATTTGATGCATTTTCGTATTTAAATAAATAATTTCAACTTGTAATACTTGTGTAATAAACAAAATTTTCGCTCAAATTTAACTTTTTTTTTCTCTAAGTACAGAAAAAAAAACAGAGTAAAAAAAGTTAAGTTCAACCCTCATTTTTTTTTAAATATGGTCGACCGCCATTGTTAAATGCGCGCGCATAGGAAAACGAATTAATTTGTAGTATTGTTTATTTAGTATTTGTAGTATTATTTTATTCGCAAGTGTGTTGTAAAACGTCGTATGGCACGTGTGAGCATGATGATTACCGTCCTCGGCTGTCTTAAGACCCTCGCCTGGCGGCTCGGGTCTCAATGGCGCCTCGGCGGTCGTTGCTCACTTGTACCATAATGTACTATTATAAATATAGAACTTTTCTTATATTAATGTTGTTCATTTTTAACCTGCTATAAATATACAACTAATATTTTTTTAAATGGACATCTATTGGATATTTTCAATTTAAAAAAACCAAATGAAAATTTAATCACCTTTTAACATAACTCACTAAATAACCAAACAGTTTTTTTATAAGAAATATATATTACTTTGATCATAAACTGATTCATATAAATCTAGAAAAATGATTTTGTACTTTTGAGGCTGACTAATGCTATATTTTTCGTAAAATCCTTATTTAAAATAAGTATACTACTATATATTCTTACCTAGACAAACTAATCAGTAATTTCTCCACCGGCTCTCTATACCGCTTATCTAAGTAATCTGAAGGTCTAGTAGCGTAGAAGTTCCGTTCCCAATATTCTAAAAGGGTAATCAGTTTGTCGCCAGTTATCACTATGTCCGGCCTTGGGCCCGAATCGTTATATTGCATGTACTGTTTTGGTGCTAAAGGCTTCGTATCCTGAAAAATAAACCATTACTGCTTGAATCCATCGCCTAATGTTACCATTGGGATGTGGAGGTCAGATGGCAATCGCTTCACAGAAAATATCGAGGTCTAGCCAAATCCGTAGTTAAGACTGGCAAAAGCGGACCCCAGACTCCGAGCTGAAAGCTTCGGATGCGACTGGGAATTAACGCTAAGAGGAAGATCCATTCGCTGATAGAGTTCTTCGCACAAATTTCAGTGAGGGTATTTAGATTAAAATGGACTTATAAGCTACGAAAAGTACCCAAGTGATTTTAATACCCATAGTTTTCTATATAGGAGACGTCAATCTGGCCTGATGGTAAGCTGAAAGCAGTCTCAGGAAAGAGGTTCACTATTAGATGCCAACAATGTAACAATGCCGGTCATCAGCTTGACGGCCTCATGTTTTTCAGAAAGTAAAGTAATTTCACAAAGTAAAATAATTTCGAAAATTATTTTACTTAAAGAAAACCTTAATTATTTGTGAGCGCCATAAGCTAATATCACCACGTTATCGATAAGGGGTATAATGGGAACGGGATCAGAAGTTGACGCGAGCGGAGCCGCGTGCAAAAGCTAGTTAATAATAAGTTAACACTTACCTTAACTAAATATTTGACAACAGCATACAAGCAACTCACAGCCGACTGCGTTCTATTAACATTAGAATCTGTATTTAATTCCGTCCAGATTTCTTTGAAACTCAATGCTTTTGCAACATTGTCAACTGTCACACTAACAATATTGTCAACAACCACGTGGTCAGGTACTGATGACGTCACTCGGAAGGACACATCTGTATGTACAGGCGTCTCAATAATCTTTTTATTCTTAATCAAAAATGACAAATACTGCAGCGAAATGACAGCGAATATGGCAATATTTTTCGCTAGCACTGGAGGGAGTATATTCTCGATACATTTATCGAGCAAATCACAATCTACTTCGTCGATGGCCATTATTAATCTATGTAAAGATGAAAGGTATCCTGTAAGAACCGTTTGTAACGTAATGAATTCTTGATAGAATAGCTTGTCTTGGAAGACTTGATGACATCTTCGAGTATACCTGTCTATAGTCTGTTCTACATTCAAATTAAAGTTTTCTGACTGACTCAACGGTCTTATTTGTTTAGGAAACAGGCGTATGACGTCTGTCAGAGATTTCTCTAAAGTCGACATACCGACTTTGTACAAATTTGACAATTCAGGTAACACCAATTCAAAATCTTCATCAGAAATCTGTAAATTGCCGAAGTTCTCCTTCATATTTTCACCGTCCGTTATCGGTATGAAGAATTGCGATTTCGACTCTTTGTTATCACTCTTTTTGAATACGTGTAGCGTATTCACAACGTTTAATTTATTGCTATCAATTGATGACGTCATCTCTTCTCTTATTTTCATCTCCCTCTGTTCTCTTGCCGACTCTCTCTCGAATTCTTTAGTTTCTTGAACAGAGACGGTATTGAAGAATTCTCTTAGGTAGTTATCGCAGGTGATTTTGAAACAATGGGCGAGCACTGTTCGATCGAATTCTGGACATACCATGATAGTAGTTAGATCCTCTTTGGATAAGTTCGATAAGAAATGGGCAAGCTCGTTGTGTTTAGACATTTTGGGTGTAGCGCAATTAGTTTGACAACATCTGGTGACGAAAAATAGAATATATCAGTGAGAAAATGGGATATAGGATAATCTGATTTCTTTTATGTTTAGCCCGTCAATTGACTGGTCTTAGTAGGGCGTACGTAACTTTTTTCTTTATTTTCTACAGAAATTATTCTTTTTAAACACATTTAAAACATTATTAAGTATGGGTACAAAACGGGCCAAGAGCGAGCCGGACTCGCGCACAAAGGGTTCCGTACCATTATCTTATTTTAGTATTCGTTATTATAGTAGCAATAGAAATACATCATTTGTAACAATTTCAACGGTCTTCCTATCACGAATAACGAGATACAGCCCAGTGACAGACAGCAAACAAACAGGCAGGCAGGCAGACAGACAGACAGCGAAGTCTTAGTAATAGGGTCGCTTTTTTGGGTTCGGTATCTTTTGTGTACGGAACCCTAAAAAGCTATTTCAATTCATACCGCCGCGTGGTTCGCGGCAGAGTAGAATTTGGACCACCCCATCTCCTCCCATGCAGTATCGTACAAGGCGACTAAGGGATAAGGCTATTTAACATCAGACAGTTATACAGCCCAGACTCAGCCTCAGATACATGGCTCGAGTCATTAATGGTGCCCGGGATACGGCAATAGGCTCACCCCCTATTACGTGGGACATAATTTATTGATTGGTGAAATGTGGGTATTAATTCACCACTGCCTAACCCTCCAGGGATAAAGGCGTGATTGTATGTATGTACGAGTGTGTATAATCACATGTAACTTTTTGGTAAACATAGGTAGTATTTTCTCACCTGCTCTTAGCTTGATTCAATAGCCAGTTATCGTCAACACTCGTAGTGGTTATATACTGTGGGTTAATGGCTCGGTCTTGTGACAAGTCCAAAGGCGATAAATCGAACACACTGGATGCCAGTGAGTTCAGTTCCACAACCAGTGCTGAGTACCTGTGTGAACAAACAGTTGATCTAGAAACCGTGTACTGTGGAAATCGAAATATCTGGGGGGCTACCATAAAACATCCGAAACATCGGGCGAATACAAAACACGAACGAAAGATACTTAAAGTCACTTTAATTTTCTGACGGTAGGCTTTAAGCCGACCTGTAGTGTCACAAATGTGTTCTAAATGTGCTGCCCAAAACTTTGATATGTAACTACGTAGGTATGTTTCATGGTAGGCCTCCACGTTTCAGAAAAAAAAATATTTCAAGTAATTTTTTTTTCCAAGGTAATTAAATTTTTAAATTACTTATATCTACTTTTAATAAAGGATTACCATTACATTTTAGAGTTTTAGAACAGTGTTATTGGCGTCCCATCAGATAATGTATACAGTAAGAGTGCAGCCAGTAAAGTCATCATCAAAAGTAGCTGAACATATTCCCAGTTACTGGTAATAGCCCTAAAACTTTTTATAAAATAAAGAATAAACAAAGTCTACCAAAATTCTAAATATTAACTCATTTTATTACCTATTTTCAATATAAAAAGTTAATAAAAATAGTGTTCAGTTACTTTTGACGGTGTCTAGTCTGTATCTCTAATAATAATACAATTAACCAGAATACAGCGGTGACTGCAACGTGTTCAATTACAAATAGGCATATAAACACATTCGTAATATAACTCACCGAATATGAACTTTATTCCGTTGCAATAACTCCAAAGCCACTTGAAGGTCCTCTTTAGACAGTTGTACGTTGATCTTGTCGAGCGGCATCTCTTTTAACATCTTACACCGATCTATTGCTAGTTTAGCGAACCTGTATAGCAAAATCATTTTATTATATAGTGTGCATCGACGCCTCCCATTCATTTGTTTAATTATTCATTCGTTCAATCATTCATTCATTCGTACAATCATTCATTCAATCGTTCATTCGTTCGTTCAATCATTTATTCATTTGTTCAATCATTCATTCATTCGTTAAATCTAAATAAACGATCTTACTTCGTCTTTTGTTTTCACAGTAAATCTCTCTAATTAATAGGCTATTTGACAACATTAAAAATATACTACAAATTGTGGCCATCCTATTAGAAAATAACGTTAAAAGACCTACGAGACTACAATTTACTCTCAAATATGTGTATTTTATGAGAATTTCAAATATAAAAATGTTATATTTTGTTGATTTATTGTCTATGACAAAAACGCTCGTGATTGGTTAGAGCTCTGGGTGACGTCATTGCTACCAAAATATCTGCAGTTGTATGAGCTATTATTGTTTGTTTCGGTGTTATTATTTGCTTTTTCCTTGATTATCGCGAGTTTTATGGACATATTTTGTGATTAAGTTCGAAATGGATACAAATTTTGTGCGAGCCGATGATAATCGGTTCGATCCCCGCTCAGTGCCAATATCTGTATGCATGAATATAAATATTTGCATTGGTCTGGGTGTTTCTATGTATAATATGTATGTATTTACAAAAAAAAAAAAAAAAAAAAAAAGTATCTAAGTATGTATATCCGCATTCTAGATTCCATAACACAAGCTAATTAAGCTTACCATGGGTCTAGATAGCGTTGTGTGGAATGTTGTAGAATATTTATTTATTTATTTATTTATTTATAACAGCAACTTACCTACAATAGAGTGACGTCACAAATCACACGCATCGCCATGTTTAAATATCCTAGCGTTTTTCGCGCACCTTTGAAAATTTAAACTTTAGCATTGATTTTTTAACATAATGCATTGTTTTTTTACAGAAATATTAATGTGATATGTTTATACTGTAATAAGCAATCATTTGAAATGGTTTTTGAAAATTAGTCAAATAGCCTATTGTTGGCATTTTTATGTACAGTCAGAGTTCATAAGTGCATTAGCACAACAAGGCTCAAAATGGTGTGGCGTGCGGCCGCGCGTCGGCCCGGTTTTGTGTTTACATATGTGTGTGTGTGTCATTAGATAATAATACAGTAATTTACCAACTTAGTAAACTAACTGATAGCTATGTGGGTTAAGCAAGATACTATTGATTCACAATGATAAGAGGTGTTCCAGGTTCGATTCCAGCTTATAACGATTTTTTATATTTATGACAAAAATATAATTTTAAATATTGATAAAGTAATTTTGCATGAAGTTGGCATTCTTTTCACATTTTATGTTGATATTTGCTAAAATTCAACAAATAATACAATGATATTAATTTATAAATGAAACACAAAAAGTGTTATTGCAAGATCGCAGGATTTGAACCATCGACCTTTGCATTTCCACAAACCTCACGCTTTAACCACTCGGCCACGGGTTGCTTACGTAGTGACAACGAAATTATCGATAATATTCCTACGGAAGAACAATTCATGTGTGTGTGTAAATTGTCTTAAAAGAAAAACGTCGCAAGTAGCGCTAGAATGTTGACGCTATAGTTGCGTAGGATTGCTACTGCACCTTTGAATTCGACTGTACCTATACGATAAGCGGAGAACACTGGCTCCTGTAAGGTAACTGTACCAATGCTCGACACTTTAAGGAAAAATAAAATTTCAATCTCAAAATTTAACAAATTAATTACAGCATGGTCGTTACATTCTTTTTTAACTGTTACAGCAACAATTAGACATTAACTTTTGCCCATAAAATCTTTAAAATCTATCATACTTTTACTTTAAATTAAATTATTATGCACTTGGTCGAAAACACCAATGCTAGACATCATTGTCCCAATGGTCCAAGTATGTCAATAACTTCAATATTTATAACGTTTATACTAAAATTAGTAATAATCATAACTTATAAACAAAAAAATCACACCTATAAAAATCAGTACCCTTGGCAAAAATCTTAAGAAATAACACGACCGTGTTCACGGAGTCACATTATTTGCTGTCAACAGTCTTTCTAAATTTACTTCGGATGGTGTTGCGAATATTTGAACATATCTTATAGATACCATTAGGCATCTTTTAAGTCAATAGCCTTATAAAACAAATGGATAATTTTCTCAAAATACTGGGTTTTGTTCGAAAGTGTCTAGCATTGGTACAGTGTCGAGCATTGGTACAGTTACCTTAGTACAGTTTTTACAAAACTAGCTCGGGAGTCCGGGATTTTCATTCACATGTTAAATGTCTTGTCTTCTTATTCATCATCATCCTAGCGTTAATCCAAGTCGCAACCGAAGTTCACCTCGCAGTATGAGATCCATTCTTCCCTTCCCTATGTAATATAAATCCCTACTTAATATTATAAATGCGAAAGTAACTCTGTCTGTCTGTCTGTCTGTCTGTCTGTCTGTGTCTGTCTCACTTTTACGACTAAACCGCTGAACCGATTTTGATGAAATTTGGTATAGAGGTAGGTTAGACCTTGAGAAAGGACATAGGCTATGTTTGGTCGCGATAACCGACATCCACGCGGGCGGAGCCGCGGACAAAAGCTAGTGAATCTATATGTCCAAAAAGGTTTTTATAATCGCTCTTTCTATGATTTATACATTCAATCGTTCATTCATTCATTTATTCCTGTTTAAACATAATTCGTGTACTAACCTCACAGCTATAGCTGGTTCCAATTTGCCAATGATCCGACAGATTAGGAATACCAACGGTCCCGACTGACCCTCGTGACATAGAGATAGTATCTTGTAAGTGTTCAGCGCAAAGTCATCCTGGAAGCAGTCGAAGATAAGTTATGGGTGGATGGGGCAAGTCGAGATCTTCGGAGCCCTGGCCAGCCACAGATTTTTTTATTGGTGATAATCCCGTAGCCCCACCCTCTGGAATTAGAAATGGTGAGGGCCAACTGCAACTATAAGCCAGTATAAATGCTGATTGATTGACGAAGTTTTGGTGCAGTCTTTTCCCTCAAGGTCAGACGGCAGTCACTACTAAATTATGGCAAGCTTTGGATGCAGCTAGGATTGATAATGATTCTCACCAGTGCCGGTGTAGTATTAGATTTTTTGAGTTAGTCCCGGTTGCATCCTAAACCTTACTTCGGAATCCGGAGTCCACTAAAATTATGGTGTGGCTTTTTCGACTATCATGTAGGAGCCCAGTAGTAGCCAACCACTGACAGAATTTTTCAGGTCATTAAGTCCTCCATCTTTGCCGATCCGTCCTCCGACCTAAGGCCTATTGACAGCCGAGGTCGAATTTAACGCGCTCTCCGAATCACGGAAGCACTCAGATGAAATACCACTAAGCGTTCACTCATCCAAATGGCAACGACGTCTATGTAGCTTAACCCACTGATCGTTTACTGAACAGTGAGCGCACCTAGCCTTTATAAAAGGCTATTTAAAATCCAATCTCACCTTCAAACAGCTCTGACACCGAGCAGCAATCGCTTGCAGCAAAAGCCCCGAAGCGACTGAAGTCTGCTGCACTTTAGCTATAAGACTCTGCACGATTTCTTCTCGGTACTGACTGACTAGGATATGCACTCGGTTCACCAGTAGCCAGGTAAGATGGACAGCTTCTGATAAACCGTTTTCGACCTAGAAATGTTATACATCATATTCAACCAACTAAAAAAGCTTTAAAAATGAACGCCTAATAGACGTCCTATAAAAAGTTCCTTCCCTCAAATTCTTCCAGCTTAGTTAAATGGTTGAAACAAAACTACTTTTTAACGGATCGCTGCTAAAAGTATCCGAAATGTCGGGTATTTAACCCGTTAATAAATTCTGTTCGCGCTACGAATGAGAACCTATTCCCGGAATAAAAGCTGGTACTCCAAACTGTAATCTATTCCTGTGCCAAATTTCAGCCAGTTTCGTTTAGCCGTTAGAGCGTGATTAAATAACGAAAATCCAAACATCTTCAAAAATTTTCACATTTATAATATTAGTAGGATAGTAGAATTATAGGAGAAAGGTAGTATTGTACTTAAACAATCTATGTCAACTGTAAGAAGAACAAATAGTAGATTGTATGGCAAGGAAGCAAAATAGTATTTTCACAGCGAGGGTGCTACTTTGAACCACGAGCGAAGCGAAGGATTCTAAAGTAGAATCCTGAGCGCAGCGCCCTCCCTCGCTGCGCGATTTCTATAAATGATATAATGTTCCAATTTCAAATCACTTTTTTGCCCGCTAAAAGTTATTAACAGAAAAGAGCTATTTTGCTTCCACTTATAAAGGAACAAAGCGACACTTTTCGAATAGAAGGGATGAAAAAACCATTTACGAACTTACAAAATACTCGCAGTAGGCCATGGCACATGCTATTTGCAGTACATCAACTCGGAGTAACTGCGTGTTGCCGCTGTCAGCGGCCAACGGCAGGTTGCGCGCGAAACCGATTAGCTTCTGCCAGTATTTGTGGGATAGGAAGTTTAACCTAGAACGAGATTAATAAATAAATATTCTATACTTCATTTCGTTAGGTACTAAACTAGAAAAAATACCATTTGATTTTAGTCTTTACTGTTATGCTGTTTAAGTCTAAAATTAAATGACATTTTTTAGAGTCAATGACAAATTATAATAAGCTCACATTCATTTAATTTTGGGCTTTAAGTCAGAATTTATTGACATTTTTGCAGTGCCAATGGTATGACAGTGGTTCGATTCGATTCCCAATCAGTGCACATATTTATATGCATGAATATGGGTATTAGCATTGGTCTGGTTGTGCCTCGAAGAACACGTTAGGCCGTCGGTCCCGGTTGCCATACGAACATCTATGGCAGTCGTTACGGGTAGTGGAGCCCTAAGAACTCTAACAACAATGGTCTAGCTGCAATGCTTTGATATCGCCCAATGTCACCATTGGGTTGTGTGGGTCAGATGGCAGTCGCTTCACGGAAAATATAGAGGTCAAGCCAAACCCGCAGTTAAGACTGGTAAAGCGGACCCCAGACTCCGAGGTGAAAGCTTCCGATGCGACAGGGAAATAACGCTAGGATGAAAAAGAAGAATATTAGTAGGATAGTATTATAATATTAGCAATGTGTTCACATACCTGATAAGCAAATGCGACCAATGCACGGTAAGCAGTGGTAGCCTGTACGCAGTCTTGAGACATATCAGGTTGAGCATATCCAGAGGTATATTCTCTTCAGGGCTGTATAGGCCAGTGTTCAGGCCACTCTGTTCGTTATGGAGTAGAGTTTGAGCTGTTTTCGCCGTAAGGGGGAAGAGGCAGCCGTCTAAAATAACAATTATTTGTTTATCAAAGGAGACAATATTCATTTTGTTCGGGGATTAGTTGTACTTATAATTTTGGTAAACTATAATGAAATTTTAAAGAAATTAGGAACTGGTAAAGGGTTCCTTAACCAAATAGAAACCTCTTACAAAGAGTCTACTGTCCATCTGATATTATCTGTCTGTCTGTCAGCAGGCTGTATGGCATGAACTGTGATTCTGAGCTAGAGGATTGACATTTTCACAAATAACGAAAACAGAATGAAAATAAATATTTAAGAGGAACTAATATTGTATAGATACGTACGTAGCCCTTCGTGCGCATGTCGACTCGCACTTAACCAATTTTACATACGAAATGAGCACGAAATGACGTGCGCACGCGTAAGTCAACAGATGACCTTAAGTCCCTACAGTCCCGGGTCCTTTCACAAGCTGTCAAGCTGAATGCCATAATTGCAACATGGTACGTGTCTGTAATGGTGACCCTCTTTCCTGAAACTTTGCCTACAGCTTACCATCAGGCGAAGTGAAGACAAATTGACGTGTCCATCAGACTCACCTGTCAAATGCAGCATATTCTTGACTTGCACAATAATATTCACGCACACCGAATACAACAACTCATTTTGCTCCTTTTCAACATTTTCATAAACGTTATCCATTTCCATTATCGCATACGTCAAGGTTTTGAATAGAAACCGGACTAAGACGACATCTGGCGACAAGTTCGCGCAGTTTTCGTTAACATTCTGAACGTTTAACGGGTCCACGTCAGTTTTGACGTTGAAGAATATGGACTGTGGAGACACGCACGTCGATTTTAAATCATTGATTGATAGAAGGATCTCTGTTTCTGGTATAAGGATTAGTATCTTTCGTAGTAGCACCATTATTATTGAGAGATAGCGGAGCTTTAGTTTGAATGATGTAGTTGTCTGGAAACAATGGATACTATTATAATTATGAATTTACATAATGAGAACTTTAAAATTAAAATCCGATTATAGTGATTTACCGAATCTATTATAATCTATCTATGAATATAAAAATGAATCGCTGAATGTGTTGCTAAGCGCAAATATCGAGAACAGCTGAACCGCAAAATCTTTTTTTAAGAATATTCCTTGAAGTACGAAGATGGTTCTTACGCAGAGAAAACGGCGGCGACAGAGAAAACGGCGGTACGAAGTTCGCAGTGACCCTGCGATCTTCGTACCGCCTAACAGAAGATTCTTTAATATTTTAATATACCTGATCTGGAGGCGTTTTGAACAATATCTTCAATAGCATCTCAATCCTGGTCTGCTCCAGCAACACATCTTTGTATACCGCTTCTAGTAGCCTCTCTAGCGCTCCAATGGCCTCGTGAGTGTCGCATTCTACAGACGATTGCGACAATAAGTTCAACAAAGTGTCGCTGGCAAGCTCCGACCATCGGTAGTAGCTCTCAGGGTGTTCTTGTGACACTGATAACACGCACGATACTAGTTCTAGAACCTGGAAAATAGATCAACGAAAAAAATTAATAAAAAATGTAGGTTTGTAATAATAAATGAATGTAAACTGAATATTTCCAAACAAATTTTTAAAACTTTGATTTGACTTGTCTAGTGTCTGAAACGACTAAGTCTTTTCTAACGGAACTTTTTTTCCAATTTTTCAGGATGAGATCCCCATGCCTCAGAGTAGCATATTAAGCCATCGGTCCCGGTTGCCATACGAACATTTATGGCGGTCGTTACCAGTAGTTCGAGTCTGACAACTGGACTAACTACAGAAGTTCGATATCGCTAACAGATTGTACATAGAGGTCATATGGCAGTCCCTTCAATGAAAATATGGCAGTAAGAAGTTTACCCCTCCGAGGTAACGACCTCGGATGCAACCGGAACTAATGAAAATATTATGATGGGGTATTTAAACTTTCGTAGCCGTTCACATTATTAACTATTAGAACTATCCGGATATTTACCATGTATTGTTGAGTATCCGATATTTCGGCGCTGTTGCATGCACCATGATCACGAAGGAACTGGACATACTCAAAACAATACATGGCAAATATCCCGATAGTTCTAATAGTAATGATGATAAGGCGTTGCACCACGGATGATGTCCGATGATGATTGGATTATATACCTTATTATTATAATTATTATAAATTGGAAAAACGAAATCAAATTCAGGCAGGACTCGAACCCGCGATCTTACCCTTACAGGAGGAATGCTCTGAACACTGAGTCACCGAGCTTCGCTCGAGATTGATCCAAATTTTCCAATACATCCATCTTAGGGCGATGGTGGGAGCAATCTACCGATAGTCTTACGAACTATCAGAATCAATGAATGATGTTGCAATCATTTTTAAACATTGATTTTTGATAACTCTGCCCAAATCAATTGAGATAATTTTAAAGCATTTAGTATGCTAAACTAAACAAATTATTATAAACTAGCTTCCGCCCGCGGCTTCGCCCGCGTGGTGTGTTGATAAAAAGTAGCCTATATGTTAATCCAGGGTATAACCTATATACATACTAAATTTCAACCAAATCGGTCCAGCCGTTTATGCGTGAAAGAGTAACAAACATCCACACATCCACACATCCACACATCCATTCTCACAAACTTTCACATTTATCATATTAGTAGGAAGGATTGGAAAAGGCGAAATCAAGCTATATACCTTATGTTGGTGCATAGTTTTCTGCAACATGTAGAAGAGTACTTCTCTGGTCGCTTGGGCTTCTTGCTGTTGCGCTCTGCCCAGCACGCTTGTACCTGAACAAAGAACAAAAAACCTATGAAACAAGTGCTCATGGTCAGCCCCCTTAGACAAGTGGCAATTCGTTGACCGGCGTATTGTACAGTATTTATTTATTTATTTTATTGGTCCACCAACAGTTATTAACATTGATACATGCAAGCAAATATTATAAAGGTTACAGTTTCAAATGCAACAACCACTTATAGGTAGACACATCACTTAAAAATATCAAATAACAAGATTACTACACAGCAACACAGTACTGTTGAGTTCGAGCCTCAGTGAGTAGTTATTTCTCTTATACAAAAGTTATAATAAAAATAAAAATTAAATTAAATGAAAATAAAAATTAAATTAAATAAAAATAAAATAAATAAAAATAAAATGTAAAATGACGAATGTATGGGATTTGACGTATAAGGCTAGTTTAGACAAGGAGAGTTTCTCGCACGTTTCGGTCCGAAAAATCGTACGCGACTATCGGTAGCAATAATCGCCATACCATTATCGTATCAAAGTGTCTACACACAGGCAAACACTACATTCTCGCCTACGATTATATCATACGAGACTCGCATGTGACGTAATCGCCTATGTTTGACATACGATTATTGCTTGAAGCGTCGTTTACACAAGGAAAGTTTCTCGCCCGCAAGTTTTTTCTGTATTTTCGATAATCGTTTCATGCGGGCGAGAAACTCTCCTAGTGTGAACGAGCCTTTATGACATGCGTTGACGACTGTCATATACGTCAAATCCCATACATTCGTTATTCTATTCGACAATGCGCCGGCTAACGAATTGTCACTTGCTAGACAAGTGGCAATCCGTTGGGGGCTGATGAGTGATGCACTCACTGCTCGGTAAACGATGAGTGGATAAGGCGCGGTTGCCACTTGGATAGGTGACGACGAGGGGTTCTTATAACCTGATTCCTGCTGGCTTGCTTTATAAAGGGAAGCCATATTTCGATTTATATTCTAATAAATAATATACCTACATAATGCAGTAACAAAAACTGAACCTATATAGTTCAGTAAGTACCTGAAATTTGGAATAAAAAATCTGATTCTGAATTTCAGTATCTGAAACTTAGTGAAATTTCAGATTCTGAATCAGATCCTGAAACGCCCAGAATTTCAAAGAATTTTTTTTTTTTACCCTAGAATAGGTATATTGTTTTGTTGGAGTACCAAAGTGGCATACGACCACGGCTATTTTTGATATTTTCTTGTTTAATACTTTTTAGAGCGTGATTTTGCAGTAGTCAGGCTTTAGTTTTATTAAACTTAATTTTTAATTTATATTATTTTGGGACAAGCAACACCCTATAATTTGTACATATTTGAAGTAGGTATGCTAATTGAGCCCTTGAATTTGGTATCAAACACGGTATATTTACGTCAAATTAATTTTTTAACGCGGTACTTTATTACCTCTAGACTAGAGGGTGCCACATTAGATTCAGTGACACGTTATATAGCCTATAACCAGCGGACAATCAAGACGCTTCTAACGATACCTTATTTGTCAAGTTCTAATAAGTGGTTGAAGTGCTATGAGGGAACAAATGTACATACCTACATACATAGCCTGTCAAAACATAACCCTCCTTTAGCTTTGCCGTCGTCGGGTAAAAATTGCTGTGGGCGTTTATAAGAGGTAAAAATTTTCCAACGGCTTCTTTTTTTTTTAAATTCACCCTTCGCCAATGTAGGTGATATCTTAAGGTGGGTCTACGCCCCTATTCGCAGTAGTTCGGTGATTAGCCCCACGCTAGACGAGCCAAGTACGAGCGGAACACGAGCCTAGGCTAGCATTGTATCGGAATTGCAGTTTTGGATAAAGAAATGTGATGATGAGGCAGTAGATAGCTGCCTCAGGTACCTCGCTGTCTCAGCTGCCTAGTCTTAGGTTCGTACGTCGGTCCACACTGTTGTGAAAGAAAGGCAGGTTGACCATAGACTTATAGACCATAGTTCTTTATTCAAATATAACTAGCAAATAGGTACAATTCACCACATCTCCCCCTTAACAACCAATAATATAAAATACAATTGTAACCACATTTACCATATTAGGATATAAAACAAACAACCGTCATTTACTTGTAATAATAAAATATAGGTTATTTACCAACCAATAACATAAGACACATTTGTAACCACATTTACCATCTAATACCTATATAAAATTCTCGTGTCACAGTTTTCGTTGCCATACTCCTCCGAAACGGCTTGACCGATTTTGATGAAATTTTTTGTGCTTATCCGGTATCTATGAGAATCGGCCAACATCTATTTTTCATCCCCCTAAGTGATAAGGGTGCAGCGGGAACGGGATTTGAATACCACGCGGGCCGAAAATATGGCGGTACGAAGTTCGCCGGGGCAGCTAGTATTATATAAAACAAATAACATTTTCAAAATAATTGGGCTATTCTATCGCCGCCCGTCTGCGAACACGCTCACGTTGTGCGTGTTCATCATCCTCACTCGCGTTTGCATTGGCCCCATTCCCATCATCATCATTCTCCGCGTTGGACCATTCTTCCCCATCACTTGACACTTGGTTATCTACGACCTGATCATTCCCGACCTTTATCAAGTGACGCCTATTTCTTCTAAACCGCTTTCCCGATGAATCGATTTACCGTAGTTCGAGCTTTCACAGTAACATTTATATGGGTAAGTACCTAATAAATGATACAACAACAAAATCTCTAAAGTTTACAACATATAACAACGGAACCTATAGTTTTATTTAATATAAGGATTAGTTAATACAATAATAGACTACTGGCCCGTGTACAAAAATGATGGGTCATTTGAACCACCAGGTGACCTATATAGAACGATATAAGAACATAAAATAATAAGATTCAGCACTATGCCGTCACTTGTAAGCTGTCCAACTGAGTGCAGGTGAGTACAGGTACAAAGTACAGGTAGAGTGAGTACATTTTGGTCATATATTTTTGTACGGCATTCTTACCATCGATAGATCCATGAAAAATAACAAGCAAACGCGTAGTGCTGTACAAAAAATGGTGAGCCACAAAGTCGGAATTTTTATTTTATTTTCCGACATTACCAGGGTAAATTTGGTCATTTGATTTTGTACGGCATCAGTTTCATAATATTTCAATACTGCTTCTAATCCATTATTCCGCAACGCCGTACAAAAATCATGCGACATGGTGAAGTAATCGTGGGTTACAACCCCCTCTTCTTCACCTGCACTCAGTTGGACAGCTTACAAGTGACGGCATAGTGCTGAATCTTATTATTTTATGCTCTTATATCGTTCTATAAAGGTCACCTGGTGGTTCAAATGACCCATCATTTTTCTACACGGGCCAGTAGTCTATAAACGATTGATACAATTTTAAAATAACTAATTTTTATAAGCATAACATACATTAAATATAACATCGTTTGACATAACATACATTAAATATAAAATCTTTTGATATACCACTCAAAAGATTTAAAATTTATTTGGTCTAAATTTCTGGGTGGTGGGAATAACTAGTAACTGATTACCACCTACGCTAAGACAGGGCGACGGAGCCCCGCTAAGCGGGACGCCTATTTCTGGGTGGTTTAAAAAGAAATCCGAGTCGGGGTACTCTGAGTCGGGGTGTTAACCATAATGACGTTTTTTATATACAGGGCGTCCCACGGCGATGCCACATGGAGGGAAAGTACCTTAAATCCTTAAGTTAGCTAATTTTACTTAAAGGAGACATCATTTTATTTTTAAAAAGAAACAAAACTGCGTTCAAGGATTTTTAAAAATTCGCTTGCCACACCCGGTAATCGAACCGACTAAAATCCGAAAAAGTAACATCCTGTATTTTTATGGCATCAATCGATAGTGTCAATCATAAGGATCAAATCTCTCTAAGAAACATGGTATGAAAGGAAGTCCTTGAAACCTAAAATTATAAATTCAATTTGGTAAAATAAACCATTTTCTTATAAGGTATCAGCACTAGAGATATCTTTGCTGAAATTTATTTAGTAAAATGCAAAGATATTATATAAAAAGAAGTAGATATGTTATTGCGCGAAAATCGTGAAGATCCGAAAACGAGTCAATTATTGTTATTCTTTTCCCTCTATTTTAGTTTATTTATTTTTGTTATTGAGTGCAGGTACTTATCTTTTTTTTTTTTTTTGTTTTGTTTAATTTATTATATACAGGGCGTCCCACGGCGATGCCACATGGAGGGCAAGTACCTTAAATTCTTAAGTTGGCGCATTTTACTTAAAGGAGACATCATTTCATTTTTAAAAAGAAACAAAACTGCATTCAAAGATTTTTAAAAATTTGCTTGCCACACCCGGAAATCGAACCGACTAAAATCCGAAAAAGTAACATCCTGTATTTTTATGGCATCAATCGATAGTGTCAATCAAAAGGATCAAATCTCTCTAAGAAACATGGTAAATTAAATGAAAGGAAGTCCTTGAAACCTAAACTTATAACTTCAATTTGGCAAAATAAAACACTTTAACTCAAAGTTCATCTGATACCATATTAACAATGAAATTCCATATTTAAATCACTTTTCTTTTTTTATCGTGTGGAAACCGCTGTCAGCAGTATTTAGGTATGTCGAACTCAAACCGACCGAGTCTCAATTGACAGGTTATAAGTTGATCCAATAGGGCGATTCATTCGCCATCTTCGTTGCCCAGGCTACACCGCGTGCAGGTTTCTAATCAAGTACCTAAAAATTACTACCTACCCTACTTACATAACCTCATGCAGTTACCCAATAAAGTTACATTCTAAACAGGTAACAAAGTTCATTCATTCAGTATGTACTTATTTTACTAAATAAATTTCATCAAAGATATCTCTAGTGTTGACCTTATAAGATACCTTATCTGATGGTTCCTGGAGTAAAAGTGCTGTGTCTGTTTGCATTGAGAGTTAAGTTAAGATTTTGTGAACTTACTTTCATTTAATTTACCATGTTTTTTAGAGAGATTTGATCCTTTTGATTGACACTATTGATTGATGCAGCGGTCTCCACACGATAAAAAAAGAAAAGTGATTTAAATATGGAATTTCATTGTTAATATGGTATCAGATGGATGGATGAACTTTGAGTTGAAGTGTTTTATTTTGCCAAATTGAATTTATAAGTTTAGGTTGCTAGGACTTCCTTTCATTTAATTTACCATGTTTCTTAGAGAGATTTGATCCTTTTGATTGACACTATCGATTGATGCCATAAAAATACAGGATGTTACTTTTTCGGATTTTAGTCAGTTCGATTACCGGGTGTGGCAAGCGAATTTTAAAAAATCTATGAATGCAGTTTTGTTTCTTTTTAAGAATAAAATGATGTCTCCTTTAAGTAAAATGAGCTAACTTAAGGATTTAAGGTACTTTCCCTCCATGTGGCATCGCCGTGGGACGCCCTGTATATATACAAGGAGTCATTGTTAATGTGAGTGTGTGTATAATAAATGTTCTTTTCTTTCTTTCTTTCTTTCTTTCTTTCTTTCAATTGGAACGTTTGCCTCTAGTACCGCGTGCCGAGCGGCGCCGGTCGGACGTTGAGCGGAAGCATCAGTGACTTAAAAAAATAACGAAAATGCCATCGTATGTTTATAGACACTGCACGAACTATTACTCTAAAGTTAATACACCAAAAGTGTAGATGAATTAAAAATGTGTGTGTGTGAGTTCGGCACATTTTTCTACGTTGATTTGTAAGCATATGACATGTCTATGTTATGAAAATGTCATTGGTAAAATGAGTACTAAATGAATGAACTTTGTTACCTGTTTAGAATGTAACTTTATTGGGTAACTGCATGAGGTATGTAGGTAGGGTAGGTAGGGTAGGTAGCTATTTTTGGGTGCTTGATTAGAAACCTGCACGCGGTGTACCCTGGGCAACGAAAATGGCGAGAGAATTGCCCTATTGGATCAACTTATAACCTGTTAATTGAGATGGCGTGCGTTTTTAGTCGGTTTGAGTTCGACATACCTAAATACTACTGCTGACCAGCAGCGGTCTCAGCACGATAAAAAAAGAAAAGTAATTTAAATATGGAATTTTCTTGTTTATATGGTATCAGATGGATGGATGAACTTTGAGTTAAAGTGTTTTATTTTGCCAAATTGAATTTATAATTTTAGGTATCAAGGACTTCCTTTCATTTTATTTACCATGTTTCTTAGAGAGATTTGATCCTTATGATTGACACTATCGATTGATGCCATAAAAATACAGGATGTTACTTTTTCGGATTTCAGTCGGTTCGATTACCAGGTTAGGCAAGCGATTTTTTAAAAATCATTGAATGCAGTTTTGTTTCTTTTTAAAAATAAAATGATGTCTCCTTTAAAAAACGTGAGCTAACTTAAGGATTTAAGGTACTTTCCCTCCACGTGGCATCGCCGTGGGACGCCCTGTATATTAAACGTTAGACCAAATGATTTTCAAATAAATAAACAATGTACATTTTAATCGTTAGACCAAATGATTTTGGATTACATAAACGTTATATCAAACAACGTTATACTAATTAAGTTTTAGAATAAATAAATGTTATATGTAAAGAAATTGTATCAACAGTTGGTATATCTTACGTTGATTATATCTTATGAACTGAAAATGAAATTAGATTAAATGAGTTTGTATGTTATGAGTTGCACCCCATTTATATAAGAGTACAAGGTGATTTTGTAGTCGTTTCGGAGCGAAAGATTTTGGGCACAGTTTCGATAGCAACAGCGTCTGGAACTATTAATCTGGCGAAAAAATTTAAAAAAAAAAAAAAATGTATGGGAATAATGTACAGGTGAAAGGCATACTGTATGGGGGATGGGGGTTGTAAAAAAAAGTTTTTTTTTTACGCCAAAATAATACTTCCAGATGATTTTGCTAACGAAACTGTGCCCGGAATCTTTTGCTCCGAAACGACTATAAATCGCCCAGTATATAATATGTAAATTATTACAAACTAGCTGTTGCCCGCGGCTCCGCCCGCGTGGAATTCTGATCCCGTTCATCGCTGATATATAGCCTATATGTTAATCCAGGGTATAACCTATATACATACCAAATTTCAACCAAATCGGTCCAGCCGTTTATGCGTGAAAGAGTAACAAACATCCACACATCCATTCTCACAAACTTTCACATCTATACTATTATATAATTGTAAAGTGGTCGTGTCTGTACATTGGAGATATTTAAAAAAAAATACTTGGGGTATGTTATGTTAACGATACTGAACACGAAAATATTTTTTTTTAATTTCCTGTCTGTTTGTCTGTTTGTCTGTTTATCTGTTTGTCTGTTTGTCTGTTTGTCCGCGATGGACGCAAAAACTACTGAACGGATTTTGATGCGGTTTTTTTTGTTAGAAAGGGCTTGCTCAGACTTAAAATCTTACGTTTGTTTGATCGCAATCGGTTGAGTAGAACCGGAGATATGAGCAAAGGTCGTGTTAACCGAGATGCACGCGGGCCGAGCCGCGGGCGGAAGGCTAGTTTATAATATTAGTAGGATTGGAAAAAGCGAAATCAAGCTCAGGCAGGACTCGAACCCGTGATCTTTCCCTTACAGGGGGAATGCTCTGACCACTGAGCCACCGAGCTTCGCCCGAGATTGATCCAAATTTTCCAATACGGTCATCCATCTTAGGTCGATGATACATCCATCTAAGGGAAAGATCGCGGGTTCGAGTCCTGCCTGAGCTTGATTTCGCTTTTTCCAATTTATAATAATTTGTTTAGTTTAGCATACTAAATGCTTTAAAATTATCTCAATATGTAAATCATTCTTAATAACAATATGCAATGCAAATGAGTCTATAAATGAGTTATGTACGAGTTATTTATATTCGAATTGAGCAGATAATACAATAACAATATATACGCATTCCTATATGAAATGTTACATTGCGAAGCCGGCTTGAGTGTTGTGTCAGCTACAATTACGTGTCACTACAGTTTTCTTCTCTAAAAGGTATGTTTTTTTTTACATTTTATTGTGAAACTTTATTTCAATATTCGCATTGTTTTGCATTTTTCAACAATTATACCCAGGTATACTGCCTCTGTGGCGTAGCGGTAGTGAACGCGGCTGCTATGCAGGAGGCGCGGGTTCGATCCCCGCTCAGTGCCAATATTTGTATGCATGAATATAAATATTTGCATTGGTCTGGGTGTTTCTATGTATAATATGTATGTATGTATTTACAAAAAAAAAGTATCTAAGTATGTATATCCGCATTCTAGATTCCATAACACAAGCTAATTAAGCTTACCATGGGTCTAGAAAGCGTTGTGTAGAATTTTGTGGAATATTTATTTATTTGTGGAATATTTGTGGAATATTTTATACGTACCCGTACGTGATCATCATCACTACATATTATAAAACAAAGTCGCTGTCGCTGTCTGTCCGTCCCTATGTATGCTTAAATCTTCAAAACTACGCAACGGATTTTGAAGCGGTTTTTTTTAATAGATAGAGTGATTCAAGAGGAAGATTTATATGTATAATACATGCATAATATTGTAGAGAAACACTGATAAATTTAGAGATAATACCACGCGGGCGGAAAATATGGCGGTACGAAGTTCGCCGGGTCAGCTAGTATACAGGGTGGAAGATTTTAACCTTACCTGGAGGGAAGGTTTTCTAAATACTGGAAATACCGGATTTCACTCAAAGGAAACATTCCTTTATTTTTAAAAAGAAATAAAACTGCATTCTTAGATATATAAAAATTCGCTTGCCACGCCCGGTAATTGAACCAACTAAAATCTGAAAAAATAACATCCTGTATTTTTATGACATCAATCAATAGTGCAAATCATAAGGATCAAATCTGTCTAACAAGCATGGTTAATTAAATGAAAGGAAATCCCTGAAATCTCAATTTTGGAATTCGATTTAACAAAATAAAGAACTTAACTCAAGGATCCATCACCTACGAGTATCATATTATAATTCCATATTTAAATTACTTGTCCCTGTTTTTAATGGCTGGCCCTCACTGGCCAGCAGGGGTATTTACTCTCTCGACTCGAACCGACTAAAACCGCACGCCGTCTCTGGTTAATTCATGTCTCAATTAACGTATTATAAGACGAACCAATAAGGCAATTCTCTCGCCATCTCCGTTGCCCAGGGTGCGATGCGGTGTACCACGCAGTGGTTTCCAAGTCCAACCTATACCTCGAGACACGTATCTTGGACCTAAATCGACATAATTGTAGCGTCGCCGTCGGTAGCTTTATGGTTAAGGAGTCGGCCTTACGATCAAGAGGTCCCGGGTTCGAATCCTGCCCATTACACTACAGACGTGAACCCACTCTTAGCACAAGCAATTTAGCTTACTAGCTTGCTTAACAGGAATATTAGTAATTTCGGTTACTAATATTCTTTATAAAAAATAAAATCGGGAGACTTGAATATCCCATGCAGTCACACAATAACGTTACATTCTAAATCGGAATCGAAGTTCAGTTATTTACTACTCATTTTACAAAATAAATGTGATAAGGTATGTCATGACTCGTTGAGCAAAAGTACTGTGTCTGTTGGAATGAAATTTTATAAGTTAAGATTTTATGGACTTCATTTCATTCAATTTACCATGTTTATTAGAGAGATTCGATCCTCATGATTGACACTATCGATTGAGACTATAAAAATACAGGATGTTATTTTTTTGAATTTTAGTCGGTTCGATTACCAGGCATGGCAAGGGAATTTTCAAAAACTATGAATGCAGTTTTGTTTCTTATAAAAAATTAAGGAATGTTTCCTTTGAGTGAAATTAGCTATCTCCAGTATTTAAAGTACTTTCCCTCCAGGTAAGGTTAAAATCTTCCATCCTGTATATTTTAAACTATAGATGCGTTGTTCACACTCCAAAATGGCGACAAAAAAAAGTCATGACTTTGCACCAATCAGAGACACGACAGCGCACAACGCAATAAAATACGCCATTAATAACGAGTACTTTTAGTACTGGTAGTAGTAGGGACGAGTAATATTATTATTATTGTGAATTTATCACCTATAATAAATTCACAATAACATATTACTGGGATTTATCGCCAAGGGCCTCGATCAACATCTTAAGAGGCTCTCGTTTAGACGGCTGGCTCAAGGGTTTGATGCAGAAGGCAGTTTTGCTAGGCACCGCACGCATAGTGAGGAAGTTCCTCTCCATGGAGCCAGTGGCGTAGCTAGATGGCCAAGGGCCCTGGTGCAAAAAGAAACAGGGGCCTCCTATTTTATTTTTTTTGGTTCCGATAATTCCCTCGCACCTCGACAGACCATGGGCCATATTATACGACTTTGAGATGGCCCCCTCAAATATGAGAACCAAGATATATATCACCGAGACAATACTGCACAAAATTCCCTACAAAAGAGTTGCACTGAGTAGAGTTGTGTTACAACCCATTCGCATTCCAAAAGTAAGACTTTTTTGGTAGTTCAATATGAGATTTGCTAGTTCAGGCTCGAGGGCGCAGTCAACAAAAGTGATACGGTTTCATCATTACTTTACGTAGAACTGATACGTATAGTAAAGGTGCAACAGTAGGTATCCTTTTCGATATTCGATATTCATTGTTGGAGGAGGTAGGACACGATGGTATATCCGTCCCGAACGAGCAGTCCGACTGGGGAAGCACCTCCGCCCTACAGAAGACCGCGGCTTAATAACCTCGTGTTGTGTTTCAAACGGTGACTAGGGTAGCCAGGGCTCACTGGTGAGGTTTTGTGCTGTCAGTGGGAAAACCAAAGGCTTTGTCCTGCTTATCATTTACGCTGACGGCACAGAATCTCTCTGTTCTTACAGGGTCGACAGCACGAGTGTGACTCACCTGGTGTTGCACTCGCCTCTAGGCCACGGTAACCACTTACCATCAGGAGGGCCGTGTGCTTGTCTGCGCCTTAAGTAGTATAAAAAAAATATATCGTTTTGTTTAATAGATTGTAGGATAGTTAACAGTTTGATATCAACTGTAATAATTTTTTTTTTCTATTTCTATCCACAGATTACCTACCCACACACGATGGCACCGATGCGTAATGCAACCTTGCACATTATAAAGTGTATCAGTTTTATCACGATTGTGGTATTACTTGATATATGCGTACAGGCCTCGGGAAAATACATTTCGCTAAACCTAAACGGCATGATATCCTCCCTCGGATTTCCATGTAATGGCCGAAAAATGTCTGGTAATTGCATTACAACACCGAAGCCAGATTTCGCTGATACTTTTTATTGATGACTACGAACACAAAAAATGATTCTAATAAAAGCAATAATGTGTAATGGACATCTTTGTTTTATTTCTTGCCCATTTATATGATGTCCGTATGGATTGAGGAGCCACTTCAGATTCTTCAAAGGAAGCTCGCCCCCTTATTTAGTAGGGAAGTAAATAATTTTGTAGGCCGAATTCTGAAATTTGTAGTAAAATATGTCTAAAGTTATATCAATGTGAATGTGGCTCGAGAATAGAATCTTTGTACCGAAATAGTCAAAAAATTAAACTTCAAAAATGAATCATCCTATCCTAGTATAATTCATATAACATGGTCACCCATATTAGCAAATTTGTAAGGAATATTCAGAATTAATTTAATTTTCAGATACCGAACATATACAATGTTGATCTATGCATATGTATTTAGTAGACGTTTATACTAAATGTTAGTGTCTCTGGTATTTTATTCCGTTTTGATCTCAGGTAGGTACGTACAGTCAATTATTTATTATGCAGACGTCTCGATTGAGGAGCCAAATGAAATGCGTTTATTTATTAAATACACTCAGTTCTACTACTTTGTCCATATGCTACAAATTGTCTTTATAGTGGAATATAAATTGACCAATAACTTTCATGGCAATTCACGCTCTTATGTATAGATTGAGGAGCCACATTAAAAGTATTGTATATTCTTGATTATAAACAATACTGGGCTCAGATTTTTAGTAGACACTATACACAATTGCTACTAAATGTCTATGGTATACCGCCGTTTGCCCGAATTTTACTTACCCTAATATCATTTACCATAATAGTCAACAGCCATAATATTACATGACATAATATTCATTAGCCCTACTCTTATTTGCTATATTAGTCACGTGCTAGAAGCTTTGTTTCCCATAAAGTCACTTACCATAACATCATTTGTCATAATCATTGTAAGCCCTAATTATCACATGCCCGAATTATCACATGCCCTAATTATCACATGCCATAATTATCACATGCCATAATTATCATATACCATAACATCATCTGTCATCGACATTGGGTGTGTAACGGTTGTTATATCAGGAGAAACTGGATGCAATCGGGACTTTAGGGCACCCCGACTCGGATAGGTTAGGTTAGAAGGGGATGGCGGGGTCGTTTGAGCGAGCGAAGCGAGCGAATAGACCCCGCTATCCCCTTCGTGGTTATTTTTTTATAAACCACCCAGAAGTAGTTTGGTTAGGTTAGGTTAGGTTAGGACTGTGGCCATTAGGCTTCAGGCGAGGCGGTCCATGCTCCTGGAGTGGGAGCGGCGGCTGGCCAATCCCACGGCTGGCATCAGGACCGTCGAGGCGATCCGTCCGGTCCTCAGGGACTGGATGGACAGATCGCGGGGGTCGGTGACGTTCCGGATGGCGCAGGTCCTCTCGGGGCATGGATGCTTCGGGAGACGCCTGTGCCAGGTGGGACGAGAGCCGACCAATGGGTGCCACCACTGTGGTGGCGATAATGACACGGCGCAGCACACCCTAGAGGAGTGCCCCGCGTGGGCTGGGGAGCGCCGTGCTCTTATCGCCGAAGTGGGGACGGACCTCTCGCTGCCGACCGTAGTTCTGTCTATGGTCGGTGGCGATGAGGCGTGGGCGGCGGTTCAGGCCTTCTGCGAGACGGTGATGTCGCAGAAGGAGGCGGCGGAGAGGGAGAGGGAATGCGACCCACGTTCCCTCCCGCAGCGCCGCAAGCGAACCGGGGCCCGGAGGAGAAGGTACCACCAACTCCTCCCCCCCTAACCGGGCCGGGCAGTAGACGCGGGGGCGTCTGCTGCCCTTACAAGGCCTCGAGGATGAAGGCACACGTCGTGTCGCGTGTGCCTTGCCTAGGCGGGCGGCAGAAGGACTCCTCTTCTGCCGCAACAGAGACGGGCCTGCCGCTGTTCAGCGGCGGGCGACCCACACGGCGATGGCGGAAGATGCTGTTCCCGCCATCGTCGATATGTGGTGACGACGGACACCGTGGTGGTTTAGTGGGTAGTCTGGCCTTTAGATGCCAGGAGTCCCACACGAAGCTCGCCCCCTGCCCCCGCGGGGGGGAGCGAAGTGCGTAAATGCATTCCACCACGTAAAAAAAAAAAAAAAAAAAAAAAAAAAAAAAAAAAAAAAAAAAAAAAAGGACTGTGGCCATTAAACTTCAAATATTATGTCTAATTATTATGGCAAATAAAAATATGAAAAACAATACGTATGGCACTCGTATGTTATGGTATCTAAGTTTCGGGCAATTAAAAGTATGTCATATGTCTTTTAGGGCAAACAAAACATTCGGGCAAATGAAATTCGGGTAAATGAAATTCGGGAATATGATGACTATGGCATATAATCTTCGGGCATATTATTCGGGCACAGCATATTCAATAACAAAGTGATTGAGCTATACGATAAACATGCGCCAGTCCGTGCTATAAAAGTAAAGCACTTGCCTGCGCCGTGGCTAACTGCTGATATTAAGGCAATGTTATCTAAAAAAGCGGCAGCCAAAACTAGGTACAAAACACGGCCCACTGCTAGTAATTGGGAAAAATATGTAGCAATACGAAATCTCTGCGGTAAGATGTGTAGGAAAGCACAACGCCAACATATCCATAAGTCGGTCGAGAACGGAGACCCCACTAAAGTCTGGAAATTCCTCAGAACACTGGGAGTTGGAAAGTCACGGCAAAATATCATTCCTAATAAAATTGACATAGACTTACTAAATCTACATTTCTCAGCTTCGTCTAAATATGATCAGACTAACAAGGATAATACCCTGCAATATCTTTCATCACTTCCAACACCCGACTACCCCCCGTTCGTTTTTGATCAAGTATCTGATTGTGGTGTTAAAGAGTGTATAATGTCGATAAACTCCAGTGCTGTTGGTAGTGACTGCATAAGTCGAAATATGATTCTGCCTATCCTGGAACAAATTCTCCCTATAATGTGTCATGTTTTAAACCAGTCGCTCAGCAAAAGTGTATTTCCCGACGCGTGGAAGCAGGCACAAATTATTCCATTGCCTAAAAAATCCAACTCGGCATCCCCCTCCGAATATCGCCCCATATCCATATTACCTTATTTATCCAAGATCCTAGAAAGGCTCGTGCATGGTCAACTAAGCAAATACCTCACAAAAAACAGCCTCCTAAATCCCTTCCAGTCAGGTTTTCGACCTGGGCACAGCACTGCCAGCGCGCTGATAAAAGTCACCGACGACATCAGGTTTGGAATGGAGACGGGAAATCTTACAGTACTTTCCCTCCTTGATTTCAGCAATGCGTTCAATACTGTAGATTTCCATATCCTGCTCGCTATTTTACGCTCTATTAACATATCTCCAACAGTGATTGATTGGTTTCATAGTTACCTGTTTGGGCGCCGACAGCGTGTACGTGTTGAAGATTTCCTATCTTCATGGTCTAGTACAACTGTTGGTGTTCCGCAGGGTGGCGTGCTATCTCCTTTACTTTTCTCAATTTTTATAAACTCCATCTCTAAGTTATTAAATTCTTCCTACCACCTTTACGCAGATGATCTTCAAATCTACACACAAGCTACCGTACAGGAACTGCCGGCAGCCATCTCTACTATAAATGCAGATCTGGCCCGGGTATGTGAGTGGAGTAAAAAATATGGACTTGAGGTGAACCCTTCTAAGACCCAGGTTATTGTTGTAGGCAGCTCCGGGATGATTAGCCGAATAGATTGGTCACAGTTGCCAGACGTAGTTTTTAACGGTGTAGCCATTCAAATAAGTAGCGAGGTAAAAAATCTTGGTATATGGATTGATAGGACACTATCCTGGGCCCCTCAAATACGACAACTCAGCCGCAAGTTGTTTGCGTCGGCGGGTTCCATGCGTAGACTGCGAAACTTCCTACCAGCTGCCACTAAAATCGCACTTGCAGAATCACTTCTTCTCCCACTACTTGATTATGCTGATGTCAGCTATCTTGATCTTACGGAGGAGCAACTTGATAAGCTTGAGCGCCTTCAAAATTTCTGCATTAGATTCATATTTGGTCTTCGCAAATATGATCATGTATCACAGTTTCGCAATATGCTCAAGTGGCTCCCAATTCGACTTCGACGGAATGCTCATATCCTTTCCATGCTTTACAGTATTCTCTTCAATCCCCGCACTCCTAGTTACTTAAAAGAACGTTTTATGTTCCTCAATGACACACATTCAAGATCCCTGAGGTCGTCAGTAACATTACAATTGTCAACGCCCTCTCATTCTACAACATTTTATGACAGGTCCTTCACTGTCCAGGCTGTACGGTTGTGGAATGCACTGCCTTTGTCCATTAGACGTGCACAATCCCTGGCTATTTTCAAGAGAATGGTGAAAGAACATTACTTGGGTTCCTAGCCGCGTTATCATGTGTCATTAAGTAGGTAATAATACGCTTTGCCTATATCTTGTATTTTTATATAGTATCTATGTGTTTATCTGATATGTGTATGTATGTCTATGTAAATATATAGAGAGTGAATATATATACCTAAATAGGTATATGTGAGAAATATAATGTGTGTGTATGTGTATAATTATGTATGTATGCAATATATATGTATATGTATGTATGTATGTGTGTATGTATATTATACAAGCTTATTATGATATATATTATGACTACACTAATAACTGCCCATAAATTATTAATTATTTTAAGGTTAATTATGTCCATCCAAAGGTTGCCTGGTAGAAATCGCTTGTAGCGATAAGGCCGCCATTTGTACATTTCTTTGTGTCAATGCTTTCATATATTATGTATTATTAGTGTACAATAAAGTTTTATATTATTATTATTATTATTATTCGGGTAAACAATAGACAACCCTACTAAATGATACAAAATTTTCAAAGATATACATGAAATACTTTCCAAGTTTCAGGTGGCTCCTCAATTCAGATGTTTGGATTGAGGAGCCACATTCACATTGATATAACTTTAGACATATTTTACTACAAATTTCAGAATTCGGCCTACAAAATTATTTACTTCCCTACTAAATAAGGGGGCGAGCTTCCTTTTTAAATCTGAAGTGGCTCCTCAATTCATACGGACATTTTATATGAACTGCTAGACCACAGAACAGATAATAGTGCTAGACGAGAAACAAACTTCTGATTATATGCTAAAGTAGTCTCAACGTAAGAGGCCCACTATGACATTTGTCATTTGGACGTAACTAGGGATGTAACCACACCACTCGGTACACGATACTCAAGATAAATCGATTCAAGTTTGTATGCGTATTTGATCGATTAGAATATGTATTGTATTGTAGTGTAAAGTTCATTGGCTTAAAGTTCTAATTAGAAAATTTAATCAAAACTTTGATATTGTAGGTATTTTTAAACAATACAATACTGCGAAAAGTCAATTTTCTTTCATTTAACATTTTTATTACAATAATATTCACTCAATAATAACCAATAGAAATCGCATGAAAATGAATCTTTAGTAAATCATTTTCTTGATACCTACTGTCTGAAGTTTACGCTTATATCACTTATTGAAATGAAACCACTTTTTAACGGCTTCTATCGCGATTTATCTGTCACTATTTACTTTTAACCCTACGTCGGCTACTTTCTAGCATTATGGTGGTGGTTTAATATACCTTAAAAAATAATTCTACTGTTTGATAAGTTTATAAAACAAAAAATGTAAATAAAAATTCATTAAATGGTTTTTCTGTGAAATATGTTTCATTCTGGTAAATTGTCTTTGAAACAATAATATTCGAAATAAAAATATAAGTATCAAATATTATGTGAAACATTTTCTGGGAAACGAAATTCTATGAAATTTCTGTCTGCGAAACAAGGGGCTCCCAGTTGGAACCCTATAAGTACAATCTAGTCTAGCTGCAGTGCTTCGATATCGCCCAATATCGCCATTGGGTTGTGTAGATCATTAGATGGCAGTCGCTTCCGTGAAGAATATATATATATTCGAATATATATATATATATATATATATATCACGGATTTTCAAACGCTTCCTTTTATTTGTGCTCTATGACCTTGCTTCGTCTCACATTTCAGGATTCTCGCTCAACGAGGAGTACCCTAAAATCAAACTTCTAATTCAACGCAATCAAAGTATTGCCGGTCTTGTAGTATATTGCCGGCCATGTAGCATATTGCCAGTACTGTAGCATATTGCCGGTCATGTAGCATATTGCCGGTCATGTAGCATTAGTTCGCACCACAATTCAGTTTCGTGAGGAATCTTTAATGCGCAAACACGAGTCGTGTTTGCGCATTAACACACGTTTTGCACTTGACCGGATTTTTACAGATAAGTGTACGATCTTTAACTTTGTCTTAGACATTTTTATGATAAAATTAAAAAAAATATCTTAATCGATTTATTTTTACCATAACCAATTTATTAATAGTCTGTGGAGAGTATAAAAAACTCGTTATGGACAGCACTGAGCGGAGTGGGCGGTACCCATCAATGAAAAATGTCATTCTACGTTTGAAAAATATCATTGTTTTACGTTCTCAAAATTGAGAACTTCATGGACTTGAAATGTCCAAACGGGCTTTTTACATAGCGATTACTTTACTAGCTGCTGGTCGTGGCCCCGCCCACTTTGAATTCTGATCCCATTCATAGCTGGTAGTAGTGTGATGGATGATATATAGCCCATGTTGGTATCTGATGATTTAGCTTTCTAAAGCTGGGTCCACATTTGTATCATTTGCCCGATCCGATCACCGTATCCGTATCGGCGACGCGTATCATGATCACAATGTATATATCAGTGATACGCGTATCATCACCCGTCCACATATGCGATTATGATACACGTCGCCGCCGATACGGATACGGTGATCGGATCGGGCAAATGATACAAATGTGGACCCAGCTTAATAGCGAAAGATTTTTTGAAATCGGTCCAGTAGTTTTTGAGTTTATTCGTTACATACAAAAATACAAATCTTTCCTCTTTATAATATTAGTATAGGTATCTGGAGGATCTCTCGCATCCGTAGCAGCCTGCATATCCGTGATATCGCAGATAAAATGTAAGAGAGTCGCCTTCAACGGGTGCGGTAACGTTTCAAGGAAACCGCCATGCTGCGTGTGTAATAAATGCCTGGCAATGGCGCCCCCGTCGGATCCCAGTAGGAAGGGTAGGCCTAAGAAATCCTGGCTTAACGTCGTGAGTGCCAATAGTCTGACTGGTGCTAAGTGGAGGAGGAAAAGTCGGAAGGCGGATCTTGAGCGCTGAGTTCACCTTAGCCTGGTATATATAATTAGGAAAATAGGTGTCAAATATTCAATTTTATTATAGGTAGTGAATAATTTTTAATTATCCTTCTATACTGATATCATAAAGAGGAAAGATTTCTGTACCTAACGAATAAACTCAAAAACTACTGGCTCGATTTCAAAAATTCTTTCGCCATTAGGAAGCTACATTACTACCTAGGTATAGGTACCAACATAGGCTTCATCACGCTACTATCAGCGATGAACGGGATCAGAATACCACGCAGGGGAGTCGAGAGCAACAGCCAGTATATTGAACGAGTGTAGGACTTCTAATACCTACAGGCTATATAATGAGTTCCCAAAATAAATGAACAGATCATTTTTTACGTATTATTTGTCATTATTATATCCTTATTATTAACAGGTAGTAAATGTTACACCAATGTATTAATAATAATGACTTATATGACTACTTATCAGTAATGGTACCTAAAACTGAATAGCTTAATTAGGTTCGAAATGCGCACGCGCGCCTAGACACATCACTGCGAGTCCCGGTCAAGTGTCGTATTCATTACAATCAGAGCACTACGTGTCACCTGACTTGCCGCTTTATAAAGGTACGTATTTTAAACATTTCTTTATGAAACTTTGATATTATTCCCTCCGTTATTTCACTATTTCCTTTCAAGAGTGAACAGAACGTCTGAATTAGGAACACAAGTTCTGCTAAATACAAGGGTATAGATTATAGATAGTCGGTAATCTCTGGTGTTTTGTGTCGAACTTCTCAATTATTCTTTCGTTTATCTTTTTCAAATTAATTAAATTATTCATAGTTTTTGTAATATCGGGACTTATAGCGATTCATTTTTCTTTTTTTTATCATTATTATTATGGAATTTATTTGTGCCGAAGTTTCGGGTTACCGTGGCCTATGGACTAGTGCAACACCAGGGGAGTCACACTCGTGCTGCCGATCCTGTAATAACATAACCTCCTAATGCCTTTCTTGAAGAACCCCATATAGTAGTCGCTTGGAAAAACCACAGCAGGGAGTTCATTCCACAGCTTGAGCGGGCGTGGAATGAACTTCGTTTCATACCGCACAGTGCGCACTGTTTCCGGTCGCAATGTGTGAGGATGTCCTCCTTGCCTGTGGCAGACGATGCGATGATAGTATCTAGTTGCGGGCATTGGGTGTGAGTTTGACAAACTATCGAGATAAAACGAAACCAGTTGACAATATTCAATTTTCAAACGGAAACTTCAAGAATTAGTGGATTCTTGGGATGGGGCCCGAGGGGCTGATGTACCAGGTCTACCTAATTTATAAATTTAATAAGTGTGATCTTATTAAAGTTTCTTACTAAAGTACTTCAACATTTGCATGCTGCACTTGCACTTTGCACTCGCCCCATACATGTTTTTGTTTTTTTTTTTTTTGTTTCTCGGATTTAAACAAAAAGAGTGTACCTATCCAGTTTTGTGGACCAAGAAAAAAAATATTGGAATAGTTGCGACTCTTGTTGGAGTTAGACCAGCGGCCTTACCATAAACCTTAAAACAGGTCAATAATTGAACTGCTGCCAACTGCTTCTGATGAAATTCTGTCACTTTGTAATGTCATATAAATATATAGGATTACCAAGTGACATTTGCAGTTGGTAGAATGACAGCAGTTCAATTATTGACCTGTTTTAAGAGTTCATGGTATGGGCCCTGATATATAGCTCTGTTCCAACAAAACTCAATTCGATTTACGAATGTTAATTAGATTACTTGAACACCAGGTGTTAGGAAATATCACCACGTACAACGTGCTATATTCAGACCCAAGGAGACCATTTAGTATTTGCCATTTTGATTATATTAAAGTGCAGAATGTCTAACAGTTTCTAGTTTAATTTTCTTTTTCTATTTCTATCCACAGATCACCTACCCTCACACGATGGCACCGTTACGTAATGCAACCTTGGACATTATAAAGTTTATCAGTTTTATAACTATTGTGGTGTTACTAGGCATCTGCGTACAATTCTCGGAATCAAATGGCGTCGGCTTTCCAATCTTTCCATGTAAAGGTATAATGATACATGGTCGTTGCGTAGAAACCTCCACACCAGATTTCGATTATCTATATTATATATAAAAATGAATCCCTATTTCCCTTGGTCACGTCATCACGCGTGAACGGCTGGACCGATTACACTATTTCTTTTTTTAGAATATACCTTGAAGTACAAAGATGGTTCTTACGCAGAGAAAAATTACGCTACTACATAAGGGAGCGGAGCAGTAATCATATATGTCAACAAATCCGGCAGATTTTCATACTTTGCGAGCCTATAAATGACTGAAAGGGGGGTAACGGGACTTAGAAATGTGCCGCAGGCGAAGCCGGGGCGGGTCGGCTAGTAGTTAAATATAAATACTAGCGTTCCGGCCGAGGATCCGCCCAAATCTCTTATCTCTGGTTCTACTAAACAGTACCAAACCGATTGCAAACTGTCGATCGATCGATCAAACGAAACAAAGATTTTAAGTCTGACCAAGACTTTTCTAACAGAAAAACTGCATTAAAGTCCGTCAAGTAGTTTTTGCGTGTAGGTATCGCAAACAAACATCTCCAATGTACAATCATATTATAATAGGATAGATGACTACGAATATTGTAAAATAGTTCTAATAAAGCAATAATTTGTAATCGATAACATTGTTTTACTTCCTTGCACAGCTGTGAATTGCTATACCTAGGTGAGACCGAACAATTTTAATTAATTTTTTTATTACTTTTAATATTAATATCACCATGCGAATTTACGTAAGCTCAAATGACTGCCTCTGTGGCGTAGCGGTAGTGAACGCGGCTGCTACGCAGGAGGCGCGGGTTCGATCCCCGCTCAGTGCCAATATTTGTATGCATGAATATAAATATTTGCATTGGTCTGGGTGTTTCTATGTATAATATGTATGTATTTACAAAAAAAAAAAAAGTATTTAAGTATGTATATCCGCATTCTAGATTCCATAACACAAGCTAATTAAGCTTACCATGGGTCTAGAAAGCGTTGTGTAGAATGTTGTAGAATATTTATTTATTATTATTTATTTAAATCTTTATTTTGTCTGAATTAATAGTAAACCTGGAAAATCTGATGGTGGAGTCGCCGGGCTATCTCACCTCCGGTAACAAGACCCAAGACAGCGTGCGGTTTTAGTAGGTAGAGTCCGACATAACCAGCCCGGTGGCTTAGTGGTCAGAGCATTCTCCCTTCAAGGGAAAGATCGAGGATTCGAGTCCCACCGAGGTCGATTCTCTTTTCTCTTTCTTAATCGATTTAATAGTTAGCAAAATTCAAAATTTCATTGAATTGTTTGAGCGGAGTCATTAAAAATCAATGTTTAAAAATGATTGTAACGTCAGTCATTGATTCCGATAGTTCGTATGAATATCGGTAGATGGCTCCCACCGTTGCCCTAAGACGGATGTATCATATGAGAAATTTGAGCACTCCCCCTGTAAGGGAAAGATCGCGGGTTTGAGTCCCGCCCGAGGTCGATTCTATTTTCTCTTTCTTAATCGATTTAAATAAAGAAATAAATATTGTAGGACATAATAGTTAGCATAATAAATGCTTCAAAATTCCATTCAAGAGGACTTTTTGGTCGAGAATTCTCGTACTTCAAAAAAAAAAGATAGGTGGAGAAACCAAAAATCTTAAGGCCGCACACGAAACTAGCGACGAGCGTAGCGACGCGACAGCGATGGGAAAAATTTATGGCAATGTATAGGAACGAAACCAGCAACAACGGGGGACGCGGCGAGCGAAAAATAAGCGACGATGGAGCGGAACCAATCAGAACAATCTATAGTCCGAGTGCTGATAGAAATTTTTGTTAGGTTAGGTTAGTTTGAGGCAACCAAGAAAATTTGTCAGCTGCCTTCTCTCATAATATCTTAATACTCTCTAATCTGGCTGGTAAAATATTTTATATCAAATCACCTATTTGCGTGACATTCTTATTTATGTGATTCCAATGTAACTATTACAAAACCTTTTCCCAAAAAAAAATAACCACAGGCAGGGAATCCATCCTCACGCGTTGCGACTGGAAACAGTACGCACAGTCAGGTATGAAAGGAACTTCATTCCTCGTACGCTAAACTGTGAAATTAACTCTCTGCCGTGATTTTCCCAAGCGACTACAATATGGGGTTCTTCAAGAAGGGCATTAGAAGGTTCTTACGAGATCGGCAGTGTGAGTGTAGCGACCCTTTTTTTTTATACCACTTGGCAGACAAGCACACGGCCCACCTGATGGGGAGCGGTCACCGTGGCCTATGGACGTATGCAACACCAGGGGCGTCACACTCGCGCTGCCGACCCTGAAGAAACCTTCTAATGCCCTTCTTGAAGAACCCCATATTGTAGTCGCTGGTTTTGCACACGTCCATAGGCCACGGTAACCACTTTCCATTAGGTTCGGTGTGCTTGTCTGCCATCTACGTTGTATAAAAAAGTTACAAAAAATAGTAATACAATTTATCTTTATTTGGTGTCTCTTAATTCAGAGCGCCTTCGGGCAAAGACCTTCTACAGCTCCCTTGTGTTTAGTAAAAATACTTAATTTTCTTATTTTATTGAATTTAATCACTTTTGTTGATTCACTGGTGGGAGTTGAGAGATCGTTAATAGGAGTAGTTCAGTTCACCCTAGAAATCTGTTTTATCAATGGCGCTAAACTTCATTTTCAGGTTTCAAGATATTTGTACCCATAGTAACAATACAGAAAGCTAAAATTCAAATTTAGTAGGTATACTAAACTATTTTATACGTATACTCAATACCATTGCCCTTTGAAATGTATTTTCCTTAAAAATATGTACAAATATAAATTACCTACCTAGATATCCCGTATTGTATACATTCATAGCTAACATTGTCCCGGACTCGGTAAGTGCCGATCTGGCAACCCTACTCCTAATAGCTACAGGCATTGGTTTACCTATTAGTAGTTCTCGCCATATGTGAAAGGTATAACGGACAAGATCGGATCCTGCTTACGGAAGTTTTCCATTAAGACTATCTTCAAACCGTGCGCCAAAGTAGCGAAATATGTGCGAACATCGAAGGACGTCATACCTCTACAAACACCAGGTGTCTACAAAGTGGATTGCAGCTGCGGTAGTTCCTACATAGGCCAAACGAAGCGAACCATTGCAGAAAGGGTCAGAGAACATATCGCGGCTGTGAAAAACCGTCAGCACAATAAATCGGCAGTAGCAGAACATCTTGAGTCGGGGGCCAATCACTGGATTGAGTTTCATCAGCCTAGAGTCCTCTCCACTGATCGCCACTATTATCCACGGATTGTGCGTGAAGCTATTGAAATCAAAAAATATAAAAATTTCAATAGGGAAGATGGATTCAGGCTGTCTGGGACGTGGAATCCAGTGATTAAATTACTCAAACCCAAAAACACAGTGCCATTAAAAACTGACGTAGTGAGTGTTGTGTGTCGCCAGCCTTACCATTCACAAATAAGTAGTGGAGGGTAGGCACACAAATTAATCCCGCGCACCTCTCGACGCTCGCAGACCAGTCAAGTCGTGACCACGGGTGCTGCAACGCACCCGAAACGTCGGCACAAGTAAGTTCCAAATAAAAATTAATCGCGATAAGTCCCGAAACATAAAAACTATGAGTTTACACCGCGATAGTTTAAAAATAACGTTAGCAAACCGATACGGGCCGGAAATTGCACAAAAAGTGAAAGACCTAGAATATTATCGGAAAAAGTGTGCGCGTATTTCTACCTCACTTGTGTTTCTCACGAAATGCCGTGATTGGGACATTATTCCTACGTGTGTTCGTATCAAACCGCGGAGTGACATCGCGTATTCCGATAAGATTCTGAGATACGCGAGTGTTCGTTTACTACGACAACTAATTAAAAACAACTATGCGGAGTTAGATAAAGTGCACAGAGTGTTATACGTGTTACATTTGGAGTGCAGTAAAAGGTTGACCGGGAGTGACTTTGATTTAGTGGATCGCATTGCATACCAACAAGCAGAGAGAACCTATGAACTAAGCAGCACCACGCATGATGGGAAATTTCTCAAATTAGCTGCTCGCCAAGGTAAAGGTACATATGTTCAAAATAAGGCTGGTGACACACTGAGCAATACTGTGATCAATTTGTCAAAAGTAGACTTAGACCGGCCAACCTTAAGTATATTACAAAAGGGATTGAATTACGCTCTTACACCGAAAACTGTGCCATATGAAAACATCATCTGTAGTGTAGAGGAGGCAATAGCCCGAAATAAGATACCAGTTTGTGACGCTGACACTTTACGACAAGATGTCGCCCATGTCTTACGGAAGGCCCGCCTTCCGAAAAGTAATGCTACCGCCGAAGAGCGGGAGGCTTTGGTTGAGTTGCGGAACAACAAAGAGGTTCTGGTATTAAAAGCCGACAAGGGGAATGCCACAGTAATAATGCAAACTACGGATTATGAGGCAAAAATAGGCACCTTACTCGAGGATACCCACACATACAAGAGTGTTAAATATGATCCCACGTCAAGAGTAACACGTAAAATACGCAGTTTGATTAAGGAGCACGAAGAGGATTTCACAAAGGACGAGTTCGAAAAATTGCACCGACCTAAAATCACACAACCACCAAAACTGTATGGCTTGCCCAAAGTGCATAAACCCAATGTGCCACTGCGACCAATCGTAAGTCAAATTGACTCGCCTACCTACGATCTAGCGAAACACATTGCTAAAGCACTGCAGCCATTAGTGGGAAAAACACCGTCCTTTGTCAAAGATTCGCGCCATTTTGTGGACATAATCAAAGACATTAAGTTGGAACCAGATGAGCTTTTGGTAAGTTTTGACGTGGAGTCGTTATTTACCAATGTTCCATTGCAAGATTGTCTACGGATTATCGAAACCAAGCTGAAGGATAATGATCTACCGGATAGTTATGCAAAACTACTGCAGAGTTGCCTCGAAGGGAACTACTTCCTTTACCATGGCCAACACTACCTCCAGATAAACGGCGTCGCCATGGGCAGCCCTTTGGCACCAGTCGTGGCAAATATTTGGATGGAACATATTGAAGAGGAGGTGTGTCAGAACGCCCACACCCAGATCAGGCTATGGAAAAGGTATGTAGATGATGTTTTCTGCATCTTTAAAGGCAACAGTGAGCAGGTGGTTCGCTTTACTGAGTATCTCAACTCATTACATGTGAAGACACAGTTTACGTATGAGATTGAGAACAACAGGACATTGTCTTTCCTGGACATCAAGCTAATGGTGCGAACCGATGGCTCTTTGGCCCACACTGTGTACCGTAAACCCACTCACACAGACAGATACCTGCACGCCTCCTCGCATCATCACCCACTTCATTTGAAATCAGTAAGCTCGACGCTCATCAAGCGAGCAAATGACCTGTGTGACCCTGAACACCTGCAGCAGGAGTTAGATCATGTTCAGGAGGTTCTTCGAGTGAACGGGTATGTTACGAGTTCTAGAAAGCCGCGACGTGTACCGAGGAAGATGTTACCGGGTGTTGACCGCCAACCGGCGTACATGCCATATGTGAAAGGTATAACGGACAAGATCGGATCCTGCTTACGGAAGTTTTCCATTAAGACTATCTTCAAACCGTGCGCCAAAGTAGCGAAATATGTGCGAACATCGAAGGACGTCATACCTCTACAAACACCAGGTGTCTACAAAGTGGATTGCAGCTGCGGTAGTTCCTACATAGGCCAAACGAAGCGAACCATTGCAGAAAGGGTCAGAGAACATATCGCGGCTGTGAAAAACCGTCAGCACAATAAATCGGCAGTAGCAGAACATCTTGAGTCGGGGGCCAATCACTGGATTGAGTTTCATCAGCCTAGAGTCCTCTCCACTGATCGCCACTATTATCCACGGATTGTGCGTGAAGCTATTGAAATCAAAAAATATAAAAATTTCAATAGGGAAGATGGATTCAGGCTGTCTGGGACGTGGAATCCAGTGATTAAATTACTCAAACCCAAAAACACAGTGCCATTAAAAACTGACGTAGTGAGTGTTGTGTGTCGCCAGCCTTACCATTCACAAATAAGTAGTGGAGGGTAGGCACACAAATTAATCCCGCGCACCTCTCGACGCTCGCAGACCAGTCAAGTCGTGACCACGGGTGCTGCAACGCACCCGAAACGTCGGCACAAGTAAGTTCCAAATAAAAATTAATCGCGATAAGTCCCGAAACATAAAAACTATGAGTTTACACCGCGATAGTTTAAAAATAATGTACAAACATGTTTTACGTATTATTTGTCATTATTATCCTTATTATTAACAGGTAGTAAATGTTGTACCAATGTATTAATAAAAATGACTTATGACTACTTACTTATCAGTAATGGTAGGTACCTAGAACTGAATAGCTTATTTAGGTTCGAAATGTGCACGCGCACCTCTATATAAGACACATCACTGCGAGTCCCGGTCAAGTGTCGTAGTCATTACAATCAGAGCACTGCGTGTCACCTGACTTGCCACTTTTTAAAGGTACGTATTTTAAACATTTCCTTATGAAATTGTCATTATTCCCGCCGGTATTTTACCATTACCTTTTGTGAACAGAACATTTTAATATTCTGAATTAGGTTAATTTAGCACAAGTACTGCTAAATATTGTACAAGTGCATAGTTATAGATAATCAGTAATCTCAAGTGTTTTGTGTCGAACTGCTCAATTATTCTTTCGTTCTTCTTTTTCAAATTAATTAAATTATCATTTCAAATTAAATTATTCTTATTATTTATTACCTCAGCTAACACATTATATAATGTACAGTAAATTCCTGAAGGGGTATGTCGTATTTTTTAAATTACTAGCTGTTGCCCGCGGCCCCGCCCGTGTGGAATTCTGACCCCGTTCATCGCTGATATATAGCCTATGTATTATTCTGATGTATAAGCTATATTATTGTAAAGTTTCATTAAAATCCATTCAGTACTTTTTGCGTGAAAGAGCAACAAACATCCTCACATACAAACTTTCGCGTTTATAATATTAGTAGGATTATATACCTATACAGCGTAATTTATTTTTTCATATTGATCGTATTAACATTTTTTAATCTCGCATACTATACGAGTATCAACGAAATGTGAAATATAGATATTTCAACTCAATTCTATTCAATTTACAATATTGCAATCTAGACAATTTTGCCATAGTCAAACGTGCGGTGGAGATTTTCGTGTGTTTTTTTATACAACACACGAAACTCCCATGCACAGGGTGCGTGGGAGCGTCAACGGCATTCTAAAGGTTATCAGCGAGAAGCCGTGTTGCGCCATCATGGCGCATTGGGTACATGTCCATAATATGCAGGTGCCCACTGCGTCAGGTGGGCGCAGCCGATATATGAATTGATTTTGTGTTGTCTTTTGTCTACTTTTTGTGTATTTTGTTACCAACATAGTTCTTAAGTTATGCATTACTAACATTTTTATGGATCAAGCGTCCGAAATAAAGCTTTTATTATTATTATTATTATTAGGTGGCACACTAGCACACGGCTCACCTGATGGAAAGTAGTTACCGTGGCCTACGGACGTGTGCAACACCAGGTGAGTCACACTCGTGCTGCCGATTCTGTAATAAACTCCTAATACCTTCCTTAAAGAACCCCATATTGTAGTCGCGAGGAAATACCACAGCCGTTTCCGGTCGCAATGTGTTAGGATGGACTTCCTGTCTATTGCGGGCGGTGTGATGATAGAATTTAGCTGTGGGCAGTGGGTGTGGGTATTGGAATAGCTTTTTTCGGGAAACGTTACACAATACAATAGTTGCGACTCTTGTTGGATTTAGACCACATTATACTTTTGGCGAAAAAAAAAATTTTTTTTTTACAACCTGCATACATTATGCCTTTCACCTGTACATTATTCACATACATTATAAAAAAAAAGTTTTATTTTTTCGCCAAATTAATACTTCCAGACGCTTTCGCTATCGAAACAGTGCTCAAAATCTTTCGCTCCGAAACGACTACAAAATCACCTTGTATAGCTCCATTCCATCAAAATTCAATTTGATTTACGAAGATTACAGGAACACCTGTGCCCCGAGCACGAAAAACTATCGTAAAGTAAACGTATCGAGAGAACGGAGCATTGTGATTGGCCGCCTGCCTACTGTGAACCTGTGTGTGTATGAAGCCTGCCAATCACAATGCTCCGTTCATTCCATGCGTTTAGGTTACGATTACGATAGTTTTTCGTGCTAGAAGCACAGGCGTTAGGCAATATCACGACACGACATACAAAGTACTATATTCAGACACAAGGAAACAGTTTAGTATTTGTCATTTTGATTATATTAGAGTGAAGGCAGAATGGTTAACAGTTTATAGTTAAATAATGTGGTTTTTTTTTTCTATTTCTATTCACAGATTAGCTATCCTCACACACGATGGCACCGATACGTACTGCAACCTTGGACATTATAAAGTTCATCAGTTTTATCACTATTGTGGTGTTACTTGGCATCTGCGTACAGATCTCGGAATCAATTGGATTGGAAAATCATTGGAATGCCATGTCCAGGCATAAAAATAGGTGATATTTGCGATATAGCACCCACAACAACAGATGGCAATAATTATGATTATTAACCACTGACTACGAATAATGAAAAACAGTTGTAATTAAAACAATAATTGTAATCAACATTGTTTTACTTCCTTGTCCAGCTGCAAACTGCTATACGTGAGGCCGAACAAATAACCTATACGAACCTAACCTAACCGGTTTCTCCTTATTCTCAAACGGTATTCTCAAAGGGAATGCCGTAAGCATTCTCAAATATTGTGGAAAAGTACAAGTGTGTTATCAATATGTGTAGCAATAAGTTCCACCAAGTGCCATCAATCAACAGTATAAATAGTAAATATTTAAAGCCACTTCAATCGGGAATAGATCCCGGGTCCTCAAGTATATCAAATCTAAAAAATCTGATGACGGAGTCCGCCGGGCTATCTCACATTTGGCAACAAAACCGAAGACAGTGTGCGTTTTTAGTCGGTTCGAGTCCGACATAACCAGCCCGCCGGTCCCAGTGGGGTGGGACTTCTTGGTCGAGATTTCTCGTGCTTCAAGAAATAAATAATAGAAGAACGAAAAGTAGAAGAAGCGAAAGAAGCGTATGTCAAGATCGTAGCATGTGGAAAGCTGTGGTCTCTGCCTGCCCCACTGGGAGGGATGTATGACTATATGTATGTATGAAAGAACGAAAAAAGATAAAAAAAAATTGGATTTTATTTTTTTTCCGTTTTTTTCATACATACGAAACAGGACTTCCTCCCAGTGTTAACAGTTCAGTCAGAACTATTAACAGTTCGATTCCTGTATATTCTTTGCAACACATACCTCCCATATTGCTGAAGACCTTGACGGCAACAGGCTCCAAGCCCGCTATACATTCTGCATGAGCCCCGGATGCCATCAACCCGTCACACAATTGTATCAGCTAAAACAAAAACGTCATAATGATCACATTGTAAAAATTGTAGTGTTCATATCCTACTAACAATATAAACGTGAAATAAAATTTTAAAGCATTTAGTATTTAGTATAGAGGAATTTGGAATGGCTTCGTGCGGGTCTCGGTCGCTTAGTGGTCAGGACATTCCCTCTGTAAGGGAAAGATCGCGGGTTCAAGTCCCGCCCGAGGTCGATTCCCTTTTCTCTTTCTTAATCGAATATAGACATTAGCTTACTCACACAAAACGCGTATTTCTTGCCGTTTTTTGCGATACATTTAATGCATGCTAATAAGGATGTGTCTATAAAGTATATATTACCTAATCTTCTTCTCTAACATATAAAAATCAATGCCATTTTTGGTTGTTATTTTATAACTCAAGAACGGCTGAATCGATTTGGCTAATTTTAGTCTTGAAATATTCGTGGGTGTCCAGGGAAGGTTTAAAGGATGAGAAAATAGGTGCAGTGTATAGTTTACTAGCTACCGCCATATTTTTCCCGTTCCCCCTGCACCTATTTTCTCATCCTATAAACCTTCCCTGGACACCCACGAATATTTCAAGACCAACATTAGCCAAATCGGTCCAGCCGTTCTTGAGTTATAAAATAACAACGAAAAGTGGCATTGATTTTTATATATTAGAAGATTGTACGCCATTTACAATATTCATGATACAGAAATCAAGAAGAGAAGAGCAGTACAAAGGACGGTCTCATTGCTTTACGCAATTTCTGCCAGGCAACCTTTGGATGGAAGTGTATGTTGGTTGGAGTATTTGGTATTTGGTGTTTAATTAAATAGTTATATCATATACATATCTTCTATATATAAAAATGGATCCCTATTTCCCTTGGCCACTGGTCACGCCATCATGCGTGAACGGCTGGACCGATTTCGCTAATTCTTTTTTTAGAACATTCCTTAAAGTACGAGGATGGTTCTTACGGAGAGAAAAATTGAAAAAAAGAGAATTGACTGTAAGGCGGTACGAAGTTCGCGGGGTCAGCTAGTGTACTTATATAAATGCTTAATTATTTGAATACACACCTAGCCTAGCCTTCCGCCCGCGGCTCCGCCCGCGTACATCTCGGTTAACGCGACCTTTGCTCATATCTTCGGTTCTACTCAACCGATTGCGATCAAACAAACGTAAGATCTTAAGTCTGAGTAAGCCCTTTCTAACAAAAAAACCGCATCAAAATCCGTCCAGTAGTTTTTGCGTCCATCGCGGACAAACAGACAGGAAATTAAAAAAATATATTTTCGTGTTCAGTATCGTTAACATAACATAACCCAAGTATTTTTTTTTAAATATATCCAATGTACAGACACGACCACTTTACAATTATATAATAGTATAGATACCTCGGGACACGTATCTTGGACCTAAACTGCGAGACAATTGAGACCCTGGCGCCCGCGGATTGTTTTGTAATAATCTATGCTTGGTGAATTTGAGCTCGTCCACCGCAGTATAACCCGCGCCACGTATCATCCAAGATCTTGGACCTAAATCATAAGACAAACGAGGCTCTGGCGCCCGCGGATTGCTTTGTAATAGTCTACGCTTTTGAGTTCGTCTACCGGAGTAGCATCACGTGCTATCCTCAAAAGACACCGAAAAAAAAAACGTGTGGCACTCGGGGACTGCCGCGGTAAAGCCATTGCATAGCATTTTTTATCAACTTATGCAATTATAATTACTTACGTTAAGCGGAGCTACTTCGGAGCAGCTCGGCTCGATTCGTGCGACCTTCGGGGTGTTAGGTTTTTTTCGTTACGGAATTTCTGGATTCGGTCTCCACGCTCAAGGCCCGCGATAGAAGCTATGCAATAGCTTAAAATGTGTACTGCGCGTATAGGGCACATTTTAGGTCCAAGATACGAGGCGCGGGTTATAGTAACCCGTGCTATCCTCAAAAGACATCATTTTGAGCACATTTTAGGTACAAGATATATGTCCTAAACAATACCAAAAATAGATATGTTTGAATGAATGAATGAATGAATGAATGAATGAATTTCTTTATTTACAAGCAACAAAGGCTCACTATTTGTTAGTATTACTTAGTCTATGTTAGTAAAAAGAAAAGTACACAAAAATTAAAAATTACAAAGGCTACTACTACTACTAACCTTCGGAATTTCAATGATTTGTTTAGTATGGTGTTTTGACGAGGACAACTGTACCATGAACATGAGTATACTGTTGACTAGGCTGCAGCAATCTCTGTAACAAATTATATTTCAATGAAATTTTGAAGCATTTATTATGTCATTTTTGGGGTTCCGTAGCCAAATGGCAAAAAACGGAACCCTTATAGATTCGTCATGTCTGTCCGTCTGTCTGTCCGTCTGTATGTCACAGCCACTTTTCTCCGAAACTATAAGGCCTATGCTGTTGAAACTTAGTAAGTAGATGTATTCTGTGAAACGCATTAAGAATTTCACATAAAAATACACCCATACTTAGAACTGAAACTCAAAAAAAAAAAATATTCCACAAATCCATACGTGTGGGTATCTATAGATAGGTCTTTAAAAATGCTATTGAGGTTTCTAACATAATTTTTTTCTAAACTGAATAGTTTGCGCGAGAGACACTTCCAAAGTGGAAAAATGTGTGTTAGTTGAAAATGTTTTTTTTTTATCGTGCGAAAAATCCCCACTCATACCTACCCCGCCGGGGCCGGAGGTTTAACGTGTCCTATATAAAAAAAAAATCGATTAAGATTTAGAAAAGAGAATCGACCTCGGGCGGGACTCGAACCAGCGATGTTTCTCTTACAGGAGGAATGCTCTGACCACTATTATAAGCCTTAAACTTTTAATTATATCTAAATCTTAAACAAACTATATTGTTGTTTTTACAATCTTCTTCTAAAAACTATATTGTTAATTGCAGTTGCATTCGAACCCTTCAGTCCCAGGGCGTGAACCCCCCCCCCCCCCTCCTAATTGAAAAACCTTCTAAGAAAGTATTCAAAATTGCCCCCTCCCCCCCCCTCCCAAATTTTAGGCTGCGACCGCACTTGGATTGACTTAATTGGACTTCAAAGGCCCAGATGTCTTAATAAGATACCTAATACAAGGTGCATACCTAATACCCTATTAAGACATCTGGGCCTCCATACCCTCTTTCCAATGTTAGCATATAAAGAACTCACGGTATTTCATGCTGTTCCACCAGATCCAGCTGCTTCATGAGAAACCCGATGAATATCTGGTCGCTGTCCAACATGCAGTAGTTCACTCTTAGCGTCAGCAGTTGATTGAGTAAGCAGAGCACTTCGCATTGCAGTGGGATATCATTTTGCATTGTGTAGCTCTGAAAAAATATGAAGGACCTATTATCAAGTTCAGGTTGCTAATTGCAACATCAAATCCCATATATTCGTCGTTCTATTCTACAATACATAAGGCCACCCATTGTGCATTATATGTAAATACTAGCCTTCCGCCCGCGGCTCCGCCCGCGTGCATCTCGGTTACCGCGACCTTTGCTCATATCTTCGGTTCTACTCAACCGATTCCAATCAAACAAACGTAAGATTTTAAGTCTGAGCAAGCCCTTTCTAATTTTTGCGTCCATCGCGGACAAACAGACAAACAGATAAACAGACAAACAGACAGGAAATTCAAAAAAAATATTTTCATGTTCAGTATCGTTAACATAACATAACCCAAGTATTTTTTTTTAAATATCTCCAATGTACAGACACGACCACTTTACAATTATATAATAGTATAGATAGATGGTTTGATTGTTATCTTATCTTATCTTGTCTTATCTTATCTTATCTTATCTTACACCGGTCAAAGAATTGCCACTTGTCTAGGGGCGGTGATTGCATCAGAGACCTCGGACTCCTTACTTTGGAGCCCAACTCCTGCTTTTTGATAATACGGCTTTTATATTTGACCTTCCAACCCTAAGGGGACCCTGCGTTCGAGACTCGCCAATCAACAGGTGAACCGGCTTGCAGGTGTATCGGCTTGCAGGTGTATCGGCTTGCAGGTGTACGGGCTTGCAGGTGAGTTTGTCTTGTAATCTTGATGGAGGACCATCAAGCAAGTTTTCTTCAATTTCATAGTCAGAGAACCCCAAAGTTTATAAAAATAAACTTAGTTTTTTTTTTCTTTGTAATAAGAATATTAGCAACCGAAATTACCAATATTCCCTCTAACCCCTTCAGGTAAGCTAAATTGCTTGTGTTAGGAGTGGGTTCACGTCGGTAGTGTAATGGTCAGGATTCGAACCCGGGACCTTCCAATCGTAAGGCCGACTCCCTAACCACTAAGCTATAGACGCTTGCTTTTGAAACATATTATGATTGCATTTATATATATTAGAGCATAGAAATCAGTATTTCAAGCAGTGACGCGTTCGTTAACTATTTAAAATAGAATATAAAGAAGATACCTTCAAAGCCTGTATAACAACAGGCTCAAACAACCTAATATATCTCTCCAACTCCTTCTTATTCGTACTCCATTTCCTATCAGATTTATTCTTCGCAAAATTCTCCATTGTAATCAACAACTGCCTTTCCAATGCCATCCTTGGATTCTTACTGTCTAAAGACAACTTCTGACTGGCATTCGAGCATATACTACTCCTTCTAGAACCTTCTATTTGCGTACTGACCGGCGTCACCATCATGACGTCATGATAGAAACTAGTTTTTGTACTACCCTCATTTTTATCCAATATGCTCATGAAGTCTGAGTACTGGTTCACCATATTTGTTCCGAAGAGACACTTGAGGAGTTGGGTTACACAGTACACGGTTTTGTCAGCGCATAGAGGCATCATGACCTTGAGGTAGAAGAGAATTTCTTCTGTGACGTTGCCGACTTCTCTTTCCGTTGCCAATTCGAGTTGTATGGCTAAGCAGTTCAGTATGGTTGATAGAAATATGTGGAATATACTAGATTTTGGATCTAAATTTATCTGTAACAAAGGCAAATGTGATATTTTAATCGTTTCGCAAGCGCATAGGGACCAAATTAATTTGGTCAATTGGTGCTATTCATATGGGGAGAAAATATAAAAATGAAAAATTGTTTGTTTATTTTTTCTTGTAGGTTTGTAAACCTACATGTGAGATAAGAGTTTTTTTTAGTTTAGAACTTCAATACGATATTTGTCATACTATTGACACCAAATATGAACCTTAAGGAAAATACCTTATGATTTGAATATGTGGCCCTTAGAGTATCATAGAACTTCATATAGAAGGGCTCATTGAAGAAATGGCCCGCGAAGTGAGGCTTGAGGCTAGACGCAGGAGAAGAAGGCTTCTTGCGAAGAGAGCCTTTGTCATCCACGTCGGGTGGGTTACTGCCCCGGCGAGGAATCGAATCTATAAAAATAATCAAAATCATATCATATATTAATCTATACAAATATTATAAAGATGAAGGGTCTGTTTGTTTGGTTGAACGCGCTAATCTTAGGAACTACTGGTTCGAATGGAAAAAATATTTTTTTGTTAAATAGTCCGTTTATCGACGAAGTTTATAGGCTATATTATTATCATCACGCTACTACAACTTTTGGGCTACGGAACCGTTCTTCTAGTTAGCCAAGCCAACTTTACCTGCCAATCACGGAACAGCTTGCCTCTCGGATCTTGGAGGACACACCGCTGACACTTCCCTAAATGCCGTTTATGGAGTAAGTAGGCTCCGGGATCCGAGATGGATGCTCAGATGGAACTAGGATCAATGGAATAAGATCTCTTCATCCTAGCATTAATTCCCAGTTGTATCCGGGTCCGCTTTACCAGTCTTAACTATAGATTTGGCTAGACCTCGATCTTTTCCGTGAAGCGACTGCGATCTGACCTCCACAGGCCAATGGTGACATTAAGCGATATCGAAGCATTGCAGGTAGACCGTTGTTGTTGGACTTTTTAGGACTCCAACTACCCCTAACCACTGCCATAGATGTTCGTATAGCAATTGAGAGCCTTAACGTGCTCTCTGAGGCACGACCAGAACAAAGCAAATACCCATATTCATGCATACAAATATTTGCACTGAGCGGGGATCGAACCCGCTTAGGGTCAATGCTAAGATTACGATGATGTACAAAACAAGCAAACACAGATTATAAAGCTATAACTGTTGTATAAAACAATGACACTCATATGGACAGAAGCATTACACACTTAGACTTATACCTGTCGTCTTCCTCCTAACCGGACTGCCGGGCAAGGCGATCCCGCCTTTATTTAAATGCACATTAGGATTAACTTCCTCTATCAAATGCACCAGTACATTCAACATTTTTAGCGTTACTTGTAGGAATTTCTCTGCGAGGTTGGCAACTCTCTCGTTTTCTAAATGTTGCCAGCGTTCTTTCGTGTTGTTTGTGTCGCGTTCGAATATATCGCGATTTGTAGTCTTGTGGCGCATTATGTTGTGAATTTCGACTGAAAAGATATATTTAAATAATTATTTTTTCGTGCGGGTTTTGGGATTCAGAGGCGGGCGGTGCTATGCGCGCCTATCCCTATAAGGGGTAAGATGGGAATACCGTGGTCCCACGCCCGAAGGGGCCATCTAGATGGCCCCGGGTTAGCCGAGGGCCGAGGGATATGTCAGTGGCAATCTCACCTCCAGCAACAAACGACCCAAAACGGCGTGCGGTTTTAGTCGGTTCGAGTCATAACCACCCCTATTGGCTCCAGTGGAGGGAGAACCGCGGGGATTTTCGCACTTAAAAAAGGCTTCTGGGATAGAGGTATGCCCAAGCAACCTTTGATGGATTGCTTGAAAGAGGAAAGGAGCAGTAACTAAGGATTCAGTATGAAACTTAAGAATAAGATTTTTTATTTCTTTTATTTTTTATTTTACAGTTTAGAGAGCTTACAGCTAGCAGAACAATAGTACACACAACAATAGTAAACACATTTTTTTTATATAGGACACGTCAATTTGACTTCGCCTCGCCTGATGGTAAGCTGAAGGCAAAGTCTCTGAAAAGAGGGTCACCATTACAGACACGTATCATGTTACAATGGTGGTACTCAGCTTGACGGCCTCATCAGATGCTTTTTCACGCCCCGCTTAAAGGACTCGGGACTGTAGGAGGAGGGAAACAGGTGAACTGGTAAGGAATTCCAAGACTCCTTCTTCAGCGAAAGAAGCAGACCCCTTCTTCTTTGCAGAAGAAGGAGTCGCGGAACCGCTTGGTTCTTGTTGGAATATTCTGCACCGTATGCGGGTGGCATCTAAGCCCTGCACGTGGTGTCCTATATAGGAAAGGAGAGGGTGGGATTAATTGGAAGAGCTCATCAGAACATTCACCATAGTAGAGACGGTAAAATACCGCCAAAGATGCCACATCTGTGTTTATCTAATATATAAAATTCTCGTGTCACAAATGTGCGTAATCGAACTCCTCCGAAACGGCTTGACCGATTTTGATGAAATTTTTTGTGCTTATCCGGTATCTATGAGAATCGGCCAACATCTATTTTTCATCCCCCTAAGTGATAAGGGTGCAGCGGGAACGGGATTTGAATACCACGCGGGCCGAAAATATGGCGGTACGAAGTTCGCCGGGGCAGCTAGTGTATTATATATGTTGCTCACGTCCATAGGCAGCGGTAACCGCTTGCCTTCAGGTAGGCTGTGGGTTTGTCTGTCACCTTAGGGCCTGCGCACATTATCGGCATCGGCACGGCTCAGGATCTTTATTTGTCGAATGATAATCTGGGAGATACTGGATAGGAACTGCCGTGCCCCCAGATTATCGGGATTTATTACATTTAAAACATAAAAGCTTATTACGTAATAACTTAGGACAGAAGGTCCCTGAAGTAGGGACTGAATAAGTTAACCGACTTGGTATTACATGGATCTTACAACTTTTTACGGTAGAAGAACCGAGGGCGGCGAGGCTTGGCATTTTTTTACAAGTATTGTTTTTGATGGGATTTAATCATACCGGTGCCTTCCTTTCGCGACATTGATAAGGTCTATTCTTAATCGACATTCAAACAAAAAACCTGATCCTTACCAATGCCTATAATGTGTACCTATAAAAAATATACTATGCTCACCTGGATATATCAAAGAGCACAGTTCCATCAGTATAGTCCGCGCCACCACGGTACCGTTGCTATAGTCCAAACTGTCCAGGCAATAGCTCAAGATACCCTGGTCGGTGTACGCCTCTATATGTTTCCAGGGTGACCACTTGTTACATATCGCTTGTAGGGCTTCAAGAAGACCTTGCTGAGAAAGAAAGAAGAACTTAATATCTCGATTGAGGTATGATTGCGAAGCCGACAAGCATACGACAGCTGCCGACGCATGCAGCAGATACAGGGTACCCATTACTTGTTAAACTCTGATATGAATAAAGAGAACCATTTGGAAGCCGCAATGAATCACGTGTATCCACTGCGTGCGTCTGCAGTTGTCGTATGCGGTCACCTTCGTAATCATACCTTTACTGGTGATCATTGTGGTGGTATGAATGTAATCTATAAGATAATATATTTCTTTACTAATATTAGAAAGTGGGAAGATTTGTATTTTGGTATGTAACGAATGGAATCAAAGTACAATGATTCCAACTCAAAAACTACTGGACCGATTTCAAAAATTCTTTCGCCATAAGAAACCTACATTATCAGGTACCAACATAGTTACTATTAGCGATGAACGGAATCAGAATTCCACGCTGGCAAGCAATAGCTAGTATTTTATAAAAAAACGTACTTACCGAATAAAATTTACAATCAGAAGCCATCAACTTCCCCACAAGTATACCAACAGTCATCCTCAGACCCTCGCTATTGGTCAGCGTTTCCCCACCTTTCAGTTGCGGCGGGAGATCGCTGTAGAAGTAGATATTCCGCACCAGATCGAGAGAGAGACCCTTGATATTGAATGAGAACTGTCGACTCTGCTCTTTGGCGATTTCCGTTACTAAAGTCGTTGGCGATCGGCGTTTTAGTATGTGGATTTTTGGTATTAAACTGTGAAAAAGGCGATTGAAATATATTAGAAGAATAATTATTATTTTAAACTAAACTAGATTGTCTGATTATTGGGAAATCTGCTCTTCCGAAATAGAAATCTGAATCACATTTTATTTCTTACTAAAACAACATTCTGATTCGAATTATTTGTTCTGAAGTCATAATTGCATTAACATACAGACAGTGATAAGGGTACAAATTACAATAGTAAATAATCATCGCAGCGTTAGTACCAGCGGGGTCCAAAGCTTACACTTTGGGAACCCCAGGCTTTTGTTGGAATGATTGCAGTCTGACTACCTTCTTTTTTTCGTGCGGAAATCACGAGGGAAAGGGGACGGTTATGTCTGACTCAAACGGACTAAAACGGCACGCTATTTTGGGACTTCAGATGCCGGAGAGTTAGATTGCCTAAATCATATGCCTCGTACCCAGCTGACCTAGGAAAATTTCCAGTATCGAGATGACGCCTTTGGGTGTGCCCCTGGAAAGGGGGCACGTTGTCCCAAGTATCTTGGGGCATTCACCCCCTCACCTTTCCGTACACTTACAGTGATAATAATACAACAAGTAAAATAATAACACCCGTATTCACAAACAATACTTCGCTATGCGTACTACCAAAACTGTGCAAAGAACGACAAATTCTCAGTGCGTTCGTTTTTGAACGCCTTTTTATTCATTGATAACACTTAAGTAATACTTCGTTGAGGGAACGCACTGCGTTAGATACTGCTCCGTGATGTTTGTGAATTAATTTTACCAGCCTTATGCGCTCGAGTACACTATGAGACCTCACAGTATTGTTTGTGAATACGGGTGTTAGTCTCACCTAGCTATAGCGTGTGCCGCCGCGTTCCGCACTTTCTGGTCTTGGTCCCCAAGGAGATGCATCAATGCGTCCATAATCAGTTTGCTCCGCACGTAATAGTACGGATACAACATATATAACCTGTAAGAGAAAGAAAAGAAAGAAAGGATAAAGAAAGATAAAGATAAATACATTTAAGTTAGGCAATAGTTTCCATCTAATATTCTGTCACCTGATAAGTGGCTTGTGACTAAATAGTAACCGAGTATGTTGTAAGGTTAAGCAACACTATGCGAATCAGTCTTTGGATGGGTGACCATTCTTAAGACACTGAGACCCCTCAATGCCTCACAGGAACACGTTAATCCGTCGGTCTCGATTACCATACAAACATCTATGGCAGTCGTTACAAGTAGTTAGAACCCTAAAAAGTTCAACAACTAGTCTAACTGCAATGCTTCGATATCAGCAATGGGTTGTAGAGGTCAGATGGCAGTCGCTATTGAGGTTCGATCTATGGCACGGGTACTCGGAGCCCTAAAAACTCCCAACAACAGGTTTAACTACAGATCTGGGATGAACGCAAGGAGTAAGATAATGATGATAAGGTAGGGTTCAGTCAATTGATTAATTGAATATTAAAAAAATACAGCATCTAGGTGGTGACACCTTCTTTATACTATTTAGGTCGCAGACAAGCACACGGGCCACCTACCTGATGGAAAGTAGTTACCGTCGCCTATAGACGAGTGCAACACCAGGGGAGACCTTGTAAGAACAGAGATTCTGTGCCGTCAACGCAGAAGATAAGTAGTCTTCGGTCTTTCTGACAGCACAAAACCTCTTCAGTGAACTCTGGCTACCCTACTCATCGCCGGGAACACAACACGAAGTTATTCAGCTTACTTCTTAGAACACTTACTTGTGATAAGGCAGTTTCTCATACAATCTACAAAGGTTGAGTCTACACAGCCAGTAGTTGTTCGTCTCCACATTGACCAAACTGTTCAGGATATCCACCACTAAGGGCCAATGAGAGCTGTTACATAGAAATGTAGACAGACTCGTGAGGGCCGACAGAGTGTGGTTTACTGTTGAATGGATGTCGTCTGATAGACCCTAGAATTAAAAAATTTAATTAAAAATTTGCATTGTTAGTTTGGTTGTTTCTATGATCTTAAATAAATAAATATTGTAGGACATTCTACACGACGCTATCAGCTTAACTAGGTTGTGTTATGGGTTGCAGATAAACATACTTAGATACATTTTTTTGTAAATACATACATTATACATAGTAACACCCAGACCAATGCAAATATTCATATCTAATCATAATTCTAATCACAGTGGGTTTGTATTGTCGTGAACCGAACACGATTTCTAAAAACCGAACTACTAAGAAATTCTTAATTCAGCCAAACAACCTTTTATTCAATCTGGGAATTGAACCCAAGACCCTTGAGCACAAAAATTGCATTAGCTACTGTTACGCTGCGATATTAAAAACTAAAAAAAATAGTTACAAAAAGGTCTTATCTCATTTTAAATATTACGGTTTTATGTTTAATCAAACAAAAAAAATACCTCAAAAACTCACCTTCAGAACAATTTCAACTAGCTTATCCACAGTGATGAACTCGGATACCTCTTTCGGCAACAAACTAAAACTTTTCCACTTATTATAATGCCCATGAGACAGCTCCAACGCACCTACCAAATAGTTCCCAATACACACCCTCACTAGACCCCTAATCTGGGGGTCATTATGACCCTCTAACAACACAAACACATCACACATATGCTGACACTCAAAATTATCAGACGCCTCCAAATTCTTCATTTCTTCATCCGAATTCTGACTCACAACTTCAATAGGTTCTTTATACACCTCATTCGTTCTTTTCAAAGGTCTTTTCTTCCTTTCTTCTTTCTTTTCAAAGTCTTTTAACGCGTCGAGGTTGTCTAAATTCGTGGTGGACTCTCCGAAGTGGTCGAATTTCATGTCTAGATCTATGCTTGATGAGAGTACATCCCCACTGCTGGACATTGGGTATCCGGTAGACAAGGGATCGTTGCTACCTGTCATGTTGGAGTTAGTTGTGAAATTGCTATTAGTCATGTTAGGATTAGTACTGTCCGTGTTCATACTAGTACCCATATCTTTTTGAAAGATCTTACTGTCTAAGATATTGCTTGGTACATCTTTGGAGCTTTTTTGTTCTGTACTTTCCGATTTGCTGTCTTTTTTAGATATTTGGTGCGATGTCTGTTGGCTATCCATGCTGCGGAAGAGATCTTGGCTTAAGGAGTCTGTGAGAGAATCTTGGTAGCAAACGTTTCGTTCGAGAATGAAATCGTTTATGTGATCTTGATTGGAGTCGGTGCCTTCAGTTGAACCTGAAGATTTGAAATTATGGTGTTCAATTGTATCAAAATGAAAGATGTCTTATTTAATAGGAGAGCGAGCCTATTGTCGTCAGTCGAGCACTTTTGCGAATGAACTTTTGAAATGAGGTAGAGTGAATTATTTTCACTCTAAAAAACAAGTCTATTTCTTATTGGCCTTGAAAGACACACAAAAAGAAATGGACTAGTCATAGTATTTTACTTTTCTGGGCACCACAGCAATCTGCCTACCTTAAATAGATAAAGCTGTATGTCTGTACGAATTTATAATATCTTTGTCAAATAATTACCAGAAATGTTATGACTTTTCGTATCAGCATCTTTATCTAAGTACATAGTCATTGCTTGCGGGAACAATCGCAGTATTTCAGCCAAGCAGTTTAGGGCTGACGATTTCAACGATACTCTTATTGACCTGAAAAAACAGTCGTATGTTAACCTTTTTTTCTAATGTGCTTACTGCTAAAGAATGAAATGACCGCAGGCTGTGTTTCTGAAAAGCTGGCAAACATTATGATTAAGTAACATTGCTTCTCGACAAGTATGACCATCATGTGAGATAGTGGTCATACGCAAGTCTATAAACAAAAAAAAAGTTATTAAAGTCCGACCAATAAAATAAAAAACCCGTACTGGGGGCGCCAAAAACATCTATGATATGACAACACCAAGTATAGTGATACACATGTAAAATGCCAAGTGTACAAATATTTTTTCAACACACTTGCTTATGAACAGGCTATGACACCTAATATAAAACTGTGACTTTTTCATTGCTTCTTCTTCCTCCTAGCGTTATTCCCAGTCGCATCCGAAGCTTTCAGCTTGGAGTCTTCACTTTCAGTGGATTTGGCTAGACCTCGATATTTTCCGTGAAGCGATTGCCACCTGACCTCCACGACCCAATGTTAACATTAGGCGATATCGAAGCTAGACCGTTGTTTTTGGACTTTTTAGGGCACCAACTACCCGTAACGACTGCCATAGATGTTCATAAGGCAACCGGGACCGACGGCTTAACGTGCTGTCCGAGGCACGACCAGACCAATGCAAATACCCATATTTAATGCACACAAATATTTGCACTGAGCGGGGATCGAACCCGCGCCTCCTGCGTAGCGGCCGCGTTCACTACCGCTACGCCACGGAAGCTGTCATGTTTTTCATTGCTATTATTCACAAAAGTGAGTTATAGACTTCTTTTTTTTAATTTCATTGATTAAGTTGCTTTGTTCTTATATAAGGTTTTATATAAGGTTTTATTTTTATTTTTTATATACCTACTTGACGCGAGACAAATGTACATACGTTCATATTTAGTCTTAAGAAACCCTTTTATTTTTTGTAAACTGACGTCCTTAAAATGCCGCAGTGGAGTTTGTTGCGCCGTTTCTTCTCCATTAGCGCTTAGGAAGCGGTGGTAAACTTAGTTTTAAGGAGTTTTTGACGTCAAAAAGCTGTAACAGTGTTGCACTATTTTGAGAAATAAAGACTTTGACTTTGACTTAAAAAAGTTTCGATACAAAAAAGATCGTGTTCAATATTACAAACGAATTAATATACCTATTGCTTGCTCATTTCATGCAGCTTCGTATTTTAAAAGATAATTTCAACTTGTAGTACGTGTTTAACATACAAAACTTCCACTAAAATGTATTTTTTTTTTCTCTGTTAAAAAGTTAAGTTTTTCTCTGTTAAGTTTTCTGGTTAAAATAGAAAAATAGACGCGGCGTGTTATACTGGTTACAAGGACTGGGCACAAATCAAAACACAGTAGTATCCGTATAATAGTTTACTGCTTGGAATGGTAAATACAAGTTAGACATACAGTTACATTACACTATGTATAGAACAGGGACCACGCGATATTGGTTTTCGGACTGCATAAAATTCTTGTATTTTATGCCTAACAGCACAGAGATCAAAATAATCGAGCATGATTTTCTTTTTTGCGTTAGGCTTATTTTTCTTAGGCGTAGAAAATACATTTGACGTTTGACCTTCTCTTCGTATTTTTATTACAGAAGATCGGGATATACCTAAAAATGTGAATAATAATTAGTCACAGTAAAATCAGTAGTTTAGGCCAATTTCATTGCACGTACTCTATGATGTACCTACCCGTCATATTGACAACAAGGTCTGTGATGTTATTTAGAGGAACAGAGTCCAAGCCTTCCTACTTTTTATCCGACAAATACTTTGTTATATTATAAATTACTTTTCTTAACTGGCTTTTAATAGTTTTCGGCATATTACTATAGTTTTGTAGTTTTGTAGCGCTCTCAAACTCAACAACACGCACAATTGACACCACACTGACAGATGACCATAATGACATTGTATAGATTGTTACCATATGAAGAAATTAGTTCCAATAGTTTACCGCAATATGGCGAGGTATTTTATTTTACTGGTCGGGCTTTACTATATTTTTGACGTAGTATATTGTCCGCCAGTTAAATTGAACTTTGATTTAAATTTGAATATATTAGAACATTAATTAATCTCTTCGTACACTTCAATCAATCAATCAATCAATTACCCTATTGCAGTCCACTGCTGGACATAGGCCTCCTAATATGCGCCACGTTTGCCGATCCTCCGCCTTCCGCATTCAGTCTTCATACTTCGTGCTACTTAGTGCTTCGTACACTTACCTATCCGGTATGATTCCTCCTTTATTGCCCGTCAGCAGAAACTTAGAAGCCAGTAATCTCGAGCAGTACTTTAAGGGTATATCGTCATCTTCTGCCGATCCGATGTTAACCTGCATTTGACAGGGTAAGGTCAAATATTTTAGAATAGTGAAAATCTGATCAGCTAAACTGAGTTCTTACATTTTAAGTAATAACAAAGCAATTGAATTAGCGCTAATCCTTGTTATTCTTTCTTAAGTCCGTATTCAGACATCAATCATGTTATCAAAATTATTGATTTCATTGGTCCAAGACTCTAGAGACAAAGAAAGATGTATTTTTAAAGGGAATATATCGATCATCATCCAGCAATACCAAAACGAGTAAAAATATGATTTTCATGCAAATCTTGCATGAGTCACATGTCGTAGTAGATGGCCTAAAAGTAAAAGTTCCAATCATATCCTTTTTTCTAATTTATTATATTAAAAAATGACCTTAACACTAGTCTCCATAACCGTAGTTTGTGCGTGATCGACGTGATCTTCCTTATCGTCCTCAATTTCCTGCAATTTCTCTGAGAGGTCTTTGGTAAGGCGTTCTGTAGTCGTGATGTCTATGTCGGGCTCGCTGGCGATGGGTGAATCTGGAGTCTGGAAATAAATAGTGAACCTTGTGATATGGTTTTATTTAATTAATTAACTAATTAGAGTATGTATGTGATAACCAGATAACATTAAGAAATGAAAGATGCGGGTATAGCATCGTTATTTAACAATTTTTAGGGTTCCGTAGCCAAATGGCAAAAAACGGAACCCTTATAGATTCGTCATGTCTGTCTGTCTGTCCGTCCGTTTGTCACAGCCACTTTTCTCCAAAACTATAAGGCCTATGCTGTTGAAACTTGGTAAGTAGATGTATTCTGCGAACCGCACTAAGAATTTTACACAAAAATAGAAAAAAAGTATTAAGTTTTAGGGGTCCCCATACTTCGAACTGAAACTCAAAAAATTTTTTTTCATCTAAGCCATACGTGTGGGGTATCTATAGATAGGTCTTTTAAAATGCTATTGAGGTTTCTAAAAGTTTTTTTTTCTAAACTGAATAGTTTGCGCGAGAGACACTTCCAAAATGGAAAAATGTCTCCCCCCCCCCCCTCTAACTTCTAAAATAACAGAATGATAAATCTTAAAATAATATATGATGTACATTGCCATGCAAACTACTAACGAAAATTGGTTTGAACGAGATCCATTAAGTAGTTTTTTTTTAATACGTCATAAATCGCAATTTTCGCCTTTGCTGCTACGGAAACCTTCATGGGCGAGTCCGACTCGCGCTTGACCGAATTTATTTATTATTATAATATATTATCTGACCTTTTTATATAAAATCGTAAACAGTAAAGTTGACCTCAGTAACCTATCAAACCGCCCTCTGTACACTGTTCCTCGAAATCCACCGCGTCACCCCTTGGCCAGAACCTTCTGCCAACCACTAGTGAGAACCAACATGGGACTTAATTCACCCCTAACACGTGCGTGTCGTGAGTATAATGCGCTAAACAGTAAACTCGATCAGCTGGATATTTTCCATGACTCGTTTGGTGTTTTCAGGAGAAATGTATCGGGATCGCTTTTGTAGAACTTACAAACTTTCTTTGTCTACTTACTTATTAAATTTGAAACTTCAAATTGTTAATTAGCACTTAACCGTACGCTATCTTATGGTGTAAGCTGTGCATACCTTTAAGTGGTGTACATATCAGAAATATATTTTGTATTCCATGATGATAATGATTTATATGTATACTGTTGGTGTGTCAATAAATAAATAAATAAATATTATCTGTCGCGAGCTCAACTTCTACTCAATGCATTTTGATACAATTTAATTTTCTTTTACGATAGCTTTTAGATTATAGAGTTTTTATTCCTGACCACACTTTTTCGCTAAATCTTGACCGCAATAAATGAATTTACCTGTATCGTAAGATCTTCTACACTCAAACTGGGAGTGTTGAACTGTAACAGACTGCCGAGTTGAAGGGCTCCCGAGAATGACAGCTCGACAGGGTCGCGAACTTCGGATAGAGGGCTCGGCGCGTATCGAGACGATATTATACTCGATGTGCCTGAAAATAATCAAGTAAGGGTTAAAATAGGGTAAGTACGAATTGATTTGAAGACTTGGCACTTGATTTGATACAATCTGTAAGTGTACTTGACCCTTGAAGGTTTTATTAGGGTTGACAATAAATAAGCGATATCCCATATAGCTAGACCATATACTAGTCTAGAGTAGAGCTAATCTTAGATTCAGAACGCAATTGCGGCTAGCCGCAATGTGGCAGTCGGATTCCGCTGAGCAAATGTCTATGTTTATTTGACACCCACCAATCGTTTCAAGTAGGCTCGCGGTCTACCGGATACGACTGGCCGCATTTTAGCTAGCTGCCATTGTTATACATCTTATGCCTGTATTGTTCTAAAAAGAAATGCCTAGGATATCATTTTGGTCCTTCGAGCCGGATCAAAATGGCGTTTGAGTGCCGAAGGACCAAAAATACAGATCATACAATTTACTAACTATGTATTACTAAAAATATAACTTACTAATATTTCTTCTATGCCCCTTCTCGCTCTGTCTGTCATCTAAGCACACACTTCTGGGATGTCTTTCCAGCAGAGCGCGTTTGTACTGACCAGTAGCTAGAGAAAGCAACACAGTGAAACACTCCATCACTGCATTTTGTACATTGTGCTCGTGAGACTGTCCTATGTAGTGTATACATAGGTGGTACAGCTGTAAATAAAATGAATATGTTTAAAGGTACGCACGCAGCAGATGCGCGTAATTCATTGCGGCTTCTCAATGGTTCCCTTTATCCGTATCGTAGTTTAACAAGTAATGGACACGCTGTATCTGCTGCATGCGTCTGTCGTTGTCGTATGCGGTCGGCTTCGGAATCATACCTTTAATAAAGATTTTTTTTTAATAAATCCTCTTTAACATTATTGCCGTTTGCCGTGTTCATTCCCATAGCTTCTGGTGGCCCACGTTCTCACATAACGTCCCGTTAACGCGTTTCCTTCGCGTCTCTTTTTAAGTCATGCCCAGTCGCGCTGGGTCGAAAGGGCTCATACTCACTGGAGATATCCCTCAGACTAAAAGAATAATATAGACGGAACGTATAAAACCAGCGTGTGAAGCCACATAAAGTGATACTAAAGTAGCACCATCTCACTCGCACTCTTTGTGTGCACGCACGAGTGCGAGCGAAATGGTGCTACTTTAGTATCACTTTATGTGGCTTCACGCGCTGGTTCTATACGTTCCGTCTATATTATTCTTTTAGTCTGAGAGATATCCATATTGTCCAAATGTCGTGTGAGGCGGGAGTGCATGAGCAGGTTACTAGAAAGTACTTAGCAGGATGACACGAATAATCTAATACAAAAGCAATTATAGTACAAAAACTAGAGTACTACTGGGTCTTTTCGACCAAGATGCGACTACCCGCGGGTTAAAAGATTACTAAACGGCTTACAAACCTCCAGATAGTCCTGTACGGAGAACAGGTCGTTGTCTGAGAACTTCGTGACATCGTTGATTTGGAAGACGGCTTTTATGACACAAAACCATCCCATCACAGCTGTGCTCTCTGCTGTCGGCGGCCATAGCTTTTCTAGTGGACAATTATAAGGTTTTTATTGTAGAAAATATTTTTTAAAAAGCGTTTGTTAAGGCGACAGTGGCAAGGGCTCCCTATAACACGATTCCCGCCGGCTTCTCGTTGCAGAGATGGTACAGATGTTTTAATTTATACTCTACTTTACTATTACAGTTGTTTCGGGTTTTGTTTTCATCCTTTCTATTCGAAAAGTGTCACTTTTTTCCTCTCAAGTGGGACCAAATAGCTCATTTCTGTTAAGAACTTTTTAGCGGGCGGAAAAGTGATTTGAATTTGGAACATAAATATATCATTCCTAGAAATCGAACGCAATTTATTTGAGTTACTGGCTGATAATGGCGGCGCGACGACCCGTGCTAAATAAAATAAAAACAAAAGCGCGCGTATTCGAGATGGAATATGCGCGCTTTCGTTTTTATTTCTTGTAATCAGTAAGTACCTACATATTTTTCTCATAGAAAGGGGATGAAAAGTAGAGTATAAGACTCGAGAGCAAATTATTTTACCCTCGGGCGATGTACTTTGAACCCCTCGCTGCGATCAGGATTGTACTGTAGAATCCTTCGCTTCGCTCGTGGCTCAAAGTTGCACCCTCGCTATAAAAATACAATTTCGCCCTCTTGTCATACAATCTAGTATCAAAGATACTAACTTCTTACACCTTCATCATAAGTTACTTCCTATAATGCTTTGATCACACGCACCGAGTGAAATGGCGAAGTGCACTCAGCGCTATATTCAACCGAACCGAGCACAAGGGCGAGTGCACTGTCTCACCACTCTACTTGGTGCGTGTGATCAAGGCATTAGTTTTAGGTTTGCCCTCAGTTGAAACCTATAACCAGTCACGCCACTGCGTTATGTGAGTCGCGTGACTATAATCATAATTTGCGAAATTATGACGACCCAAACTCTCACTAATGAGGTTTTTAAATTTAGCGCCTTCGCTGCGTTTAGCGGGTGCGTGTCGCGGGTGCGGGTCGCGGATGCACGCGCAGTGCTTCCGCCTGTCCGTCGCGTGTGACAGGTATCCGCCTCACGCAGCGCTGCTCTTGAAATAACATGAAACAAGCACGCGAAGCGGACGTCCGCGCCGTGCGCCCGCTAAACGCAGCGAAGGCGCTTAGTGCTGAAATTAAAAACTGTAAAAAATGCCATATGCTTACCGAAAACTCGAGCCAATATGTTGGTAAGCAGGGGTTCTCTATGCGAACATAAGTGCGCAACGCATGTGGCTATACCGCGCCGTACCGCAGGGTCTGAGGTTTCCACATGAGCCAGTAGGGCTTTGGATAACTCTGAAATAAATACATTTTTAAATAACATGTCTGATACATGAAAATACAAATTAAGGCAACTATGATTTTCAGTTCTATCTAATAGGGGGCTAATCTATCAATTGGGTACTTTTTAAAACCCTTGCAAAGCAGACTTGACAATGGTATCTCACTTTTAAAATTTTTATAAACATTAATTATATTGTAATTGATACTGACGAAACATGCTTTTCCAAGCCACTACAAAATATTATGGGTCTTTCAAGAAGGGCATTAGGTTTTCACAAGGTCGGCAACGCGAGTGTGACGTGACGCCTATGGTTTCGCACACATCCACAGGCCACGGTAACCAATTTCCATTAGGTTGACCATGAGCTTATCTGCCACCTATGTGGTATAAAGAAAACTGCAAAGATTCTACTGTAAAAGCCATTTGCTGGTAATGGGGTGCCTTCTATTTTGCTGGAAACCATGAAGTAATTTTTTAAATCGGACATTATAGTTATTGCTTACCAGAAATCTCTTCATCAGTAGTATACTCAGCCAAAGCAGTTAATATCCTGGGTAAGTTGTTTTCTAATGCCTCCACGATTAACTGTATTTCTTTCGTCTGACGCACTATCTGACTCAGCTTGGGGAAGATTGTTTGTGCCTGTGTTCTGATCTTGCCCACCCCGGGGCGGATCCAGCAATCTCCAAGGCAGATACGGGCAAGTGCAGCACGAATCCATCTAGAGAAATTGTTATAGGGTACATGAATTTCATACCAATACTATAAATGCGAAAGTAACTGTCTGTATGTTATGCTTTCAGACCTAAACTACTGAAATGATTTTAATGAAATTTTATACAAAGACAGATTAGCCCTCGGGAAAGGACTTATATGCATACATACAATCATACAATCACGCCTTTAATCCCGGAGGGTTAGGCAGAGGTGAATTAACACCCACATTTCACCAATCATTGTATTAGGTCCCACGTAATAGGGGGTGAGCCTATTGCCATTTTCCGGGCACTATTGTTGGCTCGAGTCATGTATAGGACTTATATGACCTTGGGATATTTGGGCGCCGCGTGTTTCCCGGCAGAGTAGAATTTGGGCCACCCGATCTCCTCCCTTGCGGTGTCGTAATAGGCGACTAAGGGATAGGGCTGTTTAATATCAGACAAATATATACAGCCCAAACTCAGCCTCAGTTGCATGGCTCGAGTCAACAATAGTGCCTGGAATACGGCAATAGGCTCACCCCCTATTACATGGGACCTAACACAATGACTGGTGAAATGTGGGTGTTAATTCACCTCTGCCTAACCCTCCGGGAAAAAGGCGTGATTGTATGTATGTTTGGTCGCGACAAGCAACATCCAGGGAGGTGGAGTCGTGGGCAACAGCTAATTGATCTATAATTGTTTTTGTACTTCAGATTACGTGATTAGTAACTTGGACTGTGTTAGGCTAATTTTGGTGGTCACTAATTATTTTAGTTTACATATTTGTAACAAAAAATATACAACACCTTGCATTCCTTGTATGTTCAATTTGATTCTGAAGTATTATATTAGTCTTGTGCGAGTGAAAGGCAAATCCGCCAACCACAGCTCTGTTCAATGCCTCATCACCCACCAAGCGAATTTCCGCCTATAATAAAATTGTAATATATTTTTAATTACATTTGTACATTTATAATTACAAAGATAACACTTCCTTGGCAGTCGGGTAAAAACTTGGCAGTTGGGCAACTGAAGTGTTGGAGTGTCCAACCCCTAAACAATTTTAAATCTTGCCCAGACAAATTATCATCCATCATCATCCTCCTGCCCTTATCCCAAGTTTATTTGAGGTTGACACAAAATGTGTGTTTTTTTCATTCATCTCTAGTTGCAGTCATCTGAACATACACATCCTGCATTCCTGCTTAACCATATAATCATCTTTCACACAGTCCACCCACCTTCCTCTTCCCTTGTAGCCATCCACATGCAGTCCTTAAAACATTACTTTCAACCCTATGTATTTATATTTATCTATCTATATTTATGTGTATTTTATGTATGAGTATGTAGGCCATAATGGTTGAATAGTATATGTATGGATATGTAATACCATTTGTCAGGGATATACCTTAAGTATACCTCCTCACCTTATTATTATATCTAGATATTAATGTACACAAGACTTTGCCTCTCATTAGATTGCAATTCCTCTATGCACTCCCGGGTTTGCTGGAAGAAAACTCATCCTTGAGTTAAGCTCGCCTTTGTACATAATTTTCTCTTTCATTTGTATTATTATGCCATGTATGTATGTAGGTGTACAATAAAGAATAAAATAAAAAATAAAATAAAAACAATTTCCTCATAGCCGAGACAAATGGGGAAAATAATCATTTATTTTAAATTAATCATTTAATTTATGTGAATATTGTATGATAACATGTACATATCTGTAACTAGAAGGCCATACTAAGGGGCTGTGTGAATACCATTATAGTAAATAATGCTTCAAATATTTGAGCATAATATTGATTTTAATATTTAAATCGCCGATTTATTAAACTACACAACTGATAAAACATACAAATACTCAAATACAATGAGAATTTTTGTGGAGTATCAGTAATTCTGTACATACAAACACTGTTTCATTATTTATTGACTATTGTTATATCACATGTAGCTAATAAATACTTTAGATTAGATTTGGGGTTTCTATGTGTTTGATATTAGAAGATCTAACCCAATTAATTCTAATAAGACTTTTAAATTAGAATGCATAATAAATGGCAAAACAGAAAAATATAATAAGTATCTATGTTTGTAAATAAACTAAAATAGGTAACTTTTTCTTTTTGTGACATTAAATGTTACACATTTCAATAACATTGAATAACATGAACAATAATACTTTCTGTATTTTGTAACAAAAATACTCAAGGTAACTTACACTGTCGTTGCTTGCTAATAAAAGTAATGTGGGCACGGCGGAGTGTAGTAAATTCGCATAATGTCGAGCACAGTTTGAACGGTTTCCTAGGGCTCCCAGGCATCGCCCAAGGGTCGCAGCCGCTGCCTGTAGCTCATGATTTCTAAAACCAACACACAAATCATAAAAGCCTTGAATTTCGAACGAGAAACGTAAAAAATATTCACAAACTCACTTGGCAGAGCTCTCATTCGCTTTCAAGAATTCTAAAGCTTTCTCGGCTTTTTCCAATATATTCATGGCTGCTGTTTATCAGCCAGTACTGTCATTGAACGTACGGCTCATAATTATTGGCATAAGTTGTTTAATAAACTAATTTCCGTAGCGGAAAATGCAAACAAAACGTGAAGAAAATCAATCGGGACGAGTTGAAGTTGACGTCTAGGAGTCGTTCAGAAACACAACAAGATTATTGAAATTTTGGAGTATTTCGAATCGAATCAGCTGTAGAATATATTTATAGAATCTGTCATTATATTTTTTGCATAGATTTATGAAAGTTTTTCCATTCCTTTTTAGAACGGTATATTAAAGGGTAAAATGAAAAATAAAAAGGTGAAATGAAAACTCAAACCTTCATTCACCAAAGTTATTTATTTAAAAAAAAATACCAATAATTTTATTTTCGAACGAAAGGTACGGTCCAATCAAACATATTTATTTAATTAAATAACTTTTATTATAATATAAAAATTACATGATATAGTTACTTAATCAAAAAAAAAATTTTCGAGGATTCGAGGTTTGGAGGTAGTCAAACAAATCCGCCTTTTTATTATACTTTTACAGAATGCCTGTTGCTTGAACAGTAGACCAGTGACCACCTTGAACATTGAACAGTGGACCACACAGTGACCTTGAAGTTTGAAGTATTGATTTGTTTGATAACAGCTGTCAAGTGTCAAGTCTGTCAAGTGTCAACACATGGTCAACACAGCGACACAGCCCGTCGGGTCAAAAAGCACGATCGCTGATAAAAATTAAAATAGAATAGTTCACTGCTCTTCGCATAGCAAGGACCGACTCCTTTCAAGACAATTATTTATCGATAAGTGAAGATCTACTGAAATAACTGTCAGTCTCAGTTATGTCATCAGAAGAGCCAACAAAAGTTAACGTTATGCAGAATCTCAAAAATGTTTTATCTAAAATGGAAGCGGCAGTTGCCAAACGCAGTAAAGTAAGTAAATAATCCATTATTACCACATTCTTACTTTTACGATCAACAATAATTAGTTCATTAAAAAGTAACAATCGAGTTATCAACCTCTAATTATTGGAATACCATTGTTACTACAAAGACTGCAGTAGTAAGATGTAGGTATTTATTATGGTTAAAAAGTTAATACTTTCCTCTTGTGCAATATAGGTATGTTTCTTGTGTTTTCTTACTCAAAAGGTGATTCATTCTATAGGACTTAGAATATTTAATATTGATTTATTTATATTTATTTTCCCTAAAACACCATTCATTACAGATGCCTTAAACATAATATAATTCCCCACAATGTAAGACCTCACAGAAAAACTACACAAACCCCAACATTTACACTGCTATTAAAAAAATTCTTAGCCATCCAAAATTGTTCATTTTTGCACTAATCTCTCTCATCTCTTGATGATACAATAATCAATGTCAGATTAGGTTTTTTTTTCTTCAGTTAGTACAACTTTAGAGATTGTTTAGGCATTATTCTGTTCATGACCAGATAATATTCTTCAAGACAATCATCATAAACCTTCCATTTGCACAGTTGTTATCTACAAACCTGCATATATTTGTTGTATATTATGAAATATTACCTACTGAGTAGTTATTATCATTCTTATCTTGTTGTGCTGCTATTACTATTTAAAGAATTGTTATATGTGTTTATTGGTTTGTAATATTAACAAGATAATGTTTTATTATTATGTACAAATATGAGCAGTTCCTACATCTTTCTCAAAGAGAACTAGCGGAATGACACTCCAACTACTATTATATGCATAATGAACCTAGAAGTGGGTTTTATTGTGGGCCTTTTCAAGGGAACTAGAGGAATAGTATATGTGCCTAAAAACTATGAAAGTCTACCTATTAGTTTGCAGCAAAATAAACTGTCTTTCAAACAATTCATGGTCATCCCAAGAGACTTCTGCACAAGCTTCTTCATAAAGTTTAATGAATGTAAGGCTAATGCTAAGCTAAATGCTGAATTCCCATCCGCTATCAAAAAGTTTTAAACTATCTAAGCAGAGAACTGTGAGACTGATATAAATTGCTGAAATTACTTTAGATGTATAACCAATGAATAAAGGCACCTAATATACTTACTGCCAGTGGGTTGTTGTAGGCCAAGCACCTGCCTGGTGAAATGGCCACACAGAAGGGCAGATCACCTCATCTGCCCTTCTGTGTGGCCATCTCACCCACCTCCCCTGGTTCTCCCCTGGGAGGATGTGGGGTGTAAAACAAATGTACCATCTTTTTTTTTGGCTTCTTGCAAAGCATTTAGCTTATTTGGATGGGCGGATGGATGGATGATGATGGTGAGTTGATGATGATGATGGTGAGTTGATGATGATGATGATGAAGATGATTGCTGCCTCAGTAAAGTGGTGGAAATTTTACAAAAGGCTTCTACGGATATTTTAACCAACACAAGAAGTCAGAATTCACTGTAATATTTCAATTTACTACTACGTTTTCTAAGACGTGACGTCTAAAAATCCACCATTTTAACACATAAAAACTCGAACTCACACTAATTTCGGCAAATAAAATAATACCGCGATGCGTCCATCTTCTCGTTGGCGCCAAAACTCACTCGTACCATCTTTTATAATATTAAACTATACTTTTTCAGAATCTACCGCAGATTGCACCAAAACTTGTAGCGGTATCAAAAGTTCGACCTTCTTCCGACGTTGTTGCAGCATATGAAGCAGGCCAAAGAGATTTTGGAGAAAACTATGTCAATGAGCTTAGTCAGAAAGCCAATGACCCATACATATTAGAACACTGCAAAGATATTAATTGGCATTTGATTGGTCCCCTTCAATCAAATAAAATTAATAAAGTGTTAAGTGTACCGAGATTGCATGTAATACAAACGGTACATACACAAAAAATAGCTGATACTTTGAACAGACAGTGGTTAAAATATAGAAAGGGAGAAGTGAAACTGTCTGTTTTTGTACAGGTGAATACAAGTGGAGAAGAAGGTAATGACAATGTGTATTACTATTGCACATACATACAATAATTGAGTGTATTTTATTTAATCCATACTTGCATTTTCCATACTTAATATTATAAATAAAGTACGGTACTATTAAGTATTCTATGCCAATGACAGCCTCCGTGGCGTAGCGGTAGTGAACGCGGCCGCTACGCAGGAGGCGCGGGTTTGATCCCCGCTCAGTGCAAATATTTGTGTGAATGAAATATGAGTATTTGCATTGGTCTGGTCGTGCCTCGGAGAGCACGTTAAGCCGTCGGTCCCGGTTGCCATGAGAACATCTATGGCAGTCGTTACGGGTAGTTGGAGCCCTCAAAAATCCAAAAACAACGGTCTAACTGCAAAACTAATATCGCCTAATGTTAACATTGGGTTGTGGAGGTCAGATGACAATCGCTTCACGGAAAATATCGAGGTCTAGCCAAGTCCGTGGTTAAGACTGTTAAAGCGGACCCCAGACTTCGAGCTGAAAGCTTCAGATGCGACTGGGAATTAACGCTAAGAGGAAGAAGAATTATAAATGTGAGAGTAATATCTGTCTGTCTGTCTGTTATGCTTTCACACCTAAACCACTGTACCAATTTTGATGAAATTTAATACAGAGATAGATTACACCTTGAGGAAGGACATAATGCTATGTTTGGTCGCGATGAACGACATCCACGCGGGCGGAGCCGTGGGCAACAGCTAGTAGTATATGTAGGGATTTGAGAATGATAAAATAATAGCTCAAAATCGGGAATTTCGAATGTGTGATTCCAGGCAGTTTTTTTTATTTTTTTATTATACCACTTAGGTGGCAGACAAGCACACGGCCCACCTGATGGAAAGTGGTTACCGTGGCCTATGGACGTATGCAACACAGTGGGTAACCTATTGAAATATCGAATTTCTGTTACCCGAATCTTAAAACCCCGAAAACGGTTGGTAGAACTTTTAAAAGACAGATGTAATGAATGACAATCCATAATTCCGTTTTTCATTTCCCAGATAAATCAATTACCAGGTGCACTAAAACCAAATTTTCAAATAACTTTTTTTTGTTTCCCATATTGTCATAATCCAAATATAGTTATACCAGATTCTCAAAATATTTTTTTTTGTTTCCCATCGTATCATTTACCAAATTTTCATAATCGTTTTATTTGGTTCCCATACAATCGTATTCCAGCTAAACTATATACAAGTATAGTAAAATTCAGTAAATTTATATGATTCATTTATTAGGTACAGCAAGTAATTTAGAAATTAAGGTACATTAATTTAGAAATTTCAATGTCGAAATTATTAAAATTATCGTTAACACCCCGACTCAGTGCAATCCGATTCGGATAGGTTAGGTTTTTTTTTATTTTTTATTTATCCCTGTACGGAATTTTATACGGAAAAATTAACAGTTTAACCCTTAAATTATTGGTTGGAAAAGTCAAAAATTGTCACAACAAAGTTAGTGAAAGAAATGAATTGCCGCAAATCCGACTTCACGTAGTCTTGTTTGCCCTACCCCTAGAGTGTTATTTAAGCCCGCGTAGGCGCGGAGGGGCGAGGCGGCCCACGAGCTGAGGAGCAGGTGGTTACAATGGCCGCCGCCGCGGCTGAGGCTGGCCGGCGCAGCCGGCCAGCAAGCCGAAGCTGCGGTGGTGGGCGTTACAACCATCTGCGACGATAAGCTCGTGTGGGGCCGCTGGAGCCCCGCAGCGCCGGAGCTGTGAGAGAAACGATGCTTGCTGCATGCTGCATGCCTGATACTTGCTGCATGGTAAATGCCTGATGTTTACTGCATGCTAAATGCCTGATGCTTGCTGCATGGTAAATGCCTGATGCTTGCTGCATGCTGCATGTATTATGCATGCTGCATGCCTGATGCATGCTGCATGCCTGATGCTTGCTGCATGCTAAATGCTTGATGCTTGCTGTATGTTGCATGCCTGATGCTTGCTGCATGCTAAATTCCTGATGCTTGCTGCATGCTGCATGCCTGATGCTAGCTGCATGCCTTGCATGCATTGCATGATTATGCTTGCTTGTTTGCATGCATTTGATTATTATGCTATAAAAGTTATGCCAAGAGATGATTCTGATCTTGGTTTTAAAAATCTGGATATTGTTTGTCTGGTTATCAATTAAATGCATTTCAAAAAATTGTGTTTTAAAATTTGGGCATTCATGCATATGGATTACGGTCATTTGGATTTTTTGCATTTAGATTTCGTGTGTCTGGAACTCGTTCGTCTGGATTATAAAACGTCGTAGAAATGAATAATTGGGCAAATGAAATTCGGAGTTGCGATTATATGGCAAATAAAACTTCGGAATTTGAAAAAACGGGATTATGAAAAAATGGCCAAACGTTTTCGGGATTATGATATTCGGAATATTAAAATTCGGGATTAAGATAGGTAACCAACACAGTGGGGAGTTGAATACCCACTCCGTACAAATATTTGTATGTACCTATGTCTACTTGCATTGGTCTGGGTATTCCTATACCTAATACATATGTTTATCCACAATCTAGAATCCATACTACCAGCTATACTTAATTTGAATAAAGAACACAAGAATAAATAAAATACCATTTTCTGTATTTTAACGGGCAGTATTTTTGTAACCTTTCAGCAAAAAGTGGAACCGAACCTGCAAATGCTGCAAAGTTAGTGGAACATGTGATGAAGAACTGTCCCAACCTGAACTTCAAAGGTTTAATGACTATTGGAGAGTATGACTATGATGTTTCCAGGGGCCCAAATCCTGATTTCATCTCTTTAGCAAAGATCAGGGAGGAAATATGCAAGGATCTCAATCTTGATGTAAATGAAATTGAATTGTCTATGGGGATGTCTACAGATTATGAACATGCAGTAAGTATAATGTGTTATTGTATCTATTGGATATTTTTGGGGTCCCAACTCCCACCAAGTTCTTTGGGACCCAAATCAAGGAGTCAACTGCAGGTGTTACTGACTTGTAGGCTGCAAACCAATAACACCTAATTGATGGATAAGGCTCTGTCCCTATTTCTTCATGCATTATCACAAAAGTGTCGTGCGCGCACGGTGTCATATTTGTGGACAAAAGTCGAAATATTGGCAGTAGATTTACCTTTTGAGTACCAACATTTAATGACAAAAAATAAACATTTGCTTACAACAAACATATTTCGCTATGTTTTATATTTTATTTATTTCTCAAAGTGATACAATTTTTTAATTCATTAAAAAAACGTAATAAATTGCTGTGTCCTCTTTCTCAATAATCGTTACAGTTATATTACTGTACACGCGTCTTCCTCAGATAAAAAAAAAACTAATTAATCCACCAATTAATTTTAAAGTGCTCATAAAAGTTCTCAAGAGACAATACCTCTTATATATACTTATTTTTATATCTATATGATTATTATTTTTAAATATCAGAACATTGCACACTTGCATAGTGGTATCCTATCCTACAAAGCTTTTAAAATGCACTACTTAACATATTTTTATTTTTTCCATGCAGCTGCAAAAATATATAAGTAACTCCTACATAACATTCTTTTCAATTTCGTTAAGGCCGTCCGCTACCATATGCGTGAGCACGCATGCGAGCGCCTGCTCTATATGCTGTTTCGTACAAAATACATACTACTTTATATTTTCGCACGAAAACGCACAATGCACGAGCACGCATTAACAGCGGTCGTACTAAATGAGTATCAGTGAAATGACAAATTACAAGATCTCATTATTTTTATTTACTTACAGATTGAAATGGGAGCAACAACAGTACGAGTTGGTACGACCATTTTCGGGCCTCGACCTCGACCTCCCAAAGATATTGAATCAGATTGAACAGATAAATTTTATTTTTGTGTTGCTTAGACTGATATGATAACTGATGCATATACTCGATGTTCGGTAGTAAATTACTATCTTTGATTGTATAATTATGGCTATAAGCTAACTTGTTATGTTGAAATTTAAGTTTTTATGAATGTTAAGTACTGTAAAGTATAATGTTGTAAGGTAATAAATGGGCTTCCAATAGATTATTTCTTGTTTTTTTTATACGCATTATTGGAAACTATTGGAGCCAGGTAGGTGGTTGAGGCCGTAAAAATCCTCGCCCGACTTCCTATCGTCCATGACAATGGCCTCGAAGACCTAACGAACGTATCGAAGACGAAAAGTAAAAACCGGGAAGTGAACCCCTGGGTTCGATTTCTGGATTACTCTTGCGCTTTTATACGATGGACAATCTGGCAACTAACAGTATAGCTATCAAGCACGTAGAACTCATTTGGTTTCCAATATTCATGCGGTTAGATGCATGCCAAATGATTTTTTTTATAAGGTTCTATTCCAAGGAATCCATACCTACTGTCTTGCACCAAACGGTTTTTGGCCCCCTACCTCCACCGCGCGATAAAGAGCTGGAATGCTCTGCCCGCACACGTGTTCCTCTCTTCTTACAGTCCCTATATATATTATTAAACTCTTTGATCCCGGGTCCTTCTTCAAGTGGGGCGTGAAAAAGCATCAATCAAGGCCGTCCAGTTATGGGCCACCATTTTAAGGCCAATAGGATCAGAAATGATGGTCCGTATCTTCTGGACTGCACCTCAACTTTTTACCATCTAGTGGGGTGCAGTCAATGACGGATATAAAAAAAAAATAGTAATTTTCTCACTTCATTTTTATTTTGGTAACACATTACGCACATATTTTTTAAGAGTTGGTAACATTACCGCCTAAGACGAACGAATGAAATTGTAAAATCTTCTTCAAACTGAGCTGAACTGAATTGACTGTGAGTGACTGATTGACTGAGTAAGAGTGAGTAACAGTAAGTTTCCGAACGCAATGGTTGACGCACGCATGCGATTTGAAGAGAAGAAAGTTTATACATATATTATTTTGTGTTCCACATACCAAAATAAACATTAAAATTAATTGACTAAGAAATATAAAACTTCCCAAGTGTTTATTGTACGTGTTTTAATTTGTGAGTTACACAGTTGTGATATTTTTCCCACAGTGAGGAGTGGAAATTGTTAATTTTTGTGTCAACAAGTTTATATCCTCATTTGAAAGTTATTCAAAGAAGGCCGTATAAACAGGTAAGGATAACAACTTTTAATTGTCCTGCCAGTGATCAGGGTAGTTGCTTTTAAGTTCTACTTTAATGGATATATTATATACACGTGTGTAATGATGGGAAAGTTTTAAACGCTACCTACTGTGTTGAGGATGCAGCAGCTTGACTTTATTTCGCATGTAAGACAGAACTTTTACTGGTATTCTTCAGCGAACTCTGAGGCAAGAGAGTTTAGCGTATATATTGCACGCATGATGTACATTTAAATTTAGAAATCGAACAACCCATTTGGTTAAATAATGTTACATTCATTTATAATGCCAAGAAAATTTATAAATATATTTTCAGTTTTTAGAACTGAAAACATATTTTTAATATTTTTTTTAAATATCATATTATATTGAATGTGAAATGCAGTCATATTTTGCTCTTGCAGTGTAAACTTATCTCAATTTTTATTTAAATTTTGTATGTCTTCAAAACCTTATGAAAAAGTACCAATTTTAAACAGCTAAATAAAACAGAAGACTTGACGTTGGTTCTTGCCATAAATAATTTTGTGGAAACTTATACTAATTTACTTGATTGTGTCCAACTTCCATCAATTTTACTACATACCGTGACTAATTATTATAAATCTAAAAACTGAGTACCTACTGAAACTGGTACATACATACCTTTGATTTGCCTGACGTTTCAACTAGGTTATACCATGATTGCATTAATTCGAGTTAACATTATTTTATATCATGGAATGTGAGAGTTTAAAAGTTAATAATTAATTCTGGATAGCTTTGTTCATTTAATTATTACCTCTTAACCTAACACTTAGGCTACTTTCTATCCCAGGAATAGATATAGGGTTGCCTAAACTGAGTTAGAATTCTACACAGGCAAAGTCATGGGATGGGACTCATGGGCAGCACCTAGATTTAAAAAAAATAGAATGGTCATTTAAACAAATGACAAAATTCAAATCACACCTCAGTTGCTTCATTGAATTATCTAGCCACTCTCTGTCAATGTGCTAACCGACCTTGCTACCTTGCACACACCATGTGAATTCATTTAATTAACACTTGTCTTTGTAGTTAGTAAATCCTGCTCAAATCTTGTTCAAAGTTTCACGTGTATTCTGCATGTAGTTTAGATCAGAAGGCCAATTCTCATAGTATTAATCTGCTCAATATTCAGTCTCAATATAATGTCAATTTCCTAAATATCAAAACAATACACTGGTAACACAACTTACATAGCAATTGTTATCCTTATTGACATTGAGATTAAATCAAGACTGAATTTTGAACTGACTAAGACTTGTATTACAAGATATGGCCTTCAGGTTATACATATTTCCATTATGTTAATAAAAACCCCAAAAAAATCCAGATTAAATAAAAAGGTGCATGAAGTTCTTGTACACTGTAATAACAGAACTTCATTATCGCCAGTAGGTTGTGGAGGTCAAATGGCAGTCTCTTCACAGAAAATATTGTAGTTCAGGATGTTTCTTAGGATAGAGGATGATGAACAAGCCATGTAAAGGGTAAATTCAAATTTATATATTTTTTGTCAATTGTTATGTAGCCAATAATATGAAGTGACAAACCATCCAAGCATTTTTTTGATGTCACTTGGAGCTAGTACCTACTTGTAAACTTCAGAGTTTCAGAGTTATACTTTTTTCTGGACCACTTTTATGTTTAATATTGCCCTTTTCGGGGTACAAGTATCACGTACTCGTACAGCGACAAAGTCAAGAACCTAGGGATATATATTTTCTCAAAATCAGCCCTTCGATAGTCACAAAAGATAGAATTAGCGGTGATGGCGAAAAAAGCGACTCGCTTGGTTTCATTTCACAAAATCCAATCGTTCAAATTGCAAAATGACATAAAGGTGTAAAAATGTACACATAACAGTTGAAATAATTGTGTACAAAGGCAAGCTGAACTCTATAAGCTCAATTCCCACTGTAAGAGCAGCAGCCAGCAACGAATTTTTGAGCCAAAAATATTTCAAACCAGTTTGAGTCTTATTTACGGGATAAAAAGTTCCTAATCCCTTGAAGGCAAACCAAAGGTAACGCGGCACTGTTGAGTGAGACGTTGTGCGACTGCATGGACCTTCTTGCAACTATTTCATGTCACAAATTTTGGCCGTTGGTTTTGTAGCGGTAATTGATCCTAAAAGTTCTCTAGCAAACCTTTGAGCAGTGGACCTTTGAGTTTAGTGAAGTGGCAGCCGGAAACCTTAAAACAAATAACAAGCTTCTTAGTATGCCAATCGAAGAAAACTTTCCTTTACGATATTAATATGTTTCTCATATATGTTAACACAATCATTGCGTACCTACGCGATTGTTTAAGTTTTTACGTGCTACGTTTAATATGGGCGCGTAGTTTTTTACTTTCAACTTTCTAGCACTTGCCAGTTATACCTATTAATGATGGATGTATAATGACTTTATTGAGTTTAATATACATGCGTTGGGCCGTACAGCCGTGGTTTTTCCAGATTGACCGGTAAAATACAGTGGTAATATTTTTTTACGTGGGGGAACCCTCTCGGATAAGCCCATGCTGGAGACAGCAGGAATGTTACGTCAGAACCGACCAAAACCGCACAGCCGTCTCGGGCCATCAGTTGCCTTGGGCGAGGTAGTCTCAGTCATATCCCTCGCACCCCGACTGACCCAGGTTTCCGTCAAAGGTTCCCTCGGGCGTGGGAGCGCGAATCGCGTCTGCCTGCTTCTGCTAAGGTGCATGGTAGCTCGACTTGTCACCCCCAGGCTCATGCTCATGGAGGACGGAGGTCGTTCATAGACCTCCGATGCCCGAGTAGCCTTTGCGCATTGCGGAATATGCGGGACGGGAGGAGACTAGACTCCCGGTCCAGCCCTACTCCCAGTACAGTGTTACTACCCCCGTCGAGAAGGGAATAAAGCGGGGAATGAAGCCCCTTACATACTTCACTGCAACCGTTTTCGGTTGCAACGTGTGAGGGTGAATTGTATGCCTGTGCCGAGTGGTGCGATGAGAGCCGTGGATACCATGTTTTAGAACACTTCTTCAGAACCCACACCATTGTACAATGTACAGGCAGTAGAACACACCAAGTCTCTCCTGGAGTTAAGTTGGGACACTGAATGGGATTGTCGATGTTACTTTTTTTTTTTTTATACCACTTAGGTAGCAGACAAGCCCACGGCCCACCTGATGGAAAGTGGTTACCGTGGCCTATGGACGTATGCAACACCAGGGGCGTCACACTCGTGCTGCCGACCCTGAAGAAACCTTCTAATGCCCTTCTTGAAGAACCCCATATTGTAGTCGCTTGGGAAAACCATCGCGGGGAGTTCATTCCACAGCTTGAGTGTGCGAGGGATGAAGTTCCTCAGATGAAGTTACTCAGCGCCCGTCTTAACCGAGTCGAACTAGGCTAGTTATATTAGGTATGCTGGTGCCCCGGCAAAAAGATTACAGCAGTACCTACGTCGGCGCCTGGACTTTCGACTTATAAGGAAGAAGTCCGTGCTCTGCAGTGAAGAACTGCTTTGCCTTATTGAGCCATTGAGCCTTATTGAGCCTCATTGATGCCAGCCTGACCTCGTCTTCCAAATGACTGCGGTATTGGACATCGCTAAAAGAATGAAGGCAGCCGGGGTAGGCAGAGTCATATGCGAACTCCTGCAAAGACAGCGGTTTTATAATTTTAATCGAATAATTATTATGCATGTTTTATTTACCGCGTTAAATAATACAACCCAAGACCTTTAAATCACGTAACAATGCGACAGGCGACAAAAATATAATATTATAAATATGACATTCAAGATTTTTGCATACGTTCACTTTTATAATCACGAACGAATACCTACTTCCTTGAAATATTTATAATTGTATTTAATGTTTTTAAGACTTTAACAATCTCTTAGTCTTCGGTGTCCCACAGTAATTGAAACCTCTTGAGTACTCTTGACAAAGAACTAAAGTTATCAATGTAGAATATGTAAACTGAATTGTACTGCCCGCCATTGGCATATCGTGGATCGTGGACCCAGAATGTGCTCTTTATACGCGTATAATAAATATATAATAAATAAATATTCCACAACATTCTACACAACGCTTTCTAGACCCATGGTAAGCTTAATTAGCTTGTATTATGGAATCTAGAATGCGGATATACATACTTAGATACTTTTTTTTTTGTAAATACATACTTATTATACATAGAAACACCCAGACCAATGCAAATATTTATATTCATGCATACAAATATTGGCACTGAGCGGGGATCGAACCCGCGCCTCCTGCGTAGCAGCCGCGTTCACTACCGCTACGCCACAGAGGCAGTCATATATATAGTTTGCGTTTATTGAGTGTCTTTCGTCTTTTGACTGCCTCCGTGGCGTAGCGGTAGTGAACGCGGCCGCTACGCAGCGCAGGAGGCACGGGTTCGATCCCCGCTCAGTTCAAAATAACAGTGTGTTCATGAAATATGGGTATTTGCATTGGTCTGGTCGTGCCTCGAAGAGCACGTTAAGCCGTCGGTCCCGGTTGGCATAAGAACATCTATGGCAGTCGTTACGGGTAGTTCGAGCCCTAAAAAATCCAAAAACAACGGTCTAGCTGCAAAGCTTCGATATCGCCTAATGTTATCATTGGGCTGTGGAGGTCAGATGGCAATTGCTTCACGAAAAAATATCGAGATCTAGCCAAATCTGTAGTTAAGACGGTAAAGCGGACCCCAGACTCCGAGCTGAAAAGATTCGGATGCGACTGGGAATTAACGCTAGGATGAGAGAGTGTCTTTCGTCTTTTGAGGATAGCACGGGGTGCTACGGCGGTGGACGAATTGCTATGCAAGTTGTGTTACCAGTGTATTGTTTTGATATTTAGGAAATTGAAATTAGATTGAGACTGAATATTGAGCAGATTCATACTATGAGAATTGGCCTTCTGATCTAAACTACATGCAGAATACACGTGAAACTTTGAACAAGATTTGAGCAGGTTTTACTAACTACAAAGACAAGTGTTAATTAAATGAATTCACATGGTGTGTGCAAGGTAGCAAGGTCGGTTAGCACACTGACAGAGAGTGGCTAGATAATTCAATGAAGCAACTGAGGTGTGATTTGAATTTTGTCATTTGTTTAAATTACCATTCTATTTTTAACCAGTCTACCCACGTCAACAAACTCTCACCTAACACTCGCGGTGCCCGGGCACCGGTTGATATTTGAGTCTGAGAGGAGTAGACAAGAGATACAACGGGAAGCGAAGGAGTAGGGGAGAGGGTGGAGGAAGGGCAAAGGTACGGGGAGTAGAGAGTCGAGTAGATACCTAGATACGCAGGTTTTTTTTATACCACTTAGGTGGCAGACAAGCACACGGCCCACCTGATGGAAAGTGATTACTGTGTCCTATGAACGTATGCAACACCAGGGGCGTCACACTCGCCCTTTTTGAAGTACCCCATACTATAGTCGTGAGTCGTACTGTAGTAATGAGGTCGCAAACAAGCACACGGCCCTCCTGATGGTAAGTGGTTACCGTGGCCTATGGGTGAGTGCAACACCAAGGGAGTCACACTTATGCTGCCTACCCTGTAAGAACTTAGAGAAAGATAAGTCGGACAAAAGCTTTGGTTCCTCTCCAGTGAGCTTTGGCTACCCTACTCACCGTCGGAAACACAACACGAGGTTATTAAGCCGCAGCCTTCTGTAGGCCGGAGATAGGTACTTCCCCAGTCGAACTGCTCGATTGGGACGGATATACCGTCGTGTACCTACCTCCTCGAGTCGAATAGAGAGGCGAGTACAATGTCTAATCAGCGTTCAACGGTCAACTTTCAGCACTACCACGTGATAAACGACATCCACGCGGGCGGAGCCGCGGGCAACAGCTAGTAGATCATATAAAAACAATCGCGCGTGCCAGGGCCTCGTCTACCTCTTGACTTGGGTCCAAGATATGCGTATGGCAAGAGGTATAGCAGTAGGCGTACATCGGCCAAGGACCAAGAGCCTCAAACGATTCCTAGAGTGAAGACCTAGAATTTCTCTCCCAAAATGGAAACAATTTACACATTATAAAATACCGCGAAAATCTAGAGCTTGCATTGTGTACTGGCTACAATATAATTCAACGCACTTAGCGCTCCAGTTAGTTAGATCAAGAAAGGAGGCTAACCTGCTTTACTACATCTCCCTATTTTGTAACTTATAAACGGTAGTTAAACTGTGTTACCAAATGTCATTGTATTGAATCGACTGAAGTAACTAGTTGTGCTTCACGGTTAAATTAGCGTTAAATTGATGACGTCTGTGGGTGATTTCGTGATATGCTGTCCATAAATAAGCCTAGGAGATATGTCAATAAATCCATACTAATATTATAAATGCGAAAGTAACTATGTCTGTCTGTCTGTCTGTTACGCTTTCACGCCTAAACTACTGAACCGGTTTTGATGAAATTTGGTAAGGGGGTAGATTAGACCTCGAGAAAGGACATAGGCTATGTTTGGCCGCGATAACCGACATCCACGCGGGCGGAGCCGCGGGCAAAAGCTAGTAATTTATAAATGTAAAGATATTCTACAAATCGGATCACTACCGTTTTATTGATTCAACAATTCAACTTAATAATTCGAAAACCGAAAACAACACCTCTGCCTTGCCTTTTTTCTTGGGCTACTACCATTTCTAGCTTATTTAAATATTACTTTGTGACTTTCATAGTGTGAATCGGACCGTCAGCGTCCGTAACTTGAATCGGACCGTAAGCATCCGTAACTTGAATCGGACCGTAAGCGTCCGTAACTTGAATCCTGTTGTATGGTCAAACTGGGTCAAAAATGACGTCAAACTGACAACGGCCAAAGGTCAGAAAAACGGTCCGAGCCCGATTTATGTTATGAAATTCAAGTTAGAAAATATTAATTCACACTATTAAAGCAAAGTTGAAATGAGTGAGTTATGTTAACTTAAGATGGCGGTAATGCCCCCGAATATGTCTATAGTTTGCTAGTAAAATAAACAAACGATCTTCCAATGAAATAAACACATCAAAAGATATGTTTTAACATAATCATTACTTAAAAAACCAGTAATTAATTATTACAGAATTAAAAGCGATGTAATGTAACATCCGGCGAACATATTCTTAACGAGGTACCTATCACGTAATGAGACATCTACCAAAGCCATTGTGCGTTGACAAACAGCAGACAAGTCTTAATTCGACGAAGGAACGGACGACATAACTGTTATTATTATGATATAGCGGCACAAAAAAGAAAAAGTTCTTAAACTTATAACCGTAAAGCCAACGATTTGCTGTCGCTTTCATTTCAACTTCAATGTTAAACATTAAACAAATTATAACGCTCAGTGCAATGATTTAGAAATTCGTAGCGCTGCTTTCGAACCGATATTATACTATCTACAGTAGAAATATATTTTTTTACTCCACATCACTATCTTTACACGCTAACTATTGTGTTCTACTCGTATACGCGAAGTACAAAACAATCAGCGCCCGCCAGGGGGCCTCGTTTGTTTTGCGACTTAGGTCCAAGATACGTGTCTCGCGGTATACTTCACATTAACCGCAGCCCAATGGTTAACTACTGCTATGAAACTGTTAACTCACTACGCATAATTAACCAGATATAACCAGTTGTACAATACCTTGAGTAAAAGCATGACTGACCGGCGACAAAAGAGGTAGATGTATTGTATTGTGTTTGATAGGAAGTACAGTTTTGAGGAACACAGGAAAATTGTTAAGTAATCTACAGTTGGAAAATGGTTATGTAAAAGGAAATTATGTAAGGGCTTTGTAATAGTATGGTTAAAACATTTAACACCATCATTATACATAATCATAGTGTTAGTCCCAATTGTGTCCATAACTTGCACTGTAGAGCCCGGGGTCCGTTCTCCTATTCTATCTCATGGGTAATTTGGCGGGCTGGTTCTCTAGGCGCAAGTGACTGATATAGCCACCTATCACCCCAGTAGAAGCAGGTCTGCGTATCCTCTGTTCGGGGTAGGATGGAGTCATCTCAAAACCGGAGATGACCCACTGTCAGCCGTGGACAATTATTTCTTATTGAGTAACCTTCTTCCTCCTAGCGTTAATTCCCAGTTGCATCCGAAGCTTCCAGCTCGGAGTCTGGGGTCCGCTTTTACCAGTCTTAACTACGGATTTGGCTAGACCTCGATATTTTCCGTGAAGCGATTGCCATCTGACCTCCACAACCCAATGTTAACATTAGGCGATATCGAAGCTTTGCAACTAGACCGTTGCTTTTGGACTTTTAGGGCACTAACTACCCGTAACGACTGCCATAGGTGTTCTTATGTCAACCGGGACCGACGGCTTAACGGGCTCTCCGAGGCACGACCAGACCAATGCAAATACTCATATTTCATGCACACAAATATTTGCACTGAGCGGGGATCGAACCCGCGCCTCCTGCGTAGCGGCCGATATTGAGTAACCTTATGCCCCGGTAATTGAGACCTGAGACGGTGTGCAATTTTAGTCAGTTCTAGTCTCTAACCACCCCGGTACCCCTAGCACGAAAACCTATCATAACGTATCAAGATGACGAAGCATTGCGATTGGCAGACTTCACACGCATACAGGTTCACAGTCGGCAAGCGGCCAATTGCAAGTTTCCGTTCTTTTGATACGATTACGATTACGATAGTTTTTCATGCACGTGGCACGGTGACTCGCCGGCTAAGGGGGTAAGTTGCAAGATCTTAAAAATACGTATTATAAAGACACAAATACACACATTCTGCAGTCTTATAATTAACATACGAGTTACGAAGTAAACACGATAAATATTAATGACCCATAGCTAATTTTATTCCACCATAATGCGATTCCAAGTTCATCATCTGCATTTACACTCATCGTGAAGGCAATAAACTGTTTGTAAAGAATGTCAATAATATTCAACGACTTTGAACACGGCCTAGTCAATGCTTCTTACTGCTAGTGTTGTATGAACTTATGTGCGACTATGTTTTCAATATGAAGATCGTGTTATATCCACAGAGGACAGAATATGATAGCCTTCTCCATGGTTATTATCGTTATCTAGTACAATAAAATTAGGTTTTGACAAAGGAATCATTCCTAAAAAGTAGCAATTTTCTTTCGGAATTCATTGAGAGGGGTTACTGGTGGTAGTCTTAAGTCTTAATTTCGATTTGCGTGGTATTCGGTTCGTTGCGTTCTCCGCCATCTTGAATTTAAGTATAGATTTTTGTTTAATCATTTTTGTTTATTTCTATTGTACGAGTAGGTACTAATCACCATACTTAATCATATCCCGGTTCCGTTATTTTTAATATTTCGCCATAATGACTCTGGTAGAGTCAGACGGCAGTCGCTTCACGAAAAATATCGAAAAAATTCAAATTAGACTGGTAAAGCAAACCCCAGACTCCGAGGTGAAAAGACTTCGATGCGACTGGGATTAACGCTAGGATGAAGAAGAAGAATGACCTACCATAAGTTTGTTAACCCTACTAGTGCATGTACCTAGGGTATGTCATGTAGTCAATAATGTCAATTCGGTCACATGACGCGGTACACTGTTGTCACAATCGGTATTATTGAGATCCATACCATTTAATATCATACGTACTCGCAGAAACATTACTTTTCTATGTATAAAATTAAGTTACGTTAAAAATGTATCAGGGGCACGCACTCGTGAGCACAAAAAAGAGGATCTCGGATTAATTCAGACGCAATTTCAGTCGCAAGTGTTGACAAAATACGTAAAAATTGTGTGTAACCCCAAATTGTGAGTTGACAATGAGCCAAGTAAAATACATAGTAGCCATTTGTTTTTTTTTTTATATTTTTAATTATTATATTTAATTCGTATTTTTTTATTTCTTTTATCAACGCTAAAATATTGTTGATGCTAGCACTAGAGCTAAATTGAGGATTTGCTAACTAAAGTCAAGGTCGTGAGATACAATAATACTCCTGTTTACGAATGTCATGTTTTGACTTCGATTATTGCGTCGACAAGAATACTAGGTTCATCTTTTAAGAGTGTTAAGTGACTCAGTTGCAGTACTTGCAGTATTCTCTGGAAGCACGAGTATACCGAATCTGGAAGAAAGACTCGTCCTCTATTACATTTATTCTAATTTGGCCGTTTTGCTCAGAATCATAAATTTCCAATTAGATAAAAAGTCATAAAAAGTCATAAAGTTCCAAGCAGGGGTAGCCTAGTTTGGGTATATAGGACCCTCTATGGCTTTTGGAAGCTTACCTACCTGCAAACCGGCACACGCATGGACGCAGGCTCTCCTCTCCTCCCGGTTTGAGAGACTCCCCAGTCTTCTGAATAGACGACAGTCGCTTAAATGTAGTCGATAAACCTAAAATTTAAAGGTAGTGAAAGATTTGGAGGCAACCGGGATTGGTGCATGGGTGGCAATGATCAGTGGAGGTAGACTAGTCGCAAAGGTGTCAGATAACGAGCGACTGGTTGCCGGTATGACAGAAATTTCTTTAAAACAGCAACTAAACATTTGATTAACTTCTGCATATCTGTTCTGCAGAACTAAGGTACCTATACCTTACCAAAAATTTACCAGTACACCGCAATAAACCTACAGATATTTCAATTTAGACGAGTGTACATTGTACGTCACGATACATATAAAAAAATACCTAAACCAATTGAAACACCCATCTAATAGTTTAAGGTAATCACAACACAATGGCTGGTATTATTGTTATGGCTGTGCCTACACGTTGTGTATTGTCTGATTGACGATTAAATGTAGAGGTCAGCGGTTATGAAATTGAGGGTGATGATACAATAGGCGGACTGGCTGCTGGTACCTGTACCAGGGTATTGTTCTGTAGTGATTTTATAAACGTTTAGCCAATAGGTCACTGGGTTTTCTCTCCTTATGTTTGTACATAAGTAGCTGCAACGTAATATCTATGCCATAGGATTTGAAATTGCGAAGACGCCAGGCCCGCGCTCATAGGGGCCATGGTAAAACGATATCTTCAATAAATATTAGATAAATAGTAAACATGTGCTGCATGCCCATATTTGTACACCGGAGAACCTTGTGAGCGCCTCCAAGAACGCAATCTAGGTAGCAAAACACTGGGAAACCAGAATTTGAAAGTAAAAGTGCCGTCGATTCGACAGAAGAAGTAGTAGGTACAGTAGATAGGCTAGGCACTGGTGTTAAATTTTCTCTCGGGATTGGTGGTGAAACGGCGGTATCTCTCATTAAATCCAAGAGGAACTAACCCTCAAGGAAAGGAGCAATACGAGAGCGGATCACGGTCTCCAAAGTGCAAATTTTGGATGCAATCGGTAATGGAGATCTGGTGATTATCATCATACTCACCAGATCTCCATTACCGATTGCATCCAAAATTTGCCTTGCCTACATATTCTTGCCTGACATCTCAGGCAAGAATATGTAGGCAAGGCACTATCAAGAATAGTTGCTAATACTGTGCTGGTTCACAAGTTATTGGCGTTATACAAAAATTTTATGTATATTTTCGACATCTACATGATCATAATTAACAAGTCAAGGAACAAACTACAATCTTATTGCAATTCCGGTATATTCCCCAGAATGTACCAACTATTCTCGGTCGCCCTAGTCATAACAGTAGTTTCATCATCATCATCGTCCTCATAGTGATTTCCCAGTTGCGTATAGAGATGAATCATTCCTTCTTTATTTTTTTCATTTTGTAAGATATACGAATATACAGAATATACGATTTTTTAATTTTGACAATCACTACCTCCCAGAATAGTCTAAAAACATTTGGAAATGATCCCACATATTTTTAGATTGTTCTAGGATATTATCATTCATGTCGAGACTATATATAGGAAGGTCACTGCTGATCAGATAAGCCATTCCTAAAAACTTCAAATGAGTGTTTCCAGATTCCATGATAGTTTAAATTTTCCTGGGACTTCCTGTGTTATGCTCGGTGGTTTCCTGGGTTACAGTCGTGAGAATTCGAGTGGGATAAATCCCATTCATAGAGACTTATCTCATCAATTTGTTAAATAAAATACAAATAACAAGTCTCGCATCTCAGATAACCAATATCGTGAGAAAGTCGCTGTGGAAATTGCACCCTGCTCTGTCTCGTCTTATAAGGAAACTGTCTCACACTTCCGTGATGTAATCGATACCAGTACTAGGAGGTGAGTAGTTTTAGTCGCTCGTTACGTGTACAGTTGATATTTCAAGTGACCGGATCCATTATCAAACTTTTAATAGCTACATCTGTAACAAATATTACATTATAAGTATGTTTGTAAATGAAGTCTGAGAAAACTGGGGTGAAGTTGATGGACCGCGTGTAAGGAACAGCGTGAAAAAGGCATGTTGTGGTATGGTTGAACATGTAGTCAGTAACATAGAGAAGGAGGACGAATGAGGAGAGGATGGACGAAAGAAAATTGACGAAACAGATTTATGATGCGAGGGTTAATGGGCAGCCTGGTAAGGGTCGACCTGGACATACGTAATGTCAGTCAGATCGAAGGCATTTTAAAGAAAGGACATGTAAAGAGCACCCGAAACCGGCTAGCATGCACGAAAACAATTATGAAAGTTCTGTTCATAGAATACTGATCGCGTATGAAATACTGATCTCGTAGTACGTACCACAGGACCCACAGGACCTATATCCGGGATATAAAGATATAAAAAGCCTGTGTGCATTTCCAAACTCATTTATCTGGACGATTTTCATTCAAGTCCATTCAACAATGCTTACGTGAAAGAGGTCAAAAGCATTTATAGATTTTGGCAAGAAATTCCAAGACCAAGAGTACCAGGTTGAAGAAATAGCTATTATCTCTCGCTAGAGCAACTCAGCACTGGTAGCCTCGATCTGTTCCTGTACAATTCGATACGTATCTTAAAACAACAAAACTATGCTGAACGAATCGATTGTAGCTTGCTATTTTTTTTTCAAATCAGCGTCTTCGCAATTCAAGAATAACAACATCAGTCTTGCCTTCTTCGCTTTGGTTTGTTGCGTCAGTTTCTGCATGGGAGTTTGCCTTCTATAGTTTCGAGTAATTGGTTATGCAAGATCAGGAGCGAAGGTCAAATAAAAAGTTAATAAAACGATGGTTTTATGGACTTTGATGAACGTTGATGAAATTTGGTGTAGGATAGATTAGACCTTGAGAAAGGACATAGGTTATGTTTGGTCGCGATAACCGATATCCACGCGGGCGGAGCCGCGGGAAACAGTTAGTTTTAAATAAATCGTATTTCAAAATTTTCATTGCAAGTTTGATCACAGATACCTACGTATCGCGAATAAACAGTAATGACTTGCTGAGAATAACAGCTGTGCAATTCACTAAGCAAGCACAACGATGCGACAACGATGCGAGTCGCAACGATGTGCGCGATAGACACTGTCATTGGTCGATTTCCAATGACGTGATACAATCTGACCAATGACAATCTACGTTGCGCCTCGCATCGTTGTCGCATCGTTGTGCTCGCTTAGTGAATTGCAGTGCAGTTCATTTGACTATTTTGTTAGAGATTCGTATAGTTTAATCATCCTCCTACCCTTATCTCAAATTTGTTTGGGGTCGGCGTGGGATCTCTAGTTGCAGTCATCTCAACATTCACGCCCACATCTATCACACAGTCCATTCACCTCCTTTTGGTCTTCCTATCCACTTGCAGCCATCCACTTCCATAGTTAATGCCTTCCTTACGAGTTACGACATTACTTTCATCCCTACGCATTACATGTTCGTTACAGTTTAATACTTTTAATTGATACTGGTAATAAGTATCTATCCTGCACTTGGTAGTTATGGTATTTTATGTTAAGTTTTTTACTTTAATTCCTCAGATATTTACTACACAAACCGTATTTTTTAATAAATAAGATCCGTTTAAATATTTCATACTAATTGCCGACTAGAGTCTCATAGTAGGAATACATTCCATACAAAAATAGTGTGATTAAAAAAAAGATAAATTAAAATGCGGGAATTATCTGTAGGCCTTCTGTAAAAATGAATAAATAAATATTTAAAAAGTATGCCGAGTTGAATTGGGCACGCACAACGAATGTATAATGAGCATAATATATATTGTTAGGTTGGTCAGTCAAGGTCGACTACATAGACATAATGACGATCAAATTAGTGATAGGTTGGATAAACAGCAGAGAGCATCCGAACTCAGGTTGTGGGTGAAAGGTCAGAAGAAAGGAAGAAAATTAAATAGTATAAGGGGTCAAAAGAGCGAATATGTGCTGTGTAACGTGTGCTGCATGCTCGTCTACCTGTACACCGGAGGACCTTATGAGCTCCTCGAAGAACGCGATCCAGGTAGCAGCATAGTGGGAAAATAGAGTTTGAGAGAAGAAGCGCCGTTGATTCGACAGAAGGAAAGCGAATATGATCGTATACTGTCGATTCTGCGGGAGCATTTAAACCGTCAAACAATAATTATCACAAAAAGTATGATGAATTTTCGTTCTAAAACTATTTGAATTCTAACAAATTCTTCCTTGGCAGCCAGGTAGACTTAAAAGATTTGTTTTTACCTCTTCTTTCTATCTGTCTGCACCAACTCTGAATTCACGGGCAAAATTTTTCATTTAAGAGTTGTTTGTCCTTCTGGATTAGTACCTACCTATCTCCCCTCCCCTCAATTATAATATTTCCATCTGCCAACCCTAATCAAGGTCGACACTATTGCTTTTACATACAATACCATGAAATAGCTGTAGAGCACATTAGAGCATATTTAAATTTATTCAATGAAAAAATATTTGCACACCTGCTGCCTGTTTAACGATTATTACACAGAATCTAGTATTGTTGTATAATAATTATATTACTTACTCATAAAAATATTTGCGTATTGTCGTCACCATCATATACATAAAACCGAAACTTCAATATAAATATGCGAATACATACATATTTATTATTTATCATGATGATACCTTTGACTTTAGCCCGCTTCAGCTACTGACTTTAACCCGCAATCCGCAACCAGTCGCTTACAGAGGGAATGCGAATGAGCCAACTGAGCTCCATAAGACGTCTTGCACATTCAAAATTCTCATATGCAAGTTATGCAACCGTCTTGAGGCGAAGGTGCATAGCATACGAATTGCTATGAAATTTTATTAAACATAGTCCCTATTCTCATACCTACCAAAAATAGAAAAAAGAAACATTAAAATCGTTCGATCAGACATACATTTTTTACGAAAACTTCAAATATGGCGAATCAGGAAACTGGCGTGTTAGGTAAACTGACCAATTAGGGCAAATTACCCATAAAAGCAAGTAAGTCCTTCTAAGATGTGCGTAGTATTACATTTCTGCCTACACCTTTGGCAATATAGAGCCGCAGTTAGATAATACAAGAACCTAACATAAACAATACTTTACTCAACTAGGAATTGAGGCCACTGCCGACGCAGTGACTAACTTGATGTTTCAAAATACAACAACTTATTCAGAGTCCAATAAATCTGTTCTAGATAATTATGAACATTTTCGAAACAATGCCTATTTTAGTATTGATACATTTCTATTTGTAACAACTTAAGCTTATGTAAGCATCGCCAAAACCTACATCAAACATATTATCATTATCATTCAAGCAGGCCATTAATTAAACGGTGCCGTTTAGTTAATCGCCTAGGCAGCTAATTATACGGCTAAGCTAGTTGGCTGCGACAAATATCATCATCATCATCATTTCAGCCATAGGAAGTCCACTGTTGGACCTATGTCCAGCAGTGGACTTCCTATCCTTCCAGTCCAGAATGCCTCTTTCAACCGGTCTTATTGGAGATCTATAGGAGATCTCCAATAAGACCGGTTGGAAGCGGCTCGCATCCAAGCAGTTTTATACCTTAAATCTATAAAAAAACGAGGTTTTAAAGTGGCGCTTGCATAGTGGCTCCAATGGGTGTTCATGGCTAGTAAATACCTATCTATATAGTGAGTCAGCTTTTTTTTCTCAATAATGTCTGTATCCTTAGTAAAAACTAGCGCGTCACTCCAACTTCGTACTGCTGCAATGTGATTTCTTGTTTTTCTTTGATAAAGATATAAACCTGAGGTTTAAATGGAAACTAAGGTAGGTAACTTCATCAAAATATCTATCAGGTGAAATCAAAAAATCTACATTTACTACCAGTTTACAAGGCAATAGATGAAGCCTTTGAGAAAAGAATCCGACAATTACAAACTCACGACCACTCCTTTGTAATCACCAGTTATTACATTTGCCAGTACATATTTACAAAATTTATCAAGTAAGATGCTAAATAAAAATATCTAAATGACAGTGAAAACCGTATCAAAACCGTTGTGTGGTTTAGATGAAGTAAGCGGTGAAACAGAAGCGTAAAATAACTTCATAAAATTTATACTGTGTAATGATGATGATAAATAAATTGCAGATTCCAAGGTAATTATCATAGTGATTGACGTCATCAGTGTATCTTGAACGGTGCCTATAATCTTTAAGGCATTCAGTGTGCTACATATAGAATAGAATTACTTATATTTTTAACGTGCACTATTCTTTCTTCATCCTAGCGTTAATCCCAGTTGCATCCGAAGCTTTCTCCAGGGGTCCATTTTACCTATTATATTTCTCTATCCTTTCAAAATTATAAAGTCCACAAATATGTAAAATCTAGATGGCAATATAGGTAATTTATTGTTTTAATGACATCTTGCTGATCTAGTTATGGACAAGATGCGAGTGACCAATTTCCATCGCATACTAGCACTTGTTTACTGCGATAATTATAGAAATAAATGTGAAAAAAGGTATCAGTACAACATACACGGAAGTTTATTAACCAATTAAATAATAAACACGTAATATTGTTGCAAGTTTATGCGAATATTACACATTGTAATAAAACTATTTTAACTGAATATTGTCACGATTTATTACGTGTAATTTTATTTATCTATTCTATTCCCGACGTATCGATAGCTTTTTAGCTGCAATGGTCACAAGACGACTCGCGAACGAATAATATAGTGGCCCTTTATGCGACAACAGATCAAAAAGTTGTCGACAAAACGTCGGGAATCCATTAAACCTAGTTCTATTTCAAAATATAGGTACACGTAATCACTATTCAATAAAACATCAGCCATAATAAAACAGTTGCTTAATCATTAATAGCATTTACGCAATTGTCATTGAATGTTTTGGCCAAAACATATTACACCCGACCATGTTTTCGGGAGTACAATGCAATTCATTTGGAGCAGCAATGACCTTATGTTAGAAGCAGCGATGCCTGACGACGCGTAGTGAGACCGTTACGTACCACTGTCAAGGTTGAAAGGATCCATTAATTTATGCCATTTAACGCGTTCCGATTAGCTTAATTACTGACGAGAATGTTGTGAATTAATGACAGTAAGTAGAGTGGAATTATTGCATGTTAACTACTGAGACAATACTGTTAGAAGGTGGACAGTTCTGGGTCGATCCCCGCGAAGTGGAGTACAAGGCCACCCTATCTCTTCCCATGCGTGTCGTACAAGGGGGACTAAGGCCGCATATGGATCGGTATTGGGGTGTACCGCAGTCAACCGGAGCTAGGCATCATGAAAATAGCTTTATGTGTGCCATACATACCATACAAGACTGATAACCGACGGGTCAAGGCTGCATCTGTTTTCTAAAATCTGACAATATAATTTGATTTAGAAAAGGGTGACGTCGTTTGTATTGCCTGACTATTGTCTCACTATTCTACCCGTTGCATTGCGGAAAATGTAAATAGAAATTCTAGCATTAATTCGTTCAAACGTAATTTGCATCGATCGAGAAGTGAAGTTGGGAAGATTTCATAAAAAATAATCCTGTAACCCAGTAGCAGCGCCATATCTTGTCCAATCCATTGTAATAACTATATGGTACTAAGTATTCCTACCATCGCACAAGTGCAAGCAATAACTTGACAAAGTTTTATCACAATTGGAAACGATACGTCTGGCGAGGCGTTTGTACTTTATTATTGGGATGGCACATAACATAACCATAGGAGCCCTAAGACTCACCAACGTCACATAGCATACGGACCAAGAACATTGACTTTTATACACCAGAACATCTTAGACAGCAACCATGCATTAAACTTATCACCTCGCGTGCATTCCTCATATCTAATTAAATATAATCTTCCGATGTTTTTCTCCTCACTTTCCCCAAGAGTGCTAGCTAGAGTGATAAATTAAACATTACTATTATCGCGAATGGTGTGAAATCGTTTGAAGTCATTTGAAAGTTAGCTAATTTGTGTCATTGTATTGTATGCTTTTTAATCTTCTTCATGCCGTTGTCACAACTTCTGCTCGTGACGTCATATTATTTGTACTCTTTGGTAAGCTACACAGGTAAAATAATGAATGCCTTGACCGTATTATTCCACCAGGGTTCTTCATCCTCCTAGCGATTTCCCGGTTGAGTCTTCTTCTACATCGAGTCATGGCACTCATGGCTCATAAAATTTCCCCATTATTTGGCCACGACTTGTCTTTTGCCTTACTCAGGTCCTCGATAGTACAGGCAGGACCATGGAGAAGGACATGATAATCCGTTTACTCCGTTTACTAATCATATTCTGTCCTCCGTGGGAAGGACACAGTGGGCAAGAGAGCAAATGCAGAATGGACTGGAATGGAGCCACGCAGTCGCATGACGCTTACGACTGGTCTAAATAGCACCATTGGTTGAGTCCAGAGTTTACACTTTGGAGCTTGGTTTACAAAAGCGTCAGCCGTATAACCTCCCAACAGACTAATGATTAAGTCAAGTACCTATTTAAAAAAGTTTTTACGGATAACACTTCCTTATTCATTCCATTCTCGTGACGAGAATCCACGTACACATCTACCTTAACATTTTGCATCTCCAGTACATGCAGTCGTTGTTCATCTGACACTTTTAAGGCCAAACATTCATTTAGCTGAGTCATCTAGCTAAAAATCTTCTACTGTAAAAACTGCTTTGTGGCTTCGCAATAACTTAGCACTCATATTTATGCACATTTACTGAAACAAAATTGAGCTCTATTCATATGCCTAAGCATTACAATATGGCCAATTTTCATTACAAATACGCGTGGATTCAGTTCTAAGTAATTTGTGATTCATTTGAATTTCAAATTTGAAATAATTAGTACCGCATCCAACTGAGCTTGTCCGTACACAGATTTAGATTAGGTTAGATACCTACCACATGCTCGTGGCTGAGTGGTAACCAAGTAGATCGCAAAGTTAAACAATACAAGCCAGGTTATGGATGACCATTTAATTTTCTAACATATTAAGATACTTTCATGCTTAAGCCGTTGATTGATACCGATTGTCATACGAACATCTATTTTAGTTGTTATTGCTCGGTACATATAGGTTTCTTGGACCTAAAATGTACCTACTCAAAATGTGCTTCATACTCTCAGTATTCGTTTCTTGATGTCTTTTGAGGATAGCACGGGGTGCTACTGCGCTGTACAATTATCCACAATCCATCCATTTTAAAGAGTTCAGTAAATTATACCTTGGACAATTCTTCGATGAGCTGCAGCTAATACTGGCCACACACGTTCGTGCCCACCATTTAAGTGTTTAAACCACATACGATATCTACCCTCATCTAAATCAATGTGTCTTTAAAAGAAAATTGAACTCCAGCTTGAGTTATTACGTCACAAATCAATTTGTTCCACTCAGTTAACTTCTGCCAAGTCAGGAAACAAGTCTATAATTTGTTAAATGTTTCTTTTATCTTCGGCTCACTATTGAAAAGCGTATAGTAATTAATTAGTTTGACCTCGGTCTTCGGAATAATATTTAGAAATACACGAAGCTCTTGAATTGAAAACAAGTTTGTGATTTGCTAGTTTTTTAGAAACTATAAGTATTAGTGTTCAAGTCCAGCAATATACTTAGTTACTAAAATAAAAATACTAACATAAATGTATTTTCATAGTAGATATGCGTAGTTCATTGTGGCTTCTCAATGGCTCCCTTCATCCATATTGATGTTCACCAAATAATGGGTCGCGGTCACCTTCGTTATCATGCCTTTATCGCTTTTTCGTGAAGGACTTTTTAACGTAATTCAACCTAAATAAACATTTGAAGAACGGAAGATCAAATTGCATCCGTGCGATGCCGGGGCGAGGCGCCAGTGTATCTTAAAACGTGACCGATTACTTCATCGACAACACAGAATAAATATCTAGTCGATAGTGTTAATAAAATATTTAGCGGATTACGTAATGAAGTGTCTTCTTAACCTTGAATACGAATACCATTAATATTTATATGGTTTTCTTTTAAAATTCCGCTGAACTTGAATGATAAGTAGCTACGCAGTTATTAATTCTGATCTGAATAAGTGAGGCCTACAGAAATAACCATCTCTGTGTAAGTGCAGAACCCGTCCCAAATCTGGAAGAGGAAGGTAATGAAAATTAGTCATATCATATACATTATTATAACATAATCCTAGCGTAGGGCCTAGTGACGAACGATGAAAACTTACCTCGATCTAGTTTGTCATGCTCCATGCGAAGCTAGAACCTATTGGGAAGCGTATAGAAATTGGGTTATGGGGACCTCCGCCCTCTTCACCACTGGTAGGACCGCAGGTCCACCGTCAGCTATCGTATACCTATTTTTGGTTATTATCTCCTGGTCTGCTTCACCTGAAATACCCTACAGTTTGTAGTTTGATGCATTTTAAACCAATCTATAACTTAAAAGCCCTCTTAAGGCTACGAACTATGCGGTCATCTGTCGCCATTATATAACTCACCAGTCAGAACAGAAATAAAATCGCCAAATATAAATAGCATACCTAAAATTGCGTAGCGAGTTTAAATCACTGTTATTATCGTAAGCAGAGAAAACAATTTGCCACGAAAGTTTCGTTTTATAACCATTATAGAGTAGCATTACACGCTCTGTTAGCACTGTTGTTATTTCAATAACTAGAATAAATTCTCTACCAATCCGTCTATTAAGTAGATTATCTTTGTTTTGTGGCGATTAGTTCGACTTTTGTTTTTAAAGAACATCTGCGCTAGAATTATAGATCCCAAGTCCTGGTAGTGGTACCAGGACTTGGTATCTATAATTCTAGCGCAGATCAGCGATTTTTAACATAAGTACAAGTATAATGAATATGGGTGAAATTTTAAAGCATTTAGTATCGATTTGAATGAATCTTTTTCAGATAAATAAATATGAAATATATATTCTTCAACATTCTGCACAATGCTAGCTAGACCCATGGTAAGCATAGCTTAACAGCTTGTTTCATGGAATCTAGAATACAGATAAACATACTTAGATATATGTAGTATACATTTTTTCAAGTACGATGAGTCGGTGTACTTTCTGACACAACCACGGAAATACTATTCCTTTACTTATTTTAATGTTGGAGATTGTGATGCTAGTGAGAGTGCTGGCGAATTTACATCAATCCTTTTAAATAGGTGATAAAACGCGAATGACATCTATTGTGTCGCAGGTCTTCAGAGGCTACGGTATTTGTAACTGTTTGTGTTAAAACTAGGCTGTGTGCTTCTTGCTATTTCGGTAACTAGAATAAAAAGGAACGATGTTGCATTGCAAGGGGATTCAAACAGCAGCGTCCGAATTTCAAGGACAATGCTTATGCGAGTTTAAGTAAGGCAAAGCTGTCATAAGAATATGTATTTTTGTAATATAGTTAGTGTTCGAACAACACTCATTAATACTGGTTAGTTAAATCGTATCAGAAATTTCCAGGCCTCTCTAGATTTAAGTTTAGCATTTGATGTTGTTCACCATAACTTTCTACTATTCTATTTAACAGATGAAGCCTCTATCTCCAAACCGTAACTATAGAAAGCAGTTAATGTAGAAATTAAATCGGTAATAAATGTAAACGAAAAAAATCACACCTCAAATATTTGCCTGTGAGGCTGTGACGCGTGGTGTTCCACAGGGTTCAGCATTAGGGCCTTATCTAATACCTTTCTTTAATATTTTTCAATGGCAATAGATTCTTAAAATCAAGCAATCAATTAGCCTATGGCAGTCCACTACTGAACAAAGGCCTCTCCCAATATGCGCCACGTTTGCCGATCCTCCACCTTTAAATAAATAATATTAAATTATAATATATTTAAAAATAAATAAACATAGGTGAATAGAAATAAATATAAATGCATACAAAAATAATGATTAAATATTTAATTACTAGCTTTTGCCCGCGGCTCCGCCCGCGTGGATGTCGGTTATCGCGACCAAACATAGCCTATGTCCTTTCTCAAGGTCTAATCTACCCCTATACCAAATTTCATCAAAATCGGTTCAGCGGTTTAGTCGTAAAAGCGAGACAGACAGACAGACAGACAGGCAGACAGACAGACAGAGTTACTTTCGCATTTATAATATTAGTAGGGATATATAATTCGTGTAATTATTATAGTTAATTACTACCGCATTTTTCTAAATGTGCTAATATACATGATACAATTAAATGACTCAAGATGTAATTTGTGCACGACATAAATAATTTATTTTTCATTTTAATATTAGTATTCATTTTTTACACAATCCTAAGCGTGTTAAGAAATAAATGTCTTATGAAAAAAATAGCGTTTAATTGTAACAACAGAAGTGAACCAAAAAATATTGCATAAGTACATAAATGTGTTCAAATTATGCGCGTGCGCACATGTTGTGAGCATGAGCATCGGCATGCGTCATATTTGGATTCAAATGTTTCTACGTCATTGCAATTAATTTTTTTTTTCTACATATCGACATATTGAGATGATTTATTTAGTTATTATTTCTGTACTATTGTGGGGTTATTTATTCCTGCTCCAATAAAACTTTATTATCTACCTTCCCTTCATCAGTTACTCTTTACCTACGTAGCCCTCCATTAAATTAACGGTATAAGCTAGTTAAATAACTGGAGCATACAGTACAAAGTTAATATTTGTATTATAGATGATACATTACAGTTTAAATGCTAATTCTTTCGGTTTTTATTTCTCTTTGTAACTGTTTGACTACAGTTACTTGAATTGCCATATACATAATAAATTATGGTATAAGAAAAGATTATGGCACTTATGAACCATTAGCGTGTTTACTTTATAGGTATCTCACGCAATTAACAAAATTACTGATAAAAAGAAGTACCGCTAGTAGTCTAACTGCAATACGATATCAAATCGCCTAATGTTACCATTGGGTTGTGGAGGTCAGATGGCAGTCCCTTCACGGAAAATATCGAGGTCCAGCCAAATCCGCAGTTGAGACTGGTAAAGCAGACCCCAGACTCCAAGGTGAAAGCTTCGGATGCGACTGGGAATTAACGCTAGGAGGAAGAAGAAGTACCGCTAGTATGTTGCAACCATAGATCTCACTAGAAATCAAACATGGTAGTAGTAACAGATGCCTCTCAAAAGAAAGGTATCCTATCCCTATCCCTGATGACCCTCTAGTCACTGATAAAAGAATTATAGGTACGATTTTTTTTTTATAGAAATGGAACAAGTGCCTATAAACATTTGCAATATTATCCATTTGCGACTTTATCTCTACTCCAAGAACCTCTAGTGATCCTGAATCATCATCATCATCACTACATATTATAAAACAAAGTCGCTGTCTGTCCGTCCCTATATATGCTTAAATCTTCAAAACTTCGCAATGGATTTTGAAGCGGTTTCGTTTAATAGATAGAGCGATTCAAGAGGAAGGCTTATATGGATAATACATGCATAATATTGTAGAGAAACACTGATAAATTTAGAGATAATACCACGCGGGCGGAAAATATGGCGGTACGAAGTTCGCCGGGTCAGCTAGTAAAGAATAAAATAAAAATGCGAATAAAAGAATCTAGGCAAATCAAGCTGTTGGTCATCTTCTGTGGTCCATTCACTCGTTACAGCCCTCATTCGCAACCTGAACAGTGTTCACCAAAAAAAAGAAAGCAATATAATTAAACCACCATATTCTGGAAAAAGATAATGGTAATGCCGACCAATTAATAATCCTTTAAATGCCGTTTTATGTTGGGAAACATCCGTGAAAGGATACAAAGAAAGTGATTGGCATTCGAATTAACGATGAAATGAGTGTTGATAAGCGTTTATATTCTGTCTCCTAAGAGAACTGGGTCGATTCTTGCGGAAGACATTCCCATCAGTTGTCACTGTTGTCAGTACCAACTTTATTACAGCTTTTACTTCTCGATAACATAATTGGACAACCTCTTACCTATACGAAATCAAACATTATCTTACTTACATAATCATCGCTAATTAAAATGAATTTGTCAAAGTTAATGATCTCGTCTTCTGTACAATAACACATTTTCTTTTCATTGTTCCAGATTTTCTTCTCAGCGTGCGAAAACCATCAAAGAAAAACGTGATAACACAACGGCCTTATGCTCTCAACAATGAATGTATCACGAAGCAGATCCCACAAGTTGAAGAGTTAGAAAACGTTATAAAAACACCAATTAAAACTAGAAATAAAATATGTGACATAACGCCATCTAGCGGTCGAGCGGTGAACTTCGTGAGTGAAAGTGGTTTGAAACTGAGTTTGAAAAATAATCAAAATGAAGTTGAATTTGTTCAAGCGGTCTATGATTTTCGCTACGTTTTTCGGCTCGTGTTTGTGTATTGCGTTATTTGTTGCGTCATTAGGGACGAGTCATTGGATTGACGCTAGAGCGCGGCGGTCTTCAAATCCCATTGAATCTGAGGGTAGGATTAGTTTCGGGTTATTCGAAGGACACAAGGAATTGAACTTCGGATACGGATGGAGGAATCATGATTTTAGCGGTAAGTCACTTTTATTTTACCCCTAGAAACCTACCGGAAAGGGCGGGGAACCGCCACGTGATTCCCGGCAGAGTAGAATTTGGGCCATACCCGTCTCTTCCCAAGCAGTGCAGAGTACAAGGCGACTAAGGGATAGGGCTGTTTAACATCAGACAGATATATACATACAGCCCAGACTCAGCCTCAGATGTATGACTCGAGTTAAAATAGTGCCCGGAATACTGCAATAGGCCCACCCTCTATTACATGGGACCGAATACAATGATTGGTGAAATGTGGGTGTTAATTCACCTCAGCCTAACCCTCCGGGGGCAAAGGCGTGATTATACGTATGTATGTATATGTATGTTCTTTAAAGTACCTATCCTTAGATGTCCATTACACGCTAGGTTTTGCCATGGTTTTACCATCAATCACACCGTGATTGACCAATAACATAACGTCTAATAACCGATTGATCAATAATATACATGATTGACGGCATGATGCATGACGCTTGCATGAGCGTGTAATGGACCCCTAAGTGATAAGAATGACGCACGTCTGAAGCAGAATCTTGGTAGAATTATTGACATCAGCATTGTTTCCATAATGGAAAAATGTTATCCATACACCATCACTATAATCTCCACCAAGATCTTTTTTACCAGAGCAAAATTATCTAACCGTTTTCAGTCAACGAAAACTGTTGATAATTATTTTATATTCATAACAAAATATTTGTCCACATCTGACATTGACCATTTGCACCTTGAAATCGTGATCTAAATACTTGCACATTTAGCACATTTATGTGTAAACGTTTTAGCCAAATTACTCCATTCAATTATTTCAATCGTATCTGAGAATTTTTCAGTTACTAATGGAATGTGTGAGAAACTCTACAATGCAGTTTCGTTATGCTTCTAATGTGATAAATGAAGCTGGCCGCAGACCTCACATCAATATAGCAAGCAAGAAACATACTGAAAATGCTTATAGAGGCCTATATAAATGTATATACATAGTAGGAGTGCGCACACAAGAGAAGCAAAAAATTTGCACGTAATATAAAAAGTAAGGTGGGACCCCCTAGCCAGGTGGACTGACGACCTGCGAAAGGTGGCTGGGGTAGATTAGATTCGGAAGGCGGAGTATCGGCAAACGTGGCGTATATTGTGAGATGCCTATGTCCAGCAGTGGGCTGCCACAGGCTAATTGATTGATTGATAAAAAGTAAACAGTGGTGGCCGCGGTATTCTGTAAGCCCTAGCCCGAAAAACTATGGTAATGGGTATAGTTATCGTAATCAAGTTATTTTGTATGAAGACCACGGAGGTACTTCCCCAGTCGGACTGCTCAATTGGGACGGGAATACCGTCGTGTCCCACCTTCGGTTAGTGCTAATGTATAAATGACACATAAATTATATTGACATAAATATTCATTATGGAAGAAACCCAATAGAATTATTTCAGTAAGTGAAAATAACCAAGTTTATCTGTAATACTTTCGTGATCCTATTGGAGATCTATAGGGGAGGCCTATGTCCAGCAGTGGACTTCCTATGGCTGAAATGATGATGATGATGATGATGACTTTCGTGATCAGTTTTATTTATGGGTAGGTACTCCATTTAAACAATCTTGTAGCGACATTTTATTAAAAAAAAATATATTAAACAAATAAACTAGTCTAACCAACTGACTAGTGGTTCAATTGCGGTTTTTAGTGTTTAAAATGAGTTTCGAAACAGAAAATCATTAATAAACTGAGTTTTTAAATAAAACATCAAATATACACATCAAGAGTGTTTACCTTTAGTTAAGTACCTAACCGAATGGATTAAAGTTACTCATTTATACTAGTACGTATTGCGTAATTATGAATAATCACTGGACTTATGTGATAGGAATATTTCATAATTATCTAGTCTAGTATTTAGCTTCATAACTTTATATAACAGACTTTTTATGGGCCACTGGGTTTATATACTTCTTGATCTTGCGGCAATCGCAACGCGCACGCACAAATGCAAATTGCATATTGAAATCTAGTACAAAGAGTTAAGGTTCGTAGCCGATCGTATACAGTAGCAGAATACAGCATGCAGCAGATGCACCGTACCGTGAAATGAGCAATATGTGGTGTAGATGTGTCGTTTTTTCACGTGCAAACATTATTTGTTAAACTTTGATACGGGTAAACAGGACCATTGATAAGGTGCAATAAATTAAAATAGTACCTAAATAATAATTATCACAATCGAGTCTATTTTACGCTGTTTCTGCTGCTACGGTATGCATTTACAGCAATGAGACGTTAACGTTAGCTAGTTTGAAAATGAGAGATAAGGGCAATGTTGCTTCTCAAACCACTTTTTGGGGATACCCGGACTCTCTTATTGGTTTACAATAAGAGGTCTCTCTTATTGATTAACAATAGGAGCTCTCTCTTACTGGTTAACAATAAGAGTCAGTCTCATTTAAAACAGACGTATGATCCGGATAATCATAGCTCTTAGCGATAAAATTAGACCTTTTTGGTGCAATCTGAAACGTATGTTAAAGATATGAGACAATTATGTATAACTCCTCGTTCTAATAAGTTTCTAAAACTCTTGTGACATCATTTCATTCTTCATAAGCTCTTTGTAAAGTCACCTTTTTAATAACTAGACCATTTGAACGAGACCAGCGGTTGCTTCAATCGTAAGATAACATCGAGAAATTGTTTTGTAATCCATTAAGAGCTCGGTGCTCTTGCGCAGGCTGGTCTAGACTAGCCATACTCGTGTACAATGATGGATTTTATCTTCATCTATGTGTCGAGTTGACAATCTCGTTCTTCACGAAATCGATTAATTAAATATAATATTTGACTGCCACGCAACCATACAAATAAAAAACTGGATATTATCCATGGAACACCTAGGTGAACTATGGCTCCAAGAAAGTTATCATGGAAGACCTCGGTGAACTACGGGTCCAAAAAAGTTACTGTGGAACACCTGCTTGAACTATGGACCCAAGAAGTTACTGTGGGCCACTTAGGTGAACTACGGGACCAAAGAAAGTTACGTGGAACACCTAGATGATCCACTATTATACTGTAGGAGGTAGGACGGTATATCTGTCCCAATCGAGCGGTCCGACTGGGGAAGTACCTTCGCCTGTAGGAGGTAGGACACGACGACGGTATATCCATCCCAATCGAGCACTCCGACTGGGGGAGTATACCGCGGCTAAATAACCTCGTGTTGTGTTCCCGGCGGTGAGCAGGGTAGTCAGAGCTCACTGGAAAGGTTTTGTTCTTTCAGTGTGAAAACCAAAGACTTGTCCTACTTATCTTTTGCGCTGACGGCACAGAATCTCTCTGTTCTTACAGGGTCGGTAGCACGATTTGTGCTGCACGAGTGTAACTCCTCTGGTGTTGCACTCGCCCTTAGGCCACAGTAACCACTTACTTATGACCTAAGTAGTATAAAAAACTATGTGTTCATCTCATTTCATATAGGTATAATGTCTGAATTCCAGTGAAAGCCGGCACCCACCCAGCGCGCCGATGGGCATGGTGTGGCACAGCGGGCCTACTAGCGGCATCACTAGTATCCGCGGGAGGGGCCTGCATACTAGCTGCGTTGGGCTCTGCGGCGAGGGCGCGGTGCTCCCCCAAACCTTTGCTCGTCAGCAATTCTTTAGCAGGTATAGTAATAGCAGTATCATATATGTCCGATCTTGTCTCAGTTACTTCCAGCCCTCGAGACAAGTGGCAATTCGTTGTCCGACGTATTGTACCTAGGTCCGCCGCGCCAGCTAATAAGTCCCGCGGCAAAACTAGGAACTAAAATGACATCGCCGCCATACTGTGTGTTGATTGGTTCAGGCCATGTTACTGTCATGGCCTGAACCAATCACACAGTATGGCGACAGCAGTTGCGTTGCGATTGCTCCGCCCGACGCCGCTTCCAAGGGACTTACATCTTGGCGCGTACTTTTACAATAGAATGACAAATGTATGGGATTTGACGTATATATATGACAGTCGTCAACGTAAGTAGCTACTGTGTAGTATGCCTTGGATGAAGCGATGAAATGATCGTAATATGAATGTTCGATCTTGAAAGTTACTAGAATACCGTTTTTGATACCTACATGAGACATTGAGATTAGATCGAGAATTCGAAACTGCATTTTGAATATATTTTTATTACGATAACTAGCTGTTGCCCGCGTCTCCCCCCGCGTGCATGTCGATTATCATGACCAAACAGTCCTTTGTCAATGTGTAATCTATCCCTATGCCATCAAAGTCGGTTCAGTGGTTTCGGCGTGTAAGCCTAACAGACAGATAGACAAAGTTACTTTCTCATTTATAATATTGCCCTATTACCCTGTACTTTTGATGATGGAGGATGGAGGTATGGATTGACCCTGAGGATTTGATGATGTCCTCTACAAATATTTAAATAGCTTTTTCTCCATATTACAGTTCTGCTCAGCCTCGGTGCGATAGCGGTATGGCTGACGGAGTACTTCCTAAGACTGCAGCACAATGTGATGTCAGATGAAGACCTGGCGAATACGTGGTCTTCGGACGGTACAGCCGATCTTGGACTATCATTTTGGTAAGTAGACAGAGTAAGAGTAATAGCAGACCCTGGCTCTTAAAGTTCTGGATGCAATCGGAATTGACGCTTAGGCCAGTACTTTGGAGTCTAGGATTCTTCTACTACTCCGTCTTCTCCCTTACATATCTGCCGTCTGACCCCTCAATCCCATAGAAGCCTGCAGCATAGCCTCAAACATAACGCGCCACTACCATTTTTTTTGTAAACCCCACTGATACCAGCCCCATCGGCCACTGGGGTGATTATGTCGAACTCGAACCGACTAAAGTCTCAATTACTGCGGTGGACATACAACCCTGTAAATCCACTAGGGAGTAGGCAGAGGTGCATTATCAATTATCACCCACATTTCGCCAGCTATGATTTTCGGTCCCACGTAATAGGAGGCGAGCCTATTGCCGTCAAGCGGTGTAAGGTTACCCAATAAGGTATTTCCTTCGCAACACACTGCCTGACTTTTTCCTTTAAACATATTACATAACAACTCACGCCTATATCCCCGAAGGGTAGGCAGAGGTGCTAGCACCCACATTTCGCCGTTTATGTTTAGGTCCCAATGTAATAGGTGGCGAGCCTATTGCCATTAACCGGGCACTTATAACCCTGCGATAAATACACACATAACTTCGAAAAGCATCGAAAAGTCATTGGTGTGTGCCATGGTAAAACCTGGGATCGAACCCGAGACCTCGTCTCAGCAGTCCATTACCCATACCACTAGGCTACCGCGGTGTCCTTTAAACATAATTATTTATATGGGATATAATAAACCGTGCGACAAAAATAATAAATGGATGACTGATAAAGAGTTACTTTAAATACTGAGTGGGCGACTAAAATACTGAGTGACCCGTTATACATAAAGTGTGTTGCTAAACTGTGAAGTTAAAAGGATTCGAGTATAGCGCGCCCAAACTTGGATAGGTTATTTATTTTATTTATTTATTTATTTTACACACATAACAGATTACAACTATTACATTACATTACATACCTAGTTCGTATGTATAGAAAATAAAAAGTATGAGCTAGGTTGCAATCCACAAAAATGCGTTTACATGGAAAATAAAAGAGTTTAATACATCTATGAACCAAAATGATTAATTATTATACTAAATTATTATACATTAATTTAGGTACTTATATATAGCTGCTTATGTATACGATATGGCAAGAAACTATGAAAAATAGTAACTCACTTGGTATTTTTGTACGCCACATTCAGTAATTTTGACACATCTTCGCTATAGCTGCCAACCTATTATTTTTACTACCTGCTTTTCGGATTAACTTGTCGCCGCGTTAAATACATGCCATTATTTATTTAATCTTTTTAATACTCCAGGTTGGTGGTAACAGCGAGTATCGCCGCTTTCATCAACAACGTGTGTATCCTCATCGCCATGGCTGACGGGAGAGACAACGACACCATCGCACCCGCCTTAGAAGAAAAAGTCAATGGAGCCATCATGCTTTACTGAGGACGCTTAATATGATGAACTTTATGACGTTGGGACATCAGTTCTAGTTGGGGATTAACAGATTAACTTCAGAGTGCCTAGAACCTTGTGTAGGGTAGCCAGAGCTCACTGGACAGTTTTTGTGCTGTGTAGGGAGATCAAAGGCATGTCCTGCCTTGTTTTCTGCACTGACAGCACAGAATCTTTCTGTACTTACAGAGTCGGCAGGACGAGTGTTGCACACGTCCATTGGCCATTGTAATCACTTTCCAACAGGTGGGCCGTGTGCTTGTCTGTCCCCTAAGTGGTATAAAAAAGATCTATAAAAATATTTAATTGACACACTTTGAGTAAAGCTGGCCTAGACATTGGTCCAACATGAGTCAGTATTGTTCATGGAATGTTTATATTACAACTTTATATTTAAGCAAATGATAGTATTTCAATGTTTTTATAGTTTAAGTATACTGTGTAACATGTATCACCTATTCTGTACTTACGTTGGTCCAATTTGGTCCAAGGTTTACAAGGTTACCGCCATCTAGCCGCCAGTTTGTAAAACAATTCAACAGGCAGTCAAAGATGTTTCAAAAACATACCACTAGATGGCGTTTACATACAAAATTACGTGCAAACTCGTTCTAGGCACTCTGTATGAATTTAAGGTGAAAGGGTGATTGACATGGAACATTTTTCTCTAAAAGAGCTCTTTTAGCAGCTAGTATGTTCGTTAACTAACCTAGTAATTAAGGTAAAATGTTAGTTGTTAGTGTCTTCACCTCGGTAATTTACGCGGTACGCCGCTACAATTGAATTGACTGAACTGTAAAATATACAGGGTGGTTGGTAATTCATGTAATTTCTACAATTCACATGATTGTATGAAAAGGCCCTGCTCAATGTTCTTACAGATTGATTTAGTATTTGATAGGATATTCCGCAAAATTATTTGAGTGCTTATTACATAGACGGGCTCTGAACATTGTGTTCTTTTAGACTGGTTAAAGATTTAGTAGTAGAATTGGAATTCATATAATTCTGCCAATCAGATGAATTGAGAGAAATAAACGAATTCCAATTTCTTTGCTTACTTTGCTGTTGGTATAGACGGGCCTATCGATATTCTCTGAAAGTGACTTAACATTAAGGAAAATACTTCAGATTCTAATAATTTCTTCCATCTACAACATGCCCATTTATATGCAACGAGCCTGCCCGTGGCTTTGAAGCATTAGGCCCAGAACATGGAACCTTAACCAATGTACCCTTAACCCTGACGGATGTAATGATATTAAAAAATAATGTATCTACAATATCTACATAGTCTATACAAAGACTGTCTAAAAGTCTAAGCACAAAATATTTGGTATATCTTTTACATAAATATTTTAGCTTAGAAACTATCCTGACTATGACTAGTATTATTTGGTCGATAACGTATGAAACTAAACGTACATAACTACAATCTCCAATAAGTTTAAGAAGTAAGAAGGCTGAATGTTAGATCTAAGTTTACTAATCTCTAGTTGTGATGAATTCCGTCCATTTATGATCTAATATTTAATTGTACATTTTAATTATGATAAGTCATGATTTAAGTATTATGGCGACAATTCACTCACATGCAAAAACGTATTAGCGTTCCGTAGTGGTAGATCCGCGACGGCATTTCCGTCGAGTGAAGCGTAGGCCTAAGGGTCAATTCTCACTGAAAGAGTAACGACTGGCAGCGACTTTTTTAGGCAATCTATTACAAACCATTTTAATTGTAATCTACGGGAGAAAAATTTATCTTAATGTTTATTTGAGGGCAAGGGATAGGCACGAACGCTGCACGAACTTTCCCGTAACTATTTCTAGTAACAATTCCGAATGCTGCCGGCTGCTACTCTTTCAGTGGGAGTTAACCTTAAGTTTTTCTTCAAAACCTTGTAAATGTTAATTAATGTAGTGAGAAATAATTCTGAATGAATATATTCATTTAATTACCTCATAAGGACAATAACATACCTCTATTTGTAACTAATTTATTTTATATATTTCGTCTACAACAGTGGTTTTAAGAATCTAGGTTTTCTATAGCCACAAGTCAACCAACTTAAGTTTATATAATTTAAAACCACATCTAGAATGTTCTCTGTCTTCACAGCTATTTTCTTAAAGAATTTACGAGAAGGCAATTCTTCTCACGTCATCATCACTCCCGTCAGTTCCTGTATCCTTTGCGTATCAGAGGAACATTTGGAGAATCCACTTCACTCTTCTCTCGAATATTTAGTAGAATATGAACCAGAACTTTGAGCATTTAATAGGGGAGATGCCTTATGCAAGCGCCGTGAAGGTATCTCCGTAAGTTAAATACTCAAAAAAGTAGCACCACTCCCATGCAGATGTTCTCATTTCCGTTACGTAGAGAGAAATCAGTTCCCCTTAAGAATATACCAGAATATATTATGATATGGACTTATTACATTTAATATTTTTAACACCGAGTTTGAAGTTAATTTGTATTGGGTTAGCAACATCTGGTGGTAATTTTGTGAAACTTTTTACATTGAGAAAGACGTTTCAAAAACTTGTCGAGAGGTGGCGCTAATACAAATATCACACTATTATGAATCCTGAATCACGATTTTCATTAACAGATTGTCAATAAGAATCTGTTCTCAGGCCTAGTTATAAATCTAAATTCAGGACTGAGTATCGTTCTAAGATAGACTTTTCCATTACATTTAACATTGTTTTAATATACGAACAGATTTTATTTTTTTTGTAGAAAAGAAAGTATTATAAACTCCATTTATGACAGGACAACAGCTATTAAAATTGTCAAATCCCATATATTTGTTATTCTGTTCTACTCTACAATATGCGGGGGCTTAATCCGTCCAAAAGTTGCAGTATATTAGCACATTGTATTGTTTATATTAGTTTGTGCCATTAGGTTAACACCTTTTTGTATTAATTTTGTATCTGTAGTTTGATAAAATTTGTATTATTATTTTTTGAGTAAATAATAATTGATTTTGTTATATTGGTTTTATTTATACCTTTTGGGTTATACTAATTTCTACGTTTCCCTCCCGGAAAAATCCACAGAGAAATCGCTAGGAGAATGAAGACACCGCTCAGGTACACAGAATCGATGCAGTGCATATGAATGCATTAGGCAGTTGGCACACTGCCCCGCGCCTCGCAGCGTAGCGTGGAAATGCGTGTCCTTACTTTGCTTCCATCTCTCTTGGCATTGAAAAACACGTCTCTTTCTTAGTGGGGTTCGCATCGCAGAGACCACATGTTACCACTTGCTACCATCCTAGCATACAACTTTCGCTTCTACTTTCATGATTGTTGTCATACATGAACGCCGATTCCAGGCACTTTTGACATGTCCTTTGTCCCCAGCGGGATGCACATTCGCTCTCGTATCATTTCGTTTACGTGCAGTTTATGTATTAAGTAGTAAAAACACGCAAATCTGCGCTACGCTGCGTGATGCGAGGCAGTGTACCAAGAGTCCAAGACCCTTACGTACTACTACCACTAACATACTACTGTCACTACTTCCAGTGGGGACACCGTTAACTGGATGGGTGATCAGCCCTTCTCTTACCCATTTCCCCTAATTTACGACTACCATAGATATTCGTATGACAGCCGGGACCGTCGGCACAGAACAGATAATAATACCAGCGTACTGTCGGCTAGCTGCAATGCTTCGATATCGCCATTAAGTAGTGGATGTCAGATGGCAGTTGCTTCACGGAAAATATCGAAGTTCTACCAAATCAGCAGTTAGACTGGTAAAGCGGACCAGACTCGGATGCGACTGAGATTAAATGCTAGGATGAAGAAGAACCGAGACTGACGGCTTAACGTGCTCTCTGAGACACGGAAACGTCCCGACCAAGGCAAATAGACATATTCATGCATACAAATATTTGCACTGAGCGGGAATAAACCCGCGCCCCCTGCCTAGCAGTTAAATGCACTACCGCCACTCCACAGAGGCTATACACAGCCTTACTTCAAGAAAGGGGTAATTAGGACCCTCAACAAACGATGGGCTTGCGTCAAAGGTTCATTGACCCTTTAAGGAAGCCGAAGCACGAAGCTCGTGAAGTGTAAAGCAAATGGCGGGTTGTCTGCCTATCCCGGGGGAAGAGAGGCGTGAGTGTGTATTTTGCTACGCTAACATTTTCTTGTAATATAATTTGAAAAGGTCAGGCCACTCGGGACGGACTTGAACCAGGGCCTATAAAATAAATAGGAAAGTAAGGTACAGGAGGCCGACTTCATATAGCGAGCAAGAACTACAGACTTCTATGTTGGTATACCTACCTACCTCGGGTCATGGGCGTACCTACCCAGCTTTCTTTAAGTGATAGGGAAAAGTCTTTAAGGGATGGGCAAAAATCAAACTGGATCATGGGGGGCTGGCGTTGTTCTGTTTCTTCGGGTAGAGCAGAGCAGGGTGAGGCAAGTGCTCCACTTGCTCCACCCTCCATGCCTCGAGACATTGTATCTTTTACCTAAATCGCGACACAAACGAGACCCTGGCGCCCGCGGATCGTTTTGTAATAATCTATGCTTGGTAAATTTGAGCTTGTCCAACGTCGTACATCTTGTGCCATCCTCAAAAGACACCCAAGAAACGTCCATCCTGTGTCCTTATTTCCTGAAATTGACCCATAGTTGTACAAAATCCATACTAATATATAGGTATAAATGCGAAAGTAACTCTGTCTGTTATGCTTTCACGTCTAAACCACTGAACCGATTTTGATGAAATTTGATACAGAGATATATTAGACCTTGGGAAAGAACATAGACTATGTTTGGTCGCGATAACCGACATCAACGCGGGCTAAGCCACGGGCTTCAGCTAGTGTGTAATAAGTTAATAACAGTGTTTGAAAACGAAAAATTCAATTCCTATTAATAGCGTAGGTATTAGAGTGAGGAATGAAACAAGAACAAATAAAATACTTCTGCCATTTCGCATAGTTACGCACAACAACAGCACAAACGAAGGGTACCAAGCTTCATTTAAAAAAGCTTTTCCTTGAAAAGTAAGTTGAACAACAATAATAAATGGGACACAGTGGGTAGATTGTTTGGGCTTTGCCGCGGCATCTAGTTTTTAGGGTAAGCACTTGTACCGCTGTGGAGCGTTATAGCGATTGGGTTGCTCGCACTGAATTGAAATTGAGCGAAAATTTACATCGAGAGGAAGTAGTAACATAGCTGTAATTAAGACGCTACCTACTGGGATCTATGGAGCCTAAATTAATCTAATCTGCAAGCTGATAGACCTACTGATCGACTGCCGAGGCTCCAGCGCTTACTTTCGTCTCAAGGTTGGGTCACTCACATGAAAGTCTCAAATTAATAAACCAAACTGAAACGATGCGTACATAAGTAAAATTTAGCTCAAGTTCTTCGGCCTAAGTGCAGCCCTATGTGCTCCTATAAAAGTCAATAACTGGCCGGGCCTTTGTTTTGTATGAAAGTGTCGTCGGTAGGGTTGGGCTGGAATGTTCGGCCGGTGAACCCTGGGCACCAGGATTGAATAATAGGTTACGACCAGGAACAACAGATGATACCTACATTGAATATTTAACTAGGTATTAGAAATCAAAACACCTAAAAAAAGCCCAACAAACTGGTCAATGCTTCGATATCACCCAATATCGCTATTGGGTTGTGGAGATCAGGTGGCAATCGCTTCACGTAAAATATTGAAGTCCAGCCAAATCTGCAGTTAGACTGGTAAAGCGGACCCCAGACTTCGAGGTGAAAGCTTCGGATGCGACTGGGATTAGATAACGCTGGGATGAAGAAATTGGAAATCAAAACATCCAAACGGCCTGCTCTAACAATCTTGTTTTATTTTGCGAATTCCGCTTCCTCTTATCACAATAACCTCACCGTAAATGCACGGCCTCTTCTCCAAGAGTGCTATTATTGGTCTTACTATGTTTACACGGCAATCGCGAAGCCGCTACCGTCTCGCTGATATTTTTATTTACCCTACAACACAAGCCTTAACAAGGGGATTGAGTTTGTGAAGCAATGGAACTTTCTATGTATGCTTTTATTTTACTTATGAGGATGTCTTACAATTTGTGGTGAGCTTATAGGGATGAAAGAATATCTTGAATCGTTGATACACCTTATTCGTAAATGAATTTAATCAATAGTAATAAATGAATCGCAGAAATCTATGTAAGTATAACTCTCGAAAGTCTGCACCAAATTGGATAATCGTTTTTTTATTGTATTTTATTACTGTCGGCAGGACAAGGTTTAATATAATAAAAGGGGAAAATTTAGAAAATCTGAGGCCTCTGCTAGGCTATTCAAAGGGTTATGCACAAAACCTCCGAGTAGCTTTCTGCAGGCTGTCTTTCCTGGAGAAGAGTGGCACTGCCGTCTCCGTTGCCTGGGGTTCAACGCATGGAGATGAACCCTAGTGCTATTATTTTTGGGGATTAACAACTCAAGAGAGCGCTATGGGGAACCCATCGCGTTCTCTTGCGTTCTCTCAATCTCTCTCTTCTCATTTTAAAAATAAAAAGTAAAGCTTCCCTAAGAGTAATTTGCCTCTGTCGCAATTCACGGATATGCGGTTTATTAGAGTCATAAACTTAAGAGTGGAATGACCAAATTGTCCCCACGAGTCATATAAACCGCTAGGAAAAGTTTGTTCATCGGACGAAATTGTGAGATCGGTCCCCTTGGCAATGTTTCAAGAAGAACTTAACATGGAATTCGAATTACCATAGTAAATGGAAATTATTTGATTCTTCGTGCGTGAAATGTTAAAGACTAGTAATAGAGTTTCATCATCATCATCATCATCATCTGGAATCCGTTTAAACATGATGTGACTTGGTTTTTTCGGATACATTGACAGCGATTACCATCTTTTTAAATTTAAATTTAAATTTAATAAATTTATTGTTCTATAAACCTGGTTACATTATCAGAAAATTGATCATGGTCACCTTTTAAGCAAAGAATGCCTGTGTCAGGTGACCACGCTCTTCCATAACTATATAAATGGGTTTATTTATATTACATTGTTACAAGTATAGTTATTGTAGTTTAAGAATGTACAGTATTTATGTGTGTGTGTGTGTGTGTGTGTGTAGGTATGTGTGAGTCTGTGTGTGTGTGTGTGTGTGTGTGTGTGTGTGTGTGTGTGTGTACCCGACTACGCGGCGCAAAGGAGTGGTAATTGGTAATGTGTTTATCAGCCTATGTATGTATGTATGTTTGTATGTTCCTTTGAAGCACTACACAGACCAAACTTTAACATTATAATAACCCGCGTCGGCCAGTACTTCACGTCATAACACTTAAGCACGTCAGCCAAAGCTAATAAGAAAGGGTTTCGAACAAAAATGAGGCGTGCCATTCAATTCTCCACTATTATTGTAAGGGTCCATAGGGTCTCTGAGAGTGGCTGTGTGAGGAAACTAAAGTCACGCTTTTGTGCGACACAGTTTATTTTTACAGCACCTAGGTTTAGGATTGTGACTCTCTGGCAGTGGAGCTATAGATATACTATACCTACTAAGATTTTAATATAGCTATAAGCTTTACAACGAAGAACATTAGAATTAACAACAATAGGCAAACTGCCCCTCTAGACAAGTGGCAATTCGTTGGCCGGCGTTTTGTAGGATGGAATGCCAAATGTATGGGATTTGACATATTATATGACAGGCGCGGCGTCAACGCACTGGCGTAGCTATGGGTGGGCAAGGTGGTGCGGTGCACCAGGGCCCCCAGGCTCAGGGGGCCCCCCAAGCCCGAGCATGAACTAGCAAATCTCATATTGAACTACCAAAAAAGTCTTAATTTTGGAATGAGAAAATGGGTTGTAGCACAACACTCTAATCCGTGCTACTCATTTTGTTGGGAATTTTGTCCAGTATTGTCTCGTTGAAAGATTCGCCATCACATTTGCATCTTGGAGGCCCCCTGAACCTATGCTCGACAGCCGACGCTATGGCCAACTATGAACTTTCCACGTGTAACTCTGATTAGCAACAGACTGTCGCAGTGTAAAGCAAGTAAGGGGGTGGAATGGTTCTGGGCCAGATGGAGATATCGTGGTTCCCATATTTGAGGGGCCATCTCAAAGTCGTATATGGCCCAGGGTCTGTCGAGGTGCAATGGAATTTTCTTATTGGTCCCGCTTACACTCCGGCGCTTGAGATCCGAGACTGCATGCAGTTTTAGTTGGTTCGATTCCGGCCTTAACACCTTCACCGAATGTTTATGTCGATAAACACGAAATCATCATCATCTGCATATAGACGCATTTTCCTGATTACATCCGTGGCCAAGATGACCTCAGAGCTCAGGGTCCGCCTTCCGGCTCTTCCTCCTCCACTTCGCACGATCTTGGGCGTCCATGAAAGTGAGAAAAATTCACACGCATATCACCCTCCACGACATCAAGTCTGGACTTCTTGGGCCTACCCCTTTTACCTGGACCCGGCGGGGGCGCCATTGCCAGGCATTTGCTACCCACGTAGCCTGGCGGTTGCCGCAAGACGTGGCCGCACCAGCGAAGGCGGTTCTCTTGCATTTTATCCACCATATCACGGACATGAAGGCTGCTGCGGATGCGAGAGTTCGTCACGCGATCTTTACGCGTAACGCCGCATAGCATTTTCATCTCCATGACCTCCGTGGCCTAATGACCTCCCCCTAATTGTATATTGTGTAATGTGCGTTGTGTTTTGCAATAAATGTATTTTCTTTTCTTTCTTTCTTTTCATTCAACCTGACTGGCATTTTGGGATCACACGTGACGCCAGTCATTTCTCGCCACTTGGCCCACGCGGCAGCAATGCGTGCCTTGACGTTGTAGTCGATTTCACCAGTCACATGAAATACAGATCCGGATCTGTAGAGTTTAACGCTAAGTATTCTGTAGGCACACGAAAATAAATGGAAATTTACGTATGTATACACGGAAACAAGCTAGATGTATAACTAGATTGTTTCCGTGCGCCTCTCTACAAGACGGCAGCGCTCCTCTCTCGCGGATCTGTTGAGGGCTGGTTGGAGACTTTTCACATGTCCCAGTCCCGCTGACTAGCAAAGGGCACAATGGAGAGCAGGCAAGGAGCGGACCGGTTACCGAGCGCAGGCGTGGGGGTTACATGTGCGGCCGCGTGTCACCCTTTCACTCTTTTCAGAGTTCTATGGAAACACCGTGCTTCTCACACCCGAGGAGGCCATTTTAAAACCGTAGATGGCCCAGAATCAGCCGGGGTGCCAGTGATATGCTCTCGGTAACCTTACACCCCGGCAGCCCTGGTATCTGAAGATCCGAGACGGAGTGTGGTATTAAGCGGTCCGACTCCGACATAACTACCCCCGATGGTAAGAAGAAGAGAGAGAGAGAGGAGGGATTTGATCCCCAACAGCACGTTAGCGACCGGTAGGGGATATGCCTACCTCATCGTTTACTTCAGTAAGGCGACGTGCGACGCCCGAAGGAATTTTCGGAACCAAAAAAATAGGGGGGGCCCCCTGTTTCTTTTTGCACCGGGGCCCTTGGTCACCTAGCTACGCCACTGCGTCAACGAATGCCAAAAACGTCAAATCCTATACATTTATCATTCTATTCCATGATACGAGTTATGGCCACCCCATTTCTTAAGCAAAACGTCCATAGTATCTTTAAGAGCATCTAATGCTACCTTTAAAGGCGAAGGGGCGACTAGGGACTGTAAACTATTGCATCTTTATTATTTTCTACATTTTTAGAAGACTTTTTAATTTTCAGACGTGCATGATTTTGGGAGGTTATGTCCCTTATGACTTATGATGACCCCCCTTCGGACCGCGCCTGAGTAGACGCCCAAGACATAGTTGACAAAATTCAATTAATTTTATTTTTCTTTAGCTTTCAGTGTGGCGTTATCTTAATAAAGGGACTTTTCTTCAATCTTTGAGTCCCAGAATTTAGCAGTTTGGCCATGATTAGATAGGATTTAGTTAAGGTGTTGGAAGTAAGTTACCGTAAGAAAAGGTTCACTTTTGTATGTATTTGATTGTTTATTTGAAGTAGGTACGTGTTGCCTAGCAAGCATACGTTTAACGTTTTCGATTATTTTATTCATGTTTTAGAAGTTGTAACGTATGTCAATAGTGGATGAAATGAGAGAAACCTGTGAGTAACTATTAAATGCTTTTAAAAAAAAAAAAATTAAAAATTTAAAAATCCCCTGACCCAAAAATAACCTATAAAAAGTAAAATAATAACTATTACATTATGACCTACCCTAAGTATTGACCCTTTTGTCATTTGTCTCTTCAGGGGACCGCTAAGCACCTTGATATGCTCTATTCCCCCCGACGACGGACGGTCAGACGGCGGTCCCCCGACGAGACAATAGACAAAAAGATCAATACTTAGGGTAGGTCATAATGTGATAGTTATTATTTTACTTTCTAAAGGTTCTTTTTGGGTCGGGCCCTTAACCAAAACTACAGGCGCTAGGCTACTAATAGAAGTATCGAGATATTTGGGTGTATTGTATTGAGTTTCTGATATTTCCGAACTGGCGATTAACGGTGAAAATAGTTTTAGGAGTGCATATATCGATCTACCACCCTCTCTCGAATTCTTTTGCTACGCTTAGGGTACCTAAGCGTAGAAAAACCAGCATTTTTTTTATATAGGACACGTCAATTTGACTTCTCCTCGCCTGATGGTAAGCTGAAGGTCTGAAAGCTGAAGTCTCTGAAAAAAGGGTCACCATTACAGACACGTACCATGTTACAATGGTGGCACTCAGATTGACGGCCTCATCAGATGCTTTTTCACGCCCCGCTTAAATATAAAAATGGTTGCCTGTAAGAGATTGCCGCAGAGTGATAAGGCCGCCATCTGTACTTACCACATACCTCAGTTCTCTATGTTATATTGTTATATCTATGGTGTACAATAAAGACATTTTTACTTTTACTTTATACCTACCTACTTCATGCTTGTGAGTGATGCAGTTCCGATCGCTTTGGTTTATTGATAGCTGTAGCGAAAATGTGCAGTTGCAGTGGCCGAGCTGTAGGCTATCTGCGGGGTCCACAGGTGGCGGATAGTGGAACGTCCATCAGATATGATAGACAGCTGCGAATATGTAAATAAGCAGTCCCCGACCATACAGCGACAAGAGCACCAGAACGTGGTGGGTAGTTCACTGGGACGGGCTAACCTACAAAATGCCACATAAGTTCTATGACGATCTTGTGACGTAGCGAGTAAGCGCCGCTACTTTAAAGCGCTCCCCCCCCCCCTGATACCGGGCAGCAGCGGTATGAGTACTGGCCAGGGGCCGAGGTAGAGGATACTGGTAGGGCCCTGGATCAGAACATCACCGATCGAGAAATCGACCGGTGAACTGCGGAACGGAAGGCAATTGGGGCAACCACCGTTCTACGAGCCCTTATTTGGAGTATGAAAATGGAAAGAAATAGAAATATGGTTCTTGACAACGGGTTGATGCGATGTAACATTCCGCAAAGATCCGAGTCCGGCAGGAGTAGAAGCAAGGCTGCACCGGTCGTCATCATGCGAAACCCTTGCAAGATCGGAACATGGAACGTGCGTACGCTGCTGCCAGAGGGAAAATTGGAGGAATTGACGACGGAAATGGAAAGGCTAAAGATAGATATGTTAGGTATAAGTGAGGTCAGATGGGGAGGAAATGGAGATTTCTGGAGTGGAGACTACAGGGTTATATATGCGGGGGACAAGCAAGGCGAAAATGGAACAGCGATTATACTGAATAGGAAATGGGGTACACAGGTGGAGAACACTATTCACCACAGTGACAGAATAATCGCCATAAAGCTGAAGGCCATGCCGGTGGATTTATTCTTGATTCAAGTGTATATGCCTACTGGGGAACACCCCGATGACGAAATTGAGAAGATGTACGACAACATAGAATCATTGATCGATATGGCTAAAGATAAAGATAATCTGATTGTAATGGGCGATTTTAATGCGGTGGTAGGCGAAGGAGCAGAGGAAAAGGTCGTGGGAAATTTTGGTCTGGGGAAAAGAAATGCTAGGGGGCACAGGTTGATACAATTTTGTAAGGCAAACAATCTCTCAATATTGAATATATTATTCAAACAGCCAAAAAGGAGACTATACACGTGGAAGATGCCTGGAGATATTAGGAGATATCAGATAGATTACATATTAGTGAGAACAAACAAAAGAGAACAAGTGAGCGTTTGCAAGACTTTACCGGGTGCGGACTTGTACACAGACCATAACCTATTGATTGGTAGATTCAATTTGAGTACCCGGATACAGAAGAGAAAGAATAAACCAAAGAAAATAGATTTAAGTAAATTAAAATGCAATAATAGAGTGCAATATAGTAATATGATAGGAGATAGGCTAGCATTAAGTAAGAAAAATACAGTATATGCAGAGACAGATATAGATGGTAGATGGAGCATCCTTAAAAATATAATAAAAACCTCAGCAGAAGAATGCTTGCAGAGGGAGAAAATAGTGTCAAGGAAAAAGTGGTTAAATGGGGAAATCAAGGATATGATGTTGGAAAGAAGAAAGTTTAGGAATAAAAAAGACGACGATAGTATAAGAGAATATAAGAGACTGACAAATAGAATAACCTTAAAGTGTAGGGAATGCAGGGAAAAAGATTTGGAAAATGACTGTGACAACATAGATAAATACATGAGGGAAGGAAAAATTGATAAAGCATATGCCATAATTAACAAGCTAGGCAAGGTACACAGACATAAGAGTACTGTAATACAGAATGAATCAGGCCAATTGGAAATAGAGAATAAGGCTATCGCAGAGCGATGGAGGAGGTACGTCGAGAAACTTTACGAAGGGGGCGGACTATCGGAGGAAGATATAGAGAAGAGAAGTGAGGTAGAGGGAGATAGACTTGGACCGCCTATTTTAAGAAGGGAATTTGACATGGCCTTGAACAGTGTACAGAATGGGAAGGCGGCGGGAACAGATGGAATATATATAGAACTCATAAAATATGCTAGTTGTCAACCAATGCATGACGAGCTATTCCAAATCACTCAACTTATATATACGGAAGGAAAGGTACCTGGAGATTTTAAAATGAGCAAAACGGTCACACTGCCTAAAAAGCAAAATACCGTAAAATGTGAGGAGCACCGAACTTTGAGCCTCGTCTCACAGGTCTCAAAAATACTTTTAAAAATATTGCAAAATAGATTGAGAGCTAAGGTGGAAGAAGTGGTTGGAGATGATCAGTACGGATTCAGAAAGCAAAGAGGGACGAGAGAGGCTATACTGGCACTGAGACTGATTGTGGAAAGGAGAATGGAGTTGGAAAAGGCGTTCGACAGAGTGGACTGGAGGCTCATGATGGGGGCACTGAAGGAGGCGGGGGTGGATTACAGAGATAGAAAGATTGTTATGGAATTGTACAGGGAGCAGGAAACGACAATTGAGGTTAATGAAGAAAGGGAAACAGCCAGAATCCAGCAGGGCGTGAGACAAGGGTGTCCTCTATCGCCACTTATATTCAACATGTTCATAGAGAGTGCAATTAAGGAAATTAAAGAAAGCTCTAGTGGGGGGGTAACATTCAATGGGCATAACATTAAATTTGTTAGATTTGCAGATGATATTGCTGCACTTGCAGAAAGTGAAAACGAATTGCAAGAACTGGTCAGCGCCATGAGTACCGTTTTTCAGAAGTTCAGACTGACGATAAATGTAAATAAAACAAAAGTCATGATAGCAACTAAACATCCAACAAGAACTAGGCCTATTGTATTAAATGGCAATACATTAGAGCAAGTGTATAGTTTCAGATATCTCGGAAGTATTGTTAACAGTGATTCGAGAAGCACGCCGGATATAGTGACGAGAGTTGCCATGGCGAAACAAGCGTTTAATAATAAAAAACATCTATGCAAAGTGAAAAACATATCGTTAATAATAAGAAAAAGGTTTATAAAGTCTTATATCTGGAGCATTGCACTCTATGGATGTGAAACGTGGACTATGACACAGAAGGACAGGGAGCGGCTGGAGGCGTTCGAAATGTGGTGCTGGAGAAGGATGGAGGGAATAAGCTGGATGGACAGGATAACAAATGAAGAGGTACTGAAGAGGGTACAAGAGGGAAGGTCTATTTTGAAAACGATCGAGAGCCGCAGAGGAAAAATGATTGGCCACCTGATGCGACATGATTTGTTTCTAAAAAACATAATTGAAGGAAAAATAGAAGGAAAAAGAGGAAGGGGTAGGCCAAGAGGAACTTTTATGAAACAAATAAAGGAAAAGATACATGTCGCGTCGTATCGGGAAGTCAAGCAATTGGCGGAGGAAAGGGAATTATGGCGATTGCTCCACCGACAAGAGCACAGCTCTTAAATTTAGAGAGAGCGAAAATGTACATAACCCCATGTGTAGAGATTGGAATCAATTCACTAAGATACTCGTACATCACACAAGATTGCGTGACCCTCCTTATGACCCCTAATTCCGCGCCTATGTGCATAAAAACTAATTCAGTAAAGACAGATATACGTAACGTAGTAATCAGATCAGAGATACAGAATACATATATAGAGGACAAACAAACAAGAAAAACATGTTTATACATAAAGGCCGAACTACACTTCGTTACATGCCATTTGTTGTTCAGTTGCATACGACGAAGTGAGACGAATATAGAGAAATGAGTCCTTCATTTCTCTATATTTGCTTTATTCGCACACATAATGTGTATAAGCGCGAACAATATCGTTAGCAGCACGAGTATGACATCCTTGGTGTTGCACATGTCTATAGGCTGCGGTAATCTGGCGCACCTACGAGTAAGTGGTATAAAGAAGAAAAAGAAACTTAATAATAGAAATATATTACTTTTATAACACGCGCCACGTATCTTGCACCTAAATCGTAAGACATACGAGGCTCTGGCGCCCGCGGATTGCTTTGTAGGTAATAGTCTATAGGGGTTTCTATAGTAGCATCCCGCGCTATCCTCAAAAGACACCCAAGAAATGTATACTGCGCGTATAGGGCACGTTTTAAGCACATTTTAGGTCCAAGATACGTGGCGCGGGTTATACAAACGTTATGCTATGAGACAACTATCATTTTTAGTGTCTACGTGACCGTGGCTGCCAAAAAGTAAACGAAACGTTCGGTTCACTGCTAATAATGAAATAACACCAAATAAATGGTAATAGAATTCGTTAAAAAAATGATTTTCATTTTTCTGTACACTGAGTGAACTCACCAGGGTGCCACTATTCCAAATTTTGTAGTTATAGGTAAGCATGCTAACTTTTCTTAGACATTTAGATGTATAAATCGATTTACAAAGAGAAAAGAGAATCGACCTCGGACGGGACTCGAACCCGCGATCTTTACCTTACCGAGACCGCACGAGCCAACTCAAATTCCTCTATACTTTCCATTTTCGGGGCGACTCTTTTCTCTTTGTAAATCGATTTGGACAATCAGCTTATTAAATGCATCAAAATTTCATTCAATTTAGGTAAATAGTTAGAGAGAATTTTTACATTATGTAGTCTTAAAGACCATTTAATAAATGACAAAATATTTGTCAATAAAGCTTCTTCAGCAACGCATTCATTATACTACAATTGGCACAGCCTAATTAACCACATACCTAACAAATAACACATAACGAAGTGTGTTTCTGCCTTAACGATATTAATAAAGTCTTCGACGGTAGCGAGGTTATCTTTCCCGTCACGTGTGAATGAAATATCGATGCAATATAAACGCATGAGCGCGATTATTTATTACACTATGCTTACAATACGTGAAGGTACGGCTGCAAGGATGCTGCGGAGGTTACCTTGCTATAGATGACTATGGGAGGTTATGAGAGGTATAATAATAAAGAGAAGTAAAGGAATGAGTTAATTAAGCTGAAGCGTCGGTGGTTCAGTACTTAGGCAGTCGAACTACGATTGCGAGGATCCCGTATTCGAATTATGGCTATTATACTCTATACACCGACGTAAACTCTCTCTCCTAGACTCCTATTTGAGCAAGAGTGGTTGGGAGAATTAGTAATTTCGGTTAGTTAGGGACTCTTTAAAAAAAGTTTGCGTAGTAATATTCTTCTTCATCCTAGCGTTAATTCCCAGTCGCATCCGAAGCTTTCACGGAGTCTGGAGTCCACTTTACCAGTCTTAACTGCGGAATTGCGTTAATATATTGCATACTAGCTTTTGCCCGCGGCTCCGCCCGCGTGGATATCGGTTATCGCGACCAAACATAGCCTATGTCCTTTCTCAAGGTCTAACCTACCTCTATACCAAATTTCATCAAAATCGGTTCAGCGGTTTAGTCGTAAAAGTGAGACTGACAGACAGACAGACAGACAGACAGAGTTACTTTCGCATTTATAATATTAGTAGGGATAATATACAAGCGTTTCATTTCCATGGGGGTAGGCAGAGATTATGTGTGTTCGCTGGTCACATGATGTCCTAAATGTGGTGTTCCACGGGTGCATTACCCGTTAGGATATTTAGCGCTCAAAAGTAATTCCAAATACGGGATTTGACGTATATGACAGGCGTCAACGAATGTCAAAAACGTCAAATCCTATACATTTGTCATTCTATTTCATCATACGCCGAGCAACGAATTGCCTCTTGTCTAGGGGGGCTGTAATCTCGAACTTGGCATGATACGCAGCGTCTATATAATTTTTTAAGACAGCGAGATTTTAGTCACGTAAACATCTTAATAAAATATTCAAACTCACTGGGACTATTCGAAACTCATTCAGATATAAAATAAAATCGTAATAAAAAGTAACTAAGCAATAAGGACCAGGGTTGTCATTAAGCGAGGACTAAAAAGAAAAAAATCTGTATTTGACATCAAAGAATCAATAGGTACCTTACAGCTTTTCATGAAGTAGGTACATTTTTTTTTTTACTATTTGACGGATAATATGCGGCTAATTGTTAGCTTAGAGCGGAGTGAAGTAAATTCTAGGACATGTTTAGCACCCTAGAGATCCAAACTAAGCGTAGCTCAGAACCCGTGAACCCATAGTTTTAGGTTGCGGATAAACGTACTTACGTATTATTTTTCATAAGTACATACTATACATAAAAACATCTGGCGTCAGTAGCTTAGTGGTTCAAGAGTTTTTACAATCGAAACGTTCCGGGTTTGAATCCTGTCCATTACGACTGCGACGTGATTCCATTCCTAATAAAATTGATTTGGCTTAGCTGGAGCCGTTGGAGGGTTTAACAGGAATACTACTAATTTCGGTTCCTAGTATCACATATTACCTAAATAGTTTGTACTAGTACTTTTTGTAAAAACACAAGGAAAATACATAATATTCATTCATACAAATACTTACGTTGAACGGGAATCGTACCTGTGACTGTGACCTTTGCTCTTATGTAGCAATCAAACTACATATTCATTCCCCTTATATTATATATTCTTACACCCTGTGGTAAACACTAATACAAACACTATTATAAACACCAAACAATGTTACAATGGTGGCTGTCAGCTTGACGGCCTCAATTAATTAATCAATTAGCCAATTGCAGTCCACTGCTGGACATAGGCCTCTCCCTAATTATATATAATTCATATATCTGTATACAGGGCGTCCCACGGCGATGCCACATGGAGGGAAAGTACCTTAAATCCTTAAGTTAGCTCATTTTACTTAAAGGAGACATCATTTTACTTTTAAAAACAAACAAAACTGCATTCAAAGATTTTTAAAAATTCGCTTGCCTCACCCGGTAATCGAACCGATTAAAATCCGAAAAAGTAACATCCTGTATTTTTATAGCATCAATCGATAGTGTCAATCATAAGGATCAAATCTCTCTAAGAAACATGGTAAATTAAATGAAAGGAAGTTCACAAAATCTTCACTACATATTATAAAACAAAGTCGCTGTCGCTGTCTGTCCGTCCCTATGTATGCTTAAATCTTCAAAACTACGCAACGGATTTTGAAGCAGTTTTTTTTTAATAGATAGAGTGATTCAAGAGGAAGGTTTATATCTATAATACTTGCATAATATTGTAGAGAAACACTGATAAATTTAGAAATAATACCAGGCGGGCGGAAAATATGGCGATACGAAGTTCGCCGGGTCAGCTAGTAACTTATAAATTCAATCCGAACAGACACAGCATATTTATTTAAGGAACCATCAGATACGGTATCTTATAGGGTATCAACATCAACACTAGAGATATCTTTGATGAAATTTATTTAGTAAAATTAGTAATAATGCATGAACTTTATTACCTGTTTAGAATGTAACTTTATTGGGTAACTACATGAGGTATGTAGGTAGGGTAGGTAGTCATTTTTGGGTGCTTGATGAGAAACCTGCACGCGGTGTACCCTGGGCAACGAAGATGGCGAGAGAATTGCCCTATTGGATCAACTTATTACCTGTTAATTGAGACGGCGTGCGGTTTTAGTCGGTTTGAGTTCGACATACCTAAAAACTACTGCTGACCAGCAGCGGTCTCCGCACGATAAAAAAAGAAAAGTAATTTAAATATGGAATTTTATTGTTAATATTGAATTTATAATTTTAGGTTTCAAGGACTTCCTTTCATTTAATTTACTATGTTACTTAGAGAGATTTGATCCTTATGATTGACACTATCGATTGATGCCATAAAAATACAAGATGTTACTTTTTCGGATATTAGTCGGTTCGATTACCGAGTGTGGCAAGCGAATTTTTAAAAATCTTTGAATGCAGTTTTGTTTCTTTTTAAAAATAAAATGATGTCTCCTTTAAGTAAAATGAGCTAACTTAACGATTTAAGGTACTTTCCCTCCATGTGGCATCGCCGTGGGACGCCCTGTATATACTCGTAGATTAATATGTGCGTCACACAATAACCAGCAAATAGTCGTATATGTATGTGTATAACTTTTATACAAAAGAAAATAATAAGGGCTGTTCTCCATCCGACAGTAAACAAGCCCTTGATAAAGTGCAAGCTTCACCGTAATAGCCTCGCCCCCTATTACGTGGGACCGAAAATCATGCTAAGCTAAGTGTGGCTGTATAAAACACCTCTGCGCAACTCTTTGAGGATTTACAGGCGTGAACATATGTATGTAAAAAGCGGAAAATAACTTTCAACAAAGCATATGCATAATCCGACCGCTACCTTAAACTTTGCAAACAAAATTGGGCTCTGATCCTGATTCATTTTTAACGGCTTTGTCTATTGTGTTCAATGGAGTTGATCCGTAAGGCTCCTATTGAATTCTGCAGGCTGTATCAGTTCTGGGCACAATGGGGAGTAATCTTTAACTTCAATTCTTGATACTTTATATGCTTTGGTAGATTGGCTGTCGTTTTTGTACTGATTGGTCGGAAGATGAATGGAAATTAAAGAAAATTGATAATGTACCTACTCTTCTAATACTAGTACGGGTAGGTAGGTGAAGTTTCTATAGATACTCAGTGGCGAAGGGTCCCTATAAAACGATTCCTGCTGGTTTGCTCCGTAAAGGAAGCCGTGACAGCGAGAGAAAGAGAAAAAAGAGAAATAAATAATATACATAATGCATTATGTAAAACGTGAGACCGAATATAATGATTGGGAATGTGGGTGTTCGTTCACCTCTGCCTAACCCTCCAAGGATAAAGGCGTGATTATATGTATGTATGTACTATCTAAAACTGGATGTATCTAAAATTCAGTATCTAAAATTTGAGAGAATTTCATAGAAAATTGCCATGGTTGTTCTTCACGAGGTAAGAATTTTTTCTACTGGTTTTCCTTCTGAATATTTTCTCCCTTCGCTACTGGTACCGTACAGTATTTTTAAATCTGTCTGTACGTCTATAAAATTAGCCTCCGTGGCGTAGCGGTAGTGAACGCGGCCGCTACGCAGGAGGCGTGGGTTCGATCCCCGCTCAGTGCAAATATTTGTGTTCATGAAATATGGGTATTTGCATTGGTCTGGTCGTGCCTCGGAGAGCACGTTAAGCCGTCGGTCCCGGTTGCCATAAGAACATCTATGGCAGTCGTTACGGGTAGTTGGAGCCCTCAAAAATCCAAAAACAACAGTCTAACTGCAAAGCTTTGATATCGCCTAATGTTACCATTGGGATGTGGAGGTCAGATGGCAATCGCTTCACAGAAAATATCGAGGTCTAGCCAAATCCGTAGTTAAGACTGGCACAAGCGGATCCCAGACTTCGAGCTGAAAGCTTCGGATGCGACTGGGAATTAACGCTAAGAGAGTCTATAAAATTAGTCTGTATTATGGTAGTGTTTGATATTATGCCCACGGCTATATTCTATCATCGCACCACTCGCCGCAGGCCGGGAATTCATCTGCACACGTAGTAATCGGAAACGGTGCACACAGGATCTCAAAATGAGCTTCATTCGATTCAGACGCTTAGGTCGTAAGGTCACTTAATAAAATTCGTTCAAGTCTAATCGATTTTGGTATAGTCGCTATCGGAAGTTGCCCAATACTAACATTACAAACTATATTTACACTGAAATAAATCAATAAAATTCACATGTAATGTGTAACTTTCAGAGTAAAAGTTTAACATTTTTAATTTTCTGTTTATTATTTTATGTAAGTACAGTTTAAGCTATGTTAGTCGGTAACTTTATAAACCGGTAAATACCAAAGGTGAATGTACAGTTAAGGAACCTTTAGACTTCAGTTAGACACTGTTTTTTGATACATTCCCTTTAAACGACGAGCGAAAGTCAGTGACGTCACTGATAGATTGAGATTGATCACTGTGGTGTTTTTGTGGTCTAAATTGATCCCTATAGCACTAGCCTAGAAACGAATGTAGGTGTAGATACCATGGAATGTCGAAAGGCACTACGGCGAGCAATAAATTACGTGTGAAAATGTTAGGGCTGGGTAAACGAATAACTGTACGTAAAGGCAGAGTCACACTTTGTATGTTTATTATTTAGTATGTAGTATTTACTAGCTGTTGCCCGCAACTTCGTCCGCGTTAAGTTCGGAATCCCCTATTTTATCCCCTTGGGGGTAGAATTAATCAAAATCCTTTCTAAGCGGATGCCTACGTCATAGTAGCTTTATGACGTTTAAAATTGACAAAGTTTCATAGAAACTTTCATCCCCTATTTTATCCCCTTGGGGGTAGAATTAATCAAAATCCTTTCTTAGCGGATGCCTCTGTCATAACATCTAGGGGATACCTACGTCACAGTAGCTTTATGCATGCAAAGTCTCAGCCCGATCGGTTTAAAATTGACAAAGTTTCATACAAACTTTCATCCCCTATTTTATCCCCTTGGGGGTAGAATTAATCAAAATCCTTTCTTAGCGGATGCCTCCGTCATAACATCTACCTGCATGCCAAATTTCAGCCCGATCCGTCCAGTGGTTTGGGCTGTGCGTTGATAGATCACTATGTCAGTCAGTCAGTCAGTCACCTTTGAGTTATATATATTTAGATATGTAACAACTTGGGATTATTTGTTATTCGCGTTTGTGCTTACGAATATGGCAACACATAGACAAATGAGCCCGTGATACTAAGGTCCGTATTCTAGTACAACGCTCATTTGTGAATCGACTCTCACAATGAAATTAGAACTGTCACCTAGAATACATCGTCATGATGATGAACTTGCATCCTTGGCAGTATTTTGCCGTCTCCACCATGGTGAATGTTCTGTTTAGCTCTTCCAATTAGTCCCACCCTCTCCTTTCCTACACAAGACAACAACGTGCAGGATTTAGATGTCAAGCGGTTCGGCGACTCCTTCCTCTGCCGCACTATTAAGTCCTGGAATTCCTTACCACTACAAATGTTTCCCTCCTCCTACAGTCCCGGGTCCTTTAAGCGGGGCGTGAAAAAGCATCTAATGAGGCCGTCAAGCTGAGTGTCACCATTTTAACAGCTTATCATCAGGCGAGGTGAAATCAAATTTACGTGTCCTATATAAAAAGAAAAGAAAAAGAATACAATCCGTACTCAGATCTAGCTTTAAATCGAGTTTCAGGAATGACGTGTCCTATATAAAATTTATTTGTGCATATTTAAGAGCGATACTCATGTATCATACATACTCGTACATGCCTCTGTGGCGTAGCGGTAGTGAACGCGGCCGCTACGCAAGAGGCGCGGGTTCGATCCCCGCTCAGTGCAAATATTTGTGTGCATGAATATGAATATTTACATTGGTCTGGGTGTTTCCATGTATAATATGTATGTATTTACAAAAAAAAAATGTATCTAAGTATGTTTATCCGCATTCTAGGTTCCATTACACAAGCTAGTTAAGCTATGCTTACTTTGGGTCTAGATAGCGTTGTGTAGAATGTCCTACAATATTTATGTATTATTATTTTATTATACATACATACATACAATTACGCCTTTATCCCCAGAGGGTTAGGCACAGGTGAATTAACACCTACATTTCACCAATCATTGTATTAGGTCCCACGTAATATTGAGTGAGCCTATTGCCGTTTTCCGGGCACTTATGTTGACTCGAGCCATGTATAGGCTGAGTCTGGACTGTATGTATTCTGTCTGATGTCAAACAGCCCTATCCCTTACTCGCATTGTACGACACCGCATGGGAAGAGATGGGGTGGCCCAAATTCTACTCTGCCGGGAACCATGCAGCTAACTCATGTATCGCTCTTAAATATGCACCTTAGTCGTTCATAACGAAGTGTGGTTCTGCCTTTATATCCAGGAGAGATATCACTCTGTAGGCATACCATGAAACATCTACAATTACGGATCGAAGGTTTCGGCAATAGCGATGGAACCGTTCTTAGAATATATTTATTCCGAAATCGAATCCGAAGACGGTTCGTGACACTTCTGACGAAAGAAAACCAAAGTGACTTTATGGTACAGTCTGCATCAATCGATCTTAGGTAGAAAAATTTGATTGATTGATTGGTGATCTGTGACTATTGCCGATTTGACGAATATCAGATTTGACCAATGACGTTCAACCCTATTTTACTATAGTTTTCCGTTCTACTACTGCTACTATATTGTTATGTATGTTTTTGTTTTATTTTTGTGGGTGTTATTTTGTATTTTCTTTCTTTTCTTCCTTTCCATAGTTTTGCTAAGTACAATCGTAAACAAAAAGGTGCTCAATCTGGTCTATTTCCTTGATAATTTCCGGAGTCGTGCCCTGAGATGAGTTAGTGCAGTTCTACCTGCGGATGACACATTATAACGGACAATTGCGGATCTCATATTTACGTTTGTATATTACATACATACATTCACGCCAGTAAATCTCCGAAGGGGTAGGCAGAAGTGTTTTAACACCCACATTTCACCAACTGCGAATATTCGCTTTTCTCAATTATTGGAAATATAGTTATAGTATTGTGAATGTATTTACGTAGGTATAGTGATTGTATTGATTACTTGGTTTGTTAATATTAGGCTTCGACCGACAGACTGACAGACAGATAGATAGCTAGACAGACATACAGACAGATAGATAGATAGACATACAGACATTTAGATAGACAAAATTACTTTCGCAGTTATAATATTAGTACAGATTCTGATTTTATGTGTTTTCAGGATTACTACAAACAGAGTAGGTGCAGATATAACTTCAGTTTCCATGTGCGTATTTCAGGAACCCGGAATAAAGTGATTGACATAGCGGTTCATAATGTCGGGGTTCGTGAATTACTTAAATGTGGAAAAACGAGCACTGAAGAGGGTAGACCCTTTTATCTGCCTAAACATCCTTATCTTTTAGGCGGAGTGATAAAAAATATTAAAAAAGCTGGAATATTCTCAAAGGATAGAAAATGGAAAAACCAATAACACTTTATCCAACCCGGGCATTGAACCGGAATTGAAATGATTTTTGATATCTAAGTAGTATACTATTTTATACTATTGAATTGGGCCTCAAAGATACACCTATTCAATCAGGACGGTTTCTTTTTATGCCACTTAAGTGGTAGACAAGCACACGGCCCACCTGATGGAAAGTGGTTACCATGGCTTATGGGCGTTACACTCACGCTGCCGACTTTGAAGAAACCTTCTAAAGCGACTATGATATGGGGTTCTTCAACCCCATATCATAGTCGCTTGGGAAAACCACAGCAGTTTACATAGCATGCTTGTTCTTCAAGAAGAGCATCAGAAGGTTCTTTCTGGGTCAGCAGCAAGAGTGTTACGCCAGTGTTGCAGATTGCAGACGTCCGCTTACCATCAAGTGGGCCGTACATTATTCTGCCATCTGATTGGTATAAAAAAAAAATTTGTCTCGTCTTCTATAATATAAAAATGAATCCATAAAATAATGTGTTGCTAAGCGCAAATCTCGTGAACGGCTGAACCGAATTCGCTAATTCTTTTTTTAGAATATTCCTTGAAGTACGAGGATGGTTCTTACGAAGAGAAAAAATTAAAAAAATAGAATTGACTGTAGGCGGTACGAAGTTCGCGGGGTCAGCTAGTTAATAATATATGCGAAACCATTTACGTAAATTATCTTCTATTGTATTTTCTATTGTACACAGAAAAGGTCTGTGTGGCGTTCGAATCCCGCTCGGTGCCAATTTATTTGTATGTAGAATGTAGAATAAGTGTATTAGCATTAGTCTGGGTATTTCCGTACATCGGAGAGCACGTTAAGCCGTCATCGGTCCCGGTTGTCATAAGAACATCTATGGCGGACATTCCGGATAGTTGGAGACCTAAAAAGTCCAACAACTGCTTTAACTGCAATACGTCGAAATCTGCCATAGGTTGTGGAGATCAGATGGCAGTCGCTTCACGGAAAATATCGAAGTTCAACCAAACACGCAATTAGACTAAAAAGCGGACCCCGAACTCCGAAGTGAAAGTTTCAGATGCGACTGGGATTAATGCTAGAATGAAGAAGACACAGATCATACATGTAATAGTTATACAAACTGTATGATGCAACTTGTTCCTAGGGAGATTATTCAGAGCCGTAAGATATATCCTTCCCACCCAGATGTAATATATAAAATTCTCGTGTCACAGTTTTCGTTGCCATACTCCTCCGAAACGGCTTGACCGATTTTGATGAATTTTTTTGTGCTTATCCGGTATCTATGAGAATCGGCCAACATCTATTTTTCATCCCCCTAAGTGATAAGGGTGCAGCGGGAACGGGATTTGAATACCACGCGGGCCGAAAATATGGCGGTATGAAGTTCGCCAGGGCAGCTAGTATTTATATAACAAGATATTAGGTACAAAAAAAACTGCTGCAAATATTTTTTGCAAAAGAACGCAGAATTAACTTAATTCAGTAATTCAAACATGTTCGTGCTTATTCAAACACTACAGTAACAATTAATGCTGGGATAAAGTTATACAAACTGTATGTTACAAAGTACTAGTAAAATAAGATTTTATACAAAGGCGAGCTCTGTAAGAGTTCTCTACCAGCAAACCTTTGAGCTATAGAGGCAGAGAAAAGAAATAATATTACAAGGCGGACATAAGCTTACAACATAACATATCGTAAACTTAAAACACGTTATATTTAAAACACATCGTATCATCACAAACAGAACCACATTACAAACTTTGTTCGTGCCGGAACAAAGAACAAATGAGGGACGAACAAAAAGCCTGTTCCGTGTCATTGTTCTGAGCTTGTTCCGCGAGTGTATAATTATGCAGCTGGAGGGTTATATGGGTCTTTGATATAATTGTAGTATTTTTTTTCCTATTTTGGATGTGAAAACTATGTCTCTGCTATCTACCTTATTAACTACCAGACATGACCTAAGGGACATATCATGCAGGTCGAACTGCAGAATCGGTACCCACCCACCTCTTTCTTAGGGTGAGGACCCGTTGATCAATCGAGTTTCATCTCCTGCACCCGTTGTACCGTGTTTTCTTATTGCTTTACTTTCAAGGGTCGTAGAGTGATATTATATACTACTAGCCTTCCGCCCGCGGCTCCGCCCGCGTGCATCTCGGTTAACGCGCCCTTTGCTCATATCCCTTTCTAACAAAAAACCGCATCAAAATCCGTCCAGTAGTTTTTGCGTCCATCGCGGACAAACAGACAAACAGACAGGAAATTCAAAAAAAAATATTTTCGTGTTCAGTATCGTTAACATAACATAACCCAAGTATTTTTTTTAAATATCTCCAATGTACAGACACGACCACTTTACAATTATATAATAGTATAGATGTATTATTAGATAATAATGTTGTTATTATCTAATAGTACGTAGTATATAGCCTCTGTGAAGCGGCGGTACTGAAATATTTCTATTTGAATAGGCCTGTTCGTGCCTCGTAGAACACGTTAAGCCGTCGGTCCCGATTGTCGTATGAACATCTATGGCAGTCGCTACGGGTAACTACCCGTAACGACTGCCATAGTTGTTCGTACGACAGCGAAGCTCCAACTGCAGCTTTCAAAAGTCCGACTAGTCTAACTGGAGAACTTTGATATTGCCAATTGGATGTAGAGGTCAGATGGCAGTCGTTTCAAGGAAAATATGGAAGTTCAGCCAAACACGCATTTAGACTGAAAAGCAGACCCCAACTGAGGTGAGAGAATGAACAGAAGTTCAGAAGGAGATGGGATACGACGGCATATGCGTCCCAATCGAGCAGTCCGACTGGGGAAGTACCTCCGCCCTACAGAAGACCGCGGCTTAATAACCTCGTGTTGTGTTTCCGACGGTGAGTAGGGTAGCCAGAGCTCACTGGAGAGATTTTGTGCTGTCAGTGGGAAACCAAAGGCTTTGTCCTACTTATCTTTTGCGCTGACAGCACAGAATCTACAGAGATTCTGTGCTGTCAGCGCAAAAGATGTCAGGTTCTTACAGGATCGACAGCACGAGTATGACTCCCATGGTGTTACACTCGCTCATAGGCCACGGTAACCTCTTACCATAAGGAGGGTCGTGTGCTTGTCTGCGACTTAAGTAGTATAAAAAAACAACATTTCTCATAGCTATCAATTCCTTCGAAACGAATCAATACTCCAACCTAACGAACATGAATATTATGTTCATTGAATAACAAACGTAGAGTGAGTGTGAATAATATTGGCCGTATTATTTACCTTTCCTTTATTGAATTAAGAAGCGTGTGACGTCACCGTGAATATGATAACGATACGGAGAGGTGTGACAAGTATCCAATAAAGAAGCTGTCTGTAGAATTGCTTGCGAAGTACGCTTCTATATATTATTTTGAATTGACTGTTGCTCGCTGTTCCACGTCTAATTTTAATCACTATTATTTTGATCGGTTCAATAGTTTAATCGTGAAAGCGTAACATACAGACAGTCACTGTTTTTTTCGCATTTATGCTATTAGGATAGATTGCAGCAAAATAACTGATTAAATAAATAAAGCATATTACATCACTGTCTTATAAATCTAAGCTAAGTATTACTTCTAACATGGACTATTATACTATAGCTTCTGATTCTAAACTAAATATCATTTCTAATATACATTCTAGATATATTTATTCTGGTTAATCCTACTATAATACAATTTAAATATGTACAATATTAACAATAAAACTAAAAATATATACATAAAAGGACAAATTAAAAACTAAAACCGAACGCGTCGTGGAACACAAACAATACGTCCGCCTTTTTTGAAGTCGGTTACATAATGGTAAAAGAATACAAGCATGTCAAGAGTAGCTAGTGGAATATAAAAATTAAACCGGCCAAGTGCGAGTCAGACTCGCCCATGAAAGGTTCCGTAGCAGCAAAGGCGAAAATTACGGTTTATGACGTATTAAAAAAAACTACTTACCTACTGGATCTCGTTCAAACCAATTTTGGGTGGAAGTTTGCATAGCAATGTACATCATATATTTTTTCTGATTTATTATTCTCTTATTTTAGAAGTTAGAGGGGGGGGGGGGGACACAAATTTTTCCACTTTGGAAGTGTCTCTCGCGCAAACTATTCAGTTTAGAAAAAAAAATATATTAGAAACCTCAATAGCATTTTTAAAGACCTATCTATAGATACCCACACGTATGGATTTGATGAAAAAATTTTTTTTTAGTTTCAGTTCTAAAATTGATGTTTTTTTTCTATGTTTGTGTGAAATTCTTAATGCGGTTCACAGAATACATTTACTTACCAAGTTTCAACAGCATAGACCTTATAGTTTCGGAGAATAGTGGCTGTGACATACGGACGGACAGACGGACAGACATGATGAATCTATAAGAGCGGAAACACACGATGCGTTGCGGCGACGCACCGCAGAAATTTCGCCGCAGTAGCGGGCACACGAGCGGTGCGACGCCGCTGCGTTGTTATGACGCAGCGGCGCCGCGTGCGCCCCAGCTGCGTTGTAATGTAGTGCAAGCGCTAGAGGTAGTTGAGTATGCAAAATCCGAGTGACGGCAAGTATGACCGGATTCTTATACCTGATCCTCTAAATAATGACAAAGAAATCTTGCCGCCGGGTGTGATGGTCCCTTCCCGCTCCCTTCACATCCCCTCTGCGCCCTTAAAGTAAGCATAGCGCGCGTATGCGTTTAGTGTGTTTCTACTATTGACGTAAAGAAGTTGCTTTATTAAGTCGTGTTTTTGTATCCATTTTTATTTTATACTACTTAGGTGGCAAACAAGCACACGGCCCATCTGATGGGAAGTGGTCACCGTGGCCTATGGACGTCTACAACACCAGGGGCATCACACTCGTGCTGCCGACTGCCAACCCCGAATCCATATTTCCATACTAATATTATAAATGCGAAAGTAACTGTCTGTCTGTCAGTCACGCTTTCACGCCTTAACCACTGAACCGATTTTGATGAAATTTAGTATAGGGGTAGATTAGACCTTGAGAAAGGACATAGGCTATGTTTGGTCGCGATTACCGACATCCACGCGGGCGGAGCCGCGGGCAAAAGCTAATATAATATATATCGATGGTTAAATATAATAACATTTTGCTGACAACATTAGTATCATTAATGCTACAAAATATAGGTAGGTATGGTAGGTATCTACCTAGGCATAGACCAGAAAATAGACCGGCAAGATCCACATTATCATTCTTGGACCTTTTCTTCACTTAAATCCGTTGGCGAAATTCGGTACTCACATTTTGCATACTCATACCTCTAGCGCCCGGTCTATAAATCATAAACAACTACGCGCGGCGGTGCGGCGCGCGCCGGAGCGGTGCTGCTCCGGCGTCGCAACGCATTCACCCCTCCCCGCCTCGTCTCGGTGGTTGCAAGTCCGGTGCGGCGACGCAGCGCATCGTGTGACATGCTACAGATATTTCTATGTAAAACGACGCAGCGACACCGCTCCGGCGTCGCGCCGCCGCCGCAACGCATCGTGTGTTTCCGCTCTAAGGGTTCCGTTTTTTGCCATTTGGCTACGGAACCCTAAAAACAAGAACTAAAACACAATTTACACCCATACTCGCTTTCTAACACCCACACCGGATATTGGGTACCGCTCCTACACCGGAACACGTCTGCTTGAATTTAGAACAAAGGGAAGTTGGCGCCCTCTATCGGAGGTTAGAAGTCAGTAAATGAGTTATTGATTTTATTTTTTTAAATACCTTTGAACATGTGAGGTTTGAAAGTTACATACATACGTATACTCACGCTTGTAAACACCCGAAGGGGTAGGCAGAGTTATATGTATTAACACACAAATATGCTTTTCGGTCCCACATTATAAGAGGCCAACCTATTGCCATCAAGCAGGCAATTTGTCATTTACTTTACTGTTTGAAAGATACATCTATGAATAAACTGGTCTCTTATCAAGGGATGAATGGGTACATTATAGCGGACGAATCTACAACTTTTATACCTTGAACGATTTTTAAGAGAGAATTCGCCTTGAATGGATATTACAGTAGTGCCATACTGTGAAAGTCACTCGCTTCTTAACTATCCAGGGAATGAGAAATTACACAAAATTCCATTCGGCAGCTTTTGCGTTCATCGTGAAAAAGACAGACAGATAAGAATTCCAAAGAAACGATAAAGAAAAAAAAACCACATCAAAATCAGTTGAGTAGTTTGTGCGAACATCGGGAACAAATAGACAAAAATTGCCAAAAGTATTAAAAAAAAAGCTTTTCTTAAAAAAATTCTCCATTTAAAAACTAAACTTTACGATTATATAATAAGTATAGACTATATAAACATTCATTTTTCTAATCCAATCATGTGAAATAGGAGATACGGAAGACAAGGAGAAACTATCGTAGCATAATGTCTACGAAATTGCTACGATGTAGGTGCTACGTGCTACGCCTACTACGCACTCACTAATGCTACACATTTTACAATGTTTTTTTTTGCTGTGTTTTTGTAGTGTTACATTATGCTGTTACGATTAAGAGTTCAAACGGCAGTCCCCGACAGACAGTGTTGTCCGGATTGTAAGGGACTATAATGACATGACATGACATGACATATACCTAATATAATTAATGTTATTTGTGTAATTTGTAATTTGATTTAATGACTCGTGTAAAGATTTTTATGTAATTTATAATTGACAATTTTATTTATAGTTATAAAATTGTGTCAATTTTAATGAAATAATTATATTATTTTTGATGTTCTATTTCGATAACTAATAATGTTAATTTAATGTTTTAATATTTGAATGTCATGACAAAATGGCAAAATGTGTCTTATGCTCATAAATTGTTTGTCACCTTGTGTTTACCACATTTTAAGCAAATAAATAATATTCTATTCTATTCGTATTTTTTCGTATTCATTTATTTCATAACAATATTTAGGTACATTGTGTTGAAATTTATTACAATCTAACTTATTCTAAACACGAAATAAAAGTTAATAGGTACATTAATGGTTAAAAAATGTCATATAAATCAAAATTCAAATTACATAAAAAAATACAATTAAATATAAAAATGTCACTAACAATGTCAATAAAAATTAAATAATAATATGTCATATTTATTAAAATGTCATTCTATAAAATCATCTATTGAATAAAAACACCCATCAATAAGAAATGCCTTCAGTGTCATTAAGAATGTGGGTGTATACAGGCTGCTCCTTATTTCTAAAGGCAGCTTATTAAAAAACTTCACTGCACTGTATCTTGAGCCATGTTTGACCACATTCAGTGTAGGAACATTGGTGGACGGTATATGTTTTCTCCTTGTATTTTCCCGTAACACCCTTTCCTCGTGACTTTCATAAGAGTCTTTATTTTTTGCAAAATCTGTGAGCAACACCATAATATATAGACTTGGCACTGTTAATATTTGCAAGTCCTTAAAAAATTGCCTACAGGACTGTTGCTGCTTAATGCGAACCATTGTTCTTATGGCCCTTTTTTGTGCAACAAAGGCTTTCTGGATATTATAATCATAGCTGCCTCCCCAGAACAGTATGCTGTACCTCAGTTTGGATTCAACCAAAGCGAAGTACACAGACTTAAGTTGTTTCAGATGTAGCACATCCCTTAAGCTTCTCAGCACATAACAAGCTGAGTGTATAGTAGCCTCCACACTAAGTAACTCATATTTCCAATTAAGAAGGCTGTCTACATGTATCCCCAGGAACTTAACCGTCTTTACCATGTCCAATTGATTCCCATCAAGACTGCATTGTAGTGTGTCAGAGTTTTTGCTGGTTGATTTAAATAAGATTAAGTTGGATTTCTTTGCATTAATTTTTAGGCAGTTGAAAGAGAACCATTTATTAAATTGATCTAAAGTTTCATTAACTTTTTGGTTTAGATTACTTAGAGTATCAGCCGAAACAATGGCATTTGTATCATCAGCGAAAACAGTCAAGTTGATGTTGTCAGGTAACTTATTTACTACGCTACATATAAGGTCATTTATAAAAATGATAAAAAATATAGGACCGAGTACGGAACCCTGCGGAACACCTGTTTTAATGTTAATAATTTGTGACTTAAAGGTTTCTACACATTTTGTTCTAATAGATCCCTTTTGCGTATAACTTTCATTACTGATCTCTACAAACATGTATCTATTTTGTAGATAAGATTTTAAAAGTTGTTTTTCTGGACCTCTGATTCCATAATGGTCAAACTTCTCAATTAATATTTCGTGATTAACCGTGTTAAAAGCGGAGCTTAAATCAAGGAAGATCCCTGCAACTTTTTGCTTGCAATTTAATTTGGACAATACATCATTGATTAATGTATTGACAGCGTCCTGTGTTCCTACTCTCTTCAAATAACCAAACTGCCTCCGATTAATAATATGATTTGAACCTAAATGTCTAAGTAATTGATTTTTTATTAATAGTTCAAAAATTTTTGATTTAATAGGTAGCAAAGAAATCGGCCTATACATATTAGGATCCTGTTTTGAGCCTTTTTTATGCACAGGAACAACTCTAGCTATCTTAAATTGGTCCGGAAAGAGGCCATCTTGGATACATTTATTATAAAAATGGCTTAATGGCTCTGCTAATATGTCTATGTTCTCTTTGATAATAGCAACGGGTACTTCATCATATCCACATGAACGTTTGTTTTTAATTTTCTTTACCACGTCATATACTTCCTTCGGACTAACGAACTCCATGCTCATTTCCCTATCTATTCTTTTTGTATTTTCCTGGAGAATCTTTAAAGCGGTTTCATACTTGGGGTTCTCAGAATTTTCGGTCTTGTTAAAAGTTCTGGCAAATAGGCTTACAATTTCCTGACAATCCGATGTGATAGTGCTACCATTGACTAAAGAGTAATTTTCTTTCTCTTTTTCCTTTATATTTCTGTGCTTATTAATTATGCCCCATATGTCTCTAGAGATATTGTCTGATTCAGCTAGTGCTGACTGTACTGCCAATTTCTTTGCATTTCTTAAAACTCTTCTATATATATTGATATATTTATGTCTGTACGCATCTAAAGAGCTATGATTATTGCCTTTTACACAAAGGAAGCGTTTCATCTTACTAGAAGTTTTAATTCCCCTGGTTACCCACCTGAGACTATTCTGTTTTTTATTATATATTTTATATTTTTTCTTTCTAAAACTGTCACTGAAATACTCATTAAATTTCGCAAGAAATGTATTCGGACCCATCTCGTTTAAGTCATTGGCCAATAATAATGCTCTAAACTTGTTTTTATTCTCTATATTAAAAATCCTCTTATAAACGATCTTGAATCCACTGTACCTATTTGCTAACCTAATATTGTTATGAATTGTATTGCATATTAGCGCCGCATGGCCATCAGATAATCCATTGTGGTCAACTGTGCAGTTTACTATGTTGTCGTCACCGAGGTTAGTTAAAATATTGTCAAGACAGGACTGTTTGTCATTGCGTTTAAATGTAATGGTATCTACCAGTGGTCTAAAGTTATAACTAGTCAGTAAATTTATGAAGTCCGTCTTATTTTTTTTATTACTTAAGATATTTATATTAAAATCACCGCATATAAAGCATTTCTTATCGAATAGGTATTCAAGCAATTTATCCAGCATATTCATGAAGACTTCCAGGTTCTTATCATACGGACTACGATAGCAACACAAAATACAAACTCCAGTTTGGATATCTTTAACACCACAGATCTCAAAAGCGTCTATTTTATATAATTTCTGACATATAGGTAATTCAATAAAATTTCTGTCATGCCGACCTAGGATTAAAGACCCACCCCTATCTTTTTTAACTCTACAATTGTGTGCTGCCATCTTAAAGTTGGCGAAGTTAAACAACCCAACAGTAGACTCATTAAGGAAGTGTTCACTTAAACATACGTAATGCAGTAAAGATTCCTGCTGATCAACATACATTTCCATTTCATGTTTCTTATTATTAATGCTACAAACATTCTGGTGCAAAAAATTTAAAGTTTCAATGTTGTTCTCATCTGGTACAATGTCCCTAGTGGGTTCAGTGGAGATTAGTTCTTGTCGCATATTACTTGAATTTACGAAAAAATTCTAAACTATTAGTATTCCCATCCCCGCACATGCCAACATTTTGCAAGCATGGCATAACTGAGTTACAACTGCAACTATCATTATCTGCACCCGTTTGCGTACTCACGTCTTTGAGGTGCTTATTAGAGATCAACTCATGTTTACTCACGGAGTTAATTGACCAGTTTTGATACCTAATTTTGTAACTCATTTGCAAAATTTTTCGATGTAGTAACCGACACGCTTGTAATATATTAAAATGATTAAATTTGTTATTATTTTGATCTAATTCAAGGAATGTAGATCTATGGTTGTTGTTGCACACAAGTTGCAATACATCATTTACCTTACTAACATTCAAACTTTTATTCTGGTATACCTTACATACTAAAACATTTGTTTGTACAACACTCTGCAAGTAATGATGGAGAGAAGTTATTAAATTAAGAGGATTTTTATCATTTGAACCAGCCATTATTACAATAAAGTCCGAGTCAGTAAAATCTTTGCAGATGGTTGCACACGAACTTACAACTTCATTTAGAGGTGCATTTCGTTTAATGAATGAGGTCACTGAGAATGAGTCTCTAACATAGTTATTCAGTATATTTCGCACACCATACCCTGACTGATCCGCAAATATAGCAATTTTGTGCTTGTTTTTTGTTGTTGACTTAAATAATAAATTTTGTTGTGTTATCTTGTAGCTATCTGTATTGTCACGTTCTTTTATTTTCCTGCTTAAGTGCATGCTGTTTTCCGCCAAATTCTCATGTTCCTTTTCTTTAATGCTTTCCGAAGACTTAACGGAATCATTGTCAGCTTCAGTATCTTCGCGGCTCATATTTTTTGGCGTATAAACTAAAGTCTTTTTGATCATATCCCTCCAGTTAGGTACAGATGTATTTAATATGTCATTTAAATCTGTAGAATGGTGAGTAAACAGGTCCCTTGGCAGGGTCCTAGGTGAACTTATTTTCGTAGACACTGTTCGAGTTCGTTGTTTACACTGCGCCGAAAAGAATTTGGTCGGTGTACTATGTATGTTTTCCTGTATGCCTACCGACTTAAACCATTTAATTTTTTTCTCACAATGTTCCAATTTATTTCTTAAAGTGTAGTTTTCTGTATTCAAATTGTCAATTTCTGTATTTGCAACTTGTAATTCAATCTTAAGTTTATTTATTTCTTCTTTCATTGCTTCAATATTTACCGTAGTACACGGCAAGCTATTGTACGAAACATCCACCACATCCAATTCATCTTCACTGCATGTAATGATACTGTTATCACAGATTACCTAATAGTTGGAACAGATAACTCACTGCCTGGAAAATTAACGATCCAACTCAGATAAGTGCCTACAAGTCCACGTGATCAACCACCTCCATACGAAAATGTATCTTAACAGACAGCCATACGGTTATTATTACTTTGCAGTCGCTCGGCGTCGTCCTCGTAGTTACGTATAATGACGCTAGGGTTGCCTCGCTTAATAAAGGCTTTACACTAGTTTACAATAGTTTGACATTTTTCTCACCTATTCATCGAATATCGAATAATAGCCGAATATTATTGGACATTCGGTCAATATGTATTTCATCTCAATCACAATCCTACCGGTCAGCAACTCAAGAGTAGGTAAGCTTAGACAAGGCCTTAGATAAACTACTATTCTCAGTGCACAGTGGCGATTATTATATATTTGGTCTGAACGCAAACAATGCAGTAGAGGTAACGCACCGACAATTATAAGTACACGAGACCTACACAAGTACACGAGAGTCAAACGCCAGCCCGCGACAGAGCGGTGTGGGCGGCGGCGGCCATCGCCGGTCGCTGATCGCCTCCCGATACCATCCTACGAGTACTTACAATTTTTTATTTATGATTGCATTCAAGTGTTAAGACTGAACCCGAGCCGTTAGCTATAAGTAGGTACTAGGTCAGATAACTACATCTTGTAACAACCAATCTGTTACTGAATAGACTAAGTAGGTACTGAATCCAACATTTTTTAAGTCTTTCCGTATAGTAGGTAGCGAAGTGGGTAGGTAGGTACCTATATTACTTTGTACAAGATATGTACCTACTTATGTATATTAAATATTGTCATAGGTAGGTACCTACAGTAACTTAACGAATGTAATTACACTTATTAAGTAAGTACCTACTTGCCGTTCTTCATTAACAGGCAAGCAGAAGTAAGATTTTTATTTGATTTGCTAGATTCGCATCCGTGATATGCTTTCATAATAGCATCATAGATTGAGTATTAATTATATTAATAACAAACAAAAAGACTCAACAAACAAAAAGATTGAAGCGTAATAATATAACCAAACCTTAGGTACTTTATTATTGTACGCGCGTGTGCACGCGCGGCTAGCGACAGCCCGACTGACGACCGAGGACCGTCGGCGACCGGCGCGGCGGCGAGAGCGCGCAAGTACATATAGTGAGCGTGGCCTGCTGTTATTCCGTATCTTGTATTGTCTCCGCTGTGTAATATTCACATGACATTCATCTTCCATTTTGTTGTATGTCTATAATTATTATTGAAAATTAAAACCTCACAAAAAGTGTTTGACGCTCAAGTCGGATTTGATCTCGTGCCGTCTGTATGCAAGTCGGCCGCTTACCGACTTCACCACGATGACAATTAGTGAATTGTTCAAATTTATGCACCAGTATCCTGGCAGCATAAAATCGAGACAAGTCGAGGACTATTGTTATGAATACCCTTTTATTTTAAACATAAGTCTGTATAGATGGCGGTGTTTTAAGGTTTTGAGTGGGAACGATTTAACATTTTTCTGTTATTTATAACGATAATTATTCTATTCTATTCAAGGGTTCGAATCCCAGCATTTCACTTTTTCCGATCTTATTCAAGAGTTATTTAGGCCGACCATACAGGCCTCTATCTTGACCTATCGACTATAGACAGCCGGCACCGACGTTTAACGTACCCTCCGAAACACTCAGATGCGCTCAGATGAAATACTACAAGTGGTCACCCATCCAATTAGCACCGCGCTTAGGTAGCTTAACCTACTAATCATTTACCTGGCATGAGCGCTTCAAGTAAATACATAGTAATCGATTTTCTCTTCCTTTTTTGAAAACACCTAACAAAATTTCTCACAGCCACCAAACATAAAATATCTATATTTAACTTTCAACCCTCTGCTCGCTCGCCGTTATGTTCTTGACAGCCTTCTGTTTCACAAACGCGTGATGTTTTGAACGCGATATGTTAGCTCCGAAGCGGTACGCGTGTTTAAGGTAGTGACAGCCGGTGAGGTGGCTTGGGGCCGAAAATTGTTGGTCTGTACATCGAAATACCTGTAATGTATGCGTCTTTTGAGTGGTTGCGTTTTATTTTTATTGTTGTTTTAAACTAGCTGACCCCGCGAACTTCGTACCGCCTAACAGCCGATTCTTTAATTTTTTTAGTTTTCTTTTTAATTTTTCTCTCCGTAAGAACCATCCTCGTACTTCAAGGAGTATTCTAAAAAAAGAATTAGCGAAATCGGTTCAGCCATTCTCGAGATTTGCGCTTAGCAACACATTTAGGGATTCATTTTTATACTATAGACTAGCTGACCCGGCGAACTTCGTACCGCCATATTTTCGTATCTCTTGCCCGCTGCATACTTCTAAATTTATCAGTGTTTCTCTACAATATTATGCATGTATTATACAGATAAACCTTCCTCTTGAATCACTCTATCCATTAAAAAAAACCGCTTCAAAATCCGTTGCGTAGTTTTGAAGATTTAAGCACACATAGGGACGGACAGACAGCGACAGTGACTTTGTTTTATAATATGTAGTGATAGTGAAGTGATTGTGTATTGTGTAATGTGCGTTGTGTTTTGCAATAAATGTGTTTTCTTTCTTCTTTCTTTCTTTCTGTAACCAGTATACCTCCCGTCATAATATATATATTAGACCCGAGTCGCGAAAGAAACCAAGTCCTGGTGTGCGGATCGATTTATTCTATGATTGGCGGATTTGAAAGAAAGGAAGAAAGAAAATATGTTCACAATCCATACTTCCATACTAATATTGTGAATGCGAAAGTAACTTTACCTGTCTGTCTGTTACCAAAAGGGTACACCTAAACCACTGAACCAATTTTGATAAAATTTGGTAAAAGGTAGGCTATTATTTGGTCGCGAGAACCGACAGCCACAGGGGCAACAGCTACAAAATATTTGAGATAGTCCGTAGCACCCTGTGCTATCCTCAAAAGACACCCATATAACGCATACTGCGTATAAAGCGTCCAAGATATATGGAGGGAGGTATACCCTTTAGGTCGAGTAAACGTAAAGATTAACTTTCAATCCTAGTCAGTTCACGTAAGTCTCTAAGCTCAAATTAAAATTAAAAAGTCTAATTAATCTCGGCCATGTCAATCAAATCTCTGCGTATGCATTTATCCGCACGAATGTATCTTATCATGCCTAAAATATTCTGCCAAGCCCATCCATCCATCGAAAGGAGCAGATAAATTATAAGCCGATGCGATGAAACGTCTAATTCTGACTACCTCCAATCATCCGTGAAGATTTTCGGACGCTTGTTTACACGACACGGGAATTTAGTCGGGAGTTCAAAGTATGTGTGTACTATATGGCGTAACGGCGAGAGTGTTTGTTTGGTGTTGTGGTTTCGATATAATCTCTAATTCTAACTCACAAAAACAAAAAAATCGGTTGCTAATATTCTTTAAAAAATGACTCCATCACATTTGAAAAAATAATCATAACATTTGCAGAGGTTGTGTCTTTCTAAACAAATACGAGTAAATGGTAAATTCAGTGTGCATTTTGGAAACTGTTCGGTCGACTATAAAGGTATGATCCCGTAGCCGACCGCATACGACAACTGCCAACGCACCCAGCAGATGCATGTAATTCATTGCGGCTTCTCAATGGTCCCCTTTATCCGTATCAGAGTTTAACAAGTAATGGGTACGCTGTATCTGCTGCATGCGTCTTTCGCTGTCGTATGCGGTCGGGTTCGGAATCATACTATAATAGGCTCACTAAAAGTCGTCAATAGCTTAGCGGCCCTTGTCCTTGACTGCCACCTAAGTGGTATAAAAACATAGTTGTAAAAATATGATCATTTAAGTTTAAATACAGTACAATACAATATGCTTTATTGTACACGATATGAAAAATACAAAAGAAAATCATCAATGATACAATAGTGGCAGTACAAACGGCGGTATTATCACCAAGCGCGATTTCTTCCAGACAACCTCTTATTCCTTCAGAGAAATACAAGTAAAAAAACTACTCATCAATCCACCACCAAAGTCGAATCGTATCACTACCGAATTCGTCACGTTCGCATCTCGTCTCGTCCCCGTCCCAGAGTAGTACAAAAGTCCTCATTACTGAATAACGAAATGATTTCCACCTCTCAAGCCCCACTTCACAATTCATTTTACTTGAAAATCGCATTTTCCCGAATCATTCGCTCTTGGTGTTTGGGTAGAAGTATCTTAGTAAGTGTTCGTTAGGTTAAAATAGAACTTTTGTGTCCAAAGCTGAGATCTCAATTAGAAGATAAATTTAATTGATTTGTTCTGGGTTTTCCTTCCATCGAAGATTTTCGAATATATTATAATTAACTAGATGTTGCCTGCAACCCCATTTATTAAGTTAATTCATCGTTATATTTTCAATTATTTTTTATTTAGGAAGTCTTCTCGAGTGACTGACTAATAACTATAGGGCAAAGTTATCGAAAACTACGAAATTAGATAGGTTTCTTCTATGGGCTAGACAAACACTGGGAAAGGGCTTAAAGGTAAAGATCAATACTTAGGTCCATTTGTAATCCACATTCATAACCAGTTTACAAGTTATAGTTTAAAGTTAGTGGGAAAAGAATCAGGTATGGACATAATAAAAACTCATTATCACTCATAAAAGCATCTAAAGACGCCGCTAAATTGAGAACCACCGTAGTTTCCTTTCATTATTTCTTCATCTTCTTTTTTTTAATCGCTTCTGCAGCAAATTTCCGTAATTTTGCCAGTATCAAGTAAATTGTAAATGTTTATAAAATTATTGATGGCAAGATGTCTTTAACGCTTTTAAAAATATGCCCCCTTCATTCTTCAAACTTCACTTCACTACCATCAAACAGCAAAGTCCTCTTGACGAGAAATGCCATTTATGTTACACATATTTGTTAACACACTAGTACTTTTCTACTATATTTATTATTGACCTAACGGGTTTAGCCTTACGGCATTCTCAAAGGTTTACATTGCCATTTATGTGTACAATAAAGAATAAAAAAGTCAGAATAAAACCAAACATAAATCAATCTGGCATCGAGCCAAATTGACTTACATCTTTGCCACCAATAAATCCGTTAGAGGGCAAACGGCCCGCGAGTGGCAAACTTCTATAATTGTTCGTAAACGAAACGTCACAACTATCCTGTCTCCTGAGATTTATACTTTGTTTTTAGTTTTAACGTACTCGAGTTAAGGTTGGCTAACTTGTGAGCTCACATCTCCGAGGAATTGTAAGTGACTTACGAGATAGTTGAAGACCGTATCACACTATTTTCTATTGAATTTACTCAGACAGCGGTGGCCTAATGCCTTGAATTTATACTTCAAGATTTCTTTGCCGGTAAATAAGATTCACAGCCTTTGTGGCGGACGGTACTGAACAAGACTGCTATACAGGGGGCGTGGGTTCCATTCCCCCTCAGTGCAAATATTTGTATGCAAGAATATGGTTATTTGCATTATTCCGGTCCTGTCTCGGCGAGCACGTTAAGGCCCCGAATCAGGTCAGCACCGAAAAATCAATATTTTTGAAACCGTTTCTCTTAATAACTATAAAACCTACAGATCTGGAATTCACATGCCTGCTTACTTACAGGATATACAGAATAACTTCTTCTTTTTATAAATTAAATAAAAAAGGAGGAATTAGTTGAAAAGAGGCTCTGAACATCACTCTACTCTTTCTTATGAAACCAAATATTTTCTACAATATGTATCCAAATAATCTAAAATTTCACATACATGTTAAATAAGTGTATTAGCATGACGTGACCTTCTTAGTTAGTAATCGTCGCTTATAAAGTTATCTATTAAAATTGGTTTTACAGATTTTTACCGTTCAAAAATGAGCGAATGACCTTGAGCATTTGTATGGTCAAAGTCAGTTGCGTATGTAATCACCTTAAGCCCGTTGGTCGATTATTATTATCATACGAAAATCTAACACAGTCGTTACGGGTAGTTGGAGCCCTAAAAAATCCAACAACTGGTTTAGCTGCAATACTTCGATATCGCCAATGGATTTGCAGTCGCTTCACGGAAAATATAAAATGTCAGCCAATCATGCAGTTAGTCTGGAAAAAGCGGACCCCAGACTCCGAGGTGCTTTCACCTAGGGTTAAAGCTAGGATGAAGAAGAATGTATTTGTCCCACACCCACACCACTGTTGATGAACGAGATACGAGTACCTAAAGCTAGTATCTGTAAACGAGGTAGCAAGTAGCATATGGACTAATGTTATATTCAAAACGTTTGAACAAGAGAAAGCTTTCAATCCCAAAATATTTTTGGAAGATTAAAATTCTATTATCTATAGGCTCGACCTCGATACCCTTATTCGATATAACCAAACATTTTAGGTACGTGAACGTGCTCAGATGTACCTTGAATAACGCACGTTTCATGAATTTTGTCAGGTTATCCATCCATAATCCATTATATTATATTATTATATTAATATTATAAATGCGAAAGTAACTCTGTCTCTCTGTCTGTCTTTCTGTCTGTCTGTCTGTCTTTCTGTCTGTCTGTCTGTTACGCTTTCACGCCTAAACCTCTGAACCGATTTTGATGAAATTTGGCACAGAGATAGACTAGACCTTGGGAAAGGACATAGGCTATGTTTTGTCGCGATAACCGACATCCACGGGGGCGGAGCCGCGGGCAAAAGCTAGTATCACATTAAAAAAAAAAAATGGCCGACTCGGTGAGACCTTCAGTAATTTCTTTTAACCTAAATCTATCTCTGTCGAGACGCGCGGATAGATAGTGTCATAATTCATTTTAAATATATCAAAATTGTTAAATAATTCACCTCTGCTAATAAAAACCTAATAAAAACAATAAAATAGTATAAAAGATATTTATGAAGGATATAACCCGCGCCACGTATCTTGAACCTAAATCGAAAGACATACGAGGCTCTGGCACCCGCGGATTGCTTTGTAATAGTCTATGCTTGGTGAATTTGAGTTTATCTACCGCAGTAGCATCCCGTGCTATCCTCAAAAGACACCCAAGAAATGTGTACTGCGCGTATAGGGCACGTTTTGAGCACATTTTAGGTCCAAGATGCGTGGCGCGGGTTATTTATAGAATACTAGCTTTTGCCCGCGGCTCCGCCCGCGTGGATGTCGGTTATCGCGACCAAACATAGCCTATGTCCTTTCTCAAGGTCTAATCTACCTCTATACCAAATTTCATCAAAATCGGTTCAGCGGCTTAGTCGTAAAAGTGAGACAGACAGACAGACAGACAGACAGAGTTACTTTCGCATTTATAATATTAGTAGAGATATTTTATATTTGCAGTTTGGCCCACTAAGCGTCCCCCTGGTGGATCAAAGTGGAACTGGAGACGCAGGTTTATAACTCGTGCTCTCAGTGCGGGTTGAGAACTATTACGATAAATACGTGGAGTGCGTATCAATTCAGTTCGTTTATGCTGGAAAATCCCGCAGGTACGTTAAAAAAATGTATATGTATCCACTTTCCCCATTAAATTCATTCTGGTGGGGAAAATTATACTCGTTTACATTCCTGGTGCAATCGTCCCCACTGGGGTTGGCAACTTTGAATATTAAGGTATGATTCCGAAGCCTACCGCATACGACAACGACAGACGCATACAGCACATACAACATACCCATTACTTGTTCAACTCCGATACGGATAAAAGGGACCATCGAGAAGCCGCAATGAATTACGTGCATGTGCTGCGTGCGTCGGCAGTTGTCGTATGCGGTCGGCTACGGAATCATACCTTTAGAGGTGTTTTTAAATATAATAAGACAATGATTGAATTCCGAAGATTATGAGTTTTGATCGTTAGGATTAACAGAATGTTATGAAACATATTTTCGGACTGAACTTTCGAATTAATTTATTTATGTCAACAATGCGCACTAATAAAAACGATATAATTGCAATTCTTCGAGGCTAAATTATGTCATTCCATCGCAATCACCGCTATCGATCGCTCCGCTATTTTAGGCGTCCGAACAAATATTTACAGTGTAATTAAAATAATGGGAAGCAATTTACTTGAGAGATATAAAATGCTGTTTTGTTCCGAGACGGCCCACAATGTCGCGATTCTGTGAAGACCGCTGGGAGTGTACTACCTGGCAAGATCCATTTGTGTTTTTACTTTTGGTCTCCCCGATTTTTACTTGTCGGAGTTTTTTAATTTCTTATCGTAAAATTATTTCTTTTTTGCACGTATTTTTTTTTTGTTTCATTTTATAGAAATTTTGGTTTCTTTTTTGATATGGCAGGAAAAATTGTAACTTATCGGTTTTGCAATACAGGGAAACCGTAATGGGTATTGAGTATAATAAACTGGTAGGGTATGTGACGACATCTGTCCTAGGGCTTCGGTCTCGTGTCTCCCCTGATGGCCCCCCAGGGGAGACATCAGGATAGCGGTAAAGCGTTCAACTGCTACGTAGAGGGTGCGGGTTCGATTCTCACTCAGTGCAAATATTTGAATAATATGTAAACTAAAAACAGGGTCGGCAGCACGAGGTGACACCCATGGAGTTGCACACGTCCATAGGCCATGGTAACCACTTTACATCAAGAGGATCGTGTGCTTGTTTGCCACCTGAGTAGTATATAAAAAAACCTGATGGAATATGCTTACCGTGGCTTATGGACATGTGCATATTATGGACATCACACTCGTCAAACTCATGCGTATCCTTCCTTTGAAGTCGATTATCTTTCTTATTTTTTTTTTGTTTTGTTTCATTAAGAGCGGGGGCACATGATGCCTTGCGGCGGCGGTGCGGCGCCGGAGCGGTGTCGCTGCGTCGTTTTACATAGAAATTTCTGTGGCATGTCACACGATGCGCTGCGGTGCCGCGCCGGATTTGCAACCACCGAGACGAGGCGGGGAGGGGTGAATGCGTTGCGACGCCGGAGCGGCACGGCTCAGTTGTTTGATAACAATGCTGCGGCACCGCACCGCTCGTGTGCCCGCCAATGCGGTGAAATTTCTGCGGTGCATCGCCGCAACGCATCGTGTGCCCCCGCTCTAAGACAACGTTATTCTCTTCGTGAGATACCTACACTGTCTCAAGTAAAGCCTGAGGTAAAATGAGTTTTGTACAAAATAATAATATCACGAAAGTGGATTAGACGAGTGTCTCCGATTGATAAAGTCAACAGAGCAAATGTTTTGTTCTATTTATTTATTGTTCTCGCGAGATTCTCGGGAGGCTGTGGTGTTGACCTATATTTGCTCTTAGATCAAAGAAAATTTCTGTAATTAGATTTCCCAAAGGGACCAATTGGACGAGTGTTTCCGTTCGGAATAATTATTATTCTTTTTGCTCGTTGGTAAAATTTCGTAGGTTGGAAACGGAAACACTCAATATGACCTACATCGTGATTTAATAAAGGCTAGGAAATTTGGAAACTCGAAATTTCAAGTCAACAATAGTGCCCGGAAAACTGCAATAGGCTCACCCCCTATTACATGGGACCTAATACAATGATTGGTGAAATGTGGGTGTTAATGCACCTCTGCCTAACCTTCCGGGGATAAAGGCGTGATTGTGTGTATGTATGTATGTACTACTATCGGTCCGGAATAACTGAATGACCGGCAAGTTAGTAAAATAATACTGCTGCTGCATTTGAATTCATTGTTCGTCGATATCAACCTGATGCTGACTGTACCTATACTCCCACACTTTTGGCATTTGGATAGAAATGTCTGATTATCTAACAATTCGCAGAATTCTTCAATTTGTTTGTAGACAATTACTGTGATACCCGAATACAAATATTTATTCGTCTTCAGAGTTGACTTAAAGCTGAAAATAATTTGACTGTTTTTTATATCTCTCTATAGAATTCCGCTTGTTGAATGTCAAGTCCAAATTGCTTATTTATCTAGTTTAATTAATATCTATTGTTTTTAAATGAAAGACAGTAAGTATAGGTTTTTTTTTTATATAGGACACGTCAATTTGACTTCGCCTTGCCTGATGGTAAGCTGAGGGCAAAGTCTTGGAAAGAGGGTCACCATTATAGACACGTACCATGCTACAATGGTGGCACTCAGCTTGACGGCCTCATCAGATGCTTCTAGAATGTGGATAAACATATATAGATTAAAACTGGAAAAGGTTGACGGAAAATATTGACTGAGACGAGATTTGAACTTACTGTAAGGGACTGGTCGTGGGTACAAGGGTGTTCCATTCGTCCAAAGGTAACCACTTTCCATCAGGGGGCCGTGTGTTTGTATGCGACCTAAGTGGTATAAAAAAATTAGAAAAATCCAGACCAATGTCAATAAACATATTCATGGATACAAGTATTTTTATAGTCATCATTGAAACTTAGTGAGGCACATCAGCCCCTCTAGACAAGTGGCAATTCGTTGCTCGGCGTGTGATGGAATAGAATGCCAAATGTATGGGATTTGACGTTTATGACAGGCGTCAACGAATGTCAAAAACGTCAAATTCTATACATTTGCCATTCTATTCCATCATACGCCGAGCAACGAATTGCCACTTGTCTAGAGGGCCAGTTCTCTCATCATTGTTACAAGATGATCAAACTTTTTATTAATCTATGCAAAGAAGACAGTAATTTATGTTCATTTAATTAAAAAGTCCAGAGGTAAAATATGGCGCTGCGACTTACAAATTAATTAAATAGTGTTGTAGTAGAGGGCCAAGTTAGAAGGCAAAGTTTGCAGTTTTGTCATGTTATAATAATTTATGGCAGTACAGGATGCTCTCAAAGAAACGTAACGGTAGCTTAGTGCTTCAACAGTAAGCTAGAAGTAATTTTCACTAGTTTTTTATACCACTAGTATATATAGGTCGCAGATAAGCATACGGCCCGGTTTTTTTTTTATAACCATGCAGAACTTTATTTGGTCAAATAAACATTTTAGAAATAAAATTTTAGCATTGAAATGTTTTCTAAGTAATACATTTGCGAAACGTGTATTATGTCAAATGATTATTTTTAAAGTATTATGTTTGCGTAATGAAAGTTTATCAAATGATTAGTTTTTCAAACGTTGTTTGTCAAATGATGTTTTGTCATACGTTTTTTGGTCAAACAAGGGTGAACCATACGGCCCACCTGATGGAAAGTGATTACCGTGGCCAATGGACGAGTGCAACACCAGGGGAGTCACACTCGTGCTCCAGACCCTGTAAGAACAGAGAGATTCTGTGCTGTCAGTGCAGAAGACAAGCAGGATAAGCCTTTGGTCTTCCCACTGATAACACAAAACCTCTCCAGTGAGCTCTCATTGTTTGAACATCATCATTAATTGGTGACTGCCACGTGGCATTACCCAATGGCACTACTGGTAGTGTCAAGGGTAAAATTCTTTCCCCATGGCACTACCGGTAGTGTCAAGGGGAAAATTGTTTTCCCTCAGAAACTGGCGCTACCGCGGAATACTCAGTTTGCTCGTTCGCCCTCGTGGTATTATGGTTACAGTGCTAACCTAACCCGAAATGTAACTCGAGAATAGGTTAGTTCTAGTTTTAATAAAGGCTAAATACTAGTTTTAACTAGGGAAAACGAGTTCTAACTAATCATTCCAAACAAATTCTAAAAGCACCGCGGTATTTTTTTTTTTGTTAAGACGGCTATAATGGTACCTAATCTCATTTACTCTGCATAGACCATAAACGGAACTTACAAAACGTCAAAATTAATACCTTTCAAGATAAACATACAATCAGACATCAAAGTCTAACAAAAACATTACAAATACATGCTCATCGTGCAGAAAAGTTATAATTACAAATTCCCAGAGTAAAACTCATTAAAGGAAATTACCCGTACATGTTTTCAGACAGTCTTAAAAGTGCTGGCTCAGCATTCTTCCCGGGAACGGGGTACTATACACATATACTCAGGCTTTACTCCCTCTGGGATAGGCAGACTAGAGCCCACCAGCTTCTGTTCTTAAGCACTTAATGAGCTTCCTCTACTCCCATCAAACTTTTAACGTTAACTCGCCGGTGTTGAGTTCTTCTAAGGTACCTTTTTAGCGCCTTCGCTCCGTTAAGCGGGTGCGGGTCGCGGGTGCGGGTCGCGGATGCGCGCGCAGTGCGTCAGCCTGTCCGTCGCGTGTGACAGGTATCCGCCTCACACAGCGCTGCTCTTGAAACAACATGAAACAAGCACGCGAAGCGGACGTCCGTGCTGTGCGCCCGCTAAACACAGCGAAGGCGCTAAGGGTTATGTTTTAGGGTATTGTAGAATAGAATGTATGGGATTTACAGGTATTTGGACGGTTATGACAGTCCTCAACGTATATCAATACCATACATACAATTTTATTCTACAAACGTATTCTATACCCTTGTCTTGTGGTACAGGCTGCATCTCATAAGCTGTTTTCAGATGGTGTTTTTCCGTGGCCCTATAACCACAAATATTAAGCACATAATGGTACGGAACCTTTAGTGCATGAGTCCTTCTTGCACTTGATTGGTTTTTTCAATACACTGTCAATTTGATTAGTCCTACGAGGTTGACCTAAGCCTACCCGTTCCTACCCGCCCATTTACACGTGATTTGGTATATCGTTCGCTGTACTAAGTTTAGATTAACTTGGTTTTATACTTCATTTCAGCTCAAAATAACCATAAAGAGGCTGAACATTAAGTTGGTTTAACCTTCCTATACTCGTGTCAAATAAAATACCTATAAACCAATGCGCGATTGGTCTGTTAGACCGAAACATGCTGATACTGAAGATACCCTAGATCCAGTACCTCCGATGTTAATCCAATAAAGACAGTGTAGAAAGATAATTCATTGTTGTACCTACTGTTCATACAAGAAAAAATATTATCTTCTGCCAAACGGCTAGACCGATTTAAATGCAACACTGATGCTGTATGTGTATTTCCATGGGTTTCTGGATGGTTTGGAAACACAATGGGACCCAGTATGTTAGGCTGCTGTTGGTATGTGCACTACTTTTCTGAGAAGGACAATAGCTGCTTAGGTGTAGGCGTTTACAATCTATCTATATATATAAAAGAAAGTCGTGTTTGTTACAACACTTATAAGTCAAGAACAGCTGAACTGATTTGGCTGAAAATTGGTGGGGAGGTAGCTTAGAACCAGGAAGGACATAATATACTTTTAAATTAAAAAAAAAAAAAAAATTCACTCAAAGGAAAATTAGAAGGTGAGGAAGTTCTCATTAAAAGGATCCCGATGATCCCAACCGACATGCCGCTTGAATTTAAAAGACTTCAATTTTCGATCCGTCTTGCATTGACCATGACCATAAACAAATCACAAAGGACAATCCTTAAAAGACCACACTGAATCTAGAAAATCCATGTTTTTCCCATGGTCAATTATATGTGGCATGTTCATGGGTCGGGGACGGTGCAGCGGGAACGGGATCAGAATCTAACATTGAAATTTGAATAGAAGGTACAGCGGGAACGGGTCTGTATCTAGAAAAGCCATGTTTTTCCCATGGTCAATTATTTATGTGGCATGTTCACATTGTTCACGTGTCGGGGACGGTGCAGCGGGAACGGGATCAGAATCTAACATGGAAGTTTGAATAGAAGGTACAGCGGGAACGGGTCTGAATCTAGAAATGCCATATTTTTCCCATGGTCAATTATATGTGGCATGTTTGTTCATAACACGGGTCGGGAATGATGCAGCGGGAACGGGATTTGAATCTAACATGGAAATTTGAATAGAAGGTACCGCGGGATCGGAATACCACGCGGGCGGCAAATATGGCGGTACGAAGTTCGCCGGGCCAGCTAGTCTATAATATAAAAATGAATCCCTAAATGTGTTGCTAAGCGCAAATCTTGAGAACGGCTGAACCGATTTCGCTAATTCTTTTTTTAGAATATTCCCTGAAGTACGAGGATGGTTCTTACAGTGAGAAATGTTTTAAAAAAGGCGGTACGAAGATCGCGGGGTCAGCTAGTTATATATAAAAATCAATGCCACTTTTCGTTGTTGGCTTATATAACTCAAGAACGGCTGAACCGATTTGGCTAATTTTAGTCTTGAAATATTCGTGGATGTCCAGGGAAGGTTTAAAGATGAGAAAATAGGTGCAGCGGGAACGGGATCAAAAATTCACGCGGGCTGAAAAAATATGGCGATACGAAGTTCGCCGGGACAGCTAGTATCATATAATTAATTTTGATCGCTAGTATCCATAAAAATAGTTGCTTACGCAGCACTGATTTGAAGATGACCACATACAGCTGTGAAGAAGCAAAAACGCCAGCAATTTCCATTCAAAAGAAAGCAAGGCAAACTTATATCCTCGGTCTGGCAGACCAATATGCGGGATCCGAAGGTTAAGAGAGAACTTTTACGTATCTGTTTGTATAAAATTTCGTTGGTATTTAAATAGTTAGTCAGTATTTTAGCTCAGGTAACTAAGGGATTAATTAGGAGCCCACAAAGTTGACAAACTGCGAGTAACCGATATCTACTTTCTAGAAAGTTTAGCCTTCATTTAGTTAGGGAATTAATGAAAATTCTAGAGGTTGTAAGCAATACTATAATACAAAGAAATCATTATAACAAGCTCTTGCCGTAGTGTAACTATTGTCTGCAAACTTAGCACAAAATGTCCCGTTATTAATGTCCACTCTGCAGCTCTGCATAAACCTAAGTATTCAAGTTTGCAGCTCTGCAGTTTGTCGTGCACACTTTAATGCTCTTTATTGCAATTAGTCTTTGTTTATTATTTAATAAAAGGTTGCTCTTTTCGATTTAATTAAATGTTGTGCATTTTTTTTCCTAAAGTGATTACCTACTTCGTGAATATTTTGTATTATAGATTTTAAATGAAGTTTGTATTTCATATATCTTTACAAGTAGAGGAGGGAGGCAGAGAGTGTTTACAAAATGATAGTATAAATACAGATGTTTAGCATTCTAACATTGCCAAGTATTATCAGCTATTAAATCTAAGACTACAAAGACTAATAAAATATAGCTAGTGAAACGTAGTAACATATTATTTTATTTATCAACATTTTACTACTTATAAAATCTCTGTCATCATCATCGTCATCATCATCATCATGAAGACATATTTTCCTGATTACAGCCAATACGTAGGTCTGCGGTATCACTCGCAAACTGTAGATGGAAAAACAATACCATTTCGAACCAACCGGTTGAAAACTTAATTTTTTTATAGCACGGTAAAGGGGAATGTTTTTTTTAATCTTTATTTATTTATAAAACTTTTATCTAATGACAAGACAGTCTCGCACACTTGTTTCTCTCTTCTTATGCCTCGGGACACGTATCTTGGACCTAAATCGCTAGACAAACGAGACCCAGGCGCCCGCGGATTGCTTTGTAATAATCTATGCTTGGTGAATTTGAGCTCGTCCACCGCAGTAGCACATACCCAAGAAACGTGTGCTGCAAGTGTAGAGCACATTTTTAGGTTCAAGATATATACCCCGAGCAATATAACCCCGGGTTTTTTCAAATGGGGCGTAAAAAATCATCGGTCAAGACCGTCAAGGTAGGGAGTACCATTTTGAGATAGTGGTCCATATCATCTGATTACTATCCAGCGGGTATAGTCAATTGACGGGCTGATTAATTTAAAAAATCCGATAAATTGATAACCTTCCTCCTTTTTTGAAGTCGGTTAAAACTCAGTAAGCTTCTCTAAGCGGTGTAAGTCTCGTGTAAGTACACATTTTGGTACGCTTACGATCAAAGTTACTCGCGTCGACGGCGACGTCAATGGCTCGAGAAATTATGCCATAGACGTAACAATGTTGTAGATGTGGCATGTCGCACTTAAGTTTAATTGTGCATGTGGTTTTTGTGAACGGGTAGATGGGTTTTATTGCTTCATATTTTAGTATTTTTATGAACATTGTGAATGTTAAAAGAGCGAGTGGCTAAGGTAGAGAAATACATACGGTATAACTAATGATAAGTGCTTACTGTGGTCAATTAAACCGAAGTGCTTATTGCGATATCAAGACAGGAGAAATACGCAAATAAGTGAAAAAGTACCAGAATATTGATTAGAGCTCGGCTAGGTGATTTCAGCCTGCCTGATTGAAATAATGATAGTATTGATAGGTAGACTTCAGTGTCACGGGCTCAAGAAATTCGTTAGAATATGTTAGAAGTCTTTATGGCATGGTAAAGAAAATAATAAGTACATTCTGTGCAGAGTCATTTCAGAGACGAAATTTTCTAGATATTAATTATTATTAATTATGATACCTGCTTCTCATGATACCTCCTGCCTCTCTGCTACTTTACCATTATTACTCTTATATATATTTTTCATTTTTCGAATAAACTCCCACTAAATTTCAGCTGCGTATAATGCAATATATTTTGCCTAATCTCACAGTGATTAACTCTGTTATGAAGATGAAATGAATACCAGCCAGTTGCTTAGATAGCGCGCAAGCCACAGTACACCACCAGTAAAGCTTTTTAGGGCCGAGATTAATAATCAGGGAGCGATTTATCTTCATCATCTGATAAAATATCGAAGTCTAGCCAAATCCGCAGTTAGACTGGTAAAGCCCATACTCCGAGGTGAAACTTTTGGACGCGACTGGGATTAGCGCTAGGTTGAAGAAGGAGCGATTTATAAATACTTAGATTTGAGTCAATCGATCGATCTTGAGTTCAAAAATTGTTAAACCAACAATTCTGTAAACGGAAGGATGACACCACCGTCCGTCCCCTTTATTATCATATCTTGCTTTTTCTATATTACTGGAAACCTCCCAAACAATGAAGTCATCGATTGATCACCAAACCATCCATGATAAATAGCCATAAAGCCAAATAAAGTCGGTACAATCGACAAAAGATTTTATTTCTACATTTATTTGCATAATACAATTATAATAAGTTGGTGCCAAATAATATAATTTCTTGAATTATTTGAATTGAATTGACTACAATTTTTTGATTGATGCGCCTTTACATATAAAGTTGTATGAAAAAGTGTATACCTACTTATATACTTTGTCGACTGTACGTCACGTCGAAAAAGGTCACTGTGATGAGGAAAATTGAATCCAAATATAGTTTATTTAATAAATGAAGGCTTCCAACGTCCAAAAAGTTACGCAAAATTTATTCCCAGTTCCCTAATAGAGCTATTTTCATAGTTCATTTGCATTCTTTTTCATTTACAAGAGGTTCTCGTTTAAAACTTTGAACGGCTAAAAATATCATGAAAAACAATGTTGTAATGTATTTTCAGAGTTTGTACAAAAGTTTTTCTTTTTAATTTACAGTCTAGACTGAATTAATGTTATCTAGATTGAATTGCATTCGGGAATATTCAAGTTTGCAGCTTTTTGTGAATCTAAGGGTGTTTTTAGGGGTACGTACCTCAAAGAAAAAAAAAATAACGGAACTCATTTAGGATCATTTCGATGTCTGTCTGTCTGTCTGTCAGGACCTTTTGCTCAGGAATGCGTGGAGGTATTAAGTTGAAATTACCAAAAAATAAGGTCTGCGAAGACTTGAAGTAGTGAAAAAATTTAACTTTTAATTCAATGCGATTAAAAGATACAGCCATTTATGTAGCAAATTTTTACAAATGCAAGGGTTCATCCCTCAATCCAGTTCTGTACAGAACCCTCCATGTGCGAGCCTGACTTGCACCTGACCGGTTTTTGTTTTAATAAAGAGATACTTTATGCTGAAACGTACATTTATTAGCAATTATAGTCCTGTCAAGAAATGTGAACTCTTGCAATAAGTTAGCGAAATAATTTTATTAAAAATGCATTAGACATGTAAAATTGCTATCAAGATTTTGAAAACAAAAAGATTTACAGCAAACACAAGATTATATTTTTATGAATTTTATAATGATGATTTATAATATTATTTCAAATGATTCTATAAATGGAATCGCCAAGAAGCGAATCGTTTTCTATTCGTCGATTAAAGATTTCTTCAAACTCTTTATTCAACGATTTCACTGGCGTTATCGCTAATAGAATGTCACTTTATCTAAGGCCAAGGGCTTTTACAAACTGTTCAAAATGGAGCGGTATAGCACTATGGCGAATCATGCTTAATTCGCCATAATTACAAATGGGCATGAAATATCTAGTAATCAGTCCTGGGTCCTTTAAGTGGGGGCGTCAAAAAGCACATATTGAGGCTGTCAAGTGGAGATTGCTATCCTGGATACTGGTGGTCAATTCTTTGGATTGCACTCCAGCTTATTTATATTTATTTAAATAAAAGTACCTAATTAGTGGGGAGTTCAGAAATGCGTGCCCGAAAGAGAGCGGACGCCAGTAGGGCGCGCATGTCCCAATATTCGGCCCGTTATAACCAATATGGTTGGTAGGGCCATGGCCATGAGGTGAGAATACGGTGAACCCCAGTTTACCATCAAGTGGATGCAGCCAATTTGACGTCCTAAATAAAAAAAATAATTTCTATCAAATACTTCCTCATCTAAAGATAACTTATATTTATTACGATTGAAGTAGGTACTTAGAAAATGTAACTCAGTCCAACCACTTATTTTGTTAGCAAACAGTCCTAGGGATGTCTTTGATATCCACGACAAAGTTTAATTTGACGAGTAACTTCTAGATACTTCGTTTCTTGTTCTCATCAGTGAGATGAGACTGCGGTACATTTTTACTTAACTTTTTCATTTTAGATGAAGTGATAAGTAAATTGTTATTTACTTAAGAAGAATCAGTGTTTATAGTATACTAACTGACCCGCCCCGGTTTCGCCCATGACATATTTCAAAATCCCGTAGCCATATTCCCGTAATTTATTAATTTTCAAATAGTTGTATGGGATTTTGTCGGATTTGTTAACATTTATGGTTACTGCTCCAGTCCCTTGAGTAGTACCTAGATGATATTTAGCTTATAACCTTCCTAGATAAACGAGCTATTCAACGCAAAATGAATTTTCCAATTCGAACCAGTAGTTCCTGAGATTAGCGCGTTCAACCAAACAAACACTTCAGCTTCATAATATTAGCATAGAATACGTTTTATTCCTGCCAAAGTTGTTTCCGTAAGTTTTTATCTCGTAAGAACTTTTTAGTAAGATTTGCACAATAAAGGGCCGAATGCTCCTAATACGTTCCGAGTGTCATATTACCGTGGACTGAGGACCAACCCCTTAAGGCGACTTCTCCATTCTATTAATACCGTTGCCACTTAAGTATATTTATAGCTTTTCACTCAAAAATCCTCAAGTATTGGAATTTACACTTCTCTGAACCTCACCAACAGATTTCAAACTGAACACACGCGAAGTACGGTCGAAAAATTGTAAATCCCAGCTTTTATTTTCTGCGAACAATTTTTCGTACCATCAAACCCAGTAAACAATGAACATAAAACAAAGATAACTTTACGTTTCTTGTCAACTTTAATGTAGGGTTAATAAGGTCTAGTTTTGCTTGATTTGAGTATGCGATATAGTTGTTTGGTAAGCCAGGTGATCAATGTTTGCGAAGCCATCGACAGTGGGTTGTATGCTCAATATTGAGTGTGAGTATAATGTAGGTGATTTTCTGTTTTATACGTGAGTTTAAGGAAGCGAGTCAAAGGTCTGCTTAACATTTTAAGTAGGTACGGACTGCTTCGCCATGAGCGTTAGAAAGTAGTCACTTCAACTTTGTCGGATTGCTAAATGACTGCAAAAAAGGAATTGACAGCCTCGTGTTCTCAATTCATTGATACGTTAGGGGTCTGTACCTCAAAAGGAATAAAGGAACCCTCTTAGGAGGACTGTTCTTGATATTTTGCTTTGATTGTATTGCGTGCTGCGGGTCAGAATAAATATATTTTTCTTTCTTTCTTTCTTTCTTTGTATGTCGTATTGTTTACCTTTTTCTCGAAAATATGGAGGTATCGAACTAAAATGTAATGCCTAAGTCTAGAACGTCTTGAAGCTGTGAAAAAAAATCTAACTTCTAAGCCTGGAACCGTTAAACTGGAATCATGAAATCGACAGGAGAAAATTCAAGGAAAAAGTTCGATTATAAAGAATACAATATAATTTGCGGCTATAGGCTCGCTCCCTATTACGTGGGACCGAAAATCATAGATAGTTGTCGAAATATGAGTGTAAATACACCACCACCTTGGGGAAATTTTGATTCCGTTCCCGCAACCCATAGAAACCTATTCCCGAGATAAAAATGATAATTATGGCATATAATCTTCGGGTAAACAATAGACAACCAATCTATCCCTGTACCAAATTTCAGACGGATTCGTTCAGCCGTTAGAGCGTGATTGCATAACAAACATTCAAACATCTTCGTAAACTTAAACTATCACATTTAAAATAGTAAATAATAGGATGAATATTATAATCTGTTAAACTTAAAATATGATTTCCAAGTTTAACTTGAAGTTGATACTATAGAAAATTCTAGAAAATAAATCGGAACCCAGTTGTTATAAAAAGCTTAGGATAGCACATTAAGTGCAGTGAAACGTCGTAGATCTGTATTTTCAGATCCTTAGCGTCTCGACGGAACCGTCACCGGAAATGAACGCCCGAGGCGTCCGGAGACACGGAGCTTCTTGAGTGAGAATAGAGTGACCATCGTGCTGACACACTATTTAGGGACACTCTCCAATAGAGGTAGCAAAACTCATGTCAAAAGGAGGAAAGGAAGCCTCCTGTTGAGGGGTAGGTGATGATAGTACATAATTTTCTCCTCAACATACGTGTACATGCATTAGAGCGGGAGCAGAAATTTCGGCCAATCGGCGGCCATACGAGCGGCCCCGCACCGCTCGTGTAGCCGCCGATTGGCCGAAATTTCTGCGGTGCGGCGCCGCAACGCACCGTGTGCCCCCGCACTTAAGGTAGCGACCGCCATTCCAGGAATAACATCTGTAATGGCAGCCACTATTCTTTGGAGGCGAAGTCAATTTGACGACCTCAATATTTTAAAAAAAAGTGTAAAGCCATTATTAAGTTCCTCTTTATTGACTATTATAGTAATGGTAGGAATCTAAGTATTGTAGATATTATTGTTACATTGTATTGCAAAAAACTCTTATTTTTCAAAATTGTGGTGTATATTAGATAAAGAACTTATTATAATGGATTTTGCTTACACAGCCTCTATTCGTTATTACCATCTTCCAATAATAATATGAAGGGTCTCTTATGTTGGAAATTTATTCTGAGTACAGCCGTTAATATGGTCACCGTACTAGTAGAGGTATTAATGACCTCACTTCTCCAACGACGTCGGATTATGTTTGATTTATCTTTGTTTTGTGATAAGTACACATAGATAGGAGCTTTCACTGAAGAACGTGTGGAACCTGGTTTTTTATTAGCTGATCGCATAATAGAGGTTGGGGCGAACCGGGTAAAATGGCAAGGGGGTGGTGGTTGTGACTGTGGTGCACTCTGCAGTCGATAGTTTACCTCCTGTCGTGCCCATTGTGCCCCTACACCTGCATAACTGCCGACCTAAATGAAGCGACGGAAGGTGCAGTCAATGTCACCGAGTTCTGGACTGGACGCATTTAATTTTATACATATACATCATTAGATACTGTTTGAAGTTTACGCGAATATCACTCATTGAAATAAAACCACTTTCAACGCCTACGAAAAAGCAAAATACAGCAAGTCTTAACGACACAGTGCGCTCATTCTGCGTACATAGTAACACCAACAAATTCATCATGGTTCGGGTACATTGAGGTACCTTACAGTCCTTACACTTCAAACTATGTGACAATAACACCAAATAAATCGCGATAGATTCCGATAAAACGTGGTTTTATTTTAATGGACAGACTAAAGTTACCCAATTTGCGCCCTGTAGATCTCAGTGGGGCTCCATAAACCCCTTATTTATAAAATTATTAATGTAGTGAGAGCCTGTCCGATCATTTGAAACTGATTATTTTAGATAGCCCTAATTTTTTTTTAGAACTTATTGCAAAATTCGAAAACGTGCCTTCCTTTAATAGGAAATATTCGTATATTTTACTGCCCGGCTTGCGTGAAAGTTTTAATGACTGTAGAGGAAGCTCATGAATCGTGTGAGGATAAAAGGAAATGGTAAGCTGTTATTCCTACCTACGTCAGAGTAAGTAAGTATGTACTGTACATTATGTATTGTTTACAAACTGGATAGTTTTCTAGACGAATAAGTTTTATTCGTATTATTATTGCACGGGCTCCGCCGGTATGGAATTCTGATTATGTTCCTGATATCCATAGGAACTTATTTTAGGGATAGGGACATAAAGTAACCTATGTTTTATTCCAGACCATAATCGTATTTACATAAGTTTGTGTAGGGATAGCCCAACACCAACTAATAATTTAACTATAATTTCTTTCTTTCATTATTTATATCTTTGTTTTTTTCTTTTATCTTTCTTTCTTCTTTAAGTTTCAGCCAGATCCGTTTACCTGATCAGCGTGATTGAATAATAAACACCCAAACACTTTCACAAACTTTCACATCTATAATATTAGTGTGCTAATCTACCTGGTATTTTATATGTGGTGATATAAAAATAAGGTTATCCGCAGGCAAAACACTTGTCAACTTTTTTAAAATAAATAATTTAATGGATAAAGTATTCGTACCTACCGTATCTAACGTAATTATTTCAACATCGCCATTCTAAGTTGCCTCAAGGCCATGCCTACGACCGTCTTAGACGTGATTGCCCGGGAAATGTAAATTTGGTCCGGTTGCTCAGTACGCTTGCACAGGCAGACGCCGCGCGAAATTATTATGAGACGTCTTAATTGTCTTAATTGTTTTAATTTAGGAGGTAGGACATAACGGTATTCTCGTCCCAATCGAGCAATCCGACTGGGGAAGTACTTCCGCCCTACAGAATACCGGCGACTCCCCTGGTGTTGCACTCGCCCATAGGCCACGGTAATCACTTAGGTACCATCAGGAGAGTCGTGTGCTTGTCTGCGACATAAGTATTATAAAAAAAAAGACGTGTGGCACTCGGGGACTGCCGCGGTAACGCTATTGCATAGCATTTTTTATGAACTTATGCAATTATAATAAACTAGCTGTTGCCCGCGGCTCCGCCCGCGTGGAATTCTGATCCCGTTCATCGCTGATATATAGCCTATATGATAATCCAGGGTATAACCTATATACATACCAAATTTCAACCAAAGCGGTCCAGCCGTTTATGCGTGAAAGAGTAACAAACATCCACACATCCATTCTCACAAACTTTCACATTTATAATATTATAATAATAAAATAATATAATAATATTATGTAGTAGGATGATTATAATATTAGTAGGATAATAATTTGAATTTGAATTTGATTTTGAGTTCCGAGTTCCGAGTTCCGAGTTCCGAGTTCCGAGTTCCGAGTTCCGAGTTCCGAGTTCCGAGTTCCGAGTTCCGAGTTCCGAGTTCCGAGTTCCGAGTTCCGAGTTCCGAGTTCCGAGTTCCGAGTTCCGAGTTCCGAGTTCCGAGTCTGAGTCTGAGTCTGAGTCTGAGTCTGAGTCTGAGTCTGAGTCTGAGTCTGAGTCTGAGTCTGAGTCTGAGTCTGAGTCTGAGTCTGAGTCTGAGTCTGAGTCTGAGTCTGAGTCTGAGTCTGAATTTGAATTTGAATTTGAATTTGAAAACTAACAACTTATGCAATTATAATTACTTACGTTAAGCGAAGCTACTTCGGAGCAGATCGGATCGATTCGTGCGAGCTCGGAGGTGTTACCATTTTTCGTTACGGAATTTCTGGATTCGGTCTCCACGCTCAAGGCCCGCGATACAAGTTATGCAATAGCTTAAAAAATACCGCGGTTATAATAACCTCGTGTTGTGTTCTCGGCGGTGATTAGGGTAGCCAGAGCTTACTGAAGAGATTTTGTGCTGTCAGTGGGAAAACGCCCTGCTTTTCTTTTTAACTGATCACACAGATCTCTCTGTTCTTACAGGATCGGCAGCACGAGTGTGACTCCCCTGGTGTTGCACTCGTCCATAGGCCACGGTAACCACTTTCCATCAGGTCGGCCGTGTGCTGGTCTGCGACCTAAGTAGTATTAAAAAAAGACTTCCCAAGCGTCCTGTAGTCATTCGAGTGCTAACTTAGGTATAACTTTTTATAACTTACAGAATACTTTAACTATGGAGTCTCGCTAGGCTCTCGCGATAATCTGTTTGTTGCGAGACGAAAACTTTTACCATTAAAACTGGAAATGAGCTCTCCATTCAATTTTAACAATAAAAATGATATTATAACTTAGGCCGTATGTACCCACCGAAGTTTTATTATTTGTTATTGAATTTTGGCGTCTACGTCTGCGTGAAAGTATATTATCTTGTCTAAACTGAAATGACGCGCCTGTCATATAATTAGATGCGGTCGGCTATGAATTCCCCAATGAATTCCGAAAGAAAATTGCTACTAGGAATTTTTCATAAGTCAAAAAGTCAAACAAAGATTACACAGCCTTTTGGCGTATAAATTTAAAAATATCGATCCTAGGAAAAAAAATGATTTAATTCTAAACAACGTTGCATTAACAATTTTTCGTGTAAAATAAAACTAAACGACATATTCGGTAAATAAAAATTTACCCTTAAATTCAAGATGGAGGAGAACGCACCGAACCGAATATCACGCAAAACTAAATGTAGACTGCCTGTACGAGTCATTATATCATGCATCACACGCGCATGTCATTCACATCAGCATTTTTCTGTCGCCTCACATAAATTGTACATTTTCGAGACATTAAGCATTCGCTGCTCATAATTAGCAGTACTCATTAATACATTTTAGCATTAGTTACGTGATTAATAAACGCATCTCATTTTATCTATCAGTGACTTATCATTTATCTATCAGTGACTTATCACTTATCAGTGACTTATCATTTCAAATAATTCAAGTTTCAGTGACCTCCCTCAAAGAATTCGGAAAAAAAAAATTCTACTAGGAATTATTTCTCTGTCAAATTCTATTTTTCTTGGAGTATGATAGAATAACACATCCGCTAGCTCTCGCCTACTGTGTCAAATTATGACTAGTGGACCTGTACGAAATTGGATTTAATTTCGGGATAAATAAAATTCGGAAATGCTAATAAGACTTCTTTATCGTGCGAAAGCTCAACAGTCATTAAAATTAAATTTATAAAATTACAATAGGATAATTAAAACTACCGACAGGACGCAGCACCTGCGTATTGCATAAGTCGTGTATGCTCTGGCTCCACTAGTTGCGAGAATAATCCGTCAGGCGCTTTAACGCTTCAACATGCCCCCGGGCGTTGAAACAACGGTTTCAACCAGACTCCGACGGACAGATCCTGTTGAATGCTCGCCGAATGACTCCAGCAGATGTGTTCAGCTTCAACGAGTCCTTTTCTGAACGCCATTGGTCCGCACCTGCAATTCTGCAACATAATTCGTTGCTCCATCTGTACCAAATATTGCCGGAGTTGTCCTATCCGTTGGGAACGAGATAGATAGTCAGGCTGCGGTCGAGAAGTAACGGAGCGTCCAATGAGGAAGTGACCTGGCTTAAGTTGGCGAAGTGTGATCTGCTGGATCCGAGAATAACGGCGTCAGTGCACGAGAGTCTAAATGGCTTCAATCTTCGTCAGTGTGGTGTAAAGCTCTTCAAACCTAATGTTACAATTTCCCAACACTCTTTGTAGGTGGTACTTTTTTGACTTTACACCTGCTTCCCAGTGACCACCAAATGCGGGGTGTATGCGGGGTATAAATGAAACCGAATACCATCATTCGCCGTGCACTCACTCAAGGACAAACTATTCGAGGTAAAACTTATGAATTTCGTTACAAACACCGACAAATGAGGTACCGTTGGCCAAAAAATATCAACGGGTTTGCCTCCTCAAGATATAAATCGATACAAAGCTAGCAAAAATCACCCGCAAGCTCTAAATGGATAGCCTTGGATGTACAACAAATGAAATTGGCGATTTACACCTTTACTAGCCTGCATCATAATTAGCACACATAATAGGGCCTGCGTAATCAACGCCCGTAGTCTCAACGGGATAACCGGGACAGAGACACTCACGTGGTAAGTTGCCCATCATCGGGGCTACCACCTTACCCTTCATACGATAGTACCTGACACATTTATAATAGCAAGATTTGCTCAAAATTAAATAATAGGTTTGTTACTTGATCCTAGGTTTAAAGTTTAATGATTATGTGGACTGTAAATAAATAAATAGATAAATATTCAGTTATAGAATAGGTTTTCCTACTGGAAATAATAAATCTAAAAAACATAGGCTAACAAAACGTATGACAACGGGTAACGTATATCATTCATAATGACCGCTCTTAAAACTAGGTACATTAGTTCGAACCTCTGGTAGTGTCTCCGATCCTAAACACTGAACGTCATTGAACGATACTCGCGTCGACGTTTACGTTTCCATTTAGGTACTAAATAATGTAAACAGTGTGCAGCCTTATGATTTACCCACTCGTCATGATTATCGATAGAAACATTACATTTTAAATCATGCGAGGGTAGTGATGAATAGTTCTGCGTAACTGGGCCAGAAACTATCCATCCTAAACGGGTTTCACACAATACTGGCTTCCCAGTACCTAACTTTGTTCTTTGAGATCCCAACAAATCCCAAAACAGATCAGCACCTATGAGAATATCAATATCTCCAGGCTTGTAAAACTTGGGATCAGCTAAAGTGATATTCGAGGGTAGTTCAAAATCACTAATATTTATTTCTCGGCACGGTACGTTGCTCGTAATATATGGCAAAACAAAACAATTGAGTTCGAAATCAAAGTCGTCTTGTAATGACGTCAGTTTGACTCGACATACTTTGCCTACGCGCGACGTGACATTGTTTATGCCAAGTATAGATTTACTTACCGGGCTAGTTAGTAAATTTAGTCTTTTGCATAACCGATCTGTTATGAATGACGACGTGCTCGCACTGTCTAGAATGGCGCGAACGAAATGGACACCGTTATTATGGTCGCGCAGTTTGATCAAGGCAGTAGACAACAACACATCTCGCTGCTTATGACCACGGAAAGACGCAATGTTAGCGGATAAAGCTACGTTAGTTGTGGTCGTATTGGCAGACGGAACAGATGGATGAAAGTTAGTAGTCGTATCAGGAGGAGAATCATCTATATGTGTATTCTTAGTAGTGCATGTATTATTATTTGCGTGAATAAGTGTGTGATGTCTACGTTTGCAGTGTTGACAACCCGGTTTTTTACACTTGTTAGCGTAGTGACCCGAGTGAAGACAATTGTAGCACACTTTATAGTTAGGTAGTAACTTGATACGAGCGTCAGTGTTTAATGCGAGAAACTGTTGACAATTGTTCAATGTGTGATCGAGACTATTGCATTTAGGACATACTTTCGGAACTGAATGAGTAGAAGAACTGCTAGAAGACTGCGTAGCTATCATAGACTTTAACTTAGGGTCTGATTTAGATGTTGTCTGTGAATAATTTTGACGTGAAGACTCTAAAGTTTCTATGAGATCGGCTCGACCACGCAAAAACTGTAAAAATACATTAAACGTAATCGGGCTGTCTTTGTCTAACCTACCTTTGTATTCCTCCCACTCACGAAAGGTTCTTTGATCAAGCTTCGGAGTGATAATACCAATCAAAAGTGTATCCCACTGGTTGACAGGTTCTCCTAACGATGTCAAAGCTCGCAAGTCTTTATTTAATTTATCAATTAAATTCTTCAATGCAATAGAAGACTCCATACGAATAGACTCAATATTTAGTAAAGAATTTACGTGATTAGTTACTAATTGTCTTTTATTGTCAAAACGATCACACAACAAACTCCAGGCTACGGCGTAATTACTTGAAGAGAACTCAATGCTTTTTATAACTACGGCAGCAGTACCCTCAAGAGATGCTCTTAAGTAGTGGAATTTGCTAACTACATCAATGTCATCATTAAAGTGAATCAGGCTAGTATAGGTGTCACGAAACTCTAACCAATTATCATATGATCCGCTAAACTTAGGTAACTGAATGGTAGGTAATTTGACTCGTGTGTTCATACCAGTACGAGTGCTTTTACAACTCTGCATCGATTTATTCTCGGTATTAAAACTAACAAGCATACTTTGCGCTCTGGACAAGGACTTGTAATAAATAGACTCGAAGTCAGAACGTTCAGCATATTGCAATTTTACATCCTCAACAAGACATTCTAGGCGCAACTGTACCTCATCGTATCGCTCATACACCGACTCAAGCTTGTCCATACGCAACTGCAGTTCCGAAACATCGCAACTTGACAACTCTTTGTCCTGAAGTGAGTCCAGGAAGTGAACGAAGGTCGTCAATCGACCCTTGTAGCTACCTCGCGTTTTAACTAACTCCTTTTCCTCGGCCATACTGGGAAGCAGGTGTCGTCAACCTAGAATTGATACAATGATACAATTAACAACTAATGCTTATATTACCGGAACAATAAAGTTTTCGATGAATACCTACACTTGACTAAAGCTTACAGAAAGTTACTTTTATAGCAATATGATGGATTCCTTTATTTAATTGACAAGGGTATATGTAGGTACTTAGGACTTACAATATACCTATAGTACTACTTGTATTAATTTACTATAAAATTACACAATATTATAAAAGACTACCTATATTAAATTAATTTGTAGATCTTTTTACTTTCCAATAATACATTTATTACATATATATTTTAATGAATACAATAATAAATCCTGAACCAATAACTATAATAAATTGAATTGAAATTGAGTGACTTGCAATTATTAATATCGAACACTCGAATGTACCACCTGTGTCAAGATACCTAACTACCTATTAACAATCACAGTTAATGATGTAAATTAGTTACAGCTTTATATAAATTAGTTAAATAATGTAGCAAGTAAGCTAACTATACTATATTCAGTATGATTTAAACTAAATATTATAAGCTGATGAAAAATTACTAATTACAATGTAAGTAGGTACCTGATGATTTAACTCTAACACTGTGCGCTTAATGGTAAGCAATAATTATGTTACCTGAGTGTTGGGTGAAGATATTAAATTATAATAAGTAAATGCTTTACACCACGAACTTCGTCTTGCTTGAACTTAATCCTCTGGTTCAGATCCTTAATCCTTATTCCTTATATTTCTTAATCCTTATTTTCTTAATCCATATATTATATTTTACTATATTCACTTCCGCTAATCTTCCAGAATATTCGGTTCGTTAGGACCATGTACGAAATTGGATTTAATTTCGGGATAAATAAAATTCGGAAATGCTAATAAGACTTCTTTATCGTGCGAAAGCTCAACAGTCATTAAAATTAAATTTATAAAATTACAATAGGATAATTAAAACTACCGACAGGACGCAGCACCTGCGTATTGCATAAGTCGTGTATGCTCTGGCTCCACTAGTTGCGAGAATAATCCGTCAGGCGCTTTAACGCTTCAACAGGACCAACAAATCCGAAAACAATCGTCTTCAATTTGCTAGTGTGCGTGAGTGAAGTGGGGGGGGGGGGGGTCAGGGGGCATCATTGAGGCTTATACAAGCTTTACCTATTTAATGATATTGTCATGATTCCATTGTTTTTACATTTTTATTGGAGTAGTTAACTCGAATACCACTAACATAATGACCCAGGACTTTCTTCCGGCAAAGATAAGATAAGATAAGATAAGATAAGATAAGATAAGATAAGATAAGATAAGATAAGATAAGATAAGATAAGATAAGATAAGATAAGATAAGATAAGATAAGATAAGATAAGATAAGATAAGATAAGATAAGATAAGATAAGATAAGATAAGATAAGATAAGATAAGATAAGATAAGATAAGATAAGATAAGATAAGACAAGACAAGACAAGATAATTCTTTATTGTACACAAACAAATTACAGTACATTAGGGGCAATATAAGAGAATGTACAAATGGCGGCCTTATCGCTACAAGCGATCTCTTACCGGCAACCTTTTTTCAGGCAAAGTTTTTCAAGTTACATAAAAACAGAAGGAATAATATTAGCATATTATGTTTATTTACTGTAGGTATATTCGAATTCAATATCCGATATGAGCCGGATATGATACATGGAAGCAATAAGAGTAAAGGTTGTATCTCACTATTGCGGTTGCCAAAACAGTTTGTACACTGCCAGCAAAGATAACATTGCTATGATTTTAAAAGGACATTTACGTCACATTAGTTACAGGAATGGAAACAAAATGGCGAATAAAGTGCGCAGTTTGGTGTGTTTACATAAGATTTAGATGTCCCCTGGCTCTCGAGAAGTTTCATATAACTTTAAGGTTTTGTATCGATAAAGACGAGAATTAATGGGTAAATCTTTTTGTAGGTAATGTAGTACTTTGAGTCTAGATAACGCTGTATTTAGAATATTTATTATCCTCTTATATTATTTGACCTTTATTCTCGATTCTATTCATGCGTTTATAACGAAACTACACTAGTTTGTGCATACCAGTAAATACTTCTAATCACACAATCAATCTTGATAATATCAATATCAAACTATTTCAAAGATTACGTATTTTTTTACAAAGAAAAATAAAGCAATTTTGTAAAATTTGCGAATGGTCAGTCGCCGATATTTTTATATTTAGTTAAAACTTAATCACAATGTAAGATCAAAATGAAATGAACATCAAAAACCATGTTTAGTTAAATATATATTTCTTTATTAACTTATACAGGGCGTCCCACGGCGATGCCACATGGAGGGCAAGTACCTTAAATCCTTAAGTTAGCTCATTTTACTTAAAGGAGACATCATTTTATTTTTAAAAAGAAATAAAACTGCATTTAAAGATTTTTTAAAATTCGCTTGCCACACCCGGTAATCGAACCGACTAAAATCCGAAAAAGTAACATCCTGTATTTTTATGGCATCAATCGATAGTGTCAATCATAAGGATCAAATCTCTCTAAGAAACATGGTAAATTAAATGAAAGGAAGTCCTTGAAACCTAAAATTATAAATACAATTTGGTAAAATAAAACACTTTCTTATAGGGTAATTAGGGTATCAACACTAGAGATATCTTTGATGAAATAATGAATGAACTTTGTTACCTGTTTAGAATGTAACTTTATTGGGTAACTGCATGAGGTATGTAGGTAGGGTAGGTAGGTAGTTATTTTTGGGTGTTTGATTAGAAACCTGCACGCGGTGTACCCTGGCCCACCCTGGGCAACGAAAATGGCGAGAGAATTGCCCTATGGATCAACTTATAACCTGCTAATTTAGACGGCGTGCGGTTTTAGTCGGTTTGAGTTCGACATACCTAAATACTACTGCTGACCAGCAGCGGTCTCAGCACGATAAAAAAAGAAAAGTAATTTAAATATGGAATTTTATTGTTAATATGGTATCAGATGGATGGATGAACTTTGAGTTTAAGTGTTTATTGAATTTATAATTTTAGGTTTCAAGGACTTCCTTTCGTTTTATTTACCATGTTTCTTAGAGAGATTTGATCCCTATGATTGACACTATCGATTGATGTCATAAAAATACAGAATATTACTTTTTCGGATTTTAGTCGGTTCGATTACCGGGTGTGGCAAGCGAATTTTTAAAAATCTTTGAATGCAGTTTTGTTTCTTTTTAAAAATAAAATTATGTCTCCTTTAAACAAAATGAGCTAACTTAAGGATTTAGGGTACTTTCCCTCCATGTGGCATCGCCGTGGGACGCCCTGTATATGTCGCAGCCAACTAGCTTAATCAGCCGTTCAATTAACTGCCTAGGCGGTTAACTAAACGGCGCCGTTTAATAAACGGCCTGAATGATTTCAGCCATTTAATTACACGGCTAGGCAAATCGCTTGGATCGATGACGTTTAATTACTGGCCTAGCCATTTAATAAAACAGCTAGGCAAATGACTTGTTTCTGCATGGCTATAAAAATTTTTTTATCTAACCTTATCTATCCAAGTCGGATTGCGCAGCTTTTCAATAAAGCTACTACATGTTATTATTTTATTACATATTGTAAAAATGTTCAAACACAATGTAAAAATTGTTCATGAATCAAAAATACTGAAAATACTGAAAAAAAAACCTATCACTAACTTTGGAATGCTAAGCAATGCAAATGGCCTAAGCAATAGTCAGTCAGTTTGTTAAATGTTGTAATAAACGTTACCCTTCTTTGTTTTTTTTTTATAGCCATGCAGAAACAAGTCATTTGCCTAGCTGTTTTATTAAATGGCTAGGCCAGTAATTAAACGTTATCGATCCAAGCAATTTGCCAAGCCGTTAAATTAAATGGCTGTATATCATTCAGGCCGTTAATCAAACGGCGCCGTTTGGTTAACCGGCTAGGCAGTTAATTGAACGGCTGATTAAGCTATTTGGCGGCGACATGTAGATAACAAATTGCCCGCTTGACGCTCGCCCCCTATTACGTGGAACAAAAAATTATAGTTTGCGAAATGTGGGTGTAAATGCACCATCACCTCTGCCTACCCCTATGAAGTTTTCCAGACGTGAATATAAATGAACGTACAAATTGACTAGTTAAAAGTTAGTTAAATGTCGATTTTTTTGCTATGAAATTCTATCTATACAAGCGATGGAGTGGATGACGGCCTTATCTTTATTTACACATTCCCCTTTAGATTATAATATACTCTACCCGCTGCGATTAAACTTTTATGTGTACCTGATTACTTTGTACACATAAAATTGTACCCCATAAAATACGGAAGTATCATGTTTATTGATACTCAAATACTATAAAAAGGTAAAGTGTTTGTTTATCAGAGATAGTATTTTGGGAGTCGATGGCCTTTGTGACACGGTGGTAGTGTATGTGGCTGCTACGTAGGGGACGTGGGTTCGATTCCCGCTCAGTGCAAATCTATATAAATAAAAATGTATTGAAATTCTGTTGATCTCGCTAAAACTCGAGAACGGCTGAAGCGATTTGGCTAATTTTAGTCTTGAAATATTCGTCGCTGTCCAGGGAAGGTTTAAACGGTGAGAAAATATGGAAAAAGGATCTGAACTCCATACGGGTGGAAATAAATATAACAGTACAAAGGTCAGCTAGTATTTGATAAATATTTGTATGCATGAATACCTATGTATATTTGCATTGGCCTAGGTGTTTCTATGTATATTTACAAAAAAAAAAGTATCTTAGTTTATTTATTCACATTCTAGATTCCATAACACAAGCTAGTTGTGCTATGCTTACCATGGGTGAAGATAACGTGAAGAGTATTGTACAATATTGTAGAATTGTACATAGAAATCAATGCTATAACAACAAGAGGTAATAGCTAAGTTGACTGATTACAAATATTCAGATCCCAGCTCCCGGTCTATTTAGATGCAAATTGATAAGATTCGTACCTCCGGGGTGTCCAGGAGCTGACCGGCACAATTGTTATCTCAATATCCAACCATGAATTTGAAATTCAATTCTCAATCTATTCTAACATACAATATATATCTATACAAAAATACAATACAAGCTGATTTATTTCATTACTATTAAAGTTATCGGGATAGTCACCATATATTGTTTAGAGTTTCCAATATTTCGGCGCTGTTGCGAGCACCATGATCACGGATTCTTAAAATATTATTTCTACTATAACTACATTAGAAAATTTCAAGCAATATATTCATACATCCACTTACCTTGGAAATCTTACTCTACAGTATCAGATTTCGTATACCTAACGAGGGCGGATGAATTACAGGGGCTGTCAAAATATTTCTCCAAGATATATTCGCAGGTATCCTGCGTCAGCTCATTTTGGCCCAAAATCCTTACACAAGTCAACGCCCACTCGATACAACACAAACGCCTCATTAACATTTAAATATTCATGAAAATTGTCGGCGCTGTGGTTTGAATGTTGGTTGATAAACTTTATTAAATTTTCAGTATATTAAGGTGTATTTTTCTTATTTTCTCGTGGCTGTGTTGGTTCCGGATAGATTCTTGGATAGATAGATAGATTCTGTTATTACATACAAACAAACATCATAAATTGTTATCAATTTATCGCTAACGGGATTACGCTAGGATCAAGAAGAAGCAGTTATAAACCTAAGCAAACTACCAAATAACTAAATAAGAAGAGAAAAACAAATTGTATTCTAACAAAAAAGGTAAACCAACTTCATACAACACTGAAAAGTGAAAAATAACTAAAACAGGCTTAATCTGTTAGAAGTCGATGCCAATTATGTTTGACGTTTCATATGTGCTCTTTATGTGCCTAAATTGAATAAATGAAATTGATTCTTTGATTCTATGATGCAATCAATTGAAATGTGACCTCTCGGTCTAGGCAAAAATATAGCGATCGAATTCAGAACCTCCTCCTTCTTTGAAGTCGGTTAATAAAAGCGTCATTATCGTCCGTTAGTCCCTTAAAATATGATGTGGCTCTGGTAATCCTGCTGACTAACGGATGATGTTCTGGAGCAGATTTACCTCTCAGAGTTGAGGGTTTAGAAGACAATCGCTTTAATAGAAGCCAATCAAAAGGAGGAGACAAAAAAGGTGTCCCCTGGCTCTAAGATGAAATTCAATTCAATTCTTTATTTTCAAAATAGTGCAACACTGTTACAGCTTTTTGACGTCAAATTCTCCTTAAAACTAAGTTTAGCACCGCTTCCTAGGCGCTAATGGAGAAGAAACGGCGCAACAAACTCCACTGCGGCATTTTTAGGACGTCAGTTCACAAAATGTGGTTAGCAAAAAGCGATTAGTCCTTGAATAATGCCACGTTCATAGATTTATTTGTACTCCGGGCGATCACCTTACAAGTAATTAAGTTTATACTAAGTCAACTAAAGGTCAGACAAATAAAAACAAAAAATATGTACCTGCATTGTGGTTTTATAGTAAAATATTTTTATACGTTTTTTTACTTCAATAACGATAATTATGTCTGCGAAAGAATGGCCATAAAAATAATTTTACCGCCTCAGGGAATTTTAACTATTAGATTCGATAAAATTGCTCCATCGAGTATTTTTATAGGTGTCAGTCACAAGTTATGAGGTGATAATATTATGCATAGTTATCATAATAGGGGTACAGCAGATAAAAAAGCTGTTGACCCTGCTAAGAAAATGTAATTATGTAAAGTTGGAGCCTAAGTGTTTCTCTCAAGAATACGAGTCTAACTATGAATTCTGCAGCTAAAAGCGCAGTGGGCTATGGAGCGAGCTATGCTTGGAGTCTCTTTGAAGGATATTTGAGATCATCCGAAAAAGAGCCAAAGGTACCCAAATAGCTAGCAGAATAAGCAATCTGAAGTGGCAGTGGGCTAGCCACATTTATCGAAAGACCGATGGCTGTAAGAGCAGACGAGTCCTAGATTGGAGACTGCGAGAAGTCAAACGGAAGGCTGGGACAGACTGCATGCGGAAGGCGGAGGATCGGCAGAAATGGCGCACTTTGGGAGAGGCCTATGTCCAGCAGTCTGTCCCAAGGTCTTCACCTCGGAGTCCAGAGTCCGCTTAAATGTGTTGTGGCTTATTTTTGACGTTTATCTAACGACTATTGGCAGCCGGGACCAACTTTCAATGTACCCTCCGAAGCACGGAAGCGCTCAGATGAAATACCACTACATTAAGCGGTAACCTATAGTTGATAGCGTTGTCGTAGAATGTCGTAGAATGTCCAAACACAATGTTTCTTAGTTGATTTTTCTTGAATAATTTTCTAGGAAGACCCAATTGATTTAAACGTCCTATAGATTAATTAAACCCAAGAGTGCTGAGCAAAGTTGTTCAGTGAAATCAATCAAGAATACCCATCTCGCAAGTTCGTTTTAATTGTTAAATAATTTTCACAAATTTTGTTTAATTTAGTCAATAGGTACACCACATTGTAAGTACAGTTACCCTAAAGGAAGCGAGTGGAATATCTTAGGTATTGTGCCACCTTACATGGCATAAGAGGCTCGAGATGGTGTGCGGATTTAGTCGGTTCGAGCCTGACTGCTGGAGAGTCCCTTGTGCTCGGGTTTCCGTGGGAATTTCCGCGATATCTCCACAAGTGCCATTACTCTTTACGCTATATATCCGTCTTTTATTCCATCTAAATACAATTTGTATATCACCTACTTACTAGGCTCTTGGGTACCACAGACTCACAGACTATGGCTGTTCTTTCAAATTCTTCACTCATTAGCAATGACATTCACATAAGTTTTGGTTTGATTGTCAAAATTCTGTCAAAATTTCGAAAAATGTAAGAGTGATTTTACATAAATAAAAATTTAAAATATTTATTTTTAATCAAAGGGTGAATAAAAAAATCTTCAAGATGAAATTCATGGACAAATTGCCAACAGTTATAAGCTGTTGCTTTTGCTGTTTCTTGAGAGCTGGCACTGTTATGATAGCTGCTTTCTCATTTGTAAGTGCTTATGTTACTTTTCACCCGAATCGGTCTTTAGCTTTCATTATTTCTTCTAAAAATACAACAGAATCTCAGGCCCTAACACCCTTCTCTTTTCTATAATATTGTATTTTTAATATTTCGGAAGTGGCGGAAGCTTTGTCAACTTTGTCAGTCTAAAGGTATGATTCCGAAGATCACCTGTAGACGCACGTAGCAGATACGAGTAATTCATTGCGGTTTCTCAAGGTCCCCTTTATCCGTATGGGAGTTTAACAAGTAATGGGTACGCTGTATCTGCTGCATGCGTCTGCAGTTGTATGAGGTTGGCTTCGGAATCATACCTTTACGATTGAGGGGTCCCGATTTTGAATCCTGGTCATTACACGTGAACATGAATCCACTTCTTACTCAAGTAATTCCAACTAAAGTTATAGCTAAAGAGAGGTGCTTCGGCGCACCTCTACCCCGGGCCTATACTTAAATAGTAGCAACGGCTATTATCTCTGCTTGCAGTTATTTCAATATTCACTCCCGTATAGAGAACTAATTGTAAATTCAACACTTTAAACTCCTGAACACCGTTTTTTCCGTTGTCTCCTTTCAAAATTCCATTTGGTCACTAACTTTCATTCCAATTTTCACCTTTTTACTAATTGTCTAAAACTTAATTACTATCATGGTACACTGCGTGATTCTTTTGCCTCAACGCTTGCAGTCTTTGCTTGATTTTACAATCAAATTAGTAGCAGCCTTTGAAAAGCTTAATCTAATTTACGTTTTTTATCTTCACTCTTAACGAATAACCGCTTACGAAACTGGTGTGTGAGCTTTTCAATAAACCTGGCTATCATCAAAGCCAAGTAAACTAAATTATGCAGAATGTTAGGAAAATAGACCCAGGGCTTCAAAGTGCAAGCTTTAAATATAACCGTGATTGGTGCCTGTCCACCTGGTGTCTTTCCACCTGAGATGTGCTATGCAGCTATGCTATCAGTATGTAAAAGCTAAGCTATGAAACTATGAATAATTAATGATTAAATTGTTTATTAAAGTAACACAGACTAATTTTTTATGTTAGTTACAATTTTCTTATACCTATGTTAGTAGAACTATGCTAGAACAGATTTGCGACCGTACAGGTTTATTAACTTTGCATTATCAATGTCGTGAGCTTGCAGCAGTGACTGATATAATAATATGTACAATCGAGTCTACTGGCTATACACTCCAAGATGCTATTGGGGCTGGCCCGCACACGACGTAGCGAGTAGGATGTGCTATGAAGATGCGTAGCTCGAGCTATGCGATGTATCAGTTACATGAATAATTATCCACAGCCGGCATCCATATAACGTATCCACAGTCCGCATCCATAGCACACATCCACAGCACGCATCTTTCTATACAAAACATAGCTGAATCGGATTACACCAGTGCTATGCTATAATGACCAATGAATATAAATGGTGGATATCAAACGCATCCATCCATAGCAACGTAACATAGGCAGCATATTTCTGGTGGAAAGGCATCCTAAGAGTTACTTCTTCCAAATGACATACATTGTAATTGTAATTGTATTTATTTCTAGACAGTTGGCATCCTATTCGCTCCCAATGTATCCCACACTCACGGCTTCTGGGATATGAACCCTGTACTATCCAACTACAGCTCAATGACTGAGATGACAGCGCAAGTGATCATAGGCCTCGCTTCCATACTGCTTTGTTCCGTCAGCATTCTGTTACTGATTGGGGCTTGCTGTGTAAGTATAAAACTATCACCTTATTTGTCTAAATAAATACTGATGGACGCGCAAATCTAAGGAACTGGTTCGAATTTAAAAAAATGAACGTTTAGCCACCTAGTCATTCTGCTCCCTAGACTTTACACCTTAAAGACATTCTGCAACTTGGGCATTTTGTTATCTGGTCACTTTGTAATCAGAACGTTTTACGAGAAGTGGGTAGGCATTATGAGACTAACCCATACTTCTGTGTTGCATAGTGCGTTTATCGAGGAAAGTTATATCATTACGCATAATTCAAGAGGGGCGCGATCATAAATGTCAACAAATCTTAATCATAGCCCGTCAGGCTGCCTCCCTAGACAAGTGGAATGAAGAAAGTATGGGATTTGACGTATACTATGACGGTTGCCAACGGATATCACATCCGTCAAAATACGTGTCAAGATTGGATACACCAGATTAGATTAACTTAGAAAAATCTTTATTGTACACCAAGAAATTACAGTAAATTCTCGGAAAAGCGTCAGTGTAGCTTAGTGGTTAAGGAGTCGGTCTTATGATCGAGAGGTCCCGGTGGACACGAACCCACTCCTAGCATTGTAAGCAATTTAGCTTAGTTGGAGGGGCTAAAGGGAATATTAGTAATTTCGGTTGCTAATATTCTATAAAAAATAAACATGAAATTAGGTACCTACAAATCTCGGCGTTATCACTACAAGCGATCACTTTCATACAAATGGTGCCGCTGCCGCACCATTAAGTCTTGGAATTCCTTACCAGTTCACGTGTTTCCCTCCTCCTACAGTCCCGGGCCCTTTAAGCGGGGCGTGAAAAAGCATCTGATGAGGCCGTCAAGCTGAGTGCCACCATTGTAACATGATATGTGTCTGTAATGGTGACCCTCTTTTCAGAGACTTTGCCTTCAGCTTACCATCAGGCGAGGCGAAGTCAAATTGACGTGTCCTATAAAAAAAAATGGACATTTTAATAATCTTAATAATAATAAGTTATACATTTATCATTCTATTCTACTTACAATACGCTGGCCAACAAAATTTCCCTTGTCTAGGGGAGTTGATTTGATTAGCTTATAATTATTACGTGCCTGCCCCTTAGGTATAAGCCCCTTCCTAATAACAATTAAACTAAAACAATCTTATACAAAGACGAGAGATTTCACAAGTATCCAAAGCTTTTGACTTAAGTGGGATTTAACCTGTTGCTACTTGTACAAAATCCCTTTTGTTTGTAAATCTTACTCGGAAAATTAATAAACGATTCAATTTAATTAATTCGTCGTCAACCTGAAGAATATCAGGACACGACAGTATTTCCGTCGCGATCAAGTTGTCCCACCGGGGAAATACAGAATACCGCGGGTATAATAACTTCGTCTTGTGTTCCTGGCGGTGAGCAGGTAAGCCAGAGCTCACTGGACAGGTTTTGTTCTAAGACTAAAGGCTTGTCCTACCTGTCTTCTGCGCTGACGGCACAGAATCTCTCTGTTCTTACAGGGTCGGAAGCAAAAGTGTGATGCCCTTGGTGTTGCACTCGTCCATAGGCTACAGAAACCAGTTCCCATCAGGTGGGCCGTGTGCTTGTCTGCAACCTATGTGGCATAAAAAACATTTATTGATTTTTGAATGAACTGCGCAGTGAAGATAATTATATCTGTAAAAAATATTACGGGGTATCTTCTGTGCAGAAATCCCCTCAGATTATTTTGGACTCAAACCGACTAAAACCGCACACCACCGTCTTGGTAAGATTGCCCAGAACTTACCCTTCGCAACTTGGCTGACCTTGGACCATCTCCAGTTTTGAGAGGTCCCTTCCGGTGTGAGAATCACAGTGTCATCATGTCTCCTCTGCCTGCCCCGGCATGCTTCTGCTAGATGACGGCTCAAAAAGTCGCCCCCACGCTTGGGCTCATGGAGAACGGAGGTCGTTGACAGAACCGCGCTCTCTGAGTCGCCTCTGCTACACCGTTTGCGAATTTTCCGGGCTGAGAGAGTCCTAAATTCCCGGTCCTTTAAGCGGGGCGTGAAAAAGCATCTGATGAGGCCGTCAAGCTGAGTGCCACCATTGTAACATGATACGTGTCTGTAATGGTGAGGCTCTTTTCAGAGACTTTGCCTTCAGCTTACCATCAGGCGAGGCGAAGCCAAATTGACGTGTCCTATATTAAAAAAAAAGAAAAGAAAAAGTTCTTATATCTATTATATCTTTGTTGTTTTTGTATCTTTACAGAACGTACCGAAGCTCATAGAAATATACCAATGGGGAGCGATCGTCTACAGCATGACCGTCGTTTTGATGTTTTTCATTCTGTCAATGTTCTGTTTCTTCGTCCATTCAAACTGCTACTTGGCCGGTAGCGTTCTGTGTATTTTAATATTGGTGGATATATTATGTGAGTATTTATTTATTGGTTCCCGGTGGAATAGAATAGGTCCACTCTATCTCTTTCTGTTGATGTCGTAGAAGGCGACTAAGGGATAGGCTGTTCTCCATATGACACTAAACATTTAGCCTATCGTAAAGTACCCGCTTCACGGTAAAAGCCTCGCACCCATTGCGGGGGACCGCGTAAATATTTATTTGCGAGCCCATTGCCGTCAAATGGGTACTTTATTATAGGCTGAATATCTACTCCTCTTATTACGTGGGACCGAAAATCATAATTGGCGCCTACACCTGCGTGAATATTTGTCTGTATGTATATTGTAAGGCGTAGTAAGGCGTATGCACGAATATCCATTCAATCAAGATCCATTCTAGAATTATGCATCAAATCAAATTGTAACATGATCCATGCATGTATTAGCTATCCAGTGCGTGCAGGGAGATTTTCAGTTTACCCGTTCACCCGTATGTACACGTACTATAGTTCGAAATAGACAATACTATCAAACTATGATAGAATATGGACATTTTTTTCATTAAATGCATTTTATTTGAAACGTATGGAATATAAAATTAATAATAAAACTAAAAATTCAATAACTATTATACCTACCCATTAAAAATTAAATTAAAACTCATCGATGCATTTCTCCGCATCGCATGCCTCTTGTGGTAACGTTCCCAGAAGACTGGCAGCATTGCCACGTTGTATGGTAATGCTTATTCTCTGACCTAAAAAGAGGCCAGCCTTCTTCCCTGAAGAGGAGATCACGGGCGCTTGGAGCCCACATCTTATTTATTTATTTTTTTCATTTTGATTTTTTTTTTCAGTTACGGCCTATTTCATAATAGTGACGAATAGTTTGAGGATGTCTCTACAATTCTTGTCCAGTAGCGACCTGGTGATCTGAATGATATATTGATTCGTTTCGAAGTGTTGGTTGGTTTCGGTTCGTTGGTAAAATAAATGAATATGATAATAATCCTCAATTGTATTTATTATTTAACTGACTTCAATTAAAAAGGAAGTTATTCATTCGACTGAGTTCTTATTTTTGGTTCTATGCCTTTGCACGACTTATGTCCAAAAAGAAAAATGTACAATCGCATAATAATACCCAACTAGAGAAATGCCAAATCTGAAATATGTTAAAATAAAGAAAAAACCAAGTGCAAGTTGCACATTTTTTGTTTTTTGAAATTCTTGTCTATCCGCAATGGATGCAAAATATGGTTTTCCCAATCGACTAGAATATGGGGTTCTTCAAGGAAGGCATTGGAAAGTTTCATAAGTAGTAACGCCCCAGTTGTTGCATACGTCCATAGGCCACGGTAACCACTTTCCACTGTATGCCACCTAAGTGCTATTTTAAAAAAATTACTGAATGGATTTGATGCGGTTCCTTTTGTTAGATATATCTTAGTCTGACTTATAGTCTTACGTAAGTTTGATCTCAATCGGTTAAATAGAACCAGAGATATGACCAAAAGTCACGATAACCGACAACCATGCGAGCGGAGTTGCGGGCAACAGCTATATCTTCTATAATAAAAAAAAATTTATCCCTAAATGTGTTGCTAAGCGCAAGTCTCGAGAACGGCTGAACCGATTTCGCTAATTCTTTTTTTAGAATATTCCTTGAAGTACGAAGATGAACGGTTCTTACGGGGAGAAAAATAAAAAAAAAATAAAGAATTGACTGTTAGGCGGCACGAAGTTCGCGGGGTCAGCTAGTATTATAATAAACCTCATTACTATCGCACTCAATCAGGTCATAAACTAAAGTCTATGACAAACGTCAAACTGACATTTATTGATAAGTTTTGATAAGAATATTATTGTTTCACAGTGAGAGTAACATAAACAGAACAAAAAAATATTAAAAATGTTTGTATAATGTGTTTGAATAATTGGCCACAGTTGACTAGGTGTTGCAGGTTCTTAAGTCTTAAAGCAGGCGTAGTTATATATTCTATAGTCGAGCTGGTGAGTTACAACTATCATACATATCAGAGCGATCAATTTTTTGAAAAGGTGCAACTAGCATAGGGTTGCCATAAGTGTGGGGACCCAGACCGGGACATTTGAAGAAAAATTAGTAAAGGTAGAAAAATAGGAACTTTTATTACAACAACTTTTAACACTGCCATTAAACAAGCGTTAAACAAGCGGGCAGCGACCCGGGCTTCCTATGTTTTCTGAAAGGTGAAAAATTATCAGAATTAACTTCTGATAATACAAAATATTTTGACGAAATCAACATTAAGTTAAACATCATCTTCATGTAGAAGCTTTCTCCCGATTGCATCCCTGGCCAAGATGACCCCGGAGCTCAAGGTCCGCCTTCCGGCTCTTCCTCCTCCACTTGACACGATCTTGGGCGTCCATGGTAGTGAGAACATTTGCACGCATATCACTCTCCACGACGTCAAGCCAGGACTTCTTGGGCCTATCCCTTTTACCTGGACCCGGCGGGGGCGCCATTGTCAGGCATTTGCTACCCACGTATCCTGGCGGTTGCCGCAAACCGTGGCCGCACCAGCGAAGGTGGCTCTCTTGCATTTTATCTGCGATGTCATGGACATGAAGGCTGCCGCGGCTGCAAGAGTTCCTCACGCAGCATTTTTATCTCCGTGACATGCAGCTCTTACGTACTTACGCTCTTGCTCTCACAACCATGTAAGAAGACAGGCTTAATGATCGTCTTATAGACCCTTCAACCTGACTGGCATTTTGGGATCACCCTTGACGCCAGTCATTTCTCACCACCTGGCCCACGCGGAAGCAATGCGTGCCCTGATGTTGTAGTCGATTTCACTGGTCACATGAAGTACAGATCCCAGGTACTTAAACCGAATCATCGCCTACGCGGACCGGTGTGAAATCTGTCGAGTTTAACGCTAAACTTTCTGTCATCGCTACATTTAGCTTCATACCTCCGTTCTCAAGCGCTTCCTTCCACACTTTCACGTGTTGCACCAATCTGCTCCTGTCCGCGTCCTTCAGCGCAATATCATCAGCATACATGAGCAACCACGGAGGCTGCATAAGTGGTTTTCTGATACTGTCCAACAAGACGTCTAATACCGAGCTGAACAAGTAAGGACTAAGGACGGATCCTTGGTGTACTCCGATGGTGATGGGGAAGGCTTTTGAGTCACCAAAAGCACTCCGAACCACGGAACCAGAATCATGATACATATCTTGGATGGTGTCAATGTAGGTCTCTGGAACTCCCTTAGCCCACAGTACCCACCAGATCACCGCGCGAGGAACACAGTCGAAGGCCTTCTGCATGTCTAAGAATAGGCAGTGCAGGGGCGTGTTCTTCGCCCTGTATTTCCCCACCACAATCCTTATGGAGAATACCGGATCAATGATCCCGTGCCCGGGACGAAACCCATACTGACACTCCGAAAGTGTACTCTCCTGTCGGATCCGGGAGTCGATTATCTGCTCATAGAGCTTCATGGTGTGGGACATTATCTTTATACCGCGGTTACTACCACACTCCTGCACCGATCCCTTGCCTTTGAATACTGGCGTAATAAAGCTCAGTCTCCACTGGCTCAGGATTTCACGGTGAGAAGTACGCGGTTATACAGATTTGTTAGAATGCTCACACCACGAGCACCCAATGCACCCATTGCCTTCCAAGCCTCGATGGGGATTTCGTCGAGGCCGAGTCTGTACTTCTGCAGGCGTTATCGGTGGCACTAGTCCTTGTTTCGGAAAGAGGTCTGGTGGATGCACCTCTTGCTGCTTATTCAGCATGTCGTTGGAAGTATGAGCGCCATCTGTCCTTCATCGCGTTTTTCTCGTAAAATCATTGGCCCCGGGGTCTTTATTACTCATTAACATATCCATGTATGGAAAAATATCAGCGCTTTCGTCGTTCTATCTACGTATTAATAGCCTAGCTACTTAGCCGCGTTTATTGTAGATATATTACTGTTTACCAACCAAGTCCAGCTCTCTAATATAGTACTAAAAATGTTTAACCGGGACAATTTGCTTATTGGCCGGGACGCCGGGACACCAGGCCTCAAACGGGGACATGTCCCGGCGTACGGGGACGTATGGCAACCCTAAACTAGCATGAATTAGACCTTGTTATGTACTGAAAATTAGTGAATACAATGTCAAGCGAGCTTGACATCGTGGAGGGTACCATCCGTGCTCATGGTCTCACTGCCAATGGACGCAATCAGGAAAATACGTCTCCATGAAGATGATAATGTGCTGCAAATTAGCCTGAATACGCACAGTACTAACAAAGAAATATAATATCCCAGCTGATGCCCGCGGCTTCGTCTACAGGAATATCGGTTTTTACTACTTATAGTCACATCTCCGGTTCTTTTGAACCAATTGCGAATAAACGTAAGATTTGGCAAAATAAAACCGCATCAAAATAGCGATTTTAGTAGTTTTCACTTCCATCGCAGACAAACAGACAAGAATTACAAAAATAGAATATTTTTGACTTCAGTATCGTTAATATAACATAAGCCGAGTATTTTTAATAAGTCCAATGTAGAGATATGACCATTTTACATGTATATGATAGTTCAGTGTACAGAAGAGTAAGTTTTTATTATAATAATATTATGCTTAAAGGCTACGAAAGTCGACAGCCACTCTAAACTCTTTAGGCATGAACTTGAATCTTATGACGAGCGTTCCATAACGATGACTGACGTATAAGGGCTTGAACCCTGTCGAGACTCGTACTACAAAATATATACAGAAAACTGACTTTAAAATATAACTAGTGATACCGCACGCTCGTTAAACGCAGGCGTAGATTGGAAATTAGGAAGCCCCGAAAAGAATTTTGGGGTCCAAGTTCAACTTATCTGCAAGCCTATATCTACATCTGCTGATTAACGGGAAACGCTTTGGTGCAGGCTTTTCTAATAGGGTCAGGTCAGGTCAGAACCGAACCAAATTGTGAGCAAGAGAGCAGGAGAGGATCCTGGAGATGGAATTCAGGATCCAAAATGCAATTCTTGGATGCAAACTGGATGTTGGTGCTGCAGAGGTGGCGGTGACTTCACCTCGATGGTAAGCTGAAGGTAAAGTCTCAGGAAAAAGAGGTACAAGCCAACCTCACCTGCACGAGGCTCTATCGCAGGCTGCTAGGTGACTGCCGCATAAGACAAATATAATAGAGAGGAAGGGAGATCGTCATAGTGATGATATGGAAATTAGCGAGTTTACAATAACCTCTTAAGAATCCCTCTTTTTCAGATAGTTTCTACAACTTTGTTTGCGTACTCCGAACTTCTAGTAGGCGCTGAGGACTCAGGAGTGGACTTTGTCAGTTTTTTGAAGGCAGCCATGATAATACGAATCGTGTCTACGTTTTTCCTTATCAGCTCCTGGTCTGGCTTGGTGATGGTGAGGTTTTTTCATTCATGAAATAAAAGTAAATGGAATGAAACCTGTTGTTTCTACTAACATGTGTGGCGTAGCGATATTTGACTGCTACGCAGGTGGCGTGGGTTCGAATACCGCATAAAAATATGCATTGGTTTGGTCGTGCTTTGAAGAGCACATTAAGCCATCGGTCTCGGTTGTCATATGAAAATCTATGAGAGCCGTTACGAGTAGTTGGAGCCCAGCTGTGCAATTCACTAACAAGCACAACGATGCGACAACGGTGCTCGCTTAGTGAATTGCAGTACAGAATAGTCGGACCAGTCAACTGCAGATTTTTGACATCAATCAATGACAAATTATCACTATTATTTTGCAATGGAAACTTGTCGGTGCAGGTATTCGATACTGGTAACCAACCTGTTTCTCTATGTAAGCACTCTACAGATATGATTCCGAAGCCGACCGCATACGACAGCTGCCGACGCATGCAGTAGATACAGCGTACCCATTACTTATTAAACACCGATACGAATAAAGGGGACCATTGTGTAGCCGCAATGAATTACGTGTATCTGCTGCGTGCGTCTGCAGTTGTCGTATGCGGCCACCTTCGGAATCATACCTTATGGCTGACTCATTAAAACTAATTATTCTTTTTTTTTTCAGAAATGGCACTGGAATCTGTTCCTCCAACTATACGTCTATTTGACAATAATATCGACGTTTTTACATTTTATATTCGCTCTCACGTTCCTGGGCTGTTGTTGGAACATATGTTTTGTGAAGGCGTTTGTACAACTGGTCGTGAGTTTGGTGGCTTACCCTGGTAATTCTAGCAGTTTAATATATAGAATATGTCATGATAGCTGTAAGTCCATTATCGCTGATTCAGATCAGGCTCGAAGGACCACTTTGTTGACGATGTGGAAAAGTTTTAGGAGGAAAGTAGGAATGTTAATGAGTCTTATGTTTTACAGCAATAGCATACATGTTGGTGATCGTGAACAGCTTTAGAATGTACATAACATAAGGATACAGCTCCTAAATATTAGGAGAATTGCTAGTGATTGTCAATTTTGATGAGAAGATACTCCAGGTAAGTGAATATCGTCACCCCAAGATGATAGGAGAATTTCGAATATCTAAGATGTGTTCTAACAGTTCTCGAGTGGATGCCACATATCAGCAAGCGCAGCGTAGGACGTCCACCCACAAGGTGGACAGACGAGCTCATTAAGGCCGCGGGAACGCGCTGGATGCGAGCCGCTTCCAACGGGTTTTATTGGAGATCTATAGGGGAGACCTATATCCAGAAGTGGACTTCCTATGGCTGAAATGTTGATGATGATGATGACGTGTTCAAGTTGCTTTTAGTTTAGAGCTATCTCCCTGTAAGGGACTGGTGGCGGGTTCAAGTCTTGTGTGATATTTTAACCTTTTTTGATCCCGTGTTGGTTCCTGGTTGGCTGGTTTCTTCTTGTGGGTGTCGTAAAAGGTGACTAAGGGATAGGACTGTTTTACATACGACAGAAAACGTATAGCCCATGACAAAGTGCCCGCTAGACGGCAATAGGATCGAATGCTTGGGTGTTAATTTACCTCTGCTTAATCCTCCTGGGATAAAGGTGCGATTATACATGTATGTGAACCGGTTATAGAGCTTGTCCAATTCCAACAATTGACAACGATTATTTTCGGATTTCTTGGTCAAGTAGTCATCATTTGATCGCAAGATTCGCAAACATGTTCACGAGATAATTAACCTTTTTACACGGATGAAGTAAATGTGACTTCAGCTTCACAAGCACCTCATCACTAGTAATGTCAAGTGATATATTTGTCAATTTGTTGTCAAAATTCCGCCAAATTCATGTAAATTATTGTGTATATAATTTTTTTCCGTTATAAATTGTACAATGAAATAAATTAATCATGTGTAACATTTTCCCTGAAGTAAAAAACTGTTGTATTTGTTGTACCTTGCGAGTTGGAATGGTTTTCATTGCAGTTTTTAGTGTAGTGAGTACACAAACATCGAATTATTTATTTATTTATCTTATTTATCTTATATATCGCCCATATACCAGGGTTTCTCAAAGTAGGTCATTGGATTCGCCATTCGACGATAGACGGGGTCTGAATAAAATACAACGAAATTCAGTACATTACAGTACATTCCCCTACCCATATTCCTGGCACGGCTGGCTGTGCCAGTGCTGCTGCTGCTTCTGCAGAGGCTCTTATGCGGCACAAATACCCCAATCTCATTGGAGATTATGAATTTGTGCCGTTTGGAGTCGAAACGTTGGGGCCATGGGGTCCGAGCGCGCGCAATCTCTTCAGAGAGATTGCGAAGCGTATGGTCGACACTTCTCGTGACCAGAAGGCTGGCCTCTTTTTAGGTCAGAGAATAAGCATTGCCATACAACGTGACAATGCTGCCAGTCTTCTGGGAACGTTACCACAAGAGGCATGCGATGCGGAGGAATTCCACGACGCGTTCGGTTTTAGTTTTTAATTTGTACTTTTATATATATATTTTTGGTTTTATTGGTAATTTTGTACATATTTAAATTATACTAGGTTTAACTAAAATAAAATACTGTACATTACAGTTCAATTTATAGTTCCACTGACAAGCTTTGATGCACATATGTACATATAACCATAGCACTTTCAATCAATTACGACATTAGTCACATCTGTCGCCATGTCCCCGTCGAAGGCATTATTCTAATACTGAATTCATAGCAGATATAGGTAGGTATATGCGATATTAAGGTATTATATGTTTTTTGTAGAACCGGTTTTGAGTACTCTTGACCTGTCGTTTTAGGTCTTAGTCTCATGAACCGTGATAGCTAGGCAGTTGATTATGGAACTATGGTGTGGAATACGATATGGAACCCTTCGAATCTGTTCTGGTCTGTTGTTAAACTTTTCATGAAAATCTGTCTTTAATGTACGTTCTCCCGGAGGGGTAGGCAGAGGTGTATAATTAACGTCCACATTTCGCCAACTACGGTTTTCGGTCCCACATATTATCTAATAAGGCCGGGTTAGAAGCTTTAGGACTACTTCTCGTTAAGACTCGATAGTAAATATGACTAGGTCGCTATAGGCCTAAATCTAGATGCCTGTTACCATCAAGCAGGCACTTTGTCATGTGCTGTATGTTTACTGTCGGATGAAAAACAGCCCTATTGCTTAATCACCTTGATACCCGAAGAGAGGGGGTGGCATAAGTATTAAAATAATGTTATAATTTTGCTTACAGATGTCAGGGGGTGCACTTCTGAGCATCGTGGAGGGAGATAGTGATGCCAGTTATAACCTTACACAATTTATGTGGGGCAAAGGCCGTTCAGTATGTAAGTTACTCTGTACAGAAATTAGAATATACAAGTCTGTTTAATAATCATACTGAAGAATCATACCAAACTGAAGAGTGTAATGAGATTCTAGCTTCCTACCGCCCATCCAGCCAGCATTCTCTTCCTGACCATATCATCTTTTACATCCACCTTTCTTTTCTTTGGTCTGTCTTTCATAGTTAATGCCTTTCCCATTAATTTCATACTTCCATAAATTTGATACGATTTGTTTACTAATATTATCTTGTCCGCAGGGAAAAATAACGACGCTTTGACCTTTTACGAACATATGCGTGACTTCGTAACGTTAGGGCTGACGATACATGCTTGGATTTTTGTACTCGCTGGTCTTGTCCTGCTTATTAATATTTTCTCAGTAAGTGGGCATAGGTTCGCATATAATTAAATCATACGTCTTCATACGATGCAGACGCATGCAGCAGATACAGCGTACCTACTACTTGTTAAACTCTGTTAATGATAAAGGGGACCATTGAGAAGCCACAATGAATTACGCGTATCTGCTGCGTGCTTCTGCAGTTGTCGTATGCGGTCACCTTCGGAATCATAACTATACATACCTACTTCGCGAGCTTGTTCTACTGTCAAGGTCAAGGTCGAGGTCAAGGTCATGGCCAAGGTCAAGGTCAGCAAGGTTTAAACCTTTCATGCAAGCCCGCTGGTTCCGAATGTTGCTAACTAAAGCAACTTCTTAAATTGTTTTGTCTTATTACAGCCTGAAGATGGATGGGCTCAGGTGTTTACGTGGTTAATATTCTTCAACATAATAATCGGTACTATAACTACAATATTGTTAGCTTTCGACTGCACAATAAAGGGACCGCGTTGTTTTCTGGAAATGGATTGGTTCGAGGCAGCATTTTTTACTTCTGTTTCTTTCTTTTACTATGCGAGTAAGTAATCTAATTTCATTGTTTACTAGTAGTAATCCCCTAACATAAATCGATTCTCATGTATTGAATTTCCTAATGATCAAATTGCCCTTTGCCTAGCCCTTGGTTGTTGTATATAAATTATTATTAAATAAATGGATATACTTACCCAAAAATATAGAAATGTCAGAAAATAAAATACGTTCTTTGTGGGTAACTGTAGTTATAAAATGAATTTAGCTTGTGAGTATTACTTGTGATAACTCAGGCTACCAAGAGAACTGCGTTCCGAATATTTTTTATTTTTAGCATTTAGGTATCGTTTATGTTTTGTCTTTGTTTCAGCATGGTTTTACTTCATTATGGTTTCAAGCAGTTTCGTTCAAAATGGAGACACACCAATGGATAAATATTAAATATATATTTTTTATAATAGTTTATTACAAATAAAAATAGCACAATGTGATAGTATTATTGGAAGCTGTATGTCAAAGGAGTGCTTTGGCAATCGTACAAGGTGTATCATGAGTGCCGTCATATAAATATCAAATATATGAATATATTATACCTACATTCAACCAGACATGAAGTGATATAACTGATAATAATATATTTTCTTGAAAGTACCCATTAGATGTTTGTGTCATGTTATCTGCAGGTACGACTTGTCAAGAAAATATTTCGTTTTAAGTGATTTTTTTTTCAAATATAATATATTTTGTCTATATGATTTTTCATTTAAAAGTTAAGATATTTAACCAAACGATTAATAAGCCGCAAGGTTCCCGTTAGAGTAGAATTTGTACCACCCCGCCTTTCCCATGCGTTGTCGTATAAGATAAGGGATAGGGCTGTTTAATATCAGACAGATATATATTATATAGCCCCGACTCAGCTTCAGATGCAAGGCTCGAGTCAAATATAGTGCCCGGAATACGGCAATAGACTCATTCTCTAATACGAATACTTACAATGATTGGTGAAATGTGGGTTTTTTTACCTCTGCCTAACTCTCCGAGGATAAAGGCGTGATGATATGTATATATGTAGGGTACAGTCAATAGACGGACATTGTAAAAATTATAAAGGTCTTTGTCCTATATGGACCTATAAGTACTATACATCTACATTCAGCACTTATACCCCACTCCTATATACCCCATTTTCGTATCTCAGTCGAAGGAAGTTAACTAATATACATGTGTTAATAAATCTTCGCAGTCCATTCATTAAAGTGGAAACTAGATATAGTGCTTTGAAGATTTTAACAAGGGACTGAACGATACCGACACGATGTACGAGTATAATACGATTTTTGAGAGCCTTAAAACAAATAAAAAGTTGAATAAATTGGCGTTCTTTTTCAATTTTACAGTTCCTCAGAGACCACTTAAAATTAGTGCAAAACATATTGTCCAGTACGCCGAGCGAAGCCGCGTGATTATGTAAAATATATATGTAGAATAATTTGTAATTAGGAGTAGGAATTAGGAATAATTGTGTTAGATAAGGTCCTAGTGTATAAGTGAATAAACACGTGTAGAGTAAGACCTTAGGATAAAATAGAATAAGGAATAACTGTAGATTGTAAATGTACATATTTTACCGCTCCGAGCGTCGCCCCACGGATATGCGGCCGGTCGGCGCCATGTGTTTGGATCGGTCCCTACCTGAGGCACAACCTGAGCTCCGGTGCCGCCGAACGGCTATAAAAAGAGCGGCCTTGGAGCGAATCGTCGAGTTTAGCCCAACGCGTCCTACGAGCAAGAACACAGGAAGAGGTCCGACTCCCCGAGAGAGTAAAAACAACGTGCAGTAATAAAAACCGTGTGCACTCCACGTGTAGCAGAAACCACGTGCTCTCGGAATATCGAGAAGTAAAATAAATAACACGTTGAAACCTTTACTTTGTTTCAATCGAAATAAATGCAGTCCACAACAACGTTTGGTCCTCCGAGGAGCCGGATTGAAGAAAGAAAACCAGCTTCAAGAGATTTCAAGACAATCAAGTAGAAAATCAAGCTTCAAGAAAAATACTTCGACTTCCAGAACAATGGTGTTAACAAGAAGCCAAGCTGATGCAGATCAAGCTCAAGCTCGACAGGCAGAAGAGGACCTGAGACAGCAGCGCATTGAAGATGAAATGCGCCGCAGACTAGCTCAAGATCCACCGGCAGCGCCAAGCACGCAGTTGAGTATGGGGTCCGGGGCCGGGGCTACGATCGACGCCTCCCTCGGCACCTCTAGATTGAAGCCCGGGAACCTACCCCGAACTGGTTCACCGGGAAGGTCGGTGAGATCACACCGCTCAACTGCAAGCGCGGCAGCTCGGGCCCGATTAGCCGAATTAGAAGCAGCAGAGAAGCTGGCGGAGTTAAAGAAGAAGGAAATCGAAATTGAAGCCGACTTGATCAGAAAAAGGCTGGGCGCCGACCTCACAGCCATCCGAGATGAAGAAAGTGTCCACGAAGAAGCAACTACGGACGTCAACAACAAAAAGGTAGACGAATGGCTGCAAACGAACCCCGTCGCGTCAAGAATTGAACCCGAAGAGCAGAGAACGCGAAATAAGGAAGATCGGCACCTTCGGTTTGATCTACGTGACAGATCCGTCACGCCTACGAGAAGAAGCCTAGATCAACTAACCGAGGTAATGGAGCGTCTAGCTAGACCCAAAATACACTGTGCAGATCTGCCAACGTTCTCCGGGGCTCATGGAGAGTGGCTCACGTTCAAAGCCGCTTTCACCGATTCTACGAAGCTTTACAGTATAACGGCGATAGAGAATCTACAGCGACTAAGAAAAAGCCTAACCGGGGAAGCGCCGGACATCGTGGCGGCACTACTAGCGACTGCGACAGATCCGGAAGTGATACTCCGAACATTGGAGCAGTCATTTGGCCGTCCGGAAGTAATTATCGACAAGGCGTTTGAAGACCTGAAAAAGCTACCAAGACCAGGGTCGTCGGCGGTAGAAATGAACAACTTCGCTATACGAGTACAGAACGTCGTGTGTGTACTACAGAGCATCGACCAGCGGGGATATCTGTACAACCCGGCGCTAGTGATTGAAGTATTGAGCAAGCTGAGCCCTCACGTACAAGCAAGATGGTGTGACTACGCGACCGACTTCGGTATATCGTCGGAACCCGAAATTACCACGCTATCTCGCTTCCTGATGAGGGAGGCAGATCGCGCGCTCAAACATGCCTACGTCCCAACTGCGTGTACTAGTGCGACGCAAGCGAAGAGAGTAACTCGTCCACCGCCTACGCCTATGAACAAAAAGAGAAATGCTGTCTTCAATATCACCGAGTCGGCTGAAAACAAAGAAGAAATTGAACGATGTCCGAGTTGCGAAAAACCCCACGTGCTACCACGGTGTCCCCAGTTTAAGGCACTAACGGTAGATCAACGCTGGGACTTCGTGAAGGAGAAAAGGTTGTGCTTCAAGTGCTTAGTGAAGCGACACCGACGCAACCTATGTAAATCAAAGCCATGCGGTGTAAATGAATGCCGCTATGCCCATCACGCCACGCTGCACCATGAGAAGCCGAAGTAAGATGACAAGCCGCCGACCACATCAAGCCCGACGGAGGCAGTACTCTCAGTGGTAACTGAAACCACCGCTGAGCCGAGAGTTGTACTGCTGAAAATGTGTCCCGTCACAGTCGTGGGACCAGGGGGGGAGGTGAAAACTCACGCACTCCTGGATGAAGGCGCTACCATCTCTCTCATCGATGCAGACCTGGCGAAGAAAACTCGTCGTGCCGGAGAAAGCCGTTCCGCAGACTGCTGCACTGGGGGGAGAACTGTCCAGTACGCCGAGCGAAGCCGCGTGATTATGTAAAATATATTATGTAGAATAATTTGTAATTAGGAATAGGAATTAGGAATAATTGTGTTAGATAAGGTCCTAGTGTATAAGTGAATAAACACGTGTAGAGTAAGACCTTAGGATAAAATAGAATAAGGAATAACTGTAGATTGTAAATGTACATATTTTACCGCTCCAAGCGTCGCCCCACGGATATGCGGCCGGTCGGCGCCATGTGTTTGGGTCGGTCCCTACCTGAGGCACAGCCTAGGGTCCGGTGCCGCCGAACGGCTATAAAAAGAGCGGCCTTGGAGCGAATTGTCGAGTTTAGCCCAACGCGTCCTACGAGCAAGAACACAGGAAGAGGTCCGACTCCCCGAGAGAGTAAAAACCACGTGCAGTAATAAAAACCGCGTGCACTCCACGTGTAGCAAAAACCACGTGCTCTCGGAATATCGAAAAGTAAAATAAATAACACGTTGAAACCTTTACTTTGTTTCAATCGAAATAAATACAGTCCACAACACATATTAATATGATATGAAATTGTTACAGCGGTATTAAAGAATGACATGAACGTAATTTTTTAAGTATTTCTTTTATACAAAAACGACTAATGTGGAAGTTTAATTCAAACTGATTTTTTGTAGGATAATTTAATGTAAATTCTCTATTCTCTGTGATTTTTTTTCGTGTTTCTAAAAGATTAAGGTTTGGGTCTTTTATGAAATCACTTACTATTTTATTTACAACTTCTGCTGTTTACCATATCCATTGAGTCCAAGAATCTGCTCAATCCTTAATAATTCATTTGTCAAGTTGGGAATCTGCCGTATCGCGTATCAGTTATCAGTCCTACACCAAGTAAGGGCTGGAAAAATACTTCTGTCAGTACTCATAATCGGAATCATAATCGTCTAATATAAAAGACTTCTGAAAATAGTGGAAATTCGTCACTATTCCGAGACTCGAGATTACTTTATCTCTGCCGCCGATCTTCGAAATAGTTCGGTATTTCTGTATATTCCCGTTAACACGTGTACATGTCGTGTCCGTGCCGGATGTTTATCAGATTTGAAGTCACTTCAACAAGTTTAGTGCACTGATTTAGACTGCACTGGAATCTAGTACCTAGATAGCGTGTGTATTACATAGTGTGAAAATCTAGTGTGAAATATTTACTTATCGATTTCATCTCCCCATCATAGATGATGTTACACGAGGCGTTTAGTAATAATACGATGATTTTGCACCAGTCGTTTAGTGTTGATATTCATCACTTTGAATTCGTTTGAATTGCTTACGCGTCAGTCGCCATTTTTATATTGAACTAGCTTTTACCAGCGGCTCCGCCCGCGTGGATGTCGGTTATCCCGATATAGCCTATATGTCCTTTCGCAAGGTGTACGGACTGAGGACGTATCCTCCAAAATCGCCTTTATAATGTATTGTTGGAAGTGAAACAACCATTACAAGCGAGCTCAAATATTTATTTTCCACTTTAACATTATAAATGGCTTGCTGCCAATCTTAACACCGCCATTCAGAATAAGATGATATGTATCGGAGCACCATCTAGTGGCACGTACGTGAACTAAAACTAAGACGTTAAATATACCTTGCGGCAGATCTTGCTAGCGCGATTCACAACATGCAATAAGCGCCATCTAGTGACACATATACTAACTAACAATCAAACACAAGGTCTAATGTATCTCTGTATCTTTCAAGACTTCGCATGACACTATACTTAGTTGGCAAAACCAAGCCTCTATCTATTTCCTCAGGAATATCCAATGCACAAAGTATATCAGGAAGCGAGAGTAGGTATACGTATATTTTATTAGTAAGATTTTTTACTGATAAGAGAATAAATTTACTAGTGCAGTTTTAAGCTTTTTAAAAAGTTTTGCTAGCGTTGTGTGCTACTTAGATTAAGCGCTATTTTTCAACCTACAACTAAAAATAAATTTAAAAACAAATGTGCTTAGTTAAAGTTTAAAAGATAAATGTAATCACTTTTTAAAAGTTTCCAACTTGAAAAGTTTTAACGACGTGGCAGTGCACCAAAAATGTTTTGTTTAAATAAATTACTTAGTTCAAAAATAAAGATAAAAGAAACTGTTTAAAAAAAGAAAAAGATATGCATACCAGCAAAAGAAAAAGTAACAATTCATGGTGTATTTCAAAGACAACCTTGCTATAGGTACTCACGTTTTTTTCTGTTAAGGGTAGGTAGGGAAAATAGCTCTCCATTGTATAGTACTTCCATTCCAGTACATTCATTCTCGCTCCAGAACCAACAGACATGTGGCTAACAATATAATTTTTTATCTATTTCAATGAATTCAATGAATTACAGACAAATAATATGTATCTATACTTATCAAACAGACAAGGATCTATTCTAAATTAATAATTAAGAATAATGTTAATGGTACTGGGCGAATGATGTATGGACGCGTAGCAATGTTCTTTATAATATTTCTAAAAATATAACCAAAAGGTATTTTTAGTGAGACATAATTTGCCTCAACTTTCACCTACACTGAATTTAGAACCTTAAGCCTTGAAGCTAAAGTTCTTTTTCGCTAATTTACTAACCAGTTCACTTAAAAAGGCACAGGTGGGACCACGGCAATTTGGGTATCATGATAATGCATTCAACTGTGCTTCTAATTTTGAATTGTATATGGAATAGTATTTTAATCCGGCAAAATTGGATTTACTTAACGCCTGTAACTGCAAATTACATGTTTTTAAATTACAGGATTACTTAGAGGCTAATTTACAAAAATAATAATCTTTACAACACACCTGCTCATAAAAGTGCTATTATTTCACCGCAAATAGGCACGTAATGATACCTATTATCAAACAGTGACTTTTTCATTGCTATTGTTCACAAGTGAGTTATAGATTCTTTTTTAAATTTTATAGGTTAAGTTACTATGTTTTTAAAAAAGTTTCGATACAAAAAAGAACGTGTTTAATAGTACGAATAAATTAATATGCCTATTGTATGTTCATTTGATGCATTTTCGTATTTAAATAAATAATTTCAACTTGTAATACTTGTTTAATAAACAAAATTTTCAGTCAAATTTAATTTTCTTTTTCTATAAGTACAGAAAAAAAAACAGTAAAAAAAGTTAAATTCAAACCTCATTTTTTTTAAATATGGCCGTCCGCCATTGTTAGATGCGCGCACATAGGAAAACGAATGAATTTGTAGTAGGTATTGTTTATTTAGCATTTGTAGTATTATTTTATTCGCAAGTGTGTGTTAAAACGTCGTATGGCACGCGTGAGTATGATGATTACCGTCCTCGGCTCTCTTAATCTCGGCGGTTATCACCAACTTTGCTCACTTGTACCATAATGTACTATTATTTCAGTTTAAGAGTGTATTATTTCAGTATACTTATGTGATTATTGAGGTAAGCTGTTTTCATTACAGACTAGTTGTTGTAAAAATACAATACCGGCGAAAAAAGTTGTCGTTCCAGACCCTGTCCGCTGAACGTCAAACGGTCTTGACTGCAAAGTCTCAAGATGATCTTAACACCAAGGTATTAAGAGCAAACCAAACTATTTTACTGATTTAAATTGTATTATTGTCCGAACTAAAGGTGTGTACCAAATATCAGAACAATCAGTCAACAGGAAGGGGGGGAAAACCAAGGCATTATAATCATTTTGAGTATCTACTTTGTTCGTCAATATCGATCTGATGCTGACGGTACCAATTTTCAACCAGATCATTTTAGCCGGTTGAGCTTACTTAACAAACGTTGAAACAGTGACATTTTCACAAACTTTCACATTTAAAATAGTAGTACGATTAAAAAAATACAAAACTGGAAATTGGAGCTATCAAATATACACTCTCAAGGTGGTCTGTTATTTATATTAATAAAACCGCAGTATTAGCCACTAGACCAACAGAAATACTCGAAGTCTTCAGCAAAACTTAGTTTTTGGTTAATCGTGTTTAACTTCAGTATCGTTCACCAAAAACTTTTGAAAACGCAACGTTGCTTAACAGGTACATTAAAACTCTTAAGTAACGAATCTTAATTATTGGATAAATAATCATTAAAACTTATGAACTGAACTCATAACTAGGCAATAGCAAATTATAAAATTGGTTGAAATATTACCAAAGTTGGCAAAGATAATTCTAGTTGAATTGGAAACTTGGTTGGCTCACGGGAACCGAGTACTTAGTAAAAGTTTCAACCGTATTTATCTACTTACCGGAATTAGTTTACTCGGTGTTTCTAAGTTAATAAATGAGTGAAATTGATATTTTGCTCGTTCAACAGAATAACCGTTTAATTGGATACTTTTTAATTATACATTTGAAGTATTTGTATACTGCCGTTCTTAGGAAAAGTGCAATAACTCGTGTTATGGCGTGAAATGAGTTATGTACATATTCGGAATTAGCACAACAAGATCTATATATTCGCTTTAGACAGTTTTAACGTATCTATGACGGAGCCTGTTTTAATACTAAACATTACCGCAATATCTATATCTCTGCTCTATGGTTTACTTAGTAAGATCGACCTAACTATAGATAAGAATAAATTTCTTACGATATTAAAGTAGTTTACTATCAATGAGCGCAATTAGTGTAGTTATTGCATTTATAATTTGTATATTTAGTTATTTGTATCTTCATTTACTAGTTATTAGCGCAACAAGCGTTGATTTATTGCTGTTATCATAAGGAATCTTATTCCTGATTATTAGAATATTACTAAAATTTATGTAACAAACAGATTAGGGTGTCCCAAAAAAATCAAAATCGTTTTTTTTTAACGCATACCCTCTTATTTTTTTCCTTTTGGGTCAAAACAATTATAGATAAAATTTTAAGAAGCTAGGACCACGGTAACCCGTGCCGACTCGCATCAATAGATGCCAGTACTTTGCTCTCAGACTGCCGCGACCTAACGTGTCGATGTGCTTGTGATTACTCGTTATTTAGTTATAGAAATTGCATTTTTTGCAATCAGTCAACATGTCAGTGTAATTAATAGAAGGGATATATTTTTAATAGGTGACGTAAAACATTAAATAGCAGGTTCAAAACTTCCGCCTAATGATGGACAAGTTCTAGCAGTTTTATTTTACAAAGACCGTGAAGTGGCTTTAACTGTCAATGAAAGCGCGAATCTCACTATTTGCGAGTGTACGAAGGTGGTCCGATAAGTATGTACACTATGTAGTTGGTCTAAAAAAGAAAAATGAAAATTTTGGAAAACTTTAGGCTACATAATAATTATTTCTCAACGTAGTTTTAGTTCGATGTACTTGACCCAGCGATGCTCCAACTTGTTTAATCCGTCTGATGTATACGTTTTCTCAAGATCTACAAAATAGGCCTCCGTGACGGTGATGATCTCCTCATTCGACTCATATTTCTGCCCAGTGAGTGATATTTTCAAGTTCGGAAACAAATAAAAGTCATAGAGAGAGCGGAGGTATGATGAGCCGGTGCCTTACCGTGACGGAGGAGCATTTTTTCTCCCTTAAATGGGGTATTTTTCTGTAATTCAGTATAGTTCAGCCCTGTGACAGTTTCGTCCCTCTCCAGCACTGCAATTCACTAAGCGAGCACAACGATGCGAGGCGCAACGTAGATTGTCATTGGTCAGATTGTATCACGTCATTGGAAATCGACCAATGACAGTGTCTATCGCGCACATCGTTGCGACTCGCATCGTTGTCGCATCGTTGTGCTTGTTAGTGAATTGCACAGCAGGTAGTTGACGTAGAGGTGAATTCCAGAAAACAGGGGCTATCACCTTTCCAACCGATAAAACAGTCTTTGCCTTCTTTGGAGCACTTTTCAACTATTCCTTGTCTCTAGTGAATACCAATGGATCCATGGTTCATCGAAAGTTACGAAATGATACAGAACCTCCCTTGGTTTGCGCTTAGACTGTGGCAAACACTGCTCTGAAGTGATCTCACGGTTGCCCTTTTTTCCGAAGTGAGCAATCGCGGCAGCCATTGCGCTGATACCTTTCTCATGCTCAAAATTTCATCACCGCCTTTAGTCGCCGGTCTTTAGAGATGTCTACTATCTCAGTTATATTGTACACCTTCAATCAGCGGCATGCCGATACGATATCGTAGAGTTTTGTAACGTTATCCTCCGTGGTAGCAGTTTTTGGGGTATCTGGACGTGGCTTGTCAAAAACTGATGTGTGACCATGAAGAAACTTGATATACCAACTTTTGGTGGTCACCGTCGAAGGCGTAGAGTCACTGTACATAGCATCCAAGTTTTCCTTTTATCGTTGAGCGATTTCACTCCCAAAAATAAGAATCAAGTTGCAGACAGATATTGCTTTCTTTCAATTTTTCAAAAATTCGCGGATACATCCACTTCTATACGCGGTCAAAACAAAACTACGAATCCGATCCTTTTTATTGATTGGTATTGATTTTTTAAATAATGTTTAAATTAATGGGTAAGATACGCGAAGAAATTTCATTTATATTTGTGATTTTTTTACTTTTGAAATAAATAAATTTTTAAATAATATTGAATTGTTTTCATTATCTTATGATAATGAAAACCTAACCTAACATAAACCTAACCTAACCTAACATGATAACTGAAATTGATCTTGTCTTTATGGTACTCGTATATTATTTTTATATTCATAGTTCCTCTATGAGTACAAATAAACAATTTGTACTTGGGTATAAATTGTTTCTTTGTACTTTCAAACTTGCTTCTTACTAATGAAAACAGCAATAAATAAGTCACTTATTGCACTTCTGGTTAGGACACAGTTCATAAATAATTATTATTTGTTTATCAACAATGCATTATGTAAGTTTCCTAATTATTAGTGCAACAAGTACCTTAGTTATAACGGTTATAACTAGTAAACTTTCTTTCTACATACTAATAATACTAATCATAAGTAATTTTATTGTTTTTTTATATCGAAAATAAATATATTTACAAATATTAAGTACTACATAATATTATTTACATTATTATCTAACAGTGGTAAAAGTTTCAAGTCAATACTAGGTATAGTGATGGAGATACAAACAAATCAAAAAATAAATCTTTAACCGCGTTTTTCTCGAAACCAACTTTTTCCTAGTTATTGCACTTTACGTAAGGACGGCAGTATAGTTAAAATAACAGGTAATTTAACATCAGACAGATATATACAGACAGCCCAGACTCAGCGTCAGGTGCATGACTCGAGTCAACAATAGTGACCGAAATATGGCAACAATTTTTCAATTTGAACCAGTAGGTCCTGAGAGTAGCTCGTTCAATTAAACAAACAAGCTTTATAATATAGGGTAGTAAGTATTACATCATATCACTCATTATCAAAATTCACGAAATTGTTGCATAATCAAAATTCACGAAAGTAAGGCTTCGATATTGTGTCAAAGATTCTTTGTATAGACGAGTATAAATATTTTACCAAATATTATTACAACGTCGCCGTGTCGTGTGTACAACCTGATAAGCATATCTTGTATACTTTTTATTCGCAGAAGCAGATTCAGTATAAATCGAATCTAAATAACAAAGCAAACAGCGAGAAACGGTAGCTTGTTGTGGCTTTAGCACAAGCTCGCGGTGCGTACACACAGATAATAAGAAGAAGGTAGCGTCAGAAAAACAATAAGAACGACTTTCACGAGATGAATTTCTTTCATTTGGGACATCATTTATTGAAATTAGTACAGCGGTTTGGTAAATATGTAATAAAGAATATGCATACATGATATGCGCGAAAAAAATAGCCCTTATTGGCAGTCGGGAATAAAGAGCAGTTTTCTCAATTCTTTTTCGATATAACGGTAGAAACGTTGAAATAGGTAAGATGGTCACGCCGGTCAATTATTGTGGTTCCAATATTGTATCGATACCAATATTTTAATGCGAAAGTAACTCTGTCTGTCTGTCGGTTACGCTTACGCCAAAACCACTGAGCCGATCTTGATGAAATTTGGTACAGAATTATACTTCGAGCTTGGGATACATGGGTTATATCATCATATATCAGGCTAGTCCTGCCTATTGTGAAGGATAACATAGCTGAATAGTTTTGGATAAAATCTTGCAGGGGGATAGTATATACCTTGTCTCATAGTACTTAAAATTTGATAAAGAACCAATATTATCTACAGCCTAAAAACTAATAACAATTTTATTTCCATAGGTACATTTAAATTCGAAAATAACATTATTCGGTTACTAGAAGATTTCAGGCGAGATCCGAGGAAAAAACCTAATAGATTTTCTATTCAGGGACGTAAATGGACGGAGAGTGCTTGGGATTCAATGATTTCGATTAGGCATGTAGACCCAAGACGTGACGGAAAGGTAACAGGGAAATCAACTGTATTGTCCCGTCTGAAAAACGACGCGCGACTTTCAAACACAGAAAATGAATATTTTGTACTCCGATCACGAAAAATATTCGTTTTTTTTAGGAAACGTCAATTTGACTTCACCGGGTAAGTTAAAGAGAAAGTCTCGGCAAAGAGGGACACGATTATAGACACGTACCATGTTACAATGGGGGCACTCTGCTTGACGACCTCATCAGATGCTTTTTACACGCCCCACTTAAAGGACCCGGGACTGTAGGAAGAGAGAAACACGTGTACTGGTAAGGAATTCCAGGACTTAATGGTGCGGCAGAGTTAGACGAAGGAAAAAAAATAAGCGAAACTTCGAGCTCAATGCAACCCGCATAGAATTTTGATCCCGTTTCCGCAAGCCGTGGGCACCTACTTCAGGGATATGTGATTATTACTGGAAGACTTTCATAATGACGCCTATAGATTTGTACTTGAACATAGTAATTTTACATCACATCTGAAAAAAAAATATAATCATTTACTTTTGTCAAAAAATCATAACCATTAAAAAAAATTAACATTAAACAATTTTGTATTCAGTAATATCTAAAAATGATTGGTCATATGGATTGCTCCCCGAAGCCCATATCAATAATAGGTACTAATTAAAAATAATAATTAAAAAAAAACTGTCCTAAAAATGATTACCCTTTAAAAAAAACTACGCGACCCCTCACAAAGCTCAGCTTTTTGCTAGTAATAAATAAATGTGATGCCATTTTGATGTACCAATTACAGCTAAACCACACAAAAGTTATTCAAATATTTGTGTAAACGTTTACTCAAACGTAAAACACACTTCATTCGTACATATAAACGTAACGAGACACCGAATTGGAAGCCCAACATGTTAATCAGACATAAACGTATCTTACGGTTGGTTGAAATGTGTAAACCTATCCAGCTATATACATTTTCTGCCATCGGTACTTGGTCTCACGCCGAGAGGTAGTCGTGTAATGAATTTATGGCGATATAGAATATTCATGTATAGTGTAAAATGTTATTTAGCTACTTGCCGCTTATATTTTATTTATATAAAGGCCTTAACGCGAGTTTATAGCACTCGACTAAAGTGCTTATGTTTTACTAGTTAATGCTGCGCGAAACAAAAGTATATTAAATTCAGTTCAGGGGCTATTGCGTCCCTCATAGACAGACAAACAAACAGACAGGAATTTCAAAAAAATATTTCTACTGTACAGACACAACACTAATTGACTTGCCCCGGCTTCGCCCGTGGCATACTTCGTATTCCCGTCTCCCCCTATATGTACGCAATTGGGATTGAAGGATATGGGAATCTGCCGGATTTGTTGACATTTATGTAATGAAATAAAGCCCAACACCTTTTTCGATAAACGACCTATTCAACGCAAAAATATTTTTTGAATTCGAACCAGTAGTTCCTGAGATTAGCGCGTTCAACCAAACAAACAAATTCTTTAACTTTATAATATTAGTACAGATTAGTATTGGTATGGATAGATGACAAAATAAGTACCTACTCATATAAAAAGCCAAACAGAAATAGAAAATGTCAACAAGAGTGGCTCATAAATTAACAGGAAAAAAAACCGCCTACGGATCCGTCGTGATAAACGTTTGAAATGTGAAATCAAAACCAAAACGTCATCTGTAAACTCATCATTCTAATAATATCAAAATACTTGACCCATGAATTATTATATAATCATACCCCGCGCACATAATTTCACCGCAAATATACCAACCATTTTCAAGTGACCCGGGAGTAGGGTAACCATACTAAGAAATGTGTTTCTTAGGATAAAATATCATACAAATCGATTAAGATAGAAAAAAGCGAATACAGCTCAGGCGGAACTCGAACCCGCGATCTTTCCCTTACAGGGGGAATGCTCTGACCACTGAGCCACCGAGCTTCACCCGAAGCTGTTCCAAATTTGTCTATAAAGTAAAGTAAAAAAAAAAAAAAAAGTCTTTATTGAGTACACCATAGATATAACAAAAACAACTTGGAATATTCTGCACCGTATGCGGGTGGCATCTAAGTCCTGCACGTGTTGTCCTATATAGGAAAGGAGAAGGTAGGGTTAATTGGAAGAGCTCATCAGAACATTCACCATGGCAGAGACGGTAAAATACCGCCAAAGATGCCACATTTCTTCGCAACTGCAAATGTTCGAGGGTGTTGGTGAACTCAGGATTCCCAATAATACGGACCGCACGTCGCTGCAACCTGTCGAGAGCATCTAGTAAGTACTTTGCGGAACCATCCCAGAGATGCGAGCAGTATTCCACGCAAGAGCGAACATAGAGTAAAACCAACGATTTCATGAAATGGCTTAAATCGGAATTACGATTGTTACAGTCAAATGCATACTGTTTTATTGCAAATCAAAGTCAATTTAACACGATTTGACAATATTGAAGAGACGCCTCCTTCAGTTAACGGAATTGTTGGTTTCACTATATTTGAAATTTCATGACTGTCCATGTAAATCCAGTTGCTTGGTTACCTCACTCGTCGGAATTCAGGGTTCTGTATTAACACAGCGGACAGGTAATCAAAGGTTCCATGTGTGCAAATTGGGATATGCCAGGTACAGGTTTAATCAAGACAGGTTCGACCTCTTGAAATTTATCTATGTGCTGAAGTGTTATCCCAGTTCGAGAGTTAATATTATTAGAGAGATATTGAAAATGTGTGCGACCATATAAAGGACGAGCTGTTGCTCAGGGCTCCACCCGCGTGGAATCCTGAACTTGTTCATCGTTGATAGTATATACATACAGGCTATGTGAGGAAATATATAGGCTATATTGGTACCTGATAATATAGCTTTCAAATGGTGAAAGAATTTTTGGAATAGGTCAAGTACTTTTTCAGTTTATTGTTTACATACTAAAATATATTAGTATATTGTATAAATAATTATAATTAACTAGCACTGTCCCGGCGAACTTCGTACCGCCATATTTTTCCCGTTCCCGCTGCACCTTTAAACCTTCCCTGGACATCCACGAACATTTCAAGACTAAAATTAGCCAAATCGGTTCAGCCGTTCTTGAGTTATAAACTAACAACGAAAAGTGGCATTGATTTTTATATATTAGATTTTAGTATGTAACGTAATGTGTGGGGCGCTTTTTCTTCCCTAAATGGGGCAAAAAACGTTTGTAGTGTTTCTTTAATTTTCATAACTTTCTTAACTAATTTGACCAACAAATTCAGTACTCAAATTATATGGTTTCACACAGAAAATTAGGCACGTGGGTAGAAAATTTTCTCAAAAAGAAAACTGATATATTAGACGTACACTTATCAGTTTTTCGTGTGGAAATGCCTACAGATACCTCGCATTCTGACTTGGTGGTAAGACCTCTCTCCCCCACCCCCTATTTGATAATCCCCAAACCACACCCTTCAGCAGCCTAATTTTTCTAGGCTACGCCGATAATATACCCGATCACTAGAAACAAAGTTGAGGAGCCGCTACAGGAAACTGGACCACGTATGTCGATGGCAACATGGCTTTTTATATAGCCCAATATCTCAGGAACATGAATCACAAATTAAAGATTTCGGTGCTTCCTCGTAGTCAAACTTTTTGGTCAAACTGGTTTTTGTGGTGCTTAAATATTACTAGTAACACATCCTATGGCACCCGCTCTTTAAGTACGAGTATTATAGTTTATTTGAATGTAGAAGCATATCTATCTGTCTATACTATTATATAATTGTAAAGTGATCGTGTCTGTACATTGGAGATATTTAAAAAAATACTTGGGTTATGTTAGGTGAACGATACTGAACACGAAAATATTTTTTTTTAATTTCCTGTCTGTTGGTTCGCGATGGACGCAAAAACTACTGGACGGATTTTGATGCGGTTTTTTTTGTTAGAAAGGGCTTGATCAGACTTAAAATCTTACGTTTGTTTGATCGCAATCGGTTGAGTAGAACCGAAAATATGAGCAAAGGTCGCGTTACCCGAGATGCACGCGGGTGGAGCTGCGGGCGGAAGGCTAGTCTATTATATAAAAATGAATCCCTAAATGTGTTGCTAAGTGCAAATCTCGAGAACGGCTGAACCGATTTCGCTAATTCTTTTTTTAGAATATTCCCTGAAGTACGAGGATGGTTCTTACAGCGAGAAACCTACCCCTCGGGGTAGGCTCAGGCCACAATACATTTTTCCACTTGCTACAATAGCAATATACTTATAGCTTCTTCTACTTTCATAATTGTTTTCATGATGTAGGTATATCTACCTACTTATTCCCCAGCTGTGGGGGTACTCTTGATCTGTCCTTTCCTCAAAATATCCTTGACCCTCGAAAAAGGATATGATGACATCTTTGATACAAATTTATATGAAAAAAGTGTAAACTTATCATTTGTCGATTGTACTCCTAGGTTAACCCTTTTTGATCATTGTTTTTTCGTAAAAGTTATGATTCTTCAAGATATAAATTAGGTTAAATATAGTTATTTTTATATTAGGTATATGTTTATATTTTTTTAAATGTATTTTTATTATTTAATTTTTTTATTGTATATTATGTATTCTTTGTCTTTTACTTGAAATCTTATTATAAAGTTGAAGAGTTTGTTTGTTTTTTGGTTGAACACGCTAATCTCAGAAACTACTGGTTCGAATTGGAAAATTCTTTTTAAATTGAATATTATAAAGCATCACGCTAATACCAAAGGGAGCGCAATAAATCCGACACATTCCCATATATTATTTGAAAATTAATAAATTGTAAATAAAGGGATGATTTAGGGTTTCGAAGTATCGCACGGGCGAAACCGGGCAGGTTAGTAAATTAATAAACGTGTTTTCAACTAATTAATTGAATTATTCGCCATTGTATTTCAGTCTATTGATGTGTACAAGGACTCTTTCAAATTTGTATGGAGAACCAATTCTCAATTTAATTAATCGTTAATTTGTTTCTATGAGTTATTTGTAATTACGTAGGGATTACCTATACATATTCGAAAACAATGTACGAAGTATTTCTAAAGTCTCTAAACATTGTTGGAGTTTCGGTTGATGTTGATGTGATGATAATCCAGACAAAATAAATATTTGAGCTTACATAAATTCGCATGGAGCTGAAAATTGGTGGGGGTCCTAAATACCCTTTTGACGCGTCAGGATCAAACTACTGATACGCAAAAGGACCATTACGCAAATAGACCAATACTTAAAAAGACCAATAATCAGGTCTTAAATTACACCATAATAAAAGAAAGATCAAAAGTCCCCATCGATTAAACTTCTACATTTTCTTTCATTCTCACATTTTTCTCGTAAATAGCAAAGGTTATCGCAGAAGTAGGTTAGACAAATTGTAGATCGCCTACATTTGGTACCATAATTATTTTTGTACGAATCACCATTTTGGAAATATCGCGATTTCAAAATTTTAATATCCATGTATAGCTAAAAATTTCTTCACTCTAAGCTTAGTTTTTGAACAAAAAAGAATAATAAACTGAGTTCTTAAATAAAAAGTATCTCCTTAAACTAGTGGTTTGATTTCTACTTTTACTCGTGTCTTATTATTTTTTTTTTTTTTTATATGGGACACGTCAATTTGACTTTGCCTCGCCTGATGGTAAGCTGAAGGCAAAGTCTCTGAAAAGAGGGTCACCATTACAGACATGTACCATGTTACAATGGTGGCACTCAGCTTGACGGCCTCATCAGATGCTTTTTCACGCCCCGCTTAAAGGACCCGGGACTATAGGAGGAGGGAAACACGTGAGCTGGTAAGGAATTCCAAGTCTTAATAGTGCGGCAGAAGAAGGAGTCGCCGAATCGCTTGGTTCTTGATGGAATATTTTGCACCGTATGCGAGTGGCATCTGAGTCCTGCACGTGTTGTCCTATATAGGAAAGGAGAGGGTGGGATTACTTGGAAGAGCTCATCAGAACATTCACTATGGTAGAGACGGTAAAATACCGCCAAAGATGCCACATCTCTACGCAACTGCAAAGGCTCAAGGGTGTAAGTGATCTCAGGATTCCCAATAATGCGGACCGCACGTCGCTGCAACCTGTCGAGAGCATCTAGTAAGTACTTTGCGGAGCCATCCCAGAGATGCGAGCAGTATTCCACGCAAGAGCGAATTTGTGTCTTGTAGAGAAGACACCGCTGCTCCGGCGTGAAAAAACGTCTCACTTTGTTCAGGACTCCGAGTTTACGCGATGCTGTTTTGATGATACTCTCGATGTAGTTTTTGTTGTTCAGTTTGCAGCGAACATCCATACCTAGGATATTGAGATTGTCCTGCAGTGGCAGTGAAATATTAGTTATTACTACTTAGATATTACTTATTGTTAAACTTAGTTTTTAAACAAAAAACTTTATAACTTAAATATTGAAAAACATATCAAGATTGTTTATCTTCAATTAAGTACCTAACCTAACAGCATACAGTACCGTAGTCCGTAGTAGTAACTTTTTTTTTGTTTTGTATTCCTTTTTCTGCCTTGTCTAAATTTGGCCGCCTCTGAAAAGCAGCGCTGGCCGCTCTCTGGCACAAAAACGCGGACAGCATTAAGCTGAGAGGCGGCCGTTGTTATATATGGCTGTGTGTAAAATAGAAAATAATATTTAGATAGACATTTTTTCTCTCTGTATATTGTTCGTGCATCTCTGCACATAATAAAAAAACTTTTCTTTCTTTCTTTCTAGTTATTGCTGCGACCACATATATTTTCTACAGGCCTATAACATGCTGCTGCAATCTACCCGATTGTGTGCCGAGGTTAGCGTGACGGGGCGGGACACCTGTCACGCTTCGGAGCAATTTGTGTCACGTGTGTCACGTAACACCGTTTTGTGCCGCACTCCTTTATATGAGCATCAATTCTGTAAGCGAGCTCGAAGAGTGGCTTTTGAGGAACGACGTTTACTGTACTGAAATTTTAATGTAGATTACGATAGTACTGGGTAAGAGGCGTGACAGTTAATAGTATGTATGTTAGTGCTACGTAGTTAGTGAGATAGACGGACTTTTACTGTAGAAATATACGCTAATCTCGCTGACTAAAGTTTCAAGTTAAATTTTTATGCTATGAATGTAAGTGTAAAGGAATGATTACAGAGTGGAAGATTTTTAACTTACCTCGAGGGAAAGTATCTACTCTAAATACTAGAGATAACGAATTTCAATCAAAGCAAATATTCCTTTACTTTTAAAAAGAAACAAAACTGCACTCACTTATTTTTGAATATTCACTTGCCACACCCGGTAATCGAACCAACTAAAATCCGAAAAAATAACATTCTGTATTTTTATTGCATCAATCGATAGTGTCAATAATAAGAATCAAATCTCTCTAACAAACTTAGTATAATAAATGAAAGGAAATTCTTGAAATCTAAAATATCCTTTTCTTTAAAAAAAAAAAGGTATGTTTCCTTTGAGTGAATGTCGCTATTAATTTGCCGATTTCTGTCTTTCCTGATAATCGAAGCTAAAACAGCTGAATCGATTGGAACAAAAAAAATTTTTGAACTTTTTGTTTGCTAACTGTAAGATTTTTGCAAAATCTGTGAATGCAGTTCAAAATAACTCAAAAAGTTAGGGAAGGTCTCCTAAGAACGTTTTGCTGTAACTAGAACGGTTAAGGTACTTGCCCTTACTGCCTCGTTTCAGAAATACACCCTGTATATTACCTACTAATTTAATATACAGCGTGTGCGTTTTGAAAAGTGTTTACCCATCCAGGTAACTTTGTTTTCTATCTATAGTTGTTTTAGCATGACTGATGATGACTTCAAGCTGATTTTTACTCCCGAAAAACAATATCTAATATGTTAAATTGTTTTTGAATTCAGACGATTTATCACATGATTCAGTAGAATAACATCCGTCTTACTCCTGCGTCAGCGACATGTCTAAATAGGAATAATGAACTGTCAACTCGACAGAAAATTTCCGATGAAATTGCAACCGTATTACATTGAGTTAGAGTATAAATTTGTTTGTATTTGTGGTACAGTAAATATTAAAAGTTTCTTACTTGTTTTTTAGGTGGTTGAGCCAAGTTGGTCCCTGTAGGAATGGAGGCTCGACAGGGAAGTGCTTCCACGCAATATAGATATTAATTTTAAGGGGTGTTCGAGGACCCCCTAAGGTGTTTGGGGCTACACCTGCTGATTAATAGACGAGGCTCTGCTGCGAGTTTTTCTCTCGGGTTACCTCTCAAAGGTAAGACGGCAGTCGCCTTCACGTACCTAAGTAAAGATAAATCTGTGAGAGTGGGATAGTGAGCGAGCGAGAGAGACCCAGTAGGTGACTAAGCGATAGGGCTGTTCTCCATCCGACAGTAAACATACAGCCCATGACGAAGTACCCGCTTGATGACAATAGGCTCGCCTTCTATTATGTGAGACCGAAAAATTTGGCGAAATATGGATATATGGAGATAAACCTGCGTTTAACCAACGTTAAACGCAGGTTTATCTTTAGACCAGAGATAGTCCTTGGTTTAGTACTAAAACGCTTTTTGTAATAACATTTTCTTTAGACCATGGTCTAAAGACGATTTAGACCTGGGTTTAGAGTTAGTCCGTGTTTTGTAATAAGGCTGTTTAGGTCTAAGATCACATTTTCCCCAACCCTTTTAATCCAACCACGACCGCATCTTGACAAATTGTATTCAGCACTTCTTCGACAGCTTCACCGTAAACTTAGCTTTAACTTAAGTTTACAAGCGTTTGATACACTTAAAACTTGTAAGTAATTAACTAAGAACTAATACAGTTAAGTACATTATGGACTGGCGGCGTTAACTTCGATGATTCAGTTATATAGGGTGAGGTATTAATTTGATTAGTAATAAAATTTCATGATGTAAGTAAATTTTGATCGTGTATAAGATACATACATACATATAATCACGCCTTTATCCCCGAAGGGTTAGGCAGAGGTGAATTAACACCCAAATTTCACCAATCATTGTAGGTATTCGGTCATACGTAATAGGGGGCGAGCCTATTTCCGTATTCCGGGCACTATTGTTGACTTGAACCATGTATCTGCGGCTGAGTCTGGGCTGTATATATCTGTCTGATGTTAAACAGCCCTATCCCTTAGTCGCTTTGTACGACACCGCATGGGAGAAGATGGGGTGGCCCAAAATTCTACTCTGCCGGGTACCACGCGGCTTTCAGATAGCGCGACTTTGTAGGTATAAGATAGCGTTGAGGATTTTGATATGAAAGATGTTTTATGTATCACTAGCTGTTGCCCGCGGCTCCGCCCGCGTGGAATTCTGATCCCGTTCATAGCTGATATATATAGCCTATATGTTAATCCAGGGTATAACCTATATACATACCAAATTTCAACCAAATCGGTCCAGCCGTTTATGCGTGAAAGAGTAACAAACATCCACACATCCATTCTCACAAACTTTCACATTTATAATATTAGTAGGATAGGATACATACAGTACAACAGTATGAGTATGATCTCTTCCAATTGCAACCCTTCCTCCATCCCTCCCCGTTCCTATAAAGGATAACATGTGCAGGGTTTAGATGTCACAATATATTTCTCCAAGTTTAGTTAAAAAATTACTTCAAAATATTAGACACATATCTACAAAATACTTTAAATCCTCTAGAATTAAAAGCCAACGTCATACTATATTCAGCTCTATTTTCGAAGCAGCAAGATTTAAAATCGCGTGAAACAGTTTTAAAAGCATGATATGTGATGCTCGGCTCGTGGTTCTATTGTTAGTCTTGGTTTAATACATAGACTAGGTTCTAGGCTAGACTTATCAGATAGACGCTTCAAGTTCTGTAATATCTGTTATTGACATAGAGACTTGTTTGATACGGGATAGCACAGTTTTGTTCTGTCCTCCTATAATACTCGTAGTAGAATATAATGATCAATATATGGGACTGACACTTACCTTGACATTTGGGATATTGAGTGAAATTTTAAAGCAATTAGTTATGCTAAGTATTCAAATCGATTCTCTTCATCCTAGCGTTATTTCCCAGTCGCATCCGAAGCTTTCACCTCGGAGTCTTACCCGTCTTAACTGCGGAATTGGCTGGACCTCGATGTTTTCCGTGAACATCCACAACCCAAATGGTGACATTAGTCGATATCGAAGCATTGCAGCTAGACCGTTGTTTTTGGACTTTTCGGGTTCCAACTACCCGTAACGACTGTCATAGATGTTCGTATGGCAACTTGGCAACCGGGACCGACGGTTTAACGTGCTCACCAAATTTAGAATGGGAAAAATTATTCGCTCGGGCATTATTTGTAATAGTATGACTGTGTGTTATTTCAGACTATAATCTAACGCTGTACTAAATTTCAACCAGATCTGTTCCGCCGTTAGAGCGTGATTGAAGAACCAAGCGGTTCAGTGAATCCTTCTTCTGCCGCACCATTAAGACCTGGAATTCCTTACATTCACGTGTTTTCCTTATCCTACAGTCCTGGGTCCTTCAAGCGGAGCGTGAAGAAGCATGTGATGAGGCCGTCAAGCTGAGTGCCACCATTGTAACATGGTACCTACGTGTCAATAATGGTGACCCTCTTTTCTGAGACTTTACCTTCAGCTTACCATCAGGCGAGGCGAAGTCAAATTGACGTGCCAAACGAACATCTATGACAGTCGTTACGGGTAGTTGGATCCCTTAAAAGTCCAACAACTGGTCTAACTGCAATGCCTCGATATCTCCATTGGGTTGTTGAGGTCAGATGGCAGTCACTTCACAGAAAATATCAAAGATCAGTCAAACCCGCAGTTAGACTGGAAAAAACGGACCCCAGACTCCAAGGTGAAAGCTTCCGATGCGACTGGGATTAACACCAGGATGAAGAAGAGACGAATTTTTTGATTCTTATTATGCTGTACAAAGGCTAGACCTTGTGAGCATATCACATTTATTTTTATTTTTATTTTTAGTTTATTTATTTATCACACGTAACAGATTACAACCAATAAGAAATACAATAATAACACGAAGCAATAGGATCAGAGTCAGGGTTGCATTCCACAAGAACGCGTGTACAAATGAGTTAAGATGAAGGAGTTTCTTACAATAACACATATAAACAGTAACACATATAACAGTACAATTTACAATTTTACATTTTACAATTTTATAATTTTACATTTTTGACCCATTAGACATGATGGAGTTCCTAACTATGGTTGGTTTAAAAGTTGTTTTACCGTTCTAACAAACAAAGTCAGCTTAGGTACAAAAATATCGAAGGCTGGATTATCCCTGGCGATTTCGTTGCACTGACGAGCCATCCGAACTATGGGGTTGTAAAACGAAGTATTATTTTTATAGACTTGTAAGGCAAAGAGTCCCGTTTGGTTGGATCTACGAGCGCTATACCTGATATTAAAGTTAATTGAGCAAGCAAATTAGGTACATCAAGTATGGAATGAATTATTTTATAAATGCAAGTAAAATCAAAGTACCGCCTGCGTACTTCCAACCTTTGCACGTTAAATCTAATCAGACGCGCATCGTAATCTATAATGTTGCGCCCCAGGTGTTGACGGTAGCACAATATCCGCAGACACCTTCTCTGCACCCTTTCTATATTTTCAATGTGAACATTGTAATGTGGAGACCATATTGGGCAGCCGTATTCCAATATGCTTCTCACGAGTGTGTAGTACAGGCAGAGAAAAGAGCGAGCGCCCTTAAAATCCCTAGTAGTCCTCACAATAAACCCGATAAGTTGATTAGATTTCATCACTACGTGATGGTAATGGTCTCGAAAGCTGAGTTTATTATCGAAAACAATTCCAAGATCTTTAATGACATTGGATCTCCCAAGGACCTGACCGTCAATCGTGTAATCGTTAACGATCCCATGACGCTTATTAGTGAAAGTAAGGACTGAACATTTGGCAATGTTAAGGGACATCAAATGACTTTTTCATCCCACCATCTCGGAAAGAGTACTTTTTTTCTTCGATATCTGAGTGTAAAAGTCGCTTTTATCCTCTAGAGTGGAAAGTAAATTTGAATTTAGAACATCGTGTGTACTAGGTTTGTGAACTCAAAACATCATTAAACCTATTTACTTCTACCTCTATGGTGCCGATTTATCATACATTTTTTTTTTTAATTTATGAAAAACTCAACTCGGAACCTCCTTGGTGTACCTACTTTTTTTTTTAAATTTGCTTTGCGCGCATAATTTTTTTTTTTCACGTCCTATGGTTGAACATTGTTGTTGAATTTTATTTGCTGATATTTTATTATTAGTATTATTACACATAATTATTATACAGCCTCCGTGGCGTAGTGGTAGTGAACGTGGCCGCAACGCAGGAGGCGCGGGTCCGATCCCCGCTCAGTGCAAATATTTGTATGCATAAAAAGTTCAACAACAACGGTCTAGCTGCAATGCTTCGATATCGCCTAATGTCACCATTGGGTTGTGGAGGTCACATGGCAGTCGCTTTACGAAAAATATCGAGGTCCAGCCAAATCCGCAGTTAAGACTGGTAAAGAGGACCCCGAACTCCGAGGTGAGAGCTTCGGATGCGACTGGGAATTAACGCTAGGAAGAAGAAGCATTTCATTATTTCCTCGCTGAGGTGGGATGAAAAGTTACGTGTTGCACTCGAGTGCAAAGATTTTACACCTTGTGCTCTTTTGATTCCCTCGCTAACGCTCAAGATTCTAATTTATGAATCACTCGCTATGCTCGTGATTCAAATTTAGAATCTTTCGCTTGCTCGGTCATCAAAACTGAGCACGCGGTTAAAAAGCAACTTTGCACTCTTGTATAACAAATAACTATTTCATCCCACCATCTCGGAAAGACTATTTTTGCTCTTCGATAACTGAGCGTAAAAGTCGTTTTTATGCTCTAGAGAGGTAAAGTAAATTTGAATTTAGAACATCGTGTTTACTAGGTTTGTGAACTCAAAACATCATTAAACCTATTTACTTCTACCTCTATGGTGCCGAATTTATCATACAACTTTTTTTTAATTCATGAAAAACTCAGACTCGTAACCTCCTTGGTGTACTTTTTTTTTAATTTGCTTTGCGCGCATCAATTTTTTTCACGTCATATTGTTGACATTAACGCTAGGAAGGAGAAGCATTTCATTATTTCCTCGCTGAGGTGGGATGAAAAGTTACGTGTTGCACTCGAGTGCAAAGATTTTTCACCTTGTGCTCTTTTGATTCCCTCGCTAACGCTCAAGATTCTAATTTGTGTGTGTGCTCGGTCATCAAAAATGAGCACGCGGTTAAAAAGCAACTTTGCACTCTTGTATAACAAATAACTATTACACCACTGAGAGACAGCTATAAGATCACTCTGCAAGAGATTGCAGTCATCAGGAGAGGTTATTGCTTTATAAATTTTTAAGTCATTAATTAGTTAATTCTCAAAGGATCCACTGACAGGCTGTACAGAAAAATAAAAATAGACCGGCCTCAAAGCAGCAGTAGATGAGATCGAGAGTCGACACAGATTGAAATATCTAGATGGGAAAAATTATATTTCTTTTCTGACGTAATCTAAATCCGAGTTTGAAAAGTTTTGCGCCAAAGGGGTTAGAAGGCTTTTCTTTGACTGTGTAGGCTAAATACGGTGGGGTGGGGGGTGGGTAACATCCGAGGGGATTTAAGTACTATAAAAAGAGGAGTTAATTAATACTAACTCTTTGTTTTTGAGAGGTCCCGGGTTCTTATTCAGGTCATTACTCTACCGACGTGAACACAACTCTAACAAGTAAATAGATTTAGATGGAGGGGTTAACGGGAATAATGGTAGTACTAGTAATGATTGGTCATCATTTAGCTATGGATTGATAATTTATATTTTACTGTGTGTGTGAAATTAGTGTGTAGGTACAGCACTTTGGCGGGAGCGAAGGAGAATCGCAGACCTTGCGGCCCGCGACGAGCGGAGGAGAATCGCTTACCGCGAGGCCCGCAACGAGTGGCGGCAACTCGGGCGTCGGAGGTCGCAGAATGACCTCCCCCATGAGCGCGGGCATGGGGGTGACGGGTGGAGCCGCCTGTCACCCTAGCAGAAGCAGGCCGCGGCGGCGCGCATTGTGTACCTCCCCATACCCGGGGGAGAGTTGGGGACTCCGTGGTCCCGACAACAGATGAGGGCCGGATCGAGAGATGTGGCCCTGGGTTGGCTGGGGTGCGAGGGATATGGCTACAATAACCTCACCTCCGGCAACCGACGGCCCACGGACGGCGTGCGTTTTAGTCGGTTCGAGTCCGACATAACCTCCTTCTCCGGCTTCGGCGGGGGAGGTATCCGTGGGGATTTTTTCGCACGATAAAAAAAAAGAAAAGGTATACAGCACTTTGTGTGCCCACAATTTTACTTCAATATTTTAAACTTGCTGTACCCGCGACTTCGAGCTGGGTTTTATTTTTTTTCTCGGAACCCTATTACCATTTCGGAAACAAAAGTAATTTAAGTTACACCTTATACCATGAGCTATCTACAGTAAAAATCCCTTCAAAATCTGTCCAGCCATTTCGGAGATTATCGATTGTAAATAAACAGAAAGATAGACAGACCTTTTTTTTAAATGATTGTTGACATGTATAAAAGCAATAAACAATATTATTATATTATTATAAGATTAATTATATGAGGATTCCGGCGACTGCTGGGACCGAAATTAACTCGGACCGCCGTACCAGTTGCCGGATTCATTTAAATTTAATATTTTTCTTCCATCGACTGGGACCACCTATAAATCAGTACGCTGTATCTGCTGCATGCTGTATCCTGCTGCTGCTGCTGCTGTATGCGGTTGGCTACGAACTCGCACCTCAAGTCATTTGGATTTCATTCATGTATTATGGAATAAATTTCTCGAAACTCAAACTCAATATGGAAATTTATTATAAATCGCATATTGAGTCACAAAAAGTTATTTTTATAATCTACAGCTTCAGACTTTGAAACATACCTATTGAATAGGATTAGCGAAATGCGGCCAAAACCTCGAGAAATTTTGTTTAGGATTTATCTGAAATGAGTTCCAAATGAAAATTGTATGAATTATTTCGTGGTTCTTCTGTTCGGTAGCGATTCATGTAAATTGGATATGTACATAATATTAAGGCGAACGCGGTTTTTGTATTGCTATGTCGACTTATGGAAATAAGTCACTTCCTTAAAAATATGTACGTGGGAACGGTACTGAAGTGGTGTTTTATATGGCTTAGGTGGCAGACAAGTACACGACCCTACACGACCCATCTGTAGGAGAGTGGTTATGGTGGCCTGTGGACAACTTCAGGGGCAACACTAGGGCACTATATTCGTACTGCCGGGCCTATAGGAACTGTAGGATTAACAGGCGTGAATAATATATAATATTTATGTATGTATGTACAGTCAGCGTCAGGACGATCGTGACTGCAAAGTCTCAAAATGTTCTACAAACCAAACTGTTTTATTAATTTAAATTGTAGATATTATTCTCTTACTCTTCTTCACGAGCATTACTTGCTTGCAGAAGGAGGCGCCGGCGGCCCACGCATCCGCGCAGCGAACCATCGCTGTGAGCAAAGTGGCGAGCGTGGTCAAAGCTGTCACTCCCAGGGTCACCACTAGCTCCCGTCTCGGCGTCTCCCACGCCGGACACTCGGTGAGCGTGTGCAGCGCCGAGTCGTCGCTCGTGTCGCAGGGATGGCACTCGGACGTTGGCTCTTTCTTCGCGGTCCGATGCAGATACCGCCCGACGAATAGGTCACTACTCAATTACCATTAGCCATGAACAACTTTCACGTCTCGAATGTCCAGTATCTATAGATCCGTGTTCCATTCCACTGTTTTCATTGCGCAGGCGTATTCTCTCTTACCCTAATTATTTAACAGAATCAAGAGCTCTTCAAGTCCGGTTATCTGTTTAAAATTCTTCGTAAGGCCAAATTTGGAATTCGAAACAGCCCGGATGGATGTTTCGTGGGGCTTCTATTAAGTATTGTGAAGTACAAAATATCGAATTTCACAAGACCTCTCAAGGGCTGGATATTTATCTGACCGAAATTTCAAATACCCCATTTCATTAAAATCATGATGAATATTATGTATAATAGGTATATTGGTATATGGTATATGGTAATATAGGTATATGAATAAAAAATGGTTTCTTTCTTAAAAAAAAAGAATTTTTGTTTATTCGACTTTCGCGATTGTTAGTCTTGGTTTAATAGAAGCTTCAAGTTCTGTCATCATCATTATCCTTGTGTTAATCCTGGTAGCATCCACATTCAGAAGCTTCAACTTCAAGTGAGCTCAGTTGTGGCTTAGTTTTGTTTCTTGTGTTTAAATGGCAACTATAGGTATTATTTAATCAATTAACAAAGGTATAATTTAATGAATTAACCAAGGTATAATTTAATGAATTAACCAAGGTATAATTTAATGAATTAACCAAGGTATAATTTAATGAATTAACCAAGGTATAATTTAATCAATTAACCAATTAGGTATAATTTAATTTAAAACATAATTAGTATATTTTGTAATGTAAATATGCAAGCGTGTTTGCTGGCTGTGAAATAATGAAATATTGCCTGAAGCACTACAGAGTCGACAACGAATATTAATAAATTGACATTTCTGGTGTAGGTATACCGCCGCCATTTTGTTAACAAACCTTCACCTGAAGTCCGAGTCCTCACTTACTCCTCCTAATTTTGATTCCTAATCTTTTTTCAAGATTTTGCCTTGCGCTTACCATCAGGCGAGGCGAAGTCAAATTGATCTGTCCTATATATAAAAAAAGATAAGATTGTCCGTTATCTATTTAAAACACTGCAACATCCGAGTAGACTGTTTGCCTATCTACATAATCAAAGCGAGCAGACTGTTCTTCCAATGTAAATTTTAACGAAACAGGAATATCGGCAGTTTGACTTCGCTAAGTTACTAACTATGTATGTAAATTGAAAACGGTAATGAACCTAAGCGAAGATGTCTCGAATGCTGAAGCTGGATATTTGACTTGATGTGTTTGTTGAGTAAAATTTAAAACTGTAGAGATATCTTTTATTCTTTCTTTCGCTTCATTTGAGCGGCAATCATGATTGCATCCAACGTTTGTAGTTTAGAGTCTTACTACCAACGTCTCCTTTCTATAATTTGGTTTGGTTTGATTTTATTTTAACGACTGCCATCTGACATTTCACCCCCGAGAGAAACCCGGTCTGTGAATAATCAGGTGTATTGATTACCTATAGGTATGTATGATATTGGATGCTTCATCTGAAGCCTCCACTTGTGCACCTTGGCCAAGGGAGACGACAGCATCTACGTCTGGTAGAGGAAACGCTACCAACTACGGCCCATTCCAGCCGAGGCTTTACACGTGTCCCTATGACTAGCAGAGAGCACAGTGGAGAGAAGACAAAGTTTTTTTTTTTCTTTTTTTTATATGGGACACGTCAAGATCTCGCGAAAAGGTGCGAAAACTTCTCAGAGCGCAGGCATGGGGTGATACATGCGGTCGTCTGTTGCCTTACAGCTCTTCAATACCGACATGTAGTAATCGCACCACGCGGCAATCACTAGGTATATTTATCATTACTTTCACACAGCGATTATTAACAATGAGCAGTTTTCCAGTAGGTATTTATAGCGTTCCTAAAGACAAGCTAGATGGCGCAGCCGGCACTTTTGGTAAGTAGAGTGTGGTCTCACATCTAGTGTTCCCTAATTTATGGAAAAAATGTTCTTCGGTTTTGTAATGATTTACTTTACATAAATGTTTAGACATTTTTTTTTTGATAAAATTATTTTAAATATAATATTATTTTAAATTACAGACTGTGACGCGAAAAGAATTAAGCGTTTTATCATATTTTATCTATTGTAATATGGGTAAATGAAATTAAACTTTGACAACATCGCACAAATAAACCACAGAGTACATTAAAATTACCAAAAGCTATGCTAGCGCCATCTCTTGATGATTTAAAAACCAACTGATTATTATACCTACTGGAAAACTGCTCATTATATTCGTAAGTGCTAAGTGAGAATCTGATGCCAGCACTCGTTCCTAGCCCCCTCTCCACCTACAGACCACCTTTAACTACTCAATTCTACATTAAGTGGGCGAAGCACTGGCCTCATAAATCATAAGTGGTGGAACCAACTGGACCACATCACAAGTACGGATCAACAGGCGAAAAACTAAATTCAGAGGAAGTTCGGGCAGAGGTCAACCCTGAGCATGCGTATTGTGTGGTCTAAGTAATAAGTGACTCTCATTTTAGTACCTATCTTCATTTTTACATAAGTAACGGTGTACAGATATTTAGCATAAATCGGACCTAAAATAAAATGAATTGGGTACTAATTATTTTTCATTCCTTTATTTTTTCTTTATAACCAATTAAAAAAAAAAACAAAAAAAAATACTATTTATTCGTGTTGGTAATTTTTATTTATTGGACATTTGTCTACCGACCCCTTTTATTTATTTATTATATACTATATTGTACGCCAATTACAATATTCATGATACAGAAATTAAGAAGACAAGAGCAGTACAAAGGGCGGCCTTATCGCTTTACGCAATTTCTTCCAGGCAACCTTTGGATGGAAATGTATGTTGATTGGAGTACTTGGTAGTTATTGGCGTTTTCCTGTTTTATTTATTTATTAAATTAATCCTATAGTAAAAATAGCATAACTAGTTCTATATGGGTTTTAGAATGAACAAACAATTACGCACTTTGTGTGTGTAATTGTTTGACCAGACTAATACAAATAGACTTATTCATGCAAAGGAAACTTGGATTCAGCGACAATCGAACGAATCATGTTTCAAAGGTTTATTACTTTTTAATCGCTTTGTGCTTATCGTTTGCGTCTCACAACTACCTTGTGGTGGCGGCTGTCATTTCTGACAACGCCCAAGAGGGTTCTTGGAACGAGGCAAATTAAATGATATATAATAATATGACAACAATTTAATTGATATAAATGAAACTAGGCATCTTAAAGTGTCCCCACACCAGATGAGGGCCAGATCGAGAGATTTGGCCCTGGGTCGGCCGGGGTGCGAGGGATATGGCTATCTACGACAACCTCACCTCCGGCAACCGACGGCCCACAGACGGCGTGCGTTTTAGTCGGTTCGAGTCCGACATAACCTCCTCCTCCGGCTCCGGCGGGGGAGGTATCCGAGGGGATTTTTCGCACGATAAAAAAAAAGGCATCTTAAAGTGCGTACTGACCATATTATTGCTCGGGACATATATCTTACCCCGCGTTTACATACTGCCGCTCGCATTGCTCATCGTGTTGCCAGAAATATTCGCGCGATTAATGCCCTAGCGTTCACACACGCGCATCATCGTGTTGGTCCGCATTACAGTATTCGCTCTGCAACGGAGACGGACGTAAACGTATGGGGGACAACGCTGTAGCAGTGTTCGCATTATGCTTTTACAGCATAGCGAATTAATTAAATAGATTATTAATAAAAACTATCACTTTCAACTACTATACACTTTCCGTAGATCGATATAAATATTTTTTAAAGTAAATATTCGAGGAGCAATAACGAAAGCCGTGTTTACTGATTAGCGCCATCTAGCGGTCTCGTATAGTAAGTTCATCGCGCTAGTACCATTCACACCACGTCTCTGCCCACTTCTCTCGCCACTTCCCTCGCTCTGCCGCGAGTATGTAAACGCAGCTTTAGACCTAAAATGTGCTTATAACGTGCTCTATACGCGCGGTACACGTTTCTAGAGTATCTTGTGAGGATAGCACGGGGTGCTACTGCGGTGAACGAGCTCAAATTCACCTAGCATAGATAATTACAAAACAATCCGTGGGTGATAGGGCCTCGTTGAGTATCACGATTTAGGTCCAATAGGTATACGTGTACGGAGGTTTACATAGCGTAACGTTAGTAAAATTTGGATTTTCAACAGACGTTAATTGTTGATAATTCTTCTGTAAGGGGATAGGCAGGAACTTCACAGAACACACATTGAATATATACGAGGTAATGTTATAAAGCTGAAGAGTCTGTTCGTTTGGTTGTTGAACGCGCTAATCTCAGCAGCTACTGGTTCAGATTGGAAAACTTTTTTTGTTTTGAATAGCCTGTTTCTTGATGAAGGTTATAAGCTAAATATAACCAAGCTACTACTCAAGGGAGTGGAACTATAACCATACCTAATTGTCAACAAATCCGGGAAATTCCCATATGTTATTTGAAAATAAAGAAATTGTGGTTTCAAAGTATGCCAGGGCGCGTCAGTTAGCAATTTGATAATTATTAAAAGAACTTCAATACGGTGGACTTTAGACAAGACAAGGACGGCAGAAGAATCTTGTTTAGTGTCTAAGGACAAAATCAGATGATGGGCTGCTGTCTCTGCCTACGCCAAATGGCAAAAAAGCGTGAGTATAATTTATGAATTTATAAAAATCGTTGTCCTCTTTTATCTTAAACCCTTCCTCGTGCGGTGAACGCTGTCAGTACTGAGTGTTTTCTCACTGAGTTAGGTAAATTAATTAATTGATAAGGATTTAATGAAACGTGGCATACTAATAAAACGGCGGTGGCGCTTAAAATATAGTAAACAGAGAACTTTCATACACACATTCACGGTTATAAATCCTTGAAAGGGTAGGCAGAGGTGTAATAATACCTACATTTCGCTAATTGTGCTTTTTCGTTCCACATGATAGGTAGCGAGCTTATTGCCGGTAAGCAAGCACTTTGTCATGGGCTGTATGTGCACTGATAGATGCAGAACAGCCCTAGTCCACTTGTCTAGAGAGACTGGCTCTTGGTTGGCTAGTGTTTCTTTACCTCGTAATGTTTTACTCTTTAGATATAAAAAATAATTATATATATAAAAATCAATGCCACTTTTCGTTGTTATTTTATAACTCAAGAACGGCTGAACCGATTTGGCTAATTTTAGTCTTGAAATATTCGTGGATGTCTAGGGAAGGTTTAAAGGGTGAGAAAATAGGTGCAGCGGGAACGGGATCAAAAATTCACGCTTGCTGAAAAATTATGACGGTACGAAGTTCGCCGGGACAGCTAGTTTTATATAAAGTTTTGAAGTTGGTTCGTAACTTATCGACTTAACATTAGAGTAAACAATCAATTAGTAACAGATTGCCGGCAGCGAGAAGCACTCTTACTCCTGAAATAGCTAGAAGATTATGTTTATTCCAATAAAATAACAAGTTAATTTTCGAGGAAACAATATTTACATTTATTCAAGAAAGTACACCTACAATACGCCTACTCTGTGGTAAAAGTTCACGAAACACTTATTATTCTTAATATGGTATAATTCTTTCTTTTATGTAAAATCCCTATTACGTGGGATCGAAAATCATTGTTTACTATATGTGGGTGTCAATACTATAACCGTGAATCGGGTCGAGCTGCAAAGCTTCGATATCACCGAATGATACCATTGGGTTGTGGAGGTCAGGTGGCAATCGCTTCACGGAAAATGTCGAGGTCTAGCCAAATCCGTAGTTAAGACTGGTAAAGCGGACCCCAGACTCCGAGCTGAAAGCTTCGGATGCGACTGGGAATTAACGCTAGGACGAAGAGAATACTATAACCGTGAATACCTATATGTAAAATGTAACCTTCATGCACACAAGTATTATAGGTGTTGGTACAGGTCGACTTAATGCTACTATGCATAAGAAACACCTGTGCTGGTAAAGAGTTCCAAATATTAGTCCCAAGGCTTATTCCACCCTGTCCTACTAATATTCCGTTGATCTGTTTGTACATTTTTTTTTCAATCTGTTAGACTGACTCACATCGAACTGTTTGGTAAATTATTTGTCTACACAGTTATGTTGAATTATAGTTATCGGCGAACTTGCTGACATTATACTGGTTACGCAAAGCTCAGTTCAGGTCTCTTAGGCGGCAATCATAGCAAGCTAATTTCGAACTCAATGGGCTCATGACATTGGTTGATCAAGACGGTTATTGATTTTTTTTTCCTTAAAAAAAATACTGCTTATTAAAGTACGTCTTAATCCAAACTAGTCATAAAGTATATCACACTCACAATATATAAAATCCAATATATTTATATCCCAAGAAATAAATCCAAATATCTACTTTGAGTCGTTCTATTCGCGACAATTCAATTTCGTCTAGTTCCTAACGTTATTCGCTTCTTATGAATATACTTGTTACAGATATCTCCATGGGTGTAGTTATTAGGTGTGTGAATAGATATTAGAACGGGTTTCGGGTTGTAGGATGTGACAAATTCGACGTAGGTGGGCTTAATAGGATTACCTGTTCAAAGAAATCGTATCCCCAAAGAAATGTGGACTTGATGATACGGAGCTGACAATTAGGCAATAATTATTAACAGAAGCAATTAAGCTTAGCTACAGCGGTTCGGAATAATAAGCGTAGGTAGCTAAGTGATCGAAAGGTACTGGGTTTAAATCTTGGCTATTTCACTACCGACAGACGTGAATCCATTCCTGATACAAGCAATTTATCTTAACTGGAGGGGTCAGTGGTATAGTAGTAACTTTGGTTATTAATATTATTTTGAAAAATAATTAAACAAATTGAAAAAAAAAGGAAGAAATTTTGAAGCATTTATTATGCTAATTATTCAAATCGATTTAGAATGGAAAAAGAACAGACTTTGGGCGGGACCCGAACCCGCGATGTTTCCCTTACAGGGGGAATGCTCTGACCGCTAAGCCACCGAAGCCCGCACATAGCCAATCCAAATTCCTTTATACTACCGTATCTTTGGGGCGACGGTGGAGCCATCTACTGAAACTCATTCGAGCTATCAGAATCAATGAATGATGTTACAACTTACAACCATTTTTAAACATTGATTTTTGATAACTCCGCCCAAACAAGTGAACTAAATTTTGAATCCCATAAAGGGTTATGGGGCTAATCGTCCGAACTAAGACTGATCCTCGGACGAGTTGCCTCATTCGTCAAACGTATGAGGCTTTTCGTCTGAACAAGAAGTTGTCCTTGGACGAGTAGCCTAATTTTTGAAAAGAACAGTTTTGAGGATATTGGTCGATTTGTCGGGGCTAAGACTGGTCCTTGGACAAGCAGCCTAATCGCCAAAATGACTGCTTTTGGCGTATGGGGCAATCCACCTGCATTCATAAACTTTAATAAAAAAAATATAATTATATTATACCAATATTTCTCTTAAAATACTTAAATATAAAAAAAAGACGTGTGGCACTCGGGGCCTGCCGCGGTAAAGCTATTGCATAGCATTTTTTATCAACTTATGCAATTATAAAAAACCTAACACCCCCCCATTCCGAGCTCGCACGAATCGAGCCGAGCTGCTCCGAAATCGAACGATTTCGGAGCAGCTCGGAGCTTGGAGTGGGGGGTGTTAGGTTTTTTTCGTTACGGAATTTCTGGATTCGGTCTCCACGCTCAAGGCCTGCTAGGATAGAAGCTATGCAATAGCTTAAAAAATAATCAACAGGAATGTAACTACAAATGTAAGTATAGTAAATGTTTTTATTAGTAACAAAATGTAAGTCAAACCAAAATTATATTTAAGCTTTTATTAACATATAAGTTGTAAAAATATTTCTACCATAATATGTAGAAATATTTTTAAATTGATTGTAACCATTTCTTTTCTTTTTTTCTGTGCTTTCTTACTACTGCCCACCTACTAAGAACAACAGCCGTACAGACTATAATCTAACTCTGTGTTGAACTCGTCTCAACAACTTCCTTTAAGATCATCATGTCCTGAATATGTTTTGCAGTGAAATTCTGTACATAATTATTGGTCAAGCTGTCTAGAAAATCCCATGCTTCAATGATCAAATGTTCATGACAGAGGCGATTGTTTTCAGGTACATAATATTTGTATTGATTGAGCAACATTTTTCTTGTAGACAGTGGTACTTTATACCTCTCAGTGTTCCTGCATCCTTTAATGAAACACCTACTTTCTGATTCAATCGCTCTCATATAATCTGGTAAGACAATAATAGGCTCCGATGGATTATTTACTGCTTCATTTGAAGGTGTAACTGGCGTTCCCTGTGACTGTGTGTCATCATCATCATGTAAACTTCCTTGAGATGTTGATGAATCTGAGATCAAATGGACAGCAGCTCTGTCTGCAGCCACCCAACATTTGTGGCATATACGACTTGCTACTTCCACCTGAATCAAACATACATAATACTGTAAGTATTATTAAATTGCTGTAATATTTTAAAAGCATGTACAGTAGAACTCAAAAGTGCAGTAGCAATACTTAACTATAGCTATATATTATTATTTGTTAAACTATAGCAAAGATCAACATAAAATGTAAAAAGAATGCCAACTTATAGTTGAAAATATTTAAAAGATACGATTTGACGTTTATAGTCTAGGGATGGAGCTTCTTAAGTCAATTGTCAGAATAATCGATTCAAGTAACAAAAGATTAATCGCATAGCTGCCAAAATGTAACTTTTGTAACATTGTAAATAAATAAAACTATTCATCATAACCGCGCAATATAATAATTATCCGACAAGATTTCCATACCATAAAACAACGTTACTTTTTCCCTGTTAAGTAACTTTTTAAGCTATCTTGTTTACATTTACACTAGATTATCTGGCCCTGGCAACACTGATTAATCATGTAATATATCTAGTATTGATATTTGGATTAGTACCTATATGTGTTAGGCTTAATGAAAACATTGCAATAATATGCGATTGCAGCAATCGCGGCTGATTTCCTGGTAATTTTTGAAGAGTTCCTTGGTCTAATCTCGGAAACCCATCATCAGATCTTTACAAAATTTAAATGGGACCATTTCGAAATAATCTACTTACGAACAAAAAAAGAATTTTCAAAATCCGTCTAGAATTGGCTTCACAATCGCATAACAAACATACAAAAAAAATAGATAAATAGGTTAAAAATAATAGATAAATAGGTATTTGTAGTTATTCGGTCCCACGTAATAGGGGGTGAGCCTATTGCCATATTCCTGGCACTATTGTTGACTCGAGGTATGCATCTGAGGCTAAGTTGTGGCTGTACCTATATAACTGTCTGGTGATAAACAGCCCTATCCCTTAGTCGCCTGGTACGACACCGCATAGGAAGAGATGGGGAGGCCCAAGTTCTACTCTGCCGGGAACCACGCGGCTCCTACGGGAAACCTAAAAACCTAAAAATTATAGCTTTGGCAAGCTTTGGCCTCAGATGCAATTAAGAAAATACGTCTCCATGCGCATGATGATGCTGGTAGGCAAAATAATCTAAGAGGTGCATTTTTACAATCAATTTAATATTTATCTAGTATTGATATTAGGTTCAGGATATATAATGTTAATAAAGCAGGGTAAATGAAAATACGAAACGGGTATTTATAATTTTTATATATTCACTGTCTGAGCTACTTTCGATTTCAGTATCAGAAAAAAAATAAAAAAAATTCGTTGTCTCTAGTATGCGATACGATAAAAGAAAAATCTAAGCAATATTTTCATTTGTATTACTTAGAAGAAACATAAGAGGGTAAAAAGAAATACATAATATTACAAAAGTTACATTCTGGCAACGCCGACCATAAACGTAACGAGTTGACATAAACTCCATACGATTAAAATGTAACAACCATAGAGAACACAGCCGCAACACTCAAATGAAAAAATAAGAACGATATGACGTAGCTGTTACACGAGATTTCGAAAAATAAAGAATCACGTCTTATTTTAAATTATTTGTAGCAATTCTTAAAATATTTGTAGTAATTTAAAGTGAAATATGTCACACCATATTTTTTATACTTACTATTATAAGTTATTACGTATTTAGAAATGGTTTAACTTAATTTATAACAGTTTCATGTATCCTTTCAATAGTGCCTAGTTACCTACCATGAATCCAGACATCTGTCAAATCGTATCTCTTAAATATTTTCAAGTGTAATGCAAAATTACTTTATCAATATTTAAAATTACATTTGTCATAAATATAAAAAATCTTTATAAGCTGGAATCGAACCACAAATATTTTTTGATTTGAATCAATAGTATCTTGCTTCAGTCAATTAGCTATCAGTTAATTTACTAGGTTGGTAAATTACTGTATTAGTATCTAATGACACACACACATTATGTAAATGCAAAACGGGGCCGGCGCGCGCGCGGCGGCCGCACGCCACACCATTTTGAGCCTTGTTGTGCTAATGCACTTGTGAGCTCTGACTGTACATACATAATATATTGATTCAACTAACTGTTCTAGGTAAAATCCACTCTTGAATAACATTATAGACTTTCAATTCACGAGTTGAATCTGTGTTTAGTAAATGGCTGACTTTTGAAGCAAGAGAACGGCCACAGTGAAGACAAACACTACGGTGGCCACGTCGTCGTGGTTCATCAACAGACGTCTGTTGAGCCAAAGTCCAGCATGCCTGACAAATATAGTCACTTCTGTTTACCTGAAAGACAGAATAGTTTCAAAATAACTTACGATTACTGCAAAATAGTTGCCTTTTTGGTTCCGGTGGACTAGAAAAGGCCACCCCATCTCTTCCTGTGGTTGTCGTAAAAGGCGACTAAGGGATAGGGCTCTTCTCTATCCGACAGTTAGCATACAGCCCATGATACAGTGCCCGCTAGACGACAATAGGGACCAAAAATCATAGTTGGCGAAATGTGGGTGTTAATACACCTCTAACTACCCCTTTGGGGATTAGCAGACGTAAATATATGTATGTAAGTAGGTACTGCAAAATATAGTTAGTTTAGGTTTTATGTTACACTAGCTGTTGCCCGCGGCTTCGCCCGCGTGGATGTCGGTTATCGCTTAGTGTTTATATAGCCTGCATCTCAAAATCCTTTCTTAGGGGATGCCTACGTCATACTAGCTTTATGCATACAAAGTCTCAGCCCGATCGGTTTAAAATTGACAAAGTTTCATACAAACTTTCATCCCCTATTTTATCCCCTTGGGGGTAGAATTAAACAAAATCCTTTCTTAGCGGATGCCTACGTCATAACAGCTACTTGCATGCCAAATTTCAGCCCGATCCGTCCAGTGGTTTGGGCTGTGCGTTGATAGATCACTATGTCAGTCAGTCAGTCAGTCAGTCAGTCAGTCACCTTTGAGTTAATATTTAAATGTAAACAATCTTAAGGTTATCCTTGTCTGTGTTCCTAAGTATAATGCAGGGCCAAACTAAGGTTTAATAGCTTTAATTATGTACATAATGTACAACTATTAACAACTAGCTTTTGCCCGCGGCTCCCCCCGCGTGCATGTTGGTTATCGCGACCAAACATAGCCTATGTCCTTTCTCAAGGTTTAGTCTACGCCTATACCAAATTTCATCAAAATTGGTTCAGTAGTTTAGACGTGAAAGCGTAACAGACAGAATTACTTTCGCATTATTTATAACTAGCTTTTGCCCGCGGCTCCGCCCGCGTGGATGTCGGTTATCGCGACCAAATATAGCCTATGTCCTTTCTCAAGGTCTAATCTACCCCTATACCAAATTTCATCAAAATCGGTTCAGTGGTTTGGGCGTGAAAGCGAGACAGACAGACAGACAGAGTTACTTTCACATTTATAATATTAGTAGGGATGTCCTTTCTCAAGGTCTAATCTACCCCTATACCAAATTTCATCAAAATCGGTTCAGTGGTTTGGGCGTGAAAGCGAGACAGACAGACAGACAGACAGACAGAGTTACTTTCACATTTATAATATTAGTAGGGATATCAGTATGGAAGTATGGATAAGGACGTAGGCTCAGCTACTATAGCAACAAGCATGATTTTGTATAGTAGGTTTCTTGTTTAATGAAGATGCCACAAAGAAAGACGAAAATCATTATGATTAGTGTTACCCATACAACATAATGGTTATAGAAAACGTAGGCAGGAATTGCAATGAGAGACGCTGTACTTACAGGTTTTGGTGCACACCATTGACGTATTACTCCCAGTGTAGCTTCATCATCTAAAGCTCGTCGGCCTAGTGTATAACAGCTACTCATTTCTATGCCACAATTCACACAGAGATCCATGTCAAAATACCTGAGAATATTTATCTGTGTCCGTTATGATAGCAACGATTTATCTTTGGTCGTACAAGATAAGCAAGGTAGAAGTCCGTAAAGAGAAACCACTGTTATGGGAATATAATCTATAAATCAATTGGAAACACTCAAAACGCAGCAGAATCCAAGTGGATTTGAATTGAATTGATTTTTCGATTTATTGGCTCACCCAGACTTCCGCCAATCTCCGTGGTTAGAGAAATGAACGAAGGAGTTTGATCGGTACTGAAGAATATGATCGGTGACTCTTGCAACGATCCCAGCAGTGGTATCTAAACAAACAGAATCGACACAAATAAATACATGAATAATAATTAAATAACCAAGTGAATTTTAAACTAACCAACGTCGGAAACTCAGGGAGCTGTCAGCTGTAGTCAGCTGTCACAGCACAGATAAAAAAAAATACAGTTGATAAACACGAGAAACAATAAAATTAATCGATTAACGAAAATCAATTCAGAATGTATTTTTATTATTACATTGTTATCATTGTTATTATGTTTTTTAAATAGGTATTATTATTATTATTATGTTTTGTTCCTTAGAGTATATATATATCTTACTCTAAGGTTTTGTTCACTTTGACTGAAATAATTGCGATGCAACTGTTTTTATTGACAATATTGTATGAATCGATCACAGTTAACGATATTTCTTTTTATTAGTGGAATAAACTTCGTTTTCAGATTTCTTGTTTCGATTTTCAATTGAAGCTGATTTATATATTTTGAAATTCTTTACGAGTTACATAAATTACTAAATTAAACTAAAAACTATTAAAACTAAAAAAAGGAACTAAATTAATTAAGACTAATTAAAATAATAATAAAATATTTACATACATAATGCGTCGTGAAATAGCCATATCCGCAGTTAAGACTGGTAAAGCGGACCCCAGACTTCTAGGTGAAAGCTTCGGATTTGCCTGGGAATTAACGCTAGGATGAAAAGAAGAATATTTTCTAGATATGAGTATCGTAGGTACTTACACTGGGTAAAGTCAGGGAGAGCCGTTAGAAAATAATATCACTATCAGTGTTCAGAAGTTTAAATCATACGTATCAATTAAAGTTACCCCAATTAGTGAGCAAAGGGCGAGGGCAGGCCGCTAAACAAACATTAATTTGAACGTATTTAGTTTGATTACATACCATTATGTTGTATTCAAATGTATTCTAGATACAGTATTGGTTAAAGGTTAGATTGATAATTGAATTATTCCTTAGCTGGTTGTCAAAAGCAAACATGTGAATGGATATAATATAATTCAGAAAAGTTACCCTAAGGAATTGGATTGCCACGAGGGATTTATCTTGCGTAGCAGAAGCATCTGTAAATTGAACTCCTTGCTGTGGTTCTCCTTGCGACTATAATATGAGGTTCTTCAAGATAATTAAATAATAAATAAATAAATATTGTAGGACATTCTACACATTTATAAATTTTGAAATTTTAAAAAATGCCCTTAAAAAGTTAAATTTTTAGGACATTAAAAGGTTATAATAATATATTATAAGGATATGAATATTATAATATCCCTGGTGTTACACACGTTCATGGGTTACCACTTTCCATACGGGGGGCGTGTGCTTGTCTCAGGTGACAACTTGATATAAAAAATATATGCTTTAGAATTCTTCGGTCTCTAAGGTTCAGAAATGCTACCAATTCGCATTTGTTTCATTTACAAAGGTGAGTAGGGTAGATAATAACTCCCCAGTTTCGTAAGGGACTACACTGTCAGAAGAACAATAATTTGTAAGGCTCAGTTTGTATTCCCTGAGGTACTTAGTAAATATACTTACCTATACTCTATTTGGTTCCTCTTCTATTCAATCTAGATGTATCTTTTTAAATATGTTGTATCTAAAAACTCAGTTTATTTAATATTTTTCTGTTTCGAAACTCATGATAAATTTAGAGATAATACCACGCGGGTGGAAAATATGGCGGTACGAAGTTCGCCGGGTCAGCTAGTACTAGTACTCTAAATATCCTTACATTCATCACGAGCTTACTCTTTGGTCATTATGCCTTACCTGAAAGCCCGATTCCAAGTGCTTCTGACCTGCCCTTTTTCAATACATCATTAATTAGGTCAGTGTATGTTTTACGAGGTCACCCCGGTTGGCTTGCGCATTTACCTGTACTTTTCCTAGAATCATATTGCAACAATATCTACTTTATGCTTACATATATTATACAACATTCACATAATTATAATTTCTACGTAATTCAATGTAATGCTAATGTTCTAAGTTCGCTCGCAGATCCTCACAGGCAGTGATTAATCTTAAACCAGTACCTATCTAATAAGTCTAATGAGACTAAGTCGCTCCTTTGTTAGTTAGCCGTGTCAGCAAATTCCATGATTTTAGACTTATCTATGCTAATTAACAAACAAATCATTATAAAGTAACTAGCTGTTTCCCGCGGCTCCGCCCGCGTGGATATCGGTTATCGCAACCAAACATAGCCTATCTCCTTTCCCAAGATTTAATCTACCCCTGTACCTACCAAATTTCATCAAAATCGGTTTAGTAATTTCAGCGTGAAAGCGTTACAGACAGACAGATAGAATTACTTACGCATTTATAATATTAGTATGGATGTTTTGGCAGAAGTATAGTTGATTTTAATATGCAATCAATCATTTTTTTATGACAATTAGGTTTTTTTTACGTAGCACACGTCAAATTAACTTCACCTCGCATGATGGCAAACTGAAGGCAAGTATTAGGGAAGAGGGTCACCATTACAGACACGTACCATGTTACAATGGTAGCACTCAGCTTGACGCCCTAATCAGATGATTTTTCACGCTCCGCTCAGAGGACCCGGGACTGTTAGAAGAAGGAAACACGTCAGCTGGGAATCATTCCAAGTATTAATGGTGCGGTTAAGGAGAGAAATGGTGTGGCTGACAATGATACGGACCATCGGATGGGAAGTTGTTACCGTGGCCTATGGATGTGTTCACACCAGGGCCTTTCATGCTGCCAACCCTGTAGAAACCTTATATTGCCCTTTTTACTCGACTGCGCCAGCGAGGGTAATGTGTTTCGCGCGTATATATGTCTGTATGTATCTGTGTATGTATTATGTATGTATGTAGTTTTCTTTGTTCCCCTCTACAGGCCTAACGCCTAGACGGATTTCGATGAATGGGGTCTCAAATGAAAGGTATTCAACTCCCGAATGCCATAGGGTACATAAAATTCCAACAAAAAATATACGGTAGATTTTTGATGCTAAAATATGTGTTGTCAAATTTTTTTTTTATTCAAATTCGTCGAGTAGGATATCAAAAAGAAGAGAATTAAAAGGGGATTACAAAAATGTATAGATGTCATATCTTAACTAAAAAGTTTAAAATAAAATTAGGTAGGTAATTATTAAAAAATAAAAAACCCGACTGCTGTCTAAAAGATCGAAACAAGCTTGATAGCAGGCGGCACTCATTTGCCAATCATAAACCGAAAGAAAATTAAGGGGTACCGCCTGCTATCAAGCTTGTTTCGATCTTTTAGACAGCAGTCGGGATTTTTATTTTTCATAATAATTATGAATTAATTAAAGAACAAAGAGATATTGTAATCGCTTGGAAAAACCACAGCAATTAACCTATTGCGACTTAATAAAACCAACAAACAAATAAAACACATCTCAAAATCTAATAATCTCACGACGACTTGACGAATCGAATACAATTTCGGTGGCTGAATGTGTACAATATGTACGTCAAACAATGGAGGTCGTAAATTCGGCACAAATAGGTACCAATACAATTTGATATATCAAGTTACTGTATGTGTGTTCACACAGCTGTAAGGAGATGTATGATGTTAGAAATAAGATGTGAATGCCAGCACTGAAGAAATATTCTTCTTCATCTTAACACGCGCCTTCGACGTAGCAGTCTTGTTCACTACACTGCGACGCGACAGAGGACTGTTTTCTGAGCTCCTACACTCAACACTCCAGGAGAAAAGCCTACACCAGGAGCTCGTCAATCAACCAGCAAGTTTCCTGACTAACAAGTTAGGTTGGCTTTTGAATGAAATTTTAAATCATTTCGTGTGCTAACTATTCCAACCGACAGGTAGACTGCTGCAAAAGCATTTATATAATCTTACATGAATGTCACGCTCCAACAATTCGTCGTCTAATTCCGCATCCTTGTGCGAGTTCTGTGTTCCAAATTATACAACCATTTTGATGTGAAAATGAAGCAAACTGGGTACCGATTCTGTTAATTTGTGTCATAGCAAAACCTTTATACTGCCGTGGTATAACTAAAACGCCGTTAAGTAACATTTTGTCGATTTTTACTTTTTGATGCCATCTTAGTCAGAAAAAAAAACTCTATCGATCTGTATTTACAGTATTTTCCTAACTAGAATAGTTACTGAAATAATAATCGTAAGAAAGCCGTTATATGATTTTATTTTACTTGCGTATTATTCAAAAATGCCGTAAAGTGACTTTGTTAATCTATATAGCCGCTAAAGTTCAATAAAGTCAAATATTAACAAAAAAAAAACTTAAGATTGTTTCGTGCCGTTAACTGAAAAAGTTAGACATAAATGTGTTTAACGATACTTAACGGCTTTATAGTTTAACTTAATTGTAAAAACATTTCGACTAATTCATCGATAAGCGGCAGTTAGCGATGTTTCACATATTGCACAAAATCAAAATGGTAACAAGAGTGAGACTATATTGTCGTTATCCGAAATTATTACGCTAAAAGGCCGCTATATGATCTCGCGGGAGATGATGATCGGGGCGGTCGGGGATGATCCTGTGAGTTTTTGCAGTGCCGCACATACGCTTGTGGGCAGGGACCAAAACAGTAACCACTATAAAGTGTTTTAACACTGTTTTTTGAAACTGTTTTAGAAGAAAACCTTTTATTAAGGTGCTTCTAAACGGGCAATGTTTTACTGCAATTAGTGGCTGCAACACTGTGGCCCGGCAACATTGCACCTATTGCAAGCAATACTGGCCGGTATTGCTTGCAATAGGTTCCTCCTAGCGTTAATTCCCAGTCGCATCCGAAGCTTTCAGCTCAGAGTCTGGGGTCCGCTTAGTATTGCAGTAATGTCCCGGCAATATAGCCAAACATGTTTTATGTTGCCACATATATTATGGCCGATGTTGCCTCGATGGGTTGCCGGACGATCGCTAGGCGGTCGATTTTACTGCAATATTGCTCGGCCAGTAGGCACATGCTGTAACTTGCATCTCGAATGATCGAAGTGAGCTCGATAGCTGAATCCGCGGTGATTGGTCAATTTCGCGAAATTGACCAATCACCGCGGATTCAGCTATCGAGCTCACTTCGATCATTCGAGATGTTTGTTACAGCATGTGCCTGCTGTTCTATTGTTGTTTCAGTCGTTCTCTTTGTTATTGCACAGTCTATCCTTTTCTACGTGAATTGTTAAATAATTTACTATCAAGGCTTATTTCTAGATTTATATTATCTAAAGTTTCACGCCTATTTAAGTAAGGTCGAATCCACAATCCCTTCTTTTTCTGTTTATTTTTTAATAAAACAATATAAGCTGCTGCAACAAGTGTGATTTCGTCAGCCATTGTTGCCGCTTTGTGTAGCCCGTTTATGAAACTGCATCCAGAGCCATACTATTGCAGATATATTTGCAACACATTGCCCAGCCATTGATTGTTCGGCCATCAGTTGCAATGAAATATTTTTGAGATTGCCGGGCAATCAGTTGCCAATAGTGCAGCTACATATTGCAGAAAAACATGGCCCGTTTAGATGGGCACTAACTGTAACCGAAACGAAAGTGTAACCGATTGAAAGTGTTAAGGGTTCGCAGAACTGCGCATCTCGGGCGTGGACGACTCCATCACGGTTGAGGAGATTAGACCTACCGTGGCGGACACAGTAAAAGTCGAAGCGATTTGCTTCGGCTGCCGTGGACAGGGGGCAGCAGTTGTCGGCTGTCCCATCGTAGCAGCCGAAAAGGCTGCCGACCAGCGGTACCTCACAGTAGGAGGCGTTGTAAGGGTGCAGGTACGGCTCCTCCAGGCTCGACCGGCTAGGTACTTCAGGTGCCTGTCGGTCGGCTTGCTCCGAGCACAAAAAAACTGTTTGTTCCAAAATCAATTACAGAGCCATATTTTTTGTCGACCCAATGGCCGCCATTCCAAACCAGAGTGTTTTGTTCCTCTATGATTACCACGAATAAAAAATATCAGAAATGCAATCATAGACAAAGTAGAGAAATGCTCTCAGGAATTTAATACAACAATCCACTAAAGCTAGTCTTCAATTCTAGCTGAATTTATGACATACTGATACATTTAAATCTTATAATTATTAAATCATTAAAGACGGGAATCCCATCAGAACTCAATGGCACATTGCGCAGCCAGCTATGAGAACGAAACGCATGATGTAAATGACAAGCTTCCACGAATGTCACTAACGTCAGTAATGTATGTCATTCCAGTGTAAACAAAAACATTGTTATAAATTTGTGTTTGTGTAATGTAAGTGAAATTAAAAATAGATCACTACAACGCGTTATTGGAAAAAAAGGTCCTGACAAATAAGCAGACAAACAGACAACAAATGATTCTAAAAATTACATTCCATTTTGCACGATTCTCGTGCTTGTCATGGAAAGCCGTGAGAATGATGCCTGTCAGGGACCGCCCGACAGTAAAATATCCGTAGCATTTCTATTGGACAGCCTTAATTAGGTCCCAGGGGACGGGTATATCTAGTTCAGGTGAATACACATAAAAATATAACTTTGTTGTTGTGTACGATACTTTAATATACGTACCTACTTACTACGTAGCGTAGGTAGGCACAATAAATGTAACAACGTAGAGGGTAGATTTCACTCGGCCGGGGTGCAAAGGATATGGCTACGACAATCTCACCTCCGGCAACCGACGGCCCACAGACGGCGTGCGTTTTAGTCGGTTCGAGTCCGACATAACCTCCTCCTCCGGCTTCGGCGGGGGAGGTATCCGTGGGGCAATTTCGCACGATAAAAAAAATGAAAAAAAGGTAGATTTCACTTTTTTATAATAAACCAGTCTGCTTTGCATCTCGGTGATTCATTGCTGTCAGATGGACAGCCTCCGTAGCGTAGCTGTAGTGAACGCAGTCGCTACGCAGGAGGCGCGGGTTCGATCCCCGCTCAGTGCCAAAAACAACGGTCTGCCTGCATAGCTTGTTGCTGCAATGTTACCATTGGGTTGTGGAGGTCAGATGGCAATCGCTTCACGGAAAATATCGAAGTCTAGCCAAATCCGTAGTTAAGACTTGTAAAGCGGACCCAAGCTGAAAGCTTCGGATGCGACTGGGAATTAACGCTGGGATGTGTCCCCGAAATATCATTTATCATCTTCCGATCTTTTATAAGATCTGTTTGAGCTTGCATTTTGTTTGTTGACGAAGGTGTGGAAGTCGACTAGACATTTTCGTAATTCACAATGCACCTTGTTGCACAAACGAAATGAAAGTAGGGTCTGAATGAATCTACTCATTCTCAATCCATTCTTGTCATGCCACATATACATGTGACATGACAAGAATGCATTGAGAATGAGATGGAATGGAGATGGAGATGATGAATCTCAGCATTTACATTTTGACTACATATTACATATAGTCTTCTTATTTCAAACTCACCTTTACCTAATTATACTATTTACAAAAAATCAATCTGTATCTTAAAATTATAAACAATCAAAGAGTAGATAACAGAAAAAGCGGTGAATCTCTCGATCCATTGAACAATACTGACATGAAGTTAGACAAAACATTTCGTCCGAAAAATAGGATAAAAAAAGTTTTAATCGGATGCCGAAGGGTCGCGAAAGCCTTCGTCTGCTGGGCAAATCATTTGGAAAGAAAATCCAATTATATTCAGTGGAATGTTATTTACCTGAGACTTCGTTCTTGATATGCCTGTGGGTTGAAATCAAAATCAAATTCAACTTTATTTCAAAAATATGGTTACAGCATCAGGTATTATAATATTTGTAAGTACAGCATATTCTGCCGTGTGGCGTTGTAATAGAATAGGTATTGCAAAATAACAATCGAGATCGAGATTGACCCTTTAGTATCAGTAGTTCGGTTGCTAGTCCGACAACTGTATACGCAAGATGGTTGCTTCATGTAGAATTATTTGTCCCCACTGGCTAATTTATCACTGCAGTACTTAAACTACTGGACTTCCAAACTTAAAATTTTAGCAGTAGACGCTTTTTATGTTCTAAGTATCCACTAAGAAAGGATTTTTGAAAAAATACTACTAAGGACGTAAAATAAGGGATGAATGTTTGTTGCATAGGCACAAACGTTCTACACTGTTAGGTATAGGCTATTTTAAGAATTTATTCCCGGGTGAAGTTGGCTACAAGTTGCCGTATAGGAAGGTAACTACCTATTTACTGAAATATGTAATGTACACAGTTGGTGTTAGAAGATTTTGAGAATGTTAAAGAACAATGGCAGCCGCCCATACATGATATTATTTGAGAATGAAATGATGCGTCTTTAAATAAAAAAAATACTGTTTGATACAGTATGATCACCTGTTCTAATACGTACTAGAATTTCAATCTAAGAAGGCCGAGAATAATAGATTTTCGGTGTTGAACATTTTGTAGGTTATACCTTTAGATCTCTTATTGTGTCAATGTGTTTGATGAATGTTGTGGCTGCATAATCCTTATAAATATATGTACGTACTGCATACACATACTCGTATATTCATCTATATATTCCCGGTTTTACACCCACATTTTGCTGTTACTACATCCAATAAGTATGTATGACCTATATCGGTAAATTCTTTTTTCTTACTTGCCTATTACGACATGTACCTAATGAATTGTACAGTCAGAGTTCATAAGTGCATTAGCACAACAAGGCTCAAAATGGCGTGCGGCCGTGCGCCGGCCCGGTTTTGTGTTTACATAATAATATGTGTCATTAGATACTAATACAGTAATTTGCCAACTTAGTAAATTAACTGATAGCTAAGTGGGTTAAGCAAGATACTATTGATTCACAATGATAAGAGGTTCCAGGTTCGATTCCAGCTTATAATGATTTTTTTATATTTATGACAAAAATATAATTTTAAATATTGATAAAGTAATTTTGTATGAAGTTGGCATTCTCTTTACATTTTATGTTGATATTTGCTAAAATTTAACAAATAATACAATGATATTGCGGTCCGCATTATTGGGAATCCTGAGGTCACTAACACCCTCGAGCCTTTGCAGTTGCGTAGAGATGTGGCATCTTTGGCGGTTTTCTACCGTCTCTACCATGGTGAATGTTCTGATGAGCTCTTCCAAGTAATCCCACCCTCTCCTTTCCTATATAGGACAACACGTGCAGGACTTAGATGCCACCCGCATACGGTGCAGAATATTCCATCAAGAACCAAGCGATTCGGCGACTCCTTCTTCTGCCGCACTATTAAGACTTGGAATTCCTTGCCAGCTCACGTGTTTCCTTCCTCTTATAGTCCCGGGTCCTTTAAGCGGGGCGTGAAAAAGCATCTGATGAGGCCGTCAAGCTGAGTGCCACCATTGTAACATGGTACGTGTTGTAATGGTGGCCCTCTTTTCAGAGACTTTGCCTTCAGCTTACCATCAGGCGAGGCGAAGTCAAATTGACGTGTCCTATATAAAAAAAAAAAAAAAAAAAACACAAAAAGTGTTATTGCAAGATCGCAGAATTTGAACCATCAACCTTTGCATTTCCACAAACCTCGTGCTTTAACCACTCGGCCACGGGTTGCTTACGTAGTGACAACGAAATTATCGATAATATTCCTACGGATGAACCATTTATGTGTGCGTGTAAATTGTCTTAAAAGAAAAACGTCACAAGTAGCGCTAGAATGTTGACGCTATAGTTGTGTAGGATTGCTACTGCACTTTTGACTTCGACTGTACATTCTAAACTAGTAAACATAACATCAAAGCTACAAGATCCACAGAATATGGCAAGATCGGAATCCAATATACAAACAGCACAGTCACTCAGTTATGTATCAGTATCAGAGTCCTTAGGCATGCAGGGGTCACAAAGAGGAAAGATCAGATTCGTTAAGCAGTCCGGGTCACAAGAAACTTCGAAAAACGGTAAAGATGATTGAAATCACTCCACGAGAAAACACAACGGACGTAAACAAACGTCTATGTCTGTCTAGAGTTGTTAATGTTGCCATAGTAAAAAATATATTTTACTACTATGTTTTTGTTTACTTGCTTATATTTTCATTACAGAAATCCTTTAAGTTTGAAAAACATGCATTTAAAAACATATCAATAACAAACATACTTCATTGATTCAGTTCTTACAATTATAAAACTAAAAATATTTACAAAAGTACGACACTTTACTGCATAGTTTTTCTACATTTTATAAGAATAGTTGCAAAATGGTAACATTGAATTGATAAGGAAATTAAATTAATCAATTGAGCTCATAATAATTTCCGTTCTTTTCCTCGGCCCTTATTAAAGTCCGACCAATAAAATAAAAAACCCGTACTGGGGGCGCCAAAAACATCTATGATTATGACAACACCAAGTATAGTGATACACATGTAAAATGCCAAGTGTACAAATATTTTTTCAACACACTTGCTTATGAACAGGCTTTTATTTCCCCGCAATTAAGCACGGAATGACACCTAATATAAAACTGACTTTTTCATTGCTTCTTCTTCCTCCTAGCGTTATTCTCAGTCGCATCCGAAGCTTTCAGCTTGGAGTCTGGGGTCCGCTTTTACCAGTCATAGCTACAGATTTGGCTAGACCTCGATATTTTCCGTGAAGCGATTGCCACCTGACCTCCACGACCCAATGTTAACATTAGGCGATATAGAAGCTTTGCAGCTAGACCGTTGTTTTTGGACTTTTTAGGGCACCAACTACCCGTAACGACTGCCATAGATGTTCTTATGGCAACCGGGACCGACGGCTTAACGTGCTCTCCGAGGCACGACCAGACCAATGCAAATACCCATATTTAATGCACATAAATATTTGCACTGAGTGGGGATCGAACCCGCGCCTCCTGCGTAGCGGCCGCGTTCACTACCGCTACGCCACGGAGGCTGTCATGTTTTTCATTGCTATTATTCGCAAAAGTGAGTTACCTATAGACGACTTCTTTTTTTTAATTTCATTGATTAAGTTGCTTTGTTCTTAAAAAAGTTTCGATACAAAAAAGATCGTGTCCAATATTACAAACGAATTAATATACCTATTGCTTGCTCATTTCATGCAGCTTCGTATTTTAAAAGATAATTTCAACTTGTAGTACGTGTTTAATATACAAAACTTTCACTAAAATGTATCTTTTTTTTTCTCTGTTAAAAAGTTAAGTTTTTCTCTGTTAAGTTTTCTGGTTAAAATAGAAAAATAAACGCGGCGTGTTATACTGGTTACAAGGACTGGGCACAAATCACAACACAGTAGTATCCGTATAATAGTTTACTGCTTGGAATGGTAAATACAAGTTAGACATACAGTTACATTACACTATGTATAGAACAGGGACCAGCGATATTGTTTTTCGGACTGCATAAAATTCTTGTATTTTATGCCTAACAGCACAGAGATCAAAATAATCGAGCATTCTTTTTTGCGTTAGGCTTATTTTTCTTAGGCTTAGAAAATACATTTGACGTTTGACCTTCTCTTCGTATTTTTATTACAGATCGGGATATACCTAAAAATGTGAATAATAATTAGTCACAGTAAAATCAGTAGATTAGGCCAATTTCAATTGCACGTACTCTATGATGTACCTACCCGTCATGTTGACAACAAGGTCCGTGATGTTATTTAGAGGAACAGAGTCCAATCCTTCCTACTTTTTATCCGACAAATACTTTGTTATATTATAAATTACTTTTCTTAACTGGCTTTTAATAGTTTTCGGCATATTACTATAGTTTTGTAGTTTTGTAGCGCTCTCAAACTCAACAACACGCACAATTGACACCACACTGACAGATGACCATAATGACATTGTATAGATTGTTACCATATGAAGAAATTAGTTCCAATAGTTTACCGCAATATGGCGAGGTATTTTATTTTACTGGTCGGGCTTTAACTTAGACGATCATTTCATAAAACGTAGATATTTACTAGAATGAGTTTCCTATGAATGACATTTTCAGTCGCTCAAATTGTTGTCAAATAAAATTTCGCCATTGTTCTTTGCAGAATTGTTATAAATGAACAGAATGGTGTTGTAAATATTCTCCTTCAGCATTTATATTGGAAGTATAAAGTCTCCCTAAATTATACAGCTCAAAATTCCGAACACGTGTAAACAATGTCTTCTACACAAAGTAATGTCACTCTGGTACAAATTCCCACGCAAAAAAATACGAAAATATTCTTTAAAGACACTTGAACAAGCAATGAAATTCAAACGAGCTATAACGGGAATGCCCCTATCAGAGACATTAACCTGTCATTGTCACGCATAGATAATAAAAGTTCCGAGCGTCATAACACGAAAAGTCGTTCAGCCTGATTGTTAAATTTACCATTATTTTTCATATCCCCTGTTAATGACTAAAAGGATAGGCTGAGATTAACATCCTTTACCCTCACACGTGTTCCTCCCTACATACAATACTGTGTTATTTGAGCGAGGAGTCAAAAAAATAACAGCAAAATCATCTATTTTTTTTTTTTATGGTGGGGTGGCGGTTTTGGTTCCCGGCAGAGTAAAATTAGGGCCACCCCATCTCCTCCCATGCGATGTCGTAGGTACAAGGCGACTAAGGGATAGGGCTGTTTAATATCAGACAGATATATACAGCCCAGACTCAGCCTCAGATACATGGCTCGAGTCAACAATAGTGCCCGGAAAACGGCAATAAGCTCACCCTCTATTACGTGGGACCTAATACAATGATTGGTGAAATATGGGTGTTAATTCACCTCTGCCTAACCTTCCGGGGATGAAGGCGTGATTGTATGTATGTATTTATGTATGTTTTGACAAAGGACGCATTGACATGATGGCAACACAGATAGGTTTACCCGTATTGACCCACCCGTACCGGTAACCCGTTTCTCTGTGTAAGAGACCTAAGTTATCCCACCGATCAATAAAACCTATGTTTTAATGCCGCTACCATTGCAGGGTTAACCGTAAAGGTATGATTCAGAAGCCGATCGCATACGACAACTGCCGACGCACGCAGCAGATGCGCGTAATTCATTACGGCTTCTCAATGGTGCCCTTTATCCGTAGCGGAGTTTAACAAGTAATGGATACGCTGTATCTGTTGCATGTGTCGTCGTTGTCGTATACCGTCGCCTTCGGAATTATACCTTTAAAGCTTAACTAACAAACTTCCCAATTTGTCCGGTATCCAACTTTTACCCGGGAACGATATATTACAGCCGTAGACGATATTCCCGGGTAGAGTTTGTTTGTTTTCGACCTCAAACCTTAATGACAGTACCTTTAAATTGAATTGAAACATTGGTATTAAAGTTTGCGGAAGGTCCCGGGTTCGATGTCGGGTCGTATAAATTACACGGTAAGCTAAGTTTTACAGGTAATTAAGGTCTGTTTGAAACTGATCTAGTGCTTTTGTAAGGATTCTGGTAATAAAGTCACAATGGGCCTTTGTAATTTGTGTTTAATAAATAACATAATATGTTTTTATGATACCGAAGTTCAGACGCGTCACAATGGGAAAGTAGACCCCAACTGAATTAGGTAAAGGCTGATGATGAAGAAAAGATGATGATATATTATGTTTCTAGGAGGTAGGACACAATAAATTCTTTGTTTACTAAAAAAGGAGTGCTGTTTTTTAATATAGTCAGTTGAAATAGAATTCTTGTAAAAAGTAATAATAAAGTAAATATTATAAATGTGAAAGTTTGTGAGAATGGATGTGTGGATGTGTGGATGTTTGTTACTCTTTCACGCATAAACGGCTGGACCGATTTGGTTGAAATTTGGTATGTATATAGGTTATACCCTGGATTAACATATAGGCTACTTATGAACGGGATCAGAATTCCACGCGGGCGGAGCCGCGGGCAACAGCTAGTTCTTGTATAAAGTATTATTTATTTGCGATGAGAATTGACTCGTTGCTTTTATAGTGTTACCTAAGGATGGTATATCCGTCCCAATCGAGCAGCCCTACTGGGGAAGTACCTCCTCCTTATAGAATACCGTGGCTAAAAAACCTCATGTAGTGTTTCCAGCGGTGAGTAGGGTAACCAAAGCTCACTGGAGAGGTTTTGTGCTGTCAGTTGGAAAACTAAAGGCGTGTTCTACTTATCTTTCACAGAATCACTCTGTGCTTATAGGGTCGGCAGCACGAGTGTGGCTCTCCTGTTGCACTCGCCTATAGGCCACGGTAAACACTTTCCATGGTGGGCCGTGAGCTTGTCTGCCACCTAAGTGAATTAAAAAAAAGAAACTGTCAATTTGTAACCGTCATTCGTCAGACTGACGAGCATTATGAGCTACATATTAAAAACATAAAGCCTTATTACACACACAAATATAACAAAATGTAGCACATAAACGCGTGGCGTCGTATTGCGTAGCTTTCAGGGAAAACGTCAGTATATTATATTACCTTTAATAAAGACGAGCAGATGTTTGCTGGGCAATTACATTTGATTTGATTTTGATTCGCGTCATGACATGACACGAATCAAAATCAAATCAAATGTATGTGTGGTGTATGTATGGGGCAAATCTAACAATCTTTTTTATATGTTGAGAGAGATTGTAGTATGGGTTACTAGATGATGCCCTTCCCGCTACCCATGGGAAATTATTCCCGGGATAAACCTTCTCACTACATCTCTTACCGTGGCTTTTTTTGAAGGTGACTTAGGCCCAACGCAAACAGGAGGCAGAATTTGTACGCCGCCGTCATAAATACGGCTAAACACGTTGGACTTAACACATTATTTTAATATCTTGCATGCACATGTATGTAGGTATAACACGTGTTTACACATATAAATAATTTGAATTTGAATTTGAGGCGATACGGTGCAGCGCAGATACAGCGCAGACGCGATATCTGCGCAAACAGCGTGGAAATGGCACGGTTCGGATTATTGTTATGAAATATGCTATTTAGTGAAAATAATACATAATGCACATCCGTTTATTTTTTTCCGAATAGGTTCCTTTATTACCACCCGATATCTGCGCAAACGCCACGCTGTTAGCGTCTGCGCCGCCGTATCTGCGCTGTATCGTCTCCTGTTTGCATTGGGCCTAAGAGATAGGGCTGTCCTGCGTATCTTCTTCGCTGACGGCACAGAATCTCTGTTTTTACAGGGTCGGCAGCACGTGTATGACCCCCCTGGTGTTGCACTTATCCATAGGGTACGCTAACCACTTTCCATCAGGTGGGCCGAGTGCTTTTCTCCATTCAACAGTAAACATACAACCCATGATAGGTAAACTGTTGGCGAAATGTGGATATTGTAACACCTCTGCCTATTCCTTCTGGGATATATGGGCGTGGATATATGAATATATATGTGTGTATTCTTTATCGAATACAGCTCTCTAACTAGAAAAAAAAACACTAAATAAGCATTTTTAAATTGTGCCGGCACTGTAAAAATCTGGGTCAAATATAGTTCAAGAGCTTGAAGATATTATCTGCTGTAAAAATGTACGAACATAGACATGTAACCTAGCGTTCTTTATAACTCAGTCTCTTGTATGAGTGGAATTTACAGTACAATTTCGTATACAATCAGTAATCAGTATCTACATTTCGGGTAACAGTACAAAGAAGTAAAACAAATACGCTTTAAAGGTAGACTAGTTTTCCTAGACCAGTAGCAGTTCATTGGTCACCGTTTTGTCGGATTGACACGTATTTTGTCATCAACGTAACTCAATCCTAATCCAATCCAAATCCAATTCTATTCAAAAAAAAAATTACCATTTGTCTAAAGAGGCAGATGTTATATTATGTTATTCAAATGAAATTCACGGACTAATGACTTTATGACAGTCATTAAAACTCACTTAAACGAAAATATGTTTTCGAACAAAATACATTTTGAAATAAACTAATTCCTGTGGATTAACTAACTCCGTAGTTAGTGGAATATGGGTCAATCCCCACTGAAAGAGCAGCGGCTGGCAGCGGCCGGCGGCGGCCAGAGTTTTGTATAAGAGTGCTTACATAGAGAAACAGGTTACTGGTACCGGCTACCTGCACCGACAAGTTTCCGTAGCAATGAAAATGATTTTGCGAATTTTTTGACTACGATGAACTGACATGACATGGCAACACGGATAGGTTAACCTGTACCGGTGGGTACTCTGTTTTTCTATGTAAGCACCCTTAACAATGATTGCAAGAAGGCTCGCGCGGGCATTCCTTCGCCTTGAAATGATTTTGATCTTTTTCTCCCGTAGATCAGATTCAAAATGTTTTGTAATATTTTACCTCAAAAAGCCGCTACCGGCCGCTGCTCTTTCAGTGAGGATTGACTCTAAGAGGCTGCAACTCCCGCGGTCGTTTAAACCCATCGAGCTGTTCCGTTTAAACAGATACACCCTGTATTTGATTGATTATACTTTCAGATAATGGTTCATTAGGGGTGTCTTGTAAAGACTTCGGTTTAATCGCTTCTATCTCATTACGACAGAAGTAAATTTGAAATTCATAAACTTTTGCTTCCACCCGACATAATAATTTATCGCGGAAAAGTTTTTGATTAAATTTAACTTAATTGCCTCGTTTGTTTGTAAATTTTGGTGTTGTGGTTTATGGTGAGAATATCATGAGTTTATTCGTAACTAGCTGATGCCCGTGGCTTCACCCGCGTGGAATTCTGTTCCCGTTCCCACATCCCATGGGAACGTTCTGGGATGAAAAGCAGTATGATATTCTAGACTGTAATTTATCCTTATGCCGGATTACAGCCAGATCCGTTCAGCCGTTACAGCGTGATTAAATAACAAACATCCAAACATCTTCACATTTATACTTTTAGTAGGATTTATAATAGATACTAGCCGACCCGCCCCGGCTTCGCCCGTGCCCCATTTCTAAGGCCCGTTACCCGTATCACCCCTTTCAGTCATCTATAGGCCCGTAAAGTATGAAAATCTGCCGGATTTGTTGACATTATATGGTTACTGCTCCGCTCCCTTAAGTAGTAGCGTAATTTTTTCTCTGCGTAAGAACCATCCTCGTACCTCAAGGAATATTCTAAAAAAAGAATTATCGAAATTGGACCAGCCGTTTTCATGCTATGTCGTGACAAAGGAAAACGGGTTTCATTTTTATATATATTAGTATCTAGGATGTAGGACAGAATAGGATAAGATAAGTAGGAAGTACGATAAATCAAGGTACGTACAGGGGGAGCATGATTTTGTAAAAGTGTATTGAATGTGAGAACGTATTCTATTATCTTCATTTCCTTCGTCAGATCTAATCGCTAATCTATGTCTCAGCTCCCAGATGAGGTTCGGCCCCGGAAACCTTCATAAGGTTACCATATTACACCCACGTGACTATTGTTTTGTACCGAGTTTATAACAACATTTTTGACTGTTTTTAGGGTTCCGTACAAGAGCAAAAATACAGATCCCTGGTTGAGTGATCCTACATTTTGTTGTCCGTCTGTCTGTTCGTCTGTCCGTCTGTCTGTTCATCTGTAGAAGAAATCCGTAGAAGTATTTTTAATATTGTCATGCAAGACAAGATAGAGATCTTTTTAATTATTAAAGACAGTGATTCCCTAGAACACCATCGAACAAACTACGATAAAATGTACACCTAATTGGAAAAGTAATTGCTTTTCGTGGCACACCAATAAATCTAACGTTAGGATAGTTTCAACTTGAAGGTTGGAACTTGAACACTTTCCAAACATTAAAGTAAAGATAAGTATCTGGTTCGTAGCATTTAGTTTTCAAACTTTGAATCTAAGGAGTCACTTTTTCACGTCATACTTCGAGTCTTGACTGCCTCTGTGGCGTAGAGGTAGTGAACGCGGCCGCTACGCAGGAGGCGCGGGTTCGATCCCCGCTCAGTGCAAATATTTGTGTGAATGAAATATGAGTATTTGCATTGGTCTGGTCGTGCCTCGGAGAGCACGTTAAGCCGTCGGTCCCGGTTGCCATGAGAACATCTATGGCAGTCGTTACGGGTAGTTGGAGCCCCCAAAAATCCAAAAACAACGGTCTAACTGCAAAACTTCGATATCGCCTAATGTTAACATTGGGTTGTGGAGGTCAGATGACAATTGCTTCACGGAAAATATCGAGGTCTAGCCAAATCCGTGGTTAAGACTGGTAAAAGCGGACCCCAGACTCCGAGCTGAAAGCTTCGGATGCGACTGGGAATTAACGCTAAGAGGAAGAAGACTGCCCAACGCGCCTAAAGAAAATAAGTCTACGCATACGGAGCAGCGTGCACAGTAAGTATAAAATTAAACTGCAAGGCATTAAATTTCAACATTTGTAATATTCAATATTGGACATACAAGTTGGATAACAAATACCTACCGAACAGTTATGAACAACTTTCATATTCAGAATGGAATCAGATACAGAACTTTTTCGCATAGCAACGATATGAAACCACGTTCTGCGAATATTTTCCAGTTCTCTGAAATAAAAACGAATGCCTGGCAACTTTAAGGCTGGAAGCTTTAAACTTTCACCAGTAATGGAATTCGAAAATAGTTAACATTTAACTGCCGTTTCAAGTTTTACTCTATGAAAGTCATTGGAGCACTTGTACTTACTCTTAGATCATTACTGCACTATATCGAGCTACTCCATTCATGCATTATTAGGTACTCAACTATGCACTATGCTGTACGTAATGATAACGATTTATATAATGTTTGATCCTTAACAATTTACATCACTTATCGTTACTTACTCATAGATCATTACTGCACTATACCGAACTACTTCATTACTGCATCATTACTGCACTATGCATGATGATTTTGATGAAATTTGGTGCAGATATAGACCTTGGGAAAGGACATAGGCAGTTTTTTTTTTGCGACAACCAATATCCACGCGAGCGGAGCCGCGGTTAACGGTACACGTACATCGTCTATTTTTTACATACATGTATTGTATAATGCCTGCCTGTAACTACCTGAATAGGTAGGCAGAGCTGTATCTACATCCACATTTGCCAACTATGGCTTTCGGCGACCCTATTTCCATCAAACGGGCACTCTGTCACAGGCTGTATATTTACCGTCGAATGAAGAACAACCCTTTCTTTTAGTCGACTTCTACGAGATGGGATGGCCCACGGAGGACAGAATATGATTAAGCCCAGCCCTTCTAGACAAGTGGCAATTCGTTACTCGGCGTATGATGGAATAGAATGCCAAATGTATGGGATTTGACGTATATGACAGGCGTCAACGAATGTCAAAAATGTCAAATCCTATACATTTGTCATTCTATTCCATCATACGCTGAGCAACGAATTGCCACTTGTCTAGAGGGGCTGTTCTACTCCACTGGGAACCAATATAATATCCCATATTCAATTAGTTTCAGTTGGTAATACTTAAAGTTCCAATTACGAAATGTCAATCTGTCTCCCTCACTCTTATTACTCTCTGTATACCCTGAGGACATATATAACATTCATTCTTATAAGTTAGTTCGACAGTTCTTGCTCTAACCAATATTGCGGGGCAATCGTGACTTCTCAAGGGAACTATGGAATTAAAAATTTATGCCTTTTTTAGACGTGCTAGTTTCATTATTCCAAATTGTTTTGACATAATTTTGTAAATCTTATTTTATAAGTGTACTAGCTGTTGCCCGCGGCTCCTCCCGCGTGGAATTCTGATCCCGTTCATCGCTGATATATAGCCTATATGTTAATCCAGGGTATAACCTATATATATACCAAATTTCAACCAAATCGGTCCAGCCGTTTATGCGTGAAAGAGAAACAAACATCCACACATCCACACATCCATTCTCACAAACTTTCACATTTATAATATTAGTAGGATATTAGTAGGATTAGTAGGATTCTATAAGAATTGTCATTACTTTTACCCGTCCGCCTTCTTCTTCCTCTGTCGTGTGTCGAGTCGACGACATTGGATTGCCATCGTGGTTTAGTAATTGGTTTCACCTGATCCTGGGCCTGATCATTGATATCGCTTTTCGTAACGTAAGTTTGTAACATGTAATTTTCAGGACTAGTAGCGACATCTATTGTTTTAACTCATACACACGTTTACACTCGTACGGGATGTATTGGCTGTGCTGTAAGACGCATATTGGTGTTAGTACACACTAATGTCACGAGATGGCGTTTCAACACGGGTAGCTTTGTAAACGTGGATTTTGATAGATTTATCTATGTATTATAAATAATAATGTTGATTTTTAGTTAGGCGTTGAAGTCCAGTTTTTGTTCCTAATTTCTCGGGATATATTATTCTATGATTTTCGTCTATGTAAGCACTATGGTCTTTCTGGTTTAATGCGACTAAAGTAAGTAGATACCTGGTCCGCCTTGAGTTCGTAGTTACAAGATGACACCTGATTTTGCCGCACTTTCGGAGTGACTTGATGTTTTAATGTGAGACGGCTCATGGAGGAGCGGTGAAATTTGGTGTTTTTCCAGAAACTTCTTCGCTAGACTTTATAAAAGGCCGAGTCAGCTGGCGGGCCGGCACTTCAGAAAACTTTGTCGAGACCCTACAACGGTCATCTTGTGTACAGTCTGTAATCTCTTTGTAATTTTTTTATATAACCTAAAATCCTAAACTCAGTGATCCCCAATTCGTGGTAAGTAGCTTCACGATATCTGCTTATGGGTTTCTGCTGCATTAGAGACAATTCTTAGTATTCATTTTTTGGTCTTAGGGTCCAAGATTGTAGTATTCAACTTCGTGTCTTATGAGCGTGGTTGAGCGGAGAAGCGGCCCCGAGCTTACGCGTCACTTTACAAAGGCATCCTCTCGTCTGCACCTAAGCGGACAGGGCGAGGACCAGTGAGACGTCGCTTCTTACCGGCAGGAAGGCAACCGAGGCTCTGGTCACGTATAGACACCTTTTATTACATTTTGCGTGTACATACCTTACTAGATCACCCATCTGGGTATTGATTTATATGTGGAGAAGTACCCAACCACCTTGGGTTGGCTGTATCTTCTTTCTGCAGGGAAGTCTGATAAGTGGAGGACCCTACACCTAGTGGGAGAGACCGGCACGGCTTGTGCTTTGTACTTGTATCATTAGAGGCCTATGTGTGTATGTCTTTATTTCACCCTTCTGTATGTGTATTTCTGTATTGTGTTACCCTAGAATAAATATATGTATGTATAACGGAGTGTATGAGTTTTCCTTAGAGTGACACCCAAAGGTTCCTCGCATACCCACAGCATTACATTTATTCTCTCTGTGAAAAAGGCGCCCTGGGATTTAGAGTTCGTGCAATTTCCAACTGAGGTAGCCGGTGAGTAGTCCGTCTGGCACGTTCAGCGGTTACAAAGTGGCGCCCAACGTGGGGCTAACTAGAGACTCACAACTCTGGTCTCTGTCGGTGTGCTGTGTGTGTGTGTGATTCTGGAGGGTTTTGCTCTGAGGAAGACCATCCGTCTATCACAAAGCCAGGACGCATTAGGTGAGTGCTTTAGCAGTTAAGCAAGTAATCATTTCCTTTCCTGTATTTTTCAGCCCAACTACCATCATCCCTGTGGCGAGAAAAATACCCCCAAAAAAAAGTACAAAATTCCAAATTTGAAACTGCATAATTTCGGTAAGTTTGGCAAACATTTTGGCTAAACCATCTCTTCTTCCTTCTTTTTTTGTTTTTTGTTTTATGTTGTGACTTCTGTCTGTCCCTCAGTGTTTAGTAGCGTGAAGTTGTGCATACATGTATATATTCTTTGGGCTGTGTTCAACCAGTAGTTTTTGTGTAGTTTACTAATAGTTTCGAGTACCTTCCATTTTGTAATTAAAATAAAAGCTTTGTATGTAATTGAGTTTATAGTAACATAAATATTTTTCTTGAATAATCTAGTATTACCGGCAGTAAAGTCCTAATTTGTATTACAATTCTATACAGCAACTTGTCTCAGTAATATCACTTGTGAAATTTTTCAAACTTTGTCAGCTACCTCCCAAATTTTGTAATCGAGAAGTATACTTAGTGCCTTCTTTGTTGGACTTAAAACTTTTATATTTTTACTGAAGTTTGTTTTTATATAACGTTAATTTGATCAGTACTACAACTGTAGTTAAGTTGGAAACATAGTTTTTTAAAAAAAAAATATAAAATAAATTTTTTGTAACTTCAGTACAGAATTTCATGTGAAGTACTCCATGAACGTTATTTAGTTAGAACTTTTTTTTTAACACTTGAACTTATTCTCTGATTTGTGTACTTAAATTATTATCCTAATTGTTTTTATAATCTGAATTGTGGTCCGCTATGGCCCAGTTACAGAGGTTCATTCAATTTCTGAGAAAGGATGAACTTTCTCATGAATTGTCTGCTATGGGGTTTTCAGCGAATCCGGATGCCTCGGTTGTCAGCCTGCGGGGTGAGCTGCGCACTGCGTTGCGGCTTGTCCGGCGCGGCAGTATCAAGGCCGTCGCCGCTGTGCCCGTTGTTGCCGCTACTGAGCTGGGTCTCTGCGAGCCAAAGGTCTTCGAACTTGAAGGGACTGTTTTATCAGGTGACTTCGGTTCAGATAAGAATTGTCGGAATAGGGTTGCAGTGAGAGCGAACTATCTTCTATATAGGTTAACTAGGTGTGGCTTAGACTGTCCGGAGCTGACCGGTATCCGTGCCCGCTTGGTTAAGGTCCTGTCTGTGGCAGAACCGGGTTCCGACTCTGACACTGATGGGTCGGAGAAGGAAACCGAACCTATCAATAGGGACTCGATAGGATACACTTCACCTGTGGTGGGGGGGAACCGCTCGACACATGATAACGCGATTAGTTCCGATTCTTACAATGGTAATGTAGTGATTAGGGATAGACCCTTAAATTTAAATTCCTTCAATTTGAAGTACGACGGATCTTCCTGTATCCGTGTATTTATAGAGAGACTAGAGGAGCTTCGAGTTGCTCGGGAAGTCTCAAAAGATAAAATTTTGATTGCTTTTTCTGACCTATTGGACGGCCCAGCCTTGTCATGGTTCCGCTCCAATAAAAATAATTTTACCTCCTACGAGGGTATGTTGGAGGAGCTTAAGGAGACATTTGATACACCCGACTACGACTACCGCCTCCGTAACGAGATTAGGCAGCGTACTCAGGCCCGATCTGAGTCCTTAGGCATATACATCTCGATCATGCAAGCAATGTTCTCTCGACTCTCTTGTGGGATGTCCAATGAGGAACAACTTGACATCCTTATGCACAACATTAGGCCCGAATACATGAAGGAACTAGCCCTTCATGAGGTGTCTTCTATTGTCGACCTCAAGCGGTTGGGTAAGCGCTTGGAACTTGCTCGTGCCAGGGCAGACGCTTTCCAGGAGCCGGCCTTGGAGAAGTTTGGGATTACCTCTGACTTACACCCAAAAAAGAATAAAACTGGACTAAAAACTACTCAGCAGGTCTCCGCAGTGGCTAGCCCGTCAACGTCGAGCGAACGAAAATGCTTCCGTTGCGGTGAGAGTGGTCATACGGCCTACAACTGCACACAGTCCAGGGATTTGGTGTGTTTCCGGTGTGGACATAAGGGGGTGAAGTCGCCCGAGTGTCCGAAGTGCAAGGACAAACCAAAAAACGAGTGAGTCAGGGCCTTATCAAAAGATCTTCTCTCGGTTCAGAGCGAGCCACTCTGTCTGAAGTTTTCTCTGGTAAGGTCCTGTTTACCAAACGGGATAATGATATTAGACCGTACTTAGTAGTAAAGATCCTAAACTTAAATGTGTTAGGTTTACTAGACTCTGGTGCAGCTTGCTCAGTGCTGGGTAAGGGTGCGCACCAAACTTTTTTAGAATTAGGGTTTGAGCTTAAAAGTATCAGCCCTAACTTTAGTCTTACGACTGCAGACGGTTCTTGTTTGCAATGCTTAGGTTTTATTGCTCTTCCGATTAATTATAATTCTACTGTTAGGATTATTAAGTTTTATGTTGTTCCAGAAATCACTACTGCCATGATATTTGGAGTAGACTTCTGGCAACAGTTTCAACTAGGGGATAGGTTGATTTCTGACAACTTCAACCTTTCCAACTTTAGCGACCGTAGTCCTGTAGAGTCTCTGTCTCTTAACAGTGGTCTAGAGGATTACGACAATTTAACCGCTGATCAAAGGCGGGTAATTGATTCCATGGTTGAGAAGTTTGATACAATCAATACTGATAAGGTAGGCCTGGGTCGAACAACCTTGGCGTATCATGTTATTGATACAGGTGATAGTAAGCCAATTAAGCAGCGCTATTATCCGCTCTCTCCCCTGAAGCAGAAAGCCCTGGAAGAGGAACTAGACCGGATGCTGGAGATGGGAGTAGTGACCCCATCTCAGTCCGCGTGGAACTCACCTGTGGTAATGGTGGAGAAGGCGAACGGTGACTTGAGATTGTGCTTAGACTCTCGTAAGCTCAATGCCGTGTCTAAGAGCGATGCATATCCTTTGCCTTACATAAACCAGATCTTAGATCATCTCAACAATGCGAAATATCTGTCCTCAATAGATTTGAGTGCTGCATATTGGCAAATTCCTCTTGACTCTCTTCAGTCCGCTGAGAAAACCGCCTTCACTGTCCCAAAACGCGGGCTGTTTCATTTTAACGTCGTAAGCTTCGGGCTTGTAGGGGCTTCGGCGTCAATGCAACGCCTAATGGACCGTTTATTTGGCCCAGAATTCGACAATCGAGTGTTTTCGTTTCAGGATGACATAATCGTGGTGGCCAGCACTTTTGAGGAGCATGTGGATCTCTTACATAGAGTCTATCAGCGCCTCAAGGATGCCGGCCTAACGATTAACATGCAAAAATCGCATTTCTGTCGTAGCGAACTGAAATATCTCGGTTACTATGTTGATAAACATGGCTTGCGAACGGATCCGGGTAAAGTTGATGTCATTTTCAATTACCCTACCCCTTCAAATGCTAAGGAGGTGAAAAGATTCCTAGGTATGGCGGGGTGGTATCGGCGTTTCGTGAATAACTTTTCTAAGATTAGCAAACCACTATGCAAACTAACTTCTAAGAGTGTAGAGTTTGAGTGGACGCCTGAAGCTGAAGAGTCCTTCAATCTATTGAAGGCCGCTTTGGTCACTGCTCCTATTTTGAAAATGCCTGATTTTACATTACCTTTTAGGATTCTCAGTGATGCGTCATCCTTCTCTGTGGCTGCTGTACTGACGCAGACACATGAGGGAGTGGAGCACCCTATCGCGTACTGTAGTCGTTCTCTCAACAAGAATGAAATCAACTACAGTACCACTGAGCGAGAACTCCTAGCTGTGATTTTTGCTTTGGAACAGTTTAGGCAGTACGTAGAGGGACAGAAATGTACTGTTGTCACAGACCATGCCTCGCTACTGTGGTTCCACAAGCTTAAGAATCCGTCGGGTCGACTAGCACGCTGGAGCATGAGGTTGAGTCAGTTTGTCTTCGATATAGAGCACCGGAAGGGTAAAGACCATGTGGTACCTGATGCTCTGTCTCGAATTCAAATTGACACAATAGACACCAGCGTTACTGGGGACTCTTGGTATCTTCACACTCTGAACAGCGTGAAGAAAAACCCTAGGCATTTTCCTAATTTTGTCATTAGAGATAACGGTCTATACAGGTTATCTAAAAATAAATACTCTTTGACCTCAGAATTTGACTGGAAACAGGTTGTACCGGTGGAGGACCGATTAGCCTTGCTCACCAAGTACCACGACGACGTACTCAGCGCTCACGGTGGTGTGTGGAAGACCCATAAGCGCCTTGCTCTCCACTACTTCTGGCCTAAGATGTACGAGAGCGTTAAAGAATACGTTGGCAAATGCGAGACGTGTAAGCAGTACAAACCTGTGAACACGGCTCGTCCTGGGTTAATGGGTAGTCCGAAACGGGTATCTAGACCGTTTGAAGCTATTTCATGTGATTTATTGGGTCCTTTTCCTACATCCAGCAAAGGGAATGTCCATTTAATCGTGGTCTCGGATTATTTTAGCAAATACGTAATGTTGTGTCCTATACGGATAGCTACAGGCGTTGCAGTTGCGAGATTCATCGAAAAGAATGTTTTCCTAGTTCATGGGGTATGTAAAACCATCTTTATGGATAATGGTCCTCAATTTGTTAGTAAACAATTTAAGGATTTACTTGTTAAGTATAATGTACCTAATGTTTACTATAATCCTAGGTATCACGCTCAGACTAATCAAGCGGAACGTGCTATTCGTAACGTGGTTCAGGGAATATCTTGCTATGTAAAAACACATCACAAGAAATGGGATGAGAATCTCGTGGAGCTTCAGTGTGCCCTAAACACGGCTGTAAGCGAAGCCACTCGTTTCAGTCCTTACTTCCTTGTCCACGGTAGGGAATTCATAGGAGATGGTGCTCTGTATAGACAAGCAGAAATTCCTTGTCACCCAAACTCTGTCTCCATCGAGGATCCCATGTCATTTGGCGAGAGGTTGAAGGAACTGCATCACGTCTACGGCCAGGTGAAGAAACACTTAGATGTTGCTCACCGACGTAACGAGAAGTACTACAACCTCAGGAAAAGGCATGTGGAGTTGAAAGTGGGTCAGATAGTGTACAAAAGGACCTTCTATCTGTCCAACAAGGCAAAGAATTTCACTGCAAAATTAGCACCTAAATTCATGAAATGCATCGTTACCGGTAAACGCTCGCCTTTAGTCTATGAACTGTCAGATCTAGATGGTAAGGATCTGGGCGTGTATCACATAAAAGATATTTTGAAGTATAATGAGGAAGAACCTTCTACTGATCCTTCTCCTTCTACTGTCGGTGCATTCTCTGTATCGTTCGGCCGGTCGTAATACTACCGATGTCGTGTCGGGCGTTTCCTTTTCACCCTACGCCTACTCACTTAATGTTACTCACCCATGTGAGAAGCATCCAGTGATTCGGGTACCTACTGGGGCGATATTTCGTTTTGTGTTTAGATTAGTATTCTTGTCTTTGCTTAGTGAGTTTTGTTTGGTGGAAGATTTCTAGTTGCTGTTATTGTGACTTTGCGAGGTACTGTATATTGTTTGTCCTCGTAGGTTAGGGTTACCTATCAGTAAATCCCCAAGCTGGGATCTGCTGTAGTTGTATTCCCTGTGTGTTCCATCCATGGAATACTTTAAGGGAGGGGGTGGTTGTAACATGTAATTTTCAGGACTAGTAGCGACATCTATTGTTTTAACTCATACACACGTTTACACTCGTACGGGATGTATTGGCTGTGCTGTAAGACGCATATTGGTGTTAGTACACACTAATGTCACGAGATGGCGTTTCAACACGGGTAGCTTTGTAAACGTGGATTTTGATAGATTTATCTATGTATTATAAATAATAATGTTGATTTTTAGTTAGGCGTTGAAGTCCAGTTTTTGTTCCTAATTTCTCGGGATATATTATTCTATGATTTTCGTCTATGTAAGCACTATGGTCTTTCTGGTTTAATGCGACTAAAGTAAGTAGATACCTGGTCCGCCTTGAGTTCGTAGTTACAAGATGACACCTGATTTTGCCGCACTTTCGGAGTGACTTGATGTTTTAATGTGAGACGGCTCATGGAGGAGCGGTGAAATTTGGTGTTTTTCCAGAAACTTCTTCGCTAGACTTTATAAAAGGCCGAGTCAGCTGGCGGGCCGGCACTTCAGAAAACTTTGTCGAGACCCTACAACGGTCATCTTGTGTACAGTCTGTAATCTCTTTGTAATTTTTTTATATAACCTAAAATCCTAAACTCAGTGATCCCCAATTCGTGGTAAGTAGCTTCACGATATCTGCTTATGGGTTTCTGCTGCATTAGAGACAATTCTTAGTATTCATTTTTTGGTCTTAGGGTCCAAGATTGTAGTATTCAACTTCGTGTCTTATGAGCGTGGTTGAGCGGAGAAGCGGCCCCGAGCTTACGCGTCACTTTACAAAGGCATCCTCTCGTCTGCACCTAAGCGGACAGGGCGAGGACCAGTGAGACGTCGCTTCTTACCGGCAGGAAGGCAACCGAGGCTCTGGTCACGTATAGACACCTTTTATTACATTTTGCGTGTACATACCTTACTAGATCACCCATCTGGGTATTGATTTATATGTGGAGAAGTACCCAACCACCTTGGGTTGGCTGTATCTTCTTTCTGCAGGGAAGTCTGATAAGTGGAGGACCCTACACCTAGTGGGAGAGACCGGCACGGCTTGTGCTTTGTACTTGTATCATTAGAGGCCTATGTGTGTATGTCTTTATTTCACCCTTCTGTATGTGTATTTCTGTATTGTGTTACCCTAGAATAAATATATGTATGTATAACGGAGTGTATGAGTTTTCCTTAGAGTGACACCCAAAGGTTCCTCGCATACCCACAGCATTACATTTATTCTCTCTGTGAAAAAGGCGCCCTGGGATTTAGAGTTCGTGCAATTTCCAACTGAGGTAGCCGGTGAGTAGTCCGTCTGGCACGTTCAGCGGTTACAAGTTAAGGTAATACATTATATTTTCGCCTTCTTGTTCATCTAGTGTTAACTCCGGTCGCTTCCGAAGCTTTTACCTCAGAGTTCAGGTCCGCTTTTTCCAGTCTAGCATGTTTTGGCTGGACTTTGATATGTTCCGTGAAGCCACTGCCATATGATTGAAGAAAGGCTTTTTTATACCACCTAGGTCGCAGACGAGCACACGGCCTACGTGATGGAAAGTAGTTACCGTGGCCTATGAGCGAGTGCAACACCAAGGGAGCCACACTCGTGCTGTCGACTCTGTAAGAACAGAGAGATTCTGTGCCGTCAGCGCAAAAGATAAGTAGGATAAAGCCTTTGGTTTTCCCACTGATAGCACAAAACCTCTCCAGTGCACCGCTACAATTGCATAAGTGACAACGTGCAATTGGTTTTGTTCATAATTATATTACGTTACCTTGTTGTGTATCTAGCTGTAAGTAATCCAAAATAATGAAAAAGAGTGAGAACATCTAATGACCATTTTGGCGCTAATAAGTAATTTCTTACGAACTTTCTGCACCTTAAGTAGGTAATTACAACGTTAATGGTCACGTTTATGGCCAGGAACATAAACTTAATCATAATAAAGAAAACAAGAACAAACACATTCCCGTGCCAATAAAACTGGCACTTCACCAAAAGATAATAAAGTGAAGAAACTACGAAAGAAAATATGGTACAAAAATAAACAGATTTGAGTACCTAGCTTTATGTAGATGCTGTATTTAACTCGATTTAAAACTAGTTTTGTATTTTAACAAATTCTTCTTCCTCATCCTAGCGTTTATTCCCGAAGCTTTCACCTCGGAGTCTGGGGTCCGCTTTACCAGTTGAATACGCCGTGATGAGAAAGGTTGTGGTAAATTAGACTCAACTTATTTGTACTCGTTTACTCGATGAATTACTTTTAAATTTACAAGAAAAATGTTTAGATGCTTCGTCCTCTGAACCACAAAGCGTAATGCCCGGTGACGTTTCTATCTGTCCTTGCTTGCGGTACACCGTTGATTTGTTGCTGATTAAAATATATCAGGCACTTCTAAGCTGCCTGAACATCTTCCCCCTCCTCGAACACTCCAGGGTCTCGAGACATCGCTGCTTAATGGGTTAGAGTTGAGTGCAAAGAGCAGAGATTATGGACCGCTCTGCGCACGATGCCCTTCGACGTGTAGACATCCGCCACTCTCGCTATTCCGTCAGCTCCGGGGTATAATTTGTGAATGCGTGCCATGCGCCATTTCATGGGAGGTAGATTGTTTTCCTTGATGACCGCCAAATCTCCTTCTTGAAATCCCTTCTGCTGCATTCGCCATTTGTTCCTTTGTTGCAACTCATTTAGGTACTCATTTCTCCAGCGTTCCCAGAAGTGTTGTCGCATTTTTTCAAGTAGTTTGTATCGATCCAGCCTGTTCAAGTTTGAATCCAGTAGGTTCTCCGTAGGAAGTGAAGTGAGTGGTTTGCCGATCAGGAAGTGCGCAGGAGTCAAAGGATCTAGGTCATTAGGATCTGAGGATAGAGGAGTAAGTGGTCGGGAATTAAGGATGGCTTCAATTTGTGTAAATAAAGTTGATAGCTCTTCAAAAGTTAAGTGTTTGTCACCTAGAATTCGAGTAAGATGGTGTTTTGCCAATTTTACTCCTGCCTCCCAAAGTCCCCCGAAATGGGGAGAGTAAGCTGGGGAAAATTTAAATTGAATTCCCTCACCAGCTCCGAAACCAGTTATGTATTCGTTGTTCAACTTTAGAAAATTAGTTATCTCGTTGTTAGCGCCGACAAAATTTGTGCCATTGTCACAATATAACTGTAAAGGTTTACCTCTGCGAGATATAAAACGACGCAAACATAATAAAAAAACATCAGTGGTCAAGTCGCTAGCTACTTCGAGATGCAAAGCCTTTGTACTGAAGCAAATAAAGAGACACAAATAACACTTTGTAATTTTGCAACCGCGACCCTTGCGATCCGTTATATAGAATGGACCGGCGAAGTCGACACCGCTAACATGGAAAGGCTGATTCGGACTGACTCTGGTTGAAGGTAAGTTTCCCATAAGGGGATGAAATGATTTAGCTTTCATAAGTTTGCAGAGCTTGCAATTGTTGACAGTTCCCCTTGCTAAGATTCTGCCTCGCAAAGGCCAGAATTTGTTTCTTAAATTGCTGAGCAAAGTTTGAGGCCCGCAATGGAGAAGCTTTATGTGTTGCTCTGCAAAAAGTATTTTGGTAAAGTTATGTTTAGTGTCCAATAAAACTGGATGTTTCTTCTCATAGGGTTCCTGAGAATTTTGTATTCTGCCCCCCACACAAAGTATGCCATCCTCAGTTAGGAATGGACTAAGACATAAGATTGGCGATTTTAAAGGTAAGCCTTGTTTATCTTTTAAAGTGGTTATTTCATTTAAAAAGCACTCATTTTGATGCTGTTTTATCAAAACATTTAGAGCCTCGTTTAATTCATTAGTATTTAACGGACCCATTATTTTAGATTTTATGTTTTTCAAATTGTGTATAAATCTTAAGACATAGGCAGTAGATCTTTGCAATAATGTAAAATTGGAATATCTATCAAAGTCCACGATTCCACTAATATTCTTAATAGATGTGTGGTTTGAATTAGAGATGCATTGTAGTGAAGTAGTTTTAATATTTTTCTTTTCAGGGAGATCCGGAAGGCACTGTGATCCTACGTTTTTAGGCCATGTACATGGGGTTTGAGTTAGGAAGGTTGGACCCTCCCACCATATCTTAGTGGATTGGATGGAGTTAGGATTTACTCCCCTAGATGCCAAATCTGCTGGGTTTTGATCTCCAGGGACGTGTCTCCAAACCCCTGTTGCAGTAAGGTCTTGAATCTCACTCACGCGATTCGAAACAAAGGTTTTCAAATCACATGAGTGAGATGATATCCAGCCCAACACTACTGTTGAGTCAGTCCAGTGAAATACAGACCTAACCTTGCAGCGTAGAGCCTTCAATGCCTTAGCACTTAGACGTGCTGAAAGCAATGCACCACAAAGCTCAAGTCGAGGTATTGTTATTGCCTTCACTGGAGCAACCTTGGTCTTTGCGCAAAGTAGCCTAACTAGGACATGACCGGAACTATCAGTAGATCTTAGATATATGGCAGCAGCATAAGCTAACTGCGATGCATCCGAAAATGAATGCAGTTCAACATCTACTGCGTCCTGAACAAGTGTACATCTTGGAATTTGAACTTCTGCTATAGAATTCAAGTTGTCAGCAAAACCTGTCCATTCTCTTTGTAACGTATTGTCTACTGCATCATCCCAATTTAGTTTTGACAACCATAACTTCTGTAAGATCATTTTGGGAATGATGGTGCATGGACTAAGCAAGCCTAAGGGATCAAAGAGTTTAGCCGAATTGGACAAGATTGTTCGCTTTGTTATTTGATGATGTAATTCCATTTCAACTGAAAACTGTAGAACGTCATTGGATGGATCCCATTTGAGACCTAGTACGCTTGATTGAGAAGATAAATCAAAGGTTTTAGGTTGAGAAGTATCTGAATCACGTTGTAAGACGTACGGCACATTTGTTCGCCACTTCCGTAGCGGAAGGCATGCTGACTTCAGAATGGAAGTCACAGAGTCAACTATGCTTCGCAATTCGTCTTCCGTTTCAGCTCCCGAAAGGAAATCGTCCACGTAAAAATCCTCCTTAAGTAATTGTGATATGTTGAGATCGTTACATTCTTTTGATAATTGCAATAAACACCTTGTACTCAGAAACGGTGCCGAAGCAGTCCCATAAGTTACAGTGTTCAGTTGAAATATTTTTATAGGATGTGTTGGCTCATCACGCCATAAAATGAGTTGTAAGTGCCTTTGTGTAGGGTCTACCAGTATTTGGCGATACATTTTTTCCACATCAGCTGACACTACAAATCTATGCTGTCTGTATCGCAGCAGAATGGAAAACAAATCGTCTTGCACTACTGGTCCGACGTGTTGTATGTCGTTAAATGATATTCCAGTAGTGGTTTTGGAAGACGCGTCAAAAACAACACGGAGTTTTGTGGTTTCACTAGCTTCTCGCACTACTCCGTGATGTGGGAGAAAGCAGCCAAACAATGGCCTAGGTATTTCGGTCATATGCCCTAAACGCTCGTACTCATGGATAAACTCGTGGTATTGTTGTTTGAGTTGTGGATTTTTTTTTAATTTTCTTTCTAAATGTAACAATCTTTTTTCGGCAATGTTGTAAGAATCACCCAAGGTTTCAATAGGATCCTTGAGTGGAATTTGAACAACAAATCTACCATCGTCTTCTCGACGAATGGTATCGGTAAACAATTTCTCACAGTAGTTCTTTGTGTCGTATTCGATATTAGAGGGTACCTCCTCAAGATCCCAAAATTTACTTAATTGTTGACCAATCACTTTCGAGAAATGGCAATGAACCTTTGAAGCTTGTGTATTAGAGTAGCCTATCGCAGTTGGACCGGCCACTATCCATCCTAACTGTGTTTCTTGTAATATGGGCCTTTGTGGTCCTAAGTTTATTCTACCCGGTCCCAAAAGGTCCCAAAATATAGATGCACCCAACAATAGATCTATATCAGCTGATTGATAGAACTTAGGGTCAGCTAGTTGGATATAACTAGGAATACCTAATTCTTGGACAGTCAAGGTAACCTGTGGTAACTTGTCAGTGATATAAGGTAAAATGAAACACTTGGTCATTATGTTGAATGAGTTATGCATTGAATGAAGTCGTAAATTGCAGTGCTCTGTAACCTTGAATGACGTATTGCCTATACCGGATACGCACAAACTATCTTCCTTTCGTTGAGAACCAATTTGCCTTTGAGCCCTATCAGTGATGTATGATGATTGGCTACCACAATCCATCAAGGCTCTGAGAATGTATGTTTGGTTGTTGTTCGTGACCTTAACCAATGCCGTAGAGAGGAGTGCATGACCTGTGGAGGTTGCAGACATGGATACCGAAGGAGAAGAATCAGATGGCGTGGAGTCAATGACAGAGCTAGGCAAGTTGATTTGATCTGCATTAGTAATTTTATCATTAACCTGATCAATGTGTGTAGGTTTTGAAGACCTTTGTTTATGAATTAAAGTATTGTGTTTCTTATGACAAATTCTGCAACCACCCAGTCTACAATGAAAGGCCTGGTGGCCGCTCCGAAAGCAATTAGTACATAATTTTAAGAGGGCAAGTTTAGAAATTCGGTCTTCGACTGGCATTGATTTAAACATTGAACATTCATACAACTTATGATCTTGTTTGCAGATGGGACACTGTTTACCTAGTGAAGGTGAGCTAACAGCTGAACTGTGAAATGTTTTTGTATTAGGAAGACTGTGACGTTTTTCAATTTTATTATGAGAAAATTTACTAACACTAACGGTTTCTAATAGTGTTGCTCGTTGTCGAAGGAACAAATAAAAATCCTCTAATGAAGGAGAATCCTTAAAGCTACGAAATTCTTCCCATGTTCTAGCAGTTACATTGTCCAACTTCGCCGAAGCCATATAAATTATAAGCGTGTCCCATTTGTCCGTTGGTTCACCCAGAGAATTTAACGCATTTAAGTTTTTAGACAACAGGTCTATTAGGTTACGAATACCAGCGTGCGATTCCTTAATTAATGGTTCAATGGAAAACAAGCACTTTATATGCTCATTGATCAAAAGACGTTTATTATCATATCGCTCACAAAGCAAATCCCACGCTATTTTATAGTTGTCTGATGACACTGTAACGGAATTGATAACAGATATAGCCGGACCATCTAAATAGGCCTTTAAATAGTGGAATTTGTTAATATTATCTATGTTTTCATTTTGATGTATCAAAGATAAATATGTGTCTCTAAATGAAAGCCAGTTGTTTGGATTTCCATTGAATGACGGAATTTTTAACGGTGGCAATTTGACATTATTACATTTAGAGCTAGTATTAGACGCAGATTCCACCTTTTGTTGGTTTTCAAAGAATTCTAACAACGACTGACCTCGTGCTATAAGATTGAAAAACGTATTTTCAGTCGTTTCACGTTCCTGCATCTGTTTGGTAGTATCATCGTCCAACATTTCGATTTGTGATTGAATTTCCTCAAAGTTACACGATAGATCACGCATCTTATTACATCGCAGACGCAGTTCGTTTACGATAACCGCACTTGTTTCTTTACAGTCCAGTAAAGGTGACAAATATTTTTCAAATAATGTCAATCGACACCTTATTTGTCCCCTTTGTTTGACAAGGTCTTTTAATTCAGTCATTTTGACGGCGTAACAACCACTAAACAACAATAATTATATTATCACAGTATAAAGAAACAACACGACATAAAATAAATAATAAACGATTAATACGTTACGGTTACGCTGAATCCCGTAAGCGAGCGAAGATAACAAACTGGTTTCGCAGCGGGCCTGTATGCATAGACACAGCGCGATGCTTGTTGGAATGCGCAGCAGCCGAACTCGAGTGAATTCAATGATTTCTGCTCGTATATTTTGCCATTATAGACCTGGAATAGTCGGCAGTGGTGTTTTAGGATTGTAATTACTTATTCTCTTTAAGATGAGAACACTCTTTGGCACTTAGAAACTAAATTAATTCAAAATGTACTTGACACTGTGCGACACTGTGTTGCACTGTGTAACACAGAATTGAAATTAATTATTTACTAGTGTAAATATTTTACTAATGTGGATATTCACGTCTTCATGTTACAACAAAACACCATATAAACGAATTGATTTGATCAAAAGGATGTAATTTAAAGTAAAAACTGTGATTAATTTTTAAATTTCTAACGTGAGGGTGGATTAAACTTCACGAGTAGATGACTTGTATTTACGCAAATTAAAGTAGAAAGGATTGATTTATAGAAAGGATCATTAACGCACTTCCCTCGGAATGATGGCTGCAGCAGGATACTGGCGAAATCCTTCAGGATGAGTCCGTCTTCTAACGATGTATAATCCCAAAATATCTGTTGACTGACTTTGTCGATAGGTCTTGCTCGTCGAAACAAAGATCACGTCGGGGTCACCATGAATACGCCGTGATGAGAAAGGTTGTGGTAAATTAGACTCAACTTATTTGTACTCGTTTACTCGATGAATTACTTTTAAATTTACAAGAAAAATGTTTAGATGCTTCGTCCTCTGAACCACAACGCGTAATGCCCGGTGACGTTTCTATCTGTCCTTGCTTGCGGTACACCGTTGATTTGTTGCTGATTAAAATATATCAGGCACTTCTAAGCTGCCTGAACACCAGTATTGACTGCAGGTTTGGCTGGACCTCGACATTTTCCGTAAAGCGCCTGCCATCTGACCTCCACAACCCAACAGTGACATTAGGCGATATCGAAGCAGCTAGATCGTTGTTGTTAGTAGTTGGAGCCATAAGCTCCAACTACCCGTAACGATTGCCATAGATGTTCGTATGGCAACCGAGACCGACGGCTTAACATACTCTCCGAGGCACGACCAGAGGCAAATACCCATATTCATGCATACACATATTTGCACTGAGCGGGGGCGAACCCGCGCCTTCTGCGTAGTGGCCACGTTCACTACCGCTACGCCATGGAGGCTGTCCGTATTTCTGCAAATTGTAACAAAAAAATGTTGGTAAATTATAATAAATAAGTAAATTTTGCATTCGCAGAACTACCTCCGTCCGCCATGAGCGCGGGCCTGGGGGTGACGGATAGAGCCGCCAGTCACCCTAGCAGAAGCAGGCCGAGGCAGCGGTGAAATACACGCCTCGCCATACCCGGGCGCTAGATGGGGATACTGCGGTCCTCACATCCAAAGAGCAGCTTAAAAGAAATGGCCCTGGGTCGAACAAGGGATATGTCTCCGTCGATCTCCTCTCCGGCAATCAACGATCCACAGCCGACGGCGCGTTTTAGTCGGTCGACTCCGCCATAACCTACCCCATCGGCTCCGGCTCCAAAAAAGTATTCTGCACTAAAAGTAACTTTTTAATACTTCGTAAATATTTTATGAGTCATCATCTCTCCATTTGTTAAGATGCTTTTCCCATCCTTCCTACCCTTCCCGTGGGTGTCGTAGAAGGTTATAACTCCGGATACGTATCTTGGACCTAAATCGCAAGACAAACGAGACTCTGACGCCCGCGGATTGCTGTGTAAAAATCTATGCTTGGTGAATTTGAGTTCGTCCACTGCAGTAGCACCACACGCTATCCTCAAAAATACCCGAGAAATGTATACTGCGCGTATAGGGCACATTTTGAGCACATTTTAGGTCCAAGATACGTGTCCAGAGTTATACCAAGGTATAGGGCCGCTCTCTACCCTACAGTAAACATTCAACCTATGACAGACTGCCCACATACGTCATTTTAGGTCCATGATATATGTCCCGATATATTCTGAATGCACACGTATTATACAACTTTACGTTTATGGCTGTTCTATTTATTTGCTTCTACCGATAAATGCAGCATAATTCTAAACCTCATTGGAATGTGGAGAGCACTTTACTGTTTCATATATTCAACGCTCATTTTGCTGCTTTATTTAATGGCCTATAATAGTTTTGTTCACTCCTATTTCAGTCCATTCACTGCAGTGTTCTACGTTAATGAGGGAATATTGTGGTTGCATTTTACTTCAGTCCTAATTAAATTCTAATCTCATGTTGCTGTATCTGTTACTAGTAGCTCGGATCCCGGTTTCGCCTGTAAAATACACAGCGCTATCTAGAGCAAAAGAAGCATAGTATTACTGGTTTATGTTGTGGAATCTAGAATGCGGATAAAGTAACCTTTATCCGCATTCTAGATTGTGTAGCCGACCGCATACGACAACTGCCGACGCACGCAGCACATGCACGTAATTCATTGCGGCTTCTCAATGGTCCCCTTTATCCGTATCGGAGTTTGACAAGTAATGGATAGCTGGTATGCTGGTATGTGCTGCATGCGTCGGCAGTTTACGTATGCGGTCGGCTACGGAATCATACCTTAAACATACTTAGATACTTTTTTGTAAATACATACATATTATACATAGAAACACCCAGACCAATGCAAATATATGTTTTCAGGCATACAAATATTGCAAGGAGCGGGAATCGAAACCTCGCCCCCTGCGTAGCAGTCGAACATAGAACCGCTACGCCACAGAAGTCGTATTTACAATACGCTGGCCAACGATTTACCACTTGTATAGGGTTTTTTATACTACTTAGGTCGCAGACAAGCACACGGCCCTCCTGGTAGTAAGAGGTTACCGTGGCCTATGGGAGAGTGCAACACCAGGGGAGTCACACTCGTGCTGTCGACCCTGTAAGAACAGAGAGATTCTGTGCTGTCAGCGCAAAAGATAAGTAGGTCAAAGCCTTTGGGTTTCCCACTGACAGCACAAAATCTCTCCAGTGAGCTCTGGCTACCCTACTCACCATCGGAAACACAACACGAGGTTATTAAGCCGCGGTATTCTGTGGGGCGGAGGTACTTCCCAGTCGGACTGCTTGAAGGGATGGATATGGATAAACCATTGTGTCGTGGCTGGAATATTTTAGCCACAAATGTGTTCCCTTCTTCCCATAATCCCAATTCCGTGTAGCTCTGGCGTGAACTGTCCCCTGAGGTGTCTCATCCCGAATTGGATTATAAATCTCCGGAGATTTTCGCGTGTTAGATCCTGTTCAATTTAAGCCTCCCAAAGGATCGGATATCCTCCGTACAATAATGAAGACAGCTGAGTAAAAAGGGAAATAGTAATACTTATTCATTTTTATACTTAGAAAAAGAATATATCTGAATACGCTCACGCTCTATCTACATCATAGTAATAATATGAACCTGAAGAGTTTGTTTCTTTGTCTGTTTGGTTGAAAGCAAATAGTAGGACGTAGTGAGTTCACGACTATAGTGTGAAAGCCAGGGTTTCTACCTCTCCGGCTCTGGCTCATTGAGTAAAAGTGCTGTATCTGTTGGCATTGAATTTATAAATCAAGATCTTATGAACTTCCTTCATTTAATTTACCATTTTTCTTAGAGAGATTTCATCCTTATGATTGACATAATTAATGATGCCATAAAAATACAGGATGATCTTTTTCGAATTTTAGTCTGTTCGATTACCGGGTAGCGAGTATTCAAAATTCAATGAATGCAGTTTAGTTTGTTTTTTAAATAAAGGAATGTTTTCTTTGAGTGACATTCGCTATCTCCAGTATTTAAAGTACTTTCCCTCGAGGTAAGTTCAAAATCTTCCACCCTGTATATTTAAACCACTACTTACCCCTACAGTGATGTACAGGTGAGAATAGGTATGTAACTTTAGTTACATACAAAGAACTGTCAAATCCAATAATTCCCACCTATGACGTCACAAATCAAACACGAGTACACGCATAATAACGAATTTATTTCGCTAAATACAATCCTTCAATTAATATATACAATCCTAATTATTATTACCATGTAATAATTAATCTAATTTACAATTACAATTAATACCCGGGACTTGGAACGTAATACAATACTAGCTCATTTACATAATGAGTGATGTTCCGTGTGTGATCTTATTGTAATCATGACATTTACTCATTTGATACAGTGGGTTACAAAAGTCGTTGAATTATTAATAAACTTATATAATATTTGTACAGAAATATATTACTTTTTCAGTTCTCAAAGGAATATGTTAACCTTTTACTTGTTTACTCGTAGGTTAGGTTGATTTGATCCTTCTAAGCTGGCTGGTTTTGGTGGAACCTTGTAAACCAAAAAAAGTTATGTTTACTATTTTTATTAGCCCCGTTAAGTTTAAAACTATGTGATCTGCAAACCGGAATTTTTTTTGCAACTTTTGTCGTAAAAATTACCAAGGTTCATTTTTTTTAATAACTATAACCTGTGCATAATTACACAGCAGTAGTGTAAAAAATCGTGGAAATATTATTCTAGATTCCAATGCAAATATTTTCGACTTCATTTCCAACTTGACCTACTGTAAAAATAAATACACCCTGTAACCACATAATGTATAGATTCCTACAGTAGACCAAACAAACAGCGAATCTATATGCACGCACACATTAGCATACTACTTACAATATGTACTCTCAAAATATTTAAGCTCCTTGCCAGTTGTGAGTTCCCGCGCTCTGACATTTCTAACAAATACGCATGGCTTGGATGTGTAAGCAGTCGTTGTATGAAGTTGGCCTTCTGTATGCACCTATTTATTTGCTGTACATATAACCACGCTTTCATCCCGGAAGGAATAGGCAGAGGTGAATTACACCCACATTTCACCAATCATTGTATTCGGTCCCACGTAATAGGGAGTCTATTGCCGTATTCCGAGCACCATTGTTGACTAGAGTCATGCATCTGAGGCTGAGCCTGTATATATCCATCTGATGTTAAACAGCCCTACCCCTTAGTCGCCTTGTACGAAACCGCATGAGAAGAGATGTGGTGGACCAAATTCTACTCTGCCGGGAATCGCACGGCTTTTATTTACTGTAGCATTTTGGAAATGTATTAAATAATATATATTTCACGCTTCAGTTACACAATATGAAAGTAATATCAACATTAATTGAAACAAGATCACCTACAGAACATTGAATTACATTTATTATAATAAGAAACATTCACTTAACGTAGGTACAGACATCATAAAATAGGGGTCTATAACAAAGATTTCTATGTATACAAATAGATAGGTAGTTTAGATTATAATTGTGTTATACTTCGGGGGTGGTGAAAATTTTTTCGTTCACAGAGATCGTTAGACGTTCTCCCACACACGGTGCACACTCTGCAGAGTCTGGATATTGCTAGTAAATTTTCCGTACAAGAATCTAGAGAGCGCTAGTAAACTACCTTATAAGGCTTTTGGAAAGTGCTAGTAATCTCCTACAAGTACTTACCTACTAATGTCCCGTACAAGGGTACAGGAAAGTGCTGGTAGTCCCCCGTATTCGGATACTGCATTTTGCTAGTAATCTCCCATAAAAGGGTACAAGAAAGTGCTAGTAATCTCCTGTACAAGGGTACAGGAAAATGATAGTAATCTTCTGTACAAGGATACTGGAGGATGATAGTAATTTCCTGAACAAGGGTAGTGGAGAGTGCTAGTAATCGTCCGTATTCAGACACTGTATTTTGCTAGTAATCTTCCGTGCAAGGGTACAAGAGATAACTAGCACAATACAGTAGCTATTAATCTCCCGTATGAGGTACTGGAGAGTGCTAGTAATCTCCCGCATAAGGATGCTGAAGAGTACTAGTATTCTCCCGTACACGGGTAGGTAAACTCTACTACTCTACAACTCTACTCTCTTTTTTTTACGTATACTACCTCCTAATAAAACAAAGTGCGGAATATCTACAGTATCTAGGAGTATACAAAGAAATCTTTGGTCTCTAATCTATAACCACAAGGTACTATGTACAGAGGAACTGATTCAATTGATCTACGTTTGGCACACATTTACCGTATTACAGATATGTTATAAATTCACATTTGATTTATTTAATTTAATTACACATTTTAAAATAGATTTTTACGTAACTATAATCCATATCATTGAAATATAAAAAGTGCTTTTTAGCTTAGATAGTTTTAATCTTATTTTTATCTTAGAATTATTTGAAATAACTGAAAGAAAAACATTCATAAAGATCAGTCGTTGATCACCATTTAATCTAATATAATTTGAACATAATTATTATAATAAAATCTATTATTATTAGTCTCTTAAACTATCACAAATAAAATATATAAACATTTATACATATATACTTTTCTTTTATACAGACAACAAATTATACCTATTATTACTATTTTAATTGATCAAATTTAATATTTATCTCATTATTTTCACAAAAAAATAAAATTGCAAAAACAATAACAATATACAAATATCATGATTTGTTTATTCCCCATATTTGACCTATATTTGTTGTACTTTCACATTGTCTAAAATTTTGTTTAAATCTTTTGTGCAAAGGTGGCAAATAAGCACACGGCTGTCTTATGTACATTATAGGTTCTTATTGGGCACTCTGAAAATATGTATCTATTTTGTGTATTTAAATGCTTTCCATTGTCGATGTTTGTATTTATGTCGGATATAAAATATGTTCCCATACCGACATCGCATAATATGTACTTATCTAGAGAAGAAAACCACTCTTTTTACAAGCTTTTATATAGTTTCACCTGTTTCGATGTTTGTCATCTAATCTAGCAAATCACTCTGATTTCTGTTTGCGCTACGAGCTTTTAAAATCAGTACAACTCTTGCAGAATTTTTTTATTTTTATTTTAATAAAATAGATTTTTTGAAGAAAAGTTTTTTATGAATAATTTTATTAAAATGATAAATGGACTCTATAATGGAATCTAAATTGTCATTAAAATGTGTATGAAATTTCACTAACAATTTGTCCACCCTTAGAACACAATTGTTTTTCAAATTTTAATGAGATCACCCTTTTAAAAATAATAAATTCAATTGATGACGATATCGCATAACATAGAAATAAATTGGGATGTCTGATTTATTTTTTACTAGCTTTTGTCCGCGGCTCCGCCCGCGTGGATGTCGGTTATCGCGACCAAACATAGCCTATGTCCTTTCTCGAGATCTAATCTACCCCTATACCAAATTTCATCAAAATCGGTTCAGTGGTTTGGGCGTGAAAGCGAGACAGACAGACAGACAGACAGACAGACAGACAGACAGAGTTACTTTCACATTTATAATATTAGTAGGGACTAGCTAACCCGGCGAACTTCGTACCGCCATATTTTCTGATCCCGTTCCCGCTGCATATCTTTAAATTTATCAGTGTTTCTCTACAATATTATACATGTATTATGCATATAAACCTTCCTCTTGAATCACTCTATCTATTAAAAAAAACCGCTTCAAAATCCGTTGCGTAGTTTTGAAGATTTAAGCATACATAGGGACGGACAGACAGCGACAGTGACTTTGTTTTATAATATGTAGTGATATAGGACTCATTAATTTGACTTTATCTAGCCTGATGGTAAGCTTGAGGCAGTCTCAGGAAAGAGGGTCACCAATTCACCATTACAGACACCAACAATTTTACAATGGTAGCACTGTGTGATGGTGGACTGGTAGAAAGGAACGATTTTTGTATTTACCTATCGAGCGCAGAACATCAACTAGAGCAGGCAAGCAAACCTGTGTGCATACATTGCCTTGAGTGTGTGTTATGTGTGTGTCACGAACACACACATACACATATGTATGTGTGAGAGGGTATGCGTATGTGATTGTGAGAGTGCTTATGAATGGGAACCAATGATTACAACATGTTCTATGACTTGACACCACTGCAGCTGAATCCGCGATGATCCTATCCTACCTAGACTTATTCATGAAGATATAATATGTTTGTATTTTTGGACGCCATTTTGGGCTCTCTTGTCATTAGCGCTAAGCTTTCAGTAATTTGAGCCAAAGTACGGCACGTGCGGTTGGATCCCCAAATAGCTGTCATGCCTACGGTGTCACACGGCATACTGATGAGCTATATTTTTTCTTACCAGATCCAATAAAGTCAGTTTCGATTTTCAAGTTGGCAAACTTTGTTGGTGGCATGTTGGCGACACGATGAGCAACTTTGTCTTGGCAGTTAGTGACGGATGAGTTTAAAAAAATATTGGGCTTTGTTTATGCAGATAATTTAGTTTTTTTTCCTCGCTTGACTCATAGTTTTAAAACAAGAAAACTACTGGGTAAAACTATGTTAAATTTTTTTGGGACCAAATGGCAATTATTCCGCATCAAATTATTAATCTCAGAGTAAGTAATCGGTGTTTATGCATAATAAAATACCCATCGAATTGAGAACCGTCTTCTCTTTGAAGTCGGTTAAAAATGACGCGATTCTTCTTCTTCCTCTTAGCGTTAATTCCCAGTCGCATCCGAAGCTTTCAGCTCGGAGTCTGGGGTCCGCTTTTGCCAGTCTTAACTACGGATTTGGCTAGACCTCGATATTTTCTGTGAAGCGATTGCCATCTGACCTCCACATCCCAATGGTAACATTAGGCGATATCGAAGCTTTGCAGCTAGACTGTTGTTTTTGGATTTTTGAGGGCTCCAACTACCCGTAACGACTGCCATAGATGTTCTTATGGCAACCGGGACTGACGGCTTAACGTGCTCTCCGAGGCACGACCAGACCAATGCAAATACCCATATTTCATGAACACAAATATTTGCACTGAGCGGGGATCGAACCCACGCCTCCTGCGTAGCGGCCGCGTTCACTACCGCTACGCCACGGAGGTTGTCATTGTAGCATGATATTGTAGAAAATAAATAAATATATTTCATTTGATAATTCTATGAAATGAGACCACCAACCCTGAGCCGACAGGCGTCTCCTGAGGATCAGTATATAGGCCGCTTATAACCCTTCAGAACCCCTTTCAAGTCTTTCTTTCATTACCAACCGTAAAAGCTTCCCTTCGAATACAAAAGGCTTTCGCAAAATAATCAAAATAATGACACGGTAGGTGGGCTTGTCAAACAAATCCTTTTAATCCTCGAGTTGGTTTCATTCCAATTTAAACTTTTTTTTTGGAACTTCAATAAAATTTTCTGTTGAATATAAAGGATTTTTTAACAGCACTGAGTTCGTTGAGTATAAAGTACTAAGATCAGTTGGTTTGTTTATTGAAGGTAAACTTTATCCATACTAATATTATAAATACGGAAGTAACTCTGTCTGTCTGGCTTTCAGTCTGTCTGTTACGCTTTCACGCCTAAAATACTGTTCCAATTTTGATGAAATGTGGTACAGAGATAGATAGATTAGACCTTGAGAAAGGACATAGGTTAAAGGATAGAGGCTGTTTTGTCGCGATAACCGACTTCCACGCGGACAGAGCCGCGGGCAATATCTAGTTATATATACTAGCTATCTAGACCCAAAGTAAGTATAGTTTGACTAGCCTGTATTATGAGTTCTAAAACACAGATTAAATATTATTTATATAGGTACATTTTTTATCATACTTTATTTATTTATGAATATTTATAAACAGAAAAGTTCAAGTACCAATTTTGATACAAAATTCAATTTATTACTACCCTATTTTCTGCTGACAAAAATAAACGACGAAAATACCAAATTTCTACGTTGTGAAGTAACCGAAAATTCCAACATTTTAATAATTCAAAAGAAATACTCCATTGTATTTCCAAGAACATAACAATCAAATAAATATAACACAAAATTGAATTCTGCGCGAAAAATACAAACAAAATCAAAACAAAAATTGTTCGCCGTCAAATGGACGGGAGGGCGGAAGGCCACGATGCTTCCCGACCCTCTGCCGAATAGCAAATTAAGGAAACCTGAAAGTTTGCTCGCACCAACATAAAGGTGTATGAGTTTGCGAGAATATTAACTTATCTTTTTTTGTTTCCTCAGTAACGTTATAACGATGTCCGTGAAAAATAAAACTTCTTCTTAAAAAATCCATAGAAGCGAAGAATATGAAGCGGAGAATGCAACACTAGGTACCTACTTTAGTTAAGCTCTTTTTAGGGTTCCGTAGCCAAATGGCAAAAAACGGAACCCTTATAGATTCGTCACGTCTGTCTGTCCGTCCGTATGTCACAGCCACTTTTCTCCAAAACTATAACTACCACTAAAAATTGGTTCGAACGAGATCCAGTCAGTAGTTTTTTTTTAATACGTCATAAACCGCAATTTTCGCCTTTGCTACTACGGAACCCTACATGGGCGAGTCCGACTCGCATTTGGCCGATTTTATTTTTGTTTGGTTTTCGTGCATGTCTGTGCAGAATAAAAAACTTTTCTTGCGGTCACAGTTCGAAAAACGATCAGTGGATCAAGCTACCTAGGTGCGGTCGCTGATTGGATGGGTGACCTTCACAATCCAATGGCGATATCGAAGCATTGCAGCTAGATTAACTAAACTTTTTAGGGCTCCAACTACCCGTAACGACTGCCATAGATGTTCGTATGGCAACCGGGGCCGACGACGGCTTAACGTGAGCTCTCCGAGACCCTATACTATAAATACTATCTACTAATTATAACTTATTACTTTTTTTCCAAACATATGTAGTCGAGCTAAGCAATTTTCAACTTCAAAGATAAGACTGAAATCACCTATTACGTGTACAAAAGGGAACCCTTGACTTTAGAAGTGGCAGTGTATAAAGGACATTATTTTCGATTGAATTCGGATCCGACTGAAAAAGTATCCCGATCTTAAAGAAAACCGTAGGAGTAACATTATTTACATTTTCTCTAAAGAAAAAGTCTCTATAATACGATTTCTGTTGATTTCCTAATGGCTCGCTTGGTGCACGATCAACTAGATAGGGAAAGGATTTTATCACCGGCTTCCTTTTTAAAATTTTCACCATTTGTCACTGGTTGCCAGAGCTCCTTCACAATATAGCGGGATAAAGATAAATTAGAAAATTAAATATTTAAAACCAACGCATCCGGTAGATTCCAATACATTGTTTGAAGACTAAAAAATTTCTGGTTTACACAGTTGATACGGGGTTTCAAAATATACCACGGGTACACTAGTACTATTATCTGTTTTGTGCCACGGGTGAAGCCGCCCCGGTTTCGGTCCTCTAGTAACAGCTTCAAATTATATATCCACAAACAGGTAGATATTTTCCCAAACGAGTGTGAGTTCAACTTCAAAGGTAGTAATGCGGTCGCTCCTTATAAGTGAAAAAGGATATCCTTGTATCGTTGATCTAACACAAAATTAGGTATGCGTAAGCTTGGCGTAAGCCTTCAACTTAGACTCGAGTGTGCTCGCATATGTTTTTCTATTGTTAACGAAGCCTGATACTGGAGCGACGGTACTGGAAAAGCACTTTGTATGTATTCACAAAAGAAGAAATCCGATCGCAAGCGTTTACGTGTAACCACACGACACACGCTCTCACATTTTCTAAATGATTTACGTTTACGAATCCGTAATACTGTTATTTTTTTAATTACCAATTATTCGCCCTGGTTTTTTTTGCTTTAGTTATAATGTAGATGGCTCCACCGTCGCCCCAAAGACGGTGCGGGCTTCGGTGGTTTAGCGGTCAGAGCATTCCCCCTGTAAGGGAAAGATCGCGGGTTCGAGTCCCGCCCGAGGTCGATTCTTTTACCTTTCTAAATCGATTTGAAAAGTTAGCATAATAAATGCTTAAAAAATTCATTCAATTTAGTTATAAGTATTTATATTTACTACTAGCCTTCCATCCGCGTCTCCTAAATGTCATGCTTGTCGTATTTGTCACTCACTGTAACAGGAGTGAGTTAGTATGGTTAGTAGCTGTAACGCCTCCCTAGACAAGTGGCGATTCATCAGCCGGCGTATCATAGAAATAGAATGACAAATGTATGGAATTTGACGTTTATAAAATACGTTGACAACTGTCAACGTCAAAACCCATACATTCGTCCAATTAAATAATAATAATAAATAAATATTCTACAACATTCTACACAACGCTATCTAGATCCATGGTAAGCTTAATTAGCTTGTGTTATGGAATCTAGAATGCGGATATACATACTTAAATACTTTTTTTTTTGTAAATACATACATATTATACATAGAAACACCCAGACCAATGCAAATATTTATATTCATGCATACAAATATTGGCACTGAGCGGGGATCGAACCCGCGCCTCCTGCGTAGCAGCCGCGTTCACTACCGCTAGGCCACAGAGGCTGTCAAATTGCTACTTGTCTAGGGGGTAGATCTCAAATTCCTTCAAACGTTTACTATTGATCTTTTTCCAATAATGAAGTAAGCTCCCATTCCACAGGATCATTCATTACATGTGTATATTTATAGCGTATTTACCCCTTCGGTCTTCCTTAAATAGATAACGGTTCTATGAAGTGTACTGAAGTGGAATGTTCGGAATTTTCATTACAGCACTCAACCAGCCATTAATTTTAACGAAGCTGTGTGCTTTGAAAAATATTCCTGTGACATTGCCATAAATCCTGTAATTTACTTCTTTGTCTTTAGAGAATAATTTGAAATTGAAAAAAAATTAGAAGCCGTGTTGGAGTCGGTGGAGTAGAATAAATAGTGCCACCCTCTTCCTGTGGGTGTTGTAGAAGGCGTCTAAGGGATAGGGCTGTTCTCCATCCGACAATAAACATACAGCCCATGACTAAGGGTATAGGCTCGCCCCCTATTACGTAGGACAAAAAATCACAGTTGGCGAAATATGGATGACTAGCTTTTGCCCGCGGCTCCGCCCGCGTAGATGTCGGTTATCGCGACCAAACATAGCCTATGTCCTTTCCCAAGGTCTAATCTACCTCTATACCAAATTTCATCAAAATCGGTTCAGCGGTTTAGTCGTAAAAGTGAGACAGACAGACAGACAGGCAGACAGACAGACAGACAGACATACAGACAGAGTTACTTTCGCATTTATAATATTAAGTAGGGATAAGATAATACACCTCTGCCTACCACTTCAGATTTTTTTTAAGAATATTAGCAACCGAAATTACTAATATTCCCGTTAACCCCTCCAACTAAGCTAAATTGCTTGTGCTAGGAGTGGGTTCACGTCGGTAGTGTAATGGCCAGGATTCGAACTCGGGACCTCTCGAACGTCGATTTATAGGCGAGAGTATTATGTATGTATTAAAAAGTTTATAGTCACGAAAAATAATTATAATTTATTTTTATTCGAGTAACTTTGACTTATATTAGACATTTACAACAGAGTGTAAATTAAAATTAAAAAACAGAATTTATTGTTGTAGTTATCTTCTTTGTCTCTAGGGAATAATTTAAAACTTTATAGTCGCCTATGTAAATGAATGTTCTATTTTATTTTCAGATCTTTGTAGTAGATAATAATTATGTTATGGTGGCTAATTAGACCCGTTTGCTCAACAGGGCGAAGCAAAAAGTGCGTCCTAAAAATTAACTCGTATTGCCTAAATAGGACACTAATTAATTATAGACAAAAGCACTTAGACAAACGCTTTCGCCTGTGTACCATTAGCAGAACTTGTAAATGATAATGATGAATTTCGGCATATATCTAAGAAATTAAAAAAAACCAGTCAAGTGCAAGTTAGAATCACTCACGAAGGGTTCCGTACCATTTTGTTTTTTAGTATTTATTGTTAAAGCGATAACATAAATACATCATCTGTGAAAATTTCGTCACGGTTCATAAGATCTAGGCTGGTGACAGACAGGCGGGCAGTCAAAACATTGTATGTATGAAATTAATAAATAAAATAAAAAATATAAAAAAATCTTAGTAATGGGTACGGAACTCTAAAAAGTGAGAACAAAGTCTTGATATACGATAACGCCGAAATTATTATAAATCTTACACGCATCTTAAAAGAAAAATCCTTGCACGAACCATTAATTCTACCTGTCTCCAGATACTCATAGCCATAATATAAATTTCGCATCTCTGAATCCCAAAATTTCTTGCCATCCATACTGAAATTCTGTACAACGAAATTTCTAGAACAGGTCAAAATTTCGTTTGAATAATTCCAACAAAAGCCGTGCAGGTATTCAGCTTCATAGTTCCCTTTTATTGCAATACCTCGAAGAAAATGGTATTCTAAATATGAAAATGATTACGTCATAAGGTACGGGTAAAATATCTTATGGTCGAAGATCCCGGGGCCGACAGCGTCACTCATTTTCTGACGAATGAAATAAAGGAGCGTTAGTATGTACTTTATTGGTGGGCCTACTTGCCAGCTCGGCTAGGCAGCCAATTTCCAGGTATCTGGTAATTAGTGTATGTTAAAAGATTACTTACTTCGCTTAAAGCGATAAGGCTACCCATTGTACTGGTTTTGTATAGTGATGAATTTTATTAATGATGTATTTTATCAAATGGTATACAATAAAGTGTATGATTAATAAATACTTCACGTAACTTCTCCTGGCTGATGTTAACGTGTGTACGCTTTAGATAATACCGTTAAAAACGTCATCAATACTCCCAGACCAACACTGCTCAAAATAAAAGAAAATAAAGGTCAGCAAATTTCATGCCCAAAACAATGCCCGCTGAGTTTCTTGCCGGAGTCTTCTCAGGCCATGACCGCGTTTCGCACCAGTCGGTGGTCCATTCGCTAAACTAGTCTATAATATTTTTTTTTAATTTTGACGTTTTGTGGAATTAATGATTTTTGACTTTGATGGTCGTCAGAAAATACGCGAGGACTGGCGGCCCTGGGATCTTACTCTATAATGTGTGACAAGTGTACCGTGTTCTTATAAACTCGGTAAGAACAAAATATTGTTAGACATAATTTGTTGGAATATTCCTCGAGGGTTTTGGTGAAGAAGTAAAAGTTTTAGGTAAGTCAGAGCTGATTATACTGATACTTGGCGAAATTTTAAAGGTCATATGAGTTGTTTCGAGTTTGAAGATAGCATGGATTTACCTACAATACGTGCTCTTAAACACGTACTAAATTTTGAATAACATAAATGTGCTATCTGTACTTCTGTTACGAGTTTTTAAAATGCGATTTTTTTTTAGTTCAGTTCAATTAATATTAGAAATGTTATTTAGACTCTTTAGTGAACCCTTTGGAGGTGATAATGGACAAGTTATGACTGCATCCCATTTGGATTTCACATTGAAGTTCCCATTTTGTAACCCGCTTATATATTCATTTTATATTTCATTTTTAAATTTAAACAATTTAAACAATAATTCTTTTAATTATGTAGGATATTTCGTGATAACCATTATTTTGATATTAGGCAGATATTCTTACTATTGTGGCAGTTATAGACTTAGGCCGTATGCTTATTCACCAACCTGGATGGCACTGAGACAAACGACTTTTGCAATTACCGACATATTGATGTCAATAACATAATATTGCTTAACCACAAATTTTGCAATTTGCAAAGTCAATTAGAATTTATATCAATAATTGTGTTAGAATATCCTGTATTATAATGAACTGAAATGCATTATAATCACAACCAATGATAATAATGACAACCAGTCTTTATTCTGAATAACATTCAATTTCAAAGGTACTCGTAACGCGAGAAGACGGTAGATTTCAATTGGTTAATATAAAAAATAGAACTGGTGCAAAACTAGACCAACTTAAATGTGTCGGCTATTAAGAGTTACGAAACGATTTGTCACTCAGAATAAGGAGCCAGCAAAGAAACATCAGACACACATCTATAAAATAATTCGTTGATTGAGATTTTATTCGCTATACAGCTAACCCAAACTATTTTAACAAATACATAACAAATTATTAAGACAAAAATAGAAGTAGGAGCACCTTAACCTTATATATAAATACAATTTGACAATATAAAAGGGATAAACAAATAAGAATCAATCCCAATTATCTTAACAGAAAATAATAACATCAATATAAATATATCGACAACATTCATTTACATAAATCTATTCGCTTAAATGTTTTCACAACCATCTAACTATTACAAAATAACTACTAACTGAATAGTTAACCTAAGAATTGGTGTTACTAAAATACAGTGGGTTGCAGAAGTCCGTGGACATCTTAAGATCTATAAATCCTTTGAGCACCTAAGCACAGTAGGTATAACCTAAGTCTAATTTAAAGGTGCTGATAAACCTGAGAATTCACTTGTAATGAGCATTCTTACGAATGTTACATTACATAAAAATACGAGAACATTTTAGCGAGCATTCTATCGAGCATTCTGGCGAGCATTCTGGCGAGCATGCTTGCAAAACGACTGTAAATTCGCTGCGACTAGAGCGTTCGCTAGAAAGATCATGTAAACGTTCGTAGCATTATTTGGCTCTACACTTGGCTTGGTTCGTTGTTCGGTTCGACAAATTTAAAAGCGGCGAATGCTCGATGTTCTGTTACAAGTGAATACTCAAGTCAATCAGCACCTGAACAGAATGAAACACAGGCACTTTCTGCGACCTTCAAAAGCTGTTGCCACCACTTGCGCCAGTGTTTAAGAATTGCAGCAGTGATTTTACATACACAGAATTTTATGATCTGTCAGATGAGCCTGGTTTTTCTGGTAATCTTATCTTATTAGATACAGTATTTTGTTGTTTTTTTTGGTGTCACCACCAGGATTTTTGCCTTGCAGCATAGCCATTACGAGCTCTCCAATCATGTGGTAATCTGATCAGACTAGGTTTAGTGCTGTTCTCTCTCATACTATTACTTACTAGATGGCGTGTGGCGTCACTTCATACAAGTTTAGTTTCTTTGTTTATGGACTTTTGCAGCTCACTGTACATTTACCTAATGACAGCCAAGGACTTATAAGATGTTATTGCACGTTTTAATTGAAGTAAAATCATTTTTTACTACATTATAGCGATTTATTTGGTATTATTTACATTTAGTGTAACATTTCGGCTAGTTTTCAGCGGTCATGGCCGCGGGTTCACTAAAGATGTAGTTGACACATAATTTGAAGTGTAATTTATCTCAAAGTATCCGAATTATATTGAATCGTTGGTGTTGGTGTTATATAAGCGGAATGAGCTCACTGTGTTTTACACAATGAGCTCTCTTGTTATATTTTCTTTTTTCTAGGTTTACTGCAAGGTATTGTATGGAATTTTAAAACAATAAAGTATGCTATTTAAATTTATTGAACGCGCTTTAATTTCTCCAAATTCTCCAATACAACCATCTTGGGGCGGTGGTTGTATAGGTGAATTTGGAGCACAAGGCGTGACTCGGTTGCATTCTTCCTATAAAGGACTGGTCGTAGATTCGAGTCCTACCTGAGTCGTTCCACTTTTGCCCATGTTAATCGGTTACTGAAAAATAAATGAAACATCGGCATAAGTATCATCATCATCATCATCATTTCAGCCATAGGAAGTCCACTGCTGGACATAGGCCTCCCCTATAGATCTCCAATAGGACCGGTTGGAAGCGGCTCGCATCCAGCGTGTTCCCGCGGCCTTAATGAGGTCGTCTGTCCGGCATAAGTGTAAATAACACTAAATAAATCACGATAGAATATATTAAAAAGTAAGTTTATCTGAGAGATTGACGTTCGTGTAAACTTCAGACAGTATGATGTAGAACTTTTGTTAACCTTGAAGAGATTCTCAGTCGTTTGTGTCACAATAGTTTGCAATATGTGAAATCTGGAAATAGTTTTGGTTTCAGAATTGATTAAAGTATCTTACTAGTTCGGTATGTTTGTAACTTAAATATTTAGTAAGACCGTCGGAATATCTTTTGTTACAACCTTATTTTTATACATACGCTCATTCTTCTCATTGGTAAGCAGATATATTGCTATGATCAACTTTCACTTCTTCTACTTTCGCAATGTTCTCATCCATGTTCCCCGGTTGCGGGTGATCTTGACCTGGCCGTTCCTTAAAATACTCTCGACCTGCTTGACATACGTATGTCTGGGTCGACCTTTCCCGGGTTGCCCATTCACCCTCACCTTATAAATCTGTTTCGTCAATGAATGCCATAATTTAGTCTACGAGTATTGTAAGGTGTTTAATTTTAAGTCATTGTTCATAGCATAAATCATAATTATCGTTTTTAATGTATCGAGTAATTTCAAACAGAAATCCTTATAAAACAATGTTCTCATTTTGCTTTTTTGCTTTGTTTCATAATTAAAAAATGTAATTTAAGAAAATTGTGCGTTGATTGTAGGTACCTATATGTTTTCTAGTTCTTATTGTTTAGTCGAACACAAAAGTTACTGTGCTACTTTGGGATTAATACTAGTAGTACTATTACACAGGAACAGGTACACTGGAACAGATACACTGGTATAGATATACATACCTAGTACACTCACATCATACTGACACGGGCTTTATGAACTGCAATTGGTGCTATTGAGTAGAAATGGTTGATTAAGAAGCATCATCCTAATCTTAGGTAAATCTTCCCGTCGATCCCTTCTCCAAATTTATTTGGACTTGGCGCAACAAGTCATTTACTTCCACACAATTCCTTTCAGATGTCATCTCTTCATGAATAATATCGTCTTTCATACATTCCATCCATCGTTTTTCTGGCCTACCTCTGCTAGCCCTTATTGGTGTAGATATATTAAATTTAAAAACTCATGTTTGATACAAACAAAATTCTTTTTCTACAATTTATCAGTTACTGTTCTTACACTATCTAAGTACGAAATACGATTTCCTCTGGCCTGGAGCAGGAGGCCTGGTGAGCTCTCAACACATCCGCTGAAGTAGACCTGATACAGTTGTTCATGTGGATGTCTGATGACGCATTGGAGTGGTGCTGGTCTCGACGTTGGCGCTGACAGCAATAGCTGCGGCCGATGTCCCCGCAAAGAGACCTGCCGTAAAAATCGAGTAGGAAATAGTATATAAGTGTATATCTTAGAGCTTTAATATATCTGGTAATGGTACTGAACCTTACACATTTTCATGCCCCAACACCTGGATAGCTGAGGACCTAAACAGGGTGCCTGAGGTGGCTATTATTTGCCAAATTTTGGGCTGAACTTATTTAGTACAGAAGGATATTGCCATTACTTTGAAGAAGAAGCGACTATCGAAGCTCGTAAGCAACTCCAGAGCCGGGAGCCTTGGGACCTGGAGTCCGCTTTCCTACTTTTTTTACTGTGTGTGAAATGCTAGTATAGTTCTAAGTACATTTAAGAAATCTTAAGTAATATGAACATGAATTCAACAACAAAATAACAAAACAATACCTACCTGCAACAAGAATCCAGTGTTTTCCTGAAGGCTGCCCTGAAGTCTCTATTGAAGTAAGCGTAAATAAGTGGGTTTAGGGCTGAGTTGAAGTAGCCCACCCAGAAGACCGCGGCCACGACTGGTGGGGGCGAGGGGCACGCGTCTCCGCAAAGCGCTGTTATTATGTACCTGTTTACAAAATAACAGTTATTGGAACTGGTAAAAGGAAAAGGTATGCTGGTTATTTTAACCCACCATATGCAATCTCTAGCATATGGTACAAATCTAGCAAATTATTCCATCAAGAACCAAGAGGTTCGGTGATTCTTTTCTTTGTCGACCCCTAAAGTTTTGGAATTCTTTACCAGTACAACATGTGTTTCCTTCCTCCTACAATTCCGAGTCGTTTAAGCGGGGCGTGAAGATGAAGCAATATTGACATGTCCTATTTAAAAATGTCTAGTTAATGGACTATTTATTTACTCAATTAATACATTTTCCCCTATGAACTGTGTCTATTACGCATATTCTAACTAGAAAAATATTACGTATGCATATAACTACTTTTCCTTCGAAAAAATACTTAATGCCTCATTTTTAAACCCATTGAGACCCACTCCACAGAACCCTTTAGTAATTCTCGAATACCCCTAAGCTAAGGTGATCTGCAGTATTTATTTATTTCAAACTTCATGCACATAAGTACACAGTCAACCTAATAGGTGGTGCAGAGAATAAAAAAGTAGGTGGTATTAACTACTTTTGTACAAACACTCACCATAAGAAAAATGGCAGCCAGCATGCCAGAAACGCTGACATGATGATCCCAAGCGTCCTAGCCGCTTTCCTCTCCCTCTTCATCTTGCTGCTAGCCATCGGCTGCATCTGTATGCTGTGCCGTTCCCTCATCACGTCTCCCATGGTGATGCCGTTGATCTGCAGGTGCTTGTCCAGCAATAGGGCTGCTACTTTACTCCTGTGAACAAGAAATATAGTGAGATTAGTTAACTTCTTTAACTGGTTTACGTTGCCGCGATTTGCAACTATAACCCGGGCTATAGAATTTGAATGGCGACTGGCACACCGGCAATCACATAGGAAACCGGAGTCGTGAGTTTCCGCGACCAGTTTGAAACGCGAAACCCGACATGCGCAATTTGAGTCGCCCGCAACTAGAGCGCGCGTCTGAAGAACTACTCTCAAAAAGTATCGGCAAGATGACGGATTCCGTGGATTGGTGGAACAACAAATTCAAAATTGAATTTGTACAATAAAAATCTTAATTTTCAGTCGCGTAATATACGAGCCTCGTTAACATCAGTTGCTTTCAAAACGCAACTGAAGTTGACGAAACTCTAGTTTCTTTCAAGTTGCCTATTATAAGAAGGGCCTTAGTAATAGGGTTCTGTGTATACCCTTTGGCTACGGAACCCTAAAACGCACGTCAATAACCGTTGTGATAACGAGGCAATTCAAAAAGGTATAAGTAAAGCATTAGACACACTCCCAGGAGCTATAAAGTTCAATAACCTGGGATAATACAGTGTGTATTTGCCCCAGCCACTTCGTTCATACCTTCGTTTTTATAGGCTTTATAAAATGATGATTAGATATAAGGTCGGAGTACAGCCATCGAATATTGGATTTGGGAGGACAATTTGGTGATTTCAAATTATTATGGTCGTAGGTACATCATGTAATTTTACAATCATCATCATCCTTGCGTTATTCTCAGTCGCATCCAAGGCTGTCATCTCGGAGTCCGGGGTCTACTTAAATAGGATATTATCATGGTGGTACCTAAGAGAGCACTTGAAGCTGTCAATCCACAAATTATTTATCAATCAACTTAGACACAACAAACGTAGAATAATAATTATGTATTATCATATTATACATACATATATGTATACTCACACCTGTAAATACCCATCGAGGTAGGCAGTGGTGTATTAATACCCACATTTCACCAACTGTGATTTTCGGTCCGATAGGGGGCGAGCCTATTGCCTTTTTTTTTTATCGTGCGAAAAATCCCCACGGATACCTCCCCCGCCGGAACCGGAGGAGGAGGTTATGTCGGACTCGAACCGACTAAAACGCACGCCGACTGTGGGCCGTCGGTTACCGGAGGTGAGATTGTCGTAGCCATATCCCTCGCACCCCGGCCGACCCAGGGCCATATCTCACGAACTGGCCCTCATCCGGTGTGGGGACCACGGAGTCCCCAACTCGCCCCCGGGTATGGGGAGGCACGCAATGCTTCTGCTAGGGTGACAGGTGACTCCACCCGTCACCCCCAGGCCCGCGCTCATGGGGGACGGAGGTCATTGTCATTCTGCGACCTCCGACGCCCGAGTTGCCGCCGCTCGTCGCGGGCCGCGCGGTTTGCGATTCTCCTCCGCTCCTCGCGAACCGCAAGGTCTGCGATTCTCCTTCGCTCCCGCTCCGCCGCCTCCTTCACGAGCATTATTAGCGAGCCTATTGCCCGTCAAGTGGGCAATTAGTCATGGGCTGTATGTTTCCTGTCGGATGGAAAACAACCCGATCCCTTAGTCACCTTCTACGACACCCACAAGGAGAGATGGGGTGGCCCTATTCTACTCCACCGGGACCAACACGGCAATATGTATTAAAAAAGTTCGAAATCACATTACGACTACCTACTACCCTATAGTACGCGCCAGTTAGTGTGGCAATACGAGTGGAACAAAGTCTTACGAATACGAAGTAATAAGAAAGGTAAATCAAAAATATTAAGAAATAAGAATTATTACATTATCTTTTAACATTGAAACTGTCGTTTTTGCAAATTCCGTATACCTACACCACTGTATGGGTGAATGTAAATTACTCGTATTGCCACACTAACTGGCGCGTACTATAGCCATAGTACAAAGTGGTCAGCTCAAAGATCTAATACGTGAATATCCAAATGGCCAAATATACTCAGACTAGAATTCATTCAATATTCAGCAAAGCTGGCTTTGAGCTGACGTTACAGTAATCAATATCATGTTTTGATCCCAAATCCGTCCGTCAATCGAGATTATGGATCCCGTTTCTGAAATGCTGGCCATCTGTTGTAGTTGGATTTCGATTTTAGAATATGAGAGTAGCTAAGGTTTTCGTGAAAGATATTTTTGACCTTTTTAGTTACTAATACTTTGGATTTATTTTGTTAATACATATATAATTCATACTTATAGATGAATACGTATGTAGGTATACTGCCAAAATGATAGGATAGGCAGGACTTATAATAGTAGATTACTAGCCTTCCGCCCGCGTTCATCTCGGTTAACGCGACCTTTGCTCATATCTTCGGTTCTACTCCACCGATTGCGATCAAACAAACGTAAGATTTTAAGTCTGAGCAAGCCCTTTCTAAAAAAAAAATACCGCATCAAAATCCGTCCAGTAGTTTTTGCGTCCATCGCGGACAAACAGACAAACAGACAGGAAATTAAAAAAAAAAAATTCGTGTTCAGTACCGTTAACTTATCATAACCCAAGTATTTTTTTTTTAAATATCTCCAATGTACAGACACGACCACATTACAATTATATAATAGTATCTATAAATATAGATAAATGCGAAAGTAAAGTTATTTGTTGTAATGACTGAATGAATTTGACTATAATTTTGAGGCAAATAAAAATAACGACAGGGTATTGTGGTATATACCCGTGAATCACCTAGTAGAACACCTCGGTGTTCCAGGGGAACATTTTCGTACCCGTAGTTCACCTAAGAGGTATTTCCATGTTTTTTTTATTTATCGAGTATCCAATAGGTATTTCGGCACTGTTACAAGCGCCATGATCACGGCCTTTTAATGCTATTGACTATGTCAATCTCAAATTACATACATAGATACATACATAAATCACGCGTTTATCCCCAAAGGGTTAGACAGAGGTGAATTTCACCAATCATTGTATTTGGTCCCACGTAATAGGGGCTGAGCTTACTTAATCTCAAATTATACACCTAAAAGGTGTTCCGCGGCTGACTAGAACAAAATTGACCAGATGGACATATTTAGCTTAAATAAAAAATGTGAGCAGACGCATAAATACACCGACATATAAAAGAATCCTGTCATCCAGGAAAAAATCGTATAAAATAGAACATTTGACAGCAGTCGCAAACAAAAGTTAGCATGTTTCCAACCAACAAACTCTTAAATCTTAGTTATTCCTTCTAAGTAGACAGATTAAAACTTTTTTAATTTCATGTTAATTAACTCGTAAACTCGTCACTGTACACCTAAATTACTCCGGGTAACTTTGACTCGAAGTATTCGTATGTATACTTATATACCTAATATTTATATATAAAAACGATATAGGGCTGTATAACATCAGATAGATATACACATCCCAGACTCAGCTTCAGATGCATGGCTCGAGTCGACAATAGTGCACGGAATACGGCAATAGGCTCACGCCTTATTACCTACATGGGACTTAATACATAATTGGTGAATTCACAAGGTCTACTTATCACGTAGGTATGAATTCACCTGTGCCTAAACCACCGGGGATAAAGGCGTGATGCATCATCATCATCATCATTTCAGCCATAGGAAGTTCACTGCTGGATATAGGCCTCCCCTATAGATCTCCAATAGGACCGGTTGGAAGCGGCTCGCATCCAGCGCGTTCCCGCGGCCTTAATGAGGTCGTCTGTCCACCTTGTGGATGGACGTCCTAAGCTGCGCTCGCCGAAAGGCATGATTATACATATGTATGTATAAAAGGAAAATAACACTAACTGATTAATCACGAAATCTCAGGAACTATAACACAAACTTAAAATTTGGCAGGTAGGTTCCTTATAGGGTGTAGACATCAAGAACGGATTTTACGAAACTCCACTCCTAAAGGGTTAAAACGAACTCCACGCGTACGAAGTCGCGGGCGGACGTTAGTGCATATGTTGGAATAACAACAAACAGAAAAGTTTTGTACTTGGGTAACTTATAAGACTTTACCGGTCTTGATTTGTTTGGAAGCAATTTGCGACAAAATTGTGAACATACGTACATACACAATACACAATTAGACTCGCGGTTATATCGACGAACGATTGAGAGTTTAGTAACAATAATTCATACATACATACAATCACGCCTTTATCCCCGGAGGATTAGGCAGAGGTGAATTAACACCCACATTTCACCAATCATAGTAACAATAATATGGACCTCTATGTCAGAAATAACATAGACTGACAGCCTCTGTGGCGTGGTGGTAGTGAACGCAACCGCTACGCCGATCTCCGGTTAGATCCCCACTAAGTGCAAATTTTTGTATGCATGAATATGGGTATTTGCATTGATGTGGTCGTGCCTCGGTAGATCCCGTTTGCCATAAGAATATCTATGGCAGTCGTTACGAGTAGTTAGAGCCCTCAAAAGTTCAACTATTCTAACTACAGAACTTCGATATCACCAATTGGTTGTGGAGGTCAGAAGACAGTTACTTCATGGAAAATATCAATTTTCAGCCGCATCACAGTGGGTATGATTCCGTAGCCGACCGCATACGACAACTGCAGACGCACGCAGCAGATGCGCGTAATTCATTGCGGCTTCTCAATGGTCCTCTTTATTCGTATCGGTGTTTAACAAGTAATGGGTACGCTGTATCTGCTGCATGCGTAAGAAGTTGTCGTATGCAGTCGGCTTCGGAATCATACCATTAGACTAGAAAGCCGACCCAACCGACTTGACAAAAAGCTCAGAGAATGAAGTTGTCAGATGTTGTGGGATGACATCCCACGCACCGATCAGCTTAAATTCCACTCTCAAATTACTTCGGAGTCAAGTGCTTCACATTTACCAACCTCTGAATAGTTGTACTCCAATAGACGTGGGTGTCTATGCAAAAGTGAAAAAGTTAATCAACTGCCGAATTACTCGTAGTTATAACCCAGGTTGTCTAGCAGAGATTGCTCTCAATGATACTAGCACACTGTACAGTCAGCATCAGATCCGGCCGGGGTGCGAGGGATATGGCTACGACAATCTCACCTCCGGCAACTGACGGCCCATAGACGGCGTGCGTTTTAGTCGGTTCGAGTCCGACATAACCTCCTCCTACGGCTCCGGCGGGGGAGGTATCCGTGGGGATTTTTCGCACGATAAAAAAAAAAGTCAGCATCAGATCGATCTTAACTAGCAAAGTAATCCAAATTATCTTTTTTTATCGTGCGTAAAATCCCTACGGATATTTCCCCCGCCGGAGCCTTTGGGGTTATGTCGGACCGCGCCGTCTGTGAGCCGTTGGTTGCCGGAGGTGAGATTATCGTAGACATATTCCTCGCATCACAGCCAGCTCAAAATGATCTTAATACCTTGGTATCCCCCCTTTCTGTTGACAGATTGTTCTGATATTTGGCACAAACCTTTAGTTTGGACGATGATATAATTTAAATCAATGAAACAGTTTGAATTGATCTTAATACCTTGATATTAAAATCTTTTTGAGACTTTAGTAGTCAAGATCAATCTGATGCTAAAAAAGTGAAGACTTCTTAACACGTTGAACGCCGCACGAAAAATCGAGGTTTTCCGTTCAGGCCACAGGACTCACCGGTGAGCCTTCCCTTACTGTTCCGTTCAAGCCACGTAGGTCACCCGTGAGCCTTTTGACAGGTCTAACGAAAACGCTTCCCACAAGCCACAGATTGCAGTTATCAAACAAAACGTATGTAGGAATGAGCCGCGAGGCCCTGCAGCGTATTCGGACGGCGTGGTTTTGAAATCCGGTAAAAACTTGTAAGATTTTTTCGAGGTTCTTGTAAGATGCAAGGGTCGTCCTACGATTCAGTAGAAATTGTTATTTTGATTATGGAGTGTGAATCGAAGTAATACATAATTGCGAATATTTTTATTCAAAATATAATAGGATATAATAATTTTCTTCTTCACCAAATAAAAATCTCGCATTACGTTTTATATAAAATCTTGTTTACAACATTTTATATTAGAATATTCAAAAAGTCTTGGAATGGAATGGAAAGGGGACTTTTGTCCGCACTTAAACTCCTTTTTGAAGACTGCAGGCTATAGTAGCCAGCCTTACACCGCCCAGAAGCGCAGAAGCTTACTGGGTGCTTCACAGGTTTCGCGGAGCGACCTCACTGTGCCGAGGATTCGAGAACGTTGGGGGGCTACTGTCTCGCATTCTAATACTACGTGGGCAGTCGTTTCCACGGCGATGAAGCACCCCCGACGTAGAGGGCTACCCGTGGTCAGGATGGTGTAAAGGTGCTTGTTTAGGTGACAGTGACCTGTTATTGTCCCCAGAATTGTTTCGTAAGCCGGTTGGTTCAATGATGGCAAGGCCACTTTTGACTGGCTGCAATCTGTGGTTTCTGCCCATCTTTGGATGTGTAGTTCGGCAAATCTCTCACGCAACCAGTTGCGGATCTGTGAGAAAGGTATCGGTAGTAATGGTAGTGGGCCATTCAACGACATGAGCCTCTTCACGCCAGTTAATTCGCGGCATCGTTGCCGTAGGACCCACTGTGCCCTTTTATCCACTGTAGCGTTACTACGTTGTTGGTGGATAACTTGTGTAAAGCTGCCTGATACTCCGCTATTAGTATGCTGTTTGGTTATTTGGTGGTCTAGTGTTTTCAGGACAGCTGTGCTGTCGGTGAGGAGTCTTATATTTAAGCCCCTCACCTCCAGTCTGTTTCTTTCCGTCGCAGCTGTTGTTATGACGACAAATTCAAATTGGAAAATCGAGCTGTGTTTGCCCAGTGGTAAGTGGATGTTTAGGCCGAGGTCCAGGGAGTGTACGCCTGCTCCTGAAACATTTTCTGTTTTGGAGCCGTCAGTGTACACGCGTACCTCTTCGAAACCGGAGTAGTCCTTATCCTCAAAAAGTCTCTAAAAATCACATTTATGACAGGAGTCCAGGCTGCCATTCACCGCATGAAGAACCAGAAAGCTGTGGGACCCGACGAAGTCCCCATCGAAGCTTGGAAGGCAATGGGTGCCCGTGGTGTGAGCATCTTCACAAACCTATACAACCGCATACTCTTCCCCGGTAAGATCCCGAGCCAGTGGAGACTGAGTATCATCACGCCAGTCTTCAAAGCTAAGGGATCGGTGCAGTTACCGCGCGCCGCGGTTTAAAGATAATCTCTCCCACCATGAAGCTCTACGAGCTGATAATCGAATCCCGGATCCGAAAGGAGAGTGCACTTTCGGAGTGTCAGTGTAGGTTTCGCTCGGGGCACGGGACCGTGGATCCGGCGTTCGCCCCAAGGATTGTGCGGAGAAATACAGGGCCAAGAACACGCCCCTGCACTGCCTATTCCTAGACATACAGAAGGCCTTCGACTGTGTTGCTCGCGCGGTGACACGCGCAATACCCACCAGGGGTATTGCGGTCCAAAGATGTTCCAGAGGCTTACATTGACACTATCCAAGACATGTACCATGATTCCAATTCTGTGGTTTGGACCGCTGTTGGCGACATGAAAACCTTCCCCGTTACCGTCAGGATACACCAAGGATCCGATTATCTGAGCTCCGAGGTCATCTTGGCCTCTGATGCAATCAAGAAAATACGTCTCTATGAAGATGATGATGAATCACAACTATGGCAGTTTTTAATACTGATTCGACCAATCCAATGTTCCTTTGGCTTTGGAAGGCGGGTGAGCCGCGGGGTGACCCCGCGGCCCCCGGCAACGGAAAAATTGATATTCCTTCTTAGGAGGCCACGGGACCCTCATGTGAGCCTTTTGCTATATCACTGAAACTAGACGGTAGAAGTCGCTAATTTTTATTTTCTACACGTTTTATAGCATTTTATTGAATTTGGGATGAAAATCAGAAGTTGTAAAAAAATACGGTTTCGTGATTTTTGGCGTGGCTCAAACGGAAAAGTACGCTAGGCTCACCGGTGGGCCGCGTGGCGTTCAACGTGTTAAGATAATTTCTAAAACAACGAGTGGCGTACAATAAAGAGTATTTTATAATTCTATGTCTCACATTTACTTATAATTTTAAGGCAAATTATAAATAATAATAGGTACACGTTTTAAAGCTTTGTGCTGGTAACCTACACAGACAAAGGATGAAGATTCTAAAAGATTGCTCGCATAGAACATTTATGTTTGCTGAAACGCCCACGTATGCTCTGCACATTAATTCGCTTCCAATATTGAAATCTTAGACTATATACAAACTCTATACCTAGACGCAGCAAATATCATTTCAACGCGGCGTAAATAATGACCAGATTTTGAATTACCTACTAGTTGTTGCCCGCGGCTCCGCCCGCGTTGATTACGGTTATCGCGACCAATCATAGCCTTATATCCTTTCTCAATGTCTAATCTACCCCTATACGAAATTTCATCAAAATCGATTCAGTGGTTTAGGCGTGAAAGCGTGACAGACAGACAGACAGAGTTACTTTCGAATTTAAAATATTAGTATGGATTAGTTACCGTAGAAGTCAATGACCTCTAAATATTTTAATAGAACTGATTTAAAACAGGTTTATCAGCCGCAAATGCCTTAACCGTGAATTAATAGCGATCGCTTGCAAGACAAACAACCCCTTTGTGTACTTACAACGGCAATTTATGTACTGCGGTTTAAAATTAAATAGGAATACTGTTTATCTTAACTCGATTAGATATAAAGTACAGTACGATTAATATGGCTAAAGAATTCTGTTTTTTTATGTAGGATACGTACGATACGTTGATATGACCCTACTTTGCCTCGCCTAATGGTAAGCTGGAGGCAAAGTCTTAGGGGTCCATTACACGGTAGGTTTAGCTGTCAGTTTAACCATCAATCTCGCCGCGATTGACCAATAACATTCATGATTGACGGCATGATGGCATGACGCTTGCATAAGCGTGTAATGGACCCCTTAGGAAAGATTGTCACCATATTACAATGTACCATATTACAATAGTGGCCCTCAGCTTGACGGCCTCATCAGATACTTTTTCACGCCCCGCATAAAGTACCCGGGAATTGGTGTTTCTTCATCTGACTGCCAGTCTCGGTTGAACACCCAGGTTGCACTTCAAATCCCAGGATCCGTTCTCCCACTACTCCTTTCCATTTGTTTTAACTGTTACGGGAGCGACTGCAGTCTGACTCGCCTCCCTCCCAACTAAGTCTGCACCATAGCTTCGTTTGTCATTATCAAATGTACTAGCTCACTAAATAAATTAGACATGTATTGACCTTTTTTATATAGGACACGTCAATACGACTTTACTTCGCCTGATGGTAAGCTGAAGGCAAAGTCAAAGAGGGTCACCGTTACAAACACCAACAATGTTACAATGGTAGCCATCAGTTTAACTGCCTCAACTGGTGTTTTTTTACATTTATGAAAAATGGTAAAATAACTCTAAACCAGAGAAAGTTCGTAAAGTGTGTTATGGCTCCTCTACACGCAGACAGATTCATCCGCAGATGAGGTATGTAATGAAATCAATCAATCAATCAATTAGCCTACTTCAGTCCACTGCTGGACATAGGCCTCTCCCAATGTGCGCCACGTTTGCCGATCCTCCGCCTTCCGCATCCAGTCCGACCCAGCCACCTTTCGCAGGTCGTCGGTCCACCTGGCTAGGGGATGTCCCACCTTCCGTTTTCCTACGCGCGGTCTCCACTCTAGGACTCGTTTGCTCCAACGGCCATCGGTCCTTCGGCAGATGTGGCCAACCCACTGCCGCTTCAGCTTACTTATTCTGCGAGCTATGTCGGTAACTTTGGTTCTATGTCGGATAACCTCGTAATGAAATACCAACGAGCAAATCACCCCGTCCACACGTCGGCGGACGCATCCGCTGTTAACATCCGGAGATGAATCTGTCTACGTGTACCCTTTAGGCAGTGGTGGTTTGAAGCAAATTGCAGGGTTTCTTTTCTCTGCCTAACCTGATGAGGCCTACCCTACCTATGTAAATTGTCACTGCAATTATCAGAATTTTAACTTTTATCTCCATAATTGCTCCAAACGAATTTAGTATTCACTCAGTTTTGGAATAAAATGCAAATGAAAATCAAAATTCACTCCCAATTGGGATGTTTGAGTGAATTTCAAAACTTTTGTCGGAGAGAATTGAATTCAATTTTGTTATGATTATCATAGTCTGTTGTTAACACAGCCTTCTCTTATTGGCTATTGTTTCATTACAACGTTTTGTTTTTATTAACCGACTTCAGAAAAGGAAGAGTTTAATGGATCGTAGTATTTTTTAATAGGTATAATGTCCAGTTGTCCTGGTTTTTTTTAACTCTTTATTGTACACCATTTAAAATACATAATTAAAAATGTATGACTACGGAATCAGTACAAGGGTGGCTTTATCGCTTTAAGCGATTTCTGCCAGGCAACCTTTGGATGGTCATAATGTTTGTAGGATTGAATGGTAGTTGTTTTGGCGTACTTTCAGTGTATTTCATGGTTCCCTCCCAACCCTAAAAGAGCCTGAAATCGCCTGGATTTTCAATTTACAGGTGTGGTCAATAAATATGACCGTTATCATGGCGCTTGCAACAGTGCCGAATATCGGAATATATAAATACTATCTGTTGGTTGCGGCTCCGCCCGCGTGGATGTATTGCGACCAAACATAGCCTTTATCCTTTCCCTGGGTCTAATCTATCTCTAGAAATTGGTTTAGTGGTTTAGGCGTGAAAGCGTAACAGACAGACAGAGTTACTTTCGCATTTATAGATTATAGATAATATGAACGGAAAATATCAATATCGGAAACTCAAAACAATACATAATCTCTATATATAAAAATGAATCCCTATTTCCCTTGGTCACGCCATCACGCGTGAACGGCTGGACCGATTTCGCTAATTCTTTTTTTAGAACATTCCTTAAAGTACGGGGATGGTTCTTACGGAGAGAAAAATTGAAAAAAATAAATAATTGACTGTTAGGCGGTACGAAGTTCGCGGGGTCAGCTAGTATACGATAAATATCCCGACATCTCTAATACTACATAATGTGCGTGACCATGATAGTTTAAATAAATATTCTTGTACCTTTAAGTACGTTATTACTTACTATTATATAAATATATTCTGTCAGTAATTTAAAACAGGACTTTTATTAATATTGCCGAACGATCGTCTTATTGTTTCGTATTCATAAGAAATAAATGAAGTGGACGCTTGATAAGCTTCATTGGCAGCGATCGCTTTTCTTATTATAATATCGAGAGATCTTTTATTAAAATTGTAATAAATGTTTTGATAACGAATTCAAAAGACTGAATTACTCACGGTCTTTTGTCGATTTTCTACAGATTTGTTACTTTTTGAATCTATTATACATTTTTCCCAAGCGTTTCCCAAGTGGTTTTCCTAAGCGACTACAATATGGGGTTCTTCAAGAAGGGCATTAGAAGGTTTCTTCAGGGTCTGCAGCACGAGTGTGACTCCCCTGGTGTTGCTCTCGTCCATAGGCCACGGTAACCACTTGCCATCAGGTGGGCCGTGTACTTGTCTGCGACTTATCTAATATATTATATAAAAATCAATGCCACTTTTCTTTGTTAGTTTATAACTCAAGAACGGCTGAACCGATTGGGCTAATTTTAGTCTTGAAATATTCGTGGGTGTCCAGGGAAGGTTTAAAGGATGAGAAAGTAGGTGCAGCGGGAACGGGAAAAATATGGCGGTACGAAGTTCGCCGGGACAGCTATCACCCTCTAACAATTAAGTATAAGTCTTAATGGTCTTCCAACATTACTGAGAAAGTACTTAAAAATTCTGAAAACTTAGAGAAAATATAAATAAGGAATAAGAGGAGTTTAATAAAATATAATATTAAAGAAATCCAATCCTGAAATAATACTACCTTTGGTATTACAGCCCTGCCCCAGAAAAAAGTTGTTTTATCTTTATGAAAAAAGTTATTGCGAAACAAAATGAAGTCTACCTTTGCGAATTTGCTTGAGATGGCTTTTTTTCTTCAACTTCTCGGCCTCGGCTTATCCCTTTAAGTAGATGGTAGATCGTCTTCATCTATATTATTATAAAATTGTGATTTAGTTGTGTACGTTTTTATAAAACGTACACAACTAAATACAAAGTGTGTGTTTTACCACCTATACAATGGTTTGTGCTCAGATGAATTGTTCGACATGATGCCCACAGCTACATTCTATCATCGCACTTCTCGTCATAGACGGGGAGTTCATCCTCACACATTGCGACCGGAAACGGTGCGCACTGTGCGGTATGAAAGGAACTTCATCCCTCGCACACTCAAGCTGTGGAATGAACTCCCCGCGATGGTTTTCCCAAGCGACTACAATATGGGGTTTTTCAAGAAGGGCATTAGAAGGTTTCTTCAGGGTCGGCAGCACGAGTGTGACGCCCCTGGTGTTGCATACGTCCATAGGCCACGGTAACCACTTTCCATCAGGTGGGCCGTGTGCTTGTCTGCCACCTAAGTGGTATAAAAAAAAAACTTTATGTATTTATAGACTTCGTTTTGACTTTTTAGTGTTTATAACCGACAACGTAAATCTTTGAGGATGACGTGAGACAAAACCGGTCAGGATGAATAATAAAATTAAGTGGAAAAGTACAAGTGTGTTACCAATCATTTAGCTTATCACAGTCCACGTCTTTCCCAATGTTGGGTGGCTAGAAAGCAGTAGGCCAACCTACTGTTTTCATGCTGGCCAAAGAGGTTGGTACAGTGTTTTATTTCGAGTTTTTCTTCTCTCGCAGTGATATCGTCTGCTTTTTTAGTTTGGCGGTTAGTTGCCTCTCTTTGGATATAATGGAGTTATGATACATTTTCCCTCAACACACAGATATTAGTTATTATCAAATTTACTAATATTCTCCCTCACCCCTCTGAGCTTCAAAAAAAAAAAAAAAAAAAAAAAAAAAAAAAAAAAATTGCTTATGTTGCATAATTAGATATATAAAGATATAAAGAACTAGCTGACCCCGGGAACTTCGTACCGCCTAACAGTCAATTCTTTTTTTTTTCAATTTTTCTCTCCGTAAGAACCATCCCCGTACTTTAAGGAATGTTCTAAAAAAAGAATTAGAGAAAACGGTCCAGCCGTTCACGCGTGATGGCGTGACCAAGGGAAATAGGGATTCATTTTTATATATAGAGATGTAAATTGCCGTTTCCGCGGGATTGAGTAACAAACATCCAAACAGCTTCATACTATTGTATAGGTATACTCCAAACAAATTTACAACCCGTAGTTATAGTTATATTGATATCCCTATCGCCCAAATCGTTCCATCTCATTTAACTCTGCGGTATCTATTTCCGTAGAAAGAGACGGAAAGAGGATGTCATCTATTTTTAACTCCAAACCACAAGAGGGCCATTGAATTAATTTGATTACGGTCGCCATATTTCTTCTCTAAAATATATTACGAGTAGTTAATTGTTTATACCAAAATAAATCTAGATGGCGCAAATAGAACAGCCTCTCTAGACAAGTGACAATACGTTTTAGAATGGAATAGAATCGATTATTCTACTCCATTCTATTTTATTCTATGTATGAAATTGACTTATATTGACAACTGCCACTAACCTCAAAATACGTGTCAATCCCATACATTGCACATTATCCAACGAATTATCAGAAGGGCTGGTTTTATGAAGTGACTAACTTTTGGAACATAGATTTAAGGGAGCGGGAAGGGAAGGGATAATTATGAGGACTGAAGAAGCTAAAATTTCTTTCGATCGAATCGATGAACATGTTAATTAAAAAAATACCAATCGTATTGGGAACCTCTTTCTTTTTGAAGTCGGTTAAAGATATATAATCATTGATGTCCACAGGTTAACTTATGGGTTCTGTACCTAAGCCCGCTGTAAAGCCCCCTTGTAACAGAATCGTGATGATGATTTCAAAATTCGTGTTCGAGAACGAGATCAAAAGGCCTCTTTATTCGGTGGTTGTAGCTTGAGGAAAAAAGGGAAGGTTTCGTAATACTATGTAAATTTTTGTTCCACGTAAATGAATGCTTAAATTGTCCGGTATATTGAATTAAACATGAAATTTCACGTTGCTTTGTGATTTATTCGTACTAAAAGTAAGATTCTCTTGTATTATTAAATTTTGGAACGGTAAAGGTACGATTTGTAGTCGTCTAAAGCAGCACATTTACATTTTTTCACATACATTACTCGTTGGACTTCGATACGGGTAAACGGCATCATTCAGTAGCCGCAATGAATTAAAACTATAGACAGTAATTTCACATTTAGTCTATTTCACGGTACGCTGTAGGTACAAGCTGACACTCAAAACAATACAAGGTAAATATCCCGATATCATATACTTTATATGTATAGGTACATTATGATATAGATATAAAGTATCAGCAAGTTTCCCGAAAGGTCAAATAATTATGGGTTAAATATACGAGGAAGTCCTTTCAAAACTATCGGGACAATTAACAACTAAACAAAGTTTCGCCATAATCTATTTTCGCAGGTGGTTCTGAGCTGATTGAATTAGATATTGGACCAATTGTTGACAATAACTTCCATCGGTCTCAAGTTCAATTTTGGATTATGTTAATAGGTTGAATATAGTTATTACTAGATGAGGCCCGGGGCTTCGCGTGCGTGGAATTCTAGTCCTGTTAATCCCATGGGAACCTATGGCAAAAAGTATGTGCCTAGCCTATGTGTCATTTCATACTACTCAACAAATATTACAAACTTTCCCATTTATAAGATTAGTAGGGAGATAATAATAAATTATCTATCACCGCACCTCTCGCCACAAGCAGGAAATTCATTCTCACACGTTGCGACGGAATACAGGACGCACCGTCCTGTATGAAAGAAGCTTTACCTCACGTACCCTTAAGCTGTGGACTTAAATCCCTATTGTGGTTTTGGCAAGGACAAATGCAAGGCAATATGGGGTTCTTCAAAAAAAGCATTAGAAGGCCACAGTAAAAACCACAGTGCCCCGTGTGCTTGTCTCTCTCTCATCCTAGCGTTAATTCCCAGTCGCATCCGAAGCTTTTCAGATCGGAGTCTGGGGTCCGCTTTACCGTCTTAACTACAGATTTGGCTAGACCTCGATATTTTTTCGTGAAGCGATTGCCATCTGACCTCCACAGCCCAATGATACCTAACATTAGGCGATATCGAAGCTTTGCAGCTAGACCGTTGTTTTTGTATTTTTTAGGGCTCCAACTACCCGTAACGACTGCCTATAGATGTTCTTATGGCAACCGGGACCGACGGCTTAACGTGCTCTCCGAGGCACGACCAGACCAATGCAAATAACCATATTTCATGAACACAAATATTTGCACTGAGCGGGGATCAAACCCGCGCCTCCTGCGTAGCGGCCGCGTTCACTACCGCTACGCCACGGAGGCTAGAGGCCGTGTGCTTGTCTACCACCTAAAAAAGGGTCGGCTGCGCGAGTGTGACACCTCTGGTATTGCAAACGTCCATAAGCAGTAAGCACTAAGCAGTAAGCACAGTAAACACTTTCAATCAGACGGACCGTGTGATTGTCTACCACCTAACTGGTATAAAAAAGATATCTGTGGCATTAATTACGGGGACAGGAACTCTAAAAGTTCGTCAGAAATGACAGCCCGCTCTCATTTCAATGCCAATCCATTAATTCTACGAATCTGGGACGTCATACTGATAGTGTCGATCAGATGACGAAGAAATATTGCGATCAGTTTCATAAATGATTGATCACAAAAATAATTATTACAAAATTCCGTTCGTCAAACAACACGTAAAACTGTCAGCCTCAGCAAAATATGTCAGTAAGTGATAGACGATATAGTGTGTTAGTGGGTCACCTATTGAATAGGTGGGAATTCGGTAACACCCAAACGAATAACACTGTTACTGGTTGGGAAAAAATTCCCAACGTGTCACAGGTGTAACTGGATGCAACACTTTTTGTCCCAATGAGTAACACCCCAAAATAGTAGTGTTACTGATTGGGAAAAAATTCCCAATGTGCCATAGGTGATACTGGAAGCAACAGTTTTTGTGACAATCAAGAAGCATAGCGCAGATGAGAAAATAATAAATAAATATTGTAGGACATTCTACACAACAAAACTCAAAATAAACGGGGGCTAGCGTGGAAAGTGTAGGCCAAAATCTCCCGACATTGGGTGAGGCCTATGTCCAGCAGTGGACTGCGATAGACTAATTGTTTAAATAGATAATCAATTAGCCTATTGCAGTCCACTGCTGGACATAGGCATCTCCCAATATGCGCCACGTTTGCCGATCCTCCGAATTCCGCATCCAGTCCGTCCCAGCCACCCTTCGTAGGTCGTCAGTCCACCAGTGGCTTGGCCTGCTCCAACGGCCATCAGTCCTTCGACAGATGTGTTACGTGACGTAGGTATGTGTGTTTATTTATTCTTTCAAAATCAACAGGTTCGACTGATTAATATTATTATTTTTATTCTATGTTACAGTTTCCATGAAAAACAGGCTCAAGACTCCTTTGAACATTTTCGCTACTCTTCATAGCTTTGAATTTGGTCATCCAAAATATCAAATCTAAAATACTAAATTATTTATTGTCATAGTTCTCAAATGGCCAATTATTATGTAATTTTCTTCAATACTATCAATAATGATAGCAAAATAAAATGTCATGCAATATGGGTCACGGTACAAAAGAATCAGGTCAGTTTATTTTTGACGATGTTATTTCGGGATTACTACGGGGACACGAGCCTCTTCTATTCATACATTTTTAAGAATTTCGTATCAGATTTCATTGCTCAAGGCTCAAAGGCTCAAGTTTTGGTAGCTTAATGGTGTCAGCTTTACGATCGAAATGTCTCTGATTCTCTCAAGTTTATTCAGTTGGTCAGTGAGATCTGGATAACTGGTATCTGCATAATCAAGGATGGGAAAGAGAAGAGTTTGTGCAAGCGAAGTTTTCGTGGCAATGGGCAAAAATTTTGAAGCCTGCACAGGGACCCCGCGAAGGCAAACATTCTGCGGCTAATCTCTTGAAGCTGAGGACATTGGTCAAAGAGCTGTCCATATAATATACCCCCAGATTTTTCACTCTATCGCTATATTGTATTACTAGCCTTCCGCCCGCGGCGACGCCCGCGTGCATCTCGGTTAACGCGACCTTTGCTCATATCTTCGGTTCTACTCAAACTATTGCGATCAAACAAACGTAAGATTTTAAGTCTGACCAAGCCCTTTCTAACAACAAAAACCGCATCAAAATCCGTTCAGTAGTTTTTGCGTCCATCGCGGACAAACAGACAAACAGATAAACAGACAGCAAATTAAAAAAAAAATCGTGTTCAGTATCGTTAACATAACATAACCCAAGTTTTTTTTTAATATCTCCAATGTACAGACATGACCACTTTACAATTATATAATAGTATAGATAGATATATATAGATGGTCCCATCACAGAAGATAGTTGCAGGTTGCAGTGACCAGTCGATTTTGGATATATAGCTCAGGTTACCAATGATAATGGCCTGGGTCTAAGATGGATTGTCTTTCAGATCATACGACTTACCCCAGTCACATATACGAACCATATCATTGTTGATGGTGCCGATAGCATCCGTCAGTTGATCTGGAGCAGCTCTTGAGAGATTTGTCTGATCTTAATAAAATTTTGATATACATATTAGAAAGATTATTATTACATTTTATTTATTGTTAGTAAAACGACACATATAACCTGCCATGTTGGTCCCCGGTAAAGTATAATAACCCCACCCCATCTCTTCCCGTGGATGTCGTAGAAGGCGACTAAGGGATAGGGCTGTTATCCATCCGACAGTAAATATACAACCCATAAAAAATTGCCCGCTTGACGGAATAGAACACTCCCTATTACGTGGGCATGAAAATCATAGTAGGCGCAATGTGGGTGTTAATACACCTCTGCTTATTCCTTTGGGTATTTCCAGGAATCCATACTAATATTATAAATGCGAAAGAAACTCTGTCTGTCTGTCTGTCTGTCTGTTACGCTTTCATGCCTAAACCACTGAACCGATTTTGAAATTTGGTAGAGGGGTAGATTAGACCTTGAGAAAGGACATAGGCCATGTTTGGTCGCGATAACTGCGGCCTTACCATAAACCTTAAAACAGGCCAATAATTGAACTGCTGTCATTCTGCCAACTGCAAATGTCACTTTGTAATGTCATATAAACATATAGGATTACAAAGTGACATTTGCAGTTGGTAGAATGACAGCAGTTCAATTATTGACCTGTTTTAAGAGTTCATGGTATGGGCCCTGACATCCACGCGGGCGGAACCGCGGGTAAAAGCTAGTTATATATAAAGAGGCATTATCGTTGGTATTTACACTTCCATAATAAACAGCTATAACTTTGAGTACAGTCAACAGCTAAAAGTTTAAGATAAAGATCGATCAATCTCGCTTCGCATAAATCATTTTGATGGGCAAAGTTAAAATATACTGAGAAGGAATATGAATAATCCTGTGAAGTGGTCATTGACCTCTCAACGAATGGACGCTTTAGTCGTAATCCATATTCCATTCCATACTAATATTATAAATGCGAAAGTAACTCTGTATGTCTGTCTGTTACACTTTCACGCCTAAACTACTGAACCGATCGTGATGAAATTTGGTATAGGGTTACATTAGACCTTGAGAAAGGATATAGGCTATGTTTGATCGCGATAACTGCCATCCACGCGGGCGGAGCCGCGGGCAACAGCTAGTTAGAGATAAATTAAAAGGTTTAAACGTTACTAGGATGGCAAAGAAACTTAAGATTTGTCTGATCTTCCATACTCCATACTTAATATTACAAATGCGAAAGTAACTCTGTCTGTCTATCTGTTAAACTTTCACGCCTAAACCACTAAACCGATTTTGAAGAAATTTGGTACAGAGATAGATCAGACCTTAGGAAAGGACAATTTTTTTTTCTTTTTTTTTAGCAAATTAACGACGATTGTTTTCGGATGTTTTGGTCAAATAGTCATAACTGGATACAATATGTCAGCGCTAGTCCATACACAGAGCGTACATGGATTTATCATGATGATGAGTCAACTGCGAGGTTCGCATAATTGTCATCATAATTCACGATCTAATCGACGTTTTTACACAACTATGCGTACCACCAAAACTGTGCAAAGAACGACAAATTCTCAGTGCGTTCGTTTTGGCAAGCCTTTTTATTCATTGATAACACTTAAGTAATACTTCGTTGAGGGAACGCACTGCGTTAGATACTGCTCCGTGATGTTTGTGAATTAATTTTACCAGCCCTATGCGCTCGAGTACACTATGAGACCTCACAGTATCGTTTGTGAATACGGGTGTTAGACACACAGAATGAGTGTTTAGACAAGCCATATATTGTATATTTTACTTCAGTTACAAACCTATTAGTTAGACTTCTATTAGTTCTTTCAACTTCGGCGATCTGATTCCGTACTAATAAACTTTCGAAGTCGGACACTAATCGGAAAGCTGACCGAAACAGTTCGGAAACTATTCGACTGGTTGTTAACATAATACTGAACAGCTCTATCACAAAACTTTCTCTTTTCTATACAATATACGGACAAATCTGATTATTTCTTACATACCTACAATATTTTAGGTATAAATAAAAAAATATATTTGCAGAATTTTGAGACTAGACAAACCAAAATACTCTATGATTTAAATATCAGTGACACAATTCGTATGATTGAAATATCTATTCTATAAATAGAATTATATTTTTACAATTATTTTATTTATTTCGAAAATGGAACTATATTTTCTACCTTTTTTTTTTTTTTTATCGTGCGAAAAATCCCCACGGATACCTCCCCCGCCGGAGTCGGAGGAGGAGGTTATGTCGGACTCGAACCGACTAAAACGCACGCCTTCTGTGGGCCGTCAGTTGCCGGAGGTGAGATTGTCATAGCCATATCCCTCGCACCCCGGCCGACCCAGGGCCATATCTCTCGATATGGCCCTCTTCCGGTGTGGGGACCACGGAGTCCCCAACTCGCCCCCGGGTATGGGGGGGCACGCAATGCGTGCCACCGCCGTGGCCTGCTTCTGCTAGGGTGACAGGCGACCCCACCCGTCACCTCCAGGCCCGCGCTCATGGGGGGCGGAGGTCATTCTGCGACCTCCGACGCCCGAGTTGCCGCCGCTCGTCGCGGGCCGCGCGGTCTGCGATTCTCCTTCGCTCCTCGCGGGCCGCAAGGGCTGCGATTCTCCTTCGCTCGCGCTCCGCCGCCCACTTCACGAGCATCACTTGCTCGCAGAAGGAGGCGCCGGCGGCCCACGCATCCGCGCAGCGAACCATCGCTGCGAGCAAGGTGGCGAGCGTGAGAGCTCTCACTCCCAGGGTCGCCACCAGCTCCCGTCTCGGCGTCTCCCACGCCGGACACTCAGTGAGCGTGTGCAGCGCTGAGTCCTCGCTCGCGTCGCAGTGATGGCACTCGGACGTTGGCTCTTTCTTCGCGACTATATTTTCTACCATTATTTATTTCATAAATGGAACTATATTTTTTTTAAGTGACAATTAAGAAAGTAAACAAACGGACAGCGTAATTCCGGCTGCAATTTCAAATTGAGAACGAAGACATTTAAATAGAGAAGAATAATTTCAAATTCAAATTTGGTAAACACTTCGTTCCGTTCCCGTTAACTTATTGAATGAATTCAAAACTAATTAACTGCTTCAATTATAAAATTAGCAATTCGTTTGCAGTTATCTTGACAGGACAGACGGCCCTGTTTGCTGTTCAAAAGGCCATTAAAGTGAGAAACGGACCGTAAAAATAAAAATTGCCAATGTATTGACAGCCTCTGTGGCGTAGCGGTAGTGAACGCGGCTGCTACGCAGGAGGCGCGGGTTCGATCCCCGCTCAGTGCAAATATTTGTATGCATGAATATGTATATTTGCATTGGTCTGGGTGTTTTCTATGTATAATTATGTATGTATTTACAAAAAAAAAGTATGTTTATCCGCATTCTAGAATTCATAACACAAGCTAGTTAAGCTATGCTTACTTTGGGTCTAGATAGCGTTGTGTAGAATGTCCTATAACAATATTTATTTATTTATTGAAAGATATATATATTACCACGTTTGGCTATACTATCCTCCAGGATAATTGAGTCTTAATGGTTGGGAAAACTGTAATTATAAACGTAATGATTACGATATTAAATCCATTCATTTGAATGACATCGAGTTTTGTAGACATACGCAGGCGTAACGTGAGAAGACGGTGGATCACAGCGTTTTGGTTAACATAAAAGAGAGGAATGGCGTAAAACTATATTTTAACGAACGTGCGTAGGTACGAAATGGTTGTCATTCAGAATAAGTGGCCTTAGATCGACAAGTCCAACCAATAGAGGCTCATACACGTCTAATTCTTTTAATATATGAGGCGTCTAGTTTCAAAACCCGCTAAAAGAAGATACTAAAATTTTAGGGAATATATGAAAAACGCTTTTTTGTTTTAATTTGCCCACTAAGATATAAAAAAATACTAACATGTTTTGTGAAATGTTATCTGGCAATACCGAAAATACCTTTAATACTTCGACATGCATGTGTTATTTTAAAATATAACGTAAACTATTTTCATTTTAGCGTATTTTGCTGCGAACAATCAATTTTAGGGGAGTTTGAAACAAACGTCAAGAGTTTTAGCGGGGTTTATTGCGAACAGTGCCTAGCAATTTAAAAGCGTTATGTAATAACAGTTAATTAATTTTGGTTTAAAAAAATAGTGTAACTCATAGGTATGTAATCAAAACATGCAAGTTTTATTTATTACAATCAAATTTAAAAAAATAAACAAAACATTCGAAAATTAAAGGGTCAAAGTAGGAAAACACAATGTAGGTATCTCACAATACAAATTGCCAAGTCAATTTATTATATTTAAAACAAAAGAATTAAAGTACCTATTTATAGAATATTAAGAATTAAAACATGAACGAAAATTCTTACATTCCTTTTCTTGAATTATTTAACTTTTTATAAATCATTGGTCAATACAGTAGTTAATTTAAAAATAATAATAATTATACTGCCGCATATCCTCGAACTAAATATCAGGTTAATATTAAATTCAATTTGACTAAATATTATATACCTACCTAGCAATAATGGTTGTATGTACCTTTACCTTCTAAGTGAAGTACCTACCCGAAAAAATAATTTACCTATATTATCTACACTAATTTACTCATTTTGCATAACACCATCAAAGTCACTTCGCTACTTGTTTTGAAGCAATTTTGCACCTACTGTTTAAAGGTTTCTTTGGTACTTTTCCACGAAGATTTGTCGCGTGGTTTCTTCCTTGCTTCCTTGGGATCATATTTTTGCACAAATTGAGTTAAATTATCCATATTGTGAATTAAAAACAATAAAAATTGCAACACACTTTCGTTTCGTTTTGAAAAAATCGCCATACTATTTTGAATGTCACGTGATCACAATACCGCGCTGTCATTGGCTGATTTCCTTTAAGCGGATTATGAAGCAAACTAGACGTATTTTAGCGGGATTTGCAACAAATATCAATTTTCCAGTGCTACTTTTTAGGCTTTTGGCGCGTTTTGATTGAAAACTGATAATGACATATTATGAAGAATACATACTGGCATCATTTTGAACTATTAACTCAATTTTTATCTAAAAGCCTTTTAGCGGGTTTTGAAACTAGACGCCTCATATAATGATAGATTTTATTATTTCAATTTGCCAATATCTGTGAGAAAGAAAGGTGTCAGTGCCAACTGTCTAGCTACACGACGCAAATCTTAACTTGTTACAGACAATAGAAATGATTTTAGACTTGGCATTACAAATTGCTTTTAGACATTTCAATTAGGAAAATGGTTACGCTGTGAACAATAGAAATATGAATGAGACAGTGCATTTTAATATTATTTTGACTCATCTTAGTATGCAATTTGTTTTGACAGCAAAATAATACTTAAAGTTTTTTTAAACAAAATTTAATGTCATTATTCATTCTTTGCTTATTATGCCGTTATACTCGTATAGTTTTAAAAATTTATTATTTTGTTGAAGTTTATATTTTGAATCTACAAATAGATTTGACAAGTGAAAAGTACTGACTTAATGATAAAAAAAACATTTTTTTCAACCTTTCCAGTCAAGACTACCAACGAAAAGTTAAAAGTTTTGATTGTAACATTTACATATAGGTATATTAGGCGTAAAATAATATAATTTATTTACACGGTAATGAAGAGGTCACATCGCCAACTATCGAGGGAGGGCTCACTCGCCTGAGTAAGCGATATGTGAGCGATATATCGTTTGGTTCACACCTAGAGCGGCACGAGCTAATAGAAGCGAGTCGTACTATATGTATTCACCTCAACTCGCTCGCGCGTCTAGTTTCCATCGTCCGTCAGCTCGCTCGCCCACCAGACTGGTCGCTCGTTAGCTGGTATCACCGGATACCTATATTTCGTTCACACCGCAAGTATTGCTAGTATCGTTTATGGCTGCGCGTACGGAACCCGCGACCTGCGACGGGCGACGAGTGACTGTGATGGGATCAAATTAGCTCCTGCCGCTCGAGTATGAAAAAATATAAATTGATATAACGCTCGGTCGGTCGCTAGCTGGCGGTAAGAAATTAAATGCTTATAAATTCTCACCTGTATAACATCCTCTCCTGGCGATCCGCTTCCATATAAATCCTGTAGTACATATACAGCATGATGACCCCAGGGATCCAAAAACTAACACTACTCGATATAACAGCATACACTTTGTTTACAGTGAAACTGCACACATTCGGAAATCTCTTCCTAAAGTTCAGATGATCTTCAGTCGTATACCACCCCATGAAGATTGGTAGAAATGACACCAAAGCTGGACTGCACCAAACGACTGCCAGCATTATCCCCAGTTTTGCTGTCGTCATGATCAAAGGATAGTCCAAAGGCTGGACTATCGCGTAGTACCTATCGACACTGATACAGCACAAATGGAGAATAGAAGCTGATGAAAAGTACACGTCTAATGAATTCCAGACATCGCACATGAAGTAGCCGAATAACCATTCTCCATTCGTGATTTCCACACTGAAGTTAAAGCACATGGCCCAAATAGCTACCAACATGTCCGCTAGGGCTAGTGACACTACAAAATAATTTGTTATCACTCTTAGTTTCCTGTGTCTCATCACTGACACTATCACTAATAAGTTCCCAAATATCGCCGCTAGAATTATGAATAGCATAATCAGGCATTTTAATATCACTAGAAACACTATGAATGGTTCGTCCTCAAATTGATTGGAGTATACCAAGTCGTTTGTCGTTTCGTTCACTTCTATAGTTTTATTAACGTAGATATCAGTCAGATACATTGGTGTGGACAAATCTGATAGGTTTATTGTAAAGTTGTCTGTTTCTAATATCAGTTCGAGTTTCATGTTTCACATTTTTCAAGTCGCGTTTACTTTTAGTGCGTAGGCGAGCTGGGGTTCTGGCACGATATCCATTGTGTTACCTGGAAAAGAGAAAAAAAAGTTGTAATTTCTTTTGTGTTCGGAAAATCGACAGGCGTTTTTTGTTTGGAGTTATTGTAAGATGTTTTAAGGTGACATTTTGACATCAAACGTACACGTGTTTGGGATGAAGGGAAATCTCGGCCGTGGACAAAGAATTACTTAAAAAGCTTTTTGTTAATACATTAGCTAAATAATAAATCCTACACTCTTTATTCAGGGGACAAGTAAGTGATTATATATATGCTTTATTGTTATAATAGCTATTAGTACAATATCGAAGTAATCCTGAAAGCACCACATTTTAGAAAATAATTTTATAGGGCACTAGCTGTGCCGGCGAACTTCGTACCGCCATATTTTTTTCAACCCGCGTGAATTTTTGATCCCGTTCCCGCTGCACCTATTTTCTCATCCTTTAAACCTTCCCTGGACACCCACAAATCTTTCAAGACTAAAATTAGCCAAATCGGTTCAGCCGTTCTTGAGTTATAAACTAACAACGAAAAGTGGCATTGATTTTTATATATTAGATCAATAGGGTGTACATAATTATGCGGAGCTACCAAGATTCTCGGAACTACTACGCAGCCTCAAGATAGTTTTAATTTTAAACAAAATTAGTAATTGTGGGATAAATAATAATTATGTGTTTTTCTAAGCGATTACAGTATGGGGTTCTTGAAGGGCATTAGAAGGTTCTTACGGTGTTGATAGATTCTTCCATGGTAAATATCCTGATAGTTCTAATAGTCATGTAAAAGACCATGATAGTTTAAATATAAAACATAACTGATTAAAATGCTCTTAAATGTGTCGGCTAATACAACGTGCGTGTTTTCAGAACGTTTACGTTGCGATTGGTCAATCAGAATAACTAATAACATTGTTTCACGCAACGCAAAATAACTTGATGATACGTCAGTAAAACGTGACACTCCTACGAGTTCCGTGTTTGCATCACGATTAGGTAAAAGAACCTCTCAAACATAAATATTTTACAAGTTTGGGAATTTGAGTTCTTCACCAACTGGACACAAGAGCCTGACCACGCTGTGTCCAAATTCTTGTGAATGTCCAGTCAGTTGATGAAACTTTGAATTAATTCATTTATTATTTCGTCAACTCGACACGCCCAATATTTTATACGTGTCCACATAGTGAAACTTGAATCAAAATTTTATCTGAAAACATATTTTTCGAGTGTTTAGGTGTTATGAATTTCTAGAAGGCAAAGCTTTTAATTTATTGAGTTCAATTCATTCAGATAAATTGTATTGTATAATAGGCTTATGACTTTAATGATAATAAAATTATAACTGAATAATGTACATGTTTTGACATTTACTCACGTTGTCATTAATTTGTTGAATTTAATTTGTCGGTAGTCTGACATAATTTTGTTTGGTCAATTAAGTACATTACACATTATATAAAAGTATATTGTGTACCCTGAAGTGAAATAGGAACAACTTAATATTATTACTGTCAGGGCTGTGCGCTTATGGAATGCACTACCCTTGAATATCAAACAGGCAAAAACCCTTAACATCTTCAAAAGAATGGTAAAGGACTACTACCTATTATCGTGTACACAATGATTAATTTATCCCTAATCATTATCTCGTATCTATTTATGTGTTTAGTATGTTAATAATTACGTGACGTTAAGCTGTACCTATATTTATTTATTTTGATTTACGTTAGTTGTACTTTTCTCTCTCTCTCTCTCTTTCTTTCGTATTATTACACCTTGTATTGTATTCTTTTGTATTATATTGTTTATATAATAACTACACCATATCTTTTGTGCTGTCTCATCACTGTCCATCCCAAGGTTGCCTGGAAGAAATCGCTTCCAGCGATAAGGCCGCCCATTGTACATTAAACTGTATACATGCTACCTACTTTGTCTATACTGTAAATCTATTGGTGTACAATAAAGCATTATCTATCTATCTATCTATCTATTACTGAATCACATCACCATGTAATCCATTCTCACATTAAATTGATTTTAATTTGAATTTGACGTTCGAATCTTAATTCAAATTTCAATTTTCAATTCAGAACCAAAAAGTCGCTAGTTTGACATCATGGAAAATGTTTTAGAATTCTAATAAATGTAAACAAAATGAATGAAGGCTTAAAATCATTCAATCATTCAAACTCAAACAGAACCAAATTCATTTCGCGAAATCATATTTCATCCTCGGCGAAATAAAATTTGAATTCATGAATATGTAAAGGACCCAACATGGACGACAATGCTTACATGACCACAGATTCACAAAAAAAGCTGCTGAAAATCTGCAATACAATAACTTTTTACAAAAAAGCCTTTCATGGAGATTATGAAACGTAAACGTTACGTATTACTGCTATGGCCGGCTGATAAGCAAATGAAGCTTTTTGAATGCTTGTTTTATAACCTACCAGGTGTTAAGAGCTTTCATTGTAAGTTTGGGTCCTTACTTGAATTATTTATAAGGGGTATTAGATCATACAATCAGTGTAATAGGGGTATGTTGGCACAGGTAAAGCTATGGTCGTTTGTTTTCCACCCGCAGCAGAGACTCTCACGAAGGAGTAATGTCGGTGTGTATCTGGATATCACTCCTAGCATAGTCAAGTCAAGTCAAAAATCATTTATTCTGTATAGACCATCAAAACAGTACTTACAAAACGTCAAAAATATTTATGTACTAAAGACTAGCTTAGCAAATGGACCACCGATTTGAAACGCGGCCCCAGCCTGAACAAACAAAACCCGTAAGCCAGCTTACGTTCACGTACTGGGTGATCCCATTAACACGTTGGCTGCCATGAGCATCACCAGTGGGATTACACCACGTAGTCTTCTCTGTGCGGCCACGAGCGTCATCAGTGGGATCAGAAGCTCATTTTTCAAGGTACTGTTTACTGAATATTTTGGAGTCAAAGTCAATCTCCTTGAATTTGAAAGTTGAGGGTGCCCTCAACAAAATAGTATTCAAAGAATGTCCCTCACCTCCAAAAAGATCTGCTAAACAATATTCCAAGCTTTTGATCCCACTGATGACGCTCATGGCACCTCAGAAATGGAGTGATGTTTTGAGCATTACCTGTTGGTTCAATAGTAGGGGGCGTGGTAGCAATACTGTAGAAGCTTTATCGTGAGCAACGTGAGAAGCACTGAAAGTCTAAAGGAGGTGGACGGAACCTTAGCCAAAAACTTTTGATGCAACCAGTATAATTTTTGGGGTGATGATTATGACATACATACATAAACATTAAGACCAATACAGTTATTTATTGTTATACTGTATGAGAATAGTTCATGTTCCATATTGCCATCTTGCAATATTTGTCAAATAACGCCTAGCAATCTGAAGGAAATTGTCAATTTTCTCGAAGCTATGTGAGACTTGAATCTTGTTTGGATTGAAACTCTTCAAAAATCTATAGTTACAGTCAGGGTGACTGTAACTATAGATTTTTTAGTTACGAAAAACCAAGCGTTTGGCTTGAAGGTATATATGAAACTACCAACCGCATTGATACAATTTTTTGTTGTTTGTCACGAAAATTTAAAATAAAGGTTCTAGATTCAGAACCTTAACTTTCCTTTTGAAAGTCCGTTAAAAGAATTATCCAATTATGTTTTGCACCAGAACCAAACAAGAATCCATATTTAAAACGTCAGATTCAGACTATCAGCAGATTGCAAGGGCACTAAACTCATGCACTTTCTTATTTCCCTTGAGTAACGGTCGGCAATCAATCTTCTTATGAAGAAAATTTAAAACAAGATTTTATATAAATATGTATTCTTGGTGTAGAGATCGAGTTCATCTGCTGTAGGTACATGAGAGCTCGATTTTAATTCTTAGGTTGCAAAAGAAAAATTTAATGACATGTTAAAGCAATTAGTATGCTAACTTTTTCTATTAATGTAAGTATATCGAGGAAAAAACAATATCCAGGACGGAAGCTGAGTTAGAGTAAAATTTCGGCCAATTGGCGGCCACACGATTGGTGCGGCGCCGATCGTATGGCCGGCGATACGCCGAAATTTTTGCGTTGTGGCGCCGCAACGCATCGTGTGCCCCCGCTCTCAGTTATCAACACTACATGAATAGCCGAAACTCTCTTCGAGTTCTTTAAGGAGTGAAAAAAGCAACTGATAATGCCGTCAAGCTGGGCACCATTGTAATATAATTGGTGTCTGTAATTGTGACCCTCTTGCCTGAGACTTTGACAAAAATACTTATAAAATATATATATATATATATATATATATATATATATATATGACGAGGAGATCCAAAAACAATGTTTAAAAATACTTTTCAGTCGAGTGCGTATGCCACTTTTCTGTAGTCACATCAACCGTTTCAAAAATAAAAAATAATTAAGAAGCAATTTGAGATAGTGTTCAGAAGCTTTTAAAAATAATGTTTTATTTATTACAGCACTTAAGTAAATAGCAAGTTACGAGAGCTCGCACTATACGCCACTTAAGTCCAATCAATACGTAATTGCTGACGGATAAAATATTCTGAAGCAATAAATGGGGAACTTTTTGTAATATAACTGCAATTTATTGATTACGTGTATTAAAATGTGGTAACAGTAACTCGTTACCTAATTTTTCCCAAGCAGTTATATGACAAAATATTGGTGTTACTGGATGCTAATACAAATTCCTATCGTGCTGTGGCATTACTGGAGAAAATACTTTTGTTCCTTCTTCTTGCAATCCTGGGTTCTTCAAGCAGAGTATGAAAAGCATCTGTTCAAGTAGTCAATGCAGGGACCACCATTTTGGGGTTCTTAACATCTGGAATGGTGCTTATAATCTAGACTATATCCTAGCTTCTTACCAACAAGTTAGCGTGTAGTGTAATGAAAAAAAAGCACTTCTAAATATTGGAGTTACTAGTTAGGAAAAAATTCCCAGCATGTGTTACGATGCACCTACCAAATGAAGTTTTATGTGCTCTAGGAAAAATAAAGGTAAAATTAAACTTGGAGCTTTCTTGGCTCGCTGCCAAGTAGGTCGTGAGTTCAATCCTATTCTCAATTTTATAGCATAAGTTAGAAACTATGTTATTACAAACTACTAGCTGAAGCCACGGCTTTGCCCGCGTGGAACTTTGATCCTGGTCTCGTAACGAAAGGGAACGTGTTCCCGGGATAAAAAGTAGCCTTAGTGTTGTTCCAGGCTATAATCTATGTTTGTAATCTGTACCTGCTGTGTTGGTTCCCGGTGGACTAGAATTGAGTTACTCTATTTCATCTCGTGGGTGTTGTAGACGGAGCCTAAAGGATAGGTCATTCAATTCCATTCAATTAGGAGAGAGGCATTCTCCTTTCAATAATAAACATATAGCCCATGGTAAAGTGTCTACTTGACAGTAATAAGTTCGCCCTTTTACTTTTTCAACCTTACATTAATTAAAAAAAAAAATCCACAAAATTCTATAAAACGCTATCTAGACCCATGGTAAGCATAGCTGAACTAACTTGTGTTATGGTGTCTAGAATGCGGATATACATACTTATAGTACGCACCAGTTAGTGTGGCAATACGAGTGGAACAAAGTCTTACGAATACTAAGTAACAAGAAAGGTAAATCAAAAATATTAAGAATTAATAATTATTACATTATCTTTTAACATTGAAACTGTGGTTTTTGTAAATTTCGTATACCTACACCACTGTATGGGCGAATGTAAATGACTCGTATTGCCACACTAACTGGCGCGTACTAAACTTTTTTTTTGTAAATACATACATATTATACATAGAAACACTCAGACCAATGCAAATATACATTTATGCATACAAATATTTGCAATGAGCGGAGATCGAACGAACGAATTAATCCCAGTCGCATTTCAGAGTCTGGGTTCCGCTTTTTTCAGTCTAACTGCGGGATTGGCTGAACTTCGGTATTTACCTCTGCTATCCCTGTAGAAATTTACAAGTCTGAATATAAATATAATGAACCTTTCAACCAGATCCGTAGACTCTAATTGAATCGGCCTAGCCTACCCTCCAAGACCCATTTCATCCAACTGTTCCAAAACAGAAGATATAAGTTAAAGTGGACGATGTTAAATTGTCTGAACCAGTTTAATCTTGAAGTCAAATCATCAGTCACGAGTTTGTCTAAGACAAATACCAAGTTTAACTATTAAAGTAGCATTGATTACAAAAGTTTGGGAACTGTAATCAGTGAGGTTCTGTGTACCTTGGCGGTGAGCGTTCGTGTATTATGTTAGTCCAAGACAGGCTGACAGTTTGATGTGCCTGTCAGTTGAGTATGTGCTTAGTGCGGTCAGTGATTAAAATTTTGATTAGAAATCGGTGAAATATATTGGCTTCTATTATCTACAAGATGAGCTGTTTAGAACAAAATTGTGTCTTGAATTTGATATCTGGAAGTGAGGGATTTGATGAATTGTGACACAAATTAATTCAACGGTCAATAAGCTTTATTCTCAATCCATTTGGCATGAACCACGGAGGAAAGAATGGCACGAACGAATTATTGTTCTTGGGAATAGAACTGTTCGTAGCAGTCGTAGCTTACAGTTACGCCGTAGCAGATGCTACGTAAAGCATGTTAGCTCTGCGTAGCTACGTAGAGCAAGCTTTTTCTCTTGAGACGAGTTGATACGAGTTTAATATTATAGGCCCTGTGGTATGGCGGTAGTACTACTAACTACTTAAGAGGCGCGGGTTTGATTCCGCCTTATTAACACAAGGATGTTGTGGACACCTGATAATTGGCAGTCCCCTGGCCTTTGGACACTAAGTATTAGTGATGTCAACCATGCGTTGTCGTCTGTAAAGTGAGTTGGAAATGGAAAAATAAAAAAACGAGAGGGAAATTTCCTTCTATCTCATTTTATAATTCTGCAAAGTTCTTCAAAACTCTCGCAAACAATACATAAGGCTCCTACAATAGCGTTTTATTAATATGTTTCCGTATTTCCATGTAACATGTGTTAGATATCTGATTTTTTTAGATTCTACACGGAGTACGGACTCGTCTATAAGTATTATAAATATGAAGAGTTTGTTTGTTTAGTTGAACGCACTAATCTCAGGAATTGAAAGAATGTCATTGTTTTGAATAGTTTGTTTATCGAAGAAGGTTATAGGCTACATAGCACGTCGGTAGCTTAGTGGTTAAGGAGTCGGCCTTACGATCGAGAGGTCCCGGGTTCGAATCCTGGCCATTACACTACCGACGTGAACCCACTCCTAGCACAAGCAATTTAGCTTAGTTGGAGGGGTTAACGGGAATATTAGTAATTTCGGTTGCTAATATTCTTTAAAAAAAAAAATTAAAAAAAAAAATGCTAGTACCCAAGAGAGTGGAGCAGTAATCATAAATGACAACCAATGCGGTAGATTCCCATATATTATTTTAAAATTAATCAATCGCGTGCATACCTATATATCTTAAGGTGATTACATACGCGAATGACTTTGACCATACAAATTCTCAAGGTCATTGGCTCATATTTAAAACGTAAAAATAGTAAAACCAATTTTAATAGATAACTTTATAGGCAACGATTACAAACTAAGAAGGTGACGTCATGCTAATACACTTATTAAACATATTGAAATTTTAGATTATTTGGATACATATTGTAGAAAATATTTGGATGAAATTTTGAAGCAATATCTTAATCGAAAATATTTTAGTTTCATAAGAAAGAGTAGAGTGATGTTCAGAGCCTCTTTTCTACTATTTTCTCCTTTTTCATTTAATTTATGAAAAGGAGAAGTTACTCTGTATATCCTGTAGTATCCAGGTATGTGCATTCCAGATCTGTAGGTTTCATAGTTAATAAGAAAAACGGTTTCGAAAATACCAATTTTTCGGTGCCGATCTGATTCGGGGCATGCCATGGGCTCAGAATACAGAACAACTGTATTCTGAGGCCATGGGCAAACCCAGAGAGGATTGGCTAGTTCCCAATATCCAGCAATTTAGGTAAAATCGATTTATCCCTTCCAATATTTACAAAGAGAATATATAATAATAAAGAACAATCATAGAACAATCTAAATGAAATAAAAATATTCTATTCCAAAGAAATCACGCGAAATATTCTCAAAGAGAACCTCCAACGAGAAACCTTCGAAGGTGAAATTTAATAAAAATATAATAATAATCCTGAACGTCCCTAGCGTTCCCAAATAATAATATTAAAGTCCAATAGTATTCCAATTTCAATATCTTATCTCAATAAGAAATAATTGAAGAAAATTTGACAAAGCATTCACGAAATAATTCAGTTAGAACGTTTTTGAGCAAAAGATGAGATGAAATAGTTTTCTTTGAGAGGATTTATGAAGTTTTATATTATAATAGCTGACCCAGCGAACTTCGTAACGCCATATTTCTCGCCCGCGTGGTATTATCTCTGGTATTATTATGGTAGTATCGTGGTATTATTATGCATGTATTATACATATAAACCTTCCTCTTGAATCACTATATCTATTGAAAAAAAAAGCGCTTCAAAATCCGTTGAGTAGTTTTGAAGATTTAAGCATACATAGGGACGGACAGACAGCGACAGCGACTTTGTTTTATAATATGTAGTGATGATAATTTATGTTTGCGTAGGGCAATTTCTTAGCACATATGTTCGGTAAAGGAGATAAGTTGTCGTGGTGGTTCCCGGTGGTGTAGAAGTCCATCCCATCTTTTCCCGTGGGTACCGTAGTAGATAATGGTATGTCGATTATGCTAGTGACAGTTGCATACGATTTTTCGGATCGACGTGCGAGATACTTTCCCATCTAAATTGTACTGCTCTTGTCTTCTTAATTCCTGTATCATGAATATTGTAATTGGCGTACAATAAAGTATATAATAAATAAATAATAATAATAAATTATGCTGAAGGGATAATTCGACAGTAAACCATACAGCCTATAACATAGTTACCGCTTGATGGCAATAGACTTACTTACTTACTCCCTATTACGTGGGATCGAAAATCATATTTTTTGAAACACGAGTGTTAATATATACTTCTGCTTACCCCTACAGGGATGCGTGAACATATGTATGTGTAAAGGTATGATTCTGAAGCCGACCGCAAACAGCAGCAGGAGACGTAGAGCGTACCGCAAAATAGACTTGAATATCAAAGAATCAAAGAATCAAAGTATCAATTTCATTTATTCAATTTAGGCACATATAGAGAACATATGAACGTCAAAATATCACTATTGTGTCAAGAAGTATGTAAACAAAAAATGAAGTATTAAATAAATTAAAGTAAACCATTTGAAAATGATTCTTTCGCTGGTTCGGTAGTTGGTTCTACTGAGAAGATACCAGCAAGAAACTCAGAGAACTCAATTATCCTTTTTATTTATTTATTTATTTTTTAATACGGTTTTTATACAATTTACAATGTGCAGGCAATATGATAATTTTGTTTATTATTTCAATTCAATATTAGACGGGCTATTCTCCATCCGACAGTAAACATACAGCCCGTGACTAAATTCCCGATTGACGGCAATAGGCTCGCCCCCTAAAGGTGGCTTTTGACTATGGGATGTAATGTAATATATATTACATCTTGACATATCGCTCGTCATACAGTTTGTACGAGACCGTTTACACTACGCTATAATATATATTACATCCCAAACTATAAATATTTTTTCGAGCGATATTTGAAGGTGTATATTTTACCTCACGTCCCCGGACACCACGCCTCCCCCTGTCTCACCCGTTTGAATGGCGACGTTTGATCGCGCATGCGAAATCACGTTGTCATTTTAAACTGAGCAATCAGAAGTCAGGGAATTCGCGCATGCATTCTACACAGACCAATCAGATTCGCGTACGCAGTTCGATAGGGTAACGAAGTTGTCAAATTTTGGTGTCAACTCATGGTAAAGCTACTGAGCTATCCCAAATATATATCTTACAGTGTAAACAGCAATCGCGGGATGTAATATATATCTCAAGATGTAATATATATTACATCTCATAGTGAAAAGCCGGCTTAAGACGTGGGACTGAAAATCATCGTTGGCAAAATGTGGGTGTTAATATACCTCCGCCTACCCCTTCGGGTATTTACAGACTTGAGTATATATGTATGTATGTTTTAATTCATTGCGCTCTATTTCACGGCACGCTGTATCTGCTGCTGTCGTCTGCAGTTGTCATATGCGGTCGGCATCGAAACCATACCCTTAGATTCAAACGATTGAATTGAATTCAGTAAAATTTTATTTCTAAAAAGTGAGCAATTTCAAATTGAAACTATCACGCCGTCATTCTATTTAAAATCGTTGAACCATATTCGATTCTCGAAATAAAACTTCAATATAGCAAAAACGAGAATTTCATTCCGTCAAAGTTAGTTGAAATGTCAGCCATGAAAAGTTCCAACTAACCTGTATTAAAAGGGAATTCAGACGCAGGTACTTCAATGAGTAGACGTATAATTGTACTTGGGTTAAAATGCTCCATCGTCAAAATGTACAATATACTGTGGTCATGATGTTTTCGCGGCCTGAATGATCATATGACAGAGTACGACAACGTCAAAATGTACAATCAACCTTTCGTGTAATGGTTAAATTGTCTCACGGCCTAAACAATCCTATGACAGAATACGTCATCAATTGAATCCCTGGACATCCTATTATTTATGTGCGTCAGACTCTGATTTCACTTTTCGCCACAGATAGAGTGGCACTGAGCACTCTATCTGTGGCGAAAAGTGAAATTCCGGCTAGGAGACTCGCCACTTTAAAGTAGATCATGTCTGCTTATTTTTAGGAAGGCAGCCCAACAGTGGGAGGGCATGCCTAACACGACAAAAATCTCGTAAAACAACTGCATAATGCAATTGTAATAGAAACCGATCACAAGTTAGGTGCAAAATAACAAAAAAAAAAAAATTCTCACTTTAATCATCACTAAGTAAACTAAACAAAGTCGCTGTCTGTCCGTCCCTATGTATGCTTAAATCTTCAAAACTATGCAACGGATTTTGAAGCGGTTTTTTCAATAGATAAAGTGATTCAAGAGGAAGGTTTATACTCGTATGTTTAATACATGCATAATATTGTAGAGAAACAGTGATAAATTTAGAGATATGCAGCGGAAACGGGATCAGAAAATATGGCGGTACGAAGTTCGCCGGGTCAGCTAGTTATATCTATCACGAAGTCGTACAATACCTTTTAGAAAATTGATAATAGATATCTTGTTGCACATTTTGTCGCATGCACATTATCGCTTATATACATTTTGCGCCTTTCAGAATTTGACACGTTTGTAATTTGTCATATGCTTCTCCTAACAATTGCCCATTAATGAACTATTTGACTATTGTACATTTTGACGATGAAGCATTTTAACCCAAGTACAATTATACGCTTACTCATTGAAGTACCTGAGTGGGAATTCAGTTGGTCGAAATATCGTGGCAATAATGTATGCTGTAAATTGATTGTCAAATATTGAAAAAGAGGAAAATATCAGGAGAAGTATTCTATATTTATTGAAATAAAACTATTTTTAACGGATTCTATCGCGATTTATTTGTTACTAGCTTTTGCCCGCGGCTCCGCCCGCTTGGATGTCGGTTATCGCGACCAAACATAGCCTATGTCCTTTCTCGAGGTCTAATCTACCCCTATACCAAATTTCATCAAAATCGGTTCAGTGGTTTGGGCGTGAAAGCCAGACAGACAGACAGACAGAGCTACTTTCACATTTATAATATTAGTAGGGATTATTTACTTTGAGTCCGACGTTTTGGCCCTGAGTCCTGGTTTTTTAAGCAGGCATATTCGCGAGGTCGGACTAAAAGTAAATACTTAATAAGAGTAATAACAAATAAATCGCAATAGAATCCGTTAAAAAGTAGTTTTATTTCAATGAGTGACATTCGCATAAACTTTAGAAAATATCATTCTATATTTTATTCATAACTAGCTGTCCCGGCGAACTTCGTACCGCCATATTTTTCCCGTTCCCACTGCATCTATTTTCTCATCCTTTAAACCCCCTGGACACCCACGAATATTTCAAGACTAAAGTTAGCCAAATCGGTTCAGCCGTTCTTGAGTTAAAATTAAAATAACAACGAAAATTGGCATTAATTTTTATATATCAGAAGATAGGATCACATTATGTCGCGTCAAAACCTACAAAGAAGAATTTAGAGTATACAATTCATATAGTCTACCTGAAGAAAAGTAGTTACCGTGCACCTGTGTAGCACCAAGCCAAGAGTGTATCACACTCGTGTTGCCCCCGTAGGGTCCAGGTAGAAGGGGTAGGCCCAAGAAGTCCTGGCTTGACGTCGTAGAGGGTGACATGCGTGCAAATGGTCTCACTACTATGGACGCCCAAGATCGTGCGAAGTGGAGGAGGAAGAGCCGGAAGGCGGACCCTGAGCTCCGAGATCATTGTGGCCACGGATGCAATCAAGATAATACGTCTACATGAAGATGATGATGTTGCCAACCCTGTAAATACCTTCCAATGCCCTTAAATTCTTAAGGAATGTCCCACATTGTCGTCGCTTGGAAAAACAACAGCAGAGATCATTCCATTTGTCTAAACAAGTAAGAGCACGTTAAGCCGTCGATCCCGGTTGCCATACGAACATCTATGGCAGTCGATACGGTTAATAGAGCCCTAAAAAGTTCAAAAACAACGGTCTAGCTGCAATGCTTCGATATCGACTAATGTCACCATTGGGTTGTGGAGGTCAGATGGCAGTCGCTACACGGAAAATATCGAAGTTCACCCAAATCCGAGGTGAAAGCTCGGATGCGACTAGGAATTAACGCTAGGAGGAAGAAGATCATTCTATTTGTCTAACTGTATACATAGAACTAAGCCTAATGACAGCCTCCGTGGCGTAGCGGTAGTGAACGCGGCCGCTACGCAGGAGGCGCGGGTTCGATCCCCGCTCGGTGCAAATATTTGTGTGAATGAAATAAGAGTATTTGCATTGGTCTGGTCGTGCCTCGGAGAGCACGTTAAGCCGTCGGTCCCGGTTGCCATGAGAATATCTATGGCAGTCGTTACGGGTAGTTGGAGCCCTCAAAAATCCAAAAACAACGGTCTAGCTGCAATGCTTCGATATCGCCTAATGTCACCATTGGGTTGTGGAGGTCAGATGGCAGTCGCTACACGGAAAATATCGAAGTCCAGCCGAATCCGAGGTGAAAGCTCGGATGCGACTGGGAATTAACGCTAGTCTAACTGTATACATAGAACTAAGTGATAATTTCAACGTCAAAAGCATTACTTCAGATAATTATACAAAAGGATCAAAGAATTCAAAAGTCAGTTAATAAGTCCGTGTAATTATAATGAGGAATTTATTCATGCTTGCATTATTTACATTGTCAATTATTTAAAAAACAAACAACGAAAACTTTCCTTTTATAAAATAACTCGGGAATCCTGGATATGGTTGGGCCAGGAAAATCGCTAGATTTTGTCAGTATATTCAGTTTGCCCCGTCCATGTAACCCATGGGAACCTATTTCCGGGATAAAAAGCCTATGTGCTATAGGAATAGCACATAGGCTTTTTATCCCGGAAATAGGTTCCCATGACGTATGTGAACTTGGCATCTCAAGTGCCAGCATCTCATAAAAAATCGACAGTTCCAGTGGCATCCCACATAGTTCTACAGTTCTCAATAAGTTTTAGCAATAGTTCCATCGATTTTAGTACCAAAATCGCATTTAAAAAAATGAGATGCTAACTTCACAAAAAATTCCCAGCATCTCATCCAAAAACGTCACATATAGTGGCATCCCACATAGTTACACAGTTCTCGATAAGTTTTAACAATAGTTCCATCGATTTTAGTACCAAAATCGCATTTTATAAAAATTGAGATGCTAACTTCACAAACATATTCCAGCATCTCATCGATTTTCGCTAAATTGAGTTCTATTGCAGTTCTGTTGCCCATGAAGCTTCTAAATAATAGGTAGAGACCTGCTGCACGTATAACGAGACAGTTCCGGACATATAGAGCTCCACAAGGATGAGATGCTAAGGTCTGAATGATTGTTTCATGCAAAGAAAGGATTTTTTAAGAATGGTCTTGAACAAGTGTGAGATGCTGATAGATTGCGAGGAGTTCTGTGTACCTTGTAGCTTCTAAATGATAAGTAGAGACCTGCTGCACGTGGAACGAGACAGTTCCCGATATATAGAGCTCAAAAGGGATGAGATGCTAAGGTCTGAAGGAAAATTCTACGCAATTCTAGAAATTTTTAGCTATGGTCTTGAACAAGTGTGAGATGCTGATAGTTTGCGAGGAATTCTGTGTACCGTGAAGCTTCTAAATGATAGGTAGAGACCTGCTGCACGTGAAACGAGACAGTTCCGGACATATAGAGCACAAAAGGGATGAGATGCTAAGGTCTGAAGGAAAATTCTACGCAATACTAGGAATTTTTAGCTATGGTCTTGAACAAGTGTGAGATGCTGATAGATAGCGAGGAGTTCTGTGTACCATGAAGCCTCTAAATGATAGGTAGAGACCTGCTGCACGTGAAACGCGACAGTTCCGGACATATAGAGCTCCACAAGGATGAGATGCTGAGGTCTGAATGATTGTTTAGTGCAAAGAAAGGATTTTTTAACAATGGTGTTAAACAGGTGTGAGATGCTGATTGATTACGAGGAGTTCTGTGTACCGTGAAGCTTCTAAATGATAGGTAGAGACCTGCTGCACGTGAAACGAGACAGTTCCCGATATATAGAGCTCAAAAGGGATGAGATGCTAAGGTCTGAAGGAAAATTCTACGCAATTCTAGAAATTTTTAGCTATGGTCTTGAACAAGTGTGAGATGCTGATAGTTTCCGAGGAGTTCTGTGTACCGTGAAGCTTCTAAATGATAGGTAGAGACCTGCTGCACGTGAAACGAGACAGTTCCGGACATATAGAGCACAAAAGGGATGAGATGCTAAGGTCTGAAGGAAAATTCTACGCAATACTAGGAATTTTTAACTATGGTCTTGAACAAGTGTGAGATGCTGATAGATAGCGAGGAGTTCTGTGTACCTTGTAGCTTCTAAATGATAAGTAGAGACCTGCTACACGTGGAACGAGACAGTTCCCGATATATAGAGCTCAAAAGGGATGAGATGCTAAGGTCTGAAGGAAAATTCTACGCAATTCTAGAAATTTTTAGCTATGGTCTTGAACAAGTGTGAGATGCTGATAGTTTGCGAGGAATTCTGTATACCGTGAAGCTTCTAAATGATAGGTAGAGACCTGCTGCACGTGAAACGAGACAGTTCCGGACATATAGAGCACAAAAGGGATGAGATGCTAAGGTCTGAATGATTGTTTCATGCAAAGAAAGGATTTTTTAAGAATGGTCTTGAACAAGTGTGAGATGCTGATAGATTGCGAGGAGTTCTGTGTACCTTGTAGCTTCTAAATGATAAGTAGAGACCTGCTGCACGTGGAACGAGACAGTTCCCGATATATAGAGCTCAAAAGGGATGAGATGCTAAGGTCTGAAGGAAAATTCTACGCCATTCTAGAAATTTTTAGCTATGGTCTTGAACAAGTGTGAGATGCTGATAGTTTGCGAGGAATTCTGTGTACCGTGAAGCTTCTAAATGATAGGTAGAGACCTGTTGCACGTGAAACGAGACAGTTCCGGACATATAGAGCACAAAAGGGATGAGATGCTAAGGTCTGAAGGAAAATTCTACGCAATACTAGGAATTTTTAGCTATGGTCTTGAACAAGTGTGAGATGCTGATAGATAGCGAGGAGTTCTGTGTACCATGAAGCTTCTAAATGATAGGTAGAGACCTGCTGCACGTGAAACGCGACAGTTCCGGACATAATAGAGCTCCACAAGGATGAGATGCTGAGGTCTGAATGATTGTTTAGTGCAAAGAAAGGATTTTTTAACAATGGTGTTAAACAGGTGTGAGAAGCTGATTGATTACGAGGAGTTCTGTGTACCATGAAGCTTCTAAATGATAGGTAGAGACCTGTTGTACGTGAAACGGGACAGTTCCCGATATATAGAGCTCAAAAGGCATGAGATGCTAAGGTCTGAAGGAAAATTCTACGCAATTCTAGAAATTTTTAGCTATGGTCTTGAACAAGTGTGAGATGCTGATAGTTTGCGAGGAGTTCTGTGTACCGTGAAGCTTCTAAATGATAGGTAGAGACCTGCTGCACGTGAAACGAGACAGTTCCTGATATATAGAGCTCAAAAGGGATGAGATGCTAAGGTCTGAAGGAAAATTCTACGCAATTCTAGAAATTTTTAGCTATGGTCTTGAACAAGTGTGAGATGCTGATAGTTTGCGAGGAGTTCTGTGTACCGTGAAGCTTCTAAATGATAGGTAGAGACCTGTTGCACGTGAAACGCGACAGTTCCGGACATATAGAGCTCCACAAGGATGAGATGCTGAGGTCTGAAGGAAAATTCTACGCAATACTAGGAATTTTTAGCTATGGTCGTGAACAAGTTTGAGATGCTGATTGATAGCGAGGAGTTCTGTGTACCGTGAAGCTTCTAAATGATAGGTAGAGACCTGCTGCACGTGAAACGCAACAGTTCCGGACATATAGAGCTCCACAAGGATGAGATGCTGAGGTCTGAATGATTGTTTAGTGCAAAGAAAGGATTTTTTAACAATGGTGTTAAACAGGTGTGAGATGCTGATTGATTACGAGAAGTTCTGTGTACCATGAAGCTTCTAAATGATAGGTAGAGACCTGTTGCACGTGAAACGAGACAGTTCCGGACATATAGAGCACAAAAGGGATGAGATGCTAAGGTCTGAAGGAAAATTCTACGCAATACTAGGAATTTTTAGCTATGGTCTTGAACAAGTGTGAGATACTGATAGTTTGCGAGGAGTTCTGTGTACCGTGAAGCTTCTCAATGATAGGTAGAGACCTGCTGCACGTGAAACGAGACAGTTTCCGATATATAAAGCTCAAAAGGGATGAGATGCTAAGGTCTGAAGGAAAATTCTACGCAATACTAGGAATTTTTAGCTATGGTCTTGAACAAGTGTGAGATGCTGATAGTTTGCGAGGAGTTCTGTGTACCGTGAAGCTTCTAAATGATAGGTAGAGACCTGCTGCACGTGAAACGAGACAGTTCCGGACATATAGAGCACAAAAGGGATGAGATGCTAAGGTCTGAAGGAAAATTCTACGCAATACTAGGAATTTTTAACTATGGTCTTGAACAAGTGTGAGATGCTGATAGATAGCGAGGAGTTCTGTGTACCTTGTAGCTTCTAAATGATAAGTAGAGACCTGCTACACGTGGAACGAGACAGTTCCCGATATATAGAGCTCAAAAGGGATGAGATGCTAAGGTCTGAAGGAAAATTCTACGCAATTCTAGAAATTTTTAGCTATGGTCTTGAACAAGTGTGAGATGCTGATAGTTTGCGAGGAATTCTGTATACCGTGAAGCTTCTAAATGATAGGTAGAGACCTGCTGCACGTGAAACGAGACAGTTCCGGACATATAGAGCACAAAAGGGATGAGATGCTAAGGTCTGAATGATTGTTTCATGCGAAGAAAGGATTTTTTAAGAATGGTCTTGAACAAGTGTGAGATGCTGATAGATTGCGAGGAGTTCTGTGTACCTTGTAGCTTCTAAATGATAAGTAGAGACCTGCTGCACGTGGAACGAGACAGTTCCCGATATATAGAGCTCAAAAGGGATGAGATGCTAAGGTCTGAAGGAAAATTCTACGCAATTCTAGAAATTTTTAGCTATGGTCTTGAACAAGTGTGAGATGCTGATAGTTTGCGAGGAATTCTGTGTACCGTGAAGCTTCTAAATGATAGGTAGAGACCTGTTGCACGTGAAACGAGACAGTTCCGGACATATAGAGCACAAAAGGGATGAGATGCTAAGGTCTGAAGGAAAATTCTACGCAATACTAGGAATTTTTAGCTATGGTCTTGAACAAGTGTGAGATGCTGATAGATAGCGAGGAGTTCTGTGTACCATGAAGCTTCTAAATGATAGGTAGAGACCTGCTGCACGTGAAACGCGACAGTTCCGGACATAATAGAGCTCCACAAGGATGAGATGCTGAGGTCTGAATGATTGTTTAGTGCAAAGAAAGGATTTTTTAACAATGGTGTTAAACAGGTGTGAGAAGCTGATTGATTACGAGGAGTTCTGTGTACCATGAAGCTTCTAAATGATAGGTAGAGACCTGTTGTACGTGAAACGGGACAGTTCCCGATATATAGAGCTCAAAAGGCATGAGATGCTAAGGTCTGAAGGAAAATTCTACGCAATTCTAGAAATTTTTAGCTATGGTCTTGAACAAGTGTGAGATGCTGATAGTTTGCGAGGAGTTCTGTGTACCGTGAAGCTTCTAAATGATAGGTAGAGACCTGCTGCACGTGAAACGAGACAGTTCCTGATATATAGAGCTCAAAAGGGATGAGATGCTAAGGTCTGAAGGAAAATTCTACGCAATTCTAGAAATTTTTAGCTATGGTCTTGAACAAGTGTGAGATGCTGATAGTTTGCGAGGAGTTCTGTGTACCGTGAAGCTTCTAAATGATAGGTAGAGACCTGCTGCACGTGAAACGAGACAGTTCCTGATATATAGAGCTCAAAAGGGATGAGATGCTAAGGTCTGAAGGAAAATTCTACGCAATTCTAGAAATTTTTAGCTATGGTCTTGAACAAGTGTGAGATGCTGATAGTTTGCGAGGAGTTCTGTGTACCGTGAAGCTTCTAAATGATAGGTAGAGACCTGCTGCACGTGAAACGAGACAGTTCCGGACATATAGAGCACAAAAGGGATGAGATGCTAAGGTCTGAAGGAAAATTCTACGCAATACTAGGAATTTTTAACTATGGTCTTGAACAAGTGTGAGATGCTGATAGATAGCGAGGAGTTCTGTGTACCGTGAAGCTTCTAAATGATAGGTAGAGACCTGTTGCACGTGAAACGCGACAGTTCCGGACATATAGAGCTCCACAAGGATGAGATGCTGAGGTCTGAAGGAAAATTCTACGCAATACTAGGAATTTTTAGCTATGGTCGTGAACAAGTTTGAGATGCTGATTGATAGCGAGGAGTTCTGTGTACCGTGAAGCTTCTAAATGATAGGTAGAGACCTGCTGCACGTGAAACGCAACAGTTCCGGACATATAGAGCTCCACAAGGATGAGATGCTGAGGTCTGAATGATTGTTTAGTGCAAAGAAAGGATTTTTTAACAATGGTGTTAAACAGGTGTGAGATGCTGATTGATTACGAGGAGTTCTGTGTACCATGAAGCTTCTAAATGATAGGTAGAGACCTGTTGCACGTGAAACGAGACAGTTCCGGACATATAGAGCACAAAAGGGATGAGATGCTAAGGTCTGAAGGAAAATTCTACGCAATACTAGGAATTTTTAGCTATGGTCTTGAACAAGTGTGAGATACTGATAGTTTGCGAGGAGTTCTGTGTACCGTGAAGCTTCTAAATGATAGGTAGAGACCTGTTGCACGTGAAACGAGACAGTTCTGGACATATAGAGCTCCACAAGGATGAGATGCCAACGTTTAAATGTAAATTCTACGCAATACTAGGAAGTTTCAGCTATGGTCTTGAACAAGTGTGAGATGCTGATAGTTTGCGAGGAGTTCTGTGTACCGTGAAGCTTCTTAATGATAGGTAGAGACCTGTTGCACGTGAAACGAGACAGTTCCGGACATATAGAGCTCAAAAGGAATGAGATGCTAAGGTCTGAAGGAAAATTCTACGCAATACTAGGAATTTTTAGCTATGGTCTTGAACAAGTGTGAGATGCTGATAGATAGCGAGGAGTTCTGTGTACCATGAAGCTTCTAAATGATAGGTAGAGACCTGCTGCACGTGAAACGAGACAGTTCCGGACATACAGAGCTCCACAAGGATGAGATGCTAAGGTCTGAATGATTGTTTAGTGCAAAGAAAGGATTTTTTAACAATGGTGTTAAACAGGTGTGAGATGCTGATTGATTAAGAGGAGTTCTGTTGCCCGTAAAGCTTTCAAATGATAGGTAGAGACCTGCTGCACGTAAAACGAGACAGTTCCGGACATACAAAGCTCCACAAGGATGAGATGCCAACGTTTAAATGTAAATACTACGCAATACTAGGAAGTTTCAGCTATGGTCTTGAACAAGTGTGAGATGCTGATAGATAGCGAAGAGTTCTGTGTACCATGAAACTTCTAAATGATAGGTAAAGACCTGCTGCACGTGAAACGAGACAGTTCCCGATATATCGAGCTTAAAAGGGATGAGATGCTGAGGTCTGAAGGAAAATTCTACGCAATTCTAGATATTTTTAGCTATGGTCTTGAACAAGTGTGAGATGCTGATAGTTTCCGAGGAGTTCTGTGTACCGTGAAGCTTCTAAATGATAGGTAGAGACCTGCTGCACGTGAAACGAGACAGTTCCGGACATATAGAGCTCCACAAGGATGAGATGCTAAGGTCTGAATGATTGTTTAGTGCAAAGAAAGGATTTTTTAACAATGGTGTTAAACAGGTGTGAGATGCTGATTGATTAAGAGGAGTTCTGTTGCCCCTAAAGCTTTCAAATGATAGGTAGAGACCTGTTGCACGTGAAACGAGACAGTTCCGGACATATAGAGCTCAAAAGGGATGAGATGCTAAGATCTGAAGGAAAATTCTACGCAATACTAGGAATTTTTAGCTATGGTCTTGAACAAGTGTGAGATGCTGATAGATAGCGAGGAGTTCTGTGTACCATGAAGCTTCTAAATGATAGGTAGAGACCTGCTGCACGTGAAACGCGACAGTTCTGGACATATAGAGCTCCACAAGGATGAGATGCTAAGGTCTGAATGATTGTTTAGTGCAAAGAAAGGATTTTTTAACAATGGTGTCAAACAGGTGTGAGATGCTGATTGATTAAGAGGAGTTCTGTTGCCCGTAAAGCTTTCAAATGATAGGTAGAGACCTGCTGCACGTGAAACGCAACAGTTCCGGACATATAGAGCTCCACAAGGATGAGATGCTGAGGTCTGAATGATTGTTTAGTGCAAAGAAAGGATTTTTTAACAATGGTGTTAAACAGGTGTGAGATGCTGATTGATTACGAGGAGTTCTGTGTACCATGAAGCTTCTAAATGATAGGTAGAGACCTGTTGCACGTGAAACGAGACAGTTCCCGATATATAGAGCTCAAAAGGGATGAGATGCTAAGGTCTGAAGGAAAATTCTACGCAATACTAGGAATTTTTAGCTATGGTCTTGAACAAGTGTGAGATGCTGATAGATAGCGAGGAGTTCTGTGTACCATGAAGCTTCTAAATGATAGGTAGAGACCTGCTGCACGTGAAACGAGACAGTTCCGGACATACAGAGCTCCACAAGGATGAGATGCTAAGGTCTGAATGATTGTTTAGTGCAAAGAAAGGATTTTTTAACAATGGTGTTAAACAGGTGTGAGATGCTGATTGATTAAGAGGAGTTCTGTTGCCCGTAAAGCTTTCAAATGATAGGTAGAGACCTGCTGCACGTAAAACGAGACAGTTCCGGACATACAAAGCTCCACAAGGATGAGATGCCAACGTTTAAATGTAAATACTACGCAATACTAGGAAGTTTCAGCTATGGTCTTGAACAAGTGTGAGATGCTGATAGATAGCGAAGAGTTCTGTGTACCATGAAACTTCTAAATGATAGGTAAAGACCTGCTGCACGTGAAACGAGACAGTTCCCGATATATCGAGCTTAAAAGGGATGAGATGCTGAGGTCTGAAGGAAAATTCTACGCAATTCTAGATATTTTTAGCTATGGTCTTGAACAAGTGTGAGATGCTGATAGTTTCCGAGGAGTTCTGTGTACCGTGAAGCTTCTAAATGATAGGTAGAGACCTGCTGCACGTGAAACGAGACAGTTCCGGACATATAGAGCTCCACAAGGATGAGATGCTAAGGTCTGAATGATTGTTTAGTGCAAAGAAAGGATTTTTTAACAATGGTGTTAAACAGGTGTGAGATGCTGATTGATTAAGAGGAGTTCTGTTGCCCCTAAAGCTTTCAAATGATAGGTAGAGACCTGTTGCACGTGAAACGAGACAGTTCCGGACATATAGAGCTCAAAAGGGATGAGATGCTAAGATCTGAAGGAAAATTCTACGCAATACTAGGAATTTTTAGCTATGGTCTTGAACAAGTGTGAGATGCTGATAGATAGCGAGGAGTTCTGTGTACCATGAAGCTTCTAAATGATAGGTAGAGACCTGCTGCACGTGAAACGCGACAGTTCTGGACATATAGAGCTCCACAAGGATGAGATGCTAAGGTCTGAATGATTGTTTAGTGCAAAGAAAGGATTTTTTAACAATGGTGTCAAACAGGTGTGAGATGCTGATTGATTAAGAGGAGTTCTGTTGCCCGTAAAGCTTTCAAATGATAGGTAGAGACCTGCTGCACGTGAAACGAGACAGTTCCGGACATATAGAGCTCAAAAGGGATTAGATGCTAAGGTCTGAAGGAAAATTCTACGCAATAGTAGGAATTTTTAGCTATGGTCTTGAACAAGTGTGTGATGCTGATAGATAGCGAGGAGTTCTGTGTACTATGAAGCTTCTAAATGATAGGTAGAGACCTGCTGCACGTGAAACGAGACAGTTCTGGACATATAGAGCTCCACAAGGATGAGATGCCAACGTTTAAATGTAAATTCTACGCAATACTAGGAAGTTTCAGCTATGGTCTTGAACAAGTGTGAGATGCTGATAGATAGCGAAGAGTTCTGTGTACCATGAAGCTTCTAAATGATAGGTAAAGACCTGCTGCACGTGAAACGAGACAGTTCCCGATATATAGAGCTTAAAAGGGATGATATTTGATAAGTAGGTAGGAATTGATTTGATAGAATTGACATCAAAGGTTAGTTAAGAAGTTGATTAGGAATTGTGAGCTTCACTTATGTGTGGGATAAGAGCATGGTAAGAGTAGGTATAGTCTGAGAGTTGATAGTTAAGTAGGAGTAGATTAAGGGGAAGTGGGTAGTAAATAGTGAGGTAAGAAAAGGTTAGGAGTTAAAGTGGGGTAAAGTAGTAGTAATAGAAGGGGGGTTCAGGTTTAGTAGGGGGGGGTGGTACAGCATCTCACACTTGTTCAAGACCATAGCTAAAAATTCCTAGTATTGCGTAGAATTTTCCTTCAGACCTTAGCATCTCATCCCTTTTGTGCTCTATATGTCCGGAACTGTCTCGTTTCACGTGCAGTAGGTCTCTACCTATCATTTAGAAGCTTCACAGTACACAGAACTCCTCGCAAACTATCAGCATCTCACACTTGTTCAAGACGATAGCTAAAAATTCCTAGTATTGCGTAGAATTTTCCTTCAGACCTTAGCATCTCATCCCTTTTGAGCTCTATATATCGGGAACTGTCTCGTTTCACGTGCAGCAGGTCTCTACCTATCATTTAGAAGCTTCATGGTACACAGAACTCCTCGCAATCAATCAGCATCTCACACTTGTTCAAGACCATAGCTAAAAATTTCTAGAATTGCGTAGAATTTTCCTTCAGACCTTAGCATCTCATCCCTTTTGAGCTCTATATATCGGGAACTGTCTCGTTTCACGTGCAACAGGTCTCTACCTATCATTTAGAAGCTTCATGGTACACAGAACTCCTCGTAATCAATCAGCATCTCACACCTGTTTAACACCATTGTTAAAAAATCCTTTCTTTGCACTAAACAATCATTCAGACCTCAGCATCTCATCCTTGTGGAGCTCTATATGTCCGGAACTGTCGCGTTTCACGTGCAGCAGGTCTCTACCTATCATTTAGAAGCTTCACGGTACACAGAACTCCTCGCAAACTATCAGCATCTCACACTTGTTCAAGACCATAGCTAAAAATTCCTAGTATTGCGTAGAATTTTCCTTCAGACCTTAGCATCTCATCCCTTTTGTGCTCTATATGTCCGGAACTGTCTCGTTTCACCTGCAGTAGGTCTCTACCTATCATTTACAAGCTTCACAGTACACAGAACTCCTCGCAAACTATCAGCATCTCACACTTGTTCAAGACGATAGCTAAAAATTCCTAGTATTGCGTAGAATTTTCCTTCAGACCTTAGCATCTCATCCCTTTTGAGCTCTATATATCGGGAACTGTCTCGTTTCACGTGCAGCAGGTCTCTACCTATCATTTAGAAGCTTCATGGTACACAGAACTCCTCGCAATCAATCAGCATCTCACACTTGTTCAAGACCATAGCTAAAAATATCTAGAATTGCGTAGAATTTTCCTTCAGACCTCAGCATCTCATCCCTTTTAAGCTCGATATATCGGGAACTGTCTCGTTTCACGTGCAGCAGGTCTTTACCTATCATTTAGAAGTTTCATGGTACACAGAACTCTTCGCTATCTATCAGCATCTCACACTTGTTCAAGACCATAGCTGAAACTTCCTAGTATTGCGTAGTATTTACATTTAAACGTTGGCATCTCATCCTTGTGGAGCTTTGTATGTCCGGAACTGTCTCGTTTTACGTGCAGCAGGTCTCTACCTATCATTTGAAAGCTTTACGGGCAACAGAACTCCTCTTAATCAATCAGCATCTCACACCTGTTTAACACCATTGTTAAAAAATCCTTTCTTTGCACTAAACAATCATTCAGACCTTAGCATCTCATCCTTGTGGAGCTCTGTATGTCCGGAACTGTCTCGTTTCACGTGCAGCAGGTCTCTACCTATCATTTAGAAGCTTCATGGTACACAGAACTCCTCGCTATCTATCAGCATCTCACACTTGTTCAAGACCATAGCTAAAAATTCCTAGTATTGCGTAGAATTTTCCTTCAGACCTTAGCATCCCATCCCTTTTGAGCTCTATATATCTGGAACTGTCTCGTTTCACGTGCAACAGGTCTCTACCTATCATTTAGAAGCTTCATGGTGCACAGAACTCCTCGTAATCAATCAGCATCTCACACCTGTTTAACACCATTGTTAAAAAATCCTATCTTTGCACTAAACAATCATTCAGACCTCAGCATCTCATCCTTGTGGAGCTCTATATGTCCGGAACTGTCGCGTTTCACGTGCAGCAGGTCTCTACCTATCATTTAGAAGCTTCACGGTACACAGAACTCCTCGGAAACTATCAGCATCTCACACTTGTTCAAGACCATAGCTAAAAATTCCTAGTATTGCGTAGAATTTTCCTTCAGACCTTAGCATCTCATCCCTTTTGTGCTCTATATGTCCGGAACTGTCTCGTTTCACGTGCAGCAGGTCTCTACCTATCATTTAGAAGCTTCATGGTACACAGAACTCCTCGCTATCTATCAGCATCTCACACTTGTTCAAGACCATAGCTAAAAATTCCTAGTATTGCGTAGAATTTTCCTTCAGACCTTAGCATCCCATCCCTTTTGAGCTCTATATATCTGGAACTGTCTCGTTTCACGTGCAACAGGTCTCTACCTATCATTTAGAAGCTTCATGGTGCACAGAACTCCTCGTAATCAATCAGCATCTCACACCTGTTTAACACCATTGTTAAAAAATCCTATCTTTGCACTAAACAATCATTCTGACCTTAGCATCTCATCCTTGTGGATCTCTATATGTCCGGAACTGTCTCGTTTCACGTGTAACAGGTCTCTACCTATCATTTAGAAGCTTCACGGTACACAGAACTCCTCGGAAACTATCAGCATCTCACACTTGTTCAAGACCATAGCTAAAAATTCCTAGTATTGCGTAGAATTTTCCTTCAGACCTTAGCATCTCATCCCTTTTGTGCTCTAGATGTCCGAAACTGTCTCGTTTCACGTGTAACAGGTCTCTACCTATCATTTAGAAGCTTCATGGTACACAGAACTCCTCGTAATCAATCAGCATCTCACACCTGTTTAACACCATTGTTAAAAAATCCTTTCTTTGCACTAAACAATCATTCTGACCTTAGCATCTCATCCTTGTGGATCTCTATATGTCCGGAACTGTCTCGTTTCACGTGCAACAGGTCTCTACCTATCATTTAGAAGCTTCATGGTACACAGAACTCCTCGCTATCTATCAGCATCTCACACTTGTTCAAGACCATAGCTAAAAATTCCTAGTATTGCGTAGAATTTTCCTTCAGACCTTAGCATCTCATCCCTTTTGAGCTCTATATGTCCGGAACTGTCTCGTTTCACGTGCAGCAGGTCTTTACCTATCATTTAGAAGCTTCATGGTACACAGAACTCCTCGCAAACTATCAGCATCTCACACTTGTTCAAGACCATAACTAAAAATTTCTAGAATTGCGTTGAATTTTCCTTCAGACCTTAGCATCCCATCCCTTTTGAGCTCTATATATCTGGAACTGTCTCGTTTCACGTGCAACAGGTCTCTACCTATCATTTAGAAGCTTCATGGTGCACAGAACTCCTCGTAATCAATCAGCATCTCACACCTGTTTAACACCATTGTTAAAAAATCCGTTCTTTGCACTAAACAATCATTCTGACCTTAGCATCTCATCCTTGTGGATCTCTATATGTCCGGAACTGTCTCGTTTCACGTGTAACAGGTCTCTACCTATCATTTAGAAGCTTCACGGTACACAGAACTCCTCGGAAACTATCAGCATCTCACACTTGTTCAAGACCATAGCTAAAAATTTCTAGAATTGCGTAGAATTTTCCTTCAGACCTTAGCATCTCATCCCTTTTGAGCTCTATATATCGGGAACTGTCTCGTTTCACGTGCAGCAGGTCTCTACCTATCATTTAGAAGCTTCACAGTACACAGAACTCCTCGCAAACTATCAGCATCTCACACTTGTTCAAGACCATAGCTAAAAATTCCTAGTATTGCGTAGAATTTTCCTTCAGACCTTAGCATCTCATCCCTTTTGTGCTCTATATGTCCGGAACTGTCTCGTTTCACGTGCAGCAGGTCTCTACCTATCATTTAGAAGCTTCACGGTACACAGAACTCCTCGCAAACTATCAGCATCTCACACTTGTTCAAGACCATAGCTAAAAATTCCTAGTATTGCGTAGAATTTTCCTTCAGACCTTAGCATCTCATCCCTTTTGAGCTCTATATGTCCGGAACTGTCTCGTTTCACGTGCAGCAGGTCTTTACCTATCATTTAGAAGCTTCATGGTACACAGAACTCCTCGCAAACTATCAGCATCTCACACTTGTTCAAGACCATAACTAAAAATTTCTAGAATTGCGTTGAATTTTCCTTCAGACCTTAGCATCCCATCCCTTTTGAGCTCTATATATCTGGAACTGTCTCGTTTCACGTGCAACAGGTCTCTACCTATCATTTAGAAGCTTCATGGTACACAGAACTCCTCGTAATCAATCAGCATCTCACACCTGTTTAACACCATTGTTAAAAAATCCTTTCTTTGCACTAAACAATCATTCTGACCTTAGCATCTCATCCTTGTGGATCTCTATATGTCCGGAACTGTCTCGTTTCACGTGCAACAGGTCTCTACCTATCATTTAGAAGCTTCATGGTACACAGAACTCCTCGCTATCTATCAGCATCTCACACTTGTTCAAGACCATAGCTAAAAATTCCTAGTATTGCGTAGAATTTTCCTTCAGACCTTAGCATCTCATCCCTTTTGAGCTCTATATGTCCGGAACTGTCTCGTTTCACGTGCAGCAGGTCTTTACCTATCATTTAGAAGCTTCATGGTACACAGAACTCCTCGCAAACTATCAGCATCTCACACTTGTTCAAGACCATAACTAAAAATTTCTAGAATTGCGTTGAATTTTCCTTCAGACCTTAGCATCCCATCCCTTTTGAGCTCTATATATCTGGAACTGTCTCGTTTCACGTGCAACAGGTCTCTACCTATCATTTAGAAGCTTCATGGTGCACAGAACTCCTCGTAATCAATCAGCATCTCACACCTGTTTAACACCATTGTTAAAAAATCCGTTCTTTGCACTAAACAATCATTCTGACCTTAGCATCTCATCCTTGTGGATCTCTATATGTCCGGAACTGTCTCGTTTCACGTGTAACAGGTCTCTACCTATCATTTAGAAGCTTCACGGTACACAGAACTCCTCGGAAACTATCAGCATCTCACACTTGTTCAAGACCATAGCTAAAAATTTCTAGAATTGCGTAGAATTTTCCTTCAGACCTTAGCATCTCATCCCTTTTGAGCTCTATATATCGGGAACTGTCTCGTTTCACGTGCAGCAGGTCTCTACCTATCATTTAGAAGCTTCACAGTACACAGAACTCCTCGCAAACTATCAGCATCTCACACTTGTTCAAGACCATAGCTAAAAATTCCTAGTATTGCGTAGAATTTTCCTTCAGACCTTAGCATCTCATCCCTTTTGTGCTCTATATGTCCGGAACTGTCTCGTTTCACGTGCAGCAGGTCTCTACCTATCATTTAGAAGCTTCACGGTATACAGAACTCCTCGCAAACTATCAGCATCTCACACTTGTTCAAGACCATAGCTAAAAATTCCTAGTATTGCGTAGAATTTTCCTTCAGACCTTAGCATCTCATCCCTTTTGAGCTCTATATGTCCGGAACTGTCTCGTTTCACGTGCAGCAGGTCTTTACCTATCATTTAGAAGCTTCATGGTACACAGAACTCCTCGCAAACTATCAGCATCTCACACTTGTTCAAGACCATAACTAAAAATTTCTAGAATTGCGTTGAATTTTCCTTCAGACCTTAGCATCCCATCCCTTTTGAGCTCTATATATCTGGAACTGTCTCGTTTCACGTGCAACAGGTCTCTACCTATCATTTAGAAGCTTCACGGTACACAGAATTCCTCGCAAACTATCAGTATCTCACACTTGTTCAAGACCATAGCTAAAAATTTCTAGAATTGCGTAGAATTTTCCTTCAGACCTTAGCATCTCATCCCTTTTGAGCTCTATATATCGGGAACTGTCTCGTTCCACGTGCAGCAGGTCTCTACTTATCATTTAGAAGCTACAAGGTACACAGAACTCCTCGCAATCTATCAGCATCTCACACTTGTTCAAGACCATTCTTAAAAAATCCTTTCTTTGCATGAAACAATCATTCAGACCTTAGCATCTCATCCTTGTGGAGCTCTATATGTCCGGAACTGTCTCGTTATACGTGCAGCAGGTCTCTACCTATTATTTAGAAGCTTTATGGGCAACAGAACTGCAATAGAACTCAATTTAGCGAAAATCGATGAGATGCTGGAATATGTTTGTGAAGTTAGCATCTCAATTTTTATAAAATGCGATTTTGGTACTAAAATCGATGGAACTATTGTTAAAACTTATCGAGAACTGTGTAACTATGTGGGATGCCACTATATGTGACGTTTTTGGATGAGATGCTGGGAATTTTTTGTGAAGTTAGCATCTCATTTTTTTAAATGCGATTTTGGTACTAAAATCGATGGAACTATTGCTAAAACTTATTGAGAACTGTAGAACTATGTGGGATGCCACTGGAACTGTCGATTTTTTATGAGATGCTGGCACTTGAGATGCCAAGTTCACATACGTGTTCCCATGGGTTACATGGACGGGGCAAACGGCTTTGGCTGAAATTTTATAAAGGGATAGATTATAGCCAGGAGGCTATAATCTATCCCTTTATAAAATTTCAGCCAAAGCCGTTTAGCCTTTTTTTGGAAATCCCTCTAACCTCTATTTCACTCATTGAGAAAGAGCCGTGACTGTAGAAAGCGAAGATATGGCTTCGTCCATTTTCGTAACTGTCATGGTCATAACCAGCTACAAACGTTTAATTTTTTTCTTGTTTTCATAACCAGTTACGAAAATAGAATTAAATTGTCGTTTTCATAACCAACTGTCATAACCAGTTACGAAAGAAGATTTTTTACTCTATTTTTGTAACTGGATATCAAAATAAGAAAAAAAATCCCATAGGACCTAGTACCTATAGTCCTTACCATAGACCTTACCTACATTATATTTTCGGTTATATATAGGCGTATTCTTCTTCCTGTTTCCTCTGGTATATAAAGGAGAAGCAGTAATGTACTTTTCTAACCGCGGCAAACTTCTGTGTCCCTATCCTAGCTCCGAGCTCCTGTATACCTCAGCGTGATGGTAAATGTTAACTGCCCATTTACTGATAACAAGTGTCACTGCTACGTCACAATCCCTGTCCCTAATCCGCCCAAACTTCGGCTAATCCCTTCAAAACCTCTCGAAATTGATATTGAAATGAAGGAAAAGCACCCGCTACGTAAACCCTTCATTAGGCATAGTACAAAATTAGATAGCTTGGGTTTAGATTCCTCGAAATTTGAAATCTCTAATTAACCACACTACGTAAATTAAAAATACAAAATGAATAATAATTCCCATTTTAGGACTGATTTAACTTATACGCTGACATTAGCAAAACTTGTAGGCTCACATAAGAATTTGATTTTGTAAAATGGGTGACAGACGTGCCAGTAAGTACGCGGACTTATGGCTTGGCGACCTTACTCGCACGTCTGTTACATAAATTCGCGTACTTTAAAACCGCCGAGTAAGTTCGTTGGCGATCTGGCAAGTTTGAAGTTTTGCTCGTAACTAGAGGTTTGCACCGGTGAAAAACACCGGTGTTTTAGCAAGCTCGTAGAAAAATATGACATGATAGAATTACTAGATAGCACAAAGCCTCTTCTCTCGACGACATTGCAATACAGTGTGAGCAAGCTTGCCGTCTGTCACCGACGGCGAGCCGAGTAAGTTCGCGAACTTAAAAACGGCGTGCTTAAAGTACGTACGTCTATCACCCACTTAAGTCATCTGTTAGGATATTTTTATGACGAATTTAACTATCGCAATCAACTAGCTGTTTGAGAGTTATACAGTATTGGAATAATTTACGAAAATACATAAAAATGTGCATACTAGAACGATAGCGCTAAAACGATATTTATATGATAATTCCATGGCAGTTGAGTAAAAAATTTATCACATAACCCTTGCTGCTTCACCCCTATAAACAAGAAAGAAAGAGAGGATTTTTTTTTATTCCAGTCCATACATACGAGTATTAACATGACATACATACCTACATACATACATACACACAATCACGCCTTTATCCCCGGAGGGTTAGGCAGAGGTGAATTAACACCCACATTTCACCAATCATTGTATTAGAACCCACGTAATTGGGGGTGAGCCTATTGCCGTTTTCCGGGAACTATTGTTGACTCGAGCCATGTATAGGCTGAGTCGTGGCTATATATATCTGTCTGATGTTAAACAGCCCTATCCCTTAGTCGCCTTGTGTCGTACAAGGAGAACCCCAGAAGGAGAACTCCACATAGGAGAAGATGGGGTGGCCCAAAATCTACTCTGCGCGGAAACCACGTAGCATTAACATCCACAAAAAGGATAAAAATAACGAGGTATTGACTCGAAAAGGCCACCTCAGCATGATGCTGTATACACGTTTTTAGGGTTCCGTAGCCAAATGGCAAAAAACGGAACCCTTATAGATTCCTCATGTCTGTCCGTCCGTCTGTCTGTCTGTCTGTCTGTCCGTCCGGATGTGACAGCCACTATTCTCCGAAACTACAAGGCCTATGCTGTTGAAACTTGGTAACAAGATGTATTCTGTGAACCGCATTAAGAATTTCACACAAAAATAAAAAAAAGCATTAAATTTTGGGGTTCCCCATACTTAGAACTGAAACTCAAAAATTTTTTTTTCATCAAACCCATACGTGTGGGGTATTTATAGATAGGTCTTTAAAAATGCTATTGAGGTTTCTAACATAATTTTTTTCTAAGCTGAATAGTTTGCGCGAGAGACACTTCCAAAGTGGAAAAATGTGTCCCCCCCGCCCCCCTCTAACTTCTAAAATAAGAGAATGACAAATCTAAAAAAAATATGATGTAAATTGCCATGCAAACTTCCACTAAAAATTGGTTCGAACGAGATCCATTCAGTAGTTTTTTTTTAATACGTCATAAACCGCAATTTTCGCCTTTGCTACTACGGAACCCTTCATGGGCGAGTCCGACTCGCACTTGGCCGATTTTATTATTTGTGTTATGTACAACGCTGAAGAGACCATCGAACTGTTAAAAAAAGATTACATGAATGTAACAAGCCAAATCGATTTCATTTTTGGTCCGTATCCCAGAAAAACGCTCAGTTTTGAATCGACTCTCACAATGAATAGGTACAATCTGTCCTCAGATCTAACTAATTATAAATCGAGATTCCGGACTGAGCATAGTTTCTAAATACGGTCTTATTTCCCGAACGTCGCTTGTAGATTCTCGCCTTTTTTGTGGCCACAATACAGACAACGTTGAGCGCAAAAAGTTATAATGAACAAGAGATAATGGGGCACACAAACTGAACACAGCTGTTCACTGTGTACGGAACACCGATTTAATTTTAAATGGTGTAGGCAGAACTTTGTGGGTAGGTATTTTATGTTCGTTGATAGACTAATTTAAGTCTTGGGGATCATCATCATACTCATCGAGAGGTATTTTCCTGATTGCAACCGAGGCCAAGGTGACCTCGGAGCTCAAGTTCTGCCTTCCGGCTCTTCCTCCTCCACTTCGCACGATCTTGGGCGTCCATGGTAGTGAGACCATTAGCACGCATGTCATCCTCCACGACGTCAAGTGAGGACTTCTTGGGCCTTAGGGATAAAAGCTAAATTTATTTGTGTTGGGGAACCCCTATCTGGTAAATACTTCGACATATTATCAGAACGATCCGAAGTCCCCCGAAACGACAACGCTTGAATCAAAACATTATAGGGGATATGCAAGTTAAAGGGCTAACCAACACTATTTTTTTTACTTTTTGTGTTAGGAGATGCTTTTTTATTTCTTTTTATGAATTTTAAATTAAATGCTAGCGCTAATAGCTACGACTTATTAGCATTTGTCTAACTACTTCTCATTGAGACCATTCTGAAAAGTATATCAATCACGTAAGCTTTAAAAAAACCTGCATTAAAACATAACTGGTCCATCCACTTGGGAACTATATTGCCACGCACACATACACCCACACACACCTATCCACATACATACATGTAAAATTTATAATAACCCGTCGTTTTTACGAGTCGTTGTGTGTGCATTTCACATATCCCTCTAGAAAGATGCAAAAATAAATTACAAAGGCGAGATGAGACAAAAGAATTCAAATGTATTCAGAGAACGAATACCTGATCTTTGGAGGTGAAATATTCGACATAATGAGGGTAGGATAGGATTACATTAAGCGACTTGTGATTCCGATTTGGACATAATCGTCGGGATTATTTTCGACACAAATATTGATTTTAGATTTAGAATTCAGATTCATTTGGATTCCTGAGAAGTGGGATAAATTATGTTTATTACAGACTAGCTGTTGCCCTCGGCTCCGCTCGCATAAATGTCGGTTACCGCGACCAAACATACCCTATGTCCTTTTCCAAGGTCTAATCTTTTTTTATACCACTTAGGTGGCAGTCAAGCTCACGGTCCACCTGATGGAAAGTGGTTACCGTGGCCTATGGACGTATGCAACACCAGGGGAGTCAATCTCACGCTGCCGACTACCAGGACCCCACACTCGCGCTGCCGTGCTGAGCTACATATCTCTGTACCGAAATTCATTAAAATCTGTTCAGTGGTTTAGACGTGAAAGCATAATAGACTGACAGACAGGCAAACAGATAGACAGACAGGTAAACGGATAGGCAGACAAAGTTACAGTATAGACTCTTATTACAATACAATTTCGATAATATCAAAAGTGACATTGTTGACAATTTAATAATAATATGACAAGAGTAAAATTAGCGGCGTATTTTTCTCTCCTTCTTCTATAATATAATTCTAAAACAACAGTAATATTATATGAAAAGGTAATATTCGTGACATAATCTTCAAGTGTCACAATACTTCCTCGAATACAGAAAAATTAACTCAGAAACGTATCCGTCAAAATTAATCATCGTAAGCCTAATAAAATAATACAAAATATGATTGAATTGTTTTCACCCAATTACCTTGAGGCGTATCAACACTTATTTTATATTAATATTCATTTGAACGTCGCCGTCGACACGACTGCTCTCGAGCATGTCTGCTTATTTAATGTCGTTAGCGTTACCTCGCTCCGTCAGACATCGAGGTAATGAAGATAATCTACCCTCATTTACATGATAAGTCGGTTAATCCCCTAAAATGTGATGAGGTTTTTGGGTTATGCAGTAGTGATTTTTTATTATTTTTACCTCTTGGTCAAGCGTTTTAAATATCACTTTATAAGTATTAGTTACATTTAAATAGCTATCGCAGCGTTATACATGTAGGGTCCACAGTGAACGGTAATTTGAACCGAAATAACTTAGCTCAATAACTACTTTTTAAATTTTGCTCATAATTTTTTTTATACTACTTTAGGTCGCAGACAAGCACACGGCCCACCTGATGGTAAGTGGTTACCTATGGACGAGTGCAACACAAGGGGAGTCACACTCGTGCTGCTGACCTTGTAAGAGACAGAGAGATTTTCTACTATAGACGCTGACTGTACTTCACATTTTTATTTGCAACAAAAAATAAGGAAGTAAGAACAGAATTCAATGTTTTACATCTGTTAGCATCCCACGATAGCTTATCTGTTATCCCTCCAAAATTTACTGTCCTCTTCGAAAACATGGTGTCCTTTTTTCACCATTATTGTTTGTGTGCATTTCGGGGCGAAAAAGAAATAGGACATGGGACGAATGCGGAATTATGTTCAATTCGCTATAGCACGAGTATGAAAAAACAATACGAAGGCGGCCTATTTACAAATTTACTGTTGCTGAGAATAGCAGCTTTCTGTATTGGGAGATTCTAGTCTCGTATTCTTACGTCATAGCTCCGTGTCTTTTTATAGTGCAAAATTCCCCACAGATACCCCCTCCCCCGCCGGAGCTAACACGGGTGGTTATGTCAACTCAAACCGAGTAAAACCGCATTGGGTCATTTGTAGCCGAAAGTGACCTAAGGCCAGATCAAGATGGCCCGGGTGTGCGCTTAAAATACCCGGAACACTAAGAACAATCTTAAACCAATATCAAAAGTAAGAAAAAAGTAAAAGGTATTTATGTGCGCAGGTGTTGCCAGTTATATTAAATATGGCTACGCATTATGAAACTTTTTGGAAGCGAGGTATGAGAACGGTAGCCAATTTATGGTTATTTTTCTATTTATTTAATGGCAGGGACTTCATGCATTATGTAAAAACTAGCTATTACCTGAGGCTCTGTATGCATGAAATTTTGTTCCCACTACCTTTGAGGGACTAGGCCATGGAGAAAAAGCGCTCTGTCTTTTCCCCGTGGCGTAGTATACCGGCGTAATGTGGTGTGGTATACCATGGTATAACATTCTCCGTGGCCTATATGTATATCCACCGCGTGGTTCCCAGCAGAGTAGAATTTGGGCCACCCCATGCGGTGTTGTACTCGCCTTCGTACATAAAACATTTCTGTATTCTATCATTATTTTTGTGTACAATAAAGAATAAAATAAAATAAAAAAATGTCTCGAGCCAACAACAGTGCCCGGAATACGGCAATAGGCTCACCCGCTATTACGTGGGACCTAATAAAATGATTGGTTAAATGTGGGTGTTAATTTCTCTCAGCCTAGCCTGGATTGAGGCGGGATTGTATGTATCTTCTTCATCCTAGCGTTAATTCCCAGTCGCATCCGAAGCATTCACCTCGGACCTGGGGTCCGCTTTACCAGTCTTAACTACGGATTTGGCTGGACCTCGATATTTTCCGTGAAGCGACTGCCTGACCTTCACAACCCAATGGTGACATAAGGCGATATCGAAGCATTGCAGCTAGACCGTTGTTGTTGGACTTTTTAGGGCTCCAACAACCCGTAACGACTGCCATAGATGTTTGTATGGCAACCGGGACCGACGACGGCTTAACGTGCTCTCCGAGACACGACCAGACCAATGCAAATACCCATATTCATGCGTACAAATATTCCGCCATTTATGATTTTCGGTCCCTCTTGGTACGATAATATAAATATAAGGTTTATTTTTAGACGTTTTATCCTCCGAAACCATTGTGTCAAAAAAGGTGTCATACTCATACCTATACACTTTTCCGGGATATACAAATGATATGAATATAATGTATATTTTTAGACATTTTATACTCCGAAGCCATTGTGTCCGCAACTCGGACAGCCCATTAGCAAGGGCTATTACAGGTCGCATTAAAACCCTTTGGTCGTTATGTAACTTGTTTCGACACACGGTTCGGCTTTCATTGTTTAAATGTGGACAATGGGCATTAACGTGTGGGTTAAATGAAAATTATTTTAAATTATGATCTTTTTTAGTGTCTTATATACTCCAGATGGAATTTAGGATAGATAATCCTTTTGGTGTATCCTACAGTATACAGTATCTGGAAGGCTCTTCATGAATGCAATGTACTAACTGATCAGGTTCATCTATAGTATAAGCACAAGTAGGATAAAGCTTGAGAGAAAAGGCCCAGAAATTCCCATTCGTAAAGGCGTAAGACAAGGAGACCCTCTATCACCAAGGTTGTTTATAACTGTACTCCAAAGTACTATGAAAAATATGGACTGGAACAAAAAGGGTATAAGAATACATGATCAATACCTGAGCAATCTACGATTTGCGGATGATATCGTACTCTTCTCTGAATCTGCATCACAGCTAGAAACAATGATAAATGAGCTTCATTCAGCTAGCTGTGAAATAGGTCTGGAACTGAACACCGAGAAGACAAAAATCATGACAAACAACACAAAAATTCCTATACACGTCAATAGCGCACCACTGAACTATGTTGAGGAATATGTATACTTGGGTAAGCAGATGTCTTTTAGCAGATCTAGGCATAGAAATGAAATCCACAGACGAGTCAGATTAACTTGGAATAAATTTTGAAGCTACAAAGAAGCATTAAAATCAAATCTTCCTATTAATCTTAAAAAGAAAATTCTTGATTCATGCCTCCTGCCCTGCCTTTCATATGGATGCCAGACATGGATATATAATGAAGATACAAAAGCCCAAATAAACACATGTCAAAGAGGTATGGAACGAAGCATACTTAACATTAAACGTATGGACAGGAAAAGGAGCATTGATATAAGAAAATCAACAAATGTTATAGACGCCCTATCCCATTGTCATAAGCAAAAATGGACATGGGCTGGTCATGTGGCACGTATGAATGTTAAAAAATGGACATATAGAGTAACAAACTGGCATGGACCACCAGGAAAACGAAAAAGAGGGAGACCACTGGGAAGATGGTCTGATGAGATTGCAAAGATTGCTGGAGAAAATTGGATGGAGCTTGGTAAGGATAGAAGGAAGTGGAAGGAGATGGAGGAGGCCTATACTCGAAGAGAGGTCCTTAATAAGAATAACTAAAAGCATCAATTGACTTTCAAGAAAAATATTGACAGATTTATGTAAGTTAATAATGATTTATTTTATTAGTGTAAACCAAATGTAAACTGACTTATTAAGGAATTAAATGGCTATAATAATAATAATAATAATCCTTTTGGTGAATATGTATTCTTGGCATCAATCCAGCTTTATCAGATTACTACTAAGAACTTACTCACAGAAAATCCAGTAACACCGCCGTGGTAGGGTGCATAGGGAACTTTACTGTACGCGGGTATATTGGGCCCATTACAGAAATACATTAGGAGGCTAGAATGGTTGTAAAGGCGTCCACCCACTTACAGTTTATCGAACGACAACCGGATGATATCGGTCTGTCAGTTCATCGCAATAGCCCACACACTTACAGTTCCGTATACGATTTTGGACTGACGGCTAATACGTGTGTGGCCGCTTGACGATTTCGGTCAGCAAAGACAGTTAAAGGCCGGACAGTCTATGGCCGTCGGCATTTTATACGTAATAACATCAGACTAAAAGACTAAAATAATGTTATTATTTTAGTCTGAATAATGATGACATTGATGACATAAGGACTGCAGGCCGCCTTAAGTCGCCACGCGTGATATAGAATCTGTGTTGCATGTACTTGCATGTCACGCGTGGTGACTTTTCTATTGTACAATTCTCATGAGACATTTTCTAAGGTCTCGAACTCTTGAAAAATAAAGGTGACCTTATACAATCCCACTTGAACGATATAATCGCTAAGACGTAAATTAATTGATAGTCCGCTACAGTTTATAGCTTAAAGCACACTTAAGCCCGTACTATCTCGGCTTTTAAAGCTCGGCAATGTCGAACGACTATTTGAATAGAGAGGCGACATCAACAGGTAGAACCGTTTGGTCCTTGATAGAATTGTTTGTATATGAAAGTGGAAAAGACACATGTTTACTGGTGTTGTGGAACTATCTGAGATTTCACATACGTATATTCAGGCCTGTAAATTGGGTTGTGAAGATCAGATGGCAGTCGCTTCACGGAAAATATCATGGTCTACCCAAATTCGCAGTTAAGACTGGTAAAGCGGACCCCAGACTCCAAGGTGAAAGCTTCGGATGCGCCTGGGAATTAACGCTTGTATGAAGAAGATTAAGCCTGTAAATACCTATATAAAGTGTAGGTTAAGTTGTATTAACACCCACATTTTGTCAATTATGAGTTTCGGGATCGTCAGAGGGCTGGCTTTTGCCATTCATTTGCCTTTTTTATGAGCTGTGTTTACTGTCGAATGGAGAACAGACCTATGCTTTGCCTTCTATGACACCCACAAGAAGAGATGGGGTGACCCTATTTTACTCAACAGGGAACGAACATGGCCGGTTTACTGTAATAATTATTGTTATAGTTATTGTTCTAAGTAATAAATTTTGCTTTTGGTCTTCAATACAGGGCGGAATTTTCTAACCCTACGTGGGCGAAAAGTAAATACTGGAGAAAACAACTTGTCAAGTGAATGAAGCGAAGTGGAGGCGGAAAAGGCAGAAGGCGTATCTGGGACAAAGTTTTTATGATGATTAACTATTCAAATACATGTTTAACATATATTATACATGTATAAACTACTCATTTACGTATACTTATACATATAGTTACTCATATAGGTACATATACATGTATAAAGTTCATCATCATCATCATTATTTCAGCCATAGGAAGTCCACTGCTGGACATAGGCCTCCCCTATAGATCTCCAATAGGACCGGTTGGAAGTTGTATAAAGTTAATCGCTGTTAATCATTTCCAGAGATAAGGCCGCCCATTGTACATTAACTGTATAGATGCTTCCTACTTGTCCTACTGTAAATCTATTGGCGTACAATAAAGAATTATCTATCTATTTAAAGCTGTAAAATTTAAGTCCTTCCTGACATTCATATCACTAGACTTGCATACTTTCAGCGTCAGATTATATGTAATGAGAGTTTTAAAATGAAACCGAGCACAACTAGGTCGAGTCTTATGCTTCGGCAAAAATAACGCAGCCACAGCCTTTCTAGTATGTAGCAATTATTTTAAATGTTTTTTTTAATGGCTCACAATATGTATGTTACGTTACAAGATCGTCATTATAATAATAAGGGAAGAGAAAACTACGGAAACATAAAGATACAAGTATATCTCAGGACACGTATCTTGGGCCAAAAATGTGCTCAAAATGTGCCCTATACGCGCAGTACACATTTCTTGGGTGTCTTTTGAGGATAGCAGGGGGTGCTACTGCGGTGGACGAACTCAAATTCACAAAGCATAGATTATTACGAAGCAATCCGCGGGCGCCAGAGCCTCATTTGTCTTGCGATTTAGGTCCAAGATACGTGTCTGGAGTTATAATACTTATTCCCATTCTACTTTACCGAGCATTTCAACTATATTCTATCCATATTTCGTCACTGAAATTAATAAAAAGCATTTAAAATTTTCAAATTATAATATTTTATTTCCATTATGAGACTGTAAATGGTGACACGAAAGCCTCAAATGGATTATATCGGATTACTGAACATTATCGCTCCAGTGGGCAAAGATACTCAGGTTTTTTGAGCATTTTTAACAATACAGTCGTTCTAGCTCATATAAAATGCTCAAATATTAAAATAATCATCTTCATCCTTACGTTAGAAGTTGGACTGCTCAGTTAGGACGGGAATACCGTCGTGTTCTACATCCGTCCTCATCAAAACATTCACCATGGTGGAGACGGTAAAATACCGCCAAGGACGTAACATCTCTACGCATTCTGCAAAGGCTCTTTTCCAAGACTTTGCCTTCAGCTTACCATCAGGCGAGGTGAAGACAAATTGACGTCTCTACAAAAATAGCCCTATCCGTTAGTCCATGGTCTTGTCAATGGCAATGTGTCTTTGGTTCAATACCCAGGTGTTTATCTAAACAAAGGAATCATTATCATCCTCCTCACGATAGCCCCGGTATAGTCGCAAGCGACTACAATATTGGGTTCTTCAAAAAAGGCATTAGAAGGTTTCTTCAGGGTCGGCAATCCGAGTGTAGCTCCCCTGGTGTTGCATAAGTCCATAGGCACGGTAACCACACACACACTAGCACTCGAAATTGAACCCAATCATTCTTTGCCGCCACAAACATTTTTTATTAACAAACCACGCGCGGGAAGGCTCACAAACAATACCTTATTTACAATCGTAAACATTTCTACGCGAGTTCTGTTTCCACTTTGTCGGTTTATTATCGATTAGCTGTGCCCCGTGGCTTTTCCCGCGGTACTCTGTTCGATTTAATGCCCACCTGCGTCTATTTAATCTTTTTCTTTCTGCTTATCTCCTTAGGGACGCAGCGTGTTGTTAAATATCCTTAAAGAACTGGGTTATCAAATGTAATAAGATTTTTCCAAATCGCAGAATTAGCTCCCAAAACTATCACATTTAAAAAACCTTTTATAAGGCATTTTACACAATGCTATCAAAACCCAAAATCATTAGCATAGCTTAACTAGATTATGTTATGAGCGCTATGCAGTTACATTTTTCTTTCTTTGTAAATACATTATACAAAGAAACACTCAGGGCAAATAGACATATTCATAATACAAATATATGTCTGTATTCTCTCTGTGAATTATATCTCTGTAAATTATATGTACAATGAAGAATAAAATAAAAATATTTGAGTGGGAATCGAAACCGCGACCACCTTCGTAGCAGTTTTTCATTAAACAATCAAACTCTTCAGCTTAATTTATTTGTATAGATTGAATAACCGAGAAACCGCCTTCTCCATTTACTTAATTACATTTTGTACGAAGTTCTTTTTTGATAGGCAATTGTTTTAATTGTTTACAATAGAAGTTTGGTTCACAGAATCGATAAATGGCCGAACCTTAGAGTATACATTGCTATAGAGCGCGCCTTACAAGTATGAACTGCTATCACGGGTATGAACAGTACCGAGGCTCCTGGCTCAACCTCAATCAGTAGTAAAACAATACCGTTTAAAATGACTTCGCAAATACTACCTATTTAATTCGATATTATGTTAAATCAAATTTTTATACAACATCGTATAATTTGTAGTAAATAATGACGCAAAAATACCGCAAAATGTTGCCATTTTTTTTGTATTTCGGCTTTAATTCTATACTACATATTATCACGACTTTGTGCCTAGTGGGTTAAGCAGAGGAGAATTAACACCCAAATTTCACCAATCATTGCATTCAGTTCCACGTAATAGGGAGTGAGCCAATTGCAGTATTCCGGACACTTGTTCACTCGGACCACATTTTCGTCACTGGCGTCTACAATCACCTTTCCAAGACGATTTAAAATCAGACGGCCGGTTAAAAAACTTAATCCAAAACTTGATAGGAATGTTTGAAACAATAAAAACGTACAAAAATGTATTTTTAAGATGGTAAACCTAAAACGTTTCATAAAACATACATCTCTATCATCCTTAGATAGAAAGGCAACTCCAAAAACGTTTGATAATACACACATCCACGTATTCTTGATAACATCGCCGATATACGGATGTGTTTTTTCCTTATCAGTTTTCTTACGTGCGTTTAGTTTTATGCGTCGTTTACACGAGCCGTTTCTCGCCTGCATGATACGATTATCAAAAAGACAGAAAAAACTTGCGAGCGAGAAAATTTTCTCGTGTAAACGACGCTTCAAGCAATAATCGTATGTCAAACCACTGACCCAGCCAATTAAGCTTAACCTCGTAATGTAAAGAACGGTCACCCATCCAAAACCTGACCCAGCCAGCATTGCTTAACCTTGTAATGTAAAGAACGGCCACCCATCCAAAACCAGACCCAGCCATTGACCTACAGGGTTGTGCAAAAGTAGAAACAGTACGAATTTGGATTCTGGGGCCTAGACCACAGGGGCGTCGAGCATTTTTTTTTTTTTATCGTGCGAAAAATCCCCACGGATACCTCCCCCGCCGAAGCCGGAGGAGGAGGTTATGTCGGACTCGAACCGACTAAAACGCACGCCGTCTGTGGGCCGTCGGTTGCCGGAGGTGAGATTGTCGTAGCCATATCCCTCGCACCCCGGCCGACCCAAGGCCATATCTCTCGACCTGGCCCTCATCCGGTGTGGGGACCACAGAGTCCCCAAAGGGGCGTCGACCACCGGGTGCGTAAGACACATGCGAGTCTCGTATGATATAATCGTAGGCGAGAATGTAGTGTTTGCCCGTGTGTAAACACTTTGATACAAATGGTATGGCGATTATTGCTGCCGATAGTCGCGTACGATTTTTCGGACTGAACCATGCGAGATACTCTCCGCGTCTAAACGAGCCTTTATGTACGGGTTGAGGAGCCCTGCCTTGGGGTAAATAGAAGTACTCAATCGTGAAAAATCGTTTATAGAGGGTACACAGAAACTCTTTTAACCCTTTTTTTGGTTGACTGAAGTCATATTTAGGTATATTTGTTTGGTGATAGTGAAAATTATTACTATCTATGTAAGTTAATATATATTATGTTGAAGCGACAGCTGAGAAGGGTCTAACGGACAACCCATAGGGGTTCCACTTAATCAGGATGGTAATCAGATGTGAGGGTATTTCGAAAATCACCACAGAACATTACACTTCGTTATCTCACTAATTTTGGTATACATCGGGGCACGTATCTTGGACTGAAATTACGAGACAAATGGGGCCCTGGTGCACGTGGAATATTTCGTAATAATCTATGCTTGGTGAATTTCAGTTCGTCCACCGCACCCCATGTTATCCTTAAAAGACACCCAAGAATCGTATACTGAAAGAAAGAAAGAAAGAAAGAAAAATCATTTAAAGAAAGAAAGAAAGAAGAAAGAAAAAAGTTTTATTTGAGTTATCTGCACAATGTGAAATAATACAGCAATACAATAATATTACTAATATTACAGCAACATTCAATCATCGCGCAGACCCAAATAGGGCCCCATCTCAGCATGAATGCTGCGTACATCATTAGTATACGCAGCGCTGGTTTTCAGATGGAGCCGCTAGTTAGCACTGTCGCCCCGCTTGCACATGATCATCACTACGAGTCACAGTCACAGATCACAGATGCTCGCTCACTGCAGTGATCCATAGAGTAATTAGATGATAATCGAATAAAATTAATACATGCAGTGATCTATGTATATAGTATTATTCTGCGCATTTAAAATATAAGTACAAATGGAAGGTACCACTTACACAAGCAGAAAAAAAAGACACAATAAACTAAATGGCAATTTAAGTACCATAAGATTTACCCTGTGTAGGCACCTACCTACACTAAACCCATGGACCCATCTGCAACAGAATAAAGGTCGCCTCTCAGCATTATGCTGCCCGCTTGACGGTGCAAATGGACAGCGCTGATTTTCAGAGGCGGCCACTCTGCGATAGATGATTTTATATCCTGAGCAATATTTACTTTCCGTTCCATTACAAACCAAAACTTCCTTTATAAAGTATCCCGGATGTAACAAAACGAAATCACGTGTGTTGCTAAAGAATTCCAATTTACCTGAACAGACTTCCTTTATTTGGATCGTCCGTACGAAGATCCGAAATCTGTTTCTAACTAGGTACTAGGTACTCGACCCAATTAACAAAAAACATCAAGTAATTTCGTTCAGATATTCTGTTGGAGGTTAGTACTTTTTGGGGTTCCGTACTCAACGGGTAGAAACGAAACCCTGTTACTAAGACTTCAATATATACATGTCTGTCTGTCACCAGGTTGTATCCCATAGATCGTTATAATTTTTTACAGATGTTATATTTCTGGTGCCGCTATAACTACCGTCCCAATCCAGCAGTCCGACGGGAAGTACAGAATACCCTACAGAATACCGCGGGTATAATAACCTCGTATTGTGTTCCCGGCAGTGAGTAGGGTAGCTAGAGCTCACTGGAAAGTTTTTGTGCTGTCAGTGGAAAGACTAAAGGCTTATCCTGCTTGTCTCCTTCGCTGACGGCACAGAATCTCCCTGTTCTTAAAAGATCGGCAGTTCGAGTGTGATTCCCCTGGTGTTGCACTTGTCCATAGGTGGCCTAGGTGTATCCACTTCCTATCAGGTGGGCCGTGTGCTTGTCTGCGACCTAAGTGGTATAAAGACACTGAATATTTAGGGTAAAGTTGTATAGATAATGATATGGAACCCTTCGAGTATGACTTGCACTTGGCTGGTTTTTCTAACTATCCATCCCACATTTAAGTGGCAATTGTATGTGTAGCAATTTTCTTAAAGTATCCATAAATTGTAAGCAAGTAAGTTACCTTCTCTCGTAGACTATTTCAAGGTGGGAAAAAATAGAAACATTTAATTTGCGTTTGTTCCAGACAGCCTCTATGGCGTAGCGGTAGTGAACGCGACCACTACGCAGGAGGCACGGGTTCGATCCCCGCTTAGTGCAAATATTTGGATACAGGAATATGGACAGGGCTGTTCTCCATCTGGCAGTAAACATACAGCATATGAATAGGTACCCACTTGACGGCAATAGGCTTGCCACCGAATCGGGACCGAATATCATAGTTTTTTTTATATATAGGACACGTCAATTAGACTTCACCTCGCCTGATGGTAAGCTGAAGGCAAAGTCTCACAGTACAGACACTACAGACATTAAAGACAGTTGGCGTAATCAAATCAAAATCAAATCAAATTTATTTATTTGCAAGAATATTGTACATAAGGTCTTACATTAATATAGGTGATAATACACTTCTGCTTACCCCTTCAGAAATTTATAGGCTTGAGTATATGTATAATTATGTAAATTCAAGTTTTCAATATCCATCTCAATACGGATGAAAAAACAAACACAAAATAAGTCTATCGACATAACAATCATCGAGAAAATAATCTTCCCACAAAGATATAAAAAAAATATCATATTTATACCCGGAATCACCAGAAGGCTTTTCGGGACCACTACGTTGTTAGATGTGTGTTGCGAGGGATTTATATAATGCCTTTGACGGCCCTCCGACTGATATGGGCTTTGGGTAGCTTTGTCATCAATATCTGATATCGACCATGGACAAACTGAGGTAGGGCCACTTTATTGTCTTTGATAGAGGTTGGACGATAAGGAATAGTTTACAGGGTAAAGACAATTTTAATAAAAAAATTTATACAGGGTGTATTTTTGAAACGGGGCAGTAAGGTCAAGTACCTTATTTGTTGTAGTTACAGCAAAACGTTCTTATGAGACCTTCCCTAACTTTTTGAGATATTTTGAACCTCATTCACAGATTTTGCAAAAATCCTACAGTTAGCAAAAAAAAACCCACATGTCTTTTTAGTGTGTTTCCCTCCTCCTACAGTCCCGGGTCCTTTAAGCGGGGCGTGAAAAAGCATCTGATGAGGCCACCTATTTGACAAATTTTGAAAATTCACACATGTGACATTTCTATGAAGTGAAAGCTTCTTAAGATGGGTTGAGTGCTTCTGTCGGTACTCACAGAGTGACACAACTTTTTTTTCTCCCTGTCCTGTCCTGTCCCCATATTTCTATAGTAATCCATACATACATACATAATATAGTCACGTTCCAGAAGGGTTGATATTATATTCTAATCCACTGGGAACCATGCGGCATTGTTTTAATTCAACCGAAAACATCGTGAAAACTCGACATTTTGTGGAAACTCAGGTGTTACCGCCAAAATAATTAAATAACTGGCAAGCTGGGTGCCATTGCTCGTGATTAATTGTAACTGTATGAAACGATTTATGGTTTATTACGATTTAATGTACTCTTTCGATATAATTAATCAACACAGTGGCCTTACTAATAAAAAATTACACAGGAGTTATAAAGCTGTTATAACAAAATTTTGTATGAAAATTTGTTTTGATTGCCTCGGAGAGCACGTTAAGCCGGTCGTTCCCGGTTGCCGTACTAACATCTATGGCAGTCGTTACGGATAGTTGGGGCTCTAGTTCAACAACTGGTCTAGCTGCAATGCTTCGATATCGCCCCATGTCGCCCTTGGGTTGTGGAGGTCAGATGGCAGTCGCTTCAGGGAAAATATCGAAGTCCAGCCAAATCCGCAATTAGACTGGTAAAGCGGATACCAGACTCAGAGGTGAAAGCTTCGGATGCGACTGCGATTGACGCTAGGATGGAGAAGATTATAACTCCAGCGTATTAGTAAAGCTAAATGAAACAATGATTTAATAAAAAAACATGAACTCGCATTATGGCGCTATTTTCGTAGTGATGTCTTTTTTTTCAAATATATGCCAATATTTAGTGTACCAGGCCCTCGATTCTAAAGCAAAACCACTGTCATGCCACTGACACTGCAAGAAATTTCCATTTAATTTTAGCCTTTAAAGTAATGCAGTTAAAGTTTAAAATTAAATGGCTTTTTGTAGAGCGAATGAGAGAGTGTAATGAAAATCTTTTCATTTAATTTTGGACTTTCTAAGTAAAAAAAGCCCTGGGTGTACAATAAAGAATATCTTATCTTATCTTATGACAATGGGTTTGCTCTAGTAGAATTGACGCCCAGGTACCTTCTGCTTCGGGAGCATTTCCCTAACACCCTGTATTTTCACCTGTCAACGATACTAATAGACCAATATTAAACATAAACACCCTCACACCATGTTCTGATGTTCCCCTAAACATACCCACATCATTTGCCTCCCTAACATCTATCAACCTTTTCATGCAATACCATTATTCCATTCAGTTCATACCCCGACTTTCACACAAACGGTAGAATGTAGATGCAGGCATCCATTGACGTATGTTATGATTTGGGTCGCAACGAAATCAGATTATAACTACAAGTTACGCCATTATTGAGTTTGAATCCGCATGAGTTGATCCTACAAATATTATAAACTAGCTGTTGCCTGCTACTCTGCATCGGTTATCGGTTATTGCGACCAAACATAGCCTATATTTTTAGCCTATATACCTTCCCAATGCCTAGGAAGAATGGACGAATGGACGGGCAGACAGACAGTAAGACACCTTTACCTACCGATAAAATGAAAACGACGCGACAAAAGCTACATTCTATCATCGTACCTCTCGCCACAGGGAGCTCATCCTCTCACATTGCGTCCGGAAAGGGTGCGCACTGTGCGGTTTGAAAGGTACTTCATCCCACGCACACTCAAGAGTGGTTGGGTTTTCCCAAGCGACTACAATATGGGGTTCTTTAAGAAGGGCATTAGAAGGTTTCTTCAGGGTCGGCAGCGCGAGTGTGACGCCCCTGCTGGTGTTGCATACGTCCATAGGCCACGGTGACCGCTTCCCATCAGGTGGGCCGTGTGCTTGTCTTTTTTTTTTTATATATAGGACACGTCAATTTAACTTCGCCTCGCCTGATGGTAAGCTGAAGGCAAAGTCTCTGAAAAGAGGGCCACCATTACAACACGTACCATGTTACAATGGTGGCACTCAGCTTGACGGCCTCATCAGATGCTTTTTCACGCCCCGCTTAAAGGACCCGGGACTATAGGAGGAGGGAAACACGTGAGCTGGCAAGGAATTCCAAGTCTTAATAGTGCGGCAGAAGAAGGAGTCGCCGAATCGATTGTCTGCCAAAAGTGGTAAAAAAAAAAATTCGTCCTAGCCAAGTCCTTTCATATCAAGAACAGATGACGTAGTTTGAAGGAATTATACCAATTAAAATCCATCCTACATTTTTGTATGGGTTCTGTATGGTACTCAGTCATTATTAATGTTCAGTCGTAGTTCGCGATGCAGGAAACAAAAGCACGAAAAATGTAAATGAATCTATCGTATTGTTTTCTTTTCCATCGAGGCTTTTTGAAAGGAGGAAAAAACACTTTAAATGAAAAAAATAATTATATTAAGTGGTCCATTCATACCTTTTGTTATTATTGCCAATATTTATTGGAAATTGAACGTCACACAGCTGGCGTTCAGTTATTGTTCGGTAATTAATATTTTTTCATTTTATTTTTCTTTTTGTATTCCATATTCTGATTTTCCCCTGATACACCTGAGGCCCTAGACAAAGTGACATTCTATTGATGGAATCGCTCTGAAGCGAACCATTTTTAAGGTTTTAACAATGGATTTCGGGACATTGCGGTGGTTATAGTAATAATGATAAGTTGAATAATGTATTTCGAGTTACAAAGACTCAAATTTCATAAAAAAAAAATATAGTTATATTAATGATTTATGTCAATTTCTACAATTAGCGATTCCACTGGCGTTTTCGGCAATAGAATGCCCCTGTGTGTTATTTGTAAAATAATCATGAGGCTCAGGTCGTAACCAAACGAACATCGACCTAGAGCTAGAACAAGGGCATTCTTCACTATCACTACATATTATAAAACAAAGTCGCTGTCGCTGTCTGTCCGTCCCTATGTATGCTTAAATCTTCAAAACTACGCAACGGATTTTGAAGCGGGTTTTTTTAATACATAGAGTAATTCAAGAGGAAGGTTTATATGTATAATACATACATCATATTGTAGAGAGACACTGATAAATTTAGAGATATGCAGCGGGAACGGGATTAGAAAATATGGCGGTACGAAGTTCGCCGGGTCAGCTAGTTCTTAATATTTTAGTGTAAACTTTATTTTCAGTGTCTACATAAGAAAGAACAACGAACGAATGTTCTGTCACTGTTTACACTAATAGAATTTGACGTAAAGGGATATATTAATCTATGGTAGAGGGGATAGAATGAGCATTCGCTCGTTTGATGTAAATCAACAAATCAACCCTAGGGGGGCTAATTTTTTATTTATTTATTTAAGGACTACCATTAGTCAAGTACAAACTTTGACTGCCTCTGTGGCGTAGCGGTAGTGAACGCGGCCGCTACGCAGGAGGCGCGGGTTCGATCCCCGCTCAGTGCAAATATTTGTGTGCATGAATAATGAATATTTGCATTGGTCTGGGTGTTTCTATGTATAATATGTATGTATTTACAAAAAAAAATGTATCTAAGTATGTTTATCAGCATTCTAGAACCCATAACACAAGCTAGTTAAGCTATGCTTACTTTGGGTCTTAAAAAAAAAAAAAACAATACAATTACATTTGGACACATACACAAAACACACTCTTGGTTGTTCAACCTTTTAAGGCAGCCACTGCATCGTCTAATTGGTTGCCGAGTACAAGAATAAAATCCGCATTAAATATTGCGTTATATATATGCGTTATATGTATTTCATCAAAACAAATTAAAATTAAAATTGGAGTTATATTGGTAATTTATATCAAAATCTATCCAATCAAATTACAACTACAAATTAAATCAATAAAAATGCAAAAGAAAAAAAAAGAAAAAATAGAAGTTTCCTACATTTTCCTACACGTTCAAGCAAGTAATCATTAATGTCTGACACACATTTCTAACTTCAGAAGTAAGAGGTGCATGACCGAGGATTGAACTTGAACTGTAGGCATGAGGCGCTAATGTTTGAAACCACTCAGCTATCACTACTTTGATGGATGGATCACCGCGCCATGATGGATTGCATTGCGAGCTTTAGGAGAAAATTGACGGTATTTTTGTTAGTCTCTTTGGTCCAGTAGAAATAGTTTGTGGTTGTGGTTGTCCCAAGTTCGATATATAGTTGGGATTTTTTTAAATAAAACGCAAATAAAATGTTGTGTTTTGTAAATATAGTCCTACTAGCTTAAATATAAACATAGCCTATGCCCTTTTTCAAGGTCTAGTATACTCCTATAGGTGCCAAATTTCATCAAAATCGGTTTAGTGATTTAGGCATGGAAGCGTAACAGACAGACAGACAGATAGACAGACAGACAAACAGACAGACAGACAGAGTTACTTTCGCATTTATAATATTAGTATGGATAATTGGATATGGATAAGATCTTGATATTTTTTTGGTACCTATTTGGGAATTTGGTGGTATAATCAATCAATCAATGAGCCTATCGCAGTCCACTGCTGAACATACGCCTTTCCCAATGCTGAGACTTGGGAGGTTTTGGCTTACTGTTTCTACATATAATATAGTCCATGCAATAATGCTCTATGCAACCACAGCCCCCTTAGACAAGTGGCAATTCGTTGCTCAGCGTATGATGGAATAGAATGACAAATGTATAGGATTTGACGTTTTTGACATTCGTTGACGCCTGTCATATACGTCAAATCCCATACATTTGGCATTCTATTCCATCATACGCCAAGCAACGAATTGGCACTTGTCTAGAGGGGCAGGAGTTGGTACTCCAAAATCTATATATATCACCCACAAAATCCAAGTTTAAAATTTGCAATTCCAATTTCTAGGCACGTAAATATCCGGAGCTGGTGGTACTAACACTTACTTTTTATTATAGCTAGCTCAGTATTCGAAGCATATCGGATATTTATACCAAGTGCGCCATACCGTGTTACTTGGTATTACTAGTAATATTTTCTACGCGAAACGAAAGCTCAGCTATCAAAACGTATGTTTTTGACTTCACTATCACTACATATTATAAAACAAAGTCGCTGTCACTGTCTGTCCGTCCCTATACAGATTTTGAAGCGGTTTTTTTTTATAGATAGAGTGATTCAAGAGGAAGGTTTATATGTATAATACATGCATAATATTGTAGAGAAACACTGATAAATTTAGAGATAATACCACGCGGGCGGAAAATATGGCGGTACGAAGTTCGCCGGGTCAGCTAGTTATATATATATTATAGGTAAGGTGTCAAATGGACTGTACCCTGCCTGATGGCAAGCTAAAAGTAAAGTCTCGGGAAAGAGGGTCGCCATTATATACACGTACCATGCTACAATGGTGGCACTCAGCTTGATGGCCTCATCAGATGCTTTTTCACGCCCCGCTTAAGGTGATTACATACGCGAATGACTTTGACCATACAAATGCTCAAGGTCATTCGCTCATTTTGAACCGTAAAAATCAATAAAACCAATTTTAATAGATAATTTTATAGGTGACGATTACTACCTAAGAAAATCACGTCATGCTAATACACTTATTTAACAGATACTTATGTGAAATTTTAGATTATTTGGATACATATTGTAGATAATATTTGGTTTCATAAGTAAGAGTAGAGTGATTTTCGGAGCCTCTTTTTAACTATTTCCTCCTTTTTTTACTTAATTTATGAAAAGAAGAAGTTATTCTCTATATCCTGTAGTATGCAGGCATGTGAATTCCAGATCTGTAGGTTTTATAGTTAATAAGAAAAACGGTTTCGAAAATACCAATTTTTCGATGCTGACCTGAATTGACCTTAAAGGACCCGGGACTCTAGGAAGAAGGAAACACGTAGTAAGGAATTCCAGGTCTTGTAGCGTAAACAGAAAACAAAGAGAGCGAACTTGCGCGATAAAAACTTTCAAATGAGCACTATAAACCATTGCATTATTTTTTTATATTAAGTTTACCATATCTTTCAGAACAGAAAAAACGGCATAGTATCACCCTATATGGGTACCCTTTTTTATCGTGCGAAAAATCCCCACGGTACCTCCCCCGCCGGAGCCGGAGGAGGAGGTTATGTGGGACTCGAACCGACTGAAACGCACGCCGTCTGTGGGCCGTCAGTTGCCGGAGGTGAGATTGTATATCCCTCGCACCCCGGCCGACCCTATAATGGGTAGCCTAAAAAGAACATAGCAAAGGAAAAAATAGGATCATTCATGATTCACCTATTATAAAATAACATAGCTTAATAATCTGACGTATAGTCCTTTGAACTCCATATTTTTATTTCATCATCATCATCATCATTTCAGCCATAGGAAGTCCACTGCTGGACATAGGCCTCCCCTATAGATCTCCAATAGGACCGGTTGGAAGCGGCTCGCATCCAGCGCGTTCCCGCGGCCTTAATGAGGTCGTCTGTCCACCTTGTGGGTGGACGTCCTACGCTGCGTTTGCCGATACGTGGCCTCCACTCGAGGACTTTTCGAACCCATCGGTCATCAGTCCTCCGTATTTTTATTGAGGTTACTTGTAATCTTTTACAAAGCAATCCCACTGAGTTCCATTGATGTTTGGAGTGGGTCCACGTCGTTTGTTGTACGAAATACTTTATTTAATTTGCCTTGTTTCATCCACAAAATGGACGATTGAGAAACATGCTACAGCCTTTGGTCAGCGAATACGAATTCTTTTATCAATAAAACGTTTTCAGGCGGTTTTACCTTCATCGACTTTGATTTACCTAAATATTATACCTCGTGCCTCGGAGAGCACGTTAAGCCGTCGGTCCCGGTAGCCATAAAAACATCTATGGTAGTCGTTACAGGTAGTTAGTGCCCTAAAAAGTCCAAAAAAAAAAAAAAAAACAAGGGTCTAGCTGCAAAGCTTCGATATCGCCTAATGTTAACATTGGGTCGTGGAGGTCAGATGGCAATCGCTTCACGGAAAATATCGAGGTCTAGCCAAATCTGTAGCTATGACTGGTAAAGCGGACCCCAGACTCCGAGCTGAAAGCTTCGGATGCGACTGGGAATTAACGCTAGGAGGATTATACCTCGGGACGTCTATCTTGGACCTTGTTTTGTAATCTATCTATATCTATTACTCTATTACTACCATTTTAAAATTGTTATAAAGTGGTCGTGTCTGTACATTGGAGATATTTAAAAAAAAATACTTGGGTTATGTTATGTTAACGATACTGAACACGAAAATATTTTTGTCTGTTTGTCTGTTTGTCTATTTGTCCGCGATGGACGCAAAAACTACTGGACGGATTTTGATGCGTTTTTTTTGTTAGAAAGGGCTTACTGAGACTTAAAATCTTACGTTTGTTTGATCGCAATCGTTTGAGTAGAACCGAAGATATGAGCAAAGGTCGCGTTAACCGAGATGCACGCGGGCGGAGCCGCGGGCGGAAGGCTAGTGATATATATGTCCCAAGCAATACCTACTTCTTTTTAATTGAATCCTGTACTGTCAAATAAAAAATGGATGTATATTTTTTATGACTTAGTGGCAGACAAGCAGACGGCCCACCTCATGGAAAGTGCTCACCGTGGCCTATGAACATGTGCTAGAGGCGTCACACTCGTGCTGCCGAGCCTGTAGAAACCTTCTAATGCCCTTCTTGAAGAACCCCACACTGTAAAGTCGCCATACATCATTGTTACATGATTATTTTAGTACATATATCTGTCTGATGTTAAACCCTCCGGAGATAAAGGCGTGATTATTTAAACCTATGTATGTATTATAGTGACCATGCATCATACATTTTACCAAACATATATCAATAATCTTCCACTAATCCTTACAAATTACACCTATTTTCTCCCAAGTCCCTTAATAAAGACCGATCTCAATATAATTCGTACCTAACAACTGTTGTATTTTTTATTTAGGGTTCCGTATTACTACTCAGTTGCCGGTATGTCTGTGCTTAATAATTGAGCAGCTGTCATACTATCAACTGTATAAATAACTTTGTAATCTCATATAAATATACAGGAATACAATGTTACATTTGCAGTTGGTAGTCAGGTCAATAATGGAACGGCTGTTACCGTTCAATTATTGACCTGTTTTAAGGCCCCGAATCAGATTAGCATCGAAAAATCGGTATTTTCGAAACCGTTTTTCTTTTTAACTATAAAACCTAAAGATCTGAAATTTACATCCCTGCATACTACAGGATATACAGAGTAACTTCACCTTTTCATAAATTCAATAAAAAAGGAGGAAATAGTTGAAAAGAGGCTCCGAACATCACTCTACTCTTTCTTATGAAACCAAATATTTTCTACAATATGTATCCAAATAATTTAAAATTTCAGATATATGTTAAATGAGTGTATTAGCATGACGTGAACTTCTTAGTTTGTAATCGTCCCCTATAAAATTATCTATAAAAATTAGTTTTACTAATTTTTACGGCTGAAAAACGAGCGAATGACCTTGAGCATTTGTATGGTCAAAGTCATTCGCGTATGTAATCACCTTAAGAGTTCTCGGTAGTCTCGCAGGCCGTATCTCATGAACCATGATAGCTAAACATTTGAAATTTTCACCAATATGTAATGTATTTCCATTACCGCAACAAACAAAACCACTTGGGTGCTTTAGGGTCCCACCAAAATCTTCAGGCCCCAAGCCAAAATCACCTGCAAGCTGGTGCACCCGCTAAACAACGGACGAGGCACTAGCGTTGGTTTTTCCCTTCGGAGTTGGGGGGTCGGACGGCAGTCGCCCCCAGAAAAGCCATAATATTGCCTCATCAAAAAGAATGACGGCTGGATCAAACAAAACCACTAATAAATACTAAAAACAGAAAACAGTACGGAACTTCGGCTCGGAAATCCGACTCGCACTTAGCCAGTTTTTTGTTACATTACCTACCACATTATACTTTTACATTACCTGTCTACTTACTAGCTATGTTGCCGTGAAATTGGGTTACAGCCTCTCACAGGGACCATAATATTTCATTGAGATAAAGACGAGTCTATGAGACTCTCGGGCCCATTAACCATCTCTATGCGAAAAATGACATTGATCCGTTGGTCCCTTGCTCAGTGAAAGTACCAATAAAAATACTTACTGTCACGCTTCTTTCCCAGGAGGTTAGGTAGAGAGCACATGTATCTACCTTGTACGATCCTGGCATACATGTTTTGCTTCTTGTACTTTCATAATTGTTTTCATATGTACATTGTACATGCTCACCGGTTTCGGGTACTTTTGTCATTTTTTTATACCACTTAGGTGACAGACAAGTACACTGTTCACCTGATGTTTTGGAAGATACGATAACAGATAACAATAGGTATATTTTTGATGTGACTAACTAAATAATAGAATATTAAGACATAAAATTGTAAATTTGCACGCCGTGTGTGGCAGAATATGAAGAACCAAAGTATTGTAACATCTATTGTACCATATTCTAGCAAATAAATATTTGATTTGATTTGATTTGATTTGATGTGCAGTGATTATCGTGGCCTATGGACGAGTGCAACACCAGCCCCCCTAGACAAGTGGCAATTCGTTGCTCGGCGTATGATGGAATAGAATGAGAAATGTATAGGATTTGACGTTTTTGACATTCGTTGACGCCTGTCATATACGTCAAATCCCATACATTTGGCATTCTATTCCATCATACGCCGAGCAACGAATTGCCACTTGTCTAGAGGGGCAGGGCACTCACACTTGTGCTACCGACCCTATAAGAACAGAGAGTATCTGTAGGTACCGTTAGTGCAGAAGATAAAGCAGGACTAACCTTCCTACTGACAGCACAAAAACTCTCCAGTGAGCTCTGGCTACCCTACTCACCGCTGAGAACACGACACGAGGTTATTATGACTGTGGTATTCTGCAGGGCGGAGGTACTTTCCCAGTGGGACTGCTCTTGGTGGTTTTCCCAAGCGACTACAATATGGGGCACTTCAAGAAGGGCATTAGAAGGTTTCTTCAGGGTCGGCAGCATAATTGTGACGCCCCTAGTGTTGCACGCGTCCATAGGCCACGGTAACCACCTTCCATCAGGTGGGCCGTGTGCTTGTCTGCCACCTAAGTTATATACAAAAAAAAAAATGTTCATCATCATCTGCATATAGACGTATTCTCCTGATTGTATCCGTGGCCAAGATGACCTCGGAGCTCAGGGTCCGCCTTCCGGCTCTTCCTCCTCCACTTCGCACGATCTTGGGCGTCCATGGTAGTGAGATACAAAAAAAAAATGTTCTATTTTTAAAATGCCTTCGCTCTGAATGACATACGTATGTCTAGGTCAACCCCTACCGGGTTGCCCATTCGCTTCAAAAATATATTTTGTCAGTCTTCTTTCGTCCATCCTCTATAATACACAATAAATCATAATATTGCAGGGTGTATTATCACCCACATTTCGGCAATAATGATTTTCGGACCCACGTAATAAGGGGCGGGCAATTAGTCATGGGCTGTATATTTACTGTCGGATGGAGAACAGCCCTATTCCTTCCCTCCCTCACCTTCTACGACACCCACAGGAAGAGATGGGTTTACCCTATTCTACTCCACTGGGAATCAACACGGCTTCGAATAGCAGTTATCCATACTAATATTATAAATGCGAAAGTAACTCTGTCTGTCTGTCTGTTACGCTTTCACGCCTTAACTACTGAACCAATTTCGATGAAATTTGGTAGATATAGATTAGACCTTGAGAAAGGACATAGGCTATGTTTGGTCGCGATAACCGAATTCCACGCGGGTGGAGCCGCGGGTAAAAGCCAGTAGATTATATAACATACAGAATGGATACACAATACAGGCATGAAACACGACAATATCCAATTTCGTACACCAAAAGACAAACTTTAATGTCACTCTGAGGCTAATAATAGTTGACCTTATTTGGAAACAATTTCGGGACATTTCCCATTTTCACGTCTCTCAATCGCATTTGTTCGAGCAAATTATGATATTCACACGCCGGAGGTTGTATGGAAATAGATGCCAAAGTTTGGTAAGCGTTGTATTTTGGAGCCAATTGGCTGAGTGTTCTACCCCGCGATCAGCATTTTGACATATTTATGTAATTACTTTTGCTTAAAACATACGATTTCGTAACCCAACGCAGACCGCAGTAGCAGACGACGCATGCAGCAGATACAGTATCATTTTGAGTACTTTGCTAGTCAAGATCGATGTGTTGCTGACTGGTACTTCTCATATTCTTATAATGCTAATGGCATTCATTTATCAACTATATCATAGCAATGAACAATACATCAATGTTAGTAGCTCAGTTGGTTATGCAGTCAACTTTATGATCGAAAGGTCTCGAGTTCGAATCCTGCAGGCACATGCTGTAGGCACATGCTGTAACTTGCATCTCGAATGATCGAAGTGAGCTCGATAGCTGAATCCGCGGTGAGATGTCAATTTCGCATACAAATTGACATCTCACCGCGGATTCAGCTATCGAGCTCACTTCGATCATTCGAGATGTTTGTTACAGCAGGCACATGCTGTAAGGACACTTCGAACGTTCGAACGAACTCGACAGCTGAATCCGCGGTGATATTTCCATTCTGCATGCTGTAAATTTGGTGTCGTCACGTTGTCGAGCATCTGTGTGATGATGTTTATGTGGACAACGTGACATCACCAAAACACCATGCGATACTGAAATATCACCGCGGATTCAGCTTTCGAGTTCGTTTGATCGTTCGAAATGTTCTTACAGCATGTGCCTACTGATCATTACACTATCAACGTGAACCCATTCCTAATTCCTTCCACCCTTCCCTTTTTGAAGCATGATACATTTTGAATGAAATTATTATAATTATTGTGTTGCTACTCTGTCGCATTGGGTTCGCCTGTAATGACATTGTATGTATGAAATGAATAAATAAATAAAATAAATAAATAACACAAACAATTTAGCTTAGCTGGAAGAGTTAGCGGGCATACTAGTATTTTCGGCCGCTAGTACACTTTTTTTTAAAGAAAAAGAATAGTAGTTACAATAATCACAATTAAATTTACCGAAAGAACGTTAAAATTCATTAACAAAGTACCTAGTACATACGAGCGTGTTATAGCCTAGTAAAAGGTTTAGGAACAGTAATAAATACTACCTAAGAGCCACAATATCTAGACGTACAAATAACCTGCTACAAATAAACTGCCAAAGGCGTAACCGTAATTCGAGTTAAGAGGGGGTATAAAGCTAAATTGCCGATCGTAGATTTGATGTTTATACCCGAAAGTAAGCCACAAATGAGCTGGGTTTTTTTTAATAGAAAATACGTTATATTTGTAAGGGACTGCTCATGGTGAAAACATAAAATAATAATATTTTTTCGATAGAATAAAATCACAAAGTTATGCCTTATTTACTACTAAAATCAATTTATTTCCAATATTATGCACACAACTGAGTCAATATTTGAATACAAAGTGTAAAATTATGTAACCCAGTGACTCTATTTTCACTTTGAAAAAATTGTGTGGATTTTACGAGTAATTAAAAAAAAATGAATTTGGCGCTTACGACGGTCTTATTCCGCGCATAACGCTCTCTTTCTATCGCACCTGACCCGAGGTGTCGGCCATCTGTTGTTTCATCATTTAGTCGGGCTCGCCCCGTTGAGACGGGAGGACTGTATTTCTGTTTTCCGTGTCAAGAAAGTTCGTTAAAAATGAGCCAATTAAAAAAATATAAAAGAAACACTCTAAAAGAGAATATAAGAAACTAAGAATTCAACTCATGGCTAATTTTGGAAGGTAATGTATCTATATTATTTTACTTTCTTTAGTTTGTTACCAAATATCCACCGTTGCTAGGTAACTCTGGAGTAACGTCGGCTCGGGTATAGTATATGCAAATCAAATAGATGTTTTTGACTACTCGCGTGTTTATTGTATAATATTATTTATATAGCACTAATATAATTATTAAATATATTGCGAAAGTATTTATACATTGTATTATCAATTTTAATGCATTTCAGAGTTGCTTCAGCTCGTAATATCACACAAGCTGATGAATCCGATCCGGTCGAATCGCTTAGTAAAAAACTTTCGTCAACTTTGTAAGCTTATTGCAATTGTTTTTTCTCACATTCAGAAAACATTTCAGTAAAATATGCAAATTAATATGAACATGAACAATTAGAATGATATGATTTGAGATTAACATGGTCATTCACATTAGTACCGAATGTTCACACATTCAAACAGCATGGTAAATACGAGTATCCCGGTGATTTTAATTAAAAAAATTGACCACACGGAAAGCGGATGACTGCCCGTGGAAGGATAGCTCAGAGTAAGAGCGCTGGAACGCCAAGGTTCGCGACCCTGGCATTCAAGTCCTATTGTGGGTTTGATTTTTTCCATTATGTACTTATTTAGCATTTATATCAAATTATCTACAAGTAGATTAAAATGGCAATGCAATGCTTATGTGATTGATTTGTCATTAATTTGCAATTATTTTTACAGATCTCCCATTAAACATTTAGAGAAAGTTGAAGTTTTGAGAGAACTAGATCCAAATTGTGATGGAAATTTTGCACCAGAGTGGAATGAGCGGTATATTTTAGCCAGCCTTGATTCAATATGTCAGGGCCCTAGCTTCTTATACGTAATGATAAAATAGGGCAACCATATTATACACAATGTTCATCAGTAATATTGAACCACTATTTGGACTATTTGGATGACCCGACTCAGGATTAGTATTAAATTAATTGAATTCGCAAAAAAAAAATATTTGGGTAATTTATCACATATAGTTAGACGAACATCGCTAGATGTTAAATTAAAGTAAAAGCATTGTTTTTCCCAAATCGTCAAATCGTCGGTGCGCCTGCCAAAGTCGTTATGTGCATTTTTTCTATTTTTTTTTATTTGCTAGATGGCCTTAAAAAAATGCGCATCAACTGAAAAAACAACCAAGTGTTAATTCCTTCTAGAAATAGATTTGACAAAATATACATGTGCAATTCTGACACTGCAAAATTGGTTATGTGTTCACATCAAGAGTTTTTCATCCTCATCCAACTCTTCAGAGCACGCCACTGCCACTACAGGACAATATCAATATCCTAGGTTAATATGTTCGCTGCAAACTGAACAACAAAAACTACATTGAGAGTATCATCAAAACAGCCTCGCGTAAACTCGGTGTCCTGAACAGAGTGAGACGTTTTTTCACGCCGGAGCAGCGGTGCCTTCTCTATAAGACACAAATTCGCTCTTGCGTGGAATACTGCTCTCATCTCTGGGATGGCTCCGCAAAGTACTTACTAGATGCTCTCGAAAGGCTGCAGCGACGTGCGGTTCATATTATTGGGAATCCTGAGGTCACCAACACCCTCGAGCCTTTGCAGTTGCGTAGAGATATGGCATCTTTGGCGGTATTTTACCATCTCTACCATGGTGAATGTTCTGATGAGCTCTTCCAACTAATCCCACCCTCTCCTTTCCTATATAGGACAACACGTGCAGGACTTAGACGCCTCCCGCATACGGTGCAGAATATTCCATCAAGAACCAAGCGGTTCGGCGACTCCTTCTTCTGCCGCACTATTAAGTCTTGGAATTCCTTACCAGTTCACGTGTTTCCCTCTTCCTACAGTCACGGGTCCTTCAAGCGGGGCGTGAAAAAGCATATTCTGATGAGGCCGTCAAGCTGAGTGCCATCATTGTAACATGGTACATGTCTGTAATGGTGACCCTCTTTGCAGAGACTTTGCTTACCATCAGACGAGGCGAAGTCAATTTGACGTGTCCTATATTAAAAAAAAAGACTGGAAAAGCGCACCCCGGACGCCGAGGGGAAGGGCTCAGATGCAACTAAAGTTTATAACTAATTGGCAGCATAATGTGCACCTCGGAACTCGGAGATTTGCACTTCTTTTCTGATTATCGTATTATCGGCTATTCCAGGAACGATCAGCAATTAGTTCCCAACTCCGAGAAGAAAATCGGCACCAGAACCTCGTCCGTTGTTTAACATGTGCACCGACTAGCAAGTGAGGTTGGCTTGGGTCTCAAAGGTGTTAGTAGGACCCTGTACACGGAACAGTTGTACTACTTTTATATTTTTTACTTGTATGCCTTAATAAAGTTTATAGTGGGTATTTATTTACTTCGTATGTTATGTACCTTGCCATCTGTCAGTATTTATCCCTTATATAAATCCTATTGAGGTCCATAACAAATCTGATATGTATATATTTTTCACTTGTAAGAAATGGCGCTAGGAAGATAATTCTGATATGTGTATCAAAATGGAAAAAAAAATTATTGTGGATGGATAGTACCGTTTATAATTTTCACTTATATCTCAGTTCATGCAAAATATTTTTTGGCATCATACTACATTTTTAGTTTTTTGATACGCTCATCAATTATGTAATAAAACAGTTTAATGTCTCTCCTGAAAACTAGACCAAAAACACAGAGGTTTTGGCAAGCGCAACGACGACATATTCCTTTACTTACTTACTTACCTTTTCATTTTATCAGATATATTTTTTTTACCAAAAATAAATTTATTGTGTTTCCAAAGTAGATAGTTAATGATGCAACTCGTATTTTGACAATTTTATCTGAGTATTTTGGGTATACTGTGCGCCTTCAAACTATACATGGCGGGTCGCTGCCACACAAAATAGGTGGCGGACTTGCCGGAGCGACGACAGGCGAGAGCGGGACGTGCGAGGGGTGCGGGTGAAATCTGATTTTTTTCTAGCTTTATGCGCACTCTTAAGGAATTACTGCAAAAACAGGATGGGAACACATGGTGCAAAGTTATTACACAAAAAGGGTTTATTTAATCGTTTTACCGCAAGGATATAAAATATCGTATGGAAAAGTTTCAAGATAAGGAGTTGATCACGTTAAGCGTATAGTGAGTAGCTGATAGTTTGCTGTTTTTTTTTAAATCTTTATTTAAGGAGCTTAGCCACAATATGAGTATGTCGCTGATTGATACATCTAATTGTCTTAGTCACCACAGAAAGCTAATTAGAAATGAGTTTAATGAAATTTTAAGCAAATATTATGCTGACCTATAAGTTTTGATTGATTGAGTTTTGGTTGATTTAGACCAAAAGAACATAGAGCAAGAGCTAGAACAAGAACTAAGTCAGACTATTCCCCCTGAAAGGGACTGATCGCGGGTTCTAATCCCATCTTGGATGTTTACTTTTCCAATCTAAATCTATAGAAATAAGTAGCAATGGGTTAGAACTGTTGTTTCTTTTTTTTCGTTGAGATCATTGAGACTTTGCTAGTCAAGATCGATTTGATGCTGACTGTACATCTATACCCAATATATTATGTTACAATATGTCTGTCTAGTGCGTAGGTAACCTAGTTTACTGTAAGTTACGGTGCCTAATTCTTGGAGAAAAATCGTGCGGGTAGCCATTATAAATTGAAGGCACCCGGGGAAAATATTTACTAAAGTTAGATACGGTTTCTTATTTATTGAAATGCTTTTGGGTTGAATTTTATTTTTGGGCAGTTTTAGTTTTATTATAATGCGCGGTTCGTGATATGTTCAATGTTTTGAACCTTAATATTTTATACTTAAGGTGACTAAGAAAATTGGTGCAAATACAGGGTGCTATTTTTGAAACGGGGCAGTAAGGGCAAGTACCATAACCGTTGTAATTACAGCAAAACGTTCTTAGGAGACCTTCCCTAACTTTTTGAGATATTTTGAACTGCAAACTGTAAGATTTTTGCAAAATCTGTGAGATTTTGCAAAAATCTTACAGTTAGCAAAAAATATATGCAAAAAGTCATCTTTTTTTCCTGTGCCAATCGATTCTATTTTTTTTTTTATACCACTTAGGTGGCAGACAAGTACACGGCCCACCTGATGGAAAGTGGTTACCGTGGCCTATGGACGTATGCAACACCAGGGGCGTCACACTCGTGCTGCCGACCCTGAAGAAACCTTCTAATGCCCTTCTTGAAGAACCCCCATTTCATCTCTCATCCTAGCGTTAATTCCCAGTCGCATCCGAAGCTTGTCAGCTCGGAGTCTGGGGTCCGCTTTACCGTCTTAACTACAGATTTGGCTAGACCTCGATATTTTCTATCGATTCTATTTCATGTGGGGATCAAAAGACTCTAGCTTTGAGTACTAGGGAAGACAGAAATCGCCAAAAACTCGATTTTATATCTCCGAAGGGGTAGGCAGCGGTATATAACACAGACCTACATTTCGCCAACTATTATTTCCAGTCCCACGTAATAGGTGACGAGCCTATTACCGGCAAGCGGGCACTTTGTCATGGACTGTATGTTTACTTTTGGATGTAGAACAGCTCCTACCCTTAGTCGCCTTCTACGACACCCATGGGAAGAGATAGGGTGGGCACTATTCTACTCCACCAGGAACCAACACGACTACTAATTATACATAACATACATAAACTAACGCCTATATCCCCAAAGGGGGTGGTAGCACCCACATTTCGCCGTTTATGTTTAGGTCCCAATGTGGCGAGCCTAATGCCAATAACCGGGCACTTAAAAACCTGCGATAAATACACACATTACTTCGAAAAGCATCAAAAAGTCATTGGTGTGTGCCATGGTAAAACCTGGGATCGAACCCGAGACCTCGTCTCAGCAGTCCATTACCCATACCACTATCCCAACTGTATTTTTTGTATTGTTTCCAGAGTCGCGTGATTTCCGGCAGAGTAGAATTTGGGCCACCCCATCCCTTCCCATGCGGTGTCGTACAAGGCGACTAAGGGATAAGGCTGTTTAACATCAGACAGATATATACAGCCCAGCGTCAGCCTCAGATGTATGGCTCGAATCAACAATAGTGCCCGGAATTCGGCAATAGACTCACCCCCTATTACGTGGGACCTAATACAATGATTGGTGAAATGTGGGTGTTGGTTCACCTCTGCCTAGCCCTTCGGGGATTTACAGACGTGAGTATGTATATATGTATGTATATGTGTATATATGTATGTATGTATGTATGTATGTATGTATGTATGTATATATGTATGTATGTGTGTATATATGTATGTATATATGTATGTATATATGTATGTATGTATATATGTATATATCGTAGTGTAACGTTAATATATTGGTGTTTTTTTGGTGTATAAGAAAAAAAAATCTGTACGTAATTACTATTCCATTATTCACCTTCATTGTATTCTGTTTCTCAGTAACATTTTCCTCAAAGAGAAAAAATAATTAATGAAAGAGACGAAACATTAAAAGGCGGACCTTCTGAGAAGTAAAAAAGAAAATAGAAGCAAAGGTGAATGGAAACTATATCAATCAGAGATCAAACGGAAAGAAGTAGTTTGTTCAATATTATTAATTAATTACCATCAGAATTGAATCGAATAAATATGTCACTATAATTTTAGGTTTCAAGGACATCCTTTCGTTTAATTAATATTAGAACTATCGGGATATTTACCATGTATTGTTTGGAGTTCGTTTAATTTACCATGTTCCTTAGAGAGATTTGATCCCTATGATTGACACTATCGATTGATGCCATAAAAATACAGGATGTTACTTTTTCGGATTTTAGTCGGTTCGATTGCCGGGTGTAGCAAGCGAATTTTAAAAAATCTTTGAATGCAGTTTTGTTTCTTTTTAAAAATAAAAAGATGTCTCCTATAAACAAAATGAGCTAACTTAAGGATTTAAGGTACTTTCCCTCCATGTGGCATCGCCGTGGGACGCCCTGTATACTATTATAGTAGCTAGCTGGAGGTCGGTTATTGCAACCAAACATAGCCTGTGTCCTTTCCCAAGGTCTAATCTATCTCTGTACCAAATTTCATCAAAACCGACTCAGGGGTTTAGGCGAGAAAGCGTAACAGACAAACAGAGTTACTTTCACATTTATAATATTGGTATGGAGTATAGATAAGAAATAGTACATTATGGTACAAGTGAGCAACGTTGGTGATTACCGCCGAGGCGCCATTGAGACCCGAGCCGCCAGGCGAGGGTCTTAAGACTGCCGAGGACGGTAATCATCATGCTCACACGTGCCATACGACGTTTTACAACACACTTGCGAATAAAATAATACTACAAATACTAAATAAACAATACTACAAATTAATTCGTTTTCCTATGCGCGCGCATTTAACAATGGCGGTCGACCATATTTAAAAAAAATGAGGTTTGAACTTAACTTTTTTTTACTCTGTTTTTTTTTCTGTACTTAGAGAAAAAAAAAGTTAAATTTGAGCGAAAATTTTGTATATTACACAAGTATTACAAGTTGAAATTATTTATTTAAATACGAAAATGCATCAAATGACCATACAATAGGCGTATTAATTTATTCGTACTATTAAACACGTTATTTTTTGTATCAAAACTTTTTTAAGAACATAGACAATTATAGACACTTCCTATAAAATTTAAAAAAGAATCTATAACTCACTTTTGTGAATAATAGTAATGAAAAAGTCACAGTTTTATAATAGGTGTCATTCCGTGCTTAATTGCGGTAAAATAATATCACTGTTATGAGCAGGTGTGTTGTAAATAATATTATAATATTACTTAGTTCTGTGGGCGTTGGATTTCTGATTTAATAACTACTAGCGGCCGCCTGCGACTTCATACGCATGGAGTTCGTTTTACCCCGTTTTGGGTGGAGTTTCGTAAAATCTGTTCTTAGCGGATGTCTATACATTATATGGAACCAACCTTCCTACCTATAAAAAATGAAATAATAAATAAAATTAAAAGATATTAAATGAAAATAAATAAAAAATGTTTAATACTCCATCTTAACACCTAGTCTATAAACAAAATCGTATCGGAGTGCTAAAATAAATACCCAAAGGCCTAACAATATCTCGTGAAGGTAAGGAACTCGTTCATCATTCATAGGTCACCTTTGCACAGAAATGTATTCCCGAAATAGAAAATTGGTACCGCTCACATCTGGCCTACATTGCCTTCGTTCGACTGACAGATTACCTCGTGACTGGTATTTATAACTGCAAATGTAATAACATATCACCGCTTTCCTTTTCAGTTTGTTTGTGTAAACTCGGTTTTGTGTACAGGGTGTAATCGAGTGTGTCCAGGCGATTATTCCGTAACTATTACAGATACCAAAAACTTTAAACTGATATCGAAAGTACGTTACCTAATGAGTAAAATGACATCAATAATATATTTTTTTAAATCAAACGAGAGGTATCTAATAGTACTGATATTAAAGGAAACTGTTTGTTGTGTTAGATACCTCTCGTTTGATTTTTAAAAAGTTATTGATGTCATTTTACTCATTAGGTAACATAGGTACCTACTTTCGATATAAGTTTTACATCCTGTATATGATTTATAATATTAATATAAGATTTGGTGCACAGAATGAATGAGTAATGAGCGATGACATACATACATACATATAAAAGAAATATACTCACACCTGTAAATTCCCGAACGGGTACCCACATTTTGCCAACTATGATATTTTGTCCCACGTAATAGAGAGCGAGCCTATTGCCGTCAAGCGGGCACTCATTCATGGGCTGTATGTTTAATGTAGAATGGAGAACAGCACTATCCCTACAACATAAATATTAAGAGTAAACATAAATCAAGCGGAAAAATGGAAATACGCGTTACCACAAGCAGCGTTTTTCCCGGCAGAGTAGAATTTGGGCCACCCCATCTCTTCCCATGTGGTGTCGTAAAGGCGACTAAGGGACAGGGCTGTTTAACACCAGCCCCCCTAGACAAGAGGCAATTCGTTGCTAGGCGTATGATGGAATAGAATGCCAAATGTATGGGATTTGACGTATATGACAGGCGTCAACGAATGTCAAAAACGTCAAATCCTATACATTTGGCATTCTATTCCATTATACGCCGAGCAACGAATTGCCACTTGTCTAGAGGGGCAGACAGACTTATATAGCCCAGACCCAGGCTCACATGCATGGCTCGAGTCTCGAGTCAACAATAGTGCCTAAAATACGGCAATTGGCTCACCCCCTATTACGTGGGATCTAACACAATGATAGGTGAAATGTGGGTGTTAATTCACTTCTGCCTAGCCCTCCGGGGATAAAGGCGTGACTTATATATGTAAAAGTTGTGCTAATTCATAAATTAGTAGTCATGAACTTTAGATATCGGGGCTGGGGGTTGATAGTAGAGGCTCCTGTCATCCTAGCAGAAGCAGACCGAAGCGGCAGCGCGATGTGTGCCTCCTATCCGGAGCAAGACGAGGACACCGTGGTCCCACATCCAAGACGCCGCTTGACAGGGGTATGAGGGATATGCCAGTGGCAATCTCACCTCTCCGGCAAGAAATGACCCAAGATATGAGTCAATAGAAGTGACCGGATTACGGCAATTGGCTCACTCCCCATTACGTGGAGTCGAATACAATAATTGGTGAAATGTGGGTGATAATTCACTTCACATTCATATATGTATGTATGTTACCACAAAAAACACTGACACCGGTATTCAGTAACACCAGTTACGTAAACACATATACACATATTTATACAATAGTTACGTATGTTTATTCAGTTCAATGGTCTCGAAACGTTAAGATTAATATCCACACTAATTGTGGCAGCGACTGTATTGTACTTATCCGAAGCTCTACGCGACTGTACAAAAAAGGTAATTTGTTCGCGTCGTTCGTGAAAGAGATAGTAATGCATTTTCTGGAGGGATAGAAAGAGATAGGTATGGTAGAAAAATGTCCGCTGTGCCTTTTATTAATTAACTGAATAGACCGTTTGAATCATAAAGACTTCGGAACTTCTTCGGAATGAAGGCGACGTCTAATCGTTGCTGAATTAAGATTACAGGGTACGAGACATTTTTTTGTAATCGAGCACGAAAAATATTCGTATTCGTAATGTAAACGTATCGACAGAATGGAGCAATGCGATTGGCCGCTTGCCTACTGTGAACCTGTGTGTGTGTGAAGCCGGCCAATCGCAATGCTCCGATCTTTCGATACGTTTAGATTACGGATATTTTTAATTCTCGGGGTATTGAAGGCCAATAAAAATCTATTGAGAGGCAAGTCTCAATCTGTCAAAATAAAATGTTAAAAACAGTTTTCGTAAAGGTCGATTTACATCAAACGAGCGAATGCTCAATCTATCCCTTTTACGTCAAATTCTATTAGTGTAAACAGTGACAGAACATTTGTTCGTCGTTATTTCTTTATGTAAACAAGGTTTCTTTTATACTAAAATATATACACTAAAATATTATGAAAGAATGATCTTGTTCTAGTTCTAGTTCTATGTTTTTTTTCCTTTATGGCAAGTAATAGTATATGCCAATGTCAAGTTAAAATTTTATTGGCTTCTTACTTAGCCTTTAGCCATTATCAAGTAGTTTATAATAATTATATTTGGATGGGTGGATGGATGGATGGATGGATGATGATGGTAAGTTGATGATGATGACGATGATGATGATGGCTGCCTCAGTAAAGTGGTGGCAACTTTACTAAAGGCTTCTACGGAGATTTGAAACCAACACGAGAAGTCACAATTCACTGTAATATTTCACTTTCCTACTCTTGAGCGCGTTTTCCAAGACGTTATATCTAAAAATCCACCATTTTTACACATAAAAACTCGAACTCACACTAATTTTGGAAAATAAAATAACACCGCGACCGTTCATTCTCGTTTTGGCGGCAAAACTCCTAGTTCTATGTTCGTTTGGTCTAAATCCACCTTAACACAATTTTCAAGAAAGAACATTAACATCGTTATCGTTTTATTATTAGGTCGAGGCTGGATTTTGAACAGATCTTTATTACGATAATTGAACCTCTTTTCATTGAATTCGCGATCCATTTTGACATTTTGGAGTTTGAGATTAGATCTTTTCTTCAGGACTTTTAAATAAGTTAAATATTATCAGTTCGATATTAAGCTATTTTTTTTAATGAAATTTTCTAGCAATTTTCAGAAAAAGTGAAATGCTCCTGAAACCTTACAGGTGAAATGCTCTAACCGAGTGAACTGAGTTACCGAGCCATGCTTTGAGCATTCTAAATATTCTCCTACTAGGTACTATTTCTTTGGGCGACATTTTCTTTTTGTTAACAAGAAGGCGCACGACCCATCCTTTCAGCGGCTTCATCCCGTTGTGGGTATAGATAGGGGGACTTTTAGTTTTCGCTCTTGAACCTCTCGATTGCAAGTTCTATACAAACTTACATTAGTTTATGTAGTACAAAGAGTAGGTAATTATTGTTTCATTTTGTAGTCATTCATTATCCACTACGCGGGTCCGAAAATCATAGTTTTTTAAATTTGGGTATCAATACACCTCTGCCTACCCCTCTAAGGGTATACAGGCATAAAATAATTATAATGTACGTATCTACTATCTATTGTTAAGTTAAAATCTTGCTCAATTTTGCGACAGATATATAGTAAATCTAAAATATATAACGCGTCTCTACGCATCCCTATAAAATCACCTCTTGAACGCAAAAGGCAGGAGCATATTTAACCTTTGAAGGCCCTAGGTACTTTAGGATAATGGGCCCCTTACGACTAGGATATGATAAAGGTGAAAAGAAATGCTTTTACTCAAAGAGCCACCTGACACATCGATCTGATCTAACGACATAGACTTCGCATGCGGTTTCTGCAATCTACGTGACCTTTCACGAATTTATAATAGGGGAACCCCTTTGCCCAAGGTACCTTTTCTAAAGGGCCAATGAAATAATGAGTTCGAATAAATTAATTTTAACAAAAAAGTTTAACCGACTTCAAGAAACGAAAAAGAGGCACTGAAAAGCGAAAAATAATTTAATTTACAGACTTACTGATTTATTAGAAGTCGGTGCCAGCCAACTTTGTTTGTTGTGTCTGAACTACTATGATGCAATCAATTGAAATATGGCCTCTTGGAAGAGTTCCTTGGTCTAATCTCGGAAACCCATCATCAGATCTTTACGAAATTTAAATGGGACCATTTCGGAATAATCTACTTACGAACAGAAAAAGAATTTTCAAATCCGTTTAGAATTGGCTTCACAATCGTGTAACAAACATACAAAAAAAAATAGGGTACGAATTGAGAACCTCCTTTTTTGAAGTCGGTTAAAAAAACATCAACAACATCAACAAACAAAGGTGAAGTCAAATTGACAATTGTCCTACATAACGTCCGGAATATCCGAATTTCTCCTAAACATATAATATCTTAGGACGACCCTGAAGCATCTACCGAGATAAAAAAATGATTTTAATATTCGATTTAGAAAGGAAAAAGAATTGACTTCGGGCGGGACTCGTACCCGCGATGTAACATCATCCATTGGTTCCGATAACTCGTATGAATTTCGGTAGATGTCTCCACCGTCGCCCCAAAGACGGTAGTATAGAGGAATTTGCATTGGCTTCGTGCGGGCTTCAGTGGCTTAGCGGTCAGAGCATTCCCCCTATAAGGGGCTGTCCAGTAATCACGTGAGGCTCAAAAGGGGGAGGGGGGTTCGGAAAAAATCACGTAATATCACCAGAGGTGAGGGAGCGGTATATTGCTATATCACGTGTATTTATTTTTTCTTATAATTCGCGATTTTTGTCACGATTCTTAGTTTTTTAGCATTAAATAATGCATAAAAAATACACGTGATTTTGGCTAGAGGGGGGGGGGGGGGGTAGTTCAAAACCTCACCAAGTATCACCATGGGGGAGGGAGGGTTAAAAAATTGCTAAAAAAACATCACGTGATTAATGGACACTATGGACAGCCCCTAAGGGAAAGATCGCGGGTTCGAGTCCCGCCCAAAGTCAATTCTTTTTCCTTTCTAAATCGATTTGAAAAGTTAGCATAATAAATGCTTCAAAATTTCATTCCATTTTATTATTGTTTAACACACGCAAATTTCCTACCTACTGAACTGAAGAGGCAATAAATTTGTCCTATGAGATTGTTAGATACCAGCTTATTCATTATTTAAATAGCTATCAACTTTGCCGCTGGCACGCCATTAATCATGGTGCGAAATTGTTTTACGCCATCCCGCTTAGTAAGCTGAAAATGATTCACCGATTCAGTGAAAGGCTGATATTGGTGCTAGTTATTAGTTTTCTATATTTTTTTGGTGTGTAACTAGTATTTATTATTATTTTTATACATACATACATACATAAAATCACGCATTTGTCTCCGGACGGTTAGGCAGAGGTGAATTAACACCTACATTTCACCAGTCGTTGTATTAGATCGTAATATATCGCTACAGCAATCCGTTGAAAAGTAGTTTTATTTCAATGAGTGAGATTCGCGATAACTTCATTTAAGGTGATTACATACGCGAATGACTTTGACCATACAAATGCTCAAGGTCATTCGCTTATTTTTGAACCGCAAAAATCAGTAAAACTAATTGTAATAGATAACTTTATAGGCAACGGTTACTAACTAAGAAGGTCACGTCATGCTAATACACTTATTTAACATACATGTGAAATTTTAAATTATTTGGATACATATTTTAGAAAATATTTGGTTTCATAAGAAAGATTAGAGTGATGTTCAGAGCCTCTTTTCAACTATTTCCTCCTTTTTTATTGAATTTATGAAAAGGTGAAGTTAATCTGTATATCCAGTAGTATGCAAGCATGTGAAGTCCAGATCTGTAGGTTTTATAGTTAAAAAGAAAAACGGTTTCGAAAATACCGATTTTTCGATGCTGATCTGATTCGGGGCCTAAAAGACAATATTGACATTAGCACTATTTTGTTAGAAATATGTACTGTTTCTATACAGTATATAGTCATCGGCAGACCTGGCGCACATTGTGAGAGGCCTATGTCCAGCAGTGGACTGAAATAATAGGCTAAATTGACTGATTGATTTTTCGCAACATAAAAAAAAAAGTTTCACGAAAGGTCTTCAGTCAGGTGGTCTCCATATAGGGGTTGCATTTATTAACGTTTATTCTCATGGCGTAACCCAATGATGTATTATATTCATAGATACGTCATACAAGAAGATGGCGGCTTTCAAAAATGGCGCATACACTAAGTATAAAAACAGTTTAGTAACTTATTAAAAATATGTCAATGTTATTAATTTATATGAATTATATATAAGTATCTACATTAATAATATTATATTATTACGAATTTATTATTATAATTGTTTTTTTTGGTCGCGATTCTGATTGGTGCATAAAATGATGACCAAAAGTCATCATTTTTTTGTCGCCATTTTAGAGTGCGGACAACATATCTATAGTTTATAATATATCATTGGCGTAACCTCAATGTATGTACAGTGACGTGTCACAGTGCGTTAACACAGATGCAATAATATACTCTGTGGTCACAGCAACCAGAGACAAACAGATTACCACACGTCACTGATTAATGGCTTTATCTTGTGCGTGCCAATTATAGAGAAATAGTGAAGGGATGAATATCTAGATATCTATCGAGATATCTGTCGTTTAATTACTGTTTTATTAGGAAAATATGGTTTTGGCGTGTGTTTTGTGTGTGTATGTGTGTGTGTGTGTGTGTGTGTTCGTGTGGCAACTATTCTTTTAGAAAAAGCATTAGGTCTATGCGTAGTGTGCGTAAAGAAAGTTTAAACCAAATTAAAGACAGCGTTGGAATTAACGGACACAACCAGTGTTAAAAATGTATGACTAACACACACTACATAGTATTATGTATTAATTTAAACATAAATAAATTGAGCAATAACACAGGCTTCACAAGCATAATATTAATGACAATATCTATTTGATTGTCTATCGTCTCACCCCTACTCTTTCCCAAAAGTAGGTATTATATAAATGGACTCTCAGAAAGTAAGTGCAATAAATTTACGTTAGAACCCCGTTAGAACTACCCATTAATAATAATTAGAAGCCGAGCCCTAGGCATTTAGCGCAATACACGTAAAGCCTGGCCATTAACAGAGCTTACGTTGTACACTTTTGGCTTTCAGAAGATATTACAGACGCCTTTTAGTGTAGATACCGCTTTAGTAACATACATCAATTAGATACCGTAACAACCATGCTTTTTATACCGCTTAGGCCCTTTTCACATGTACACGGTCACAGTACGATCACCGTGCCATGTAAAGTTGAAATATATGAGCTACATAAAAAGCTTTCACATGGCACGGTCACGGCACGGCGGTTGTGCTGTACGTAGGTTATACATTTTTACTTTACACGGCACGGCGAACGTACCGTGACCGTGTGCATGTGAAGAAGGCCTTAGGTCGTAGACAAGTACACGGCCCACCTGATAGAAATGGTTGCCGTGGCCTATGCGCATGTGCAACACCAGGGGAGTCACACTCGTGCTGTCAACCATGTAAGAATAGAGAATTTCTGTTCAGACAGGCTTGTTTCTGTCCGTCAGTGCAGAAGATAAAGTAAGACATGCCTTTGGTCTTCCTACTGATAGCACAAAAACTCTCCAGTGAGCTCTGGCTACCCTACTTACTGGCGAGAACATAACACGAGGTTATTATGGCCGTCGTTTTCTGCAGAGCGGAGGTACTTCCCCAGTCGGACTACCCAATGAGCAGTTTTCCAGTAGGTATAATAATCAGTTGGTTTTTAAGTCATCAGGAGATGGCGCTAGCATAGCTTTTGGTTATTTTAATGTACTCTGTGGTTTGTTTGTAGTATTTTTTCATGAATTTGCGATGTAGCCAAAGTTTAATTTAATTGACCCATATAATAATAGATAAAATATAATAAAAAGCTTAATTCTTAGGGAACACTAGATGTAACACCACACTCTTCTTACCAAAAGTGCCGGCTGCGCCATCTAGCGCGTCTTTGGGAACCCTATAAATACCTACTGGAAAACTGCTCATTGGGACGGAATTTATACTGTTGTATCCTACTGAACTTTAGTTTTACACATAAGTTAAAGGAAATATTAAATGATTGCTGACTCATATCATAAAGCTATAGTTACTGACACAGCATGATATACTCTCAACGTGGAGCGATTAGGAATGAGTGATTGTGCGAACACGTCAATCGATCAGCTGAAACAATACCATTAATACAAAGACTTATTACAAGAGCAGACGAAGCGTGAACAGCTGATGAAGAACATGACAATTGGGTAGATGTATCTATTCTCACTTACTGTATACTGTACTGTACTGTACTGTAGTGAGGTAGAGAGATGTATGTTAAGGTTACATTAAAATATCACGTCAACCGATGGATACAACCAAGAACAACGATAACAAGATTTTTAGACCTATGTGAGCTGCAGGCCGGGGTGCGAGGGTCGGCCGGGGTGCGAGGGATATATCTACGACTACCTCATCTCCGGCAATCGACGGCCCACAGATGGCGTGCGTTTTAGTCGGTTCAAGTCCGACATAATCACATAACCTCCTCCTCCTCCGGAGGGGTATCCGTGGGGATTTTTCGCACGATAAAAAAAAAGTCCTATGTGAGCTTGAGTATAATATGTGGCCCGTATATGTACGTACCTGCCTACCTTTTTTCTTATAATGATTCGAGGTTTTTCACGTTAGAAACAAACCACATGTTGTTTTTTTGGAATCGAGTATAGCCTTCAACTTTGTACATTTTTAAACCTCAAATCCTTTCACCTCTAGAACCTTTTGTGAGACCGATAATAAACATTAATCGCATGACCATACTTTGTAACACCTATTGTAACACCTATTGTACCTACCATATTCTTGCGAATAAAATTAATTTGAATTAATTTGAATTTGAATTTGTCAAAGATCCGCGTTAAATATGAACGTGTGCGATAGCATAAAAGGACAAGCGTATATAGTAATTTGATGAAATAATAAATGACATAAATTTTTAGTTTCACCAAACACATGGGTGTCCAGATGGTGAACGGTGGTGGAGTGACCCCCAAAATGCAAAAGAAAAACCCCTCCACTGCCATTTTTCGGGATATTTTGACCTTATAAAAGTTAAAATATATTAACGCGAGAATTTTCTATTTCTTATAATAAACAATTGGCGAGAATGCTAGAAGCGTATCAATAAATGATCACTACATTAGATACCTCCTAACTTCACAGCTCAGTTTCCACCGGCCTCGAACTTTGGCCGTTCAGTTATTTACCAAACTTTTGTTTGTTTCTGAATTGTTAATACTATCATTACGTAATGAGGCCTCACTGGAGCAGCTGCGATATTTTATTATATCATTTTTTTTGTAATAAGAATACCTACTATTAACCGAAATTACTTTCCTACTAACCTCTCCACTAAGCTAAAAAGTGTTACGAGTGGGTTCACGTCGGTGGTGTAATGGCTAGGTTTCGAAACCGGGACTTCTGGATCTTAAGGCCGACTGCTAGTATAATAAAATACATTGTGTTGTGCAAGATGTAGTGACAAAGAAAGAAAAAGGGATGCTAAAATGATGATACGTAGAAAGAACGGGCGCCACAGAGTTACTAAGAGATTTTTTTATTATATTTATATCACCAAATTGACTATCCGCCATTACAAATGCTATCCCTAGAACGGTAGTCCCTACCAAGTTTGTCACCAGCACGTCGCGATATACCTATCTATAATGTGCCGGCAATAATCACAGACGTTTCAGACGCAAGTGTCGAGTTCCGATAGTCTGCTTGACGGAGATACTGAGTGATTACAGTTGGTGCGACTGCCACACAATTACTGTCGTGGCTTCGGCGCGCTGAAGATCTGCCTAAGTCACAAGGTAACCAAGACTAAGCTAAGCTAACTACGATATTATTGTGATAGAATCTTCCGACTTCCAGCTACTCGAGGTTTGATTTGGCAGGTGAAGAAGAACAGAGAGTCCAGCTTTGATCGGCTTGCTACGGTTTTGGAAAACATTCCCTCTAGTTTTTTTTTATATGGAAGTTTGAGAAAATGTTTGCATGTTTGTTATTTAATCACGTTCAAACGGCTGAACGTGTCTAGCTAAAATTTTAAAAATTGTACAGGGTAGTTCGCAAAACCGAATTATAACACAAGGCTACTTTATATCCCAGGAATAGGTTCGCACGGTTAGCGGGAAAGGGATCAAATCGGTCACAGTCGTCATCTGGTTCAGAATATTAGTAACCGAAATCCATATCCATATGCATACTAATATTATAAATTCTAAATTAACTCTGTCTGTCTGTGTGTCTATCTGTTACGCTTTCACGCCCAAACCACTGAACAGATTTTGATTTGGTACAGAGATAGATTAGACATTGGGAAAGGACATATGCTATGTTTGGTCGCGATAACCGATATCCACGCGGGCGGAGCCGCTGGCAAAAGCTAGTCACTAATTTCCTCTAATCCCTCGAGCTAATTTTAATTTTTTTTTTTTTTTTTTAAAGAATATTAGCAACCGAAATTACTAATATTCCCGTTAACCCCTCCAACTAAGCTAAATTGCTTGTGCTAGGAGTGGGTTCACGTCGGTAGTGTAATGGCAAGGATTCGAACCCGGGACCTCTCGATCGTAAGGCCGATTCCTTAACCACTAAGCTACCGACGCTTCTTTTTTGCTTGTGTTAGTAGTGAGTTCACGTTAGTAGTGTAATAGCCAGGGTTCGAACCCGAGAGATTCGTCGACTGACTGAACGCAGTTCAGTTCGACTTGGTTGCGATTCCTCAAATTGCTGAAATTCGGTCTTAATAATAAAGTTAGACAGCCTACACGGCCTGACGTCTGAATATTTGATGTCAACCTTCAATAAACTATTGATTCTTAGTGGGTACACCTTCTTGTCTACCTACGTAGATAAGTAAATAGATATTCAATGATGCGCGAAAATTACCTTATAGGTAAGTACCGTAGATTTTCTGTGCGGTGTGGTATTAGTAGGGTCGATCGTTTAAGATAGGTAAAAATGAAACGACTTAGACGGGACTCGAACCCGCCACCAGTCCCTTATAGGGGGTATGCTCTGACCACTATGCTATCGAGTAACGCCTTGAGTACCTACTCCAAATTGTCATGTACAACCATCTTGGCCTGAGTCTGAGAGCCTGAGTCGTTTCACTTTCTTCTATCTCAATCAAATTGCAAATAATAATAACAAAGTTACATTTCCAAATGTAACACTCCGTGATTAAAACTAGAAATTTGCGTCACACACACAGACACGCTGACATACACACACACAAACACACACATTTACGCCTTTAAATCCTGAAAGGGGTGGGCAGAGTTGTATTAACATCATATTTCACAGCTATGATTTTGTACAAAAAATATAATATGTTGGTAATGTATTCCATTAAAATTCCCATTAAGACATACATTAAAAACAAACCTATATGTTAAACCGAAATACGTAGACCTATTATATATTTTAGTTAAAAATAAAAATATAGTTCGACTACTTAATTTAAGTGCTATAAATTGATGTTTTTAGTTAGAGTATGTATCAAAAAAGCGAAAAAAAAAAAGTTAAATACACTTTTAAAAGGTTTTCAGTAATGGATATACCTATAAAAATTTTAAATGTATTTTTAGAAAATAAGTCATACGTTATTAATGGTAGACTTGTGATATTTTGTGAATATCTGATATTAAGTGGCGTTACTATAAAAGATGTCAACGTACTTTGGTTGCATCTCTCTGAAGGGTGAAGGGTATGGCGTAGATCGGTTCGTAGCATCACAAAAAGCATTTATATCGAAGTTAAACATTTCAATGAAAGAAATATGTTAGTTTTTATTAATTTGGGATAATTTTGATAGCTGGAGACATGTCGACATATGGCTTTATGGGATTATCTGCCTTTTAACTTCCCATCTCCATAAGATAAAATAAGATATTCTTTATTGTACACCATGAAAGTACTTATTATAATAACATAACAATTAAACAATATTCATATGTACAATGGGCAGCGTTATCGCTAACAGCGATTTCTTCCAGGCAACCTTTTGATGGATAGAAGCAAAAGAGATGATAGGGTATAGGGTATCGTAAGTTTTTATATTCGAGTCTCGAGCCTCGAGCCTTCGAGAGCCTTCAATTAGCAGATGCACCGGCTTGCTGGTGAGGTGGAAAACAAGCAGAGTATGTATTATTCAAAAGTATTAAACATTTATTTCCCTTTCGGCCCATTAGACCTAACCTAACAGAGTACCGATGCATTTTCCTTGAAAAGTGTCAACATGACTCCGAATTGCCTCCTAATTTGAATAAACATCCAAAACTTTTCGGCAGAACCGCCACCGACCGCCTCCCCGACCGGTAGTAGGTACCTATATAAAAACGAGCGACCTCTAAACCTGTGGGGAAAGGAACTCTTAAATGACTCCAATGTCCTTCAGATAGCGGAAAGGATCGCATATTTATGTACTTTTACCTGCAAAATAGTCCATCAATTTAGATTTTATGGTTGTCTGAATTTCTCCTGTGTTTAAGGGCGGGCACGTGCGGCCAGCCTATATAACACTACACGTAGTAAAATATTACTTTTTAAGACTATTGCCATGTTGGTTCCGGTGGAGTAGAATGGGGCCACCCCATCTCTACCTTCCTTCCTCTTAGCGTTAATTCCCAGTCGCATCCGAAGCTTTCAGCTCGGAGTCTGGGGTCCGCTTTTACCAGTCTTAACCACGGATTTGGCTAGACCTCGATATTTTCCGTGAAGCGATTGTCATCTGACCTCCACAACCCAATGTTAACATTAGGCGATATCGAAGCTTTGCAGTTAGACCGTTGTTTTTGGATTTTTGAGGGCTCCAACTACCCGTAACGACTGCCATAGATGTTCTCATGGCAACCGGGACCGACGGCTTAACGTGCTCTCCGAGGCACGACCAGACCAATGCAAATACTCATATTTAATTCACACAAATATTTGCACTGAGCGGGGATCGAACCCGCGCCTCCTGCGTAGCGGCCGCGTTCACTACCGCTACGCCACGGAGGCTGTGCGGCGGCGCCCATCTCTACCTGTGTGGTGGAAATTGCTGCACATATTTAACCCTTTAGTAGCTGAGTACCTAAAACGCAGTCTGTCAATTTCGCGTTATGCCAAAATGACATTTAAAATCAGCGTTTCAACTAAATACGGTTTTGTATATGTCGCGATAGGTCTAGCACTAGACTTCTCTAAACTATTTTCTACACGATAGCCGTACGAACTAAAGGAATAAATGAACGATGTTACAATCATTTTTAAACAGTATCCCACCCTATCACCAAACAAGTCAATAAACTCAGCTTTACATCCTGAGATATATCAGCTTCATTCAAGACGTTAATCCTTTTACGGTTCACACAAATATTACAGTATAATATCAAGTTTAATGCCGTGGTAATTGAGATAACAGTAAGTCAATATAGGTACACGGTTTCGTAACAAATGGGCGCTTAAAATTTTGCTTGAATGTGTATGAAAATCTTGAACGACTTTGTTAGAGGTTGGCTACTAACCTCAATTTAAGTCAGGCGGTCAGACGGCAGTCGCTCTCAACAAGCCGAAAAAACCAACACAAATCATACTTTATGACCATAGACTCCGAAGTGAAGGACTTGGATACGATTGGAATTTGTGAGCCTACCATAAGAACAATCATTTCCGACGAGGGTCGGTAGCTTAGCGGTTAAGGAGTTGACCTTACGATCGCGAGGTCCCGGGTACGAATTCTGGCCTACGATACTACCGACGAGAACCTACTCCTAGCACGAGCAATTTTGCTTATTTGGAGGGGTTAAAGGGAATATTAGTAATTTCGGTTGATAATATATTTTATTTAAAAAAATACTGTATTCACCCGTTGATCCCTATTCACCCTGTTTTACTCAATACTGTTATATCTCGATTACGTCGACAGAAGTGATTTCCTTACATGTGTCTGTAATTAACAATGAGAATAAGCAAGTATTATCTTGTTTAAATTAGGTACAAAGATAAGATTACATATAAGAACAATGTGCTATGTTGATAAGGCTTGCCTTTATCTTATTTGGTCTATTTCAACTGCTCAATGGTTGCTGCACAGTGGTTTAAGATTTGGCTTGTGTAGAGTATTTTGAGTTCGATATCTAAATTGGACAACTTCTCGTGTTATATACAGATTATACATACATAATCTAATATATAAGATACAGCCTACGTGGCGTAGCGGTAGTGAACGCGGCCGCTACGCAGGAGGCGCGGGTTCGATCCCCGCTCAATGCAAATATTTGTGTGAATTAAATATGAGTATTTGCATTGGTCTGGTCGTGCCTCGGAGAGCACGTTAAGCCGTCGGTCCCGGTTGCCATGAGAACATCTATGGCAGTCGTTACGGGTAGTTGGAGCCCTCAAAAATCCAAAAACAACGGTCTAACTGCAAAGCTTCGATATCGCCTAATGTTAACATTGGGTTGTGGAGGTCAGATGACAATCGCTTCACGGAAAATATCGAGGTCTAGCCAAATCCGTGGTTAAGACTGGTAAAAGCGGACCCCAGACTCCGAGCTGAAAGCTTCGGATGCGACTGGGAATTAACGCTAGGAGGAAGAAGAATCTAATATATAAGATTCTCGTGTCACAGTTTTCGTTGCCATACTCCTCCGAAACGGCTTGACCGATTTTGATGAAATTTTTTGTGCTTATCCGGTATCTATGAGAATCGGCCAACATCTATTTTTCATCCCCCTAAGTGATAAGGGTGCAGCGGGAACGGGATTCGAATACCACGCGGGCCGAAAATATGGCGGTACGAAGTTCGCCGGGGCAGCTAGTAATATATATAAACACGCCTTTATCCCCGGAGGGTTAAGCAGAGGTCAATTAACACCCACATTTCACCAATCATTGGATTCGGTCCCACGTAATGGGGGGTGATCCCTTAGTCGCCTTGTACGACATCGCATGGGAAGAGATGGGATAACTCAAATTCTACTTCGCCGGGAACCACGCGGTTTAATTTACAGATTATGTTAGTCTAATAGGCATTTTCAATTTTTTTTTTTTTAAGTATATTAAGTAGGGATTTTCACAGTACTTAACATGGTAAGAATCCATAGCTAAGCATCGTGCATTTTAGAGCCTGCTCCCCAACTTTTCGTTTCTATGAATTTAGGTTTTATCATTCAATCAATAGCCTATCACAGTCCACTGCTGGACATAGGCCTCTCCCAATGTTGGAGGCGTTAGCCTACTGTTTCCACGCTGGCCAGACGGTTTGGTACAGGGTTTTATTTCGAGTTTTCCTTCTCTCGCAGTGATATCGTCTGCGTATTTCTCTGTTAGTCTCCTCTTACGACACCCTTTGGATGAGATGTAGTGGAGATACTTGTATTCTTTATACATCATCACACGGATAAAGAACACAATACCTTGACTACCTCCCCAACTCTGAGAGGGGTGTTAGCGCCGAAGCCTGCCCCCCTAGACAAGTGGCAATTCGTTGCTCGGCGTATGATGGAATAGAATGAGAAATGTATAGGATTTGACGTTTTGGACATTCGTTGACGCCTGTCATATATGTCAAATCCCATACATTTGGCATTCTATTCCATCCTTAGAGTATAGATCATTCCATCATACGCCGAGCAATGAATTGTCACTTGTCTAGAGGGGCTGGTCCGTCAATTAGCAATGAAGTAATTTTGAGCTCCACATATCTTTGTGAATCTGTATATAACTTAAAAATGCGATAATGCTTGGCCTAGTACTTTTTCAGCTCATTTACCATTATTATGATATGTAATCATTAATTTTCAATAACACGTTATCAAGGAGGGACATAATATAAAAACGAGCATACACAAAAACCACGTTACCAGTTTCCTAATGACAAAATAATGCCAATAATACAATGGCAATTAGATTGAATTAATGATAGGATAAAAACAGAGAAAATATTAAAATAATCTAATGATTTTATGATTAGGCAATAATGTAAATAGGCTTCTGACTGCATGGCACGGATTGTATTATGAGGAGATTTCTCTCCCTGGAGCCCTATCTACCGGGAGCTTGGTCCCTATACCCGATACCCGGTGGCACTCTAATAATTTTTTTTATACCACTTTGGTCGCAAGCAAACACACGGCCCACCTGATGGAAAGTGGTTAACGTAACCTATGGACTAGTGCAACACCAGGGCACTCACACTCGTACTGCTGGCCCTGTAAGAACAGAGAGATTCTGTGCTGTCAGCGCAGAAGGCAAGCAAGACAAGCCTTTGGTCTTCCCACTGACAGCAAAAAACCTTTCCAGTGAGCTCTGGCTACCCTACTCACCGCCGGGAACACAACACGAGGTACAACCTGCTCCAAGTTATATTCGATTAAATAACCTTCTACTTCTTATATTAGTTTTACGTTTTATGACTATAAAAATATACAACAATCTACCTAAATATATAAGGGAGTTAAGACTGTTAAGAGGAGTTATGGAATTACGACAGTTTAAGTCAACGCTATATGGGTGGCTCATTGACAGGTGTTTTTATAGTGTGAATGAATTTATTGAAGGCTTATAATATTATTATTAATGTTTGATACAAACTATACCGTCAACGTCAACGTCCTTATCTTGCAATTACAAAGTAGAATTAAGTAGGTACTTATGTATAGTGGGTAATTGCTTGATAGTTTCATTATAGACTTACAATTATAAGTTTAGGTTAATGTCAAATTTTGCATGCCGGGCGTCGTCGTTCCAGCGGAGTATGTGAAACAAACTACCGATTTATACCAACACACTAAATGTAATACCATACTTCAAGCAAATAAATCTCATTTCATTTCATTTCAACCAAATACAAAAAAGTAGAGTATTTCGATACAAAACTGGACAAAATTGCGCTGTCGGCTTCTAATAGTTCTAATGTTTACAACCAGCAAACGTACAATTTTAAATAGCAAATGTTGTGGTTACAGAATGTTCTATTGAAATAAAAAGTTCTTTATTGTATGGACCATATCACCCATTTCCTCTACATAACTACTGCCATAGATGTTTGTATGGCAACTGGGACCGACGGCTTAACGTGCATACAAATCGCCGCTTCTCCAGAATAGTGTTGCAACTCAAAAATCTGGATTTTTTATTTTATTATTTAAATCTACCCGCCATTTCCTTCTCCACCCCAGAAATTTATTTTAAAATTTAGTTCTAAAAACTGACGATGTGGCGCTGATGTGCCGTTATGCTTTTGGTTGAACTTGACCACTATTTTCTCATGAATGGCGAGTTATTGTCAGTTGCATATCGACATTTAACCGAAGATGTTATATTTTTGCTTGAATACCGTACCAAATCAAAATACTGATATTAGACACAGTTATTTTTGATGAACAGTGTCGCAATTTGGACTACGACAGTATTTTAAAAACTATTTTGTTTTAAGACAACATAAGTTACAGTGCAATATTCTTATAATTATTTTATTAAAAGGCTGTTTAAAATTTACAAATTTTGAGCTACAACACTATTCCGGCAAAGCGACGAAATATTTACACTAAGCGTGCATCGAACCCACGTTCACTACTGCTAGACCACAGAGGCGTTCCATCCATGTTATTCTTTCAGTCTGAGGTTTCAACAGGTAGTTATCATGGAGCAACAGGAGTGTATACAGCCTACGGCGTCCTGAGGGAATGCGGCTTTAATTACTAATTAACCTACACCAACCTACACCAGCAGCCATAGGACCGACCTGTCTCTAGAAAGAACGATATCCACGAATAGTTAGCAGCATATATCTTGACAAAAATGACGTCACAAAACGCACTATATAAGCAGTGACCTATATCCCTAGTTCCTAAGTTCGAAATCCACGTATAGTTAGCAGTAAGCAGTAGTATCTTGGCGAAATGTAGATGTTAAATAAAATAACCTCTGCCTACCCCTTAGGGCAGCCGTGAATTCACTAAATAAATGAATAATTGAACAGTTTTCATTGGACAAATTTTTTCATGGTTTGATTTCTCAGAACGTGAATCGTATGTTTAGTTTTAGTTTCCATGTTTTCATCAAAACAATGTTCGCAAAGGTTCGCAAATAGAAACTGCCTTTTTTCGTTTTTGTTTTGTTGTTGTTGTAGCTAAATAAAAAGAGTAAAGGCGGAACCACACTTCGATGGATCCCCAATACTTTTTCGAAAATAAAAGGTTTTAAAACCACTGTGAAAGAACGAGGTGTGATGTTTCTCCAACATAACATACAACCTATACCTAATAATAAATATTTGATAATTAAGACTATGACTTCATACTTTATTGTTTCAATTTCCTTAGAACTTATTTATTTATTTAAACTTTTTGCACAAATGAAACGAATGTACAAAGGCGGACATATTGCCATGGGCATAAGACTTACCATTTTGATATTTAGTAAAAAAGTAACTAATTTGACTAGACAGTAGAATACCCTATTGTTTTACATTTTCATTATTTATTTCATTCTTTGCTCGAAACCTATAACGATCTAAAAACGATCATCTATTTTTGACGCTGGCTATACATCAAAATTAGGGGGATCCCCCCTGATTTCAATTATTTTACCTCCACGTAATATTATGTCGGTTTCGTTCCGTCCCCCGGCTCCCGTGCCCATGAATACAAAAACCGTGTTTATATTTATTTGAAAAGCAATTTCTATAAAACTCAAGTTACGGGAATGAAGAAAAACGGTTTTTGTTTGAAGTCATCTGTCAACTGGCATGTAACATAAATGTGTTGACTGTACAGTAATTGTACTGTACCGTACTGTATGTGTGTACAGATGCAGGTATTTAGTATTTTAGTCTCTAACTATATTGCGCTATTTCTGACAAGAAAGTTAAGGCTAGGCTAGTTAGAATACAATTTTATTATTCTCACATTTTCATTTGATTAGTCATAATTTTATTGTGTCGATGCTGTCAATTTATAACGACGTTTATTTATATCCCATCATTCCATATGCACAGTTTATTCATCATAGAAAAATACTGTATAGCTCTCAAAATAATTATTATTTCTCCAATATGCAAGAAAATATTCTTCAAATCACATTCGAAAAAAGAATCAAAAATGTCACGGGTGTGGGCTCGCAAAAAAATAAAAATTCAGGCCACGTTCTGTGCAAATCCTTTTTTGTCATTTAGTTTGAATTTCGAACTTAAAACAACATGAAGCATGGAGCGTACCTACTATTTTAAAGTTTTTTTTTGTTTGCTTTCTACCTGATCTTCAAAGGACCGTCACTAGACTGCACTGTCGAGTTACTTTTGCCTGAAAAAAGCGCACTAACAAAATCAATATGGCTGAAAAACAGAAAATATAGCATACCTACCTTTGAAGTTTTTTAAACGAATATAAATTAACCTACTGCTAGAAATCAATAAACAATTTCATATGACATATAAGGGTATTTCCATCGTTGACATTTGAAATTTATTGCTTCATATGTTTTTCAAATGATACGATGGCACAGGGCATAAATCATAACGTGACGTCTATGACACATAGGTATTAAATCAAAATTTAAAAAGTTAAAATATGGTGTGTATTTTGTTGTTATCAAAGAATAACATAACATAAACTCACGCCTATATCCCCGAAGGGGTAGGCAGAGGTGCTAGCACCCACATTTCGGCGTTTATGATTAGGTCCCAAAGTAATAGGTGGCGAGCCTATTGCCATTAACCGGGCACTTATAAACCTGCGATAAATACACACATAACTTCGAAAAGCATCGAAAAGTCATTGGTGTGTGCCATAGTAAAACCTGGGATCGAACCCGAGACCTCGTCTCAGCAGTCCATTACCCATTTCCCGCGGTTCTTATCAAAGAATAACATCTATCTATATTCTATACATACTATAAATATTATATAATTGTAAAGTGGTCGTGTCTGTACATTGGAGATATTTAAAAAAAAATTCTTGTGTTATGTTAACGATACTGAACACGAAAATATTTTTTTTTAATTTCCTGTCTGTTTGTCCGCGATAGACGCAAAAACTACTGGACGGATTTTGATGCGGTCTTTTTTTGTTAGAAAGGGCTTACTCAGACTTAAAATCTTACGTTTGTTTGATCGCAATCGGTTGAGTAGAACCGAAGATATGAGCAAAGGTCGCGTTAACCGAGATGCACGCGGGCGGAGCCGCGGGCGGAAGGCTAGTGTCATATAATATACAAATTCACGCCTGTATATACCTGAAATGGTAGGCAGAGTTGTATTAACACTCACATTTCGACAAAACGATTTTCGGTCCCACGTAATAGGGGTAAGAAACTCTCTGTTCTTACAGGGTCGGCAGCACGAGTGTGACTCTCCTGGTGTACCAAAGTCCATAGGCCACGGTAACCACTTTCCATCAAGTGGGCCGTGCAAAGAACAAATTATTTTTACCTTTGACTTGTTCACGCGAAGCCTATAATTCCAGAATTAGTACAAAATACGGACTTAATAAAGTGAAATTCTAGTGAATGTCGATTTCTACTAGCGGCTAGTTGACCTCGTTTTTACCGCTTAAATATTTTACTGAATAACAAAGGCGCCAGTCGCTTACTATTGATAGTGTAATTTAGCCCTGAAAAATCGTTTGTTTGACCACCATTTTATAATATTACTGCTATTATATTAAAATGTTATCGGCCTGCGTGAAACCCCATTAAGTATTATGAAAAATTACTGTTTTCCGAAATAAATAATATCGTATGTTCTTCAGGCTTCAATAACCTGAACACGAAAAATATTCGTATTCGTAATTATAACGTACCGAGAGAACGGAGCACTCATTAAAAACCAAGTCATTTACCCTTTCAACGATAGTGATTTATCGATGCCTGTACATCACTTCTCTGCTTACCTCTATCTACGGGGACGTCCGTATGTATATTACCTGTTAACCTAGCAATTTCCATTATAAATAGCTACTACTTTGGTTCAAGTTTGACATATGTAATATAAGTACTACACATATTGACAGTTCATAGGCAATATCGACATTAGCTTACTCATTAATAACGTGTACATCAGCAGTTTTTCAGGATGAATTTTATTACAAACTAGCTGACCCGGCGAACTTCGTACTGCCATATTTTCTCAGCCTGTTCCCACTGCATATCTCTAAATTTATCAGTGTTACATAATATATAAACCTTCCTCTTGAATCACTCTATCTATTAAAAGAAAACCGCTTTAAAATCCGTTGCGTAGTTTTGAAGATTTAAGCATATATAGGGACGGACAGACAGCGACAGCGACTTTGTTTTATAATATGTAGTGATGATACTGTATCTATACAGTATATAGTCAAAGGCCTCAACACACTCTTAACGAAAGGTTTCAATTGTGGAAGAACTCTTGTGAAAGAAGAGGGTGAGAGGTTCCTCCGGCACAATGGGTGGATAATCCGACCAAGCAAGGTGCTCACGACTGGAGATTGTTTCTTTGAGATGGTGTAACTTTTATACCTGTTGTACAGTCGATAAAGGATATAAGTGTACACCTTTATACAACACTAGCTTTTACCCGCGGCTCCGCCCGCGTGGATGTCGGTTATCGTGACCAAACATAGCCTATGTCCTTTCTCAAGGTCTATTCTATCCCTATACCGAATTTCATCAAAGTCGGTTCAGTGGTTTAGGCGTGAAAGAGTAATAGACAGACAGACAGACAGACAGACAGACAGAGTTACTTTCGTATTTATAATATTAGTATGGATTATATGAAGAGGTATACTTATACCCTTTGTCGACCAAGCAAAATTTGTTTTCGGGGGCCTCGTCCACGGGGGCGTCGACCACTGGGGGCGTAAGCCACGAACCCGTCTTACAGTTATCAGTTTTCATTGAGATGTTTTAATGTTTATACCTGTTGTACAGTCAACAAAAGATATAAGTATACACCTTTTATACAACTTTTATATGAAGAGGAATACTTACATCCTTTGTCGACCAAGCAAAGTGACCACGTCTTACTGTCATCAGTTTTCATTGAGATGTTTTAATGTTTATACCTGTAGCTGTACAATGCGGTTGTGGAGGTCAGATGGCAATCGCTTCACGGAAAATATTGAGGTCTAGCCAAATCCGTAGTTAAGACTGGTAAAGCAGACCCCAGACTTCGAGCTGAAAAAGTTTTGGATGTGACTGGGAATTAACGCTAGGATGAAGAAGATGAAGAAACCTGTAGCTGTACAGTCGACAAGGATATGAGTATACATTTTTTCATAAAACTTCATATGAAGAGGAATACTTACATCCTTTGTCGACCAACCAAAGTGACCACGTCTTACAGTTATCAGTTCTCATTGAGATGTTTTAATGTTTATACCTGTAGTTGTACAATGCTTCGATATCGCCTAATGTTACCATTGGGTTGTAGAGGTCAGATGGCAATCGCTTCACGGAAAATATCGAGGTCTAGCCAAATCCGTAGTTAAGACTGGTAAAGCGGAACCCAGACTCCGAGCTGAAAAAGCTTCGGATGCGACTGGGAATTAACGCTAAGAGGAAGAAGATGATGAAGACCTGTAGCAGCTGTACAGTCGACAAAATATATAAGTAAACACATTTCTTAAAAAAAAAAAGTATACACATTTTCAAACAACTTTACATGAAAAGGTATACTTACATCCCTTGTCGACCAAGCAAAGTGACCACGTCTTACGGTTATCAGTTTTCATTGAGATGTTTTAATGTTTATAGCTGTTCTACAGTCGACAAAGGATATAAAATACAACTTTTCATAATATGAAAAGTTGTATACTTATTTTATATATACTTATTTCTTTTTATATTATAACTAGTTGACCCGGCGAACTTCGTACCGCTATATTTTCTGATCCCGTTCCCGCTGCATATTTCTAAATTTATCCGTGGTTCTCTATAATATTATGCATGTATTATACATATAAACCTTCCTCTTGAATCACTCTATCTATTAAAAAAAAACACTTTAAAATCCGTTGCGTAGTTTTGAAGATTTAAGCATACATAGGGTCGGACAGACAGTGACAGTGACTTTGTTTTATATGTAGTGATAGTGAAGTTGTATAAAAAGGTGTTTACTTATACGAGTATCATTTGACGACTATACAATACATGTAGTACCGCCTCCGACCTTCAAATGAGTGGTAGGCACCGCTACGAATCAGGGTATACCCAAGGGAGTAATAAAAAAGACGAGTCTGTTTCAAGAGTCGGGATAATGGACACGTTTACTACCCACACCTTAAGGGTTGTACCTGTTACTATTAGGTATATAACATACATATTATATTATATATTATACTGCGAATGAATGAAGGTCTATATCCATACTAATCCATACTTAATATTATAAATGCGAAAATAACTCTTTTTTTATACCACTTAGGTGGCAGACAAGCACACGGCCCACCTGATGGGAAGTGGTTACCGTGGCCTATGGACGTATGCAACACCAGGGGCGTCACACTCGCGCTGCCGAGAGGTGCGATGATAGAATGTAGCTGTGGGCATCATGTCAAACAGTTCATCTGAGTACAAACCATCGTATAGGCGGTAGAACACACACAGTGAGGCAAAGTCTCTCCTGAGACTGAGAGGTTCCACATCGCCTGCGAGTATGGGATTGCCGACGAGTCTCAACGTCCGTCTTTATACCGAGTCGATTTGATGTAATTTGGTACAGAGATAGATGAGACCTTGGGAAAGGACCACGTGGGACCTATGTTTGGTCGCGATAACCGACAACCACGCGGGCGGAGCCGCGGGTAACAGCTAGTATGTTTATGTATTTACTGTAACAGGTAGGTTTTTTCATAAACAAGGACATTATTATATCTATCTGGATAAACACATAACTAATCATTTATAAAATGAGGGTAATTATGTTATTATATTTGCGGAATTAACCAGATTATGATATAGTTATTGTTATTATATTTACATATCTATACGATTACCCACTAATTCCTTCGGGTGAATTTCAGCCTTTGTGGCGTAGCGGTAGTAAACGCGGCCGCTACGCAGGAGGCGCGAGTTCGATTCCCACTCGGTGCAAATATTTGTATGCATGAATATGGGTATTTGCATTAGTCTAGTCGTGCCTCGGAGAGCACATTAAGTCGTCGGTGTCGGTTGCCATACTAACATCTATGGCAGTCGAGTCGTTACAAGTAGTTGGAGCCCTAAAAAGTCTAACAACTGGTCTAGCTACAATGCTCCGATATTGCCCAATATTAGCGAAGTGGTTCTTAAGCGAAGTAGGCAAACGGCGACTTCGACGAAACACTTAGGCAGAAAGCTAATCGAGTATGAAGTTTAGGCATAACGCGATGTAGTCATTCTGCGCATTAGACATACCCCGTGTAAAGGAGCCTGGTGACCCCAGACTCCTAGGGGAAAGCTTCGGATGCGACTGGGATTAACGCTGGTATGAAGAAGGATTTCGCCTATGAAAGTAATTGCGATCAAGTTAAACTAAATGTAAAGATCGAGCTGACTGGCAATAACTGGAGTCGTTAAGGTATGATTCCGCAGCCGACCGCATACGACAACTGCCGACGCACGCAGCACATGCGCATAATTCATTGTGGCTTCTCAATGGTCCCTTTTATCCGTATCGGAGTTTGACAAGTAATGGGTACGCTGTATGTGCTGCATGCGTTGGCAGTTGTCGTATGCGGTCGGCTACGCAGCACATTGCAGCTTCTCAATGGTCCCTTTTATCTGTATCGGGGTTTAATAAGTAGTGGATACGGTCGTTGTCGTATGCGGTTGACTTCGGAATCATACCTTTAGGGGAAAAGTAGATAACTGACGTTACTTATTAAGTAACATAACATAAACTCACGCCTATATCCCCGAAGGGGTAGGCAGAGGTGCTAGCACCCACATTTCGCCGTTTATATTTAGGTCCCAATGTTATAGGTGGCGAGCCTATTGCCATTAACCGGGCACTTATAAACCTGCGATAAATACACACATAACTTCGAAAAGCATCGAAAAGTCATTGGTGTGTGCCATGGTAAAACCTGGGATCGAACCCGAGACCTCGTCTCAGCAGTCCATTACCTATACCACTAGGCTACCGCGGTTAAGTAACCATTTAAATTAATGACTGACTCAGACTCAAGTATAATATTATAGGCGGAGCGCATAGAACTAGCGTGTGAAGACGTTTAAAGTAATATTAAAGTAGTAATATTTCGCTCGCACTCCTTGTGTGCACTCACGAGTGCGAGTGAAACTTTAGAATTACTTTATACGGCTTCATTCTCACGTGACTCCCGACACAGCCACGTGGTTCCCGACAGAGTAGAATTTGGACCACCCCATCTCTTCCCATGCGGTGTCGTAGAAGGCGACTGAGGGATACGGCTGTTTAACATCAGACAGACATAATATATACAGCCCAGACTCACACCCGTATTCACAAACAATACTGTGAGGTCTCATAGTGTGCTCGAGCGCATAGGGCTGGTAAAATTAATTCACAAACATCACGGAGCAGTATCTAACGCAGTGCGTTCCCTCAACGAAGTATTACTTATGTGTTATCAATTAATAAAAAGGCTTGCCAAAACGAACGCACTGAGAATTTGTCGTTCTTTGCACAGTTTTGGTAGTACGCATAGCGAAGTATTGTTTGTGAATACGGGTGTCAGCCTCAGATGCATGGCTCGAGTCAACATTAATGCCCGGAATACGGCAATATGCTCACATGCTATTACGTGGGACCGAATACAATGATTGGTGAAAATTGGGTGTTAATTCACCTGTGCCTAACCCTCCGGGGATAAAAACATGATTATATGTATGTATTCTCAAGTTCTATACGTACCGTCTATATTATTCTTTTAGTCTGAGTGTTTAGTATCTCCTAGTAACCAAAATGAACAGTATTTGTCCATATTTTCACCTCTCCGTGCTCATCAGAGAACATACGTAACTTTTCTTTTGAAATTGATGAGCTGTCTGTGAGCAGACATGTACAAATAATGTTGTCTGAGCCGTGAAGTTGGTGCTATGGCACGCCTCTAGTATTTTTCTGTAATATACATTTCTGAGAATATCAATGTGTGCTCATTGTCCGGTAAACGATCAGACAGTTGGAGCACGGTAATACTAGTATTACCGTGGTTGGAGGCTAACCGCTCAGTGCAAATATTTGTATGTATAAATACCTATGGGTATTTGCATTTTGATTTGGGCCTCGATTCTGCTGAAGCTCAACCACTGTCATGCTACTGCCACTGTCATGACACGGCAAGAAAATTCCATATAATTTTAGCCTTTAAAATAATGCAATGAAAGATTAAAATTAAATGGCTTTTTGTAGAGTGATTTAAACAGTGTAATAAAACAATTTTCATTTAATTTTTGACTGTAAGTCTATAGCAATAAGGTCCAAAATTTAATGCCAATTTTTGCAGTCTCAGTGGTATGACAGTGGTTGTCATACCTCGGAGAGCATATTAGGCCATCGGCTCCGGTTGGGGCCGTCTGTCACCCTAGCAGAAGCAGGCCACGGCGGTGGCGCACATTGCGTGCCACGCCATACCCGGGGGCGAGTTGGGGACTCCGTGGTCCCCACACCGGAAGAGAGCCAGATCGAGAGATAGGGCCCTGGGTCGGCCGGGGTGCGAGGGATATGGCTATGACAATCTCACCTCCGGCAACTGACGGCCCACAGACGGCGTGCGTTTTAGTCGGTTCGAGTCCGACATAACCTCCTCCTCCGGCCCCGGCGGGGGAGGTATCCGAGGGGATTTTTCGCACGATAAAAAAAAAAAAAAAAAAGTCTAGCTGTAATGGTACGATATCGCCTAATGTCACCATTCGGTTGTGGACGTCAGCTGGCAGGATAGTCGCTTCACGGAAAATATCGAGGTCCAGCCAAATCCGCAGTTAAAACTGGTAAAGCGGACCCCAGACTGCAAGGTGAAAGCTTCGGATGCGACTGGGAATTAACGCTAGGGTGCAGAAGAAGTATCGTGGTTGGAGGGTACGACTTTGCTTGCGAGATTGTAAACTGTGTAGGTATTTTATTTCCGATGATTCTATCTTTCTGTTTTCTCTTCCTATTTATAAGATTTGTAAGTGAGAATCGCTTGTATCGCACACAAGCTCCAGTAGCTTTAGCGGTACATTAAGTTTACTATTATGTACCTATGTAGTAATGATAAATAAATATAATACGGGAGCAGAGCTAGCCTACGTGGTTTTTTGTTGTAACCATGCAAAAACAAGAAAGTTGCCTAGCTGTATATTAGTGCCCTTCTAAACGGGCCATGTTTTTGTGCAATATGTGGCTGCACTATTGGCAACTAATTGCCCGGCAACATCAAAAATATTTCATTGCAACTGATGGCCGAACAATCAATGGCTGGGCAATGTGTTGATATCTGCAATAGTATGGCTCTTGATGCAGATTCATAAACGGGCTACACAAACCGGCAACAATGGCTGACGAAATCACACTTGTTGCAGCAGCTTATATTGTTTTATTAAAAAATAAACAGAAAAAGAAGAGATTGTGGATTCGACCTTACTTAAATAGGCGTGAAACTTTAGATAATTTAAGTCTAGAAATAAGCCTTGATAGTAAATTATTTAACAATTCGCGTAGAAAAGGATAGACTGTGTCATAACAAGGAGAGCGACTGAAACAACAATAGAACTGGCCGAGCAATATTGCAGTAAAATCGACCGCCTAGCGATCGTCCGGCAACCCATTGCGGCAATATCGGCCATAATGTGGCAACACAAAACATGTTTGGCTATATTCCCGTGACATTACTGCAATACTGGCCGGTATTGCTTGCAATAGTTGAAATGTTGCCGGGCCACAGTGTTGCAGCCACTAATTGCAGTAAAACATTGCCCGTTTAGAAGCACCTTTGTAGTGGCTAGGCAAGTAATAGTAAGAGAGCTTGGATCATTAACTCCGGTGCCATCAGCGTACTGAATGAGATGTACATCATTAGACGCGCCTTTAATTGGAGAACACGAAATGGCTATGCTGCAAAGTCAAAAACCTGGTGGTGATACCAAAAATCAATTTTGAAAATGCTAAAAAAATCGGTACCTAATATTGAAAGATTACCAATTTTCGTTTGTTCCTGGCAATAGAGGAGATTTAGGACTATATTCGATCGTACTAATATGGAAATACCTACCAAATCGAGTCGCGCGACGCGCGATCTTCAAACGCTGCTGCAACTACCTTCACCAGTGTTTAAGATTTGCAGCATCGGTTTTTCATACTCAGAATTTGATGATCTTTCAGATGAGCCCGCTCTTATTTGGTAATTCGATCGTACTAATATGGAAATACCTACCAAATCGAGTCGCGCAATGCGATATCTTCAAACGCTGCTGCAACCACCTTCACCAGTGTTTAAGATTTGCAGCACTGGTTTTTCTTACGCAGAATTTGATGATCTTTCAGATGAGCCCTGTTTTTTTTTGGTACCTCGATCGTACTAATGTGAAAATACCAAACCGAGTCGCGCAACTCGCGATCTTCAATCGCTGCTGCAACCACCTTCGCCAGTGTTTAAGATTTGCAGCACCGGTTTTTCATACTCAGAATTTGATGATCTTTCAGATGAGCCCGCTCTTATTTGGTAATTCGATCGTACTAATATGGAAATACCTACCAAATCGAGTCGCGCAATGCGATATCTTCAAACGCTGCTGCAACCACCTTCACCAGTGTTTAAGATTTGCAGCACTGGTTTTTCTTACGCAGAATTTGATGATCTTTCAGATGAGCCCTGTTTTTTTTTTGGTACCTCGATCGTATAAATGGGAAAATACCAAAGCGAGACGCGCAACTCGCGATCTTCAATCGCTGCTGCAACCACCTTCGCCAGTGTTTAAGATTTGCAGCACCAGTTTTTCATACTCAGAATTTGATGATCTTTCAGATGAGCCCGGTTTTATTTGGTAATTCGATCGTACCAGATACCTGTTTTCAGGCGGCACTTTGCAAGGTGCTGCCTCTGACAAGGCCAGTTATGGAGGCTTGCAGCACTGCACTATCATATAGTCCTAAATCTCCTCTATTGCCAGGAACAAACGAAAATTGGTAATCTTTCAATATTAGGTACCGATTTTTTTAGCATTTTCAAAATTGATTTTTGGTATCACCACCAGGTTTTTGACTTTGCAGCATAGCCATTTCGTGTTCTCCAATTAAAGGCGCGTCTAATGATGTACATCTCATTCAGTACGCTGATGGCACCGGAGTTAATGATCCAAGCTCTCTTACTATAACTAAATGTCATCAATCCAAGTCAATTCGATCAAAGTATAACAGTTTAATCAAATGGCTGAATGTCATTCAGGCCGTTAATTGAACGGAGCTGTTTAGTTAACAGTTTAGGCAGTTAATTGAACGGCTGATGAAGCTAGTTAGCTGCGACGTACATCTATATCTATACTATTATACAATTGTAAAGTGGTCGTGTCTGTACATTGGAGATATTAAAAAAAAATACTTGGGTTATGTTATGTTAACGATACTGAACACGAAAATATTTTTTTTGAATTTCCTGTCTGTTTGTCTGTTTGTCCGCGATGGACGCAAAAACTGCTGGACGGACTTTGATGCGGTTTTTTTTTGCTAGAAAGGGCTTACTCAGACTTAAAATCTTACGTTTGTTTGATCGCAATCGGTTGAGTAGAACCGAAGATATGAGCAAAGGTCGCGTTAACCGAGATGCACGCGGGCGGAGCCGCGGGCGGAAGGCTAGTATTGAATAAAGCACTTGTACACATTCACATTTTTTTTATTTTTGAACCAGACTGGTTTCGCCTCACGGCAAAAGAAATCATGATATATAGTAAACAATAATCTTTATTAGTATACAAATGCTGCCTTGATTTCTAAATCATATCAAATCATAGTTATAAATAAAAATAAAAACAACACCTAATCTTCAATCTGAAATATCCGGATAAGATTAAATATTTGTAGATGACCATGAGACAATCAACGTCACAGTATAGTAATATTATATCAGTCTAATACAAATAATAGTAACTAACTAATCCACCCCGGCTTGAAGATGTTTGTGGAGCCCTATGCACTCAAAAAAGGGGGGAAAAGGGTTCATTTTAAACCCTGTTTTCCCCTTTTTTCATTGCGAAAGTGATTTGTCAGATTTTTTTTTATTTTTTTTATTTCACAAAAAGTACTCGAAATGAACCAAATACATACCAAGATTTAGAGTCAAAAAATGTAAGTAATTAAAACAATGTTTTTTAGTTTCCTTTTAATTGTTTCTTTATCATAATAATTGTTCTTCATTATTTCATGATTTTATTATTATTTCACAAAGTTTGCAGTAGACTTAAGATTTTTCTTTTAGCTCTATTCAAAACTTCACGCGAAAGAGTTTTAGATAGAACTAGCGAAGTTTTACATTAACATGTAAAATAAAGATTTTTGTAATTTAAAAACGCAATAACTACCTCAAAAAAATCATCTTATAAATACTTAATTTTCTTAAAAAAAAATACTACAAAAATATTTTTCTATACAAAATAAATTATGAAAACTTACCACAATAATAAAAATAAATAATACACTTTCACTAGAAAACTCACACATACACAAAATCAACTGAAAAAATATTCACGTATTCACACAAAGAAACACTTCGGTTTCGTAGCGCGTAAAGGCCTTTGCACACGACCGACGCACGGCGACGCGCGAGACAGACTGACGCTGCAGCAGTGAATTATTGGTTATAGCGCAGGTTCGTGTACACGCGCTCTTAGTGCAGTCAAGTTACTCAGAACCGGGGGTGCAGTCTGGTTTTGGCGAACTTGAAACAGAAGTCAATTTTCAAAAAAAAATTCTTAACTAACTATTGTCCACGATTTCGTTCGCGTTCCTATGCCCATGAGAATGTGTTTTATTTTTCATAACAACCTTTCGCGGGCCTTAAGGAAAGTGTAAAAAATAAATTTTCAAGGTTTGCATTTAGCAACCTTCATTTTTATATATAAAAAGATTCAGTCTCGATCTGTCAAGTAAATGTTAAAAATGGTGGTTTTTGCCTGTTTTTAACATTGTCTTCTAAAATAATAGAAAAAATGTTATTACAACAATTTTTCCTCGTTTCATTGAAATCGTGATCATTTTTGACATCTTATGTTTCTCTTTTCTTTTAAGTATTGATCTATGATTTTCTTAGAAGTTCTGCCCTAGACAACATCGCCTGCTAAAGTCGCCAAAAGGGTACAATCAATGACAAAAGTTACTTCACAAATTGCATTTTTTTAACACTGTGATTCCTAACCTAAACCTAAAGAGCAATAGGTACATGAAATGTTTGTTTTTTCTTAATAAATCCCTGAAAGACAAAGTTATTTTTTTATAATTTAGAGTGTAACGATTTATAATATTAGTAGGATAACTACTGACAAATAGATAGTATAATGACAGCCTCCGTGGCGTAGCGGTAGTGAACGCGGCCGCTACGCAGGAGGCGTGGGTTCGATCCCCGCTCAGTGCAAATATTTGTGTTCATGAAATATGGGTATTTGCATTGGTCTGGTCGTGCCTCGGAGAGCACGTTAAGCCGTCGGTCCCGGTTGCCATAATAACATCTATGGCAATCGTTACGGGTAGTTGGAGCCCTCAAAAATCCAAAAACAACAGTCTAGCTGCAAAGCTTCGATATCGCCTAATGTTACCATTGGGATGTGGAGGTCAGATGGCAATCGCTTCACAGAAAAGTATCGAGGTCTAGCCAAATCCGTAGTTAAGACTGGCAAAAAGCGGACCCCAGACTCCGAGCTGAAAGCTTCGGATGCGACTGGGAATTAACGCTAAGAGGAAGAAGAAGTATAATGACATGTTTTATGTAGCGCAGTGTAGTGTATCGTAGCGTAGCACAAAGTAGTATGACGTAGCGTTGCGTAGCACAGCGTAGCAATACTTGTAAAGTCGTCGTCGCTAACGAGAACGGTTTGACTTGAACTTGAACATAGTCAATTTTAAATATAGATATCTATTATATGATATGTATGTATCTAAATAAAGCAACAAACAGCGCGGTCAAGGTGGCCGAATTTTATTCTCGAGTAATTTAAGCAATGAAAAAGAAGATCACTGACATAAAAGAAGAAGATTACATTTATCGATCTGATTGATTCTGGAATCTATTTATTATTATTTTTTATTATTTATTTCTTCTTCTTGATAAGATCATTTATTTTGCACCCGACAAAGTACAACACAATTCTCAGAACATCCGGGTTGTGTCCCGGATTACTGAATAAATCTGTGACATTTGTACATCCGGATCTCAGTGAGACAATTCGGGAGTGAATAGCAGCTCCGAGCGTTGAGACAACCTAGGCGGACATAGGTAGAGGTAATAAATTCTAATTTACGTAGTTCGTTACTCGGCGAGTTTTTTGAAGTTATTTTTCGTAATATAGGTATTTAAACTTTCATGGTCGTTCACATTACTATTAATAACTATCAAGATATTTACCATGGTATTGTTTAGAGTTTCCGATATTTCGGCGCTGTTGCAAAGCAAGCACCATGATCACGGAGGAACTGTAGTACTGGCGGTAAACGGTGAAAAAGTTTTTAGGAGTACATAATATCGATCTACCCTCTTTCGAGTTCTTTTGCTACGCGTATGGACACTACCACTGGTTTCACTCTCACTACAAACACGGTAAATTCGTAGACTCGGTAAATATCCCGATAGTTCTAATGGTAATTATTTTTCGTATTTTTTTATGTCATTTAAGTGGCAGACAAAGACACGATACACTTCATAGGAAGTGGTTACTATAGTTTATAGAGGTGTGCGTGTGGATCAACAGGGGCGTAACAATCGTGCTGTCGACTATCTATGAACCTTTTGATGCCCTTCTTGAAGAACCCCAGTTCGAAGCAGTATTTTTGGAGGACATCATCATTATCTGGACCTTTTTCCCACTACGCAAAGTGCGACTAAGCTTCGATATTTTCCGTGAAGCGACTGCCATCTGACCTACATAACTATTGGTAATATCGAAGTATCGAGCGCAAATCTGTAAATGCAGTTCAGAATATCTTAAAAAGTTAGGGATAGTCTCGTAAGAACGTATTGCTGAAACTATAACGGTTAAGATAGATGCTCTTGACCTGTTTCAAAAGTACACTCTGTATAAACATCCGAATTGAAAACCTCCTTTTTATAACATAACATAGCATAAACTCAAGCCTATATCCCTGAAGGGGTAGGCAGAGCCTAGAGGTGCTAGCACCCACATTTCGCTATTTATGTTTAGGTCCCAATGTAATAGGTGGCGAGCCTATTGCCATTAACCGGGCACTTATAAACCTGCGATAAATACACACATAACTTCGAAAAGCATCGAAAAGTCATTGGTGTGTGCCATGGTAAAACCTGGGATCGAACCCGAGACCTCGTCTCAGCACTCTCAGCAGTCCATTAACCATACCACTAAGCTACCGCGCTAGGCGGTCCTTTTAAGGACGGTTAAAAATAGGAATAAATAATTAAAAAAATGACCTCAGGATTTCTTGAATTTCGGACACTCCTTGCGTTATGAACTTTCCAACACCTATACCACTTTAATCAAATGGATTGGACGAGAAAATTACAAGACGAGATTCGCAAAATTCGTATCATGACCTCGCTTCATTCCCTCAAAAACCTAATATGCGTTATGGAATTCCGCATTATAGTAAAGGTATGATTCCGAAGGTGACCGCATACGACAACTGCAGACGCACGCAGCACATACGCGTAATTCATTGCGGTTTCTCAATGGTCCTCTATATCCATATCGGAGTTTAACAAGTAATTGGTACGCTGTATGATTTGCATGCTTGGGCAGTTGTAGTATGCGGTCGACTTCGAAATCATACCATTTTCCTTTATAATATTGACACAGAAGTAAACATTTATAATCTACCTTACCTATCAATCTATTAAGTGGGTGACAGACGTACGAGTAAGTACGCGGACTTATGGCTCGGCATGTTCGTCAGGCTGGCCCGGCCCCATGGAATCTGGTAACGAGACCTATATCAATCAAATGTACTCCTTGACACAAGCATACGTACTTACTTCGTTTTCAATGTACCTCGCCAGGAAAGAAGATATAGGTACTTTTTGGGGGCCGGGCTGGCCTGACGTTTTCAGCCCGGCCCCCTTGAAATCTTGAGAACTACAAGATGTGCTGACAGTAGGTTACTATAGATCTAATGTACTCCTTAAGTTATGCATGTTTACCATGTATTTTTATAATAAAAGTCAATAGAAATAGACGATATTAACGGTCCTTGGGGGCCGGGCTGAAATTATTTCATTACCTTGAAACATTCAAACTATAACACCGATTATAGGTCTCGTTACCAGATTCCATGGGGCCGGGCCAGCCTGACGAACATGGCTCGGCGACCTTACTCGCACGTCTGTCACCATAAGTTCGCGTACTTTAAAACCGCCGAGTAAGTTCGTTGGCGATCTAGCAAGTTTGAAATTTTGCTCGTAACTAGAGGTTTGCACCGGTGCGGAATTTCGTGAACCGGTGAAAAACACCGGTGTTTTAGCAAGCTCTTAGAAAAATATGACATGATAGAATTCCTAGATAGCACAAAGCCTCTTCTCTCGACGACATTGCAATACAGTGTGAGCAAGCTTGCCGTCTGTCACCGACGGCGAGCCGAGTAAGTTCGCGAACTTAAAAACCGCGTGCTTAAAGTACGTACGTCTATCACCCACTTTAGCCTATAGCAGTCCACCGCTGTACATAGGCCTCTCCGAATATTGGGAGGCTTTAGCCTACTGTTTCCACGCTGGCCAGATGGATTGGCTGGCACAGGGTTTTATTTCGAGTTTTACTTCTCTCGCAGTGATATTTCTGCGTATTTTCATGTTAATCACATACATTCATCATTCTATTCTGCAATACGACGGCCAATTAATTGCCACTTGTCTAGGGGGGCAAGTTGCGTCACGAGTAGATTTTCTAATCCAGTACTTTTGATCTCATAAACCCAAAAGTAATTATTACATCCCACGTATAAATGCTGATGAATAAGCAAAAAATATTGCCCCGATGATACTTTGTTCAATTTTCGCTCAAGCTTTGATAAACATCAATCAATTTGAAAAGCTTAATATGTGGCCTTTAATACAGCGTCGATTATTAATATCTGACTAGCTGGTGCCCGCAGTTCTGGCGTTTTACCCAGATCAATTTCAACCTAGTTATTGCACATTTCGTAAGGACGGCAGAACTGATTGCCGATATAACCTGTTTCTATATAAGTACCCTAGAGGCCCTGTCGAACCATCAAAAGTTAGAATTAATTAAATAAATCAGACTATTTGAAAAATATAAGTCTTTCGTCCGAAAAAGTCGACATCAGTCGACAACACCCGAGGGTCTAATGTCTCTAATAAATTAAATTTTTGGCTCAATTTCCGATCACCAAAGTTAATTAACGACTTGGCCACAGCCTGGAGGCAAATATTGTACGGCCATGTTTTATTTCATGAAAATATATATATTTTAACTATCACTAGTTGTTGCCCGCGGCTTCGCCTGCATAGAATTTTGATACCGTTCCCGGAATAAAAAGTATCCTGTGCGTTATTTCAGATTAGTGGACTGCCAGATCTGTTCAGCAATTAGAGTGTGATTGAATAACAAATATACAGACGTCTTTACAAACTTTCACATTTATAATATTACTAGCTGTTGCCCGCGGCTCCGCCTGCGTGGAATTCTGATTCCGTTCATCGCTGATATATAGCCTATGTGTTATTCTGACGTATCATCACTAAATATTATAAAACAAAGTCGCTGTCGCTGTCTGTCCGTCCCTATGTATGCTTAAATTTTCAAAACTACGCAACGGATTTTGAAGCGGTTTTTTTAATAGGTAGAGTCATTCAAGAGGAAGGTTTATATGTATAATACATGCATAATATTGTAGAGAAACACTGACAAATCGGGATCAGAATACCACGCGGGCGGAAAATAAGGCGGTACGAAGTTCGCCGGGTCAGCTAGTAAGCTATATAAGCTACTAGCAGGCTGTCCCGGCGAACTTCATACCGCCATATTTTTCCCGTTCCCGCTGCACCTATTTTCTCATCTAAAGGATACCTACGGAACCTTCCCTGAATACCCACAAATATTTCAAGACTAAAATTAGCCAAATCGGTTCAGCCGTTCTTGAGTTATAAAATAACAACGAAAAGTGGCATTGATTTTCATATATTAGAGAAGATATTATTGTAAAGTTTCATTAAACTCCATTTAGTAGTTTTTACATGAAAGAGTAAAAAACAAACATCAATCCATCCACCCATCCATCCATACTTACAAACTTTCGCGTTTATAATATTAGTAGGATAAGTAAAGTATTATATATAGGTAGGATATATTTATAAACTAATGTTCGCGACTTCGCTCGCATAAAATGTCAGTTATCTTTTTAGCGCTAAAGTATTTATTAAGCCGTCAAACCCTAAAATTTTATGTCCGCTGCTTTTGTGGCCACACAGTAGGCAGGTAAGCATAAATCGCAAGGTAGGTAATCAATAAAGTAAAATTAAATATTTTACTGCTCTGTCGGGTTCAAATGAAATCCCAAATTTTATGAACATGTTTTGTTTGAAAATCATGCAGTAATTTTTATTGATAATATTAATACTAATGCTAAGTATAAGGAACGTCGTTTGAAAGTGGCACCAGTGAATGAAAAATTAAGAAGCGATCGACTGTCGTGTAAAATAGGTTTAAAGTATGAATGACTCGCCCAGGGCCATCTCCAGTTTCTAGATGCCCCCCCATAATACATGAACCTAAGTGCAAACTAGAACTACTTCTTCTTTCTATCAGGTTTCTTCAGGGTCGGCAGGACGAGTGTGACGCCCCTGGTGTTGCATACGTCCAAGCCACGGAAACCACTTCCCATCAAGTGCGCCATGTGCTTGTCTGCCACCTAAGTGGAGGTATAATAAAAACAACGGAATCAGTAATCTATAAATATAAATAAAAATTAATTGCAATTCTGTTAGTCTCGCCAATAGCTGGCTAATTTTAGTCTTGAAATATTTATGTATGTCCAGAGGAGGTGTAGGTAAACGGTGAGAGCATTTATGAAATAATTGCGAGTAAAATACTAAAAACGACAATTTTATTTTCCCATTCTTACGTGTTAAACATCAGATATTCCAATGACTGCACCAAATTGAATAATTCTTTTTGTTTCGTGTCTGTTATAGTGTGACCAAGGTTTGAATAAGAAAATTAAACGGAAGGTGCAGCGGGAACGGGATCTGAATACCACGCGGGCGGAAAACATGGCGGTACGAAGTTCGCCGGGTCAGCTAGTACATAGGTACTATATAAACCTATGCATATATTGTTATAAATTAATATTCCTCCATTTAAACTAGAAGTCTTCTAAAAGAAGAAAAATCGTGACATTAGTATAACTGCTACCATTTATTGCATCGTCGCCTTTGGAACGTTTACAAAAAGCAAGTGAAAGCTCCTGAGGGCTCGTGATTAATCTTCATTCAGCGTTGATAAAGAGAGGCACTAAATAGAAGTACCTTTTTTATGATTTTGTCAAGAATTTAGACTAAACATACATACATACAATCACGCCTTTATCCCCGGAGGGTTAGGCAGAGGTGAATTAACACCCACATTTCACTAATCATTGTATTAGGTCCCACGTAATAGGGGGTGAGCCTATTGCCGTTTTCCGGGCACTATTGTTGACTCGAGCCATGTATAGGCTAAGTCTGGGCTGTATTATTTAGACTAAAACCAACTGTATATTCAACCCCTCGTTGGCCGGTGTATTGTAAAATAAAATACTCAATGTATGGTATGTGACAGTCGTCAGCGTATGTCATAAACGTCAAAATACGTGCCATATACGTCAAATCTCATACATTGATCATTCTATTAAGATGTCACCCGCATACGGTGAAGAATATTCCATCAAGAACCAAGCGGTTCGGCGACTCCTTCTTTTGCCGCACCATTAAGTCCTGGAATTCCTTATCAGTACACGTGTTTCCCTCTTCATGCTTTATCACGTCCCGCTTGAAGGACCCGGCTTCAAGCGGGACGTGATAAAGCATCTGATGTGGCCGTCAAGCTGAGTGCCACCATGGTACGTGTCTATAATGATAACCCTCTTTTCCAAAACTTTGCTTTCAGCTATACAATAATGTTAACGGGAATTAACGCGATCATGGTATAGGTCGTGAACGCGAGAGTTTAAAAGTTAGTTTTGCCTTGAGCCTACCATCAGGCGAGGTGAAGCCAAATTGACGTGTCCTATATAAAAATAACGAATTGCCACTTGTCTAGAGGGGCAGGAAATACCTACAGCGTATTGCCGTCTAGTAGTACTTTGTCATGGGCTGTAAGTATGCTTACTGTCGGAGGGGAGAGGAGAGAGGACGGGAAGCAACATGGCTTTAAATTTAAGGAAAACCAATTTGGCTTTGCAATAAGTAAATCTAAGTAAAGCTTTGTTTGTTGGTTCTGTAGGATTAGGAGCGAATTTTTTCCGCCCGTTGATTATACGAAAAAGTTTTAGCTAACCTCGGTCGTGGGATCAATTGCTATAACTTTTGCTATATACTTAATCCTGAAAGTTAGCTTAGCCTTTTTACACTACTCAGGTGACAGACAAGCATACCTAGTTATGAAGTGGTTACCGTGATCTATAGACGTGTGCCACACTAGAGACAACCGGTAGGTACAACCGGTATATCAGTTTTCTCTATATAAAAATATTGGATGGTAACAAAAGTTCGAAAAATATTTTAAAATATGAGCACATATTAAAAACGTGTTTACTGTTTTACGTGCCGTACGTTACCACTACGCTAAGTTACGTTAAACGATCAAATAAAATACTGAGAATTCCGAAAAATCTGTACTTAGAGTCGTTATATTTTTCCAGTAGCTAAAATTGCGATTTTACTGAAAACTTCAGAAGTTCTTTTTATCGTAACTCACCTATAAGAAATCTATATAATAACTAGCGGACCGGGCAGACGTTTTCCTGCATGGTATTTTTTGTAAGTGAACTCCTCCTAAACGGCTGGACCGATTTGAATGATTTTTTTGTAAATAAAAAAAATATCATGCAGGACATCGTCTTTTTTTGTTTGATCTAAACCATCCAGGTTGCTACCCAAACGCATACACAAAAACTCATTCAAATAGGTCCTGCCGTTTAGGAGGAATTCAGTGACATACACACGTACAGTAGAATTATATACATAAAAATAAATATAAAATTACTTATCCCGTCTAACTGATTCATCAACGCAGAACCTAAACCACTGGATCTAAAAACATGAACTTTTGGCAATAGATGCTTTATAAGTTGTAAGCAACCAATAAAGGATTTTGGGAAAGATGATGGTTTCTTTTGGGCCCACTTAATACATACAGTTCTTCTAGTTTTTCTTTCTATGTAAAATATCACTCACTCATACAGTGACGTCTATTTTTATCATACTATGTAGAAATAATGAATCTGAGATCGGTGCCATGGCAGTTTCACATGGATTTTAGTATCAGTTTTGATTTCATTTATGTTCCGGTTAGACCAGCTATGAAACAATATGCCATTGTAATCCCGTTAAAATGATGAATAAATCAATACTTGTTTCATTATTGTTTGCCAAAATTTGTAGGGAGCCCAAAACTTCTAACAAACGAAATCATCTCCTTTCATACACCTACGTCTTTTTAGCAATAAATGAACATCACCGTTTTCTAAAATTTTACTGCAAAGTTGGCGAAAAATCTGTGAGCAATGGTTGTATGGAAAGTTCGTCATTTTCAAAGTTGGAAGCACGAAATTGCTTACACTTGCGACTTTTCAGAAATATATGAATACGAGTATCAGCGTTTTTCAAAATTGCACTTCTAAAGGGAAAAAATTGGTGAATTTATTCCCCGGGCAAAGCCACGGTTCGCTAGCAAATAATTCAACTCCAGTGCACACTCCTCGAAGACAATAGTAGATTACCCAACAAGTGAAAAAAAGATGAATTCTTTTCGAGGTACTAAGTTGTATCCCGAGCGGAGCGAAGGTTTCTGCGGTAGAATCCCGAGCGTTGCGAGGGATTCTAGATAGAAACCTGAGCGGATCGAGGGATACAAGAGCCGAGATGAATTCTTTTTTCACGTGTTAGGTACGCACTTTTCATCATTGACTACGAGAAAACAATTACTCTGTGATTATGAATTAAATTTTGTTATGGATAGTACATAAAAGAAGCAGCAATTTATCAGTAATAGCTACCGCTTTAGCGCGAAAAGACTCCGGAGTCTTTTCGCGTTCGAGAATTTCATTTTCATCACTGGATGAAGTCATTTTAAGAATAAGAGACAAACAGACAAACTTTTACAAGGAAAATATTGCACAATGAAAAATGGCGGCATTTTTTTTTCTTAATTTAAACTGAGCCACATTCCATCCAGCCAGTTATTACATTTAGGTGGCGTTTAGTACGTTTTTATAGTGAGAGTGTGCAACCTCTTTGCATGTTTTACTACGATCCGTACATTCGTGCATGTTGCAAATTCAATTTTTTTATTCATTCAGTGAAATAAAGAGCGTTTTATTCACTATTTTTGATAAATCACGGGCCCTTTTTCGAGTGCCAATGGTGAAGAAATTATTTATTCTGTATAGACCATTAAAACACAACTTACAAATCGTCAAAATGAACAAAAAAAATTGCATTAAGACTAATTTAGCAAAGGTCCCGCCCTGAAAAGACTCCGGCTTGAAACTCAGCGGATTTTTTTTCTATTTACAAACATTTACTTAAGGTATGATTCCGAAGCCGACCGCATACGACAACGACAGACGCCTGCAGCAGATACAGCGTGTCCATTACTTGTCAATCTCCGATACGGATAAAGGGGACCATTGAGAAGCCGCAATGAATTACGTGCATCTGCTGCGTGCGTCGGCAGTTGTCGTATGCGGCCGTCTACGGAATTATACCTTGTTCATCGGATGAAACACCGATAGGCTAACAATTATATGAATTTAATTTTGATACAATTTTATTGTCAAGATCAAAGATCAAAAAACTTCACACTTGAACTCCAAAATCTCGGTGGCTGTCAAAAACATGGTCGTAATAACTTCAAGTGAAAAAGCCACACAATGAAATCAAGAGGTGTATACGAAGCAGATTCCGGTGAGCCTGTTAGAGTTTCTATTTATAAAGTTTATAAAGACGGCGCCCAAAGGAAACAAAGAAGTGGTAACCATAGCTCTCCACACGTCCGACTTACGACGAAACGGCGTAGGGCTGGCACCAAAAAATGCTTCTATTTTACATACAGAGTGAAATTTTTAAGTGGGCACGGATGCCTGAATCTATAACTAAGTATGAGGAATAGCGAGCAATCGAAGGCGTTTTGGCCCTCATTGCAACAATTATTAAATTTTTAAAATTTCAGTAGGTGTTCGCCATTCTCTGAGTCTTTTTCCCATCTCAGTTACGGTTGGCAATGGCAATTCTAACAGTGATGCGACTGAACTTTGATTTTCCGTATAGCAACTGCCTTCAGACCTCCACGACCAATTAACGATATCGAAGTTCTATAGTTAGACTAGTTAAACTTTTGAGGGCTTCAACAACCCGTAACGACTACCATAGGTATTCGTATGGCAACCGGGACCGACGGTTTTACATGATTTCCGAGGCACGGCAACACCCAGACCAATGCAAATAGACATATTCATGCGCAAAAATATTTGCACGGCACACACATCGAAACCGCGCCACCAGGCCACAGTATTTGTCTGTGTATCTTTGAAATATCAACATTATGAGCTAAAAATCGAACGCGATTATTTTGAAATTTTATTGATAGGTTTTCCCAAGCGACTACAATATGGGGTTCTTCAAGAAGGACATTAGAAGGTTTCTTTAGGGTCGGCAGCGCGAGTGTAATGCCCCTAGTGTTGCATACGTCCATAGGCCACGGTGACCACTTCCCATCAGGTGGGCCGTGTGCTTGTCTGCCACCTAAGTGGTATAAAAAAGGAACAAAAAGAATCACGTTTTTTAGGTTTTATTTGTGAAGATGTTTTGATGTTTGTTAGATAATCATCACGCTTAAATGGTTGAACGGATCTGACTAAAAATTGGTACAAGGATAGACTATAGTCTAGAATCTTATTCGATCCCCGCTCAGTGCAAATATTTGTGTTCATGAAATATGGGTATTTGCATTGGTCTGGTCGTGCCTCGGAGAGCACGTTAAGCCGTCGGTCCCGGTTGCCATAAGAACATCTATGGCAGTCGTTACGGGTAGTTGGAGCCCTAAAAAATCCAAAAACAACGGTCTAGCTGCAAAGCTTCGATATCGCCTAATGTTATCATTGGGCTGTGGAGGTCAGATGGCAATCGCTTCACGAAAAAAATATCGAGGTCTAGCCAAATCTGTAGTTAAGACGGTAAAAGCGGACCCCAGACTCCGAGCTGAAAAAGCTTCGGATGCGACTGGGAATTAACGCTAGGATGAGAGTCTAGAATAGCACATAGGCTTATTATCCCTGGAATGGGTTCCCATGATTTGCGAGAACTGAACTGGATTAAAACATATTCCCGCTTCGTACAACCCTATCGTTTCCGCATACGGGATGCGGGTCAAGTGAGAGGCTCTCGTCTGAAGTAGCCACACTGCATACTCAGATTTTATATCTCATTCGTCTACAACATTCACACATACCTACAAACATTTTACACATAGTATGGTAAATGAGAAAATCATGGCGCAGAATTATTTGCGCAGTGGTAATGTGTGATTCAGCCAAATCCGTCTAGCCGTTTTACGTAAACAACTTGTAAACAAACAAATTTACGAAAATTCTCATTTGTAATATTTGTGTGTTCAAGCGTGGTTAAAAAGGAGGTGAAATACAACGGGGTCAATGCACCCCACCTCCCATCTCGTCCCTTGACTCACAACCCAAGTAGGTACACTTTATTTTGATCAATTTCACAATTGTTATAAGGATGAGATTATTCAAGATTGGCATTAGAAGGTTCTTACGGGGTGTGACGCCCCTGGTGTTACATACGTCCATAGGCCACGGTAACCACTTTCCATTATGTGGGCCGTGTGCTTGTCTACCACTTAAGTTGTATAAAAAAGAGGATCTCCAACGGCATGCCAACCAGTAGGTGAATCAACTGAAGTTCTGACACGTAACCATTTAAACATATAGATAGGTCGCAATAGGTAAACGGTATGCCACTTTTCCCACACCTTTGGTGATATACTCGCGAATTTAAAACAACCTGTATTTTTGTTTCCTTGTATTGCATAATTTGAAAATTGTTTACACTATAACATACAGGTTGATACTTATAAATTGTAACATTATATTTTCCTACAGTGTAATAACAGGCCATTTCGATTCAATTTTCTTCGTATTATTTGTTTCTCAGAAGTGAGTTTCTCTTTCAGACATCAATACCCACATCAATATTTGATGAGGTAAACCGCTTTTCACTCAGAACGGTGCGTTTAAATATATAAAATTCATGATGATATTACGCTTTGATAGGTTTATCCACGTTTCTAAGGAACTTAATACTTTTAGAAATATATCTTTCTGTACTATAATATATATAATATAGGTAGGTAATATTGTAAAGAGGAAAGATTTGTATTTATGTACCTATGTAACGAATGAACTAAAAAACTGCACAAACCGATTTCAAAAATTCTTTCGTCCTTAGAAAGCTACATTATCTTATCAGGTACCAACATAGGTTATTATATCATCACGCTATTATCAACGATGAACGGGATAAGAATTCCATGCACACGGAGCTTGAGAACAAGAAAACAGCTGAGTAGAGAATCAAAGAAACATACATATTATAACTTGTCTCATTGACGCCCTCAGCGCGATCTCGGAATCCGGAGTCACCTATATGATATGACTTGGTTTTTTTACTTTACTGGACATAATTGCCGTGTGATCTAACAGCCTGATGATGATGAGCCTGAGACATGCCCTATGAAGCACGCAAGACCTCAGATGAAAATATACTAAAGATTATTATCGAGCTGTTTTATCAAGTCTGAGAATTTTATCTTGTCGACATGAACAAAACGCCTCAGTTCACAAGTGCAGGACCTTTGTACAATTTTGTTTATGTACAAATAAACTGCTTTGAATTACACGACGACTGACTGCAGCTTACGACTTGGCTAGCAGACCCAAGCCCCTCTTTCTGTGCATAATATGTAGGTATCTATACCACAGATTACTAAATAGTTACTACGTACGTCTGTACGTATATTATTGTTTATTCGTATTGGGGTAGGCAGAGGTGCATTATTACTATGATTTATGGTCTCACGTTATAACGGGGGTGAGCCTATTGCCGTCAAGCGGGCATTTTATCATGAGCTGTATGTTTACTACAGGATACTCCACCGGTTTGGTTCCGATGGAGTATAAAAAGACCATAATAAATAGGTATAATTTGATATCAACATTAACTTTTTAGGTACGTCTCTGCCTACCCTTCGGGAGTTAAAAGGCGTGAGTATATGTATGTTTTAACCTTAGTAGTATTATTAGTATTTTACTGCACATTTTCGTGAGGTTAAAGGTATGTCTTCGGTAATGTCACCCAACAAAGCTCGTCTTTTATTAAGTAACTAGCTTTTTCCCGCGGTTCCGCCCGCGTGGATGTCGGTTATCGCGACCAAACATAGCCTATGTCCTTTCTCAAGGTCTAATCTACACCTATACCAATTTTCATCAAAATCGGTTAAGTGGTTTGGGCGTGAAAGCGAGACAGACAGACAGACAGACAGACAGACAGAGTTACTTTCACATTTATAATATTAGTAGGGATAGTAGGGATATCAACTTTTTAAAATGCAAAATAAATATAAGTAAGTATAAAAAACAAATATTTATTCAAATCAAATGAAATTAAGTCGAAATGTATAAAAACGATACTGTCACGGTCACGGTCCTCAAAAGTTCAGTGACATTGAATGACATGCAATTATTTATTCAGTGTCTCAATAATAATAAGATTCCATATTTTTTACAAGGCCTAAATGACTTCAATGTTTACATTCAAATAGGTATCTTCAGCAAATATTTTTAAATATTTAACACGGGAATACTTTTAGTGAATACAGCATATTTTTCCTTGATGCATCGTATATTTTCCTAAGAAAATATAATACCAGTTTTCAATTGCAGAGTGCAAGTGCGTGAGTTGCCGCCGACTCTTTCTGCGAGCAAGTAATATTCGAGAAGGAGATGGGGAGCGGGTTCATAGGAGACTCAGGACCCTACCGTCCCGCGTAGTCCGCAATACGCGAAGGCGACTCGGCGTCGGAGGTCGCTCAACCTCCGTCTCCATGAGCGCGGGCCTGGGGGTGATAAGTAGAGCCGCCTGTCACCGTAGCAGAAGCAGGCCGTGGTGGTGCCACGGTGATAAGGGGTAGTCCTACAACTGAGAGCGAAAGCACACGATGCGTTGCGGCGGCGGCGCGACGCCGGAGCGGTGTCGCTGCGTCGTTTCCCTTCAGCCACTTTGGTAACTATATGGTTCATAACCAGCTACGAAACAGTAATTTTTTTCACTGTTTTGTAACCAGTTACTAAGAAACACCCCTTCAGCCACTTTGGTAACTATATGGTTCATAACCAGCTACGAAAAAGTAATTTGTTTCACTGTTTTGTAACTAGTTACTAATAAACACTTAATAAAAAACTCTATGGCACGTATGTATATATTTAACTAAATATTAAAAAAAACTTACATAAGGGGCAACAATTTCTACGCAATCTTCAATAGCCGAATTGATCTCTTCATCAATTTCTACATACATGCTCTGTTTTCGGGTTTTAGCCTTCCCGGTACTGCTTTTGATCTTCATTTCTTTTTCTAAAATGTCAAGCACTTTCGCGATAGACGGATTTTTAATACCCACATAGCGGTTTAAGCGAGAATGCCATCCTTCTACGTAATTTGTATTACGTATTTCTTCTTCTTGACAACACCACATTTTGATGAACTTAATGTCATGTAACCAAAAATGATTAAAATAGGAATTGAACTTTTTTACTGATTCAGTTCTTGGCGATTTTTTCATGATGTATTGATAGCCAGTAGTAATATATTTAAAAGGCAAACGAGCTAGGCCCGCACATCGTGCAACATGCCGCCTCTGCACTCTCGAATTCACTCCTAATTTTTTGGCTTTATTGAAAAGGCTGCGACAAAAATGATAGAAACAGCCTTTTACTGTGGTATTTGGGAATTCTTTACGTATAGCATTAATTGCTGGTTTCTCGTAATCAAGTAACATCTTGATTGGACTCCATGTTGGCATTCGTGACTTGATTATAGCAAATAATATTTCGTAAGTCTTTTGTTTTTTATTAGGAAGAAAGGCAAAAAACAGGGGTACAACTTTTTTCGTATCAACATTGTAACCATGAATACTGTATATCTGCTTGAATGGTGGTGGACAAGCTTTAAAAGTTCCATCCAGCATATATATGTCAGTTTTGTTCAAAATGCTTTCGATGTCAGGCGAGCTGAATAAAAGAATTCTAATGTCGTCGTTGTAGTCAGCTAAGAGGATCTTATTAAACTTCTCGGGTACTATCACATCTTTAGGTAGTTCATAGTGTAATTTTGGAACTTGCAGTTGTTTATTTCTAGCTTTGTACAAGCCACTTTTAATATTTTCAAATTTAGGCAACTCCACATCAAGTAAATCTACACCATCGTCCTTAAGTTGACATATTACTTCTTCAAACTGTTTTTGAATAGGATCATAATTCTCACAAACTTTTTTCTTCAGTTGTGACATCTTTTCGAGAATTTTACATCTTGCCATATTCGGCAAGCAATCTGAGCTGTGAATTTTCTTTAATTTTTACATTTTCAGTACTTATTGTTAGATTTCCCTTACACTTCTTGTTATAAATGCATTGCCAAAAGGTATTTCCATTAACATATGTTTTGCGTTTATGGTATTCACGGCCTTCAAATATTAATTTTGTACCTGCTCGTTTCGTAGGGAAGAATTCCATCGTCGTATCGTTAGGATTACTTAAAACAAATATTATTTATTTTAATATAATATCAATGCAGACAATACACACTTGATGTGCATTTGTTTGCAATGTCATTAGATATCTATGAATAGATAAGGCTAATATAACAGCCAGCATTTAGAAAAAAGGTTTTAGTCAATGGTTACATACAGAGAAGAAAGAGTATATTTTGATAACTGGTTATGTTAAATTACGAAAATAGAAAATATAAGTGTTTATTAGTAACTAGTTACAAAACAGTGAAACAAATTACTTTTTCGTAGCTGGTTATGGTGTTTCTTAGTAACTGGTTGCGAAACGGTGAAAAAAAGTACTGTTTCGTAGCTGGTTATGAACCATATAGTTACCAAAGTGGCTGAAGGGCGTCGTTTTACATAGAAATATCTGTAGCATGTCTCACGATGCGCTGCGTCGCCGCACCGGACTTGCAACCACCGAGACGAGGCGGGGAGGGGTGAATGCGTTGCGACGCCGGAGCGGCACCGCTCCGGCGCGCGCCGCACCGCGCCGCCGCGTAGTTGTTTATGATTTATAGACCGGGCGCTAGATATGTGAGTATGCAAAATGTGAGTACCGAATTTCGCCAACGGATTTAAGTGAAGAAAAGGTCCAAGAATGATAATGTGGACATTGCCGGTCTATTTTCTGGTCCATTTTTTTACCCCCTCTTGTCTTATTCGTAAAGGAAATGTATTGAGTAGGTACATGATATAAAATCATTTTAATGAATATTTCCGTTATAATTTATTGTTTGTTCTAATGGTAAAAGTGAGGATGGATTCTTAAATAGGTACTTAATAAAAAAAACGAATATAAAAGTGATATTAAAAAAAAAAAGTTATTCGAACAACCAGCGAATTCAAGCATAAATTTTCTTAAAGTAGGTAGGTAAAAAATACTTATTTTTAATTTTGACATTTGTTATTGATGCATTTACATAATGAAATACAAACCAATTCAGATTTTTTGCAATTACAAGACCTTGTGCGACAATTTACAGTTCATTTACATGGGGGGAATTAATAACTCTGGTAAAGACGGCTTGTATAGTCATTTTGTCGTGGACGTAAGTCACTGTTGAGCTTTTCGTAACCAAATGAACATAATATAATCAATGGGTGGTAATTGTGTTTGATGAGCATTTTCCCACATAAAAGTTTGTACTGTAGCCAATGATGTATTATATTCATAGATACGTCATACAAGAAGATGGCGGCTTTCAAAAATGGCGCATACACTAAGTATAAAAACAGTTTAGTTACTTATTAAAAATATGTCAATGTTATTAATTTACATGAATTATATATAAGTATCTACATTAATAATTTATATTATTACGAATTTATTATTACAATTGTTTTTTTTTTGGTCGCGATTCTGATTGGTGCATAAAATGATGACCAAAAGTCATCATTTTTTTGTCGCCATTTTAGAGTGCGGACAACATATCTATAGTTTATAATATATCATTGACTGTAGCCCTTAATAAATACAAATGCAAAAAGCATCTGACTGAAGTACATCACTCTCATCACGTTGAAATTGAAACCTATATTTTGAGATATCAGTATAAATCTGAGTTTATCAGGAGATAATTTTTTCCTAGAAAATAAATATGTGCAACTGCTTCTAACTGTTAGGTCAAGGTTTCCCTAAGGCACGAGAGCTGTTTGTATATCTCTCGTTCAATTATTGCAAAATAAGCAAAATTGTTCGTTAGATTTTTTTCTTTTGAAATTAACCACTTATATCGACATTTCTAACGTTATTCCTTTGTCCTTTCCCAAGGTCTACTCTACCCCTGTACCAAATTTCATCAAAATCGTTTCAGTGGTTTGAGCGTGAAATCGTAACAGATAGACAGACAGAGCTACTTTCGCATTAATAATATAACTAGCTTTTGCCCGAGGCTCCGCCCGCGTGGATATCGGTTATCGCGACCAATCATAGCCTATGTCCTTTCTCAAGGTCTAATCTACCCATATACCTACTAAATTTCATCAAAATCGGTTCAGTGGTTAAGGCGTGAAAGCGTGACTGACAGACAGACAGTTACTTTCGCATTTATAATATTAGTATGGAAATATGGATTCAGGGTTGGCAGTCGGCAGCACGAGTGTGATGCCCCTGGTGTTGCATACGTCCATAGGCCAGTAGGTTAACCAGGAAGTGACGGATATCTACCCTCGGCAATGGAGTGCGGTTTTTTTATACTGTCGGAGACAAGCACATGGCTCTCCTGATGGCAAGTGGTTACCGTGGCCTTTGGGCGAGTGCAACACCAGGGGAGTCACACTCGTGCTGCTGACCCTATAGCATGTACACCCGCAGGCCGCGACTTTGACTCTCATTATTTCCCTTTGCTAACTCTAAAAATCCTATAAATTTTAGTTACAACAAAATACAATAGTACATGCCGTAAAGTAAACAACCATAGTAAAGATAAACTACGTCTATTAAGTACCAGTATTGTAGATGATAGCTACACCAAGACTCAATCAATATCGAGAGCGAACGGCTTCAGGCTCAGGCCAGCGCCATTTCAAAAGAGGTCGATTCGTTATCTCTGCACTAGAATACGGTCAGCAACTTCACGATTTTTAATTACTGAAAGGTATTTGAGGCTTTGAAGACTATTCGTGAGGATTATTGCTTCGAAATAGGTACTCTTTGGTTTGAAATTTGAGTTTCTCAGAATGTTTGCTTATTTTACATTAGGTACTCGTTTTTTCACTGCAACCAACGGCCCACAGACATCGTGCGTTTTAGTCGGTTCGAGTCCGACATAACCTTCTCCTCCGGCTCCGGCGGGGGAGGTATCCGTGGGGATTTTTCGCACGATAAAAAAGGTAATACATTTCTTTTATACCACTTAGGTAACAGATAAGCACATGGCCCACCAGATGGAAAGTGGTTATCGTGTCCAATGGATGTGCGCAACACCAGAAGCGTTACACTCGCGCTGCCGCCCCCTTAAGAACCTTCCCCTTCTTGAAAAACCACATACTGTAGTCGCTTAGAAAAACCACGGCAAGGAGTTCATTCCACAGCTTGAGCGTGCGTGGGATGAAGTTCCGCCATGAAAGGAACTTCACGTTTGTGGTCGCAATGAGTGAAGATAAATTCCCTGCCTGCGGAAAGCGGTGCGATGAGACAATGTAGCTGTGGGCATCATGTCAAACAATTCATCTGAGTACGAACCATTGTATAGGCGGTAGAACACGCACAGCGAAGCAAAGTTCCTCGTGATGCTGAGGGGTTTAGACCACAATATATTGATGGCAGAGAGAGAGATTGAGAGAGATGGCAGATTCAGATGGCTGCATGTAGCCGAGATGCGAATTTTGAGATGGATGTGTGGTGTGACAAGAATGGATATGATTAGGAGTGAGTACATTAGCTTTCTTCAGAGTTTCTTCAGAGTCGGCAGCACGAGTGTAACGCCCCTGTTGTTACATACGTCCGTAGGCCACGTTAACCACTTGCCATCAGCTGGTTGCTACTCTGTCACCTAAGTGGTATAAAAAACGTACATCTCGGGTACATCAATCTGCCATCAAATTGTAATATTATTATCAATATTGTGATCGCGATATAATTCTACAGTCTACGGGCGCCCATATAGTTTAATACAAAAAAAAACTAAATTGAAAAACCACGTCGACAAAGTAGCAAGGTTAGTAAGTAACTTATAAAAGTAAATATTACCTCCCTACAAGGTTATCTCATTTCATTACAAGGTTTTTTACACAGAATAAAGTTAAAGAGATTTTTTGTTAAGCTTCCTTTGTTTATTAAAGTTGCCGATAAATTTTCTGATAGAGACACGGGGAAGAAACAACATGAAGTTAGTGAGTTTTGCTTCTAGAACTGAAACGTTTGGGAATACCGTCGAGAATTTGTTTGAAATAGGATATAATGACGATACATAGTATCTGTAATGGCTGGCCGAGGTGCGAGGGATATGGCTACGACAATCTCACTTCCAGCAACCGACGGCCCACAGACGGCGTGCGCTTTAGTCGGTTCGAGTCCGACATAACCTTCTCCTCCGGCTCCGATGGGGGAGGTATCCGTGGGGATTTTTCACACGATAAAAAAAGGTATCTATAATGGTTACCTTTTCCCTGTGACTGTGCATTACGGAGGTAGGACACGACGATATTTCCGACCCAACTGAGCAGTTCGACTGGGAAAGTACCTCCGCCCTACAGAATACTGCGGTTATTAACCTCGTGTTGTATTCTCGGCGGTGAAATATCGAGGTCTAGCCAAATCCGCAGTTAAGACTGGTAAAGCGAACCCCAGACTCCGAGCTGAAAGCTTCGGATGCGACTGGGAATTAACGCTAAGAGGAAGACGTATTCTCGGCGGTGATTAGAGTAGCCAAAGCAAAAGTATATTAAAAAAAATAAACCGGCTAAGTGCGAGTCGGACTCGCCCATGAAGGGTTCCGTTAAAAAAAAAAGTACTTACTGGATCTCGTTCAAACCAATTTTCGGTGGAAGATTGCATGGCAATGGACATCATATATTTTTTTTAGACTTATCATTCTCTTATTTTAGAAGTAAGAGGGGGGGGGGGACACATTTTTTCACTTTGGCAGTGTCTCTCGCGCAAACTATTCAGTTTAGAGAAAAATGATGTTAGAAATCTCAATAGCAATTTTAAAGACCTATCTTTAGATATCCCACACGTATGGGTTTGATGAAAAAAAAAATTTTGCGTTTCAGTTTTAAGTATGGGGCCCCCAAAATTTAATGCTTTTTTTCTATTTTTGTGTAAAATTCTTAATGCGGTTTACAGAATACATCTACTTACCAAGTTTCAACAGCATAGGCCTTATAGTTTCGGAGAAAAGTGGCAGACATGACGAATCTATAAGGGTTCCGTTTTTTGCCATTTGGCTACGGAACCCTAAAAACATCGAAAAACCTTCACGAACTTTCCCATTTATAACATTAGTAGCAAGTAAGATATCACCCTGGTTTGTATTCTGTGACGTCATCGGACATCTCCGGGTCTCATCTGTTACCAAAACGTTCGTTGTGAGCCATCGATCATTCAGAGATGCTCGTGACAATACCTCAAACCTGAAGATTGAAAGGGGTTAGATTGATCATGAATTTGGGCCGAAGATTCACCCTATCTATTTTCCTAGAGATAGGCATAAGGAAAGGAAGAGCAAAGGTATGATTCCGTAGCCGACCGCATAAGACGACTGCCGACGCACGCAGCAGATGCGTGTAATTCATTGCGGCTTTTCAAGGGTCCCCTTTATCCGTATCAGAGTTTAACAAGTAGTGGATATACTGTATCTGCTGCATGCGTCGGCAGTTGTTGTATGCGGTCGGCGTCGAACCATACCTTATGGACTTGCGCGCACCTGCTTCCCCGGTAAGGTAATTTAGACGTGACAGGAAAACTTTGTGTGGTTTGATTCCTATAGAAGGCTCTTTAAGCTTGACCAACAGTAATGTAGTAACGCGTGTTCGTATTACTCGACACATTTAAGTTTGGTTATGTTTTACTTCAGTTCTATCTTCTAGTTAACCAATTGTAATCCGCCGTCTTTTCACGATGAAAATGACAGTTACGAAAATGGACGAAGCCGCCTGAGTTTGGAACTTATTGTCAAGTAGAATGATGCACCAATGTGGATATTTAAACTGCATCTGGAGGGAAAATATTCTAAGTACCTACAGGAGATAGCAAATTGTACTCGAAGAAAATATTCCTCCATTTTTGAAAAGAAACAAAACGTTCAACTTTTGGAAACCCGCTTGCCTAACTCGGTAATCGAACCTGATAAAATCCGATGAAATATAATCCCGTACTTTTAATGGCATCAGTCGATAGTGTTAACCATGAGGATCAAATTTCTCTAACAAACGTGGTAAATTAAGTGAAAGGAAATTCTCAAAAACTATCTTTCGTCAATTTCTTCTTATGGGGTAAGTTTACGTGTGTCGGGGCCATATCGCCAATCGGTTGTGGAGGTCAAATGGTAGTCGATAGATCTACCATATTTGATACCATTATGAGTACCAGTATTTTCAACAAAATATAAACATTGTTGACAAAAAATAATATTTCCCAATTAAAACTCATTCTCTAAAACTCAGTGCCTTTCTTTGCCGCTCCATTGAATCTTAATATTAAAATTTTCCCAAATTTAATTCTGTATGCACCCGTCCTTAGTCCAGCCATTACCAGATTGAGCTAGGCAAAAGTTTGCACTAGTTAGACTGCAGTTTTCAATAACTCAATTAGTGAGTTCCAAATGATAGTAACTCTCTCTCACTTAAGCTTTTAAAAGCTTAGTCTCCCTTCCCGGGAACTCGGGAAAGACAAACTAACTCAAAACTGAACTAATACTTACACATACATTATATTCATGCTTGTAAATCCCTGAAAGGATAGGCAGAAGTGTATGAACAGCCACATTTTGATAAGTATGATTTTCGGTCCCACGTTATTGCCATCAAGAGGGTACTATCTCAATCACAATACAATCACGCCTCCTTCCCCGGAAGGTTAGACAGAGGTGAATTAACACCCACATTTCACCAATCATTGTATTAGGTAGGTCTCACGTAATAGGGGGTGAGCCTGAGCCTATTGCCGTTTTCCGGGCACTATTGTTGACTCGAGCCATGTATACTTAGGCTGAGTCTGGGTTGTATGTTTACTGTACGATGAAGAACAGCTCTAGCTAACTCCCTTAGTCGCCTTCGACGACACCCACAGAAGAGATGGAGTGGTATGGCCACCTCTTCTACACCACCGGGAACAGAAACAGTAACTGAACTAATATGGGATAGGTATATTTGTAGACCTTACAGGGGAGTCACTCTCGTGCTGCCGACCCTGTAAGAACAGAGAGTTTCTGTCATTCTGTGCCGTCAGTGCAGAATACAAAGCAGGACAAGTCTTCTGTCTTCCCACTGACAGCACAAAAACTCTCCAGTGAGCTCTGGGTACCCTACTCACCGCCGGGAACACAACACGAGGTTATTATGGCCACAACATTCTATAGGGCGGAGGCACTTCCCCAGTCGGACTGCTCATGCTCAATTGGGACGAAAATACCGTCGTGCCTTACCTGTTTTGATTAATAGACATGGGTATCCCACCTGATAGTAAGGAATGATTACTGATGATATGGCCGACGGACGGTAGAACGCCTAGAAGTAACCTATTCACTCAAGTTTTGAAGACTTCTAGATTATAGCTTTCCGGAAAGACAGACTCAGGCAGGGTACTCTACAGTAGCGTGCTCAGAATTTTTCAATAGGGTCACTTCTTCATCCTAGCGTTAATTCCCAGTCGCATTCGAAGCCTTCAGCTCGGAGTCTGGGGTCCGCTTTACCAGTCTTAACTACGTATTTGACTCTCTTCCTCTTAGCGTTAATTCCCAGTCGCATCCGAAGCTTTCAGCTTGGAGTCTGGGGTCCGCTTTACCAGTCGTATATACGGATTTGGCTAGACCTCGATATTTTCCGTGAAGCGATTGTCATCTGACCTCCACAACCCAATAATAACATTACGCGATATCGAAGCTTTGCAGTTAGACCGTTGTTTTTGAATTTTTTAGGGCTCCAACTACCCGTAACGACTGCCATAAATGTTCTTATGGCAACCGGGACCGACGGCTTAACGTGCTCTCCGAGGCACGACCAGACCAATGCAAATACTCATATTTCATGCACACAAATATTTGCACTGAGCGGGGATCGAACCCGCGCCTCCTGCGTAGCGGCCGCGTTCACTACGCCACGTAGGCTGTCGAAAACTTAACTACGTATTTGATTGACTAGACCTCGATATTTTCCAGGGTAGACACTATTTCACTCCTTAAAGTAAGTCCAATTGTAAGTCTAAGCCCATTTTGCCTGTGTTTCGATTCACACAACTTGTTTGCTCTCCGTAATCAATAAATAACAGACAATGTTTTCAGAATGTATTTCCGACTGTTTGCGCCAGTTGCTCGTTAACAGCGCCCTAATGTGCTCCCGGGTGATGTATCGTCACCTGTTGAGTTCTGTCGACTGCACAACGGAAACAAAGGGAAAAATTGTTAATCGAGATGTTTTTGAGCCACAATAATATGCAAGAAATAGTGACGTGTTGACAATTTGTCATAATTTGATAGAACGTGCGAGCGAGCGGACGTCTTGTTCTATACAATATGACAGCGCTAGTCCATAAACAGTCCATATAGTATTCGGATTTATCGCGCAACTAGTCGACTGCAAGGTTCGCATACATGTCATAGTTCATGAAACAATCGACTTTTTTACACAGATGACTCAAAGATTCAAAGATTCAAATGCATTTATTGTTTGTCACTTTTTGACTCACACACATCTAGGTAGGTAAACCATTCAATTATGTGATGGCGCACTCACTTTCAATTTAGACAAGCTATACCAAAAGTCGTCATCATCGTTTCGTAAGTTAATTGTTTAAACATACCTACAGTGTGAAATAAATAAAAGTGTGGTACAAACACATGTAAAGTCAGTGCCGGATTAGCCACGTAGCAAGAGTAGCAAATGCTAAGGGCCCCGCGTATTGGGGGGCCCCGCGCGTCAAGGCCTGTCTGGCCGTAAAAAAATAAATATTGTAACTTCGAGACTTTACAAGACTGGCGAGGAGCGGGTCGCAGGTCAACACCAGCAAAACCCCCGTCGCACCGCGCGGGGGCCCCATATGCCCTTACTTAATTACGGTGCGCTGGCGTTGGCCACATCTGTTAATACAATGGACCTATCCCTCGGCCACAAACAATAGAATCTTACCTAGTGACTTAAAATTACCCAGAAATACTCTTATACACTACGTGAATTCCTTACAACTGTCACGAGTTAGGTACTGTGTGTCGAGCTCTTTAACATCGATTCTCTGATTATGTTTCGTGTAGGTCTTAGATGAATAGTCTTTTTAATTCATCTAAGGTGTAGGTACTGTTTTTTTCCTGACGTACCTAGTGCTCGCTACAAGCAAGTCATTCAACATCATTTTTAAAATATCTACAATATAGCTTTAGTATGTACCTTTGTACAGATGCAGAAATGCAGAAAACATATAAGTAGATTAAGCGGTTAATACAGTAAGGTATGCACTAGGGTGTTCCCGGGGATTACTCTAAGAATTATCTTTAGAGTCGTGTTTCCCAAACACAGAAATTGCTTTGAGAATTTACTTGTCTCTTATCCCCGCTCAGTGTAAATATTTGTGTGCATGAAATATGAATATTTGCATTGGTCTGGGTGTTGCTATGTATAATATGTATGTATTTACAAAAAAAAATATATCTAAGTATGTTTATCCGCATTCTAGAACCCATAACACAAGCTAGTTAAGCTATGCTTACTTTGGGTCTAGATAGCGTTGTGTAGAATGTCCTACAATATTTATTATTTATTATTATTATTATGATGACTAACTGCAGTGGCGAACGTTCTTTTCCAACATTCAAACGCATAAAGAATGAGTTATGGAATAAAATGGGCCAAGAACGACTTAATCATCTTACTTTGATGAATATAGAGATAGAGCATGATTTGCTTAAAGAAGTAGACATTGAAAGTGTTAACTCTACATTTGCTCGTATTAAATTCAGGAAAGTTTATTTGTTACTTAGTATTTTAATTGGTTTTTCGTCACTACAAAGTGAATTTCATAAAGTTAATAATAGAAGAAAAATATATAAAAATACGATTGTATTATATAGCTATAATGGGAACTAAAACTTAAACTAAATTTGAATTTCATTCTCCATAATTATGTATTTTATTCTCTCTTCTGAGTTTAACAACACAAATTTAAGAGCCCAAACAATACCCATCTTTGGGGTGAGGCTATGGACCAGCATGGCGAATCACTGGCTATTATGGTAAATGGCGTGCCGCAGGGGTCCGTCTTATCACCCATTCTCTTTCTTCTGCTTATCACAACGACATTCTGTCCACTGGCAGCTTTCATTGCTATGCAGACGATAGCACCTTACACGGGAATTATCACGGACGTCCTGCGGCCAAGCAATCTGATATCGCGGAAAAACGGCAGCTTCTCGTCAGTGAGCTTGACCGGATCCTGAACCACATTTCTCAATGGGGCTCTGAAATACTGGTCGAGATCAATGCCAAGAAGACGCAGGTATGTGCGTTTACAGCAAAGGCATCTTCTATCCTTTCCATTCCAACTCTTCAGAGCACGCCACTGCCACTACAAGATAATCTCAATATCCTCTGTATGGATGTTCTCTGCAAACTGAACAACAAAACCTACATTGTATCATCAAAACAGCGTCGCGTTAACTCGGAGTCCTGAACAAAGTGAGACGTTTTTTCACGTCAGTGGTGCCTTCTATACAAGACTCGCTCTTGCGTGGAATACTGCTCGCATCTCTGGGATGGCTCCGCAAAGTACTTACTAGATGCTCTCGACAGGTTGCAGCGACCTGGACCGCATTATTGGGAATCCTGAGGTCACCAACACCCTCGAGCCTTTGCAAATGCGTAGAGATGTAGTATCCTTGGCGGTATTTTACGGTCTCTACCATGGTGAATGTTCTGATGAGCTCTTCCAATTAATCCCACCCTCTCCTTTCCTATATAGGACTTCTTCTGCCGCATTATTAAGACCTGGAATTCCTTACCAATTTACATGTTTCCCTCTTCCTACAGTCCGGGGTCCTTAAAGCGGGGCGTGAAAAAGCATCTGATGAGGCCGTCAAGCTGAGTGTCACCATTGTAACATGTGTCTAAAATGGTGACACTCTTTTCCAAGACTTTGCCTTCAGCTTACCATCAGGCGAAGCGAAGTCAAATTGACGTGTCCCATATACAGGGCGTCCCACGGCGATGCCACATGGAGGGAAAGTACCTTAAATCCTTAAGTTAGCTCATTTTGTTTAAAGGAGACTTCATTTTATTTTTAAAAAGAAACAAAACTGCACTCAAAGATTTTTAAAAATTCGCTTGCCACACCCGGTAATCGAACCGACTAAAAGCCGAAAAAGTAACATCCTGTATTTTTATGGCATCAATCGATAGTGTCAATCATAAGGATCAAATCTCTCTAAGAAACATGGTAAATTAAACGAAAGGAAGTCCTTGAAATCTAAAATTATAAATTCAATTTGGCAAAATAAAACACTTTAACTCAAAGTTCATCCATCCATCTGATACCATATTAACAATAAATTCCATATTTAAACTACTTTTCTTTTTTTATCGTGCTGACACCGCTGCTGGTCAGCAGTAGTATTTAGGTATGTCGAACTCAAACCAACTAAAACCGCACGCCATCTAAATTAACAGGTTATAAGTTGATCCATAGGGCAATTCTCTTGCCATTTTCGTTGCACAGGGTACCGGTTTCTTAAAATAAAATTCTTACAAGGTATCAACACTAGAGATATCTTTGATTTGATTAGAAACCTTGTAATAAATTCTTACAAGGTATCAACACTAGAGATATCTTTGATTTGATTAGAAACCTGCACGCGGTGTACCCTGTGCAACGAAAATGGCAAGAGAATTGCCCTATGGATCAACTTATAACCTGTTAATTTAGACGGCGTGCGGTTTTAGTCGGTTTGAGTTCGACATACCTAAATACTACTGCTGACCAGCAGCGGTGTCAGCACGATAAAAAAAGAAAAGTAAGTAGTTTAAATATGGAATTTTATTGTTAATATGGTATCAGATGGATGGATGAACTTTGAGTTAAAGTGATTTATTTTGCCAAATTGAATTTATAATTTTAGATTTCAAGGACTTCCTTTCATTTTATTTACCATGTTTCTTAGAGAGATTTGATCCTTATGATTGACACTATCGATTGATGCCATAAAAATACAGGGTGTTACTTTTTCGGATTTTAGTCGGTTCGATTACCGGATGTGGCAAGCGAATTTTCAAAAATCTCTAAATGCAGTTTCGTTTCTTTTTAAAAATAAAATGATGTCTCCTTTAAGTAAAATGAGCTAACTTAAGGATTTAAGGTACTTTCCCTTCATGTGGCATCGCCGTGGGACGCCCTGTATATAAAAAAAAACCTGAAGCAAACCAAGGGCCCCTTGGCCGAATTTGCTACAGGCCCCGCGCCGACTTAATCCGGCACTGTGTAAAGTATAGTACACAAGTAGGTACATAGTCAGGGCGCTCAAAGCTCCTCGACTAGCAGCCGCCAGCGCCGCCTCCTATGCAAATGATGTTCACACACAACTTTAAGTCCTACCAACTGACGAGCCACACACTTCAGAATTCAATTTGTACTTAGCCCAACTTTATCTGTCATATGCGAATTGAAACGAGTTAAGAGCATAATAATGCAAAATTGCATGTACCGTAAAAAATTGAATTACTAGACACCGAAATTACTAGAATTTTCGTTAACTAATACTCGTAAATACGTAAACTAATAATTGTTTGAGTTTGGAGTGGGTAGTGTAGTAGCCAGAATTCGAACCCGGGACCTCTCAATCGTAAGGCTGACTCCTTCATCACTAGGCTTATCAACTTCAAAGGGTTTCTTTTGGGCTAGCTCTGCCACTCCACGATTACTGATTGACCTTTACGGGAGCTGCTGTCTGACAAACTCCAACCCCATCTTCTGGGATGGGATCAGAATTCAAGGTGAACTGACCCACGGGCAACAGCAAGTAGCAAATAAAGTAAGGGGAAAGAATAGCGACATGAGTGAAATGGGCCAAACCGAACAGCAGTTCACCGGAATAACTCCACCCGTCCGGTCAACGCAGTCCCCTGCTGGCAGTAAATAAATAAGCATACATAGACTCTGTACAATAAATTACTAATTAATTACTCCCAATGGCGATAAACCTCACAACATTTAAATCACAGCAAAACCTTCCGTCAAATCAACTTCGTACACTAATTCTGCGCTTTGTTACCCCACGTTACCTCAACAATACTTTCTCAATCACAAAACCCAATTACGCCCCGATATCTTCCATGAATTCGCCCCGATATCTTCCGTACATTTGCCCCGATATCTTCTGTACATTTGTATATTTCCTCGTGGGGCCCGTACTAATTTAATTTCCATATCTGTCCAATCGGAACATCCTTCATCAAGTCCCTTCCTGTTACTGATTAAACGTGAATCCCAATTTATTTATTCTCTCGTTTGTTTGTTAACTTATTTCTTGTTTTTAGGGTTCCTTTGCGTTATATTCGACTTTATTGTACAATTGTGATGGGTATGGTAAAATATTAATAAGAGCCACAATTACACCTATGTTACGCCGGCTATATATTTGATGCTATATGCCTAAGAGGGGTCACACCTACTGACGTCTCTCACTACCAAACTTCTAGCTATTAAAGATAATATCATTTTTAAACAGGCGGGCTGGGTGAGCTCTGAATGTCTCCCAGGCCCGTTCCATCGTCTCCTTCTCCAGAATTACTTGCTCGCAGAAGGAGCCCACGTGCTCGCACTCTGTACCATAGCTGCGAGTGTGGCGCGAAGCGAGAGAACGCCCACTCTGAGGGCTGCCACGAGGTCACGCCTCGGCGCTTCTTACACCGGGCACTCCGTCAGCGTGTACAACCCTGACTCCTCGCTCGCATCGGATTGGTGGCACTCCGATGTTGGCTCCTTCCTGATCCGAAACAAGTGGTCCTTGAAATCACCTTTCCCGGAGTTCACCTGCATAAGCCGGTACAAAAGGCACCCGTAACAGCTCTCTAGCCAGTCTTATCACCGCTACTGCTTTTTTATGTACTCAAAGGCTGCCAAAATTATTCTTTCTTTTAATTTTCAAGAGCAAACCTCAATAGAACTTAACCCGGAAGTCGAACCGAGCATACACAGCAATTCCTGTCGCTTTGTCACACCTTGGAATAACACCGTAACGAATTTATTTCAGAAACACCCCGGGGTGTTACAAGGGATGAAATTTCATCACACTAAGTACGTACTCAAACGGAAGTGAGGTAACTCTCTTGTGACGAGATACCATTTTTGAAATATATTATGTACAGTCGCGGTCAAAAATATTTTCATCCCACCATCTCGGAAAGAGTACTTTTTTTCTTCGATATCTGAGTGTAAAAGTCGCTTTTATCCTCTAGAGTGGTAAAGTAAATTTGAATTTAGAACATCGTGTGTACTAGGTTTGTGAACTCAAAACATCATTAAACCTATTTACTTCTACCTCTATGGTGCCGATTTATCATACAACTTTTTTTTAATTTATGAAAAACTCAACTCGGAACCTCCTTGGTGTACCTACTTTTTTTTTAAATTTGCTTTGCGCGCATAATTTTTTTTTCACGTCCTATGGTTGAACATTGTTGTTGAATTTTATTTGTTGATATTTTATTATTAGTATTATTACACATAATTATTATACAGCCGCCGTGGCGTAGTGGTAGTGAACGTGGCCGCAACGCAGGAGGCGCGGGTCCGATCCCCGCTCAGTGCAAATATTTGTATGCATAAAAAGTTCAACAACAACGGTCTAGCTGCAATGCTTCGATATCGCCTAATGTCACCATTGGGTTGTGGAGGTCACATGGCAGTCGCTTTACGGAAAATATCGAGGTCCAGCCAAATACGCAGTTAAGACTGGTAAAGCGGACCCCGAACTTCGAGGTGAAAGCTTCGGATGCGACTGGGAATTAACGCTAGGAAGAAGAAGCATTTCATTATTTCCTCGCTGAGGTGGGATGAAAAGTTACGTGTTACACTCGAGTGCAAAGAGAAATAAAAAATAAAAACACTAATGAACTAAAGATAAAAAAGGATGAAGGTTCTCAATTTATTGGAATTGAAAACCTTCGTCCTTTTTAAAATCTGTTAAAAAGCAAGCTATATCATATTGAAGCGCCTACGGACTTCAAGGTGAAGGCCTCCGAAGTGCCCGGACTATCGCAAGGATGATGATGAATCAGTTCCCTGACCTGCATTTTCCGACATGAGACCAAAATCATGTTAAAGTTCCGCACAACTACGTTAAAATTGTGTGCAACGTCTACCTAACCGGATTTAATTCAGCCTGTTTTCCTGACATCCAGGTATTGTTAAAGAGGCTTCTCACTACACTGTAGAGAATCTCGTGAGGGATAATTAAATTATGGTTGCGAGTTGACGTTTATGTGATATGGTCTCTATCCATCAGTCAATCCAGCCCATTGCAGTCCTCTACTGGACACCGAGTGCCCGGTGTGGGAAACGCCAAGGCGGATCTTAGTGGTGGCCCGAGCAGTGGGAATTCTCTTGCTCGCCGCCTTGCTCACGGCGACGGTACGATGCGAAAGCACGTGGGCTGCTGCGGTCTCCTTCTGCGAGCAAGTAATGCTCGAGAAGGAGACGGCGTAGCGGTTCGAGCAGCGAGCAGCCCGCGTGGAGTGGAGACAACTCGGGCGCCGTAAGTCACAGAACGACTTTTGTCCTCCATGGGCGCGGGTCTGAGGGTGATGGGTGGAGCCACCTGTCACCCTAGCAGAAGAAGCGCAAAACGCGCCTCCCCATACTCGCGGGCTAGATGGGGACACTGTGAATCCCCGCACGCGAAGGGGGTGAAAAAATTGACCTGGGTCGCCAGGTTGCAAGAGATTATGGTTCCAGCAATGTCACCTCCGAAAACATAAGACCCAAAGATGACGTGTGTCTTAAGTCGGTTCAAGTGCGGCATAACCACTTCCAATTGCCATGGCAGGGGGTATCCACAAGGATTTTGCGTACAAAAAGTCCACTACTGGACATCCTAGGCCTCTCCCAATGTGTACCATAGCACCCATGGACCCAATATCCTAGCCACTTTTTTCAGATCGTGAATCCATCTTGTTGGGAGAGCCTCCTTCCGTTTACCGATTCCTGATCTCCACTATAGAACTTTTTTACTCTATTCACTTTATGGGTGAATTTCAACAGGTCCAATAAAATCTTCATTCCGTGGATTTTTTTTACCTTAAGTTTTATAGTTAAAACAAATCGCGTTTATTATAGGTTTTGATACTATATGTATTCTTGCTTAATATCTAGCAGATAACTAAAAAAACTAACGAGATATACAAGATCAAAAATTACGCGCCACGGCGATGATACATTCGTGCGCGGCAATGAAACAAGCGTCCACGGTCATGAAATAAATATACCAAGGGAATGAAAAAATCAACCATGGAAATGAAAATACATAATATAAAACATAATATTTTATATACCTACTTACATGAGTAATTATACTTACATACAATAAATACAAAGGGAATTAGGCAATTGTGTATGGACAGTGGCGTCATTTATTTTTTCAGCGGTACTGTGTTAAACACGCGTATGAGTGTCGTTATTTTTATTGTAAGCAATATCGGATCTGCGATATACAGGGTGAAACATTTCGACTTTACCTGGAGGGAAACTACCCTCATACTAGAGATAGCGAATTTTACTTAAAGGAAACATTACCTTATTTTTAAAGGGAAACAAAACTGCATTCAAAGATTTCTAAAAATAACACACCTGATGATAGAACCGCCTAAAATCGTCCTATACCTTCTCTTTTATGGGTTTCCTTCTATTTATTTTACCAAGTTTGTTAGAGATATTTGATCCCTAAGATTGATCCTATCGATTGATGCAATATAAATATAGATTCATCCGGATTTTATTCGGTTCGATTATCGGGTGTGGCAAGTGATTTTTTGGAAATCCTTAAACGCACGCAGTGTATTTTTTTGAGATTAAGAGAGTGTTTACTTTGCTGCTGCCCAACCTAGTTGGATCCTGGCTAGTTTTTTCTCGGAGTTGTTTTTACCGAGCTGGATAACTTTTCCCAGGTAGATATTTTCTTGAACAACTTCGAGTGTAACCCCATCGGTGGCTGTCTGTCTGTCCCTGTGTATGCTTAAATCTTCAAAATTACGCAACGGATTTAAAAGCGGTTTTTTTAATAGATATAGTAATTCAAGAGGAAGATTTATATGCATAATACATGCATAATATTCTAAAGAAACACTGATAAATTTAGAGATATGCAGCGGGAACGGGACCAGAAAATATGGCGGCACGAAGTTCGCTGGGTCAGCTAGTATTGGATAAATGATACCGCGTTTGCATTGGAGATGTGGAGGGAAAGTACTTTAAATACTGGAGATAGCTAATTTCATTCAAAATAAACATTTCTTCATTTTTAAAAAGAAAAAAAACTGCGTTTAACGAATGCTGAAAAATCGCTTGCCCCATCCTGTAATTGTACCGACTAAAATCGGAAAAAATAACAGCCAGTATTTGTATTGCTTTAATCGATAGGATTAATTTATTGTTCCTTTTTAAAAATAAGGTTATGTTTCCTTTGAGTGGAATATATCTTCAGTATAATAAATAGAGTACTTTCCATCCACGCAAAATTGAAAAAATACCACTCTGTATAATAAACTAAATTATATCTAAGTCCTGATATGGTTTAGAGAATTTTGTTCATAGTAACTTTTGCTCACTATATACTGTAGGTACTTTCATATTATACCATTTTCATTCATGGCCGCTCAATTCCAAAACGACGCCAATTCTTTCAGATGAAAAAGAAATGGGAAATTAACAAATTAATATGATATACTTTTGGTAATATGCTATGGCAATGAGAACATAAGTTACGGAAATGAAACATCTGGTCACGGCAATGAGACTAAATTGTTTTACAAGGCATGGCAATGATTTTTTTTTCATTGCCGCGTTTTTTTCTTCATTGCTATAGCAAATTTTGACCACGGAAACCATGGAAATGAAAGCACGGTGGTGAAAAACGAGCCAAAAATATAATTTAACAAAAAATCTATTAATTATTCGAAGTAATAAACACTTCACTAAAATAGACAAGAGAAATTGCGTTCTATTGAATGTATAATCAAGAGGATAAACTTATTGGAATAGAAAGTTATACCTATCCACAGTAATGAAAGAAAAAATGTCCAGTAACATAAAAATGATAAACTTTTATTTATGGTGCCAATACGCAGGCACGTGTGCACTTCCTTCCATGTCGAGCACTTAGGCGGCACCAATATGCAACGTTTAGCGCTTATGAGGAAGGACACAAGTCGTTAGATAAAACAATATTCTAAAATATGTTTAGAACATGGCGATTAAAGGTAACTCCAGGACAAATGAACTTTTATTACTCATTCGTTGTATTGTCTAAATATTTGAATAAATGTATTTCGTAACAATACTTTAACTATTCACGTATCAAATAAAACTAGGTTTTAATTTAAAAAACCAATAGATTTTTATCAATGAGGTATCACAACACAATAGGTGACGTGTGGACAAACACGGCAATGAAAAATTTCGAGGTTTAAATTTTTTTTTTGGAGAATCTATAATCCTATTTAATGAAATATTTAGTGCTTCACATAGATCACTATTTCACCTAACCAGAAAAAAATGTTAGAGTATTGTAACAATGATTTTTAGTACCGATTTCATCGATGCCACGCAATTTTTGGTCCCGGGAAATTCACCCTTATAAAGATGAAAAGATAATGAAGAATTGAATTGATCCTCCGGATCATTTGACGTGATCCCGGGATCAAAAATTTATTGACAAAAAATGAAAAATTGTAGAAGTAACTTTGTTATTAATCAATCTAGTTTAGTGTAGTGAAAAGCATCCTTTACTCGAGTCTCAAGTTGGGAATATGCTGTGAAATATAACTCGATTACGTCTGAACACTCTCATGGGGAAACTCGGGTTATTTTCCCCGATATTACCGAAACTCATTCGTCTTTATTAACTTCTGTATGATGTACGATTATCGTCGAAATGCTCAGGGATTAGACATATTTACCCATTTTTCTGGGAGAATTAGTATCAGCAATACATGATATTTTTGCAATTATGTTTTTGTGGATCCGATGACACGTATTTGGACATTTATGACATATGTTAACGACTGTCATAACATAAACTTCAAAATACGTGACAATCCCGTATATTCTTCATTCTATAGGTGCGTACAGATTATGTAACATGTTGTATAACTTGTGTTATATAACACGTCCACATTATCTAACATTGTTTTATAACTTTGCAACATTGTACTAACTTCAGTGTCTACATTACTGAAACATGTTATATATCATTGTTTTATAACATGTTAGATATGCTATATAATTTGTACGCACCTTATTCTTTAATACGCCGGCATACGAATTGCCACTTGTCTAAGGAGGAAGGTGTTTATGTATGGTGAATTTCTATTTAATAGCAACATAATAATATATTATGTAGGCATATATATTTATTTACCACTAATGTTTGAAGCTTGAGTACCTTCTTAAATATTAGGCAATGTTCATATGAGGCAAAACATAGTTGGTGTACTGAAAGATATCAAATGTTATTTAGTAACCACTGCTGCAGAGAAACTGCCAAACGATTAGAGCTGTCTGAATATTTATCATGTATTGTTTGGAGTTTTCCATATTTCCCATGGTCACGGTGGGACTACCTATTGACGGCAAACGGTGAAAAAGTTTTCAGGACTAAATATATCGATCTACCTTCTTACGAGTTCTCTTGCCACGCGAATTTTGGAAACAAATATCGGAACTCCAAACAATACATGGTATAAATATCCTGTTAGTTCTAACAGTAATATTAGTGACCATGATACTATAAACACCATCAAAAGCTGTTAAATTTCGGTACCTACAGACTCTAATTTTATTTTGATGTTCAGCACGGCATTCATTCCTCTTAAAGTTAGTTAATTCATTTACGTTCTGCCACATACCGTTTGCCATATACATCAACCTGCTTTGCCTTAGCGATAAAGGTTGTATTACACTACAGAGCGGTTAGTATTTCCCGACAAGCCACTTGAGCACTTAGATACGCATTTCACTCACCTATATATAATGCGTAGGTTGCTCATATAACACAACTTAAGATCCATTTACGCTGGAAACCTTACAAGCACAAGCTTATGTTAAACCGAGAAATACTCGTATAATATATTGCTAAAGGAGGGACCGCACTTCGTTAAATGTTACTAGTTGATGCCTGCGGCTTCGCCCGCATGATATTTTGATGCCATTGCAATAGGAACCTATTGATGGGATGAAAAGTACAATATACAGACACAACTTCTTCATCCTAGCGTTATTTCCCAGTCGCATCCGAAGCTTTCACCTCAGAGTCTGGGGTCCGCTTTACCAGTCTTAACTGCGGATTTGGCTGGACCTCGATATTTTCCGTGAAGCGACTGCCATCTGACCTCCACAACCCAATGGTGACATTAGGTGATATCGAAGCATTGCAGCTAGATCGTTGTTGTTGGACTTTTTAGGGCTCCAACTACCCGTAACGACTGCCAAAGATGTTCGTATGGCAACCAAAACCGACGGCTTAACGTGCTCTCCGAGGCACGACCAGACCAATGCAAATACTCATATTTCATTCACACAAATATTTGCACTGAGCGGGGATCGAACCCGTGCCTCCTGCGTAGCAGCCGCGTTCACTACCGCTACGCCACGGAGGCTGTCTCTTCTCATTAGGCATGCTGATAGGTGGGAACCACTCCATATTGAGTAGGATAGGATTATTATATTTACCTACGAACCGTTATAATAAATCTTATTCATCACATCACACAATAAAAACATCAAAGTATACGAAATATCGCGAAGATAAATATGATTTCCGTACCTATCGTTTAGAAGATTCGTCGCATTCACAACTCCCTTTACCGGATATTGCATAAAGAAATGATATCATTCAACTTCCGACAGATAAACACACATTGTTGTTGAGCGATCACAGCTTTTTGATAAGTTTTTTTTTAATCCTATATACTTTACCTATACCACCTATACCTATATCCTATAAAAAAAAGACATACCTACCATGTTACAATGGTGGTACACTCAGCTTGATGGCCTCACCAGATGCTTTTTCACCAACCGCTTAAAGTACCCAAGAATTCTAGGCATAATAGGTAGGTACTATTATTGTAAGTATGAAACTCTGTGATTATTTTTAGATGTTTGTTATTCAACCATCATCATCTTCTGAGCCTTGGGTCGGCTTTCCAGATTATTTGTGACACGGCTGAACTGACTTGGATGTTTTTCGTGAAGCGACTACCATCTGACCTCCACAAACAATTAGCGATTTTGATATCGCTAATTGTTCAGTAATTAAACTAGTCGGACTTTTTAGAGCTCCAACTACCCGTAAATATTGCAATTAAATAGAAGTTCGTATGGCAACAAGGCGGCTTAACGTGCTCTCCGAGGCATGGAAATACGCAGACCAATGTAAATACAAAGACATACCTATTATCCATGCATACAAATATTTGGACTAAGCGGGAATCGAACCCGCACCCCTTGCGTAGCAGTCGAATACACTACCTACTGCCGCGCCACAGATTATTAGATACTCATTCATTGTTTTTGTTATTCTAATTGAACAGATTTGGATGAAAATTGGTAGATAAATGCAAATAGACGCTTTATTTCCTTTAGGTACCTACCTATTTTTAAGGATCCTGTGGTGAACGAGAAACTTAAATCACGCAAGCGGAGCCGCAGGCATCGTGTGGTAGGCACCTAAGTAGTTACGTTTTAATTTTTATGTTAAAATTAGGTTCATTTATATTATTTATTAATCAATCAATCAATTAGGGTAGGTATCGCAGTCCATTGCTTGACATTGGCCTCTCCCAGTTTGGGGACGGTTTTTTGACGGACCAGACAGAGTTTTATTTCGAGTGTTCCTTCTCTCACAGTGATATCGTCTGCTTATTTTCCGTAAGTCACCTCTTACGACACCCTTCGGATGAGATGAGGTGGTGATACTTGTATTCTTTCTCCGTCACCACACGATATATTTTTTCATACACACTACTTGTACCATCTGTTGAGCAGAGTTTGAACTACTTGCACTTATACTGAAATCCACAGACAATAAAAGATGGCTGAATCTTCTCACTAATCTGTGGACCTATAAAGTATAAAGTGTCAGTCAGTGTCAGTCAATTTTTATGCATCATTTGAGTGATGTAAAATAATATACATCAATAAATCTCTTTGCAATAAATGTTAATGGTTAATGTATAAAAGAAACGGGCAAGAAACACGAAATGCTTAAATATTTTTTACATGACAACGACCCAAATAACATCAGCTACACGTTAAGTTTGAAATCAGGGTGTATGTTCATCGCTTCAATTGGCATTGTAAGTACCTCGGCCTTTCTCAGCCCCCATAGCAAGGAACGAGTCATCAGCATCATCATTCTCAGCGTTGTTCTCGGTCGCATCTGAGGTTTTCACCTACGAGCCCAGGGTCCGCCTTCTCCTCTCCTAAGGGTTTGGTTTAAATACAGCTTTCATGGGAGCGACTGCCGTCTGATCTCGCAGAGGAAAGCCTGAGCCAGAACCTCGTCTTTCAATCGGCAGATGTGGAAAGTCTGCTAGCAGAAAGCAGGTGTATAGTTTTTTGTGCTGTCAGTGGGAAGACCAAAGACTTGTCCTGCTTTTTCTTTTGCACTAACGGCACAGAAACTGTTCTTATCGATAGAATCGGCACCATGAGTGTGACTCCCCTGGTGTTGCACACGTCCACGTGCGTGTCTGCCTCCTGAGTAGTATAAAAAATAGATTTCTCACATAAAAAAGAAGTCCGAAGTGTTCACTAGTATTTTTTTTTGTTTCAGTTGCTATGGTGTTCAGACCTGCTGTTCGACAAGCGGTATAAGATTGTAACTTACTTGAACGAGACCCGCTATAAGCTCTTGTATACTGTAGTATTTACTTTATATGTCACTTGTATACTCGCTGTAATTATACATATAGCTATACATTACAAAATGGTTTTATTTTTAAATCCTACGTCATCAGCATAATCTTAGCATTGTACTCGGTTCTGTCGTCATTCTGTGGCACTGCGATCATAGCATGTTAAGTTTGTGAGTTAAAACATCTGTGACTACCCTCTCCTGGATTTAAAAAGGCAAACGCTCCAGTAAAAAAATACCACTAAGGGGTCATCCATCCCCTTTCGGACAGTTGGGTTTAATTTACAAAATGTTGAATTCTCAGTTAGTTCAATACCAGAATGTTGTATTCCTGTAATGATGAATTCTCGAAACGCGCCCAACGGCTATTTTAGACCTACTGTACAGATAGCATACCCCACTGATCGTTTCCGGAAGTGAGCGCACTTGGTCACGAGCGCTTTAACTAGAATCCAATTGAACTGGGAAAAGGCTCTGATGATGACACTTTAAGGCGGCAGCCCCCTCGGTTACGCCTCCCCCGACTTAAACCGCACGCCATTTTAGGTCTTCAATTGCCGGAGGTGAGATTGCCAGTAATATAATCTCTTGCAACCCGGCCGAAGCCTGTCTTTACCCTGGATATTACTCACTGGTTGAAATGGGAAAGTCAAAATAAAAACAACAATATCAATAATAATGTACAATATTTTATTTCGAGTGCAAGCATTCAGTAACTCTGTAAAAATATTAACAGGATTACTCTATGATAAACAAACAACACCCAGTATTTATTATTTTACTATAGACCGACCGCGAGCGCTGTACCGCTTCTATAGTACGTGCGGTGTGGCGGGGGACGAGGTAAAGAAAGAGACAGAAAGATAATGAGAGAGCGAGCGAGATACAGCCGCCAGTGCTCAAGACGGTATACCTCGGAACATATATCTTGGAATAACTTTTAAACTCGCGTTCCATGATATACAATAACATCGATTTAGAAAGGAAAAAGAATTGACTTAGGGTGGAACTCGAACCCGCCATCTTTCCCTTACAACGCTAAACCACCGAAGACCGCACGAAGCCCATCTAAATTCCTTTATACTACAGTCTTTTGGGCGAAACAATATACAATAACATGTCGATATTTTTAATGTCGTATATTAAAAATTTCGAGAATGTGCGGGTAAGTGAAGAACCTACTACGTCACGGACTCGAAGACGGCGGGCGTGCACGGCTGAGCCAGTCAGCCTGTGACCACGGCCGGTGTAACCTGGTCGAAACGTCAGGCAGATCGAAGGTATGTATGTACCTATACCATGATCGCGTTAATTCCCGTTAACATTATTGTATATATCTTGGCCCTAAAATGTGCTCTATACACGTTTCTTGGGTGTCTTTTGATGATAACACGGGGTGCTACTGCGGTGGACGAGCTCAAATTCACTAAGCATAGATTATTACAAAACAATCCACACGCCAGGACCTCGTTTGTCTCGCGACTTAAGTCCAATATATTTCTCCCGAGGTATATCTCGGTCGCCCTCGTCTCGCGATTCTTCTTTCTATTTCTTTACCTCGTCCCCACGCCCGGGGTATCTTGGGCGCGGTACATCGCTCTCGGTCTGTCTATACCAATGACCTGCATTGTGTAAAACCAACTCGTCCAATATTTGATCCAATACGCTACATGGCTCAAATATTGCTCGAGAAAATTAACTGGGAACTCACTCACTGTATTACTTGTAGCTTAATGGTGCTTATATAAAGAAACAGATTACCAGACGACGTTTCTCTAGCGACAAAAATGATGATAATTTGTCCTTTACGTTCTAAAGGTGCGTACAGATTATGTAACATGTGTTTTATAACACGTCCACATTATCTAACATTGTTTTATAACTTTGCAACATTGTACAGACTTCAGTGTCTACATTACTAAAACATGTTATATAACATGTTATGCTATATAATTTGTACGCACCTTAACACCACATATTATGGTAAAAACGCAACACATTCGCGCCCATATGTTTAAAAACGTATGGGTGCGAATACTTTGTGATTTTTTTTTGTGACAAACGATGAATTCTCATGATGACAACCGATTAACCTGTTTTTTAGAACTCATATTATTATAATCTGTCTTATATAATGAGATATACAACTCAATACTAGTCAATACAATTTTGTCAATTTCTCCTCAATATTTTTAGAGTAATCCTATCAATACCACAAAACAATATAAACAAACTTAAACTAAATCACTTAACTAAAGTTTATACATTGGAAGAGCTATTACTTTATCGTTTAAATGGCAAAGCTGGAGTTTTAAAATCATATTTAATTTTTTAACCATCAAAAAGACTAAAGACCGTATTCTAGAAAGATATTCAAATTCGTAACGTGAACGTATCGACAGAATGAAGCATTGTGATTGGCCACCTGCCTGCTGTGAACCAATCGCAATGCTCCGTTCTCAAAATACGTTTACGTTACGAATTCAAATTTTTTTCGTGCTCGGACACTGATGAACTCGATTTTCATTGACATATTTGACAGATTGGTTATGACAATTTCCTCAGTACTCCTTCTTCTGTCAAATCGATACAAATTCAGTACTAGAGTACGCGCCAAGAAATGGGTCTCTTGGAGGCGGCGTAGCAATCGCAACTGCTGTCGCCATATTGAGTGTTGATTGGTCCCAGTAACATGGCCTGAACCAATCAACACACAGTATGGCGTCGATGTCATTTTAGTTCCTAGTTTTGCCGCGGGACTTATTAGCTGGCGCGGACTTTAGTTATAAATCGAGATTCAGGACCGATTACCGAGAATACAAACCTAGGACTTCAATCTGTAAAATTGCATTTTTTTAAACATGTTTATACTATAGTACGGCCATTTGCATTTCAGTCCGGATTTAAACATCGCAATGCACATAACTGTTGTCGCGTATATTGTGCTAACTACAACGGCGTTCAATGTAACAGAGGTTCTATACGGTTAAAAAATTAATAAGATAGCGGAGTAAAATAATAACCACTACTATTAACGTCCATTATAAAATGTGTCTTAAAATATTTACACAAACAAATATATAGAGGCGGTTTTTTATTAACAAACAAATTGAATCCGAATTTTGGAAGGATTCACTAAATTCAGACCATCAGTTTAGAAAACTATCATGTGTTCAAAAACTTCGAGGCTACACGTAGATGCCATGTTCCTTGCGATTTCTTCCGACTGGGAGGCAGAACGAAAGTGTTATCACCGTTTTTATGCCCGATTGTGGGATAAATGCGGTGCGTACCACAATTTTACCAATTATTAATCTTCTTATTTCCGATACTTCGGTACGAAATTTCGGATGTATGTTTCATTTTAGATCTTTAGAATATAATATCATGTCTTATCATTATACCCAATACTTATGAGCTTTTGAACTGATTTTGCCATGATTTTTTCTTAGTGATTCCGCTACTGATACCCTCTCGATACCAACTATCATGAGTGGGATTGTACAAGGAACTTGGGACCAGATAGCCTTTGCAATGTATCATACCATTATAGATTTGAGACCAAACTGAAATCTAAACCAAAAATGTAGACATCTAGCCTAGACAGAACTTAAATCGATTGCTATCAGGCCGCGTTTACACTTTCAATATATATTGCGATCCTATATTGTGATCACGAATCGCGTATGATGTGCAGGAACTTTATTGATGTGCAACAAACAAGATTGGTCCCTACACCGGATCGTGATATCGGATCGCAATATATACTGACGGTCTAAACGCGCTCTTGCGTGTCACTACATAAAGAATACGTTTTTGCAGTAAAATTAATTATTTCTTACATTAGAATCGTCTTAATGTTAATTACAAACTTTTACGATTCCTATTTTTGCATCACAGAATTTTTTTTTCACAGCTTTATACGCATATTACCCCATAATTAATACGATATGCGGTTGAACATCCTGTAGTTTTATAGCCAACATAATAACAAATGGAACATTTCTAATTCCAATAGGAAAATATATTTCATGTCAGCAAAGTTTATATTTTTGTCATCAAAATGTTGCTATTTTAATGGTGAATCTGCCGTCAAACGTGGTAGTTCTGCCGCCAAATATGGTAGTTCTGCCGCCAAATATAGTAGATCTGGCGCCACATACGGTCGATTTTCCGCCAATTATAGTAGATCTGGCGCAAAATATGGTAGATCTGCGGCCAAGTAGATCTCGCGCAAAATATGGTAGATCTGTCGCCAAAAATGGTAGTTCTGCCGCCAAATATGATAGATCTGGCGCCACATACGGTCGATTTTCCGCCAATTATAGTAGATCTGGCGCAAAATATGGTAGATCTGCGGCGAAGTAGATCTCGCTCAAAATATGGTAGATCTGCGGCGAAGTAGATCTCGCGCAAAGTATGGTAGATCTGCGGCCAAGTAGATCTCGCTCAAAATATGGTAGATCTGCGGCCAAGTAGATCTCGCGCAAAATATGGTAGATCTGGCGCAAAATATGGTAGATCTGCGGCCAAATAGATCTTGCGCAAAATATGGTAGATATGTCGCCAAAAATGGTAGATCTGCCTCCAAATATAGTAGATCTGTCGCCAAATATAGTAGATCTGTCGCCAAATATGGTAGATCTGGCGCCAAATATGGTGGATCTGGCGCCAAATATATTATAGTTTATTGTCCGCAGAATATAACAAAGCGTGCCCCTATACCGATAGAAATAGGTTAGAAGAGTTTGGCAGAGGTCTCGCATATCAATTTAGCTGATTTTATTTATCATCATTCTATGTTTACAGATTTAAAATTATTAGTTCAAATATTAACCTAATTAAACTCACTTTTCAACATAATTACAACAATTTAATAAACCTTATATTGATGAATAGTAATCAAAGTTATTTTATAACAAACAAAAAAAACTAAAACCACAAGATATTCAACCAAATTTGGCATTCCTAACAATATGTGCTACGCATATTATATAAAATCTACCTTGCTATTGAACACAACGTATTCTGAACCTTAAATTTGGAACAATAAAGGCGACATTAAGCCATCAGACTACATTTCCGTCGATATCCAGCTAAGAATTAGCCTAAACTAAAATACTATGTACACTTAGACAATCTTTGATATATTTTCCGATTAATATATTTGTCGATATAATTGTTTATAACTCAAAATTTGTTGATTTGATTATGAAAATAAATGACCATGATAACTTTTTAAATCATGATAGTGAAGATAATTCTTAATTTTATTTTCTTCTGCAACGATTTAGTTATAATATTTTGAATCTATAGACAAAAAAGCCTGCTGAGTTTCTTTGCAGTTTTCTCACGACTGGCCCACATTTGGGTACTAAAAGTTAGTCTTCAATATCCAAATTCAGTGTCTGAAATTCGGAATCAGAAATTCAGTATCTGAAAACAGATACTAAATTCCATAAAAAACGCCTTAGAATTCCGTACAAAATTACTATGGCCGTTCTATAGGAGATTTTTTTTATATAGAACAACAGAGGTCGACTTCACCTCGCCTGAAGGTAAGCTGAAGGCAAAGTTTTAGGAAAGCGGGTCACCATTATAGACACGTACAATGTTACTATGGCGGGACTCAGCTTGATGGCCTCATCAGATGCTTTTTCACGCCCGTTTATAGAACCCGGGACTGTAGGAGGAAGGAAACACGTGAGCTGGTAAAAAATTCCAGGTATTTTTCACTGGCTTCCAAAATTGTCACTTTTCGCCACTGTAGTTCTCACACCATCCTCACTATTACAAACTATTGTATTACAATCCAGCCTTTTATTGACATCCCACAATAAAAATTTACATACAATCACAAATTCAAGAGATAAGCACAACTATACCGACATTTTACTCCTTCAATCTCCTTCCTTATCATCCACTTTACTTTTTTTAACACTAGGCGACTCCGTGCCATCGAAAACAACGACTTCTTCAGTTGAGAAATTCACCCGTTTTCTCTTCAAAGCTTTCGGATTTCTATCTAGTTCGGAACTGACACTTCGACTACTGTCGTCACTAGTGAGACCGTTGGTAGCATTTTGTATTATAAGCAAGTCTTTCTCTATCTCTGTAAGCTCTTTTGGTTTCGGCGGTCTGCCTATAGGACGTTTAGGCTTGATTTTCGTTGATGGAGACTCTTCTGGCTTCCGTTTTTTGTATTGTCTTTTAACTGGGTTTAGTTTGTTTTTCTTCGATTGAGATTCTTCCTAAAAAAAGATAGTTGAGAAGATTAGTGTACTGAAGATGGGACCGTCGTCGTGACATGGGACATTCACACCCAGTTTCCGAAAGGCTGATCAACGTCAGATTAACTAATCAGCTGTTAAATCTCTTGTCAAGTAACAATTGTGTTGCTAGAAACATGGTTAAATAGTTTAATTTGATCATCGTGTCGGTTAACATAGCTCGTTACACCGTTGATCAGCCTTTCGGAAACTGAGACATTTAATCTACTGTGTACAGTAGAGTGAACTACCCAAGCAGGCATAGACGGTATGATTTCTCGCCACAATAAGTCGGCAAATTATTTTAGGGTATTGTGCCTAGAAGAGAACATTAAGCCGTCGGTCCTAGCTGTCACACAAAAACAGCCATTACGGGTAGTTGGAGCCCTAAAAAGTCCGACAACTGGTCTAACTACAATACTTCGATATCGCCAATGGCTTTTAAAAGTCGGAGGGCGGCAATCGCCTTAATGAAAGTATCAAAGTTCAGCTGCGGCGCACTTGGACTGGAAAAACATACATACATATAATCACGCCTTTATCCCCGGAGGGTTAGGCAGAGGTGAATTAACACCCACATTTCACCAATCATTGTATTCGGTCCCACGTAATAGGTGAGTCTATTGCCGTATTCCGGGCACTATTGTTGATTCGAGGCCCCATACATCTGGGGCTGAGTCTGGGCTGTATATATCTGTCTGATGTTAAACAGGACTGTAAAAAGCGGATCCAAAAAACGTACCTGTTTAGGTTTAGCACCGATATACCCTGAACACCGTTTAGCTCCGCACATACACCGTTTCTTGTCTATGCCGGCGCATTCCAAGTTATAATTGAACGTCACTTCACTATGCTGTGAACAGAAATAAAAATAGTTTGAAACTATGTCTTCTACTCTTCTTGAAAAACCTGTTTCCAGACACCGACTCCTCTCCAAAAACCAAACTAATTTTTTTTTATACAACTTAGGTCGCAGACAAACACACGGCCCTCCTGATGGTAGAAGGTTACCGTGGCCTATGGGCGAGAGCAACACCAAGGGAGTCACACTCGTGCTGCCGACCTTGTAAGAACAGAGAGATTCTGTGCCGTCAGCGCAAAAGGTAAGTAAGACAAAGCCTTTTTGTATCTCCCACTGGCAGCACGAAATCTTCTTGAGAAGGGAACAGACTATTTAACATCACGCTGCGATCCTTAGGAGCAGAGCAATGGTCAAAATTACACGATAAATCAGCAAATAGAAGTGAGCAGTGGGTGAAACCGCTAGACACAACTATGCTACATTCGGTTAAGTTTTTAACTAAAAGTAAACAATCTTGTAGCGACTTTTTATAAAAACAAACTGGGCTAACACCCGTATTAACACCATAGTGTGCTCGAGCGCATAGGGCTGGTAAAATTAATTCACAAACATCACGGAGCAGTATCTAACGCAGTGCGTTCCCTCAACGAAGTATTACTTTAGTGTAATCAATGAATAAAAAGGCTTGCCAAAACGAACGCACTGAGAATTTGTCGTTCTTTGCACAATTTTGGTAGTACGCATAGCGAAGTATTGTTTGTGAATACGGGTGTAACTATCTGACTAACTGGTTCGATTGCAGTTTTTAGTCTTCAAAATAAGTTTCCAAACAGAAAAATATTAATAAACTAAGTTTTAACTAGACCGGAATGATGTATAGTATCGATTGTCAAGCCCAAATGCCCTTCCCCTGCCATTTTTCACACAGATGAAGTGAATGAGTTTGTGAATTAAGTTTCGACAAGCTATAATAAAGTAATACTTACAGCAGGTATGTCATACAGTGCGAACAAACCAACTCGCACATCACCTAGAACCGTCCATTTCTGCGTCTCACAATTCGGCTCGCAACAGTGATTCATAAACCTGGAAGTTCAAAAGATAGATTACAACAGGCGCATGATATCTCTAGTGTTGTACACTTGCAAACCACAGTTGCATTAAAATTAAAATTATTTAAGTGGGTAGAATATGTGCAGACATCCTTATTTGTGAATTATACAGAAAAGATAGGGCATAGGGCGAGTTTACAACGAAATTAAACCCCTGCTTACATTAGGAAACTTGACGACGCGAGTCGCCAACTAGTATCGTCCGAGTCCTACATACATCTGAATGGCGCCCTGTAAACTGTCGTAGTCGCAAGTTACTGCGACCAATATCGCGAAGCGTTTCCTGGGGGTGATGGGTGAAGTCACCTGTGACCCTAGCAGAAGCAGTACGCTACGCACCCCTCGGCTTTTTCTGGGGAAAAATTGGTACAGCGTCGTCCTACACCCGATGGGACTTTTGATGGCCCTGGTTCAGACGGAGTGTGCGAGGGATATGCCAAAGTCTACGTAATTCTCCCCAACTGTGAGGTGAGCACGAATAACTATCGTAATCGTATCGTAGACGTAACGAGAGCACGGAGCATTGTGATTGGCAGGCTTCAGGCAGGTGGCCAATGGCAATGCTCCGTGCTCTCGTTACGTTTACGATAGTTGTTCGTGATCATCCCACAGATGGCCCGAGACGGCCGTGCGGTTTTGGTCGGTTCGACATAACACCAGGGAAATACATGGAACTTCCAAAAATAAAAAAAAAACCTCTAGTTTCCGTCGTCGTTTTGTCTCTTCAGTTTCTAGTTTTCTAATGTAAGAGTCTAATCCATGTCCATATCCATACTTCCATAGCCATATCCATACTAATATTATAAATGCGAAAGAAACTCTGTCTGTATGTCTGTTACGCTTTCACGCCTAAACCACTGAACCGATTTTGATGAAATTTGGTACAGGGGTAGACTAGACCTTAAGAAAGGACATAGGCTATGTTTGGTCGTCATAACCGACATCTACGCGAGAGGAACCGCAGGCAGAAGCTAGTGCTACATAAATGGATTTAAGGTAGTTACCTAGCAAGATTTCCTTTGGGTCCAGCGTCAATCATTCTCTCCTTGTCCAACGTCAAAAAGTAAAAGTTCTCGTCTCTTATTTCGTGCTTTCTGCGCATTCTTCTTCTGAATTCTTCTTCGTCTATCAACTCTCCTACGTACTCTATCACAAATTGTCCTGTAACAGAAGATAACAACAAATGTGGTTAAAGTAAACTGTGATTTGCCTATACCCCAGAAGAGTTAGTCCATAAGAGAACGGGATCAGAACTCCACGCGGGCGGAGTTGGGAGTTAGTTAAAAATAAACTTCTTATCTACAGATAGGCAAAATATTTTTTAATATTTGAATCGTCAAATAGACTGCACGCGATCTCAAAAGCGTTTAGGTTCAAAATGTCCGAATTCTAAAATGTCCAGAGGGTGCAAAACGTCCATATCCAGAGTGTCCATACAGCAAAATGTCCAAATCTCAGAATGTCTAAGTCCCAAAACGACCAAATCCCACAATGTAAAAATCCCTGAATGATGAGATGGACATTTTGGGACATTGTATACGTCCCAAAATGTCCAAATGAAGAAAAAAAAACCTGCTAAAAACCCGGGAATGTATGAAGGGGAATACATACCAGCTTTTATATCATCTAAAGTCTTCAGCCCCCAACCTCTGCTGGGAGTCCTGTACGGCGTTAGTTTGGGATACAGGCGTTTCTCGAAGGCGCGGTTATTGCAACGATCACCCGCTCGACATGTTGGTCCGCATTCCGTCAGTAGCATCCTGTTGACATCAATAGGTTACAGTTTTTTAGGTGGTAGATAAAATACGGCCCATGTGATGGGAAGTGGTTACTATGGCCTGTGGACGTGTATAACACCAGGGATTCACAATATTGTTGCTGATGTCTATAGATTTTTTTTATATTCACACTCAATTTGCTAATAGTAGGCGCTGACAACGTATTATACAAATCAAAATGTAATTATTATACATAGCAAAATACAGTGAAAAAATCCGTGGCGGTCTGTCATTAATGATGGATTTTACCTACTTCACGTAATCTAATATTTTTATTAATATATTATTATATTCTAAGACTAGTGTCCACAAATTATTAATTAACAGAGGGTTTTAGGACCCAATTTTGAATTGCGGTCATTTTGAAAATCTACAGTTAATAGGTATATTGACATTTAACCATAAGAGTTTATAAAGCAAGCTAATTTATTTCAAAAATGCTTGTGTCCTTCACACTTCATAAGCTGCAAGCAGGTTATAAATGTAGTACAATTACCTATTTAAACACTGCGAGTACGGTCCACAAGGGTCTTCATCGTGAGGGTTACATTCACACTGTGTGAGCGAACTCTCGGGGTCTTCCAACTTCCTCCCACAGAGAGAACCGCAGGGTTTGTTCACCTTCAGCTTCACGTAGTGAGGAGGCAGCAGTGATGACGCTATATCCATGGATTCTTCCTCATTTGGTACAGCTTCTGCAGAGTGTTTGTATATTTGTAATAATGAGGAAAAGGGTCCGTAAGTACTTTATTTACTACCTATTTACTTTAACTATAACAACGAACAGTGCTTTAGAATTTAGGGCTACTAATCCGAAACTTTGGGACCAAATGAAACCCGAACGATAGACTTAGTATTTAGCCATTTCAGGAATCATGAAGTCACTTCGGTTTTAAGCATAACCAAAGAGTCACGTGCCGTCTTTAGATCCAATTTCTTGATTTCGAGTCAGAAGAATATTACAAATGATTTTGAATCTTATTGAAGGGAGAAAAAGTTCATAGTCATTTGAAGGGAAAGGGTGCATTGCCTTTTCAGGGGCGGCATTGACCCTCAGTGGGGTACAGACTGCCATTGTACCGATACATAAATAAGTTTAATCACATTTTGAAGTACGTAGTATACTAACTTTTCCTATAGATTTAGATTCGAAAAACTGAACATTCAAGACGAGACTTGAACCCGCGACCAGTGCCTTACAGAGGGAATGCTCTGACTAACTGTGCTGGATGTTCAATTTTCCCGATCTAAATCTATATAAATATTTCCTTTTTTTTTCAATAGGTATACCTACAATACATACTCACTTTTTAATATTTCACACGCCCTCTGCGCGTGTTCCATAGCCGTTGTAAATGCGGCGTCTATTTTCGATTTCTGACCAGACACTCGACCGGAATCACCTACAAGCCAAATAGTAAAAAAATTGAATATGCAAAAAATTTAAAGTTTATAATATAATGTCACTATGTATACAGTCAGGGTGTAGTTATTTTCTATCAGTAAAATAAAATTAGAAAAGAAAGAATATGAATATAAACATGTAGTTTAATCACAGCTAGCTTTTTCCAACACAACGAGTATCTAATGTTCACAAGATGTCTGAATATTTTTTTGTATCATAAATACAATGATACACCTCGCAAAATGATACACTCGCAAAGTTACACACTATTGAAATGCCACAATCGCAATTATTATATTAGCAAATGTTATTCGCACATTTTGTTATTTCGTAAAAGCAATAAACTTTTATCATTACCAGCAATTCACCCGAAGGGGTAGGAAAGGAAAAAGGAAGGAAGGATGTGGGTGTTGATACACTTATCAACACCCACATTTCGTCCACTATGATTAATTATCAGGGGCGACCCCCTATTACGTGGGACTGACGTAATAGCCGTCAAGTGGGCACTTTTTCATTTGTTGTTTCTTACTGTGGGAGAACAGCCCTATCGCCTTCTACGACACCCTCAGGAACTAATGGGGGTGTCCCTATTCTACTCCACCGGGAACCAATACGGCTATATTCGCCACTTCAGTATTTAATAAAGATTCACAAACATATTTACCTTCCTGGAACGGAAACACGCGGCCTCTATTGACCCAGTAATGGTCGTACTGTCCAAAGAATCGTACGACGAACTCGCCAAGACTGTGTTTCACCGCGAGCAAGTTCTCTGGTATCTCGTAAGGGTGAAGTATTATACCCGGCCACCATCTGTAGAGCGAAAATTTAATATTATACAATGCAAAATCGAAATACTATACAAGGCAAAATTTGGAACCGTATAAGTATCCGTATCAAGTGATAGTCATGATACAGGGCAAAACACAGTGCAAACAAAACTAAGCGAGACATTTGCGAGAATTCAGATTTTTTATTTTCGAGATTGTTGTTTAGATGATCATTAACGTAAGAAAGGGGTTAAGGGAGGATGCCAGGATTCGAACCCGTCTCGAGCACAGAAGCAATACTTTCTACAAAAAAAATAAGAAACCCGCAATTAGACTGGAAAAAGCGGACTCCAGACTCCAAGGTCGCACTAGGGAGCTTCGGATGCGACTGGGATTAACGCTAGGATGAAGAAGAATCATTTAACTAACCTGTAGTGTCCAAGTTTCACCCAAACCATTTCTCCATACAGTGGTAAACGTCCCGTTTCGCAATCTTCGCACATATATCCACCTAAAAACAAAAAGTACTTCATTAAGTGTGGAACTAAAATGTGATGTAGTTGAGTTCATTAACATAATTATGTCTTCAAAAATATATGAACGTTCATTATTGTGACAACAATAAGCATTTATAATAATGACTACTATATTATAATAATGAACTACTAAGAAATCACTTATTGTGAACTGACGTTATGAAAATGCCGCAGTGAAGTTTATTGCGCAGTTTCTTCTTCACTAACGCCTAGGAAAGCGGTAGTTAACTTAGTTGTAAGCAGAATTTGACGTCCAAAAGATGTAATTAAGTTACACAATTTTGAGAAGTAAAGAATTTGAATTTGACTAGTTGATAGTAATACCCACGGCTTTGCGCGGGTGGAATTCTGATCCCGTTCCCGTTACCCATGAGAATCTATTCCCGGAATGGAAAGTAGCTGATGTGTTATTGCAGACTATAATCTATCCTTCTTCAATTTCAGTCAGATTCGGTCAGCTAAAAGCGAGATTGAATTACAAATATCCAAACATCTTTACAAACATTCACATTTATAATATTAGTAGCATTGGATAGTGTTTTACCTTCAGGCGGGTCTATGTTAAGGCACTCAGCGTGGAAGGAGGTTGGACAGTACTCGCAGCAGATGAGTGAACCTCCTAAGGCGCATATAAAACACCATCCTGTATTCACGTGACATGGCACTTTACCCGGCCTGGGGAAATATAAAACATACTGTATAAAAAAACAATCAAAGCTCCATGCAATACACAATTTAGTCAATATTCGTTTCAAGGTTTTGTCAGATGGTAATCGCTTATTTGATGATAAGCGTCAGTAGTGGTTAATGAGTCTGTCTTACGAAAAAGAGGCCTCGAGTTCGAATCGTAGCTATTACACTACCAATATGAAGCCAAACCTAAGGCTGCCTTTGCACCAAAGATGTGCTATGCAGCTATGCTACAAGAATTTTTATTGCTAGTTAAACAAACTATTCAAAATGATATAAGTACCTGTGTTCATAATGCCTAGGACATATAATATGCGATGCCGTCAAAATCTGCGTACCAGCCGGCAAACACTTCGTGAACGAATGATATGTGGCTGGACATCTCACACATCTGGCCAGTTTGTCTCCACTAAACCTCGTCTTGCAGCCTCTAGGATCATCTGACACGCACGTGTGACACACGTGTCTCGGACAGGTCAGAGCCTCGAAGTACTCATTAATTTTCTTGTTATTCTTCGATGGTTCTCCCCCATTAAATTGAGTCTGTGGCCAAATATCCAAACATTCCAAATGATAGTACTTATGGCAATGTGCGAAATGACATTTCTGTCTTTTTGTCGTTTCTTGTTTTGAAACTGCCTTCTTACACACGAAGCATATAGGAGTGTCGTACTGTTGGCAATTATTGCATTTGAAATTCTCGATTTCACTAGTCGAACGTCTAGGTTTCAGTTTTATATCAACTATTTGGCATTTTCCAGGTACAGCCTCGTTCCAATCGAGGCAATCGTCACTCGAATATGATTCGTAATCGATTTTTTCAGCACTATCTAATATCTCTTTCATTTTGGCGCTAAGTTGAGCTTCTAAGACATCAGCATCAACCACGCGGGAATCTGTTTCTAAGATTTCTTCAATTGATGTGTTATCTTCTAATATTGTATCTTGACTATCATCATTGTCGTATTCTTCGGAATTTTTAGATTTCCGTCCTCTTTTCTTTTTCTTTTTCCCTCTATGTGGTACTGGATTTTCAGCAACTTCAGCTGCCTTTTTAACACAGTTAATATGGAACATGCCACTGCAGCCTTTGCATTTCACTAAATTGTTACATTTCTCACAAATCTCACAGACTTTTTCTCTTATTAAACCTTTGAATACATTTGGTTTTGGTTTAGTCAATTCAAGGAAATATAGTTCGACCTCATCATATACTTCGATTGTCTGTTGTACTAATTCAGATGTTGAAACAGATGGAACGAGTTCATTGTTGACCGGTTGTTCAACTGCCGATTTGTGGAATTTCGGTTTGAATATTTCAAAAACTTCAAGCTCTTCTTCAATATCCGAATATTCTTCGTTGTAAAATGGCTTCACACTTTTCCTTTTGGGTTTTTCTTTACCGGGCATATCTTCTACACTATCCCTTTCAGCTTTTTCTGTTTTTGGCACCTTACGTTTAATTTTTTTAGGTTCTTGTGCCGAATCTTTAAGACCTTTAACTAATGAGGATTGTTGAATTTCATCATTTTTCTTTGTTTCCGATTTATTATTTTCTTCGTATAACCAAGTTTGATACAAATATGTCACAATTTCATCTTGTGTGAGTTCAGGATGTTCGTCTATGAGCGGGTCTTGTCTTAATTCAAGATATTTAAGAAATTCAGGGTCTTCCATTGTGGTTTCAATCTTCTTACCATTAAATTTCTTTTTACGTTTAGTAATGGATATTTCACTATCTTCTGAGTTAATAGACACTGTGTCGGCATCCTCATCTCTGATTTTTACGTCTATATTGTTATCTATTTCTTTCTTTGCCTTGGAACGTAACTTACATCTTATAAGAGGTGTTTCACTGTCTTCGGAATCAATAGATTCTCGATCAAAATCATCTACCTTAGTTTGTGTGATTGGATCAGAAGTTATCTTTTCAACAAGCGGCGATTTCTCAACTATGTTGGATGATGATGGTGATAGTTCTAATGAAACTTTTTGTGCTTCTGTCCCTTCACTTTCAGTCTCTTGGCCTCTATCAGGTATGTTTGTTTCGCCTGAGGTTTTCAATTCATTTTCAGTCGGTACGTCAGGTTTATCTTTTTCTGAATTTAATACTGACTGATCTACATTGTCTTTAACATGGGGTGATGCCAATTTGTCATCATCTTTCACGGATACGGCGTCATCATCATCTTTAATCATATTTTTTCGCATACCTCGTTTTCTATATAAACCTACTTCTTCATTTTCCGTACTATCTACTACATCTTTCTTCCTACGTAAATATCTTTGCAAGGTATTGGTTTTCGTAACTTCCTTTTTATTAAGACTTAAATTTCGCTTAGTTCGGGCAGGTGCTTCTGACTGAGGCGGATTCAACCCTTTCACTAAATTAATATCCCTTAAGTCGTCATTCTTTTTTACATCAGACTTCATGCTTTCTTCGTAAAGCCAAGTTTTATATAAATAAGCTACGATTTCTTGTTCGTTTAAATCTGGATTCTCTTCTGTTAACGCATCTTGTCTTAATTCCATATATTTCACAAATTCTGAATTTAATAAAGGATCCTCTAACTTCTTATCTTGATTAGAACGCGGTCTATGTCTGCCCGCAGACTTTGTTGAAGTAACACTATCTTCTGAATGGATCGAGGTTGTATCAAAATCTTCGTTTATATCATGGAAACCATTTTCTTTGATAGTTTTACTACTTTTTTTACCGCAGTCGGATACATATATACGTACTTCTTTTGAAGCCATTTCAATTTCTCTTACATTTTCTCCCCTATAGCCATTATTAATATTATTTATACTATCTTGCTTGTCATCATCTTTAATATCATTATTTAAAACTACTTTGTGTTCAAGAACGTTTATTCCTGTAATTTTATCTTTATTTTTTGGAATATTCTGTACATCATTATCACTAATATGCCCATTTTCTACTATTTTATCACTCGTACCATTCTTTATATATTTTGATTTAGATTGTTCAGCATCTCTTGGGATCAATTTGTAATCTGTCCTCTGTTTTATACAGTTATCATAACTTATATCCTGTTTTAAATTTACTTCATCATCATCATTTGCAGACATTTTGTCTTTATTGTCTTCATTTGTAATATCTACATTTTGTTTCTCAAATTCTTTCACATTATCGTCTACAAATGGGGCTTCATTTAGGCTTAAGTTGTCATCACTGTTATTGCCTAAATTTGATAAAGGGCTATATGGTAGATGTTCACTGTCACTGTCATCATCTACAGACATATTATCAACATCATTTTCCTCAACATCATCAACATCATTATTTATATTACTATTATTACTGTGCTTATAGAAAGTTTCTATGTTTTCCTGTGTAGTTAATGTAATTCCACCCTTATATTCTTTAGTCACATTCGATGTATCATATTTATCAATTTTTTCATTTTGTTTCTGAATGTCTTCAGTATTTGTTTTTGTGACAGCAATACTTACATCAGTTATTTCGGGCAAATTATGCAATGTTTCATTTTGAACTTTGCTAGTAGTTTGTGAAACTACGTCGGGGTTAAATAATCGCATTGCAACACTATCTTGCTTCGCAATAAGATTGTTTGTTTCAGGATTGACGTTTCTCCTGGAACTTCTTCTTAACTCAACACTATCTCTTTTCTTTGGATTACATTCAACTTTTTCACTATGTTCTTCGTTTGTCGTTTTCGTGCTCGGGTACTGTATTTCGATGTTATCAGATTTTGACTCTAAGCTACTGCAAAATTCGTTTCCTTCAAAACCACTTCTCATTGCAGCATTATCTTGCTTGACAATAATATTGTTTGTTTCAGAATTGACGTTTCCCCTGGAACTTCTTCTCAATTCAACGCTATCTTTTTTCTTAGAATTAGATTCAACTTGTGGGATAAAATCCTCGTTTGACGTTTTCGTGCCTGTACTATTCTGTATATCAGATTTTGACTCTAAGTCACTATTAAATTCTTTTTCATCTATACCACTTCTCATTGCAGCACTATCTTGCTTTACAATAATATTGTTTGTTTCAGAATTGATGTTTCCCCTAGAACTTCTTCTCAGCTGAGAATTATCTCTTTTATTAGAATTAAATTCAACTTTTTGACTATGATCTTTGTTTGGCGTTTTCATGTTTGTACTATTCTGTATTTTAATGTTATCAGACTGTGATTCCAAGCCACTGTTAAGTTCTTTTTCGTCCATACTGCTTCTCTCTGCAGCACTATCTTGATTCGCAATAATATTGTTTGTTTCAGAAGTGATGTTTCTCCTGGAACTTCTTCTCACCTCAAAACTATCTCTTTTCGCTGAATTCAATTCAACCTGTGGGCTGTGATCTTCATTTGGCGTTTCCATATTTGTACTATTATGTATTTCAATGTTATCAGATTGTGACTCTAAGTCACTAAGTTCTTTTTCGTCCATACTGCTTTTCATTGCAGCACTATCTTGCTTCGCAATAATATTGTTCGTTTCAGAATTGATGTTTCTCCTGGAACTTCTTCTCACCTCAACACTATCTCTTTTCTCTGAATTCAATTCAACTTGTGGGCTGTGATCTTCATTTGGCGTTTCCATGTTTGTACTATTCTGTATTTCAATGTTATCAGATTGTGATTCTAAGCCACTAACTCCTGTTTCGTCCATACTGCTTCTCATTGCAGCACTATCTTGCTTCGTAATAATATTGTTTGTTTGAGAATTGATGTTTCTCCTGGAACTTCGTCTCAACTCAACACTATCTCTTTTCTCAGAATTAAATTCAACTTGTGGGCTATGATCTACATTTGGCGTTTCCATTTTTGTACTATTCTGTATTTCAATGTTATCAGATTGTGATTCTAAGCCACTGTGAAGTTCTTTTTCGTCCATACTGCTTCTGATTACAACACTATCTTGCTTCGCAATAATATTGTTTGTTTCGGAATTGATGTTTCTTCTAGAACTTCTTCTCAACTCAACACTATTTCTTTTCTTAGAATTCAATTCAATTTTTAGACTATGTTCTTCGATTGGCGTTTTCGCATTTGCACTATTCTGTATTACAATGTTATTAGATTTTGAGTCTAAGGCACTGTTAAATTCTTTTTCATCTATACTGCTTTCAATGCTATGACCAACTTCTGAGCTAAGTTCTGCGTTAGATGTTTCAGAGTGAAGCCTATCCGTATTTTCATTACGATCTTTCTCAGACTCAAAGTCGACCTTAGAAGAATCCTGCTCAGTATTATAAGAATTTTCAGAAATAAAACTTTTTGATACAGTCTCTGAATCCAGTGTACTCATAACAGATTTATCTTCTTCCATTGTACTATTATTAGCGTCATTATTGAAGTTTGGATATTCTTCAGTATATGTTTCAGATTCACAAGTTGAGCTGTCTTTAAGACTCTCAGATTGATCAGTTTCATTGTTTACTACTACTGTTTCTACAATTTTATCTTGGGTTTTCTGAGCCAGACTTTCAACCTTAGCTATTATACATATTTCATTGCCTTCTTTTGAACTCTGATTGTCACTAAAGGTCTGATTTGGTTCAATATCTACATTATCAACTTCCATTATAGAATTCTGTTCGTTTTGATTTGAAACCAATCCATGAGATTCATTAGACTTCCTTAAGCTATAACTTTTCCGGACTGGTCGTTTTGGCGTCGAACTTTTCTTTTTCTTTGAAACCTTTAAAGTGGGTTCTTTTTTATCTTCCTTTTTTATATTTACTTGAGTTTTGGTTTGCGTTTTCTCAGGTGTTTTGGACTTTGCTTTCTGGAGCCATCTGTCCATGTGCGACTGTCTTTGTATTTTAGTGATCCCAGTTTTAGCTGCCATATTATCAAGGCAGGCTGTGACAACTTCAAACATGTCTAAAGATTTTTTCCTCGATCTGCTTTTAGATCCATCAAGATTGTCAGATTTTCCATCTTCTTCCGAAAATAGACTATCATATAGGCTCTCGCTTAAAGATACATCACTGTCTGTTCTACAGATTTTACTCTTAGGTTGTTTAACTTTGTTGTATCTTGATTTTACCAACATATCATTAAATAGATCAATTCTTAGGCGCTTTGGTTCTCGTAGTAGCATTTCTGCTTCTTCAACTGAGTTGTTCCATAATGGTAGTTTCTTTTCAGAGATAAAATACGCTGCATACAGTTTAGGGTCTTTTTTCTTGGCCTAAAATTGACAAAAATAGTCTTTATTAAGTACTTTTGAATGAATGTATTAAATATCTTGTACTAAATTACTTCATTTATTTGTAAAAAATATATTAAAAAAAGAATTAGTTTTGAATAACTTAAGACAAACTTATTTATCTATGCATATTTTATTTAGTATTTTTTATACCACTTTGGTGGCAGAAGTCTAGGTATTTTAAGAATAAGGTAATAGCTTGAACCAACTTTGAAGATCTGCTAAATTACCTCAGGCGTAAAATTCTCCCTAGCAGCCTCGAATTCAAGCTGTCCAACATACTTCCGGAGCATATTGTCGACAATCCAACTGCGTCGCCCGTTGTCGCCGAAGAATGTGACGTGAATGATATCACGTTCAATACGGCCAAACACTGTAAATTACGATATTAAAATTATTTCATGGTAAAGAGGAAACCTCAATAAAGCTGAAGTCCTACTCTAATGATATAGAGAGGCATCCCATCAAGCTTGCTGGAAACCTGTCCACTGGCACCTTCACACGCTTGTATGGGATCTGAAAAGACCTGGTGGTCAAAAAGAGGTCAAGGAAGTGCAGTAGCACAGAACTGCCAACTGACTCTACTAGCAATTCATTTTCATCTGTAAATGTGGCCATTTTGCAATACACTACACTACAACAATACTAATTTTCCAAGAACTTATTTTGCTTGTCATTTAACTTATTAAATTACAAAACTAACATTGTAAGTACATAATGTATAAATATAGATCGTTTTTATGCATATATTCATAAACATACATATTATAAACAGCCACGGTTCTTTCTTAACGAACAGACATTTTTTCACTCGCTGCAATTCTAGCAAGTCTTTTGTTTCTCCTATTTTCGTAATTGTCTTCATACATGCACTTTAGTTGTACTCTTGACCTGACCTTTCATGTTATTAATAAAAACCGGCCAAGTGTGAGTTGAACTCGCGCACGAAGGACATCTATCCCCCCTTAAAATTAGGTTTGTTGATGGGAGCACCTTAAATATTTATTTTATTCTATTTTTAGTATTATTTGTTATAGCGGCAATATTTGCTGAAATGAAATGAAAATTTATTCGTATTGCTTTGCCACTATAACAAAAAAATACCAAAAATCATCTGTGAAAATTGACAGACAGACTGATGGACAATGGACTCTTAGTAATAGGTTCCGGTTTTACAGTTTAGGTATGGAACTCTAATAAGCAGAAGCAGTGGTAGTGAGTGAGTAGAGAACTCGGTCATTATGTAAGGAAGTTAAAATTTTTATCATCATGAAGTATCTAAACAACGGTATGCAGTATTGTTATCACATATTGTAGTAATCCAACAACATATTTATATACACATATTTTTATCAATCAGTCAGTACAAATAAGAGTGAAAAAAATTTTTTCTGTTTGAAATTATTACAGAAGTTGCATAATATATGTACTCTCTACAGACCAACTAAAAAAGATTGAGAATTTGATTGCTTTATGCTCATTATGTATATGCTACATGCTCATATTAATTAAGGTAGAAAAAAGTGAACACAGCTCAGGCAGGACTCGAACCCGCGATCTTTCCCTTGCAGAGGGAATGCTCTGACCACTGAGCCACCGAGCCATGCCTGAAGTGGATCCAAATTTTTCTATAAATCGGTTGCCCCAAGACGGATGTACAGAAAAATTTCGAAAAATCGATTTCTATAGTTTAGATAGAATACAAAATGATTTCATGCTAATAAAAAACTAGCTAAACTTCTCATGCTACACTGAAGTTATAAAGTTCTAGAATTTATGAAGTGTTTTTTTTTTCAATAGTTAATTATACAATTATGTACTGATAAGGCTAGTGTTCATTGTTGTTATTACAGAATGAATAGATTTAATTTCTTATAAACATTTTTAATTCTATGCAATTAGGTATGTAAAGTTAGTAGAGCTAAGTGATTAGTAACTTAGAATGTGTTCAGTTAATACTGATGCTGACTGTACTTCAAAATGTTTCCATAATTAAAAGCTCCATAGCTCCACCCATGTTGGATCTCTTATCTCCAGTTCTACTCAACCAATTTCAATCAAACAAATATAAGATTTTAAGTCTGCCAAAGACTTTTCCACCAAAAAAACCACATCAAAATTCGTTCAGTAGTTTTTTGTAGTTAATAATCATATAGAAGAGGAACTAAGCATAAAAATAATTCCATACTTACACTTCTTTTTAACAAATATTCCAGTAGATGGATCCCTTGTAACAATAGATGGCCAGAATGGATAAGTTCCCATTCTCGCCCAGGCCAAATCTCCGACCTGATACGGACATCTTGCTTCCAGGTCAAACAGTTCACTCTTTGAAGGAAGAACTTTACTGTCTTTGTTATCTTTCTTTTTCTTTTTGCTGTCAAAATCTAAAGTCTTCACAACTGATGAATTACCCACATATCCATTCTGGGGTTTGTTATTTAAGCTGTATCTCTCCGATGATCTTTCTAGAATATTATTCAAATGCGTGCTGGAGGATTTCTTTGCACTCTTTGTAGGTGAAAACATGTTTTGAATAACAGTAACCGTATCTTCAGGCTCTCGCTTTTGTATTAAATCTTTCCGAATATAAACTTTAGGGAACTTCTTAGCTGGAGATACAGCAATAGCACCAACATCTTCATTAGCAAAACGGCTAAGTGATATGTTTTCTTGATAGATGTTCTCAATTTGATTGTCCAAAAATTGTTCAATCATCTTTTTAGGTGATTCGGTGCGTTTCAATGGAGAATTTGACGCATGCATTTTGTAGACAGGGGATTGAGTGAGCGTCCTTACAGGTGATCTCTCTGATATTGGTGATTTCAGTTCAGCTGTGACTTGCTTCGTATCGGAATGTTCTAATTCAGATTTGAGACGACGGGCTCTACCGTACCGGCTAGTACTTGTACCATCTTTAATGTTTGCCGGAGAAGTTATTCTTGAAGTCAAATTTGTTTCAAGTTCACGCTCAATCAATGAGCGTTTCTTTGGTCTATTTTTGACAGCCAGTGGACTATCAATAGATTTCATCTCCTCAGAGCTCAAGTTATCTTCAGATTCATCCATTTTGTCTTCTGCAATATGTATACTGGCCCTTTAATATGCGTCTGACGTAACAGAATAAAACATCGTATGGCGAATACTGAATTACGAATATTTTAATAAAATGTCACATTTATCTGAATAAATACAATTCGAAATGTAACCACAGCTCACTATTTAGGTATTAAAATAGTCCGTAAATGTTTCACTTGGTTTTCTGAAACAAAAGAATCGAAATGAAGTTTCGTTTTTCTATTGAAATAGGTTAATTCAATATTTGAACTAAAAAACATATATTGTTTGAAGAAATGGTATTTTTTATGAATTAAAAACGTATAGTGTCGACTCACCATCGATTAATTCAGTTTTGTTGCGTCAATGACTGCAATTTGCACAAGGCAATCGTCAGATTGGCGGGGTCTCAATGCATAATTGCAGCACTGGATATCGAAAACTTCAATTCCTTTTTTACACATAGACGTTTCCACTTATAATTAAATCACCACTATGTATAGGATGGGCTCATAACACTGAAACAGGAATATTAACTATAATTGTCAACGTTCAAACATCGTTCGAGCAAAGTCCCAATTTGTTACCGAGAAAGCACCTACTGCTTGAGTCAAACACGCGCCATCATAATTTCATTCGATGTTGAGAACGAAACCAGGCTATGGATAGCGTTACTGCATGTTACAGACACGTTAATATTAAATACCTCACCAATAAACCTTCTATTATTAATTACAATCTCCTATCTTCTGAATATCAAATGAAAATAAGTTCCGCCACAGAAATACTGACGCTCGGTGCCGCGAAAACACATGAATGTAATGTCTATGTGTGCGTTCGAATACAACGACAAATTTTTCATATAAAAATGTACACACACAGCTCTATAGTTTCACACAGTTCAATGGCTTGGCTTATCACAACTGTTTTACCGACGCTTTCAAAATAGTTCGTTTTTGGGGACCCGTAAGTACTGAAAACCAAATTTGTTTTAGTTCTGAAATCAGCAGCTAAAATAGATTAAAAAAAGTCTGGTCAACAAAAGATTAACAATTCTTTTTATAAAACTTTTTGTATGGCAACAATTTTTTCCTGTCAGTTAGTATTTTATAGTTTTCGAAACTATAAAAAGACACATAAACAACTTTTCCGATGATTTATAAAGTGAAATAATTATTTTAATTACATACTGGATATATTTTGTTTATTGATTTTAGTTACCAATAATAATTATAGAGTCTTATTGGAGATCTATAGGGGAGGCCTATGTCCAGCAGTGGACTTCATAAGGCTGAAATGATGATGATGATGAATTGGTTTATAATTTATTTTTAAACATGGGCATCATGTAGGTACCTGATGTTCATATAACTTTGTAAAGGTCATCTCGTCATATTATAGAGTCCATTCCAGCCTAGTCACTGGTAATTAATTTTATTAGTTACCAATTAAAACTGTCGTGATTATTATTCATAAATATACAAAAAGAAATGAGATTTTTTTTTATTACAGATAGACATAGTAGGTGAACGCTCTTCGGCTATGCCACAGAGATCGTCGGGTTTTTGTTCTTACTTTTTAATTTTTTCTCAAATTTATTATCACAATAAATTATTAAAAGATAAAAAACACCAATAGAAATTGAGAACCTCCTTTTTGAAGTCGGTTAAAAATTAATTTCGGGTGGAACGGGACGACTTGCAACTCATAACAACTTATGTAAGTAGTACAAAATAAAACATCACAAAAGAATCGAACTTTATAGAAATTCAGCCTCGTCTTGTCTTGACTTGCACCACAGACACCAAATAAAATACCTACGGAACCACACACTTTGTCAAATGGCTTTGAGTTGATGTTCTGTTAGACGTCAAATGAAAATTATATCTAGTTGTCTATGATATCTAATATAAAATCAAAGAGACAATAGTAATTAAACCAATAATAACTCAAAAATTGATTGAATTGTCTTCCTGTAATTTATTTTATACTATTCTTTATAAAACTAAAGCCATTATGAATAATTATGTTACTTTTTGTCTTGAATTTTTTTTTTAATTCATGTGATATTTGTCTATGCTTTCCACTGTCAATAGTGTCAAAGTGTCGTGTCAACTGTCAAATCTACAATCTGTCGCTAGTGTCAAAATTCGTGCTCAATCGTGATTTCTGAAATTGTTCTAAATTATTTCGATAAATTGCAATAAGAAGAACCCTATTAAAATGTCAGCAAATAAAGCCAAAGACGGCAAGACCGAAGGTGTCGCGTACAGCGAAGCAGCCCTAAGAAACAATGCTGTAGTCGTTGAATATTGTCGAACATCTATGGCTGCGTTGTCGGGTGCAATTGCTGGTAATTTGCTTAATCATGTAATTAATATTCGCTGTTTAGTCTAAACACTAAGAAAAGTTATGACGGCTTCACCGCCCGCGCTAATGCAAAGCCCTCATAACTTTTGTTATGCCTATCCTATCTGACAACATACACGTTTAACATTATTATACGAATCACGTTGAATAGGTACCTCCTTACAGTCACCTGTCGGTTATTATTTCGTCAAGGTACCACCATTTTAAGACTGTTAGCTTCTGGTTCATAGTAGCTCATGTCTTCTGGACTCCATTCTAGCTTCCACCACTAAATATAAAAAGAATACATACATACATCCATACACGCCTTTATTCCAAGAGGGTTAGGCAGAGGTGAATTAGCACCAATATTTCACTAATCATTGTATTTGGTCCCACATAATAGGGGGTGAGCCTATTGCCCTATTCCGGGTACTATTGTTGACTTGAGTCATGCATCTGAGGCTGAGTCTGGGCGGTATAAGAATACCAACCCAATTTCATGTAACAATTTTTTTTTCTAACTATTATTGTGTTTCAATTTCAGGAATACTCGGCCTTACCGGACTCTACGGGTTTGCATTCTACGTGTTTGCGGTAGTCAGCCTGTGGGTTATGTTCATGATAAAAACCGGTTCAAGCTGGAACAAGTACTATATCTCAAGACAGAGCCTGCTCACCAACGGTTTCTTCGGAGCACTGTTCACTTATGTACTATTTTGGACATTTATATACGGAATGGTACATGTGTATTAGGGATTATTTAAGAAATTAAGTTTATAGTGCAATTATGACCTATATTTAAATATTGTCAGGCCCATAGTTTAGAAGCACACTCAGTTCTGCATCTTCTTTGATTTATATCAGGGCAGATTGTATAAACTTTGTGTTGTGTTCCTGGCGGTGAGTATGGTAGCCAGAGCTCACTTGAGAGGTTTTGTGCTGTTAGTGGGCAGACCAAAGGCTTGTACTACTTATCTTCTGCACTGACGGCACAGGATTTCTGTTCTTACAGCATGAGTATGACTCCCCTGGTGTTGCACTCGTCCATAAGCCACGGTAACCACTTCCCATTAGGTGGGCCATGTACTTGTTTGCAACCTAAGTGGCATAAACATAGAAGATTTGTTAATTTTAAATTAACTGCCAAGTAACTTGCTTGTCTACGACCTTAGTAGTATAAAAATTTACATGACAGATTTGATAGATTGTCTATTTTCCAATGTATTACGTGTTATGTTGTCTATTCAATCTGTCCTCAGATAAATCGAGATTCAAAACTGAGTTTCATTTGCGAATATGGGCCTAACACAATGACAACTTAAACAATTGAATTGTCCAACCATTAAAGCTTGGTTACATATTTCCAAATTATAAGGAAGCATTAAGTGCTATTGTTTTTATTTTTAAAGAACCACATACACATATAAAACAGCCGACACCCGGCCCTAAAATCAGTGCCAATATCGGGACCGTGGTGGTGGGGATGAAATCTGCTACTAGGGTAAACAATAAAATTCTGATTAAACCCGATTTGCCTACACGCAAAAGATAAGTAGGTCTAGCCTTTGACTTTCCCACTGACAGCAAACCTCTCCAGTGAGCTCTGAACTTTTTTTTTGAAGATAAGGTTTGACAGAATGTCTATACAATCTGGTGCTCTGATAAATCGAGATTCAGTGGGGTGAGCATGAACAACTATCGTAATCGTATCGTAGACGTAACGAGAGCACAGAGCATTGCGATTGGCCGCCTGCTTACTGTGAGCGTGTGTACGAGTGAAGCCTGCCAATCGCAATAGTCCGTGCTCTCGTTACTATTACGACTGAGTACCACCCTAGAATAAGGGCTGATGGCAGGGCCATCCACCCAAGGGAAGATATCAGGTATTCTAATTTACCAAGAAAATATGGTTATTGGTTATGTTAATTTAAATAATTTATGAATATGTTATACTTGTAAAATTAAGCATGCATTTTGTTTGTATTTGTAAGTAATATAAATAAATTAAATTCAAATTAAGTGAATTTGTTTAATAGTAATATTTTAAATGCCATAAAATGGGGTGAATACTGGTGAATCCAGTGCTACGAGCGCGATAAATATTCGAAATCGTAATGTAAACGTATCGACAGAACCGAGCATTGCCATTGGTTGCCTACCTACTGTGAACCTATGCGTGTGTGAAGCCAGCCAATCGTAATGCTCCGTTCTCTCGATACGTTTACTTTACGAATTTGAATTCCCATAGCCTGTGTTATAGTAAATAATCAATCAACTTATCAAATACGTTTTAAAGATCATTAAATTCATGGATGATATATGCAAGCAAGCACTAGCCAGATGGACTGATGACCTGGAATTGGTAGTCACCTATTCCAGGTCCAGTCTGTGCCAGTCGGCACAGACTGGATGCGGAAGGCGGATGATCAGGAGTAATGGCGCACATTGGGAGAGGCCTATGTCCAGCAGTGGACTGCAATAGGCTAACTGATTGATGCAAGCAAGGTATTTTTAATGTCGATTGTACACATACTATAGTCACACCTTTTCATTGAGGTAGGCAGATACTACGTATTGCCGTGTATCCACTTTAAGATTTTAATTAGGTACATAAATATTGTAGCAACCCTATAGGCAAGAGGCTTGACTGTATCTAGTATCTACGTCTGTAGCAACCTCAAAATGAGACAGACGGCAGCAAAGTTGATCCCAGATCAGTGACGAAGGGTGAAATTTTTCAAAAGGGAATCTTAAGTATCTCATATAGAAAGACCATTGCAAATTTGTAAGGAATTCGGGGCGTTCTGATTTCCGAAAGTGAATTTTAGATTCCGTATTCAAACATCCACTCGTCTTCCCTTTACAGAGCAAGCCGACAGCAATCGGGTTGTAGGGACCACTTGCCACTGCCCCAGATTCTAGCATTTTTTCATTTTACTATATTCTATACAGCTTTGGAGAAGACTGGCGCTTGCTCAGATGAAATGGAGTACGTCTCTGTTATGGTTTGGTCTAATATTGAATTTTTGAACTCAAATAAATCTTAGTACAGTGGTCCCTCAGCTTTGACGCCATAGTAAGAAATACTATCTTAGTGAGGACAAGTTCAAACAGAATGTATTGCTGTTCTCTGGCCGGCATTTTCAATTTTGGAACAAAATTAATGACGTCATTTCAATTTTAAACATCAAATACAAAATGGCGACTTGGCTACTCAGTTTTACGTGCACCAACTTACACAGATTGAGTTCGACAAGGAGATAACTGCATTTAGATCAATCGCCAGGAACGTGCCGGGATATCGATACAGTAATCGAATTATTGAGGGCATTACGCTCTTAATAGAATCGGGCCACTGCAAGCTTCACTGCTCCTGTTTCACTCGACAGTTTATTGTGTTAGTGATAAACTGGGGCATATTGGACCTACATCGTGTTACTGAATATTATGCTCAGAGGATGCCTAGTAGGTTTCATACCATGACTTATTTGTAGGTAAGTAGAAATCGTTTAAAAACGATAGGTTCTCACCCCATAAAGTAAGTTTTGGATACCCACGGTATGTATGAATAGCACCGACAGAAGGACTCTTAAGATCAGTCGTCGAGTAAGTAGATTACCAAATTAAATACGGCAGGTGCATAAATATAAGTAGGTCTAGGTAGTACCTAAGTATTTATGAAAAGGGAAGGCTGACCGCCGAACGTAGATCTAGAGCCCTGTCCTGAGACAAAGTAAGAACTTATGAAAAGGAAAGACTGATCGCCGAGCGCAGACCTAGAGCCCTGTTCTGAGACAAAGAGACACCTGTCTTCCCTTAAGAGAGAGACCTGTCACCCCTTCAGAGAGAGGCATGTCACCCTTTCACCACCGTGGGCCCATTGGCGCCACGCCCTCATTCATGCCGGCGCCATCCTAAAATCGATGGCCTAAGGTTAGCGGCATACGCCGGAAATGCCTTATTGGGTAACCTTACACTTCCTGGTAATTGAGACCTAGCACAGCATGCGGTTTTAGTTGGTTCAAGTCTGATATAGCTACCCCCGATGGCAGATACTATCTGTGGGGATATTAGCAGAAAAAAATAGGTTGACTTAGCCCGAAAAATCGTGGTGGCCCCTCACCATACTTGATGTCTATGTGCCGCTCTAGCCGGTTCTAAATCTATGTCTGTGTTAGTTAAACTTAGGCTGCAGTATTCGTAGCAATTACTAGTCTATCACAATGTTGATAGCTTCGTAATATGTTCTAGTTTATAAAGTATGTTTCAAGCTCGATATACCAAGTTACTTAGTTACCGAACGAAATTCTATTGGTGGTTGTGCAGTTTCAAACGATTTAGCAGACTTTAACCTAGTTGTAATCAAAAGTAAGTAAGTAAAAAAGGCATAACAAAATGACTCCCTCTGTGGCGTAGCGGTAGTTAACGCGGCCGCTACGCAGGAGGCGCGGGTTTGATCCCTGCTCAGTGAAAATATTTGTATGCATGAATATGAATATTTGCATTGGTCTGGGTGTGTATTTAAGAAAAAAAAAATGTATCTAAGTATGTTTATTCGCACTCTAGAACCCATAACACAAGCTTGTTAAGCTATGCTTACGCTACGCTTAGCGCTACGTAGAATGTCCTACAATATTTAATTAAATTAAATTAATTTTAATATAAGGGTACGTGGACAAGATAGGGACTGGAGATGCTTAATGTCTCTGGTGTAGGGTTTCTTCTCAGGGTTAGAAGGTCAGACGGCATAAGCAACCATTTCAAATTATGGACAGGAATAGGAGAGTGGACCTCGTGAAATTCAGGCTTTGGAAGTAGCCGCTACCCCCTGTAGCGGATAAAAAATCTAGTTGGAGCAATGATAAATTACTAATAATAATGATAATATAATGATAAATTATTAATAATAATACATCATTGAGTTGGAGTATTTTTCATGTCCGGAATTAATAGATAATGGTTTTTTTTTGTACATATTTAAATGGTCAAACTGATAGCACCATTCTGATGGTAAACTATGGTGCAGTTCAAAGAATAACGGCCGCCATTTCAAATGCTGTCTGTTAAAATGCTGCTGCTGATGAGATGGTGATCTGAAATGTTGAGAAAGCATCGATCAATGCCTTTGATAAACTTGAACCTTCGATAAAAAGTTCAAGATTCTAGTAAATAAAGCGAGAATAGAGAATAATAGGTATAGGTAGATACATAATGATTATTATTTTCCTGAAAGGTCACCACAATATCAATGTACCTAACCATTTTATTGTAATTAATTGCGGCAGACTAGACGAGGCAATTTAGGCGAGGCGTAAATTATCAACGAACCTAAACTGCGGTCTGGCGTTGTTAGCCGGGGTCGGGGTTCAAACGAGTACAGTACACGGCTTTTGATCTGGAACGCCATCGGAAAGAGATAGGAAGGAGTGCAAAGGAGAGGGATTTTATGAAGGCACTGGCAAATCAACTTTCATTGAAATAAATTGTATTATTATGCTTGAACCTGACAAAAATGTTCGCGCGTCCTGGTAGATAAGCAGGAAGCCATGCTCATGGATATGCGATCCGTCAGCAAATGCTCGAGACGAAAACGACATAATGCGGCCAATAATTTTATGGGACGTGTGCATGCGACTATTATTGCAGCAACATAGGCCACAGTACGACCACCAAGGGGCTGTCCATTGATCACGTGATGTTTTTTTTTAGCAATTTTTAAAAATCCCCCCCCCCCCCTCCCCCCCATGGTGATACGTGGTGAGGTTTAGACTACCCCCCCCCCCCCCCCAGCCAAAATCACGTCTATTTTTATATTATGGACAGCCCCCAACTTGATAATTTCGCGTCGCGTCGCGTTGCCGCGCTTATCTTACACCTAGGACAACTCCTGAGACTCTAGCTAAGATCAGCTTCGATTGTATAGAGCCCCCTCTCTCATCCCACCCACCGTCCATCAGGTGGTCCGTGTGCTTGGCCGCCACCTAAGTGGATTAAAAAAAATAAACTGGACTCAATAGCCCAGTAGGTACCCTGTTATCAGCCAATGCGTGATGATACAAGCATTATTCGTAATGTTCACTACTACTGTCGGTACTAAATAAGCCTACCTACATATTGTAATCTCAGTAAAAGGTACTTACACAGAATTTGTGCCCGGCGCCATTAGTGATACCCTTGTTAAGTAGGTAGGTACAGTCAACGGCAAAAGTGACTTATAACATTCTAATTTCTTAATTAGTTAAGCTTTTAAATATTTCACATAAACTTAGTTTTAAGGAGAATTTAACGTCAAAAAGCTGTAACAGTGTTGCACTACCTTGAAAAATAAAGAATTTGAATAATAATAACGCTTATGTAGTGGTTAGGAAGTGGGCGTTACGATCGAGAGATCCTAGGTTCGAATGCTGACCATTACACTGTCGAAGTGAACGCAATCCTATGAGAAGCATTTAGTTGGGGCTAGGAAAATACTATGTATAGGTACTTATAGTAAGATCTAATTTCGGTTATTAATCTGTACAAATAAATATTATTGAAGTGTTGTAATCTTAATCAATCAATCAATCTTAAACTGAGAGCCTTTTTAATAAAATATAATGTCTATGTACCTAATCGTAGATATCGACTATAGAACGAAAATACAATTTTTGAAATTTTCGTTTGTCTGTCTCACAGGTAGGCACGGGCATAGGCACGCCAGAAAAAGGTTTTTGTGGGTTGCGGATGGAGTGGCAGGCTACATCTCTATTAACACATTTAATGTAACATACCAATGTTTGTAAATATTTTAGTGCCAATAAACTTTTGTCGTTGACTGTACCTACTACCTGATGTTCTCTTTGTCAATTTATCAATCAGGATACCTACTCAATTATTCGTTTAGCGGTTACCGCCGCGGTCGTACATTTCCGTTCCTTTCAGATCAATTTGTTTGATATTTTACTTTGATTGTTTTGCAAAGACAACAAACAATCTATTTAATTGTTGTCTATGGTCAATTAAATGTCAGTCAATAATTAAAGGCAAACCAACGATTCCGTGAAATGATAAAAATAGGAACTATTATTGTCACTATCAAATGCATACCGTTTTATTGCCAATCAAAGACAATTTATAACATGAAAGGAAAGTGGTGGCCTCGGTCAGTTCACGGGAATATTGGTTTTACCATGGTTTCACTATAACTTTTTTATGCGTAGGTACTTACTCTTGTTTGACCACTAACTCACCTGATGGTATGTGATGATGAGGTTGACGGTGGAGTATGCTTGCCTAGAAGTAATCTATTCACTCTAGTCTTTAACACCCGTATTCACAAACAATACTTCGCTATGCGTACTACCAAAACTGTGAAAAGAACGACAAATTCTCAGTGCGTTCGTTTTGGCAAGCCTTTTTATTTATTGATAACACTTGTACTACTTCGTTGAGAGAACGCACTGTATTACATACTGCTCCGTGATGTTTGTGAATTAATTTTACCAGCCCTATGCGCTCGAGCACACTATGAGACCTCACAGTATTGTTTGTGAATACGGGTGTTAGACTCCCATGTTATAGCTTTCGAGAAACAGGAAACAGTCAGGCAGGGTATTTTACTCCTTAGCAGTAACGTAAAATGCATATGAGTAGAATACTCACCATGTATCGGTGGTGCGAGATAAGTCTAAATGAAGTAGCAATAAGAAAAATTCCATTAAATTATAACATAACTCCTTTATTCTTTTATTTTTTTTAAATCACCACAGATTCATTAAAACTGATCACCAGTTCTTTTTTCAAGTTTAACTCACCAAACGATGGTTTTAAATATCTCTGGTTAGCGCCAATATGTTATTATTTATCTCGTATATATCTTTTATAGTGTTGGATGCTTGCCTGGTGGAAAACAACATGTTGTATATATACTAGATAATTTAAATAAGATATGTGGTAGTAGACCACACCCACAAAATCGACCAGGATGGGATAAAAAGGGGTACTCACAGCGCGCTGCTCTTCTTCTTCTTCCCCCCGGGGGTGTGCCCACTCCGGAATCACTTCACACAGGCCTTTTACACAATTTTGATATTTAAGTCCGCGGAGCGATGTGTCGCGTGCGTTGCGTTTCGAAAGAGAGAGCGATTTTTTATTTTCGCCGTGGGCGGCAGCACTTTCTTCCGCCCGGTGTTGCGAGTGTCAAAATTAATTAGGATATGGGATTAAAAGGAGTAGTCGATTACCCAACATTTTCCCCCCACCGAAATCAACATTGATTTCAAAACAGGTATCATCAGACAACGTAATGGTCAAAATGAATGTACCTACTTACATGCATGAAATTAAAGAGCATAAGTGGACTGTATAATATATAAAAGAAAACTAAAGATTAAAATATTAATTATGTTTATATAAGTTTTGAGAAAATTGACATTAGAGTAAACAAATAACTTAATTGTCCTGACGTATTGGAAGAGGACTCAGTTTAGTGACCGGGCGCTGAAACCGAGAATTTTGTGTTCGTATGGTGACAACGCGAACTCTACCGTCAGTACCAGGATGAATTTGTTCTACGCGTCCTAAAGACCATTGTTGACATGGAATATTATCATTATGTACTAGAACTAAATCGTTTATGGCCAGATCAGGCCTATCTGCAAGCCATTTCCACCGACGCCAAAAATGCATCGTGGCTTGTCGAATACATTGCCACCTTGTCAATTGATTGATGGAGACGTCTGTCAGGTCGTAACCAGGAGCCGACACTAAGTGACGACCAATTAAAAAATGTCCTGGAGTAAGGACGTCGAATTCATTCGGATCATTAGACAAACTGCACAGAGGGCGAGAGTTTAGAATAGCCTCAATATTAGAGAAAAGAGTAGTCAACTCTTCGAATGACAAAGCACGCGTACCCATTACGCGCTTTAGGTGCCACTTGGCTGATTTAATGCCAGCTTCAAAAATACCACCGAAGTGGCTACCAGTTGGTGGGTTAAGTTACCTTTCTGTTGGCTAACCCTTCAGTTAATTGATTTGCGTTCGAATTATAAAATTGAAATACCTCATTAAGGTATTTTCTAGAAGCTACAAAGTTTTTTCCGTTGTCAGACCACACAGTGTGTGGAAGACCGCGTCTAGCTGTAAAACGATCGAATGAAGCTAAGAAGCATTCACTTGTTAAAGCCGACAGAGCTTCAAGGTGTACTGCGCGAGTTGAGTAACAAACGAATAAACACAAGTAAGACTTTGATATTTTGGCATTGCGTCTATTACACTCTTTTGTATAAAAGGGACCCCCTATATCAACACCGACCGTATGAAATGGGTAGATATCTTGTAAGCGGTATTTAGGCAGCGAAGCCATTTTAGGCTGATTTATAGTGGGTCTATTTTTAAAACAAGTAACACACTTTGAAAGACGGGATCGAATGATACATCTAGCGGCTATAATCCAATATTTTTGTGCTAATATATTTTGCAGATTTCTTGGACCAGCATGTAAATAAAGTTTGTGGTAATAATCTATCAAAATATTTGTGAAGTGTGATTTTTTAGGCAAAATTAAAGGATGACGTTGAGTAAATGGTAGATCTGCTTGAGAGAGTCTACCCCCCACCATGAAGAGACCGCAGTCATCAATGAATGGGTCTAATTTTCGTAGACTTTGAGAGCAGGGACTACCTCGCTTTATTGACTCAATGGCGTCAGAAAAATACTGGGTCTGCACGATTGCAATAATTTTATCATGTGCATTATTTAATTCTGACGTGAGTAAAGGACCTTTAATTTTATTGGGGTCTCGAGCCCTGGAATTATTTATAAATCTGTAACACCATGCTACAACACGCTGTAGCTTATTAAAATTAGATACTTTCGATATTACATCATAAAAATCTGTTTTTAAAGTGGAACTTTCAGATAATAATGAAGCATTTTCTTTTAGTGGTTTTGATTCCAATGGTTCACCATTGAACTCACCGACAGACCTCACCGGCCATGTGTGCTGTGGTTCATACAGCCACTGTGGGCCGCGAAACCAACTATCCGCTATTTGTAATAATTGGGCAGGTGTCGCGCCACGAGAGCACACGTCGGCGGGATTATCAGCGCCGTTAACGTGATGCCACTGTACTTGTACATTAGAGGGACACTCCGTAATTTTAACGACGCGATTAGCAACAAAAGTTTTTAATTTGAATGCTGGTGTATTAATCCACGTTAAAACTACCGAGCTATCAGTGAAAGCTAATATGTCACTAATTACCACCTCTTTTGATAAAATAGAGATAACATAGTTGAGGGATTTCGATAGTAAATGAGCAGCCATTAGTTCAAGGCGAGGGATTGAGACTGTTTTTAAGGGCGCGACCTTAGATTTTGACAACAGTAGACTCACTTTGATATTTCCGTGCTCGTCCTGGCTGCGAATAAATATTACGGCGGCTATACCAAGCATGGATGCGTCACAAAATCCTATGATTTGAAAAGCCGTGTAATTTTTCATAAAAATATGTCGATCATGTTTTAATTTAGATAATAATGGAATTTGAGATGAATAGGTATGCCATTCATCGCGTAATGCGCTGGGCAACGTATCGTCCCAACCTAACTTAGCACACCATAATTTTTGCATAAAACTTTTAGCAAGAAAAATACAAGGTTGAACGTAACCTAAAGGATCAAATAGTTTTGCTATTGCCGATAGTACAGAACGCTTCGTAACTTTGATATCCGTATCAGTTGTGCGAAAAGAGAATGCGTCTTCTTGAGGTAGCCAATGGAGACCAAGAATTTTAATAGCCATCGTTTTACCATCGTCAAATTGGACGGGCGGTTCGAGCTGGTCGCTAGGTAAGCTATTTAAAACTTGATCACTATTACTCGACCACTTACGCAATTCGAACCCTCCGAGCTTTAGTAACTCAACTAATTGATGCTGGATCTGAAAGGCTTCTTCTACACTATCAACTGACCAGAGGAAATCGTCAACGTAAAAACCCTCGCGGAGAGCACGCGCAGCATTCGGGAAGAAAGAACCCTCATCTGCCGCTAACTGCTGTAAAGTACGAATCGCCAAATACGGACTACTAATGACACCGTAGGTAACAGTGCGTAGCTCGAATACCTTTATAGGTTCGTTCATTGAATCTCGCCAAAGAATGTGTTGAAATTTACGTTGGTTTTCATTGATTAATATACAACGATACATTTTAGAAATATCAGCACACAAACAAATTTCACGCAAACGAAAACGTATCAATAATTCAATAAGGTCCGATTGTAATTTAGGTCCTGTATACAAAACAGAATTCAGAGATTCCTTATTCGTAGTCTGACATGATGCGTCGAAGACTACGCGAAGTTTTGTTGTACTACTGTCTGGCTTATGAACACAGTGATGAGGTATGACATAGTTGGACTCCACTTCCGCTACGTTACCGACACAGACCATGTGACCGAGAGAAGCATAATCGTCCATAAACTTTTTATACTCACACCTTAATTCAGGTAAACGAGACAGTTTCCGTTCTAAATTTTCAAATCTTTTTAATGCAATTTGCTTAGAATCACCTAATGACGCGTTGGGTTTAAAAGGGTAACTTACAATGTACCGACCAGTGCTATCACGCTTGCAATCATTAAGGTACATCTGCTCAGCGACTACGTCATTCGGGTCCTTAGGTAAGTCACAGGTTAAACTTTCCGTTTCCCAAAAGGATTTAATTAACTCATCAACCTTTACTGAGCTACCAGAAAACATACAAGTTTGTACGTTATCTGTATTTTTATTGAATGATAACTGACCCGTTATAACATACCCAAATACACTACTTAACGCGAGTGGTAAATCTTGTCGTGACGGATGATATTTGCCACCGTCGTAAACAAATGGAAACACGTCGCTGCCAAGCAAAATATCAATACGACTTGAGCGATAAAAAGTAGGGTCAGCCAAAACCAAATGTTTATATTCTTTTATTATTTCCTGCGACAAAGTTGCAAATGGCATATCACCAGAGATTTTTGGAATCACTACTGCTTTAAGATTGAAAACAGGATCGTTTGATATAGTTGGTTTGATTTTACACGACACCATACCTTGATCACGAACTACTGTCCCGCCCAGGCCGACTAATTGAGTATTACACTTCGAACGTGGAAGACCTAAACGTTGTGCACAGTCGTTCGTGATAAAGCTAGACTGCGAACCACTGTCAATCACTACACGCACTGGTTGATATATGCCTAAACCATCTAAAACGTGAATGAACGCAGTACCCAAGATTACTGTTGAGCCAGCCGAACATGTTAGGGAGACCTGTTTCGCCTGCTCGACCCTAGTATCATTTTTATTTACGACAACGAGTTCTGAATTTGAATTAAAATCTAAATGCAATGTGTGATGGTGTTTGTCTTTGCAGACGGTACACGTTATCTTAGATGGGCACTCGTTAGACGCGTGACCTTGACGTAGACAATTATGACACAAATGCAATTCTTTTATTTTATCAATTCGTTGACTCGGTGTCAATGCAATATATTTGAAACATTTATATATTGAGTGAGATGGCTTATTACAATACACACAGACCTTTTTCGAATTATCAGACCCATTCGTGCTCGTATTACTCGTTAAACATGTTTTCACATTAACGTTTTTCGAATTAGGTTTAGAAATATTATTATTATTCGTAGGTTTACTAGTACCAGGTTTCGATCTGGTGTTTGTAGCCATTCCTAACATGTGTGAATGTTGCATTACAAAATTAATTAACGATTTGAACGTAGGTATCTCGTTTTGACTGATCGTTTTCTCGAATTCACGCCTAGAAACCGGGTCCAAGTTTTGTAAGCCGATATAACACAGTATAAACCCTGATAAGTCCTCAATTTCTAGCAACTCAAGTGCCTGAACGCAGTCTTGAAAGGTTGCTAGAAAAGAGTTTAACCCGCTCACGGACTCACTAGACAACGGTTTAAACGCAAACAATTGATCCACGTAATTAGTAGCTAAAGCTCGCTTATTTTCAAATCTATCAGTCAAAGCCGACCAAATAATATTGTAATTGTCACTTGACACACGTAAACTTTTTGCAATTTGAAGCGCGGGGCCGCTTACAACCGATAATAAATAATGAAACTTCTCGGTGTTACCTATATCATCATTATTGTGAATCAAATTGATAAATGTATCCCGAAATGTAACCCAATTGTCCAACTTACCATCGAAATGAATTAGTTCAATTTTAGGTAAACGAGCCTTCGCCGGGCGCGCGCATTTGCCGCCATCTTCGTCATTTTTCGGTGACTTTCGTGTTGGTTCGTGATTACGAAAAATATTTTTTATTTCGAAATACAAATCATCCAAGGCATTTATCTCCTTATCACTGATAACATAATTCGGGTTACGCCTTTGTTCTAACACAGAGATCTCATCAACTATCTTTTCAAACAACTCCCGAGTAGTGTCAAGGTCGTTCGCCCTCACGCGCAATTTGTCTAACTCAGCGAAATTATGTTCGGAACTTTTAGCTAAATCGTACAGCTGTTGAATACGTCTAAAACTACGCTGTTTACGGCTAATTAACGTATTTATTTTAATATCTAATTCACTTAATTTATCGGGCATTTTGACTCGGGAAGTAATGGCTTGCAGATAAAAATGGCGTAGATAGGTAGGTATGTACCGGTTCCCTACAATTTCACTGCCGTTCACTAAACTGAGTCAGTAAAAACACAGAAATAGATTAAAATATTTGACTACGTGTTTTTAAACTTGAAATAACGATATTACACAGCTACAAATAGAACTTTTGATAAATATTTGTAGTGCAACAAGTATCGTGGTATGTAGGTACCTACAAGTCTTGCAGGTTATGCTCGAATTTGAATACGAAACTTATTAAATATCTGCTGATACCTGTCCTGATAGAATGTGCTCCGGGTCGAAGAACCAAAATGTTGTATATATACTAGATAATTTAAATAAGATATGTGGTAGTAGACCACACCCACAAAATCGACCAGGATGGGATAAAAAGGGGTACTCACAGCGCGCTGCTCTTCTTCTTCTTCCCCCCGGGGGTGTGCCCACTCCGGAATCACTTCACACAGGCCTTTTACACAATTTTGATATTTAAGTCCGCGGAGCGATGTGTCGCGTGCGTTGCGTTTCGAAAGAGAGAGCGATTTTTTATTTTCGCCGTGGGCGGCAGCACTTTCTTCCGCCCGGTGTTGCGAGTGTCAAAATTAATTAGGATATGGGATTAAAAGGAGTAGTCGATTACCCAACACAACATATTATAAAAATTAAAGGGGAACATAAATATCGTTGCCCTTGGTGAGACATAATTTCTTGAGCTTGTGTAGGTAAGTGTGTAATATAAAGAAATTTGATTATGATTGTCGTAAACTCAACCAATACAGCTAATACGTGTACACACGGTAGAGGAGATAAGTAAATACTTATATATTTTGATGTAAGAGTTCACCTAACAGCCTTTATGGTGTGGCGGTAGTAAACGCAGCCTCTACGCAGGAGGCGCGGGTTCAATCTCCGCACAGTGCAAATATTTGTATGCATGAATATGGGTATTTGCATTGGTCTGGTCGTGCCTCGGAGAGCACGTTAAGGACGTTAAGCCGTCGGTCCTGGTTGCCATACTAACATCTATGACAGTCGTTACGGGTATTTGGAGCCCTAAAAAGTGTAACAACTGGTCTAGCTGTAATGCTTCGACATCGCCCAATATACAGTTATAGGGTTGTAGAGGTCAGGAAAAATATCGAAGTGCAGCCAAACATTCGTGGGACCAAAGATCCTAGTTAGCGAAATATGTGTGTTACCGAGTTAATACACCTCTAACGCCTACCTAAAAAATAAATTTGGATCTAAAAAATAAATGAGGCCCTGCCCTAAATGGTGAATTTGAGCTCGTCCACTATCCTCAAAAGACAGCCAAGAACCGTGTAAGATATTATATGTTCCGATGTATAGGTGCGGTAGTTACTTATTGAGTGACATGATAACAAGTAGCTACGGCGTAGCAGGTTCTACATCCCCTACGTAGACATTACTACACCTCAAATACCTAATTGAAACTGCGTGAAAACGCGTGCAACACTGAAAGCATCTATTAGTTGCGTATTAGTAAAGCAGCTTGAACAACAACAACAACTCTGTTAGTGGTTGACCATTAACCACAACTCAGGCTGGTAGGTCAGACGGTAGTCTCTCCCAATACGACAAAATTCACCGAAAGACATCGAGCTGAAGGTCTCGGATGCGATTGCAACACGCAAGGATGATGATGATATTTGCTTTTTTTATACCACTTAGGTTGCAGACAAGCACACGGCCCACCTGATAGAAAGTAGTTACCGTGGCCTATGGATTAGTGCAACACCAGGGGAGTCACACTCGTGCTACCCTTTAAGAGCAATACTTCCTATTTGCCTAAAATTATATATAGGACTAGCCTTCCGCCCGCGGCTCCACCCGCGTGCATCTCGGGTAACGCGACTTTTGCTCATATCTTCGGTTCTACTCAACCGATTGCGATCAAACAAACGTAAGATTTTAAGTCTGATCAAGCCCTTTCTAACAAAAAAACCGCATCAAAATCCGTCCAGTAGTTTTTGCGTCCATCGCGAACAAACAGACAAACAGACAGAAAATTTAAAAAAAATATTTTCGTGTTCAGTATCGTTAACATAACATAACCCAAGTATTTTTTTTTTTAAATATCTCCAATGTACAGACACGACCACTTTACAATTATATAATAGTATAGACATAGATAATATCTTACCGCCAAGTTCTATCATTGTTAAATTCTTTAATGCAGATATTTCGTAAAATTATATAGTAAGCTGTACTCCACACTATTATAATAAGTAATATGACTAACTTCTTCCATGAAAGGCAGCACATTTTAGACATATTTGTTTTCTGAAATTTAAGATGAGTTTAATCTTGATACTAGCTGATGCCCGCGTGGAATTTTGATACCGTCCCGCAAAGCATGGGAACCTATACCCGGGATAAAAAAGCTGTGTATTATTCCAGGCTATTAGTCTATCTCTGTACCAAATTTTAGGTAGATCCGTTTAGCCGTTAGAGAGTGTATGGAATAACATACATACAAACATCTTTACAAACTTTCACATTAAAGGTACCTACCTATTATTCCGAAGGTGACCGCACACGACAACTGCAGACGCACCCAGCAGGAGAAAGTGTCTCTAATCTAACTCTAACTGCCTGTTTGGCTGAATTTATTTTCTTTGATTTTACAAAAGAATTTCTTTGGAAAGAGTAATATAAATTTTCATGTAGGTATCTACCAGTAGCGTAGGGTGAAAACTTTCAAAAGGGAAGTCGTTAGGACAATTTGAGTATAAATGTACACATCTCAAGCACGGCTTCCCTTCGCAGAGCAAGCCGGCAGGAATCGGGTTATAGGGACCCCTCGCCACTGGTATCTACTTACGTTCATATCACAATAGACTGGCCTGAAAAATAGAAAAGAATATAGTATACCTCGAGACTTATATAATCTTGGACGCTAAAATGTGCTCTATACCTACGCACAGTATACGTTTCTTGCGTGTCTTTTAAGGATAGCATGGGGTGTTACTGCGGTGGACGAGCACAAATTCACCAAGCATAGATCATTACAAAACAATCTGCGTGCACCAGGGGCCTTAGACAGAGTGATATTCTATTGGCGAAAACGCCAGTGGAATCGCTAATTGTAGTTTGAAATTGACATAAATCATTAATATAACTATATTTTTTGTATGAAATTTAAGTCTTTGTAACTCGAAATACATTATTTAACTTATCATTATTACTATAATCACCGCAATGTCCCGATGAATTTACCATGGTGAATGTTCTGATGAGCTCTTCCAATTAATCCCACCCTCTCCTTTCCTATATAGGACAACACGTGCAGGGCTTAGATGCCACCCGCATACGGTGCAGAATATTCCATCGAGAACCAAGCGGTTCGGCGACTCCTTCTTCTGCCGCACCATTAAGTCTTGGAATTCTTTACCAGTTCACGTGTTTCCCTCCTCCTACAGTCCCGGGTCCTTTAAGCGGGGCGTGAAAAAGCATCTGATGAGGCCGTCAAGCTGAGTGCCACCATTGTAACATGATACGTGTCTGTAATGGTGACGCTCTTTTCAGGGACTTTGCCTTTAGCTTAAAAATGGTTCGCTTCAGCGCGATTCCATCAATAGAATGTCACTTTGTCTAGCCCCCCTTGGCGTCGTTTGTCTCGCGATTTAGGTTCAATATACGTGTCCTGAGGTATACTGAGTAATAAAAACCACTGGCCATGAGTTTATAATCACCAGTAATTACAATTAAATTTTTATCGCCCAAAAAGAAATAATTTTCTCTCATTGCGATAATAAATTGGCGAGTGCAGACCAAATGTTTGCTGGGATATCGCAAATAGTCGCCGTCGATGGCAAATAGACGTATTAATTGATTTCATTGTTCACTTGCCGATATGTTGTCTGATTGTCTGGGGTAACACTTGTGGGAGTACTGCAGTTATGTATATTCACGCCTGTAAATCTCCTAAGGGTAAGCAGAGGTGAATTAACACCCACTATGATTTGCGGTTTCAGGGGCGAGCTTATGGAGGACAAGCGGGGCAAGCAGGCGCTTTGTCATGGGCTGTGTGTTTACTGTTGGATGGAGAACAGCCCTAGCTCCTAGACAAGTGGCCATTCGTTGGCCGGCATTGTAGAATAGAATGACGAATGTATGGGATTTGACGTATATGACAGACGTCAACGCATGTCATAAACGTCAAATCCCATACTACTCAAATGAAAGGAGTTTTGGCGCGCACACGTTGAAGGAAACATAGCGGTGGTATTTTATTTTCCAAAATTAGTGTGAGTTCGACTTTTTATGTGTAAAAATGGTGGATTTTTAGACATAACGTCTTAGAAAAAGCGCACAAGAGTAGGAAAGTGAAATATTACAGTGAATTGTGACTTATCGTGTTGGTTTCAAATCTCCGTAGAGGCCTTTAGTAAAATATCCACCACTTTACTGAGGCAGCCATCATCATCATCATCATCCATCCATCCACTCATCCAAATAAGATTATTATAAACTACTTGATAATGGCTAAATGCTAAGCAAGAAGACAATAAAAACAAAACAAAATAAATAAATAAATATAAATAAATAAATAAATATTCTACAACATTCTACACAACGCTATCTAGACCCATGGTAAGCTTAATTAGCTTGTGTTATGGAATCTAGAATGCGGATATAATAAATAAATAAATAATAATAATAAATAAATAAATATTCCACAACATTCTACACAACGCTTTCTAGACCCATGGTAAGCTTAATTAGCTTGTGTTATGGAATCTAGAATGCGGATATACATACTTAGATACTTTTTTTTTTGTAAATACATACATATCATACATAGAAACACCCAGACCAATGCAAATATTTATATTCATGCATACAAATATTGGCACTGAGCGGGGATCGAACCCGCGCCTCCTGCGTAGCAGCCGCGTTCACTACCGCTACGCCACAGAGGCAGTACACATACTTAGATACTTTTTTTTTGTAAATACATACATATATACATAGAAACACCCAGACCAATGCAAATATTTATATTGTTTACTATTGGTGTACAATAAAGAATTATCTATCTATCTATCTATATTCATGCATACAAATATTGGCACTGAGCGGGGAAATAAAAACAAACAACATAGTAGGTACCTACTTGTCTAGGGGGGCGGTCCTTTAGTCGCCTTCTACGACACGTACGGGAAGAGCTGTGGTCTGCGATTGGCTACGAGCTACGAATTAGTGCCTTAATTCGTACTTTCAGCACACGATGTTTCTTTATTGTAAAAAACATCCTCTCTTCTTCAATCTAGCGTTAATCCCAGTCGCAACCGAAGCTTTCACCTCATACTCAGGAGTCCGTCTTTTCTAGTCTAACTACGGATTTGGCTGAACTTCAATATCTATCTATCTTCTTACTATTATATAATTGTAAAGTGGTCGTGTCTGTACATTGGAGATATTTAAAAAAAAATACTTGGGTTATGTTATGTTAACGATACTGAACACGAGAATATTTTTTTTTAATTTCCTTTCTGTTTGTTTGTTTGTTCGCGATGGACGCAAAAACTACTGGAAGGATTTTGATGCGGTTTTTTTTGTTAGAAAGGGCTTACTCAGACTTAAAATCTTACGTTTTTTTGATCGCAATCGGTTGAGTAGAACCGAAGATATGAGCAAAGGTCGCGTTAACCGAGATGCACGCGGGCGGAGCCGCGGGCGGAAGGCTAGTTTTCCATAAAAACATTCTGTTCACTAAAAAAGAAAAATCGAGGGAGAGTTACAAAAGGTCGGTTTCCATTGCTGAGTCTTGAGAACGATAAATTTACTGCTACTTATATTATGCTGACAGTATGAATGCCTGAATAAAATATTGACTGCCATAGACTTAGTACGAATGGACCCGCCTACCTAACCTTCAGAATATCACTAAATTCAATAATGTACTTACATACAAATGTGATTTATTCTGTCTATTCATCATTTATCTTAGAACCAGCTGTTGTCTGCGGCTCCGCCCGCGTGGATGTCGGTTATCGTGACCAAACATAGCCTATATCCTTTCCCAAGGTCTAATCCATATTTGTACCAAATTTCATCAAAATTGGTTGTGATTTAGGTGCGACAGAATAACAGAAAGACAGATAGACAGAAAGACATTAAAACAGAAAGACAGAAAGACAGAAAGGGATCTACTGTAATTACTTTTTTCCTCCTGTTGATGTAGCGTCTTTGGCTTTTGTGGGAGCGACTGCCATCTAACTTCCCAATCCCTGAGAGAAAAACCTGCGCCAGAGCCTCGTAAATCAACAGGAGCGCCGTCTTGCAAGATAGGTTAGCTTTATCTTGAAGGCCTTAGCGGGATCCCAAACGAAGCTAGCACGGATCAAGTCCCATCTTGAGCATTCCCTTTTTTCCAATTTAATCGATACGAATTCAATTTAGTTTCGTATGTTTCGTTATTTGTAAGCCGCGTGGTTCCCAGCAGAGTAGAATTTGGGCCACCCCATTTCTTCCCATGCGATGTCGTACAAGGCGACTAAGGGATAGGGCTGTTTAACATTAGACAGTTATATACAGCCCACGCTCAGACTCAGTTAATAAGTAGTACCCGGAATACGGCAATAGGCTCACCCCCTATTACGTGGCACCTACAGGTATGATTCCATAGCCGACCGCATACGACAACTGCCGACGCATGCACCACATACAGCGTGTCCATTACTTGTAAAACTCCGATACGGATAAAGAGGACCAATGAATTACGTGCATCTGCTGCGTGCGTCGGCAGTTGTCGTATGCGGTCGGTGGAATCATATCATAATACAATGATAGGTGAAATGTTGTTGTTAAATTTACCTCTGGCTAACCCTCCGGGGATAAACTATGTATGTATGTAAGTTTCGTTCTCCAATAGGCACACATCACTACATATTATAAAACAAAGTCGCTGTCGCTGTCTGTCCATCCCTATGTATGCTTAAATCTTCAAAACTACGCAACGGATTTTGAAGCGGTTTTTTTTAAAGATAGAGTGATTCAAGAGTTCTTCCTCTTAGCGTTAATTCCCAGTCGCATCCGAAGCTTTTATAGCTCGGAGTCTGGGGTCCGCTTTTTGTCAGTCTTAACTACGGATTTGGCTAGACCTCGATATTTTCTGTGAAGCGATTGCCATCTGACCTCCACATCCCAATGGTAACATTAGGCGATATCGAAGCTTTGCAGCTAGACTGTTGTTTTTTTTGGATTTTTGAGGGCTCCAACTACCCGTAACGACTGCCATAGATGTTCTTATGGCAACCGGGACCGACGGCTTAACGTGCTCTCCAAGGCACGACCAGACCAATGCAAATACCCATATTTCATGAACACAAATATTTGCACTGAGCGGGGATCGAACCCATGCCTCCTGCGTAGCGGCCGCGTTCACTACTGTGCTGTGTGATTCAAGAGTAAGGTTTATAAGTATAATACAGGCATAATATTGTAGATTGTAGAGAAACACTGATAAATCGGGATCAGAAGGCGGAAAATATGGCGGCACGAAGTTCGCCGGGTCAGCTAGTTGTACACCAAGGAAATACAGGTCCATTTATTAATAAATCTATGCCCAGCTACCTGAAAAAAAAAAGGGTTTTTAGAAGGCTAACGGCCCATAACCACAGTCATATATCCGTATTACAACCGGGATTGACGGTTTAATGTGCACGGAGGGTGTTGACTTATAAATGGCGGTCATCCGTCTAAGGGCCGATGGAATCGATTCACGTCCGGTTTTAATTTAGCCGGACAGTTCTTGATATTACCCATTTCTGATGTTTCCTAAAAATGGGTATGTTACAGTTAAAATTCAATTTTAGTTAGAACTCGTTTTCCCCAGTTAAAACCAAATGTCCCTTTTAAAATTATGATTAAGTAGTTAATGCTCAAAAGTGACGCATATTTCCTAGACAAAACGCGTTTTGCCGAAGCGAATCAGTAAACTATGACCATTTTCACTCTATTGCGTGTAAATTCAAATAATATGATGTTAATTCTATTTGTGACTAGGTGTTTCTAGTTTTAACAAATGCATCTAAATTATAACTCAAAGGTGACTGACTGACTGACTGACATAGTGATCTATCAACGCACAGCCCAAACCACTGGACGGATAGAGCTGAAATTTGGCATGCAGGTAGATGTTATGACGTAGGCATCCGCTAAGAAAGGATTTTGATTAATTCTACCCCCAAGGGGATAAAACAGGGGATGAAAGTTTGTATGAAACTTTGTCAATTTTAAACCGATCGGGCTGAGACTTTGAATGCATAAAGCTACTATAACTTAGGCATCCCCTAAGAAAGGATTTTAAGATGCAGGCTATATAAACACTAAGCGATAACCGATATTCACGCGGGCGAAGCCGCGCGCGGGTAACAGCTAGTTTAGTAGATAAAATTAAGGAAATCGAGTTCTTACTAAAATTGGGTGTTAACTGTAACATAAGCATAGGATTAAGCAACTATATATTTTGTATCACAAGGTAATTTTGTCACCTGTGTTAAATATTACCTATCTAATGGTGTCCAAGCCTCTAGAGCCCGATTGCATCAATTTACGTCCGGATTTAATTTAGTCAGACAGTTCCTGATATTGCCCACTTCAAATATTTCCTTACAAATGGATGCGTATCCTTTGAAAGTAAATGATTATATTTTTGGATTACGGTGATTTTACCAGCTGTATATTGTCCGAACGTCGCACTTGCGCAATGAGGGTTCCGTACATAATTGAATTGAGGGACAAACTGATGCTGCACAAACGGAAATTCTCTTTTAAATTTGTGTTGACCTAGAAAATTTATTTTTTCACAGCTCTGCCAATCATAAACCGAAAGAAAATCAAACTTGTTTCGATCTTTTAGACAGCAGTCGGGTTTTTTATTTTTGAAAGATTTATTTTTCCTTTTGTTGTATGGTACCCTAAAAACAATCACATAGTCCATGCTAATATTATAAATGCAAAAGTAACTCTGTGTCTGTCTGTAACGCTTTCATGCTCAAACAACTAAACCAATTTTGATGAAATTTGGTACAGGAGTAAATTAGACCTTTGGAAAGAACATAGGCTAATTGTTTGGTCGCGATAACCGACATCCACGCAGGTGTAGTCCCACGCTACAGCTTATATAAACGTAGTCTTTTTTGTTATATTTTAATTATTTCTATTACAGTTCTGGGCAATGTCTAGAATGTATAATGAAGAATGTATAATGTTACTTACATTTTGTTATATATACTTATAATACTCTAGAATATTATAATTAACTTGATTTAACTTGAGCGAAGCAATTAATTGAATATGATAATATGATGATAATCTATGAAAACTATCAATAAGCAAAGCTAATTTAACTTGGATGAAGTTATAAGCTGAACATACCAATATCCAGCAATGCTGGGTACACACCAACCGATTGAAATAGAACGGTGTAAACGTGTAAGAATGATTGATAAATTCAGACAGAGTACTATGTTATAATATGATATTTTTAATCCCGTTCACGCAACCCATCGGAACCTACTCCCATTATAAAAAAATACGTATTGTGTTTTTTTTATACCGCTTAAGTGACAGACAAGCACACGGCCCACCTGATCGAAAGTGGTTACCGTGTCCTATGGACGTATGCATCACCAGGGGCGTCGCGCTGCCGACCGTGAAGAAACCTTCTAATGCCCTTCACAAAGTACCCCATATTGTAGTCGCTTGGGAAAACCATCGCGGGGAGTTCATTCCACAGCTTGAGTGTGCGAGGGATGAAGTTCCTTTCATACCGCACAGTGCGCACCATTTCCGGTCGCAATGTGTGAGGATGAACTCCCCGCCTATGGCGAGAAGTGCGATGATAGAATGTAGCTGTGGGCATCATGTCAAACAATTGAAATAATTTTAAAGCATTTAGTATGTATGCTAAACTAAACAAATTATTGCCTGCCTGAGCTTGATTTCGCTTTTTCCAATTTATTATAATATTAGTGGGTAGGGAGTAAAATTGGATCAAATATAGAAATATAGATTAAATAAATAAAAGATAAAAAAGAGAAGAATAAAAGATAGAATAAAATATAGAAAAAAGAAATATAGATATTACATAGTAGAAATATTTGTATGTACGAAGATAGTCAAGTTTTAAGTAAATTTGCATTCCCTTGCATTCATCTGGTGTATACCCGGCTTCGTAATTATATTCTATACTTAAATCACTTGCACTAACTCCATAATATCATCAAAAGCGACTTCAATAATTTTGAGTAGACGTAAATCGCTATCGATACTAAAATGGGTCGACATTATGCGACATTGCGCGGAATATGATTTGAAATTCAAACGGATACATGTCAAACCCAAATCATTAGTATACCGTATCTACGACTAGATTAAGGACCCAGCTTCTTGATAGCGATAAGCGGAGGCGGAAGCGTGGCGTTTTCAACATTCAATCGGGTTTTGCTCCACTGTACCCCTGGTTTTTACTACCGGTGGTAGAACGGGTAAAATTCGTATGCTCCATGGTTCCCTTCAGGGGTACAGTGAAGAAAATAAACAGATTCTAATTCCTACTAATCCTCTAACTTCTTCTCCTTCATCCTAGCGTTAATTCCAGTCGCATTCGAAGCTTTTTACCTCGGAGTCTGAGGTCCGCTTTACCAGTCTAACTGTGGATTTGGCTGAACTTCGATATTTTTGTGAAGCGACTGCCATCTGACCTGCACAGTCCAATAACAATATTTGGCGATATCGAAGCATTGCAGCTAGACCAGTTGTTACACTTTTTAGGGTTATTCCCAACGTTTTGTATATATTTTGTAGGTAATTGTATATATTTTTTTCCGTATTTTTTTAATAATTATTAAGGAAATTAAAACACTAAGCGTTTTACTTTATGCGCCAATAACTTAAAATAGGTAGGTATAGCAAGTGGTTTTTCCCCACATTTAGGTATATTTTTGGATAAACAAACTGGCAACATTCAGAAGCCTTCGGGCCATAGACTTAGATACTATAGACAGGGTATACCTACAGAATTGACGTGTATACCTATGTTCCATTTTTATGAATGAACGTTTGACGACGGTTACTATGCTAGGGATGCACCTTCTACTATCGTAATATTTGTCGATATCTATTTATACTATAACCCGCGCCACGTATCTTGGACCTAAAATGTGCTCAAAACGTGCCCTATACGCGCAGTACACATTTCTTGGGTGTCTATTGAGGATAGCACGGGATGCTACTGCGGTAGACGAACTCAAATTCACCCAGCATAGAATATTACAAAGCATTCCGCGGGCGCCAGCCAGAGCCTCGTATGTCTTATGATTTAGGTTCAAGATACGTGGCGCAACTATAAAACTAAAACCCGACTACTGCAGAATCACGAATCCCTAGAATGTATTGTTTTGTTAGAGTAAATGGTATGCGACCACGGTTATTCTTGATATTTTCTTGCTTAATACTTCTTAGGGCGTGATTTGCAGTAGTCGGATTTTAGTTTTAGACTTGATTTTTATTTGTATTGTTTTGGTGCAAGCAACACCCAATAATGTATACATGTTTTTAATGTGCTAATAGAGCCCTTTAATTTCATATCAAACACGTTCTATATATCTCAAGTTTTTTTCTATTATAGTCAGAGTTTCAGATAGTCATTCATACGTCATATTGCCTATAACCAGCGGATGATCAAGACGTTTCTAACAATACCACAATTGCCTAGTTCTAATACGGAAAAACAGAAGACATTACAATTTTGTCAAATCGTATTTCTTCAAAAGAGTACCTACATTTTTGTAAAGAAGAATAGTTTCGTCGTCAAATCATTTATTGGAGTACATCACTATTATGCTTGTAGTAGTATGTTCTAGAAAAATTCAACAATGGCTGTCGCAAATCATTCATAATGTTGGCGCAAATCATTCATAAATGTTGGCACCGTCGGCACGCTGTCAAATTCTCATACTCATTTTCCCAAGTGAGCAATAACTTAAATTTTTTGTCTCTTTTTAGCAGACACAACTGTATATTGGAAAAAAAGAGACAAAGTGATATAATCAAGGTTCAATTCATGTTTGCCTCATATTTTTGTATAACTAGAATTTCTATATGTTGAACGGGGCCCCCCTGTGCTTCGGGCACAGAACAGATAATAGTCTTCGGGTCAAGCTCTGTCTTCGTTTGATATAGAATTTATGCGTGGAACGAATCGTATGCTGACATTTAAAGAAAATCGCACCTATATCCAGAATCCAATATTTTTGCTTGAAATTGAAATTTCTGCAGCCGTTCCATCCATAGATACTTGGTAGGAACTTATTAGGTACTTTCTTTCTATCAGTGTTCCATATTTTATTACACACTAGCTTTCGCCCGCGGCTCCGCCCGCATGGATGTCGGTTATCGAGACCAAACATAGCCTAAGTCCTTTCTCAAGGTCTAATCTACCCCGATTCCAAATTTCATCAAAATCGGTTCAGTGGTTTAGGCGTGAAAGCGTAACAGACAGACAGACAGAGTCACTTTCGCATTTATAAAATTAGTATGGATATGGATATGCTATTAATATCACTGCGAAAGTAACTCTGTCGGTCTTTTTTCCTGTGATTTTATGCCTAAACCACTGAACCGATATGGATGAAATTTGGTACAGAGATGGAATAGATCTTTGGAAAGCACATAGGCTAACTTTTATCCCGAGAAACATTCAGTTATTCGAGCGCCTTCCAGGGTCTGACGCCATAACCTCCCCTAATTTGTGTTTAATTACACAACAGATCAGTCAGTAATCATTTCCCTAATAACATAACAAAAACAATAGCAACGAAATCCAGCGCCAATTTGTAAACAAAAACACATTAACGTAGAAATAAAATGGCGTGAAATATATGAATTTGCCGTTGGACAACGTGGTACTATTTATTTTGTGGTTAGCGAGAAAAAAGGCCAGGTTTCCGCTTTGACTTTTTATAAGCTTTTATACATTTTTTTACTTTATATACAAAAGCCTATGCAGGTATTCTAGACCGAGACTCAGTCCTGAATTTCGATTTATCTAAAGAGAGATTGTATAGAGTCAGATTTGACACATTTATCTATACAATCTTTCTTCAGTTATATCGATATTCAGAACTTAGTACCATTCTAGAATGAAGCCTGCTTCTTCTTCATGACTTGGAATGAAGCCTTAGAAGTACTCGTAGCTATAGCCCACCAGGATCTCTGGATCCAAGCTAATCACACCTGCAAACCAATGTCCCCCGTGTAGTGACAGGAAAATAATACAAGTGTCACCACCCCATCACATCCGAAGGATGTCGTAAGAGGCGACTAACGGAAAAATACGCTGTGATATCACTGCGAGAGAAGGAAAATTCGAAATGAAGCCCTGTACCAACCCGTCTGGCCTTTTTTTAAATGCCTTCGGCAAACCATGGTAGTGACTATTCTTCTGTTGCTGTTTTAGACAGAATAAGAGAGAGATATGAGCTAGCTAGTGATACCTACAAATCGCCTTGCACAACACCGCATGGGAGGAGATGGGGTGGCCCGTATTCTATTCTGCCGGGAACACCTAACCCTATGTGATTGATATAGGTACGTAGGTATGTTTTGGTCGACACCTACCGGGTTGCCCATTTATACTAGCTTCATAGAAAGAAAGAAAGAAAGAAGAAAGAAAAGTATTTTTATTTTGGTTACTGCAGCACACAAAATAAATTATAAAATAAACACGTTTTAGCAGTTCAAAACAAAAAATTATAGGTTAAATTAGACAAAATTAAATGTTTTTTTTTTCATAGTGGCAACACTGCCCAGCATCAGTTTACTTATCTGTGTTGTACATAACATTATGGTATGACTCTATTAGTCTGTGGTCTGTAGTCTATGATTGAGTACAAAAAAAAGCAAAATAGTAAATAAACAAAACAACAAAATAACAAAGTGCAGTGCCTTACGCCCTAAAGAAAAATGGTTACATAACATAAGCCTAGTTTATATTACCGTCATAAATCTGTTTCGTTAGTCTCCTTTCGTCCATCCTCTCTACATGTTCAAAGCATCTAAGCATCTCTTTCCCTGTTTAAGTCATTACATCGCAGGTCTCATGAGAAATTGCTTTCATAATCCGATATACAGACTCATCAAACGTCTAAAATCCAACCAAAATCTCCGTCACCATTAGCCATTCTACTTTTCCCTAATTGTGACAGCCGTGACTTGACGAAAACTCCCCGAAAGCCGGGAATCGAATGTCGAGTCTTAATGATTGATAGCGTGCGAACATCTAAAAGCATAAGGGTCAGTTTACATCTGGTGGAAACATATTCGCGACGTCACGCGCGTATTCGAACATTTTATTTCTATTGGATAAGATTTTAATGATGCAGCCTCCGTGGCGTAGCGGTAGTGAACGCGGTCGCTACGCAGGAGGCGAAGGTTCGATCCCCTGCAGTGCAAATATTTGTGTGAGTGAAATATGAGTTGGACTGGTCGTGCCTCGAAAAGCACGTTAAGTCGTCGGACCCGGTTGCCATAAGAACATCTATGGCAGTCGTTACGGGTAGTTGGAGCCCTAAAAAATCCAAAAACAACGGTCTAACTACAAAGCTTCGATATCGCCTAATGTTAACATTGGGTTGTGGAGGTCAGATGACAATACAAATCCGTAGTTAAGACTGGTGAAGCGGACCCCAGACTCCGAGCTGAAAGCTTCGGATGCGACTGGGAATTAACGCTAAGAGGAAGAAGTAGATTTTAATGATGCATACTATTTGCAGCTTTAAGCAGTAGGTCCCAGTTGCCATACGAACATCTATGGCAGCTATTACGGGTAGTTGGAACCCTATAAAGTTCAACACCGGCCCCCTGAGACCACTGGTAATTCGTTGGCCAGTGTATTGTAGAATAGAATGACGAATGTATGGGATTTGACGTATATGACATGTGTTGACATCTGTCATATACGTCAAATCCCACACATTCGTCATTCTATTCTAGAATACGCCGGCTGACGAATGGCCATTTATCTAGGGGAGCCGTTCTAACTGTAAATACTTCGATTACCTAATGGGTTGTTAAGGTCCGATGACAGTCGCTTCACGGAAAATATCGAAATTAAGCCTTTAGTTTATCAATATCTTGGTATGGTATGGTATGGCGGGCTGGTTTCCGCAACTCCACGTCATGGCGCGGTTTTTGCGTAAAAATCAATATCTTCATATTATTTAAGAAGTTATGTTAGTAAATACAATATTGATCAGTATAACAACGAATAAATATAATTATTTAAAATTACCACTTAACGGCTCGAGCATCTGGTCTAGAATGACCCTTATATTCAATCAATCTTTCTTAGAATATTTTACTCGCTTTTTAATTTCTACGGTTATTAATCTTGCCAGGATTTTGGAGTCAAGATGTCGTTAAGCTCGCCTGTTGGTCTGTTTGTAATACATGCATACATATGTATATTCACGCTAGTAAATCCCCAAAAGAGTTTTTGCCAACTATGAAAATTGAAATATAATGAAATATCACGTAATAGGGGCTGAGCCTATTGTCGTCAGACGAAACCGTGGGGTAAGTACTATATTATACAAACATATAAATATGTTAGTTGTAAGTTATGAGTTAGAATGGTGGAATGTTTTTCAAATTCTATGATTTATATCTAACGGTTTCATAACCGTTTTTAATTCCAATTTTAAATCATTCTTATTTTAGGGTTCCGTATCCAAAGAGAAGTCATCCCAAGGTGACGGAGAAAGAATAATAGTATCACTACCTCATGTCATTCGAAGGGTGTCGTAAGAGGCGACAGACAGAAAAATACGCAGTCGGTATCACCACGGTAATACTATCCATACAGTATTGTAACTCGACCGTATTTTAGAGATAAGTGCCTAGAGCCGCGCGGTACGTACACATGCGATAGGGCTGCCCACCCACAGCAATTTGATTACAACTGCCGACTTTAACTTTCTATCAAGTACTTATATATATATAAGATAGTTTTGTGATTATAAATATGTACCTATTATTTTATTTAATTAAACAAATTAAATACTTTGTGAATAGAATAGTTTATTAACGTTTCTATTAGGTAGGTTTATAAGGTCATAGGTGACGCACACATATCCCGAGGTTTTAAAGACAAGTGTAGTTACCTACTGTATCATGATCTTCCCATCTACCTATACTCCATTCGGTTAAGTACCTACTTAACAAAATGTAAACAACATTGATAGCCCTAAAACGGCCAACAACGACCGTCTAGCTGCAATGCTTCGATATCGCCTAATGTCACCATTGGGCTGTGGAGGTTAGATGACAGTGTCTTCACGGAAAATATCGAGGTCCAGCCGAATCCGCAGTTAAGACTGGTAAAGCGACTTCGACGGTGAAAATGCGACTGGGAAATAACGCTAGGATGAAGAAGACTATTCTGTTTAGACTAAGAGACTGAAATCCGAAATCGAACTAGGTAGGTACTAGTTAGTCAGTTAAGTTAGTTAGCCTAGTTTTTTTGTTTAATCTTTAATACATATATTATGTGATTTTATAAAAAGTGGCTACAATATATTGTTTACCTTTGGTTAAGTACCTAACCGAATGGAGTATAGGTAGTTTACTTGTGTCAAACACTTTACTCAATTTATTTATTAATCTAGGCCTTTTATTCGGGAAGAGAAAAAGAATTCCATCAAAGACACAAATTACGTAGGTACCTACCCACTAGTACATAAGTAAAATCATTTTATACCTACCTATAATATTTATTATATTCACACCTCAGAATACGGAATAAACCGTTTATTCCGTATTCTGATATACCTATAATAAATATATTATGAACGTTTGTGTGAATACACAAACATTCATAATATATTTATTATATTTCTAGTAAAAAAAATTGCGCAATACTACTTACTGTTTAAAAACGACATCGTCGCTGCGGGACATTCCTGGCCGGTTCCGACCGGTTGCTTGCCGAGCGCATGCCGAGATCGAGGCGCGTAGGTATAGGACGCGTTTCGTCCGTTTATATGAAGACAAGTTACTGTATGTATATTTATTCTGTGGTATCACTGCGAGAGAAGGAAAACTCGAAATAAAACCCTGTACCAACCCGTCTGGCCAGCGTGGAAACAGTAGGCCAGAACCACCCAACATTGGTAGAGGCCTATGTCCATTATGGACTACGATAGGCTAGAGATTGATCCAATGAGAAAAAGTGGGACCCTATTACTAAGACTCCACTGTTTGTCTATCACCATGCTGGGTATCTTATGAACCGTTATAGCTAGACAATAAAAAATTGCACAGATGATTTACCTATAGTACGCGCCAGTAAGTGCGGCAATACAGGTCATTAGGTACCATTTATTACTAGTAAAATGATAATGTAATAATCTTTAATTCTTTATTTTTAGTGACATCTCTGGTAGCTTCGTAAGACGGGGACCCCGTGTATTATGATAAGCGAGCGATATTCATTAGCGACAGTTTTTGTACTGGAAGCGATACGTCAAGTAACCTATTGTTTTTTTCGAGATGAAGGTGGGTGAATGACCCGTATTGCCAGGCTAACTGGCAAATAGTATAGTTCGGTTGCCGCTATAACATCTAATGCCAAAGAACAGAATACAATAAATTCATAACTAAGGCTCCTATAAAACAAATTTGATTTTAAAGGAGGCTAAACAATGGTAGGTACAGAACTCTTCTTGTGTGAGTCCGTCTCACACTTGGTCGGTTTTTATTTGGATAGGCTTGGCCATAAACATTGGCCGTACATATTGTCATGGAGTAAAACAAATTTGATTTTAAAGGAGGCTAAACAATGGTAGGTACAGAACTCTTCTTGTGCGAGTCCGTCTCGAACTTGGCCAGTTTTTATTTGGATAGGCTTGGCCATAAACATTGGCCGTACATATTGTCTTGGAGTAAAACAAATTTGATTTTAAAGGAGGCTAAACAATGGTAGGTACAGAACTCTTCTTGTGCGAGTCCGTCTCACACTTGGTCGATTTTTATTTGGATAGGCTTGGCCATAAACATTGGCCGTACATATTGTCATGGAGTTTGTAACAGTTGTTTATGGCCAATAAATTAATTTTATGATTATGTAGATCGGCACTAGCGCCACTGTAAATGTTTTTTCAACTGTTTTATGTGAAGTGAAACATTTGGACGGTTTTGCAATATTTGTGAATAGTAGCCATTAAGTTCCTATTTTACGTCAGATTGGACAAATTTATTCATTCTGTGTTATTTTTTCTGTGCACAGTGCACAGATTGTGTTGAAATATGATAGGTACCAATTTAAATAAACTTGTGCAATATTTTTTTTTCTTACAGCATGTGCCTACTGTACCTACTTAAATACAGAGTTTTGGAGCCAACGCAAATAGGTAGGTATATTTTCATTTTCTTTTTCTGTATGGAGCACTTTCAATGGTCATAAGTACCTAAGGTGTTGTGAAAAAAATTCTCTAAAGTAGCAAAATCGTTTTTTTTACGATAGAGGAACTTGAGAAAAATGTGAGAACCGGTAATAACGGTTCTCATATTGCGCATACTCAAGTTCCGGTAGCGCTGCCTGCATTACAAGGCATAAAGCATTGCAAACTCAGTAGTATAAGGAAAGTAAATTCAAATTTCGTACACAACTCGTTTTACTTGAATGCATAATAAAACTCTTTTTAAAAGTTACAGCATTTCACGTTCGTCCAAATTCATTACAAACGTTACGTTTCTAAAAGCTCCACCAGAAATACTTAAATACGTGATAATATAATTAAACATTTCAGAGTCCATTAAAACTTACAAAGTTTTCTCTCTGAGTTAGTGATAAGTACTTGTTAATTACCTTTTTGTTTTGTAGTAATGGTCGAGTGGTACATATTAACAAGAGCGGTTTTTTGGCGGTTTAATAAATAAGCCTAATAAATAATTAGGTATGCCTAATGCGGAAGGCGGAGAAGCGGCAGCAGTAATTATGCATCAATCAATATATTATAGGAAACGGTCCACATGATAGCATGAGGTTACAGTGCAGATAAGAAACGGGTGAGTTCCTGCCACCTTGTGCTTGACTGTCTGTATATCTATTCAAAAGCCAATAAGTACTAGTTATATTATATTCTTTCGTAATACATAAAACTACAGATTATCTATTAGTTGGTATTTAACCTACATATTTTAGATGTAAAATAATTGAGTTCCTAACCATACCATAGATATTATAAAGAAACATATCTAGAACAATTTTCCCGCGCTTTTAATATTATTTATGTTTTACACGATCTCTTATTATGTTTTTAACATTTATTTTTGCGTTGTTATGGCGGAGGAAGTATTTATTCCTCAAATATTATATTTCAAGGCAAGCCGTAGGAATATGACCCGGTCAAACAACCATTTAGTAAAATGGTTTTGTAGATATTTGCCGAAAAAATTAACATTAGTAGGTAGTATTCGTGCAGTCATTGTTATTTTTAGCAAATAAGCCTTGAATGTAATAGACAACTACTTTGACATGATTATTTTCTTCTCTCGTACATACTACTTATCCAATTTCAGCTATGTTGAACTAAATGTTCCATTTTCTACAAAAGTACCTATACCTAGTATAAAACGGAAAGGATACGGCGGAGGATCGGCAAACGTGGCGCATATTGGGAGAGGCCTATGTCCAGCAGTGGACTGCAATAGGCTAATTGATTGATTGATAGTATAAAAAATGCAAAATGAAGGTGAAGTGGCAGTATAAAAAATGCAATGCTGAAGACAAAATCTCAGGAAAGAGGGTCACAATTACAGACACGTACAATATTACAATGGTGGCACTCAGCTTGACGGCCTCATCAGATATTTTTTCACGCCCCGCATAAAGGACCCGGGACTCTACAATGATGTATTATATTTATAGATAGGTACGTCATACACGAAGATGGCGGCTTTCAAAAATGGCACAAACACAATATATTAGCTCCTTACTAAAAATACGACAATGTTATTAATTAATATGAAATAAATAATTATTTATATTAATTAATTTAATTATATTTTATTATTACAAATTTATTAAGTATTATGAACGTTTTTTTTTGGGTGGCGCACTGTCGCGATTCTGGGGCCTTACTCCGAAAATCGAAAACTATCGTATTCGTTGACGTTTCGGCCATTTAGCTACCCCGAAAGTGTTTCGTGTCGTATTTCGTATCCGTCTTCGATCGTTTGACATTGAGGTGGTCGATCATTGTCGGTGCACCTACTCCCAAAATACATTTGACGTTTTCGTTGTCGTTGTTTGACAAGTAATTTTGCGGATTATTATTTAAAATTCAACGAAAGCTATATACCTTTCGTAAGACTTTCGAAGTTGAATTTTTATCTAAGAAAATGGCGAGATTTTTATTGTTGGACGATATGATGAGGGAAGAAGCGGTTGAGCGAAGTCAAAATCGTCACCGGCTTCGTGAAAAAAACTTTTTGAGGCAAATTCCGGACATGGAATTTGTCTCTAATTATAGATTGACGAGGGTACTTTCAGAGGAGCTATGCGAGGAAATCATTCCTCTACTTCCTCAAAAAAACAATATCGCACCTACGGTGCAACAACGTCATTTATGCAAATGATGTAATTTTTCAGGAGAAGCGTTTGAATATTCGACATCCTATAATTAAATATGGTTCTTCTTTTCTAAAGAAATGAACATGTAATATTTAAACTACATCTATAAACTTCATTATGTAATCAATGAAAACATTACCTGACGTTGTTATAAAAAAATATTTATAATTAAAATTTAAAACCCTCGCAGAAGTGACGTTATGGCACTAGAAAACTATTAATTGGGGATATTGTGTCATAAAAATTAAAACACAAAAATATTAATTCAGAGGCTTTTTAACACCGTCCTCCTCGAGGGCATAACGCCAGAAGCGTGAAACAGAGGCGTGGTGGTGCTGTTCTTTAAGAAAGGTGACAAACCCTTACTGTAGAATTACAGACCCATCTTGCTTCTGAGCCATGTTTACAAGCTGTTTTCAAGGGTCATTACGAATCGTCTCGAGCGCAGGCTTGATGACTTCTAGCCTTCCGAACATGCCGGTTTCCGAAGAGGCTACAGTACCTACCATAGACCACATACATACGCTGCGGCAAGTTATACAGAAGACCGAAGAGTATAATTTGCCACTTTGCTTAGCGTTTGTGGACTATGAGAAAGCCTTTGATTCGGTCGAGACATGGGCTGTGTTTGAGTCTCTCCAGCGGTGCCGTATTGATTTATCGGTATATCGAAGTGTTGAAGTGTTTGTATAATAAAGCCGCCATGTCGGTCCGAGTACAGGCACTTTCGTAATTCACAAAATTTGAATTTGCAAAGAGGCGTAAGACAGGGAGAATTGATATCTCCGAAACTGTTTACGACCACTTTGGAGAACGCTTTCAAGCTCCTGGAATGGAAAGGATTCGGCATCAATATTAATGGCGAATACATCACTCACCTCCGGTTTGCCGACGATATTGTAGTCATGCCAGAGTCGATGGAACATCTCAACGCGATGCTCGAAGGCCTCAACCGAGTTTCTCAAGAGGTGGGTCTTAAAATGAACATGGAGAAGACAAAGGTGATGTGCAATGCCCATGTTGTACCCACCCCAATATCTGTTGAGAGCTCGGTTCTTGAAGTTGTTGACTCGTACGTCTATCTAGGACAAGTAGTCCAGTTAGGTAGGCCCGACTTCAAGAAAGAGGTCAAACGCCGAATCCAACTCGGCTGGGCAGCGTTCGGAAAATTGCGCAATGTCTTCTCGTCCGACATACCTCAGTGCCTCAAGTCGAAGGTTTTCGACCAGTGTGTGTTACCAGCGATGACTTATGGCACTGAAACGTGGTCCCTCACTATGGGCCTTATGAGTAAGTTCAAAGTAGCCCAACGAGCTATGGATAGGGCTATGCTTGGAGTCTCTCTGCGAGATCGAATCAGAAATGAGGAGATCCGTAGACGAGCCAAGGTTACCGACATAGCCCAGCGGATTAGCAAGTTGAAATGGCAGTGGGCAGGGCACATAGCACGGAGGAATGATGACCGATGGGGTCGAAAAGTCCTCGAGTGGAGGCCACGTATCGGCAAGCGCAGCGTAGGATGTCCACCTACATGGTGGACAGATGAAGTCATTAAGGCCAAGGGAACGCGCTGGATGCGAGCCGCTTCCAACCGAACTTATTGGAGATCTATAGGGGAGGCCTTTGTCCAGCAGTGGACTTCCTATGGCTGAAATGATGATGATGATGGATGTTGCATGTCTTGCTCGTTTCTTGCTGTATTGCTAGCTAAATCTTGCAATTCAACCGAGCTTTGATTGCCGCTTGAAAGTGCAAGTTGCACAAGTTTTTTCCCTCACTCCATTTGAAGTCTGGAAATAAAGAAAATACCTAAGTTTCTCGAAAATTACGTAATTTCAACTATTACAATAGTTGAAATAACGTAATTTTCGAGAAACTTAGCTATTTTCTTTTTTCTTATATTCAATTATAGTTTTGCATTCTGAAGATCTGTCACATTATAGGTTTCGAACCTACTACACACTCCAGCTCTCCCCAGGGATTAACCTCCTTCCGCCCCTTTAAAAGTTAAAAGTGAACTTGCATAATACTAAATTATAGAAAAACAACTTAAACATAACGGTTGTCACAATTGTTAACCGAACATAAAGTTTATTATACCATAAAATACAAGGATTGGAGAAACAATGTCATTACAGACACAAGTGCCGTTATTGTGGCAGAAATATAAAAATAATTTGTCACAATTACCTGAGTGACGATGTAGCTCCAGAAGATTGTCACTCGTGCGGAGTCGTGCGGGGGGCCGCGCGCTACTGACCAATCTAACGTTGTTTCTCCAAGTTGCGGCACAGATTACCTAATAGTTGGAACAGATAACTCACTGCCTGGAAAATTAACGATCCAACTCAGATAAGTGCCTACAAGTCCACGTGATCAACCACCTCCATACGAATATGTATCTTAACAGACAGCCATACGGTTATTATTACTTTGCAGTCGCTCGGCGTCGTCCTCGTAGTTACGTATAATGACGCTAGGGTTGCCTCGCTTAATAAAGGCTTTACACTAGTTTACAATAGTTTGACATTTTTCTCACCTATTCATCGAATATCGAATAATAGCCGAATATTATTGGACATTCGGTCAACATGTATTTCATCTCAATCACAATCCTACCGGTCAGCAACTCAAGAGTAGGTAAGCTTAGACAAGGCCTTAGATAAACTACTATTCTCAGTGCACAGTGGCGATTATTATATATTTGGTCTGAACGCAAACAATGCAGTAGAGGTAACGCACCGACCTACACAAGTACACGAGAGTCAAACGCCAGCCCGCGACAGAGCGGTGCGGGCGGCGGCGGCCATCGCCGGTCGCTGATCGCCTCGCGATACCATCCTACGAGTACTTACAATTTTTTATTTATTGCATTCAAGTGTTAAGACTGAACCCGAGCCGTTAGCAGGCTATAAGTAGGTACTAGGTCAGATAACTACATCTTGTAACAACCAATCTGTTACTGAATAGACTAAGTACCTACTGAATCCAACATTTTTTAAGTCTTTCCGTATAGTAGGTAGCGAAGTGGGTAGGTAGGTACCTATATTACTTTGTACAAGATATGTACCTACCTATGTATATTAAATATTGTCATAGGTAGGTACCTACAGTAACTTAACGAATGTAATTACACTTATTAAGTAAGTACCTACTTGCCGTTCTTCATTAACAGGCAAGCAGAAGTAAGATTTTTATTTGATTTGTTAGATTCGCATCCGTGATATGCTTTCATAATAGCATCATAGATTGAGTATTAATTATATTAATAACAAACAAAAAGACTCAACAAACAAAAAGACTCAACAAACAAAAAGATTGAAACGTAATAATATAACCAAACCTTAGTACTTTATTACGCGCGTGTGCACGCGCGGCTAGCGACAGCCCGACTGACGACCGAGGACCGTCGGCGACCGGCGGCGAGAGCGCGCAAGTACATAGAGTGAGCGTGGCCTGGTTGCGGTTAGATTCCCGCCTAAACCATAACGACACAACTGCCCTCACACGAAAGTTTAAGTACTATACAAATGACAATTACGCACCAGGTAAAGAAGTATATTTGGGTTAATTTCTCATTATCAGCTCAATTTTGACAAAAATTGCATAAATGACGTTGTTGCACCGGAGGTGCGATATTTTGGCAAAGGGACATTGAACCAACAACCATTAACATTATCCATTACGGAAGTATTTGATGACCCCAGTAGATGGCGTTACATACATACGGGCACCATGACAGGCACTGATCTCTATTATCTTAATAGAGATAGTGCATACGGGTATCATAGTTTCAAATTTGAAATTGTCAAACTGTCAAAGTACGTATTAAAAACATAGAACAATATTATGGCACGAGGGTTTTTAGGATCGTTCACATTAAATATACGTAAATTCTTGAAAAATTACATTTTAGTGATCTAACAGTACCTTTGTAATAAAAATCTCATAATATTTTTTAATTTGACGCTCTTTTCATGAGAATACAACTATATTTGTTGATTTTTCATTTGTTAACGGTTTTTAGATGTTTATAATATATTGGACCACACTATTCATCTAGACTCGATCGTTAGTCTATGATTCCGAAGACGGCGGCATCCGTCAGTCGTCACCGAAAGGTTTTCAGAGTAACTTTAATGGTCCGTGTTCGGCGACCGTTCGTTTCGATCCGAAACGTTCATGTTCGTTTTTGGGAGTAAGGCCCCTGATTGGTGCATAATATGATGACCAAAAGTCATCATTTTTTTGTCGCCATTTTAGAGTGTGGACAACGTAAGGGAAAGATCGCGGGTTCGAGTCCCGCCCGAGAATTGATTTCGCTTTTTCCAATTTATTATAATAACATATCTATAGTTTATAATATATCATTGGGACTCTAGAAAGAAAGAAACTATAAAAAGGTACTAATTAATGGTAGGTGACCATCGGGCAGACATTCTGTTACACAAAATTTCTTACATGAAATCCGTGCAGACACGACCACTTTACAATTAGGTATATATAACAGTACAGGGGCCTTACTCCGAAAATCGAAAACTATCGTGTTCGTTGACGTTTCGGCCATTTAGCTACCCCGAAAGTGTTTCGTATCCGTCTTCGATCGTTTGACATTGAGGTTGTCGATCGTGGTCGGTGCACCTACTCCCAAAATACATTTGACGTTTTCGTTGTCGTTGTTTGACAAGTAATCTTGCGGATTATTACTTGAAATTCAACGAAATCTATATACCTTTCGTAAGGCTTTCGAAGCTGAATTTTTATCTAAGAAAATGGCGAGATTTTTATTGTTGGATGAAATGATGAGGGAAGAAGCGGCTGAGCGAAGCCAAAATCGTCACCGGCTTCGTGAAAAAAAATTTTTGAGGCAAATTCCGGACATGGAATTTGTCTCTAATTATAGATTGACGAGGGTACTTTTTGAGGAGCTATGCGAGGAAATCATTCCTCTTCTTCCTCAAAAAAACAACATTTTGGTAAAGGGGCATTGAACCAAACCAACAACCATTATCCATTACGGAAGTATTTGATGACCCCAGTAGATGGCGCTACACACATACGGACACCATGACAGGCACTGATCTCTATTAACTTAATAGAGATAGTGCATACGGGTATCAAAGTTTCAAATTTGAAATTGTCAAACTGTCAAAGTACGTATTAAAAACATACAACAATATTATGGCACGAGGGTTTTTAAGATCGTTCACATTAAATATACGTAAATTCTTGAAAAATGACATTTTAGTGATCTAACAGTACCTTTATAATAAAAATCTCATATATTTTTTAATTTGACGCTCTTTTCATGAGAATACAACTATATTTATTGATTTTTCATTTGTTAACGGTTTTTAGATGTTTATAATATATCGGTCCACACTATTCATCTAGACTCGATCGTTAGTCTATGATTCCGAAGACGGCGGCATCCGTCAGTCGTCACCGAAAGGTTTTCAGAGTAACTTTAATGGTCCGTGTTCGGCGACCGTTCGTTTCGATCCGAAACGTTCATGTTCGTTTTTGGGAGTAAGGCCCCAGATTCCGGCCGGGCAAAGTGAATGAACAATCCGTGAAAATAAAAATGTTCGTGGAGGTCACATCCCTTATCATTAAAGTTAATGGCGCGTGAAAGTATATGGGCCCATTCGGATTATATTGTTAGAAGGACACTAATTTTTAGAAAAGAATACGGAAACAATAGGAGGGGGAAGAATTATGAGTACCTAGGTGCCAGTACTCCGGTTGGACACTATGGTGTATTGCCGTCCCAATTGCGCAGTCCGACTGGGCAAGTACCTTCGCCCTACAGAATACCGCGGCCATATAACCTCGTGTTGTGTTCCCGGCGCTGAGCAGGGTAACCAGAGCTTTTGTCATGTCAGTGGGAAGATTAAGGGCTTGTCGTTAGTGCTTGTGGTACTTTACCAGCCGGACTGTTCAACTGGGACGGGAATACAGTCGTATTCTGCCTCCATTAATGATGATTGTGATAGCTCCAAAGTATTATACAAACAAATAAACACAAAGCAGCAAACACTAGTAGTTATAAGAGAGAAACAGAGGCTTACAATCGTGAACTAAGTATGTTTTACTATGATGGAGATGAAACTGTCTGTAGAAAGCCTCTCGTCTCGCCGGCCTAATCTGTACTTAAAGCGTTCATAGTACATTTGTCAAAGAGAGCGTCTCGTTGACGTGACGAGTTCGGACCGCTGCCTATCGGTGCTAATGACCGCGGGTCTACTTCTGTTTATAAATAGGTGTAGGTCTGACTGATAGCTTACAGCGGATTCGTTTCTTTATATTGGTCGAGGCGAGTAAGTTAACACATTGTAAAGTGGGTGATAGACATAGCACGCGGTTTTTAAGTTCGCGAACTTACTCGGCTCGCCGTCGGTGACAGACGTCAAGCTTGCTCACACTGTATTGCAATGTCGTCGAGAGAAGAGGCTTTGTGCTATCTAGGAATTCTATCATGTCATATTTTAAAAACTAAACATAAAAGACGAAATCGGAAAATGTGGGTCAAGAACTGGATTACGAAGAGAGAGCGTTTATCACATGAAATTTCAAACTTGCTAGATCGCCAACGAACTTACTCGGCGGTTTTAAAGTACGCGAACTTATGGTGACAGACGTGCGAGTAAGGTCGCCGAGCCATAAGTCCGCGTACTTACTCGCACGTCTGTCACCCACTTAAGGTAGTTAAAGTAAGCAACACGAGTCAAGTCCAAGCGTGAGTGACCATTGTTAAGACATTGTAATATCTCCATACCTTGGAGGACTACGTTAAACTGTTGTTCTCGGTTGCCATACGAATATCTATGGCAGTTGGATCCGTAAAAAGTCCGACACCTGGTCTAATTACGGAACTTTGACATCACCATTGGGTTGTGGAGGTCAGGTGGCAATAGATTTACGGGAAATCAGCCGCTTTTCTGACTGAAAAGTGAACCACGAAATCCGAGGTACAGGCTTCAGATGCGAATGGAACTAACGGAAAGATGATGATGCTATCGTTTGCTAATACTAGCTATCCTTATAATATCTTGTTTTCAGTAGGTGATCTTCTGTGATCTCTCCGCTTTGGTGGAGTCCCTCGAGCTGAAAAACATCTCTTCTCGCACAGCACGCAGCACACTGCACACATCTCCGCTTTGGTAGAGTCCCGCCCTAAGCGTTAATATGTCGCAGTTAGTATGACCGCGTCTCAAGTCTCAATTCAATAAAACATGTCCTATAACAACACAGTTTGCATCGTTCGTTAGCTGTTGTACAAAGTTTGCACTTTGTTTACTGTTGTTTACTACGCACTTACGTAGTATGTGCAAACTTTGTAAGTACATTAAACGTACTTACTATACTTTTTAACCGACTCTGTTAAATGCCGTATAATATACTAGTAACTTTAGAAACTTTTCAAAATGTAGGTAACTACGTTGAAATAATTAGTTATTAGCGAGGTTTACTGCAGAGTTGAATTTATCAGAGACTTCTAATCCATAGATTTAACATACAGACTAGATCGCATTTAACCCCGCGTTTACACGCTGCCCATCGCATTGCTCATCGTGTTGCCGGAAATATTCCCACGAATAATGCCCTAGCATTCACACGTAAGCATCATCGTGTTGGTCCGCATTACAGTATTCGCCCTGCAACGGAGACGGACGTATACGTATGGAGAACAACGCTCTGTAACAGTGTACGCATTATGCTTTTACAGCATAGCGAATTGATTAAATAGATTAATAATAAAAACTATCACTTTCAACTACTATACACTTTCCGTAGATCGATATAAATATTTTTAAAAGTAAATATTCGAGGAGCAATAACGAAAGCCCTGTTTACTGATTAGCGCCATCTAGCGGTCTCGTATAGTTCATCGCGCTAGTATTGCCGCTACTTTGACTCGCGCCGCCAAGCCGACATTCGCAGCAACATACGCGGCAGTACTCGCGGCATGACGAATATACCATTCACACCAAGTCTCAGCCCACTTCTCTCGCCACTTCCCTCGCTCTGCCGCGAGTATGTAAACGCAGCTTTAGATTGTTTCTCGGACGAAGAAAGATTCTCACGTCAGTGTATCTCCAAAGGGATGAGCACATTCTACTAACTACTTACGATTATGTCAAGCGGTAACCGGCATCCATGTCTGAAACAACACAATGAGCTGTAACACGTCATTTTAATCCTCAGATGACGTGTCGTAAGTAAAGTTCGGGCAATTGAGCCCAAATTGGGAAAAGTTAATGTTTGACTACCTACTGACTTATAAGCCGCTTTACCGAAAGAAGAGCTTATAGGCACATTATAGGCCTCACTTTTTTTGTAGCGAACTGCCGAGGCCTATTTTGTAACCTCGCGAGGTTACAAAATTTCTCTCAGTTGTCTTATTCCACGAGTTGAGGGGGAAGGGGGCTCCATTGTACTCTTTCTACTTCAGTGAAACTTAGTGGTTCAGCTATTTATCTATAAAACGTATAAATGAAAAAATAATTTGTTCAGTGATTTCAATAATTTGCAGCGCTTTTTAGTAAAAAAATGTTGTAATTACTTTATTGAATTACTAGTTGTTACTATGTCGATTTTTGATTCCGTTCCCGCAACCCATGGGAACCTATTTCATAGATTAGAAGCCTATGTGTTATTCCAGACTATAATCTAGCCCTGTACCTAATTTCAGTCAGACCCGTTCAGCCTTTAGAGCGTGATTGAACAAACACTCAAACATCTTCACACTTTTGACAGCCTCTGTGACGTTGGCTGGTGGTAGTAAACGCAATCGCTACGCAGGAGGTGCGGGTTCTATTCCCGCTCGGGGCAAATATTTGTATGCTTGAATATGTGTGTTTGCATTGGCCTGGTATGGTCGTGTCTCGGAGAGCACGTTAAACCGTCGGTCCCGGTTGCCATACGATCATCTATGACAGTCGGTACGGGTAGTTGGAGCTCCAAATAGCTCAACAACTGGTCTAACTGTAATGCTTCGATATCGCCAACGGGTTGTGACGGTTCACGTCGGTAGTGTAATGGCCAGGATTCGAATCCGGGACCTCTCGATCGTAAGGCCGACTGTTTAACCACTAAGCTACCGACCTTTTAAAGAACTACATATAGTAATCGCGTAACGCTCTATTGTTCCTACCTACCCCATGGGGATAGGCGTGAGGTTATGTAGTAAGTCCACATTTATGTCGCAAACATCATATTGCCCTCCCCCACCTCTCCCCCCCAACCGTGGAACTTCACGAATATAAGGGAGCAACGTGCGGGGACGGTATAGACGTGACTGGGAGTGACGTGACTTATCTAGTTTTGATTGAATACTGTGTGCTATAAGAAGATGCTGACGGCTGTCGGTTCATTTGGGAATACGACACTTTCGTTCGTACTTAAAGGCAATTTAACTTGTATGGTATATGAATGTACATAACGCCGCGTGGTTACGAGAATTTGGGCCACCCCATGTCCTCCTATGCGGTGTCGTACAAGTCGACTAACGGATAGGACTGTTTAACATCAGACAGATATATACATACAGCCCAGACTCAGCTTCAGATACAGGCTCTAGTCCACAATAATGCCCGGAATACGGCAATAGGCTCACCCTCTATTACGTGGGATCTAATACAATGATTGGCGAAATGTGGGTGTTGATTCACCTCTGTCTAATCCTCCGGGGATAAAGGCCTGATTACATTCAATAACGTCACCTTTTTGGACATTAACAATAAATTCGAAACAAAATTTGATTTCTATAGAATCGAAATAATATTTTCTTATAAAGATTTTGTGTACAACACGAGCCGGCAACAGACGAATAAACTCCACTGAACCGAAAGCTATTTATATCGTTACGATACTATGCCATATATTACTGTATTTTATTATATCAGATCATTCTAGGGTACAGAAAAACAAAAGCTCATGAAAGACAATTTAAGAATTCAATTCAAAGGTGGATTTAGACCTATTAATCCAGTAAAAATAAAGATTTGAGCTTGCATAAATTCGCATAGAGATGAAAATTCGTGGGGATCTTAACTACACTATAATGAAAGAAATATCAAAAGTCGCCATCGATTGGACATCTGCATTTTTTTTTATTCAAGGTTAAAGGTCAAATATATTGGATTCTCGCATTTTTCTCGTAATCAGCAAATGTTATCGCAAAATTATGTTAGACAAAGTTGTAGATCATATAATTTCCTATAGGTGAAATTGGCATAAAACATTTTTTTGTACCTACGGGTCACCATTTCGGAGATATTACGTTTTCAAAATTAGAAGAACTCATATCTGTTTTATATGGACACAAGGAGGTAGGAGACGACGGTATTTCCGTCCCAATCGAGTAATCGAGCAGTCCGACTGGGGAAGTACTCCGCCCTACAGAAGACCGCGGCTATAATAACCTCGTGCTGTGTTCCCGGTGGAGAGTAGACTAGCCAGAGCTCACTGGAGAGGTTTTGTGATGTCAGTTGGAAGACCAAATGCTTGTCCTGCTTGTCTTCTGCGCAGACGGTACAGAATCTCTCTGTTCTCTGGTCAGCAGCACGAATGTGACTCATCTGTTGTTGCACTCATTCATACGCCACGATAACCACTTTGCATCAAATGGTGTGCTTTTCGGCTACCTAAGTGCTGTAAAACATACATAAAATGAATAAGACATAGTGATTATATTCACGACTGTCAGATACAACAAGTAAAATCTTCCCTATACGTATACCACATCCTTTCATAAAATCCTTCTCATGATCCGTCAACAACCATAAACACGACACAACTTTTATCTCGAATAATTTCCGTTCGCTCCCGAAACAATTTAGCAAAAGTGTCCTGTTGTGGTCTTAACTGTTATAGTTTCCGTGTTTAAGATTATTACGTAGGGTAGGATCTTGACCTCGACATAAGGATGTAATTCATTGACCTTGAGAGAGAACCACAGTGAAGAAAAATATAATTTAACATTTATTTCTGAGCAGCTCCCCTAGACAAGTGGCGATTCGTTGGACGGCGGCGTACCTATTGTAGAATACAATGACGAATGTATGAGATTTGACGTAAATGACAGAGATCAATGTATATCATAAATCAAATCTCATAAAAGATCTATTTAGAAAGGAAAAAGAATTGACTGCGGGCGAGACTCGAACCCGCGATCTTTCCCTTACAGGGGGAATGCTCTGACCGCTAAGCCACCGAAGCCCGCACGAAGCCGATCCAAATTCCTCTATACTACCGTCTTTGGGGCGACGGTGGAGCCATCTACCGAAATTCATACGAACTATCGGAACCAATGAATGATGTTACAGCCATTTTTAAATATTGATTTGTGATGACTCCTCCCAATTAGTATAATAAATACGAAGGGAAAGAGTACGACAGCGGACGCCAGAAGGATCGAAAGTTTTGAATGGAACAAGGCCCCTATTCTGTACTTTTATGTCATAGCAGGACCCTCTCATGCCACTGACACTGCAAAAAATAACTTTTAATTTTATATTGCTATCCAAGATGTAAAGTATGAGCAGTATAGTCGTACTCTCCCCCCGTGTTTATATCTTCGTTGGACAACTGTACAAATTCGTTAGACTGTGGCAGTAAGTACCCAGGGTATATGCCTGCTCTGTATTGTGAATTATTAAAGGTTATGAGAAGCCGATATTTTCTCACAACTTGCCGCCTCGCGTATTACTTTTCTGGTCAATGGTTCTGTGCCAGTTTCTTTATATTAATTGTAAGGCATGCGTAAATAATATTAGAATATATTGCCGAGAGCAAGAAATGTTGATGTGCTGTAAAGGAAATGTATTACTGAGAAAATGTTTTATATTCAAATGAATATTGAATATTGTAAAAACTGATCCTAGATTCTCGATACCAAGGTAGGTTGTAGCATTGGAAGTGTTTCCGCACTTCTCTGTTCTTACAGGGTCGGCAGCACGAGTGTGGCTCCCCTGGTATTGCACTCGTCCATAGGCTACGGTAACCCCATTCCATCAAGTGGGCCGTGTGCTAGTCTGCGGCCTAAGTTGTATAAAAAAAAACTTGACCGACCTAACAAAACTTGACCTAAAAAGGTGAAGTAGTCGAAAGTTTCTTCACTCTACTGTCATCTATGGCGTAGCACTATTACTTATTCTGTGTCTATGGTTCCCATCCCATGCAATTCTGGATGTGGGTGTGACACCTCTGCCTACCCCTTCGGGGATTCACCAGAATATTATAAACTTATGTAATAATTCTGGGTTAATATAGAAAGTTAGAATCATCCATATTTCCATACTTATAATATTATAAATGCGAAAATAACTCTGTCTGTCTGTCTGTCTGTCTGTTACGCTTTCACGCCTAAACCACTGAACCGATTTTGATGAAATTTGGTATAGGGGTAGATTACACAGGGTAAATCTTATGGTACTTAAATTGCCTTAAGTTTATTGTGTTTTTTTTTTCGTAAGTGGTGCCTTCCATTTGTACTTATATTTTAAATGCGCAGAATCCCTACTAATATTATAAATGTGAAAGTAACTCTGTCTGTCTGTCTGTCTGTCACGCCCAAACCACTGTACCGATTTTGATGAAATTTGGTATAGGGGTAGATTAGACCTCGAGAAAGGACATAGGCTATGTTTGGTCGCGATAACCGACATCCACGCGGGCGGAGCCTCGGGCAAAAGCTAGTATCACATAAGTCCTTCAGTATGCCTGGAAATACGATTTTACTGCTTTGAAATTCTGTTTAGACAATCACTATCAATATTCAATTACCCTTAAACGGCGCAAATATAGTATTTTAAGTGGTAATTACATATTTGAGCCGTTTGGGGTCGAGACGCTGGGATCATGGGGTCCAAGTGCCCGTCTATTGTATAAAGACATCTCAAAACGCTTAATAAACGCTACCCGTGACCAGAGGGCTGGTTTATTCCTTGCGCAAAAGATTGGTATTGCCATTCAACGTGGCAATGCCGCCAGCCTTCTGGCCACCCTCCCAGTTGACGTCGATAGGGAGGAGTTCTTTGACGCCTGAACCTGCAGCTTTGTTTAAAGGTAGATTATGTACCAATTGTTTTTTTTATGTAATTATGTAAATAATTGTAATTTATTAATTGAGTGAAAATATTACTTGGCAATTATCGCCAAAGTGGAAGAGCAAGCGAGTATTATTTGTGCAAATATTTAGACGAAGCAACTTTTTTTCTTCTATCGATAATCGTGTCTTGCAGGCGGGGAACTCTCCCCGTCTAAATGGGCCTTTAGGGTCAATCCCCATTCCCCACTGGCTTTTGTACCTACTAGAAATGTTTGCGAGAAGGTTCGCGCGGCCCCTCCTACACCTTCAAATGACTATGATCTTTGTCATCATCATCTTCATGTAGACGCAATTTCCTGCTTGCATTCGTAGCCAAGAGAACCCCGGAGCTCAGGGTCCGCCTTCCGGCTCTTCCTCCTTCACTTCGCACGATCTTGGGCGTCCATAGTAGTGAGACCATTTGCACGCATGTCAACATCTACGACGTCAAGCCAGGATTTCTTCTACCTGGATCCGGCGGCAGAGGAGACTATGATCTTTGTCTCCCGTTGATAAAATTCAAAATGGTTTGTAATATTTTGCCTCAAAAAGCCGCTGCCGGCCCGTTAATGTGACGTGGCACCTAAAGTTGCTGCATCCTATCACCACCACACACTGTGTAAATGAACCCTAAACCGTTTTGAAGACAAACACTCATAAACTCTTAACGACTTTAATTCTACATTCTCAGTATATCAGCCGTAAAACAGTTTGTTGCTCATTCTTTACGCGTTGTCCTACAAAACTGTAACGAGTCTCTCACTGCCCCGTAATGTTACCCCTTGAAGTGACCATAAACTGACTCCGTACTAAGCCTTAATAGCCACCCCAACACGCGATTATGAGCTCTACGTCTCATCATAATATGGGTTGATTTCGCTTGAATATCGACGTGATAGATGAGTACTCCAACCGCCATAAAAGTACAAGATAAGTCCCGATGCATATTTATGGTCCGACTTTTTTAATACCCTCGAAGGAATCTTTTTTAAGATTTATGGTTGATACAGATATAATATGTAGTCTAGTTTTATGCACAGCTGTTTTACAGACAGACGAAATCTAAAACCTATAGTACGGTCATCTGATTAAACTGTTTTTATTATTATGTCTCACTTTTCTGTCTATCTGTCTGTCATTCACTGTTCTTATTGAGCGCCACTAGGTATGTGTATGACTAAACTAAACTTCATGCTTCTCACTTTAAAAATGACGAATTTTTCTTACAACCGTTCATCGCCTATTTTACCCCTTTTGTAGATACGCCGTCCCGTCCCGGCTTCACCCGTGACATATTTTGTAACCCCGTAACACTCGTTGGGTCAGTAAAGATAGTGAAATAAAGAGCATGAGTGAAGAGCGAACGAGATACCGCCGTGAGCGTTGGCGGCGGACTGACCAAATCTGAGGGTCGATTGGTCGATACTCCCTCCGTCTCACCACACATATAACTCCGGATACGTATCTTGGTCCTAAATGTGTTCAAAATGTGCCTTCTACACGCAGTACATATTTCTTGGGTGTCTTTTGAGGATAGCACGGGGTGCTACTGCGGTGAACGAACTCAAATTCACCAAGCATAGATTATCCGCGGGTGCCAGAGCCTCGTTAATCTTGCGATTTAGGTCCAAAATACGTGTCCAGAGTTATACCAAGCCAGCAAGCAAGCAAGCAAGTTATGGAGCATGACAAACTAGATCGAGGTTAGTTTTTTTTCCTCCAGCTTCCCATTTAAAAATTTTCGACCTTCGCCACTGGTCTATAGGTACCTTTAGATTTCGGCAACGATATAATCAGTATAATACCTAAGACTATTTATACTGTTGATTGATGGCACTTGGTGGCACTTATTGTTACACATATTGATAACACGCTTGTACTTTTCCACGATATTTATTATCGAACTTGACCGGTTTTGCCTTACGGCATTCTCAAAGGTTTTCATTAACAGTTAATAAGAATACTATAGTTCGATAAATGAGTTGGCAACAGACTGGCATCAAACGAATAAACTCTGAATAAACGTTGTTTATATCGTTATGAAACGTTGCTATGCTATATATTGTTGTAATATATTTTATAGCCTGGCTATATATTGCGAAAATAACATAAAAATCGGTATCCGTGAAAAGATTTCGTTGCTAGGTATATTATGAATGAGAAATAAATTTGTTTGTTCACGGTACCATTCATAGAACGAATATGTCCGGTTTATTTGTTTCGTTTTAGTTTATCTTGAGACAGTTTATAACATGAATATATTACTAGCCGCGTACGGTGGTTTTACCCGCGATTTATTTCATATAAACAGTGAATAAAATGGAGGTAGAAATTCAAAGTTCTAATGTTATAAAGCTAATAACTAACTCAATACTCGCACTCATCTAACAAATATTTATATTCATAATGTTTGTAGATGACATAATGATAGCGTTAGGCCTGAATTGTACAGAAAAGACATGTACACCTGCGCCTTAAAACGTAAATATTCATATTCATGCATACAAGTATTTGCACTGAGTGGGAATCGAACCCGCGCCTCCTGCGTAGCGGCCGCGTTCATTACACCACAGAGACTGCCTACGCTGTAGAGGCAGCTAAATCTGTTTGCCCCCTATTTCATACTAGCTTTTCGTCTTTTTATCGCGACCAAACATAGCCCATGTCCTTTCTCAAGGTCTTATCTACCCCTATACCAAATTTCATCAAAATCGGTTCAGTGGTTTAGGGGTGAAAGCGTAACAGACAGACAGACAGACAGACAGACAGATAGACAGAGTTACTTTCGCATTTATAATATTAAGTATGGAAGTATGGATTTAAGCTCATAAATTAATAAACTGTTTACATCCATCAGATTCCTGAACGTCATTTATTTGCTTAAACTGTGACAGTTATGTCTGTGAAGCATGTAAACAACGGAAATATGCATGGTGGTGGCAGAAACACATCATTTTCTTTCAAATAAATATTTATGCCTTGCCTTGCATCGTTTATTATGGAAGGTGTGGTACAAGTCAAACGCTTTTGACGAGGATAATTTATATTTACTGATTGAATATGTGGTGCTACTTATAAAAAATTACAGTTATTTGGTAAAACATCCTAAAATGCATTTTTATTATAATAATATTGTCTCTTAGCAAGCCGAAGAATTTTTTTACTCTGCATCAGATTTTTTCGGCGTGCAGTGAATTAGGACCATTACAGGTAGGTACTTATATAAACGTACTAGCTGTCCCGGCGAACTTCGTACCGCCATATTTTTCCCGTTCCCGCTGCACCTATTTTCTCATCCTTTAAACCTTCCCTGGACACCCACGAATATTTCAAGACTAAAATTAGCCAAATCGGTTCAGCCGTTCTTGAGTTATAAAATAACAACGACAACAACGATATTAGAGATATTGATTAAATTAATGATTAATAGTGCTAAATGGAGAGAAAAACAACTGGGATGAATGGGGTTCCACCAAGACCTTTAGAGCAAAACCAACTACAGCTGCAATTTGATACACCTGCTGAATGAAGGGATGCTATCGTCTCGGGGCTGGTCCCGACGCTGTCAGTACCATAAAAACCATAAAAGGCAAAACCCAGAGGAGGCAAACCAATAAACGAACGTCAGGCTTCAATCTGAAAAACCCCGGATGCAACCATGCACACACTAAATCCACTAAATAGTAAGAAGCATACGCTCAAACGCTTCCGCTTATCCACTACACCACACAACACCCAGTTTATAAATATGATGTCTGTTAGTTTAGTCTCGGACATATCTCAAAACGTCTGCATGTTGTCACCTTGTAGTCCTATCATTAATATGATTTAGCTGCAACATGCGTTTGTGTACGGAAGGGCACAAAAGAAGGGAATATCAAAAGAGTCTTGGTTTTTTGAGGGCATTGTTATAGATTGAATGCTAAATTCAAATGGCTTTAGGAAATGGTACGAGATATATCATTAGGCGGTGTTTTGATGGTGTTTTTCTTAGAATATTTTCGTCTGTGCGAACTTTGAACCGATGGTTTATAAGTGGAAAAGTTTCTTCTAATTATTTTTTATTGTTATCTGTTCTGGGATACTCGTAAAGTATACAAAATGCGGCATAACACGCACATAACTGTGTAATTGAGTTTCTATCACTTTTATTCTCCCGTAGAACTTGGACGTAAGGGAATTGCTCGAGACATATATTTTGGTTCTAAAATGTGCTCAAAACGTGCTCTATACGGGCAGTACAACACTCATTTTTTGGCTGTCTTGTGACGATAGCACGGGGTGCTACTGCGGTAGACGACCTCAAATTCACTAAACATAGATTATTACAAAATAAACCACCCGCCCCAAGACCGCATTAAGATAGGCGTCCCCAAGGTACAACTAACATGAATAATTGTTTCGTGCGGAAGTATTGTCTTCTAGCAGCCAGCGGGGTGGCTATGTAAAGCTCAAACCGACTAAAGCCATACTCGTACCGCCATGGGTCTCAAATACTGGAGTGTCAGGCACTTTCACACTCCGGCTGACCCTGGGCCATCTCCAATTGCCTCGGAAAGTGGGGACGCGCAACGCGCTGCCGCTTCGGTTTACTTCTCCTAAGGTGACAGGCGGCACCCCAGGCCCAATATCTAAAGTTCCTGGCTACTAATTTTTGACGTTATTTTAAACTATCGCGGTGTAAACGCATAGTTTTTGTTATATCGGGACTTTTCACAATTAATTATTATTATGGAACTTGTGAAGACGTTTCGGGCGCGTTGCAGCACCAGGCAAAGGGAATCAATGTATGATTGAAAACGATGATATTTGGAGGCATGGAGTCACGTCAAAGTCCCGCAGGCTTATTAGCTAACTTTTCGCGACCAGCGAGCGAGCGATGAGCAGTAAGAACGAGATCACTGCGCGATGGATCGCGATACGTCAAAAAAAAATGGTATTAGTTACTCCGTAAGTGAATCCTTACGATTTGCGATCAGATCGCCTTAACAATTATATGCTGCGGAACTGAAAAATAGCGATAGTTTTGTTTCTAAGACTAATTTATATGTGTTTTAAAAAAGAACCTTTTGAGTGATCGCGATGACATTTCTTATCGCGCCTTTTTCGCTGATCGCTTTCTGTCAAATGTGATACCTACGTAATACCAATTTGTCGTTTTTTGTGCGATTACCGCGCAAATTTTGCTATCGCTTTGCTATCGCGAGTTAGCTAATAAGCCTGCCGATATAACAAGAACTACTAATTTTCGAATAAGCATAACTATTGAACAAAAGTAAAAAGCTACAATAAAATTGTATGTGCGAATGTATAAAACGAAACTATGTATAACGAACCACATGGACTCGTTGATCGCAATCTAGTTAAGTGCAATTTGGAAGAACGGGTGCCTTCCGACCAACCATTCTGTTGCCAATCAACGATTCTGTTTACAGATGAGATGTTTCAGAGGTTACCAACCGTAGGGAACTTTTATTAATTAAATAAGTAGAATCGAGCTGGAGAATTATCACCCTGATGTGGTTTTACCAAGCGACCACAATATGGGGTTCTTTAAGAAGGTTATTAGAGGGTTTCTACAGGGTCGGTAGTACGTGTGTGACGCTTGCCTGTGCCATGTGCTTATCTACTGAGTGATATAAAAAATCTTCAAATCGATTTAGAAAGAGAAAAGAGAATCGACCTCAGGCGGGACTCGAACTCGCGATCTTTCCCTTACAGGGGGAATGCTCTGACCACTAAGTCACCGAAGCCCGAACGAAGCCGATCCCAATTCTTCTATACCTCCGTCTTTGGGGCGACGGTGAAACGGAAAAATAATGCTGTGTGATGCAAGTCATCATCATAATGTGCGTCAGTGTGCTTCTCGGCTGTGTGTTTTCACTTTGAACCCTGGGATCCGCTTACTCCTTCTCATATTTTCGATTTTACCTAGATATCTGATTACAAATTCTTATCACCCAAGGTTACCAAAAAGTATGCAAAGCTAGTGTGTCCTTGACCTGTTCCCGACAATCCTTTACTAAAATCGTTGAGCACCCCTGTGTTCCCTTACCTCTTTTACCTTTTATCTAGTCCTTTCAGTTGAATGTTCTACAATATTAGTTACATATTGATATCATCATCATCATCATTTCAGCCATAGGAAGTCCACTGCTGGACATAGGCCTCCCCTATAGATCTCCAATAGGACCGGTTGGAAGCGTCTCGCATCCAGCGCGTTCCCGCGGCCTTTATGAGGTCGTCTGTCCACCTTGTGGGTGGATGTCCTACGCTGCGCTTGCCGATACGTGGCCTCCACTCGAGGACTTTTCGACCCCATCGGTCATCAGTCCTCCGTGCTATGTGCCCTGCCCACTGCCATTTCAACTTGCTAATCCGCTGGGCTATGTCGGTAACCTTGGTTCTTCTACGGATCTCCTCATTTCTGATTCGATCTCGCAGAGAGACTCCGAGCATAGCCCTCTCCATAGCTCGTTGGGCTACTTTGAGCTTACTCATAAGGCCCATAGTGAGGGACCACGTTTCAGTGCCATAAGTCATCACTGGTAACACACACTGGTCGAAAACCTTCGACTTGAGACACTGAGGTATGTCGGACGAGAAGACATTGCGTAATTTTCCGAACGCTGCCCAGCCGAGTTGGATTCGGCGATTGACCTCTTTCTTAAAGTTGGACCTACCTAACTGGACTACTTGTCCTAGGTAGACGTACGAGTCAACAACTTCAAGAACCGAGCTCTCAACAGATATCGGGGTAGGTACAACATGGGCATTGCACATCACCTTTGTCTTGTCCATGTTCACTTTAAGACCCACCTGTTGAGAAACTCGGTTGAGGCCTTCGAGCATCGTGTTGAGATCTTCCATCGATTCTGCCATGACTACAATATCGTCGGCAAACCGGAGGTGAGTGATGTATTCGCCATTAATATTGATGCCGAATCCTTTCCATTCCAGGAGCTTGAAGGCATTCTTCGGAGATATCACGTCTCCCTGTCTTACGCCTCTTTTCAAAGGGATCGCCCTCGAACTCCGTTCCTGTACTCGAACCGACATGGTGGCGTTATTATACAAACACTTCAACACTTCGATGTACCGATAGTCAATACGGCACCGCTGGAGAGACTCAAGCACAGCCCATGTCTCGACCGAATCAAAGGCTTTCTCATAGTCCACAAACGCTAAGCAAAGTGGTAAATTATACTCTTCGGTCTTCTGTATAACTTGCCGCAGCGTATGGATGTGGTCTATGGTACTGTAGCCTCTACGGAAACCGGCTTGTTCGGGAGGCTGGAAGTTATCAAGCCTGCGCTCGAGACGGTTCGTAATGACCCTTGAAAACAGCTTGTAAACATGGCTCAGAAGCGAGATGGGTCTGTAATTCTTCAGTAAGGTATTGTCACCTTTCTTAAAGAACAGCACCACCACGCCTCTGTTCCACGCTTCTGGCGTTATGCCCTCGAGGACGACGGTGTTAAAAAGCCTCTGAAGGACTTTAAGTACCGGTGTTCCACCCGCTTTCAGAAGCTCTGAAGTGATTCCGTCGTCACCCGGTGCCTTGTTGTTCTTAAGCTGATTCAGAGCCATTCTAATCTCGTACAGGCTGATGTCCGGGATATCCTCGGTGAAGTGTCGGGTCAACTTGGCTCTTGGGTCGGTCGCCATGTTGCCAGCAGGATTAGCGACCGAAGCGTATAGCTGTCCATAGAACCTTTCGATCTCCTCCAAAACCTCAGCCTTGGTCGACGCTATACTGCCATCTTCTCTCTTCAGCTTAGTCAACTGGCTTTGCCCAACAGACAGATTTCTTGCGAACACTTTGGAGCCTTTGTTCCGCTCGATTGTCTCTTTAATATGTTCAGTATTAAAGAGACGTATGTCGTGTCGCAGAGATTTGGAAATCTGTCTGTTGAGCTGCCTATATGACTCTGCATCATCGGAAGACTGCAGTCGAAGTGAGCGTCGTTTAGCCATGAGTTTTTGGGTGTGATCGGAGAGTTTTTGAGGTCTATTTGAACGGCGGGGTCTGAAGTGCTTAGAGCCCACCGTTTGGACAGTTTCTACGAGCCTGTTGTTTATCTCGTCCACCGACGCAAAGTTCTCTAGGCAATCAAAGCGACTTGAAAGCTCAAGCTGAAAGTTCTCGGGGTTCTGGATTTGGACACGAGTAGGTCGGAGTGTAGACTTCATCAGGCGGGACCTTTCGAGTTTAACGTTAATACCCAATGTGCCTCTTACGATTCTGTGATCACTACCGGTTTTCACCCTGTGGATCACGGAGACATCACTGAATATTCGTTTCTCGTTGGTCATGATGAAGTCTATCTCATTCCTCGTGGAATCATCAGGGCTCATCCAGGTCCATTTCCTGTGCGGCGGCTTCTGAAAGAAAGAGTTCATCATGAAGAGTCTCTCTTTCTCCAGAAAGGCAGCCAGCCTCTGTCCCCGTGGGTTCCGTTGTCCATATCCAAATTGCCCTACTCTCAACTCATCATCGCTTTTCTTACCCAACTTTGCGTTGAAATCTCCCATAACAACAGTGAAGTGGGTCTTAGACGTATGTATGGCCCTACTTACGTCCTCATACATAGTCTCCACTTCATCATCTGGGCGTTTCGAGGTCGGTGCGTACACCTGAATGACCTTCAGCGAATACCTCTTGGATATTCTGAGTATTAGGTATACAACCCTGCTCGACACACTTTCGATGGTAATGATGTTGTTAATGAGGGATCTGTGAACGAGAAAACCGACACCACCTTGCGACAGCTGGTCGCCTTCCCGGTGGTAGAGCAGGTTGCCGGATCCCAGGGTTATCGTGTCCTCGCCCTCTCTACGGACTTCAGACAACCCTACAATATCCCAGCGCAACTTACTCAACTCTTCTTCCAGCTCAGCAAGCCTCTCGTCAGTCCTCATCGTGCGTACGTTGTGCGTTACCAGGGCCAGTCGTCGTTTGGGGTGGTAGCCGGATCTCTGCCGGGGATTCTTAGCACCCCCTGCTCCGCTGTTTCCCTGGCCGCTACCGGAGCCAGGTCTAGCGGAGCTGCCGGGGACTAGGGGCCTGGTCCTATTTGTGCCTGTCATAGGGGGAGTTTGCCCATAATCGCCACGCTGGGCAGGCGTGTTGGCAATCGCAGGACGTAGCTTCGCGGCGAGGATGCTGCTGCCCATCCTCGCCCTGTGCCATTTTTAGCTACGCCGATTTGATATGGTTATACCGCCATTGGTCGGTGATGATAATGATAGGATCCCCCTACACCTACAAGTAGGCACCTATTATAGACAGTAGTATGGATTATGTAATATGTATGTTTGCGTAAGCGTATGTACATTTTACTGTACATATATCAATATGTACAGTAAAATGTACATATATCAATATACATTTTACTGTACATATATCAATATGTACAGTAAAATGTACATATATCAATATGTACAGTAAAATGTACATACGCTTACGCAAACATACATATTACATAATCCATACTACTGTCTATAATAGGTGCCTACTTGTAGGTGTAGGGGGATCCTATCATTATCAAGAAAATCAAATCATGGAAAGGGGAGCAGGAGACCGTATTCTAGACCCTAAAATGGGAGCTTTGTAGACAACGCTAGGTTGAAGACAATATAGGAGAGGAATATGCCAGACTCTCTACATATGCCAGCCTTTTTCTTAATGTGCGGCAAATCTCCAAATGGAGTGGTTACGTCGGACTCAAACAAACCAAAACCGTACGGCTATCTCGGCCTATCAGTTGCCAAGGGTAGCCTCTGGTATATCCCTCGCATCCCAACTGACCCAGGGCCATCGAAAGTCGCCTCGTGTGTCAATCGGACTACGGTATCCCCATCTTCCTCATCTATGTATATGATAGTCTGTCTTTAGACTTAGTAGTTAGTTAAATAGTTAGTTGTTAGTCGATTCACTATCAGCAATTGTTGGCACGTTAATTCGCTATAGCTTCTATTAAAACTTGTGAACTACCAACTTGCTTCCACTTCATGTAGAGCCACAAGTCACGCGATTCTTTCATTAGATACTATAATATAAATATAAATTGTAACATGGTACGTGTTGTAATGGTGGCCCTCTTTTCAGAGACTTTGCCTTCAGCTTACCATCAGGCGAGGCGAAGTCAAATTGACGTGTCCTATATAAAAAAATAAAAAATAAATATTGTAGGACATTCTACATAACACTACCTAGACCCAAAGTAAGCATAGCTGAACTAGCTTGTGTTAAAGGTTCTAGAATGCGGATAAACATACTTAGATACATTTTTTTTTGTAAATACAAATATATTATACATAGAAGACATCCAGACCAATGCAAATATTTATATTCATGCACACAAATATTTGCACTGAGCGGGGATCAAACCCGCGCCTCCTGCGTAGCAGCCGCATTAATTACCGCTACGCCACAGAGGCAGTCGGGACTATAAGTTATATATTCTGTGTTAACATCATAAATGCTAAAATGTGTTTATTTGTTGCTTTGTTACTCAATCAAGCAAAAAAAAAAGTGAAAATAAAATAAATCTGGCTTAAATCCCCCCAAGCCCCAATAGTATAGCAAGAAAACGGCAATTATAACTAGCTTTTGCCCGCGGCTCCGCCCGCGTGAATGTCGGTTATCGTGACCAAACATAGTCTTTGTCCTTTCTCAAGGTCTAATTTACCCCTATACCAAATTTCATCAAAATCGGTTCAGTGTTTTAGACGTGAAAGCGTAACAGACAGACAGACAGACAGAGTTACTTTCGCATTTATAATATTAGTACGGAAGTATGGATACTGAAAAATCATCATAAATCTTCAACTTATCATCACAACTAGCTGTTTCCCGCGACTTCACCTGCGTGGAAATTTGATCCCATTACATCCAAATCAACACATGGACGATTAGAACTTAAAAAAAATCTTCACAATGGTGACTGCACAAGTGGTGGCTATATTCTACTCCACCGGGGACCAGCCCGGCATTTGATTTTATTGTTCGATATTCGAATAACTTCTGTACAAACTTTCAAAACATTGAGTTCAAAATTCAAACACTCACCAATATAGAATAGAATATTATTTATTTGCTTAAAATGTGGTAAACACAAGGTGACAAACAATTTATGAGCATAAGACACATTTTGCCATTTTGTCATGACATGCAAACATTAAAACATTAAATTAACATTATTAGTTATCGAAATAGAACATCAAAAATAATATAACGTGCCCCATATAGCGTGCATAGCAAAATTTTCAGCGTACCATATGCACATTATTAAGAAATAATCTGTTTCACATTCTTAGGAATATCGATGCAAGGAAGTTGGTAATATCGAGGCAAGGAATAGTTTTAATTACTGAGCACGAATTGTATCTGAAACACGTGGAAGCCGCGAAGTTCTTCGTTCATCGTAGTATATGGTATGAGCAGATTGGAACAGCACTTGTATATCGATACTTTTGAGGAATGCGGGGCTAGTAAATGAGCGATTACAGATTCGTGAATTTTATCAGCTTATTTTATATCATTTAGGTATTCCTAGCAGACTGTGTTAGTCTGCTAGGAATACCTAAATGCCCTACCTGATGGGAAGTGGTAACTATGGCCTGTGGACGTGTGCAACACTCCTATTGCTAACCATGTAAGATTCACCTGATTGCAATAGTTCAGCAATGATTCGTCATAATAAATATACCTGGACTGTAGCAATTATTGTAAGACTGTGTCCACTATGAATTAAGGTACGATGGGGTTGACATATCCTTACTGGATCAAAATCTCAAAATAAATAAAGATTAAAAAAAAATACATGTACGAGCTTTTGATACCCTTCTAGAAGAACCCCATATTGAAAGCACTTGAAAAAGCAGCATTGAGATCATTTTCGGTTAAATTCCGAAGCCTACCTCATACGACAACGCATGTAGCAGATACAGCATACCCATTACTTGTTAAATACCGATACGGATAAAGGGGACCATTGAGAAGCCGCAATGAATTACACGTATTTGCGGCATGCGTCAGCAGTTGTTTAGCGTGCTCAGAATGAAGTTTCTTTCATACCTCACTGTACGCACCATGGAGAAGGATATTCTGTCCTCCGTGGTACGCACCGTTTCCGGTTGCTAATGTAAAAACATAAAACGAATTCTTCCGGAATTGAAACGTCACAAATGAAAAATTAAACACGACAATGAAGTCAACATACAGTTAAATTCCTACTCAAATAATATAATCACTCAATTATCAGTTACAGTTCGCGCGCACACTCATCTGTCATGACCAATTTGTATTTCGAACACTTCGTTATGTAACCTCATTACATACCTACATATTTGTTGCCAGAATAAATAAAATGTTGAACGATGATATTAAACATTGTAGTACAGAAAAAAAAAACAACGGTGTTATGGATTGTGGGTACAGTTCACGCGCGAGTTTCGAGGAATAAGTTTTTTTGAGAGTTTCGTGCACATGCACGCTATGGGGTTCTTCAAGAAGGGCATTAGAAGGTTGTTACAAGGTTGGTAGTACGAGTGTGGCGCCCCTGATGTTGTACATGTCCATAGACCTCGGTAAACACTTCCAAACCACGTGGACGTGCTTGTCTACAACCTAAGTGGTATAAAAAACCTTATAGGTAGCAGAGCCTCGTTATTCAGCAAAATATATAGCTAAGATCTTAGTGAGCTCCAAAATACCATTGTCTTGCTCGCTCTCAGTATTACTAGAATAATCTTTGTTTACACATAGCTCTCCAACCAATAAATCAACTAAGAATTTTGATACATAGTCTGTGAACCCCTATCCTGAATGTATAAAGACATAATTTATCTGTGGGCAGCGACAATGTGATCAGCAGTGCGCACACGCGTCGACAAATTGGGTTAACTTACTGCGTGACTCGCGGGTACGTCGGCGCGTTGGACCCCAAGGAATTGGGAACATGAAATAGAAGGGAATTCTATTGTCGTACTATAAGTATAACGAATATTTGTATATCTTTGAAGCTGCTTTTTATATCTCCGTGATATTTGTAGGAATGTTTTATATAAATAAATAAATAAATATTCTACAAAATTTTACACAAAGCTATCTAGACCCATGGGATGTATAGCTTATCTAGCTTGTGTTATGGAATCTAGAATGCGGATAAACATACTTACTTAAATACATTTTTTGTTATAAATACCTACATATACATATACATAGAAACAACCAGACCAATGCAAATATACATGTTCATGCATACTTAATATTTGCACTGAGCGGGGATCGAACCCGCGCCCCGTGCGTAGCGGCCACGTTCAGTACCGCCACACCACAGAGGCTGTCATATATATATTATATCCGTCTTGTATTGAATATCCGTGATATCTCAGATAAAATGCAAGAGAGTCGTATTCGCTAGTGCGCCGCATGACGAGCGTCTTATTACGTGGGTAACAAAAAAGACTCTACTGTGCTCCGGCAGGAGGTGTCAATCAATCAATCAATTAGCCTACTGCAGTCCACTGCTGGACATAGGCCTCCCCCAATGTGCGCCACGTTTGCAAGAAGGTGTAAGACCCAAGAATTACTCTTGAATTTATAATTGATTAAAAGCGGTCTTTCAGTCATAGCCAAATACTGTGATATTATGAGACTATAGCCCCTTCTTTTTCTCGTGTCACTAGTAACAATTTAAAATATCGACATGCATTCAGCCCAATACTCAGCGACCCCAATGACTACTGAAAAACAATTAAAAGTCAGTTGTTTATTTGATTTCAATACTACTTAATATAACGATGCATCAAATTCACCATCATTAACGCGAGTCTCACAACCAAATAACATGCCTGCTCTTATTTTTCCAAAAATAACATTATATAGTCAATGAATCAGTCCGTCGCAAGCGCATTCACGCGTTTCGTTCTAAAATTAACACGCATTGCAGGTAAGAAAAGAAATTAAGAGTGTAACTTGAATCATTTCGGAACAGTTAGTACCAATACAGAACAATAGGTAGTAGGGGAACATAAATAGATAGATTAGAAACTTAGGATAGAATACATACCTACACAGGACAGTACAATGTACTACTATGTCATGGTAGTGAGTTCTACAATGGGTGGTCTCTCGAAAAAGGTATACGGTTTAATATCTTTAATGTCCTGGCCTATGCCCCGCGGCTATACCCGCGTGCATATCCGTTGTCGTGAGTTTTGGAAAAATATCTCCGGTTCTACTCAACGGATTGTGACCAAACTTACGTTAGATTATAAGTCTGACGAAGAGCTTTCAACCAAAAAAAAAACGCATTGTTATTCGTTCAGTAGCTTATGCCTCCATCACGAACGTAAGTGGTTGAGTAGAACCGGAGGTATAATTAAAAATCGCAATAATCAGGCGGAGCCCGGTGTATCAGTTAGTAATTAATAAACACCCTGAAATCTTTAATGCTATTTTTTACACCTACACAATACACAAGGCTATCTATAATGCGGATAAACATACTTAGATGCTTTTTTTTGCAAATACATTCATATTATACCTACATAGCAATACGCAGACCAATGCAAATAGCCATATTCATGCATACAAATATTTGCACTGAGCGGGAATCGAGCCCAAACCCCCTGCTACATCACAGACTAGGCCGTCCAATGTTTTCAGCCTCAGTTGTTAGATGAACCTTACAAATTATTGACTCCCAAACTGAATTCCGACAAATCCTTCTACGACAAGACTTTACTTCGACAACATGAAACTCCGATACGACTCAATTTCGACAATATTTTTGATCGAAACAACTCAATCCCGACACTACTGTACTCTGACAAAGCGTTTCTTCGACATGACTTTAATAATAAACGACGTGAGTTCGACGACATTCTTCTTAGATAATAATGCTTAAAATTCTCAAATATCCTTATAGCTCTCAATATTGACAACTATTACGTATCTCTCAGTAGTAAAATCTTACGATTTTCAAAGTATCCACATATCCAAAACTTACATCTTCAAGAAAGTAATCTCGATATTTGAATCCATAGAACCCGCGATAAGTGTCCGTAATATAGAGCATCATCATCGTCAGGTATTGGGGATAAAGGGTGCTATTTCGCCCCTTAAGTACGCTATCGCGATAGCCCCGGCTATGGCCAGGGTTGATTGAAAATCGTTCACGATCGTCCGCTTAGTTGGAGATTTGTACGGAGCTTTTACGCTGATACCAGTTTTAATAATGGCCGGGGTGAAATTTGGGCGATAAAGGATTATAGGGACAGTATTTACTTACTTTGAGATTAGTTGGAGTTGGATATTGTTTTAGTATATAGGTAGTTCAGAGAATAAACTTAACTTAAACTAAGTAGACCAAGCATTTTTTGTAAATAGACCAAAAAAAAAGCCCGCTGAGTTTCTTGCCGGAGTCTTCTCAGGCCGGGGCCGCGTTTCGAACCGGTGCAGTGGTCCATTTGCTAAGCTAGTCTTTAGTTAGTACATTATGTATTTTTTGACGTTGTTTAAGTGCCGTTTTGATGGTTTATACAGAATAAATGACTTTGACTTTGAATAAAAAAAGGATTTTCCAAGCGACTATAATATGGGATTTTTCAAGAAGAAGGTTTTTACAAGGTCGTCGGTAGTATGAGTGTGAAGCCGTACTTAGGGGGCAGACAAGCACACGGCCCACCTGATGAAAAATGGTTACCGTAGGATGTGGACGTATGCAACACCAGGGGCGTTACACTCGTACTGCCAGCCCTGAAAAAACCTTCTAATGCCCTATTAAATGTTGAATAATCGGTCAGACCGACGGCTACCGTAACCGCTTCCAATAAAATGAACCGTGTTTGTCTGCTACGTTTTTTTTAATATCTCTGATGTACAGACACGACACTAGAATTATATAATAGTATAGAAGATTTCATAAGAAATTTACCAAAACATTGACATAAATAAACGCCGAACCAGTATTCTATAAATAACATTTGCTATCTGCAAGTCAGTGAGGTTGTTTCCCTTATAGATCAGTATTCAGTACTTGTGTCTGTGAATTTGATTCCGAGCATATGGGGTCGGCAACCTGCAACACATAATACATACAGAACTTAAGCTTCATAAAATGCGTTTTGGAACGCACAAGTACAGCAAATACTCATTTCTGACGTAGAACAATACGTGCTAGTCTTAAGGTACTGAAAGACTTGAACATTCACCTGTAACAAAATATCGAGCAGTCCCTAAAAAGTCAAATATCGCTATGAACATTTTCATGCTCTTTCTAGTGAACGAGTCGATGCAAATTCACTGTCCTTTCGCAAGAATACTCGCCAGAAGAATAGTTTATAGAAAGCTCGCTAAAATGCTCTCGTTTATTCTTTTGTATCATTCGCAAGAATTCTCATTACAAGTAAACACTCAGATTTATCAGCACCACACATGGTAGAAACAATATCGTCTCAAACCAAGCGGTACGAAACTTCATTTCTATGCGGTGAAGATGTGGAATGATTGACAATAATTGACGTTTTTACACAGGTAAAGAGAATGTGGGCGGGCGCGTCATTTCATTTTAAGTGGGTGATAGACGTACGCACTTTAAGCACGCGGTTTTTAAGTTCGCGAACTTACTTGGCTCGCCGTCGGTGACAGACGGCAAGCTTGCTCACACTGTATTGCAATATTGTCGAGAGAAGAGGCTTTGTGCTATCTAGGAATTCTATAACGTCATATTTTTCTAAGAGCTTACTAAAATACCGGTGTTTTTCACCGGTTCATGAAATTCCGCACCGGTGCAAACCTCTAGTTACGAGCAAAATTTCAAACGCTAGATCGCCAACGAACTTACTCGGCGGTTTTGAAGTACCTACGCGAACTTATGGTGACAGACGTGCGAGTAAGGTCGCCGAGCCATAAGTCCGCGTACTTACTCGCACGTCTTTCACCCACTTAAGACAAGCTTTATAAAAATGCAGTATACAGCAGCTAAACTTCTGTATACTCAGTGCTTTGCGGCAACAGTGTCGCTGTATAAAGTATCGGATCATATGACGTTGAAAGGCTCTGGGGTAAATACAAAGGATGATTGATCTAGTTCCGTGGAATCGAACTAGTTTTATACTGCTGTAGTATTTTGACGCGATTTTTTATTTTAAAAATATATTTAGCGGTAGTATGTTCGAGTCTGTTGCATTTATTTGTGGAGACGAGCTTAAAAAGGGTTTTTGTAAAATTCATAAAGCCGTGATCTGTAGTAAAACCAATAATTCTATGAACTGAAGGAGGCCGCCACCGTCCTTTCAATATCATCAAGTCGTGCTAAATAGTCTTTATTTGCAATACAAAAGTATGCTTTTTGCAGTGATAACCGTAGTTCCGATTTTAGCTATTTCCCGGCATCTTTGATTCATCTATAAATAAAATGTTAAATTCCATTAATACATTGAAGTTGGAACCAAAAAAAACTGTAGATCCTATTAAAAATTAATACAGTCATTCATTTGGTTCCAAATTACTTCGGTCGTTCTTCAAATATTCAAAAAGCTGTCAGCTTGCAGTCGTATTCGGATACGCTATTTCTGGTTATATTCCCTAGATGATTTAAAAATTCTATACATACGAAGGTAATTTAATTATTTGGGATTTTAAATCACATTTCACTTCACTTTTTCCAATCTAAATCTATAGGAAAATTGGCATACGGCCCGTATGGCCCGTATTCTAGAACGGCACTCAGTCCAAAATCTTGATTTATCTGACAAAACGACAGATTCGGATTATATAGACAGATTGATAGATTCAGAACTGAGTAGGTACCATCCTAGAATTTATTTAAAATTTAAAGTAAATATTATGTTTGTACTGTAAATCTGTTGTGGAGTAATCAAAAAACAATATTTAAAAATGATTGTAACATCGTTCATTGTTTCCTATACTTCGTAAGAATATCGGTAGATGGCTCCTCTGTCACCCCAAGATGATTGTATAGGAGAATTTTGAATATCAAAGACCAGTCTAAGTAACTCAGTTGGTCAGAGCTTTACAGAGGGGAACCCCTGTAAAGGATTGGTCGCGGGTTCAAATCCCAACTTGTGTTTTTGACTTTTTTCAGATTTCAATCGTATACATAAAGTTTAATTTTGAAGCTATTCCTATTTCAAATGTACCACTGCCTACCCCATTCATTTAATCAGTATAACGATACATGTATTTACATTACTGAGCTCAATACGACCTTAATAGGGTGGTTTTACGTTGGTATTATTGCCTGCCCAAAAAGCCTCTGATTGAGAGAAATGACCTCTGTCTGACCTTTGGGATTAGAGACGGGGCGTAATGTATATCGATAGCCTTTGTTACGTGATTCATTACGATATCACATTACCTAAGGAACGTATAGAACCTACACTTTCCTGTACCCGTGGCTCCGACCGCGTGGAAGTCGGTTATAACAGCTTTTATATCTCCGGCCGGTTCTACTCAACCGATTGCAATTAAACAAACGTAAGATTTTAAATCTATTAAAATTGGAAAAAGCGAAACTGCATTGCAGTAGTCAGAGCATTGAGTCATCGACTCTCGCCCGAAGCTTATCCAAATTTTCCTATACATCCATCTAAGAGTGATGGCAGGAGCCATCTACCGATACTTGTACGAACTATCGGAACCAATGAATGATGTTACAATCACTATTACACATTATAAAACAAAGTCGCTGTCGCTGTCTGTCCGTCCCTATGTATGCTTAAATCTTTAAAACTACGCAACAGATTTTGAAGCGGCTTTTTTTAATAGATAGAGTGATTCAAGAGGAAGGTTTATATGTGTAATACATGCATAATATTGTAGAGAAACACTGATACACACTGGATCTAAATACCACGTGGGCGGAAAATATGGCGGTACGAAATTCGCCGGGTCAGCTAGTTATTTATAAATAAACATTGATTTTGATTTCTCCGCTAAAGCAATTGAATGAAATTTTAAGCATTTAATATGCTAACTATTCAAATCTATTAGGATAGGAAAAAGGAAATCAGCTCAGGCGAGACTCGAACCTCGAAACGAAGATTAATCTGACTAAGACCTTAAAAAAAAACCGTATTAAAATCTTTTCAAATAAAATTACGCAGTTAGTACCTAGTGTACCTACTACGTACGTAGTTAGTACGGAATATTATAGTTGGAAAACAGTTTCCTCAATATTTTCTTATCAATCTTTTCAAAATATTTTCAAAGCTTCAATCTTTCCAGCGAAGGATACTTTTGAATTAATGAGCCCAACAAATACTCCGTCTTGCAGTCTTATTCATTTTTATAAGCAGCTTATTCAGTTGAAGCAGCGAGGCACTTGGGGATCTCGATCAATCAGTAGGTACACAAGTCTGTTTCTCTCCGCAGCAAGGTTTAAAAAGGAACTGGAAGAAAATAACAAGATTTCATCATTTATTGGTCACGAAATAAAACTAACTTCAAGTTATGCAACTTACTTAACTTTCAATGTTAGGAGATTTAGATCCAAAATCAATGGGTGAATAAAAAGAAAAAAACTACAGAATTTAGCTGACCATTTTATTTCTATTCGCCCATTGATCTCTATTCACACTGTTTTACCCGGTATATACCCAGCCCCCTAGACAAGTGACAATTTGTGTTGTAGTCATAAACGTCAATCAAATCCCATACCGTATGGTTCCCGGCAGAGTAGAATTTGGGCCACCCCATCTCCTCCCATACGGTGTCGTACAAGGCGACTAAGGGATAGAGCTGTTAACGTCTACTCGTCTAATCCACAATACGCTGTCCAAAGTATTGCCACTTGTTTAGGGGTGCCAGATAAGACGTGAACCCGCGGCTTGTCACTTTGTAGGATGAATACTCTGAGCAATTGAGCTACTGGGACGTTTTCTGGATATCCAAAATACTCATACATACTACCACCAGGTCTTTCTTTTGTATTAGTACATCTTGTATCTAGTTTATATAATAACTACACCATATCTTTTGTGCTGTCTCATCACTGTCCAGCAATGGGCGGCCTTCCATTGTACTTTAAACTGTAGATATACATGCTACCTACTTGTCTTTACTGTAAATCTATTGGTGTAGCTACAATAAGGTATTATCTATCTATCTATCTATCTATATAAATGTCTCTTGACATTTTAATATTCCATTTTCATTGACGTATCTGTCTTATGCCCGCTCTACACATAGACTGATGCATCTACAGATGTCTTCCGCGGACGCGTACGCTGACGTACAGAGGGGATGATTTGCTCGTCCGTCGTAGGTATAAAACGTCTGCAGATGCATCTAGCACTAATCCGTTAGTTGTCGGTTTGTTAGTTTTTGTTGCACTGATCAAATAGTATCGGTGCGAGCGAATGCGGAGTGTCCACACTTATGACGGACATCTACGGATGCATCTGCCGACGTCTGCAGATGCATCTATCTAGGTGTAGAGCGGGCATTAGAATAATAATGACTAAGACACTGAACATTTTACGACTTTAAAATGACCCTCCGAATTGAGAATCTCTTTGAGCCGACACACATATCGATATCGGTATATTAATAACAATTTTTCATCGAAACTCGTCGCCATCACTATCCATTTAAACATTGTTTTACGCATTTAGGCACAACGCTACCTTCGTTGTGAAAAACTCGTACCCACACAAGCCGGTGGACAATTTATTTGGTTATTTGAAAACTATTGTAATGAATAACCATTGTTTGTGACATAGGATTTATTGGCTTTTACTGTATGCTCTGACCTTGGGGCTGCAATAATGAACAGTTATGAGGGTATACTTAATACAACTAGTCATTGTTAACACTGTTATTAAAATATCCCTCATAAATGAGAGATTGCATTTTACAGCCCATTGGAAAAGTTATTATGTTTTTATCTATGTTGTTGATCTATCTTATCTATGTTATAAATTACTTAACTAGTTGATAAAGTATCCATTATAAAGAGGTTACGTTTGTGAGTCTATGAGGTTGTAGGGGGTTGATAACTATTTCCTGCTCTAGAATCGATTTTGAAAAGTTTGAAAAGCTGGATAAAATTCCAGGGGGAATACTCTGACCACTAAACCACCGCGCCTCGCCCGAAGCCGATCCAAATTTTTCTATACATCCCTCTTGAGACGACGATGAGAGCCATCTACCGATGCTCTTACGAATTATCGGAACCACAAAATGATGTTGCAATCATTTTTAAACATTGATTTATGATTACTCCTCCTAAACGAATGAAATTTTAATGGGCTACTAGGCTTTAAAGAAGACTTTTTTTCTCATCTTGCAAACTTGTCATTATTTTACGAATTTTTTTCCGTGTTTTAAGACCGGGGCTGTACTGTGGCTGTACGCTACTTAAGTACTTACGTCGCAACTTTTAGGATGTTACCTCGTAATGTAAACAGCGGTCACTCATCCAAAACCCAACCCAGCCATTGACCTACAGGGTTGTGCAAAAGTAGAAACAGTCGGGGGCCTCGGCCATGGGGACGTCGACCATCAAGGGCGTAAGCCACGAACCCGTTATAAATATCCACTTTCACGAACTTATTTGGCGCGACCTATAACCCACATCATTTCTCCACGATACCTAATCACTCTCGCGAACCAATTTGTCATCGCTGTACTACATCATGTCGTCTACATATAGACACATGATTGATTGGCGTTATCAGGTCCACAATATGTTGGGCATAACTCAACGCCGGCCAGCGGTTACACTATATCAGGCCTGTTTGACTGTTAATCAACAATATCAAGATTTCCAATATGTTACCAAGATATGTATAGAACAAGCGGTCAGATGTGGTCACTGTTCGGTAAATGAACAGCCGGTTAAGCTATCTAGACGCGGTTGCCATTTAGATGGGTGAATGCTTAGTGGTATTTCATCTGAACGCTTCCTGTAGGCACGTTAAAAGTCAGATCCGTCTGCTGTGACGGATGCTTAAATAGGGCGAACTGAACAACCCTGTTTGTAATTGACTCTGCTTATCCAAAAATATATACATACATAAAATATACGCCTGTAAATGCCCAACAGGGTAGGCAGAGGTGTTTCAATACCTAAATTTAGCCAATTATGATCAAGAGAGCCTATTGCCGTCAAGCGGACACTTTGTCATTTACTGTCGGATGGAGAACAACCCTATCCCTTAGTCGCCTTCTACGATACCCACGACAGGATCCGGGGTGACCCTATTCTGCTCCACCGGGAACCAACACGGAGTATAAATGTTGAAAAGAATCCTCGGCCCTGACAAATCATGGTCACAAATCTTGGGGAAAAAATAATCAAATTCCTTAATAAACTCCCAACATTCCTCTCGGAAGGCAACCCGAATGATAAATGTAAAACATTTGTTTTAAAGTCCAAACAAATTAGTTGCCATCACTACGAGTACAAGCCTGCGAAGGCCTAACACAATTCTTTAACAACGTTTTTCATTATTGGGTGCCTGTTTTAATAAGAGCAAGCTGAGATGAGATTGCCGGTTTGGCTAGATAAGTGGCGTATTATTTTTAATGATACATTCTTTTGGGTGTAAAGAGCTCCATAAGGGTCTGCCCTTATGGAGCTCCATAAGGGCAGACCCTTATGGAGCTCTTTACACTCTTTACTTACTACAAACCATGTTATTTATTTATCCGAAAGTCATAAATACGAAATATTATTTTCCCTTTATTAGTACCTACGAATAATTGAAAATCTGTGGTGTTATTGACCCTTAAAGCTTTATTCCGAATTTCATATTTCCGAAAATTCATTGAAAGAAATAATATTTGTATCAAAATTACATTTTCCATGTAAGCGCCAGATGATCATAAGCTAGCGAAGCTACAATGAGGACCTTAGCCAATACCTTAAGATGGCGTTGGGTCGGGCCTAAGGGTCTGATGCAGAAGACAGTAGATCGCACTGTCAAAGGGAAAATAATATTTCGTATTTATGACTTTCGGGTAAATAAATATCGTGGGATATAGTCAGACATTTTATACCAAGAGATTATAATACCTACTTATTCTATACTTAAAGGAATTTAGAAAATCAGAATACTGAAATTGGGAATTGAATATTTCGGAATTGACAGGCATATATAATACAAATTAGTAGGTACTCACTTCATAAACATTAACGTTTCCCTCACTAGTTCCGCTCCAATGGGTAGGCAGCCTTATATGGCACGGGCAGTTTAACGAACATTTATCATTGTCATGTAGTGACTAACAGTGTTTAGCCATGTCGCGTATCATGGTCCTACTCAATTAATTAAGATAATAGGGGTGGGACATGCGTTGAAAAACTAACTTGTTTGTCAACTATGTTGTATGAAGTATGATATAGTGGGACAGTACCTCATATTCTTAATGGGTTGATAGTTTTTCTACTACTGGTAAAGCGGACCCCAGACTCCGAGGTAACAGCTTCGGATGCTACTGGGTATAACACTAGGATGAAGAAGAAGAAGCAGGGTTTTTCTAGTTAGAAAAAGGACTTATATTTGTGTTGTTTATTTTCGTACGGCAATTCACATGAATACCACACCCGCCTATAAAAAAAAACCAAATTCATACAATACAATGATTGGTGAAATGTTGGTGTTAATTCACCTGTGCCTAACCCTCCAGGGATAAAAGCGTGATTGTATGTATGTATTTATACATATAAACATACAATCACGCTTTTATTCAATACTAGCCTTCCGCCCGCGGTTCCGCCGGCGCGCGGCGTGCATCTCGGGTAACGCGACCTTTGCTCATATCTTCGGTTCTAATTTACCGATTGCGATCGAACAAACGTAAGATTTTAAGTCTGATCAAGCCCTTTCTAACAAAAAAACCGCATCAAAATCCGTCCAGTAGTTTTGCGTCCATCGCGAACAAACAAACAGACAGGAAATTCAAAAAAAAATTTTTCGTGTTCAGTATCGTTAACATAACATAAACCAAGTATTTTTTTAAATATCTCCAATGTATATTAATATAAAAAAAATATAATTATATAATATTCAATAAGTAGGATACCTATTTAAAAATCGCAGTAGGTATGTACCGTAAAGCCATATTATAATGGTAAATTAATTTCTAATTTCTTTTGTATAGTTCTCTCGTCACCCGGCTTTCATTAATTTTGACTGATGTGACATGCTTAGTCATTCGTTGAAAGAGAACGAAATAATTAAAAAAGTTGCTTTTTATGTCACAAACCTCCTACTGGGGCTTGAAACTTTAGAGCTTAGGCGAAATTTCCTACACGTGATACACTATTACCTGTTACTTAATAATAAGGTAGACAACCCATCTGTCCGGGCATGTCTTAATTTGTATGTCCCGGATAACTATATGCGCGCCACTGGGCGTCGCCAGCATCGCCTTTTCGTTACGCCACCTACATGGCGCGTGCCCCAGGCTGCCACTTGCCCCACCGCCGCAAGGGCGATCGGGCTAATAAATGGTCTACTAATATCGAATCCCGATGTAGATATATTCTCAGACAACATACATGAAATGTCAAGAAACGTCCTAATTTATTTAAACGCAACCTCAATTTGTAGGTAATTAGAATTATTATTATGATTATTATATTCACTTTAATACTTGCATGTACCTGTTTAGTAGATTAAGTTAGCTCTAGTTAGTAAGTAAGAATTATTAGTATAGCATTATAAGCGCTTTGGTGTTTTACACTGTTAGCTTGTATTGTCTTAAATAAATAAATAAATAAATAAATAAATACGCACAATTATTATGCTGCCTATACACGCTGGCCGAGCGATGGCCAACTCCAACGTGTGGACAGCCTATTTGCCTTGCCTGGTTATTGCTTGTTATCGCTCGCCTAGTTGGCTGAGTGAAGTCAAGCGCCAACGTGTGTAGACCTCATTTGTGGTAACTTGTCTTCGCTCGCCGTCGCTCGTGGTCACTCGTCTCACTTCGGATTGTTGTCGGTTTTTGTGCACAAATCAAAGGCACATGTCTGGGCTCGGACGACGTGTAGGCGGCTCTACGAGCACTCGTCTACATTGGCCGCATGCATTGGCGTTCGGCGCACTTGCCCAGCGTGTGGAGAGTAAGCATTTGCCTTGCACCTATTTTCCGGCGCTCGCGTTGGCCTAAGCTACGCTGGGCCAGCGTGTATAGGCTGCATTACGTTTAGTTTTACAAATTGAATGAAATAAAACGTTACGCTTCCACACCTAAATCACCAAACCGATTTTGATAATATTTGGCATAGGGGTAGATTAGACCTTGAGAAAGGACATAGGCTATGTTTGGTCGCGATAACTGACATCCACGCGGGTGGAGTCGCGGCAACTGCTTAGTTATATATAAATGCTAAAGTATATATTGCGAACCAAGATTCCCTAGATTCCTTCCCTCTAATTCTCGTAATAACTTTTCGTTATGAATTTCAATTGGTAATTAAGTATTTTTGAATCTTTTGATCGGTTAAGTTCATAATCACACAATTTCGTTCACTTCGACACAATTACTTAGAAGAAACCTTTTATTTCAGATTTCAGATTCCTTCAATCAGTTCACAATCTGACCTATTTATTGACAATAGTCAGTATTCTGAATATAATAATGTTCAGCGTATTTTGGTAGCTAATGGCAATACTTTGTTAGTTATCGCCTCCTGTGGCTCTGTTCCAATAAATCGTCCTTACTTATAGCCCGAAGAGAAATATTTTATTTTTGGTATGTTCATTGGATAAGCAATAACCTAAAGCTTTGCTTGAAGCTGAAATTTATTTATAAGAATAATAAACAAATAAGCAAGCTAAATATTTGCGCTTTTTTCTCATTGGGGTAGGTAGAGAAAACAATCTTAATGCTAGCCGCGATTCAAATATAAATTAATCTTTTACTTTCAGGGGCACATTGAATGAAATTTCGGTCAAGTCACTTTTGACTGGCAGAAAATGCCCAGCCGCCGTCCACCTTTGTAGGTACATCTAAGTATTTTTATTTGTGCAAAAAGTTTAAATTAATAAATTCGTGAATTCACTACATAACTGGCCATATAGACACGTAACTGGTTGTTTTTAAGAAGTATTAGCTGTTGCCCGCAGCTCCGCCCGCGTGGATGTCGGATCGCGACCAAACATAGCCCTCTTTTCTCAAGGTCTAATCTATCCCTATACCAAAGATTAAGCAAATTCTGGGTCTACCAAAGTATTAAGCAAATTCTGGTATTATATTGCATGATTGGTATTTATGAGCTTAATTAAAGTTTCTACGGCGCCAAGTTCCTGATCTTAGTCCGTTTAGAGTTATTCTTTATTTTCTCAGCAGTTTTGCTGAAAATCACGTATCATATCCAGGTATCAAATCGATGAAGGCTTTGTAGATTAGATTTACAATGCTGTTTGGAACAATACTACCAATTTTCAGCTGCGTGCGAATTTTTGTAACCTCTGACCTCAGAATGCAGAACAATGTATTCTGAGCCTCTGACACAGCCTCTGATTTGTATATTGACCGGATTATCCTGCTATTTTATAAAGATTCGATTTCGATATGATTGGTTGTCAAATACAGATCGATGGCATATCGATCGATGTTCTTTCTTAAAAAAATACCGTTTTGTCAATTATTTTGAGTCTTCACAAGCCGGCTTTTCACTATGGGATGTAATATATATTACATCTTGAGATATATATTACATCCCGCGATTGCTGTTTACACTGTAAGATATATATTTGGGATAGTTCAGTAGCTTTACCATGAGTTGACACCAAAATTTAACAACTTCGTTACCCTATCGAACTGCGTACGCGAATCTGATTGGTCTGTGTAGAATGCATGCGCGAATTCCCTGACTTCTGATTGCTCAGTTTAAAATGACAACGTGATTTCGCATGCGCGATCAAACGTCGTCATTCAAACAGGCGAGACAGGGGGAGGCGTGGTGTCCGGGGACGTGAGGTAAAATATACACCTTCAAATATCGCTCGAAAAAATATTTATAGTTTGGGATGTAATATATATTATAGCGTAGTGTAAACGGTCTCGTACAAAATGTATGACGAGCGATATGTCAAGATGTAATATATATTACATTACATCCCATAGTCAAAAGCCACCTTACAGACAGATAATTCAATCGAAATCGAATCTTTATAAATTAGCAGAATTAGCCTTCTGTACTGTAATTTCAGTCAAATCCATTAATTCTATAATTAAATCACATACATACGTGAATACCAGTTAATTATTATGCCGAACAATTCACGAACGTAATTGATTAATAGAATACGTTCAGGAACTATTGTAACCGATGTTCATGACGTGCACCGTTGAGTGATTACGTAATCGCTCGTGAATCACACGTGATTACGTTACTACGGAACAGTTAATCAATTTCTTGCATTGTTGCCCGTTGTGATATTGACAAGTTCTTGCGGGGTTCTTGTGGGGTTCTTGAAATGGAATGTAAGCGCAAAATATTTCCTCTTGATTTGAAGTCTCACATTTGACCAACTTGCTGCTGCTCGCGGCCCTGCCTGCATGGAATTTTGATCCCAATCCCGTAACTCATGGGAACTTATGTCCGGGATTATAAGTACCTACCCTATGTGTTACTCCAGACTATTTATTTTATTCCTCTACCTAATTTCAGCCTGATCCATTAAGCTGTTAGAGCGTGATTGAATAACAAACATCCAAACAATCACGTCACAAATTAATTATTTGCCCATTTGCCAATCATAAACCGAAAGAAATTTAATGGGTACCGCCTGCTATCAAGCTTGTTTCGATCTTTTAGACAGCAGTCGGGTTTTTCATTTTTTAATAATTAATTTTATTTTAACCTGTTTAGTTAAGATATGACATCTATAGATTTTTGTAATCTCCTTTCAATTTTCTTAATTTTTGATACCCTACTCGATAAATTTGAATGAAAAAAAAAATTTGTCAACACCATATTCTAGCATCAAAAATCTACCGTATAGTTTTTTTTTTAATTTTATGTACCCTATGACACTCGGGAGACAAATACCTTTCATTTGAGACCCCATTCATCGAAATCCGTCTAGGGGTTAGGCCTATAGAGGGGAACAAAGAAAACTACATAAGTACATAGATACATACATACATACGCGCGAAGCACATTACCCTCGCTGGCGCAGTCGGGTAAAAAAAGCAGCGTGATTGATTTTTTTTGTGTGGCGTTCGTCATGGGTATTCTCCCGACAGCCATCGGGAATGGTTATGTCAGACTCATACCGCACTCCACTGCTTAATACCAATCTCAACTTTGAACGAATTTACACTCACTCCTATTTTTTCAGTCTAATTTGACCTGACTATCATACATTTCGGAAAGCATCTTCCCTTTTTAAAATCTGCTCGATCTATTTACGACTGAAAAGTCGACAAATTTTTGTAGCAGCCAAAAATATTTTGAAATAACAGCTATTATTTTACCCACTTGTCGATAACAGGTGTCGGCACCTCTCACCCTCAGAATCTTGCTCCTTCAAATATAAAATGGTCCACTTGACCCTTTTCGGTATACTGATTCGCCCCTTCACAAAGAGGCGTTTGGGACTTCAATTTAAAAAAATATTTTGATGTATAGGTACTTGTCCTTTATGGAAAATTTTGTCGAAAATCTATTATACCTATTTTTCAGTTCAGGGTAAAAACTCATTGTTTTTATTGAATGAAATTTTGGAGCATTTATTATGCTAATTGATCAATTTGGATTGGCTTCGTGCAGGCTTCGGTGGCTTAGCGGATAAAGCATTCCCGCTGTAAGGGAAAGAGCGCGGGTTCGAATCCCGCCCACAGTCAATTCTCTTTTCTCTTTGTAAATCATTGTTTTGAATTGGTATACCGGGTTTTCAGGGAGCGACTGCCATATGACATCTCCACCCCGACGTACACCCATTAGCGGCTGAGATTGACCTTTTTTACCAGCCGGAGCCGGCAGGGGTGGTAATGTCGGACGTGAACCTACTAAAACGCGCGTCGTCCGGGGGTTGTTGGTCGCTGGAGGTGAGATTGGCTGAGAGATATCTCTCGCACTCCGACTTCAAGACCATCTCTTTCGAACTGGCTCTCTTCGGGTGTGGGGACCACGAAGTCCCCATCAAACCTCAGGGTATCAGCAGGGCCTGCTATTGCTAGTGTGACAGGCGGCTCCACCCGTCACCTCCAGGCCCATACTCATGGGGGACGAAGGTCAATCTGCGATCTCCGACGCCCGAGTAGCTTCCGCACATCGCGGGCTGGGACTCCAAACATCTTGGTAGGGCTCTGCATATTCTCTGTTTAATTTTAATTAACTACCTTTCTTTCTAACAACCTTTACAAGATCTTGTTTGAAATGTTTTTGGCTATTTTTTTGGATTCTTTACCATCCCAGTAAATATCTAAAAGAATTCGGTACAAACACATGAATGAAATTTTGAAGCATTTATTATGCTGATAATTTAAATCGATTTAGAAAGAGAAAAGAGAATCGACTTCGGGCAGGACTCGAAGTGCGAACCCGCGATCTTGGCCTTACAGAGGGAATGCTCTGAACGTTAAGCCACTGAAGCCCGCACGATGCCGATCCAAATTCCTCTATACTTTCCGTCTTTGGGGCGACGGTGGAGCCATCTACCGATTCTCATAAGAGCTATCGAAACCTATTTTTTATTACAATCATACATTGGTACAAAGGAATGGTACTCTTTCTAAATCGATCGGTACTAACACGATTCGAGTCACAAAGAATACACGCCAGGCATAAAATAATTTCGTGTTCCCTGCAAATTCAAGGCCAAGTGATGTTCCTATCCACTGAAGGATAATAAAAAACACGTAGCTTTTGTTGGTTGGTTTATCAGAATCATATCAGACTTGAATAAAACATGAAGGGAATGTCGCAAATACGCCTAAGTTCAAGTGACTTCGTCAGCAAAAGTTATGGACGATTTTGAAGTGTGGTTTTTCCGGAACTAATATACTTATTTCCAGTAAGTAGTTTAGTTGCCGAAAAAGTTGGGAAATTACCGTGTCATATGGTGAATTACAATCATGTGTCTCTTAGTTTTACTATGGATGAATTCTTACCTTAATACAAACCGGAACCTGGACTCCGAGATGAAAGCTTTGGTTGCGACCGGCAAAGATGATGGATACAAATTACTTTTTTTTGTACTTCTTAGGTGGCAGACAAGCACAGGGCCCATGGGAAGTGGGTAGAAAAGGTTAAAGTGACCTTTGGACATGCGAAACACCAGGGGCGTTACACTCGTGCAGCCGACCCTATAAGAACTTTCTGATGCTCTTCTTGATAAACCCCGTATTGTAGTCGCTTGGTAAAACCACAGCAGGGAGATCATTCCACAGCTTGGATTACTTACCGTGGACAAATTCTTACCTTAATAAGGACTTAAGGTGATTACATACGCGAATGACTTTGACCATACAAATGCTCAAGGTCATTCGCTCGTTTTTCAGCCGTAAAAATCAGTAAAACTAATTTTAATTGATAATTTTATAGGGGACGATTACAAACTAAGAAGGTCACGTCATGCTAATACACTCATTTAACATATATCTGAAATTTTAGATTATTTGGATACATATTGCAGAAAATATTTGGTTTCATAAGAAAGAGTAGAGTGATGTTCAGAACCTCTTTTCAACTATTTCCTCCTTTTTTATTGAATTTATGAAAAGGTGAAGTTACTCTGTATGTCCTGTAGTAAGCAGGGATGTAAATTCCAGATCTTTAGGTTTTATAGTTAAAAAGAAAAACGGTTTCGAAAATATCGATTTTTCGATGCTAATCTGATTCGGGACCTTAATAATGTAAGAACAGAGGCTTAATAATGTAAGTTTTAATAAAACACAGAATACGTGTATTGTAAATATTACATGTATTTTCAACTTTGCACATAACTAAGGCAATAAGAGAATACAATTTCATTACATTCATCTTATTTAGCTCATTTTGGATGAGTGTGGAAAGATAAAATATAATCAGTTGGAAGTAATTATGATGTTATTATTATTTACTATGACATATCATGTGTTAATACACATGATAATATGTCACACTTGCACATACAGCGGCATTAGTCGCGATTCCCCACGTTCTCGATTCTTTTCGAATGTTTTTATGGTTTTAAATTAGCGTTTTATCACGCTTTTGTAAGGCAAAAATCGGGGGGAATCGCGACTAACCACAGGTTTATGCAGGTTTATATCTTATTGTACTTTGGCGAATCTTTGGTTGCGTATCTAAAAATATTTATTTCTTACTTATAATAACTAAAAACTGAATTTTGAGTTAAGTGTACTAAACGTACCATTTTGTTGTTTTTATTGATAACACTAAACGTTTTTAAATAGATCAACAGAATATAATTATTGGAGATAGGTCACAAAGATGGTATACCCTGGTCCGGGTATACCATCTATGTAACGCAAAAAAAAAAATTGATAATATTTTTGCGTTGTCAGAACTATCATTAAATAATTACATTTTCAAAATAATCGTAGCTTTTTACCTTCCACACACATCATTTATTTTGTATACATTTAACATATATTATACATTTTATATACAACATATTACATATAGTTTTGGCACATGAAATGCTTCGACAACAATAATAGTTAGTTTCACTAACTTATGATACACTATACAGCAAGATAAATATAAGTACATTCGGGTGAATGTCGCCAATCCAGTGATTTATTGAATCTGCGATTTAGTAGTAGTACCTACTAGTGAAAGGTGAAAGGGTACCAATACCTTTCAACCAAAAAAAATCTATTTTGCTCACAATAATAATAAATACAATAAGTACCTATATTTATTATCCGCTTGAAGTGTGAAGTTTTGAAAAAATACAATAAGGATTTGTAAAAAATACAATATAAATTGTGATTGTAAATATATTGTATTTTTTCACTAGGATAATAGGATAATTAGGACTAAGGAAAAAAAAGAGAAAAAAGGTACCGTTTCTCTTAGGGAAAAGTGATAGATTATAATATTATCAACTAAATGAACATTGACCAATTCAATTAAGGTATGATTCCGTGGTCGACCGCATACGGCAACTGCCGACGCATGCAGCACATACACCATACCCATTACTTGGCATACTCCGATACGAATAAAGGGGACCATTGAGAAGTTGTAATAAATTACGTGCATCATCTGCGTTGGCAGTTGTGTTATGCGTTCGGCTACGGAATTATACCTTTATTCGTCAGTTACCAGTAATACTTACAGGAATCTTTACCATCAATCAGAATTAGGAAATATTACTAGTTTTCAACACTTATTTATACATTTTATGACTCACGTATCTTTTATTATACCGGACAGTCACAAAATTCTGTTCCCAAATTCGTTTTACACATACTATGATACATTCTAATCTAAATTACAATGACTTATATGTATACTTATACTAGACAGGCTGTTAAGAACAAAAATTATGTCACGGTTTCAGGATATAGAAACTAGACCCCTTAGTCCATTTTCATAACTGATTTACATAACTAGTTATTAAACAGGAATTTTCCTTCACTGTTTCATAACCAGTTATGAAAAAAGACTTTTTGTTCCTTTTACATAACTGTTTTACATAACCAGCTACGAAAAATGAAATTTCCTTCACTCTTTTATAACTAGTTATTAAACAGGAATATATCCTTCACTGTTCATAACTAGTTATTAAAAAAGACTTTTTGTTCCTTTTTCATAACTACTAAAGAACTAAATAAGCCTATGTAATTTTTTTTAACTTCAGTTAAGTAATATTTACAAATGAATTAATGAATTTTGACAGTAGAATGTAGGTATACCTACTTCAGGGCACGTATCTTGGACTTAATTACCGAATTTGAACTCGTTCACCGCACTAGCACTCCGGGCTTTGTATGTTTGGTTGATAGTCGTTACCAAATTTTTTGTTCCATACAGACAGTTTAATAATAGGTATATATAGAAGTCATTGCTAAATGCAACAATACACTAATTCTTATAGGCAGTGATATTTTTTATACCCCTATATCTACACTTAAAAGTACAAATGCTATTTAAATGCTGTCATTTTTTGTATTGTATTATTGTGGCAGTTTATGTATTCTAAATGCTGACATTTCTTGTATTTTTGCATTGTATCATTATGGCAGTTTATGTATCCAAATGCCAAATTAATAGCATAAAATAATTGAGGTATAAACACTTGACAAAGAAAATAACTGTATACATTAACTTTTTCTAACCATGTGCAAAGGGTTTTAGTAAACTTGTGTCTGCCTACATTCAATGTTATTTTCTACTAAAATTCACCTAAATTGATATAAATTGACACTCTTCCCCCATATAAATTTACGAAGTTGTATAATTTATGCAAAACCATGTAATTTAACGAATTTTAGTGAAATATTTCAGTGACACTTGAAGATAGGTATTGCAAATCGAATAAAACGAAAGAATTTATAGATAAATGAGACAGTCCACGTTGAAAATCATTTCAGGTCAATGTTAATAAATGGCTGCAAAGCTTTATTAAACTAACATAGATTTTTTAAAATGTTCAATTTCATAAGTTATATTGATTTCATATTTCGTGTAAAAAATCAATAAATTCAATTCGTTTCATAACACTACTTATCTGATGAGTAAAATTTTCTGCAAATCAGCCTAGCCATTTCATATATAACCAGATAAACGAACAATAATATAGACAAACGATACCTTTATACATTCCTATGCAATAAGCAATTCCTATGCTTTATAAATTATTACAAACAGACACTTCAATTTTCAAATATTTGCATGTGTAAAATATTTGTTTACATTATTACCTCAGACTTAGACACAGCAATATGAAATAATTGAAACGTTTTCCCCTTGTACTCTCAAAGGCCATATTTAACAGATCAAATAAGACTTGATGTTCTGTCTGCCCTTCTAAGCTCTTTAACCTTGAAGAATTATACGTTTAACTTGTTACTTGAGAAGCTTACAATTATACGTGTCATTTAATGAAATGAAATCAAGCTACAGGGGCTATTCAGTAAAACGAGATTGAAAACGTGATAAAGATAATTGATTTGTCGTGATGAAATTGTATCGTGCGAATTAAATATATCGGATTCTTCCTTAAAAGTTGATAGCTGAGAGATTTCAAGGTCATATTTTATGAATAAGATGATAATGGACTGATTTGAAAATGAGATAAAATATGATATGTCCCAAATATCGGCTCGAAGGACCAAAAATTGGAAGTGTGTCAGTCGCGAATATTCAATGAACTTCAATAAGAAATGAATGGATTTTGAGGGCAGCCTGCTAATAAAAAGTGATAGAGTAATCAGGAGTGAATCAAAGTGTAAATGTGCGTATAAAAATAAATTTATCTGATTGGGAATAATCGTTATCGTTATAACTATAATGGTGATATAAGAAAAAACTTGCTAGCCCCCAAGTACTCCTTATACTAGTCCGTTTTTTTGGATGTTGAATCACAATCACAAACACTAAGGGGTTGAATCAACCGTAGATATACTTCTTGTGAATCAAATTCTATATGCAATCTTGACCCTTAAATATTTTTGACCTATTGAATCTCGATACGTAGATAAATATACACAAAATATTTTCTATCAATAATTTCTGCTCATATTGGGAAAACTTTCTGTTCTTTGTGTGATGATGATTGAAATTTAAGGAGTTGGATTATCATATGTGCTAATAATAATTACTTCCACACAAAATTTTCTAAATATGTTACTATGAGACTAGAATTATGAGGATAATAAATCAAGCTTAAACATGTAGTATAAACGAATTTACCCTCATTGTAGAAATTCTACGCTAGACTATGGTGTATAATACGATAGACGGACCAACAATGACAGTTATTACTTCAACGAAACTAATAACATTAAAATATATAGCAAGCCTGCTCTTATTTTACCACTAAAACGGTAAATTTTCTTAGGAAAAACTTCTAAGATTTTATAAATAAAATTACGAAAACGTAAACAATAAAATTCAGAGTAATAACATTGCTCTCAATTGCGTAGGTAGGCAGTAAATACAAAACCCTTTAACATTAAAAAGTCAATTTTGTTTCTGATAGCTTTGGCAAACCGCCCGTACTTAATCATTTAAATTCAGTTTACGAAAGACGCTACCCCAGCAGAAATTAATATAACACTAATTCAGCAATATACAAACAAATAAGAAAAGTACACAGTTTTTATGTTCGTATATATATCATAGACGACTGACAAATAGACTGTTCTATATATCATTCTGTTGGGCGCAGATGACAAATACGCATAAAAGAGATAAAGCCTGGCGTTTTATTTCTCTTTAGAAGAATAATCATGAATTTGGGGGCGATTCAAATCTATTTCAATTGATCAAATGAAAGAAATTCTATCCTATCCTGTTAATATTATAAATGTGAAGATTTGTGAAGATGTTTGGATGTTTGTTATGAAATGATAATGATAAAAGACTAAATGGAGCTGAAATTTGGTACAGAAATAGATTTAGGCTGGAATAATACCTATCTTCTTTTTATCCCCGATGAACAGTTCCCATGGGTTACAGGGACGGGGTCAAATTTCGACACGGGGCCGCGTGCTAGTGTTATGATAAAGGTTATTTGATTTGTGTAATAACAACCAGTAATTACTACGATTTAAAAAGTGTTTCCACAAAGATCAATGGGGCTGAAGTCAACTTCTCTCCCTTTTTCGAAACTGAGAAATCAAGGAGCCATCGTTCGCATAATGTGGTATCATAATATTTAACCAAATTATAGTATTTTAAACTTGTGACTTCCGGGCTCTGGTGAAGACATTGGATGGAACCAGCATCAACGCTAAGATGATGATAACAATGAGAATAAGTCCGAACCAATTTGTCTGAGTGTGACTACTACTTATTTCATTTCGCACAGGGATTCAAGAATGAATCTCAGACAGTTCAATATTTTTTCGACATAAATCAGCTTTACCGAAGAAAGACCTACGTGCAAAGTCAATAATTTATTCGTAAATTTTCTTTATATGCTTTATGTCTGACTGAATGTAAATCTTTCATTTGGATTTGCAACATGAATATCTGTAATACTGGTGTCATCGGGTATTTTATTTTCATTGCATAGTGGGTTATATATTTGGTTGGTATTTTATTTTCATTGCATAGTGCATAGTGCAATTCATTGCAATATGTAAATGACGGTAACAAACATCTTTGCTTGTGATTAGTAATTACTGTAGTACCTATATTTCCTGTTGAGTGATCTCCTATTGTCCTTTTACTTTCACAGTTATAGTATATTTCAGATATAAAATTTATGCAACATTTTTGAATTGAGTGTGGGTTTCTTTCCTTGTATCCTTTGGTTTAAGCAAAAACACAAATCCCTAACGTCAATAGTTTTGATCAGAGAAGGGTTTTATTATCATTTCTAGGCTTTGGTCCATTTCGGAACAATTTATACCGTAACATAAACAAACGTGACATAGATCGAAATCAATCCTATTAGTAGTTGAATGGTGAGAAAATACAAAACAAAAACATGCCTCTTGCGATGAAAGTTCGATTATCTTGATATATTCATCGTAAATCTATTTGGATGTTTCTATTAAATGCATTGATTTATCTGCCTCCAGGCCAATAGACGCTATATCAAATAAAAAAATGGGTTTTATACGAAACTTTCCTTAGTTTTGTAATCGTATATAAATATATTATTCTCTTTGTCAAGTGTTGGTATACAAACAAATTTAGACCTACCCTCAACTGAATCACTTACATCGAAAGTAATAGAATAAACATGGTTAGTTTTAACATCTAGATTTAATATTTGTATTTGTTTATTGTTCTCATTGGCAGTAGTATCTATTGCTAAGTCATTAGAGCAATCATTATTGTGTACTTCAGCGTACGTATCATTATCGATATCATTGAGAGCAGCAACAAATTTCATACTGTTGCGTCTAGTGTTTTCAACATTTATAATTTCACCTACTTTCATTGCCTGTACATTTTCTTCTTTGACTTTCTTGCTTTCTTTCTTGACAATATTTTTTTGCGATGACGTTCTATTACTGTATCGTCTCCAAAATGATTCAGAAGTATTTTGACTACTAGAAAATCCAGTGGACGTTGTTGTGTTAAATGTGTCCCTTCTTTGCATTGTCTCCCTCAAATTTCTACTGCACCTCATTAATTTATTTATCCTTAACAATTTTACAAAACCTTCCCTAAATTTAGACGACATCAAATTGTATAATATTGGATTGATTGCCGAATTCAAATACAGCATAACTCTACAAAAATATAAAAGTATATAATAACCTTCTATACCTAATGACATTATTGTCTCTGGTGGGAATACGATTATCCAAAGTGTGAGTGCCTTGAAAGGAAGGAGGCAGATGAAGAATGATAAGACGACGGTACCGAGCATGAGAATGACTTGTTTCCTGTATCGGACGACGTTGCCTGTATTGCTTGTGTTCTTGCTGTTCTGTGCAATGATCACAGGGTTTTCCATCAAGTTTTTGGCAATGACGCTGTAAAGTACGAGGAGTACTGCGAGTGGGACGATGAAGAACACGGCAATGGTGAGAATGAAGAAGAGGGCTGACCAGAAGGTGTCGGCTTGAGTGAGGCAAACTGGTACTTCTGTTCCATCTCCGAAGGTCTCGTAGGTGAAGGTTGCCACGGCGAGGATAGGGCTGGAAAAAAAATAAACATTTTAATCCATGTAAGGGCATTAACCGCTCTAAGGGACTAGACACAGATTTAAGTCGCGTCTTGGACGTTCGCTTTTTTCAATCTAAATGTAAAGAAATATACTGTTTAAGTTTAAGTTAATTGATTAAATTATAGATTTTATTTATATATAGAAATTGAAATTGTTTAAGAACACTGCTTGACCAGTAAGAAGTCGCCACTTTTTGTTGCTATTATACAGATGACAAACATAATGGCGCGCTATGGCTATAAAGATAGGGTCAAAATTCATTAACTCAAAATTTCTGCATCCGTTCCAAATTCGAAATTCTTTTTTTTTCTGTGTCTCTCAGGAACTCAGTGTGATGACGGAGAAAGAATACAAGTATACCCATCTGATCCAAAGAGATGATGACTAACGGGCGGCGGACTAAGACGCCACTAACGGAAAAATACGCAGACGATATCACTACGAGAGAAGGATAATTCTAAATAAAACCCTGTACCAACTGGTCTGGCCAGCGTGGAAACGGTAGGCCAAAGCCTCCCAATATTGGGAGAGGCCTATGTCCAGCAGTGAACTGCCATAAGTTAAGACTCTAAAAATGCGACACAATTTTTATTCTAAACAGCTTTTCTAGTGGTACAAATAGAAATTGTTGATTTTATTTTAAAACCGTTCACTTGGGTTTTGGTATGATATAAAAAATGTTCTTCACAAAACTAGCCCATTTCTACAAAAAACATCACATTGCCTTTTCCTATTATTGTAGATCCAGCAAAAAAATATATTTTATTATTAGGTATATCCACCAAAATGGATTTATCGTGGTAATTGTAGCGGAAAATGAACAAGCAAGCCTTCCAATCAACCACAAAATTAAGTGGCCAAAATAACTTTATCCAGATGTTGAGCATTTTCCTCTTCGTTACGACAGAAAAAAATATTTTTTTCACGAATACCGATTGTTGCTGATCCCTGTAGGCGTTTGGGAAATCAATTTCTTACTCGCGTTGATTTTTTTCCTTGTAGTTAGATAGGTACTATCATTTCTTACGAACGATTACAAGTGTCAATAAATTTTTTAATTTTATTGTTAGTTCTCTACTCTGTATTGATTTTTTTTAGGTGACTCATCTAGGCTAAAGACTGCCGTCTGACCCCCAATCCCGAGAGGAAAGCCTGGTTCGTCAATGGCAGGTGTAATGGATGGCAGGTAAGTTGGCGTGAGCCCTGAAGATTTTAATAGGGTCTCACCACCATGTACCCATCCCCATGATACGCCCCTCTATGCGGGGAATGATGGGGTTACCGTAGTCCCACACGCGAGCGGATCTTCGACGGAGTGCGATCTTAGCCAGGTTGAGTCCCATATAACAACCTCCACTGGCTCCGGTACTGGGATTTCCATCAGAATCTGGACTTCACCCTAGTTTCTTACAAGCAGAGTGTAATCAATTGACGACTTGTACCTTTATAAAAAAAATGAAGGCAGATAGTTATCCGGGGGCGATTTGGGGACTCTGTGGTCTCCACACCGGATGAGGGCCAGATCGAGAGATATGGCCCTGGGTCGGCCGGGGTGCGAGGGATATGGCTACGACAATCTCACCTCCGGCAACCGACGGCCTACAGACGGCGTGTGTTTTAGTCGGTTCGAGTCCGACATAACCTCCTCCTCCGGCTCCGGCGGGGGAGGTATCCGTGGGGATTTTTAAAAAGAAAAGCAGATAATGTTATCCGTGTTACTAAGGAAAATATTTATTTGGTCCATAATCTCTCCGTAGTGACAATTACGTTTTGATGAATGATATCATTTACATTGTAAATTATGGGCGAGTTATATACGATTTCAGCGTTCCTTTAATCATTTACATAAATTTTCCGGGGTATGAAGCGGGAAATTCTGACTTTTATTCATAGACCTGGTCTTGATACTTGTGCATTGCAATATTATGTAGGTACATAAGTACAGAAGGAGGTTCAGTTTGAATGGTATACCTACCCTACAGTGAAATTATGGCTATTCCAATTCCAAATAATTTTTCCGAGCGACTGCAATACGGCTTGTTTTTATACTACTTAGGTCGCAGACAAGCACACGGCCCTCCTGATGGTAAGTGGTTACCGTGGTCTTTGGGCGAGTGCAACACCAGGGGAGTCACACTCGTACTGCCGACCTTGTAAGAATGTAAAAATATTATGGGGTTCTTGAAGAAGGGCATCATAAGATACTTACAGGGTCGGCAGCACGAGTATGACGCCCTTGGTGTTGCACACGTCTATATGCTACGATAACTACTTCCCATCAGGTGGGCCGTGTGCTTATCTACCATGAAGTGGTATGAAGAAGTTAACGTAGTTTGTTTTTTTCAAATAAAATAACCAGCTATGACGCCATAAAACGTAACCTGATAAGAATTATCGTTACGTACTTTTAAAATAAAAATACCTCAAAAGACTTTATTCTGTCTCAACTTAAATAGAAATAAATTACTTAATTTTTAACTTTAACAGCCATAGACTGTCAGAGTTTTATCTTAGTACTTAATCCAGTTTTAATGTCTAAATTAAATTAAAGTAAGAATTTGAAAAAGATAAACCTAACCAGATAAAATTTTAATTTAGATAGTCTTTTTTATACTACATTTTATTTTATAAACCTTGTTAAGTATTATGTCTGATGAGGCCGTCAAGCTGAGTGCCACCATTGTAACATGATACGTGTCTGTAATGGTGACCCTCTTTTCAGAGACTTTGCCTTCAGCTTACCATCAGGCGAGGCGAAGTCAAATTGACGTGTCCTATATAAAAGAAAAATGTTAAATTGAGATCTATTTGTCAAAGAAAATTATATTTATTTATGGAGTGAAATAACTTAAAAAAAGAATTTCATCATGATAAGTGCTTCCATCATTATATGAAGAGCTGTCGACTACTGAAGCATAAGTCGTGGTTTCAATTCCCGCATTGTGCAAACATTTGCTTGCATGATTGATCTCAATATTAAAATTTATATTGTGTATACTATGACTTTATGAAAAAACATTATATTTTGGAACCCATATGGAAAATCAAGACATTAAGATCATTTGAGTGCCTTGTTCATCAAGATCGATCTGGTGCTGACTGTACTCAAAGTGATCGTAATACCTAATGCATGGTATGGTTGTTTAGCCTATAGGTAATCCGTCCCAATCGAGCAGTCTGACTGGGGAAATTCCTCCGCAGTACAAAAGACCGCGGCTTAATAACCTCGTGTTGTATTTCCGACAACGGTGAGTAGGGTAGCCAGAGTTCGCTGCAGAGATTTTGTGCTGTCAGTGGGAAAACCAAAGGCTTTGTCCTACTTATCTTTTGCGATGACAGCGCAAAATCTCTCTGTTCTTACAGGGTCGGCAGCACAAGTGTGACTCCCCTGGTGTTGCACTCGCCCATAGGCCATGGTAACCTCTTACCATGAGGAGGGCCGTGTGCTTGTCTGCGACCTAAGTAGTATTAAAAAAAACACAATGACACAAATAAAAGTAATTGCCAATGGTGTTACTTATATTATGGGTCTCTTGAGACTGTTGGATAACGAGTATCCCGACATTAAACATTAATTAGGCCATTTTGGGGCTCGATGAGAGTGTGTCATTCGTCTAAACTCATGCTATATTCCCATGTGGGTTTGTAGTGACAATAGTTCCCTCTTTTACGATCCTCACAAGCATCTCTTGGAATCTTCATGGAAAGTGGGTACCGTGGCTTATAGATATCATTCATGTATTATTTTTTGTTGGTTTATGTTCTGAACAGAACATAAACTGCAGAACCCCCGTACTTTCAAACTATGGAACTTCCTATCGTGGTTTTCCAAGCGATTACAGTATGGTTCAAGAAGGGCATAAGAAGGTTCTTACGGGATCAGCAGCGCGAGTGTGATGGTCCTGGTGTTGCATACGTCATATAGGCCAAGGTAACCTTCTAATGACCTTCTTGAAGAACCCCATATTGTACTCGCTTCGAAAAAGCACAGCAGAGAGCTCATTCCTCCGCTTAAGTGTGCGTGAGAAATAGTTTTTTTCATAACTGACTGTTTTTCTGGTATAATATGATACTTGATAGAAAGTTACCCCAATTATAACAAGCCCTGACCCCTGCGTCATATATATAATCTGGAAGTAGAAATCTTGTCGCCTGATCTCATGGCTATGAGTCAATTGAATGAAACGGCTATTGAGATGATTGGTGTCGTTGTGTTCGATAACAATAAAATTTTATGGGCCGCCGTCCTTTCTTTGTCACTTTTTATGTCAATTTACCTATATGAAAAGTGAAAAAAGTACTAATAGATATAGGTATGAAAATCATTTCAGGTCAAGTTTTAGTGACCTTGACCTCTTAAAAACTAAAACACAGATTACACCTAGCATTCTTCATAGCCATGTTAATCATTAATCTGTATTAATCACAAATATCAAAATTCTGTTCTGGACAGCCTCCGTGGTGGCGTAGCGGTAGTGAACGCGGCCGCTACGCAGGAGGCGCGGGTTCGATCCCCGCTCAGTGCAAATATTTGTGTGAATTAAATATGAGTATTTGCATTGGTCTGGTCGTGCCTCGGAGAGCACGTTAAGCCGTCGGTCCCGGTTGCCATGAAAACATCTATGGCAGTCGCTACGGGTAGTTGGAGCCCTCAAAAATCCAAAAAAAAACAACGGTCTAACTGCAAAGCTTCGATATCGCCTAATGTTAACATTGGGTTGTGGAGGTCAGATGACAATCGCTTCACGGAAAATATCGAGGTCTAGCCAAATCCGTGGTTAAGACTGGTAAAAGCGGACCCCAGACTCCGAGCTGAAAGCTTAGGATGCGACTGGGAATTAACGCTAAGAGGAAGAAGATCAAAATTCTGTTGTCAGACTTTTTAGGGCTCCAACTATCCGTAACTACTATCATAGATGTTCGTATGACATTCGATGGCTAACGTGCTCTCCGAAGTAAGAATATACCCAAATCAATGCAAATAGACATAGGTACCTACTCATACAATACATACAAAGGAGATGGGGAGGCTTTCATACATTCTTGGGCCAAAAATGTAACAAGATGAGGGTGGTATCAATTAAGAGCATATAAATTATTAAACCATCCCTGAAAATTCTGCAGATTTTGGATATCTGAGAGCAGAGTTATAAGAGATTTAGTAAAAGTGAGGTTATGCAAGAAATTGACATTTTAGAACTGTGATTTCTGTGGTGTTTTAATAGAAAGTGGTCATTTTTTTTATCTTAAAATACTTTTAAATTGTACTGTATTATATTTTACTCAGGGATAATGTACGAAAACTTACAAAGAGATTTATGTTAAAGGATGTTATGTTAAAAAAAAAAACACTTTAAATAATAATGATCTTTTATTCTTCTTCAATAATAATTAGAGTATTGTCTAAGAAGTGCGCAGGTGGAAATATATTACCTTATTTACTTCATTTTCTATGCCACAATTCACACAGAGATCCATGTCAAAATCCAAAATACCGAGCAAAACTCAAACAAGTAAACAAGTTTATCATTGTACTTTAAGGTAACCAGGAGCAAGCTGAGAAGTCCGTAAAGAGAAATCACTGTTAAGGGAATATAATCAAGAAATCAACTGGAAATACTCAAAACGCAGAAGTCAATTGATCATTGGATTTAAACCAATAAACTGATACAGCATACTGATATAGCATACTTTTGTACATATTTTATAAACAATTGTATATCCCATAAGCCGTGTAAATATACAATTTTTCGATAAAATAATTAATTTTGAAGATTGAATAAATAAACTGATTAACTGAAAATGGAGCTGTCAGCTGTCACAGCTTAAAAATACAGTTGATAAACACAAGAAATAATTAATCGATTAACGGAAATCGATTCATAATTTATTTTTATTACACTATTATTTGGTATTTTAATTGGTTATTATTATTATTATGATTAAGTTTTGTTCACTCTGATTGATTTAATATCAAATTGTGATGCAAGTGTTTAAATACGCAATATTGTTTAAATAATTTTTAGTAATCGATATTTTATTTTGCTAGTGAAATAAACTTTGTTTTAAGATTTCTCGTCTTCCAGACTTTCAATTGAGCTGGTTTTTTAATATTTTGAAATAGAAAAAAATACCGCTTTTTTTAAGTCATATCTCAACTCATTACAATTTTGGCCCAGAAGTCCCCGTCTCCTTTATGAGCGGGAATTGAACCTACACCCCCTGCGTAGCAGTGAAATCCACTACCGCCGTACCACAGAGAGGTTAATACCATACTTAACTCATAATATAAACTTCAAATACCTACTAAAATTGCTTATTAGCTGAACCGTTTATTTATCCAGCCATTACTAGAAGCTGTTAGCTAAGAACACAATCCAAGTTTATTATATTAACCGCTGTGTTTATATAACACGGCTTCAATAACTTTGGCATCCGTTTCGGTTGCTCTAGATTTGTATAAGATACCAACATTACGTAAATATCGACAAATAACTTATTTGTGTGAGGGAGAGTAAAAGTCAATAACTTTGAGTCAAATGTGTGGAATGAACAAAAAATTGTTATTATATTACAGGGTCGGTGGCACGAGTGTGACTCACTTGGTGTTGCACTCGCCCATAGGCTACGGTAACCTCATACCATCAGGTGCTTGTCTGCGACCTAAGTAGTATAAAAAATGTAGATATTTTTACGTAGACAATTTTGATCTGAGTTAAGTATTTGATTAACACATTGGAAAGTTAGACAACACTAACCAAGTTGGTCTTAGGATGGGTGATCATTCTTAAGACATTGCCGACGGCCTCGGTTGCCCTGCGAATGGCAGCCCTCTATGGCAGTCGTGACGAGTAGTTTGAGCCACGAAAAGTTCAACAACTGCCCCACTCTAGACAAGTGGCATCTCGTTAAATGTATAGGATTTGACGTATATGACAGACGTCAATGCATGTCTTAAAAGTCAAGTCCCATACATTTGTCATTCTGTTCTACAATCTAACCTATATAGGTATCTAATGATTGGTAACCAGGGAGCTTCATCTGCCAACAAACTGTTGTACAGTTTGGCAGAGGTTATAATTGTAAACAAGTGCATTTTTCCACGAACAAATAAATTTTCAATTTTCAATTTCAATTTTCAATACTAGCTGCCCCGGCGAACTTCGTACCGCCATATTTTCGACCCGCGTGGTATTCAAATCCCGTTCCGCTGTACCCTTATCATTGAGGGGTATGAAAAATAGATGTTGGCCGATTCTCAGACCTACCTACTCAATATGCTCACAAAATTTCATGAGAATCGGTCAAGCCGTTTCGGAGGAGTACTGGAACGAACATTGTGACACGAGAATTTTATATATCTCTAATCCTACTTAATATTATAAATGTGAAAGTTTGTGAGAATGGATGTGTGGATGTGTGGATGTGTGGATGTTTGTTACTCTTTCACGCATAAACGGCTGGACCGATTTGGTTGAAATTTGGTATGTATATAGGTTATACCCTGGATTAACATATAGGCTATATATCAGCGATGAACGGGATCAGAATTCCACGCGGGCGGAGCCGCGGGCAACAGCTAGTAAGTATATAAAAATCAATGCCACTTTTCGTTGTTATTTTATAACTCAAGAACGGCTGAACCGATTTGGCTAATTTTAGTCTTGAAATATTCGTGGGTGTCCAGGGAAGGTTCAAAGGATAAGAAAATAGGTGTAGCGGGAACGGGAAAATATGGCGGTACGAAGTTCGCCGGGACAGCTAGTCTAATATATAAAAATCAATGCCACTTTTCGTTGTTATTTTATAACTCAAGAACGGCTGAACCGATTTGGCTAATTTTAGTCTTGAAATATTTGTGGGGGTCCAGGGATGGTTTAAAGGATGAGAAAATAGGTGCAGCGAGAATGGGAAAAATATGGCGGTACGAAGTTCGCCGGGACAGCTAGTACTGTTATAAAAATCTAACTGTTATACTTTGATATCACCATCGTTTTATGGAGGTGAAATGGCAATCGCTTCACGGAAAATATGAAAGCTGAGCCGCGTCGCAATTAGATCAGAAAAAGCATACTCTGCCCCTCTAGACAAGTGGCAATTCGTTGCTCGGCGTATGATGGAATAGAATGCCAAATGTATGGGATTTGACGTATATGACAGGACGAATGTCAAAAATGTCAAATCCTATACATTTGTCATTCTATTCCATTATACGCCGAGCAACGAATTGCCACTTGTCTAGGGGGGCTGGACTCCTAGGTGAAGGACGCCTCGGATTAACGCAAGGATAATGATTAAGCAAGCTAACAATGATTTTATTATACTGTAGAATCGTAATATGATAATGATAGATAGAGAAGACTCGTATTGTCGTTGCTAAGCAACAGTGGATTTAACAACACTCTGATAAGGTCATATGTGGGTGAGCTGAACGTAATGTCTGTTAAATAATGTATAATGTGAACTACTGACAGTTTCTAACTTTTATACGAAATCGGTATAGTCTGATTGACATGTAATCGATTAGGGTGAGGCTCCATTATGAACATAATACCTATAACTAACCAGAAACTTCTAGACCAAAGACAGACAACAAAATGAATCTTTCTTAGGTATGAATTATGCAGAAAAGGGACAAGGCATATCATCGTTATCATCCTTGCGTCAGCCCCAGTCTCATCTGAGGCTTTCTTTTCGGAGTCCGGGGTCCATTTGAATATGGCGTAGCTTGGTTTTTACATTAGAAGCGACTGCCGTCTGATCTCCTAGCCTGAGCTGTGGTTAATAGCCAACCACTGACTGATCTGGTCAGGTCAGCTTGACCTACTAATCGTTTACCGAACACGGCACGGTCCGAGGAGGGGGGGGGGGGGTGACACAGGGGACATGACCCCCTCAACCACAAATTGCGCACGTCTATTTGAAGTCTTCCAAAAAGCTATTTTCCTGAAGGAATTTCCGTATATGACACCCCCAAATCCGCATCAAATTAGGCGACCTCACCTGGTTACAATGTGGCCACAGTGATTTGAAGTGTGATGAATTCTACGTTTATAAGTGTATATCTAATATATAAAATTCTCGTGTCACAAATGTGCGTAATCGAACTCCTCCGAAACGGCTTGACCGATTTTGATGAAATTTTTTGTGCTTATCCGGTATCTATGAGAATCGGCCAACATCTATTTTTCATCCCCCTAAATGTTAAGGGTGGTCCACCCCTTAATTTTTTATTTTTATTTTTCAGACAACATTTTTTGTTTTTATTTTTTTATGATACATCATACAAAAATACATGCAACCCTAAATTTTCACCCCTCTACGATCAACCCTTATTTTTTATTTGGAAATTAAAAAGTTTTATCTCTAATATATAAAATTCTTCTGTCACGGGGTGCGTAATCGAACTCCTCCGAAACGGCTTGACCGATTTTGATGAAATTTTTTGTGCTTATCCGGTATCTATGAGAATCGGCCAACATCTATTTTTCATCCCCCTAAGTGATAAGGGTGCAGCGGGAACGGGATTTGAATACCACGCGGGCGGAATATATAGCGGTACGAAGTTCGCCGGGGCAGCTAGTATGAATATATAAGTGGTTAGCACGCAACTCAGCCCCCTTAATCCATTGTTGTTAGAACACAATGTGACATAACTTAAACTTGCTATTAACTAAGCCTGATATGCATTGTCTTATATCACCCATTCATTACAGCTAAGCTGCCGCGGCGTTCATATTGTTCACACGTATTAATAGATAGATAGATAATGCTTTATTGTACACCAATAGATTTACAGTATAGACAAAGTAGGTAGCATGTATACAGTTTAATGTACAATGGGCGGCCTTATCGCTGGAAGCGATTTCTTCCAGGCAACCATTGGGATGGACAGTGATGAGACAGCACAAAAGATATGGTGTAGTTATATAAACAATATAATACAAAAGAATACAATACAAGGTGTAATAATACGAAAGAAAGAGAGAGAGAGAGAAAAGTACAACTAACGTAAATCAAAATAAATAAATATAGGTACAGCTTAACGTCACGTAATTATTAACATACTAAACACATAAATAGATACGAGATAATGATTAGGGATTAATTAATCATTGTGTACACGATAATAGGTAGTAGTCCTTTACCATTCTTTTGAAGATGTTAAGGGTTTTTGCCTGTTTGATATTCAAGGGTAGTGCATTCCATAAGCGCACAGCCCTGACAGTAAATGATTTGTCAACAAATTCAGTGGAATGTATTGGCATTCTCAGCCTCAAATTCTCGGATGACCTCAGACATCTCGCATGTGTGTCATGGAGGAACTGGAAGCGTTCTTTGAGATAAGAGGGAGTAGTGGGATTAAACAAAACATTATATAACAATGTTAGAATATGAGCATTCCTGCGAAGCCGGATTGGAAGCCACTTGAGTTGTTTACGAACTATTAGAACTGTAAGATGTAGTCGTTAATCTTTTAGAAGTATTTAAGTCATAATTTGTATTCAGTAGAGTTGTGTGTGAGTGTTTGATGTCAATAAAACAGCCGCTCGTATATTTATGGGTGTATGGCGCCAATAGGACCTGCCAACCTCACCAGTGGTAGATAGTACACTTGCAGAATGAAGGACTAGACCTTGGCGTAAGCTTCATTCAGGTTAGGAATCAGACGGCAAATGTTTCCTTGAGAAAGCAATGTAAAGCACTTTAGACCGTTTGTGAAAATCTCTCCGTATACGAGGGCTACCCAGCGGTGGTGGTTATGTTGGACTCGAACCGACTAAAACCGTGTGTCCTCCGTCCTCTGTGTGCGCAGGCCTGAGGGTGACACACCCTCAGGCCTGCGCACACAGAGGACGGAGGACAGAATCGAGAGAGTTACCGTTCCGCCGTCTCCCTCTCGAAAAGCACTCTAGAACTCTGGGCTCAATTGTGCAAGTTTTTGATGCAATTGTGCTCCGGGTGTGGCACTTGGTTGATGTTGAGTATAATATATTATATTTCGAGTCGTCTGCTGCGGGCTTATCACGACGCTCATAAGCGACTTTTGGAATTGCAGTTCAGAGAGAGATGGATGGAACTATAGTGTGTATAATGAAACTTCCTTCCTTTCTGAAAGCACTCTCCTATTTATGAGGCTAAGATTTCGCGGGAGCGACTGCCGTCTAACCCTCTAATCTGGAGAAAAAAGCTGGAATTTCGTTCGTTGATCAGCAGCTGTATTGTTTCACAGTGAAGTTGGACTGGGCCCCGAAAATTTTGGCGGGGCCTCGTACAGCCGCGGCGCCACAGGCAGCTTTTAGTATGCAATAAAATTCCCCAGCAATTATAATGGATAATAAATTCTTTATTAACAATGAAGTAACAGTTGTGCGGCCTTTACAACTCAATATTATAGAAATGGTAGCCATTTTTATGATCTGACCTATGGCGCTGTTGGGGAATTATTAACTTACTTATTAGCTCCTTCAATAACGGGTTATGAGGAAATGGGAAGATTAAACGGCAAGCATTGTCACATAATACATTTGATTGCAATGGCGCCCCTGCGGGTCCTGGCCGGCGGCGGAGTAGGCCATTGAAGTTCTGGCTCGAGCTCGTGGAAGATGACATGCGTGCCACCATGGACGTCCAAGTCTCATGAAGTGGACGAGTAAAAGCCGGAGGCGGACCCTGGGCTCCGAGGTGAAAGCCTCAGATGCAATCATGAAAACACATTTTTATAATGATGATGGTTGTCACAAAAAATCTGGTTTTCATTGTCCATCACTCCATGCAGCAATAATTGGGAGACCTTAGTTAGACTAAAAAACTTAACTTTAGTACTTAATTTCGTAAGAACATCATATTTAGTAGTTTACGCGAATAATACTCATTGAAATAAAACCACTTTTCACGAAGTCTTCAAAATATCACCCTGCGACGACGGACGATGGCTGCTGAAAAGCTACCAAAACGTCGCGCTAAGCTTAACTAATACCAAATAAACCGCCATAGATTTTGTTTTTATATAGGACACGTCAATTTGACTTCGCCTTGCCTGATGGTAAGCTGAGGGCAAAGTCTTGGAAAGAGAGTCACCATTATAGACACGTACCATGCACAATGGTGGCGAGTGCCACCATTGTGCATGGTCAAGCTGAGTAGCTTGACGGCCTCATCAGATGCTTTTTCACGCCCTGCTTAAAGGACCCGGGACTGTAGGAGGAGGGAAACACGTGGGCTGGTAAAGAATTCCAGGTCTTAATTGTGCGGCACAAGAAGGAGTCCGAGAAACTGTCAACAATCTTGCTGCTGTGTTAAATTTCGTCACAACTTAGTTTTGCATACAGCATAATTACAGAAACACTATCTTCGTTCCTGTGAGGATCTCACTTCGCGTTGCTTACATGTTGGAGATTCAATCTAACTTCAGGAACGCTTTTATTGCGTCGCAAAACGTTGCAGTTGTTCAGATGTTTATGTTTCTAACTGTTCTTGTACTTCCTGGACCCACGTAATTGCAGGGAAAGTGTCTTGTCTCTCTAATATCTTTGACCAATGAATTAGAGAGAATCTATACATCTATACATATAATAAAATTGTAACCGATCGGTGTCTGTACATGGCATGGAAATCAGAAAAACTATTATTGGGGGACTTTATTAACGTAATAGAAGCCAAAACAACAATTTTTGGAATTTTTGTCTGTTTGTCTGTTTGTCTGTTTGTCTGTGCGTTTGTGCACGCTAATCTCAGAATCGGCTGAACCGATTTGGTTGCGGTTTTCACTAATTGATTTTGGTAGGCTTCACTTAACATTTAGTGTTTTTTTTATTAAAATCGGTTGATAAATAAAAAAGTTATGTCAATAATAGTAAATCACACCTAAGAAAATGTGAATTGTGTGATAGATCGAAACAATAAAAGTAGCAAAATGCTAAAAAGAAGAGATTATTTCGATCACAGCAGTCTAAAGAGCTTCGAGAGGCAAGAGTTACTGCATCTCAGCAAAGTCAAACCAGGTTACACACTGCAGAATCTTCGGCTTCGACAAGAGTCTCGACAGAGTTCAAATTGTTCTTAAGTATACGATTTTCTCTCGAATCCGATACAATAGTGAACAGCCGGTTTGGTAATATTTTTGATAATTAATAATATCATCACGCTATTCTAATAGGGAACGAGGCGCTCTGTGTGTAATGTGATAAAAATATAATAATGAACGTCTATTTCGCATCGAAATTCCATGGTGTTTGTAGCTTAGTGGATCTACGGTGGACGTACAATGTTGCTGTTCCAAGTTCGAACCCATGTAAAACGGATTTTTTTTTATAGCTTTTCAATTTATTTTTCTTCTTTTATTATTTTTATACGTATTATTTTGTTTTAAATTAATTAATTATCTCCTTATTATTTCTCATTATTATCTATAGGTAGGTTCATACAATACATTCATGATAAAAATAGGTTGTGTGACAGGAGTAGCAAAGCAAAATAGATCCTAACTTATTACATAACTAGCTTTTGCCCGCGGCTCCGCCCGCGTTAATGTCGGTTATCACGACCAAACATAGCCTATGTCCTTTCTCAAGGTCTAATCTACCCCTATACCAAATTTCATCAAAATCGGTTCAGCGGTTTAGTCGTAAAAGCGAAACAGACAGACAGACAGACAGACAGGCAGACAGACAGACAGACAGACAGACAGACAGGCAGACAGACAGACAGACAGAGTTACTTTCGCATTTATAATATTAGTAGGGATAATCTTATTACGAGTATCACAAGGTAAATCTCTACGAAATTCCTCATTTCGGAGACTGGTGATCCCACCACCCCCGAAGTCATGAAACTTCGATCACCTCTAAAAATTTAAAAGAGGCATTGACATTAGCACTGGCTACTGTTACGAGTAGTCAACGTTCCAGTACTTCGACTTCTGTTTTGAGGTTTTCCGTTACTCAAAATTAGCTATTCCTTCAACTTTTTGATTGGATTTTGATCATCAACATACTATGTTTTTTAGCATTACGTACCTCAAAAAGACAACACGGAACCTTATAGGATCACTTCGTTGCCCGTTTCTTTGTCTGTCTGTCAAGATCTTTTTCTCAGGAATGCGTGGAGGTATCAAGGTAAAATTCATGCCACATACTCAAGTCTATAACGCCTTGAAACTGCAAAAATCGAGCTTCAAAGTCAACGCAATCAAAATATATTGCGATTTATGTAGCTTAAGTTCTCCTCGATGCGCGGGTGCGACTTGCACTTGACCGGTTTTTTATATATAATCATTCAAACCGTTTATATCCGGTATCTCCTATGGAAACCACCACACCAGGGCTAGCGCAGACGCGGCTATGTCGGAATCAAACCGATCAAATTTCACAGAAGAGGTGGGGCATAGCCAAATAGGCAGCTTTAACGTGGAGAGCAGGGAACCTTGCGTGTGTAACACGTCGCACCACCGTCCCGGCCCTGCTTGGGCTAGGGTGGCCCATCTCATAGCCATCAAATGCGCGTTCATGAAGCAAGGTGATCGTTGCACGTTCTCTGATGTCCGTTGCGTATTCTGGGTAGTGTCCGAGTAGTGTTCCTCTTCCGTACCCTTTCCGTCGCCTTAGAAAGGTAACGTCTCTACGCAACTGCAGAGATTCTAAAATATTAGTAACCTGAACACTACCAATCTGCAATCTTATCGATTGCGTCTTATACGTACCGCGCAAACTGTGTATGATAAAAAGATACCGCTGCTTCTATTAAACGAAAGGGAGCAAAAAATGTTGCCCGCTGCAAGGGAAATATGGCGAAATGAGACCATATCGACCAGTTGCAAGTACCCTGCGACTACTAGGACCTATCCCAGCCAAGGCCGCATTTTGCTCTCTTGCCCACTGTGCCCATTTACCTGTGTGTAAGGCAACGAACAACGATGTGGCTGTGGGCGGTAAAATTTAACATAAAACCAGAGTAACCAATTAGCCATTGACTCTGTAAAGGAGAGAACCACTGCTCCGGCGTGCAAAAACGTCTTTATATGCTCCGGGTTTTCGTGAAGTTATTTTCATGATGGTCTCGATGTAGTTTTATCTGTTCAATTCGTAAGTAGTAGTTGCGTATTTTGAGGAGTTGGGAGGAAGGGAGAATACTTAGAGCAAAAATAAATGTGAATACAAAAGGTTTGGTCAGCAAAAAGTTTTTTTTTTTTTCAAAACCCTTTCGCAGCGTTTGCCGAGCCCATAGAAGGAGCCTGTCTAATTTCGTAGTTTTCGGTAGTTTAGCCCTGTATGTATTAGTCAGTCACTTGAAGAAGACTTTCTTCATTATAAATAATTGAAAATATAACGAATTAACTTATTTTTTTTATTAATTAAGCTCTGTTACCATGGGTTCGAGTCATTCCGAACTTATCGCGGACGAAGTCGCGGGCAACAGCTAGTAAATAATATATTTACATACATACGAACAGCTGAAGTTGAATAAAAGCTTGTGAAAGACAATCACGATATGAAAACGCCCCATTTAGGGCAAAGAGACTCAAAAGACACACAATTAGCATACAAATCTATAGCACTGGAGTATGTTTTTTCTTTGCTACTTCATTTTTCGCTCAGTCCATCATCTTATGATTTCCCGCTTTCCCGGTTGAGTCCAAATTTAACTCTTTTTATCCCGAGATTTGCTAATTCTCTTGCAGAAGGTAAATCAATTAGCCAAATTGCACTCTATTACTGGACGTAGACTTCTCCCAATGTATGCCGAGTTGAAGAAAGTTTGTGAAGATGTTGGTGATTCAATCACGCTCTAACAGCTGAACGGATTTGGCCTGGTGTCTGGAATAACACATAGGAATAGGAAATTTTAGGGAATAGGTTCCCATGAGTGATGGGGACAGGATCAAAATTATACGAAGGCGGTACCGCGGGCAACAGCTAGTAGTTAGTATACAACCTAGAGTGAAGTCTGTGAAGCAAGGAACTGTAAGATGGAACAGAAATTGGAATGAGATGAAGAAGCTAGCTGGGATAGTGGTGGCATATCCCTAGAAGCAGCAGAACCAGAAGGTGGAGGATTAGAAGGTAAATAAAAAGTTACACAAATACTTTGGCACTTATTATTAATAATATCTCATTTATTTCTTTTTAACATTTTAATAAATAGTTACCTATTTCAATCACATTTAGTACATGAGACAAACATTGAATACAACTGTCCTATAATTTAACAGACTTCGTGATACAAATACAAATAGTACTAATAATACATTTATATCTAATTAGTTTACATTTTATAGCGGCACTTGTGACTTTGGTGTCGATTTTGTTGTTAAAACTAGACATTACAATTATTATAGAGCGATTGCAAATAGAAAAGTTGAAAAAAGAGGCTTAGAAATATTTAATGGATCCGTTATTAAGCATTTATTTAAAAAATAAACAATTTTACCAAATAGGAATGAAATAAATAAATAGATAAATATTATACATGACAAAGAAAAGATCGAAATAGTTCTAGATTTCAAGTCAGTTCAGTCAGTTATAGAAATCAATGAGTCAAAGAGGACACACCGTAGCATTTATTACACATGGTTGATATACTGAAATAGATTTTATCGATTTTAAGTGTCCCTGTCTATTTTAAATTCTTCTATCCTTTAAATATAATTAATCACACCTTCTCTTTTTATTTTTATAGGGATAGTGCTGTTCCGACAGCACTATCCATCCGAAAGTAACATGACTAACACCCGTATCCACAAACAATACTTAGCTATGCGTACTACCAAAACTGTGCAAAGAACGACAAATTCTCAGTGCGTTCGTTTTGGCAAGCCTGATAACACTTATGTAATACTTCGTTGAGGGAACGCACTGCGTTAGATATTGCTCCGTGATGTTTGTGAATTAATTTTACCTGCCCTATGCGCTCGAGTACACTATGAGACCTCACAGTGTTGTTTGTGTATACGGGTGTAAGTGCCTAAGTGCCCGCTTGACGGCAATAGGCCCCTATTACGTGGAACCGAAAATAGAACATAGTGATAATACACCTCTGCCTACCCCTTAGGGGATTTACGTATGTATGTATGTATTTTATATAATCGCATAATACAGTTATAATAAGCTGAAGGTGACTGTACGTACCAATATTACAAATTAATTAGCTGTAGCTGTCGTCATAAGCAGTTTGATAAATTTTTGAATAATATATACTTAGTGAGACTAGAAATTAGCTCGTAACAGGACAAATCGACACGTTGAACGACTGATCTAAAAACGTGTTTAAAATTCCAAAATTACTCTCATGCAACAATAATGAACACACAACTAACTATACATTCTATTGAAAATGAAATAAATAATTTAAAATCAACATGATTTACATATATATGAGCAATTTTATTTTTAAAAATTACTAAGCTTTACAAAGAGTCTCGCGAAGTAAGACTACAACATCACTTTATTCAGTCATATTATACAAAGAACTGTTTTATAAATAAGGAGTCAGCGTAAGATTTCATACAAAACTCTCATCATATTTCATACAAAACTTTCAGGAAACTCGTAATCAACGCTTTTAGACTTCTGAAAAGCCACAACACAGTCAACCTTGATCTTTTGATAAGCAACAGATTTCTTCTCACAGTCCATACTCCTTGCTTTAGCGCTGTTTATTAAGACACTCCGCCTTAAAGAGTTGGTACGATCCACTTCAAAATCTGACCTAATATTTTTACTATTGGAATGACCGATAAATTGCCCAGTATCAGTTTCTCCACAATCTGCACTATCATCTTTAGTTTCAACATCGACGACTTCAGAAATTTCAATGTTTCCTTCGCTCCTCATTCTATTAATTGTTGGCTTTATATTTGAACTAACGGGTGCTGATTGCTGTCTTAGAAATGTTTTACTGGTAAATATTCTATCGAATATACCCTTTTCTACTTCGTCTTTGCTTTCAGATTCTGTATCAGTACGATCGATGCTGCTTCTGTGGGTAAATAGCTTCTTTAAACTATTTGTTGTTCGTGTTAAACTGCTACTTGTCGTTGATCCATTTGTGATCGTTCTCTGTGCCCGTCTAGCCTTTATTTCTAGCTTTTTCTTGTAACAAATACATACTTTACAAAAGCCTATACGAAACTTTGACGACATTAAATTGTAAAGTATTGGGTTAATAGCAGAATTAATGTAAAGCATAACCCTTGAGAAGTAGAGTATGTTAAACCATTTCTCTGGGCTCATATCATCATAATGCTCAGCTGGTGCCATGATAATCCATAAAGTCAGTGCTCTATAAGGCATGAGGCATAAAAAGAAGCATAACACTACAGTTCCCAGCATCAAAATGACCTGTTTTCTCGCTCTAGCATTATAAGGATCTACAGTTTTATTCATAACTATTTTAGAAGCTGCAGTAATTAAATTTTTGGCAATGACACTATATAATACAATTAAGATAACTAATGGTAGAACGTAGAGAAGTACTATAATGGCTACGAAGAATGTGATCTGCCAGAAATTGAGGGCCTGTGTGAGACACTGTGAATATGTCCCGTCGACACGAGCAACTGTCCGGTGCTCTGCAATCGCCAGGATCGGGCTGAAAGAGAATAAAGACTAGATAATGATATTTGCTAAACTACGAATGTATTTGAAGATAACATACAGAACATGATTCTACAAACAATAATAAATACTAGAGATGATTTTGTAACGTATTATGTACAACTTCTAATAAATGAAGACTAGTTAAAGAAATAAAAAATATACAATACGCTACAGTAATAGTATTTTACATCAATGAGTTTCATTGACAGAAAACCCGGTGCTAATGATATAAACATTAATGTATTACGTAATACAAGTATCGGTATAGCAATTAACTATTCTCTAAATTATTTTAATTCCACTAGATTTTTACGACATGCAATTTCCTGGACATCTTTCGCCGTCTCATTCAAAATAAAAAATACGTCAACATATTTCATTTCAAAATTAATTATCTGTTATTTAAAATGGATTGCCTTATTAATATTGTTCACTGTCAAACTCTTTGTAATTTTTTTATTGACTTGTTGTTTACACAACTTTCAACTCCAATTTTCTTGTGTCAACGCTATGAAAGAAATGTCTTTGTAATTAATCTTGTCAATTTTTTGGTACCGTAGTAAGGCGATTACCTTTGAAAAGTTCATTTTATTAATGTGAACTTTGAAGTTTATATAGTTCAAACGCACATAAAAACTTCACCAGAGTATCGAAATAATTTATTTTAAAATATGGTGATTGCGACAGCGGGCTTTAACACGTTGACCTGGTATAATAAAGTATGTAATTATCATTTTTTGGTAGAATAGGTATTATCAGAATTTTGTCTTTTTGTATTTATACTTTTACTCAATATTTATTTCACTAAGTGTACGTCAGTATTGTTTTATTTAACAAACGTCGTTCAATAATAAGACAGAAAGTTAGTAATAGGTTTATTGAGAAAAGTAGTGGAATCCGATTTGGATAGGTTAGGTTAACCACGAAGGCTAATGCGAGAGATTTGCCTAGCTGTTTGATTAAATGGCTGAATATCATTTAGGCCGTTAATTCAACGGCACCGTTTAACAGCTTAGGCAGTCAATGGAACGGCTGATTAAGCTTGTTGACTGCGACTAATCCATATCTGTCGGTTATCCAAGATCTCAATCAGTTATTCAGCTCAATCGTGATTTCATCCTAGGGATCTTTTTTTTTACTTTATATTTTTCCATGCTTATTACAATACTTCTACTACTTTTATTTCTGTCATTTACTTTGTATTATTCAGATAGGCAGACTATATTATTGTATTTCAATTTTAAAGCATCAAGATGTTCACTATTCATTACCTCTAGGCATTCCATTCGTTCAATCGCGACACTTACAAATTGGTTCTCTTTTCTAAGATCATTTACCAAAACGATTGAGTGAAACCGTTTGTTATGTTCTCTTTTTGAATATGACAGATGTTTAAAACTATTTTCTGTTTAACGTTTCTTGTAATGGTCGTTCAGTCTTTAATGGGGAAGGAAAGCGGGCCGATCCCAATTTGGCTGTCTGCCTTAATGACTCATTTATCGTTGGATGTTTGTCAGCATTTTTGGTGCACGCCTATTTAAGGTTTGTGGTAATAAATACTATTGTTGCTTTAAGTGTTTTCTGATTTAAGTTATTTTATCTCTGGTTTGGATTTAGATTGCGGAGTTGTTAACGAATGTGAATGGAGATTTTCTCGTGATTATAATGAGTTAATATCTTATAATTGTGATCAAATGTAAAAGTCAATAGTTTAAATATTTTTACTTGGTTGTAAAGTTTATCTAGATAAAGTTTCATTTGTTGACTACTAATAGTATCCTTGATAAGTCTTCGTTTTGTTTTTATAATTTTACAATAACAATTAATTTAAAAAAATATTTTTTCAACCGCGTTAATGTAACACCTTTATACCAATAAAGGTGTTACATTAACTTAAAACAAGGTGCAGGTACCTACTTATGCAATTTATCTAAATCCATGAAAACGTAGAATTCTGAAATTATTACCGCCAACTTAGTATTAAAGTAATCGCCGAAAGTTTCTTTGGTACCTACATAGTGAAATATAACATATTATTATAATATACATGAAAAAGTCACTAAATCAAAAAGTTCTACATAGATAGTATGACTAATAGCTACCATCTATAACCCATGCAATAAAAATAAAACCAAAAACGATACACACAATGAATAACTAAAAAACATACTGAGCACACACGTAAAATTCATTTCTTTATGAAATTAATTAAACAGTTCGTACAATATTATTATTTAGGATTTTTAAAATTTTAGTAAACCCGAGGTCCTATCGTATTCCTTAGAATTAAAATACCTTCATGATTTATACAATTTACCCATTTTAATGGTCTTTTTCTTCTTCTCCGAATCAATGGCTCATAAAATTCCCTAGATTTTGTCTGTCCAATATTTGGCACAGCCACAACATGGTCAATTAACGTATACAGGTCTCCGACAGTTCAAGTCATGATATAATACAAGTAATGGTGAAGAACAAAGTCTAGAGTTTCGTGATATTTAAACATCCGAGACTTCGACTTCAACTTTTATAGAGTGACTTTTGTGGAAGTCCAACACAATTTCGGCAATACCATGTGTCAGAAAGACAAACTATCAAATGATAAATACGTAGATAACATAATGGAGCCGCATTAAAAATCCTTCTAAAACTGTATGGGCTACAGATGACGTAGTACAATATAACGTGTGCTAAGTATGTTTCCAATATTGAGGTGAACAAACAGACAACGACACGACAAGTAAAGCTTATTCACAACGTAGCCGACACGTACACGTAAAAATGAAGCGTAAATACGAACCTTGCTGCTCAAAGGTTTTGTTGTTTCGTTCACATATCACGCGCATTTATCACATACTGTGAATAAAGCTGTTTCAAACGTTTAGTTTAAGTTAGTTTCCACTCCTTAGATTGCTGTCAGAATAGAAAGTTTTAGCTGAAATATTGCCAGGAACCCGAAACAGGCAGAATGTATGCGATTTGACGTATATTACACGTATTTTGACGTTTATGACATACGTTGACGACTCGTATACGTCAAATCACAGACACTCATCATTCTATTCTATATAGGTAGGTAATGTACTCGGTTTACGACGAGTCCAGGTCATAATTTCGAAATAATCTGGCCGACCGTCAAAATTCCGAACGCTCATTTCGCCGATGATGAATTCAACGAATGGTTGTACGGCCGACTGTTAAAACTCCGAATGGTCATTTCGCCGATGATCAGTTTTACGAATGGTTGTATGGTCGACTGTTAAAACTCCGAATGGTCATTTTGACAGACGTATCCGCGGCAACGTTTATGTCCGTGAAATCGCAGATAAAATGCAATAATGCCGCCTTCGCAATTACGGTCATGTCTTACCGAAACCGTCAGGTAACGTTAGCATTTCCGCGATAAAAGCTAGCCTATGCCTTTTCCCATATTCTAGTCCATCTCTGTACCAAATTTCGTCAATATCGGTCCAGTAGTTTAGGCGTGAAAGTATAATAGACAGAAAGACATACAGAGTTACTTTCGAATTTATAATATAAAGTATGGATATGGATTATTCTCTAAACACAAATGTTAATTATCCTTCATCATCCGAGCACCAATCCTAAATGCATCCAAAGCCTAGGGTAGCTACGTAACCCATTCCTCATTTTCATAATTTAGTTTTAAATACCCCAAAGGGATAGGATGAGGTATATTAACAACCACAATTCGCCAGCTATGATTTTCGGTCCCACGTGATAGGTGGTGAGGCTTACTATCGGATGAGAATAGCCCTATCCCTTGGTCGCCTTCTCCGATGTCCATGGGAATAGATAGGGTGGCCTTATTCTATTCGATTGGAAACAAAGTCATAATAAAATATAACAACCTTAGAGTATCCATTACTATAGTATAGATACTCTAAGATAACAACAGAAGGAGGAATTTCAAATGAAAACAGTCCTATTCATTGGTCCAATAACAGAACTAAACGAACGATATCCAATATGGCGACGAACGATTTATAACAAAACGCCATCTATTATTTAAACTCGGAACCAATATAGAGCGGGCGTCGCATGTGACTTCAATAAGCTGCAGTATTAAAAATTCTTTCGGGTGAAAAAGCTGGTCTAGTTGTCTTGTACTGAGAATTCTTTTAGAAAAGAATCTGCATGTGGTTGAGAGACATGACATAATATAGCTTTATTAAATTTTAGAAGAATTCTACCTAAGGTTTATGAAACGCGGTTATGAAAATTCTGCTTGGAACAAGTTGCTATTTGCGATAACCCATTACAAAAAGCGATTCGAATCGCCTGGCTTCTTTCGTGCCAAGCCGATGACGTATTTCTGTTACCCTGTAACAATCATCATCTGCCTAGCTATCACGGTTCATGAGATAGCCTGGTGACAGACAGACAGTGAAGTCTTAGTAATAGGGCTTCGTTTTTTTAAAACAGAACTTAAAAGCGCAATAAAATGTATTGAGTACTGAGAAAACTAATCAATTACGTTACTGAGTTAGAGGTTTTGTAAACTAGATCTAAGTTACTGAATAATAAATTATTATTATTATTCCTCTTTATTAATACGACGAATGTGTTCTAAAATGTATATGGTTCAAGTAATTTAAATGGTTATCCTTGTTAGATATTTCTCTTCGCTCAAACTTTGCGTTTTGCCAAGTGTTCAGCAGTTTTATTCGCCTTGCAATATGTTCTGCTCGTCCAACCATAAAAGTATAAAGTAAGTGAACAATGTGTCCGGGCAATTGTGTAAAGGATCCAAACTTGGGGTTTATAGTGAAAGTGGACTTATTTGTGTTGTACAGCCCTCTATTTGGGTCAGAAGGGTTGGGGAAAAATATCGTAATCTTTATTTGTTTGCTGGAAAGATTTTTGAAATCGCTGACGGGGCCTGAGAAATGTGGGGGTTGATTTTGGATGAGAATTTTGTAGTTCGTGCTGATTGGGGGAGTGTGGGGATTATAGTCATATAATCACAATGGGCGTTATGGGCAATATTCACAATGTTATATCGACATTGTGAACATTGCCTCGTTTCTGGCATTAAGACTACTGTTAACTGTTTGAATCAATTAGGAGTTCATAAGGACATTTATTGGGACGGGCAAAGTATTACTCGTATGAATTTGTTCTGTTGTAATCAATCAATCAATCAATTAGCCTACTGCAGTCCACTGCTGTACATAGGCCTCCCCCAATGTGCGCCACGTTTGCCGATCCTCCGCCTTCCGCATTCAGTCCGTCCCAGCCACCCTTCGCAGGTCGTCGGTCCATCTGGCTAGGGGATGTCCTACCCTCCGTTTTCCTACGCGCGGTCTCCACTCTAGGACTCGTTTGCTCCAACGGCCATCAGTCCTTCGGCAGATGTGGCCAGCCCACTGCCACTTCAGCTTGCTTATTCTGCGAGCTATGTCAGTAACTTTGGTTCTTTGTCGGATAACCGTTGTAAAACTATCAATATTTGCACAGAGTGCGAAATAGTTTCTAAAAATAGTGAAACAGGAAAACATAGATGGCGATAAGTGGGTGCTAATAATGTATTAAAGAAGTGTACATTAGTGAGTTGTTTAGGTACTTATACCTAATTAAAAAATCCTGGACATAGTGTTGATTAAGATAGAAAAAGATGGATACAGCTTAGGCGGGACCCGAACCCGCGATCTTTCCCTTACAGGGGGAATGCTGTGACCACTGAGTCACCAACTCTGGACATAGGTACAACCAACTTTGTAAAGCTGATTCTAAAATAAAGATAAACACATTTAATGATTTTAAGCATTTTAGAGCCGATAATTCGAGCTGTAATTATGTCTTCTAGTTGCCTCAAGTACGCATGAAATTATTTTATATTCTTTACACATTTGTAGCAATAAAGTTGACATAACGTTACTAAAAGAAAACTTTACCCAAGTTGGATAACTTTACCCAAGTTCGATAACTTTTCCCCAACATACATAAATCTTTGCACTTGAGTAGGAACGTGGTCGCGTAATATCCGATTCATACGAACTTAGCATATGGAGGAAACTCTTCAATAAAATCCAAGGAAAAGCTGACTGTGGACTCCAGTTGATGTAAATGAGGTCTGAAGTTCGTTGAAGAGTTTTGGAACCACTCGAAAATTCTTAGCGAGGATTAAGTTCATCTTAATGTGTAAGTAAAACCAATTGCAACAAAGTTTTGAGTGTACAGGATATCTTTTCAATGTCTTGTTTGAAAGCTGTTGTATGTGAGAGTTAACGTTTGATGATACTTAAAGGAGACCAGATTCGTAGAGTTACTTGATAGATATACATCACGTCTTTATCTCCGGAGGGTTAGGCAGAGGGGAAATAACACCCACATTTCACCAATCATTGTATTCGCTCCCATGTAATAGGGGATGAGCCTATTGCTGTATTCCGGGCACTATTGTTTACTCGAGCCACGCATCTGAAGTTGAATGTGGGCTGCATACTCGTATATCTGTCTGATGTTATATCTCTTATGTTCTTGTTCTTGATACAGATATAAATTAGGGAATACTTGATTGGCATTAGCAAGTCACTTAATATGGTACTATTTTCTGAAGCTAAAATTGTAAATGAACAAATTGGATAGTTGACCATTTTGTGTCAATTGAATGAAGTGGAATCAGGAAGCTTATTGGATACAGGAAAAACGACAAATAAGAACAAAATTCCCAAGGTCTAATGTATATGGTTCAAGTAATTTAAATGGTTATCCTTGTTAGATATTTCTCTTCGCTCAAACTTTGCGTTTTGCCAAGTGTTCAGCAGTTTTATTCGCCTTGCAATATGTTCTGCTCGTCCAACCATAAAAGTATAAAGTAAGTGAACAATGTGTCCGGGCAATTGTGTAAAGGATCCAAACTTGGGGTTTATAGTGAAAGTGGACTTATTTGTGTTGTACAGCCCTCTATTTGGGTCAGAAGGGTTGGGGAAAAATATCGTAATCTTTATTTGTTTGCTGGAAAGATTTTTGAAATCGCTGACGGGGCCTGAGAAATGTGGGGGTTGATTTTGGATGAGAATTTTGTAGTTCGTGCTGATTGGGGGAGTGTGGGGATTATAGTCATATAATCACAATGGGCGTTATGGGCAATATTCACAATGTTATATCGACATTGTGAACATTGCCTCGTTTCTGGCATTAAGACTACTGTTAACTGTTTGAATCAATTAGGAGTTCATAAGGACATTTATTGGGACGGGCAAAGTATTACTCGTATGAATTTGTTCTGTTGTAATCAATCAATCAATCAATTAGCCTACTGCAGTCCACTGCTGTACATAGGCCTCCCCCAATGTGCGCCACGTTTGCCGATCCTCCGCCTTCCGCATTCAGTCCGTCCCAGCCACCCTTCGCAGGTCGTCGGTCCATCTGGCTAGGGGATGTCCTACCCTCCGTTTTCCTACGCGCGGTCTCCACTCTAGGACTCGTTTGCTCCAACGGCCATCAGTCCTTCGGCAGATGTGGCCAGCCCACTGCCACTTCAGCTTGCTTATTCTGCGAGCTATGTCAGTAACTTTGGTTCTTTGTCGGATAACCGTTGTAAAACTATCAATATTTGCACAGAGTGCGAAATAGTTTCTAAAAATAGTGAAACAGGAAAACATAGATGGCGATAAGTGGGTGCTAATAATGTATTAAAGAAGTGTACATTAGTGAGTTGTTTAGGTACTTATACCTAATTAAAAAATCCTGGACATAGTGTTGATTAAGATAGAAAAAGATGGATACAGCTTAGGCGGGACCCGAACCCGCGATCTTTCCCTTACAGGGGGAATGCTGTGACCACTGAGTCACCAACTCTGGACATAGGTACAACCAACTTTGTAAAGCTGATTCTAAAATAAAGATAAACACATTTAATGATTTTAAGCATTTTAGAGCCGATAATTCGAGCTGTAATTATGTCTTCTAGTTGCCTCAAGTACGCATGAAATTATTTTATATTCTTTACACATTTGTAGCAATAAAGTTGACATAACGTTACTAAAAGAAAACTTTACCCAAGTTGGATAACTTTACCCAAGTTCGATAACTTTTCCCCAACATACATAAATCTTTGCACTTGAGTAGGAACGTGGTCGCGTAATATCCGATTCATACGAACTTAGCATATGGAGGAAACTCTTCAATAAAATCCAAGGAAAAGCTGACTGTGGACTCCAGTTGATGTAAATGAGGTCTGAAGTTCGTTGAAGAGTTTTGGAACCACTCGAAAATTCTTAGCGAGGATTAAGTTCATCTTAATGTGTAAGTAAAACCAATTGCAACAAAGTTTTGAGTGTACAGGATATCTTTTCAATGTCTTGTTTGAAAGCTGTTGTATGTGAGAGTTAACGTTTGATGATACTTAAAGGAGACCAGATTCGTAGAGTTACTTGATAGATATACATCACGTCTTTATCTCCGGAGGGTTAGGCAGAGGGGAAATAACACCCACATTTCACCAATCATTGTATTCGCTCCCATGTAATAGGGGATGAGCCTATTGCTGTATTCCGGGCACTATTGTTTACTCGAGCCACGCATCTGAAGTTGAATGTGGGCTGCATACTCGTATATCTGTCTGATGTTATATCTCTTATGTTCTTGTTCTTGATACAGATATAAATTAGGGAATACTTGATTGGCATTAGCAAGTCACTTAATATGGTACTATTTTCTGAAGCTAAAATTGTAAATGAACAAATTGGATAGTTGACCATTTTGTGTCAATTGAATGAAGTGGAATCAGGAAGCTTATTGGATACAGGAAAAACGACAAATAAGAACAAAATTCCCAAGGTCTAATCTATCTCTGTGTTAAATTTCATCAAAATTGGTAAATGACAACGTATATTAAGGAAACCTTCTTTGATAAAGGCCAACGAACGTAACTCAAAAGGCTATTCTATCGTCTAGTTCGTTTCTTTAGCACAAATAGAATTTCTGTTTTTGGGTTAAAGGAAAAATAAAATATTTCCGTCCACGACGATTTTCTTTCAACAAAGTGCTCTCAAGTATGTCTTAGGTCCAGACGTACAGTCGTCTTTAGAAGTGTTTGAACACTAACAAAATTTACAAATCTCACACAATCACACAATCTATTTATACCTACCACTATTTATTTCCTCTTCATTGGAAATATTTGAAAAAATGTTTGATTATGTTTATGTATTAAGGAGAGTGAAAACAAAAAAAAAAATTCTCGTCTGCTTTCTGTTTGTCTGTGATAAACGCAAAAACTACTGATTGGGTTTTGATGCAGTTTTTCATTCGTAGGGTCTTGGTCAGACGCAAATTGTCTTACGTATGTTTGATCGCGAGAGTATAGATACGGCATCCATCCATACTAATCCATACTGATATTATAAATGCGAAAGTAACTCTGTCTGTGTGTCTGTTACGCTTTCACGCCTAAACCACTCAACCAATTTGGTGAAATTTGGTAAAGATAGATTAGATCTTGGGAAAGGACATGGGCTATGTTTGGTCGCGATAACCGACATCCACGCGGGTGGAGCTGCGGACAAAGGCAATCACATATTTCACTCACCTACGAAGGGATTATTGTCGACGAAATCATAAAGTGCCCTGTTGCCGACAAGGAAACAGCTAGTAAATAAATAAAATTGATGTATAATAGGTATAATTTGTACACCATGTTAAATGGTAAGACATAATGCTCTGATATATACCTATGTTTCACAAAATAATACATAAATAAAATATAAATAAATAATTTATTTTTGTAAACTTCAGGGAACACCGAACAACATTGTGCATTATATGTAAATATGGTTTGATTTGATTGTTATCTTGTAATACTTTTATGGTATACAATAAAGAATATCTTATCTTATCTTATCTTAACAACTTAACATATTTTTTTAAAATTTTAATTAGTATACCAACTATTCAAATCGATTAAGCTTGGAAAAAGTGAAGTGCTCAGACGGGACTTGAACCCACTACTTTACAAGGGGAATGCTGTGTCCACTGAGTCGCCCTAAGATGGTTGTAAAGGAGAATTCGGAATGCTCAAGACGTGTCTCGGTAGCTCAGTGGTCAGCTTAACTTTTTTTTTATACCACTTAGTTGGCAGACAAGCACACGGCCCACCTGATGGGAAGCGGTCACCGTGGCCTATGGACGTATGCAACACCAGGGGCTGACCACTAAGATGGTCAGTATCTTGGAATTTGTTAAGGTTCTGTTGGTGACTGTACTCTAGATTTTGAAAACAAGAAAAGTTAAGATCTAATTTAGAAAATCTGTGTTTGTTATTGTGTTTCTGTTTGTTCGGGTAGGAACTGGCTAAATATAAATATTACCGGGCCGGTTTCAGGCTTTATCGTGAAACATCCAGTACACAACGGTCTACAATGGACCATGGCAAGTCATCGTCATTGTGTACAGGGGCAATGATACACGGTGACGCACGATTGGTCATCATGGCACGCTTTCGGGATTTTATCGATTATTTGGCACACTTCATAGGAATCGTAACGTACCAATATGCTATGCATCACAGTGCACACATACGTGATAACGGCCTACATTTGTGCATTGCAGAGCATGGTCCAACACTAGCCACTGTGTACTGCAAACATTATATAACACACTTGTGGTGGCGGTAGTGAACGCGGCCGCTACACAGGAGGCGCGTGTTCGGTCCCCGTTCATTGCAAATATTGTGTACACAAATATTAGGTATTTGTATTGGTCTAGTCGAGCCTCGGAGAGCACGTTAAGCCGTCCGTCCCGGTTACCATACGAACATATTTAGAAGTCGTTACGGGTAGTTGGTGTCCTAAAAAGTACAACAACTTGTCTAGCTGCAATGCTTCGATATCGCTTTTACGGAAAATATTGTCGAAGTCCAGCCAAATCCGCAGTTAGACTGTTAAAACGAACCCGAGACTTCGAGGTGAAAGCTTCGGATGCGACTGGGATTAACGCTAGGATGAAGAAGAATGCGTTGGATTATAAACTGTTGAAATTTCTGATGCGTTATGCCTATTACGAAATGTTTTTCCCAAATTAAGTAATATTTCCTTGTATTACCAAATGTGTAAACACTATTGCACATACGGCATTATGACTCGTTATCTATAGGTACTGTGGTATTACTACTTATATATTACTCATATACACACGAGCTTATGTTGTTTGCATTAAAATGGTATCACTTTCCGTCCACCATTTGGGAAATAATATCCTCTTATTATGGTAAATTAAAGTTTGTGATTAATACCAAAGAGGATACACGCAACCTTTAAATTATAATGTCGGTTTGTTCCAAGGTTGCTGTTTATCACCTATAGTTTTCAATATAGTAATAAATATTTTAATAGACAACATTTCCACACATGACAAGAAGTGGGGCTACGGAGTCCATCCTCGCATTCGCGGACGATTTGGCAATACTGACTCGCAACCCAAAGCAGTGCCAGGACCTACTACGTAGAGTGGATGATTTCTGTGCATGGACAGATGGAATGAAAACAAAACCTAGCAAATGCTACTGTCTATGTCTGGGTAGGCGGGGTACCAGATATACTTCATATGACCCAGGGCTTAGTATAGGCGGGGAAAACGTTTCAACTATATCTGAAACCGTGCCCTTTAAATTCCTCGGAAGAAAGATTGATAACAGAGGTTGCACTCCAGCTTTGGACGAATTAATTGATAGATTCATTATCGATTTAAAAAAGGTAGACCAACAACCAATAAGTAATGTTAAAAAAGCTTGGATCTATGACAACTATTTAACCTCGCGTCTTAACTGGCCGTTTCTTATATATGATATAAACCAGAGCCTCCTCAAAAAACTAGATGCGAGTGTCACAAAGACACTGAAGTCGTGGCTAGGGCTAGCTCAGTCGGCCGACCCGTCGGCACTATATAGATCCGCGAATAATTTTGGAATGAAGTTAAAGAAGCCATCAGAACTCTATAAACACCTAAGAGTAACTAAAATGCACGTCTTATCGAAATCCAAAGACGAAATAGTAAAAGTCCTTCCAAAAGATAAAAATGCATCGGAGCTCGAATCACGCCTCCAGTTCCATAAAAAATTCATGATAGGCTCGCAGACTGGTAGAGTAGGTCTAGGGAATATTCAGAAACAAACAGATAAAGCAATAACAAAATATTTTCTTCAAACAGACGAAAACAACACCTATAAGGTGCACGCAATGAACCTAGAAATGCAAAACGAATGGTTGACCCTAGGTGAATTTTGTATTCCCATAGCCTTAAAATGGCGTACCATAATAGATAAAAGAAATCACCTCAAAAGCCATATTCAATTTTGATAGCTGCCGTTGACTGGACAATACTCGTAGACACGTATGAGAAGCACTATAAAATACCGGAGGATATATGTGCCTCATCATCCAGACCCGACATATTCCTTTTTTCACGATCGCATAGGCGTGCAGTGCTTGTAGAACTCACAGTACCGTGGGAAACTAATATACCTAAAGACCACGCTATAAAGACAAACAAATACTTTGACTTGACTAACGATTTAACCAAGAACGGCTACGTGGTTAAACTCTACGCCGTAGAAGTAGGAGCAAGGGGAATTCCAGCTAAATCCCTGTACAACTTACTTAAAGACCTCGGATTGCCAAGAGCTTCAGTAAGCTCTTTACTAAATCAAATATCAAAAGCGGCATTGATAGGATCTTACCAAATTTGGATAGGTAGGGGGAGGAACACTACTGACGGTGGAGGTGAGCGCTGATGCATCACAAGGTGGCCACCCTAAACCTACATCTGGGTCGCAAGTCCCAGTCGCCGTCACGGTGTTCCTCTTTGTATCACGCTATGGACCCAGCGACCGCACGGTGAATCCATGGAGTGCTGAGAATCGGATCTCTTACCCTGTATTACTTATAATATCACTGCGTGTTAGGATCTATATATGTAGAATTACTTGTGCCGACTGACTTACTGACTCATCTGCATTGCTATTACCGCTGAATTACTGACTCATCAACGCAGAATCTAAACCGCTGAAGCCACAATAGTAAAGTTTTGGCCGGTGATACCTTTTCTTGTTTGAGCATGCACTAGGTAAGAATTTAAGAAAGCTTTAGTACTAAGGGGGTAGAATAGGCGATGTACGGTTGCATGGAAAATCCATAATTTTTTATGTAACTTCGATAGTTTCCGTGAAGCGACTGCCATCTGAACTCCATAACCATTGTTGTTGTTGGTCTTTTTAGGGCTCCAACTACCCGCAGCGACGTGCGACGAGTGACGTGTTCTCCGAGGCATGACCAGATCAATGCAATTACCCATTCATGAATACCTATTCAAATTTCACTACTAAGAGGGCAAAATAGGCGACGAACGGTTATATGGAAAGTCGCCAGGGAATAAATACGTAAAGTATTCTTTTAGGTATTTATTCGCGGGCGATTTTTGACACATTGACTTCACCTCGCCTGATGGTAAGCTGAAAGCAATGTTTCGGAAAAGATGGTTACCATTATAGACACGTACCATGTTACAATGGTGGCACTCAGCTTGACGGCCTCATCAGATGCTTTTTCACGCCCCGCTTAAAGACGAGAATTTGACTTATTGGTCAGCTCGCCACTTGAAAACCCGCCACTCGGTGGCGAGTTGCCCCGAATTATTTTAATTTATTTTTCATTGGTCAACTCGGCCCACAATGTAAGTACGTAGTATTTTTGTACAGTCGCGTACAAAAATATTGTTTGATAAATGTAGTACGTGTATAAAACTCAATTTGACGATTACCAATTGAGATACGAGCCGTTGCTATTTTATAAATTGTTACCTATCTATAATATATCGCCTGCTTTCTAGTTACCTTCACTCGATAGCACTATATCACGGATCCTTCTATGCTATTAGCTTCACGGTATTGAGGATCTCCCATCCATCATATTGATCGACACATGAATAATGTTTCGTCCTCAAGGGCCATAAATCTTCTACATCTGATAGCCAAATCTTGGCAGTCCTTGAAACAGATGCGAAACGGATTTAGGGTATGATAAATTAGGTGTAATTTTTTATCAATTATATTTGTAAAAAAAAGTTGCTTGTGGCAAAGTCCGCTCACTGATCAGTTTTTTTTTATATCAATTAGCCCCAGCGCAGTCCACCGCTATGCATATTGCATAGGCCTCTCCGAATATTGGGTGGCTTTGGTTTACTGTTTCCACGCTGGCCAGATGGGTTGGCACAGGATTTTATTTCAAGTTTTCCTTCTCTCGCAGTGATATCGTCTGCATATTTTACCGTTAGTCGCCTCTTACGACGCCCTAGTAATCTTTCTTCGTCACCACACAGATTTTTTTTGACATAGTATACGCCAATTTGACTTAGTCACTGGTTTTTCCAAGCAACTACAATATGAAGTTCTTCAGAGTTTCAGTTTCAGTAGTACGAATATGTCGCCCATAACCAACGGTAACCATTCCCCATCAGGTGGGCCGTGTACTTGTCCACCCAAGTGGCATATAAAGGCACTGAAAGTTAACAACAGGCTTCTAAAAAGCGTAAAAGCATCACAGTTTTAAAGTCCTTGAGTGCAAACGCCATCGCCATTACGCCTTCGCGAAGAGTTCCCTTGCGAACTAAACTGAGCATTTAAGATGTTATTATGACAGTAATGAGGCTGAAAGCAATGCTCTCTTAGAAGTCGTCAAAACGATGATGCATTTCTTTATGTACAGTTGACAAAGAAGATAAGATTGCACCTTTACATAGAATTTTATATGAGCAAGTACGACCGTTTCTCCTTTTTTTATCGTGCGAAAAATCCCCACGGATAACTCCCCCCCTCGTAGCCGGAGGAGAAGTTTATGTCAGACTCGAATCGACTAAAACACACGCACAGACGGCGTCCGTTTTAGTCGGTTCTAGTCTGACATAACGTATAGTGAAGGTAGCAGCCAGAGAGGTTTCGTATTTTTTATTATTCTATTTCTGATTTTCACGTTGTATTTGCTAATTATGATTTGTATATAATTTTATGTTTGACGAATACAGTAAGATTTCATTGTGTTATTGAATAAAAAAAACACTTGGGTGAAAAACAGATGACAGCTAAATAAAATTAGGTTAATTAGTCAATAATTAACCTCATTTTATTTAGCTGTCACCTGTAAGGGTAGACTGGATCGTATTTGCACATCTTACAATAGGCGCATCGCAATCGGCGAGATCCTGTCAAAAAAAGGATCTCACCGATTGAGTCAATAATATTGGTAGTAATTCGATTCAATTCCTGTCACCAATCTTTGACAATAATTTTGTTCTGAACATTTTTATAGTAGTAGTAGGTATATATCGAATAATTATTTTTGGAAGCAAATTCCGCACCCACAGTCCATTTTGGGTGTAAAGTTATAAGCTGTCAAACTCAGTTAGTAAGCAACACTGGCGGTTTCACGCTGCGTTTTTATCGCGGCTGTTAAACGCTCGCATCAGTCTTTTTATCGTTAGCTTGTTAATCACTTGAGGCTGCACAAAAAATAGGTAATTTTTTTGAAGTTCTTTCATAATCCACTTTTGCCAAAGACGCAAAAATACATACGAAACTTAAATTAAAAAATGAGCAGTGATAGTGTATTTGGCCATAGAGATTTCTAATTGAATGCGTATTTAAAGTTAAATAAATTATTTATCTGAGCTTATTGATAACTGTACTTTCGTTATTATTTTATAATTTTTATTTATTTTTTATCATCCTCCCAATCACTGAATCGTGACGTCATATTTCTTTACATCATACAATTGCCAATTTTCAAAATTACTAAGAACCTAACCCCTTGCTCTATTCATCCCGTTTTACTATTTAGACTGACATCAAAATTTGAAAAAACAAATACATCACCGCTGCAATCATTTTACCAACATCCACCATCATTGCTCATTCACCAAGCTGTTCCAACCCTTACCTTGTAAACAGCGCTGCGAAGAACCACACCAGCGCACAGATCAGCGTAGCTCTGGTCTTCGTGCAGACGTACCCTGCCCGCAAAGGCTCGCAGATTGCGTAGTAGCGCTCGAAGCTGATCGCCAGGATCGTCAGCACTGATGCGTGGGTCACTGTCAGCTCCACAAACGGTACGGCTAGACCTGGAGACAAGTAGAAATATCATTTAGCCATGAAATAATGATAAATTCTTTACCGCATCATAAAATCTACTAGCATACATGTTCTTCCTACAGTCCAGGGTTATTCAAGCGGGGCGTCAAAAGAATTACTACGAGAGAAGGAAAACTTGAATGAAACCCTGTACCAACCAGTCTGGCCAGCGTGGAAACAGTGAACCAAAGCCTCTCTAGGAGTACCTACATTGGAAGAGGAAGTCTACCAGCAGGACTACAATAGGCTCATTAATTGATAATGTCTCACACAACGGCAGCTCTATCCACGCTGTAGTGTTTTGTTTTTTGAAAGCCAGCGCTGTCTGCCTGACAGCGCAGGTTTTCAAAAACAAAATTCTGTCTCTGCCTATCCTTGACTGAGGAGGATGTGAGTAAATGTTTTTACTACACTGGTTTACAAAAACCATAACAGCACGCGTAGCACTCCCTACATAAACTTCAGTCATATATCATTCGAAAATAGCTTTTTTTCCGAAAAATAAAATTCAGGAAATACAATGGTTACTGAAGTACTTTTTCATTATGATGTATCATCGAGGACGGTCCAAAAGTTGGCGTTTAACTCCCAGACAGGCGCCGAGAGAGCATCGTAAAATAAATGGGAGTAAACAGCTAGGCTTTCTAGGAAGGTTTTACGGGTAGTTGGATACAGTGGTCAAAGGATTCTTGTATGTAGCCAATGACGTATTATTAGACACTAAAATGCGGAATATTGCGGCTTTTAAAAATGGCGCTAAGTATTAAAAAAATATAGCTAGATACCTATCTACTCGCGTGAAGAAATCATACGTCGATCAGTATTCAGTAATTTATATAATTACTAGCTTTTGCCCGCGGCTCCGCCCGCGTGGATGTCGGTTATCGCGACCAAACATAGCCTATGTCCTTTCTCAAGGTCTAATCTACCTCTATACCAAATTTCATCAAAATCTGTTCAGCGGTTTAGTTGTAAAAGTGAGACAGACAGACAGACAGACAGACAGACAGAGTTACTTTCGCATTTATAATATTAGTAGGGATGAATTCTTTTCTGATATTATGTTTCTCTTTTCGTGCGTGAGGTGCGTTTAGTGTGCGAGGGATATGGCTATGACAATCTCACCTCCGGCAACTGACGGCCCACAGACGACGTGCGTTTTAGTGGGTTCGAGTCCGACATAACCTCCTTCTCCGGCTCCGGTGGGGGAGGTATCCTTGGGTTCCCTCCATCTGGCAGAAACTTAATACTCCGAAATTCATTTGGCATAACTCATTTGGCACAATTTTATTTAATCGAACATTTTCAAGGCATACTTAACGATTTATTTAATAGAATCGTATTTTGACAGAATGGTCATATATCCGAATTAGCAATGGCATACTCTTCAGTTGGCAGAAAAGTTAAAATTTGTTACAAAAATGTTAGTGACAGAAATGAATTGCTGCAAATCCGACTTCACGTAGTCTTGTTTGCCCTACCCCTAGAGTGTTATTTAAGCCCGCGTAGGCGCGGAGGGGCGAGGCGGCCCACGAGCTGAGGAGTTACAACCATCTGCGACGATAAGCTCGTGTGGGGCCGCCGGAGCCCCGCAGCGCCGGAGCTGTGACAGAAACGATGCTTGCTGCATGATGCTTGCTGCATGATGCTTACTGCATGATACTTGCTGCATGCATGCTGCATGCCTGCTGCTTGCTGCATGCTGCATGCCTGATGCTTGCTGCATGCTGCATGCCTGATGCTTGCTGCATGCTGCATGCCTGAAGCATGCTGCATGTCTGATACTTGCTGCATGTCTGATGCTTCCTGCATGCACGGTTCTACTTTTTGATTATTATGCTTTAAAAGTTATGCCAAAAGATGATTCTGACTTACAAAATTATGCGTTATGAAAGTATGACGAATGAGTGTATGCCAAACCTTTTTCTGCGAAATGAAGTTTATGCTATGCGTTGTTATGCGAAACAAAATTATGGCATAAAAATTTCGGTGAAACGGGGGGGAACCGGTATCCGTGGGGATTTTTCGCACGATAAATAAAAAAAAGGTAAAGATTACAGTTTGGAATAATTTTTATCCCGCAAATAGGTTCCGGAACGGGATCAAACTTGAATTGATGAGACCGCAGCCAACAGTTAACTAGTTGGTGATAACTTTAAAATTTGTAACAGTTGATATCCTATAATTTGGCAGTTACCAATGTCTAAAGTTTGTACTTTCATTCGCTTATTCATTGTTTTACAGGTCGATCGACTAGCAGGTGAAGTTATCTGTGGCTTCAAAGATGCTGAGAGTCGTCTGCACACCGCCCCAAAGCTGACAATAGCACAATTGACAATTTCACAGATCTAAAGGGATTGCTTCTATAGCTAAAACTCGTTACACGCTCAAACAACTATGTCACTACGTCCTAATCGAATTAGTATGCTCCAACTGAGTAACGCTTACCCTGTCTAAACCTATCTTGATTTAAACCCGTCCTTCAGAAAGTATATATCTATACTACGATTTTCGAACTCTTCCCTTTATATGTGCTATAAGACTTTGCTTCGTCCCAAATTGTATGATTTTAGCTCAATATAAAGTACTCTAAAATCAAACTTTAAATTCAACACATTCTAAGTATATAGCCATCTATGTAGCAAAGTTCGCGCCTCTATTTAGTTTCGTAAGGAACCTATTACGCGCGAACCCGACTCGCACTTGACCGGATCTTTATAGATAACTAGCTTTTGCCCGCGGCTCCGCCCGCGTGGATGTCGGTTATCGCGACCAAACATAGCCTATGTCCTTTCTCAAGGTCTAACCTACCTCTATACCAAATTTCATCAAAATCGGTTCAGCGGTTTAGTCGTAAAAGTAAGACAGACAGACAGACAGACAGACAGACAGACAGACAGACAGAGTTACTTTCGCATTTATAATATTAGTAGGGAAGTAGGGATTGCATGATCTATAACTTTGTCTCAGACATTTTCATGATAAAACATACCGTTTTGCTGAAAATTGTGAAAACCGAATTGACGATTGACTTCGAATTAAAAAAAAACCGGGAACACCCAACAATTCCGAAATACTTAATTCCGAATTTCAATATTCCGATTTTCAAAATTCCGAATATTATAATTCCTAAGAAACAAAACTCCGAGTATTCAAAAACACGATAGTTATTTATCCGAAAGTTATAAATACGAATGTTCATTCTTCCGAATTTCATTTTTACGAATAATTAAAAATCCGTAGTATTATTGGCCCGAAAAACGTTATTCCGAATTTCAAATTTCCGAAAATTCATTGCTCAAATTGAAAATTTGTATCAAAAATAGGTAAAAGTTAAAATTTATTTGACATGTTGCTTTAGAGTTGATTTTTTATAATAATAAATTAATTTTCTCGCCAATTATTACGTATAAAAATTAAGCCAAACCCGACTTGCCGTGGTCCTACTGCCGTGGTACTTGTTTGCCCTACACTAGAGTGTTATTTAAAAACCGGAGGCGCGGAGGGAGGGCAGTCCTCGCCCGCAGTAACGAAGCTCAGGCGCCCGGGCGAGCTGGAGCGGCTGAGGCTGGTCGCCGCAGGCGACCAGCTAGCCGAAGCTGCGGAAGCGAGCATGGGTGCCCGAACTTTGTTACGCAAGGGCGGAAGGACTGCACATCCCGTAGCGCCGGAGAAGAGCGAAACTAATGCATGCCTGCATGCTTGCCTGCATGCATGCTTGCCTGAATGCATGCTTGCCTGCATGCATGCTTGCCTGAATGCATGCTTGCCTGCATGCATGCTTGCCTGCATGCATGCTTGCCTGCATGCATGCTTGCCTGCATGCATGCTTGCCTGCATGCATGCTTGCCTGCATGCATGCTTGCCTGCATGCATGCTTGCCTGCATCCATGCTTACCTGCATGCATGCTGGCCTGCATGCATGCTTGTTACTGAAAGTTGTATGGCAACGTGTATTTTGTAATCATTAGCATAAATAAATTAAAATAATAGTTCAATAATTCTATTTCCTGATTATCTCGTGTACCCCGAAAATAGCAACTATCCTACTTACCTAATGCAGGTTTACAAGGCGCTTGATTGTCGAGTTTGTGTTGTTTCGGAGTTTTGATAATCGGAATTCGTATTTATGATATTTCGGATTATTAATAATTCGGAATTGTAATGGTTCGGTATCTTCAAATTCGGAATTTTAATATTCGCAGTTATAATCGTTAGGAATTTTGAAATTTGGGTTTTCAATAAATAGGATTTATGATACATCGGATATCTGACTTTCGGAATTTTGAATGATTCGGAATTATGAAATTCGGAATTTTGAAATTCGTGATTGTAACTTTCGGAATAAGGCTTTTCGTATTTATGTAGTGTACCCAAAAAAACCAGGCATCGGATCAATGAGGACTTTTTACATTTCATGCATGATGATGTTTTAAATAATCTTACCAAATTTCAGCTGGGTACGAATCATTGTAACCTCGGATTTGTAAACTGACTGGACTACATACACTGTCCATACGTGGTAATTTTTTGCCGAATATGCTAAATACGCAATTACAAATACTCCTGTGAAGTGGCACCATAATACCTACGAGTATCCTATCATTGACATATATCTAATACTAACTTATCACGGCCAACAGACGGACAGTACGTTTGTCCAATAGCTTTCGTCCCAAAAATATTGACCTCTTAAACGATCCTCATAGCTGTCCCGAGGAAAAGGTTCATAATGGAGGACTGAAGGCGATAGTGAAAGCGGATCCATTTCAAACTACGGCTGAGAGCTGAGAGTCGGCTTCTATCTAAGTGTCAACCAAATTGGATTATCGGAAATAATCTAATATTGGAGACAAATGGACGAAAAAAAAGATTTACTTGTGAGTTTCTAATGGGTTTGTGTCCAATCTTTCATCATATTCTGAAGCTATGATACCATAGCCGACCGCATACGACAACTGCCGATGCAAGCTGCAGAAGCACGTAGTTCTTTGTGCCTTCTCAATGTTCCCCTTTATCCGTATCGGAGTTAAGGCCCCGAATCAGGTCAGCATCGAAAAATCAGTATTTTTGAAACCGTTTTTCTTATTAACTATGAAACCTACCTGGAATTCACATGCCTGCATACTACAGGATATACAGTATAACTTCTTCTTTTCATAAATTAAATAAAAAAGAAGGAAATAGTTGAAAAGAGGCTCTGAACATTACTCTACTCTTTCTTATGAAACCAAATATTTTCTACAATATGTATCCAAATAATCTAAAATTTCACATAAATGTTAAATAAGTGTATTAGTATGACGTGATCTTCTTAGTTAGTAAGCGTCGCCTAACTATAAAGTTATCTATTAAAATTGGTTTTACTGATTTTTACGGATCAAATATGAGCGAATGACCTTGAGCATTTGTATGGTGAAAGTCATTCGCGTATGTAATCACCTTAACAAGTAATGGGTACGCTGTATCTGCTGTCTGTCGTTGTCGTTTAGAGTCGGCTTCGGAATCATACTTTTAACATAGAAACAAGGTAATTTGAAATCAAATTCATTACTTTTGTGAAAGTTATTAAAGTCAGATATTAAGTCAATGCCTGAAAACATTTAATTAGGCAGGAGTTAATCGATCTTGGGCTACAAAAATATCGTTTTTTTTTTACCACTTACCACTCAGAGGAGTCACACTCGTGCTGCCGACCCTTAAAAAACAGATTCCCTTTATATGATACAACTGGGCCTTTTCCTTGCTTTACTATTAAAATGAACCTAACCCAGAATTATGTTCTAGTGGAATGTTATATGAATTTCATTTTATACGGGGTACCTGCTTTATCTACGCATCTTGCATGCCGGTAGCTAAGGTTGAGAGCAAAAAATTGTTAGGTATTACCTACCTACGCTATCTTGCTTAGTATGTCGTTTCTTGTTGGATATAACATAAATTTTACGATTCTAATATCTTCTTAAGTCCAGGTCTTTGGGCTGTGGAGGTTACAATACTAGCATACTTAGTCTGGACGAAATCCCTGTGGTGGTTTTCCCAAGCGACTAAAATATGGGGTTTTTCAAGAAGGCATTAGAACGTTTCTTCAGTGTCGGCAGCACGAGTGTGACGCCCCTCGTGTTGCATACGTCCATAGGCCACGGTAACCACTTCCCATCAGTCTTGTCTGCGACCTGAGCGGTATAAAAAAACTGTACGAAAAAACTGAATCTGACTACAATTCTGTGACCCAAATCCGATAGAGCCTCAATAAATTCAACCCGCATTGACTAATAGCTATAACAACGCACTTTGCACATTAACGTTAAATAGACGATTGGCGGGCCGATTCGTGTCGTGAACGATTTATAACGGAAAGATAAAACTGTTTTTGTTAACTAATGGTGTTGGAATCTATTATCGAAATTATAGATTTTACACGACTAACAAAAAAGGTGTATTTGTTAGTTTATTTATTCCGTTACTACTTTTAAATGACTGGACAAATACGGTAGATAGATACCGTAGTGGGTAGTGGTAAACAACAGCTTCATTGAATACCACTTTATTTTAATTTTAGAGTCAGTTCCTGAATTCGAGTTCTGGTCATTACACTACCGACGTGAACCCACTACTAGCACAAGCAATTTAGCTTTAACTTGAGGTGTTAGAGCGAATATCAATAATTTCGGTTACTAATTTCAGTAACTTCCTTTATAACAAAAAAAAATCAATTTGTTATTACTTATTTCATGATATAACTCGATTTATAGGACGAATAAAACTAGCCTATGAAAATGGACGAGTAGAACTAACTAAAATGGACGCTAAACATAACTAAAATGGGTCGAATACGAATCAAACCGTAGTCACAGCGTAGTCGGATATTTCATTTGGATCCCCTATATCGATCCTTTGGCAATTCCTTTTGGATACCATATCCAAAAGTAATTGCTATTTCATTTTGATTCCCTTTTTCTTATCTTGTTTAAAATCCCCATGGATACCAACATGGAGGTTATGTCGGACTCGAACCGACTAAAGCGCACGCCGTCTGTGGGTCGTCGGTTGCCGGAGGTGAGATTGGCAGAGACATAATCTCTCGCACCCCGGCCGACCAGGGCCATAACACTCGGTGCTACTGATACTTGGATACCGAACAAATGAGTGAATTTTGGGCGTAAGAGAAATAGTAAGTACATTTTTTATGCTATAAAAAATCCCCTGCGTGGTTCTCGGCAGAGTAGAATTTGGGCCACCCCATCTTCTCCCATGCGGTGTCGTACCAGGCGACTAAGGGATAGGGCTGTTTAACATCAGACAGATATATACAGCCCAGACTCAGCCTATACATGGCTCGAGTCAACAATAGTGACCGGAAAACGGCAATGGGCTCCCTATTACGTGGGATACAATGATTGGTGAAATGTGGGTGTTAATTCACCTCTGCCTAACCCTCCGGGGATAAAGGCGTGATTGTATGTATTAAAACAATCAAAAAGCTTAGGTTTTAGTGTAATACGATAGGCCTATTAGTAAAAATGCCAGCCATTAATTTTCTCGGAAACAGAATCCTTTAAGAGTTTGTAACGACTACCCACAGTACCCACGCTTCACATTTTTTTTGTAATTTGTTGAATATTTTTTAAACAACAGCTTTATTTGAAATAAAATACATAATTAGAGGAACCATTTCGTCTCTGGAAGGAAGGAAAGATATTTCCGGGACCGGCTAAGTCTATTTTAGACGTTGAATTGACTGAAAAAATCCCTACTTCCCTACTAATATTATAAATGTGAAAGTAACTCTGTCTGTCTGTCTGTCTGTCCCGCTTTCACGCCCAAACCACTTAACCGATTTTGATGAAAATTGGTATAGGTGTAGATTAGACCTTGAGAAAGGACATAGGCTATGTTTGGTCGCGATAACCGACATTCACGCGGGCAGAGCCGCGGGAAAAAGCTAGTACTTTATAATTACCTTTGACGGAAATGGATGGATGCACGCCACACTTGGCAGAATATGCAGATCATGAAAAAGTGAATACCTGTAATGACCATATTCTTGGTAATAAACGTTTTTATTCTATTCTATTCTAAACTGGTTACCGTGGCCTATGGACGTATGCAACACCAGGAGCGTCACACTCGTACTGCTAACCCCGTAAGAACCTTCTAATGTCTTCTTGAAGAACCATATACTATAGTCGCTTGGGAGTTCCACGGCACGGAGTTCATTCCACAGTTTAACACCCGTATTCACAAACAATACTTCGCTATGCGTACCACCAAAACTGTGCAAAGAACGACAAATTCTCAGTGCGTTCGTTTTGGCAAGCCTTTTTATTCATTGAAAACACTTAAGTAATACTTCGTTGAGGGAACGCACTGCGTTAGATACGGCTCCGTGATGTTTGTGAATTAATTTTACCAGCCCTATGCGCTCGAGCACACTATCGTTTGTGAATACGGGCGTAAGTGTGCGGACTGTATTCTGTTTCCAGCCGCATCGTGTGGGTATGGATTCTTTGTCTGTGACGAGAGGTGCAATTACGGAATGTAGCCGTGAGCATCACGTCAAAAAATTCATCTGAACCATTGTACAGCCCTGCCCCTCTAGACAAGTGGCAATTCGTCGGTCAGCGTTTTGTAGAATAGAATGCCAAATGTATGGGATTTGACACATATGACAGGCGTCAACGAATGTCAAAAACGTCAAATCCTATACATTCGTCATTCTATTCCATGATACGCCGAGCAACGAATTGCCACTTGTCTAGGGGGGCTGATCAATCAAAGAATCAATCGTTTATTCAGTTTCGACTTATAAAGAGCACATAATGAACGTCAAAATATTACAATTATTGAATGAAATTATCTACTATTATGTCAAGAAGTAATTATAAGAATATTAAATCAAGTAAATTAAGAAAATATTTGAAAATTATTCTTTTGCTAGTTTGGTAAGATGGAGAAGCAAGAAACTCAGAGAACTAGATTATCCTTTTCTAAAGACAATTTACATTGTGAATATTTATACAAACTTCCCAAGATTCCCAAATATTCTCACAACAAACCTTACATTCAATATAGATACAGCAAATTTAATCTCCTATGGGAATATTGAAATTCGGTATGTAAGTACACATATGTTTGAGGAAATTCAATCTCACAATAGTCACAATTCAGTACTGAAACCAGAAACCTTCAAAACCCTCGCTGTCTGTGCCAACAAAACGACATCGCGATGCAGAGCACTGAAATATGGGCCCTAATTCTGCTGTTAAAATTTAGTTTCGATTCCATTTCATATTGGGAGAACGAGGTGGAATCGAAAACATAACTACAGAACTTTAATATCGGCAAGTCATGTTCATAAAATATGGGTATTTGCATTAGTCTGGTCGTGCCTCGGAGAGCACGTTAAGCCGTCGGTTCCGGTTGCCACGAGAACATCTATGGCAGTCGTTACGGGTAGTTGGAGCCCTAAAAAGTCCAATAAAAACGGTCTAGCTGCAAAGCTTCGATATCTCCTAATGTTACCATTGGGTCGTGGAGGTCAGATGGCAATCGCTTCACGTAAAATATCGAGGTCTAGTCAAATCTGTAGTTAAGACTGGTAAAGCGGACCCCAGACTCCGAGCTGAAAAGCTTCGGATGCGACTGGGAATTAACGCTAGGATGAAGAAATTGTGGACATCAGATAGCAGCCGCTTCACGGAAAATATCGAAATTTAGCCTTTCAGCGGGGCGTGAAAAAGCATCTGACGAGGCCTTCAAACTGAGTGCCACCATTGCAACATGGCACTTGCCTACAATGGTAACCCTAATAATGGTCTTTTCCAAGACTTTGCCATCAGCTTACCATCAGGCGAAGAGAAGTCAAATCGAAGCTGGAAAGCTGGAAAGCCGACCCTAACTGAGTTGGGAAAAGGCTCAGATATGGATGAGAATGATGAGTCCCATATGTCAAAAACGGTATTTTCGTTAACGATGTCAAACGATTAGATCAACGTATCTTGGACCTAAATAGCAAGACATACGACGCACCCCATGTTATCCTCAAAAAACACCCAAGAAATGTGTAAATACGGCACATTTTGAGCACATTTTAGGTTCAAGATACGTGTCCGGAGTTATACTAGCGAACGATGTCGATGTTCAAGAAATAACATCGTAAACGATTTTAATATTATATCAAGGTGAAATAAATTAGTTAATTACTATTACGAGTATTGGCTCTCTTATCATTTAAATCGGGAAAGTTTTGACATTTTGTTGAATTTGACAGTCAATCGAGTGGAAATCTAATATTTATAAATTAGCAGAATTGGCCTCCTGCAGCGAAACATGAACGCATGCGTAAACACGGCCTTTTAGCGACAGCGGGCTCCACTGTTGTTGGCACTGAGTGTCAAGATTAGCTAGTCAATAGATATGATTTTAGGCATATTCACTAAACAACTCTCTTTCTCTTTTATGGACCGACCGTGACGGCTGTATCGCGCCTTGGGTATGTGAGTAGCCAAACGGGAGGAGTATTCCCTATCGAAAGTCAGATTTGGACGTTCTCTCCATCCTTCCATGGTCATATCTGTCTCATGGCGTACGGGAGAGGGCCATTGCGGTCTGCAGTTGGATTCTTTACTTAAGTCTACTTCTCTACTTCGCAAGGTCTTGGACATCCATGATATGATAATGAGAGCATTGGAACGCATGTCACGACGCGAAGTAAGCACTAAGTACATTATTGATTATAAAGTAAAATAATCCTCTAAATAAAATAGATGCTGCAGAGGATAGGCAGACTTAGATGTCACCCGTATACGGTGCAGAATATTCCATCAAGAACCAAGGGGTTCGGCGACTCTTTCTTTTGCCGCACCATTAAGACCCAATTCCTTACCAGCTCACGCTTCTTCCTACAATCCCAGGTCCTTTAAGCGGGGCCTGAAAAAGCATCTGATGAGGCTGTCAAGCTAAGTGCCACCATTGTAATACGGTACGTGTCTGTAATGGTGACCCTCTTTCCTAAGACTTTGCCTTCAGCTTACCATCAAGCGAAGTTAAATTGAGGTGTCCTTTATAAAGAAATATCTATTATGTGGTCATCACCTTCCAAACAAGTAAGGCGACACTGACAGTGTCAATCAAGCAACTAACGTATTGCAGTCTGTTGGGCATAGCTTGCATGCGGAAATTGCTATTCCCAAAGATTTTCGTAAGATTTCGGTAATTTTCGTCCGCCGCACCGTCGTCAAGGAGCAGCCATAAATCCAGATAAAGCCAATACAAATGTTATATCTATCTACAGATACGCCTATCTATTTCCTTTCCCTTATATCCTATCTATTAATCAATAAGTACAGATAGTTCAGTGTTAAGTATCAGATTTATTGCCGAAACACTTTCGTATTTCTTGATTACTTCGAATTGGCGTTCACGTGGCGTTGGGAGTAATATAGGTGGTTTCAAATGGGTATAGATAGATTTCTTTATTTGTTTTATTGGGTTAAATGACAGCCTCTGTATCATGTGGTGAATGCTACGCAGGGGCGCGGGTTCGATTCCCGCTCAGTGCAAATATTTGTATGCCCGTATGCATTGGGAGAGGCCTATGTCCAGCAGTGGACTGCAGTAGGCTAATTGATTGATACATGAATATGTCTATATGCATTGGTCTCGATAATTTCGTGCTCCGGAAAGCACGTTATGCCCTCGGTCCCGGTTGACATACGACCATCTATGGCAGTTGTTACATGTAGCGGGAATCTTAAAAATTCCAACAAAAAATTTTGTCTTTTCCAAAAATTTGATTGCTATTTAATTAAAAAACCTACACCATATTTTTTTTGTTTTTATCACATTGGGATGAACATCCCAAGGTTGCCTGGAAGAAATCGCTTCAAGCGTTAAGGCCGCCCATTGTACATTCAACTGTATACTCGTACATGCTACCTTCCTGTAATACTGTAAATATATTATTGGTGTACAATAAAGAATTTAGCTATCTATCTATCTAAATAACATTTAAAAAATGTTGCACAAAACATGTTTATGAGTTCAATTCATTTCGTAGCGTATAAAAAAGATATTATTAAGCGAGTCCACAGGCTGGTACTTTGTGTAACCCTATTTAATAACCTTGTAACCATATTTCAACATATTTAAGTTTTACGATCGACAGACCTAACCATTTAAAATTAAAGGGATATTTTGAGCACATAGTAGGATGACCCTACTTAAATGATCAAAACATCCCTTTAATTTAGTAGTCAGTTCGGTAATGAAAGTAAAAGAGGACTCAATAGAATTAACTAATTGTATTAGGTACGCAATTCCCCCGCTCGTCATAAGCTTGAAGTAAAGCCAATGTAATGGTGTCGGTTAACGTTATAGGATTACAAACATTGGTGCTAAAGCAATGGTTCCACCGCCAGCGGCGAGAATACCACCTATTCCACTAAGTTCAACCAGTTGAACTCTAAGTTCAATCAGTTGAACTCTAAGTTCAACCAGTTGAACTCTCTCATCCTAGCGTTAATTCCCAGTCGCATCCGAAGCTTTTTCAGCTCGGAGTCTGGGGTCCGCTTTACCGTCTTAAATACAGATTTGGCTAGACCTCGATATTTTATAGTGAAGCGATTGCCATCTGACCTCCACCGTTGTTTTTGGTTTTTTAGGGCTCCAACTACCCGTAACGACTGCCATAGATGTTCTTATGGCAACCGGGACCGACGGCTTAACGTGCTCTCCGAGGCACGACCAGACCAATGCAAATACCCATATTTCATGAACACAAATATTTGCACTGAGCGGGGATCAACCAGTTGAACTAATGTACTAAAAAATTCCAATTGTTTCAACTTTGTAACACAGCATTTTAAATATCGAATATTTTTCTCGCTCAAGAAACATGTTCTGTAAGAAGAGCGTTACAATGTTCTTATAGTGTCGGCAGTGCGTCTTTAAGCCGCAGTAACTACTTTCCTTCAAGTACGCTGTGTGCTTGTCTGTGACCTAAGTGGTTTAAAAAAATACGATGGGTATCCAGATAGCGTGTGGATAAATAAAACATAATTATATATTATGTGTATGTAAATAAAAAATATAAAAAATGGTGTACAATAAAGTATTTAAAAAAATAAGAATAGTTGAGCACGACAAGAACTGTCTAAAATAATAATCGCTTATTTATTCTCGCTTGGTGATCAGAATGATCAGATTATAATAAATTGGAAAAAGCGAAATCCGATAGTTCGTACGAATATCGGTAGATTACTCTCACCATCGCCGTAAGATGGATGTATTGGAAAAATTGGGTCACTCTCGGGCGAAGCTCGGTGGCTCAGTGGTCAGAGCGTTCCCCCTGTAAGGGAAAGATCGCGGGTTCGAGTCCCGCCCGAGAATTGATTTGGCTTTTTCCAATTTATTATAATTTGTTTAGTCTAGCAAACTAATTGCTTTAAAATTATCTCAATAGAATGATCAGAAATGATCAAAGGCATAATACACACCGAGCAAGTAGATATAAGGGAATGTAACATGGTAAGTCGCGGCCACTCCATGCGAGTGTTATTCAGCCTCGCTCAATCGCTTATAATCCAGTGACAATCTATCGGAGCTAAACCACAGATTAATAAATAGTTGCTAAACTACACATTTGCATCTTGCTATCTTGTTTATAGGTAATAGTTTTCTCACATTACTCGTTCATCGCCAGTAGTGGGACCAGTGCCTAATGAATTCGTATCAAATTAGAAATTCTCGTTTAAAATTTGGGTCACGATCTGATTAGGAAGGTAGTTTCTTTTGATTATGATATTAATCTTAACGATTTTTCTCACCATAAGTATGCGTTTAGGGTGTTATGTTAATTTATTTGTGAACACTTAAAATAACGGTTTATGAAAATTTGAGAAACTTCGAAATTTCCCTTTCTATACATAGCTGAACTAATTGCTTGAAAATGTAGTTTCATCATCATCGTTCGAGTGGCAAATACGACCTCCAAGTTTAGACCCACGGCCGCGTACAGCTCTCTATCAAACATTGTGTTTAGTACGACCTCATTTATAATTACGCCTATCCTGGTTGCACTTTGGGGCCTCATGTCCACTACTCCTCCTTTTGCGAAAAATAACTAGCCACTAACACCTAGGAGGAAAGCCTGTGCGTGTAGAATTTTGGCCACCCCATGTCTTCCCATGCGCTGTCGTACAAAGCGACTAAGGATAGGGTTGTTGAGGACTGTTGCTTAACAGCCCTATCGCGACTGAGTCTGGACTGTAGATATATATCTGTCTGATGTTTATCAGACAGATATATATCTACAGTCGAATGGCTCGACTCAACAATAGTGCCCGGAATGCGGTAATTACGTGGGACCTTATATGTACAGTGATTTGTGAAATGTATCCGCATTTCACAAAACAGGGTTAGGCAGAGGTGAATTAACACCTGTTAACACTTCTGCCTAACACTTCGGGGATAAAGCCGTGATTATATTTATGTATTTACGTATGTACGTATTTACATAGCAACTTTAAATTTGAACTTAAAAATGACCAAGAATTTTGAATGCACGTCATATTTATATAGCATGTAATATTTAAAACGTATTGTCACAAAAGCACTTTGGCAACCGCAATATTTCAGCAAAAGCAACGTAATAGAATGCACAAAGCAAGTATTGAATTACCTGTCGACAATAGTCGAGCAAAAGAGTAACTCGAGCTTTCTTATGTTTATGATAGAATAAATAAAGTTATTTCTAAAATTCATTTAAAGTCACTTAAATCTTATTACCCAATTCCTGCCGGTTTTCCTTTGCATAGATGGTAAATATGTTTTAATTTGATAAACAATTATGTAACTATTTATTCTGGTTAATCCTACTATAATACAATTTAAATATGTACAATATTAACAATAAAACTAAAAATTGATAAACTAGATCGAGTTAAGAACTTTTTGCCACCAGCATATATATAGATAGATAGAGGTGAAATTAACAACCAACAAATACAAATACAATTAACACCCATATTTCATCATTGTATTAGGTCCCACGTAAAAGGGGGTGAGCCTATTGCCGTATTGCGGGCACTAATTGTTGACTCGAGCCATGTATCTGCGGCTGAGTATGGGCTGAATATATCTGTCTGATGTTAAACAGCCATCGCATGGGAGGAGATGGGGTGGCCCAAATTCTACTCTGTCGGGAACTAGGCGTCAATATTTTTTTTACACTTTTTTTATTTTTATTTTATAAATCAAACGCAACAATGTATTAAATGACTTAATAAAAATAATTCTCATATCAATTTCAAGTTCTCAAATTGAAAATAATCGTCTGGACGCACTTAAAGTTTTCACTCTGTGTATAATATTATTTAGTTTCAAGCTGTTTTCTAAGTGCGAATATATCGTGCAGCTGTTTCAGTCGTAAAATTGGCTAACAGAGGACTGTGACTGGATATTGTGCTTTTTAGTCATAGTATGTCGAATCTAGTACATGAGAATCCAGTATATGATTGAGTATAGTTTCGCTTTAAAGATATTGAATCAAAGAATCAATTTCATTTATTCAATTTAGGCACATAAAGAGCACATATGAACGTCAAATATTACAATTATTATGTCAAGTTAAAAAAAAAAGATATTGTGTTGACCTTGTCAAAAAAATGTTACAATCTGGTAAGAAGTATCTTTTTTTCATGTGGTAATCTCTATCAATCCACCATCCACACCAGCCACCGGGTACTCTGGTCGTCCGTCTCCGGTCTCAATTACAGGGTTTTTTTTAATTAAAGTTTTTTATACTACTTTTTATACTGCCTAGGTCACAGACAAGCACACAGCCCATCTAATGGAAAGTGGTTACCGTGGCCTATGGACGAGTGCAGCAATAGGGCATTTCCCTCGAACTCCTTCTTCAAACGATCCCGTAAAGGGGCCAAAATTGGCCAAAAGCGGCAGCGTCATCTAGTTATACCATAAAAATAATGGACCATTTGTTTGCCATTAAATAAGAATTACTTTGAGAAGGTCATTAAAATTACACAAAGTCAATATTGTTGCTTTTATTTGGTGATGAAAAAAGGATTAGGAAAGTGAAAATTTTGTTACAAATAGGGCTACAATTTCCAAGGTGTATCACAGATAGACGAAGATATTTTTGTCTACTCTCGTACTGAAATTTAACAATAAAAAACTTAAAGACAATATTATTGAGTCTTCATGCACCAAGTAAACTATCACAATAAATATAAAATTACATTATGATACAACTCTTCTATGGCTAACTGTATCATATTTTTCATCCCACCATCTCGGAAAGACTATTTTTGCTCTTCGATAACTGAGCGTAAAAGTCGTTTTTATCCTCTAGAGAGGTAAAGTAAATTTGAATTTAGAACATCGTGTGTACTAGGTTTGTGGACTCAAAACATCATTAAACCTATTTACTTCTACCTCTATGGTGCCGAATTTATCATACAACTTTTTTTTAATTCATGAAAAACTCAGACTCGTAACCTCCTTGGTGTACTTTTTTTTTAATTTGCTTTGCGCGCATCATTTTTTTTCACGTCATATTGTTGACATTGTTGTTGAATTTTTATTTTGTTGTATTTTATTACTAGTATTAATACACATATTATACAGCCTCCATGGCGTAGTGGTATTGAACGCGGCCGCTACGCAGGAGGCACGGGTTCGATCCCCGCTCAGTGCAAATATTTTTTATGCATGAAAATGGGTATTTGCATTGGTCTGGTCGTGCCTTGGAGAGCACGTTAAGCCGTCGGTCACGGATGCCATACGAACATCTATGGCAGTCGTTACGGGTAGTTGGAGCCCTAAAAAGTTCAACAACAACGGTCTGGCTGCAATGCTTCGATATCGCCTAATGTCATCATTGGGTTGTGGAGGTCAGATGGCAGTCGCTTCACGGCAAATATCGAGGTCCAGCCAAATCCGCAGTTAAGACTGGTAAAGCGGACTCCGGACTCCGAGGTGAAAGCTTCGGATGCTGACTGGGAATTAACGCTAGGAAGGATAAGCATTTCATTATTTCCTCGCTGAGGTGGGATGAAAAGTTACGTGTTGCACTCGAGTGCAAAGATTTTTCACCTTGTGCTCTTTTGATTCCCTCGCTAACGCTCAAGATTCTAATTTGTGAATCACTCGCTACGCTCGTGATTCAAATTTAGAATCTTTCGCTTGCTCGGTCATCAAAAATGAGCACGCGGTTAAAAAGCAACTTTGCACTCTTGTATAACAAATAACTATTAACTTCTTTACCATTACGATACAACTTCAGCTGCAGGTTTCCATGCAGTTTTTTCTACATAGTCTGTGGATGCGGCGCAACACGCATGCACGATCAGTAAATGGATTTTGGCGCTAAATGTTTACAAATAAATGCTAACATAACGGTGTAATTTTACGTAAATTATAACTATTTTATGTGATTAGATGAAGTAGTGTATGAAACTGCAAAACATTTAGTCTTCAAGCACTTGAGTGATATGTATTATAAAAACTCGCCTATGGCTCGTTCTCTAGCTCATACTTGTATTATAAGAACCCTTATTAGTTATTAGTTATTACAGAGGTATTTTCTAAGGAATGTAAAATGAAAAATGTGTATGTATCAATATTTTATATATTGTGAATTTTATATATACAAGTTCGTCGCTTTACAAGGAAAGGTACCTAATAGTATTTCGTGTGTATAACTCATAGGTACCTACCCATTCGTCGCTTTATGTACAAGGAAAAGTAATGGGATTTCGTGTGTATAGGTAGGTACCTATACACGAAATCACAAAACTTAGATATGTATAACCCGCGCCACGTATCTTGGACCTAAATCGTAAGACATACGAGGCTCTGGATTGCTTTGTTATATACTATGCTTGGCGAATTTGAGTTCGTCTACCGCATTAGCATCCCGTGCTATCCACAAACGGCACATTTTGAGCACATTTTAGGTCCAAGATACGTGGCGCGGGTTATACCTAATAGGTCTTTGGAATGGGTTTATATTTGCATGTACGATTATACTCTTGGAATTTATCCCATTTAAAGCGCAGGCGGCACAGTAGTACCTATTCATAAAACTAAGAATATTGTAAACAAGCTGTTGCCCGCTGCGCTGCCCGCGTGGACGTCGGGTATCGTGACCAAACATAGCCTATGTCCTTTCCCAAGGTCTAATCTATCTCTGTACCAAATTTCATCATAATCGGTTCAGTTGTTCAGGTGTGAAAACGTAACAGATAGACAGACAGAGTTACTTTCGCATTTATAGATAATATAAGTATGGAAGTATGAATAATATGAGTATTATAATTTCTAGTTCTTTTAGGAATTGAATTCGTCAACATTATATCGACGAGTTTTGCCGAATGCTAATCGAATGGTAATAACCACCATAAAGTAAGTCTAATAATAGTTTTCGGTTTATTATTATAATGTCGAGTAATGTCGAGACTTCGTATAAAATGTTATACGAAGTCCTTTATTAGCTGAATATGCTTTCACTGAAAAGTCATCCTTATTTTCATTGCCATAGCGATAATTTTGGAAAGTTTTGGCGTTAACTCATTATTATCATTTTATACCTGAAGATAAAATAGCCACTTAATACCGATCATTAACCTGATGAGCATTTAGCTTCCCGGTAATTTGGATTAATTCAGTTGGTTAGTTGAAGCGTCAGATCGGTTTTGACCTTAGAGTATACATTATATATATAGAGCGTGCCTATCACTCAGGTCTTTGGCGCCGTGTGTTAGCAGATACTTTGCGATGGTATAGCGCACCTATAGTGACGTTTCATGCATTACCGAAAATATCAATAGATGCACTTATTAATGTAATTTGTTGTTATGAAACTTTTTGTTCGATTTGATATGCATGGATAAAATTAAAGCCAAAATACAAAAAAATGGCGTCATTTTGCGTTATTTTTGCGTCATTATTACTACAAATATACGATGTTGTATAAAATTTTGATTTAACATATCGAATTAAATATTATTTGCGAAGTCATTTTGACGGGTATTGTTTTGCTACTGATTGAGGTTGAGCCAGGAGCCTCGGTACTGTTCATACCCGTGATAGCAGTTCATACTTGTAAGGCGCGCTCTATAGCAATATATACTCTAAGGTCTTGACTAACAAAGTATTCAAAATGATCTTCAAATAGCAGAAAAAGGCATAGGGACAGACTGCTGATCCCAAAAATGACCTTAGAGTTGTCCAAGAGAAATTCGTTTAGTATGTGCATAAGAATCATCTACCAGATTGTCTAAAAGCCCACGAAGGAGCTCCATTCCGGAGGAAATTGTATAATATTTTAAGCAAAAATTTCTAATTTTGACCATTTGACATAGCGATCTCATATTTATTTAATTTAATGTTAATTTAATTTTTGGATTGATTTTAATTGATTTTATTGTGATTTTAATTTGATTTGGACTTGACGGTAATTTAATTTAATTTTATTTTAGTTTAATGTTTGTGTTATTTTGCAATATTCGATTTCAACGCCAAACAGCAGAATATGTTGTACTTACAAATATTATGTATAATACCTGATGATGTTAACCATATTCTTTGAAATAAAGGTGAATCTGAATTTGAATCTTAATATCAATAACGTTGAGTCAAGTCAAATTGTTTTATATTGCGCGGGCAGTAACTAGTCATCTATCTATATCTATCTATACTATTATATAATTGTAAAGTGGTCGTGTCTGTACATTGGAGATATCGAAAAAAAAATGCTTGGGATATGTTATGTTAACGGCACTGAACACGAAAATATTTTTTTGAATTTCCTTTCTGTTTGTCTGTTTGTTCACGACGGACGCAAAAACTTCTGAACGGATTTTGGTGTAGTTTTTTTAGTTAGAATGGGCTTGGTCAGACTTAAAATCTTACGTTGTCTGTTTGCAATCGGTCGAGTAGAACCGGAGATATAAGCAAAAGTCGCGTTAACCGAGATACACGCGGGCGGAAGGCTAGTTAAAGATAAATTTAAAAGTTTGTTTGGAGGAATGGTTGGATGGATGAATGGCTGTTTGTTAATATTATAAATTAGTGCGAAGACTTGTTCTCCATCCGCAAAACCGGCCCCGAGAGAAGCAGAAATTGGAAAACGGACCCCGGATTCAGAGGTAAGCTACGAAAGTAACCAGACCGAACCAGACAGTTGCTGCGATGGTGATGAGTTCTATAAAGACTGATTACCATTTATAAATTTCAATTTAGAGGAAAAAACTTGTTTCATGGTATTGCTGCTACAATCTTTGTATTTTTTTTAAATTATTTTTTTCTTTTTTTATAATTCTAAATTATTCAATAATAATAAGGGCATTAGAAGTTTAAGTGTAACACACGTCCAAAGACCACGGTAACCACTTTCCACCAGGGTCCGTGTGCCTGTCAGCCACTAAGTGCTATAAAAAAATCATAAAGCAATCAATCTAAACTTTTCAAATTACGAGTAGTTTCCAACGCATCCTGCCAACTTTGGCAGTTCGACAGATTTATGAAAACTATCCACGTTTTCAATATAAGGATGATGCCAAGTATTACATACATATTACCACCACGTGCCTCATATCGCGCGATACTCGTAGCTCCAGCGAGGTTTTATATTTAGGGTAAGTTAATTGTGGTTTAATTAAAATGCAGGAAAACTGTTTCGTGGTTATGCATGCATTTTAAATTACAGTTAGGCAGTTGTTTTTAGTAATAATGTAAGAACGCATATTACAAAAATAAATCCTTAGTAAATAATAGATCATAAGTATCATAACACAGATTCTTCTTCATCCTAGCGAATGTCAGTCGCATCCAATTCTTTCACCTCGGAGTCTGGGGTCCGCTTTACCAGTCTAACTACGGATTTGGTTGGACTTCGATATTTATCGTGGAGCGACTGCCATCCGACCTCCACATTCCACAACCCAATAACAATATTGGGCGATATCGAAGCATTGCAGCTAGAGACCAGTTGTTAGACTTTTTAGGACCCGTAACGACTGGCATAGATGTTAGTACCGGACCGGGATCGAAAGCTTAACGTGCTTTCCGAGGCACGAACAGACTAATGCAAATACTCATATTCATGCATATAAATATTTGCACTGAGCAGGAATCGGATCCACGCCTCCTGCGTTGCAGCCGCGTTCACTACCGCTACGCCACAGAGGCTGTCAAATCCGGTTCTTCCAGGTGGACTAACTATTTTGTCAAACTGATTTGACCACGAGGAAAAAATTCCTGCTGGTCAAACTTCTTGGATTGAGTCCTCGTGATCAAATTATTTTGTCTACTTGATTTGACCACGAGGAAATAAAATCCTGTTAGTCAAATTCTTAGTTATAGAACTCTTTATTTGACATAATATTCTTTTTCGTACTGTGATGATTAATATAATTGACAATATTTTATTGTCATTTTCCTGTTTTGCATCTAATATTGCGGTGTTAAAATCATGGATTTGAAATTCATAAATCGTAAAAAAGGAACTGTATTACTGCATGACGGACGGCATTATTATAAACTACGGACATACAAAAAAAAACCTCCATCCAATTGAGAACCTCCTCTTTTTTAAAGTCGGTTAAAAATGGAAATGTATTTTTTTGGACTTGCAGCAACTTCAAAAAGCAGAAGTGTCGCGACTCCATAACTTTAAAAGTAAATATATCGCAGATTGTAAGATTTGTAAGTTACAATTTGGTTTATGATTTTTCTGGTCTAGGCACAGGCCTTAGAGTTCATGAATCATAATCACGTTCTGTGCCTATTACAGAAAGACACATAGTCCTGAATCAGGATTACGCGGGTGGACGGCTACTTTTTTATAATCCTGTAATTGCTTTATTGATAGATAGATAGATAGATAATACTTTATTGTACACCAATAGATTTACAGTATAGACAAGTAGGTAGCATGTATACAGTTTAATGTACCTACAATTGGGCGGCCTTATCGCTGGAAGCGATTTCTTCCAGGCAACGTTGGACCGTGATGAGACAGCACAAAAGATATGGTGTAGTTATTGTATAAACTAGACACAAGGTGTACTAATATAATAAAAAAATACACTTTACAACACACCTGCTCATAACAGTGATATTATTTTACCGCAATTAAGCACGGAATGACACCTATTATAAAACTGTGACTTTTTCATTACTATTATTCACAAAAGTGAGTTATAGATTCTTTTTTAAATTTTATAGGAAGTGTCTATAATTGTCTATGTTCTTAAAAAAGTTTTGATACAAAAAATAACGTGTTTAATAGTACGAATAAATTAATACGCCTATTTGATGCATTTTTGTATTTAAATAAATAATTTCAACTTGTAATACTTGTGTAATAAACAAAATTTTCGCTCAAATTTAACTTTTTTTTTTCTCTAAGTACAGAAAAAAAAACAGAGTAAAAAAAAGTTAAGTTCAAACCTCATTTTTTTTTAAATATGGTCGACCGCCATTGTTAAATGCGCGCGCATAGGAAAACGAATTAATTTGTAGTATTGTTTATTTAGTATTTGTAGTATTATTTTATTCGCAAGTGTGTTGTAAAACGTCGTATGGCACGTGTGAGCATGATGATTACCGTCCTCGGCTGTCTTAAGACCCTCGCCTGGCGGCTCGGGTCTCAATGGCGCCTCGGCGGTAATCACCAACGTTGCTCACTTGTACCATAATGTACTATTATCACCTACGCTAAGGCCAATCCCACACCTACTAACGTCGTTTTAATTTATTTACGAAACAAAGTTGTTTATCACGCCAATAAAATTTCTAATAGTCAATAAATTATGTAGGAGGGTAACCGTTTCAGCAATTACTTTTATGCGTGTAAAAAGCTCATTATTTTGTAATATGAATAAAAAACTGAGAGAAACGTTAAGAATATTTTAGGGTTCCGTATTCAAAGGGAAAAAATGAACTCTATTACTAAGGCTGTGTTTCCACCGGAGATGTGCTATGCAGCTATGCTACGAATATGAAAAAGCTAAGCTATAAAACTATATAGGACAACACGTGCAGGACTTAGATGCCACCTTAGATGCATACGGTGCAGAATATTCCATCAAGAACCAATTCTGGAATTCCTTACCAGTTCACTTGTTACCCTCTTCCTACAGTCCCGGGTCCTTTAAGCGGGGCGTGAAAAAGCATCTGATGAGACCGTCAGGCTGAGTGCCACCATTGTAACATGGTACGTGTCTATAATGGTGACCCTCTTTTCCGAGACTTTACCATCAGCTAACCATCAGGCGAGGTGAAGTCAAATTGACGTGTCGTGGCATGGCGGTAGTTAACACGACTGCTACACAGGGGTCGCGGGTTCAACTCCTGGTCAGTGTGAATATTTGTATGCATGAATATATCTATTTGCATTGGTCTAGTGCTCTAGTGGTGTATCGGAGAGCACATTAAGCCGTCGGTCTCGGTTATCATGCGTACATCTATGGCAATCTTCACAGGTAGTTGGGGCCCTAAAAAGTTTTATAACTGATCTAAGTAATTGCAATACTTCAATGCGTTTTTGGATTATGGAGGACATATTGCAGTTGCTTCACGGAAAATATCCAAGTTCAGCTAAACACGCAGACTGGAAAAAGCGGATCACAGACTCGGAAACTGGTGTAACTCGGCGAAAGCTTCGGATGTGACTGGGATTGATGCTAAGAGCGCATTCACACGGGATACATCTTTGACGATTCGTTATAAAACACGATACGCCTTGACGGATAGATGTTCACATTGAATACGGAATCGTGATTTTTCACGATTCGTCAAAATATCCGATTTGTTTCGTGATTGAGTTCAGTTCAGAGTTCAGCGCAACAGCGGATCCGCCATAAAGCATTCACGATTCGAGATTTTCAAAAGCCGATACGTGATTTTTAACGAATCATGATTTTTAAAAGACGTATCCATATCCGTCGTTTTTCACGATTCGTGAAGCGTGTGAACATGGGTATTTAAAAAGCATTGCTCCCGTCAAAAAAAATAACGAATCGTGAAAAAAAACGACTCGTGAAAAAACACGATTCGTCTTCGTGTGAACGAGCTGACGGTTATAAGTAACGCGTAAAAATAAAATGTTAGACCTTTTAACAGAATCTTCATACAGTTTGGAATAAAATTGATTCTGTTATTGAATGAGCCATTACTGTCTCCGGCATTGTCTAGTCCCGATTCGTTGCCAATAAGAAATAGTACAATAGTGACAAATATGTAATGTGGATTTTGGCAACGACTACAATGAATTGCTATCCTATTATTTTATAAAGACATTTAGGGTAAAAATACATTTTCTGATATATTTAAAGGCTTTGCTAGGCTAGACAAATAAGAAAATTCGAAGAGGTTCTTTCCTATTTTGATATATAAACTCAAATCCTGTTTTTTACCAGAATTGTAGGTAACACCCGTATTCACAAACAATACTTCGCTATGGGTACTACCCAAACTGTGCAAAGAACGACACATTCTCAGTGCGTTCGTTTTGGCAAGCCTTTTTATTCATTGATAACACTTAATAATACTTCGTTGAGGGAACGCACTGCGTTAGATACTGCTCCGTGATGTTTGTGAATTAATTTTACCAGCCCTATGCGCTCAAACACACTATGAGACCTCACAGTATCGTTTGTGAATAAGGGTGTAAGAATGCCTGCAGTTCTGTTGGAGGGTACGACTTTTGCTTACTTGATTGTATGTACTGTGTAGGTAATTTGTTTACGATGATTGTATATTTAATTCATCCTTCTATGTATTTATAAAATTGTAATGTCTGTGTACTGAAGTGGGAATCACGTGTATCGCGCACAGGCTCCGGTAGCCTTAGCGATACTTTAAGCTAAGCTTTAATGATAACTATGTATTCTGGTAATTAAATAAAAAAAATAAAATATATACATATTTTGTCTGTAAGTGGATACCTCCAAAGGTTTGCTTGTCTACGTCTAAAGGTGTTAATCAACTTGAACATTCGCTAACTTTTAATGAGCATTCTTGCGAATGTTACATTATAGAAAAATAAATGAGTGTTCTTGTTCTTCATTTTTGGGTTCCGTAGCCAAATGGCAAAAAACGGAACCCTTATAGATTCGTCATGTCTGTCCGTCCGTCCGTCTGTCTGTCTGTCTGTCCGTCCGTATGTCACAGCCACTTTTCTCCGAAACTATAAAGCCTATGCTGTTGAAACTTGGTAATTATATGTATTATGTGAACTGCATTATGAATTTCACTCGAAAATAGAAAAAAAAAGCATAAAATTTTAGGGGTTCCCATACTTAGATAATTTTTTTCATCAAACCCATACGTGTGGATCTGTAGATAGGTCTTTAAAAATACTATTGAGGTTTCTAACATCATTTTTTTTCTAAACTGAATAGTTTTCGCGAGATACACTTCCAAAGTGGAAAAATGTGTCCCCCCCTCACTTCTAAAATAAGAGAATGATGAATCTAAAAAAATATAATGATGTACTTACATTGCCATGCTAACTTCCACCGAAAATTGGTTTGAACGAGATTCAGTAAATAGTTTTTTTTTGTAATACGTCATAAACCGCAATTTTCGCCTTTGCTGCTACGGAACCCTTCATGGGCGACTCGCACTTGGCCGGTTTCATTAAAAACAAAATTCAGTGGGCCCGCGTGATAGTTCGCTAGAAAGATCATGAAAATTTTCGTAGCGATTGGCTCTATGCTTGGCTCGATTTGTTGTTCAGTTTGACAAATTTACATACATACAATATACTCACGCCTGTAAATCCCCAAAGGGGTAAGCAGAAGTGTATTAACACCCACAATTCGCCAACTATGATTTTCGGTCCCACGTAATAAAGGGCGAGCCTTTTGCCCTCATACGGGCACTTAATCATAGACTGTACGTTTACTGTCAGATGGAGAACAGCCCGCCCCTCTAAACAAGTGGCAATTCGTTGCTCGGCGTATGATGGAATAGAATGCCAAATGTATGGGATTTGACGTATATGACAGGCGTCAACGAATGTCAAAAACGTCAAATCCCTTAATCGCATTTTACGACACCCAAAGGAAGAAATGGGGTGGCCTACTCCACTGGGAACCAACATGAAACTTGACAAATTTAAAGGGCGAATACTCATTGTTCTGTTACAAGTGAAAACTCAAGTCTATTAGCACCTTTACGATAAGCTTCACTTCGACAAACTGGGAACCAACATGAAACTTGAAAAAAAAGCTCTTCAATAAAGTAACTGTTTTCTGTTGAGTGAAGATATCTCTCAAAAACAGTCAAGCAGTTATGTCGAAAGCTCTTGAGTGCATGCTACACTCGTGAAGAATGAATACGCATGTTGTAGCGTTTGTGGGCCAGTGCTACATTAGGTTAAAAGCTACTTATCGAATAGAACACAGCGTGTTGAAATAAGCTATCTAAATAGCACTTGTTTTAACACCAAATAAATCGACTGAGATAAGGTAAGTAAAATTCAGTAGGTATACATATTATACCAACGATTCCGTGAAAAGGCAACAACGGTATAGCAGATTTTAAGTGCATTATAATACTGATAATCTATATATACATAATAATAATATAATAAAATTAACATAATAAAATTGTAACCGATCGGGTACGGAGACGGGGATTTTTGGGCCAAAATGTAATGAGTTGAGATATGGCTCAAAAAAGCGGTAAGTATATTTTTCTATTTCAAAATATAAAAAAAAACCCGCTCAATTGATAATCTGGAAGACGAGAACTCTTAAAACTAAGTTTATTCCACTAATAAAATAAAATAGGTATCGATTACTATAAATGATTTAAACATTATGGTCTATTAAAACACTTGCATCGCAGTATTATTTCAATCAGATTGAACAAATATAGAATAATAATAATAATAACAATAACCATTTAAAATCATAATAATAATGTAATAAAAATAAATTATGAATCGATTTTCGTTAATCGATTAATTATTTCTTATGTGTATCAACAGTATTTTTAATCTGTGCTATGATAGCTGACAGCTCCCTGACTTTCAGTCAATCCGTTTATTTATTCAATCTTCAAAATCAATTGATTATCGAGATAAAATATATACAATTGTTTATAAAATATGTACAATAGTGTACCATATCAGTGTGCTGTATCAGTTTATTGGTTTAAATCAAATGACAGTTCAAAAACGTTCATGTCTTGAACGTGAGGCACTCACTTATTTAATCTCTTAAAACTCTGCTCTCAGATCACCAAAGTCTGCAGAATTTTAAGGGATGGTTTAATAATATGTAAGCTCTTAATTGAGACCACTCTCATCTTTTTACATCTTGGCCCAAGAATGTATGAAAGCCGTCTCCTTTAGTGTTTTTTTTTTATTGAAATCGGTTCATAAATAAAAAAGTTATGGCAATAATAGTAAACCACACCAAACAATTGTGAATTTGTGTAAATAGATCGATACAATACATTTATTTAAGAAGAGATTATTTCGATCATAGGAGTCTGAAGAATTTCATGAGGCAAGTTACTGTATCTCGGCAAAGTCAGGGCAGGTTACATTATTGCAGAATCTTCGGCTCAGCAAGAGTCTCGACAGATTGACATTGTTCTTATACGATGTCCTCTTGAATCCGACACAATAGTGAACAGTCAGCATGATAATATTTCTCATTTTTAATATCATCACACTATTCTAATAGGGGACGGAGCAGAATGTATTTTAAACCATAATGTGATAAAAATATAATATAAACGTCTATTTCGCACAAAAATTCTATGGTGTTTGTGGCTTATAGTGGGTCCGCGGAGGACTTCCAATATCGGCGACGAGGTTCGAACCTATCTAAAAACGTATTTCTTTTTATAGCTTTTAAATTTATTTTTGTTTTTTGACTTAATTATTTTATTACTTTTATGTATTATTTTGTTTTAAATTCATTAATTTTATTCTCATTATCTTTAGGTAGGTACACACGGCGCCAGACCTCGGTTTACAGGCCACACCAACATAAAGGAAGTGTGCGTGACAGCAATACTATTAATACACATTGCTTAAAGATGTGTGTCATAACAAGTAAACCAATCAGGGCCTTTGACGCACTCACACAATTGCTATTTTACTTACATAAAATGCACCAAGGTTATAATATCATATTCTAAACTAATTTTATGAAATGTATGCAGCATTTTGTTTCTATAACTAATAGGAGTTATCAAATTTAGTCGCTATACTATCTGTTCTCATAGTCGAGATGGATAAGAATGCAAGTAAGTAAGTTTGGACCTCACCGTTGTCGCCGGTCGTTGGTTCGGAACTTAACAACGGAATTCTCTTTTTGTCATTCGTGCATCTTTGTCAGTCAATTTAATAGACATAACATTTTATTTTATGTTCCAATATCTTTTTAGAAGTTTATAATAATTATACTTATGTGTTTTTTATATTTTTTTATTAAAGATCAAATATTTTTATCTGATACTTAATTAATTATTATCTATAAATAATTAATTATACCCATACTTAAGAAAAATATCATGCTTAAAATAGTAAATATATTATTGCATTGCAACAATAAGTTAATTATTTTCCTTTCCTTTTATCCATTAAGAATAAATAGTATCATCAAGGAAATATACAAAAAATATATTAAATTATATTATATACATATATGAATTTTATACACTTAGTTTCCTGTAAATAAACTAGACCAATCGGACTTCAATATATTGAAAAACAAAAAGTGCACCTCGCTCGAGGACCGAACCCGGTATTGATTCTATTGGTTCAGCTGCATATTTAAACCATTCAGCTATATCTACTTATTCGTTTTTCGCTAAATATGCTATTATAACTTGGTGCAGTGGCTATCATCAATACCTATATTTCATGTAAGTAAAATAGCGAATGTGTGAGTGCGTCAAGGGCCCTGATTGGTTTACTTGTTATGACACACATCTTTAAGCAATGTATTAATAGTATTGCTGTCACGCACACTTCCTTTATGTTGGTGTGGCCTGTAAACCGAGGTCTGGCGCCGTGTGTACATACAATAAAATCATTATAAAAATAAGGAGTAGTGTAGTGTAGAGTAAAATCGATCATAATTTATTATTAGACTTATATATTTATTATTACCTAGATCTTCACGAAATTCTGCATTTCGTACACAGAGAAGGTGATCCCATCAGCCCGCGAAGTCATGAAACTTCAATCACCTCCAAAAATGGAAGAGGCGTGTCCACTTGACCAATTATTGTGACTGAGTGGTCGTCAGCGTTTCAGAACTGCGACCTCTATTTTAAGGTTTTCCTTTACAAAAAAAAAGCTCTTTCTTCAACTTTGTACAAGATTTTGATCAACATACTATGTTTTTTAGGGTTCCGTTCAAAAGGGAAAAAAAAGAACCTTTATAGGATCACTTCGTATTATGTCTGTCTGTCTGTCTTTCAAGATCTTTTTCTTAGGAATGCGTGGAGGTTTCAAGTTGAAATTCATACCACATACTCAGGTCTATAACGCCTTGAAACTGCAAAAAATCGAGCTTCAAAGTCAGCGCGATCAAAATATATTGCTGTTTATGTAGATTAAGTTACGGAACCCTCGGTGCGCGAGTCCGACTCGCACATGACCGGTTTTTCAAGTATAATTATTCAATCCGTCTTCATCCGATATCTCCTATGGTACCACCAAGGTACCACCATACCGAGGCTAGCCAAGACGTGGCTATGTCGGAATACTCGGCATCGAACCGATCAAAATTACACAGAGAGGTGTGGCATTGAGGTGGGGTACCCCAGAATACTTATCATAAATAGGCAGCCTTAACGTGGAGACCAGGGAACCTATTGCTTGTGTAACACGTCGTACCACACCGGCCCGGCCCTGCTTGGGCTAGAGTGTGGGTAGTGATTTGACGGCCTTGCTTATTCACACCTAAGCGGGGTGTGAAAGAATCTGGGATCGTAAGAAGAAGGAAACATGGATGTGGGTAGAGCAATACAGTCTTTTACCGAGCAATAAAGAAATGAAGTTCAGAACCGCTTGGATCGAGGCGGTATTATAACTTCCGTATGTGAGTGACACCACAGTTCAGCACGTGTCATTCTGAATATGAAGTAAGAAGAAGGGATTAGTAGAAAGAGCTCATTAGGACACTCGCCGTGGTATGGTGGAAATGGTAAAATACAGCCAGAGAGGCAACGTCTCTACGCAACTGCAGAGATTCTAAAGTATTAGTAACCTGAAGACTATCAATGCATGCCTCAGCAATCTTATCGATTGCGTCTTATAAGTACCGCGCAAAGCCATCCCAGAGATGAGGACAGTGTGCCAGAAGGAACCAATCTGTGTATTATAAAAAGATACTGCTAGCAAATATGGGCAGGGAAGCATACAGTTACGGCATATTTCATCAGATCAACAGAAATATCTGCCAATTTAGAAATATCTAAATCACCTGTGGACACTTAGGTTGGCCGCTGCAAGGGAAATATGGCGAAATGAGGCCATATAGACCAGTCGCAAGTAGGTACCCTGCGACTTCCAAGCCCTATCCCAGTCAAGGCCGCATTTGCTCTCTTGCCTTCAATGCCCATTCACCTGTAAGGCCATGAACAACGATGTGACTGTGGTTGGTAAAATTTTACATAAAACCAGAATAATCAGCCATTGACTCGGTAAAGTTGAACCACTGCTCAGGCGTGTAAAAACGTCTTTATGCAGGACTCCGGGTTTTCGTTAAGTTATTTTCATGACGCTATCGATGTAGTTTTATCTGTTCAGTTCGTGAGTGGTAGAGTAGTGTATTCTGAGAAGTTGGAAGGAAGGAAGGATATTTAAACCATTATTATAACTAATGAGCATTGCTAAATGCGGATACAAAAAGTTTGGTCATCATAAAGTTGAATTTTTAAAACCCTTTCGCAGCGTTTGCCGTAGTTTTCGTTACTTTAGCCCTGTACGTATTAGTCAGTCACTCAAAGAAAACTTTCTTCATATTAATAGAGAATATACCTAACGATGAATTAACTTAATACATGGGTTCCAGTCATTCCGAACTTAACGCGGACGAAGTCGCGGGCAACAGCTAGTAATAAATAAAATTTAATCTTTTAAGCGTCATGGAATTCATAATTATTGTGGTAGTGTTCCCAGAAGACCGGCAGCATTGCCACGATGGAAGGCAATGCTTATTCTCTGACCTAAACAGAGGTCAGCCTTCTGGTCACGAGAAGTGTTGACCATACGCTTCGCAATCTCCCTGAAGAGCCTGAGACCTCATGACGTCTCATCTCGACTCCAAACGGCACACAATCATAATTTCTAATGAGATTTTAGTATCTACACCGTTTAAGAGTCTCTGCAGAAGCAATTTACAAATTATTATAATAGTATAGATAGATGACACACCTGAACATAGGTACTTAACGCAAACCATGTCAATAGGTGTTACCATACTCAAAGTTTGTACATTCTAAAGCCGCACTTGACTTTTTAATTTATGTTGCCAATTGAAAATATTATCTTATCGCCTACTGTTCTGATGTTCAAGTACTTCACTTAGTATTGATATTTATTTAGCGAGCTTTCGCACCTATGACATACATTTCAAGTGTTATATTTATAGCTTTATCAATGAGCTAAATCAAACTAGGTCACAAATGTATTGTTGAACTAAATTAGAAAGTGTTAGTAAGAAGTGTTCTTCATTTAACGACACAGGCAATTAATTTAGCTAGTTACTCATATATAACGCGAATTTCGAGCTGTAATTTGTGATGTATTTTGTTATAATACTGTGTCTATCAAGCGGCCAAATTTTGGTCGATCGCGTTCGATCCCGATAAAGCAATTATTTACTATTGACTTAAATCGATCTTGTTTGCACCTATTTTAATGTGTACGGAAAAGAGCAGGCGAGCAAGGAAACCAATAATAAGAGTTCACTAAGTAGTATTTTTTTTACTGTGGCTAGTGATCGCAAGGCGCGAAAAGAATAAAAGGTATACTTATATTTGAAAAAATAAGTGTAAGTTTACAAGTTCGATATCGCCAATTAGTTTGCAGTCGCTTCGCCGAAAAAATCGCCTAAACTAGAAAGCTGACCTTGGGCCCTAGACAAAGTGACATTCTATTGATGGAATCGCTCTGAAGCGAACCATTTTTAAGGTTTTAACAATGGATTTCGGGACATTGCGGTGGTTATAGTAATAATGATAAGTTAAATAATGTATTTCGAGTTACAAAGACTCAAATTTCATACAAAAAATATAGTTATATTAATGACTTATGTTAATTTCATACTACAATTAGCGATTCCACTGGCGTTTTCGCCAATATAATGTCACTTTGTCTAAAGGCCCTTAACTAAGTTGGAAAAAAGGTTTAGAGAATGACGAATTGGTGCTCAGTCATGTATGTTTATCTACTTTCCAGAACTCATATTAAGTACTAGCTATGCTTACTTATAAGTCTAGATGACACCGTGCACTGAAAGTCTTTAATATTAAAATTAGGCCATGGACATGCTTAGTGGACACTAAGCATTGTTGTATAATGAAACATGTAAATTAATGGAACCTTTATTTAATTGTAATTACTTGCCTCATCTAGGAAAACACCAAAATCAGGACGTAATTAATTTGATTAAAACAAAATTAAGGCCTAAGCGGAGCGCATTGAAGAGAAGTGGAAAAAATCAAGGACATTGAAGGCATGCCATTAATTCGCCTAGTTAGGGCAAGACTGGTATATGGGCCAAGGTTGGACTATGGGACAAGGCTAAACGGTTACGGGTAGATTTCCATGGCTTTAATTTTAAGTAAATTTGGGTGTTCTATTTGCGTAAATAGATAATTGGATCCTGCACCCCCAGGTCAATGAAGGAGTAAGTACGAATATGTATTTTTCTTTTCTTGCATTTTTTAATAGTACAAGTAAAGATACATATGCGGTAATTTTTTTAAAGGAGGATACGAAAAGAAGGATTAATACAAAAAAAAAAACATTTTTCCAAAGTAGAAAATATATTTTTACAGCCAAAACAGGCGATAAGCCGATAAAAGTACCTACTTGTAATTAATAAAAAAATACACTATATACGTACAATCGGTACAATATATAACAAAAAATATTGTAGAATCAAATATTGATCGTCCGACCAATCGTTGTCGACCCATTGTTATTCGACTATTTAGCTTTCGGTATTATGTACGAAACCCATCAAATAGACATATCTGGTAAACAGTTTTTTTGCCCTCCTGTAAAGTTAATGTTTTCAACTTATACCTTTATTACCCTGGTATATGGTGGAGAAGTGTATTGTTTATTGGTATGGGCCTCATTGTAAATTGAAAAACAAAACAAGTTTGTTGCAGTTGCACCGTTTCTTCTCCACCAGCGCCTTGGAAGCGGTGAGAAATATTATTGCCGTCAATCCCTACTTCCCTACTAATATTATAAATGCGAAAGTAACTCTGTCTGTCTGTCTGTCTGTCTGTCTGTCTGTCTGTCTCACTTTTACGACTAAACCGCTGAACCGATTTTGATGAAATTTGGTATAGAGGTAGGTTAGACCTTGAGAAAGGACATAGGCTATGTTTGGTCGCGATAACCGACATCCACGCGGGCGGAGCCGCGGGCAAAAGCTAGTAAAATATAATTGTATTATTCTACATATAATATATATAACTTTAAGATCATCGGGACAAAGCCTACCTGTAGGTACAATCAGCATTCAGCATCAGATAGATCTTGTCTAGCTAAGTACTAAACTGATCTTAATACCTGTTAATAATAATTATTCTGATATTTAGTTCGAACTGTAAATCTATTGGTGTACAATAAAGAATTATCTATCTATCTATCTATCTACAATTTAAATCAATATAACATTTTGCTATTAACATCATTAGCAGGTATTAAAATCAATTTGCGGAAGACGAAGGATCGGCAGAAATGGCTCACATTGGGAGAGGCCTATGTCCAGCTGGACTGCAATAGGCTTTAGCAGTTGGCAATTGAGTGATTGATTGAATATTATTTTGAGTACTTTGCTAGTCAAGTTCGATCTGATGCTGACTGTATACCTGCTGATTAAAAGAAGGCTCTGGTGCATATAATCCACTCAGGGTTGAGAGATTAGATAGCAGTCGCACCCTTAGAAACCATACAAACCAAACCAAAAGATGGAGAAAGAGTTAGCTGACCCTGGACTTTGAGGAGAAAGCCACAGAAACAACCGGGGACAAAGATTTAATAAGATGGTGATGATGATGATGACAGCCTCCGTGGCGTAGTGTTAGTGAACGCGGCCGCTACGCAGGAGGCGCGGGTTCGATCCCCGCTAAATGCAAATATTTGTATGCATGAATATGAGTATTTGCATTGGTCTGGTCGTGCCTTGGAGAGCACGTTAAGCCGTCGGTCCCGGTCGCCATACAAACTTCTATGGCAGCAGTTACGGGTAGTTGGAGCCCTAAAAGTCCAACAACAACGGTCTAGCTGCGATGCTTTAATATCGCCTAATGTCACCATTGGGTTGAGGAGGTCAGATGGTAGTCGCTTCACGGAAAATATCGAGGTCTAGCCAAATCCGTAGTTAAGACTGGTAAAGCAGACCCCAGACTCCGAGCTGAAAGCTTCGGATGCGATTGGGAATTAACGCTAGGATGAAGAAGTTTGTAAATAAATATAACGTATACAATATCACTGTGAGAAAAGGAAACTTGGAAATAAAACCCTGTACCAACCCGTCTGGCCAGCGTGGAAACAGTGTAGGTCGCAACATTGGGAGAGGCCCATGTCCAGCAGTGGAATGCGGTAATTATTAGTATGCGATTGAATGTTAAAATGTAAAACAAATACATATACATTTCGCGAAAAGGCTCTCAAATCGTATCAGATAATTATGTAGGGATTTCGCTAATGTGATGTAATGATACCGAGCTTTCAAGTTTATGGAATAAAATTAGTATAACTAAAGTTATCGTTGCGTATTGATTCAAATATAATTGATGGCACAAAACGGAAAATCTTCCTTTTTGAGCTACTGTCACGTCCAGTGGCATAAAACGGAACCATTCCGGTTATTCTGGCTACCGGTTTATGCCACGATATTGAAGAATCAGGGGGGACAGCCTCCGTGGCGTAGCGGTAGAGAACGCGGCTGCTACGCAGGAGGCGCGGGTCGATCCCCGCTCAGTGCAAATATTTGTGTGAATGAAATATGAGTATTTGCATTGGTCAGGTCGTGCCTCGGAGAGCACGTTAAGCCATCGGTCCCGGTTGCCATGAGAACATCTATGGCAGTCGTTACGGGTAGTTGGAGCCCTCAAAAATCCAAAAAAAAAAACAACGGTCTAACTGCAAAACTTCGATATCGCCTAATGTTAACATTGGGTTGTGGAGGTCAGATGACAATCGCTTCACAGAAAATATCGAGGTCTAGCCAAATCCGTGGTTAAGACTGGTAAAAGCGGACCCCAGACTCCGAGCTGAAAGCTTCGGATGCGACTGGGAATTAACGCTAAGAGGAAGAAGATTGAAGAATCAGGGGGCTGATTCTGCTAATTCGATTTTGATTCGATTAGCTGTCATAATTAAATGTAAAAACGATCACGATTGCACTGAAAAGTACAATAAGTGGCACTACAAAGCGCCACTACTTTGGCACAAGTTACTAATAAGACATTTATCAGTCCAGGAAAATTATACTAACAATTGTTAATTAATGCGAAATAATTATTATTTTTGGCTTTGATTTCAAATAAATATCTCCGGTTTTCTCTTTAATTTAATCTATATCTATACTAATATTATAAAGAGGAAAGATTTGTTTTTTTGTTTGTTTGTTTTTTTGTTTTTTTGTTTGTAACGAATAGGCTCCGAAACTACTGGACCGATTTCAATAATTCTTTCACCTATAGAAAGCTACACTATCTGGGAGTAACATAGGCTATATAACATCACGCTACTACTAAAGGGAGCGGAGCAGTGAGCATAAATGTCAATAAATCGGGCAGATTTCCATACATTCTTTACTAATATTAGATTTGTATTTTTGTATTCGAGTAAACTCAAGAACTACTGAACCGATTTCAAAAATTATTTTACCATTAGAAAGCTACACTATCACTGACTAACATAGGCTATAATTAATTTTCAAAAAAATAGGGATCCTGGATAAATCTTCAATAATGTAACCCAAGGTGTAAAAAAAATGACCTAAAAAATTCCTTACATCGCGTACGCTGCGAAAACTATTGAAGATAGAACAAAATAATGTACTGTAGAAATGTATAACTTAAAAAGGTCTACATAAAAGTCCGCGACAGCATATGTCTATCTAATAAGGGTAGCTCACAATAACCATTTTTATCTTTTACAAATTATAAAAAAAATATGTGTCATTTTCGAAGCTATTTTTAACAATATGGTGTTAAGCCTTATCTGACTAAATACGTTAGATACATTGTACATTTAATATAGATCAAAATTGCCCTTTACACTGTATAATTATAATGAATATTTTAGAATCTATTGCAGTATGAAAGTAACGCGCGACGATATAAATTCAAGCCGAAATGCCGATCAAAGTCAGACCACGGAATCTGTACCTTTATATTAATTCTTATCTAAATAAATCGTTTGGTATTTAAGATTGTTTCAATACCTGTTGATTACTTTTTGAATTATTGAAATCGGACGTTCTATTCAAAAGATATTACGAAATTCTAATGTCAATAAATCCGGTAAATTACCATACATTATTTGAAAACTAATTACATAATTATTATTACGGGCATGGGCTAAAAGAGTGCAACCACGGGTGTTCGAAGTATTTCACGAGCGAAGACAGGGAAGGTCAGCTGAACACAAGATGCAACGGTAACGGGATCCGAATGCGTAATTGGAACCTCCATATGATGCATCCTGGGTAACGGAGGCATTAACGCCCCTCACCCAGGGGAGGCGCTACCGCCTACGGCAAATACATACAGCAACGGGAGCAGCTCTATAGAGGGCTGCTCAAAGGCTTCCCACATGTCCCTCTGACTACGAGGAGGCCCAGTAGAGAGCAGGAAAGGGAAGGGCTGGTCACCGAGCGCGGACGTGAGGATTATAGGTCCGGCCTCCTGTCATCCTTTCACGCCCGTCTCCTCCCTTTCCGGAATTCGATGGGACATCGTGCTTCCCACTTCTGAGAGGGCCATCTTAAAATTGTAGATGGCCCAGGGTCAGCCGGGGGGTGCGGAAAATGCCCTAGGCAATTTTACACTCCAGCAACTGAAGACCCGCGACGGCATGCTGTTTAGTGGGTCCGAATTCCACATGGCACTCCTGATGGCTGACGGGGATGGTATCCGAGGCAATTTTAGCACGAAAGAAAAGTTTGTACGGAATCCGAATTCCACGCGGGCGGAGCCGCGGGCAACAGCTAGTGATAAATAAGGTAGCGGTGTGCCTGTCTTCTACTATAATAAAAAGTAACCTAGTATATCTACTTCCCTTTATTAAATAAGAGACAAAAGACACAGTGCAAATATTTTAGGTGCTAACACCCAAATGAGTAACAGTATAAGGATGCAGGATAAGGATACAGGATATTATTTAGGATCATTTTCCTGTGCATATTTGATGTCACTTGCACCCTTTTGGATTTCACCCACCGCTATATATAATACACGTTGAACAGGAACCCCCGTCAGTAAAGAATAAGTTTTAATCGAAACAACGGGTCACCTGACTTACATCATTTTAAAGGTACGTATTGCTTTGTATATTATAACTAAAAAGCAAGCCTTCTCCCGCGGTTTCACGCGCTACTGTTGGTTACATGCCTGGTTCTACGCGGTGAACCTGCTAACCTTACTTACTTAGCTAAACTTAGCAGGTTCGATATAACCTTTTTCGATAAAGGCACTCTGAAAACAAAAATATTTTTTCATCCCCCATCTCGGAAAGAGTATTTTTGCTCTTCGAGATATCTGAGTGCAATACCTAGTCGTTTTTGAAAGTCAAAGTCAAAGTCTTTATTTGCATTCAAGTGTTGTACAGATGAATTATGTTTCTGTGAATGTGCTTCAATATAAAGCCCTGTTGGGGCACAGCAAATTTTATATAATATTAAATTATCAAATAACATAAAACTAACCTAAAACTAAACATGCAGTAAATTATTATGATATTCTTAAACTTAAACATTTTTCAAATTAGTTCACTTTATAATTATGATGTTTGCGATAAAAAAAACTCCTGCAAGGTGTACCTAGTAGCATTTTTGTGTTACTTTTATGGTACTCTTGTAGCTTGTCTTTAAATTTATGCTCACTTTCTAAGTCTTTCTAAGTTTTTATCCTCTCTAGAGGATAAAGTAAATTGTATTTAGAATATCGTGTGCAATAAGTTTGTGAATTCAAAACATCATTTTAAACCTATTTACTGCTACCTCTATGGTGCCGTATATATCACACAACTTTTTTTTTATTTATAACAAACTTAGACTCGGAACCTCTTTGGTGAACTTTTTTTATTTGCTTTGCGCCCGCCATTTTCTTTTACGTCATATTGTTAATTTATTTTTTTGCATTTAGTTATTTCCTTATTGAGGTGGGATAAAAAGTTGCGTGTTGCACTCGAGTGCAAAGATTTTTCACCTTGTGCTCTTTTGATTCCTTCGCTTACACTTCATTCGCGGGCGGTACCCATTTGCAAATTATAAACTAAAAGAAAATTAATGGTTACCAAACAAATGCCATCAAACTTGTTTCGATCTTTGAACAGCAGTCGGGTTCTTTTTATTTTTTAATAATTCATATTATTTTAAACTATTGAGTTATGATATGACATGATTGAGTTGGTATATACAGAGTGAACAATCAAAATGGGTCAGTAGGGAGAAGTCAGAAACTATATAGTACGAGAAAATTAGGATTTGACACAGGAATAATTCCTAGTAGCAATTTTCTTTCGGAATTCATAGAGGGAAAATTAAGAATGTGGGAAGGAAAATTTAATTCTATAATATACCCTTAAATTCAAGATGGCGGAGAACGCAACGAACCGAATACCACGCAAATCGAAACTTAGACTGCCAGGGACCTCCCTCAACGAATTCAGAAAGAAAATTGCTACTAGGAATTATTTCTAGGTTTGCCCCTTAATTGAGGTGAATCAGTTGTACTAATAAGAGATAGCGACTTCTGTTCTTAGGAACCATAGCTTCGATTTTAGATTAAATAATAATGACATTCAAATTTTTCTTCAAACTGTCATACATAACCGGGAATCGAACCTGGTTCAAGAGTCTGTGAACAAATTTTGCAAGTTTTCCGTTTTTATTGTTGATGGTGCGAATCATAAGTCACAGTACACAGCACATAACACATTTATTTTATACTACTTAAGCCGCAGACAAGCATACGGCCCTCCTGTTGGTAAGTGGTAACCGTGGCCTATGGGCGAGTGGCTACACTCGCCCATAGGCCAATGGTGTTAACCAGGGGACTCACACTCGTGCTGCCGACCCTGTAAGAACAAAGAGATTATGTGCCGTCAGCACAAAAGATAAGTAGGACAAAGCCTTTGGTTTTCCCACTGACAGCACAAAACTTCTCCAGTGCGCTCTGGCTACCCTACTCACCATCAGAAACACAACACGAGTTTATTAAGCCGCGGTCTTCTGTAGGGCGGAGCTACTTCCCCAGTCGGACTGCTCGATTGGAGCGGATATACCGTCGTGCCAGGTCGTGAACTAACTCCTTCTAAAGACGTAAATAATAATAATAACGTGATAATAACGTTAAAGTTATCTAAAATTAACACAAAATGGTTTTGAAAAGACTCGTTTGATTTAAAACACAACATTCATTTCAAGAAAACAAAAAGTTATTAAGTCAGGGTCGGCAGCAAGAGTGTGACGCCTCTAGTGTTGCATACGTCGTTAGGCCACGGTAATCACTTTCCATCAGGTGGGCCGTGTACTTGTCTGCCACCTGAGTGGTATAAAAAGAGTGTTCCATTTTCAAATTTTAAATAAATTTTAGGCGCCCACTGCACGAATGCGTTCCAATTTTAAATAAACGCAATTAGAGATTTATAATAAACTAGCTGTTGCCCGCGACTTCGTCCGCGATAAGTTCGGAATGTTTCGAACCCATGGTCACAGAGCTTAATTAATAAAAAAAAATAAGTTAATTCGTTATATTCTCAATTATTTATTATGAAGAAAGTCTTCTTCGAGTGACTGACTAATACATACAGGGCTAAACTACCGAAAACTACGAAATAAGACAGGCTTCTTCTATGGGCTCGGCAAACACTGCGAAAAGGTTTTGAAAAAAAAAAACTTTTTGCTGACCAAACTTTTTGTATTCACATTTATTTTTGTTTTAAATATCCTCCCTTTCTCCCAACTCCTCAAAATACGCTACTACTGCTTACGAATTGAACAGATAAAACTACATCGAGAGCATCATGAAAATAACTTCACGAAAACCCGGAGCATATAAAGACGTTTTTACACGCCGGAGCAATGGTTCTCTCCTTTACCCAGTCAATGGCTAATTGGTTACTCTGGTTTTATGTTAAATTTTACCACCCACAGCCACATCGTTGTTCGTTGCCTTACACACAGGTAAATGGGCACAGTGGGCAAGAGAGCAAATGCGACCTTGACTGGGATAGGGCCTAGTAGTCGCAGGGTACTTGCAACTGGTCGATATGGTCTCATTTCGCCATATTTCCCTTGCAGCGGCCAACTTGTGTCCGCAGGTGATTATACTTCTAAGTTGGCAGCAGGAGTTCAGACTGATGGTGATATTTCTGTTGTTCTGATGAAATCTGCCGGAACTGGATGTTTTTTGCTCCCTTTCGTATAATAGGAGCATCGGTATCTTTTTATTATACACAGTTTGCGTGGTACGTATAAGACGCAATCGATAAGATTGCAGAGGCATGCATTGATAGTGTTCAGGTTACAAATATTTTAGAATCTCTGCAGTTGCGTAGAGACGTTGCCTTTCTAAGGTGACGGAAAGGGTACGGAAGAGGACGACTACTCGGACACTACCCAGAATACGCAACGGACATCAGAGAACGTGCAACGATCACCTTGTTCCATGAACGCGCATTTGATGGCGAAGAGATGGGCCACCCTAGCCCAAGCAGGGCCGGGACGGTGGTGCGACGTGTTACACACGCAAGGTTCCCTGCTCTTCACGTTAACGCTGCCTATTTGGCTATGCCCCACCTCCTCTGTGAAATTTTAATCGGTTTGATTCCAACATAGCTGCGTCTGCGCTAGCCCTGGTGTGGTGGTTTCCATAGGAGATACCGGATATAAACGGTTTGAATGATTATAAATAAAAACCGGTCAAGTGCAAGTCGCACCCGCGCACCGAGGAGAACTTAAGCTACATAAACCGCAATATATTTTGATTGCGTTGACTTTGAAGCTCTATTTTTGCAGTTTCAAGGCGTTATATAGACTTGAGTATGTGGAATGAATTTTACCTTGATACCTCCACGCCTTCCTGAAAAAAAGATCTTGACAGACACACAAAGAAACGGGCAGCGAAGTGATCCTATAAGGTTCCGTGTTGTCCTTTTGAGGTACGGAAACCTAAAAAACATAGTATGTTGATGATCAAAATCCCGAACAAAGTTGAAGGAATAGCTAATTTTGAGTAAAACGGAATCGGAAAACCTCAAAACAGAAGTCGAAGTAGTTACTAAAACGTTGACTATTCGTACCAGTAGCCAGTGCTAATGTCAATGCCTCTTATCAATTTTTAGAGGTGATATAGATAATAATGAGAATAAAATTAATTAATTTAAAACAAAATAATACGTACATAAAAATAATAAAATAAGAAAAATAAATTGAAAAGGTAAAAAAAAAAAACAGTTTTACATGGGTTCGAACCTGGAACAGCAACATTGTACGTCCACCGTAGACCCACTAAGTTACAAACACCATGGAATTTCGATGCGAAATAGACGTTCATTATTATATTTTTATCAAATTACACACAGAGCGCCCCATTCCCTATTAATAGCGTGATGATAAAAATATTACCAAACCGGCTGTTCACTATTGTGTCGGATTCGAGAGAAAATCGTATACTTAAGAACAATTTGAACTCTGTCGAGACTCTTGTCGAAGCCGAAGATTCTGCAGTGTGTAACCTGGCCTGACTTTGCTGAGATGCAGTAACTCTTGCCTCTCGAAGCTCTTCAGACTGCTATGATTGAAATAATCTCTTCTTTTTAGCATTTTGCTACTTTTATTGTTTCGATCTATCACACAATTCACATTTTCTTATGTGTGATTTACTATTATTGACATAACTTTCTTACTTATCAACCGATTTTAATAAAAAAAACACTAAATGTTAAGTGAAGCCTACCACAATCAATTAGTGAAAACCGCAACCAAATCGGTTCAGCCGATTCTGAGATTAGCGTGCACAAACGCACAGACAAACAGACAAACAGACAAAAATGCCAAAAATCGTTGTTTTGGCTTCTATTACGTTAATAAAGTCCCCCAATAATAGTTTTTCTCATTTCCGAGCCATGTACAGACACTGATCGGTTACAATTTTATTATATGTATAGATGACCTATTCATAATAATGACGACTTTTTGCAAATTATTTAGATTGCGGGCATTTCAATTTAATATTTACACAAGATTTCATGGCAAAATAATAATGTTCCTTATACTGTCAGGATCAATTATACAAATAAACAGTACATACGATTACATACAGAATATTGACCAGGTTCGATTCCCGGTTATGCATGTGAGTTTGAAAAAAGGTTTGAATGTCATTATTATTAAATCTAAAATCGAAGCCATAGTTCCTAAGAACAAATGTCCCTATATCTCATAGTTTCTGACTTTTCCCTACTGACCCATTTGGATTGATCACCCTATATAGTTGTAATCGCCTTCTGATTCCCTTCATGTTGATACCCTACTCGATAAGCTTGACAAAAAAAAGTCAACACACATTTCAGCACCTAAAATACACTGTATACTTTGGTTCACATTTAATGACCTATGATAGGTACTCGGGAGATGAATACCTTTAATTTGAGACCCCAGTCATCGAACTCTGTCCAGACGTTAGGCCTGTAGAGGGGAACAAAGAAAACTACATACATACACAGGTACATACGCGCGTAAAACATTACCCTCCCTGGCGCAGTCGGGTAATGACGCTTAGATTACTTCAAATAACGTAGGAGAGGAGGTTCTCAGTGACGACACTTTTATTGTTCGATTGTAAAACCCCCAGCAGATTGCAGTTCCAAAATGGTATTATTTTTCTGTTCACAGTTTATCCACGCTCACACACAATGGCATCAATGCGTTCAGTATCATCAATTATAATGTTTCTAATTATTGGGGGAATGTGTATCGCCCACGCCGAAGGTAGACCTGGATCCATAATACGAGATTTGGTTGAAAATTCATATAATGTACAACGGGATGCACAAAATATGCAAACAGAAGGAACAGATATTATGGGTATGCCATGCCCTTATGGATCGGTGAACGATATTTGTGTTACAACAATCAAGACATCTAAAGACGATATGTTTTATTAGGTAGATACCTAATAGTCCTAATACTGATGTGTTTGAAAAATACAAATAAATGAAGAATCTGTTTCATAAAATTGTATTATTATCGTTTTAGTTTTTCAGATTCTTTAAATAAAAGCTTGTTTTCAAAAGTTTTGTTATTATTAATTTTCTTTTCCATTTTTTGTATTATTAATATCATGTAAGACCAGCCAATCGACCCCAAACTTAACAAGTCTATCTTGTTTAGTTCAGAAATACCCATGACCACCTACCGCCTCCGTTTTCAGACTCAGAATACTGAGCAGAGAGTTTGTTAAGAAAAAAATAATGAACACAAACTCGATAGGTTTATCTTGTTTAATTTAGGAGTTCCTATGGCCACCTTCTGACTCCATCTTCAGACCCTGAATACCATGTAATACTAAAGAGTTTTTTGTAATGCCCTTCTTGAAGAACCCTGTATTGCAGTCACTTTTTATACCATCTAGGTGGCAGACAAGCATACGGCCCCCCGCCCCTTTAGACAAGTAGCAATTCGTTGCTCGGCGTATGATGGAATAGAATGCCAAATGCGTCAACGAATATCAAAAACGTCAAATCCATACATTTGTTATTCTATTCCATCATACGGCGAGATGATCGGTAGTCGTTATCGTGGCCTATGGACGTGTGCTACGCTAGGAGCATCATACTGCTGACCCTGTAAGAACATTCTAATGCCCTTCTAGAAGAACCTCTTATTGTAGTAGCTTTGAAAACTCATAGCAGATCATAAGCAATTAATTGCAATAATATTAATAAATTAATGAAGAGAATTTAAGGAAAGGTTTAAATCATAATCCCTACTAATATTATAAATGCGAAAGTAACTCTGTCTGTCTGTCTGTCTGTCTGTCTGTCTCACTTTTACGACTAAACCGCTGAACCGATTTTGATGAAATTTGGTATAGAGGTAGATTAGACCTTGAGAAAGGACATAGGCTATGTTTGGTCGCGATAACCGACATCCACGCGGGCGGAGCCACGGGCAAAAGCTAGTATTAAATATATCATGATTTAAATTTATATTTATTTTATTTTACAATTAAGGATAACTTACAGCAAGTAAGTAGTAAAAAAATAAGGTTAGGTATATGTTCCATATTACAGCCAATCAAAAGTTTTCACAAATTAATAAAAGAGAAACAAAAAACACTAGGACCTAGTGCAAGACACACAGTCGTATGTAACGAATACCCTTCTCCTACCCATCAAGGGGGTGATCCAGACAACAACGGTCTAAACCGTTGGCTCGTCAAACCGCTTCGGTGATCCATTAGCGTACCAGTCTCTCATAGTTAGCGAAGTCATGGCGTCTTCCCAGACGGAGTTACTTCGTTAATTGGGTATTATTATGCTCTCTCATAAATTATTGCGAAATTAGCATTATACTCGTACCGAACTGGCCACTTATAATTATTTAAGTTTTACTTTTCCTCTATAAATCGCTAATCCTATTATTAATATTAGGCCTTTACCTATGAAATTGCCACTTTATATGTAATAAATAAGTTAATGTAATTTTGTTCACACTTTTTTATTTCTGTTATTCAAAGTAATTACCCAATTACCCATGCAGTTGGTGTATCTTTGCCAACGCAGTGGCGGTTTATTTACGCCTTTCTTGTAAAAATGACCTGCACGGGAAACAACAAACTCTTCAAAGGCATTTTGTACCGCCTCTAGGGAATGGAATTTTTCTCAGCAAAAAAGCTGTCAAAATTTTGAAGAAAGTAATAGTCTGTAAGTACAAGGTCCAGTGAGTATGGCGGATGAGGGACAGCTTCCAACCCCAACTCAAGCAGCTTGGAGACTGTCTGTTGTGCAGTATAGGGTCACGCGTTGTCATTAAGGAACAACCGATTGACCAAGCTAGTTGCAGATGTGTGAGCTTCTGACTTCTATCACTGACTTCATTTCTTCGCAGTACACATCTACAGTAATGCTCAATGCACATGGCATTTCGTAAAAAGCTGTGATGATTCACATCGGCACTAGACCACCAAACAGTGACCATCACCTTTCTAGGGGTCATTTTTTCGTTTAGAGCATCGCTTTGGTGCTGAACCAGGATCTGATAAACTTGCTGAGCGCTTTCGATTGAATTCCTTCATGGCAGGTCTCGACGCGTACGGGTATGAGATTTGACTTTTAGGACAGTCGTCAACGTTATGACATTACCTACCGTCAAATCCTATACATTTATCATTCTATTCTAAATACGCCGGCCAACGAATTGTCACTTGTCTAGAGGGGCTGGTATAAATCGCTTCAAGCGATAAGGTCGCACATTGATATTTGCATAAATTCTCATAACAAAAAGATGTTCAAAATTCAGTCTCGATCTGTCAAAATCGAATAAAATGTTAAAAACGATACACTCCTGTTACAATTTTAAAGAAAAAAGTGTTGTTATCGCGATCGTTTTTAACATTAGATTGAGGCTTAATTAATAAATTTTTATTGAAAAATTTGATCCTCTTTTATTGAAATCGTGATCGTTTTTGACATTGCGGAGATTGAGAGTTGATCGAGACTTAATATTGAACATCTCTATATTAGGAGAATTAGTCTTCAGTTACACGAACTTTTATAAAAGAAACAAGTTCAGAGTGTTAGCGAACCGCGTAATGTTTATTTAATGTGCTCCGATGCATAAGGATTGAAAACGTTAGGTGCCTGTTGAGGATGTCTATAATATAGAGTACGCTTGATATTTTGCGAAAAGGCTCTCAAATCGTACCAGATAATTATGTAGGGATTTCGCTAATGTTATGTAATGATACCGAGCTTTCAAGTTTATGGAATAAAATTAGTATAACTAAAGTTATCGTTGCGAATTGATTTAATGTATTGGTTAATGTATTGGTATACCTATTGCTGTTTATGCCACTGGATTTACACTGATGGCACAAAACGGAAAATCTTCCTTTATGAGCTACTGTCACGTCCAGTGGCATAAAACGGAACTATTCCGGTTATTCTGGCTACCGGTTTATGCCACGATATTGAAGAATCAGGGGGCTGATTCTGCTAATTCGATTTTGATTCAATTAGCTGTCATAATTATACAATAAGTGGCACTACTTTGGCACAAGTTGATATATACATCCCATAAGATGCACACATTGATAGTTTAATGAACAATATTGACGTTAGCTTACCGTGCGTGATAGCGTATTTCAAGTCATTTTCATTGCTTCTTCTGTGTGTTTTTTATCGTGCAAAAAATTCCTACGGGCACCGCATAAATATCTAATTGATTGAATGTTTTTAAAAGTAAAACAATAGGTACATACCATTTATATAACTGTAGCTCAGGTGGCACGTTATGTTTAGATTGAAACTATTTCTGTACTAAAAACTCTTCCTGTTCAACTAGAATTAAATGTATCTAACTTTCTACTGTACGGCAATTAGGCCGCGATACTAGTTGAATTTTCCTCAACTAATAAAACATTTATCAGTCCAGGAAAATTATACTAACAATTGTTAATTAATGCGAAATAATTATTATTTTTGGCTTTGATTTCAAATAAATATCTCCGGTTTTCTCTTTAATTTAATGATAAATAAGGTAGCGGTGTGCCTGTCTTCTACTATAATAAAAAGTAACCTAGTATATCTACTTCCCTTTATTAAATAAGAGACAAAAGACACAGTGCAAATATTTTAGGTGCTAACACCCAAATGAGTAACAGTATAAGGATGCAGGATAAGGATACAGGATATTATTTAGGATCATTTTCCTGTGCATATTCGATGTCACTTGCACCCTTTTGGATTTCACCCACCGCTATATATAATACACGTTGAACAGGAACCCCCGTCAGTAAAGAATAAGTTTTAATCGAAACAACGGGTCACCTGACTTACATCATTTTAAAGGTACGTATTGCTTTGTATATTATAACTAAAAAGCAAGCCTTCTCCCGCGGTTTCACGCGCTACTGTTGGTTACATGCCTGGTTCTACGCGGTGAACCTGCTAACCTTACTTACTTAGCTAAACTTAGCAGGTTCGATATAACCTTTTTCGATAAAGGCACTCTGAAAACAAAAATATTTTTTCATCCCCCATCTCGGAAAGAGTATTTTTGCTCTTCGAGATATCTGAGTGCAATAGTCGTTTTTGAAAGTCAAAGTCAAAGTCTTTATTTGCATTCAAGTGTTGTACAGATGAATTATGTTTCTGTGAATGTGCTTCAATATAAAGCCCTGTTGGGGCACAGCAAATTTTATATAATATTAAATTATCAAATAACATAAAACTAACCTAAAACTAAACATGCAGTAAATTATTATGATATTCTTAAACTTAAACATTTTTCAAATTAGTTCACTTTATAATTATGATGTTTGCGATAAAAAAAACTCCTGCAAGGTGTACCTAGTAGCATTTTTGTGTTACTTTTATGGTACTCTTGTAGCTTGTCTTTAAATTTATGCTCACTTTCTAAGTCTTTCTAAGTTTTTATCCTCTCTAGAGGATAAAGTAAATTGTATTTAGAATATCGTGTGCAATAAGTTTGTGAATTCAAAACATCATTTTAAACCTATTTACTGCTACCTCTATGGTGCCGTATATCACACAACTTTTTTTTTATTTATAACAAACTTAGACTCGGAACCTCTTTGGTGAACTTTTTTTTATTTGCTTTGCGCCCGCCATTTTCTTTTACGTCATATTGTTAATTTATTTTTTTGCATTTAGTTATTTCCTTATTGAGGTGGGATAAAAAGTTGCGTGTTGCACTCGAGTGCAAAGATTTTTCACCTTGTGCTCTTTTGATTCCTTCGCTTACACTTCATTCGCGGGCGGTACCCATTTGCAAATTATAAACTAAAAGAAAATTAATGGTTACCAAACAAATGCCATCAAACTTGTTTCGATCTTTGAACAGCAGTCGGGTTCTTTTTATTTTTTAATAATTGATATTATTTTAAACTATTGAGTTATGATATGACATGATTGAGTTGGTATATACCTACAGAGTGAACAATCAAAATGGGTCAGTAGGGAGAAGTCAGAAACTATATAGTACGAGAAAATTAGGATTTGACACAGGAATAATTCCTAGTAGCAATTTTCTTTCGGAATTCATAGAGGGAAAATTAAGAATGAGGGAAGGAAAATTTAATTCTAAACAACTTTATAGTAACATTTTTTCGTGTAAAATTAGAAATAAACGATTTATTTAGTAAACAAAAATATACCCTTAAATTCAAGATGGCGGAGAACGCAACGAACCGAATACCACGCAAATCGAAACTTAGACTGCCAGGGACCTCCCTCAACGAATTCAGAAAGAAAATTGCTACTAGGAATTATTTCTAGGTTTGCCCCTTAATTGAGGTGAATCAGTTGTACTAATAAGAGATAGCGACTTCTGTTCTTAGGAACCATAGCTTCGATTTTAGATTAAATAATAATGACATTCAAATTTTTCTTCAAACTGTCATACATAACCGGGAATCGAACCTGGTTCAAGAGTCTGTAAACAAATTTTGCAAGTTTTCCTTTGTTATTGTTGATGGTGCGAATCATAAGTCACAGTACACAGCACATAACACAATTATTTTATACTACTTAAGCCGCAGACAAGCATACGGCCCTCCTGTTGGTAAGTGGTAACCGTGGCCAATGGTGTTAACCAGGGGACTCACACTCGTGCTGCTGACCCTGTAAGAACAAAGAGATTATGTGCCGTCAGCACAAAAGATAAGTAGGACAAAGCCTTTGGTTTTCCCACTGACAGCACAAAACTTCTCCAGTGCGCTCTGGCTACCCTACTCACCATCAGAAACACAACACGAGTTTATAAGCCGCGGTCTTCTGTAGGGCGGAGCTACTTCCCCAGTCGGACTGCTCGATTGGAGCGGATATACCGTCGTGCCAGGTCGTGAACTAACTCCTTCTAAAGACGTAAATAATAATAATAACGTGATAATAACGTTAAAGTTATCTAAAATTAACACAAAATGGTTTTGAAAAGACTCGTTTGATTTAAAACACAACATTCATTTCAAGAAAACAAAAAGTTATTAAGTCAGGGTCGGCAGCAAGAGTGTGTGTGACGCTTCTGGTGTTGCATACGTCCATAGGCTACGGTAACCACTTTCCATCAGGTGGGCCGTGTGCTTGTCTGCCATCTGAGTGGTATAAAAAGAGTGTTCCATTTTCAAATTTTAAATAAATTTTAGGCGCCCACTGCACGAATGCGTTCCAATTTTAAATAAACGCAATTGAGATGACCTATTCATAATAATGACGACTTTTTGCAAATTATTTAGATTGCGGGCATTTCAATTTAATATTTACACAAGATTTCATGGCAAAATAATAATGTTCCTTATACTGTCAGGATCAATTATACAAATAAACAGTACATACGATTACATACAGAATATTGACCAGGTTCGATTCCCGGTTATGCATGTGAGTTTGAAAAAAGGTTTGAATGTCATCTATACTATTATATAATTGTAAAGTGGTCGTGTCTGTACATTGGAGATATTTAAAAAAAAATACTTGGGTTATGTTATGTTAACGATACTGAACACGAAAATATATTTTTTTAATTTCCTGTCTGTTTGTCTGTTTGTCTGTTTGTCCGCGATGGACGCAAAAACTACTGGACGGATTTTGATGCGGTTTTTTTTGTTAGAAAGGGCTTGTTCAGACTTAAAATCTTACGTTTGTTTGATCGCAATCGGTTGAGTAGAACCGGAGATATGAGCAAAGGTCGCGTTAACCGAGATGCACGCGGGCGGAGCCGCGGGCGGAAGGCTAGTTATTATTAAATCTAAAATCGAAGCCATAGTTCCTAAGAACAAATGTCCCTATCTCTCATAGTTTCTGACTTCTCCCTACCGACCCATTTGGATTGATCACCCTGTAATATAGTTGTAATCGCCTTCTGATTCCCTTCATGTTGATACCCTACTCGATAAGCTTGACAAAAAAAAGTCAACACACATTTCAGCACCTAAAATACACTGTATACTTTGGTTCACATTTAATGACCTATGATAGGTACTCGGGAGATGAATACCTTTAATTTGAGACCCCAGTCATCGAACTCTGTCCAGACGTTAGGCCTGTAGAGGGGAACAAAGAAAACTACATACATACACAGGTACATACGCGCGTAAAACATTACCCTCCCTGGCGCAGTCGGGTAATGACGCTAGATTACTTCAAATAACGTAGGAGAGGAGGTTCTCAGTGACGACACTTTTATTGTTCGATTGTAAAACCCCCAGCAGATTGCAGTTCCATAATGGTATTATTTTTCTGTTCACAGTTCATCTACGGTAACACACAATGGCATCAATGCGTTCAGTATCATCAATTATAATGTTTCTAATTATTGGGGGAATGTGTATCGCCCACACCGAAGGGAGACCTGGATCCATAATACGAGATTTGGTTGAAAATTCATATAATGTACAAAGGGATGCACAAAATATGCAAACAGAAGGAAACAGTATGGGTATGCCATGCCGTAAGGTACACGGGGAATGTGTTACAACAATCAATACACCTATAGGGGATATGATTACAATTTATTAGGATTAGGTCGTTGTTTCGTCCTATGATAATTTCGGCCCATGGGACGAAACAATATTTTTAGGTAGATACCTAATAGTCCTAATACTGATGTGTTTGAAAAATACAAATAAATGAAGAATCTGTTTCATAAAATTGTATTATTATCGTTTTAGTTTTTCAGATTCTTTAAATAAAAGCTTGTTTTCAAAAGTTTTGTTATTATTAATTTTCTTTTCCATTTTTTGTATTATTAATATCATGTAAGACCAGCCAATCGACCCCAAACTTAACTAGTCTATCTTGTTTAGTTCAGAAATACCCATGACCACCTACCGCCTCCGTTTTCAGACCCAGAATACTGAGCAGAGAGTTTGTTAAGAAAAAAATAATGAACACAAACTCGATAGGTTTATCTTGTTTAATTTAGGAGTTCCTATGGCCACTTTCTGACTCCATCTTCAGACCCTGAATACCATGTAATACTAAAGAGTTTTTTGTAATGCCCTTCTTGAAGAACCCTGTATTGCAGTCACTTTTTATACCATATAGGTGGCAGACAAGCATACGGCCCCCTGCCCCTTTAGACAAGTAGCAATTCGCTGCTCGGCGTATGATGGAATAGAATGCCAAATGTATAGGACCGCACTGAGCGGCGCGTCACAGCAGCGGAGCGACGCCTACTCATGTGGCGACGCGACACGTAGCGACACTATTAGGTATACCGCACTTAAACTGCAGTGCCGCGACAGTTTGCGGCAAATTTTGTCGGTCAGTTTAACAATTTCTGAAGAAGATGAACAAAACTGACAGCGCGTCGCGACACGGCGCGACAGATTTCATGACTTGGTCAACTTTGAAGTGCAGTGTCGCATCGCGTAGTTACGCTGCCGCGTAGTGCGGTTTGCCTCATACAATTTCTTCCAAAGAATATTTTTTCGCTACGTGTCACGTCACTCCGCTGCCGTGAAGCGTCGCCCAGTGCGGTTTAACCTTTAGGCGTCAACGAATATCAAAAACTTCAAATCCTATACATTTGTCATTCTATTCCATCATACGCCGAGCTGATCGGTAGTCGTTATCGTGGCCTATGGACGTTTGCTACGCTAGGAGCATCATACTGCTGACCCTGTAAGAACATTCTAATGCCCTTCTAGAAGAACCTCATATTGTAGTAGCTTTGAAAACTCATAGCAGATCATAAGCAATTAATTGCAATAATATTAATAAACTAATGAAGAGAATTTAAGGAAAGGTTTCCTTAATATTAAATACATCATAATTTAAATTTATATTGGAACATACGTGACAGGAAAATGTGATTAAAGTACCTATAGAATAACAATACATTGTCTATTTTATTCACTTTAACATGAAAATATGGAGTTAAACACTAATAACAATAATTAGGCTCTCATATACATTATTGTGAAATTAGCATTATGTCGAACCACCACTTAATATTTTTATCTTAGTTTTAATTTTTCTGTATAAATCGCTAATCCTATTATTAAGCAATCCTAGCAATCCTATATTTGGCAACTTCATAACAACCTATGAAATTGCCATTATGTATGTACCTAATAAATAAGTCAAAGGTATTTCTTCAAACTTTTTTATTTCTGTTAATTTATTTCCGTTTCTGTTGATCAAAGTAATTACGCGTGCAGTCGATGCGATGCGTCTTTAAGAACGCAATGGAGGTTCATTGATACGCATAAACCGCATTTGAACATCTCTTTTTTTAGGAGAATTTATGCAAATATCAATGTGCGACCTTATCGCTTGAAGCGATTTCTACCAGGCCCTCTAGACAAGTGACAATTCATTGGCCAGCGTATTGTAGAATAGATTAATGACATACGTTTTTGATTGACATAAACGTCATATCCCATCCCATACGCGTCGAGACCCGTATCGCGCTGCTCAATAGACTAAAGAAATAAAGGGATTCGAAACAAAATTGTCACCAGTAGCGAGAAATGGATTGTGCACAATGGAAAATCAAAAGCGCTCAGTAAGTTGGTTACAACCCGGATCACCTCCAAAGCAATGCCCTAAACGTAAAACGACCTCTAGGAAGGTGATGGTCACTGTTGGTGGTCTAGTGCCGGTGTGATTTATCACAGCTTTTTACAAAATAAGATGAGCATTACTGCAGATGTGTACTCACATATCTGTAAAAAGCTTGGTTAAGCGGTTGTCCCTTAATGACAACGCGCGAGCCCCTACTGCACAGCAGACAGTCTCCATACTGCTAGAGTCAGGATTGGAACCTCCCCCTCATACAACTCAACCTCAACCTTGTACTTACGGACTTTCTTCAAAATTAGGACAAATTTGTAGCGGGTAAAAAAATCCATTCCCTAGAGGCGGTACAAAATGCCTTTGAAGAGTTTGTTGTCTCCCATCCAGTTAATTTTTACAAGAAAAGCATCAATAAACCGTCACTGCGTTGGCAAAGATACATCGACTGCATGGGTAATTACTTTGAGAAATAGGAAAGTTAGAAAAATGCTTAAACTTATTACATAGCAAACAGTAATTTAAAGTGACGACCTACAGAATAAGCGATTTAAACAGAAAAAGTACATAAAACTAAAATAATAATTTTAAATGGCCAGTTCGACACAATGTTACTTTCATAATAATAATAGAGCCTAATAATTATTATTTTTATCTATACACATTATTGTAATTAATTTATGTATTTATTTTACAATGGGATGCGCCGCTATGCAAGCTGGTAAGAGACAGTTTGATACGCTCGTCTTCCCATGTTTCAGAGCGTGCGCGCCTGTTGGCTGTGGGGGAATGGGAGTCAGGTCTCTGGATTCAGGCACTTCCATCGCCCAACATAGGTACTATGTTGGACGATACTACTTTCCGCCTTGCCACTTGCCTTCGCCTGGGAGCGCCGTGTGTTTCTCCCCATCGTTGCCACTGCGGTGAAGCTGTCGACAGCCTTGGGCACCATGGCCTTTCATGCAGCAGAAGCGCTGGGCGCATATCACGACACGCCTGCATCAACGACATTATCCGCCGTGCTCTTGCCACTGCTGGCGTGCCAGCCATTCGTGAACCTAATGGGCTGGCGCGTGAGGATGGCAAGAGACCGGATGGTATGTCGTTGCTGCCTTGGAAGATGGGTAGGCCTTTGGTGTGGGATGCAACATGCGTCGACACCCTTGCGCCTTCACATCTTTCAGGCACAGCAGGCTGTGCCGGCGCTGCTGCTGCATCTGCGGAAAACCTCAAACGGCGCAAATACTGTAATTTAACAGGTGATTATATTTTTGAGCCGTTTGGGGTTGAAACGTTGGGGACATGGGGCCCAAGTGCCCGCTTTGTATACAAAGATTTAACAAAGCGGCTGATCGACGCTACGCGTGACCAGAAGGCTGGTTATTATCTTGCACAGAGAATAAGCATTGCCATTCAACGTGGCAATGCTGCCAGCCTTCTGGGAACGTTACCGGTCGGTGACGATGTGGAGGAATTTCACGACGCATTATGCATGTAAATATTTTATGTATTTAATTTACTTTATTTTATTAATTATAGTGTGTAGTGTTGATTTAATTTAGTATTATTTTGAACTTGTAATTATTTTTTCACAATAAAATGATCACATTCATTAATTTATTAAGATCTGCTATGGTTTTTCCTAGCGACCACAATATGACCTTCTAGAAGGGCATTTGAATGTTCTAACAGGGTCGGCAGTATGATGCCCCTAGCCTATTGCCGTATTCTGGGCACTATTGTTGACTCGAGCCATGTATCTGAGTCTGAGCCTGGGCTGTATATATCTGTCTCATGTTAAACAGCCCTATCCCTTAGTCGCCTTGTACGACATCGCAAGGAAGGAGATGGGGTGGCCCAAACTCTACTGTGCCGGGAACCACGCGGGATCTATATATATAAAAATCAATGCCACTTTTCGTTATAATTTTATAACTCAAGAACGGGCTCACCCATCCAAACCAAATGTTTAGGCTTTGTTCGGACTATTTAGTAGATGGTTTATGTGAAGTTTGCACAAAATCGGTCGAGCGGTTCTTCATTTATCACATTTGACTGTTAGGCGGTACGAACTGTACGAAGTTACCTAAGAGTAACTAAAATGCACGTCTTATCAAAATCTTAATGTATATGTGTATGTAGTATATTCCGGTCAAATCTTGCAACTCGATTTTGAAGCAGACGTCCTCAACCGATTTTGATGAAATTTTGCATACACGTTTAGTTTGTATGACAATGCATTAATATGGTAGGTACAATTTTTTTTTATACTACCTAGGTCGCAGACAAGCACCCGGCCCTCTTGATGGTAAGAGGTTACCGTGGCCTATGGACGAGTGCAACACCAGGGAATTCACACTCGTGCTGTCGACCCTGTAAGAATAGACAGATTCTGTGCCGTCAGTGCAAAAACTTAGTAGTTCAAAGCCTTTGGTTTTCCCACTGACAATGACAGCACAAAATCTCTCCAGTGAGCTCTGGCTACCTTACCATTAAACTGGTCTGATGATAGTATAGAATTTTTTTGATTGTCTTAAGAAACTCTCTAGTATTACATGATATTCAGGGTCTGAAGATGAAGTCAGAAGGTGGCCATAGGATCTCCTAAATTAAACAAGATAAACCTATCGACTTTCAATTCATTTGTCTTGTCTTAGCAAACTCTGGTGTAACATGGTATTCTGGGTCTGAAAACGGAGGCTGTAGGTGGTCATGGGTATTTCTGGACTAACCAAGATAGAGTTGTGTTTGGGTTCATTTGGCTGCTCTTGGTAAGCACTCTAGTGCTACATGATATTACTAAAACTAAAAAATGAAAAAGAAAATTATTAATAAAAATAATCTTAAGAACAAGCTTTTATTTCAAGAATCTGTCATTTTTAGGGTTCCGTAGCCAAATGGCAAAAAACGGAACCCTTATAGATTCGTCATGTCTGTCCGTCCGTCTGTCTGTCTGTCTGTCCGTCCGTATGTCACAGCCACTTTTCTCCAAAACTATAAGACCTATACTGTTGAAACTTGGTAAGTAGATGTATTCTGTGAACCGCATTAAGAATTTCATACAAAAATAGAAAAAAAGCATTAAATTTTGGGGGTCCCCATACTTAGAACTGAAACTCAAAAATTTTTTTTTCATCACACCCATACGTGTGGGGTATCTATAGATAGGTCTTTAAAAATGCTATTGAGGTTTCTAGCATCATTTTTTTCTAAACCGAATAGTTTGCGCGAGAGACACTTCCAAAGTAGAAAAATGTGTCCCCCCCCCCCCCCCTCTCTAACTTCTAAAATAAGAGAATGACAAATCTAAAAAAAAATATATGATGTACATTGCCATGCAAACTGCCACCAAAAATTGGTTTGAACGAGATCCAGTAAGTAGTTTTTTTTCAGTACGTCATAAACTTGTACATTGAACTATATAAATTGCTACCTACTTGACATACTGTAAATCTATTGGTGTACATTAAAGAATTATCTATCTATCTATCTATCTAAACCGTAATTTTCGCCTTTGCTGCTATGGAACCCTTCATGGGTGAGTCCGACTCGCACTTGGCCGAATTTATTTTTTATATAGGACACATCAATCCAACTTCACCTCACCGCTAAACTGAAGGCATTAAACTAAAACGATAATAATACAATTTTATGAAACAGATTCTTCATTTATTTGTATTTTTCAAACACATCAGTATTAGGACTATTAGGTATCTACCTAATAAATTCTATCGTCTGTAGATATCTCGATAGGTGTAACACAAATATCGTTCACCGATCCATAAGGGCATGGCATACCCATACCTGTTCCTTCTGTTTGCATATTTTGTGCATCCCTTTGTGCATTATATGAATATGTAACCAAATCTCGTATTATGGATCCAGGTCTGCCTTCGGCGTGGGCGATACACATTCCCCCAATAATTAGAAACATTATAATTGATGATACTGAACGCATTGATGCCATTGTGTGTTAGCGTAGGCGTAGATAAACTGTGAACAGAAAAATAATACCATTACGGAACTGCAATCTGCTGGGGGTTTTACAATCGAACAATAAAAGTGTCATCACTGAGAACCTTCTCTCCTTCGTTATTTGAAGTAATCTAAGCGTCATTACCCGACTGCGCCAGGGAGGGTAATGTTTTACGCGCGTATGTACTCGTGTATGTATGTAGTTTTCTTTGTTCCCCTCTACTGGCCTAACGGCTGGACGGATTTCGATGATTAGGCTCAAATGAAAGGTGTTTATCTCCCGAGGGTTATATGGTACATAAAATGTCAACGAAAACTAAAGGTACGGTGGATTGTTGGTGCTAAAATATGTGTTGTCAAAATTTTGTTTCATCCAAATTTTGTGAATAGGGTATCAAAATGCAGGGAATTAGAATGGGATTACGAAAATATATACTTATTAAATCATAACTAAAAAGTTTGAAATACCAATTAATTATTAAAAACCCGACTGCTGCAAAATCACGCTCTAAAAAGTATTAAACAAGAAAATATCAATAATATACGTGGTCGTATACTACTTACTCTCTAAATACACAATACATTCTAGGAAACAGTTCCTTCTTTGGCTTCGCCGTAGTCAGGTAAAAAATAAAAGCCCGACTGCTGTCTAAAAGATCGAAACAAGCTTGATAGCAGGGGTACCTATTAATTTTCTTTCGGTTTATGTTTGGCAAATGGGTAAACAAACAGTCTGTACTAATGTAAAACTTGAAATGAAAATAATTAAGATTTTCATTATTATTTATTAAGAAATTACAATTAACTACAATTATTTACATAAATTAATTACTAGTATAAAAACAATATCTATATACCTATATACAAAGCTGCAGGTTTAGGCGTCAAAAAATTCCTCCCCATCGACGTCAACTGGGAGGGTGGCCAGAAGGCTGGCGGCATTGCCACGTTGAATGGCAATGCCAATCCTTTGTGCAAGGAATGAACCAGCCCTCTGGTCACGGGTAGCGTCTATAAGCCGTTTAATAAAATAATTAAGTAGATAAATATCTATATAATATAAGAATCGTTAATTTTATTACTAAAAAATGAAATTGCATGGTAATCTTTTTCGAATGAATACCTATTAAGTATATTCAAGTGTTAGTAAATTATTATTTTATTGCATGTATGAACACAAAAATTGTATGAAATGGAAATTGCATTACCTATTTATTTATTTATCGAGAAAGGTTACAGGCTTTACATGATCGTTTGTCCTACCATTTGACAAAAAACGTATGACAAATTTTCATTTGACAAACAACGTTTGACAAAATTATACTTGATAAATGTACAATTTGAAAAACTATTGGTTAATAAACTACTCATTAGACAAAATATTAATTTGGAAAAAAATTCATTGTAAAAACATCATTTCACAAATCGATTATTTTAAAAACTTGTTAGTTGACAAACAGAATTGTCGAATTGCGTCGTATCGGAGTTTTATGTTGTCGAAGTGAAATCTTGTCGTAGAAGGATTTGTCGGAATTCAGTTTGCTTGCAATTTGTTTGTTATAAGCTGCTCATTCCGGCTTAGATAGATTAGTTAGAAGGCTAATGCGGGAGCACAGCGGAGCGAAGCTCCCGCATTAGCTTTTGTGGTTATGTTTTTAGGGTTCCGTAGCCAAATGGCAAAAAACGGAACCCTTATAGATTCGTCATGACTGTCCGTCTGTCTGTCCCTCCGTATGTCACAGCCACTTTTCTCCGAAACTATAAGGCCTATGCTGTTGAAACTTGGTAAGTAGATGTATTCTGTGAACCACATTAAGAATTTCAAACAAAAATAGAAAAAAAAGCAGAACATTTTTAAAATAAAATACATTGCCTAACGTGTACCTATTATGTCAAATGATTATTTTTAAAGTAATATGTTTGCGAAATGAAAGTTTGTCAAATGATTTGTTTTTCAAACGTTGTTTGTCAAATAATGTTTTGTCATACGTTTTTTGTCAAACAAGGGTGAACCGATCGTTTGTTAGCAGGTACACCCCGTACAACAGTCGTGATAACAGACATGCGCGCGGGTGGAGCCGCGGGGGAAGGCTAGTTTAGTAATCATCATCACTACATATTATAAAACAAAGTCACTGTCGCTGTCGGTCCGTCCCATACATAGGGACGGACCGACAGCGACAGTGACTTTGTTTGCTTAAATCTTCAAAACTACGCAACGGATTTTGAAGCGGTTGCTTTTAATAGATAGAGTGATTCAAGAGGAAGGTTTATATGTATAATACATGCATAATATTTTAGAGAAACACTGATAAATTTAGAGATATGCAGCGGGAACGGGATCAGAGAATATGTGGTACGAAGTTCGCCGGGTCAGCTAGTAATATACAAACAAAGCAATACGTACTTGTACCTTTTAAATGATGTAAGCCAAGTGACACGTTGTTTCGGTTAGAATTACTTCTTTACTAAAGGGGGTTTCTGTTCAACATGTATTTATATAGCGATGGGTGAAACCCAAATGGGTGCAAGCGACATCAAATGTTCATAGAAAAAGGATCCTAAATAATATCCTGTGTCCTTATACTGTTACTCATTTGAGTGTGAGCGCCTAAAATATTTGAGACCGTTTTGCACCGTCTTGTTTGTATCTTATTTACTAAAGGGAAGTGGATATACTAGATTTCTTTTCATTAAAGTAAAAGACAGGCACACCGCTACTTTTTTCTTTAAATTAAAGATAAAATTTGTGCTATATTTGACATCAAAGGCAAAAATTACAACAATATGTCACATTAATTTATAATTGTTAGTATTATTTTCCTGGACAGATAAATGGTTTATTATTTGAGGAAAATGCAACAAGAATTGCGATTTATTTGCCTTACAATTGAATGTTAGATATGTTACTGTAAATGCACGAATTACGGCAAATCTTAAGATTTACTAGTAAAACCTAAGATTTACAAACTCATAATGGTAAAAGCCCGAACGATTTTGCGATTCGCACTTTTACCACCATTCGTTTGGGTTACGTTATCAATTCGCATAAGTTAATTTCCTAACGGTTAGCTCATTTACAGTTTATTTACCTACAATTTAAGAAATGTATGTGGCATGGTTTATAAAAAATGAACACTACCCACCCCGACTCGGATAGGTTAGGTTAGAAGGCTAAGGCGGGAACGGAGTGAAGCGGAGCTCCCGCATTAGCCTTGGAATTTGTTGTCTGTTTGTGTGTTCTTCTGTGTGTTATTCCCAAAACCAATTTTTACTAGTGTCAGTGGTAAAACCTAAAAAATAATAAAATTATTATAGTGGTAAAACCTAGCATGTACTAAATTCTAATGGTAAAAGCCCGAAAAAAATGTCCCATTTTCATAAACCCGTACATTTACCAACTCATGTCGGTAAATGATAAGACTTACTCTTAAATCTTAGGATTTACCGTAGTTCGAGCTTTTACAGTAACAGATACATTTATTTCAATAATGAGTAGTTGAAAAGGAAGACCTTTAGTACAGAAACAGTTTTGATCGAGACATAACCTGTCATCTGAGTTACACCATATAAAAGGTATGAATTGTTTTATATTTTACCATTCAATTAATTATTTTTCATTATTTTTTTTTGAACATTCCCAATGTTGCGTGGCTTTGACCTACTGTTTCCACGCTGTCTAGACAGATCTTGGACCTAAATCGTAAGACATACGAGGCTCTGGCGCCCGCGGATTGCTTTGTAATAGTTTATGCTCGGTGAATTTGAGTTCGTCTACCGCAGTGTAGCATCCCGTGCTATCCTCAAAAGACACCCATGAAATGTGTACTGCGCGTAAAGGACACGTTTTGAGCACATTTTAGGTCCTTGATACGTGGCGCGGGTTATACAGGGTTTTATTTCGAGTTTTCCTTCTCTCGCAGTGATATTTCATGCGTATACGTTTTATTTATTATCAAACTATTATCTTTCATGATCATCATCATCTTATCCTTGTCCCCGGTTGTATCCGAGGATTTCACCTCAAAGTCCAGGGTTCGCTTACTCTGTCTCCTTCTTTTGGTTTGGTTTGTATGGCTTCTGGGTGCGACTGCTATCTTCCTCTTAGCGTTAATTCCCAGTCGCATCCGAAGCTTTCGGCTCGGAGTCTGGGGTCCGCTTTTACCAGTCTTAACCACGGATTTGGCTAGACCTCGATATTTTCCGTGAAGCGATTGTCATCTGACCTCCACAACCCAATGTTAACATTAGGCGATATCGAAGCTTTGTAGTTAGACCGTTGTTTTTGGATTTTTGAGGGCTCCAACTACCCGTAACGACTGCCATAGATGTTCTCATGGCAACCGGGACCGACGGCTTAACGTGCTCTCCGAGGCACGACCAGACCAATGCTAATACTCATATTTAATTCACACAAATATTTGCATTGACCGGGGATCGAACCCGCGCCTCCTGCGTAGCGGCCGCGTTCACTACCGCTACGCCACGGAGGCTGTCATGTCTGTCTGTCTGGGTGCGACTGCTATCTTCGGCCGGGGTGCGAGGGATATGGCTACGACAACCTCACCTTCGGCAACCGACGGCCCACAGACGGCGTGCGTTTTAGTCGGTTCGAGTCCGACATAACCTCTTCCTCCGGCTCCGGCGGGGGAGGTATCCGTGGGGATTTTTCGCACGATAAAAAAAAAAAAAAAAAAAAAAGGGTGCGACTGCTATCTAAACCCTTAACCCTGAGTGGATTATATACACCAGAGTCTTTTCTGGCAATCAGCCGGTATAAAGTCAGCATCAATCTTGAAACAATCAATCAATTAGCCTGTTGCAGTCCACTGCTGGACATAGGTCTCTCCCAATGTGCGCCATTTCTGACGATCCTCCGCCTTGCGCAAAATGATCTGAATACCTACTAATGATTTTAATACCTACCAAAGTGTTATATTAATTTTAATTGTATTTTCGTCCGAGCTAAAGGTGTGTATCAAATGTCAGAACAATCAGTCTACAGGGAAGGGGGTAATCAAGGTATTCAGATAATTTTGAGCACTTTGCTTTTCAAACGATCTGATGCTGATTGAACATGTTGGATTTATTTTGCCCTGATGATATAATTAAAATAATTTTTACAACATATCTGCTCATAAAATTGATATTATTTCACCGTGACTTTATCAAACTGTGACTTTTTCAATGCTATTATTCACAAGTGAGTTATAGATTCATAGGTTCAGTTTCTATGTTCTTAAAAAAGTTTCGATACAAAAAAGAACGTGTTTAATAGTACTATTAAATTAATATGCCTATTGTATGGTCATTTGATGCATTTTCGTATTTAAATAAATAATTTCAACTTGTAATATTTGTATAGTAATCAAAATTTTCACTCAAATTTAACTTTTTTTTTCTAAGTAAGTACAGAAGAAAACAGTACAAATTAATAAAATCACAACAGTTCAAATTCGAACCTCATTCTTTTATATATGGCCGATCGCCATTGTTAGATGCGCGCGCATAGGAAAACGAATAAATTTGTGGTATTGTTTATTTAGTATTTGTAGAATTATTTTATTCGCAAGTGTGTTGTAAAACATCGTATGCCATGCGTGAGTATGATGATTACCGTAGCTTTACTCACTTGTACCATGATGTTCTATTATTCTATTAGAATAATTCAAATTAGATTACTCCGTTAATGGGTAGACCCACTGGAACCACGGGTAATTCAAATTACCCATGGACCCGGTAATGGGTCGACCCACTGGGACCACGGGTAAACACTCAACTAAGGAGAGGAGGTTCTCAACGTTGATACTTTTATCGTTCGATTATAAAACCCCCAGCAGATTGCAGTTCCATAATGTTCAAAAATGGTATTATTTTTCTGTTCACAGTTTATCCACGCTCACACACAATGGCATCAATGCGTTCAGTATCATCAATTATAATGTTTCTAATTATTGGGGGAATGTGTATCGCCCACGCCGAAGGCAGACCTGGATCCATAATACGAGATTTGGTTACAAATTCATATAATGTACAAAGGGATGCACAAAATATGCAAACAGAAGGAACAAGCATAGGTTTGCCGTGCCGTACGGTACAAGGGGAATGTGTTCCAACAATCCAAACACCTAAAGAGGATATGATTTACTAGATAATACTCGTAATATTGATGTATTTTAAAAATACAAATAAATGAAGAATCTATTGTACAGTCAGCGTCAGAGAAAACAGACCCCCTCATGCTTTCATATCATTAACAAGGGGGGTCCCTTTTCTCTGAAGCTTACTGTACTAATGGATATGATAATAATAATTGTATGAAATGGTCGTACTGATTTAAAAGTTCACGCTACAAGCTATTTACATCAGCAAAACCCAGTCTTAATATAATATTATCATTGTTTTAAGATTATTCCTTATTTTATTTTAATTTAGTATAATGCCTTCAACTTACCATCATGCGAGGTGAGGTCGGATTGACGTGTCTATAATATATAATAAAAAATAACAGATTCTTTCAATAAAATCTTGTTTTTAAAAGTGTTTTTATTAATAATTTTCTTTTCCATTTTTTTTTAGTTTCAGTAACCTAGCCTATCTTGTTTAGTTCAGAAATTTCCATGAGCACATACAGCCTTCATTTTCAGACCGAGAATATCATGTTATACCAGAGAGAAATGAACCCAAATACAGTGGGGTGAGCACGAACTTCTATCGTAATCGTATCGTGAACGTAACGAGAGCACGGAGCATTGCGATTGGCCGCCTGCCTAAAGCCTGCCAATCGCAATGCTCCGTGCTATCGTTACGTTCACGATACGATTACTATAGTTGTTCGTGCTCACCCTACAGGTTTGTCTTGTACAGTTTAGGAGTTCCTATGGCCACCTTCTGACTCCATCTTCAGACCCTGAATACCATGAAATACTTTGAAAGAGTTATTCCGGTTGCATAATGCATACCCCGTATTTGATACCCTGGGGGATCAGTTATGTTTCATAATATTTTCTATTCCACTTTGATCCACCGTACAGAGTATCACAAATAAATTTAAATATTACATTCCGGTTGGATACCCCCGTTATCTATTAATTTATTTTTGGAACAGTCAGCAACATATTGATAAAAAAAAAATTAAAAAAAAATTACATATTTTTTATTTTTTTTTATTTACACGGCATTCTCAAAGGTTTACATTGACAGTAAACTTGTAAAATATTGTAAATCTTTGAGGCATAACCGGTTAGGTCATTAATAAATATCGTGGAAAAGTACAAGTGTGTTATCAATATGTGTGACCGCGGTAGCCTAGTGGTATGGGTAATGGACTGCTGAGACGAGGTCTCGGGTTCGATCCCAGGTTTACCATGGCACACACCAATGACTTTTCGATGCTTTTCGAAGTTATGTGTGTATTTATCGCAGGTTTATAAGTGCCCGGTTAATGGCAATAGGCAATAGGCATTGGGACCTAAACATAAACGGCGAAATGTGGGTGCTAGCACCTCTGCCTACCCCTTCGGGGATACAAGCGTGAGTTTATGTTATGTTATGGAACATACGTGACAGGAAAATGTGATAAAAGTACCAATAGAATAACAAAATAATTGTCTGACTAATATATGGAGGTAAATAATAATAGTTATTATTAGGTTCTTACACCATTTATTTTGTCACATTATTATTATACATTAAGTCACAATAAAATTAAGTCAAATCCATAAATTAGTCAAGGGACTGTCCATTAATCACGTGAGGCTCAAGGGGGTCCGGAAAAAATCACGAAATATCACCAGGGGGGAGGGAGGGGTATATTGTATTAAAGAATGTCCAAATGGTGTATTTTTTAGACGTTTGAGAATCTGGTTACTCAATAAGGCATTTTATTCAATCGACGACTTTATAAATGATAAGGGTTAGATAAAACGATAATAATAGACTGTAGGTTTTGACATTACGATATTGACATTATAGACTACATTATCAAACTTAATATGATATTATGATTAATGACATTATTTTTTCTGCATGATTTAATTTATGTAACTAGTACCTAACTACTGTAAAATATTTGCATGTCAAATTACTGACTAAGTGTTAGAACATAATTATTAATATTTAAGATCAACATTATACACACTTAAGGCAAATAAATGATTATGATTATGAATTGAGATATCACGTGTATTTATCTTTTCACATAAAGTGCGATTTTTGGTGACGGTGCTTAATTTTCTAGCATTAAATAATAAACCAAAAATACACGTGATTTTGGCTCAGGGGGGGGGGGGTAGTCTAAAACCTCACCACGTATCACCATGGGGGAGGGGGGGGTGTAAAAAAATTGCTAAAAAAACATCACGTGATTAATGGACACTGGACAGCCCCCAAATAACCCGTTCCTATCGTTTCCAGCGCAAAAGTACCCATCACATTCGCCGCGATTCCACGCTGGATTGCGATGGAACTTTGCACTAGGAACGCTTCGGAACTAACCAGCTCCCCTACAAGTAGCAATTCGTTCGGCATTGTAGAATAGAATGACGAATGTATGGAATGACGTTTATGACATGCGTTGACGACTGTCATATAGGTACGTCAATTTTATTCTACAATACGCCGGCCGGCGAATTGCCACAAGGGGGGCAGCCCCCCTAGACATGTGGCAAGTCGTTGCTCGGCGTATCATGGAATGACGAATGTATAGGATTTGACGTTTTTGACATTCGTTGACGCCTGTCATATACGTCAAATTCTACAAACGCCGGCCGACGAATTGCCACTTGTCTAGAGGGGCAGTTGTCTCTATAAGCTCTATGGCTCTTACATATATATTATTATGAATTTAACATCATGTTGAACTGGCCACTTAATATTATTACTTTGGGTAGGCAGAGGTGTATTAACCATCACATTTCGCTAACTATGATTTACGGTCCCACGTACTAGGGAGCGAGCCTATTGCCGTCAAGCGTGTACTTAGTCATGGGCTATATGTTAACCTACTGTCGGATGGTGAACAGCCCAATCCCTTAGTCGCCTTCCACGACATCCACAGGAAGAAATTATTATTAACCGACTTCAAAAAGGAGGAGGTTCTCAATTCGATGGGTTTTTTTTTATGTATGTACACCGATTACTCCTAGCTTTATGATTAGATTTCCGTGATTTTTTTTTAATTCGATGCGAAATAGTTGTCATTTGGTCCCATAGAAATTTAACATAGTTTGGCCCAGTGGTTTTCATTTTATGTTTTTTTTTGTGTTTTCTTAAATTAAATTTTTACCCAACTTCCTATAGGTATAAGTTGTCCCATATTGCCGTTGTTTATGGTCTGGTTTTAAAAAACCTTTTGAATTGGGTTCGGTATAACTCACAGATAGTTCCATATTAATTTCATGGGTACAGGACCTTGAACTCCGGAGATACACCAGAGAACTCCTCGAAATCAAATAGGAGATGGGAAATAAGCTAGTTTTATGACGATCCTGTGACACGGTGTCTATGTCGCCTCATTAAGATGGTCAAGGGCGTGCTAAAATTACCTAGTCTACGTCGGGCTCATCGTCATCTTCATATAGACGTTTTTTCCTGATTACACCAGAAGCTCATATGAGTTTCTGAGGAGAACTCATTTGATGTATAGCATAAATGTCTCGTTTGTTATTGACAGTTTTATGTCAATACTATGGTAAGTAGGAACTATCATTATTTTGTACTTCAGATTCACTAAAAATCAAAAAATAACAAAAAAAATTATGGTATAGTTGTATGAAGCTACACGCACTTGCAACAACAAACCTCGCGAAAATTACGATTCAATACGTGGAAACCGCCAGAAAAATAATCGCTTGATGAAATATCAGTGTGCGGATAGGCCCTTACACTACAATTTGAATTTCAAGTAAAAATATGTCTACTTACATAGTTCCTTTCCGAGCACCCACGTCTCCGGCTTCGAGTTAACCTCAACGAGCACAGTAGGAGTACACACCAACAGCACCATCAGATCAGCTATACTCAAGTTCACCAGAAAAATATTAGTGGAGTTCCTCATATCCTTAGTTTTTAGTATCACTATCGGCACCATCACGTTACCTATCACCCCCAAACACATTATCACTATGCAAAATGTCATTGACGTTGCTTTTATGTAATACGGGATCTCAGCGTATTCCGTAAAATTGTCATTCGACATCTCGAATGTCGCATTCGTGAAATTCGCTTTCGTGAAACCCGAACTTTCGTAGTTGATATCAGAATTTTCGTATGTGCAATTATGTGTTTCATTTTTGTAGTATGAGTAGTTTCTACAAGCGTATTGTATTGTGTTCACATCTGTCGTGTGTGTGAAATTGGTTGTTGAAATCATGTGTATTTGTCAGTTCATATTATCACATTTTTCTTTTGGTGCGCTCTTGTTGGAAAGCGCTACTATGATGTCGGCATGTCTGGTTATCGCATCTGTAACAAAGAAATGTTTAAGTTAAACATATGTTTGTAACTTGAGTGTCAGTACATATCTGGAAAAATTGACAAAGATTAAGACTCAAACTAGCTTAAAAGGATCGTACTGAAATTTACTACAAGGATAGATTATAACCTGAAATAACAATTGGCTACATTTATATTTTTGGAATAGGTTCCCATAAGTTGCGGAAATGGGATCAGAATTCCACGCAGGCGGAGTCGCAGGCAACAGCCAGTTATCCATAATTCCGGGGTTTTTTCTGAAATATGGTCAGTGTACATGTTGACCATATTTCAGAGACGCCGATAGCGTTTTGGCTGCGTGCTCACGGCGGCGGTAGCGAAGCGAGACGTGAACGTGACGAATGTGACGATAACATTAAGATTTGCGCTTTTTTACGGCCGCCCTACAAGTTGGTCAACAGTAGCGAACGCGTTGACCAATAACTGATGGCGAATGTGTAAAGTAGTGGCTTAATGTGTGGCGGGGCTTCGGGAAGGTAAGTTGGCCAACACGTTCGCCACTGTGTTCGCCAACGGGTACGGACATTAGCGATGAATGCTCTGACAGTTATTTCTATTTTTTTTCTTGTATGTAAGCTAAATTATACAGTCATTTGAATAACGTATTTACCTAAAAGAATTAATTTAGGATACGCAGAGAATTAAGCGAGGCATGTAATTAAACTCGTATTGTCGTATTGTTTGAATGTTGGAGTCGGGAATGAATGATGACAATTGGTTTCCTGTACTTTTTTAATTTATTTATTTTTTTCAATACTACTCGTATATTTTCTGGTGATATTTATTTTATCACGAGAAAAGTACATGTTGTCTCGACCCGAAATGTGGGAGGCAGGTAAATAGTGATTATTCAATAAAATTAGATTTTTATTGAATCTTCCTCTCGGGATTGTGAGCCCAATTGGCAATCATTTCCATAAAAACCACACAATTCAACTCAAAATAAAAGGAAAAAGTAATATTCCGAACTATATTGTTGACATATTATACACCTCGAATTATAGTAAAGTATACAAGATTAAAAACGTAAATATAGTTTCACTACAAACAAATTCTCCCCGACGATGTAATTTACCCAACTAAAACCTCTAAATTCCCTATCTAAAACACAACCTAAAAACAAAAGGAATGTCCTAAAATTTAAATTACAAAATTTTACACTAAATTACAGCACAAATGAGTGTGGCTCTGTCTGTGCCTACACCCAAATTATGAAGAGACGTTATCATACAAATTAGTTTGAGAGTTTACGCCCGTAGCACATCTCCGCCGTTTCGCGGCGGACAGCGGAACTGCTAGTTGAGTTTCGCTGTGTTCAAGTGTAGCTGGAGCAGCGAAACATGAGCGGAACTTGACACTTGTTATCTAATATGGAGCGCGTACCCGAATCTAACTGGTCCGTTTAGAACGCATGCGCCAACTACCTGACTTCTGATTGCTCCGTTCAACATGATAACGTCTTTATCGCATGCGCGAACTTGATACCGTGCGTCAAGAACTTTCAAAATCAACAGGGCCGAAATTGGGTAATTGGCTGTCTAGTTAAATTAAATACTTTTTACTAAACGTAACAGTAAGTTATAAATATGTATACAAATATAATCGATGATTAATAATTATTAATCATATTGACCAATTATTATTTATATTATGATTGGACAATTTCTATGGTTGGACAATTAAAGAGTGATTGTCATTTTTCATAATTGGACATATAAGTCGTACAAAGGACACATTTGATGTTATTGCTGGACTGGTCGCCGAGTGCAGACCGAGGGTTCAGATTCAGCCACCTGTCACCGCTTCAACCCGCTGGCGAAGTGGTGTGACATTCATATCCTTCCTTTCCGGAGTACAATGGGGACACCGTGCCTTTCACACCTGAGGGCTCTTAAATTATGGCCTAGAATCAGTCGGGGAGTGCGAGATAGGCGGGCCGTATATGGCGGTATTTGGCTGTCAAGTCAAATTAATTAATTTTTACTAAACGTCTAATCAGTAAGTTATAAATAATAATATGTATACAAATATAATAAAGAGAAAAGAAGATGTAGCGACGGATGTGGCCCTGTGGAGAGGTTCCCTCCATCTGGCAGAAACTTGATACTCCGAAATTCATTAGGCATAACACATTTGACATTATTGGTGGACTGGTCGCCGAGTGCAGACCGAGGGTTCAGATTCAGCCACCTGTCACCGCTTCACCCCGCTGGTGAAGTGGTGTGACATTCATATCCTTCCTTTTCGGAGTACAATGGGGACACCGTGCTTTTCACACCTGAGGGCTCTTAAATTATGGCCTAGAATCAGACGGGGAGTGCGTAATAGGAGGCGTGCGGTTTTGAGTAGGTGCGATGGCCGACCGGAGTGGTATTTGAAGGGACTACCGAAATAAAGTAGGAGCGTGATCAGAATTCGACGTGTGTGGAGCCGTGGGCAGCAGCTATGTATAATACTAGCAGCTGCCCGCGGCTCCGCCCGCGTGGAATTCGGATTCCGTTCCCACTTTTTTTTCGGGCTAAAGTTCCCTCGGATATGGTCAGGAGTGATTGTCGAACTGAACTGAACTCTGACCCACTAAAAACGCATGCCGTCGCGGGTCTTTATTTGCTAGCCTATGTTACTCCCATTATTGAAATCAGTCAACAACAAACAAAAAAAAACAAGAAAAGGACTTTCCTCTTTAGAATATTAGTGTACCTAGATGTAGGTAATACCATCCTGTACAAAAAACTGTAGACGGCGAAAAAATAATCAAAGTAAAACTTTTTTACTGATTTTGATTTATTTGGAATTTAAAAGACCCCTAATGCGGCCCTGCAATTTACGTGTTACGTAAAATTGTCACGTGACAACACTGACAAAATAGCGGACGAAGCGCGGAGGTGTGAACGGCATACGCGAAACTGCGCGGCGAAAGAGATAGAAGATAGGTAAATCTATGTATTAGAACATGCCGTTTCGCTAGAGTTTCGCTCGTCGTACAACTGACAGAACATGGCGAAACGACCGCGGTTCCGCTATACGCGGTTTCGCGGCGGAGATGTGCTACAGGCGTTAACGCATTACGACCTTGAAATTCATTTTGCTAATAACCCGACTTGGGTTGTACCACAGAATTAGAATAAGCTAGAATAACAAGATACGAGATATACAGGGTGGAAGATTTTAACCTTACCTGGAGGGAAAGTATTTTAAATACTTGAGATAGCAAATTTCGCTCAAAGGAAACATTCCTTTATTTTCAAAAAGAAACAAATCTGCATTCATAGATTTTTGAAAATTCGATTGCCACACCCGGTAATCGAACTGACTAAAATCCGAAAAAAATACATCCTATATTTTTATGACATCAATCAATAGTGTAAATCATAAGGATCAAATCTGTCTAACAAACATGGTTAATTAAACGAAAGGAAATCCCTGAAAATTCAATTTTCAAATTCGATTTAACAAAATAGAGAACTTAACTCAAGGATACATCACCTATCATATTAAGAATAAAATTCCGTATTTAAATTACTTGTCCCTGTTTTTCATGGCTGGCCCTCACTGGCTAGCAGGGGTATTTACTCTCTCGACTCAAACCGACTAAAACCGCATGCAGTCTCAGGTTAATTCAAAAGTCTCAATTAACGTACTATAAGACGAACCAATAAGGCAATTCTCTTGCCATCTCCGTTGCCCAGGGTGCGATGCGGTGTACCACGAAGTGCTTTCCAAGCCCAACCAAGTATACCTCGAGACACGTATCTTGGACCTAAATCGACATAATAGTAGCGTCGCCGTCGGTAGCTTATTGGTTAAGGAGTCAGCCTTACGATCGAGAGGTCCCGGGTTCGAATCCTGACCATTACACTACAGACGTGAACCCACTCCTAGTACAAGCAAGCGGGCGTTAACAGGAATTTTAGTAATTTCGGTTACTAATTTTCTTTATAAAAAAAGATCGGGAGACTTGACTACCTCATGCAGTCACACAATAACGTTACATTCTAAATCGGAATCAAAGTTTAGTCATTTATTACTCATTTTACTAAATAAATGGCGTTATTGTTGATAAGGTATGTGATGGCACGTTGAGCAAAAGTACTGTATCTGTTGGAATGGAATTTATAAGTTAAGATTTTATTGACTTCCTTTCATTTAATTTACCATGTTTATTAGAGATTTTCGATCCTCATGATTGACACTATCGATTGATGCTATAAAAATACAGGACGTTATTTTTTTGGATTTTAGTCGGTTCGATTACCGGGCATGGCAAGGGAATTTTCAAAAAATTATGAACGCAGTTTTGTTTCTTTTTAAAAATAAAGGAATGTTTCCTTTGAGTGAAATTAGCTATCTCCAGTATTTAAAGTACTTGCCCTCCAGGTAAGGTTAAAATCTTCCACCCTGTATAGTTATACGGCCCAGAATCAGCCTCAGATGCATGGCTCGAGTCAATAGTTCCCAAAATACGGCAATAGACTACGTGGAACTTAATACAATGATTGGTAAAGTGTGGGTGGGTGAGCTTATTATCGTATTCCGGGCACTATATTGTTGACTCGAGTCATGTATCTGAGGCTGAGTCTGGGCTGTATATATCTGTCTGATGTTAAACAGCCCTATCCCTTAGTCGCCTTGTACGAAACCACATCGAAGGAGATGGGGTGGCCCAAATTCTACTCTGCCGTGAACCACGCGGCAAAAAACTTTTAATACAACACATAATTATGTGTAATCTAGCTCAATCTAAATCTGTGGCTTATCCGGTAAAATGGCGTAACTGACATACTTTGGATTGTTTGTTTTGAAGTCTTGGAAACGCAAGCAGAAGTTTATATTGATAATTTGAATTTTTACTGACTTCGTACATTCTTTACTAATTAGATTTTAATTTAGTTGCTTTTCAGTTGATTAGGAGCCGGGCGTTCATGAGCTCCATAGAGTCCATAAACGCCCATCTTGTATGGAACAACAGTGATCTGGTTTCCATATGCGGCTGTCACCTCGGAGCCCAAGGTGCGCATTTTGTATGACTATTGACTGTTATGGGAGCGACTATCAGCTGGGTGGCTTGTGACTGTGAGAGTAAAATGTGGTATAAAATTGTAATATATTATTTGTGAAAAAAAAAACACAGGATGCGCCTATGCTTAGAAAAAAGTCCATGATAGAAAGTCGTAGAACTTCGATATTGTCAAAATTCTTACTTTTAGTTGAAAAAAGCATGCATAGTCTAAGAGACTTCTCAACCTGAGAGGATCCTGAAGTATGTCGAGCCACGAGTAGGGCTGCCCCTATCTAAAATGTACTGTTTCCCTCATAATATACGGACTAATTCTGCTGATTGGAACTTGATTGGTCATCGGCATTTGTCCGTATACATGATCCTGATGATTATCAGTGGAGATCATGTGATGTACAAACGGCAAAGGAGATAAGTATACACTTTTACATAGAACTTTATATGAAACTAACTGATTCCTGCGACTCTGATCGCATGGATCGCTACCGATTTTGCGCGGTTTTTGGCCAAATCTAACCCCTCGTTAACACCAAGGTTTAAAACATGTACGTATTTGACAAGTTTTATGACAATGTCTTCGTTCAGCATTGGCATGTTTACAACATGTTGAAAGATTTGTTGAGAACTTATCATACAAAACAACATGTCTTTTATGATAAGTTGTCAACAAATCTTGTACGACATGTTGTAAACATGTCTGTATACATGTTATCCATCAATCATGGATACAGTTTAAAACTTGTTTTTGACAAGTCTCAAGACAGAAATTGCAGTAAAATAAACAAGACTAGTCTAAAACACGACAGTGTTGTGTAGGTGTGAACGCGATCAATGACAAAGACAAAGTACAACATGTCGCAGACTCCAGTGTGAACGCAAATATGTTGTAAACTTGTATCTATACAAGTTGGCGGCACAGTGTAAACAGAAGTGTGTTTGAGACAAATCTTAATACATGTTGAATACGAAAAATTGTGTTTTGACGACTTGTATTTCAAACAAGTCTACCACTTGTTTCTTGTAAACGAGGGGTAAGGATGCTTATAATAAAAACAGGTTACCGATACGGGCAAGTCGGTACGGATAAACCTATCCGTATTGTTATCATGTCAATTCGTCGTTTCTTAAAAAAATCGGTAAGTTGCGATTTTTTCTGACAATGTGGTGTTAGAACGTAAACGATCATCATTTTTGTTGCTATAACCTAAGTATTTTTTTAAATATTTTTTAAAACTTCTAAAGCTGTTTATTACAAGGAACCTACGAATAATGTATCCTATTCATAGCAAGGAACCTACATGCAAAATTTCAAGTTTGTAGGTGTTAAAGTTTCTGAGACTTCATGATTAATCAGTGAGTGATATTTTGCTTTTATATGTATCAGACTAGCTTTTCCCGCGGCTCCGCCGCGTGGATATTGGTTTTCGCGACCAAACATAGCCTATGTCCTTTCTCAAGGTCTAATCTACCCCTATACCAAATTTCATCAAAATCGGTTCAGTGGTTTAGACGTGAAAGCGTAACAGACAGACAGACAGAGTTACTTTCGCATTTATAATATTAGTGTGGAAGTATGGATATGGATGGATATATACGAAGCATTAAGTTATTCAGTGACAACCCTATTCCACACCTTGAAACTGGGTACGAAATTACTCATTATGCGTAGGTTTTACAACGAAACTTGTACAACTCGTACGCTGTCGAATAACGTGGAATTCACAAGTTACATTATATTATGTTACCGTCAATCTGCATAATGCAGGCATTCTATACAATGCCTAGGTAATACATGCTATTGAATGAAATTTTGAAGCATTTAATAAGCTGACTATTCAAATTGATTTAAAAAGAGAAGAGAGAATCGACCTCGTCGATTCAATTGTTTGGGCGAAGTCATCAAAATTCAATGTTTAAAAATGATTGTAACATCATTCATTGGTTCCGATAGTTCATGCGAGTATCGGTTGATGGCACAACCGCCATACAGTATGTCTTTCACCTGTACCTACATTATTCCCATACATTATAAAAAAAAAGATTTTTTTCCGCCAACTTTTTTTTTTAAATAGGACACGTCAATTTGACTTCGCCTCGCCTGATGGTAAGCTGAAGGCAAAGTCTCTGAAAAGAGGGTCACCATTACAGACACGTATCATGCTACAATGGTGGCATTCAGCTTGACGGCCTCATCAGATGCTTTCAGACGATTTTGCTATCGAAACTGTGTCCAAAATCTTTTTATCTGAAACGACTATGAAATCACCCAGCAGTGTTGGCCGAAAGTTTATCTGATTAACGATTAAAAATTAATGATTAATTAATCATAATCAAAAAAATGATTATGATTAATTAATCATAATCAAATTTGACATGATTATGATTATTAATCATAATCATTAATTGTTAATTTGATTATTTGATTAACTAGGTATATATCAGCTACTTTATTGGAACGAAGGAACGGAACGGAAAAAATTAAGAGCAAAAGTTGTAACGACACTTTTTGCATGACGTCACGTCACGTCGTATTCGTATACGTTCGTTACGTAGAATTAATAATATTAATCAAGTTAATCAATTGATGATTAATGATTAATGATTAAATCAATAATCATGATTAAGAAATATTTTTTAATCATGATTAAACTAATCATGATTAATTTAATCTGATTAAAATTAATCAAATTAATTAATTGATTAAAAATATAATCGATTAATGCCAACACTGTCACCCAGTATACTCGTATATCGATGACTAGGTATTAGAATACCGGATTATTCACATTGCCCGTAACGTACCCCCTTCGGCCGCGTATGATACCAGAGTTTGGTAACCAGTATCATACGAAGAAAAAAATATCGTCGTAGTATACTGGTATCCAAGTGATAGGGATTTTTCGTTTTATGTACCTAACCGAGTATCAGCTCAGGAAAATACCAAACAATTACAAGTGAGTACTTAATATTTCCTCATAATGATACTGATAAGCATGTCATGTGCATTGATATATACCCACAATACCATAATATATACCCGCTATACCCACAATCATTTGGGTAAATTATTTTCGTTCCTTGTAACAGATTGAACTGCAGAGTTATGGGCGGCATTAAAAGAGTTATGGGAACACGTAATTTATATTGCTCACGACTTTTCTCTTCCGGGGTAGGTAGGGTACATTTGCTACCCGTTATAGCAGACCATTTCCTTTTATCGTTTTACCTTTCAGGCTTCCTTTTTTTAAATAGATTATAGAAGTGGGTTCACATCTGTAGTGTAATGGCCCGGATTCGAATCCCGGAACTCTCTATCGTAAGTCGGACTTTTTAACCACTAAGCTACCTCGTACTTTGCTGTGACAAAAATTTTCCTATACGCCAGTTTTAGGTAACTTTTTGCGTTGCCAAGACTTTGCCCTTAGCTTATCATCAGGCAAGGCGAAATCAAATTGACGTGTCCTATATAAAAAAAAAAATTGGGCCTGCCAATTTTTGAAAGAAAATATTTTTTATTCAACCTAGCAATACACAGTTCAACAAGACAAAAACTACAACATTGTGTTTATATGCATAAAAAATAGCCAGGTAGAATAATGGCCTATACCTTTTTCTATACCTCTTCAATTTATCGATAGTTCTCGGGACCCTATTGGTACCCGGGGAAGTGGAAAAGGGCCACTCCAGCAATGCAATTCTGTAAGCGCACAACGATTGGCACAACGTTGCCACAACCTTGATATAGTTTGTTATTGGTCAGACTGGGTGACGTCACTGGGGATCGACCAATGACAATCTATATCAAGGTTGTCGCAACGTTGTGCTCGTCGTTGTGCGCTTACAGAATGAGGGGACAGTTCTTCCTGTGGGTGTCGTAGAAGGCGGCTAAGGGATAGGGCTGTTCTTCATACGAAAGTCAACACAGGCCATGAATAAGTGCCGACCGGTCTGAAAATCATAGTCGGCCTAATGTGGGTGACGTTGCGTTTACTTTAAGTCGTTTGTTCTTCTTCTTCTTCCTCTTAGCGTTAATTCCCAGTCGCATCCGAAGCTTTCAGCTCGGAGTCTGGGGTCTGCTTTTACCAGTCTTAACTACGGATTGGCTAGACCTCAATATTTTCCGTGAAGCGATTGTCATCTGACCTCCACAACCCAATGTTAACATTAGGCGATATCGAAGCTCTGCAAATAGACCGTTGTTCTTTGGAATTTTTAGGGCTCCAACTACCCGTAACGATTGCCATAGATGTTCTTATGGCAACCGGGACCGACGGCTTAACGTGCTCTCCGAGGCACGACCAGACCAATGCAAATACTAATATTTCATGCACATAAATATTTGCACTGAGCGGGGATCGAACCCGCGCCTCCTGCGTAGCGGCCGCGTTCACTACCGCTACGCCACGGAGGCTGTCAACTTTAAGTCGTTTGTTGTATTTGGCAAAATATTTGACGTATATACGCGCAAAAATGCAAATACAGGCAAATACGACCATCCATATAAGTATGGTAGTCAAATAACAAACCGACAACCGCACGGTAAGCATTTGTGGTATTGCCCATAGGTACTTGTCAAATTGGCAATAAGGACAACACTTTGTGCAATCTGTTATTACCACACATGGGAATTATTTGCCAATTATGTCAAATTCGCAAGTACAATTATTAGTCATGTGACGCGCCATCATTACGTAGTAGGTACAATTGTTATTTGGTGGTATCTATATATTTTTATTCCGTACGTTTAACGTTTTTGTACAGTGCAAGTTCTAACAAGGCGTACCTAATTATTATTATTAAAAAAATAAAAACCCGACTGCAAAGTAAAAATACAACTGAAAAATAACAAAACAGTAGTTTTTGCGTCCATAGCCGTCAAATAATTTTGACGCCAAAAATCCGGCATTTTGATTTTCTAGAAATGTTATTAGCTTGTTATTAGCCGAATCAAAGGACACCTTGTTCAAAATCCGTCAAGCCGTTCAGGCTGTAGGGCATACCAAAGAAATAGATATATTAGACATACATACATAGCCTCGAAAAACATTGCCTTCCTTTCTTCGGCAGTTGGGTAAAAAACCACACACAGAGATAAAATCTGTGTTTATTTTTAAATATCCTAAGCATCCTGTCAACAGCGACATGAAACGCTAAATAAGCAACCATTTATATCATTTTCAAAGAAGCTATCGGTGTCAGAGATCTTCAGGTTTCCGGGATGTTAATTAGTAAGATTGGAGGCCCATTAGCCAGTTTAACGTCTTAATATAACAGCCAAGGTCTGGCTCTGGGGTATCTTGATCAAATGTTTCCAAGGAACTGGAACGCGATATGATAAGATATGGAAACGTTTTAGCTATTTTAGTACCCGGTTCCCGGTCGAGTGAAATTGTTTGTCTTGATACTCACAGCTGCGTTGTATCATCGCACATTTCCCCATAGGCAGGGAGTCCATGCTTACATATTACGATAGAAACCGGGACTCACTGTGCGGTATAAAAGGAACTTCATCCCACACTCGCTCAAGCTGTGGAATGAACTCCCTGTTATGGTTTTTCTAAACGATTACAATATGGCGTTCTTCAAGAAGGGCAATAGAAGGGTCTTACAGGGTCGGCTGCATGCGTGTGACTCCCCTAGTGTTGTACATGTCTATAGGCCACGGTAATCACTTTCCATGGGCAGTGTAAATGGTGTAATATAGTTGTGTAAAAAATAGCCGTATCACCGTCGTCTTAGCGATTTAGAGGTTACAAAAAAAGTTTGGTTTGAGCATCAAATACCTCTGTGCCCCATGTATATCCCACTTGCGTAGTTTCGACAATCTCAGACATTTGTATAACCTTCTGAGGGGCATGCTCTATGCTAAATATTCCCCAACTCATAACAGCAACGTCCCAAATTATAATAAATTAATTCAGGTACGTAACAGATTGCAAACAAATACAACGTATGGAGAGTACGATGTAATATGTAAATATACATATATCCAATACCGTGTCCTGTGTGAGGATGGAACAAGCTCACATATCAAATTGAATATTTGAAGCCAAAACATCCTTATATTGTTTTCACATAGGCATCTGCGTTTAATTTTATCCTCGAGAATGCTTACTTGCTTGATATATTTAGACATTCTATGACTGATATTTTTATTGATTTATTTACCTACGAACTGAGCCAGATGGATCGATGACCTGTAAGAGGTGGCTGTGGCATTGAATTATTGACTGAGAAAAGCTCACATATTTTATTTTTCCCTTTTTTTTTTTTTTTTTATATAGGACACGTCAATTTGACTTCGCCTCGCCTGATGGTGAGCTGAAGGCAAAGTCTCTGAAAAGAGGGAACCAAAAAATTGTACCTTTTTTAAGAAATTGTCTCTCGAATTATAAGAATCTCTGTTAACACAAGCAATTTAGTTAACTCGAGGAATTTACGAGAAAACTAGTAATAACCCAAGTTAGTGTTGCCTTCCTAAAAATATTTTTTGCCATTGTTATGGACAATATCAAATATTTGCTACATAAAAGTACAATACAAGTTCCTTCGTTAAACCTCTCGACATTTTACGATTCTCGGAGACATGTCTTGTTCAGTGCTCCAGTGGGATGCGTAGGCGAAGATGTCTAGTCTACTTTACATAAAATGATTGAGCAAATTGTATTCTGACGAGGGACTGTACTTCCATCAAGATATAACTTACGAGGGTATGGTATTTGCCTTGATTCGAAATTACATGATTAGTAGTATGTTCATTGTTTTTGATTAGAGGCAACAGTAAATGTACAAAGATATTGCAAATCAAGAGAAGGTTATTGTAAGCTGGTAGTTAAGAAACTGTTGCTTAATAAGGGTTCTTAAAATACGAGTGTGAGTCAAAAAAACGAGCCGCAGGCGAGTTTTTTTATAGTATCGCGATTGAGCTTTACGCCACGACCACAGATTATCTAGAGACAAACTGCATAGAAACCTGTTTAAACTAGCTGCAACTGTATCGTAACGGAAATTGTTATATTATGATACAGGCAACTGTACATTATGATACTGCTCCTCTATGATGGGCAACCATAGGAAAACAGTATCATAATGTAATTTTTTAAATTGATTTTGATACTATGTGCGTAAAGAGTGTCATTAAAGTATTGTTTTTAATTTTTGTACTCTATTTTATTCAGTATGAGAGTAGATAAAAGGATCAAAAAATGTTACAGGCAAGTCTTTTCTTCATCGAGTCATCCCTACTAATCCCTACTAATATTATAAATGTGAAAGTAACTCTGTCTGTCTGTCTGTCTGTCTGTCTGTCTGTCTCGCTTTCACGCCCAAACCACTGAACCGATTTTGATGAAATTTGGTATAGGGGTAGATTAGACCTTGAGAATGGACATAGGCTATATTTGGTCGCGGTAACCGACATCCACGCGGGCGGAAAAAGCAAAAGCTAGTTTGCTCATAAAATACATGACACATTTTCTGCACATTACTGGGCCATGGCTACAGCGTTGTCTTTTGCCCTATACAGGTCCTCGATACTAATTTTAGGTCGCAGACAAGCACACGGCCCACCTGATGGATTGTGGTTACCGTGGACGAGTGGAACTCTAACTCGGACGGACCGAAATGTGCGAGAAACTCTCCCGGTCTAAATGACACTTTTTTATATACCACTTAGGTGGCAGACAAGCACACGGCCCACCTGATGGGAAGTGGTCACCATGGCCTATGGACGTATGCAACACCAGGGGCGTCACACTTGCGCTGCCGACCCTGAAAAAACCTTCTAATGCCCTTCTTGAAGAACCCCATAATTATTGTAGTCGCTTGGGGAAACCACCGCAGGGAGTTCATTCCACAGCTTGAGTGTGCGTGGGATGAAGTGCCTTTCATACCGCACAGTGCGCACCGTTTCCGGACGCAAAGTATAAGGATGAATCCTGCCTGTGGCGAGAGGTGCGATGATAGAATGTAGCTGTAGGCATTATGTCAAACAGTTCTTCTGAGCACAAACCTAAAAGCCACGATAATCTATATCCACGTGGGCGGAGCCGCGGGCTGTAGACTAGTTTTTAATATTACTTACATTGCTTATTAAAGCTTGGTTATATGTTACACACACACGTGTCATCTTTCTTTTCAAGACAAAAAATTTAGGTACTTCGGAAATTCTATTTATCACGTGACCTTTTGCCTTTGCCAACGAGTTCACAGAGTAGGTACAATCAACGTCAAAGGTTGCTAAGCCCCAGTAATATTTACGAACCTTTTTACATTACAATTTTGTATAATATGATCAACAAATTGATATAATGGTGAATTTCAACAGGTCCATTAAAATCTTCATTCCGTGGATTTTTTTTACCTTAAGTTTTATAGTTAAAACAAATCGCGTTTATTATAGGTTTTGATACTATATGTATTCTTGCTTAATATCTAGCAGATAACTAAAAAAACTAACGAGATATAAAAGATTAAAAATTACGCGCCACGTCGATGATACAAGCGTGCGCGGCAATGAAACAAGCGTCCACGGTCATGAAATAAATATACCAAGGGAATGAAAAAATCAACCATGGAAATGAAAATACATAATATAAAACATAATATTTTATATACCTACTTACATGAGTAATTATACTTACATACAATAAATACAAAGGGAATTAGGCAATTGTGTATGGACAGTGGCGTCATTTATTTTTTCAGCGGTACTGTGTTAAACACGCGTATGAGTGTCGTTATTTTTATTGTAAGCAATATCGGATCTGCGATATACAGGGTGAAACATTTCGACTTTACCTGGAGGGACACTACCCTCATACTAGAGATAGCGAATTTTACTTAAAGGAAATATTACCTTATTTTTAAAGGGAAACAAAACTGCATTCAAAGATTTCTAAAAATAACACACCTGATGATAAAACCGCCTAAAATCGTCCTATACCTTCTCTTTTATGGGTTTCCTTCTATTTATTTTACCAAGTTTGTTAGAGATATTTGATCCCTAAGATTGATCCTATCGATTGATGCAATATAAATATAGATTCATCCGGATTTTATTCGGTTCGATTATCGGGTGTTGCAAGTGATTTTTTGGAAATCCTTAAACGCACGCAGTGTATTTTTTTGAGATTAAGAGAGTGTTTACTTTGCTGCTGCCCAACCTAGTTGGATCCTGGCTAGTTTTTTCTCGGAGTTGTTTTTACCGAGCTGGATAACTTATCCCAGGTAGATATTTTCTTGAACAACTTCGAGTGTAACCCCATCGGTGGCTGTCTGTCTGTCCCTGTGTATGCTTAAATCTTCAAAATTACGCAACGGATTTAGAAGCGGTTTTTTAATAGATAGAGTAATTCAAGAGGAAGATTTATATGCATAATACATGCATAATATTCTAGAGAAACACTGATAAATTTAGAGATATACAGCGGGAACGGGACCAGAAAATATGGCGGTACGAAGTTCGCTGGGTCAGCTAGTATTGGATAAATGATACCGCGTTTGCATTGGAGATGTGGAGGGAAAGTACTTTAAATACTGGAGATAGCTAATTTCATTCAAAATAAACATTTCTTCATTTTTAAAAAGAAAAAAAACTGCGTTTAACGAATGCTGAAAAATCGCTTGCCCCATCCTCTAATTGAACCGACTAAAATCGGAAAAAATAACAGCCAGTATTTGTATTGCTTTAATCGATAGGATTAATTTATTGTTCCTTTTTAAAAATAAGGTTATGTTTCCTTTGAGTAGAATATATCTTCAGTATAATAAATAGAGTACTTTCCATCCACGCAAAATTGAAAAAATACCACTCTGTATAGATATAAACTAAATTATATCTAAGTCCTGATATGGTTTAGAGAATTTTGTTCATAGTAACTTTTGCTCACTATATACTGTAGGTACTTTCATATTATACCATTTTCATTCATGGCCGCTCAATCCCAAAACGACGCCAATTCTTTCAGATGAAAAAGAAATGGGAAATTAACAAATTAATATGATATACTTTTGGTAATATGCTATGGCAATGAGAACATAAGTTACGGAAATGAAACATCTGGTCACGGCAATGAGACTAAATTGTTTTACAAGGCATGGCAATGATTTTTTATTCATTGCCGCGTTTTTTTCTTCATTGCTATAGCAAATTTTGACCACGGAAACCATGGAAATGAAAGCACGGTGGTGAAAAACGATCCAAAAATATAATTTAACAAAAAATCTATTAATTATTCGAAGTAATAAACACTTCACTAAAATAGACAAGAGAAATTGCGTTCTATTGAATGTATAATCAAGAGGATAAACTTATTGGAATAGAAAGTTATACCTATCCACAGTAATGAAAGAAAAAATGTCCAGTAACATAAAAATGATAAACTTTTATTTAAGGTGCCAAAACGCAGGCACGTGTGCACGTCCTTCCATGTCGAGCACTTAGGCGGCACCAATATGCAACGTTTAGCGCTTATGAGGAAGGACACAAGTCGTTAGATAAAACAATATTCTAAAATATGTTTAGAACATGGCGATTAAAGGTAACTCCAGGATAAATGAACTTTTATTAACCATTCGTTGTATTGTCTAAATATTTGAATAAATGTATTTCGTAACAATACTTTAACTATTCACGTATCAAATAAAACTAGGTTTTAATTTAAAAAACCAATAGATTTTTATCAATGAGGTATCACAACACAATAGGTGACGTGTGGACAAACACGGCAATGAAAAATTTCGAGGTTTAAATATTTTTTTTGGAGAATCTATAATCCTATTTAATGAAATATTTAGTGCTTCACATAGATCACTATTTCACCTAACCAGAAAAAAATGTTAGAGTATTGTAACAATGATTTTTAGTACCGATTTCATCGATGCCACGCAATTTTTGGTCCCGGGAAATTCACCAATAAAAGTAGTTTTATAATCCTCATAAGATAAAGTTGATATTCTACTTTCTACGAATGTTTAGACTAAATATTAAACTACTGAATATTGATATTTACCGTGAAGCGGGTGCCATCGGACCTCAACAACGCAGTGATTTGATTGACGACGACTGCTACAGATTTTCCTATGGCAATCTGTGGAAGATTTACCGCGTTTGTGGCGTTATGGTAGCTACCGCTACGGAGCAGGCGCGGGTTCGATCCCCGACCGCCGGTGCAAATATTTTTCAAGCATGAATATGAATATTTGTTGGGTATTTCTAAGTATAATTATGTGTGTATTGACAAAAAAATGTATCTAAGTATGTTTATCGGCATTTTAGAACCCATAATACAAGCTAGTTAAGCTATGCTTACTTTGGGTCTAGATAGCGTTGTGTAGAATGTCCTACAATATTTATTTTATTTGTGGATCCACATGGCCTAATAATGTTCTCAGAGGCATGGAAGAATAGGCCACTCATATTAAGATTGACCTAGCTAGTACAAATTTAACTTACAATGTGTTAACCTCCTAAGTTACCTCTTAGCCACGAGCCTCTCCACTTTTATCGTTGACTGTACTTTGTTTATTGTGATATACGGTAAACAAGAAGGTTAGAAACATATATTACCCGAGAGGTACAGGTACCTACGGAAGTTTTATGGGGCGACAATATCCTAAAATCAATAAATCAATCCTTGTAGTCTTATTACATGTAAAGTGTATTTATAGGCCGGTCGAGCGATTCATCAAATACCCTACTATGAATACGTAGGTATATTGAATGTTTTAACCGACTCCTAAAAAAAGGTCTCAATTGAATGAATGGGTTTTTATGATCTCTTTTTTTATAAGGACACGTCAATTTGAAAACCCCTCGCCTGATAGTAATCTGAAGGTAAAGTCTCTGATAAGAGGGTCACCATTACAGACACGTACCATGTTACAATGGTGGCACTCAGCTTGACGGCCTCATCAGATGCTTTTTCACGCCCCGCTTATAGGACCCGGGACTGTAGGAGGAGGGAAACACGTGAACTGGTAAGGAATTCCAAGTCTTCTATGTTGGTGAGAGGCTAATGCAAGGGTGGTCCCATGTCCAGGGAGTCAGTAAATTTCCCTCGATTTCTCTAGGATCCCATCATCGAAATTGAGGGAAATTTTCAAAATGTAGGAAAAAACATTGTTTCTGCTGACTTTACATATTTTTTTATATTCCGTTCTGGAAATCATCTTCTCATGATGTTGAGCTGATGATAGAAACCTAAGCCCACGATGGACATTGATCAGTACATCGATGTAACGGTTACAATTCACTGAAAAGGGAAAAATAAATAAAAATATAAGTAAAAGTTAGGTAAGCCGTAGGCGTGCAAACGAAATATTGGGAAATATTTTGTTTGTAGGTATATTTGCTTAAAAATATAACTGGAATAGGTACATACTGGATATAAAAAGCTTTTTATTAGAATGCTCGGTAAAGCCATAAATATAATGAAATTACGTAAGCCTCGTAGCAATAAATCAGCCTATCAAGTGGGCAACACTCTGAGGCCGGTAACGACACGTGTCGACGGTGTATATAGTAGGTATAGATAATACAGGGCATCCCACGGCAATGCCACATGGAGGGAAAGTGCCTTAAATCCTTAAGTTGGCTCATTTTACTTGAAGGAGACATCACTTTATTTTTAAAAAGAAATAAAAGTGCATTCAAAGGTTTTTAAAAATTCACTTGCCACACCCGGTAATCGAACCGACTATAATCCGAAAAAGTAACATTCTGTATTTTTATGGCATTAATCGATAGTGTCAAATCAAATCTCTCTAAGAAACATGGTAAACTAAATGAAATGAAGTCCACAAAATCTTAACTTAATTGCCGTGGGACGCTCTGTATAATAATACCGACATGGACAAAACTCCGGGACATTATACCAAATTACGGAGATGTCAAGATGATACTTCACCACTATTCTAATGTGCTTGTTTCTAAACCTCTCTCCATCATAAGATTGCCTGGCAGAAATCGCATTTAGCGAGGCCACCCATTATACATTTAACTATCTAATTATAGCTAAAGCAACATGTCCAATCCTAATTTAATTAATAATGAAATTCAGGCGGATATCCTTATTTTTAATTTACCCCACCTAAACCCTAAATTCACTGGCTTGGTGTCATAGAGATGCGTGCTCATGATCTCACTACCATCGATGCCCAAGACTGTGCGAAATGGAGAAGAAACAGCCAGAAAGCGGACCCCGAACCCGAATGCAACCGGGACTAATGCAAGGTCATGACGACCCCGCTTAGATATCAATCATTAGGTCAAGGGCGCGCGAAGAATCAAAGAATCAATTTCGTTTATTAAATTTAGGCACATATAGAGCACATAATATGAACGTCAAAATATTACAATTGTGTCAAGAAGTATGTAAACAAAAAATAAAATATTAAATAAATTAAAGTAAACCATTTGAAAATGATTCTTTCGCTGGTTCGGTAGTTGGTTCTACTGAGAATCTACCAGCAAGAAACTCAGAGAACTCAATTATCCTTTTTTTTTTTTTTTAATACGGTTTTTATACTATTTACAAAAGTAATTTTTATACAATTTAAAAAAGAAAGTGTGTTATTTTATATTCGTATGTCAATAAACTGTCACATAAAGGTATGATTCCGAAGCCGACCACATACGATAACGACTGACGCATGCGGTAGATACAGCGTATCCATTACTTGTTTAACTCCGATAAGAATAAAAGAGACCATTGAGAAACCGCAATGAATTACACGCATGTGCTTCGTGCGTCGGTAGTTTGTCGTATAGGATCGGGTACGGAATCATATTATCTTAACATGTGTCTGATCCACGCTAAGATGAAAATAGTGGGGAAGTGAACCCACTTTTCTCCCCTAGGTGGGTTGGTTACAGGCCCTCGATTCTGCTAAAGCAAAACCACTGTCGTGCAACAATCTGTGCAAAAATTGGCATTAAATATTGGACTTTATTGCTATAGAGTTAAAATCCAAATTAAATGACAATATTTTCATTGACCTTTCGTTGACTCTACAAAAATACACTTAATTTAGAACTTTAACTGCATTATTGTAAAGGCTAAAATCAAATGCAATTTTCTCGCAGTCTCTGTGGTGTGACAGTGGTTGTGCTTTAGCAGAATCGAGGCCCTGGTCGGTATAATATAGCAACAGTCAAATTAGTGTCTCACGGAGGATATATTCAGGTGAGTACACTAACGCTTAAGGAGGGAGGAAGGTACCAAATGTATAATGCATCTTTGATATACTTTGTCCTAAAGGCTCAGCGTTGTAGGCTTTTTTACGTGTGTGTCTTTCGTGCCATGAATATACATGAGCAGGAATGCGTTAAAAAGGAACTCTGCACCTCCTCTACACGTAGACAGATTCATCTGCGGATATTAGCAGCGGACGCCTCCGGTGGTGTATTTTTTGCAACTAAAATATATTAAGCTGTTATACAGGCATTTCCGAAGACGACTGCACACGCAGAGCGTACCGTGAAATAGATTCGAATACGATAATTTTCTTAATTGTTTTAATTCATTGCTGCTTCTCAATGGTGCCCTTTATCCGTATCAAAGTTTAACAAGTAACGTATGTGAAGAAACTACACATCATGCGACTATTCAAGTCCATTTTACGGTACCTACGCATATCTGTTGTCGTATGCGATCGCCTTCAGAATCATACCATACTGCTGCCCTTGATAGATAGAAGCATACCCTTGATTAGATTAACCAACTTTTCGCAAATCCATTACAACGTTCTATTTGAATACAAATGGTCAAAATTATACTCATCCTTGTTTGGTCGATGTTATCACTGGCTTACATTAACTAAGTGTATTCTTAAAGGTGTGATTCCAAAGCCAACCGCATACGACAACGACAGACGCATGCAGCAGATACAGCGTACCCATTACTTGTCAAACTCCGATACGGATTTAGGGGACCATTGAGAAGCCGCAATGAATTACTCGCATCTGCTGCGTCGACAGTTGTCGTATGCGGTCGGCTGCAGATTCATACCTTAAGGCCCCGAATCAGATCAGCATCGAAAAATAGGTATTTTTGAAACCGTTTTTCTTTTTAAATATAAAACCTACAGATATGGAATTCACATGCGTGCATACTACAGGATATGCAAAGTAACTTCATCTTTTCATAAATTAAATAAAAAAGGAGGAAATAGCTGAAAAAGCTCTACTCTTTCTTATGAAACCAAATATTTTCTACAATATGTATCCAAATAATCTAAAATTTCACATGTATGTTAAATAAGTGTATTAGCATGACGTGATCTTCTTAGTTAGTAACCGTCGCCTATAAAGTTATCTATTAAAATTAGTTTTACTGATTTTTACGGTTCAAATATGAGCGAATGACCTTGAGCATTTGTATGGTCAAAGTCATTCGCGTATGTAATCAGTTAATTGGTGAAGCGATTGCCGATGAAATATATATTGAGCATAAGTATGGTGAACATAAATATCTACGTATGCAGATATTCCTTCATCTGTGAGCTAAATAACATGAATTTATGTTCTAGATCTGTGAACTAATGTGTTTGTGTTTTTAGACTGAATCTTCAAAGGCATCTTGATACAGTTTCAGATAATAATATAATGTCTACTTTCTACTTATGTAGGTTTTTTATACCAATTAGGTGGCAGACAAGCCCACGGCCCACCTGATGGAAAGTATTTTTTTATATAGGACACTTCAATTTGACTTCATCTCGCCTGATGGTAAGCTAAAGGCAAAGTCTCGGAAAAGTTGGTCACCATTAGACACGCACCATGTTACAATGGTGGCACTCAGCTTGACGGCTTGACGGCCTGAGTAACATGCTACTAATATTTCCATATTCCCACAGAATCAGGACTAACGCGGGCGAAACCACAAGGCGATGTTAGTATTTAATAATATAGACAGTACGTACTGACAGCCTCCGTGGCGTAGCGGTAGTGAACGCGGCCGCTACGCAGGAGGCGCGGGTTCGATCCCCGCTCAGTGCAAATATTTGTGTGAATTAAATATGAGTATTTGCATTGGTCTGGTCGTGCCTCGGAGAGCACGTTAAGCCGTCGGTCCCGGTTGCCATGAGAACATCTATGGCAGTCGTTACGGGTAGTTGGAGCCCTCAAAAATCCAAAAACAACGGTCTAACTGCAAAGCTTCGATATCGCCTAATGTTAACATTGGGTTGTGGAGGTCAGATGACAATCGCTTCACGGAAAATATCGAGGTCTAGCCAAATCCGTGGTTAAGACTGGTAAAAGCGGACCCCAGATTCCGAGCTGAAAGCTTCGGATGCGACTGGGAATTAACGCTAAGAGGAAGAAGTACGAATAACATAATATGCTCATTAAGCTGGAAGCCTACACCTACCATAAAAGTATATTCTTTACGGTCGATATTATATGAAATGGTACTATTTTATACCTTATGAATTATATTTTAACGAGCTTGAAGTTACTTTATTTACATACACACTCGTAATAAACAGACTGATACCTGTATATCTCTGAAAGGATTGGCAGGGATATCCCTTCGACGACTAAATTTATTGCCACATTACAGGGCATTAACCTATTGCCTTCATTTAGCCACAATTTATTATATTCATCCGTGTGGTGATGAAGAAAGAATACAAGTATCCCACTGCACTGAAACGTGGTCCCTCACTATGCACTGAAACGTGGTCCCTCACTATGGGCCTTATGAGTAAGCTCAAAGTAGCCCAACGAGCTATGGAGAGGGCTATGCTCGGAGTCTCTCTGCGAGATCGAATCAGAAATGAGGAGATCCGTAGAAGAACCAAGGTTACCGACATAGCCCAGCGGATTAGCAAGTTGAAATGGCAGTGGGCAGGGCACATAGCACGGAGGACTGATGACCGATGGGGTCGAAAAGTCCTCGAGTGGAGGCCACGTATCGGCAAGCGCAGCGTAGGACATCCACCCACAAGGTGGACAGACGACCTCATAAAGGCCGCGGGAACGCGCTGGATGCGAGACGCTTCCAACCGGTCCTATTGGAGATCTATAGGGGAGGCCTATGTCCAGCAGTGGACTTCCTATGGCTGAAATGATGATGATGATGATGATGATCCCACTCATTTCCTTCGAATTGTGTCGAGAGAGGCGACTAACAGAAAAATACTTAAAATATACTACTGCGAGAAAAGTAAAACTCGAAATAAAACCCTGTACCAACACGTCTGGCCAGCGTTGAAACAGTACTTATGCCAAAGCCTTCCAACATTGAGAGAGGCCTTTGTCTAACGGTGGACTGCGATAGGCTATTAATTGATTAAGGAACTATTTTCCAGTCAAGATGGTGAAGTTAATCTTACGATCCCCCCTCCCAGATGGCTTCAATAAATATAAATTATTACTGTTATAATAATAAATAAATAAATAAATATTGTAGGACATTCTACACAACGCTATCTAGACCCAAAGTAAGCATAGCTTAACTAGCTTGTGTTATGGGTTCTAGAATGCGGATAAACATACTTAGATACATTTTTTTTTTTTTTTGTAAATACATACATATTATACATGGAAACACTCAGACCAATGCAAATATTCATATTTCATGCACACAAATATTTGCACTGAGCGGGGATCGAACCCGCGCCTCCTGCGTAGCGGCCGCGTTCACTACCGCTACGCCACAGAGGCAGTCAGTCTGGAAACCTTACACCTGTTGATTTTTGAAATCCACACAAATTTTAATATTATAAATGCGAAAGTAACTTTGCCTGTTTTCACGCCTAAACCACTGAACCAATTTTGATGAAAGGGGGTTGGGTAATGTTGGCGTCGTGTCGGAATTGAGCGGCCATCAATGAAATTGGTATAATATGAAAGTACAGTATAAAGTGATCAAAAGTTACTATGGACAAACTTCTCTAAACTATATCGGGACTTAGCTATACAGGGTGGTATTTTTAAACTTTACTTAGATGGAAGTACTCTAAATACTGAAGATAGCGAATTCCACTGAAAAGAAACATTCCCTTATTTTTAAAAAGAATCAAAACTGCATTCATAGTTTTCTGAAAATGCCACACCCGGTAGTCGAACCGACTAAAATCTTCCTATAACCTTCTATTTCATAGATTTCCTTTTACTTAATTTACCAAGTTTGTTAGAGAGATTTGAACCTTATGATCGACCTTATAGATTGATGTAATAAAAATACAGGGTGTTATTTTTTCGAATTGTAGTCGGTTCGATTATAAGGCGTGGTAAACGAGTTTTCAGCATTCCTTAAATGCAGTTCTGTTTCTTTTTTAAAAATATACTAAACTGTATGCAAAGTTTTCTGAAAATGCCACACCCGGTAGTCGAACCGACTAAAATCTTCCTAAATCTTCTATTTCATGGATTTCCTTTTATTTAATTTACCAAGTTTGTTAGAGAGATTTGATCCTTATGATCGACCCTATCGATTGATGCAATAAAAATATAGGGTGTTATTTTTTCGAATTGTTCGATTATAGGGCGGGGCAAACGATTTTTCAGCATTCCTCAAATGCAGTTCTATTTCTTTTTTAAAAAGAATCAAAACTGCATTCATAGTTTTCTGAAAATGCCACATCCGGTAGTCGAACCGACTAAAATCTTCCTATAACCTTCTATTTCATAGATTTCCTTTTATTTAATTTACCAAGTTTGTTAAAGAGATTTGATCCTTATAATTGACCCTATCGATTGATGCAATAAAAATACAGGGTGTTATTTTTTCAAATTGTAGTCGGTTCGATTATGAGGCGTGGCAAATGATTTTTCAGCATTCCTTCAATGCAGGGCTGTTTCTTTTTCAAAAACACACAAAACTGTATTCAAAGTTTTCTGAAAATGCCACACCTAGTAGTCGAACCGAATAAAATCTTTCTAAATCTTCTACTTCATGGATTTCCTTTCATTTAATTTACCAAGTTTGTTAGAGAGATTAGATCCTTATGATCAACCCTATCGATTGATGCAATAAAATATAGGGTGTTATTTTTTAGAATTTTAGTCGGTTCGATTACAGGGCGTGGCAAGCGATCTTTCGAAATTCTTTAAATGCAGCTTTGTATTCTTTTTTAAATAAGAGAGTGTTTCCTTTGAATGAAATTAACTATCTCCGGTAGTAAGAGTAGGTACTCGTACCCGGTTCGACTACCGTGTGTGGCATTTTCAGAAAACTTTGAATACAGTTTAGTGTGTTTTTAAAAAAGAAACAGCACTGCATTTAAGGAATGCTGAAAAATCGTTTGCCACGCCTTATAATCGAACCGACTACAATTCGAAAAAATAACACCCTGTATTTTTATTACATCAATCGATAGGGTCGATCATAGGGATCAAATCTCTCTAACAAACTTGGTAAATTAAATAAAAGGAAGTCCATGAAAAAGAAGGTTTTGTAAAATATTAGTCGGTTCGACTACCGGGTGTGGCATTTTCAAAAGTCTTTGAATGCAGTTTTGTTTCTTTTAAAAAATAAGGTAAAGTTTCCTTTAAGTAAAATTCGCTATCTTTAGTATGAGGGTACTTTCCTTCAAGGTAAAGTCGAAATGTTCCACCCTGTATATCGCAGCTCCGATATTACTTACAATGAAAATAATGACATTTGTACGTGTGTTTAACACAGTACAATGAAGTGGTATCAAAATTAATTATGGCCGCTGAAAAAATTAAGAACGCCACTGTCCATACTAGATTACCCAATCCCCTTTGGTACAGAGATAGTTTAGACCTTGGGAAAGGACATAGGCTATGTTTGATCGTGATAACCGACATCCACGCGAGCGGAGCTGCAGGCAAAAGCTAGTAAGTAATAAATTAAATATACCATACACATTCTCATTGTCTGACTATATGCAAGTGTATTTGAACTTTAGTTCATAAATTCGGAACTTTGCGGTCAGTACTGGGAGCAAAACTAGTGCAACTTGCGCTACCATTGTGCATTAGTGAGTGTTTAAACTAACTTCAAACCATTTATTATAAAAGCAAAGCAAACACTGGATATGCTTGTAGTTGTAGTTCATAATTAAACACTGTAGTTAATAGTTCGAGAGCTGTACGATTTTTGAGTACATTCTTGAGGCAAGATGAAATCTTGTCACACAACTTTCCTGTTATTCCCCAACACGAAGTTGCAGACCTGGCTGGTGGATAAGGGTGCTAAATCAACCCCTGAATTATTAAAAATAAACAAAAAAACAAATGATTTTTGTTTTTTTTTTTATATTTTGGTTTGGTTTGGTTTGAGGTAATAGGCAATTTTTATAATGTTGTAGTTTCATGTTTGAGCAATATTTGAATAAGTTTGAGGAGTGTTTCATGCTCCACCAAGATTCTTCTTCATCATCTTTTTATTGTTTTTCTTATAAAGAATATTAGCAACCGAAATTACTAAATATTTCAGTTAAGCTCTCCAACTAAGCTAAATTGCTTGTGCTAAGAGTGGGTTCACGTCGGTAATGTAATGGCCAGGATTTTAACCCGGGACCTCTCGCTCGTAAGGCTGACTCCTTAACCACTAAGCTGCCGACGCTTAATGAAGAGTAACTAGTAAGTATTCGTAAGCAATCGCAATCTTTTCTAGGTGAATTTATAATTTACACTAACTCGAACATCTTATTGTACTCAAAAACAGAGAAACCAAATAAAATGAGAATTTTAGAATGAAATTCAGCCTTAATAAGATAAGGAGATAGCGAGCCTTAGTTAAAACTTCACAAAACCTTCATTTTATATTGGGAGGCTACCATGAAACGTCCGAAACTTCGAGCCCGCACGAAACACGAACGACAGACAATAGGTCGATCGAAGTCGCTTCGATTTTCTTCCATTAAGGTGATTACATACGCGAATGACTTTGACCATACAAATGCTCAAGGTCATCCGCTCATATTTGAACCGTAAAAATCAGTAAAACTAATTTTAATAGATAAATTTATAGGCCACGGTTACTGGTCACGTCATGCTAATACACTTATTTAACATACATCTGAAATTTTAGATTATTTGGATACATATTGTAGAAAATATTTGGTTTCATAAGAAAGAGTAGAGTGATGTTCAGAGCCTCTTTTCAACTATTTCCTCCTTTTTTATTTAATTTATGAAAAGGTGAAGTTACTCTGTATATCCTGTAGTATGCAGGCATGTGAATTCCATATCTGTAGGTTTTATAGTTAAAAAGAAAAACGGTTTCGAAAATACCGATTTTTTTATGCTGATCTGATTCGGGGCCTTAAGGTTTAAGGTTTTAGGCACACGAGCCACCGGCCACAACTACAAAACGCCGCCAGCATATTTTTTGTAGTTTTCATACAATTTATATGCACTCTGTTGACGTGGCCGCCACACGCTACAGATCATCGCTACTCATCTCTTGTGGTCCGCGCCGGCCACTAAGCGCCGACACAAAACACTGCCACATGCCACTCACGTGATTGCCCATCCTAAACCTTCAACATCAGAGTCTATTATGACACTAGCCGCACGGGTTTAAAAAGTTACGGCTTTCGACTGCAAGTGTCAGCCACCAGCCATAAGCTGCTGAGCTGTCGCGTGCTTCAGCCACTTTTATGGCCGCTTTGTGTTTGTGGCTGATGCGTATGACCCGTGTACGGCGACCGTAAGCCGGACCGAAGTGTCACGTAGGTATCATTTTCGGATCCTACTTCGCGATATCTTACTTCTGCATATTCCAATGAACCGATTTCCCAAAACTTTTCCATGGTAGGCTCACAGTTCTTTCATGAAAGTTATCATTTACCCATTTTAATATTATCGTCCGAATTTCTAAGAGAATAAAACTTTTGCTTTGATAATTTATATTCTTAAGTTACTTTTCAATTTGGGTAAGAAAGTTTATTTGTTCCAGGATTTTAGTTGAGAGGGCAGGAATATTTGTAGACCATCATAAAATTACTCAGCGTCAATAGTAGACTATGATTGAACAGATTTCCAAATTAAAATCTGTAAGAAATTGATTTCTTTAATTTTTTTTATACTACTTAGGTCGCAGACAAGCACACGGCCCTCCTGGTAAGTGGTTACCGCGGCATATGGGTGAGTGCAACACAAGGGGAATCACACTCGTTCTGCCGACCCTGTAAGAACAGAGTGAATTGAGATAATTTTAAAGCAATTAGTTTGCTAAACTAAACAAATTATAATAAATTGGAAAAAGCGAAATCAATTCTCGGGCGGGACTCGAACCCGCGATCTTTCCCTTACAGGGGGAACGCTCTGACCACTGAGCCACCGATTAATCAATCATATCAATCAGTCTACATCAGTCTCTGATGGACATGGGACTCTCCCAATACGTCCGATCCTTCGCCTCGCGTGTCCTTTATCCCAACTATCTTTTTAGGGTCGTCCGTTGGTCGGTATAGGTATATGTTGATCCCAAAATTAGCAGTATGCGTAGTACGCGTTTATTGTGTGTCTTTTGAGAATATGGGGAGTAACGGCTACAGAGGAGCTCAAATCCACCGCTCATTTATCAAACCAATTAAAATATATCAAAATATATGCCGGGAACTATACTAAACTTGATAATGAAGTAAACTAGTGTGTATAATCCTTCTCTGTCTTACTATCAGTAGAATAAAAGATGGTGATACATTTAAGTCGTATCATACACCAGGCACTAATATCGATCACTGGTTATTAAAAACAAACCATATTTCTCTCTATAAACTTGAAGTCAAACAGCAATGAATCAGTGAGTCCAAACATTGACCACGAGCGTCCATTTTCTGAGTTAACTTTGTTTTCTTGCACACAGAATAAATTAAGTCTAAATATATCTTACTGGGATATATTAAGGTTTCAATGAATGGTCCTTAAATAAATTTTGCGAAATTTTGGTTCACTTAATTATATCGTAGTATCTCGTCTGTAGTGAATTATTATTAACTTATTGGTATAGAAAGTAATTTTTGTGTGCGCGTTTAGCATTCAATGCTGAGATGGGGCATGGGGCCCTTTTAGGTTCGTACTATGTGAAATTTGTACCTATCTACTGTCACAAATTATTATATTTATGGCATACATTTTGTGAGAATTGTGAGGATCTTATATAAAATATTTTTCTTTCTTTCTATATCGGGACTTATCACGATTTAATTATCGTTATGGAACTTATTTCGGCATAAATAAGTTCTATAATTACTGGACACAAACAAGATTTCCACGCGGGCGGTGCCGCGAGCAACAGCTATCTATCTTCTTTTCTTAGTATTTGTGTTCTATATATATATGTATTAATCTATAAATATGATCTAATTTTATATATTAATCCTCTGTAATTGTACACTTGTCTTTTACCCTTTTGTCGCGCTTTTTCCTCTATCCCCCAAAGGTTTGCTGGGAGAAAACTCAATACTGAGTTAAGCTCGCCTTTGTACATCAAAATGTATTTGCTTTGACTCTGTATATAATTTTTAGTGTGCAATAAAGAATTAAATTAAAAATAAAATAAAATATATAAATTAATAATAATAATGTGCGTACTAACCCCAATCTATGTCGTTAATAACAAAATGATTTGAATTTGAATAGGGACGTCTTTTCTTTATCGGTTACCTAAAAAGTGTTACGCTTCTAAAATACTTATTTTAACTCAACCCACTCACACTTCGAGGGTTTTGAATAAAAATGTTACGAAATTCATTCTTTTGTGACCCAAGAAATAGTAACTTAATAATGATAGACTGACTTTACACAAAAAGTTCAACTTTAGCTCCTAACAAATTGTAAAACATTGTATTAAAACAAAAAAAGAACACTATTCTTTCATTTTACTAGGAATAAGGCGATTGCCATACTGCCCCTATCACGCAGTGTAGCGCTGGAGTGCGTGTTTTTACTATGAAAAGAACTATATGTGAATGCATCTTCTGTGTTTTCAATACAAAAAGAGCTATTTAGAAGCGACATAAGACCACGCACTCCCGCATTACGCTGCGTGAATCGGAGCAGTGAGTCAATCGCCTTATTCCAAATGAAACGAAAGAAACCTAACTCGGTTTGAGTGCACCACTGCCCTTATTTCGAGTTGAATCTAATTTGTTTCTTACAAAGGACGTCTGCATAAATCTTTACCACTTCTTAAGAGCTTTTTAACAAGGACGACACGAGGTCGACACGATTTTTTGCAGATACTAACTGTATGTGATGTCTGGTAGTTTAAGTATTCACTTAATTAACAGGTTTTATTGTAGGTGTATCTTGTATGGCTGCAATTTTTTCTTTCTTACTAATTTGTTTCCTTGTTATTGTTTAAGGGACCAAGATCTTCGCCAAAATACTACTATTAGCCAAACCAAAAGGACAAGAAGATATGCCACACTAAAATGATGATAAATTATTTAAAAATATTCAACAATAATTAAGTAACTTTAATATTCAAAAGTCGTACCGCAGTCGTACAAAATTTTTCAAAATAATTAACCGAATTATTTCCAAACGTCGTACCGCAGTCGTCTCAACTAAAGACTCCCAACCCATGGCACATTTCTTTGCCCTCTTCCCCAGCCCATTTAATTAATCCTGCGGTCTATAGGGATATATGTAATCATCTCTCTCACGTACCACATAATATAACACTCCTAAAATATGGGGGTCTTCCGTAAAGAGGTGAAAGCTAAACTTTTTATGACCCGACAAAATATTAATTAGGCAGAAAAGGGTTGAACCCTGACCTCTGCAGTGTAGATTAAACACGAATTTATTTATGTATAAGTCTTTTGTCTGGTCGTGAGGTCATAAATGTATTAAAGGGTAACGACAAACTGACGTTCAAAGTATTAAACTCAATTATAGTTAGAAGTGATATTTTAAAAAAGTTTTTATAAATACTCTCTCGCTCTAGCACCAGATATTTCAATACTTCCTTTCTTTTTTGCACGATAAGGAACTTGGATGATCTACCCACACACGAATTTCGATAAGGTCCGGCCCGGTTTCCGTATTCAGGATACTTGATTCGTCATTACGTACCCATATCATCTAAATCACATCTCAGACAATTTCTCTTCAATGGATTGGGTCTTGGAACCTTTGCGTTTGAGGTCATTTGTGCTGAGCTGAGATAGTCAGTGACTCCTTAAGATCATTTCAACGGTGATAATGATGATTCTACCTAAATCTCAATGATTTATTATATTCTACTCACCGAATAGCGCCTCATCTTTTTCCGTAAGTGTCGTAGAAGGTGACTAAAGGATGTGGCTATTCTCCACCCGATAGTAAATATACAGCCCATGACATAGTGCCCGCTTGACGGCAATAAGCTCGCCCCCTAATACGGGAGACCGAAAATCGTAGTCCGTCCCAAGCGAGCAGTCCGACTGGGCAAGTATACCTCCACCCTACAAAATACCGCGGCTAAATAACCTCATGTTGTGTTCTCGGCGATGATTAGGGTAGCCAGAGCTAACTGGAGAAGTTTTGTGCTGTCAGTGGGAAAGTCAAAGGCCTACTTATCGGCACAGAAACTCTCTGTTCTTACAGGGCCGACAGCACGAGTGTGACTCCCCTGGTGTTGCACTCGCCTATGGGCCACAGTAACCACTTCCCATTAAGTGGGCCGTGTGCTTGTCTGTGACCTAAGCAGTATAAAATAAAACCTCTGTCTACCTCTATGGGGAATAACAGGAGTGATTGTATGTGTCTGTATTTCTTGATAGTTAAGCCTTGGTCGTATATATCTATACTACCTAGTTGAATCTATCGAAGCGTTGCGTGAACCAACTTTTTACTATAGCTACGATAATCCTAATGATATTTCCATCATCTTAGGGATTTTAATAAAGAAATTCTTTGGAAACTTAGGAATATTTCTGAAAAGTTTTAAGTAAGTACCTAATACTTGGTAAGTTTAGCTACTTAGTGAATTCAATATCTTTTTATACACTTTCGGTTATTGATCTCCGGAGAAGGATTGCGGGTTTCATTATTTTCTTATATAATCACGATGCCATTCAACTTGGCACTGCTTTCTCACCAATATTCTGTTTGACATCGGTGAGAAGAAATTTGGCGCTTGAACCTACAGGTTGTGTTTGTTTTATATTTTTATTTAGAAAATATTATGCAAGCGGGTGGATAAGAATATCGCGGTACGAAATCTGCCAGAGCAGCTAGTTTGTAGGTAAATAAATTACTAAGCACTAACGAGCTTATTTTCAACTAGAATAATTAAAGAACCTTGTACGACTCGAATTACAGTCCGAGCGTACAGAACTTTCCGTCGAGGTCTGTACGTTGCCAGCGAGGTCTGTATCTGTAGGTAACTTTTTTGTTTCGAGCGCACTACAGTAGCGGTTAGCTGCAGACGTGTTACTTTAATTAATACGTTCTGTGTACAAGGATCTACTAAAGTAAAAGTGCGCCAAGCATATCTAAACATATAAGAAAAGTGTAACCGATCGCTGTCTGTACATGGTAAGGATATGAGAAAAACAGGTATTGGGGGACTTTATTAACGTAATAATTTTTTAAATCTGTTTATTATAAGTAAAACTCGAACGTAACCAGTCAAAAGTCTTAAGTAGTAAGACTGAAAGTCGACCTAGGTGTACGTATGTCAATCACTTGTCTCCTTGGGCCTACCCCTTTTACTTTCAAAGACGTACTCAAATACCTTGAAACAAAATATATTTTTAGAACTGTCTATTATTTCTACGGACCTTAAAACTGACTTAAGGACTGAGTTCATTAAAAATAATAATAAATAGATAGATACTCTTAAATACACACCAAGAATAGGATACATACACATAGGATAGTACATGGTAGTGAGGTATGCTGGGTGGTGTTCGATTTCTTCGGTCTTCTAGACAAATAGTGTATACACTATATTGCAGTGGCGAGGAGACCTTTTAAACGTATTTCTACCGGCTTGCTCTGCAATGGAAAGCCGTGGTATCATCGTTCTATAAGAGGTAAGCCGTTTTTTGCGATGTATTTTGTCAGACATATTGTGTCTATATGGTATATGGTCAAATCAATATGATTGAAAAAGGAAAATATTATACCGCATCCAAAATAATATAAAAATGTATATTTATACCTCTTTCCGCTGCCATTTTGTATGTCCCACTTATCGTATATTGTATTTCACTAAGGTATCTTCGTTAATTAATAAAGAATCAGCTGTCAGCTCACCACGCATTGCGACGACATGACGCCAGAAATACATTAAGTATTTTAATGCTTGAGATTTTTTAATGTTTTGGCTGCATCAAGGTAGACGGTGAATTGAGTATGTACCGACGCTTTGGTGCTTATTAACTCCTCACTCTTACCTAGAACCGTGAAAAATAATTATTTCACCACTGTAACTATGAGGGTTGTAATGTCTCTCTGTGATCATGTATTGTGGTGTGTCTCTCCCTCTGTGTGCTAATAGTTGTTAAGCGCAAAACTCGAGAACGGCTCTACCAATTTCGATATTTTTTCCGCATAAACCCTTCAAGGTTGTTTCTGAGATCTTTTCAAGGTCTTTGGGGATGAAATCAATCTTACATACAAGCTGGCATACCGCTGATTGCCGGACGAAACTCACAGGGTTCTGAGTTCAGACGGCAGTCGTTGCCAAAAGAATCGTATGAACCGAATTAAATGAAGAAGGAGGACCCTGAACACCGAGGTCAAAGCCTCATAGGAGCTGGGAGCTGGGAATAAATCAAGTTTATGTTTTCCTAGCTGATGGAACCTTTTCCCGGGAGAAAAAGTACCATATATTATTATGTTATTATAGACTTACTATGTGTTATTATAGTCTATCCCTGTCCAAAATTCAGCCAGATCCATCAAGATCAATCTATAATCAATTGAAAAACAAACATCCAAACCTCAACCATACAAACATCTTCACAAATTAAGTAGGAAGCAGGAATAATGTGTAGTCTTTGTGTAGTTAACATCTCTGAGCGAGATTAAACGACAAAGCCAGATCTGAATTACAAAATGCGAAATGTACTCAGAGTGAAATTAACCTTTGGGTACTTGCGTATTGGTCTGTTAGACCGATGATATACATTTACCATTTTTGATTAAAAACGCTTTCTGGCTTGTAAACTTTTAAAATTCCGTATTTCTGTCATAACTTTTTACAAAATCTATCTATGTTTTCGTGTGGTGTGAGTTGAGTGATTCTGAAGGCTTATTAAATTTCGAAAGTTGATTGAGAAAGTTTGGTTCGTTTTCAATTAATAATTACATACCTACATTATACATACATAATATATTCATGCCTGTAAATCCCCAAAGGGGTAGGTAGGGTGTCTTCAAGCAATCAATTAGCCTATTGCAGTCCACTATGGACATAGGCCTCTCCCAATGTGCGCCATTTCTGCCGACCCGTGTATTGACACCCTCATTTTGCCAAGTATGACTTTCTGTCCGTTGTAATAAGGGGCGAGCTTATTGCTGTTCAGAGGACATCCTACAGAAACTATCCATCACATGGCTGTATGGTTACTGTCGGATGGAGAACTGCCCTCTCTTATTCGCCTTCTACGAAACCCACGGGTAGAGACAGGGTTCTATTCTACTCCACCGGAAAGCATACATACTTACTAGTAATTTATTAATTAAGTAAATCACTAGTAAATATTCCTATGGAAGCGGTTCAAATAAATGGATATAATGTTGGTAGTTGTATGGTATAGTGTTAACCACTATTTGGCACCGGTGTTGGAAGGTTAAATTCGCAGAATGTGCCGCATTTCCCCAGAAACCTACATTCGGTACAAACTGAACTTAGCTGGATGTCACTTACTTTAAGCCAGAAGAGTACTTATTTTAAACAAACGAACAGCGTGCTTATAATAATTAACGTGGATATAATTAAGACGTTGAACGGAGAGGGAGTTGGGTAGAGTTAGTAAGATTTCTGATTTTGACAACCTCTGTGGCGTGGCGGTAGTGAGCGCGACGGCTACGCAGGAGGCGCGGGTTCGATCCCCGCTCAGTGCCATATGGATATTTACATTGATCTGATCGTATTCCAGTAAGTTGCCATACGAACATCTATGGCAGTTGTGGTTGAAATTTGGTACATGAATAGATTATAATCTGGCATAACAAATAGGTCAAAATAGGGTCGGTAGCACGAGTTTGACTCCTCTGGTATTGCAGACGAGCATAGGTTCGCTTTTTTTATATACAACTTAGGTGGCTGGGCTGCCACCTAAGTTGTATAAAAAAAAACACTTTTTCATATAAAGTTGGGAGCGGCTAAGGATATAGTTTTATTGGAGCGGTCGCTCACTCGCATTTTCCTGGCCTTTTTCCTTATTGCAGGGCTCCTGTTACAGCATGATATTAAAATAGCCTAGAGTCTTCCCCAACTTGGCCTAGTTGATTGACATACAAAAAGATACATTATTTTCTACAAATCGCACATGTATTTGCAGAGATTTGCGCTTGAAAACAAACAAACTCTTTAGGTAGCTTTACTATTAATATGAATTCAAGTACTCGTATAAACATTTGTAAAGTATACAGCGAACCTAAAATGGCGAGTGAAACAAAATCGGAAGTTTGTTCTTGTAGTATCGTTTTGAGCACGAAATTCTCGTTTACGAACTATAAAAGCTATTTCTGTTAAGGCGAAACTACACTTCGTTTTGTGTTATTTGTTTTACAACTTATCTGGCCGCATGCGACGAAGGCAGAGCGTAGTCATCTAAAGGGTCCTCTACACGTAGACAGACGCGTCCGCCGACGTGTGGACTGGATGATTTGCTCGTCTATGGTAGATATTTAAAGTTAAACATCTACTACAGAAGACCAAGACATCTGCGGATGAATCTGTCTACGTGAAGAGTAGTCCGTAATATTGCTGCCAATACGCGTATCCATACGTTTATCCACCACGCGCTTGTCTTTTGACACTTATAAGCCAATGAAAGACATGAATAAACCGCTAGTACCAGGGCATCAGCAAATAATACATAATATTTGGCATGTTTGGCACATCAACACGAAATGTGGATGTTATTTGCTCACACGATAACACAGTCAAAGACAGCTTTCGTATTTTTTTGTTTAGACAGGAAAAAATGTAGATACCTACCGCATTCTGCGGGCTCGGTGAAGCCACGCGGGTATGTGGGGCTCTCACCACACTAAAACAACCTGCCGTGTGCCATACGCTGCGACTTAGTGAGTGACACGTCGGAAACACTACGCTCTCGTCGAGGGTTCACCCAAGCGCTGACCCGCAAAGTGCGGTGCGGACCCGTCTTCTGATTGGGCGATGTCTCGATACTCCAGGACCACCCATTCGCTGGTCGAAGACAGCATAGTTCCACTCTATCGCCATCGAAGCCTGCATCAACCTCAAGCCAGCCAGAGAGTAAAAGGCGACCGAATAACTCTTAACGAAGTGTGAATCCACCTTAATGCTAGTACCTCCTAAGTATCTTTATGTGGTCACGTAGGCAGATGGAAGTTAGCTCAGGCGATATGTAGCACTAAGTGGATTTAGTAAACTGGGTTTAGGTTCGGAGTTTGGGTGAAAAAAAAAGTTGATACTACTTCATTTTCGAAGTTATATTTGTGAGAATTATGAGGTCGATTAGGGAAAAGTGTCTTTGCAGTTTTCTGTTACATAATTTTCAGTTTAAAAACGACAGATTGCTTTTGAGATGAAAAAAGTTAAATTTTTTATACCACTTTGGTAGCAGACAAGACGAGTGAATAACAGGGGAGTCAGGCTTTTTTTTTGTCTTATGTCTGTTTGATCGTAATCGGTTCAGTAGGACCAGAGATACGAGCAAAAATCATGGTAACTGACATATGCGCGAGGCACACGGCCCACCTGATGGAAAGTGGTTACTGTGGGCTATGGACGCATGCAACGCGTAGTTGTAGATATTTTTCTACAATTAACTGAATAATATAAAAGATTAACGCCCAGTTTCCGAAAGGCTGATCAATGTCAAATTAACTAATCGGCTGTTAAATATTTTTTCAAGTAGCAATTGGGTTGCTAAAAGCATGGTTAAATAGTATAATTTGATCATCGTGTTGGTTAATCAGCTATTTTAACCGACACAATGATCAAACTAAACTATTTAACCATGATTCTAGCAAGATAATTGCTACTTGACAAGAGATTTGATAGCCGATTAGTTAATTTGACGTTGATCAGCCTTTCGGAAACTGGACGGTTGTTTAGTACTTAATTCATATTTCAAGAATTTCTCTTAAATCTATTACTGACCAGCTCCCAACTTCCTCAGTTCTTTGTACAGTGCCCAGCAATCCTTTACATCACAAAGCTTAAACTTGTACGTCATGTTTACATTTACATTTAAAGTAGGTATCCTTGTGCGAAATTATATTGCTCTCTTTTCCCGATGGAGTAGAATAGGGCCACCCCAACACTTCCCGTGGGTGTCTTTGAAAGCGACTAAGGGATAGGGCTGTTCTCCACCACCTAGCGTTATTCCCAGTCGCATACGAAGCTTTCAGCTCGGAGTCTGGGGTCCGCTTTACCAGTCTTAACTACGGATTTGGCCAGACCTCGATATTTTCCGTGAAGCGATTGCCATCTGACCTCCACAACCCAATGTTAACATTAGGCGATATCGAAGCTTTGCAGCTAGACCGTTGTTTTTTGGACTTTTTAGGGCTTCAACTACCCGTAACGACCGCCATAGATGTTATTATGGCAACCGGGACTGACGGCTTAACGTCTCCGAAGCACGACCAGACCAATGCAAATATCCATATTTAAAGCACACAAATATTTGCACTGAGCGGGGATCGAACCCGCGCCTCCTGCGTAGCGGCCGCGTTCACTACCGCTACGCCACGGAGGCTGTCTCCAGGGCTGTTCTCCATTTGACAGTAAACATACAGTCCATATCAAAGTGCTATATCAAAACCCCCTATTATGTGCACCCGAAAACCATAGTTGATGAAATGTGGGAGTTAATTACACCTCTGCCTACCCCTTTGGAGATATACAGACGTTCAGCACTGAACCTTTTACACTTTATAGCCCCGAGATCAGCTTATTGTTTTTGATTGGAATATTGGCTAGTCGGGAGTGACTGCCGCCTGACCTTCTAACCTCGAGAGGAAAGCAAACGCCAGGGCCTTGTCCATCAATCACCCAAAGTCACCGTACAACTTATATTTTACAAACAAAGTGCTTCGTAGAATTAAAATATAATAGGTACTAGCGGTTACCCGCGGCTCCCGAGTCTAATCTATCTCTGTACCAGATTTCATCAGAATCGGTTCAGTGGTTTAGGCGTGAAAGCGTAACAGACAGACAGAGTTAGATAGAGTATGGATGTATGATATTACCCACCACATCCACCACCCCATCTCTTCCCATGCGGTGTCGTACAAGGCGACTAAGGGATAGGGCTGTTTAATATCAGACAGAGATATACAACCCAGACTCAGCCTCAAATGCATGGCTCGAGTCAACAATAGTGCCCGGAATACGGCAATAGGCTCACCCCCTATTACGTGGGACCTAATACAACGACTGGTGAAATGTGGGTGTTAATTCACTGCTGCCTAACCCTTCGGGTATAAAGGCGTGATTGTGTATATTGTATGTATGTATAATATTAGTAGGAGATAGGATTAGGTACATTTATTCTTAAATGTAATCTACAAGGATTCTCATCTTCTATATCACGCTTACCATCACAATGTTAAACAACCCAATTTTCTAAACTGATGGTAACATTGTACATACAGCCTTATGTCCACATTATCTTCATATCTTATACCCTTTTGGCGCAACCTTCACATAATACTCGACAAACGTTGACTGACTGTATCAAAGAACGAACGTGCTTTTGAATGAAATACACTTGAGGCCATTAAAATGGCTACCCGTACATCTATCTGGACCTCATTTGTGAAAAGGTCCTAAAATGAGGTCGTATGGGTGCTTTTGTGATAAGATCCAAACTAGGAGGTCATGTGGATACGCGTTAAAATTATTATAATTCTTTTTATATGGTTCAAAATGTATACTAAATATATATATATACAACATTATGCTACTGTTGTCTGTAGCATAATGTTGTATAAATAGACTTATTAATAAAATCAATTAGTAAAATCTAAAAATTATACGAGTATTTGTGTATATGAATGATATATTATAGTTTGGGAGCCAAAGTTCATCCAAATTTAGTACTAGGTACCTTAACTTCATTGTATTACCCTCTAAGACATGTTTGTGTCTTATGGCATCAATAAAATTATTTTAATTTTTTTTATAGTCTTCAAAACAGGCGTAAATTTAAAGTATTGTTTTTACGTATTTGTGACAAAGAAGCTAGATTTCCGGAGTCCATTCATGCACTCTAGGAATCTAGCAGAACTTAGACGGCAAGCGTTTGGCACGAACAAAAAACAAAACAAAATGACTTAAATATTTAAAAATCTACCGTGCATATGAACTCCACAGAACTTCATTGCAGTTAATTAAAACTTGTCCGCGTAGGAGGGACAGGTTATTATCTGCTTCTATATTTCGCTTCCACCACTAACTCCTTAGCGAAATATAGGTACGTTTTGAAGATAATATTAGAAACGACTTCATTTTTTGTAGAAGGTAAAGTACCTTTGTCTAATTGAATGAAATTTTGAAGCATTTATTATGCTAACTATTCAAAACGATTAAGAAAGAGAAAAGAGAATCGACCTGCCCCTCTAGACAAGTGGCAATTCGTTGCTCGGCGTATGATGGAATAGAATGCCAAATGTATGGGATTTGACGTAGGTATATGACAGGCGTCAACGAATGTCAAAAACGTCAAATCCTATACATTTGTCATTCTATTCCATCATACGCCGAGCAACGAATTGCCACTTGTCTAGAGGGGCTGGACTCGAACCCGCGATCTTTCCGTGTTTTGCGTGTAGGCAGGTGAAGCTTTTAAAAAATACTTTGTAGAAGTATATAATGAACCTAATCTTTCCTTCTTAGACAGACACAAATACCTACCTAGGTGATAATAGTTTAAACATCCTGTACACAAGAAAAAAAAATTGCAAATATTACAATATCAAAACTTAACAAGTTATTATGTAATGTTAATAATGCTCGTTAGTTATTCATCAAATCTCTCAGTAATGATTGGTTAAATACCATAAAACCCAATGACCTCTTTAATCGTAGGTACCTACCTATATAAGTACATAAATCAATTCTTAACGGTGCACTTAAAGAAAGTTTTGTTGCTCATTCTTTGTCATTAAGCAAAACAATTTCAACTTTGTAACCAAGATATAACAACTAGAAATAAAGACAAACTCGAGTGAAACTTAAATTGTGTTGCAGATAATGAGAATGAAACGGAACATTATAGGCTGAGATCCCGGTGCAGAACTACCTTCACTGAGTTTTTTAATTTAATTTTTTTATGTTTATTTTGTAAGAGGATTAAAATTTGTTCACTGGTCAATAGATGAAAAGTATTTTATTGCTCAGACTTACAACTCAGTGAAGGTAGTTCCCTTCACTGAGTTTTTTAATTTAATTTTTTTATGTTTATTTTGTAAGAGGATTAAAATAGATGAAAAGTATTTTATATATTGTTCACCTGCGTTCCTGCAACACAGGGACCTACTCACGGTATAAAAAGTTGCCTATTTATTATTCCAAACTATAACGCATCCATGTATCAAATTTTCAAGATCCGTTCTGTATTTAGAGCGTAACCAGACATACAAACATCCAAACATCATCACAAACTTTCACATTTTCTAATAGGATCACATAAAATTTGTCAATAAATACATTAAATTGCAAGTGGGTTGACTAAAAAACTTCTTAATAATAATTATGATTAACAATTTCATTATTTTGATTATTTATAACTAATTAACATAAATAATTTATGAATAATTAAAATAAATTTAATTATACGGCAAAACTGGAAAACCAATATCCACGCGGGCGGAAAGCATTCAAAGTATTTTATATCTGTAAAATATTACCCAGTTCGGTGAAGGTTACTACACTGGGATCCTATACTAATAGTAGTCGAGGCGCAGTTGAGGGCTTTATTAGAAAGAATAGGCTTCGCCGAAATCTCGGGTCAATTTCATTGAGTGTTTTTTGCTGTGACGATTACCTTATATATAAATTTTATCTTTATTCGTACAGCAAATTAGTTTTGTTACAGTTAGACAGATACAAATTAAAGGTGTTTTTTTACTGTCAAACTGTAAAAGAATGATTTTTTATGATCTATCTTATTTTATGTGTGGGGTTCACTGTTGGTTTTGTTACCGGCATAATATCTTAACCACAAAATAACCAGTACGACCTCATTTTAAGGCACTAATAAATGAGGTTCAAACTTTGAGGGCGTAAGGGTACATAGCCTTTATCCCTGCAATGGTGACCCTTATAAGATATTTTCTATTCATGACTCACTATAATAGTATACTACATACAGCCGATAAATAAGTGTCCGCTAAACGGCAATAGCCTCGTCCTCTATTACGTGGGACCGAAAATCATAGTTGGCGAAATGTGGGTGATAATACACCTCTGCCTACCCCTTCGGGGATTAACAAGCGTGAGTATAATACATATAGTATAAACAAATGATATACAAATCACATAAAGAACTATCCGCTAAGTATTCTCATAATCATTTTAAGATAGAAAAAGCGAATGCAGCTTAGGCGGGACTCGAATTTGTTAAACATCCGTCTTACGGCGACGGTGGGACAGTCGGATGTATAGAAAAATTCGGCTCGGCTTTGGGTGAAGCTTGGTGACTCAATAGTCTGAGCATTCCCCCTGTAAGGGAAAGATCGCGGGTTCGAGTCCTGCCTAAGCTGTATTTGCTTTTTTATCTTTAAACGATTTGAACAGTTAGCATACTAAATGCTTAAAAAATATTCTCATAATCTTCAGAAGCTAAATTCCATTTATAACAAATACAAAATTGTTATATTTACCTGTCATCATATAAAATATTGCATGAAATACAAAAACAAGCGTACAGGCTTAACAGTATGAATAAATGAATAGGGAAACAGGTAAATAACGAAACGGAATTGAGTTGCCATAATATGTTATACTTTCCCATTTTACGGGAGTATTGAGATGTCACAAGTCTCTCTATCCTGTAATACCAAAAACTATAATTAGTAATTTTTGGTAAAGTTTATACAGCTATTTTTATTTTTATTTTCAGATAAAATTGTATTTTTTAAGCATTATGTAACTTATAATAATACCTATAGCAATGGCGCACAGTGGACTGCAATAGCTGATTGATTGATTGATGATTATTATAAAAAGAATGAGAATAAAATATCAAAATGAGATACGTTTTGATATTTTATTCTCATTTTTTTTTAATATTTACCTATTCTAATATTGATTATATACCTATTCATTTTAATTTGGCTATAAGCTGTGCTTTGTTAAATGATTAGGTCTGTAATTTTATCCTCGAGATATTCAATCGTAACTTAAACAAACAGACTGTTTAAAGTTTATTTTGTTATACCGCACGATGTAAGAATCTATCATGTAACAAAGTTTGTGATAGTTCCATGTTTGTGTTCAAAGTGGGATGGGGATCATGTTATGTAAAATTACAGAAGTTCACGAGTTCAAGCAACAGTTTAATTAATCAATTATATCACTAGCACCTCTACCAAGTTTGACGTGGATGAAATGGGTGCGTAGTCTACAAATATCATTAATATCTAGACACATTTAGTGTACGTTTTTATATTTGTAAATTATTTACATACATATACTCACGCCTGTAAATCCCCGAAGGGGTAGGCGGAGGTGTATTATCACCCACATTTCGCCAACTACGATTTTCGGCCCCACGTATTTTTTGTATGTATTTATTAGACACAACTAAAAAGAGATAAACGTTACAAATATTGTGTAGTATTATATTTTGTATTTGTATTATGGCGTAGAATGAATTATATAAAAAGTTTTTAAATTAAGAGTATTTTTCAAAAAATAATTTAACTATTAATGTGAAACAATAAAAAATAGATTAAATATGTAATGAGTACTGTAATTTTTTTTTGTAATTATTTTCCAACATGGCTTACCACGGTTTTTACGGAGATTCTGTCAATAGAAGCTGGCAACACCAGTTAGTCACACAGATGCAATAAATAACTCAAGACGAAGATTATGCCGCTCGAGACAGTACCTACTCCATTTAATATCGCTATCTAACTATGTTGAATGTTAATGGATTGTAATCTGACTGATATGATATTATTATGAAATTGATTTTGATTCATTCTCATATTTAGGAAGACAATATACTTACATAAACGTATTAAGTCCTGAAAAAGCATTTGATGACGCCGTCGATCTGAGGGTCACCATTGTAAACACTGTTAGTGTCTGTAATGGTGATCCTCTTTCATGAGACTTTAATTTAGCTTAACATCAGTAAAGGCATATTAACGTGTCCCATGTGAAAAAAATATGTAGGGGCCCTACTAAGACCTTCAAGCCCAAAGTTAACCTATGAAATAGACCTGAAAATTACGTAACTATATTTATACAGTCACACAGTACCTTTTTTCGTGCGGAAATTCTCACAGATAACCCCACGCAGGCCAGTGGGGTAGTAATATCGGTCTCGAACCGACTAAAACTGCACGTTGTCTCAGATCTCAGATGCCTGAGTGTCGTAAATTACCTGCCTATTACAGAAAATAGACAATAAATAACATTTATATTTCAAATTTCTACAATCCCGGCGCGTCAACAAACAAAACTCCTGATAATATTATTTTTTATGAGTCGAACTCATAAAATAGGAGAAGACATACTTATTGATGTCGTAAAGAGTAAAACAACAGGAACTAAATTAATTTACGAGCAACAATTAATCCCATTGATAGTGTTCTGTTAGTTTGTACCGATGTTGTTCTAATTTGAACGTTTATTTATAGATAACAGAAATAGAGAAATTATGTAAACTTCTGAATTATGAAATAGGTGTAATTCTAAATTATGAGAGTAAGATTATTCGTTACGAAATAGTTAAAATTATTAGGATGGAATAGGTAAAACTCTTAATAATGACATAATTAAAGGTCTTTTGTGAAATAGGTCAAATTAAGACTTAGGTAAAATATTTTTTAACAATTAGGAGGTTATTCTATGTATTCCATGTTATTATGTTCTCTACAATATTGTGCACTTGTTTCTTACCCTTTTGTTTCGCTTTTTCCTCTATCCCCCAAAGGTTTGCTAGGAGAAAACTCAATACTGAGTTAAGCTCGCCTTTGTACATCTTAGTGTGTTTATGTTTGTTAATTTGTTAATGTCAGTGTAAATTTTTTAATAAGCTGTCCCAAAATCATAATTAAGAAATATGTAAGCTTATTCATTCAGAAATTGGTGAATATCATAAAAATTAGCTTCTTAATTTGGAAACATAAAAAATGGATAATATTATACAAAAAACATGTTTTACTCCGATTGTTAAATGAACTGTAAGAGATTACTGACTGTAAACAACTCAATTAGGTATTTCAAGTCTTCACATCACGGATTTCTTAATACACTCTTCATATTGAATTACTTTATCATCTTCAGCCACTAGTAGATATTATAACAGCCAAGTATTATAATACAGATACATCCTACGAATATAACTACCTTTTTATATACCACTTACTTAGTTTGGAAAGATATTAGGATATTTGTTACTCAATCACGCTCAAATGGCTAAACAGATTGAGCTGTAATTTGATACAATGTTAAATGTATTGTTCTTTATTCTCAATACAGGGATAGATTTATAATTATTATTATCTATAGTTTAGTTTAAAATAACACATAGGCATTATCCCTAGACTAAGTATGTTCTCATGGGTTGCGAGAAGAAATCAGAATTACACGCGAGCGGAGCCACGGGCAACAGCTAGTTTATACTTAATACTAGTTAGCATTATATTATAACTAAGTCATATATTTTGAACAGATTAAATGGAAACATAACTAAATTTAACTGATTCCAAGCTATTTATTCCAGTGGCTGAATTTAAATGGAATCGGTAAGAAATAAATTATGAGTTGTACTTTTATGTGGCCCGCAGTGTACCATGAAACAAAGCGGACACAGTATCGCACTTAAGTTGAGCGACTAACAAGCTGAGTGTAGTGTGTAGAAAGCCAATATTACGGACTCAAGTGTATCTTAATGATCGAGTACTGCTTTTATGTTTGATTTATTCGATTTGTGCATTGAGGGGGTTAACAGACGAGTTGTGAAACTATACGGCAGGGCAAGGTTTGTAAAGAAGAATATTTTAGAAAAGTTCACGGACAATGGCTTATAATTGTACCGGGGTGAAGTCAGGACGTGCAGCTAGCAAGCAATACTCGTAGTTATTAGTCGTTCGCCTCAATCAATATGATTACGTACAGTCTCACCAAAAATTTCAAAGCAAGTTTTTTCGACAAAATGCAGCTCAATATTTATATGGCCTCCAGTTGCTTGTTCTAAGTCTCAGTGTAGCCATACATATAAAATACTAGCAATCTCTGAAACAGCTTTGAATTCCGAGCTAGTATATTGAAATGCGAAAAGAGAAAAATTGTACATCACTCGTTCTACGTTATACCTATGTAAGCGATCTAGTCAATATTGATACCTAGTCTTATCGAGATAGGTATAGGCATAAAGCTACTAACCCACTTTTTCTGTCAGCCATTTCTATTTATTTAGATCTTTACGTATAGTACTCGTAACATCTTATAGCATTCAAACATAAAGGGATTTTGAATAAAACTAGCTGTTGTCTGCGGCTCCGTATCCGCATGGATGTCAGTAATCGTGAAATTTGATCATATCTCCGGTTGATTAAGACGGTAGCTCAGTGGTCAAAGCATTCCCCCTGTAAGTGGCTGGTCGTGGGTTCGAGTCCCGTCTGAGTCGTTTCACTTTTTCCAATTTTAATCGATTCGAATAGTTAGCATGCTAATTGCTTTAAAAGTTCATTAAATATCTCCGGTTCTAGTCAAGCGACCGCGATCAGACTTACGTAAGATTTTAAGTCTTACCAAGACCGAACTGAAAAACCCGCATCAAAATCTGTTCTGTAGTTTTTGCATCCATCGCGGATAAATAGACAAGAATTCTAAAAAGATATTTTTTTGTGTTCAGTTAATACGACATAACCCAAGTTTATTTTTTTTTAAATATCGCCAATGTATAGACAAGACCACTTTACTATAACGTGAGTAAAGATATGGAAAAATACACCAGAATTTACACAACGAATCACTTGAGAAAACTAGATCAACGATACGAATGAAAACAACCCTAACACAACATACTGTAAGTGGGACGGACTTACTCATAAATTATATAATGTAAAGAAATATTCCGTGCATGCGTCATACTGCAAGTTTGACGTCATCTCCAAGTACATGTACCTACATAATAAGTAACTTCAAGTTACTAACAGGGTTAGTATAACCCGTGTCACGTATCTTGGACCTAAAATGTGCTCAAAATGTGCCCTATACGCGAAGTACACATTTCTTTGGTGTCTTTTGAGGATAGCACGGGGTTACTGCGGTAGACTAACTCAAATTCAACAAGCATAGATAATTACAAAGCAATCCGCGGCCGGGCACCAGAGCCTTGTGTGTCTTACGATTTAGGTCCAAGATACGTGGCGCAGGTTATACAAGCGTAGGTGTAGGAATAACTGATACCTATCTACTAACGATGCATTGTAAGCGTGTAATTTGAAGAAGACTAGCTGCTAGACACAGCTCCACCTACGTGCAATATTGATCGGGACATTCTTGGACCTAAAATGTGCTCAAAACCCAAAATCTTCTTCTTCCTCTTAGCGTTAATTCCCAGTCGCATCCGAAGCTATCAGCTCGGAGTCTGGGGTCCGCTTTTGCCAGTCTTAACTACGGATTTGGCTACTCAAAACCCAAAATGACATGACCAATATGACCATGGTCATGTCTTAGGAGAAGACTCTCTGACAGTGGGTTGAAAGGGGTTGGTGGCGGGCTCCGCGCTTTCCAGAGGTTAACACCCGTATTCACAAACAACACTGTTGTGAGGTCTCATAGTGTGCTCGAGCGCATAGGGCTGGTAAAATTAATTCACAAACATCATGGAGCAGTATCTAACGCAGTGCGTTCCCTCAACGAAGTATCACTTAAGTGTTGTCTTTGAATAAAAAGGCTTGCCAAAACGAACGCATTGAGAATTTGTCGTTCTTTGCACAGTTTTGGTAGTACGCATAGCGAAGTATTGTTTGTGAATACGGGTGTTATTCTGGCCGTGGAGGGATCGCCATCGGCGAGAGCAACGCATGCCCGGAAACTCTTTCGGCTTTTCAGCATTTTTGGCACTTGATGGTGAGCATAATCTATATAATACTAGCTGCCCCGGCGAACTTCGTACCGCCATATTTTCGGCCCGCGTGGTATTCAAATCCCGTTCCCGCTGCACCCTTATCACTTAGGGGGATGAAAAATAGATGTTGGCCGATTCTCATAGATACCGGATAAGCACAAAAAATTTCATCAAAATCGGTCAAGCCGTTTCGGAGGAGTTCGATTACGCACCCCGTGACAGAAGAATTTTATATATTAGACTTGCAAAAAAAATAAAACTTTTTAATTACCAAATAAAAAATAAGGGTTGATCGTAGAGGGGTGAAAATTTAGGGTTGCATGTATTTTTGTATGATGTATCATAAAAAAATAAAAACAAAAAATTTTGTCTGAAAAATAAAAAAATAAAATTAAGGGGTGGACCACCCTTAACATTTAGGGGGATGAAAAATAGATGTTGGCCGATTCTCATAGATACCGGATAAGCACAAAAAATTTCATCAAAATCGGTCAAACCGTTTCGGAGGAGTTCGATTACGCACATTTGTGACACGAGAATTTTATATATTAGATAAAATTCAATGCCACTTTTCGTTTTTAGTTTATAACTCAAGAACGGCTGAACCGATTTGGCTAATTTTAGTCTTGAAATATTCGTGGGTGTCCAGGGAAGGTTTAAAGGATGAGAAAACACGTGCAGCGGGAACGGGAAAAATATGGCGGTACGAAGTTCGCCGGGACAGCTAGTGTGTATTATATTATCATTTACATACGTATAATAAAATTAATCTATGCGTAAGTAAAATGGAGCCAAGTTCTTTGAAAGATAAGACTGATTTTACGGCTCATAATTCGTTATAAAGATTTATTAAAGGCTAATTCTGTTCCAGATTTGGCAACTTTGATTCATGAAGCTAGATGGATAGTGTAATAAGATTGATCGTGGTTAATAAAGTGCCAAGTTAGTAGTGGTAAAATCTAGATTGTGTAAACATAAAACGGAGCTTATTTATTAATATTAGCATAACAGTATTGTTGCTACTGATGTGCCTTGTTCGACTGTGGCAAAGCAAAATAAAGAAGGTTACGCGTTTAACCTGCATGTATGCATGTCCGGCCAAACAGTTTTTTATTACTGATAACGTCTTTATCTGGACAATTATCTTTCTAATGGCCTTCGAAGGTTTCTTTTATTAGTTAGTCTTTTGCACTACACTCCAATAAATTTGAACTGAATGTCAGACTTAGCCGCACCGCACTCACCGAGGTTCCCGCAATCCGAATGCTTCATATAAAGAATATGCAACCTCGCACACTTAGCCACGTCGCAGTCGCCGCAGGACCCGCAGCGGTCGAATACAAAAGCGATGACTGTGGCGACTGCGGCTGCGGTGAGTGCAGTGCGGCTAGGTCTGCGTTCACCTTTAATGTTCTATTAATTAATGGAATTTATAAATTTTACAACCTTGAGAAAAAGTAAAAAATCAAATTAAGAGAAAGAGTGAGAGGGCAGATCCCGGGTTCCGAATTACAAGCTTCGGATGTTGGCATTCACAGCGTTAGCGATTTAACGAACAGTTTACTATACGTTTTTACTCATAACACACAACTAATATACAACCAAAAAACACACAATACACCAAATATTAAGTAAACATTTCAAATATAAACTAGATGAAAAACATGCAAACACTGCCCTCAATACAAAAGCCGACAATTCACTAGAAAAAAAGTCAATAAATCCCATAGACATCGCAGTAATAATCTTAAATAATGTCGAACTCATTTTACGAGGCGTGGACAGTGTGATTGATGTTTTGGCAAAAGATCGCCCAACAAATTGGGCTTTAAAAATTTCCAACTTGGCGGTTACCACTACACGGCGCGTTGATTAAAAAACTGACAAGTGACAACTTAAAAATAAAATACGTAAAGTATTTATATCATACGATACGATTTTGATATCGAATATCAGATAAAAATGATACAGGCATAAAATAATATGATGATTGTATTATCTTCTCGGATGTACAGATTGCTATCTGACATCACACGAATTGGCAATTAAAATAAAAACAATACTTTAAAACGAGGAGTTGATTTTAACGAAAGTGTTATTCTTTTGTTGATGTTGAATTTGACCCAGTTTTGCTTCAATGGAATAAAATTTTGGCAATGCGAACTTTTAATCAGATTGTGAATTTTTAAACATGATTATTTTATACGACATAGGTACGTGTAAATTCAATCGGACACTAAAAAAAAACCACTGTGTTCAAATAAAGCCTGTACGCTTATTTGGGGTCAGTTTATCAGCCTAACTACGAAATGGCCGAATTTCAATATTCTCGGTAAAGCGACTGCCATCTGATTTTCATAACCCACTGGCAATAATGATGTGTTGTGTGGCTTGTCGGAATCTTTAGGGCTCCTACTAACCGTTACGAATACCACAGAAATTCTTGCAGCAACCGGGACCAGCGCGTGACGGATTAACCTTTCCTACGGCTCACGGTGTTTTAAATCGGTGCCAGTAAATATCGTGTCGTATCGTTTTGTTGCCACTTCATCGTCTAATGTAAACGGATTCATGTAAATTGAGTAAAGAAATGAAGTGTCATACTTTGAACAGGGTATTTGTATACCTAAAAAGGTCGAAAGAATTTTTGCTAATTTATTTTATTTATGAAGCTGAAATGGTCCCTTTTATTTTAACATAAGCGAAATGTGAATATGAAATTATAACGGTATACGTGTTAATTTAGGAAAATCTGTTTACTTTGACGATTTGATTTAATCCAATAAGCTTAAATATACATTTTATTTAAAACCTATATTTATGAGCTTATAACAATTATTTTATGGTTATTTTTACAAGTCAATGATCTTCCTGAATGATATTACGCGCACTGTCTTCATAAAGCACTTAGGCACTAACAGCTACCATTAATTCGAGTTGCTACTAACCACAGTATGAGACTACTAAAAGATCTGCCGACTAAGTAATGCAGTATTTTAATGCCTACGTGACTAACAAACACACCCACCGGTTCACGACGGCCAGCATCACCATGACTTGTACAGTTGTATACCTAAGAACATGTATCTTGGACCTGAAATGTGCTCAAAATGTGCCCTATACGCGCAGTACACATTTCTTGGATGTCTTTCGTATGAGAATAACACGGGGTGTTACTGCAGTGGACGAACTCAAATTCACCAAGCATAGATTATTACAAAGCAATCCGCGGGCGCCAGAGCCTCGTTTGTCTTACGATTTAGGTCCAAGATACGTGACCGGAGTTATACAGAGTGAAGACATACAGGGAAGTACAGTCAACATCAGATGAAATCAGATCGATCTTGACTAGCAAAGTCTGTCGCGAGTGAAGTCCCGGGCACAGCTAGTATCCAAAAAAGTTCATTTCTATTTTATCGAGTTAGATAAAAATAGAAAAGTAGCATCCGTAATATTCTCAAAACTTAATTACAACCATGAAACTTGGCGAAATGAATGCTCTGATCCCCAGTCACGCGACCTCCATTAAAAGTTCTAAATATTAAAATATCCATCAGCTCGTAGAAAAGCGACAACGTCGACCGCACGCCTCGCGAGACCTTGGGTGTTTTAAATGTCCATAGATTAACCCTCGGTTTCTCTTATGTTTAGTTGACAATAAGATATTTTTACATACAATGAGAACCTTCCCTTTGTATTTTATCTACCAGCCATTCCAGCCAAGCCTCAAATTTTGGCTAATGTTTAGCATTTGTAAGAACTCTACATTCATACATACAGGAATTCGTAACCAGTTCACGTGTTTCCCTCTTCCTACAGTCCCGGATCCTATAAGCGGGGCGTAAAAAAGCATCTGATGAGGCTGTCAAGCTGAGTGCCATCATTGTAACTTGGTTTATTATGGTGTTTATTATGGTGACCCTATTTTCAGAGAATATGTCTTTAGCTTACTATCAGGAGAGGTGAAGTCAAATTGACATGTCCTATAAAAAAAGACTTCAGAACAGAATTAATGTAGCATTAGAGATTCGTAAGTTAGAGCGTACACGGCGGTACACCCTGGGCAACGGAGACGGTAGCGCCTTTCTCCCACGCAGAGGAAACACTGCCGCCTACGGCAAATACCGGCCGCGGTGGGAGGGGAACTTCTCACGTGTCCCTCTGACGAGCGGTCAGTGAAGATCCCGGCAAACTAGGAACGGCCTGGTTGCAACAGGCGGCTGCACCACGTGCCCTTTTCTGGGGTTCAATGGGAACATCATGCTTCCTACACCCGAGGAGGCCCATCTTAAAGCCGTAGATGGCCTAAGGTTGGAGGTATAGGGAAATGCCTTACACCCCGCTTATAAGACCTGGGATAGCGTGCAGTTGTAGTCGGTTTGATAATAACCACCCCCGATGACCGACGGAGACGACGAAAACGCAAGAACTCGCAAATAGATATTCCTTTTCGATCCCCTGAGGGCTGGAACACCCGAACACCCGAACTGGCGAGACGATTGAAGCGGATTGAAATCGTCATAGTAAACGTGTGAACGTGTGCAACGGTGCATTGCGAAAGTGTACATACCGTGCCAGCGATTTCAACATTATTGGCAATATATTTTCATAAATAAATCTGTTCACAAACGGACAGCACAACGGACCGCATGCACTCACTCACTATTCTGCACACCAACATAATTGTCAATTAATAATTCACCCCTTTTCAAATTATCCCTGCTTCCACTTATGGAGTCGAATAGTACGAGAAAAGATTTACATACATTCATACAATCACGCCTTTATCCCGGAGGGTTAGGCAGAGGTGAATTAACACCCATATTTGACAAATCATTGTATTTGGTCCCACGTAATAGGTGAAGCGATTTATCATTTTCATATTTTTCATGAAACTCGTACTTCTAGCGATTTCTCGGTCGTGTCCAACATATTTATTTTATTTTTATATTAATCCTATCCTAATATTCCCACTAATCCTACTAATATCATAACTGAGAAAGTTTGTAAAAATGTTTGGATGTTTATTATTCAATCATGCTCTAATGGCTGAATGAATCTGGCTGAAATTTGGTACGGAAATAGATTAGAGTCTGGAATAACACATAGGCTTGAGTTCTCTTCTAAAAAGCTCTTTAGTACAATCACAGAATAGAAAATAGCAAGTGTTTTTTTTTCGTTTAATAACAACACAATATACCAATGGACAACTCAGATAAGTAAAATATACTTATAAATATACTTTTGTTTTGATCTTTGTGTACTACTTTCGTAAAAAAAACGAAGCTATAATAAAAATTAATAGTCTTAAGTAGTCCCCGATACTGATACAATAAATAACGATCCCATTATTATAAATCAAGAAGACGCTTAAGCACTTATTATTTCACGATTATGTAATGGATGTCATTATTAATATCATTGTACTGTCATAAATAACTTTTAATTCAATCTAATACTAGCATTATGAAAAGAAAAGATTTATTTGTTTGTAATCGACGAATTCTAAAAATAATGAACAGCTTTTGATACTCGTAGTAATTCTTTCACTGTTTTTTTCAGAGGGTTGTAGTTCAGAAGCAGGCCACGGCGTGATGCTCTCCCCCTATGCAGGGCATGATGGGGATACCGTGGTCCCACACCCGGGGAGGTCATCTGGATTTCCTCGTGTCAACTGGTACGTGGGGGATATGCCAGAAGCAATCTCACCCTTGACGACTAAAGGCTCAAAATGGCGTGCGCTTAAGTCGGTTCGAGTCCGACAAAACCACACTGGCTTCGGTGTGGGAAAGGGTATTGGTAGGGATTTTCAGACTCTAAAAAAAAAAGATTTGGGAAATAGATCTTTCCATAGAGAAATTCTAGAGCGATTGCCGTGTTTTGGAAGAAACTCTTAGGACTCTTTAAGGGGGGCCTTACCTCAAAGCAGCATTTGCTGCTCACACAGCAGATACTGCTTTGAAAGAAAGAAAGAAAGAAATTATTTATTCATACATAAACCTACAAGATACACATAACAAATGCCTTACATTCACGCGGCAAATGCTTCTCGACATCTCTTATCAAGAAGCATTTTTCTTGGCAATTGGCTGAGGGCGCTGTAATTGCTGCTCCAGTGTGTGGCCCCCCTAAGCGAGCTCTAGGCGGTAGATATCCGTATAGGCAATGTCAGGAGTTTATCTCTTGTCTTGCCTTTCCTAGTCTGCCGGAATAAATATTCGGACCGCAATCTAAATAAAAACGACACGGAAATATAACAACAATAGCTGTGGGTGGCTACGTCTGTTGTTTTCTTATTCACTCATTAAAAATAAACTGTACCATCGTCGGCCAGAAGGCAAATTGTTGCTCGCCAGTGATAAGTGCTTTTGATATTAACGAGAATTTGGTGGTTTCAATAGAAAACAATCGACAAACCCGGTTCCACTCTCACTTTGATGAATAGGGTCAGGTTTACTCCCGAGGGGACCATCTCGAAACCGGGGATAGTCCTGGGTTAGGCGGTATATGCATAGCAAGGAATATGTTTTAGGCAATCTTACATCCCGAGGATGCCATCTGAAGACCCAAAATGACATGCGGTTTTACTCTGTTCTAGTCCAACAACAGTCCAATTTCGCACTTTAGGAAGAAAAAACGGGTCCTCTTTCCTGCATCTCCATAATTTGGTTTACTTAGCTATTACGAGAACGGCTGAACGGATCAGATCATCTGGATAACATTTGGTATAGGGATAATACTATCGATGAGAATAGGTTCCTGTGAACCGCATTCACTTATAGTATTTTTAACTTCTTTCGGTCAATCTACTAGTATACCCACATACTTATAAGTACCAATAAGGTACATTTTTCGAAAACCATTTAATAAATAGATACCAACTCCCAAAACTGCCCGAACTAATTCGCAAGTCCAGGAAAGGCCTAAAAGAATGGTCGTTAACACACGTAGACCATTACAAAGGGTTTCGCCCCGTTCAGGAGCCTAAACGTTATGATTATGTGTAGGTTTACTAGCAACCTTCAACTAGTACGTGTACTGTGCTAGTACGTGTATTGCCGGCCGCTAGAGGCAGGCCTTATTATGTGAAGCGGTTGGTGCTTACGAACTGCCCACAACATTTTATTGTATATAAAAAAGTATTATTCTGAAGACGTGATAGGGCATGAGGAGTGTAGTTAGTAGCTATACACAGGTATTTAAACCTCAGGACAAATATTTTGCACCTACATAAATCGCGATACAAACGAGGCCGTGGCGTGTGCAGATTGTTCTTTAACTTATTATGATCAGTGGATTTGAGCTAGTCCACTACCGTAGCACCCCGTTCTATCCTCAAAAGACAACAAAAAACGTGTACTGTACGTATAGAATACATTTTGGGTTCAAGATAATATGTTCCGAGGTATATTAAGTTATTATATTTTATTAAGTTATTTTAATTTAATTAGGTTTAATTAATTTAGTTCCTTTTTTTTTTAGTTTTAATAGATTTTAGTTTAATTTAATTCGTATCATAAAAAATGTACATTTTCAGGACAATAAAGGTATATAGAATCCACGAACACCTTCGGGACGGGACCCATCAACCTATTCTATTCATGCGAAAATCCCGTTGGGTCTGACCGAATAAAATTGCACGCCGTCACTAAAACCACTGTCAAGCTCGCGTACCTGCTGATAGGTAGGTACACTTGCTAAATAAGGGAAGAGACACTGGCACAAGGTTTCCTCCCGAGGTTGGCATATCAGACGGTAGTACCTATCTCCCGTAAAAGTCCAACCTATGGAATTTGAGTATTTGTTTGTTTGAACGCGTTAATCTTTGAAACTATCAGTGCCGTTTGAAAAATTCTTGCGTAAGGTTATATAACATGACCCTTAGGAGCCGAGCAATAAGAAAAACCGTCAAAAAGATTGAGACGATTGACTGCCTGGGCTTAACCCACGGCAATCTATCTAGCAATAAAATAACACCAAATAAATCTTAAGAAAATCCATTAAAAATAGTTCAGTTACATTATATATCAAGAAACCAGAAACTGGCAACGGTGACAGCTAACATAAAAAGCGGTAGTATTTCTGTTTCCACTTTAATGTGAGAAGTGTAATTTACGACACATTTTGTGGTATTAGAAAAGTGTGTGTACGTTAGAACGACTGACGTATATTGGTTGATCTTTGGTCAACACACATTGTCGAAATTTAGCATTATAGTATGATTCCTAAGCCGCCCGCATACGATAACTGCCGACACATGCAGAAAATACAGCGTACCCATTACTTGTTAAACTCAAATAGTGACAAAGGGGGCCATTGAGAAGCCGCAATGAATTACGCGTATGTGCTGCGTGCGTTTGCAGTTGTCATATGCGGTCGGCTTCGGAATCATACCTTTAAGGTATGATTTTGAAGGTGCCTAGCAATGGTAAAGCCCCCACCGAGTAGCCTGACTTTTTTATTTTTAACCGACTTCAAAAAGGAGGAGGTTCTCAATTCCATGGGTTTTTTTTTTTTTTTTTTTTTTATGTATGTACACCGATTACTCCTAGCTTTATGATGTGATTTTTCTTTAAACATTAAACAAAAACATTATAAAAATTGCATATTGGGTCAAAGATGTTTTTTGGACTTTTTATTAAAATATTTTTAAAAAATTTGCCCGCCTTCTCACCAGCCATGTCTGCAGCTTTGTGTTGGGGTATAACAGGAGAGTTGTGACAAGTTTTCAGCTTGCCTCAAGCATGTACTCAAAAAATGGTACCAGCTCTCGAACTATATCTGCTGCATGCATCTGCAGTTGTCGTATGGGGTCGGCTTCTAAATCATACCTTCCACAAGAATGCATACTAATATTATAAACCAGTCTTCCATCCGCGGCTCCGCCCGCACAGATGTCGGTTAACGTGACTTTTGCTTCATATCTCTGGTTGTAGGTACTCAATCAATTACGATTTTTTTTGCTAAATACTAAATCGATGTGATTCATTTAAATTATACAATAAAATAATATATTAATGTATGTTTTTGGACAGACGACCTCATTAAGGCCGCGGGAATGCGCTGGATGCGAGCCGCTTCCAACCGGTCCTATTGGTCCAGCAGTGGACTTCCTATGGCTGAAATGATGATGATGATGTTTTTTTTTTATATAGGACACATCAATTTGACTTCGCCTCGCCTGATGGTAAGCTGAAGGCAAAGTCTCGGAAAAAAGGTACTAAAAAATTAAGATAAAACTAAATCTAAAACTAAATTCTTGAAAACAAACAAAAAATATAACAACAAGGCACTACGTCGAATGAAAAACTAAAATTACAACTATTATGTCTAGACGAATAAACAATATCTATTTATTTGAAATGCTTTTATTTTGAAACTGTGTGAAAGTGTTCGAACTAAAATAAATTATTATAATGAAAGTCACTTATTATTTCATAATGGAGGCACAACATGTTCACTTTGATGGTTGAGAATATCAAAATTTAATATTATATTTATTGTGTATGTTGTTTATTAATATAATAATATTTCTAGGCTGTTAGTATCTGTCATAATATTGCTATGATTACATTTTGTTTGTGAAAATAAATTCTGAACGTATCTGCGTTATCTGCCGGAAAACATTGTAAATAACTGGCACTGTGGATGATTTACGTTTAGATCTTATAAGGCTCTATACAAAAGACGTGTATAGAGACTTATACAAACGCCGTAAATCCCAAAAGGGGTAGGCAGGGGTGTATCAACATCCACATTTCATCAACATGATTTTCACTCTCACGTAATTGTGGGCGAGCCTATTGCCGTCTAGCGGGCACTTTTTCATGGGCTGTATGTTTACTGTCGGATAAACAACAGCCCTATCCCTTAGTCGCATTTACGACACCCACAGAACAAGACGGGGTGGCCATATTGTACTTTACCGGGAACCAACACGGCTTATAATCCGTACGGATCTTTCCGGGAGCCTTATAATATATACCTACATATGACGGAGGTAGGACACGACGGCCACAACGGCCACGATGGTATACCCGTCTCAATTGAGTAGTCCGACTGCGAATGTACCTCCGCTCTACAGAATACCGCGGCTATTAAACCATGGAGTTGTGTTTCCGGCGGTGAGCGTAGAAGACAAGTAGGACAAGCCTTTGGTCTTCCCACTGACAGCACAAAACCTCTCCAGTGAGCTCCGGCTACCATACTCTCTGCCGGGAACACAACACAAGGTTATTATAGTGACGGTATTCTGTACAGCGGAGGTACTTCCCCAGTCGAACTGCTCGATTGGGACGGAAATATCGTCATGTCCTACCTCCAAATTTAGTCACTGACAGTTAAATTTTCTAGACAAATACTAGAGAAACAAAATGAAAAAATATTTTCAAATATACTAATATATATAAAGAAGGCTTTAGCTTCACCGTTCATATAAATAATGTCTCAGCCTACTTCTTAAAATTAAAGTGAAGTCGCTGAATCTAAATATTCTCCGCACGTAGGTACTCGTCGGATCTCATCCAGCCTCATGCCCACGGATAACGGTCTTCTCAACCCTGAAATACCTGACATGGGAACAGTACTTCAATAAATGTTATTGAAGATTGATAATTTAGTACACAATGTACTTAACTATCAACGTGTACATAAATAGGTGTATAACGGATTAATACCCACTTTTACTTGACGTTTATGCGTAGCTTTTTTGTCAAACATCGACATCAAACAAAATCGATATTAAAGAAGAAAATATTGAATGTAAATGTTTGTTGAAAGAATGTACTTAATATGAGTATATTAAGTAGGTACCTTCACTGCTATTTCTGTAATCCTCTAATTTCCTTAATTTTAATGCCTTTTTTTTTCGTACGGAAATCCCGTTTTTTTACACAATAATGCATTCCTCGATTCCCGACTGACCCTGGGACACACCGGAAAAAGGGGGGACGTCGCGCCCTTTCGCAGGCTTCATAGGGGCACGTAGATGCCTCCGAGCAGCCTTCTACAGGCCCGCTCTCGCCTCTGCCGTAATTAACCATAGATACCCTATAACACTTGAACCTTGCAGTCTTGACTTGGGGAAGTTTAACGATTATATTATTAGAGAATTCATTTATTGACATCCGTCCAGCCTTTATTATAGGCCCATAGTAATGAGGCAAAAAGAAAACTACATACATACACGCGTGTAAAACATTACCCTCGCAGGTGCAATCGGGTAAAAAGTGCAATTACTGCACAATAGCAGTTTTTGGTTTGGTAACGATGCGATGGCAATTTTTGTTCTAATCTCCTAGCACGCAATAGTTTTTTTTTATTTGTAAGCACATACATACATAAAATCTTTCACACTAATTGGATATCAAAAAACTGTTACATTCTTATAACTGATTAAGTGTGCCAACACCAATTTATGTCTGTATTATTTGACTCAATAAATACTCTGCATCAATAATGTTAATCTCCCACAAGCAAACGAGTAGGCATACAAATACTTTCATATATACATAGTTAGTTGTATTTATGCCTGGAGCATAACATATAATTGGCATTATATAAGCAATAATCCATACCTGAAGTATTATTCTAAGTGATAATGAGTGTCAAACGTGAACAGATAGTGGATTAGTTAACATAGAAGAGAGAACTGGCGCAAAACTAAACCAAAACTTTGTCTGGCTGCGTGTGTTTTACCGCCTGTACAATGACTTGTTTTCAGAGAAATTCTTTGACATTATGTCTACAGCTACATTCTGCCATCGCATCGCCATAGGCGGGGAGTCCATCCTCACCCATTACGACCGGAAACGGTACGCACTCTGCGGTATGAAAGGAACTTCATCCCGCGCACGCTCAAGCTGTGGAATGAATTCCCTGCTGTGGCTACTATAATATGGGGTTTTTCAAGAAGGTCATTAGAAGGTGTCCTACAGTGTCGGCAGCACGAGTGTGACTCATTGTCATTAATTTACATTTACGCTTATAGGTAAATCTCCGAGGGGTTGGGCATTTCGCCAACTACCCACGGTCCCACGTTATAGGGGGCAAGTCCATTGCCGTCAAGCGGGCTTTATGTCATGGGCTTTTATCATTAGTCACCTTCTACGACATCCACAGGAAAAGCTATATGGCCCTATTCTACCTACCTACATGATTGTTTAGTCTAGAAACATTATTATAGGCAATGTTTAGCTAAATTTACGATAGCGCTGATAAAAATAAGACAGAAATGTTTTTGCATCTGTAAAGAAAAATAACGGAACAATGTGATTCCTAAACACATATTATGAGTAGCTACGCAACGTTTTCATCCCTCGTTAAGAAGTGCTAAGTCATGTTATTATCTCCCGTCATATTTCCATTCAAATATATTTTTTCCTATAGAGCTCGCCTATTGAGTACAAACCGTGGGCACGATTATTGTTCATACCGAGGCTCCTGACTCAACTTCAAACAGTAGTAAAACAATACCCGTCAAAGTCTCTTCGCAAATGATATTTAATTCGAGATTTTATATCAGTATTTTATATTACGTGGTATATTTTTTGTAGTAGGTAGGTATTTACTGTTTTCGTAATACGTAAAATGCTACCATTATTTTGTATCTTGGTTTTAATTTAGTAAAAAATCACAACATTATACTAAATTCATAAGTCCGTAAGTTCGTAAAAAGTTTCGTAAGAAGAAATATTATTCTTCTTTCGAAACTGGTTTCGAAACATGGTTTCGTACGTGGCCGAAGCGGATATTTTCGGTAATGCATAAAACGTCACTATAGGTGCGCTTAAACCATCGCTAAGCATCTGTCACGGGTATGAACATACACGTGCCTACGCTCGGCTCAACGATACGTGCGCTCTCTATTATACTCTAAGATTTTTTCATACATTCTGATAACAATCGGTCGCGACTGTATCGCTGGCGGATAGCCAGAGCTTTGATGTCGCCGAATCTACTGATCTAGCCAAAACTGGAATAGTGATTTCTGTTTACTTATTTTTTCTTTTGTATTCATTGTGGGGCGACATGGCGTGTTGGTAATGAATTCTTCAGCGCCTCCGATTTGGGACAGTTCGAGGAACAAATAATATTGGCAACTATTAGGAACATTTTCTTATTTGTTTTTGCTGATGTTTGAATATTTCATAGCATTTATAACTAGCTGACCCGGTAAACGTTGTTTTGCTGCTATTCAGTAGAATAGTAGCAAAACAACGGTTGGTAGTAGGTTGGTAGTAGTAACCCCCAACACATCAACCCACACATTCACATTGTAGGGTGGTACTTGTGTATTTTTCGATTCCAAATCATAATAAAATAAAAATAATAAAAAAACTGCCAAAAAATTATAAGTAATATTTTGAGGTGGGGCCACCTTTAGCATTACACGATACAAAAATAAAATAAAAAAAGAAAATAAACATAAGCCTAATACGTAAGCATGGACCGTCTACGATATGTCCTTACGATAGTTTAGAATCTAGTATTTTATCTGCTAGGCGTAATGTCTGCCACGAAGGTATTTGCCTGCTAGATAATAACTACTAATATTGTCAATATTTTAGAATATTTACATTAGGCCCCGCAGCCCTATTAGCAACTATATGGGCTTTACAGGTTACAGGTGATATTGGCTTGGCCCCGAAGGCCTTTTAGGCCCCATTCACTCAGATTTTGACCTAATCCAAATACCTATTTTGTATACAAAAACTTCACATCAAAACATATCTGATTCTACGTGAATGTTTACAGACAGTAAACATTTTGCCACGATACGATTGATGTAAACGAAAGCACAGATCTCTTCAAAGATATTCAGTACCTACCATCTTGTAAGTATCCGCGCCAAAAACTTCGGTGAGTTGAAGTTAGTGCAACCACTAGCCTCCAGCAGGATCTATAAGTAGTATACAAGCGATACCGTATCGGACCAAACGATTCAGGACTTCCTTTCCTGGTGTTTCCTGGTTCTTCTTACAATCCCGGGTGCTTTAGTAGGTTGTTGAACCTGCAAGCAATCCTTATAGAGGGATTACTCTGCCCCTCTAGACAAGTGGCAATTCGTTTCTCGGCGTATGATGGAATAGAATGCCAAATGTATGGGATTTGACGTATATGACAGGCGTCAACGAATGTCAAAAACGTCAAATCCTATACATTTGTCATTCTATTCCATCATACGCCGAGCAACGAATTGCCACTTGTCTGGGGGGGCTGATCAACTAAGCTACATCCTATGGCATAGGACCTATCTATGCCATCGTCTTTGGGGTGACGACGGTTCTCGCCTTTGTTCTGTCACAGGTTGTATGAATTATAATAAATCCCTATAAAGTTTTAACTACTTTCTTATGACAGTAACCTTACCTCAACAGTTATGGAAAGGTAAGGTTACTGTCATAAGAAAGTCTAATAAAATCTAGGTCACTAGATACCAAGGAGTAGATCAGGGTATCGCGATAAAATAGCACTCAGTGTCATCGCGTGCACAATCCCTCGTTGTAGACCGTATATCATGCTGTCAGCATTTATAATAAGAGGTGCAATGGTACTGGTTGGTGTAAGATGCAATACAAATAAAATATCTTCGCGCGTGCACTACAATAATTCAAAGACCTATTTATGCAGCTGGGTGTATACCTCGGGACACGTATCTTGGACCTAAATCGCGAGACAAACGAGGACCGACCTGGCGGACGCGAATTTGTTTTGTAATGATCTATGATTGGTGCATTTGAGTTCGTCTACCTCAGTAGCACCCCGTACTATCCACAAAAACGGGTACTGCGCGTATAAAGCACATTTTGAGCACATTTTAGGTCCAAGATATACTTTTTTTTTTTTTATAGGACATGTCAGTTTGATTTCGCCTTGCCTGATGATAAGCTGGGGGCAAAGTCTTGGAAAGAAAGTCACCATTATAGACACGTACCATGCTACAATGGCACTCAGCTTGACGGCATCATCAGATGCTTTTTCACGCCCCGCTTAAAGGACCCGGGACTGTAGGAGGAGGGAAACACGTGAGCTGGTAAAGAATTCCAGGTCTTAATTGTGCGGCACAAGAAGGAGTCACCGAACCGCTTGGTTCTTGATGGAATATTCTGCACCGTATGCGGGTGGCATCTAAGTCCTGCAAGTGTTGTCCTGTATAGGAAAGGGGAGGGTGGGATTAATTTGAAGAGCTCCTCAGAACATTCACCATAGTAGAGACGGTAAAATACCGCCGAGCAGTATCCTCCGCCAAGATCTCGAAGCCTAGTACGATCACGGGACGGGACGGGAGATCAATTCTTGTGTATGGGCCATTTCCATATCACTCATGTCCCTTACACAGTGACTGCCATAGACGTTCGTATGGCAACCGGGACCGATGTATTAACATGATCTCAGAAGCGCGGTAACACTATGACACATCATCACACTGAATCATGCATTTTTATGGTGCCGTACCTCAAAAGAAAAAAAACGGAACACTTATAGGATCACTTTGTTATCTGTCTGTCTGCCAACACCTTTTTCCCAGGAATACGTGGGCTCATCAAATTGAAATTCATACCACATAAGTACTCAAGTCTACAACGTCTTGAAACTGTACAAAAATCAAATTTCTAAGTCAACACAATCAAAATATATTACGGTTTCTGTACTGTATTCAATCTAGTACGGAACCCTCGGTGCGCGTGTCAGACTCGCACTTGACCGGCCTTTGTTATTTAAGTAGCTATAGCTATTACGAGTATTTAAAAATATAAACGCAGAAGACCACCCAGTGTACCGAAGCTGTAGGAAAGCTTCAAGGTTGTCAGACTCAATTAAACAATTCCTAGAAGCTTTTAGCTACGCACATTTTTGTGAATTTTAGTCTCTGTAGGCAAGTGTACCTACCTACTAAGTGACAAGTTTATTTCAACACTTTTAAACTTTGTGCTCAGTAATTAGAGGCTTCCAACAAGTGTGAAGTGCCTGACAGAAAATATATACCTAGGAACAAAATTAGTTACACCGCTTACCACAACACAACCCATGACTAAATGCCCGCTTAGCGGCAATAGGCTCGCCCCCTATTACGTGGGACTGATAATCACAGTTGGCGAAGTGTGGGTGATAATACACCTCTGCCTACCCTTTAATGGATTCACAGGCGTGAGTATATGCAGAGTATATGCATATGCTTGCCACATGCAGGGAATCCACCCTCACACGTTGCGACTGCAAACGGCGGCCTTACCATAAACCTTAAAACAGGTCAATAATTGAACTGCTGTCATTCGATCAACTGCAAATGTCACTTTGTAATGACATATAAATATATAGGACTACAAAGAGATTACAAAGTGACATTTGCAGTTGGTAGAATGACAGCAGTTCAATTATTGACCTGTTTTAAGAGTTCATGGTATGGGCCCAGTACGCAACGCATAGTCCAGTTGTGACGTAGTAATATAATCATGTGTGTGTACCTATATAAAACACAAATGTACTCTTTTAATATACATTCATGTACCAGTCTTTGAGATGTTTCATTCAACCTGATACCCATCCTTATATGGCGACCGTGACAGCGAGCACTCTTCAGGCCTAAATCATGGGCGCGTTTAGTATAAACTTTGCTCGGGACGAATACTGTTTCACTGTGCCGATTACATTCAATCATGTGTCAATCCAAGGTTAATAACGAAGAGAAGATCGTGAACCAGATTAGTGGCGGTCCAAGTTCGGTGAATATAGAGGACGTCAAATTCCATATATCGACAATAAGTATTGTGGCTATGATCATATGCACAATTTTGCTCGTTGGACTTCTATATTTCGTATACAAACTTTACAAGAAATGTCACCAATCGTGGATGAGGGAGCAACTGTCAAGACACACATTTAGGCGTTCCTTGGATCGAATCAGGAGGTACCGTGGTGGAACTGGTGGATCACCTGCGTGCGAGGAGTGTCGCACTCGTATTAACGACAAGGATCCCCGTTAGGACCACTCGACATATGCCTATAAGTGATTGTGATAGTGGTATAGTAATGCGTGAAAGTAAAAAGTACAACGTCTATCGTATCTCGTTATTAAATGTGTTATCATAATTTTATAGATGCAATTCATATGGGACTTACCAAAATCTTTATAATGGACCGTAATGTATAAGGACTTGTTACTTGTATATGATGAACTCTATAAGCTTAGAGTTTATTTAGTAAAATTAGGACCTAGCAGGAGAACGGTCAAAAATGTAGCGAAGAAATTAATCGAGGCCGATTATCTGGTGAGTCAATATAAATTACTTTTAGAAAAAATAGAGTCTTCAGAGTTACAGTTTAACGTTGAAGAAAGTTACGAATTTGATGAATTAAACAAAAAGTTTTTTGACCTCTATGACAATATTACACATTTATGCAATAATCCGTGTACAGGTGACAAATCAACTCACTTAAATATGGCTAAATTTGACTTGAAAATAGCCTTGAGCTTATTACCAATTTTAAATGATGATGGGGCAAATACCAAACAGCTCATTGATGGGATAGAATATTATCAATCGGAACTAGACCAAGACAGTCAATTAAAATTAATAAAATTCGTTTTGAAAAGTCGACTTTCGCAGTCTGCTAAACTAAAATTAGAAACTCAGTATGACTCCGTTGACAGTTTAGTCCAAGCTATGAAAAAATGTCTGTTACCTAAAAAATCTGCCACAGCTCTTCAACATAAACTGATGAATTTTAAACAAAAAGATCTTTCTATAAATGACTATGGCAAGCAAATTACAGATTTATTCGTAGACCTGACGATTTCTCAATCTGAAGGAAATGAGGCAAGTTACAATATTTTAAAACCTTTGAATGAAAAACTGGCAATTAAAAGTTTTGCAGACGGATTGAGAAATCGACGGCTAGGTACAATAATAGTAGCAAGAAATTTGTCAACTTTGAATGATGCAGTGCAAGCTGCAATAGATGAGGAAATTTCCATGCCTTCAACTTCGGGAGAAGTATTATTCATGCGCCGTTATAGTAATAATAACGCTTCTAAATATTATAGGAATTATAGAGGACAATATGCAGTTCGGAATAGAGGTGAGACACTTTCCTTGGGACGGGGACAGGCGCAACACCGGGAAGATCGCAACCCGCAGGAAAGTCGAGGCGGATGGAGAGGCCGTAGCCGTGGAACTACATACCGTGGATCTAGAGGTAGGATATATTTTAATCAGGCAGAAAATACTGAACATCAGGATGTACATATTTTGACAGACTCGCATGAAAATCAGTCAGAAGTTCCCGACACTCCGGACAAGTTTTTTCGTGAATAACACGATTATGATGTCATGCAGTAGCACATATCATATATCATTACGCTCTGGCTGTAATAATTACTCGTACTCCTGGCTGATTGATACCGGTGCATCTGTGTCAGCCGTCAAATATAAACATGTTCTCGAATTGAACATACCAATCCAAAATGGGAACCTTACCGTCAGTGGCATCGGGGGCAAAGTTCGCTCGATAGGCTTTGTGTACCTTAAATTTAAAGTAGACAGTCATGTTTTAAATCACAAATTTTTCGTATTTAAAACATTACCTTGTAGAACCAGTGGCATATTGGGACAAGATTTTTTGAGCAAGTACAAATCGGTAATCAATTTTGGAACTAGCTCTTTGCACTTATACTACAATAATATTACAATTAAGTTACCGATATCTGCACAGGATGATTCATTCATTATACCGGCTAGGTCAGAAAGCATACACTATATAAATACAGACGCAAAGGAGGAATGTTTAGTTTGTTCATCAGAATTACAAGAAGGAATTTATATTGCGAATACATTAGTTAGCCCCATGAATGGAAAAATACCCGTTTTAATCTTAAATACTACTGAAACCGAATTAAGGTTACGAGACATCCAGCCGAACATTCAGATTGCAAATAATTATGATATCTGCATATTCCACGAGACTATGAATAACTCATCGCGGGTTAAGAAATTGTTCCCCTTATTAAAATTAAATCATTTGAATATTGAGGAACAAGACAGTATTAAGGAAATATGTGCCAAATATAATGATTTATTTTATCTTGAAGGAGACCGCTTGACTACCACTAAAATATATAAACATTCAATAACTTTGAAACCCAATTCCATGCCACTGTATAGCAAGCCGTATAGGCTGCCACATTTCCAAAAAAAGGAAATACAGCGCCAAATAGATAATATGCTTAAGCAAGGAATTATTGAACCTTGTAACAGCGAATGGTCGAGCCCCGTTCTCTTAGTACCTAAAAAGCCTGGCGCAAATGGGGAGAAAAAATGGCGCCTGGTAATCGATTATCGTAAATTAAATGGATGTATAGAAAACGATAAATTCCCTCTTCCAAATATTCATGAAATTTTAGACTCATTATCGGGTTGCGTTTATTTTACTCATTTAGACTTAAATCAAGGATTTTATAATGTTGACCTTGAACCGGAGAGTAGGAAGCTCACTGCCTTCTGTTCAGGTCAATTTCGAATGACTAGGATGCCTATGGGTCTTAAGACAAGCCCTAATTCATTTGCCCGAATGATGACAATGGCAATGGCAGGTCTTAATTATGAAAAATGTTTATGTTACCAAGATGATTTGATAATAATGGGGCGAGGCCTCCTTGATCATAACAAAAATTTAATTGAGGTTTTTGAAAGACTACGTAAAGTTAATTTAAAATTAAACCCAGCCAAGTGTGATTTTCTTAAAAAAGATATGCTTTATTTGGGTCACGTGGTATCGGAACACGGTGTCTTGCCCGATCCTGATAAAATATGCACAATAAAAAATTATCCAACTCCTAAAAATACCGATGAAGTTAAACGCTTCGTAGCTCTAGCGAACTACTACCGGAAATTTATACCAAATTTTGCGGCAATTGCATACCATTTAAATTTATTATGCAGGAAAAATATAAAATTCCTATGGAATACAGATACACAAAAATCATTTGAAATGCTTAAGAAATGTATGATTTCACCTCCGGTTTTACAATATCCCGACTTGTCAATTAATAATCAATTTGTTGTACAAACCGATGCGTCAGGTTACGCTATAGGAGCAATTTTATCTAATGCGGACGGGCGGCCGGTCGCGTATGCCAGTAGGAGCCTTAACAAAGCTGAACAAAATTATCCTACTATAGAAAAGGAATTATTGGCCATAGTATGGGCTGTGAAACATTTTAGACCTTATTTGTATGGCCGTACCTTTAAAATTGTCACAGACCATAAACCATTAATATATTTATTCAGTCTTAAAGACCCGTCAAGTAGATTACTCAAATTTAGATTATTGTTAGAGGAGTACGATTATATAATTGAATATATTAAAGGCCATGAAAATGCAGCGGCAGACGCCTTATCTCGTATCGTGACATCTTCAGAGGATTTAAAAGAAATACACAAAGGTATATGTGTGATGACACGAGCTCAGGTAAAGGAATGTGGAAAAGAGGCTTCACGTATTAATGACTCGGTAGAAAACTATTTTGAAAGACCAAAAGTCGTGGAGACATGCGTAAAACCACAAAATACCGTAGAGCTACAATTTATAGATACCAAATGTCTAAATAGACTACGAAACTCGAACAAAATAAGTTCAGAAAGTGATACATTCTCGTATAATAGTGAGAAAATGATTTTATATATAAATCCATCGGTTCGATCGCAACTAACGCCAGCCGTATTTGTGAGAGCGATGTGTATGTTTTGTGATAATAATGATATAAATGAAATATATTTTGTTAAAAACGAAAACAATAAAATATTTATTGAGAAGTTAACAAATGAGATTAAACGATATACTATATGGACAGGTCCCCGGCTATGCATATTAAAGGACATAGAGCGCGTTGATAATTTGGACGATAGAAAGGTTATACTGAATGATTTCCATTTATTACCATCAAGCGGTCACGCAGGCATTAGAAGAATGTTTAATAACATTAAAAAATATTATTTTTGGCCAGGTCTTGAGAAGGACATCACTAAATTTGTTAAAAAATGTAATAAATGTCAAAAGCAAAAGTATACCGTGTCAGTAAAAGAACCTATGGTAATTACTTCTACTGCACACACAGCATTCGAAAAAATTTTTTTGGATATAGTAGGACCACTTGACAGGGATTGTAACAATTTTTCGTACATTTTAACACTTCAATGTGAGCTGTCGAAATATGTATGTGCGTTCCCACTTCGAAATAAAACAGCAATTGAGGTAGCACGCGTTTTTGTCAACAACTTCATTCTACTGCACGGCGTTCCACGAGAAATTGGATCAGACAGGGGTGCAGAATTCATGTCCGCAACATTCAAAGAGGTATGTAAAGTTCTTAATATTTCTAACTTGAATTCCGCAGCATACCATCATCAAAGTATCGGCGCTCTCGAAAACTCTCACAAAACCTTAGGAGCATTTTTGAGGATATATACAGATAATAGACCCGAGTCTTGGAGCTCTTGGTTACCTTTTTGGGCTTTCGCATACAATACCACTGTACATTCTTCGACGAAATTCACACCGTTTGAGCTTGTATATGGCAAGCCATGTAACTTGCCAAGTAATCTTATAAAAACGGTAGAACCACTTTATAATCATGAAAATTATCCCCTTGAGCTCAAATACCGACTTCAAGTTACACAAACAGAGGCGCGTAATAACTTAGTTAATTCAAAAATAGAACGTAAAAGCAGACATGACAGGTATATTAATCCCGTAAAATACAAAATAAATGATCAAATATTAGTAAAAAATGAAACGGGTAATAAGCTTACAAATCTCTATTCCGGTCCTTATACAGTAATTCGGGATTTGTCGCCTAATGTCGAGGTCACGATTAAAGGAAAACCTGATATAATTCATAAAAACAGAACGAAATTGTACTACTCTTAGTTATAGCCTCAGTGGCATTGTTTAATGTTTACATTACAGTTAAGAGAGAGTAGGTGTCCCGTGCCGTAATATCTCGTATTATACTATTTGTAATAACAAGACAGCTGATATGGTATAGAATATCTAGATACGATTGTTACTATGCTTAAAATAATAAGTTGAATGTTAATGTATAACATTATGCGTATTATATGTATTTAACCGCATTTATTCTTGCGTAGAATGTGTGGTCCGGTATGAAAGGAACTTCATCCACACACGCTTAAGCTGTGGAATGAACTCCCTGCAGTGGTTTTCCCAAGCGACTACAATATGGGGTTCTTCAAGAAGGCATTAGAAGGGTCTTACAGGGTCGGCAGTGCCTGTATTGCACTTGCACCTGGTTTTTGTTGAGTGAAAGCGAACACTGTCTATTTTCACTTCTTGAAAAAGACCTTTTATAGCCAATAGCCAATATCGCAGTCACTTCAAAGTCCATTGAAACGTGTGTGGGCTCCTAGCTCCTAGTTGCTATCGCAAAACTTTTATGGGTAACTAAACAGTTTTGTCTTTCCAAGCACTTTAAGAAAAAATGTATTATTTAAATAAAAATCGTGTAAACACTTTTGTGCACGATTGTTATGTTATAATAAAAATGCCAATGAGCCGTCCTTTGCTGTTTTACATCATGGTGTCAATCAACGAAGCCATATAAGGTATTCGTCGATGGACACCGTGGTGCCATACAGCCAATTCAAAAAACGTTCTTCTGCGATTGACACCGTGGTGTCAATAATTCGTGGTGTCAAACAGCGAAGAACCCGTTTTAGTGCTGTCAGTGGGAAGGAAGACCAAAGACTTGTCCTGATTTGTCTTCTGCGCTAACGGTACACTCTCTTCTTACAGGGTCGGCAGCACGAGAGTGACTCCCCTGGTGTTGCACACGTTCATGGGCCGCGGTAACTTCTTTCAAGTGCTTGTCTACCACCTAAGTAGTATAAAAAAGGAGTAAGTATGACTTATCAAACATTAAGAACATTACAGCGAGTAGCTCTTTGACTCCAACACATAAACAGTAGGCACCTACTTATAATGTACTTCATAAACTGAATATAATGACATTGTTTTATGTTTATAAGACGCTTTTCATGAGATAATCTCATAAAAAAGTATTTATGACCCCCTTCGTGTGTTCATCTTCACAACAGAGTCAAAGGACTAAACTTAATCTATTTTATATACATAATACGAAGTTCTCAACTTTTATAGAGATTTAATAGCAGATTTAACGACTCGACGTAAACAGAGGGACGGCAATGAAAAAAAAAATCACGTTTATCACTTTTCAATCTTGCAAATACTAAAGGACATAGTAAAAACGTGGGTTATCATAATTACTGATGCCTTTTTATGATAACTTCGAAGATTTTAGGGTTAAGATTGTAATGAACATTGACAATTTACTGTCAGATTCAATCAATTAGTCTGTTGCAGTCTATGAGGCCCTAAGAACTTTGTGGCCCAAGCTAGCAAGTCTCTTGCAGTGGCGAAGGGTAAAATTTGCAAAAGGAAAACCGGTACATTTTTTTATCCCTATATTGTTTGTCACGCACCATGCGACCCATTACTGGTCTCTCTATCTCTACAAGGACAAGCCGGCCAGAATCGTGTTATAGGCACCCATCGCCGATGGTCCCTTGCAAGCTGCAGATCGACAGCCGAGTCTCTGGCGCAGTTTTTTCTCGCTGTTGCACCATTAATAGCAAAAATAATAGGTAGTTATTTGTTCGTAAACAAGAGTGCAAAGTTGCTTTTTGCCGCGTGCTCACTTTTGATGACCGAGCAAGCGAAGCATTCTAAAATTGAATTACTAGCGCAGTGAGTGATTCAAAAATTAGAATCCTGAGCGTTAGCGAGGGAATCAAAAGAGCACAAGGTGAAAAATCTTTGCACTCGAGTGCAACACGTAACTATGCATCCCCCCATCTCGGAAAGAGTACTTAAGAGGGGTAAGAGAGTGTACCCTTTTTTTAAACGCCGGGCAAAATTTCTTCAGATGCCGGGATATGAGATTAACTAAGGCATATCCCTCGTAATGGGGTTGTGACCCAGGGGGGAGGATGATGATGATGGTGAATTGGAATACTTCTTGCAATAATTTATCATCTCATACTACAGATCTCATCACCTCATGTTGACATAAATATCGCAGTTAGCGAAGACGCCGGAAATATCAGATTAAAATTGTTCAAATTCCTTCAAATGTACAGAGCTAAAAATAAAAGGGCTGCCAAGGGCATTGAGCGAAGAAAACATTACGAGTGACATGACGATGAATGAATCTATACTATTAATAACTGTAAAGTAGTGATGTCTGTACATTGAAAATACCTGTTTAAAAAAATAGGCAGGCACCTATTTTTCTGTCCAAAGTTTTTGCGAACATCACTCATTGAAATAAAACCAATTTTTAACGGATTCTATCGCAATTTCTTTTTTTTTTATTTACTTTTAACCCGACATTTCACTAAAACCAAATAAATCGCAATAGAATCCGTTAAAAAGTGATTTTACTTAGGTTATTAATTTATTATGTATTAACAATAACACTTTTATTTTTCTATTCTTGTCTGTTTGTCCGCGGTGGACGCAAAAATTACCGAACAGTTAGAAAGGTTCTACCCCTAGACAATTGGCACCTTTGTAAAATAAAATAGATTGATCAATGTATGGGATTGACATAGGTACGTTGACAACTGTCAAAAATGACAAAATACGTGTCGATACCATACGTTCATAATTTTTGACAAGTGTCTAGGGGAGTTAGTCAGACCAAAAATCTTACGTTTTTTTTATCGCAATTGGTTGAGTAGTTAACGATAACTGACATCCACACGGGCGAAGCTGCGTGTATAAACTAGTGAATAAAATATACATTTATTCAGTACCCAACTGTAAACAGATCCACTATATTTCTTCCCACTAGACGTCAGAAATACGAAAATCGTTGCGTAAGCTAACAGAAATGGAAATAAGAAGGGATTTTTTTATTGCCCCGGCGTTTATAACCAATAACAAACATCCTAGGAAACGCTTGAACGATTGATGAAAGATATGAGATGCATAATATCATTATAGGTGCTACGTATGTTTATTAAACTGTGAATCCCGGACAGATATAGGCCACGGAATCTCTTTTCGTTAGTGTCGTGTAAGGGGGAATTCAGATCAGGCGGCAGAATACTCGAAACAAATTCCCAAGCGACTATAGTGTGAGGGTCTTTAAGAGGGGCATTAGAAGGTCCTAACAGGGTCAGCAGCACAAGTATGACACGTCCCTTTTTCCGCAAATATCTCGGATACCTCGCCGTTGGAGCCGGCGGGAGTGGTTATGTCAGGCTCAAAACTACTATATTTATCCGTCTTTGATAAAATTGCCGAGGGTGAAATGGCCGCGGCGCGAATCGCGTGCCTCCCCATACTCGGGGGCGAGTTGGGGACTCTGTGGTCCCCACACTGAAATAGGGCCGGATCGAAAGATATGGCCCTGGGTCGACCGGGGTGCGAGGAATATGTCTACGACTACCTCACCTCCAGCAACCGACGGCCCACAGATGGCGTGCGTTTTAGTCGGTTCAATTCCGACATAACCTCTTCCACCGGCGCCGGCGGAGGGGTATAAATGGGGATTTTTCGCATGATAAAAAAAAGGTGACATGGCCTCTGGTATATCCCTCACGCAGTGTGGTGCACATCACAGAACAGCTAGTGAGGTGTACATGGTGTTGCACTTGTCTATACGCCACGGTAACCACCTTCTGTCAGATATGTCGTATGCTTGTCTGGCATCTAAGTGTTTCGGATCACATTGACAGTAACACGTACAATTTTCCGCTTTATTTAAAAAAAAAAAAAAGATTGAAATTTATTTAACACTTAAAAAGCGTTCGAGAAATTTTCCCGCCTTATCTGACTTGACCGTAAGACGACTAAGGGATAGGGCTGTTTTCGATCCGACAATAAACATACAGCGAGTGATAAAATTCCCCGGTTTATGGCAATAAACTCGGCCTCTGTTATGGGGGATTCCACGAAAACATAATTGGTAATTTGTGAAATTTGACTGTTTTTTTATTTCTCACTGGCTGCCATTTGACCTTTATCTTACCTGCTGATAAATGATGATGCGATCTAGGTACAAAGAAACATATTTGCCTAGAACCTATTCACTTGAGATTTAAAGATTCCTAGGTTTTCGGAAGTACAGATTCAGACAGGGGAGTTCCATTCCTTATGAAAATAATCAATGCGACTTTGAGTTGCCAAAACTGTCGTACGTATGAGTGGAACATCCACCATGAAGCAGTCGATTGCGTATCGCTGTACACCCTCGTGGCACGTTTTTATACCACAATAAAATAATGGAAAAATATGGGGAGCCCCTTGTTTCGCAGACAGAAATTTCATAGAATTTCGTTTCACAGAAAATGTTTCACATAATATTTATCCAAAAATGTCATTTGAAATGTTTTTGTTACGTAAGTTTTGTTTTTAATTTACTTTTTGAGGTATAAAGTTTCGAAATGTAATGCTATTGTTTGTGGGGTTTTTTTTTTTTTTTTTTTTATATAGGACACGTCAATTTGACTTTGCCTCGCCTGATGGTAAGCTGAAGGCAAAGTCTCTGAAAAGAGGGTCACCATTACAGACATGTACCATGTTACAATGGTGGCACTCAGCTTGACGGCCTCATCAGATGCTTTTTCACGCCCCGTTTAAAGGACCCGGGACTATAGGAGGAGGGAAACACGTGAGCTGGTAAGGAATTCCAAGTCTTAATAGTGCGGCAGAAGAAGGAGTCGCCGAATCGCTTGGTTCTTGATGGAATATTTTGCACCGTATGCGGGTGGCATCTGAGTCCTGCACGTGTTGTCCTATATAGGAAAGGAGAGGGTGGGATTACTTGGAAGAGCTCATCAGAACATTCACCATGGTAGAGACGGTAAAATACCGCCAAAGATGCCACATCTCTACGCAACTGCAAAGGCTCAAGGGTGTAAGTGATCTCAGGATTCCCAATAATGCGGACCGCACGTCGCTGCAACCTGTCGAGAGCATCTAGTAAGTACTTTGCGGAGCCATCCCAGAGATGCGAGCAGTATTCCACGCAAGAGCGAATTTGTGTCTTGTAGAGAAGACACCGCTGCTCCGGCGTGAAAAAACGTCTCACTTTGTTCAGGACTCCGAGTTTACGCGATGCTGTTTTGATGATACTCTCGATGTAGTTTTTGTTGTTCAGTTTGCAGCGAACATCCATACCTAGGATATTGAGATTGTCCTGCAGTGGCAGTGGCGTGCTCTGAAGAGTTGGAAGGGGAAGGAAAGAAGATACCTTTGCTGTAAACGCGCATGCCTTCGTCTTCTTGGCATTGAACTCAACCAGGTTTTCAGAACCCCATTGAGAAACGAGGTTCAGGGTCTGGTCAAGTTCACTGACAAGAAGCTGCCTCCTTTCCGCGATATCAGACTGCTTGGCCGCAGGATGTCCGTGATAACTCCCGTGTAAGGTGCTATCGTCTGCATAGCAGTGAATGCTGCCAGTGGACAGCATGTCGTTGATATGCAGAAGAAAGAGAGTGGGTGATAAGACGGACCCCTGCGGCACGCCAGCATTTACCTGCAAGAACTCCGAAGTTCGACCATCACAGAGGACGCGAATACGGCGCCCCTGCAGGAAGCTAGCCACCCAGTCGCACAGTCTAGGAGGCAGACCAAAGGCTGGTAACTTGGAAAGAAGCGATTTGTGCCAGACCCTATCAAACGCTTTGGCGATGTCAAGACGTATAGCCAGCGACTCGCCATGCTTGTCCATAGCCTCACCCCAAAGATGGGTAACGTACGCTAGAAGATCACCCGTTGACCGCTTCGGTCTAAAACCATATTGCCGGTCGTTGATTAAGGAGAGATCCTCTAGGTAACGCATGAGCTGTTTGTTGATAATGTGCTCAAGTACTTTGCACAGTACTGAGGTGACGGCTATGGGCCTATAGTTGGTAGGGTCCGAGCGATCACCCTTCTTGGGGATCGGCTGTACATTCGCCTCCCTCCAAGCCGAAGGCACTGTACCCGAGATGTACGACATCCGGTACAACCGCGCCAGCATTGGAGACAACTCCGCTGCACATTTTTGAAGAACCACCGCTGGAATACCATCCGGTCCGCTGGCTTTCCGGACATCGAGTGACCGCAATACAGCACGGACAGCGTAAGATATGGAATTACGTGATTTGATATTGTCGGAAGCTTACTGCTTAATTCACACTTAGCCCAACGTTTCGGCTACTTTCTATCGGCTATAATAGCCTTTGAAGTTTGTTCACACATTAAGTGATGATAGCAGTAACGACGAAAATTGCAGTATGGACGAATCTGATTAAATATGGCCTTTTGTGGCACCTTTTTTGGTCTCTTTTTGTAATAATTTGCCATCATAGCGTCCATCATAGCGGCAATCATAGCGTGCCGCAACTTTATATTAATGTTGATGTTTAAAGTACCTACTCACATTCTTCTATTCTTGTTATAATATATATTCTGTTTGTACTGTATGTTGAATGAACTGATTTTGATAATTATTTTACCAAAAATTTATATTTTTCAGAATTATACTCGTACATGAAACACCCCGGGGTAATGCTATAATTTATATCTAACGATCCATTTACTTTGAACACGATTAATTTATTACCTACGGCGTTTTATTGTCTGTTTATTATGTTATACAATACCTTCTACATTTTTCATTTTACAACAAATAGGAACGTTAACGTACCTAACAGTGGGGTGAGCGCGAACAACTATCGTAATCGTATCGTGAACGTAACGATAGCACGGAGCATTGCGATTGGCTGGCTTCAGGCAGGCGGCCAATCGCAATGCTCCCGGCTCCGTGCTCTCGTTACGTTCACGATACGAATACGATAGTTGTTCGTGCTCACCCCACAGTACTTGCAAAGTGAACATTTTAGTTGACTATTTATTGTATGTCACATGATTTTCTATAACGTGTTGAATACCTATATACCTACACTTAAATATATTCATGCCTGTAAATCCCTGATGGGGCCGGTAAAGGTCTTTTTATTTTTTATATAGGACACGCCAATTTGACTTCGCCTCGCCTGATGGTAAGCTGAAGGCTAAGTCTCGGAAAAGAGAGTCACCATTATAGACACGTACTATAAATATTACAATGGTGCCACTCAGCTTGACGGTCTCATTATAATTATGCTTTTTCACACCCCGCTTATCTATTCTTGTATCTATCTATTGTAAATTATATTGAACTAGCTGTCCCGGCGAACTTCGTACCGCCATATTTTTCCGCTCCCGCTGCACTTATTTGCTCATCCTTTAAACCTTTCACGAACGAATATTTCAAGACTAAAATTAGCCAAATCGGTTCAAACGTTCTTGAGTTATAAAATAACAACGAAAAGTGGTATTGATTTTTATAATTAGAGAAGAAGAAGATTAATACAGGTCGAATTCATAAACCCCTTTTCTGAAGTTGGCCAAAAATATTTGTAATTATGAAAATGTCAAATCGTGGTCTCATTTAAACTCGTCGGTAAGTTTGAAACCAATTCTCAGCGCCACGACATAAATTAACTGGGACCGTAAAAACATTCCTCTTTTAACAAGATAAAAGCTAATCTCAAAGAGTTATCTTTCGTCGTGTTAAAAAAGTTGATAGAAGAGGCGTTTATACAATTTTGTTTAAAAGAGATGAAAGGCGCCACCTCTTTTCATCAGGTTGGTGCATCCTGCTGAAAAGAGGTGATACGAGGTTATTTATTAACTTATTCCAAATCTTCATTAGGTGACGAGGGGTCCCTATAACCCGATTGCTGCCGACTTGCTCTGCAATGAGAAGCCGTGATGGAGATGTTTAAATTTATATTTAATAACTGAAATTCTGAAATCTGAAATCAGAACGCCTAGAAGTTCATATTTTTGGGTGTGCGTTGTTTTATAGCTAATTGTTTTATAGAATTTCGTTTCACATAAAATTTTCCTCATATTTTCGTTTCATAAAATAATAAATACACAGAATACTTACTTTGAAGATTTTTAAATCATTGATTTTTGTTTCACATAAAATTTAATGTTAGAATAATCATATCATAGAATAACAAATCAAATATTCTTTAATATCATAACATATATTAAATATAAAATCGTTTGACATACCACTCAAAAGATATAAAACTTTTTTGTAGTACAATAAGTGTAGGTATATAGGTATTCAACACGTTATAGAAAATCTTGTGACATACAATAAATAGTCAACTAAAATGTTCACTTTGCAAGTACTGTGGGGTGAGCACGAACAACTATCGTATTCGTATCGTGAACGTAACGAGAGCACGGAGCCGGGAGCATTGCGATTGGCCGCCTGCCTGAAGCCAGCCAATCGCAATGCTCCGTGCTATCGTTACGTTCACGATACGATTACGATAGTTGTTCATGCTCACCCCACTGTTAGGTACGTTAACGTTCCTATTTGTTGTAAAATGAAAAATGTAGAAGGTATTGGTATAACATAATAAACAGACAATAAAACGCCGTAGGTAATAAATTAATCGTGTTCAAAGTAAATGGATCGTTAGATATAAATTATAGCATTACCCCGGGGTGTTTCATGCATGTACGAGTATAATTCTGAAAAATATAAATTTTTGGTAAAATAATTATTAAAATCCGTTCATTCAACATACAGTACAAACAGAATATATAACAAGAATAGAAGAATGTGAGTAGGTACTTTAAACATCAACATTAATATAAAGTTGCGACACGCTATGATTGCCGCTATGATGGCAAATTATTACAAAAAGAGACCAAAAAAACGTGCCACAAAAGGCCATATTTAATCAGATTCGTCCATACTGCAATTTTCGTCGTTACTGCTATCATCACTTAATGTGTGAACAAACTTCAAAGGCTATTATAGCCGATAGAAAGTAGCCGAAACGTTGGGCTAAGTGTAAATAAAGCAGTAAGCTTCCGACAATATCAAATCACGTTATTCCATAACTTACGCTAAAAACCCCACAAACAAAAACAGCATTACATTTCGAAACTTTATACCTCAAAAAGTAAATTAAAAACAAAACTTACGTAACAAAAACATTTCAAATGACAATTTTGGACACAAACTCATTTAAAATCCTTCATTACATAATCCTATGAATTTCTAACTGGCCGTTAAGCCGTATAAGGGACACGTAAATCTGATCACGGTTGCCCAAAAATTCGCAAAACGACCACGCATTGCTGTCGCCGAATTAGAAAATATTAGGCCGTTGACCTACTAACCGCAGTCGAAATAGAAATACGGTTTGGATTATTTATGTCCGTATCAGTCCTGTATTTGGAAACTTTCCACTGGTAAAAACTGGCCTCTCGACAGGAAGGGGTTAAACCACAGTCCCTCTGGTGACTAGCGCGTTAGAGGACGCTCAACTACCTCCGACTAAATGAGTGCGGGTCTGGGAATGACAGGTGGAACCGGCATACGGTTTTACTCTGTTCGAGTATCCGTGAGGATTTTTTGCACGATAAAAAGAAGCCACGTGGTTCCCGGCAGAGTAGAATTTAGGCCACTCCATCTCTTCCCATGCGGTGTCATACAAGGCGACTTAGGGATAGGGCTGTTTAACATCAGACAGACATATTACAGCCTAGACTCAACCTCTGATACATGGTTCGAGTTAACATTAGTCCTCGGAATACGGCAATAGGCTCACTCCCTATTACGTGGGGCCTAATACTATGGTGAAATGCGGGTATTAATTCACCTCTGCCTAACCCTCCCGGGATGAAGGCGTGATTGTATGTATGTATAAGACTTATGTGTACAGATTATTGTATCACAGAAGGGTGTAAAATTCTGAAAAGGAAGCTGGTGAAAAAAATCTTCCCCCTATAGAACAACCATAACAATTTTGTATGGAATTCTACTAAGTACGGTTTCTCTTTGCAGAGTAAGCCGATAGAAATCATAGGGTTATAGAGACCCCTCACCAGTGATTGACACCTAATCGAGAATTTCATCAGACAACATTTTCCATGAACACTTGAGGAAAAAAATACTATCCTCCCATTGGATATCCAAAATGCTTACTTATGCGGAAAAACAAATCAGACTTGTGAATATTTGCCGACGCACCTTTTCGACGTTATTTGGTTTGATTTATAACATTGAATGGAACACGGTGTCATCATTACGACCGCGAAATGGAATTACGGCCTATAATTTAAAAAAGATGATTTCTATTTTGAAGAAATTCTAAATGAATTAGATTGTGAAGTCATACTTTCTGGGCTTAATCGGAGCAGCTAATAGCTTTTCTAAAATCTATATTTTTCGATTTATACCCCAAAAGGTAGTAAATCTTGGTTTGACCTCAAATAATTCCGAAAGAAAATTGCTACTAAGAATTATTATCCTATTTTTCTTGAAGTAAATGCTAAATAAAACAAAGTAAATCGTGATAGAAACCGTTCTTATTAAATTTAATTCAATTTATCGAGCTACTGAACAAATTTTATAAAATGTGCATCAAAATCCATGATAAAGGCTAAAGGAAACTCGCAGTGTCTTCTTTCATCAAGATAGCGTCTCATAAGTCCGTCGCTGGCCTCAATCCGCGATAAGCTTTGAAATAATTGAGATTTCTCCACATTCATCGGACCTTACCCCTAGCGATATCTATTTCTGAAGAACTATCTGGAAGGATAGTCTTAAAGATGAAGCAGCAATCGCACAGTGAGAGATTTTAAAGCCATTTTCTTTTCTTTTTTTCGAAAGGCTAGTTTTGAAGTTATTTCTATCTATACTGCATTCGGTTACTAAAGATAAACAATCTTATAGCGAATTTTTATTAAAATACACATTAAGCAAATAAACTAGGCTAACTAACTGACTAACCACTAATTGGTTAGTCAGTTAGTTAGCCTAGTTTATTCCTTTTCTTTAAAATGAGGTTTCTTTAAAATTAGTTTCTAAACAGAAAAATATTAATAAACTGAGTTTTTAAATTAACCATACTAAAAGGGGTTGTAGTAAATTCGCCTCAGTGAATATTCGTCTCCGTGAAAACAATAGTAAACTCGCCACAATAGCAAACAAAATAATAGATTAACAAAGCGTCATTTATTTGCGATCCTTTTTGAAGCCCTCTATGGATTTTAAAAATGGATATTACTGCTAAAAGAAAAACTGTTCGCTCCGCTCCGCTCCTGCAATAGCCTTCTAACCTAATCCATCCAAGTCGGAATGAGCAACTTTTCTTTCAGCAGCTTTTACACACATTATTATGCATGCAACAAAAGTATGACAAATAAATAATCCGGTATAAACACTTTAACTTATCTTGCTGACAGTATTTTTGAGGGTGAGACAAATTTTCGCACATGAAATATCATTTTAAATAGACTGAGGCGATTTTACTACTATTTTTGACTGAGACGAATATTCACTGAGGCGAATTTACAATAACCCACTATAAGACGAATCAAGTTTTTTTTTTTTTATAAAGAAGTCTTTAAAATAGTTTAAAACTAGTTCAAACACATGACAAGCTTTTATTCTGTGGATCATTTTACAGAATCGCTTTTAAAAACATCAAACGTTTGATTGCTATGTTGACAAGCGGAGTGGCTATCGATGGAAACCTGATAGCTCTGTTCCATTAAGTGTTTTGAGTTTATACTTAACTACGAAGTGTTTTTAAAAATGGGGAATGAGTGGTGGTGAAATTTTTATATGATATCGTTAATTGAAATAAAACCACTTTTTAACGGATTCTATCGCGATTTATTTGTTATTATTTATTTGTTTTAGTCCGCCGCGTCGGAAATAAAACAAACGGAAACGTCGCGACGTTTCGGCCACTTTACAGCAGCCATGGTCGCGGGGTGACTAGATTTCAATGAGTGAAATTCGGGTAAATTTTAGAAAATATTATTATTATACTAGCTGCCCTGGCGAACTTCGTACCGCCATATTTTCGGCCCGCGTGGTATTCAAATCCCGTTCCCGCTTCACCCTTATCACTTAGGGGGATGAAAAATAGATGTTGGCCGATTCTCATAGATACCGGATAAGCACAAAAAATTTCATCAAAATCGGTCAAGCCGTTTCGGAGGAGTATGGCAACGAAAACTGTGACACGAGAATTTTATATATTAGATTATTATTATTGGTGTAAGATCTGAAGTTGACATCTCTACTCCTATCCTACTTAATGTTATAAATGTGAAAGTTTTTGGATGTTTGTTATTCAATCACGCTCTAATGGCTAAACCTGAATGGATCTGGCTGAAATTTGGCACAGCGGGCATAGGTTCCCATAGGTTACGGGGACGGGATCAAAATTACGCAGGCAACGGCTAATAAAATATAAATAGAATATAATGTCAGAAATGGTTTTCTGAAGCGGGTTGTATATGGTTTTGGTTTCGCGTCGAGTCCAAGTCTATGTCGTCGTGACTTTGGTCACTTGTAGCTTATGAAAACCTATTGGCGGTGATTACGCCGTACTCGAACCGACTGAAATGCACAACACCTCTTTGCGTTTTCGGTTGCCGGAGAGAAAACAAGCGTCAAAAATTAATACTAAACTCTTTATCAATCAATACTGAAACTGAATACGTTTGAACTAAAAACGTTCTTATGAACATAAACTTACATAGAGACCCTACCCCACAACAATTTAAGCACCATAAAACCTTATCCAAATGAAAACCTTACCCCTAACATAATATTTGGTCGAGACATTATTTTCATAGCCCATACGAACACCATGCCGAAGTGGAATTCAGACGCCTAAGGCAGTTTACAGGCAGTATTCAGGAACACATTAAGTTAATGTTCTGGAAAGACAGTACATAACATCGCGCCATAACATAATGGGGGCAGGCAAAAACGCGCTGTCAACGAAAGCTGTAAAACTCAATCGAGGACGAAATTTTACTACATGGCCAGACATGTTTTAGGTTGTACTGATAATATAACTTTTTATACTAGTTACTAGTTAGGTGGCAGACAAGTAGACGACCCACCTGATGGGCAGAGGTTACCGTGGTCTACGAACGTTTGAATGTATGCAACACCAGGGGCGTTACACTCGTGACGCTCTGAACGAACCTTTTAATGCCCTTCTTGAAGAACCCCATATTGTAGTCGCTTGGGAAAACCACAGCAGGGAGTTCATTCCACAGCTTGAGCGTGCGCGGGATAAAGTTCCTTTCATACCGCACAGTGAGCACCGTTTCCGGTCGCAATTTGTGAAGATGAATTCCCTGAGTATGGCAAGCAGTACAATGATAGAGTGTAGCCTGCTGTGGTCATCATGTCAACAATTCATCTGAACCTTATTATTAGAACTATCGGGATATTTACCATGTATTGTTTGGAGTTTCCGATATGAAAGTTTAAATACCTAAATTCATCTGAACCATTGTACAGGTGGTAGAACACCATACAATTATTTGTATAGGCCTTTTTATGAGTAAGGAAATCCCCAAGGACTCAAACCGCCCGGGTCTCAGATACCAGGGTGTAAGGTGGCCGAAAAGGTATTTCACCACTGAACGGTCACCCATCCTGATGATAACCGCGCCTAGATAGCTTAACCCGCAGATCGTTTACCGAGTAATGAAAGCACCTGACCATAAACGCTTCGCTTCAGAAACTCACTCACTGGTTTCTTTTTTTATAATTTGATTTTCCAAGTAGGTGCTAAAAAAGTGTCAAGATCCTTGACATTCATGCCAGGGGAATAAAGAAATATTTCATGAAAGTTTTATAGCAAAAAAGTTGCTAGCGCATAGCCCATCTGTTGGTAGAAAGTTACTGTTATTAAATTATCTATATGAGGCTCGCTATATCCTAAGTTTGTGAAAATCTTTAGATGTATACTTTGTCCATCAATTGACTGCTCCCCGCTAGATTTAAAAAAGCTGTGATACAGTCCAGAAGACTACCATATCAGATGCTATTGACCTTAAAATGGCGGTCCCTAGAAAGAAAGAAGAAAAAGAAAATCGTTTTATTGCGGATCACGCATGTACACATATAAAACACAAAAATTAATAAACAAACGTATTTACCCAGGCGGCAACCACAGAGTGAAATATCTGCACCGTGTGCCCCCGTACTCAAGTGGTAATGGTAAGTGCCTAACTTGACGGCTTTGATAAACTTAATCACGCTCAAACTGGTTAACCGATCTGGCTGAAATCTGGTACAAGGATAGTTCATAATCTGGAATAACACATAGGCTACTTTATATCCCTGGAATAGGTCCCCATAGGTAGCTGGAACGGGATCAGAATTCCAATGACTAAAATTATTCAAATTTTTCATGCACCTTCGTTGCAGGTGTATTATTAAGCCTCTTATCAATGCAATGATATGAATGCCGATGTACAACAAGAAGAACAAGTTCTTGTCAAGCATTCTAACGTTCATAATGAAGTACAATGATAACGCAAAGGAAGCAAGAATATTTATTATCGTATCGTTGGTAATATTTTTACTTTTTAGAGTTCCTTACCCAGGGGTTAAAAATGAAACCCAAGTACTAAAACTCCACTATCCGTCTGTATATTAACAGACCATCTCATGAACCGTGAAAGCTGGACAGTTGAAATTTTCACAGATGATGTATTTTTGTTGACGTCACTGTTTATTCTGGCGTTGACTTGTACACAAATAAACTCACTGTTTACATAAAGTACTTATTTATTGTAGAACAATATAGGCAGTTAGGTACATAAATTATTGTTATGGCGCGAATAGCCGCGCACTCGTCGTTGTCCTGTTGCGAAGTGAAGAGCGGGCGTCGAGGGGTAGGTGCGGGCGCGGAGGGCCGCTTTGTTACCCGCGCGTCTCGCCGCCCCCGTGGCCGTCTTGTTTGGTGGAGCTCTTATGAAGACTCAACATCCTCCCCCCCCTTGAAAGAACTTTCAAGAGGCTCATGGGAATTTCCATAGAGAGGGCAAATTTTGGATAGGGCTCTCCTGATAATGCCCTTCTTTGTATTAATATCGACAACTCTGACGATGTTGTCTTGACCGGGATACAATTTTTGAATTCGCCCCAGAAGCCAGTTCATCGGTGGAAGTTGATCATCGACGACAACGACGAGATCTCCGATCTTGACAGCTTTGCTCATCGTTCGCCATTTGACGCGTTGTTGGAGATCCGATAGAAATTCTTTCTTCCAGCGATGCCAGAAATGTTGACGGAGACGTTCAATAAGTTGATATCTGCTGATGCTGACTTTCTCGCTGACCGGAGAAGGTAGCGCAGTCAATGGACGACCAATAAGGAAGTGACCCGGTGTTAAGGGCGTCAAATCAGACGGGTCCGTAGACATAGGTGTCAACGGACGTGAATTAAGTAATGCCTCAATTTGACAAAAAAGTGTAGTTAATTCCTCAAAAGTTAGGCTACTATTTCCTGCAACTCGCTTTAAGTGAAATTTGGCTGATTTTACGCCAGCCTCCCAGATTCCACCGAAATTTGGCGCGTAAGCAGGTGAGAATTTAAAATCAATAGCTTCGGCACACGCGAAATCGCCGACAGCGCTACCGCATGATTTAAGTAATCTGCCCAACTCATTGCTTGCCCCTACGAAATTAGAACCGTTATCGCAGTAGATAGTGCGTGGCTTTCCACGACGAGCTATTAGTCTACGCAGACATAATATAAATGCATTAGTGGTTAAGTCGCTAACGACCTCAAGATGGACGGCCTTGGTGCAAAGGCATATAAAAATACATAAGTAGCATTTCGTCGTTCTAGCGCCGCGTCCTTTACGATTGGATATTAAAAAAGGGCCGGCAAAGTCGGTACCACAAGTCTCAAATGGTGGAGCTGGATTAACACGAGGTGACGGTAAATTACCCATTAATGGTAGGTATGGTTGAGCTTTAAATCTTTTACATTTCAAACAGTTATTGACAATTTTAGTGCTTAACCTTTTGCCACCAATTGGCCAAAAGCGGTTGCGTATAGAATAAAGCAATTGCTGAGGGCCACAATGAAGCAACCGTAGATGCTCCTTAGCAAATAACAATTTAGTAAATGTATGTTTTGTGTCCAGTAGAACAGGATGAATTTTATCGTAAGGACAGTGTAAAGCATTCTGGATGCGCCCCCCAACACGAAGCACACCATCTTTATCCAAGAATGGATTCAAAGGTAAGATATTTGATTTTGAATTTAACTGTTTATTTTTAAGTAACGCGTTAATATCAGTAGCAAAGGAATCTCTTTGTGACTCCGCCGCAAGGAACATTAACGAAGCGTGAAGTTCAGTATTAGATAAATTACCTTTCATCCTATCAACCTCTTTGGATTTACAATTTTTAATAAATCTTAAAACATATGCAAATATCCTTTGCAAGCTATAAAACTTGGAATATTTGTCGAAGGGAACTATACCAATATGATCAGAATTTTGTATTGTAAGACTAACCTTTGTTTCAGGTAATTCAACGCACTTAGACGGACTAGCAGGCCACATATCTTCTGACTTTGTGAGAAAGGAAGGTCCCTGCCACCAAATGGAACTATCGTGCAACTGTTGTGGAGACACTCCTCTGGAAGCTAAGTCCGCTGGATTCAACTCAGTTGGCACGTGTCGCCAAGAAGACTCATCGGTTAACTGGCGGATTTCCTCTATCCTGTTACACACGTAAGTTTTCAGTGTTTTAGGCGGCGTTTTAAGCCAACCGAGGACTATAGTAGAATCCGACCAGAAGAATGACCTTGACACAGGTCTTTTAAAGGACGACATGACCTTGGAAAATAACCTAGCACCAGTAAGGGCCCCCAGCAACTCTAAGCGAGGTATAGTTGCCTCGGGTTTTATTGGAGCAACTCTTGCCTTTGCACATAAAAGATTAACCTGATCATTTGCCTTAATGTAAATGCAAGTGGCATAAGCATTTTGCGAGGCGTCTGTGAAGCAATGTATTTCAACACTAGTAACTTTCACAGGTAAGACACATCTTGGTATCTTGAGTGCCGATAAATGACGTAAATTATTTACAAGGATTTCCCATTTGAACTTAATATTATTGGGAACTGGGTCATCCCAACCTGACTTCAGGCGCCATAAATCTTGCAACAAATTTTTTGCGATGATGGTACATGGCGATAATAAACCCAGGGGATCAAAAATTTTAGAAGACGTAGACAGTATATTTCTTTTAGTGACTTTTACATTAGGCTCATAATTAGCAGAGAATTGAAGCGTATCTGAACTAGGTAACCATTTCAAACCTAAAACCGTGGATTCTTTGGAGAAATCTTGTTCCTGATCGATGACAGGAATATCTTTAAATATCTCCGGAACATTTGAACGGAATTTGCGCAGCGGAAAACAGCCCTTGGATAACGTGTTAACAACTTCATTCACAACGTATTTAAGCTCAGTTTTTGAATTAGAACCAGTATTAAGATCATCTACGTAAAAATCATGTTTAATTACATTTGCTACAACCTCGTCACTACACTCGTTGGCCAATTGTACTAAACATCGTGTGCTCAGAAATGAAGCAGCAGCGGTACCATAGGTAACCGTATTCAGCTGCAATACTTTGAATAGTTGCGATTCATCATTTCGCCAAATAATTAATTGTAAATTACGCTGGGACTCATCAACGTTAATTTGCCGATACATCTTTTCGATGTCCCCTGTAACAACATACACATTTTCGCGAAAACGTAATAGAATAGACAATAAATCATCCTGGACCACTGGACCAACGTACATAATATCATTTAATGATTTACCAGTGGAAGTTTTATGGGAGGCATTAAATACTACTCGCAATTTTGTAGTTTCGCTATTACTTTTCAAAACAGCGTGGTGAGGTATATAATATCCAAACTGGGGACGTGATACTTCACTTAAATGTCCCAATTCCTCATATTCACGTATAAATGCCGCGTAATCATTTTTAATGCCTGATTTTTCTAATCTTTTTTCTAGATTTATTAGACGTTTCCTAACGACAGGGTATGAAGAACCTAATGCGTCTTCAGGAGTCTCACGCAATGGCAACTTAACACAAAATCTACCATCTGACAAACGTTTAGTGTTTTCAGCGAAATGAGCCTCACAATATTCTTCGTCCTTTGATAGAATTTTGCAAGAATGATGCAACTCCTCCACCTCCCAGAATTTCGCAAGAGAGTCACGAATTTCCTGTGAGAAATTACAATAGGTTTTCTTAGGCTGGGACATATCACCAATAGGACCGGCGACGAGCCAACCAAATTTAGAACTTTGTAGAATGGGCCTATTCGGGCCCAGCTTAATTTGTTGATGACCTACAATATGCCAAAATACATCAGCTCCCAATAACACATTGATTTCAGAAGGTCTAAAGAAACTAGTATCAGCCAGCTGAATGTTAGCGGGTAGGTTAAGCTGAGAAACATCGACAACCGAACCAGGTAGTTCATTGGTTATGATGGGAATAATCAAGCAAGAGACATCAATTTCGAAATCATTAACTCGAGACCTGAAACGTACATCACAGAATTTGACAGTATTGGTCATAGTATTATTAACACCATGAATAGAGATAGGCTGCGTACGTGTGCAAGGTAAGTTTAGTTCTCTTTGCACCTTTTCAGACAGGAATGAGGACTGACTGCCACTATCAAGCAAGGCCTTAACTTTACAACTCTTATTAGACTTCAAATCAATTAAATCCATCTCTGCTGTACACAAAAGAACTTGACCCGTTACCATAGCAGAAAGTGATACACTTTTCGAGGGCGCTAAATCGCTAGGACCAGAATTCGAAGTTACTGCTGAATTCTGAACAGTTTTATTTTTATCTACACCCTTTTCTAATTGCTGATGTAATAACGAATTATGTCTTTTTTTGCAGATCTTACATGGATGCAATCGACAACGAGAAGAATTATGACCAGAACGAAGACAATTCTGACATAAGTTGTGACTGGAAACTATATCACGCCTTTCACGGACTGACATATCTTTAAATTTGTCACATTTATATAGAAGGTGGCTTTGATCACACACAATGCAATTATTCTCAACGTCACCGCTGCTGGCAGCACTAAAGGATTTAACAGACCTAGTCATGTCTTTGCTTGTGGTTTTATCGGACTTGATAGGGTCAATGCGACTATGCTGAAGCGTTTCAAGCATATCAGCGCGGTTACGTAAAAACTCAAAAAAATCTAGAAGCTTAGGAGAGGACTCCATTTTATTACGATGTTCCTCCCATTCGCGACTTGTGATGCCGTCAATTTTAGATGACATGATGTAAATTATTAAAGTGTCCCACAAAGCCACAGGTTCATTTAAGTCATCTAAGGAGCGTAAATGTTTAGAGTAATGATCTATAATATAACGTATAGACTTGTAAGATTCCTTAGAAAATCCCTCAAAAGAGAATAAAGACTTGATGTGATTATTCACTAAAATTCTTTTATTATTATAACGGTTGCAGAGCATATCCCATGCCAACCCATAGTTTGAGGCAGAAAAATTAATTGAGTTTATTACCACCTTTGCTCCACCCTGTAGCGAGTTTCGCAAATAATGAAATTTACTTATTAGTGGAATGGATTCATTTTTGTGAATTAACGATTCAAATGTATCTCTAAATTCTAACCACTTTAAATAGTTGCCGTCAAACGTAGGCAACTGGATAGTCGGCAATTTTACATTAACGTTAGCGCAAGCGTTCGAGTTTGAACACGATGATCGTGTATTGAGGCTACCATTAGAGGAAGACAATTTTTTATTTATCGCATTATTATTGTGGCGAGTGTTATACAATTCAATAATATTTTGACTCAGAGAAATAAATTTGCAAAACAGACTTTCAATAATCTCGCGTTCCCCAATGGTGGACTCGATATCTGAGACTAACGACTCAATTTTACCTTGACATTCATCAAAGGTAATAAACAACTCTTGTAAACGCGTTAGCTTTAACTGCAATTCACCAATCGCAATACTATCCATTTTATCTGGCTCGATTAACTTCACTATATCGATATACTTTTGAAAATTAGTTAATCTCGCTTTAATAGTGCCCCGTTGATGGACCAACTCCTTTAGTTGTTCTTCCCCCATTATTGAAAATGAAGGGATGCCGGGGCAAGCAATGAATCAAAACAGAAACCGGTACAACAATCAATTAAATAAAAGTACCTATACACGCAATGCGCTTTCAATGTACCTACGCGTAAACAATATACGACTTCAGTGCACTGCGGTAATAGGTATATAACTCACGCGCCACCTGCTTACTCGCCATACATTTTATCCGCTCGGTTCGTGGCAGCTCGGCAAATTCCGGGGGACAGGCGCAGAAGCAGCGAAGCCTGGAATTGATAGCAACGATATTAAAATGATAGCCAATCTAATTTGGCAGGATAATGTTCCTAGAATATGTTGCCTATTATATTTTCAGAATTTATGTTTATTATTATTTATAGTGTCTGTGTAGCCACGGTGAGCATAATATAGCTGATTATAGAAAGGTGACTACCAGACGAAAATAAAAGAAATATTAACAGCAATAGGTCGCTCGTTGATAATATTACAACTAGGTAGGTATTCGTACCTACTCGTGTTTGCATAGCCACAGGTAGCTTTATATTAGCTGAAATAAGATAGGTGACTATAAAACAAAGGACCGGTCGCGAAATGCTATATTAAAGAGGAATGCAAAACACTAGTATAGCTTTGGCAGCTAGAAAATGGATATACCTACCTAGGCCAGCGTACACTAAGCATAAGAAATGTGCATAATAGGTATATAGCATTGTTACGCAATTAGTTCACTAGTAGGTACTAAATAGTTTGATTATTATTATATTAGGTAGTAATGGACTCGACTTTGCGTGAAAGAATGAACAACGGCTTTTAGCGCGAAAAATATGCTACCAGCATGAAAGTAGGTACCTACCTGCTTGAAAGTTATGTCTATAAATAGACAGCAGTATAAGAAATAATTACTTACGAGAAATGTAATGAAGACACGGGTGCATGCTCACGAATACTCACGATTGATTGGGAAGTCACGAATAACTGACACTATTTTAGCAAATGAGGCAAACCATTAATTATTTGGGTGAATTAATTCACACTGGGCCACTAAAATTGGGTGTACTTAAATCTTCTGCTTCTGCTCGCAGTTCTCTTGTCCGCTTGACCTCAGTACCACCTTGACCTTGACTTACACGAGGCACGTCGTGGGCCGTCGTGGTAGGTATTTACGAGTATTCTTGCAGCAAAGCACTCCGCCGTATCTCGTCGGGGCCTCCAATGTTTATTCTGGCGTTGACTTGTACACAAATAAACTCACTGTTTACATAAAGTACTTATTTATTGTAGAACAATATAGGCAGTTAGGTACATAAATTATTGTTATGGCGCGAATAGCCGCGCACTCGTCGTTGTCCTGTTGCGAAGTGAAGAGCGGGCGTCGAGGGGTAGGTGCGGGCGCGGAGGGCCGCTTTGTTACCCGCGCGTCTCGCCGCCCCCGTGGCCGTCTTGTTTGGTGGAGCTCTTATGAAGACTCAACATCACCACTAAATACTGAAAACCGTACCAACAAAATAAATATTTAAGGGCTCCCATACAACAAACGTGGTTTAAACCTGAACGTTGAGTTCCCTGACTTCCCTTTTGAAAATTTTTACCTTTCGCCACTTGTTTCTACCAGGTTTTGTGGTGGGTGACACCGCAGTCCAGTACGTGTTGTTGAGGCGAGGAAGAGATGGGTAATTAATTTGAAAGATCTCGTCAGAAATTTCGTCGTGATAGATGCAACTAATCCAAAAATATAAAGTAAAAATTGCTGTGGTCTGCAACTTCGCCCGTTTGGAATAAATCATTTGAAAATGATTCTTATGCCCGAGAAAAAAACTTATGTGTTATTTCAAACTATAATCTGCCCTTGTACCAAACATCCAGATCCGGTCAGCCGTTAAGGCGTGATTAATAACTTCATAAACTTTCACATTTACAATATTAGTACGATAAGCCCTAAATGACTGCCTGTATTAAAGTACTTTTGCAAAGCGGTTATAAATTACATAAGCGATATGGCTACATTCGGGCTAAGGATGCGCCACGACCGAACGATAACAGTATAATGTGTAACGTTTGTATCCGCTATTAGTGATGCATGTCGTAACGATATTTTTGTTGTTATTTACTTGCACACGTATTTCCTTCTTTCTACAGTCCCGGGTCCTTCAAGCGGGGCGTGAAAAAGCGTGTGATGAGACCGTCAAGCTGACTGAGGACCACCATTGTAACATTTGAAAATGATATTTCGGTCATTCAATGCTGGTAAAGGTGTAGCCCAACTAAAATCTTTGAGACCCAAGATAACCTCTCCTGCGAATCGATACAACTGCTAATTAAGAGACGAGGCTCTGGCGCATACTATCCTGTCAGGGCCAGAAGGTCATACGGCAGTCGCTCCCGTACAATCTAAGTCACATCAAGAGACAGCGTAGAAAATGGAAATACTGTAAGTCACATTGCCTGCCGCTGTGTCATCATAGAACGGAGTAGCAGTTCAATTCCCATGTAGCGAATGTTATTGAACTCTACTTTTCTTTACACGTGCTATTATTTATATATATTCAGCCCGTCAATTGATTATACACTCTGTTGTATGATGAGAAACTTATCCATCTTTTCCTTTTCTTGAAAAGATGCCCGATAATATCACTCAATATACCATCATTCTTCAAAGAGATTGGTATATTATATAGGTCAGTTAATATAAAGCCAAGACGCTTGAGCTGACTTCATAAGACTTATGAAAGAGTGCATCAAAAGGAAATCTTAATAAAATGCTCAGATGACAACGGGAATCTGCTACTTAATTACTATCCGGGGAATATTCCCGTTGAGATTTAACAAACAAGTTTATTAAACGTTGATTGCGTTGAAACTAGTGTTTTTCTAGATTTTTGTTCTTTTTTATTTTGATACTGAAGATGTATAAGGCGGAGGTGTAAAATCTTTGGGTGTCATTAATCGCCCAAAAAATGGGGTGGCCCTATTATAATCCACCGGGAACTAAAAGATGCTTTATAAACATACTAGCTTATGCCCGCGCTTCTGTCTGCGAAAAGTTTTTATTCCGTTCATGCTACCCAAGGGGACATATTCCCAGGAAATCCTATGTGTTCTTCCAGACTGCAATTTATCTCTGTACCAAATTTCAGCCACATTCGTTCAGCCGTTATAAATATCCAAATATCCAAACATCTTCACAAATTATCACAAGAATATAGGTTTTGAACCAATACCGATTTTTTTTACTAGTTAGACCTAAAAACAGTCGTAGGCGGACCTCAAATTTAAAATAACGATAATGGCGAACCAAAAAGTAATTATACAAAACCCATCTATTTGAATCAAAAGCATGCTCCACTGAATTAAGGAATAAAACTTGTACCATAAAACTGTATTACCAAAAATTCCTACCCAGTCGTTATTTCAATGGTAAACTTATCAAAACTTTTTAATTTGCAGTCTATAAAAAACAGAAGTTGCCTGAACTTCGGTTTTTAACAAACTTACGTAATAAATAGACGCAATGAAGACGATAATGAAAAGGAACGGAAAAATAATGATGCTACATTTTTTTGGGTTCAATACACTTGAGGAAGGAACTGAATCATCGTATGACACCCAAACCCGAGAAGAAATTGTCCAGAACTTCGCTCGTCATTCAGCCTTGTAACAGCTTACAGATGAAGTCGGTTTTTCTCCAAAAATCTTGTGAAGCCCTCATGTTCACTCAGCATCAGACCGATCTTGACTAGCAAAGTACTCCAATTGATCTTAATACCTTGATATTCCCCCCTTCATGTTAACTGATTGTTCTAATATTTGGTACACACCTTCAGTTCGGATGATAATACAATTTAAATCAACATAACAGTTTACTACACGCACAATGGCCCAAAAAAGAGGCTAAATGCGGCCAAAAGTGTCCTCTTTCCATTATCATCATTAGTATCTAGGTATTAAGATCGTTTTGAGTACATTGTTAGTTATGATCGATATGATGCTGACTGTACTCAAATTAATTAGTAAATCAATTTACTAGGTTAATAAGCTTCCATAAAATATCAATCATAATCAAAATCCCAAAATAAAAACAAAATGGTTGCTATAAAGTATACATTTAAAAACAATAAAGCCAACTCGGCTCTGTCCGCTGAACTTTAAAATGGCCGAAGTGAATAAAAAATTGCTTCTCTCTTATTTATTTGCTCCAAAAACTTTAATTTGATTGAAAGGGGAACGGTTTTTGCAGACTTCGTTTTGTAAAATCTTTTTTTTATGATTGCTCCGTTAATTTGACTGCATACCGGCTGATGGGAATGGTAAGTTTAAGTGTACGATAATACAAAGATCATTGCTTTGTTTAGTATTACTTCATACATATAATCCACCCCATACATTCCTGTGGGTGTCGTAGAAGGCGACTAAGAGATAGGGCTGTTCTCCATCCGACAGTAAACATACACGGTGGACGTACATGGGCGGCAATAGGCTCGCCCTCATTTACGTGGGTCCGAAAATCATAGTTAGCGAAATGTGGGTGTTAATACACCTCTGCCTACCCCTTCGAGGATTTACAGACGTGATTATATGTATGTATTGTATACCTATGATATCGGGTGCATAAGGCCCCCACCATCATCATCTGCAAGTCAGTGTACCAGCTGATTGACTTATAAGTCTCTGGCACAGATTTTCCTCTGGGAATTAACCTGTTAGATAGCAGTCAAAATTGTTTAAGTATGGCATAGAACAGCAGCTTCTGTGGTCGCAAGTTCAGCAGTCGAACGCTTTTTCGTTGCCCGCTCAGTGGAAATATGTGTTCTAGAACCAATAGTCAGGTGCGGCTGGATTCTGAAATTTAGGAGGGTCACTTTTTTTCAAGTGCGGAAATTCCTTTTAAGAAGATTGACTGATTTATGTGCACGATTTTGGGGAGATCATGTCCCCTGTGAGTCCTGTGACCCCACGGATTAAGCTATGCTGACATAGGGTCTAAATAGCGTCATGAAGAATGTCCTAGAGAGTATTTTTAAAAGAGTATCTACAATCAATGCCTTAAAAATATCAATATATCTCCGACATTTGATTCTACTTAATCTAATGCGCATCAAAAATTTATTAAGTTCGCGATATTGGCAAATATTAAATATCTCTTAGATTAATAAGATATTTGACATGACATTTGCCAATATCAAGAATGGCATTTTTTTATCTGACGCTATACTTAAACATCTTTTAGCAAATGTAGCAACAATTTTGCTAATATGTTTAGGAATGTTGATGACGAAATTGGGCCTCATCACTGCGAGCCGATGTCCAAATATGAAACAATAATAATATTTCTTCTTTTTCATCCTAGCGTTAACCCCAGTCGCATCCGAGGCTTTCACCTCGGAGTCTGGGGTGCGACTGACCTCCATAACCCAATAGCGATATTGGGCGATATCGAAGCATTGCAGCTAGACCAGTTGTTAGACTTTTTAGGGCTCCAAATACCAATAACGACTGACATAATGTTCGTATGGCAACCAAAATCATACGAACATTTAGGCACGACTGGATCAATGCAAACCCTCCTGATCAGATGTTCTAAGTAGCTGAATGACCAACATCGCGAAACGTCTAAGGAGCATTAGGTCTAACTAGCACAAAGTCCATGTAGCAAAACGTCCAACTATCAGATGGTCTATATAGCAGAATGGCTATTTAGCAAATCGTCAGTTTCTCAAAATGACTGGACACTTAGGCACAAAATTCAACAGTCAACACTCACATTGCATCATCGCTATAAATATTTGCACTGAGCAGGGATCGAACCCGCGCCTCCTGCGTATACAGCCGTGTTCACTACCACCACGCCAAAGAGGCTGTCCTGTAATTTATTACTATTATATAGTTTATAGCTGTTGCCCGCGGCTCCGCCCGCGTGGAATTCGGATTCCGGTCCAACTTTAATGTATGGAAATCTGCCCGATTTATTGACATTTATGCTCACTGCTCCGCTCCCTTTAGTAGTAGCGTGATGTTATATAGCCTATGTTACTCCCAGATAGTGTAGCTTTCTATGGGTGAAAGAATTATTGAAATCGGTACAGTAGTTCCGGAGCCTATTCATTACAAACATACAAACATACAAAAATAGGTACAAATCTTTCCTCTTTATAATATTAGTGTACATGTAGATTGGTAATAATATGGATTTTACTTACGTGTGTGTGTTCCGTTTACACCTGCAAGAAAAATGAAATAAACATTAATAAGTTACTTGTATATACCTATGATTCTTAATATATCTTTCGCGTTATATTGAATTGTATTTCTATCCCTGGAGTACAATACAAACCGTCATACAATTCACGTATATTTGGATCACGTAGGACTTATATTACATCAGTAGAATTATCTTCTCTATTTCTTGTATGTATAATCCGTAATGTTAGACTTATTACGACAATACACGGGTAGGTATAACTCCGGACACGTATCTTGGACCTAAAATGTGCTCAAAATGTGTCCTATACGCGCAGTACACATTTCTTGAGTGTCTTTTGAGGATAGCACGGGGTGCTACTGCAGTAGACGAACTCAAATTCACCAAGCATAGATTATTACAAAGCAATCCGCGGGCGCCAGAGCCTCGTTTGTTTTGCGATTTAGGTCCAAGATACGTGTCCGGATTTATACGCGTGCCTGTTAGAGAATCTAAGGTATGACTACTTCTATAAAACTAACACTTAATAATTAAAAATAAACGAGGGCATAAAATATAATAATACAATCATTAGAAATTTCAGCTCAGTGTTGCCTAGTTGCGGTCATTTTTGGATTATATTTATTTGTTATTATACGAGCGTCCACTATCTGACCTTCCAAATGACTGAAAGGAAAGCCTGCACCATTGTACCGTTCATTGTTCACAGCCGGTATACCTGTATACCGGCTGTCAGGTGAGGTACATTTCCGTAGGTTAGGTTCCGTCCCGTAGTTCCTTATATTTTTATATTATTTTATTATTATTACCATTGTTATATTGACCACTGTCAGAGATCAGTTGGAACAACTAAACTAACTGGATATTTGTACCTACTACTGCTAGTAAGCAATAATAGGTAGAAATGTAGAAATATCTGGATAGAAAATAAAATGGTTATTTTTACAAGCAAGGCAAGCAAATACCAGCCGATTTGATGAATATGTATATTGATTACCAGTATCTGTAAGTACTCGTAAGTTTCAGATGTGTCACTATAAAAAGAATCTAAAATCCGCTACGTCGCATATAAAAGTGACCTTTATTTGACGATTGGAATATCTGAATCCTTTGAGATTGGACGATATTAAATCCTGTCCAGCGCCCCTGAAGTTATGTAGCATATTTTATTGCCCACTTTTCCGCAAGTCGAGTATCAGCGGCCTACTGTAAAACATTTATACGAAAGTTGTTATCATGAAAGGCATTTATGCCACAATCGGAGCATTTAAAAAAAAAGTTGAAAAAAATATTTATCGACATTGAAGGAAGGATACAAATGGATAGAATAAATGAAAATAAACATGACACAGTCCAGTCTTAATCTTATCGAAAGAAATCCTATATTTACGAGTACATGATACTTAAGATAAGTACTACTTTCGTTCGTTGTCTGTGAGGGCCCGAAGTTTCGGCTATACCTACTATTCGTGGTAGCCCCCTTCCGCTGAAGTTGTACGTCGTAAAAACTATTGAAACGGGTTAGAAACAGCTTAAATTTATTTTCGTTAGTATTGCGTTACTGAGAAAGAACGTCTTGCGTCAGTACTTGTGTCACATTACTTTCACACATTCAGAGTGATTTATATCTACTATCTAATTTTCGGTGACGTTATTTCTAGGTTTCAATGTATTGTATTTATTTAGAAAAGAAAATTTTGGCCCAGAAAAGGCTCTACTAGCTGGTGCTACCCGCAGTTCTGCCAGCCATTACTGCAATCCACGGGAACCTATTTTATGGATAACCACTTCTCATCGGGTGAGCAGCCGTATGCTTGTCAGTCATACAGATTACCTATGTGTAGACCACAGACTGAATGCGGAAGGCGGAGGATCGGTGACGCACACTGGGAGAGGCCTTTGTTTTGCCTTTGTCCAGCAGTAGACTGCAATAGGCTAATTAATTGATATGTGTAGACTGTCGACCAAATTTTAGCCAGATCTGTTTAGCCGTTTGGGCGTGATTGAGTAAAAGATCTACTCGTAACTTTCACATTTATAAATAGATAATATTAACTAGGCGAATGCCATGTCCAGAAAACCTGCGGTCTGTGTCATATTATTATTATGTCATTGCTGAACTCATCATTTTATTCCAAAACATGTTATCGCCATTTATTTTCTATGACAGCACACATAATTTTTGATAGTGACTAATGGCTTCGGGGCAAAGTTCCAATATATGTGCCCAATATGGAACAAAATGAGCATCAAATAAAGCACTGTGACATGATGGATGTGACGAAACGAGCGTTCAACCTTGACCAAGAATGGGCCCGGAAATATACAAGTTATTATGAAGATGTTTTGGGCAAAATTGTTATAGTCGGAGATTATTTTTTGTTGAGTGAAAGCGAACAACAATATATTCCATTCTTTATCGTTCAACAGAACGGAAAGGAATTTCCGAACCGAGTACAAGATGAGGTTTCTGAAACCGTTATTAATTATCAACATTTTTGATAGTATATCTCGCGACACATATCTTAAACCTAAATAGCGAAACACCTTTAGTCTCAGTAGTCCGGTTGCTAGTCCGGTTGATCGGACAACTGCAACTTTTCAGTAGCAGTAGTCCGGTTGTCAAACGGAATCGAACTATTGCTGGAGCGTGCGGATTTTGTAATCCATATTCATTCATACTAATATTTATAAATGCGAAAGTAACTCTGTCTGTCTGCCTGTCTGTCTGTTACGCTTTCACGCCTAAACCACTGAACCGATTTTGATGAAATTTGGTATAGGGGTAGACTAGACCTTGAGAAAGGACATAGGCTATGTTTGGTCGCGATAACCGACATCCACGCGGGCGGAGCCGCGGGCAAAAGCTAGTAATCTTTAATGCTTGATGGATTTGAGCTTGTCCACCGCAGTAGCACCCCGTGCTATCCTCAAAAGATACCCAAGAAATGTGTACTGCGCGTATAGGGCACATTTGAAACCTTTTAGGTCCAAGATAATATTTATGTCCCAAGCAATATTATCCACTGATATACAGGGTTAGTGGTAACTCGACGTATTCCTGTCAGGAAGTGTTAGAGGACCCCAAAATGCTACAATTTATACCACCCTATATGTATAGCCAAATCAATAATTAAGCATCGGTAGCTTAGTGGTTAAGGAGTCGGCCTTACGATCGAGAGGTCCCGGGTTCGAATCCTGGCCATTACACTACCGACGTGAACCCACTCCTAGCACAAGCAATTTAGCTTAGTTGGAGGGGTTAACAAGAATATTAGTAATTTCGGTTGCTAATATTCTTTAAAAAAAAAAAAACATAGCTTTCGAATTAATTAACTTTTTTAATTTTTGTTCGTATTAACCCAGAATTCCGCATTCAAGTGCAAATAAAAAAAAAGTTTTTGCAGAGTGGAAATTATCATTTTTTAGTTTTGTTGTTGATCCTTAATTTAACTTATTTGTCAGAGAGAGTTGATCCTTATGGATTGACACTATCGACAATTTATTTTGTGCTATCAATTTATGCCATAAAATACAGGATGTTATTTATTTCGGATTACCGGGTGTGGCAAAGCGAGTTTTTGAAAATCTTTAAATGCAATTTTGTTTTGTTTTTCAAAATAAGGGAACTTATCCCTTAAATGAAATTCGCTATCTCCAATTATTAAGAGTACTTTCCCTCCAGGTAAGGTTAAAATCTTCCACACACCTATTACATTCCACACACCTATTACAGAGGCAACAAAATCAATCCGACGACTTTACTTGCCAAAATATAACTTGTATAACTAGTTACATAAAATTAAATGATGTAAACGTTTCTTCATCGTCGTCGGCTAAGACATTGACCTAATGGCTATTTTTGTGAGATTAGAACACAAGCTGTCAAACCATTATGTTGATTTGCACGTTTGGTCATCGATTATTGGATAATACTTCACTGATTAGATGGTTTGTCCTTATCCGGAAAAGTTCAACATCTTTTTCTTCACCCTAGCGATAATCCCCGTCGCATCCATCCCATATATTCATCATTATATTCTACAATAAGCCGGTCAACGGCCACTGGTGTAGGGGGGCTGATGGGAATGGGAATGGGAAGCAATTCCCATTGTCCTACGTGAGTGAAAAATGCGGTAGCGGGGCAACGCGACGCGATGCGTGACATATTCTTACATACTTCACATGACGTAGACACAAGACACAACGTAGGACACAATAAAGAACAACGATTGTTTGATATTTACGTACCGTGCAACAACGCGTTGCGTTGTCGCGTTTGTCGCTCATGTCGGACAATGCCTTACCGCACCGAAACTTATCGTTTACAGTTTACACCGTTCAATAGTTATAATGACAAAAGTAAAATTCAATACATACATACATACAATCACGCCTTTATCCCCGAAGGGTTAGGCAGAGGTGAATTAACACCTACATTTCATCAATCATTGTACCTATTAGGTCCCACGTAATAGGGGGTGAGCCTATTACCGCATTTCCGGCACTACTGTTGCTTTAGATATCTGTCTGATGTTGCACAGCCCTCTCCCATAGTCGCCTTGTCGCGGCCACAACGTTGAATATGTTTCAATTTTAAACAGTAAAATATAAACAAAATTGACAAGAAATAAAAGACAAGAATTAATAATTTAAACAGAGGTAAGTAAGCAAAGAAAATCCGTTTAGGGGCTCTGCCTAACTCTGCCTCAAAATAAAGAACAGGAAAATATCGATGAGAGAATGATAAATCCCAAAGGATTTATTTAAAAAACAGAAGCTGTTTTGAATACAATTCTTAAGCAACATTACGAGAGATAGATATTTTTTTTATTATACACCAACAAAACACCAACAGATATCCAGTCGGACAAGTAGGTAGCATGTGTACCTTTACAGTTTAATGTAGAATGGGCAGCCTTATTCCTGGAGGCGATTTGTTCTAGGCAACCTTGGGATGAACAGTAAAGTCATAAAAATTAAAGATTTTTTATACCACTTAGGTTGCAGACAGGCACACGGCCCACCTGGTGGAAAGTGGTTACCGTGGCCTATGAATGTATGCAATAACACGGGCGTTACACTCGTGCTGCCGACCCTGAAGAAACCTTCTAACGCCCTTCTTGAAGAACCCCATATTGTAGTAGCTTCGGAAAATCACCGCAGGAATTTCATTCCTGAACTTGAGCGTGTCTAAGATGGTGTAGTTATCATATAAGCTAAATACAAGGTGTATTAAAAACAAATATAATATCATCATCATGATCATCATAAAGACGCATTTTCCTGATCGCATCCGTGGCCAAGATAACCTCGGAGCTCTGGGTCCGCCTTCCGGCTTTTCCTACTCCACTTCATTCGATCTTGGGCGTCCAAGGTAGTGAGACCATTTGCACGAATGTCATCTTCCACGACGTCAAGCCAGGACTTCTTAGGCCTACCCTTTCTACCAGCGAAGGCGGCTTTCTAGCATTGCAAACAAATATAATATATTCTATTGCAAAAGTTTTGTTTAAATCAACAACTTGAGTTTTATGTGAAAACTATTTTTATGCTCGTTACTTTGGTAGGTACCTCGCTATTATTATAATATTTTTATGCCTAAAACAACATCAAATAAAGTTTTTATGACGCCGTAACTGTAGGAGGTAGGACACAATGGTATTTCCATTCCAATCGAGCAGTCCGACTGGGGAAGTACCTCCGCCCTACATAACACCGCGGCTAAATAACCTCGTGTTGTGTTCCCGGCGGGGAGTAGGGTAGCCAGAGCTCACTGGAGAGGTTTTGTGCTGTCAGTGGGAAGACCAAAGGCTTATCCTACTTATGATCTGCGCTGAAGGCACAGAATCTCTTACAGGGTCGGCATCACGAGTGTGACTCCCCTGGTATTGCACTGGTAGGCCACGGTAACCACTTTTCATCAAGTGGACCGTGAGCTTGTCTGCCACTTGATGTAGAAAAATTTTATGCCAGTATCGTAGCACTTGGAAACATAATGGTCTCTGACTACCAAATTGGAAAAAAGGCGAGACATTACATTGAATAATGCAGCCGGCATTGTTCAATTTAGTCTGGAACCACACAACGGAAAAGGTTAGTGCAAGCATAAGTGCGCGTGTGACCATTATGTCGATGTGGCAGGAAAATGTTTCTTTCAACAAGATGGGGACACCCGCCTTAGTCATGTTCTACACTCCACATACGTATACTCCTCCATAGACAGAGAATAGTACACCAGTTGCTTTTGTCCAACATTTTTTCATACTCAACGCTAAAAATAAAAGGGCTATCATCATCATCGTATTTCAGCCATAGGAAGTCCACTGCTGGACATAGGCCTCCCCTATAGATCTCCAATAAGACCGGTTGGAAGTGGCTCACATCCAGCGCGTTCCCAACGAGCTATGGAGAGGGCTATGCTCGGAGTCTCTCTGCGAGATCGAATCAGAAATGAGGAGATCCGTAGAAGAACCAAGGTTACCGACATAGCCCAGCGGATTAGCAAGTTGAAATGGCAGTGGGCAGGGCGCATAAAAGGGCTATAAGTTTTTTTTTATAATATTATTTGGTCCGTCAATTGACTGTAGGTACCCCGCTAGATGCTAAAAAGCTGAGGTGCAGTCAACTCAAACCGTTTGGTGCGTGCTTGCTAAAGTATGCTCTATGAAGGGCTATCGGAACTTAAGTATACCAATCTTGTCAATATGTCATAAATTGTAAAATTAGGGTGTTTTTTTTTAATTTCAATGGTCTCGCGGATAAATATACAACGAAAAGGGTCATTCTCGGTATGTAGATATGTATCCGTGAGGCTATTGAAAATTTTCGATTGAGAATTTTCACCCTTTGCCTATACCTTCGGGGAGTTACAAGCGGCATTATATGTAAGGTATGTATGTAAACTTCCCATCTTAACTATTAGTTACATACCAACCCTCAATATCCAAACAATTTGTTAACCCAAAACTTTTCCCACTTCGTAACCCTACACTGTTTTATCCAAAACATTATTCCACAGTTCCCACCGTTCCCAAGGTGTCAGTTACGCTCCATTACGCCCCTGTAACCGTAACGGGGGCGATAACACTATCTTCACACCTGTTTTCACTAATAAGACTGGTTATACCAGGCTCACGTTGCTAACAATGCAACGTTAGAAATCTGTGATAAAATTCGAGGTTATTCAAGGTTTTACTGATTTTGGAAGCCCTATTATGGCAAATTTTCTAAATATATTATTATGAATATTTGCCTAACTATATTCTTGTGTACTCAATAAAGGTTTTCCAAGGTTTTTCGTGTTGTTACTGAGAATTTCTTCACTTGGTCAGTCAATCAGTCAGTTTTGCTGACCAAATACCCAAGAGTTAATAACAACCCTACCTACTCCTTCCGTAATACGTAGGTCTAGGTATATCTACTTCCTGGCATATATCTGAACCCCCAAGTTGCGAGAGAAACGAGTTAGTGGATTTAGTTGGTGGATTTGAGCTCGTCCACTGCCGTAGCTCCCCGAGCTATCCTCAAAAGCCACTCAAAAAACCGCTTATTATACTGCGCACAAAGTATGCATTTTGTGACGTGACGTATTAAATATACGAACATGTTGTGTGTAAGACAATACGTCACAATTTAGTTTATATCACCTTTCTCCAACTAAACAACATCAGAAAGCTGATAAGTTCGTGATTTATCAAGAAAAAAAGTAGCCAACGTAGATTTGTGACGACCTTTCGTCTTACAGAAACATAATATTTTGCTCACTTTTATCCGATATAATAAATACAATGACCTCCGGCCCTTAGTCCAACCTCTGTTAGATAGCTTTCCTTGAACAAAATGGTACAAAGGCGGACAAATAAACAGCCGCACCTACAAACAACTTCTAACTTCGGAATAACTTGAAACGCCTCATTCGAAGCGAGTTGGCCCGTTCACAACGCGGAAAGCGAGAAAGGTAGTAAGAATTTTGTTATAGTTGTTATATTTTGGCACAGAATAACATGTGCTAACCTTAGTAGATTTTTTTTGTGGGGCTCGTTTTTTGGTGTGTCGTGTATGATACTTTTGGAAAATGTGTGAAAGTTTGCAAAGGTGTTTGATGAGATATTACTCAATCGCATCAGAAACATTCACCTCGGAGTCCGGGGTCCGCTTTTTTCAAACTGCGTGTGTTGCTGAACTTCAATCTGACCTCCACAATATAATGGTGACATCGAAGTATTGCTGTTAGACCAGTTGTTGGCCTATTTATAGTTAGAACTACCCGTAAGATTGTCATAGTAAGTTGTTCGTATGACAACCGGGACTGATTTTGAATTTCTACAAAAATTCAATCACACTGTTCTTACTACAGAACCCATTCTAATTTTCATTTTATATGTAAGTAGGTAACAGGCAATAAAGCTTTTTAAAATGTTTTCAAAAATATTTTAAATTTTCGGCAAATATCTTCGACAAAGCAATATTCGGTTGAAATTGGTCACAATTTTGCAAAAAAAAAGAATGTTCTTCATTATATTGAATCTGATAACCAGTCGATATTCACTTTGACAAGTCTATAAAAGAATATTTCTTTTTAATCAAGATAACATTGAACGGTCTGTAGGTGCTTTTCAATATCAAGAAAATTTCAATTTAGTATTTTTTTTTTTACTAAATGCTTTTACTTGAAGGGAGATTTTCTTTTTCTATTTGATTCATTGGAATTGTCAAGTAAAAAAAAGCTGTGTGGGCCTAGCTTTATTAGAATTGTTACCAGTGTCAGTAGCGTACGAGGTTTTTTTATTATACAGGACATGTCAAATTGACTTCACCTCGCCTGATTGTAAGCTAAAAGCAAAGTCTCGGAAAATAGGGTCACCATTACAGACACGTACCATGATACAATGGTGGCACTCAGCTTGACGGCATTATTAGATGCTTTTTCACGCCCCGCTTACAGGACCCGAGACTGTAAGAAGAGGGAAACACGTGAGCTGGTAAGGAATTCCAGGTCTTAATGATACGGCAGAGGAAGGAGTCCGAACTGCTTGGTTCTTGATGGAATATTCTGCACCATATGCGGGTGGCATTTAACACCCGTATTCACAAACAATACTTCGCTATGCGTACTACCAAAACTGTGCAAAGAACGACAAATTCTCAGTGCGTTCGTTTTGGAAAGCCCTTTTATTCATTGATAATACTTCGTTGAGGGAACGCACTGCGTTAGATACTGCTCCGTGATGTTTGTGAATTAATTTTACCAGCCCTATGCGCTCGAGCACACTATGAGACCTCACAGTATTGTTTGTGAATACGGGTGTAAGTCCTGTACGTGTTGTCCTATTATAGTCTTCACTATGGAGCCCGGGGCGGGTTTACCCCTTCCCTTCCTTTTCAATTCAATTTTTTGGTGTAGCAAGCTATGCCGAAGTTGTCGGCAAATTTCGCCATATACAGACTTTTACGCCATATAAAGAATTTATTTGAATTTTTTTTTTTTTTTTTATATAGGACACGTCAATTTGACTTTGCCTCGCCTGATGGTAAGCTGAAGGCAAAGTCTCTGAAAAGAGGGTTACCATTACAGACATGTACCATGTTACAATGGTGGCACTCAGCTTGACGGCCTCATCAGATACTTTTTCACGCCCCGCTTAAAGGACCCGGGACTATAGGAGGAGGGAAACACGTGAGCTGGTAAGGAATTCCAAGTCTTAATAGTGCGGCAGAAGAAGGAGTCGCCGAATCGCTTGGTTCTTGATGGAATATTTTGCACCGTATGCGGGTGGCATCTGAGTCCTGCACGTGTTGTCCTATATAGGAAAGGAGAGGGTGGGATTACTTGGAAGAGCTCATCAGAACATTCACCATGGTAGAGACGGTAAAAAACCGCCAAAGATGCCACATCTCTACGCAACTGCAAAGGCTCAAGGGTGTAAGTGATCTCAGGATTCCCAATAATGCGGACCGCACGTCGCTGCAACCTGTCGAGAGCATCTAGTAAGTACTTTGCGGAGCCATCCCAGAGATGCGAGCAGTATTTATATTGTTTTATATTTTATATTGTATAACATGGATTTATATTGTTACTAAAGTATAAGGCTTTTATGGGCGCGACTGTCATCTAAGCCACCACCATTTTGCAAGGAGTCAAAGCTAAAAAATACTAGACAAAACAATATATTTTATGTAATAACCAGATAAAATAGATCACTAAACTTTTCACGGAATACTTTTCCAATGACACGCTAGTGACAGTTATTAACAGTTTTACAAGTTTAAATTACTTTTTAAATTTAAAAAGTTCGAAGCTCTAATGCCTGACACTTACAAGTCTTGACATAAATTCAATGGCGGATCTTACGCGCCTTTTTGCAAGCTTGCCAGGATCAAAAATGTCAATAGTGTTCTAAAACTTGAGTAATGGGTTCGTTTATTTTTCTATTGTTTTTTTTTCGGTAGGAATTATGAACCTTGTTTGTTTTTTTATGCTGGCAATAACTCAAGGTCAATAACTTTCTTATATTTTCCGGGTTATGGTTAAGGGTAGTTGGAGCCTTAAAAAGTCTAACTACAGAACTTCGTCGCATAGTTCATCGTTCATAGAAAATATCGAATTTCAGCCGCATCAAAGTTAGACTGGATAGACTACCCCAATGGAGTTGAGAAATGGCTCAGAGAATGATGATTTCTGATACCAAAAGATTCATCTGCATATTTTCTGTATGCAATGCCTAAACATTTCTTCACGTCAAAGATTTTACAGAACCTACTTACGTGTATGATGTATAATAATTCCAAAATCTAGCTACCTATTTGAAAAAGCTATGAAAATCTCTACGTATTTTATGCCAAAATCCTTTTGTTCGTATCGTATTTCGGTACAACGTATTTTCTCTGCTTTTCGTATAAAATGCAAATAAGACGACTTGAGACGAGACATTGCTTTACTAGACTTTATAGAAAGCCTATTTTTTGACAAAATAATACAGTGGAGATACTCTCATCTACTTTTATTGCATAGAAAAGAAGTATCTATAGTATAGTGAAAGTCTAGGCACACCTAGACCTTATCTTTTTCATCCTAGGATTAATCCCAGTTGCAACCGAAGCCATCACCTCGGAGTCCTCCGTTTCTCCTCGGATATGGCTGAAATTCGGTACTTTTCGTGAAGCGACTGCCATCTGACCTCCACAACCCAATGGTGACATTAGGCGATATTAAAACATTGCAGCTAGACCAGTTGTTGGACTTTTTTTAGGGCTCCAACTATTCTTAACGACTGCCATGTTCGTATGGCAACCGGGACCGACGGTTTAACGTGCTCTCCGAGGCAGGACCAGACCAATGTAAATACCCATATTCATGCATACAAATATTTGCACTAAGCGGGGATCGAACCCGCGCGTTCTGCGTAAAGGCCACGTTCACTATACGCCACAGTGGCTGGCACCAATATCTAACGTAAATATTAACATAAAAACATGATCTATAATCATGATTATTTTATTACAGAAGCTTGGTGAAAAACACATTAGCCGAAGTTATAGTTTTATGATCAATTCTAATACGTTCCTTGTTATTAAGTAGTTTTATCGCTCCATTGTAGATGTTTTTATTTCCATAATAAATATTTTGTGTAAGTGATAATACGCAGTTAATACATATTTATGTTCCACTAGCTGTGACCGTGACTTCGTCTGCGTGGAAATTATTTTGTTCACAAGTTTGAGAGTTTTATTGTCATGTTTTACGGTGTAAGTGTGAATTATGCAGAAAAGTCGAGCTAAAGGTGACCATCAGGCATGCCGTGTGCTTATCTGCCCCATAAGAGAAAAACAATATTGACATTAGGTTACTCACACAAAACGCCTTTTTCACGCCGTTGTTACCACTTCGGCCGTCTAGGAAACCGAAGTTTCGTAACCGGTTTCCTTGAAGGATTTTTATACATCTACGTAACTGGTTTCCATGAAGTATTTTTTCATACTTCTACGTAATTAATTTCGAAGGAGTAATTATTAGTATTATTGGATATATGACGTCTTTCTTAATGATAAGTGGCCAGTTATATAGACGTACAAATAAATCCTTCATGGGAACCAGTTACGTAGAAGTATGAAAAAATACTTTATGGAAACCAGTTGCGTAGACGTATTAAAAAAGCCTTCAAGGAAACCGGTTACGAAACTCCGGTTTCCTAGACGACCGAAGCGGTTTTCACGATGCATTTTGTTAGCAGGCTGTGTCTATACAGTAGGTATATGGTCTAAGGTGCTGCCACTCTGATTACGGGCAAGCAGCACACGTTAGCAGGTGTGCCATAGTTCGTGGAGTAACTCCACACTTACATCGTGGTCCACCTTATCTGAGGAACCCCACCTAGAGCGGTTATCCTGACCTGAAGGTCATTTCTAGGGACGAAACTCTCCTTTGAGCTTGATTTACGTACGTATATTTAGTAAAATGGTTTTTTTTTTTTTTTAACATTCCACACAACGCTATCTAGACCCATGGTAAGCTTAATTATCTTGTGTTATGGAATCTAGAATGCGGATATACATACTTAGATACTTTTTTTTTTGTAAATACATACATGTACCATAGGTAAATCAGGAATGCTCAGTTAGTTAACATAATTATGAATGAAAGCTGCATAAGCCGCGTGGTTCCCGGCATAGTAGAATTTGGGCCACCCCATCTGCGGTGTCGTACAGGGCGACTAAGGGATAGGGTTGTTTAACTTCAGACAGATATATAGAGCCCGGGCTCAGCCTCAGCTACATGACTCGAGTCAACAACAGTGCCCGGAATACGGCAATAGACTCACCCCCTATTACGTGGGACCTAATATTACAATGATTGGTGAAATGTGGGTGTTAATTCACCTCTGATTAACCCTCCGGGGATAAAGGCGTGATTGTATGTATGTATGAAAGCTACAAAATGCTATGCGCTTTCGATACCTACTTAATATATTTCAGGACTAGCACAAAATAATAACAGTACCTACCTAATTCTGTGGCGCTAGTATCAATATGAGAATGGTGTCAGCCTTTGTGGTACGCTATCAGTTGACATGTGTTTCCTTTTAGTTTTAATGAATTCAGTGTACAAACATGCTTGCAGTCATATTTACATCTTTTGACAGAAAATATTATCATACTTGGCTCCTTATTTTGAGTGACAAACTATTTCGTAACAGCCTTTAATTTGATCTAGTTTTCCTCCAGTTCTATTTTTTATTATTACCTGGTCCCCGACAAACAGGCATACCTAGTTTGGGGACTCTAGAAAATCTAGAAAATCTATATCCATATCAAGTAACCATGCGATGACTACAATCGTGCTGTTTGGGATTATCCTTAACCTACCTGTAACACAGTTATCTTACTAGCACGGGAACGGGAGGGGCTAGTCTTGATGGCTATTGCGGCTAGAATAACATAAGCTTGAAGTGTTCAAAGTGTTGCTTGATGGATATTTATGTAAAAAATGTTTTCTTTTATTTGTCAATAAAGTTATCTTATCTTATATTTACCAATTGAAATCTGCTGTCTTCTGACGTTACCCATACGTTTGAAACTTAATGTCATTCAGATTATATACATACATACTACTACTACTACTACTCCCGCCTGTAAATACCCGAAAGGGTAAGCAGAGGCGTATCAACACCCACATTTCGTCAACTATGATTTCCGGTCCCACGTAATAGGGGCGAGCCTATTGCCGTCAAACGGGCACTTATTCAGAATAATGCCCCAGTATTGGTTTGTGTTCCCAAGCTAAAAGTGATAGACTTATGATTTTCCGAACGTGAAAACTCCATACATCCCAACACTTTTCTTCACTTTATTTTCACATAAATATCAATGATAAACTTGTGCAAAATGAAAACTTCCCAAGTCTTATATTACTTTTAAATTAACTTAGCCGTACTTAGTCGCAAGATTTTCTTTTGATTTGTCGTTTTTTATCTTGCCCTGAGATTTTTCCTTACTCAGTTGGGGTCGGCTTTCCCGGACTGACGCCTTAACGTGCTCTCCGAGGCACATTATTCGTTACTCTTTAACAATAAAGATATTTTTTTAAACTTTATTTTTCACTCATTGGCTGATTAACATTACTACATTGTAATCTTTATCATCATTAGATATAGTTCGAGTTGCGCGAGCGGCAGCAACCACTTACCATCAGGGGGGCCGTGATCTTGTCTGCGACCTAAGTTACTACTTACTACTTACTACTAAAAATAGATAGTATTCTTATAAGATAAGATAAGATAACGTTGGCAAAAGTTCCATAATAATAAATTAATCGCGATAAGTCTCGATATCACAAAAACGAAACTTTCACGCCGAAACCCTTGCACCGATTTTGATGAAATTTTGTACAGAGATAGGTTAGATCTTGGGAAAGGACATAGGCTATGTTTGATCGCGATAACCGACATCCACGCTGGCGGAGCCGCGGGCAAAAGCTAGTACTACTAATAAATCGCTATAGAATCCGTTAATCAAACCCTCCTTTGGCTTTGCTGTAGTCGGGTAAAAGGTGGTTTTATTTCAAAAATACAATAGGTACAATACAATATTCTTTATTGAAAATACAAAAGAAAATCAACAATGATACATTAGTGGCAGTACAAACGGTGGTCTTATCGCTAAGCGCGATTTCTTCCAGACAACCTCAATGGAAATGTGCGCAATGAATTGGTGTATGGAAATCAAAAATCTGAAAAATACTTTGAAATGATAGTAGCCGCCGTACGTTTTACGAAATGTCCAAAATCCCCAGCACTTACATCTTTTATTCTAACCATATCTACAGTTCGGCTATTCTGGTGGCCATAAAATGGAGCCAACGAAGCGATTAGTATCAATTTTGTGTTCAATTGCCGGGAATTTATGTAGCAATGCACTCGCTTCGTATCCGCTAAGTTCGCCATGCTGAAGGCAGGATAGTTCACAAGATACTTCGGATCCGAAGCTTTCACCTCGGAGTCTGGGGTCCGCTTTACCAGTCTTAACTGCTTTTGGCTGGACCACGATATTTTCCGTGAAGCGACTGCTATCTGACCTCCACAACCGTATACTCGATACCTAGAGCAGCAAGTATAATTTCAACGCCACGTAAAAAATGGCTACATCGGTACAAGTTGACACATACATACATCCCATGACATGCACAATTGCATGTCATGGGATGTATGCACATATTGACAGTTTAACAATATTAACATTAGTTTACTCACACAAAACACGTTTTTCACGCCGTTTTTAACGATCCGTTTTTTCAAAATGGTATAGGTATGGTCTAAGCTCGGGGCATATGTTTTGAACCCTAAACGCGGTCTTTACGCAGTACGCACTTTTTGGGTGTCTATTGAGGATAGCACAGTGTGCCACGGCGGTGGACGAGCTCAAACCCACCAATCATAGAATACCTATATCAAAACACTTGGGTCCAAAATATGTGCCCAAGGTATGCTTTCGAGGTACACAGACACAGACCGGAGCAGCAGATACGGTACGGCGTACCTTAAAAAATTGGAATCTGATAATATTGTTTATTGCTTTAATACATTGCGGCTTTTCAAAGGTGCCGTTTTCCCGTATCGAAGTTTAATAAGTAATGTATTTCTCAGTTAATGAAAAAATAATTTAGAATAGAAAATAATATTACTTAGCACTATCCTGTCCCATTTCTCTGTAAAACATTAATAAGCTCGTTGCGTGTTTATGACACAAAAATATTTTTATTGACATTTTTTTACGAGAGTTATGACCACATTTTCGGTTACGTATCATATATTTCCAGTTGCAAAATTATCATAAACTATATCCAAACGTATCTGAGATAATAGGTTTATTATTAATAAATATGGTCGCACAATAATTTGAGCAAACATAGAACCGATTCGGTAAAATAATGGAACAGTAATGATTGTTAAATATGTCAAATTGGAGAAAAAATGTATGAAGAATTGGAGTTTGGCAGTTTTCCAAATGACTGAATAACTTCGTCAACGCAAGCTTGCATCCGTATTCAATTCAGTTTTTTTATAATTTATGACAAGTTTTGAAAACATTTCGGTTTTTTTTCCTTAATTTTTTCGTTTGTTTCTTTTTAATTAAATGATTCAATTGAAACAAATTAATTAATGAAAGTTTAAAGTAATTAGTATGCCAACTTTTCCTTACCTATACGAATGTATAGGAGAATTTCGAATTTTCGAATATCCAAGACTCAAGGCTGTGTTCCAGAACAAGGCTCAGTTGTGAATCGATACTCACAATGCCATTAGATCTGTCATCTAGAATACAATCTGTTCTGAGATTTAGTTATGAATCAAGATTCCGGACATAATTTCGGTCTGGAATACGAACTGAGGCGAAGCTGAGGCCTAAGTACAGTTGGTCAAAACATTCCACCTGTAACGGACTGGTCGCGCCACGTGGCCTCACGACATTCTCAAAGGCTAATGACTGTGCGGTTTGAAAGGCACTTCATCCCACGCACACTCAAGCTGTAGAATGAACTCCCTGCGGTGGTTTTCCCAAGCGACTACAATATGGGTTCTTCTTTCATTAGAAGATTTCTTCAGGGTCGGCAGCGCGAATGTGACGCCCCTGGTGTTGCATACGTCCATAGGCCACGGTGACCGCTTCCCATCAGGTGGGCAATGTGCTTGTCTGCCAACTAAGTGGTATAAAAAAAAATTGTTTATTTCTTTTTAACTATTTTTTTTAATAAATTTGGTTTTTTCAATAAGAGTTTTAATCTAGAACTGACCTTAATAAACACACATTTCCTAGTAAAGGCGTTACTAACAGCCAAACTCAATAATAATAATATATCATTACTACTTAAATAAATAAGGAACTCTTTATACACAAGATCTTCATTACACATAGGGGTAGGTAATGGCTTCCCTTTGGCAAAAAACCTTTGAGCAAATCCTTTTAGCTTCGTTTTTGTTAGGATTTCTGCGTAAAATGATTTATGGTGACTTCTTAAACCATTCACGGACATGCTTTCAACAAAATGTTTGATACTTTAATGTGGTAGCTTTCTAATTCATGCTCTGTTTCCTCTCAAAAGAGTTTCTAAGAAAATTTGCCAAATTAGGTATTCATTACACACATTTTGCTAACTCATAGGTTGGTGACAGCCCCGTGGAAAACAAACCTTGCCTCCATCTAGTTTGTCCTATTGGGTAGCCGGCAGAAATCCAGTTATAGGGACTCCTTCCCACTGGTATTCAAGAAAGATAAACGCAAGCTATTATATAACTATTGTAACCAAATAGGTTAACACATTGGAAGGTTAAAGTATGATTACGAAGGCGACCGCATACGACAACTACCGACGCACGCAGCATACGAGTAATTCATTGCGGCTTCTCAATGGTCCCCTTTATTCGTATCGGAGTAAACTCGTTAAACGACGTTAATGGGTACACTGTGTCTCCTGCATGCGTCTGCACTTGTCTAGAGTTTAAGTTTTGCACAGTTTCAAGACGTTACATACCTGAGTATGTGGTATGAATTTCAACTTGTTACCTGAACGCATTCCTGTCTGTCTTGACAGACAGACAGACAGACAACGAGTGATCCTACTAAGGGTTCCGTTTTTTCCTCCTGAGATACGGAACCCTAAAAAAGGACTGTCCCGACACCAACAAATAACATGGTTACCTCAGTAACAGCGCATTATTGAACATTTGTTTCGGAGCGCTTAATGAAGACACATAGAGGGGTCATCCACGTCATGCATGCGGCAACAGATCTGCTGTGTGTGTCGAAAGAATTGTATTACGTTGTAAATCATAGTAATTTGATTGTATTTGTATAATGGCGAGGGGACGGAGCTGGTCTTTGCGTCATGCTCGTGAACGGACGCTATTTCTGGAGTACCGTTGGCCTGGATACTATAGTCTTACAAATTGAATGGAGGTATTATTTCGAGTGTAATGTTTTACCCCGCGTTTACATACTGCCGCTCGCATTGCTCATCGTGTTGCCAGAAATATTCGCGCGATTAATGCCCTAGCATTCACACACTCCCATCATCGCGTTGGTCCGCATTACAGTATTCGCCCTGCAACAGAGACGGACGTAAACGTATGGAGGACAACGCTGTAGCAGTGTACGCAATAAGCTTTTACAGCATAGCGAATTAATTAAATAGATTATTAATAAAAACTATCACTTTCAACTACTATACACTTTCCGTAGATCGATATAAATATTTTTAAAAGTAAATATTCGAGGAGCAATAACGAAAGTCGTGTTTTATTTAGCTTAGCGCCATCTAGCGGTCTCGTATAGTTCATCGCGCTAGTATTTGCGCAACATACGCGGCAGTACTCGCGGCATGACGAATATACCATTCACACCACGTCTCTGCCCACTTCTCTCGCCACTTCCCTCGCTCTGCCGCGAGTATGTAAACGTAGCATTAAGTATCACCACTCCATCTCATCCAAAGGGTGTCGTAAGAGACGACTAACAGAAAAATACGCAGACGATATCACTCCGAAAGAAGAAAAACTCGAAGTAAAACCTGTACCAATCCGTCTGGCTAGCGTAGAAGCCGTTGGCCAAAGCCTTCCAACATTGGGGGAGGTTTATGTCCAGCAGTGGACTGCGATGGGCTAATTGATGGATTAAAGTAACTAATTTATGCTGGTGGTTCTGCTGATGTCCGTTATGGTGACTTTTGGTCAACTTAACCGATCAGTGGCGAGGGATCCCTATGATACGACTACTGCCTGCTTACTCTGTAAAGTGAAGCCGTGGCAGAGATGTTTAAAATTTAAACTCTACTAAATAACATAAGTCCTATTATCTAAAACTGAAGTACTAAATACAATCACGCCTTTATCCCCGGAGGGTTAGGCAGAGGTGAATTAACACCCACCCTCCCACTTATCTGAAGTTCCGTATCTAAAATTGAGAGAAGATGTTATAAAGAACTTAGCTTTTTCCGCCGGTTTCTCTACGCCACTGCAACCAATTGCAATGAAACTTATGTAGGTACCTAAGTCTTACCAAGACCTTTCAAACAAAAAGAAGTCGCATCAAAATCCGTCTAGAAATTTTGTGTCATTGATCACGATCAAACAAACAAATAGATAAGAATTCAAAAAATAATGTTGCGTTCAGAACCTTTATAACCGTAATAACTAAAAATCACGGCAATCGATACACAGGCGGAGTCGCAGATATAGACTAGTGTAGTTATTTATTTACAAACGTAATCAATACAAAGTCGATAGCTTCAAATCCCAAGAAAAGCCGTTTTATTAACATAACCGGCTATCAATCATGTCGTGCAAATAATTATGTATAATAACACCGTTTGTTCAAAGATGGCGTGGCTGCTCCCAAGGTGGCTAGTTTTAACAATACGAATATCTAATAATACAATGGATGTTATGTTAATCCCTTTGAGATAATATTTAGTAAGCACGGTAATAGCACTCAGTAGCTCCTAATCCTATCCTATCCTACTTACTTATAATTATAAGATGTCAAAGTTTGAAGATTTTTGTTCATTGAAATAAAACCACTTTTAACAGATACTAAGAAAGAACGAAAGAAAGAAAGAAACCATTTATTCATATACCTACGAGATCCTACTAATATTATAAATGTGAAAGTTTGTGAGAGTGGATGTGTGGATGTGTGGATGTTTGTTACTCTTTCACGCATAAACGGCTGGACCGATTTGGTTGAAATTTGGTATGTATATAGGTTATACCCTGGATTAACATATAGGCTATATATCAGCGATGAACGGGATCAGAATTCCACGCGGGTGGAGCCGCGGGCAACAGCTAGTACACAATAACAGCAAAAAGCAAATGACAGGGAATACACAAAAACAATAACAAAAAATATAAACTTAATTGCTATCCGGCCATACATATAATATTACATACTATTGTGACTTACATACATATAATCACGCCTTTATCCCCCGGAGGGTTAGGCAGAGGTGAATTAACACCCACACCCACTGGTTAAAGGAAATAATAACAAATAAATCGCATGTGCGAGTAATATTCGCTTAAACTTCAGAAAGTAAGATGTTTGTTATTCAACCACGCTTTACGGCTGAACGGATCTGGCTGAAATGTGGTACAAAGATAGATTATAATCTGAAATAACTAGGCTACCTTCATCCCAATAGGTCCCCATGGGAAGCGGAAACGGGATCAAAATTATACGCGAGCGGAGTGTTAAGTAATAAAATTCATTTAGAATTTTAATTTTAAAATTCTTGCAATCATTATCTACTTTTGACGCTACTACTATTATTAGGCAATGTACCTATGTGTATTTCGTGGGCAGATGGGGTAATTAGGCGAAAAATATTGCTACTATAATTAGATTACCCTTATTATGAATATCTAGGTCGATAGATACGTATTTTTAGAAGCTATTTATGTTGTTGCAGGTGCTTGAACGATATTAAATAATGATGATGCAATCACCGGTAATTTCTTTCATCTCAGTGATATACTACTCGAGTAATACACAAGCTAAGAAAGGCTTGCAACACCAGCTCCCGCGACTAGTGGCAATTCAATATGAGAATAGAATAGGCTAGTCAATGAATGGGATTGACAAACGTTTACGACGATCATAGTCATCAAACTACGTGTCATTTCCATAGTTACATGTACGAGTAAACCATCGTATATTCGTTGGTTGTCATTTTGTAGAATATAATGTACAATGAGGTTGTATGTATTTTGACGCTTATAACGCTTATGATATGCGTCAACTAGGGTTGCCAACCGTTCTTTATAATAAAGTATTGTACTTTATTTCCGGTAGTGGTACTTTATATTTTATGAGTACAATAAAGTACGCGAAAATACTTTATTTCGCATGATTAGTAACTATTTATTAATCTGTGGCATGATTTAATTTTTTTGTTACATATTATGAAAAGTTTACTCTAAAAGCATTTTTTCGTTAAACGGAATTTATCGATATATCTACTGTACTTAGCACTCACTTTCTGAACGCATTCTAACCTCCAATGTCAACGGTGTCAATTTGTATTGTCAGACTAGCCTTCCACTCGCGGCTCCGCCCGGTTGCATCTCGGTTAACGCGACCTTTGCTCGTATCTCCGGTTCTTTTCAACCGATTGCGATCAAACAAACGTAAGATTTTAAGTCTAACCAAGCCCTTTCTAACAAAAAAACCGCATCAAAATCCGTTCAGTAGTTTTTGCGTCCATCGCGAACAAACCTGCTGTATAGTGATGTATAAATTATGACCTTTCATTTGATACTTACCCAACATATCTTTCAAATGGCTGAACCGATTTTTATGAAACATAGCTAAGAACACTCTCGACTAAACCATCTTTCAAACAAAAGAAACAGAATCAATATCGGTTCAGCCGTTTGGGAGCTACGATGCCTCAGACAAACTGATACACACACACACACACTCACACACACACACACACACACACACACACACACACACACACACACACACCACATACATACACACTTCAAACTTAAACATCCGTCTTTTTTGTCGGGCGTTAAAAATAAAAAAATGTTCTGAGGATTTTATTTAGTATGGACTCACAATTATTTTTTAAATAATTAAAACCTCTTGTGTGCCGTCAAAGGTACTAAAAATTACATTTTTTACTACTGTAAATAAAATGTACTCTTTTTTATAAGTCTGTACTTTATTTTTACCCCTTTTGAAATCAGAAATACTCTATTTCTTCTAAAAAAAAGTTGGCAACCCTAGCGTCAACGTATGTCTTGTACGTCAAAATACGTGTCATATACGTCAAATCCCATACATTCATCATTGTATTCTACACTACGACAGCCAACGAATTGCCACTTTTCCTGGGAAGGGGTGGGGGGGGGGAGGGGCTGCTCTGTTCTATAGTTATATTCAATTCTAGAAACGTATTGCTATTGCCACTTATCTAGGGCTATTAAGGGAGATAGATAAGATGACCTCAATCTCTCCCATAAATAAATAAATAAAAAATATATTTCCAATTAAATATCTATCTTAATAAATGCAAATTAATACTACATTTCCCATTACAGAGATACAATGTTTGTGATATTTGCATAGGTATTTGTAGAAAGGAAAATTGTCTTCTTCTTCCTCTTAGCGTTAATTCCCAGTCGCATCCGAAGCTTTCAGCTCGGAGTCTGGGGTCCGCTTTTGCCAGTCTTAACTACGGATTTGGCTAGACCTCGATATTTTCTGTGAAGCGATTGCCATCTGACCTCCACATCCCAATGGTAACATTAGGCGATATCGAAGCTTTGCAGCTAGACTGTTATTTTTGGATTTTTGAGGGCTCCAACTACCCGTAACGACTGCCATAGATGTTCTTATAGTTCTGCCATAAATTGTCTATGTAACCTTTAATTTCTGAACGATTGTAAATCTACATGATTAAATAGGTATAGAGTTTAACGTTCAGGAACGATTTATTCAACCTTGATCTCCACAAATTTTCTTTTTATTTTTGTTTCTTTTATTTTATGTGGCAGCCCCAGCCCAGCAAATGTCATGTAAATGTCATTTTATAGCTTTTGTAGTTTGTTTTCATTCGTTGAATAATATAAATCACGCTTGTTTAGCTTTATTTATGTGACACATCCTCGAATTATGACTTGAGAAGTTCATAGAATCACAAACTATTATAATATACATACTTATATTCACGTTATCCGTGTGGTGACGGATAAAGAATACAAGTATCACACCCCATCTCTTTTGAAGGGTGTCATAAGAGTATAATATAATATATAATACAAGCTGACCCGGCGAACTTCGTACCACCATATTTTCCGCCCGCGTGGTATTATCTCTAAATTTACCAGTGTTTCTCTACAATATTATGCATGTATTATACATAGATATAAACCTTCCTCTTGAATCACTCTATCTATTTAAAAAAACCGCTTCAAAATCCGTTGCGTAGTTTTGTAGATTTAAGCATACATAGGGACGGACAGACAGCGACAGCGACTTTGTTTTATAATATGTAGTGATGATAATACGCAGACGATATATCAATGTGAGAGAAGGAAAACTCGTAATAAAACCCTGTACTAACCTGTCCCACGTGGAAACAGTAGGCCAAAGCCTCCCAAGATTGGGAGAGGCCTATGTCCAGCGGTGGACTGCGATGGGCTAATTGATTTGATTTGACATTCACGCCTTTAATTCCCTAAAGGGGTAGACAGAAGTGTATTAACACTCACATTGTGGTTCCACGTAATAGAGGGCGAGTCTATTGCCGCCATGCGGGCACTTTGTTATGGGTTGTATGTTTAGTATAGCCTTCTACGAGACCCACGGGGAGAGAGGGCGTTATTGATGTCATCTTACTCATTAGGTAACGTACTTTCGATATCAGTTTAAAGTTTTTTGATATCTGTAATAGTTACGGAATAATCGCCTGGATACACTTAACGATTACACCCTGTATACACTAGCTGTTACCCGCGTCTCCTCTAGATAGATCTCGGTTATCGTGACCAAGCATAACCTATGTCCTTTCCCAAACTCTAATCTATCTGTGTACCAAATTTCATCAGAAAATATATCATTCGAAAATACCCACTATCATACAAATTTTTCGTGACAAAATGTAGCCTATGTGATATGACTTGAGAAACCAAGCTCTAAATCGTCTGTGTACCAAAGTTCGTCAAAATCGGCTTAGTAGTTTAGGCGTGAAAGCGTAGCAGACAGACAGACAGAGTTACTCGTCGTATCATCACTACACTACATATTATAAAACAAAGTCGCTGTCGCTTCTGTCCGTCCCTATGTATGCTTAAATCTTCAAAACTACCCAACGGATTTTGAAGCGGTTTTTTTAATAGATAGAGTGATTCAAGAGGAAGGTTTTTATGTATAATACATGCATAATATTGTAGAGAAACACTGATAAGGCACGGGATCACAAAGTATGGCGGTACGAAGTTCGCGGGGTCCGCTAGCTTATAATAATAGATAGATATGGTTGTTTCGTGTTGTCTCTTGTTGGTTATTATAATTTATTACAATGATGACATGTAAATTCTGTGGCCAATCTACTGACCTCGGGTACTCCGATATGCACTTGTATCACGCGATGTGAGCTATGATGTTATTATTACAAGTTATTTATCTATTTAATATACTGTACTATAAAAATCTGAAACAAAAAACTTTACACTCTAGTTTTTTTTTTTTATACCACTTAGTTGACAGACAAGCACACGGCCCACCTGATGGGAAGCGGTCACCGTGACCTATGGACGTATGCAACACCGAACGTCACACTCGCACTGCCGACCCTGAAGAAATCTTCTAATGCCCTTCTTGAAGAACCCCATATTGTAGTCGCTTGGGAAAACCACCGCAGGGAGTTCATTCCACAGCTTGAGTGTGCGTGGGATGAATCAATCCAATAATTGAATTGAATGTTTCAAAACAATTATGGTCCAACCCCACCAAACGGACGGCATCGGAACGGATTTTACAATCTTTAAACAAAATAACGCGTGACAGCTTGACGTGCGTCATGCCACCGCATGTCGCTGTCAAGCTGTTGTGCGTGACTTGGTAATATAAACTTCAAACACTATGATAATAAGATTTAATTTTGTTTAAAGATTGTAAAATCCGGGCCGATGCCGTCCGTTTGGTGGGGTTGGACCTTTAGTATGCTTGACTATTCAAATCAATTAAGAATGGAAAAAGTGAATGACGGTAAAAGTGGGGAACCCAAGACGGTAGTATAGGAGAATTTGGAACGCTACAGGTATGGCCCGGAAGCTCAGTGGTCAGAGGGACTGGTTGCGGGTTCTAGACTTGCCTGGGCCTTTCACTTTTCCATTCTTAATCAATCCAAATGATCTCCAATCTAGGGATTTTAATAACAACCATTGTAGAGTTAATTTACTAAATCGTTCTTTCATCGTAAAGAGTCATTCAGTAAAACTAAATTCGTCATAATACTTCATCCATATGTATTATCCAATTTATTCTCATTTAAAGTTACTTAACATTACTAAACACGGACAGCCTCCGTGGCGTAGCGGTAGTGAACGCGGCTGCTACGCAGGAGGCGCGGGTTCGATCCCCGCTCAGTGCAAATATTTGTGTTCATGAAATATGGGTATTTGCATTGGTCTGGTCGTGCCTCGGAGAGCACGTTAAGCCGTCGGTCCCAGTTGCCATAAGAACATCTATGGCAGTCGTTACGGGTAGTTGGAGCCCTAAAAAAAAATCCAAAAACAACGGTCTAGCTGCAAAGCTTCGATATCGCCTAATGTTATCATTGGGCTGTGGAGGTCAGATGGCAATCGCTTCACGAAAAAATATCGAGGTCTAGCCAAATCTGTAGTTAAGACGGTAAAGCGGACCCCAGACTCCGAGCTGAAAAGCTTCGGATGCGCGACTGGGAATTAACGCTAGGATGAGAGAACATTACTAAACAATCTCAAACACAAGATATTGCTCGGGACATAATATATCTTAGATCTAAAATGCGCTCAAAATGTGCTCTATAAGCTACACACGTTTCTTGGTGTCTTTTAAATATTATCAAAATCATTACTTTATTTTATACTCATTTCATGTTAAAATAGATCTAACAATCCTAGCAATAATATGTCACACAGATGAAAACCGGTTATTTGAATCGTTTCGTTACACTACTATCCAAAAACTGAAAGATGTTACATCCCTAAAAAGAACTACAATATATTTTTTAAGATTTAAAATAGGAACACTGTGACGCCATGTTGTTTTAAACTCGGATAACATTAATTAGTTTTATGTTTAAACATTACTAAGATAAAGTGGTGTTGAGCCAAAAGATGAATTAATTCAAATGATTTATACACTATGTTAGTTAATATAGTTTTAAAATGGAATATGAAGTGGTAACAGATTATAGTTTTTAATTAAGTTTATGACGTTGTAGACAGTTTTATTTGTTTCGTTGTAAACACGTTCGGTAGCTTGTAGTCACTAGTTCCATTATTGAAATTCAAAAGGAAATATTATATTTTTTTTTAGATTTTATGACAAGGAAATATAAATATTTTTTAAATAGGTTATTAATGCTGATTTTGGACTGTCAATGACGGAAAAAATTGTGAATGCATTTTAACGGTTCATAATTTGAGACTACCTATTTAAAAGTCAGTGCTTAAGTTTGTAAATAAAAGTAATCAAATTAATTATGTATTTCATAATTACTACCTGACAGAACCGGCTTCCCCTGAAAAAATATCATAAAAGGACAGCAGACAAATTGTACAATACACTTTACGGCAAATTTTGAAATTTGAATACATGATGGATATAATAAAAAGCTTTTTTTGTCTTTTTTTTAATATTTGGTCCGTCAAATGAATGTACCCCGCTAGATGGTAAAAAGCTGAGGTGCAGTCCAGAAGATACGATGAAAAAAGAAGTGCCGATTGGCCCCTCAAATTTTTCACTTTTATAATAGCATTTTATGTTATACGTTTTTAAAAAATCTGGAGGAACCGCGATTAACCCATTTTTTTAATCCTCAGAGAATAAAGTTTTTATTTTTTTATTTTGAGGTAATGAATAAATTATTTTTTTAAGCTACTTTTGTCGTTGACTGTACTTACAATAATTCTACCACAGTTAAGCAATAAGTTGCCAAAATTTTACGCAATCCACAACTACCTAAATCTTTACACTAAATAAGTACCTACCTAAGTACATATTACGAACATAAAATCCAATCCTAACCTCTTTTACGATCGTTTTCAATACTCAATCGTGACTCTGAGATTGTTTCCTATCCAGATTTTATCTCATCCTGGATAGCTCCAAGATCCGCCTTTCAATATGATAATGGCGTCTCCAAAATAATTGAAAAATAGGATCGATCATTAATTTGCGTTCTCGATAACGTTTGAAGAAAGGGAGTGCCGTTAAATATAAGTGATATTCAATGATTAAAATGTTGATTATACTTATCATTTATTAAAAATGTAGATGATATCTTGAGGTGGTACAAATTACGAGCCGTGCAACCGACCCAAGTATAAATAATTTATTATTTATATAATTAAGTACTATAGTATAGTTAAAATCTCGCTGCAGACTCGAGCAGCTATCTTGAAGGTTTCGTTTTTCGTTGCTTCATTTTTTACTTGAGCCCACACCAACTCGATGGGATTGTACTGACAGTGGTAAGGCGGCAAGCGGATAACTTCATGACCATGCTCCAAAGCCATTTGATGTATGCCCGTGAGTGGGAAAGAGAGCGGCACACTCGAATTATTTATAACCGAGTCTGCAGCGAGATTTTAACTATATTTAGTCTTCTGCCAGGGTGGATGTCGGTTCCCGCGATTTTTGGTGACACCTATCTCCGGTTCTATTCAACCAATTGCGATTAAACACGTAATATTTTAATTATTCACTAGTTTTTACGTCCATCGCGGACAAACAGACAATTCCCGAAAGGGCAGGCAGAGGTGTATTAACACCCTCATTTTGCCAACTATGATTTTCGCTTTCACGTAATAGGGCAAGCCTATTTCCGTCTAGCGAGTACTTTGTCACAGGACAGCCTCCGTGGCGTAGCGGTAGTGAACGCGGCCGCTACGCAGGAGGCGCGGTTTCGATCCCCGCTCAGTGCAAATATTTGTGTTCATGAAATATGGGCATTTGCATTGGTCTGGTCGTGCCTCGGAGAGCACGTTAAGCCGTCGGTCCCGGTTGCCATAAAAACATCTATGGCAGTCGTTACGGGTAGTTGAAGCCCTAAAAAGTCCAAAAACATCGGTCTAGCTGCAAAAACTTCGATATCGCCTAATGTTAACATTGGGTTGTGGAGGTCAGATGGCAATCGCTTCACGGAAAATATGGAGGTCTGGCCAAATCTGTAGTTAAGACGGTAAAGCGGACCCCAGACTTCGAGCTGAAAGCTTCGGATGCGACTGGGAATAACGCTAGGAGGAAAAAGCACTTTGTCATGGGCTGTATGTTTATTGAATCCGACGACTTGATTCCTTTTAAGTAGCCATGGTCACTAGACCATAAAGACTGTAGTTATCACGCTGACATCCTGAGTGTGATTACGCGGTCACTGGTCTTGTTCCTGAGGATCTTGAAATAGAGGAGTAGTGGACACTAGACATTATGAAAACCAGTCTATTACTGGTATAAACATAAGAAACTAGCTGTCCCGGCGAACTTCGTACCGCCATTTTCTTCCCGTTCCCGCTGCACCTATTTTCTCATCCTTTAAACCTTCCCTGGGTACCCACAAATATTTCAAGACTAAAATTAGCCAAATCGGTTCAGCCGTTCTTGAGTTATAAACTAACAACGAAAAGTGGCATTGATTTTTATATATTAGACAAGCTGTCCCGGCGAATTTCGTACCGCCATATTTTTCCCGTTCCCGCTGTACCTATTTTCTCATCCTTTAAACCTTCCCTGGACACCCACGAATATTTCAAGACTAAAATTAGCCAAATCGGTTTAGCCGTTCTTGAGTTATAAAATAACAACGAAAAGTGGCATTGATTTTTATATATTAGACTAGCTGTCCCGGCGAAATTCGTACCGCCATATTTTTCCCGTTCCCGCTGTACCTATTTTCTTATCCTTTAAACCTTCCCTGGACACCCACGAATATTTCAAGACTAAAATTAGCCAAATCGGTTCAGCCGTTCTTGAGTTATAAAATGACAACGAAAAGTGGCATTGATTTTTAACCGACTTCAAAAAAGGAGGAGGTTCTCAATTCGGATGTTTTTATATATTAGATTATATGCAAAGTGGCGATTTATAGAAAGTTTTCAGCGGTAAACATAGCGGGCTCGTTGAAGATGAATGAACCGTCGACAAGCGGAACCGTCGCGTCACTTTAACACAATATAATTAATTGATGTACGATGTTATGACAACAGTTTAGCTTGTGTTAATATGCGTTACATAGTCAGTCAAAAACGAACTACGATGTTTATAATTGTACTAGCTGTTGCCCGCGACTTCGTCCGCGTTAAGTTCGGAATGTTGTTCATCTCCTATTTTATCCCCTTGGGGGTAGAATTAATCAAAATCCTTTCTTAGGAGATGCCTACGTCATAGTAGCTTTATGCATGCAAAGTCTCAACCCGATCGGATTAAAATTGACAAAGTTTCATACAAATTTTCATCCCCTATTTTATCCCCTTGGTGGTAGAATTAATCAAAATCCTTTCTTAGCGGATGCCTACGTCATAACATCTACCTGCATGCAAAATTTCAGCCCGATTCGTCCAGTGGTTTGGGCTGTGCGTTGATAGATCGCTATGTCAGTCAGTCAGTCAGTCACCTTTGAGTTATATATATTTAGATTTTGTCACTGGTTTTAAAAAAAAAATCTAGTCAGCAGCTCGAGTGTGATGCCTTTGGTGTTGCACATGTCTATATAGGCCACTTCCCATTAGGTGATGTGCTTGTCTGCTACAGTGCTACCTCACTGGTAAAAAAATAACTATTACCCTAGGTAATATTAGTTTCAATGTCAAACGTATCATGATTTACGCTGCCACTTAATCTTTTGTTCGAATCTGACATTCTAAATAACTAGTTACTATAAATATGTATTCGATTACGGCACTCGCACTTAATTTAGAAAACCGTTTACGTTAATAACACCCACTTCTACAACACAAACAAAACGCTAAACAAACAGGAAACGCATAACTCTGTGCAAATAGCATTATTTTACAACGTTTTTTCACGAAGTAGTTAGTTTTTATAGCAGTGGTATTACAGCTCTATTTTTTACAGTTTCATTAGGATCACTTTCTCACTTAAAATCGGCTTTACGTAGCAATTAATAATACTAGTTTAAGAGAATACTGGAGGCCTCACCTCTTTTCTTACATACATATTCACGGCTCTATATCCCCAAAGGGGTAGGTTGAAGTGTAATAATACAGTCATTTCACCAACTGCTAAGATTTTCGGTCCGGTGAGCCAATTGCCGTCAAGCAGGCACTTTATCATAGGCTGTGTTTACTGTCGGATAGAGTACAGCCTTATCCCTTAGTCACCCTTCACGACACCCACAGGAAGAGATGGGGTGGCCCTATTCTTCGTCACCGAGAACCAACACGCCAAACCAAAAAGATTTTACTCTTCTTCCTCCTAGCGTTAATTCTCAGTCGCATCCGGAGCTTTCACCTCGGAGTCTGGGGTCCGATTTACCAGTCTTAACTACAGATTTGGCTAGACCTCGATATTTTCCGTGAAGCGACTGTCATCTGACCTCCACCCAATGGACACATTAGGCGATATCGAAGCATTGCCGCTAGACCGTTGTTGTTGGCCTTTTTAGGGGTCCAACTACCCGTAACGACTGCCATAGATGTTCGTATGGCAACCGGGACCGACAGCTTAACGTGCTTTCCGAGGCACCACCAGACTAATGCAAATACCCATATTCATGCATACAAATATTTGCACTGAGCGGGGTTCGAACCCGCGCCTCCTAGCAGATTTTACACTGAACATAAGTAAATCGAATCTGTGACCTTTTACGTGGTATTCGAAATTTCGAACAATCAAAAGCCTGTATTATTTGTTATTGCCAGGTTACATGGGCAAAAATGTCTGGCAATGACGCCCCCGCCGAATCCTGGTAGGAGGGGTACGCCCAAGAGCTTGACGTCGATCTTGGTCGTTACCAGCCTAACGCCTGAAATCGTGTAATGTGGACGAGGAAAGGCCGGAAGGCGGACCCTGAGTTCCGATTTCACCTTGGCCTCGAACGCAATCAGGAAAATACATCTCCATGATGATAATGAATCAAAAGCCACGGCAAATCCTTTGAAAGAAATACTTTCTCAATAAAAACGACTGAAAATTCCAAAGGTATGTCTCATCAACTCATCACACTACATCTCTTCCAAAAAAGTGACATCTTGCCCGCATTCGCATCACAGATTAAATATAGCGTTAAAAGAGTACTGTCATTTATTTAAAACACCTGTTGGCAGATAATATCTGGGGACAATGGTCGGCCTATTTAAAAAAAAAGTACGATACGAAGAGATCATTACGCGGAAGTGGAGTTTGGGGTCGATTCTGCTGTCTCATTAAATTCCTGTTGTTATTTTTCCTAGCTACTATAATATAGGGTACTTCTAGAAGGGCATCAGAAGATTCCTACAGGGTCAGCAGCACGAGTGTGACGCCCCTGGTGTTGCACATATCCATAGGCCCCGATAACTACTAAGCATTTTTTGTAAATAGACCAAAAAAAAAAAAGCCCGCTGAGTTTCTTGCCGGAGTCTACTCAGGCCGGGGCTGTATTTCGAACCGGTCGGTGGTCCATTTGCTAAGCTAGTCTTTAGTAATATGTATATTTTTGACGTTTTGTAAGTGCCGGTTTGATGGTCTATACAGAATAAATGATTTTTGACTTTGACTTTGACTTTGACTATTTCCCATCTACCCTTCCTGTACAATCGTCTATCTCATAAATGTCAAAATACGTGTCATATACGTCAAATTTCATACATTCATCATTCTATTCTTTAATACGTCGGTCAACGATTGCCACTTGTCTAGAGGGGCAGGTCTTGTGCTTGCCTGCCACCTAAGTGGTCTTGCGTGTATATCTCAATGACGAAGACATAGTTACCTATATTTATTCAGTAACACCAATATTTTGTAGTGTCACTTGTTGGGACAAAAAATGTCGCATTCAGCAACACCTGTGACCCGTTGGGAATTTTTTTCCCAAGCAGTAACACCAATACTTCGCGTAGCACTCGTTGGGACAAAAAATATTGCATCCAGTAATATCTGTGACTCTTTGGGAATTTTTTTCCCAAGCGGTAACAGTGTTACTCGTGTGTTATTGGATTTTATACTCCGCGTACCTTTTATGCGGAGTACAAAATGGTGGTAAATTCCGATCTCCTCGCTGCCTATTCAAATACATATTTTAATCCTTCAACTGCCCTTTAGAGTGTATATAAATAAGTCAATTACGCCCATCCTTCGTTATTGCTTTAAGTAAAGTGTAAATTAGAAAATTAAACAATACTCTGAAGAGCGTCCCATAAACTTTAAGATGTGTTTGTTAGATCATAAACAAAGCTTTGTCATTTCTTGATCTTGGGTTTTATTGATGTTTTAAGTGGCTATTTATTCTTGAAATATATTTAATGTCACCTTGAATCATCTAAACCTAATGAACAGTAGATTGAAAATATACAATATGCTCTCCTATTACAATTGAACAATAATTCAAGAATATGCAGTCTGGTTTCATTGGTATGTATGTTTCCGTGCTTCTGAAACCACTTTAGGAGAGGAAACGAGCACTTTAGGTTTAGGAGAGAATTTTGACCTTGTCGTTCTTATGTTAAAAGTAAAAACTAAATTGGAATATAAATATTTTAACCTTTTATAAGCGGCTTCGTCAGGCTACATAAATTTTAAAATTTTCCCATTTTTTATTTAAACCTCTGAAAAACAAAAATGGGAAAGTTTTAAAATTTAGGGTTGAAATTTTCCAAAAATCGTTCCTTAGTGGAGCAGTGTGAGTTATTTCTGCTTTTCCATTTGAAAACGTCCAAGCGGAATCAGAATATATACAAATAAGTATGTTGAACATTTTAAACACGATAACTCAATTTTAAAATCATGATAATGATAAAAGAATAAGTCATAAATATTTTCGGGCGGCAATTTTTTAAAAACTCCGTTATTAAAAACATTTTACCATTAGTTTGTCAAGATTACTAATAAAACTACATTAGTCTAAGTGCTTCCTAAATTCAGCTTTCAATACGCCGCACATAAAATACTCTTTCAAATTCCCGCGTAATGTCTACCCAAATGAGCAATATCGCCATTATCGCCGCGAAATGTTCATTCAAATTATTTTCATTCCTATAACCCACTTAGTTCACATCAATATTTCTCAAAAACATAATTTCTAAGATCTACTCAATACTTACATACGTCAAGATGTCGGTCATCACAGGAAAACACACATTTACCACAAATTATCGTAATGGAGACACTGATTTAACACTGTTACAAAATTATTTTGTCACTTCTATTTACGCGGAAACTTTCGCGCGGGAAACTTTGGGAGGGGCGACGTGGAAACGACCGTACTCTACGCCGAACAGGCGACAACTGGTGGACTGGCTCAGAGAATTTTCACACCCACGGAGTTTTCATTTGGATCGCGTCGAGGGCGGGAAAGCCGTTTGAGTTATAAATTGTTGGACTTTGTCTATGACGTGCGTAAGGCAACTGCTAATTGACTGTAAAGCGATTAAAAACAATAGTCTCTTATTTAATAAGGCGTATTCATATTTGCAAATATATTCAAAAGGATGTAATTGAATATATTTGCATATTAGAGTGAATATCATTATCAGTTTGTTAGCTGGAATGTTTTTGGACCCCACCAATCTTCGGGCTCCAAGTTAACAAAAGGCGCTGGGTTTCCTCTCGGGATTGGGAGGTCAGCAGCAGTCACTTCCAATAATCGTTAAAACATGACCAAAAGGAGAAGAGGGAGTAAGAAGACCCTGGGTTTCCGAGAACAACAATAGGATGATGATGAGTTGATTAGATTTCTGCATTCTACGAAAATTAAAGGAAACCAATCAATTAAAATTTACGGCTCACGTGATGGAAAGTGGTTACCGCAGCATAGACCAGAGCATACTTAATAGTGTCCTACTCGAGCTGGTTACCATGAAGTAACCTTCTAAAGAACCCTATATTGTATTCACTTAGAAAATCCACGCCATAACGTTTTAGGTACCTACTCGACGAATTTTATTAAAACGTGTGAACCACTGGGTTCTCATGGTTTGTTGTTACATAACCAGACTGTTAGTTGATCATCATATTATCAGATACGCGAATGTTACACATTGAAATAAAACTATTTTTAACGAATTCTGTCGCGATTTACTTGATCGTATTATCATACTGATCCCGACGTTTCCGTACCTTTTCTCCCCGTAACCATATCTGCTGAAAAACAACCGAAACCTCGGGATCAATGTATATTTCGCAGTTAAAATGCCCCGAGAATAGGTTCCCACGGGTTACGTGAACGGAATCAAAATTCAATGCGAGTGGTGCCGCGGGAAACAGTTAGCTATGACATAAGTGTGTAATCCACGATGGATCATCTAAAACACTCACGCAAAAATACACTTTTACTTTTTACAACCAAACAATGGGTCTAAACATTGTATAATATGTAATGTTAAGATTAACATATAATATAATGTAAAGTAATCGTGTCTGTACATTGCAGATATTAAAAAAACTACTTGGATTAATATTATACGGCAATAGGCTCACCCCCTATTGCGTGAAAAAGGAAATAGGCTCACCCCCTATTACGTGGGATCTAATACAAAGATTGGTGAAATGTGGGTGTTAATTCACCTCAGCCTAACCCTCCGGGGATAAAGGCGTGATTGTATGTATGTATGTATGTATTAATATTATAATAACGATACTAAAAAGGAAAATATTTTTTGTGGAATTTTTGTCTGATTATCTGTTTATTCGGAATGGATGCAAAAACTATTAAACTGATTTTATTGTCGTTTTTTGATTGAAAGGTCTTGATCAGACTTAAAATACTACGTTTGTTTAATCACAATCGGTGGAGTAGAACCGAAGGTATGTCCAAAAGTCACGATAACCTACATCTACGCGGGCGGAGCCACGGGCGGAAGGCTAGTGTTAAAATATACGTGCTCTGAGTTTTAATGTGGGTATCTGTTGAATTTTACATTAGACATGCTTAGTTTAAATATGGATTAAACATCATTGCGTCATCTAAAGGACACTTTACATGTTGGGTTAGAAAATGGTCCTGCCGGATTGGTGGTATCGAGTACAATTTTGTGCCGGGTTCTCTCGTATTCGTAAAATAATATTAAGTGACACAATACGCAGTGCCCTCAATTGTTTTACTTCATATTTTTGTAATATTGCTTATAATCCTAAAATGCTGATAAATATACTTTGTGCATATATTTTTTTAAATTAAATAAATCAATCAGCCCACCGTAGTGCACTGCTGGCCATAGGCCTTTCCCAATCTTGGGAAATTTGAAAGTTTTGGCTTACTGTTTCCACGCTGGCCAGAAGGGTTGACACAGGGTTTTATTCCGTTGGGTATGATTGGGTCCTCCGCGGAGTCTTTCCTCCTGGGCTGGGCATTATTTGCTACGCGGATGACACCCTCGTTATGGCCCCGGGGAAAAGTTTCGAGGAGGCAGAGCAGCTGGCCACTGCGGGTGTCTCTCAGGTTGTGGGACGTATCGAGGCGTTGGGCCTGCGAGTGGCGGTAGAGAAGACGGGGGCGTTATATTTTCATGGACCTCGTCGTCGCCCGCCACCTCGTGCCTCCATCGAAATTCGTTCGGTCTCCGTACCAGTGGGGGCCCAGATCAAATATCTGGGCCTAATAATCGACTCAAGGTGGCACTTCGACGAGCATTTTCGTATGCTCTCCCCGAAGCTCATTGATACTGCATCCGTCCTGAAGAGGCTTCTGCCAAACCTGGGTGGACCTGACATCGCATGTCGACGGCTATACACTGGGGTGGTCCGGTCAATGGCGCTTTACGGCGCACCAGTGTGGGCGGACGCCCTGAACGCCCCCAACAGGCGTTATCTAGCAAGGGCCCAGCGCATCGTGGCGATCGGGGCCATACGCGGGTATCGCACTATATCCGCGGAAGCGGCCTGTGCATTGGCCGGAACTCCCCCTTGGGATTTGGAGGCGGAGGTGCTCGCCGAAGTTTATCGGCAGACGATCCAATACCGGATGGGTGGCGGCGGTCGGCCCCCGTCCGAAGAGGTTCACGGGTGGCGAGATTCCGCCCGCCAGGCCATCATGGCTGAATGGTCGTCCCGGTTGGAGTCCCCGAGTGCAGGTCATCGTACTCTGGCGGCGCTTCAGCCGGTCATTTTTGAGTGGGCGGAGAGACAGCATGGGACCCTTTCCTTCCGGCTGACTCAGGTGCTTTCCGAGCACGGCTGCTTCGGAAAGTATCTGTTCTCATTCGCCAGGAGGGAATTGAGTCCCGCCTATCATCACTGTCCTTGCCGCGAGGACTCGGCGCAGCACACACTTGAGGCTTGTCCGGCCTGGGAGATGCAGCGCCGAGACCTCGTGGCAATAGTGGGTGTCGATCTCTCGTTGCCGACCATCCTGCGCTCCATGGCTCGCAGCGACAGATGTTTTACCGCGGTCGCATCCTTCTGCGAGGAAGTCATCTCGCGGAAGGAGGCGGCGGAACGGGCCAGGGAGGCAGATAGCCTCGCTGACCCGATTCGTCGCCGGCGAACTGGGCGGCGTGCACGCGCATTCTTGCGCCTCATGCCGCCCTAGTGTGGCCGCGGGTGGATGGGTCGGGGTTAGCCCTCCACCCGCTGTAGAGCCTCCCGCGAAGGGGTGATGTCCTGGTGTGTCTGAACATCGCCCAATCAGAAGACGGGCCCGCACCGCACCTTTGCGGGCTGGCGCTTGGGTGATCCGTTGACGAGAGCGTAGTGTTTCCGACGGGTCACTCACTAAGACGCGGCGTATGGCACACGGCAGGTTGTTTTAGTGTGGTGAGAGCCCCACATACCCGCGTGGCTACCCCGAGCCCGCGAAATGCGGAAGGTGCATTTTTTCCTGCCTCAACAAAAAAAAAAAAAAAAAAAAAAGTGTTTTATTCCGGGTTTTCCTTCTTTCGCAGTGATAATATAGTCTACGTATTTTCCGTTAGTCGCCTCTTACGACCCACTTCGGATGATATAGGGTTGTGGTACTTATATTTGTTTTTCCGTCACCTCACGCTACCTAAGTGGTATTAAAAAAAGAGCCGATGTGTACAAGGTCCAGAATACCCTTTACATTGACTTTCATGAATTCATCGCGAAATGTTTTGTTTTGACGCCGATTTGTAAGATAATATCATTATTATGGATGCAGGGACTCTCGTAGAAAGGTCATTGCTCTTTTAGTCTTAAAAGTAAGGTTCTAGCAGCAGAATATTTAATTATTCTAAATGGTGAACCTTCGCGTTTCCATGGTAAACAATAATGTTAACGGGAAATAACGCGACCATAGCATATTTTAAAGAAAGGCCAAGTGAAGAGTATGGGTTCGAATATGGGTATTTGCCAGACCAGACCAACCAGACCAATCTGGTTGTGCTTCGGCGAATACGTTAAGCCATCGGGGTTCCGGTTATCATACAAGCATCTATGGCAGCCGTTACGGGTAGGTAGTTGGAGCCCACAAAAGTCCGACTAGTTTAACTGCAGAACTTCGATATCACCAATTGGTTGTCGAGGTCAGATAGCAGTCACTTCACGGAAAATATTGAAATTCAACCAACACAGTTAACTGGAAAGCCGACCCCAAATGATTTGGGATAAGGCATTCTTAGGCCAATGTTCATGCATATTACTTCATAATATTTACATTTTAATTCATTCAAAGTAATCAGAATGATTTACAATTCCACCTATTCATCACAGGAATCAGGTCACAGCCTCCGCGTGCTACCAAGAAAGTTACAAACACGAAATACTTGTAAAATGAAACCATTACATATGACTGCACGTCTTTGAAACATATTTTTCGACAATTTTCCTGTTTAACTCACAAGATTTATTATACTAAACCTATTATTAGAACCAAAAGATTTTTTTTTATACAGGACACGTCAATTTGACTTCACCTCGCTTGATAATAAGCTGAAGGCAATGTCTCGGAAAAGAGGTACACGTACCATGTTACAATGGTGGCACTCAGCTTGACTTGACGGCCTCATCCGATGCTTTTGCACAACCCGCTTAAAGGACCCGGGACTGTAGGAAGAGGGAAACACGTGTATTGGTAAGGAATTCCAGGACTTAATGTTGCGCCAGAAGAAGGAGTCGTCGAACCGCCTTGTTCTTGATGGAATATTCTGGACCGTATGCAGGTGACATCTACGTCATGCACGTGTTGTCCTGTGTAGGAAAAGAGAGGGTGTGCTCATCCGAAGATTCAGCACGGTAGAAACGGTAAAACACTGCCAAGGAAAGAATAGATGAGTAGACCCAGTTAGTACATTTACTCGAGTAAAACCTAGAGCAAAAGCTATACGAAGTATAATAGGTAGATACCAAGCGTAGTGTTTTACGCTGCTTACGGCACTAAGTAGTAAATATAAACTGACTTAAAAGTAGATCACCGGATTTGCATAAAATTCACAAACAAATTCAATCTAAATTGTTTACAAAATACAAAACTGCCCCTCTAGACAAGTGGCAATTCGTTGCTCGGCGTATGATGGAATAGAATGCCAAATGTATGGGATTTGACGTATATGACAGGCGTCAACGAATGTCAAAAACGTCAAATCCTATACATTTGTCATTCTATTCCATCATACGCCGAGCAACGAATTGCCACTTGTCTAGGGGGGCTGGTTCAAGTACGAATCGCTTTTTGTTGTTTCCTTCCATACATGTTATCACGTCTTTATCCCCGGAAGATTATGATGTGAATTATTTTCACCAATCATTGCATTCCGTCTCACGTAACAGGGGTGAGCCTATTGCCTTATTCCGGGCACTGTATTCTTGACTCGAGTCAGGAATCTGAGGCTGAGTCTGGGCTGTATATATAAGGGGTGACGGGTGGAGCCGCCTGTCACCCAGCAGAAGCAGGCCGCGGCGGCAGCGCGCATTGCGTGCCTCCCCACACCCGGGGGCGAGTTGGAGACTCTGTGGTCGCCACACCAGAAGAGGGCCAGATCGAGAGATATGGCCCTGGGTCGGCCGGGGTGCGAGGGATATGGCTACGACAATCTCACCTCCGGCAACTGAAGGCCCACAGACGGCGTGCGTTTTAGTTGGTTCGAGTCCGACATAACCTCCTCCTCCGATTCCAGCGGGGTAGGTATCCGTGGGGATATTTCGCACGATAAAAAAAAAAGGCTGTATAATAATATTTCTAATGTTGAACAGCCCTACTATCCCTTAGTTACCTTGTACGACACCGCATGGGAAGAGACGGGGAGGCCCAAATTCTACTCTGCCGGGAACCACGCGGCGGTATAAAGTGACCTAAAACGGCATTTCCCTGCACCCCTACATACCAACACTACAGTAAGTACTTAGGTGTATATCTAAGTTAATCTAAAGTAAACACTATCTTGATAATACAATCAAGATAGTGTTTCTCTTAAAGATTCATAGGTCCGGGGTATGAACCGGTAGCTGGAAATTTCACCAGAGGTACTAGTTATTTCGGTAATTACTATTCTCGGAAAAAAGCCCCGCTCCTTTGGGGATCCAGGCCAAATTAAACCGAGTATATCTATTACTCCGTATCTACAGCATCATTTGCACTGTGAGCACAACCAATGATGGATGACAGAAATAAAACGGCGTGTACATAACTGTTGATCGATTGTAATTGATCACGTTTATTAACTTAATTAGATTACTCCTAAGGACGGAAGGGAGAAAAATCTTTAATGGTGTTTTTGTGGTACCTATGTCGCCGCCAACTAGTTTCATCAGCCGTACAATTAACTACCTAGGCTGTTAACGGCATGAAGGATATTCAGCCATAACGTTTATTACAACATTTAACAAACTGGCTGACAATTGCTTAGGCCATCCATTTGCACGGTAGGGCACCATCCCGAAATAAGACACAAAAGTGATATGTTTTTCAGTACATATTTTCAGTTTATTTTATTCATGAACGATTTTCACATTGTGTATGAACATTTTTTCATAGCCATGCAGAAATAAGTCATTTAATGAAACAGTAAGGCAAACGTCATCGATTCAAGCCATTTACCTAGCCGTTTAATTAAGTGGCTGAATATCATTCAGGCCGTTTAGTTAACAGCCTCGGCAGTTAATTGAACGGCTGATTAAGCTAGTTGGCGGCAACATATACATATAATCACGCCCAACCACGGAGGGTTAGGCAGAGGTGAATTAACACCCACATTTCACCAATCATTGTATTAGATCCCACGTAATGCTCGTACATAAATTGTTAGACCATTCATAGAATTGATCGCTAGGTCAGTGGTTACGGAGTCTATCTATGTTGAAATTGTAAAGGTAGTTATAGAGAGTCTCTCGTCTCGTGTCAGAATCCATATCCATACTAATATTATAAATGCAAAAGTAACTCTGTCTGTCCGTTACGCTTTCACGCCTAAACCGCTGAACCGACTTTGATGAATTTGGTATATTTGGTATAGGGGTAGTTTAGACCTTGAGAAAGGACATAGGCTATGTTTGGTCGCGATAACCGACATCCACGCGGGCGGAGCCGCGGGCAAAAGCTAGTAAATAATAAAAGAAACTTTATAATAAAAGAAGTAAACGAAAGCTATAAATATCGTAAAAAAATAATTAGTAAAAGAATTAGAATTCTCCAGAACATAAAGGACTATTTGTCCAATTGTAAAACTAACAGACTTAACGAGTAAGTACTTTTAACAGGCAAAAATGTGCGCTAAAATCCCTTTTATCGAGTCGAATCTATTTTCAGACTTAACCAATCATGCCTTAAATCATAATAATAGCTACGTACGTTGCATAAGCGAAATATAAATACACTATAACAGCACACCAGCGCAAACAGACAGACAACTAAAATATACCCAGCGCAGTGCACATTTTCGTATGAAGAAACATTTCTAAGAAATAAATCTCAGATGATGTTACACAGAGTAATGTTGGTGATGTGATACCTACCAGCCGCAACTATAAAAGCTAGTTAATGAATAAAGATATAAACCCAGACACAAACAGACAACAAATGCGGACGGAAGCTGTTTCGATATGTAGGGTATAGTATTATTTTTTATTGAACGAATATCGATACTATACATGCGATATCTTGTGATATGTTATTGATATCTTGTGGTACTGTTGTTGCATCAATCGATAGGGTCAATCGTAGGGATCGGACAAGCCAGCCCCTCTAGACAAGTGGTAATTCGTTGCTCGGCGTATGAAGGAATAGAATGCCAAATTTATGGAATTTGACGTATATGACAGGCGTCAACGAATGTCAAAAACGTCAAATCCTATACATTTGTCATTCTATACCATCATACGCTGAGCAACGAATTGCCACTTGTCTAGGGGGGCTGGTCTATTGAATAGGGGGAAATCCATGAAAGGGAGGGCTTGGAAGGAGTTTGGTCGGTTCGACTGCTGGGTGTGAAATTTTCAAAAATCTTTGTATGCAAAAAAAAAAGAAAAAATAAAGTGGTACTGCTCGGAACATATATATCTTGTACCTAAAATATGCTCAAAATGTGCTCTGTACGCGCAGTCCAGGTTTCTAGGGTGTCTTTTGAGGATAACACGCTACTGCGGTGAACGAACTCGATTTTTTTTTATACTACTTAGGTCGCAGACAAGCACACAGCCCTCCTGATGGTAAGAACTTACCGTGGCCTATGGGCGAGTGCAACACCAGGTGAGTCACACTCGTGCTGACGACCCTGAAGAACAGAGAGATTCTGTGCCGTCAGCGCAAAAGATAAGTAGGACAAAGCCTTCCTTTGGTTTTCCCACTGACAGTACAAAATCTCTCCAGTGAGCTCGGGGTACAGTACTCACCGTCGGAAACACAATACGAGGTTATTAAGCCGCGGTCTTCTGTAGGGCGGAGGTACTTCCCCAGTGGGACTGATCGATTGGGACGGATATACCGGCGTGTCCTACCTCCTACAAAATTCAAATTCACCAAGCATAGATTGTTACAAAACAATCCGCGGGTGCCAAGGCCTCTTTTGTCTCAGACCAATGCAATTAGACAGAATCGAACTCGCAATCCCTGCGTACCAGTCGCGTTCACTATGTAGGTACCACCACGCCACAGAGGCTGTCAATCATTTTAAAGAGAGGACTTGTCAAAAGTACCCGAAACCGGCAAGTATGTACCTAGTAGAGAATACAGTATAGAATAACAACAAAAACTACCTACTAAATTTTTTCGCCTTCTTCTCTCTAAGTTACGTAGGCGGCTTATGGGATATTGAATAATTACTCCTTCGAAACCAGTTACGTAGAAGTATGAAAAAATACATCATGGAAACTGTACTAAAAAGCCTTCAAGGCTACTGGCTACGAAACTCCGGTGTCCTTGACGGCCGAAACGGTATGAAAACAATTATGAAAGTAGAAGAAGCGAACGATGTATGCCAGGATCGTAGCAGGTTGAAAACTGTGGTCTCTGCCTACCCCACTGGGAAAGAGGCGTGACTGTATGTATGTATGTATGTATGTATGTATGTATGATGTTTCACATCAATCTTCTCTTCCTCCTAGCGTTAATTACCAGTCGCATCCGAAGCTAAGCTCGGAGTCTGGGGTCCGCTTTACCAGTCTTAACTGCGGATTTGGCTAGACCACGATATTTTCCGTGAAGCGATTGCCATCTGACCTCCACAGCTCAATGTTAACATTAGGTGATATCGAAGCTTTGCAGCTAGACTCCAAACTACCCGTAACGACTGCCATAGATGTTCTTATGGTAACCGGGACCGACGGCTTAACGTGCTCTCCGAGGCACGACCATACAAACTTATATTGATGTTTCACATCAATATAAGCTTATAATGGACTTTAGTTTCCAGCTTCCGTATCAGTCGCTCTGATCTCGAAATAAAACGGTATCACCATTGTGTTCGTCGTAAAAGTTGATACAAGGAGTTACTGCCGGCTCATAGTGCTCCGTTTTATTTATTTACGGTTTATGAGTCACTTGATAGCGGAAGATTAGTACATAATAGATACAGTTTTATATTAGTCTACTGTTTCATACTCACTTTAACATTTTTACTCTGTGATGCGGTGGTAAAACGATTGACTTATCAGTGAGATCACGATATCGATTTCTGCTCAGTGCAATTATTTGTATGCATGAATATGGATACCCATATTCAAGCATTTCATTTCTTTCCGAGGCACGAGTAGACTAATGCATATACATGCATTAGTCTACTCGTGCCTCGGAAAGCACGTTAAGCCGTCGGTCCCAGTTGTCATACGAGCACATTAAATATACCAGTCATTACGTGTAGTTGGAACCCTAAAAAGTCTAACAACTGGTCTAACTACAATGCTTTGATATCGCCAATGGGTTGTGGAGGCAGTCGCTTTACGGAAAATATCGAAGATCAGTCAAACTCACAGTTGGACTGGCAAAAAGCGGACCCCATCAGGAAGGCCGTGTGCTTGTCTGCGACTTAAGTAGTATCTATTTTTTTTTTTTTCCAGACTCCGAAGTGCAAGTTTCGGATGCGACTGGGATTAACGCTAAGATAAAGAAGAAGACGCTTTATACTGGTAGAGCAATCGTCTGGGATCAGTGAAATCGCGGATTCGATTCCTGCTCAATACCATATCTATTTGCATTCGTTTCCGTGTTTCTATATGGGCCCGCTTACTACTCCTCCTTTTGATTTGACGTTACGGTTCTTATGATAGCGACTGCCGTCTGACTTTCTAACCCCGAAGGGAAAGCCTGCGCCAATCTTTTTCCATCAATGAGCAGGAGTACCAGCTTGCAAAGCTTGTTTTAGGTTGGATGACAGTCATTTCCGATAGACCAAAGGCTTTTCCTGCTTGTCTACTGCGCTGAAGACACATAATCTTTTTGTTCTTACCTTTTGTTCTAACCGCTCTCCATTAGGTAGGCCGTGTGCTTGTCTACAACATAAGTGGTATTAAAAAAAGCCTTCCTCCTTTTCCGTTCTTACAGGGTTGGCTGGAATGGTGTGTGAACTCCTCTGGTGTTGCACTTGTCCATAGACCACAGTAGCAACTTTCCATCAGGTGAGCCGTGTGCTTGTCTATAACATAAGTAGTATTAAAAAAGTCCTCCTTTTCACATTTTAGGAATCGAATTCTACAACAAAAATCTTTCAATGCAAGATTTTATCACCGTTTATCGCCTGTCTATCAAGTAGTCAGTAAAATAATTTGTTATACAAACGTAACCCGAATATTTGCGCGCGCAAAATGTCTATGTATGATTTACGTCTGATGTATCTTTAGCACTGTTATTGAATACACGTAAATATTTTTTTCATAAATCAATTTATTTTAGAACAACTATAAATCTTTTGGCAGTTATTAGGCTGGTCGCAGGCTAGACAAGCATTTATTATATGTGATTATTTTGCCAAGGCTTGTAGTGTAGGTACTATTTATGGGACAATACCATCCACTTTCCCATCACTGTAACTCTTCTCTTCTACACCAGAATAAATAGTAGTATCGAAATTAATCAGAAATAAATTGGGTTAGCCTATCGCAGTCCACTGCTGGATATAGGCCTCTCCCAATGTGCGCCTTGCTGCGACAGGCTAATTGATTGATTGAAATTGAGTTAGAAATACATGCAATACGATGATACGTAATTAATAATTAATTAATTAAGTGTTTGTTTGTAACGCTAAAATAACAGTTTTTCAATATTTATAATGAATAGTTTAGCGAATGTACCAATATACGAATTTTAAAAAGAAATTATCAACCTGTCTGTCTGTCTATTGTAACGGGTAATCTCAGAAATAGCTAGGCCAATTTTGACGGGATTTTTCACTGCAGGACTTTATAACGAAGTAACTTAGGCTACTTTTATTTTTGAAAATATTCGAAAATTTATTAAACACCGACAGAGCGGTCATGCGTCTGAAAAACAAACTTACTTAAAAATTCAATAACGATTTTTTATTACTCGTATTGAGTGAAAAACTTGACAGAAAAATGAACATGTGCTTATAGAAAAATCACTGGCTTAAACTATCAAAACTGTATAATCTAATATGAAACATTTGTTTGAAACACCCGTAGGTACTTTTATTGCAGCTACCCGAAACTTTTTTCATTTGTGTGGATAAACTTATTTATGAGTCCTGGCACCGGTTGAAGAGAAAAAACGTGTCAGAAAAAATAATATTTGCTTCATTATAGGGTAGACATTCTGTACAAATAAAAATGTTGATGAAAAAGAGTCTCGATTCCAATCGCAGGGTAAATTTTCTTTTATAGTTCAGTCACCGTATGCACGTAGAACAAGTGAATTAGGAGGGAATGATACACCAAGTATGTAATTCACCGGCAAATAAGTACAGAGTGAATTACAAACCAATGCACAGGTAATTCTCCTGTGCGTTGATCGTGTTCGATAAGTGGCAATTCCCCTAGACAAGTTACAATTCGTTGGCTGGAATATTGAAGAATAGAATGACGAAGTATGAGATTTAATGTTAACGACAGTCGTCAACGTATGTCATAAACGTAAAATCCCATACATTCGCCATTCTATTCTAGGTACAATCTCCGGCATACGAATTTCCACTGGTCTAAGGGTGCAGGTCAGAAGCACCAAAAAAAACCGACAGGCTTGCATGAAAGGTGTAATAACAGTATTCATCACGCCTTTTTTTGCCATGGGATAGAGACAAAAGTCGCCATTTGCTGCTATTCTTATACTCGTACACTTCATGACCTCCTGTATTTGAATCGTATGTTTCAAGTTCGACCTATCTTTTTGAAAATACACACAAATACATTGCGACTTAAATAAAAGCTTGCAAAAATAGTCCAATTTATGATGTGAGCAAGCGGCCTTATTACGAGATCTATCATTTTCATCAATATCAAGCAATAAAACAGTTTCTAAGGAAGTGTGAAGGTCACAGATCATCACACGAAGGATACACAGGCCTTCCGCACGTCATACATACAATACAAATTCAATTAATTTGTTCATGACTCAACTTGTATAGAGTGGTGAGTAGGTAGTACGAGTGTACAACACATTGACCTAATAACGTTATCTGAATTTCAGGAAACGGAGCGGAGTTCCCACGGTGCTGAAGGTTAAAAATAAGTACCTTTTTATTGGAATAACTAGTTTAGTGGGGCGGATAACTCTAGAATATTCTATTTACTTCGAATTCAATACTTGTACCGGTTTAAAATAGGAATTATAGATGCGTTTGGATGCAATCCTATTTTTTATTTTTAACCGACTTCAAAAATGGAGGTTCTCAATTCATACCAATTTTTTTTTGTATGTTTGTTACGCGATTGTGAAGCCAATTCTAGACGGATTTTGAAAATTCTTTTTCTGTTCGTAAGTAGATTATTCCGAAGTGGTCCCATTTAAATTTCGTAAAGATCTGATGATGGGTTTCCGAGATTAGGCCAAGGAACTCTTCAAAAAGTACCAGGAAATCAGCCGCGATTGCTGCAATGGCATATTATTGCAATGTTTCTTCCATTACACATCATAACATCACGCCTGAGTCCTTTGAACGGGTACCGACTTCTAATAAATCAGTAAGTCTGTAAATTAAGTTATTTTTCACTTTTCAGTGCCTCTTTTTCGTTTCTTGAAGTCGGTTAAACTTTTTTGTTAAAAATGAATTTATTATTTTTTATTTTTACTCTCCCTTTGAAGTCGGAGGTTTGATCTCCTACGTACTTTCCTATTCTGCATAGCCGTGTTGGCTCCCGTTGCAGTAGAATAGGGCCCTATTCTACTCCATCTCTTCCTGCTGATTTCGCAGAAGGCGACCGAGGAATAGCGCTGCTCTCTATCCGACAGTAAACATACAGTCCATGCCAAAGTAACCGCTTGACGGCAATACGTGGGGCCGAAAATCATAATCAGCGAAATGTGGGTGTTAAAACACCTCTGCCTACCTCTTACGTGAATCCTCCTACGTGAATATACGTATGTATGTTTTTCTATTGTACTTCACCCAATTTTTGGAGTCTATGGGAGCCCATATAAATGTTTTTGGTCGAGACCAACCTCACTTACAAGCCGGTACACCTGCTGGTTAACAGACCGGATTCTGGTGTTGGCTGTCACACCCAAAGGAGTCAACGTAAACCAATTATGGCAAGGAGATGTGTGAGTGTGGATCTTTGCTCGCAGCGATGTTACTCTTTCACTCAAATACTAATAAATGGTTCTGGATGAAATTCGGCGCAGAAATAAATTCTATTCTGGAATAACACATAGACAACTTTTTATTCTAAACTAGCTGTAGATCGCGGCTCCGCCCGCATGGAATTTTAATCCCGTTCATTGATAATATAGTAGCGTGATAATATAATAGCCTATGTTGGTACCTGATAATGTTATATACCAAAATACAAATCTTTTCTCTTCTTAATATTAGTATAGATATAAATTAGTATAGAAATAAGTTTGTTGTTAATGAGACCTGAGTCAGTATTACACACAGGTGAAACAACAGTGAACAGCTAGTGTTCTATATTTGAATGAACACAAAAATAACCCCTAATCTCACTTATCTCACTACGAAATCAATATTACGATCCAAATAATTGTATTAAGATCTCGAAAATAGCCTAATTTAGCGAAGCCGCCGCTTGAATCCAAATGGTTCTCAATTTAATGCCGCCGCCGTTTTAGTCGAGTGAAAACGATTCTCAGTACTTAGACGGGAGTAGAATACTAAGGAATGAACTTTTAATAAAATTGCTGGGGATAATTTTACACCAGTAAGTAATATGAAGAGCTCGTGACTAAATGGTAACCGACTAGGTTAACACATAGTCGGTCTTATTACAAAACACGGACTAAGTCTGGTTTAAACCCGAATCCAGGCCTAACTTTAGACCATGGTTTAAATTTCTCCTTACGAAAGCTGACGAACGGTCACCCATCCAAAACCTGACCCAGTTAATGTTGCAACCCAGAATTTATGTGATGTTAACCGGCTAACCTCAAAAAAATGGCAAGTTTTACATAATATATTATTATTGTGATTTACACTTTAGACCAACGTTAAACTAGGGGTCACGCAGGTTTATCTTTAGACTAGAGATAGTCCTTGGTTCAGTACTAAAATGCTTTTTTTAATTCAATTTTCTTTAAACCATGGTCTAAATACGAAGAAGTTAGTCCGTGATTTGTAATAAGACCGAGTAAGTAGCAACACTAACCAAATCGGTTTTAGGATGGGTGTTTTCTACCTTGTGGTGACAGAGAATACAAGTATCACCTACCCATCTCATTCGAAGGGTGTCGTAAGAGGCGACTAACGGAAAAATACTCCGACCATATCACTGCGAGAGAAGGAAAACTCGAAATAAAACCCTGTACCAATCCTGGCCAGTGTGGAAACAGCAGGCCCAAGCCTCCCAATATTGGGAGAGGCCTATGTCCAGCAGTGGCTAATTGATTAATTGCTTAGACCTTCCTTGAAATGCATAGGTATTAGGTATATCCAATGCCTCCGTTGAACCCTTTTAACATGAACAGTTTGGACCTTCAAAAATCATGTGTTCATTTAGTATTCGTTCCATGTTATTTGTTATTTAAAGTAAGACAAAGGTACAGTCATGTTGAAAATTGTTAATCAGAAATCTGATGTTGTTTTGGTGGAAAATTCCGGTGTGGTCGATCTCACTTTCGTAATGTTATTATTTCTTTTATTTCGTATTTTCGTAATGTTAACGTCTAATTAAGATTTTCTCCGTTTGATGACCAAATAAATGAATCACCAGAAGGCGCCCTTTAGGCGTTGGTCTCGACACAAACGGAAGCGAGAAAGGTATCTATTCTATTATTCTATTATTTGCACAGTGTAATCATGTCACAAAATAGTACTCTATATGCCCAGTACTCGTTTTTTGTGTTCTTAGGTGCTACGCCGGTAGAGGTGCGCAAACCCAAAAATCATAGATTATATCAAAATCAAAGTAATCTGCGCTCGCCTGGGTGTCGTTTTACTCGCGACTGGATCACGATATATGTTTGTAAGATATGTAAGATATGCCAGTGGTACCAGTAAGTACCCTATAATTTAATCAGGATAAAAAACAGTATTTTAGGACATTCTTCAAATTAGCTATATAGATAGTTAATATGAAAAAGGTCCTAAAATATTGTTCAAGCAAGCGTAACTTAATTTAATTAATAACCCATGTTATGGGTTCGAAAACGCGGACAATTATTTCGCATTATGTTTATGTTATTATTTACACTTCTTACGCTGCACATATTTCAATCAATATGTAACCCTTCAATCAATATAGACATCATCATATATGATACCAGTTTCTACACCATATATTTTTTAAATACTACTCGCAGACTCGTGACAAATTGCCCGCTCTATCCGCTGCTCGCAGCCCGCTGTCAGTGCGACAGTGGCTCATGTTTATTTCACGATACACAAGTTGTTGGCACTTGTCCACCTCGCATTCGTGTTTATCCTAATGACAGCATCAAAGTCACCACCCATCTCAACAACGGCCGATAAATGTGTTGAGCGATAACATCAAACGATTTTGAGAGCATTTCTTTCTTTTCTTTTTCAATATGTTAACAGTGATGATAAATTTTGAGAGCTTGACAAACTATGTGGTGTATCGGTAGAGCGGTCTATCAAGTAAAAGGACGCGGGTTAACATCCCTGTCGGTGCAAATATTTGTGTGCATGAATTTTTTATACCACTTACCACAAGCACACGATCCATCTTTATACGTCATTTAGGTGGTAAATAAACACACTGCCTACCTGATGGAAAGTGGACCTATTGGACGTATGCAGCACCAGGGGCATCCGCAACACTCACGCTGCCGACCCTAATATTTTTGGGTGTTTCTATGAAAGTATAATAGGTATGTATGTATTTACAAAGAATCGCATTCTAGAACCCTTAGCATAATCTAGTTAAGGAATGATCCTGAGGCCGACTGTATTGCCGTATTCCGGGCACTATCGTGGACTCGAGCCATGTATCTGTGGCTGAGTCTGGACTGTATATATCTGTCTGATGTTAAACAGCCCTGTCCCTTACATGCGTATTCGTTAACAACACTGTGAGGTCTCATAGTGTGCTCGAGCGCATAGGGCTGGTAAAATCAATTCACAAACATCACGAAGCAGTATCTAACGCAGTGCGTTCCCTCAACGAAGTATTACTTATGTGTTGTCTATGAATAAAAAGGCTAGCCAAAACGAACGCACTGAGAATTTGTCGTTCTTTGCGCAGTGTTGGTAGTACGCATAGCGAAGTATTGTTTGTGAATACGGGTGTTAGTCACCTTGTACGACACCGCACGGGAGGAGATGGCAACATCGTGAATATATGTACCTATCTAATTTTGTTTAGTGAGCTGTAGGTAGGTACAACAGAATTGGCAGCAATGTTTCCCCACCTGTTAGTGAGACTCAGGCCGTTAGACAGTGCCCCACCTGACGCCGTCCTGTCTACTCGCAACGTCGCTATTTATTGCTAATTTTACTCTGACCCATAAAATAGTAGGCGTACCTTGAAACATCCGCAATTGCCGATCGAAGTTTCGGGCAATGGGTAAGAATATGTAAGACATTTCACCTGCTGTGTAATTCTCTAAGCATAGAGCCAGGCCACGCTCACTCTATGTACTTGCGCGCTCTCGCCGCCGGTCGCCGACGGTCCTCGGTCGTCAGTCGGGCTGTCGCTAGCCGCGCGTGCACACGCGCGTAATAAAGTACCTAAGGTTTGGTTATTACCTATTACGTTTCAATCTTTTTGTTTGTTGAGTCTTTTTGTTTGTTATTAATATAATTAATACTCAATCTATGATGCTATTATGAAAGCATATCACGGATGCGAATCTAACAAATCAAATAAAAATCTTACTTCTGCTTGCCTGTTAATGAAGAACGGCAAGTAGGTACTTACTTAATAAGTGTAATTACATTCGTTAAGTTACTGTAGGTACCTACCTATGACAATATTTAATATACATAGGTAGGTACATATCTTGTACAAAGTAATATAGGTACCTACCTACCCACTTCGCTACCTACTATACGGAAAGACTTAAAAAATGTTGGATTCAGTACTTAGTCTATTCAGTAACAGATTGGTTGTTACAAGATGTAGTTATCTGACCTAGTACCTACTTATAGCTAACGGCTCGGGTTCAGTCTTAACTCTTAACACTTGAATGCAATCATAAATAAAAAATTGTAAGTACTCGTAGGATGGTATCGCGAGGCGATCAGCGACCGGCGATGCCCGCCGCCGCCCGCACCGCTCTGTCGCGGGCTGGCCTTTGACTCTCGTGTACTTGTGTAGGTATTGTCGGTGCGTTACCTCTACTGCATTGTTTGCGTTCAGACCAAATATATAATAATCGCCACTGTGCACTGAGAATAGTAGTTTATCTAAGGCCTTGTCTAAGCTTACCTACTCTTGAGTTGCTGACCGGTAGGATTGTGATTGAGATGAAATACATATTGACCGAATGTCCAATAATATTCGGCTATTATTCGATATTCGATGAATAGGTAAGAAAAATGTCAAACTATTGTAAACTAGTGTAAAGCCTTTATTAAGCGAGGCAACCCTAGCGTCATTATACGTAACTACGAGGACGACGCCGAGCGACTGCAAAGTAATAATAACCGTATGGCTGTCTGTTAAGATACATATTCGTATGGAGGTGGTTGATCACGTGGACTTGTAGGCACTTATCTGAGTTGGATCGTTAATTTTCCAGGCAGTGAGTTATCTGTTCCAACTATTAGGTAATCTGTGATAGAGCGTCGAGCACAGCGCTGCGACCGACCTTGATAGAAGATTGTCATTGGCCGATCTGCAGTGACGTCACCAAGTCTGACCAATGCTAATCTCGAACCCGAAGACGGTACAAGGAAATGCTATGTCAGTCGTGCGTGTCTCGGTGTTTTGTGCGGCCCCAAAATTTCGGATGTTTCATGGTAGCCCCTTTGATGAAGTAAATATTTTATCGCGATATTGATATTTATTTTGGAAACGACATCTACACTAGCACATATTTATAAAGTAGCTATGTCAGTACATTGCAGGTATTTAAAAACGATACTATGTTGTAAAATAATTAAGCAATACTTTATTTGTTTATAATAATAAGTAGTATGTGTTTGATAAAACACATCAAGATTGTTTAACTTTAGTTAGTGCCTAATTAAACGGAGTATAGACAGATTTATCATACGACTTAACATAACTAAAGAAACATGGTGTAAATTTTTTTTAGTTGACATTTATGATGACGTAATTTTGTCTTTCATAGCCCTTCAGGAGTATTTAAATCTTAATGATCCCTGTCTTTCGTACCCTGGAGAAGTGTTCCCGCTTTAATGATGCTTGTCAATCCATACAGCCATAAAATGGCTGCCGTGAAGCCGTGATGCAATATTTAATTCAGGTTAGCTTCAACGTAATGAAGTAATCTCGTTAAGAAGAACTTTCGTCGTTGGAAGAATTTTATAACAGATATCGGCAAATAAACATACATACAATCACGCCTTTATCCCCGGAGGGTTAGGCAGAGGTTTTTATACCCACATTTCACCAATCATTGTATTAGGTCCCACGTAATAGGTGGTGAGCCTATTGCCGTATTCCGGGCTCTATTGTTGACTCGAGTCATGTATCTGAGGCTGGGCCTGGGCTGTATGTATCTGTCTGATGTTAAACAGCCCTATCCCTTAGTCACCTTGTACGACACCGCAAGGGAGGAGATGGGGTGGCCCAAATTCTACTCTGCCGGGAACCACGCGGCAAATAAAATTGAACAAAAAAGCTACGTACCCGTTCGACCTCAAAGTTTGGTGTTCATCTATAAATGGATTTTAAAATGAGGTCGTATGGGTGTTTTTGTTGTGATAGGGTCCAACTCTGAGGTACATCTTATACATAAAAATCAATTGCTCGCTAAAACTCGAGAACGGCTGGACCGATTTGGTTAATTTTAGTCTTAAAATATTCGTGGATGTCCAAGGAAAGTTTAAACAGTGAGAAAATAGGTGCAGCGGGAACGGAAAAATATGGCGGTACGAAGTTCGCTGGGACAGCTAGTAGTCAATAAAAGTTGGACCATTCGCGCGTGTGCATAGTTGAATTACGTACCAACCAAAATACCAATAAAAGGACTGATAAACCAATTACACAGGCCCTTTGATCCACGACCCACCTTCCGGGAAGGGGTTACCGTGGCCTATGGACGTGTGCAACACCAGTGCTGTGACACTCGTACTGCAGACTCTGTAATAGGTCCGCCCCGCACTACACCCAAAGAGACTGAAATATCTCCAAAAAAATCAAGCCATACCATATTTAAGCGGACACCGGACGGATTTACCGTCTCTACCATGGTGAATGTTCTGATGAGCTCTTCCAAAATCACACCCTCTCCTTTCCTTTATAGGACAACACGTGCAGGACTTAGATGCCACCCACATACGTTGCAGAATATTCCGTCAAGAACCAAGCGGTTCGGGGACTTCTTCTTTTGCCGCACCATTAAGACCTGGAATTCCTTACTAGTTCACGTGTTTCTCTCTCCCTACAGTCCCGGGTCCTTTAAGCGGGGCGTAAAAAAATATCTGATGAGACCGTCAAGCTGAGTGCCACCATTGTAACATGATAAGTACGTGTCTATAATGGTGACCCTCTTTTCCGCGATTTTGCCTTCAGGGGAGGCGAAGCCAAATTGACATGTCCTATATAAAAAAAGATGATATGACTGAAATGCATATTGACAAGCACCATGATCACGGATTTCTGCTAGCTAGTTCTTAGTAGGCAACTCGTCGGAAACTCAACAAAATAACAGGGTAAATATCACGTTTATTATTATAATAGTAATGGTATGTCTTCAACGAAATTCGTGTAGCTTTGATGTTTTGGATGATGTGCATGTGGGACCACCGGCGTTACAATTCAGCCCGCGTTATACTCACAGCGATGCGATAAAAAATATTTTAGAATATTGAAATATCAATATCTTTATACACCAAAATTAAAAGCTGGTACACCGGAACTCAGGCTACGTACCCGTACGACCTCAAAAGTCGCTCGGGTTGAGGTCAAACGGGTAGTCGATAACACTGAACTCAAATTAAAGGTTCAGGGTTGGGGCATGTTCTCATTAACTCTAACCATGATCATTTGTTGCCTTACTGTACTGGATAAGGTGGGTGTTTTGGGGCCCCACCAAAATTTTTAGAGCCCAAGCCACCCTCAACTGCAAGACGATACACCTGACGGAGGATACTCTGGCTCCCCGATATCCGCGGGAAGAGTTATAGTAGGAAACGTTTTTCTCTTTTTTTGCCACGAGAATGGTCTCTAGGTATTACTAATAGAACTATCGGGATATTTACCATGTATTGTTTGGTATCTAGGTAGTTTATTAGCGTTATATTCTTTTAGTCAGACTTCATTAATCATTTCTATTTGCTCTTTGTCTTCGCAGAAGCTGTGTAGTAGTAGTATGCAATACAATACTAAGAAATTGTCTCCGTAATAATAAAATATAATTCTGGTGTTCTGGCGGGAGTAATGGTGCCCATTGGGAGAGGCCTATGCCCAGGATGGAGAGGACTGCAATATAATAATTTGATTGATAGATTGAACCCCAAAAAATGCTGCCTTGCGTTGCAAATGTTGCATTTAAACCGAAAGAAAATTAATGTGTCCCGCGTGCTATCAAAATTGTTTCGGTCTTGTTTTGACAGCAGTCGGGTTTTTGATTGATTAATCACATGGTTTTCTTGACTTTCTAGAAAGTATAATGGAAGAAAACACATCTTATAGTGTTTAAATTCTTTAAAAAAATGTTATAGTCGTTTTATTTATGCTGAATGTACTTACAGTTGACAAATGAGATAGGTACGGTTGCACCTTGAAATACAACTTTTTAGGAAAAAAAATGCGCCCGAATCTCCTTTATTATCCTGTACACAGATCCTTTACAACTCATTCTTCAACCAGGGGCCTTAGACAAAGTGACTTTCTATTGGCGAAAACGCCAGTGGAATCGCTAATTGTAGTGTGAAATTGACATAAATCATTAATATAACTATATTTTTTTATGACATTTTGAGTCTTTGTAACTCGAAATACATTATTTAACTTATCGTTATTACTATAACCACCGGAATGTCCCGAAATCCATTGTTAAAACCTTAAAAATGATTCGCTTCAGCGCGATTCCATCAATAGAATGTCACTTTGTTTAGGGCCCCAGGCCCCTTATTCTGAATGACAACCCGGTCCGTAACTACGCACGTTCATAAAAGCCGACACTTTTTAGTTGGTCTAGTATTACGCCAGTTCTCTCTTCTATGTTAACCAATTCTAATCCGCCATCTTCGAACGTTACGACTGCGTTTGAAGTCGATGTGAGTCAGAATAATGCTCCAGCAAATATAAGATACCTACTTGTCTACGTGGAACGCCACTGGGATTCCATCTGCGTGTTCCCGAAATTCGATTAGAGTAATCTCAAAAGAGTACTTATGAGTACATTAAATATGGAATATTCCATTTCTGTTCTCATTGTCAACGGAAAATAAGAATGACAAAATGCTTTTACGTATTATTAAATATTCCTGTGATGGTTCAGGATTTTTTTTCTTTATTTTAGACTAGGTACCACCACAGCTGCGTATCTCGGAGATGAATATACTCCGAAATTAAGTAGGTATACAGTGATAAATTTGCAAAATCCAATAAATGCAAAAAAAAAAAGTGCAAAATGACAAAAATTTACATTATGGCGAGAAAACCCGATGATTACAAAGGATATATTGATTATGACTAATGACTATTTATTTCTGAAATTTTCAGAGTGAATATTTATTCAAAATTCTGTTCATGTATACATTTCATTGCATGTGACTGTACAAATCTTGAGATGAACTTCAGCATTTGCGGCAACTTTCGTATCATCACGGATACGAAAGTTGCCGCAAATGCTGAAGTTCATCACAGACTCAGAATACAGAACAAACCAGAAACCGCAAGCGCGCTCAAAAGTGAAGACACACAAACCAAGACAAATCGTCTTGGTTTGAATATTGTCACTCGCATTCACTCGTATGCACGAAGCGCGTCAGACGTATTACGTCGGTGTCAATTTTAATTTTAAAATGTCGGTTTTAGTTGTTCCTACATGTAAAAATACATCTAGGATTACAAAAAAACAGGATGGAATCACATTTCATCTGTAATTAGCGTATACAAATGCATAGTTATTTAATTATTGAATTTAATTGTGATTGATTTAGACGAAGACGCTGCCATATTGTGTGTTGCCATGTCAATTGAAAATTTTACCCACCTTTTTTTATGAAATTTAGACAGATATTTACTTAGATAGGTCTCTTTATTGTACAATACGGTTCAAATCAAAGTAAATGGCTCGGTAGTACGTAGTGTACGTACGAGTGCCATGCGCAGGTAGGTACAAAAATATTCTGTTCACTTTACTCGTCCAAGCATTATTTCTTGTTGAATTGCAAATAAGTCGGTAAATTATATTATTATAAATCTTTTCATAACCTAATTTCACTGTGTATGTATGATGTAGGTAAGTATGTTACCTACTTAATTTGTTCGAAAAAAAATCTTGCAACTCTATTTTGAAGCAGATATCCTCAACCGATTTTGATGAAATTTTGTATACTTACATGTTAGTTTAGGGGATAATGCATTAATATGGTACCATGGAGCGGGTCTGGTGATATAGTCAGAAGATGGCCTTAAGAACTACTAAACTAAACCAGAAAAACCTATCGAGTTTGTGCTCATTTGTTTTGTCTTAGCTAATTCTCTGGTATTCTTAGTATACAGGATCTGTAGATGGTGTCTGAAGATGACCATAAGAGCTTGTCTTCAGTAATTGAAGAAATATCATTGATTGTACCAACAGCGATAATTTACTGGCTGTATACCCTACATAGCCCCTTCTCTGCTTGTGAAAGGACAATAACAAACTTAACATAATAAATAGCAAACAACAATTTCAACAATCACTGCGAGTAGGTACATACTGTATATGCTGCGAGTCTCGCAGGCGCGTGAATCGTTACGCACAAACTTCCGAATCGTCATTCATTTTGAATCGATATGTAGGTACACCACAAACATCATAGGTAAACACGCTATTATGTGGGTACCTATATACAATTGGTGGTTTTATCGCACAGTAGCAATATTATGTATAATGTAAGTAGGTACTTATTTTTTTCTATAAAATGTTTCTAATTTTAGTTTCCCTACCGATGCATGAAGAGAAAAGTTGAAATGGATGAAATAGGAGATACCTATAAGTATGTACTTATATTGTCAACATGTACCAGAGTAGTAGCTAGATATTATTTACGCCACATTGGAGTGACACTGCGTCTATAGACTTTGTATATCATTATACCTACCATTAAAAAGAATACTTACCTTATTACAGTGTTTCATTAATTTTATATATATTTAATAGCTTTAACTTACACTGATCCACCTCTCTGTATAATACAGATATTAAATATCTAGTGTTATATCTCTTATCTAGTGTTTTATGATTACCCTAAAGATGGGAACCGCACCTTAGCCTAGCAACATTACGCGAGCGGGAAGTTTCACTATAGAGCGAGACAAAGTATCGTTTTTGGACACAGTGCGGGATATGCAGCTATTAGCGAATGCGGCTTCTGGTTTGTTCTGTATTCTGAGATCACAGATAAAGTGCAGTTTGATATCACGAAAAACTACATACATGACATTCGTTGACGCCTGTCATATACGTCAAATCCCATACATTTGGCATTCTATTCCATCATACGCCGAGCAACGAATTGCCACTTGTCTAGAGGGGCAGAAGAGTCGTGTTTTGTGGTAACCGCCTGCGTGGTCTCTTAGACTGTAGGAGACCCAAAAAGTGTTAGTTTGACGTCGCAAGGCATGACATGCGTGCCAACGATGCTACAGCTATGGATGCTCAAGATCGATCAGGAAAGCGAACCCCGTACTCTGAAGAGAAGGTCTGACGATGATGATTAGCTGTTGCCTATGTAAATCATGAATTCCTGTAACCCACAACAAGAATACATAGAATAAAAAGTAACTATTCCATACTGTTATAATCAGAGAAACCCAAAAGAAATATCCGAATTAAAACAGAAAACACTTTGTCCTGTCCGAGAATCACACCCAAAACTTCCATATGAACGTAAATCCAATCTAAAAAATATATATAAATGAAATAATTTTCAATCAACCATAATGACGACAAAAGCTACATGTATGTAGCTTTTGTCGTCTTTTTTAACTAAGTATGTGGTAAAGCCTGGTAAAGCTTTGCGTTCGAATTTATTCTTACTCTCACACAAAAGTAGTAATAATGATATTATTTCGTATTCAGTGGTGAATCTGCACGCCACATTAGCTTATTTTTAAGACGCTCAAATCCCACACTCGCCAAGTAAAACATATACCAGCAAATAAACATATGAAATAAACATATTAAACATAACTCAACAATTAGAACGACAACAAAAACCACATTCACAAACAAAATTGAGCCATAACCAATTTCACGATGAGATAAAGAAAATAAATAAACTGGAACCAATTCTTAACCCTCCAATACGCACGCCAAATAATGGACGTATGAGGCTCAAACAGGTCTTTGGGGCCCAGGCTATCGTCACCTGCAACCCGGTACAGTATTGATTGACGTACAAGGCTATACGTACGAGGCTATGGTGAAAACTTTTCCCTTGGGGTTGAGGAATCAGAGGGAAATTTGCTTCCGTAAAAAACAAAAAACACTCATTTGTGGAATGGAGTAATGGGCAAACGAATCCGGGCTCTAAAATGTTAGCTTTTGGGTGAAACATGTAGTTCAATGGATAGCCTTAGCACCAGAAGTGCTAAGGCTATCCATTGAACTACATGTTTGAGTGCTAAACATCTTGTTGGGCACCAAACACCCCACCGGTGTAACAGACCAATGTGCCAGTATCCGTGGGTTAAAGAACAGCTACTACTATAATAACTACCATTTTTCAAAAATAACATGTTGGTTTGGGGATCTTGTTGGGGCACTAAGAACCCTACCGGCCTTACAGACCAATATGGTTATATTCGAGGGTTAAATCACCGCGACTACTATAAAAGCCGTAACGATTCCCAAAAATAAACATTTTCCTCGACCATAAAATCAAATTCGGCACGCCACTCAGATTTTATTAATCTGTCTCCGTCACTGCCAAAAGCTTAGTCAGTAACTATTGCTGGTTACATAGGCAGCTTCCAGAATAATCTATGAACAAAATCAGCAATGTACGCGAACCAGAATATTTTTTTTAGAAAATCTGTGGTCGGCGGTAGTGACGTGTGTCAAGATGATATGCGCTTTTGAAGTTCCATTAAAGCTCATTTAGACGGGGAGAGTTTCTCGCATGTTTTGGTCCGAAAAATTGTACGCTTACGCTACTATCACTGGCAATAATTGCCATACCATTATCGTAACAAAATGTTTCACACAGGCAAACACTAAATTCTCGCCTACGATTATATCATACGAGATTCGCAAATTACATATCGCCTATTATACTTTAAAACTGTTTAGACGGACACTGCCAATATTCAATTACGAGGCAATTCTCGCCAGACGTGGACGAGCGATCGGCAATTGTTTCTGTGAATGTTTAGACGAAGTTGTAAAATGTAAAATGGGGCTATTTAGACCACTCCGAGAGCAGAACAGAGAACGAGAGAACGAGAACGAGAACGAGAACGAGTACGAGAACGAGAACAGAGCTCCGCAGTCACACGACGCTTGTCGTGTGACTGCGGAGCTCCATTTCAATCCATACTGCACTTGCTCTCTTGTCCACTGTGCCCTTCCAACTGTACTATCGAGGACCTGAATAAGGCAACGGACAATGCTGTGGCTGTGGCCAAAATATTGGGCTGACAAGATTTAAAATCTTATGAGCCATTGACTCGACGAAGAAGAAGAAGTTTTTTCTGTCCTTTTGATATCGTATCTTGCAAGCAAGAAACTCTCTCCGTCTAAATGACGCCTTACGAGGCGGCCATGTTTTATTCCCGTAGAAATTCTTTTTACACACAAACTGCTCTTTAGTGCTAAGGAGCTCTACCAAAATCTCCACTCATCTCCAGAGCCAAGACATCCTCACCTATCCTTCCTCATCCGCTGTACACCTGCAAAAAAACGGCCGAGGCTCTGGCGAATTTACTCAGTCCCTGGAAACGGCAATAGGCTCGCCACCTATTACGTGGGATCAGTCACCCTGACTGGCGAAATGTAGGCGTAATAAGCTCCCCTGTCTATGCCTTCGGGGATAAAGACATTGTCTCCTTTCAACTGAATCTCCCTTTAACAACAGATAACCCGTATGGTGTCATAAAAAAATTTCTTTCCCTTTCTTCACGCAAGTGAGTAGCAATATTTTTTAATATACTTAGTTCAAATTCAAAATTCTTTATTCGGTAACAAAATACAACAATATCATTGGTTTGTGTTTGGAACTTCCTTTTAAGCAAAAAATGCCTGTAGTTGTAGTATAGTAGGACACTCCGCAATTTTTTGTATTTGCGCCGTTTTTTGAGAGCCAAGATGTTGCTGTGTGTCTATATAATAAGATGTTATAGTATTCCCCTACACTCTGTTTAATTAGATAATACGTTGCGTAAACATAATATTTAATCATTTAACATAGTTTACCGACACTATAATAGTTAATCTCGAACGTGATACTTCGTTGGAGGAAGGATTCCTTTGTATCTATGTTATGCCGAAACACGATCCGATGAGGTTTCGGTAAATGTAACATTGGTTTGGGAGTATCTACAGCTGTTGGAATTAATAGATAGGTACTCGTACATTAATAGATAGGTATATTAATAAGGCGGTAAACATACAATCGGTTTCATGACAACCATTTTTTCATCGCGAATCCCTGAAAATGCCTAAATATTGGTAAAAGAATTATTTTGATATGAAAGGGATTTAGTATAATTTGTAGCAAATGCATACAAATATTTGCACTGAGCGGGGATCGAACTTGCGCCTCCTGCGTAGCAGTCACGTTCACCACTGCTACGCCACAGGGGCTGTCAAAGATTTTTTTTCATAATAAGTGATGTGAAAGAAGAAAAGAAGATGGAGAACTCTTGTGTATGCAGACTTCTTTAAAATGGTTTCCATAATTATCTTTCTAAATTCAATGCATTTCCGAACGCGGTTCAAAAATATTACCCGGTGTATGTTTTCTTCCATCACATGCAAAAGGCCTCAGAGCAGGGTTTCTCAAAGTAGGGTACGCGAACCTCTAGGGGTTCTCTATTCGACGGTAGGGGGTTCGCGGTAAGATTCGCGAAATTGTGGCTCGATGGCTGGTAGACACGTGCGGCACACGGTGACGCATCGTGATGCGCTCGCGATTGTATTCGTAGCTCGCTCCGCTCTCACAGGCTCTTTAGTGAAACTCTTTAAGCTGATTAAAAAAGGATATTTTTTTAAACATTTTTGGGTAGCTAGACAGGAAGCTCCAACTCTCATGCAAAGTGGTGAATTGTCCTTTACCTTTTGCCACAACGCAGGTACTCATATGAGAGTGTATTGATAAAAAGAAATCGACTTGGTACTAAGGGGGTGGAGGGGTTAATTGGTTAAGGGGTTCACTGTCATCTAGGAACTTTAACAGGGGTTCGTGGAGCGAAAAGTTTAAGAAACCCTACCCTAGACTATGTATATCATACCGCCCACACATCTGCTTAAACCGTCACGGCCCAACTTCCAATGAACAATGAAACAGAATTATTCCTGTCTGTAAATAATTACGTCACTAAACACACAATTTATCAACGGCAATAAGAAACATTCAGCCCAAAAAGGCTTCACAAAAAAGGAGTGGAGCTGAAGTGTCATTAATCTCACCCAGCAGCGCTGAACTCGTTGATTTGAAGGGAAAATAACAAGATATTGTGTGAATTAAGCATATCATTACATGCAGACATATCTTTGTTAAACGGTAAGCGGTTCTATGTCTTTCTCTGTTCTCATTGTCTTTACTGAAAGTATTTATTTAGTTCCCTATGCCTACGGCTCCAACCGATTGGATGTTGGTTGTCATGGTTTTTGATCCCCGGTTGCTATGCTACATTAAAAAGGGGCTATCCTACAACTAATATAAATGTGAAACTTTATGAGATGTTTGTTATTCAATCACGCTCTAACTGCTGAACGAATCTGGCTGATTTTTTGCTACAGGAATAGATTACAGTCTGGAATAACACATAGGCTTCTTATCCCGTGGAGCGAGCTATGCTTGGAGGTTCTTTAAACTTTCAACGAGGTCATGTCACAAAGAACGAAAGTTACCTATATAGCTCGCAGAATAAGCAAGCTAAAGTGGCAGGAGACCACATCTGTTGAAGGACCGATGGCCGTTGGAGCAAACGAGTCCTAGAGTGGAAACCGCAAGAAGGCAAACGGAAGGTGGGTCGCCCCCTAGCCAGATGGACTGACGACCTGAAAAAGGTGACTGGGACAGACTGGATGCGCTGAGGTGTGGAAGCAATGGCGCACATTGGGAGAGGCCTATATTCAGCAGTGGACTGCAATAGGCTAATTGATTGATTGACTTCTTTTTATCCCGGGAAAGCGATCACGGGCCGCGAACAATAGTCAGTACATAACAATGAAAGACACCCACGAGACACCATTTTCCTTGTTACCACAGTTTATTATTCACTAGCTGACCCGGCGAACTTCGTACCGCCATATTTTCTGATCCCGTTCCCGCTGCATATCTCTAAGTTTATTAGTGTTTCTCCACAATATTATGCATGTATTATACATATAAACCTTCCTCTTGAATCACTCTATCTATTAAAAAAACCGCTTCAAAATCCGTTGCGTAGTTTTGAAGATTTAAGCATACATAGGGACGGACAGACAGTGACAGCGACTTTGTTTTATAATATGTAGTGATATTGTAGTGGGCGTAATATCTGGCGTTTTCTCACAAAGAGCATCTTCAAATAACAATATAAATTAATGATGACGGGTCCTAGGGGCGTTTCCCAAAGGGCAATGGGTCACAGGGCAATTAAGTAAGTAGGTAATATTGATATTTTTAGTTTATTGTGAAGTGATCCGTCTGTCTGCCCACACGTAATATTATATTGGGAGTGGCTTGTAATAATGTAGCTAATAAATTTAATAAATAAACCATTTGAAAATGGTTCTTTCGCTGGTTCGGTAAGTTGGTTCTACTGAGAAGATACCAGCAAGAAACTCAGAGAACTAGATTAACTCCTAATCTAGTTCTCTGAGATTGTGCTGTTTTGAAATATTTGGTTTTGTTTATAATTTATATTGTGCGAGCAATCAAGAGATTTGGATGACCATGCATATAATATATATGAGATCATTGCAATACCTAGCCCTTATTATTTTACGCGGTAACGCAGTTTTTCTGCTCTAGTCTTTGGAAGTTAGTTTACATAACTAAGTACATTTATTACTACAATCTCAAAGAAAACAAACTGTCTTTCCATCTGAAAAATAACCATCAATAAATCCTGTTACATAATACACTATCCTATGCCCGCGGCTCTACCTGCATGAATCTCGGCTATTACGTATATGCAGACCGAAATTAGGCACAAGGATAGATTATTATCTGGAATAACACACAGGGCACTTTATCTACTGGAATAGGTTCCCGTAGGTTACACGAATGGAATGAAAACGAGATAAAGTGAGTTCCTGTACTTCATACATTAAGTTAATTTCCCAATATTTCAGCATATTTTCACGAGTCAACAATACAAATCTAGTTCAAACATCTCAAGTAGCCCGAAGGTCAACCACGACCTCTATTCAAACACATCCTCGGAGCAGTTCCCACAAATACGTACGCACACAGATGATTCGATACTTTGATATTCCTGTTTGCCAACTCCTGACAATGGAGGTCGATCTACTCGTGTTGCCAAATATGGTTACCCGTTATAACAAAGAATTTTACTGAACCGCTTTTGAGATTATGGATTACTAGCTTCTGCTGTTGACTTCGCTTGCATTGGCACACTTTATTGCAAAAATGCTACTTTTGTAATAAGTGTACCGCGAGTGTAGGTAACGCCCCTGGTGTTGCATCCGTCCATAGACCACGGTAACCACTTTCCATCAAATGGGCCGTGTGCTTGTCTGCCACCTAAGTTGTATAAAAAAATAGAGTACATGTTGTAATTTGTAATGTAACTGGGATCATCATATACGCCGCTAGACCATTATGCATTAGACCCCAGTTGGCTGAAAAATTTCACAATCGCATACATCTGCAGTGGCAATTACCTATATTTAACATAATTATGATTAATATTACTAACGTTAGCTGAAAGCTATAAGAAGAAAAATAACGAACAGATCTATTCCCCAAGTGCCATAAGTTTCCGGCTCATTATAATAAATAATACAAATATTAACAAGTAACTGTTATAAATAACAATTTATTAGCACAAACGAGTATTTGTTACTGTCACTATTACTGTCACTGTTACTCATAACAGTTCTGTGATGTTTGCTCTGTTGTCGTGTAAAATGGGACAATAATTCAGGTTAGCATTATTGTATGTAGAAAAATAAATGATCGTGGTGTAAGATCCACTGGCATATGAAATGTGTGTATGTAATATGAAATGTGTCATATTTTTCAAACGAAGTAGTTTGTTCATTCAACAACGCGATGTCATTACTAGATCAAACTTATGTGACATATACTCACAGTGGCTGGCAAACATATAGACTACTAGTAGTTAGTAGTAGGGAGTTATGTGCTAGCTGTTGCCAGCGGCTTCGCCCGCATGGGTGTCGGTTATCGCGGCCAAACATTGCTTGTCCTTTCTCAAGGTCTAATCTATCCCTATACCAAATTTCATCAAAATCGGTTCAGTAGTTTAGGCGCAAAAACGTAACGGACAGACAGAGTTACTTTCGCATTTACAATATTATTAGTATATTAGTATTAAGGTTCGTATATTAGTATTAGTATGAATGCACTAGCAGCTAAGAAAATGTTTTTTATAAAATATTAACTGACCTGGCCAACAATGGAAAAAATCAGGGTTGGTGGGTATCGTAGAGAACCCCCCTAGGGCTTTAGGATTATGTTTGTATTTTATAATGCCAAATTATAAAAAATAGTAAAAAAAATATCAGGTTGGGGTATAAAACAGCAGGCAACCCATTCTCAGACTTATCAGATACAGATGTACCTCCGAAACGGCTTGACCAATACTTATGATTTTTTTACAAACACTGTTACACGGTCTCTCTGATTACTGATTACCAGTGGTCGGAATTAGGTAGAGTGATTCATGTACTTGCACTGATTTTTAATAATGTGGATATGCCTCGAATCCCAAGATGAATGTTAAAGAACAGAAAAAATTCCGTGATTTATTAATTCAGTGATTTATCGGTATTTGTAACATATCATGGTCCCAACTGTGCAACAATGCATTTAAAACATTTTTTGAAAAGAAATGTGTTGCAATTGCAAAAATATTAAACTACCTAGTGAATCCTTATTGAGAAAAGGTTAGGAAAAAATGACTTAGCCCATGCTCTAAATCTTGTTCAAAAGGGCTGTCCACACTGGTCCGTGCCGTGACCGGAACGTGGCCGACTAAGGGTGCGGCCACACGGCGCGGTGCGGTTCCGGCACGGCTTTCTACATACAAAAAGGGGGGGTATGCCACGCGACCGCGGGCGCACCACATGCGCACCGGACTTGGGAATAAGACAGGCGGGGTGGGGAGGGTTGCAAGCAGTTCGGCGCCGCTGCGGCACCGCTCAATTTTTTATACGGTATAGAGAAAAGTGCACGCTCGTGGATTCTATTTAATTATGTATATACCTACCTCTCACCAATGATTAAAAAAAATGAGTACCGAGCTGTTTCCGATCCATTGTTTATTTTAGACTGTCGTCAACTGGGAACTGGGAGTACAACCCTACCCTGTTGCGGTACCGCACCGGCGCCGAGGCAGCGACGTAAAAACGTTGCGACGGGGCACCGCGCGTGTGGTCGCTAGTGCGGTGCGGCGTAATAGGGTGTGGTGCGGTGCCGCGCCGTGTGGCCGCACCGTAAGCATCCGTGTGCCGTCGGAGCCTTTCTGTTCACAAACGTCAGTGACGTGACAGTGCCGTGGACACAAAACATATTACTTCATTTGTTTTTACTAAGATTTTATTAATCACATGTACATAATCGTCTATATCTCTTATGTACATAGTCGATAAAGTCCAAAATAGCTTGCACCTAATTCTTGCGATGGTCTCCAGCTATGAATACAAGAAACAAGTAGTGCAATCGATTTTCGACCTTATTGACATCACAAAGTATCGAGTTTTTTTCTTATATTCTTGATCAGCGTCATCGCGGAGTGCGAAAAAACATGTTGTCAATAAAATGTCATTAAGGTCGAAAGTCGCTTGCACGGTTTTTCGCAGTGTCTGTGTGAAGATCAATACAAAAATATGTACTTCATTTGTTTTTACAAAGATTTTATTCATTTTATGTACATTAGTCATCTATAAATCTCTTATGTAGATAGTTACTAAGGTCCAAAATAGCTTGCATCTATTTCTTAGAAAAGAAAGAATAAGAAAAGAAATGTGTGATCGAGTTTATAGAAAACTTTCCACCCGCAGCTCCGCCTGTGTTGTGTGTTAACGCCACCAAAAATATATTTCTAAACTGACGGACTTGTTGTATAAGCCATAACGATCTAAGGTCCACTAACACTACAACCTTAAATCAAAATATTACTAGGGACCTATAACAAAGGAAAAGGGCATACGATTTATTTTTTTCTTTTTGGAGGTATTGTTTTGTGTCGAGTTCCTTAAATTTTGTATTAATAAATTATTTGTATACGAGTATACCTACTTTAAGTTTTTTTAACCGTCGTCGTGGGTGTTTTTAGTTCTTTTTTATTTTATACTTTAATGAGAGAGTATACATTATGTTTGCTGCAGCGCCACCTGGTGAGTTGTTGCTATAAAACCTATCTCAGAATATTTTGTAATCAAACCCGAACCCATAACTGAAAACCGCATCAAAATCGGACTAGTTTTGGTGAAAAATGGCTATATTATTTTGCTCAAAAAATGTTTGCTGCAGCGTCCCCTGGTGAATTGTCACCATAACACCTATCTTAGAACATGCACCAATCGAACCCGAACCCATATCTGAAAACTGCATCAAAATCGGACGGCCACACGGGTTTGTCCGTCAGAACACTCGGGCAGATCCACATTAATATCAACATTTCGTCGCAAGTACATAAATCACTCTACCTAATGCCGACCACTGCTGATTACACAAGCTATTACCAACGTCAATGAACTGCAAAGGATTTAATGCCTTATTTTTTTTAATAAAGAAGTAACATGATATCATAGTGAACGTTATGAGACAACAATTAAGACCCATGAGCATACATGTCCGTGTACATTATATATACCCTTACGAAGTTATTTCCCTGTAGGATAAAGGAGGAAATGTGTTATACCACAGACCTCTCAGTTCTATCGATATGAATATTAGGACTTACTAACTACATATACAGCGTATATCCCGAAGGACTACAATATGGGGTTCTTCAAGAAGATCATTGGAAGGTTCTTACAGGGTTAGCAGCACGAGTGTGACTCCCCTGGTGTTGCACATATCCATAGGCCACGGTAACCGCTTTCCATCAGGTAGGCCGTGTGTTTATGTACCAACTAAGTGGTATAAAAAATCTTCTTCCTGTTAGTTCCGGTCGCATCGTTAAAAATAGTTTCATTTCAAAAATATTAGGTACCTATCCAATAAATAACAGATACGAAAAATAGTATTTTCATCCCACCATCTCGGAAAGAGTACTTTTTTTCTTCGATATCTGAGTGTAAAAGTCGTTTTTACCCTCTAGAGTGGTAAAGTAAATTTGAATTTAGAACATCGTGTGTACTAGGTTTGTGAACTCAAAACATCATTAAACCTATTTACTTCTACCTCTATGGTGCCGATTTATCATACAACTTTTTTTTAATTTATGAAAAACTCAACTCGGAACCTCCTTAGTGTACCTACTTTTTTTTTTAAATTTGCTTTGCGCGCATAATTTTTTTTTCACGTCCTATGGTTGAACATTGTTGTTGAATTTTATTTGTTGATATTTTATTATTAGTATTATTACACATAATACACAAATTTACTGTCTCTGTGGCGTAGCGGTAGTGAACGCGGCTGCTACGCAGGAGGCGCGGGTTCGATCCCCGCTCAGTGCCAATATTTGTATGCATGAATATAAATATTTGCATTGGTCTGGGTGTTTCTATGTATAATATGTATGTATTTACAAAAAAAAAAGTATCTAAGTATGTATATCCGCATTCTAGATTCCATAACACAAGCTAACTAAGCTTACCATGGGTCTAGAAAGCGTTGTGTAGAATGTTGTGGAATATTTATTTATTTATTTATCTTCTAATGTCACCATTGGGTTGTGGAGGTCACATGGCAGTCGCTTTACGGAAAATATCGAGGTCCAGCCAAATCCGCAGTTAAGACTGGTAAAGCGGACCCCGAACTCCGAGGTGAAAGCTTCGGATGCGACTGGGAATTAACGCTAGGAAGAAGAAGCATTTCATTATTTCCTCGCTGAGGTGGGATGAAAAGTTACGTGTTGCACTCGAGTGCAAAGATTTTACACCTTGTGCTCTTTTGATTCCCTCGCTAACGCTCAAGATTCTAATTTATGAATCACTCGCTATGCTCGTGATTCAAATTTAGAATCTTTCGCTTGCTCGGTCATCAAAACTGAGCACGCGGTTAAAAAGCAACTTTGCACTCTTGTATAACAAATAACTATTTCACCTGTTATTTATTTGTTAAACATTGTTGTTGATTTTTTATTTTTTGCATTTCATTATACATCACTAGTTTTAATGAAATTTTAAATCAATTTGTATGCTAACTATTCCAAGGGCGAATAGCGAAAGTAGCGAATATCGGTAGAAGGCTTCACCATCGCCGCAAGATGGTTGTATAGGAGAATTCCTAGCTGTTGGTCAGAGCATTCCCCCTGTAAGAGACTAGTCGCGGGTTCAATGCCCATCTTGAGCATTCACTCATTCCAATCTAAATGGATCACTGGTAAACCTCGTTTTAAATTTTTAAAGCGTTTATTGTGCAAAATTGTATTTTGTATTCAGCTTTGTGATGCAAAACCGATTATGATATAAAATATTTTTATACGATGCTGTTTTTGCAATACTCGTTGAGTGAACACTCATGACTCAACTATATCAATATACCTAAATATTTTTACTTGTATTGGAATGCCTGGTCCGGAAACTTGGTTCTTAAAGGGTCAACAGCACGAGTGTAGCTCCCTGGTGTTGCACTCGTCGATAGGTCACGGTAACCACTTTCCATCAGGTGGGCCGTGTGGTTGTCTGCGACCTAAGTGTTAGAAAAAAAAACTCCACGCGGTGCACCCTGGGCAACGGAGACGGCAGCATCTGATGAGAAAAAGCACCTGATGAGGCCGTCAAGCTGAATGCCACCATTGTAACATGGTACGTGTCTGTAATGTGTAGTGATCTATTTTTAATTTCACTTACATTGAAACACAAATTTATAACAATACGTTTTTGTTTACACTGGAATGACCCTCTTTTACGAGACTTTGCCTTCAGCTTACCATCAGGCGAGGCGAAGTCAAATTGACGTCAATTTGGATGGTTAGCTGTCCTATATATTAAAAAAGCCTCTCTCCCGTAGGTTAGACGCTGCTGCCTACGGCAAATTCAGACCAAAGCAGGAGTAGCCCAGGTCTGCTCGAAGACTTTCCACGTGTTTTTCTGACTAGCAGAGGACACAATGGAGAGCATGTAAAGAGCGGGCTGGGTTTCTTTATACCACTTAAGTCACAGACAAGCACACGGCCCACCTGATGAAAATTTTTTACCTACACCTCTGCTTTTTGGTAATTTGCAGAGCCTTTATTTACTCAAAAATGAAAAACTTCCTAACAAAATCTTTCCTCTTTCATTCTAGTTCTCTTTGTCATACTAGTTCTCGCATTTATTCTTCTCGCACTTCCATACAACCTTTTATTCTCTTTTGGGATATGGGGGCATACGGGGTTATGTGTACCTAATGTATTATTTTTGTTTGCTTTTATTTATTACTAGCTTTTGCCCGCGGCTTCGCTCGCGTGGATGTCGGTTATCGCGACCAAACATAGCCTATGTCCTTTCTCAAGGTCTAATCTACCCCTATACCAAATTTCATCAAAATCGGTTCAGCGGTTTAGTCATAAAAGCGAGACAGACAGACAGACAGACAGACAGACAGGCAGACAGACAGAGTTACTTTCGCATTTATAATATTAGTAGGGATTTCGAATTCGGGACAACTTTCGTGGGATCAATACGGAACAACCCTATTTATACAGTAGTAGTTTATAGAGTAACTTCTTAAATTCTTAATTATCATCTTCTACCTACATTAATATACTTACAGCTATACTCATTTTTAATCTAAACTTGTAATTTCTTACTTAATCTAATGAAAGATGAAAAGTGGTTACCGTGGCCTATGGGCGAATGCAACACCAGGGGAGTCACACTCGTGCTTCTGACTCTTAATAACAGAGAGATTCTGTGCCTGTGAAGAAGACAGGCAGGACCAGTCTTGGCTCTTCTCACTGTCAGCACAAAACCTCACAAAGTTCCGAGAGTTAAAATTACACCTTATATAAAAAAGTAGGATAAAGAGAAATAAACAACAATAAAAGATACAGTCGTTAAAATAAGACAAACAACTGAATAGGTTGGTGTTGAAGAGTTATCTACCATTTTGTGGCCTGATAAGGTGTACAAAGATGTTCGCCATAAAAATAATTCAATAAATCAGTTTCTGAGATTAGCGCGTTCATCCTGAACCAAACTCTTCAGCTTCATGATGTTCAAATAAACTTTCGACCTTATAGACTATATACAAACTCTATACCTAGAGGCAGCAAGTGTCTTTTCAATACGGCGTAAAAAAAATAGCTATTACTTGGGTATTAGTTGACATATTATACATACATCCCATGACATGACATGCACACATTGACGGTTTAAAGAACAATATTGGTTACTCACACAAAACGCGTTTTTCTTACAGTTTATTTATTTATTTATTTATTATATACTTTATTGTACGCCAATTACAATATTCATGATACAGAAATTAAGAAGACAAGAGCAGTACAAAGGGCGGCCTTATCGCTTTACGCAACTTTGGTTTCCAACCGAAATAACTCGTTTTTTGTGATGCATTTTGTTAGCAAGCCACAATTCAAGACTCGTTATACTGTGAGGTAAGTTTAGTTTCAAGAAGTAAACTTTCAAGGATGTCAACGAGACTTCAATAAAGTTAATATGCATTGAAAACTTCTAGGTGCAATGTTGTTTCGTCTAGACATCTTCCTTCGTGCAATTTGTTCATGCATGCGTGGGTGTCACACAGATGCGACATTCAGTAACCTATATTCAGGTTCATACATATTCATACACCATCTACACTTGCATTTATTATGCAAGAATATATCTCGCATACGGTGCAGAATATTCCATCAAGAACCAAGCGGTTCGGCGACTCCTTCTTCTGCCGCACCATTAAGTCTTGGAATTCTTTACCAGTTCACGTGTTTCCCTCCTCCTACAGTCCCGGGTCCTTTAAGCGGGGCGTGAAAAAGCATCTGATGAGGCCGTCAAGCTGAGTGCCACCATCATTGTAACATTATACGTGTCTGTAATGGTGACGCTCTTTTCAGAGACTTTGCCTTCAGCTTACCATCAGGCGAGGCGAAGTCAAATTGACGTGTCCTATATATAAAAAAAACCCGACTTCAAAAAAGGAGGTTCGCAATTCGTACACTATTTTTTTTTACAACTTCATCCCGCGCGCACTCAAGCTGTGGAATTACCTCAAGCTGTAGTTTTCGTAAGTGACTACAATAGGGGGTTCTTCAAAGGCATTAGAAGGTTTCTACAGAGTCGCTAGCGCAAGTGTGACGCTCCAGGTGTCCATAAGGTCAAGGTAACCACTTTCCATCAGGTGGGCCGTATGCTTGTCTGTCACCTAAGTGGAATTAATAACTATTTAATACTTGCCCGCATTCTAAACCCTATAACGAGCTAGTTAAGCTATAGGTACTTACTTTGGGTCTAGATAGCGATGTTTAATTATCCTCCTGGCGTCAATCCCGGTCGCATCCGAAGCCTTCACCTCGATATCCGGAGTCCGGGATCACCTTAACTTCACCATTAAAGAACTTTTACATACATACATATACTCACGCCTGTATATCCCCAAAGGGGTAAACAGAGGTGTATTAACACCCACATTTCGTCAACTGTGATTTTCGCTCCCACGACGTAATAAGAGGCGAGCCTATTACCGTCAAGAGGCACTTTGTAATGGGCTGTATGTTTACTGTCGGATGGCGAACAGCCCTATCCCTTAGTCTTTTACGACACCCACAGGAAGATATATGAGGTGTCCCTATTCTACTCCACTAGTAGTTCCCAGTCACCGCCAACACGGCAAAGAGCTCTTAGTGGCTTAAAAAAAAGAACAGACGGATGCCCGAACACATAATCTAAATACGTGTAGAAATAGGGATACAAATCACGATCTATATCCTTAATATCCCGATTAATCCCTCTAATATCATCCGTATATCATATCCCTCAATAAATCACACATCCCAAGGGAACATGGAGTTTAATTTCAGAAAATTAAAAGAATTTTCCTTCATAATTTGTTCTATGGTCGTAAATCTGTCAACACTAACTAACGTGATCTATGGTTAGTTTTTTTTACATTTTTTTCGACGGGTAACCCAGTTGCGTTGTATATTTATTAATGAAGATAACCGTGTGATTGAATTTCATATTTATGACTTGCAAATTGATATTACTAGCTTGTCTAAACTGGAATAACGCACCACATACATTCACTTCATAATTATGTATAAAAACATCGATTGTTTCATGAACATGTATGCGAACCTAGCGGTCGACTTGTTGGACGATAAATCCTAGTACGCTCTGTGTATGGACTAGCGCTGACATAATATCTAATATATAAAATTCTCGTGTCACAAATGTGCGTAATCGAACTCCTCCGAAACGGCTCGACCGATTTTGATGAAATTTTTTGTGCTTATCCGGTATCTATGAGAATCGGCCAACATCTATTTTTCATCCCCCTAAGTGATAAGGGTGCAGCGGGAACGGGATTTGAATACCACGCGGGCCGAAAATATGGCGGTACGAAGTTCGCCGGGGCAGCTAGTTATTATATAGAACAAGACATCCACTCGCTCTCGCCTACTGTCAAATTATGACTAGTTAACCAACAAATCCGAAAACAATCAATTTGCTTGTAAGGGAGGTGGAGATGAACTGACGACCTGAAAAGATCGCAAGGATGTACTGCTCCTCTAGACAAGTGGCAATTCGTTACTCGGCGTATGATGGAATAGAATGCCAAAAAAACGTCAAGTTGCATTTGTCATTCTATTCCATCATACGCCGAGCAACGAATTGCCACTTGTCTAGGGGGCTGGATGCGGAAGGCGAAGAAACGGGAGCAATAGCGCACATCCTTGAAGTAAAACTCAATACTATGTGATGTCAATAACGTTGAAAATTTCTTGCACTACTATTTTCTTATTAGGTAAAAATCACTGTAAAAAAATACAAGCTATTTTGGACTATAGATGTTATTTTTGGTGCGAAAAATAGTGCGACTGGAGTAATGGCCTGTTCAGCAGTGGACTGCGATAGGCTAAATTGATTTAATTGATTTGATATGTTATAGAACCTCCTAATCTACTTCAAGAGAGAGAAACAGGGGAGCTGTGTTGTAGTTCCTTGACTTTATCACTAAGATAAACTCGAAGCGAGAATAAGTGTTTCATTAGCTCAATACGTTTTCTTCAAAATAGTACTTACGCAAAACAAACACAAAAATAAAAACCAATGCAATATTAAATCCAAATCCTTTATCGCTAACTCCATTCATGAAACCTTTTCAAACACTCTAGTACGAAACAGGATTTGAATATGTTAATAACTACAAAGTTTGCTTGAATAAAACATGGAGCATTCTAGAGCACTGGCCAAGTTTTACTTGTAAACAAGTACAGAACTATGACAACGAAAACCTCGTTGTATCAGCGACTTGGAAATGCATTCAAATGTTTTATAACTTATCCTAAACGAGCAGTTATTTAAGTATATTTAGGTAAAACGCGATAGCACTTCTCCAAACGTATTTAAGACCAAACTCAAACTAGATGAATGTATGTTATTTACTATTTTTTTTATAATATATATTATTTATTGTATACCTATCTATGTATTTATGTAGAACAGTTTATATATTTATGCGTTTGTATATGTGTATATATATATATTTATGTAATATGTCTATTGTAGGTAATGAATAGGTATGTAGGTACCTAACTATGGTATCAATCTTCTTAGTACTTCGGTATTCTATGTTATTATGTTCTCTACAATATTGTGCACTTGTTTCTTACCCTTTTGTTTCGCTTTTTCCTCTATCCCCCAAAGGTTTGCTGGGAGAAAACTCAATACTGAGTTAAGCTCGCCTTTGTACATCTTATTGTGTTTATGTTTGTTATTTTGTTAATTTCAGTGTACAATAAAGAATTAAATAAATAAATAAATAATCGTGTATCTCGAACAGCGAACATAATTACGGACGGTTGCTTTTTCAGTTTATGAACATAAATTATGCGATTTTACACAATAAAAATTGCCGAGCGAAGTGATTATTATAAATCTGTATATATATCAAATCAAAAATGTTTTTTTTATATTTTTTTCAACTCTCATTACCATAAATAGGTAACATCCATAAATATTGAGACAAACCCAAAAGTCAAAAAATACTTCTGGCTCACAAAAAAAAATATTTATCCCCAAATATTTTGCTGAGTTGCACTGAACTGCACCAACTCGAGAATGACACCATCAATTTGGTTTTTTTTTTTTTTCATATTTATACAGATTATATGCATACACTTCAAGACAGAGTTTAAACCTTGAAATAGGTACTGGCAGGACGCCTGAAGAGTTTTGACCAATACAGAAACCTGCATTCATAAACACTGCACTACTACAATATGACAAGCGCCTTGTAATTTATCCAGGATTATTATTAAGCTTGTAATGGTTATATATGTATGGTAAATCCCCTTTTATAAGGATATAGGGGCTTAAACCTATAATGAAGGTATTATCAGAGTATTGTGTGAAGGATGATGGTTCGAAGAGATGCTAGTTAATTCATCAATATTTTTGTTTACTTAGTCTTAAGCTCTTAATAGATATTTTGGGAGAGAAAGATTACTCAGAAAGATTACACGGAGCGCTTCTTCAGCTGACGAATTTCTTCATGATGCGTGGGGATGATAACGCCTTTCTTGTTTCTTTTACGCTTTCAGCTTATGTTCTCCATGTTTCTGTTCTCATAATTCCTATAATCTTTCTGTAAACCCTTCTGTTTAAGTCTGTGAGCTAATTATTACTGTTTATAACTAGGTGTTAAATTATTAATTTGTATCTCAAAGGTCGACGAATAAAATTTGTATTCCTTCTTTCTTTGATGAAACAAATATTTTCCAGACAGTTGTACACATTGGGAATTCCTCCCTGCCCACAATTATTTATACTTCTAAGTATGAAGAGGTGTCTGACAATACCGTTTGCTTGTGTGTTGTGCTTGAACCATTGCTTGAGTAACACAAAGCTGTAAAATAAAAAACCACTTCCTGCGCAGCCAGCAGCTAGAATAATTTGTTAAAATCTATACCTATTCACAGACATAGCCTTGGGTCACTGGTCACACAACAATACAATACGATCAGATAACTAACGGTGACACCCAACTCCTCAGACGCCTTCCTGGTAAACTTTGGAGTTGAGATGAATCTGGAGTAGTTCTAATTGTCGTCTAGCTTCGGACTGCGGGAAGTTCTTCAGTTCGTAGTATTGAGGAGCGATTTCGAGCAGCCACTCCGGTTTTACGTCCGTAACAGTCCGTATGTAGTTCTCGGTGGTAAGCTCGTGGCAAATGACCCAGTCAGGTTTGTGACCCAGGCATGTGCTCGGGTGCAGCTGCACTGGGTCATTGTCCTTCACCGTCAGGTACTGCCCCGTCCGATCTAAGTATGCTACCTTCATGAAAAATCCATTTACTAATGCTTTCATTATATTGGTATAATAGTCCTTGCTTGTGACTTCCGTACTCGTCCACCTTAAGTTAAGTTTATCCATTATCCTGCTGAGTTGCTGGCGTATGGTGTCACAGGATTTGAGAGATCTGTAGTTGATGAAATTATCGTAGCACCAGCGTGGGTCCTCCATGTTTTCTTTGAACGCGTGGTAAACGTTGAGTAACGTGAGATGGTCGCCATCGATATGCGCGAACCGCTTCTTCGCCTCTTCGGCAGCCTCCCTCGCTTCAATTGGGCAGACGAAGCACTGGGGCACTGAAAGCATGGCAGTGATGGAGAGAATCTCGTTAGAACAGTTATGGTTGCAGCTGGCGATTAGCATCTTTGCAAGTTGAGGATCGAGGGGAAACTCCGCCATCATTTCGCCAAGTTCTGTCAGGTTACCGTCGTCATCGAGTGCAGCCAAGTAATTTAGCAGCTCCAGCGCCCGCACCAAGGTCTCAGATGCTGGTGGGTCCATGAAGTCAAAGTGAACTGGATTGTCGATCCCTAACTTCTTCAACAGTAAAACTACGGATCCTAAGTTTGACCTTAAAATTTCCGGATAAGTATTATCTTGCATTTCATTCTTGTACGTTTCCTCCGTGTACAACCGGAAGCATTTCCCCAGTTTGGTCCTACCAGCTCGTCCCGCTCTCTGTTGAGCCGACGCCTTACTTATGGGTAACTCTAGAAGAGACTCCACACGGATCTGAGGATTATAAACCTTTTGTTTATCAAAACCTGGATCAATGACAAAAACTACTCCATCTATTGTCAAAGAGGTTTCAGCAATACTGGTTGACAACACCACCTTCCGACCTATAGCACCATTCAGTCGATTCGGAGGAGCCGGTTCAAAAATCCTTTGCTGCTGATTCGGAGGTAACGTTGAATGCAACGGTATGCACTCGAGTTCACCAGCGTTCGGTCCCAAGTTATCGATCTCCTGTTTGATTCTCTTACAAGCTTCTTCTATCTCTTCTTGACCCGTCAAAAACAGTAGTATATCACCAGATACTTCTTCACAGGTGTGAATTTGGATAACGGTACAGATAGCAGTCTCAAGGTAGTCCCGTTCTAGCGGTAGGGTATAGAATATTTCGACGGGATGTGTCTTACCAGGTATATTTATCAGCGGTGCGTTATCAAAATACTGCTGAAATTTACCAGCATCCAATGTTGCAGACATAATAACTAATTTAAAATCAGAACGTTGTTTTATAACTTGTTTTAACACACCCATCAGTACATCTGTTGCAAACGTCCTTTCGTGGGCTTCATCAAGCAAAATGACTCTGTATTGCTCCAGCATAGGGTCTGAAATAGCTTCTCGAAGCAACTTACCATCTGTCATGTACTTTAAGATTGTCTGTGGTCCCGAGCAGTCCTCAAAACGGATTCCATAACCGACTTGCTGTCCTAAGGTGATATCCATTTCTTCTGCAACTCTCTTAGCAACGGACATCGCTGCTAATCTTCTAGGTTGTGTGCAAGCTACGCCTTTTGACTTGCCCGATGTGGTGGCAGCAAATTCTACACACCATTGTGGTATTTGAGTAGACTTACCTGATCCGGTTTCACCAACAAGGACCACACATTGGTGGGTGTTCAGAAGTCTCATAAAGTCATTTTTGTGTTCCCAAACCGGGAGACCGCGGTGGTGCTTAAGGAGTTCGTGATAGCGATGGGAGTATGGAAGACCCGTGTAAGGATTAACGCGTGGCGTGCTGGTCGCTGGAGCAGACATGCTGGAATCGAAATTAGCTACTGTCGACTCAGATGAAACCCCACTTGCACCAGACTTGGCAGCAGCTACAGCTCCTTCTTTCCAATGTTCTTGAGACTGAAGCCAAACTCACCTGCTAGTTAGTACACAAGCTAAACAACGGAAAAGGCACTGACTAAATAAAGTAAACCTCGGATGCAAATTTTGAACGCAACTGGGAAATCACTATGATGATGTTGATACTTGAAATGAGAATAATAACTGTGACACTTTATATTTATACAGTCGTATCCTTACCATTATCAATTGTCATAACATTGTGCAATACATTGCACAATTTGATAATATGACATTATGCTATGATATTGCACAATATTAGGCAATTACATTATGATATTGCGCAATATTATGATTATTGAGAGCAATATTTAATAACAAATTGGATTGGATACCCTACAATTATTATTAAATTAATAATTTATTGCAATTAATAAAGCTCACAACAAAAATAAAATACATCAAGAGCTAGAATGTTTAGCTCTTGATGTATTTTATTTTATTAAATCGATTTCATAAGCTTTACATTCGTAATATCAGAGACGTTATACGAGTACATTAAAGAAATACCTATTATGGATGTGTTATTTACACAAAAAGTTGTATTTCTGTTAAACATATCGGTTCAATAGAGAACCTCCTTCTGGAAGTCGGTTAAAAGGAAAATAAGTCCATGGAAGGACACTCTAATTAATGAGGCGCGCGAAATTGAACCCCAACTTTGCCAATGTTACAAGTTCCCAAACTGCGATACGACAGTAAGAATAGCTCAGGCTGCTCAAGAGACCTATTATAATATGCCCTAGTGGCTAAAGATTGACCCTTGTTTACTACTTTTAGGTTTTTTATACGAGCCGAGTTCTAGAAAACTCTGCTCATTTCAGTAACTTACAGACTTGTGATAGTGATATTTGTCGTCACTAAATATCATTAATGTCTTGTTATTTTTAGTTATTACACTATATATCTCCATTTGTAATAATGGAGTTTTGTCGATCTAAACTGTCACAACTCGTAAAAATGAAGTAGGTATTATTCATTCATTCTATTCATTATTGTACACATTTTTGAGATTTTAGTTTAATTATTTTTTTATTATGGCACACACATTTTTACTAGGTAGGTATACATATTATTATCTACCTTTTTTTTGTTATCGTGCGAAAAATCCACACGGATACCCCTCCACCGGAACCGGGTGGAGGAGGTTATGTCGGACTTGAACCGACTAAAACGCACGCCATCTGTGGGCCGTCGGTTGCCGGAGATGAGGTAGTCGTAGACATATCCCTCGCACCCCGGCCGACCCAGAGCCATATCTTTCTATCCGGCCCTCTTCCAATACATATTAATAACTAGAACCAACTACAAAAAAACTAAATTATTAAAATGTGTAAACATGGTAGCATACTCTTAGTATTATTCACCTTCTTTTCGAATTAATCTAAATTGACATTACGATAATAACATTAATTTCTTGATTTTTGAGTTGTTCTTGTTTTAATCTAGGTCTGAATATTTTAGGTCAGGCCAACTCCTTACTCTACCAAGCTGCCAATGCCTAAAAAATAATCTAAAATGATACCTATTTCATATTTCCTTCCACAAGAAAAGAACTATTCAATTACTTCAAACTACTTTAGAATCAATATTGGTAAACTAAAACAATTCCTGTCATCCCCGGGTGACAATAAGCGGTATAATAATAAAACTAGATCATTCCCACAGGACAAAGGAGGAACGACTCAAGATCCAATATCTATAAAAGAAAGCGATAAATTAATGGTATATTGCACACCACTTGAACTACAGTTTATGGATAAAGTTTTGATTGTCTGAGGGAAATTCAGTTTCGGTCTAATCACAAGCTCTCAAATGTCAAAAAGAGTCACGATATCACATTGGCCACGTAGAAAATATGACACGTCGCGTTTGACATTTCAGGTGATGATATTCTGTTTTTAAATCAATATGTACGAATTTTTTGAATACCACATGGCCCACCTGATGAAAAGTGGTTACCGTGGCCTATGTAAGAGTGTCCAGGGGAGTCACACTCGTACTGCCGACCCTTTAAGAGCAGAGAGATTCTGTGCCGTCAGCTAAGAAGACAAGCATTTGGTCTTACCACTGATAACACAAAACCTCTTCAGTGAACTCTGGCTACCCAACTCACCGTGTCGGAACACAACACGAGGTTATTCTGTAGGGTATCAAACCATCATCTCTACCAAACCAACCCTTCTACAAATATATGGAGATTACCCTTACGATGTGAAGGAAAATACCCTTAACCTTAGACTATATACAAGGTGATTTTGTATTCGTTTCGGAGAGAAAGGTTTTGGGCACAGTTTCGATAGCGAAAGCGTTTGGAAATATTAATTTGGCGAAAAAAAAAAACTTTTTTTTTATAATGTATGGGAAAAATGTGCAGGTGAAAGGTATACTCAGTATGGGGGTTGTAAAAAAAAGTTTTTTATTTTTTCGCCAAAATAATACTTCCAGACGATTTTGCTAACGAAACTGTGCCCAAAATCTTTCGCTCCGAAACGACTATAGAATCACCCAGTATACAAACTGTACAAACACAGTAATAGCCACTACAACGCGCCCTTAACAAATCGACGCACGTTCCTTCCCATTCCTCCCTCAATATCCTGTGAAAACATCCCGATGTCTCATACCCATCAAATTTCAAAAATTCCATCATGGCGGTCCCTGAAATCAAAACGGCTATCTGTATCGTCCAAAAAGGTTTTATGAAGTTTCGCGACGACACAAATTATTCGTAACCGTGCCCGCGACCCTGATAAATAATTCATTGGTGGACTAATTATGAGGAACGATGTCTTTTTAGTTGTCTTTTAAGGACAGCACGGGATGCCACGGCGAGAGAGGATACGCCACGGCCTCATTTCTCTCGCGACTCGATGAATGAATGAATGAATGTCTTTATTTGTGAAACATAGGTACATAAAAAGTATTAGGCTTAGGCTCACTATGTTTTGCCACTCGAGGTCAAGATATATGCCAAAAACTGTAGTAAAGTATGAATGTGGAAATGTGCGGAAAGCTTGTAAACTGCACCAATTTGGACATTTTGGACACACTAAACCTCAGTACCACAGCATCTATACTATTATATAATTGTAAAGTGGTCGTGTCTGTACATTGGAGATATTTAAAAAAAAATCCTTGGGTTATGTTATGTTAATGATACTGAACACGAAAATATTTTTTTTTAATTTCCTGTCTGTTTGTCTGTTTGTCTGTTTGTCTGTTTGTCCGCGATGGACACAAAAACTACTGGACGGATTTTGATGCGGTTTTTTTTGTTAGAAAGGGCTTACTCAGACTTAAAATCTTACGTTTGCGCAATCGGTTGAGTAGAACCGAAGATATGAGCAAAGGTCGCGTTAACCGAGATGCACGCGGGCGGAGCCGCGAGCGGAAGGCTAGTAAATTATATAATAGTACTACGTACCCACTCCAAGGCTAAATTTCATCAATACCTACTAGATAATCCAAATAAATTCAAACTAAAGTCATTAAATTACACTTTTTATGTTTTGCTCCACGAATTTGATTGATTAAATTGATTAAACTCAGTATTTCATGAGTCAAATCCAGCCTAAATATTAATATTCTAAATAACGCTAAGAAAACGCTGCAAAATTCGTTCGCTAAATTGTATGTACTCGTGTACCTATTATAGAACTAGGTACGAACCGACTACGAAATCTTATTTTAATCCAAAATTAATTACTGAGGCTTCGGGAGCAATTGTGAGCAATGTTAATGCTATTACCTAATCAAGTAAAGCTGCTTTGGAAATTTAAACACAATACCTACGCAGAACTTCAACCCCAGTCTTGTATATCTTTGATATATTTTGAAGATGTTTTGTTGTTGCTATGATTAAAAATAGTTTTCATACAACAAAAAGCGACTGCACCAATTAAATTATTGTGTTATACGCTTATATACCTACTTGGGAAATTCTGGCATGTAATGTATCTATCTTCTAACTTCTATCTATATTATAAAAATCAATGCCACTTTTCGTTGTTATTTTATAACTCAAGAACGGCTGAACCGATTTGGCTAGTTTTAGTCTTGAAATTGGGTGTCCAGGGAAGGTTTAAAGGATGAGAAAATAGGTGCAGCGGGAACGGGAAGAATATAGCGGTACGAAGTTCGCTGGGACAGCTAGTAGTGTATAATATGATGAGCCCAAGGTCCATTAGGAAGGTTTTTAGTCTACTATTGCCACGACTGATGAACTGAAAAAAGGTGGCTGGGACAAACTGGATGCGGAAGGCGATGGATCGGCAGACTGACAGATGGATCGGTGGACTGCAATAGACGAATTGATTGGAGTAGCAGGTGGAGCCGCCTGTCGCTCTAGCGGGCCTAGTAGAAACAGGGTCGCGCGGGGCGGTGTGATTAGCGCCTCCCAGATCCGGGGAAAGAGGAGCCTTCGTTGGCCCTAAGTCAGCCAGGGAGTTAGGGGTTATGCCAGGGGCTACTTCACCCTCGGACTCGAGACCTCGAGACTCGAGACAGAGTGTGGTACTGATACCACACTCGATCGCTTCGAGTCCGATATAATATAACCACTCCTACTATCCGTGGGGTTTCCCCACTAAAAAAACAGCCCGAGGGTTGCTTTTTTTCTCTAAGTATCTATTATTTTAACAACAACTGCTGACTGACCTCTCATTCCCAAGAGGCAAGTTGCGCCATAGTCTCGTCTATGTGCTCGGAAATATTTATCCTCATTTTCGAACCTTGGTTATTAAAACATCGTTCCTATATCGTGCCTCAAAATAACCCCAAATAGGACAAAAAATAAAATTCGTTCCATAGGGACAAACAACCGCTTAATCTGGGCAAGTGATGTGAAACGTACCGACTAGTATCGTAATGTGTATACGATGATATATCGATGTTTATCGCGCACATAAATACGATTAATGGACGCAATAAACAAATTATACAACGATACTTATGCCAACTCTGAATGAGTTAGTGATTACTTTTCGGAAGTGGGGGCGGAGATTTTTAATAAAATGTTTTTAGTAAATACGACACTCACTCTTCACCAATTACCTATATAGTTAAGCCTTTATAAATAGAGGGTATAGGGAGGGATGTCTATATGAATTTCGAATGACTGACGGGTTCCCTCCATCTGGCAGAAACTTGATACTACGAAATTCATTTGGCATAGTTTTATTTAATCAAATATTATCAACGCATAACAATTTAATTAATAGGTACGAGCTGTTGCCCACGGCTCCACCCGCGTGGATGTTGGTTATCGCGACCAAACATGGCCTATAGGACATACTTCATAAGGTCCACAGACAGACAGAAAGATAGACAAAGTTACTTTCGCATTTAGTTTTCGCAGAGATAGTTTTTGATAAGCTCGTGTGATGCTGGCAGTGCCGGAACTGTGACAGAAACGATACTTGCTGTATTATGCTTGTCGCATTCTAAATGCTTGCTACATGCTTGTTGCATGCTACATACCTGTTGCATGCTTACTGCATGGAGCATGCCTGATGCTTGCTGCATGCCTACTACATGCTACATGCCGGCTGCATGCGAGGTGTATGCTTGTTGTTCGCATGCCGTTTATGTTAGTTTGAATTGTTTTTACAACACAAAGCTGTTTTATTTTGAAACAAAATAATTCATGCAGCAAAATAAAAGCAAACAAATATAATTCGTCATTGTTTTAAACAGTTTTTAGTTGTACGTTAAAATTGTTGATGCCAGACGTTCATTCATCTATATCCCTTAACATTCAGTCAGTCTACATTCCAACCTAGACAAGTTTAGGAGCTCAATCCATCAGGGAACCGTCTCTATTGGAACAAATTAGGCAAATACACTTGATAGAAAGTTTCTGCCGAGCTCAATGTGGCGATAATACGGTCACCAACTATTTGGGAACTTGGGGCATAGTTGGGAACTTTGGGAACTTCGGAAACCGTCTGTATTGGGAAGTCCTTGAAAATATTTCTTGGTAGTATTGAAAAAATTTATCTAAATGTCTATAATATTGGTTCCTGGTGGATTATCCCATTTCTTCCCGTGGGTATAAGGCGACTAAGGGATAGGGCTGTTTTCCTTCTGACAGTAAACATACAGCCCATAACAAAATGTCCGCTTGATGGTAATAGGCTCGCCCCTATTACGTGTGACGTGGTGAAAATGTTATTTTTAATACCTCTACACCTCTTTAATTACCCTGTCTGTATTTTAGCCTAAGTTACACCTTATAATATCCGCTATCTACAATCCTGTCGTAACCGCCCCCGCTGTTTCGGAGACAGCCCATTACAAACAGACTGACAGGCAGGGCAGAGAAGAATTTAAAAATTGCGTTTTAAATATGCATTCATTAAAAAACTGTTATTATAACGTTACAAATAGACACCTCCATTTTATTCATATGGATAAAAGACAATACATAACCGTTTTCTATCCAGGCGCGGATCCACTAGGGTGGGCAATATGGGCATGCCCACCACCTTAATAGACCTGTGACGTCATTTTTTTTATGGTTTATTGAAAAAAAAAACCAAACAAATGAATCATGAATCACGCGTGATTTGGAACACAGCGTATATAGAAATAGACGATATACCAGCATTTGTTCATACTGTTACAATATCAGAAATTACACACTATTATTGCGGCTTTTTTGTACGCCTTTTTAAGGAGCATAGGTCTGAGGTGTAAGTATATTTAATCAATCAATCAGTTAGTATATTGCAGTCCACTGTCGCCTCCCCGAATATGCGTAACGTCTGCCGATCCTCCGTCTTCCGCATCCAGTCTATCCCAGCCACCTTTATCAGGTCGTCAGTCCATCTGCCTAAGGGGCATCGCACCTTTCTTTTTCCTTCTCGCTGTCTCCACCCTAGGACTCATCTGCTCCAACGGCCATCAGTCCTTCGACAGATGTGGACAGCCCACTGCCACTTCAGCCTGCTTATTCTGCGGGCTATGTCGGTAACTTTGGTTCTATTTCGGATGACCTTGTTGCGAATTCTATCCTTCAAAGAGACTCCAAGGATAGCTCGCTTCATTGCCCGCTGCGCGAATTCTAGGTCATGGACTAACCCCACCTTCAGTGGCCGTTTAGGCTCCGTAGGTCATAGCAGGCAGGACGCACTGGTCGAAAACCATTGTTTTGTGGCATAGCGGTAGGGGGGAGGAGAAGACCCGAAGTAGTTTGCCAAATGCTGCCCACCCCAGTTGGATCCCTCTGGCTATTTCTTTCTCGAAGTTGTTTTTACCGAGCTGGATAACCTGCCCCAGGAGATATATTTTTGAACAACTCTGAGTGTCACCCCTTCGATTGCAATCGATTTGTTACAACATGTTCGTTGAACATAATCATGGTGTTGTCCAAGTTTACACCCAGGCCAACTTGTCGAGCAGCTCCATTCAAGCTGTGCAGCATTTCGCCCAGTTGTTCCAGCGACTAAGCAACTATGACGATGTCGTCGTCGAACCGAAGATGCGAGATGTACTCACCGTGGATGTTGGTACCCCGCCAAAGTCCTATCCAGAGTCTTGAAGACGTCCTCCAATACGTTGGTGAATAGTTTGCTCTCCCTAACTCCCTATCTCACTCCACGCTGGAGGCTAATGGGTTTCGTCTTCTGGTCTTGGAGTAAGATGGACATTGTGGCAGTGTCATACAAACATCGCAGCATCTCGATGTATCGCCAATCTACACGACACTGCTGCAGGGCATCCAGCACTGCCCAGGTTTCGATTGAGTCGAAGGCTTTTTCGTTGTCCACAAACGCCATACACAGCGGCTGATTGTACTCCTGCGTCTTTTCTACAATCTGCCGAACAGTATAGATGTGGTCCACGGTACTATAGCCTTTTCGAAACCCGGCTTGCTCAGGTGGCTGGAACTCGTCGAGCTTATCCGCGAGGTGATTTGTGACGACTCTTGAGAACAACTTATAGACATGGCTCGGGAGTGAGAGAGTCTTATCACCTTTTTTGAAGAACAGTACCACCGCACTCCCGCTCTGTGCCCTAGGTGTTAGCTCTTGCCGGATGATGGAATTAAAGAGACTCGCTAGCTCTTTCAGGATTGGTGCGCCACCTGCTTACAGCACCTCAGTAGTAATTTCCGTCATCACCAGGGCATCTGTTGTTCTTCAGTTGCCTGAGAGCAGCCTCTACCTCGCACTATTCGACATCTGGTATCTCCTCGGTGTAATGGCGCGTGAGTGGGGCTCTGTCCAGGTGTGTCTCTGCACAGGTCTTCGTCGCTGTATCCCGTCGGTTTACTCATCCGTGCTGCATATAGTTCAGTTGTAAGTTTCGTCAAATGGGGCCTTCCCAACTGCTGAGCGAACACTTTTGACCCCCCTATATCGGTCGATTGCCTCCTGGATGGAGCGAGTGTTGGAGCGTTCAAGGTCGCGTCGTATCGGCTTTTTGATTTAAAGCTCGGAAGTCTCAGGAGAGAGCCTGGACTCTTGCTGTTTGCGTTTTCCGGGAAACAATTTTCGAGACACTTCCTGCAATGTTTTGACCACTATGTCGGCCTTCTCGTCAATGCCGCTAGGTTTTCAGCATTGTGAAACGATTTTGAAGTTCCAGTTGGAACTTTTCGGACCCTAGAACTACTTGGAGCGGTGTAGGTAAGTTGACCTTATCATTCGGAATCTTTCAGCCTTTATGTCGATATTTAGAGAGCATCGGAAAAGTTGGTGATCGCTTCCAGTTTTAAACCTGTTGATCACAAAGACATCTCTAAATATGTGCGTAACTACTGTCCATTATGAAAAAGTCTGTCTCGTTCCTTATCGCAGAGTCCCGGCGCGCGGCGTTACCAAGTCCACTTCCTTGGGGTTTTTCCTAAAGGAGCCTCGGATACAAGGCCTGAGTCAACAATAGTGCCCGGAATACGGCAATAAGCTCACCCCTATTACGTGGGACTTAATACAATGATTGGTAAAATGTGAGTGTTAATTCACCTCTGCCTAACACTTCGGGGATAAAGGCGTGATTGTATGTAATAAGAATAACCGTTTCGTATTATTCATTAGGGGAGAGTTGGATATTACCGCGCGGTTGATAATTCCGCGCATCAGCTTAATTCAAAAACCATCCACTCGTTTTGCGATACAGTGCGTAAATAACGAAGCTCAACATACCTACACCCTTCCCCGCGCAGCAATAGTACGCCACGGGCGACGACGGAGACAGTATGTATCGCACAAGTTTTTTTCGGCAATCCTTATGAAATTTCGTACATACTTTCGATAAGAGGTAAGTGATACTGTATTATTATAATACTTTGAAATCATACATTTTGAATGCTTGTACAGTGTAGAATTCCGTGTTAGAATACGTTTTTAAATACTATAGAATTTTCTATATTATTTGGATGTTAGAAAATGAAATGAGTAAGTTTGATAATTTCGCGCCCGGGGCGCGATATTATCAACTATGAAAGTAATATATTATTCACATTAACTTGTTTTTACCCCCGAAAAATAGTTATGTATGATGTGTCTGCCTGTGCGTCTGTTTGAATTGTGTAGTGTACCTACTATGACTATTTAAAATAAAATACATACAGATTACCATAACATAATTTCATTTTATTTTCGTTTTAGATGGATGGATCTGTGCCCAAGAAAAAAAAGAGGTCATAGGATAATATTGATTTTAATTATTTTTGAGGCTGACTAGTTTATATTTAATTCAAAGAGTTACTAAGACTTCAAGTTTTAAAAAAACATATGTTTTGTTAAAATAATTATAAAGAATTTAAGTTTTTGTTATGACATTATATCGGTATACTGTAAATAGGTAGTGATTTAACTTTTAGAAGATATTCCTCTTCTAAAAGCTAAATCACTAGCTACATAAATCCTCCTCCACCCTCTTTATCTTATCATAAAAAATTAAAACAATCATTTTCACCGATTTGTGAGCAATTAATGTGGGCACGATTTTATCAAACCTAGGCACGATATTATCAGACCAGTTTGACAATACCACGCCTTTAACGTTTGTTGTAATTTTACTATAATTATTTAATTTTTAAATTGTCGATTATTTTGTTATACGGTATATGTACCTGAATAAATATCCTACTAATTACTGCATTTTGTTTCCTTTATTATCAAACATTTTCCGAATTATGGACCCAAGTTCTTAGGGGCTCGGTAATATCCAACTCTCCCCTACTAGATGTTAGTCAATAATATCTAATAGGTACAGCTTTTTTTAAATCGGTCCAATAGGTTTCGAGTTTACTGGTTACATACAAAATACAAATCTTTCCTCTTAATAATACCAGTATAGATTCTACTACCCAACTACTTTTCTTCTTTATAATCTTCGTGATAAAGACACATACACACTAACCCTCTTTCACCGAAAGTCCATTCTCATCAGAGTTTATGGCCGTAACTTATAGTCATATATAGACCTCACAAAGGATTCACGAGGGTCCACAATGAGTAAAAACAGGTCCTCTCCACTGATTAAATTCTTTGTGGGACCAGATTGAGTTATTAGCTTTTTTATTCAAGGTTTCAAGCAGAGAGACCTTCGACATAATTAACGTAGGTATACTTAGACTTTAAACATATTCTATAGACACAGCCAGTGTTATTACAAAGTGGCGTAAAAATTGCTACTACTTCGGTATATACCTAAGTTGATATACTTATACATACATCCCATGACATGCACACATTGACAGTTTATGGAACAATATTGACATTTGCGTGAACGCAAATGTGTTGTAAACTTGTATACCTATCTGCTGTATATAAACTTGTATATAAGCTGGTTATACGTACCTACTAGTCTCAATACATTTTTCATCCCACCATCTCGGAAAGACTATTTTTGCTCTTCGATAACTGAGCGTAAAAGTCGTTTTTATCCTCTAGAGAGGTAAAGTAAATTTGAATTTAGAACATCGTGTGTACTAGGTTTGTGGACTCAAAACATCATTAAACCTATTTACTTCTACCTCTATGGTGCTGAATTTATCATACAACTTTTTTTTAATTCATGAAAAACTCAGACTCGTAACCTCCTTGGTGTACTTTTTTTTTAATTTGCTTTGCGCGCATCAATTTTTTTCACGTCATATTGTTGACATTGTTGTTGAATTTTTATTTTGTTGTATTTTATTACTAGTATTAATACACATATTATACAGCCTCCATGGCGTAGTGGTATTGAACGCGGCCGCTACGCAGGAGGCACGGGTTCGATCCCCGCTCAGTGCAAATATTTTTTATGCATGAAAATGGGTATTTGCATTGGTCTGGTCGTGCCTTGGAGAGCACGTTAAGCCGTCGGTCACGGATGCCATACGAACACCTATGGCAGTCGTTAGAGTTCAACAACAACGGTCTGGCTGCAATGCTTCGATATCGCCTAATGTCATCATTGGGTTGTGGAGGTCAGATGGCAGTCGCTTCACGGCAAATATCGAGGTCCAGCCAAATCCGCAGTTAAGACTAGTAAAGCGGACCCCGGACTCCGAGGTGAAAGCTTCGGATGCTGACTGGGAATTAACGCTAGGAAGGAGAAGCATTTCATTATTTCCTCGCTGAGGTGGGATGAAAAGTTACGTGTTGCACTCGAGTGCAAAGATTTTTCACCTTGTGCTCTTTTGATTCCCTCGCTAACGCTCAAGATTCTAATTTGTGAATCACTCGCTACGCTCGTGATTCAAATTTAGAATCTTTCGCTTGCTCGGTCATCAAAAATGAGCACGCGGTTAAAAAGCAACTTTGCACTCTTGTATAACAAATAACTATTTTTTTATACACAACAACAAGTACAACAAGTAAGTAATTATGTCCTGTTGAAAACAACAAGTTTTTTGATAATTTGCACACTAAATGCTTTAAAATTGCATTCATGTTTTGTCTCAAACAAGTTTACAACTTGTTTTTTTTTTATAAAAATGAGGGGTAAGAAGACTATTGCAAACCCAGACACGCAGAAAGGCGTTTTGAATAGAGACATAATAATATAAAAACTTTGTGGACTCGATCAATAGTTTTACCAAACGGAAATTATATTTCCAGAGAAACTTCTACAATTGACGGCGCTGTAACAATTAAATCAAGTGACAGAAGTTCCATTACGAGCAAATTTTCAAAATGTTTTTATTCAATAATGAAATGAAGAGAAAACTTTTAATTCAATTCCCTTAGAATTCCCCCCTTTGGCTGCGTCGGCTCTTTGTAAGAGTCAGTACATATCTGACGGAAAATGCGTCGAGCGTATTGCCAGGACATATAATCTTGGACCTAAAATGTGCTCTTTAAGCACAGTACACGTTTCTTTGGTGTCTTTTGAGGATAGTACGGGGTGCTTCTGCGGTGGACGAGCTCAAATTCACCGAACACAGATTATTACAAAACAATCTGCGCGCGCCAGAGCCTCGTTTGTCTCGCGATTTACGTCCAAGATACGTTCCCAAGTTATACTGCCTGTCTAGAATACACAAAAGCCTGATCGAATCCATTTTTATATCGAGTTTCCTAAGCAATAAATCGCGTCGACCTTTTGTTTCTGAAAGTTTTATATGTCCAAACTGTATTTCAGTTGTAATGTGTAGCTTTCTTGATTGTAAATAGCGGTAGTTTAGCGAGCAAATTACTTTACTTATCGTGCATTAGCTCAAATGATGTGAACTTAGATGATGTATGACCACAGGTCCGGAACTCTAACTAGTTCGTACTTTGGGGCTGTAACATTTTTCTATATGGCAAGCATGTTTATGCCTGTTTAAGTAAGTACTATACGCGGGCCCGCGGGCACCTCCACGCTCGTGCATGCACCCAGCTATATTTAAGGGATAAGTCAACAGAGAAATCGGGTTTGAGTGTTTATCTTTTAAAATTCTTGCAGAGCAGGGGAGCAAGCACCCCACTTACCCCTCTCCCCCCTCCCCTGGGTACGCTCATGCTCTCCTGGTTGGCAGTTGTCATTCTTGATCACATCTCCGGTCTATTCAACCAATTGTAGTCAAACATACCTAGGGCAGATTATAAGTCTGATCTTTGCATTAATTTGCTAGGAAAAATTGCATTAAAAAAAACAATAAAATCAAGCGGACATACTCACAAGAATTCCTTAAAAACGTTGGTACAGTCAGCATCGGGACTAAGAAGTCTCAAAATGGTCTTAATATCAAGTTATTAAGAGCAAGTCAAACTATTTTATTGATTTAAATTGTATTATCATCCGAACTAAAGGTGTATGTACCAAACACCAGAACAATCAGTCTACAGGAAGGGTGGAAAACCAAGGTATTATTAGATCATTTTAATTACTTTGTTCGTCAAGATCAATCTGATGCTGACTGTAGGTTTTCTTTTAACAATCGTACGGAATACCGAAGTTGTATCACGTACTTCTAATCGAATTGAAATAGCATTTTAATAACGTGTTGTCACTGAATCAGGCGTCTGTTTACAGCCTCCGTCGTGGACGTATTACAATTGTACTTCTGCTTAACCACAGTATTGTGGTCGTGATGTGTTCGTGACGCCGCGGTCTTCATTTCCTGACCCTCGCCAAGGTCTTTGTCCCTCCTGACCTTCCATGATCGACTGGACTAACGCGTCATCATTATAGCATTTAGTTAAAAAATCTACTCACATCAATTTTCTTCGGAATTCTATGTGTTTTCGGTAAAATTATTACAATTTATTTATCTTTTAAACCCACTTCAAGTCAAGAGTCGGTAGAACGATTGACGGATCCTAAGTTCGAATCCTGGTTTTATCACGACTGACGTGAACCCACTTTTAACTCAAGCTATTAAGTGTAGTTGAAGGTATTAGGTAGAACTTCAGACCCTGTAACCTGTACCTGTAAACTATAACCAGGGTCGGCAGCGCGTGTGGGACTCCCCTGGTGTTGCACTCGTCCATAGGCAACGGTAACCACTTTCCATCAGGTGGGCCATGTGTTGCTTGCGACCTGTAAATAAACTAAAACTACTAAATATCTGTTTTTGAATGCGATGAAGCACGAATACGATATTGTTATCGCCGTTAGTGCTAGAATTGCTCCATTTAATATTTCCATTCAACTTACTTATTGCAATTCGATCGCAATATTGTCGGCAAATCCTCGGTTAAAGTTTTGAAATACTCTTCAGGGTGTAAACAAAGAGAATTTGCTGGAATGTAAACGCTTTCGTATTGTTCTTTCGCTATAAATGCTGCATATCGATATGGTGCGGTCAGGCTTACACATTATTGACAAGGTGGGTAGGTGCCATAAGTTAGATTATGTATTAAGATTGTATGTATGGAGGTTATTATTTTATAATGTACTTATAGCTAATTGTTGAAACAACGGGGGATGCAGCTGCCAACAAACTGCTGTGCAGTTTGGCAGAGGTTAAGATTAACAAGCTGTAATTTTTAAATGTGATTAAACAATTTCATTTCATTTCATTTCATTCATTCATTTCATTTCATTTCATTTTCATAAACGGAGGAGACGCAGGAATGGCCCTTTGGGTAACTTTTATTACGTGTCTCATTCAATTAGTAGCAGACAGAGTAACAATTAATAATCCTCGTCTGATGCTTTTCACGCGACTACAGGAAGAAATACGTGTCAATCGATCAACTAGCCTATCGCAGTCCACAGCTGGAGATAGGCCTCTACCAATGTTGAGAGGCTTTGGCCTACTGTTTCCACGCTGACCAGATAGGTGACAGAGAAAGAATGCGTGTATCACCCCATCTCATCGTAGGGTGTCGTAAGAGGCGACTAATGGAAAAATACGCAGACGATATCACTGTGAGAGGAGGAAATCTCGAAATAAAACCCTGTACCAACCCGCCTGACCAGCGTGGAAACAGTAGGCCAAAGCCTTCCAACATTGGGGGAGCCCTATGTCCAACAGTGCACAGGCTAAATTGATTTTAACAACTTTATATCAAAGACACCTCTGCCACAGATTGCATCCCTGCCCTGGTACTCCTAACTATAAAAAAATATAATGCTACTGAGTAAATTTACGTAGGGAAATACAAAACCGCGACCACCTGGTTGAGCACAATTGTCACAACAGCTGCAGTGATTAAACAAAATTGCGCTGAAATACAGAGAGCAAAAATACAGGGCTCTTATTAGGCTTGACCAATCATAACGTAACTACGCGCGTTCGTGAGAGCCGACATGTTAAAGGGCCATATTTCAGAACAATATCTACTCAGTTCTCAATCTCGATGAGAACAGATTGTATCCTAGATGACAGTTCTAATGTCACTGTGTGAGTGGATTCACAACTGAGCGTTGTTCTAGAATACAGGCCTTAAGATGGCCAGTTCTAATATTTTATGTTAACCAATTGAAATCAACCGTCTACTCACGTTACAATTGCGTTTGAAAGTCAATTCAAAGTCTCATTGTCAAGTAGAATAATGCGCCAAGATTAATTTACGAGCCAGCGTGTCGGTGGGCTAAAGGAGGACATCTTGAAATTTTGTTAATTAAGTTATTTTTTTAATTTAGTTAGTAAAGTAGAACCGTAAACGTGGACAGTTAAGAGAAATTACCGGCACCTCACCTGCAAGTCAGTTGCTGATTGTCGAACGAAGCTCTAGCAAGCGCAGGCTTTTTCCAACCTCTTCCCAAGTCCTCAACTGGGGCTTGGGCGTACCAAGGGGGTTGGTAGTGAGGCGCTTACCTTACCCTACTCAGCCTAAAGTTAAGAATTTTAAAACACACAAGACAAACAAAAATGAAAACCCAGATCTATGGCCAATATTTATAACGGAGGAGCCTTTTCTCAACTCAGTTGGGACCGGCTTCCCAGTGTAACTCTGATGCAGCTGAACTTCCGTGAAGCGACTGCCATCTGACCTGAAACAATCAATTGGCGATGTTGAAGTTCTGTAGTTAGACTTATAATGGAGGAGGAATAATGGAATATACTTACCTACAGATTATAAGCCACATCCATTATAATCAATATTCCATGTTCATTGTACACCCTGTATACAAACAGAAACAAATCACCGCTCCATTGTTTCCTATAGGAGGTGACGTCACTGCAGTATTTATGGTGTTTCTTTTGTTACGATCGATTTATACCTTTTTATACATTTTGGAAACTGAAAGCATGAACCTTTTCGCGTTATCCGGTGCGACTAAAATACTTTAAGACCTCAACCTGTATAAATTACTAGCCTATACCCGCGACTCAGCCTACGTGGATATCCTCAATAAAGATGTTTGTATGACATCCGGGACTGACGGATTCACGTGCTCTACGATGTACGGAAATGACCAGACCCATACATATATGTCTATTTGTATAGGTCTACTCATTTCCGTGCTCAGTTAATTGATTAACGCCCTACACTGAATGAAACCATCTTGCCTCTAAGCACCAAGTCTATGCTATATAAATTTTTATAAGGGTGCAGAAAAAATCCTCCTTTATAAAGGTGAACGCAGACCTAGCCGCAGTCGCCGCAGCTATCGCTTTTGTTAATGGCCTCGCACATCAGCCTCCCTAGACAAGTGACCATTCGTTGCTCGGCGTATGATGGAATAGAATGACAAATGTATAGGATTTGACGTTTTTGACATTCGTTGACGCCTGTCATATACGTCAAATCCCATACATTTGGCATTCTATTCCATTCCATTATACGTCGAGCAACGAATTGCCACTTGTTTAAATAATAATAATAATAATAATAATTTATTTCCATAATCAATGTACAATAAATTACAAAGGTTCTTAACTTTATCGTGCATTATTACATTGTGGTTATTGCTTAAGTAGATTTTCTATCTAGGCATGTATCATTTAAATGTGGGCATTTAGGGATCTTAAATAGGTATTTACTAATATTACTAGATTTCTGCCTGAACTAGGTAATCCTGTGCTTCAGGCGTCAAGTGCAGTTTAACAATGGTTATAATATAATCAACATAATATTACAGTTTCAAGTATTTTCTAAGAATAATACAATGCTAGTGTTTCACTTCTATTATCTAAAATAATGTCTTAATTAAACAACTTAATACTATTTATTTAACAACAATCATTAATTCCTCTGTTTCATCGTAGGACATTCGTTGGAGGGCTTTCTTTACTGCTTGCTTGCAGCACATATAATTTAGAGAATAAATGTCTGACAAAGCGTTTATCCTATTATAGAGGAGCGGTCCTAAAAACATATGAAATTTGCCCGTATATTGGTGTTTTATTGCAATTCTGTCAGTGCATACAATATCTTTCCGCCTTTTGTTAGTAATTTCGGTGCTGTAGGGAAGCGATGCGTGCTGTTTTAGTACTGCGCTTAATATATATAGCTGACGGACTGTTAGCACTTCACAAGATTTGTATAGAAGGTCAGTCGGATATAGGAAAGAGCGAAACGTCGCTACCTTGAGGATCGCTCTCTGAGCTCGCTCGACAGGCAGTAGCAACGTCTTACCCATTCCCCCCCAAGACGTTATGCAATATGTTAATATAGACTGACAAAGGGCATAGTAGATGTTTCTAATCAGTTTTGGGTCACTGATGTATCTTAGTTTTTTGAATACAAATATCAACTTGCGTAGTCGCTTAGCTAGTGCTTCGCAATGGTCTTTAAACGACAAGTTTTCATCTATTATAATACCTAGGTACTTTATCTTATTTGTTGTAGTTATAACGGGGCAAGTAGTGCACTTGCTGTCCTTATGATTAGGTTCTTTACAACAATGCGCATACAGTAAGTGATTAGGTTGGATCGTAGCTGATTTTTTGCGCATAGAAAATGAAACGTATTTGGTTTTATCTGCATTTAGCGTTAGTAGGTTATATTGAAGCCATTTATTTACAATGTTAAATCCTCGTTGCGCAAGCCTGTACACTTCTGTTTCTGAATCAGCAGAAAAAAGGAGGGCAGTGTCGTCAGCGTAAGATATGATTTTACCGTGTTCTAGCTTTATATTACATAGGTCATTTATATATATTAAGAACAAAGTGCTTCCCAACACGCTTCCTTGAGGAATGCCAAATGACGTGTTGTCCATGTCCTCACTGAGAACACTGCCGATCTTTACACATTGGGTACGCTCTTTTAAGTAGCTCTTGAGGAGCTCTAACTGTACGCCTCTTATTCCCATATTGTCAAGCTTGTTCAACAGCTTAGGGATATAGACCGTATCATACGCTTTAGCAAGGTCCAAAAAAATTCCCACTGTACGCTTTCCCTTATCAAGTTGTTGTACTATATAATCCGTCAGATGATGTACAGCATCGGCCGTAGACCTATTAGCTCTAAAACCAAATTGTGTATTTGATAAAAGAGCATTATCCTCCAAATATTTCATCAACCTATTATTCACAATTTTCTCAAGTATTTTTGAGATTGCTGGTAATAAGGAGATAGGCCTGTAATTCGTTATCTGGTCTTTTTCTCCAGACTTATAAACAGGGACTACTACCGCCTTTTTTAGGCACTTAGGGAAAACGCCTGTCGCTAAACATTTTTGGAAGATGTAAGTTAACGGTGGCACCAGTATATGTCTGTATTTTTTCAGTATTTTACTTGATATGAGGTCCCAGCCAACAGCACAGTCATCTTTTAAATTCAAGATTATCCTCTCCACCTCCTCTTCGTCGGTATCCAATAGCACAAGAGATGTCAGGGTAGTCGTACTCGGGAATAGTGGGCTTGTGGGACACTGCGTATTTGCTTGCGTTTGCTGTGCAAGTCGCTTACCGACATCTATAAAGAACTTATTTACTATGTTAGCGGATGTTACCTGTGATGTGTGGATGTTCAATAAACTTGAAGGCGATTCATTTTGTTTCGTAGTGTAAGTTATATTCTTAATATGTTGCCAGATCTTTTTACTATTCGACCCTGCTATTTCCAGTTTTATTTTGTCGTGATTTATTTTTATTTTTCTTAATAAATCATTGCAAAAGTTCCTGTATCTTTTGTACGACAACTGTAGTGTTAAATTATTGGGGTTTTGTCTACATTTTAAGTGAAGTTGATCCCTGTGTCTCATGCAGCGGATTAGGCCTGGTGTAATCCAAGGTTTCAAATTATGATTTATCTTATGCAATCGTATTAGTTTTGTGTTTTTATGTATTGCATTTTTTATATTATCAGTCATGTATTGCATACTAAATTGCACGTCATCAGAAAGATAAACTGGGTCAAAGTCGATGTCGCGTAAATCGTCTTCAAGTTTGTTCATGTTTAATTTGGTGACTAAGCGTGGTTTATCTAGTTTGGGTAACTTGCAACTCAGATTTAGTAGGGCAGCGCTATGATCGGTTATTGTGGAATTGATGACGAGTGCGTGTGCTGGGTATTGTGTTTTTAGCATGATGTGGTCGAGACAAGACCCACTTGCCTGACGCGTGATAAAAGAGTGCGCGGGGAACAAGCCGTGAAATGAGCAGAGGTTGAGATAGTGTAACGCATCCTCCTTTAGGTCTTGTTGTCCTTTTAGGATGTTTATGTTTATGTCTCCAGTTAAGATTATATTTTTGTAGGAAGACAGGTTTTGCAAGGTGTCATTTAATGAATCAATAAATTTATACTTGTCGTTAAAGGCGTGCGGCCTGTATATTGCTAGTATGGCCAAGTCTGTTCCTATTTTTATCAATAATCTATTACACTCTTGCATATTGGGCTCCTCTACAGTTGCATTTATATTATTTTTTATGTAAACTACTACACCATCGTTCTGATTATATATTGTATTAGTTCTGTACATGTTATAACCCGGCATTAGTGGTATGTTATATGGTAAAGATAGCCTACATTCCGTCAAGACAATGACATCAAGGTTCATGTTCATTCTATACTGTAATGTTAGAAAGCTGTCTAAATTCTTGAAGACACTGCGTATGTTCTGGGTTATTATATTTAATGGGTTAATGCACGGGGTCAGATATTGTTTGCACTCCTCCGCCTCACACGTCCTGGACTCTGATACAGAGAAGTAATCTATGTCATTTATTAAATTATGGATCATTGTTCTTAAACTAAAGGATAATTTAAAGCTATATCGGCTAAAGGTCAATAAAAATAACTTGGTTAAGGGCGCTCTTAGGCGCCTTCATAATCAATGGAATTGATATACCTTCTCTCTGCCATTGTTTTTGCTGGACATTCAGGCGCTCCCGTGGTGTGATTACTGGGCTTCTTGAATTTTGAGCAAGTCGCGCATTTTGCTCCTTCTGCTTTCTTTGTACAGTCCTTTTTTGAGTGTCCTAGATCTCCGCACTGTCCACAGGTGTATGCATTCTCCCTACAAGTCTTTGCCGCATGGCCATACTGCTGGCACTTGAAGCATCGAGTAACCAGCGTGAAGGGACAGATCTGTCCGCACCGCAGTCGTTCCCGTCGCCGCACGCATCGCACTGAATTTCTTTCATTCAGTTTCAACACACAGGCCAAGGCAAATAGATACATTCATGCATACAAATATTTGCACTAAGCGGGCATCAAACACGTGCCCCTGTGATCAATTGCATTACCACCACGCAAGAGGCCGTCAAATCCTCAAACAAGAAAAACAAAGTGAAATGTTTTCCGAAGTCAAAAGTTTCCTTCCGCTAAAGTTTCAGTTGGCGCAGTAAACGTCTGCTAACGGGACTGAACGTGGCAGTACCGGTGTAATACTTCTCCGAAACATTTGAACTTTTAGTCCGACGGTTTTGACACGTATTAACACACACTCGAACTTTGTTTCCGACGTATAAAAGCTTTTGCTTTGACGTTTTTGAGACGTTTAAGGAGGAAGTCATGAGTGCCTCTGAGAACGCTATCGGAGTGACCACATACTGGGTAAACAAAATATGAGTCGATATGCCTTCGACTCGAGAGGAGAAGAAGAGCTTTTGCTTAAAACAAATATATCACAAAGCGTCGGTAGTTTAGTGGTTAAGTGGTCGGTTTTACGATCAAGAGGTTTCGTCGGGTTCGAATCCTGGCCATTACACTACCGACGTGAATCTACTCCTGACACAAGTAATTTAGAATTCGTTGCTCGGCGTATGATGGAATAGAATGACAAATGTATAGGATTTGACGTTTTTGACATTCGTTGACACCTGTCATACCTATATGTCAAATCCCATATATTTGGTATTCTATTCCATCATACGCCGAGCAACGAATTGCCAATTGTCTAGAGGGGCTGGAGGGGTCATATTAGTAATTTTGGTTCTTTTTTTTAAGTTGTGTGTTAAGTGTGTTGTGTTGGTTCCCGGTGGAGCAGAATAGGTCCACCCTATCTTTTCTCCTAGGTGTCGTAGAAAGCGACTAAAGGATAGGGCTGTTTTCCATCCGACTTCCACATTCCGCTCCGACATTCCGCCCGCTTGACGGAAATAGGGTCGCCCCCTGTTACATGGGACTGAAAACCGTAGTTGGTGAACTAAATGTGGGTGTTTAATGTACCTCTGCCTACCCCTCAAACGATTTACAGTCATGAACTCATGATTGTGTGTATGTACGTAAAAGTATTCCTGCGTCACTTGGTTGATGCACCTGCTAAACAAAAACGCCCCTGGTGTTGCATACGTCCATAGGCCACGGTTACCACTTTCCATCAGGTGGGCCGTGTGCTTGTCTGTCACCTAAGTGGTATATAAAAAAAAACAACGCATGATGCTCTGATGGGGGCTTTCCTCTCGGGGTTGGGAAGTCGCTAACGGAAAATCCACTGTGCCTAGGCTTTGGCCGTAAATCAGCAGATGTACTAGAGATGTATAGATGTACACTATAAAAACACTAATAGGCATGTAAGTCATAACAAATCTCAGAAACCTATTTCCTACAACAATATGAGGGCAGAGACCGTTCATTAACAATGTTTATGAACTAACTAGCTTTTCGCCCGCAGCTCCGCCTGCGTGGATGTCGACTACCATCACCAATAGTATTTTTTTCTAAACTGACGGACTTGTTGTATAAATATAAGTATCCCGATAGTTCTAATAGTAATTGTTGTATAAACTTTCGACACCTTATTTCGCTCTCTCAGTAGTGTTTTTTTTTTCAAAATATTAAATGAAAACTGTAAGAAACATCGGCCTTGTCTTACAAAAAAGTGGTAGATTTTTAGAATATTACAACAAAATAAAAATACTATTAGTATCTTTATACCAATAGCTAGTAAATGGCTAGAAAAAGACTGGTAAGAAAAAATTACTATTGCCTAACATTTCGTTCTTATTAATCAATCAATCAATAGCCACTATTTCAGTCCACTGTTGGACTTAGGCCTCACCCAAAGTATGCCATAGCACTCGATCCTCCACCGTATGTTGGGGACATATGCTGTCAGTTTGCACATTTGGGCCCCATGAGTCATAACAGGGGAGTAGAAACCTCGACGAATTTTCCCAATGTTGCCCAACCCTTGTCGACCCTTCGACGTACCTATATCTCTTTCTGGGTTTCGTCTTCTAATCTAAAATTACCATCTCAGCAATGAAAATATCGTATCAGCACGACACTGTCGTAGACAATCCAGAAATGCCCAGGTCTAGATGATGTCAGAAGGCTTCTCGTAATCTACAAATGCCATACATAGCGGCTGATTATACTCTCAGGTCTTTTGTATAATCTGCTCAACAGTATTGGCTGCAACACTATAACCCTTTTAAAACCCGGCTTGCTCCAGAGTGGCTGGAATTCACAACTATTCAAGACGATTCTCAAGAACAAAACTTCTATAGAGATATGACTCAGGAGTCTTATAATTCTTCAGCAAGACCTTATAGCCTTTTTTGGAAAACAGTACCACCGCACTACAGTTCCATGTTAAGTTCTGCTGGATGACGGAATCAAAGAGGTTCGTAAGCTCTTTTAGAACTGAGATTCCACCTGATTTTAAGAGCCCTGTCAACCAGTGCGATATCATCAGTATACCATAACTATGAAGGTTGCTGTTGTATGCTAAGAATACAAAAAATCATCAATTGGCCTATTGCAGTCAACTGCTGGACATAGGCCTCTCCTAATATGCGCCACGTTTGCCGATCCTCCGCCTTCCGCATCCAGTACGTCCCAGCCACCTTTCGCAGATCGTCGGTCCAGCTGGCTAGGAGGTGTCCCACCTTCCGTATTCCTTCTCACGGTATCCACTCTAGGACTCGTCTGCTCTAACGGCCATCAGTCCCTTGGCAGATGTGACCAGCCCACTGCCACTTTAGCTTGCTTATTCTGCAACCCTACGGCCAGATTGGAAACGAAGGTTTGGAAACCGGTTTCCATAGCAGAATTATTTTTCTTTTAACGAACCTGGTTTCCAAGAAAGAATAATAATTCTGTTTTCGAAACTAATTTCCAAAACAGAAAGTTGGATCTTCGTTAGCTATGTCGGTAACTTTGGTTCTATATCGGATGACCTCGTTTCGAATTCTATCCTTCAAAGAAACTCCAAGCATAGCTCGCTACATAGCCCGCTGCACGACTTTTAGGTCACGGACTACCCCACCTTCAGTGGCCACGTTTCGTCACCGTAGGTCATAGGTAACATAACAGGCAGGACGCACTGGTCGAAAACCTTAGTTTTGAGGCATTGCGGCAGGGGGGAGGAGAAGACCCGACGTAGTTTGCCAAATGCTGCCCACCCCAGTTGAATTCTTCTGGCTATTTCTTTCTCGAAGTTGGTTTTACCGAGCTAGATAACCTGCCCCAGGTAGATAATATTTTTGAACAACTTCGAGCGTCGCTCCTTCGATGGCAATCGGTCTCAGTACAACATGTTCGTTGAACATAATCTTGGTTTTATCCAAGTTTACACCGAGGCTGACTTGTCGAGAAGCTCCAATCAGGCTGTGCAGCATTTCGCCCCGTTGTTCTAGCGACTCCGCAACTATGATGATGTCATCGGCGAACCGAAGGTGCGAGATGTAACTACTCCAGCGTCTTGAAGACGTCCTCCAATGCGTTGGTAAATGCTGAGGATACATAAATTACTATGTGATACGTCAAAAATGAATACAAATAAAACAACATACTTGAAATTTGTGGTGGTTTAATTTTTTTATAATTATCTAAAAATAATATTAAGAAAATAAACATTTTGTATTATATTCTTTGTCATCTTAATCAGAAGTGCTCTGTGCTTGAGTAATTGAGCCCACAGCTGATAAGTGGAAGTTATTGAATTGTGTTCTGCCATCTCTATTAATGTTGCCTTAGTATACTTCTCATCAAGAAAGAAAGTGAAGTTTTCTAGAAGCCAGGCGTTCGTCTATTTGGTGAAACGTTTCTAGCCATTGATATAAATTGTTATTTTGTTTCTAGCTATGAAGCCGCCCGTGTGTTATATCGGCGGCGTCAATAGATTTAAATTCACATACCTTACTGTTTGAGAGCTTGTAAATGAGGATTGATCTGGATGATAATGTGCTTATAATGTGCTGTATTACTTTTAGGCTTTCTTTTATATACAGGTATATTCTTTTATATAGCTCTAGATAGTTATCATCGCTGCTATCATATGTTTTTTTTCTATTTCCAATCAATTAAATAAAGAAACTGCAGTACATATGTAACTCTTACACAATATTTTTCACATTCTTGCATTATTATACGTGACAGAGAGTAATATTATTATCATTTGACAGATCAAAATGTGACTTAGCGTTGACACCATCACTTTAGTTCCGTTGTCATGGTAACAATTTTGCTAGCGATATTAGCGCCATAATATTTCGTATTTTCTTTAATATTACATTATTTCGTGAATTTGCCACATTTTAATTGTGATAATTGCTATTCGGCGACAAAGCCAAATTCAATAAACCAAAGATCATGAAAATCTGTTTAGCCATTCTTGAGTTATAAGAAAGTACGTTTTTGGCACTTTTTAGGCACTTAGGGTCTGAATTTCGAAAAATCGTTTCTTAGTACACCTCCACACATCAAAACATACACTCTCTATAAATTTCAAGTCTTTAGGATCAGCGGTTTAGGCTGTGCGTTGTCTCTAAGTGAGTCAGTCAGTCAGTCAGGACTAAGAGTTTTATATATGAGATAAACTATTTGTGTCCGTCCTGTAATTGTGTCAATAAAAAACCTTAATAACTTCTGTGCTTCTGCGGATAACAGATATTGCAGTATTGGAGTTAGTCGTAGAGGGAGTGTAAGAGCGGCTACACACACACCTGCCGCAGGGGCGATCTAGGGTGCAAAGCGGTCGGGGCAATATCGGGGATCTCTACACACACATCTGCCGCAGGGGTGATCTAGGGTGCAAAGCGGTCGGGGCAATATCAGGGCAATATCGGGGCAATATCGGGTCAATATCGGGGGTTCTCTACAATCTCTACACACTTGCCTGCCGCGCAGTATTCGAGAGTAAGCTGAGCTGAGTACACGTGTTGAAAATGGTACCCATATTATCGACAAATCAAAAGATTGGTGTAGCCTTGGCGCTCTTGCGCAAGTATACTTGAACTTGTGTGGCCAGCAGAAATTGCCCCAATCGCGCTACACACACGGCAACGGCAGGGGCAACTTAGAGACAAAACGCGCTACACACACCTGCCACAGGGGCGATCTAGGGTGCAAAGCGGTCGGAGCAATATCGGGGTAATCTACAAAATTGCTACACACATAACAGCAGTGGACTTTCTATGACTGAAATGATCATCATCATTAGATGATCAGTACCTATCAATATCAGAGGATGATGACGGAGTTAGGTAAGTCTTGAGTCGGGTACACACTAGTAAAGGCAGACGAACGATGGCCGGGATGAATCAGTGTGGACGTCACGATGAAAGCCAGTGCACGAATGCAAACGCCCGCATAACGTAAGTACTATTTCGTGCAAGTCGTGTGTATTTTTGCACGATATGTTTACAATTTGTAACAAACAGGCGCCTGCTTGTATGCACAGGCAAGAGGGCCTGTCCAGATACGGCCAAGTGAGAGTCGGTTCCGTACACATTTTTGTCTGTATTTAGGTTTTGTTGTTAGAGCAGCTTCAGAATTACATAATCTATGAACTATCGCTATCAACTGTCTAACTATCGCGGTTCATACGATATGGCCTGGTGTCAGACAGACAGCAGAGTCTCAGTTATTACCTTTCGGGTACGGAATCCTAAAAAGGATTTCAAAGCAGAAGTAGGTCCAAAAAAAAAAATATTGATTGCGTGAAAGAGTATACAGGGAAGAAAGAATATGACATTTGTCAGGAATATATAATAGATGAAAAGGGCATGTTCCTCTGACCCGAAATAATTAGGACAAGGACAAGCATATGACGATGATAGTGTGACAATATAATAACGGAATAAAACTGGCCATTATACGAGTGTAGCCTAAACAGTAGTAATATAAAGATAGTAAGCGACGAGGTCACTCGTTGACGCGCAATTAACTTCACAAAGAACAAGGAGCTACGTGCCGCGGGAGGATAGAGGCGGCTATTTGGCCGGCCGGGGTGCGAGGGATATGTCTACGGGGCCGCCGGCGCCTCCTTCTGCGAGCAAGTAATGCTCGTGAAGGAGGCGGCGGAGCGGGAGCGAAGGAGAATCGCAGACCTTGCGGCCCGGGAAGAGCGGAGGAGAATCGCAAACCACGCGGCCCACGACGAGCGGCGGCATCTCGGGCGTCGGAGGTCGCAGAATGACCTTCGTCCCCCATGAGCGCGGGCCTGGGGGTGATGGGTGGGGCCGCCTGTCACCCTAGCAGAAGCCGGCCACGGCGGCGGCGCACAATGCGTTTTAGTCGGTTCGAGTCCGACATAACCTCCTCCTCCGGCCCCGGCGGGGGAGGTATCCGTGGGGATTATTCGCACGATAAAAAGAAAAAAAAGGGATATGTCTACGACAATCTCACCTCCGGCAAGTGACGGCCCACAGACGGCGTGCGTTTTAGTCGGTTCGAGTCCGACATAATCTCCCCCACCGGCTCCAGCGGGGGAGGTATATAGAATAGAGGTGGTAATGTGGCATATAAACCTCAAAGTTGAGAACCCCGTTTTTTGAAACTGCGAAAATCCCCTCGATACCACCCCGTCGAAGCCGGTGGGAATGGTTATGTCGGACTCAAATTGACTAAAACCGCACACCGTCTTGGCACCTCAATTGCCGAGGCTGAGAATGGCTCTGGCTTATCCCTCACAACTCGGCTGACCCAGAGCCATCATAAATTTTAGGTCGAAGGGGAACATAGTCAGTTATTTTTGCCTATATGGGCGACCTGAACAACTCTGTCAGGCTGGGAGGTCAAACGGCAGTCGCTTCCAATATGCCGAGAAAAACTAAGCAAAGGTTTTGCGTAAAACGAAACGGGAAATCCAAATATAAGTCCACGCAGATGAAGTCGTGTACACACACAACAATGCTTAAAATAAACCACATTGAGATTATAAAATACTTTACACGTAACAGACATTTCTGCTTGAACCGAAAATGGACTTTAGTGGGTTCAAGACCCGCGTGGGACAATTACTTGTGTGATTCACGCATTTGGGGGTAGGGGTACATTGTGTCCATTAATTGCATTACACGACACAGGGTTAACTGCGTAGTGCGAGCGGGATAATATATACAAGTCGTCATGAGGCGTTGTCGGTGGTAGGATAATGTACTCTTGTAGTGTTGATCACCTGCCTCTAGGGAGAGAATTTCGACTGTCTGAAACAGGTTCAGGCAGTTCAGATCAATGAGATTAATAACCAATAGAAGGATAGACTTCATAGTCCTCCAGATGGTCAGAGCATTCCTCCTATAATGAGGCTAGTCAAGTCTCGTCCTGAATGTTAACTTGACTTTTTTTATACCACTTAGGTGGCAGACAAGCACACGGCCTACCTCATGGTGACTTTTTCCAATTTTAATTATACCAAAAAGCACCAGGTTCACAGAAGTATTGATCACTTTCCCACAATAAGAGTACCCTATTTAATATTCCAGACCATAACATATCTTTGTGCGAAATTTCATCCAGATCCGTTCAGTAGTTTTTGTGTGAAAGAGTAACAAACATCCATTCTTAAAACAAAATTTTACAATTGTAGTATTTTTACATTTTCTGTGATAGGTACCTCCTTAAACATGACTACCCTTTCGTGGCTCACAGACAAGATGTAAACAGTCTAGTGATAATTAACGACACCTATTAAAGGCAACAATTAATAGAGCACATCACTAATATAGAGCACGTCACTAATCCGGGTCCGTCCACACAATTGGCAAGCAAATGGACCGACGACGACTGTAATGTAAAAGGCCGTTCTTACATTAGGCAACTAGAAAGAAACTGAAGTTTCGTCAACTTCAGTTGGGTGATTCTTTGTAAACCAGATTAGACATGTTTTTGACTGAAGAACACATCAATTTATTCTCCAATTATCACAAAAATTTCAGGTTACATAGTAGATAAAAATGTCTATCGACGCATATATTAATTAATTGGCATTATTTAATAGGTACAAGCAATAATTTTACTAACAGAAAACAGTAAAAACTAATTAATCTGGTGTGTCCCCATGCCGCTTTTTGTTGAATTATTAGATTTTTTGCGATCTTAAGAAGCAATTATATTAAAATTAGAATGTTGCATCGATATTTGAATATATGTTTTTTGATATGTTATAACTGAAATTCAAAATAATTGGATATCTTCGTAATTACATTACTTTAAAAAATGTCCCCGATGAAAATGATAATTCAACTGGCGCATCTTGTTCAAGCATAATTTCAATGTAAACACAAAATATTTGCTTAATGAATACCGACTCGTGATTGGTCGCGTCAATCAGTAGCGAGCTATCGAAGACTTGCACGTTCAAATGTTATATTTTGTTAAAAAATACGACTGAAAGTTGTTATTTGGGAGTTTGTCACGCATGCCGCATAATTAATCTGTATTCTTTCATGGATTGCGGGTTTTTAGTTATGTTTTGAAACTTAACCAAGGTCTGTCATAATGTTATCTATTCATGTTAATTACACCTTTAATTCTATCTGTTCATGAATAAAGGTGCAAGGTTCGATTAACTATAACTTTCTAATTTGTCTGGCTCCCATTAGTCTGGTTTTATCTGGCTCTAATGCCCAGATGAATTTGACCGGGCCAGATAAATTAGGATTAATTAAAAATAACAACCATAATCTCAACTAATGACCAGTTTTTTTACGTTTTTATGAGCTTTAATGAAAAATAATTTTTAGGTGCAAGGTGGTCCACCAAGATCTTGGGCCCCAGGCCAACCTCACCTGCAAGTCGGTGCACCTGCTGAAGAACGGACGAGGCTCTGGCGCTGGCTTTCCCTTCGGGGTTGGAGGTTGGCAATTGCCCCCGGAAAGGCCAAAAAATGCCAAATCACAACATAAATGGCAATAAGAATAAGGGAATACGATGAGGGTAGGGCACCGCCGCAAAACGGTGCGCACGAGGGCCGCCCGCCTTGTGTCGCAAGTCGGCTAGGGCCACCGTGCCTGAGCCGGGCACGGCTAAAGATGTTAGGCCAACATTGTAGTTCCCAAAAACTCTGCTTCGCAACGTGGAACATTGGCACGTTGACCGGTCGCACGAGGGAGTTGGCTGACGTACTCTGCAGGCAGAGAGTGGCCGTGGCATTCCTGCAGGAGACTCGTTGGGGTGGCAGTAGCTCCATGCACATTGGGGACGGCTACCAGCTGATGTACACAGGTGCACCTGATTTGTGGTGCTCTCTCGAACGTTGCGACTTATGGTCGTGAGGGTGCTTATCAATGGAATTGTAGCCCACCTGATAAGTGCCTACGCGCCACAGGCTAGGCGTAGCGAAGCCGAAAAGATCTCATTCAAAGTCAAAGTCAAAAATCATTTATTCTGTATAGACCATTAAAACGGCACTTACAAAACGTCAATAATATACATATATGTACTAAAGACTAGCTTAGCAAATGGACCACCGGTTCGAAACGCGGCCCCGGCCTGAGAAGACTCCGGCAAGAAACTCAGCGGGCTTTTTTTTTTTTTTGGTCTATTTACAAAAAATGCTTAGTCTACTTAGTCTAAATACAATCATTTGTTTGAGAAGCATGCATGAGTGAACAGCTCAATTCCAAGCAAGTTTATCATCTAAATATTCTTGTATTTTATAATAGCCTTTTTGGCACAATTTCCTCTTAACTTCATTTTTAAATTTATTTATAGGTAAATCCCTAATTTCATTAGGGAGCTTGTTAAAAAAGCGTATACAGTTACCCTGGAAAGAATTACTAATTTTTTGGAGTCTGCTATCACAGACTACAAGATTGTTTTTATGTCTCGTATTTACGTTATGCCTGTCACAAATTTTTGGAAATTTGGAAATATTTTTCCTTACATACATTAGGTTCTCGAAAATGTATTGTGACACTACGGTCAGAATGTCTATTTCTTTAAACTTTTCTCTGAGGGAGACTCTTGGGCCCAAATTATAAATAGCTCGCACAGCCCGCTTTTGTAATATAAATATTGTATTCAAATCCGCGGAATTACCCCAAAGGAGAATTCCGTAGCTCAAAATACTATGAAAATAACTGAAATAAACTATTCTAGCCGTATCCACATCTGTCAGAGTCCTAATCTTTTTTACAGCGTAGGAAGCTGAACTTAATCTACTGGCTATTTTATCAATATGTGATCCCCACTGCAGTTTGGCATCAATACTTAAACCTAAGAACACTGTTGATTCCACAAGGTTCAACACCTGACCATTGAGTTGTACATTGGTTTCCACCTGTTCAACATTAGGTAGGGTAAATTTAATACATTTAGTTTTATTCCCATTAAGGCAAAGATTATTTGTACTAAACCAATGGACCACTCTTGTTAGTGCACTATTCACTTCGTCATAATTGTTTAGTTGCCTCTTAATTTTAAATATTAACGAAGTATCGTCAGCAAATAAAATAATACTATTTTTGTCTCTTACGTAGTAAGGGAGGTCGTTTATATAAATTAAGAATAAAAATGGTCCTAGTATCGAACCCTGTGGAACGCCCATCGAAACCAAAGATCCTACTGAGCGTGTACCGTTAACATCGACCCTCTGAATTCTATTGTTCAAATATGAAGTCAGAAGATCGAGAGCCTTGTTCCTTATTCCGTAATGTTCTAATTTCCTGATTAATGTGTCATGGTGGACGCAATCGAAAGCCTTGGATAGATCACAGAAGACACCCAATGCATCATGCTTATCTTCCCAGGCTTTGTGAATACAATTTAATAATTCTACACCAGCATCGGTGGTCGAACGTCCTTTAGTAAACCCAAACTGTTTATCATGAAACAGTTTGTTTTCACCAAAATGGGTTAGCATCTGTCCTAGAATTAGTTTCTCAAATACCTTACTCAAGGTCGGCAACACAGAAACGGGTCGGAAATTAGAAGGATCTGTGGTGCTGCCAGCCTTGAACAAAGGTATGACTTTGCTATGTTTCATTAAATCAGGAAATATACCGTTGCTGACACAGTCATTAAACACAGTTGCTAGGTGGGGAGCAATGACATCAATAATACTTGATACAGTTTTGACTGATAATCCCCATAGATCCGCGGTCTTTTTAATATCAATAGATTTAAACGCTTTGGTGATATCCTTGCTATTAACAACTGAGAATACGAAAGTGTCCTCACATTTTTTTACTGATTCCATAAGCAATGACTCGGCGGAGGTGGAAGACGACTGGAGAGTTTTGGTTGTCAATAAGGGAATGTTTGTAAAAAAATTTTCAAACTCTGTCGCAACTTCCATGTCCTCCGTGACATGGCGATCTTCTATTTTTAAATGGAAATCTCTTGCAACTGATGAAGATTTCCCACATTCAGAATTCATTATGTTCCAAGTAGTCTTAATTTTATTAACAGAATTCGCTATTTTCTTTTTAATGAAGTTTGACTTCGCAAAGGAACAGGCTCGCTTGAATATTTTGGAGTAATTTTTAACATAATTCTGAAAAGCAGGGTTGAAATTGTATGATTTTTCAGAATACAGATCAAACAATATCCTCCTACTTCTATAGATTCCCGTCGTTGCCCAGTCACTGAAAATAGGACGCTCGCCAATCGATATTGTTTTTGAGGTAAAAATTCTCCCAAACTCAGTATTGATTAGGTTAATTAGATCCACATAAGACTCTTCTACACTAGTATATGAGGGCAAGTCGGGTAGTTTATTCACTATACTTTCTTTAAAAGAGTCTGATTCTGGGACCAATTCGGGGAAGTGCGTCGTGACATCCCACTGTCGCAGGGTGTCCTGGGTGGTGACCTGAACGGTCATGTGGGTGGTGGGTGTGAGGAGTTTCAGCGTGTTTACGGTGGCTTTGGATACGGTAGTCGCAAGTTGCAACCCAGAGGGTGAGCACATCTTCAGAACATGGGCAACTGCCGTTCATGCCATCGTGAACACGTAGTTCAAAAAGAAATCCAAACATCTTAACACCTACAAGAGCGGGGGGTGCTCTACACAGGTCTATTTCCTACTCACTAGGAGGCACAGCATCAGCTAGGTGGCTAACTGCAAGGTTATACCCGGGGCGAGTCTCACTAGCCAACACCGTCTCCTTGTCATGGACCTCCGCGTGAAACCCAAAGGCAAACGTGCTGAGCGTGCCCAACGCAGAATCAAGTGGTGGCTGCTTGATGAAGTCAAGTCCCAAAGTCTCGTCTCAGCCATCAGTGACAAGTGCGCTGATGCTGTAGACAGTGTAGACGAACCAGTACAGGTTTGCTGGGACAGGATTCAGGCAGCTATTCTTGAAGCGGGGAGGGCGGCACTCGGTATGTCTAAGGGTGGATGCAAGTGTGACAGGGACACTTGTTGGTGGAACGACATAGTCCAGAAAGAGATCAGGGCGAAGAAAGCCCTCTATAAAAAGTAGCAAGCGTCCAAATCTTCCGAAGACCGCGATGCGTACAAAGATGCAAATTCGCCGCCTTGCAACGGCTATATACCAAAGTTTAAAGTTAAAAGTTAAAGTTCAAAGTTCAAGTTCAAGTTCAAAGTTCAAAGTTCAAAGTTCAATGTCCTTTATTTGTTGAATATGGAACAAAAATGATGTTTACAAGTGGAATCGTCTGAGGGGCAAAAGTTGGCGCGGTCCAGGGCCAAAGCGGCACAGGGTCTATCCAAGTGCCGCTGCATTCAAGACCCTGGGGGCAATCTGTTGTACGAGAAAGTCGCGGTGAAGGAGAGATGGCGCCCATCTACCACCAGCTGCTGAATAAGCAGCATAAAGAGGTGCAGCCACCAGACCTCCCTCCGAATCAAGGACTAGTGCCACCGATTACGCCTGCTGAAGTCGAGACTGCCATTCGCCGCATGAAGAACCAGAAAGCTGTAGGACCCGACGAAGTCCCTATCGAGGCTTGGAAGGCAATGGGTGCCCATGGTGTGAGCATTCTAGCAAATCTCTATAACCGCATACCCGGTGAGATCCCGAGCCAGTGGAGGCTAAGCATCATCACACCAATCTTCAAAGGCAAGGAATCGGTGCAGGAGAGTGGCAGTTACCGCGGATAACCGACTCCCAGATCCGACAGGAAAGTACACTCTCGGGTTGTCAGTACGGGTTTCGTCCCAGGCACGGAACTATGGACCCGGTGTTCGCCCTAAGGATTGTGGTGGGGAAACACAGGGCGAAGAACACGCCTTTGCACTGCCTATTCTTAGACATACAGAAGGCCTTCGACCGTGTTCCTCGCGCAGTGATCTGATGGGCATTGCGGGCCAAGGGAGTCCCAGAAACTTACATTGACACCATCCGAGACTTGTACTACGATTCCGGTTCTGTGGTTCGGACTGCTGTTGGTGACTCGAAAGCCTTCCCTATCACCGTTGGGGTACACCAAGGATCCGTCCTTAGTCCTTACCTGTTCAGCGTAGTATTAGACATTTTGTCGGACAGCATCAGAAACTCGCATGAGCAGCCCCCGTGGTTGCTCATGTATGCTGATGATATTGCGCTGATGGACGTGGACAGGAGCAGATTGGTGCGACGCGTGAAAGGGTGGAAGGAAGTGCTTGAGAACGGCGGCGGTCTGAAGCTAAATGTAGCGAAGACAGAATACTTAGCGTTAAACTCCACAGATCCCATACCCATTCGCATAGGCGATGACTTGGTCGAGCGCACGGACCTGGTTAAGTACCTGGGATCTCTACTTCATGTGACTGGTGAAATCAACTACGACGTCAGGGCATGGATTGCTACCGCGTGGGCCAAGTGGCGAGAAATGACTGGCGTCACGCGTGATCCCAAAATGCCAGTTAGGTTGAAGAGGCAGGTCTATAAGACGATCATTAGACCTGTTCTCTTACATGGTTGCGAGGCGTGGCCGCTGCTGGAGCGACACAAGCAAGAACTACGTGTCACGGTGATGAAAATGCTGCGATGGATGTGTGGCGTCACGCGTAAAGATCGCGTGAGGAACTCTCGCATCCGCAACCTTCGCGAATAAAATGCAAGAGAGCCGCCTTCGCTGGTGCGGCCACGTCTTGCGGCAACCGCCAGGCTACGTGGGTGCCTCCACCGGGTCCAGGTAAAAGGGGTAGGCCCAAGAAGTCCTGGCTTGACGCCATGGAGGGTGATATGCGTGCAAATGGTCTCACTGCCATTGACGCCCAAGATCGTGCGAAGTGGAGGAGGAAGAGCCGGAAGGCGGACCCTGAGCTCCGAGGTCATCTTGGCCACGGATGCAATCAGGAAAATGCGTCTTTATGCAGATGGTGATGATGATTGCCAGATATTTTATAATAAAGTCGATTGAATATAATATGTTATTCTCATTTATCTGCATGCTTCTAATTAATATGGTGCAAAAGTCCATTCATCTGCCTTGGTCATCATTAATCTGGTTGACCAATTTATCAGCACTGTCTATTTCCTAAACTACTGGGTACAAATCAGTGCCTTCGAAATATGATATAACATATAATGTACTGGTCACGATTTTATGTGAGTTAAAGTCTAAAAGTTAAAAAAAAATTGAGCCATATCAATGAGGCAAATACACTCGGTTTCAAAGAAACACCCAGTTGCGTTTTATGGAAACGCGACTGTATTTTTTTCGAAACTTTAAGCTCGCACATTATGCGATTGAAACTAAAGTCCGACCAATAAAATAAAAAACCCGTACTGGGGGCGCCAAAAACATCTATGATTATGACAACACCAAGTATAGTGATACACATGTAAAATGCCAATATTTTTCAACACACTTGCTTATGAACAGGCTTTTATTTCCCCGCAATTAAGCACGGAATGACACCTAATATAAAACTGTGACTTTTTCATTGCTTCTTCTTCCTCCTAGCGTTATTCCCAGTCGCATCCGAAGCTTTCAGCTTGGAGTCTGGGGTCCGCTTTTACCAGTCATAGCTACAGATTTGGCTAGACCTCGATATTTTTTCCGTGAAGCGATTGCCACCTGACCTCCACGACCCAATGTTAACATTAGGCGATATCGAAGCTTTGCAGCTAGACCGTTGTTTTTGGACTTTTTAGGGCACCAACTACCCGTAACGACTGCCATAGATGTCCTTATGGCAACCGGGACCGACGGCTTAACGTGCTCTCCGAGGCACGACCAGACCAATGCAAATACCCATATTTAATGCACACAAATATTTGCACTGAGCGGGGATCGAACCCGCGCCTCCTGCGTAGCGGCCGCGTTCACTACCGCTACGCCACGGAGGCTGTCATGTTTTTCATTGCTATTATTCACAAGAGTGAGTTATAGACTTCTTTTTTTAATTTCATTAAGTTGCTTTGTTCTTAAGTTTCGATACAAAAAAGATCGTGTCCAATATTACAAACGAATTAATATAGAAAGAAAAGAAAAAGAAAGAACTTGTAGTACGTGTTTAATATACAAAACTTTCACTAAAATGTATTTTTTTTTTCTCTGTTAAAAAGTTAAGTTTTTCTCTGTTAAGTTTTCTGGTTAAAATAGAAAAATAGACGCGGCGTGTTACACTGGTTACAAGGACTGGGCACAAATCACAACACAGTAGTATCCGTATAATAGTTTACTGCTTGGAATGGTAAATACAAGTTAGACATACAGTTACACCATGTATAGAACAGGGACCACGCGATATTGTTTTTCGGACTGCATAAAATTCTTGTATTTTATGCCTAACAGCACAGAGATCAAAATAATCGAGCATGATTTTCTTTTTTGCGTTAGGCTTATTTTTCTTAGGCGTAGAAAATACATTTGACGTTTGACCTTCTCTTCGTATTTTTATTACAGAAGATCGGGATATACCTAAAAATGTGAATAATAATTATTAGTCACAGTAAAATCAGTAGATTAGGCCAATTTCAGTTGCACGTACTCTATGATGTCCTACCCGTCATGTTGACAACAAGGTCCGTGATGTTATTTAGAAGAACAGAGTCCAATCCTTCCTACTTTTTATCCGACAAATACTTTGTTATATTATAAATTACTTTTCTTAACTGGCTTTTAATAGTTTTCGGCATATTACTATAGTTTTGTAGTTTTGTAGCGCTCTCAAACTCAACAACACGCACAATTGACACCACACTGACAGATGACCATAATGACATTGTATAGATTGTTACCATATGAAGAAATTAGTTCCAATAGTTTACCGCAATATGGCGAGGTTTTTTATTTTACTGGTCGGGCTTTAAGAAATATTTTCAACTAGCTGTTCGCAGCTCCGCCCGCGTGGATGTCGGTTATTATATGAGAAATTCTTCGACGATATCGCAGAAATGGCTCAACTCGATTCGTTTACAACTTAAGTTGCCCGCAACTCACGTCTTGCGTCTCCACAACCAATCAGCAATTCTCAAAAGGTATCGACAAGATGGCGGCTTGGTGAAACATCAATTTGACATTGATATTGTACAAAACATTGAGAAAATATTTCTCAGTTTCCAGTCATGTTTCCATAAAACGCAACTGAAGTTGAAGAAACTTATGTTTCTTTCTAGTTACCAAGTTGCCTAATGTAAGAAAGGGGTTTAAAGTGCGGTGATAAAATAGGATGTACCAACCTCTGTCAGGTTGGGTTAATAGACGATTAGGGTGAAGATAATTGTTTGATATTATCTTGGTTCTGGAGTACTCGACAAATTATATGGGTTAAGTGAGTAATACATTAATGTACTTCCGTCTGTTTATTCCCGGAGGAGGTGAAAATGGGATGAAACTAGACGTCGTTAATCAGACCCCAGGTATTATGGGTTTGTACATAATAACATACATAGATCCTATTTGCTACACCTAGCGTTAACGGGGATGTTCATTAAAGTTTCCAATAACTCCTACGAATATTTTCAACATAAAAATAACAAATTGTCCTTTTTCACAGGTCACCCGCGTGGGGGAACCAGCTTACCAGCTCTCCACTGTGACCTGTGTTATTCAGAGGGACACAGGAAAGTCTCCAAGCTGCCCTCTACAGAGCCGCTCCAGCCCCGCCGGGCATTAGCCCTGCAGAGAAGAGGCACTACCGAATCCATTGCCTAGGAGGGTGCACTGCGTGGAGTTTACACGCACCCCTAACAAAGTGGGCCCTCACACCATACGCACCCTATACCTTATACCTTTCGCCTCTTCTTCTGACATCGGAAGGGTTGAGTTGATTTCTAAAGTTTGTAGCGCAAACATAAAACATAGAAAGAATTTGCACGATATAAAATTTTGAAATCAGTATAATCCTTGCAGAAAATTATTAGGTACTTCAGCAAAAACAGATTTTTTTAAAAAGTTTTTTTATTAATAATTTTGTTCTACAATACACATAGACAATTTAAAAAACAAAACAGTTATTGACTTTATAAAAACCAGTCACATATCTATGGACATTTTCACACTCCTCGACCGTGTAGTGTAGAATATTGGAAAATGGATCGAGCACTCAATCCTTCATACCAGCCACGCCATTAACCGCTAAAGGAAAATTTCTTGATAATTTGCGCACTCAACAGTAGCCAGTAAGATTTCCCAGTGACAAATATCGTTCGCGGACCTTATGACAGGCATGTAATAGGCTGCCGGGGCACAGATTACCTAGCCGGGGTAACAAATGATCGAATAATAACGGGGTTGCTAAATAGAGATTGGATTTTTCCCATATTTATAAATTATTTTCCCTAAAATTATAAGTATGTTTTGAAACTAATTTTTATAATAGGAATTACAATTTTTAAAAATTGAATAGGTATTAACTTTTGAACATACCTACTTCAAGGAACATATTTTTCATCCCACCATCTCGGAAAGAGTATTTTTGCTCTTCGATAACTGAGCGTAATGCTTCGTTTACATACTCGCGGCAGAGCGAGGGAAGTGGCGAGAGAAGTGGGCAGGGACGTTGTGTGAATGGTATATTCGTCATGCCGCGAGTATAATACTGCCACGTACCTATATTGCTGCGAGTGTCAGCTTGGCGGCGCGAGAAGGAGCGGCAATACTAGCGCAATGAAGCATTCACATACTCGCGTCGCGCACACTTCGCATCGAGCGCTCGTTGTGTACGCGCGTGTCACAGTCACAGGATTACTTCGAATTTATTATCATGACAATAACGCAACCAATCGAATGGTCCAACGAAAAATCAATAGAATTTATTGAAATGCTTGCTACGGATCTAATTAAATAATATAGGTAATACATATGTATATAAAAGGTAGGTAGGTAGGTACCTACCTACCAAACTAGAATAGGTAGGTAGGTAGGTACCTACCTACCTACCAAATTAAAATAGGTAGGTAGGTAGGTAGTACCTACCAAATTAGCCTGATTACCTACCAAATAGGTAGGTAGGTAGGTACCTACCTACCTACCAAATTAGCCTAATTACACCTACCAAATAGGTAGGTAGGGTACCTACCAAATTAGAATAGGTAGGTAGGTAGGTACCTACCTACCAAACTAGAATAGGTAAGTACCTACCTACCTATTTGGTAGGTAATCAGGCTAATTTGGTAGGTACTACCTACCTACCTACCTATTTTCATTTGGTAGGTAATTAGGCTAATTTGGTAGGTAGGTACCTACCTACCTACCTATTCTAATTTGGTAGGTAACCTACTTACCAAATTAGCCTAATTTACCTACCTACCTATTTTAATTTGGTAGGTAGATAGGTACCTCTACCTACCTACCAAATTAGCCTAAGTATACCTACCAAACAGGTAGCTAGGGTACCTACCAAATTAAAATAGGTAGGTAGGTAGGTACCTACCTACCAAATTAGAATAGGTAGGTAGGTAGGTACCTACCTACCTACCAAATTAGCCTGATTACCTACTAGCTAAGTATCTAAGTAGATAGCCTAGCCTAATAAAATGCCTATACTGCATTCGGTTAGGTGTCCACTTAACTAAAGTCGTCCATCTCCATCGCAAGGCGAATACTGTATGCGGGGCAACGCGATGAACATCGCGATGATGCGAGTGTTGGGCAACGCGATGAACATCGCGATGATGCGAGTGTTTGAATGCTAGGGCATTATTCGCGTGAATATTGCCGGCAAGGCGATGAGCAATGCGAGCGGCAGTATGTAAACGCGGGGTAAAAGTCGTTTTTATCCTCTAGCTAGAGGATAAAGTAAATTTGAATTTAGAACATCGTGTGTACTAGGTTTGTGCTGGTTTGTGAACTCAAAACATCATTAAACCTATTACTTCTACCTCTATGGTGCCGAATTTATCATACAACTTTTTTTTAATTTATGAAAAACTCAGGCTCGGAACCTCCTTGGAGTACTTTTTTTTTTAAATTTGCTTTGCGCGCATCAATTTTTTTCACGTCATATTGTTGAACATTGTTGTGGAATTTTTATTTTTTTGTATTTTATTATTAGTATTAATACACATATTATACAGCCTCCGTCGCGTAGTGGTAGTGAACGCGGCCGCTACGCGGGACGCACGGGTTCGATCCCCGCTCAGTGCAAATATTTTTTATGCATGAAAATGGGTATTTGCATTGGTCTGGTCGTGCCTTGGATAGCACGTTAAGCCGTCAGTCACGGATGCCATACGAACATCTATGGCAGTCGTTACGGGTAGTTGGAGCCCTAAATAGTTCAACAACAACGGTCTAGCTAGCTGCAATGCTTCGATATCGCCTAATGTCACCATTGGGTTGTGGAGGTCAGATGGCAGTCGCTTCACGGAAAATATCGAGGTCCAGCCAAATCCGCAGTTAAGACTGGTAAAGCGGACCCCGGACTCCGAGGTGAAAGCTTCGGATGCGACTGGGAATTAACGCTAGGAAGGAGAAGCATTTCATTATTTCCTCGCTGAGGTGGGATGAAAAGTTACGTGTTGCACTCGAGTGCAAAGATTTTTCAACTTGTGCTCTTTTGATTCCCTCGCTACCGCTCAAGATTCTAATTTGTGAATCACTCGCTACGCTCGTGATTCAAATTTAGAATCTTTCGCTTGCTCGGTCATCAAAACTGAGCACGCGGTTAAAAAGCAACTTTGCACTCTTGTATAACAAATAACTATATTCGTTCAGTGTCATCTATAAAAAAAGTACCAACACTTTCGTTCTTTCAGCACCGATATATGCACATAAAACAAGTCTACCTGCTAAAACAATATTTTGAAATTCCAAAATGTTAATTTCCTCCCCCTAAAATATTTTATTTTCCCGCTGAGGGGGCCATCTCGATAGCCCTGGGTCAGCCGGGGTGCGAGAGATATGCCAGTTGCAATCTCAACTCCGGGAATAAATAACACAAGACGGCGTGCGGTTTTAGTCGATTCCAGGCCGAAATAACCACCTCCGTTGGCGCCAGCGGAAGGCTATCCGTGAAGTTAAAAAAAAAATCACTTTCCCAAAAACCCAAGGTCAATTATTTTCCCCAAATTTACAAGAAAAATCCCAATCTACCAATCATGCAACTGAACAACATGGCCGTACTCCGCCATCTTGGGTGCAAATTGGCGCGTAACACGCTTTAGCTTTTAATGTTATGCGTGTGTACTTTATATTATTTATTACCGCCAAGGGGTTGGATTGTGGACTTATTGTTTCTCGTGGAATTAACAAACATAATGTGAGTTTCTTATATACGCAAATATTTGTGTGCATGAACTATGGGTATTTGCATTGGTCTGGTCGTGCCTCGGAGAGGAGAGCACGTTAAGCCTTCGGTCCCGGTTGTCATAAGAACATCTATGGCAGTCGTTATATACAGGTAGTTGGAGCCCTAAAAATTCCAAAAACAACGGTCTAGCTGCAAAGCTTCGATATCGCCTAATATTACCATTGGGTTGTGGAGGTCAGATGGCAATCGCTTCACGGATAATATCGAGGTCTAGCCAAATCCGTAGTTAAGAATAGTAGAGTGGACCCCAGACTCCGAAATGAAAGCTTCGGATGCGACTGGGAATTAACGCTAAGAGGAAGAAGAATGTGAGTTTCTTATTCATCTATTTGGTTTGTTTGTTAGATTAATAATGGCATGTTACTCGTACTAGACCTAGCTCAATCAATTGTAGTAGGTATACATTGGACTCTATATACCGTGTAGTACCTTTTTATATAGCTAGCTTTTAAAAATCATTAAATTATTATCTATGTACAAATAGAGGTGTCAAATTTTGCGCATAAAGGGTCAAAACCTCGAAATTCTGCGTCCCGTTCCAAATTCTAAATTCATTCCCGCCTCACCCAGCTTGTCAGTAGAATAGGTATACCTACATAGAAGTTATTGGTATAATGTCAGTTTTGTGTTTTGCCGATAAAAACTAATGAAATTAAAAAATAACAGAGGCCTGATGGCGACAGGAAGGACAGCCCGTCGTCCGATAAGAACTGCTGACAGCTCAAGGAATAACTCGTTGACAGCAAGGCGCTTCTTCATAAAAAAAAAACTGGCAAATGAAATTTTATATAAAAAAGCTGATTAACAAAGTTGTAACAGGAGCTTCATAATAACTTTTTCTGATTGTAGTCACGTTTTGTAAAACTTTTTAGGATATTTATTTATCTTAAGCCATTTAGATACGAGTTACTTGGTTTGGAAGATCCCCATACATTACATTCTCAAAGTAAACTCACTATACCTACCAAGGTACGTTTGTAAACCCACAAAAGCTTTCCATTACGCGCAATTGAGAACAATGACCGTTTATATTCCGTATAATATGCCGAAATGGTTGTAATATCTGTCGTTAATCTCAAGCTCACAGAGGACCCTCGACATGGTTTATGTCCCATCAAAGTATTAACTTTAATCCTGCACCTAAGAGTAGGTTAGCCAAACATTCTTCTTTTAAATTTAAAGACTATTGTTCGCGCCATTTAATAAATGTTATGCTTCGTTTCAATTGGCTGGATTGATGAGGTTTGAGAGATATGGACGCTTTAGCTGTTATCGTAGGGCCAATTCTCCTGATAAAAAGTTTTTTAAAATCCAGTAAAAGTCTATACAATGTGACATGGAGCGGGTGAATTCCCTTGCGTTCAGCAGGTATAAAAAGGCCACTTTGTTGGAATCGTATTATGATAATATTTTATTTTGCGACCATATTTACACGAAATTGGAATAAGCTATTGTGATTCTGCTCGTACGACCCACTATACGAATTTTGTCGGAATCTGTTAGCGGAATCGCTCAATGTGGCTTTTTTAGACCAGTAGCTTTGCACAGCTTCTCTGAGCATACAGCGACGAGCACAGTCAGCGCTACGACAGTATTGATAGGTACAGATTGACATTGGTCGGGTGGCGTCATTGGAGATCGACCAATGACAATCTTTAACAAAACTGTCAAAGCGCTTTGCTCGACGCTGTATGCGTAGGGGGGATAGAATGGGCATTCACTCGTCTGATGTAAATCAACCTAATGCATACAGCGTCGAGCACACACGGGCACAGCGCTGTGACAGCCTTGATAAAGATTGTCATTGGTCGATCTCTAGTGACGTCACCTAGTCCGACCAATGACTACAAAGTGGTGCAGATTTTAGTAGAGTCCGCGCCGCACTGTTTAAAGTCTAAATTGTATGAAGCAGGCCTATGGTGCGATTTAGTTAGTCATTAGAGTGAGGAGCACGGTGTCCTGGATTATAGGAGTAACCCCACGAGGTGCTTAAAATAATTTGAAACAGACACAATTAAACACTTTCGTACATGTCGCGCATAGTAGATGAGCGGAGAGAATAACACACTTATGAAATGGAACTTAGAATATTGTTTATTTGGGTTTCGTACACTTTAAGTGTAATTTGTAGTCTTATTGAGTCTCAATTAACACCTTTTCACAAGATTTGAACTTGTAATCTTTGTTAGTTTGTTTGCGAAGGTTATATCTTGCTAGCCGAGATATAAACCGAGAGAAAATTGAAAATTGGCGTACATTTATAAGTATAGAGAGGTCTAGAGTTCGAAATCCTTACCATAACACTCCTAACAGAAGTAATTGGGCTTGCCTGGGGGAATTTAGGAGGAACACCTACTTACAATTTCGGTTGCTAATATTCATTTCCTAGTATTTTTTATATGAAAAATTTTGCCAATTGGCAGTATTTAAGATACCCAGGCGCGAAATAGGCGTGATAGTAGAGAGTACGTATTTATGTGGACACCAGTTAGTAAATTACAAATTCCTAACTCACAAACATACACATGTATCAATCATGACAGACAGACATGTGGTATATTTGTTGCCGCATTATATTTCCCCCAAATAAAGTATCTATTACCCTAATGGCCCAGGGAATGCTTGCACATGTTCATAATGCTTTCAAGAATCATCTTAATGTATGTAGGTATACTAATAATAAGTATAGGAAACATAAATGGGTGTTTGCTCGCGGTCCTACTACTAATTTGTCCCACAAAGACGGACGCCCACTGACTTTTTACGAATTCGACGTACTCCGCCTAAAGGATATGGAGGACCTGAACAACTTATTTTTAAATTAGTCAGCCAATAATTACGACAGGGACCACGGGTAGTTGTTTTCCCCGTGGTCCCTGCAGGTACCGTTGTAGGGACCATGGGCAATAAACCCTTCTGTCAGTGTTTGACCACTGACCACAACTCAGGCATGGAGATCAAACGGCAGTCGCTCCCAATATAGCCTAAAACCAACCATATCTAGACGGACCTCGGACGAGTAGCTGTGAGAAATTCAATCGCCTTGTAGCCTAAAGGTATGATTCCGATGTAGCCCGCATACGACAACTGCCGATGCACGCAGCACATACAGCTTATCCATTACTTGTTAAACTCCGATCTCCGATACGTATGAAAAGGGCCATTGAGAAGCCGCAATTAATTACATCTATAAACTAATTTTTATTGCAAGGGGATTCTGGTGAATCAACGAGTTCACTGGGATCCCTTGGGGGATTAGATTAGGGGTGGTGGGGTGATTAGGGGATCCTGGTGGCCATACGCCATCTTGTGCGTGCGTCTCTGTAGTTATCGTTTGCGGCCCTCCGGCGCATCGGTCACCTTCGGAATCATACCTTAATAGCAGCCCAGTTGCCCCCACGTTGACACCACCACTGGTGACAAATGGGATTTCTTTCCAAAAAATGTCCCACTGGTGGCGTCACCAGCGGTGGCAATTGGGAATGGTCACTCTTTTTGTTTCCAATTGTCACCAACGATGACAGATCAGATTTGAATTGGGCAACCTAGCTCAACCCCCATGATGAAGAAAAAAAATTAGGCAAATGACCATAGAGCCTTCTTTGTTTTGAAGTTGGTTAATAACTTCTTTAGGAGAAAGTATCTATGTGGTATATGTACACTAACTCGATTGTCTCAGCGGGTGCTCCACAGCAGAGCAGCGCACCGTGCATTAGCGATCCTTTCAGCTTCCACCATGGTTGGTTACACCCCTTATGTGCTCCGAACAAAGGAATAGGTTTTTCCTGTTGCTACGTGACATTGGAAAGCTTTTATTCGATCACATATTACAGAATGTACGTATAATTTATTTTGTATAACAAAGCCGAAATATCGCAATTCGATTTGGATTTTAAGTCAGAAAAGGTAACAATGAAAAGGAGGCCTTAAAAATAATTATACCGTTCATAAAAAACTGTTCATCCATTTAGAAATTTTAGCAGCTATGAGGAGGCTTGATTGGTAGATATTTCCTCGTGGCCAATCTTTGTCGCTAAACTGATTTGGCTACAAGGAGTCCAATTTCTTTTTGGCCATACCTACTCTCTTCAAAATAGACAAATCACACTCACCAGCGTTGAGGATGTAGAGTTGTAGACATGTATACACAAACATATTAGTAACCCTCCTTTTTTATCTTTTTGGATGAATTTTAGACAAGGAGAAGGAGGAGAAACGACTCAACGACGTACGTTTCAATCAGGATTTTCAATGCACTATTTCTCTTTAACAAAAATTAAAAAAATGTAATCATAAAATACATTTATTGATATTCAGATCACTGTCTTGTCATGATGATAGAGTAACTACTGGATTGAAGTGGACTGTTGGAATCTTGAGTGCGCAGAACTCCATGAGTGCCAGGCCCAAGGGATAAAATATCTTCTGATTATAGCGAATCTGGCGATAGACCATCGCTTTAGCAAATAGAAAGTAACATGGCCCCCTCCGAAAAATCCTATTTGTTGGTATAGTTTACCTAATAATTACGACAGGGACCACGGGTAGTTGATTTCCCCGTGGTCCCTCTGCTGGTACCATTGCAGGGACCACGGGCAATAAAGATACCAGGCCTAATCTAGCAGGGATAATTTTTAAATCTGGGAGCATCCTACTGCTTACTTTATACTCCGCAAAAATTCCCATGGAATCCGTTGACTACCCAGTTTGACCACGGATGAAGGGATCTCGAAGAGTAGAGCATTATGTATAAAACTTATCATCATCATAAATATGGAAGAGCCTTCTGTCCCCGTTAGATATCTAGTGTTACTGTACGAAGAAATAGGAACCCCGCGACGCGGAACCCCTTCGATCAATTAGATAGACATTTAGTGTTTGAATATTGGACCAATCGTGAATTGTACCAACTGCAGCTAAAGGCACTTGTTTTCGAATGTCACTATTATTTCTAATAGAACTCAGCCAGCTTAATATTGAACCAATTGCAAATTAGACTCTTGAATCTTTTTGATCAATGAAATCGCAAAAAGTCCATGACCAAAACGACTTTTTCATTGGTCAAAAACACGCCAGAGATCTGATCTGGGGATTGCCGTACTACGAGGACTAGTCTGCTTTTCTGCTGCCACGCATACAATTTGTTAAATAAATAGAAAGAATGGCTTATAACAGTTTAATTCACTTCAACGATGTGGGGGTCCGACCGGTGCGTCGAACGAGTGGTGGAACAACCTATACGCGCAGTATTCCATTAAGGCCAAGGACAAAGGATAAATTATACTTTTTTTCACCTGAGTTGTGACAAAGTACGCCAGTAGTGCCGCCCCAGCCGTGTACCATCCCCACTCGTTATTCTTCTGCTGGGAGTAATAGCAGAGTGAGACGACGTTGCATGCAATCATCATGTGTCCGAGATGTGGGTTGTCGTTGTTGGTAATTGCCAAGACGAAAGGAAGTACGCCGGAGAGCAAATGGGCCGTGCAGAGCGTCTGGTCGCTGGAATACAAATCTGCCATCAGACATGGCAGAGCCAGGTACTTGGACGCTTTCAAGCTGATATTGTAAAGCGCTGTGAAATCGTTATTGAACGTGCCACCTGGAACAAGGATATTGGTTTTATTAGCGGTCTTATCAGTTACTATAGTCATATATAGCAAGCGTTGCCTTATCAGAATATATAGAGGTGTAGGTAAGCAAGTGAGGTTTGTTTGGGCCCCAAAGTAGCTGATAGGGTCCAGTACACCCAGTCAATCAATCAATAAATTAACCTATTGCAGTCCACTGCTGGACATAGGCATCTCCCAATATGCGCCACGTTTACCGATCCTCCGCCTTCCGCATCCAGTACACCCACGCGGCCACGTTGCATTATTCGCGTAAGACATTCAGTACTAACTTTGGTAATGTAGAAATCCCAGGATCCCGTGTATAAAAAAATTTGCATGCATTCCCGGATGAGTGAAGCTCTTCCCGGATACCCGGCTGATTCCCCTTCCTGCGACGCAACATAGTATTATGTGAGCAAGAGAGGTATTTAAATCGTCCTCTTTTGTCATAGCGTGCCACCTAACTAATTAAATATTATAAAACATTATATAAATATCTAAAAAATACAATTCTCTCCAATAAATGATATTTCTTATTAGAGAGAAAAGAAACAATGTCACAATGAAAGAGAACGTGAGTGACGTATGTTTGAAAAGCCATAAGTAAAAACTATTTACATAGAAATGCATAGAAACGAGTATCTATTTAAGTAAAAAAGAGTCCAATACTTCCGGAATTAAAAAAATACTTCATAGAAACTTTTGAACTTGGCTAGCCTACCTCTCTGAGGATAGGTATGCCTAGTGAGGAGTCCTCACCAGGTAGGTAGGTACCTATGAGGACTGAGGATAGGATAAGATTCTCGACCTCGACTCATCATCTGCATATAGACGTATTCTCCTGATTGCATCCGTGGCCAAGATGACCTCGGAGCTCAGGGTCCGCCTTCCGGCTCTTCCTCCTCCACTTCGCACGATCTTGGGCGTCCATGGTAGTGAGACCATTAGCACGCATATCACCCTCCACGACGTCAAGCCAGGACTTCTTTGGCCTACCCCTTTTACCTGGACCCGGCGGGGGCACCATTGCCAGGCATTTGTTCCCCACGTAGCCTGGCGGTTGCCGCAAGACGTGGCCGCACCAGCGAAGGCGGCTCTCTTGCACTTTATCCGCGATGTCACGGACATGGAGGCTGCCGCGGATGCGAGAGTTCCGTACGCGATCTTTACGCGTAACGCCGCACATCCACCGCAACATTTTCATCTCCGTGACACGCAGCTCTTGCTTGTGTCGCTCGAGCAGCGGCCACGCCTCACAACCATACAAGAGAACAGGCCTAATGATCGTCTTATAGACCTGCCCCTTCAACCTGACTGGCATTTTAGGATCACAGGTGACGCCAGTCATTTCTCGCCACTTGGCCCACGCGGCAGCAATGCGTGCCTTGACGTCGTGGTCGATCTCACCGGTCACATGAAGTACAGATCCCAGGTACTTAACCTGGTCCGTGCGCTCGACCAAATCATCGCCTATGCGGACGGGTGTGGGATCTGTGGAGTTTAACGCTAAGTATTCTGTCTTCGCTACATTTAGCTTCAGACCGCCGTTCTCAAGCGCTTCTTTCCATCCTTTCACGCGTCGCACCAATCTGCTCCTGTCCGCGTCCATGAGCGCAATATCATCAGCATACATGAGCAACCACGGAGGCTGCTCATGTGAGTTTCTAATGCTGTCCGACAAAACATCTAATACCACGCTGAACAGGTAAGGACTAAGGACGGATCCTTGGTGTACCCCGACGGTGATAGGGAAGGCTTTCGAGTCGCCAACAGCAGTCCGAACCACGGAACCGGAATCGTAGTACATGTCTCGGATGGTGTCAATGTAAGTCTCTGGAACACCCTTGGCCCGCAGTGCCCACCAGATCACCGCGCGAGGAACACAGTCGAAGGCCTTCTGCATGTCTAAGAATAGGCAGTGCAGGGGCGTGTTCTTCGCCCTGTATTTCCCCGCCACAACCCTTAGGGCGAACACTGGGTCCATGGTCCCGTGCCCGGGACGGAACCCGTACTGGCACTCCGAGAGTGCACTTTCCTGTCGGATCCGAGAGTCGATTATCCGTTCATAGAGCTTCATGGTGTGGGACATTATCTTTATACCGCGGTAACTACCACACTCCTGCACCGATCCCTTGCCTTTGAAGACTGGCATGATGATGCTCAGCCTCCACTGGCTCGGGATCTCGCCGGTGAGGAGTACGCGGTTATAAAGATTTGCTAGAATGCCCACACCACGGGCGCCCATTGCCTTCCAAGCGTCGATGGGGACTTCGTCGGGTCCGACAGCTTTCCGGTTCTTCATGCGGCGAATGGCAGTCTGGACTTCCGCAGGCGTTATCGGTGGCACTAGTCCTTGATTCGGAGGGAGGTCTGGTGGCTGCACCTCTTTATGCTGCTTATTCAGCAGCTCGTGGAAGTATGAGCGCCATCTCTCCTTCACCGCGACTTTCTCGTACAACAAATTGCCCCCAGGGTCTTTAATGCAGCGGCACTTGGATAGACCCTGCGCCGCTTTGGCCCTGGAACGCGCCAACTTATATATGAGCTTTTGCCCCTCAGACGATTCCAACTTGGTATATAGAGGTTGCAAGTGGTCTCGTTTGGCCCTGGCTACGGCTCTCCTGGTGGCGCGTTTTGCATCTTTGTACGCATCGCGGTCGTCGGAAGATTTGGACGCTTGCCACTTTTTAAAGAGGGCTTTCTTCACCCTGATCTCTCTCTGGACTGTGTCGTTCCACCACCAGGTGTCCTTGTCACACTTGCGTCCACCCTTAGACATGCCGAGCACCACCCTCCCCGCCTCAAGAATAGCTGCCCGAATCCTGTCCCAAGAAACCTGTACTGGTTCGTCTACAGCATCGGCGCACTTGTCACCGATGGCTGAGACGAAACTTTGGGACTTAGCTTCATCAAGCAGCCACCACCTGATTTTGCGTTGGGCACGCTCGGCACGCTTGTCTTTGGGTTTCACGCGGAGGTCCATGACAAGGAGACGGTGTTGGCTAGTGAGACTCTCCCCGGGTATAACCTTGCAGTTGGCCACCCTGCTGAATTTGTGCCTCCTAGTGAGCAGGAAATCAACCTGGATTAAGTGCCCCCCGCTCTTGTAGGTGACAAGATGTCCGGATTTCTTTTTGAAGTACGTGTTCACGATGGCCAGGTCGGCAGTCGCACACGTTCTGAGGATGTTCTCACCCTCTGGGTTGCGACTACCGTATCCAAAACCGCCGTGGACACGCCCAAACTCCTCACACCCGTCACCCACGTGACCGTTCAGGTCACCGCCCAGGACAATCTCCTGCGACAGCGGGACGTCACGAAGCACTCCCCCGAGTTGGTCCCAGAACAAGATCTTTTCGGCTTCGCCACGCCCAGCCTGTGGAGCATAAGCACTTATCAGGTGGGTTATAATCCCATCGATAAGCACCCTCACAACCATAAGTCGGGCGCTATAGCTCTTCACCTCCAAGATGTCATCCTGCAACGCCCGGGAGAGCACCACGCCCACCCCGGCCTGCCCATCAGGTGCACCTGTGTACATCAGCTGGTAGCCTTCCCCAATGTGCATGGTGCTATCGCCACCCCACCGAGTCTCCTGCAGGAACGCCACGGCCACTCTCCGCCTGCAGAGTACGTCAGCCAACTCCCTCGTGCGACCGGTCAACGTGCCGATGTTCCACGTTGCGAAGCGGAGTTTACGGGAATCACAAAGTTGGCCTAACATCTTTAGCCGTGCCCGGCTCAGGCACGGTAGCCCTTGCCCACTTGCGACACGAGGCGGGCGACCCTCATGCGCGCCGTTTTGCGGCGGCGCCCTACCCTCATTGCGATTCCTTTTCTTTTTACGAGCCATTTAATTTTTTTAAATTTGGCAATTTTGGCTTTTCCGGGGGTGACTGCCGTCCGACCCCCCAACCCCGAAGGGAAAGCCAGCGCCAGAGCCTCGTCCGTTGTTCAGCAGGTGCACCAGCTTGCAGGTGAGGTTGGCTTGGGGCCCAAGATCTAGGTGAGCCCCCATACACCTCTCGACCTCGACTCTATTATAAAATTAAATCAAAATAATGTACATAAATGTAATGGAAATAAAATGAGTCGCCAAATTAATTGCTAACATTTCATCGCTAGAAGGTGATTTCTTTTCATCCTTTATAAAAGATAACAAATTCCTCAACTCAAGTATAAAAACAAAAAATAATACGACAAACTCTGGCCATACCATACCACAGAGGCATAAAATACTCATTGCTTTCTTTAGTAGTCTGTGGTACAACGCTTCGTGATGTTTCCTTTGCCTTAATATAGCAACATTGAATGTTGAAGAGGAGCCGAAAATTAAAAAAAAAACACAAGCTGCCATTTTGCTAGAATTTGTTCAATACACCATTCGTTTGTAACTGAATCTTCAGAAATCACTTATTCCATTTGAAAACAAGATCTAGTGCGTGAAAATAAAAAACAAACCATAACAGCCGACAATAAAATGGCAGCGAGCGACTCAGGAACGGATGAGTCATTGTATCCCATTGCGGTACTGATAGACGAATTGAAAAATGAAGATGTACAGCTTCGGTTAAATTCCATCAAGAAATTGTCGACCATCGCGTTGGCTCTTGGAGTAGAGCGAACCCGATCGGAGCTGATTCCGTTCTTAACGGAGACCATTTACGACGAAGATGAGGTGTTGCTCGCTCTCGCTGAACAACTCGGTAAGTTGAAGAATCCAGTTCTATTCTAATTTATTAGCCACACGTAGGTATACTTCCCGCCATATATCTTGCACCACAACGTGCTTTATATGCGCAGTACTCGTTTTTGAGTATCTTTTGAGGATAACACGGGGTGCTATGATGGTGGACAACATCAAATCCACCAATTATAGATTATATCAAAATCCGCGCGTCAGCGCTTCGTTTCTGTCGCGACTTAGGTCCAAGATCTATGGCAGGAGGATGTACATGAAGCTTTTGGAATTCCAAACCTACAAAGTATTATTGAACAAATTAATTGAATAGTTTCCTTGTTCATCCTTTCTCAAGACAAGATTCTTGTTAATAGGTAGCTAAAAACAATAAGAATCTTGTCTAGTTGAAAATAATGTGCTCAAATATTGAATAATGAAGAAAAATATCTTAAGTTTATGTTGTGTACATTGCTGATATGAAACTACTATCTATTTGTATTTTGTTTTTCAATGTATCACAACATAAATGAGGTTTGTCATAAAATGATAAATAAACGTTAGACTATGGTACTTTACAATGTTCATTTTCTCTTCTTCTTCCTCCTAGCGTTAATTCCCAGTCGCATCCGAAGCCTTCAGCTCGGAGTCTGGAGTCCGCTTTTACCAGTCATAGCTACAGATTTGGCTAGACCTCGATATTTTCCGTGAAGCGATTGCCATCTGACCTCCACGACCCAATGTTAACATTAGGCGATATCGAAACCTTGCAGCTAGACCGTTGTTTTTTTTGGACTTTTTAGGGCACCAACTACCCGTAACGACTGCCATAGATGTTCTTATGGCAACCGGGACCGACGGCTTAACATGCGTTTTCTCTTATATAGGTTTAAATTGAATTCTTTTCACTTACATCCCCACTTATGAAGCTCTTAGTATATGAATAATGTTTGCGATACAAATGACACAGCATTGTCAAGGCCCAAAGGGCCCTCAAGTCCTCTCCCTCTGAAGTAGTGGTCAAACATTCCATCAACATGCCACAGAGGTTGTTATTGCAATATATTTATAACTTTATCAATGAGAATAATTTAATTTATTCATCTGCAAAATACTACAAGTTTAAGGAACAACTAGAGGGGAAATTTAAACTTTCATGGTCATTCACATTACTATTAGAACTGTCGGGATATTTATCATGATATCCCGATAGTTCTAATAGTAAATAGAGGGGAAATTATTCCCCTAAAAGGACATTCCTTCAGCTATATCTCACTTGATACAGTGTAAAGCTATCTTGTGGAGATATAATGCTGACTTTATGCTATTTATGAAATTTTCATAATAGAAACACCCCCCAATAAGAGTGAATTTCACTGATGAATTTGAAAACAGAATATACATGCTCGAGTTTTACACAGAATATCATTGAGTAAAAGACTATAATGTAGCTCAGTACAACTTTGTTTAATTTCTCTTCTTATAGTTAGTAAAATGCACTCTGAGGCCCCTATTCTAGAATGTATGTAAATCTTTAGTTACCCGAGGACAGATTCAGGACTGAGTGGCATTTTAGAATACAGACCTTAATGTGCTAAGAAGAAGCTCGCAGACATTGCAGGTAGACTATCTGTCCAGCTTCCGGTATCTCTTTTGAAATAATAATAATACTATGTGTTCACGCACAATGGCCCAAGAAAGAGGCTAAGTGCGGATAAAAGAGTCCCCTTTCCAATACTATGTATTCATAACTCCTACCATGGGGCTTATGACTAAGACAAAGACTATTAATCACCAAGTACGTTGGTAGAGAGCACCACCATCGCCCCAAGACAACTTTATGAAATAAATTTTTAACACCCAAGATGTATCCATGTCGCTCAATGTGACAGAGCATCCCCCTTTAAGGAACTGGTTGCAGGTTCAAGCATGTGTGTACCCAGGGGGCGGACAAGTGGGGCGCTCGTCCCACCCTGGTCTGTCCGAAGTTAAAAATTATAAAACACCTGACAACCCTGACCTGATAACGATTTGACTATTACCCCATCCTTTAAAGAAAGCTGGGTACGTCCATGAGTTCAAAACCTGTCTTGGATTTCCACTTTTTCTAATATAAATCTATAGAAAAAGATCTCTATCAAATTGTATTCCAAAATATTATGCATGCAGTGAACCTGTGAAATGTGTTGAACATTATTTTTATTACACCTGTACACCCGACCATGTTTCAAGCAATAAATGAATGAATGAATGAACGAACATTAAAGTAAGAACCTTGAAGTATTGCCTGTAACATCTTTGTACCCATGTATCGCAATAAATAAATGAATATGAATACTAATTGCATTTTATTGCAGGCAATTTCATTACCTTGGTTGGCGGTGGTGAATTCGCACACTGCCTCCTCCCACCCCTGGAGTCGCTGGCCACCGTAGAAGAAACGGTTGTCCGTGACAAAGCTGTGGCATCCCTAAGAGCCGTTGCTGCTCACCACACTCCACAGGCCTTGGAGCAGCACTTTGTGCCATTGGTCCAACGTCTGGCTGGAGGTGATTGGTTTACATCCCGTGCATCAGCCTGTGGGTTGTTCAGGTAAGGATATACTTAAACAGTATGTTATAACTTCTAAAAGCAAATCTATGCTGACTGCCACTGAACTGAACATTCTATTTGTAATGTTAAAATAACAGCTTTTTATGAATGAGTATGAAAGTATATCTCGTAACTGTCGTTTTTTAAATGTCTGTCTTTCTGCTTGTAATTGGTAGTCTCGGAAACGGCTGGCTACTTTTGACTACTTTTTAACTGTAGATAGTTAATATTATACAGCGTAGCTTGAGCGTAGCCCAGCCAGTATTTTAGCAAAAATTAGGAGTTCCGCACAAAAATATAAAAGTCAGATCGAAGTCAATATGCTTAAAAATACTATGCTCAAGAAAATTACGCCATAGATCTAGAAAGACCTGCAGCCAATTCACTACGAATTTTACCGGAAATTCACTGCTATCCTGAACACAGAGGACTTTACATGTTGATAAACAGATTATAGTACTAGGTCAATTCATGGTTAGTAAACACAATAAATCATAACACCAATATTTACCAATCATAAACTGACCTCTAATTCCCTTTCAATTGATTACGTCAAATGATTTTCATGATATTTTCCCCCATTGATTGATACACACGCGGCCGAATCAGTGTTCGGTTGAACTCGCGGACGGAGTCATAAGATATACTTGTAAAGTGACTGGGCATACCAGGAGAGTGTGGACCTCTAGATGGGCATTGTAAGCAATATAATGTGGGCATTGCTACCTTTTGTATAAATGAACATGTAAATCAGTAGGGTTGGAGAGGTTTTGTGCTGCCAGTGGGAAGACCAAAAGCTTGTACTGCTAGTCTTTTGCACTGACGGCACAGAATATCTCTGTTCTTAAAGGGTCGGCAACACGAGTGTGACTACCCTGTTGTTGCACTCGTCCATAGGCCACAGTAACCACCTTTCTGATGGGCTGTGAACTTGTCTGCCACCTAAAGGTCACGAACATACAGCGAGAGCTAAAACAAAAGTATTCTTTCTTAATATTGTAGTGTAAACGAAACCTTATTTTAGCGTTACATAAGAAATAACAACGAAGGAATGTTCTATCACTGTTTACACTAATAGAATTTAACGTAGAGTGGATATTATGAGCATTTGCTCGTCTGATGTAAATCAACCAACTTTAGCAGGATAAAAAAATATTCCTTCAGGAAGTCCAGCATACTACCGCGCCACGTATCTTGGACCTAAATCGTAAGACATACGAGGCTCTGGCACCCGCGGATTGCTTTGTAATAGTCTAAGCTTGGTGAATTTGAGTTCGTCTACCGCAGTAGCATCCCATGCTATCCTCAAAAGACACCCAAGAAATGTGTACGGCGCGTATAGGGCACATTTTGAGCACATTTTAGGTCCAAGATACGTGGCGCGGGTTATATTTGTTTTAAATTCCCTTTTTTTTCTTCCACAGTGTATGCTACCCACGTGTATCAGCGCCAGTGAAGGCGGAACTCCGTCAGCATTTCCGTTCTCTCTGCCAAGATGACACGCCAATGGTCCGCCGCGCCGCCGCATACAAACTGGGTGAATTCGCGAGAGTAGTAGAAGTGGAATACGTCAAGAGTGACCTGATACCAATGTTCGTTAATTTGGCTAAGGTGAGTTTGGGAATTCAACTTTTTATATCTCTAGCTGTGGCATAGTTTTTGTGACTTGTGGAGATGACCCTGGGTCAGCCAGGATGCGTGGGAAATGGGCAACCTTATACCCCAGCATGTGAAGACCTGAGACAGTTTGCAATTTTAGTCGCTTCGAGTACGACATAACCCGCCCCGCCGCGCCGGGGGTATCTGAGGGATTTCGGCACGAAAATTAACAGGGTCTCGTTGCTAAGGCACAGACAAGCGCATGGCCCACCAGATAGAAAGCGGATGCTGGCGCATATGGACGTGTGCGACACCAGGGGCGTCACATTCGTGCTGCCGGCCCTGTAGGAGCCTACTAATGCGGTTCTTGAAGAACCCATAATTACTATAATACGAGTTCTTCAAGAAGGGCGTTAGAAATCGCGCCAGTGATATTTCAATCTTTACTTGGCTCATACAAAACCACGAATCAAAGCAAATAAACACATTTTTCTGTACCGAGTACATTTATTTGTACTTGCTCATGAAATGCATGTCAGACTGAAGTAATCTATCCAGTATAGCTAACATTGTTTACTGAAATGACGTCACTAATGTAATGACAATGGATCATCACTGTTATCCTTTTGAAATGCTAGTTTGATTATGTAATAGTGGGATAATAATAGGCTTGTTGTACTTCCGTCTTTAGGTATGAGTATCAATATTTATACAGGGCGAATTTTTCAAGTTAGCGTGGATGACCAAATGCACTGAGAAGGCATATCAAAAGTAATCAAAGGATTTGGATATGACATTACAGTTGCATTTTCTTATAAGGACACGTCAATATGACTTCACCTCGTAAGCTAAAGGGAAAGTCTCAGGAAAGAGGGTCACTGTTACATAAAAATGTTCTCAGCTGACGGCCTCATCAGATGCTTTTTTATGCCCCGCTTAAAAATCCTAGCCCGCGGTAGCCTAGTGGTATGGGTAATGGACTGCTGAGACGAGGTCTCGGGTTCGATCCCAAGTTTACCATGGCACACACCAATAACTTCGATGCTTTTCGAAGTTATGTGTGTATTTATCGCAGGTTTATAAGTGCCCGGTTAATGGCAATAGGCTCGCCACCTATTACATTGGGGCCTAAACATAAACGGCGAAATGTGGGTGCTAGCACCTCTGCCTACCCCTTCGGGGATATAGGCGTGAGTTTATGTTATGTTATGTTATGTTTAAAAATCCTGGGGCATAAAAATCTATATTCTTAGCCATGATTTGCAAATTAATTTCCTCCGGTGTAGGCAGAGACAACAGCCCGCCATTTGACTATCCTTACATACTTCACAAGCTTCCTCTACTGTCATGCAAGCCCGCCGGTTTCGTGTATTTCTGACCTGCCCTTTTTCATTATATTATATATTAGCTGTTGCCCGCGGCTCCGCTCGCGTGGAATTCTGACCCCGTTTATCGCTGACATATAACGGGACGCGGTCTTTTGTTTTACTGCGTCTCTTGCGCGTCGCTTCTATACAAAATGTATAGAAGCGACGCGACACACGTCTTACGTCTCTCCTGTCTGGCCAGCGCTTAAAGTTTCATTGAAATCCATTCAGTAGTTTTTACGTGAAAGAGTAGCAAACATCCTCACATACATCTTCACATACTTAACTTTCGCGTTTATAATATTAGTAGGATTAATAGTACTAAATAACTATTTTAGTAAGTCCAAATAGAATATATAAATATACTCGTAAGTACAGTCAGCGTCAAATTGATCTTGACTGGCAGTGTGCTCAAAAGATCTTAATATCATGACATTAAGATCTTTTTGAGCACTCTGCCAGTCAAGATCAATTTGACGCTGACTGTACTAAAACGAGTCTTCTACCCCCCAGGACGAGCAAGACTCCGTCCGCCTTCTGGCTGCGGAAGCGTGTGCCTGCGTAGCCGCCCTCCTGCCTCCTGAGGACATGGAGCAACTCGTGATGCCCACTGTACGAGCTCGGGCTGGAGACACGTCCTGGCGTGTACGGTACATGGTGGCCGACAAGTGAGTACTGTTGTAAAACTTACCTTTTTTATACCCCTTAGGTGGCAGTAAAACAGACGGCCCACCTGATGGAAAGTGGAAACACCAAGGAAGTCACACTCGTGCTGCTGACCCTGTAAGAACAGATATTTCTTGTGCCATCAACGCAGAAGGCAAAGCGGACAAGCCTTTGGTCTTCCCACTGTCAGCACAAAAACTTTCCAGTGAGCTCTGGGTACCCTACTAACCGCTGGGAACACAACCGCGGTATTCTGTAGGGCGGAAAAACTTCCCCGGTAGGGCTGCTCAATTAGGACGGAAATAACGTCTTGTCCTACCTCCGTCGTCCGTTGTGTCTAAGCCCAAATGACGCGCCCAAGCAAATTGACTACGATTATTTTCGGACTTGTTGGTCAACTAGTCATAATTTGACAGAACGCGCGAGCGAGCGGACGTCTTGTTCTATACAATATGTCAGCGCTAGTCCATACACAGCGTACTCAGATTTATCACGTCTAGTCAACCGTAAAGGTATGATTCCGTAGCCGACCGCATACGACAACTGCCGACGCAGCACATGCGCATAATTCATTGCGGCTTCTCAATGGTCCCCTTTATCCGTATCGGAGTTTAACAAGTAATGGACACGCTGTATCTGCTGCGTGCATCTGTTGTTGTCGTATGCAGTCGGCTTCGAAATGATATCTTTATAGAGACGGCCTTACCCGCTCTTAATCACTAGAGGAAATATTAAGAATTTCGGTTATTGATAATACTTTTTGCCCAAAAAAAAATATGACGAAAAAAAGGTACTTCTATCTTTGAACATAGACAAAAAGCGACAAGGTTCGCTTCTTGTCCCCCTTACTCGGGCTAAGTTCGGAAGAGGCACATCCTGGCCGACCGGGTATAAGCCTCGCACGGCTGCTTCACAAGGCTACTCCCTATCACTTCGTACCCTATCCGGCAATCTATTATAACCTACAATTATTACATCCAGGTTCGTGGAGCTGCAGCAGGCTGTGGGTCCCGAACTAGCGCGCTCAGACCTGGCGCAGATCTTCCAGGCGCTTCTAAAGGACCCTGAGGCTGAAGTGCGAGCCGCAGCCGCTGGCAAAGTTAGTATTACTGCTTTATATCTCTTTTAATCGTCGAAGAGACTTGGACTTCGAATCTCCGCGTCATGATGAGGGGCTGTCTCCGCGTCATGATGCGCGAGTATAATCCGCGCGCGATTAGAATAGGATGGAACCTTGTCATAGGAAATTAAATTAAACTCGCCCAGAAATCCAGCCGCACTGAAAACACAAAGTCTTGTGAGCTTCGACATGAGTTTGCCGACGCTACGGCTGGCCGGCGAACCACATACGTATCGCATCCCATTCTCATCGGGCGCGGATTATAATAGGAAGTACTTCTGAAAACATACTCACACTGAAGGATTAAAGCCGGTATCTGCTGATTGACGGACAATGCGCCAGCGCAATCCTTCTTCTCGAGGTTGTTGGTTAGATGGCAGTGGCTCTCCGAAAAAGCAAGATTAACTATTTCATATAAAGGAGTAAGAGAGCGGAACCCGAGTTTTAAAGTACAATTTTCGAATTTAACCGGGATTGGCACACTGATCAACATAGAAATGTGGTATTTTTTTTGTTCCAGGTCAAGGACTTCTGCATGAACTTAGACAAGGCTCATCAGGAACACATCATAATGACCATGATCTTACCCCAGATCAAGGACCTCGTATGTGATGCGAACCAACACGTGAAATCCGCCCTCGCCTCCGTCATTATGGGCTTAAGTCCCATCGTCGGCCGCCAAAACACCATTGAACACCTCTTGCCTCTATTCCTCACTCAATTGAAGGACGAATGCCCAGAAGTAAGGCTAAACATCATCTCGAACTTAGAGTGTGTCAATGAAGTCATAGGAATCCAGCAACTGGTGCAATCTCTCCTCCCAGCTATTGTGGAATTAGCTGAAGACACAAAATGGCGTGTACGTCTCGCTATCATTGAGCATATGCCTCTACTCGCTGGTCAACTCGGACAGGAATTCTTTGATGAAAAACTCACAGGTCTATGCATGTCTTGGTTGATTGACCATGTATACGCTATCAGAGAAGCAGCGACCCTCAATTTGAAGAAGCTAGTCGAACAATACGGGTCACAATGGGCTGAGACCAATGTTATACCTAAAGTACTAGCCATGTCTCGTGAACAGAATTATCTGCACAGAATGACTTATCTCTTCTGTATCAATGTTTTATCTGAAGTTTGCGGCAAAGATATCACGACTCGAGTGCTCCTTCCTACTGTGTTGTCTATGGCCGATGATAATGTTGCCAACGTGAGATTCAATGTTGCCAAAACTCTGCAGAAAATGGCGCCTTTCTTAGACGCGGCTGTTATCCAGCCGCAAGTAAAACCTGTACTGGAGAAACTCAATGTAGACCCAGATGTTGATGTCAAGTACTTCGCTTCGGAAGCCATCGCTGGTATTGCTGGTTAATTTTTTATAGGTTTATTATAATACAAGATGCATTACAAAATTCCAAGTTTTATTTCGCATTATCTTACAGACATACTACACTTTTTATATAAATTATAGTAAGTAATACACGATAGGTTTAAGCTGGAGTATTCTATAATTATGTAGTATTTATTCACCGGACATTGTCTATGTATCTACTTTAGAGGTCTTCATTCCAGTGTCTCAGCTAGTGATCTACATGGCTACGCAAAGCATGTATATAGTATTCTGAATTAATACAAATAAACGTTAAATATAATACATGTTTTTTATTTCTGTCTGTTCAGGGTTGTCAGTCGAAACCAATAACTACTTAAAATATACGGGCTCCGCCCGCGTGAAATTTAGAACTCATTCTTGCTGCCTATGGGAGCTCATTCCCGGGATAAAATGTGCCAATTTCAGCCAGAAGTGTTTTGTAACAAGATTTTACTCGCAGTGCCGAAATCTCGTAATCCATAAGGAACAGTTATTTGCATCTATTACCCGTAGTACGGTTGAGTTGTCCGGTTAACCGGACTATGGGTAAAAAGAAATATCCATAGTACAGTTAACCGGACTATGGAAAATTTATTTTGTTCCATAGTCCGGTTGACCGGACCATGGAAAATCTAGTTTGATAAAATTTTATGGTCTATAAAAAATATTAAATTAATCTGAAAGGTGGCTGGGACGGACTGGATGCGGAAGGCGGATGATCGGCAAACGTGGCGCACATTGGGAGAGGCCTATGTCCAGCAGTGGACTGCAGTAGGCTAATTGATTTTTTTTGATGGTACGTTTAAAAGCTGCCCACGTCCGTTTTACCAATTATTTACTGTACATGGTGACAACGAATATTGTACCCTTAGTATTTTGTTCTTATGGCTGACAAAAAAGCAAGCTACGTAATCGTGTTTAATTTGCTTAAACGTCAATTAAAATGGAATCCTTCCAAAATTCACTGTGACCATGAGAAAGCCACTGGCGTAGCTATGGGTGGGCAAGGTGGTGCGGTGCACCAGGGCCCCCAGGCTCAGGGGGCCCCCAAGCTCAGATGCCCGTCGAGCCTGAACTGGCAAATTTCATGTTGAACTACAAAAAAAGTTTTACTTTTTAAATGCGAAAATGGGTAGTAACACAACACTAATCAGTGCAACTAATTTGTTGAGAATTTTATGCAGTATTGTCTCGTTGAAAGATTTGCCAATCGCCATCACATTTGCAGCTAGCTCTAAGGAGACCTCCAAGCTTAATGTCTAGAGAATTTTTCTAGCAGTCATAATACAATATTTTACTTATAGTCTTTGATTGTAATAATATTATAATTTAGTAATACGAGTTCCAGTATCTACTTTTTTTTTGTTAGAGAATCGCTGGTCTTCTACTGAAGACCATTTGTGATATGGGTTTGCTTCAGCCACCCCACCTATCGAATCGAACTTTGCCAGTACTAGAATAGTGAACTCTCCCATACCTCAGAAAGACGGTGGAGATCACGGAACGATCTCCTTCGACTAACCGTCTTTCTAGCAGAAGCAGACCTAGTAAGGTGGCGCGTGAGGTGCTTGGACGAAATTTGAGACGCGGTGCACCCTGGGTAACGGAGACAGCAGCGCCTGTCTCAAGATATCATAGACGCTGCGGCCTAAGGCCAACTATGAACTTTTCACCGTCCACGTGTAACTCTGATTAGCAACTGTCGCAGTGGAAAGCAAGTAAGGGGGTGGGATGGTTCTGGGCAAGATGGAGATATCGTGGTTCCCATATTTGAGAGGGCCCATCTTAAAGTCGTATATGTCGCAGGGTTTGTCGAGGTGCCATGGAATTTTCTTAATGGTCCCGCTTACAGCCCGGCGATTGAGACCCGAGACTGCATGCAGTTTAAGTTGGTTCGATTCCGGCCTAAACACCTTCACCGGATGTTTATGTCGCATTTTCCTGATTGCATCCGTGGCCAAGATGACCTCGTAGCTCAGGGTCCGCCTTCCGGCTCTTCCTCCTCCACTTCGCGCGATCTTGGGCGTCCATGGTAGTGAGACAATGGGCACGCATGTCACCCTCCACGACGTCAAGCGAGGACTTTTTGGGCCTACCCCTTTTACCTGGACCCGGCGGGGGCGCCATTGCCATGCATTTGTTACTCACGTAGCCGCCGTGGTGGTTGCCGCAAGACGTGGCCGCACCAGTGAAGGCGGCTCTCTTGCATTTTATCCACCATGTCACGGACATAAAGGCTAAAGCGGATGCGAGAGTTCGTCACGCGATCTTTACGCGTGACGCCGCATATCCACCGCAGCATTTTCATCTCCGTGACACGAAGCTCTTGCTTGTGTCGCTCTAGCAGCGGCCACGCCTCACAACCATGTTAGAGGACAGGCCTAATGACCTGCTCTCGGTAATCTTACACTCCGGCAGCTTTTTGTATCTGAAGATCCGAGATGTCATGTGGTTTTAATCGGCCCGAGTCCGACATAACCACCCCCGATGGCCGAAGACGGGGGTGGTATCTGAGGTGATTTCCGCACGAAAAGGAGGGAGAGAGGAAGGATTTCATCCCCAACAGCACGCCAGCGACCGGTAGGGGATATGCCCACCTCAGCGTTTACTTCAGTAAGGCGACGACGTACCACGGCCGAGGGAATTTTCGGAAACAAAAAAAATAGGGGGGCCCCTGTTTCTTTTTGCACCAGGGCCCTTGATCATCTAGCTACGCCACTGGAGAAAGCTGCCATAAATGCGTTGAAGAATTACCACAAGCAACAATTATTGGTTGCTATTAGGTATCACTGGACGAGATGCGTGTGGCGAAAAGCTAAGAATTTAGGCAATACAAAGACAGGAGTTGAACGCCGTATTGTAATGTTAACATCTAAATTGTCACTTTTACCTAAAGAAGCCATTTTGGAGGCATGGCAATATATCAAGGAAGAAGCATTGACTGACATGAGCAAGTTTTTTTCATATGTAGGTAGAAAATATGTGGATTGATGAAAAAATGATAGGTACATATTATCACGGTTTTTGGACAAAGGCACCGCACCAATAATAGTGTCGAGGGTTGGAATTCAAAGCTAAATCGGGCAATCAATAAAAATAATGTCAACATTTTACGGCTTCTAAATTATTTCGAAAAAATTGATAAGCAAACACAAACCAAAATTTTAAAATGCAATAAGGAAAATGTTAACAATAAACGGACGAAAAAAGATATTTATATTAAAAGATGATGCTATAAGACATATTCAATTGCAGTACATTAACAAAGAAATTGTTTTAGGCCATGCTATAGAAAAACTAGCAAATATTAAATAAGTAACTAGATTAGTCCGTGCCCTCCTTCCTATACCGGAGCAGCTTATTAATTGTTTTGTATTTTTCAAAATAAAAATATAACTTCTTATGCACAAACCTAATAAGTTTTTATCTCTATCAATCAGTCAATTAATCTAGCGCAGTCCACTGCTGGAAATAGGCCTCACCTAATGCGCGCCATTTCTGCCGATCCTCCGCCTTCCGCATTCAGTCTCTCCCAGTCACCTTTTCCAGACAAGGCAACCGGGCCACTAATTTTTTCCACACTGAATGTTATATTTTTTAATCGTATAACTACGGGAAATTAATATTTTCCATAGTCCGGTTGACCGGACCACTAATTTTTTCAGTGTCCACACTGAATTTTATATTTTTTAGTCGTATAACTACGGCAAATTAATATTTTCTATAGTCCGGTTGACCGGACATCTTAACCGTACTGCGGGTAATAGATCGTTATTTGGCGACTCGAATCAAAGCGGAATATAATATAAAATCACTTCATGGTCAAGATCCCACGAACTTATTTTCCCATAAACACGATCAATCTTAGAGCATTACCTTTTTTCCCATCATCGGGATTTCCCCACCTACCGACTAATCTTGTGCCTCCACAATTAGTTGGGCAGCATAAAATTTAAAAAATATACCTACCTACTTCATGCAACCAACAGCTGCTTTTAGAAAAATATTTGCGATTTGTTTTGCCTATGCTCATTCATTTTAGTTTCTTCCGGGTTTTAGGGTTCCGTACCTTAAGAGGAAAAAACGTAACCCTTATAACTTCGTTGTCTGTCTGTCAAGACATTTTTCTCAGGTATGCGTGGAGGTAACAATCATACAACATACTCAGTAACGTCTTGGAACTGTTCAAAACTACTTCTAATTAACGCAAGCAAAATATATTGCGGTTTATGTAAACTTCATTCCTGAATCCAATTTTGTACGGACCCTCGGAGCTCAAATCAACTTGTCCTTGACCGAATTTTGAACTATTTTTTGGCATTTATGAAATATCAAGATTCCATGGTGAGTATGCTGGGCGAAGGGACACATTTTCAAAACAGAAAACAACCGGTGGTGCCGTAAAGAAGGATGTTTGATTGGCATAGCCGACTGCAAAACCTAGAGAGTAGATACTATTATCTGTTCTGTGCCTAGAGCTTGTCTACCCACTATATCTCGGGACACGCCTTGGACCTAAATCGCGAGACAAAGAAGGCCCTAGCACGCGCAGATTGATTTGTAAAAAGCATGCTTGGTGAATTTCGAGCTCGTCCAATGCAGTAACACCCCGTACTATCCTCAAAAGACACCCAAGAATCGTGTAATGTGATGTGCGTACTGCGTATAGAGCACATTTTAGGTCCAAGATATATGTCCCGAGCAATACTTGAATACTTCCCTGACTGTACACACAAATTGACGATTATTTTCGGATTTCTTGGTCAAGTAGTAGGTAATAATCTGACGAAATGCGCGAGCGCCTATCTTGGTATAGAAGCTAGCTTAACATAGCCCTCTCCCAATGTGCAAAGGAGGACAAGGGTCAATCCCTACTGAAAGAGCAGCGGCAATGTTTGTAAGGTCCGCAAGGCCCCTCCGCCTTCAAATGACTATGAACTTTCTCTTGTAGATAAGATTCAAAATGGTTTGTAATATTGCTGCTCTTTCAGCGGGGATTGACCCTAAAAGAATAAAAGAAGACTGAAACTTTCTATATTTTTATTTCCATTGAAAACAACAGTATCCTAATTCACTTGTCGATGAGTACAGAATCTAGCTGGAACAGTGAACAAGGACAACACGATTTGGAATGTAACACCGTCGTTACTGGCTCTTAGCTTATTTACACAAATGTATGTCATCACAAACTGCGAGCTGAAGCGATATCACAAGGTAGCTGGTAGCATTACATTGATTTACAACAGATTTCGATTATTACATATAATTTGAACACATGTCAACATTTGTGCACACAAAAATAATGTTTATAGTTCCGAAGCACCAAAAAATAAAAGACAAAAAAAAATGGCATCTATTCAAAAATATAATAATTTAATTGTTCAGTACATTCTAGTATATATTTGGGAAAATTATATACACACAGACAGACGTTACTCCAAGTGGCTGTAACTTACGATAGCTATAAACGTGTTTATATAATTTTGCACATGATCATAATACATGTATGTAATACGCATTATTAACTATTAACAACTTACTATTAAGTAGTACTTTATCTTACAAGATATTGTGGCCTGCGTCTAACTTTTAACTGTAATCGTTGCGTATCGGGAACGTTTCTCCATTTTTAATAATAATATCATGATTCCTGCGTAGTTCCCGGCAGAGAAGAATTTCACCCCATCTCTTCCCATGTCGTACAAGGCGACAAAGGGATAGGGCTGTTTAACATCAGACATACACAGCCCAGACTCAGCCTCAGATAAATGAATCAAGAATAGTGCCTGGAATACGGCAATAGGTTCACCCTCTATTACGTGGGACCTAATATTAGTAAAATGTGGGTTTCACTTGACCTCAGCCTTACCCTCCGGGGTATTGGTGATTGTATTGTATGTAATATCATGATTGAAACGTTGCCAAGTATCACATACACACTATATGTGATCAATAATCTCATTTCCAGTTGGTATGTCGTAGTTAGAGTGGCCAAGGGAAGTAGTTGTGTCTTAGTGACGGGAGTCTCGGGGGTAGAACTCGGCCAGGATGGAGGCGGGGATACGCTTCAACATCTCCTTGGGGAAGATACGGAGGAGTTGCCAACCGATGTCCAGGGACTCGAACACTGTGCGGTTTTCGTAGTTACCCTGGAGACAAATAAGTAAGTAAGTAAAAACGTCTTTATTGTACAGTCAGCGTCAAATCGATCTTGACTGGTAGAGTACTCAAAAAGATCTTAACACCATAGATATAACAATATAACAGAGATCTAAGTTATGTGATAAGTACAGATATGGCCTTATCGCTCTGCGGCAATTTCTTACAGGCAATCATAGAATGTTTATCTTTTTTCTTCAATTCGTAATGCCAATATATGACATTATTTTAAATTATAATAATATTCAAAACCATTTGATATTTATGTATTTAATGTAAATTGTACCAAAATTTTCAAGCCAATTTCGGTGAAATATGCTAAGTCATCTTTCTTTCGTGCGAATATCCTTCGGATATATGTAGCGTGGCGGTAGTGAACGCGTGAGTTCGATTCCCGCTCAATGCAAATATTTGTATGCATGAATATATCAATTTGCATTGGTCTGACCAGTCTAACTGCAGAGCTTGGATATCGCCAATTGGTTGTAGATCTGATGGTTGTTGCTTCACGAAAAATATCGCAGTTCAGCCGCATCTCAATTAAACTGGAAAGCCGACTGCAACCGAGTTGGAAAAAGGTACAGAAAATGTTGATGACCCCCGGCGGGGGCGTTTATGTCGGACTCGAACCGACTAAAACCACACGCCGCGTCTCGGGTCTTCAGGTAGATTGTCGGGGCGGTTATGTCGGACACGAACTAACAGAAACCACGCCATCTCGGGTCTTCAGGTAGATTGTCGGGGGCTTATTAGCCCCCGACAATCTACCTGAAGACCCGATTGAACGATTGACTGTACATATTTGTCGGACTCGAACAAACTAAAACCACACGCTATCTCGGGTCTTCAGGTAGATAGTCGGGAGCGGTTATGTCGGACTCGAACCGACTAAAACCGCACGCCGTCTCGTATCTCCAGGTTGACCCTCGCCAGGGTCATATCCGGTAGTTGGTCCACGTACCTGCGAGATGAAGTTCTTCTCGAACTTGGTGAGGAACTCGAGGTAGAGCAGATCGTCGGGCGTGAGCGCCTCCTCGCCCACCACGGCCTTCATCGCCTGCACGTCCTTGCCGATGGCGTAGCACGCGTACTGGGGGTAGGCAGGAGTGTTAGTCGCTTACAAACTATGTTGATTATGTGTTTAGATCAAAATCTAGTCATCAATTTTTTTTATTAGTTGTAAAAAAATAATAACATTTTTTTGTACTACTTAGGTCGCAGACAAACACGCGACCCATCTGTTTCTTTATTGGTAAGGGTTAATTTATTTTGCTAAGGGAATATTGTCGTATTTTTTGTTGGTTTCGAAAAAAGACGAAGTTTTCAAATCTCGTTTTTCGAAGGTGTTTTTGTTTTTCGAAACCTTTACAAAGATTCACCGAAGACGATCTGGTAGCCTCGATCTTTGAGGTATTCCTAAAGGTGCATGAGCATTCTTGAGAATGTTACATAAAGGGTGATTTACATCAGACGAGTGAATGCTCAATCACTCTCCTCTACATCAAATTCTATTAGTGTAAACAGTGACAGAACATTCGATCATTGTTCTTTTTTAAGTAAACACTGAAAACAAGGTTTTGTTTACACTAAAATATTAAAAAATAATGGTCTTGCTCTATCTCTATGTTCAGTCTAAATCCAAGAGCATTTTATCAAACATTCAATGTTTCGATATTTGAATCTTAAATGTTTGACTCGGTTCATTACATATTCAGTTCAATAAATTCAACGGTTAACACTCGATGTTACAAATGAATTCTCAAGTCTATCAGCATTCCTCCCATCAATATTGGTCAAGATCTGTGTATCACAGAACAGGTGAAACTAAAAACTAGGAGTCAATACTCACCAGCTGGTTAGAAACGTCGGAGTGATCCTTGCGCGTCATGCCCTCGCCGATGGCGGACTTCATGAGACGCGACAGAGAGGGTAGCACGTTCACTGGAGGGTAGATCTGTCTGTTGTGAAGCTGACGGTCCACGTAGATCTGTACGAGAAGACACAATTATAATAATCTCATCACCTTTTTACAGCATACTAGCTGTTGTCCGCGGCTCCGTCCGCGTAGATGTCGGTTATCGCGACAAAACATAGCCTATGGTCTTGCCCAAGGTCTAATCTATCTCTGTACCAAATCTCATTAAAATCGGTACAGTGATTTAGGTGTGAAAGCGTAACAGACAGAGTTACTTTCGCATTTATGTATGTATGGATTTAATCCGTATGGATGTACGGAGTTTGGAGTACGGATTTAGTCAGTCATTTACCCCGCTAGATGGTAAAAAGACAAAGCGCAGTCCAGAAGATATCCTATTTTTTAACGCATTTTAATAAGATATCGAGGTTAGTATAGCGCAATGATATATTAGAATCTATTTATCATAGGGTAAGATAAAGATCTGGCAGCCTTCGCTCTAAGTCAACGTTCAACATTAGATTATTATCTAGCACCGAGATTATAAAACTGCCAAATGATAGCCAAAATATTGGATATCATTACATACAATGATTCACAGCGGCATCATTGTATGTAAAAAATTGTTGATTTATTACCAGTAAGGGTAAATCTATCAGTGTTGCCATCATGTCCATAAAAAAATAAATATCGCAATGTATTCGCGCCCCTATGTTTTTAAACATACGGGCGCGAACGCGTTGTAGTTGTTTTTAATATATGCGGTGTTAGAAGGTAAACGATGAACGATCATAATTTTTGTTGCCATGGAAACTTGTCGGTGCAGGTAACCAGAATCGGAACCTGTTTCTATATGTAAGCATCCTTAGCCGGGTTAGCTAGTTAAATGCTCGATTAGACGAGGAGTTTCTCGCACGTTTTGGTACGAAAAATCGTACGCAACTATCGCTATACCATTATCGTATCAAAGTGTCTACACACAGGCAAACACTACATTCTCGCCTACGATTATATTATACGATCGCCTATGTTTAAAATACGATTATTGCTTGAAGCGTCGTTTACACGAGGAGAGGTTCTCGCTCGTAAAGGCGACCACCCACTAGCAGTTTATCGAACGACAACCGGATGATATCGGTCTGTCAGTTCATCGCGATAGCCCACACACTTACAGTTTCGTATACGATTTTGGACTGACGGATAATATGTGTGTGGCCGCTTGACGTTTTCAGGTCAGCAAAGACAGTTAAAGGCCGGACAGTCTATGGCCGTCGGTATTTTATACGTAATTACATCAGACTAAAAGAATAAAATAATGTTATTATTTTAGTCTGAGGTAATAAAATTATGATGACATTGATGACATAAGGACTGCAAGCCGCCCGGAAAGGCGGACTGTAAGTGGGTGGCCGCCTTAAGTTTTTTCTGTCCTTTCGATAATCTTATCATGCGGGCGAGAAACTTTTCTTGTGTAAACGACGCTAAATAGAAAAGTATTTCTCACCTGTCCCTCAGTAATGTAACCAGTCAAATCGGGAATAGGGTGAGTGATATCGTCGTTAGGCATAGTAAGAATGGGGATCTGGGTGATGGAGCCGTTTCTGCCTTCCACACGTCCGGCGCGCTCGTAGATGGTGGCCAAATCCGTGTACATGTAACCTAGAAACAGAAGGATTTAGTTAGAAATATGTAGATGGAGAAATATGTGTATGGTCAGGTCACATGATGAAAGACCCTCAAGAGAAATGGTGTAAAAGCGTCACCAACTGATATCCTAGAAATGGCAGAAGAAGCAGAGGACGCCAACAAACAAGATGGATGATGATCTGAAACTCACAACTGGACCTCTCTGGAGAAGAGTTGCAAGTGACAGAGCTCAATGGAAATTATTAGAGGAGGCCTATGCCAAGAGGCAAACTGAGCTTCGAGACATTCTATAAAAATAACATATTTGTTTCAGTCATGTTTGTGAGAAGTTCAGAATAAAAAGGCTTATTATTTTTATATGTAGGTGGAGGTCAGATGGCAATCGCTTCACGGAAAAAATCGAGGTCTAGCGAAATCCGCAGTCAAGACTGGTAAAGCGGACCCCAGACTCCGAGGTGAAAGCTTCGGATGCGACTGGGAATAAACGCTAGGGTGAAGATGTAGGTGGACGAATCTGTGGCTCGCCGTGAAATTGCCGGGTCCCGGTTGCAATACTAACATCTATGGTATTCGTTGTGAATAGTTGTAGCCATGAAACAACGAACTGGCCCTCAAGATAAGTAATACTCGTAGAAGGATTTCATAATGAGGCAACTGGTGACTCTCGTTCCGGAGTGTTCCTGGTGCAAAGGCTGGCCATCGTTATCCAGCGTGGGAACGTGACGAGTGTGACGGGCACTTTTGCACCGGGAATGGTCAGGGACGGGTTATTTGACTAATTTATTGACTAAAGGTCTCTGCATACGTAACGGGTTTTTTCACGGGCGGGACCCATCCCCACCATGAACCCATATGCGGCCCATCCCGTCCCGTTCCGTCCGTGGCCCCGTGACATATGCATTGTCGCATACATTTTGTATGAAACGATATTTCCAAAACTTCACGTCCCCGTCCCGTCCGTGAAAAAACCCGTTACGTATGCAGAGACCTTAAATGTATGCTTTTATATTTAAATAAATTACATTTTATAATAATACATTTATTATTTATATTTATGATGAAATATCATAAATTACATAATTAAGTTATGTGTGCATAATATAATATGATATTCAAAATAATTAACGCAAAAAGACGTGTGAGACGCTTTCTAATTATTTTATGACAAACATTGGTGAATAAATCTTTAGACAACACTGATGATTTAAGAACCGTACCATACAAAGGGCGTGGTCTTCCCGAGGTCAGACCTCGCCCATAAAACAGTACCATAAAATGGGGTGAATAGGGATCAAAGGGTGAATAGGGATAAAATGGTCGTTAGATTTTTTTAATAATTTCTCTCCCGAATTCCAAGTATCCAAACAGATATTATTGATAACTCTGCTCATTATTACATTGAACTTATCCATAATTTCACTTGAAAGAAAATAACTACAGAATTCAGCTGACCATTTTATCCCTATTCACCCATTGATCCCATAGTATCGGTAGGTAATAGGTAATAAGTGTACTAGCTCGCAGAAGGCCTAAGTCGGCCATGTTTTTACCACCTAACGGACTTAAACTCAAAATGCTATAACATTGTATTAAGACATACCGGGGAAACCACGACGGCCGGGCACCTCCTCACGGGCAGCGGACACCTCACGCAGAGCCTCGGCGTACGATGACATGTCGGTTAAGATGACCAACACGTGTTTCTAGACAAATAATATCTCATTTAAAATCACGCTCAATGTCATGTTATAATACTTTGTTAGTTTTTTTTTATACAGGACACGTCATTGACTTCGCCTCGCCTGATGGCAAGCTGAGGGCAAAGTCTCGAAAAAAAAGATTTTTTGTCGGAAAAGTTTGAGAAATATATTTTCAGTCAGCAAAATTTCTGTTTTGCCATCAAATGACATATTACACAAAATGATGCCAAATATGGTGACAACCAAATATATCGAGTATTGTCCGCAGTCCGTCCATCCGATGAATTTTTTTTCTATATAAATTGTATTTTTTGATCTACAAATATAAGTTTTAGATGATTTTAGAGTATAAATTATATATTTCGGCCGTCTCTACAAAGGTAAGCAAGAATCGGTTTATACGGACTCTCGCCATTGGTAGACCCATTGAACATAATATGTGTGTCACAACTTAAAAGCAACTCACCTCGCATTGGTAAGCCAAGAACTCAGCAGCAGTCAGAGCCAAACGTGGTGTAATGATTCTCTCGATGGTGGGATCGTTGGCCAGGTTCAAGAACAGGCACACGTTCTCCATGGAGCCGTTCTCTTCGAAGTCCTGCTTGAAGAAGCGAGCAGTCTCCATGTTGACACCCATAGCGGCGAACACGATGGCGAAATTGTCCTCGTGGTCATCCAACACGGACTTTCCGGGGATCTGGTAAAGGAGAATAATAATAATGAAAGAAAGAAAGAAAAATATTTTATTTAAAATCCTCACAATGTGTATGCTATGCTATAAATAATAATAATGATTTGTGACAGTAGGTTAGGTACATGACATATTTCACATTGTGGGAACCTAAATAGGGTCCCATCTCAGCATTGAATGCTACGCACACTAGGTTTCCAGTTTGTGCAACGCTGGTTTTCAGATGGAGCCTGGAGATGGAGGATAAATAAAAATAATAATAAAAGGTCCATCCACAACCATGCATTGGTTGTGGATACCATTGCCTGGAGTCAGGCAAAACAAACAACTGGCGAGCAAATATTGTTATACTGTTGCTGTGTAAAGTTTTATAATTGTATCAGATTAGTTATTATGATATATTAAAGGTGGTCTGGAGACCATCATTCTTCTTCAATAACTTTTACTATGATACACAAAACTGTTCCCTTAAAAACAATAGGTCCAGTGTACAAGTCCTTACCTTGACAAGACCGGCCTGTCTACAGATCTGAGCAGCAATTTCGTTGTGGGGCAGACCAGCGGCAGAGAAGATGGGGATCTTCTGGCCACGGGCAATGGAGTTCATCACATCAATAGCGGAGATACCTGAACAGAACATAATATGCAGTCTAAACTACGTTCAACTACAAAAAATAATATACCTACCTTACCTACCGTATGACATCTCATAATTTTCTATATACATATTGCCTGTGTCCTTAACAAAATCTATTTTGAGCTATAGATTGACTGTATACCGCGTCCTAGAAGCGGCGTAAGACGAATAAAAGAAACAGCATCAGCTGAGAGCGAGCGACATACCGCCGTAAGCGTTGGCGGAGGACTGACCAAATCTGATGGTTGATAGGTCAAAACTCCGATCGCTTTAAAAAAAATTCTTTAAAAAAAAAGCTTTATTATTAGTTAATCTTATCTCTGATGCCAATAAACTTTATCTTATCTTATCTAAATCACCAAACCTGTGGCTAATAGTTAAATTGTAGAACTATATGTCATTGCTTACCAGTCTGGATCATCTCCTCGGGATAGATACGGGACCAGGGGTTGATGGGCTGGCCCTGGATGTCCAAGAAGTCCTCAGCCAAGATTGGGGGACCCTTGTCGATGGGCTTGCCGGAACCGTTGAACACACGTCCTGAGAACAATCATTCATGTAGACTCAATTTAACTGGTGGTAGTTTTTTAGACCTTTTCATTAATCACATTCAATATGTGATTAATGAGGGAGAAACTCTGAAATCAAAATTTAGACCATTAAAACGGCACTTACAAAACGTCAAGACAGAAGTATAGACAGTCTCTCAGTCTCTGTTACTCTGTCCTCAGATAAATTGATATTCAGAACTGAGTACCATTCTAGAATATGGGGCTTGGTCTAAATACAATTTTGTTTTATTTGTTTGAGTACCATAGTTAGCAAACAGCTTATTTCTATGCTTGTTTGTCGTCTATATATTCTTGTATTCTATAATAGTTTTTTCGAAAAAGTTTACTTTTTTGAATGTTTGATGAACTCACCCAACATGTCTTCCGATACGGGTGTACGCAGAATATCGCCGGTGAACTCACAGAGAGTGTTTTTCGCGTCGATACCCGACGTACCCTCGAACACCTGGACGACGGCTTTGGAGCCGCTGACCTCAAGCACCTAGGGGAAATCATATAGGATACTTTATAACACAGCTTCTCTCATATCAATATACTGGGCGATTTTATAGTAATAATAAGTCCCAGTTTACCCTACGAAGGGTGGCTGGGACGGACTGGAAGCGGAAGGCGGAGGATCGGCAAACGTGGCGCATATTGGGATAGGCCTATGTTCAGCAGTGGACTGCAGTAGGCTGATTGATTGATTGATTGATTTATAGTAATTTCGGATAAAATGATTTTGGCCAGTTTCGACAACAAAATCGTGTGAAAGTATTTATTTGGCGAAACTTTTAAATTTTTTCATTACAACCTCCATTATTTCTTTCACCTGTACACATATATTCTAAAAAAAAAAACATCTATTGACCCTAAGTTACAAAATGCTGTACAGCACTTTACTGTACCACCTTAGACCATATACTTTATAGACAAAGCAAGCAAAAAAAAGACGGGAAATACGCGTTATTTGTGTAAGGTAACTGTACCAATGCTCGACACTGTACCAATGCTAGACACTTTCGAACAAAACCCAGTATTTTGAGAAAATTATCCATTTGTTTTATAAGACTATTGACTTAAAAGATGCCTAATGGTATCTATAAGATATGTTCAAATATTCGCAACACCATCCGAAGTAAATTTAGAAAGACTGTTGACAGCAAATAATGTGACTCCGTGAACACGGTCGTGTTATTTCTTAAGATTTTTGCCAAGGGTACTGATTTTTATAGGTGTGATTTTTTTGTTTATAAGTTATGATTATTACTAATTTTAGTATAAACGTTATAAATATTGAAGTTATTGACATACTTGGACCATTGGGACAATGATGTCTAGCATTGGTGTTTTCGACCAAGTGCATAATAATTTAATTTAAAGTAAAAGTATGATAGATTTTAAAGATTTTATGGGCAAAAGTTAATGTCTAATTGTTGCTGTAATAGTTAAAAAAGAATGTAACGACCATGCTGTAATTAATTTGTTAAATTTTTTAGATTGAAATTTTATTTTTCCTTAAAGTGTCGAGCATTGGTACAGTTACCTTATAAGCTAATTTCAATTATTGTTCTTTATTTATTTATTTATTTAATATTCATGCACACACAGAAAAAATATAAATACAATGGAAGTTGAAATTTGGTACATTGGTACTGCTTATTTCTATAAAGAAATTTCTCCCAGCAGACCGGCGAGAGGAGATCGTGAGGAACAAGAAAAGAGGTGTAAATGTGTGTATAGTAACGGGAGAGAGAAAAAAACACTTAAGTACACACACAATGATAAAGATATACAGTGGTAATACATAAAATATATTGTCACAATAATATACTAAACATAGTCTACATAATAATATACTAAATATAATAATATACACAATATAATACTAAACATAATCTAAATAAATATATATAATAAATATACATAGAATAATAAATAAGCAAATATTTATGCATATAGGAAACCTCCGCCATCGCTCCTCCACTCCACGACAGCGTCACAGAGTAGAGGAGAGATAATGATTTTGAACTTTGTTTCTTTGAACTGACAATGTGTGCATGTCATGGGATGTATGTATTTGTCAACTTGTACCAATTTTTTTTTTTTTTACTCTGTGTTGGAGTGACACTGCATCTATAGAGTTTGTATAATAATATAGTCTAATGTTGCCACTCTAAAAAAACTGTATGTAGATGTGGTATACAATGCTTCCACTGTACCACATGTCTGTACAATCCAGGAAAACACATTACCTGTCCAGAGCGGAGCGTGCCATCTGCAAGCCTCAGCTGTACAATCTCTGAGAACTTGGGGAACTTGACCTCGTCCAAGATGACCAGGGGTCCGTTTACACCCGACACCGTCTTGTAGGCTGCACAGAAACATATTTATGGTTATTTTTGAGTCAACATGAGCTAGTTTAAAAAAAAAATTCATCAAGCATGGTTTATTTAAAACCAGTTATATTTTAATCCAAACTTAGGCAACCTCTCCAACTAAACAAAATTGCTTGTTAGGAGTGGGTTCACATCAGTAGTTTATTCTACTGATGTGAACCCACTCCTAACAAGCAATTTTGTCAGGATTCAAACCCAGAAACTTTTTTTAGTAAGGCAGACTCCTTCATTGAGCTATCTCAAATTTTGTAAGTACAGTAGATAAATATGTAATGGTCCTTCTTGTCAATTTTAAGGAATCAGATGAAAGTTAGCATAATAAATCTTATGTTGACATCTGTCTAAAATATGGTATCTGTAATCTAGAAAACTGTGATGGATTGAGTACAACATGCTTATTGGAATGTCTTATAAAGTTTATTATGATAATTATTGTCTTGAGGAAATTAAAATAATTATGATCTTGTGTGAAATGAAAAATAAATGTCCAAAAAGCAAATGTACCTACAGTCTCCATCAGATCAATCTTAACAAAACAAAGTATTCAAAATGATCATAATGCCTTGGTTTTTTCACTCTTCCTGATGTCTGATTGTTCTGATATTTGGTACACACCTTTAGTTCAGACGATAATACAATTTAAATCAATAAAACAGTTTGAATTGCCCTTAATACTTTGGTATTAAGATCATTTTGATACTTTGCAGTCAAGATCCTTCTGATGCTGACTGTACTATATCCAATAAGGATTAGAAGATCCTCAGTTTAATTAATCATTTGTGATGTAAGTAAACATGACCAATCATCATCATTATGGATTTATTAATCATGTTAAAGTTGCAAACTTGTCACTGAAATATTTATAAAATTGGACTTAAATCCAAGTAAGTAAGAAAGAAAAAAGACATGATGTTGGATCATGTCTTTTTTCTTTCTTTTTTTCAATTCATTCCCTTTTTTCCATTCCATACACAATATTATGATTCCTAAAACAAAATCTTGAAATTGGGTATAAAAGATATTTATGAGATAAAGGCAAGTAAAATTGATAAAGCAAGATATAAAACTATACAAAAATGCTACTATTTCATTGATAGAAAAAAAAAACTAGTTTGATAGGACTGCAATGTAACTCCTTTTTTATACAAATCCATCTTCTTTTTTATACGAAAGGGAGGACAAACAGGAATAAATTTGAGTATCAAACTCATGTTCTTAGGTGTTTTTGTGGCATAAGAATGTGCACCATTGTGCCTACATAAATATTATTTAATAATCTTCATGTTATGTAAATGTTTACACCCTTTTTGTATGAAGTTATCACATAAAAAATAGATAATTGTCACATGACTATTGCTATTACCATTCAATAAGTGTAAGTATAAAGAAAAACTATTAATAATATCAAAAGACCCAAAAACCAGATACCTGGTTTTTTGTTCACATAAAAAAACAGTAGATCTCACAAAGGGACAGTTTATGGGGGTATGCTTTTGTTTGGTTCAAATACTTATTCATATTTGGATGTACAAAGTTCCATAGATATTCTTATTTGATTCCTTTTGCAGACCAATGTTTTCCAATCAGAGAATTAGGTTTTGTAGTATGTGTTACATTTAAGCCCTGTAGCCCTAATGAAACTAACATACTTTGTCAAATATTACACAGTCAAGGTTTTTATTGATTTACTGCTATCATCTCAATCAGAAGAACATCAAATTACCTTTATTCTATATCAAATCTAGTTTAATTACTTTAAACATACATAGTATTTGTAAAACTTTGTACCAACATTAAAATTTGTATCACATGAAAAAATGGTCTGTGATCAGGTGACAAAAATGAGACATAATGCGATTTTGTGCGTTCATAAATCACATGTAATCCTTAATAAATTCTATTTTCCAACAAGAATTTTTCTGTATTACACTATGATTGGACTGTTATCTAGGTCGCATCGTAATGGAATTCCAGTAAAAGGGAAGTGAATTCCTGGACGCTAACATAAGTATCCCAAAGGTAACAAACTGTTTAATGAGCTCTGTGCATCACAAAATATATCTCTGATAGTGTAAATACGCACTAAAACAACATTAATTAGCCCAAACATAGAAAACTTAGGTAAAATCGATATTTTCATTGACAAGACTTATGACGTTAGCCGAAATAGATGAACAAATTTTACTTACTGAGACGAGGCTGGGAGATGAAGTCCCGGTTAACGGCCAGGACATGTTGCTTGGTAGCTTGGGCTTGCGATAGAGACTTTGCCATTTTACAGTTTTCACTTTTAGGCAGTCCGCTCAATAAAAACAGCAAACTGCGCTGCGCTGCCTCTTTGACCGAAAACTGACGAATGGATAAATTGTCTATGTCACTTCACGTGCCGTCACGTGACCTATCACAAGGCAAAAGATGCTCTATGGTGATATTTGTTACCCTAAAAATCTATCAGTATTACGTTTTACCCCAATTTCTTAATCCGAAAAGAAAAACAACATTATAATGAAAAACGAATGATAAGTCGTCTGCTAAGTAAACGAATGTTGATTTCATGAACTATTTATGTAGCAAATTGTTGACGAAACAAACTGTTGATCCAGCCAGGTTGATCCAATGAACTATTGAACTCGTAACCACAGTGGATTCCGTGTATGTACCTATCCCATTATAATAGAAGCACTGAAGCAGCCTTTGCTCCGCAACTCGGTAATACTGCATCGTCTTGAGCCTTACAACAGTTACAACTCTTACAAGTAGTGTCATACATGTTTTACAATAAAATGTGAGTGGTCGTTCCAACGACGCGAAATCGAATCGAAATCTCGCATTCGCAATTTTAATTATGAACGAGTCTCTCCTGCTTATAGTCGTTTTTTATTGGTGTAATAAACTACTGTATTTTAACCTAGTGGCGTGACATATTGATCTGTTGATCCCACGATCCCACGTACAAAAAAAACAACGTTGTACGTCCCTATAAATAAAAGCAGCCTTTGCTCCGCAGTTATTTACCACTTAAGGCGAACGCAGACCTAGCCACACCGCATGCAGTGTCATCATTTATATGTAATAATATGTATTGCAGTTTCAACGCCAATTCGAATTATAATCGCGCATTCGCAATTTTCCCACATTGTATTCTTTCGTCCATTCCAGTCCATTCTGACAACAATATGCCTTGTCCGTGGTAGTGTACCAATAATTCAAGGACTTTTTTCTTAACTGTCAATACCGAAGACCAACAAGAACCATAAACCTCTCAATTATGTCTACATTCTTTACGAAATTTGCTAAATAACTAATTTGATATTATTATCGACTATGTAAATCTAAAGCAAAGATCACTCTTTGTTAAGAAATAATACCTCAAAAAACTATTTACTAATTTTATTTTACTACACTAATAATTTTTAATCTATTCTCTGAATGAATGATTGAATGAAAAACCAAAATGAAATACTAATAAAAATAGTCTGTGCTGTTTTTTCATTCAACTCTGGACGGAAGCCAGCCACGGCCACGGAATGGAGGGGCGTGTGTGAATGAGGTGTTTGCGTTTGTGACGTTTTAGCGGTTTTCGTTTCGGGTTTAGTAAAGTAAAGTATCGTTTGTTGATTGTGGTTTACTAGTGACTGCTTTGATAAAGTGTTATAGTACACCCGTTAAAAGTTACGGCCTGGTAATTACCAGACATTCTGTCAAGAAATTATAGTTAAAATAGTAATAAATCTTCAGCCGAAATGTCTGTGATCGGTAAAATTCTACCCGGGTTATCGAGCCGGAATTTCGGGCGAATTCATGCCGCGCTAAGCAATTCCAAGTCTAGAACATATTTTACATATACTCAAGAGTTGTCACAGCCCCTGGATAGGACTCCTGAATTCTTGTCTGCTAAGGACGCACTGGGGAGATGCCTGGAATCCGGTGAGTAGTAATTAATAAATTAATAATGCGTATGTTATTATAATTTATGGAAATAGAATGGGAGCTGGGTATTACTGCTGCTACAAACAATATTACATTATCACACCATGGCCATACTGATTGAATTCTCAAAAAAATAATGCTTAATTTATATTATTCCTTAGCAATATCGGTTTCGGTTTCTTAATATATCTATTGAAAACCTGCGATTCTGCCAGCGTGGATATCGGTTAATCGAAGCAATTATAGCCTATGTCCTTTCCCAAGGTCTAATCTATAGCTGTACAAAATTTCACCAGTATTTGTTCAGTGGTTTCAGCATGAAAGCTTAACAGATAGAGTTGCTTTTGTATGTATAAATAACTATGACTTGAATAATATTAATCAAGTAGTAGTTTCTGCAAATGTATAGGGTATTTAACAATCTAAAGGGCAAATAATTTATTTTTTAAACTTAGGCTATTATGAGGTCAATTCTCACAACACTGTTATCAACTCTGAGAAGCCAATCCCATTCTTTGTGTGGCAGTAAAGATAGTAATTTTATTGTTACCCAATTATCTAGTTACATCTGTACAAAGTACAAGTAACTGTAATGGTTAGTCAACATTGAACTTTATTTGTTAGTAAATAGATGTTAGTTTTCAATGTATGTTTGTACTTATTTATGTGACATTATTTTTCTTAATTTGTTTAATTCATAATGTTGTATTAAGTTTATATGATAACTACACCATATTGATTATTTTGTCACATTACTCCCATTGTCCATCCCAAAGTTGCCTGGAGGAAATCACTTTCAGTGATAATGCTGCCCATTGTACACTACTTTTGTTCTTACTGTAAATATCTTGGTTCACAATAAAGAGTTATATATCTACAATTTCCTTTTGGTATTGTGAACAGTAGTTGCAGTATCAACATTAGAGAATTGTATCTGAAATATTCCTAGATTTTGAAAAATTATCACATTCAATATTCATCCATGAATGAATATTGTAGTCGAGTTCAATAATATATTGACACCTCCAAGCTTCATAAATATATGAACCTTAAAAAAGTTAATAATATTGTGACAACTATAAGCATCATTAAATTGTGGTCACGATTTAGATTCATTAATATGTGACTGCTTTGTCTCAATAACATGTATACAGCCAAAGGCACATTATTATATGGATACAACAATTGGAAAATAATTATTATTATGTGAAGACTGTAGAAATCATTTTCTTTTTTTTTGGTACAGTTATCCACCCCTAACCGTTCTCGGTGCAAAAGTGCCCATTACACTTGCTGCGTTGCCACGCTGTATGGCGAAGGCCAACCTTTGGACCAGGAAGGATCCGGAACGAAAGTCACCGGTCGCCTCAATGAGCCTCTGTCCAATAATTCTATTGGTCCACCCAAATTTATCCACCCCCAAAATCCGAATGTAATGCGTCCACTACGTCTATTTGGCAATACATTCTCGTCGTCATATTATTATCGTGTATTGGCTGCACGATACAAAAGGATCCGCCCGTGTGCCGATAAAACAAAAAATTTACAATTTAAAAATCATGATGATTCTTGAAAGTATTATTTTCAGTGTACAATAAAGAAAAAAAAAAGGAATATTAAAAATTAATCTGCCTCTCCTGTCATTAAATCTTTCATCCAAGTCCTCTGGTTTCAACTAAAATACATGTTATTTTGAATAAAAAATAATGTAGGTAGGCTCAAACACAAAGGGGTCCCGCTAGTTTTTCGACTTCCGAATATTTTTTGCGTGAGGCTACAAATTATTTTTTATACGCTTTTTTGTTAATTATTTATTCAATAATTCTCACAATGTAACACGTGCAAAGGTGTATAATTGAATTCCTCACCAGGTCACATGTTTCCTTCTTCCTACAGTCACGGGTCCTTAAAACGTGAAAAAGCATTTGATGAGGCCGTCAAGCTGAGTGCCACCATTGCAACATGGTACTCTCTTTCTTTGTAAGTGATCAGAACAATGAGACTTTACCTTCAACTTACTTTAGGCAAGGTGAAGTCAAATTGACGGGACATGACATAAAATTCAACATAATATTTTTTTTTTTTATTATGTTACATGAGAAAAAATATTTTTTCTTGTATTAACAAGGATTAATTTAAATTCACTCTTTGAATTATTTAAATTAATTAAATTAATTCTTTGTATTATCAGTACGGCCAAATCGTTCAAGTTGCAAAATAACATGTTTCCAAAACGTTCAAAGCTCGTAACATCCAAATCTCGCAACATCCAAGTTGCTAAATGTATCTCAAAAGATTCAAGTTACATAATATTTAAGTTTTTAAAATATCATCCAGTAATTTTGTGGTATTAGTGATTGACTGAGGCTATCGTAGCGGCGACGAACCCAATCGTCTCTTTAAAATAGTTTCCTGTGCCCACTCGTCCCCTCAAATATTTTATTTTAGGCGCCCACTCGTCCCCAGGTCTAATCATTATCTCGAGCACGGATGTACCGCCACCAAGACGAGACAGCAGGCCAGTTTTCGAAGGGCTTCTATTTTTTGGAACAGTAGGCATTACAAGAAATATCATAAATATGTTGTAAACAACTGTCTTTTGTATCAACCAGTTTTAATTTCGGCAACTCAGGCAACTCTGCAATGTTACTCATTTTGTATTTCGAAATTGCAAGGGTTGGTGACACTTCAGTGGGTCATGTATATTTTCGGCAATGCGGATTGCATTAAAGATTGTAAACAACTTATCTTATGCATTCTCGGCAGTGTTTCAGCTGTTTGCCAAACGATATATCCACGTTCCACGTTTTCAAAACGTAGGTATAATTTTAATTCAATTAGGAACCAAAAGTTAAAAGGACAAAGCAATATATCTTTTTTATTTATGATTGTGACGTTTAATGACTTTGCTGAAGTCATTGCACTCACGATCAGGCACTTGGTAGATAGGTAATAATATCGTGTATTCTATAAATAATAATTATACCTACTTGTACGATGATATTCCGTTGTATTCTTGGGCCACTGGTTTACCGTCCCATAGTCATACACTATTTGTTACATCCGTTACCTGTCGGTTACCGCAAAACGTAGGGGTGGCAGCGAAAGCGACTCATCTTGTATTTTATTTTTATCTGCGATACCATGGACATCATCATCCTCATAGAGACGTATTTTCCTGATTGCAATTTTATTGAGACCAAGGTGAACTCGGAGCTCAAGGTCCGCCTTCCGGCTCGTCCCACGATCTTGGGCGTCCATGGTAGTGAGACCATTGGCACGCATGACCTCAAGCCAGGACCTCTTAGGATGATGATCACGGATATGGAGGCTGCCGTGGATGCGGGTGTTCCTCACGCGATTATTACGCGTGACTTTGCATTTGTCACTCCAGCAGCAGTCGTGCTTGACAGTCGTGTAAAAGGATATGCCTATTGACGGTTTTATAGAATTGTCCTTTTAACCTAACGGCATTTGGGTTCACGAATGACACCAGTCCTCACCACGTCGTATACATGCAAAGAATAAATGTTACAAATTCTAAAGTTAGATCAACAATAGCACCGTTATTTTTCTGGAGTAGGAAGAAAAGTCAGCAATTGCTTATGCTCACGAGTTTCCTCTACTGTCATTAACCCATTCATACAAGCTAATTACCCACTGTTATAAGAGGCAGGACAGAAGCGCCTTCCTAAATATCTTCAAAACTTTGTCGACTAAACATGAAGCATAGAGATTAATAAAAATTACAAGTCAAGTTCGTCCCTGTTTTTCTTTCGTTGATTATGTGGGGCTTCCTCATGTCGTTTTATTGATTCTTGTTGACAAGTCGGTTATGTTAGCATTGTAAATAATACATCAATTTCTTCCCCTTCCGTAGTTTAGTTAGATAATCTCTTCCAAACTACTCTGCAAACTAGACATTTTACAAATTAGGGCTTTTATAACCAAGCCAATATGAGTCGAACCCGTCTGTTTTTGGTACTTCAGTTCGTCTATGATACAGAAATCAAATTATTGTTGGATGGATGAAATAGCGGCATTACTCAGCAAGTATTTGCTTAAACTGCAAAGAAAAAAATGAACATTAGACCTTGTTATTGTACAGATCTGAAAGCTAGGTTACTAAAGCGAGGAGGAAAAAGAGCATTACATAAAACGGAAATGAAAATGATAAATGGATGTGAGGTGTGGCAAAAATCGATAAGATAAGAAATGAATAGGTATATCAGAAAAAGTTATGAAATGGCACCAATAGTGGAAAATCTGAAGAACAAAAGGTCGATTTGATTATAAGCAATTATGATCATCAGCATCCTCCTGGCGCGGGCTTTATTTCCGGGCGCATCCGAGGCTGTTACTTCGGAGTTCAGGTCAGCTTTATACACTCTAACTGCGACGCAGCTGAACTTAGATATTTTTCGTGATATACTCCAATACTCATTGGCCGCCAATGAGTATTGGAGTGAGGAGGAGCCAATGATTGGCGATATCAAAGTTTTGCAGTTTGACATATTGTCGGACTTTTAAGGCTCAACCTACCCATAACGACTGCCATAGATGTTCGTATGACAACCGGAACCGAACGGCTTAAAGTGCTCTCCGAGGCATGGAGTATTTATGATGTGGAGGAATAAAAATCATGGATAAAGCTGTTCAACGGGAATATAAATGGATACAAAAGAAGAGAGGCAAAACAAAATATGATCTTAGTCGTCACTCACCAACGGCCAAGAGAAGAACTGAGTGGTGTTCTTCTTCCGTCGAATCGACGGCACTTCTACTCTCAAATTCTGTGCTCCCCTTGTGCTGCTACCTTGATTGCGTTCTCGGAGGCGCTCATAACATCCACCGGTATACAGGTATATGGGCATGCAGCACACCTCAGCAGGTGGTCCATAGTCTGTGGGCCAGAGGCGTTGATCGGCAGGGTATGAACTAGCAGGTAAAGTCGGCTTGGGTCTCGAAGATGTTAATAATATATGATCCTTTACGCCCTGGAATGTTGTCACCTGAGTTACACGTTGAATTGGCAATTTTTATAGCATACATACCGTCCGTACCGTCACGCCTCTTTTCCAGTGGGATGGGCAGAGACCACATGTTTCCACTTTCGACGATCCTGGATTTCGCTTCTTCTACTTTCATGATTGTTTTCATACATTCTTGCTTCTTGCCGGTTTCAGGTACATTTGTCTTGACCTGTCCTTTCTTTAAAATACCTTCGATCTGATTCACATACATATGTCTAGGTCAACCAACCTCTACCGAGTTGCCCGTTCACCCTCGTTTCATAAATGTGGAGAGGATGAAAGTCTTCTTTCATCCTCTCCACGTGTCCGATCTAAGCATCCCTTTCTCTATCTTTATCATTACATCTTCAACCACACCACAACGTTCCCTTATCACGATTATGACAATCCCACATAATAATGGACAATGGGCAGATACAGGCTGATTAAAAAAATACCTATTTCCAAGATTTATCTAAAATATATCGCGATATCGCGTTGATGAATTTGATTAAAACTTTATATGAATGTTTTTGATAACGTGTACAAATATTTGATAAGTGCTCGCCAAATATTTGGATTAACACAAACTCATTTACGTCCTATCGCACGCTTTTCTAGTTAATCAGTTAAATATCCGCTTGATAGTATGATTATGATTAATACAATTTATGTATACAATGATAACTTTTTAATTGAACCTTGATATAGGTCAGCACCTGTTTAGAAAATAAGAACGGGGTATCATGCCAAGCGTGATAGATAATCGATTTGAAGCTATTTATAGCTTGCATACGTATTGACATTGGTCGACAACAATACACAACCTTAGACTACTATATACAAACTCTATAGACACCGTAATGGCTAAGCGGTTAAAATAGCTACTACTCGTGTACAAGTTTGACATCCATACTAATATTATAAATGCGAAAGTAACTCTGTCTGTCTGTCGGCTTTCACGTCCAAACCACTGAACCGATTTTGATGAAATTTGGTACAGACATAGATTAGACCTTGGGAAAGGACATAGACTGTATTTGGTCGCTTGACACATATTTTTTTGCGTTTATGACAGTCGTCAGCATAATATATCTGTTAATATTTCTGCAATTTATACCTCCAGTATGTCGTTAAAGTATAGAAGACTCCGTGTTATCTTTTACTTTGTTGACACAACTGTTTTATAGCTTATTTACATCGTCGCGACAGGTCGATGAAACTGAGACACGTCAGTAGACGTATTCTAGTAAGCCTTTTTAATGGCCAAAGTCTAATCCCTTTTACCCCCTAAAGGCGACAACTGCGGCGTGACCGCAGAAGTTTTACACATTCTTTGGGACAAACCTTGCCTCGTCCGTCAATTAGCAGGCGTACACTGTATCTTGCAGGGGTCCTTGATGGAGCTTGTCATTGGTCTATTCTTGGCCTTGGGCCCTAGACAAAGTGACGTTCTATTGATGGAATCGCTCTGAAGCGAACCATTTTTAAGGTTTTAACAATGAATTTCGGGACATTGCGGTGGTTATAGTAATAATGATAAGTTAAATAATGTATTTCGAGTCACAAAGACTCAAATTTCATAAAAAAAAATTAGTTATATTAATGATTTATGTCAATTTCATACTACAATTAACGATTCCACTGGCGTTTTTGCCAATAGAATGTCACTTTGTCTAAGGCCCCTTGGTAGAGATTGTCATTGACCTATTGTCAGTTTGTCAAACAGCACAGCTTTGATAGAGATTGTCATTAGTCGATTCTTAGTTCGTCCAACAGCATAACCTTGATAGAGATTGTCATTGATCTATTGCCAGTTCGTCCAACAGCACAGCTTTGATAGAGATTGTCATTAGTCGATTCTTAGTTCGTCCAACAGCATAACCTTGATAGAGATTGTCATTGATCTATTGCCAGTTCGTCCAACAGCACAGCTTTGATAGAGATTGTCATTAGTCGATTCTTAGTTCGTCCAACAGCATAACCTTGATAGAGATTGTCATTGATCTATTGCCAGTTCGTCCAACAGCACAGCTTTGATAGAGATTGTCATTAGTCGATTCTTAGTTCGTCCAACAGCATAACCTTGATAGAGATTGTCATTGATCTATTGCCAGTTCGTCCAACAGCACAGCTTTGATAGAGATTGTCATTAGTCGATTCTTAGTTCGTCCAACAGCACAACCTTGATAGAGATTGTCATTGATCTATTGCCAGTTCGTCCAACTCCAACAGCACAGCTTTGATAGAGATTGTCATTGATCGATTCTTAGTTCGTCCAACAGCATAACCTTGATAGAGATTGTCATTGGTCTATTCTCAATTCGTTCAACAGCACAACCTTCATAGAGATTGTCATTGGTCTATTCTCAATTCGTCCAACAGCACTACCTTGATAGAGATTGTCATTGGTCTATTCTCAATTCGTCCAACAGCACAACCTTGATAGAGATTGTCATTGGTCTATTCTCAATTCGTCCAACAGCACAACCTTGATAGAGATTGTCATTGGTCTATTCTCAATTCGTCCAACAGCACAACCTTGATAGAGATTGTCATTGGTCTATTCTCAATTCGTCCAACAGGACAACCTTGATAGAGATTGTCATTGGTCGATTCTCAATTCGTCCAGCAGCACAGCCTTAATAGAGATTGTCATTGGCCTATTCTCAATTCGTCCAACAGCACAACCTTGATAGAGATTGTCATTGATCGATTCTTAGTTCGTCCAACAGCACAGCCTTCATAGAGATTGTCATTAGTCGATTCTTAGTTCCTCCAACACCACAGCCTTGAATGCCTTGATAGAGATTGTCATTAGTCGATTCTTAGTTCGTCAAACAGCACAGCCTTGATAGGGTTTGTCATTGGTCGATTCTCAAGACTGTTGTACGACGATTGCAGCGCTAGCACAGCCTAGAGATAGAGAATCGCACTGCAGGTGAGGTTGGCTTCGCCTCAAAGACCTTGTTGATGTCTTTCTTTTTTCTTTTTTTCCTCGTTCCACACGCCTGTAGTTTTACGATATAAAAGTCAGTTAAAAGTTAAACAACTATAACATACATAATTTATAATGTTTCTATTGACCTTCATCTCGTAAACAGTTGTTTTTGTCGCGCAATCTTAGTTGTTTATTACTATACTTACTCGATTATGTACGATAACGTCAGTAATTTAATAAAACAACTATGTTAATGACGTTCAAAGTTTCTGTTTTTCAGATGTAGATGAATTTTACGAAAAAGATATACAAGAAAGTGCTCGCCCTCCACATTTAACCTCCACTTTATCCGAGCGCCAATCCCGGAATCATCCAAAGTTCTATCTCTATCCTTATAGATTGGTTTAGCTTAAATTAACTTAAAAGTCGGCTCCATAGTCTTGCCTTAAGCCGACACCAGCTAGACGACTTGAGCCTCGTAGACTTGGGTGGGACCTGTACACGCCAAATCCAGTCTTACAAATTGCCCCTTTTTTTCTGGCCGTCATCTAGTTGGGGGAATCGAAAAAAAACAAAAAGTGAGAGGGTTCCCACAGGTTCCACCTTCTGTTTGTCGATTCTACTGCACATCTCGGACTCGTATGATAGACATCGATCCGTCGATGACCTTTGGAGCGAATAGGGCACGCTTCGTATGATTCAATACGGACTAAACAATGAGGATCATAAGTGACCAATATATTCGTTAGTGTAAATGTTTTTCATCAATTATTCAATTTATTATAATGTATGTATGTATGCTGAACCTGCTCTACCAAGGCAGTTTAATGTTCGCCTACAAAAATGTTTTAACCTATAAAATCTACATACACACATACAGTTTTCTCAACATACTAGAATAAACGGTATATTTTCGAACATTGTTCGTATGTAGGCCCAATGTTGTTCGGGTTATTACTGTCCAAGTACTTGTTTGGCAGTATCGAAGTTTGGTATACTAGGTTGTCAGACTTTCTAGGGCTCTAAAAAATATCCATAACGAACAATGTAGATGTTCATATGGCAACCAGAACCGAGGTTTCAACGTGGTCTCCGAGGCACTGCGTACTTTATCTCTAGCATAGAAATAAAAGGCTGGTAGCCACCAGATATGAAGACGCTCCTTTTTTTCATACCACTTAGGGGGCAGACAAGCACAAGGTACACCTGATGGAAACTGTTTACCGTGGCTTATGGACATGTTCAATACCAGGGGAGTCACACTCGCGCTGCCGACCCAAGAACAGAGAGTTTCTGTGCCATCCGTACAGAAGACATAGCAAGACAATCCTTAGGTCCTCCCACTGACAGCACAAAAATTCTCCAGTGAGCTCTGGCTACGCTATTTACCGTCGGGAACACAACACGAGATTATTATGACCACGGTATTCTGAAGCCGGAGGTACTTTCACAGTCGGATCGCTCGATTGGGACAAGAAAACCGTCATATCCTACTTACAGATTACTTAACATTCACTTCGCTACTTTGTGCAGTTTTTGCAACAAGAATAGAGACCTATTTATTATTCAAATATGTGCGGTTTGATATTAAAACAACAGTTTTCCTCGACTCTTGTTTCTCGGCTCACAACCGCGTTGGTGTATAATTCGTACATTTATTGGAACTTAGCCAGGCAATTCAGAGACTGGTTAGGTACAACAGCTTAGAATTCATTATTATATACCTCGGGACGTATATTTTGGACTTAAAATGTGTTCTCATCATGGATACGCATTTTCCTGATTGCATCCGTGGCCAAGATAACTTCGGAGCTCAGGGTCCGCCTTCCGGCTCTTCCTTTGTCACTTCACACGATCTTGGGCGTCCATAGTAGTGAGACCATTTGCGCACATGTCATCTTCCACGACGTCAATCCAGGGCCTACCTCTTCTACCTGGACCCAGCGGGGGCGCCATTACCAGATATTTGCTACCCACGTAGCCTGGCGATTGCCGCAAGACCGAGGAAGACAAAAATGTGCTCTATACGCGCAGTACACATTTCTTGGTTATCTTTTGAGGATAGCACGGGGTGCTACTGCGGTGGACGAGCTCTAATTCACCAAGCATAGATTATTACAAAACAATCCGCGCGTTCCAGGCCTCGTTTGTCTTGCTACTTAGGTCCAAGATATGTGCCCCGAGGTATACCTGTGCGAGACAAGAATCTTGAAGCATCCAAATACTCATTTGTATGTATAAAGACATGTAGTCACGCAAGTGGACTCAAACCAGTTTTTTGTATGTTGAAGAGATTTTTATGTAGGTAATAATTATTCGTGTTTATTTTTTTATTTTTTGCCTTTGAACATTGTAATTTGTATTACGTTAAATGTTTAAGATGAATTTATGTATTACTTATATGTATTTTATTTTAATCTTCTTCCTCCTAGCGTTAATTCCCAGTCGCATCCGAAGCTTTCAGCTCGGAGTCTGGGGTCCGCTTTTACCAGTCATAGCTACAGATTTGGCTAGATCTCGATATTTTCCGTGAAGCGATTGCCATCTGACCTCCACGACCCAATGTTAACATTAGGCGATATCGAAGCTTTGCAGCTAGTCCGTTGTTTTTGGACTTTTTTAGGGCACCAACTACCCGTAACGACTGCCATAGATGTTCTTATGGCAACCGGGACCGACGGCTTAACGTGCTCTCCGAGGCACGACCAGACCAATGCAAATACCCATATTTAATGCACACAAATATTTGCACTGAGCGGGGATCGAACCCGCGCCTCCTGCGTAGCGGCCGCGTTCACTACCGCTACGCCACGGAGGCTGTATGTATTTTATTTTAATAAGGATGTATAAACAAAACATGTTAATTCATTATACATAATGTATACTAAAATTCTTTTTATCATCATCCATTTCCATCTCTTTTCTTTTTGTTATTAAAAATCTAACTCATGTTTTTAACAGACTTCAAAAAATAAGGAAGTTCCCAACTTTGACTGAATAGTGAATACCCCTTTCGTTTGTTATTAAATCTATCTACATAATTTTTAAAAAAAAATTAAAAATTTATTAACTAGTAGAAATTCCTATGCGAAAGAATCCCTGGTTCCCGAGCTAGTTCTGTAAAAACTGTATTAAACTGGAATCAGTGTCCTCCCCTTATCCATAGGTACATAATAATGACAACAAGTAGATAATATATGGTCAAAAACCTTGCAGATTGATAGTTGTAATGACAAAAATCAACCGAAACGTCGGCATCAGTATAATTTATCGACTATTTCCTTTGCCGCACCACAAGGTGGATAACAGCTTACGTGTTTCCTTCTTCCGACAGTCCCGGGTCCTTTAAACGGGCCGTGGAAAAGCATCTGATTAGGCCTTCAATCTGAGTGCTATCAATGTAACATGGCACATGTCTGTCTGTAATGGTGACCCTCTTACCTGAGACTTTGCCTTCAGCTTACCATCAGGCGAGGTGAAATTGACTTGTCCTACATTAAAAAAAAAATAACCAAACTAAATTACGACAAAATCAGCTAAATTAGTTGGGTGTTGCCGTGTCAACTGTCAACCGGTCTACTTTTTTCAACCCACGAAATAAAAGCATGAGTTTTATTTCAATGAGTAATATTCACGCAAACTTCCTACAATATCAAACAACAATAATAAACATACGAGTACATTATTCTCAATTCACACATATTTCCAAATGAGGTTATCGATATTTTCTTGTATAATAATAAGGTTAAGGGTCGAAGAAGATGCATAATAAATTATTATTTATTATCAGCCATTCTCGCGTTCATTGTCCAATTTTATTCGTCTTCATCATCATAAGCTTGCACAGCATCTGTGGCGTGGCGGTAATGAATTCAACTGCTACGCAGGAGGCGCGGGTTCGATTCCCGCTCAGTGCAAATATTTTTATGCAGACCAATGCAAATAGTAAAATATGTACTGTACCTAGTACGTTTATTAATCTGGCTACTAAGCCGTCGGTCTCGGTTGTCATACGAACATTTACAGCAGTCGTTACGGGTAGTTGGAGCCCAAGAAAGTCTAACAACTGGTCTAACTGCAATACTTCGTTATCACCAATTGTGGAGGTCATGGGCAGTCGCTTCACGGACAATGTCGAAGTTCAGCTGCGTCGCAGTTGGAAGTGGAAAAGCGGACCCGGAGCTCTGAGGTCTTCTTCTTCCGTCGAGTCGACGGCATATCATGTCATATTTTGTTTGCCCAGTATGTAGCCACTCCGATAGCGTTCTCAGAGGCAGTCATAAGTTCCTCCGGAGTGCACGTGCTTGGACAGGCAGCACAAGTTAACAGGTGGGTCATAGTCTGTGAAGGGGACGTAGATAACCTTCTCGAAGAGGCGATACCTATGCTCGGGCCCTCTACGTGAGTTGCGGCACCGCCGTGAAACTAATTACTACACCACGATGGCAATCCAACGTCAATCCCGCTCTGAGGTGAAAAGCCCCGGATGCGACCGGGATTAACGTTAGGATGATGATCCTAAGCCTGCACTTGGGATCCCAAGACACTTATTCTTCATCATAGCGCATCATCATCAATCCCAGTCGCATCCGAAGCTTTCACCTCGGAGTCTGGGGTTCGCTTGTATCAGTCTAACTGCGAATTTGACTGGACTTCAATATTTTTCGTGAAGCGATAGACCAGTTATTGGACTTTTGCTGCTCAATCGTAAGCGTAACGTATTTTGCTTTCCTAGGTCAATAACTCAGTATAGAGTCTTTGTATCAGTTGAATCATTCAATCTATATTTAAATACAACAGTGTAATACAAAGTCCTCTATCGTTCTTTCTCTGTCCTTGCGATAACCACGTCTCTTTCTACTTAGGTAATAGCATTATTGAATCAAATATGTACCCGTATCTAGTTCAAGTGTAGTTTGATATTGTACTCTTGCGAGCGCATCCTTCAATTTATGCATGTACATTGTTAGTTGGCAGATAAGCACACGACCTACCTGATGGGAAGTAGTTACAGTTAAAAAACCACAGCAGCAGTTCTTAGCTTTTTCTTTTAACACAACTTATGTGGCAGATAAGCACACGGCCCACCTGATGGAAAGTGGTTACCGTGGCCTATGGACGTGTGCAACACCAGAGCGCACACTGGATTCACCAGAGGTCAAAAGTAAAAAAAACAAAGTTGTACTACCGACACTATTTGACGTCTATTTAATTATTCGATAACTGCTCTTCATAATGTTAAATTACCCTCGAACTTTAATAAACCGGATCATAGGTATAGGTCGATAAGTTGGTAGTTTTGTGGCTGTATTTATAATTTAAATTGTGTGAATTACTATAAGATTTCAAACAGATTTTTTACATTTTAAAAGAATTATTGAAAGGTTTATAGTTATGAATATGGAAGAACAAGGTATGTAGATTATTTTAGGATATCAATTTACTTTGTAGGTTGATTTTAGCCCGCTAATTATCGCTCCTACTTCAAGTGATAAAATAAAAAAAAAATTTTTTTGCATTATTGTAAAGACGCATAAGTTTTGCCTCATGTAGTTTCATTTTATATAATTTAGCTAGTTAAATAACTCTAATCTGGCTCTTTAATGCCATATATGTCGTTGTTTGCGCAAATTTGCGCAACTTTAGGATAAATTGACAAACAAGTGTTGCTTACAGGGTTAACACTGGAAGTCAGTCGTCTAGATATATTCAACATTTGGCATGGATTAAAACGTTGTAATAGTTCTTCTAAGCTCCAAGAAACGCACGAAGCATTTAAAAGTGCCTATAATATAAAATCTAATATATTTAAGGATAAAATATATTCCTTATGTAAAGCGTTTACATCAAAATGGCAGAACAGTGAACGAAAGGAGGACAGGTTTTTTTCTAAATACGGTAATTGGCTTAACATTAAGGAAACTTTTAATTTACCTGAAAAGGAAAAAGATAGGAAACAGACAGGAAGACCAAAAAAATTATTCGTAGAATGTTCATCACGTACAAAACTAAGACGTCTTCAGACTTTAAGAGACTTTGATGAGGATACCACGTCTGTTCTGCAAACCAATGAAGAAGCTTCCCAAAAGATTACATGTCTTGATGCGCATGATGCTCTTGTAATGTTGGTAGAAGCAAAATTGACTAAAAATCAATATCAAACCATTAGGGATATATTAGCTGAAAAAACTAAATGTGATATTTTACCAAGTTATATCAAAGTTCAGAAAGCAAAGAAAAGCTGTAACCCTAAACCAGAAACCATAACAGTCACTGATTCATCAGCTGAAATATCTCTTCAAGGAATTTTGGATCATACTGCTACTCGATTAGCTCAATCTCAGCAGGAAGTTTTCTTTACACAAGAGGAATCTGATTTGACAAACTTGACACTTATTGGAAAATGGGGTTTCGACGGCAGCAGTGGACAATCAGAGTATAAGCAAAGAAGTTCTGGAGAATTCAGTGATTCTGATATGTTCAATACCTCATATGTCCCTCTGCAGCTATTTGCCCAACGAGATACTGATTCTGAAAAACAAATTGTGTGGCAGAATTACCGTCCTGGTTCAACTAGATACTGCAGACCAATTAAATTTCAAGTTAGGAAGGAAACTGCAGAACTTTGCAGGGCTGAACAAGAACACATCCAGCAGCAAATAAACACTCTTTCTTTAACTACTGTCACTTTAGGTGGTCAAACTATTACAATAAAGCATGACCTGAGATTGACAATGGTAGACGGAAAAGTGTGTAATGCTCTAACACACACTTCATCAGCACAAGTCTGTTATATTTGTGGATGTAAACCATCAGAGATGAACAATATTGATGAATCACGTAAAAGAGAGGTAAAACAAGATAGTCTAGAATTTGGGTTATTTGAGTTAGTACGATTTTTTGAGTTCCTTATCCATTTGTCATATAGATTAGATTTTAAGAAATGGCGTTCAGGAAATGACGAAAAACAATTACTGAATGCTAAAAAAAAACTAGTTCAGGATGAATTTAAGACTAAACTTGGATTGATAGTGGATAAACCGAAACAAGGTGGAGGAAACTCTAACGATGGCAATACGGCAAGGTGATTTTTTGCTAATCCTTCTGTGGCTGCTGCAATTACAGGTGTAAAAGAAAACATTATAGAAAGATGTGGAATCATTCTGAAGACTTTAGCAAGTGGATATCCAATTAATATTCCAGCTTTTGAAGAATACGCTTTACAAACGGCGAGAGATATTGTTAGAGAATATCCTTGGTACCCAATGCCTGCTTCAGTGCACAAGGTGCTTATTCATGGTGCTCAAGTCATAGAACACGCTATATTGCCAATTGGACAGCTTACAGAAGAAGCTGCTGAAGCTAAAAACAAAGATGTTAAGTCGTTTAGTGCAAGGAACACTAGAAAAACATCTAGAACAGCTACCAATTACGATTTAATAAATAGATTACTTCTATCTTCAGATCCGTTTCTATCCAATGCTAGATCTTTAAATAAATTTAAAAAATCTGCCCTAAATAAGGATATTTTATGTCTTCTATTATAATTTTTTACTTTAATAGTACAGTCAGCGTCAGAGAAAACAGACCCCCTCAATACTTAAAGAATATCGCCGCATGCGCCGGCCGCGTCACATGACTCACGAATGACGTCACGTGATGCCATCGTCGCTGAGCTGCAGCCTTTTTTATTTGCATGTTCATTTCATATATTTGTAATTTTCTGATATTTTTTGTCTTTCGACGACTCAATTGTATACCAAGATACAATAACTCACAAAAAGATGCCACATTAATTTATGTGCTGTTTGAGGATACGAACCCACATCTCCAGCGCCAGTCGATCACATAGACCGTGCCTTATACCACTAGGCTACGGTTCACTTGATAATAATGGCGAAAAGATGAATAACATTACCTACTCCTATTATCGAACAAAGTTGATTACGGTGTTATTTTGTAGACTTTAAGGTTTAAATTTCAACTACACCATATGTGATAATAATAACTGCTCAATTGACTGAAAGATAAGGTTGAAATTGGTATCTATAGATTTCTCGTTTAGTTCAATAGATTACGCTTGATACAGCTTTATGGCACTACCGTCATTTTGTTTTTTACTTCAAAAACTTATCTGCTGTATGAGCTGCGGCTATAGTATTTTAATATCTGTGACAGGCGCGCTAAGGTTGCAATTAGAATACTTCTTTGTCTTATTTACTAAACTGTGATTGAAGGTAACTTTATAATTCGTGGTAATTTGCATTGGTGTTAATCCTCCTCGTAATATTATTCAATTTATTAAGTTGTTGATCAGTTTTTTGAGTAAATTGAAAGTATGGTTCGAATAACAACATTTTTGAAAGCTAAAATTGTTATTCTCTGGGAGCAAGAATAGAGGCATAACGGTAAGAGTTACGATAAAAATATATTATATACCTATTTATTGCTTAATCATGTTACCTTTTCATTTACAAGTTAGATTTTTGGAGTTTCTTTTATTTATTATCATTTTCATTACAGAGAAATACAGTGCGTAGATGGATTCGAAGGTATCAAGCGACGGGTGATATAAAAAATGTGAACGCCAAGGACCTCGCCTAGTTGCTTACACTCATGAATCAGAACGGCACCATGATATTGTGGAAGTTCACTCAGTGGCACCCTTCAACCCTAAAAACATATAAGACTTAAGAACAAGCGGCGGTTAACATTAGGTAGGTAAGTAAATGATTATAATAATATTCTTTAAAATAAAATCACAAAAAAAAAACAGATTTGAAAAGGTTTATTATTTTAGGTTACTGGATATGGATGTCTTCAATGGGCCCAGGCGAGCTAGTGGAAATAGGTGGCCGCATGAACAGTGAGCGATACCTTGAAGTGTTGAAAGACATAATGCTGCGCATAATCAGTGCGGGTCGCATATCCAGAAGGACAAATTTACCTGGTTCAGGATAACCCTTTAGTGCATCCCGAATTGTGCAAGACTGGCTAAATGCACAAGAAGATATAACGGTGTTTGAGTGGCCGGCTAAAAGCCCGGATCTTAATCCTATAAAAAACTTGTGGGGTCAGATGGTTTTAAACTGGAACTAAGGTAAACAGAACTTGGGAACTAATGCGAAATAGTGTCCTAACATTCATAATAATAATATTATATTATTATTAATACCTAATCCCATTACTCTTGTTTACAAGTTTAGTAATCTTCTAATGTGTTAACGATGCACCAACTGACCTCACATATTTTTCTATTGTTGTGTTAAAAGGGTTACTTATTAGAAAATGTGATCAAAGAGGAAGATGTATATTGCTATACTGTTATAGTTTAGCATGTTGGTTCTTTCTTTGTGGTTCACTGGCATAAATAACATTTCATTTTTCAACCATTCTTTTATATTCAAAGATTATACAGAGTGTAAAAAATTAATGTTTGCAACTTTAAATAAATAAGTAAATAAATATTGTAGCTATGTTTCTAGAACTATGTATAATATTAAACATTTTATACTTCACTTAGACCCTAAGTGAAGTTAACATTTTATACTTAGGGTATTGTGTTTTGTCAATAAATTTACGTTCTAAAAATAAGTAAATCTAAAAATAAGTAACCCCAATTTAACTCAGATAGAAAAACTGTATACTCAACCAGGAAATGGACTCCATGTAGTCCTAGAAATGTAATTCGAGAAATAAATTAATATTGTTTATACAACAAGCCTGTCTTTTCTTACAAACCTCATACCTACTATAAAATTTGATTCCTTAAATAATAATTAACTAAAGTGCTTATGAGAATAAAAAAATAATTATACGAAATAAAAAAAGAACTTTGTGTCCGAGGATTTGAACACCCGGTTACCGTATTCACAAAGCATAGGTCATAACCACTAGACCAACATGACATTTACACAAAGTTTCAAAAAACTTCAATGCTTTCATGTCATTATCAAGGGGGGTCCCTTTTCTCTGAAGCTTACTGTACATATTTTGTCAATAAATAATCATGTGAGTCATTTGATTTTCATAAATTAATTAAAAAGAGCAGTTATCTAATATTGACCGTTAGCCCCATACAAACGGATCCACTGTGGAGCGGCGTCACACTCACGCTGCCATTGTTGCTGCCTTTGTAAATGTTTAGCAGTACTGTGTCAATACAACACGATTCCTGGCGGTTACGCTTTTCAGAATGAGACGAATGAGGGTATATGAGGCCTCCCGAGGGACCATCTCGAAACCGGAGACGACTTTGGGTCAGCCGAGGTTTTGGGTATAAGTATTATTCAATTTTACACCGTGGCCTTCTGAAGATCCAAGAGTCCAAGACGGCATGCGGATTTAGTTGGTTCGAGTTCGACATAACGAGTTCGGGTGGAGGAAGTGTCGTGTACTCGAAGGTATTTCCGCATCTTAGAAAAAAAGTATATGAGGATCCACTAGGGTCTTCGAGTCCATGGTAATCTCACCTGCAAGCTGCAAGTCGGTAGTTGGTACACACCTACTGATTAACGGACGAAGTTTTGGAGCAAGCTTTGCTCTCGGAGTTGGTATGCCAAACTACAGTCCCTCCCACAAAAGTTAAGATCCGTAGATCTCTTAACCCTTTGAGGAAAGACTGTGCAAAGCTTCGTCCGTTAATCAGTAAGATAAGGTCTGTTTGAAGGTGAGGCTAGCTTCAGGTCCCAAAGATCTCGGTGTTTGTCATCATCTGATGTTTAGTAGGTAGGTAGTATTGATCCTCGCTAGTCAGTACCATCATTTAATTGATCGATATTGTCAACAAATTATATCTCATTGTCTTCTTTGATTGAAAAGCATTGTACCTTAAAGTACTGTGTACCTACACACAGTACAATCTCTCACTGTATGTAGGGCAGTTAGGGCGGTCAGCCGGTCAATAAGTTCTCGGTATAGATATATTTTAACCTACTTTTTTTTCCAGTTCAAAAAAGAAGTGACTCTCATTTCGACTTATTTAATCTTCTAATTCTAATATATAAAATTCTTCTGTCACGGGGTGCGTAATCGAACTCCTCCGAAACGGCTCGACCGATTTTGATGAAATTTTTTGTGCTTATCCGGTATCTATGAGAATCGGCCAACATCTATTTTTCATCCCCCTAAGTGATAAGGGTGCAGCGGGAACGGGATTTGGATACCACGTGGGCCGAAAATATGGCGGTACGAAGTTCGCCGGGGCAGCTATATTATCTAAATATTTTAATTCAAAAACACTTTTTGTCGTTTTTTTTCTCAAGTCTTGTCCCAAAAGCACTTGTTTTACAATGGGAGCGTCTCAGTCGAGATCCAGAGGGAGAAAGATGGGATGAGATGGGGTGGTGATACTTGTATTCTTTCTTCTTCACCACAAGAAAGTGGATAGTCTCTCTTAATTTCTGTGACTTAGACATTCGAAATTTTCCTATACCTATACAACGGTAAAAGTAAGATATTTGCACAAACGCATTTAGATTATGCAGCTGCTGACGTCACTAAACCATGACATGATAACGGAGTACCTACTTACCGCGTACCGCGTCATTACGACTACAAATGATATTTAATTAGATAAACAAACAGTCATTATTAGTTCGTTGGAATTATCTATTGGTTGTTAACTAAAATGCAGTGATAAGATACTCGTACTCCTGAAATGTAATTACTTAATCATGTGGGTCAGAACGTGATAATTGTGATGGTTAGATTAGAGTTTATAATATAAATCGTTTATATATAAAGTAAATACACAAACTAAGCATAGCTTTTGATATGAATTCTAGAATGCCGATAAACATAGCTACATCGGAGGAGGTCTAGTTTTTGAATACCGCTCATTTGACTTCACCTCGATATGGTAAGCTGAAGCCAAAGTCTCTGGTAAGAGAGTCACCATTACAGACACGTACCATGTTACAATGGTGGCGCTCAGCTTGATGGCCTCATCAGATGCTTTTTCACGCCCCGCAAGGTCCCGAGCCTATAGGAAAAAGCTAAAGAGCTGGGCCGGCAGTCTGTACTTTAGATAGCGACCGAATTCGTATGTTACGAGTAACTAGATAGCGACCGAAATTCCCAAGTCTCTATCGAAAGTTAACGATTTTTCGGTATTTGTAACGAATGTCGTCGCAAACTATACCGAATTTTCGTTACCACCCCGCAAAAAGATTTTGCTCGGTATGTCAATTGGTCCAGAATTGGATTCGACGCAAACATACCGATACCGAAGTAGAGACTGCCGGCCCTGGTAAGGAATTTCAGTCATTAATGAGGTCGGATGTGTGCATACTGCATAGTCTGCGAATGGTAAACGAAACTGAGACCTACGAAGTTCGACCTCCAACGAAGTGGGTTCGAATCTCTTCACCTCTACAAGTTTATAACCAAGTTCTTCTCTCTCTTTCCAGACAAGACAGTTTTCGTGCAAGGCGCGGCGGCCACTCCCTCGTCGCTCTTGAAGGCCATGACAGAGGTGGGCGTGGAAGGAAACATGAAGAACATCCGGGTTGTGCATATGCACACCGAGATGGAAGCGCCCTACGTGGCTCCTGAATGCGAGAAAATATTTAGGTTTGTAGACGTGTTGGTTCCCCGGTGGAGTGGAAGTAGCTTCCCATGGATTTCGTAGAAGACGACTAAAGGATAGGGCTGTTCTCCATCCGACAGTAAATTTATAACCCATTACAAAGTGCCCGCTTAACGGCAATCGGTTAGCTTCCTATTACGTGGGACCGAAAATTACAGTTAGCGAAATGTGGGTGTTATTGCACCACTGCCTACCCCTTTGGCGATGTACAGACGTGAATATTATGTATGTAGACTACTCAGGGAATGTACCCTTAAGGTCCAACCCCACCAAACGGACGGCATCGGCCCGGATTTTACAATCTTTAAACAAAATTAAATCTTATTATCACAGTGTTTGAAGTTTATATTACCAAGTCACGCACAACAGCTTGACAGCGACGTGCGGCGGCATGACGCACGTCAAGCTGTCATGCGTGACTTGGTAATATAAACTTTAAATGCTGTGATATAAGATTTATTTTGATTAAAGGTTGTAAAATCCGTTCCGATGCCGTCCGTTTGGTGGGGTTGGACCTTTATACTACGTGACCCGTTTAAGGGGTGAGGGAGGTCTTCAAAATACTACACTCAGTACGTACAAGAGCAGGGGGAGGGTTCTTAGATTTTGTTACATAGTACATTTCACCGAGACAAATTTCGCAATTTTTTCGTCCTAACTTTCAATATAGTGCGCAGTGTCAAGTGCTTTTCGTAAAAAAAAAAAAACTTGCAAGGGGATTGGGTCTTGACTCCAGCCTTCTCCTGTCAGATGCCATCTTCTCAGTCACTCCCTTCCTTGCCATATCATCTTACACGCAATCCATCCATGTTTTCCTTCGTCTTGTAGCAAATATAGTTGCTTGCACGAAAAGTGACAGTAGAAGCTATTTGTGTGTAAGGAAAGGACAGAAGCAGATAGCGGGCTATTGTCTCTGCCTACCCCAGAGAGGCGTGAGCAGATTAATATTACGCCACATAGTTCACATATAAATCAGTGATAAATTTTAGAAGGTTATAGCTGTGGAGCTGTGGTTATAGCTAGGTTGTCGCTTATAGCACGTAATTAATGCTAATGAAATGAGCATGTCTTTTATACAGGTAAAGTCAGAAAAGTAGATCAACATAGGTATGCAAATTTACATATTTCGTATTGTATTTAGAAATACTAGCTGTTGCTCGTGGTTTCGCCCGCATTGAATTCTGACCTCCCCTTCCCAGCTTCGCTTGTGACGCAATTTGAACCCCTCATCCCTTTAACCAATATACAATGCCAGTAAAAATGTATAGGAATCTACCGGTTTTATTGACATTTGATTACTGCTCCGCTCCCTTGGATAGTAGCGTGATAATAAGACTATGTCACTCGCAAATAATGTGGCTTTCAATACAAAGTCACCACAGACAGGGAAAAAGAAAATTAATAAAAACGAAAAAATGATCTCAATGCCCTGGTTTTCCCCCTTCCTGTTGATTGTTTGTTTTGTTATTTGGTACACACCTTTAATTCGGACAATAATACAATTTAAATCAATAAAACATTTTGATTTACTATTAATACTGAGATCATTTTGAGAATTAGCAGTCAAGATCGCTCTGACGATGACTGTATATATTATAATACCTTTTAGTAACTTCATTTCAATTTAAAAACGAGATATTCTCCATTTAAAGAAGGCTATCACAAAACTCCACTCCTATACAAACAGGTAATGAAATCTCAAATACTAAGTACCACTATTTAAAAACATGAAGTGGATTTACTTTTAAACGGCCTATCTATTCATCTATCATGTATTATTTATCTCAACCAGCGGATCAACAGTGGAATACCAAATCTTATTTCATCTGTGCAGTATCTTATCTCGAGAGAGATAGAAGTGAAATTATCTATGACAGAAAAAGATACGCGTATTGTAAATCTACATATTTTCCTTTATCGGTTGCTATGATCGCTGATATATGATAGTGGATGCTACTGTTATGTCATGATATTGGTGAGGATGTAAGGTGTAGAGGAACAGATTACCTAAATGTTGGTAGAGGGCCCTATCTACACTGCCCTTGAGACCCGAGATTCTTAAAGAAAAATCATATTCGGTTACCTGAAATATCTTATTTCCTTATTTATTTCAATTAATTCAAAATATTATACAAGTACAATACATTTTTAGTATTTTTACATTTACTAATTATACATACAATGAATATACATTACAACATACTTAAAGACCTCGGATTGCTAAGAGCTTCAGTAAGCTCTTTACTTAATCGAATATCAAAAGCGGCATTGATAGGATCTTACCAAATTTGGATAGGTAGAGGGGGAACACTACTGACGGTGGAGGTGAGCGCTGATGCATCACAAGGTGGCCACCCTAAACCTACATCTGGGTCGCGCGTCCCAGTCGCCGTCACGGTGTTCCTCTCTGTATCACGCTATGGACCCGGCGACCGCACGGTGAATCCATGGAGTGCTGAGAATCGGATCTCAATTATACAGAACTATACTATTGCTTAGAACAGTTATGTGAATGTAATGCAACAGTAGGCTAAAGCCTCTCAACATTGGGAAAGACCCATGTCCAGCAGTGGACTGCAATATAGGTTAATTAATTGAAAATTGATTGACTATGTAATAATAAAACAAAAAAGGGAAAGTCTTCAAGCATCGAAAAATTCGATCTCTTCTAGTATCGCGACATTACAACATTGTTTACCTTTTTTTTATGCCGCATTGTAACAACACTTACTGCGTTTATACAGTTTGTATACAGTCTAAGGCTAATTAAGGTGAACGCAGACCTAGCCGCACCGCAGTCATCACATTTGTATTCGACCGCTTCAGGTATTGCGGCGACTGCGACGCAGCTAAGTGTGCAAGGTTGCATAGAACTTCATATAAAGAATTCGTAATGCGGTGAGTGCGGCGCGGGTTCACCTTTAGAATGCCCTAAAGTTTTTGTACTTTATTTCCAGATCGTGTTCCCTGTTCATGGCGGCTAACGTCAGGAAATCAGTCGCCGAAGGTCGATCAGACGCGATTCCCATCTTCCTTCAGGACATCCCGAAGCTGTTCCACAGGAAGATCATCCAGCCTGATATTGCCATCATCACGGTAATTATTATTTATCACCTACGCTTTTTATGATTAGTTAATGGTAACACAACGTTTCGAAGTTATTGGCTCGTGACATACTCGTATATCTTGAACCTAAAACGTGCTCTATACGTGCACTACGCATTGCTTGGGTGTCGTTTGAGGATAGCACGAATGGGGTGGACGAGCTCAAATTCACCAAACATACATCAATCAATCAATTAGCCTATTGCAGTCCACTGCTGGACATAGGCCTCTCTCAATATGCGCCACGTTTGCCGATTCTCCGCCTTCTGCATCCTATCCGTCCCAGCCACCCTTACGTTTTCCTTCTCGCGGTCTCCACTCTAGGAACCGTCTGCTCGACTGCACCATCAGTCCTTCGACAGATGTGGCCAGCCCACTGCCACTTCAGCCTGCTTATTCTGCGAGCTATGTCGGTAATTTTAGTTCTATGTCGGATGACCTCGTTGCGAATTCTATCCTTCAAAGAAATTCCAAGCATAGCTCGCATACATTATTATTAGCAAACAATCCGCGCGCGCCAAGGCCTCGTTTGTCTCGCGATTTAAGTCCAAGATACGTGTCCCGAGTTATACAACCTCTTAGAGACAAAACTCTTGGCCTGCAGGTATCTCCCCCAGACACTCACGGGTACTGCAGCCTGGGCACGTCCGTGGACTGCGTCAGGTCCGCGCTCAAACACTCCAAAGTCATTGTGGGTAAGTATTCATAGTATTTAAAGTTAGACATCCAAAGAATTGATGCCTAGGATCGTGTGATGATGATGGAGGATGCCAATCCCGGTAGCATCCAAAGCTTTCAGTTTGGGAGCCCGGGGTCATCTCTCCTAAAACTACATTATTTGATCAATTTTTATATATTTATCTGTCAGACGTCATCTGCTCAGATACTGCTTTCCTTGTCATGCCCTCTTTCATGTTCAATGATCCTGTAGGGGATCCTGCCTTTTCGCCGAAAATTGTTTGGCCGATTATCACTTGCCAACCAACGTTTCGCCTATTTTTCACTTTGACGACTAACGATTGCCAAATTTTTGTATGACAACGTTTCATTTGGTAGAATTATTGTTAAGCTGATTATTGTAATGACAAAAAACGTTTGGGGCATTTATCTTTTGTCAAATTATTTATTAGGCCAGACAACTTTTAGACGAATCGAGTATAGCGCGCCCCAACTTGGATAGGTTAGGTTAGAAGGCTAACGCGGGAGCGGAGCGGAGCGGAGCTCCCGCTTTAGCCTTCGTGGTTATTTTTTTATAACCATCCATAAATAGTGGGCCACTTAGTATTTTTGTACGCCACATTCAGTAATTTTGACAACAACTACATGAATATTACGCTAACTAAAACATTCGCTACTTGAAAGTTGGCATTTTGAAAAGTGTCATTCTAAAAGGAAGACCAAACGTAAAATTGGCAACTGTGAGGTTGGGTAATAAAAACAAAATTATATCACAAGTTGGCAAATGATTATTCTGCGAAATAAAATTCTGCGAAACGTTAGTTGGCAAGTGATAATCGGCCAAACAATTTTCGGCGAAAAGGCAGAGATCCGATCCATCCACACTCTCACTCTATATTTTATAGAATACACCAGTCAGCAGTACCATTCGTAATCTGCTCTACAATTCCACAATTTCGTAAGTCAAATTGTGGAATTGGAGAGCAGACCTGGGGATTCAAAGTGCAAGTTTAGGAGGCAACCTGGATTGGTGCTCGAAATGACATTTCCCTGAAGACATTAACATAAAAAAACTATATGAGTATGTATAAATCACTCATAAACGCTTCGATATTCCAGCTCAAGTGAACTGCCACATGCCTAGAACATTCGGTGACGCGATCATCCACATGTCGCACATCGACTATGCGGTCAACCTGGACACGCCTCTGCCCGAGCACGGGGACAAGCCCGCTTCGCCCGAGGAGCAGAAGATCGGAGAACTCATCGGACAGAACCTGGTGGAAGATGGAGCCACCTTGCAGATGGGTGAGTGGTTTTAGATGGGAGTACATATTCTTTTATAATCATACTAGCTGTCCCGGCGAACTTCGTACCGCCATAATTTTCGCGTTCCCGCTGCACCTATTGTCTCATCCTTTAAACCTTTAAACCCACGAATATTTCAAGACTAAAATTAGCCAAATCGGTTCAGCCGTTCTTGAGTTATAAAATAACAACGAAAAGTGGCATTGATTTTTATTTAATAGATTCTTTATTGTACACACAAACATTTCATTAACAAATCATCATCATCATCATTTCAGCCATAGGAAGTCCATGCTGGACATAGGCCTCCCCTATAGATCTCCAATAAGACCGGTTGGAAGCGGCTCGCATCCATCGCTCGCATTTGTTATCATTAACAAATACAAAAAGATATTTCTGTACACATGCGAGCTTAACTCAATGTGAATAATGTCTTTCATGATCGTATTTTGATGTTAAAATGTGGTACACACTGGTGGTACTGTAAACTGGCTTTACTTGGTGACAACTGGGGAACTTTGGGACAATTTAAAATTACATGTTTTTCTAAAACAGCTGGCAAATGTAAGAAACAGACGAATAACAGGAATAGCATTCCGTCTTCTGAAGAAAGTGGCAATAATTTATTGACGACTGATATTATTGTTTATTACGTACGCTGGAGACAGCAGAATATTATGGACATCTATTTTGTAACAACTTTATACAATATTCTGATAAATAAACGAATCTTATCTTATAAAAAATCTAATTTTCATTTGTCCCAAAGTTACCCTGTTATCACAAGATAAACGCAGTTTAAGGCATATGATATTGTAAAACGGGGTAAATAGGGATCAAAGGACGAATAAGAATATCGACAAATATTCGGTAATGCTTGAAATTTTGTAGAATTTTAAAAATTTAATGACCGTTTTATCTTTATTCACCCCTTAATCCCTATTCGCCTCGATTTACCCTGTGTAATACATTTACAATCTTTGTTTTATTCCTACTAATCCCTACTTTCCCTACTAATATTATAAATGCGAAAGTAACTCTGTCTGTCTGTCTGTCTCACTTTTACGACTAAACCGCTGAACCGATTTTGATGAAATTTGGTATAGAGGTAGATTAGACCTTGAGAAAGGACATAGGCTATGTTTGGTCGCGATAACCGACATCCACGCGGGCGGAGCCGCGGGCAAAAGCTAGTAGCCTATAAATTGTTGCCCGCGGCTTCGCCCGCGTGTATGACGGTTATCGTGACCAAACATAGCCTATGTCCTAACCCAAGGTCTAATCTATCTCTGTACCAAATTTCATTTAAATCAGTTCAGTGGTTTAGGCGTGAAAGCGTAACAGACAGACAGAGTTACTTTCGCATTTATAATATTAAGTATGAATGTGCTCATATGGTTGACTGGCTGACTGACTGGCTGATTCATAAACGCAGAGCCTCAACTACTGCCACTTCAAATATTAGTTAGTAGGATGAGCTGCTTGTGTAGAAATAACTTTCTGATATTTTATTGCAGGTATCGGCAGCATCCCGGACGCGGTGCTGTCATCTCTAAAGAACCACAAGGACCTGGGCATCCATTCCGAGATGTTCAGTATTGGAGTCATCGATCTAGTCAAGCGCGGATGTATTACGAATAGCATGTATGTATTATATTTTTCTTTAAAAAATATTAGTAACCAAACGACAGCCTCTGTAGCATGGCGGTAGTGAACGCCGCCGCTACGCAGGAAGCGCGGGTTCGATCCCCGCTCAATGCAAATATTTGTATGCATGAATACGGGTATTTGCATTGGTCTGGTCGTGCCTCGGAGAGCATGTAAAGCTGACGGTCCCGGTTGCCATATGAACATCTATGGCAGTCGTTACGGGTAGTTGGGAGCCCTAAAAAGTCGCAACAACTGGTCTAGTTGCCATGCTTCGATATAGCCCAATATCGCTATTGGGGAAGTAGTAAACCTTCCCGAAGAGCGATACCTATGCTCGGGCCCTCTCCGTGAGTAGCGGCACCGCCGTGAAACCAATTACTACACCACGATGGCAATCCAACGTCGTCGACTCGACAGAAGAAGAAGCTATTGGGTTGTGGAGGTCAGATGGCAGTCGCTTCACAGAAAATATCGGAGTCCAGCCAAATCCGCGGTTACACTGGAAAAGCGGATCCCAAACTCCGAGGTGAAAGCTTCGGCATGGAAATGCGTCTGAGATTAACGCTAGGTTGATTAAGAAGAATATTAGTACCTAACTAAAATTAAACCCCACCAGGCCCTCGATTCTACTAAAGCACAACCACTGTCACACTCCAGAAACTGCAAAAAATGGCATTGAATTTTAGACCTTATTTCTATAGACTTACAGTCACAAAATTAAATGAAAAGGGTTTCATTACACTCTTTCATTCACTCTACAAAAAGCCATTTAATTTTAAACTTTAATTGCATTCTCATAAAGGCTAAAATCAAATGGATTTTTGTCGCAGTCTCTGTGGTGTGATAGTGGTTGTGCTTTAGCAGAATCGAGGCACAGGTAAACTAACACCCGTATTCACAAACAACACTGTGAGGTCTCATAGTGTGCTCGAGCGCATAGGGCTGGTAAAATTAATTCACAAACATCACGGAGCAATATCTAACGCAGGGCGTTCCCTCAACGAAGTATTACTTAACTGTTATCTATGAATAAAAAGGCTTGCCAGAACGAACGCACTGGGAATTTGTCGTTCTTTGCACAGTTTTGGTAGTACGCATAGCTAAGTATTGTTTGTGAATACGGGTGTTAATTGCTTGTGTTAAGCTCACTCCTAAAAAGGATAATAGGAGGTAGGTTCGACTTGCTCATCATCTGATGTTTTATTTACTTTTACAGGAAGAAGATGCATAAAGGTCGAATCGTGGGCAGTTTTCTTGTCGGCAACAGGGCACTGTATGATTTCGTCGACAATAATCCCTTCGTAGGTAAGTGATATTCTATAACTACATTGCGTGCACGACGGTATATCCGTCCCAATCGAGTAGTCCGATTGGTGAAGTACCTCCGCCCTACAGAAGACCGTGGCTTAATAACCTCGTGTTGTGTTTCTGACGGTGAGTAGGGTAGCCAGAGCTCACTGGAGAGATTTTGTGGTGTCAGTTGGAAAACCAAAGGCTTTGTCCTACTTATCTTTTGCGCTGACGGCACAGAATCTCTCTGTTCTTACAGGGTAGGCAGCACGAGTGTGACTCCCCTGGTGTTGCCCTCGCCCATAGGCCACGGTAACCTCTTACTATCAGGAGGGCCGTGTGCTTGTCTGCGACCTAAGTAGTATAAAAAAAAATACACAGTTTTGATGTGTCTTTTTAATGTTTCATTCTTAGAGTATACATTATAAATGTATACTCTAAGGTTTCATTTAAAAAACTCTGTTTATGTTTGTTTTAATTACTTCGAAGACTGCTAGTACGACGATGTACGATTGAGAGTTATAGGCTACCTTTACACTGGAGATGTGCTATGCAGCTGTACTACGAAGATGTAAAAGCTAAGCTATGAAACTGTGACCGTTTACACTGTGCTATGTAAGTAGCGTACCGAGTAAGATGTGCTATGAAACTTCCAACAAATATTCAAAATTCGAATCTATTCTCCATCCATAGCACGCATCTTTCTGTATAAGAAAAACAGCTTAGCTGAACCCTTTTCCACCAGTGCTATGCTATGTGGAGTGTGGACCAATGAATATGATTGATGGATAACAAACGCACCGAAAGGCAGGAATGGCGAGCGCTCCCTTTAAAACGATTTCTGCCGGCTTGCTCTGCAATGGAAAGCCATGGTAGAGACTAGAAATAATTAAATTTGTAGTATGGACGTTCCACTGGCTTGACTCTTGAAAATTTTCATCCTTCACTACTGAAAGGCAACCATAAGGCCGTGAACGCAAGCTAAAACAATCAGAGCGAAAGATAGTGCTCTCTTTTGCCCTTACGGCCTAAAAAATTAAAAATAATTGTTTGTTCTAGAAATGTTGGAGATCGACTATGTGAACAATACGCACATAGTGTCCCTGCAGCCGAACATGACAGCCATCAACTCTTGCATAGAGGTGGACCTCACAGGACAAATTTGTGCTGACTCCATTGGTAAGTTACACATTCTCATAAACTATTAACTCTGTTTTTATATATAAATGAATTGAATTGTTGTGATTCTGCTCATACGAGTGACCATTATACGAATTTTATAGGAATCTATGAATAGGCTCAAGGCGGCCACCCACTTACAGTAAGCCTGCAGTTTTTCGTCTGCCCGGCGGCCTGCAGTCCTTACGTCATCAATGTCATCATAATTGTATTACCTCAGACTAAAATAATAACATTATTTTATTCTTTTAGTCTGATGTTATTACGTATAAAATGCCGTCGGCCATAGACTGTCCGGCCTTTAACTGTCTTTGCTGACCGGAATCGTCAAGCGGCCACACACATTATCCGTCAGTCCAAAATCGTATACGAAACTGTAAGTGTGTGGGCTATTGCGATGAACTAACAGACCGATATCATCCGGTTGTCGTTCGATAAACTGTAAGTGGGTGGCCGCCTTCAGAGATTGATAAAACGTTCGTGAATATTAACCTCTTTCTATTTCCACAGGTACTCGCATGTACTCTGGTTTCGGCGGCCAGGTAGACTTCATCCGCGGCGCGGCAGAGGGCGTGGACGGGCGCGGCAAGCCCATCATCGCGCTACCGTCTGTTACCAAGAAGGGAGTCAGCAAAATCGTGCCTACGCTCAAAACTGGTAAGTGTTTATTTATTTATGACATCTTAGGAAAACTTACAGCTAATAATGTAGTGTTACATATATAGTTATGCTAAGAGACGGCCAATTAAAAGTTTTCACTGTTATGCGGTTCAAATTATGTAGTAAGTAGTAGGTAGACAATTTTCTTTCACAATATTTATGCAAGCCAAAAATACAAACGGATGTAGCAGGAAATAGCCAAGATCATCAGAATGGATACAACAAAAATATAGTGGTTAATTATTGTCAAAGAAACAAGAGCTAAGATCTCTTTTCATTTTAGCAACTCGTACAAGATACCTGGTTTTAGGTGGTACTTTGCAAGCCTCTGACAAGGTCAGTCATGGAGGCTTGCAGCACTTCACTATCATATAGTCCTTACTCTCCTCTATTTCCAGGAACAAACAAAAATTGGTAATCTTACTATATTAGGTACCGATTTTTTAGCGTTTTCAAAATTGGTTTTTGGTATCACCACCAGGTTTTTAGCTTTGCAGCATAGCCATTTCGTGTTCTCCAATTAAAGGCGCGTCTAATGATGGACATCTCATTCAGGAATCGTAGGAAGAGTTTAGAGTCATCAGCTCTCATACTATAAGCCTATCATATAGAAGTAAAATGCCGTTTGTTAATTCCTTTACAGGTCCTATGTTCTGTAAAAGAAAATATTATTATAACTAATTATTATTGTATTTATCTTCTAGGTGCTGGCGTAGTAACAACTCGCGCCCACGTACACTACGTAGTGACTGAACAAGGCATCGCATACCTATTCGGCAAAACTCTGAGACAGCGCGCCTACGAACTCATCAAAGTCGCTCACCCAGACCATAGAGAAGAACTAGAAAAGGCCGCATTTGAACGACTCAAGTGCATGCCCCATCCCTAGTAACTCAACCAGCAATGTTGCCAGATGTTAAATCTACCACTAAATAGTAGTTGCCACTGTTAATAATGTTAGTGTTGCCATAAGAGTAATAGATTATTACGAGTATAGAAATGAAATTCGCGTGATGTTATAGTAGCGACGATTGTCGTGTAGCGGTTTTATTACAAAAATGTCACTCGGGGCTCGCGCTTTTTTTTTAAACAATGCTAGTAACCGAAATTACTAGTATTATCATTAAGCTCTCCAGCTAATTAAACTGCTTTTGAACGGGAGTGGGTATATGGGAGTTCGTGAACTCTTAATAGGAAATCCGCATTCCCATGCCAACGGAAAAATTTGTGAACATTTGTTCCTCAATCACTCAAACGGCTGAATAGACCTGGCTGAAATGTGGAACAGATTCTACATTCTATCCCTGGCATGATCGGAAATGGGAACGGGATTAAAATCCCACGCAAACGAGGCGTATATCTTCAATTCTATACTAGTATTGTGTCTTATTTCTGTTGTATTACATCACTAACTTAGGCGTAGTAAGGCCAGAATAAACCCCTAATATTGGGTCCATCGAATGTTCTAATAGTTATTTCTAGAAAAAATATGCCTTAAAAATATATAGTCGTCTTATAGATTCGTTCTCTGAAGGCCTATGAATTGTTTTAACTTCATAGGATTTTGTTTGTCTTGTCGGCTGTCGGTAATAATTTTTGAACGAACTTACATTTTGTTACACCTGAAGATATTTCATGAATTTAATTATTATTTTTTTATTGTTTATTTTATAAATAAGCTGGGACATAAGCACACGACATCGAATAAGTGTCTAATAAATGTAATTAATGAAGTAATCGGACACTAATAATGTCTAAATATCTTACTATTGTATTTGTTTGAAAATATTTGACAAGAATGCATATGTAGCGATATATTATATAGAGGTCATGTATAAATAGCACTGCAAGCCTCAGGAATTATCACTCATGTTTTAACTGGCCAATTCCTTCACCCTAGAGGCTTTGATGCCCAATTTACTGAAAGGAAAACAGTACAGTCAAAAACACAATTCATAACACTTGACTAAACTACCTAAGTTTACAAAATCTTTACAAACATGAAATACACTATTTCGTATGGCTGTGGATGACATAAGAATGAATAGTACTTCTAACGATCCATGTATATGATAGTACGGTTTCTGCCATGTAGCTCATGTATGCGGATTGTAATCTTTTTTGTATATACACCAAAAAGGCCTAGTAACTCCACTTTTATTATAAATATGTAACATATTTTCTTTTTAATTTCACAATAATTTATAAAACTCCCAACTTTATATAAAATTTTCTGGCAAAAGGTGGGTGAAAGCAACATCCGTTACATAGTGTTTTTTTTATTATTTTCAAACATTTCCTATAAGTATTAAACGAATCCCACAATGCATTTGGTCGATTAGTAGTTTTTATGTATTAGAATGCTAGCTGAACATGTAAATGATAAACTAGTCTTTTGTGAAGTGAAAAATCGTAAACTTTTTTTTATAAGAAATGCAACAGTAGTAATATAGTTATATGTAAAGCATTTTTTATTATTATTTTCTAGAATGTTTATGTATGACGACATGCAATATATTATTGTGCTTTATTATCAAGCAAATATTATTTATGTTATTATACTTGTGTTTTATTTATACCCTATGCCACCAAGGTATAATCATCGTCATAAATAGATTGTACATTTTCTGACTGTAATACTCGTTATTTTTCGAGCAATTTTAAAAACATTGTGTAAATACATGGATCGAACGTCGTCGTTTTAAATGTGGGTTCTGTGCAATCGTCATCTTTTGACGCTGACTACAATATCGCTAAGCGTAAGAGGCCTAATGGATGGCAGAAGCTGCATAGGGTACGATCAATCAAAAACCAATTCTTGTTTTTGACATTTGGGAAATAGATCAAGACTGAATTCTAAACAGATAAAAATACTTCTTCCTCCTAGCGTTAATTCCCAGTCGTCGCATCCGAAGCTTTCACCTCGGAGTCTAGGGTCCGCTTTACCAGTCTTAACTGCGGATTTGGCTGGACTTCGATATTTTCCGCGAAGCGACTGCCATCTGACCTCCACAACCCAATTGCGACATTAGGCGACATGGAAGCATTGCAGCTGGACCGTTGTTTTTGGACTTTTTAGGGCTCCCAACTACCCGTAACGACTGCCATTAGATGGTCGTATGGCAACCGGGACCGACGGCTTATCGTGCTCTCCGAGGCACGACCAGACCAATGCAAATATCCATATTCATTCATACAAATATTTGCAATGAGCGGGGATCGAACCCATGCCTCCTGCATAGCGCCCGCGTTCACTAACCACCGTGGCTATCCCCCACAGATATAAAAACTGGCTCATAATATAGATGTAAGGCCGGAATAATTCCAAATATTCCGATGAGGATAAAACGAAAAATCCCGAATAATTCCCAAATGACCCGGAATAATTCGGAATTATTCCGGTCGATATTTATATAGATAGATGTAGTAGGTATTGAGAGTCTTGACTCTTTTTGATAGTCTTGTGACTCGAAATGCAGTTATGATTCGCGTTTTATACGATTATAGATATCTAAATATATATAACTCAAAGGTGACTGACTGACATAGTGATCTATTAACGCAAAGCCCAAACCACTGGACGGATCGGGCTGAAATTTGGCATGCAGGTAGATGTTATGACTTAGGCATCTGCTAAGAAAGGATTTTGATTAATTCTACCCCCAAGGGGATAAAATAGGGGATGAACAACATTCCGAACTTAACGCGGATGAAGTCGCGGGCAACAGCTAGTTGGTGTATATACCTATCGGTATAATTAAGAAAATACAGTCTAAGACTTATGTTTTCCTGAGTACCTACTTATACACTTTTAAACTCCAGTGTTTTCACACCATCCATATCCGTATCGGACGACGATGGCCGACATCCGATATCCGACACCATATTATTATGTTGTTTTCATATAGATATCCGATAAGATCGGTCTGATTTGGCTATTTGCTACATAGCACAGACTAGTTAAGGATGCTGGGGATAAAAAACCTTAAAAAACGTAGTGCAAGCAATTTTCGACCTTATTGACATGACATAGAATCGAGTTTTTTTTCTTATATTCGTAATCAGTGTCATCCTTAGAGTGTCATCTATTAGCGCAAAAAGACACGTAATTAAGATAATGTCATTAAGGTCGAAAGTCGCTTACAGTCGCTGTTTTAGTATCTGTGTGAAAGTTGTAGTCATATTATATAATACTAGCTTTCGCCCGCGGCTCCGCCCGCGTGGATGTCGGTTATCGCGACCAAACATAGCCTATGTCCTTTCTCAAGGTCTAATCTACCTCTGTACCAAATTTCATCAAAATCGGTTCATTGGTTTAGGCGTGAAAGATAGACAGACAGACAGACAGACAGACAGACAGAAAGACAGACAGAGTTACTTTCGCATTTATAATATTAGTAGGGATTACCTACATATTTTATAATAAAATAAGTAGGTACTTACCGTACATCTTGACTTGACCCCAAGTCGCGAGAGATGCTCGAATTGGTTTGATATGGTCTATGATTGGTGGATTTGAGCTTCTCCGTCACCTTGGTACCCCGTGTACCATGGTGGCGGAGAAGCTCAAATCTACCTAATCCACAAAAGACATCCAAAAACGCGTACTGTTACTCGTACTGCGCATATACATACATATAAGTAGGTCCATTTTGTGACGTCACTGAGGTCAAGATATATAATATTCCGGTATCTAAAAAATACCTACCTATATACCAATACCTACATAGGTCTGTACTTAAGTTTTCGTTTAGTAGGTAGGTGGAAGCACAAATAATTCATTTTTTGTAGGTGAGTTTAGCGGGAATAATTCCGGAATATTTGAAATTATTTGGGAATAATTCCGAATAATATGGAATAACTCGGAATTATTCGGGATTTTTACATCTATAGCTCATAAACTTGCAACACCGGACATAGATAGACGAGTTGAAGAAGAGTAGAGTGGGCAAAAGGGAGGAAGATTCCATAACGTTTATAAAAATGGTACGATCATTAGCGTATTGCAGTCCACTGCTGGGCATAGGTCTCTCCTCACCATCACCACCCTAAGAGTAAACATGCACCAGCCGGAGCTTCCTTCGTCAATCTGCAGGTGCACCAGCTAGCAGGTGACGTTGGCTTGGGCTTAGAAGATCTCAGTGGAGGTCCACATGAGTATACCCAGTTATCTTTAAGGATGGACCAAAAAGTGTGTTTTAAAATGTTTAACTTCGAGCAGCAGGGCACGCCCAAGGAGCTCCATACATCAGTCATCAGTTCATTCGTCAGTTTTTGAATCCATTCCTTCATATAATCTTAGTTGTTGTAGGTTACATTTTTGAACGAATTGATATTTCAATTAGCAACACTGAACACTGTATCACTTGACATTGACACTTGGCCTGGCAGTGACAACACAGCAGCACTTTCCAAAATATTGGTTCTTTTCAGTGTTTATCATAGTTAGAAAAATTTAAAATGTACTTAAGTTTATAGATACAAATACATTTACATAATCAAAACCACAATGGACTCATTTCAATATGATCTAACTGTCAAAAAAGACCTACTGATCGCCGGGAAATACAGAATAATTAGAAAAATAGGTGGTGGTTCTTTTGGAGACATATATTTAGGGATACACCTTTCAGATGGTGTGGTAAGTGCCTGTAATTCTCTTTTAAAATAACTGCTTTGCTCATTGACAACACCTATAAACAGTGCCATCATATTATAACTTGTTTGGTATACAAAAGGACATTTCAATGTTATTAGACTTAGTAACAAAATTATCATTTTGCTGATAAACTCATACCATGTCAACCTTTACAATCCAAAAGTGGTAAAGGACTAATACATTGACTATTCCCTTGATGCCCATCTGTGATGAGTAAGATTATGTATTTTAAAGTTAATTTAATTATTATTTAGTGTAACCGTTTATATTTTACTGAACGTTAAAGTTCCAATCAATGTCTAATTGTTGCCTGTATTGAAATATATTTAACATTTTTAAACTCAAGCATTTATACAATAATTATAGTATGTCCGTTAAATCTTAAAGTGTTTCATTGCATCATCCGCTTCATAATCACCCTGTCATCTGTTGAAGTTATATTGTTCGGGAGATGGATCTCATAATGTTGATGATTTGTAGTAAGGATGAATCCACCGCTATCAAAATTGTACAAGCTATTTTGTAGACCCGGAAATACTTTCAATATAAGTAATGTAATTAATTTTCTTTTTATGTTTTTTAATCAGCTAAATATTATGCTGCATATAATTTCGTTCATATACATCTTTTAATATTATTATATTTTACTTTTTGAATAAAAATGCTATATTCACCCTTTCTACAATCTATTGACTACCTAGATTAAATGTTCTGTTTTTACCAGGCAATGGCACATAACCAGACAGGTTACGTATGTAATACGGGTAGCAGTCTGTGCGTATTTTTGTATGTTCCACTGTAGCTCTTACTATACTGCACTGATTGTAACAAATGAGGTGTCAATTAATTCAATATCATGCTCTAGGTGCAATAGGCTATGTTACATACATATAACATCATCATGATAACAATGAATATTAGGTCCAAGAATGTGAGGCTCCAAAAATTTGGTTATCGTATTGGACTGTGAGGTTAAATCACAGAAAATAATTTAGGGTAATATTCTGAATATACACCTAGTATTGCGGATGTGTAGTAAACTACCACAACCTGGTTGTACTATTTATTCCGATTCAATATAGCAATATCTTACATACTAACAGTTCTTATATATGAGGGTTTTCCATTATTTGTGGAGTGGGAGCGGCTATAGTTGTCACATCCTATGGATTGAACTGGCTTTCATTATTCTTGCTATGGCAGAGAGTAGTAGGTAGTAGTAGAAAATATTTTTACCTTTTCATAGTCTTCTTACAGTTTTTTAAACTTGATATCTAACACCCGTATTCACAAACAACACTGTGAGGTCTCATAGTGTGCTCGAGCGCATAGGGCTGGTAAAATTAATTCACTAACATCACGGAGCAGTATCTAACACAGTGCGTTCCCTCAACGAAGTATTACTTAAGTGATGTCTATGAATAAAAAGGCTTGCCAAAACGAACGCACTGAGAATTTGACGTTCTTTGCACAGTTTTTGTAGTACGCATAGCGAAGTATTGTTTGTGAATACGGGTGTTATTGTTGGCTTAAGTAAGTGTTGATTACCATGAACTAAAAGTAAATTGAATAAAAAAATACACTGCTAGTTTAGTAACCGAAATTACTAATATTTCCTCTAACCCCTCCAGCTAAGTTAAATTGCTTGTGTTAGGAGTGGGTTCACGTCGGTAGTGTAATGGCTAGGATTCGAACCCGGGACCTCTCGATCGTAAGGCCGACTCCTTAACCACTAAGCTACCGACGCTTATTATTAACCATAATGATGTGACAGGTTCAGAGACTTTCACAAATTTTCACCTTGATAGGAAAAAAATGTTTGTTTTACCTCACCCTACCTCTCGCGGCCTTGGAATGGCGCGTGTTTAGCTTTAGTTTAAGTGTTTTAGGTCAGAGGTTATGGCCTTGTGCTAGTAGCACCTAGCCATAGCCTTCACTTATTGATCCTTGATCACCTTTCCTTATTTTTTTATACCACTAAGGTGGCAGACAAACCACCTGATGGGAAGTAGTTACGGGGGCCTTTAATAATAATAAATAAATATTCTACAACATTCTACACAACGCTATCTAGACCCATGGTAAGCTTAATTAGCTTGTGTTATGGAATCTAGAATGCGGATATAACTACATACTTAGATACTTTTTTTTTTTTTTTGTAAATACATACATATTATACATAGAAACACCCAGACCAATGCAAATAATTATATTCATGCATACAAATATTGGCACTGAGCGGGGATCGAACCCGCGCCTCCTGCGTAGCAGCCGCGTTCACTACCGCTACGCCACAGAGGCAGTCTTGATGTGTGCAACACCATGGGCCATGGTACATGGCCTTGGGTCGGCCGGGGTGCGAGACATATGCCAAGGGCTATCTCACATCACCAATGGCAACTGAAGACTCAAGACGGCGGCGGTTTTAGTCGATTCGTGTCCGTCATAGAAGGGGATTGCCGTACTATAAAAAGGGCGGTACACTTGTACAGTAAGCTTCAGAGAAAAGGGACCCCCTTGTTAATGATATGAAACCATGAGGGGGACTGTTTTCTCTGACGCTGACTGTACTACCGACGCGCGACGCTTTAAGAACCATCCTTTCCTCCTTCCTTTCAACCCCAGTTAGGTTCGTTAGGAATCTGCGAACAGTAAAGCGCTGCACATACGAGACCCAATTGCGGGCAAAGCCTTGAGCAGTAGGTATATGCGCAAGTCCTTATTTTACATTTTTAGTCACAAAACCTCTTTTCATGCCACTTCATTTATCTGCATTCCTATTTCTACTATCTAATCTTACCCCGCATATACTGCGCAATGATTTGTAGATAACTAAAAATTTGAGTGAACAAAGATAAGTAGATTAAGATAGAACACAAATTCGCTCCTGCATGAAATAGGTAGGTACTGTTCTCATCTCTGGTATGGCTCCGCACAATACCTGTTAAAAGCTCTCGACAGATTGCAGCGACACGTTGGTGATCCTGAGGTTACTAACACCTTGGAACCCTTGCATTGCGAAGAGACGTTGCCTTTCTGGCCGTGTTTTACCGCCTCTACCACGGGAAGTGTTCTGAGGAGCTATTTCAACTTATCCCACCCTCTCCCTTCCTATCCAGAACAGCTCGTGCTGGCTTACGGTGTCACCCACATACGATGGAATCGATTCCGTCTCGCACCAAACTGTTTGAGGCCTCCTTCCTCTGCCACACGATAAAGAGCTGGAATACTCTACCCGCGCACGTGTTTCCCTCTTTCTGTAGTCCCGAGTCCTTCACGTGGGGCGTGATTAAGCATCTATCAAGGTCGTCAAGTTAGGGACAACCAATTTATGGCTGTAGACTGCACTTCAGCTTTTTAACATCTAGGGGGGTGTAGTCAATTGACGGACCAAATATATTAAATAGGAAAAGTTCCAGCCTGTCATTCAATTTTTCTTTCACTTCTGAATTCTCATTCAATGAATCAAGCTCAATTGCAGCTTCTCTGTTTAACCTGTACGCTTTTTTATATTGCGGAATAACCCCTCGGATACCCCCCGTCGGAGCCGGCGGGGGTGGTTTGTCGGACTTTTATCTACTAAAACCACACGCCATCTTGGTTCATCCATTGCCGACGATGAGATTGCCTCCGACATATCCCTCACGCCCCGGTTTACCCAGGGTCATCAAAAGCCACCTGTGTTGGGTGTGGGACAACAGTGACCCCATCGTACCCGGATAGAGGGACACAGTCTGCCAGTGCTAGGGTGACGGGCGGCTCCACCGGTCAACCAACCCGCGCTCATGGAGGACGGAGATCATCGAGCTATCGCCGACGCTCAGATCGCCTCCGTGCATCGTGTGTAGGTGGTATATCCTATACGCTATCAGCATATCTCATGTTCATATCCATCACTCCTAACTCCAACTCTTGACTCTTGTATTAATATCTCAAAGAATAAAAACATTAAAAACTCATTAACTACATCTTCCTCAGTTTCTCCCGAAATTCTTCTATATCTGTATTATTATGCGAAGTTTCTAGCTAGAGCATAGACCCATACGAGAAATATTATGGACTGATGGCAGTAGTGGCAAAGGGTGAAAAGTTTTTCAAAACGTAAGCCGTTTGAAAACAAATTACCTCGATCTACGATCGACTCATTGGGAAGTTGGAAGGAATCGGGTTATTATAGGGACTCTCCCCACTAGATGGCAGCCATACTTTAACCGGATCCAGAGAAGACTGAAGTTACCACATTAACGTACTGTACACTCAGCCTGTATGGCTGCCATTGGCTTGAAAAGGATGAATGCAAACACTAATCTTTGCTTCCGTGGTCATAATCTGAAACGTCCAAGTCAATCTCCGTGAACAAACTACGCTTAGCATAGCATCTCTTTCCCTATTCGATTCAACTCATTATACTCAATAACTACACTGTGATATAACTGACCCTCATTTTATATAGGAATCGGAAGTATTGGCTCGGAACGTGTTAAGTATATACCAACTATAGGTCAAAATCAAAACTCGGAACTAGTTTAAAAAAAATACTACTAAAATCCATTTAATGTAATGCTTGTTATATGGCAACATTACGACTCAAATGGCTACGTTTAGAAACTGAATAATCTTACCTCTTTGGCGATATAAATATTGATTTGCGTAATTTAAAAATAGAAATTGTTTCTTTATACAGCTGTATATTTTTTGTAAACGACAAAGTTTTTAAATATTTGCTGTGCTATGTACTCAAAATGTATTTAATACACGAATATTTTTAAAATTATATCAGGAAGAAAGTTGTAAGAATTAAGCGTGGCCTACTTTTCGAACGCAATACGTCCTCCATTCAGTCACAGTTTCGTAAAATGTAGCCGTGAATTTATTATTGTTTTTATTCCAAAAGTGCGTAATTTGTGCTTTCGTATTCTATTTTACATTACCCGGGACGATTAATAACAATTTGTCATCATGTCGACTTTCATGAGTTCACGGAGAGAAATACTGATTGCTGGAAAATATAAGGTGTTGAAAAAGATCGGCGGAGGATCGTTTGGTGACATTTATTTAGCAATCAACATCGCTAGTGGCGAGGTAAAATAATTTATTAATTTAGATTATTATATCTTATTCCTAGAAGTTTTTGCTTTCGTAACATTGAAAAAGGCCCACGCGTCATCAGTGGCACATTATGGCGGGGAGAGAGGGGTGCATGCTGATTATTTTCTATGACGTATAGGTAGTCTAGGGAAGTGAATATAAAATTCCAGGGTCAGATGATTGAGAAGGTGTTATGAATGAGTTGTTAAGTGTAACTCAGAAATCAGACTATCATGTCGTCAACGTACACAAAGATTCGTAATAATTTCTATTGCACTCTTATTTACATTTGCCAAAGCTTTCACCGCCTAAATTATGCGTGTTTCGTCTCGAATTGTGACCTTCTCTTTATAAATCTCGAGTTATGTTGCAATTTTCAGCATCTAAATGCAATATAACCTTATTTTTTTTGCATTCAGTGTCCAATTTCATAAAACCTGTTCTATTGTTACATCACAGAGCCCTAGAATTGCTACAAGGTCTTCATAACATGTGTGAAGTTAAAAAAATGGAGTCACTGAAATCTGTTTTCAGCATTGACCTTCATAAAGTGGGCTTTTGGGTCACTGTCTTACATCTATTGTAGAATACAGCTACCGTAGGTATGAAGAATATGATTTGCAGCAAGTTTTAGTACCAACTCTTTTCTACTATCTACAACATCATAACCTTAAACATCCTGTATCTTTCACGATCATAACTTTACAAGCAACAGGATGATTTGTTTTATAAACTTTTAGGTACACTACATCCTTTTTATATTGCTGTGCATACAATGGAAATATGTACATATTCCAATTTTGATCCATAAACATACATAATATGACACATGCATGCAGGTGAATCAACAGGCAAGGTATTATATCTCAGGTGTCGGTAATATCGAAATACAACTCTACATCAGTTTTAATTTTATAAAACGGCATTGTAATGATTTCTAGTAACCATCATACACTTGAATTGTGCATGTTCATGTTAACATTGAAATGGAACATTCCTTTGTAATTATGTTACATTAATTTAATGTCTCATCAATTTAGTAATGTGATTTTGATTACTTTTATACTAAACGTCAAGCACCTTGCAAATCTCTGCATCACCCTAAGGTTGACTGGCAGAAAATGCCCGTGGCAAGTCTGCCTTTGTACATCTATTTTTATTATTTGTACAAAAAGTTTTAATAAATACTTATGGTATTTCACAACAAATGTAACCAATACACAACATGTATGATCAAAGGTCCCCATAAACAATATGTACACAGCTGAAGATGCAGATATAGGCTAGTCATTACCTAATTGCTTTGCTTATTACAGTTTTTCTTAAACATGTTGGACAATTCCAGGTTCTATGGGTTGTATATCTTCTCGTAATAGTTTGTTACTATAATAGGCCTCTCCCAATGTACACCATTGCTTCCAATCCCCCTGCCTTCGGCATCCAGTCAGTTTAGGCACCTTTTTCAGTATGTCAGTCCATCTGGCTAGGGGTGTCCAACCTTCCATTTGCCTATTCATGGTCGCGGAAACCTCTTGGACTTGTTTGCTCAAACAGCCATCGGTCCTCTGACAGATGTGGCCAGCTCACTGCCACTTCAACTTACTTAACCTCTAAAATACCAACCGGTGCCCGGGCACCGCAAGTGTTAGGTGAGAGTTTGTTGACGTGGGTAGACTGGTTAATCTACTACTATGTGCTATTATTTCAGAAATTTTATCAGTTCTTATGCTTATTTAGCAAATATATTTACCTGAAATAATATGATACTTTCGTGGAAACATGGCACGTGTCTGCATGTTCCCTATGCAATTAGATACAGTCTAAACAGCAATACCTGGTTGCTTGCCTTATATACCTTTTGAATAATGTTCATTTTAGTATGACTTCACTTTGTCTTAAGTCAAGCTAAAGGTAAAGTCTCAGGAATTAGGGACACCATTGAATTAAAGATACCAATAATGTTACAATGGTAGCCTTTAGCTTGATGGCCTGATCAACTTCCATCAAGCATCATACTTTTGCATTTATTCCTATTATTGTACACCCTAATTTTTTGCAAGAACATTCTTGCATAATTGATTTCATACATGCTCACTCCTTCTACATAATAATAAACTCACATAAGATTTGTATTCCATTATGATAATGATTTATATGTATACTGTTGGTGTGTCAATAAATAAATAAATAAGACGTTGGGCTCCGCCCGCGTGGATGTCGGTTATGGCGACCCAACATAGCCCATGTCCTTTCCCAAGATCTAATCTACCCCTATACCAAATTTCATCAAAGTCAGTTCAGTGGTTTAGCTGTGAAAGTGTTACAGACAGATAGACAGACACAGTTACTTTCGCATTTATAATATTAGTATGGAAGTATGGATTAGTATGGATTATAAAAATTGTTTATATAAAGCTTATTAATTGTGTCAAATTTTATAATGATAACAGTGAATACTCACAAAGTTAAGTAACCAGGAAAATGCAAAGGAAAACATTTATAGGCATTTAGAACAATTTATTTGTTGGAAAAAGAAATCTTTGTTACTACTAATTTTTAAACTCAAATCTCATCCATGATTACAATAATCTTAACGAGAATTACACCAGCCATGGTCTCTGACCACGGCCAGTGTAACCTAGTCGAAATGATGGCAAATCAAAGGTATGTTATACCTATACCATGATTGTGTTAAATTCCCGTTAACATTATTTTATATATTTGTTATCACAAAAAATTAAGTACCTAGTTTCTCTTGGGGTGTAAGGGGGCTCCACCAGAATCTTTGGGGCCTGCATCTGCTAATTAACGACATTCTAGCGTAGGCATTACTCTCGAGTTTGTTGAGTCAGACGGCAGTCGCTCCCGCAAAAGCCAAGATAAGCCAAACAGATAAGATTAGGCGGTCAGTCCCTACGCTTCAAAGTACAAGCTTTGGATGCAACCGGGACTAGTCTTCCTTCATATCTCAAAGCCATCATCATCATCCTTGTGGTAGTCCCACTCGCATCCAAGAGCTACACCTCGTCTTTTCCTGGGTCCACTTCTGCTAGTCTAACTGTGTCCGGCTGAACATCGATACTTTCCGTGAAGCAGTACTTCACTGCGGGGCAACGACTCCTCCTTTATAAGGAACAGGTTCGGCCCCACATGGAGTACTGCTGTCGCCTTTTTGCCGGAGCGCCTGCGTGCCAGCTTGACCCTTTCGACTCGGTACAAAGACGAGCGTTGAGGTTGAGGCTCGTCGGCAATCCCATACTCACAGGCGATGTGGAACCTCTCAGTTTCAGGAGAGTTCTCAAACAATGGTTTGTGCTCAGATGGATTGTTTGACATGATGCCCACAGCTACATTCTATCATCGCACTTCTCGCCATAGGTGGGGAATTCATCCTCACACATTGCGACCGGAAATGGTGCGCACTGTGCGGTATGAAAGGAACTTCATCCCTCGCACACTCAAGCTGTGGAATGAACTGCCCCGCGATGGTTTTCCCAAGCGACTACAATATGGGGTTCTTCGGGGTTCTAAGGGCATTAGAAGGTTTCTTCAGGGTCGGCAGCACGAGTGTGACGCCCCTGGTGTTACATACGTCCATAGGCCACGGTAACCACTTTCCATCAGGTGGGCCGTGTGCTTGTCTGCCACATAAGTGGTATAAAAAAAAAAAAAGCAACTGCCACCGGTCAGATGACAGCTCCGATATCGAAGTTCTTCAGTTGTCGGTCTTTTTAGGGCTCCAAATACCTGTAATGACTGCATTGGATGTTCGTATGGCAACCGGGACCGACGGCTTAACGTGCTCCTTGGAGGCATCGAGGAGTGTCTATAGGGGTGATATCATTCCGAAGGTGACCAAATACGACAACGGCAGACGCACGCAGAAGGTACGCATAATTCATTGCGGCTTCTCAATGGTCCCCTTTATCCGTATCGGAGTTTAACAAGTAATGGGTACGCTGAATCTGTTGCATGTGTCTGCAGTTGTCGTATGCGGTCGGCTTCGGAGTCATACCTTAAGACTGACTTGGCTAGCGATACCTTGCAATGTGTTAACCTACTCGGTTACCGCTTAGCCACCAGAAAATTCATTTAACAAATCATAAAATCCCAAATTCCACATAGGTACTTTTACGTTAACATATTATTTTGATAATAACACACTATTGGATGTTAGGGGTCCACTAAGACTTTCAGAGCCAAGCCAACCTCACTTATGGTTATGATACGTGTCTCTAGCAAGCTTTCGTCTCGGTATTGGGGGTCAGATGAGAGTCGCTCCCTTATAAGGCCTATAAGCCAAATCAAAAAGAGTAAGCATAATACGGGTTTGATCAGAAAGCCACTGGGAATACAAGCGAGAACAACGCTAAGAGATAATGAATTTGATCACAAGCACTGTGTATTGTGCACTATCGGTACCGATGCAAACGAAGTCGCGGGCACAGCTAGTTGCATGATACATTTGAAGATCTGTATAGTACAGAAAAGGCGAGTTAAAGCCAAGCTTAATGCTGCCTTTCCACCAGAGAATTGCTATGCAGCTATGCCACGAAACTATGTTACTTTTCCACTGTCCTATGCTATGTAGCGTAGCGAGTAAGATGTGCTATGAAACTTCCTACAAATATTCAAAATTCCATCCATAGCGCATCAATAGCACGTATCTCACTATATAAAAACACCCTTGCAACCTTTCCACCAGTGTTATGCTATGTGGACTATTGTGTGTAGTGGATATCAAAGGCTACCATAGCAACGTTCCATAGCCCGTCGCTGGTGGAAAGGCAGCTTCAGGCGTCATTATATAGGCTAACTTGCCATAGTCTCTCATGCCTCTTGCACCAGTCTAGCCTGCTAGCGATGCAGAAAAGGCGCCCGAGAGGTATGCCTCCGCCACACCTTTTCTGTGAATTTACAAAGCGTCGCTTTCCTATATTTTGTGCCTAGTGCGTGCGCTGCTGCTGACTTCTCCTGTGAGCAAATAATACTTGAAAAGGAGGCGAGGGAGCGGAGCGGGTCCGGGAGAAGCTCAGGTCTCTCCCGACTCGCAGAGTCCGCTATGCGCAATGCAAAGAGCTGAGGTGACTTAGGCGTCGGAGATGGGTCGATGACCTCTGTTTTCCATAAGCGCGGGCATGGAGGTGACAGGTGGAGTCGCCTGTCACCCTAGCAGAATCAGACCGAGGCGGCGGTACGATCTACGTACCTGCCAGTATCCGGGGGCAAGATGAGGAAATCGTGGTTCCCACTGCAAACCGGAGGGGGCGATCCCGAAACCGGTGATCGCCCTGGGTCAGCTGGGGAGTAAGGGATATGCCAGTGGTTATCTCACCGTGGCATGAGGTTTTAGTCGGTTCGGGTCTGACATAGTCCGAGGGGATCTCCGCACTATAAAATAATAAGGTTGTAAATACCTATGTTGACCAATTGCTATCTAGAGACCCACATAGATATGACTGATAAAACACATTTCTAAACAGGAAACTATATTGTAAGTAGCATTATTGTATAGTTATCGTGAGGTACTCCCCATAACACAAATAAAGAAGCCAAGTAACTGTCATGGTCTATTTTTAAATCGCTTCACCATCAGATAGTAGGTATACTATCAAGTACATATACTTGTCAACCTTATCAGTCCATTTTGATATTTGTAATCTTGGAATGATAAATATTTATTTCGTCTTCTTTTGAAGCAATGACATCTATGTATATTAGTAGACCGAATATGCGGAACAAAAGAAATTGGTATCACGAAAAGCAAACCAATCATTAACCACACGCAACTTTTTGTAACTGTCATGCTGATGCCATCACATGCTTCCCGTATCTCGTATCCCATGCTTCCTGTAGAACAAACGTTCATGTCTTGCTTTGCCCCCTTAGTAGTAAAATTACTTTCTTAGTAGATGCTTTTTTTTATAGAGATCCAGCGGTTTAGGCACTGCTGAATCAGGACAAGTAATTTTATATGGTACTAGCTGTCCCGGTGAACTTCGTACCGCCATATTTTTCCCATTCCCGCTGCACCTATTTTCTCATCCTTTAAACCTTCCCCACTCCCACGAATATTTCAAGACTAAAATTAGCCAAATCGGTTCAGAATAACAACGGCTTTACAAATAAAATAAAAAAGTGGCATTGATTTTTATATATTAGAAGATTCATGTATTTACTTTTTCACAGTCTCCTGGGTACAAATTTTGAAAGAAACTATGTTGGCCTTACCATGCCTCATTGAGATTCAGTGTAGTAAGAGTATTTTCAGCCTATTTGAATCTATCCACGGCTACTTTCTACTATCACTTCTCTCGCCATGGGAGGATCCACCTCACACGTCTCCATGCATGTAGTGTAGGGTGCAGTGCAGCCCGAATAGGAGACTGTTAGGCATAAAGGCCGAAAGCACAAAAAAATCTCTGCCATAGATTCCCAAACGACTACAGTAAACGGTTTTCCAAAAAACTCTTGAAGGTCTCTTTGGAGTCGCACGTCCGTGTTGCCAACTTGCAAAACCCTGGTATTGCACCGCTTTCTATCAATTTCACTTTAGATTTGATCCTTATTTGCTACTCTTGTTCATATAAAGTAGATACAGTTGCAATACTAGCAATATTTTTAAAACTGCTTAACACCAAAATACTATTACTGTCTAAATATACCTATCAGTTCGATAGTATCATTAAAAAATAATAAGTTTAAGAATGCGTCATAATAGCTGACAATAATGTAATCATTTAATATTATATTAATGCAAATTAAGGTCCATATCTACTCAAACACGTTATCATTAGTTATTTAGAAAATATACTTTTAGGTAGTATCGATTTGTCCGTCATGGCAACATCATCGCGTTCGCGGTTCTACCATGGTAATTTTTAAACGCTCCCAAACGTTTGCAACACTGCCATTGTGACGTCATATGAAATAGGCTGACGATACCTTTTAGACTTCGTAATAAAATGATTTTCAGTGGATTTTTGTAGTGTTTCTACGATCTGTAGTGTTTTTGAACAATTATAAACATTAAATTAACTAAGTGTTGTGTTAATATTTCACTCGGTGCGATGGGCCACTTATAATTTTAGTGACAACGAGTGATGAAGGAAAAAGAAAATGGCTACCTTCGAACGCATGTTGTTAGCCAGGAAACATGTAGTGATAGCTGAAAGATACAATGTCGTTCGCAAACTTGGTGGTGGAAGCTTTGGAGACATCTTTCTAGGGATAAATGTGAATGATGGAGAGGTAAATAACGTTCGGATTTTATATTTTTATCATAGCATATTTCTAAGCAACAATTTCTAAGTGTCAAGACGGCCGTGTATTTCGGGGTTTTTGTTCTTGAAAATGGCGGTCTGGGCGTATTTTGAACAATACTGAGGACGATATTTAGCATATATTAACGTTTAGGCACAATGTACTGAATTTAGCATAAGATTTTCATGATTTATGTAATTAGGATGCAGTCAAAAAAATTACGCATAAACTTGGTTGAATAGGGCTGTAATATCTTGAAGGCATATTTGAGCTATATCTAAATCTTTAGTTTCTATAGTCACAGCTGTTATTGTTTTGCAATATCCCAATTTGACTATCGCAACAATTTATGTGACAATTTCGACACTGTTACAAAAGCTGTACTTCGTACATTTTTTGTTACTGTCTTTATAATATTATATTTCGACGTTATTGTTTCTTTATTTCAATAATTCCTTCCCTTTTATGAACTTACTGCAATAGCACACAATTTTTAAAATGATGTTAAAAAGTGACCATGTAAAGACTATTGCATTGTTCATTTTTGAAATTGAATTAGGTACCTATTTGCTTTGTTATATCAGTTATATATTACATTATACATGTATATCCAGATCATTGGCTTCTATGACTCATAACTTCACTGGGTTTTTCCCTTACAGGTATACATTATTTTTAGTCTATGCATGATTAATGCATTCAATATCATAATAATAATACAGTTTTCACACTTTCAATATTAATCTGAACCTTGGCTGACAATACATTTTTTGTAATATGACCATAGTCACAATTCTGCTGGCAGATTAACTCTTTTTCTGGTAGAAATTGCTCTTACAGAAGGTTTGATCACCCATCCACTCAATGGCATCCCTCGCTGGCATTAGTGACTGCTAAATAATCAACTTAAACATGCCATTTTACTTTTTTATTTTCCACTAAACTGATTGAGTACAAAGTGTAAAAATTTTGGAATAATTACGAACATACATTATGTTTATAATTTCCTTTTTTAAGTTGCTTAAAATGTAGCCTATGTACTGCCTAATGCCTACTGATAAAGTAGCTTTCTATAAGTGAAAGAATGTAAAAAATTGGTCCAGTAATTTTTAGTATCAATTTCATACAAAATGCAAATGTTTTCTCTTAAAAATGTTTAGTGAAGTTTTTATAAATAACACATTTAAGCTGATAAACTTGAAAACATCAAGTAATGACACATGTCTTTAACTGGATAATTAGTAAATAGCCTAATTACACAGTACAGTCATTACTTATGATTGCATCATAATTGGCTTTGTGTACATCATTGCACAATATCAATGTCTAGATCGTGATCATTAGAACATCATCATTTATTTGTATACATTAGCTGACCTGCACCACTAATGAAAATATTGCTATGGTAGCAAATTTTTGGGGGAAGCATACACATACCCAAATCTATCAGGGGGCCACACACTAAAGCAGTAAATGCTTCTTGACATGAGATATCGAGAAGCATTTTTCTTGGCAATTTGTGTCACACACCCAAGCAGCAAAATGCTGCTTGGGTGTGTGAGCCTTACTCACAACTCACCCTGTTGTTATACAGATGTAATTTGATCTCCTGAGGGCTTATCATAAAGTGTTATAGCATTCTTGTACTGAGAGAGAAAGCTGTAGCTTTAATGGGTTATATAGCTCCATCATGCTACCTCACCCTGAGCACCAATGCTCCAATACATGGTACATACAGTCTCTGTTCCTTAAATATGGGACGAATTTAAACAAACTTATCATTGGAAATAAAAGATCAGTAGGTACAGCCATGGGAAGAGAATTTTGCCTGGATAGGAAACCACAGGATTATTGTATGGCCACACTAAACTCTGTTACTAGTTTCGAGTAAAGAAATCATGTACTCAATAACTTCCTTTTTTGCTTACCTGATGTGCTTTATTAGGTTCAACTTCTGCGCAGAGTAGTATCAAATGGTATGTTGCAAAAATTGATTTGTTTATTTATGAACAAAGCGTTCTAATGGTTTATACATATTTTTTAAACTACCTTAATTGACTTATTGCTATTTCAATCACCATAATAGAATTAATTGTCAATTTTAAATTCAATTAGCCTATCACCATAGGCCTCTCCCAATGCTATTAAGCTTTGGCTTACTGTTTCCACATTGGCCAGACGGGTTGGTACAGGGTTTTATTTCGAATTTTTCGCCTCTCGCAGTGATATCTTCTACGTATTTTTCTGTTAGTCGCCTCTTAGGATAAGATGGGGTAGTGATCCAATGAAAGTAATGATGAAATCATCCGCCCTAAATACTTGTAATTTGTTCATTACTTTGTTTATGTAGATATTGATTATCACGTATACAGTAACTTTCGCTTGTAGTATGTGTCGTTTACGTTTATTTAAATAACATAAAACGTATTTCCAATAGCAGTATGCTAATCCATTGAAACTCAATTTGAATAAATGAATATGAGTCATGATCATGACTATGTTCGTCAAGTTGGTTCGATTATTAAATTGTATGGATTATAACTTTGGAAACTTGGAAAGATGACGAAAATGACGATTGGGTTCACAAGACATCTGTTTTTGGTTGTATGTGGCCCCATCAAGATCATTTAGGGTCCAAACCAACTGATGACGTTTTGGAGCTTTGGTACAGGCTTCTTTCTCAGGGTTAGGGTCATATGGCAGTCCCCCCAAAAGCCAAGACAAGCTAAATCAAAGATGCAGGAGAGCGACTTTCGGACTCCAAAATACAGATTTTGGACGCAACCGGGACTAAAATGTTCACGATGATCTGTCTGATTATTTAACTTCTACGACTATTGTTTTAGTTATATTCGTATAGTAGTCACTCTTACATTTTCACTTCTGTATCAACCTTTTTTTTATAACGGCCACGTCAATTTGACTTCAACTCTCTCTAAATATTGCCATTTAACTTCTAGGACATCGAAAACTATACTCAATCTTGTATTATATTTTCCCATTTCGTCCTTTATTCCACTAACCTATTATGGCAACACACCTTGTCGTAATTGGAATGCCATTCACTAAAGGCTCTTTCACTGGACGTTTTTTTGCCAAAACCGGGCCTATGTCCGGTGTCAGTGGTGCGTAACGTGAACCCGGGCACAAAACGTTCAGTCGTATATTTCTCAACATAACAACGGCACGGCACATCGTCGTACTTCTCGCATCGCTTTTGTTGTTGTAACTATGCCAGTCTCTTTTCAGATGCTCTTGGGAGTATTGCGCTTACACTATAATATGGCTACTATGTGCCCTCGGGCACCTATTCTAGAGATAAAAAGTATTCTTGTACGAAATTTCAACCGGATCCGTTCAGCGTTTTGAGGCGTGGTTCAGTAACCAACATCCAAATATCTTCACAAACTTTATTAATAGGTTTCGCCATAATTGAACCACATGTGCGCGTGCGTGCAGGCATGGGGGGGGGGGGTTTTCCTCCCTTTCCGGGGTTCCATGGGAACATCTTAAAATCGTAGATGGTGCGAGGAAATGCCTTATTGAGTAACTTTACACCCTGGTAATTGAGACCCGAGACGGTGTCCGGTTTTATTCGACCAATATAACCACCCCTGTTCCCGTCGGGAGTGGTATCCGTTGGAATTTTCGCACTCAATCAAAACAATCAAATTTTCCCTCTAATAAGAGAGTACAAAATAAAACGGGAAATCCAAATGTTATTTGTTTGAATGTGCTAATCTTAAATTCCGATTCTTCCCGATGATGTACATACATAATCTAATATTAGAAATTAACCAACACTTTTATGGCACAACTAAATTCCAACTGAACAGTGTTTCCGCGAAACCCTAACAAAATTTCCAAGTAGAGCTTATGAATCATCACGGATTGCTGTGCCATATAAGTATTAGAATGGTACGTGTTTTGATGCGTAGATTGGTAGATACGATGGTTTTTATAGGTCAAGATAGCGGTACCCATGAATATTGCCCTTTGTATCTATATCTATACTATTCCATAATAAAATTGTGAAGTGAAGTTGCATATTGGGAGATTTAAAAAGACGTGTGGCACTCGGGGACTGCCGCGGTAAAGCTATTGCATAGCATTTTTTATCAACTTATGCAATTATAATTTACTCACGTTAAGCGGAGCTACTTCGGAGCAGCTCGGCTCGATTCGTGCGAGCTTCGGGGTGTTAGGTTTTTTTCGTTACGGAATTTCTGGATTCGGTCTCCACGCTCAAGGCCCGCGATAGAAGCTATGCAATAGCTTAAAAATCTCTAATATACAGACACAAACCTACTACTAACGTCTGCATACATACCCCTTCGGGAAAATATTGCTCGGTACATAATATATCTAAAATCTGCTCAAAATGAACTCTTTACGCATATATTCATGGGTGTGTTTTGAGGACAGCATGAGGTGCTACTGGGGTAGACGAAATCAAATTCACCAATCATAGATTACATTTATTACAAAACAATCCGAACGCGCCAGAGCCTCGTTTGTCTCGCGATTTAGGTCCAAGATACGTTTCCCAAAGTATACTGGTGTTAGTATCTGCTATACCAAACCAACCTTCGCCTACCCCCCTTCCGGGTCCACCATCTTGCATAATTTCAATTCAAAAGAAAATTTGAAAGTACAGCACCTTTTATTACCAACTTTTTTCAAGATTTTGTAAGTCTTCTTATGAATAATAGGGAAATATACCGGTTCTGTGTATTGTATACTCGGTGGTCGTTGGTCGGTGCCATAAAGTAATTAGTGAAGCCAACCAAAACTCAAAGTACTCTGCGAAAGTTGTTTATAAAAAAAAAACAATCTTTATTCCGCTCTGCTGTTAAAAAACTCTCTAAATTAGAATAAATATCGCTGAAATTTTGTTTAGGCCTGTTAAACGGTATAACGCAATGTACAACACTGTATGGGTACATCTAATTTATATACAATCCCTACTAATATTATAAATGCGAAAGTAACTGTCTGTCTGTCTGTCTGTCTGTCTGTCTCACTTTTACGACTAAACCGCTGAACCGATTTTGATGAAATTTGGTATAGAGGTAGGTTAGACCTTGAGAAAGGACATAGGCTATGTTTGGTCGCGATAACCGACATCCACGCGGGCGGAGCAGCGGGCAAAAGCTAGTTAACTATATATTTGACTTTTTAACCCTGGAACTTATCATGATTTGCGAGAAAGGTATAAGCATTCCAAGCGGGCGGAGCCGCGAGTAACAGGTAGGAAAAAGATGTGTGATCGATCACCCGTGTTCGTATCGGTCCCATTTCAATTTATATCGCCAGATGGTCAGGTTTCGTCTGAAATAGTACGAAACGTTGCGACTATAGAAACAGCTTTTAGTAGGACAAGACGTACAGACAGACTTCAATAGAATGATATAAATAGGAATATTGTAACATATCAAAAGATTTCACTTCGTACGGTTCGAGAATGGACAGAATAAAGAATGAGTATATTAGAGGAAGTTTGAAAGTGGCACCAGTATAGGAAAAATTGAGAAGCGAGCGGCTGTCGTGGTATGGAGGTACTATGAGAAGAGATGAAAGTAATGTTGTCACTTTGTCAGTCACTCCCTTCTTTACGATATCCTCTATCACACAATTTATCCATCTTTTCTGGGGCTTCCTCTACTCCTATACTTTGAACCTTTATGTAAAAAAGGTTCATAGTATCAATGTAGAGGTTCCTACGAGGTATGCCCGAGAAAAGATGGATGTATTGTTTGAAAGAGAATATTGCAAAGAAGGCAATGACCGCGGCAATGGCATCTGCCAGGATTGTATGGAGGAGAAATACATGTTTCGCCGACCCCAAATAATTGAGACAAGGGCAGGTAGAAGATGCTGAAAATCTTAATCTTTTTACTCAATAAGATGATAGCATAAATCAGCACCTAACTTGTTAATTACTTTTTGGATTAAAAATATTAATCCCATGAAGATTTTGGAGCTTTGTCCTTTTATTAGGTATAGTTTTTTGCCGTAGACTAGTTAGTTTTTTAGTAGGGAAGTAGGTGACTTGAATAAATAACATAATTGTATTTGAACGATAACGGAACGGGGACACTCTAGGCTTATTCATAAAGGTAACGTTTGCGTTAAACTTTCAACAATATCAGTAAGGAAATGTTCAAACTTGTTTATAAATGCTTAATATTTTATGTTTGTTGTATTCTTACATAATAATTTATGTGCTTCAGTGTGACTACCATGTAACGTTTGGACTTGTGATGTTTTATAAAAACTGTACTAATACAAAACTTTTGGGTCGGTAGCACGAGTGTGACGCCTCTGGTGTTGCACAGTTCCATAGGCCACGGTATCCACTTCTCATCAGGTGGAACATATATTATGCTTGTCTGCCACCAGAATAACGCCCACCAAAATAATAATAATAATAGGTGGGTATAAGAAAAAGAGTAACTGATTATATGACATCAGGTGAAGGTTGATACTCTTATATAGTGCCAAAAGCCCTGGGTTAGCTTTCCGCTTCCGTTTTATGTTTGGTACATTTTGACCATTGCGTGAGCAACTACCGAACAATAACAAATGACAATGTGTAGATGCCAAAACCAATCACAAAGGGGATTGGGTAATCTAGTATGGACAGTGGCGTCCTTAATTTTTTCAGCGGCCATCAATAATTTTGATACCACTTCATTGTAGTGTGATAAACACACGTACAAATGTCATTATTTTCATTGTAAGTAATATCGGAGCTGCGATATACATTTCGACTTTACCTTGAAGGAAAGTACCCTCATACTAAAGATAGCGAATTTTACTTAAAGGAAACATTACCTTATTTTTAAAAAGAAACAAAACTGCATTCAAAGACTTTTGAAAATGCCACACCCGGTAGTCGAACCGACTAAAATCTTACAAAACCTTCTCTTTCATGGAGTTCCTTTTATTTAATTTACCACGTTTTTAGAGAGATTTGATCCTTATGATCGACCCTATCGATTGATGCAATAAAAATACAGGGTGTTATTTTTTCGAATTGTAGTCGGTTCGATTATAAGGCGTGGCAAACGATTTTTCAGCATTCCTTAAATGCAGTGCTGTTTCTTTTTTTAAAACACACTAAACTGTATTCAAAGTTTTCTGAAAATGCCACACCCGGTAGTCGAACCGACTAAAATCTTTCTAAATCTTCTATTTCATGGATTTCCTTTTATTTAATTTACCAAGTTTGTTAAAGACATTTGATCGTTGTGATCGACTCTATCGATTGATGCAATAAAAATATAGGGTGTTATTTTTTCGAATTGTTCGATTGTGAGACGTGGCAAACGACTTTTCGGCATTCCTTAAATGCAGTTCTGTTTCTTTTTGAAAAACACTAAACTGTATTCAAAGTTTTCTGAAAATACCACACCCGGTAGTCGAACAGACTAAAATCTTTCTAAATCTTCTATTTCATGGATTTCCTTTTATTTAATTTACAAAGTTTGTTAGAGAGATTTGATCCTTATGATTGATCCTATCGATTGATGCAATAAAAATACAGGGTGTTAGTTTTTATAATTTTAGTCGGTTCGATTACAGGGCGTGGCAAGCGATTTTTCGAAATTCCTTAAATGCAGCTTTGTATTTTTTTTTTAATAAGAGAGTGTTTCCCTTGCATGAAATTAGCTATTTCCGGTAGTAAGAGTAGGTACTTTTCCTACTTATTAACATCCAAGAAGTAATTATTGTAATCAATTAGCCTATTGCAGACTACCGCTAGACATAGGCTTTTACCAATGTGCGCCATTTCAGTCCATCTGGCTAGGTTCTACTTTCCGTTTTCCTTCTCGCTAGGTATAGTACTCTAAATACTGGAGATAGCTAAATTCATTCTAAGGAAATGTTTCCTTATTTAAAAAAAGAAACAGAACTGCATTTAAGGAATGCCGAAAAATCGCTTGCCACACCCTGTAATCGAACCAACTAAAATTCGAAAAAATAACATCCTATATTTTTATTGCATCAATCTATAGGGTCAATCATAAGGATCAAATCTCTTTAACAAACTTGGTATATTAAATAAAAGGAAATTCATAAAATAGAAGATTTAGAAAGATTTTAGTCGGTTCGACTACCGGGTGTGGCATTTTCAGAAAACTTTGAATACAGTTTAGTATGTTTATAAAAAAGAAACAGAACTGCATTTAAGGAATGCTGAAAAATCGTTTGCCACGCCTTATAATCGAACCGACTACAATTCGAAAAAATAACATCCTGTATTTTTATTGCATCAATCGATAGGGTCGATTATAAGGATCAAATCTCTCTAACAAACTTTGTAAATTAAATAAAAGGAAATCCATGAAATAGAAGATTTAGAAAGATTTTAGTCGGTTCGACTACCGGGTGTGGCATTTTCAGAAAACTTTGAATGCAGTTTTGTTTCTTTTAAAAAATAAGGGAATGTTTCCTTTCAGTGGAATTCGCTATCGCCAGTATTTAGAGTACTTCCATCTAAGTAAAGTTGAAAAATACCACCCTGTATAGCTAAGTCCCGATATAGTTTAGAGAAGTTTGTCCATAGTAACTTTTGATCACTTTATACTGTACTTTCATATTATACCAATTTCATTGATGGCCGCTCAATTCCAACACGACGCCAACATTACCCAACCCCCTTTAACGCCATTAACCAGAACGGGTAGCCATAATTCTACGGCATCCATTCCTTTACTATAAATTACCATTAAACTATTTCACAGCATAGCAAACCGAAATGGATTACTTTCCTTGTAAGCCCAATGCCCCCAACTAGGTATGCCAACCATAATAATGATTTCACGTACCAGAAAATTGGAACGAGGTCGAGCACAGTATGTGGTAAAGCCATGCTTTTCACTACTCTAGTGGGGTAATAAAACGGCCTACTGTGTCTGTCCTCAGGAATTGTTTGAGATGAAGCATGGCTATGACCACTGGCCGAGAATTAGAATAGTAAAACTCACTGCTCCCTTATTCTGGTTGACCATAATCATAAGGTTCAATAAGAGTCGGCAGCAAAACGCTCGGGCGGTTTTTAAGTGTAAATTAATATCAACCTTATTACATTTAGACAAGGTTCAAAATTGTATGCAACTTTCATAGGTATATTACTAGCTGCCCCGGCGAACTTCGTACCGCCATATTTTCGGCCCGCGTGGTATTCAAATCCCGTTCCCCTGCACCCTTATCACTTAGGGGGATGAAAAATAGATGTTGGCCGATTCTCATAGATACCGGATAAGCACAAAAAATTTCATCAAATTCGGTCGAGCCGTTTCGGAGGAGTTCGATTACGCACCCCGTGACAGAAGAATTTTATATATTTTACCAAATAAAAAATAAGGGTTGATCGTAGAGGGGTGAAAATTTAGGGTTGCATGTATTTTTGTATGATGTGATGTATCATAAAAAAATAAAAACAAAAAAATTTGTCTGAAAAATAAAAAATAAAAATTAAGGGGTAGACCACCCTTAACATTTAGGGGGATGAAAAATAGATGTTGGCCGATTCTCATAGATACCGGATAAGCACAAAAAATTTCATCAAAATCGGTCAAGCCGTTTCGGAGGAGTTCGATTACGCACATTTTGTGACACGAGAATTTTATATATTAGATTATCCTTTAGACAGTAGCGCGCTGGTACCTACTTGATATTTAATTACACTTGATAACTCCTAGAGCATTTTGCCACTTGATCCTAACAATTAATACATGAACAATTCCTATTAACCGACACGTTTAAGTTGGTTTAACACGCGCCTGTACTTTCTCAGTGTCCCCTAAGCTTTTTCCAAACTCAGGATCGGTTTTCAGTTCAACTACGGTTACGGTCGAACTTTCCGATACGACTTCTTTTAAACTATTATGAATTTTATTGAAACTCAGCTTAGGTAAAAGGATGTACACTCGTGAAACCTTGCTCAGAATTTTGTAGCTGACATTTTTCAGGACCCCTTTTTGTGTCCAGCTTTGCGTTTGTATGCACCCCTCCAAGCAGGTCTTTGCCCGAAGGCATTCTGAATTAATGACGTATGAAGATCATCGTTTAAAGTTAATTGTATTACTATATTTGTTCTGTAACTTATATTCATCCATTTTGTGTTGTCTAAAATGGTCTAGCTTCTGCAGGTCTATAAAAGCCTCATTGGAATCGTATTCATATTCATTTATTCGCATAAGACAGGTACATAAAGTTCGTTTTGTGTACAAATAAAACGTATTAGGATAATATTTTGTCATGCGACAATATTTACACGAAATTGGAATCTGCGTAATAAATGAATTACTATGATTCTCTCATATGAGTGACCATTATAAGTACGAATTTTATAGGAATCTATTGAGATGAGATTTAATGGGAATTCATTAAGTTACTCTTTTTTAGCGGAATCGTTCAATGTGGCCGTTTTAGACCCTTTATTATAGTTATTATCTTTGCGTTTGTACAATCATAGGTAGAGTGTACCCATGCATAACTGCATAGAGGTATTGGACGATACTGTATTTCAGTGACGTAACAGTTCTCAGTGATAACATCAGGGTCGGAATAAGTTAAGCTGTATGGCGAGTTGCAACCGGTTTGTCAACTGACGCCGATGCTTCGCCGCACGGACAGAAGCCGTTATGTTCGATTTGTTTGTTATTTTGTTCCCAACCAAAAGGTGGGAGATTTTTTTTGACTTGGCTTTCATGGGAGCGCGTGCAGTCTATCCCAGCTTCCTTTTTTTACTTCTGTTGCAAATCGAGAAGTATTATAGTTTATTACTATCTATTAGAATTATTGGGATATTTACCAGGTATTGCTTAGAGTTTCCGATATTTCGGCGCTGTTGCAAGCACCATGATCACGGAGGAACTGCTACGCGAGCGCCAGCGAACTCCTCCGTAATCATAGTGCTTGCAACAATACCTGCCAAACCTTAATAAATTATTCATTCATAGCCTTATTCATTCAATTGTATTGAATAAATTGTATGGTATGTAGTTTTGTTGGATCTCGGTTCCTATTATTACTGAAATCCGCTCTAAAACTTAATAGCCCAGTTTATTTTAAAGTTATCTCAATATTTTCTCTAATGAAAGCCGTTCTACGCATGTCTCTTTGAAATTCTTGAAATAGGTAATTTATAGAAAGTATTACACATTCAATCATTAATCATTGATTTATTGATCAAACTAACACAACTAAATACAAAACAGATACGTGTTTAAAATTCCTTCCCATCATCACCGATTAGTAATGTACCTAGAAGGCTGGCAGCGTTGCCACGTTGAATGGCAATGCCAATTCTCTACAAGATTATATGAAGCCTACTGGTCACATGTAGCATCGGCTGATCGATGCTACACGTGACGTGACCAGAGGGCTTTATAGTCAAAATTAGCGTATAAGAAAATTCTGTCAGTATTTTCAATGGATAGAAAACAATCCAGAACCAATTCAAAGTCAAAACGTTGCTTTGTTGTGACAAACACCTGTAAAATATGCAAAATTCGGGTGACGAACTGCGTTTGTGATGTATAATAAGTTACACAGTTGTATAATTAACTACTGGTCACACGTGGTGACGTGCGTCACACCTTTGGCTTTGCGAGCCTTCATGGCTGAGGTAACCGCTTATCATCAGTCACGTCAGGTGTCTTTATATCAGAAAGTCTTAATTTTGCCCAGCACGAATGCAACTACCCAAGCTCTAGTTTCAACAACCAACTCAAGCTGTGGAATGAACTCCCTGCTTGGTTTTTCCAAGCGAATACAATATGGGGTTCTTCAAGAAGGGCATTAGAAGGTTCTAACAGGGTTGGCAGCACGAGTATGACTCCTCTGGTGTTACATCCAAAGGACACGGTAACCACATTCCATCTGATGGGCCGAAAGCTCGTCTGCCACTTATTGATTGAAAAAAAAACCTTGGAAGGGATTCTTTCCAGGTCTAACTGGGTATCGAATACTTTCGTACGGCATTTGACAAAATAAAGCGATATGGTCAAACTAATTCCTAACGCGGTTGGCTACTGACTGACATTTACTTTTCACTTGTCTTATGTTGTCACTATCGTGTCTGTGTCTTGATTATGTGCGACTGTGGTGATGTAGTTCCTCTTGAATTGATATTCCGTATTCTAGACATTGTAATTAATGTATTTTTTGTTATTTGCAGGAGGTAGCAGTGAAGATAGAATCTATAAAGGCGCGGCACCCACAGCTTCTCTATGAAAGTCGTGTATATAAGATGCTCCAAGGGGGCATCGGCATACCACACATAAGGTAAGATTTCATAAGACCTAAGCTGTACTTGTAATGCCGTTATTCAACTGATCGAGTTCTATTACATTGTAACGTGGACAGCCGGACGACTCAAGTGCTAACCTAACAGCCGTAGGTGTTTTGATTAGATGGCAGAGCAATGCTTTTTCAGCAGACCGTCTCTTTCCAGGAAGAACAACACGTAAATAGAATAAACCCTAAAACATAGGTCACACCCGCCTCGTTAAAACATAAACGGGTAGCAGCTACACCTCTCCTATGAAAGAAGCTTCTGCCAAAGATCCTCCCGCCTCAATAAAACATTAGCCGGTAGCAGCAACGCCTATCCTATAAAAATAGCTTCTGTTAACAGTTTTGTTGCCCAGGGTATATCACGAGGAGGCTCTTTAGCTAGCCCCCATGAATAACTTCCTTCTTTCTCATTGACCACTTCTCAGGGGTAGTGGACAATGAAAAAGAAGGTTCTGGAATATTCTGGATGTTTTATCGAAATTATGGTTACAAATCTTCTCGACCACTGAAGTGAACTTATTCCAAACAAGCAATTTACATTTGGTTAGAGTTTTAGAATTTCATTATGGAAGCCAGTGCAGTCAGTTTATGATTGTATCAAATAATCATCATCAATTTGTAAGCCAACTAAGGCTAGAAACATTAGTAGACAAACGACTAGGCTATTTAATATTGAGGTCAAAACTTGGAGTTACCAATGACCTTGAAATTAGCCACAGTTTTATGGTTTATAACGGTACTTGGTGCACCGAATGGATTTGACTTTCAAAAACAAGATCGGTGGAATTCCAATCATCGTGTTTTTATACCTAATGAATTAATTTTAACCAGGTGAAATCAGGTCTATAGCCCAATGCCTAAGCAAATGCTGAGTAAAATTTGTAAGACGTTGTAACCGACTACCACACAAATTCACACAATGCACCTACACTTTGAAAGTGAGATCCTTTAGTGCCCCTCTTCTTCTCCATCTTACCGTTAATCTCAGTCTCATCCGAAGCTTTCACTTCCTGGGGTCCATTATACCAGTCTAACTTTAACTATCCGTAAAGAAACGACTGCCATAGATGTTCGTATGTCAACCGGGAACGTGGTCTACGGGACTCGACCAGACCAATGCAAATACCCATATTCATGCATACAAATATTTGCATTGAGCGGGGTACGAACCCGCGCCTTATTTACGGCCGCGTTCACAACCGCCACGCCACTGAGGCCGTTTTAGTACCCTATCTCCAAAACCTATTTATCCCAATAGATGTTTAATTTTAACCGGCATCAACAGGAAGAGGTCCTCAATTCGACATGTATGTTTTTTAAAAAATAAAAACAGTAGATTTCATAACATTATTCATTTAACTCGCAAATTATTATTTTTCATTCACAATCACATCGTAAACTATACATTCATGTTTATTATTTAATTAACGTTGTTCACTCGCCATTTTCTAATTTCTATATTGCTGAGAAGTGGTCAAATTTGTGATGATTTTCCTTATTTTGTTGCGTATAGCTATTCTATGGAGTCGGCAGCGCGAGTGTGACGCCCCTGGTGTTGCACACGCTCCATAGGCCCTGGTAACCACTTCGATCAAGTGGGCCGCGTGCGTCTGCGACTTAAGTCGTATAAAAATCATAAACATTTTTTTTATTGTGAGTGCTAGGGCCGGCGACTCTGACTTCTGTAGACGTGACTTATCTATGTACTGGCTGAAGCAACTTTGCTTAGCCAATCGATTGTTGATCGATGTCACCATTGTGTCACGAATTTTCCCCTCTAGACAAGTGGCAATTCGTTTTCCGGCATATGGGATTTGACGTATAAATGACAGCCGTCAACCTATGTCATAAACTCATAAACGTCAAATCCCATACATTCGTCATTCTATTTGTCAGTATTCTATTCGTCAATAACTAAAAATTCTAGAATTGCTTAGATTCAAATTTAATTCCCGCCCCATATATAGGAACCATGATACAATTTTGGTTCTAATCTAAAAAGCTGGTCTACCAGTGACATATAATACTTAATTTTATCAAAATATTCGTCTTTAGTTGTTTGTTGAAAAACGGAAACGGTGCGGACTGTTCGTTCGGTATAAAAGAAACTTCATCCCACGCATGTTCAAGTTATAATGAACTCACTGCTATGGTTTTTCCAAGCCACTACTATATGGGGTTCTTCAAGAAGGGCATTAGAAGGTTCTTACAGGGTCGGTAGCATAAGTGTAACTCCCTTCGTGTTGCACACGTACATAGTCCACAGTAACTGCTTTCCATCAGGTTGGCCTTGTGCTTGTCTGCTACCTAAATGGTATAAAAAAGCCACGCTTCAGAAGCAGTGAACATCACATCACAAATGATCTTGTTTTGGCAAATATCCATACAAGAATCTAATTATTTTACATTTTAATTAAATTCCACTAACATCCTTGGATTGATAAGACCTTCGTGTTTCTTAATAAGACGCCTGACCTCAATTCAATGTTAAATTTGTTACAAGGTGTAGCAGATTTCGATACACATAACTAGCTGTTGATGTTACTACAGGCATTGAAACCATAGAAAGCGTGTTATGTAATTTGCAAACTCGTTACGTGTATACTAAAGATTTATGTGAGCCTCCTCCGCGTAGCTTTGCAATCGTTCGCAGAGGTTTCTTTAATACCTATTGTTAGAATTAAGCCATGTTTTATACCTATAAATCCCCGAAGGGGTCTGCTTTTCAGTCCCACGTAATAGGGCCGTGCCTATTGCTTTCAAGCGGGCGCTATTTCAAGGGTTGTATGTTTACTGTCAGAGAACAATCGTTTTTCATGTGGTGTTTTTGATATAGTTTGTCATAACATGCGTTGATACAAATTAGTTGCGATTATATCAACATATATAATCACTTGTCCCGACTGTCTGATTTATCAACGCTGGCTGAGCCTAAACAGCTGGACCTGCAAATTTCAGATTTTCATCATCTCAGGCTCTGACTAAACTCGAGTGCGAGCGAAATGGCAGTTCTTTAGTATTTACTTTATGCGAATTCACATGCTAGTTCTATGCGTTCCGTATATATAATATTCTTTTAGTCTGAGATCTCAGCATCCCTTTCAAGAAAGAAAACGCAGAACCACTATAGATTTATCAATACATGACTAATAAATTGTTTTAAATTGGAAAAAGCGAAATCAAGCTCAGGCAGGACTCTTGATTAATAAGGCTAGAATAAATAATCGATGTTTCTAGAACACGAACACCTGATATAACCTGCTGTTTGTATAAACTCAAACATGGACGTCACCACCATTGTAACGGCAAAACCATTAATGTTGACGTATATAGATATAGAATAATATCATGTTAAAAGATTTCGGTCGCGCGTAATAAGTCTGGGTTATTAGCAATCTGTTCAAACATGAGAGTACCTTGTGCATTAAGGCCACTGTACCAGGCCAATGTGATTTGTGACTGCCTATTGCGTGGGCTTCACATATACAAAAGGATTTACTACACTAAAAAGCACTTTCCGTCATGAGTCGTAATACATCAATTAATTAGCCTATCGCATTCGCAGTCCACTGCTGAACATAGGTCTCTTCCAATGTGGGGACTTGGGAGGTTTTGGCTTACTGGTTTCACGTTGGTCAGGCGGGTTGTTACAGGGTTTTATTTCGAGTTTTCCTTCTCTCGCAGTGATATCATCTGCGTATATTTCCGTTAGTCGCTCTCTTCTTCGGATGAGATGGGGCTTTCTCCGTCACCACACGGATAGTCCGATGCTGAGCAAGTCTTTGACAATATGAATCTTCTTTTCTAATAAAAATCAATGCCACTTTTCGTTGTTATTTTATAACTCAAGAACAGCTGAACCGATTTGGCTAATTTTAGTCTTGAAATATTCGTGGACGTACAGGGAAGGTTTAAACGGTGAGAAAATAGGTGCAGCGGGAACGGGAAAAATATGGCGGTACGAAGTTCGCCGGGTCAGCTAGTCTATTATGTAAATATGTATGAACCCTTCGACACTAATACTAGATATCATAGTTTCACAAGCTAGTAGAATATACAAATTACCAGTCCTTGAGAACGCCATTGCGTTATTCGTTTCCTATACTTAAAATGCGAAACTTGCTGCATTATAAAACTGCCTAATTTGAACCTGACTGCTTTGTGGTTTTTCGTGTCTCAATTTATTTTTGGCATAAGCTTATTGATGAAATAACTTCTCTTTTTCAACCGCCCAAATCTATCATTGCGTTGATAATTTGGCGACGCAAGCTCGGAACTAACGATCGAAGTTTTAAAGAATTCCTTTTTATGTTTACTGCTAGGTTGTTTGTACAGATATTTTTAACCGACTTCAAAAAGGAGGAGGTTCTCAATTCGATGAGTTTTTTTTTTTTTTTTTTAAATTATTGTCAATATCACTTCTCTGGACAATATAGAGTCATTATACTGTTTAATTATTGGATTGGTCGCCCACCAGCTGTCGTTACATCCGGACAGATGCTGTGCTTTAAGATAAACTCACGACAAATATTCTTTCGAGATGCATGTTGTTTCGTCATTGTAATTCAATTAAATTATTCTTGATTTTAGTGTCATTTTAAAATGTGAAAGTTTGTAAGTATGTTTCGATGTTTGTAACTCAATGATGTAAAACAGCTCGATTTAGATGGAATTTGGCATAGAGTAGCTTTATAACCTGGGTCAACATACACTATAGTAACACTATATCGATATCATGCTAATCAATGTTTGTTTATTAGTTTATTAACTTTTGCCCGCGGCTCCGCCCGCGTGGATGTCGGTTATTGCGAACAAACATAGCCTGTGTCCTTTCTCAAGGTCTAATCTACCCCTATACCAAATTTCATCAAAATCGGTTCAGTGGTTCAGGCGAGACAGGCAGACGGACAGACAGAGTTACTTTTGCATTTATAATATTAGTATGGAGTATGGATTTATAAGTGCATGGATACAACCGGGCAAACTACGTGAAATGAATTACATGCGTGCTAATAGCGTGCGAAGTGGAGGAGGAAGAGCGGGAAAGCGGACCCTGAGCTCCGAGGTCATCTTGGCCACGGATGCAATCAAGAAAATGCGTCTACATGAAGATGATGAAATGAGAATAGAACCGGCACTAAACTGACGTTTCCATGAGAGTTAGTAATAATAGAAAAGAGTAGAAAGAAATAACGAAACAAGGAAGAAGTAATTATCTTTTTTTTATTCTACACAGTACGAGTTCGTTTCTTTGATTAAACGAGCTTATCTCAGGAAGTATCGAATTGAAAAGAATATTTGTGTATGCTTCGAAGTATGCTTCAAGGGAAGCCGGAGAGGGCCGTATACTAACAATGAGAATAGAACAGGCAGTAAACTGACGACTCCATGACAGTTATGAAACGTAATAATTAAACCAAACGCTGGGAGATTTTTTTTAGTTAAACATACGAAATTCTAAACAAACTTTACCTTGACACTGTTTAACTCTAATCTAGTTCAAATAGAGATTAAGAAACAGCATTTCAATGTTATTAGGAGCCGAGTTTCTCATTATCTACGGTGGATTATTATAAACCAGAAATCTTAATCAAACCTTGTGTAATTCAGACACGTAAGAAATATTGACATAACTGATTGGATGCTGTAATAGTACCCAGACTTCGTTGTTACTAAGACTGGTGTCGAAAGGAAATCTGATGAAAAAAATTGAGTTACTAGTTCTTTGGTGTTTCTGTAGTTTTTACTCCTAGGATGTGTGTACGGGATCCTGCCAAGATCTTGGGGCTTGAGTCAAATTTATCTTAACAGAGGGCACGCCTGCCACATATTTATTTATTTCATAACTTAATCCACCACCTTTACAGGGATGACCCCAAAACAGTACTGGACATACTAAATTAATAAATTAAGACACAAAATACTAAAATAATCACAAAACAAATAGGTACACAAAAAAGAAATACACAAAAAATACACAAAAAGAAATATACAAAAAAAATACACAAAAAAAAGAAAAACACCAATGCAATAAAAAATAAAAATAAAATAAAATACTATTCATAGATTCTCATAACATGAATGATATAATATCATTTTTGCCAGCTCACTCCAGGTGTCCGAAACAGATAACAGACGACACCCTGGCAAAGGTTCTCGACGTTGGTAGCTCACGATGGTAGTAGCTCCAGTCAACCGAAGGGTTATAGGCATAAACCAATTTATTAGACAAAGTGCTGTATTTATTGGACAAAGCGAAGTGCGGTGTCACCCACACACGTTGAAAACAATAGCGTCTCGAATCAAGCAGTTTGTAAGTCCATTTCTTTGTCGTACGGCAGTGATGTGGAATAATTTGCCCGCACGCGTGTTTCCCTCTTGTTGCGATCTCGTCTTCAAACGGAGCGTGAAAAAGCATCTATCAAGGCCGTCAGGTAGGGACTACTATTTGGGGATTCTCAGCATCTGGAATGGTGATCCTTACCATCTGGATTTCACCTTCGCATCTTAAAATCCAGAGGGGTATAGTCAATTGACAGGCTGTTTAAAAAAATCCGGTTATAAGGATTTTTGAGTAATGAATGAGCTCGTAAATATATAAATAATGTTATTATGTTATCGGGGAATGCACGCCCTTCTTCCTGAGGGAACGGATATTGTGGCTACGCGAAAACCACAGTTATCGTAATAACATTAGAAGTTATTGAAAGTCATTTTGTTGAAATAAGTTACTGAAGTCATTGTAAATTCAAAACACCATTAATACTCACGCACGCTTATGTCCCCGATGGGGTTAAACAGATGTCTATTAACACGCACATCGCCTAGTTATACCTACTTTTCGATATCTCTAATGGGGTCGTGTTTTCAATCTAACAACGAAGGAGCCGAATTTAGATATTTTGCGTGAAGCGACTGCTATCTAAACTCCTCAACCTACTAGTCATATCACGGATTACGTACTTTCCGAGAAAGGAGGTCCCAAGGTGTTAAGAATTGGCACCCATCCTAAGACTTACCTGACTAGTATTGCTTAACTGCAATGTGTTAACCTACTCAGTGTATCCCCATTTTAAAACCCATAATACAAACTAGCTAAGTTATGCTTACCCCAAGGTAAGCACCAACGGCGGTGGGTCAAAATTTTCAAAAGGGAAGCCGGTGTAGAGCAAGCAGGCAGGAATCGGTTTATTAGGGACCCTTAGTTCCTGGTAAGCACTAAACCCAAGTCTAGATAGCGTTGTGTAGAATCATCATCTTCATGGAGACGTATTTTCCTGATTGCATCCATGGGTAAGATGCCCTCGGAGCTAAGGATCCACCTTCCGGCTCTTCCTCCACCACTTCGCATGTTGTGTAGAATGTCCTAGATATATTTCTTTATCAATTAGTGTTTTACTTTTAGGAACAGTAAAAAGACGTAATTATGAGTCAGACGATCTAGTGACGTAGGCACTTCATTTAATTGTTTACTGCGCACAGTAACAACATCCTTGTTTATGATACTGACGTATCTGTCATTATTACACTCAGCACAGTAGCAAACTGCTGATAACATGCTGTGTAACGTAAACCTCTGTCGAATAACTCGTACACAAATAAATTTTGTGTCTGTATTAGCTTCCTGCTACCTCAATGAATGGTTGTTTGGTCAAAAAAATTGTCTCGTCAATATGTATTCGCCTCGCCTGATGCTAAAAGGTCACCATTGAGGTATGATTCCGAAGTCGACCGCATACGACAACTGCCGACGCACGCCGCATATGCGCGTAATTCATTGATGCTTCTCAATGGTCCCCTTTATCCGTATCGGAGTTTAACAATTAATGAGTACGCTGTATGTGCTGCATGCGTCGGCAGTTGTCGGAAATCTGAGCTTCGGAATCATTGCTTAAAGGTTCAACCCCACCAAACGGACGGCATCGGAATAAGATTTAATTTTGTTTAACATTGTAAAATCCGGACCGATGCCGTCCGTTTGGTGGGGTTGGCCCTTAAAGGTATGATTCCGTAGCCGACCGCATTAAACAACTGCCGACGCATGTAGCAGATAAAACGTATCCATTAATTGATAAACTCCAATATCGATGTATAGGACCATTGAGAAGCCGCAATGAATTAGGTACGCGTATTTTCTGCGTGCGTCTGCAGTTATCATATCATCCCTTTATAGACACAAATGTTACAGTGGTAGGCCCCAGTTTGACGGCCTCATCAGATGCTTTTTCACACCCCCACTTAAAAGTCTTGTAATTGTAAGAAGTAAAAAAAATCAAGTCTTTATGGTGCTGAAAAGAATGGATGGATTTGATGGAATTGCTTGCACCTTGTGAGGATATCAATAAGAAAATTTGTTTGCCACTATGTGAGAATCATTCTAGTCCATTCTAATAATGACTTGTAAAGTAATTACGTTAAACCAGTAGTTCTCAAACTTTTTAAATGACGGAACCCTTTTGGGAAGCAAAATACTTGATGGAACCCTACAATAAAACAATTATTTTTATAAGTGTATTCTTTATTAATCAGCATAATAAAAGTACAATGTATCAGTTACTAATTATTATTTACTTCACCACTTAGTAAGGACAATAATAGAAAACATTAAAAAAGAAAAAATCTAACTAGTGGGAGGTATGAAACTGTTTTTTATTTTTCATCAATTGCTTGATATCAGGTTTGATGGAAGAAAGTTGGAGTCTCATATCAGCTTCGGCGTCCAGTCTATTGCGATATTTTGTTTTCGTGGCTGCGTAGGTAGAGAATCCTGTTTCGCACAAATATGTAGTTGGGAACGGGAGAAGAATATCCAGAGCCATTTGGCCAAGCATTGCATATTCATCTTGGATTCTGCACCAAAAATCATTAAGAGGCGTCGTTTTGAACAATGACTCCATACTTGTGTCTGATGACATTTCTAAAAGAGATTCATATATCTCATTTGACATGTTTTCAGGTTTTCCAAGTTGGGTAAAAAAGGATTATGAATCCAGGAGTTCACTTTAATTTTTGTATTGTGTTCTTCGGGAAAATACTTTTCAAAAGATGCGCGCATCGAACTGAGATATTGGACCAATTCTTCAAACACATTATCTTCAAACATTTCTGAGTTGTTTTCGCTAACAAACTCACTGAGTAATGTAAAACTTTCTATTTCTTTCTTACCAATGCAAATGATCCAAAAATCTAATTTTCTTTTAAAAGCAGTTATTTTATTATAGGCCTGAAACACTGTTGTCTGTTTACCTTGCAACGATAAATTTAATTCGTTAAGTTTTTGAAAGATATCCGCCATAAAAGACAATCGGAACAACCAAGTTTTATCATACAAACGGTCCTTCAAATTAAAAGAAGTATCTGCTGAAAGAAACATTTGTAACTCGGCTCTAAGTTCAAATAGCCTTGTTAAAGTTTTTCCCCGAGACAGCCATCGCACTTCTGTATGGAGCAGCAGTGTTTTATGTTTGCTGCCATAATCTTCACACAATAATGAGAACAATCGGGATTGTAGTGGTCGTGATTTGATAAAATTAATTATTTTTACCGCTTCATCCATAACTAATTTTAGATTAGACGGCATTTGCTTCATCGCAAGTGCTTGTCTATGCAGAATACAATGACTGGAACTACAATTAGGCGCTTTATTTTTCATTCGTGACACTGCTCCTGCTGTTTTACCTGTCATCGCCTTGGCCCCATCTGTACAAATGTCAATGCAATTGTTCCAACTGAGATTATGTTCTTCAAAAAATATATTTATTTTATTAAAAATTTCTTCCCCGGTAGTGTTTGTAAGCAGCGATGAACACATAAGCATGTCTTCTTCAAAAAAACTTTTATATGGATATCTCACAATAACCAGCAGGATAGCCAAACCAGCGACATCAGTCGACTCGTCCATTTGCAAAGCGAATCGTGTATTTTGTAGACGTGTAACTAGTTCTTGTTTGACGTAGCTTGCCAGATCATGGATTCGTCGTGAAACAGTATCGTTTGATAGCGGAACAGTAGAAAGATGCTTTGCAGATTTTTCATCAAGCATACATTTTGTTATGTCTAATACACATGGTTTTATTAATTTCTCAGCGATAGTGTGCGCTTCACCTGCTTGTGCAATGCGATAGCTAACTAAATATGATGCCTCCGTGGCCTTTTCGTTGGTAGTTTGTGTTACATGCATCATATTTTTTTGACTTTCTAATAACTGATCTTTTTTGCGAACAAAAAATTCTTTATTCTTGTCTTTAGTCTCGGGGTGTACGGTTTCTAAATGTCGACGCAATTTGGCAGGTGCCATGGAACTATTAGGAAGCAGTTTACTACAGAGCATGCAGAGAGGTGAGCCGTTGGAATCAACAAATCCGAAACTGATGTAAGATTCATCATACTTCCTTTTTTTCGTCTTTGAAACCGTCGAGCTTGACGTCGTGGCACTCGTGGCATCATCTTCTGGATCGGTGATTGCTAAATTCTCCGCGCGCATTGCTTTTGAACATTCAGCGTCATTAGAAGATGTTGTTGGAACACGTTTAACACCTTTAAGCCAACGTTCCATTCTTCTTTATTTATAATGTTACAAGTCAGGATAGTGGGGTTTAAATAATGCACAATCGTTACTGCGTATAAGAGACTAAATTTAGAACCTACAGGGAAGAAATGTATAAAACTGAGACAACAGAATACAGCAGGCAGTAAAACAATGAACACTAGTTTCTCGCTAGCGAGCTTGTAAGTAGGTAGTAACTTATCGCTCCGAACGCTAATCATCAACTGACGACGCCAACGCGCGATCGCCGCTTTTATACTTAGTCCTAGACTCGATCTCAAATATTCTCGAAAATACTCGAGTCGGCACCTTTGATAAACAAAAAGCAAAAATAAAAACAGAAATTTAAAAATAGCGTTGTAAACAATATCGACTTTATCCTTTGAAGTTAGAGACGAAAGTCGCTTGTTGACAACTATAGCGTCTAATTCAGAGGCGGCTTTTATCAAAGAGACTGAGCGCTTACAAGTATACTACCCGCTCGTTTTAAGTTTGCCGCTGGCGATAGGTATGAGTGTATGACGTTCGAAATTTTTTATTTAATTGTAACAATAAAAATTGTGTACGTTAGATATTTGGGTAAAACTATGACACATTATAAGTTTTGTTGTCACGTGGGGGAGGGTACGCGCATTCCACAGACCGGCAAACTTAGAGCGAACGCGTTGTACAAGTATAAAATTGTTGAGACCAAACTTATGAGATATTGTACCAGCTAATGTAACACAAGCTTATACAAATACAAATAAATAAATAAATAACATTCATAGCGTTTTGTCTCCGCGCGGCCGCGGAGTCCGCACAGCCGCGGAGCGACCAGAGAGAGGTGTTTTGATTTTTTTATTTCTAAATTCTTGCGGAACCCCGACAGAGGTATCACGGAACCCTAGGGTTCCGCGGAACACACTTAGAGTATAGCTGCGTTAAACGATACGGCCGCCCTTTGAACATATCTATAGATGTTATTAAATGTATCTTATTGTAAACACACTATAATTGCCGTAATTGGTGTACAAATAAAGTATTATCGTATCTACTTAGAAGAAACTTGAGAATAGACTGGACTGGAATAGAGATCATTTATTACCGTGTTTGGCGAAATATGGGTGTTGAAACAATTCTGTTCGCATGTTCATTTATTTGTAATTTTTCTGATATTTTTGTCTTTCGACTCGATTGTATACCAAGATACAATATACTCACAAAAAGATGCCACATTAATTTATGTGATGTTTGAGGATACGAACCCGCATCTCCAGCGCCAGCCGATCACTTAGATCGTGCCTTACACCACTAGGCTAACGGTTCACTTGATAATAATGGCGAAAATATGAATACCATTACTACTGCTCAATTGACTAAGAGATAAGGTTGAAATTAGTATAGATTTCTCGTTTAGTTCAACGCTTGATACAGCTTGTTGCACTACCGTCATGTTTTACTTCAAAAACTTATCTGCTGTATGAGCTGCGGCTATAGTATTTTAATATCTGTGACAGCGCGCTAAGGTTGCAATTAGAATACTTCTTTGCCTTATTTACTAAACTGTGATTGAAGGTAACTTTATAATTCGTGGTAATTTGCATTGGTGTATAATATTGTTTATGCAACAAGCCTATCTTTTCTTACAAACCTATTTATTAGGTATGACCTACTATAAAATTTGATTCCTTAAATAATAAAATTAACAAAAAGTGCTTATGAGAATAAAAAAATTATTATATGAATAAAAAAAGAAGCTTGTGTCCGAGGATTTGAACCCCCGCTTACCGTATCCTCAAAGCATCGGTCATAACCACTAGACCAACATTTCATATACACAATGTTTCAAAAAACTTCAATCAAGGGGCGTCATTATCAAGGGGGGTCCCTTTTCTCTGAAGCTTACTGTACATATAAGTAGAAACTGTCTAAAAATATCGAAGTGAATTACAATACGTTTTCTGTTAAAAGAAAAAGAAATCTTAACAGCCAACTATCGCTCACTGTACCCATAGCTGTCTAGACCAACAACAATGATCGTGCGAGAGAAACGTTATTACGTCCATCAAAAGAAATAATGTTACGCGTCGCTGCGTCATACCATGAAATCGTGCACTTGAAAACTTGCGTTGTTTAGCGACAGTCGTTTTAACGACACGAATGGTCACGTGTAAGGAGATTAAATATACTATTGCGGCTTTATTGTCCCAAAGGAGTAGGCAGAGGTGGGTAGGTATGTGTATTGTCACTCATGGGATGAACTGGGATGAAATAAGTGTCGTTCTAAAATACGGGCCTAAGAGTCGATTTATTTGGTACAAAAATAAGGCAATAATAGCTGCCATAAAAAAAAGTAATAACCGTCAATGTAAACCTTTAAGAATGCCGTAAGGCGAAACCAGTTAGGTTCAATAATAAATATCTTGGCAAAGTACAAGTTAGTGTGTTATCACTATGTGTAACAACAAGTTCCACCAACTGCCATCAATCAACATTATAAATAAATAGTATAAAAGTAGTAGTTTTAGATTTTGTGGCTTGTGTCGTAGTTACTTAGGAAGTTTCTGTATAATCATTATCAATCAGACCGGTGATTCCTTGAAAACTGAATGTATTAAATGTGTACTGCACTTAATAACCTTTTCCTTTTTAAAGTCGGTTAAAATGAATAACAATACAACTCGAATAAGGAAAATGCTAAATACACGACTATACTCGCTCTCTTCTAGACGCTGAGTTGCCTGAGGGAAGGATGCCTGCTTACCATCAAAGGGGAGCTTCCTCTGCTCTCGGTAACCAAACCAAGAATTTCTTCATATTTTTATTTTCTAACGAGATGTTTCTTTTGTTGCAGATGGTACGGCTACGAAAAGGACCACAACATCCTAGTGATGGACCTGCTGGGTCCATCACTAGAGGACCTGTTCAACTTCTGCTCGCGCCAGTTCACCATCAAGACTGTGCTTATGCTGGCAGGTCTGTATTTGTACTTATCTGTGCCGTAAACTGCGGGTACTACAAGTAGGGTAACTTTGGGATATCCCACGCATACTCAAGCGGTGCAAGCTTCTTCAAGAAGGTCATGAGTATGTTTTAGGGACCAGGGTCCGTCCCCAAGCCTGTCCCCAAGCCTAGAGTCTCCTTTCTATTTGGCTTATAATAGTAGATTACCCAACAAGTGAAAAAAAGGTGAATTCTTTTCGAGGCACCAAGTTGTATCCCGAGAGGAGCGAAGGTTTCTCCGGTAGAATCCCGAGCGTAGCGAGGGGTTCTAGAGAGAAACCTGAGTGGATCGAGGGATACAAGAGCCGAGATGAATTCTTTTTTCACGTGTTAGGTACTCAACTTTTCACCATTGACTACGAGAAAACGATTACTCTGTGATTATGAATTACATTTTGTTATGGATAGTACACAAAAGAAGCAGCAAATTATCAGTAATAGCTACTGCTTTAGCGCGAAAAGACTCAGGAGTATTTTCGCGTTCGAGAATATGAGTTTCATTTTCATCACTAGATGAAGTCATTTTATGATTATGAGACAAACATAAACTTTTACAAGGAAAATTACACAGAAAATGGCGGCATTTTTTTTTCTTAATTTAAACTGAGCCACATTCCATCCAGCCAGTGATTACATTTAGGTGGCTTTTAGTACGTTTTTATAGTGAGAGTGTGCAACCTCTTTGTATGTTTCACTAGAATCCGTACATTCGCGCATGTTCCAAATTCAAATTTTTTTATTCACTCGGTGAAACAAAGAGCGTTTTATTCACTGTTTTTGATGAATCACGGGCCCTTTTTCGAGTGTCAATGGTGAAAAATATATGTTATCTATATTCTATTTCTATAAACTTACATAATTACTTATCCTAACTAACTGAATCATCAACACAAGGGTCTAGAAAGGAGCTAGAAACTAGAATTTTTATCAGCCTTTGATTTTTTCCTTCCCTAAGAAGGTAAAATAGGAAATTATCCCGTGCTAATCTTGGACGCGCACCTATATCCTTATCAGTTGCCCATTGACCAAACAATCCGCTACTATAATGTGGTGTATTATAAAAACTAACGTATCAATGTGTTCTTAGATCAAATGTTGGGCCGCGTCGAGTTCATCCACTGCAAGTGCTTCATCCACCGTGACATCAAGCCCGACAACTTCCTGATGGGCATCGGCCGCCACTGCAACAAGCTGTACATGATCGACTTCGGTCTCGCCAAGAAGTTCCGAGATCTACGCACCAGGGCCCATATCTCGTACCGCGAGGATAAGAATCTTACCGGTGAGTATCGCCCTCCATCCCCGGCTTTTCTCCTTTTTTTCCCTTTTTTTCCTTTTTTTTAGTCTCCCCCCCCCCCCCCCCCCTTTCCCCTTTTTTTCTTTACGCCTTATTCTCCTTTTTGTCTTTTTTTTTCATATTTCCCCCTTTCTTTCTTTTTGATCCTTTTTTTCCCTTCTCCCCTCTTTTTTTCCTTTTCTCCCTTGCCCCCTTTTCCCCCTTCCCCCCGTCTTTTCATTTCTTTTCCTTTCTTTTTTCGTGCAAAGATCCCTTCCTGCAGCCCGGCGTCGGGTAAGTCTCACGTGAACCGATTAAAATACCTCGCCGTCTTGGGTCTTTAGATTGCCTTAGACATATTCCTCGCACTCCGGTTGACTCAAGGCCTTCCCCAGTTTCGATATGACACCCTCGGGTATGGGAACTTCTGTTAGCTTCACACCCCTACTACGTTAAGCTGCTTTTGTAGTATACGAATACTAACATACATATTGACCCCAAGTCGCGAGACAAGCGAGGCTTTATCGCGCGCGGATTAGTTTGATAATAATCTGCGACTGGTGGATTTTAGCTCCGCCGCCGTAGCACCCTGTGCTTGCCTCAAAAGATGCCCAACGATGCCCAAGATGACGCATGTAGAGTAAACTTGTCGTAACTGGGGTCAAGATTATATCATCATCATTTCAGCCATAGGAAGTCCACTGTTGGACATAGGCCTCCCCTATAGATCTCCAATAAGACCGGTTGAAAGCGGCTCGCGTCCAGCGCGTTCCCGCGGCCTCAATAAGGTCGCCTGTCAAGATTATATGCCGATAACAAAATTTAATTTCTATAATACCATCAGAAGGTTAAACTTCACTTCTTTACTTCCAAAATTCCATTCTTAGTCACAACCAAAACTAACACAATCGTGTTAACTTCTAAATAAGTAACCCCATTCCCCAAACGAAACCGTACTTAAGTATAACGAGTTGGTTCTAATATGTACTGTTTGTGCCAGGCACCGCTCGATACGCGTCTATAAACGCCCACCTCGGCATCGAGCAATCGCGACGAGACGATATGGAGTCACTCGGATACGTGCTTATGTATTTCAACAGGTAAGTTTGCTTTAACTACTTTAACACCCGTATTCACAAACGATACTGTGAGGTCTCATAGTGTGCTCGAGCGCATAGGGCTGGTAAAATTAATTCACAAACATCACGGAGCAGTATCTAACGCAGGGCGTTCCCTCAACGAAGTATTACTTAAGTGTTATCAATGAATAAAAAGGCTTGCCAAAACGAACGCACTGAGAATTTGTCGTTCTTTGCACAGTTTTGGTGGTACGCGTAGCGAAGTATTGTTTGTGAATACGGATGTAACACTAACTAGCCTGAGGATCCACCCGCGTGTATGTCGTTTGTCGTGACTTTTGGCCATACTATTTATCTTTCTATCATCGCACCGCTCGCCAGGCCACGGTAACCACTTACTATCAAGTGGGCCATGAGCCGTATGTGGTACGTATGTGGTAAGAACACACAGAAGAGAGAACACAGAGAAGAACACACACACATTCCACATAAAATCACTGCGATTTTTTCCTATTTGTTCGTGACTTCACTTCGCCTGATGGCAAGTTGTAAGTGAAGTTGGTACAGTGTATTTTGTTCAGAAAAGATCATTTCTTGAATAGAATAGATGTTAAACACACCCTCTGTCGCATTACACACTCGGGTAAATATTTAAACAATATAGGTAAAACAATAAAAGTTACAGTTCATCAACTTAGTCCATACGACGCGACGTTTCATTGTCATAAAACCTTGATCCATATAACATGTACAATTATTCAGACCATTAAACCTGTATGTAGGTACAGCCAGACAAACGTATCAACGTTATTCGATACTCGCATGACAACGAAACTTATCATTCCGGTTGGTAGCTGACCGTTGAGATCGTATTCTCTTGCACGTTTCGACTTGTCGCGGGTGACTCATGGGCCCAACTCGTTTAGAATCGGACGGTTGCATTATAGTCTAAGATCCGCAGGTCTAAAAGGCTACTTTATTGGAATCATATTAGGCATATTTTATAGATAGGTACTTAAAATTTTGTGAAAGAAATTATTTTAAACAATCGAACGACCATTGTATCTCTGTTCATCCCATTTTACTCGCTACCTAATTAAATGTAGTTACATAGGTATATTGTCTTATTAGGTATTAGCTGACCCGGCGAACTTTGTACCGCCATATTTTTTTGGTCCGTTTAAACCGTTTAAACCTTCCCTGGACATCCACGAATATTTCAAGACTAAAATTAGGAAATCTATAAATATATAAAGATATATTAAATCAGTCGTAACTTACTGTCAGTGTTGGTACACATCAGTAGTTATCGATTAGAATTCGCTTTTTACAATTTGCAAAGACAGATTTGAAAATATATGTCGTTTTGTTTGTGAGCAGAGGCTCGCTGCCCTGGCAGGGCTTGAAGGCCATCACCAAGAAGCAGAAGTACGAGCGGATCAGCGAGAAGAAGATGTCCACTCCCGTCGAGGTCCTCTGTAAGGTTAGTACTACAACTTGTAACCGCTGAACGTGTCAGACGGCCTACTCACCGGCTACCTCAGTAGTAGGGTGCACGAACTCCAGAATCCCAGGGAGGAATAAAGGGACACATTAACTGAAAATAAGATAATTATTGCCTATAGTACAGCAACGCCATGTCGTGGCATTATTGTGTACCACAAGCACTAATACGGGACTCCGATCGAACGCTGCTACACTCCGGGCGAACCCCATGCATAGATGTCGCTACCAGACCCGTATTACCAAGATCTATTTCAGAAAATTAAATGTTACAAACTGTCTTTTTCAACCTAGGGTTGAACCCAGTCGTATCCGAAGCTTTCACCCCGGAGACTGGAAGGAGGGTGACATGCGTGCAAATGTTCTCACTACTATAGACGCCCAAGATCGTGCGAAGTGGAGGAGGAAGAGCCGAAAGGCGGACCCTGAGCTCCGAGGCCATCTTGGCCACTTATGGAATCAGGAAAATGCGTCCACATGAGGATGATGATGACTGGGGTCCGCTTTTCCAGTTTAACTGCAGATTTTGCCTGATCTTCGATATTTTCCCTGAAACGACTGCCATCTGACCTCCACATCCCATTGGTGATATCGAAGTATTGCAGTTTGACCAGTTGTCGGACTTTAGCCCTAAGGCTCCAACTACCCATAACGACTGCCATAGATGTTCGTATGACGATCGGGACTGACGTTTTAACGTGCTCTCTGAGGCACGACCAGACAACGACTGTTATATCCTAATCCTAATGAAATATAGGATTACAAAGTTACATTTGCAGTTTTTAGTATGACAGTCTTGAATGACTGTCATACTAAAAATTATTGACCTGTTATAAGAGTTCATGGTTGGCCTGCAGTTTGATACCTGCAGCCGTCAAACTCTAACGCCAGGTCACATAGGTCCACGTATAATGTTGCGTAACTCCAAATTGACACTACAAAGCAGAAAAGCAACTGCAACGTCAGGAGTGACACAAATGTCCACAGAAAACATAATAAATACCCCACAATACCATAACACAGATGAATTGGATAAATGTTGCTTAACGATAAGACTTAGATGTCGACTCAATAGGCGTGAGCGGTAATGGATTTGAACCTGCGACCTCGCGGAGAAGGTCGCAGATTTATATCTAAGCGTTTGTTTCGCTCAATTGTATAGCAAGTGTCGTAGGCAGTTGTCATGAAAGTATTCACTTTTTGAAGGCAACATATGCATTTACTGACGTATTTCTGACCGCGAAAGCACGCATATATTATCGACTAGCTTTTGCCCGCGGCTCCGCCCGCGTGGATGTCGGTTATCGGGACCAAACATAGCCTATGTCCTTTCTCAAGGTCTAATCTACCCCTGTACCAAATTTCATTAAAATCGGTTCAGTGGTTTAGGCGTGAAAGCGTATCAGACAGACACAGAGTTACTTTCGCATTTATAATATTAGCATGGATATGGATTAAAATGAGTTAGATAGGTCTATACAGCAATCCTATCGATAAAATCACATCGATAAAAATTTGTTAGATGGGTCTACAAATCCTGAATGGTTTACTGTTGAATTATCCGTGTGGTGACGTATCACCACCCCATCTCAGCCGAAGAGCGTCGTAATAGGCGACGGAAAAATACGCTGACGATATCACGGCTAGAGAAGGAAAACTCGAAATAAAACCCTGTACCAACCCGTCTGGCCAGCGTGGAAACAGTAGGTTCCAATGTTGGGAGGCCAAAGCCTCCCAACATTGGGAGAGGCTATGTCCAGCAGTGGACTGCGATAGGCTAATTGATTGATTTATTGCTAGGTTGTTCCTGCTTCTTACTTGTTGTAAAAATTAAATTGTCGTAAACTGTTACTACTATTCATTTGAAATATAATAAATCTTCTTCCTTTCATACTAAATTTTCTTAGGCCTACATCTATTTTTGATAAAATGTTTGTATCATGCTTGTGCTTACAGCCCCATGTTCCTTAGCATTATTCCGCACGCGCGGATTATAGACATAAGACATAAAGAAAGAAAAGTATTATATTCTGCACATGATTGGTGGATTTGACCTCCTCAGCCTGTGTTACAGCATGGGTTACTACACCCATGCTGTTCTAAAAATGCACCCAAATAACACGCATATAGAGCACATTTTGTGACGTCATTGGGGTCAAAACATAGACTGGTAACCTTACTCATTGATATTCATTACGTAATGTAATATACACAAAGCAGTTGTTGTGCAGTCAGTACAGGGTAACAAGCGTGTAATGAGTCGCTCTCGTCAATCAAATAGATTGGGTAACTCTCGGTGCTGTCGGGGATATAATAACTATCTATTTTTGTATACTTTGTCTTAAATAACAATGTTTCCTTTGTGCAGGGATTCCCGGCCGAGTTTGCGATGTATTTAAATTACTGCCGCGGATTGACTTTCGACGAGGCTCCTGATTATATGTATTTGAGACAGGTGAGTAGAGACTGTATTTTTTTAATTCATCATTTGTTTAAAGAGAAGCTAATTTGAACTCTAGAATGTAAAAACCATCATTGTCAATTGATGAAATATGATAAATCTCACTTTGATGGCATCGACAAATCTTTTATCACGCTCAGATGAAAGAATTCAAGATTGTAGGAAGGGTAAAACATCTCTAGCAAACGTCAGTTCATGCATGTTGGTCCGTATGACCAACCGAAACATCAACCAGTAGTACGAGCCCGCGTGCCGTTGATCTGTTTAATGAAATTTATGATTAGTTGCTAGGCGCGCTCCGCGCTTACCACCAAAGATAACTAATACCTATACTATGCAGCTATAGACCGACCGCGAGCGCTGTATTGCTCCCATAGTACACGCGGCGTAGCGGGGGATAAAATAAAAAAGATAAGGAAAGTTTATAAAGCTGAGAGCGAGCGAGATACCGCCGTGAGCGCTGGCGACGGAATCTCGCTCGCTTGTTTTAGTCTAATATTCATTCTCACCTCGTCCCCTGCCACGCCCCGCGTACACTGGAAGCGGTAAAGCGCTCGCGATCGGCCTATAGAGTACATTGTCAAGAAGTTTGCCGGTCATTACATCAAGCGTGTAATCCTTTCGCGCAGCTGTTCCGCATCCTGTTCCGCACGATGAACTACCAGTACGACTACACGTTCGACTGGACGATCCTGCGGCAGCGCAAGCAGCACATGGAGTCGGGCGCCGCCGCCGCCGACCGCCGCTCGCCCTCCGTGCAGCGCCGCGCCGCGCAGCAGCCCTCGCAGCCGCCGCCCAACAACGAGGTAAGGGCCACACGCAGCGACACACCCATAGCGGCACACTCACAGCATCATAGTCAGCGACATAGTGACACACCCATAGCGACACACTCATAGCAACATAGTCAGCGACATAGTGACGCACCCATAGCGACTCACACACTCATAGCAACATAGTCAGCGACATAGTGACACACTCATAGCGACTCAGACACTCATAGCAACATAGTCAGCGACATACCCATAGTGACACCCCCATAGCAACACAGTCAGCGACATAACGACAAACTTATAGCACAGTCAGTGACATAGCGACAAACTCATAGCAACATACCCATAGCGACACAGTCAGTGACATAGCGACAAACTCATAGCAACATACCCATAGAGACACACCCATAGCAAAACAGTTAGCGACACAGCGACAAACTCATAGCAACACAATCATAGTAACATAGTCAGTGACACAGTGACAAATTCGTAGCAACACACCCATAACGACGCAGTTAGTAACACAGTGACAAACTCATAGCAACACAGTCATAGCGACATACCGTAGCAGAAAATCTATAGGAACACGCCCATAGCAACACAGTCAGCGACACAGCTAAAAACTTAGCAACACACCCATAGAGAAACACCAATAGCAACACAGTGACAAACTCATAGCAGAAACTCTTACCGTCGATTATTTAACTCCAAAATCACCATTATTCTCCAAATAAAGCCAATAAGCCAACAATAGGTCTTTATTTACGAAATAATAAAGGATTTTTCACACGCTTTCTACAATATCACCGACACAATGAGTCCGATCTTTTGTGACGTACTTACCTTAGTCTGTATGTGGACATCTTTTTACTGAAATATCTGAAAATGTAAGTAATATACAAAGATGGATCTTAAAATCAATTAGGTTATCGCAGTCCTGCTGGATTAGCAACTAATTCAAAACAAAACAAACAAGACCATTTTACAATTACTTCACATTTATGATTACTGCTCAACTTCCTTGGATAGTAACATGATGATATCTAACCTATGTTACTCAGTGATAATGTAGCTTCCTAATAGCAAAAGAATTTCTAAAATCGGTCCAGTAGTTTTTGTATTACAACCTTACGGCCGTTCTCAATAACATATCTACAGATAAAGGTAAAGATAGTTCCTTTGTCACATCCAATTGTTATTTTGCTACTATGAATTGCGTTACCATAGAGATTGATGACGTTTTTATCCTTTCTAATGTCAAAACTGGCGATAGATAGGTTATTGGTAACGGCCGTTAGTAAAAATCAACCAACTTTCCTACACAATCTTTCCTTCCGATCCTTCACCTTTCCTTTCCTCGTAGGTGAAGTCAGTGCACGCTACAAACGAGACTGGCACTAACAACAAGCAACCTGTGAAGGGTCACCAGTCTGTCAGTCAGCTGAAGAAGAAGCTCACGGCGATATAGACTATACCCTCCGCCTTCTAACGATATCGAAACATTCACCGCTGTGTTACTTGAATATGCACTTGAGTAGACCCTAGTAAGATAGGTTCAAACTTAATAGTAGTTCTGAAGTTCGTACGAGTGACATCAGTTGAACGAATGCTCATTCTATCACCTCTACGTCAAATTCTATTAGTGTAAACAGTGACAGAACATTCGTTCGTTGTTCTTTCATGTAAACGCTGAAAATAAGGTTTCGTTTACACTAAAATATTAGGAAAGAATGCTCTTTTTCTAGTTCTATGTTTAGTTTGGTCTAAATCCACCGTGAAACGGCACAGATTTGGGCCAATACGGCCTTTGAGAGAAGAGGGCGAGTCAAACGCCACTGGCCTAGTGTCGCACTCGTACAAACTTCCGAGCAGCTATTACGTTTGAATCGTGCTGTAATTTGAAAAATTTATCTCGTATTTTTTTGCAAAAAAATATTACACTGATTGAAATTATTGTACAAAATAAACATTATGTGTAATTTTTTATTGAAATTCTTTACGGTTCAGTTAATAATAGTAGTCGGTAGAATTTAGATAAAAATAATAATTTACTTTATTTTATACAATACAATATTTTTTTGTTAACTATGAACAGTATTTTGCCTATTTGTGAATCAAGTTATAGAGTCAGAGTAGCTCTTAACCATACATTCTAATTTACTTACTGCCAACAGGGGACGCCATCGACCGGTAGTGTAATATGATCTTCTATGTGAGCTATGTCATACTTTTCCCCTAGGCCCCTTCAGTAGGCTACCTAAAGCAGACAGCAAAATCCATTCTCAATTATTTTTCACTGATAAAATCTTTCAAAAATAATAATGATTATTTTTTTTCACTAATTCAATCAATTTTTTTCATTATGAAACATAAATTGAGTGTCAATATGTAATTTTAAAATCATTTGTTACCTTTCTGATAAAATGATGATGGTTCTGTTATATTTACGACATAGTTAAATCAAAGTATAATTTCCAATTCTAAAATCTAAATCATAAAAATACCAAACAATACATGTTTTCTAGAATAGCTTGACAAGTTTTGGCACTATTTCTAACCTATAATGAGTTCCTTCAAATTCACGTGCATGTTAATTTACAATTTGAAATATAAGTTTTAAACTCATATTAATAAAGTGCATATTCAAGTAACACACTGTAGAAATTCTCAGTAGTCCATTGAAAGGTCAAAAATGTTTTTCATACGTTTATGTCTAGCACTGCTGTATAAACGAATTTAACGAGTGGGATTAGGGATTATAACTATCAAAATTGTTGGGTTTCTCTCATGGTTCAAGAACAATTCTCTCATGGTTCAAGAACAAATAAGTTCTGCTGTGTGTGTTCTCTAAGCATACAGTGAAGAGCACAGCGCTGCGACGGACCTTGATAGGGATTGTCATTGGTCGATCTGCAGTGACGTCACTCCAGATCGACCAATGAGAGATTGTCGTTAGTCGATTTCCAGTGACGTCAGTTCAGATCAACCAATCTTCAGATCAGATCGACCAATGAGAGATTGTAGATGTATCTTCAGATCGACCAATAACAATCTTTATCAAGCTCGATCGCAGCACTCTACTTGTTTCGGTATGCTTATAGAATAGCACAGCTGAACTCACTCGAACCATTCCATCATAGTTATATTATATTTTCGGTAGCTTGTATCCCTAAAAATAGATACATTTTAATTTTTTATTTCTTGAAATATTTGTGTACAACTGTGGTTGAATGTAGAGTGTATGTGTGTGCGTTTTGTTCACTGTAAATTTTTACTTTATAAGGTTTAAAAACATTATTGATAGTATATAAAATACACTAACGGTTATGTTCAGTGGCCGACATGTTTTGACCTAGTTTTTTTTTATTAAAAGTTTTTAGTTATAATCATAGTAAAGTTCTCGGTCCACATCATCAATAATTCATTAAGAATTTAATTTTCTTATATGGCACCAGTCATACTTTTTTATTTTTTAATTCTTCAAAAAATTGTATAAAATTAAAATGAGTGTTGTCAACACTAAAAATACTGTCATGTGTGACGTAAGGTTCAAACTTAGAACGACAGGTTACGATGTGAATTTTGTATAATTTTAATAAAAAACCTTCGAGTATGAGTATTTATTTTCATTGAATTAACAACAGAATTGCAAGAATTGTGCGGTAATTTCCAATCACATATTATAATCATCCTAGTATACTTATATCCAGTAGCGTCACAGAATAAGTAATAGTGTACTTACCATAACCTTTCACATAGTTTGTTTTTTAAATTTATAAATATAACTTTTGTGATTAGTTGTCCTCTCTGAAGTTCACAATAAACGTCTGCAAGTAACTTAGAAATTAGAAACGACACAATACACAGATTAAGATAAAAAAAGCGAATACGGCTCAGGCGGGACTTGAACCTAAATGCTTTAAAATTTTATTCAATAATACATAGAGAGAGGTCTTCATTTTAATTATAAAATAAGTTAAGTAATCCCAACATTTTATCCATGTTGACACAATTTTATTACTACAGATATTTTTTGGACGGACGGACTGTTGACTCATGTTGATATAAACCCTACTCTCCACTCTCCGAAAGACCTAGTCAATAATTATCTATGATCTGCGGCCTTCTCTTAAAGGAAACAGTCGACTAAGTACATACGATTGCACTTTTTCATATAAAGTTGTATGTAAAAGTGCAGCCGTATCTACTTTGTCGACCGTACATTTGAACAGTGTATGCAACTTTAGCTGTATATTCATGTAACTAGTTCTCAAAAGTATGCTTAGAAGAAAGACATTTTTTTATTTCTTCATACTAATGTTATTTATTTTTCCTCCACAGTGAAAGAGATTACGACGTTCGGCAGCCACGAGTGGTCCGGCGAAGAAGAGAGCGCGATAACATAGTGTGTGAATGTGTGGTGTGCGTGTGTGTGTGCAAGGGCCGCGTCATTCGTTACGTCACCGATGACGTACGAGTCGTGACGCGCATAGTGTGCTACGGAGCTCTCGACGGGCGTCGAACGTGTCTATCACAACGGACTAGCTTTCTTTTGAATATATAGAGGCGTTTGTTTTACTATAGAGAACCAACAGCGTATGCTATGGTATACATGATCTTTCTGTGTAGCAACAGATTATAATTTTTTTGTACTGTATAAATATTAACTGTAAATTACGTTACAGATGTCGATACAATTTACACTAGCGAAACTATTAATTAATTCAGTTTGTAGTTATGTAACTCAATGATTGTTTAGTTTGATTCGGTGATTTCTATGTTTAGTACTAGACGAGCTGTTTAGAACTAAAATTGCGTCACGATTGTGAGGCGGGATTTGAAGAGGGATATGGAACTTAGAGACTAGATAAATAAAGGTGAATTTAGACCAAACGAACAAGAGCATTCTTTCTTAACATTTTAGTGTAAACGAAACCTTGTTTTGATAAAGAACAACGAACGAATGTTCTGTCATTGTTTACACTATAGAATTTGACGTAGAACGGATAGATTGAGCAATTCGCTCGTCTGATGTAAATCTTTATACAATGAATTTTGACACCTATCTTTGTAGACATAACACGCTTTTTTGGATGCGACTGGGATAACGCTAGGTTGAAGCAGATGTTCTATTGCTGCTGTAACAAATATTATAAAAAAAAAAATGTTTCGGTATGGAACCATTCGTACGCGAGTCCGACTCGCACTTGGCCGGTTTTTGTTCTGTACAGTTCGTCTAGTAATACATATAGAAAGCATTGGTTTGATGTTAGGTTTTCTAATTAGCTAGTGTTCACTATATAATTATTGTCGGTCGGTCGTATTTCATACCTACTAGCCTAGATGGCACATCTTTACTAGAATAGAATAGTTACGCCTAGTTTCCTAAAGGCTGATCAACGTCAAATTAACTAATCGGCTGTTAAATCTCTTGTCAAGTAGCAATTGGGTCGCTAGAAGCATGGCTAAATAGTTTAATTTAATCATAGTGTTGGTTAACCAGCTATTTAACCGACAAGACGATAAAATAAAACTCTTTAACTATGTTTCTAGCAACACAATTGCTACTTGACAAGAGCTTTAACAGCCGATTAGTTAATTTGACGTTGATCAGCCTTTCGGAAACTGGGTGTCAATCTATGGAATTGATATATCACAAGTCGTAAACAAATATCAATGTCATTATATTGATTATTCTATTCTAAGAAGTGCCACTTCCCCACTAAAAAAGTGGGAATTCGTTAGTCTGCGTATTGTAGAATATAATGATGAATATATGGGATCCATCCCATACATTTATCAATCTATTCTATTCATAAAATGTTTTGCCACTTGCCTAGAGGGGCTTGTCTAGAGACTAGATGAACTCTGTACATATCCGAGTCATATGGAGTGCGACCGACGAATGCGGTAACAGAATATTGGCTAGTAATATTCATTAAAATTTACAGATTTCTAATGAATAATGTAGTCTATAACAAAAGTGAAAAAATGGCAAAAATATACAAAAAAAACACGAAACAAATGTGGTAGAAACTAAGTGAATTGATACCCTGCATTTTGGGACGCGTCGCGTATCGTAACAGACATAGTTTTAAGGTTATTTTACTGATTTATTTTGAATTTGGCGTATTTCATTTATAAATTGTACATACAAAGAGATCGGGGTGCGTCCTGTGATGCAGGCGATACGGCGGTATCTTGAGAATATAAAATTGTAAATATATATAAGCTAGTAAACTTGTTTTAATCACTACATATTTTTTTAAGAAAGCACTAATTGAGTTGTTCTGATGTATTGAGATACTGCTCGCACTAAGATTGTTTCTGAAGCGGACGGACGTACAGTCAAAAATAGAGAATAGTATTACAGTGACGTCACTATATATTAACTATATATTACATTTCGGTATTCAGGTGAAAAGAATAAGAGTAATAAATGATTTAACTAATTATTCATTCTTTGAGGTCCTAAACCCTGGTACAGTGGAAAAAAGAGATACATACCTTTACATAATATGAAAAAGTGTATACTTATAATACTTTTTCATGGACGGTGAAGCAAACGAGTCTTAGAGAGCGAGAAGTTAAACGGAAGGTGGGATGTCCCCCAGTCTGAGATCAATTGACGACCTGAAAAAAGGTGGCTGGGACAGACTGGAGTCGGAAGGCGGGGGAATGAAATAAATGTCGCACATTAGGAGAGGTCAACGTCCAGCAGTGGACTGCAATATGCTAATTGATTGATACTTTTTCATATAAAGTTGTATGTAATGGTATATACGTATCTAACTGTAGAAGTATAAGTACATACTTGTCTACTAAACATGGATTTTGCTAAGCGCATAACTCGAGAACGGCTCGACCGTTTCGGCTAAATTTTTCTCGTATATTATAACTGTAATAATTGTACGGAAGGTTTTATAAAATAAAGTATCCTTCAGAATTTCACGCGGGTGGAACCGCGGGCTTCAGCTAGTTTTATATACTTTTTTATATAAAGTTGTATGTAAAAGTGTATATGTATCTTCTTTGTCCACTGTATTATATATTACAAATAGTTGCACCAAATGAAACTAAACCATGGAATAAAACATCCAGAAAAATTTCTTTAAATCTCGTTTGAAAACAATGGCGTATTTGTTAACAATTGAAATATTGATGTCATAGTTTTTTTTTTTTTGCGGACGTAACATCTAAGTAGATATTTGGGTATACCTTTGAAGTTTTGGAGATTCAGTGAAAAATCCGGGCAAAAAATAAAAAAAATCCCGAAAAACATTCATGTTTTAAATACCAAAAACATTTATGTTTTCAAGGAAAAAAAAAACTATACATCCGAAATTATCAAAAACTAGATCCAACATCAACTAATATGGAGGAATCGGAGAGCGGATCCCGCGCTCCAAAGTGTAAGCTTAGGATGCAACCGGGGTTTGCCCTCTGATGATGAGTACTAAAAATGCTAAAACCTGGATTTTTCCTGGAGTATACCTAAATGAATCTGGAGGGCTTCCATGAAACTTTCTAAACCGCAGGAAATATGAACGAAAGGCATAGGCACTATGTAGTCATTTCTTCTTACAGTAGGCTTTAAGCCTAAAGGAAGCACCGTCCGGTTCCGATTTGGTTCGGATCCGTCTTCAGGATAATTGTGCTCAGTGAATTACCCGAAACTTTGATCTGTAACTGCTTACTTTTGGTGCAACTGAGTCACTATATAAAAGATATTGTCATTCATAATGAGCACACATATTTCCTTTCATCACTTCTGTGTGGGGTTTGGGTATAATAATCGAGTTGTGATCGGAATAATCTTCATTTGAGGCATAGCTGCCTCAGTTTTTCAAATGAAGCAGATTCCGATTACAATCCAAGCTATATTTTTTTAAAAAAAAGCTTGTTTTATTTTAGGATATCGAGAAATTTCTGTAGACACATTCTGTAAAACCTGTTACCGTTATGTTGTCATGGACCGAAAACAGGGAGAACTATGAAAGGTACATGCGATACTTCGGACCCGCGTAAATTAACCGAGAGTAGCATTTAGAGCCATTACGCACTGTTGACTAATCGCTGGCGACTGTCTTTCGGTGACTAAAACAGCGACCGAAAGTGATAGTCGCTGTCGACAGTGTCGCTGGCAACAAATCGACAGTGTTCAATAGGCCTTAGATACCATTAAGTTCGGATTTCTTTCAATAAGGTTCAGGCATAGTGACATACTGTCTTGGAGCCCAATTACGGGAGAAATAGTTTTTTTGTTCTACCCGAAATTTCGTGTACGTTCGCTACTCCGTATGTTCATTTCATAGACACCTCAGACTATGTATGAAGATTTTAAATAGAAAAAACAATACTTCCATAGTTCGAATGCTTGCAGTATCACAATACACCATGTTAATATTAAGACCTAACTTTTAAGTTTCCGAAATGATTAGTGCGAACGGGCGTATGAACGAACAAATGGAGACAAAATGGTAACAAAAATTATATAGTTTATGTAATCAGTTGATTGTATTTATATGACCTTCATGAGTGATATTATGGATCTCATTTCTTGCAAATTCAGTTTTATTTCGGGACTTTGGTAACTATTACACAGGTGTTTTGTCTCCAGTTGTGTGCATACTCAGTGTGTCTACACTATATAAATTAATAAACAGTAATAAACTAATTTTCTGTTGTTTTATTGTGTTTAATAATTTTACGAAGCTAGGTCTATCATTACTAGGCACTTGTCTAAGGAGTAACCTATTCTGAAAAACCTGTCACATACACGCGGCCATCCGCACGTCGTGCAAGTCGTATGTTTTTTGCACGACGCTTGCACTAAGCTAATTACACCATGCATTAAATTGCACTAAATTAGTTCCATATTTGCCCGACAGATGCGTCCTCACGCGCCACCCGCATGGAAGATTTTAACCTTACCTGGAGGGAAAGTACTTTAAATACTGGAGATAGCTAATTTCACTCAAAGGAAACATTCCTTTATTTTTAAAAATAAACAAAACTGCATTCATAGTTTTTTGAAAATTCCCTTGCCATGCCCGGTAATCGAACCGACTTAAATCCAAAAAAATAACATCCTGTATTTTTATAGCATCAATCGATAGTGTCAATGATGAGGATCGAAACTCTCTAATAAACATGGTACCTAAATTAAATGAAAGGAAGTCAATAAAATCTTAACTTATAAATTGCATTCCAACAGATACAGTACTTTTTGCTTTTGCTCAACGTGCCACCACATACCTTATCAACAATAACGCCATTTATTTAGTAAATTAGTACTAAATGACTAAACTTTGATTCCGATTTAGAATGTAACGTTATTGTGTGACTGCATGAGATAGTCAAGTCTCCCGATTTTATTTTTTATAAAGAATATTAGTAACCGAATTTACTAATATTCCTGTTAACCCCCCCTAGTAAGCGAAATTGCTTGTACTAGGAGTGGGTTCACGTCTGTAGTGTAATGGTCCGGATTCGAACCCGGGACCTCTCGATCGTAAGGCTGACTCCTTAACCACTAAGCTACCGACGGCGACGCTACTATTATATCGATTTAGGTCCAAGATACGTGTCTCGAGGTATACTTGGTTGGGCTTGGAAAGCACTTCGTGGGTCCACCGCATCGCACCCTGGGCAACAGAGATGGCGAGAGAATTGCCTTATTGGTTCGTCTTATAATACGTTGAGACTTTTGAATTAACCTGAAACGGCATGCGGTTTTAGTCGGTTTGAGTCGAGAGAGTAAATACCCCTGCTGCAGGCACATGCTGTAACTTGCATCTCGAATGATCGAAGTGAGCTCGATAGCTGAATCCGCGGTGATTGGTCAATTTCGCGAAATTGTTTATTACAGCATGTGCCTGCTGGCCAGTGAAGGCCAGCCATGAAAAACAGGGACAAGTAATTTAAATATGGAATTTTATTCATAATATGATAAGTGATGGATCCTTGAGTTAAGTTCTCTATTTTGTTAAATCGAATTTGAAAATTGAGTTTTCAGGGATAACCATAGATTTGATCCTTATGATTTATACTATTGATTGATGTCATAAAAATACAGGATGTTATTTTTTCGGATTTTAGTTGGTTCGATTACCGGGTGTAGCAAGCGATTTTTCAAAAATCTATGAATGCAGTTTTATTTCTTTTTAAAAATAAAGGAATGTTCGACCAATCGAACGAACTGTTTCACTCCCAAGATCATTTGGCAAACAAAATTAAGAAAGTCAATTTTGAATTACATATTTATTTTATTAGCGGTAAAAAAAGTCATCGTCACCTAGCGGGGGTGTAGTCATACAATTGCCACGAAATAAATATCCATTACATGGAAAACCCATAATATTCTTATCACTCTTTACTTTGGATGTATCTTGAAACTTTTCTTGGAAAGTCATGAGTTTAAGATTTTCTTGTACAGCTAAAGCTCGAAGTTCTTCTTGCATGGCTAAAGCTCTGAGTTGTTCTTGGTTAGCTTTAGTGCTAGGTTCATCATTTGGGTCCTGGGCATCGATGGTAGGTGATACAGCAGTGATGAACATTATAATTGACAAGGTTGCAGTAAGCATTGATGTCATTGTGTGGAAAGATAATATAATCTGTGGACAGAAATTTAAAAATCAAATCAATAAGAGTACCTACAATGCAAATAAGCGTCGGTAACTTAGTGGTTACGTTAAGGAGTCGGCCTTACGAGCGAGAGGTCCCGGGTTCGAATCCTAGCCATTACACTACCGACGCACGTGAACCCACTCCTATCACAAGCAATTTAGCTTAGTTGGAGGGGTTAAAGAGAATATTAGTAACTAGCTTTTGCCCGTGGCTTCGTCCGCGTAGATGTCGGTTATCGCGACCAAACAGCATAACCTTTCACAAGATCTAATCTACCCCTATACCAAATTTCATCAAAATTGGTTCGGTGGTGGTTTAGGCGTGAAAGCGTAACAGACAGACAGAGTTACTTTCACATTTATATAAAAAAAAAAATTAGCACCCAGCTGAAAGTTAGTAGGATTGTTCAAAACACCATCATAAATGAAATCTAAAAAGTCCTCATCGATCCGATGCCTGGATTTTTTTCGAGGTCAAAGGTCACAAAAATGGGTATAGTACCTATTTGACGATTTTCAGCAGAACGGTAAGTTTTATGTATATAAAAATGTCTGAGACAAAGTTAAAGATCATGCACTTATTTATAAAAACCCGGTTAAGTGCAAGTCTGGCTCGCGCATTAAGGGTTTGACGGAAATGGTTAGAAACTTTTTGTACATAAACTCGTACATAGATGGCAAAATCTATGGATGTACTTTGATTGCGTTGAATTAGAATATTGTTTTTGGGTACCTACCGGTACATCCCGATGAGCTAAAATTTAGGACGAAGCAAGGTCCTAAAGCACGAATAAAGGGAAGAGTTCGAAAATTCTATTATAAACGCATGAAAATCCGTTGCGTAGTTTTAAAGATCTAAGCATGGCCGGATCTACCATATGGCCAAATGGGCTTAAGCCAAGGGCCCCCGGGCTCTGGGGGCCCCCAACTGAGGCAATTAAAGACAAAAATATAGAATAAAGCGATTTTTTTTTTAAATTTAATTCCCTCAAAGCTCTTCAACTACTTATTAGAACTGGACAATTGAGGTATCGTTAGAAGCGTCTTGATCGTCCGCTGGTTATAGGCTATTATTGGTATGGTATGGTATCGCGGGCTGGTTTCCGCAACTCCACGTCAAGGCGCGGTTTTTGCGTGAGGGTGGGTTATTCGATCCACCCCAGATCGGCAAAGAACGCCAGCAGACTGTTTACGCTGCTGGTGATCTTCCGGAGCGTACCTGTATCGTTGAAGTACTTAGCCCTGTATGTGGCGGTTGCAGGGCAGTGTAGGAGGACGTGTGCCGCCGTTTCCTCCTCTCTCATGCATGCTCTGCAGAGAGGGCTGTCAGTGATTCCTAAAATAAAGAGGTGTTTATTGAAAGAGCCATGCCCTGTGATGGTATCAGTGGCCGTGCGTAGCTGCTGTTTGGTCAGTTGTCTGAGACGCTTGGTTATTTTGTTATCCAGCATCGGTAGTGCTTCCCTGGCTTGTCTACATTCCTCCAGGTTTGTCCAGTAACTGTTGTGTTGTTCCCTCGTTCGTTTGACGACTAAGGTTCGTAGGTATGCGAAGGGGATCGGTATTATGGGTTCAGGTCCCATCGCAACCGTGTCTGATCCTCTTCTGGCGAGCTCGTCTGCCGCGTCATTGCCTCGCGAACCGCTGTGGCCCTTGATCCATTGCAAGGTTATATTGTTTTTGTGGCCTATTTCGTTTAGTTTGAGGCATTCCAGTATTATTCCTGAGTTTATGGTGTGGCTGTTCAGGGCTAGAAGCGCGGCCCTGCTGTCCGAGAGTATGCGTATCGAGTGACCTTCCACTCTCCTTGCCATTACCGCTGAGGCGGCCAAAGTGATTCCCACACATTCAGCTTGAAATACTGTGTTGTGAGCCCCCAGCGGTGTTGAGATGGATATATTGAGGTCCTCTGAGAAAACGCCGGCCCCGGTGCCAGTATCTGTTTTGGATCCATCAGTGAAGATACGCATTTCTGTTAGGCATAGAGCCTCACATCGGTGGTCTTCATGGAGCTGAATTTTGTACTTTTTGTCAAAGACGTACTGTTTGGGTACGCGATCATTCACTGCTTCTGTGATGGGTATTTCCTTCACAAGCTCTGTAAGCAGTGACGTATGTCGTGTGTATCGGTTGCTCCATAGATTTAGTGCTCTTAGGCGTATGGCCGCAGTTGTTGCTTCCTGGCGGATGAACAGATCCAAGGGTGGGAGACCCAGCATGGCTTCCATTGCCGCGGTGGGGGTAGTTTTCATGCATCCAGTGGTTGCCATGCAGGCCAGTCTTTGGGTCTGTCGTAATTTAGCTGATATTGTGCTGTTTTCGGTTCTTGGCCACCATACGATGGCGCCATATGCTATCATGGGGCGGATTACTGTTTCATACAGCCATAGGATGATTTTCGGTGTTAGCCCCCATTTTTTACCAATCATCCTTCTGCACTGCCAGAAGGTAATCCCGGCCTTTTCTAGTTTGTTATCAAGGTGGCTTCTCCATTTTAACTTGCTGTCAAGGATAACACCAAGGTATTTGACCTCCTTTGATAGTTGGAGTTCCGTATTAAAGAGTCTTGGTAGCCGATATTCTCCTAATACCCTTTTGTTCGTGAACATGACTAATTCTGTTTTGTTCGGATTCACCGATAGTTCGAATTCCTCACACCATTTTTCCACGGTTCGTAAGGCTTGTTGGGTAAGGTTGCAGACAGTTCCCGCTACCTTTCCTGAGATAAGGATTGTTAGGTCATCGGCATAGCCTATTGTGTAGTCTCGATTATTGTTCAGCCTTGTGATCAGATCGTCTATTACTAGGTTCCACAGAAGGGGGGAAATTACCCCACCCTGCGGACAGCCCCTGGCTATCAGAGCCGTCTGATCTTTTTCTCCAAGTCGAACCACTCTTTTGCTGAGCATGTTAGTAACCCAGTCAGATAGCACCGGTTCCACCCCATGTCTTGACAGGGCGGCCTTGATACTCGTGAAACTGGTTTTGTCGAAAGCTCCTTCAATATCAATGAACGTTCCCAAGCAGATGCCTTGTTGTTCAATCTCTTCCTCTATCCGGCTGACTACCAGATGAAGGGCTGATTCTGTTGACTTTCCGGAGCTGTAAGCGTGCTGGTTTTTGTGTAAGGGTATTTGTTTTAGTGCACCATCTCTCATCTCCCTCTCGCATAGACGCTCCATGGTCTTTAGCATGAACGAGGTCAGACTGATTGGTCGATGTGCTTTGGGGTTTGTGTAATCACCCTTTCCTGGCTTTGGGATGAAGATGACTCCTACTTCTCTCCATCCCTTGGGAACGTATCTATGTGCCAGACAGGCTTTGAAAATGCACTCTAGTCTTCTTGCGACCGGTAAGTCACCCCACTGGTTATAGGCTATATGACATGTCACTAAATCGAATGTGGCGCCCTCTAGCGGTCATAAAGTACTGCATTAAAAAATAAACTTGAGATAAATAGACCGTGATTGGTATCAAATTAAAGGGCTCAATTAGCACATTTCAAATATCTATAAATTATTGGGTGTTTCTTGCCCCAAAATAATAAAAATAAAAATTAAGTTTAAAACTAAAACCCGACTGATAATTTCTTGTTTATACTTTTTAGAGCGTGATTTTGCTGTAGTCGGGTTTTAGTTTTAAACTTAATTTTTCTTCCTATAATTTCAGCAATTAGGAGGGCCCCTAAGTGCTACTAGCCCAGGGCCCCCTAAAGTCACGGTCCGGCCCTGGATCTAAGCATACCTACATAGAGACAAACAACGGGAAGAGCCTTTGTTTTATACTATGTTATGTAGTGATATTAGTATGATTTGTTCCTTTATTCGCTGAGTGGTTCCCGGCAGAGAAGAATTTGGGCCACCCCATTTCCTCCCATACGGTGTCGTACAAGGCGACTAAGGGATAGGGCTGTTTAACATCAGACAGATATATACAGCCCAGACGCAGCCTATACATGGCTCGACCCAACAATAGTGCCCGGAAAACGGCAATAGGCTCACCCCAGGCGCGGTCCGAGGGGGGGGGTCACAGGGGACATGACCCCCCCCAAAACCCAGCACGTCAATATTGCAATATTTTTTTTTCTTTTTTTATACCACTTAGGTGGCAGACAAGCACACGGCCCACCTGATGGAAAGTGGTTACCGTGAAATTCCTTGTCGCGTCTTTTAAAGGTAAACAATTGGTAAAATTGTAATTTAGGTAGCATTAAAATATGTACTCTTAAAGATACCAACGTTTTGCTACGTAAACGAGCAAATGCTGAAGGATTGTTTACAACTTACGTGTCAAGGCACAATCGATGCCTTATGGCGCCAAGCGTGGATGAGGACGACCTGTCCGAGGTCAGTTGGATAGAATTAAAGCTGGTGTTTCATAAGCTTACGGCCGAACCGCGGCACTCCGGGCTGAGCGAGCTTTAGGCGACGACGACCAAGCGCTAGTTTCCGAAATTGTTAAAGACGGGGAAACTGGTCCTCATACGAAAGGCGGGCATCCGGTGGATTCGCCGTCCGCCTACCGACCTATAGTGTTGCCTGACAAGGTGTGAAAGCTCTTTGAAAGAGTTATTGCAAAGCGCCTCGTCGAGCACCTCTTTAGACCGACCTGGCGGGTGGTCAATATGAATTCCACCAGAGACGCTCCACTGTGGACTGTGGATGCCCACTTGTGGGCCAGTTGATGTTGGTGGTTTCTTTGGACATCGCCAACGTATTCAACACTTTGCCCTCGAGTTGCATTAAGGAGACGCTCATGTATCACGAGTTATGAAGTGCCTCTCCACCCTCGCCGCATAGCCCGCGTAACCGATGGAGAGAGCCGTCAGCTACCCAACTGCGTCCGGCCTCGGCTGGCGAGAGATGTCGTGCTGTTTTCCGCAGGGATTGGTTCTGCACTCGCTCCTGCGGAACACTCCATCGGATACGTCTGGGTGCTCGCGGTGAACTCGAGGACGGTGTCACCGTCACGTGCTATACGGATGACACGCCAGTCATGGCATGCGTTGCTACACAGCGCTAAGCGACCCTGAAAGGCACGACCGCGGTTGCCCATAACGATAGCCAATGGTCCTGCATAAAACCGAGGCCATGTTCTTTTATGAACCTCAGCGCGCGCCACCTAGAGAACCAACCTCATAGCGCGAGGCACTCCCGTTGGCATCAAACCCCATATGAAATACTTGGCTCGTTCTCAATGGCCGATGATACTTCGGAAAACTTTTCCGAAGTCTGGCCCCCAATCTGAAAGGCGCAGCTGCCGCTCTGGTGGGGTTGCTGTCCAACTTGAGGGGGGCAAGAAGATGGCCAACTAGGTCTTCAGAGGGTACCGCACGATCTCCTTCAAGGTGTCGAGTCTCCTTGGCGGAACCCTACTGTGGTACCTGGAGGCGAGAGCCTTTTCGGTGCAATACAGGTACCGAAGGGCGGCGCGGATGTCCCCACTGACAACCCGAGCCTCGAGAAATCGAGGCAGTGAAGTCCCAGCGCCGCCGCTTGGACGTGATGGAGGAATGGAAGTTACAACTTTGGCAACCAAACACAAGGCACGTCGTAATAGCGGCGGTAAAGCACATCATGGAGGACTGACTAGAAGGGCTCACGGCTGCCTCTTGTACCGGCTGACACAGGTGATCACCGTGTGTTTCGGGAGTCACCTACGTCGGATCCAGAAGGAGCCAACGCCTGAGTGTCATCATTGTGATGCAAGCGAGGACACGAAGCTGCCCACACTGACTGAATGCACGGCGTGGAAAACACCGCGGCAGATCTTTGTGGCGGCCCTGGGATTGGAAGTTGTCTTCCTCAGCACGTGCCTCACTCACAGTGATGTTGCAGAGTGCGAGTGTGTGGGGTGCCGCCGCTTCTTTTCCTCCTCTTTCTGCAAGCAAGTAATGCTCGAGAAAGAGGTGGGGGAGCGGGGACAGAGAAAACTCAGGTCCCTTCCGTCCCGCATAGTCCGCAATGCGCGAAGATGACTCGGGCGTCGGAGGCTTTTTCATAAACGTTAGGGGTGACAGGTAGAGTCCGTGACAAGATGGGGACACCGAAGTGTGAGGGATATGCCAGTGGCAATCTCAACCTCGGCAAATAATGATCCAACCCAAAACGGTGTGCATATTCATAGTTGATTTGAGCCCGACATAACCACTCCCATCGGTTTGGGCTTAATGCCATTGGTGTCCGAGTTAACAGGCATACAAACATCAAGCAAATGCAAATAGACAGATCCATGCATACAAATATTTGCACTAAGCGAGAATCGAACCCGTACCTCCCACAGCAGTCGAATTCACTACCACCACGCCACAGAAACTCTTAATTTTAGTCGATTGGAGCCCGACATAGTTCGAGTACCGAGGGGGGGGGGGGGCATTGCCGCACTTAGGTAAGTGACCCCCCCCAAAATGTGAAGCTGCGACCGCGCCTGGCTCACCCCCTATTACGTGGGCCCTAATACAATGATTGGTGAAATGCGGGTGTTAATTCACCTCTGCCTAGCCTTTCGGGGATAAAGGCGTGATTGTATGTATTAGACTTTTCGAACCGAATCTTACTCGTTAGAGGGATAGTGTGAAATAAAACTTACCTTAAAGAACCGGTCACTGGTGACACGTATCGCCTTGATTATATTATGATACTGACTGAAGTAAGCTTCGTGGGTACTTGGACTATTGTTGATCATTTAGTATTTTCCCGATATATAACAGGAATTGTATTGTTTAATATTTCCTTTATTTACAGAGATATGAATTGCATTGTTTCAGTCGCATAATTACATCTCGGTACCTACCTATATATTATTTGATATTGTTATGTAAAATAAATCTATTATAAACTTTATTTGTATGCAAATTAATATTCTGGGTAATTCTACGCAGCACTGTCTATTCTAGACCTGTTTATATTGCCTGCGTTGGGTTCTAGAATGCAGAAAAATGCATCTTAGGTACCTAATTAGTTTAGATAGGTACCTACATATTTTTTTGCAAACACATAATGTGGCCTTTGTCCTTTCTCAAGATCTAAACTATCTCTGTACCAAATTTCTTCAAAATCGGTTCAGAGCTTCAGGCTTGAAAGCGTAACTTTAGCTTTTGCATTTATAATACTAGTATGGATGTTTGGACTAGTATGGATATGGAAGTATGAAGTATGGATATGGGGTATACGAATGGTTTAAAAAAAGAAACTATTTATTATTACATTTTACACTTTATTTAACATTGTCATATACCTTACAGTAATTAACAATAAAATTTTCACATAATTGTTTCCTAGCCCTTACGAGCTATATCAGAACACCTAGTTTAACCGTAACATTCGACAAAACACCGATTTTTTTTAAACAGCATAACACATGGAATAATTAGGTAGACGGTACTATGGGGTGAATAGGGATCAATGGGTGAATAGGGACAAAATGGTCAGCTGAATTCTGCACTGCTATTCACTAAGCGAGCACAACGATGCGAGTCGCAACGTTGTGCTCGATAGAGATTGTCATCAATTGGTTGGATTGTATCACGTCATTAGAAATCGACCAATGACAGTGTCTATCGGGCACATCGTTGAGACTCGCATCGTTGTGCTTGCTTAGTGCATTGCACAGCTGTAGTTATTTTAGTGATATTATGGATTAGTTCAATGTAATAATGAGCAGAGTTATCAATAATATCTGGTTAGATACTTGGAATTCGAGAGAAAATAGAAAATTATTAAAAAAATCTAACGACCATTTTATCCCTATTCACCCTTTGATCTCTATTCACCCCATTTTACGTATGTACTATCGCGTATAATTACATAATACTGTAAGTTTTGTGAAGGTATATTTGCATCTACGAAGACATGAAAGCCAATACGATTTGATAGACACCACCATAGACAATATTGTAGAATAGAATTATGAATCTATGGGATTGACACTATTTTGACGTTTATGATAGTCGTCAAACCTTTCAAACTTGTCAACGTATGTCAATCCTATACATATCTATTCTACACACATAAGGTATGATTCCAAAACCGACTGCATACGACAACGGCAGACGCATGCAGCAGATACAGCGTACCCATTACTTGTTAAACTCCGATACGAATAAAGGGGACCATTGAGAAGCCGCAATGAATTACGCGTATCTGCTGCGTGCGTCGGCAGTTACGTCGGCTACGGAATCCACGGATTAAAGTAATGACGGAACCATACCTATATTGTCAGTTGTCTAGAGGGACAGTGGGCTTACCAATACGCGTTAAAATGTCCGTGTTCCTAGCGAGAAAGCGAGATTATGGAAACACCCTGTTCTCGCCCGGAGCACGAACGCTTTTAAAAATAAATTTTAGCCAGATCCGTTTAGCCGTTAGAACGTGATTGAATAACAAACATCCAAACATTTTCACAAACTTTCACATTTATAATATTCGTAGGAAGTAGGATTAATTTTGAACCGACTTCAAAAAAACAGGAGGGTGAGAACCTCTTTCGATCGCTATGTTTTTTTGCGAGAGGCCACATTATTTCAATTGATTTTGATTGCATCATAAATCTGAACTATTCAGGCACAACAAACAAACTTGGCTGGCACCGACTTCCAATAAATCAGTAAGTATGTAAATTAAGCTATTTTTCGCATTTCAGTGCATCTTTCGTTTCTTGAAGTCGGTTTAACTTTTTTGTTAAAATTTAATGTAGTTGCAAAATACCTTTAACACGTGACAACTAATAATACCTACCTTGATAATACCTAAGGCTTAATAATAAACAACAAAACAACCAACAAACAATGTAGACACAAATGATAAATTTATTTTCGATGCTGCTTTTTAGCTTGAATGATACAGGAACAGCGTATCGTATCGTCTCCTCGCCCACAATAATTATAATTTTAATTACTTCCACGCCTTATCCGTGCCGTATCGCCTCTGTATTATTCAAACTTTCGATCGTGAATAGGGGTAGTGACGGCATAGCTCCTCACAAGCAATGATAGGAATAAGTAGCGTAATTTGAGGTAAAAAACTTCAAGCTTCAAACGTTATATTAGTATGGATACGCCCACGGTGTTTTGGTATTGTATAACAATTCCGGATTTTAAATGAGTGTATCATTTCTTTACATTTTATTATACCTATAAGAATATTTTAGGAAGAAAATCAATGGAAAACTTTAGTGAAAAAATCTCGTGATAAGGCTTATTTTAAATACGATTAGGTACGTAGGTATTTTATATTCATTTTTCATACATTCTCTCAGTACATTCTCAGCAAAAAGTACTTGCATGAAATGTTTACTTAATCCCATCATTGCTCATGATTATTGAGAGTTTAGATTCCACTAATAATTTTTCAATAATGCTTGTATTATGGTATCAACATCTTCTCATATGGAGGGTAGAGGCATTGGTGGGTTTTTAAAGTGTTTTCACTTTAACTCGTTCTCCGTAATAAAAGATGATTCCTTTTGCGTCCATCCTCCATCTTTATAAATGTTATAACGACGCAAAAGGACTATTTTCTAAAAATTATGCCGCCAAAGCCATGTTTGGATAGGTACATCGGTTAGTCTGAATTGTTGTGAGTAAATTTAAATAATTATTTTGATGTTTAATAAATGTGCGATCATTTCGTTCTACTTAAGGATAATAAGTTTGATATCATAAAACAGCGATTAACACGATGCTTTACATTTTGTAGCTGGCAATAGATACACCTATATTGTAACATAGTATTTTTTTTAATACAACACACGTAGGAATTAAACATTTCAATGGGTTAACAGGTGAAAATGCTATGATTAACTATCTAAATACAAATGTCTAGCAAGGTGATCTACATTATAAATATCAAGCCGATTGCTCTTACAGTTTACTCGTAAAAACACGCATGTCCTGAAAATTACATTGATATCAAATTTTAGTAGAAATTACATAGAAATAGTTCACTGTGCATTCTGTCAAATTGAAAGAAAATCTAAACGTTGGTCAATTTTTTCTGCTTAAAGATTCTTATAATTAAAATGCTAAAATAATAAAATCAAAACCATGGCACTTATAAAGGCTCCAATATTTTACGGTAGGTATGGTTAATGGAAACTTCGTTAGACTATAAGAAAGTGAGATAATAAATTAAGTCCAAGTTTTGGAATATAACTTTTAAATTTTTAATTAACTGAAGACATTTCACAATAGGGTTCGGTTAGGTACGCGCTTTTAAATTTAAATTCAGTTTATTAAAATTCAAAAAGTTGATTGTTTAAATACGACTTTGCGTCAAGTGAACTATATCAATACTGTAGGTAGGTACAATATTCTAGAATAATCTAGAACCTAGGGCTTAATAGTTGATGTAAACTAGTACTTTATCACACTATTTAATTTATATTATATTTCGTACAGTACTTTTCAGTGCTAGAGTTCTCATCTTGCCATAATCCAGATACTTAAACAGAGTTTAAAAAATATTGCAACTGCGTCTCTAACATTTCTCAAATATAACGTTAAGCTCCAACCCCACCAAACGGACCGCATCGCATCGCATCGGAACGGATTTTACAATCTTTAAACAAAATTAAATCTTATTATCACAGTGTTTAAAGTTTATATTACCAAGTCACGCACGACAGCTTGCCGCAGCCGCGTGTGGCGACGTGCGTCGACGGGTTAACGCAGCCGGCGACATGCCGCGACACACGATCGACTCCGTCCGCGTGTAACGACATGCCGCGACACACGATCGGCTCCGTTCGCATATTACCGGATCCGTTCGGATAACGTAGCGTGCGTAAAAGGGTTGCGTTCTCAAGCGAAGCGGCTAGCCGGTAGTATGCGGCGACGTCCGGCCGGACGCGTTCGGATGTGGCCGCATCCGTTACTACGCGTTGCGATGCGGGCCGTGAGGTTGATGCGACGACGTCCGGCTGGACACTTTCGGATGTGGCCGCGTCCGTTCGTATGCGATGCAATGCGGGCCGGTGCGGTCCGTTTGGTGGGGTTGGACCCTTATTCTATATAAATTAAAATACAATGTTAAGACAATATACTAACATGGATATGCCCGAGTTGAAAGCGTTATACAATCCTCCATCATATAGATATATAATTAATTTTACTTATGTATAGTATGGCATATAAATAACTAATCGGTTGAAGCTTTTACAAAATATGTATTTAAATTTAAACGTTAGCTATGAAACTATTCGTTGCATAGAATAAAATTATCGGATTTAAACGATATTACTTTGCGAATCAAAATAACCTAGAATTACTAAAGGTCATACATATTATTTTACCAAAGATTTTGTAATTATATTCCCCACACGCTTTCAATTGAGTGAACATAGAAACTATCGCCCAATTTTATAATGAAGCTAAACATGTCTTTTTATAATTTGGTTAATACATTTAGTTCTTAGCTTAGCCATCTTGTAACTACGTATTGCGATAGATATTTACGATACAAATGTGTGACTGTTTTTAATAATTTTTCAATGACAATGTTTCTGGAGCGTGATTTTACAAAATCGATGACGTTTAAGATATCGATAGCGAGTTACTTGTGGTTTTAGATAATGATTTCTGATAAGGCTGTGCAGTTAGAAATCGCTACGCTACGATATATCGTTATGTATGTAACAGGTAGAACTGAACTGATACATGACAGCACGTATATTATTCTAAGGCTCATAGGTAATTATCATGGTCCACTACTATTTACATTACAATTTTAATATTATCAATTTGAAATAACGAATTTTACGTATGTATTATTTATTATTTAACAACATAATATCATTCTAATAATGAACAAATTGTTAGGTACATATCGGTTTTAATTGTTCATTTTAAATGAATAGTAAAATAAGTTTTTTAAGAAAAACTGTTTGGATTTGAATGGTAAAATATTATTAATTGGTTACGAATGATTATTATGATCACCGTTATCATTCACTGGAGGATTATATTATTAATAGGGTTTTATATACTTAATAGCTATATAATAAAGATCAATATTCAATTGACAATTTTTAATTGAGTTGCACGTTAAAATTTACAACAGTTATTAGTTATCATTTGTGTAAGTTGGCGTTGAAAATCTTCTTGCGATTGAATTTAAATACAGCCTTTGTACCCATTTTCTAAATAATATTGAGGTTACACATAAATATTTTTAAAATTAGGAATATTGTATCTTTTTGTAAGTTTTCCCAATAGTTGCAGCATTTTTTCGTATTTATGTTAGAATCTTAATCAATTATTAATTATACAATTATAATTAAAGAATAATTCATGTACAGGTAGAAGCCACATAAAGCGATTATTGTCGAAAGACGCCGAATACTTCAACACACATTACACAAAGATATATTAATTGACAATCACTACGTTACATACATCTATAACGAATAAGGGAACTTTGTTCACATTAAATTAACTGGTCAAATATTTTAATAGGATTAAATATGATTGGGTATATAACATTTTATAAGCTTAACACATGTACTTCAACCTCATAGAGTACTCTCCAGTCATTGTTTTAAACCAAATCAGGAATAAATTACATTTCAATCTTTTCTACATCAAATTTTAGGATATTCTTTCCAACCTTTTATCGTTTATAAACTTTGGTAGTAAGATTTGAATTTATAAATGTTATAAAGTTCAATAGCGTAATTAGCTCTTTAAACATTTTACTTGTAGTACGCCTACAAAGTGGTCCTTCGAACCGGATCAGATGTTCAACTGAATCTATTAATATTATACAGATGAACTGCTCACCTTTGTGTGTTACCTCACCGTAAGCAATCGCCTGTAATGTACCGTTACAAAGTCAATCATTCATCAATAAGTGTGTAATATCTGTAATTTTTGATCAGTTAAATCAAAAATTCACTGTAATGCTCGTTCACCTCACTCACATGTAACAAACTATAACTGAAATGTTACCTTGCTTGTTACGCAACTCAGAGGCAGTATTGTAATGTAACGCTCAAAATCGATATTGAAATAGTACATTATAGGCGACACGGGTACAGTTTCCTTTAATATAATTGACACGTACGTTTTCTAAAATCTATAGTTAAATACTCGGCAAAGCTAGAAAAGTAACTGCATTTTCTTTGATCGTAGATTTCTGTCACGTAATATTTTATTAAACATGCAATCACTCATATATTATCATCCGGTTGATAAATAGATATTTCTGAATTGTCTCGAGCTAAATGAAGCTTATAACAACGACAACTTTATTCTACATATTATATTATAATACATGGACCTTATTACTCCATAAAATGTACAAAGCGACCATATTCTTTATTCTCCTAACACATGAACACTAGTGTACATATAATAATCTGCGAAATATCTAGCAACAGTCTAGCTTTTTCATTGTATGTATCTATTTCATCGATAAAAAGTAAAATAAATGCTCGGATTTTAATATTTAATAACGTTAAATTACAGACTAAAATACATTTTGCAACTCAATTTAATTCAGGTCTTCTTCTTCTTTTTCCTCCTAGCGTTAATCCCAGTCGCATCCGAAGCTTTCACCTCGGATTCTGGGGTCCGCTTTACCAGTCTAACTGCGGATTTGGCTAGACTTGGATATTTTTCGTGAAGCGACTGCCATCTGACCTCCACAACTCAATAGCGATATTGGGTAATACCGAAGTATTGCAGCTAGACCTTGTTGGACTTTTTGTATTTAAATTCAGCTCTATAAAAATAAATTATTACTGAAATAGATACATACGTACTAAGTTTATTAGATTATAGTTAAATAGATCACAGAAGAATTGGAATGGGGTATCGTACTTAAATGTCTTTGGGAAGAAATAGGGGATTTTGAGGTATTCAGATCCATTTGGAAAACTGGGATTGCTGTAATGTGTGAGGGATTTAGCTACGAGTAACTAAATATTTTTGATAATGTATAATTAAATACATATAAACCTATATACCTATATATAGGTAAGTTATTTACAATATTTACTAAACCAAAATGAACAAATTGCATAAATATGATATAGTTTTGAAAGATTTAAAACTAATGAAATGAAAACACTAATTTGAGAATACTACACAACATCACTACTTATGTTAACTATAGCCATTTTAAATAGTCGTACTTGTAGTAAATGTACAAAATGTAATAAAAGTTTATATTTTCCCAAATAACTATTATAATAATTCGTCAAACGTCGATGTTTTAGGGTAAAATTGTTTGGTAAATAAAAGTAATATTAAAACCTAATCCATTCGATTTCAAATAATATCACAAATATGACAATTAGTTTCAATAATATACTATATTTCAAAACTAGATAGCATTTTAAGAAATGTAATTTACTAAAACTATGCAAATATTCATAAGATTATTTTTTATAGGTAATATTAAAACGAATTCATTCTTGCTTCAAGTCGTTTTTTTTTTACCAGAAATTCATATTACTATTGGACTGGCTTGTTAGGAATTCACGATACACTTTCAACGTACATTTCAATCTGCAGAGAGTAACATAATTAAATTATCGTTTTATTTATTTTGTAACAAACTTTTACTCCTTTATAAGATGGATGAACCGTAACGTGAATGTTTGTAGGAGCCGACCAAATGATTTTAGTTTGGATTTACAAGAGTTCTTTCCCTTATTTGATTCCATCGACTTTTCACGTTATGACTGTGATTAAAAGTTGTTTTCAAACAGAATACGTACAGATGTTTCAATTTTAAAAGTAAATACCATTTTGTGCGCAAAAAATTCCCTATGTTTACTATACTCTGTATCAAGAAACTCCTGTGCTTTACAAAGCTATTTCCATCAAGATCTGTTTTGCAGTTAGCCTGATAACCATCCAATCCAATTTACAAGACCCTTTTAGTGATATTTCAATACATGGAACTGGACTCCATTTAATGAATTCCATAGTTTTACTGATTGCCTGAGAAATATTATTCGATAATTGTATAATTACAATCTTAATATTAACAATCACGATATTAAAAAGCATGATTTAACTAAAATAACATTATTCAATGCAAAATTATTTAATCACTTAAATTATCTAAGTATAATTACACTAGCTTTTCTATTGTGATAATAAAATTGTCGTGCCCTTTCTCTATAAATATTATTATATAAAATATATAGAGAGAACTAATCGATGCATGTTTTAATCATAAGACAGTAGCATAAATATATATAATATAAATAAATACATACCTAACGACATAGGCCAGTTTTAGTTAAAAAATACAAATTATAAACTAAATTAAGTATCGTACTTCTCATGTCAAACGTTAACATAAACGTTTTCATAAAATTACAGTCAAACATTTAATAATAAATAACAAAATATTTGGCTTTGTGTATCTTTATATTTCTATTAAAATAGTTTAACTTTATCAGAATAAATCCGGTGCGCTTTTTACGTAAATCATATCCATACAATTCCAACGTACGTCAACAGACTATAAACACAATACAACAGATTATACTGACAGTTGAATGAAACACAGCCAGGGTTACCAACGCAACGAAATTAATGTTGCCAATGAAAAAATTAGTAAGTTGAGACGCAATCAGGGTTTGTGAAATCGCCGAATATATTTAGCTCATAGAGACTGGCCAGGGTGATGAAGAGAATGTACCATACCATGAGTACTGCTCCGTACTTTCGGTCTAGTTTCCACCCATTGAAATGAGTGGCGACGACTAGGAAGACCACAGTGGAGAATAGTGATAATGTTGAGTAGATCAAACCTGAAATAGTAGAGATGTTGTGAAAAAGGTTCAAAGAATGGTTATGGTAAAGGCTCTAGTATTGCTCGGGACATATCTTGGACCTAAAATGTGCTCAAAATCCGCGCGCGCCAGGGCTTCGATTGTATCGCGTATATATTTAGGTCCAAGATATACCCATATCTTGGACATAAGTCGCGAGATAATGCGGCGCGCACTGAATGTATTGTAATAATCTATGCTTCATGAATTTGAGCTCATCCACCGCAGTAGCAGCCCGTGTTACCTACTTGTTTAGGCGGGCAGCAGGCACATGCTGTAACATTTCGAATGATCGAATCGAACTCGATAGCTGAATCTGTGGTGAGATTTCAATTTCGCATGCTGTAAGTTTGGTGACGTCACGTTGTCGAGCGCAAGTCGACAAAAATGACTCTCGTGCGTGAGTTTTTGACAAGTATGGAAATGGCATGCCAGGTCTAAACCGTCTAAAACTAATTCGTATTTCACTATACTCAACTCACCTTTATGATAAACGTTGACATGGCTACCGGGGTGAATGATGGCGGTTTGGATGAACCATGGGAGCCCCAAGCAGACCAGGATGTCAAACACGTTGGACCCTACCGCGTTCGAGACTGCCATGTCACCGTAACTAAAAATAAAATGCATTTTCTAAGTTAAAATATAATACAATAAGTCTGGGTGATTCTATGAATAAATATTTATGACAAAAATGTGTGAAAGAAGAGTTTATTCTTCGACGTTTACTTGCCAGACAAGCACAATGAAGGAGTTCTTCAAGAAGGGCATTAGAAGGTTTCTACAGGGTCGGCAGCACGAGTTTGACTCCTCAGGTGTTGCACTCGTCCGTAGGCCACGGTAACTTTCCCTCAGGTGGACCGTGTGCTTGTCTGCGACCTAAGTGGTATAAAAAAACCATGCCTGCCACCTAAGTTGCTTAAAAAAAGTGTTCCGTTGTCTGAAATTTCGAAGGTAGGGCTGCTGAAGTTATAATAAAGGTACTAACCCCTCCTTGATGACAGCGAGTGAAGAGAGTGCGTCTGGCACTGACACGCCGGCCGCCACGAAGGTGAGCCCCATCACTGTGTCGGGGATGCCCAGCGTGTAGCCTGTGGAGGAGGATCATTCCGTGTTCATTTATTAAAAGTATAGGGCAAAGGAAGGCCTTTTTGGAAATTGGACATTCTGGGATTTGAGAACTTTGGTATTGGAAAATTTTGGGAATTGACTTTGAGGGACATTTTGGGACTTGGAAATTCTGGGAAATGGACGTTTTACATCCTCTGACATTTGGGAAATTCGGAATTCTGAAATCTAAACGCTTTTAAAGCGCCTAAAAGCATCATGCGTCAAGCAAGACTTGATTCGTTGGCAATTGTGGCCATGATTCATCGGAAACACCGACTTGTGAAAACTTCATTCTTCAAGCACACCGTCTACTAAATCCGTAATATTAGAATATCGACACCATTATGCTTCATTCATAGATTCATCTCCAACATAACCGTTTTGTTACCTAAGTGGGATTTCCACACGAAAAGAGTCGATATAAAAAACAAAATTCCACTCACCAATGATAGTGATCATCCAGACCATGAAGTAGGAGTAGAAGGAGATCCACAGCATGCTGATGATGAAGGTGACGGGGTACCAGCGGCCGCGGCAGTCCGGCATGGTGTGGCGGCACGACCAGTGCACCGGGAACGCCACGTACCACCACGCCAGCTGCACAGGATCTGGGTGGAACGGGGAGAGTTTTTTAAATTAGTTTTTGGCCTTTTTTCGTATAGATTTAAGGTTCAAAATAAAATGAAAAAAAGTTCATTACATTTTGTCATTTGGAGCGGCCTACTAGTTATATACAGCTGTGCAATTCTTTAAGCACACAGCGACATACTTGATAAAGATTGTCATTGATCGATGTCCAGTGACGTCACCCAGTTCGCAAGGATGTCGCAGCGCTGTGTTCGGCGCTGTGTGCTTGAGAATTGTATACTAGCAGTGGATTGCAATAGGCTAATCGATTAACAGCAAAAGTAAAAAACATACTGGCTCCAATAGGCTTGACCAGAGGGTCGATTGCCGTCTCAGGGTTGTACTCCTTCGCCTTGTAGTAGGCGGGCGCTGAAGCTGGCTGCGGGGGCTGCTCCGCCGGCGGCTGGGACTGCTGCTGCTGCGTCTGCTGCTGTGGGGGCGCCTGGCGGGGGGGCTGCGGCTGGCTGGTGTAGGCAGGGGCCGCGGACTGGGGGCGAAATATTACAATATGAATATCATCTCGTACCAAGCGGTTTCGTCGCATGACGAACCGGAAAGCCTTCCAAGCCTCGATCGGGACTTCGTCGGGTCCGACGGCTTGGAAGGCAATGGGTGCTCGTGGTGTGAGCATTCTAACAAATCTATATAACCGCGTACTCCTCACCGGTGAGATCCCGAGCCAGTGGAGGCTGAGTATCATCACGCCAGTATTCAAAGGCAAGGATAATAGAAATGGTATGTACTTACACCCTCATTCCAGGCATTGTTGGCGTCCCACATGCTGTTGGGGTCCCAGGCCGGCGTGGGGTCCGCGTGGTATGCAGCATTGTCGTATGCGCCCTCAGGGTTGTACGCTATGATGGAGAAAATAAAATACACTGTGAGCATTCATAGCTTTATTCACTGTATCCAAGGTTTTCACCTCGGAGTCCAGGGTCCGCTTTCCCTCTTCCCTCCCCTTCTTTTGGTGTGTATAAGCACACAAGGTCAGTATAGATAGCCTTAAAAACGACAATACAGGGAAAAACAGCATGGACCCTGTTGGACATCAAAGGAAATATTAGAGAAAACAACAGGGAAAAGTAACTTAACCTCGACGTGAATCACGGGAGTGAAATGGGCATATAAAGTGAAAAATGGGTTTTCAGGATTTACAGTGAAACTAGATTTCCTATCGAAAATAGTTAAACATCAAAGTTATAGGTAAGATACTTAGAAACTAAGGTTTTCAAATAAGTAACCTTAAAGTTTTTGAGAAAATCTGAAAAACGGGTTTTGTTCTTCATCACAAAAATTCTTTCTTTTTCACCTAAAGATTTTCACGGACAGCTACAGAAGGAAGAATACAGGAATCGTTTAATTAATAAATACACATGGGTGAGAAACCTTATGAGTGTAATGTATGTAAGAAATTATTATAAAGGAATCAATGTCAAAAGTATGATTATGAAAACTTACGCGAGTCCGACAGTGGTGTCTCCTTGGTCTGTCCTTCCATTTGTGAGTACTCTCCGTCTGCACCAACCGCAGGTGCTGAAGGCTGTCCGCCCGCACTCCTGAAGTTACAAGACGTCAGGGTTCAACCCGGGAGCGGATCTAAGCTATCTAAGTGTATTCATGACGTAGGTCTGGGGTACAAGGTCGTAGAACCTTGGGTTTTTGGGGCATTGGGGTCTATTCATACACCCGAGTGGCCCATCTTAAAACTATAAATGGCCTAAGGTCAGGCCGAGGTGCGAGGGAAATGCCTCATTGTGTAGCCTTACGCCCAGGTAATTGAGACCAGAGACTGCGTGCGGTTTTAGTCTGTATAACTAATTCCGATATTCGACGGGTGTGGTATCCGTGAGGATTTCTGCGGGGGAAAAAGGTATACCTGTAGGTGACGAGAGCTGCCTGCTCCTCCCTGGTGGGCAGCTTGAAGGGCAGAGGGATCGTCATGGCCCAGCGCTCCAGCGTCGTATTGAACCGCAGCGCCACGCAGTACACGCCGTACATTATCAGCATGAACAGGGCTTCGGGCCTGCGGAGGACAGGCTAAGTCACTAATATTTCATTCCACTTATGCACACTACACGTTTCAGCGATACATTCATCATGCGCACTGCCAAGGAGAGGAAGGCCCTGCCCGAATCTGTGTTTCCTTTGACAACTTATGTCTTCAAGACTAGAGTGAATAGTTTACATCTAGGCAATCGTGCTTCACCGTCGACCTTACCAACAGGTGAAACAGTGGTCAAACGCAAGCCTATCAAGTTCCTTGATAGATTTGGTAGATCCAAAACTTATCCTCAGTTGGTCTGAGCATTCCCCCTATAAGGGACTGGTCGGGGGTTCAATTCTTCGTTCTAAACTTTCATTGATACCAAAGATATCGGCCATAGTGGCGGCCATAGGCCTAACTGGTTTTTGAACTAGGAAGAAGACATCCACGATCGCAAGCTGTTACGATCAAAACCGAAATAGATTTCGATCGTAACTGCTTCCGAAACACAGTTACAATGGCGGCCGAAGGGATCAAGACAGCAAAATGCTCACCAGGACACGTATTCATTGGCGATGGTGCACAGCATCACGAGAATCGAGATGGCGTAGAAGAAGCAGTCGCGGCAGAGCGGCCACCAGTTGAGGTGAGACACAGTGCCGGCGCACAGCGCGCACACCGAGATCACGAACATTATGTTGAACACCGCTGAACCTATCACTCCTGACACTCCTGCGGAAGAAGACAGATCGATAGATATATTCTACATGATGCTCACAACTACTTTCTATCATCGCCAAAGGCATGAAGTTCATCCTTATACATTTACGGTTTCTACAGGGTCGGCAGCGCGAGTGTGACGCCCCTGGTGTTGCACATGTCCATACACCACCTTAACCACTTTCATCAGGTGGACCGTGTCTGCAAGCTAAGTGGCATAAAAATAAATAAAAGTTAAATGGCAGTCGCTTCACATTAAATATTCAGCAGCATTGCAGTTAGACTGGCAGCTCCAACTGAGTTGGGAATTGGGAAAAGGGTCAACGGGTGCTGATGAGGTACTTTCATCAATAAAATAAGCCCATCGCGGCCCACTGCTGGATATAGGCCTCTCCTTCGCTGTTTCCACGCTAGCCAGACGAGTTGGTACAGGGTTGTATTTCAAGTTTTCCTTCTCTCGCAGCAAGCGTGGTCCGAGGGGGGGGGGAGGGGTCACAGGGGACATGACCCCCCTCCCCCCCTAAACCATGCACGTCATATTGTAAAGTCCCAGTACGAGGAAAGGGGGGGTTAAATTTCTTAAGGAATTTCCGAAGTGACCCCCCCAAAACTTCAAGCTGCGACCGCGCCTCTCGCAGTGATATCATCTGTGTATTTTTCCGTTAGTTGCGTCTTACGACACCCTTCGGATGAGATGGGTGGTGATACTTGTATTCTTTCTTCGTCACTAAACGGAGCAAGTACTAATATTCTCGAAAACAGATGATTCTGCAGAGAAATAATTTATATTAGGGTGCAGCGTTTTGGTTACGTACCAATGTCATCCTGTGCACAGAATACTCCGATGACGACAGTCGCCAGTTCCGGTGCAGAGCTACCGGCTGCCATGAACGTTGCACCAGCTACATCCGGAGCCAGCTTCAACTCTGGAAATCATCCAATATGTTCCTGTATTGGTAAAACTGATTTCAGAAGCTTATTGATATCACACTTCTTCTTTTCCACGATATTTAGTATTGAACCTGACGGGTTTCGCCTTACGGCACAACGTACGGTGCCTTACGCAAAAGTACAAATGTGTTATCAACATGTGTGACAATAAGTTCCATCAAGTGCCATCACTCAACAGTATACATAGTCTGATTTCAGAAAAAAAAATAGTTTTATTTAAGTATCAGCTGGAAACTTATTCCAGGAATAAAAAGTAGTCTGTGGGTTATTCCAGAGCATGAAACATTTCTGTGCCAAATTCCAGCCTGAGCCATTCTGCCGTTTGATCGTGATTGAGTAACAAACATTCAGATATTCAGATATCTTTACAAACTTTGAACTTTAAGTCTAAAATTAAATGGTATTTTGTGCAATGTCTGTGGAATGACAGTAGTAAATTAGCAGAATTTGTGATAACACAACACTCACCCTCACAGATCCTGTCGAGGCTGGCGACGAAGTACGTGTCACACACGATAGCCAGCCCAATGAACGTGAACACACACACCAGGATGTGCAGGACGAGACCGCCGTGCTTGCGAGCAGACTGACCCATCAGCGGCTTTGGGAACTGGATCAGACAAAATATATGCAGCCATGGATAAGGTGGGACGTGTTTTTTGAAAGAAAAGAAAGAAAATACATTTACAACACACCTGCTCATAACAGTGATATTATTTTACCACAATTAAGCACGGAATGACACCTATTATAAAACTGTGACTTTTTCATTGCTATTATTCACAAGTGAGTTATAGATTCTTTTTTAAATTTTATAGGAAGTGTCTATAATTGTCTATGTTCTTAAAAAAGTTTTGATACAAAAAATAACGTGTTTAATAGTAAGAATAAATTAATACGCCTATTGTATGGTCATTTGATGCATTTTCGTATTTAAATAAATAATTTCAACTTGTAATACTTGTGTAATAAACAAAATTTTCGCTCAAATTTAACTTTTTTTTTCTCTAAGTACAGAAAAAAAAAACAGAGTAAAAAAAAGTTAAGTTCAAACCTCATTTTTTTTTAAATATGGTCGACCGCCATTGTTAAATGCGCGCGCATAGGAAAACGAATTAATTTGTAGTATTGTTTATTTAGTATTTGTAGTATTATTTTATTCGCAAGTGTGTTGTAAAACGTCGTATGGCACGTGTGAGCATGATGATTACCGTCCTCGGCTGTCTTAAGACCCTCGCCTGGCGGCTCGGGTCTCAATGGCGCCTCGGCGGTAATCACCAACGTTGCTCACTTGTACCATAATGTACTATTATTTTGGTCACTGCAGCACACAAAATAGATGAGTAAAAACAAATTTCACAAAATCAGAGCAATTAAAAAAAAATTAAAAATGTCCTGTAGTTTTTTCCGGCAGTGGTATAAGGAAATTAGAATAATGTTATATCGACAGCCTCCGTGGTGTGAATACGACTGCTACGCAGAGGGAGCGGGTTCGATTTCCGCTCAGTGTAATTATTTGTATGTATGAATATGTCTATTTGCATTTGTCGGAGTGTTTCCTTACCTCAGAGAGAATGTTAAGCCGTTGGTACCAGTTGTCATACAAACATATAATGGCAGTCGTTATGGGTAATTGAAGACCTAAAAAGTCTGGTCCACGCCCCCTGCATAGCGATGCACGAATACAATACCACCACGCTACAAAGGCTGTCGACGAAATATTATATGAAAAGAAAAATGTTAAGTACCTGTTCAATGGCCGGTGGAGTACAGTTGACTCGTAGCGGCTTGATGGTTGGGATCTGATCCTTCCACGTACTCCTCTCTTGTTCTCGAGTTTCTTCCGTTTCAGTGTCCTGGTTAAAACGTGGTAGTAATTAATAAATAGTGAGAGATAATTCTAACAGGACTTGGATCCCAATTCTGGCCCTCGATTCTACTAAAGCAAAACCACTGTCGAGCCACAATCTCTGCAAAAATTGGCATTACGTTTTAGCCTTTATTGCTATAGACTTAAAGTCCAAATTTAAATGACAATATTTTCATTACATGCTTTCGTTCACTCTACAAAAAGCCATTTAATTTTCAACTTTAACTGGATTCTTTAAAGGCTAAAATCAAATGGAATTTTCTCGCAGTCTCTGTGGTGTGACAGTGGTTGTGCTTTAGCAGAATCGAGGGCCTGGTAATTTTTAAGCACTGTCATATTGCTCGGGATCTTGGAACTAAAATGTGCGCAGTACACGTTTCTTAGGTGCATTTTGAGGATAGCACGGTTGCTACTGCGGTGGACGAGCTCCAATTTACCAATCATGGATTATTACTTAAGTCAAAGTCAAAGTCAAAAATCATTTATTCTGTATAGACCATCAAAACGGCACTTACAAAACGTCAAAATTATACATAATACTAAAGACTAGCTTAGCAAATGGACCACCGGTTCGAAACGCGGCCCCGGCCTGAGAAGACTCCGGCAAGAAACTCAGCGGGCTTTTTTTTTTTGGTCTATTTACAAAAAATGCTTAGTCTACTTAGTCTAAATACAATCATTTGTTTGAGAAGCATGCATGAGTGTACAGCTCATTTCTAAGCTAGTTTATCATCTAAATATTCTTGTATTTTATAATAGCCTTTTTGGCACAATTTCCTCTTAACTAGGTACATTTTTAAATTTATTTATAGGTAAATCCCTAATTTCATTAGGGAGCTTGTTAAAAAAGCGTATACAGTTACCCTGGAAAGAATTAATAATTTTTTGGAGTTATTACAAAACTTATTACAAAACAATCCGCGCGCGCCAGGTCCTCGTTTGTCTCCCTACTTAGGTCCAAGATATTATGTGTCCCAAGGTATACCACAGATACTGCAAAAATACCATTTAATTTTAGATTTTACCACTACACCTTTAACGTCAAAAGCAAATGGCATATTGTAAAGTGAATGAAAAAAAAATAACGAACTGTTTTTTGTTTAATCAAGAGATACCAGATTTATTTATTTGCATAAACACGTGTTACAAACAGAGATCTTGTAACAATTATATTATGTGTGAATTAAAATTAATATAAAAAATAGCTGGCTTTAAATCCATAATAAAGTGTAAACCTCAGACTAAAAGAATAGGCATTGACATTTTTTGCAGTGTCAGTGGTAGGTATGACAATGTTTTTCTTTAGCAGAATCGAGTCCAATTCTCATTACCTAGGTATAACTCCGGACACGTATCTTGGACCTAAAATGTGCTCAAAATGTGCCCTATACGCGCAGTACACATTTCTTGTGTGTCTTTTGAGGATAGCACGGGGTGCTACTGCGGTGGACGAGCTCAAATTCACCAAGCATAGATTATTACAAAGCAATCCGCGGGCGCCAGAGCCTCGTTTGTCTTGCGATTTAGGTCCAAGATACGTGTCCGGACTTATACATGTTAAATGAACTGCTTGACATGTTTAGCGCACGCGATGCCGTGATTAATGTCAATCGCGCCACGAAAATTATGTTAGCTATAATTTATAGACCTGCTTGACAGTGGCAAAGGTTGAAAGATTTCAAGGGAAATCGGTGGACTAAAATCGTTATCTCGGTCTAAGTCAAAGTCAAAAATCATTTATCCTGTATAGACCATCAAAACGGAACTTACAAAACGTCAATAATATACATAATGTACTGAAGACTAGCTTAGCAAATGGACCACCGGTTCGAAACGCGGCCCCGGCCTGAGAAGACTCCGGCAAGAAACTCAGCGGGCTTTTTTTTTTTTGGTCTATTTACAAAAAATGCTTAGTCTACTTAGTCTAAATACAATCTAGACTTTTAAATAAATAGACTTTCGCAGAAATAGTCGTATCAAACACGCTAGACGTACATAGGAACTGGACCTAAGAGACCGAAAGGCATTTGTTTGAGAAGCATGCATGAGTGAACAGCTCAATTCCAAGCAAGTTTATCATCTAAATATTCTTGTATTTTATAATAGCCTAGTTTGTCATATTATGTGATTGATTGGGAAGTCGACAGGTATCGGTTTATAGGGACTTTTCGCCACTGCTGCTTGGTCGTTTCGTCGGCCTGTCCCCCTAGAGAAGTCGTTGGCTGTCGTATTGTAGAATAGAATGACGAATATACGGGAATCTATCAAATTTATTTCCTCTAACCCTCCCAGTTACGAGGAAATTGCATCTGTTAGGAGTGGGTTCACGCCGGTAGTGTAATAGCCAGGATTCAAACCCGGGACCTCACGATCGGAAGACCGACTTAGGTTATTAAGGCCGCATTAATTATGTATGATTTTGTGATTTTGTAAAGGTATGATTCCCAAGGTGACAGCACACGACAACTGCAGACGCACGCTGCAGATACACGTAATTCATTGCGGCTTCACAATGGTCCCCGTTCTTCTTCCTCTTAGCGTTAATTCCCAGTCGCATCCGAAGCTTTCAGCTCGGAGTCTGGGGTCCGCTTTACCAGTCTTAACTACGGGTTTGGCTAGACCTCGATATTTTCCGTGAAGCGATTGTCATCGGACCTCCACAACCCAATGTTAACATTGGGCGATATCGAAGCTATGCAGTTAGACCGTTAGTTTTTGGATTTTTTAGGGCTCCAACTACCCGTAACGACTGCCATAGATGTTCTTATGGCAACCGGGACCGACGGCGTGCTCTCCGAGGCTCTCAATGGTCCCCATTATCTGTATCCAAGTTTAATAAGTAATGGGGTACGCTGTATGTGCTGCATGCGTCGGCAGTTGTCGTATGCGGTCGGCTTCGGAATCATACCTTATCTAATTTCTAAGATAATCATCATGTCAGGGAGCTTGACCGGATTCTGAATCACATTTCTCAATGGGGCTCTGAAAAGGTCGAGTTCAATGCCAAGAAGACGCAGGCATTACGTTTACAGCAAAGGCATCTTCTTTCCTTCCCCTTCCAACTCTTCAGAGCACGCCATTGCCACTGCAGGATAATCTCAATATCCTCGGTATGAATGTTCGCTGCAGACAGGCGGGGCGTGAAAAAGCATCTGATGAGGCCGTCAAGCTGAGTGCCACCATTGTAGCATGGTACGTGTCTATAATGGTGACCCTCTTTCCAAGACTTTGCCCTCAGCTTACCATCAGGCAAGGCGAAATGAGGTTGACGTATCCTATATAAAAAAAAAATCAGCATTATAACGGTACCTCCACGTATCCAGCGTCTTTCTGCGTCTTCTTGTCAGGTTCGTCTTCTTCAGGGATCCCTTTCATCTTCTTCTTGTCACCCTCAACAGAACCTTCGGCTTCTTTCTCTGACTCCGGCGGAGTTATTCCTGGCGGAGTTTCTTCTGTAAAATAATTATTTTATCTATACTATTTATAATTGTATCGACATTGGAAATGTATGTTCGCGATGGACACAAAACTACTAAACGGATTTTGAATGGGTATTTTTGTTAGAAAGGACTTGGTCAGACTTAAAATCTTATGTTTGTTTGATTGCAATCGGTTGAGTAGACCCGAAGATAAGAAAGGCATGCAGGCAGAGCCGCGTGCGGAAGGCAAAAGTTTTATATATTATTAGCTGACCCGGCGAACTTCGTATCGCCAAATTTTATTCCACCCACGTGGTATTCAGATCCCGTTTCCGCTGCACCTTCTATTAATTTTTTTTATACAAACCTAGGTCACACAACAACGGACACAAAACAAAAATAATTATCCAATTTGGTGCAGTCATTTGGAAGTTATGCGCGTACATACATTTGGGGGGTTTCATTTTTATTTATATCTTATGCTTATGATTAATGAAGTCACCACTCACCAAGATGAGTAGCTCAGATAAAAAATGGGCACTCATTATATTGATAATTTTGATTTTAAATAGCTATTAATTCTATTATATTATTAGATTCATTATTAAGCAGGTGCATTGAAAGGCAAGAGCGGATGACTTGAACCCCAAATGGGCTAAACGACCAAAAAAGTTGGTACACCCTTCAAAATAATTGCATATCAAGTACCTTTCCCCATAATGGCGATGCTTTCCTTGGCGATGTCTGCACCAGGCAATTTATCTACGTTCTCTGGCAACTCGATGGGGGTATCCACAGGTTCCGACTCCTGGGAGGCGCTGAACGCCGCTTGGAACATGGAGTACGCAATGAAGAATACTGACACGGTCAGCCATCTATGTCGACGAGGTCTTCGCATCCTCTGAAAAGACGAAACAGAATTATTAGGTATCGAGTCTTAAGAAGGTTCTTCAAGAAGGGCATTAGGAGGTTTCTTCAGGGTCGACAGCACGATTGTTACGCCCCTGGTGTTGCATACGTTCGTAGGCCACGGTAACTACTTTCCATCAGGTGGATCGTGTGCTTGTCTGCCACCTAAACCTAACCTTCATCTCTCATATACCTATCTGTCTACTGCAATTCACTGTTGGACATAGGCCTCTCCCAATGAACGCTATAGCACCCGATTATCCGCCTTCCGTATCCAATCTATGCCAGTCCCCTTTTTCAGGTCGTCCGTCCATCTTGCTGAACGGCGTGCCACCTTCCATTTGCTGATTCGTGGTACATACGCAACCACTAAGGAAATAGACAACTTTATTACAAATGTAGAAGTAATAATCTTGATGGAATAAGTATAACACTTTTTTTTCGTCACTTTTTTGCTTCTACACTTCTACACACACACATAATAATCGCTTATACATTTACAGCCATAGGCAATGAGTAAAACCTGTGAGAAAAGAATGAGGCAATAAAAACTCACAGCCGCAACGTTCACTTTCAAAGGGATTTTAGGAGATTACTTCATACAACACTGCGAATTCGACCGCGGAATGAAAAATAATGAGATACAAACTTGAAGTAATCTTGTTTCTGATATAAATATTAACTTTATGTATACACTTGTTAAGATATTTAAGGTCAAAGGTGAAAAGGTCAAAGCGGTCTTTTAGTAAATGTCTTGTTTTATCTCTAAATAACATTTAAGGTTATTAGAAAGTTGTAATACTTGTAATAACTTTTGACTGCCTCTGTGGCGTAGCGGTAGTGAACGCGGCTGCTACGCAGGAGGCGCGGGTTCGATCCCCGCTCAGTGCCAATATTTGTATTACAAAAAAAAGTATTTAAGTATGTATATCCGCATTCTAGATTCCATAACACAAGCTAATTAAGCTTACCATGGGTCTAGATAGCGTTGTGTAGAATGTTGTTACTAATATTCCCCCTTTCCTCCAGCTATGCTAAATTGCTTGGGTTATGGGTTCACGTCGGTAGTTTTACGGCCATGAACCCGGGACCTCTCGGTCGTAAGGTCGACTCTTTAACCGCTAAGCTACCTACGCTTTATGGTTTATGGTGAGATGTGAGGCGCCTCTGTATTGATGAACCAGTCTTTCATTTCTTGACCTCAGTGATGTCATAAATGTACTCTATATTTTCACACGGCCCTCCTGATGGTAAGAGGTTACCGTGCCCTATGGGCGAGTGCAACACCAGGGGAGTAATACTCGTGCTGTCGGCCATGTAAGAACAGAGAGAGCGCAGAAGATAAGTTGGTCAAACAATGGCGGAGGAGCTAAAAAAAAATCCACCAATCATAGATTACCTAAACGCGCGCGTGCCTCGTTTCACTCGCGACTTGTAGTCAAGATTTATGCCGGGAACTACACTAGCTATGTCTGCGACTTCGTTAGCATAGAGCTAAGTAGTAGCTCAATAATTTTTTATGATAGAAATCACCCAATAGCCCTCACATTCGAACTGGCCTGGTGGTAACATTTGGTTGAAGAAGGCTAATTATTCTATTTTTTAGAGATCGCAGTTACTACATGAGAGATACGCATCACATCTCCTGGTGCGGACATGTAATGCGTAGGGATGAAAGTAATGTCATAAGGAAGGCATTATCTATGGAAGTGGATGGCTACAAGAAGAGAGGAAGACCTAAAAGGAGGTGGATGAACTGTGTGAAAGATGATATGGTTAAGAAAGGAGCGTTTATTATTCATATTCTGAAAATGTACATTTTTTATGATACGAATTAAATTAAACTAAAATCTATTAAAACTAAAAAAAAGGAACTAAATTAATTACAACTAATTAAATTAAAATAACTTAATAAAATATTTACATACATAATGCATCGTGAAATTCCTCCACATCGTCACCGACCGGCAACGTTCCCAGAAGACTGGCAGCATTGCCACGTTGAATGGCAATGCTTATTCTTTGTGCAAGATAATAACCAGCCTTCTGGTCACGCGTAGCGTCGATCAGCCGCTTTGCCAAATCTTTAAATACAAATCGGGCACTTGGACCCCATGTCCCCAACGTTTCAACCCCAAACGGCTCAAAAATATAATCACCTGTTAGGTTACAGTATTTGCGCCGTTTGAGGTTTTCCGCAGATGCAGCAGCAGCGCCGGCACAGCCTGCTGTGCCTGGAAGATGTGAAGGCGCCAGGGTGTCAACACATGTTGCGTCCCACACCAAGGGCCTACCCATCTTCCAAGGCAACAACGACATACCGTCCGGTCTCTTGCCATCGTCACGTGCCAGTCCATTAGGTTCACGAATGGCTGGCACGCCAGCAGTGGCAAGAGCACGGCGGATAATGTCGTTGATGCAGGCGTGTCGCGATATACGACCAGCGCTTCTGCTGCATGAAAGGCCATGGTGCCCAAGGCTGTCGACAGCTTCACCGCAGTGGCAACGATGGGGAGAAACACACGATGCTCCTAGGCGAAGGCAAGGAGTGAATGTTGAGATAAACTTAGGATAAGGGCAGGAGGATGATGCAGTGGCGAATCTATTCTATTTCAAATACTAACCTAGCTCATCAATAGTTCTAATTCATCAAATATCTGGTGATTAAGCCTCGATAGCAGGCAAAGTAACCCGGTCCACTGCCGCATAGCCGATTTCAGCATACTCCGCAAAACGATCCGTTCACCAAAATACATAAAAGATGGTCCAATTTTAGCAAAAATAGAAAAAATTACAGTATTTTGCCTTCCTCCGTTCATGAAAACTGCAACGTCATCATATCTCTTTGACATTAACATTCTTAAGATAAGGGTAACGAGGAAATCCTTCATTCGGACGGAATAAAACCTCTGTATTATTATACTCGCAACTAAGGCAGAGTGCAGACTTTAGTTACGAGATTTGTGTTGGGACCCAGCACCATCCATCTGTGCCATACGTCTTTGCCTAATGTCGGGCACATGCTTATGTGCCCGACATTACTTACAGTACTTACTTCTTCTTCAGAGAGAAAAGAAGAGACTGTCTTCAACATTTTTTGGTGGCAGATCTACTACATATTATTCGGATAAATACTATTATTTTGGTGACGTAGTCAGTGGGCATAGTTATAGCATGACCGCGGCCGCAGTACCAGAAAGAAAGAGCATGAGTCAAGAGCGAACGAGAAACCGCCGCGCCGCCGTGAGCGTTGGCGACAGACTGACCAAATCTGACGGGCAGTCGATATTCCCCCCGTCTCGCCATGCACATACTCAAGGCGCGGTACAGCGAACTGTAGGGTAGGACGGTCTATACTCTATGTCTTTATCAACATAAATAATAAATAAAATTGTACTGAACGTACTGGCCCCGACCCTAACCCAGCGCTAGACTTTTTATCTGGCGGAAACTATACTGTGTTTGCGCTGAGCAAGGTCGGGAGAAAGCCGGATGCGGAACAGACACGGCGATCAAGGCGGGGCACACCGTCGAGAAGTCCCAGGGAAGGTTCGAAGAACGTCAAGAGAGGAGTACTTTTATGTTGAAATAATAATCTTGAAGAATCTTGAAAGTAGTTTATTGAGTAGAGTAGTGTTCTCTACGAATACTGTATGCCGACTGAGGTAACGGTACATCTGGGCCCTCTGTTTATATAGCCCGCGGAGCTTACACGTGCCGTCTATGATAGGCGCATCGAGTTAACCGCGCTCGATGCGTCCACCAGCGGCCTAATAACAATTTTGCATGTACCTCTATTTCTATGTACAATGATTATTTATATAATCTATTATGCTTATTTACTATCTAATACAATATCTAATAAGAATCTTATAAGAGTTTAATAAGAAAAGGAAATTAATTTTACGAAATCTAGTACAAAATGCTTACAAACTAAATGCCCTACCGGGTGTTTTAAAAATGTTTATTTATGAACTTAATAGCTATAACTTACATACTATGACCTATTTACTATATTATATACATTGTTCTGCACATTCTCCCCCCGTGGGACGCAGTCGCACTTCCTTCGGTGCAGAACTCGAAGCTCCGGATAGCAGCACGATGAGTTTTCTTACAGGCCGTCGCAGCACTCCGCCTTTTGTCTGGAGATCGACGGTCCTGGTCACGCCGTCTGGCCCGGGGAATGTAGCGATGACTCGTCCTCGCAGCCACATGTTACGGGGCGCGTTGGGATCCACCAGCAAGACCAAGTCGTGTAGGTCTATTGTGGGTCCGCGTCCATCTGGCATTCGTCGATGCTGAAGCTCCGGCAGGTACTCTCGGAGCCACCTGGCCCAGAAGAGGTCGGCCAGGCGCTGTGCTGCTCGCCAACTGGATTTTGAGGCGCCATCCTTTTCGTCGAAGGCGCCCGGCTGCTGTACACCACCAGGTCCGCCCAACAAGAAGTGGTTGGGGGTTAGTGATTCGGGATCCTCCGGGGTCACTGACACATGCGTCAGTGGGCGACTGTTGACGGTATACTCCACCTCTGCTAGCAAGGTGGCCAAGACTTCCTCGGAGGGTCGTCGCTCGTGCAGTGTGGCGGCCAGTGCTGTTTTCACTGATCGCACCATTCGTTCCCAGGCTCCACCCATGAAGGGAGCACCGGGAGGGATGAAGCGCCACGAAGTCTTCTTCTTGGCTGCTTCCTGTGCTGTCGCTGTGTCGATCGCCTGTCGTAACTCGCGGTCGGCGCCTCGCAGATTGGTCCCGTTGTCAGACCAGATTTCTTCAGGACATCCTCTTCTTGCCATCATCCGTCGTAGAGCGGAGATGGCTGAGTCGGTGCTGAGAGAGTTTGCTATCTCTAGATGAATGGCGCGCGTCGTTAGGCAGGTGAAGATCGCGACGTACCTTTTTTGATTGGTACGCCCAACTGTCACGGTGAGAGGCCCGAAGTAGTCGACCCCGGTGTGTGTGAAGGGTCGCTTATGGTGAGCTAAGCGACACTCCGGCAGATCACCTGTCCTCGGGTACGGCGGCACTTGCGTACGGATGCGGCAGTGCAGACACTGTCGTAGTAGCGAACGGGTTACCGGGCGTAGGCGTACGACCCAGTAGTGTTGTCTGCACTCGTTGATCGTGGCTTCGACTCCCGAGTGATGCAATTTCTCGTGAGTGTGCTTGATCCACAGCTTGACCGTCGGGTGATCGCCATCCACTATGATTGGCGACTTGAAGTCTTCGGAGACGTCTCTGGCGGCTTGTATACGGCTTCTTACCCGTAGTACACTGTTGACTGTGATGACACTCAGCTGGTGTAGACGACTTTCTTTCTGTACAGCTCTCCCTCGTTGCAGATCTTCTATCTCGGCGGCGAATGAGTCTTGTTGCGCTGCTCGCATGAGTAGGTCTTCAGCTGCGCGCAGTAGCTCGGCGGTGATAGGTAAGTAGGGGTCAGCGACCGACTTACTCAGCTGTGCGGGAGGTGGCTTCACTGTTTTCTTGTTTGTCTTACGCCAGTCTGGGTCTGCTATCTTGTTTTTCTGAGTCCGACGATAGTTCACGTTTTCAGTTCTCTTCTTACACAGCTGTATGAAGAGCAGGACTCTGGCTGTAGCGTACCGGAGTCTATCCCAGCTAGAGAAGCGGGAGACCTCGGGTAGCGCGTCTGACAACTTTTCTTTCTTCTGTGAGTTGATGTGATGTATCTTCTCTTCTGTGTCTTCAGTTTTTTCTGTCTTCGATGTGTCTGCCGGCCATGACTCTTCCGGTAGGTATAGGAAGTCTGGCCCTCTATACCATCGATGCTGCTTACTGAAGTCTGTAGGTACGTCTCGGGTGGCGTCGTCCGCGACGTTTAACTTCGTCGGGACCCACCGCCACTCGTTCACTGTTGTGCTGTCTTCGATAGCTGCTAAACGATGCGCTACGTACGGCTTGTACGAGCGAGAACCCGTCTTGATCCAGGCGAGTACTGTTCGGCTGTCTGTCCAGAAGGTCTTGGAGTCGGGCTTGCGTTCGTGTTCTTCTATGACTGATTCGGCGAGTCTTGTACCCATCACGGCGGCTTGAAGTTCGAGGCGAGGTATCGACGTTAGCTTCAGTGGCGCCACCTTCGCTTTGGCGACGATAAGCGACAGGTCGATCTTCCCGTTCGAGTCTTCTGTTCGCCAGTACAGCACAGCCGAGTAGGCCGATTCACTGGCGTCGGTGAACACGTGTAGTTGGAGGGACTTGCAATCACTGTAATTGAGGTAGTGACGAGGAATGGAGATGTCTGCTAACCTCTTGAGATGCTCGATCCACTCCTTCCACTTCTCTGCTATGTCTTCACTGACCTCTTGATCCCACTCGGTGCCACGCCTCCAGATTTCCTGTAGTAGCTGCTTGGCTCGGATGGTGACAGGTGACGCGAACCCCAACGGATCGAACAGTGACATAACGATCCGCAGTGCTTCTCGCTTGGTAGGCGTCTTCTTGTCACACAGCGGCGTCGGGATGCGTGCGAGATTGAGGTTGAAGGTGAGTTCGTCCGCACCCGGCTTCCATATTAGACCCAGCACTCGCTCGGTCTGTTCTTCTGTTCTGTATAATTCGGTGGCTGCATCTTCTTGTTGCACGTCGAGTGCTTCTAACAGCTGCGGCGAGTTTGATTTCCATTGTTTCAACTCAAACTTGGCTTTTCTGTGAATACTGCGGACGTCAGAGGCGATCTTGATGGCGTCTTCTAACGTCTTGAAACTGTCTAAGTAGTCGTCAACGTAATGTTTCTTCACTATGGCTGAGACGGCTTCGGGATGCGTAGCGCTGTACTGTTCTGCGTTCGTATTTTTCACGTAGATGGCGGTCGACGGCGAACTTGCTGCACCGAAGATTAGTGACGTCATTCGGTACTCTGTCGGCGGCTCGTCGCGACGATCACCACGCCACAAATAGCGCAGCGCATCTCGGTCTTGTTCTCGAATCTTGACTTGTAGAAACATTTCACCGATGTCCGCTGTCACTGCTACTGCATGCTGTCTGAAGCGCATCACCACCCCCGGCAATGATTGGAGTAGGTCTGGGCCTCGTAGTAGAGTATCGTTGAGCGATACCCCTTTTGTCTTGGCAGCGGCATCGTGGACGACTCGAATTTTCCCCGGCTTCATAGGGTTGAAAACGGCAAAATGAGGCAGGTACCAAGTCTTGTTTTTAGTCTTGGTAGATGGCGCCAGCTCTGCATATCCTTTTGATAATAGGGCTTCCATCTGTTCTGTGTATTTTTCTTTGAAGGCTGGATCGCGGTCGAGCTTCTTCTCTATGTTCTGTAGTCTTCTCAACGAGTTGTCGTAATTGTTCGGCAGTGAAACCTCTTCTTGCTTCCATAACAGCGCTGTCTCGTATCTTCCGTCGGGCTTGTGGACTGTATGTTGCTGTAGAATACGAGAGGCTTGTTCATCTGGGTCTGTCTTCGGTTTCTTCGGGTTCAAGAGTAGGTTGTCCACCTCGAAGTGCTGCTTGACCATCCTGTCGAGTTGATGATCGACTTCTTCTTCGAACATGTGTGAGATGTATTCGTGATGCTTACCCGAAGTCCTCGCGTCGCTGCCGTGAAGAACCCACCCTAGCGGCGTGTGAGATGCCACTGGTTGGTCCGGCTGGCCTGTTCTGGTTTCGGAGGTGAGCAGGAGGTGCCAGTTGTCCTGCCCGATGAGGATCTTCGGTCTTGCTTCTTCATACGTGAGGTCGTTCTTGATGTCTTCGAGGTGGTCGCAACCCCTTAACTGTTTGTAAGTCACCCGTTGAGATGACACTGTGAGATTCTTGACTGTGCGTGCTTGAACCTCTTCTATTTCTGTGCTGTTGATTCCTCTGATGCCGAGTGAGACTCTTCTTGACTGTTGATCTGTAGTTCTGGTACTGTTGATGGTCGTCACCCGGAGCGGATCTGTAGGTCCCGACGCGCCGATCTTGTTTGCCACGGCGTCGTCGAGCAGAGTAACTGTAGAACCGTCGTCAATAAGTGCGAACGTGTTCACTGTCCCTGTCGGCCCCGCTAGTTGAACCGGCAGGATCTTTAAAAATGTTTCTTTTTTCGAACCTGTCCACGCTGAGTTGATAGCTTCAGTCGTGTTCGCTGTTTCTTCAGTGGGCTTCTTTCTGTAGTGTAACAGGGTGTTGTGAGTCCTGTTACAGTTGTTGATACCGCACCGCCGCTCACTGCAAGTATGTTGTCTGTCACGATGTCTCAAACACCTGAAGCACAGCCCCTTTTCCTTTGCTATGTCCCATCTTGCATCGACGTCTGCATTCTTGAATTTGTCACACTTGTAAGTTGGGTGTTGCTGTTCACTGCAGATAACGCACTTTTTGTTGGTTTGGGCTTCAGTTGCTGTGTTGACTCGCTGGGGGCGCCTCTGTTGCACGGTGTGTTGTTGCACTACGTTTTCTGGTTGGGCGTACGGCCCGCACAGGTCGGCTTCTCTCTTCATGAATTTTTCGAACTTCACGAGGTCTGGTGTCTCTCTTGGCTGTGTTGATGCGTAGTCGTAGTAGCGATACTTCAAAACCGGCGTCAGTTTTTCAACCAGGGATCTTGCGACTTCTGGGTTGTAAAGGTAATGTATGCAATCTAGGTTTTTCAGTATCGCGACCGCATTTGTAATCTTCGTAGAGTGCACGCAGATATCTCTCGGATTTTCTGTTAACTTCGGAAGGCTTCGTAGTACTTCAATTTCTGTGGTTGCTATGGCTTCGGGTCGCCCAAATCTTGACTCGAGTGTACGGATGATCTCGGCTGGCTGCGAATTCGTGATGAGAAGACTTTCTACTGCTTCTCTTGCTTTTCCACGGAGATTTCTTCGCAGTCTGTTGAGGTTTTCTATGGCGGTGTAACTATCTTCTGTTTCTCTATATGCTGCCTTGAACGGCAGCCACTCCTGGTGAGCCCCACTGAAGTTAGGTAGCTCGATGAATTTCGGCCGCTGCGCCGACCTGACCGCCTGTGAAATGGCTGCGGCTAGGTCGGAGTAGTCGTTTTTCTGTTGCTGTTGCTGCTGTTGAACCGGCGGTGGCGCTGCTTGCGTCGTCCCACTCGGCTCCTGATGCGGTGTGTCTGCGATGGCTAAGACGGCGGGTGGTGGTGGCTCTTGACGGCTGAGCCACTCACCGACCTTTTCTTCAGCTGCTGCAGACACCTGTTCCTGGTCTTCCAGGTCTTCATCTTCACTGTCGGTTTGTTCTAACGCTGCTAATCTTGCTGCTGCAAGTTCTATCTTCAATTGAAGTAGATCTTGTCTTGCGTTGGCTATCTTCAATGTTCTTGCTTTCGAACGCACTGATACACTCCCTCCCCCCCTCTTACCGGTGGCTGGACGGGATGCTGCTTGCGGTTTTCGGCTCCGCAACTGTTGCAACACTTCGGGACACGGCGTTGGCCCCGAAGCGGACGGTGGCTCCATGGTGGTCACCGTCTCTTCCGTCGTGGTCCTGTCTGAGGCGGACAACTCTGATGCGGTCGGCTCCGCGGCCCCCTCAGGTCCAGATGCACCCACGGCGTGTGTTGCTGGTTTTCTGCTGGTTTCTGACCTCGTAACCGGCATTTTGATTCTTCAAACTTGCTGACTATTTGCTGTTTACTTGCTGACTACTTGCTGACTCACTCCCTTGACGCTTCCTTGCCAAACCCGGGACGACCCTGGTGCTCCACCCGTGGTGTTCCACACGATTCCTCCGTGCTGCTCCTTGATCCGGCTCGCAAGGACCAAAATGTACTGAACGTACTGGCCCCGACCCTAACCCAGCGCTAGACTTTTTATCTGGCGGAAACTATACTGTGTTTGCGCTGAGCAAGGTCGGGAGAAAGCCGGATGCGGAACAGACACGGCGATCAAGGCGGGGCACACCGTCGAGAAGTCCCAGGGAAGGTTCGAAGAACGTCAAGAGAGGAGTACTTTTATGTTGAAATAATAATCTTGAAGAATCTTGAAAGTAGTTTATTGAGTAGAGTAGTGTTCTCTACGAATACTGTATGCCGACTGAGGTAACGGTACATCTGGGCCCTCTGTTTATATAGCCCGCGGAGCTTACACGTGCCGTCTATGATAGGCGCATCGAGTTAACCGCGCTCGATGCGTCCACCAGCGGCCTAATAACAATTTTGCATGTACCTCTATTTCTATGTACAATGATTATTTATATAATCTATTATGCTTATTTACTATCTAATACAATATCTAATAAGAATCTTATAAGAGTTTAATAAGAAAAGGAAATTAATTTTACGAAATCTAGTACAAAATGCTTACAAACTAAATGCCCTACCGGGTGTTTTAAAAATGTTTATTTATGAACTTAATAGCTATAACTTACATACTATGACCTATTTACTATATTATATACATTGTTCTGCACAAAAATAATAAATAATAAATATTCTACAACATTCTACACAACGCTATCTAGACCCATGGTAAGCTTAATTAGTTTGTGTTATGGAATCTAGAATGCGGATATAAATACTTAGATACTTTTTTTTTTGTAAATACATTCATATTATACATAGAAACACCCAGACCAATGCAAATATTCATATTCATGCATACAAATATTGGCACTGAGCGGGGATCGAACCCGCGCCTCCTGCGTAGCAGCCGCGTTCACTACCGCTACGCCACAGAGGCAGTCATAAATAAATGACCTCAACCTTCATTATCGAAGTAATTGCGTTAAAATGTCACACAACAATAGTGTAAATGATGCCTTATGTATGACAGCCGAGATTGTAGCGATAAAATTATATTTTTTACGACGTTTGGTCATAAAATGTATCCGTAATAAAGTTTGGTTTATCGAGTGACAAATTATCGGTGTTTATGTACTGTATTATTGATTTTATTGACTACTAGCTGTTGCCTACGGCTCCGCCCGCGTGGATGTCGGGTTTCGCGACCAAACATAGCCTATACCAAATTTCATCAAAATCTGTACAGTGGTTGCGTAACAGACAATCAGACAGACAATATACAGACAGAGTTACTTTCGCATTTATAATAAGTAAGTAAGGATAATTGATGCCCGCGGCTCCACCCGCGTTGCATTCTGGTCCCTCTGCCGCGATCCATTGGAACCTATTCCCTATACCTACCTAGGTACATATAGCTATTCTCTAAGAACCTAGGTTCCCAATATGGGACGGGTAAAGCAAGCAAGCAAGAAGTAGGAATAAAGTTTTTAGTCTGTATGGCAAGAAAGTGGTTTCCATGGCCTGTGGACGAGAGCAACACCATGGGAGTGTGTGTGACTTCCATGGTGTTGTCCCATGTCCCATTGTGTCTTAGGAAAGGAACCATATTAGCTTCTTTTTGGACATTCCAATTTTTAGGTGAGTTCGTGAATCCATACTAATCTTCTAATATATAAAAATCAATGCCACTTTTCGTTGTTATTTTATAACTCAAGAACGGCTGAACCGATTTGGCTAATTTTAGTCTTGAAATATTCGTGGGTGTCCAGGGAAGGTTTAAACTTTAAAGGATGAGAAAATAGGTGCAGCGGGAACGAGAAAAATATGGCAGTACGAAGTACGCCGGGACAGCTAGTATTATTATAAATGCAAAAGTAACTCTGTCTCTCTGTCTGTCTGTTACGCTTTCACGCCTAAACCACTGAACCGATTTTGATTAAATTTGGTATAGAGGTAGATTAGACCTTGAGAAAGGACATAGGCTATGTTTGGTCGCGATAACCGACATTCACGTGAGCGGAGCCGCGGGTAACAGCTAGTTCTCTATAAAAACTTAGTCATTTTTTACCTTTATCAATATATTAACAGAATGTTTAATGTATAAGGCAAGGTTGTTTAATATCGAGGCCATGGACTAATGAATGATAATAATAATCGATTACTAACGAAAAAGATTGAATTCTAAGCATTGACATCAACATTGTAAAGTTAACATAGGTAAGCAGGTACCAACATGATGTTTTCAATTACAGAATTGTATGCTACCTACGTAGGTATAGGTAGAAGTATTTCATTAGGATTGCTTTGAATAGGAAGATTATTACAGCGGAGAGTGGGTGTAGCCTGAAAGAGAATGTTGTAACGAGAATTAATAAGTACTTAATTTAATTTAAAAATACAACCAATATCAATAAATCAAATAGCACCAAAAACAGGTAGGTACCTACTGAAAAAACGAAACAGGAACTGTTTTATTAGATTTAATTCAAAAAACAAAAATAGGAGTAAGACTTTTCTCTTGAAACTCTCAGAAAAGTCTTATCAAATACAACAGTATCGCTACATTTTGGCCTTGCATCCATCATGCAATGCAACAGTAGGTAGGTATCAAACAAAATTAATATTGCACATGCATTACACATTTCCATCTAATTAAATTTATCATCATGTATTTTAGATTAACAAAACATAATAGGTACCTACATTAATAAATAGAATAATGAGCAGTTTTCCAGTAGGTATTTATAGGGTTCCCAAAGACGCGCTAGATGGCGCAGCCGGCACTTTTGGTAAGAAGAGTGTGGTGTCCTTAGGGTATTAGGTATTATCTTATCTAGGTAGATATATACTCTAAGGTGGTGTCACATCTGGTGTTCCCTAATTTATGGAAAAAATGTTCTTCGGTTTTGTGATGATTTATTTTACATAAATATTCTATCATTTTTTCTGATACAATTATTTTAAATAATAATATTATTATTTTAAATTACAGACAGTGACGCGAAAAGAATTAAGCGTTTTATTATATTTTATCTATTATAATATGGGTAAATGAAATTAAACTTTAGCAACATCGCAAATTCATGAAAAAAAAAAATACTACAAATAAACCACAGAGTACATTGAAATTACCAAAAGCTATGCTAGCGCCATCTCCTGATGATTTAAAAACCAACTGATTATTATACCTACTGGAAAACTGCTCCTTAACCCAATAACAATTTTCGTTATAGTTATAAATCATTAATTCAACTGTTGCTAACGTGGAGCCGACGAAGAGAGTGTGTAATATTATGCTATCTAAGTATTTCGCGAAAATTTATTTTTAAAGTATCGATTATTTGTCCGCAGAATATGACACCGTGTGCCTCAAACTGGCGAGATTGGCGGAGATCTCGTAAAGACCTCCGCCGACGTTGCTTGAGGCTACATAGAGCTTGCCACCAAAATAGTAAGTTTTGTGGGTGAACAAGAAGGAGAGAGAATTTTAGTGGCAGATTTTCTATTTTGACATTTTATTATATCGTCGTACCGTGTTATTTTATATCATACTAGCTTTTACCCGCGACTCCGCCCGCGTGGATGTCGGTTATCGCGACCAAACGTAGCCTATGTCCTTTCTCAAGGTCTGGTAGACTAGACCTTGAGAAAGGACTTATACCAAATTTCCTCAAAAAAATCGGTTCAGTGGTTTAGGCGTGAAAGCGTAACAGACAGACAGACAGAGTTACTTTCGCATTTATAATATCTATTAGTATGGTTTATTAAGGATATATTAAGGATATGGATAATTTAGTTTTAAATCTCACAACAAAGGATGGGAACAAGTCAAGTGAACGCGATACCCGGTATCGTCTGATCGTTTTGCATATTTCATCCGAGGGGTCGCTCAAAGGGTTCTGTCGGGTACCTACGCGTTTTGATTACGTAAAGAGATAGGCTCATCTATTATATGCTCCCAGTAAGAGTTATAAAGAGACGGATTGAGTGGAATCTTCCTTGATCAATCAAAGAATCAAAAAATCAATTTCATTTATTCAATTTAAGCACTTATAGAGCATTATGAACGTCAAAATATTACAATATTAAGTATGTCAAGTAAAAAAAAAAAAGAAATATTATTAAATAAAGTAAATTAATTTAAATGAATAGATAATGATACCAACTATAGTTGCGGCACTTGCGGCACTGCGGCACACTATGATGGCCGTTTACACGAGGTATTCCACGAAGCACACCCAATTAAAGCGCACCTAGACGAAGCACACCTAAAGTATTCCACGAACAACCATAGGTGGGCTTCAAATAAAAATCACACGACTGGTTTTGCTCGCGTTCTCTTTTTTGGTGCGCTTATTATTGAACAACGAACAGTTAGACGAATAACTGGGCCTGGACTCGTGCTTCACCTAGGTTCTCCACCTGGGTTCAACACAGCGACTTGCAAGGTACGGGACCTTACGGCTCCAACTGATGATCAGTAGGTACAGTCAAGCACAATTTATAGGTAATCAATAGGATTTTTAACGCATTTTTCTAAAAAATGGGGCAACGAAATTTCATTATGAAGTACTAGCTGTTGCCCGCGGCTCCGCCCGCGTGGAATTCTGATCCCGTTCATCGCTGATATATAGCCTGTATGTTAATCCAGGGTATAAACTATATACATACCAAATTTCAACCAAATCGGTCCAGCCGTTTATGCGTGAAAGAGTAACAAACATCCACACATCCATTCTCACAAACTTTCACATCTATCTTATCTTTCTTAATATACTTATATAAATCTCGTGTCACAATGTTTGTCCTCAATGGACTCCTAAACCACTTAACCGATTATAATAAAATTCGCACACCATGTACAGTTCGATCCAACTTGAGAGATAGGATAGTTTAAATCTCAAATTATAGTCGCAATTTTAATTTATCGCGATAACCAACATCCACGCGGGCGGAGCCGCGGGCAAAGGCTAGTACTATTATATAATTGTAAAGTGGTCGTGTCTGTACATTGGAGATATTTAAAAAAAAATACTTGGGTTATGTTATGTTAACGATACTGAACACGAAAATATTTTTTTTTAATTTCCTGTCTGTTTGTCTGTTTGTCCGCGATGGACGCAAAAACTACTGAACGGATTTTGATGCGGTTTTTTTTGTTAGAAAGGGCTTGATCAGATTTAAAATCTTACGTTTGTTTCATCGCAATCGGTAGAGTAGAACCGGAGTTGTGAACAATATTGATATTACACGGAATATGAGCGGCAATATAGATGGCGCTTTATAATATTATTGGTAAATTTTTATAGCTTATTACATCCGGGCAAGTATGTAAATTTATAGATTTTATTTTTACATACACAATTGTGTAAACCAATACGTTTTTAATCATGAAATTAAAAATTTGAATTTTAATGATTTAGTACCAGAATCATAACTAGATGGCGTTCTCGCGTTTAAATTCAAGCTATCGTTTGGTTTTAAACTCCCGATATACCCGAACCGGTATATTGTACTTAATTTTTTGATTTCTAATTTGTCATTGTGAAATAGATGTCAGTACAGTCTTAAGATCCGTTACAAAATCGTTTTTCACACAAAGATATTAAGTAAGAGCCTAAGAGCTTGGTGAAGTTTATAGTTGAGTATAGGGATGTGACATTGAAGGAAAAAAATCGATTAAATAAAAATCGATTTTTTCTTTAGTCAATATAAATCGATTTGTCAAAAATCGATTTTATGAAAATAAATAATCGATTTTTTTGAAAAAATCGATTTTTTTCCTAATTTTTAAAAATCTGCATGCTTTTCGTATTCTTATAATAAACCTACTGACATTACGAAATTATCAGATTAAAAATAAAATAAAATAATATGATTAATAAAAATAATAACCAATTATAACTAAATCTCAAAGAAAATGTTCTTTTAAACTTTCAAGGTAACTATTTCAATTTCATAAAAATGTAGAAATTGATTTCCGCAAAACTATTTTTTTTACTGGCAACACTAAAAGAAACGACGACCGCTCCGTAACACCGCTGCCGCTGTGTCATACTGGCACTGGTGTGACGGTTAGGGGAGAAAATTATAATCGTCACACTATTCGCTGTCATTGTTATAATGACACAGGCAGCGGTGTAAAGGTCCAACCCCACCAAACGGATGGCATCGGCCCGGATTTTACAATCTTTAAACAAAATTAAATCTTATTATCACAGTGTTTGAAGTTTATATTACCAAGTCACGCACAACAGCTTGACAGCGACGTGCGGCGGCATGACGCACGTCAAGCTGTCATGCGTGACTTGGTAATATAAACTTTAAATGCTGTGATATAAGATTTATTTTGTTTAAAGATTGTAAAATCCGTTCCGATGCCGTCCGTTTGGTGGGGTTGGACCTTTACTGTTAGTTTGTCGTCAAAGATAAGTCAACGAAGTCAATTTTGTCCATATCATATTTTCATTATCACAACAATATGAACAAACTTTTTTGTAACTCTTTTAGAAAATTATAAATTAAATAAAACTATAAACTGAACAGATAATAGTACTAGCGTAACCATAGTGTGAGTGATTCGAGAACCGAGAAGTCATATATCATACAAAGTGTTCATAAAATGTTACGAAAATTTCGCATTTACGAAAATCGATTTAAACGTGTAAGCTAAAAAATCGATTTTTTAAAAATCGATTAATATTACTAAAAAAATCGCGTCTAAAAAATCGATTATAAGAAAAAAATAATCGATTTTTTTAAAAATCGATTATTTTTTAACATCCCTAGTTGAGTAGACAAGAGATACAACGGGAAAGGAGGAGAGGGGGGAAGAAGAAGTCGCCATACCTTTGCCCTTCTAGAGAGTCGAGAAGATATCCAGGTAGAAAGATTATTTTATACCACTTAAGTGGCAAACAAGCACACGGCGCACCAGATGGAAAGTGGTTACTGTGGCCTATGGACGTATGCAACACCAGGGGCGACACACTCGCCTTTCTTGAAGTACCCCATCCCATACTGTAAAAGTGAAGTCGAGTATAGTGGCATCGAGTAGAGAGGCGAATACAGAGTGAAATAGACAGCCGAATAGAGAGGCGAGCACAGTATGTAACCTTTTTTTATATGTATATATTACTTAGGGTTAGGTCGCAGACAAGCACACGGCCCACCTGATGGTAAGAGGTTACTGTGGCCTATGGGCGAGTGCAACACTAGGGGCGTCGCACTCGTGCTGTGCTCTAAGTCAGCGCAGAAGATAAGTAGGACAAAGCCTTTGGTTTTCTCACTGACAGCACAAAATCTCTCCAATGAGCTCTGGCTACCCTACTCACATAATAAATACCCACTCTAATCAGCGTTCAACGCGCAATTCTCTGCACAAAATGTATAACACCACGCGATTAACGACATCCACGCGGGCGGAGCCGCGGGCAACAGCTAGTTTATAATATTAGTAGGATATAGTAGGAAAAAGAAAAATATGGCGAGAGTGGCACAACTATAGTCATTCAGGATTTGAGTAAAATTGGTACCTATTCATTTAATTACTTTATGTAGGTCTCTAATGCACATATTGAAAACACACTTGTATTTTTGACCATATTTTATTTATTATTGAACCTGAGCGGTTTTTACTCTGCCGGGAACCACGCGGCTTAGCAAGAAATATATTTATTTTTAGGGAAGTATATTGATAGATTCGCCAGCTATACAAAGTTGCTATAGGTAAAAAGGATATCCGGTGATAGAGGATTATACTCAGCCTCTGCTCCCTTGACCCAATTATCTATCGGCCGGTACAATATCCAGACGTCGATTATAATCTGTGGGCCGTACTTTCATCTAAATATATCATTCACTTGACAAACTTCTTACATATCGCCACTTTTTGGGATGTTGTATATCACATTTTTGAATGAATTATATGTAACTAGCCTTTGCTCGCGGCTCCGCCCGCGTGGATGTCGGTTATCGCGACCAAACATAGCCTATGTCCTTTCTCAAGGTCTTATCTACCCCTATACCAAATTTTATCAAAATCGGTTCTGTAGTTTAGGCGTGAAAGCGTAACAGACAGACAGACAGACAGATAGACAGACAGACAGACAGACAGACAGACAGACAAACAGACAGACAGACAGACAGAGTTACTTTCGCATTTATAATATTAAGTATGGATAAATGTGGAATAGTATATCGCGAGTTCAACCCCCTAGATAAGAGGTAATTTCGTTATAAGTAACCTTAATGATTGACATATATCGTATGGTAACCAAGACCGATGGCTTAACGTGCTCTCTGAGGCACGGAAATATCCAGACCAATGCAACACATTCAAGCAAGACATTCATTTAGGTACATAAATATTTGCACTGAGCGGAAATCGAACCCTTGCCCGGTCCCGAAGGACCCCCGACCCCCGGTTCCAACCTATTTCAATGGTTGTTACAAGTAAGAAGGCCCTTTTTCTAGAGTTTGTAGGAAAAGACTACTTTCAACCAGTGGCGGCTGGTGGGTCATCGAACTGGTGATGCGCTTTGCTTGCTCACTATGTACCTACCTATTATGATAAGAAATTACAATGCAACAGCAATAATTTACACGAAATATGTTGTTACTTTTTATACATTAAATGCGAGGACATTTTCCTGAAGTAAATATTTCAAAAGTTTCAAGTATATACCAAGTACTATTATCTGTTCTGTGCTAGAGCCCATTAAAAAAAACTACTAAAATTTAAAGAGTTACCGTTCTTAAAGGAGATACAGTTGAGTAATTTCACGATGCCTAATTTTTTGCTAATTTCGGTGGTATTCTTCAATCATAGGTTTTCCGATGAAAAAATTTAATGGAGTGTTATTTTAAACACATCAGTATTCTAGATATTCTAAAAGAACTCCATTAAATTTTTTCATCGGAAAACCTATGATTGAAAAATACCACCGAAATTAGCAAAAAATTTACCCAGTTGTATGTCGTATGTAAAGTAAGTTTACCCAAAATTTACCCAGTTGTAAGTCGTATGTAAAGGTGTGATCGTATCTTCTTTGTCGACTGTACTACGCGGGTGGAGTCGCGGACAAAAGCTAGTATAAAATAGGTACTTATTTCATAAACAGAATTGTATGTTTATTGTTTCGAAACAGAAATTCTTGAAACAACATCAAAGGGCGCTTGTGTTCACGTGCCATTGAATCCGTACTTGTTTCGTATTTATTTTTGTTGTGTTTCTAAAGGTGCGTACAGATCATGTAACATGTTGTATAACTTGTGTTATATAACACGTACACATTATCTAAGTAACATTGTTTTATAACTTTGCAACATTGTACTAACTTCAGTGTCTACATTACTGAAACATGTTATATAACATGTTGTATAACATGTTGTATAACATGTTTTATAACATTTTTATAACATGTTATATAACATGTTATATAACATGTTATGCTATATAATGTGTACGCACCGTAAAGCCGTATTGGTTCCCGGTGAAGTAGAATAACCACCCCATCTCTTCCTGTGGGTGTGGTAAAAGGCTACTAAGGGATAGGGCTGTTCTCCATCCGACAGTAAACATACAGTCCATGACAAAGTGCCCGCTTGACGGCAATAGGCTCGCCATCTATTCAGCGGGGCCGAAAATCAAAGTTGGTGAAATGTGGGTGTCAATATACCTCTGCTTACCCCTTCGGGGATTTACAGGTGTGTATGTGTACTATGTGTTTCTAAGGAAGCAGGCCACTCTGGCGTGTCGGTAATAAACGCGGGGGGAGGGGGGGGGGGGGGGTTCCATTCCCGCTCAGTGCAAATATTTGTGTGCATGAATACTTATATCTATTTGCATTGGTCTGGCCATCTGGGTATTTCCGTGCCTTGAAGAGCACGTCAAGCCAGCTGAGTGCCACCATTGTAACATGGTACGTGTCTATAATGGTGACCCTCTTTTCCAAGACTTTGCCTTCAGCCATTACCATCAGGCGAGGCGAAGTCAAATTGACGTGTCTTATATGAGAAAAAAAAATAGAATTTTATTAGTGGGAAACGAAATCGCGACCTCCGACATAGCAGTCAAACGTTTTACCGCTACGCTATGGTGGTAGTTATTATAATTGACATAAATAATCATAAGTAATAAATAGGTTACAATAGTTTTACGAGCATAGTATGTAACTGAAAATTTGTGACCAAAATAAACCATACCATACCGTAATAAGTTAATGACATTCATAAACAGTAGCCTAATTATTAATGGGCTATCCCATTAACGCTTAATCCGCGATATTAAAATAAACAGCATACCATAATTTCATACCATCATCACGCTAAACGTATTACAATCACACACACATATAGCAATGAAACACACATTTACAACTTTAACGCACACACACATTACATCATAATATTAATTCCCGCACACATTGTAACCAATCAACCATTATATCTTGAACCTCTTCCCTCCTTAGAACAGTATAAAATCTATAGCCCGAGGAGAAAGCCTGTGAATGTTCACGGATCAATTTATATTGGTAGATGTTGTACACACACACATAGGTAACTGTGTTCGATCAATACCGGTGAAGCGTCTAGCACTTGGAGCCTCGTTCACTTCGATGAGCATCAAGTTCGTACAATGAATGAACGAATAAAGAACGATTTCGTTCTCAGAGACTCAGAGAGGTAGATATTTGATTTTTGGAGATTTCAATCACCCTCAAGACATATCCCCGTCTTGAGGGTGAATGAAATAAAACGTGAAGTATTTTGGGTACCTTAATAGATTAGATTAGACGGTACTTTTCGCTTTTTTTGTCATTTTTTATTTTATCTTTTAAAAAAATTATTTAGTTTCTATTTGTAGCGCTAAAATAACAGTTTCTCAATGAAGGCTTATTAATGTAAACACGATTGACGATATCTAATCTAAGTATAACAAAATTAGCTAAATAATATTAAATTGTAATTAGATAGTTTATATTAAAAATAAGTATACAAATAATATTGAGTATAACAGAAACCAAAAATTTACTGTCTGTCTGTTTCTCTTTCTGTCTGTTTGTAATCGGCAATCTAAGAAACGGGTCGGCTAATTTTGGCGGGATTTTCACTGTAGATAGCTGATGTCATAAGGAGTCACTTAGGTCATTTTTATTTTGGCAAAATTATTAGGGTTCCGCCACAGATTACCTAATAGTTGGGTTCCGCGCAATAAAATTAAAACCCAAACCATGCATTAAAGTCCATGCGGACGAAGTCGAAGGCATAGGCCCGTTTGCATTAAAAATATTTTAGTAGGAAAGTACTGTACCCAAGCCTAAAGAACCCATGACTTGTAATAGTCTTACCTTGAAGGCATTATTTATAAGAGGCTAGGACCTTGCTCAAATAAAGTAACGCCCTAATAGCAAAATCCTCTTTGGCAACCAGGTCGCGATCGCGGCCGAAAGGAAAATATTGTTACAGGAAAGGTAGCATTACTTTTAAGTACCTCCGCGACCTCTGCCTCTCGGTCAGACCCTCTCTATTTGATCGTGTAAAGTAGCTGTATATGAGAGGTTGATATAGTTTTCGGTAAATAGTTAAGCCTCGTCTATAGCTCATGTTTTTCTATGTATTTTCCCTAGCACAACACAATAGAACATGGAAATCTGTACATCCCTCTTGGCACCTTAAGGTAATTTCACGATGCTTAATTTTTTGCTAATTTCGGTGGTATTTTTCAATCATAAGTTTTCCGATGAAAAAATTTAATGGAGTTCTTTTAAACACATCAGTGTTCTAGATTATTCTAAAAGAACTCCATTAAATTTTTTCATCGGAAAACCTATGATTGAAAAATACCACTGAAATTAGCAAAAAATTAGGCTTCGTGAAATTACCCCTTAGAGAATTTTTTATTTAAAGTGCCAAACATCTTAAAAAATGTTGTAATAAACCATAGAGATGTAGAGATTTCCACGTTTTGTTGTGTTGTACTAGTGAAAATGTTGTGAAAAAGACGTGTGGTACTCGGGGCCTGCTGCGGTAAAGCTATTGCATAGCATTTTTTATGAACTTATGCAATTATAATAAATAATAATATAATTTGAATTTGAATTTGAATCTGATTCTGAGTCTGAGTCTGAGTCTGAGTCTGAGCCTGAGTCTGAGTCTGAGTCTGAGTCTGAGTCTGAGTCTGAATTTGAATTTGAATTTGAAAACTAACAACTTATGCAATTATAATTACTTACGTTAAGCGGAGCTACTTCGGAGCAGCTCGGCTCGATTCGTGCGAGCTCGGAGTTGGGGGTGTTACCTTTTTTTCGTTACGGAATTTCTGGATTCGGTCTCCACGCTCAAGGCCCGCAATAGAAGCTATGCAATAGCTTAAAAAATGAACTTTACCCATTACATACATACATACATACATACAATCACGCTTTTATTCCCGGAGGGTTAGGCAGAGGTGAAATTAACACCCACTTTTCACCAATCATTGTATTAGGTCCCACGTAAAAGGGGATGAGCCTATTGCCGTATTGCGGGCACTGTTGTTGACTCAAGCCATATATCTGAGGCTGAGCCTGGGCTGTATATATCTGTCTGATGTTAAACAGCCCTATCCCTTAGTCGCTTTGTATGACACCGCATGGGAAGAGATGGGGTGGCCCAAATCCTACTCTGCCGGGCACCATGCGGCGAATGGGGTGAGTCTATATTGCCGTCAAGTCCCTTTCTTAATCGATTTGAACAGTTAGCATAGTAAATGTTTCAAAATTTCATTCAAGCAAGCACTTTGTCATGGGTTGTATGTTTACTGTCAGCTGTAATATTTTGTAACCCTATGTGGACTATGAGATATGAAAGTGGTTACTGTGGCCTATGCACGTGTGTAACACCAGTCGCGTTACACTCGTACTGCCTACCCTGTCGACCAGAACCTTCTGATACCCTGCTTATAAAACCCAATATTGTAAGTAGTAACTACGTCAGTTGAAATTATTTCGCTATTCCCAGCTTGATGCAGGCGCGGTCCGAGGGGGGGGGGGGGTCACAGGGGACATGACCCCCCCCCCCCAAAACCATGCACTTCATATTGAAAAGTCCCAGTACGAGGGGAGGGGGGGGGGTTAAATTTCTTAAGGAATTTCCGAAGTGATCCCCCCCAAAACTTCAAGCTGCGACCGGCCCTGGCTTGATGAAAACTGATCAACAATATTTCAGTGCATCAACGCTCAATTAAGGAGCAAAATGAGTTTTGCAACGAACTGGCTTTAAAGTAGCGATCACAGATTACGGTGAAAAGCGCTGTCGATTGCAGTGTAAAATTCGATTTATGGAGCGTAATTATGTGCCAGGCTTCAGGTAAGTTAAATCCTAGATATTTTACTCCAAATATAAACTTCGATGCCTTTTATGTTGTAAGTTGTAAGCATCAAATTCAGCCCCCCTAGACAAGTGGCAATTCGTTGCTCGGTGTATGATGGAATAGAATGACGAATGTATAGGTTTTGACGTTGTTGACATTTGTTGACGCCTGTCATATACGTCAAATCCCATACATTTGGCATTCTATTCTACCAAACGCCGTCCGACGAATTGCCACTTGTCTAGAGGGGCAGGTGTGTTTTTGGTTTATGACATACGCCATTCTGAGGCTCAACTGCCTCCCTAGACAATTGACAATTTAGATACCCAAAGTAAGCATACTCGCAGTCGTAGTTAAACTAGCTTGAGTTATGGGTTCTAGAATACCTACCGATAAACGTAATTCGATACATTTTCTTTTGTAAAGGCGTGAATCTATCTAAATATATATAACTCAAAGGTGACTGACTGACTGACTGACATAGTGATCTATCAACGCACAGCCCAAACCACTGGACGGATCGGTGGCATGCAGGTAGATGTTATGACGTAGGCATCCGCTAAGAAAGGATTTTGATTAATTCTACCCCCAAGGGGATAAAATAGGGGATGAAAGTTTGTATGAAACTTTGTCAATTTTAAACCGATCGGGCTGAGACTTTGCATGCATAAAGTTACTATGACGTAGGCATCCCCTAAGAAAGGATTTTGAGATGCAGGCTATAAAAATACTAAGCGATAACCGACATCCACGCGGGCGAAGCCGCGGGCAACAGCTAGTCTACATATAAAAAGGTGAAATACTACTCTCTGATTAATCACGAAATCTTAGAAACTATAAAACCTACAAACTTGAAATTTGGCAGGTAGGTTCCTTATAGGGTGTAAACATCCGCTAAGAACGGATTTTACGAAACTCCCTCCCCTAAGGGGGTAAAACGAACTCCACGCGTACGAAGACGCGAGCGGTCGCTAGTAGGTATACCTATGTACCTATGTATATATGTTAGCTATAGCACAATAATATACTTCGTAAGGCTTCAAGAGCTGCTGAACAGAGTTCGAATTAAATAGCACATAATCCGTTCCTAAACGCCCCTACCCATTGTGACAAGTACTTCAAACTTTGATGGGTTTCTCCGGTCGTGTTTGATTTGCAAAGTAAACCGAGTTCAAGCCGTGTTCGACATAATATAGAAAGTTTTCGATAAAATTCTTGGAGGAGATTTGGGGTTTCAGTTGTTAATTTATTTATTTCAGGCTGTTTATACTGGTTATTGATGGCGTTTGGTGAAACTTGCTACTACTATACTAATATTATAAAGAGGAAAGATTTGTATTTATGTATTTAACGAATAAACTCAGAAACTACTGGACCAATTTAAAAAAATCGCCATTAAAAAGCTACATTATCCGGTTACCAACATCTATATCCGGTTACATATCAAAATCCCGAAGCTTACAATACCGAATTTCATAATACCGACGCGCGACGTACGAAAGACCGAAATTCAAAATCCCGAATGTTCGTTTGACCGAATGTTCAAAATACCGAAAGTACAAAATCCCGAATTACAAAATACCGAAGTTTAAAATCCCGAAAATAAAATTTTTGGATGGTTATAAAAAAAAATAACCACGAAGGCTAAAGCGGAAGCTCCGCTCCGCTCCCGCCTTAGCCTTCTAACCTAATCTATCCAAGTCGGGTTGCGCGGGGTAGGCATTGCGCACCTCAATATGGAAACATTATAGGATAAAAGGGCATGAGAATGACCTCCGCCATATATTGATTTCTCTAGCCAGGTGGACTGACGACTTGCGAAAGGTGGCACGCATATTGGGAGAGGCTATGTCCAGCAGTGGTCCGCAATGGGCTAATTGAGTGATTGATTGATTGATATATAATTATATTATTGTTATAATATTATAAATTACCTACTCGGAGACGAGAAACGAAGTAGTAATTTTAAAACTACGCCCGTTGAAAAAAATAAGTAGATACAAAATTTAAACCAGGATGCCTAGCATCGGTAACGCGAATCAAAATCTCAATTTCGGGATTTTGAACTTTCGGGATTTTGAACTTCGGTTTATCGTACCTACTTCGGTTTTCGTACATTCGGGATTTTGAAATTCGGGATTTTGAATTTTGAATTTTCGGTATTTCAATACGTAACCCTATATCCATATTAATATTATTATAAATGCGAAAGTAACTCTGTCTGTCTGTCTGTTACGCTTTCACGCCTAAACCACTGAACCGATTTTGATAAAATTTGATATAGGGGTAGATTAGACCTTGAGAAAGGACATCCACGCGGGCGGAGCCACCGGCAAAAGCTAGTAGGCTATATATCATCACGCTACTATCAACGATGAACGGGATCAGAACTCCACGCGGGTGGAGCCGCGAGCAACAGTTAGTATTGAATAAAGCACTTGTATTTTTCCTTCCTTTCCTATATTGAAAGAAGTGTAGACGTGCCTTTATCCAAACTTTTTTCATATAACCCTGTATTGTGTTGTTACGCATATATAATAATGTTTGTATGTAATAAGGGTTGTTTACTGCGCATAAACACGAGTGTATGTGTTTGTACGTGTGTTTGTTAAACTAATTTAACACTAGTGTTGTGTGGAACTTGTCGGGGCTGTCAAACTATTATGTATTCTGTGGTTTTGTGTGTGTTTATTTGTCAAATTAACTATTTGTTTACTGGGAAATGGACTCCCTGCTGTGGTTTTCCCAAGTGACTACATTATGGGGTTCTTCTAGACGGGCATTGGAAGGTTTCTTCAGGGTTAGCAGCACGAGAGTAACGCCTCTGCCCCTCTAGACAAGTGGCCGGCGTTTTGTAGAATAGAATGCCAAATGTATGGGACTTGACGTATATGACAGGCGTCAACGAATGTCAAAAACGTCAAATCCTATACATTTGTCATTCTATTCCATCATACGCCGAGCAACGAATTGCCACTTGCCTAGGGGGGCTGGTGTGGCATACGTCCAAAGGCCACGGTAACCACTTCCCATCAGGTGGACCGTTTGCTTGTCTGTCATCTAAATGGTATAAAAAAAACTTAATTTGACTTTTGATTTTGCTCTTCTAGATGAAAAACCATTACCAGCCGCTTCTATCTTCTTCTCTCGTGTCGACGGTATCCTTTTATAGCATAAGGACAGGTTCTCATAAAAACAGATTCGCAAAAGAACAGGGCCTCGATTCTGCTAAAGCACAACCTCTGTCACACCACAGAGACTGCGAGGAAATTCCATTTGATTTTCGCCTTTAAAGCAATGCAGTTATAGTTTAAAATTAAATGGCTTTTTGTAGAGTGAACGAAAGCGTGTAATGAAAATATTGTCATTTAATTTTGGACTTTAACTCCAGAGCAATAAAGTCTAAAATTTAATACCAATTTCTGCAGAGACTGTGGCACGACAGTGGTTTTACTTTAGCAGAATCGAGGGCCTGATTCTCATATGGACAGATTCTCAAAAAGACGAAGTACTCGATTCTCAAAAAGACTGTGGCGTAGCGGTAGTGAACGCGGCTGCTACGCAGGAGGTGCGGGTTCGATCCCCGCTCAGTGCCAATATTTGTATACATGAATATAAATATTTGCATTGGTCTCTGTGTTTCTATGTATAATATGTATGTATTTACAAAAAAAAAAAAAGTATCTAAGTATGTATATCCGCATTCTAGATTCCATAACACAAGCTAATTAAGCTTACCATGGGTCTAGATAGCGTTGTGTAGAATGTTGTAGAATATTTATATTTTATTTCGTTTATAAGTAGAAATGGAAATACAAAGTTTTTAAAAATATTATATCATTTTGTTAGATTTTAGTTTGCCCAATATGCAGCCGTCTTGATAGAGTTTCTAGAGGTACTCATGAGTTCCTACGGTGTACATGTGTGGGGGCGAGTAGCAGTACCACACGTTGGCAGGTGGGTACAGTCTGTCAGTCTGTGGCATAGCTCGTCAAACTTCAACACCTTATGTAAAACCAACGATGTCCTGAAATGACGAAAATAGGAACCACGCCAATAAAAGCAATAAAAAGATAAATAAATCGTACTGTGAACATAATCCTATTTTTTGTAAATTCTTCACGTTCCGGAGTAAGCCGGTTTATTTCTGTGTAACGTAATTTAGTTCGGGGAGTCCCCGGGGTAAACAGATTACATTAAGCTCTCACAGATTGTTTGAGCACAATCTGATAGACGGGTAATATTCCTCAATATAAATTATTGAAGCAATTATAAATATTTTTAAGCATTATAAATATTTTGAAGACAATTTTTTTAATGTATAAATTCTATTTCATTTTTGACATTTTTGTAACTACTGACATTGCACTAATAAATTATTATGATAATTCCTCGATCCCACAATATTGATAGAATTTCTTCCAGCAGAGTTGACTCTCTGCTTACTGGGTATTCTGTTTTTATGTCATTTAGCTGAATTGTCTTTCAGCTGTCTAGGTAACATGCTTTCATGTCAACTTAACTGAATTGTCATTACGCGAAAAAAACATTATGCTAGTAACCCTTTTTAAATTGACGAATCAGAATTTAGTCTATTAATTTTTATAATGTGTGAAGGTATTGCATGTACACAACTAATAGTAATAAACATTTAATATTTGCACGCCACAAATGGCAGAATATGCTGTATACTCCTAATCACCCCAACACCTGTAACCTGCCATATTCTCGGAAATAAAAGTTCTCATTCTTATTCTTATTCTTGAAATCTTTGGACCAGTATTCTACTAATCCGATTGCTCAGGATAATATTTTGGACCTAAGTCCAAAATGTGCTCTATACGCGCAGTAGGTACACGTTTATTGGGTATCTTTTAAGGATAGCACGGGGTGCTACTGCGGTGGACGAGCTAAAGTTCACCAAGCATAGATTACTTATTATATACTATTATATAATTGTAAAGTGATCGTGTCTGTACATTGGAGATATTAAAAAAAAAAATACTTGGGTTATGTTATTTTAACGATACTGAACACGAAAATATTTTTTTTGAATTTCCTGTCTGTTTGTCTGTTTGTTCGCGATGGACGCAAAAACTACTGGACGGATTTTGGTGCGGTTTTTTTTGTTAGGAAGGGCTTGCTCAGACTTAAAATCTTACGTTTGTTTGATCGCAATCGGTTGAGTAGAACCGAAGATATGAGCAAAGGTCGCGTTACCCGAGATGCACGCGGGCGGAGCCGCGGGCGGAAGGCTAGTATTACAACACAATCCGCGCGCGCCAGAGCCTCGTTTGTCACGCGATTTAGGTCCAAGATACGTGTCCCAAGGTATACTAAGTAATATTGTAAATGTGAAAGTTTGTGAAGATGTTTGGATGTTTGTTATTCATTGTGTCAATTAGTCTATCGAAGTCCACTGCTGGATATATACCTCACCGATCGATGATGTGAGGCTTTGGCCTACAGTTTCCACGCTGGCCAGACGGGTTGGTACAGGGTTTTATTTCGAGTTATCCGTCTCTCGCAGTGATATGGTCTGCGTATTATTCCTCTGTTAACACTCGGATGGGCTTCTTATTCTATCACGCTCTAATAGCTGAACGGTTCTGACCTGGAATAACACATAGGCCATTTTTATCCCGGGAATACGCACCGATAAATTGCGGGAATGGGCTCAAAATCAAAACTAGACGCGAACTAAACTGAACTGTAAAAATTTCAAGAGATAGAGCCTGGGTTCAGAAATACAGACAGCGAAGACTAAAGGTATGATTCCGTAGGTGACCGCATAATGACAACTGCAGCAGACAGCCGATACGCGTAATTCATAACATTGCGGCTTCTCAATGGTCCCTTTACCCGTATCAAGTAATGGGTACGCTGAAGGACCTATCCCTTTAGGGCCATCTCGTCCTCTCTATCAGAATGTCCACTGTATCAAGTTGTCCACTGTATCGAAATGAACACTGTACCAACTGTAACAAAATGACTACTGTATCGAAAAGTCCACTGTACTAGAATGTCTACTGTATCGAAATGTCCACTTCTTCTGCTGTATGCGTCTGCAGTGGTCGTATGCGGTCGACTTTGGAATCAGACCTTTAATAAAAGGTTTCCATTTTTATCTTTAAGGTACGGAACCCTAAAAAATACAGATGATTAAATGTACAACGTACCCTGCTGGGTACTCACTAACGTTTTTTTCAATTCACGTGTGTTCCTTGCCAAATACAGAGAACCCTGTAGGCATCATGAATCTTTTATCATTGTAGCTTCTTTATTACTCGTCCATAAATAGGCACGGGCAATCAAATTTAAAAGCCTCACCGGAACAGCGATGCCTTAAAGGCACCTTAATCAAATGAAGTGCAAAGATTTAGGGGAGGCAAGTACAAACGGGGTCAAAAGGGGGGTTTCTTTGAAGATTTTGAATATGATAAAGATGAAAGAAGAGGTAATGGTAATTTTTATGTTGATAAATTAGTTACTTATGTTGTAGAACCTGTTACTGTTATCCTTATCATGCATACATCTATAAATTCCCGAAGGCGTAGTCAAAGGGATATATACTCCGATCCAGTACCATTTTTCTAATACCCCGTGGTATTTTTTTTATCACATTTATATTCTGTTCCGAAATATGTAATACCATTTTTGAAACTATTTAATCCATATCCGTCCATACTAATATTATAAATACGAAAGTAACTCTGTCTGTCTGTCTGTCTGTCTGCCTGTTACGCTTTCACGCCTAAACCACTGAACCGATTTTGACGAAATTTGGTATAGGGGTAGATTAGACCTTGAGAAAGGACATAGGCTATGTTTGTTCGCGATAACCGACATCCACGCGGGCGGAGCCGCGGGCAAAAGCTAATTTATAATAATAAATCTATTCCGAACGAATACTAAAGTAGGTACTGTCAGCAGAAAAGATAGGCTGGTTAAGTGGTGACTGAGTTAGAAAAAAAATAAAGACAAAAAAGGCTAAGCAATGAAAACCAGGTCAGTCTTAGGATGGGTGACTATTGTTATTCTCTATTACGTGGGACCGAATACAATGATTGGTGAAATGTGGGTGCTAATTCATCTCTGCCTACCTCTTCAGGGATAAAGGCGTGATTATGTATGTATGTAGATAGATAGATAGATAGATAATACTTTATTGTAAACCAATAAATTTACAATAGAGACAAGTAGGTATCATGTATACAGTTTAATGTACAATGGGCGGTCTTATCGCTGGAAGCGATTTCTTCCAGGTAACCTTAAAGATAAATTCGGCCAAGTGCGAGTCGGACTCGCCCATGAAGGGTTCCGTAGTAGCAAAGGCGAAAATTGCGGTTTATGACGTATTAAAAAAAAAAATTCAGACTGGCTCTCGTTCGAACCAATTTTTAGTGGTAGTTTTCATGGCAATTTACATCATATATTTTTTTTAGATTTATCATTCTCTTATTTTAGAAGTTAGAGGGGGGAGGGGGGGGACACACATTTTTCCACTTTGGAAGTATCTCTCGCGCAAACTATTCAGTTTAGAAAAAAATTATGTTAGAAACCTCAATAGCATTTTTAAAGACCTACACACGTATGGGTTTGATGAAAAAAAAAATTTTGAGTTTCAGTTCGAAGTATGGGGACCCCCAAAATTTAATGCTATTTTTTTATTTTTGTGTAAAATTCTTAATGCGGTTCACAGAATACATCTTCTTACCAAGTTTCAGCAGCATAGGTCTTATAGTTTCGGAGAAAAGTGGCTGTGACATACGGACGGACAGACAGACAGACGGACAGACATGACGAATCTATAAGGGTTCCGTTTTTTGCCATTTGGCTACGGAACCCTAATAATGGTGTAGTATTCATATAAATTAGATATAAGATGTATTGATAGAAAAGGAAGAGAGGGAATAAAGCACAACTAACGTAAATCAAATGAATATAGGACACACATAAATAGAAAAATAACATATAACACATAAATAGAATGCGATGGATACAAGTATATGTAATCTTCTTCTTCCTCTTAGCGTTAATTCCCAGTCGCATCCGAAGCTTTCAGCTCGGAGTCTGGGGTCCGCTTTTACCAGTCTTAACCACGGATTTGGCTAGACCTCGATATTTTCCGTGAAGCGATTGTCATCTGACCTCCACAACCCAATGTTAACATTAGGCGATATCGAAGCTTTGCAGTTAGACCGTTTGTTTTTGGATTTTTGAGGGCTCCAACTACCCGTAACGACTGCCATAGATTTTCTCATGGCAACCGGGACCGACGACAAGTATATGTAATATACAGTAGTAAAAAATGTATGTATGAGTTTTAAAATACCCTCATATCTAGATTGTGAAAATAGATCCACCTAACCACCCCCACGTAGGTAGGTATACATATAATAATAGTTCCACACAGATCAATAGATAGTGCTTTCAGAAGGGTTGTGTGGTCTAGATTTGGTATTACGAGTACGACTGCCATGTTATTATTGGCCCATTTCCAGATGAATTGAGGTTATGTCTGGCGGTCGGCGTTGGTATCTCCGTCTATGTTGGTACAGTCAGCATCAGAATGAGATCGATCTAGCAAACTACTCAAAATGGTCTTAATGCCTTGGTATTCTCCCTTCATGTTGACTGATTATTCTGATATTAGGTACACACCTTTAGTTCGGATGATAATACCTTTTTTTTATCGTGCGAAAAATCCCCACGGATACCTCCCCCGCCGGCGCCGGAGAAGGAGGTTATATCGGACTCGAACCGACTAAAACGCACGCCGTCTGTGGGCCGTCGGTTGCCGGAGGTGAGGTTGTCGTAACCTCGCACCCCGGCCGACCCAGGTGTGGGGACCACTGAGTCCCCAACTCGCCCCCGGGTATTTGGAGGCAAGCAATGCGCGCCACCGCCGCGGTCTGCTTCTGCTAGGGTAATAGGCGGATCCACTCGTCACCCCCAGGCCCGCGCTCATGGGAAACGGAGTTAGGATTCAATTAGCCATTGCTCCTCTCTCACTAATTCCATAACTTCCTAACAAACAAACACATTTTCACACGAATCCAAGTACTCACTATACCCTATTTGCTACTCTTTATCAATAGCACTATTATACAAAAAAATCGTGACATTTTACTCTTCCCAAAATGGCGACACGAAACAAAATGGAATGCCGTTTCTAAACGGGACAGATTGTTGACTCCGTCGTCGGTTCAATTCGTTTATTTCCGGACGATCACAGCGCCGGATGTGGGGCAGCCCTGTCGCTCCATTAGGGCTACCCGTAAATATTTAATGTCTCCGTCAACATACGTTTAGTGGAATAGCGTTGGAGGTTTGTAGAAAGGCTTTATTCGTGTTGTGCTAACTATTTTACGGTCTTCAGGGAGATCCCCGATTTAAGTTGAGTGTAAAAAAGTGTGTTCTTAATTCGGTCTTCTTGTTCAGTTAATAAACGTCTAACTTAAACGAGTCTTTCTCATAATGGCTGTTATAATTCAAGAATATTTAGACAACAAACGCGTTCGTTATTTGTTCAACTATGCTACTCAAATAAAACATTATACTACATAATTCGATTGAGTAAACATGTTTGTAAATAGACCAAAAAATCACGCACTTTTATACTATTTAGGTCGCAGACAAGCACACGGCCCACCTGATGAAAAGTGGTGCCGTGTCGGACACTTGTGCTGCCGACCCAATAAGAACAGAGAGATTCTGTGCCGTCAGCGCAGAAGACAAGTAGGACATGACTTCGGTTTTCCCACTGACAGCACAATTACATCAGTATTTAGATCAAGTAAACATGTATGTAAATAGACCAAAAACCCCGCTAAAGTTATCGTTATGTAAGTTTCTTGTCGGAGCCTTCATGACGGCAATAAGCTCAACCTCTACCACACGGGATTAAAAATCATATTTGCTGAAAAGTGTAGTGCCCCCTCTACCCGAAATTACGTGTATTTTTTTATTATTAATTAATGCTGAAAAGTGGGTGCTGATACACTTATGCCTACCCCTTTGGGGATTTACAGACATGAATATAAATATGTAGTAGTACATGTACATAATATTTTAAAACCGATACTAAACAACAGATAACTAAAAAGTTATTCAACATTATATTACTTCTAGCGCCATTCAGTTTTATTTAAACTAGTACAAGAATGCCATCAAAAGCTTTTGAACTGAATGTGTGACGTCACTTATTACGTCACACGCAGGTTGTGCGGCGCCGCGGTGACGTCATAGACTAGTCTCAAAGAGAATACTAGGTCGCCAGACATGGCGTCGATTGCCATAGCAAAACTTACAAGAGATTAATGACGCAATACATTTTTATAATGCAGATTTTTATGGTGAACTGCTATAATTTGTAACTATAGTTGCGGCACGCTATGATGGCCGTTTTGACACGACTGGTTTTGCTCGTTTTCTCTTTACAACGAACGGTTGACGAATAACTGAAGAAAAATATAGCGAGACTAGTACAGAAGAAAATATACTTCACGCACCAAAAAAGAGAGGAAGCGTTTTTTGACGTTACTCGGCAAATATGGCGTCGTTTGTTGCCTCCAACAATCACCAGAGGTCACTGTCGTCTATGAAATTTTACTATGTTCTGAGTGTGCGACCCCTGGATACCAAATGTACTCAACAACAGCATGCCGAACTATTACGTCACTACAAATCCTGCATCGCGAAAGTGAAGTTCTAGTACAAGATTTTTGGAGGAGGTAGGACACGACGGTATATCCGTCCCAATCGAGCATTCCGACTGGGGAAGTACCTCCGCCTTACCGCGGCTATATTACCTCGTGTTGTGTTCCCAGCGGTGTGTAGGGTAGCCAGAGCTCACTGGAGAGGTTTTGTACTGGCAGTGTGAAAATCGAAGGCGTATTCTACTTATCTTTTGCGCTGACGGCACAGAAAATCTTTGTTCTTACGGGGTGCACCACTAGTGTGATTCCCCTGGTGTTTTACTTGCCCATAGGCCACGGTAACACTTACTATCAGGTGGGCCGTGTGCTTGTCTGCGACCTAATTAGTATAAAAAGATATAAGAACATAAAATATATTCAAAGGTTGGATTTACCGGAGTGAGAGACTGGCTTCTGAGCAAGCCGCAACAGCTCGTAATCTCTGTTTCATCATTACCCGCTCATATGCCAGTCATTCACCCAAGTGAAACCACGGAATACATTTTATGTTCCATATCTATATCTTGTAGCAGCGTTAGAACTTCATTATCGCGATGCAGGATTCGTAGTGAGGAAGTAGTTCGGCTTGTTATTACTAGATGGCGCTGGGTACATGTGGTATCACCACTCAAGGGGCGTATATTAATATTACGTGACGGTTTTTTTTTTGCAATTTTCAACCCCACCTCCCCATGTGATACGTGGTGAGGTTTTAAAATAGTCTGTTACGCTTTCACGGCTAAACCACGCAAAATCGATTTTGATGAAATTTGGTACAGGAGTAGATTAGACCTTGGGAAAGGACATAGGCTATGTTTGGTCGCGATAACCGACAGCCACGCGGGTGGAGCAGCTGCTAGTAATTCGTAATTGTTATAAATTAATAATATTGACGTACTAGCCTTCCGCCCGCGGCCATCTCGGGTAACGCGACCTTTGCTCATATCTCCGGTTCTACTTAACCGATTGCGATCAAACAAACGTGAGATTTTAAGTCTGATCAAGCCCTTTCTAACAAAAAAAACCGCATCAAAATCCGTCCAGTAGTTTTTGCGTCCATCGCGAACAAACAGACAAACAGACAGGAAATTTAAAAAAAAATCCATATTTTCCAGTATCGATAACATAACATAACCCAAGTATTTTTTTTTAAATATCTTAAATGTACAGACACGGCCATTTTACAATTATATAATAGTATAGATATAGATGTCCAGTAGTGGACTGCAATATGCTAATTGATTGATTGATTGCATCACGTATTATTTCTTCATGCCAGTACTTAAGTAGGTAGCTATGTTTTCTTTTTACTTAGTTTTGAGCCATTTTAAAGCCGTGATATTCCTGCATACCGTGGCTATATAATACGTCATTGGTCCACACATAATCTCACACAAACACACAATCCTTTACACAAACGTTCACATTCATAATGTTAGTAGGAAGTAGGTTAACTGTTGTGGCTTCTCCCGTGTGTACTGTTTATGGAGGAAAATTGTGTGTTGCAGAAATAAAAAGTACAATAAATTGGTCAGCCATAGTCATCAGAGCATCAACCCTGTTAGGCAACCAAACCCGGAGGGTTAGGCAGAGGTGAATTAACACCTACATTTCACCAATCATTATAATTGGTCAACGTAATAGGAGGTAAGCCCATTGCTGCATTCCAGGCACTATTGTTGACTCGAGCCATACATCTGAGGCTGAGTCTGGGCTTTATATATTTGTCTGATGTTAAACGGCCCTATCCCTTAGTCGCCTTGTACGATTCGGGAGGAGATGGGGTGACCCAAATTCTACTTAGCCGGGAACCGCGCGGCTAGTGTTGGCAAAACAAAGCAACTAAATAATAAAATAACTTCAAATATAAATAAATCGAATAAGTTAAAAATAGTTTTATTTCTAACATTCGCGCAATCTTCCAACAATATCAGTAACTAGCTGTTGCCCGCTTCTCCGCCCGCGTGGAATTCTGATCCCGTTCATCGCTGATATATAGCCTATATGTTAATCCAGGGTATAACCTATATACATACCAATTTTCAACCAAATTGGTCCAGCCGTTTATGCGTGAAAGAGTAACAGACATCCACACATCCACACATCCACACATCCACACATCACATCCATTCTCACAAACTTTCACATTTATAATATTAGTAGGATAGTAGGAAGGATAGGATTATATTTTATTGTTTGATAAGTATTATGACTTCATCCAATTAAGCTCATTATGTTATGAGTATTATGACCCAGTTATGTTATCTATCTGAATTCATAATATACTTGTTTTTATAGACTCATTCGGTAAATTGTACTACAGAATTATAAAAAGAAGTTAGATCATGATCTCAGGTATAGGACCGTAGACCAATTAGTTGAACAGAGCAGTTGGTTGGACCACTACAGGGTATTAGGGAATCTTTCCCAAGTAGTTATGGTTGCAGGGTGCCTAAAACTGGTAGTTGTCACATGTAAATAAGCTGCAACGTCGGGCTAAAAGTAAAGTAACAAATAAATCGCGATATAATCCGTTAAAAATTGTGTTTTATTTCAATGATTGATATTCGTGTAATCTTCAGAAAGTATCAAAATAATATTCACAAAGTTAAAATTCCTTCTGTACTAGTCAATGAATGAGATTGCGCATCTCGCTTGCATTCTTAGGAACTACGATAAAGTTCTAAACTAGGTTGAAATGGAAGAATCTGCTGAGTTCAGAAAAGTGCACCTGCGATATCAGGTGTTATTTGTAGAGAAGATGGATTTATAAGATTCTTGTTTTATTGTGAACGAGATGATATATGCACGTCTGTAACAAAGGGGTAGTCAGAGGTGTAATAACACCCACATTTCGTCAACTATGATTTTCAGGTCCTGCGTAATTTTTGTTATTACAACTTAGGTGGCAAACAAGTACATGTTCTACCTGATGGAAAGTGGTTACCGTGGCCTATGGACGTATGCAACACCAGGGGCGTCACGCTCGCGCTGACGATCCCGTGATAACCTTCTGATGCACTTCTTGAAGGTAATAAGGGGTGAGCCGTCAAGCGGGCCCTGTGTCATGAGGCTGTATGCTGACTGTCGGGTGGACAACAGCCCTATCCTTTAGTCGCCTACTACTACCCCTACGGGAAAAGATGGGGTGGCCCTATTTACTCCAGCGGGGAACAAAAACAAAAAAAATGCATTTCCCGTCAAATAATATTTACACACTAAAAAGATAGTTCTTTGTTCAAGTAAACAGACTAAACTGAGTACTCACGTTTTACATACATACAATCACGCCTGTAATTACCCGAAGGGTTAGGCAGTGGTGTATTAATACCCACATTTCGCTAACTATGATATTCACCTGCAAGTAAGGTTGACTTGAGTCGTGAAGAAAAAAAAAGTAGGTACCAAACTTTTATTTACGAGGGGATACCCCCTCTCAGATACCCCCTGCCGGGTCCAGCAGGGGTAAGTAGTTGTAGTTATGTCGAACTCGAACCGACCAAAACCGCGCGGCTGTATCAGGCTATCAGTTGCCGGGGGTGAGGTAGCTTATGGCATATCCCTCACGCACCCTAACTGACCCAGGGTCATAGAAGGTCCCCTCGGGTGCGGGTACTTCCTATAATGAGCGTCGGTAGCTTAGTGGCTAAGGAGTCGACCTTGCGGTCAAGAGGTCCCGGGTTCGAATCCTGACCATTACATTACCGACGTGATCCTACTCCTAGCACAAGCAATTTAGCTTATTTCGAGGAGTTAATAGTAATATTTGTAATTTCGGTTGCTATTCTTTAAAAAAAGCACCTTAAAAGTTATAGTACAGAAATGTAGGTATCAATACACTCCTGCCTACCCCCTCACCTAACTACCGTAATTATACGTAAGCAATGAACTTAAGAAAACACACAAGACTGACGCCGCGTATCTTTACACTCCTACCTCCACGAGAGGGTACTCTCAGCTAACTACCGTGAGTATACGTAAGCAATAAACGTAAGAAAACCCACAAGCCTCACGCCGCGTCGAGGTCACTATATCCGATTATATGACTTGACTGTTGGCCTCCAACAGATCGGCATGACCGCAACCTTTTGCCACGGCCTGAGGTCAAATGCCGACCCTTTTTTGTAAGAACGGTTATGAGTAATAAAGCCGACATGTTATTGTGCCTATGAGAACTGGAAATGGCTCGCGTTCGTTGGGTTGAAGCTCTCTCTTGAGAACTATACGAATAACATAGTATAGTAGCGTCGCTTTCCAATAAGATAAATAAATAAATATTGTAAGACTTTCTACACAACGATATCTAGACCCAAAGTTAACTAGCTTGGGGTTCTAGAATGCGGGTAAACATACTTTTAGATATATTTTTTCGTAAATACATACTTAATATACATAGAAACACCCAGACCAATGCAAATATTTATATTTAAGCACTCAATTATTTGATAGTCCTAGTCAAATAAGTTACTTTTTACTAAACTTCCTAAACCGTAAGGTATCGGTAATTGATCCTGTAAGACACATTGTACAAAGTAATTACGACGTTTATTAAACCTCAAAAAACATTTTTCGATACAGGATATGTAGTCAGCAATTATTTTCAAACATCCTGCTTGTTATGCTACGTTTACATACTCGCGGCAGAGCGAGGGAAGTGGCGAGAGAAGTGGGCAGAGACGTGGTGTGAATGGTATATTCGTCATGCCGCGAGTACTGCCGCGTATGTTGCGCAAATACTAGCGCGATGAACTATACGAGACCGCTAGATGGCGCTAAGCTAAATAAAACACGACTTTCGTTATTGCTCCTCGAATATTTACTTTTAAAAATATTTATATCGATCTACGGAAAGTGTATAGTAGTTGAAAGTGATAATTTTTATTAATAATCTATTTAATTAATTCGCTATGCTGTAAAAGCTTATTGCGTACACTGTCCTCCATACGTTTACGTCCGTCTCCGTTGCAGGGCGAATACTGACTGTAATGCGGACCAACGCGATGATGGGAGTGTGTGAATGCTAGGGCATTAATCGCGCGAATATTTCTGGCAACACGATGAGCAATGCGAGCGGCAGTATGTAAACGCGGGGTTACAAACAGACAACCACCCATTAAGTTTATTATTATTGATTTTTTTTAAATCGCCATAGATACTCCCCCACCCCCACTTTAGTCAGTGGGGGAAGTTATAAAGGATTTGAACCAACTAAAACGCACGCCGTCTGTGGGTCGTGGATGAGGCTCTCACCCCGACTGCGTTATGACAATGTCTGAATTTTACGCGAATATCATTAATACATACATACAATCACGCCTTTATCCCCGGAGGGTTAGGCAGAGGTGAATTAACACCCACATTTCACTAATCATTGCATTAGGTCCCACGTAATAGGGGTTAAGCTTAGAGTATACATTACTATAGAGCGCGCCTTACAAGTATGAACTGCTATCACGGGTATGAACAGTACCGAGGCTCCTGGCTCAACCTCAATCAGTAGCAAAACAATACCCATCAAAATGACTTCGCAAGTAATATTTAATTCGATATGTTAAATCAAAATTTTATACAGCATCGTATATTTGTAGTAATAATGACGCAAAAATACCGCAAAATGACGCCATTTTTTTGTATTTTGGCTTTAATTTTATCCAAGCATATCAAATCGAACAAAAAACTTCATAACAACAAACTACATTAATAAGTGCATCTATTGATATTTTCGGTAATACATGAAACGTCTATAGGTGCGCTATACCATCGCAAAGTATCTGCTAACACTCGGCGCCAAAGACCTGAGTGATACGCGCGCTCTATATTTTATAATGTATACTCTAAGGGGTTAAGTCTATTGCCGTATTCCGGATACTATTGTTGACTCGAGCCATGTATCAGAGGCAGAGTGTGGACTGTATATATCTGTCTGATGTTAAACAGCCCTATCCTTCTGTCGCCTTGTACGACACCGCATGGGAAGAGATGGGGTGACCCAAATTCTACTCCGCCGGGAGCCACGGGAAATCAATAAAACGCGATAGAACTACATATTATGTTAATTGAAACATGTTCCTCCAAACATCCCAATTTGGCCGCCGTTTCTAATATATTTATTTATGTATATCGTACATGTATATTTTTATCAGTATACAATAAAGGTTATTCTAGTCTAAAATCTAAAGATCTCTTACAGTTTGTTCACAATCCGTAATCGCCCCGAGCTCAATATTGTACAAGGTCCTTCACTAGACAAATACTTCACTTCAAGGAGACCGCTTGATCCCCTTGCACCCGGAGGAGACACGATCTTGTAAATCACAATCTTTAAGTGATAGGGGAATGTGTGTGTGTCTAGGGATGTTGGCGGTGCAGTAAATCCTTCGACCATATACTTTACTAGCTGTTGCCCGCGGCTCCGCCCGCGTGGAATTCTGATCCCGTTCATCGCTGATATATAGCCTATATGTTAATCCAGGGTATAACCTATATACATACCAAATTTCAACCAAATCGGTCCAGCCGTTTATGCGTGAAAGAGTAACAAACATCCACACATCCACACATCCATTCTCACAAACTTTCACATTTATAATATTAGTAGGATTGACACAGTTTTCGAACAAAATGAAAAGACGGTACAAAATACGCGTTATGTGTGAGTAAGTTAATATTAATATTGTGATTATCTTCTAATACGAGTATATAAACATCAATGCCACTTTTCGTTGTTATTTTATAAGTCAAGAACGGCTGAACCGATTTGGCTAATTTTAGTCTTGAAATATTCGTGGATGTCCAGGGAAGGTTTGAAAGATGAGATAATAGGTGCAGCGGGAAAGGGAAAAATATGGCGGTACGAAGTTCGCCAGGATATCTAGTTTTTTATATATAGGACACGTCAATTTGACTTCGTCTCGCCTGATGGTAAGCTGAAGGCAAAGTCACTGAAAAGAGGGTCACCATTACAGACACGTACCATGTTACAATGGTGGCACTCAGCTTGACGGCCTCATCAGATGCTTTTTCACGCCCCGCTTAAAGGACCCGGGACTGTAGGAGGAGGGAAACACGTGAACTGGTAAGGAATTCCAGGTCTTAATGGTGCGGCAGAAGTAGGAGTCGCCGAATCGATTGGTTCTTGATGGAATATTCTGCACCGTATGCGGGTGGCATCTAAGTCCTGCACGTGTTGTCCTATATAGATTCTTTAAACTGTCAATGTGTGCATGTTTTGGGATGTATGTCAACTTGTACCAAAGTAGTAGACCTATATTACGCCACGTTGTAGTGTGACTTACTGTGTCTATAGAGTTTTCATATGTCTAAACTCTTTTTTGACTTTCAACGTGATAACACGTTCTTTTTTTGGCGTGACAAGATGCCTTAATTTTTGACATCCGACATAACAGGACGCTCTTGATAAACGATCCTTGTTAGGTTCAAAACAAGGCTTCAGGACAAGTGGGGGGTACTAACACCCATAACAAGTATATATCTACTCATGACGCTTGACGGCAATAGGCTCGCCCCTATTACCTACCCACCTACGGGTTATGGTACATCTCGCCCAAGTACGTGGGACCGAAAATTATACTTGATGAAATGTGGGTATTAATACGTCTCTGCCTACACCTTCTGGGATTTATAGGCATGAATATATGTCTAGGACTATTATTACAGTGCATTATCATCATAGTATTATTATGTATACTCTAAGCATCATAGTGATACCGGCTGCATACAAAGTACAAAAGCGCAGATTTTGTGGCCTGGGGTCCTCTTTTTACTCTTTCTATTGATTCCACTCTACTACTCTTTTATCCGTTATTGGCTTTTATGGGACTGACTACCGTCTAACCCCCCCAACCCTGAAAGCCTGTACCAGAGTCTCGGCCGTTAAAATTACAAGTGTACCGTAGTGTACTAGCTAGTAAATTGGAGTGACTACTAGGACTGAAGATCTTGTTAGGGTGCATTGGGGTCCCACACCCCATAATCTTCCAATGGTAATATTTTTCTACATGTCTCCATATTATTTTAAAAGTTTCAATCGACAATCAGCATTCTTCCAAAAAGTTAGACTGGCCACCAGAATAATTTTTGGTAAGGGTCTACGAAATTCGTAGACGTCCGTAGCAAAAGGCTACGATGTAGCAGATAGATGAGTGAGATGATGCAATTTTTATTGTAATTAAATATTTTTTGTCGTTTAGTTTTTTTTCTTTTAAATTGATATTGTTATATTATATCTCTTTTTCATTCGAGCGCTATTTCAAGCAATATTTCTTCTTTACTGATATTGTAATGATCGATCAGTGTTTTTTTTTTTCAACTATTCTTCATCCGAGCGCCATTCCCGGTTGCATCCAAAGCTTGCCCTTCAGAGCCTGGAATCTCTTCTTTCACTCCTCTTTTCGTCTTTTGGTTTATTTTGGCTCTTAATGGAGAGACTACCATCTGACCCCACAACTCAGAGAGAAAAACCTCTACCAGAGCTTTGTCTATCAGTTCAGAAGATAATCCAGAATATATGATGGGTTTCACCAAAGAATAATTATAATCCATACTCCATACTAATATTATAATAGGGGTAGATTATATCTTGAGAAAGGAGATAGGCTATGTTTGGTCACGATAACCAACATCCACGCGGGCGGAGCCGCGGATAAAAACTAGTATATTATAAGTAAATTGAAGAATATTTTTAGCTCATCATTATAACTTGAAAAAAATATACCTACGCTTTCAAAAAATATCCCTGAAATCATTCATTCACGTATAATCTACCATACAAAATTTTAAATAAGAATCATTCATCCAAATACAGATTATATATAAAATAGTTTCAAGAGTGTCTCACCGTGGGCTGCATGGTGTCTGGCTGTCGGCCAGCTGTTCTCAACCGTACGCCGCTATTTATACGCCCAGGATATCGATTTTCCCTGGTACCGTTACGTAATACACGACACAGTCAAAACGTTCGTCGCCCCTGCCGGTTACACTCATAAAACGCACATCTTACTTCAAAACCGATGAAAAATATCAACTATTTTAATTCCAAATTCAAAATTAACTACACTAGGCCGAATGCGAACATCTATTGTCGAAAAAAAAAAGAAATTTTATTTTTCGAAAATGGAAGGCGGGAATTGACTATTCAATATTTTTTTAATTCACAAAATTGACTGTGGTCCGCTTTGGGAAGGTCCAAGGAGGTTTGATACAACCGTGTCCAGTGGCGCCTCCTGGCAAACTGCCGGTTTTACGAGGCGACTGCGCGCTTCACGCGTACAAACAAATTACAACACTTTTTTTTATTCTCAACTTTATCTCTATAGAAATAAAGTCCAAATTTATTTGATTTCTGTTTTAAATTGTGAGTGTACTTTTTCTTCAGTTATAGTGACTCTTATTTCAGAGTTCTTAAGGTGTATTTTAGATTGTATTTTAGAAAGATAAATCATAGTTTGGGTCAGCACTGTTTTAGCATTGATGGAAGAACAGACATGATGGCGCCTATTTTTCATTCATTTGTCACAATATTTGATTTCATAAATCTTGTATCGTTCTATCTGATTGTGTTTTAGGTTTTCTTTTGTATTATCTGACGAGTTGCTGTTGAGTATTGAAGGTCAGTTGGCAATCACTGTCATAAAAGTCAATAAAACAATGATGACTATAAAAGGTAATAATGACTATATTATGATGATGACTTGATGATGGATGATGATTATTGTAACATTTTATCAAATACTTACTAACAACATGATGTATAGTTTTAGCTACGCCCTAGAGCTCGTAGATCCTTCGTAGACACGTAAAGCTATTCGTAGCCCGGAGCTACGACGGTTGCGCAAATATTATCCCAACAACTTGCTTGATGTGTCTGTGAAATTTAAGAGGATTATTATGTGGTGGCAACATTTTCACAAATAGGTCGACATAATGTATTAGTCAAATGTCATAGGTCAATTTTATAAATTCGTAAAGATGGATATGGAATACTTAACTTAATATAAGTATGTTAGTTAAATTAAATTACAATATTATTTACAATAATTAAACTAGCTAATTATGAAAATATGGAAAAAAAAATACAATTACTTACAAAATATTTACAAAACTATGCTATATAGGTACCTACTGTATATATAAAAAAAAGATAGGCAGTGACTGTAACGTAAGGCATCTGCATCACTAGTGTGACGCCCCTGGTGTTGCCTACGTCCATAGGCCACGGTGACCACTTCCCATCAAGTCGGCGGTCTGCTTGTCTGTTAAGTAAAGGTATGATTCCGAAGTCGACCGCATACGACAACTAGGAGACCATTGAAAAGTCACAATGAATTACACACACGCAACGTGCCTGCAATTGTCGTATGCGGTCACCTTCGAAATCAGACCACTTAGTATAAAAAAACTACTATAGGTTAATTTATAGATGGGTCCTGAAATATATCACTTTTTATTCAGTTTACAGATTGTGACGTCACAGTGGACTCCCCCTCTACCTTCAAAGCCCGACAATTGTCGGGAAGGACTCACTGTTAATTAAGGCTGAGTGTCGACCTTGGGAAGGACACTTCCCGGATTGACACGTAATTTAATTCTAATGTTCCCAGAGTTTGATTTAATTAGACGGTAGTTGTTATCTAAAATTGCATGTCAAAATTGAGGCGCTCGTGGCCAGATGCGTTCATTGTTCGGTAAACGATAAGTTTAAGTTAACTAGGTGTAGTTGTTATTTGGATGGGTGACCGCTTAGTGGTATATCATCTGAGAGTTTCCGTGCTTCAGAGGGCACGTTAGAAGTCGGTCCCGGCTGTCAATAGTCGTTAGGTCAAGATGGTGGTCTATATGGGTCGCATCAAAGGCTGTTTCCATTCTTAGAGTTTGGGTCCACTTAAATGAACTGATGGATAGAAAATGATGGTATTGTAAATTTTATAAAATACTAATATCTAAATACGTACAGAATTTTAGTAATAACAACATGATGTGTCTACTCATAGCTACGCCGTAGATCTCGTAGATTCTTCGTAGACCCGTAAAGCTATTCGTAGCCCGGAGCTACGATGGTTGCGCAAATATTATCCCAACAACTTGCACGTTATGATTACTGTACAGTATCCATAACGTGCACTTTCTCATCCATTTTCTCATTGGCTGTACTTTTTCTGTCGAATGGAAAACTGGGGCCCTAGACAAAGTGACATTCTATTGATGGAAAGGTTTTCACAATGGATTTCGGGACATTGTGGTGGTTATAGTAATAATGATAAGTTAAATAATGTATTTCGAGTTAGAAAGACTCAAATTTCATAAAAAAATATAGCTAAATTAATGATTTATATCAATTTCATACTACAATTAGCGATTCTACTGGCGTTTTCGCCAATAGAATGTCACTTTGAGTCTTCTTTTGCGACACACACAGGAACAGATGGGGTGGCCATATTCTACTCCACCGGGAACCAACACGTTATTGTTCTTTTTGTTGTTGCTGCTGTTGTTTTTTTTAATTTCTGTTTCGGTTAGTTCATTAGCGCGTCTAGTACAGTTATAATTCTTATAAGAACCAATAAACCTATTTAACTAGAAATCTTAGGGGTTGGTGGATGCAAGTTGGACCATAAATTGTGTTCTGCGTCATTTGGGAGCTCGCCAACGTTCGCAGTAAATCCCATTTAAGTGTAATAACCTTTGGTTTACATTCGGATGCAGTCGCATTGATTTTACCTAAAGGTATGATTCCGACGGCATACGACAACAGAACTGCAGACGCAGGCAGCAGATACAGCGTACCCATTACTTGTTAAACTCCGAAACGGATCTTTATCTGTTTCGGAGTTTAACAAGTAATGATAGACCTCAGACTAAAAGAATAATATAGACGGAACGTATAGAACCAGCGTGTGAAGCCACATAAAGTGATACTAAAGTAGCACCATTTCGCTCGCACTCGTGCGTGCACACAAAGAGTGCGAGTGAGATGGTGCTACTTTAGTATCACTTTATGTGGCTTCACACGCTGGTTCTATTCTATACGTTCCGTCTATATTATTCTTTTAGTCTGAGTGATAGACATACAATGATAAACATAGAAATCACGATCCTGCCTGCCATGAGTCCCCTTTGGGATCCCCTGCAAGATCGTGATTTCTATGAGGAAATTAAATTGCTTATGTAATAATGTTATAGGTTAAGAAGTCACGTCCACTGCCATAACAAGAATTATGCAAATCAGCGAGAACATAGGATGTGACCACAAACACCGCTCCCACTCCACAAATAGTGGAAACTACTAGTATAACTTTGTTTTATACAGCGACTTTGTTTTATAATGTGTAGTGATAGTTGTCACTATACTACACATTATAAAACAAAGTGTCTGTCCGTCCCTATGTATGCTTAAATCTTCAAAACTACGCAACGGATTTTGAAGCGGTTTCTTTTAATAGATAGAACGATTCAAGAGGAAGGTTTATATGTATAATACATGCATAATATTGTAGAGAAACACTGATAAATTTAAAGATAATACCACGCGGGCGAAAAATATGACGGTACGAAGTTCGCCGGGTCAGCTAGTTTAGTATATAAGACATTGCTACATTACAATAAGAGTCGGTGAATAAATCGATAGACAATTGAGAAGCGGCAATGAATTACGCGTATGTGCTGTGTGCGTCATATATGCAGTCACCTTCGGAATCATTTTCTTTGAAGGATAAAATTCATAACGAAGTCATCTGACAAAAAACTAAAGTTACAGAAATAACTTGCAGATTATACAAGCTGAATTGGTAGTGGGCTGGCCACAGTAGCCACATTGGTCGAAGGACCGGTGGCCGTTGGAGCTGACGAGTCCTAGAGTGGAGACCGCGAGAAGGCAAACGGAAGGTGGGACGCCCGCCAGTAAGATAGCCTTACGACCTGAAAAAGGTGGCTGGGACAGACTGGATGTGGAAAGCGAAGAATTGGGAGAAATGGCGCACATTGGGGGAGGTAATAGGAGCTATGTCCAGCAGTGGACTGCAATAGAGTATTGATTGACGCGTCGTGTGGTTCCCGGCAGAGTAGAATTTGGGCCACCCCATCTCCTCCCATGCGGTGTCGTACAAGGCGACTAAGGGAAAGGGCTGTTTAACATCAGACAGATATATACAGCCCAGACTCAGCCTATACATGGCTCGAGTCAACAATAGTACCCGCAAAACGGCTATAGGCTCACAGACCCCCCCCCCCCCCCCCCTCCCCCTATTACGTGGGACCTAATACAATGATTGGTGAAATGCGTGGATAAAGGCGTGATTGTATGTGATTGTATGTATGTATGATGCAAAGTAAAATAACACCAAAAAATCTTCAAACAAGACGTGAAAATGTCTATCGAGGCCCTCAAGGGATCAATATTGTAAGATTCTCAGCATCTGGAATAGTGGTCCATATCATCTGGACTTCGTCTTAGCTTCCTACCATCCAACCGAATGAAGTCAATTGATAGGCTGAATAAAAAAAAGCATATTTTTATATACCTAATTACTGAAGAAACTACCTAATTACTGAAGTAAAAAATGTATGAGTAAAAGTTGTGCCAATTATTCAAAATTACAAAGAAAATTACCTAAATTATCTTATTAGCCTTTATACACTTAAGGAAAATGTACTGCTATTAGAAACGTGTCTAATAAGACTATAAATCTTGCTTGACGCGTGTTCCAATTACTAATAGGAATTAGTTTAAAATTTATGAAAGCGCCATCTCTTAGAGGGTTGTTGGAACTACTGACATGATTTAGTAGCGTAAAGTACTTGATGTTTTCGGTTGTAGGTACTACAATATAGATGGCGTTGCTGTTATTGTTGGATTTTGTATGTAGTCTGTGGATGGGTTGGTACTGTTGGTAGGGTAGGGATTCAGATGACGTTACGGGATATTAAAGCAAGTGAAAGTGCCCTATATACAGAGGTGGATTTATACATTGTGCTTCTGTGGCGTGGCACGCAGGAGGCGCGGGTTCGATCCCCGCTCAGTGCAAATATTTGTATACATGAATATGAATATTTGCATTGGTCTGGGTATTTATAATGTATAATATATGTATCTATACTATTATATAATTGTAAAGTGGTCGTGTCTGTACATTGGAGATATTTAAAAAAAAATACTTGGGTTATGTTATGTTAACGATACTGAACACGAAAATATTTTTTTTGATTTTCCTGTCTGTTTGTCTGTTTGTCTGTTTGTCTGTTTGTCTGTTTGTCCGCGATGGACGCAAAAACTACTGGACGGATTTTGATGCGGTTTTTTTGTTAGAAAGGGCTTGTTCAGACTTAAAATATTACGTTTGTTTGATCGCAATCGGTTGAGTAGAACCGAAGATATGAGCAAAGGTCGCGTTAACCAAGATGCACGCGGGTGGAGCCGCGGGCGGAAGGCTAGTGTATTTATAAAAAAAAAGTTTCTAAGTATGTTTATTCGCATTCTAGAACCCATAACGTAAGCTAGTTAAGCGATGTTCACTTTGGGTCAGATAGCGTCGTGTAGAATATCCTCCAATAAATATTATTACCTATTGAAATACTGACTCAGATGTATTTACTTAAATTTTGCCTTTGTTCGTCGCTGTTTATGTCAGTTTTTAGGTTATCCAGACTTATCCAGTAGACATACAGTACTTAGATTATATCGACTAGCAGGCGGGGTCAGTTAGGTTAGGTGAGGCCCCATAAAGAAAGGTAGGGCTCAAATAGTCGCTCCCATAAAAGTCATATACCAAAACCAATTCAAAATGAGGAGAAGAAGTAAGCAAACCCCGCGCTCCGAGGGAAAAACTGGGAAATGCAATTGCAAACAATCTATATCTATCTATACTCTATACTATTATATAATTGTAAAGTGGTCGTGTCTGTACATTGGAGATATTTAAAAAAAATACTTGGGTTATGTTATGTTAACGATACTGAACACGAAAATATTTTTTTGAATTTCCTGTCTGTTTGTCTGTTTGTCTGTTTGTCTGTTTGTCTGTTTGTCTGTTTGTCTGTTTGTCTGTTTGTCTGTTTGTCTGTTTGTCTGTTTGTCTGTTTGTCTGTTTGTCTGTTTGTCTGTTTGTCTGTTTGTCTGTTTGTCTGTTTGTCTGTTTGTCTGTTTGTCTGTTTTTTTGTTTGTCTGTTTGTCTGTTTGTCTGTTTGTCCGCGATGGACGCAAAAACTACCGGACGGATTTTGATGCGGTTTTTTTTTGTTAGAAAGGGCTTGCTCAGACTTAAAATCTTACGTTTGTTTGATCGGAATCTGTTGAGTAGAACCGAAGATATGAGCAAAGGTCGCGTTAACCGAGATGCACGCGGGCGGAGCCGCGGGCGGAAGGCTAGTGTTAATATAATGATACATTCTTAATTCTTAATTCTTTATTGTACACTAAAATATTACAATCAGAAACATAACAATGAAATATTGATGTACAAAGGCGAGCTTAACTCAGCATTGAGTTTTCTCCCAGCAAACCTTTGGGGGATCGAGGAAAAGGCGAAACAAAAGGGTAGTATATTCACGCCTGTAAATCCTCGAAGGGGTAGGTAGAGGTGTATTAACACCCAAATTTTGCCAACTTTAATTTTTGGTACCTCGTAATAGGGGGTGAACCTAGTGACGTCAAGCGGGCACTCTGTCATGAACTGTATGTTTACTGTCGAACGGAGAACAGCTTTTTCCCCTACCTAGTCACTTTCTACTTCACCGGGAACCAACCGGGAAGTTGATGATAATCTATACTAATATTATAAATGCCTGTCTGTCTGTTACGCTTTCACGCCTAAACCACTGAACTGATTTTGATTATACATCGAGAAAGGACATAGGCTATGTTTGGTCGCGATAACCGACATCCACGCGGGCGGAGCCGCGGGCAAAAGCTAGTGTCAGTTTAAACTATTCTTGACTTAACTTTGTGTCTACAACTTTTTTAATATCTCAAGCAATAATATCTCGGTTGCAAGCACATTAATTTTTCTGCTTGCACTAACCTTGTACTGGGGTGACGATTGATTCAATAGTAAAATGCATGGGTGTGGCGGAACAGATGCGCTGTAGAGTGACGGTTCAAATGCGGTATTTTATTTATATTTCAATGGTTTATTTAATTGGTGCGCATCAATTTATTGAATAAATGGTTATATTATATTCAGTCGCTGGTACTTTTTAAAAGAAACAATAAATTATTAATTGCTTTACACATGCAAAAATATAAGTATGGTTAAAAAAATGTGATAAGCATTGCTTATTTTAGATCTACAAGGAGTATGTCTATAATATTTTTTATTCATTTCATTAAATTAAAAGTGAACTACTGATAACTTTATACAAATCAGTAAAGTTCGTTAAAATCCGTTCACAATATTGATGCACACACAACGATCAAAAATATCAATAATGCCTGTTTAATCTGTGCTAATACCAAAAAAAAGTATAACAATAATCCTTGCTAATATCTGTGACACTTTCCTTTACTTTCTATGACGTCATGCAGAGCTGTCAATTAAAATGTCAAACGATTGGTCACACAGCCCCGTCACACAATTTACCAAAGTCAAAATTTCAATTACATACTAGCACCAAATTATTATTGCAGCAGGTTTTATTAATTTTCGTCCTTATTCCTATACAATTAAAGCTTATTTAGTCAAAAAGGGACGTGAATAATGTTTGTAAGTTGAAGTACTTAGTACAGATGACAATGTTGAAAGGATCATGAGTACATTAGGCATTGTGGCGGCACAAAGGAATATCTTCTATGATATACGTCAACGGTACTCGAAGGGCAACGTATTTAACCATCAAAAATTACACAATTTTCGACCTTATCTTCAGCGCGGTAGAGGTTATACTGTGTGCATTTAGAAATTGGTTATTTTGGAGAATAGATTTGTATAGTTTTTTTTTCGGTTTGCGTTCAGTAAATTGGGTTAAAGTCTTGTTTGACACTTCGATTCATGAATACGAGTGTTTGTTTCGTATTGTTTGTAATCCGATTAGCTTTGTTTGTTTGGTTTTAAGTGGTTTACGTTAGAATGGATAGCTGCGAACTATTAAATTTTAAGATATTTGCAAAAAAAATGCTTAGCCAGACAAGGATTATATTATTAGGATCGGGGACATTTTTTATGCTTTTCATACATGTACTGTTTTTCTTACTGTTTCTCTTCTTTGTTTTTATTTCTTTTCTTTTTTACTATAAATTTTAAATAAATGAATAATAATAAATAGATTATTGAGTATGAAAGCATTGTTGATCTACTGAACTGTTGGTCCCGCGTATGCATTCCACCTAGAACACGGTGTTCTAAACCTCTTTAAGCCGAAGAATTCAAAGATAATATGTTAAGACCTACGGAGGAGGTAATGATCTTTAACCAAGAGAAGAAGAGAAATCAGAGAAGTGCAAGCACTTAGAAACGATCACTTAAATTAGACAAACTCATCCCATTGAAAGTACGAGTGCAACAGGATATATTATACTAATCAGTGATTGCAAGCCTAAACAAACTATAATTTTTGATATACACGATATCGGGTAGGCACTTAATATGATCACATTAGGTTCTTCATTTTAATAAAGTTAAGATCATTAAGAGGATTGAAATTATAACATTCATTGAATGAAAAAATGCTAAGTGTTGTGGTAAATCGTATACAGTACATATTTTCCTTCATGGCTTGTTTTGCGATTAACCGATACTCAACAAGACAATCGCAGCTCCCCACACTCATATGTATTTAAACGATGGCCATCGGCATTGTCACATGTGGCCACAGACACAATACAATATGAGATATTGGTGTTTCAACGCGCAGCTGCCGCGGGAAGCAAAAAATATCATATAAAATAACTTTGACACGGGCCAAAGTATACCAACTGTAAGCTAAGTCATCGAAGAAAAGAAAAAAAAAGTTCATTTTTCAAATAACATAAAATAAATCGCGGTAAAATTCGTTAAAAATATTATTACAGAGCTAGTAATATTCTCGCCGAAACTTTTGGCAAATATTAATGGCTTAATTAAGACAAATAAGATAAAGGAGGCTGATAGAAGCGGACAGTCGTTTTGTAAACTAATGAAAATGGTAAAACATTAAGGCAACTCAAATTCGAAAAAGCCCAACGTAAGTAGTCGAAGTAATAATGCCAACTAGAATTCAGAATATAGGTACCTACCTATGACTACTTACTCTCTCAGTAGTACTCTATATTACTATCGAGAAACTAGGAGGTAATTCAGGGCAAATAATGAACAAAATACCTATTATTTATACATAAAAAGCAGTTTCAATTTGAATCTTAATAAATTTTACAGAACTGACTGACGACACGCTGTCTATCGTCACACTACCATCTAGAGACTCAAAGCGGCTAAGACCTCAAACCAAAGAGTTTGCAAGTTTTGCAACCGTAACAAAATTATTTTTTCAAAATATCAAAATTCGAATGTCTCAAGAAACAAACGATTCTACCAACAAAAAAAAAAGAAATGTCATAAAGTTGTTAATTCCATCTGCGCGTTTAGAAGCAAAGGCGCCGCGCATTCAGCCTCATAATATAAAATGTACATAACAGATAACAAATGATTCGTATCCGCCATAGAGTCAGTGAAGTGGCGCGTAAATTCGCTATGGGTTTGTGACGAGGGCTGACCGCATTGAGGGGATTCTTGATTGACTGGAGGGGAAAGTTTAGATTGGATATAAAGTTTTATAATAAGAATTTAGGAAATTATTCTTTCTGCAAGCGGTATTTAACTGAACTGGTATATCCGGGTAAGGTAGGAAAGGAACATTCCAGGCTATTCCAGCTCATACTAACCTATGAGTGCTTGCAAAAGTATAAATAAATAAATAAATAAATAATTCATTTATTGCTTGAAACATGGTCGGTGTATCTACAGGTGTAATAAAAATATAATGTTCAACACGTTTCACAGGTTCACTGCATGCAAAATACAATTTTTAGAGATATATTATTGTTGAATTGAAAAATAAAATTAAGCATGTCAAATGTAAATCAAATATCACCAAAATGTCAAATAAATAAAATAAATTAAATTTAGCAATTAAGTAGTCATAAACAATGTCAATAGGTAGGTATCATTTACGAGTTGCCATTTGCATCACAAATTAGCCATCGCGAATATCACTATATTAACCTTATCTGTACTTAAATAGATGGTTCGATGGATGGATGAATTTTTGTTTATCAATCACGCCAAGATGATTGAATGAAACTGGATGAAATTTGGTAAGTACAGAGATATATTTATTAAGTATAATCTGGAACTGCACAATTATGCTACTTTTTAATTAAGGTTTTTCTTCTTGTGATAAAAAGAACCTTGAACAACTAACAGCCTGTATACTTGTAAAATATCTTAAGTTTAATTATCACCACCATTTCAAAGTTCTGCGTTTTGCAATATCTTTTTCATAATTTTAATCTTTTTCACATTTTTTTGCCGACGCTGCTGCTGGATGGATTAAAGGAAATATTACATATTATAGTAATAGTAATTACTAGTATTTCGGTTAATCCTTCTAGCTAAGCTAAATCTTGCTTGTATTAGGAGTGCGTTTACTTCGATAGCATAATGGCTAAGATTCGAACCCGAAACCTTTCGATTGTAAGGCCAGCTCCTTCACTAAGCTGACACCGCTCAAAATTTAATAGTTTACAACATCTAAGACACATCCATAAACTCCAAATATCTAAACTAAACACTTAACACGTCAAAAACCAAACAACTCAATAACAACCAAGAAAAAAAAACGCGTTGACATCAATTCACTCAAAACATTTCGCAAACCATAACCATTTCATCTCCCCGATGTCGGTATGTTTGAAAGCAGTTAAACATGCATAGAATAAAGAAACATTCTCAATTCACAAAACATTATAAGTCATGATAATAGAATTTAAAGGTGCCGACAAAGTTTCGCCAAGCCGCCTCGACAAAGTCACCGCGCTCCGCCTCCGAATGTCATTCTATGGAGACAATTATTTTGTCTGTGACATTCAAAAGTGTAACACGATTGTAAATTAGATTAAAAGCTGTCGGCGGGCTTGATGTGGCGAATTTTTGTTTGGTTTTTACTGACCGTCAGGTGCAAGGTTGTAGATATTATTGTTGTTCAATTTAGTTTAATCTCAAAGGTTTTACAAGTGCTCAATATTTGAAATTTATAAGCAGATTGATGTTCTAATATTATCAAGTTTATGGTTTAAACTCTTTTAATAAATATCTGTTCAATCTAATAATCTAATATCTCGATCTAATAACAAATAATATACCTGTACTTAATATGTACCTGTACCTACCTATATATAATATGTACCATTTGCAATTAACACGCGAAGTGTCGAATTTACGGTCAAAGAAAATCAAACTGCATTTGAAAGAAAATTGCAACGCTTTTGGAAGAACGTTATAACGGTGCGTACAGATCATGTAACATGTTGTATAACTTGTGTTATATAACACGTCAACATTATCTAACATTGTTTTATAACTTTGCAACATTGTACTAAATTCAGTGTCCACATTACTGAAACATGTTATATAACATTGTTATATAACATGTTATGCTATGTGATTTGTACGCACCTTAAGAAATCGAAACAAAGAGTATTAAATAATCCCAGCACGCCGTTTTAACAACGTTGCTGGAGCGTTATAATGTTCCAAATTCATAAAACACTTGAGCATTCGCTGGAGTGTTTTTCTGTAGTCATTTGATATGACTACATACTAACATATCCGTGTGGTAATGAAGAAAGAAATACAAGTATCACCACCCCATCATAACCGAGGACGACTGACGGAAAAATACGCAGACGATATCACTGTGAGAGAAGGAAAACACGAACTAAAACCCTGAGCGTGAGCCTCGATTCTGCTAAAGCACAACCACTGTCACACCACAGAGACTGCGAGAAAATTCCATTTGATTTTACCCTTTAAAGAAATGCATTTAAAGTTTAAAATTAAACGGCTTTTTGTAGAGTGATTGAAATAGTGTAACGAAACTCTTTTCATTTCATTTTTGACTGTAAGAGTATACAAATAAGGTCTAAAATTTAATGCTATTTTTGCAGTCTCTGTGGTGTGACAATGGTTGTGCTTTAGCAGAATCGAGGGCCTGTACCAAACCGTCTGGCCAGCGTGAAAACAGTAAGCCAAAGCTAGCAATGGAAGAGGAACAAAGAAAACGACATACATACATACATACGTGCGTAAAACATTATCTGGTGTTGATGTTCCATGTGTTTACTTGTCACCTTTCACGCCAAACTGTCACGATTTTCAGTGTACCACCTCCGTCAATCCTTTTCACGGTTGGCCTGCTCCATCTGCTGAGCGCAAGCCGCCAAACAAATAAACAAACAATACTGTATGGTATAGGACACATCATAGGAGACCGACGACACGCCCCATACGGTACACTTTGGAGTAAGTAGCCGACGAAAATATATGATTCTGTTTCATATATTAAACTAGCTGTTGCTCGCGGTTCCACCCGTGTGTAATTCTTAAATTTTTAATTTTTAACGGATTCTATCGTGATTTATTTAGTATTACCTACCTTTAACCCTCTTATTTTTCAGCATCTTTCTTCCTATTTTTTCAACAAAAGTCCTCTTCTTCTTCTTCTTCCTCCTAGCGTTAATTCCCAGTCGCATCCGAAGCTTTCACCTCGGAATCTGGGGTCCGCTTTACCAGTCTTAACTGCGGATTTGGCTGGACCTCGATATTTTCCGTGAAGCGACTGCCACCAGACCTCCACAACCCAATGGTGACATTAGGCGATATTTTTTCCAACAAAAGTAGGTGGGTGTTTCTTTGAAACCGAGTGTATTTGCCTCATTGATATGGCTCAATTTTTTTTTAACTTTTAGACTTTAACTCACATAAAATCGTGACCGGATCATTATATGTTATATCATATTTCGAAGGCACTGATTTGTACCCAGTAGTTTAGGAAATAGACAGTGCTGATAAATTGGTCAACCAGATTAATGATGACCAAGGCAGATGAATGGACTTTTGCACCATATTAATTAGAAGCATGCAGATAAATGAGAATAACATATTATATTCAATCAACTTTATTATAAAATATCTGGCAATCATCATCACCATCTGCATAAAGACGCATTTTCCTGATTGCATCCGTGGCCAAGATGACCTCGGAGCTCAGGGTCCGCCTTCCGGCTCTTCCTCCTCCACTTCGCACGATCTTGGGCGTCAATGGCAGTGAGTCCATTTGCACGCATATCACCCTCCATGGCGTCAAGCCAGGACTTCTTGGGCCTACCCCTTTTACCTGGACCCGGTGGAGGCACCATCTGCGCCCGGTGGAGGCATTTGTTACCCGCGTAGCCTGGCGGTTGCCGCAAGACGTGGCCGCACCAGCGAAGGCGGCTCTCTTGCATTTTATTCGCGATGTCACGGACGCGAAGGTTGCGGATGCGAGAGTTCCTCACGCGATCTTTACGCGTGACGCCACACATCCATCGCAGCATTTTCATCACCGTGACACGTAGTTCTTGCTTGTGTCGCTCCAGCAGCGGCCACGCCTCGCAACCATGTAAGAGAACAGGTCTAATGATCGTCTTATAGACCTGCCTCTTCAACCTAACTGGCATTTTGGGATCACGCGTGACGCCAGTCATTTCTCGCCACTTGGCCCACGCGGTAGCAATCCATGCCCTGACGTCGTAGTTGATTTCACCAGTCACATGAAGTACAGATCCCAGGTACTTAACCTGGTCCGTGCGCTCGACCAAGTCATCGCCTATGCGAATGGGTATGGGATCTGTGGAGTTTAACGCTAAGTATTCTGTCTTCGCTACATTTAGCTTCAGACCGCCGCCGTTCTCAAGCACTTCCTTCCACCCTTTCACGCGTCGCACCAATCTGCTCCTGTCCACGTCCATCAGCGCAATATCATCAGCATACATGAGCAACCACGGGGGCTGCTCATGCGAGTTTCTGACGCTGTCCGACAAAACGTCTTATACTACGCTGAACAGGTAAGGACTAAGGACGGATCCTTGGTGTACCCCCGGTGATGGGGAAGGCTTTCGAGTCACCAACAGCAGTCCGAACCACAGAACCGGAATCGTAGTACAAGTCTCGGATGGTGTCAATGTAAGTTTCTGGGACTCCCTTGGCCCGCAATGCCCATCAGATCACCGCGCGAGGAACACGGTCGAAGGCCTTATGTATGTCTAAGAATAGGCAGTGCAGAGGCGTGTTCTTCGCCCTGTGTTTCCCCGCCACAATCCTTAGGGCGAACACCAGGTCCATAGTTCCGTGCCTGGGACGAAACCCGTACTGTCAACCCGAGAGTGTACTTTCCTGTCGGATCTGGGAGTCGGTTATCCGCGGTAACTGCCACTCTCCTGCACCGATTCCTTGCCTTTGAAGATTGGTGTGATGATGCTTAGCCTCCACTGGCTCAGGATCTCACCGGGTATGCGGTTATAGAGATTTGCTAGAATGCTCACACCATGGGCACCCATTGCCTTCCAAGCCTCGATAGGGACTTCGTCGGGTCCTACAGCTTTCTGGTTCTTCATGCGGCGAATGGCAGTCTCGACTTCAGCAGGCGTAATCGGTGGCACTAGTCCTTGATTCGGAGGGAGGTCTGGTGGCTGCACCTCTTTATGCTGCTTATTCAGCAGCTGGTGGTAGATGCGCGCCATCTCTCCTTCACCGCGACTTTCTCGTACAACAGATTGCCCCCAGGGTCTTGAATGCAGCGGCACTTGGATAGACCCTGTGCCGCTTTGGCCCTGGACCGCGCCAACTTTTGCCCCTCAGACGATTCCACTTGTAAACATCATTTTTGTTCCATATTCAACAAATAAAGGACATTGAACTTTGAACTTTGAACTTTGAACTTTGAACTTGAACTTTGAACTTTAACTTTGAACTTTAAACTTTGGTATATAGCCGTTGCAAGTGGAGAGCCGTAGCCAGGGCCGTTTGGCCCTAGCTACGGCTCTCCAGGCGGCGAATTTGCATCTTTGTACGCATCGCGGTCTTCGGAAGATTTGGACGCTTGCTACTTTTTATAGAGGGCTTTCTTCGTCCTGATCTCTTTCTGGACTGTGTCGTTCCACCAACAAGTGTCCCTGTCACACTTGCGTCCACCCTTAGACATACCGAGTGCCGCCCTCCCCGCTTCAAGAATAGCTGCCTGAATCCTGTCCCAGCAAACCTGTACTGGTTCGTCTACACTGTCTACAGCATCAGCGCACTTGTCACTGATGGCTGAGACGAGACTTTGGGACTTGACTTCATCAAGCAGCCACCACTTGATTCTGCGTTGGGCACGCTCAGCACGTTTGCCTTTGGGTTTCACGCGGAGCTGATGCTGTGCCTCCTAGTGAGTAGGAAATCGACCTGGGTAGAGCGCCCCCCGCTCTTGTAGGTGTTAAGATGTTTGGATTTCTTTTTCAAGTACGTGTTCACGATGGCATGAACGGCAGTCGCCCATGTTCTGAAGATGTGCTCACCCTCTGGGTTGCAACTTGCGACTACCGTATCCAAAGCCACCGTAAACACGCTCAAACTCCTCACACCCACCACCCACATGACAGTTCAGGTCACCACCCAGGACACCCTGCGACAGTGGGATGTCACGACGCACTTCCCCGAGTTGGTCCCAGAATGAGATCATTTCGGCTTCGCTACGCCTAGCCTGTGGCGCGTAGGCACTTATCAGGTGGGTTACAATTCCATTGATAAGCACCCTCACGACCATAAGTCGCAACGTCCGAGAGAGCACCACAAATCAGGTGCACCTGTGTACATCAGCTGGTAGCCGTCCCCAATGCATGGAGCTACTGCCACCCCAACGAGTCTCCTGCAGGAATGCCACGGCCACTCTCTGCCTGCAGAGTACGTCAGCCAACTCCCTCGTGCGACCAGTCAACGTGCCAATGTTCCAGGTTGCGAAGCAGAGTTTTTGGGAACTACAATGTTGGCCTAACATCTTTAGCCGTGCCCGGCTCAGGCACGGTGGCCCTAGCCGACTTGCGACACAAGGCGGGCGGCCCTCGTGCGCACCGTTTTGCGGCGGTGCCCTACCCTCATCGTATTCCCTTATTCTTATTGCCATTTATGTTGTGATTTGGCATTTTTTGGCCTTTCCGGGGGCAATTGCCAACCTCCAACCCCGAAGGGAAAGCCAGCGCCAGAGCCTCGTCCGTTCTTCAGCAGGTGCACCGACTTGCAGGTGAGGTTGGCCTGGGGCCCAAGATCTTGGTGGACCACCTTGCACCTAAAAATTCTTTTTCATTAAAGCTCATAAAAACGTAAAAAAACTGGTCATAAGTTGAGATTATTGTTGTTATTTTTAATTAATCCTAATTTATCTGGCCCGGTCAAATTCATCTGGGCATAACGCGGGTTAAGAACTAGAGTAGCGTAAGGTCAAAAATTCAAAAAATTTTTTTTTTCACCATTCGCTTTTTTAATCTCCATATTTTTATGTGCCAAAAAACTGTAGCGATGAAGTGCGTAGATTGCTTAGTACAAATATAACATATCAAAAAATATATTTTCTGTTTACTGCCGAAATGACGTGTTCCTACTTACAATAATCTTGACATTATTTTGTCAAAAAAGTTGCGAGCACTACGATCGGAACTCGATATACAGCGCGAATAGGACACCAAAGATGTCTTAAATGTAATTGCCCAAATAACGTATCTTGTTATACGTTTTTAAAACGCAGAAAATGAGATTATGTGGCCTAAGTTTGTTTCGCGCCAAATTAACGTAAAGTACCTTTACTGCTTATGCGACCTTGTTTAGTATACTTCCATGATTTTTCTCCCTGCCAAAAAAACGCAAGGGTGAGATACGCTACTTTGGTACTAATTAATGAAAGTAATGCAGCCAGTTTTTAAGTTAATAATAGTTTAAAGGCTATATTACGATCTTTTAGCACATAATAAATCTCTGTTGGTCTGATTCACTTTCGCGTCTAATACTAACATACGTTGATTTGACACCAAAAAGTTTTTTTTTTTTATATAGGACACGTCAATTTGACTTCGCCTCGCCTGATGGTAAGCTGAAGGCAAAGTCTCTTAAAAGAGGGTCACCATTACAGACATGTACCATGTTACAATGGTGGCACTCAGCTTGACGGCCTCATCACATGCTTTTTCACGCCCCGCTTAAAGGACCCGGGACTATAGGAGGAGGGAAACACGTGAGCTGGTAAGGAATTCCAAGTCTTAATAGTGCGGCAGAAGGAGTCGCCGAATCGCTTGGTTCATGATGGAATATTCTGCACCGTATGCGGGTGGCATCTGAGTCCTGCACGTGTTGTCCTATATAGGAAAGGAGAGGGTGGGATTAGTCTTGGAAGAGCTCATCAGAACATTCACCATGGTAGAGACGCTAACATACCGCCAAATACCGCCACATCTCTATGCAACTGCAAAGACTCAAGGGTGTAAGTGACCTCAGGATTCCCAATAATAGCAATAGAGCATCTAGTAAGTACTTTGCGGAGCCATCCCAGAGATGCGAGCAGTATTCCACGCAAGAGCGAATTTGTGTCTTGTAGAGAAGACACCGCTGCTCCGGCGTGAAAAAACGTCTCACGTTGTTCAGGACTCCGAGTTTACGCGATGCTGTTTTGATGATACTCTCGATGTAGTTTTTGTTGTTCAGTTTGCAGCGAACATCCTAGGATATTGAGATTGTCCTGTAGTGGCAGTGGCGTGCTCTGAAGAGTTGAAAGGGGAAGGAAAGAAGATACCTTTGCTGTAAACGCGCATGCCTGCGTCTTCTTGGCATTGAACTCAACTAGGTTTTCAGAGCCCCATTGAGAAACGAGGTTCAGGGTCCGGTCAAGTTCGCTGACAAGAAGCTGCCTCTTTTCCGCGATATCAGACTGCTTGGCCACAGGATGTCCGTGATAACTCCCGTGTAAGGTGCTATCGTCTGCATTTTATTGAAGTTATTAGTTATCTGGAGTTATTCCTTCGACATATCATGATTTTTATAACCATTTGCAGGTCGAACACGAATTTAATTGAGTACATTGTTAAAAAGGCTCCATTTGTTGTTAGCGCCGCAATTCCTAGGCACACCGTTCACCATCAAGTATCGGGATTCTTGGTGTCGACATCTCCAGCGACGTCCAATACCGAAGTCATCTGGAAGACAAGGTCAAGCTGGCATCAAAGTGCTCAACAGGGCGAAGCAGTACTTCACTGCGGGGCAACGACTCCTCCTTTATAAGGCACAGGTTCGGCGCCACATGGAGTAATGCTGTCACCTTTTTTCTGGAGCACCTGCGTGCCAGCTTGACCCTTTCGACTCGGTGCAAAGACGGGCATTGAGGCTCGTCGGCAATCCCATACTCACAGGCGATGTGGAACCTCTCAGTCTCAGGAGAGACTTTGCCTCACTGTGTGTGTTCCACCGCCTATACAATGGTTTATGCTCAAATTAATTGTTTTACATGATGCCCACAGCTACATTCTATCATCGCACCTCTCGCCATTTGCGAGGAGTTCTTCCTCACACATTGCGACCGGAAACGGTGCGCACTGTGCGGTAAGAAAGGAAATTGATCCCTCGCACACTCAAGCTGTGGAATGAACTCTCCGCGATGGTTTTCCCAAGCGACCATAACATGAGGTTCTTCAAGAAGGGCATTAGAAGGTTTCTTCAGGGTCGGCAGCACGAGTGTGACGCCCCTGGTGTTGCATACGTCCATAGACCACGGTAACCACTTTCCATCAGGTGGGCCGTGTGCTTGTCTGCCAACTAAGTGGTATAAAAAAGAAAAAAAAGTAGCCGCCTCAACAGATTATTAATCTGTGAAGATTTTTGTTACTAATTTTAAGGTCATTATAACGGAAGTCCCGTTGCATTCCATACATTTTTTCAGCCATAATGACGTAAGTCAACTATTTTTTGATTAATAAACATTATTAAAATAAAAACATATTTCGATTGCCCAAAACTTTACACCATTCTTTAACCGATAAATAAAGCATTATTATAAGTAAAAATCACACAGATACCTACTATAGATTTTGCATGACAAGAGCTATAAGATAACGGTAGGTAAATTTGAGTTGTTTTTCGGCCCTCCTGTAAAGTTGTGATTTTGCCCTTACGCTTCTCTAGTTCTTAACCCACGATAAGAGCCAGATAAAACCAGACTAATGGGAGCCAGACAAATTAGAAAGTTATAGTTAATCGAACCCTGCACCTTTATTTATGAACAGATAGAATTAAAGGTGTAATTAACATGAATAGATAACATTATGACAGGCCTTGGTTAAGTTTCAAAACATAACTAAAAACCCGCAATCCATGAAAGAATACAGATTAATTATGCGACATACGTGACAAACTCCCAAATAACAACTTTCAGTCGTATTTTTTAACAAAATATAACATTTGAACGTGCAAGTGTTCGATAGCTCGCTACTGATTGACGCGACCAATCACGAGTCGGTATTCATTAAGCAAATATTTTGTGTTTACATTGAAATTATGCTTGAACAAGATGCGCCAGTTGAATTATCATTTTCATCGGGGACATTTTTTAAAGTAATGTAATTACGAAGATATCCAATTATTTTGAATTTCAGTTATAACATATCAAAAAACATATATTCAAATATCGATGCAACATTCTTATTTTAATATAATTGCTTCTTAAGATCGCAAAAAATCTAATAATTCAACAAAAAGCGGCATGGGGACACACCAGATTAATTAGTTTTTACTGTTTTCTGTTAGTAAAATTATTGTTTGTATTAAATTATCCCAATTAATTAATATATGCGTCGATAGACATTTTTATCTACTATGTAACCTGAAATTTTTGTAATAATTGGAGAATAAATTGATGTGTTCTTCAGTCAAAAACATGTCTAATCTGGTTTACAAAGAATCACCCAGGTATCTTATAGAATATTGACAAAAAAAAATCTATTTTATAACTGCGTTGATTTACCGCATTCTAAAACCCATAACACAAGCTAGTTAAGCTATGCTTACTTTGGGTCTAGATAGCGTTGTGTAGAATGTCCTACCATATAATATATATAATATAACTAGCTGTCCCGGCGAACTTCGCACCGCCATATTTTTCCCGTTCCCTCTGCACCTATAAACCTTCCCTGGATACCCACGAATATTTCAAGACTAAAATTAGCCAAATCGGTTCGTGCGTTCTGGAGTTATAGCGTCAGGAAGGAAAACCCGACATATTTTTATATAGTAAGATATATTAATATTTACACTTGCTCCATATTAACTTGTTAAAACAACCGATCAATCATAATGCTTCATGAGATCAACCCTTTATTTATTACTTCTAATGTTGATCTAAATTACAAATTGAGATGTATCACTTTAAACTTTTTGTAAAATATATTTTGTGTGTAAAAAAATGTAGGCCTACGATTTAGGATGAATTTTTAGTACAACCGATTTAGCTCAATTAAGGGGCAAACCTAGGAATAATTCCTAGTAGCTTTCTGAATTCGTTGAGGTAGTCTAAGTTTCGATTTGCGTGGTATTCGGTTCGTTGCGTTCTCCGTGATCTTGAATTTAAGGATACATTTTTATTTACTGAATAAATCGTTTAGTTCTAATTTTACACAAAAAGTTGTTACTACAAAGTTGTTTAGAATTAATTTTTCTACAATCTAACTCTTGTTATTATATATTGACTTATTTAGTAAACAAAAATGTACCCTTAAATTCAAGATGGCGGAGAACGCAACGAACCGAATACCTACCACGCAAATCGAAATTTAGACTGCCAGTAACCTCCCTCTACGAATTCCGAAAGAAAATTGCTACTAGGAATTTTTCCTGTGTCTAATCCTAATTTTCTCGTACTGTTGCGTGAACATAGTAAAAAAGGAGGTATTTTATACTATGTGTGAGGTAGAGAATGCTTGTGCCATCAAGTTCGCCTATAAACTATAACTATAAACTAGTCAACTACAAGCCTTTTCATCGCCTTAGCCCTCACGCAGACGGCTTTATGACTAGTTGGAGCCCTAAAAAGTTCAACAACTGCTGTCTAGCTGCAAATGCTTCGATATCGCCTAATGTCACCGTTGGGTTGTGAAGGTCAGATGGCAGTGGCTTCACGTAAAATATCGAGGTCCAGCCAAAAACGCAGTTAAGACTTGTAAAGCGGACTCCAGACGGAGTGAAAGCTTCGGATGCGACTGGGAATTAACGCTAGGATGAAGAAGTGAAATTGTATTCATATTCAATGATACATTTACTCAATAAATTCTATAAATAAAACGGAAAACTCAGTACAGTAAAACAGATTTCACTAGTGAAATCTACTTGGAAGTTGAAAGTGTAACCCAAAATGTTACAAATTAAGAGTTAAAATTAATAATAGCAATATATCTAACCCCATGTCACCATAAGTTCCCTGGCCCCTTTACCCAATGTGGGGTCGAGGCTCCTCCCCAATGACCCCTCGTTTAAATCTAGTGGGGTCCTGATAACATCTTGTTGTGGTTAAGCAGGGGGAATTAAAAATATAAAATGTAATCGATTTAGGAGAGACGAATGGCGGTTTCGAGAATTTTTGATGTGTTGAAATTAATTTTATACATAGATGTTGTTTATTTGCTTTCGTGCAGTCATATTACTTTTTAATCAAATTTTAAAGCAATTAGTATGCTAAGTAACATTCTTGAGATACGTGACATGATGTACCTAACAATATAATAGGTATACAATTAACCCCTTACCGCATACCAAGCCTTTTATGGTTCCTCGACTTTGTGTTTTTTTTGCGCCTCAGAAAATAGATCATATAGAATAAAATAAATTGCATCATAATAATGGTTTCCTTGTGAAACGAAACGTATTTTTTTCATCTATGGTAAGTCATCTTTGATAAAAATAATTGAGGGTAGTTACGAAGTGGTCGGCTCAGAAACGATAACAAATATTGTGCAACTTTCAGCGTTCTAAAAAAATAGTAAGAATACGACTAGGATAGTGAATAAAAATCGTTATATAGTCTTTGGAGCATCAGCTTTGATAGTAGTAAGTTATTTTTATACTCATTTGTATTTTAGTGGTAATTTCAAGTAATTTTTTACGAACTCCATATATGGCTTCATATTCACTCAAGTTCCTATTTTATACTTTCAGACATGGACCCTGCACGCTTTTATGGTACATACAAATACGTAAATCCTATTCCTGGTGATGGTGCATTGAGTGAAGATGAGTTAGTTTCCGATTCTGATGTGGAATACGACCCAATCCTGACCAGTACCTCTAAAAAACAGCATATTGTCATTCCAGAATCGGAATCTGATAGCTCTGATGACAACACACCATTATCAATCCTGCAGAATACCACTAAAACAAGGGGTAAAAAAAATAGAAGAAAAGTGGTTACCTGGAAAAAGGAGAAGATGAAGCCTTATGCACCAGAAAACTTTTTATTCAAAGGCAGCACGGAACTGCCTGAAGAAATAAAACAATTAGATTCACCAGCAGCTTTTCTTAAATTTTTGTTTACAGATAATATAATTAATAATATAGTTGACCAGTCAAATACAAAATCAATCCAAGATAATATTAATAGGCCTGCAGGTATCACAGGTGCTGAAATTGATGTGTGAAGTTACCAAGCACGAGGATGTATTGGTCCAAAACTATTGGTCAAGCCCAGGTGTATGAAGTAATGACGTGCAATCGATTTGAAGCTATAAAGAGATTTATACACTTTAACAATAATGAGAATTTTCAGCCTTTTGGAACTAGGGGACATGACAAGCTTTTCAAAATTAGGCCGCTTCTAGACCAAATACGTGAACGTCTGCTATTAGTCCCGAAAGAAGAGTTTTTAGCTGTTGATGAACAAATCATTCCAACGAAGTGCCGACATGAGCTAAAACAATATAACCCTGCAAAACCACATAAGTGGGGTTACAAAAATCAAGTGTTGAGTGGTGTATCGGGCTTTAGTTATGATTTTGATATTTTTGCTGGAGAACAAAGTAATACTCATCCTGTAGATTCGCCTGATCTTGGTGTTAGCTCAAATGTAGTAACTCGACTTACAGCTACAGTTCCACGTCATCTCAATCACAAAATTTGTTTTGATAACTGGTTCAATAGTCCACATCTTCAAGTTTACTTATATAAAAATGGACTATTACCTCTTGGTACTGTAAGACTTAATCGTGTACCAAATGTGAACATGCCGACTGAGAAAGAATTAAAAAAGAGAGGACGAGGTGCTTATGAAGAAAAAACAGCTACTATAGATGAAGTCAAGCTATGTATGATTTCCTGGTTTGACAACAAAACTGTCAATATGCTTTCAGCATATGTAGGCAGTGAACCAACAACCACCAAACGGCGTTACTTTCGTCAAGAGAAACAATACAGAGAAATTATTTCTCCTCAGGCTATCGATGTTTACAACCAACATATGGGAGGCGTCGACTTGCTTGATTCTATGCTCGGTTACTACAGAATCCATTTACGTTCTCGTAAATGGTATAAAAGGATCTTCTTTCACATGATTGACCTATGCATGGTGAACGCTTGGCTGCTTTGGCGCAGGGTCAACAATGATATTTACATGCCGTTATTCGATTTTAAACTTGCCGTTTCCGAACATATGTGCAAAGCAGGGAAACAGCTTTTATCGGGAACTCCAAGTACATCCAGAGGAGTTACTCCATCGAGTCGCGTTGGTACCCCAATAAGCAGGCCTGGTTCTCCGATAACCACGAAAAAACCTCGGAAAACACCAGCCAGGCACCAAGACATTCCATTGGCGTCTATACGCACTGATGGCATCGACCACTTCCCTAATTGGATTAAAAATGGTCGACAACTATGTCAAAACTGCTCAAAACTACGTAGCTACACAAAATGTGGGAAATGTGAGGTCTTCTTGTGCTACAATGATAAGCGTAATTGTTTTAGAGATTTTCATACAGTGTAACTGAATGCATACAAAGCCATATCTGATTATCATGATTATTAATTCTATGCATACGACGCCATATATGGCGCCCCCCATATTTCCTTAAATAATAATCGTAAATTTTTTTTTCTTCGTTTTTTTTCTTAATTACTCATTAATAAACATGTTTTGCCAAAAAAATATTTTTTTACTCGTCTCCTTCATAATTCATGCAATAAGGGGTTAAGCAAAATTTATCCAGCAATACAGCAAAATACGACGCTGGTGCGCGTCGCCCAATATAACAATTTGAGGATATATTGTACCTATAGACAGATTAACGGATTTGATAGATTTTGTATACCTACTAACTATCTGCTCTCAGATAAATCAAAGAACTGAGAATCGAAATTCAGAACCATTATAGCATACCATAATCATTTTTGCTCTCAAACTTTGCTTGCAATTGAACCGAGCCAACAACCGATAGGTACCGGGTTTTTTCTGCTTCTGCAGGATGTGTTATACAGTTTGAACCATTAGTGTTGAAGAAACCATTTTTTAACTATATTTTTACAGCATCCCTCCTTTGTAACAAAAATCTCATATATTTTTTAATTTGACGCCCTTTTCATAAGAATACACTATATTTTTTGATTTTTCATTTGTTAACGATTTTTAGATGTTTATAATATATTGGTCCACACTATTTATCTAGACTCGATCGTTGGTCTATGATTCCGAAAACGGCGGCATCCGTCAGTCGTCAGTTCGTCACCGAAAGGTTTTCGGAGTAACTTTAATGGTCCGTGTTCGGCGACCGTTCGTTCCGAAACGTTCATGTTCGATTTTCGGAGTAATGCCCCAGTAGGTACCTACATATTTTTACTTCTGGAGCGTGTGGTTCATCTGTAATGCCTTGTCTGTCTTGCCACCTAATACATGATGAACTTTACTTAATGACAATAATATAAAAAGAACCACCAAATAAAAAAGAATAATAGCAACAAATATCTCAAGAATGTTACAATAAATATAATCTAACCTATTTTAAAAACCATATCGATGAATGAGAGCTATGAATGAAGATCGAATTGTACAATTCATTCGTCTAAATTTTTAAACGATTCATAAATCTTTAAGTTATAATACTAAATTCACTTCGTGGTTTGGCCCCAATGTCTTTATAAAAATCAAATAAATCTCTCTAAGAATACTGTAGAGGTCTCATTTTGGATGATTTCTTGAAATCCGTAACAACTTCATATCCACTTTTTTAGAATGGATTCGCTTTGGTGGGTCATTGTGAGCAATTACTACGGGTGTCATAAAATAGTGCAAGCTTCATGAATGGTGCACGACACGCTCGTAGGTGTAAATGGGGTGTTCAAAATTTGATTCGGATTTTTTATTTTATTTTTAAATTTTCATTTTTGAATGTGAAGCACGTCAAAATTACTACACCCTACCTGATGGTGAGATGTAGGTATCTAAGTGAAGAAAGAATAATTAAATCCACTTTATTAGACGCCAACCATGCTGAAAAAATGGATTCCAGTTTGACGGTCTTGTTAAATATTTTTTCACATCTCGGAATTATATAAAGAGGGAAACGTGTATGTTAGTAAATTATTACTACAACTAAGCTAAATTACTCGTAATGGAATAGCTGGTGTTTTCACCTGTGATCGGTTACAAGAGACCGTAATCACTGGCACTAGGCTATTCCTCATTTTATTTTATTATTTCACTTCAGTAATTCGTGAGACATCTCTGATATTTAAAGCGTTCTTAGGCCAAGATAGCGTATTCCCATGCCGTGAGCTGTGTGTGAATTGTCATTACTAACTCCTGAAAATTCGTACCTATACATATTTGCAATTAAAAATTTAACATATTCCAATACTGCTAAGACAGTAAATCTTAAAGTAAATATCATGGTCACTCACATTACTATTAGAGCTATATAAATATGAGTACCGATCGTTTGGAGTTTCCGATATTTCGACACTGTTGCAAGCACCATGATCACGGAGGGTAGCTCTATTAGTAAAATTTTAAAAGACATCCAACAAATAAACACATCCTGTACATCAATATTAGCAAGCCTGTGTGGTCCGATCTTCATAGCGAACTCGATAATCGGCGCGCAAAACAAAAAGTGCCATAAATCCTCCCGCCACTATTGTTGCTAGAGATGTCCATTCATGCCACCGTAGACGGTAAGACGCCTTGTATTCACTACTTTAGTTGCATGTTTACTATTTAGTTGTTACGGTGATAATGGGTACGATATAATAAACATGTACGTACTAACAATTTATGAGAAAGGTCTTAATATAATTACCCGACTGCGCCAACGAGGGTAATGTGTTTCGTCCTTAGGATATTAAAATGACAGGAATTAGAAGGAAATTACAAAAATATATACATATATGGGTATTTATTATGGAGGTCAGATGGCAATCGCTTCACGAAAAAATATCGAGGTCTAGCCAAGTCTGTAGTTAAGACGGTAAAGCGGACCCCAGACTCCGAGCTGAAAAGCTTCGGATGCGACTGGGAATTAACGCTAGGATGAGAGATGGGTATTTGCATTGGTCTGGTCGTGCCTCGGAGAGCACGTTAAGCCGTCGGTCCCGGTTGCCATAAGAACATTTATGGCAGTCGTTACGGGTAGTTGGAGGTCTAAAAAGTCCAACACTGCAATGCTTCGATATCGCCTAATGTCACCATTGGATTGTCGAGGTCAGATGGCAATCGCTTCATGGAAAATATCGAGGTCCAGCCAAATCACCGCAGTTAAGACTGGTAAAGCGGACCCCAGACTCCGAGGTGAAAGCTTCGGATGTGACTGAGAAATAACGCTAGGATGAAGAAGAAGATCGGTAATGGAATGGAAGAAGATGCCTGCTATCTAACTTGTTTCGGTCTTTTAGACAGCAGTCGGGTTTTTTATTTTTAATAAAAACAATGGCTGCAAACGAGTCCTAGAGAGAGAGGAGATAGCGAATCATCTAAAGGATAGTGGGACGCTTCCTAGACAGACAAACTTTTTTTTATACCACTTAGGTGGCAGACAAACACACGGCCCATCTGATGGAAAATGGCCCATGGACCTGAGCTATGCCAAGAGCGTCACGCTCGAGCTGCCGACCCTGTAAGAACTGAGAGTGCCTGTGCTGTCAGCGCAGAAGACAAAGCAAGACAAGCCTTTAGTCTTCTCACTGATAGTACAAAAACTCTCCAGTGAGCTCTGGCTACCCTACTCTCCATTGGAAACACAACGCGAGGTCATCATAGCCGCAGTGTTCTGTAGAGTGGAGGCGGAAACTGATGACTAGAAAAGTGAGGACTTGTTTTCGGAATATCGGAAACTCCTAACAATACATGGTAAATATCCCGATAGTTCTAATAGTAAAGTTAGGACTGTTTTTTTTTAGTATACTCGCCGCATAAGTGGTAGACATTAGGCCACTTCGTGGATGCTGAAAGCGTTGGATAAGGTGCTGTGGTACTATATCAGTAATAGCCTACAATGGGCTAAAATCGACTCATTGAATTAAGTAATCGCATTTTTTGTGATGTAAGATATCGGTTCCCCAGTCAAGCTTTGTGGACATAACGGCACATCCATCATAGCATCCTAAAGGCGCGACATCGCAGTAACATCAAAATAACTGGAATTCTGTAGAATAAGAGACGTATCGTGTCAAGCCTTGACTGATCGCGTCTTTGTGTAACGAACCTAATAATTTTCAACTAAATCGGGGCAAAGTTTGATCATATATTTTTTTTATATAGGACACGTCAATTTGACTTCACTCGCCTGATGGTAAGCTGAAGACAAAGTCTCGGAACTGAGGATATTTTTTTTTTATTTTTTTTTATAGACACGTATATTTCAATGGAATAAGTTACCAATTTATTTAGGTTCCTTTATTTTTACGTAAGTTAGGTACCTCCTAACGGAAATTTTCACGGCGATTTGTACACCCAAAGCTATCCGGTACAAATAACCTACAGCACTCAAATATCTAGCTTCGCCCTACATCAGGCACAAATCAAGAAGTGTTATATAAAAGTGTAGTTAACTAAAATTAGTTTTTAGTTTGCATATTAATTTTGTTACCTACTGTTATTTATGTAGCAGTAATAATAAATAAATAAATAAATATTGCAGGACATTCTACACAACGCTATCTAGACCCAAAGTAAGCATAGTTTAACAAGCTTGTGTTATGGGTTCTAGAATGCGGATATACATACTTAGATACTTTTTTTTTTGTAAATACATACATATTATACATAGAAACACCCAGACCAATGCAAATATTCATATTCATGCACACAAATATTTGCACTGAGCGGGGATCGAACCCGCGCCTCCTGCGTAGCAGCCGCGTTCACTACCGCTACGCCACAGAGGCAGTAACAAAATTAAAATGAAACAACAAACACATGAGTTGAATGTGAATCTAAGAGTGAGATTTTAAACTCTACTTGGACATTACTAGCTAAAAAAATAAGGGCAGAGTTTTTAAAAATAAAAACTCATAAACTCGTAGGTGAGATTACAGACTGCAGACGGTTTGATACCGTCTGCAGTCTGTTAAAAAAAAAAATATTAACGCATTTGCAATTTCTGTTCTAAACATTATCACAGACAGAATAAAAAAATCAAAAGATTTAAAATATCTACTGAATAAGTAATTGAACGAACACAATCAAGATTCATATGAAATACTTCCTTTTTTTATAAATAAACACAATTTTGTACAATCTAATAAAATACGAACGCGCCGATCGATCATACGCGGCAATTTTGACAGATCCCGCCAATTCCGAAATTCGTTTGGATATTCTCCCAAAATACATCAAAAGCAACGCAATCAGGGTTTATTGTATGTGAATAGGTAACTTGATTTGTTTAGATTGATATAGACTATCCATTTTGTGTCTGCGATGACAGTTTGTGAATCCAGGAAACTTTAATCAGAACTATTCTTTTTTTATTGATTGATAAAATAATATATTGATTGTAGCTAATGCTAATATTACATGTTCTATGATTTTTAGATAACTTCCTGTATTTAGGTTATAGGTATATCTACCCACGAGACTGTTTTCGCCACTGTTATGTCCGACAAAGGTCCGATACTCCAGCTGTCAGTCTTGTAAGGCAAACTATGAGGCCATTTCTCCTGTTCACTGCGTTACACCATGAAAACAGACCATATAGAAAACATCTAGTGAAAATGGCCCCTGTCATGTCTTGGTTTGTTGCGCCGCGCCGTGGAGTTTGTTCCGCCGTTTCTTCTCCATTAGCGCCTAGGAAACGGTGGTAAACTTAGTTTTAAGGAGAATTTGACGTCAAAAAGCTGTAACAGTGTTGCACTATTTTATAAAATAAAGAACTTGAACTTACAGGATATCAATGCATTTTACAGATAGAATCAATAGACCTGTAGATGCTCAATATTTAATACGGAACATTAAACATGACAACTATCGATGGAAGTTGATCGGTCATTCTCAGGGAGTGAGATTTACGAACGTCCATTCAATTATCTACTTCATTTTTAAAATTTTGGGATTAATTCTTTTTCTGGGGGCTAGTTTTGGCAATTATCTAATAAGGAATGATATTATATACATCTACTTTGGTACAAAAATACCTCAGAATAATTGTTTTTGATTCATTCTCCTAATTTCCGTTCACTGTCCAGAACCCAGAATAATACTTTCTGAGCCTAAAAAGTGCAAGACAAGCTTTGATTTATACATTTATTGCCCTTTATTTATAAAGTAGATAGATTAATTGAGCTATACTAAAAATATAATAAAATTAACATGGCTACTTATTTAGTTACAACGTTAAATATGTTTGTCCTTTCATTATACCTAAGTTCTGTCACCCACTACAAATTCGTGAAAACAACCCTAGATATGTAAATTGTACCTATCCCTATCGCATGTACGGCAAGCGTTAGTAGTGCCACAGACATCCAACGAACTGCACGCGTACTACATGTTCTCCGCAGTGGCGGATCCAGGGGGGGGGTCGTGGGGGTCATGACCCCCCCCTGGGCGGGTCACCTACTAAAAATATCCCAATGTCACTGATAAATTTTAAAAAATACCACGCATAAGAAGACTGTCTCTTTCTACCTAATAGTATTATAATTTTATGAGGCACCAAACATCAGTATGAATATTATTCGCACGATTGAAAATTTCAATTTATCGTGCAGCGCAGCCGATCAACCGATGGACTCGAATAGTTTTCGGACCTGACACCCTGTCCGCTATGTTGAAGAAATAAGCGCGAATGACTAACCAGGCCGGCAGTCGAAGGTCTGAAGCTGACAGCCATGAGGTCCTTTTTCGATTCGGGCAACAATTTGACTTGGGCTCAGCTTCAAAGGCCCCGTATTTATGTTACTGTTTGCTTACAAAAACTTTTTGTGAACTTGGAAGAAGCCTTCCTTTCTGGATTCGACGTAGGTAGTCACCAAAGCACCGGGTACGGGTGCCTCTCGTACCGGCCGACCCAGGGCCATACTCTCGATCTGGTCCTGGCTCCACCCGTCACCACCAGGCCCGCGCTCATGGAGGACGGAGGTCATTCTGCGACCTCCGACGCCCGAGTTGCCGCCGCTCGTCGCGGGCCGCGCGGTTAGCGATTCTCCTGCGTTCCTCGCGGGCCGCAAGGTCTGCGACTCTCCTTCGCTCCCGCTCCGCCACCCACTTCACGAGCATTATAAGGATGCGCCAGCGGCCCACGCATCCGCGCAGCGAACCATCGCTGCGAGCAAAGTAGCGAGCGTAAGAGCTCTCACTCCCAGCATATGCCTGGTCTTACATCTGCACATTCTACGACGTCAAGCCAGCACTTTTTGGGGCTACCCCTCCCACAGGGGCCCGCCCGGGGTGCCATTGCCAGACATTTGGTATCCACCTAGCCTGGTGGTTGCCGCAAAAGTTGCTGTTCGCATAGGCGATGACTTGGTCGAGCGCACGGACCAGGTTAAGTACCTGGGGGGCGCGCCGTAATAGCGGCAGTAAGACCCATCATGGGGGAGTGGCTAGAGAGGCCACATGGTGGCCTCTCGTTCTGGCTGACGCAGATTATCACCGACCATGGGTGCTTCGGGCGGTATCTGCATCGGACCGCGAAGAAAGAGCCAACGTCCGAGTGCCATCATAGCGACGCGAGCGAGGACTCGGCGTGGGAGACGCCGAGACGGGAGCTGGTGGCGCCCTTGGGAGTGAGAGTTCTCACGCTCACCACTTTGCTCGCAGCGATGGTTCGCTGCGCGGATGCGTGGGCCGCCGGCGCCTCCTGCGAGCAAATAATGCTCGTGAAGTGGCGGCGGAGCGGGAGCGAAGGAGAATCGCAGACCTTGCGGCCCGCGAGGAGCGCAGGAGAATCGCTAACCGCGCGTCCCGCAACGAGCATCGGCAACTCGGGCGTCGGAGGTCGCAGAATGACCTCCGTCCCCCATGAGCGCGGGCCTGGTGGTGACGGGTGGAACCGCCTGTCACCCTACCAGAAGCAGGCCGCGGCGGCGCACATTGCGTGCCTCCCCGTACCTGGGAGCGAGCTGGGGACTCTATGGTCCCTACACCGGAAGAGGACCAGATCGAGAGATATGGCCCTGGGTCGGCCGGAGTGCGAGGATTATGGCTACGACAATTTCACCTCCGGCAACTGACGGCCCACAGACGGCGTACGTTTTAGTCGGTTCGAGTCCGACATAACCTCCTCCTCCGGCTCCGGTGGGAGAGGTATCCGTGGGGATTTTTCGCACGATAAAAAAAAAAAAAGTACCTGAGATCTGTACTTCACGTGACTGGTCACATCAACGGCGACGTCAAGGCACGAATTGCCGCCATGTGGGCCAAGGGGCGGGAAATGATTGGCGTCACATTTGAACCTAAAATGCCAGTACGGTTGACGGGGTAGGTCTATAAAACGATTATTAGGCCTGTCTTTTTACACGGCTGTAAGGCGTGGCCGCTGCTGGAGCGACATAAGCAGGAGCTACGTGTCACGGAGATGAAAATGCTGCGGTGGATGTGCGGCGTCACACGTAAAGATCGCATGAGGAACTCTCAGATCCGCGGCAGCCTTCATGTCCGCGACATCACACATAAAATGCAAGAGAGCCGCCTTCGCTGGTGTGGCCACGTCTTGCAGCAACCGCCAGGCTACGTGGGTAATAAATAGCTGGCAGTAGCACAGCAACCGGGACCAGGTGGAAAGGATAGGCCCAAGAAGTCTTGGCTTGAAGTCGTGAAGGGTGACATGCGTGCAAATGGTCTCATCTCACCACCATGGACGCCCAACGTCGTGCGAAGTGGAGGAGGAAGTGACGGAAGGCGGCCCCTGAGACTATGACTAAAATATGTACGATAATCATGAAAGGGGAGGCGCGCACCGCGCCGCCAACGCGGCCTGCTTCTTCTAGAATGTCAGGCGGTTCCCCCTGTCATTTCCAGGCCCGTGCTAATGGGGACCGACCGAGATATTGATACGATAATGGAGATGTTGAGTGACCTACGTCGCCCGAGTCCTTCGCGCATTGTGTATTATGCGGAATGGGAAACAACTGAATTTCTCCAGACCCGTTCCCCCGCCTCCTTCTCGAGCATTACTTGCTCTCAGATGGAGGCGGTGGCAGCCGCGAGCTTACGGTTTTACGCCATCACTGTAAGCAAGCAAGACTATACACCCCCCCCCCCCCCCCCCGAAACTATGTCTCGGCTACACCATGACCCCCCCCTGAATTGAAAGCTGGATCCGCCCCTGGTTCTCCGGGCGTCCCAGTGAGGTAAGTACCTAATTTCCGTTCGCATGGTTTACAAGTCTTCTAATTTCTGTTCGCTCATTTAATTAATTACTTCTTGCTCGAAATAACTATCAATTAAACAATTCTTACGTAATTATATATCTTTTATGTATGAAAAGAATTAGTTGTTAAAATTATGTTCTAATTACTTTTTAAATTAAAAAAAATCCCATTTTCCCTAATTTCAGTCACACATTTCCGTCACGCTAAAAGTGACCGAAATTATAAAACTCCCTGTAATTGTTGTTTCTACCCACCGAACAAAGTTATAATTCTAAATGTATGTTTTTGAACAATAAACTAGATTATTTTCAGATATTATGGGTAAACCGAAGAAGAGCCGAGAGGATATTTTGGAGCAACTAAAACTTAGACAGCAACGGAGAAGACAAAGGTCAGGAATGATCCTGCTTTATACGCGGCATGCAAAGAAAAAGATCGTCTAAGATATTACAAGAGAAAGGATTTACTCATTTTTATCACCGCAAACCTAATTTCCGTCATCCTCAAAAATATATCACTCCATAAATAAAAAACTAAGTGTTTAAATGCAGTGCCAAATATACCAATTCGTAAAGAATGACGTGTTCTTTCAATTAAATTACTAATTCATAGAATTTAATCAAAATTAAAAATCGTGACGGAAATTATACGAAGAACACCATTTCGGAGAATGACCGTGATAAGATTCCATAACACAAACAACACACTAGTTAACCTATGCTTACTATGGGTCTATATAGCATTATGTAGAATGTTGAAGAATATTTATCTAAGTATACTTAGCTGCAGCTTATCAATTTCTACTTAAACGCGGGTATAAATGTTGCACAAGGAATCGATTTATAGTCCTCTTGTGAACTGATATGACAACTAAGTAATAGGTACAACATGATTCGTGCTCGTTAAAAATTTTGTACCCGGAAAATGCACAGATGTGGCCACAAAACCACACGACCAAATTGGACAAATCCTAATGAAATCAACATAAAATTGTTAACTCTCCCATAAACGTAACAATACACTTACATACATAACACATGCGTGCGTATATAACATTAAAAGAAATCGGGGACCGCAACAATTGCAAAAACCATTAAAACAAACAGGATTGCAGCTGCGGGCCGCGGCCACTCGAGCGTGACGCTCGGCCCTCGGGCCCGCCCCCCGAACACGCACAAAAATCAACATAAATAACAATACACACCCCTATCTCAGACACTATGACACATTTACGCACATAAAAGTCCCAACAACCAGGAGATACACAACCAAAACTCTTCTGTATGTATCCGAACACAAAGTTGATTTCGAAGAAGGAACGCGCGCGCCATTTTCAAAAAAATCAAGTCAACCTTAAGTGTGCAACAATTGAATAATATTTCGTCTCTTTCGTCCATTCAATGGGATAGATCCCTCTACTTTTGGGGCTTTTATTAAATTTATTGTTAAAGGAATGTATATAAAAGTTGTTGAAATGAAAAAGGGCGCAGTCTTACTTCGATCGCGTGTGATACCATACTGTGCCAAAATGTTTTCCGAGCAAACTTACTCTAGGCTTTTTAGGCCTTGGGACATCAGTGACAATAAAACCGAAAGACTAACTAACTGTGATAATAATACAGATATTAAAAGTAAGAAAAGATTAATGGATGAAAGTAGAAGAGAAAATCGATTAAGAAAAATTCGGGGAACGTTTAAAAAATCAGAGCCAAGTCATCAAGATGCTACAGTTTCTACAACTACTGTTGAGAGTGAAGAAGAATTGAAACCCATCATTGAGAATTCTCCAGTCGAAAAACTTACATTATGTTGTGACAGATTACTTCAAGAGCCAGCGAAGGCAGAAAAACAAGATAAACCTATTGAATTAAGTCCAAAGCACCAAGATTACCCACAGCTCGCATCCATGCCTGCAGCATATAGCCCAACATTCATACCTGAATACCTTCCAGCCGCGGATATAGCTCACGCTTTAGGAGTTCCTCCGACGGATCCTTTGCTTCTAGAATCGCTAGCACAGGGTTACGCAATGGAGCTAGAATACGCAAGAATCCTCCACCAAGAGAATGAAGCAAAACTAATCGCAAGAAAGCAGAGGCCTAAGAAATACAAGTGTCCGCATTGTCAAGTTGGGTTTTCAAATAATGGGCAGCTAAAGGGTCATATAAGAATACATACAGGTGAAAGGCCTTATAAATGTGATGAGAAAAATTGTGGCAAGACCTTTACGAGAAATGAGGAGCTGACAAGACATAAGCGGATTCATTCTGGGGTCCGTCCGTACCCCTGCTCGACTTGTGGAAAGAAATTTGGGCGGAGAGATCATTTGAAAAAACATACGAGGACTCATTACGTTCAAGCTGAAAGGATGATGCCTGTCTTTGTTCCTTTGTCAGCAGTACCGCATGGTTTTCCTTACCTCTATGGATACTGACGTTCAATGAAAAGGAAATCTTTGAAAAAATTCAGCAGATGGAAATCGAGTTCTAGATTGAAGAGGTCCTAATTCTTTTGTGAGAAGTAATTGTTCAAAAAATTATGGAACAAAACAAAAGTGAAATGAGTCCATTGGACTTAGAATACTTAATATTAATAGAAATAATTGTGTAAATAAATAAAGTTTATTAAAGATATTATTGTATAACGAGAATTAAGAAACTGTCGCCAATAGCTTGTAAAACTGTAGGTATATTATGGAATGGTTGTGTATATTGTCTGAAAAGTTTAAAGTTTATACTAAAGATAAATATATATTTTATAATAACTAAAATAAATGAATGTTTCAATTGTGTTACCTCAGACTTTTAAGTCAGTATAAAATTATATTTGGACTTCTCCAAGTTGGCCGTTCCCTATAACGTATCTACTGCCAGTTTTAACATTCTAAAGAACAAAAACGTTATTATCTCTATGGGAAAGCCAGATCTACCTTTAACTGCAGGTAAGTTTTTGGGAACAGCCGTAAGGGATAAGACTGAACTCCATCCGACAACCCGGCTATTTACCATAAAGCCTATTACTGAAACGAAAGTCATCGTTAGCTCTGATTGGGAATAATAACTTTTAAAATATTTTATCGTTTACCTTCCACAGACACGGTACTTTTCTGATATTTATCGATAGTTTCGATAAATATTAGGAACTAGTATCAGATAGATTCGATAAAATAATTCTGTAAGACAGTTACTCCACGGTAAATATCGAAACAGGTACAGCCGCATCGCAGTAAGACTGGAAAGCCGACCCCCAACTGAGTTGAGAAAAGGCTCAGTGGACGATGATTTTTTTGTGAATACTTACCTGAAACTATAGAAACATCTAGGACCAATGCAAATTGCTTTGCTTTGCTACAACTAATTGATGTACATTCAGGTTCATAATCTCTGTGAGGTTCTTTGAGAACCTAAGTCTAATTTATTTGCTATTAATAACGTATGTACATATTATTAACTTTAACATTAGATGGTGTGTGGCGTCACTTCATACAATTTTAGTTTGAAATAATTGTCCAAGCAATTTTGGAGCTCACTGTACCGAGGTATTACTTGGGACCTTTTAAGACATATTGGAGCTAATAAATGCTCAAAATGTGCTCTATACACGCAGTAGATACACGTTTATTGGGTGTCTTTCGATACGGCGGTGGACGAGCTCAAATTCACCAAGATAATATTATCTCAAAACAATCCGCGCGCGCCAGAGCGTCGGTCGTCTTGCGATTTAGGTCCAAGATACGTGTCCCGAGGTATAGAAGAGTAAATAGTGCTCATAGGTACTAGACAATCGATGTCCTTTATGTGCCACTGGCACGTAACGTCGCGCGTCGCTCCAGTCACGCCTGCCAGGCGACGCGGAGCACGCGATCACCACCGTGTCCGTTCCACGCCTTTTCTGAAAAATTTACAAAACGTCACTTTCGTGTACATTTTTCATAAAAACATTTTGAAGCTATATGCTTCTTCTCCTTATAGCCTTTCTACATGAGTAGGTAATTTACGCCTAAGTGCGGGCGGTGTAATGGTAATCCATTACCCCGCCCGTTAGGCCGTTACATTATCACTACATATTATAAAATAAAGTCGCCGTCGCTGTCTGTCCGTCCCTATGTATGCTTAAATCTTTAAAACTACGCAACGGATTTTGAAGCGGTATTTTTTAATAGATAGACTGATTCAAGAGGAAGGTTTATATGTATAATACATGCATGATGTTGTAGAGAAACACTGATAAATTTAGAGATATGCTGCGGGAACAGGATCAGAAAATATGGCGGTACGAAGTTCACCGGGTCAGCTATAATTAATATGATAGAACTTTTCCAACTCACTTGGGGTCGGCTTTCTAGTCTAAATAAGATGCGGCTGAACATCGAAATTTTTTCATGAAGCGATTGCCATCTGACCTCCACAAATTGGCGATATCGAAGTTCTATTGTTAGAGTAGTCGGACTTTTTTAGGCTCCAACTACACGTAACGACTCCGCCAGACCATGACCAATATAATGCTATGTCTTTGAATATTTATTTACCTAGACATTGACGAATGACCCTTTTGCTCGGTACATATACCTATCTTGGACCTAAAATGTGCTCTATACGTGCATGTGCGTACACGTTTCTCGGGTGTCTTTTGAAGACAGCACGGGATGCTACTACGATGGACGAGCTCAAATTCACCAAGCATAAATTATTTATTACAAAACTATCTGCCCGTGGCAGGGCCTTGTTTGTCTCGTGATTTAGGTCCAAGATACATGTCCCGAGTTATACCTAAGGGAAATAAAAATTACCTATCCATAATACAGGTCAAGTTTGCTTTAAAAGTAAAGAAATATCAATACAGGCCCTTCGCTACACAATAAAACGGTATAAGAAATGCGAATCGCCTCCAAACGTATTAAAAACTCGATTAATCACTCATACAAATCAAAATGGATGGACTCTTGTAAAAAGTTTGCGCAAATAATGTATCTAACATTGGAGTACGGACTTCCGGTGTATCAATACATGAATGGGAGATTCGAGACACGAAATAATACAACATACAATTTGTAGAGTAAAATATTTTGACTTTTAACGTCAAATAATATAAAGTTTTTACAAAACTGCGAACACTTGCATCAATAAAAGAATTTTAAGAAATTGCTTTCATAAGAAATAATTAGGTGGGTACTCAGGTAGATAAAGCGGATTTCACCAAAGAATAAAGGTCAAATAAAACTAAACGGCGTTATCGCGTTTCGTCTCAATCAATTTCAGTTTGTAAATATCAGAATTCAAATTAATTGAATGGATTTTCATCGGTGAAAGTTTTTTAAACCTATAGATACATGTGCTTCTAAAAATATATAACATATCATAATCTATGACTTATACTAGGTACGTAGCGGTTTTTAGACCCAAAGTGCAACGGGTTCTTGGGTGCAGATATACCTCGGAACACATACACTTGGACCTAAGTCGTGAGACAAGCGAGGCCCTTACGCGAGCGGATTGTTTTGTAATAATCCATGCTTGTCGAATTTGAACGTGTCCATCGCCGTAGAACTCCGTGCTATCCTCAAAAGACTCACAAAAAACGCGTACTACGGATAAAAAGTACAATTTGTGAAGTGGTTTGACCAGTAGCAATATGAATGTATTTACAAACAGTGCATCACATAACAATAAGCTATGCAATAAATTATTCATCACCCATTTCGCGTCAACGCAACTAACAAATTAGCAATTTTCCCACGTTCACTTAAATATTACCCTAAATACATTAAGATGTTGTACAATTCGGATGGCCGTTTACCCAGCAGGACGTCTTACTTACAAACTGAGATATTTTTGCACTGGTCACACTGTTTAATTGGCTGAATGAGGCGTTGTCATTGCGCGCCACGTGAGCTCTTTTTGTGTTGACTTCCGCTATTTTAATCCAATAAATTAGAGTATTTTTTTTTAAAGGACATGTCAATATGACTTCACCGTGCCTAATGGTAAGCTGAATGCAAAGTCTCAGGAAAGAGAGTCACTATTATAGACACCAACAATTAATGACTGGCCAATTAATGACAATGTACTGTATTAAACAATGGCTTTAATGATGGCCCTCAGCTTGCTGGCCTCACATCAGACACTTTTTCATGTTAAATTCTTACTTCTATTAAAGTTTTTAAGTCTTAGTACGAAATTGTGGTCAGATACCTACGGCTTTTTGACAAATCATACACATTTGTACAATACATAACTACGAATTCGCAACAATAACTTAATGTTACTTTGAAGTCGATCTTTAAAAGTTTTTTTTTAATCCATTGAACTAAAAAGTTTGACTAAATCCGTATAATTCTTTATCTGAGCTTTATGGTCTTGTTCCCACATTAATAAAATCGGTCAACATTTGGTATCGTAGGTGTGACCCTTACTTTTTAACCCACGACACGAGCATATTTTTAATTCTTTCAACAAACAAAAATTCTGATATCCTTCATGTATAACAAACCCGCCTACGTTTTTAACAAATTTACTGAATAGATAATTTATTGGCCATACACGGTTTGTGTTGCAAGAGTAAAAAATCGAATCAAACTTTTTTTTAAGCACAGGTGGCAATTCCGCGGCCTGACTGAATGAATCCTCCGCGACAAAGTTAAGAAAATTAATGATAGGATCTGTGTAAACATTTTTTGTTTGTCAATGGATAAAATCTTTGTGGGTTATTTTATTTTACAAATGAGGGAGGAGCAGATTTTAATATTATTGCGGAATTTGGGAAAATTTTAAGATTTTATGAATGAACCGCGATCTTTAGCTGGCAATAACAATAGTTTAAGCTGTTTTTGCTTCGCATGGGAAACATCCATCAACTTTTATAATTTTAATCTGTTGATCAGGTTGGTTGCAGAACTGTGAACCAACAGCAGGTTATCTTTTAAAATGGGCCCGGACTCGTGCTTCACCTAGGTTCTCCACCTGGGTGCAGCACGGGGTCTTGTAACGTCCCATGCTCCAACTGATGATCAGTACAGTCAAGCACAATTATAGGTAATCAATAGGATTTATTTTAACGCATTTTTTCTAAAAAATGATGCAACGAAATTTCATCCCCTCAGCCTTATTTTCACTATTTATGATAGAATATGGTCCATCTCCAGATCAATTTCATCAATATTGGTTCAGTAGTCTACGCGTAGAAAGATAACAGACAGAGATACGAACAGAGTTACTTACTATGATTTCGCATTTATAATATTAGTAAGGATAAAATCTACTTACCTGACACGTTAACTAAGCATGCAATACTCTCTACCGTATAATTGACTCTTAACCATGAGTGACACCAATAAATTACGCTTTGTAGCAATGGAGCGAGGTATAATGTCCATGGGAACTTCGGTCAGGTGGCTCACGCCTACGCCCTACGGCTCTTTATGGCTTTATTGTCGGGGCTACCTGAGCTTACGAGCGGTGTGGCGACCATGAGTTTAGAATATCGAGGATATTTTGTAAACGGGTATGTTGTGCTTACTGTGAGTCCCGTTGCACTTATGCTTGCTATTAAATAATTGTAAATTAATCGTATCTGTACGTAAGAGAAATTAAAAAAAAAATACTCGGATTAACTATGTTTATACCTATTAACGATAATATTTTTGTTCGCGATGTAATATTTTTGGCACTGATTTGGTCAGACTTAATATATAATTACGTTTGTTTGCTCGAATTACAGTTGAGTAGAACCGCAGATATGATCGAAAAACGCTAAAACCGACATCAACGCGAGCGGGGCCACGGGCATAAGCTAATTATTAATATATAGATAAGGAATTTTTGTTCCAAAAAATAATTTTAAATTCTGGACATCCAACACTATCCCGCAATCATTGACCCGATAGACGTGGTCACCTTGATCCTCCCTCTGTATATAAGGGGCATCACTTAATAAACACAACAGTGTACAACATCGATTCTGTTCTAAAATTAAATCGAACGTCCCTTTTTATTTTGACTTTCATGGCCACCCTACACCAATTGGCACTAAAGATTTGACTAACAATACAAATAGGATTATTTACCGCGTCCATTACACAACAATGTCCATTCATGTCTTTTAATCTAAAAAAAAAGTACGTTTGTTATTCCCACGCAGTACTTGACATTAGCGCAAATTCGTCTCGAAACGTCAGGTTACTGCACCGACTTTGACGGCTGGTGAATGGCCGCCTTTTTTTAAAAACGATGATCGATTTGATTCGATTTTTGTGTTTGTTTAGTCGAGCTATGATTGCGATTTTTGTCGCTTACATTGGCATACACCTTTGTGAGACTCCCACGCGGTAGAGTATGTCGTAAAAAAAATAGTCGTTCAATCGTTCGGTAACCTTCTAACAATTTTACACTCCTTTTGATTTTAGTTAAGATTACCAAACTAAACATGTTTGTCCCATTTTAGGTCATGATAAAACGTCGGAAGCTTTAGCATCGCGTGAGGAACTCTCGCATCAGCAGCAGCCTTCATGTCCGTGACATCGCAGATCAAATGCAAGGAGCTGCCTTCGCTGGTGCGGCCTGTCTTGCGGCATCTCCCAGGCTACGTGGGTAGTAAATGCCTGGCAAAGGCGCCCCCGCTGGGTCCAGGTAGAAGGGGTAGGCCCAAGAAGTCCTGGCTTGACGTCGCGCGTCGTGGACGGTGACATGCGTGCAAATAGTCTCACTACCATGGATGCTCAAAATCGTGCGAAGCGGACCCTGAGCTCCGAAGTTATCTTGGCTACGGATGTAATCAGGATAATGCGTCTCCATGAAGATGAAAGCCTTAATCAAAGAGCTTTCGACAGCTTCTTGATTAAGGTGTCGGCTTTACGATCAAGAGGTCCCAGGTTCGAATCCAGCCCATAACACTAGCAGTCGAATGCACAGAGGCCATCTCTTGATTTTCCATTCTAGGGTAATCATATTCTGTCCTCCGTGGTAAATCGTTTAGTACTTTTACAAGAAAAGAAGAGAAACGCCTAGCATCCGTTTCATACAAATATTTAAACAAATTATCACTACATATTATAAAACAAAGTCGCTGTCGCTGTCTTTCCGTCCCTATGTATGCTTAAATCTTCAAAACTACGCAACGGATTTTGAAGCCGTTTTTTTCAATAGATAGAGTGATTCAAGAGGAAGGTTTACATGTATAATACATGCATAATATTGTAGAGAAACACTGATAAATTTAGAGATATGCAGCGGGAACGGGCTCAGAAAATGTGGCGGTACAAAGTTCGCCGGGTCAGCTAGTTTACTAATAAATCAATAATCATCAAATAGTTATTAGTTCTCGATTGAGTTTCAACGATTTCTATAAATTATACTCTTAATTTCACCACAGAGTACCTATACAAAACTACAGAAAAAATATCGCTAATGACACCTTCCGGTGCGGAAGCGCGGGAAACCGCAGCAAACTGTCATGGCCACCCATGGCGCATGATTTGTCATTGCAGTAATGACTCGAGTTGCACAAAGACCGCTTTGTTATCGTTACCTATACGTTGCCTATAAGTTTAATTTGAATAAAATCGGTTGTGTTAGAAATGTGAATTGATTTGCAATTGAATGGCTATTCAATATGCGATATGCCAAATGATTTTATTATTTACAAGATTAAATTGTGATACTTTAAAAGTGGCTTATCGAAGTTACATACACGTGTTATAAGGTTAAGTATTTTGAAATGGAAAGCTGATTGAATTAATTTTAAAGCATTTAGTATTTCGCTTTTTCCAATTTAAAAATAAATTGTAAAGCTGATGTCGTTTATCGCGAGTTCTATAGGTGTAACTACATCTATCTACGGTTCTACTGGTCTAGATATTAGGCAATTTTTAATATAATAACCCAAGACCAAATAACTCGCCCCGTATTGTTCCCAACGCAAAAGTACCCATGATGCTGGGATCGTTGCCTCGCTAAATAGCAAATTAAATTTAAAAAAAAAATTAAAAAAAACTTCCAAAAACAAACGAGGCTCTGGTGCGCACGGATTGTTTTTTAATAATGTATACTTGCTGAATTTAAGCTCGTCCACCGCAGTAGCAACCCGTGCTATCCTCAAAAGACACCTAAGAAACGTGTAGAGCACATTTTAGGTCAATAATATATGTCCCGGCAATACAAAATTCATACCTATATGGTTTGTTCCCTTTAGATACACTTTCCTTTTTGATACACTTTTTGAAAACCTCCGCTTTTTTTCTCTTTAGACACAACCCGAAGTACCTACCGACCGTTTAGTACCGAAGTACACATAGGTACAAATAATGACCTCTGTCACTTCTGTGCTGCCGTCAACTAACAAAAAGGCAGCTAAGTGCAAAAAGTTATTTTCGAGAAAACGCAAAAATAAGTGGGAATTGATGTCTCTTGAAAACTGTGCTACCTAGGAACAAGGTTGCAAGTTATAATTGTAGGCATAGTCTGTGTGCACAATATGTGATATATTTTATTAATTTATATTCATTATATTTTATTTAAATTCATTTTCTAACTTTTAGCTAAGCATTTTTTTTCATTTTTACGTAATATACTGCACTTTAAGGCCGCTAACCATACCTTAACTGCTTTATAGCAAAGCAATTTTTTTGTAGCTGCCACGTTCTGTACTTATAGTAAACGTTAACAAAATATACTTAGTTATAAAGCAGTTAAAGGATTTTAACAGTCTTACAGCCTAGTAGTTAACACTTGGCGGACTAACTTCCCTTACTTAGAAAGCAGTTATGGGATTTTAAACGCTTTTCAGCTTGGTATTGTAAAACATATTTTTATACTGGTTCTCCTATTGCTTAACTAGAAGGCAGTTAAAGACATCTCGCTCGCAATTAACTGCCTTTTAAGTAAGCACTTCCGGATCAAAAGTTGAGAAGTTAAAAACTATTTTATGAAATCAGAACTTTACTCATTAAAAAGAACAGACAATTAGATTTTACTAAACTTATTAAATAGCTTTATTAATTAAACAATACAAAATAAAAATAAAAACAAATTTTTCCTAATCTTATTCAGTAATGAGATCACAATTATTACCTACATCTTTAATAGTTATAATCAGTATTCGCGAAACCATAGGACAAAGAATATGAACATTATTTTTTTTTTTATAATAATGTATATTATTTAATTAATTAATTAAATGCAACAATATCAAGAAGCCAGCCAAGCTTTTGTCATGTAGATAACCCGCCACGGATATTGTCTGGTGCAAAGGAGCCCAGAACGCTGGTCGCATTTCCACGTTGTAACGCAATGGCTAGCCTTTGCCCCAGGTACGAGCCGGAGCGAGAGTCTCCAGTTTTTTCCCTTAATCGTCGACCTATATCCACCACCAATTTCTTGGCTTCTGTGCCCCAACTGCCCATGGTCTCGACCGCGACCGGTGCCACGATATATTGTGGCTCGAAGGCTGTATATTTTGCGAGTTTTGTACTGGTCGCATCTTCGGCCGCGGCTGCCGGGAAAAGAGTCATGCGGCCTAGGTGACTCGCAGCCATAGTATTGACGCAGGTTGCATCTCACACCAAGCACCTACGCCTCCTCCAAGGCACGAGAGTTAACCCATCTGGTCTCTTGCCATCCGACCTAGATAGGCCCGGCGGCTCAAGCATACAAGGAAACTCTGTCGAAATCGATGCCCTCCGCAACAAGTCATTAATGGCATGGTGTCGAGGGAACCTGCCTGCGGCACGACGACAACTCAATGCGTGATGGCCGTCACCCTCCACCATGGAGGCTGCATTATGGAGGTGCATTTATGGGTTTCACACACCCTGCAGCCCAAGCGAAGAGCCACTGCCACACGCAAAGAGTCATCGTCCAATAATGTACCCAGGTGAAGCAAGGGCAGTACCTGCAGCCATGCCCCGGCCTCCGTCTGCGACACAGCGAGCAGTCTCGCCCGATCCGCTCCACTCGCTTCTCCCAAACGCCGCTCGTGTGCCAGCCTGACTCCCACCTCGTCCCAAGACTTTTGGATATGAGGAACGGCCGGAAGCAGCGCACCATTATTGAGCGTTGACCAAATCTCTCACGCCTCGGACGCAAAGGGGATGCTGGGGCTGACGCTGTCAGAGTGAATTATAACAGCGACAAGGCCCGCAACCCCATGCGTCGACGCAAGGAAAGCCGGAATGCCAACGTCCTGTGCGCGCCGTATCCCAAGGCCCTCGTATCGGATTGGCTGATATGCCAGGTCCCACTGGGACTCAGTGAAAGAAACGTTGAGGACAGACCCCACGAGTGTCTTCAAAGCGTCGTCAAAGGAGGAGATTGCTGCCGCGCACATCCAAGTAGGGGCCGTCCTTTGCAGGTACGTAAGCTTTGGCATAGCGAAGCACATGCGCAGCAAAGTCAAAGCCACATGTGCTGACAATCTCGAGACGACCCTGAGCGTTCTGGAGCAGATTTTTGCGCTCGTTTATGAACTCGGGGAGAGCGTCTGGAAAGATAGGAGACCCTAGAAGGTGAAAATATTGTTTAATTAATAAATAAGAGAGATTTACTAAATCGTAATTGTTCATGTGGGCGTACTTTGATTCTTTTTGGCTAATATTAGACTCTCGGGCTCGTAAATTATGGCGCCAAAAAGCATGAGACGCGCCGCACGTCCGTCCGTCCTTGCACCCGAAGTGAAAAGGATGGAATTATCGCTTGAGCTGGTCAAACGCAAACTAAAATCACAAGCGTTTAACTGCTATTTAGACTAGAATTGTCGTTTAGCTGCTCTCTAGCGATTGATATTTAGCTAAATACTAATTCCAATACATAACTTAAAGGCCGCTAGTGGCGTATAACTGCTTTCTAGTTTAGTTTAGTGTTAGTTTTTCTTAATAACTGCTTTGTAGTTAAGTAAATTTAGAAAAAATGATACATGAATTTGCCGTTAAAGTATGATAACGTCTTTCTAGAGAAGAATTGTGGCTTAGCCGCTTTTAAATTAAGGAAGTAACAAAATTTACGTGGTTTAACTGCTCAGCAATGTTCTGTATCTCTAAAACTATTAATGATAGAAAAATGAGTCTTAGACCAAAAGATAGAGCGTCGAAAGTTGTGTAAGACTGCATTAAAAAGTGAAAATCGACCAACTGTGGCTTAACGGCCTTTTAGTTAGTGTAGGGCAGTGTGGCGTGGCGTAGAGCGTTCCACTGCTACGCTGTAGGCTCAGTCCAGAAATCAAACCTTAACTCGCAGTAAACGCAAAACCCGCTTAAAAATAACATTACTTAAACTGAAAAAGGGCTAAAATAAAATCATAGCGCACATTAAATAAATTGAATCAAACAACCTATCAACATGAGGACTATAAATTACGACACAGTTGTAAGGAGTCCTGACAATACGCCATTGTGTGCCTGCGCGTACGCTCCCACCCTAGCTAGGGATCGTTCCATAATAGCTGAGATAGTTGTGGTCAGACCACACGTGGGGTTAACCGTATTCGTTTGGGGTGAGTTGGACCCTAACGATAAAAGTTTTAAGAGTACATAGTGATTGAAAATGTTGTGTTATACTAGCTATTACCCGTAGCTCTACCCGCGTGTATTCTGATTACGTTCTCGCAAACCATGGGATCTATTCCAGGGATAAAACTAGCTTATAATGTGTTATCCCAGATTTCGGCCATCACGGTAAGATTGAGCGTGATTGACTTCAACTTTTATATAGTGACTTTTGTGGAAGAAGAGCACGATTGAATAACAAACATCTTCACAAACTTTCATACATACATATATTTCACGCCTGTAAATCCCCGAAGAGGTAGGCAGAGGTGTATTATCACCCATGTTTCGCCAAAAGGTGCAGAATATTCCATCAAGAACCAAGCGGTTTGGCGACTCCTTTTTTGTCGCACCAATAAGACCTGGAATTCCTTACCAGTTCCCGTTTTCCTCCTCCTACAGTCCCGGGTCCTATAAGCGGGGCGTGAAAAAGCATCTGATGATTGCAGCGAAACTAGACCTTCTATCGAAAAAAGTTAAATACAAAAATTGTCGAGTCTTCAACTTTTGTATCACACAGTTTACGTGCAAAAGAACACTCGAGGCACCTAGAGAAGGTGAATATGTTGATGACTGCAAAGAGGAACGAAAAGGAATGGAAAAAAACACATTTTTACTCTCACAAATCTTATTGAAACTGAAATACATACACAATATAAAATAAAATTAACTAACTTCTTATTCTTCTTATAAAATTAATTAACTAATTTAACTTTCTGATCAAATAAAATCTTAAACAACGGAAGCGGCGGTAACCTACCTAGTGGCTGAAGCTAGCTTGCGTTGAAGCCCCGGTTCATTGCCTCTTTATGTGCTAGCTTTCCACTACTTCTCGGCAATGTGACAAGTGCCTTAGTTGCCCAGTATGATATATACTGGGCAATTAAGGCACTTAAACACACAAGTCATGAGAAAAGAGTGGTGAGACCTTGGCGCGTGCCGATTGGTTTGATATAATCGATGATTGGTAGATTTGACCTTCTCCGCCGCTGTAGTAGCCCGTGCTATCTTCAAAAGACATCAAAAAACGTGTACTGCTCATATAGACATACGTGTGCGTGTACATTTTGGGATGCGACTACTGGGGTCAACTATAACCGAGGCACAAAGAAGCTATCGCCAGCTTCGCGACTGCATTCGCTATAATGTGAAGGATTCTGCTTGCAACTCCTCTGTAGAGCAAAAAAAACTAGAAAATAAACTTAAAATTCATCTTTCGTAGGATGCTTCACTTTCTCGACGTAGTCCTCAATAACCAACGCCACATCAGTGAGATTCAAACCGTTCAGAATAAAGTTCTCCTTATTTTCTGGTCCTTCAACGTAATCCTGTAAAGCCTTAAATAACTTCACAGCTTTAGTCTTCCCTCTAAATATGTTAATACAAAACTGCTTCACGTTTTTCAACAGTTCGAATACCGTCATCAGAATGTTATTATCATTGTTATTGTAAGACCAAGTTTTAGCAAATATGTTCAAAAGACCGTTGCATACCATAGGTGTCGACATATGCTCAAGTAGACCTATCCTTTGATAGAATTTCAGTTTATCCGCATCTATAATACTTTTCTGTATTTCACTTCTTGCTTTCACATGTTCGTTTAGTATTTTATTGAAAAGATCCAACAGCATTTTGATCACATTTGTGTCTAGCATCGATATTTGTTCGTAAAACGGTTGCAAACCTTTTAGTTTCATTACTCTTGCTTGTACTTTAGGGTTATCAGGTAACCAAAGATATAAAATATCAAGTGAATGAGCTTTTAGAGCAAGGTTATCGTTTTCGAATATGTATAAAAGTTTATCTACTACAAATATTGGTATTACTGCAATTGTGGTACTAGGTGCTTCATTGAAAAGTGATTTCAAAAGTAAAAGTATTTTAGTTTTGAGTTTATCGCTTTCAACATCTAGATTGGTAACGGCTATTCGATCTATTCCTTTAGCTTTGAGGAACTCAAAGGCGTTATTGGAGTTCTTAACCAGTTCTATGATTTCGTCTACTATTATTGTCATCTTATCGTAAATATTTTCGATATCTTCTTGAGGTATGCCCACTGTGTTGTCTAATTTCTCAGCTTTATTGGCGAGTTCTTGAAATTTAGCGATAGAATTTTCTACATCAGAGTTTTCGACATCTTGTGTTGTCGGCTCTTTGGTTGAAACTGAAAATCAGGGAGGTATATTGTTAAATTATATACCGAAGTGAATCATATAACTATTTAGGTGCTGTGGTACAAACTTCCTGTTGAGATTTTTCCAAGCGACAATATGGCGTTCTTTAAGAAGAGCATTAGAAGGTTCGTGGATGAACCATCTCACGGATTGCAATAGGTTCAGTATGACCGGAGATATGAGCAAAAGTCGCATAAACCGAGATTCGCGCGGCGGAAGGCTTGGCATATAATAATCGTTGCAAAGAACTCATAACACAAAAAGTGTGTAAATTGAAGTAAATTTTCACTCTGATCCATTATATGCGAACTGTATCACAATGTCGTTAATCTTTTAGGTGATTTTAGACTTTTTAGGAATAAATACTCACGATTCTCAATTTCATCAGCAATTGGCTCTTCACAGACGATATGGCCTACTATCAATAACACATAAAATAAGGCAGAAAACGTCGACATCATTTCATATTATTACAATCTAAAAATGACAGCAGAGAGAAGAAAATGGAAGGAAAATGCGACTTTCCGATGTATTACTTTACTCTATGAATGCGACTGACAGTGGAAGAAAACCATAAAGTATGGGAAAAGCAAAAATAATAATGAATATTATCACCTTATAAATCAAATAAGTTCAGAAATAAAACCAAGTGCATCCTATAGATTTATTACAAAAATGTAAATTAAAATTGTGTTTAATACGTTTGAAATAAAACCTACGAAAATAAATAAAGTCTACGTGCAGAGCCATTTCAGATATGTGAATATTATCTTAGCTTTTATGGGAGCGACTGCCGGTCCAAAATTCAATGGCTTTTATATACAAGGTTGTATGACAGTACGCAGCATACGCAGAATCGAGGTCCAGACGACTGTCAGAAGTTACAAAATGTTGTCCAAATGACAACTGGCAAAACTTATTTCCCATCACAGCAGACTAATTTTTGAAAAATGTAAATGTTGCATGCTGCCGGGATGCTGTCGTTGATGGTCATGTGTGGCGACGGCACGTGCTGCTGCATGCCGCAGAGGAGTACTGTCGCACTTATTGCTATTATTAGTCTGGTCAGTACCTACCACAAACTCTATTTAGATCGCATGTAGGTTCTAACTCAAATATTTATTTTGCATAAAAACACTGTTTCTTACAAAGGTCTTATGGAATTACATGTTTCAAGTATTTTTTGCCAAAATTTCAGCATGCAAAACGACAAAAGTTAATTGAGACTAATTGAGAGTTTAATAGTAGCCTCCTCTTCTTCTGGATGTGATGGCAACTAACTAACTTGGACTGTTCTCCATCCGAAAGTATACATGCATCCCATCACAATGTGCCTGCATGTCAGTAATAGGCTCGCACTTGGAACCATAGTTGGTGTATTGTGGGTGGTAATACATCTCTGCCTACTCTGGCGAGAGGTCCCTATAACCATATTCCCTGCCGGCTTCCCAATCGGTCGCACGGTATTATAATAAACTAGATCAAATTGTGTATTTTTCATCAGTTTCCCTTTTGAAAATTTTATGGCGCGACCATGACTGCTGAAAAGTAGCCGGGCTAAATGTAAATATCAAATAAATCGCGATAGAATCCGTTAAAAAGTGTTTTTATTTCAATGTGATATTCGCGTAAACTTTGGACAGTATCAAAAAATAAATACATACCTATTTCCAGCTCGCAAGTATCCTGGATGCGCTGGCAAGCGACAGCAGTAATTGTTGGTGCCATTACGAGCAGTGCCAGGTGATGGAACACGTCGAGTCGCTGAGATCTCTCCTCATCACGCTGTTCCAGATGGCCAATCTGTTGTTGCTGTTGGCTTCCATCGTTGTGAGTATATCCCCGGCGCTGCCCTCTATAGGACTGTAGAGCTTGTCTTAGCCCAAATGACGCCCACTACTCTTTTACGTACATAGCAAATTGACGATGATTGTTTTTTTTATACTACTCCGATCGCAGACAAGCACACGGTCCATCTGATATCGTCTGGACGTCTTGTTCTATACAATATGACAGTGCTAGTCCATAGTTCCATACACAGAGCGTACTCGGATTTATCACGCGACTACAAATAGTCAACCGCAAAGTAGTATGCGAACCTCATTGTCATAGTTCACGGAACAATTCACACATCTAGTATTAGATACGAATACTTTTTCGCAAGTTATTCGTGCTTACCCCACTGTGTGGTGGAACGGTGGTGGAACTCTACAGTGGTCGAACGCGTTATTTCATTTTAGACAAGCTATAATTAGTTATTAGTCTGCCTACACTATAGTCGATTATGTAAATACATGTCCCAACGAATAAAACTAGCAACTATAAATGAGCGAATAGGGAGAGCGAAAGAGGGAATAGGGAGTGGTGATTATGGTGCGAGGGAAATGACTTAATGGGCCACCTTATACCCGAGCATTCGACATCCGACACGGCGAGCGGATTTAGTCGCGATTTAGTCGCGACAGTAGGTCGTTTTCCGACCAAGTAAAATAGTCGAATGTGCTGGGACAATAGCCCCTTTATTTGTTGGCAGGAAAGCGCGGAGCTTGTCCAGGTATACGTGTGGTACACCCTGGGGTTTGTGGTGATGGAGCTGATGGTGACCATCGTGGAGTTCGTGTACAAGTTCCAGGATCAATGCAGCTCTACTTTCATTGAGTTCGTCGTTGAAGTCAGCTTCTTGTTCGGTGAGATTCCTTTTTATTGTGTAATTAGTGTATGGGGGCTACTAAAGTGCCAATATACTTAGAGAGGAGGGTAAGGAACTGTGCCCTGTAAATTCTCAGTGACGTCAGGGCCGAACTTGACGTCATCGCAGTCGGTGTGATCTTAGTCAGTCATCACTCAGTATATTCTCGCCAAAGTTTATGTCTGTTCAATATTCAGTCTCGATTTAATCTACTGTGCAATTCTCTAAGTGAACATCGAGCACAACGATGCGACATCGTTGATAGAGACTCTCATTGGTTGGACTGGGTGACGTCACTGGATATCGACCAATGATAATCTCTATCAAAGATGTCGCATCGTTGGGGACTGTCCATTAATCACGTGATGTTTTTTTAGCAATTTTCTAACTCCCCCTCCCCCATGGTGATACGTGGTGAGGTTTTTGACTAAAGCCAAAATCACGTGTTTTTTTTATTTACTGTTCAATTTATGTACTGGTTAATGCTAGAAAACTATGAATCGTGACAAAAATCGCGAATTACAAGAAAAAATAAATACCTACACGTGATATCTCAATATAGCCCTCCCTCCCAACTGGTGATGTTTCGTTTCGTGGTGATGTGCCCTTGTGCGCGACGCTGTTTACTTAGAGTATTGCACAGCTGAACTTATCTTAATCTCTCGAGTGTCAAAAATGATGTCGATTTAAGGTCGATTTCTATAAATATTTTATTACAAGAATAGCATTTTTAACATTTGTAAGATTGAACAGAAATTATATTACAAATATTGGTCTTCAGTGTATAGCACAATACTCGCACTCGCAGTTTCTCCAAATGTAATCGAAACTAGATGGCGACACTTTGTGTCTGAGTATGTCCATTTGCCCATCCTACATGTAGTGACATCTGGCGTTAAATAGTTGTACCATGAAGTAACGTTGACGTATAATTTAAATGAGAAGGTTCGCTATAGTAGATGGAAAATCATAAGGTTTTTCTATCATTAGGAAATCGAATAACAAAAACTTAGTCTGTATTCGCTATGTAAAGAAAGAAAGAAAGAAAGAAGAAATGTACGCCATGTTCTTCAAATGTTTCTCAACACCGAGCCGGTACACCTACTGCTTAACGGAGAAGGTCTAGCGTAGGCTTTCCTCACGAGGTTTGGGAGTCAGACAGCAGTCACTCTCATAAAAACCGGCATTTGCATAGATAGCGTTTCTAGATAGCGCTTTATAGTATACCTAAACCAGAATATTGTTATAATACTGTGGTCTGTGGTTCAATTACTTAAATGTAAAATTAATTCTAAACTCGACTACATTGTGATGGTACACGTGGCGCCATCTAAAATAGTCAAACTAAACTACTACAGTACTCTATTGAACCTATCAGCGCCATCTATTTGCAAGATCAACCAACTTTGTGCAAATGTAATGCGTTTATGGGTGCTTACTGAAAGAGCCAGAGCGGCCGGCGGCGGCGGGTTTGTTATTAGAAATGGTTGCGTGAAGGGTTGCGGTATAAAAAAAAACATAGCTTAGCTGAACCCCTTTCGACCAGTGCTGTGCTATGTGGACCAGTGAATATGATTGATGGATATCAACGCACATCTCATCTCTGCCGCAAACTTTTGCAGCACCGTGCATAGAAATCATTGACAGGCTTTTTTTATTATTTTCAGTTATATTCCGCTGCCTACCCCTTGTGGATACTTACAGGAAACATCTTGAAGGCCAGTCCTATATCACATCGACCTAAACAGTAAACTTCGACCAGAATATGAATAGATTAAGAAATAAAAATCGCAAAACAATTTTCAACGCTTTTTTATTTTTTTTGGTGTGCTACCTACGACATCCATAGTGATTATATACTTATAACTATAATATTTATATTATATTATATATGTTATGTTACCAGAATCAGTGATTTTATATTTCACGAATGACTTTTATATAAATATTTTATAGTTATTATATAACAATGTTATAGTAAAAACAAAAATGATGGGTGTAGTAATGTTGTCCTACCTAGGTCGCTAAGCAACCTATGACAAGGACGAATAGTGTTGCTGAATTCGGATTCCTTCTACCTATATACTTTTCTAGTATATCAAGATTTGGATGTTAATTACTAATTTATATCAATCTTTCTTCTCTCATGAGTGTGTTTTATGTAGTGTATGTGTGTGTTTTATTGTGTACTGTGTGTGTATGTGTGTGTATGTGTGTGTATGTGTGTGTGTGTGTGTGTGTGTGTGTGTGTGTGTATGTGTGTGTGTTTTATGTAGTGTTTGTGTAATGTGTATGTGCGTGTTTGTGTGTTTGTTTGTGTGTGTGTGTGTGTGTGTGTGTGTGTGTGTGTGTGTGTGTGTGTGTGTGTGTGTGTGCGTGTCTGTGTCTTGCGTGTGTCTGTGCGTGTGTCTGTGCGTGTGTCTGTCTGTGTGTGTGTGTGTGTGTGTGTGTGTGTGTGTGTGTGTGTGTGTGCGTGTGTGTGTGTGTGTTTGTGATGTGAGTATGTGGTCAGAATGTACTTCTTTTTTAAAGACCTACCCAAAAAATGCTCTTTAAGACACATTTACATTTTACATTAAAATACGTTTGCCATCGATTGGCAAGGAAACTTGGTATTAAGTTAAGGGCCTAAATATGAAATAATCTTGTTAAAGAATAATGTGACGTGATGAGGTAAAGATATGTGTATTTTATCAACATTAAACATGAAAATGTTGTTAAATAATATGTAAGTAGTATACAGTGGCGAGGGATCACCATAATCCGATTTCTATCGGCTTCACGTCGCATGGTGCATGACAAAATAGATTGAGGTAAAGGTGGTATTTCAACCAGCTTCCGTTTTAAAAAAAACGCGCTTTCGCCACTGGTAGTGTATCTTAATTGAACCAAGTATGTATGATTGATAATATAACATCCATGTACACCGATAATAATACTTAATTAATACCAATTTAACAATAATTATTATTAAGCATGCAATATTAATAATAAATTGTAGACACTAAATTGTGTGTAACCAGCACAGAAAATACCATTTGAGACCCCTGGCACATTCAAGTAACTTCGTGCGAAAGATACCTACATACGAATTGCACTAAATAGTGCGCAGTTCGAACGCCTGCAGCAACGGACGGCCTTAATAATAGGATGTCCTGTGCTCACCGCCCGCTCGGGCCCCTCTACAACCAGGGGCCCTCCATCCAGGGCCCTTACCAACCTGGGGCCCTCCAGCTAGGGGCTCTCCCAACAAGGGGCTCTCCAACCAGGGGCATTTACCAACCTGGGGCCCTCCATCTAGGGGCTCTCTCCAACAAGGGGCCCTCTCCAACAATGAGCCCTATCCAACCAGGGGCCTTACCAACCTGAGACCATCCATCAAGGGGCTCACTCCAATAAGGGGCCCTCAACAACCATGGGTCGATTTCATTTTGCCAGTCCTACCGCCCAATAGTTACCAGTGTGAACATCGGAATACAATAAGACAAATATATTATATCTAGAGTTCTAACTGTATGCTTGGACAAGTAACTTTCGTTTCGTATTTTTCTTTACTGCATCCCTTCGGTATGCTTCAAAAAGCTTTAACTGTCTTATTCTGGTGAATGCAAAAAAAACGTCATACAGAGGAAATAAAATGGCTTCCGCGCTACTCGATTACACCACTTGTGCCGCCACGTAGAAGGACTGTTCTAGGTGCCAATTCCCCTTGCTCGAGAATGTGTAAGGTCATTAACAACATAAGCGACCAAATTGATCTTCACTTTGATTCTGTGGCTAAGGTCAAATATATCCTTTTAAGCTTACCTGATTTTGAGTAATATTGCATTATGGTACGAGTGAGTAAGGTTGGTGATTGCCTCTGAGGCGCCATTGAGACCCGAGCCGTCAGGCGGGGGTCTTGGGGGAGTCGAGGACGGTGGTCGGCATGTTCGCGCGTGTCATGTCATGCGACATGTGTAAGGTAATGATAGCTTACTGTTTATAGACTTCTTATTGTTATACATGCGGTGTTTACCTATAATTAATTGTAACATTTTTATTTGTATTTTGGAACGTATTTGATGTAAGTTTTTATGTTAACAATTGTTGGTAGACCTAAATAAATAAATAAATAAATAAAAAATTGTCTCGATATTTCTTAATACGAGGCAAATTCTTCCCAATACGACACAACTTTAACTCAATACGAGGCAGATTCTTCTCAATACGAGGCAGATTTTCCTCAATTAGAGACGAAATAATCCACTTTGTTCAACTGTTTGTTTAACGAATTGAACAAACTCAACAAATTAAGTGTCATTTGTTCACATATTTATTCAATTGAACAAAATCCACTTGCTCAACTACCTATGTTCTTCTCGGTACGAGGAAGATTCTTCTCAGTACGAGGTAGCTTCTTCTCAGTGCGAGGCAGCTTCAACTCAGTACGAGGTGGCTTCTTCTCAGTACGACGCAAATTCTTCTCAATACGAGGCATATTCACCTTAATACGATACGACAATATAAACTTATCTTTAGAATTAAATCAACATTTATATGAAGCGATTACTTTTCTTATATGCTTGAAATTATTAGAGCAATAAATACTATAGTTGTAAGAAAAGGTCTTGCTCCTTTTCTCCCCTTTCGACGCAGGTGACATCCCTCTAGCAAGTAACTGTTTACCATCCGTCTTATTACGGAATATCCCGAGGAATACGGAATACTGCATGCAAAAAAACACCATAAATACGAAATGAAATTGTCTCGAAGTTTCCCGATACGAGGAAAATTCTTCTTAATGTGATGCATTTTTTTCTCAATACGAGGCAGCTTCTTCTCAGTGTGAGGCAGCTTCTTCTCAGTACGAGGCAGCTTCTTCTCAATACGAGGAATATTCTTCTCAATACCAGGCAAATTCTTCACACGACGCAATGTTTTTTTCAATACGAGGGAGATCCTTTTCAATACAAGGCAAATCCTTTTCATTACGAGGCAGATTTTCCACAATTAGAGACATGTTCTTCTCGGTACGAGGAAGATTCTTCTCAGTACGAGGTAGCTTCTTCTCAGTGCGAGGCAGCTTCAACTCAGTACGAGGTGGCTTCTTCTCAGTACAACACAAATTCTTCTCAATACGAGGCATATTCACCTTAATACGATACGTCAATATAAACTTATCTCTAGAATTAAATCAACATGTACATAAAGCGATCACTTTCAAATATGTTTGAAATTAATAGAGCAGTAAATACTATAGTTGTAAGAAAAGGTCATGTGTCCTTTTTTTTCCCTTTCCACGCAGGTGACATCCCTCTAGCAAGTAACTGTTTATCATCCGTCTTATTACGGAATATCCCGAGAAATACGGAATACTGCATGCAAAAAAACACCAAACATACGAAAAAAAATTGTCTCGATTTTTCCCAATACGAGGCAAATTCTTCTTTCCAATTTTTTTTCCAATACAAGGCAGAACCTTTTCAATACAAGGCAAATCCTTCTCATTACGAGGCAGATTCTTCTCAATACGAGTTATATTCATATCAATACGAGGCAGATTTTCCTCAATTAGAGACATGTTTTTCTCGGTGCGCGGAAGATTCTTCTCAGTACGAGGTAGCTTCTTCTCAGTGCGAGGCAGCTTCAACTCAGTACGAGGTGGCTTCTTCTCAGTACGACGCAAATTCTTCCCAATACGAGGCATGTTCACCTCAATACGATACAACAAAATGAACTTATCTCTAGAATTAAATCAACATTTACATCAAGCGATTATTTTTCAAATATGCTTAAAATTAATAATGCAATAAATACTATAATTGTATGAAAAGGTCTTTCCTCCTCTTTCCACGCTAGTTACATCCCTCTCGCAAGTAACTGTTTACCATCCGCCAGACAAGTGCTCTTCTAACTTAGTATTAAAATGACCAGTGATACTACATTCAAAGAAAGTGGGAACAATGAACTGACACCAAATTTAAAATTAAATAAATGCCATGTCAACTTAGCCCCTAACAATTTGGATAGCTAACAGTAAACACTGATTATTATTTAAGCTCCAGGTGCTACCGCCCTGAAGGGTATCGCTCCATCTACATGCCTGTACATCTTCAGGCAAGACCAGGTGCCATTGGTGTAGTTCATTTGGAAATGTGTCTCGCACAGCATCAGTATGACCGTGTTGTCCGGTTGGATTACGGATTCGAAGCATTCCGCCAGTTTTATTCTAAGGACGTTGCCTATATGGCCGCACGGGTTCTCTGCAAAAAACATTGAAAATTTAAGTAACAATATTCTTACTTATATAAATATTGAAATAAAACTACTTTTTACATACATACATACATATAATCACGCCTTTATCCCCGGAGAGTTAGGCAGAGGTGAATTAACACCCACTTTTCACCAATCATTGTATTAGTCCCACGTAATAGGGGGTGAGCCTATTGCCGCATTTCGTGCACTATTGTTGACTCAAGCCACGTATCTGAGGCTGAGTCTGGGCTGTATATATCTGTCTGATGTTTAACGGAGTATATTTATATATTAGTACATTATGGTACAGTACGATTAAAATCAGTTGAAGATTCGGCCAACCTCGGTAATTGTCGTGAATCCCTCGTCTCTCACATAGAGTTATCAATTTACAGATATGACCTTTAATTTTATTATATTACCCGTTGTCTTATTGAATTCAATATAAGCACGACATGAGCAACAAAACCTCCTTTGTAGCTCAAAACTAACACAAAAATATTATTTTGACGATTATTATTTTTTATTTAATGTATACAAGTATAGCTTCAATAAATAATGAATTTTCAAATTCATGTCGCTTCTGCATATTTTTCTTAGGTCTACGGTTAGTAATGTCATCTTGGCAGATGCTATACATTGCGTTTATGATATTTCAAATTAAATGCTACATAAAAGAAATCGCAGTAATGTAATGTCGTGTCATTTCCGCCTCCGGATTTAGGCGATGATATTCGAAAAAAGCCGAATGTTCAACTGATTTTAATTGTACTGTACAAGTGTGTAATGTTGGTGATTACCGCTGAGGCACCATTGAGACCCGAGCCGTCAGGTGAGGGTCTGAAGTCTAAAATTAAATGGCTATTTAATTTTAGCAAAATAGGGTAGAACTAACAGACTGTTTAAGCTTACCTCGGGAGCCCGCCATGAAAGCAAGGATGAGTGCCTTCTCGGGCCTCGTGACGCGGTTAGCATGGCGGAACAAGGCGTGAGCCTCCACCAGTTGCTCGTGCTGTAATACACATATAAGTTTAAAGGTGTGATTTAAGCTGTCGCTAAAAAAGAGGGTTTGTCACCAAAATAGTAACTCTAAAAGCTAAAATTAAGTCCCCTATATGGCCTGAGTCCTGCATTCACCTAGAAATAAATTCATAGCTATATATGTAGTTTTCTTTGTTCCTCTCTACATGCCCAACGGCTGGGCGGATTTCGATGAGTGGGGTCTCAAATGAAAGGTATTCATCTCCCTAGTGTCATAGGGTACATAAAATGAGTAATTTTCTTTTGGTTTATGATTTGCAAATCGGTAATGCCTGCTATCAACCTTGTTTCGATCATTTAAACAGCAGTCTTATTTATTTATTTTTAAAATTTTCTATTTTTCTTTCTATTCTCTATTCAATTTCTAATTTGTAGGTCTGGTAGTTTAGGCTCTGATGAATCATTCAGTCTGGATAACTCTTACCGTAAGCGTCAGGACCCCCGCGGGGATTCCCGGGTACGGCGGGAAGCCCGGCTGCTCGCCCGGTCGCGGCGAATGTTGCACCATCACCTGTCGGTAGGGCCGAGCGCCTGGCTCACGGCCTATCATCTAGGAAATGACAAATTACACAATATCAGTACATGAATGTTTATCTAAATGAAACTACATACCTTACTATACATACATACAGACATACAATCACGCCTTTATCCCCGGAAGGTTAGGCAGAGGTGAATTAACACCCACATTTCACCCATCATTGTATCAGGTCCCACGTAATAGGGGGTGAGCCTATTGCCGTTTTTCGGGCATTATTGTTAGTTCGAGCCATGTATAGGCTGAGTCTGGGTTGTATATAATGTATATATCTGTCTGATGTTAATCAGCCCTATCCCTTAGTCGCCTTGTACGACACCGCATGGGAGGAGATGGAGTGGCCCAAATTATACTCTGCCGGGAACCTTACTATAGGCTGACCGTAACCGCTGTACCGCGCTTTGGGTATGTGCGTGGTAAGATGGAGGGAGTATCGATCAATAGACCATCAGATTTGGTCAGTCCGCCACCAACGCTCACGGCGGTATCACGCTCGCTCTCGACTCAAGCTCTTTCACAGATATCCGTGAGCTCTTTCGTTACCTCGTCCCTGTCACGCCGCGCGTACCTACAGTCAATGTATAGCCGGCCCACCCGGTAGGTACATTATGAACTTATGTACAATTAAGTAAATAATCAAACAAGCAAAGAAACAATCAGGCCCACGATTCTGCTAAAGCACAACCACTGTCACACCACAAAGACTGCAAAATATTTCTATAGACTTACAGTCATAAAATTAAATGAGAAGAGTTTCATTACACTCTTTCATTCACTCTACAAAAAGCTATTTAATTTTGAACTTTAACTGCATTACTTTAAAGACTAAAATCAAATGGAATTTTCTCGCAGTCTCTGTGGTGTGACAGTGGTTGTACTTTAGCAGAATCGACTGCAGTGTACCTGGACAGCTCCAAACCGGAACGTGATGGTCGAGGGCCGCGGCGGCAAGGGCGGCACGATGTCAGGGTGCCCGGGCTCTGCCTCCGGCACGGGCGGGGGCGAGTTCACTGCAATGGGGGGACTCTCGGGCTCAGGCAGGGGGCCAGCCGGCACGGGGTTTGGTGCGAGTAGCCCCAGCTGGTCAGCGGGGGATGGGCCTGCAGCGCGGGCAGTGCGGGGCGCGGGTACTGGTGGGGTGGTACGAGGCCCTTGGGCCCCATCAGCCCCTTGCTCTGGTGGGGATCCCTGTTGGGCCGACTCCCCGTTCGGTTGAGACGGTCCTGCCTGCTCCAGTCGCCCGGCTGCTACTATAGGGGAAGAAACTTACTTTTAGGTACTAGTAATGAGGAGATAATTATGTTCATAATAATGTAAATCGGCCTAGCCACTTCAAAATTAGTCGGCATACACAAAAAAATACTTTTTTTTTTTTCAATTTGATTACCTATCAGTTATTTCAAAATTGCGAAGAAACTTAATCATTTGACTTTTTTATTTTTTTTTATTTGGCCCATGAATTGACTGCACCCTGCTAGATGGAAAAAAAAGCTGAAGTGCAGTCCAGAAGATACGGATCACCATTTCTGATGCTATTGTCCATAAAATGGTGGTCCCTAACTTACATAGGTACATATCTTTTTTTTATTCTTTTTTTTACTACTTTTTTCACTTTTTTACTTAAATAACATTTTTTTTTTTTTTTTTTTTTTTTATATAGGACACGTCAATTTGACTTTGCCTCGCCTGATGGTAAGCTAAAGGCAAAGTCTCTGAAAAGAGGGTCACCATTACAGACATGTACCATGTTACAATGGTGGCACTCAGCTTGACGGCCTCAGTCAGTCTACAGTCTCTACAGTCAGCCTACGACCACTTGCTACGATCCTGGTATACAACACAGTTTACATTACTTATAAGTATATTTAGAATAAATTAATATATATCATATTTACTCGCGGCTTCAATATCCTCCTTCTTGGGCAGAATGAACACAGTATAATTGCCCAAATTGTTGCGTAAGTCACGGAAAGGCAGCTGCGCAGGAAGGGGTCGTGGTGCCTCCCCGGCACGTCCAGCCTCCATAGCTCCGTCTGCGTCCGGAGCAACTCCTACCTCTCTAGCAGCCTCTGCCATTTCTATAGACAAGGCGTTATGTCCGATGTACTTTATGCATGAAGGAAAATTGTAAATTATTAAAAATTGGTTCTCGGTGGAGTAGAATAGTGCCACCCCATGTCTTCCTGTGGGTGTCGTAGAAGGCGACTAAGATAGGGCTGTTCTCCATCTGATAATTAACACACAGCCCATCAACTGCCAAAATACAGTTTAGTTTTTGTGTTGTTGGCAATACCGAATGAAAAGATGTCAGTTCAAGAATACGGAATAACCTTTTTTATATACTACTTAGGTGGCAGACAAGCTCACGGCCCACCTGATGTCAAGTGGTTACCGTGAGCTATGGACGTGTTCAAAACAAGGGTAGTCACACTCGTGCTGCCAACCCTGTAAGAACAGAGAATTTCTGTGCCGTCTGTGCAGAATACAAAGGAGGACTTGTCCATGCTTGCCTTTGGTCTTCCCACTGACAGAACAAAAACTCTTCAGGAGCTCTGGCTACCCTACTAACCGTTGAGAAAGTGAGAACGTCATGTTTGTAGTGATTTTTAACAAAGAATCAAAGAAATCCAAAAAAAGAAACAAAATATCTATCTATAATTTCATACATATACAGGGGGTTTCTTTGTTCGCTCGTACTTTAGATATACCCACGCAATGTCGCGAAATGAACTGTGGGTGGTATCTCATAGATCGGCTTGCCTCGATTTTGTATACTGTCCTCTCTATCACACATCAGACAGTTTGCTATGAAGATATTCGCAAGTCTAAAACGGTCACTTTATTTGAATTTAATAAAAATATTTTGTCATGAAGCGTTATTTAGGTACACGAAATTATAATCCGCTTCACAAATGAATTGTTGTGACTCTGCTGTGACCATTTTACAAATTGTATAGGAATCTTTGAGATTTACTGGAAATTCACACAGTTACTCGTTTTTAACGGAATCGCTCAATGTGGCCATTTTAGTTAGACCCGCTAATCTCCGATGTGCGACAGAGACAACGCTCTACAAACCCGAACCAATCCAATCTTAACCAGTATCTCGGTCTTTTTCCCGATGTGTTAAATCAAAAACCGATTACTTAGGCACTTGACTTTGTTCATTTCATGATACTGCGTAAGTGCCTATTATGATATATTATCAATAAAAAATAATTTTGTACCAAATTAAATTGCATTTTTACATCGATCAATTAGCCCATCGTAGCTGGATATAGGCCTCTCCCAATGTGGCTTTGGCCAACTGTTTCCACGCTGGCCAGATGGGTTGATACAGGGTTTTATTTCGAGTTTTCCTTTTCCCGCAGTGATATCGTCTGCCTATTTTTTACATTACCTAATTAAAAAATATCAAATAAAAATAAAACTAACAAAGTAAATTATCTTCTTATTCAATAAAATGTCCCCTAAAAATTTCGAATTTCCTTTTATCACGATATAAAAAAAAAATGTTATACCTTTTGTTGTTGTTTTCGATGGTAATTTGATGATCCCAAACGTATCCAAGGAGCTAGAAGCAAAAAAAAAATATGTAGCGCCTCCTGAAGATAATTTTACACTAGCTAGCACTTCTTAAATGAATATTATCCGGGATTTAGTTACTTTTTACCCAAGAAAAATGCTTACTATGGCAGATATAATGATTGTCTTTGCTAGCGACTGTCTCGCAGTCTCGCCAAACAGACACTGTACGTACTGAAACACCCTCGCGCGCAAAGCTAGCGCGCCGGTACGTTTGTGCGCATGTGTCTAATGCGCAGAGAGTCGAGAGTCGCCCAAACGCCAACCACCCAGTGGGCCATTACGTATCCGAGGTCAGACAACGGCAGTCGCCCCCTCATCGCCATACAAAATAAGTGTATAGATAGGGACAACACTGCCTACGTAAAGGACCTGCGCACTTGCTCCCTCCTAATTACGCAATAATATGGCGTTATTGCATATTTGTCATTATTAAAATATTGATTGATTGGTCAAGATACTAATATGAAATAATTATTGACAAATTAGGCTTTAGGTAGGCACTTCAAATCAAGTCTCTAAAATAGCATTTATTAGAATTTGGTACTAGGGCTGCCGCCATTGCAAAACAGCTTCAATCTCAACATTATAGAACAGACTCTTGTAAAGCACCAAAGTGCATATGAAAACGAATAGATTTTATTACTTGCCTTCTGTGTAGATTTCTTACACGTCCCAGTTGATTTATTACGTCACTGTTTTTTGTAATTATTGAATACGTACTTAGTCAATATTGACCACACCCTGTGTTGACACACACCTGATTTGCGACGATCAATAGATAGCATGTCAAAAATAAATTGGTAGAAATAGGTGGGTAGATTTTAAAATTGGTAGTTTACCATACTGATTTAAAAACGAGTGTCTCTCTTTCTCTTCTTCATTAGTGTAATACCGGTTGCATCCCTTACAACCCGGGATTCGGGCTCCACTTTGCATAATTTAGTTTTATTTTTGCTTTAGGGTGCTTATATAAAGAAAAATGTCAATGTCAATTCGTCATTTGTCACATAAAATCAAAAAGTATTCGCGCCCATGTGTTTACGAACATATATTATGGGCGCGAATGCGTTGATTGTTTTTTACCATGTGGTGTTAGAACGTAAACGACAAACTCATTTTTGTTGCTATGGAATCTTGTAGGGGTAGGTAGCAGATACCGGTAACCTGTTTATTTATATAAGCACCCTTACGTGAGCGACTGCCCTCTGGCTCAAGGGAAAATTTGTATTAAAATATGAAAATTTGTATTAAAATATGAAATTTGTATTAGTAATAAGTCTTTAACCACAGACGTCACAATGGGGTCATGTCTTCTTATTGAATAGATGGAAAATAATGCCGCGCTCTCTGTTCGGCACTGTTGTGGCAAGCTTTATATTGTACCAGCTTTGTGTATTACAAAAATATGTTGAAGATGAAACACCCTATCATTGTGACTGTTCCAACTTTTAACTTAAAGTTAGGAGAGTTGACCCTTTATGTATATGTATAGATTTACAGGAATATGACAAATTGCTAGTCTTGATGACCAAGCGTTCTATCTGTTTATTTTTATTTTGTCCATTGTAGGGTTTTTTTTTCAGTTAATTTCTGCAGCCTATCTCTGATATTCATTAGAGACAGGAAAACATATTGAGGGTTAGTCCTATTTGATATCAAAACATTGGATTGAAGAGTTGAATAAAAATCACAAAATAATTTTTAACTTTTTCATTTTATATTTTTGTACTATCTACTATATACACTGTGTATTAAATATCTATAGAAAAAACATCGTACAACAAACTTAAAATTAACGCGAATACTAAAATAACAGGGCCCTGCTGAACGCATACATACTTCTGCCTATTAATGATTAAAAAAAACTTAAACTGCCTTCTATGATCCGGTATATTTCAAGAGCTATCTACGAAACCCGAATAATGCGTGCAAGAAAACACACAAAATTGTCTCGATGTTACTCAATTCTAGGCAAAAGTTACTCAATACGAGGCAATTTTTTTGCTCTACTCGAGGCAGAAAGCCACAAAGATGGTTTACTTTCGGTTTCTTGTTAAACAGCTCTCAAAATACAGTTGGATAAACAGAAACATAGTTCTGGAATTGAATTGAGTTCATACCATGCGATTATTTTGCAAATATGCTAAAATTAATAGGGCAATAAATACTATATTCGTATGAAAAGGAAGACCGGCAAGACCGTTCGAACTAACAATTACTTTAAGACTAGTTGACCTTGACAAATGGTGTTCTGCTACATAACCTCTTCATCTTTCACCTTGGAGATCGGAGTCTACTTTCGTATGACTTATTTTGGTTATTGCAAGAGTGACACCCGATTTTCGAGAGGAAAGCCTGGTTTGGCCACCAAATGTTTGCCCTCAAATCTTTATTTCTATAAACTATTCGACGTTATTTCCGTATATAAATTGCAATCTGTATGCAAAGCGTATCTATAAGGCTTATTTTACAAAGGCACCATTTCACACACGTAAAACTCGAATTCAATTCCAGATTAAGTATTAACAACAATATTGGTAAATATAATGCGTAAAAACACATCTAGGGGTCTGATATTTTAATCACAATGTCAGCAAAAAGCTTTTAAATTGTTGTTATTGTTTTTTGAGTTGCCTCTTATTGAGGCGTATACAAGGCATGGTATTTATTAAGAACACAACTGTCGCACGTCAAAATATGCTTAATTTGACGTCTTTAGAATTGAAATTTGTTTATATTTTAATGCATAATTTACACACACACCCTTTCAATCTTTGCACAATTGGTCATACACTCGTTCTAAGTATACATTTGTTGCACAACGTTGTGCCGCAACATTTTTCTTGTGACATCAGATACATCTAAGATATTTTAAATCAAATTAATGAGAAATTTAAATATGTACATCGTGCTGGCAACATGTTGAGCAACAAAATGTTTTCTCTCGAATACGAGGCACTATTGGAACGATTAAATCTAATGCATTTTACAGAATTATCAGATTCGTTTTACACTCTTTAATATCGTTCTTTTATCTTTGAAAGAGTAGACCTAGGAATTATAAATGTACTATTATTATGCCAATTCTCTGAAATCTGAAATAAATACTATCATGACTTGCTCATTTCGAGGCAGAATCGTTGCTTTTCTCGAGGCAATATACGAGGCACTCTTGAAGAATATATGTCGAGGCCTTTATTATAAATTATATTTTAATGACAAGAAAAGAAACTGCTAGCTACGAAGACGAAATAATAAATTTTGCAAGCAATAAACTCTACAATTTAGAATATATAAAACAACTAAAATTATCATACGATGATTAACGATCCTTCTTTTTGATCAGATCGAATTATAAAATCATTGGATATTTTTGGAATATTACACGTTGGAATAAAACTATTTTTAACGGATTCTTTCGCGATTTTTATATTATTAACACAGATCCCGACATTTCGGTTACCTTTCAACGCATGACGTTGGCTGCTAATAATTTATTATTTTATTTATACCTATTAGTGGTTGACTGGATAATTAAAAATAAATAAAAACGATAAAATTAGAACGGGCGTAATTTTGACCACTATTTTATCATTCTTCATTTAATAGACTAAGGTCTGCAGACGAATCTTAGTACTGAATTTCTAATTTCATTAACAATTTTAACCTCAATGCTAGTTTTAAATCGAGATTCAGGACTTAGTATCCTTCTGGAATACGGGCCTCAGACCAGTGGCGAAGGGTAAAAATTCTCAAAAGGGAAGCCGGTGATAGTTTTTATCATCATCTTATTTGTCACGCATTCTACCATCTCTGCAAAGACAAGCCGACCAGCCCCTCTAGACAAGTGGCAATTCGTTGCTCGGCGTATGATGGAATAGAATGCCAAATGTATGGGATTTGACGTATATGACAGGTCAACGAATGTCAAAAACGTCAAATCCTATACATTCGTCATTCTATTCCATGATACGCCGAGCAACGAATTGCCACTTGTCTAGAGGGCCAGAATCGTTATAGGGACCCTCGCCACTGCATCAGATATAACCTATTTCCATTCAGGAAAGTTCCTTATTTTGGGGGAGGTGTAGTGTTCCATCTATGCAAAAATATAACTTCAGTCGTTTATAAAATGACGTATTTGATAAAAACCTTTCAACGATTCTAACATATTCATTATTAAAACTTTCTAAGTCTACTCTAGCAAAGAATTAAAATTGTATGTAAATTACAGACAAATTTCTAACCTTAACAATGTAGAAAGGCTCTTTAGGCATATATTTTAATATAATAATAATAAAATCTACTGAAAACATAATCTAATATACACAAATGGTTGGTAAATGTACCTACAATTCACAAAAAGTTTATTACTAACATTATACTCACTCACTGGCTAGTTTTTGTTGACAAAACGCAAAATTTTTAATAAAACAAAATAATCCATATCCATACTAATATTATAAATGCGAAAGTAACTCTGTCTGTCTGTCTGTTACGCTTTCACGCCTAAACCACTGAACCGATTTTGATGGGTTATGCGCACTTCGTCCCATTCGCACTTCGTCCTCCGTTCGCAAATGGTCCCATTCGCGGTTAGTCCCATTCGCAGTTGGTCCCATTCGCGGTTAGTCCCATTCGCGGTTGGTCCCATTCGCAGTTCGTCCCATTCGCGGTTGGTCCCATTCGCAGTTCGTCCCATGCATGTAGTTTGTAAGGCAAGAGGTAGGTTTAAGGATCGAAGTGGGTAGGATGGAATAAAATATCATTAAATAGAGGTTACATATCAAAATCCCGAAGCTACAATACCGAATTTCATATACCGACGCGTTGGTCGCGACGTACGGAAGACCGAAATTAAAAAATCCTGAATGTTCGTTTGACCGAATGTTCAGAATACCGAAAGTATAAAATACCGAAAGTACAAAATCCCGAATATTAAATTTTTGGGTGGTTATAAAAAAATAACCACGAAGGCTAAGGCGGGAGCTTCGCTCCGCTCCGCTCCCGCCTTAGCCTTCTAACCTAATCTATCCAAGTCGGATTGCGCGGGGTAGACATTGCGCGCTTCGACATGGAAACATATAGGTTAAAAGGGCATGAGAATGACCTCCGACATATATTTTATATTATAGTAACGTACGACGCGATGTACGAAATTAGCCAAAGTAGACTAAGAAACGAAGAAGTCATTTTAAAACTATCCCCTTTGTAAAAAATAACTATAAAAATTAAACCAGGACGCCTATCATCGGTAACGTATCAAAATCTCATTTTCGGGCTTTTGAACTTCGGGATTCTGAACTTCGGGATTTTGAACTTCGGTATATCGTACTTCGGTATTTCGTACATTCGGGATTTTGAACTTTTTTATTTTTTTGATGATATTTTATTCATCCCATCCACTTCGGTCCTTAAACCTACCTCTTCCCTTACAAAGTACATGCATGGGACGAACTGCGAATGGGACCAACTGCGAATGGGACGAACTGCGAATGGGACCGACTGCGAATGGGACTAACCGCGAATGGGACCAACTGCGAATGGGACTAACCGCGAATGGGACCATTTGCGAACGGAGGACGAAGTGCGAATGGGACGAAGTGCGCATAACCCATTTTGATGAACTTTGGTAGAGGCGTAGATTAGACCTTGAGAAAGGATATAGGCTATGTTTGGTCGCGATAACCGATATCCGCGCGGGCGGAGCCGCGGGCAAAAGCTAGTTAATAATAAACGCGCATAAAATATTGCTGTGTTGTTTCCGGTTGAGTAGAATAGGCCCACCCCATCTCTTCCTGTGGGTGTCGTAAAAGGCGACTAGGGGATAGGGCTGTTCTCCACCCGATAGTAAACATACAGCCCATGACAAAGTGCCTGCTAGACGGTAATAGGCTCGCGGACAGAAAATCATAGGTGGCGAAATGTGGGTTAATACCTCTGCGTACGCGTATCCCTTCAGGGATTTACAGGGGTGAGTCTATGTATGTATGTAACTAAAAACAAAAATCTATGATGTCAAGTCACTTAAATATGTTGTTTACTTTTTATTACGACTAACAAAATTCTACCAACAATTGTAGGAGTCATAGAACTTTAAGAAATGGCGTGTATCGCAACAAAAATTAGCCAGTGAGCCAAGCAGACACAAGACAGTTTACAACTCTTTTGGCACTAGAAATTATACTGCAAATTATAACCGTTCAATTTCTATGTCAAGTATTTGTGAGATCACGAACTTAAAAACAAGATTTCTTTTTAAATATTACATTTTCAAATTCTACTAAAGCGCGTAGTATCACTTTATTTGCAACGTGGCAACATTGCATTTACATTTACGCGCGAAACCAGTATGCATACATTTCAATGCCGCATTCAAAATTTGAGAATAGAACGCGGTATTTTTTTCTCTCGACTATTTTATTGAAAATCAGTCGTGTTTGAATTTATATATTATGTACTATTCGTAATCATTTACAAGGCATTTTCTTGTAAATAGAAAAAGTAACCAGAAAAATAAAATAAAAATATCCCTTTTAACATGCTGGACATTATTGACACAATTCAACAGGTTTGATTGCCAGTAACATATTTATTTTTCTGGTTAGGAGAATCGGTGTGTGTACTACCGCCATATTTAAAAATAAAGCCACAGCTTATCAAAAGTAATACATTTGCTGAACAAATGTAATGTAATATATACTTTCTTTTTAGATTAAAAATCTAACTTGATAGGATGTAAGAGTCAAAATCTTTTTCGTTTCATAGTTCGTTATTATAAATACACAATTTTAAGGACATGTCAGTGTTGCCAGATTTAGAAGATCAATTCTTGTTTTCTACCAAAAATGTATTTAGGATATTTTTACATGTTAGTTAGAATATGATTTTCGTATTACTGCAACACCTAATAAATAATGAGTAGTATTTGAGATGGGTAGAATTATAATTTATAAGCTTACAAAAGTTCGTTCGTTTCACGAGGTTATAAAAAATGATTTTATCGTTATTTTGAAGTAAAATTAAAACATGTCCGCCAAAAAATTGTGTATTTATCAACATTTAAATATATTAACTAACAATTAACATAGCTATATTACAAAAATAATCTCCGTATGGTTCCGTATCGAATTTTATAACGAAATTTGTAATCATTCTAATTGTTTAACAACAAAAATAACCCGATAGGAACCTCGGGTCGTGGTGGAGTGATACAGTGATACAAAAATTGTTAGATGATTGAAATCACAGTCACCACGACTGTGTGTGTGAATTCGCTGCGTTTAGCGGGTGCGGGTCGTGGATGCGCGCGCAGTGCGTCCGCCTGTCCGTCGCGTGTGACAGATATCCGCCTCACGCAGCGCTGCTCTTGAAATAACATGAAACAAGCACGCGAAGCGAACGTCCCCGCCGTGCGCCCGCCGAACGCAGCGAAGGCGCTTAAAGTCCGTACGACGTGGTACGACTATCGGTATTGCTTGGGAGATATATCTTGGACGTAAAATGTGCTCTATACGCGCAGTACAGGTATCGTGGGTGTATTTTGAGGATAGCACGGGTGCTACTGCATTGGAAGAGCTCACATTCACCAAGATTAGCTTATTATAAAACAATCCGCGCGCCCCAGTGCCTCGTTTGGCTCTCGATTTAGGTCCAAGATACCGTGTTCTGAGGTATAGATGGCTCCCACCGTCGTAGCGTCGCCCCAACATGGTTGTATAGGCGAATTTTGGAACACTTAAGACGTGACTCGGTAGCTCAGTGGTCAAATCATTCCCCTGTAAGCGACTGCGCGGGTTTGAGTCCTGAGTCGTTTCAGTTTTTCGAATATATTCAAAATTCAGTCTCGATCTAATCGCAAACCCCCATATGTAAAAAACGATCACGATTTCAATGAAAAAAAGGCCAATTCTTGTTATAACATTTTTTTTTTTCAAAATTAAGCCTCTTCTTATTTTATTCAAATGGCTTCTTGCATCGGGTATATAGGTACCTACCAATGATTCTGCCAACCTCAAGGTGGAGAGTAAGTTTAATCGTTTATAGAGGTCTCTAGAAAATTAAGGCTTGTTAATGTTAAAAACAACCATGATGTCAATGTGCTTGAAAATCGTGTTATACCCCGGTTAATATAAAACAAAAGTAGTGAGGGTACCCGTGAGCTAGTTTTGCCTAAAGATGTATGTATAGGAGAATATCGAATATCCAAGGCATGTCCTTGTAGCTCAGTTGGTGAAAGTATTTGTAGAGACTGGTCGCGGGTTCAATTCCCGTCTAAAAACTACTAATTGGTTCAAAATGTCATTTATTTTATTAAACTGTAATGTTATTTATTGTATTTTACTTTCTTAGTGATTTTCTTTCTCGCTACTTAAAACAACGAAATAAATAATTGGTCGCGTGTCACCCGCAAAAGTAGAATAAGGGCAAGGACTCTTCCTGTAGGAATCATCATGAAAAAGTGCCCAGTTGTCGACAATTGGCTCAACATTACGTCAAACTAAAAATATAATTAGCGTGATGGTGCTACCCACCAGGCGAAGAATGATTTTTTTCAAAAGGGAAGCTGATGGAAAAAAAACGATTACCGCGAACTAGTTTGTTAAGCACCGCGTGACTTGGGGAGCCAGCAGGAATCGGGTTATAGGAATGCCTCGCCACCTGCACACTTGCGGTATACAAACGAGTCTAAGAGATATGAAGTACCATACAAAAAATCTATGAAATCAAAAAATACTTACATTCAAACTTCAATTGTTTAAAAAAACAACAATTTGTATCACTGCTATGTTACACTGCACGTCAAAGTCTTAACATTAGTCCACGTCTAGCGTATAGTCAGCGCCGACTGTATGCGCATATCGTTTGCATTCCTTAACGATAACACAGCGATATTATGTTTATGTGGTGTAAAGGCAATGAATTCAATATAAGTTGTTTGAGATGTTTTATAAACACTATATATTTTAAATATTAATGTAGCAAACAAATATACTCTTGCCCATTCGTTCAGTATGACAACATTCCTGCACTTGCAAGTAATCGTTGACTATCTGGCCCTGGTTCAGTCAGGATGCGAGGAATATGTCGTATAGTTTTTGTTATATCGGGACTTTTCGCGATTAATTATTATTATGAAACTTACTTCTAGACAATTAACACCCCGGCATTTGAAGAAACAAGACGACGTACGGTTTTAGTCGGTTCGAATCTGACATAACTGCCTCAACGAGTGAGATGGGCAGTTCATATAGTATTTCCACACGAAAAAAAAAAACAACCTAAGCTTCTGTATCAGAAACAAAGATTCCAGTGACACTTCAAACAATTAAATCCGCAACCACACTGACTTTACACCACATCTAACATGAAACACAACACTCAGCCGACTTAGCCAGACGCGAACACTACCTTAGCACTTAACTGACACTTTGATTAGCCATAGACACTATAGGCGTTTGATTAGTGGTATTCACAACAGTCCCCGGAGGTATCTTCTGCGGGACCATACCATCTATATGCCTGTACTTCTTCAGACGGGTCCATTGTCCATTGTTATAATTCATTTGGAAGTGCATCTCCGATAACATGGTTAGGTATGTGTCATCGGATTGCAGGACATTTTCTATGTTTTCTGATAGTTTTATTGTAACGATGTTTCCTAAGTTCGGACACGGGTTATCTGAAAAGAAATAGTATAAATCAAGAAGGGGTTTAGGTTTTGCTCACGTAAAAAGATCAGGGTAACCACCTTTTGTCAGGTGGACCGTGTGCTTGTCTGCCACATATGTGGTATTTTTTTTAAATTTATTAACAACCGAATTTACTAATATTCCCGTTAACCCCTCCAACTAAGCTAAATTGCTTGTGCTAGGAGTGGGTTCACGTCGGTGGAATCAAAGAATCAAGAATCAATTTCATTTATTCAATTTATATACATAAAGAGCACATATGAACGTCGGTAGTGTAATGGCCAGGATTCGAACCCGGGACCTCTCGATCGTAAGGCCGACTCCTTAACCACTAAGCTACCGACGCTAGAGAAATAGAGATAGATATAGATCAATAACGTATCTACAGATAAAGGTAAAGATAGAGATTGTTCCTTTGTCAAATCCTATTGTTATTTTGCTACATGAATTGCGTTACCATAGAGATTGATGACGTTTTTATCCTTTCTAATGTCAAAACTGGCGATAGATAGGTTATTGGGAACGGCCGTTAGAGTTTTATTTCTTTATTAAATGTGCAAGCTTACCTCTGGAGCCCGCCATGAAGCCGAGAATGAGCGCTTTCTCAGGCCTCGTGACGCGGTTCGCGTTGCGGAACATGTCCTGTGCCTCCAACATTTGTTCACGCTGTAATATGATACATATTTGTAAAAATATCTACGAAAACAATAGGGCTTGCTGTTGAAGCTTCAAGGTAGACAATCAAACCCCAAATCGAAATTTCACTTGCGTTTGATGTCCATTAGCAGCATATATCATCATCATCATCCTCCTGCCCTTATCCCAAGTTTATTTGGGGTCGGCGCAACATGTGTGCTTTTTCCATTCATGTCTATTTGCAGTCATCTCAACATTCACTCCTTTCTTAACCATATCATCTTTCACACAGTCCATCCACCTCCTTTTAGGTCTTCCTCTCCCCTTGTAGCCATCCACATCCATAGTTAGTGCCTTCCTTACGACATTACTTTTATCCCTACGCATTACATGTCCGAACCAGGAAAATCGATTTCCTCGTAGCTTCTCCGTGATTGGTACTACTTTCAAACTCCCGAGGTATAACTATATGAACATAAATATAGATTATAGAATATTTGATAAAGTATCCATGTTTAAGTTAACCCTTACCGTGAGCGAGAGTCCCCTACGCGGCAACAGCGGCTGCGTGGCGGGCGTGGCGGCGGCTTGCACCGCCTGCACGGCTTGCGCCGGCGCGGCTTGCACCACCTGCGGGGCCGCCGGCTGGGACAACTGCACCTTCTGCAAGCCGACAAGGTCCATACTTAAGTACACGCGAATCTAATTAAATAAAACTAATATAACAATAAAAAAGCGATCAACTGCATGTGAACTCGTGCAACAGGGCACCATCTTCTTCTTCATCCTAGCGTTAATTCCCAGTCGCATCCGAAGCTTTCACCTCGGAGTCTGGGGTCCGCTTTACCAGTCTTAACTGCGGATTTGGCTGAACCTCGATATTTTCCGTGAAGCGACTGCTTTGACCTCCACAACGAAATGATGATATTAGGCGATATCGAAGCATTGCAGCGAAACCGTTGTTGTTGGAATTTTTAGGGCTTCAACTACCCGTAACGACTGTCAAAGATGTTCTTATGGCAACCGGGACCGACGGCTTAACGTGCTCTCCGAGGCACGACCAGACCAATGCAAATACTCATAATCATGCATAGAAATATTTGCACTGAGCGGGGATCGAACCGCGCCTCCTGCGTAGCGGCCGCGTTCACTACCGCTACGCCACAGAGGCGACATGGCGACAAGCATCATGGCGACAGGGCACCAATAACATATTATACCTAGAATGATCCACGAGGCTGTTGAAAACGAAAAAAAAAACATTTAAATTTTAATAGAGAACATGGTTGGAGCGTACCACTAGTCTGGAACCCTGTCATTCACTTAAACTAAAGCAAAATACATCAAGACTGGACGACACAGTGAGCTCATTCTGCCTAAATAGTAACACCAACAATTCATCATGATAGATATAACTTACGCTTCAAATTACGTGACAACTACCACCTTTAGTCATCCCGGGACCATGCTGGTGGAAACTAGATGAAACGTTGGGCTAAAAGTAAATAATAATATAATATATCGCGATAGAATCCGTTAAAAAGCAGTTTTGATTCAAGTTTGTGCCATGTTAGTAACTGTATGCCTAATGCTCGTGTGAATGAAGTTTGTTTTGTATGAGTATGTTCACATAAAATAACGATGATAATGTGTATTAATGGCGATAGGTGAAAATTTACAAAAGGAAAGCCGGTGAAAAACATCTTACCTCTTGTAGAAAGGCTATAGCATATATTATTATATGGAAATTCGACCATTCTGCGCCCTTGGACAAGTGGAAATTCGTTGGCCGGCGTATTATAGAATAGAATGATGAATGTATAGGATTAGACATATTTGACAGTCGTCAACGTATGTCATAAACGTCAAAATACATACATATACTCACGCCCGAAGGGGTAGGCAGAGGAGGATTAACACCCACATTTCGCCAACTATGATCTTCGGTTTGACGTAATAGGAGGCGAACCCATTGCCGTCAAGCATATTCATGTATATGTTTACTGTCGGATGGAGAACAGTCCCATCCCTTAGTCGCCTTCAACGACACCCACAGGAAGAGATGGGGTGATTCATCATTGTATTCTACAATACGCCGACCATCGAATTGCCACATATCTAGTGGGGCTTATTATTATCATACACGCCTTTGTGAAAAATTTTTGCAGTGTTCGTTCCATGTTATTGCACGAAACCGGCGTCTGCATGCATACGGATGAGTCAGCCTTGAAGTGTGTTGATGTATGAGACACATGTTGTGCAACCATGTCGTGCAACATGTTGTGCAACTTACGGGAGCGGCTATCTGATGTTGTAGTGGCGGAGGCTGCGTCTGTAGCACCTGGCGTGCCGCCGCCTGTTGTACTACTGCCTGGGTCATCTGCCGATAAAACACGTATTATACTTTCAGTTTGTTATAGTAGACATTTTGGAGTGGACATTCTGATAGAGTGGACGAGATGGCCCTAAGGGATATGTAACGTTGGGTGCATGAGCCCAATCAGGGGATTAGCGTGCGGTTTTAGTCGGTTCGAGTCCGACATAACCACCCCCGCTGTCTCCGGCGGAGGAGATGATGCCACGAGGCACGACCAGATCAATGCAAATACCCATAGTCATGCATACAAATATTTGCACAGCGGGGATCGAACCCGCGCCTTCTGCGTAGCGAGCACATAAACATACATCACAGTCGACTTGTTATCGACAACGTGTCGTCACCAGATTTACAGTATGAAAAATTTAAATCTCACTGCGGATTCAGCTGTTGATTGCATTCGATGCTCGATGCATATGCCTGCAGTTCCAGCCTTTATGCGATGCGTTTTATTAGAAATACGGTGTCTATACTAAGGCATTAAACATAGAAATCGGGATCGTCATCATCGATGTAGACGCATTTTCCTGATTGCATCCGTGGTCAAGATGACCTCGTTCAGGGTCCGTCTTCCTCTTACTCCTCCACTTCGCACGATCTTGGGCATCTATAGTAGTGAGACCATTTTGCACGCATGTCACCCTCCACGATGTCAAGGCAGGAGTTCTTAGGTCTACCCCTTTTACCTGAACCCGACGGGGGCGAGAAAAATTATTTACACAGGACCTATTAAATGCACTCACGGGTTTGATATTCTGTAGAAGAACAGCCTTGCCACTCGGCTGCTGCAGGATGACAGCAGACGAGTTGAGGATGTTCTGCGTCAGGAGTAGCGGCTTGCCGCCCGCCACGCCCGTCAGCAGCAGCTTGGGGGCACCGGCTCCGCCCAGGACCAGGGGCTTGGCACCACTCTGGGGGTAACACTAGTGTTACAGCGTATGCTAATGTACTGACATAGTGTCCCTTGATACCAATATTAGCGGAGGTATTACCGGAAATGAATTTTGCATCTTAGGGATTTGGATACTTTTTACAATCTTCTTACCATGTACATAAGTTTTATAAGACAATACCCAGTCGTTCTTATATCAAATCAATCTATGGTCTGTAGTCGTCATCATCTTTACCACCATTAAGACACTATATCTCATATGGTATCTGATGCCATGAATTTATTCTTAAAAAATAGTTAACGAAACGCCGGTCTCGCTCTCTCGTTCTCATCTCGGTCGCTCTCGGTGGCGTGTCAGTTTTTTGCACCCGAGGCAAAGGGTCTACTTGGCTCTCGTGAGGTAAATGAGAGCGAGCATGTACACACTCGTTCATTTAGAGTGGCTTGCGTAACATACGATTTAAATAGCTGCTAAATTAGCTAAATATGTTTAACCCCTTAAACATGTTTATCTTGAACTAATGTAAGTTTCTCTTGCACGTGGTTGTTTACGAATTTTCTTTGTATGGTAAATTAAGAGATTATAATAGTAGCTCACGGCACAAAGACAAACAGTAGCAGCAATTTCTACGTCCATTGTCGCGGAAGCCTTTCGAGACTGTGCTTACGAGTGTGTACAGGCATGCTCTCGACGAGTGTGTGCAGCCGCCATAACATTGAAACACATACCTGTACGAGCAACGGACTGGCGAGTGGTACAGGCCGGTCGGCGGAGGAGACGGCAGCAGCAGCAGGCGTAGGGGGGGCAGCGGGAGCGGCACGAGGCTCGGGTGGAGGGGCGGGGGTGGGCGCCGCGCGGCCCGCTGTTTCCGCACGAGGAGGGGAAGGGGGTGCCGCACCACCTTCCGCTGTACTCGGGGCCGCTGGGGGGAGACAGAGTCAGTTATAGTTGATAAACGTTCGTAGCTTCGTGGTTAAGAAGTCGACCTCATAATCGAGAGGTACATGGTACAGTTTATTGTGGAATAGAATAATGTATGAGATTTGACATATATGACACGTATTTTAACGTGACATACGTTGACGACAATACATTCATCATTCTATTCTATAATACGCCAGCCAACGAATTGTTACTTGTCTAAGGGGGCTGCAGTATAAAAAAAAATCGTATTCGTAAAGACTTAGCCTCAGATGCATGGCTCGACTCTACTTAAGATTAGTGCCCGGAATACGACAATAGGCTCACCACCACCTATTACATGGGACCTAATATTGGTGAAATATAAATGTTAATTCACATCTGCCTAACCGTCTGGGAACAAAGACGTGATTATTGTATGTATTCGTAACGTAAACATATCAAGAGAACGAAGCATTGCGATTGGCAGACTTCACAGACGCAGATTCTCAGTAGGCGGCCAATCACAATGCACCGTTCCCTCGATAAATTTACGTTACGAATTCGAATATTTTTTGTGCTTGGGGTAAAGAGGTGAACCTAATCCTAACACAAGCGATTAAACTAAACAACCCGACGATAAAATCTTTATAGAATATTGTATTATATTGTCTCTGTATTTTCCGGCAGGAAAAAGTATAAATAAATACATATACCTATAATAATATTGATAGCACACTACGACTACTATTGTAAACCCCTCTTACATCAAATAGATTAGCTCTGCTAGAAGTTTACATACTAAAGTTAATTCAATTTGATAAGAAAGAAAAACGTCATTTTGTTAAAGTAAATGTTAACTACCTTTGATATTCAGTATGAAAACAAAACCTACCTATGTTTTCGTAAGATTTTTAGAAATAATAAGTTCTAAAATCTTACGAAAACATAGGTAGGTTTTGTTCAATTGATTTAAAAAGAGAAAAGAGAATCGACTTCGGGCGGGACTCGAACCCGCGATCTTTCCCTTACAGGGGGAATGCTCTGACCGCTAAGCCACCGAAGCCCGCACGAAGCCGACTCAAATTCCTCTATACTTCCATCTTCCTCTTTGTAAATCGAATTGAATAATCAGCATAATAAATGATGATTATTCAATTTATGATCCGTTTACAATTAAATTTTCAAATTTTAAAGTACTCAAAAAGACAGACCTTTTTTTATTTTAAAAAGAAAACCAATTTCTGTAACTTATTTCTGTTCAAAATTGAGTCTCGAGTTAATCTAAAGGTCCAACCCCACCAATCGGACGGCATCGGCCCGGATTTTACAATCTTTAAACAAAATTAAATCTTATTATCACAGTGTTTGAAGTTTATATTACCAAGTCACGCACAACAGCTTGACAGCGACGTGCGGCGGCATGACGCATGTCAAGCTGTCATGCGTGACTTGGTAATATAAACTTTAAATGCTGTGATATAAGATTTATTTTGTTTAAAGATTGTAACGTTCCGATACCGTCCGTTTGGTGGGGTTGGACCTTTAATCTCTATCAAAAACAATCACGATTTCTAAAACATTACAGTAAAATATGTATTACGAGAGTAGATACCGTTTTTGACATTTGAGAGATTGACATTACACCGAGACTAAACTACGAGAATTAGCCTTCTGTCCTGAATCCAGTACTTCATACATACCAGCAGCGTCCTCCGGTTTGGGCATGGTGTAGTTGTTGAGTCCCTTGGCGTAGTCAGGCGGGGGCGGCGACGACGGGGGCGCCGCCGCTGCCTTCTTGGCTCCTTCTTCCATTTCTATAGACAAGGCAGGTGGCACATCATTATCTAGGACATAGATTTTTAAATTCTGGGTACAAAATACGAGGGTGATATAGGCGGTATTTGCGTGAGGGTGGGCAATTCACTTGATCCACCCTGGTCTACTGAAAACATGCTTTTCACATCGGTTAATCATATGGTACATACCGAGTTTCCTCCTCTTCTTGATCTGCGCGTGAGTGGCGGGTTGCTCCGTGATGTCCAGCAGCTTGATACCGGCGCGGGGCGGAGGCCGGGCGGCTCCGGCCCGCCAGCCCCCGCCGCGGGCGCCGGCAAACCGAGACGGCAAGCCTTTGAGGGGAGCTGGAAGGTCAGGGGTGAGGTTAGATTGCCGTCTACCATCATCTCGTTCGCGTGGAATTCTGTTAAGCGTCATTTTGACGGTGAGTTTCTCGTACGTTTCCGTCCGAAAAATCGTATGCGGTTATCACTAACAATAATCGCCATACCTACCATTATCGTAGACACAAGCAAGCACTAAATTCTCGCCTACGATTATATCATAGGGCTCCAACTACCCATAACGACTGCCATAGATGTTCGTATGGCAACCGCGACCGAATACTTAACGTGCTCTCCGAGGCACGATCAGATCAATGCAGATACCCATATTCATGCATACAAATATTTGCACTGAAAGGGGATCGAACCCACGTCTCCTGCGTAGCAGCCGCGTTCACTACCGCCACTCCACAATGGCTGTTTGGACTGTATACTGTCTGATGTTAAACAGCCCTAACACTTAGTCGCGTTGTACGACACCGCATGAGAAGAAACGGTGTGGCCCAAATTCTACCCTACCGGGAACCATGCGACTAAATAATAAAACCCATGAAATTGTGTACAAAATGCGGACAAAGTCGCGAGTGGCCGCTAATGAGTTATAAATCCAGCTTATCAGGCTCGTTAATAGATAATACTATATATTGCACGCCAAAGATAAGATAAACGATCGGAAATATACATTGTAACTGTAACATTAATACGATATGGGTGGTCTTAACGCAGACTGCAATCTGTAGCCCATTGCATAGAGCAAGGTTTCTTACACCCGTATTCACAAACAATACTTCGCTATGCGTACTACGAAAATTGTGCAAAGAACCACAAATTCTCAGTGCGTTCGTTTTGGCAAGCCTTTTTAGTCATAGAGAACACTTAATTAATACTTCGTTGAGGGAACGCACTGCGTTAGATACTGCTCCGTGATGTTTGTGAATTAATTTGACCAGCCCTATGCGCTCGAGCACACTATGAGACCTCACAGTGTTGTTTGTGAATACGGGTGTTAAACTCTTGACCCTTTCGAGTGCTACTTCTTCCATTGGGGACGCGATTGAGCGGATAGGTGATCAGTACATAACGACTGTCATACAGATCAATGCATATACTCATATTCATGAATACAAACATTTGCACTGAGCGGGGATCGAACCCGCGCTGCCCGCGCCGCCTGCGTAGCGGTCGCGTCCACCACCGCTACGCTACAGAAGCTGTCATTAGCAAAATTCACTGCGGGATTTGTCTACTGGCGATTTTTATTCCGCAAATGAATTTTGAACTACACCAAGAGTGCTTAATACAGTTGTCGAATTAAAAAAAAAAATTAAGTAACTATGTATCGCATTTATCGGTACGTAATTCCCAATTACAATTCCGTAATTTATTTCACGCTACCTTTTTAAATTCTATACCTACCGTTATAAAATTGTAAAGTACTTTCTTTAAACATCGTCAGTTTTTGACGAATATTTAAGTTGAATAGCGCGCCTTCATTCCTACTACATACCAAAGAGACCGAAAACCGCACTTTGCGTAGGGTTTATCAATGTTCAGCACCTTTCATCATCATCATCATCATTTCAGCCATAGGAAGTCCACTGCTGGACATAGGCCTCCCCTATAGATCACCAATAAGACCGGTTGGAAGCGGCTCGCATCCAGCGCGTTCCCGCGGCCTTTCACCCACTTCCCATAGAACAACTGCCATAGATGTTTGACAACCGGAAACGACAGCTTATCGTGCTCTCCAAGGCACAGTAATACCCAAACCAATGCAATAAGAAATATTCATGTATACAAATATTTGCACTGAGCGAGAATCGAAGCCGCTCTCCCTGTGTAGCCGTCGAATGCACTACCGCTAAGCCACAGAGACTTTAACATGTACTTGGTAGTATTTTTTTAAAGAATATTAGCAACCAAAATTATTAATATACCTTCTAACCTCTCCGGGGTTCACGTCGGTAGTGTGATGGTCAGGGTTCGAACCCGGGACCTTTCGATCGTAAGGTACAAGCCTCCTTAGCCACTAAGCTACCGAACCGACGCTTTTAAATAAAAATCTACAAGATAAACTTACTTGTATCAGTCATTTTCCTAGGCATGCCACGACTACGTACAGGCACAGTGGGAGCTTGTGCCTTCTTCTGATTGGCTTGCACTTCCGCAGCCTTGGCTAAGAGCTCACTTCGTAAGGCCACTGATTTAGGCTTGCGTTTTAGAGTAAAGTGCTTCACGGGGTTGGGCTGCTGACCCACCTGCAAGTACATGCATAAGTCTAAAAAACTAATATAAGCAAAAAAAAAAATTGTCTATGATTGATAAAAATAGTGTTTTAGCGCGCATTTTACGAATTGGCGGGAATTTTTTTACCGCGCATTTTATCAAATAAGTATACATACATAAATACATACAATCACGCCTGTATCCCCGGAGGGTTAGGCAGAGGTGAATTAACACCCACATTACACACATAATAGGGAGTGAGCCTATTGCAGTACTCAGGGCTCTATTCTTGACTCGAGCCATGTATCTGAAGCTAAGTCTGGGCAGTAAATATCTGGAGATGGTGTGGCCCAAATTCTACTCTGATGAGAACCACGCGGCGATTAGGATTATCTATGACTAAAAAAATATATTACTAAACTAACTTTTATTTGTTCTCTTTGATTTGTCTATTGTCTTTTGTCGTATGTTTTATTGTCTATGATTGATAAAAATAAAATAATGTTTTAGCGCGATTTTACGAACTGGCGGATTTTTTTTTAATAATAAACAGTCAAAAAAATTTTTATCCACTCACCACAGAAACCAAAGCATTCTTATTTAAATATAGGCACTCAAGTGGCAACAGCCCTAGGTCTGAATGTTTAGCAAGTGCTCTCCTCAGTTCACTGATCATATCACTGAATATAGGCCTTGTCTCGTCAAATTCTGCTATCTCGGTATTAAGGGTGCCTGCTGACGGAAACGTTTTGAGGGTTTCTGCCAGCATAGCCACCCAGAGATCGGAATCAACTGCCGCCACTTCAATGATTTCTTCGAGTTCATTTCGCCACTGTAATAAAAAAATTGCATTCTTTAGTTTAAATTTTTTAAGAAAATTACAATGGACCAAAATATGTCACATATTAAAAAAAATACTTATTTATTATTTCAGCCATGGTCACAGTGTGAAAAGTAATTGAACAAAATGCTACCAAATAATTACATAGGTACCTATAGAATCCCTTAAAAATTGTTTTATTTCAATCAGTAGTAATCAGTACTAATATCAGTTTCAGAGTTTTACAATATTTATAAAACAACTTTTTACTTCATACCTAGACTGAAGTGAAGACCTCAGACGCAACTGAGACAACACACATAAGTCGGTAATTTACAATTATAGAAAAAGGAATCTAGGCCAAATGAAAGATAACCAAACAGCCAATTCAAATGTGGTGTAAATATTAATTACACACAATTAACATTTTGAAACAAATACATTGATGTTGTAATTTCATAACATTGTTACATTATTATGTTATTTGCAATACATTTCATTTATAAATTAAAGACAGATTATTAATAGTCAAAATCGAATGTAGGCACTCACTAGCTTCATGATATTGTGAAAGCATAAATATTACACATGGAAATATTAGAACCAAAATTACTAAAATTTCCTTTAGCCCCCTAAATTGCTTGTGTTAGGAAAGGGTTAATGTCGGTATTGTAATGCTCAGGATTCGATAATTCTTTTTTCTGCAGCACAGCAGCACCTGGGGCGCGTGCTGCAAGTGATGCACCAAGACAGTCAAGCATTGTGGTGTACACCAATAGATTTACAGTAGGACAAGTAGGAAGCATGTACACAATTAAATGTACAATAGACAGCCTTAATACTGGAAGTGATTTATTCCAGGCAACCTTGGGATGGACAGTAACATGACAAAAACAAAAGATATATGGTGTAGATGTCACTACAATAAACAATTGCCTGTCAGAGTCCACTGCTGGACCTAGGCCTCTGCCAATATGTCCCATATAGACTATGCTGTTGTCGAATTTCAGTGTTTTGTAAGATGGTATAGCACCCCATTCGGAAGCTTTAAGCGGGAAAACTCATTATGTTGAAAAACTAAAAAGCATTTGTAATATTATGATAGAATTTATTTACAAATACATACTAATCAATATAACCTTTTATTTGAATTTAATAGTTTCAAATTGGCTGTTCAATGTGAATGTCTTTGCCTATTACATATTGGTTTATGAGGGTCCTTGAAGATTTATCTCACAATATTAGAATTTAATGACTAAGGTTATAATCTAAAAAGCTAGACTATATTATTATAATGCTATAAAATGGTATGCAGACGCTTATATCACAAGATTATCATAATTTCAATGTAATAAAATCAAGAATTCCTTAGCAATTTATCAACGTAAATAAAAAGGTAAATTTTAAAACGTCGTAACTAACAACATTTTGCATGGATAAATGCACGTGTTATTAATTGGAAATACATGTTACAATAGTTTGTGTGTAGCATTGTGTACTAAAAGATTTCAATGCAATCTTTTATTTTATCATGTAATTTCATTTTAGATGACAACAAATAAAACTAATATATACATGCGTATTCTTGCATCTCATCCTCACTCATGGCTATACATATGAAAACGAAAGAGATAGAGGACACAATACAGTTACGCAAAACCATAGAACATAAAGAGAAAAGTTACCTCTTCAACATTTCTGCGCGGGATATGAAAGAAACTTAGCAATAATTTAAGTTTCACTTGTGTCTGCAAGTCTGGAAAACAATCCTTGATATTCTTTAACACTTCGGCATTTAATTGTGTACAAATTGAGCCGCTTGTCCACGAATCATTCGATGTACCGAGTTTATTATGGAGCCACAAAGATGTGTCACTATCCCGAACGTTCGCCATCTTGCAACTGAAATAGTGACGTATTCGCCATGTGTCTTTTGAACATTATTTGGAGCTAACATCGATTGTGATCATGCTACGACCTACGAGCTTTTTCATTTTAATTAGTATTTACAAATAGAAATAAATTACGATATTGACGTTTATAGAGTTACTTAACCCCATCAGTTAACGCTGACACATTATAAAGCGTTTTTAAATTTAATTTATAAAGTGTAATGGTGTAATGGGACATCATTAGCAAATTCATCAATTTGTCTATTATTTTTTAATTAGGCTCCCCGCACACGCACGGTTTCCGTCCACGGTTTCCTGATCAAAAAGTCAGATTTGAAAAACCGAATGCTCCATTTTCATACAAAATGTTCTACTAGCCGCACACGTCCTTACTTTTTGCCGAACGGAAAAAACCTGACGTTCGGTTAGAATGGAAAAAACCTAATGACGTCATACCGAACGCAGCACTCGCATACATTTTGTACTAATCGCCGCACACGTCAGGAAATTTCCATCCGGAATCGCGCTTAAATTGTGTCCTGCGTTGTCAATTCCCAAGAGAGTGGGGACTTTCAAGCCGATTAGGGAATTTGTGGGGATTGTGCTTATGTGGGGCATTTAGACATTCACACTAGACCTAAACTCAGAAGTAATAAGTGGCAAGTATTATACATATTGATAAATTATTAAAGCAAAATATCCGACATTAAGGTACTATTTAACTCTTTATTGGCAATATATGTACACGAGCCGCAATAAACATCGCAAGTGGTGAATATAGAGGGAAACTTCAAGAGAAGTAATGTAGTTATCAATGTCTAATATTGGGGCCTTTCTGTTGGGTTTGTGGGGAATTCAGATCATCAGTAATTGGCAACACTGATTGTGTCTCGCTTCCGGGGTTGCCAGATTGTATTGTAACTTTTGTTACATTTTGCGTAACTTTTGACTATCTTACGACCCAGCCCCATAGTGGTAGACGCTCTCAGCTGCATTAAGTCCCAGATGAAATAGCTGGGGCTCGTCCTCAATGGCCAGTGGGATTTCAAGGAGCATCTTGGAAGGCCAGCTCCTAAATTGGGCGGATACCCGAGATAAACCGAGAGGATTTGTAAAAAACAAGAAATACTATATAAAAAAACAAGAATACGTAACTTTTCCCCCGAAAATGCAACTTTTAAGCCAGCTTGTGTTACATTTGATAATTTAGCACTGGCAACACTGCTCGCTTCGAACTAATAATAAAAAAACCTAATGCAAAAAACCTGACGTGTGCGCTCGGCACACGGAATTCCAAATCAGGAAACCGTGGACGGAAACCGTCTCCGGAAACCGTACATGTGCGGCCACCCTTAATTTTATCTATCATAAACATAAACCTATAAGATCATAAATGAAAACTAATGAAACTTGCTTATGTATTGTTATGTAATTACCCGAATATTGTTTAATAACAAATATTCATAAAGGGATATTAAGTATGATAAATAAATAATAAATATATATTAAGTAAATAAATAAAAACTAAGGGTGGCCGCACATGTACGGTTTCCGGAGACGGTTTCCGTCCACGGTTTGATTTGGAATTCCGTGTGCCGAGCGCACACGTCCGGTTTTTTGCATTAGGTTTTTTTATTATTACTTCGAAGCGAGCAGTGTTGCCAGTGCCAAATTGTCAAATGTAACACAAGCTGGCTTAAAAGTTGCATTTTCGGGGGAAAAGTTACGTATTCTTGTTTTTTTATATAGTGTTTCTTGTTTTTTACAAATCCTCTCGGTTTATCTCGGGTATCCGCCCAATTTAGGAGCCGGCCTTCCGAGATGCTCCTTGAAATCCCACTGGCCATTGAGTACGAGCCCCAGCTATTTCATCTGGGACTTAATGCAGCTGAGAGCGTCTACCACTATGGGGCTGGGTCGTAAGAGAGTCAAAAGTTACGCAAAATGTAACAAAAGTTACAATACAATCTGGCAACCCCGGAAGCGAGACACAACCAGTGTTGCCAATTACTGATGATCTGAATTCCCCACAAACCCAACAGAAAGGCCCCAATATTAGACATTGATAACTACATTACTTCTCTTGAAGTTTCCCGCTATATTCACCACTTGCGATGTTTATTGCGGCTCGTGTACATATATTGCCAATAAAGAGTTAAATAGTACCTTAATGTCGGATATTTTGCTTTAATAATTTATCAATATGTATAATACTTGCCACTTATTACTTCTGAGTTTAGGTCTAGTGTGAATGTCTAAATGCCCCACATAAGCACAATCCCCACAAATTCCCTAATCGGCTTGAAAGTCCCCACTTTCTTGGGAATTAACAACGCTGGACACAATTTAAGCGCGATTCCGGATGGAAATTTCCTGACGTGTGCGGCGATTAGTACAAAATGTATGCGAGTGCTGCGTTCGGTATGACGTCATTAGGTTTTTTCCATTCTGAACCGAACGTCAGGTTTTTTCCGTTCTGCAAAAAGTAAGGACGTGTGCGGCTAGTAGAACATTTTGTATGAAAATGGAGCATTCGGTTTTTTGAATCTGACTTTTTGATCAGGAAACCGTTTGTGGTTAAAAGAGCGTTGTATTGTATTGTATACTGTATAGTCTATGGTGCTCTATCTGTCCTTACATTTTATTCGCGCGTCATTTAAATTTTGTTTTCTTTTATGTTGAGTTATCGATTAAACGAATGTACGTATTTTGTGTTCGTGACTGTAATTCAATAATATAATGTCTCAAGCTTCGAATGTAACATCTTTAAACATTTATGAAGAAGATTTAAACGAAGAAACCACCTTGGATTTATCAACACAACATTTGAAATGTGTCCCTCCGCTTGAAAACTTTTATTTGTGTGTAAGTTACGTATTCATTACTGTTTTTATATTCAGTTTATATTAGGTATACCTTCCTTATAAAACCATATATTCATATTACCTGCTTAGCTCTGTAAAGTAGGGTACGGGCGACATCTGCAAAAAAAACCCTTTTTTGCTATGAGTTCATTATGTGACAGCGTCGTCATCGTGTAACGCCCTAATCATCATCATCATCTTCAAATATTCACGTCCACACTGATATTGGGATGTCACCTGCGAGTCACTTTCGATATATGCTGCTGCCGAGTGGACTGAGCATTAGACCAAAGTCTGTAGTTTGGAGCCCGGGATTCGCTCTCCTACTTTTTCACTAGATTCAAATTATCTTGGCTTTTATGGGGCTGCCGTCTGAACCCCTAAAATCAAACCGAAAATCTTTTGCTTTGGAAACTTTTTTTTTATACCACTTAGGTGGCAGACAAGCTCACGGCCCACCTGATGGAAAGTGGTTACCGTGGCCTATGGACGTATGCAACACCAGGGGCGTCACACCGTGCTGCCGACCCTGAAGAAACCTTACTTTGTTACTATACAATGATTATTATTAGTTTAATAAATCATGTGTCTGTTTCAGGTATTATATCTACAAAATAATGAAATCGCAACATTACCAGAAGACCTTTTTGATTCGCTACGCAACCTCATGTATTTAGATGTCAGAGACAACAAATTGACCGATATACCAAAATCGATACAAAATCATCCATGCCTCACTCACCTATTGTTGCAAAACAACCAAATAACTTCACTTCCGAACGAACTAGGAACTGTCAGCAATTTAAAAATTTTGCAACTCGCCGGAAATCCGCTCACTTACCCGCCAAAAGAGATACTAAACGCGGGTGTTTCAAGTATTAAAGTCTATTTGCATGATAAACATATGGAAAGTGTTTTCGCCGGTTGCCGTTCAGATGTATCTGAAGATACGGTAAGCACCAACGACAACTATCACGATCATGCGTTTCTCACAGCTGGGAGAAGCTACAACTCGGTTATCGACGGCGAAACTCTGAAAAAGGAAACCATGTCTGTTAAATTCAATGAAAGATTGTCCGATAACGAATCGGACGAAGAGTATTACCCAAAGAGTAAAGGAAAATGTCCTAAATTAGCAAAGAGTCGAGTGATAATCCCGCCCTATTACCAAAGTTCAAAGTATTTGAAACCAGTGATAGCTGAGAAAAAGGCGGTGCAAGAGGCGAAAATAAAACAAAGTTACTTCAAAGATTTGGCTATTAAGAAGCACAAAGATTTGCTTGCTACTAGAGACAAGATCCTGCAAGGGAGAAAGTGTGTTTCTTTCCAAAATATTAGGCCCACTGTTGCATTTATCTTTAGTTTATTGCTTCTGGTCGCACGACTTGGCTGCCATTATAGACATGTTTTAATGTTTTGAAACCCCCTACTTTACCAGAGTTATGTAGGAATAGGACCGATTAAAAACGAATTTCACCAACACGACGAACCAAGATCTAGTAAAATTAAACTACGTAGATACTTAATAAAAAACGCGAGAGCTCGGTTTACTTAAACGAATTTTTTTTGGTGAAATCTGACCTAAAACCACCCGGTTTCCCGTCATGGGAACCAATTACCAGAAGTCACTAGTGCCAATAGAAAGGAATATATTCACGTAAATCGCTTGTAATTCCTCAAAATGGTAGGCAGAGGTATATTATAACATCCATATTTCCCCAACAATGATTTTCGCTTTTTCCATTTAGTTTTCTTATTGCCCTGCTTGCATGTACCTATTTCTTATGACCTACGCCAAATTTATTTCCTTTAGCAAACCATTCTTTAATTAATATTTTGTACACAAAACAGTTTCATCATTCCATAACTGCCAAGACTAATAAAAAAAGACATCTTTCAGGAACCTCGAATTGCTCCGAAACTGGCGTAAGAGCTATATGATAAACCAATACGACGCTGATGGCTCATACAAAATGGACCCTAAAACTTACCCATACGACACCCACCCCGACTACATGACTCTCCTCTCGAGAGAAGATATAGAGAAGGATTTGCCAGACAAGTATAGGAAGAATCTAGTGAAAAGGTGCAAGCCCACTGTTCCTAGGAAGAGTAACAATGATGTGCATCTGGCGCTGAAGATAAAACAGCTCTTTGAGAATTTGGAGGCTATAGATTTAAACAGAAAGGATATGACTCCAAGAACTGAGCAGAAGATGCTTTTGAGTGAAATACAGAAGGTAGTATCTGTCCATAGTGTTTTTCTATTTATACTAGAAAGTAGATTGTCTAGAAGGCGCAGGTTTCTCCGAGACCATGCGCCAATCTTTTCTGACCTATAAATATATTATGTATAAGTGGCTATTACACCTTCCTAAATTCAGAATCCGATATTTAGGACGTCCTGAATTTAGGAAAGTGTAATCGCATTTAGGATGGTAGCATCCTAATTAGGAAACGATTTAGGATAAAGGACGGCTTCCGACGTCCTAAATGGCTAAATCGGATGAGTGTAATCGCATTTCCTAAATTCAGGACGCTCAGTGGCCGCTCACCGCCGCAGTATCGATACATATTGTATCGATAAATATCGATATTGATAATTTTATAATAAAGCTATCGATATATTGACATAATGTATGTATGTATGTACGTGGGTATGTACGTATGTATGTTTGTATGTATGTATGTACGTATGTATGCATGTATGTACGTATATATGTATATATGTATGTATGTATGTATGTATGTATACGTACGTACGTACGTACGTACGTATGTATGAATGATGTACGTATATATGTATGTGTAGCGTATGTACGTATGTATGTATGTATGTATGTATGTATGTATGTATGTATGTATGTATGTATGTATGTATGTATGTACGTATGTATGTATCGTATGTACGTACGTATGTACGTCGTATTTATGTATGTATGTATGTATGTATGTATACGTACGTACGTACGTATGTATGTATGTATGATGTACGTATATAATTATGTAGGTATGTATGTATGTATTATCGATTCTTTTTTATTCAGAAGTATGCGCGCAATGAGATTATTGACAGACTAAGTTGCTAACTTAAAAATTAAGTAACGAATTAAAAAAGCAGCCTCAGCAAATAGAGTCGACCATAACAATATTATGAAATGTAATTTGTTAGAAATATATAACAGTAACATCATACGGTAACATCATCAAAGTAATATTCAATAACATCGATATCAAAATCGTAACCTAATTTATCATCCATCTCTATTCGACAGCGACACCTGCGACACGTCCGTCGCTTGCCGCTCGCCCAACAAAACTGATTTAGGATCCTAATTTAGTGAAAGTGTAATCGCGAGCTCCGGCGACTGAATTTCTCGTCCTAAATCGTTTCCTAAATATCGTTTCCTGAATTTAGGAAGGTGTAATAGCGCTTATATCTATCGGTGTCGGGGCACGCGGTGTGGCATCATACTTTATGGCAAATCTACCATATTTGGCGGCAATTTACCATATTTGACAGCAAATCTACCATATTTGTGCCGCATTTCTACCATATTTGACAGTAGATCTACCATATTTGACGGCAGCTCTACCATATTTGACAGCAGATCTCTCATTTTTGACGACAGATCTACCATATTTGACAGATTACTATATTTTGTGCGGCAGATCTACCATATTTGACAGCAGATCTACCATATTTATCAGCAGATCTACCATTTTGAGCACCAACAGTTGATGATAAAATATAAACGAATATCTGAGCCAGAGCATGATATAGTTTAGTAAACACTAATTTAATATTGTTTGTTTCAGATAACGGAAATCAAACAAAAGCTCACGGAACTATCAACTACTAACACTAGATCAGTGGCCGAATTATAAGTGGAACACACTACCATTACTTACTTGTTATGTATTTTGTAATTTTAGTTTAGAATATTTACAATTATGGATTTAATAAAAAGAAATTCATTATTACTGTTGTATGCTTGCTTGCGGTTACTGCGGTGAGTAGGGTAGCCAGAGCTCACTGAAGAGTTTTTGTGGTGTTAAGAGTAGACCAAAGGCTTGTCCTGCTTTGTCTTCTGTACTGAAGGCACAGAAACTCAGTTCTTACAAGGTTCGGCAGCACGACTGAATACCCTGGTGCTGCACTCGTTCACAGCCCACAGTAACTACTTTCCATTAGATGGTCCGTATGCTTTTCTGCCACCTATTTTAACCAAGAAGTCTAACAAAACAAAAAAGTTACATAGGAAAGGTTTAGTTTAATAAAAAACAAATTTATTTTTCATGTTTTTATTACCGATTTGTCTTTAACATGGGCAACGCCGCAATAAAACATATAAACAACACAAAATATATCTGACACTGATACTCAATAGTTACAACATATAATTTTACTTAGATTTTTATAGTGGCAAATGCATATGGGCAAAGTTAACTCATAACATAATGGGTTAACTTTGCCCAATTTAGACATGGGCAATGTTACAAAATATACTCGTATATGAGACACATTACATTAATTTTGTGGTTTGAAATGTAACAATTTTAATGTGCTATCGTTACAATTTATTGTAATACACACCACTTAAATCGGCTTTTCAGAGTATGACATGCAAAACATAAATCGTTTGATAAATATAAAATCATTCGACCTTATAACAACCAAAAGCAAATTAAATGCGATATTGTGCAATGCAATAAAACTTTTAAACATAAACCTTTTAAATATCTAAGTGAAAAATAATTGTGATTAAACATTATTACGTAGTGGAAATCTTTCAAATCAGTATCTTTTCAGGATAAGATGCAAAAGTAATATTCTATTAGGCGCCATTTAGACGGGGAGTTTCTCGTACGTTTCGGTTCGAGAAATTATATGCTACTATCACCAGCAATATCGTATCAAAATATTTACATACAAGGAAACGAGTTAAATCATACGAGATTCACAAGTAACATGTGAATATACGATCGTTGCTTTAAAATTCTGTTTAGACGGACACTATGCCCCTATCAATATTCAATGAGCAGTTTTCCAGTAGGTATTTATAGGTTTCCTAAAGACGCTCTAGATGGCGCAGCCGGCACTTTTGGTAAGAAGAGTGTGGTGTCTCATCTAGTGTTCCCTAATTTATGGAAAAAATGTTCATCGGTTTTGTAATGATTTACTTTACTTAAATATTCTGTAATTTTGTCTGATACAATTATTTTAAATATAATATTATTACTTTAAATTACAGACAGTGACGCGAAAAGAATTAAGCGTTTTATTATATTTTATCTATTATAATATGGGTAAATGAAATTAAACTTTGGCAACATCGCAAATTCATGAAAAAATACCAGAAACAAACCACAGAGTACATTAAAATTACCAAAAGCTATGCTAGCGCCATCTCCTGATGACTTAAAAACCAACTGATTATTATACCTACTGAAAAACTGCTCATTGCGAGGCAATTCTCGCCAACGTGGACGAACGAGCGGCAATTGTTTTTGCGAAAGTTTAGACGAAGCAACTTTTTTTATACTTTCGGTAATCGTATCTTGCAGGCGAAGAACTCTCCACATCTAAATGGGCATTTAGTCTAGCTACACGTAGTAGACATACATAATTCTGGATTCTAGAATCAAATGGAGGTTCTAACGTAGCGTAACGAACTACGTTGCAATGTCAGATTCAATTCGCAACCTACATCATTTTGTTAGTAAATAAAATAACACTTACTGAGTTAATGTTGATATAGGTAGTATAATAGTCTTGTCTTTAAATGATAAACGTTCACCTCTTAAAACTAAATATAAAATTCACGTGCGGAACCGCAGAAACTATTATATACAATCTATTATATAATAATACGTAGATGCGAAGCTTCGTCATCATTTGCATATATTTTATTGACAATATTGACAATATGCAACGCTGCCGGTGATTTATAATAGCTGATAGTGACGATGACAATGACGGATAATTCTATTTCTGACAACATTTGTTCACATAGTTCAATGAAAAGATCTAAATAAGATACAGCTTTACTTTCTTCTTTTTCATTAGGTGTAAGCCAGGCTCATGGTGGAAAGTGTACCGTGGCCTATGGATGTTTGCAATACCAGGGGCGCCACATTCGTGTTGCCGACCCTACCGACGATGTCTGTAACAGGTTCCATACTATGGTAATGCATCATATGCAAGGAGCAAAACACATGATACAGGTTGATGATGTTAAAATTCACATAACATGCTCAACGGTTTTACATTAAACTAGAAATAGAAATAATTAGAATATATTTTTTGCGCACACATTATTCAGATATGTGGGTATTGTGGGTATGCTAGGTATGTGACAATACAAAATATGTAATGACAAGGATAAAGATGATTTACAAAATCTTAGCACATTGGAAATGCCGGCTAGCTAGTTCAGAGATAAATTTGTCATGTCAAATATCAAAAGAGATATCTATAAATTTCACTAAAGTAATAATATTCAACGAACCATGTACATAAAGTAATGATTCTTCAATTTTATATTATCCAATCCATTAAACCTTAATTTAAAAGTCTAGAAATATCCTCATAATTGGTATCATTATATACCTATTAGTTTAGGTTCTCTTGTCGCAAGTTATCTTTGCACACCTTAATGGATTTAAATTGGCCATTGACATTGTAAAACATCTATACATTGTTTAGCTGCATTCTAGCAAAAAAAAAACATTTCCACATTTCCTTTTCCTTTCCTTCCAAAAAAAGGACGCTACTTGATCTTTGATTCCTTATGTCCTGTTTGCAATTTAAATGCTAGTCATTTTCAATTTATTCACATGTAATCAACGATTTAAAATAACTAGTAAAAAAATGTTTTAATTATTTGTTTGGTAGTACACAACGCACTTTTACACTGCTTCTAAATACTGAATAATCAGCCTAGTTTTCAGATTAAACACACACTAACCTAGTTATATCACAATCCCTCATTAATACTTGCATACTCAGTCTTACTCAACATTTGACTAGGCTCTATATTCCATTCTCATTCAAAAATGTTAAAAAACAGTATATTTTAATAAAAATGGGTGAAACAGCCGCATAGGAATAAAAATTGGCTGCGCTCAAAATTCAATACACTATATGTTAAAACATATTATCCTAAAACAGCAACGTTGATTTGTAAAATTGACCTATAGCTCTGGAAGGCAAAGTTGCTTCATCTTATACTAGCAATGTCAAAAATTTTATATCCAAGATCAAATATTTTTCGTTTAAAAATATACAAGTTTGACCATATACTGCGTCACTTGCAGCAACGTGAGTCGCAAGTCAGCAGCATGTGATGTGTCATTTGATTTTACAACTTTGCCCACAGCATATAACATATAATATGCTGTGGGCAAAGTTGCATTGCATTTTATAAGAGCAGCAATATCGTAAACTTCACATTCATAGTTAATATACGAATATTTATCAACGAACGGTCAATTTTGTTTAAAAATATGCACATTTGACCACACGCTACGTCACTTGCAGCCGCGTGAGTTGTAAGTCAACAGTGTGTGATGTGTCAATTGATTTTACAACTTTGCCAACATAGTATGTAAGTTAATTGTATTTTTACAAGGGCATAATATTATAATATCGTCAAGTTCACATTCACACATATTTTATACTGATTTTATAATTTTCCCCGCATAATATGTAACGCATTTTTACAAGAGCATTTTGTGTAATATCGCCAAGTTTACATTCGTAAAGGTTTTCTGAATATTACATGTATTATTAACAGCCGCCAAGTTAATTTTTATAATAAAGTAGGTAATATTAATTTACTAATTTTTAGAAATATTTTTTTCCATTTTTATTACTTTTATTTATTATACTAATAATACAATATTCATATATGTCATTATCATTACCGTTATTTAACTAAAGCTATTTATAGTTTAAACATAGTTGGGTGAGCACATTAAATTTTAATTTTCAGTTTCAAATCTGTAAATGTAATTTACAGATGTTTTAATGTTGGAATTTATATTTAATTTTTAAGCTATTGCATAGCTTCTATCGCGGGCCTTGAGCGTGGAGACCGAATCCAGATATTCCGTAACGAAAAAACCTAAGCTGACACTCCGAGCTCGCACGAACCGAGCCGAGCTGTAGGCACATGCTGTAACTTGCATCTCGAATGATCGAAGTGAGCTCGATAGCTGAATCCGCGGTGATTTGTCAATTTCGAAATTGACAAATCACCGCGGATTCAGCTATCGAGCTCACTTCGATCATTCGAGATGTTTGTTACAGCATGTGCCTGCTGCTCCGAAATCGGCCGATTTCGGAGCAGCTCGGCTCGGTTCGTGCGAGCTCGGAGTGGGGGGATAATTGCATAAGTTGATAAAAATGCTATGCAATAGCTTTACCGCGGCAGTCCCCGAGTGCCACACGTCTTTTTTTTTAATATATTTATCCATCAAAACTAGTGTAAGAGCTGTTGAAGATGAAAGAAAATAAATGCACCAACGAATCCGATAAATGGCTATAATAGCAAGATTTGCAAGTACCTATAGAAAAACCAACGATCCAGTGAAATGGTGAAAACGGTTGTCACTGTCAAATGCATATTGTTTTATTGCAATAGGAAGATAATTTAGTACGATTTGACATTATTGAAGGGAAAGTGGCGGGCTCCTTCAGTTCACGAAATTATTAATTTAACTATACAGTTTCACTGTCAAATGCATACTGTGCACATCAAAGCTCAATTTAGTACGATTTGGCAATATTGAAGGGACGGTGGTGACATTCGCGTTATCCTTCAGTTCACGGACTTCTAGCTACTCAAGCAAACGTATTTAGACTAAGTAGTAAATGTTTGTGAATAGAAAAAAAAAATGACCGCGTTTCTAACCGGTGCCGGTGGTCCATATGCCAAAAAAAAAGTTTGTGTTTTTTTTTAATTTTCACGTTTTGTATGTGCCGTTTTAATGATCTATACAGAATAAATGATTGTTGACTTTGACTTTCGGACCCATAGTTCCATACGTCATCGATAGTATGGAATAATATTATCACTAAAGTTGTGCGGTAAAAGTGTACAATAAAGTATAATATTCTACGTTATAATACACAGCGCTTCTTCTTTATCCTACGGGAATTAACTACTGGGAGTAACCCAGTCGCATCCGAAGCTTTCACCTCGGAGTCTGGGGTCCGCTTTACCAGACTAACTGCGGATTTGGTTAGACCTCGATATTTTCCGTGAAGCGCTAATCTCACACACACAGCGCTATCTAGACCCAAAGTAAGCATAAAATAACTAGCTCATGAAGAATAACTAGCTTGTATTAAGGGTTCTAGAATAGAAAGCAGATACATGAAAGCTGTGCGAAAATATTTTAGTACAAATATAAAGTTTAGCGACATTTTGTAATTACTGTTCATTTTATCTGATCAATTATTATATCATTATAAATATCGTAATATATAATACAGTCGTATTAAATATTTATACATAATTGAACTACTTATAATAAATAGTGCAAAATTCAATGAATTTTTAAAACTCGGGTGAGTCTATATCTCCCTGATATTAGATATGCCAGTGGGGAAACAGCTTTTTCCAGTGAATATAATTGTTAAATTAATATCAGATCGTTACAAACAGGGGCGTATTTAAAGATTTGGCGCCCCGGGCCACTTAGGTTTGCCGCCCCCTATGCAGGCGCGGTCCGAGGGGGGAGGGGTCACAGGGGACATGACCCCCCCCCCCCAAAACCATGCACGTCATATTGAAAAGTCCCAGTACGAGGGGAGGGGGGGGGGGGTTAAATTTCTTAAGGAATTGCCGAAGTGACCCCCCCCCCCCCAAAACTTCAAGCTGCGACCGCGCCTGCCCCTATGTGACATTTTGTATTCCCATTTTTTTTTTTTTTTGTAAACTAACGTCCTTAAAATGCCGCAGTGGAGTTTGTTGCGCCGCACAGTGGATCGTTTCATACAAGCTAGACGTCGGAAATTCATTACTTAATTAAGCTTTTTCTTATAGTCTTATTGATTTACAGATAATCAGGGACCTCAAAAACAATATTACTAATGATCTACCCTCACGCCGTTATTAAGCATGACGGTAGAAAAGTTTATAAAGTAAGTTACTTGAAAAAATAATTATTTTGCAACTTTTGTGTCTCTTTGTTGTGACTGATTTTTATAAGTTGTGAGTGTGTGAACGTGAAAAAAAAAATTGAGGATATTAATGAAGGTATGTACTTTCTATTTATGGATTTTTACATTATTAATCCACTTAGTTCTCGTAGAAAATAATATTGAATTGAACCTATTTTATACCTTAAAAAAATCCCAATTCTTAACTTTAACAGAGAATCTAAATATGAGTATACCTTGGTGTCCCTACAGTACCTAGCTTATTTTTAAGCTCCAACCCTCTAAATTAAAAATCAGTCATTGTTTGACTTCGCACGAGTTTGCATCATATTGTTTTATCACGAATATGGAAGTTGATGGGATCTCGCAAAGAAAGGTGACTAACCATTATTTGACTACTTGAAATTCTCATCATTCATCATCATTCTCATGATTGTCCAATGATAAGTTAATAGGTAAGCCCAATGAACTGAATAACTACCCGTTCGCGCTAAGTTTGTAAGCCGCGTCCCGTCCTCCTTCTCTACGATAGCGGCAAAATTAGTGCGAACGAGTATATTATCAATACGTATTGAAGATCACTTTTATTGTTATATTTTACGTAAATACGTAGGAAATAAATAAATAAAAATACTTAAAATATAATTAGAATTTCCGACGTCTAGCTTGTATGAAACGATCCACTGTGCGCCGTTTCTTCTCCATTAGCGCCTAGGAAGCGGTGGTAAACTTAGTTTTAAGGAGTTTTTGACGTCAAAAAGCTGTAACAGTGTTGCACTATTTTGAGAAATAAAGACTTTGACTTTGACGTTCGCGTTCACCGTTAGCCTGCGCCCAAGGGGCTGACACAAAATAGGGGTCCGTCAGAAATTGCTGTAGATTTTCAAGCCTGATTCGTGAGATCTCTATCTTATGGTGCGAGGGAAGTGACTTCCATCGATCTCTCCACTAACCCAGGCTCCCAACCAGAATCCCTTCAAGGGTAAATATTTGCATTCCATTCCATTTAAGCGCCCTACGTAGAAGATGATATCGCAACCAAAAATCACTTGAGTACAGCAATAGCTTGTGAAGAATGATGTTTTATGGCTCAAAGGCAACAGCAAAAGCACCGCTTTGGGACCTGGCAGCACTCTAGGCTCTAAAGGCACTCGGATCCCGTTTTGAAGGGCTCTATAACATATGCCTCAAGTAGAGACGGATTCCGAAAATTTGAAAGACAGGAAAACTGGTCCTCTTCTGCAAAGTTACCGTACGCCTATCGGCTCATTGTATTGATGGACATGGTGTGCAGTCATGCAGGTGTTTTAAACGAATTATTCCTCGTGAAGTGCCACATCGAGCGCCTTACAGAAGTGAGGCCGAATTTGGTAGACAATCAATTTGGTTATAAGTAGTCGGGAGCACCGTGGATGCCAACACGCGCTTGAGGGCCCTGGTGGAAGAAGCAGTGGCACGGCGAGTTGATTCTGACAGTGTCTATTGTTGCCTACGTCTTTAACACCTTGCCATGGAGCTTCATCAGAGCTGCACTCTTTCAGCACGGGGTGCCTCTCTATCTTCGCTTCATTGTCGGGGCTTACTTATCGGTGAAAGCCAGTATCTACCCATGTAGGACAGGGCTTAGTAAGTGAGATATGTGGCGGGGTGTTCCGGCTGGCGCGGATCTGGGGCCGCTTCTGTGGAACATTGGCTAGGACTGGATGGTGACGGCACGAAATCAGAAGCAACCAAGTAAGCCACAGCTGGAGTTACCCAAGTCCTTGGACGTATTTGGTGACTGGATCTGAAGTGGGCATACCTGGTTCTCTTACTTACGAACCCTTTCTGGCCAATTGATGTGTGGAGAGCACAGAGGCTGCCCATAAACCACCTGGCAGTCCTTAAATAGACTTCGGATGCAGGTCAGCCGAAGTAACGAAAACCGAATTAGATGGAGTTTCTCAGATAAGGTGGACCCTGGCACCACGGTGTGAATGCGGAACTACAGTGAGGTAGGCGCTAACGTGTGCTGCATGCCTAAGCTCGTGTACACCGCAGGAACTCATGGGTGCCTCTGAGAACGCCAACAGGGTGGTTGCACACTGGGCAAACAAAATATGACATATGTCGTCGACTCGACAAAAGGAGAAGATTAGCTCGGATGAGGTGATACTCGAAGGGGGTTCTCACACGTCTTCACTGCCGATAACGCGATAGAGGTATCACAGTAGCTTCTCCTACCAGCTGACGCAATGCGCCCAGCTATGGCTGCTTCGGTGAGTTCCTGAGACATACAGATCAGGAGCCGACCCCTGCAATGCCACCTCTGCCTGGGCTCCTCCATGTATATGCCACTTCACGCGTTGTATTCTTTAAGCAACCGTCAGAGCGGGAAACCTCTCGCCGCAGGTCCTGGTGCTAGTTATGGCCGTCTGCGAGGGGTGATTATTGCTCGTGAAGTGCCACATGCGGTCTCGGTTTAAAACCGCACACCGTCTCTGTCGGGTCTCAATTATCGGGTGTAAAGTTACCCAATTAGATATTTCCCTCGCAACCCGGCTGACCTTTTAAGATAGCTTCTTCGGGTGTGGGTAGTCGGTGTCCCCATTGAATCCCGGAAAGGTACGGGTTTCACCGCCACGTTACCGGTCTGAATATATTAGAGTAACCAGGCGACCGCATCTGTCGCCCCCAGGTCTCGGGGAACCAGCCGCCCCTTAGCTGCTCTTATCTGTGCTCTCTGCTAGTCATAAGGATACGTGGAAACCCTATGAGTAGCCATTTACAGCGCCGCTACCACCTCGGCCGGAATTAACCGTAGGCGGTAGCGTCTCCCTGCGAGAGAAAGGCACTGCCGTCTTCGGCGCCCAAGCTGCTTGGCCCCAGTTACACCGTACTTGAACGCAAATGTTATTTAGGGTTTTCTAATTTGAATGCAATTAAAATAATGAGTGACATAGTCATATTGTAAGTAAGTAAGCTCCGAAAAATTAAAAAATAAAAAATATACGTAATATTTTACTCTAATAGGCGCCTTTTAAAGTCAAGATTAAGGCGCCCAGAGACATAGACATTCGGGGCGACAGGTTGCAAGGGGCGGCGGAACCGCCCCGAGCGTCTATCTCTGGGCACCTTTTAGAGTCAAGATTAAGGCGCCCAGAGATAGACGTTCGGGGCGGCACGTTGCGAGGGGCGGCAGAGCCGCCCCGAGCGTCTATCTCCGGGCGCCTTTTAGAGCAAGATTAAGGCGCCCAGAGATAGACGTTCGGGGCGGCAGGTAGCGAGGGGCGGCGGAACCGCCCCGAGCGTCTATCTCTGGGCGCCTTTTAGAGCAAGATTAAGGCGCCCAGAGAAAGACGTTCGGGGCGGCAGGTTGCGAGGGGCGGCAGGTTGCGAGGGGCGGCGGAACCGCCCCGAACGTCTATCTCTGGGCGCCTTTTAGAGTCAAGATTAAGGCACCCAGAGATAGACGTTCGGGGCGGCACGCTGCCGGGGCGGCGCGGTGGTGCCGCCCCGAGCGTCTATCTTCGGGCGCCTTTTAGAGCAAGATTAAGGCGCCCCGAGATAGACGTTCGAGGCGGCAGGTTGCTCGGGGCGGCGGAACCGCCCCGAGCGTCTATCTCTGGCCGCCTTTTAGAGTCAAGATTAAAGCGCCCAGATCAGATCTTCAGGGTCGGCAGCACGAGTGTGACGCCCCTGGTGTTGCATACGTCCATAGGCCACGGTAACCACTTTCCATCAGGTGGGCCGCACCGTGTGCTAGTCTGCAACCTAAGTGGTATAAAAAAAAAAAATTCGACGCTCGGGGCGGCTCCGCCGCCCCTCGCAACCTGCCGCCCCGGGCCATGGCCCCCTTGGCCCTAGGGTAAATACGCCCCTGGTTACAAACATTTTTCTATATAAAAGACAAATGAAAATGATACTTATGAAACACAAAGTAGAATCTATATTAAACAGTTATGTTTCGTTTTTATGTTATATTCACGTTCATTGTATATTATAGTCATATTCAAGTTAGAATAATTTATATTGCTTTATTTTATACAAACATCGGGAGAATGATTAAGGTTTATTTCGAGACCAGGCCACGGTGGAGGAGTATTAGTTGCCATCATCGACACATTGCCCACGTCTGGGCAATGTTGTATCGTTTCAGCTCATAATGACAACTTCCTAAAATGACAACCGGACGCAAAATGACAACTTCTCAGAAAGCCAACTTCTCTAAATGCCAACTTCGCATAATGCCAACTTCTCGAAATGACAACTTTTGAGGGGCAGGCCGGCAGGCATAAAAAATACCAAAATCTAAAAAAAATCCTTGTATGGGTGGTTATAAAAAAATAACCACGAAGGCTAATGCGGGAGCTCCGCTCCCGCCTTAGCCTTTTAACCTAACCTATCCGAGTCGGGGTGGGCAGTGTCCATTTATGGGAAAGGCACATTATACTATCTGGCTAGGGGTACATAAAGAGTGATTTTTTTGGATTTTGGTATTTTTTTGTCTGCCGGCCTGCCCCTTAAAAATTGTCATTTTGAGAAGTTGGCATTATGCGAAGTTGGCATTCTGAGAAGTTGGCATTTCGAGAAGTTGGCTTTCTGAGAAGTTGTCATTTTGCGAGCGGTTGTCATTTTAGGAAGTTGTCATTATGAGCTGATACTTGTTGTGTGTGTGTGGGCAATGTAATGCCGCTGGGCAGAGCTGAATTCTGTTAGTGAATCGACTTATTACTGGTAAAACATAGGTGAATGTTTAAAAAACCGCACCTATAGTAGCGACTTGAGCGTAAAACGTTCGATTGTAAGACTAACATTCAATTTCTTAATATCATTGAATACGACTAAAAATATGAGTTGAGTTTAATAAATGTCATGAAAACTTCACTTTGACACATCATGATGATCTGAGGGCTAATTTTCGTAACAAGAATCTGTTCCAAATTCAGTCTCGATCTAATCTCAATCTCCCGAAGATCGAAAACGATCAAGATGAATTAATTAATGAATGATAGAAGAATGAGAACTGCTTTAAATTAACACAAGTCATAGTACAATGGGTGGTCTTATCGCAGACTGCGATTTCTACCAGACAAGCTTTGATGGACTGGTGTCTTTGGAGCAGAAGGTAGCAAGATGTCAATGTTCCATCCTGAAAATTGTGTTTTGATCCATGTTTAATTTCGGACAGTATACTGGTGGGACTGAACTGAATTAACCGCGGTCCCACTGGGACTATAGAATAAAACTGAGTTTTGCTTGGAACAGTGGGACCACAGAGAAATTAAGAGGATTTTTTTCCCCGTGGTCCCACTAGTGCGTCATTTTGGTGGGATCATGGGTAAACGCCGAGATTTCTGAAGAGAATTGGCCCTCTGAGCAAAGCATACCTCGGGTCACGTATGGGAAGTGGGCGTTTTGGGCAGTGGTCCTTATGAGTCAAAAGGGTATCTTGGACCTAGATAGCGAGGCAAACGAGGCTCTGGCGCCCGCGGATTGTTTTGTAATAATCTATGCTTGGTGAATTCAAAAGACACCCGAGAAAAGTGTACTGGGCGTATAAGGGCCGGCGCCCACTGCCGGCATGGCACAGCATGGAATTTATTACTAATCAAGTTATTTTGAACCCTATATCATATGCTTTATAATTCATTTTACTTTATTCGTCAAACGATGCCGCGGCAGGCTGTGGCATAGGTACCGCGGCATCGTTTTTACATAAAGTGAATAGTAATAAATTCCATGCCGTGCCATGCCGGCAATAGGCGCCGGCCCTAAAGCACCTTTTAGGTCCAAGATATGTCGCAAGCAATATCTTACACGTTTTTCTGTCTAATCGAATTAAAAGCACGTTTTACTTAATCTGACTCTTCTTGCCGATGTGTCTAATCAAACACTGGGTCCCGTACTCGTTCATAATTAATACACTAGCCGAATCGCTCCGGCTTAGGAGGCTTAGGTATAGGAATCTGCCAGATACGTTGACATTTATGAATACTGCTCCGCTACCTTAAGTAGTAGCGTGAAGACATATACACCCGTATTCACAAACAATACTGTGAGGTCTCATAGTGTGCTCGAGCGCATAGGGCTGGTAAAATTAATTCACAAACATCACGGAGCAGTATCTAACGCAGTGCGTTCCCTCAACGAAGTATCACATAAGTGTTGTCTATGAATAAAAAGGCTTGCCAAAACGAACGCACTGAGAATTTGTCGTTCTTTGCACAGTTTTGGTAGTACGCATAGCGAAGTATTGTTTGTGAATACGGGTGATAGTCTATAACCTTCCTCGATAAACGGACTATTTGAGCAGAATAACCTACACAACACAAAAATATTTTTTCAATTCGAACCAGTAATTCCTGAAATTAGAGCATTCAAACAAACAAACTTTTCAGCTTTATAATATTAAGTATAGATGTATTATCTCCTAAGTGATGTTATTTGATTATAATCTATTTGAGTGGGGTTTGGTACCGAGTGGAACATCTCGACGTCCTACGACGATACGGAAGCAAGCACTTGTTTTTCTGTGAGATGCGGTGGCCGCTTTCTGTAAAAAAAATATTCATTTACTTTTTGATCGTGCAAAAAATCGCTAGTTAAAATATTAGGTGCATTATGACAGATGCCCTAAGTCAGGGATGGAGAACCATCGGCACGCGTCACGCGTGCCAGAAATGGCACGCGGCACAATTTTTTGGGCACGCCACCAGTGCCACCTGGGTTAGTAGGTGAGCATTCGGTAATTTCAGAAAGCATGATAATTATAAAGAGGCGGACTATGCCATATTATCAGAAATTAATATTCTCCCAGCCCCAAATAATTTTGGGATAGGTACATTTATTTGGGGTCGGCCAAATGAAATCCATATCCATAGTAATATTATAAATGCGAAAGTAACTCTGTCTGTCTGTTACGCTTTCATGGCTAAACCACTGAACCGATTTTGATGATTTTTACAAGGAAAAATGGCGGCATTTTTTCTTCTTAATTTAAACTGAGCCACATTCCATCCAGCCAGTGATTACATTTAGGTGGCCTTTAGTACGTTTTTATAGTGAGTGTAACCTCTTGGCATGTTCTATTACAATCCATACATTCGTGCATGTTCCAAATTCAAATTTTTTAATTCACTCAGTGAAATAAAGTGCGTTTTATTCACTGTTTTTGATGAATCACGGACCCTTTTTCGAGTGTCAATGGTGAAAAAACAATAGTATAGTTACTTGCGGCGGGTGTGCCCGGCGGCGGAGGTATGCGGCGGCGCTAGAAGGCGCGCGCGAGGTAGACGCGTCCGCCGGCGCCCCTCGCCACCTCGACGAAGCCCAGCTTGCTGTAGAACTGGTGCAGGTAGTGGTCCGTCGCGTTGATGCACGCGTGCACGCCGCTCGCGCCTGACCAACCAATGGAGAAGTGAAAAGTGGGAGGGAGATTCGGTGGGGTGAGCCGGTGTTGTACGTAAAACGGGGTGAATAGAGATCAATGGGCGAATAGAAATAAAATGGTCGTTAGATTTTTTTTAAATAATTTATTTTACAAAATTTTAAGTGTTTAACCAGATATTTGAGGATTCTGTTTATTATTACATTGATCTAGTCCATAGTTTCACTTGAAAGAAAATAACTACAGAATTTAGCTGACCATTTGATTTCTATTCACCCATTGATCTCTATTCACCCCGTTTTACCCGGTAATTAATTGGGATTAATAACTTTCATGAGTTTCATGTATGTATATTACGACAGTCTCTATAGCGTGGTAGCAACTACGCAGGAGGCGCAGGTTCGAGCCCTGCTCAGTGCATATATTTGTATGCATGAATATGGGTATTTCCATTAGTCTGATCGTGCCTCGGAGAGCACGTTAAGCCGTCGGTCTCAGTTGCTATATGAACATCTATGGCAGACGTTACGGGTAGTTGGAGCCCTAAAAAGTCTAACAACTGGGGTAGCTGCAACGCTTCGATATCGTCATAAGGTCGTAGATCAAGTCCGTCAAATAGCAGTCGCTTCACGGAAAATATTGAAGTTCAGCCAAATCAGCAGTTAGACTGGTAAAGCGGACCCCAGACTCCGAGGTGAAAGCTTCGGATGCGACTGGGATTAACGCTAGGATTAAGAAGATGTATATTTCAATTGGTTAAGGACTTAAATAGAGATAAATACTGATTAGACAAAAAAAAATAGTAAACTGAGATTTTAAATAATAGTAGTTTCTGAAACTTTCATAATAAGGGTTCTTAAAACAGGAGTGTAAATTTAAAAAAAAACGAGCCGTAGGCGAGTTTTTTTATAGTATGACACGAGTGTTTTAAGACCAAATTATGTGTAGTTTCATGCACTACTTTTATCTAATCTCATGAAATAACTAATATAACTTAGAAAGAAAGAAAAATGCGCTTATTTTGGTCATAAATTTGTGTGAAATGACACAAACTTTGAACGCCAAAAGCCAATTGCTGATCGCGCATGTGTGTTGTGCCGCGTCCACAGATTAAAAAACCACGTAAAACTGTCATTAGAGTTTTGTTTTTCATTTTTTAATGTTTCTATTTCACGTTGCCACTTACCGTTAGCCCGCAGTGCCGCCAACAGGCACGTGATTAGTCTGGCAGGAGCTAGCGGGTCGCGGCAGGGCGCGAGCACGCAACACGTGAGTAGCGCGGGATGTGCACGCGTCACCGAGTCGGGGGCGCGCTCGCACTCACTGAACTGGTGGAAGTGGCGGACGCAGTCCTGGGAACAGATTGTGATTTAGACTTGACTTGTTGGTGTTGATTCAGCTTATACAGAATATTTTATTTTTATTTATTTAACTTAATACACAAAGTACAACGGCGCGCCGTTGGCATTCTCTAATTCACTTAATGCTGTGGGTATTCTCTATCAATCAACCATTTTTTATTTTTACCGTATTTTTTTTTTCATAAGTCATCCTTTTCACCCCTTAACGGAGTAAATCTTATTTTACCCATTATTGGGATATAATTTCATATTTCACCCGTTAAGGAAGTAAATCTTCATATTTCACCCCTGAATGGGGTAAATTTTCGTATTTTGCCCTTGGATGGGGTAAAATTTCGTATTTTACCCCTTTGACGAATCAGACAGAACAAGCAATTTCATACATAAGTAGTCGTGTCCCGCAGTTTTACCTACCAGTACAGTGGCTTCTATCCCACTGCATCGCAGCGCCCAACCGTCTTTTCTCATATCCTATGACGATGATATACCTCGAGACACGTATCTTGGACCTAAGTCGAAGACAAAAGTGGCCCTGTCGCAAGCGGATTGTTTTGTAATAATCTATGTAGCTCGTTCACCGCAGTAGCACTCCGAGGTATCCTCAAAAGACACCTAAGAAGTGTTTACTGCGCGTAAAGAGCAAATTTTAGGACCAAGATATTTGTCCCGAGCTTTAATAAGGTACTGTAAAACAGCACACGTTAAAATAAAGATGCTGTACTTACCTTAGCTGCCTGACTGAGGTCTTCCCTCTCGGTGAGTTCCTCTGGGTATTTCTTGCACATCTCGGGTATCCACGCGACCTCTTGCCGTTTGTAGAACTCCTTGCTGTTCAGGGCTGCGCAGGCGTATCCTACTATCTCCGGTTTCATACCTATGAGGTTAGTTATTGGATGGTCGTTAATAAAAACAACTTTTGTTGAGTTTTTTTATAGGGGGAATAAGGGGAGAAGTTTGCTGTCGCATTATTTATGAACGAACGAAATGGAGTTAAGAAAGTTAAGAATTTTAAAACACATGACAACAACCCATCCCCATTCCCCCGGATCCGACCCACAAGTTATTATTGTTATGATAATATAAATATGTCCATTCTAATGTTGCCTGTAAGAGATCGCTTGTAGCGATAAGGCCGCCCATTGTACATAATTGTCTTATACTGTCCGCAAATGTACTGTAATGTATTTGTGTACAATAAACAATTATCTATCTATCCGATTTGACTTTAGCCCAACCCTTAAAGAATGCCGGGTACACCCATGGTCACTATTACCGACACCAAAATATTACAATAGTGGCCCTCAGCTCGGACTCATCAGATGCTATTTCACGCCTCACATAAAAGACCCGAGGCTATAAAAATTTCTCCTGACCACTCAACAGCAGTAAGATCTACTCACCATTGACTCTAGGTTGTGTGATGGTCTTCTCGCCGTCTTCTACCTCATCAGGCGAGCCCAACTCGTAAGGCAGAACTTCTTCGTCGTCTTCTATCACCATACAGAGCTCTGGTGTTAGTGTGAGGAATGGGGCTACTAATCTGTGAAAAAGAATTGGGATGAGTTTATTCTTGAAAACATACTATTGAATGATAATATCGTGTAGTATGGTACTAGCGGCCGCCCGCGACTTCCTACGCGTGGAGTTTGTTTTACCCCCTTAGGAGTGGAGTTTCAAAAAAAACCGTTCTTAGCCGATGTCTACGCCCTACAAGGAACCTACCTGCCAAATTCGCGTTTCACATTTTTCATAACATTAGCAGGATAAAATAACACGTTTCGGTTGTTAGGGTTCCGTAGCCAAATGGCAAAAAACGGAACCCTTATAGATTCGTCATGTCTGTATGTCTGTCTGTCTGTCCGTCCGTCCGTATGTCACAGCCACTTTTCTCTGAAACTATAAGGCCTATGCTGTTGAAACTTGGTAAGAAGATGTATTCTGTGAACCGCATTAAGAATTTTAAACAAAAATAAAAAAAAGCATTAAATTTTGGGGGTCCCCATACTTAGAACTGAAACTCAAAATTTTTTTTTTCATCAAACCCATACTTGTGGCGTATCTATAGATAGGTCTTTAAAAATGCTATTGAGGTTTGTAACATAATTTTTTTCTTAACTGAAAAGTTTGTGCGAGAGACACTTCCAAAGTGGAAAAATGTGTGTCCCCCCCCTCTAACTTCTAAAATAAGAGAAGGATAAATCTAAAAAAAATATACGTTGTAAACTGGCATGCAAACTTCCACCAAAAATTGGTTCGAACGAGATCCAGTCAGTAGGTTTTTTTAATACGTCATAAACCGCAATTTTCGCTTTTGCTACTACGGAACCCTTCATGGGCGAGTCCGACTCGCACTTGGCCGGTTTTGTTTTTCAGTAGCTATAGCCACACGGAATTTGTACTCTATTCCAACGACGATATTTAAACGGCTAAATATGACTGGAATATAAGGAAGCTTTATAACGTGCTATATTATTAGCGTATACTAGTACTTAAGCTAATAATAGTAGTTTATGAAACTGTTGCATAATAAAGGTTCTTAAAATACCAACGTGAATGAAAAAAACGAGCCATAAGCGAGATTTTTTATAGTATCACACGAGTGTTTTAAGAGAAAATTATGTGTAGTATCATATATACCTACTAGGTACTTTATCTAATCTCATTAAACAATTAATACAATTTGCGTAAAATGACAGAAACGCTGAGCGCCAAAATCCATTTGTAGAGTCTGTGAACGCAGCGGAACACGCATGCGCTTTTCGCGCATGCGTGTTCCGCTGCGTTCACAGACTATGTAGAAAAAAACTCGAGTAAGACTTGTTTTTTTTTTAATTCACTCGTATTCGATAGTGAGTCAAGTTACTACATTTAATTACGGGTTCTTAGATCTTTTAACCATAAGTTAATGTTCACTTACCGATCAGCTGGTAAGGTCTGCAGGTCGCTGGGGAATAGGTCACTGCAGTCGGAGCCGTCCCGACACGTTTTGTGACATATTGCGCACACCTGCAAAGAAATAGATATTAGACTTAATTTTCTTATCTTTCATCTGGTTATTAGATTGGGGAAGGCCTTCAGGGCATTATGAAAAGTAAAAATAAATATGTGGTATCTTTGCCACATCAAATCTACTTTGATCGAGTTATACTGGCTATCGAGTAAAAGGAAGAAAGAGAAAGGTGAAGTTACAATTAAGTTTGGTAGAATAGAGTGCCGAGCTTCGAGTGCCGAGCTTCGAGAGAAGATTATAGTGGTATGTTACATGCAGCACATCTCAGGCTGCAAATGCGTAAACTTCGGACGGATGCTGGAGATAGGATCGCAGCGCTCTCGCACTGTGGGTACTGTCACCTGTAGCTCGTCGGCAGGCGCACGGTGAGGGGGGGCGAGGGGGGCGGCGCGGGCGGGCGCAGCGCTCTCGCACTGTGGGTACTGTCACCTGTAGCTCGTCGGCAGGCGCACGGTGAGGGGGGGCGAGGGGGGCGGCGCGGGCGGGCGCAGCGCTCTCGCACTGTGGGTACTGTCACCTGTAGCTCGTCGGCAGGCGCACGGTGAGGGGGGGCGAGGGGGGCGGCGCGGGCGGGCGCAGCGCTCTCGCACTGTGGGTACTGTCACCTGTAGCTCGTCGGCAGGCGCACGGTGAGGGGGGGCGAGGGGGGCGGCGCGGGCGGGCGCAGCGCTCTCGCACTGTGGGTACTGTCACCTGTAGCTCGTCGGCAGGCGCACGGTGAGGGGGGGCGAGGGGGGCGGCGCGGGCGGGCGCAGCGCTCTCGCACTGTGGGTACTGTCACCTGTAGCTCGTCGGCAGGCGCACGGTGAGGGGGGGCGAGGGGGGCGGCGCGGGCGGGCGCAGCGCTCTCGCACTGTGGGTACTGTCACCTGTAGCTCGTCGGCAGGCGCACGGTGAGGGGGGGCGAGGGGGGCGGCGCGGGCGGGCGCAGCGCTCTCGCACTGTGGGTACTGTCACCTGTAGCTCGTCGGCAGGCGCACGGTGAGGGGGGGCGAGGGGGGCGGCGCGGGCGGGCGCAGCGCTCTCGCACTGTGGGTACTGTCACCTGTAGCTCGTCGGCAGGCACCGCCGGGCGCACGGTGAGGGGGGGCGAGGGGGGCGGCGCGGGCGGGCGCAGCGCTCTCGCACTGTGGGTACTGTCACCTGTAGCTCGTCGGCAGGCGCACGGTGAGGGGGGGCGAGGGGGGCGGCGCGGGCGGGCGCAGCGCTCTCGCACTGTGGGTACTGTCACCTGTAGCTCGTCGGCAGGCGCACGGTGAGGGGGGGCGAGGGGGGCGGCGCGGGCGGGCGCAGCGCTCTCGCACTGTGGGTACTGTCACCTGTAGCTCGTCGGCAGGCGCACGGTGAGGGGGGGCGAGGGGGGCGGCGCGGGCGGGCGCAGCGCTCTCGCACTGTGGGTACTGTCACCTGTAGCTCGTCGGCAGGCACCGCCGGGCGCACGGTGAGGGGGGGCGAAGGGGGCGGCGCGGGCGGGCGCAGCGCGTCGCTGCTGCACTCCACGGGCAGCAGGCGGCGCAGGTCGGCCGCCAGCCCGCCGCGGAACACCCAGGGCTCCTGGCAGCCACTCTCGAACGCCTCCCGCCAGCCCTTCGAGAACCCTGCGATACAAGGGAGCTTAATCGACACATTTATTTTCATCCCTTCTATTCGAAAAGTGTCACTTTATTCCTCTGTAAGTCATAACAGCTCTCTTCTGTTTAAAACTTTTTAACGGATGGAAAAGTGATTTGAATTTGGAACGTATATCATTCATAGAAATCGAACGCCAATCACGTGTTGGCTGCACGGCGCGGCGTTTCTAAATAAAAATGCGCGTATTCCATCTCTGTTCTTGTAATCAGTATTTTTCTCATAGAAAGGGGATGAAAAGTAGAGTATATGTCTCGAGAGCAAATTATTGTTCTCTCGGGCGATATACTTTGAACCCCTCGTTGCGCTCAGGTTTCAACATTAGAATCCCTCACTTCGCTTGGGATCCCATTCTAGAGTCCTTCGTTTCACACGTAGCTTAAAGTGGCGCCCTCGCCTTAAAAATATTATTTTGTTGTCATTCAATCTACAATTTCCGGTGTTAATTTTTCGATTAAAATCTATATTTTTTGTAACGCGTACACAACAACAATATGCAGTACTTACACGTATAACTTCCTTGTGTATTCGCTGCTATATTTGTTGGGAACTTGCCGAGTTCTGCAACAAAACAAAAACATTTTGTTACTATAGAGGTTTCGTCGTTCGTTTGTGTGTGTGGGTGTTTGTGTGAGTGAGTCAGTATGTGAATGAGTGTTACTGTGTGTGAGTGAATGTTACTATTTGTGAGTGAGTGTCACTGTTTTAGAGTGAGTTTTACTGCGTGTGAGTGAGTGAGTGTTACTGTTAGTCAGTAAATGTTACTGTATGTGAGTGAGAGTTACTGTGTCTGTGTATATAAGTGTGTGTGTGTGCATACCGAGCCACCTCAGGAAGCCGTCAAGCAGTGCTAACACGGCGCACAGGTCCCACACGTACGGGTGTAGTTCCGCGTGTAGTTCCTTGTTCTCGGCGAGTGACAGCCGCCGCGCCAGACGTCTCGTGCGACACATCCACCACGCGAAGCGACTGCGACGGCGACGCCATTCGCTAGTCTGGAACGACACTCATGTTTAGTTGCGGTATAATTTAGGTGCGTCAAGGATCTAATCTAATGTGTGGACCTGCGGCGTGTAGGTCAAATTCAAATTCTTTATCTTCTTCTAATATACAGGGTGTCCCAAAATTCAAGGATAAGCCGGCAACAGGGGGTGGCCCTACTTATGGCTGCTCAGGAAAAAATAAGAAAAAAAATATATCTCTATTTTTTTTTAAATTACTCGAACTTTTTTAAAATCCCTCGAAATTCGGTACCCTTAATGATATTTTCAACAACCAGGTCCACAATTTTGCAAATATTTTTGAACTCTTTTCTGTATTAGCAAGCTAAGAAGCATGGCTATCCATCAACATCCTGAAAAATTATAGGATATTTGTGGTTATTTTACAAAAATAAGTCAAAATATTTTTTTGTCGTCAAATTTTCATACATTTTTACTTTCGACCCACTTTATCTTATCTCGGTGAAAAAAAAAAAGTATGGACACCACTATGGCATTCTTTTTCAAAAATTGGCGCAACTATCCAAAATTTCAAAATGGTATAATTTGGGTATAATACTATAATGAAATACTAAAAAAAAAATATTTTTTGTAAATAAGAATCACATTTAATATATTGCTCTTATTGAAAATCACCAGATTTACTTTGTACACAATGCATTCATCCTCAATAAAAAATAATTGACGGGACTTGTGACAAAGTGGTAACCGAGTAGGTTATCACATTACGAGGTTAAGCAACATAAGCCAGGGTGGTTTTCGGATGGATGACCAATGACCATTCTTAAGACATTGAGACACCTCCATTCCTCAGAAAGTACGTTAGGCCGGCGATCGTAGTGGCCATACGAGCATCTATGACAGTTGTTACGGGTAGTCGGAGCCCTAAAAGTTCAACAACTGGACGCACTACATAACTTTGATATCGCCAATGGGTTGTGGAGGTCAGGTGGCAGTCGCTTCACGGAAAATTTCGCGGTTCTGCTGTTTCACAGTTAACCATAAAATCCGACTCTGTATTTTGTAAAGGTTCAGAGGATGAAAATCCATACTGTTAAAATATTAAACAAACATAATGGTATAATTTTATAATTATTGCATTATTGTTAATTTTTTTTTATTTTACATTTTTAATTGTTTGCCACCGGCATTAATACATTTTATTTTTCGTGCATTTCTTTTGTCAGAAATATAATCCGTAGCCGCATTGATATTTGAATGAAACTAGTCCAGCGTTGCAATTGCTTTCGGAAACCTAATTGTTCTTAAAACAATTCCAATAAAACTCTGAGCCTCGGATTTCCCGGCTAACTGTGAAACAGCAGAAATGCGAAATTTACCGTGAAGCGACTGCCACCTGACCTCCACAACCCACTGGCGATATCAAAGTTATGTAAGTAGTGAGTCCAGTTGTTGGACTTTTAGGGGTCCGACTAACTGTCATAGATACTCATATGGCCACCGGGATCTACGACCTAACGTACTCTCTGAGAAACAGAGGACGGAGGTGTCTTAATGTCTTAAGAATGGTCATCCATCCGAAAACCACCCTGGCTTATGTTGCTTAACCTCGTAATGGGATAACCTACTCGGTTACCACTTTGTCACAAGTCCCGTCAATGATTTTTTATTGAGGATGAATGCATTGTGTACTAAGTAAATCTGGTGATTTTCAATATGAGCAATGTATTAAATGTGATTCTTATTAACAAAAAAAATTTTTTTTTAGTATTTCATTATAGTATCATATCCAAATTATACCATTTTGAAATCTTGGATAGTTGCGCCAATTTTTGAAAAAGAATGCCATAGTGGTGTCCGTACTTTTTTTTTTCACCGAGATAAGATAAAGTGGGTCGAAAGTAAAAATGTATGAAAATTTGACGACAAAAAATATTTTGACTTATTTTTGTAAAATAACTACAAATATTCTATAATTTTTCAGGGTGTTAGTGGATAGTCATGCTTCTTAGCTTGCTAATACAGAAAAGAGTTCAGAAATATTTGCAAAATTGTGGACCTGGTAGTTGAAAATATCATTAGGGGTACCGAATTTTCAAAGATTTTAAAAAAGTTTAAATAATTAAAAAAAAAATAGAGATACATTTTTTTTCTTATTTTTTCCAGAGCAGCCATAAGTAGGGCCACCCTCTGTTACCGGCTTATCCTTGAATTTTGGGACACCCTGTATAAAAATCAATGCTACTTTTCGTTGTTAGCTTATAACTCAAGAACGGCTGAACCGATTTGGCTCATTTTTGTCTTGAAATATTCGTGGGTGTCCATAGGTGCAGCGGGAACGGGAAAAATATGGCGGTACGAAGTTCGCCGGGACAGCTAGTTTCTCATAATTGTGCAACACTGTTACAGCTATTTGACGTCAAATTCTGCTTAAAACTAAGTTTATCACCGCTTCTTAGGCGCTAGTGGAGAAGAAACGGCGCAACAGACTCCACTGAGGTCTGAGGGTTACCGTAAGAAGAGTGCAGTACCCCGAGCACGTAAAATATCATCATTTTTGTTACTATGGAAACTTGTCGTCGTAAATTGTCATTTAGCGCGGCAGGTTCTCTCTTTATGGGTGAACATTTCAGATCCTTAAGTTTCCTAGTACTATACAGATCGATATTCTACAGATCGAGATACTACAGATACTTCATCAAGAACCAAGCGATTCGGCGACTCCTTCTTCTGCCGCACTATTAAGACTTGGAATTCCTTGCCAGCTCACGTGTTTCCTTCCTCCTATAGTCCCGGATCCTTTAAGCGGGGCGTGAAAAAGCATCTGATGAGGCCGTCAAGCTGAGTGCCATTGCAACATGGTACGTATTGTAATGGTGGCCCTCTTTTCAGAGACCTTGCCTTCAGCTTACCATCAGGCGAGGCGAAGTCAAATTGACGTGTCCTATATAAAAAAAAAAGACGTGTGGCACTCGGGGACTGCCGCGGTAAAGCTATTGCATAGCATTTTTTATGAACTTATGCAATTATAATAAATAATAATTTGAATTTGAATTTGAATTTGAATTTCGGATTTCGGATTTCGGACTTCTGACTTCTGACTTCTGACTTCGAGTCCGAGTCCGAGTCCGAGTCTGAATTTGAATTTGAAAACTAACAACTTATGCAATTATAATTACTTACGTTAAGCGAAGCTACTTCGGAGCAGCTCGGCTCTGTTCGTGCGAGCTCGGAGGTGTTACCATTTTTCGTTACGGAATTTCTGGATTCGGTCCCCGCGCTCAAGGCCCGAGGCCCGCGATAAAAGCTATGCAATAGCTTAAAAAAAAAAAAAAAAAGGTCACACAGTTCCATGTACCCAACATACCTCGGTCTTCGCCCCCCGGGGCAGCATGCTGGCGGCGTGCGTGGTGAGCCAGTTGTAGTCGTGCAACATGCGGAGTCCGCGCGAGCCGTGCTCGAAGGGCAGGTAGAACAGGTCACACAGCAGCACCAGGTCGTCTGCTACTAGCGCTCGACCGTCCACGTTTATTTCTGAGTCCTCGCTTTCCACTGGCCTGGATGATACGATAAACATACATCATCATCATTTCAGCCATAGGAAGTCCACTGCTGGATATAGGCTTCCCCTATAGATCTCCAATAAGACCGGTTGGAAGCGGCTCGCATCCAGCGCGTTCCCGCGGCCTTAATGAGGTCGTCTAGTCTAGTGGGTGGACGTCCTAAACATACATACGTACATACAATCACGCCCCCATCCGCGGAGGGTTAGGCAAAGATGAATTTTAACACCCACATTTCACCACATTGTATTAGGTCCCACGTAATAGGGAGTGAGCCTATTGCCGTATTCCGGGCACTATTGTTGACTCGCGTCATGTATTTGAGACTGAGTCTGGGCTGTATATATCTGTCTGATGTTAAACAGCTCTATCCCTTAGTCACCTTGTACGACACCGCATGGGAAGAGGTGGGGTGGCCCAAATTCTACTCTGCCGGGAACCACGCAGCGGTTTTTTTTTTATTTGGACACAAAACAGTTATACACTGTGTTATACAACATAAAATAGAATATGATGTCATATAAGGGAGTATATTGCGTTTTGTAAAGTCTGAAGGTGGTTGTACGTCGGGGAGAAGATTGAGACGTCAGCTAAGATCGAATTTGACATATCAGGAAGAAGATTGAGACGTCAGCTAAGATAGAATCTGACATATCAGGGAGAAAATTAGGACGTCAGCTAAGATCAAATCTGATATATCAAGAAGATTGAAACGTCATTTAAGATCGGATTGAAATATTGAGTAGAAGATTAAGAGGTCAGCTAAGATCGCATCTGGCACATCGGAAAAAAGATTGAGAAGTCAGAGTTTAAATATTTTCCCATTAAAGAAAATAACTATAAAATATATCTATATTATCATGATCATTTTACTCCTATTAATTTAAAAAAAAAATATTTCTGATCCCTATTCACCCTATACTGTTACTTAGAACTTACTAAGCCAACAACATAATATAGGATTCAACTCACTCATCAACAGCATCAGACGGTTCAACAGAATCCACAGGTTCAATTATCATGTCTGTGCTGAGCGGGCTGTGACTCGGCTCAACCTGCATTGACCCATTCTGAAACAAACACACATAGTACATATAACAATGAAAAAATACAACATACCTGGCTTCCTCCCCTAGCAATTGCGACAACCTTTGATAAAGATTGTCATTGGACAAACTGGGTGACGTCACTGGCGATCGACGAATGACAATCTATATAAAGGGGGCTGTCCATTAATCACGAGATGTTTTTTAGCAATTTTCTAACCTCCGCCTCCCCCATGGTGTTACGTGGTGAGGCTTTAGAACCCCCCCTCCCCCACCCCCTAGCCAACTCACGTGTATTTTTTAATTTATTATTTAATGCTAAAAAAACTAACACCCGTATTCACAAACAATACTTCGCTATGCGTAGAACCAAAAATGTGCAAAGAACGACAAATTCTCAGTGCGTGCGTTTTGGCAAACCTTTTTATTCATTGATAACACTTAAGTAATACTTCGTTGAGGGAACGCACTGCGTTAGATACTGCTCCGTGATGTTTGTGAATTAATTTTACCAGCCCTATGCGCTCGAGCACACTATGAGACCTCACAGTATTGTTTGTGAATACGGGTGTTAGAATCGTATCAAAAATCGCCAGTTACTTATCAGAAAAAATAAATATACCCCTCCCTCCCACCTGGTGATATTTTCTGAAAATCCCTGTTGAGCCTCACGTGATTAATGGACGGCCCCAAGGCTGTCGCAACGCTCGCATTGTTGTGCGCTTACAGAATTTTATCAGATTATTACTCTATCCCCTTTAAAGCCCGTATTCTAGAACGATACTCAGTTCGATTTATACTGAGGACAGAATCAAAGATTGCACTAAGAGCAGAATTCAATAATGATAGGATAATGAATTAGCAGTGACAGCCTCTGTGGCGTAGCGGTAGTGAACGCGGCCCCTACAAAGGAGGCGCGGGTTCAATCCCCGCTCAGTGCAAATATTTGTATGCATGAATATGGGTATTTGCGTTGGTCTGGTCGTGCCTCACAGAGCACGTTAAGCCGTTGATCCCGGTTGCCATAAGAACATCTACGGCAGAAAACAACGGTCTAGCTGCAAAGCTTCGATATCGCCTAATGTTACCATTGGGTTGTGGAGGTCAGATGGCAATCGCTTCACGGATAATATCGAGATAAACCCGCATTGAGAGTAGTAAAGCGGACTCCATACTCCGAGGTGAAAAGCTTCGGATGCGACTGCGATTTACGCTAGGATGAAGAAGAAGAAGAATAAAGAATTCCGTAATGGTTTTTTATTTACTAAAACTAAATAGACTTGTAAAGAAAGACAACTCAAAGAAATATAATCATCTACCAAAGTCAATTCTTGAGAAATCTTGTATCCAAATTATAAAAAACACACTTAAAAAAATGTTACTTGAGAAATGCTATTACTCTGTTGATGATTATTTGCAAGATTGTAATTTAAACTAACATGATTGTTGATTGTATAATTTTGTTATTAATTATTTAGAATGTATTTGATTGAAATTTCTTAGCTTTTAAGGTAAAAATATTGCACGCCGCAAGGCTAAATACAGTGTTACCTTGTATAAGAACATAACATCCAATGTTACTACCTGTATTTGCAATTTGTGATAATAAATATATAAAAATAAATAAAGAAAAATTCTGTAATGACTGACCTCGCTCATGCCATCGTTCATCACAACGTCAGGGTCTGTGGCGCCAGTGGACGGCGGGTCCACATCAAGGGGTTCCACTCCAGCTTCGAGGATTGATGCACGACTCGGACTTAACGTTTGTGGAGTGTCTGTAAAGAAGAATATTAGGCCATTGGTAGTACACTCACCAGTGGGGGCATTTATTCATCATTAAGATTATATTCACGCCTATATATAGGCGCTGCCTACCCTTTTGAGGATATCCTCGAAGGGAGGGGTAGGCAGCCCCGGATCTTCAATTTCTTTTAGGCGGGGCAAAAACTGAAAATGCCGCCCCCGCCCATTTTTTTGCCGTGCGTATACCGGCGGGGGTGGGGGGGTTTTGGGGTTGTCTATCCGATAGGTTGAGTCATAAGTATAACCCATCTCTTTCCCTGGGCGGCACATCGCGCTATACCACTTGGTGGCATCCCACCCGCTTACGCTCTGCCCCAGCGCGCTGGGAGCATAGCGCTGAGCTAAGGACTCCGTCTCTGAGGGCCCGTATCAGCGTCTTCCACACCAGGCACCCCACCACCGTGAGCCTTGAGTCCTCACTCGCATCACAGTGACGAGAGACGATATACAGTCGTGGACTCCTTTCTGATCCGAAACAGGTGGTCCACGAAACTCCCTCTCCGTCCATGTCGCCTCTAAACAGTCCTCCATGATGGGTCTTACCGCCGATACGATTGCGATTGCGAACCGAACTTATTGCGAAGCACCCAGTCGTATCCGATGTTCCACAGGAGTTGACATAGCATAACATTTGATGACGACCAAGGCCGGTCACTGTTAGGTAGGCGATGGCTCACTCCGTTAGATACGCCCCAACTAGTCGGCGAAGGGAGAGATGCACTTCATGATACACGAGCGCCTCCCTGAGGTTAGTCTAGGGCAAGGTGCTGAACACATTAGCGATGTCCAAGGACACCGTTAACATTACCTCGCCCCGGGCAACCACATCCTTCAGCAGAGCCCTCATGCACATGATGGCATCTACGGTGGAGCGCCTCTGGCTGAAGCGATATTGGCCATTCACCATCTCCGGCCACAACCTGGAGAGGTGTCCGATGAGGCACTTCCCTATAACTCTCTCAAAGAGTTTACGCACCTCTTCAAGCACCACCGGGCGCCCTTTCGAACGTCGACCATTAACCTCATCTTCCACGATTGCGGAAATTAGCTCCGCTACAAATATGCGTTAAAAAGCTCTGTCAGTTGGGGACTTGGAGATCTTCGACTAGGGCAAGGACCCACTCTTGCCCTGGAATGCCGTCGGGTCCCGGGGCTGTTTTGTTACTTCTTGGCTCTGAGCTTCGCACAGCCAGCTCTAGTTCTACCCAAGTGACCTCGAGTCGTCGTCGTCATCCACACTGGGCGCCATAGGCGACCGAGGCTCAGTAGTCTGCGGTGGAACGTTTTTCGTCGGCTGCGCTGGAAACAGAGAGCCATCAACTCCTCTGAATAACACTGGTGGAGACACCGAGTCAACGGGGTCCAGGGACGTAGCTTGCCGCTTACCATAAGGCAAGGCCGCCCCTTGGGGGCGGCCTTTCATCTGCAAAGTTTGATTTTGCCACCCCCTGATGCTGCCGCCCGGGGCACGTGCCACGGCTTGCCCCGCCCGGGGCACGTGCCACGGCTTTCCCCCCCCTAGATCCGGCACTGGGGGTAGGCAGCGGTGTATTAACACCCACATTTCGCCAGTTATGATTTTCGGTTCCACGTAATAGGGAGTGGATCTATTACCGTCAAGCGGGCACGGGCGCACTGACAAAAAATATATAAAGATGGATACCTCTTTGTTGTACTTTCCATCAGGTTTGTCAGGTCCGTTTGATTTTATGTCTGTACGCTTTCGACAGCCGCCTAATTACAAATACAGTTGAATAGATAAATTCTTACTTATTCTTACCTTATTTGAAGTCGGTTAAAAACGAGTTATAATATAGATAGACACAAAAGGTTTGAAAAGAAACGAAAATTAAGTGGTAAATACTATAAAAAAAGACAGCAGTCAACAGTTTCATTAGGTATTGATCAATAACCAACAAAAATACCTAATATACAAACTCCACAAATTAAAAAAAATAGCAAAAAGAAATGTTTCCGCCCGGGATCGAACCGGGGGCCTTCTGCGTGTTAGGCAGATGTGATAACCGCTACACCACGGAAACCATATTATAAACAGTGTGAAATAGTCGACAACTATACAACGACCTGCTTATGAGTAATATAGAAAGTAATTATTGCTCTACTTTTGATTAAAATGCCTGGTTATCAGTTTAATGAGCTCAATATTGCAAAGCAGCGAAGCAAGCAAAAGTTTTGAATATGGCAATCATAATTTTGTGTTTTTCTATTTCGCGTAAAATTATTAACATAAACGGCTACAGCTCATGTTTTTCGCAACATTATCACTTCAACATATCTATGGCTTTTCACAACATTTTTATGATGAAAGAGTGAATGTATGAAAGAATACTGTCTTCAGGGTCGGCAGCGCGAGTGTGAAGCCCCTGGTGTTGCATACGTCCATAGGCCACGGTAACCACTTTCCATCAGGTGGGCCGTATGCTTGTCTACCACCTTAGTGGTATAAAAAAAAAGTTGCTTGTTGTTAATTTTTTGGCACCTTAGAGAAAGGAACTAAGGTGCCAAACAAGGTTCATGTCAGTAAATTCAGTAGTACACTACAAATAAATAAATCAATATTGTAGGACATTCTACACAACGCTATCTAGACCCAAAGTAAGCATAGCTTAACTAGCTTGTGTTATGGGTTCTAGAATGCGGATAAACATACTTAGATACTTTTTTTTTTGTAAATACATACATATTTTACATAGAAACACCCAGACCAATGCAAATATTCATATTAATATGCACACAAATATTTGCACTGAGCGGGGATCGAACCCGCGCCTCCTGCGTAGCAGCCGCGTTCGCTACCGCTACACCACAGGCAGTCACTTTTAGGGATCGAACCATCTCACACTCCATCCATCAGTCCATTAATCACGTGAGGCACTACAGGCGGGGGGGGGTTCGGAAAAAATCACGAAACATCACCAGGGGGGAGGGAGGGGTATATTGAGATATCACGTGTTTAGAATTAAATAATGAAAAAAAAAATACACGTAATTTTGGGTACCCCCAACCAATACAAACCAACTTACCTCCAACACTCATTTCACCATTCCTCTGCTGTTCTTCAACCTGAGACTCCACATCATCAACAATAATTTGATCTCCATCATCACCTTCCTTATCCCTCTTCATATCCTCAAAGTTCTCATTATTCAACGGGCTATCATCAGCTTTGTTCATATCCAACTTGTTCCCACTCTCTTCTAAAGCTTTTAACCCTAAAATGGGCACTGGTAAGGTTGAAACGGGAATTTCGGACGGTAAAGAGATGTTGGAACTCACGATGGGAATGATAGGGTTGGGTATCGACTCGTTAAGAATGACTTTCGTTGGTGATACGAGGGAGTTCATTACTGGGTTGGGAACTGGGTTCAGGGTTTCGATTGGTGACACCTGCAAATGAAAAAAATATTATTTAAAAAAACCCGACTACTGTCTGAATTCTAAAAGATCGAAACAAGCTTGATTTCAGGCGGTACCCATTTGCCAATCATAAACCATAGTTAAGATATGACATCTATATATTTTTGTAATCTCCCTTTAATTCCCTTCATTTTGATACCCTACTCGATAAATTTGAATGAAAAAAAAATTGACATCAGGCATTTTAGCACCAGAAATCCACCCTATAGTTTTAGTTGACATCTTATGTACCCTATAACACTCGGGAGATGAATAACTTTCATTTGAGACCCCATTCATCGAAATCCGTCAAGCCGTTAGGCCTGTAGAGGGGAACATAGAAAACTACATCATACATATCTAATCTTCTAATATATAAAAATCAATGCCACTTTTCTTTGTTAGCTTATAACTCAAGAACGGCTGAACCGATTTGGCTAATTTTAGTCTTGAAATATTCGTGGGTGTCCAGGGAAGGTTTAAAGGTTGAGAAAATAGGTGCAGCGGGCACGGGAAAAATATGGCGGTACGAAGTTCGCCGGGACAGCTAGTACATACATACGCGCGTAACACATTAGCCTCGCTGGCGCAGTCGGGTAAAAAATGTTCAGTATCTCGAGCACATAAAACAATCGAATTCGGAATGTAAATGTATCGAGAGAACGAAGCATTGTGATTGGCCGCCTGCCTACTGAGGATCTGTGTGTGTGAAGCCGGCCAATCGCGACACCGTGCACTCTCTATACGTTTACGAGTTCGGATATTTCATGTGCTCGTGACACTGTGATTATAATTTTATGTTACTACTATTCATAGTTATCCGGCGTGCGAACTTCGTTATCGCGATGCAGGATCAGTAGTTCTTAGTATTGAAGTAGTACAGCATGTTGTCGCTAGATGGCACTGGGTTTATATGGTATAGCTACAAGCCTTTAGCTTGTAGCTGTATGTTTAAGATGATTGATGTAGATATATATCTCCGACTTCACTTGTTGAAGAGAAAAGAAGGGATATGTATAATAATATATGTGGTTATTAGACTACTTGACAAGAGATTTGACAGCCGATTAGTTAATTTGACGTTGATCAGTCTTTCGGAAACTGGGCGTTAGAGCCCGTGAACACCAGCCCTTCGTCATTTTATTAAAGCTGAAAGTTTGTCAGCGTATGCTCCCAACACAAGTAAGAACGATGGCCAATTATGAAGTTTGGGTTATAGTGGCTTTGGCAGATATACGGTACTAAAGTTACGGTAAAAAATACTAAAATCCGACTATTGCAATATATATTACTTCTTCGACAGCCTCCGTGCCGTAGCGGTAGTGAACGCGGCCGCTACGCAGGAGGCGCGGGTTCGATCCCCGCTCAGTGCAAATATTTGTGTGAATGAAATATGGGTATTTGCTTTGGTCTGGTCGTGTCTTGGAGAGCACGTTAATCCGTCGGTCCCGGTTGCCATACGAACATCTATGGCAGTCGTTACGGGTAGTTGGAGCCCTAAATAGTCCAAAAACAACGGTCTAGCTGCAAAGCTTCGATATCGCCTAATGTTACCATTGGGTTGTGGAAGTCAGATGGCAATCGCTTCACGGAAAATATTGAGGTCCAGCCAAATCCGTAGTTAAGACTGGTTGACCCCAGACTCCGAGCTGAAAAGTTTCAGATGCGACTGGGAATTGACGCTAGGAGGAAGAAGAAGATTAATAAACTCAGTTTTTAAACAGAAAAATACTAATAAGCAAGTAAGTAAAAAACGTCTTTATTCTACATACACCACAGATATAAAAAATTTACATAGAGATCTAAGTTATGTAGTAAGTACAGATGGTGGCCTTATTGCTCTGCGGCAATTTCTTACAGGCAACCATAAAAATAAGTCGGGTTTTCCTTCCTGACGCTATAACTCCAGAACGCACCAACCGATTTGGCTCATTTTAGTCTTGAAATATTCGTGGGTGTCCAGGGAAGGTTTATAGATGCAGCAGGAACGGGAAAAATATGGCGGTACGAAGTTCGCCGGTACAGCTAGTATGTTATAATAACTGAGTTTTTAAATTAAATATTGTTTACGTTTAGTATAGGTTCCAATATATTATTTCTATGTGGACACTCACCCTAGTGGACAGGATGGGGTTGGAGGCCGAGCACCCTTCAGCGAGGGCCTGTAACTGGCTGGTGTTGACGGTGGGGATGGCGGGCGCCATGTCGGCCGTGCTGGTGGTGGACGTGTTGCTCGTGGCCGTCATCAGCGACATGCACGTGTTCACCGACTGCAGGATCGGGATTATCGGCACCGGCGGCACTGGAACACATTACAACACATATTGTTAAAACTTGCTGTTGCCCGCGACTTCGTCCGCGTTAAGTTCGGAATGTTGTTCGTCCCCTATTTTATCCCCTTGGGGGTAGAATTAATCAAAATCCTTTCTTAGCGGATGCCTACGTCATAACATCTCCCTGCATGCCAAATTTCAGCCCGATCCGTGCAGTGGTCTGGGCTGTGCGTTGATAGATCACTATGTCAGTCAGTCAGTCAGTCAGTCACCTTTGAGTTATATATATTTAGATAGGTTATTTTGGTTCTTTTTATATTTGGTCCGTCAGTTTGCACCACGCCACGCAACATGGTAAAAAGCTGAGGTGCAGTCCAGAAAATATAGACCCCATTTCTGATGCTACATACATACAATCACGTATTTATCCCCGGAGGGTTAGCAGACGTGAATTAATACCCACATTACACCAATCATTGTATTAGGTCCCACGTAATAGGGGGTGAGCCTATTGCCGTATTCCGGGTACTATTCTTGACTCGAGTCATGTATCTAAGTCTGAGTCTGGAATCTATATATCTGTCTGATGTTAAACAGCCCTATCCCTTAGTCGCCTTGTACGACACCGCATGGGAAGAGATGGGGGGCCCAAATTCTACTCTGCCGGGAACCACACGGCTATTTTTTAATCCCTAACTTGATAGCCTTGATAGACAGATAGATTGACTTTGGACGTATGGTTTTTTTATACTACGAGTACATAAGCGGCATACAACCAGCAATAATCAAGCCTGTAAATCCACGAAGGGGTAAGCAGAGGCGTTTTAACACACATATTTCACTAACTATTATTTACAGTCCCATGTAAGGGGCGAACCATATGGCTATAACGTCAATAGCCATCAAGCTACATTAGTATGGATGAAATAAAATATTTATTTGCAGAACAAAGAAAGCTACATAGGTTGTAATATTAGTATTAAAACCACAGATGAATGGTACGACAGAGCGCTACAAACGGACAAACAAACATTGCTTTTTATATTATAACTAGCTGACCCCGCGAACTTCGTACCACCTAACAGTCAATTCTTTTTTTTTTTTTCAATTTTTCTCTCCATAAGAACCATCCCCGTACTCTAAGCAATGTTCTAAAAAAAGAATTATCGAAATTGGTCCAGCCGTTTTCATGCTATGTCGTGACAACGGAAAACGGGTTTCATTTTTATATATATAGATATTTAGATATTTAGTTGAATGCAGTGGTCACGTACACAAATTACCTGTCACCGTTGGCTGAGGTTTGATCACGGGGCCCTGAGCTGTCTTAGGGATGGAGAACTCTGGCAACCATTCGTTGATTGCCTGCCTGTAATCATATAATATGGAATATTACGTTCAATCTCCATGTAACACCACTAATGTGGCAAACAAGCACACGGCCCACCTGATGGTAAGTGGATACCGTGGCCTATGGACGTGTGTAACGTCAGGGGTTTCAAACTCGGGCTGCCGACCATGCAAGGACCTTCTGATGCCCTTCTTATTCCTAGGTCCAACTAGCATCTTTGATAGGAAAATTAGTAAGACATACGTACATAAACATAAATATTATTAATATATTAATATATTAACGCCTGTAAATCCCGGCAGAGATAGGCAGAGGTGTATAAACACCAACAATTTGCCATCTATGATTTTCGGTACTACATTTTGTGCATAACCCGCGCCACGTATCTTGGACCTAATATGTGCTCAAAATGTGCCCTATACGCGCAGTACACATTTCTTGTGTGTCTTTTGAGGATAGCACGGGATGCTACTGCGGTGGACGAACTCAAATTCACCAAGTATAGACTATTAGACCTTGAAGGAGCGCAGAGAACGTGCAGACCTAATTAAGACCTTCAAGATAATATTTGATCACTATGGACTGCAAAAATCTAGTTGGAATACAAATCCACACAAGAACTTCTTGAGCAATAGAGCGGTCAACGCATGGAATAGGCTGCCTGAAAGTATTGTGACAGCAGAAAATATTAATCAATTCAAAAATAGACTGGACAAACACATAAATCAACAAAAACATTGAGTATTTATTGAAAACAGTGTAGTGAACAACGAGATGCAGGCTGATATCAGTTGTTTCAACTGCTGGCCTGTTCCCCAATAATAATAATAATAATATTACAAAGCAATCCGCGGGCGCCAGAGCCTCGTATGTCTTTCAATTTAGGTCCAAGATACGTGGCGCGGGTTATATTTCGTTTATATTCTTTATTTGTAAAACAAAAAGGTGTGTGGGTTTCAGATACCGGTTTATAGATACAATATACGGTACCTCAGTGCTTGTCTGTGATGGTACACGTGCTTGCCAAGCGTGAGCGGCACCTCATCTTCACACACCCCTTGTTCGCCTTCTCGCTCCAATTTTATATCCCATGAGACAGCTTCCACTGAAACAATTACATGTATATAAAAAGAATGACCTATGTATATTATACATACACATCAGACTCAACTAAACAAGTATTAGCGCTGAACGGGAATCGAACGCGAACGTAACAAAATTAGGTGCTTTCTAAGCCTCATATATAAATTACTAGCTGACCCGGCGAACTTCGTACCGCCCATGGAGAAGGAAATGATAGCGGAGTTGTTGCAAAGGCAATCGAGTCGCGTGCTTCCATACTGTCAAAAGGACTCCTATATATAGACGTCAGTTCTGTGACGTCACCACTCAGTTCTAGTGGCACGTCGTTGCGATAGGTTGTCATTTTTGGTTAAAAGTTCAAAGATAAAAATAGTTTTGACCCGATTTAAGAATGAAGTGTGCGGTACAAGGGTGTACAAATTGTAGAGATAAGATGTTTAAATATATTGATGATATAACATTTCATCAGTAAGTCCGCTATATTTTTATTTTCATTTTTAGAAAAAAAATGTCTTTATAGAACCATCTAGCGGAGAGAAAAAATAAGTAACCTTGTCTTACTTGTATAATGTTGTAACAACAATTCAATTCATTCTATAAAAAAATCACCACAATAATTTCACCGGACTTCATTAGTAATTCCGCAATTGTTATTTTATTAATTCTTACATTATATTTAGGTGAAATTGAAAATTGAAAATAAAAAAATTGAGCCATCTGTCGGTATCTGCCCAAATCATTTAGGGGGGCTAAATGATTCTGCTATAATTCTACAGATGGCCTTATTTAAAATAAATGGTGTGCATCATAGTAGTGAGACCACTATATTCACATTATTTTTAGGAAGCCAATAAAATTGTCAACATTATATTATATCATTTTAGATTTCCCAGTAACCCAGAAATAAAAAAATGCGTGGATAGGTACGTATTTTAAATAGACCTTCCAGCTGGTAGGTACCCCACAAAATATTCCAGAATCTGTTCGAGGTCCTTCAATGAAGATGACTTCTATAAAACAAAAAAGTGATTTAAAAAATTACAGCTTAAATTTGCTATACCTAATTGTATATACGTATACCAGAAATACATAAGTGAAAATTTTACAATATAATAACATCATTTTTTTATATTTCTACATTATTTTCTTGCTTTATTAATTTCCTTTTTGAAAAAGTTAGGGATCCGTACTTAGCGCCTTCGCTGGCATAGGCGGGTGCGGGTCGCGGACGTCCGCTTCGCGTGCTTGTTTCATGTTATTTCAAGAGCAGCGCTACGTGAGGCGGATACCCGTCACACGTGACGCGGGTGGCGGGGCCCGCCACGCGGGCAGCGGGGCACGCGCCGTGTGTCCGCGCGACGGAGCACGCGAGCGGGTCTGTTTCAACAAAATCATCGACCGCCGCTACGTTATCCGTGTCACACGCGCCGTGCTTGTACAGTCGTTGCAATAAACTTAGAATAATCCTTAGCTGCAAACTGAAAGCTTTTTTACGGCAAATACCTTTGAAATTTTTTGGTAAACGAAACTTAAATAGAATGTTATTTTGAAGGTCAGTCTTATATTATTCATAGAACAACATAATATATCAATATAAAATGCAAAAGCAGGAGCCTGCTCCCGGATGCATTGCACCACTTGTACCCCCAAGCGAGTCGCGAGCCAGCCCTGCTAATAGGTATATTGTGTAAAGTAAAACCAAAAATTCCGTGAACCAAAGGAGTTCGCCTCTTTCTTTTCAGTTTTGACAAACCGTGCAAAATTGTCTTTGATTTACAATAAACTAATTATGATAGCTGTACATTCTTATACGAAAACTTGGTTACAAATTCGCCACACAACAATCTAGACGTGACATAATATGGGCTAATTGGCTGACGCCTTTGTTCACGTCGTTGTCTTTTGGCTAAGTAATACAATATGGATACGACATATAGGCAATAATTGAAACCATATACTTGGTACCCCCTAAGCTTCAAGCAGGAAAAGTTTGAACAAAATTGGTCCAGTATTAAGGGCAGAAACTAGAGTTTTAATTTTATAGAATTTGAACAACTTTGAGCACTCTGTAGAATCGCATGTTGCCGCTTAGCTGTTCAAGTAAGTTACCTACTATGCCTATTGTTGTGTGTGTGTGTGAAGTTGTTGTGTGTGTGTGTGAAGGTGTGTGCGTATTTATTAATGACTTATGACACAGTCAATGACTTTAAAGCAATGGATGAAACTATTTAATGAATGACTTATACAAGTGGTTGCATTTTCTACATTTATTTTAATAATTATTTTGTTAGAAAATTTCGGATTTTATAAATCAGGGAATTTAAGTTTAAATTTCATTTGGTTCTATTCTTACGGACCAGGATGCTTCGCGGTTTCAGTATTTGCACATATGTCGTATCCATATCGTATATCAATAAATGATCCATAGTTATCGACTGTACACCGACGCTATTGAAATTATACTGGTGACAGACGCCCGTCGCGGACGTCCGCGACGGAGCAGCGGAGAGGCGGGCGCCCGGCACGGGCGCCCGCGCCTGACGTCTGCGACCCGCACCCGCCTATGCCAGCGAAGGCGCCAAAACTCCAATAATGCAACCCAATCATTATGTCCTTATATTCCTTATATCAGAATTCCACGCGGACGGAGCCGCGGGCAACAGCTTGTATATATAGTGGTCAATATGTAAGTGGTCCCGCTGTCATTAAACACATAGATTATTCTAGAATTCTGTGCAGCGCTTTGTGGCGAGTGGTAAAACTACAATGGAAATTGCATGCATTATTTCTATTTGGTTTCGCCATGCCACACTAGATGGCATTCTAAAAAGTGGGAGGGGCTTAGACTTAGGAGAAGAGACGCGTGGGGGACGAGGTATGGCGTCATGCCCCCCGCGTCTTCTTCTCACCCGCATTTGGCGACGCGTTTTTATTACGAGAAATTTCACTGGAACATCTCCGTTTACTAATCATATTCTGTCCTCCGTGGTACCGCCATATTTTCTGATCCCGTTCCCGCTGCATATCTCTAAATTTATCAGTGTTTCTCTACAATATTATGCATGTATTATACATATAAACCTTCCTCTTGAATCACTCTATTAAAAAAACCCGCTTCAAAATCCGTTGCGTAGTTTTGAAGATTTAAGCATACATAGGGACGGACAGACAGCGACAGCGACTTTGTTTTATAATATGTAGTGATGAAGATGAGTAACCATACACTTACTATGCGCGGGCGCATCTAGGCTGCAGCGGGCCCAGTGCGCGAGCGTCCATATCGCGATCATATTCGCGTTGTACTCGCAGTTGGGGTTCGTCAGCACTCCGCGCAGTAGCGGGATCAGTTCCGGCGATCTACCGCAATACGGACCTGTGGGATACGACATTGGATTACTTTTTGAGCTTAAGCAAAGCACTTGTAAGGTTAGCACAAAGTACAGTCATGTGTATGGCGTTTGTGGACTACGGAAAAGCCTTCGACTCTATCGAAACCTGGGCAGTGCTGGATGCCCTGCAGCGGTGCCGTGTCGATTGGCGATACATCGAGGTGCTGAGATGCTTATATGACACTGCCACAATGTCCGTCCAGCTCCAAGACCAGAAGATGAAACCCTTACTTTTATTAAGTTCAGATTGAGACTGATTTTAAATGTTTAGAAGAAGATTTACTTTTATTAAATTGATAGTGAGTATGAATGAAGGAATGCTCACTTAAAAAGATGCCAAGATACCAAGCAAATATAAATAAGTTAAATTTATTAAACGCAAATTGTACAAAAATGGGCTGCCTTTTTTTTCCTTATTGATCAGTGTAGGTATCTATGCTCACAAAAAAATCCAAATGTAATAAAATATGCTCCTTTGCAAAAAAAACTTGAAAAATTCGAATAATTCGAACTTAGGTCAAGTGGAATTCGAATAATTCGAAATTCAAAATTATTCGAATTTTGCAATCTCTAGGGTAGGCAGAGGCGTATTAACACCCACATTTCGCTAACTATGATTTTTGGTCCCACGGCACCCTAGCGAGCCTATTGCCGTCTAACGGGCACTTTGTCATGGGCTGTATGTTTATTGTCGGATGGTGAACAGCCCTATCCCTTAGTCGTCTTTTACGACAACGACAAGAAGAGATGAGGTGGTCCTATTTTACTTCGGGAACCGACACGGCACTATAACTATATGTACCTAAGAATATCCTCTTCTGGTCGTAGTCATTGGCGTGTAGGTTGTCCCATATCACCGGCGGGCGTCGCAACACTTGTGTGATTTCTTCTATACACTCCGTTGTTAATACTTTCGATATTACTTTTGGACCTGCAAATAAAATAAGGTTACGTCAATTAGGTAAGGGTTAGGTTATAGTGAATTAGCTGTTGCTCGCGGCTCCGCACACGTGGAATTCTGATCCCGTTCATCACTAATAGTAGCGTGATGTAGCGTAGGTAGGTACCTGATAATGTAGCTTTCTAATGGCGAAAGAATTTTTGAAATCGGTCCAGTAGTTTTTGAGTTTATTCATTACAAACAAAAATACAAATCTTACCTCTTTATAATAATAAATTATATAAATTATACTAGCTTTCACCCGCGGCTCCGCCCGCGTGTATATCGGTTATCGGGACCAAACATAGCCTATGTCGTTTCCCAAGGTCTAATCTACCCCTGTACCAATTTCATCAAAATCGGTTCAGATCGCATTTATAATATTAGTATGGATGTTGATGACTTTCACATACATCAAATCCCATACATTCATCATACTATTAGACAATACGCCGGCCAAAGAATTGCCACTTGTCTAGAGGGACAGATCCGTTCAGCCGTTAGAGCGGGATTCAATAACATACATCGAAAAATCTTCACAAACTTTCACATTTATAATGTTAGTAGGAAGGAAAACATACCAGTCCACATTATGTCTATCTGCAGCGACAGCTTCGTCCCAAGGGTGTTCAGGTACTCCGAGTTGTTGACAGTGGGCACGGCGCGGGTGGAGCAGTACTGGGTGGGGCACAGCAGGAAACGTGGACAGCCTAGATGTTGGTGGATCTCGTTGGTCACTGATACCTGCCGAGTTCAGATTTATTAATAAGTTATAGCTAGTGACAATCTTCTTCATCTGGGTGTTATTCCAAGTCACATCCGAAACTTTCATCTCGTGAGTCTAGGGTCTGATTTATTCAGTCTAACTGCGGGATTGGCTGAACTGCGATATTTTCCGAGAAGCGATTGCTATCTGAGCCCCACAACCCATTGGCGATATTGAAGCACTGCAGTTAGACCAATTGTTGTGGACCTTTTTAGGGTTCCAACTACCCGTAACGACGGCCATAGATGCTCGTAGGGCAACCGGGACCAATGTTCTTGCAAATTACAATACAGCCCATGATTAAATACCCGCTCGCAATAGTAATAGCAATGACAATGGCAATAGGCTCGCACCCTATCACGACCGCTCGGTCCGAAAATCATAGGTAGCGAAATGTAGGTTATATTACACCTTTGCCTACCCTTTCGGGGATTTACAGTCGTTAGTATATGTATGTATATACGTACGTGGTGTTACGTTTGACTTAATTTGACTGAGTTATATTGGTCAAAACCTGTTTCTGATTAGTTTAACGCTGCGTTTTTCGAGTTTCTAGGAAATGGCATCAAAATCTCGAAATCGCAAAAAAATTACTTACATATTAAATAAATTAAATATTCCACAACATTCTACACAACGCTTTCTAGACCCATGGTAAGCTTAATTAGCTTGTGTTCTCACACACTATTCCAAGATCATTCATGTAAATACTATACTTACTTGTGCATGAGCAAAACTCTGGAAAATCTGTTTATCAGCTTCACTCATCTCTGGTTCTATATCATCAAAAAGCAAGGCGAAACATGTGCAGCCGAATTGGGACACCTGAAACAAAATAGTGTGATCTACAGATTCTAAGAATTTTAAGGGGGTGATCCATTGGCGAGCAAAACCTCTGGTACGCCAACGAACTGGCGAGCCAAAGGTCTAAACCGCTAATGGAGAACCTAAAAGTCCGCGGACTTAAAAACCGACGGTTTTGCTCTCTGGCTCGTGGTGCATGCTTGAAATTCTAAGTCCGCGGTGCGAATTTATTGTTTTTATTTTAATAATTTATTTGCTCTGTCTCCTGATGTTACAGTATACCCAATTAACGAAGTAACTCCGTCTGGGAACACGCCATGACTTCGCTAACGATGAGAGAGACTGTTTGGTACGCTAATGGATCACCAAAGCGGTTTGACGAGTCAACGGTTTAGACCGTTGGCTCGCCGGCTCGCTAATGAATCACCCCCTTTATGTTGCCACTCATGTGGGCTTTAGTATGACCGCGACTGTTGTACCGTGTACTAGGAACGCGTGGTGTGGTCGGGGATGAGGTAAATAAAAAACATGAGACGAGTGAGAGCGAGATACCGCCACCAGCGCTCTCGACTTTATCTCGCTCGCTCCCAGCAGTTACATGAGACGAGTGAGAGCGAGATACCGCCACCAGCGCTCTCGACTTTATCTCGCTCGCTCCCAGCAGTTACATGAGACGAGTGAGAGCGAGATACCGCCACCAGCGCTCTCGACTTTATCTCGCTCGCTCCCAGCAGTTACATTAGACGAGTGAGAGCGAGATACCGCCACCAGCGCTCTCGACTTTATCTCGCTCGCTCCCAGCAGTTACATTAGACCTTGAGAAAGGATATATACTATGTTGGGTTGCGAATATCACGATGACCGACAACCACACGGACGGAACCGTGGACAAAAGCTTGTCTATCCATGTGTAATATCACATCTAGAGTAGTTTTCATGTCTGTGGCATTGCAGACAAACTGCAGGAGTTTAACTTTCACTCTTAACGGCCACCGTATATTAAATATTCAATTTCAATTTAAATATTTATTCTCATGATAGCAAACTAGCATGCTGAACTAAGTAAACGAAGCATTACAGGTATGTAAAAAAAATATAATGAGATTTGTACTTTAGTTATATAAGGACTTTCTATATAATTTATTCATTATAAATAGTTTTAAATAAAATATTATGGACTGGATGCGGAAGGCGGAGGATCGGCAAACGTGGCACGTATTGGGAGAGGCCTATGTCTAGCAGTGGACTGCAGTAGGCTAATTGATAAAATATTATGTGTTTTACGTTCTTTAAAAAAGTTAGCTCTACCCCCTGAATATTTTAAAATGATGATAATTACTTTTTATAATCTCACTGCTGTGAATTTGCCAGCCAAATACAATATCAGGTTCTTCAACAAGTGCATTAGAAGGTCCTTACAAGGTTGGCAGTACAAGTAGAAGCCCCTGGTATTGCATATTATGGCCATAACACAACTCATCAGGCGGGTTGTGCAATTTTCTACCATCTATGTGGTATAAAAAGAACTAACCTGCTCCAATTTCCTCTTCAATGTAGTAATCTCCTTCTGGTTGCTGTACGTGATATCCAGTCCCGGGGACAAAGCGTAGCAGAACACTATGCCCTGAGCCTTAGCCGCAGATATGAGTGAAGTCAGATGCTCAGCCTCCTCCACAGTGTAAAGCTCTCGCCAGTATGCACGGTGTTTGTAGTCATCTTTTGGAGCGTAAACATACATGTCCATGCCCCATTTTTTTAACCTGTGGATTGGTTGGCGAAGATTAATGATGGCATAAATATCTGTACTAATATCAATTAATCGCTTCACGGAAAATATCGAGGTCTAGCCAAATCCGTAGTTAAGACTGGTAAAGTGGACCCCAGACTCCGAGCTGAAAAGCTTGGGATGCGACTGGGAATTAACGCTAGGATGAAGAAGAAATATCTGTTCTAATTTTTTTTTTTTTATTGTTATGAAAAAAGTTGTGCCTGAGTAATTTGACTAATCTACTTATCTTGCCAATTGGTTGTGGAGGTCAGTGGCAGTCCCTTCACAGAAAATATCGAAGCTCAGCTGCATCTTATACTCATTTACTGCCAGCAGGGGACACGGTTGATTGGAAGGTTGATCTGCCCTTTAGTGTGGCCCATTCAGCTATTCAGCTGCATCTTAGTTGAACTAGGAAGCTGACTCCTACCGAGTTGGGAAAATTCGGAAATTTGGGAACCTCTTTCTATCAGGTGAGCCGTGTGCTTGTATATCACCTAAGTGGTCATTTGTATGTTAGTCCGTGAAGTATGTAAGGATAGAGTCAGATGGCGAGCCGTTGTCTCTACCTACCTCAGGGAAATAGGTGTGAGTGTATGTATGTCTATATATAAAAATCAATGCCACTTTTCGTTGTTAGTTTATAACTCAAGAATGGCTGAACCGATTTGGCTAATTTTGGTCTCGAAATATTCGTGGATGCCCAGGGAAGGTTTACAGGGTGAGGAAATAGGTGCAGCGGGAACGGGAAAAATATGGCGGTACGAAGTTCGCCGAGACAGCTAGTATCATATAAAAAAATATTCCTCTGGATTTTGATATAGTAGTTCTTGGTGATGAGTGGCTATTAAATCATACACAGGATTTGTAAACATTATACAATAATGTTTTTTTTTATATAAAAGTTACTCTTTCTATTTCTATTTATAAATTAATAAAACTAGGTTAGAACTGCTACAAGTGTCACTTTTATAAATATTCATAAGATGTGAGTGAGTTATAAATTCCATGTTATGTAAGATTTTTTGAATATTCAACAAAAACAGATCTCATTATATATCGACACCTCTGGGTTCAATTGGCGTATAAACCAAAACACGACTTTTCAGGAGAGCAAAAAAACGATTTTATTTTTAGAAAAAAAATCATAACTTTTTTATTTTAGAAGCTACATAAAAAATTCCAAAGAGAAAGATTCTTAGAATTTGGGGATGAAAAAGGCTAAATCATTCAATCATATCTATCTTCTTTGGTTTGGAAGTTATCATGGATATACGTCTTAGAAAATACAAATTTATGGTGTATACACCCCATGAAAATTGGATGAAAAACCAAATATGGATATAAGCTGTACTTATATCCATATTTGGTAAAATTAAATTCACATTTACTGATGTAAAAGCACGTAACTGTAGATTTTTTTGCTGTAAAAACTGTTTACTTTGCACATCAATAGAATTATAAGTAATAAAAACAATCTCGATACTGTTAGAATGTGGCAGAATTACATTAATATTAGTCTTACTACAGAATTGTGGTCGATATATACGAAATTAAACTACCAGAAAAGAAATTAACTTAGTTTTATTAAATAAAACACATAATTATGGCACACATTATCAGTCATGATCAGATTATCAAACTAATAAAGCCAATTATTTAAATCTGTAGCTCTTCCACAGCCATCTCTCCTTCACCGCGACTGCCTCGTACAACAGATTGTCCTCAGGGTCTTTGTCTTTAATTCAGCGGCACTTGGACAGAGCCTGCGCCATTTTGGCCGTAGAATGCGCCAACTTATAGATAAGCTTTTGTCCCTCAGACGATTCCAACTTGTTATAATATAGTGGTTGCAAGTGGTCTCGTTTGGCACTGGCTACCGCTCTCCTGGTGGCGCGTTCTGAATCTTTGTACGCGTCGCGGTCATCGAAAGATTTGGACGCTTGCCACTTTTTAAAGGAGGGCTTTCTTCACCCTGATCTCTCTCTGCACTGTGTCGTTCCACCACCATGTATCCCTGTCATAGATGCGTCCACCCTTAGACGTACCGAGCAGCGCCCTCCCCGCCGCTATCCTAGCTGCCTGAATCCTGTCCCAGCTAACCTGTATTGGTTCGTCTACAGCATCAGCGCACTTGTCACCGATGGCTGAGACGACACTTTGGGACTTGGCTTCACCAACACCTGATTCTGCGTTGGCCACGCTCGGCGCGTTTGTCTTTGGGTTTCACGCGGAGGTCCATGACAAGGAGACGGTGTTGGCTAGTGAGACTATATCCGGGTATTACCTTGCAGTTAGCCACCCTGCTGATGCTATGCCTCTTAGTGAGTAGGAAATCGATCTGGGTAGCGTGCTCTCCGCTCTTGCAGGTGACAAGAAGTTCGGCTTTCTTTTTGAAGAACCTGTTCACGACGGCATGTTCGGTGGCCGTACACGTTTTGAGGATGTGCTTACCCTCTGGGTTACGGCTACCGTATCCAAAACCGCCGTGGTCATGTCCAAACTCCTCACACCTGTCACCCACATGACTGTTCGTGCAGTGGTTTTACTTTAGCAGAATCGAGGGCCAGGGTCTCGATTCTGCTAAAGCAAAACCACCGTCATAACACGGACACTGTAATAATTTTTTGAATTTTTACCATTTAATTTAAGACTTTAAAGCAATCTCTGTAAAATCTAAAATTAAATGGTCTATTGTAGAGTGAACGAAAGCGTGTAGTAAAAATATTGTCATTTAATTTTGGACTTTAATTCTATAGCAATAAAGTCTAAAATTGAATACTAGTTTTTGCAATGGATATGGTTTATACGTCCATATGTTATTTAAATGTTTGGATTTACGACCTCAATTTTAAATTACGTTTAAGAAATCTATTTATTCGTCACGGCGTAAAATCCATTTACAATCAAGGCAGATCTTACGCCCCGGGTTGGTAAAAATCTTGGTCATAACGTCTTACTAAAAATTTAAAAAAGAAAAATTTGGCTGTTACATTAACATTTTATCTTTTTTGTGGTTGGATGATCTAAATTTTTTGGGTCGTAAAAGCATTTTTTATGCGAATTTGAACATTTTAAATATACAGATCGATAGAGAAAAAAAATCTGAACAAAACGGTGTATATAACTCATTTTGGCCAAAATGGTTTATACGCCAATTGAACCCAGAGGTGTTGATATGTTAGAGATTTATATTTAAAAAATCAACTAGTGATGTTAAAATACATGTCTAGTGTTGATCAACAAAAGTATTGGTATACTAAGCCTAATCTAATTAGAAATTTAGATTATTAGCATTATCTTTTATTGTTTATATTTTCAAAATCTGTGTTATTTGTAGGAAATTTCATTTGACATATAGAGCAATAGAAACAAAAAGCAGTCATGCTAGAATATCAGCATAACTGTTTTTGTTGTACCAATACGTTTTTAGAAGCATGATTTACTCGTTTTATATAGTTATTACAAAGAATACACACTTTTGGAACAAATCCTTTCTTTGTTCAGTAGTCCACGGCCGCCCGTAAAAGCCTGCAATAGAAAAGCGTAGGTCATTCACACCATCACAAACTTATAATAGATAATGTATGTATAGTACACTCAACAAGATTATTGTCACTTAAAAATAACAACAGTTACCTTCAACAACGCCGCAAATGAAGTCATTTCTCTTAGAACTCGGTTCATCTGGTGAACTTTCAGTCATATTTACCAGCAATCAAGAATTCAGACCAGTGAAAATGCAATAAAATTGCTCGTACAATACTTCGCCGGATATTGTTTAGAATCTATTAGAGCGACACTGAGTCACTACACTAACAGACAATAGCTATATAAATAACTGTTTTAACAATTAGTTAAATAAAAAGCACCGGTTAAGACGTATCAGACATAATATACGCAAATACAATCCTAACAAGAAAATCTCACGATCACGAATCACGAAAATCACGAAATATCACGAAATATCATGATGTGATGTGTCAAACGGTTGGGTTATTTTTATTATCTGTGGTTTGGTTGGGTACGTTCAATGTATATTTCATCTTTGATTGATTTCAATGTTAAATAATAAAACTTAGAATATTATAATATTCGAGGAAGTAACGCATAATAAGTTAACTAAAATTACGACATGGAAAACAGTTTTCTTGATTTATGAAGACGTCAATAATAAAAGAGTTTCAGTTAGAATAGCTTATTACTTATTCATTTTTTTAGTTTTCAAACGTGACATGTAAACCAACTTTACAAAAAAAAAAACTATTTCAAATGCGTTCGGAAATATGAATAATTCAATTTAAATCAATAATGTTATGAATTACTGACTTATTGTTTTATTGCTGTTAGGAATTATGATTACTATAAATATAATTAACTTACTTGCTGTTCTTCAATATTTTCATGAATGATACAAATGATATAGTAGAAAGAGTTTACCTTAATTTGACAACACTGACAACGCGCGGTATATTTGAAACGTTTTTGAAATAGTACGGTATTAGCCCCTGAGTGCCCCTAAAGCCCCCTTGAATCCAACGACACGTCCCACGTGATCTCGTGGGGTATTACACACGGAAATAAAATTACTGTATTTTCAAAATCGTAGATACCCCATGGTCAGCCAGGGTGCGAGGAAAATACCTTATTTATTTTAGTACCAGTTGGGTAACATGGAAATTGTGATGGTCAAGCTTCGGAGTTCTTGCAGGTAAATGCTTGCATGCCGCAGGAGTCCGTCTCATCACACACTCTTTCTTCTGCATATCCCGGCAGCATTTATTGCTATGGGATCCCTCCTCTTGGCATAAAATTTTAAGGCAGAATATAGTTTGGCATAACCGCGTAATAATCCTTTGGCATAATGCAAATGTTAGACTTTTCCAGAGCGTGTAGTTCAAAAACGGGTAGGAGTATGGAAAAGTATAAGTGATCAAAGTTATAGAGAATTTTATAAGCTTTCATTTCATCTTTGAACATTTTTCGCTACAACGCACCGTTTTTGATTTATTAACAAAAAACCTAAAATTGAGACCTTTGCCCCCCCCCCCCGTCCCCCCTCCGGCTCGACACCTAGACGTCAAGACTTTTAGTATGTTTTCTCTCTAAGTAGTCTGAATAAGTTTCTGAAGAAATCGCTTAGGTTCCCGCTCACGCACTCTACAACTACTTTATTGACTGGACTTTGACTTTGACCTAAAGCATATTATCTGATATTTTCTGTTCTGTGCCTAAAGTAGGCATAGCTCAACTACTTAACCTGTGTCAGCCAATACGAGAGGCTTCCGTGTGGCCTCTCTAGCCGATTTCCTCGCCATTCCTTATGCGCATAATGGCATACACGGCGGAGAGACGCGCCGCCCGCTTTCGTATAGATAGACTATTAATTTAATTTTCCTAAAAATGTAATATAATTGCAACGGTATATATTTGTAATTCGGGTCAGAGCAGAGAGCAGGGTGGAGCAAACGCCCCACTTGCCCCACGCTGGGTACGCCCATGCATGAAAACACCTTTCATGCATAATTTTTTTTTGCACTGAGCGACAATTGAACCCACGCCCTCCGACTTAGCAGTCGAACGCTCTACCGCTACGCTATCGTCACTTTTATGATGCGAATGAGTGCACAGGGTAAAAAATTAAGAGTCCAAATTGATAACGAATGGTTTTACTAAGCTTTTTTATTTCATAATTCAAATTCCGTCGTTACAGATAAAATATTTAGACATGACTTTATGTTATGTACTTACGTCGGGTAACATTGGTGTTTGAATATGTACTTTTATTTTATAACAATATTATGTTATTTTTACATTAAGTACTACGCTTACAAATGCTTCATTTTTCTTTGACTTTGCATCTTATGTATGTATACCTATAACATTTCTCATTATAACTTAACCAGCCTCCTTAGACAAGTAGGTATAGTAATTCGTTGGCCGGCGTATTTTAGAATAGAATAATGAATAATATGTGGAATTGACAGTTACTATTTTGACGTTTAAAGGTGCGTACAAATTATATAGCATAACATGTTATATAACAATGTTATATAACATGTTTCAATAACCTAGACACTGAAGTCTGTACAATGTTGCAAAGTTATAAAACGATGTTAGATAATGTGGACGTCTTATAAAACACAAGTTATATAACATGTTACATAATCTGTACGCACCATAAGAATAAGACAGTCGTCAACGTATGTCATAAACGTCAATATACGTGTCCATCCCAATCTTGGGGATAAGCGGCTACCATGAAACGTACCTACATTTAAAACTTCGAGTTCGTAAAAAAACACACCATTATGATTTTTAGATCATGAAATAACTTTGAACGAGCTGATAAAGGTGGCTGGGACAGACTGGACGCGGAAGACGGAGGATTGGCAGACGGCGCATATTTGGAGAGGCCTATATCCAGCAGTGGACTGCAATAGGCTAATTGATTGAAATAATTTGGATTTTAATTAATACCTAGGGTTTTAGGCCGAACAAAGTGTCGCGTGTCGTCTTTATTTCTTTATCTTAACCCTTTTAGGAGTGGATTCACCTCGGTAGTGGACAGGATCTGAACCCATCGATCTAAAGGCCGACTTCATAACCACAAAACCACTAACGCTTCTTGCTACCTAAATGCGTTTCATGAAACCAAACATGAGCCTGAAACTTCGGAGCGCAACTTCGTCGCCATTGGCATGGTAGGCCTTTTGAAGAATTTTGAAAATTCTTTACTATTACTGCTTACTTATGAATTACTTACCTATTTATATAAATGACTAGATCGATTAATACTGAATTGTTTTCAAACTTATTTTTAAAAACTTACGTAACTAGGTAGATACAGATAACTATTTACAAAAGAGGCATAATATAGATAAATCCTATTTACAATAAAACGTAAGTACCTATGAAGAATTCAATAAATGATTATATACCTACTTAGCACCTAATTTGCAAAGATATTTATATTTTTACAATGAGTATTGGAGTAAATTTATCAATTTATGTATTACAATAATATATCTAGGTACTTAATATTATAACTACATACACAGACATCAACTGTTTATGTACCCTAAAAGGTCTTTGTATAACGCGCGCCACGTATCTTGGACCTAAATCGTAAGACATACGAGGCTCTGGCGCCCGCGAATTGCTTTGTAATAGTCTATACTTGGTGAATTTGAGTTCGTCTACCGCAGTATAGCATCCCGTGCTATCCTCAAAAGACACCCAAGAAATGTGTACTGCGCGTATAGGGCACATTTTAGGTCCAAGATACGTGGCGCGGGTTATACCTATGTACCTACAGTCGAAAAAGGACATACGCTTGCACTTTTTCACGTGGTTCCCGGCAGAGTAGAATTCGGGCCACTCCATCTCCTCCCATGCGGTGTCGTACAAGGCGACTAAGGGATAGGGCTGTTTAACATCAGACAGATATATACAGCCCAGACTTAGCCTCAGATACATGGCTCGAGTCAACAATAGTGCCCGGAATACGGCAATAGGCTCACCCCCTATTACGTGGGACCTAATATAATGATTGTGAAATGTGAGTGTTAATTCACCTCTGCCTTACCCTCCGGGGATAAAGGCGTGATTGTATGTATGTATGTATGTATGTTGTATGTAAAGGTGCAACCGATCTCCTTTGTCGACTGTACATATACATTACTTATAGTCGTACCAACAATTCCATGAACTGAAGAAAGTCACCACCTTTGATTAACTAAGGTCACCACCTTACCTTCAATGTTGTCAAATCGTGCTAAATTGACATTGATGTGCTGTGCAATAAAACAGTAATGCATTTGACAGTGGCAGTCATAGTTCCAATTTTAGCCTTTTCACGGAATCGTTGGTACATTTAGGTATATTATTCCTATGTCGACTATCAACCGATTGTCGATCGATACTGTCAATTGGTATTAATTGAACGGGTGCTGGGGCGACGGTTGACCCTAGAGAGCGGAGCAGGGCAAGGCCTCGATCTACCTACAGTATATACACCATACGACCGCCCGCATATTTATATCTATCGATGTCATCTATCGATTTTCGATCGATGCATCTATCGATTTTCGATCGATGCTATTGATTGATATAGATCTCAATTGATAGATCCTATATTCCATTCGGATAGGTAGGTATTTAACTAAACGTAAACAATCTTGATGTATCTATTTAATATGTTTTATTTAAAAACTCAGTTTATTAATATATTTTTCTGTAAGTAAGTATAGAAACTAATTTTGAAGACACAAAACCGAAATCGAACCACTAGTTAGTCAGTTAGTTAGCCTAGCTTATTTGATTAATATGTGTTATTTTTAAAAGAGCTACAAGATTGTTTACCTTTAGTTAAGTACCTAATCGAATGGAGTGTGTCCATATCGATCGATGGCACATCAAGAATCGATAGATGGCACCGATTGACGGACGATCGATGGCCCCAATCGACGATCGATCGAATTGTGTGGTTGAATGAATATTACAAATAGACCTCATAGTGCAACTATAATGCAGTCTAATGGCATATTCGATTTTTAATTTAATTTAATGACATTTCCATTTTTAAATTTACTGACATATTCATTTTTTAAATTTACAACGCGCACTTGTAACAAGACAAACCGCCTAATATTGCTCCCTCGTTGCACTCGTTGTACAGATCCCTGTGGAACTTCTTGTGTCCTACATGTATACGGCGTAGAGGCCGCACCTCTGCCAGGGTCAGCCGAGCATGCCGCTCGACATGTTGCCGTGGACTCTCATGTGGCGGTTCAAGTTGCCTGATTGGGAGAACCTGGAGAAGGAAAAGAAATTTTCTATTGTATTCTATACACACAGGGCTATCCAGATTCAGAATCCAGAGTAAGTATAAATCTATAAATAAATATTGTAGCACAATGTTCCTAGTGATTGAATAAATTGACTGATAAATTGGCTGATTTTGTACTGGCGTCAAAATTTGATGATGAATTTGATGATTTAGTGATAGTGTGACTCCCCTGGTGTTGCACACATCCATAGGCCATGGTAACCACTTTTCATCAGAAGGGCCGTGTGCTTGTCTGCCACATAAGTGGTGTAAACAAATCATAAACTGATGATGTATTTCTTCGAATTCGAAGCCAAAAAAGGTCACACATTTCGTGGTAGATTTGTAAAATTATTAGGTACACAAATCCACTATAATGGCTAAGTTACACGTACCGGTCTATATTATGAGTACTAGGTTCATCTGATGGTAAACTCAATTGGTTCTCACTCACCTCAATAAACATAATTTACACTGGTAAGGTTTTTCCCCGGAGTGTATGCGTAAATGTTTCGTCAGCGTCGAACTGTCCGAGAACGCCTTCTTGCAAGATCTGCATCTGTAGGAGTAATAGAAATTAGATTTATTATGGAATAACTGAGAATTCCTTACGTACCAGTTCACGTGTTTCCCTCCTCCTACAGTCCCGGATCCTTTAAGCGGGGCGTGAAAAAGCATCTGATGAGGCCGTCAAGCTGAGTGCCACCATTGTAACATGGTACGTGTCTGTAATGGTGACCCTCTTTTCCGGGACTTTACCTTCAGCTTACCATCAGGCGAGGCGAAGTCAAATTGACATGTCTTATATATACAGGGTGTCCCAAAATTCAAGGATAAGCCGGCAACAGGGGGTGGCCCTACTTATGGCTGCTCAGGAAAAAATAAGAAAAAAAAAATATCTCTATTTTTTTTTTAATTACTCGAACTTTTTTAAAATCCCTCGAAATTCGGTACCCTTAATGATATTTTCAACTACCAGGTCCACAATTTTGCAAATATTTTTGAACTCTTTTCTGTATTAGCAAGCTAATAAGCATGGCTATCCATCACCACCCTGAAAAATTATAGGATATTTGAAGTTATGTTACAAAAGTAAGTCAAAATATTTTTTTGTTGTCAAATTTTCATACATTTTTACTTTCAACCCACTTTATCTTATCTCGGTGAAAAAAAAAAGCTTGGACACCACTATGGCATTCTTTTTCAAAAATTGGCGCAACTATCCAAGATTTCAAAATGGTATAATTTGGGTATGATACTATAATGAATTGTAAATAGGAATCACATTTAATACATTGCTCTTATTGAAAATCACCAGATTTACTTTGTACACAATGCATTCATCCTCAATAAAAAATCATTGACGGGACTTGTGACAAAGTGGTAACCGAGTAGGTTATCACATTACGAGGTTAAGCAACATAAGCCAGGGTGGTTTTCGGATGGATGACCATTCTTAAGACATTGAGACACCTCCATTCCTCAGAAAGTACGTTAGGCCGTCGATCGTAGTGGCCATACGAGCATCTATGACATTTGTTACGGGTAGTCGGAGCCCTAAAAGTCCAACAACTGGACGTACTACATAACTTTGATATCGCCAATGGGTTGTGGAGGTCAGGTGGCAGTCGCTTCACGGAAAATTTCGCGGTTCTGCTGTTTCACAGTTTACCATAAAATTCGACTCTGTATTTTGTAAAGGTTCAGAGGGTGAAAATCTATACTGTTAAAATATTATACAAACATAATGGTATAATTTTATAATTATTGCATTATTGTTAATATTTTTTTTATTTTACATTTTTAATTGTTTGCCACCGGCATCAATACATTTTATTTTTCGTGCATTTCTTTTGTCAGAAATATAATCCGTAGCCGCATTGATATTTGAATGAAACTAGTCCAGCGTTGCAATTGCTTTCGGAAACCTAATTGTTCTTAAAACAATTCCAATAAAACTCTGAGCCTCGGATTTCCCGGCTAACTGTGAAACAGCAGAAATGCGAAATTTGCCGTGAAGCAACTGCCACCTGACCTCCACAACCCACTGGCGATATCAAAGTTATGTAGTGAGTCCAGTTGTTGGACTTTTAGGGGTCCGACTAACTGTCATAGATACTCATATGGCCACCGGGAACTACGACCTAACGTACTCTCTGAGAAACAGAGGACGGAGGTGTCTTAATGTCTTAAGAATGGTCATCCATCCGAAAACCACCCTGGCTTATGTTGCTTAACCTTGTAATGTGATAACCTACTCGGTTACCACTTTGTCACAAGTCCCGTCAATGTTTTTTTATTGAGAATGAATGCATTGTGTATAAAGTAAATCTGGTGATTTTCAATAAGAGCAATGTATTAAATGTGATTCTTATTTACAAAAAAATTTTTTTTTAGTATTTCACTATAGTATCATACCCAAATTATACCATTTTGAAATCTTGGATAGTTGCGCCAATTTTTGAAAAATAATGCCACAGTGGTGTTCATACTTTTTTTTTTCATCGAGATAAGATAAAGTGGGTCGAAAGTAAAAATGTATGAAAATTTGACGACAAAAAAATATTTTGACTTATTTTTGTAAAATAACTACAAATATTCTATAATTTTTCAGGGTGTTGGTGGATAGTCATGCTTCTTAGCTTGTTAATACAGAAAAGAGTTTAGAAATATTTGCAAAATTGTGGACCTAGTAGTTGAAAATATCATTAGGGGTACCGAATTTCCAAAGATTTTAAAAAAGTTTAAATAATTAAAAAAAAAATAGAGATACATTTTTTTTCTTATTTTTCCCAGAGCAGCCATAAGTAGGGCCACCCTCTGTTACCGGCTTATCCTTGAATTTTGGGACACCCTGTATATATAAAAAAATACTCAAAACATGATATAAAAATTGACGAATGACAATGAATTATTTTAGACGAATGACATAAAAATCTCAAGATGAATCATGACTGGATGCGCAAAATGGAGGATCAGATGCTACATTGGGAGAGGCCTATGTCCAGCACTACCTAAACTGTAAAGACTAGATTAATTTACTCATAGTCCGCGTCAAAAGCGGATGATTATAGCACAGATTTCAAATAAAAAGTACCTAGTTAATAGTTATTTGTTACACAAGAGTGCAAAGTTGCTTTTTAACCGCGTGCTCAGTTTTGATGACCGAGCAAGCGAAAGATTCTAAATTTGAATCACGAGCATAGCGAGTGATTCATAAATTAGAATCTTGAGCATTAGCGAGGGAATCAAAAGAGCACAAGGTGTAAAATCTTTGCACTCGAGTGCAACACGTAACTTTTCATCCCACCTCAGCGAGGAAATAATTAAATGCTTCTTCTTCCTAGCGTTAATTCCCAGTCGCATCCGAAGCTTTCACCTCGGAGTTCGGGGTCCGCTTTACCAGTCTTAACTGCGGATTTGGCTGGACCTCGATATTTTCCGTAAAGCGACTGCCATGTGACCTCCACAACCCAATGGTGACATTAGGCGATATCGAAGCATTGCAGCTAGACCGTTGATGTTGAACTTTTTATGCATACAAATATTTGCACTGAGCGGGGATCGAACCCGCGCCTCCTGCGTTGCGGCCACGTTCACTACCACTACGCCACGGAGGCTGTATAATAATTATGTGTAATAATACTAATAATAAAATATCAACAAATAAAATTCAACAACAATGTTCAACCATAGGACGTGAAAAAAAAATTATGCGCGCAAAGCAAATTTTAAAAAAAAAGTAGGTAGGTACACCAAGGCAGGAGGTTCCGAGTTGAGTTTTTAATTAATAAAAAAAAAGTTGTATGATAAATCGGCACCATAGAGGTAGAAGTAAATGGGTTTAATGATGTTTTGAGTTCACTAACTTAGTACACACGATGTTCTAAATTCAAATTTACTTTACCCTCTAGAGCAAGGGTGCCCAACCTTTTTAGCTGTCGGGCCAAACTTACGATTTGGACATTTTTGGCGGGCCAGTACATCTTTTTACTACATCCACAACCCTCCCCCCCCCCCCCCCCCCCCAGGTTTCGGAAGATGAAATTGGCTGATCTCTTACCCATCTCCCTCAAGCCGGCCCTCTTCAGGTATTGGGACCATCGCATCCCCATCTAGCCCCTGGGAATGGGGAGGTGCAGGCGGCTCCACCCGTCACCACCCTCAGGCCCATGCTCATGAGGGACAGAGGCCTGTTCTGCACCTCTATTACTTGCTCGCAAAAGGAGGGGCGGCGGCCCACGCGCTCGCGCAGCGTACTATTGCCGTGAGCAAGATGGCAAGCGAGAGAACTCTCACTCCTACGGTGATGGCGTCTCCCGTGTTATAACGATGGCATTCGGTGGTTGGCTCTTACCGGATCCGACGCAGAAAAACCCCGAAGCATCCGTGCCCGGTGATAACCTGCAGGATGGAGGAGTGGCTAGAGAGGCTACATGGCGGCCTCTAGCTTTCCCCCATGATGGGTCTTATCGCCGCTACTACGGTGTGCCCTTCACGGCTCGGGTTCGTGAACACGTTCCCGCGCCTTTTTTCGGTAACGATATGGCACCGAAAGAACTTTTTTTATAACGTCAATTTGACTTCACCTCGCCTGCTGGTAAGCTGGATGCAGTCTCGGAAAAGAGGGTCACCATTATAGACACGTAAGTATCGTGTTACAATGGTGGCACTCAGCTTGTCGGCCTCATTAGATGCTTTTTCGCGCCCCGCTTAAAGGATCCGGGACTTGTAGGAAGAGGGAAACTGGTAAGGAATTCCAGGAGTTAATGGTACGGCAGAGGAAGGAGTCACCGAATATTTTGCACCGTATGCGGGTGACATTTATGTCCTGCACGCGTTGTTCTGTGTAGGAAAGGATAGGGTGAGATTAATTGGAAAAGCTCATTAGAACATTCACCATAGCAGAGACGGTAAAATTAAAGTACTGCCAAGTATGCACAACTCTACGCATCTGCAGAGGCTCGAGGCTGTTCGTGATCTCAGGATTCCCAATAATGCAGACCGCACGACACTGGAACCTGTCGAGTGTATCAAGTAAGTACTTTGCGAAGCCATCCCAGAGATGCGAGCAGTATTCCACGCAGGAGACAGAAGACACCGCTGCTCCGGCGTGTTAAAACATCTCACTTTGTTCAGACACATGCCTGTGTCTTGTTGGCATTGAACTCGACCAGGTTCTCAGAGCCCTATTGGGAAATATGATTAAGGATCCGGTCGAGGTCAGTGACAAGAAGCTGCTTTTTTTCCCGCGCTCAGACTATATATCAGACTGCTCGGCCGCAGTATGCCCATGATAACTCCCGTGTAAGATGCTATCGTCTGCATAGCAATGAATGCTGCCGGGTGGTCAGAATATCGTTGATATGTAGAAGAGAGAAAATGGGTGATAAGACAGACCACTGCGGCACGCCAGCATTTACCTGCAAGAACTACGAAGTTGGCGCTCCTGCAGGAAGCTAACCACACAGTCGCACTGTCTGAGAGGCAAACCAAAGGCTGGTAGCTTGGAAAGAAGCGATTTGTGGCAGACTCTATAAAAGCTTTGGCGATGTCAAGATTAATTGCCGGTGACTCGCCATGTTTGTCCATAGCCTCGCTATCCGAGATCCAGTAAGAAAACTCGCCGCGTCATAGGATATCGTGCAGTAACCCCTGATGGCCTTGATGGCCACCGTCTCTTGCTGTGCACGCGGTAGGTGCACGTGCCTAGACTTCAGGGCATCCGCTCACATGGGACACCCGTATAGGGCAATGGAAGGTACGATTCCCGCAGCATCTGCCTCCTGCTCTGCTCTGGCTCCCTCATGTTGAACAGCAGCCACGCCAGAGCGTTAGCTGTGCATCTTAATTTGGGAGCCAGACTTCAGAGACGCTCCCCGATATCTGGGCCGTCGAACACGAGCCCCAGATATGTCATCTGGGGCCTGATGCCGATGAGAGTGTCTCCCACTGTGAGGTTGGATCCCTCCGGTGGTGCACGCCGAGGCCTATGAGAGAACATGGCCTCAGTTTTGTACAGAGTCACCTCAGACCCAACCGCCGGATCCGTTCCACGCCAGTGACAGCTCCTATTTTACTACATTTTTACGCGTATAAATTATAACTCAATAATATGGGATGTAACTACAAAAATTAGTAAGTATAATAACAAAGTGCACTAGTACAATATTAAGTTTATTATAATACCAAACTATCAATACAATCAAAATCATAAAAATAAAATAAAATAAAATAAAATTATTTAAAACTTTTTAGTTATGATATGAAGAGATAATATCATTTTGATGAATACTCGATAGATTTGAGTGAAAAGAAAAAATAGCATAGCATTTGCGACTGCGACTAATGCAATTGCTTTTGTACAAGCTTTTTTATTGCTCCTCTCGCAGTGGCTTGCGCGTGCCACCCGAAATTCGTCCGCGGGCCACTTTGTGGCTCGCGTGCCTAGGGTTGGGCACCCTTGCTCTAGAGGATAAAAACGACTTTTACACTCAGATATCGAAGAAAAAAAGTACTCTTTCCGAGATGGTGGGATGAAAATTAATTTTATTATTATAGGTAGGTAGTTTAAAAACATTTTACTAAAGCCCGCTACCTAGTTGAATACCATTTTCATTAAGAAAAATTATAAATGAGTAATACTTATGTAGCTATATGTCAATAAAATGTATTTTGACGCTGACTGTGGCATATTATTTTATTTTACTTAGTATACTTACTGATAGGGTCTTTCTCCAGAGTGCGTCCTCATGTGTGTCGTCACACTTGAACTTTGGCTGAAGCGTCGATCGCATATTGGACACCTAGGAAAATTGTCAATAAGTAAAACACGGTTTATTCTCCTTCTCTAGTATAAATTCATTTCAATCAGGAGCTCAAACCCATCAATCATAGAGGAATATCAAAATGATCCACGCCCAAGGTCTTATTTCTCTCGTGACTTTTTCATTTGTGCGGATTGGTTTCAAATAATTTATGATGGGTGGATTTGAGCTTCTCCGACACTGTAGTACCCCGTGCTATCGTTAAAAGACGTAGGTACTGAGCATAGAGAGTACACTTTGTGACGTAATTGGGATCAAGATATATGCCGATAACTATACATATGAGCAGAAATTTCAGTCAGTTCTTACCTGAAAGGTTTCTGGCCAGTGTGCGTCCTCACATGTGCAGTGAGATTGGCGGCTTGCGAGAAGCTCTTGTTGCAGTCCCCGCACCGGTAGGGCCGCTCGCCCGAATGTGTGCGGAGGTGCGTCTTCAGGGTGCTCGGCCTGGCGTACGTCTTGCCACAGATGCGACACAGGTTCGGTTTGTGTTCGTCGTCTTCTGAACAACCACTTAGTGCCCCTACCTGGGGAGAAACAACACTGTGTTTTCAAAAAACTGTTAGGTTTGGTAATTTTTAGACAAGGATTTTTGTCAAATTGATCGTTTTTTGTGATATCGGGACTTATCGCGATTAATCAGTCGTGGAACTTACTTGTGCCGACGTTTCACATTATTAATAGTGGTCTGATTTTTTTTATGTAAGACGCTATCGTTATTACAATTACACATTTACTATTAGCCCGACGTTTCGGCTACTTTTCAGCAGCCATGGTCGCATGTATCGCAATAGAATCCGTTAAAAAGTAGAACTTTATTTCAATGAACATTAAGTATTTTATCTGTCTACTTATCTTTCTTTATTTAGTTACATATTTACTTACTAGGGATCCGCGCTTTTTGTTTACGCTTTAAAAACCCAGAACGAAGTTCATGCGAGAGGAATACCAAATTATCAGAGGATCCCATGGGAGTAAAAAGGCGTAAAAGTTATCTGTGGGTCCCATGGGAGCGGCGTCGTGGGATCCTAATGTCCGGAGGCACGAAATCGAAGGCACAGCTATTAAAATCTTAATACTGGGTCCCACAAACCTGTACTTTACCCGACGCGTTGACGCACGCAGCGTACCCGTACTCTTGAGGATGCATCTGTCCTTGATGGTTCAAGATATACCCATTCCCCATATTCTGTTCCTTCGTCTCCATATACAGCTTCGTAGGAGATCTTTTTATCGACTGCCCCAAGGTCTTCTGAGGAAAACTAGGCTTCTGCTGGAAGATGGAATAGTTCGGATTTGGTTTTTGGGGACTCTGGAGAAGGGGTTTGAAAGTTGAAGTGGCCGTGATGAGAGGATCGCTCTGGTTGGGGGTTCTGAAGTCGGCTGTAAAGGAGTAAGTGGCAGACGGATAGGGGGACGATATGACGTTTTGTGTTTGAGGGTAGACAACGTTTACTGATGGCGATGAGGCGTTTTGATTCCATTGGACCTGTGGGAAAATATCTAGTTTTAATTGATGGTACACAGGTAGGGCATTCATTCTCATGTTGATACTGGAAACGGTACGCATAGGCAGGTATGATATGAACTGCGCGGATGCGTGGGCTGCCGCCCGCCTCCTTCTGCAAGCAAGTAATGCTCGTGAAGGAGACGGCAGAGCGGTAACGGAGGAGACCCGTCAACCGCGTGGCCCGCGCCGAGCGATAGCAACTCGGATGTCGGAGTTCGCAGAATGACCTTTGTCCTCCATGAGCGCTAGCCTGGGGGTAACGGGTGGAGCCGCCTATCACCCTCACAGAAGCAGAAGGTTCAAGTCCAATATAACCTGCCCTGCCAGATCCGGTGATTGTAGGAAGAAGAATACACACGTGCTGGATACGAATCGTGAAGAAAAAATAAAGACCTGATTGATTCTAATAGAAGGATTCACGTAATATACAGTTACCTGTGAACAGAGCTGTTCCGGAGGGCATCCATGCATGGTCATGTTCATGGACACGTTAACGCTCATGGTGGGGAAGAGGGGGGCGCCGCCGTAGTGCTCGTAGTACGGGTAGCCAGCACCACTGTTCACCATCATCTGTAGGGGCAGAGAGAACGGTTATTTATCATCCACCAGCTGAAGATGCCCGCGGCTCCACCCGCGTGAAAATTTGATCCCGTTCCCGCTATCCACGGGAACTTTTTCTTGAGAGGAAAGCCTATGTGTTATTCTAGAGTATAATCTATCCATGTACGAAATTCTAGCCAGATCCGTCAGGCGCGGTCCGAGGGGGGGGGGTCACAGGGGACATGACCCCCCCCAAAACCCAGCACGTCAAATTAAAAAGTCTTCATATTTGCAAAGTAATTAAGTATATTGCAGTATTTAATTCCTAGTTGCGTCTTTTAAAGGTAAACAATTTTATTGGTAAAATTGTAATTTAGGTAGCATTAAATACTCTTAAAGATACGAACGTTTTGCTACGTAAACGGGAAAATGCTGAAGGATTGTTTACAACTTACGTGTCGTGTTCGATTGTGTCAAGGCACAATCGAAGCCCTATGGCGCCAAGCGTGGATGAGGACGACCTGTCCGAGGTCAGTTGGATAGAATTAAAGCTGGTGGTTCATAAGCTTATGGCCGAACCGCGGCACTCCGGGCTGAGCGAGCTTTAGGCGACGACGACCAAGCGCTAGTTTCCGAAATTGTTAAAGACGGGGAAACTGGTCCTCATACGAAAGGCGGGCATCCGGTGGATTCGCCGTTCGCATACCGACCTATAGTGTTGCCTGACGAGGTGTGAAAGCTCCTTGAAAGAGTTATTGCAAAGCGCCTCGTCAAGCACCTCTTTAGACCGACCTGGCGGGTGGTCGATAGGAATTCCGCTAGAGACGCTCCACTGTGGACTGTGGGCCAGGTGATGTTGGTGGTTTCTTTGGACATCGCCAACGCATTCAACACTTTGCCCTCGAGTTGCATTAAGGAGATGCTCATGTATCACGAGTTATGAAGTGCCTCTCCACCCTCGCAGCATAGCCCGAGTAACCGATGTAGAGAGCCCTCAGCTACCCAACCGCGTCCGGCCTCGGCTGGCGAGAGATGTCGTGCTGTTTTCCGCAGGGATTGGTTCTGCGGCCGCTCCTGCGGTATACTCCATCGGATACGTCTGGGTGTTCGCGGTGAGCTCGAGGACGGTGTCACCGTCACGTGCTATACGGATGACACGCCAGTCATGCCATGCGTTGCTACACAGCGCGAAGCGACCCTGAAAGTCACGACCGCGGTTGCCCATAACGATAGCTCATGGTCCTGCATAAAACCGAGGCCATGTTCTTTTATGGACCTCAGCGCGCGTCACCTAGGGAACCAACCTCATAGCGCGAGGCAATCCCGTCGGCATCAAGCCCCATATGAAATACTTGGCGTTCTCGATGGCCGATGATACTTCGGAAAACTTTACTGAAGTCTGGCCCCCAATCTGAATGGCGCAGCTGCCGCTCTGGTGGGGTTGCTGTCCAACTTGAAGGGGCCAAGAAGATGGCCAACTAGGTCTTCAGAGGGTATCGCACGATCTCCTTCAAGGTGTCGAGTGTCCTTGGCGGAACCCTACTGTGGTACCTGGAGGTGAGAGAATTTTCGGTGCAATACAGGTACCGAAGGGCGGCGCGGATGTCCCCGCTGACATAGACCCGAGCCTCGAGAAATCGAGGCAGTGAAGTCCCAGCGCCGCTTGGACGTGGTGGAGGAATGGAAGTTACAACTTCGGCAACCAAACACAAGGCACGTCGTAATAGCGGCGGTAAAGCACATCATGGAGGACTGACTAGAGAGGCCTCACGGGTGCCTCTTGTACCGGCTGACACAGGTGATCACGTGTGTTTCGGGAGTCACCTACGTCGGATCCAGAAGGAGCCAACGCCTGAGTGTCATCATCGTGATGCAAGCGAGGACACGGGGCTGCCCACACTGACTGAATGCACGGCGTGGAAAACATCGAGGCAGATCTTTGTTGCAGCCCTGGGGTTGGAAGTTGTCTCCCTCAGCTCGTGCCTCACTCACAGTGATGGTGCAGAGTGCGAGTGTGTGGGGTGCCGCCGCTTCCTTCTGCAAGCAAGTAATGCTCGAGAAAGAGGTGGGGGAACGGGGACAGAGAAGACTCAGATCCCTTCCGTCCCGCATAGTCCACAATGCACGAAGGCGACTCGGGCGTCGGAGGCTTTTTCATAAGCGTTAGGGGTGACAGGTAGAGCCCGGGACACTGAAGTGTGAGGGATATGCCAGTGGTAATCTCAACCTCGGCAAATAATGATCCAACCCAAGACGGTATGCAATTATAGTTGGTTTGAGTCCGACATAACCATTCACATCGGCTTGGGCTTAATGCCATTGGTGTCCGAGTTAACAGGCATACAAACATCAGGCAAATGCAAATAGACAGATCCATGTAAGTATACAAATATTTGCAGTAAGCGAGAATTGAACCCGTACCTCCTACAGCAGTCGAATTCACTACCATCACGCCACAGAGACTCTTAATTTTAGTCGATTGGAGTCCGACATTGTTCAAGTACGGGGGGGGGGGGGGGTAATGGCCGCACTTAGGTAGGTAAGTGACCCCCCCCAAAATGTAAAGCTGCGACCGCGCCTGAGATCCGTTCTGAAGTTAGAGCGCGATTGAATGACAAACATCTTTACATACATTCAGATTTATAATATTTTGTAGGTAATACTTAGGGTTAGTAGGACATCACCCCATCTCCTCCCGCAGGTGTCGTAGAAGGTGACTAAGGGATAGGACTGTTCTCTATCTGACAGTAAACATAGTCTATGACAAAGTACCCGCTTGACTGCAACCACACCCACATTTACGGACTACCGTAAATGTGGGTGTTATTACACCTCTGCCTAAGTGCCTACCCCTCCGGGGATTTACTGGCGTGAGCATATTTATGTATGTTGTATGCATTGTATACTATCTAAGTTAACGCTTACCATCAAATTGAGTTTTTAAAAATAATTCCATGGGTCCATACACTCCATACCTATGCCGCATGCCGGTTTGCTGCCTTAGTAGAATAAAGAACTCGCTCTCCAACAAACATTCACAACACCAGAATAAGATAATAAAACAATTACATACCATTGTACCAAACAAAAAAAAAACGATCAATTTATCCGTTCACCAACTTTAAATTAAATCCCGATCCTTTCCATTATTACTCCAAGGACCCCATTGTAATTGCAATAAATCCGCCGAAGCCCAACATATTCTTTTACAAAGCAAACTCAATAATAATCCAAGATTCCGTATTAATTACGACCATTTCATATAGTATCCCTCGAAGGGCGGAACCCAATATTTCCACACAATTTTCCATACAACTTTCCCCCTCAAAACACCCCTTTTGTTAGAAAAAGATAGCAACTAAAAGCTCTACGAGTTAAAAAGAGATGTAGCTAAGCTGGTAGTAAAAATATCAAATGTATATTTATCTCGGTTTAGCTTAGGTGGTTTTGTTTGCGAGTAAAAGAGATGGTTGCATACCTGCGGGTGCACGGTCTCGGAAGCACAGTCGCTATGGACGACGGCGTGTTTCAGTGAGAGGAGGACGTCGGCAGCCTCCCCCCCGCCCCGCTCGCGGCATTCCCCCGCACCACTCCTGCTGAGAATGGGGCACGTGTGATGGCACTGTTGTTAAACTTAGATTAAGCGACGTTTAGTAAAAATAATTCACGTCAGAACAAATTGGAATAAATCATATTACTGGTGTCTCCTGTGTCCCTATGGATACAACGGTACCTAACAGTTTTTTCTTCAAAACCCAAGAAAAGATCTTATCATTCGTTAAAGATGTGCACAAAAATATTACTAAGTAGTTAGGATATTTTTTGAAATTGACTTATGGTTTTACTTATTTAATTGTATCGCAAATAAATGGAGGTTTAGGATTAGTAGGTATATGTTCAGTTATGTATTCTGATCAATAATGTAGGAAGTTTATGCGAAGTTCGGTAGCACGAGTGTAACGCCCCTGGTGTTGTTTACGTCCATAGGTTACGGTAACCACTTCCCATCTGGTGGGCTGTGTGCTTGTCTGCCACCTAAGTGGTATAAAAAAAGAATATTATTCATATAGAAATCGTACGACTTTTTAACGGATTCTATGGCGATATTTTTGTTGTTATTTACGTCTAGCTTGACGTTTCGGCTACTTTTTCATGCAGTAATATAGTTATTCTGTTATCAATCAATTAGCCTACTGCAGTCCACTGCTGGACATAGGCCTCTCCCAATGTGCGCCACGTTTGCCGATCCTCCGCCTTCCGCATCCAGTCCATCCCAGCCACCTTACGCAGGTCGTCGGTCCACCTGGCTAGTTATTCTGTTAATAATCTGACTATTATTTCTTGCAATTTTTTATTGCATTTTTAGTTTTCCAGCCTTACGGAATATAAATAAGTAACTCCTATCACGGTGTAACTCCTTCATTTCATTGAATTAAATAAAATTTATTAACTGCAGTTTAGATGGTAGGTGTAACCTACCCTATTCGAATTTGGGCCAATACTCCCTGCGTTCTTTTTTTATACCACTTAGGTGGCAGACAAGCACACGGCCCTAATGGTAAGCGGTTACCATGGCCTATGGACGTGTGCAACACCAGGGGCGTCATAAATCGATATAAAAATGGAGTCCTAGGAACGTTTTTCATCGTCCTCACAGCGGTTGCCCAGTTTCGTCCAAACTTTGTACTTTGGGGCCGGGGGTAGGTATACTTATTGCTTTTGGTGGTATGCTGGCTTTCTGGTAGCGACTGCTGCGGTCATCATCCTCCTGCCCTTATCCCAAGTTTATTTGGGGTCAGCGCAACATGTGTGCTTTTTCCATTCATCGCTATTTGCAGTCATCTCAACATTCACTCCTTCTTAACCAATCAAAGGGAAAGCCTGCGCCAGGACCCTTACATTATTCAGAAGGTGTACCGGTATGCAGAAGAGGTTGGCTTGGCCCCGAATGCCTTGATGAGGCAACATAATTACTTATTTCCAGTGGTTGGACTTTTTAGTGCTCCAACTACCCGAAACGACTGCCTTAAATGTTTGTATGGCAACCGAAACTGACGGCTTAGTTAGCGAGCTCTCCGAGGAAAGCTGATCATTTATTCTCAAACTGCCCGTGGCATAGGTGGGTACGTAGTTTATAAATTTTCAAATAATGTATGGGATTGTAACGATTTGTTGACATTTATGATTACTACTGCGCTACCTCTAGTAGTAACGTGATGATATAGAGCCTATAAACATCCTCAATAAACGGTCTATTCGACACATATATAATTTTTCAAATCGAACCAGTACTTAGTTCCTGAGATGCCGCTAATCTCTCTCTTCAAAAAACCAAACAAAATAAACTGTATACATAATTGCGTATACTTAATAGCTGACCGCATGCGACAACTGCCGATGCACGCAGCACATACGCGTAATTTATTGAGGCTTCTCAATGGTTCCCTTTATCTGTACCTATCGTAGTTTAACAAGTAATGGGTACGCTGTATGTACTGCATGCGTCAGCAGTTGTATGTGGGAGGCTACGGAATCGTACCTTTATGCTTTATACCTAGTATTAGTATTAGTATAGATGGACACTATGGACAGCCTCCGTGGCGTAGCCGTAGTGAACGCGGCCGCTACGCAGGAGGCGCGGGTCCAATCCCCGCTCAGTGCAAATATGTATTTGTGTTCATAAAATATGGGTATTTGCATTGGTCTGGTCGTGCCTCGGAGAGCACGTTAAGCCGTCGGTCCCGGTTGCCATAAAAACATCTATGGCAGTCGTTACGTGTAATTGAAGCCCTAAAAATTCCAAAAAACAACGGTGTAGCTGCAAAGCTTCGATATACCTAATGTTACCATTGGGTTGTGGAGGTCAGATGGCAATCGCTTCACGGAAAATATCGAGGTCTAGCCAAATCTGTAGTTAACACTGGTAAAGCGGACCCCAGACTCCGAGCTGAAAAAAAAAGCTTCGGATGCGACTGGGAATTAACACTAGGAGGAAGAAGAAGTATTATTATAAATAACAAAGCATCACTCACTTGTATCCAGAACACGGTGAAAAAGGGAACAGCGAGGGCAAAGGGTCCAGCTCCAACGGCGGCAGGGAGAAGGAGCCCATATCCTCCGACCAGCCCTCCGCTACCTCCCCCGAGAGCGCGACCTCACAGCCTCCGATGCTGTCCCCCAACGCGTTTAGGTCTTCTCCATTTTCTGGACAGCAGTTCTCGGGTTCCTGCTGTAAGGATAAGATGATTTTAGAAAAGGGAGCAAGGACTCAAGAGGAATTTCGCCTAGCCGTGTTTTCCCACCTATACAATGGTTTGTGCTCAAAAGAATGATGCCCATAGGCTATTTTCTATCATCGCACCACAAATGGTGCGCGCTGTGCGGTATGAAAGGGACTTAATCACGCAAGCTCAAGCTGGGGAATGACCGTCCTCCTTGCTGTGATATTTCCAAACTACTATAATATGGGGTCAGGAAGGGCATTAGAAGGTTTTTCTATAGGGTCGGCAGCACGAGTGTAACGCCGCTGGTGTTGCACACGTAGGCCTTTTAACCATTTTCGAACAGATTGGCCATTTGTTTATCTGCGATCTAAGTGGCTTATTAAAAGGCGGTAACTACTCTAATACATTGTACATTGTAAGTAGATAGGTATTTAAAGAAAGTACTTGATTTATGCTATGTTATATAACTGTTTGTCGGTGCTGGACGTAAAACTATTGAACCGATTTTGAAGCGGTTTTTTATTAGAAAGGTCTTGATCAGACTTAAAACCCTACTAATGTTTGATCGCAATCGGTTGAGTGAAATCGGAGATATGACCAAAAATTGCGATAACCGACCTCCAAGCGGACGGAGCCGTGGGCATCAACTAGTATTCGACAAATTAAAATAATATCGAACTTGCAAATAATCATACTATAAAAGTTAGCTTCCTAATTAAATTCTGTGCTCTATGGTAGAGTTCCATTGTCTGTCACCTTTTTTTAAACAAGTCGCAGACAAGCACGCGGCTCGCCTGATGGAAAGTGATTATTCCGGACTATGGACAAGTGCAACACCTATTATAAGTGGAATAAAGCCTATCCTTCTAAATGACATCCCTACTAATATTATAAATGCGAAAGTAACTCTGTCTGTCTGTCTGTCTGTCTGTCTGTCTCACTTTTACGACTAAACCGCTGAACCGATTTTGATGAAATTTGGTATAGAGGTAGGTTAGACCTTGAGAAAGGACATAGGCTATTTTTGGTCGCTATAACCGACATCCACGCGGGCGGAGCCGCGGGCAAAAGCTAGTAAATCATAATTCTGTCCTCCGTGTTTCAAACCAATATTATAAATATTATAGTAAGTAACTCTGGTTCTACATCTCTGCATGCCTATTCTTCTTCATTCTAGCATTATTCCCGGTCGCATCTAAAGTTTTCACCTCGGAGTCCGGAGTCCGCCTTTTCCAGTGTAACTGCGGGTTTGGCTGAATTTGAATGGACTGCCATCGGATGAAGAAGTTGCCAAAATGCGCTAACGCAATCAGTACTCCTCTCTATTCTGGACTATACCGATGTCAGCTATCTAGACCTGAATTAACTTGATAAACTTGAGCGACAACAAAACAATTGTATTTTACGATTTATTTTTGGCTTGCGCAAAGTTGATCACGTTTCCGAATTTCGCAAAAACTCAAGTGGTTCCCAATCCGCCTTTTCCCGAATTATATCCTTTAAATATTTTGTTAAAACCGAGTAAGTACTCCTCTTTATCTGAAAAATCGATTTTTTAGATTTTTTAGACGATACCAATGGAAATACCCATATTGTTGCATGTAAATATTTCAATTATTATTTAAGGTTTGAACCGGTGCCTCCTGCACTGCAATTCACTAAGCGAGCACAACGATGCGACAACGATGCGAGGCGCAACGTAGATTGTCATTGGTCAGATTGTATCACGTCATTGGAAATCGACCAATGACAGTGTCTATCGCGCACATCGTTGCGACTCGCATCGTTGTCGCATCGTTGTGCTTGTTAGTGAATTGCACAGCAGCATTGCATTCACTACCGCCACGTGACATGGATGAGATTTTGTTCTATTGGGGTCCCACCGACATCTTGGAGCCCACCGCCATGTTGGAGCTAAAACCTTACCTGCAAGTCGATGCACTTGTTAAAAAAATGACAGACGATGCTCTAGTGCAGTTCTGTTATCCATTCGTGGATGGAAGGTCTACATGTGGAAGCGTGGGTTCGATTTCAGCTCATGGGGCCGACAGCGCGTTTGTGACGCCCCTGGTATTGTATAGTATACGTCCATAGGCCACGGTTGGCATGGCTGGTGCTTGTCTGCCACCTAAGTTGTATAAAAAAAAAGTGCAAACGTATGTATGAAAATGACTATTTGCATTAATCTGGGTACTTCGTGCGTTGGAGAGCACGTTATCAGTCCCGTTTGCATATTATATATCGAATTTCAGCCGCATTACAGTTAGACGGAAAAGCCGACCACAACCGAATGGGGCTGAGAGAAGGAAATGATGTTATCTAAATGAAAATCAAATTGTGATTGTTGCAAAATTTGAAATGGAAGCAGCGCTATCCCGTCGGCTGGCGGCATCGACATCGATCCGTCAGATTTTCTAAAGTCTGTCTGATAGCGTAGGATAATAAAAGCTGTAATCAATCATTCTCATTGCCAGACGGTCTCTGTGGGTAGTAATTAGGTAGGTAAATATGTTTCTAAAGGTATAATTTCGTAGCCAACTGAAGACCGCAACAGCAAACGCATACAGCGTACGTGAAATACAATAGAATGTGATCTTCTGCCTAACGTTAATTCCCAGTCGCATACCGAAGCTTTCACTTCGGAGTCTGGGGTCCGCTTTACCAGTCTTATCTTCAGATTTGGCTGCACATCGATATTTGCCGTGAAGCGACTACCATCTGACCTCCTCAACCCAATGGTGGCATTAGACGATATTGAAACATTGCAGCTAGACCGTTGTAGTTGGACTTTTTAGGGCTCCCACTACCCGTAACGACTGCTAGGGCAACTGGAACTGATGGCTTAACGTGCTCTCCGAGGCACGACCAGACCAATGCAAATACCCAATGATATTCATGCATACAAATACATATTTTTTGCACTGAACGTGGATCGAACCCGCGCCTCCTGCGTAGTGGCCGCGCGTTGTGTTGTGTGTTATATTGTTTATTGATTTAATTCATTGCGGCTTTCTAAATGTTATCGTTTACCCGTACCTATCGAAGTTTAATAAGTAATGTACGGATATGAAAAACTGAAAATCTGTTCTTATAGTTTAAGTAGACTGTTACTTTTTTTCCTTAGTATACTTAGATCATAATATGTGCGGTCGGATGACGTGTAGCCTCATTATTATCATTACCTAGCTGTCCCGGCGAACTTCGTACCGCCATATTTTTCCCGTTACCGCTGCACCTATTTTCTCATCCTTTAAACCTTCCCTGAACACCCACGAATATTACAAGACGAAAATTAACCAAATCGGTTCAGCCGTTCTTGAGTTATAAACTAACAACGAAAAGTGGCTCCTGGCTTGACGTCGTGGAGGGTGACATGCGTGCAAATGGTCTCACTACTATGGATGCCCAAGATCGTGCGAAGTGGAGGAGGAAGAGCCGGAAGGCGGATCCTGAGCTCCGAGGTCATCTTGGCCACGGATGCAATCAGGATAATGCGTTTACATGAGGATGATGATGATGATGATGAACGAAAATTTGCATTGATTTTTTATTAGAAGATATCAGACAGACGCTTGGGTAATTTTATATATTAGAAGATATCAGACAGGCGGCCCTAGGATCGAGCTCTATTTTTAGGGAATCAGACATGTTTTGATGACTATTTTTATTGTAATAATACTAATAATTATTCACATATTATTCAATCCCCGAAGGTGTAGACAGAGGTGTGTAACTTATCATCCACTTTTATTATATTTCAAGGCACATTTGAAAATAGCTACTCATCCGTTGATAGCGAGGCGAGCGTATCTAAATATTATGGTATATAATTTATAAATATGTGCTGTGCATGTACTCACCAAATTATAACTTCAAAAAATATTCACTTAACTGACACTTTTTTGAAAATCCATACAACACGACGTCCATAACATTTTTTTCCAAAAGACTCCCAAAAAATACGAAATATTAGCACACAACACTAAACCTGATTAAAATTTTAATTATGAAATATTTACAGAATAAGACATTCAAATCAATAACTTTTCATGCAAAGAATCTGTGAAACATGTCGGACCAGTATAGTAATTCTTTAACACCATATCAAGATGCGTGTCCGGAGTTTTCGGGCAATAAATTATTCATTTATTTAACGGTACTTATTATCACTTGCCTGACAGCACTCCCCCTCAGGGAACTCCCTCAGCTGGTTCTCCACACACGTGCACTGTAGCGGGTCGCAACAGAGGCCGTGGCAGCCTCCGCAGTACTCCGCCAGGCCGAACTGGGGGTTGTTAGGCACATAGCAGTCCATGGCTCCGCCTCTGTGCGCATTGTACGGCGCAGGGGCGGTCTCAACCATTCATTCGGGTTTTCGACGCTTGTAGTCTCGTGTAGACATTTTCTGGAATGTGTTTTGAAATAGTTTAGTATAAGTACAGTAAACGTGTTGATTATTAGTACTAAAAATACTTCTAAAGTACTAATGATATTTTCTGAAGTTCACGCGAATATCAATCATTGAAATAAAACCATTTTTTGACGGATTCTATCGTGATTTATTTATCGTGCTAAAAGTAAATACTAAGAAATAAATCGCGATAGAATCCGTTATATCAAGTGATTTTATTTCAATTAGGTAGTTAACTACATATTGTTATAAAATATCCTGCTTAGTATTACAAAGCCGTAAGTCAAAATAGCAATGTTTCGGGTAAATTAAATAAAACTGTATTGTTTTACATAGACTGTCAATCAATGCACTAACTATTCTTCTTCATCCTAGCGTTAATTCCCAGTCACATCCGAAGCTTTCACCTCGGAGTCTGGGGTTCGCTTTACCAGTCTTAACTACGGATTTGGCTGGACCTCAATATTTTCCGTGAAGCGATTGCCACCGACCTCACAACCCAATGGTAACATTAGGCGATATCGAAGCTTTGCAGCTAGACCGTTGTTTTTGGACTTTTTAGGGCTCCAACTACCCGTATCGACAGCCATAGATGTTCTAATGGCAACCGGGACCGACGGATTAACGTGCTCTCCGAGGCACGACCAGACCAGACCCATATTTCATGCACACAAATATTTGCACTGAGCGGAGATCGAACCTGCGCCTCCTGCGTAGGCTGTCAATGCACTCTATGTCCACCATATTATCTAGACTAGAATGTAGAATTTATTTAATGTATTAAAATTTTGTAGTAGGTATTAGATTAAATAATTATAAAAACAATAGATTTCAGTAAAAAAATATAACAATATTGGATATTACTATTGGATAACAAAAAATGAAGTTCCAAACAGCCAAAAAATGACTTACGTGGAACTTAAAGGACAAAATGTGCAAGTTTGCGTAGGTGTTTAAATATTTGTTACGCTCAAATGACTGAACAAAATAAATATCTGATTGTAGATGTCATCATAGATAGATTATACTCTGGAATAACACACAGGCTATTCTTTATTCCCTGGGATGCGAAGCCGACTTTGTCCTTGACTCCCTTGTTACCTTGGCATAGGGTATTTATTTAAACTTTATGCACAAATAAAATGGATGACACAAAGGCGGACTTAATGCCATGGGCATTTTCTACCAGTCAACCTTAGTGTGATCAGTGCTCCAACTACCCGTAACAACTGCCATAGATGTTCGTATGGCAACCGGGACCGACGGCTTAACGTGCTCTCCGAGGTACGACCAAATTAATGCAAATAGCCATATTCATGCATACAAATATATTAACACCACAAAGGTTGTCCATCAGGTTACAAGCTATCTCTATAAAATCGGTTCAATGATTTAGAAGTGACATGGTATCAGACAGACTGACTACTGAGATATTAAAGTGGGGTCTACGCTGTCTACGGTCTACGGCTGCTACGAGACACTTCGTAGACTTTAAATTAAATTAATCGTAGACTCGTAGCAGTGCCCTTTAACGAATTATCAAATTAAATCACAATGTCAAAATAGTAAATTCTTTTTACAATATTTTTATTATATATCGGCAGCGCGTGTGTGACGCCCCTGGTGTTGCATACGTCCATAGGCCACGGTGACCGCTTCCCATCAGGTGGGCCGTGTGCTTGTCTGCCAACTAAGTGGTATAAAAAAAATAAAAGTGGTATATCTACTTTTTATGTTGTGACTGTTGTTTGATAGAGGTTCGTATGCGGCCGTGAGCGTTAGACCAAACTTGTGGATCGTATGAATGAGAACGTTATCGTGTTACGAGTAGTTGAAGCGCTCAAAAGTCCGACTGGTCTAACCAGAACCTCGATAAGGTCAATTGGTTGTGGAAGTCAGAAAGCAGTCGTTTCACGACAAATATTGAAGTTCAGTCGCATCACAATTAGACTGGAAAGCAGACCCCAAAATGAGCGATTTTTGGAAATGCTTAGAGAATGATGATGATGATGAAATCAGAGAAAGATGCAAGGTGTTCTCTCTGACAACCCTAGTGTGAAATAGGCGTGGGTATATGTATGTACTAGCTGATGTCCGCGGTTCCACCCGTATGGAATTTCTATCCTGTTCCCACAACCTATAGGAACCTATTCCCGTGATAAACAGCGTGTGTTATTTATTACAGACTATAATTTATCCATGTACCAAATTTCAATAAGATTCGTTCCCCAAGATGCTTGTACTCGTATAGGAGAATTCGGAATGCTCAAGACGTGGCCGAGCATTTCTCCTGTAAACAACTAGTCACTGGTTCAAGTCCCGTCTGAGCATTTCACTTTTACTTATGTACTCGAATTAAACAGATTCTTTCAGTCGTTAGAGCATGATTGAATAACAAAACATCCAATCATCTTCACAAGATTCCGTAGCCGACCGCATCAGGGCCGGTCGCAGCTTGAAGTTTTGGGGGGGGTCACTTCGGAAATTCCTTAAGAAATTTAACCCCCCCCTCCCCTCGTACTGGGACTTTTCAATATGACGTGCATGGTTTGGGGGGGGGGGGCATGTCCCCTGTGACCCCCCCCCTCGGACCGCGCCTGGACCGCATACGACAACTGCCGACGCACGCAGCAGATGTGCGTAGTTCATTGCGGCTTCTCAATGGTCCCCTTTATCCGTATCGGAGTTTAACAAGTAATGGGTACGCTGTATGTGCTGCATGCGTCGGCAGCTGTCGTATGCGGTCGGCTTCGGAATCATATCTTTAGAATATTAGTAGGATGTACCTAGGTCGTGTAAAAAAAATAAACAACAGAACTACAATATTACGTATGCCCTAGTTTCAAAGAGTATAGGCTGCAGACGGACAGGTGGTAATTACTAATTAATTCTAAGGGCAATTACTACTTGAATGTATCGATCCCTCACATAATAACTGGCATTGATTGCCTTCGTGTACAGTAGCAACGAGTGAGACTACTCTGTATAAGGTTCCCAGTTCGATTTGCTAAATATACTACCACACAGTGAAATACGGTACGCACTCTTCTTTTTCATCGTCATATCGTTATTCCGTCGCCTCCGAAGCTTTCACCTCAGTCAGAGTCTAGGGTCCGCTTTTTCCAGTCTAACTGTGGGTTTGGCTAAACTTTGATATTTTCCGTGAAGCGACTGCCCTTACGAAAAGTGCAATAACTAGGTTAAAGTTGATTTCGGGAATAACGCCTTTAAAGATTTTATTTTTGTTTTATGTGTATCTCCATTACTTTACATCGGATCGACTTGAAACTTTCACCACAGTATAGATATTCATGTAGAGAATATTATGTGGTACCTACTTCATGTTCGTAAAAACATTTACCCCGATTAATAAAAACAATAAATTTGCTTTTGTTTAGCGCTACTAATGTTATAGAAAGAACGCTTTTGTTTAGTCTTTAAATAAAAGGCGTGTTTCCCGAAATCAACTATAACCTAGTTATGGCACTTTTCGTAAGGACGGCATTCTGACCTCCAGAACCAATTGGCGATACCGAAGTATTGCAGTTAAGGTATGATCCCGTAGCCAACAGCATACGACAAACTCAAACTCAAACTTTATTTCCATAGAACATGGTTACATTAAAGGTGTTGTAATATTGTTTTAGAGCAGCACATTCTGCCGTGAGGCGCGGAAATATTTATACATGGAAAAACAACTGTCGACACACGCAGCACATGCGCTTAATTCATTGCGGCTTCTCAATGGTCCCTTTTATCTGTATCGGAGTTTAGCAAGTAATGGGTACGCTGTATGTGCTGCATGCGTCTGTCGTTGTCGTATGCTGTCGGCTTCGGAGTCATATCTTTAGACCAGTTCTTGAACTTTTAGGACTCTAACTACCTGTAACGACTGTCATAGATGTTCGTATGACAACCGGAACCGACGGCTTAACGTGCTCTCCGAGATACGGAAATACCCAGACCAATGCAAATAGATATATTCATGCATATAAATATTTGCACTGAGTGGAAATCAAACTCGTGCCACCTGCGTGGCAGTCGCATTCACTGCTGCTTCGCCACAGACTCTGCCTCTAACACCCGTATTCACAAACAATTACTTCGCTATGCGTACCACCAAAACTGTGCAAAGAACGACAAATTCTCAGTGCGTTCGTTTTGGCAAGCCTTTTTATTCATTGATAACACTTAAGTAATACTTCGTTGAGGGAACGCACTGCGTTAGATACTGCTCCGTGATGTTTGTGAATTATTTTACCAGCCCTATGCGCCCGAGCACACTATGAGACCTCACAGTATCGTTTATGAATACGGGTGTAAGTGCGCGCTGTGCGGTATGAAAAGAACTTCATCCCGCGCATGTTCAAGCTGTGAAAAGAACTCCCTGCTGCGGTTTTTCCAAGCGACAACAATATGGGGTTCTTCAAGTAGGGCATTAGGTTTCTACAGGGTCAGCAGCAGGCGTGTGATGGTAAGTAATCACTTCCCATCAGGTGAGCCGTGTACTTGTCTGCCACCTAAGTGGTATAACACCTCCTTAACACGATCATCATCATCAACATCATTGTAGCTGGTTGCATTTGAGGCTTTTACTTCCGAGCCCAAAGTCTGCTTACTCTTTCTCATTTTGGTTTCATGGCTTTCATGGGAGGGGACTGCTGCCTGACCTTGCAACTTAATATCGTCTTCAAATAGCTGAAGGTATATACCGTACTAGCTGTGTCCCACGTTTTCACTCACCGTTCATATTTATTCCACTGCGTCACATCGCACAACCGTTTTTTTTTCTTATTGCTGTGCTCCTAGGGATCGTAGCGTGATGTTATACCTATGATCACCAAGAACTGAGCTATCAAAGGCAACAGTATTTTTTAAACTGCACAGAGAGAGACTAGCGCGTTCAAACAAACAAACTCTTCAACTTTATCATTAGTTTAGTATTTATAAAGGGGGATCCCATTTTTTGTCATAATGGTTTTTGTCCTAATTTAAATTGTCATAACAAGTTAGGCATAATTTTCTTTGTCATAATAATAGTGTGCCATAATTGGTTTTTAGCATACTATGTTATTAAGCATAAATATTGTATATCCTAATGTTTTTATTCATAACTTTGATATGCATAAAGTTGTAAAGCATATTGTTTGTCTAATAGTTATTTGGCAGATTTATTGAGAAAGCCCCTGATTCCGACTTGGATAGATTAGGTTAGAAGGCTAATGCGGGAGCGGAGCGGAGCGAAGCCCCCGCATTAGGCCTTCGTGGTTATTTTTTTTTATAACCATGTAGAACTTTATTTAGTCAAATGAACATTCTGGTTTAAAATAGTTATAGTTACGCGTCGTTATGCTTAAGTAAACTTATGCTTTGGGACAGTATGCTTATAAAATATTATGCTTATAGTAAATAGGATTAAAAAAAAAATTATTAAAAACTTATGGCAAATGAGTATTATGCGTAAATAATGTTAGGACAAGTAACATTATGCAATGTTAAATTATGACATAAAATTGTAGGAATAAAAATAGAGAACCTTATAAAGGTCCTTCATTTTCCCCAACCTCCACTAACCCTCCCTCGACTACCCCTTCCGACTACCTACCCCTTCCCCCTCTTTCAGTTCCATTTCTGGGAACCGCCTACAAGCTGGCTGTGCACTTGTCAGCCAATTTCAACTTAGTAATACAATAATACTGATCAGTGTCTTACTAATCGGGTAACGTGATCCTTATTCGTAAGTTTGCATCAATAAATATTTATGTAAGTACGTAGGTACTTGATACTTAGCAGGTATGATAAATAATAATGGTCATTATAACACAAAATCACGTTAGAGTAAAAAATTCACGGTCTAATAAAAACAAAGAATAGAAGTACCTAGATGCTTTCAACATTTTCCTTGAAAATATTAGATAAATATTGTTTTGTTCATATTCAATTGTATTGTCGTATTAATAATACCAAAACCTTAAAACGTAAGTAGTTACCGAAATAATAAAACACAAAAAATATCATGACAACTACCTAACCGTATTTGATAAAATATAGTAAAATTGTCTATTGTTTTTACTTATCCCTTTTCGTCACATACTCTAATTAAATTACCTGTTGGCATATAAAGTAATTAAACTAATAATTATTAAATAAACTAATACACACCTTAAAACAAGAACATATCCAAAAAAAATCCACGTATTTGCACTAATAAACACAATATATTAAACAACCATCACTATTAACAGTTTCACACAAAACCTCCTTTTACTAATTAAATTAAACGTATCAGTCGAAGCATGCGCCATGGCATCACCGGCACGCGGTTTAAAAAAACATTAAAATGTTTATTAAATTTTCGGACAGAGGACGAGCCCTTACAGCCCGTTAGTGGTGACTAAACCAACTTTTCAAGTGTGCTAAGTGCACTCCCGCCCCTACCGTAATTGGCTGTTTGTATCCAATATCCAACCCCTCGCCTGAAAAAAAAAACACGACATATTGTGCGCGGGAAAGTGACTTGTCAACGTATCGGGTTAACATGGCGGCTGGCGACGGCTGACGGCTTTTGTTTTTGTGGTGTGATCATTTAGCGGTACGACGATGTTTAGATAAGTAATTGAGTAATTAATTGGTTCTATTAAATATAATTTGTCAGCTTTTGTGCACTTTTCTGCATGTGTAGTTTTAGTAACATCATACTTACGTGCAGGACTTCACAGTGTGTGTACTAACTAAAATGCTTATAATTTAGCTTACGTTAGAATGATATCTATTGCTTTTTCTTCTGACGTACGATTGTTTTAACGGTATTTGATTATTAGTATCGTAATGTGTCGTTCACGGTACTTAGAACTCAATTAAAATCACTAAGATACAAAGCTTGGCAACTGGTTGCGTAATAAGAGAAAACATTCTTCTATCGCAACCAGTTGCCATCAAAGGTAAGAAATTCTTCCGTTGCAACTGGTTGTGAAACTTGTGAATCACAGTTGCGTAGACGGCCGAAGGGCAAATATACCCAATAGAGAATCCCAAACCTATCTCATTCTGTTCTAACTGGTGGTGAGTAGGGTAGAGCTCACTGAAGAGGTTTTGTGGTGTCAGTGGGAAGACCAAAGGCTTGTCCTGTCTGTCTTCTGTGTGTGCCGTTAGGTACAGAATATCTCTGTTCTTATAGGGTCGGCAACGCGAGTTTGACTGCACTCGTCCTCATCTATATTCTATAGGGAACATAATAGGAATCCTGAAACAAAACCGTTTTTAAAATACGTAGAAGAACGAACCTTCAAAATTCGAATGAAACCACTTTAAAGATAGTCTGTTTACAACAATATGCCAGGTCACGGTAACCACATTCCATCAGGTGGGCCGTGTGCTTGTCTGCCATCTAAGTGGTATAAAAAATACAATAAAACTCATTGAGTAATCAATATCATCATCTATCTGCTCTCGCTCTAATTTACATGGGGTCGGCGCAACATGGAATTCCTCTCCTCAAGAACTTTTTAATACCCTTCTTGTAGAAACTCTTACTGTAGTTGCTTGGAAAAAAACATAACAGGGAGTTCATTCCACAGTTTCACGCATTGTATGATAAAATAAATATCTCGTAATAAAACAATTTACTTAATTTTATTTGAGTCCTATTTCTGTCATTGGTAAAATCCACTCCAAATCCGTACATTTTGTTTGTTTGTTTTAAACACAGATTTCTATAAACCATAAACAATATTCCAAACCATTGTTGACGTATTCATCCCATAAAACTTACAAACATGATACGAAGATCAATACCGATTAGTGTGACGTGCAGTCTACCGGGCGAGACGACCGGCGAGCGGCGGCGAGGGCCACCCAGGTAGCAACAGCCGGAGTCGACCTGTCTCGGAGGAAGTTGTTCCAGTTCGATTACACCCGGGATATTCGCAGGTAGGTGCTGTGAGAACCTGGATAATACTGATAGCGTATGAAGTGTAATTGTAAACTAAGTACTCTTTACTTACATTGGGCATATGAAAAAAAAATGGAGCACTCCGGCGACAAAAGTATCTACAAACGCGCATAAAAGTTTGTACTTCAAAGAGGTGTCACACGTGTATTGTAGCCATTTATAAAAAACTAGCTTTTATAAAAAACGACGCGACGACGTGCCGACGACGCGCCTAAAAAAGGTAAGAATCACTTCAAAAACTTGTGTTAATTTTATGTATTAACGATTCTGCTGAACCCGGGTATTTTGATATTGTCAGTAGGATAGCTTAGGAAATTGAATAGTTTTGTTGCCGATGATACCTACGGCTAAATCGACATGCATCTAATGCATCCACATGCATTCTTCGCCGAAAAGAAGAGAAACTTTAACACGTGTTTTGCTTAAATGGGGTCAATTATACCCCCTTTTGCCTCTCCCTTCCTCTCATACACTCTTCAGTGTGATAAGCCACGGTAACCACCTAACATGAGACCGACTCGACTTAACACTTATTTGCTACCTTTGTAGTCCAAAAAACCTTGCCCAAATAAGAAGCCTGACAATATCAACGGATGCTATAACAAAAAATATTTGGCGTGCGAAATTTCCATATGAAAAAGTCACACCGTGAGAATTTAGTCAGGCAAGTGGTGCTATGTGCCGGGACTCCGGGAGCATTCGGCTCAGTGAACAGTGATGCCTGCGAGCTGGCCATCGACGAGGTGGTCTGTGCCACACATGGAGTTCTGGGTACTGGGAACTACTTTTTAATTAGTAGCTTGCCTGTTTTTTATTAGATAATTAGGTATTTAGGAGGCGCGGGTTCGATCCCCGCTCAGTGCAAATATTTGTATGCATGAATAAAATATTTGCATTGACCATGTTTATAATATGTATGTACCTATTTACAAAAAAAAAGTATCTAAGTATGTAGGTATATCCGCATTCTAGATTCCATAACACAAGCTAATTAAGCTTACCATGGGTCTAGATAGCGTTGTGTAGAATGTTGTAGAATATTTAATTTATTTATTTATTTATCTAACTAAAAATCTTACATAGCTTTTTCATACATTCTAAGCGTAAGCTGTTACGGGTAGTTGGAGCCCTAAAAATCTGACTTATTTAACTTCAAAACTTTGGGTTGTAAAGGTCAGATGGTAGTCGCTTCGCAGAAAATATCTAAGTTCAACCGCATCACAGTTAGGTTCTAAATAGAACGATACTCAGTCCTTAATCTTTTTCTCTGAGGACAGATTGTATAGACAGATTGACGGATTATACAATCTGTCCGCAGATAAATCGAGATTCAGAACTAGTACCCGTCTGGAATACGAAATTTAGTCTGGAAAACCGACCCCAACTGAGTCAGGCTAAGACTCAGAGAATGATGAGTAAGTAAGTTACCCGAAGGTATAATGTTTACAAGAGCGACAGCAAAGGCGTTAGGTTCAGTTAAAAAAAAAAAAAAAAAAAAAAAACGAAGAAAGTTACTGGTTTGAAAAGTGTTACTGTGGATATTGCTGTTTGAAATTATTCTTAGTCAAGATGGAGTCTTGAAACGTGCGCTGAAGACGACATTCTGGCTCTGATTACGTAGGACATCATGTCTTTAAATTATACTAACTTACCTATACCTATGCCCGCGGCTTCGCTCCGCCCGCGTGGATGTCGGTTATTGCTCCTCTTGGTCATATCTCCGGTTCAATTCAAAAAATTGCGATCAAACATAAGATAAGTCTGACGAAACCTTTCTAACAAAAAATCTGTATCAAAATTTGTTCAGAAAAAGACAAACAGAGATCTCCAACAACAAAAAATCTTAAGAATTCTGGTCCATTCCAGTTTGTGTACAATCACCTAACATATCGTTATGTAATAGGTATTTATAACATAATCCAAGTATTTTATTTTCAAATAGTTAACTCCAATATACAGACACGGTCACTTTACAATTAAATAATAGTAAGTAGGTACGTGTAGATGGAATAAAAATTCAAATCCGTTGATCCACCGGCTCACCGGCACCGCTCACCTGACGGAAAGTCGATCGTTCGGAAACGGAAGTCTCAAGTGACGTGTCCGCTGTGTCCGGTAACCGGATAGCGGGGATGTACCCCTCTGACATAATGATGCCGCGGGCCTGCACGGCACCGACGAGGACTGGTTTGATTACTGGGGGGGTTGAATTTGAATATATTTTATAGTAGCTTTTGCTCATTCGCGTTATTGTAGAGACGTTCTATATACTATTCATACTCGTATGATAAATGTGTGAAGATGTTTTGATGTTTATTTTAGTACGCTTAACGGGTCTGGCTGAGCTACAAGGATAGATTATAGTCTGGAGTAAGACATGGACTTTTTATTCTGGGAATAGGTTCCCATGTGTTACGGGACCGGGATTAAAATTCCACGCAGGTGTAGCCAAGGGCATCTCCTGAAGACACCATCTGTAACAAAAAAAGAATTAAATCAGAGAGAAAAGAAATCGCCTCTATAACTGTAAGCCCGTAGTTAGTCTAACTCTAATAGAGTTAGACTACGGGAAGACCTCCAAAAAGATCACTAACAGAATTTGTTTTTTTTTAGAAGTCGGTACAAAGCTAGAGATGGTTCACAATGTCACAAAGTCTTTCCCACGATATAATTAGAACTTAGGTACCAAAATCAGATAGCCACCAAAAAGTTATTAATAGATAAAAATCTAAATTCACCAACTACCGTCAATCTCTTCAACCGTATAAATAATCGCAAAACAAACTTCGTGAACATCAAAAGCTACAATGCACCGACACCTGTATTTACCCTTAGGCTCAGTAGCAAGTGTGTGCATGTTTGATTTGACAGGTAAGCGTGTTTGTACTCCTATTTTGGGGTGAGGTACTTTTGAATAACGTTATTATGTTGTTTCATTGTTTGTTATATTTTATTGGGGTGCTTTAACTCACAAAGGGTGCTTTACCGCGGTGATGAGCCCCCAATTAATAAAAAAATAAAAAATCATTTTTATGAAGAGATATGTAAAGGGAAACGACCACATATCGATTACTAGGATCTGTTGAAATGTGGACCTCGAAGTGTAGACCAAATAAAGGCATCTGATATCACCAAAATATCTACCCACCTTCTTTATCATGGGGAAACCCCATTCATAGCAAACGATGCTGTGGTAAGTACGCTGGGTCCGAAACATCTGAAGTACTACGGTGTTCTTCACATCAGCCATATTGCCGGAAATCCAGATGCACTTCAGGAATGTAATCACTGGAACTCCAAAACAATTAAAACCACTCAAACTCAAAGTTGCTTGGAAATTGGAAAAACTCACTGGAGTGGTGTTGTGAGGTCAGTGGGAAGACCAATGGCTTGCCCTGCTTGTCTTCTGCGCTGACGGCACAGAATCTCTTTGTGCTTACAGGGTCGGTAGCACGAGTGTGACTCCCCTGGTGTTACACTCGTCCATGGATCACGGTAACTTTGCATCAGGTGGGCCGTGTGCTTGACTGCGACCTAAGTGGTATAAAAAAATCGAAACAAAATTAAACTAATCACAAACCCCAATTCAAATCAACAATAAGTAAGATCACAGTTGCCAGCAGCCATACAATACAATCCCATTTGTAAAAACAACCGTCTCCCAAACAATAATACACATTTCAAGCAATCAACCGATGTAAAACGATACGTCTCAATCGGAAACGCAAATAAAAGATAAAATGCATGTGTAAGTGTAACACAATATTTAAGCACAGATTCACCACTTATCTTCCGTACTATGATTGATTCACATTTAATTGTCTGTGGGGATCACGACGCGTGCCGTGCGCGTGCCTTGACAGATCGCCGGCCATTTTAATTTTTTTGGCGCGCTACTAAGAATGGCGGTAATACAGCTTTGGAAAGTAATTATAGTAATTTTATATCTTTAATCTTTAAATGTATTTCGAACCGACAAAAATGTGTACTTTAGTGCGACGTGGTAAATACTTAGCCGATTAGGTATAAGGCTACATAATTACGGATTATTTTTTAAGCTCCTCGCAGTGTGAGTAGTAGAGAGGTACTTAGTAGAGACACTATTTGTGAAGTACATAGGTAAAACCACAAATAAAATTGGTATAGATAGCTATACCAATTTTATTTGTGGTTTTACTTAAGACTTTATATACAAATAGGCCCAGAATCCCGAATAGACAATTACAGGTAGATTATAGACCTATTTTTTGTTTGTGCGGAAAATCGCTACGGAAATACCTCGCCGCCCGTGGTTATATCTGACCTGACCTGACTCGAACCGACTATAACCGGAGGTCACCTCGGGTCTGTAATAAAGGGGTGTAAGATGGTATAATAAGGGCTCCGGTAGAGCGTTCTCTATTCTCATCAATTCTTAACTCAGTTGGAGTCTACTTTCCAATTCAATTGATGCGGCTGGACTTCGCTTTTGACTAGTAGGACTTTTGAGGGCTCCAACTACCCGTTACGATTGCCATAGATGTTCGTGCTCACCGAAGCACGGAAACCAGACTAATGCAAATAGAGATCTTCATGTCGGTATACAAATATTTGCAGTGAGCTGTAATCGAAGTCGCGCCCCCTGTGTAGCAGTCGATCTATCGTTTTCTATCCTCTCGGAAAAAAAATAAAACCCTTGTTCTTGATTCTTTTTTCTCAACTTTTCAAGGAGGTAGGACACGACGGTATTTCCGTCTCAATTAAACAGTCCGACTGGGGAAGTACCACCGCCCTACAGAATATCGCGGTTATAATAACCTCGTGTTGTGTTCCCAGCGTCGAGTAGGGTAGCCAGAGCTCACTGAGGAGCTTTTGTGCTGTCATTGGGAAGACCAAAGGCTTGTCTTGCTTCCAAAGGGGATCCTGGCCACGGTACCTTACCACTTTCTTTTCTTGTCTGGACCTAAGTGGTCTCAAAAAATCTCAGCTGGGTTCGGTTTTCCAGTCTAAATGTGATGCGGCAGAGCTTCGATATTTTCCGGGAAGCGTCTGAAAACACCATTTTATAGAAAGAAAAAGAAAAAGAAAGAAATGTTTTGCTTTTATTCGTAAGCAAAACAAAGAATTTCCGATAATTCAAAACAACTGTGGAAATTATGTTCCCGTTCAATTTCTTCTGAAAGCTTTACAAACTCAACAATGTACAAAATCGTTGGTTAGATTTTATTTTGTAGGTACAGTCACCCACAGAAGTTGATGAAGACTGACGAAACAAAACGATCAATAACATTGAAATCCATTGTAATAATATAATAAAGCGAAAGTAATTCTGTTACGCGTTCACGCCTAATTATTCTGATCACATTTGGTACCGATATTGTCTAGAATTAGGGATAGGATAGCGATAGAACATAGACTGCCATTTATCACGAAAAGGGGGTTGTTAAAGGGGTTAAATAGTGAATGAATGAAATGAAATTAAGTTCGTCATTTTTAAGAGATCCTGATTTAATTTGGCACACAGATAGATTAGAACTTGATAAAGAACATAAGCTATGTTTGATCGCGGACGCGATAACCAACATCCACGCGGGTGGATCCGCAGACAGCAACAAATCAATAAAATATAGAGATAATTTTAAAGCAATTAGTTTGCTAGACTAAACAAATTATAATAAATTGGAAAAAGCGAAATCAATTCTCGGGCGGGACTCGAACCCGCGATCTTTCCCTTACAGGGGGAACGCTCTGACCACTGAGCCACCGAGCTTCGCCCGAGAGTGACCTAATTTTTCCAATACATCCATCTTACGGCGATGGTGGGAGTAATCTACCGATATTCGTACGAACTATCGGAATCAATGAATGATGTTGCAATCATTTTTAAACATTGATTTTTGATAACTCCGCCCAATCAATTGAGATAATTTTAAAGCAATTAGTTTGCTAGACTAAACAAATTATAATAAATTGGAAAAAGCGAAATCAATTCTCGGGCGGGACTCGAACCCGCGATCTTTCCCTTACAGGGTTGCAACATCATTCATTGATTCCGATAGTTCGTACGAATATCGGTAGATTACTCCCACCATCGCCGCCGTAAGATGGATGTATTGGAAAAATTGGGTCACTCTCGGGCGAAGCTCGGTGGCTCAGTGGCCAGAGCGTTCCCCCTGTAAGGGAAAGATCGCGGGTTCGAGTCCCGCCCGAGAATTGATTTCGCTTTTTCCAATTTATTACAATAAAATATAGTTTGTTCTTCTTCTTCATCCTAGAGCGTTAATACCCAGTCGCGTCCGAAGCTTTCACCTCGGAGTCTGAGTCTCAACTGCTTTAGCTAGACCTCAATATTTTCCGTGAAGTGACTGCCAACTGACCTCCACAACCCAATGGTGACATTAGGCGATATCGAAGCATTGCAGCTAGACCATTGTTGTTGAACTTTTTAGGGCTTTAACTACCCGTAACGACTGCCATAGATGTTCGTATAGCAACCGGAACGGCTTAACGTGCTCTACAAGGCACGACCAGACCAATGCAAATACCCATATTCATGCATACAAACAAATATTTGTACTGAGCGGCGTTCACTACCGCTACGCCGGCTGTAGTTTGTTGTATGATTATTTTTGTAATATTCAAAAGACTAAATTAATTTATGATCATTTTTGTTTATAATAATGGTAAAATTTGAAGGCTAAAGTGATTTTTAACTTGAAATGTTGAAAGCTACTATTGATAGCGACTGTACGTCGCAAGTTGCGAGGACCGAAGCCGTATCTGAAACCTGCCAAGTGTGATCGATACAATATGGAGGGCGCTTTCCAAAACTTCGCGAAGCTTTTGTCTGTAACTTCGAGGACTCTAAATTGATTTTATTTCAATAGAACGATCTTTTAGTCAGCGACGCCATATACGCCCGGAATTCTGCGATTCTCTTCCCACTCGGCGATTTGAATTTTAGAGTTCCGTACCGAAAAAAGGTGATAAAGACACTTTATATAGGTCACAATGACAGACGTCTTATTAGAAACTTGGAAGTTAAATCAATTAGTCTATTGCAGTCCACTGTACTGGTGGTGAACGCGGCCGCTACGCAGGAGGCGCGGGTTCGATCCCCGCTTAGTGCAAATATTTGTGTTCATGAAATATGGGTAGGTATTTGCATTGGTCTGGTAGTGGTCGTGCCTCGGAGAGCACGTTAAGCCGTCGGTCCCGGCTACCATAAGAACATCTATGGCAGTCATTATGGGTAAGTTCAAAAACAACGGTCTAACTACAAAGCTTCGATATCGCCTAATTCAGGTCAGATGGCAATCGCTTCTCGGAAAATATCGAGGTCTAGCCAAATTCGTAGTTAAGACTGGTAAAGCGCCCTCGGACCCCAGACTCCAAGCTGAAAAGCTTCGGATGCGACTGGGAATTAACGCTAGAATGAAGAGAGTCCACTGACATTAGGTCTCTCCCAATGTTGGGGAGGCTTTGGACTACTGTTTCCACGCTGGCCAGACGGGTAGGTACAGGGATTTATTTCGAGTTTTCGTTCTCTTGCAGTGCTATCGTACCTATGCGTACTTTTCCATTAATCGCCTCCCAATTTATCTAGGGAACAATATACCTCGGGACATATATATCTTGGACCTAAAATGTGCTCTATAAGCGCAGTACGCGTATTCTCAAATTCACTAAGCATAGAATATTACAATACAATCTGCGCGCACTGGCGCCTCATTTGTCTCGTGTCTTAGGTCTAAGACATGTATCAGGTATACCTACTGGTTTTATTTTAGCTGTTGTGCTCAGATGAATTGTTTGACATGATGCCCACTACATTCTATCAACGCACCACTCGCCATAGGCATCGGAAATGGTGCGCACTGCACGGTATGAAAGGAACTCCTTGCGGTAGTTTTTCGCGGCAACTATGGGCTACTTCAAGATGGGCATTATAAGGTTTCTTCAGGGCTGTACAGCACGCCCCTGGTGTTGCATACATCCATAGGCCACAGTAACCACTTCCCATCAGGTAGGCCGTGTGCTTGTCTGCCCCCTAAATGGTATAAAAAATAAAGCTTAGCTGACTGTACTTATTAACATTATCGATCAGTAGTCGCCGAGCATACGTGCCTCTTTACCACGCAGACACGTAGAACTCAATAAATATAATATAGGTTCTGACAAGTGGCAACACAAAGATTACAAAATATTTGTTGTTTCATCCTTCGATTTTGGATCTTACTATGATATTATTATACAGGGTGATCAATCCAAATGGGTCAGTAGGGAGAAGTCAGAAACTATGAGAGATAGCGAGATTTGATCTTAGGAAGCATGGCTTCGATTTTAAATGTAATGATAATGACATTCAAACTTTTCTTCAAACTCTCATACATAATCAGGACTCGAACCTGGTCGAAATTTCTGTAAACAAATTCAGAGTCTTTGTTCGTTTTTTTTTTCGTTATTATTGTTGATGCTGCGAATCATAAGTCACAGTACATAGCAAATAACACAATAATAATGTGAAAGTTATTCAAAATTAACACAAAGTGGTTTTGAATAACCTCGTTTGATCTAAAACACAAATTCTACCCAAGAAAACAAAAAGTTATTAATTGTTCCATTTGCAAATCCATATCCAAATCCAGACTTCCAGACTAATATTATAAATGCGAAAGTAACTCTGTTTGTCTGTCTGTCTGTCTGTTACGCTTTCACGCCTAAACCACTGACCCGATTTAGATGAAAATTGGTACAGAGATAGATTAGACCTTGAGAAAGGACATTGGCTATGTTTTGTCGCCCAGCCACTAAAAGAATAATGTATAAAATCGATGTAGAAAGGATATTAATAAGTGGTCTATTCAGATAAATGATTCATATGACGACATTTTGCAAATTGTTTAAATTGTGGGTATTTATTATAGTAGTAGTAGTAGTAGGTCTAATTCTTTCAGGATCAATTATACAAATAAACACTACATACGATTAGGTATATAGAATATTGACCAGGTTCGATTTCTGGTTTGTATAAGAGTTTGAATGTCATTATTATTAAATCTAAAATCGAAGCCATGGTTTACAAGAAGTCCAAGAACAGATATCGCTATCTCTCATAGTTTCTGACTTGACTCTCCTTACAGCGGGGGCACACAGTGCGTTGCGGCACCGCACCGCAGAATTTCGACCAATCGGCGGCCACAGAAGCGGTGCGGACCTACTGACCTATTTGGATTGATCAGGATCCTGTATAATTATATACCTACGTGAAAGTTAAATAGTAACATTGTACGAGGTTATAATAGTGGCCCTCTTTTCCGAGACTTTGCCTTCAGCTTACCATCAGGCGAGGATGGTGTCCTATTTAAATAAAATATAAATTAACATTACTTATAGGACATTTTACACAGCACTATCTACTTAGACCCAGGCCCAGAGTAAACTTAACTTTTAAAGCTTGTGTCCTAGCATGGGTCCTAGAATGCAGATAACCATATCTACTATAAATACATTTTCTTTGTAAATACTCTTTGTCTAAACAGCGCCATTCAATTCAACGAGCTTCTTGAATGATATTTAGCCATTTGATCAAACAGCCAGGCAAATGACTTGGATTAAACTAGTTGGCTGCGCTGCGACATATGATATACCTTTTATAGCCTATAGCTCCGTATATAAACATTTTTATTATCTATTTTCAACTGTTATTTTTTATTACAATAATTTTTAAACAAAAATTACTTAAGACAATAAGTAACCATGCGGTGTTTTTTTTCTACCATAATAAACCACCAAGTTATTACTCTATGTTTTTGTCATTTTTATTTAGTCTGGCAACATCTAAATTTATAATGTCAAGTATTTATTGTCGCAAAAATTTCAGTCATTATTTTCGTATTTTTATTCGTGACATCAAATAAGATAAAGATACGAAATAAATCAATCAAAAACATTCCGTGAAAGTTTACAGTGTAAGCCCGTTGTTTCGGCTGTGGTTGCTAAATTGTCAGTGTTAACGTGTGTGAAGGTACTGCATAAATGAATAATGTCGCTGAGGTCGAAGGCCCTGGCACTAGTGGAGGTGCTGCTGAGGGTGCCGCCTCTGTTTGTGGTGGATGAATTCCTGAAAATCAGTTTGGGACTGCCAGTGTCGAGTGGCGAGGAGGTGTCCATCCTTAGTAACATTACTGTGGACCACGTCGATGTCTCTGATTCTGATGCGAATTATTACGACGCGAATTTCTACAACGCATTCTTTTTCACGCTCCTAAAGTTTCTCGTGTGCTGTATAGGTGAGTAAATTTTTTTTAAGCACTGGTGTTGCAGCATTCGGCCGTTAAATATGTTGCCCAACTTTTAGGTTCTGTTTCGAAATACTGCTTGCATCGTCTTGTCACTAAGCGTATCAATGCAGTTCTATATTGTCGTTGATTCTACTATGATAATATTGATTAAGCCTTGTGGAACAATATACAACATTACATCACAAATTTGTTAGAAAAAGTAAACATCTAGGAAGGAAATTTAAGGTTTCAGACCAGTTAGTTTAGTTGTCAGACCTGAAGAGTGGTCTGACAACTTAACTAACTGAACCAAAAGGTTTTGTTTCACATCTGTCACTGGTTTAAGTCTTATTTTGGATAAACCTCTCCTATTTTTTTATTAAGTTACAGTACATATTAGAAATGTATGTGTTATGTGGCCTATGATACTCATTTCAACAGACTTTGTAGTGTACAAGTTATATATTTTTGTTAGACTAATTATTTAGTCTTACCATACATGTTTCTACCTACGATATATGTATTCACAGGTATGTGAATCATGTAAGTGCAATATTGTTGTATAATACATTGTAATAGATTCCTATTAGTAATTCATAACTATATTTTTCCATTCTTATTTGATAATTGGCTCAGCCTCAGACACATGCCTCGAGTCAACAATAGTACTCGGAATAAATATAAGAAGGCAACAGGCTCACCTATAACGTGAGACTGAATACAATGATTGGTGAAATGTGGGTGTTAATTCACCTCTGCCTAACCCTCCAGGGATAAACTCGTGTGTATATGTATGTTATTTGATAATAAAACAATTTATTTTTTCACAAAAATGCCCATAACTATATTTACTATTAAATCAGCTGAAACTGGTGGTTTTTTTAATTAGGAATGGGTTTACATTGGCAGTGCAATGGCTGGGGTACGATCCTAATGCAAAGGTTATGAAATTACTTTCCGCAAATATACCAAAAAATGCATCCGCTTAAAATGAATATTTTTTATAATACTTCAAAAACTGTGACAGAAATAAAAGAATAGAAGAAAACAACTATTTCAATTAAAACTAAAGTAGTAAAAAATAAAATATATAAACCCAAAATGCTTATCTTCTAATATATAAAAATCAATGCCCCTTTTTGTTGTTATTTATAACTCAAGAAGGATTGACTAATTTTAGTCTAGAAATATTCGTGGGTGTCCAGGGAAGGTTTAAAGGATAAGAAAATAGGTGCAGCGGGAACTGGAAAAATATGGTGGTACGAAGTTCGCCCGGGCAGCTAGTTTATTTATAAGTTTATTGTACACCATTCAAAAATACATAATTAAAATATATGATTACAGACACAGTATAAGGGCGACCTCATAGCTTAAAGCAATTTCTGCTAGGCAACCCTTGGATGGTCATAATGTAGGATTGAGTGGTAGTTGTTTTGGTGTAAAAAATGCATTTTGGACCCCAGCTTAGGGCTTAAGTTGTATAGAGATCCGATTCTCAGCACTCCATGGATTCACCGTGCGGTCGCCGGGTCCATAACGTGATACAGAGAGGAACACCATGACGGCGACTGGGACTTGCAACCTTGCATCAGCGCTCACCTCCACCGTCAGTAGTGTTCCCCCCCCCCCCCTACCTATCCAAATTTGGTAAGATCCTATCAATGCCGCTTTTGATATTCGATTTAGTAGCTGCAGAGAGAGTAAAGAACAGTATGGAATACTTGACGTGAGAGTGAGTGAACACCATTGTAACATGGTACATGTCTGTAATGATGACCCTCTTTTCTGAGACTTTGTCTACAACTTACCATCAGGCGAGGTGAAGTAAAATTGATGTGTTCTGCATAAAAAGCTCACACTTGGCTGGTTTATTGTTTTGATTCTCACTGCAATAAAAAAAGATGCATAGCGATGCACAATTTATTTTCTGCCACACACAGTCCGATATTATCTGATGTAGACACCCATGCAAATTTCGAACTGCCAATTTATGCAATTTTATACATGCAAGACAAACGCAGCTGAAAACTGCCTTATCTGGTATTCTAATGTTACCGTGCAGTTTGCACTATGTACTTATTGTGCTAAATGTACAGTTTCAGGCATAATTAGTGAGTAGGGTAGACGGAGATCGCTTTTGTACTGTCAGTAGGAAGACCAAAAGCTTGTCCTGCTTTGTCTTCTGTACTGATGGCACGGAAACTCTTGTTCTTACAGGGTCGGTAGTACGAGTGTGACTCCCCTGGTGTAGCACACGTCCATAAACATTTGCACTGAGCGGGGATCGAACCCGTGCCTCCTGCGTAGCAGCCGCGTTCACTACCGCTACGCCACAGAGGCATATATACCATAATATAAACTAGTACATCGTCTACCTGAACCCTAATCCTACTAATTGTCAACTAACTAGACTGTATGAATACTTCATAGTCCACTCATAGTCCTGAAGTTCAAAATTAATTTAAAAACAGTTCATTACATTTTTTCATTCACTCAACAAGTTGCTATTTAGTATTAGACTTTAATTCCATAACAGTAAAGTCTAAAATTTAATGGCATTTTTTGCAGTGTCTGGGGTATGACAGTGGTCGTCAACTAGCAGAATCAGAGTCCAGAGAAATAGATACAGTATCTACATTACTTTTTTTAATATGCTATTTTCTTTGATAAATATTACATTGAATGACGCTGCTTTATATTTTTCATATAGGACACTTCAATTTCACTTCACCTCGCCTGATGGTAAGCTGAAGGAAAAGTCTCAGGCAAGAGGATCACCATTATAGACACGAACCATGTTACAATGGTGGCACTCAGCTTGATGGCCTCATCAAATGCTTTTTCACACCCCTCTTAAAGGACCCAGGACTGTAGGAGAAGGATAAACGATGTTTTGGACCGCAATCAAGTCCATCCTTTCCCCTTGACTATAATAGCACGTTATGATAGGCCCCACTGATTACAGTAATTGAAATTAATTAAAAAGACTGCTAATTTCAATATTTTTTTCCTTTTAGATAGACTATAATATTAGCAGTCTGTGTAAATGAATTTATTTTTCTATTAAATTCCATTATGGGTCTTTCAGTTTGTATGTACAGACAATAAAGGATATACGGTCGCACTTTTCATATAAAGTATGTAAAGGTGCAACCGTATCTTCTTTGTCAAGTGTACAGTCAGCATCAAAAATAAATTATCAGTTTTATATTAAAATTATTTGTATTATTTTATCTTAAACTATCTGACCCGCCCCGGCATACTTGATAACCCCGTGTCACCCCTTTAAAACATACTATATTTGCCCGCAGAAATTCTAAAACAAATTTAGAATTTCGCAGGTAATTTTTTAAATTTTTCTCTGTGTAAGAACCATCAATCATACCTCAAGGAATATTCTAAAAAAAGAATTAGCGAAATCGGTTCAGCTGTTCTCGAGATTTGCAGTCAGCAACACCTTCAGCGAGTCATAGAAGATTTAATTAGTTTTCATTCAGATTTTTAATTTTACTTATTCTGTAACAAATTCGGAAAGTGTCCCCTCTATTAATGATATTTTGTAGCAACTGCTGGCAACACCATTTATACTGACCTAGTGGGTTGCTTGCTAGCTTCCTACATGAGCGCCGTATTCGCGTCCTCTGTTGTGGACAAGCTTTGGAGTTCTTACAGTTAAATGCTGGCGTGCCGCAGGGGTCTGGAAATGGAATGGAAAGGGGACTCTTTTATCCGCACTTAGCCTCTTTCTTGGGCCATTGTGCGTGGCCGCAGGGGTCTGTCACCTACTCTCTTTCTTTTGCTTATCAATGACCTGCTATCCAACCGGCTGCCCCAAATCAAAACCCAGTAAGAGCTTTTCAACAAATTGTGAGAGCTTAAAATCATAAAACAGACCAGCCTTATAAAAGTATTAGTGTTAAAGTAATAAAGTGATATTTATTGGTTACAGTACTAACCACTGATTACATAATGAGTAAAATACTTCGATAATAATGGGTATTGCATGTTTTACACCCTTACTAAATTTAAAAATGAAAATCTCAAATCGCGATGGAATTTCAATTATTTCAAGTAATTTCCTATTGTCATTACGTAAACCTTTAGTTTCTGTACCTGACCTGACCTTACCTTTCGTAATCTCAACCTTCAGAATTTATCCTCGTATAACAATTACTAGGAAATGAATTCATACCAAATCTAATCCATACTAATATTAACGCGACATTAACTCTGTCTGTTACGCTTTCACGCCTAAACCACTGAATCGATTTTGATGCAATTTAGTACAAAGATGGTCGCGATAACCGTCATCCACGCGGCAAAAGCTAGTATTACTAATATAAACGCGAAAGTAACTCTCGCCTGTCTGTCTGTCTGTTTGTTTGTTACGCCTGCACGCCAAAACAACTGTACCGATCTTGATAAAATTTGGCACAGAGATGGACTAGAGACTAGACCTTAGGCAAGGACATATATATGCTACCTTTTATCGCGAAAAGGGGCTCAAGTTGTTGTTGTTCAAATAGGGTATGAAAATGTATATGGAAGTTCGTCATTTTTCAACATAACGTGATGAAATTTGATCTTCTTCCTCTTCCAGTCAATGACTCGATTGATCTTTTTTTTATCTAAATTTAAATGATTATTTTTTTGTGTCCAAATGTGCGTGGTACAGCAATAGTCGCAGAATGACCTCCGTCCCCCATGAGCGCGGGCCTGGGGGTGACGGGTGAAGCCGCCCGTCACCCTAGCAAAAGCAGGCCGCAGCGGAGGCGCGCAAGGTGAGTTGGGGAATCCGTAGTCCCCACACCGGAAGAGGGCCAGATCGACAGATATGGCCCTGGGTCGGCCGGGGTGCGAAGGATATGTTTACGACTATCCCATCTCCGGCAACCGACGGCGTGCGTTTTAGTCGGTTCGGTTGGGTTTCGCACGATAAAAAAAAGGTACGGCAATGGTTTTGCTTTCGCAGAATCGAGGACCTGGGCACTTTTGTGCTTCAGAGGGCACGTTGAAAGTCGCTCCTAGCACTCCCAGCTATCAATAGTCAAGACGGAGGCCTAAAAAACGAATAGATTCCTTGTCCATTACCTAATAGAATACCCAACACACCTTGTGAATGACAACGTAATATTGATAATGCATTCCAAACTTATTTTGTTCGGTCTATTTACATACAATACAAATAGAACTAAAGCTATATTGGGAATAGAGTACAGTCAGCATCCGATCGATCTTGGCGAACATAGTACTCAAAATGATTTTAATACCTTGGTATTCCCCCCTTCCTGTTGACAATAATACGAGTTTGATTTGCTGGTACCTGTCACAGGGAAGACCAAAAGCTTGTCCTGCTTGTCTTCTGCGCTGACTGCACAGAACACCAGTGTGACTCCCCTTGTGTTGCACTCATCCATAGGCCACGGTGACCACTTTCTATCAGATGGGCTGTGTGCTCGTCTGCGACCTAAGTGGAATAAAAAAAAAATTCAGACTTTGCAGACAAGATCATTCTGTCGCTGACAGTACACGGAAATTAATATAAGTGCTTTTTTTTTATTTGAACTTCATGAATGCTCTAGTACGTAAATAGATTTTGTTTTTATATGATTCCAATAGTGTTTCCAATAATAGCCAAGTCAAGCAAGCCGAGCCAATCTTTGGATGGGTGGGGTGACCAACCGTGAGGTGAGGCTGAGATCCCTCCGTGCCTCGGGGAGCACGAACTTTGATATCGCCAATGGGTTGTGGAGGTCATATGGTACGCTTCACGGTAAATATCGAAGCTCAGCCGCGTCGCAGTTAGACTGGAAAAGGCGGACCCCGGACTCTGAGGTGAATGCCTCGAATGCGGACTAACGCAAGGATGATGATGATGAATATAATGATCATCATCATCATCTAGCGTAGTTCCCGGTGGCTGCCGAGAAATTCACCCCGGAGCCTAGGGGTTGGGTTAGTTGTACGGTTGTACCCTGAACTTACTGCCCCTGCTTCAGCTGCTACAATTTGGCAACCAAATTGTATCACTACTTTGTATCACTTTCATTCAGCAGCATCACATGCTAGTTCTATGCATTCTGTCTATATTTTAGTTTGAGGTCCGAATACATAATAAGGCCTCGACAATTAACGTCAATTTGCAACACTTACATAATAGTATTTGATTATGTGCATATCCTATATCATGCCGCCATTACTTATTATGTTTCTAGTTGGATTCACCTAATGAGCATGTCGACTTGATACAAACTTCCTCAGCACTATCCGGCCAACCAGTGCCTCGAGCTCGAAAAATATTCGAATTCGTATCGTAAACGTAGTATTGAGAGAACGAAGCAATGCGATTGGCAGGCTTCGCATACAGACAGGTGCACAGTAGGCAGGCGACCAATCCCAATGCTCCGTTCTCTCAATACCTTTTCTATTAAGATACTAGCCTTCCGCCCGTGGCTCCGCCCGCGTGCATCTCTGAGTAACGCGACCTTTGCTCATATCTTCGGTTCTACTCAATCGATTGCGATAAAACAACCGTAAGATTTTAAGTCTGATTAAGTCCTTTCTAACAAAAAAAACCGCATCAAAATCCGTCCAGTAGTTTTTGCGTCCATTGCGAACAAACAGACAGGAAATTCAAAAAAAAAAAAATTTCCTGTTCAGTATCGTTAACATAACATAACCCAAGTATTTTTTTTTAAATATCTCCAATGTACAGACACGACCACTTTACAATTATATAAATAGTATAGATGATTCCGAAGCTGACCGCATACGACAACGACAGACGCATGCAGCACATACAGCGTACCCATTACTTGTTGAACTCCGATACGGACAAAAGGGACCATAGAGAAGCCGCAATGAATTACGCGCATGTGCTGTCTGCGTCAGCAGTTGTCGTATGCGGTCGGCTACGGAATCACACCTTTAAAAGGAGGTAGGACACGATGGTATTTCCGTCCCAATCGAGCAGTCCGAATGGGGAAGTACCTCCGCCCTACAATCTTCTCTAATATATAAAATTCTTCTGTCACGGGGTGCGTAATCGAACTCCTCCGAAACGGCTTGACCGATTTTGATGAATTTTTTTGTGCTTATCCGGTATCTATGAGAATCGGCCAACATCTATTTTTCATCCCCCTAAGTGATAAGGGTGCAGCGGGAACGGGATTTGAATACCACGCGGGCCGAAAATATGGCGGTACGAAGTTCGCCGGGGCAGCTAGTCTAATATATAAAATTCTCGTGTCACAAATGTGCGTAATTGAACTCCTCCGAAACGGCTTGACCGATTTTGATGAAATTTTTTGTGCTTATCCGGTATCTATGAGAATCGGCCAACATCTATTTTTCATCCCCCTAAGTGATAAGGGTGCAGCGGGAACGGGATTTGAATACCACGCGGGCCGAAAATATGGCGGTACGAAGTTCGCCGGGGCAGCTAGTATAATAATAATAATAACCTTGTGCCGTATTCCTGGCGGTGAGTAGGGAAACCAGAGCTCACAGGAGAGGTATTGTGCTGTCAGTGGAAAGACCAAAGGCTAGTCATGCTTTATTTTCTGCACTGACGGCACAGGAACTCTCTGTTCTTACAGGGTCAGCAGCACGAGTATGACGCCTCTGGTGTAGCATACGTCCATAGTCCATGGTAGGTAACTAAATTCCATCAAGTGGGCCGTGTGCTCGTTTGCCACCTAAGTAGTATTTAAAAAAAAGTTTACGTGAATATCACACATTGAAATAAATCTATTAAACGAGTACTAATAACATCTATTATATCTACTACTAGCCTTTCGCCCGCGGTTCCGCCCGCGTGGATCTCTTATCTTCGGTTCTACTCAACCGATTGCAATAAAACATAGTACGTAAGATTTTAAGTCTGACCAAGACCTTTCTAACAAAAAAAACCGCATCAAAATCCGTTCTGTAGTTTTTGCATCCATCGCGGACAAACATTTCCAATTTACAATTATTTAATAGTATAGATAGATTATAATATTATAACTATAAACAGCAATTACACAGACTGTCTGCTAAAAGGCAACCGAAATGTCGGACAATTCCCAAATCGACCACTTCCCAAAACGACCACTTCCCAAAATGACAATTCCCAAAAGGACAATTCCCAAATAGAACAATTCCTAAAACGTCCACTTCCAAGGATACACAACTACAAGGGTTTTACCCCTTCGGAGCAAAATGTACAAGACGCAAACTACACCAAATAAATCGCGATAGAATCTCCATGCGGGGCGTGAAAAAGCATCTGAGGCCGTCAAGCTGATTGCCACGCCACCATTGTAACATGATACAATGGTGACCCTCTTGCCTGAGAATTCGCTTTCAGCTTACCATCAGGCGAGGTGAAGTCAAATTGACGTGTCTTACATAAAAAATCAGTCAAAACGGTTTTATTGATCGTATTGTCATCCAAATTAAAGGGGTATACCAAATATCAGATCAATCGGTCGACAGGATCTCAAATCCGGTTTTAACACCAAGCCTATGTTTAGTATATACGAATTTTCTAATATAAATATGGAAATAAACCTTTAATAAATTCAAAACATAATTAGCAAAAAAGAAATTCCAAAAAGTACATTCGACCGTGACAGGACTCGAACCTGCAATCTTCGGATCCGAAGTCCGACGCCTTATCCATTAGGCCACACGGTCGCGTTGAGGGAGGTTCTATTTAGCGAATCAGTTGCGACGGCTGACCTATTTTACAAAGATCGACCTTGCATAATGAAAGGGCGTAACATGGGGTGGATATGAATGTGACTTCAAGTGTAGGGAATAGGGTACATTTTCATTTCTGTTTTTTGTTTTATTTTTAAAAGTACATCATTATTATACACAAACTTGGATATGAACAACATTCAGTTGCTTTATTGTATAGTAAATAATGTTAAAGATACCTATCTAGTATACTTACTTACACTTTATTTTCTAATTTTATTTTATTTTCAATAAAAAAAAAAATATTACCTAACTACCTACATTATAATTATGTAGGTACAGACCTATGATACTATTGCTTTTATTCATAGACTTAGATACTATAGACAGGGTATACCTACAGAATTGACGTGTATACCTATGTTCCATTTTTATGAATGAACGTTTGACGACGGTTACTATGCTAGGGATGCACCTTCTACTATCGTAATATTTGTCGATATCTATTTATACTATAACCCGCGCCACGTATCTTGGACCTAAAATGTGACCAAAACGTGCCCTATACGCGCAGTACACATTTCTTGGGTGTCTATTAAGGATAGCACGGGATGCTACTGCGGTAGACGAACTCAAATTCACCCAGCATAGAATATTACAAAGCATTCCGCGGACGCCAGCCAGAGCCTCGTATGTCTTATGATTTAGGTTCAAGATACGTGGCGCAACTATAAAACTAAAACCCGACTACTGCAGAATCACGAATCCCTAGAATGTATTGTTTTGTTAGAGTAAATGGTATGCGACCACGGTTATTCTTGATATTTTCTTGCTTAATACTTCTTAGGGCGTGATTTGCAGTAGTCGGATTTTAGTTTTAGACTTGATTTTTATTTGTATTGTTTTGGTGCAAGCAACACCCAATAATGTATACATGTTTTTAATGTGCTAATAGAGCCCTTTAATTTCATACCAAACACGTTCTATATATCTCAAGTTTTTTTCTATTATAGTCAGAGTTTCAGAGAGTCATTCACACGTCATATTGCCTATAACCAGCGGATGATCAAGACGTTTCTAACAATACCACAATTGCCCAGTTCTAATACGGAAAAACAGAAGATATTACAATTTTGTCAATTCGTATTTCTTCAAAAGAGTACATTTTTATAAAGCAAGAATAGTTTCGTCGTCAAATATTTTATTGGAGTACATCACTATTATGCTTGTAGTAGTATGTTCTAGAAAAATTCAACAATGGCTGTCGCAAATCATTCATAATGTTGGCGCAAATCATTCATAAATGTTGGCACCGTTGGCACGCTGTCAAATTCTCATACTCATTTTCCCAAGTGAGCAATAACTTAAATTTTTTGTCTCTTTTTAGCAGACACAACTGTATATTGGAAAAAAAGAGACAAAGTGATATAATCAAGGTTCAATTCATGTTTGCCTCATATTTGTATAACTAGAATTTCTATATGTTGAACGGGGCCCCCCTGTGCTTTTATTGGATAAAATATTCGGTTCCTAATGTAACATTAAAAAAATTAATAAGCTGCGGAAATTCGGTAAAAAAAAAACAATTTTTGGATAAAATAAAAAAAATATGTTGATAGATTTCATTGAAAAAAAAAAGACGAAAAATCATTTTTGATATCGATGATTTCTCGTATACTGAGTCCAACAGGCCTAGCCAAGGAAAAGAGTAAAAAAAAAATCGATCAAACTGTTCAAGAAGAGAAGAAATTCTGAAAATCATATTTAAAAAATGACATGGCGTGCGTTGCATGCAATACAATACAACGCTAATAATATTATTTGTGTTAGCATCTCAGTAATCATCTCGGACATGCGCACAACACAATAGAGCGCGAGCGTGGCAAACGTTCAACGTAATCAGGTGATATAGGTATAGCTATAAAAGGAAAACATAATGTCTATAAAGATCCGATTCTCAGCACTCCATGGATTCACCGTGCGGTCGCCGGGTCCATAGCGTGATACAGAGAGGAACACCGTGACGGCGACTGGGACTTGCGACCCAGATGTAGGTTTAGGGTGGCCACCTTGTGATGGCTCACCTCCACCGTCAGTAGTGTTCCCCCCCCTACCTATCCAAATTTGGTAAGATCCTATCAATGCCGCTTTTGATATTCGATTTAGTAAAGAGCTTACTGAAGCTCTTGGCAATCCGAGGTCTTTAAGTAAGTTGTACAGGGATTTAGCTGGAATTCCCCTTGCTATTTGAAATAAAACCACTTTTTAACGGATTTATTCGCGATTTATTTGTTATGTTATTACATACTAGCTTTTACCCGCGGCTCCGCCCGCGTGGATGTCGGTTATCGCGACCAAACATAGCCTATCTATGTCCTTTCTCAAGGTCTAATCTACCCCTATTCCAAATTTCATCAAAATCGTTTCATTGATTTAGGCGTGAAAGCGTAACAGACAGACAGACAGATAGAGTTACTTTCGCATTTATAAATATTATATAATAAATATGTAAATATAATAAATAAATAAATTACAAATGCGAAAGTAACTCTGTCTCTCTGTCTGTATGGATGTCACAGTATGGATATGGATTTGTGATCCCGCAACCATGGCTGCTGCAAAGTAGCCGAAACGTCGGGCCAAAAGATAGAATCCGTTATAAATTGGTTTTAATTCAATGAGTGATATTCGCGTAAAATATTAAAAAATACTAGCTGATGCCCGCGGTTCCGCTCGCGTTATCCCGGTTATCGCGGCTTTTGGTCATATCCCCAGTTCTACTCGAGTTACCTACTTGACTAATTACGATTAAACATCCGACAGATTTTTTAAGTCTGACCAAGACCTTTCAAACAAAAAAAAACTATATCAAAATAGATCAAAATCCGTTCAGTAGTTTTTGCGTCCGTCGCGAACAAATAGACAAGGATTCCAAAAAAAAAACATTTTTTTTTTATTTTTTTTTTTATTGGCTTCTTGTTTAGCATTTAGCCATTATCAAGTAGTTTATAATAATCTTATTTGGATGGGTGGATGGATGGATGGATGGATGGATGGATGGATGGATGGATGGATGGATGGATGGATGGATGGATGGATGGATGAATGGATGGATGGATGGATGATGATGATGATGATGATGATGGTGAGTTGGTGATGATGATGATGATGATGATGGCTGCCTCAGTAAAGTGGTGGAAACTTTACTAAAGGCTTCTACGGAGATTTGAAACCAACACAAGAAGTCACAATTCACTGTAATATTTCACTTTCCTACTCTTGTGCGCGTTTTCCAAGACGTTACCTATGTCTAAAAATCCACCATGTTTACACAAAAACTCGAACTCACATTAATTTTGGAAAATAAAATAACACCGCGACGTCCGCGACCGTTCATTCTCGTTTTGGCGGCAAAACTCCAAAAAAAAAACATTTTTGTGTTCGGAATCGATAATTTGACATAACCCAATTTTTTTTTTATCTACAATATATCTCCAATGTACTTTACATACATATTATTATACCTAGTATAGTATAGATAGATAGATATTAGGCATTACTTGGTTTTAAACCGCATAGGTTTTCTATAAAAAATGCCTATGTAAATTTTTGTTGTGCAGCGCAGGTACATCCCTCTACTAATATTATAAATGCGAAAGCTCAGACTAAAAGAATAGTATAGACGGAACGCTTCGAATAAACACTTGAAGCCAAACATTTTCAATGTGTGCGTGTGGGACTCGGATTTCCGTGTACCGATACCACTAACGGTGTGTGCGTAATGTTGCCGGCAAATGAAAAAGTCTCCCAGAAATATCTATGTACCTATTGGACATATGGAATATTTATTTGTTATAATAAATGTTATTATTCTATATCATTTAGACTAATGATTATTAGAATGGCGAGCTGATGTCTCTGCCTACCGCGGAAGGAAATAGGCATGTGAATGAACACTGAGTATGTAAAGACACTTTAGATTCTAAAGGATAAACAACAGTATCACAACACACAACAACAGTGTTGAAGTGCTCGTGGCCAAGTGCGCTCACTTTTCACTAAACGATCAGTGGGTTAAGCTACATAGACGCGATTGTAATTTGGATGGGTGACCTAAGTTGTATTTCATCTGAGCGCTTCAATGCCTCGGACGGCACGTAAAACGTCAGTTAAGACTGAGGCCAATGTTGGTAACCTGAATATCTCTGTCAGTGGTTGGCCACTAATCAGAACTCAAGCTGGGAGGTCAGATTGCAGTCCCTCCCAAGATTGTCGAAAAAACCAAGCCACATATTAAGTAGATTGCAGACACAGATGTGATCGGGAGTTCGGGACTAAGGCAAGAATGATGTTGATGATGATGATGATGATGATTAGAAACATCATGCTTGTCAATTCATGATACTGTTTTTTTTACTCAGTACTTTACAAATTCCTACAAATACTGCAAAATATTTTATGGAAATGATAAAAAAATTATGGCAACACTGTAGAATATGGCGGAGGTTTTGTGTTCCTAGTTTGTGCAACTAAATTATTTAGAAAAATGTTATGAAATAGTTATCTACTTATGAAACGATAATCCAGTATTATTTCTATGAATTGTTGATGTGTTGTTAATTGTTTTTGTAAACCGCTGAACCGATTTTGATGAAATTTGGTATAGGGGTAGATTAGACCTTGAGAAAGGACATAGGCTATGTTTGGTCGCGATAACCGACATCCACGCGGGCGGAGCCGCGGGCAAAAGCTAGTAATAAATAATATAATTGTTTAGTATAAATAAATTAATTAAATAATTTATAATAATTTTAAATTTTATAATAGTGCCTATAGCCAAGGTCCTATATCCATAGTCGCGGACTAAAAATAAATAGTTTAGTTAAATTTGATTATAAATTGATACGAAGTTCAATGAAATACAAAAACTTGTTTTCTTCAATATGCATGTCAATGTCAGAGTGGCCAGTGAACAAAATATTATGTCTAATTAAAAACACTGAATGTTAAGCAAGAATGAATTAAAATTTAAAATATATTCATACGAGCTCTTACCAGTGTATACTATTATAAAATTGTAAATTAGTCGTCTAACCTAACCTAACATAACCCAAGTTTTTTTTTTTTTTTTTTTAAATATGTATCTCCAAGCAATGCACAGACACAACTACTTTATTGCTTGGGACATTATAATGTTGGAATTAAAATGTGCTCTATACTCGCAGTATACGTTTCTCGGGTGTCTTTTGAAGATAGCACGGGGTGTACTGCGGTGGACGAGCTCAAATTCACCAAGCATAGATTAATAAAGAACAATCCGCGCGCGCCAGGGCCTCGTTTCTCTCGCGATTTAGGGCCAAGATACGTGTCCCGAGGTATTGTAATTGTACTAAGTGTGCCGAAAAACGTTGTATTGCCGCTAAATACAAAATGTGGGTTGGCAGTAAAAGGGTAAAAATTGTATGTATTTTACTATGCCATAAATCATCCATACTTACTTACTAATATTATAAATGCGAAAGTAACTCTGTCTGTCTGTCTGTCTGTAACGCTTTCACGCGTAAACCACTGAACCGATTTTGATGAAATTTGGTATAGGGGTAGATTAGACCTTGAGAAATGACATAGGCTATGTTTCGTCGCGATATCCGACATCCACGCAGGCGGAGTCGCGGGCAAAAGCTTAATAAAATAAAAACAAAAGAAAAACAGTTGGGGTGGGCCGCCATTATAACTTAGTGGTTTGAAAATAGTTTACAGCCGATTCTCAGACCAACCAAATATGTAAGCACAAAAATTTTCATAAGAAAAGAATCAAGCCGTTTCAGAGGTTTTCTTTTTTTTGTATAGGACACTCCAATTTGACTTTATCTCGCCTGATGGTAAGCTGAAGGCCAAGTTTCAGGAAAGAGGGTCACCGTTACAGACACATACCATGTTAAAATGGTAGCACTCAGCCTGACGGCTTCTTCAAAATTTTTTTCACGCCCCGCTTAAAGGACCCGGGAGTGAAGGAGGGAAACACGTGAGCTGGTAAGGAATTCTAGGTCTTATGGAGTTTGCAGACGAACCCTATGACACAGGGATTTAATATTATATCTGGTAGATTTTTGACTTATAATAGTTACAGCAATCCTCAGTTAAAATGTCTATACTTACCAATGCATGGAAATGAATTTTTAAATATATGAAGAAGCAAGTGCCGTGAACTTGCCCTATTTAAATGTACAGTAATGTATAATACAATAAAATGTACCAAGGCGAACATTGTACGTAACTTCACAAACAATACTCGGATTGAGCAATCACTAGACTTTTTATATTTCCTTCCTTCATTGGTTTATATAATTAACACAGTTGATTGTAACGTTTCTATCGCGAACGAACAGACAAACAAATAAATCTGAAATACATATTATTCTGTATTTCTGAATTCCAAAAAAAAAATATTCAAAATCGTAATCTAACATAACCAAAAGTTTTGTTTTAATTTTAATATCACGATTATCATAATTTAACTGTTACGATACCACTTCAGCAGGTCATAAGGAGGTTTCAATGCATTTTTGCTACATACGTACGCGGCGCAACACGCACGCGCGATCAGCAAATGGATTTTGGTGCTAAAGGTTTACAAATAAATGCTAACATGACGCTTCTGTACTTTTAAGCAAATTATGTTAATTACTTCATGAGATTATATTTAGTAACGTAGTGTATGGAAATGCACATTATATGCTCTAAAACACTCGTGCGTGTGATACTATAAAAAACTCGCCTATAGCACCTATAGCTCATTTTTTTAACTCATACTCGTGTTTCAAGGACCCTAATTATGCAACAGTTTTATTCTCTGACAGTCGACTCATTTAGGTTGTTGTTTTCATATTTTTGACAAAGTTTCGAAGTATTAGACTAGTGGGCAAGGGTCCAAGTTCGTAGCCGCATGCAGCAACTGCAGATCGCAGCGGACCGTCAAAATACCGTGGGTGGCCAAATTATTAGGGACAGTACTCATATTTATGAACTTTATAGATTAGAACATTTGTGTGAACAGTGAATGTGGTTTCCAAAGGAGTGTTATATATAATTTTTTTACTGGTATCATTATTATTATTTTTGTCAAGCGGCAACACAGGATAAGCACCTGATTGGTCAATTATATGACGTTTCTTCGTGATCGGCCATTGTTTCTTGAAAAGCGCGCTTTCTGCATTTTGATTTTAATTATTTATAATAGATATTTAGAGACCAAAATTTTATTTAAAGGTTTGTAATGGTTCATAATACGATAGTTTTGCTTTGTTTTATTTTCGATTTTAATTTTTTTTAAAGGCTCGAAGCCGTTACCCTTAAATTTGTATTTTTTTATAATGGGAAAGGCTTCAGACACGTCTCCAAGAAAATGTAGGGAGATACAAACTTTATTACTGCATTCTAAACATTCCCAGAGGCAAATAGCTTGTATTGCAGGGGTTTCAAAATCGGTCGTCAACCGAATTAAAATTAAAATTGACAATGAAAAGCCTCTCGAACCAAATCGTGTAGGAAAATGTGGTAGGAAAAGGATCACCAGTCTTCGTACCGATCGGAAAATTAGGAACATCTGCATCGAAAATCGCAAGAAGAGCGTTGGACAGTTGACTAGGATGATTAACGACGATGGTGTAAAGGTTTCCGAATGGACAATGCGGAGGCGGCTTGTCGAAGAGAACCTGGTAGCTCGGCGGCCTACCAAGAAACCACGCCTAACCGATATTATGAAAAAGAAACGACTACAATGGGCTAGACAACATCGAAATATGACTGTTGAAGACTGGAATCATGTTAGTAAAACTCTTTGGTAGAGCGTAATTTATAATTAAAGGTTGTTGTTATTAATTAGATAATATTTTACAGGTGTGCTTTTCCGACGAATCAACTTTCCAAATTTTTGTTGATAAAAGTTCTTTCGTTAGACGGCGTCCTGGAGAGCAATTCCACGCAGATTGCCTTGTGGAGCGGGCTAAACACCCGGTGAGTGTCATGGTGTGGTCTGTGATATCAGCCAAAGGTATGGGACGCCTATAATTCGTAGAAGGAACGATGAAGCAAGACCAGTACAAGCGGGTGATGGAAACCCAGTTACTCCCACAAGTCAATGAATGGTTCCCTGATGATGAAAACTATATTTTTATGCATGACTCGGCACCATGCCACTAGGCTAGAAGCGTAACAGCATACTTGGCTGACAAAAATATAACAGTTTTGCCTTGGCCAGGGAATTCGCCAGATATGAACCCCATAGAGAATATGTGGGAGCTGACCAAAAGAGTAATAGCCAGAACAGTGATCACCACAAAGCGCCAACTGATTGAAACTCTTATAAGAGAATGGCATCACAACCCAAAACTGAATTTAAATGCCAAGGCATGTATTGAGAGCATGCCCCGACGAATAGAAGCTCTTATTGCAGCTAAGGGCGGCATCACCAAGTATTAAAATTAATTTTATAATTTGTTGTCACTTGATTTAAGGAAATAAAAAAATATTCAAACAATAATGTTTTTGTTTTTATGATTGCAATAGAATAAAAATGTAAATAATAAAGTTATATGACATCTACTTTACACCATTTCTTAGAGAAATCCAATTAAAGTCGAAAATACAAAATTTTGAGTACTGTCCCTAATAATATGGCCAACCACTGTAGACTTATCAAATCAAAATTAATTTATTCAGACAACATTGATCCTTAACAGTTTAATGCCTAGTTAAATGTTGAATTTGATAATATTGTTCATAGTTTTAATTCATTGCGGCTTTTCAATGGTGCCGTTTACCCGTATCGAAGTTTAAAAAATAATATGTGAATAGCACAAGGCAATTAGATTTTAACAAAGAAAAAATTCCTAGTAGCTATTTTCTTTCGGAATTCGTTGAAGGTTTTGTTTACTGAATAAGTCGTTTATTTTTAATTTTACATGAAAAATGGTAATTACATAGTTGTTCAGAATTAAATTTCCTACAATTTAGGTCTTCATATTTTTTCCTAGAATCAATTATTTTTCGATTTATACCCCAAAAGGTGGGTGAATCTTTGTTTGATATTTTGACATAAAAAAGATCCTCAGGAGCAATTTTCTTTCGTAATTATTTGAAGGCGGTCACTGGTAGTCTACATTTGATTTTACGTGGAATTCGGTTCGTTGCAGTCTTGAAATTAAGGATGAATTTTTGATTACTGAATAATTCGTTAATATTTAATTTTACACGAAAACTGGTAGAGCAAAGTTGTTTAGAATTAAATGTCCTGAATGAAATAATATAATGTCCTGAATAATATTGACAGCCTCCGTGGCGTAGCGGTAGTGAACGCGGCCGCTACGCAGGAGGCGCGGGTTCGATCCCCGCTCAGTGCAAATATTTGTATTCATGAAATATGGGTATTTGCATTGGTCTGGTCGTGCCTCGGAGAGCACGTTAAGCCGTCGGTCCCGGTTGCCATAAGAACATCTATGCCAGTCGTTATGGGTAGTTGGAGCCCTAAAAAATCCAAAAAAAAAACTAGGTCTAGCTACAAAGCTTCGATATCGCCTAATGTTATCATTGGGCTGTGGAGGTCAGATGGCAATCGCTTCACGAAAAAATATCGAGGTCTAGCCAAATCCGTAGTTAAGACTGGTAAAGCGTACCCCAGACTCCGAGTTGAAAAGCTTCGGATGCGACTGGGAATTAACGCTAGGATGAGAGAGAGTCCTGAATGAAATATAAGAGTATCAGTCCCGCAATCCTCTCATTGACCCTCCGGACAATTGTATCTTGGACCTAAATCACGAGACAAACGAAGCCCGGCCCTGGCGCATGCGGATTGTTTTGCAATAATCTATGCTTATTATATCTATAGGTACTATTATACATAATTGTGAAGTGGTCGTGTCTGTACATTGGAGATATTTAAAAAAAAATACTTGGGTTATGTTATGTTAACGATACTGAACACGAAAATATTTTTTTTTTTCATTTTCCTGTCTGTTTGTCTGTTTGTCCGCGATGGACGCAAAAACTACTGGACGGATTTTGATGCGGTGTTTTTGTTAGAAAGGGCTTGCTCAGACTTAAAATCTTACGTTTGTTTGATCGGAATCGGTTGAGTAGAACCGAAGATATGAGCAAAGGTCGCGTTAACCGAGATGCACGCGGGCGGAAGGCTAGTAGTAAATATGAGCACGTCCACCGCAGTAGAACCCCGTGCTATCCTCAAAAGAACACCCAAGAAACGTGTAGATACTGCGCGTATAGAGCACATTTTGTGTACATTTTATACCCCGAGCAATAGCTACATTATTTTAATTTTTTGTGTATTGTGTAAGGACAGAATCAAATGGTAGTCTCTCTTATCTCTGCCTGCACTGGCCGGTGATACAAATTCACATTTAATAATGTATCGACAAAATCAATGAGATTGGTTTGTCTTATCAGTAGTTATCAATTCATTCTGACGTCATCATCAGTTCACTAGCTGTTATCAATGTTAATCAACCACTTTTGATGAATCGTGTACCTATGACATGACATAGCAGTACAAAGTTCGACTCAGTCCGTGAATATATTTGTGTTGATCGTCCAAGATCACACGGGCGAAGAAGCGTCCACCTCGATTGCCCTAATATTTTAAAACGTATCTACAGTAAAATTGCCTCAAAATCAGACCAGCGGTTTCGGAGATTCCCTGTACAAACAGATAGACAGACACAAAAAAATTGGTTCACCCTTATTGGACAAAAAACGTATGACAAAACATCATTTCGACAAACGTTTGAAAAACGAATCATAATATTTTGTCTAATGAGTAGTTTATTAAACAATAGTTTGTCAAATGATACATTTATCAAGTATAATTTTGTCAAACGTTGTCTTTCAAATGAAAATTTGTCATTTGTTTTTTGTCAAATGATAGGACACCAAAACAATTAAATGTTGAGTACCTATTTACAAACTTTTTTTATATAGGTTTCGTGTAAATGTAACAAACGAGACACTCCAATTTACGGCTTATTGCCGTAATTTGGAGTAGGTATCTCGTCCTTTGTTATATGGGACCGAAAATCATACCTGGCGAACTGTGGGCATAGTTTACTGTGCTGTGGGTGTTAATACACATCTGGTTACTCCTTCGGGGGTTTATAGGCGTGAATATAAGTAAGTAAATCAACTTTGATGCCGCGAAGTGCCGCAGGATGTCACGACAGGCCACAGGATACCACGGTATGCCGCGAGATGCCGCAGAGAGCGTTCAGTCGCGTATGGTCAAATTCGCAATCGGTCAAATTCATAGAATCGCGACTAGTCAAAATAGCAGTTAGTCAAAATAGCGAACCGTCAATATAGCAAGTCGTCATTATAGCAAAGCGTCAAAACGGCAAACCGCCAAAATAGTAAAGCGTCAAAATAGCAAACCGTCAAATTAGCAAACCGTCAAAATAGCAAAACGTCAAAATAGCAAAACGTCAAGAGGCGAACAGTCCAGCTGTTGTAGATGAATTTTGTATTCATCTATACGTAGACATACTAAAGGTATGTCTTTATGTATTATTCAAGGGTGAAGTTATCTGTTTTACCACAATTTTTCAAAACCTTTCAACAGTTTAACATCTTTGTGGATCGGAATTCGGGATAAAAGGTAGCCTATGTCCTTCAGGGTCTATCTCTATACCAAAATTCATCAAAATCGGTTCAGCGGTTTAGGCGTGAAAAGGTAGACAGACAGACAGAGTTACTTTCGCATTTATAATATTAGTAAGGATTTTTGTAGCCTTACCAGTTATCTATGAAAATAGTACTAATTGCCGAATACGTGATAAATGGCAAAAATTGAATAAATTTTCTTAATTCATTCAATTGTTGCCATTTATTATATTCTTTCTTAGTTAATTTAAATTCTCAATTAGGTTTGCATTTTTTCTGTGGCTTACTACAAAATACATTTTTATATGAAAAGCATAGAAAAATGATAAGTAGGTATAAATATAGATCTAGTAGATAGGTAATAATATAATGTATATACATACATTATGAGGACTATATGTAACCTGGTTATTTTAACCAATAATTATGTAAAATAATTATTAGTAAAATATTATGTTATTGTTATTATATATGCCACAAATTATAAGTATATATATTTAATACCTTATGTAAAGTTTTTCGTGTTGATTATTAATAAATACTATTGAACCTTAATTTTATTTTTAATCTTCAGTATTGTTTGTATTTGACTGTAACAGTTTAGTAACCTTAAGACGCGATTGGTCCAATTTAATATATAAGGCGACGGATTGGTATACATTATCCTACGAGCTACTTGTGAAGTAAAATATTCGACCGATTGCGATCTTGACTGTTTGCGAATTTGACCGTTTGCGATTTTGACTGTTTGCGAACTTGACTATTTGCGATTAGAAAAAATGCAAATATGACCATTCGCGATATGGACCAATTGCTATTTTGACAGGTTGAGATATGGACCAATCGCAATTTTGACCTAATACGATTTTGACGGTTTTTCAGTCACTTGACCGATTGCGAGTTTGACCATACGCGACTGAACGATGCCGCAGCACTACCTGCCGTGACATTCCGTTCCGTACCGTGCCGGCAATGGGCGCCGACCGTAGTCGCCTTCTACGACACCCACAGGAAGAGATGCGGTGGACCTATTCTACTCCACCGGGAACCAACACGGCGAACCTGTAGTGTACATAATAATATATCATTATATTATTATCACTATTATAAATTTTATATAAAAATAAATTCGGTCAAGTGCGAGTCGGACTCGCCCATGAAGGGTTCCGTAGCTGCAGCAAAGGCGAAAATTTGCGATTTATGACGTATTAAAAAAAACTACTTAATTGATCTCGTTCAAACCAATTTTCGTTGGTGTAGTTTGCATGGCAATGTACATCATATATTTTTTTTAGATTTATCATTCTCTTATTTTAGAAGTTAGAGGGGGGGGAGGGACACATTTTTCCACTTTGGAAGTGTCTCTCGCGCAAACTATTCAGTTTAGAAAAAAAATATGTTAGAAACCTCAATAGCATTTTAAAAGACCTATCTATATGTAGATACCCCACACGTATGGGTTTGATGAAAAAAAAATTTTTGAGTTTCAGTTCGAAGTATGGGGACATTGGGGACCCCTAAAACTTAATACTTTTTTTCTATTTTTGTGTAACATTCTTAATGCGGTTCACAGAATACATCTACTTACCAAGTTTCAACAGCATAGGCCTTATAGTTTCGGAGAAAAGTGGCTGTGACATACGGACGGACAGATAGACAGACAGACGGACGGACAGACATGACGAATCTATAGGGGTTCCGTTTTTTGCCATTTGACTACGGAACCTAATTATTACCATTTATAACCTAGGTATCAAACCGTATTCACCAAACCGGTTGTTTGTTTAAGTTAATATAATATCGCTCGACCTTGACTGATATTTAAAAAAATGTAAATAGTTGTTGTATGCGTCACTAATATGAAGGTGATAATTTCACCCTGATGGGACTCCACCAAAATCTTTGGGGCACAAGCCAACCTGCTCTGACGAAAGATTTCCCTCTCGAGGTTAAGGGATCAGACGAAAGTCGCTAAAATAGGGGGCTAATAATAAAGAACACTGTCATGTAGCAGGCATTAATTATATCCGTGTGGTGACGGAAAAATAATACAAGTATCACCACCCTATCTCATCCGAAGGGTGTCGTAAGAGGCGACTAATGGAAAAATACGCAGACGATATCACCACAGTCACTGCAAAAGAAGGAAAACTTGAAATAAAACTCGGTACCTGTACCTACCCTTCTGGTCAGCGTAGAACAGTAGGCCAAAGTCTCCCAACATTGGAAGAGGCCATGTCTAGCAGTGGACACTGGACTGTGATGGACTAATTGATTGAATGAAACAAGCATGAATAAAAACGTATCTAAAATAGTGTGGTGCAGCTATTTATAAATGTTTTTTTTAATAAACCAGTTATTTACTATTAAAACTAGTTCTTTTACTAGGTTCTATGCTTAGGAGCTTTTATTTTAAAAGTTCTCTTACACATTGGTAGCTTACTCATTACCAAAACCGTACCAAGGTCCTACTAGGACTATCTAGGATATATCGATTTAGAAAGGAAAAAGAATCGACCTCGGGCGTGACTCGAACCCGCGATCTTTCCCTTACAGGGGGAATGCTTTGACCGCTTCTTCTTTTTCCTTTCTAAATCGATTTGAATATTTAGCATAATAAATGCTTCAAAATTTCATTCATATCTAGGATATATATATACACAGCGCTATCTAATACCTAGTCTAGAACCAAAGTTAACCTAGCTTAGGGTGCTTACATAGAGAAACAGGCTACCGGTACGGGTAAGCCTATCCATGTTGCCATCATGTCAGTTCGTCGTTTGTCAAAAATATAGCAAAATATTCGCGCCTCTATGCTTTTGAACATACGGGCGCGAATGCCTTGCAATTGTTTTTTGACATAATGTGGTTTAGAACGTAAACAACGAACTATCATCATTTTTGTTGCTATGGAAAATTGTCGGGGCAGGCAGCCGGTACCTTGTTTCTCTATGTAAGCACCCTTAAGGTCCAACCCCACCAAACGGACGGCATCGGCCCGGATTTCACAATCTTTAAACAAAATTAAATCTTATTATCACAGTGTATGAAGTTTATATTACCAAGTCACGCAAAACAGCTTGACAGCGACGTGCGGTGGCATGACGCACGTCAAGCTGTCATGCGTGACTTGGTAATATAAACTTTAAATGCTGTGATATAAGATTTATTTTGTTTAAAGATTGTAAAATCCGTTCCGATGCCGTCCGTTTGGTGGGGTTGGACCTTTAACCAACTCTTAACAACAACAACCAACAGAAGCGAATAACAGCTAGCATAAAAATGTAAAAATATTAATTGTATTTATAAGTTAATTGTGTAAGAGAATACTGAATCATTACCCATTGTTATATTGATTTTATGAATTCCTAAGTGAAGTGAGCTAGCGGGTAGACATTCAGTACGCTGTCCGTTTGACATCTGACTTATTATGTCATTTACGTGAAGGTTTAATATTAACATAATTATTTTGTATTGTAACTTAGAAAACCGTCCAAGTGTGAGTCGGCCTCGCGCATGAAAGGTTCTGTACTATTATCAGTTTCTAGTATTTGTTGTTATAACGGCAACAGAAATACATAATCTGTGAAAATTTCCACTGTCAAGCTATAACGGTCTACGAGATATTCGAAAAATATTCGGATTTATAATGTTAAGGTATCGAGAGATTATCGCATTGCGATTAGCCGCCTGTCTACGGTGAACCTGTGTGTGTGTGAAGCCTACCAATCGCATTGCTGCTTCCTCTCAATACGTTTACGTTACGAATTCGAATATTTTTCGTGCTCGAGGCAATGTTCAGGATTTTAAAAAGACTACCTTAAATTGTTTACTTCTCGATGACTGTGAGATTAATGATATGAAAGCACCTAATTGGAAACTCTTTGAAAACTTTCTTGTTAGGAACGTTATGAATACGAAATTCTTTCTTTAATATTTGTGTATGGCATGCGGCGGAATCAATTAGTCTTTTACAATCTACTGACGGACGTAGGGTATATAAGGCCTTCCGCTTTCCGCATCCATCTTTAATCAGCTCATCTGACTGAATGGCGTCCCTTCCAATCACAGGTTTCTAAAGGAGAACAAGAGGTAGAGGCCTCTCCTTCTGTAGATGTGACTACTCCATAATTACTTCAGCTTGCTTATTTTGAGAGCTTTGTTGGTAACTTACTTCACAGAAACTCTTGGAATTCTTTACCAGCGCACGTGTATCCTTCTGCCTAGTCCCAGGTCCTTTAAGCGGCGCGTGAAAAAACTTTGTTGGTCTGTCGACACCGCCATTGTAGGGACTGCAGCTGTAATGGTGGCCTTTCGATTGCACCTCAGCTTACCTTCAGGCAGCAGTCTATTTGACGACCTGAATATTTAAAAAAACTTCAAGTATAGCTCACTCATTAGTTCTTGGCTATTTGTGTTTTTCAGAAGTAAACTTCGTAAAGGATAGATCTTACATATCAAATGATTCTGTTTGTGGGCTTTCCAGCCATCATTTTTCTCTCGCCCAATGCCCTTTTTCTCTCGAAACATGACAAATCACGAGAGTGACCTCTAACCTAACCGTTTATAGGTCACACGGTAACCGCCTAACTTAAGATAGTCTAGCATTAGTAATAACAATCTCTAAAAATAACGTTATGCAACGTTATATCAGAGTTCATGAACGGCTTAAAAATAACGGTAATTTGTACGTTACTCGGTAAGTACGGTAACTAGTTTTTGTGTGCTTGACGCCTCTTACGTTTGTATAGAAGTTCTCTAGTGACTCTAGTAGTCTAGTCTATTGAAAAGTTGCATTTGGGGTTGTAATAGTCAGAGAACGCAATTTTACCCCCGACGTAAAAACGACGGGGTGTTATGATCTCACTGCTTTTGATGCCCATTATGCCCAAGATTGTGTGAAGTAGAGAAGAATGGAGATTCGGGTCGATCTCCTGCTTTTCCTCTCTTCAAAGCTCTCTTCTCAATTATGCTAAAATGTACCTCTATAGACTCGTGTCTCGTCCCGGAGACACGTGGCTATAGAGGTACATATCTAATTCTTGATATATTTGATGTCTTTGGAATCGTTAATATCTACTTGTATATATCTAGGTATTCACTATTATAGGATATCTCAGAATTAATACTACCATATGATCTTACAACAATTATTTATTTCTTCTCTTACAATCATATACTTCACAACCTTTTATTCGAATAATTTTCCATGTACATCAACAATATTATCTATAGTTTTGCCTTTTTCTTTCACCGTAAAAAACTCTCTATTTACTTTCATTCTCCGCCATCTTGTTGTAACCCTCCAAAATCAGTGTGGCCAGTGCAAAGACGTGTAATTTCAATCATGTAACTGTATTTATTATTCATTTTATAGATGTTATTTATTTAAAATGAATAAAACCTTACACTCGACCATCCTGATGACGTGTATGTCCCCATACACGCTTCAAGTGAAACCTTACACTCGGAAAGACAGGCATGTATTATAATAATAACAACACTTACTTAATACAATTTCAATAATAAGGCATTTATATATCACACATGGATATAAATCTAACATTGAGGTATTATCTTATGATATTGTTCATAAAAATATAAATTATAATGGGTTATCACTTATCAGTAATTCACGTAAAATAATCAATACAATTTTAATTAATATCTGTCTGCTGCTACTTCAAATCTTAGAATTTTAACAAAAAGAACAAAATATTCTTAGTAAATTAAATTCCCTGTTTAAATAAACATTCTGTCAGATATAATTCTGCTTCTATTAATTTTTAGTTTTATCTAACCATTTTAACATAAATGTATATAATAATTGTACTTAATATCTACTTTTCAGCTGTTTTTATCCATCCGTTTATCTAACAAATATTATCCATACAATTAACCAACAAATTTAACCAGAAACCTGTAAGCCTTCGACATGACATTATTGGCCTATCAGATCAACCAATTTTATCCATCCATTTATCCAACCAATTTAACCAAATATGTACTTAATATCTACTTTTTAGCTGTTTTTATCCATCCGTTTATTTAACCAATATTATCCATACAATTAACCAACAAATTTAACCAGAAACCTGTAAGCCTTCGACGTGACATTATTGGCCTATCAGATCAACCAATTTTATCCATCCATTTATCCAACCAATTTAACCAGAAACCTGTAAGCCTATCCCTTTTTATGGGATATTATTGGCCCAACAGATCAACCAACCAATATCCATCCATTTATCCAACCAATTCACCGAGAAACCTGTAAGCCTATCCCTTTTTATGGGATATTATTGGCCCAACAGATCAACCAACCAATATCCATCCATTTATCCAACCAATTCACCGAGAAACCTGTAAGCCTATCCCTTTTCACGAGATATTATTGGCCAAACAGATCAACCATCATGTATTTCCAGTTTCAGGCCAATACGTATACCACCGTTTGCAGTCTCGTGTTTGGCCTGAAACAATACGAACAAGGATTCTGAAAACATCTAGTAATAAACAAAAACAAACTGTAATAGTGTAGGATTAACAAATCATTTTTTTTTTAGAACAGAAATTGCTTAGCAGATAATGGTTATCTTATCACATCTATAATTCCTCATCGCTTGCATTATCCACGATATCATTATCGGTATTGTCATCTATTTCAAGAGAGTTAACATGGATCCATGGTCGCATTCTGTCTGCGGCAACGGTAGTCTTTTTCTTCCTCTTCATTCCCTCAAAACCCGGAATTGGAGCCACTTTATAGCGATCACTCCCTAGAGCTTTCACGACTTTGTAGGGCCCTTCATATGATGGCATGAGTTTAGTGCTCTTGCCATCGTTCTGAAAAGCAACTTTAGTTATTTTAACTAAGTCGCCTTTATTATATATACGTGCTGGTCGTCTACCTTGATCATAATATGATTTTTGTACAATCTGTGCCTTGTCAATACTGTCTTTGACTTCTCTACGAATAGACTCTATCGGAGAGTCTCCCCGGGTTTCCTCGGTAATTTCATTCAAAATGGGATTGAATTCGCTATTCATTTCCATTCCGAACATAACCTCTGCAGGAGTTCTCCCTATAGTTTTTTGTACCGTATTATTTAGTCCCCATTGTATCCTACCTAATTTGTTATCCCAGTCCTTTTCATCAGCACCAAGATTTTGTGCTGTTAATGAATCAAGAACGGTCCTGTTGTATCGTTCAACTTGACCGTTTGATCTAGGACTGGCGACTGAATTTAGTATGTGTTTTATTCCTCGGTCAAGACAAAATTTCCGAAATGCATGGGAAGTAAAACAAGAACCTCTATCACTTACAAGCCTATCAGGGGTTCGGAATGTGTCGAAAACATCTTGCAGAGCTTTTATTACATTTTGTGTATTTGTACTTCTAACTGGTTTTATGAACAAAAATTTTGTAAATGAGTCTACAACATTCAATATGTGAGTGAAGCCCCTTTTAGACTTAACAAAGGGACCTAGGTGGTCAATATGCAACGTATGAAAAGGTCTCTCTACCTTCTCTATGGGATGCAATAAGCCTTCGCGTATACCCGTAGCTTTTTTAGCATATGCACATTCGATACACGCTTCTACATATTTTTTTATAAATCTTTTCATCTTAGCAAACCAATAGTTTCTCTTAATTCTAGCTAAAGTTTTCTCGAAACCCACGTGACCTATGTCGTCGTGGTTCTTTTTGCACAACTGCCATCTAGCTCCCTTTGGTACTACCCATCGCACACACTCACTGTCACCGTTTATGCATCTATATAACTTATTATCTCTTATAACGTAATTTTTCCTAATATACTCTAACCCTTGAGGATCCAACTTACTATTAACGATATCACGGATCCTACACAATTCCGGATCACCAAGTTGTAGAGTAAGTAACCAGTCATCGTCACTTATAATCATCACGGAAGGGTATTGCTCGGGACATATAGTTTCTGTATCAAAAACAGGGTTTCTGGATAACGCATCAACGTGTCCCATTTTTGAACCTGCCCTGTACTCGACAGAGCAATCGAATTCTTGTAGAGCCAGCCACCAACGAGCAATCCTAGGAATAAGGTCTCGTTTTTCGAAAGTGGAACGTAGTGCACTACAGTCGGTAACTATAATAAACGTTTTACCTAGAAGATATACCCTAAATTTTTTTAGTGCACAAACCACGGCTAACGTTTCTAACTCATATGAGTGAAAGTTCTTTTCCTCAGGTGTCGTCTGGCGACTATAGTAGGCCACCGGGTGAAAACCCTCTCTACCCTCGGTGCGTTGTAATAATATACCGCCTACACCTATTCTGCTAGCGTCCGTATGAAGTTCGGTCTCAGCGGTTGGATCGTATATAGAAAGCACTGGTCTATCTATCAGCCTAGCCTTAAGTGTATCAAAGGATTCTTCTTGATCCTTTGTCCACTCCCACACGGCATTCTTTTTAAGTAACTTAGTGATGGGATGAGCGATTTGTGCAAATCCTTGTATAAATTTTCTAAAATAGCTTACGAGGCCCAAAAACTGTCGAGCACCGTGTACATTTACTGGACGAGAAAAATCTATAACACTTTGTATCTTTACTATGCCTGGTCTCATGCCTGCAGAACTAATTTCAAATCCTAAGTAATTTATGCTGTTTTGCAGAAAACTACATTTTGACAGATTCAATTTAAGGTTAGCCTTTTTTAATAGAACGAGGACCTCCTCCAACCGATCGAGGCACTCTGATGAATTCCTACCATAGATTAGCAAATCGTCTATATAAACCATGGCTTTATTAAATCTAACTGATCCTAACACATGGTTCATCATGCGCTGAAACACAGCGGGCGCGTTTGCCAAACCAAACGGCATGCGATTATACTCATATTGCCCATCCGGAGTGACAAACGCAGTTAAATGTTTGCTGGCCTCTGCAATGGGTACTTGATAGTACCCAGAAATCAAATCCAGCGTGATGAACCATGCCTGTCCAGACAGCCTCGCTATCTCGTCTTCTATCACAGGTATGGGATATCTTTCTTTGACGGTAATAGAATTGAGAAGGCGGTAATCGACGCATAATCGAACACCACCCTCTTTCTTGCGTACTAGTATAATAGGGCTAGCATAGTCCGATACCGATTCCCTAACTATGCCTGCCTTTAGCATATCGTCTATCATCGTTCGAACATTTTCGCGTTCACAGTGGGATAGACGATAAGGTCGATACACCACTGGACGCTGACTGTTTAATTCAATTTTCATCTCAGTCACGTTAGTACAACCCAAGCCCGCCAAATCGTACGCGAAACACTCTTCGTAGTTTCGAAGAAGTTCTAAAAGTCTATTTCTATCCTCATCCGTTACTTTATCACCTAAACGTACTTGGGTTTCATTTAATTTCTCTTGCGTCCGTTGCTTCGGGGCTTCGGAACTAAAAAGTCTATGGACAACCTGAACTTTTTCAGCGCGTGAAAATATAAAATTATCTTGTAAGTGACACGGTGTCGCGCATGGGTTAACCGATACAAATAAAAACCCATTCTTTATTTCGTAAATGCCACCATATACTATAAATTTTTGATTTGGTTTTCCTACAATCTTTGTATTGATCATTACACTACCAGAGAACGATGTACTTGTAGCTGCCCTTATGCTTGCAGCGCCATAAATGTTATTATGTCCAATAATCCTTAACTTTTCCAATTGCTCCTCGTGCTCTTGCACATCAGGTAGTTCAACGCCTATGTTTAAAAACTGTAATTTATTAACATCTTTATAAACAACTATATTATGTGGTTGTTCAGTATAACTCTGCCCAATCAACATAGGCTTCTCCAATAAGTCATCATATACAACTTTGCATGACACTGTGGCAGCAACATTATCTATAATCAGAATCAATTTCACTGAACCAATCGATTGAACAATGCTGTTGCCGAACCCTCTCATAATGGATGGGGTGTTATCATGATCCAGACCCAGAGTTGCAAAAACTGATTGTCTTATAAGTGTGACCTCGCTACCAAGGTCAATGAAAGCTTCCAGCATCACTCCATTAATGTTAACTAATTTTATAAATTTAGCGCTAGGGCAAGTACTCTCAATGCGCATAGTTTTAGCTACTCTTTCAATTGTAGTTGAATCTGAGTCATGTTTTAGTCTTACTTACTTACTTACTTCCAGCTGGGGACGCCGTTGGCCGGACGGGTGATCCGCCCTTTGGTACGGGCCACTTCACCCATTTCCCCTGTGTCCTCCGCAGAGGATTTGGGGTTATCCGGCAATCACGGCGTTTCGTCGAACCTACCTATTTCCTTGCAAAAACTTACGATCTGTCCCACCTTCAGATCGCCAAGGTCTTCTATTTCCAACTTGTCCGTTCCCATTATTTCCCATCTTTTTAGTGAGTACATAGGGCATTCGGCCAGTAGGTGGAGGCTGGTTTCCTCGGCCTCCATACACTCCGGGCATATGGGATCAGTCTTTACTCCTATTAGTGTCAGGTGCCTGTTCAGTCGGCAGTGCCCTGTGATCACTTCTATGTTTTAGTCTGCAGACCTCACTTTTGTGTCCTACTTTGTGGCAATAGTTACATTTGATTATAGCTTTAGGGCATTTCGAATATGGATGTCCCTTTTCCTTGCAATTATAACAGTATAATTTATTATTTATCCTATTGTATTGTTTATCAACATTAGTGTAGGGGACACTAACATTCCTATCCCTAGGGTGCGATAGATGTGAGGGAAATTCTCTATTACTATTATGACTTAATAAAAATTTTAGGAGTTGATCTGGTTGTTCGCAGCGTAGAGCTAATGCGCTAGATCTTAGGGTTCTGTCATAAATACCGTGTATAATACAGTCGACAGCTCGCCGTCCCGTTAATTCGCATTGATTTAACAGTGCTAATTTCTCATAATAATAAATTTCAATTGATTCATTAGACCTACTCTTACGTTTTAACATATCCTCTAATAACTGTCCATAATTTTGTTCAGAAGGGAAAGCGTCTAATAACTTCTCTTGCCACTCTTTCCAGGTAAATAATATAGTACTGAGGCTCTCATACCAGGTCTTGGCTAGGCCCACAAGTTTTTGCATGGCGAAATGAATCACTGTCTTCTCGTCCCAGCTGTAAACTGTTGCACATTCGTTGACCTTTTTAAGCCATACATCCATGCGTTGGTTCTTAATTGATGGATTAAATTCTGGAATTATATTTTTGTGGTCTAAGTTCCTGTTAATAGGTGTTGTGCTCGAGTTCAGAGGCTGGGACGGTAAGACTTCTTTAATGGATTGTATTATTTGAATTAAATCTCGAGAGGAAAATGTTGGACTACATGACCTTTTTGTATTGTGATCAGCGGGGCTCGATTTTCGATCCTTCCTGTCATGATCTCCCGGCACCCGTCTGCGACTGTGACTGCGACTGTGACTGCGGCTACGACGATCGTAGCTTTTCTCCACTCTTGGCGAGTTGCTGCGTTGACTTCGACGCTGCTCACTGTCCCGCTCCTTTTGTAGTTCGGCTTCCATCCGCCTAACCTTCTCTCGCTCCTGCATCAATGCCCGTTCTCGTTCAGACAGACTCTGGTTCAGGCTGCGGCTTCCTTGACGTGCTACACTGTTGGTCTGTGATCGGTCTCGTTGAGGAGTCTCTAAACTCCGTCGACTGCTACTTCTTTTACTCATTTTCTGAAACAAAATTTTCTGCGATCCCACTTCTGAGATATAGGATATCTCAGAATTAATACTACCATATGATCTTACAACAATTATTTATTTCTTCTCTTACAATCATATACTTCACAACCTTTTATTCGAATAATTTTCCATGTACATCAACAATATTATCTATAGTTTTGCCTTTTTCTTTCACCGTAAAAAACTCTCTATTTACTTTCATTCTCCGCCATCTTGTTGTAACCCTCCAAAATCAGTGTGGCCAGTGCAAAGACGTGTAATTTCAATCATGTAACTGTATTTATTATTAATTTTATAGATGTTATTTATTTAAAATGAATAAAACCTTACACTATTATATAATTGTAAATTGAAAATGTTTGTCCACGATGATGGAGGCAAAAACTACTGAACGGATTTTGGTGCGATTTTTTTTCCTAGAAAGGTCTTGGTCAGACTTAAAATCATACGTTTGTTTGATTGCAATATCGGTTGAGTAGAACCGGAGATAAGAGATCCACGTGGGCTGAGCCGCGGGCGGAAAGCTAGTTGAATATAATTGTATTGTACCTGCTCTATTTCGAATAGCTAGGGCGCCGAGAAAGAATAGTAAACTTGTAAGTGCACCGCGGACTTTCAAGTTAACCTCTGCTATAGATGATGAAGATGATGATGATATAATGGATATAAGTTAAAGGATTGACCTTTGATTAATTCTAGAGGTCTTATAAGCATAGTTATAAGTGCCATGTCCTACAACATGTGTGTACTAAAGTTTACTGAGTACAAATTAATGCCATGCATAAGTTTTGCATAATTAAATCAAATAAAACACTCAAATGTCAACGCATTACAAGTCAAAATGAGATATTACATAACATTTATAAATATCTCAGTTTATTAATTATTATTTATTATTATGTACATTAAATTATAATTATTATATAATACTAGCTGTAGCCCGCGGCTCCGCCCGTGGATGTCGGTTATCGCGACCAAACATAACCTAATATCCTTTCCCAAATTGTTGTCTATCTCTGTAACAAATTTCATCTAAATCGGCTCGACTGTTTAGGCGTGAATGTGTAACGGATAAGTTACTTTCGCATACCCTACATAGCTCCATCTCCTTCTCGCATGGATCACGAACGCTTTAACTTTTACACGTCATTTAAGCTCTCTGTGCCCTTAACACGAAAAAGTATCGTAATCGTAACATCAACGTATCAAGAGAACGAAGAAATGTGAGTGGCCGCCTGCCTACTGTGAACCTGTGTGCGTGAAGCCAGCCAATCGCAATGCTCCGTGCTATCGTTACGTTCACGATACGATTACGATAGTTGTTCGTGCTCACCCCAAAGTACCCCTAACACGAAAATCTATCGTAACGTAACGATAGCACGGAGCATTGCGATTGGCCGCCTGCCTGAAGCCTGCCAATCGCAATGCTCCGTGCTATCGTTACGTTCACGATACGATTACAATAGTAGTTCGTGCTCACCCCACTGATTATTATCGTATTCGGATGAACACTACGGCAATTAAACATTGATTGTTATATATTTCTACTATGATGTACCTACATCTACATAGTTATTCTGTGCCAAATTATTCGTTTTATTTTTTTTAATAACTTGCCTTGCGCCTAATTTATTCCAAATTAGTCGACCTCGTGTTAAATTGTTTTTTTTGTGTTGTGTTTTATGTTTTACATAATATTATTATATTATATGTGGTTATTTCATTCTATACATACCTACCCCTTTCTTCCTGTGAGGTGCCTTGGGTTGGGAGGCAGTGTAAGATAGGCAGAGTGACTCTAACATAAAATAAAGATTTCTTCAAAACCAATTCAGTGGTTTAGGCGTGAAAGCGTAACAGACTGACCGACAGCGTTACTTTTACGTTTATATTAATAAGCATAAGGATTATAGATGCGACTGCCACAACCACCTTAAAAATGGAGAACACAGTAACCACTTTCCATTAGGTGAACTGTGTGCTTGTCTGCGACCTAAATGGTATAAAAAAACCATTTTAGTCAACACTTGTACTTAATTATTTAAATACCAAGCCGTGAATGGCAAACTATTCACCGATATTGATCATTTACCGCTCTGTTGGGTTCGCGAGACCGGAGTAACGGCATTTAATCTATTAAGTTCAAAGGTGTCAATACTGTTGTTGTAAAAACTAACTAAGTATGACTTTCAGCAGTGAAAATTCGATATTCACCATAAATATCCGATATTTGATATTTAAAAATACTTTCATCTTCATGGAGACGTATTTTCCTGATTGCATCCGAGGCCAAGATGACCACGGAGTTCAGGGTGCCGCCTTCATATAAAAATACTTTCTAGAGCAAAAAAAAATAAATAAAGTAAAAATAAACATTAATATATTATGGTACCTATAAAAATGTATATAGGGTGAATTTTTCAACTGGTCGTGGGATACCCAAATCTGTAGGGGCTGCTCGGAGAGTTTACTGTCTCCAAGTTTCAGTTGAGAGCAGGCAGGGGTGGGCTAAAGAGAGCTTAGGGAATGTCTAATACCTAGTGAAAGTACTAAAACGAAAGTTGAACTAGGTATTCAATCTAACATCGATAGATCTTGCTATGTCTCGGCTATTGCGACTAAAATCTTTTAGACTTTCAGTTTTAAAATGATTTGTACCTATACTATAAAACTTGGATCAATAACTTCACATTATAGCAAACAGCGCGCCTACCACGGCGCTTAAATAATAGTCATTTAGGATTCCTGAGGACTTCCTTCCTAGAATGGGATTTGGGGGATCCCTGGGAATAAACTCCCATGATGAAACACCGTATGCTTTTATTCGGTTCGATTCCGATAGTACCATTCCATTTTATAGCTAGATCTGGTGAGTCGGTAGTAGTAGAGGTTTCCATATGTTATAAAGTAGTGTAGTGGTCCGTCAGCATCAAAGTTTTTCACAATTACTTCAGTTTGAAGAACTTTATGTCATAAAAAAACTAATCTAAAAACTCCATCATTACTTTAATGGCCTACAAAATGTTAATAGTTCCTTTTCTTTGTTTCCAGGATGCATGTCTGCACTCTGCATATTCGTGCTATACACGAAGCACCTAATCATCGTGTACCTCTACCTGACTTCAGTCGGCCTCGTCTTCGTGTCGTACTGGACAAACGTGTCAGCTATCAAGCAAATCCAAACCCTCACGCTAGTCACCACCTCTCCACACCATTCCACCAGCATATTAGAAGACATGTTAAATTTAAATATAAAAAACCTCTTTGATCTCGACGGGCCAGGAATCCTGGTGATGCAAAACTTTGCTATACAGTTTATGCTGGCGGCAATATTCAAATATGTCCATCTAGGACCTCGACACGCTACGATACAAAAGCTGCTACCCATTAGCTTCATGGCACCCTCGTTTCTGGCAATGTTGCCAGTTCCACCGAATCTACTTCACCATTCGCCGGTGTTTTCTGCGCTGTTGCCACTCTTCCTTGTGAAGTATGTTCTCTGGTCATCAGCGTACAGTGTGATCCAAGTGGTATACGCGGGCTATCATCATGGGCGCTTGTTTGTTAGCAACTACGGACTTTCGGCGCTCGTCGAAACAGAATGGATGCGTTTGAACGTTCCCTGCGTTTTAAGAGTGTTCTGGGTGCTACGCGTTGCGGAACACGCGATACTACTTCTAATGGACAATTATGATGACGAAGCCGAGGAGGGGTTGAAAGTTTCCACAATACTAGCTGTCCAATCATTAGCTTCGATGGCGAAATCTCTGCTAGTAACTGGATGCGAGACGATAACCGCCGTTCTCGGCATGACTTCAGTGATCTCATTCTTTTGCCACTATATCGGTAACTTCTTCCAATGGATTCTATTGACAGATGAGGAGGAGGATAAAAGTATAGGAACAGTATCCGCTATTCTCTTCTATATACTCGCCTTACAGACGGGTTTGACTTCGTTGAATCCCGAGAAGAGGTTCATTCGACTGTGCAGGAATTTTTGCCTGCTGTTCACCGCTCTCTTGCACTTTTTGCACAACATTGTGAATCCTATGCTGATGTCGCTGAGCGCATCACACAATCCAAGTACACATAGACACGTAAGAGCTCTAGGCGTGTGCGCATTTCTTATTATGTTCCCGATATCTTTGCTGGTGTACTTATGGTCCCAGCACACAATCTCTACGTGGCTGCTCGCCGTGAGCGCTTTTAGCATAGAAGTCATAGTAAAGGTGGTAGTCAGCCTTATGATTTATTCTTTATTTCTTATCGACGCGTACAGAAGTACGTTTTGGGAGCAGCTTGACGATTACGTATATTACATTCGCGCCTTCGGCAATACCATCGAGTTTTGCTTTGGAATTTTCTTGTTCTTTAACGGCGCGTGGATACTGTTGTTCGAGTCTGGTGGGGCAATTCGTGCTGTGATGATGTGTATCCACGCTTACTTCAACATTTGGTGCGAAGCTCGAGCTGGCTGGTCCGTGTTCATGAAGCGACGTACCGCAGTCAACAAGATTAATTCGTTACGTGAAGCGTCCCCCGACCAATTGAATAGACTGGACGATGTCTGCGCTATATGCTACCAGGAGATGCATTCCGCCAAAATTACACGTTGTAACCACTATTTCCACGGAGTGTGTCTTCGGAAGTGGCTGTACGTGCAAGACAGATGTCCTTTATGCCACGACATACTGTACAAGATAGACAATGATGTGAATAAAGACAACAATTCGGAAGCTGGCAACGAAGAGAACAGCAACAACCAGAACCTGTTGCTCGAGGAAGACCCTGAGTTGTTGCTCGGCGAAGGTGTCAGATGACTGCTCGACGAACACGCTTACCACTTAGATTAATAGTATCGTTTAGAAACCAGCTAATTTGAGTGGTATATTTTCGATTTGTATAGTAAGTTATTGTTTTTTTTTATATAATATAAATCAGATTGATTATACCTGTGATGATGTAAGGTTTAAATTTTGTCTTGTGATGCATGTTTTTTTTTCTCATTTTGCTGTGTGAGGTTATTTAGTATAAGTTTTAGTGGTCGCCTGGACGCTAATTTCGTCGGTGTCTCCTATTGTAATGTTCACGTTTCTGATATTTAAAATTTGCAAGTTTCTATAAAAAAAATATATTATGCGAATGTGTTTTTGAAACTGTTAGATGAAAAAAAGTAAAGCTATTTGTAAATAAGTAAGTTTTTAAAAATAGCTTCTAATATTTGGAGGTAATTTGAAAAAAAAATAGCAATTTTTTTCCCACATAAACTAAACTGTAAATAAACTATTATTTTAGTATACTTTGTTTATGTTATGGTATATACCCTGTACACACTTTGCTTCAGCTCGGAATCCGTAGTGTGATTTGGTTTGGTTTTTTACTATATTGGGAACGACTGCCGCCTGACCACTCATTCTGTGTTTAGTGGCCTTCTTTAAAGTCTAGAGAGAGACTACAGGCGCTTCTGTAGTAAGTTACCCCTTTTACTACCAGCATCGTATCGTTATTTCCTATAGCTGACGAGACTCACCGACGGGCCGACCCAGGGGATCTAGATAGCCCCTGTCCAAAATTACAAAAAATACGTTAATATTAAAAAAGATGGCCGCGTGATTCCCGGCAGAGTATAATAAAATTTGGGCCTCCTCATCTCCCATTTGGTGGCATACAAGGCGACTAAGGGATAGGGCTGTTTAACATCAGACAGATGATATACAGCCCAGACTCATCCTCAGATACATGAATCGAGACAACTGTAGTGCCCGGAATATGGCAATAGGCTCACCCCCCCCCCCCCCCCCTATTACATGGGACCTAATACAATGGTTTGTAAAATGTGGGTGTCACCTCTGCCTAAGCCTCCGGGGATAAAGGCGTGATTGTATGTTTGTATACATCTATGTAAAAAACATGCTACGTTATCTATTTCTTGCAAAGAATTTTTAAACTATGATGTGAGGACCTTGATACTACCAAGGTCTTATATTACTGCCATTATAATACTCACCTACCTTGAAAATGCATATTATTGATTTTCTTCGGCACACTATTATTATTGCTTATTAAGTTGCTATAATAATTGCACTGACGTGGCCACTATAAGCTAAATAAGCTATGGATTTGAGCTCGTCCATCGTAGTAGCAAAACACCCCCGTTTGTCACCACTGGCGACATATGGGATTTTTTTTTCCATTTATCATCAGTGGGAACGGCGCCAGTGGTGACGACTGGGAATAACCGGTTTATAGAGCACATTTTGTGTCCAATATGAAATTTATCTGAAGATATGTATATCGCCGCCAATTAACTCAATCAGCCGTTCAATTAACTGCCTAGAGGCTGTTAACTAAACGGCCAATCAACTGAATGATATTCAGCCGTAACGTTTAACAAACTGGCTGTCTTTTGCTTAGGCCATTAGCACGATAGGGCACCACGTCGAAATAAGATACGAAGTGATAGTTTATTGAGAAAGCTGCGCAATCCGTCTTGGATAGATTAGGTTAGAAGGCTAATGCCGCTTACGCCTTCGTGGTTATTTTTTTTATGGTCCTACAGAAACAAGTCATTTGCCCCCTTTATATCAGTAGTACCATTGATGGTACTACTGACACACTTATACGTTACTAGTACCATTAAAAAAAATAGAATATATTCCATCCCGTGTTTACTCGCTGAAGTACCATTGATGGTACTACTGACACACGATTAATCTAGTTGGCTGCGACGGGGACATGACCCCCCCCAAAACCATGCACGTCATATTGAAAAGTCCCAGTACGAGGGGAGGGGAGGTTAAATTTCTTAAGGAATTTCCGAAGTGACCCCCCCCCCCCCCCCCCAAAACTTCAAGCTGCGACCGCGCCTGGCTCACAGCACTCTTTTAAATTATATGAGTCGTATAGTATCACAACTAGTCTAAAGGTAGGTTAAGGTCAACTTCTCAAGCTTTTTTCACAAGTCAGCTGTTATGAATCATTCGCAAGGTGAACGACCCCCAGCGGTCAAAAGTTCGGTGTAACATATCATTAATAGCTTCACACAATTTTTTGTTCAAACAACCTTTGAGAATCTTTGTACAAACTAGCATTCATTTACGGTATTTGGTTAGTGGAGTGACTACTCTCAAGGACTTGAAGGTAAATAGTGAAAAAACTAAGGTGAATGAACTGTGGAGGGTCTAATAATCTAGTGAACGGTTTGAAGAACTAGGAAAATAGAAGGAACTAAACCGATTTCAGTATTCATAGAAGCGTTATCACTTATCACATTTTACTTTCTTATACCACTTAGGTGGCAGAAAAGCACACGGCCCACCTGATGGGAAGTGGTTACCGTGGCCTATGGACGTATGCAACACCATGGGCGTCACACACACGCGCTGCCGACTCTGAAGAAACCTTCTAATGCCCTTCTTGAAGAACCCCATATTGTAGTCGCTTGGGAAAACCACCGCAGTAAGTTCATTCTACAGCTTGAGTGTGCGTGTCTGGCGTCTCTGGATCTGGATAAAGCTCGTGTAACACCAAAATTCGATCCGCAACAACGACTTACAATAGAAGAACAAAAATTGAACCTGATCGTCTTCGATTTGGTTCTTATAACCCGTATACAGGCAGAGTGAAAAAACTGAAGAGAGATTTTACTCCAATTGTTCGTAATGATGCCTACAGCTACATTCTATCATCGCACCGCTCGCCACATGCAGGAAATACGCCGTCAAACAGTGCGACCGGAAACCGGCGCATTGTGAGCAATTTCAGACATACATTTTATGGTAAGGCTGCAGGTAAGTCCTACAGGATCGGCAGTACGAGTGTGATGCACTTTATTTATGAAAGTGCGGAAATTCCCACGAATATCAGCCAACGGACTTGAGATTGCTACTGGCATATCCCTCGGACCCTGGCTGACCCAACACCGTCGTCATGATGACCTCCTCGGGCAGTGTGATGCCTCTGGTGTAGCACGCCATAGGTCACGGTAACCACTTTCAATCAGGTGGACCATGTGCTTGTCTGCCACCGAAATTATATGAAAAAGATAATAAAACCACAAAACTTTTAGTAAATAATTTATTCATTAACAATAACAGCGACAACACAGAGGCTAGTTGAAGATGAGGTCCTTATAGTTGGCCAGCAGGTAATAGTTAGCGACGCGGCAGTTGGTGGACGTGCGGACCACGGTGGTGCGGTCGGCGCGCTCGAAGTTCGCCTTCACGATCTCGTAGTAGCGCCCGTCGCTGGGGAGATATATGCGGAAAAATGTATGGCAATAATATCATACAACATTGCATACCTACAGTCACGCGGAGTCACGCCTCTTTCCCAGTTGGGAAGGCAGAGTCACACATCTTTCCACTTGCTACGATCCTGGCATACATCTTTCGCTTCTTCTACTTTCATCATTGTTTTCATACATGCTCACCGGTTTCAGGTACTCTTGACATGTCCCTTCTTTATAATGTCTTCGATCTGATTCATCCTCGCTTCATAAATCTGTTTCGTCAGTATATTTGCAACGTATTGTAATAATGTCATACAATATATTGCAAGTCGCAACCATGGCAAAAAAATACTAGCAACTTATCGGTAAATATCACACAATATATTGGATACTTATTTGCAAAACATCATACAATACACTTGCAACGTATTACAAAAATATCATACGGAAAACCACACGATATATCCTGGCAAATTTTTTTTGCCAGGCAATTGCCTGCAAGTATTATCATCATCGTCTTAGCGCAAGTCCCGAGTTCCGACGCCTACATTTCAAAGCCGAGGATCCGCAGTCCTCACTCCTCCACTCCTCCTATTCTATTAATTCTGGTTGAGGTACTAAGAGCCCCATGAATAATCCCATGATGGTCTACCAGACCCAAGGTCTACTAAACCTACGATCTCTGTAGTGCACTGAACTTCGATTCTTTCCATTCATAGAAGTTCTCTTACCTGAGCACTAAACACTTGAGTTTGAGACACTTGACGCGAAGGATATCGATGGCCTTCTGACTCTTGTCGCTGAAGCGAAGGTTCTCAGGGTCCCAGCGCAGCTCCAGGCGCTCCAAGTTCGGACAGCTGTTAGCTATGCCGTCCATCAGCTGGAAGGAAAAGTAATGGAATGGAATAAACACGAGGCTCAAATACCCTAATAGGATATTCCACTTCCTACTTTATATTAAAAAACAGTGTCTTTCACAGAAAAAGGGCTGGAGAGATCTGGTTGAAGTTTGAACTGGTTAAAACTGGCTCTGATGCTGGCTATCCTCTCAATTCGAGTTCGGGGGGAGGTTAACTAGGGCCCGCAGATTCTGGGTGGGTCCAAAAACACTACATACAAACCATCCTGTGTTTTCCCACTCTTGCTAACCTAGCACCCAGCTCTTACCTGATCAACGTGGATGTTCACTCCAAGGCGCTCCTGGGTACCCATGATGAGGATTCTGGAAACACACATAATATTTGATTTCTTTCACAAAAAAGAACATCCTACACTAAAGTTCTCCTGGAAATCCAAATTAGAAATAGTAACATTCAGGCAGTAGACCCTGGACAGTAGATTTAGGTTCAGGCTCCGTGCTGGATGTCAACTTTTTCCAATTAATACTTACAATGTGAATAAAAATGCACAGTTTTCGTACTGGAGAGGTGAAAAAGCAGCTAAATTCAAGGTGTCCCCAGTACCCCTGCACAAAGCTGCCCCCTACGCGCGACGCATCCCTGTGAGTAGGTGGAGTCTAGTACGTACTTGGCGTTGACGAGTAGCTGCAGCACGCTCTGCCACAGCTGGTCGGTGATGTGCGGCATGCCCGACAGCACGAGGCCGTGCAGCTGGCCGCCCACGCGCGACAGGAAGCGGTGCAGCGCCTCGTCCGACAGGTTGTCCGACGAGTCCACGTCCAGCCCCACCAGGCTCCTGCCGAACACACACCACAAACGACATTAAGGTAACATCAGTTCCACTGGGCTCAGAAATATGTAGAACTTCCTAAACTTTTTGAGGGCTTCGAATTCGATCCATTATTGGAGCTTTGATCCACAAGCCAGACAGGGGTGTCACAGGGGACATGACCACCCCCACCCTCCAAATGTGCACGTCTAATTGAAAAGTCTTCCAAAAAGGTATTTTCTGAAGGAATTTCCGCACGTGACCAACAGTGAATCACAATGAACCCTAGAGTGCTGTTTACACCACTGTTGGGTTGTGATGGAAGATTCTAGGCAACTAAGAAAGTACATAAGATACAAGTGGCCAGGCAGAAAAAGGTCAAGTCAAAAGCACTCGAAATTGGGTGAAAAAAAGTGGGTTCGCATGAATGGTTTAATGACAGTAGATGCCCAGCAGGTACCTAGAGAAATCTTTTACAAACAACCACGGGGTGAAAAATTAAAGTAGCCTCTCCTTAACTTAAGGGGAGATGTGACGTAGCATCATCTACATCTACATCTACACTAATATTATAAAGAGGAAAGATTTGTACCTATTTTTGTATGTTTGTAATGAATAGGCTCCGGAACTACTGTACCGATTTCAATAATTCTTTCACCTATAGAAAGCTACACTATCTGGGAGTAACATAGGCTATTATAACATCACGCTACTACTAAAGGGAGCGGAGCAGTAAGCATAAATGTCAATAAATCGGGCAGATTTCCATACATTAAAGTTGGACCGGAATCCGAATTCCACGCGGGCGGACCCGCGGGCAATCTTTCTTACAGGAGTTACAGGAACGGAATGGCGAATTAGTCAAAAAATGTATTCTTAGATCAGTTTACCTTGGGCGATTGACTACTCACCTTGTGGTACCAGCTTCCACCCAAGCCTTCAGCACGGAATCGTTGAAGCCATTGATCTGGCCCGCGCTCAAGAACCTCAAATTCTGAATTCTGGTCAGCATATCGATGAGACACTCCGTGGATAAGTCTGTTGCAGTCACATCCAGCTCCTGGATGGAAGACTTCTCCCATTCTACTTGCATCACATATTCTGACTGTAGACCTGCGGATGATAGTTTGATTTCTCACTTTAGATACTTTACTAGGATGGCACGAGTCTCTTGCTCCAATAGCTTAAGTAGTATTGATCACACCAGTGCAGTGTGCCAATCTGATGTGACCACGAGTCTACAGGGCTTTGGTGTGGTGAATGGTAGTGGAAGTGGTAGATTAAGTAAACAACAATTACCGTATCATACCGTGCCCTCATCCTCATTATTTGTGGGTACATTCTCCTCCATACTTTTCTGCCCGATGTTATCTTAGTTACACCTTTCCTTGCCATGTACTCCTCCACACAATCCATCCATCTCGGGCATTCCTCTGTTCATAAAGCCTTATAAGAACCAACCCTGTATTTCTTAAAATATGGTAGAAACAACTTACTGCATCCATTCATGAGCAGGCAAGTGAGTCTCCTGGATCTTTGGAACAGAGTCTTCATGGTGGAGCCAGTCACTTTGTTGCAGAAGTTCACTGCTAAGCACTCCAACTGGAAGCGTTAAGAACAACGATTGAAAGAAGAAAAAAATTCTAGCAGCAGCCATGGTCATGAGGGGGATAAGTCATATTCTAGAATGTGTAATAAGAATAACACAGAGTACTTTCACGATTTCCGCATGTGTCTACCATTCCCCCCCCCCTCAATTTCAGGCCGCACCTGTTCCGAGAATGTGATCAAAATTCCACCCGGGTTAGCCTAGTACCTGTATGCAGTTGGAGCTGAAGGCATCAATATGAGAGTCATCCACGAAGTTAATGCCGTAAAGATTGATGACGCGTAAGTTGGGAGTCGCAGACTTGAGCTTATGCACGTTGATTACTTCGTAGATCTCCTCCTCCTCTTCCTCTACCTTCTCGTACGTTCCTGGAATAGAGGGAGTAGCTTTCAAAGTGGTAAAAGAGTAGTAGGTGGCTTCCACGAGACCATTTCTTGCCAGAGTCTCTGAAGATTAAGTCTTACTCGTAATTTTGTCTTTGGAGTGAAACCTGTAAATCAGTTATTTTTTGCTTCGATCAAGATAGAAAAAAGCGAATACAGCTCAGGCGGGACTCGAACCCGCGATCTTTCCCTTACAGAGGGAATGCTCTGTCACTGAGTCACCGACGACGGTGGGAGCCATCTACCGGTATCAGTATCGTTATAGGCTCCCACCGTCACCCAAGACGGATATATGTATAGAAAAATTTGGATCAGCTTAGGGCGAGGCTCGATGGCTCAGTGGACAGAACATTCCCCCGTAAGGGAAGATCGCGGGTTCGAGTCCCGCCTGAGTAGTATTCGCTTTTTTCTATTTTGATCGATTTTAATAGTTTAGTCATACTAAATTCTTTGAAATCTCATTCAAAAGTTTTTTTTTACAGTGCCAGATTTGGTTATGGAAATCGATTGAAAAAATATTTTGTTCTATAAAAATGTGTTTTTTTTTACCGTGTTGGTGCTGTGAGTGTACATAATATTATATATGTTACGGTAACCACTTGCCATCAGATGCGGTCGTGTTTTTGTTACTACAAGAGTAGTTAAGTAAGTAACTATAATATTAGTCATGCTCATGACTTCCATATTCCATTAATACAAACAATAGCCCAAAAAAATATGTTAACGTATCTCTTTGATATTTTTTCTTCGTATTTCCATATTGTTTGTCTATAGATGGGTATTATAGACAGATGTCATTGTAAAGGTTACTGAACGTCAACTGTTTGTTTTGGCGCGGGCAACGAACCTGCGACCATTGGTGAACGAAATCTGAAGTGTTTATCTTATGATTTCGAGCTAAACACAGTTGCATCTAAAACTTGCACTTTGGAGTTTGTTTGCCTTATGGATTGGTTCTATTCTGTCTGTGGACCAATCTATGGATTGGTGGAAGCCTTTATAGGCTTTTACGGAAGTAACTGCCATCTGACCCCTAACTCCGAAAAGAAGCCTGCCACAGAGCCTCGTCCGTCAATCAAAAGGCGCAATTCTATGCTCGGTGAATTTGAGCTCGTCCATCACCGCGGGGGCACTCAATGCTATCCCCAAAAGACCATATTTTGAGCACATTTTATATAATATGTTTCGAGGAATACCATAAGAATACTTACCAATAAGATGTAGAATCTCCAGGCCGTTGATGAAGTTGTATATCTTGCGCATGAAGCCCTCCATGAAGATCACCTCGGATAGGCAGATGCACAGGTATCGCAGCTTCGTGGGGAACGCCTGCATCTCCGAGAAGTCGTGCAGCTGCATAGCTGCGGGGAATTCATCAGTACTCATCCACTATCTTGTTCTATACTACTCATCATCACCTAATGGGGGAGTTGGAAGGTTGAGGAGTTGGCTTTATGATGTAGAGGTCTCGGGTCTTCTGTTTACGGACTTCCTTGCATACGGAATTCAACTTAGATGGAGGGGTCAACATGCGTGGTCCAGATCCTCCTTGCGGTGCATGTTAAATTAGATAAGATAAATTATTTATTGTACACAAAGAAATTACAGTACAGTACATATACGGACAAACGGTGGCCTTATTGCTGCAAGCGATCTCTTACAGGCAACCTTTGGATGGATATGTCTATCTCCCTCCTAAGGGAGACGCTGCCGAATTCAGACCGCGGTGAAAGCGGCTTTGTAGACGGTTGCACAGACGGTTTCCACGTGTCCCTCTGACTAGCAGAGGGCACAGTGGCGAGCAGCTATAAAGCGGGCTGGTCGGCCCTCGCCTCCTCCCTCTATCCAGGGTTCGATGGACCCACCGTTCATCCCCCTTCCTACGGGACTAACCGGACCGTGAAAGTACCTACGTACAGCATAGCGACTTAGTTGACTTACGTTGTAGATTCCTAATTTATTCTTCTTGGACACCGCGCACATTCCCACGATCATGTTAACCGTGAGAACGCACTCAACGCCCTTTAATTTTTCCTAATAATACAATTATTAGGTACGCGAAACATTACGGAACCCTATTACTAAAACTCCACTGTCCGTAAGTCTGTCTGTCTTGTCACCAGGCTGTATCTCATGAACCGTAGTAGGACAGTATTCGTTAGACTGTGCAGTAGCAGTAGTGATGTATTTATTTTCTGTTGCCGCTATAATAAAATGGTCCGGAATCCTATAAGCGCGAGTCCGACTCTCATTTGGTCGGTTTTTTACTTCCTCCTCAAATCAAGTGGGCGTAAAGAAGTTCCCTTTTACCTGTACTAAAGTCTAGCAACATATGCGTCAAGTTGGGACACTTAGCCGCGAGCTCGTGCAGTACGGTGTGGGTGATCAGTTCTATGGGTAGCTCGATGTACCGTAGCGATGGGCCGAACCTTATCGATATCAGCGCTAGGAGAGATTCTAGAGACCCTGGAAAAGAAGGAAAAAACATTAAATAGCAGGGGAGTCAGCCTCTAGGCGATTATGATTTCCGGTTCCACGTAGGTAGGTAATAGGGGACGAATCTAGTGCCTTCAAGCTGGCACTTTTTATGGGCTGTATGTTGACTATGGGGTGGAGAGCAGCCCTATCCCTTAGTCGTTTCGTACAATACCCACGGTGGCCCGTTTCTACTCAATTAAATTAAAATAAAAACAGAACGGAATATAAAATCAAGTTAAAAGGCCGTCTGTAAGACCTGAAAAAACATTAAATAGCAGGGGAGTCAGCCTCTAGGCGATTATGTTTTTCGGTTCCACGTAGGTAGGTTATAGGGGACCAATCTAGTGCCTTCAAGCTGGCACTTTTTATGGGCTGTATGTTGACTAAGGGGTGGAGAGCAGCCCTATCCCTTATTCATTTCGTACAACACCCACGGTGGCCCTTTTTTACTCACTTAAATTAAAATAAAAACAGCACGGAATATAAAATCAAGTTAAAAGGCCGTCTGTAAGACCTGCTATTAGTTATAATTTTCAACAGAGAACAAGCAAGGAAGCAAATGTTGTTCAGAAGTCAATAAATGAATAATGTTAAACATCTTTATAATATTGGGGCACACAATCGATAGTTTCAGGGAACTATTTTATTTTTGATTTTATATTTCGTGTTCTACTATTGAGTACTAACGCCATCTATTGACAATAAACAGAACCTTTAGATACAGAAATTCAGGGTTACCAGTTAATAAAATATGATCCAATATGGTAGAAATTTTAAAATAAGGTGTGATTCTAATTATAGTCGCCCTACAACTCAACTCTCAAATTAGCTATTTTTAGTGATGTACTAACCAACATGTAGTCCAGAGATTTCAGGTCGTAGACTGACGTGCGTCCACAAGCGTGTGTCGTACGCCACCATTCGCCATCTTTTGCAAACTGTCGCCATTCGACATATTTCTCGGTGTGATAAATACGAGAATATGTTCAATAACACCTTGTCTGGTAATTTTTCTATAGTCTGAAACAATAGGGAAGTAGATACATGAATGTTCTGTTTGTTTGTTTGTTTGTGTTTGAACTTTGTCAGCTTACTTAATATTTAATGACTGTAGGTCGTGCAGCGCCACCTACTACCATTCTCTGAAGTCTAATCATGAAGATTTTTCAATTTTTTCGTACTGAAACCGGTACGGATAGGCTAGTTTTGTAAAACATTGAAACATGTCAGATTCTCAATAATATCAAAAATAAGGAATTTGGAATCATATAAATAACATTTTAGGTATGGATATCGTATTAATAATCGTCTTAGTCATCCTAGTGTTTATCAAAGTACCTTTTGATGAATTTGCTATTTATATCACATAGGAGTTAAGTGAGTTTACAAGTCTTATTGTAAATAAATTCGTGTGCATTCAATAAGTTATTTCTATTTATTGATAACAAAACAAAAAATTGTTTTGTACGTATGCTATATAAACAATAAAACATTATTTTTTACTTAACATTACCGTGTTAGCGAAAGGACTTCTGACTTTGCCGTCTTCGCCTAAATACACTTGACTGGCCTCCAATGCCAACTGTCCCCACACATCAGTGGATAAATCCATATCGAATTTTTATACTACACACAAAATAATTCACGAAAATACATTAAAAATACTTATTTGAGACACACTTTCAGATTAACTACATACACACGTAAAGTCTGCCTCGACCGGATAAATGGAACGCTCGAGTTTAATTTTGGAATCATCCGGGATTGGGTGAATGTGCGCGTATAAAATATTTTTGTAATCTGTTGAATATTTACTTTTGTAAATAAAATATCACGTAATCGCTGGAAAAATATCTGGAGCTGTTAATGTTGATATAAATTTTAAATATAATGTTTACTAGTTTTAATATTTTATGGTTGTGTTAAAATCGTGGGTGGCGGGAAATTCGAAAGTTCCGTTCAAACGTCACAAAACTGGTCAAACTTTAGCATTAGCATTTTTTTTATCTATGTAATAAAAAGTTCACTCACGGTTCGCGAGAATTTTAAAATTAAAACTAATAAGTTTTCTTCGTTTAGACTCAGTTCAGTAATCTAAATTTTATGTGAACATCTCCGAAACGACTTATAGTTAGGTTGACGACAATAAGAGCTCACACCTTAGGGACTACTAAAACAGATGGCCGCACCTGCTACCCCCAGGCCTGCGCTTCAAGAACCAGCATGCCCCTTGCTTGCTAGTCAGAGGGACACGCAGAAAGCCTCCGAGTAGCCCTCTGCAGGGCCGCTCCCGCATCTGCGGCAGCGTTTCCCCTGCAGAAAAATCGCTGCCGTCTTCGTTTCCCAGGGTGCACCGTGTGTATTTTCCGGACAAAAGAACCGGTTTCGGTCAGAAGAAGCAAAATTGACAACCTCGGTGGCGTGTCCAGTTCTAATAAGTGGTTTAAGAACTATGAGGGAAACAGATACATAGCCTGTAAAAATCATAACCCTTCTTTGGCTTTGCCGTAGTCGGGTAAAAATTATCAAAACATTCACTGTACCAAGAATTTATTTATTAATGTATGTCTACGTCCTTGATAGAATTTACTGTAACTATACCTAACAACGGGCCAATGATGTGTGTATTGTTGACAAAAAGTACGAAACCGTATTATTTGGCTAGAGGAGAGGTATTTCCTGGGCTGGTGACTCACTGGCCGCTTCGGATTATTTCTGCCCCGCTCTTTTGTTTTTCTCTAGTGTCTCGGCAATTTATTGTCATTAATTTTCATAGATCATTATCATCTAGATATTATTTTTTTAAATTGTTGGCAAAAAGTTTCATTCATGAAATTATAAGATACGTTAGACAACCTCTACGGAGAGCTTACCAAGCGTTTGTGTTCCGGGCGGAACGAAAGACGGAGCTAAATGTATAGGGTGTATAACTCGATACTCCATCCCTGGTTTACACCCGGAAAACGGATGCTTTAACACGTCATAGTAAGCCGTCTTTTTACTTTATGCCTCGCACGGTTAGCAGAATTACAGGGGAATATATAAATAAATATTTAACTCATATTCCTCTTAGCGTTAATTCCCAGTCGCATCCGAAGCTTTCAGCTCGGAGTCTGGGGTCCGCTTTTGCCAGTCTTAACTACGGATTTGGCTAGACCTCGATATTTTCTGTGAAGCGATTGCCATCTGACCTCCACATCCCAATGGTAACATTAGGCGATATCGAAGCTTTGCAGCTAGACTGTTGTTTTTGGATTTTTGAGGGCTCCAACTACCCGTAACGACTGCCATAGGTGTTCTTATGGCAACCGGGACCGACGGCTTAACGTGCTCTCCGAGGCACGACCAGACCAATGCAGATACCCATATTTCATGAACACAAATATTTGCACTGAGCGGGGATCGAACCCACGCCTCCTGCGTAGCGGCCGCGTTCACTACCGCTACGCCACGGAGGCTGTCTAATAAATATTTAACTAATCGAATCAAATCTTGCTACCTCGACGACACAGCAGTCGAACGCACTTCGCAGCGTAAACCTTTCCATTTTATATTTTTAAAAGAAGAATAACTAGAATGTTATGGCCGCTTCTTTTTAAATTTCAAGGCCTTGATCAATTAGGGCTATGTACCTATGTAGTAAGCCCGAAGCATGCACATCAGTGCCTCTTCACAGACAATTATGCAGTTTTTAAAGAGTAGCTTCTCGTAGTAAGCAAGCTATAAATCCTAGCATCTGTTACATTCATTCTATCGGACTGTTCATTGCCATTGTGGTGAGAGGATTAGTCATCTAGACTCTGCGTTACCGAGTGCTTGGTGCCCAGTTTGCTTTATTGTAGTCGTGGAGGCTCCTCTTCTCCCCATGAGAAGAGCCTCCCACGTATGCGGTCAATGACGCTGAGTTTTGGGCTGGACGCATCTAGATATCCTAAACTGCTATATGAGAAGAAGAAGAAGAATGAGCTAGGTATTGGTCTGGTGTTTAATTAAAACATTTTTATTGCCTATCATAACTTAATCAGATCACGGAAGCATAAAACGTGACATTTCGTATTTTTTGGAATCAGTGATGCGTAAATCAAAAGAATTTGGCACCAAAAGTCGTATTCTCGGGATTAAAAATTTTGGCGTCAACATTTCTATTAATTAGTGTGATAATATGTAGTTGGCTCTAATACATATTATTGGTACAACACAACCATTTCTTTGATTAAGGATTATCTATCTACTCGCCCGCGTTGAGTTCTTCCCGTGACGCATGGGAACTTTTTTTAAAAACCCTAACGTGAAACTTATGGAACGTAAAAAAAAGTAGCCGAATTAGTGGAGCTGAGCTGTTCTCGAGCTTTGTGCTTAGCAACATCCTTTTTAATTATAAATTTTGTAGATCATTGTTATGTGTGTAGCTTGTTATTTGATCAGTGTATTATGTTCTTCTTAATGAGAACTTCTTGATAGGACCTTGAGCAATAGACGCTAAAATTGAATGTAGCGCACCTGATGATAAGAAGCCAATATTGTAATGGAAATGGCGCCAAAATAATCTATTCGTATACGTAATACAAGACGTTTATCAGAATCCATTTGAAAATAAATGGCCTTTTGTTTTTCTCGTGTCAGAACCACTTACGGACGATGAAAACAGATGACTGAAATGACGCATACACATTCCCGACGGTTTAAAAACTAAATCTGGATTCCTTTTTCAAATAAGAGAGATATGAAATTAGTTTCCTGCTCCAGTTATTTGAAATTAGAATTTTTATGTTGACTATGGTTAATGTTAAAATGAATTCTATTTAGGAACTTACGAAATAGTTGAAGCTCTAGTTCTACACTAATCTAGAGTCTGTGTCAGTATAAGTACCTACACGTAGAACAGGCACAAATCACAACACCACAGATAAGTAGGTAGGTAATAATAACACCGGGTTTCCATAGTACGAGGTTTTACGGTTAAGATTTTTTACCTTACTCATATGTTCTCCCATTACACACCTATACCTTTTACTGTCTAGACACGTATGATTTATCTAGCAAACCTGAGTAAGCACTAGCTTGGCACTAATTAATTTGTCCGTATCATTGTCATTTATATTTTTAGCAGGTTGTGACCGGGTGTCGTCCATCTTGGCCGGAGTGTTGAATTCTGATAGGTATTTCCTTCTTGAAACTAAATGCTTGTAGCTTGTAATGCAAGACTGATATTTCCGGAATGTTCTGAAGAATTTAGGAAGGTACTTATTAGTCTTTAGGACAGAAAATCTATCGAACTTATAAGTTCACTCGCTGGTGCCCGCGGTTCCGCCTGCGTGGATGTCGGTTATCGCGACCAAACATAACCTATGTTGTTTCCCAAGGTCTAATCTATCTCAGTACAAAATTTCATCAAAATCGGTTTTGGTTTCAAAGCGTAACAGACAAACAGACAGGCAGTCAGACAGACAGAGTTACTTTCGTATAATATCAATATAGATATGGATGATGTCATATCGGGGACCAGTCAACACAAGTAGCGCCAGTTCACGAGCATTACCCATGAGCCGGCCGTCGACTACGCGCCACATCAAAGGAAGACTGTTATGTTAACTATCGATAATAATATTAATGATTCGAAATTGCTGCATCGGTACTTACTTTGAATCTCAATTCTGCCAGTGCAAGAATTCCTAGGCAACAGTACCGCTAGGAGTAATTAGAAATATTATACTACTAGCTTTTGCCCGCGGCTCCGCCCGCGTGGATGTCGGTTATCGCGACCAAACATAGCCTATGTCCTTTCTCGAGGTCTAATCTACCCCTATACCAAATTTCATCAAAATCGGTACAGTGGTTTGGGCGTGATAAACAGACAGACAGACAGACAGACAGAGTTACTTTCACATTTATAATATTAGTAGGGATTTAGTTACTAGATAAGAGTGTATCAAGATACATTTTTTTTTATCGTATGAAAAATCCCCACGGATACCTCCCCCGCCGGAGCCGGAGGATGAGGTTATGTCGGACTCGAACCGACTAAAACGCACGCCGACTGTGGGCCGTCGGTTGCCGGAGGTGAGATTGTCGAAGCCATATCCCTCGCACCCCGGCCGACCCAGGGCCATATCTCTCGATCTGGAATTTGATCAAGATACCTAACACCCTGTATGTAACATATGACTGTCAATTGCCTTTCGTGCAAAGAAGGACACGGTAGGAATAATATCAATATTCGTAATGTGAAATTGAAACTACGATTGGAGTTAGGAATCCATAACTGTATAATTATTTCCTACTAGCTGATGCCCGGGGCTCTACTTACGTAACATTTTATTCCCACTCCCCCTACCCATGGGAACCTATTCCTGGTTAAAAAAAAGTTTATGTGTTATTCCATTTATTCAAGACTAATCTATGCCTGTATCAAATTTCAGCTGGCTGAACAGATTCGTTAGAGCGTGATTAAATAACAAATATTCAAATATCTCCACAAAGTTTCACATTCATTTTATAATGCAAAAGCTGTCCCGGCGAACTTCGTACCGCCATATTTTTCCCGTTCCCGCTGCACCTATTTTCTCATTCTTTAAACCTTCCCTGGACACCCACAAATATTTCAAGAATAAAATTAGCCAAATCGGTTCAGCCGTTCTTGAGTTATAAATTAACAACGAAAAGTGGAATTGATTTTTATATATTAGATTATTATTTACATTATTCATTAAGGCCTGCCTGGCCTGCTCATCGGGACTTGGAGATATTTATAAACAATGATTAATAACCCGTTTTTTTCGGTGGTAATCGAAGCGGAAATCGAACCCCCGCACCAGTCTATTGCACTACCACCACGCCACAGAGGCTGTTTACCTTACAATCAAAGTTATTAAATTCTTGGGCATAAAAAATATCCATGATGAATAGATACCTAAAAAGTAGATAATGCTACCATCACCGTCTTTATCTAGTACATAATGCTACCATCACCATTTCACCTAGTAGATTAATGCTACCATCATACATACCCATGAAGCTGTAGTGCATACCAAGTTTATTACCAACATTCAGTAAGAATGTTTTGTAAAGTAAATGAAATGAAGCAATAGGAAATATTTTTTTTAATTTATTTAACATTCAAAAAAATTAGATTCGGAATTTGAATTAAAAGTTTACGTAAACATTTTAACTTTCGGTCGGCAGACAATGCTTTGTAGCCAATGATAAGTACATTAAGTATATTAACTATTTGTAGCGGATTTAATTACTTTAATTAATCCAAGAATAATCAAAAAGATAAGTTACGTCAGTAGCTTGTACTAACGTCTATAAATACGAGTACCTACCTACTATCATTTCGAGACTCAAGAGTTTAGATTTTATAATATCTATCTAGCTGCATAAATTCCATTCTAGCAGGCTACCTACTTACAATTTTCATCACTATACTTACATACTGATATCACAGTCTAACGCATGACATACATAATGATAATTGATTTTATTTTAAAGTCAATGTACCTAATTAATTAAAAAAATATAATACGTACTTACCAACTGCTTCCGGCGAAAACTGGATCCTAGTTCATCCCTAGTAATTGCCATAGCAGCGCTGTCCACATTTAAAATTCCCCACGAATCCATGATTACTGATTATTTAATTCTTCACAAAAAAAATCACAAAATAATAAATAACCATAACATCACAAATTGTCTGTAACACACTATAATCCAGTTGGCGCGAAAATTAAATTTCGAACTATTTAATTCCAATGAGGGACTCACTCATGTCGCCTGTCTGACCGTGTTTACCGCAAATTACAAATGCGAACCGTAGTGTAGCTCTGTAAAGTTGTTTGTTACATATTATATTATGTATGTACCTATACGCTGTGAGATATTTAAATTGGCATGCCAAAATAAGTACGACATTTTGCTTCAACTGGGCGCAGTTCACCGGTGCGGCTGCCAAGAAGACTCGTATTGCAATCGTGTCACAGAAACAAAGGTATACGTCCATCTAACAACGCTACGACTTGTGCTTCTTTGACACAAGTCATGAATCACGGTGTCAAAGTTAATGAACATTATTTAATTATTTATTTATTAGTATCTAAAAGTACATAGATATATATATATATATATAAGAGAAGATATATATTTAAGTACTACGATCTACGATTGACATTTGCGGAGAGTTAATGTTTAATTATTCTTTCAGTATTGAATGAATTGGGTGACATCCAAATAATGATTCAATTTAACGTTAGATAGCGTTAGATATAAGGCTAGACAGCCTCTGTAGCGTAGCGGTAGTGAACGCGGCCGCTACGCAGGAGGCACGGGTTCGATCCCCGCTCAGTGCAAATATTTGTTGTATGCATGAATATGAATATTGGCATTGGTCAGGGTGTTCCTATGTAATATTTATGTATTTACGTAAAAATATATATAAGTACGTTTATCCCCATTCTAGAACCCTTAATACAAGCTAGTTAAGCTATACTTACTTTGGTTAGCTATTATCTATTATCTGTTCTGTGCTTTGGGTCTAGATTGCGTTGTGTAGAATGTTCTAATGTTCTACAATACTTATTTATTTATAGTCGTTACAATATAAACAATTAATACATTTAAAATAGGTTGTCACACACATCAATTTAGAAGTAGGTTAGTTAGAATCTCAGGTAAATGTGGTGCTGTGTTGGTCCGTGATCCGTGTGCATAGATGTTCATGCACTCAGCTCGGGACATCTTGATGAGTAGATGCCGTATCCAGGGTCCTCGCAGCTGTACCTCGAGAGCACAAAGTTGGCGTTGGTTGTCTCCTCATATTATGTAAAGGTGGGATACAATCTCTTTTGCCGAGTGTATTCGAACTCATAAACCTTTTCTTCCTACTAATTGCCGGTGATACCTGCCCATTTTTTTTTAATTTGCCGCGTTTTCCAGAGTTCAACTTTCGTTAGACAGACTTCTAACTAAAGTAGCACACTGCACATTATACAATGTATAATGATACATGCATAAATGGTCAGGTAATACTTACGCTGCACCGCCTAGAGAATTTTTACCTGTAGAAAAGGAAGTAGTAAATAATCAGGTGGGCCGTGTGCTTGTCTGCCACCTAAGTGGTATAAAAAAAAACCTTGGATCTCTTATCAGAAGCCGGAGGACAATAGCAAGAACTACCAAGTTCTAGACTCTAAGATAACAAAAAAAATAATTGCAAAAAGTGAACAGAGTAAAGATTGCAAGCTGCAAAGATTAATATTATTATTATTGATGCTTTCAAAGATTAATATTATTAAATATAGTTATTTAAGAGATGCTGCATATAATGAAGCGTAATTTCATTCATTCAATATCACAGATTAAAAATATAGTTTGACCCACGAAAGATTGAAACGGCGGCAAATTTGAAAAATGAACAAGTTGCAACACTGATTATACACCGATGTGTGCGAAATAGCGGATATATATTATGTTACTTCTGATCTGATCGCGTTAAGGTAACTGTACCAATGCTCGACACTTTAAGGAAAAATAAAATTTCAATCTAAAAAATTTAACAAATTAATTACAGCATGGTCGTTACATTCTTTTTTAACTGTTACAGCAACAATTAGACATTAACTTTTGCCCATAAAATCTTTAAAATCTATCATACTTTTACTTTAAATTAAATTATTATGCACTTGGTCGAAAACACCAATGCTAGACATCATTGTCCCAATGGTCCAAGTATGTCAATAACTTCAATATTTATAACGTTTATACTAAAATTAGTAATAATCATAACTTATAAACAAAAAAATCACACCTATAAAAATCAGTACCCTTGGCAAAAATCTTAAGAAATAACACGACCGTGTTCACGGAGTCACATTATTTGCTGTCAACAGTCTTTCTAAATTTACTTCGGATGGTGTTGCGAATATTTGAACATATCTTATAGATACCATTAGGCATCTTTTAAGTCAATAGTCTTATAAAACAAATGGATAATTTTCTCAAAATACTGGGTTTTGTTCGAAAGTGTCTAGCATTGGTACAGTGTCGAGCATTGGTACAGTTACCTTACTTAACTTATATTACATAAACCACAATTAGAAATTACATTTAATTAGAAATATGTGTGGTTATAAAATGTAATAAATGTAAACTATTTATTTAAATGATTTTTCTTTCTGAAATTCTGCAAAGACTTAAATGTTATAGGTAAGTAGTATTACAAGATATTAATATGTAAATGTTAAATAAATATATAATAATTTTATATAATGAGCAGTTTTCCAGTAGGTATTTAAAGGGTTCCTAAAGACGCGCTAGATGGCGCAGCCGGCACATTTGGTAAGAAGAGTGTGGTGTCACAAACATCTAGTGTAATTTATGGAAAAAAATGTTCTTCGGTTTTGTAATGATTTACTTTACTTAAATATTCTGTAATTTTTTCTGATACAATGAAAATACCACAAACAAACCACAGAGTACATTAAAATTACCAAAAGCTATGCTAGCGCCATCTCCAGATGACTTAAAAACCAACTGATTATTATACCTACAGGAAAACTGCTCATTATATGTACCTAGTAACATTTTCTTGCATTTTCTAACAGTTCCTTAGAGTATATAGTATACAGAGACGAAACTACTACGATTTCATTCATAAAATCGACTGAAGTTTGACGCCAAATCGCCATCTTTTGTTCCAAGCAACAAGTACATAGTTACGTCATTCGAGGCTTGTTTACCATTGTTTACTACGATTATCTAGCAAATAAACGTGTAATCCAGTGATTTTGGTGTGTTAATCGTGATAAGTGTGAAAAAATACGTGTGACAAAGATGCCTACCTGCTCAATTGTTGGATGTGGATCATATTATGCAAGGAATAAGCCAGAAATAACATTACATAAGTACGTATTCTTCTCATCGAGATATCATTGTTATTTGTTGACCTACGACATCAATAGTTCGTTTTGTCTGTCTGTAAAGCAAACGAGCTTGTAAAACTCACAATTTAAATCAATAATTATGTCGTATTTTTCTAAAATTCAATAAAACATCTTTGTATGGAAAACGCTAGTGTTGCGGTGATTCGATTTTGATTATCGATATTTTTTTTGTAATTTATATATTCATAAATTAATATCCACTCCGTATTGTTATTCGATTGGCCCACGAGGCAAATTTTCTACACGCGTATATATATGTATGTACGTTTTTTTGTATGTATTAATTTATTTATTAATAGATACATAATATTCACAAAATTTTCTTCACCAAACTGCTACAGCAGTTTGTAGGCATTCGCTCATACAGTTATTATAGTTATATCTACACTAAATCTACCCATCTTTCCAGCAGCAGTCGGGTATTTTATTTTATTACCTGTATAACTCGGTGGTACAAAATGTATTAATATTTTTAGATTGCCGGCGGCTGTTAAAATAAGAAATGCTTGGTTAGAAAGTATATGGGTGGAAAATTTAAAGTCACACAAAACTATCTATGTTTGTTCTCTGCATTTTGAAGATTCGTGTTTCAATCGCACTTTGAATTATGTGAAGCTGCATGATAATGTTCTAACCGACTGCTGACCTTCACGACGATTAACCGTAAGTCATATAATAGTACATTATGATATAAGGGAGTAAAGTTGGTCTCACGCGTGGCATACGACGTTTTACAACACACTTGCGAATAAAATAATACTACACATACTAAATAAACAATACTACAAATTAATTAGTTTTCCTATGCGCGCGCATCTAACAATGGCGATCGGTCATATTTAAAAGAGTGAGGTTTGAATTTAACTTTTTTTACTGTTTTTTTTTCTGTACTTAGAGACAAAAAAAGTTGAATTTGAGTGAAAATTTTGTTTATTATACAAGTCTTATTACAAGTTGAAATTATTTATTTAAATACGAAAATGCATCAAATGACCATACAATAGGTATATTAATTTATTCGTACTATTAAACACGTTCTTTTTTGTATCGAAACTTTTTGAAGAACATAGAAACTTAACCCATAAAATTTAAAAAAGAATCTGTAACTCACTTGCGAATAATAGCAATGAAAAAGTCACAGTTTGATAATAGGTGTCATTACGTGCCTAATTGCGGTGAAATAATATCAATTTTATGAGCAGGTGTGTTGTAAAAGTATATTATACAATTACAAAGATGTTGTCGTTTACATAGGACAAGCAATATTATTGTAATCTGATACAATTAACAATGTATCAACGTGATGCATATGTTATATGATAAATATCAAGATAGATAACTCTTTATTGCACTCAAATATCATGTTAGTGTATAAGAAAGTAACATCCATCGATCACAATACTTTAAGTCACATGTACAATGTTCTTTTTTGCAGAGATGTGCCGGTATTATAAATACCCAAAATGTACTAAGTGAGAGAAATGCAGGTCCTTGTATGGCACTGTCTCAAGCTGATGCTCATAGTATGGTAAATATCAGTAGTCTATAATTCTATTAGTATTATAAAACGGTTCCCCCCCGTTTCATCGAAATTTTTATGTCATAATTTTGTTTCGCATAACAACGCATAGCATAAACTTCATTTCGCAGAAAAAGGTTTGGTATACAGTCATTCGTCATACTTTCATAACGCATAATTTTGTAAGCCAGAATCATCTTTTGGCATAACTTTTAAAGCATAATAATCAAAAAGTAGAACCGTCATGTCGCAGAAAATTTACACGCAGAATCGTCACTTGGCATACATTTTACATGCATAATCTTTAAACAAATTGGCATACAAATCCTATATAAAAAAGCTAACATAATCCATGCATGCAAACAAGTAAGCATAAACCCTGCATGTAGTAGGCATGCAGCAAGCATCAGGCATGCAGCATGCAGCAAGCATCAGGCATTTAGCATGCATCAGGTATGCAGCATGCAGCAAGCATCAGGCATTTATCATGCAGCAAGCATCAGGCATGCAGCATGCAGCAAGCATCAACAAGCACCCTAATGAAATTAACAATCTATCTACCTCAGTGCTGTGCAAGGTATTCAAGCACATAATCGTTAACACATAGCTCATGCGTCACCTAGAGTACTACTCTTTAATTAACGACCCGCAATATGGTTTCAGGCCGAAACAGTCAACTGGTGATCTTCTGGCGTACGTTACCCATCTTTAGAGTGACGCTATGGACAAGTAAGGCGAGTTACTGGCAATTAGTCTTGACATTGCCAAAGGTTTCGATAGAGTCTGGCACATCGCTCCTTTATATATTTGACGCGAGACAAATGTACATACGTTCATATTTAGTCTTAAGAAACCACATTTTGTAAACTGACGTCTTAAAAATGCCGCAGTGGAGTTTGTTGCACCATTTCTTCTCCACTAGCGCCTAGGAAGCGGTGGTAAACTTAGTTTTAAGCAGAATTTGACGTCAAAAAGCTGTAACAGTGTTGCACTATTTTGAAAAATAAAGAATTTGAATTTAAAAAATACCTACAACGTATGTGATGGAATTATGTGTTCTGAATGAAATATAATGCATGTGCTAAGTATCATGGATTCTATTTCGTGATGGTGTCGGCGACTTGAATATTGAAACGTTATCAAAGTTTTTTATAGGTTCCTCGATTATGATACGCATATCATACCATAATGTACTATTTTTAAATTTATTTTGATACTCTGTGCATAAAGATCATAATTATCCTTCATTAAAGTTTTATTTTTAATTTTTTATTGTGTACATTTCAGTATGATATTAAATGATGAAGCTACATTATGAGTGTGCTAAAATTTTGTTGTAAAAATAAGCTTTACATTTGCCATTTAATATATTACTGAATGTTACATTTATTATTTGACTGCCTCTGTGGCGTAGCGGTAGTGAACGCGGCCGCTACGCAGGAGGCGCGGGTTCGATCCTCGCTCAGTGCAAATATTTGTGTGCATGAAATATGAATATTTGCATTGGTCTGGGTGTTTCCATGTATAATATGTATGTATTTACAAAAAAAAATGTATCTAAGTATGTTTATCCGCATTCTAGAACCCATAACACAAGCTAGTTAAGCTATGCTTACTTTGGGTCTAGATAGCGTTGTGTAGAATGTCCTACAATATTTATTTATTTATTTATTATTATAACAGTAATAATTATTTTTAGACAGTATTAATAACCATGCACTGAAAAATATGTATTTAAACATACAATAATTATCATTTTAACGAAATAATAAAATTGTGATTTAAGTAAAAAACTTTTCAATATTATGTAACGAACTGCCCGTTCTTCTTTGTAATATAAAGGACATATTGAATAAAAGCACTTGTACTCTTCCACAATTATTTAATTTTTTGTTGCCTACCGGTTTCGCCTTACGGCATTCTCATAGGTTTACAATGGTTCAAACTATTATATTTAGCAAATATATGCTAAATACTAGCCTTTCGCCCGCGTGGATCTCCTATCTTCGGTTCTACTCAACCGATTGCAGTAAAACAGACGTAAGATTTTAAATCCAAACAAGACCTTTCTAACAAAAAAAAACTGCATCAAAATCCATTTTAGTAGTTTTTACGTCCATCGCGGACAAACATTTTCCATTTACAATTATATAATAGTATAGAGTATAGATAGATAGATAATAGTTTAAACCCTTGCTTACATTTTTAGTCTGTGCTTCTTTTATATCGATAAGTAGTTATCGACAGTTTACTGGGCTTCTCTATTATAGACGCCATTTAATGTTCTTATCCAAGTTTAGGTATACAGTTTTTTTTCGTAGGTATGCCACCTCTTATATACTCTAAGAACAGTTCACATTATTTCACTTGTTCATTCTATTTTGATTCTATTAGTTCGCTCTCTTAGAGTATTAAAGAGGTGGCATACCTACGAAAAAAAACTGTATACCTAAACTTGGATTGGAACATTAAATGGCGTCTATAATAGAGAAGCCCAGTAAACTGTCGATAACTACTTATCGATATAAAAGAAGCACAGACTAAAAATGTAAGCAAGGGTTTAAACTATTATCTATCTTCTATCTATCTATACTATTATATAATTGTAAATGGAAAATGTTTGTCCGCGATGGACTTAAAAACTACTAAAATGGATTTTGATGCAGTTTTTTTTGTTAGAAAGGTCTTGTTTGGATTTAAAATCTTACGTCTGTTTTACTGCAATCGGTTGAGTAAAACCGAAGATAAGAGATCCACGAGGGCGAAAGGATAGTATTTAGCATATATTTGCTAAATATAATAGTTTGAACCATTGTAAACCTATGAGAATGCCGTAAGGCGAAACCGGTTAGGCAACAAAAAATTAAATAATTGTGGAAGAGTACAAGTGCTTTAATTCAATATATCCTTTATATTACAAAGAAGAACGGGCAGTTCGTTACATAATGTTGTAAAACTTTTTACTTAAATCACAATTTTATTGTTTCGTTAAAATGATAATTATTGTATGTTTAAATACATATTTTTCAGTGCATAGTTATTAATACTGTCTGAAAATAATTATTACTGTTATAATAATAAATAAAGAAATAAATATTGTAGGACATTCTACACAACGCTATCTAGACCCAAAGTAAGCATAGCTTAACTAGCTTGTGTTATGGGTTCTAGAATGCGGATAATAAATAATAATAATAATAATAAATATTCTACAACATTCTACACAACGCTATCTAGACCCATGGTAAGCTTAATTAGCTTGTGTTATGGAATCTAGAATGCGGATATAAATACTTAGATACTTTTTTTTGTAAATACATACATATTATACATAGAAACACCCAGACCAATGCAAATATTTATATTCAAGCATACAAATATTGGCACTGAGCGGGGATCGAACCCGCGCCTCCTGCGTAGCAGCCGCGTTCACTACCGCTACGCCACAGAGGCTGTCAAACATACTTAGATACATTTTTTTTGTAAATACATACATATTATACATGGAAACACCCAGACCAATGCAATAGTGCATAGTGCAACACTGTTACAGCTTTTTGACGTCAAATTCTGCTTAAAACTAAGTTTACCACCGCTTCCTAGGCGCTAGTGGAGAAGAAATGGTGCAACAAACTCCACTGCGGCATTTTTAAGACGTCAGTTTACAAAATGTGGTTTCTTAAGACTAAATATGAACGTATGTACATTTGTCTCGCGTCAAATATATAAAGGAGCGATGTGCCAGACTCTATCGAAACCTTTGGCAATGTCAAGACTTATTGACAGTAACTCGCCTTACTTGTCCATAGCCTCACCCTAAAGATGGGTAACGTACGCCAGAAGATCACCAGTTGACTGTTTCGGCCTGAAACCATATTGCGGGTCGTTAATTAAAGAGTAGTACTCTAGGTGACGCATGAGCTATGTGTTAACGATTATGTGCTTGAATACCTTGCACAGCACTGAGGTAGATAGATTGTTAATTTCATTAGGGTGCTTGTTGATGCTTGCTGCATGCTGCATGCCTGATGCTTGCTGCATGATAAATGCCTGATGCTTGCTGCATGCTGCATACCTGATGCATGCTAAATGCCTGATGCTTGCTGTATGCTGTATGCCTGATGCTTGCTGCATGCCTACTACATGCAGGGTTTATGCTTGCTTGTTTGCATGCATGGATTATGTTAGCTTTTTATATAGGATTTGTATGCCAATTTGTTTGAAGATTGTGCATGTGAAATGTATGCCAAGTGACGATTCTGCGTGTAAATTTTCTGCGACATGACGGTTCTACTTTTTGATTATTATGCTTTAAAAGTAATGCCAAAAGATGATTCTGACTTACAAAATTATGCGTTATGAAAGTATGACGAATGACTGTATGCCAAACCTTTTTCTGCGAAATGAAGTTTATGCTATGCGTTGTTATGCGAAACAAAATTATGACATAAAAATTTCGGTGAAACGGGGGGGAAACGGTTTATAATACTAATAGAATTATTGACTACTGATATTTACCATACTATGAGCATCAGCTTGAGACAGTGCCATACAAGGACCTGCATTTCTCTCACTTAGTACATTTTGGGTATTTATAATACCGGCACATCTCTGCAAAAAAAGAACATTGTACATGTGACTTAAAGTATTGTGATCGATGGATGTTACTTTCTTATACACTAACATGATATTTGAGTACAATAAAGAGTTATCTATCTTGATATTTAACATATTATAACATATGCATCACGTTGATACATTGTTAATTGTATCAGATTACAATAATATTGCTTGTCCTATGTAAACGACAACATCTTTGTAATTGTATAATATACTTTTACAACACACCTGCTCATAAAATTGATATTATTTCACCGCAATTAGGCACGTAATGACACCTATTATCAAACTGAGACTTTTTCATGGCTATTATTCGCAAGTGAGTTACAGATTCTTTTTTAAATTTTATGGTTTAAGTTTCTATGTTCTTCAAAAAGTTTCGATACAAAAAATAACGTGTTTAATAGTACGAATAAATTAATATGCCTATTGTATGGTCATTTGATGCATTTTCGTATTTAAATAAATTATTTTGAACTTGTAATAAGACTTGTATAATAAACAAAATTTTCACTCAAATTCAACTTTTTTGTCTCTAAGTACAGAAAAAAAAACAGAGTAAAAAAAGTTAAATTCAAACCTCACTCTTTTAAATATGACCGATCGCCATTGTTAGATGCGCGCGCATAGGAAAACTAATTAACTTTTAGTATTGTTTATTTAGTATGTGTAGTATTATTTTATTCGCAAGTGTGTTGTAAAACGTCGTATGCCACGCGTGAGACCAACTTTACTCACTTATACCATAATGTACTATTATATGACTTACGGTTAATCGTCGTGAAGGTAGAACATTATCATGCAGCTTCACATAATTCAAAGTGCGATTAAAACACGAATCTTCAAAATGCAGAGAACAAACATAGATAGTTTTGTGTGACTTTAAATTTTCCACCCATATACTTTCTAACCAAGCATTTCTTATTTTAACAGCCGCCGGCAATCTAAAAATATTAATACATTTTGTACCACCGAGTTATACAGGTAATAAAATAAATTACCCGACTGCTGCTGGAAAGATGGGTAGATTTAGTGTAGATATAACTATGTATAATAACTGTATGAGCGAATGCCTACAAACTGCTGTAGCAGTTTGGTGAAGAAAATTTTGTGAATATTATGTATCTATTAATAAATAAATTAATACATACAAAAAAAAGTATATACATATAATATACGCGTGTAGAAAATTTGCCTCGTGGGCCAGTCGAATAACAATACGGAGTAGATATTAATTTATGAATATATAAATTACAAAAAAATATCGATAATCAAAATCGTATCACCGCAACACTAGCGTTTTCCATACAAATATGTTTTATTGAATTTTAGAAAAATACGACGTAATTATTGATTTAAATTGTGAGTTTTACAAGCTCGTTTGCTTTACAGACAGACAAAACGAACTATTGATGTCGTAGGTCAACAAATAACAATGATATCTCGATGAGAAGAATACGTACTTATGTAATGTTATTTCTGGCTTATTCCTTGCTTAATATGATCCACATCCAACAATTGAGCAGGTAGGCATCTTCGTCACACGTATTTTTTCACATTTAACACGATTAACACACCAAAATCACTGGATTACACGTTTATTTGCTAGATAATCGTAGTAAACAAAGGTAAACAAGCCTCGAATGACGTAACTATGTACTTGTTGCTTGGAACAAAAGATGGCGATTTGGCGTCAAACTTCAGTCGATTTTATGAATGAAATCGTAGTAGTTTCGTCTCTGTATACTATATACTCAAAGTTCGCTCTACAGTCCGTTAGTTACTTCATACTTGTCAATAATGTCATGATAATGTCACTATGTCACACAAATCAATGTCACACTGACGCGGCGATAAAAACCATAAAAACGCTCGATGTTCGTTGTTTTGTTTTGCTTTGCGTGAAGTGCCCCCCGCCCGCTGATCGTGTTTTTCTTCATTCTTATTAGTTTGTCAGACGTAGTGGGCGTATTTTTCGCGATTGTGAGTGCCGAACTCGTTGAACCGCTTTGTTATTAGCGTGAAAAATATTAATCTGAAAAAAATACAATGAAATCTTCTTATGATTAATGTATGAAATATTATATCGGTCAGATGTTCTCAATGTCAGTGTAGATTAATTTCGTCTGCTCGCGGGCTTGTGCTCGTTCATCTTTCTTTATCTCGGAACTAGGAAATACGAACTACGGACGTCTATATTAGCTGAATATCTGTCTCTGTCAGTTGATCACGCGTAATAGGATACACTGGTTGTATTGACCATGTATCGACAGTGCTAGTTGGTATTAAAACTATATTGAAACCTCTTTGGTGTTGTGAAATTTGAATAGAGAATATTTTTTATTCTAATATTCCGCGGGAAATCGCCATGGCGGACTATTTACCAGAGTATTTGTTTACATTTGTGGATCAACTTGATGAGCATCCGTGGTTGTTCGCCGGCCTGGCATCGGTTCTAGTTGGTTTGAGTGGTATATTACCATTGCTCATTATCCCACTAGACTCGACGGATACCTTCAACGATGGACGTAAGTGTTTTTTGTTTGTATATTTTTTTTGAACATGTGATTGTGTTTTGTTATTTTTAGATACTCCAAGTCATCGCTCAGATAAATTATTGCGAAGCCGGCGCATGCGCAAACAAAGGCGTATTTATTTACTTGTCACCCTCACGTAAATTGAGGTCCTTTGTCACGATAACTGACGAAATCTTGTGTTAAGTATTTTGGAGTACTGCATCAGTAGAAAAATTTCATAACAAGTGGCAATATATACCCTGCCATGCCTCTTCCTTACATTGATAATCCTTCCATTTCAAGTGTTTTCATATTTTCTATGAATATGAATATTTGCATTGGTCTGGGTGTTTCTATGTATAATATGTATGTATTTACAAAAAAAATGTATCTATGTATGTTTATCCGCATTCTAGATCCCATAACACAAGCTAGTTAAGCTATGCTTACTTTGGGTGTAGATAGCATTGTGTAGAATGTCCTACATTATTTATTTATTTATATGCTTGCCGGTTTCAGGTAATCTTGTCCTGACCTTTCCTCAAAGTGACATTGGTCTAATTTGACATAGGTATATAAATTGTAAACCAATAAGATTTTTCTGAAAATCTAGTTCATCTAACATTCTAATCCTATAGGTTTGTGAGTTGGCTCATTCTTAAATTATTTTTTTTCTAATTTTATTACCTTACTGTGCCCGGTTTATCCTGACACAGGCAATGAAATTCTTCCAAAATGAACTCAGTGTTCTTACACTCCATACATTGACCACAGATCATTCCTCACCATTCTATATTAGACTTTTTCAAAATGTATGAATATGCAATAAACTTTTTATAAGTATAAGTTTTTGCATGTATATATTTTTTTATTCCTAATTTAAACTTTTTGCTATATTAATAAACTACTTTTTGTAGCATGTCAAATTATGAGTTAATTATTTCCTGAATAATTCAAAATAGTGTATGGAAGTAAGTTTGTGATTTTGATAGAGGAATTCTTCAAATTTCTAGTAAACAGTTATTTTAACAACAGTTATTATACCCAAAAACCTGTTTATTTGAAAAATTACAGTGAATATATTAGCATATCTAACAAGTTTAACCTACATGTGTAATAAATTTTGTATTCAATGGTAAATACCGGACCAATATTGATCTTGATAATTTGATTTTGATAATAATATTTGATATTATAGTGTTCCTTTGAAATTTGAGTATGATGCACTTAGGAATAGCTGTTAATAAGAGTACTAATAATGTATAAAATTTACATTAAAAATATAAGATGACCTTAGACCGTATACCTACTGATAGCAAACAAAATTCATCGCAAAAATCAGAATGAAAAACATGTGTATGTGAGTAAGCTAATGTCAATATTGTTCTTTAAACTGTCAATGTGTGCATGTCATGGGATGTATGTATATGTCAACTTATACGGAAGTAGTAACCATTTTTAAAATGACACTTGCTGTGTGACAAGGTGACACTTGCATGATGAGACGATGACATTGTCAAGTTTAAGAGTAATATGAAAGTGGTTACTTTCAGTCTGTGACTTTGTGTATAGGTATAGATTGTAGACTGGCTGCACGATACAAAAAAATGTTCCTCCTCACCCAGGAACCATGATACATTTTTTTTTCTGTAGTACAGAAAAAAAGAGAAGAGAGAATTCATTTACAGTACTCTATTGAATAAAAAGTACTTAACACACAGGATGAGATAAAAAATCTACTCAACATTTATACTTCCTACCTTTATAGATCAATCATAATATTATAATGATTCATTTAGAATAATAAAACACTTATTCTAAATGAATCATTATATATTATGAATTTCTAGATTTGTCTAAGTGGCTGTTACATCCGTAGTTCAAAATCACTGAATATATCAATGTTCAGAATAGATAAAACATTATTTATAGTCATTCATGGGGCTAGTAATTTAACAAGAAGTACCATTCCTGCTAGTCTAGACAAGTGGCACAATTGCTAGTAAATAGAATAATCAATGTATGAGATTTTTGGGGGATGCTTCCAAAATAAAAGCATCTAATGGATCTAATGTAACAGTGTTTTTCACCTTAGGCGCCATTTTTTCCAATATAGCGGCGCGAGTGGCAAAAATACGAGGTAGCAAAGTCGAAATTCGGCAAGAGCACATCGAAATCTATAAAATTCCCGATTTTCAAATTTCCCGGATAACTTTCCAGTGCCCCGAACACGAAAAATATTCGTAGCGTAAATGTATCGAAAGAACGGAGCATTGTGATTGGCCGCCTGCCTACTGTGAACCTGTGTGTGTGAAGCCTACCTACCAATCGCAATGCTCCATTCTCTTGATACGTTTATGCTACGAATATCTTTCGGGGCACAGATAACCACGATTATACGAACCAAATGACCCTATTTTCAAAACATTTACAATTTGAACATGGAGGAAGAGTTTATCTTAATTCTAACAATTTCCTAAAATCTTCACGGCCGTTAAATTTCCTGAGAACAGTCTAGACAATAAAGTTTGTTGGTAAACTATCCACTGTTCACAATACAACGCTGGTGTTTGAGGCTATTGACTTCGTATTGTTTTGACGTTAGTGTGGGAACCACTGCGTGCTTTTTAGCTTGACTTCCTTCTACAAATACCGGTACTGTAATTTCATTAATTTACTTTTAACCATTTATTGAAATTTTAAAGCAATTAGTATCCTAACTATTTCTATCGATTTAGATGAATGGATAAATAAAGGTTGCTTGGGAGAATTACGACAGCAGAGGCTGTGAGGCGTGGTGATTGTAAATGCGGCCGTTACGCAAGAGGCGCGGGTTCGATCCCCGCTCAGTGTAAATATTTGTATGCATGAATATGGGTATTGCATTGGTCGGCGTTGGTCGTTCGAACATCTATGGCTGTCGTTACGGGTAGTTGGAGGCCTAAAAAGTCCAAAAACTGGTCACTGGTAAATTGGCTTGTGGAGTTCAGATGGCAGTCGCTTCACGGAAAATATCTAGGTCTAGCCAAATCCGTATTTAAAACTGAAGACCCCAGACTCCGAGCTGAAAGCTAGAAATGTGTGTTTTTGGAGCGCCAACAAGGTTTCGGGGCCTATGAGAACCTCACCTAAAAGCCAGTACATCTACTGACTGACGAGGATTATAATAGGCTCGGATTTTCCTCCTCGTAGTTGAGTAGGCGTTAGTCGCTCCTACAAAAGCCAAAAGCAGCCAAAATGAACTTGCCAATTATCTATTCATAGATTATAATGGGGTCAAAGGGCGCGCATCATTAGTTGATTAGTCATTTTATTGGTTTTTCGGTTGGTCTTCAACATGTTTGCCGGCAGTTACACCTATATATAAACTGGCCTATCTCTGCATCGTGTATAATATACACAGTTGACGCTTTCTGTCTGTCTTTATCGCTTTTGTGACCCCAAGGAGGGGTCATCCGAATGCGAATTTATGTCGCCTTCTTAATATAAACTGACATTTTTAATATGCATTTATTAGCTTGGCGTGTTGATGTTCATAAACTGTTACTTTATGATGGAATGAATAAAAAGAATTGAATTTATATTAGAGGTATCGTCCTAATTGTATAATGGCTCCCTCAGGGTGTGGAAACACTGGTCGTTTAGCAACTTCCGAAATCTGAGTCGCCTCCTTTGTTTGAAATATCCTGGACCCTGGTCTATGCTAAGGCCTATGCTACACGTGAAGAAAATTCCGTAGCGGATATCCGCGTCGGAGAGACAATATATATGTCTCTTTCTTTCACATCACATCACAGAAATTAGGGTAAAAGTCCAGATAATCCCCTTTCCCCCCTTTCCGGCACGTAGCCGGCGGGGGTGGATATGTAGGACTCGAACCAACTAAAACCACACACCGCAGTAATTATTTATCAATCTGTGACACCGCGCCGTCTTGTTAGTTGAACTTGAACGCAATAATATCGGATACCGAAGATTTCTGCGTTGCGTTGCTTTGAATTATCATTTTCAATGATTTCAAGATTGTGCTATGGACAATCTTTCAATGATGGTATTGCATTTGTCATTATAGTTGAGTAAGAGTGATTGATTGTATAAAGGTATGTTTATAGAGACAGTATTAAATCCTATGATATCTTTATCTCAACTAAAAACATTGATAATAATGATTTTTATAACAGAGGCTTCTGAAATTTAAGGCCAGCACCAAATACGTATGGAGATCTTGACAAGTTAGGATTTAATGAAGCTTCCACGTTTAAAAAATACACAATTAAAATCAGCTAAAATGTGTTTTTGGATGTTTTTCATTATACGCATCGTTAAACTTGTAATGAAATGCAACCGACCTTCGCAATATTGCCGGTAGTTAGAAAATAAACTAGGTATATGTAGTAAGAAACATTCCAATCGTGTTTTGTGCTCGTGGCCAGATGCGCTCACTGTAAACGATCAGCGGGTTAAGCTACCTAGCTACGATTGCCATTTGGATGGGTGACCGCTTAGTGGTAATTCATCTGGGTGTTTCCGTGTTTCGGATGGCATGTTAAAAATCACTTTCTGTCAATAGTCGTTAGATCTAGAGGGAGGCCTATATGAGCGACCTGAACTCGTGTAACTCATATGAGCAGAATCACAATAATTCATTACCCGACTACGTTTACTAAGCAGATTCTAATTTCGTGTAAATATCGCCACATGACAAAATATTCTCCTACTAAGATTCCAATAAAATAACCCCAGCTTAAAAACGTTTATATGTATATCTTTTTTTATCGTGCGAAATATCCCCACGGATACCTCCCCTGCCGGAGCCGGAGGAGGAGGTTATGTCGGAATCGAAACGACTATAAAACGCACGCCGTCTGTGGGCCGTCAGTTGTCGGAGGTGAGATTGTCGTAGCCATATGCCTCGCACCCCGGCCGACCCAGGGCCATATCTCTCGATCTGGCCCTCTTCCGGTGTGGGGACCACAGAGTCCCTAATTCGCCCCCGGGTATGGGGAGGCACGCAATGCGCGCCACTTCTGCTAGGGTGACAGGCGGCGCCACCTGTCACCCCCACCTGTTTTATACCTGCAGGTCGCCGCCCATATAAGACTCCGTATTGACCTCAGGCATATTGACATCTGCTCGGAACCGATTTTGAATAAGTGCTCAAACCTTGCCTATTCCTATTACCCACTGACCGTGAACAGTAAGCGCTTGCCCACGAGCATTTCAGTATCCTTCTTCATCCTAGCGTTAATTCCCAGTCGCATCCGAAGCTTTCATCTCGGAGTCTGGGGTCCGCTTTACCACTGCGGATTTGGCTAGACCTCGATATTATCCGTGAAGCGATTGCCATCTGACTTCCATAATCCAATGGTAACATTAGGCAATATCGAAGCTTTGCAGCTAGACCGTTTTTTTTTTACTTTTTAGGGTTCCAAGTTCCAACTACCCGTAACGACTGCCATAGATGTTCTTATGGCAACCGGGACCGACGGCTTAACGTGCTCTCCGAGGCACGCACGACTAGACCAATGCAAATACCCATATTTCATGCACACAAATATTTGCACTGTGCGGGGATCGAACCCACGCCTCCTGCGTAGCGGCCGCGTTCACTACCGCTACGCCACGGAGGCTGTCCGTCATTTCGGTATCCTTATCGCCCTGATAACGCGTCCCAGCACCCGATCTACAGCGGTTACCTAGATTGTGTCTGTTGTGCAATGAGGTATCAATGTTGTGATGTTTAGCAATGTTTAACAGTTGACTGGTTTCAATAACGACACTTCAGATAAAGTCACTGTTGAAATCACGGAATCTATTGTTCGGATTACTTCGCTTTTCTAGACTTACTTCATAATGGTATCTGAAAGTTAATAGTATTTAAGTGTTTGTTTGTAGTGTTATAATTAACAACATACGTACTTATATTTACGACTGTAAATCCCCCGAAGGGGGATAGGCAGAGGTGTATTAACACAACACCCACATTTCGCATTTTCGGTCTCCGGTAATAGGGGAGAGCTGTTGCCCATGGCCTCATCCGCGCGGCGTTCTGATCCTGTACCCGCGACCCAGAAGCCTAATGTGTTATTAGAGATTATAATCTATCTCTGTACCAAATTTCAGTCAGATCCGTTCAGCCGTTTGAGCGCGGTTGAGTATTACACCATATTCACTAACAAAATTCGGTAACCGGTCGTTCGAGCTAGCTAGAAGAAGGGACTCACCCTATATAGCCTTTTGAAGACCTCTGTGGCGCAGCGGTAAAACGTTCGACTGCTACGCAGGCGGTGCGGGTTCGATTCCCTCCCAGTGCAAATATTTGTAAGCATTCTAGATTCCATAATACAAACTAGTTAAGCTACGCTTACCATGGGTCTGGATAGCGTTGTGTAGAATATTGTAGAATATTTAATTGATAAATACATCTCGCTCAAAAGTTTTAACACGTCATGGTAAATCCTGAGGTAGGTATAATGTTTGACGGAATAATCAATGCATTTCAAACGTCACAGTTAAAATCTTGAGATTAGATAATCGTGAATCAGTTCATACGTACCTTGCAAGTCTTTTGAAAACAGACAACCGTGTCGGTCTCAGTATACGTCCACAGAAATTCTGACAAAATTCTTGCTACGTTTGTTGTTGGGGCCCCTCTAAAATCTCCGGGGTCTAAGCTCTCGTCTGCAAGCATACTTGATGATTAACGAAGCTTTGGCGCAGGCTTTCCTCTAGACTCTAGGGCTTAGGAGGTCAGACGGTATTCGCTCTCGCAGAAATCAAGATAAATCATATCCAGATAAAAATTAGATTCCGGGCTCTAAAGAACAACTTTAGGTGCTACTCGCACTTTCCATATGACAATGACGATGATCACCACCACATATACATTGCTCACGCCTGTAAATTCCCGAAGGGGTAGGCAGAGGGGAAGGAGTCGCACAATGTACTCTATATGCGCAGTACGCGGTGTGCTAAGCTGGCGGAGGAGCTTAAATTCACTAATCATATATTTATATCACTATATCACATCAATCCGCTCGCGGGACCCCAAGTCGCGATGTAAACGAGGCCCCTTGGTCATTTACCTCGCGACTTGGGGTCCCCTTACATCTATCTATTCATAACAAACTAGTGATATGACATGACATTATTATTCGAAACATTGTGCTACATATCAGGCGCAATAATTGTATGAGGCATAAATCAATATGAGGCCGTTCACTCGCTACCTCTACAATCTGTGACAATAGCGACCTATTTCACTCAATTAATTTTTTTTGGAACGCATACCTACTCATTAGAAGATTTAGAAGTATGATTATTGCGTGTGATATTTGCACGAATGTGCCACAAGCACATTAGGGGGGCATACTGGTGGTGTAGGGCACCCCAGCAAGATTTTCGGGGTTCACCAAGCCATGAATAGTTTACCCAAAGTAGCGTAATGTCATTCGCACCCCTTTTTTTTCTGATGGCAGCCGCTAGACTAGAGTTGCAGCACATAAGTACTTGTATAGATAAAAAAAATACCTGGCTAATCTGACTTTTAATAACTCCAAATGACCAAACTCCACAGATTTTTTTTAAAGAATATTAGCAACCGAAATGACTAATATTCCCTCTAACCTCTCCAGCTTAGCTAAATTGCTTGTGTTAGGAGTGGGTTCACGTCGGTAGTGTAATGGCTAGGATTCGAACCCGGGACCTTTCGATCGTAAAGCCGACTCCTTAACAACTAAGCTACTGACGCGACGCTTGAAGATCTCCAATTCTATGGTATTGACTCTTGCAATGAAAACAAATATTAAATGATTTTGGCATATTATGGTCACTAATTTATCCAAGTTTGTTCTTGTCTCACGAGACAGTATCGACTCATTTCTTATCTGAATTTGTTTACTGAAACTTTCCTCAAAAAAATATAATGAATCATAAAATAATCTTATGAAGCGCACAGTCTTTGTTCAAAACACATTGGGTTCGTTATTTTCGTAGTACCGCGGCAGTCAATTTCACACTACATTAATCAACGTAGATAGTTATTATCTACAATCAACGCTTCATATTTTGCCAATGTTCTTTATACCACTTAGCTGGCAGAAAAGCACACGGTCCATATGTTGGAAGTGGTTAACGTGGCCTATGGACGTGTGCAGCACCAGGAGCGTCACACTCATGCTCCCTGTAAGAACCTGCTGATGCCCTTCTTGAAGAACCCCATATTGTAGTCGCTTGGAAAAACTACAGCAGGGAGATCATTCCACACCTTAAGAGTGCGCATAAAGCTAGAAAAAAATCAGATTTCACCCGCACCCCTCGCACGTCCCGCTCTCGCCTGTCGTCGCTCCGGCAAGTCCGCCACCTATTTTGTGTGGCAGCGACCCGCCATGTATAGTTTGAAGGCGCACAGTATACCCAAAATACTCAGATAAAATTGTCAAAATACGAGTTGCATCATTAACTATCTACTTTGGAAACACAATAAATTTCTTTTTGGTAAAAAAAATATTTCTGATAAAATGAAAAGGTAAGTAAGTAAGTAAAGGAATATGTCGTCGTTGCGCTTGCCAAAACCTCTATGTGTTTTTGGTCAAGTTTTCAGGAGAGACATTAAACTGTTTTATTACATAATTGATGAGCGTATCAAAAAACTAAAAATGTAGTATGATGCCAAAAAATATTTTGCATGAACTGAGATATAAGTGAAAATTATAAACGGTACTATCCATCCACAATATTTTTCTTTTCCATTTTGATACACATATCAGAATTATCTTCCTAGCGCCATGTCTTACAAGTGAAAAATATATACATATCAGATTTGTTATGGACCTCAATAGGATTTATATAAGGGATAAATACTGACAGATGGCAAGGTACATAACATACGAAGTAAATAAATACCCACTATAAACTTTATTAGGGCATACAAGTAAAAAAAATAAAAGTAGTACAACTGTTCCGTGTACAGGGTCCTACTAACACCTTTGAGACCCAAGCCAACCTCACTTGCTAGTCGGTGCACATGTTAAACAACGGACGAGGTTCTGGTGCCGATTTTTCTCTCGGAGTTGGGAACTAATTGCTGATCGTTCCTGGAATAGCCGATAATACGATAATCAGAAAAGAAGAGCAAATCTCCGAGTTCCGAGGTGCACATTATGCTGCCAATTAGTTATAAACTTTAGTTGCATCTGAGCCCTTCCCCTCGGCGTCCGGGGTGCGCTTTTCCAGTCTTTTTTTTAATATAGGACACGTCAAATTGACTTCGCCTCGCCTGATGGTAAGCAAAGTCTCTGCAAAGAGGGTCACCATTACAGACATGTACCATGTTACAATGATGGCACTCAGCTTGACGGCCTCATCAGAATATGCTTTTTCACGCCCCGCTTGAAGGACCCGTGACTGTAGGAAGAGGGAAACACGTGAACTGGTAAGGAATTCCAAGACTTAATAGTGCGGCAGAAGAAGGAGTCGCCGAACCGCTTGGTTCTTGATGGAATATTCTGCACCGTATGCGGGAGGCGTCTAAGTCCTGCACGTGTTGTCCTATATAGGAAAGGAGAGGGTGGGATTAGTTGGAAGAGCTCATCAGAACATTCACCATGGTAGAGACGGTAAAATACCGCCAAAGATGCCATATCTCTACGCAACTGCAAGGGCTCGAGGGTGTTGGTGACCTCAGGATTCCCAATAATATGGACCGCACGTCGCTGCAACCTGTCGAGAGCATCTAGTAAGTACTTTGCGGAGCCAACCCAGAGATGAGAGCAGTATTCCACGCAAGAGCGAATTTGTGTCTTATAGAGAAGGCACCGCTGCTCCGGCGTGAAAAAACGTCTCAGTCTGTTCAGGACACCGAGTTTACGCGAGGCTGTTTTGATGATACTCTCAATGTAGTTTTTGTTGTTCGCTGAAAACTGAATTTGCAGCGAACATCCATACCTAGGATATTGAGATTGTCCTGTAGTGGCAGTGGCGTGCTCTGAAGAGTTGGAAGGGGAAGGAAAGAAGATATCTTTGCTGTGAACGCGCATGCCTGCGCTTCCTGGCGTTGAACTCGACCAGGTTTTCCGAGCCCCATTGAGAAACGTGGCTCAGGGTCCAGTCTTCTTTTTTCCGCGATATCAGACTGCTTGGCCGCAGGATGTCCGTGATAGCCTCCGTGTAAGGTGCTATCGTCTGCATAGCATAGCGCCGCAAGTTTCGAGACACACCGTTTAACATCTTTTCGAGTATAGGGAGCTATCGCTATCGTCAGCGACGATCACCGCCGTAGTCACTTGGAAGACTAAGTCAAGCTGGTATCAAAGAAACAAGGTAGTACATCACTGCGGGGCAAATACTCCTTCTTTAAAACGCTCCCGTTCTGCCCCACATGGAGTACTGCTGTCACAGTTTTGCCTGGGCTAGCTAGACCTCTTCGACTTGGTGCAAAAACGGGCGCTGAGGATCGTCGACCATCCCATACTCACAGGCGGGGTAGTAGTCCCTCTCAACCTCAGAAGGTACTTGCTGTGGTTGTTTTACCGCCTGTATGATGGTTTGTATTCAGAAGAATTGTTTGATATAATGCCTAGAATATTTTTACTTTATATCGCCGCTCCGCTTGCCATAGACAGTGAATTCACTCTCATACAAATTGTGTAAAAACGTCTCACTTTATTCAGGACTTCGACCTTACGTGAGGCTGTTTTGATTTAATCATCTGTCTCGTTTTGTTTACTATTATAATATTATTTACGTTGTTACAAAGGTTAGAACACCAATTTTACAACCAACAAACCGAAGAAAAACAAGCTGTCAAATTGTCTGTGTGCAAACCAATTCTGACATGTGCAACATGAGGATGAAAAACTCTTGATGTGAACACATAACCAATTTTGCAGTGTCAGAATTGCACATGTATATTTTGTCAAATCTATTTCTAGAAGGAATTAACACTTGGTTGTTTTTTCAGTTGATGCGCATTTTTTAAGGCCATCTAGCGAATAAAAAAAAAATAGAAAAAATGCACATAACGACTTTGGCAGGCGCACCGACGATTTGACGATTTGGGAAAAACAATGCTTTTACTTTAATTTAACATCTAGCGATGTTCGTCTAACTATATGTGATAAATTACCCAAATATTTTTTTTTTGCGAATTCAATTAATTTAATACTAATCCTGAGTCGGGTCATCCAAATAGTCCAAATAGTGGTTCAATATTACTGATGAACATTGTGTATAATATGGTTGCCCTATTTTATCATTACGTATAAGAAGCTAGGGCCCTGACATATTGAATCAAGGCTGGCTAAAATATACCGCTCATTCCACTCTGGTGCAAAATTTCCATCACAATTTGGATCTAGTTCTCTCAAAACTTCAACTTTCTCTAAATGTTTAATGGGAGATCTGTAAAAATAATTGCAAATTAATGACAAATCAATCACATAAGCATTGCATTGCTATTTTAATCTACTTGTAGATAATTTGATATAAATGCTAAATAAGTACATAATGGAAAAAATCAAACCCACAATAGGACTTGAATGCCAGGGTCACGAACCTTGGCGTTCCAGCGCTCTTACTCTGAGCTATCCTTCCACGGGCAGTCATCCGCTTTCCGTGTGGTCAATTTTTTTTATTAAAATCACCGGGATACTCGTATTTACCATGCCGTTTGAATGTGTGAACATTCGGTACTAATGTGAATGACCATGTTAATCTCAAATCATATCATTCTACTTGTTCATGTTCATATTAATTTGCATATTTTACTGAAATGTTTTCTGAATGTGAGAAAAATCAATTGCAATAAGCTTACAAAGTTGACGAAAGTTTTTTATTAAGCGATTCGACCGGATCGGATTCATCAGCTTGTGTGATATTACGAGCTGAAGCAACTCTGAAATGCATTAAAATTGATAATACAATGTATAAATACTTTCGCAATATATTTAATAATTATATTAGTGCTATATAAATAATATTATACAAAAAACACGCGAGTAGTCAAAAACATCTATTTGATTTGCATATACTATACCCGAGCCGACGTTACTCCAGAGTTACCTAGCAACGGTGGATATTTGGTAACAAACTAAAGAAAGTAAAATAATATAGATACATTACCTTCGAAAATTAGCCATGAGTTGAATTCTTAGTTTCTTATATTCTCTTTTAGAGTGTTTCTTTTATATTTTTTTAATTGGCTCATTTTTAACGAACTTTCTTGACACGGAAAACAGAAATACAGTCCTCCCGTCTCAACGGGGCGAGCCCGACTAAATGATGAAACAACAGATGGCCGACACCTCGGGTCAGGTGCGATAGAAAGAGAGCGTTATGCGCGGAATAAGACCGTCGTAAGCACCAAATTCATTTTTTTTAATTACTCGTAAAATCCACACAATTTTTTCAAAGTGAAAATAGAGTCACTGGGTTACATAATTTTACACTTTGTATTCAAATATTGACTCAGTTGTGTGCATAATATTGGAAATAAATTGATTTTAGTAGTAAATAAGGCATAACTTTGTGATTTTATTCTATCGAAAAAATATTATTATTTTATGTTTTCACCATGAGCAGTCCCTTACAAATATAACGTATTTTCTATTAAAAAAAACCCAGCTCATTTGTGGCTTACTTTCGGGTATAAACATCAAATCTACGATCGGCAATTTAGCTTTATACCCCCTCTTAAGTACGCTAGTACTATTATCTGTTATGTGGCTTCAGCATCTTTTTCTTCATCCTAACGCCAATCCCAGTCGCTTCCGAAGCCTTCACCCCGGAGTTTTTCGCTTTTTCCAGTTTCATGCTAGTTTGGCAGAACTTCGATATTTTCCGTAAAGCGACTACCACCGGACCTTCAGAACAGAACCCAATGACGATATCGAAGCATTGCAGTTAGACCAGTTGTTGGACTTTTTAGGGCTCCAACTAGCCGTAACGACTGTCGGGACCGACTTTCTTAACGTGCTCTCAAAAGGCTCGGCCAGACCAATGCAAATATGTACTCATATTTATGCATACAAATATTTGCACTAAGTGGGGATCAAATCCGCGTTTCCTGCGGAGCGGTCACGTTCACTACCGCTACGCCACAGAGGCAGTCCGATATCTCACTGTACTGTTTAATTACCATTAGCTTTTTAGTTTTTTTGCTATGGCTTCCATGGTGTATCATGTGTACCAATCTCACCTGCAGGTATAATACCTACTGATTGACAAACGAGGCTTTTCTACCGGAAGTGAGGAATCAGACATCATTTTTCAGTCAAGATAAAATAAAACCTACGCAATAAAAAAAACCCTGGGGCTTCAAAGTGCAAGACATGGCTGCAACCGGGATTAGCGCTAGAACAAAGAGAGATAAATGTTGTTTCCGTGGTTTCGCCACGTGGTTTTGTGTTATCGATTTCATTTCTGTAATCACCGTCGAAATGGCCGTGAAGTTGTACGTTACGTAAACAGTAACACAATCAATTTGTTCAGCAGCGCTAGGTTGTTTAAGCAATGTCAACTCCATAGTGAATATCTCAATACCACACAATGTATTTCATTAAAATAATGTAGTTACACCCCGACAGCCTCCGTGGCGTAGCGGTAGTGAACGCGGCCGCTACGCAGGAGGCGCGGGTTCGATCCCCGCTCAGTGCAAATATTTGTGTGAGTGAAATATGAGTATTTGCATTGGTCTGGTCGTGCCTCGGTCGGAGAGCACGTTAAGCCGTCGGGCCCGGTTGCCATGAGAACATCTATGGCAGTCGTTACGGGTAGTTGGAGCCCTCAAAAATCCAAAAACAACGGTCTAACTGCAAAACTTCGATATCGCCTAATGTTAACATTGGGTTGTGGAGGTCAGATGACAATCGCTTCACGGAAAATATCGAGGTTTAGCCAAATCCGTGGTTAAGACAGGTAAAAGCGGACCCCAGACTCCGAGCTGAAAGCTTCGGATGCGACTGGGAATTAACGCTAAGAGGAAGAAGAAGAATGTAGTTACACCCCGATTAAAGGAAGAAGGAGGAAGTTTGAAAGTAGCACCAATCACTGAAAAACTACGAGGAAATCGTTTATCCTGGTTCGGACATGTATGTAATGCATAGGGATGAAAGTAATGCCGTAAGGAAGGCACTAACTATGAATGTGGATGGCTACAAGGGGAGAGGAAGACCTAAAAGGGGGTGGATGGACTGTGTGAAAGATGATAATGGTTAAGAAGGGAGTGAATGTTGAGATGGCTGCAACTAGGGACGAATGGAAAAAGCATACATCATGTTGCGCCGACCCCAAATTAACTTGGGATATGGGCAGGAGGATGATGAGTTACGTCCCGCTTATAGGACCCGGGGCTGTAGGAAAAGAGAAAAAGGATTAAAATATGTAGTTGAGTAATGGTACAACCATAGTTCTATACTTTTTAGGTTAGCTCCATAAATTACGTGGAATGGGTGGAGTAGAATAGGTCCACCCCATCTCGTCCTGTAGGTGTCATAGAATTCGACTAAGGGATAGGGCTGTTTTCCATCTGACAGTAAACATACAGCACAGCCCCTGAATAAGTGCCATCTTGACGGCAATAGGCTCGCCTCCTATTACGTGAGACCGAAAATTATAGTTGGCAAAATGTGGGTGATATGACTGATATGATAATACACCTCTTGCCTCTTGTATATGTCATGTATGTTTTCCATATTACCTTTACTAGTGGGGTTTTAGGATCTGAAGGTGATATTAATTCAGAACAGGATCCGAATTTAACTTGGGCGGAGCCGTGATCAACAGCTAGATATTAATCTAATCCAAAATCCTTACATTTACTGTGCAGTGTGCATTTAGTACCATACATAACCTACGTATAAATGTCAAGTGTAAAGCAATTGATTTCAAAAGTCAAGGTTCAAATCGATGTCGGTTTTTACGACCAAACATAACCTATACCTATTTCCAAGATCTAATGTATGTGTTCCTATCAAATTTAATTGAGCGGTTCGGTGGTTCAGGTGTGAACTTAACAGACAAGCAGTTAGCATTATGTTATAATTTAGTATGGGTTTGTAAGGGAAAATACGAAGCAACGAACATAGCTCAACCCAGGCCGGTGTGGTCGCTCATGGCTCCTCTACATGTAGACAGATTCAGATTCAGTGGTAGATAATTAACGTTAAATACCTACCACATACGAGCAAGGACCCCATCCACTCGTCGGCGGACGCGTCCGCTGCTAACAGCCGCAGATAAATCTGTCTATGTGTAGAGGAGCCTTAAGACGAGCTAATCAGGCAGATCGCAATTCGTTTTTTCTGTTCTGTACATCGAATTCATAGAAATCAGATTATGTCGGATTTAAAGCTCAAGCTAAAATAAATGTATTGTTTAAGAATGAACTATGATATCACCGGGTGGGCAAAAAATAGTAGGGTAGAAATAAAATCTATAAGACTGTCTATAAATTGTTGTCGTTGTCTCGTCCCGCGTTTTTTGCTAACAGGCTTCAAAAGGTTCTTTTTTCGAATTCCTTTCAAATTTGACATTTTTATGACTTATATATAACCGTCATTATTTGTACAGCTGCTATAGTGATGGCAAATGCTTCAGTATCAATGCCGTATATAAAATATCGATTAAATAAGTATGCAAAGATAATGTTGTATTGATCGGTCATACTATTATTTTATTTGCATTCAGTTCTTATCAATTTATTCTTATAAAATGCATGTCTGGCATTGTTCTCGGTCACATTACCAATATGATGTGCAATATAATAAATGTGTCTATGACACTATTTCCTCGAAATCGGTACTAGAATATCACGCACGAGTGGAGAGAGACGCGGCAAAATGTTTTTTACTCAAACGGTTGATCTGATCTGGTTGAAATTTCGTACCAGGATAGACCACAGTCTGGAATATGACATAGGCTGCTTATTTCTGGCATAGCTTCCCATGTGTTGGGGGAATAGGATCTAATTCCACCCGGACGGAGCAGCTAGTTGAATTGTAAGAAAACAGTTTATCATTAAAAGTAAGTAAGTCTCTCAAGTGGCGGATAATGTTGTCAGGTCCTCAACACCGTAATACGAAGTTGATTGCCCTAAGAATCATAGGAGCTGATAGGAGCCATTGTACTCAAACAGAGCGTTATCGGGATATCTTTATCTTCGTACGTGATGCAGAGCTCGTACTGATAACAGACGTGGGCCATGACAACGCAAAGGTCAGGACGGGTCACTGATACGATTGGGATTGTTCTACATTGTGTTATGTCTAGCTCTCGATTACTAGACTAACTAGACCCATATTTGTACGTGTATCACCTCCAGGACCTTCGATTCTGCTAATGTCAACCACTGTCATACCAGAGACTCTGCAAAAAATGCCATTTAATTGGGGACTTTGCTGTTATGCTATTTAAGTCTAAAATTAAGGGGCATTTTGTAGTGTGAATGAAAAATTAAATGGATTCTTTTTCATTGAATTTTGGATTTTAAGCCTATATTAATTAAGTTTAAATATCGTGCGAAGTGTAGTGAGAAGAGCTGGAAGGCGGACCCTGAGCTCCGAGGTCATCTTGGCCACGGATGCAATCAGGAAAATGCGTCTCCATGAAGATGTTGATGATGATTAATTAAGTTTCAAATGTTATGGCATTTTTTTGCGGTGTCAAATTCTCAAATTAGCGGCATCGGGGTTCAGAACTTGTTTTTCGGAGTCGGAAATGAGCTGTTTGCTCAACTATGCTATGCTACTCAAAGAAATCACTGTATAGATTTAGACTAAGTTAGATCAAAATAAGCGCGCTGATTTTTTTTCCCAGTCTTCTCAGGTCATGGCCGCATTCGTACCTAGTCTATTATTTTTTATTTTGGAGGAAGTGCCGTTTTAATGGTCTATGCAGAATAAATAAATGGTTTTTACGCTTAGAATCATGCCGTCCACGTTAGTGTTTTGCCAAGGACCTTGAGTATACAGACAGACAGAGAGACACCCTAGAAAGGAACTCCCCAGGAATGACGCAAATGCAGGCGGTGCCGCCGTGAAATTTGAGGGAACCTCCACAGTAAATAAATCTGTGGGGCCCCGATCGGCACTAGCGTTTGGCGACCCTGCTCCGTTATTGGAAGATTCACCCCCCTCTCCTACAGCAAGGCGCGGGCAGAACACGGCTGGCCGCCACTCTGTGCTTTCTTCTGCCCTGTTAGTTCAGTAGGTGTATAGACCTGTTAGTTATAAGATGATCAAAATTCATTCTCGGGCTGGCAAAATCTAATAAAGTTTTCTAACGGTGTTTTCATAACACAATTTTCAAGAAGGAACATTGGTATTGTGATCGATATTAACATTAGATAAAGGTAAAATTAATGAATACATTTTTATTACGAGAATAGGTTCCCTTTTCATTGAAATCGTGATCTTTTTTGACATTTGGGAGAATTGACAGTAAACCGAAACTGAATTCATTTATTAGGAGAATTTGCCTCCCGAAAAAACTATCTTGGCAATTTTTATCGAATACGATTTAGAAATTACCTCTAGACTAAAAAATTATTTTAGTCTGAGGAAATTACATCGTAAACAAAACGTAAAGGTTGCCTGGAAGAAATTGCGTAAAGCGATAAGGCCGCCCTTTGTACTGCTCCTGTTTTCCTAATTTCTGTATCATAATATTGTAATTTGGCGTACAATAAAGTATATAATAAATAAATAAATTTATGTAACAAACATTGCATCTTATATGACTTCTCCTAGTAAACCTATTAGCAAATCCGCTCTTTCCGAAATGATCTGAAGGGTTTTTTTACATCGGATGTACACAACCCTAAAAGACAAGTGTCTAAGATGTATCTAACTATAATTTAATCTAATTTCCCGAGTGCTTACACCGACTTATACCTCACTTCACGAAAATACCTCCACTAGTCTATCAATCATATCTTTATGATCTGTTCAGTGATCATGGTGTACACACGGCGATATGAGCAATAAACTGCTGAATTGTCCGATAATATGGCGACATTTTCGTTAAACCGACCTTTTAGCCGTCGGCGACATATTTTTGAGTAGCTCTCCCGTTTCCTCGTCCACAGGAACCTATACCCAGGATATAGACTATGTGCTATTTCTGACTATAATCTATCCCTGTACCAAATTTCAGCTAGATCCGTTCACATTTATAATATTAGTAGGAAACGTTAATGTTCCGAAGACCAAGGGAGAGGCAGGGAGAAGAACCGGTGGCTCCTCGAAGTTGTGAAGGAAACCTGCATAAAAATTGTCACGATGGCCTGATAGTGGTGGGCAACTCGTCACTCTTCCGGTGCTAAGGGTGCACCGCATGGAAGTGTCGGACCACGCACCCTTATGCTCCTTAGATAAACCTCATCTCGTTGCCATAAGTCTGATTTTGGAAACACCACGGTGGTGGTTGCCGGTGGCACCGGAGGTTTTTATAGGAAGAATAAACGTAAATACTTTTCGTTGGATTAATCGTAACGCTTAATTTTCGTGTAAACTACGGATAAAATTTAGATAAATAGTGTTTGATTGAATCTCATTTATTCAACAAGTGTTGTGATAATAACCTCATTGGATGTTATCGCACAAATCGCGACGGTGATCAACAACCAATTAATGTGTAATCCTATTCGATAACGTTTATCTTTGACTTTGTAGCGATGTTTTGACATAATTATATAACAAATATTACCTTAATAGATATACTCACGTATGTATATCCTCGTAGGGATAAACAGGTGAACAACAAGCAAGCCTATTAGTCCTATTATTATGAGGGCTACCCACCAAAGCAGCATTTGCTTCGCACACAGCAAATTGCCAAGAAAAATGCTTCTTGAGAAGAGATGTCAAGAAGCATTTGCTGCGTAAATGTAGGGCACCAAAGTAACATTTACTGTGTGCAAATGCTGCTGTGGTGAGTGATTAACCTGACAGTCAAAGGGGCATTTTTGTGCTCGTGTCGAGGGTGTGTGTTAAGGTTTAGCGTAGGCTGTTCTTCATCGATAAAGAAACATACAGCTAATTGAAAAGAGCCCTGTTTCTGCTGTTAGGCCTTATAATAAACATACATATAACTATCGCCGTGTTGGTTCCCGGTGGACTAGAATAGAACCACCCCATCTCTTCCTATGGGTGTCGTAAAGGCCTCTAAGGGATAGGGCTGTTCTCCATCCGATAGTAAACATACATCCCATGAAAAAGTGCCTGCTAGGGGGCAATTGGCTCGCCCCCTATTACGTGGGACCGAAAATCATAATTTTGCGATATGTAGGTTATGGATGAAGGATGATACACCTCTGCCTGCTCTGCTATTGTGATATTACTATCTACGATATCGATGTATTTACAGAAGTATTATGCCTTCACTGGTGCCTTTGCAAATAGAAATTCCAGGAAATAAAATATACTCAACAACTGTATATGTAAATACAATTCACACCAGGCTACTGTCGGCACTTGCTTGTGATCTGATAATCTATATCTTATCTAAAGTCTATTAAAGTGGTAGGCAAGTGCTATTGGTAAGAGGTTGATGTTACTATCGAACTCTTGTGCTCATCACTCTAGTAACAACAAATTACTTACTGTTGTGCAAATCTTGTCGATCTCCCTGCCGTGGTTTTTCAAATCGACTACAATATGGAGTTCTTCAAGATTTCTTCAGGGTCGGCAGCACGAGTGTACGCCTCTGATGTTGCATAGACCACGGTTGCACTCGTTCATAGACCACGGTAATCACTTTCCATCATGTGAGCCGTGTGCTTGTCTGCCACCTAAGTGGTATAAAAAAAGATGAAACAAAAAGACCATACGCGTTCGCCTTCAGTTTCAATGGAAGCCATGATTTTATTAATTCGAAAGGTTAGAGGTCCGCGAACGAACTTGAACTTCACTGTTATGGGAAATCAGTGGCTGCCCCTCGGCTATCATTACTTCTATACTACTAAGTAAACAAGCAAACAGCTCTTCTTATAACTTGACTAACTTTTGCCCGCGGCTCCGCCCGCGTGGATGTCGGTTATCGCGACCAAACATAGCCTATGTCCTTTCTCAAGGTCTAATCTACCTCTATACCAAATTTCATCAAAACCGGTTCAGCGGTTTAGTCGTAAAAGTGAGACAGACAGACAGACGGACAGAGTTACTTTCACATTTATAATATTAGTAGGGATAATGTAATATCTTTTTAATAAAACATTTGAGTTTGAATAAATTGAAGTAAGCAGATGGGTACCTATCTTAATTTCCTGGGGGCGAGTTGGGGACTCAATGGTCCCCACACCGGATGAGGGCCAGATCAAGAGATATGGCCCTGGGTCGGCCGTGGTACGTGGGATATGGCTACGACAATCTCACCTCCGTCAACCGACGGCGTGCGTTTTAGTCGGTTCGAGTCCGACATAACCTCCTCCTCCGACGCTGGCGGGGGAGGTATCCGTGGGGATTTTTCACACGATAAAAAAAAGGTATCTTAATTTAACCACATACTTACACACAACCAACAATCAACAAATCCTGTGACCTTTCTAACAAGAATAATGTTATTGTTCTAGCTGGTGCAGCGACCTTGAGGATACTACTCAGCTTCGCGGTGGGAGGGCTGCTCGGCGATGTGTTCCTGCATCTGCTGCCGGAAGCGTGGGAGAATGACCTTAGGAATACTAAACGTAAGTTCATACCGTGAGATAAGATACCTATTGTGAGATTTTGGGTTTAAAGATACCACTGACTGGGGAAGTACATCCGCCCTACAGAATATCGTGGCTAAATAACCTAGTGTTGTGTTGCCGACGGTTAGTAGGGTAGCCAGAGCTCACTGAGAAAGATTTTGTGCTGACAGTGGGAAGACCAAAGGCTTGTCCTACTTATCTTCTGCGCAGACGGCACACCATAATCTCTCTGTTCTTAAAGAGTCGGCAGCACGAGTCTGACTCCCCTGTAACCACTTTCCATCAGGTGGGTCGTGTGCTTGTCTGCGAGCTAAGGGGTATAAAAAAAAGTAAACCAATTTTCCGTGTAGGTACTATTAATTTGAACGTGACCTTTTGGACTAGTGACGTAGTACTTACTATTTATTTATTCTGTGCTAGTGGTAAAAACAACAATGGTTTCGGCGCAATGTCACTTCCTCGTGGCGCACAATGCGATGACATCGTCGATGTATTGCGATGTTATGCAACTATTCTTTTACCTTATAATATCCGCCTGAACGCATTCTTCCAGATCATTACATTTTTAAAGAAATCGAGGATTGTCTACACAACGGTATTTAGACTCAGTCAGTACAGTTTTACTAACTTTTATCATCATCATGGAGACGTATTTTCCTGATTACATCCGAACCCGAGGTCAGCTCGAAGCTCAGGGTCCGCCTTCCAGTTTTTCCTCCTATACCTACATCGCACGGTCTTGGGCATTCAAACTCGATTTAAAGCAATGGTAGAAAGAACTGATTCATCGGGCGGTTGTAAGTCCCTGGATGCCTACGTATCCCCCCATCCGACAAAACACTATCGGATTTGTAATTCTCAAAACAAAACCTTCGTACTGCCGACCCTTTAAGAATGGAGAGATTCTGTGCCGTCAGCGAAGACGACAAGCAGGACAAGCCTTTGGTCTTCCCACTGACAGCGCAAACCCTCTGCAGTCTGCTCTGGCTAGCTTACTCACCGGAAACACTACATGAGGTTATTATACCCGCGTTATTCTGTGGAATAGAGGTACTTCTCCAGTCAGACTGCTCGATTGGGACAGAAATACTATCCTGTCCTCTCTCCTCCTTCAAAAATATGCCTAATAAGTACAGAAAATGTTACTAAACAATTCGTAGGTTGACAAACTTGCAAAAGAATCTACAACCAACATACCAAATCCTTGTATACCACATATTTACATAATTCACCTACTGATGCTATGCAAATACTACACAAATACAATGATAATGTGCGTAACTCCATTGTCAATGCTATCATATCGACATTGTATGTACGCGGTAGGATTTCCATACAGCTTACTTAAATTGTGATACGTTTTATTTCTTTTACTAGCTTTTGACCGCGGCTCTGCCCGCGTGGATGTCGGTTATCGCGACATTCGCGACCAAACATAGCCTATGTCCTTTCTCAAAGTCTAATCTACCCCTATACCAAATTTCATCAAAATCGATTCTGTGGTTTGGGCGTGAAAGCGTAACAGACAGACAGTATAATATTACTAGCTTTTGCCCGCGGCTCCGCCCGCGTGGATCTCGGTTATCGCGACCAAACATTGCCTATGTCCTTTCTCAAGGTCTAATCTACCCCTATACAAAATGTCATCAAAATCGGTTCAGTGGTTTAGGCGTGAAAGCGTAACAGACAGACAGACAGAGTTACTTTCGCATTTATTATATTAGTATGGGTATGGATACTTTGAAGCATTGATATAAATATTTACCTTTGAAGGGCTTAATAATAATCATTCCTCTCAGTCCCGCCTGAGCTGGATTTGCTTTTTTCTATTTCATTCGATTTGATTAGTTACCATACTAAATGCTTTAAAATTTCATTCAATAACCTAAGTTTTTTTCATATTTCCAACTAGCTGTTGCCCGCGGCTCCGCCCGCATGGAATTCTGATCCCGTTCATTGCTGATATACCTACTTATATGTTATTCTGATGTATAAGCTATATTATTGTATTCAGTAGTTTTACCGTGAAAGAGTAACATACATCCTCACATACCTACGCACAAACTTTCGCGTTTACTAGCTGACCCGGCGAACTTCGTACCACCATATTTCCGCCCGCGTGGTATTATTTCTAAATTTACCAGTGTTTCTCTACAATATTATGCATGTATTATACATATAAACCTTCCTCTTGAATCACTGTATCTATTAAAAAAAACCGCTTCAAAATCCGTTGCGTAGTTTTGAAGATTTAAGCATACATAGGGACGGACAGACAGCGACAGCGACTTTGTTTTATAATATGTAGTGATGATTAGTAGGATGTACACCCTGTGGTCTACATCCTATTAATCGTGTCTGTACACGATAGCAACATAGATAGATGAAGTAGGTATTGCGAGTAATATGTTAACCGCAAAGTATTACCACAGAATAAATAATAGTACTATTACATAATTTATTACATATTTAACATGCCTATAACCACAGAAACCTTTGACATTCTACTGTAAGGCATAATCCACACTGATTTTGAACAAAAAATTCACTACAACCTACTAGCACTGGTCGTACATCGGCCGTACTCTGGGATTATCCTTGTATGAAACACGGTTCTTAATTTACTAATAAAAAAAATAGCTCAGGATTGGAATGCGATGGGATGGACTGAAGGCTAACTCTCCTAATAAAAATATGTTAATAATTTATTAATAAATTTTGCCTCCATCTTTGTTTCTATGTATAATATGTATAATATTACGAAAAAAAATATCTTATGTATGTTTATCCGCACTCTAGAACCCATAACACAAGCTAGCCAAGCTATGCTTACTTTGGGTCTAGATAGCGCTGTGTAGAATGTCATAGATCTGTTGAGGCTATCATTGATGTATTAAAACTGTTGTTAGTGGATATAAATTAAATATGATACCTTTGGAGGATGGTCAGATTTAGTCCATAAAATAAAGGTAAAAAGTATAAGACATACTTCGTCAATATAAGTACTGGAAATCGCAGATATCCGTGACTAAAATGCTCACATCACGCGCCTGTGCTCAGTGTGAACCGAACCTAATATGAATTTTTCCTCCTAGATAATGAATGCACTACATTAATAACTACGTCTATAATAATTATTATTATATTACTTTGTTTATGTACCGTGTCGAGGTTTTGTGTTGCTAATTCATTGAACGAGACTTAATCAGAAGTATGGTTAGAAATATAGTAGTACGTACCTAGTTCCCGGCGTATACTTGTATTTTAAAGAAAAACTAAAAAAATACGGGCATATAATATGGGTTACAGGGGTGCAAAGGAGACTTGAAATAACGTCACGGGTGAAGCTGGACAATACCAGCTAGTATTTTTTTTATATAGGACACATCAATTTGACTTCACCTCGCCTGATGGTAAGCTGAAGGCTAAGTCTCAGAAAAGAGGGTCACCGTTATAGACACATACCATGTTACAATGGTGGCACTCAGCTTGACGGCCTCGTCAGATGCTTAGGAAGAGGGAAACACGTGAAATTATGCAAAAATACTTTCATATCTTTGCGATCTCTTCACATACAATATTATTATCTTAACATCAAACACCATTATAAACAAATAAATCACTCCACCACGAGTGTCCTCCTCATAATTACGATAAAACAATGACATACTACAAATAAAATTGTAAACACGTGTTGAGGTTTTGTGTTAACAATCACTGCCAATAGAATATCGACTTTACTCGATCGGATTTAGGTTGATTACAGCATGTGGCTACCGCGAAGTTTTGTGTTCCGAGTGCGACAGCCTATGTTATGTGTTGAGTCATTGTGTGTATATGTAATCACCGGTCAGCTGGCCGTAACATTAAAGAGTAATGTTAGTATTGCTTAGGACAGCCTCCGTGGCGTAGCGGTAGTGAACGCGGCCGCTACGCAGGAGGCGCGGGTTCGATCCCCGCTCAGTGCAAATATTTGTGTTCATGAAATATGGGTATTTGCATTGGTCTGGTCGTGCCTCGGAGAGCACGTTAAGTCGTCGGTCCCGGTTGCCATAAGAACATCTATGGCAGTCGTTACGGGTAGTTGGAGCCCTAAAAAATCCAAAAAAAACAACGATCTAGCTGCAAAGCTTCGATATCGCCTAATGTAATCATTGGGCTGTGGAGGTCAGATGGCAATCGCTTCACGAAAAAATATCGAGGTCTAGCCAAATCTGTAGTTAAGACTGGTAAAGCGGACCCCAGACTCCGAGCTGAAAAGCTTCGGATGCGACTGGGAATTAACGCTAGGATGAGAGAGTTAGTATTGCTTAGGACATATATCTTGGACCTAAAACATGCTCTATACACGCAGTACACGTTTCTTGGGTGTGTTTTGAGGATAGCACGGGGTGCTACTGCGGTGGACGAGCTCAAATTCACCAAGCATAGATTATTATAAAACAATCCGCGCGCAGGGCCGTTCGTTTGTCTCGCGATTTAGGTCCAAGATATGTGTCTTGAGGTATAGGCACTGAATGTTATACTGCTATTAGGCTACCATTTCCAGAGGCAAAATGGGGACGCCCTAGTTCCCACACCCGAGGGGGACAAAAAGAAGCGGAGATGGCCCTGGGTGAGCTGGGGTGCGTGCGAAGGATATATCTAAAGGTTGATTGACATACGAACGAATGCTCATCTATCCCCTCTACGTCAATCAGACCGGAATGACACAGTTTACGGTGGATCCATCGGGAATTAAAACATAATAACAATCGGCAGGGGATCATATCAGGGGATCCAACCGGAATAACTCAAATTTTATTCTAAAACAGTGACAGAACATTCGTTCGTTGTTCTTCCATAAGTAAGCGCTGAAAATAAAGTTTCATTTACACTAAAATATTAAGAAAGAATGCTTGTTCTAGCTCTAGCTCTACTATGTTCGTTTAAATCCACCTACTCGACCTAGAACCAACACGGCCTAAACTATGAGGTCGACGGTTACGTACTCCAAGTAAATAGGACGCTATACACCTAGGGCCTCGATTCTGCTAAAGCAAAACCACTGTCATGCCACTGACACTGCAAGAAATTTCCATTTAATTTTACCCGTTAAAGAAATGCTCTTAAAGTTTAAAATTAAATGGCTTTTTGTAGAGGGAATGAAAGAGTGTAATGAAACTCTTTTCATTTAATTTTTGACTGTACGTCTATAGAAATAAGGTCTTAATGCCATTTTTGCAGTCTCTGTGGTATGAGACAGTGGATTTGCTTTAGCGGAATCGAGGGCCTGGTGTAGCGTCCGTAACCGGTCCCTATACCCTTTTGACAGTTTTTTTTTTTTCCAAGACTAACACTCAATCTCTCATATCCACAGCTGGAGAACACGTTTCCCTAAAAAGTGGACTATGGTGCCTCTGCGGCATGCTGGTCTTCATTGTAGTGGAGAAACTCTTCGCCACGACAGAAGAAGAAGACGAAGAACAAGAAGACGCCAAACAGCCCGTCAAGCAGAACGGGAGCATCAAACAGATTGAGATAGAAGAGATCGAGAAACTTCTAGAAGTTGAGAGGAGACATCGGAGAAAGAACAGAGGGGAAGGGATATGTGATGGGAATAGTGACGTCAGTGCTAAGGAGCAGTATGACACGTGTGTGTTTAATAACAATACTAAAGGTAAGTCCTGACTTCCTCACTCGCAGCATAACTCCCCGGCAAATAACTTGACAATATAATCCTTAAAGTGTAATTAACGTAACGGGGCGCGATGGCCAAGGAGCTATTTCTGTTCAATCAATTACTCTATTGCAGGCTACTGCTGGACATAGGCCTCTCCCAATGTGCGCTATAGCATCCGTCCCCCGCCTCCCGCGTCCAATCCATCCCAGCCAACTTTTTCAGGTTGTCAGTCCATCTTGCTGACGGGCGTCCCACCTTCCGTTTTCCTTCTCACGGTCTCCACTCAAGGACTCGTTTGCTCCATTGGCCATCGGTCCTTCGACAGATGTGGCCAGCCCGCTGTCACTTCAACGTCGGTTACTTTAATTATTTGCCGGAAGACCTTTGTAACCGTAAAAACAGCCCTTTAACCCTTCCAGCTAAACGAAAGTTAAACTGTGGCCAGAATTGCAAATGCCTGGCAATGGCGCCCCCGCAAGATTCAGGTAGAAGGGGTAGGCCCAAGAAGTTCTGGCTTGATGTCGTGGAGGGTGACATGCGTGCAAATAGTCTCACTACTATGGACGCCCAAGATCGTGCGAAGTGAAGGAGGAAGAGCCGGAAGGCGGACCCTGAGCTCCGAGGTCAGCTTGGCCACGGATGCAATCAGGAAATTGCGTCTACATGAAGATGATGAGTGACCAGGATTGGTACTCGAGACCTTTTGTCGTGAGTTCGACCCCTCGATGGTGCCCTCATACACAGTTACTCTCACTGATTGGCTGTATCGTTGCATCTCCAGGTGTGTGCTGCAACACAGTGGTTACACAGAACGGCACGACGCGTTGCAGCAACAAGGGCAACCGCTGGATGGGGCGCTGCCTGCTCAGGGAGGCGAGGGAGAAGGCGCAGAAACACACCAAGGAGAAGAGCGAGAAAAAAGATGTTAGTGGCACTTCTTTACGTAAAATATCGACTTTAAGTAAATCACGTGTTGTATCTCATTTATGGAAACTTGTGAGAGTATTGTAGGTCTTCCATTCTGTTTCCTAGGCCACTATCATGCCAATGGGCACTTCATAAATGTTCCATTTCAGTTTGGACTTTAAATTAATGTTTTCGAAGTCTAGAATTAAATGGCAAATAATCACCAAATTAAAAATTTTAAAAACCGACTTCAACCGATTTTTATTGATTTTCATAAACTGCTTGACCGTTTTTGATAAAATTTACATATGACAAACAAAAAAATAATTTTGCAAATCAGTCCAGGCGTCTTTGAGTAATCTGTGAACATACATAAAAAAATATTCCGACGAATTGAGAACCTCCTCCTTTTTTGAAGTTAATGATATTAATGAAAAACCACCATCTCAACGCTATGGATATGTTTTTTTAGGTGGCTGGTTACCTCAACCTGATGGCGAACTCGATAGACAACTTCACCCACGGGCTCGCGGTTGGCGGGTCCTTCCTCGTCGGGTTCAGGGTCGGCCTGCTCACCACTTTCGCCATATTAGGTAAGTAATAACTACCTGCTTATTTTTTACTAGTTGACCCGGCGAACTTCATACTACATACTATTTTCCGCCCGCGTAGTATTCTGATCCCGATTTATCAGTGTTCCTCTACAATATTATGCATGTGTTATACATATAAACCTTCCTCTTGAATCACTCTATCTATTAAAGAACCCCGTTTCAAAATCCGTTGCGTAGTTTTGAAGATTTAAGCATATTTGTTTTATAATATATGTAGTGAAGTGATAGTGATATGTGGAAGCTCCCGCTCTTGCAATAATAGAACCATAGATACTAAGACTTGACTTTAGAACATTTTTTTATAAGGATACTGTTTGTAACATTTAGGAGATTGAAATTATATTGAGACCAAATTTTGAATAGCAATTTCATTAGGTTAACAATATTTTTAAGTATAATTTTGTGCGGTACAGTTATTTTAATAAATTTCTTTTTTTTGTTTCTTTCAAAAAATCTATATCCAGGATTCGCTTTTATAAGACCTGTAGCCGACAATCCCTGATAGAATCCTAGGCAATCTTGTAATCCTAGATAGGAGGCACTTAGAATCAACAGGCATACTAGTGTGTTTCTCCAGCAGGGCTTACCCAAACACAAGTACCCATTATTTGTATAAGAATGATATAATATTATCTGTACCTGTGTACATTTCCAGTGCACGAGATCCCGCACGAGGTGGGTGACTTCGCCATCTTGCTCAAAAGTGGGTTCTCCCGGTGGGAGGCGGCTAAAGCACAAATGGTGAGTTGAATTAACATATTTAATGTTACTAAGGTAGTAAACTAGCATATTATTACGTCGGCTTCTTGAATTCATACTAGTATTATAAATACGAAAGTAACTCTCTGTCTGTTATGTACTATTGTATGTGAATGAAACTATTGAACCGATTCTAATTAAATTTAGTACAGATATTGATTAAAGCTTGGGAAAAGATATAGACTACTAGCAAAAGGAAGCGTCGGTAGCTTAGTGGTTAAGGAGTCGGCCTTACGATCGAGAGGTCCCGGGTTCGAATCCTGGCCATTACACTACCGACGTGAACCCACTCCTAGCACAAGCAATTTAGCTTAGTTAGAGGGGTTAACGGGAATATTAGTAATTTTGGTTGCTAATATTCTTTAAAAAAAAAAAAAATGCCCTCGGCTGCGCCCGCGTGGATGTCTGATATCGTGACTAAACATAGCCTATGTTCTTTTTAAGGGCTAATCTATCTCTGTACCAAATTTCATCAAAATCGGTTCAGTGGTTTAGGTGTGAAAGCGTAACAGACAGACATAGTTACTTTCACATTTATATTATTAGTATGGATGTTTGGCAGAACTGCGACGAGTGTTAATTTCGATATTTTCCGTGAAGCGACTGCCATCTGACCTTCACAACCAATTGGCAATATCGAAGTTCTGTAATTAGACCATTTGTCTGACTTTTTAGGGTTCTTACTACCCATAACAACTGCCATAGATAGATATTCGTATGGCAACCGGGATCATAGTGTCTTAAGAATGGTCACCCATCCTAATATTGATTTGGATAGCATTGCTTTACCATGCAATGTGCTAACATACTCTATTACAAATTAATAATAATAATAATAATAATAAGATATTTATTTCAGATAAAATCATCCATAATTAGTTAGTATGTTGGCCTATAACTATGTTAGTATTTAATATTATAAAATGATGTTAACAATTTTTTAAAAATCATGTGGGTATATAGGCGCCGATGTCATGTCTACAAATAAAAACAATTAAGCATAAATAATATGAAATAAATAATATATTGTATGAGAACTATAGGTTGATTAAGTAATAATAAATAATATACAAATGAATTCAATTAATTAAATAAATTAAAATAAAAATAGATGATAAATAAATGTCCTATTTGCACCTGACTACCGACTCGTTAGTCAGTGCATGAACCATACATAAGTGGTTCATATACTGACAGTCAAACCTATTTGCAAAGACACTTAGTATGCTATTAGTGCTACCCCGTATCCTACGGTAAAGGGACGTGCACCGTTTGCGCATAGTCGTGTAAAAACAGTCTACACGCAACTCAGCGAACATCCCCGAAGCACTGCAGTATCGGGGCAGACCCAACAGCACCCTAAGTGCATTATTGTACTGTATGCGAAGGGCGTTAAATTGTTTCTGCGTGTATGAGACCCACAGGCCGCCAGTGTAAAGCGATGTACAGTATGCTCTAAAGAGCGTCAATTTGACGCTCTCCGAGCAACGAGCAAACCGGCGGGCAATCATGTTGGCCCTTACAGATAACGCCCTTCGCTCCCGCGCTATGTCTGCATCATCTCTCAGGTCAGAGGTCACCAGGTGCCCAAGGTATTTGAACTCTTTCACTCTGTTTAATTTTGTTCCATTTAATTTAACAGGTGGAACTGTGTCTGGGCCCTTCCGGCCCCCGCCCTGAAAGACCATGCACACACTCTTCTGTACATTATATACAAGACCATGGCTGTGTACATACCTTTCACACTTCTCTAGCAGGGTAGTCAAACCACACACCGAGGCACTCAGCAGCACCATGTCATCAGCATAACTAATGTTGTTTACACAAATACTGTCAACATGGCATCCGACACGAGTGCTACTGAGCTCCTCTATCAGGGCATTCACGTACAGGTTGAAAAGCTTTGGTGAAGACAGACCTCCCTGCCTCACCCCGCATTCCAGCCTGTACGGTTCTGACTGTACATTCGACCACCGAACCACATTCAACTGATTCAGATACCAGTATTTGAACATATGAACCAGCTCTTCGGGTATGGACACATCAGCCATCTTTTGCCACAAAATGTCATAACAGACCAAATCGAAGGCCCGAGAGAGGTCAAGAAAACACGCATAAATAGGCGTGCTTCTATCGGTGTAATACTTGACAGTCTGCTTTAAACTCAAAATGGCTGACTCTGTTGATAGGCCCGCTTTGAAACCAAACTGATTGTCGTGGATATTCAAATATTTGTCCAGCTGAGTGTTAAGCAGACTATCAAGCACTTTCGATACTATAGTCGCCAGTGAGATCGGCCTATAATTACTCTTATCACATATATCACCAGTTTTGTTTTTAACAATCGGTACCACCACGGTCCTCATCATGTCACACGGTAAGTAAGAGTGTCCCAGGCAAAGATTAAACAAAAGAGTGAGAACCCTCGGCAGGTGTACACCCGCGTGCTTGAGATGTTCGATGCTTAGGCTATCATGGCCAGGAGACTTCCCTCTTGACATTGAGTTTATAGTATTTCTAATTTCTTTTACCGCAAACGTAGTACTCATCTCCTGCCCATGACACCCACCCACCATAACCGATCGTGGCGGGCCCAAAGGCGACGCCAAAGTAAAATGTTCTCTGAACATGTTTGCTATACATCTCGTATCATTTACACCGCTGATGCTCACGGGTAAGCCAGGCTTAGTTTTCAACTTCCTAGTAGATTTCCAAAAGCTACGAAAATCGTGTCTAGAGTGTTGTGAGGCGATAATGTCCATCCTAATTTGTTCGCTGTTATTCTGACACCATTTCAGGCGTGATTTAAATGCTACACGACTTTCTCTCATCTCCGTCCATACACGACCACCCCTCGGTCTACCACTAAGAACCCACAACTTGTATTTACACCTGGCCACCCCGTGAGCCTCACGGACATGCTTATTCCAGCCGAGTACAGGTTTTCTCTTCGTAGTAGGTTGGGCATCAGCAAAGCTGTCGCAAGCTGCCCTACTTAGAATATTAATAATATTTTGATACATTTCATCTATAATTTCCCTGTGATCGGGGGCACTACATTGCTTACCGCAACACTTTCGAAAATCAGATGGGAAATCAATTAACTTTAATTCTTCATTACATAATTTATTAAATAAATTTATTTGTTCCGGGTTTCTTTCACCCCATCGTACCTTATTACAAACTACATTAAATTCGTCATGGGTCAATTGTGGAATATTTATGTCTAAATTACATTGTACTATAAGTGGTAAGTGATCGGACCAGACGGGCTTATAATCTATATATACATTTCTAATAGTGGGTAGTGCCGACCCAGTAACAACACAGTGATCCAACCAGCTCACGGACCCATTCGCGTCACTAATAAAACTAAACGTGTCAGATGTTATACCTAGTTTAGCCACATCAGCACATGTCCATTGCAACTCATCGTCACTACAAAAGTTCGAAAGTTCATAGTAAAATTGATTACCTGGTTTCGCATTGTAATCACCAAGCATGTACGCACAGTCGACACCTTCACTGTTGACAATCGCGCTCAACGCACTCAAACAATCAGTAAACTCGGCTATATTCACAGTCTTGTCAGTCGGCATGTAAACACTGAACACGAGAAAAGATGTTAGACCGATCACTACTTTAATGGCGCATATTCGTGGGTTATTACATTTCACTACTGACACATTCTGAAAGATGTTTTTGTTCCACAAGATTGCCACACCACCCCAGTTCCGGCCTGTTACTATTCCCATAGATAAGTCCATCGGAGACAGCCCCGTGTAGGCAAAATCATCGTCTATACAGCTCAGGAAGTCAATGTCATTTGGCAGCAGCCAATGTTCTTGTAGCGCGATTATATGCGAACTTCGGCACAGCTGTCGTACATCTCCCAACGAACGCTTCACGTTCTTACAATTGAAGCTTACAAAATTGTATAAGTGCCTATTTATCATTATGTGTGTATGTTGCCGATACGGTATTACTACTGTTCGCATTCCTCTGTTTAAAGTGCACAAACCGCCTGAATATAATTCCCTCCGGCCACAGTTTGTCATCCAAGAATGTTGACACCTTATTTTCAGGTACATAAAATTTGAATGCCTTGTGGTCTCTCTCTTTCTTAAATGAGATGTAGGTACTCCAAACGTATAGTTTCCTTGGTTCTCTTGAACACATAGTCTATTATGTCTTGATCCGTCGTATCTTTATGAACTTTGGAGATAAAGATTGGGACTTTTCTATCAGCAGCTTTAAAGTTACCCTCCATATCCTTAGATACACCTGCATACCCCCGATAGCGGTAGTGAGACTTTTTGCGCTTCGCCACAGTTATCCAGCCTTTATCCTTTTCCTCATTTGTCAAATGTACCGGTTGGGCCACTGAGACAATAGTTAGTGTGCTTGTCTTGTCTTGTTGACTATGAGCAGGCGGGCAAGATGCGCTTGAGTCTGCGTGCCGCGGCGACTGCAAGTCGATTCGACGTTCTTTTTCAGCCGGATTAGTGGTAGCACTAGCCGCCACCAGTATATCTCCAACTTCATCCACCGGGACACCTGAAGCTGATGTTGTGTGCATCCTCAGGTCCGTCCTGTTCGTCCCAGGTGTATTTGTATCTGACTTCAGTATGTCCCTAAACACTCTTCTAAATTCAGGGCTGATACTCTTGGTGATCATGTTATCATCATCATTTCGCAATGACTCGTTCAACGTTGAATTATTTAAATTCGAGAGGCCCATGGGGCCACTATCATATACCCATGCACCGCGCTTTAGATTTATATTTTGCGTGATCGGCGGTAGCGAGTCATTCCTTATGTGAAGCATGTCGGATCGTAAGTCTTCCACCTGTAATTTCGTGGCGTAGGTGCATTTAACTTCTTCCAGTTCAGCGCGAAGTTTTGTTATGTCTTTAAGTAGCTTGGTGCAATCCAGATGGTCAAACAAAACTGGGGGTAGTTTTTCGAGTTCCCTCGCTACAAAGACAGGCACTACATCACGATCTGTGGCTTTTAGCACCGTAATTATGTCATCTAGTTCCCTCTCCTCCTTACCGTCTCCCTTTCTTCTTGGTTTTCGTGTATCTGTCGGTAAGGACTCGAACAATAAAGTTTTAGATCGACGTATTTCGTCGCTAGAAAAAGCCGAGACGCAAATGCGCTTTAGAGTAATTTCATCTATTATCGATATTTTATTTTGCACATATGATAGTAATTCGTCTATAACGATATTACAAACATTACACTTCAATGGGTTCGCCATTTTTTTGCACAGCGCGCACCGTTGCGCTCGCGTCACGATAACATGAATCACAACCGACGTACGCCGCCGCCTGCGACTGACTGGTTGGAATTAGACACGAGTTCCTCGTTTTCACATTTATTTATATATATTAAGATTAAATACCATTGCAGGCCACCGCGGCAGCAGGTCTGATCGGTGCCATGACTGCAGTCATATTCAGTGGAGCCAGGAATTCTATCGGTGAGTTGATTTTTGTGTTTGGTCTATTAAAGTGATTATGGTCGACTTACCCCCTTTTACTTAGCAAAATTTGGGGAGATAACGCCTTGCCCGAATCTGTGTTTCTGGGTAGCTATAACTTGGGTGTCTTCAATCTAAATAGGTTAGGCAAGTGAATTTCACTATCGGCCACATCGTCACTTACCAACAGGTGAGATAGTGGTCAAATGCGAGCTTATCAGCCACAAAAAAATACTAGTATGTAATTTCAGTGACTATTTTTTAAAAAAAAGTGGCTCCGTGCATTTTATTTGTCTTGCATTATGCAATTTTGATTTTAAATTCCACTAATGAGACTATTATTTTATATATCAACTACATACTAGCTTTTGCCCGCGGCTCCGCCCGCGTGGATGTCGGTTATCGCGACCAAACATAGCCTATGTCCTTTTTCAAGGTCTAAACTACCCCAAATTTCATCAAAGTCGGTTCAGTGGTTTAGGCGTGAAAGCGTCAGAGTTACTTTCGCATTTATAATATTAAGTATGGATTATAACATTGCAGAAGCGAAAACTTCCTGGATAGTCCCATTCACAGCGGGTGGGTTCCTCCACATCGCGCTGGTGACCGTCCTGCCCGACCTGCTGCGCGAGCACGACCGGCGCCAGTCTGCCAAGCACCTGGCCGCCCTGCTGGCCGGCATCGCCGTCATGGCCGCCATGACGCACTACTTCGAGTAGCCAGCCAGCTAGCCAGGGAGAACCTCAGGGTGTGGATGACATGACATTCTGTTAACACTATCAGCCCCCCTAGACCAGTGGCAATTCGTTGCTCGGCGTATGCTGGAATAGAATGACAAATGTATAGGATTTGACGTTTTTGACATTCGTTGACGCCTGTCATATACGTCAAATCCCATACATTTGGCATTCTATGCCATCTTACGCCGAGAAACGAATTGCCACTTGTCTAGAGGGGCAGGCCCTCGATTCTGCTAAAGCACAACCACTGTCACACCACAGAGATGGCGAGAAAATTCCATTCGATTTTAGCCTTTAAAGTAAATAAATATTGTAGGATATTCTACAAAACACCATCTAGACCCAAAGTAAGCATAGTTTAACTAGCTTGTGTTATTGGTTCTAGAATGCGGGTAAACATACTTAGATACATTTTTACGTACATAGAAAACACCCAGACCAATGCAAATATTCATATTACACGCAAATAAATGAATTTGAATTTGAATTCATGCATACAAATATTTGCACTGAGCGGGGATCGAACCCGCGCCTCCTACGTAGCGGCCACGGAGGCTGTCTTTAAAGTAATGCGCTTCTTCTTCCTCTTAGCATTAATTCCCAGTCGCATCCGAAGCTTTCAGCTCGGAGTCTGGAGACCGCTTTACCAGTCTTAACTACAGATTTGGCTAGACCTCGATATTTTCCGTGAAGCGATTGCCATCTGACCTCCACAGCCCAATGGTAACATTAGGCGATATCGAAGCTTTGCAGCTAGACCGTTGTTTTTTGGACTTTTTAGGGCTCCAACTACCCGTAACGACTGCCATAGATGTGCGTATGGCAACCGGGACCGACGGCTTAACGTGCTCTCCGATTTAAAGTAATGCGCTTAAAGTTTAAAATTAAACGGCTTTTTGTAGAGTGAATGAAAGAGTGTAATGAAACTCTTTTCATTCAATTTTGTGACTGTAAGTCTATAGATATAAGGTCTAAAATTCAATGCCATTTTTTGCAATCTCTGTGGTGTGACAGTGGTTGTGCTTTATCAGAATCGAGGGCCAGGAAAGGCATAAGAAGCATAGACCATATGCATAAGCATAGAGCTACTGTGGTTCCAAAAATTAATGAGTTTGTAAATCGAAATAAAATTATTCGATTGCTTTAATCACCGAATTGTCAAGTGATTCATCGATAACGAATAGAAAACGATACGATTCCGCTAAAGGCTGATTTACATCAGACAAGCGAATGCTCAATCTATCCTCCCTACGTCAAATTAGTGTAAAATTTGACAGAACATTCGTTCGTTGTTCTTCCTTCTTTAAACACTGATAATAAGGTTTAATAGTTTTTTTCGTCCATCGCGGACAAACAGACAGGCAATTCAAAAAAATATTTTCGTGTTCATTCAATATCTCCAATGTACAGATATAATAATCGATATAGTATAAATAGACTAATGTTCTTGATCTAGCTTTACCTCTATGTTCGTTTGGTCTATCTATAATATCTACTTTAATAGAATGTCAGGTTGTCTAGGCGTGGGGTTGCTGGCAACCCCGCGGACCACCTCTATGTACAATATTCTGGGGTCATTGGTGACCAGAGACTGTAATAAAGGGCACCTAATGATCCCAATATAGTAAAAAAATATTTTTAATTATAATACTCCATTTTAGATAGTTAACTAAAGGTAAACAAACTTGTAACGGTTTTTAGCCTTTAAACATACATACAAACGTACAATCACGCCTTTATCCCCAGAGGATTAGGCAGAGGTGAATTAACACCCACATTTCACCAATCATTGTATTAGGTCCCACATAATAGGGGGTGAGCCTATTGCCGTATTCCGGGCACTATTGTTGACTCGAGCCATGTATAGGCTGAGTCTGGGCTGTATATATCTGTCTGATGTTAAACAGCCCTATCCCTTAGTCGCCTTGTACGATACCGCATGGGAGGAGATGGGGTGGCCCAAATTCTACTCGGACGACACGGCATTTCACTACATATTATAAAACAAAGTCGCTTTCGCTGTCTGTCCGTCCTTATGTATGCTTAAATCTTCAAAACTACTTAAATTTTGAAGCGGTTTTTTTTTAATAGGTAGAATGACTCAAGAGAAAGGTTTATATGTATAATACATGCATAATATTGTAGAGAAACACTGATAAATTTAAAGATATGCAGCGGGAACGGGATCAGAAAATATGGCGGCACGAAGTTCGCCGGGTCAGCTAGTTTTATATAAAACATATTGAAAACACACATCAAGATTGTTTACGTTTAATTAAATACCTAACAATGGAGTATATGTTTGTCTATAGAATCATAGACGGAGATTGTTAATTTTTAACTTTGCTTAGCATATCGCGTGAAAGCGATAGAAATATTTATATTACTAAGAGCCAATTATTGTTATTATATTAATAGTGTATGTATATAAATTAGCCATTTATAATATAATTATACCTTTCCTATATAGTGATAATACTTTATAAATAGCTATGATTGAAATAAATCCACTTTTTTAACGGATTCTATCGCGATTTTTTTGTTATTATTTTCATTTAGTCTGAAATTTCGTTAATTTCTCAGCAGCTTTAGTCGCGGCTAAATATTACAAAAAATAATATAGTATAGACTTGGCGCTTAGAGGCAAGATGGTTTTATTCAGTCTATCAATAAATTTTTCAATCTACTGGTCAATTGACTAAAGAAATAATTACAATAATTTTATTTTTATAATAACCTGTAAGTTTGCTAATATCACAACATTTTTTTAAAATTCGAAAGCGTCGGTAGTTTAGTGGTTGAGGAGTCGGCCTTACGATCCCATGGTTCCGAGTTCGAATCCTGGTCATTACACTACTAACGTGAACCTACTAACACAAGCTAGTTAGCTTAGCTGCAGAGGTTAAAGAGAATATTAGTAGTTTCGGTTACTAATATTTCTAGAGAATCAATTAAAAAGTGGTTTTAATTTCAATGAATGGCCCCAATCATGTCATTATCAATAAGATATAAAAAGAAAGATTGCCTAACAGGACATAAAAGAGTATTCGTTATAAAACGAGACTTAGAATGTTGAAGTTATACCTAAGCGTTTAGTGCTAAGAGATGGTAATACTCTATAAATATGTACGTAACTATCGTATAGTGTCAAGATTTGATTTGGTCATCTCAAAACAGTGAGAATCCGGCTGTTCACAGCCTCTGTGATGTGGTAGTACATTCGATACCTACTCAGTGCAAATATTTGTATGCATCATCATCTGCATATAGACGCATTTTCCTGATAGCATCTGTGGCCAAGATAACCTCGGAGCTCAGGGTCCGCCTTCCGGCTCTTCCTCCTCCAAATATTTGTGTGCATGAATATGTTTATTTGCGTTGGTCTGGGTGTTTCCGTGCCTCGGAAAGCACGTTAAACTGTCAGTCAGCAGACAAACTGGCACTGTTCATACTCGTGCCTACTGTTCATACTTAGAAAGGTGCGCTCTATAGCAATGTATACTCTAAGGGACAAACCAAGCCGACCTTACCCAAATCAACATACGTACCAGATTAGGCAGAGGTGAATTAACACCCACATTTCACCAATCATTGTATTAGGTCTCACGTAATAGGGGGTGAGCCTATTGCCGTATTCCGGGCACTATTGTTGACTCGAGCCATGTATCTGAGGCTGAGTCTGTGCTGTATATATCTGTCTGATGTTAAACAGCCCTATCCCTTAGTCGTCTTGTACGACACCGCATGGGAGGAGGTGGGGTGGCCCAAATTCTACTCTGCCGGGAACCACGCTGCGCCAAATCAAATGTTGAGACTGTAAATATATACGTAAAGAAAAATCAGAAAATAGAAGATTCAATATAGTGAATCTTTAACATTAAAAATAACTAATTTTTAGTTATCGTTGCAAAAGTAACATAGGTACCGGTACTATGGGGTGAATAGAGATCAATGGGTGAATAGGGATAAAATGGTCAGCTGAATTCTGTAGTTATTTTAGTGAAATTATGGATTAGTTCAATGTAATAATGAGCAGAGTTATCAATAATATCTGGTTAGATACTTACTTGGAATTCGGGAGAGAAATTATTAAAAAAATCTAACGACCATTTTATCCCTATTCACCCTTTGATCCCTATTCACCCCATTTTATGTTATTCTTTAAAAAAAGTTTATATATTTTACTTTATCCGAATCATAAGATGTTATGTAGTTTTAAGAGATTATTATAAAAAAAAATACTTTAAGAATGGTGATGTGTTAGCTAAGTCATAAGTCCGATATAAAGCACCTTTGAAGCATTTTTCGAGCTGCAATCACCATGGCATTCCTTTAGAAAGCTTACACGGAAATATAGCATTACTATTACTATCTCCGGCCACGTATCTTGGACCTAAATCGTGAGACAAACGAGGCTCTGGCGTCCACGGATTGCTTTATAATAATCTATGCTTGGTGAATTTGAGTTCGTCCACCGCAGTAGCACCCCGTGCTATCCTCAAAACACACCCAAGAAACGTGTACTGCGCGTATAGAGCACATTTGAGGTCCAAGGGGGCTATCCATTAATCACGTGATGTTCTTTTAGCAATTTTTTAAACCCCTCTCCCTCATGGTGATACGTGGTGAGGTTTTGGACTACCCCCCTCCCCCCTAGCCAAAATCATGTGTATTTTTTTATTCATTATTTAATGCAAAAAAACTAAGAATCGTGACAAAAATCGCGAGTTATAAGAAAAACTAAATACACGTGATATCTCAATATACCCCTCCCTCCCCCCTGGTGATATTTTTCTAATACCCCTTTGAGCCTCACGTAATTAATGGACAGCCCCAAGAGTCCCGAATAGTATTAGGGTTTAAACTTGCTAATAGATCACCCTTCTTACATTTAGGAAAATCTAAATATATATTTTTATTAGATCCCATTAGCTTTTATTAATATTGCTAAGTCTATGGTTCGATATATTTATATGATGTGTCGGTGAATACCAGAGGATGCTATGTAAAATGTAAATTTCGAATAATATTTAAGATAAAATTTATAAAAACACATTTGTAAATTATTGTAAATATACTTATGAAGTTAAGGAAGTGTACATTTTGAGAGCCTTTCAAATATTACATTTTATAATGTACTAACTCTACCCGCGTCTTCGTCTACGGGTACTTAGATTTGTGTTGTTTTTATGCGGAATTTAAAAAAAAACAAATGTTTTTATTACGCGTCATAACGTTGGCTATCAGCCGAAAAATGCTGTCAAAAGCGGTCCAGCCACATTAGAGATTACCCGAAGCAAAAAACAAACAGACAACAAATGTTTTTTTATTATACATATAAAGACCTATTATATTTACTTTTTTTTTAATTCTACAACTTTCTGCACTTTCCATCAGGTGGGCCTTGTGCTTGTCTGCCTTCTAAGCAGTATAAAAAATATTTTCATCAGCAAGAAACATCCCATCAGTATATTATACCTAATGTTTTCTTGAAAGGCTCTTTATTAAAATCCTCTAGAAGTAGTACAAACTCCTCCACTGTTATATTGTGATAGTTTTCTAGTATATATTTTGTTAACACTTAGATTGTAAACTAATACAGTGATGTACTGGTCATTTATACTTTCGAACGTGTATAGTCTGTGGCTGAATTATTGCCATATACCTAATAATATACAAATCAAACTACCTTAGTTCAAAAAGAAGATTTTTTTGAGTAATAAATTCACGATTTGTAAAAAAAGATAAACATGTATAGAAATATTGCTGAAACGAATATAAAAGACTAAAGATGAATTATTGTAGTAAAGTCCAATCAAGTTATTGTAGAAAAAAGTCCTTGGATTACAAAGATTACAAATTAAGTCAACGGCAAAAAGTGCTAAATACTAAATATCTATACCTTGAAATACATCAGGGTTTTGGGACAGGGGTCTGTGGTTCCACCCGCGTTATCGCGACCAAATATAGCCTATGTCCTTTCCAAAGGTCTAATCTACGCCTGTATTAAATTTCATCAAAATCGACTTAGTAGTTAAGGCGTAAAAGCGTTACAGACGGACAGACAGAGTCACTTTGGCATGTATTAACTTAGTATGCGTTTTAGAGCTGTAAATTGAAATGTTTGAAGCTAATTTTGCCGTTGACTACAAATTTGAGATAAGTATTGGTGGATTACAAAATTACTGAATTGTGACATCTTTGAATATCTACATATAGTTAATCAAAGTGTGACATATATAATATACTGAAGGTGGTAAGACCGACAGTCAAATAACTTTGTTTGTAATATTTCAACCACTTGTGAATATGTACATACACCTGTACTACTAAACAGTAGCCATTTACGTATAATGTGATAATTAATGCCATTTATAAGTATTTTAGTCGTTGCATCGTCGACTTACTATTAAGGAAAAATGTTAAAATGAAAATAAAAAGTATCAGAATCGATTTTATTTGTTTATTTTTTAGTTACTTAGATTTCAGTGATGAGTGTGAGTATAAACCTTTTCCGATAGGTACTTAATACATATCATACCTTATAATCACTGATTTAAATTGTTACTTATACATACACAGAAGGCGACTAAGTGAAGAGCTTCTCAATCCGACAGTAAACGTACAGTCCTTAATAAAGTGCCCGCATGACGGCAATAGGCTCGCCTCCTGTTACAACGCCTATTTCCCTCCGGGGTGCATAGACAACAGCCCACCATTTGAATATCATTACATACTCCAGGAGCTTCCTCTACTCCTATTACGTGGGACCGATAATCCGTGAAAAATGGGTGTTACCTAATATACCTGTGTCTACCACTTCAGGGATTTACAGGTGTTAATATATATATTTTGGGGTTTAAATCTTTCAGCATCTTTGTCATGCCGATTACATTATTCGATAGATTGCACGAGGATTTTTAAATCCACTCTGTTCGAAACATGAGAGTTCACTATTTTAGCGCTTTCCAAGTGACGCAGGCTCACTTCTCAGGATTGGGAGGTCGGATGTCAGTCGCTACAGCAATAGCTAAACATAAATTAGAAACTCGGTCCAGGAGGAACGCCTCGGATGCACACGACTTCATTAGCACTATTCTCAGTCGCTTCATACGTCATACCTTCTGAGTCGCTCCTTTATCCAACCTTTTATATATTTGCTATCTTAGAATTTGAAAGGCTTGTAAAAGATGGCTGGGACAGACTGAATGCGGAAGGCGGAGGATCGGCAGACATGGCGCACATTGGGAGAGGCCTATGTCCAGTAGTGGACTGCAATTGACTAATCGATTGTTATCTTAGAATTTGTTAAGGTAAAATAAAACAATGAATTTCGTTTTGCATTTATTTCTCAAACTTCTCAAAGTAAATACTTAAATTATGATACAGTGAGATTATTTATAATACATAGCTACATCAAAAAACCTTAATTACGAGTAACACAGTCCGCGGCAGGCAGTAGTGTATCTACGCACCTACCTTCCGGGTAGAAATTTTGAACCTCTGATATCAATATACACAATATAGTATAGGTATAAACTTTATAAAATACCCTCAAATGGGCACTTAATTTTTCAACGGAGACAAATAGTTAAAAACTAATTAGTTTTTGAATTTTTTTATCTCACGATTTCTAAAGGACGAGAATGACTGCCAGAGTTACAGCTACGTGTAACTAGACTTCGCACAATTTTCAGAATGCAAGTACCTAACTCATAAATTTTCTTTATCATGGGTTATGCCCAGATATTGTAGGGCTAGGGATTAATATTAAGTCGATTAATTATTTATGGGCATTGGGCATTCAGGAGCAGTAATATTTGAAAAAAAAAAAACTTGTTAAATCCCGTGACATGTATTTGGACCTAAATCGCGAGACAAACGACGCCCAGGCGCGAGCGGTTTGTTTTGTAATAATCTATGCTTGGTGAATTTGAGCTCGTCCACCGCAGTAGCATCCCGTGCTATCCTCAAAAGACACCCAAGAAACGTGTACTGCGCGTATAGAGCACATTTTAGGTCCAAGATATTTGTCCCGAGCAATAACATACATACTATAATGCCTTTACATTGCTAACATAATGTTAAGTATAAAATACATGTTCGCGCCTCTGTACGGCCGACATGGCGTTTTTATAATAAACGCAATTTAATTTACAATTCAAAAAAGTAAAATAAAAAATTAAAATTAAAATTTTGTATATAGTAAAATTCTGTTATGGCCAATTAATTTTATATAAATAATGGCTTTTGTATTCTCTGATATAGGTACTTATACCGCAGTAATATCAAAAACTAAATTGCGTCTATACAATAATTAGAAAATCACACATTTTTTTTTGTATTTAAAATAACAAAGAAGTTTATTATAGAATTAACAGGAGATTCTCATGGCTATAAAAAAATTAAACCCGTCGGTCACCGGCTATTCTCTATGTCTATTGTCACCGGTGACCACGAGCATTAGATGTTTATCTTGTCTATTGTATGGCGTAGTGACATTCGAAAGAATTTTGCAGGCTGGCAACTTAATATAATGTGTTCATCACAGACGTTCTTTAAAATTTTAGGTTTATGAACCATCCAATGAGTGGTTGAGATGCAGCTCAAAACAGGAGAGCAATTCAAAACCATGCGTTGCATTCTGAGTTATTACTTGTGATCAAAAGTGATAAAGGTAATATTTTTGTCTAGATTACCTCTTCAGCAATATGACATAAGTATGATGGCACTCGTTTTGCGAGAGAAATACTAATAAGTTAAAAGCAGATAATGTGCTGTTCACGCATGTTGGGTTTTAAAAACTGTATTTAAAAAACACGTTTAAACAATAATTTATTCTGACATTTTCATAAAAGTAAATTTACGTATACGAATAACAATGCCAGGTGATTTAGAGGACGCGTATTTATTAAAAAGGATTTTATTACTTCATTGGCGTACGTCAAATCACCAATGCAAGTTAAGCTTCGTCCATAGCTCGCTATTTTTTACTACATGTCATTAAAAAGCACCACACATCTTGCATGCAACATTCGGTCCACAGCTGCAGTTTGTGATATAGAAATATTTCGAAATGTTTTGCTATCAAAAAGTCAACTTACTTTGGCATTTGATGTCAAAGCAAAATTCTATTACATAGTAAGATAATAAAATGGCTTCAATAGACGTAGAAGATGTAGACGGGAACAAGAGGACATTTAGAGTGATATCTTATTTACAATCTCTAAATTTCAATATGTACAAGAATTAAAAATAGAAGATCGATTTGCCATGGATAATTTGTTTCGAATTCAACAAAGTGAATAATAATTACTACATTTATCCGATTTCAAATAACCAGTTTCAATGATACTGCCATATGCATAAAAACACGACATGGCAACACTGCTCAAATGTTGCAACCATAGTGCCAACATCATAAAAAAAATGTGAACCATAGAGATGTAGAGATTTCCATCTTTTGTTGTGTTGCGCTAAAGAAAATGTTACGAAAAACATGAGCTGTAAACGAGGCTTTACATTAGAACAAAAACAGTGTTGTCCCATAATTAATAAAACCAAAAGTGATGATTAAATGCTTGTTCGTAAAAGTCGGGCAGTATATACAGGTCGCCGACGGTGTCGCTTCACATAACGTACACTTTCTCCACGCGCTTCATACAGAACACATCCTTGGTCTTCGGGCAGATGATCGAGCCGTGTTCCTTCATCATCTCCTTGAGAGCCTGGAACGAGAATTACAAAAGAATTAGAGATTTATAACTTTCTGGCTGATTCGCTTCGGCTTTGACCGGGATAAATGTTTCATTTAATTGAGAATATTGGGTTTTTTTTTATTCATTCTCAATATACATATCGACACCTCTGGGTTCAATTGGCGTATAAACCAAAACACGACTTTTCAGGAGAGCAAAAAAACGATTTTATTTTTAGAAAAAAAATCATAACTTTTTTATTTTAGAAGCTACATAAAAAATTCCAAGGGGAAAGATTCTTAGAATTTCGGGATGAAAAAGGCTAAATCATTCAATCATATCTATCCCCTTTGGTTTGGAAGTTAGCATGGATATACGTCTTAGAAAATATCAATTTATGGTTTATACACCCCATGAAAATTGGATAACAATTGACAGCTTACAGCTTATATCCATATTTGGTAAAATTATGTTCAAATTTACTGATGTAAAAGCATGTAGCTGTAGATTTTTTGGCTGTAAAAACTATTAATTTGCACATCAATAGAATTATAATTAAAAAAAACAATCTCGATACTGTTAGAATGTGTCAGAATTACATTAGTATTACTCTTACTACAGAATTATGGTCGATATACACGAAATTAAACTACCAGAAACAAAATTAACTTAGTTTTATTAAATAAATCAGATAATTATGTCTATTATAATTATGACATAACATTATCAGTCATGATAATGTTATGTCATAGTCGTGCGAAGTGGAGAAGGAAGAGCCGGAAGGCGGACCCAGAGCTTCGAGGTCATCTTGGCCACGGATGCAATCAGGAGAATACGTCTATATGCAGATGATGATGATGATTATCAGTCATGATCAGATTATTAAACTTAAAAAGGCAATTATTTAAATGTTTAGTAACTCAACAAACAGTCATCTCTCCTTCACCGCGACTTCCTCGTACAACAGATTGTCCTCAGGGTCTTTGCCTTTAATTCAGCGGCACTTGGACAGAGCCTTCGCCGTTTTGGCCCTGGAACGCGCCAACTTATAGATAAGCTTTTGCCCCTCAGACGATTCCAAGTTGTTATATAGCGGTTGCAAGTGGTCTCGATGGCTAAAAACCAATCCCACCACTCTGTTAGTCCACACTCAAAGTCAGAGCTCTGCACTCTGCGCATCATCTCCATTAACAGTTTCTCTCGGGACAAGGCAGATACTTTCTAGTCCCTGCCAGAACACCCGCTGTGATATCCTGTGTGTGCAGGAAACTCACAGGGATGCTTGCCAGAGTAGACCATACATCTCTGGACTATCCTTATCGCCGTCGACACGATAGAAGAAGAAGAAGTGGTCTTGTTTGGCCCTGGCTACCACTCACCTGGTGGCGCGTTTTGCATCTTTGTACGCGACGCGGTCTTCGGCAGATTTGGACGCTTGCCACTTTTTAAGGAGGGTTTTCTTCACCCTGATCTCTCTCTGGACTGTCGTTCCACCACCAAGTGTCCCTGTCATACTTGCATCCACCCTTAGACGTACCGAGAACCGGCCTTCCCGCCTCAAGGATAGCTGCCTGAATCCTGTCCCAGTAAACCTGTACTGCTTCGTCTATAACATCAGCACTCTTGTCACCGATGACTTTGAATGACCACCTGATTCTGCGTTGGCCACGCTTGGCGCGTTTGTCTTTGGGTTTCACGCGGAGGTCCATGACAAGGAGACGGTGTTGGCTAGTGCGACTCTCTCCGGATATTACCTTGCAGTTGGCCACCCTGCTGATGCTGTGCCTCCTAGTGAGTAGGAAATCGAATTTTCTTTTTGAAGAATCTGTTCACGACGAAAAGTTCGGTGACCGTACACTTTCTAAGGATGTGCTCATCCTCTGGGTTACGGCTACCGTATCCAAAACCGCCGTGCACATGTCCAAACTCCTCACACCTGTCACCCACATGACCGTTCGTGCAGTGGTTTTAGCTAAAGCAAAACCACCGTCATAACAAGGACACTGTAATTGGTTTTTGAATTTTTAACATTTAATTTTAGACTTTAAAGCCATGTCTGTAAAATTTAAAATTAAATGGCTTTTTGTAGAGTGAACGCAAGCGTGTAGTAAAAATATTGTCATTTAATTTTGGACTTTAATTGTATAGCAATAAAGTCTAAAATTGAATACCATTTTTTGCAATGGATATGGTTTATACGTCCATGTTATTTAAATGTTTGGATTTACGACGTCAATTTTAAATTACGTTTAAGAAATATATTTACTCGTCATGGCGTAAAATCCATTTACAATCAACGCAGACCTTACGCCCCGGGTTGGTAAAAATCTTGGTCATAACGTCTTACTAAAAATTTAAAAAAGAAAAATTTGGCTGTTACATTAATATTTTATCTTTTTTGTGGTAGGATGATCTAAATTTTTTGGGTCGTAAAAGCATTTTTTTTGCGAATTTGAACATTTTAAATATACAGATTGATAGAGAAAAAAATCTGAATTAAACGGTGTATATAACTCATTTTGGCCAAAATGGTTTATACGCCAATTGAACCCAGAGGTGTCGATATGCTTTACATGATAAAGTTTCTTGCCAAACTATGATGTTTGATGGCGGGAGGCGCTCGATTACAATACACATTTTCCATACCTTCACCATTACTTTTACTTGAGAATGTGCGTTCGAGTGAGAAAGTCATTCGAGCGCACATTTTGGTTGCATTAAATTATTATTACTTTCATTGAGGACGCTGTTGGTTGGACCGTTGATCAGTTCTTCTGAATAGGTTTTCACCATTTTTCCCTAAATAACATCTGTAGATGTTCGTATGGCAATCGGGACCGACCACAGCGATAGTATTTTCGCGCCGTAGACACACGGGCTGGCTGTGGGGCACGTACCTCCTCGCTGTAGCCACACGGGCTGCCTGTGCACGTACCTTCTCGCCGTAGACCTGCCCGTTGGGCAGCACCATGGGCTGGTTGTGCTCGTTGAGCGGCGCGCGCGACAGGCGGCACACGAGGCGCGAGTGCGACACGTGCGCGTGGGGCAACGTGGCGGCGAGCGCGTTGAGCGGCGCGGCGCAGGCGGGGCAGGCGGCGACCCGCGTGCTGTCGGCGTAGCACTGCGGCGTGTTGAGCGCGGCCAGGCCCAGCTGCAGCGCCGCGGGCAGCGCCGCCTGGCGCGCGGGGTGCAGCAGGCGCGCGTGCTCCCAGCGGAACTGCGTCACCAGCGCGCGCCAGCGGCACCCCGCCAGCAGCGACTGGTACGGCTCCACGTCTGGGGTGGGAGTCAACCTTACTACCGTGTCTACATTTTTTTAAACAATATTAGTATTGCTCGGTACATACAGGGTGTCCTAATATTCAAGGATAAGCCGGCAACAGAGGGTGATCCTACTTATGGCTGCTCAAGAAAAACTAGAAAAAAAATATATGTATTTTTTTTAAATTAGTCAAACTTTTTTAAACCCCTCGATTTTCAGTACCCCTTCGATAGGATGATGAGTGTTGAAGAATCAATATTGTAAAAAAATTAAATAATGTGAATATTTTACTAGATTAACGTTGCACCATTTTGAAATCTTAAACATACGCCACGTTTTTGAAAAAGGATGCCATAGTCAGGGGCGGATCCAGCTTTCTATTCAAGGGGGGGTCATGGTGTAGCCGAGACATAGTTTCGGGGGGGGGGGGGGGGGGGGTGTCTAGTCTCCCAATAAAATGTCATTGAACAATACAATGAAAATAAATGTGTATGAAATTCATGACGATCGACCCGTGCGGGCCACGCGCTCGCGTTACGCAAATTCCGTAATGGTGAGTCATAGCGGTGCGTAGCGTACACTGTATGCGAGCGTTTTTGTTGTTTAGTCAGTATGTATATTGTTTTGTATGTTTTTGTATTTTATTTTTGCGGGTGTTATTTTGTATTGTTGTGTGTGTGTGTGTGTGTGTGTGTGTGTGTGTGTTTAATAAATGTATTTTCTTTCTTTCTTTTTTCTTTCTTTCAAATAATGGAGGAGGAATGAGGTGAGAGGAGAAAAGTAAGATACCTTGAACGACTGTTGTTAAATACGATCCTGAACCCGGTTAAGCTGCTGGCCCCCAAGTTGAAGGACGCAGCTGGCACTCTGGCTTGAGGGGGCTGGAGGACTCCTGTAGGAGACTCTATGGCGAATGATGATATCAGAGCACCTTCGGTACTAAATCCGTGTCAAAAGGCGAGAAATCGAGGCTACGAAGTCCCAGCTCTATCGGGACATGGTGGAGTTGAAACTACGACTTGGACAACCAAGCGTAGGGCACGCCGTGATAGTGGTGGTAAGAAAACCCATCATGGAGAACTGGTTAGAAAGGCTTCAATGGGGAACTCTCGTACCGGTTGACGCAGATGATCACCGGATATGGATGTTTCGGAAGTTAGCTGCGGCGAATTCAGAAGGAGCCAACGCCCGGGTGTCATCACTGTGATGCAAGCGAGGACACGGGGCTGCACACGCGGACCAAATACCCGGCATGGGAAACACCGAAGTGGGCCCTTGTGGCGGCCCTCGGGATGGGAGTTCTCTCGCTCAGCACTCTCTCTCGCTTGCTTACAGTGATGGCGTAAAACCGTAAGCTCGCGGCTGCCACCGCCTCCATCTGAGAGCAAGTAATGCTCGAGAAGGAGGCGGGGGAACGGGTCTGGAGAAGATTCAGTTGTTTCCCATTCCGCATAATACACAATGCGCGAAGGACTCGGGCGACGTAGGTCACTCAACATCTTCATTATCGTATCAATATCTCCATATCGGTCCCTATTAGCACGGGCCTGGAAATGACAGAGGGAACCGCCTGACACTCTAGAAGAAGCAGGCCGCGTTGGCGGCGCGATGCGCGCCTCCCCCTTTCATGATTATCGTACATATTTTCCTGATTGCTTCCGAATCCGAGGTGACCTCGGAGCTCAGGGGCCGCCTTCTGTCTCTTCCTCCTCCACTTCGCACGACGTTGGGCGTCCATGGTGGTGAGATGAGAACATTTGCACGCATGTCACCCTTCACGACTTCAAGCCAAGACTTCTTGGGCCATCCTTTCCACCTGGTCCCGGTGGCTGTGCTACTGCCAGCCATTTGTTACCCACGTAGCCTGGCGATTGCTGCAAGACGTGGCCACACCAGCGAAGGCGGCTCTTTTGCATTTTATGTCTGATGTCGCGGACATGAAGGCTGCCGCGGATCTGAGAGTTCCTCATGCGATCTTTACGTGTGACGCTGCACATCCACCACAGCATTTTCATCTCCGTGACACGTAGCTCCTGCTTATGTCGCTCCAGCAGCGGCCATGCCTTACAGCCGTGTAAAAAGACAGGCCTAATGATCGTTTTATAGACCTACCCCGTCAACCAGACGTGCATTTTAGGGTTAAAAGTGACGCCAATCATTTCCCGCTCCTTGGCCCACATGGCGGCAATCCGTGCCTTGACGTCGCGTTTGATGTGACCAGTCACGTGAAGTACAGATCCCAGGTACTTAGCCTGGTCCGTGCGCTCGACCAAGGCATCGCCTATGCGAACAGCGACTTTTGCGGCAACCACCAGGCTAGGTGGATACAAAATGTCTGGCAATGGCGCCCCGGGTGGGCCCCTGTGGAAGGGGTAGCCCCAAAAAGTGCTGGCTTGACGTCGTAGAATGTGCAGATGTAAGGCCAAGCATATGCTGGGAGTGAGAGCTCTCACACTCGCCACTTTGCTCGCAGCGATGGATCGCTGCGCGGATGCGTGGGCCGCCGGCGCATCCTTCTAATGCTCGTGAAGGAGGCGGCGGAGTGGGAGCGCAGGAGAATCGCAAACCGCGCGGCCCGCGACGAGCGGCGGCAACTCGGGCGTCGGAGGTCGCAGCATGACCTCCGTCCCCCATGAGCGCGGGCCTGGTGGTGACGGGTGGAGCCTGTCACCCTAGCAGAAGCAGGCCCACGATAAAAAAAAAGACCAGGCATATGAGCCAGCTGCGTCATCCGCAGCAGAAGATGGCCACTGGCCACAACCGCTGGGCCCGCGGTAATAGCGGTAGTAAGGCCCATCCCATCCTATGGGGGAGTGGCTAGAGAGGCCACAAGGCTGCCTCTCGTACCGGCTGACGCAGGTTATTACCGGGCACGGGTGCTTTGGTGACTACCTACGTCGGATCCAGAAAGGAAGGCTTCTTCCAAGTTCACAAAAAGTTTTTGTAAGCAAACAGTAACATAAATACGGGGCCTTTGAAGCTGAGCCCAAGTCAAGTTGTTGCCCGAATCGAAAAAGGACCTCATGGCTGTCAGCTCCAGACCTTCGACTGCCGGCCTGGTTAGTCATTCGCGCTTATTTCTTTTAACATAGCGGACAGGGTTTCAGGTTCGAAAACTATTCGAGTCCATCGGTTGATCGGCTGCTCTGCACGATAAATGGAAATTTTCAATCGTGTGAATAATATTCATACCGATGTTTGGTGCCTCATAAAATTATAATACTAGTAGGTACAAAGAGACAGTCTTCCTATGCGTGTTATTTTTAAAAATTTAACAGTGACATTGGGATATTTTTTAGTAGGTGACCCGCCCAGGGGGGGGTCATGACCCCCCCCCCCCCTGGATCCGCCACTGGCCATAGTGGTGTATTTACTTACTTCTTAACTTGCTAATACAGAAAAGAGTTCAAAAATATTTGCGAAATTATAGGCCTGATAGTTGAAAATGTCATAAGGGGTACCGAAAATCGAAAAAAAAGTTTGAGTTATTAATTTTTTTTTTTTCTAATTTTTTATGCCATAAGTATGGCCACCCGCTTTTGCTGGCTCGTCCTTGAATTTTGGAATACCCTGTATATCTTGGACCTAAATAAACCTTGAAACACGTATCTTGGACCTAAATCGGGAGATAAACAAAACCCTGGTGCACGCAGATTTATTTGTAATAATCTATGCTTGATGAATTTCAGCTCGTACACCGCAGTAGCACCCCGTGCTATCCTCAAAAGACACTCAAGAAACGTGTACTGCGCGTATAGAGCACATTTTCCAAGATATATCCCAAGCAATAACTTATGTGTAACAAACCTGTATCCTTCGGGAAGGCGAGCATGCCCATGCAGTGCTGGATATCCTGTAGCTGTCCTTCTTCGTAAGTCGAGAAGTGCTTTTTGGCATAACGCACAGCTTCCAGGCGTTTGTCCTCGCGAACTAGCTCTATAAACTCCTAGAAGGATGAAAAATTAGATAAATGAAACGATGCGAACCTTTTGCCCGTTCATTCATTTGCAGTGAAAATTAGAGATTTTTTTATGGAAAATTATAGTTAAAAGGAGAAAGTCAGTTTCATACCTAAAAAACCTTAAAATGAATAATCTAGACTTAATCCATCAAATATCTCATTTAAATTTAGTCATTCAGGCGTTAAATTGGCCAAAAAATGCATTTTGCCAAAAATTACTTAAACACCAGAAATAATGAAAGATTTACGAGGTTTTGTTATTGTTGGTAGTTGTGAAAATAGGCACATTAAAAGGTTTCACTTTGTACTCTTATTTATTAATGTCTAATTTTCAATTCTGTATTATCGTCTATCGTCATGCTTTGTATGAGAATCAAGTTTCTACTATAGGATTATCAATCTTAAGACATTGGATAACTAATTTCTATTCAAAATTCCGTCTAGCTCAAATTATTTTATGTCTTTAATTTCATTCTATAATTTACATTTTAAATTTACGTTTACATTTAACATTTAACATTTACATTTACATTTTTAAGTAAGTACCCTACCAACATACCTGAATCCGTATCTTGAACTCCATGTTAGAGTTGAGTTTCCTCAGCTTGCTCTTGTTATCAGCACACCACTGCAGACAGCGCGCTGTACGTTGTGAGCACAACTCTGTTTCCACTTCTGCGGCTGCGCTGTATATGTCTACGAAAAAAGGACATCATTCACGCTGCATACATTTTTGATCCAAAATTAAAAGTGCCGGCCAAAGAAAAAAAATACGATATTTAGTTAGAACTTGTTCTTGGTAGCATTTTTATTATGGTGTCAAAGTTGAGGGACCACTTCCAACGGTTTTATTTAAGTTCAAAATTCTTGAAAATATACACTTTTTATGATACGAACTATTGAAAATAAATGAATAATATTGTTCTACATTGGAAGAATAATTAATTAAAACAATAAAAAATAAACCCCATACTGCATCTCGTTGTTTTTCGTCCATTTATTTAGGTTCTCGTTCTAAGGTGCAAGCTTATATTTAGCGTTCGGATGCTAATGATAATTCAATAGGTAACATGTATCTTACCAACGTTAGTGAGATCCCTCAGTCCTCTGGCGTCGGCGAGTTTGCTGGCACAGTCGTAGTACCCGTTGCGCAAGAAGTAGTCCACGAGCATGCGATCCAGGCGGACCTTCCGCCACTGATTCACTGCAGTCTGCTTGGAAGGTATATTACCATTAATTTGTTTAGACTGGAGACTGATGGAGCTTGGTGGAACTTGCTACAGGTATTGATTAACCCACTTGTACTTTTCTACAGTTTTTTTTTTGTTGAACCTGACCGGTATTCTCAAAGGTTTGCAATAGTATAAACAGAAACTATTTTATATATTTCTCACAACAGTTTAAATAAATATAATAGTTTTTAAACTAATGTAAACCACTAAGAATGCCGTGAGGCGAAATCGCCCCACCCTTCCCCGGTTGGTACCACCCTTTCCCGGTTAAATCCACCCTTTCCCGGTTGGATCCACCCTTTCGCGGTTGGATCCACCCTTTCCTGGTAGGATCCACCTATTCCCCGTTGAATCCAAATTTCGTCAGTTGGAATGACTTGACCATGCTTTCACTAATATGAAACGGTGAGATCCAACTGACCCACTGATTACTAAAATCATGACTCTTCTTACATCTTCTGTAAGCTGCAAAAGAGAAGTCAAATTAGTCCAGTTACGGGTAGACACTTACTTTTACTTGTGGAGTGCTGGGTTCAGAAAGAACTGCTGCATGCTCTTTCAAGTGATCCAGTCTCTTCTTACATACATAAGCTGCTTGTACCTCTTCTGTGATAGCTTCGGATGCCTTACGCTTCATAGCTGTGAGTTTTTCTACCTGTAATTTTTTTTACACACAATTAATGAATTTATTTGAGTGAAATATGAGAGCCTAATTTAGCCAAATGGAGGCTCTTTGGTGAAATTCAGCCTAAGAAATAGACATTGCATTGTATCAAACATAATATGATGAAACCCTTTCGAATTACTATAATTTCTAGTATATAAAATTAAAACAATTGTAACAAGTGTATAGGTACAGTCAGCATCAAAAGCAATTATTTCAAATATGATTTTTACTTATTAAGAGTACAAAATTAAGTTCTAATAAACAAATTATAATAAAATAAAACTACTAGGCTGTGAAACTGCATTTTCATAAAGGAATAAATTAATTTGCTAACTTTTGACATCAAAAAATGATTATCTACTTTTGACACTGACTATATTATGTGAATAATGAAAGTCACATTTAATCACACGTACGTGTTTTATTATGATACATAAAATTAAACAAATATTGTCTGTAAATAAATAAAACTATACATTTGTAGGCAACCTATTTTTTAATTGAAATACACCTTGTGGTCACCGGTGACCTCAATACATTTACTTCACTAAGTCATGAGGCCACCACTGACCTTCAGTCTGACCTTCAAACATAATAACATAAGTATACATTCAACAACAAAAGTAGTTTACCAATTCTTATCACCTTAGCTCCTAAACCTTACATAGGTACAATCATAAACAAAACATTGGTCCTCTGGGGATTATAAAACTACAAACATCAATTTTATTATTGTTAATGTATTCCAATGTGACAAAGATTTGTAAATATGTTAGTGCTAAGTAACTTTTGTTGTGGACTGAATATGTACAGTAACTATAGTTCGTTTTGTTTAAGAATATTACAGTGACTGTCCAAGTGTTACAATTGTAGAGAAGTGGTTATCTAGAAGTTAAGAGTATTTACCATTCCTTCAAGCAATGGTGACTGTCCAAGTGTTACAATTGTAGAGAAGTGGACGTCTAGTAGTTAAGAATATTTACCATTCCTCCAAGCAATTGATCAATCTCTCCGGCGGTGATGGGTTGCTTCCTAGCAACTGTGTCCAGCTCACTGGCAGCACTGCCAACCTGGCGAGCTTCCACATCCAACACACGCTGAGCATTGCGGTAGCGCTTGTTAAATATTTCATATGGTACCTAAAAACAACAATGATTATTATTCTCTACTAGCCATTGGCCACAGCTCTGCCTGCATTGATCAGTATTTGATGCTGCTGCTAGTTGTACATATAAACCTTACTTTTCTCTATCTATTTACATATTGCTGAAAACTGCATTAAAATCCGTTTATTAGTTTAAAAGATCTAAGTAAAAGGAACGCAGAAGCGACATTTTTTCATTTTATACTATATAAAGATGATTTTATGTCATTGTAACTAAAATATAGCTAGTCTGAACTTGAGAATAAGAGATAAGAGGTGTTGATTTGACAACATAAGGGATGACCTACAGGTCAATGGTTCCATTGCCAAAAGTAATGTATGGTAGAAATTATTGTTATTTTATCAATACATAGTAAACATAACATTCTTTATAATCTATTGTTAATCGCTAATGAGAATCAAATATGGTCAAATATAGTAATAAACATACATTTATAACGTTAATGAAATGAAATAAGTAAGTGTTGTTATTGTGTTATTGGTCTGTCTCAGGATGTGGAAAAAGTAACATGGCCAACTAAATACCTTCAGCGTCGCGTGCTCCAAAGACTTCAATTCGTTCATTTTACTTCTCGTTTCGCCCTCCAGCTTGATAATTTATATTCAGCCAACCTTTTACACTTTTATAGACTCCGATAATACAGGCGTGGGAACCTTTGGAATGAAAACAAAACTCAGCTGATTGGCCAATGGATTATTATAGCGACATACGACAATCATACAGGGAAGCTCAAAGAATTCATTTAACAACTTAAATCAAATACTGTTATATTTCATCACAGTTATAGAAGAATTTAGATAAGCCTAATCTCTATAAAACCAATAAAATGAATCCGTAAAAAAGATCACAAACCTTTTTGTGATGAACACGTATCTTACGAAAACTTACAAAACACGCAAAATCTCTTGTGTCATTGCTTCGTCTCTATCGTTTGAAGTACAATTGAGTGAGATGTCAATATAATTTAAGCGATCATGGTATGGAATTCCAAAGCTTCATACAGTAACTTCATACATTTTGTTTATGACAATGATGGTTACAATACAAAATTCTTATTTTTAAGATTTACTAATTACTTAATTTGATATCACATCTACAAAGCTATTTCGTTTAATGTAATATTCTGTAGAGTGTAGAATGTATTTTATTTGGGCATATTTTGTAATCTTTTGTTGAACTTTACATTAATGTGTATAATAGTTTTTGAACGGACTGTAGCATAGACAAAATTATAATGTTTTTTTTTTGTGAATCTTCCTTTTCGGAGACCAAAATATCCTGATAATATTGTAAAGCACGAGAGCACGTTAAGCCGTCGGTCCCGGTTGCCATAAGGACATCTATGGCAGTCGTTACGGGTAGTTGGTGCCCTAAAAAGTCCAAAAACAACGGTCTAGCTGCAAAGCTTCGATATCGCCTAATGTTATTGGGTCGTGGAGGTCAGGTGGCAATCGCTTCACGGAAAATATCGAGGTCTAGCCAAATCTGTAGCTATGACTGGTAAAAGCGGACCCCAGACTCCAAGCTGAAAGCTTCGAATGCGACTGGGAATAACGCTAGGAGGAAGAAGAAGCAATGAAAAAGTCACAGTATATTAGGTGTCATTCCGTGCTTAATTGCGGGGAAATAAAAGCCTGTTCATAAGCAAGTGTGTTGAAAAATATTGGCATTTTACATGTGTATCACTATACTTGGTGTTGTCATAATCATAGATGTTTTTGGCGCCCCCAGTACGGGTTTTTTATTTTATTGGTCGGACTTTATAACCAAATTGTTTCTTTTTGTTTAAGTTGATGAACATAATTTTTATAATAAAATAAATTATGACTATCCAGCATAAAATTAGTTATTTCAACATAACTACAAGGATGTTTTTATAGTTATAAAACATAAATCATTATAATTTTATTATAAAGAATTTTAGAGAACGTTTTCCAGGCTTACAAAATAAAAATATGAAATAAATTTTGATCAAAACGATTTAAATCGATTGTAGAAAAGCAACTGTCAGAACATCATAACTTCTTGGCCATTGACAATTTTTTTAGTCCATGCGTTTACGGCGCGTCAGCGCGTCACTTTCATTACGCAAATCCGCCATTTTGTATGTAGCTGGCGGTGCTTCACGGTTTACTTTCTCGGTTCAGTGAATGTACCCACGAAAAACTGGGAAACTCAGTTCAATTTGACTCTACAAACTGATTGTGGATATAACTGACATTCCTTGTGAAGTTATATTGCTTCATCTTCTTGTGCTTTCGTGATTTGTGTGTGCCCTATAATTGGAGCGCGTGGCTGGTGACTCTTTGTTGTTGGAATCGGCTTATTTACGGTGAGTTTCTATATATTTACTAATAACAAAGTAGTTTCAGTGTGATAATAGTGCGGGAGTGATCGTTTAGTTTCATAATTTACAACATAAGAGAGTAATTGGCAAGAATGTGGTAGCGTCATTGATGCGGCTCTAGCAGCGCGGTGATTGCTTTGCTGTGGCGGTGGCTGGCCGCCGACGACATTATTCTCGCGGCGACACCGACGCGTCACCTCATGATCGCGTGAGAAAACGTTACTATATTAGTGAATTAGTTGTTTCTAGAAACCTCTTTCGTGTATAATTCGGCAAATACGTTTTGGTTATGTTAATAGTTTTTCGTATTTGAACAGTTACCAACATGTGCTTTTAACGGTTATGACCCTAATTTCGGATACTGTGTTAGGTGTGTTCTGTTGAATTTTTCAACTACCACGTAATATTAGTGCTTTTGACAAGGATTTTGTGATTTGACGATCTTTTCGGGTGAGTCCTTATGAATGTGTGTGTGATAAATTACTTGTTGCTGTTCTAGATTCAGAAAACTTGTTAACTCATTCTGTCTTATTCATAAATCCACCAATGCATGTCACATTTTCTTAATTTTTTCCTCTTATCTATAATCAGTTAAGGCCTTCCAAACATACCTGAGAACTTAAATAATCCCTGTATGCCCCCGGTCTATCTTTAATCACTAAATTATGTATTTTGACATGTCTGAAATCAGCATCAATACGGGTAATGGTATTATGAATAATTAACATAGTGACTTAAAACATTGAATTATTATCATTTAGCACTTTTGACCTAGTAGTAGGCTACAAACATTGATAACCTATCTACAGATAATGCGATCCTAGAGATATTTCAGTATCTATAATCACTATTTGTTTAGTTACCAATATATGGATGTTATAACTATGAATATTAAAAGTTTACATAAGAATAACTATGAATGACATAGACATAGAATAACTATGAATGACATACTTACTATATGTTATAAAATTGATATCTGAACAGAGCTTATATTAATGAAGTACATTTTTCATGAATAAGCCTGTAATACCCTGAGGAGATTGGCAGGTATAGGGATGTATAACATCCATATTTTGTCAACTATCTTTTTGATATCACCTAAGAGAGGTTAGTCATAACCTGTATTTAGGCTCATAATTGACTCCTTGCCATTTAACACTTCGAGAAATTTTTAACAGAAACAATTGAATAATACTTCTGGGAATTGAATGTAAGACCTTGTATTCACATTCGAATCAAACATAATATATGTAAAGTAGTAGTAGCTTTGTTTTTTATTGCCAAAGTAGTTTAATTCATGAACTGTTGTTACCTGATAAAGACTCTGAAATATCAATATTTGTTTTATTCACATTGTAAGTGACACTTCTTTATCACAAGTAACATCCTAGCACTATAAGTGGTCCTATATCATGACAAGAATGGTTCCTACCTACCCTTATTTGGTTAGTTGGGTCTAGTTGTTACAAGTATTCCTATGGTAAAATTAGAATAGTATACTTAATGCCTAACTACCCTAATGTTTGATGTATTCTAACACAAGCAGTTCATTGTTGCTACAAGCAGTCCAATAGTAGAGTCGACAAAGGAAATATGGTTGCACTCATACTTTATATTTATATGAAAAATAACTAACTATAATAAAAAACTAAAAATAACTAAATAAATAATAAATAACTAATAACATATTAACTTTATATGAAAAAGTGCAACTGTAATTCCTTTTTTCACTGTACCTATGTTTACAATGATAAATATTACAAACTACATAATAAAACTTTATCATGAGATGGGCTGGTAGGTTCTTCATATCAATTTCTACAAAGCTACAATGTTTCGGCTCATCCTTACTTTATTATTACATGTTATTGTATGGAATGACTAATGTATGTACTTTTTCATGTAACATACTCTGATAAACATTGCTATGTTTTCATTTTTCTAATCATGCATGTACAATCTGTAAAACACTCTATTCCATGATATAAATCTATTGATATAGCATGCCACAAAAGTGTGTCATATATTTTTCTGTAGAAATTATGAGGCCAAACATACTTGAAGCATATAATTTACTCATAATAAATTCATTTTTAATGTTTTAGACTAGACTTTCTAAGCATAAATGTTCTTATTATGTATTTAATTTTTTTTTGTAGTATTCATGCATCTTCACTTGCTTGCTTAATCTTGAAAATGTGTCTGCATGATGTCTTGAAAATTACATTGCCATGCGGGATATAGGGTCTTTCAATGACTACTCACTACTAGAGTATTTGTGATGGTGTTACCCAGGTAGATGTAACTCTGGACTACTTCACAATTAGCAATATCCCCTAAGTTGGGTTGATTATCAGTCTAACAATCAACCACCGTATTAAAACTCAATATTTAGTAAATACAAGTAGACTTGTACTATTATTTTAGATACTCCTTTTCCCCTGTATGAACACTGAACTTACTTGTGTTTACCATAAGTATGTTAACCAATGGTATTGGTTAGTTGAACATTGTTCATGTCCCTTGTACAAAAGTTAAATTAGTGGCTCACAGTTCTCACCAAACTAAGTTTGTTTGGTAAAAAGTTTGAATGGATTTCATTTCAAAGTTTTCACCTTTCATTATTTACCTATTTAGCTTTTTCGTTTGTGCGCCGTCGAGCTTTGCTTTTGTTTGAATTCTTAACAAGTTTCATTAATTTGTTTGTTAGAAGTTTTTCTACTTTTTATTTTTCAATAAAAGGTATTTCAAATGTTGGATCATGTTTTTATTGGTTCGAGTTTTGATAATTTTGATGAAAGAAGTTCTTTTATTATTTATTACTTTTGCTAAATTCAATAGAAAATTTTTCTTTCTCGAACAAACTTTACTTTCGAGATTTCTGGCATGATGTATTGTATTTTTTTAATAACTTTGAAACAAGTGGTTTTGTGGCCGCTACATTATGTCTATATCAATTGTGTAGCATTTGTTAAGAAACTTTACCAATAAAGAAGTTTGAGAATTACTGAAACTTGGCAAAAAGTCGCATTTACTTTGGCGATTCTCGACATGTGAGCGTTATTATGATTCAGTTTTACAATAATTGATACCATTAGTAGGCTTAGTATCATATAGAAATCATAAGTACATGTGTACCTACTTTCATCGCGACAGGTAGATAACATTCTACGAACACGTCATACTCTTGTTACTACGCGGCCGTAAAGATATCGCAACACTATTGCTCAACTAATAATACTCGCGCTAAAGTAAAAACACGTAAGTACACATGCGGTATAAAGTTTTGCAAATCATGAATAAACATAATATATTTATACATTTCGTCAAATTTCTCATATCACACGTCGATCCTACACATTACCGTGAACGATTCGTACTTAGCACGCAAACGATTTTATGCAATCTAATATAGCAATAGAATTTCCAAAAAATTCGCATTACTATTCAGCGAGCGTACGGCCATCTAAATGAAGAATATCCCATCAAAATCGTTGGCACTCTACTAGCCCACCGATGTATAAACGCGCATAGCAACATATATAATACGTACGTACGTTAGTAGTGGAGCCGTAAACAAAGGCTGAGAACGTGGTGTAGCGCATCGGTTCGCCTCGACCTATCTTACACGCTATGTCAAAAACTACCTACGTATAGTCCACTCCTATATCTAACTAGCAAGTGTAGATAACGATGGAGTTACTCCGCTCGGAGTTACTCGCCTTCACGATCTAGGGTTGGCGATTACTTAACAAAGTTAAACTTTCCACAGAATTGGTTGTTGTTTTCGCATCAATTCTGTGAGAATGATAAACTTGGTCCGTGGCATGAATAGTGGAACTTGCTTTATGAGTTCGTAAGTTTGTTCTCTCCATTAGTGGATGATGAGGTTTCGGCTTTTCATCTACAATCTGTGACTCCTAACATTAGTATTAACTTACGCGTACTGTTGCATCAGAATTTACATAGTCATTTTTCAAAGACCACGCGTGTATTGCAAATCGTTTATATGACATCCATGAAGCTAGCTTAGCTACTTCTAGTTAAATAGATGGACGGAGACGGACAGACCACATCCGTTAGTTGGCGGTGTGGTTGTACACACACAGCACACACACAGACTAATACATAGGTACACATTCTCGCCACACGACCGGACAGGCTGGTTGTCGATCGGCAATCAATTGCGCGTTCATTTTAAATACTCGCTACAATCATCGCGTCGATTTTATTTAGCTTTGTTTTCCCGCTCGAGGCCGTGGAAAGGTGTCTTCATAACTCGTTTCCTTTTAATTCAGTGTACGTTTTTATATTGCGGTTTAATGTGAACTTTAATGGTTTCGACGATTTTCGCTTGTTTAACTCCTTATTGTATAGTCCAATTTATTATACAACCGTGTAATGATATATGTAAGTGGTACAGTATCATACGTAAGAATCTATATTAATATGCGGCGATATTTGGCTTACTATTATGCATATTTATGCGATACGTTTTATATGTGAATGTATTAAGCATAATTGAGTTGAATTATGCCTACACGGCTACACGTGTAGGTTGTCCGTTCAAAATACGATAAACAATACTTTTTTGCATACACAATGTTATACATAATAAATTGATATTCCGTTTTCCTTCATTCAAAACTTGAATGTGTTAATCGGTATTTACATTGTAACGGTTATATCGAGTGGTGTACAACATTTTTTATGCAAACACGTGTTAACACAGCCTCTCGGTAGCTTGTGGTTAAAGAGTCGGTTTTACGATCGAGAGTTCCCGCGGTCAAATCCTGGTCATTGAACTACCGGTTAAGGGGAAAACTATTAACTTCGGTTAATAGTAAATAAATAAATAAATAAAAACATTTATAATCTTTTTCTGAAAAAAAAAGGACATCACAAAGTAATCATAAAAATGTAAATGTCAACACTAATTTTGTATACTAGTTCTTACGCGTGGCGTGGACTACGCGATCACCGTTCCCGGGTACCTTCTACTTGTGTGCAAAATTTCAGCCAAAATCTAACCGATTTTGCATAAAAGAGCAACGAAATCGCTTTCTTCATCCATATTCCATACTTATTATAAATACGAAAGTAACTCTGTCTGTCTGTTACGCTTTCACGCCTAAATCGCTAATCCGATTTTGATGAAATTTACCTATATCCTATGGTAGTATATGTTTGGTCGCGATAACCGACATCCACGCGGGCGGCGTTATTTTATTATATTAGTTGGGATGTTATGAAACGGAATAGCATCGTCTACATATTCATCATTATGAACATATAGCATAACTACGGCCGTTAACGTCCCCCAACATGAAATACAATAATTACGTGAGGGGTAGTTTGAATATTGTTATATAATGCATTGCTGTCCCTTCCTCTAAATGCCTTTTGTGACCCATTTTCTGTATCGACCATTTCCAACAGACACTTTTACACATCATTACGCAATATTTCTATCTCTTTCTTTCTTCCCTTTAATTTGTAGACTTAATTCCATGTCAATGGATTCCCATGAGACTAACGCGTGGGGTACAAAAAAATTGACAGGGTCTGCAATGCGTGGGTGGCTAAAAGCAACTGTTTGGGTTTCGTATCAATTTGATACTACGAAGAAAATAACTAGGTAGTATCAATTTAAAGAGTGTTACCTATTTCAGCTTTAAACATTTGACGCTGAAAGAATACTTTTGAAAGTGTTGACTCGAGCCATGCATCTGTCTGATGTTACACAGCCCTATCCCTTAGTCGCCTTGTACGACACCGTATGGGAAGAGATGGGTGGTTCAAATTCTACTCTGCCGGGAAACACGTGGCTAAAAAATAAATTAAAGTAACGGTCTATAATGGTGACGGTGGTTGTCGACCGTAAAAACAATATCAAACACTTAAATAATACGAATGACTTGTATCAATCGCGGTGTCTTGTCAACGGGCAAATATGCGCATAATTTAACCATAGAGGCATGCAGATTTTTTTACGCCTTGATGGTGACCGGTCATGTTAAGTTGTACAGCGTAAATACGACAAGGGGTTTTTCTAGTTCTCAATATTAGGTTACATTTTTCATATTCTTGGAATTACCTAATTTTGACGTTGTCATTTGAAATTAATTTAAAAAAATCATTGAAATATTTTTTTAAAGTACATAATTATATTTCATATCGATAATTGTTAAATATGAAGTAGATAATAAAAAAATAGTAACCTAGTAGATCTTATTGAGTAAAATAAGGTTAAAGAACTTTAGTAAACCTCTAGTTTTAACTTTACCGCAATCAGATAAAATGGCTTCCTTCTCGTTTTTATCTTCTTAATCACATCCAATAACATCATCATCATGCCGTGGTGCCCAGTTGCTTAATTTTTCTACACCTTTTGATTCGGCTTATCATGCTACTTTTAATGAGCGCGACTGCCGTCTAAGGTCTAAACATGATGAGCAGGTGAACGATTTGACGATAAAAAGGTATGACGTCACGCCTTGTTAGTTCATACGAGTCTTAACAGTACTTACTGTTTTATGACGTTCGATAAAAAGAAACCGATTTGAACTGGCGGCTACCGACCCATTTCTTATCTAAAGTACATATTTAGATAACAATTACATGAGGCTATCACAAACTTAAGCGTTGTGGATCGAAAAAGGGAACTTGTCATTCATATCGGTACGGAGGTCGGTGTGTACGACTCATAATGCCATTCAAGACATGTTTATGTGTGCTTCTGTTGGAAGGTCCAAGCTTTTCTGTACATAAGAACCGAGATCAAATTAAAACTAAGCTTCTATCAGGTTTTACTCAGAGGCAGTATGTATGGTTTTAGTTTAATTGTACCAGTCATGTTCACATAGTAGTTCTCAATAGTTGGAGCTATTTGAGAGATGTGCACCATAAGCTAAAAATAATCTGCTCTTAGTTTTTTTATACCATTTAGTGCCAGATAAGTCCATGGTTCACCTGCTCAACACCAGATGGCACCCGTGCTGACAACCTGTAGGAATCTTCTAATACCTTTTTTGATAAACCTCATATTGTAGTCGCGTAGGATAACCACAGCAGGGATATCATTCGAGTTTTAAATATTTGAGCTAACCAAGCCCTACCACATTAGCCAGCTCTACTAATTTATCTTACTAGTGACGTAAGAATAAATTAGTGTCGAATAGGCTATTAATACAGGCATAAATTTAGCTCTATGTTATAAATATTCATATCATTTCATTACTAAACCAATACAATCAACAATACAAATAGCATTAATTATTTCATTACGTGCGAATCTGATTTGCAATTCATTATGTTTTGCACTGAAATTTCTAAGCCAATGTGCTAGGAGTTTTTATTCATTATTAGATCGCCGGTACGTGCTAAAACTTGGCTGGCAGGCTAGGGCTGCATTTCACCAGCGGTTTTAAAACATTAAAAAAAAAACCGTTCAACTGAATTCGGTTCTCGCGTTCTCTTCACTGAGTCACTACTGATCGAGCTATAAACGTACGTGTATTGGAGAACGTCAGATGGCAGTCGCTTCACGGAAGGTATCGAAGTTCAGCCGCATCACAGTCAGACTGGAATGCCGAACCCAACTGAGTTGGGGAAAGACTCAGAATGGTAATGATTATAAAACGTTGAGAAAGGTAATTAGTTTGCGAACGTACCACAGGCGGTAGTACCTATAGGAGAATGTGGAACGCTTCAGGTGGGCCTGGTAGCTCGGTGGTCAGAGGATTTCCTCTGTAAGGGACTGGTCGCGGGTTCGAGTCTCGTGTCTGGGCGATTTACTTTTTCCAGCCTTAATAGATTGCGAAACATGTTTAATCGCAAATTATTATCATAGAAATTATCGTCTGGCTGTTATCATTATTTATATTCGTAATAGGACATATTAGAATACTTTTATCGTGACTCAACGGTGATAGCAACACATTATTTACTTTGTTGCCGTTGGATAAAATACCCAACAACGACAAAGTACAGCATTATCTTAATTAATGCACGTAATTGTTAAAAATAATAAAATTTGTAAACTACCATTTTTAATGACTTATTTCACTTATGTGTATTATCAATTTAATAACACAACACATGTTTAGTTTTTTTTTAAAATAAATTCTGCTGTTGTGTGTGAGGCTATAATTTCAATACCTGGGTCGGGTAAAGTGTTATTGGATCTGTTAGATTTTTTTATTACAGTAACACATTTAACTAAAATCCGCAAAACCTATAAAATTTACGTTACGTAAAGTTCTTTAATAGGACTGGTCGTTAATTCCCTCCATAGCACTCCGAACCCCTCCCCTGACGGGGTGGGAGTGCGGATACCACCCTGTTGGCTGACCGACCTATTAAAATTGTAATTATCCACTGGCTTTGTGTATTATTGTCCAAAAGACGCCATATTGATTGTGTAAGCGGTGGGAGGGTATTACGGAATTTACGTTAGAATTTAGTGCCGCCCTACTGGGAACTTCCCAGTGGGAAGTACCTGTGCGGTGTAGTAAAATCGCAATTAAATATTAGATAACGGCTAGATGCCCATGTTTAAGTACCATGCGCTTCTAATCATCTTCACTTTAACGATTCTGATTCCATCCGAAGCTTTTACTTCAGGAACCGAGGTTCCTGGTACATCCTGGCCAGTCGCAGTAGTAACGGCGTGGTTGTCTTCAGCAAAAAGTGCTTGGGTTTTGTTATATAAAAGGTACCTACTAAAGACAAAAGTATTTTTTTGGAATTCTTGCCTGTTTATCCGCGATGGACTCAAAAACTACTGTACGATTTTTGCGTTTTTATTTGATCAGACTTAAAATCTTCGTGTATAATCGCAATCGGTTGAGAAGAACTAGAGATATGAGCAAAAGTCGCGATATCCGACATCCACGCGGGCGGAGCCGCGGGCATAGGCTAGTAAACGTATAAAGTTTAAATTTTTGTCAAATATACGCTCATCACGTTCACATTTCATTATCTGTTGGGCAATCACGTACACGATGGTAATAAATTGAACCTTTTAATATTCTGTGGTGATATTAAACGCGGGAGATACTAATTTTCTTCTCTATTACTTTTATGATTAATTTTGATCGTTGAGTCCGCTTTTCCTGTGTTCTTTATACCAATATTATAAAATGTGAAAGTAATTTTTGTCTGTTTTTTTTACGCGTTTAATTGCACTTAACCGATTTTGATAAAATTTAGTATAGGATTACCTAGATTAGATCTTGGGGAAGATCATAGGCTATATTTGGTCGCGATAACCAACGTCCGCGCAGGCGGAGCTGCGGGCAACAGCTAGTTCGTAATAAATGTTACTTCTGCTATTGTTGAAGTAGTTCCATAGTTGTTTTCCACAATATTTTCCAGGGTTTACAATGAAAACTCAAGATTCAGCGAGAAGCCAAATATATGCGTGAAACATTGGCTTATCTTCAAAAACTTAACAAATAATAACAACAACTATATTCACACTCGAAAACTCCACAAAAGGACTTCAGGAGATAAAAAAGTTTTAATGTATACAGGAAACGCTCCAGCTTTGCCAAACTAGTGTGTCTAGAATTGTTGACGCTTACGTAATAAAACAAATACAGCTATAGACTCCTTGGAGCCGCCATTATATAAATGAACATTTACTATGTAATATTGAAACTGAGAATTGTGCGGATGGATGTATAAAAGCGACTGAACTACAAATTATATCTGGAACCGACAGACATTTCGTATTTATCCCCGAAGGGGTAGACAGAGGCGCTTATTACGCCCACGTCCTTTCCAGGGACTGAGTATGTTCGCCATATCTGGAATATAACTTTCTGTCCCGGGAATATGTCGCTTTGGATCTGGATCAATATTTCACACGGGTGGAGCAGCGAGCAACAGCTAATCATAACAAATTTTAATAGAATAGTATTTTATGTATTTCATAATAGGAAAATATAGTTAATTTGGCATACAATGTCGACAAAGCGTCCCCGAACAACAGCTAATGTGATTTTCACACAAAAGGAGGGGAAGGCCGCCGGGAGGGTCGCTGTTGCCTCTCCAGAGCTCTCGAATATCTAACTGGTATATCGGCTCAAGATTTGAGATATGACCTCGTTCTGTCCCCTAAATAACGTGCTTATCAAACCTCTTTAGTCATTGCGGTGTCGCTTTGATCCCTGTTGCGGAATGTATGAATTCGCAAACAAGATTTTAGCAAAATCGTGCTGGGTTTTCTTATATTTACCAAGAAATCTCATTCTAAATTGACCCTTTACAGTCTTTACACGTACCTAATTGTAATCCTACTAATATTTTACATGCTATAAAAAAAGTTAAAGTTTGTGAAGATGTTTGGATGTTTGTTATTCAATCATTCTATAACGGCTGAACGGATCTGGCTGAAATTTGGTTCAGATATAAACATAGGTTACTTTTTTTATTCCGGGATTAGGTTCCTATGAGTAGCGAGGACGGACCAAAATTACGTGGGCGGAATCTGTGCATCAGCTAGTCGAAGAACAGTGAGAAGCCAAACAATTTTCGGATTACCCCCGAACGGTGATACAATCAGGATCCTAAGATACGAAAGCTAGTTTGAAAGCAAATTTTTAATTAATTATTATTAATTTACGATGCAAACTTGATAGAACGATTTTATTTGGCTTAATAGCGTCCATTAACATGTAATCATTAAATGTTCCCGCTGAGAGCGAAATAACGCGTATGTTATATTATTAGCAATATAAGAAAATGTATTTTGAGCAGTTCTATTCGGTGCTCTTCAGGTCGTGGGCGCGACCGATTCAATATTTAAACGTCTAAAAATATAAATTGCGCGAAGTATCTCAGCGTGAGGAAACTATTTCAAAATATCCAAGGGATACCAAATTTGGACTGGACTTGGATTTATATTGAACAGAAAATTCGAAATACATCGAGTCGTGGTGGCAGCAATGTATTGAATTCGATACCTGACCATGCACCTTAGGCTTTTCGATGTTCTTGACGGTAAATTTTCTATAACAGGGAGAGTTCTGGACCAGTTTTCATTACAAGCTCTTATAATAAATAAAGCCTGTGCCAAATTTAACAAACTGCTGAAGCTGATAAAAACAATCAACAAATTCATAGAACCGATTGTTATTTTAATAAAATGGATATCCATCGAGGTTTCTGCGGAAGCGTATTCCCGGATATTTTTTTACCATATTGTCCAATATCAGTTCATTTGGAGTTTGCCAGGGTCAGGGTATACATAAATTAGGTCAAGTTGTTAAGTACACAATCAGTCGGCAGCGCACAAAATCCAGGTTGATGAAATGTCATCGACACAACAGAAGATTATTAATACTTACATCAAAACAATCATTATATCTAAAACATTATGTCAAGCGCTGCCAAAAACTATCATATATTATTATTTTGGCGCTTCAAATACCAAAAAAACCCAATAGTAGGCGTTAACCAGTGTGCGCGAACAACATGGATGTTCCAACTGGATATAAAAATTTCATATTATCCATTTGAACACGATCATACAGTTGTTTATTGCGACTGTATGTGCCGCCATAACGCTCAATTTATGTCTCCATTTAGTGCTCCCATGGCTTAAAGTTTTATGCCCAGGAACAGTTGTGCCTCTCTTTCTTTATAACCCCGTGTTTAACGAAGTTGAGACATTCTTATGCCACTATTACTTTTTGAATAATTTCTTCCGTTGTAGGGAGCAGGTGTTTCGTGAACGACCCGTTTAATTCTTATATTTAATTGAAATCGGACTGGGAAACTGGCTCCTACAGGTTTAGGCTGAATTTCACAATGCAAATCTATTGCTTAATGATATTAATTGCGGAAAATGTAGTGATGCGGTTCTTACCAGTAGTAAAACCCAGTTTTAGGGTAGTAAATTGTATGAAAATCAATTCCACAACCACTCAACACAATTCGTCATATTTCTGTTGACTATGGGCCGACAAGGTTAAACGTAGACTATAGAAGCAGAACAGTACGGCAAACTAGTTTACTGCAAAAGTTTGGTGTCACGCTGGGATGAATGCTTTTAGTGTGATAAACTGATAATAATCAAACAAACAGACAAATACTATTATATGACTTGCTCCTTTCTATCGGCTTCCTGACAAAGCCACTGGTTTTGGGTGATTCTATCTATCCTAACGATAAAATGTCATCAATTTAGTCGGTGTATTCCATTGAGGTCGACCTTGGCCAATCTAGGTAATAGGCTTTATTGTATCTGCCATATTTGAACACAATAAGACTGGCAGTAGCTTGCTCAACAATGAACTGCGTAATTTTTGTAATAATATGCTGTACAAACTCAAATCATTTCTTTGTTCAGTAACTTGCTTTAAAATATAAGTATCTGCTATTAGTTTTATGGAGTACTCGGTACTTTCTCATTTTTATCATAGACATTTTATCGTTCCACTTCATTAGACGTGTCTAAAAATAAAAAGTTCAATTAAAAAATAATGGCCATTAAAATTAGAGACGGAATGCGGCAAACGACTCCCTATTTAAATCTCTATTACGTCCCCACATTCACTATTTCACTCACAGTTGGATACGTTTTCAACCTGCTTTTTGCGTTTCTTTATTACACATACTTACGCGTAATTATTTTTTATACAGCATGTTGACCATTAAAATGAATTTAATGGAGGTCTCGTGAAAGCGTTTTCGCATAGCACGTTTTTTCCACCATGCTCGGTGATTCGGCCATTTAATAAAAACCGACGAGCTGAGATGGCTAATTGGATTCCGTTTCGTATCGGAAGCCGGGCGGCGCGACTGCGTTTCCGTTCCGGCCAGTGTTGTTCACCTTGCGGGTCCTTTGTCATGTTAATTTTTGTAACAAAATGACATGTCTTCATGGGAACACATTACTTGTACCAACTGGTTTAATATTAAGGCATCTTTATGTTAAAACAGTTTTTTTACTAGCCGACCCCTAATCTTGTTTACTATGAAGTATAAACAATGTTACAATTAAGATAACAATGTTAACAATTTACCATTTTTATTATACTTCGCAAAACAATTCCCGCTATACACGCTTGGACGAAACCTCAAGAAAGTTTTTCTAGAATGTTGGCAGTATTCCACTGAGTTTACCTTAACTTTTATTAAAACAACTTTCATCCAATGTATTCGTATATTCTCTACATTGACTTCGCAAGTATGCTTATTACAAGCACTTTATCAACAAAAAACAGCTATTTACGGCTAAAAACATGGCACTTGATTTGTGCGACGTCGAATTTGATCTAAAGCTTACTGCTGAGTCATACAAGTGGCGACTGTGGGGGTGGGGCCGCGATCGGGAGGGGAGGAGGAACCGCTCAGCTCAGCCACCTATTGTAGTATTGTGGAGGCACGTTGTTTTTGCCGAGAGTGGTGTGTCAGCGACAGGATGTGAGCCGACGTGGCCGTAGCGAACTAGGCATGACCGAGAGCGCGACTAGTTTCAAAAGGTCTAGCTAGACAATTTATGCGGTCGCTTTGTTGATGGGGTTCTGCAAGTGAACGATGTTTCTTTTGTTATCATTACGGTACTTCGTAAAACAACTGTGAACCCAAGATGGGGTTACACAGGCGTGAAAATAAGACAGCGTCGAGGATGGATTGGATTTTATAACTAATTGGTAGCTAAAAAAGTAGCTTGTTATTTCTTTGAAAACTTTACGGAAAGTAAAAGATGGGAAGATACTAGGTAAGGAAATTGAGTTATTCAGGTGTAAAGTTATAGAAGTTAGCGTTTTGATTGCTTAACAATTTCTTTACATAAACGACTAGTCAACTATCAACACACTGAATTCTTTTGCAAATATGTGAGAAAGAAGTCGTTCGAGGCTGAGTCAGCTTCGAACTTTCCTCGCGATAAACTGTAAATGGCAATTACTTAGTCGTACCGAAGTTTCCACGACACGTCTGGGTGTCGTTGCGACTATTTAGACAATTTTATCTTTCTGCTTGTGTAGCTTTTCCTGTTTGAATTGTATTATTACTGATATTTTTGTTGCTTAGAAACATTAAACTTAACCTTAGGACTTTCTGTCCTCAGAGTATACGTTTAATAATAAACAATGTGATTCACAGTATAACTGTACCACATGGATTATTTATTATTATCTGAGAATGAAACATATAATTAACTCAAGTGGCGATTGATTCTCAGTAGCGCGCGGTCAGAGAGATATCCACTTAAACCCTTGCGTTCGTTTAACCATACTGGTATCCAAGTTTACCTGTCATATTGTCAGCTTGGATATTGATTATCTCGTATTGGAGCGGTTAAAGTTCCTCTCCAAGTCACAGACTAATTTTATTTACAAGTTTCACTACGGTCGGCCCAGAGATTTACTTGTAGTTTTCTAGCAACACACAAGTCTGTTTCGCAAGATATACAAGCCACGCGGCGATGCCCATGGGATAATAAAATCTCGGCTCAGCTCGGCTCTTTCCCAGTGAGGTAGGTAGAGACCACATGTTTCCACCTACTACGAACTGGCATACATCTTTCGCTTCTTCTACTTTCATAATTGTTTTCATACATGCTAGCTGGTTTCGGGTATTCTTCACATATAGGTTGACACAGTGATGCATATTTTATCATACAGTTCTGATTCATCCCAAACTCTCCAAAGCCGTGAAGTAAAATGGAACAAATATTTTCCGGATTTACTAATGGCTATTTGCAATTCTGATTCAGCCATTTCCAATTTGTCAAAACAATTGTAATTTTAATGTTTATATTAATCTGAGCGGCCATTATGTGTTTTAATTATTGTACTTTCCTTATTTACTACTAGCAATTGCCCGTGGTTCTGCCCGCATTACTCAAAATAAAACTTAAGATGAAAAAATATCATTTCCTTTTCTACCTTACAAATTACCCCTACCTTCGTTGTGATTATATCTTTCATGCAAGCCTCTCATTTTCGAATACTTCTGACTCCATTTTCTTAGGGTTTCAACTTCCGTGCCCAAAAGGTAAAACTCCTGGACCCGAATCCCGATTACTAAGACTCCTGTCTGTATCTCTGTCACCTGACTCACCAGGCTATACCTCATGAACCGTGAGAACTAGACAGTTAAATTTTTTCCAGATGATCTATTACTGATGCCGCTATGACAACAAGTACTAAAAACAGAAAAATAAATACTTCGGACACTTAATATACAGTACCCTTCGTGAGCTAGTCCAATACTTGACCAGTATTTTACATGAACGTTAGCATCATGTTTGTGTGTATGTGTGTGTGTGCAATTGTATTATGATTATCACATTAATTATTTAGCTCCAAAGACTCCACAACATATCTACAGTGATACGAACAGTGTATACAAGCAATTGATGTCATCGGGTTATCGCTGTTCAAATGGAACGACTACGAGAAAAATTCCCGAGGCTCACGATAGCAGTTCCGCTTACAGTATCTAAGTATTGTTGTTATGTTTGTAATTATTATAATTTTAATATCTGTGTTAGTGATTATAGTTACTCAACATATTGTTATGTTGTATAAATAAAATACAATCTTGAAATTAGTTACAGTATTGAAATAACACCACTTTTTAACTGATTCTATCGCGATTTATTTGTTATTTACTTTTACGTTTCGGCTACTTTTCAGCAGCTATAGTCGCGGTTTGGAACGTGGGGGTACAATAGTTACTATAGTTCAACATTTGAGACATGCCTTACCGATTTGGTAGATATTTCCCGGTTGACGGTGGAGGCCATCTCTTCCCGAGAAGTAGAAGGCGACTAAGAGATAGGTATATTCTTCTACAGTCGTTCAAAGGCCACGGTAACCACTTTCCATCAGGTGGGCCGTGTGCTTGTCTGTGACCTTAGTGGTATATAAAAAAATACAGCTCATGACAAAGCGTCCGCTTGACGGTAATAAGCTCACCTCCATGACGTGGAACCGATAATTGTAATTGGCGAAATATGGGTGTTATTACACCTCTGCCTATCCACACATGACTGAATATACGTATGTTTAAAAGTTTCGGCAAAGGGAGACGCCGTCCACTTTTGCCGAAACTTGTATGAACACTCTCGTGGCAACACTCTCGTAGTAATTAATATTCGGTCACCGTCACGTGTATTTATGGCCCGGGTAAACACGGACGCTTTGCTTACGTACGCGAGGGGCCAACAGCCCAGTGGATGGCTGACGTACATAAACGACACCGGAGATTGCTACCTAAAGAGCATTCGTAAACATCTTGGGGAGATGGCGGTCTTCTCTCTCACATTTGTTCAGTTTTGTTTGTCTTATTTTTTTAATATAAATGTATACTTACATTTATATTCACGCTTGTAAAGCCCTGCAAGACAGGTTACACACATTTCGTCAATTATGATTTTTGGTCCCACTTAATAGGGGGCGAGCCTTATTTCTTATTCCACACAGCGCTGTCTAGATCCAAAGTAAGCATAGTTTAACTAGCTTGTGTTAATTTAACTTACCCCAATTCAAATTTATTCTTGCTTACAAAAATTTGTATTGAGCGAGAATCGAATCCACGATATATTATGTTTTTGCAAATTTGCACACCCCATAAGTATTTTCTACTTTCATGCTTCGGCTTTCGGTTCTAACCTGCCTAATAGTAGATAATACTTATATTAGTGACTTATAATATTATTTCCTTTCCACAAGAAAATATTAACGTAAAGCGAAATGTTATATTTATAGGAAAAAGCCAATGTTTATCATAAATAACACGTAATACTTCCGGGTCACCTTAGAGAGCAGGCGTGGCTCAGAAATGCGGGTAAGCAGAGTAATGGCGATTTGTCACGATCGATGTAATCATTGCATACTTAACTTTTATTGCGTTTACCTTTTTCGATACGAGTGGCATTTTAGTTCTTTTTATTTCTACTACTTAGGTGATATCATCCAGGTGAAATGATTCGTATTTATTAGTGTGAAGTTGTTATCCTTGTAGTGACTTTCTTTTTTCAATACTAGCCGACACCCAATTACATTTTGACGTATAGGATGTAATGTTTATAGAGTAAAACCGTGCAGTTATGGATTATGCAGACCGTTATGCAGAATCAGAAGTTGTTTCTGGTTGTTAGGGACCACAACTTTGGGCAATAACGATACTACGGAAACGGTTTCGTTATAACGGACACCAGAAGCTGGACTGGATTGATACGCCCTTGCAGATCTGCAAAGAAAATTTTGATATCTTCATCTTCAAAAAGGAATCTGTCGGATTTGTTGACATTTACGATTACAGCATCGGTTCCTGGAAATAAGTAAAGGATACATGATGATAGCCTTTAACCTTTTTAGATAAGCGGTTTTTTTTTTCGGCATAAAATATTTTTTCAATTCGAAACAGTAGTTTGAGAGATTAGCACCTTCAACCAAACAAACTCTTCAGCGTTATAATTAGTAAAGTATAGATTTATAATCATCGCCTCCCGTGAACGCGCCGAAGAGCACTCTAGCACTTGAACTGCCTTTTGAATCTAGCTACCTTTTCCAGGTCAGAATTTCGTAGTAGTGATAGTTTATAACCGATTCCTCGTCGTTCAAAACCACCATTAATCTTTTAGTTTCTTTCATAAGAAGCGCCATGCCTTTTTCCTATTAAAAAAAAAACGGTAATCCGATAAAATAAAGCGTTGCTGTATCAGCGGAAATTCTGCTAAGATAAAGTTTCTTTTATGTCGTGGATCGTGCTTCGTCGCCAGAGCAAAAAGTAGCTGACTTAACCGATCCGGTTTACTAGACTCAGCAAAAAGATACCCTATGCGTGTGTGTGTGTGCCTATGTGTGTATGTGTGTGTGTGTGTGTGTGTGTGTGTGTGTGTGTGTGTGTGTGTGTGAAAATTGGCTGTATGCTCGCGACGTTTGTAATTAATGATTCCGTTTTCAAACGATACGAATGTTAATTAAACATATCTTTTTCTATTTGGCTCTGTTTCACTGCGGGCGACGTTTAATTTTTAATATATTAGCTGTTGCCAGCGTTTCTGTCTGTCTATTCAAATATGAATGATTAGTTTATTAATAAGTTGAACACGAGTGACCTATAAATGATAATTATTTAGATTGTCCTTTTTGGGTACTGTTCGTCTAGACCAGTGGTGGGCAAAATTTCTTAATGGGGGCCAGAAAGTTAGAAATTTCAGAGGAGGGCCAAAATTATAGGAAACATGCACAGCGATTAAGACCACAGAACAATTTAAATTCTACTCTGCTGGGAACCATGCGATAGATTTAAATTGGATAAAATGGAAGGACTGGCGTAAAATCAAACGAAATTCAGTTTGACATCTAATTGGAACGCACGTGTTCACGTTTCAGTCACGTTTCAGGTTATCAGATACAGGAGGCTGAAGATATGTTTAAGTCTGTAATAGCACATAGGTTTAGCTGAGAAATAGGTTCCTGTGGGTCACGAGAACGGGATCAGTATTTTATACGAGCGAAGCTGTGAACAACAGCTCAGTAAAGTATGTATAGAAGTTCATAGAAGTGGGTAATAGATTCAATTTGTATTCATGAGCATGCCAGTGGTATTGATGAGTCACTGATTTTATTTAGTTATAGACTGACTGTGATGTCTAAGATGCCTAAGTGATGAGTGATGACACTAGCGCTATACTGTATCTTATATGATACGAACGGCTTAGCATAGTCAAATCGGGTACAAGGTTTGAATGCAACTGAATTAATGATGTGGCGACGCTGTGATAAGTTACCATCCTCAAAAACCGCGCCATGATGTGGAGTTATATCATAGCATGGTGATGAGTTATTAGAGCAATAATGCAATATTTGCGGACTAATATAACTAGTAGGCTCGCCCCGGCTTCGTCCGTGACAAGCTTGGAACCCCCCGTTGCGCATTTAATTTAACCTATGAATATATCAATTAGCCTACTGCAACTGCAGTCCACTGCTGCTGGACATAGGCCTCTCCCAATATGCGCCACGTTGTCCGATCCCCCACCTTCCGCATCCAATCTGTCCCAGCCACCTTTCGCAGGTCGTCAGTCCACCTGGCTAGGGGAATGTCAGTAATTTATTCGTTTTCCAATAATTTAAGTATGGGAATCTGCCGGTTTTCTTGACATGATTACTGCTCCGCTCTATAGGATAGCAGCGCGATGAACAACCAAACAAACACACACTGCAACTTTATAATATTGGTATTTAGAGCAAAATATTTAACGGCATTGCGTCGAGTTAGATTTCGCGAAATGGTTTGATGACGCAGACTGCTAATTAAGATCACATTCAGACAAATGTATGTTTAGTTTATCTCCGAGGAATCGTTTAAAACGACCTTTGGCAGTCGTTTCACGTGCCACATTGTAGTGCCCATTCATTACATATTAATCCAAGTTAGAATGCGCAGCAGAGCGTAGCTGGGCGTTTGGAATTCGACTGCTAAGAAATAAGTTAGGGTCAATGGTTGTTTGCCCGAGTTGGACAAAGTGGCTACTAACCGTAGGGAAGTTTGGACCTCATCTATAGATGAGTCTTGAAATAAAATCCCACTTTTGTTCTTGTGATTTTTTTTTTTTCTTGTATAGGACACGTCAATTTGACTTTGCCTCGCCTGATGGTAAGCTGAAGGCAAAGTCTCTGAAAAGAGGGTCACCATTACAGACACGTACCATGTTACAATGGTGGCACTCAGCTTGACGGCCTCATCAGATGCTTTTTCACGCCCCGCTTAAAGGACCCGGGACTATAGGAGGAGGGAAACACGTGAGCTGGTAAGGAATTCCAAGTCTTAATAGTGCGGCAGAAGAAGGAGTCGCCGAATCGCTTGGTTCTTGATGGAATATTTTGCACCGTATGCGGGTGGCATCTGAGTCCTGCACGTGTTGTCCTATATAGGAAAGGAGAGGGTGGGATTACTTGGAAGAGCTCATCAGAACATTCACCATGGTAGAGACGGTAAAATACCGCCAAAGATGCCACATCTCTACGCAACTGCAAAGGCTCAAGGGTGTAAGTGATCTCAGGATTCCCAATAATGCGGACCGCACGTCGCTGCAACCTGTCGAGAGCATCTAGTAAGTACTTTGCGGAGCCATCCCAGAGATGCGAGCAGTATTCCACGCAAGATAGGGTACAAACAGAGGTCGTACGGGTAGGTAGGGGCAAAGTAATGTTTGGATATTCCTGTTAAGAAACCTTACCTACCCCAAAGAATTTTACATTAGGGAGAGAATAGTCTCTCCTTAGGTTATTATGTTAAGTACATATGAAATTTATTAATAATATGCATATGCGTAAGCAACTTTGAAAATATCTAATGGAAATTCATGCGTCTCAGATATGATTCCGAAGCCGACCGCATACGACAACTGCCGACGCATGCAGCAGATACAGCGTACCCATTACTTGTTAAACTCCGATACGAATAAAGGGGACAATTGAGAAGCCGCAATGAACTACGCGCATCTGCTGCGTGCGTCAGCAGTTGTCGTATGCGGTTGGCTACGGAATTATACCTTATGGTAATTCGTGCGTCTCATTAATGAAAACGTATTTTTCGAAGATCCAATATTATTCTCAAAATTGGGCCAAGACTACTTTGAAAACCTCCATTTTCCCCATTTATTTGGAAATGGCTATTATCCCAGTTGAAAAATTCATTCTGAGTATAATGAAAATTAATTGGTTCTCATACTGCTCTAAGCTGACATTGACGAGAACCGCGAATGGTAATTATAAAGCCATCTGGCGTCTTGGAAACTGGTTTGCGAGTAGTCACATCCTCTGTTTGCAGAAGAATTTCCTTTTTATTTTATCTCAAAGTATTCCACGAAGTATATCTCTGATAGCTGCCTTAGTAGCATCTGCTATAGGACT